>OX246756.1:39315807-49315807 GCA_945910035.1 Brachypalpus laphriformis
AAAAATATATATATATATAAGCACAATATTCTACCGGAGTACCTTAGCAGAAGCTTATCCTATGTTTCGGAAAGACACAATTACACGTTGAGGAACAGAAGAAACTTCGACATACCAAGAGCAAATCTTTCAAGAACACAAAATCAAATTTTTATTAAAGGACTGCAATTGTTTAATGCACTACCAGTCAATTTAAAAACTCAGACGAATATAAATATTTTTAAAAAAGATTTAATAGTGTATATTTAATACAAATGTTTCTTTTTATATTTACTATTTAAGTGATGTTATAAAGTTTTTATAAACTAATAAACTAATAAAATAAAAAAAAATATATAAGAGACTGGGGATACAAAAACAAATATTTGGCGCAACAGCTCTTTAAAGTGCCAGGGCCTAGCTTCTCGCAGCCACTCATGTTGTGTGCGTTATATTTTTCACACGAATGGAAGGGACCTACAGTTTTTAATGCCGAATCCGAACGGCGATTTGAGAAGCTTTTTCGTGACAACATTACTCTCGGATGTTTGTCAGACGCTCGCGAGATACGTCCCATAATTATACTTCAGCTAAGCATCTTGGACATCAAAATAACAGTTATCCTAGACTATGTGGGTACAAAGCGGCTCTGCATAGAAGGACTAGAGCTGCTTACGAGCTCTACGCTCTCAGAAGGAAGAAAAAGGAGCATGAGAAGGGCTCGGTCGAGGAGATTGAGAGACTTTATTGCAGGAATGATGTTCGAAAATTTTACCAAAACGTTATAAGAATATGCCAGGACGAAAATGGCAATATAGAAGTAGAATCGCAGTCGCTGCTGAGGATATGGAAGGAACACTTCTGCAGACTGTTAAACGGCGATGATGACCAATATTCCGCTATCAGGCATAATTAGCCATTCAATAGTGACGATGATAGTCAAGATTCCCGTCAACCCGATCAGAATGAAGTGAGGATAGCGATATCTAAACTCAAATCCAACAAAGCTGCTGGAACCGACGGCCTTGCCGCTAAACTTTTCAAGGCAGGAGGAGATGAGGTAAGGAGCATGCACCAGCTCATTTGTAAAATCTGGTCGTACGAAAATATGCCCGATGAATGGAACCTCAGCATCATTTGCTAAGAAAGGAGACCCTCTGAACTGCGCTAACTACAGAGGTATAAGTCTCCTTATTAGTGCGGTTTCAGGCCGGGAAAGTCCACCATTGACCAAATATTCACATTACGGCAGATCTTGGAAAAGATTCTTCTTCGATTTCAAAGTTGCCTATGATAGCGTGTATAGAGACCATTTATACAGAGCCATGCCTAGTCTCGGCTAAGGACAAGGAGCGGACATCGTATTGATTAGCGAACCCTACAAAAACCTCGACAGTAACATTTGGATTGGTGACAAAACTAAGCAAGCTGCAATGTGGATATGTGGAAGACATGCCTTCCAAGAAACTCATGAACAGGTAAATGGCTTTGTACGGGCAAAAATAAACGGTATTAACTTCTACAGCTGCTATTCTCGACCAAGCTGGACGACGAGTGAATACCAGACAATGCTAGACAACCTAATGGCCGATGCACGCGGTAGAGCTCCAGTAGTCATAGGCGGTGACTTCAATGCATGGGCAACAGAGTGGGGTAGCAGGCTCACCAATGCCAGAGGGTGTATGCTACTGGAAACCTTTGCGCCACTAGAAATAGTGCTCGCAAACAGGGGGCGTGCAAACACATATCGCAAAGAAGGTATCGGGTCAATCATCGACATAACCTTCGTTAGCAACTCTCTCCTGCGCAACATTAAATGGCGGCTTAGCGAGGAATATACACATAGCGACCACCAGACGATATTAATTGATATTAAGGAAACTCATGCAATCTTCCAACGCCCTAAATTAACAGGCCCAAAATGGAATGACAAACTCTTCGACAAAGACACCTTCGAGGAAATGATGAGCACCGATACCATAACTCGCAGCGGAACAGCGGAGACTCTCTCGCTCCAGCTCACCCACACTATCACAACAGCATGCGATGCAGCAATGACCAGACGAACAGTTAGTAGAAGAGGTGCACCATGCTACTGGTGGACGGAGGAGATAAAAACGCTTAGGGCAAGGTGTCTACAAGCCTGACGCAGAGTCCAACAATGGAGGGGAAGAGTCGATTTTCAGGAGTGTCTAGACACATTTAAACTTTCGAGACGCGACTTGAAAAATGCGATCAAAGAGAGTAAAAAAGTATGTTTTAAACGACTTTGTAACGAAGCAGACATAAACCCTTGGGGTATGGTGTACAGGATGGTAATGACAAAGCTGAAAGGTCATAGGTCCCCACAAATAACTTGCCCAGCTATGTTAAATCCATAATAGAGCACCTATTCCCCCATAGACCATCTACTCTGTGTGATATAATCAGAGAGACCAATGCAGAACACATCTCTGCTATCACACGGGAGGAGCTATTCGAACCATGGAGGAAGATAGGAAGCCACAAAGCACCTGGACCAGATGGCATCCCCAATAAGGCAGTGAAAGTGGCTGTCCAAAAGAGGGCGGTCATTTTTATAACCACTATGCAAAAGTGTATGGAAGAAGGAGTTTTTCCTGGGCCATGGAAGCTTCAACATCTAGTACTGCTACCAAAAGGAAACAAACCACCTGGAGAACTATCGTCATATCGCCCAATATGTTTACTCAACACTTTCGGGATACTTGAACGAATAATTTACAACAAACTGCTCGTGGCAGCAGAAGATAAAGGAGCACTGTCAGACCATCAGTTCGGATTTAGAAAATCGCGTTCTACCGTTGATGCCATAAAAGCGGTAGTTGACATAGCAACTGAAGCGATCCAAGGAGAAAGATGGCGAGGGGGAACAAAGAAATACTGTGCAATAGCGACTCTGGACCTCAAAAACGCCTTTAACTCGGCAAATTGGTCGTTCATAAGGAGATAGCTAGCCAGAATGGATACTCCATACTACCTATTAAAGATAGTTACAAGCTACTTCACCAACAGGAAGTTGAGGTACAAAACCGACGAAGGGGTAAAGTACTACAACATCACGGCAGGAGTCCCACAAGGATCAGTACTAGGCCCTCTCTTATGGACTTCCACAAGGAGTTAAGATAATCGGGTTCGCTGACGACATCACCGTGGTCACCGTGGCTAAACACATCCACGAAATAGAATCTGCGACAAACGAAGCAATCGGAAAAATTAAAGACTGCCTACGATCCGCCGCCTTAGAATTAGCAGAGCACAAAACTGAAGCTGTCCTTATAACAAGTCGAAAGCTGTTGAATATGCGAATATTCAGGTCGGAACTCAGACTATAAGAACCAAGGAAGCAGTTAAATACTTAGAAGTAATGCTTGACAACAGGTTAAGTTTTAAAACACACGTGGAATACTCGAGCAAGAAGGCTTCACTACTGCAGGCAGCCCTTTCTCGAATACTTCCAAACATCGGTGGCCCTGGATAACCAGAGTGGTTAGCTCGGTTCTCCTGTACGCTGCACCGGTTTGGGCGACGATGTTAGCGACGATAGAAACACGGAGAAAACGATCGTCAACATACAGGCTCTGCGCGATGGGAACAATCAGCGGTTTCCGAACAATATCGGACGAAGCAGCCTGTGTCATAGCCGGAATGATCCCCATCGACATCCTCGCAAATGAGATGATAAGGATCTATGAAAGGAGAACCTCGAATCATCAAGAGGTATTGTCAGCAGTTATCGTCAAGAAGATAAAGGCGAGGAGAAGGCAACATCACTAGCTATGTGGCAAGTCAGTTGGGATAACAGTACAAAAGGTAGATGGACCTACAAGCTGATCCCCGCCATTGGGGTCTGGTCGAAACGAGTGTTTGGGGACTGCAACTATCACCTTACGCAGTTCATATCGGGTCACGGTGGCTATCGCAAATATTTACACAGATTTGGACATGATAACTCACCTCTCTGTCCACATTGTCCAGACCAGGAGGAAGATACAGAGCATGCAATATTCCATTGCAATCGCTTTACGGAATGGAGAAATAACCTGCCAAGTCCACCATTACTTATAGACCAAATGCTGCAGTCAGAGGAGAACTGGCTGGAAATTTGTACCCTTATAACGAATGTGCAAACAGAGCTCCGAATAATTGGGAGAGCAAGGAGAGCTGAAGCAGCAATACAAGAAGCATAGCATTAATTGAAGAGTGGTTAATTGGAGAGTGGTTGAAGTGTGTAGGGTGTGTGTTTAGTACGTAGGCGTATTCCTGGAATCGATTACTCACGATTACTCAGGTTTGCGAATCGTGCATGCTATTAGTATCTATGAAGATTACACATCCTTGGCGCAACTTAAAAAAAAAAAAAAAAAAAAAATGTCTAGTCTCGACATCCCTGCCAAGCTCGTCCGTTTGTGCAGAATTATCTGCTCGTCATCGATGGAGAACTCTCGCTGCTCCATCAAAATCCGTAAGAACATCACCAACCGTTCGCTGTCAGGAAAGGTCTTAAGCAAGGTGACACGCTATCATGCTATCTCTTTGACATAGTACTTCAGAGAATTGTACGAAACTCACAAGCCAACACCAGAGGTACAATCTTTTACAAGTCTGTTCAACTACTCGCTTATACCGATGACATCAACATAATTGGAAGAACTCAGTGACCCATCAATGGGGCATTTACGAGTATTGAGATTGAGGCAGCAAAGATGGGTCTAGCGGTCAATGAAAGCAAAACAAACTATATGCTGTCTTCAAAAAAGGACACCCAATGTCGGCGTCTTGGACAGAACACCACAATTGACAGATATAATTTTGAGGTGGTAAAGGATTTTGCCTACCTAGGCTCTATGGTGAACTCCACAAATGACATCAGTAGGGAGATCACACGAAGAATTACTCTTTCCAATCGTTGTTTCTATGGGCTAAGAAGGCAACTGACTAGCAAAGCCCTATCTCGAGCTACTAAGGTAATTCTTCATAAGACACTAATCATCCCAGTCCTACTGTATGGCGCAGAGGCATGGGCTTAAACAGAACCAGATGAGAATGCCCTTGGTTATTTTGAAGGAAAAGTTCTTCGAACGATCTTTGGTTCCATCTAAGATACAATGCCGAACTACACTGCCTATATAAGGACATCGACTTAGCCAGAAGAGTTCACATACAGCGACTAAGATGGCTAGGTAATTTAGAGCGGATGGAGCCTAACGTCCCCGCCAAGAAAGTCTTCGAATCCACCCCAGATGGACGACGCAGTAGAGGACCACCTTGCGGTAGGTGGCGCAAACAAGTGGACGGGTATCTCAACCAACTGGAGGCAGCTGGCTCGTCGCCGTGCTGGCTGAAGAGGTTTGTTGGTTGAGGCCCAGGACCACCCCGGACTGTAGTACCATCTAAGTAAGTAAGTAATACATATGTTAAATAGGGGGTAACTTAAATACATAAATATGGCCATAGATCACTTTTGTAGGTCATATCAAAACTGGACAGGAAAGTATCGCAGACCATCAATATATGCCCGGTACTTTACTACAATATAAAGCATGCCTTCGTCTATCAAGCTGCACTCCTTCATTATAGCTGGCCTTAAATAAATGATTGAATTTCAGAGTTCTATTTCAGATGCGTGGATATGCATTATAAAGAAAATTACTTTCCATTTAAACTCATTACTCATAGTGGTTGCTAATGACATCAAAACTTATAATGCTTCTGTATGCATATAGACCTACCAGCTAATGGATCATAGTTTGCCTTTGGCATCAACATCTCCGCCTAAAGAAACGTTAGATACATAAGGAAAAGGATTTTTTTCTTTATATTTCTTTTTGCTATTTTACTGCCGTTGTGATGGAGCAACGGCAGGCTATGTGAACAAGGAAAATTGCTTTAATTACGCGTGACATCCTTTCATTTTTAAAAAAATATACATATACATACGTATATGTAATATAAGACCTACATTGACGTTATAAGGAAGAAAATATTTACTGCACAAGAATATAAATATGTGTACACTTGTAGAATATGAAACCATTATTTTGTTATTTCTTTTCTGGTCAACTGTTTTATATCATTAGAGTGAGTACAGATAATAAGCAGAGCCTCCACACTGTAACATCGTGTATCACGTTCTACAATGCCATGACTAATACCACCGTGGTCATATGTACTTTACAAGTTGCACCCCACCCATCCAAATCCACAGAATGGAGTTCTAATGACTTTTTGTGAACTGCAAAGTTTGCAAAGTTTAACTCTGGAAATCCTGAGGAAGTATGTAGTTCCTTCTGCAAACTTCTCCTCAAAACATGTGTCAAAGACTACCCCATACCGCCACCCAAACAAACATTCTTTCTTTCCATGTTCAGCTAAAAATAACTTTGTGCAGATACACACCGGAAGGTGGCATGTGAAATATTTACTTCAGCACAACATGAAAAAAGATATCACCCTAGAAGACCATTAGGCCCCTCCGAATATAAAGAACATTTTAAGACTACCCCCACAACATTTGGTGTAGCTTGTTTGTTGAGTATATGAAACTTGCACAGTATGTATGTAAGGGCCGGGGGCAAAGTCATGTTATACCAGTAATTACAAGAGTAAATCCAACAAATTAAGCTTATAAAATTGCCACATACACATATGGATGTTTCCTTGCACCCCTAATCCAGAGCTGAAACTACGAACTGTTTCCCAGTCGTAAGCACGAGATAATTGGATTTGTACGCCCACCAACTGAACTGCACCACTGCGGCTCCAAATTTTGTTTTGCGGCTTCTTGATGCTCTAAATGCCCGTTTATCCAAATTAATTCTCCTAAATAGCTCTCGTATCGAAATGCAAATATTAACTTCGATATATTTCCCTAATGACGCATGTTACGTTCTAAGTCGACTGCAGGTCATTTGTGTGTACTATAAATATATGACACAGCAGCTCCAGCTCCAGCCGTGAAACGATGAGGGACGTCTGCTCAAATAATGTCGGATTGATTGACCAGCTGCTGGTGGGATTATTATTGATTAATGAGTAAATAGTGAATGTTTAAAATGACTGTAATTTATTTGCAAATATGAAGTTGATTGACGGTAAAATATTTCAACTGCCAGCACGACTAGACCGAATGTTTAGGAGGAATTATTTTCGAAATTAATTTCTAGAAAACTATTATTGGAATCGTAATAAATTCATCAACACTAAGCTGTCCTTGTTTCTGTGCTAGACAGAATATTTATCTCATCAATTTAGTACAGAAATGAGCCAATTTTTGAAGTCCAACAAAAAGCGAACGGAATTGTGTAATGAAAATACCCACAGCCTCCGAATTGGTAAAAATTTGAAACATCTTTACCGCCGTTGTCTTAGAAATACTTTCAGTGACAGGACGTGTCTATGTTTAATCATTGGATGCGCTAAGTCTGCTGGTTAAATGCAAAAAAGGGCACGTCATCTTATTTACTTACGAGCCCTTACGGCCATGCCTTCATTTTGTTGCGATGGGCGACTACCAGCGGATCGATAAAAAATTGATCACATGAACCCGTTGCTACCATTTGAAAGCAGATTTGCTGCAAGACTCTCTAACAAAATGAACTGGAAAAACCGAAGGACCATGAGGAAAAATGAACTGGCTTTCTATACCGACGCTTCTCAGATGGACGTTGGCACGGAACCGGAGTTTAATGCAAAGCCCTCGCTTTGCCCGCCTGTCTGGATTCAGTCAAGATCGTAAATAAAAAATGAACACAACAGTCTGCAAACGTTTACGAATTATGGAAGAAAAAAAGCCATGGAGGACGAAATGCCCCGTTTCGAGGCGGAAATATCGAAGCCCGCCACAGCTTACTTACTTACTTACTTAGGTGGCGCTACAGTTCGGGGTGAACCTGGGCCTCAACCAACAAGCCTCTCCATTTAGCTCGGTCTTTAGCTAATTGCCTCCAGTTGTGCACTCCAAGTTAACCGAGGTCCCCTTGAACTTGTGCGGTTCACCTACGGCAAGGAGGTCCTCTACTGCGTCGTATCTCTGTGTTCGATATGAAGACGCTGCAGGCCGGAGCGTTGGTGTCCATTCGCTCTACATATCCCAGCCATCTCAGACATCCAATAGCAGTTTTTGACTAGGTCGATGTCGCTGTATAGCTCGTATATTTCGTGATTGAATCTTTTGATTCAAAACCCGTCAACGCAAACGGAACCAAATATCTTACGAAGAATTTTTCTTTCGAAGCGACGAAGGATGTCTTCATCCTCTTTTAATAAAGTCAATGTTTCAGCGCCGTAAAGCAGGACTGGGATGATCAGAGTCTTATACAGAGTCTCCTTAGTTATTCGCAATAGTGCTTTGCTATCCAATTGCCTTATAAAACCAAAAACACAGCGATTGGCAAGAGTTATTCTACGCTTGATTTCTGCGCTGGTGTCATTTTTAGTAGGTAGACAAAGTCCATTACTACCTCGAAGTTAAACATGCCGTTCTGTCCAATTCGTCGGTGTTGATTGTGCCTTCTTGTTGACAGCATATACTTGGTTTTGCCCTCGTTAATCGCTAAACCCATTTTGGCCGCTTCCGGCTCAATGCTTGCAAATGCACCGGTGACAGCCCGCTGAGTTCTTCCGATAATGTCGATATCGTCGGCGTATGCAGGCAGTTGTACAGACTTGTTACAGATTGTGCCTCCGGTGTTGGCTTGTGAGTTCCGCACAATCCGTTCAAGTACAATATTAAAGAAGTCACATGACAGCGCGTCACCTTGTCTTAAGCCTTTTTTGACATCAAAGGTCTCGGTGAGGTCATTACTGAACTTGATGGAGCAGCGAGCGTTCTCCATCGTCATCCTGCACAGACGAACATGTTTGAAAGGGATGTCAAAACTAAACATGGCTCTATAAAGCTCTTTTCTATAGATTCTGTCATAGGCGGCCTTGAAACCGATAAAGAGGTGGTGAGTATCGATTTGGAATTCTTGAGTTTTCTCCAGGATCTACCGAAGTGTGAAGATTTGATCGATGGTGCACTTTCCTGGCCTGAAACCGCACTGATAGGGTCCAATCAGGCTGTTCATAAAAGGTTTAAGGCGTTCACGCAATATCGCAGAAAAGATCTTGTATGCGATGTTGAGGAGACTGATGCCTCTATAATTGGCGCAGTTGAGGGGGTCTCCTTTCTTGTGGATCGGGCAAACGATGCTGAGGTTCCATTCATCAGGCATACACTTGTCTGACCAAATCTTAGAGATGAGTTGTTGTATGCACTCTACCAATTCATCCCCAGCTGCCTTGAAAAGTTCGGCCGGTAAGCTGTCAGGTCCAGCAGCCTTGTTCGATTTTAGCTTGGATATTGCTATCCTCACTTCGTTTTGGTCAGGTGGACGGAAATTTTGACTATCATCGTCTATGTTGAATGGTTCATTCTGCCTGAAAGCGGGATGTTGCTCTTCGTCGCCGGTATACAATCTGCAGAAGTAGTTTTTCCATATTCTCAGCACCGACTGTGATTCTACTACGGGGTTTCCATTTTAATCTCTACAGGTTTCTGTACGGGTATTGCTTCTCTGACACCTTATTTTTACCTTTTGGTAAATTTTCCGTACATTGTTCCTGGAGTAAAAACTCTCGATATTCTCAAACGCGCGCTTCTCATGCTCTTTCTTCTTCTTTTGGGGAAGCCGATGTTCTTCCCGTCTCTTTTGCTCGCAGAGCTCACGAGCAGCTCTCGTTTTCCTTTGCAGCGCCGCTTTGTATGCCTCTTGTTTTGCTGCATACACTTGCCGGCATTCTTCGTCAAACAAGGGGTTTCGCGGTGGTGGGCGAGCGAGGCCCAGCACATCAGTCGCGGTGTTTCTGATGGCATGTTGGCAGCGTTGAAACTGGTCTTCGGCACTTGATGCTGACGGCATATGGGTGATTGAGAGATTTCAGGATACGCGTTCAGCGAAGAGTCTGGTAGTCTCTTGCGAGTGTAGCTTTTCGACGTGTGATTCTCACAGTGTTTCTTCTTTGGTGCTCAGTGTGGGATATCCGCATTTGTACCTTGGCTACAACAAGGTAATGATTCGAGTCTATGTTGGCCACTCGGAAGATCCGGATACCCAGAATACTTGAGGCATGCCTTGCGTCGACCAAAATATGATCAACTTGGTTGATCGTTACATGATCATTGGACCGCCATGTCTGCTTATGAATATCAAGATGAGGAAACCATGTGCTTGCTATAGTGAAATTTCGCTCCACAGCGAAATCAATTAGCCTAAGTCCGTTATCAGACGTGGTGTCGTGTAGGCTATGCTTACAAACTGCCCTACCAAAGACGTCCTCCTTTCCTATTTTGGCGTTAAAATCGCCCAATACGATTTTAACGTCGTATTTAGGACATTGCTCATATGTTTTGTCGAGGAGCTCGTATAAACACTCTTTGCTGGCAGGTTTCTTTTCTTCCGTGGGAGCATGAACACATATTAGGCTTAAGTTAGCGATTTTAACCTTGATCTGGATAGTCATAATACGCTCGCTCACGTGTCGGAAGCTTAAGTCTTCTTGCCTTAGTCTGCCGCGTATGACAAATCCGCATCCGAATAAGCGTTGTCTGTTGCCTCTGTAGCAATGGTCGTAGTAGATGTCATCTTCTTTTTGCCCGGCCCATCCCATCGCACTTCCGGGATGGCGGTAATATCTGCTAGTTGTTCGGCTGCACGTGGTCTGTAAAGGGACAGAACATTCCACGTACAGATCCGAAGGTCGTTGTCCTTATTTTGTTTGCTGGGGTCGTCATTAGTTGAGTCATCCTTATCCGAGGTTTTTCGTCTTTTCGGAACCATAGATCTTTTACGTGGTAAGGAAGTTACCCAGACGGCACAACCCCCAACCTAGAGGGTCAGTTCCTTAATTATTCCCCTAGGACGAGGGGCCAGGTACACTGGTGCCAGTAGTCCAATACGGAAGTATGAGCGCTATCGTTGGCCCATTAAGGTCTCCTCCGCCACCATCTCTATTTCAATGTCCTGACCAGCATTGGAAATTCCTTACCGACCTGTGATCCGAATACGTCGAAGCAGCTCGCGCAAAGTATTCACTAAGTTCAACCTAACTGGAACTATAGCCGCCACCGTTGACTCCATCTAGGGAATTCATCCGCTGCCGCCTGGAACAGGAAGAAGTGCTCTAGTGTGAAAACACTCTTCCCCATCTCTCTCATCTGCTGCCACCAAGAATCCGCCAAACGGGGTTGGTTACCCATTTCTTGGATTAAGGTACTAGGCACCCGGCTGTCACCGCGTGAAGGTTGAGATTAGGAGTTAGTAGGCCTCAGCTGAGTGAAAACGCTTGTGTTTTCATATGATCGCAGGCACTACCGTTTGACCAGCACATATGCTTCTCCCTATGTTGAAGTGGATGGAATCAAAGGGTGAAAACTATAGAATGAGATTTTACATTTAAGGTGTCGAGGTTCTGCCCTTGGTTTCTGTTTTCCTCTTTTTTAAGAGCTACCTCGAGTGGTTTCTATCTCTTGCCATTTCTTTTGCCGAGTTCCAGCTTTCTCCAGCTTTCTTTATAATCTTTTCAGTTGCTCCATTCCAAGTTGTTCTGGGTCTTCCTCTCGTGTTTATTCCTTTAGGTTTTGCTACCCATATCTTGTTGACTTGTCTGTTTTCGTTCATCCGCACCATGTGTCCAAACCATTTAAGTTTTTTATCTTCTATCATCAGAGGTTTACCAACCGACCGTTGGACTCTGTTTCCCGGAGTACCTGCATTTGTTTTCCACTTGGAGCGTGTGGGAAGATGTAAGCACTGGATGGCGAAACCATCCAGGGACGCTTAAAAAAACTGCAGCTCCCAGAGGACAATGGAATACAATAAAATTGGATGGGTGAGAAGGGGAAGGAGGAGAGGAGCAGAGATCTATTGCATAATTTCCACGTAACAAGAAAGAGATTTATTTTTCTTTTTCTGACCATACCAGAGGGAAAATTAGGATCGTTGGCACATTACAAAAAAAACAATAAATACTGGAAGTACGTATATTATACTCCGTTACCTATTTAAACCATTTCGCCATAACACGATGTGTGTAGATTGGGAAATGGAGTGTTTGCATAAAATTTAAAAATTTTCAGAATTACAAGCCGGGTTACAGAAGTAAGCAATCCTATAAACCAAAATTCAGAACTTTAGGCTTTGATTCCTTTCGGTACTTTTCCCCCCACAAACATCAACAAAACTACAATCAACCGCGAGTCTAAAATACGTATTTTCATAAGTTGCCTCCCTTGTAATCAGATTTATAGCAAACGAACTGAAACATGATTACCACGGAACCACAAACGAGCCCACATACAAAGTTTCTGCTTTGTTACATGTTACGCGGGTACTATCGTGTGGTTGGTCGCTGTTTTCCTGTTGAACAGGCTTTGCCAACCCCAAAAACAGCCCTAGGGATTATTTTGCGCAAACTTTGCAATTTTTTTTTTTTTTTTTTTTTGTAAGTGATGTGTAGTCTTTCAGCGAAGGGTATATATTTTTTTTTTTTGCCTCAATGTTTGAATGAATGCTGATGTGCGTCAGTGGTTATTATGGGCTTGAAAGGATTTCTTTTCATATTTCCTCCCTCGATGATATAATTGAAAAAGATAGGATAATCCATCACTTTTACTTTCGAATTCCATTGATACGGGCACGGAACGGAGGTATGATAACAAGTGGTGAACCTAGGGGAATATAAAATTAAATGGCAAAGCAAACAGGGCTTATTAGCTGTGATGACTTTGGCATTATTGACATGAATTTGTATCTATTGGAATTTCTGTTTGTTTGGAGAGTGTAATGCTTTTAAAGTGGCTTACAGTGGATTTACCTGCAAAGTATGTAGGCAAACATTTTGAATGGGATGCAGGCTGTGACAATATGATGAATATAGGGATTAGTCCATGTCGTAACAGGCTTGATAGGATCAATGTACTTGTTGGACTGCAAAGAATGGCATTATGAAATCACTCACCAAGCTGAGCTCCTGATCAGAGTGACTTCTGATTTAAAATTGGGAAGGCCTTCGATTTAAGATTTTATAACAACTTGACCATGTAAGAAAATAAACTTTTTCTTAAATCTATTAATACGTAAGGGTTTAATAAAAATTGTTTACCCTATATTATAACTCCTCAAATTCTGTAAGAACTGCCCTTCATCGCATTGCTTAAACTCAAGCTTAGAATTAATGCTTGTTTCAAACAAATATATGTTCCACATCACTGGAAGATTGAGATTATTGTTATACACAAAAAAGGTAAACATCTATTAGAAGTTTCCTCATATAGACCAATCTCACTATTACCGGTATTATCAAAACTTTTCGAGAAACTGCTCCTTAAAAGGCTAGAAAGAATCATAGAGCAAAGAAGGCTTATTCCCACCCATCAATTCGGGTTTAGAAATAAGCACTCGATGATAGACCAAGTGCATCGTATAACTAATGTTTTAGAAAAAGCACTAAAAGGAAAACATGTTTGTTCCTCATTATTCCTAGACGTTGCACAGTACGGAGTACAATAAAGCCACTTTATTTCAATGAAACATTAGATGCTACAATTTTGAATGAAGAAGTAAAAGAAACTCTAATTCGATTCAAAGATTCCAAAGCACCCGGGTACGATAGAATACCAGCAGAATTCTTCAAATACAGCTCAGATGAATTTTTCGTAGCTTTAGCCACTGTTTTTAGCAATATATTTGAATCGGGTAGCGTGCCGGAAAGCTTCAAACAAGCCATTATTTTTCCAATATTTAAGAAAGGCGACTCGCCAGACCCTGCCAATTACCGTGGAATATCCCTCTTAAATGTTTCTGCAAAAATCTTCGCAAGTGTTCTACAATGTCGTTTATTGCGCTGGATTCAGGAAAACGCGCTCATAGGAGAATTCCAAGCAGGTTTTCGACCTGGATATTCAACGGTACATAATTATGCCGGATATTGAAACCGGCGGATTGATTGCGGAGGGATCTCATCCGATCCGCACCTATT
Source organism: Brachypalpus laphriformis (assembly GCA_945910035.1). Taxonomy (NCBI): domain Eukaryota; kingdom Metazoa; phylum Arthropoda; class Insecta; order Diptera; family Syrphidae; genus Brachypalpus; species Brachypalpus laphriformis. The sequence goes on from OX246756.1 coordinate 39,329,827, forward strand.
CACTTTCTCTGTGTGATTCCATTATAGAAACCACCGGATGAACTACATTATCGGTCGGCAAAAGCAAATTATTAACGACATCGAATTCAGCGCTTTTTCTGTGAAATGAAAATATTTCTCAACAAATGATCAAAACCGCCGAACTCAAATTGAATGTTATCCCTTTCTAATTATTTTTTTCTACTGCGAGCTGTTCCATGCGCTCATTGCGCCTTTTTATTTCTTCAAGCAGTAACTGATGGATTGCATTTCCTTTTCTTTGGTAGTCAGCCAGTCGATCTATTGACCGGTAGACTTTTTTCAAACAAGAATTTGTTTCCCCGGATTGTTCTCTAACAGATAAAAGCAGTTCGGATACTTTTTCATACATTTGTTTTTTTCTCGACGATTCCTAAGCCTATGGACGTATTGCTTCTGTAATCAGATGTTTCAGTTAGCAAGTTCATTTCACTTTCAAGAGACATATCCATATTTTGTGCCATACTACAGATAGAGGCAATGGTTTTTATTGGTGCACCACAACTCTTTGTCTCAAGCAAACCCTCCATGCAGTTTTACAAGCACATGAGTTTAATTACATGGTCTTCCAAAGGAGTGAAATGAACTTCATTGTTTTCCCCACCACCTGTACTCGTAGCTTTCAACTCACGTTTATTATGGGCCAATTTCTTTCGTAAGGATAACTCTGAACACCTTCCAGCCGTTTAAAGCACCGGGAGCGGACGGAATATTCCCTGCCCTACTACAACAAGGCCAGGAAATCTTTATGCCACACCTCCTAGGACTATTGAGGAGCAGCGTCGCACTTGGGCATATACCAAGAATATGGAGAAGGGCAACGGTCATATTCATTCCGAAAGTGGAAAAAAGAGACACCACTTCACCAAAATCCTTTAGACCCATCAGCTTGACCTCATTCATGTTAAAGACGCTAGAAAAGGTCATAGATAATCACCTAAGAATGACTGAGCTGGAAAGAATTCCTCTCCACCACAATCAACATGCCTACAGAGCAGGAAGATCCACCGAATATGCGCTCTACCAGCTGACAAGTTGGGTTCAGGATACACTGGAGAGCAAGGAAACAGCAGTATGCGCATTTCTAGACTTCGAAGGAGCCTTCGATAACACCTCCCATGAAGCAATTAGGAGGGGTCTCGAAATAAAAGGAGTATATCACACCACAAGTAACTGGATATGTGAGATGCTAAGAACTAGGACTGCTGAGATAGAGGTGGGTCAAAAAACAATCACAATAAGCACCACTGGAGGCTGTCCACTAGGAGGGTTATTATCACCATTGATGTGGAGCCTAGTAGCAGATGAACTACCGCGGCATTACGTGCCAGGGGTACGCTGACGATATAGTCATTGTCGCAAGAGGAAAATTTGAAGAAACGCTATGCAAAATCATTCAGAGGGGTCTACGAATCACACAGAAGTGGTGTAAAACGGTAGGACTTAGAGTGAACCCTACCAAAACCACTGTGATACCCTTCACCAAGAAAAGACAGTTAAAGCGTATGCAACCCATCTTGTTGGAAGGGATCAGAGTTGACCCACAGAAACAGGTCAATTATCTAGGTCTAACACTAGACAGCAAACTTCTCTGGAGAGAACATGTAGAAACTGTGGTAACCAAAGCCACCAGAGCACTTATGGTGTGCAGGAACATTTCAGGAAAGACCTGGGCTTGCAGCCCAGCCACACTGAGATGGATGTACCTGATGATAGTAAGACCCATCATCACTTACGGGGCAGTGGCATGGGTTAACAGAACTAGAATAACCACGACGAGGACAACCCTCAACAAAGTGCAAAGATTAGCCTGTATATGTATAACAGGAGCCTTGCGAACCTGTCCCACAACAGCTCACGAAGTGATCGTAGGGATACCTCCACTACACATAGTGCTAGAGCGAAACGCCAAGGAGACCATTTTAAGAATCAGCAAAGAGGGCAACGGGAAAGGAACATGCATCGCAAATAAAGAGCGAGTAACCCTATCCAAATCGGTGCCGCTTCTGGACTGGCCCAGAGATGATATGGTCAAGAAATACTGCTTTGAAAGGAAATTTGACTGAAAGCTGAGCAACAAAAGAGATTGGGGCAGCGAATCCGATAAATACCAACTCAAACAACACACAATTAAATGGTACACAGACGGATTGAAAACATCTGCTGGCACTGGGGCAGGAGTGTACGGGCCCAGGACTACATACTCAGAATCACTGGGAATATTACCCAGTATATTTCAAGCGGAAGTTCACGCGATCGAAAAATGCACCCAATTCAACTTAGACAGGAAATATCACGGGCAGGACATCGCGATACTATCAGACAGTCAAGCCGCTATTAAAGCACTGACTTCGCATGAGATCAGATCCAAACTGGTATGGGAATGTCTCACCAGGATCAACAAACTGGGAGAAAAAAACAAAGTAACTCTCTACTGGGTACCAGGACATCTAGGAGTGGAGGGGAACGAAGCAGCTGATGAACTAGCTAGAAACGGATCAGACACGCCGTTCCTTGGACCAAAGCCCTTCTATGGCATAGAACCCCACAAAATAAGGGAAGACTTAAGGAAAGAAGAAGATAACAAATGGGCCAAACATTGGGACGATATCCCCCAAATAAGACAGGCAAAGGAACTTCTGGGGAAATGCAACCAGAAAAGAAGCAGAGCCTGCCTAAGAGTTAGTAAGAATCGGCTTCGCATATTGGCGGACATGTTAACAGGTCACTGCAGACTTAAGGAGCACCTTAGGGAACTGGGAATAGAGGGAGACGGACACTGCAGATTCTGCAGGGACTTCGCAGAAACACCAGCGCACCTTCTTATGGAATGCGAAGCACTGATCCACAAAAGAAGGAATCACCTTGGTGCCTACCTCCTATCAGAAACGGATTTACCTTCGCTGGATCCACTGAAGATACTCCGGTTTGCTGTAGCAGCTGGACTGGAGGAAGTGCTCTAGACCGAGTATATCATCGGCTAGAACCTTAGTAAGGGGGGCACAATAGATCTTTTAAAGGTCGCAGTGCACTTGCACCTCTCAACAATATACATCTACAAGGATGACTTGTAGTCCGTCCAGTCCTAAATTCAGATATGTATCTGTCTATCTATCTTCATATGTATAATAAAACATACTTTTTATAGCTTTTCATTATTTCGAAAAGAAAAATTACCAACTGTTACCGTAATCCGCAGCTATTTTGATGCGTATTGAAAACGTCTGACTTTGTATGGAGTGCGAATCGTTTGCTGTTTCAATAATAATTACTTTCTGTCACTTCCTTACCGACATTCATTTACTTGCTAGCCGACGTTTTCAATGATGGGGAATAGGTGCGGATCGAATGAAATCCCTCCGCAATCAATCCGCCGGATTCAATAATCGGCATGAATATCTTTGTGTTATATAATATAGCAGAGAAGTTCATAGAACGAAAACAAAAGCTTTATGCTTTTTTCATCGACTTCAGAGCTGCTTTTGATACCCTAGACCGGTAAAAATTATTCTACACGCTCTATCAATACGGAATATCTCATAAATTTGGAAAGATTATGGAAAATTTATACGATGCCACAAAAGCAGCAGTATGGAATGGAGATGGGTTGTCAGAATGGTTCGTCACAGAGGTAGGGGTTAGACAAGGTTGCAACGCGAGCCCGTCACTATTTGCCCTTTATATCGAAGACATCATCGGTTACCTTCCAGGGGAATTTCATATGCAGACGTCCGTATTAAGGCTCTCCTGTATGCTGATGATGTGGTCCTGTAAGCAAAATTACCAGAGACCCTGCAACTCATGATTAACCGAGTTTATGATTATTGTGTAATGTGGAGTTTACAAATCAACCTGATGAAATCAAAAGTTATGATTTTCACAAGAGGCGGGGGTAGACAGACAAGGGCGGAAAGGTGGACATTTAATCGCGATAGTATTGAAGTCGTAAAGCAATACAAATACCTTGGAGCTATAATTTCCAGCAACTGAAGTGTGGAACCGCATCTGGCTGAAAAACTTCGGTAGTCTAAAAGTGCGATAACCTCAACATGGAAAAATTGCTTTCAAAACCGCAGCATATATCACAGCCTTAAATATAAAGTATTTGAAGCGGTTTCAAAGTCAATACTCCTGTACGGGGCACAAGCATGGTGTCATAGATGCTATGATACAGTAGAAAAGTTACAGAGATTCTATCTACGGAGAACATTCCAATTACCTACAACTGCACCTAACTACATGCTGTTGATTGAAATAGGTCTCGCCCCGCTGTTCTTACAAACACTCAATCTGAACATTGACTATATTCTCAGCACACTCAGGATGGGAGAAGGGCGATTGCCAAGAAAGGTTGTTAAATACGCAGTACATACTCGAAGTCCGTGGTATAAAGAGATGATAAATTTGGTGGAAAATTACGAGTACCATTTGGAATTGGACTGGAATGCGCGAAGTAATTGAAAGTGTCACCTCTGTGACTTCCTGTCGCATATAGATACACAAAGTCGGCAAAAATATATCGAGCAAGCGAGTGTATCAACCAATAGGGTGATCTACAAGGAACTGCAGCTGAACCTGTGCTCTCTAAACTACTTTAAGGACACGAATAAAATAAGATGGATCTCTATAATCTTTCGTGCAAGGGGACAGCTACTTCCACTGAACTTTATACCGCATAGAGATGACCTTCCGGTTTTATGTTAGAATAGAATAGAATAGAATTTATTTTCACTGAATTATGTAATTGTACATTCAATTTCAATTCAATTTCAATTCAATTCAATTTCAATTCAATTTATTTAAGTTTGGGTGTCAAATAAGACTTAGTCTTCTATAGTACTTAAAATAATGGGTTATATACAAGATTCAATTCAATAATAATTTAATTTAATATAAAACCTCTGATAAGATACAGTAATCAGGAGAGTATAGGAAGCGAAGGAAAAGTAGGAAGAGAGGGAATAACATATTAAGAAAGCGAGAAATGGACTTTTGTTGCATTTTTAAGAAAAATACTCTAAAGCGGTATTTTTAAATTGTGTGGCTCCAATTATTTGTTTTATTGTTGTAAGTAGAGAGTTGACCGTTCCCATTCTTCAGCTGCCTTGACGTGGCGGAACGGCTTAAGAGTCAATGACCCTAAGGGTCCGAAAGGACCCCAGGTGAGACATCGAACTAAAGGCTGAGGACGTCTTGACTGTGACGCAAAACCTGTTGAAGGTATGATGGAAGAAACTTGTACGGTATCTACTCCAGGTGGTACTCGTGAAAACGATAATCCACCCGTGGTCTTTTTGACTACGGCCGGGACGAGGATTCTGGAGGTCCCAACCACCATACTTTTACCCCCCGCCTCTGGCGTTGAATCAGAAGTAGTAACGACGCTTGTTTCAGAAGACTCCTGCAGCTCTGTCTCTGACTCGATTGGTAGACTGGGCTGGAATGGCAAAGAAAGTGGCGGAAAGGCTTCGGCTGGAACGTCTAATCTCTGTCTCAATAGAAGGGTAGCTGGTCAAAGTTGTGTCGGTGACGGTTTGACTCGGGAAACCAATAAGGCTGAACGAGCTCCCGAAGCGGCGCACTCCGATGGGCTCCTGACTAAGAGTCAACTGAAAAGGAGAAGAAGGAAGGCGGCGATGGCGCGGTGCAAAGAGGCTGCAGAGTCAGCTGAAGGCGCAAGCGCCAAAAGCAGTCATCCTTCAGTAGCGACAGGAAAGAAGCATAGGTCGGCAGAAAGTATTCCAACTGGAGCCGATCAATCCCTCAGACCTAACGCTGGCTCCTTTTCGGTCGGCTCGAACAGGTCCAATCTGATGGAGCAAGTTTCGCCTGCTCTTCTTGGTGGAAGCGTGTGCGCATCTGATGCGCGCTCTTCTGCCGGGCACACTCTTACCGGTGGCGTTATCTGCGCACAAAATCTGGTGGATACTGGTGCTGTTACCCCTAAAGGTCCCAGCACTAGTGGACAGAAAATGGCTGACGCAAGCAATGCCACGGGTAGGGACGCTCGCCTCGCCGGAAGCATGTGCGCACCTGGTGCGCGCCGTTCTGCTAATAAAACTGCGACTATATCTTTGATATTTTCGCAGATAAACCTCCACCACTCAAAGGCTGCTACCGCTCTCTTAAGTAGCAGACTTTCCGTGGTGCGTACAAAACCCCACATAACATCTATCCAGGAGCCATACGTGCGGAACAAGCGCATATGTGGTTTTGGGGGTGTTCGTGGAGTAACGGTGCTATGTGACGAGCGATCTGAAAGACCGAGAGCTTGTCTAATTGTGCCGAATTTCCTATCAGTAACCAAGCTTGGACAATTTTGTGGACAGGACCTGGTTGCTGCAGCTGTAAGCTACGAAACGACCGGAAGTTGGAAAACCTTCGTCGTTGCGTCGGCTTACTTCCCTTATGATTCGGTAATGCCTCCACCACCGAAGGCGGTTGCCGAACTCATAAAGTACTGTGACACTCGGGAGATGGGACTAGTCATGTGTTGCGACGCGAATGCTCAGAATACAGTCTGGGGCAGCAGCAAATGTAACACACGAGGAAACCATCTCCTAGACTTTATACTATCGTCTGGCATGGTAATTAACAATATTGGCTCCCAGCCAACTTTTGTTACGGCAAGGAGGCAGGAGGTAATTGATTTGACTTTATCTAACAGGTATTTCAAGTCAATTACTAACTGGAGGGTACTGCCGGAGGTGTCCTTGTCAGACCATAGATACATCGTTTTCCAAATCGAATGCGAGGCCATAACTTTGCAGGAGAGGAGGAATCCGAGGAAAACCAACTGGGTGCGGTTTAGGGAAGAGCTAGACAGATCTGTCAAAACTCCAACTAAACTCAGAACGAAACGAAAGGTTGAGGATGCTGTTCAAAACCTGACTAGTGTCCTTACCAGCTGTTTTGAACTGACGTGCCCATTGACAAAAACCCCCTGCAGAACACCGGTTCCCTGGTGGTGCCCGGAACTGCAGCGACTTAGGAAAGAATCCAGAAAACTTCTAAATAGGTCACTCAAGACAAATTTAGAAGGTGACTGGAATCTTTTTAGATCGAAGCAAAAAGACTACAAGAAGTTAATTCGGTTGTCGAAAAGTGCTTCTTATAGAGATTTTTGTGAAAAGATCGAGACACTCGGTGAAACCAGCAGGTTGGTTAATGTTCTCAAAAGGGGCAAGCGGACCAAATTGGAGTCACTGAGAAAATCTGAGGGCAAGTTTACTGAGACGAAAGCGGAAACTTTTAGTCTTCTGCTGGAGACTCACTTTCCTGGCAATCGGATAATCACTAGGTCGCAGCTTGGCCCGCTTACCCAGGCTGAGCTTGATCTAAGTCAGAAAACTCGGCGCAGCTGGTATATTGCATCAGCCGTGGTAACAGATGAGGCCATCAAATATGCTGTGGCATCTTTTGATGGTTTCAAATCGCCTGGCACCGATGGAATATATCCAGCTATGCTGCAACAGGGTATAGATCAGCTATTGCCAACTCTGAAAAGAATTTTCACCGCTGGCTTGGCGCTGGCATATATTCCTACACCTTGGCGGACAGTCAGAGTAGCTTTCATACCGAAAATTGGTAACGAAGACTATTCGCTCCCCAAGAGTTTCAGACCTATAAGTTTGACATCCTTCTTACTGAAAAGTATGGAGAGACTGGTAGAATTTCACGTGCGCAAAGTTGCTTTGAAACTGCATCCACTATCGGAGATGCAGCATGCCTATCAGCGTGGGAAATCCTGTGAGACCGCACTTCAAAATCTAGTGGCCAGAATTGAATGCGCGCTTGATAGGAGAGAATACGCGATGGATATCTTCATCGAAATTGAGGGTGCTTTTGACAATGCGACTTTTGACTGCATGTGCGACTCTGCCAGACAACACGGGGTAGATGAAACATTAGTGTTGTGGATTAAAGCAATGCTAATGAATAGAACGTTGGTAGTGGATGCTGTCCGCAAGGTGGCGTTCTGTCTCCATTGTTATGGTGCATGGTGGTCGACTCTCTGTTGAACACTCTAAATAGTTCTAACGTCTACGCTCAGGCATATGCGGATGATGTCGCCGTACTTTCTGTCGGGCCATGCCTGGCGACGGTCTGTGCTAACGCGCAGGCGGCGCTGGACATGATCGATGAATGGTGTACTAGGAGTGGGCTTTCGGTGAATCCTCTTAAAACTGAGGTTGTTCTTTTTACGAGAAGGAGGATTTTGACCGGTCTGACTCAGCCAGTACTAAAAGGCGTCACCATTCGCATTTCCAATGAAGCCAAATATCTGGGAGTGATTTTAGATAAGAAACTTCATTGGTCCAAACACGTCGAGTCGAAAACATCCAAGGCGCTCTCAGTCTTCTGGCAGTGTAAGGGTGCTTTTGGCAAGACTTGGGGCTTATCACCGAATAAGGTTCTCTGGATCTACACGGCTATGATAAGACCATTCCTCGCATATGCGTCGGTTGTTTGGTGGAAGGGGCTCTCGCGTAAATATGTGGTTGCCTTTTGTGCGAAACTCCAAAGAACGGCTTGTCTCGGCTGCTCGGGAGCTTTCCCGAGTACGCCTGGCTCTGCTCTAGACGCTTTGCTGAACTAACCTCCCCTTGATACTTATATCATGGGAGGCACTATCAAAGCCATCCATCGTCTTAGGCGAGGCGGTTTTTGGTATACTCCACACTGGAACTTTGATGAACTTGCGCGACACTTATCTTACGACTCCTGTCTTGTCATTGCCGTCTGATGCAATGACACCAGAACTCCAGCTGATGCGCAAATTCAGAGTCGACTTTCCTTGTGTCCAGGACTGGCTTCGGTCAGAGTCTGAGCCGGGAATGGAATGTAGTCGTATTTTCACGGACGGTTCCAAAACCAGTCAAGGGTCTGGCGCTGGTGCCTTCGTGGAAGTCGACAACATTAGACTTCACTTCTCATTAGGCAAATATGCGTCTGTTTTCCAAGCGGAAACTTATGCAATCCTAATGGCCATGAACTATGTTGTGAAGAACAGGTGGAAGGGACGTAGCATTTGTGTCTGTAGTGACAGTCAGGCTGCGCTTAAGGCCTTGCTTAACCCTTTAACCACTTCCAAAATAGTTCGTGAAACCAAAAACTCGGTCGCAAGGCTGAATTCTCTGTCTCTTATCTGGGTCCCAGGTTACACTGGGATCTTGGGGAACGAGATCTCCGATGAGATTGCTAGTCAAGGCTCAGAGGAGGCTTTCTCAGGTCCCGAACCCGCGTTGGGTCTTCCAGCGTCCTCGGTTAGGGCTTCCATTGACGATTGGGTCTCTCACGAGCACAATTGTGTGTGGCATGACTCTCCATGTTGCAGGTTGACTAAACGCATGCTCCCGGACGTCTGTAAGAAATCAGCGGCATTCTTGCTGTCTCTCAGCAGAAAAGACTGTAGACAACTTATCGGCGTCTTGACAGGCCACTTCGCTTTTGCCAAGCACCTTAACGTGTTAGGCTTAAGTGACACTACAATTTGCGACGCTTGTGGAGAAAGTGACGACACCGCGGAACATTATCTCTGTGAGTGTCCGGCCTTTGCTCGTATCAGGTGGCAGATCTTCGATGCGGATGTGGTGAGTGCTGGTACTGTAAGCTCCTCATCACTGAAGTGCTTGCTTGGCTTTCTTCGAAAGTCAAGGAAATTCCAGTAAAATGGGTAAATTAGGGTTTGCTCTCTGGCAGTACAATGGACCAGTTGTGTCTGAGTGCTCCAGTCGAGTGTTTCCTATCCCGACAAAAAAAAAAAAAAAAAAAAAAAAAAAGTAGAGAGTTCCAAAGTCTGATGGCAAAGACGAAGAAAAGACGCGAGGAGTTCAAATACTTCGAAGAGGGAGTTATAAGCTTAAACGTTCTAGCCGAACGAGCAAATTGTAATTTTTCGAACAGGTATGGTGGCGATCTGTTCTGTATAATTTTGTGCAAAAAGACACAGCACCTAACATACAAGAACTGCTGAAGCGTACAACCAAGGACATTTTTATGGTAGTTGGATACGTGGTCATATCGACGAAGCCCATATACATACCTAACCATATCGTTGAATGCAACAGTTAGTTTATGCTGAGATAGGGAGTCGAGTTTGCAGTACACAGCTGATGCATAATCGGAGTAAGGTTTTGACTAGTCTCAGCCTCGTATTTACAGGAGTAAAACTAGAGATCAACCAAAGTTTGCGTAGACCACCGTAAACTTGTCCCACAGTGTAATTAATGTGGCTTACTGGGGAAAGAGCGCGGTTAATCTTGAAACCTAGTTGGCTCGAAAACAAGACTGGACCGAAGCAAGTAAGTTATGTTGATCAAGGTGTCTCGAGATCTGATTAGCAAGGACTTTTTCCAAAACTTTTGAAAGGCAAGTTAAGATACTTATGGGGCGAAAGTCTGCAGCCAGAGAGGGTAAAGGTTTTTTCGGAACAGGAATGACCTTAGCCAGCTTCCAATTAGAAGGAAAGGACGATGACGTTATACAAAAATTAATTAAGTGCGTAATCACACTAAGAATGTGGATTAAGATCATGTTGACAAACCGGATAGGAACTCCATCCTCACCAACGGCATCTGACTTGAGAGACCGAATGATGTTAATGATATCAACTTCCGATACAACTTCGAATTCAAAAAGAGTTAGCGGTTCAGAAGAATGTTGAAGGTTGGGCAGAGAGGGTGTATTTTCTACTGAGTTGGATAAGAAAGCATTATTAAGATCATCAAGATCAGGTATAGTGTCTCTAACATTTTTCTGACGAACACCAACCGAGCGTAAGTTGCTCCAAAGCTTTTTGGCACTTTGGTCTGTTCTCAGCTTACATAAAAAATATCTTTTCTTAAATAATCTCGTGATGGATGTTGAGAAATTACGTGCACGAGAGAAATTTTCCCAATTCAGACTAGTTGGATTTCGCTTCCACTTCGAATATAGTTTCCTACGAACTTTAATGGCATAATGAACCGCAGATGTAAACCATGGACAATTTCTACTACGCACCATCACTGTTTTTAAAGGCACATGGTTATTGAACAGATTAAGTATTAGAGATTGTAATAGGTCCACTTTATCACACACACCTGAGACAAAATAACAACTATGCGAAGGGATTAAGCTCGCCTCCGTTTGCAAGGCGTAGTTATCCACTGAAGCGAAATATCTGAATTGGAAGGTTGATGGTACAGAGGAACGAGATAAGTCAATGTTATAAGTGCAGAAAATTAGATCGTGGTCTGTGACACCCTCCAATGACAGCTGGTCCTGTAGTAACACGTTCGACCGATCAGATACCAACAGAAGGTCCAGAAGACTCGGAGAGCAGTTAGGTGCGAAGTGAGTGGCATATGCGTTAACTATAAGTAAACAACGCCTATAATGCACTTTGTGTTGCCATCAGTAACTTCTACTAGAAGATAATCAGTAGCACTCGCCTCAGATTTCCCAATTATCTTGCAATTTAAGGAAGTATTACAGTAAAGAGCTACTCCACCACCTATTGTACTCGTGACTCTATCGTTCCGAACAATTCTATACCCTGGAATATTGTACAGGTGATCTTCCAAATTAGGCCTCAGCCAGGTCTCAGTAATACAGATCACATCAACTCCCGAACCATTGAAAATGTGACGTAAGTAATCGACTTTAGAAATATTTAAGCTGCGAGCGTTGATATAGCATATTTAGAACCCCTCACGCGCATTCGACAGAATATTAACCATTGAACGCACGGTAACTTCAGCAGTACCATCAGACATATACCTATTGCTGTGAGCCATTATTATTAACAAAAACAAATAAGAGTAGCACAAAAGACGAAGATAGAATAACATAAAGAGCTAAGATGAATGGGATAGGAAAGAGGTAAAAAAGGGAAAGCAGGAACAATTGTATAGATAAAAGAACATAATTATATACATGATTATTTTTTTTTTTTTTGTTAATAACTTGTTGTGAAGAACAAATTTTTTGGTGGGGGCGCCGTGGTGTAAGTGGTTAGTGTGTCGGATCACTACGCATGAGGTTCCAAGTTCGAATCTCAGAAAATCTCTCTCTCGCGAGCGTCTGACAAACATCCGAGAGTATTGTTGTCACGAAAAAGCTTCTCAAATCGCCGTTCGGATTCGGCAATAAACTGTAGGTCCCTTCCATTCGTGTGAAAAATATAACGCACACAACATGAGTGGTTGCGAGAAGCTAGGCCCTGGCACTTTAAAGAGCTGTTGTGCCAAATATTTGCATTTTTTTTGTATTTTTGAAGAACATATTTCAAATTCGCTCGAGATGATTAAAGTGTTGAGGATTAGGGTAGAGTTGAACATTTTCAAGCCAATGTCGATGTTGATGAAATTTTTATTTCGTTATCATCTGCACTCTTTTTTACATAAACGAAACCATTACGAGTTCTTACAGAGAACAATAAACCCTCTTTACGTAAGCGAAGAGCATGTTTTAATAGAGAGCTATTCACTGGAGTAAGACTTTCGTTCATGTATATACGGGTCGTGTTGATGTTGGTGTTGTTTTTGGTGGAACTGGAACTGCTGCTGTTGGTGGAGGTGTTGTCGATCAGCACATTCTCTTTCTCCAGTTGCGAAAGTGTAAGGCCGTTGCTTGTGCGAAAAGCAGAAAGTAGCGCTCTTTGCTCAGCGTGTGAAGAGAGCCGAATTAGTAGCGGCCGATTACTGCCGATGGTTTGACTTCCTAAGCGAAAAGCATCAATGTGTGGAGAATATTGGTGACGTAGTTTAGCGGCAATATTCTTTGCAAGATCAACAGCATTTTCCTTTGTTGTTTGTGGAATGCCATGTACAATTACATCACAGAGACGCGTCTTACGTTGTAGGTCAGCCAATTCCTCCCTTACATTCCTGTTGTCTTCCTGGAGTATTGCAATTACGTTCTCCCACTCTTGCACCATATTGTTAAGAGCAGATATGACTTCACTTATCTTATTGTTGATTTCGGTTTTTGTTTCATTGATTAGTGACGAAATTTTTGCCATCCATATCCATTTTTGCATTCCATATCTCGTAGCTGCTCAGATAAAGATGGTTTTTTGTCAGCTTTTTTGTCGGATTTTTTGTCGGATGGGAGAAGTAAATTTATTTGATTCTTGATGGCGGGTGAATTAGATGAAGATGACACTGCATTTTTCTCTTTAAGAGCTTGTTGGCGAGTAGACATGATGAACAGATGAATGAGCAGGCAGTTCAAATTTTGTTATTTAATTTTATTTAATAATAACACCTTATAATTGGCTCAGAGCACTTATTTGAAAAAGAAACAAATAACTTAAAAACTTTAAGGATAAGTTATGTATTTTTAGCTTCGATAACCGGGTAAAAAAGGCTTAAATGTCAAGAGCGAATAATAAACACGTCTATACCCTTGACATTGCACTTGCACATCGGTTTACAAATTCTTTTAAAGTAATGGCAAAAGCCGTCAGCCAGAATGACAGTTATAATTCGAATAATAAATCGGTTAAAAGAAAAAAAAAAAAAATAATAGTAACACAAAAATAAAGTTAAAGTTAACACGGCACACCACATTCCAGCAAGTTCACGGGCTCACCGCATGCCACTTGCCTGCACTGCATTTCACCTATATCAGCACTTTTCCATCACACGCCGGATTGCGGTTATGCTGACACCGTGCACGCGCATCCGTCCGAGTAGCTGGTCATGATGACACCGTACACGCGCATCCGTCGAATAGCTGACGCAGCACATGTAGAAGACACGCAAACTCATCGGGGAAACTCTGGGTGTGCTGGAGTTTAGTCTTAAGTTGGACGTGCAAGCGTGCCGTAGCGAATCTGTACTTGATAAACCCTAATAAATTCGCTTAAAATAAAACCTTGTTTCTTTGTAAGTCGAACGGTTGGGCCAACCCCAAGGTTGGCGTTCGCGGTTTTTTTTTTTGAGTCCTCCTAAAGGACATCCTTAACTTTAAATGTGTAGAACTATATTTCTAAATATTGCTTTCTGTACTCCAATGCAGCCGAGACGTAGTAGAATAGTACTTTCCAGTTACTATCATTCAAGATTTGAATTACCTCCTCCCTCGATAGCACGGACTGATGTCAATAGAGTCTCCTCAGTTCCTGCAGAATAGGACATCTTCCCAGAAAGTGGTATACATCTTCTCTCTCTTTTAAATTGCACAGTGAGCAAAAGATTGGCAAATCGTTCCGGCGTCTGAAATTCAGTGATAACAACTCTCCTCTTGCTTTAAAAGCTACGCAGTACAGTATTTTTTTCGTTGAAATAGTTTCTCTCCTTCAGGCTATGATTCAGAACTCTATATATATTGCGACTCCCGGATTGAGTAGCCCTTTCCATGAAAGCTGCATGTTTCCTTTCATCGAGGGTCCTTAATATAACATTCATAGCTGCACTCCAGCTCGTTTTGTCTTCCCATCTTATTGACATATCCACACTGTAATATTGACTAAGTTCTTCCCACTTACGGAACAGTAAAACTTTTCTGTTGAGAAGATAGCGAGGCATTGATTTTGGCAGTCGATGGTCTGGCATAGCTACTACTTTTAGTATATATTTGAAGTGCAATCCCAAGGCATATAGGCTCAGCATAGGCAGTCCTGTCTCAACATATAGCATATAATTCGGGGTATTTAGCGGAAGTTTGAAGATGTGCTTTAAAGAATATCTTTGCAGCGCCTCGACTTCATCATAGTCCTCATATCCCCATACTTGGCTTGCATAACACATAATAGATTTAGCTGTGGCTTCAATGAGTTTATACTTTGCTTTCGTTGATACATCGTTTCTTCCGAAAACCCTTTTCCACGTGCTGCTTAAGAGTCTTTTCGACTCTTTCAGCTTCTCCTTTAGGTGACTTGCATACGACAGTCTTGGTGTAAGTGTTACCCCTAGGTAGCGATATTGCTTAACTACTTCTAGTTGCTCATGAGCAACGACCATTTCTCCTCTCTGGCGTATCTTCCTGAATTATTTCGAAATATGAAGACTTTCGATTTAGCTGTGTTTACACTGAGGCTCCATAGCTTGCAGTACTCCTCCAGCTTGTTGCTCATAAGCTGCAGCATATTTGGAGATTCTGCTAGAATAACGATATCTTCAGCATAGAAGAGAACTTTAATGATACAGTCCTCGAACTCAATTCCACCTGGTAGGTAGGATGCTAGATCATCTAGGTATAAACTAAACAATAGCGGGCTTAACATGCAACCTTGTTTGACACCTGTATTTGTGGAAAACAATTCTGATAGCGTGACACCGTCCCATACTGCCGTCTGATTATCGCTGTATACTTACTTACTTACTTATATCCTTTAACCCCTCGGGGGCATAGGGCGTCAACCACGCCTGCGCGCCATCGTGTTCGGAGTTCTGCAACGCGTTTGAGCTGCCTCCAACTCATTCCTCCTCAACTGTTCTGCGCCACGTTTGCCTAGGGCGTCCCGCCATTTTGCCTGCCTGGGTGAGCGGATTCCACTGCATAGCGCATTTCGCAATGGAGTTGTCTTCGCGCCGTAGGGTGTGTCCAATCCATTGCCACTTTCTTCTTCGTATAGTAATGCTTATAGGTTCTTGGCCCGTTCTCAGATAAAGTTGTTCGTTGGAGATGCGGTTCGGCCAAAAAGCATTTGTTTATGAAGACTTGCAGCTTGCGTGTGTTAATGAAGTCCACCTTCTAAGTACTGCACCCATAAAGCAGCACTGATTCTACGTTGGAGCGGAACAGTCGTAGCTTGATTCTTAAGCTAATAACATTGCTTCTCCAGATTTTGGACAGCATTCCGAACGCAGCTTTAGCTGCACATTCTGCTGCACACATCCAGTTCGGTGCCACTGCGATTAGCCGAGACGACACTTCCTAAATATAGAAAGTCATCAACTTTCTCGACTTGCTTTCCGGCAATGTTAAGTTGAGCACGGATATTGGAAGTACTCAGGGCTTTTGTTTTGGCTGTGTTTATTTTTAGCCCCACTTTGTTTGCCTCAGCTTCTAGATTTTGGGCCATCAAATGAAGATCCATTATCCGATGTGAAAGTAGACAAACATCGTCAGCGTAATCTAGGTGTTTAAGGTAAGATGTCATAGTCCAACGAATTCCATAATTAGCTTCCGTCAATGCTGCACGGAGTACATCGCTGATAACCACCAAAAGCAATAGTGGTGACAGTATGCACCCTTGACGTACTGTACTTCGGACTTCAAAATCATCCGACACCTTACCATTGTGCACGACGTGACACTTACCGCCCTCGTATGTATGTAGCCTTGATAATAGCTATACATTTTTCTGGGATGCCTCTCCTGCGCAAGGCCAACCAGATAGCATCTCGATTCAATCTGCCGAAAGCTTTCTCGAAGTCGATAAACATTAAATGTAGCGGAGACCTATACTCAACGCATTGCTCGATAATGATCCGTAAGGTGTTTATGTGGTCAATGCAGGAGGATCCAGTACGAAAGCCTGCCTGTTCGACATCGAAAGTTGAATCTAAATGTTCTTTAATTCGTTCTAGAATTATTCTAGCCATTATTTTGGCTACAGCTGGAAGAACACATATACCTCTCCAGTTACCGCACTCCATCAAGTTTCCCTTCTTTGGGAGCTTAATGATCATCCCCCTTTTCCACTCCTGTGGAAATTGTTCACTATCCCAAGCTCTCCGTATTAGGGGATGCAGCAAATCTGCCGATGTATTTGGCGCCACTTGAAATAGCTCGGCAGGGATGCCATCAATATCCACCGCTTTGTTCTTCTTGAGGGACTTGACTGCTGTTAGTATCTCGGTTTTACTGGGAGGTACGGTGCGAATTCGTGAATTTGTTGCTTCGAACTGCTCATTTGAATTAAAGATCATATCGCCATCGTCTAAGTGATTTAGCACTGTAGCAAAATGTTCTCTCCATCTAGTGTGCTGACCCTCATCCGAAATCAGAAGTTTACCGTCTAGACTCTTCACTGGATGTTGTTTGGAGTTTCGACCACCGATGAGCTCCTTAGTGATGCTATAAACAGTCCTACTGTCGCACCTACTCGCTGCTTCTTCAGCCCTTGAGGCCAGTGAATTGACATATTGACGTTTGTCACGTCTCACACTACGCTGCACTTCTTTCTTCTTCACACGGTATTGGGTTTCAAGCTCGGTTCTCTCTACTGCTGAGGCCTCTGCAATCCGAGACTTGATTGCTGTACGCTCATCGATCCGTCTCCAGGTGTCACTAGAAAGCCATGTGCGATGGTGTTCCTGCTTTTTACCGACGTAAGTGCGTGCCCCAGTCGCAAAAGCATTTTTCACAGCACTCCAGTGGTCATCCATGTTCTCTTCCAGTATGCTGCTGATTGCTTCTGCTTCTAAGGCAAGATGGTCCCTGAATAGTTGGCGCACTTGGGGAACCTTGATCCTGTCGATATTAAACCTGGTGATGTTATGTAGGTTTGAGCGGTTGCTGTTGACGGATGCAGTACGAAGGTGTAAATGAGCTACCATAAGATGGTGATCTCTTTCTAGTCCGACATCAGCTCCACGTCTGTTTCGGACGTCCAGGAGACAATTTCTAAAGCGACGACTGATCGTAATGTGGTCGATCTGGTTGGATGTTCGTTGCCTATCAGTAGAGACCCAACTGATTTTGTGGCAGGTGTTATGCTTAAACAGCGTACCTCCGATGACTAGGCGGTTGGTATTGCAGAAGTCCGCAAACCGCTCACCATTGTCATTACGGTCTCCCACGCCGTGAACTCCCATCAAGTGCTTAAGCATGGTGTTGTCGCTACCCACCTTGGCATTGAGATCTCCCATCACCATTAAAATGTCCCCATTAGGCGTTTGGTTGTAGGCGGCGCCTAAGTGGCTATAAAAATCATCCTTTTCATCCTCAGTCGCATCTAGAGTCGGAGCATAACACTGTATGATGGTAATTTTCCTAACTCTACTCTGGAACCTAGGCGTCAATATCCGGTCACTATGGGGTAACTACGTGCTGCTGGAGTTAGTATGAGTCCTACTCTGGAACTCCGTGCATTTCCAGCTGGTTTACCAGAGTAGAGCATGACAGTGCTTTTTGTTGGGGAGATGAATTCCCCAGCATCGAACCATCTTATCTCGCTCAGCCCTAAGATGTCTATTTTATACCGTGCGAATTCGCGTTCTAATTGGAGGTATCTGCCGTTATAAGGCCCTTCCTTGAGTGAGTCCAGGAGGGTGTTAACGTTCCAGAATCCGATCGTTGTCCGTGTCCGATAGCCAAAGGTCGTCATCAAATTATCCGTCCGTATCCGAGGCGTTGGTTTGCGTTTCGGAGCAAGATTTGTTTTTACGGTTGCGGCTCGCTGGGCCACAGACCAACCGACACTTATCCTGTTTTTTTGGGGCAGGAAGCTCGCCATTCATCCTCTCCCGTTAGCAATTTCCGAAGAAATCCCCATATGGCACCACGAGGAATGGGAGTAGGGCTTACTAACAGAGCTGCTAGGTTATCGGCTGCAGCGGCTCCTTCTCGTTACTTAGCGGACCAGCATCTATCGGGAGATGCTGCCCCTACGAGGCCTTTGTTAGTCGTTTGCCATCGTTGCATAGGCTTTGTATTATCCTTAACATTTTCGACGATATACCCAGTAAACTTAGCTTATAAAAAAGCGATTGCCTCCGTACCGCATAAAAGGCGGCACGAAAATCCACAAAAAATGCATACAGTTTTTCCCTTGCTGAGATACAATTTTGCTAAGTTGGTTAATACAAATATGTTGTCGAACGTTGAGTAGTTCGCTCTAAAGCCAGCCTGAAACTCACTCAAAAGTAATTTTGATTCTACCCATGTGGACAACCGTTGCAGCAAAACACTCGTAAACAGTTTCAGAAGAGTATTCAGGAAGGAAATACCCCTGTAGTTACCTGGGTTGTTAGCATCTCCCTTTTTAAATAGGGGGAATATTATGTTCTTCTTGAAGCTTTCCGGAACTGTACCTGCGTTATAAATCATGTTAAAACCTTCCGTAACCAGATGCATAAAGCTCGTTGACGCATTTTTAAAAAAACTCGAAGTGATCCTGTCCTCCCCTGGAGCTTTGTTATTTTTGCTTCGAATGATTGCCTTTTGTACTTCCGCAAATGAGATTTCTTGATCCATTGATTCTACTGATATCCATGGCAAAGAATGCTGGTGCACAGTTACGAGGTTATTTGCATTCAGCAACTTTTGGAAATGGGCTGCTAAAGCATTAGCATCTAACTTCAAACCTTTGATGCATTTTACACCATTCAGCCTCCTTATTACTCTCCAGTACGTTTTGGGATCATTTGTTGTCGCGAGCTCATTTGTAAGGTCATGGATGTGATGAATGCGCTTTGGTTTGCATAACTCTTTGAAAGCTTCCGGTTTTATGCTCATTGTGCAATATGTCACAGAGGGAGAACGTTATGCATTTCATAGGGATTTGCCCGATTTTTCATGATATTAGGAGGCTCCACTTTAGGAAAGCCAGCTTGCTATCTGAAGACGTCAAGGCATTACTAAACGAGTCCAATTGGAGAGCTCTTACATCATATTGTGAAACAAGTTTAGCTTACCGGAAAGAATTATGGAGGAGAATTTTTAAATTTTAAAGTGAATCAAATGTAAAATTATGGTGTTAGACATTTGTGCTTTCATTGTTTTTGTAATGAATCTAAACTAAATGGAATTAATAAAATCTAATCTAATCTTAATCTTATCTTAATCAGTACGGATTAGTACGTAGGCGCATTCCTGGCATCGATTTATCATGATTGCGAATCGTACCTGCTAGCAATCCGGGCAGTACACCGGATATGAATGGGTACTTGCCCTTATTTTGCATCAATATATCACAGGTCCTGGCTGTGCACTTTATAAAGTACTCGTATGTTACCAAATCAGCTGCATATCAAAACCATTAATATAAATCAGGAAAAATTCCCTATGACGGGACTTACATTGTGTAGGGGAAAGAAAACATGTCTGCACTGGTGCGGGGACTATTCCATTTTTACCCTTGAACTTACTATGATAAGATTTTTTATGGCTTTAGTTATAAATGGGCTACGTTATGAG
Source organism: Brachypalpus laphriformis (assembly GCA_945910035.1). Classification (NCBI taxonomy): domain Eukaryota; kingdom Metazoa; phylum Arthropoda; class Insecta; order Diptera; family Syrphidae; genus Brachypalpus; species Brachypalpus laphriformis. Next base: position 39,349,921 of record OX246756.1, read on the forward strand.
GGAGTTTTTTTTTCAATTTTACGGACTTTTCGGTATACATAGACATTAGTTGAATGGTTTTCTGTCTAAGTCCCTATGGTGTTACATCTGCACTTGCACGTTGCTATCTATATACGTTATATTAGGCTATGATGCCTGGCAATTATTTCAGGGCAAAACAGTTGAACGACTAAATGGAATATGGCGTTATTGGAAATAATTCTTTTAAATTGCAAATTCAGTGACTCTTTACCATCGGTAATACTCCTCTCTACCATTCGATAATTGCGAGTCATTTACAATCGATATGAGCTCCTGGCACGTATTTTACTTTAAATTCTTCAAAACACTTCAATAACACTTACAGAAAAGGGAATACTTTGTTGGCAGTTTTTAATATTGAATTTATTTTAACGACAATTGAATGAAGGGATGCAGCATGTGATATACTATGGCACGTCAGGACAAATATCGATGAAACGTGAGCTTGGTAATGGAAGCGTTTTACTACTTCTCCAGTAGCTCCAACAACATCACACATTCATCGTAAAAGTCAATTTTGCGAAGATTTTATGTCCCGTGCTGGTTCACAACATCCGCGGAATGAGGAATACGTTAGTCGTCTAATAAATCCAACATCATTACTTTCAATTTGCATAAATGTCTGAGAAAATCCCATTTTCTGGAATCGTGTTTGTCATGTATTTTTGAATACATTTTGTGTTCTAAACTGTGCATGGTTAGCAGCATACATATGAAATGTGGGTTTCTTTTGTGTGGTCTTGAGTTTAACGGCTCAAATTAATACACATGAATATTGCAGGAGTTCGAGATGGAAAAAATCAGTGCGTGAAGGAAGTTCAGTCATAAAAAGTTAAGCAATAAACTGAGGTGACACACAAATAATCTTTTCTATTTTCGATGGAAAATTTATTGACGTGATTATGGCTGTGACATGGTGTCTCTTAAATAAACTTCAAGCTCATGGTGCGAAATTATGGGTGTACACGTGCCGCATTGTCAATTAATTCTGATGTTTTCCAAGGATCTGTATAGTTGCATATGTGGTTAAAGTTGGAAATCTGAAAAGTACTCTTTCAGACACATATTTATTTATTTATCGTATGGTATGAACAATTTACAATAACAAAGATACAGAGATACATAGATACAATCTTTTTTTTTTTTTGTTATTTACAAATGAATGTCGAGATTCTTCAGCCAATTAACGACGCTAGGTGGTACATCTACGAAGTCGGAAAGGTCTCCAGGGCAGCGTCTTCGTGGACATTTTGTAACGATATGCCTTATGTCTTGTGTATGAATTACTTGACCAATTCGTGGTATATTATAAAAATGTACAAGAGGTAGATTCCTTGTTTTTCGCTTTTTGGTCGCATATGTTATTTAATGAAAGAGATTAATTTCATTATGTTTTCTCAACGTTTCGGCAGGGATTGCTGCCTTCTTCAGGGGATCCTTTATTCATGAGAAAGTTAATACATATGGAGAGAAATTTAGCAAAATGGTTTACATTATTTCTTTAACAAGAACGAACTTACATTAATGAGTGATAAAATGGACAATTAAAAACAATTGTGTAAGAAAACAGGAAACAAAAGAATTAATTAAACAATTTATGGCAAAGAAACAAAAAAAGAACACTTCTTCTGATGAAGTTTAGTCACTTAATAACGGCTAGTACATTTAAAAAATTTAAAACTTTGCAGAAACGAGAGAGCAATATATAGAGGAAACATTCTGTGTGTCCTGCTTCCGGTTCATGCTGTTTTTGTTGTTCAAAATATGTAACGTTTCGAGCGTGTAGCACTTCGATGTATGTTTTTCCGTCTCTATGCTTTCGAAGTCTGGTGTGTGGCTATTCTCGATGCTGTGGCTCGCAAGGGCTGTCTTATTGACACTGTTGTTTCTTATGTCTGACTTGTGATTGGACATCCGCTGTTTTAGAAGCTGTTTCGTTGTACTAACGTAGCATAAGGCACAGTTTTCATTATCATTCCCAAGGCAGCCTATTTTGTAGATGCCATTATTGAAAGAATTCTGTTGGACTTCCACGCCAGATTGGCATCCTTGGTGTTTATTTATTTATCGTATGGGTATAACAAGTTATAAATACAAATAGCAGATTAACAATTGCACAAAGAAATGTCTTTAAGCCATGAGTAAGAAACACATAAGTACATAGAATGATAAAGTAAGAGACATATATAAGTACAATATAAATCGTAGAAGAAATACATTATATTTAGCATCAGAGAATAGTATTTAAGCTGATTAGCCAGAGAAGGGCATCAGGTGTGATATTGTGGATGTCATTGGGGTTGCCGTTAAACATAAAGAGGGGACAACTGGAAACATTGTGTCTTATCGATTGGGTAGGTTCCCGGCAGTCACATGCACTAGATTGAACAGAAAGTCTCTGCAGCGGCCGTGCTCGGTCCTATTCTATTTAGTTGTGTCCGCGTTTTTCGGGGTAGGTTGAATCCTGTTACGCGAACAGTAGGGTTAACTATGTTACTGCAGGAAAAAACCTTTGATGTATACGAATGTTGTAGTTGAATTGTTGACAATCTTTAGCCAGGAAATTCCTAGGTCGATTCCAGGACGTAGGCCCAATTGTCGTGAGAATCGCACCATTCTCGCCTCAGGAAAGGACATCCGCTCAATCTGCCGTAACATCAATGCCTACCTTAATGAATTGGAAGACTTCTTCGCCAGTCGCAATCTCAAGCTGTCCCCAGAAAAAACCTCATCCACCCTATTCACCACCTGGACCAAAGAGGTAAACCTACCACTCGACATTGAGATACATGGCAGGGCGATCCCGACAACAAACCACCCGAAGATTCTGGGAGTCACATTTGGCAACCTACTGACTTTCTCTAGTCATTCTAGAAATGTCAGTGAACGAGTCATGTCCAGGAATAAGGTCTTAAAATCTCTGGCCGGTAGCACATGGGGGAAAGACAAAGAAACTCTCCTCACCACATATCAAGCAATCGGAAGATCGGTTCTCAACTATGCGGCACCAATCTGGACCCCACGCCTCAGTGATACTCAATGGCATAACTGCGCTTGATAACCGCCAGACTAACATTGTGCTAGGCGGCCGTCCTCCAGCGATACATCATAGTGAAGATCATCTTCCTAGACGCACCAGATCCACACGTGCCCAACTGCGATCCGACTGGAGCTCCATGCTGAACAATTATATGCACCGCTTACGGGACAGTATCACTGATCAATGCGCAGACTGTGGCTCGTGACCACATAACACCGCCCATGCGTGTTGCTGATCAGGTTCGCTGTTGTTTTGCAACGTACCGTCTTCAAAAGTTTATAGACCATTCCAGTACGCCAGACCGTATCATATGCAGCAGTAAGGTCTACGAACACAGCACCAGTCTTAAGCCTGTTTTCGAAGCCATCCTCAATATAAGTTGTTAGGGCGAGTACTTGGTCAGTGCAACTACGACCTTTTCGGAATCCAGCTTGATCTATAGGGATAACTTCGTTAATGGGTACCTCAATTCTGTTGTATATTAAACGTTCAAGGATCTTATAGCATACACTTAGGTGAGCAATTGGTCGGTAGCTGTCGGCCTTCTCGGCTGGTTTCCCCGGTTTACGTACCGCAATGATTTTTAACTTCTTGAACTCAATGGGAAGGTTACCGGATGATAGGATGCTGTTAAAAAATTTGCATAGCCAGATCTTAGTGTTTTTCCCGCAATTTTTAATAAATTCAGGATAGATTCCATCAGCTCCAGCGGCTTTTCCATGCTTACAGCAGGCGATGGCTACTTCTAGTTCGGAAATTATAACAGTTCAAGAGTATGCAGAGATTAAAGGGGTCACCTTTTTAAGATCTTTTAATAGGCTCTTATTGTATTGGATGTGGGCTTTGTCCGACTTTGCTTTGGAAACCTCGACAATCCGATTTGCAATCAGGTCTGGATCGATCTTAGGTTGGTGTGATGGGAAGGAATTTGATCCTCCAAAATTCCGGATGAGGCTCCACGCCTTTCTACTTGATCGGGTAAAGTCCAGGTTTTGTGTAGTTTTTATCCACTTTTCTTTTCGTGCATTATTCAGAGATTGTAAGAGTTCCTCTGCAATTTCAGTGTTACCACTCTCCTGAAATTCTTTATATAGCCGGTCACTATCAGAGCTCCAACCGGGAACATATTCTTTTCGATATCCGCGTGGGATGTGCCACTTGTGGCTATTACGATGCCAACAAAGCGCCCATAGTTCTTGGGAGTCGGAGGGATTCAACGGACGTTGGAGCCAAGGTCTTTGGTGAAATCTTGCCATGATGACTTCTGAAAGTTCCACCTTAGCCGCTGAGTGGAGTTTACCAACGGGATCTTTATTCCGGTTTCTAGGACAATTGGGTGGTATTGGCTTCGAGAAAAATCAGGTAAGACCCGTCTGGACACTTGTTGTACACGTCCGGAGCAATTGAATGAAGCGAAGCACAGATCTGGGTTGTAGTCGCAGTTCCAGCGTGTAGAGTGGAAGGTTTTTCTGTCTTTGGCATCAAAAATAAATGTCAGATTGTTTATGTCAGCGCCTATTAAGGAGAAACCGCTTATTTTACGTCGAGATGAGAGAGTTGATTCATCTACGCAGTAAGTTTCTTGCAGGAGTACCACATCAATGTTATTTTCTTCCAAAGTCTTGTGTAAATAGTCACACTTTGCTCTGCTGATGCCTTCAATATTTAGTTGACAGATACGGACAGAAGGTCCTATATCTCTAGTCAAGAAGCGCTGAAAAGTGCCGTTTGCGTGAGTGTGCAAGAACGCAGATTGCATATGCGTGGTTGTGGATATTAATGCGTTGGATGCTAATGAGTTTCTACTTGTTACAGTTGCTGGGAGTTCGGTTCTCATTGAAAAAGTTCGGCATCCAAATGTGAATAGACTTTTAGCGTTACCCAGGGTGCAGCGCGAGGAGCTCGTCTATCCTTCGCACTCCATCCTTGGTGTTATCGACGACTGCTTGCTTAAAGCTTTCATCAAGCTTGGGAATGTAGACCATGGACTTGTAGACCCCGTTTCTTCTTTCGGCTTCGTCATTACTAGAAACTCTAGTTTATTGGCGATCTAGTATACTTCTTATGACCTCCCCAGGATACCTATTGTCCATAAGAATCCGTGTAACTCTCTGGACATTAGCCGAGTGAAATTTTTTGACTACGTTCGAAGCAGTATTCATGACTATGTGTCTGGCCTGGTTGGACCAAAAGTTGACAAGTCTTTCCGATGCTATATCTTTGTGGTACCAGTTAAACGAGAGTCTGTCATTTTCGCGATGGATTTTGACGTCCAGAAACGCGATGGCCCTATTTTCTTCCTTCTCGACTGTGAACTGGATCTTTGGATTGAAGTCATTTAGACTCTGCAGCGTTTCGTCAACGTTTCGGTTGTCTATTACGGCGAATATGTCATCAACGTATTTGACTATGAAACCCGGCATTTCATTTGTTTTGAAACATTCGTCCAATACATGGTATAATACTAGGTTTGCAATCGTTGGTGAGAGCGGATTGCCCATCGGTACTCCGTGAACCTGCTTATACATTTCATCTTTGAACTGCAGGTAGTTATTCTCTTTGAGGCAGAAATCAAGAATTTCGAGGAATTTGGTCAAGCTGAGCTTTGTGTTTTGGCTTATTATATCCCATTTATTCTTGACGATGCTAATTGCCAGTTGTGTGGGAATATTGGTATAGAGTGAAATTGCATCGTAAGAAACCAAAACATTGTGCTCGCGAAATTCTACATTTTTTGCTTTTTCCACAAACTCAAAAGATTTTTTTACGATGTAGGCCGAATTATTTGTCACACACTGTAGTATCCTTCCTACATATCTCGACAGTTGGTAGCATGGAACTTTTATTGATGACGTGATCGGTCTGAGAGGTGCATCGGGTTTGTGTACTTTTGGCAACCCATATATCGATGGAAGTTGTGCCGTATATGTCGTCATAGTCGTTTTTTCCGATCGTTAATTATTGTGTTCTTATGCAACCATTTGACCAACTCATTGGTTTTGCTTTGAAGTGTTGTTGTTGGGTTGGTTCTCACTCTTCGGTATGTAGAAGGGTCTGACAACAGCTCAGCCATTCTCTCTTCATATTCTGATCTGTCCATTGCCACTGTTATGTTGCCTTTATGAGCTGGTACTATTATTACGTTTTTGTTTCGTTTCAGAAAGCGAACAGTTTCTTTATGCATACTGGCAAAGACAAAACTAAATAAAGCCCCTGGTGAGGACAGGATTCCCTATGAATTCCTTAAGAACGCTCCCAGTGTGTTTTTTGACGAATTGACGCGGGCATTCTATCAAATATTTCATTGACATTAAGCACGTAGCCATTTCAGGCTATACCCGACAGGCTGTCGAGTGGGACAGTTCGACCACCAACCGCTCACATACTGACACCCTTCAAGCCTGGCTCCAAAAGATACCCTGGCTTACCAGGCTTGGCAATATCCGAGGTTAGTCTACGTCTTCTTGCCAACTTGAGGTGTGGGCTTTGTTAACAAGATTGTATGGATTGTATGGAAGGGGCTAACTATTTACTAGTTACTCCATCTACACATAACATTAACATTGCCCGCCCCCACCATGAAGAAGTCAGCTGCCAGGGGGACTAAGTGAAAGTTTAAGACAGAAAACCACTCGTTTTTTTACAGATATTGGCTTAAAAATTAGACCAATGATTTAACCGTCACTTTGCATATATCGCTCGCTTATTCCTCCTATTCTTACTAGATCATCCTGTGCTAAGGATGGTGAAAAATGTTGCAAATATCGACAAACATAAAGAGATAACTCCCACAAGTACCCCAAAAATAAGCATTACGTCTACTGACATACTCTTGATGGCATCCACACTGTCATATTCAATCTATGGCACATAATTTAAATGAGAAAAATATTTTCAATAAAATAAACATCAATCCCATAATGGGATACTTGTTGACCTCTTCAATTAAGAAATTGACATCTAATTTTGATGTCAAACAATTTTGACCTTCAAAGGCGTAACGATGATTAATGATCAATTCGCCGTTGTAACCCAGAGGGAATTAATTACAATATTAATATTATTATTTAGGTTGTGATTAATGATGGTTGCTCACAGTTCTTTCGCCTTACTTATTCATCCATTATATATATATTTCATGCTACCTGATGAATATCTTGTAAACATTCAACGAGGATACGTTTTACTTTATGATTAGGTTTATTAAGCAACCCAGTCTTCTAGTAATTGCATTCAATCTCAAACCAATCAAGTCGTCACACAGAAATCCTATCACAATATCTCGAGCTACTTCTGATCCTTGAAAGCATCTCATACCACCCACCCTGCCGGCAACTATCCTTGAACTTCGCTTGAGAACACTTAGATTCTAATGCAAAGCAATCAATTATTCACCCCAAAGCGACTCGTATTACTAAATGCTCTCTAAAGTACATCATCTCCTTAAATGAGGGCGCGTCCGTTAGCAACTCATTGCGGCCAAGGACTTACTTACTTACACTTGTATCCTCCTTCAACGTTAAAATTGATAAACTTTTAAGCAAAACTTCTTCCGTGAACTTCAAAATCAAAAGAGAAAAGTATCTTCTGATTGCGTGGTAATTTCACTTTTCGGTGAGGGTGTCACCGGATACATCGTGCCCCTTGAATTTCGCCGAGATTTCACTATCTAAGGATAAAGTTTCTTGTTTTCGTTTTAAGTGCGCCGAAAAACACAACACCCCCAAGGGAACACACACATAAAAACTGCCTTTTAGGTGTAACTTGCCACCGTAAGGGCAGACTGAATGAACAATGCCTTGGATCATATTGTACTCGTAGGTAGATGATGAAATTTCTAAGAAACGCTTGAAGGACTTTCAATGAAGTTGCTGTTACTTATTCACAGAGAAGGCGTCTCGCTTTGAAACGTTACAAGATTTCAATATCTAATTGAAGTAATTAAAGTTCCGTTTTGGCATAAACATAGCACTCTCTGTGTTGTTAGATAGTTTAAGAACTATTCGCATTTCAGTTTAATGGAATCTTCTTAGTTCCATTGAATGTGCTTACACTTTGAAAGAAATCTACTCACTTCTTAAACTCTATTCTCTTCAGAAAATAATTTGAATGGGAATTCGGACAGACTTATTATTTTCTGCTCGCTGCGGTACACCCCAAGGTGGAGTCTTGTCACATCTTCTGTGGAACCTGGTAGTAAATGAGCTTCTGGTGGGCCTGGATACGTCAGGCTGCAGAGTGACCGCCTATGCTGATGACATTGCTATTGCTGCCTCCGGTAAACACCCAGACACTATCAGGGAAATCCTCCAATATGCTCTCCTTCGGCTCACCAGATGGGCCTCCAAATATGGACTAGAGGTCAATTTCAATAAAACGGAACTCATTCTCTTCCCGAGGAAATATAAAGTTCTCCTCATAGACCCTCCTACGATAAATGACATCAGTCTCACCTTCCCTGAAAACGCAAAATATCTGGGTCTTATTTTGGATAGGAAATTGAACTGGAAGGCCAATCTACTAGAACGCGTCAAGAAAGCAAATGTAGCTCTCTATTCCTGTAAAAAGGTTATAGGTAGGAGCTGGGGTATGAAACCTCAAATCACTCATTAGCTGTACGTGTCCATTATCAGACCTATACTACTCTATGGCGCGATCGTATGATGGCCTGCTCTTGATAGGGCCATCCACCTCACTCAACTAGCTAAGATGCAAAGACCTGCATGCATTTGCATCAGTGGTGCATGGAGAACTACTCCCTCCGCGGCACTGGCCTTTTTTCAACCTGCTACAATTTTTGGCAAGCATATGACTGCCTGTGCTACCATGCGCCTAAAAGCCTCCTCCCAGTGGACTAGCTATCACTTTGGCCACTCCTCGATCCTTGATCTTCTCAACTTAAAACACAAAAACACGGACTACACACCGCCGAAACTGAGATTTGACTGAAACTTCCGTACGAGCATCCCTGATCAGGTCGATGGCAGTTCGGTTCACTTCTTTACAGATGGCTCTAAGATCAAGGGTGGGGTGGATTGTGGTATTTTCCCCAAATAGCTCAATCTGGGCATTATTTTCCGCCTCTCTGACCATTGTAGTGTTTTGCTGGCGGAAATCATGGCGATTAAGGAAGCCCTGTCCTGGCTGAAATGTAATGTACTATCTGTCAGCGATATTAGCAATTTCACTGACAGCCAAGTGGGAATCAAGTCCCTGGAATCGTACTCCTTCACTTCAAAGACCTCCTTCAACTGTCATTTATCTCTTATGGAGATGACAGAGTAGTTCAACATTCACCTATGCTGGGAGCTGAGCCACAGGGACATTCCAGGAAACTGGAAGGCTGACAAGCTCGCCAGACAGGGTACCACTCTAAGGATTCTGCCTGACAGGCAAGCCCTGGGTATGCCCACGCTACTTGTAAGTGTCTACTAAAGCTGAACGCTATTAGCAAGACCAACCTCAGATAGGAAAACGGCTCAACGTGTCACATTTCGAGACAGATCTGGCCTAAGCTGGATCAAAAACGTAGTGCCGAGCTAATCAAGCTAAAGCAAACACAGATCATCTGCGTTTTCGGTGTTCTCACTGGAGACCGTCTTATAGACCAACACGCCAAAAGATTTGGGCTCTTCTCCAACGACTTCTGCAAAAGCTGTAGGGACGAGGAGGAGGAGGAAACCATCCTGTACCTCCTAATCACTTGTCCAGTCCTATCGAATAAAAAAATTTTCAATCTAGGGTCCCCCTTCCTTGACGCCCTCGGTGATCTCGTGTTCTTAGACGCCTTGAGGATCCATCGCTTTATCAAAAGCTCCAGTTGGTTTTGTTAGTCCCTGAGTGATCCATGGTATCACAAAGGGCCTTTACTGGTCTAAGTGTGTCTGCCCTCTCTTGTGGACAGCCAACATAACCTAACCCAACCTATTATTTTCTGGCGAACCGCTTCTTGAAACACACAAACATTGAATAGTTTCGATGGTTTGCCCGAAGCTATTTTTATTGCTTCGTCTGAATTCCTTGGAAAGGGGATGAAATTAATTTTCCTTCGCGCAACATAATGTATAATAGTAATAGTTGCTAATTTTTGAGCTAGTCAGGATGTACTCCCAGGAAAGAATAATCATTATGCAGATGCACAGGGTATAGAGTGTCAAACAGCGAAGGCATTTCTTTTTTCCCAAGAACTTACAAGCGATGATGGACGCAAATGCATTTTCAAAGGAACTGTACTGTCAGACGACCATCAAAGCTCACGGAACTTGTAGAAGTTCATAAAAGTAGTAGTTTTATTAGAATACTAATCTTGTGAGTCTAGTGGGCTACTAAAAAGTACTTTCAATGCATTTAAAGAACCAAAGCATCTGGTTGATGATGAAAGTCAGACTAAAAGCAATTAAAATAGTTTGCAAATTACCTCATCAAAACTTAATTACCTCACTCAAGTCCAATGGTCTATTAAATGACAAAACTTTTGGAATTCAAAAGTTTCACATAGTCCGTCAGCTGACAGTTGGTAATTGCTCAAAACTATTGCAAATGTTGAATGTTGAAGATGTACATATTTATCATTTATTGGCTGAGATTTTTGTACATGACTTACATATGTGGCAGAAGATTTTAACTGGAGTTTTGCTTAGTCATTTATCTTCTCTTAACGCTTAAGTAAGGATTGACAACTATTTCTTTCAAATGGTTTTCCCGGCTGCCTTAGCAGTTGCCCATCGTAATTCTGCAGTTCATTGTCGACTATTTGTGACTCTATTTCACCAATAGCTCGATAGACGTTTTCCTTACTTACTTACTTACTTACTTACTTAGATGACGCTACAGTTCGGGGTGGACCTGGGCCTCAACGAACAAACCTCTCCAGCCAGCATGGTTACGAGCCAGCTGTCTCCAGTTGCGCACGGCAAGCTGGTTGAGGTCCCCCTCCACTTGTTTGCGCCACCTACCGCGAAGTCGTCCTCTACTGCGCCGTCCATGCGGGGTGGATTCGAAGATTTTCTTGGTGGGAACGTTGGCATCCATCCATTCTAAGTGACCCAGCCATCTTAGTCGCTGTATGTGAACTCTTCTGGCTAAGTCGATGTCCTTATATAGGCCGTATAGTTCAGCATTGTATCTTCTCCTCCACTCACCGTCTATGCAGATATGACCAAAGATCGCTCGAAGAACTTTTCTCTCAAAATAACCATCTGGTTCTGTCTAAGCCCATGCCTCTGCGCCATACAGTAGGACTGGGATGATTAGTGTCTTATAAAGAGTTACCTTAGTAGTTCGAGATAAGGCTTTGCTACTCAATTGCCGTTTTAGCCTATAGAAACAACGATTGGCAAGAGTAATTCTTCGTTTGATCTCCCTACTGATGTCATTTGCTGAGTTCTCCATAGAGCCTAGGTAGACGAAATCATTTACTACCTCAAAATTGAATTGAATTGAATTTATTTTCACTGAGTTATGTTAATGTACACTGGTTTACAAATTCTTTTAAAGCAATGGCAAAAGCCGTCAGCCAGAATCACAGTTATAATTCGAATAATAAATCGGTTAAAAGAAAAAAAAAATAATAATAATAATAACATAAAAATAAAGTTGAATGTGTAGAACCATATTTCTAAATATTGCTTTCTGTACTCCAATGCAGCCGAGACGAAGTAGAATAGTACTTTCCAGTTACTAACATTCAAGATTTGAATTACCTCCTCCCACGATAGCACGGACTGGTTCCATTAGAGTCTCCTCAGCTTCTGCAGAATAGGACATCTTCGCAGAAAGTGGTATAGATCTTCTCTCTCCTTTAAATTGCATAGCGAGCAAAATATTGCCATATCCTTCCGGTGAGGTCTGAAATTCAGTGGTAACAACTGTCCTCTCGCTTTAAAAGCTACGCTCATCTGCTGTACCGTATTTTTTTCGTTCAAATAGTTTCTCTCCTTCAGGCTATGATTCAGAACTCTATATATACTGCGACTCCCGGATTGAGAAGCCCTTTCCATGAAAGCTGCGTATTTCTTTTCATCAAGGATCCTTAATATAACATTCATAGCTGCACTCCAGCTCGTTTTGTCTTCCCATCTTATTGACATATCCACACTGCAATATTCACTAAGTTCTTCTTACTTACGGAACAGTAAAGCTTTTCTGTTGAGAAGATAGCGAAGCATTATTTTTGGAAGTCGATGGTCTGGCATATCTACTACTTTTAGTATATATTTGAAGTGCAATTCCAAGGCATATAGACTCGACATAGGCAGTCCTGTCTCAACATATAGCATATAATTTGGGGTATTTAGCGGAAGTTTGAAGATGTGCTTTAAAAAATATCTTTGCAGCGCCTCGACTTCATCATAGTCCTCATAACCCCATACTTGGCTTGCGTAACACATAATAGATTTAGCTGTGGCTTCAAAGAGTTTATACTTTGCTTTCGTTGGTACATCGTTTCTTCCGAAAACCCTTTTCCAGGTTCTGCTTATGACTTTTTTCGACTCCTTCAGCTTCTCCTTTAGGTGACTTGCATACGACAGTCTTGGTGTAAGTGTTACCCCTACGTAGCGATATTGCTTAACTACTTCTAGTTGCTCATGAGCGAACGACCATTTCTGCTCTCTGGCGTATCTTCTTGAATTATTTCGAAATATCAAGACTTTCGATTTAGCGGTGTTTACACTGAGGTTCCATAGCTTGCAGTACTCCTCCAGTTTGTTGCTCATAAGCTGCAGCATATTTGGCGATTCTGCTAGAATGACGATATCTTCAGCAAAGAAGAGAACTTTAATGATACAGTCCTCGAACTCAACACCTAGTAAGTAGTATGCTAGATCATCTACGCATAAACTAAACAATAGCGGGCTTAACATGCAACCTTGTTTGACACCTGTATTTGCGGAAAACCATTCTGATAACGTGACACCGTCCCATACTGCCGTCTGATTATCGTTGCATAGGCTTTGTATTATCCTTAACATTTTCGACGATATACCCAGTAAACTTAGCTTATAAAAATGCGATTGCCTCCGTACCGTATCAAAGGCGGCACGAAAATCCACAAAAAAATGCACACAGTTTTTCCCCTTGCTGGGATACAATTTTGCTAAGTTGGTTAATACAAATATGTTGTCGAACGTTGAGTAGTTCGCTCTAAAGCCAGCCTGAAACTCACTCAAAAGTCCTCTTGATTCTACCCATGTGGACAACCGTTGCAGCAAAGCACTCGTAAACAGTTTCAGAAGAGTGTTCAGGAAGAAAATACCCCTGTAGTTACCTGGGTTGTTAGCATCTCCCTTTTTAAATAGGGGGAATATTATATTCTTCTCGAAGCTTTCCGAAACTGTACCTGCGTTATAAATCACATTGAAACCTTCCGTAACCAGATGCAAACTCGAAGTCATCCTGTCCTCCCCTGGTGCTTTGTTGTTTTTGCTTCCAATGATTGCCTTTTGTACTTCCGCAAATGAGATTTCTTGATCCACTGGTGCACAGTTACGAGGTTATTAGCATTCAGCAGATTTTGGAAATGGGTTGCTAAAGCATTAGCATCTAACTTCAAACCTTTGATGCATTTTACACCATTCAGCCTCTCCAGTACGTTTTGAGATCATTTGTTGACGCGAGCTCATTTGTAAGGTCGTGGATATGATGAATACGCTTTTGTTTGCATAACTCTTTGTAAGCTTTAATACTACCTCAAAATTATATCTCCCTATTGTGGCGTTCTGTCCAAGACGCCGATGTTGGGTGTCCTTTTTTTGTAGACATCATGCATTTTGTTTTGCTTTCATTGACTGCTAGACTCATCTTTGCTGTACCTCCGGTGTTGCCTTGTGAGTTTTGAACAATTCTCTCAAGTACTATGTTAAATAGGTCGCATGACAGCGTGTCACCTTGTCTAAGACCTTACCTGGCATCGAACGGTTCGGTGATGTTCTTACCGACTTTGATGGAGCAGTGAGAGTTCTCCATCGTCATTCTGCACAAACTCGTCTCTACCTATATACACTCTATCACAGGCAACTTTGAAATCGATGAAGAGGTGGTCCGTATCGATTTTATATTCATGGGTCTTTCCCAAAATCAGCAGGAGTGTGAATATTTGGTCAATGGTGAACTTTTCTGGTCTGAAACCGCACTGATAAGAACCTATCAGATTGTTGACGATCGGATACGGCAGACAGGATCATATATGCGATGTTGAGGAGACTTATACCTCTGTAGTTGGCGCTGTTCAAAGGGTCTCCTTTCTCCAACATCGGGCAAACGATGCTGAGATCCCATTCATCGGACATACTTTCGTCCGACCAGATTTTACAAATGAGTCCCAACCTTTATTTAGTGATAATCCAGTACTGTGAGCTACAAATTAAGGATCATAGTATGGATAGACCATTCACGCTCCTGGACCTCCAGAAAGTTCTAAAAAATCTTAAGGAAAAGAAGCCCCTGGTGTAGACCTAATACCGCATGAATTTTACAAACACTGCAGCAACGAATTTGCCAATTGCCTTCTCGATCTTGTAAATGGTATGTATGGAAGTGATAGCGTATCTGCATGCTTTGAAACTGCTTTAATATTTCCGATTTTTAAAAAGGGGGATAAAAATATGGCAGAAAATTACAGGGGTGTATCCTTTCTAAATACCATTAGAAAGATATTTGGATCTATTTTGTTCAATCGGCTTACGGACTGGATAAATGCGCATAACAAATTGAGCGAATTTCAAGCTGGCTTTCGGAGAGGATACTCAACGGTGGATAAAATATGTACACTAAGTATGATTGTGGATATATACCGTGAATAAGAAAAGAAAGTTTATGCATATTTTGTAGACTTTAAAACAGCATTCAATAGTGTAAATAGAGATCTGCTTTTCTACAAATTATCAAGCATGTGAGTACCGTCCAAAATGAAAACGGGGAAAATGCTTAAGGCAATCTATCATCGATGCAGTGTCGCGGTATGGAACGAGAGATAATGAGAGTTTCTTGATATCTACAGGAGTACGACAGGGTTGTGCCTTGAGTACACTCTTATTCGTCTTATTTTTGGATGACATTGTAGACTATTTGAACGGAGAAGTCGCTGTTAATAATGTCAAAATAAAAACTTTGACAATACAACAATAAGCTACGAATGATGATGACGAAATTCGAGGAGTACTGCTAAATGTGGAATCTTGTTGTCAAAATAAATAAATAAATAAATATTTGGCGCAACAGCTCTTTGAGTGCCAGGGCCTAGCTTCTCACAACCACTCATGTTGTGTGCGTTATATTTTTCACACGAATGGAAGGGACCTACAGTTTAGTGCCGAATCCGAACGGCGATTTGAGAAGCTTTTTCGAGACAACAATACTCTCGGATGTTTGTCAGACGCTCGCGAGAGGAATCTTGTTGTCAACCGAACCAAATAACAAGTAATGGTTTTTGGAAACGGAAGAGGAAGGCGCCCTCAACGGGAAGCATGGAGATTTGAGGGAGAATTAAAGAATAGGAGGTTATTAAAGAATATAAATATCTTGGAGTAACGCTAACACCCCAAAATAACATGGGATTACATCTTAAGCGGAAATTTAAGGACGCAAAAAATGCTATAAACTCAAATTGGAAGTTGTGTATGGCAAACAAACACATCAGCATGTCTACAAAATATCGCATCTACGAGGTAAGAGCACAATCTATTATGATGTATGCTATACAAGTATTGGGATACTTCGAAAATGATATGGTTTAGCACCTTTTATATTTCTTCCTCAAATGGATACTTTGCCTTCCATTGACTACCCCCAACTACATGCTTCATATAGAAGCGGGACTACCGGCGATGTTCATTAAGATTAGATTTAGGTGATAAGATTAGATTAGATTTAGGTGATAAGAGATTAGGTGATAAGAGATTTTGTGATAAAAGAATGCGCTTTGACTAGAAGTGCATCCTGTTTTGCAAAATGGAAAGGGATAGCAGATAGAGCGAATTGTCCTCGGAATTTGGATGTGCGTAATACCCAAAATTTAAGAATGGAGCTGCATACCATTCTAACTAGCCTAGATGCCAAGATCCATAATTCGTTTGTTGAGGATGCTGTTCATAGAGAAGTCTACTCCAAGCTTTCACATGACCTTAGAGATAGAAGTTACATGAATGAAAAATATGGAACAGATGTAATATCAACCATTTTTAAAGCACGAGGTGAATTAATGCCCCTGAATTTCGTCCCCCACCGACCTGATTTGCCGATACTGTGCGATCTCTGCAATCTGGAGGTACGAAAAAATGTGTTACACTGCACAGGAGTTTGTCCAATATTGAAGGAGATAAGGAGGCACTTAGAAGAAAACCAACTATCACATGAAGAAGTACATAGGGTATTGAATGACAGAGATTGGTTATCGCTATACAAATACATTAAAGCTGCGTCTAGTTAGTAGATGAAGCCTTTTAATTGTATAAAAGCCCATATTTTGAACATATTTATTATTGATTCCTTCTAATTGTCACTCTGACAGACGGCTTTTGCCATGTTGTAAAAAATTGTTTAACCTGTGTATGTTATATAAAAAAAAAGGATAATAAAATATAATTTAATCTAATCTAGTGATAATCATTATCCAGCTGGAAAAGAGAAGCAGTTTAGGATATGTCTTAGTTCATTACCACACAGGGATGTATTGTATTTTTTTGTTCCAAATGGTTCTGACAGTTTTTGCTTGTTTATGTTATTTTGTCGTCCACTTGTGGACCGATGAGATACCTACACATCTTGGTAAAAGCTTAGTGAAGTAATTGCGAATACGTTTCGCTTGGCAAGGAGTCCTGTACAACCAGGGTGTGACAAAAACTCATGTTGGTACTTCCTGGGATAAAACATTCTAGAAGTAAACGTCCTTTTTGGAACGGACTATTTTAGGGAGTACAACAGTCATTTTACGTACAGCAAAATACATACATATAGGATGCTGCTATACAATACAGAGGATGGGACAATGCAATACATACATCATTGCAGATGGCTTACCCCAAGGCTATTTGGCGTGTCCTTCGCTGTGAAATAAAATGCATAATGATGTCATTAAGCTAAAAATCCCAAGGTCCGCCGAAATAGTTGGCTTCGTTGACAGCATTACTATCATGCTCTGAACACCTAGAAGAGATAGAGCAAAAGCGTATTGGGGTCGTACGCCGACTCATATGAGGCTACAGCTAGCTAAACAGAAGACAAAAGTCAGCAACAGAAGGATAGTTAACACTGTAACGATAAGAGGGTGTAACCTTGTTGTAGAATCCAAGCAAGAGATGGAGTATCTTGGCGTTATTATAGATACAACGCTAACTTTCTGACAACATCTACAATATACCGCCGCTAAAATGGCAAAGACGATTTCGGTGGACCAAAATGTGGTAAAAAATTGCTCATAATAAGAGTGGATACATCAGTAATCCTCTATGGATATCTAATATGCGTGGAGGTTATGAAAATTAAAGCCTACAGACGGAAGACCGAGGCGGTATACATCAACAAAGCGTTTAGATTAATCAGTGTCTTTCGAAGAA
Source organism: Brachypalpus laphriformis (assembly GCA_945910035.1). Lineage (NCBI taxonomy): Eukaryota > Metazoa > Arthropoda > Insecta > Diptera > Syrphidae > Brachypalpus > Brachypalpus laphriformis. The sequence continues at coordinate 39,367,534 of OX246756.1, forward strand.
CATCGTCCGATGTGGCGTGTGTTCTAGCTGTCGTGGAGCCGATTGACATTTTGACAAATAAAACCTGGAAGAAATATACTTAAATACAAGAGAGTAGAAGGAAGAACATCAAGACATGGGTCCGCAATGAAAGGTGACCAGTCTAATTGAATGACAACGAAGATGGAAGTGCTCTTCAAAAGGCAGATGGACATATAAACATCGAGTCGTGGATAAACCAGCGATATGGAGAGCTATATTTTTACATATCCCAGATAATATAATAGCAGGCAATAGATGCTTCAGGGCATATTCTTATAACTTCGAGCACATCAGTACTACACAGTGCCAGAGCCGTACAGAAACCAATAAAGTCGTGAAACATGACATATTCCATTGCCTGAGCTATGGAACCGAAAGAAATCAACTGGAGGATCAACCACGGAGGATATAACCAACCAGATGGTTAAGTCCCAGGAAAGCTGGAATGGAACTAGCGAGACTGTTGGCAAAATAATGAAGAAACTGCGTCATGAAGAAAGACTGAAAGCAAAACAACAACAGAAGTCAAACATGACCGAAATAATGATCGCTATGAAATGCTTCAAGGCAGTGCTACAACGACTACGGACACAGTGAAGGTGGGTTTAGTAGGTAAAAATTCCACTCTGTAACTGAATATAGGCTCATTTTTGCCTTTGAGGGATTCCCACCTTCCAATGGAAATAAAACCCTTAGTGCTCATCCAGTGCAGAGGCAAATGAAATGCTTGTACTCACAATGGAGCTTCGTAACATTAAAGGGCAGTCTATTTTTATTTGCTGGATCAGATTTGCCTTGTGAGAAAGAATAATAGATAGGGCCCGATGTCCTCGATATAATATAGCTGAAACCCATCATCCAAGAATCAACCAAATTTCTGCATAGCCATTAGCAATCTATCCCAGTAGAATGAAGAAAAGTTTACAATCTGAGCTTGAGAAAAATAGGCAACGAAATAATCAAAACGACGAAGATACAAAATAATGACGGAGTCGCGAACTAAGTTCTTCAATATACCAGGGGATGTCATTCTTTCTAGTCAGTGGTAGAAGTGATAAGCATTCCCTACTCTAATGAGGGATGACGAATCACAGTAAAAGTCGATCTTCTTCGCTGGAATTAAAAGATAACATTTTTTTTTTTCGTCAGAACGATAACTTAGCAACTTGTTCCAATCATAATCCGCGGCGTGTGCATACCTTATATCATCGGAGATGCGAACAAATCCACAGATTAAATTAAGATCTATAAACCAGGGTGAACATGGGCCTCAACCAACAGCTAATTGCCTCCAGTTGCGCACCCCAAGTATGTCCAGGTCTCCTTAAAATTGAGCTCCCCACCCACAGCGATGAGGCCTTCTACTGCGTCGTCCCTCCGAATTAGATTCGAGGACTCTATTGACAAGAGCATTAGTGTCCATTCGCTCTACATATTCAAGCCATCTTAAGCATCCAATACGTAGTTTTCTGACTAGGTCCATGTCACTGTACAGCTCGTATAGTTCGTGATTGAGTCTACTCCTCCAAAACCCGTCAATGCAAACGGTACCGAATATCTTACGAAGAATTTTTCTCTCGAAGCGATCAAGGATATCTTCATCCTCTTGGATGACTGAGATGATCAGAGTCTTATACAGAGTCTCCTTAGTTGTTCGAGATAGGGCTTTACTGTTGCGACTATACTGGCCTTTAATAGATTGTGCCTCTGGTGTTGGCTTGTGAGTTCTGCACATTCCATTGACGATGTTACCACTAAAATTTGCAATGGTGCAGTGGTAACGTCATCAATTGCCAAGCTAATGGTTCATGGTTCAAATCCTGATGTCAGCAGCATTTATTTATTTTTCATGAAATATATGAAGTCAGTCCGATCAATTACTAAAGCTTGTGTGAACACCACTGCAAAGGACTAACACTGAACTGACTACTGTGAATCAGAAGCAAAGTTAAAAAAATGGCAAAAATCTCCTCCGGAGTTTCTCTGAAGCATAAAAAAGTGAGCTTCATCCACCACAACAAATTTTTCTCTCTATCTCTCTATCGTCTACAATGCCCGCACTATGTAAAAATATTTTAAGAGTATTCATAACCCCTTGAGTTGTCGCAAATTAAATATATACAAAAAAAAATAAAAAATCTAAAGAAGTCACATGACAGTGCGTCAATTTGCCTGAAAACCTTTCTGACATCAAACGTCTCGGTGAGGTCAGTAGCGAACTTGATGGAGCAACAAGCATTCTCTATTGTCATCCTGCACAGACAAACAAGTTTGGCAGGGATGTCTAAACTAAACATGGCTATATGTAGCTCTTCTCTATAGATGCCATCATAGGCGTCCTTAAAATCGATAAAGAGATGATGAGTACTTCTTGGGTTTTTTCCAGGATCTGCCAAAGTGTAAAGATTTGATCGATGGTAGACTCTCCTGGTCTAAAACCGCACTAATAGGAGTCAATCAGTCAGTTGATGAAAGGTTTCAGGCGTTTACACAATATCACAGAGATGATTTTGTGTTCAATGTTGAGCAGATTGATGCCTCTATAATTAGTGCAGTTGAGGTGTCTCTTTCGGAGTTCGAGTCGAACCGTCGTGGCGAATAGATCTCGTACTAATTGTGATAAAACAAATCGCTGTGTTTGCCTTGCCTTGACGGCTTTTGTCGATCATATAAATTTTCCTTGAGATAGTAACTCTAAAAAGTGAAATTTGGTGAAAATCAAAAATTATATATCAGCATTAATGCCCAAATCTGGAGAAAGTGACCAGTTTGCAACGCAAAACAGACGTGCACTGTTTTGCGTTTCCCATGACATCCCCAAAAAAGATAAATTTGCTTTACCCATGAACAATATACACTCATTAAGTAAGACTGCAACAAGCAGTTCTCTCCTAAATGAGAGTACCGCGAAATCGAATGAACTAAAGAGAGGTGCAGAGGATTCACCAACCGATTTTTTAATCGCAGACCTTCAGCCCACGAAGCTCTTTGCTTACGAGAACATTCATAGCCAAAACATGGATGTAAACATCGATGAAAATGTTGACACCACTGAGTGGACAACTGTCATAAATAAACTAAAGAAAGCCGCCAGCAGCCACCAGCTAAGGCCCATAAGAAAACATGCGGATGAGTCATCTTCCAATAAATCGAATCTCTCAAACAACAAATTCTTTCCTCTTGTCAATCCTGACCTGGTGCCAAAAAATACGCAAGCTGATCATGTTAACAATGCTACAATAACCAACAACGAAGCAGATAAGCAGTCTCATCAACCATCAATCAACGTAAATTCTGTTTCACGAAATGTAAATAAAACATATTTTTGTCCGCCGATATTTATTTTTGGTGCTAATTGCACCGTTATTAGTAATTTACTAAAACCAGCAGCAGCAGAATGTAATATTTCGGATTAAGAACATAAATTTGTTAACATGGGCTACCGAAAAACAAAGGTTTATGTTAGTAATTCATCTGTTCATAAGCTAGTCATCGATAAACTTCGTGGAACGGGGATAGGGGCATTCTCATTTTCTCCTAAAGACACGAAAAAATCGTCAATCTTGTTGAAGGGGCTTGATGGGAACACCCCAATAGACAAAATTAAAAAAGCCCTAGAAGAAACTGTTCCCAATGTAAGAATTCATAAAATAACAACCTTTTCCACGTCTAGAACTAAGGAACTAGATATAAAATTGAATATGTTTGTTGTGCAGTTAGAGATAGGAGAGTCCATTAAAGATCTTACTATCAACGTATTTACTGGGAAAAGAAACATAATCGGGCAGTATTACGTTGCTACCGCTATCAACGTTTCGGTCATTCAGGCGAATGTTGTGCCTATATAAGTCGATGTGTTCTTTGTGGGGAGAATCACGACTCAAATGAATGTATTAATTCGTTTAAGACCCTAAAAGAAAAAAATGAAGAGATGCCGACCCCTAAATGCGTAAACTGCAATAGGATTGGTCATGTAGCCAGTTATTAGCTCTGCCCAGCTTATCTCAAGTATAAAAATAGGAAAGAATCAGCTTATCAAAGGGCTAGACAAGCCGTAAGTAAAACTAGAACTTTCGTTGAAGAATCCATCTATGGTTTTACAAATCCAAACGTTTCTTTCGCTGACCAAGCGAAAACTTCTACCAATCAACCAAAGATTAATCGTTCTGCTAAAATTAGAATCCAACCTGTAGAAAACCCTTCTTCGATAGCTTTCTATAATTCAAATACCCAAAAAGGACTTTCTTAACGAAGCCAAAATTGTTTTCAATATTTCATTTATAGATCTTTTAATAAAAATTATATCGATAAATTTCAATTCAATAATTTCAATTGAAAAAAAGACTCGCGCTTCCAAACACCCTTAAAACAAATAAACCTCAAATATGTATCCTCTCGAAAACTAGATTATCTGAAAGATATAAGCCATCATTTGAAGGCTTTAACATTATAAGAAATGATACTGGCAGAGGAACAGCAATCTTACTTGACAAAAAGTACAGGTTCCATTCAGTCCCATTCCAAAGTGATAGCTTTTCGGTATGCCTTGCTTCAGTTTCCTCTCTAAGCTCCGCTGGTTCAAACTTTCGATTGCTGATTGGTAGCATTTACATTCCTTCAAACGTTGGACAGCGCTTATGCAGAGATCTTGATGCCCTTTATACTCTCATTAATAATTATGATGCCGTTATAATTGGAGGAGATTTTAATGCTCGTCACCCTGCATGGGGAGACAGTACCCATAATAACAACGGAAATCTTTTCAACAATTGGTTCAACAACGGCCCATACCTAAACCTCGACATAATACCCTCTAACACCCTGACATATCTAAGATCCTCCTCCTATTTGGATTTTTTTATAATTTCATCATCCCTTAACCCCGTAAATGTAGCAATTAATCCTTCGATGCCTTCAACATGTGAAACCTTTTCAGCACTTTCTGATCACTTTGGAATCCTTTTAGAAGTAAATGTTGAAGATTTCTCCCCTATTTTGGTGCCTCCACCTACATACAGGAGCTTTTAAAATACAAACTGGGAAGCTTTTCGTCTTAGTCTACATAGTTCACTATCTTTACTCGTTGTACCAGCTGAAAGGAACATATCAAATTCAGAAATAGATAACCTTGTAGTTCAACTAAACGCATTAATTATTTCCAAAGTAGAAAGTCACTCAGAAATTCATAATGTTACAGATCACAAGTATCATTATATTTCCGATTTGACCAAAAAGTTGATTGAACTACGAAAAATTTGGCTTAGACAACTGAAAAGACTATATCATCGTCACCCTAATAGAGTCAATCCTGAGTATCGTGAGCTCTTTGCTAGAATACAGCGTATAAGCAAAATTATAAAAGAAAATGTCAATTTAGACATTAATAACTCTCTTAGATCTAGATTGAAGAAAATCAAACCAAATCCCCAAACTTTTAAAGAGATAGACAAACTGACTGGACGCAAATTCTTTGGAACAGATACTTCTAAAGACGTGCTCTTTTATAATGGCCAAGAACTAATTGACGTTCAAACCAAATTAAACGCCTTTAAAAATGTTTACTCTGCAGCTTATTCTGAAAGAGCGTCTTCAGATGACCGGAACTTTGAACAAGAAGTTCTATCTACAATAAATTGTTTTAAAGAAACTTATCGTGATGAAGTGCTTGTTACTTTTTCGCCATCTAACAATGCTTGTGATCCAGAAATACCTCCGTTAACTTCACCAAGCAGTGTAAATATTTTCAGAATCTCGCTTAATAATAAAAAATCACAGGTGTCGATCAAATTTAAAATTTTATTTTAAAAAAATGTCCCCATTCCTTGGATATTATATTGTCATCAATATTTAACCAAGGTATTAACAATGGTTACTTTCCTGAAATTTGGAAACAAGCTAAGCTTTTGCCGATAGCAAAAAAAAGGCCGCTTCTTTCTAATATTGGACAATTATTTGAGCGAGTATTAGTCAATCCGTTAAATAGCTTTTGCGAAGATGCTGACATCATTCCAAACAATCAATTGGGGTTTAAAAAGGAAATTCCACAGAACATGCACTACTCATATTCCAGAACAAGGTTATTCTACACCTAAGAAACAAAATATGTAGAGTGAGCTTAGATATTTTCCTTGAAAAGGCTTTCGATTCGCGTTGGCATCATGGTCTTCTATTCAAGCTCATACGACTTGGCTTTCCGAATTGGCTTATTAGGATGATTTACAGCTTCTTGTCAAATAGAACAACAGCAATATTTATTGGATCTGACCACACAGATTTTTTCCCTGTGAACTCAGGTGTTCCGCAAGGATCGATACTACGGCCATTTTTATTTAATGTCTATCTACAAGATTTTCCTCTTTCAGACCCTATATCGGGAGAACCTGGATCAATCCATTTCGCAGATGACACCATTATATTGGCAAGCGACTTGCGACCAATTCAAGCCCTTAACAAAATTAGAGAAAGACTTCCAGACGTAGAAAATTATTTAAAAAAATGGGGATTAAAAATTAATACCAGAAAATGTGGATTGACATCCTTAAAAAACGCCAGTGGTAAGGGGACCTATCTTGCAGTTGGGAAGAGCAAATCCCTATGTTTGAAAATGAACAACTCTCCAATTCCATTACGCTCCGATACAAAGTACCTCAGAATCAACTTTCAGAATCGATTTCTCTTCAACAAGCATGGCAGGGCTGTGCTTAATAGGGCAAAAATGGTAGTCGGAACACTAAAACGTTTACTTAATTCTAAATACATATTAGGAAAAACTAAGATTCTTATGTACAAGACCCTCATAAGACCAATTCTAACATATGGATTCTGTACATGGTATACCATATCACCCACTGCAGCAAAAGAAATGGAGATTTTCGAAAGGAAAATCCTGAGATCTTGCTGCGGACTTTTTAGAAAGCCGAATAAAAAATGGTTTTCTAACAAAACCATATACGATGCAACCCATACTAAACCTCTTATGAACTACCAAATAGATCTTCTTTTAAAAAAGATGGAACGAATAAGTTCTCACCCAAACCCACTAGTAAGATCTTTAATAGACTCCAATATCGATGACAGGCTGGTGGAGCAATATTACTTATCACCATTAAGCGCATTAAATGAGAGGCCCTTACCTCTATTAAGACCAGATTTAAATGAAAACCTGCTAGCCCCGTTTTATGAAAGAGCATCCTCTTTTAATTATAGAGGATGATATTGTTTATGTAAATAATACCATATAACATAAACCTGAAGAGAAGTGACTGCTAACACAAGCCTTTGTTTCAATGCAGGATGCCTTAGATTTCCTTATGATTATATAATTTACTTATATAGGAAACCATTAACGATTTTACGGGTTCTACAATCATTCATTCGTAGGCAGACATCTGCACACTATTTATAGGTTTCGATACTTTTTCCTTTTAGTTGTAGCCTTTCTTTTAATTTTAGTCTTAGTCTTAAGTTCTAGTCATTAAGTTAAGATTTCCAAAAAAGAGCAAAGTAGTGACTGTATGCCGGGAGCAAGCGTACACAAATGAAGTGTCACACCTATATTGTAATTGATTTTGATTAATTTCGTCTTAAATATTTAATAAATTTTCTTTAAGTCAGACATATCATTAAGGGCCGGTCTGTTCACTCTCGGTTAACTTTAACCAGTGGTTATTAGTCGACCAAAATTTTAATTGATTGTAAATATTAATGTACTGAATTACATATATGCCTCAATAAAGTCAACTTGTAACTTGTAACTTGGTGTTTTCTTTCTTGTGGATCGAGCAAACGATGCTGAGATTCCATCGGGCATACACTTGTCTGAACGAATCTTAGAGATGAGTTGGTGTATGCCTTCTACCAAAGCAACCTTGTTGGATTTCAGCTTGGATATTGCTATCCTCACTTCGTTTCGGTCAGATGGACGGAAATGTTGACTATCATCACCTATGTCAAATGATTCATTCTGCATAACAGCGGAATGTTGATCTGCATCGCCATTATACAGTCTTCAGAAGTAGTTTTTCCATATTCTCAGCACTGACTGTGATTCTACTTCAGTTTATTTAGAAAGAAAACGAGTCGATACTAGGATCATGGATGCTTGGTTGTTTGCCTTTGAAAGCGACAACCGACTGACAAACTCCAACTGACTCCCCATGCAGTTCAGTTTTCCAACTCAAAAGCGTGAAATTGGCCTCGACGCAAACTGATGTAATCAAGTCTTAAGATTAAATGATTGTCCTAGTTTCTATTTTAACTGTACACACGTAGTTAGTTGTGGTACATACTGTACAAGATGTCAAATGAATTAAGTTTTAATAAAGTACTTGTATTGTGAATTCGGAACTCATGGCGTTTGGACTACAACAGTGGCGACGAGGATTTTCACTAATTAAGCTAATTTTGGATAGCTAGAATAACTCAAGAAAATTAAATCACACTGCGCAAATGGATAAAGCCACTCTAGAAGCTATCCTCGCATCACAGCGAGATTGGATGCAAAAGATGTTGACGGATCAGCAGAAGTGGATGAAGGAAAACACGAGGCAGAATCCAAGTTCTGCAGTAGTCCAACCATTTCCATACTACAGAAAGGAAGATAATTGGAAAACGTACCTGAAACAGATGGAACAACATTTCGAAGCATGCCTCATTACTGAAGACAACCAAAAACGTGCATTTTTTCTGTCCTGGATCGGCGCAGACAACTTCGAAATTCTTCAAAAGCTGTACGGCATGGACGATTTAGCTACCAAAACCTTCAAAGAACTGACCGGTAAGCTGAGTGAACATTTCATTTCTAAAATCCATGTCCTTGCAGCGAGGTACCAGTTCCATAAGACAGTGATGAAGCCGGGGCAGTCATATGCATCGTGGGTAGCAGACCTCAGAGGAGTTGCACGAAATTGTCTTTTCACATGCCTAGACTCAGGTTGCGCTAAATCGTATGTAGATAGTATGATCAGAGACATAGAGGTTTTGTACACACCACATGATAGTGTTCGTACCCAAGCGCTTCAAAAGACGGATCCCTCTCTTCAAGATGTTTTGGATATTGCAGGGGCTTTTGAAACCACACAGAAAACGCTTACCGCTATTAAAGACGACGACGTGGTAGAGGTAAACCATTTGCCGATGACCAGCGATCACAATATTCGCCGTTCACCTTCACAATCTCTTCGAAAATCATGCCCAGGTTGTTTCGTTCACCACAGTAGGATCGATTGTCGGCACTACAAAACGATGTGCCGTAAATGCAGGAAAGTAGGCCACGTAGAAGCAGTCTGTATGTCAGGTGGTAGTATTTCAGGCAGCGCAGCGCAAGTAAAGACAGCTAAGAACAGAAGCCGCAGTCTTCAGCATATTGGTAAGGGTTCGTATCGCGGAAAAAACGGTCAATCGCGCAATAAATATGCAGCTAGCAGCTCAGAGCAACTCCATTTTAGCAATATGGTGCAGTCCAGTGAATGTGTGCAGGTAGCAATTGGGTCAAGGTCGTGGATCATGTTGGATGTAGTGGTAAATGGGCAGGTGATGTCTTTCCAAGTGGATACCGGAGCGTCGTGCTCCTTGGTTGGTCTCGCAGGGTACCAGCGTCTAGGGCAGCCAAAATGTTCTTCGACAAACAAATGTCTTCAAGCCTATGGCGGGGCCCCGTTGAGTATTAAGGGAGAATTGGAGGTGGAGGTCACCTACGGTGACGCAACCCATAAACTCAACTTACTGGTAGTCAACAGTTCAGGCGCTAACATCCTAGGATTGGATTGGTTTGATGTTTTCAGTTTGAGAATTGAACATTCCATTCTCCAGATTAATTCAAATGTGTCTCTAATCAACAGCATTGAACAGTTATGCCGGGCACATGCTATTCTTTTTTCAAATGGACTGGGAAGGTGTAACGACTATAAAGCTCATTTGGCACTTAAGAAAGATGCGGTACCAAAGTTTATTAGTCATCGACCCATTCCATATGCACTGTTGAACGACACCAGGAAGGAGATTGAGCGATTGGTTGATGCTGGTATTTTGAAGCAGGTGCTTCGGACGCAGTGGGCTGCTCCAGTGGTAATAGTTCGGAAGTCAGGTGGTGGAATCCGAATCTGTGGAGACTTTAAGGCTGGGGTGAATCCGCAATTGATAGTAATTCGTCGTCCTATTCCTCGGATTCCGGACATATTTCATAAGCTTCGTGGAGGGCAGTTGTTCACGAAGATCGATCTCTCGGATGCTTACCTCCAGATCGAGTTGGATGACGTATCAAAAGAGATCGTCGTAATCAATACACCCTTTGGATTATATCAGTACCAGCGATTACCTTTCGGGATTAGCAGTGCGCCAGGGGAATTTCAAAACATTATGGAGCAACTTTTCGCGGATCTTCCGGTGGCTGTGTATCTGGACGACATCGTCGTTACGGGAAAGAATGATGACGAGCACTTGCGGAATTTGGAGGAGGTACTCAAGCGACTGCAAGCAAATGGGTTCCGGTGCAATAAGCAGAAATGCACTTTTGCTAACATTGAGTTGGAGTATTTGGGCCACACGCTTTCGGCCAATGGCATTCGACCTTCAGAGAAACATCTGGTAGCTCTTCGCAGCCTACCTCGACCCACAAACATGAAGGAACTGGAGGCAGTTATAGGTAAATTGAATTACTATAACCAATTTATACCAAATTTTTCACAGGTAGCAGGTCCGTTAAATGCACTTCGAACAAAGGGGGCTAAATTTGTTTGGTCTTCGAGTCAGCAAACTGCATTCGAAGTTTTGAAAGGGAGTATTTTAAAAGCTGTACGCCTTGTTCATTTCGACGAGACGTTGCCTATAATTCTGGCAACGGATGCCTCAAGTTATGGCATTGGGGCGGTGATATCTCACAGATATCCGGACGGATCTGAGAAGCCGATAGCGTTCGCTTCAAAAACGCTGGATCGTCATCAAAGGCTGTACAGCCAAATCGAGAAAGAGGCTCTGTCTATTATATACGGCGTTAAAAAATTTCATTGCTACCTGTACGGACGAGTTTTCGAGTTGCAGACAGACCACAAGCCTCTAACAGCAATATTCAATCCTTCTAAGATGATTCCGGAGATGACCATGCGCCGACTTCGCAATTGGGCGTTAACTCTTATGGCGTATACCTACAAGATTAAATATCGGTCCACCGCTAGTCACGGGAATGCGGACGCATTGTCCCGACTTCCAGTAGGTCCGGATGTGGAGTTCGACAAGCGGGAGGATAATTTTCACGAAGTAAACAATGTCGTTTTGGGGGACTTGGAGACAGGTCCTATTAATCCTGCAGCGATCAGCAAGTACACAGCTAAGGACCATACGCTAAGGAGGGTTTTAGTGTACGTAAAAGATGGATGGCCTGACAGACTCCCTGAAAGAGACGTGGCATTGAAGCCTTATTTTGATCGTAAATTGGCTCTAACGGTTCAAGACAAAGTAATTGTTTTAAGCGCTGGCCATGACCGGGCGGTTATTCCAGAGGTGATGCAGTCGAGAGTCCTTAAGTACATTCACGAAGGTCATTGGGGGTGTTCAAGGATGAAGCAGTTGGCAAGGCGGTATGTGTGGTTTCCAGGCATAGATCAGAAAATTGATAAGGTGGCAGCAGATTGCAGCATTTGTCGGGAGGCAGCATCGGATCCTAAGAAGGAATACATCAATTGGCCTCCGGCAGAAGAGGCATGGGAGAGAGTCCATTTGGATTTCGCCGGGCCATTTTTTAACAACATGTGGCTCATATGTGCGGACGCTTACTCAAAGTGTCCGTACGTGGTATCTATGTCAGCAGTGACTTCGGAAGCGACTATTAAAGCCATCCAGACTATTTTCGCCATCGAGGGTCTTCCGAAAGCGATCGTTACGGACAACGGAACCCAATTTACTTCCCACATGTTCGCGGAATTTTGCAAATTTCATTCGATTTATCATTGGAGAACAGCACCGTTTCATCCGGCTTCAAATGGGCAGGCGGAAAGATTTGTTCGAACTTTCAAACAATCATTTACGAAAATAATGGAGGAGAAGAGAGATGCGAATGCTGCAGTTAACGCATTTTTGTCAACCTATAGATCGACGCCGAATACAATTTCCTCGAAGTCTCCAGCGGAGTTACTACACGGTCGTCAGCATAGAAACCTTTTATCATGCTTCGTTCCAGACAGGAAGAGGATCATACCAAGGCAACCTTCCAAATTTCAACGCTTCCAGGAGGTTCTAGCTCGTCAATACACTAAGTCAAGGAAGTGGTCTAGAGGTATCATCAAAGAAATTTTAGGCAACAATATGTACGGAATACAGACCAACGAGGGATATTTAAGACGCCATCAGAACCAGATACGTTTGGTAAAGCATCAGTTGGTAGACGAAACTGCTTTTACGCCTGCGGTAGTGCTCGAGCCAAGTCATGACAAAGTCGCTGTTAAAGGTAATTTTGATGAAGCTACTAATGAATTATCAACATCTTTTAGTCAGATTGAGAATGATGCAGCTGAAAGGTTTGAAGAGCAAGTTTTAGAAGGGAGTTCGATTCAAGTAGAACACTCATCCAAAGCATCCATTCCCGCAGCACCTCCACCAGAAGTCAGAAGGTCTGAACGCATTAGGGAAAAGAGGGTTCGATTCCAAATGTAATCCTGATGTTAGGTATAGTTAGAAATAGTGGCCGAGGAGATGATGTAATCAAGTCTTAAGATTAAATGATTGTCCTAGTTTCTATTTTAACTGTACACACGTAGTTAGTTGTGGTACATACTGTACAAGATGTCAAATGAATTAAGTTTTAATAAACTACTTGTATTGTGAATTCGGAACTCATGGCGTTTGGACTACAACACAAACAATACTCGTATAGTGCTGCCAAATATAGGTAGATTCTACATAAATGTGTAGTATGGTTATAATTTAACTTATCTTATTCCACAAAATTAAAAGAAATTGCTCAAATGAATTTGAAAAGAAAATTTCTTAACTTTATATGAAGTCTCATGAAATCTCCTGACAAAGCTGTTGGAAAGAAAGCAAATCCCTTTACCTTTCATTATACCTTTCTGCTTCTAATGAACTTCTCCTAAACAAGTCTTCATTCCAGTGACTTTGCTCCTTAAACAACTCAATTAATTTACTTTCGCTTTTAAAAAGTCCGTAAAACAAGATATTTTTCTTTTCTGAAACTTAAAACGAAACTCTGACCTTTTCTTCGAAATAAAATTCTTTCCGAATTCCTAAACTAACTTTTTATGGGCAAACGAAAAAAAAAAAAAAAACATTCTCCTCTCCCTACCAGTAGCAATAGAACGCCTAAGGAAGGCATTCAACCGCACGAGAATATTTCCGTAATGATAACGTCCCACAGTATTTTCCAAATCGAATCGCATTTCAAACATTTCAATTCCATTGCCCATTTTCTTACATGCCTGCTAGTGAAACAGAAAGTATTTCAAAACCAATTGATAAGGATACTTTGGTGATATCAAAGCCTTCAATCACATTGCACCTTCAGTATTAGAGATGTCATTCAAAACGATTTTGTTTTCTTTTTTTTGACAATTTTTCCGGGAAAATATTTTCCGATATCTCATTCAAATGAGCCGATGAAGTGAAATGAGATAGAATGAACAATATTGCGGATGTTGGCTGATATCGTGGGAAAAATGGGAAATGAATGGTTTTTGGGGAATAAACGCAATTGTATTGGAAGGATACTGAATTTGCCGGATGGTATTCTTTTAAAGTAACATCTATGAAAATAAGCTTAGTTTCTTGCGAAAGAATAGTATTGGAGAAAGAAACCATATCTTAATATATATATGTGTATATCACAACCAAAGGGCGGTGGATATACAAATTGATCTCCAAAGTTGATGAATGGATTAGCAGAAAGCACTACCTAACACAATTTCTATCGGGACACAGTAATAAAGTTACGACGCAATGTGTAAGAACATCGCAATATACTCACATGGATCAAACCCAGAAAATAATTACCTTTCAATAACAACCCCATTATTGCTTCTATGCGTGTATATCACCTCCCGTGGGACAAGGGAATAACAATTAATGGCAATTATGTAACAGCACTGCCCAGTTGTGTACATTGGCGTTTCCCCCTTGCTCCATTGTCCCGATAAAGTCCCCAATACAGCACACTCCCACCTGCGGGAGACGTTTCATAACATTTGCTACCCATTTCTACATTCCCAGGTTATTGGTCTCTGTAATTACTTTTTTCCCCTAAAGCAATTTGCAATTCTGTTTGTTTGTTGTTTGTACAAGGCGTACTCACACCCATGTATGTGTAACAGCATTTATTCGTAAATAGTGCAAGTAATTGCCAGTGGTGTGACCGATCAAACAGTTTTCCTTTACAGCCCACTGAGTACATTAACTCTTTATTTCTTCAGCATTAGCCTCAGTCATGAGTTACAAAAGGATCACAAGGAAAATAATTGCAGGGGGAATATCTTTCTTTGAAACACCAGCACAATGGCTTTGTAAAATCAGGTACATACGAGTATTCCTAGCTGCGTATTTGTGCAATGAAAAGTCAAAGTTCTTACAAAGGATTAAAGGAGTTTCATTTTAGTTAAGTGTCTAAAGGATTACGGCTCTTACTGTGCCGCATTGCATGAAAATTCGCCGCACAACTTTTGAACTGCACAGGGTATCAAAAAAGTTTGGGAAAATGTCTGCCTTTTCACTTTTAACTGTGGCTTGGGTGCTTCCGTATTTCTTTTGAAGTTAAGTCCGGCAATATTTTAATCCCAGAAGAGGACGAAGGATCTACGTTTAAGGCACTTTCATTTTTCATAAATAAGTACTGGGATTACATTTTTCTAATTCAAGAAGAGCACACAAGCAGTCAAACCGAAATCATCCCCCTTTAAGGATATCCAAACCATTTGAGTTATATTTTTAAAAACGTTTTACCGCCATTGTGATTCCTGTAGAAATTCCTTCTTTTCCCCTCAAAGCGATTTATCATTTGTTTCCAACTGCCTAAGGATATTCAACATATTTCTGCGATGTAAAGTTGAAGGGATATTAAATTACATGCTTGAATTTCTTAAAAGGAATATTTACGTTTAGGTATATACCAATTCTATATGTAAGCTGTTATCCGTATCAAATTGTTCCGCTGACGTTGAGTTCAATTCTGGAGCAATTTTTGTGATTCTCTCTACGGCATTTCATTTTGTTTTGCTCATGTAATCGGCCTATAAATTTAATTTACATTTCTTGTATTGAAAAATAGAATGTGTGTCTGATGTTCTTAGAGAAAATTGTTATTTTCGTAAGCAAACGATGGGTATTTGTGACTTTTTCAATACCCATTATTGTGTTGAAATGTAAAAAGACTTTCGGCATAATTAGGCCCGCAATTAAATGGAACAAAGCGTACTTATAGCAATTATAATGAGATAACAATAAAATATAAGCTGTTGTGTTATTAAAATACTTCTGTGTGTGTTATAAAAAACTTCATGTCAACAAACTAGAACAGGGAAGGGATGACTTCAACGATTGTAGTTAATTAAGTTTTGAAATAAGGTAGGTAGATGGATGCCCATTGACTTAAGTTCCTGCTCACGTATACCAGCATCGTCATCGAGAAGATTATACTCACGCTCCAGAACAACAACTAACTGCACCGTCTTTCATGAACAATACAAGGCAGCACGGAAAGAGCTTGAAATGGCCATCCAATAAAGTAAAAAAAAATAAAAATCTCTGGGGCTTGGCCCACAAAGTAGTAACGAAAAAGCTCAGGAAATGGCAGCCGATTTCCACGTGCCTCAAATTCCTGCATATGATCATCACAGGACTGTTTCAACAATACCCGGAAACACAGTACGGGGAGGAGGGAACTACAGAGCTGAATATACCTCTAGTTACTGCAAACGAATTGATCAACATAGGCAACAAATTCGGGGATAAGAAGTCACCAGATCCTGATGCTATTCCAAATATAGCTCTCAAAATTGCATTCAAAGCATGCCCAGATATGTTCGCAGAAATGTACAATGCGTTCTTGAAAGAAGGAGTTTTCCACAGCAGTAGAAAAGGCAGAGCCTAGCACTAGTCCCAAAAGGTGATAAGCCACCAGAAGAACTTTCATCATACCGCCCGCTGTGCATGATAGGAACAGCAGGAAAAGTTCTGAAATGAATCATCTGCAACAGATTGGAAACAGCGAGCGGGCTTTCGGAATATCAATATGGCTTCCGGAAGATATGCTCAACAGTAGATGAAATCAGCTTAGTGGTTGAAACTGCACAAAAAGCGATAGAGGCAAGAGGTGGAAAGTGGGTTCCAAGAAATGTGGCTGGATATCAGAAATACCGGGTGGGCCTCTAGTGATTTCTTTCTAAATCATAGGTTATTTTGACACTGACAGCTGTTTCCCGTTCGAAATCTTGACAGAAAGTCAGTATCATATCTCCGCGGAACGAAATGAGTCGCTTTATGCTTGAACAACATTGGAAAATACTGAAAACTTATTCCCAAAGTGAGTGCTGTTTAGCCCAAACAGTGCGTTCTTTGAAAAGAAGTTTTGGCCGAAATGGAGCACCCACCGCGCCTGCTGTACGCAAGTTTGTGCAAAAATTTCGTGAGACTGGTATGCTAGTGGACAACACTCATGGTCCCCGTCGTCGTACGGTGTGCACAGATGAGAATGTGGCTGATGTAGCCGAGAGTGTGAGACTCAATTCACGAACATCAACTCGTCATCGATCCCAACAGCTCAACATTTCACGCACTAGTCTGAGGAGAATTCTGCACAAAGATCTGCGATTACATTGCAGAATAAAGTATATCTATCTATCTATCTATTCGCTTACAAGGTCCAGTTGATTCAGCAATTGAAAGCGCACGACCATCCGCTTCGTTATCGCTTCGCAGTTTGGGCCTTAGAGCAGCTTGAATTGGACAACGATTTTGGGCGAAAAATCATCTTTTCTGACGAGGCACATTTTCATCTCGCGGCGGCTACGTTAACAAACAGAATTGCCGCATCTGGGGCTCGGAAAACCCGCACGTTATTGTCGAAAAGCCAATGCATCTACAGAGAGTGACAGTTTGGTGCGGATTGTGGAGTGGTGGCATCATTGGACCATTTTTCTTCGAAAATGAGGCTGGGAACAACGTTTCGGTCAACGGTGGGCGTTACAGAGCCATGTTAACGACTTTTTTTTTTACTGAAATTGAAGACATGGATTTGGACGACCTCTGGTTCATGCAGGATGGCGCGCCATGCCACACAGCCCATGCCACTATCGGTCTTTTGCTCACCAAATTCCCAAATCGTGTTATCAGCCGTCTTGGCGATGTCAATTGGCCACCTCGGAGCTGCAATTTGACCCCTTTGGACTTTTTTTTTGTGGGGAACCGTGAAGGACCGATGTTATGCCAACAATCCGGAAACGATTCAAGCACTTAAGGCCAAGCATCCCGAAACCATCATCAAGGTCTTGGAAAATTGGAGTGATAGAATACAGCCACTTGAACGACATTGTGCTCCATAATTAATGAGAATGTTTGCTCTTACTAATAAAGCCATAATACATGGAAGAAATTTCATTTTGTTCATTTTATTGCATTTTTAAAAAGAAACTTGTAGTTGGCCCACCCTGTACATTCAATACTACAAACTGGAGCTATATACTATAGGCACTCCGAAATTAATGAGTCCCAGCGTGTCTCATAAAAACCGTGAGGAATTACTTTAAGCGCAGAGTCTTAACCTACGACACAGACAAAAAAAAATATTTGGCGCAACAGCTCTTTAAGTGCCAGGGCCTACCTTCTCGCAACCACTCATGTTGTGTGCGTTATATTTTTCACACGAATGGAAAGGACCTACAGTTTAGTGCCGTATCTGAACGGCGATTTGAGAAGCTTTTTCGTGAAAACAATACTCTCAGATGATTGTCAGACGCTCGCGAGAGGTGGGACCGTAAAAAAACTTTTTGGTGTTTTCACGGCGCCCACGACACAGACAACGGAGCCGAAGAATACAAGATCACTGGTGGAGTACCACAGGGGTCAGTGCTAGATCCCTTACTCTAGAACGTCATGTACGATGGGAACTTGCGTCTTCCAATACCCGAGGAAACAAAAGTTATCTGTTTTGCGGACGACATTGCAATCGTCGTAACTGGCAAACTGCTGGAAGAGGTGGATCAGTGATAAGCAATTCTACAATTAGGACTGTACAGAACTGGCTCAGTTCGGATGGTCTCATGGCAGCGGTTCTTATAAGCAGCAGGAAGAAGGAGGAAACGATAAATATTACTGTCAACACAATAATATTGAAACCCCATATAAGTCGGATTCATATTAGATACGAGGCTATCCTTCAAGAAACACCTCAAGAGTGTGTCTCACAACGCAGCGAATGCCAGCGCTGCTCTCGCACGAATCATGCCTAATACAGCAGGCACTAGGCATAGTCAAAGATTACTTTTGGCCAGAGTAATACTGTCTATAATCCCCTACGCCGCACCAAACTGGGTGAGAGAGATGACGACTAAAACAAACCTAAGTAAGATTGCTTTAGTGTACAGAATATGTACATTAAGAGTATGCTGCGCATACCGTACCATCTCCAGCCATGCAGCCTATGTGATGGCAAAAATTCTACCAATAGACATCCTGGCAGAAGAGCAGCGAGGACAATCAGAACAAGAACAAACAGCTCCAACCGGCGAAACCCAGCAGAGGATAGAAGAGTGACAAGAACGCTGGAATGCCTCCGAAAAGGGTAGATGGATGTATGTGCTCATACCTCGGGTTAAACTATGGATAGAAAGACGGTATGGTGAAGTAGGGTTTCACCTAACGCTTTTGCTGACAGATCATGGATGCTTCCGTTCATACCTGCATGATGACAGACCCTACTGTCCACGATGTGCCGAACATGTGTTTTTTCGATGCACACGGTTTCTAGACGAGAGGGAAATACTGAGGCAGAAATAAGGCGTGGCACTAATTCCCGATTATGTAGTTGTTGAATGCTTAAGAGCCACAAAGCTTGGGATGCAGTGACATGAAATTGCCAGAACTATCATGAGCAAATTAAGAATATTGGAACGTGAGAAAAAACAGTCCAATAGGACTAACACGAACACAAATAACAACTAAATCAGAAACCGCCCTACGATAAAATGCTAAGAAGGCGGTACAATAGGTAGAAAGGAGAAAGAAGGAAGAAGGAGTCAGTCGGTAAAAGTCAAACACTGTGACTGAGTACGGGCTCAGCTTCGTCTTTTGAGTGAAGATTACCATCACCGAGCGTAAACAAAAAAAAAAAAAAAAAACAAAAACCTATACCAGCACTAGTGCAAAAAGCGAACTGGGTACGGATATAGGTCTATGAAAATCGATCACCGCAATATCACATAAGTCCTACAGCTCAGTAAACGGTGACTCCTTCCTTTACTACCGATGGCAGGAAAATCACGCAGCTGATGGCAGACAGATTCAATTCCTCCCTCGTCTAGATACAGTGTTAATTTTAAGTAACGGTCGACTCATGGGATTTCATGGTTAGCCCAACTCCTGTCCCAACACTCATCTTGGAATCGTCAGTTTAAAAGGCCAATACTGGTGACTTGACGACAGTTTCAGTAGCATCCGTCAGGAATTTTGATAATGAATCTCCTTTCAAATGCCAGCATAGGAATAATGCAATCAGTTTCAGTCTACTCCCAAACGGTATAAGACGGAGGCATAACCATTCGATGACACATGTATATACAAGTACAACAAGGTTTGGAATCGAATAAGAACCGAAGCATAAACAACTGAGCTTCAAAAAACCACTACACCAAAATCTTTCTCTCTCTCTCTCTCTCTCTCTCTCTCTATCCATACTTTCCAAACGCCCGCACTGTGTGTAAACATGTTAAAGGTATTCATAACCCTTTGAGTGCGCGCAAATTATAAAAAAAAAAAAAAAAAAAAAGAAGGTTGACGTGGCTGCCAGCTGAGAACCGCCAACACACTTAGACTAATAATAGGACTATTGTGATACCACGTAGATCATGAGAGAAAGTTTTTCTCTATCTACTCGGTAAACTATTTTCAGCTTTTTACGAAGCGTAGGAGGCTCTTAATATCAGGTCGCCTATATAGTAGTCATAGGGGGCTCTTAGGTGAAACTCCCTGCTAAGGAAGTGAGCTGGGCAGAGACAGAAATTGGGAGAAATAGTTTCTTCCTCTTCTTCCTCATCCATGCAGCTTCTACAAAAGTCGTTCTTGAAAAGGCCCAGCCTTGTAACAGGCTTGCCTATTAGGCAGTGGCCACTCGTGGTACCTACTGCAGCGCCGATATGCAATCTTGTTGAAGGAAATCAAATTCATAGAGAGTTTTAGGTCCAGATTTACTTACTTACTTAGGTGGTGCTATTGTTCGGGGTGAACCTGGGCCTCAACCAACAAGCCTCTCCATTTAGCTCGGTCTTTAGCTAATTGCCTCCAGTTGTGCACTCAAAGTTAGTCGAGGTCCCCTTGCACTTGTGCGCGCCACTTACGGCGATGATTCCCTCTACTGCGTCGTGTCTCCGGGTTGGATTCAAAGACTCTATGGGCCGGAGCGTTGGTGTACATTCGCTCTACATGTCCTAGCCATCTCAGACGTCCAATACGCAGTTTTTTGACTAGGTTGATGTCGCTGTACAGCTCGTATAGTTCGTGATTGAATCTTCTCCTCCAAAATCCGTCAACGCAAACGGGACCGAAAATCTTACGAAGAATTTTTCTCGAAGCGACCAAAGATATGTTCATCCTCTTTTAATAAAGTTCGTGTATTAGCGCCGTAAAGCAGGACTGGGATGATCAAAGTCTTATATAGAGTCTCCTTAGTTGTTCGAGATAGGGCTTTACTGTTGAATTGCCTTATAAGCCCAAAAAAACAGCGATTGGGATGAGTTATTCTTCGATTGATTTTTGCGCCAATCTTATTTTTTGAGTTTATAGCAGAGCCAAAGTAGGCAAAGTCCCTTACTACCTCGAAATTATAGCTGCCGACTGTGACGTTCTGTCCAATTCGTCGGTGTTGGCTGTCCCTTCTTGTTAACAGCATTTACTTGGTTTTGTCCTCGTTTATTGCTAAACCCATTTTGGCCGCTTCCGCCTCAATGCTTGCAAACGCACCCGTGACAGCCCGCTGAGTTCTTCCGATAATCTCTATATCGTCGGCGTATGCAAGCAGTTGTACAGACTTGTAATAGATTGTGCCTCCGGTGTTGGCTTGTGAGTTCCGCACAATCCATTCAAGTACAATAATATAAGTCACATGACTATGCGTCACCTTGTCTAAAACCTTTTTTGACATCAAAGGTCTCGGTGAGGTCATTACCGACTTTGATGGAGCAGTGAGCGTTCTCCATCGTCAGCCTGCACAGACGGATAAGTTTGGCAGGGATATCAGAACTAGACATGGATCTATAAAGCTCTCTCTATAGATGCTGTCATAGGCGGCCTTGATATCGATAAAGAGGTGGTGAGTATCGATTTGGGCTCCTTGGGGTTTCTCCAGCATCTGCCAAAGTGTGAATATTTGATCGATGGTGGACTTTCCTGGCCTGAAACTGCACTAATAGGGTCCATTCAGGCTGTTGATAAAAGGTTTCAGGCGTTCACACAATATCGCAGAAGGGATCTTGTATGCGATGTTGAGGAGACTAATGCCTCTATAATTGGCCTCTAATAATTGAGGGAGTCTCCTTTCTTGTGGATCGGGCAAACGATGCTGAGATTCCATTCATCAAGCATACACTCGTCTGACCAAATCTTAGAGATGAGTTGGTGTATGCTCTCTACCAATTCATCCCCAGCTGCCTTGAAAAGTTCGGCCGGTAAGCCGTCAGGTCCAGCAGCCTTGTTGGATTTCAGCTTGGATATTGCTATCCTTACTTCGTTTTGGTCAGGTGGACGGAAATATTGACGTTCATCGTCTATGATGAATGGTTCATTCGTCCTCCTTTCCTATTTTGGTGTTACAATCGCCCAATACGATTTTAACGTCGTATTTAGGACATTGCCCGTATGTTTTGTCGAGGAGCTCGTTAAAAACAATCTCTGGCGGTAGGGTTCTTTTCTTCCGTGGAGCATGGACACTTATTAGGCTTATGTTAGCGAATTTAGCATTGATCCGGATAGTCATAATACGCTCGCTCACGTATCGGAAGCTTAAGACTTCTTATCTTAGAAATCCGCATCCGAATAAGCGTTGCCTGTTACCTCTGTAGCAATCACCTCGTCTTCTTTTTTCCCGGCCCATCCCATCGCACTTCCTGGATGACGGTTATATCTGCTTTATAGCAGTCTAGGGCCTCTGCCAGTTTTTCGGCTGCACCCGGTCTGTAAAGGGACAGAACATTCCACGTACAGATCCGAAGGTCGTTGTCCTTATTTCGTTTGCTGGGGTCATCATCAGTTGAGGTCGTCCTTATTCGAGGCTTTTGACTGTTTCGAAACCATTGGTTTTTTACCTGGTAGGACAGGATGTGGGTATGCGTCTGGCTAAATGGAGGCTATGACTTAAGCTTGCCGCAAGACCAATCGCAGGTAGAAGATTGATACAACATGCCTAGGCTGTGTTAGACACGCTCGGGTAGTTTGATCTTTCTGAAGTGATCAGATATCAGTTCCATTATCTGTGTCCTCACAGTACACTGCTCTATACACCTACTCGCCAAGAAGTTGGGTCTCTTTTCAATCGATTTTCGTAGAACCTGCAGGTATAATGAGGAGAAAGAACCAACCCTCCATTTCCTCTTCACGTGTCCAACTCTGTCCAAAACGAAACTACACCATCTTGAAGCTCGTCTCTTCGAAGACCTCGGTGACCTGGACAATACAGACGTTAGAGGCATCTTTCGGTTTATATAAAATTCTGGCTGGTTTTCTTAATTTGTTCATGAGTGCCCGATTAATGTTAGATTAAGCTGTATCCGTTTGTAAGTACAGATAGCTACCTAACGTCTGCTCTATAATAAAAATCCAATAACGATGGGTGGATGCAATAAAACCAAAGGACCCTTCAGGATGTTGTTCCTGTGTGTCTGAAACAGACGATTCTTTTCGACCATTGCCACTATGAGATCCTTCCTTGCCAAAATGATAGGATCATAAGATATCCGACTTCTGCTTCTGTTCCACTTTTTATATACTAGAAATTGTCAGGCACATCATTCTTTATACCAATTTCTCTGATATAAAATAATACTTTCAAATCGGAAAAAATAAATCATAAAAGTCTGTGAAAGATTGAAAAAGTTTTAACGTAAAACTTTTTTTTAAAACCAAATTCCATAATAGCTTCAGGCTTTCGAAGTAAACTCACTCTGCCGTTTTTTTTTCGTACTCTCCTCAAACACATATGAACAGGATTTCATTAAAGGGTATATTTTCACGCTCAGTTACGCCACGTGGGTGTGCCCTAAAGCCTTTTCTTTCCACAGCCGTTGATTTAGAAGTCATATTTGCATATGGGTTTCTGATTTTTTTAGGAAAACATACATTTGCATTAAAGAAAAAAACAGGGGAAACGCATTTAGCAATGGCAAACTGTAAACGATGCTAATATATGAAATGAGCAATTGTCCTCGTTCTTTTCAAAATTTTGTAAAAAAAATTAAAATAAACATGACCTGGAAAAATCTCCAAAAGAGTTTGTAGCACTGATGGTTAAGAAGCAAAATTTATTTCGAAGACATAGTGACCACCTTTCAGCAATCTCTCATACTCATGGCCCATATCTGTCAGCGAAATGAAGACAGCGCACAGCTGCGTGCACGAAACTTTGTTCTCCTGATTATGAAAAGACGTTCAGAATGCCTTTCTGCTTTAAAAGCACACAGTAGCAAAGGTCGTCCTTCCTTCGAATATGCAGCTCCATATTCCTTAAACGATTCCGCTGCAAAAAGCAAGGAAGAACATATTTTTTGTATGTATTCCGTTTGTACTTTCATTGCCAACTGTGGCGTATACGTAACATTGATTATTTCTCATATCAGCTTATGTCTATTGTTGGAAAATATTTCAAAACAATAAATTGAAATGAATAAGGTGGGGTATATTCGCATTTAACTACCCTTGAAACTAGTCCCTCTCCTTATCCTCAAAGGACTTGCGAAATCCACCAGCAAACGAACGAATAAACCCTTAAAGGATCGATATAGTTTTGCATTCAATTTTCATAGACCCAGTTTATTGAAATTGTCCCCAGAGGGAATTACAATGAGAGTGGCCTTGGGTATGGGCGATAATACCTTCATTCGGAAGGGTTTATACTTAATTTGCGAATAGTATTTTGGACCTTTATGGAGCTGATTTTACACCCACTAGTTCTGGGACTGATTTTATGATGAGATAGATCAGATAAGCACTCTTGACGAATAAAATTATGCATGTTGAGGAAGAAGGATAGTCGTATGTTTGAGGTAGGCTTTTAGCAGCATTACTTAGCTTTAGGATTTTACTTAGTATACACATAGATTTGGTTTGAAGGGGATAGTCTATTAGACCAGAGAAAGCTAAGTGGAAAAAAATATTTCTTGCAGAATTGCGATTGTTAATTTAGTTAATTTAGTTTTCAGGTACGCGTTGCGTTGCTAACTTAGTGAGTTATATGAAAAATCTTATCCTGCCAAGCATATGCTAATATCTGAGACAGAGACTATCAAAAGTTTACGTGGCGATAAGTACCAGGGCCAAGGGTAGATTTCACAATTGTTACACCAGAAATCGGTAAACCTACTCACTCCCGCGATAAGCATTTTGGAATTGAACTTTTTCGGTCTGAAAGCAAAATGACCCCGCAAGCTGGATGACCAAGGATTATCTTAAAGCAACATGAGTGCACGATATAGATATAGATGGGGTGCTGGTTCTGTGACCTAAACAGATTTATTGTGCGCCCCCAAACTAGGGCTCTAGTCGATGAGATACTTTAATTAGAGCACTTCATCTGGTCCAAGTGCTTTGATGAGCCGGAGTATCCCAAGATAGATTCTCCTCGAGTAAAAGTATCTTGTTTTGTGGATTAATATTTCACACTCCATTAAATTATAATATACATAATTATAAAATTAGTTGTAGTTCAGCAGAATTTACTTGGCCCGTCTAAGTTGGAGGATAGCATCCAAATACTTAACCCGTTCGTCCTCTTTTCCCCCATCAGTTCTTTTCGTATCTCAGAATCCTTAAAAAAGTTTCTTGCCAGTACGTTAGTGACTTCGTTCCCTTTACTCCAACATGCCCTGCTACCTAATAAAAAATACTCTATTATCCTGAGCCAGACTTTCAATCTAAGTGAAGAATTTCTATACCAGTCTGGATCTGATCTCATGTGGGTTCATCGCCTTCATTGTGGCCTGGCTACCTGACAGTACTGCGATATCTTCTCCGCCATATTTTCTGTCTAAATTAAGTGGGGCACAGGAGTGGCTGCCATGGATATATCTAAATCTCAAGTTTATGAGATTATAAATCCTGCGATTTCTTTGTATCAGTTTTTGATGGTTAGGTAACTTCGAACCTGAAAGTAATTATTCCACTTGTCAACCAAGATATTGATGTCAAATGCATTTAGAAGCAATTCAATGTTTGCCTCATCTATGTGTATACCACACTCGGGATAAATCAGGGCTTTAACTAGTATTTGCCATTAGCTAGTGCGAACTCAAGTCCGCATGCTACGTTAGGTATGGTTTTCCTTTACTCATAATCACCTGAAGAAAGTTCAAAACGCTCCTCTCCATTTGCATTATATGCCGAAGCCATCTCAGGTGGTATGTTTCTCTTTGTTTCTCGCCCAACAGTTCCGTCGGACTTCCGCCCCAAAGAGGTAACTTCCGTCGGGGTAACTTCCCTACTACGTAAAAAATAGATGGTTCCGAAACAACCAAAAGCCTCGGATAAGGATGACTCAACGAATGACGACCCCAGCAAACGAAATAAGAACAACGACCTTCGGATCTGTACGTGGAATGTTCTGTCCCTTTACAGACCACGTGCAGCCGAACAACTAGCAGAGGCCCTAGACTGCTATAAAGCGGATATTACCGCCATCCAGGAAGTGCGATGGGATGGGCCGGGCAAAATGAGGATGAAAAACTGTGACATCTACTACGGTGATTGCTACAGAGGCAACAGGCAACGCTTATTCGGATGCGGATTTGTCATACGCGGCAGACTTAGGCAAGAAGGCTTAAGCTTCCGACACGTTAGCGAGCGTATTATGACTATCCGGATCAATGCTAATTTCCCTAACATAAGCCTAACATGTGTTCATGCCCCCACGGAAGAAAAGGACCCTACCGCCAAAGAGTGTTTCTACGAGCTCCTCGACAAAACATACGAGCAATTTCCTAAATACGACGTTAAAATCATATTGGGCGATTACAACACCAAAATAGGAAAGGAAGACGAATGAACCATTCAACATAGACGATGAAAGTCAATATTTCCGTCCACCTGACCAAAACGAATTAAGGATAGCAATATCCAAGCTGAACTCTAACAAGGCTGCTGGACCTGACGGCTTACCGGCCGAACTTATCAAGGCAGCTGGGGATGAATTGGTAGAGAGCATACACCAACTCATCTCTAAGATTTGGTCAGACGAGTGTATGCCTGATAAATGGAATCTCAGCATCGTTTGCCCGATCCACAAGAAAGGAGACTCCCTCAATTATTAGACGCCAATTATAGAGGGCGCCGTGGCGTAAGTGGTTAGTGTGTCGGATCACTACGCATGAGGTTTCAAGTTCGAATCCCAGAAAACACCAAAAAGTTTTTTCACGGTCCCACCTCTCGCGAGCGTCTGACAAACATCCAAGAGTATTGTTGTCACGAGAAAGCTTCTCAAATCGCCGTTCGGATACTGCATTAAACTGTAGGTCCCTTCCATTTGTGTGAAAAATATAACGCACACAACATGCATGGTTGCGAGAAGCTAGGCCCTGGCACTTTAAAGAGCTGTTGCGCCAAATATTTTTTTTTTTTTTTTTTTAGTCTCCTCAACATTGCATACAAGATCCCTTCTGCGATATTGTGTGAACTTACTTACTTACTCAGGTGGCACTACAGTTCGAGGTGAACTTGGGCCTCAACCAACAAGCCTCTCCATTTAGCTCGGTCTTTAGCTAATTGCCTCCAGTTGTGCACTCCAAGTTAGTCGAGGTCCCCTTGAACTTGTGCGCGCCACCTACGACGATGATTTCCTCTACTGCGTCGTCCCTCGGGATTAGATTTGAAGACTCTGCGGGCCGGAGCGTTGGTGTCCATTCGCTCTACATGTCCTAGCCATCTCAGACGTCCAATACGCAGTTTTTTGACTAGGTCGGTGTCGCTGTACAGCTCGTATAGTTCGTGATTGAATCTTCTCCTCCAAAACCCGTCAACGCAAACGGGACCGAAAATCTTACGAAGGATTTTTCGCTCGAAGCGACCAAGGATATCTTCATCCTCTTTTAATAAAGTCCATGTTTCAGCGCCGTAAAGCAGGACTGGGATGATCAGGGTCTTATACAAAGTCTCCTTAGTAGTTCGAGATAGGGCTTTGCTGTTGAATTGCCTTATAAGCCCAAAAAAACAACGATTAACAAGAGTTATTCTTCGCTCGATTTCTGCGCTGATGTTGTTTGTAGAATTTATAGCAGAGCCAAGGTAGATAAAGTCCATTACTACCTCGAAGTTATAGCTGCCCACGGTGACGTTTTGTCCAATTCGTCGGTGTTGGCTTTCCCTTCTTGTTGACAGCATATACTTGGTTTTTCCCTCGTTTATCGCTAAAACCATTTTGGCCGCTTCCACCTCAATGCTTGCAAACGCACCGGTGACAGCCCGCTGAGTTCTTCCAATAATGTTTATATCGTCGGCGTATGCAAGCAGTTGTACAGACTTGTAATAGATTGTGCCTCCGGTGTTGGCTTGTGAGTTCCGCACAATCCGTTCAAGTACAATATTAAAGAAGTCACATGACAGCGCGTCACCTTGTCTAAAACCTTTTTTGGCATCAAAGGTCTCGGTGAGGTCATTAGCGACCTTGATGGAGCAGTGAGCATTCTCTATCGTCAGCCTGCACAGACGTTCAAGTTTGGCAGGCCCAAAGTCCTGCGCCGCCAATTAAATTAAATCAAAATGAATGGGCAAGGGAAGATAAAGAAAAAGCGGACGTCTTTGCGGCGCACTTGGAAGAAACCTTTAAACCATACGATAGTCAAGCGGTTTACGATAACATCAATAGGCCGGATTTACCATCTGACGATTTAACACTCACAAGTGCAACGCTAAGGGAACTCAAACATGAGATCGAGAATCTAAAACCTAAGAAAGCTCCTGGTTATGATTTGATCACCGGAGAAATTCTCAAAGTTTTACCTAGAAAAGCTTTGATTAAACTTCTCTATATTGTAAATGGTGCGCTCAGATTAAAACACGTTCCGAGCCAATGGAAAGTTGCGGAAGTAATAATGGTTTTAAAACCAGGAAAACCGCCAAATGAGGTAAAATCGTATAGACCAATTTCGCTTCTTTCAGTCATATCGAAAATTTTCGAGAGGATATTACTAAGGCGTCTCCAACCGGTTATAGACGAAAATAATCTTATCACTGACCACCAGTTTGGGTTCAGAAGTAAGCATTCGACGATTGACCAGGTGCATAGAATTACTGACGTAATCGAGAAAGCACTTGAAGAAAAAAAGATTTGCTCAAGCGTATTTCTTGACGTCTCGCAAGCCTTTGATAAGGTGTGGCATGATGGCTTGAAATGCAAACTACGACAAGTTCTCCCTGTATGCTTATACGATATTCTAGTATCATATCTGGGGAATAGACTCTTCCGTGTTAGACATGGAAACGAATACTCGCAGCTCAAAGAAATTTCGGCCGGCATACCACAAGGAAGCGTTCTTGGGCCGCTTCTCTATCTGTTATATACTCGTGATATACCGAAAGAAGATGGCACTATCCTTGCTACGTTTGCCGATGACACTGCTATCCTAGCAGTAGGTAAAACAATCGAAGAAACGACTGAAAAACTGCAAAACGCGCTAAATAAAGTAAATGAATGGACGAGGGACTGGCGTATTGCCATCAACGAATCTAAATCTGTTTACGTGAATTTCACTTACAAGAAAACTAATAACCTGTCAATTTTCCTAAGCTCGGCCCGAATACCTTTTGCAAACGAGGCCAAATACCTGGGAATGACACTCGACGCAAGACTAAAATGGAATTCGCACGTGAAAATGAAACGTAAAGAATTCGAAATCAAATATAGCGAAATGTACTGGTTACTCGGAAAACATTCCCAGGTCAGTACTAAGAAAAAACTGCTTTTATGCAAGCAAGTGCTAAAGCCGGTGTGGACCTACGGTATACACCTTTGGGGTTGTACCAAGAAAACAAATGCCAATATTTTACAAACTTTTCAAAATAAAGTGCTAAGAGAGATTGTCCAAGCACCGTGGTATATTAGAAACGACGATATCCACAGGGATCTCGGAATTCCGACAATCGAAGCTGAAACTAGAAGCTTCGCGAGAAAGCATAGAAACCGACTAATCGGACATGTCAACAATACAGTCCTACAAATATTGGATGAGGGCAATTTATTGAACGAAACCCATTGGACGAAACCCTTCGACTTGGCGAGATAATGATAAACCGCGTCTAGATTGCGGAATATGCAGGATCTTCCAGTGGAAAGAAACCAGCCCAACGTTTTTATTTCATGATAGAAAAATTGCTTGATAGGTTAATACTTAGTTGCGATATCTAACAAATTTATATCGAAGGGTGGTGTTTTTTTTAGTCAGTAAGAATCTGACACTAGTATGAGCACGCGCTTGCTATTCTCATAGTGTCTATGGAAGATTTTTCAATAACCCTCAGAAAAAAAAAAAAACAAAAAGTTTGGCAGGGATATCAGAACTAGACATGGCAGGCAATTCGTCGCCCCGTGGAAACGTTTGAGCGTGAGTGCAATGTTTGGACCTTAAGCCATCAACCCATTCAATTCAATTCAATTTATTTATTTTTAAGGAAATGTACAACTTTATATTTACATTGGTTTGTATCTGCAAAGCCTTTTGGGCTTGACTGCACAAGATTATTTGCATAAGTGTTAAGTTTTATTTTGAGTTGTACATACCATATCATATGCATTATCAGTTGCTTTCATTGGAATATTCTTTATTTCAACATTTTTATCGATTTGTTTTTGTTCTAGTGTGCATATTTTATTTTGTAAACTAGTTATTTTTGTGTCTTTGAGTTCGTTTTGTTTTTTATATTCATTGATTTCCTGCATTAGATTTTGAATCACCTGGTTGTTTTTAACAAGTGCACTGTTCAGCTCGTCGTATTTAGTGCTTGTGAGACAATTATAGAAAACACAAACAGCGGCCAGTATTGAAGAAGACCCAGAAATAATTCGATGCCGATCAGCTGAGCCGGATAAGCCAGGGCATCCTTTGGAGCCAGGCCTGAAGGGTGTCAGGATGCGAGCGTCTGGTGGTCGGCTTGTCCCGCTCGGCAGCCGGCCGGGTCAAACCCGAAATGGCTACGAGCTTCCTGTCAATGGTCTCGCGAACCATTACGGGGGTCAAGGGGTGAGCGCGCTGTGCACCGATAGGGGCACAGATGGACTCTCTGAGATTCGACAACGGCATCGACTTAGGATAGGCACATGGAACGTATCATCGCTCACAGGGAAGGACCTTGAGCTTGTTGCGGAGGCTGTTAAAAGTCGACTAGATATAGTTGGTGTCTCTTCAACAAAGCAGAGAGGTTCTAAAACTGTGGACCTTTCAGGTGAATGGAAGCTCTTCCTGTCAGGAGTCGCACCCTCAATGTCTGCTCGGGCGGGAGTGGGGATACTCACAAGTCACAGGTTGACAGAGAAAGTATTGGAGTGGATACCATTAGGAGGGAGAGTTGCGATCTTAAAGCTCAAGCTTGAAAGATCAACTCTGGCATTGGTGCAGGTGTATGCACCGAACCTTCAGTCAGAGTACGCAGCTTTCTTAGATGAAGTTGATGTTGCCCTTGAAAAGGTTGCAGATATGGATTCTTTTGTCCTGATGGGTGACTTCAATGCTCATGTGGGTGTAGATGTTATGACATGGGGGAGTGTGATTGGGAGGAACGGCGATCCTGATCAAAACGTGAACGGAGAGAGGTTGTTGGATTTTTGTTGTGAAAATGGCTTATCAATCATGAACACCATCTTTCCGCACAAAGACATTCACAAATACACGTGGTACCGTCAGAGTCTTCAACAGAAGTCGCGAAGTGCGTCCCCTACCAAAGCGTAAACCAAGGATGGTTACACGCATACGATGGGAGATGTTACAGGACGATGAGATACGGGAGACATTTGCGCGGCAAATATTTGAGAGGTTTGAACGAATTCCAACTGTTCCATCAAATGTAGGCGAAGAATGGCAACTGTTTTCAACAACAGTTATTGCCTCTGAGGGAGATGTTTGTAGAGTGAAGCGGCTTGGTGTGGCGGCTGGTGGTGAGAAAAGAACTGCTTGGTTTAAAATGCCCGGAGTTCAAGAAGCCATCAGAGAGAAGAAGAGAGCCTTTAAGGTGTGGATTCACTTGGGGAACTCCGATTCTCGAAATCGGTACATTGAGGCGCGAAGAACTTGCAAATTAGCTGTGAAAACAGCGAAAGAACAGTCTTGGAAGGAGTTTGGAACGTGACCACAGATCTGCAAATAAGATGTTCTGGCAGACCGTCCGCCGACTCGGAGGAAAAAAGTTGAATATCGTTGAAGGAGTGAAATCCAAAAACGGTAGACTTCTTTCCAATGAGGAGGACATCTTACGCAGATGGAGCGAGCACTTTTCAGAATTGCTCAATCCCGAACAGGGCACCGAAGATGACAGACCTATGGTCGAGAGTTGGGCGGAAAATAGTCCTACGGTAGAGGAAGTAACTTTGGCGACCAAAGCGCTAAAAGTTGGCAAATCTGCTGATGTGGATGAAATTTGGCCAGAAATGCTCAAGGCTTTAGGTAAAGAGGGAGTTCAATGGCTCTCGCGTGTCATTAAAGTGGCCTGAGAATGCGGTGAAACACCTGGTGATTGGCAAATGGGGGTGATAGTTCCTCTTTTTAAAAAAGGGGACAAAAGAAATTGCGCCAACTATAGGGGTATATCTCTTTTAAGTCTCCCTGGAAAGTCTTCGCTAAGGTGCTAGAAAAGCGTTCCAGAGCTGTGGTTGAGGACAGTTTGGGGGATGAGCAGTGCGGTTTTCGTCCCGGTAGAAGCACAACCGACCAGTTGTTCACTCTCAGAATGGTTCTTGAGAAGGCCTGGGAATATGCCAAACCTGTCTACACTTGTTTTGTGGATATGGAAAAGGCATATGATAGAGTTCCTCGAGGCAAACTCTGGAGTGTTCTGCAGGAGTATGGGATTGATGGTTCCCTGTTAAGGGCTCAGTCTTTATATACAAACTGTAGAAGCTGTGTTCGGATAAACGGTGTTAAATCAATACCTTTCACTGTGGGCGTTGGACTCCGCCAGGGGTGCGTTTTGTCACCTCTCCTCTTCATTGTATATATGGATGTTACAGCGCAGCCGTGGCGGGGAATGTTTCAAAGTGAGAGACCTAAGGATTAGTCATCTGCTCTTTGCGGATGATTTGCTCATCCTTGGGTCCTCTCAAACCGAGCTTCAGCGCGCACTCGAAAGGTTTGTAGCCGTTTGTGATGATGCTGGAATAAAGATCAACGTGAATAAATCAGAAGTAATGGTCGTTTCCAAAAAACCCATTCAGTGCACTCTGCATGTTAGTGGAGTCCCACTGAAGCAGGTGGAGAAGTTTAAGTACCTCGGGGTTCTATTCACGAGTGATGGGAGGAGTAATGCCGAGTTATCCTGTAGAATTGGTCAGGCTGGATCAATTTTGAGAGAGCTTGGCCAATCTGTTATAAGGAAGGCCGAACTTAGTGTTCAAGCTAAGCTATCGGTTTTTAACTCTGTGTATGCTCCAACTCTCACCTATGGTCATGAAATTTGGGTAGTGACCGAAAGAATAAGATCGCGGATACAAGCTGCCGAAATGAGGTTCCTTCGCGGTGTTGTTGGAATAACTCGTAGGGATCAAGTGCGCAACACCAGAGTACGCGAGGCGCTCAACGTTGAGCAGCTACTTCTCCGAACGGAACGATCTATGCTTCGTTGGTTTGGTCACGTAGTGCGTATGCCCCCAGACCGGATTCCAAGACGCGCCATGGTTGCCGTGCCATCAGGTAGGTGACTTCGCGGAAGGCCTAGGAATAGATGGTTGGATCAAGTCCGACATCTCTCCTGGAGCCGCTTAGGGATTCCCCCTGATGAATTCGAGTCAATGGCGGAGGATCGAGAAGAATGGAGAGTCCACCTGAGCATCCTACCCCCGCGACCCTCATGAAGGATTAGCGGGCCATTGAAAGTGAATGAATGAATGTTTTAATGTTAAGTGTTTCTCATTTAGTTTTTGGAAACATTAGTAATATTTTTCTTATTTGTCCTAAAATTTCCTGATATAACTCTCAAAACGTAGAAAATATTTAATATCTTACAAAAAATGTATAAGATTTTTTTTTTATCTTTAATTGTAAAAGCCGAGTAAAATAAATACAATACAATACTTAATAAAAAGATGTACGGTTAGTCCAAGTAACCGATGTTGATTGTTTTTTTAATGACAGCATATATTATGCCCACATTCATCAATGCTAAAGTCATGGTGGTATACATCCAAGTAGTGGTTCTGCTGGTTAGCTTATACTCGGTTTTAATGGAGCAATGAACATTTATTGACATAATCGTGTTCACCCTACTTCAGAGTGTCCTATTAAAAGCCACACGGCACTATAAAGTGTTCAATATTCTGTCCCAGATTTGCCGATATCTGCTACAATAACTGCTGTGAATAGTCCGGGAACAATATGAACAGAGGCCAATTAAAAGAGCATTGTACTAGCAGACGTTTGCTTTAGTCATCTTATCTAAATACCCATCACCAATTTATAATAAACAATCACCGATATTATCGGTTTTCAGTACACTGCTGCATATAATGTACATTCACCAGACAATGAAGATACCTATGGTCGAGGAAATTGCCTAATCCGAAATGAAATACAAATCTGGTGATGCAGGCTAGAACAAGAAATCACTTACTTTCACTTCTTTTATCTGATTCTATTCCAAGGATACACCTTTGCACTAAAATCCGTTTTCATTGCAATGTTAAAGGATGATATTTATACCAATTCATAGACATGGACTTATAAAGAGATTTATTTCTTCCACCAACTGGTCTCATGTATTGGAAATCAATCCCAAAGGAGATTTACTTGAGCCCTATTGCTTCAGTGATGTCCACTACTGAACCCGAATGTGGGTGCATAAATCCGAATGAATTGATTTGGGTGTGATTTATTTGCACAGAATTTGCTTCTTCTTTTTTTTTACTAAAGTAGAGATTTTAATGCCGTACCCATCCAAACTTAATGTAATTTATTCCGAAGTGTAAAAAGCATCTTGTTGTTCAGACGTCTAAAGTGCCTTAATGTGTATCGGGTTGAAAGGCATCAGTCTGCGTCTAGGAGCAGCTAGAAAATTAATTTATGCACTGAATGAACGAGTAGCATCCAAGTATTTCAATGCCTTTAAGTTCCATGTGGACGGTCACTAGCACATCCTTATAAAGTAATTGTTTATTTTAAATAAACAGTATCTGACGTTATTACTCCACACGCATCACATCAAGTTGATTAATCAAATTTCCCACATTCAGTTCCTGTTTTTAATTTAAAAATCAAAGAACACACGCTCTGCACTTACATCAAAAGTATCTCAAATTCCATCCGTCAACCTATTTCCGTCGACAAATCTAAATGTCATGATCCTTTTTGCTCAATGAATCGTAGCTAAGTGTATTTGTTAATACTCTTCAGGAATCCTCTCGTCGTCCTTTAGCCAATTTTCAATCGTAGACATAAGACTATAAGGCTGAATCTTATAAAACGATAAAATAAATTGAATTACTTGTACACTTCCCCACTCGAAGAGTGGGACATCAAATCATACTTAAGCTCCAATTACGCAATCAGTGAATTTTGGGTGGGGTGAATTTATATTGAATTTAAGGTCGATAATTCTTCAATAGCTTTTGCCAAACATTCTTGAAGTGTCGATAGATTAATTTGAACTTTGGAGGGGCATCTTGTAAGCATTCGACTCCGTATGTATGTCCTTTACCAAGGGCACTTTATGTAGTTAAGGATGTGTTTTTCGATATAAAACTGTCGTACTCTACACAGTCACTTACCATATAGTCCGTTGAAGTCAGCCTTTTGTTATTCGATGCGAATTTGAGTGTGTCAAATGACACACGTATCAAAGTGTGCTTACAACCAGTATCGCATTGATCTGTATTTATATTTATGCTTTATGAATTTTTAATCTATTTGTAGCCTACATGTGTCAACTATATCCTAAAGCAAAAAAAAATCCCAGCAGTATATATCTGCATAAATAACGAGTTTCCCCAAACAATCAAACGGAGTATATTAAATTTTTTCCAATAAAATGCAAAAAAAGAAACATGGAATTGTGCACTCTCAGGCCGGTGAACTTCATGGTAACGATCCGATAAGTGGCCAAGTTATCCACTCGACGAAGCATAAAAAAACAACCCCGCCATATGGTTCCAGAGGTGAAACAATAAAAAACAAACAGGTAGTAAGTTAACCACAGGAACAGTCACGAATGGTAGCAGTAGCGGGTGGAAATTGACAAAATGATTAATACTTCCTTTTGTTTGGGCTCACGAGTCGGTTGTGTTTGAGAGACGGGTGGAAAAATGTGGATTGAAGGGGAAAAGATGTGTGCATGTTCTACTGGACACACAAATTAACGATTTTGTTGAAGGAGGAAATCTGTTTTGAAGTTCCTGTGAGGCTTTATGGAGTCATACATGTAATCAACTAGTGTGTACTGTATATAGTTTTATTTACTTAAGGGAGGAAAAGTTTGAAGATGGGATAGGCGAAATTAGGGGGTACCCAACTTAAGTCTTTTAATTTGATTGAATAACGACATAGTCGGGGATATCTTGTGCGCTATATGATTCGGGTTATGTGTAAATTAACGTCTTTCTTAATTCTCATCCTAATAGAAACACGGTAAATGTATTATCGCCTCTAGGTTCGTCACACCACTGTGTCATATCGGCTAATTTTTCTCGTACTCCAACCACAAAGTTAAAGGACAAACTCCGAAAAGAACAGTTTGGTTATACGAGAAAGCCAATTGGAAATAATTAGATAAGTTTTTAAGGAGAGCGTCGCTCCCTGCCAGCCCACATACCTAACCTAACCTAAGGAATTTTAACTTCCTCGATAGTGACGTGGACACCACGGCTGATACAATCACCAACACAATTCCCCTAGGTATGAGAACTTATATCCCTCACAGGATACAAGCTATCAGAGTTAAGGAAAACGCGTGGTATGGCTCGAGCTGTAAAAAATTAAGTTTTCGGTCTTATAAGGCCAACTGAGAAAAAACTGAAAAAGGTTTAAAAGGGCCAGAAATGATTGAAATGCCCATATTAACCGTGCTAAGGTATAAGATGGTATACCCTTTGTTGTTCTGAAGAGGTGTTCTTCTTCGCTGGCAGGACCACTGTGTAAGTTTTATCACAGATCTTACTCTTCAGATCACTTCCCGAGTAGGTGGAAAACAACATCTGTCCAGCCCATATCTAATAAAGGCCCATATCCTCTCTCTCCAGCTACCGACACATTGCACTTACGTCGCTTCTTTCTAAGGTCATGGAAATGCTGATAAACCGCCAGCTAATGAAATATCTAGAACCGCGCAAGCTCCTGAACGGCCGATATTACGGCTTTCGTGGTAAAAGGTCCACTGTTGATCTAATGTCATATCTCACCGATAATTGGAACCAATCTCTGCATCACCCTGGTGAAAGCAAGATTATTGCGCTTGATATTGCAAGAGCATTTAATAGAGTCTGGCATCAAGCTCTTTTGTGGAAAATGCGGGCATTTGGAATCACTTCTTCTATGGGTTAGAGGTTACCTTTGGGCAGTTGAATTTAAGTTGTTTTGGTCGGCTTCACGTCTGCATCTCAATAAATAAATGCTGGTATTCTCCAAGGCTCTGTTTTGTCTCCGACTCTCTTTCTAATTTTTATAAATGATCTTGTCTGCAACTTCTAGTCAAATCCATTCTGCTGGACCTAAGGGCTTACCGGACGAACTTTTCAAGGCAGCTGGTGATGAATTGGTAGAATGCATACATCAACTCATCTCTAAGACTTAATCAGATGAGGGTATGCCTGATGAATTTTTTTTTTTTTTTTCCGAGGGTAGGTGAAAAATCTTCCATAGACACTATGAGAATAGCAAGCGCGTGCTCATACTGGTGTTAGATTCTTACTGACTAAAAAAACACCACCCTTCGATATAAATTTGTTAGATATCGCAACTAGGTATTAACTTATCAAGCAATTTTTCTATCATGAAATAAGAACGCCTGGCAGGTTTCTTTCCTCTGAAAGATCTTGCATATTCCGCAATCTAGACGCGGTTAATCATTATCTCGCCAAGTCGAAAGGTTTCGTCTTTTGTAGTTGGCGGAATAAATTGCTCTTATCCAAAATTTGTAGGACTGTATTGTTGACATGTCCGATTAGTCGGTTTCTATGCTTTCTCGCGAAGCTTCTAGTTTCAGCTTCGATTGTCGGAACTCCGAGATCCCTGTGGATATCGTCGTTTCTGGTAGGGTGTCAAATCGCCCAAAACCAAATCGCCCAAAATGCAAAAAACTAAAAAAATGTCAAATCACCCAAAAAAAAGGTTGGGCGATTTAACATTTTTACTTTTTGGGTGATTTGACATGATGTCAAAACACCCAAAAAAGTGATTTTGGGCGATTTTGTGTTTGGGCTATTTTAAGATGGATCTGTGTCATATCGCCCAACACCAATTCGCCCAAATCTGGAAAATGTCACATCGCCCAACATTTTTGGGCGATTTAACACTATGACAGATCGACCAAGAAATGAAATGTCAAATCACCCAAAGCAGAAATGGGAATTTTATCGCAATTTAAAAATACCAACACATAGAAAGGTCAAAAAATACGAGCAAATTTAAAAAGGTTGAAAACATCTATTTTCCACAATTTTGGGTGCAGGGACATTACCCACCGCATCGGGACGTAAGTCCCAACATAAAATGTTGGGTGTTATGTCCCACCTACAAACCTCTCAAGGAAAACAACGGCCAAATAAGATGGGGCATACATAAGTCCACAATGCATAAACAGTGCAGGGGCAGCATGCCCCCCCTTACACATTGCACTGTTTATGCATTGTGGACTTAGGTAGATATACACCATCTTCGATAAAAAAAAAATCTTGACATACATATGTCCCTGCGCTCATATTATATTCATTAATAATCGGAAATGAAGGATTGAAGAAATGGATGTATTACCAAAAAAAACGTAAGCTGCATTGAATTATTACAATTCGTTTTGAATTGAAAAGATTTTTGGGTGATTTGACATTTTTCTGCACTTTTTCGCATTTTGGGCGATTTGGTTTTGGGCGACCGGAAGCAAAGCTATTAATAAATTCTGACAAAACACACACTTTCTTGGGTGTTTTGTCATTTTTTAATTTTTTGGCGATGTGTCGTAGTGTCATAAAATTTTTGGGCGATGTGACATTTTTCCGATTTGGGCGATTTGGTTTTGGGCGATTTGACACCCAACCGTCGTTTCTACTATACCACGGTGCTTGAACAATTTCTCTTAGCACTTTATTTTGAAACGCTTGTAAAATATTTGCATTTGTTTTCTTGGTACAACCCCAAAGTTGTATACCGTAGGTCCGCACCGGCTTTAGCACTTGCTTGTATAAAAGCAGTTTGTTCTTAGTACTGAGCTGGGAATGTTTTCCGAGTAACCAGTACATTTCGCTGTATTTGATTTCGAGTTCTTTACGTTTCATTTTCACGTGCGAATTCCATTTTAGTCTTGCGTCGAGTGTCATTCCCAGGTATTTGGCCTCGTTTGCAAAAGGTATTCGGGCCGAGTTTAGGGAAATTAGCAAGTCATTAGTTTTCTTGTAAGTGAAATTCACGTGAACAGATTTAGATTCGCTGAGGGCGATCCGCCAGTCCCTCGTCCATTCATTTACATTAGTGCGTTTTGCAGTTTTTCAGTCGTTTCTTCGATTGTTTTACCTACTGCTAGGATAGCGGTGTCATCGGCAAACGTAGCAAGAATAGAGCCATCTTCGTTCGGTATACCACGAGTAATATAGCAAATAGAGAAGCGGCCCAAGAACGCTTCCTTGCGGGACGCCGGCCGAAATTTCTTTGAGCTTGGAGTATTCGACTCCATGTCTAACACGAAAGAGTATATTCCCGAGATATGATTCTAGAATATCGTATAAGCATACAGGGAGAACTTGTCGTAGTTTGAATTTCAAGCCATCATGCTACACCTTATCAAAGGCTTGCGAGACGTCAAGAAATACGCTTGAGCAAATCTTTTTTTCTTCAAGTGCTTTCTCGATTACGTCAGTAATTCTATGCACCTGGTCAATCGTCGAATGCTTACTTCTGAACCCAAACTGGTGGTCAGGGATAAGATTATTTTCTTCTATAACCGGTTGGAGACGCCTTAATAATATCCTCTCGAAAATGTTCGATATGATTGGAAGAAGCGAAATTGGTCTATACGATTTTACCTCATTTGGCGGTTTTCCTGGTTATAAAACCATAACGACTTCCGCAACTTTCCACTGGCTCGGCACGTGTTTTAATCTAAGTGCAGCATTTACAATTGTGAGGGTGTTTTCCGAAGGCTGAGGTTTCGCTCGTCGGACCCAGGGTCTCCCAAAGAAACACCCGAAACTTTAGGTAAAGAGGTAACTTATTTATTTAACACCGCTTATTTAGCTGGCCTTAACAATATCGAGCTACTTAACAATGAGTTGATTCCTATTTTAATTTATGTTCTTATGAGGCCCAGTGTAAGCTAACCTTAACAATTTTGTTCTTCTTAACAATTATTGGATACCTACGTTGGCCTTTCTTTCTTATTTGTAACTTACTGACTACTCTACTGGTAAGCGTCCGCTGGTGCTGGACACTTGAGCAGCAACGGCTTAGGGCCGTCACTTGGGCAGCAACTGCGTGTGGCAGTCACTTGGCAGCAACACCTTGCGGCGTCACTTGGCAGCAACGGCTTAGGGGCCGTTACTTGGGCAGCAATACCTTGCGGCGTCACTTGGCAGCAACTGCTCATGGCAGTCACTTGGGCAGCAACTGCTTGTGGCAGTCACTTGGCAGCAACGTCTTACGACATCACTTGGGCAGCAACTGCTCGTGGCAGTCACTTGGCAGCAACGGCTTAGGGGCCGTCACTTGGGCAGCAATACCTTGCGGCGTCACTTGGCAGCAACTGCTCATGGCAGTCACTTGGGCAGCAACTGCTTGTGGCAGTCACTTGGCAGCAACGTCTTACGACATCACTTGGGCAGCAACTGCTCGTGGCAGTCACTTGGCAGCAACGGCTTAGGGGCCGTCACTTGGGCAGCAACACCTTGCGGCGTCACTTGGCAGCAACTGCTTGTGGCAGTCACTTGGGCAGCAACTGATTGTGGCAGTCACTTGGCAGCAACGGCTTAAGGCCGTCACTTGGCAGCACTTGCTTAAGGCAGGCACTTATCTTTCAACAGCGCGGTATACTCCTAGGAGCACGGATCGGGTCCTCCAACTCTAGGATTAAATACAGGACCGGCAATGGCTTATTCTTGAGGAGGATGAGCCCAAAAGCTTATGATCGGATCGGCTGTGGTCAGCAGAAGGTCTGATTAAAAATCGTCCAAGTCCGGAGACAAACGATGAAAAAATTCCTGTGGTATTACCACGTCGGAGAGTTGACTCACAAGTACGCTAAATTGGTTACAAACCACTGAGTGAGGAACTCTCTCGACCACATCTCCCAATCTCCGCCTTATATCATTTTCTGCAAAAAGAGAATGCGAATTATAAAAATGGATGCAATTCACATTTGCAAACCACTTGGCCAATGAATTGGGAGAAGTGGTCATGTTCGCATGGCGTGATCATCGCCAGATGTTCTTTGTTTATACTGCACCAGCTATGGACAGCAGCGGCCGTGGAAGTGAACCACAGTGGAGGCGATAAAAAGTGTAACGCTTCGTTACACAATATGGAGAAGCTTAATCAATGCTTTTCTAGGTAAAACTTTGAGAATTTCTCCGGTAATCAAATCATAACCAGGAGATTTATTAGGTTTTAGATTCTCGATCTCATGTTTGAATTCCCTTAGCGTTGCACTTGTGAGCATCAAATCGTCAGATGGTAAATCCAGCCTATTGCGGTTGTCGTAAACCACTTGACTATCGTACGGTTTAAAGGTTTCTTCCAGGTGCGCCACAAAGACGGCCGCTTTTTCGTTATCTTCCCTCGCCCATGCATTTTGATTTAATTCGATTGACGCCGCGGGGACTTTGGGCCTTTTGGTGCCTTTTACAGCTTTCCAAAGTGAATAATTTGAATCTTTTTTCGCTGTTAAACTTTCAAGGTAAGAGCCTATTGCACGATTCTTAAAATTTTTAGTAGTCTTCTTCAACAAATTGCACAGACGATTCAAGTGTGCTTTATGCTGCGGAGCACGAATCTGTTGCCAGTCTTTACGCGCTTTTCTTTTTTCCTTGACCAATTCTTTTATTTCCGGAGGATATCGCAAACCGCATCTGTCCGGCGTTTTCCTTGGATTGGGCGTATTATTCTAAGAGGCGAGCTGTACGATCTCAACGAAGCGATCAACTTCAACCTCAAGTTCATAGGGTGTCGTAAGTAGAACGCTCAGTTCAACATTATCTTCATGCCTGATGAACGGAATCCCATCATCGTTTTCCGATCCATAAGGAAGGAGTTTCCTCAACATAACATACAAGATGTTTTCTTTGTTATTGTGTGAACGCCTAAAACCTTTTATCAGTAGCCTGGTTGACCCCTAACTGTGGCGTTTCAGGCCAATAAAGTCCACCATCGATCAAATCTTTACACTTCGGTTACACCCAAGAATTCCAAATCGATACTTACCACCTCTTTATCGATTTCAAGGCCGCCTATGACAGCATCTATAGAGAAGAGCTTTATTAAGCCATGTCTAATTTTGACATCCCTGCCAAATTTGTCCGTCTGTGTAGGATGAGGATGAAGAAAACTCGCTGCTCACCGAGACCTTTGATTTCAAAACAGTTTTTTGACAGGGTGTCGCGCTGTCATGTTACTTTTTTAATATTGTAGTTGAACGGATTGTGCGGAACTCACCAGAGCCAATATCAGAGGCACAATATATTAAAAGTCCGTACAACTGCTTGCATACGCCGACGATATTGACATAATTGGAAGAACTCGGAGGGCTGTCACTGATGCATTTGCAAGCATTGAAGCAGAAGCAGCCGAAATGGGTTTTGTGATAAAAGTGGGCGAACCAAGTATATGTTACCAACAAGAAGGGGCAATCAATACCGACGAATTGGACGGAACGTCACAGTGGATAGCCTTAAGTTTGAGTTAGTTAGGGACGTTGTATATGGAATAAAAAGCAGTGTGCTCACCATACATCCCTGCTGTAGACCCGTGGTGACTGAAAACTCTTCAGACATCGTTAATTCGTTGCATACTGATGATGTGTTATTACCATATAATGCTTTCCAGATTGTTAGGAATTTAGTAAGAATTCCTAGCGTTGATAATTTAAATAACAGTAAACTTCTATCCACGCAGTCGAGGCTGCCTTAAAATCAACAAAATAAGCATAGACCTTTTTGCCCTTCGCACGGTAGATAGCGACGATGGTGCTCAATGTGAGTATTTGATCTATGGTTGGATATTCTTGCCGAAACCCTGCTTGGTACTAGCTTAATGGATTATGCGTCTTAACCCAATCCATTAATCGAGTTAACAGGATGCTTCCGAAAACTTTTCTTACGGTGTTAAGAAAGGATATACCCCTATAGTGTTCGGCATTGAGCCTGCCTCCTTTCTTAAAGACTGGGAACATTACTGCTGACCCAAAACATGTCGATTTGTGGATACGTTCATTGCAATGTTGACTCTGAGACCTTTGATGTAGTTAATTCTTTTCCAAAATTGTTTAGTATTTCTGCTTGCCGTTATAATTTTAAATTTGCTTCCATGGAAAATACGTTTTTTCTTTATACATAAATCTTTAAACTTACCATTTGCCTTAGCGTATTCTTGTGTAAGGTAGCTCGTACTGAACTTTCTGAAAATATAGTAAGTAAGATAGTAAATACCACCATCACATACGGGGCAGTGGCATGGGTTAACCAAACAAGGTTAACTACGACAAGAATATCACTAAGCAAGGTGCAGAGACTAGCATGCGTATGTATAACAGGTGGCATGCGAACCTGTCCCACAGCAGCACTAGAGGTGATCATAGGTATACCCCACTACACATAGTGCTAGAGCGAATCGCCAAGGAGACCATATTGAGAATAAGCAAGAGGTCATCGGGAAAGGAACATGCATCGCAAATAAAGAGCGAGTAACCCTATCCAAATCGATGCCGCTTCTGGACTGGCACAGAGATGACATGGTCAAGAAATACTGCTTTGAAAGAAAATTCGAATCAAAGCTGAGCAACAAAAAGGATTAGAGTAGTGAATCCGACAAACAACAAACAATTAAATGGTACATGGACGGATCGAAAACATCTACAGGCACTGGGGCGGGGGTGTACGGGCACAGGACCAGATACTCAGAATCATTGGGAATATTCCGCAGTATATTCCAAGCAGAAGTTCGCGCAATCGAAAGATGCGCGCAATTCAAC
This sequence comes from Brachypalpus laphriformis, assembly GCA_945910035.1. Classification (NCBI taxonomy): domain Eukaryota; kingdom Metazoa; phylum Arthropoda; class Insecta; order Diptera; family Syrphidae; genus Brachypalpus; species Brachypalpus laphriformis. The sequence goes on from OX246756.1 coordinate 39,411,535, forward strand.
CTAGACAGGAATTATTGCGGGCAGGACATCGCAATACTGTCAGACTGCCAAGCTACTATCAAAGCACAGACCTCACACGAGATCAGATCCAAACTGGTATGAAAATGCCTCACTAGGATCAACACATTGGGAGAGGCAAATAAAGTAACTCTCTACTGGATACCAGGTCACGTAGGAGTAGAGGGAAACAAAGCAGCTGATGAACTAGCAAGAAACGGATCAGACACGCCGTTCCTTGGACCAGAGCTCTTTTGTGGGATAGGAATCCACAAAATAAGGGAAGCCTTAAGGAAAGAGGAAGAGAACAAATGGACCACCTAAGACAGGCGAAAGAAATTCTATAGATATACAACCAGAAAAGAAGTAGAACCTGCCTAAGAGTCAGCAAGAACCGACTTCGCTTCTTGACGGACATGTTATCGGGTCACTGTGGACTCAAGGAGCACCTCAGGAAACTGGGAATAGAGAGAGATGGACACCGCAGATTCTGCAGGGACTTCGCAGAAACACCAGCGCACCTTCTTATCGAATGCGAAGCACTGATCCACAAAAGAAGAATTCACTTAGGTGCATACATCCTATCAGAATTAAATCTACCTTCGCTAAATCCACTCAAGATACTCCGGTTCATAGCAGAAGCTGGACTGTAGGAAGTACCCTATCCAGTTCCTCTATGTCCGATCTCATTACCAATTGGAATGTCTCTAAGGAGCTCTCGTTGTCTGACCATATGCACATTAGGTGTGACATCGAAACTACTCGTGACCCAATCACCCCCAGCAGGTCTCCCAAACGCACCAATTGGAATCTCTATGCAGAAATCTTTAGGGGCAAATTTATTCCTTCCTGTTCAAATATAGACTCTTCTCATACACTTGAAGAAGAAGCCTCAAAACTTAGCTCTCAGATCACCTCCGCATATGAAGCCAACTGCTATCCCAAAAGCAGAACTAACTTCCGCGATGTACCATGGTGGAACAATGAGCTCGACACCCTCAAGAAAAATGTTAGAAAGCTATTTAATAAAGCCAAAGCCACCAACTCATGGAGAGAATACAAGATAGCCCTCACAACTTTCAACTCTGCTTTAGGCGTTCAAAAAGACATACATGGGGAACTTTTTTTTTGTAAGCATAAATGATCTTCCTTCAGCTGTTATGGCCCAGAAAACCCTATCCAAGAGCCACATCAACGGTATTGGTCTCCTACAAAAACCTGACGGCAGTTTTGCACAGGGATACTACGAAACATTAGGTCTTCTTCTGCAGACCCACTTCCCTGACTCTCATCTCCATGCAAAAATCTTACAAAGCTCCCGGTGGAGATGGAATTTCCTCCGCCCTCTTACATCATGGAATCGACACTCTCATTGAATCCTTAGTGCCCATTTTCAGATCCAGCTATGAACTCAGCTACATCCCATCAATCTGGAGAAAAGTGTTTATTCCTAAAGCCGGCGCCAGATCACAATCAGACTCAAATCAGTCTCACATCTGTGTTTCTTAAGGTAATGGAAAAAATCTTTGATCTTCACATAAGAAATTCCGCCCTTATAGAACACCCCCTAAATAATCTTCAATTTGCATATCAATCTGGTAAATCTACATTCACAGCCCTTCACCATCTAGTCAGTACTATTGAAGAAACTTGGTCAAAGAAGAAAATAGCCTTATGCTCCTTCCTGGACATCTCTGGCGCCTTCGATAACACATCGTTTCAATCAATTAAGTTTGCTTCTGATATCAAGCACTATCACTAAACAATACTCAAATTGAGTTCTCAAAAGAAACAAAATATCTTGGGATTACCCTAGACCACAAATTAAATTGGAAACCGCATATAAACAGAACCACTGAGAAGGCGACTAAAGCCTTCTGGGCCTGTTCTAGGTCTTTCGGCAAAAAATGGGGATTAAATCCAAAAATGATCCACTGGACCTATACCACAATCATCGTCCCGATAATAACTTATGCTTCGCTAGTATGGTGGGATAAAGTTAATCAAACCGTTACCCGCTCTGCCCTCCAGAAGGTGCAGAGACTAGCATGTGTAGGTATTACGGGCGCAATGCGCACCTATCCAACAGCTGCGCTGGAAGTTCTCTTCAACCTTCCTCCCCTACACATAAATATTATGAAGACTGCGGCTGCCAGTGCTCTAAAGTTTCAACTTTCATGCAACAATACAAATTCCGAATTAGTTGGCCACATGAAGATCCTTGAGAAAATTCTGCTACTTACTTTTCCAGCAGTATGCATCTCAGACCTCATGCCCAAAAGAATCCACCTTAATCACCCCTTCACAGTAAACATACCTGACCGCAGCTACTGGGACTATCCTTAAATCCCCCAATCAAGATCTCAAATCAATTGGTACACTGATGGTTCAAAAATGTCAAATGGGGTTGGAGCTGGTATCTTTGGCCCCAACTACAAGCTCTTTACACCACTAGGTCAATTCACTACTATCTTCCAAGCAGAGGTCTATGCCATCGAGCTCTGCGCCAGAGAATGCATTAGACGAAACCTCCGAAGATCACATATTAATATAATGTCAGATAGCCAAGCAGCACTCAAAGCTCTCACGTCCTTTGACTGTAAGTCTAAGCTGGTTTGCAATTGTCTCCAGACGCTTTGCAGCTTGGTGCACACAATAATATCACACTAATGTGAGTCCACGGTCACAAAGGTATTCCTGGTAATGAAGCGGCTGATAAGCTTGCCAGACTAGGTGCCCAATCTACTTACATTGGACTTGAACCCTTCTGCGGTTTACCCACCAGCCAAATTAAAATAGAGCTACTCCGCTGGGAACGCGAACAAATTCTCTCTCACTGGAATGCTCAACCCGGCCTAAGGTATTCCAAGAAATTTATTAACTTCTCAAAAAATAGAACTAAAGACATTCTATCAATGAGCAAACAGAATTCTAAGATCCTTACTCACTTCCTAACTGGACATTGCTCTCTCAACTACCATCTCAAGAAACTGGGCAGTGTTCAATCGGAAACGTGCCGTCTCTGTCTCACCGAAACAGCCCATCACATACTCTGTGACTGCCCGGCCATAGCCAGACTTAGTCTAAAGCACTTTGATAAAGGCGTTACATCACCTTCTGATGTCACCTCTTCTTCAGCTCGAACTGTTCTTAACTTCATAATGAACTTGAGTTCAGCTAGTTGACAAATTCAAAATCAATTAACCAGGAGATAGCACAAAAGATCTTTTTAGGTCGCAGTGCTTCAGGGGCAGTCTCTGCCTTCCTCCCCTTCTACCCTTAAAAAAAAAAAAAAAAAAAAAAAAATACCATCGACTAGAGCCTCAGTTTGAGGTGCACAATAAGTCTGCTAAAGGTCGCAGTGCACTCGCACCTCACAATAATTATTATTCTGAAAAGATTCAAGAACACAAATGCCCTAGCGCGAAGTTTTTCACAGTCTTTGTCGAACCATTCTTGTTTTGCTTTTTGTACTCTTCTACTTTCTACAAGTTTTGGAGCCACTTTTTGTATAATTTCTTTTATATGTTAGATTGATGCCGCAGTTTCCGAGCTACGTAAGGTATTTACTTATAGATTAAGCCTTCGCTGGTAGCATTCTTTAAAATTGTTTCTCCATTTAAATTTTGACAGAGACATATCTGTAATATTTTCGTTCTGCAATTCATCAGCTATTTTTCACTTGTAGCTAATTGGCATGTGATCTGAGAAATATTTTGTATGCACGACAAAATCACTTACATCCTGCTTCAACGCGAAGAACCAATATGTTAAGGGTTGTAAACGTGTCCCCTTCTCCATCAACTTGCGTAACTTATCCTAGAAATGCGGCAAATAGATCTACTCGAAATAGAGTGCCAGTATATTTATGTGCATGTATATATAAAATGTACTCGTATATTCATAGCTATTTTTGCGAAATGGTGAATTTTTTTATAAATCTACTGCTCTAGATCCTACTACCATAGAAATTGGAAATAATGAATTTTAACCAATTCAGCCTACATCGAGAGTATCATTTTGATATTTCGACGTACGTATGAAATTCCATTTGAGTAATTCTGTCACCTTTTAGTGAATTTCCCCAGAGGGGAATGCACATAAAAACTATCAGTCTGTCTCGTATAGTCATCAGTCTGATTGATTATAAATATTTGAATGCTAAAGAATTGTGCATCTGTTGTTTATAATCGAAAAGAAAAATACAAGATTGCTTAGAATGCCTGTTTGAAGAGTATAAGAAAGGTAATTTTGTAAACGTTCCTTACAGCAGACATTGTCTCATGCCTCCTTGCTACATACCATGACACATTGCACTTATACCTTCAGGTGTTTTTCCTTCAAGTGTAAACAAAACTCCTTGCAATTGAATTTAAGCTGAGAAAATATCAAATTATGCGATATCATTTTCCCATCAAATCCTTTTAAATCCAATCTCATATCTACAACGAAGCTCAAATATAGATAACCCAAGCAACAGAAGAATAAATATATGCGCACAAGCTTTTCATGGATTTGCTGATATCAGTTTTTGATCTTTTATGCAAACATTTCGAGTCCTCGCACAGGATGAGCATTTTTTTTATGTGCCTTCTTGTGTGTTTAAAAAGAATATGTGTATGCCTTGATCAAACAAAGAGTACTCGTATTAAGATAAAATTATAAACATCATCGTCGCTGATTTCATTTACTCCTTAGTATAATAAGTGTCATACCTAAAACTGGCTTGAGGCATTTTAAACCGTGATAGGCGCAAATTGGTTCAGTAACATTCTTTGAATATTCAATTCCGATAAAAAAAATTAAACATGTGTGGGTGTGCCACAATACCACCAGTCTGCCTCAAATAACATAAAAAGTATCGACATACACGGGTCTATGAACTGATGGGTGGTTCTCGAAACGCGTTCATTCTGATTGCCAATTTTATTCAAGTATACTTGAATTTAATTATGTCTATAAGAAATTGCTACCCATCACATTTTCAATGAAAACCATTAAAACACAAGTTGAGATCAGGAATCCTATTTGAATTAATCTTCCTTATTAAAAATGAATATAGACCTTCAAGTGGGATTTTATTGGCATTTCATGCATCGATTGACTCCTACAACTTTATTCACTTGAACAAGGACCTGTCCAGCCACGTTTCATTGATTTATTAATATATTTCCAAAGAGAAATTTGAAAGTAATACCAGGCGAAATTTCTTAGCCTAATCAGGAAGCTGAAATAGTCCGCGATGAAGCACATATATACTTCAAAAAGAGCAAACAGCTAAGGTCCTATGAACATATCGCCTTATCTCGCATATTCAGACGTGGCAGAACCAAAATCATACTTACTTACTTACTTATGTCCTGTATACTCTTGTGGGTCCTTGGGTCTCTACTTCGCCTACGCGCCATCGTGTACGGTTTCTGGCAATGTGTCTGAGTTCTCCCCAACTTTCTCCTAACTGCAGTGCCTCCTTCTCGACTGTTCTGCACCATGTTCTCCTCGGACCGCCAGGTCTTCTGCCATCCTGAGTTAGAGGGTTCCATTGCATAGCATGGTTCGCTATAGAACTGTCACCCTTTCGGAACGTGTGACCAATCCATTGCCACTTTCGCCGATGGATGGTTGTGCCTATTGGTTCCTGACCCATTCTCTCGTAAAGGTGTTCGTTAGAGATACGATTTGGCCAGAAAATCCATAAGATATTGCGCAGGCACCTATTAAAGAACGTTTGCACAGCTTTCTGGTGATAGTAGAGGTCACTCTCCACGTGCTGCAACCATATAACAGCACGGATTCAACGTTGGAGCGGAACAGTCTTATTTTGGTGCTCAAACTGATTGCATTGCTTCGCCATATTTTGGACAACATCCCGAACGCAGACTTTGCTTTGGCGATCCTGTTGGCTATATCCAGTTCGGTTCCACCATCGGTCGAGACAATACTCCCAAGATACTGGAAATCCTCTACTCTCTCTACCGGTTGTCCAGCAATGCATATTTGAGCCGATGAGTTTGTTCCAAGGCTGATAATTTTAGTTTTTGCCGTATTAATTTTCATCCCGACGACACCTGCCTCCCTCTCCACATCTGCTGTCATTTGGTGGAGGTCCATAATTCTGTGAGAGAGTAAGCATACATCGTCAGCGTAGTCAAGATGTTTCAGTTGAGATGTAAGAGTCCATCGAATTCCTCCGCTTCCCGTCGACAAAGCTGCATGAAGCACATCGCTAATCGCCAATAGGAATAATATCAGTGAAAGGATACAGCCTTGTCTTACCCCACTTTGGACATCAAATTCCTCAGACAACGTTCTCCTCTGCAGAACGTGACATTTGGAGCCTTCATATGTAGCTTTGATAATAGCAATTAGTTTATCGGGAATACCTCTCCTGCGTGAGGCACGCCAAATAAACTCCCTGTTGACACTACCGAACGCCTTTTCAAAATCGATGAACAGCAGGTGGAGCGGCGATCGATATTCAACACACTGTTCGATGATAATCCACAGGGTATTGATGTGGTCGGCACAGGAGGATCCAGAGCGGAAACCTGATTGTTCGGCATCGAGTGTGTCTTCGAGATGTTGCTTAATTCGCTCCAGGGTGATTTTAGCTATTATCTTAGCTACAGCAGGCAGCACGCAGATACCCCTCCAGTTTCCGCACTCCATTAAATTTCTGTTCTTAGGAAGCTTGACGATCATTCCCCTTTTCCACTCGTTAGGAAAGCTCTCAGCTTCCCAAACTCTCTCTACAAGTGGAAGCAGAAGCTCAGCCGATGTTGTGGGCGCTGCTCGTAAGAGCTCTGCTGGAGTACCGTCAAGTCCTACTGCCCTGTTGGTTTTGAGTGCCTTGATCCTGGTAATGATCTCATTTTTACTGGGAGCCGTGGTGCATATTTGGGAGCTTCTCACCTTGGGCATCTCAGTCTGATTTGGAAGCATATCGCAAGCGAATACACGGTTCAAAACCACAGCAAAATTCTCCTTCCATCTCTTGAGCTGGTCCTCATCCGAAATGAGCAAGGAGCCGTCTAGGCTTTTCACTGGGTGTTGGATGGAGCCGTGACAACCTGTCAGCTCTTTGGTGATTCTGTAGACGGTCTTGCTGTCGCACCTCCGTGCAGCTTCTTCTGCTTCTGTAGCCAGTGCGTTGATGTAGTTGCGCTTGTCACGTCGCACGCTACGCTGAACTTCTGTCATCTTCATGCGATATAGGGACTCTAGCTCGCTTCTCCCTGCTGCTTGGGTAGTTGCAATGCGAGCTTTCAGCTGTTTTCGTTCGTCAATCCGTCTCCAGGTATCCTCGGAAAGCCACGCCCTATGTCTTCCCTGCGATCGACCGACAATTCTTTCAGCACCAGACGTAAAAACATTTTTCACAGCACACAAATGTTCTTGGATGGTTGTGGGCATTGAGCTGCTGATTGCTTCCACACCTTGCGAAAAGTGCTCCCTTAATTGTTGGCGCACTGAGGGATCACTAAGTCTATCCATGCTGAACCAGGGCATTCTTGTGTTGTCGTGGGATCTTCGAACTGCAACAGTGCGTAGTTGGAGAGTAGCTATCATAAGATGGTGATCACGTACTATCCCCACATCTGCCCCTCGCCTGTTTGCGCCATGGATGATGCAATCAGGCAAAGCCAAGAGAGAATTGAAAACCTTAGAGTAGGATACAGACTTCTACAACCAGTTTATCTGACGGCATGTGCATTTGCTGATGACATAGTGTTGTTTTCAAACTCAGTAAACAAACTGGAAAAAAACCTAAAGATATGGAAAGAAACATTAGCATCCAAAAAACTCCAACTTAATGTCGAAAAGACAAAAGTGATGGTAATAGGGAACGAACCAGAGGTAGTGAGGGTGTTGGTTGATGGTAAGGCTATTGAGCAGGTTGACAGGTACAAATATCTAGGAAGTATAATAAACAGCAAAGGTAACTCTGAAGATGACTTGAAAACAAGAATCCAGTCGGCCAATGCTCTGTACGCGACCCTGCAAAGGAAATTCTTAGACCATTGAGAAATCAAGAGAAGAGAATTGGACACTTACTAAGAAACAGGAAAGCCAGATCCAAGCCATGGAGATGAAATACCGCAGGAGAGTGCTAGGAATAAGGAGAATCGACAAGATAAGGAACGAAGATATAAGAAAAACACTAAATTTGGTATCGACAAGTAGAGTCCTGGATGATAAAAAACTTTGGTCGACTTAGGTCGTATGGATGATAACCGGCAGGTAAAAAAAGTTTGGGAAGCAAAAGCTGAAGGGAAAAGCAAAAGAAGTAGGCCCACTACGACTTGGAATAACACCGTCGAAAAAATTTTGAGAGAAGCAGGACAAAATTGGTACTCGGCCAAACAATTAGCCAGAGACAGATGCATGTGGAGGAACTTCCAGAGGAAAAGAGTGACCCAAATGAGGATGAAACCTCGACACCCTATGGGTAAAAGAGGACCGGATTAAGTAAGAAAGTAAAGATAAATATTTAATGCGCACCGTGGCTTAAGTGGTTAGTGTGTCGGATCACTACGCATGAGGTTCCAAGTTCGAATCCCAGAAAATACCAAAAAAAGTTTTTTCACGGTCCTACCTGTCGCGAGTGTCTGACAAACATCCGAAAGTATTATTGTCACGAAAAAGCTTCTCAAATCGCCGTTCGAAAACGGCACCAAACTGTAGGTCGCTTCTGGTCGAACAAAATCGAGTTCTCCACCACTTTAAAATCGTAATGCCATCCTAAGCTTATAACCATCATTAACGTTTAACGACATATTCAGATACTATCACCAATCCACACCTGTCATAATATTGCAATATAATTTTGTTAAGTAATCTTACCGTCATCTCATTCTTATAACAGCCACGCAAAACAGTTCTACCTACACTTACGTACTTTCATCCTTAAGTATCCAAAAATAAAAATCGTTTCCGAATTTTTCCTCCTCTTTATAGATTTTATTAGTCGAACTGTGTGCTACCTCCCCACAACCACCAGGTGAAGTAAATCAAATCGATTTACATAATAGCCATTTGCACCTGCTGTTGTTTTCCATTATTTTCAACAACACGACGGGGAATGTGAAATTGTTTCACATCTCTTCGATTGCTATCACTCAATTGGGTGGAAAATATGCCACTTAACGTGTTGATCGATGGATGAATAAAGAAATGGTGTGGGAGAGTTCAGACGCAGTTAGGTAGTACCCAACCTAGGTACAAAAAAACTGAAATCTTTTCAAAAAGATAAATTGCTCACCTTTGGCAAATTGGTTTACGCGATGTAAAGAAAAAAAAAATTCCTTTGATGTGAAATGCTTTCTCCCAAAATAACCATCAATTTCTCACAACAGGACTCTTGTCTTGATGGAATGCGGCAGACATTTTATTTTTCTTAGAAAATGTCTTTTCAGGAAATACTTAACCTTCAAATGATATCCACTTTAATAGAGGACGTTAAATTTGAAGCACCTAGTATTCCAGGAAATAGACAGACATGGATTTTTCTTCACCATCAGGACTGTTTTCTAATTTTCACCCAGGATTTTTTCGAGGAATTTTGGGAAAGTTCAAGGTCGTGAGGGCACTGCTACCCTTAGTTCTAAGGTACCAAGTAGCCAGCAATAACCCAGGAGACATTCCACCTTCCTAATGGAGTGATAATGTCCCATGTGGAGAACTTTCTTAAATCTATTGAGGTATGCATGTCTTTGAAGAATATACACTTGCGAAGTGTGTGTTTCCCAATTTAGTTGTCCTCTCAACAGAATCGTGGTTCAGTATGTTCAATAATTCTAATTCTTTTAAAGTGTTAACTTGAGTGTCAATAAACGACGGCTTTTCTTGCCTGTAAAAGGCCATGAGAATTTTTACTGCAATATAGACCCTGAAAGCGGAATTTTCCATTTTGGGCCTAAAAATATCTACAAGTAACCTTTTCCAGATGGCAAAATCGCATCATCACCTCCACGTGCTGCCCGCTGGATAGCTATCTGATAGTGAACTAACGATGAGCGTATGCTGAGTCTGACGATATATGAGCAGCTGAACACTCAGACCTGCGTAAGCACATCTGGGTGAACTTCAGCGCGCATATATTTAACCGGACGAGGCATCTCTTGTTGACCTGATCGGCTGAAATATGCGTCTCAGAAGTCTAGCAAGAGCTCCTCAGAAGGAGGACGTACGGCGGATTAATTCTCCCGAAGAAATCAACGGTGACGTCTACAGACCAGCGGATACCTTACCGGAGCTACTTCGACATATTTGGAGCTGAGGTCTGTAAGGATTTTCAATACTACGTCAGGGTATTGAAAAAGAGATGGTGGCGGATGAACTCTTAATGGGACAACGGCAGCGCTCATATCCCCGAAGTGGGTTACTGACATCGGTGTATCCGGTCCCTGGTCCTAGGGCTGGCAAAAAAGGATCTGGTCCTCCAAGTTGGGGGTTGTGCCGTCGGGTTAACTTCCCTACCACGTAAAAGATCTTCGGTTACGAAGCAACTAACAGCCTCGGAGACGGATGATTGTACTCTTAACGACCCAAGCAAACGTAAAAAGGACAACGATCTTCGTGTCTGCACATGGAATGTTAGGTCCCTCGATAAACCACGTGCAGCCGAACAACTTGCGGAGGCTCTAGAGTGTCTCAAAGTAGACATTATCGCCATCCAAGAAGTGCGATGGGATGGGCCGGGCAAAAGGAGTATGATAAAGTGCGACATCTACTACGGCGATTGCTACAGACAACAAGAACAGCGTCTATTCGGGTGCGGATTTGTCATTGCAGGCAGACTTAAGCAAGAAGTCTTGAGTTTCCGGCATGTGAACTAGCGCCTTATTACTATCCGTATCAAGGCTAAATTTTCAGGGGTGGCAATGGTGCAGTGGGTAGTGTGTTTGCTCGTTAACCGATTTGTGCAGGTTCAAGCCCCAGCGGGGAACAGCAATCATGGGCCACCCAAGTATAAAGGAAAAACGAATTACATCGAAGTTTTTCCAACCACTGCACCAAAGAAAGGTTCCTGCCTGGTAGAGTACAATGGACCGGAGAGTCTGAGTGCTCTGGGATTTGGGTTTCCTTTTTCAAAAAAAAAAAAAAAAAAAAAAGGCTAAATTTGCCAGCATAAGCCTAATATGCGTTCACGCTCCTCACGAGGAGAAGAATGACGCGACAAAGGATGACTTCTACCAGCTCTTGGACAAGACGTATGAGCAATGCCCTAGCCACGACGTTCAAATTATCCTAGGTGATTTTAACGCAAAGCTAGGAAGAGAGGACGTCTTTAGTAGCGTGGTCGGAAAACACAGCCTGCACGGCATCACATCCGGCAACGGGCTCGGGCTAATCGACTTTGCGGCAGGGCGAAACTTTGTCGTAGCTAGTGGAAACCGCAGCTAGTGGGAACCGCCCCACGTCTCGACATTCACAAAGGAACATGGCTCTCCTATCATCGAAAAACTGTCAACCAAATTGATCACATTGCGATCGACGCAGGCACTCTTCCAGTATTCTGGGTGTCCGGACTTTCCGAGGAGCCAACGTGGACTCGGATCACTACCTAGTTGTAGCCAAGGTACGGATGCGGATATCCGAAATATCCGGAATGGAGCGAAATCTACGAAATACTGTGAGGAAATTTGACGTCGGGAGGCTACAATCGCAAGAGACCGCCAGAGCCTTTGCCGATTGAGTTTCTCTTAATCTTAATCTAAGTCCTATGCCGCCAGCAGCAAATGCGGAAGACCAGTGGCAGCGTTGCCAACAAGCCATCAGAGATGCCGCCTCTGGGTCTCTCTGTGCCACCACAACGAAAACCCCTGATTTGATGAAGAGCGTCGGCAAGCACATGCAGTTAAACAAGAGGCGTACAAAGCGGCGCTGCATAGAAGGACTAGAGCTGCTTACGAGCTCTACGTGCGCTGGAGAAAAGAGGAACATCGACTTCTCAGAAAGAAGAAAAGATGAGAAGCGCCCGATCGAGGAGATTGAGAGACTTTATTGCAGGAATGATGTTCGAAAGTTTTACCAAAAGGTAAAAAGTACATGCCAGGGTTTCAAAGCCAGAACAGAAGCCTGCAGGGACGAAAATGGCAATATAGTAGTAGAATCGCAGTCGGTGCTGAGGATATGGAAGGAACACTTCTGCAGACTGTTAAACGGCGATGATGATCAGTATTCCGCTGTCAGGCAGAATGTGCCATTCAACAGTGACGATGGCAGTCAAGATTCCCGTCAACCCGATCAGAATGAAGTGAGGATAGCGATATCTGAGCTCAAATTCAACAAAGCTGCTGGAGCCGACTGCCTTGCCACTGAACTTTTCAATGCAGTGGGAGATGAATTGCTAAGGAGCGTGTACCAGCTCATGTGTAAAATCTGGTCAGATGAAAGTATGACCGATGAATAGAACCTCAGCATTTTTTGCCCGATCCTGAAGAAAGGAGAACCTCTGAACTGCGCCAACTACAGAGGTAGAAGTCTCCTCAACATCGCATATATTTTAAGATACTGCCTGCCGTATTATGTGAACGCCTAAATCCGATCGTCAACAACCTGATAGGTCCTTATCAGTGCGGTTTCAGGCCGGAAAAGTCCACCATTGACCAAACATTCACACTACGGCAGATCTTGGGACAGACCCATGAATATAAAATCGATACGCACCACCTATTCATCTATTTCAAAGTTGCCTATGATAGCGTGTATAAAGACGAGTTATACAGAGCCATGTCTAGTCTTGGCATCCCTGCCAAGCTCGTCCGTTTGTGCAGAATGACGATGGAGAACTCTCGCTGCTCCATCAAAGTCGGTAAGAACATCACCGAACCGTTCGATGTCAGGAAAGCTCTTAGACAAGGCGACGCGCTATCATGCGATCTCTTTAACATAGTACTTGAGAGAATTGTACGTAACTCACAAGCCAACCCCGGAGGTACAAACAACCAAAAAAAAAAAAAAATAGTTTAACCCATTTGCACCCACAGTTGAATAAAAAAAAAAATAAAAAAATAATTATCAATTATCTCTCCCCACACAACCACCAATCAATAGTCAAATTAATTTCCGCTAATCGCGCGCGCCTAATCTCCACATCAGTGTAGTGCAGTGCAGTGTAAAAAAAAAGAACAAAAAAACCATCAGTGCCGGGTCTCTCCATCTCTCCCATCCCCACTCACTCGCTGTTGCGCTTCTTAGTCATCGCAATTGTCGCATGTTCCTTACATGCCTTCAGTTGCGATGATTGAGAGAGCGTAACAACTGATGTATAGTGGACCGTGAGTGTCTTTCTGAATAGCGGACCACAGCTGACTGTCGTTTGGGCATAACACCGGCGATAGTTTGTTGTGGAAAACTATATTTAGGATCTACACCTCACGGTTCCGCTTAGTAGCGTCAGTGTTGCGTCCTTTTGTGTTTTTATGTTGTAATGATGAGGAAATTAAGGGTTGATTATACGAACATTCGTGGGCTTCGAACGAATTTCTTTGGTCTATACGCCCATGCTTATTCCCATAAACCAGCTGTTTTGGCACTGAGCGAAACACAGGTAGTCGAAGAATCTTCCGATCTAAAGCTGCCTGGATATAACTTAGTGTCATTATTCTTTCCCCATCGCGGCCTCGCCATTTACGTCCGTAGTGATATAGCTTACCAAGTTCCACCACAGTATGGCCACTGTTCCAATCCGGAATTTAATTTCAAATGGCTAAAATTCACCGTCCGTAAGCAAGTAATCCACTACTGTTTTATCTACAGAAGCCCTAGTGCGGATAGCAACTCGACTTTTAACGAATTTGATGCGTTGTCCGATTCCATCATACGAATTGTCTCCCTGTATCCTCATACTGAAATCGTCGTTGCGGGCGATTTCAATATACACAATTCGGAGTGGCTTCGACATTCTGGACAGACAACACCCGAAGGAAGGTATGTTGAACTTTTCGCTGAGATAAACAATCTGACTCAGCTTGTAAATGAGCCTACACGTATACCGGACATTGTAAGTCATTCTGCCAACACTCTGGACTTGTTTCTTACTTCACACCCTGATAAATACATCATCGATGTTTTAGCGCCTCTAGGCCGGTCCGACCACAACATCGTATCAGCTAAATTCTCGTATTCTGACCACACAGTTAAAGAAAAAACTCCCAAAAGAAAAGTATGGTGTTACGAGAAAGCCAATTGGGACGGCCTTAATAGTTTCTTTAGGAGTTTTAACTGGTCGCTGTGCTACCTCGATAGCGACGTGGATGCCGCCGCTGATATGATTACTGACACCATCCTCTTAGGCATGGATGCCTTTATTCCTAACAGAACAAAAAGCATAAAATCTAAGGCAAAATCGTGGTTTGACCAGAGCTGCAAAGAGGCTATCAGGGTGAAAGAGGTAAGTTTTCGGTCTTATAAAGCCAACAAATCTGAGGAAAACCGAAAGAAGTTTAAACAATCCAGAAATGACTGCAATGCTCATATTCGACGTGTAAAATTCCTATATGACCAAAAATTGAGGCAAAAAATTCTACAATGTCCCAAAGGCAGTAAACATTTTTGGTCGTTCGTCAAAAACATTAAAAATTCTGCCTCGCCCGCCATCCCAACGCTCATTTATAATGACATTCCAGCTGTCAGCTCCTTAGACAAAGCCAATCTGCTTGCTGCTCACTTCGCAGCGAACTCCACCCTGCCAGATAGTACTTTGTCTCCGCCTGTACTTGAGAGCGTCGAATTTTCCATGGGACAAGTCCACTTTCGCACTCGTACAGTTGCAGGAGTACTTAAAGGTCTCAGCATACACAAATCCGCTGGTTCAGATGGAATCTCCCCCATAGTTCTGAAGAGGTGTTCTTCCACGCTGGCAAAACCTCTGCGTAAGCTTTTCTATCTGTCCTACTCTTCTGGGCTCTTTCCGAGAAGATGGAAAACAGCATTTGTCCAGCCCGTCCCTAAAAAAGGCGAATCTTCTTCCCCGTCCAATTACCGACCCATTGCACTAACGTCCCTTCTTTCCAAGGTCATGGAAACGCTGATAAATCGTCAGCTTATGAAATATCTTGATTCACGAAAACTCCTCAATGACCGGCAGTATGGTTTTCGTAGCAACAAGTCCACGGGTGATTTGATGGCATATCTCACCGAGAAGTGGAACCAATCTCTACATCACTTCGGCGAAACAAAGATGGTTGCGCTCGATATTTCTAAGGCATTTGACAGAGTTTGGCATCAGGCTCTTTTGTCGTAAATGCGTGCATATGGCATCGATGAGTCTCTTCTTCAATGGATTAGAAATTACCTTTCGGACCGTTCAATACAAGTTGTCTTGGACGGCTTCAAGTCTGCAATTCACAATATAAATGCTGGTGTTCCCCAAGGCTCCGTTTTGTCTCCGACTCTCTTTCTCATTTTTATAAATGACCTCTTGTCTGCTACTTCTAATCCAATCCATTCCTTCGCTGATGACAGTACCCTCAGTTTTTCATATTCGTTCCCTAGCTCACGTCCCTGCTCTTCGGCCATAGAAGAGGAACGGCCGCGTATGTTAAACACATTAAATTCCGACCTGGACAACATAACCAAATAGGGTTCAATCAATAGAGTGGAATTTAATGTATCCAAAACTCAATGCTGTCTTCTGTCTCTCAAGCGAAACCAAGACCCTCAACCATTATCCATGAATGGTACTTGTATCGCTGAATCCGAAAGACTTGCCATTCTCGGTATGTGCATCAATAACCGTCTTCGATGGAACGATCACATATTCGAAGTCGCCAAAAATGCAGCAAAATGTCTAGGATTCCTTAAGCGGTGCAAGAAATATTTTACCCCGTCTGATCTGGCCTCCATCTATAAGGCATTCATCCGCCCAAAGCTGGAATATAACGCCCACATCTGGTCTGGTGCACCCAAGACCGTTCTGCACATTCTAGATAGGGTACAGAACCGCGCGTTAAAACTAATAGGTGATAGAGACATTGTGAACTCAATAGTCTCACTTGAACATGGTAGAAATGTCTCATGTCTTTCCCTTTTTTATAGCTTCTTTTACAAAAAATGCTCCAGCGAAATAGCCAGTTCCATTCCTCCCCTTCAAAACTTCACCCGCAATACGCGTCATGCTTCGATTGCACATCAGTTCACCCTCAAGCCCAACTTCGGACGTACTGTCAAATATAGGGATTCGTTTATAAGCCGAACAACACGTTTGTGGAACGATCTACCAGCCTCTGTGTTTCCTCATCATTACAGCCTACAAACATTTAAAGCCAACGCAAACCGGCATCTCCTCTGTCTCTTTCCCCCCTTTTCCCAACCGCCCGTGCCCTGAGAACCAGTATAAGGGTATTAATAATATTAATAATTATAAAAAAAAAAAAAAAAACTAAGACACTAATCATCCTAGTCCTGCTGTATGGCGCAGAGGCATGGGCTTTGACAAAACCGGATGAGGATGCTCTTGGTTATTTTGAGAGAAAAGTTCTTCTAGCGATCTTTGGTCCCGTCTGCATAGACGGTGAGTGGAGGAGAAGGTACAATGCCGAACTATACGGCCTGTACAAGGACATTGACTTAGCCAGAAGAGTTCACATACAGCGACTAAGATGGCTGCGTCATTTAGAGTGGATGGAGCCCAACCTTCCCGCTTAGAAAGTCGTCGAATCCACCCCGGATGGACGACGCAGTAAAGGACGACCTCGCGGTAGGTGGCGCAAACGAGTAGAGGGGGACCTCAACCAACTTGGAGTGCGCAACTGGAGGCAGCTGGCTCTTAACCGTGCTGGCTGGAGAAGTTTGTTGGTTGAGGCTCAGGTCCACCCCGGACTGTAGCGCCATCTAAGTAAGTAAGTAAGAACGGCATTTAAAGTGATCTTCCGAGAGCAATGAGTGCGTGTAGCCATAGTTAAACCCCTTCTATATGCATGTTGACTGGAGTGCAAAGGTGTAGCATAACATTCAGAATGCTTTCAATATAACCATTTCCATTCTCGAATTTTCAAACAGCATATTAGCATCCCCAATCATCATGATACCCAAAAGATTTATATCCCAATAAATTTCGTTAAGCCTACTTAAACAGAAAATGTAAATTCTTGTTGACCACGTACAACGACATCATTAATCTACTGTGACAGGATCCCAACGTTATGTTGATACAGAGACATTAATAAAAATTTCAAGAAAAAATGTTTACCCACCTCCAAACTGTCCGAGGCTCTTTCAGTTCAATAAACTTAATTGGAAGGCAATTTGCTTATCCATTCCCCCAGAAGCTATTGCAAGAGCTAACGCCAAACCCGAAGGTAATGTGGCGCTTCGAAAACAATTATAACATCCTGTTGATTTGCCGTCATAATTCGAGTCACGTGCACGCGTGTCCTAAACTTCCCACCGTCGTCGTTGTTGGTCGGTGTGACTAAACGGATACGAAGCGTAGACGAAAATATTTTCCCCCACTTTTCGCATTTTTCTCGCTTTTCCTTTTTATTTTTGTGCTCTTACCATGACAGCAGAGAAATTCTAATTTACGGGGGCCCGTAGCCAGGGGTGATGGTGTTCCGAGAGCACAAAAGTTCAACAGGTTCAAAGGTAGCGTAATATGCTTGCGACTTGTGACGATGATGGGGCGGCAGTAGCAAGGATGAATTAAAACAACCACAAGGAGGAATGCGAATAAAAAAAAAAAAAAACAAAAGTGAAATTTTCGATGGCTTTTCTGTGCGGGTGGTTAACAGTTGAGATTCTTTTCCTTTTATGGCTTGAAGGGTTTGGCTCCTAATGAATCCATTTAATTATATTCTCCGCCAAAGGAGTATAATTAGTTTCTTTTTCCCCGAAAGGAAAACGGGTCGCATTGGAGGGATGAATTTTGAAATGAGATAAAGACCGATTTTTCACTCGTTTTGATTTCAAGGCTGTTCCGAGAATGTAAGACAAGAAATCCGGTCTTGTGGGTTGAATTGTAAATCCTTAATAAGATATTTTTAGCCCCTCCTGCTGTCATTTGGTTATATGTTATATTGAGAATAGGAAGAGTTTTCCGACCGAAATACCGTAAATTTACTTTTTGAGTCCGGCACCCACCCAAATCACTTTGTAAGTGGGTGCTTTATTTGGGTGTTTTATTCGCCTAACTAAGGTGAATGAGAGCTTTTCGTTTCATAAACCGTGATAGTAAATGGTCAGATTCACCAGAACCTTAAGAACACAGGATTGATAATAGGACCATGGTTCTTCATGGCTGGTCAAACGGTAGTGCATGCGATC
Organism: Brachypalpus laphriformis; assembly: GCA_945910035.1. Lineage (NCBI taxonomy): Eukaryota > Metazoa > Arthropoda > Insecta > Diptera > Syrphidae > Brachypalpus > Brachypalpus laphriformis. Next base: position 39,429,802 of record OX246756.1, read on the forward strand.
ATATGAAAACACAAGCGTTTTCACTCAGCTGAGGTCTACCAACTCCTAATCTCAACCTCCACGCGGTGACAGCCGGCTGCCTAGTACCTTAATCCAAGAAATGGGTAACCAACCCCGTTTGGCGGATTCTTGGTGGCTACAGATGAGAGAGGGGGGGAAGAGTGCTTTTCTCACTAGAGCACTTCTTCCTGTTCCAGGCGGCAGCGGACGAATTCCCTAGACGGAGTCAACGGTGGCGTCTATAGTTCCAGTTAGGTTGAACTTAGTGAATACCTTGTGCGAGCTGCTTCGACATATTCGGATCACAGGTCGGTAAGGAATTTCCAATGTTGGTCAGGACATTGGAATAGAGATGATGGCGGAGGAGCGCTTAATGGGCCAACGGCAGCGCTCATACTCCCGTAGTGGACTACTGGCACCGGTGTATGCGGACCCTCGTCCTAGGGGAATAATTAAGGAACTGTCCCTCCAGGTTGGGGGTTGTGCCGTCGGGGTAACTTCCCTACCACGTAAAAACGCATGGTTCCGAAACAACCAAAAGCCTCGGATAAGGATGACTCAAATAATGACGACCCCAGCAAACGAAATAAGGACAACGACCTTCGGATCTGTACGTGGAATGTTCTGTCCCTTTACAGACCACGTGCAGCCGAACAACTAGCAGAGGTCCTAGACTGATATAAAGCAGATATTATTGCCATTCAGGAAGTGTGATGGGATGGGCCGGGCAAAAAGAGGATGAAAAACTGTGACATCTACTACGGTGATTGCTACAGAGGCAACAGGCAACGCTTATTCGGATGCGGATTTGTCATACGCGGCAGACTTAGGCAAGAAGTCTTAAGCTTCCGACACGTAAGCGAGCGTATTATGACTATCCGGATCAAGGCTAAATTTGCTAACATAAGCCTAATATGTGTTCATGCCCCCACGGAAGAAAACTGTGAAGCATTTCTTCTGTGATTGTCCTGCCTTTGCTCGTATCAGTTGCCGGTTCTTCGGTGCTGATGTGATGAGTGTTGTTGCTGCAAGCTCATCACATCTGAAGCGCTTACTTAGTTTTCTTAGAAAGACAAGAAAATTTCATTAAAATGGGAAAACCAAGATTTTTCTTGCTCGTAGTAAAATGGACCAATTACATCTGAGTGCTCCAGTGAACCATATTCCTATCCTGACAAAAAAAAAACTGTTTGGTTCTCATTCCAATGAAACCCATTTTAAATCCCAAAGAGTTGCGTAGGAATAACATAGCGGCAAGTACCTGCAACCCAGTCGTGCCCTCCATCTTTCATATTTTCATATAGTGGGTAAAAGGGATCAAAGCAAAATAGAACAATATTTTCAATGTTCGAAAATAGAATATTTGATCCGCAAAGGATAATGGTATAATGGAGTCCACACACTATGGACTCTATGTAAATGAGTATGCTTTGGATCCCACCGTAGAACAGCTATGGTTTGGTCTGAATACAGATTGGTAGGGATTCTATAGGAGATTGAGAAACAAGTGTCGCAGCATTTACTTCTTCTTTTCTTATGTCCTCTATTCCTTTGTGGGTCCTAGGGCCTCTACTACGCCCATGCGCCATCGTGTACGGTTTCTGGCAATGTGTCTGAGTTCTCCCCAACTTTTCCCCAACTGCCGTGCCTCCTTCTCGCCTAATCTGCACCATATTCTCCTTGGACCACCAGGTCTTCTGCCATCCTGAGTTAGAAGGTTCCATTGCATAGCATGGTTCGCAATGGAACTGTCACCCTTTCGGAACGAGTGACCAATCCATTACCACTTCCGCCGTTGGATGGTTGTGCCTATTAGTTCCTGACTCTTTCTCTCGTAAAGGTATTCGTTAGAGATATGATTAGGCCAGAAAATCTTTAAGGTATTGAGCAGGCACCTATTAAAGAACGTTTGCACAGCTTTCTGGTGATAGTAGTGGTTACTCTCCACGTTCTGCATCCATATATCAGCACGGATTCAACGTTGGAGCGGGATAGTCTTATTTTATTGCTCAAACTGATTGCATTGCTTCGCCATATTTTGGACAACATCCCGAACGCGGAATTGGTTTGGCGATCCTGTTGGCTATATCCAGTTCGGTTCCACCATCGGTCGAGACAATACTCCTAAGAGACTGGAAAGTCTACTACTCCCTCCTACCGGTTGTCCAGCAATGCATATTTGAGCCGATGAGCTAGTTTCATGGCTGATAATTTTTATTTTTTCCCGTATTAATTTTCAGCCGACGACGCCTGCCTTCCTCTACACATCTGCTATCATTTGGTGGAGGTCCATAATTCTGTGAGAGAGTAAGCACACATCGTCAGCGTAGTCAAGATATTTCAGTTCAGATGTAAGAGTCCTTCGAATTCCTCCGTTTCCCGTCGACAAAGCTGCACGAAACACATCGCTAATGACTAAAATGAATAGTATTGGTTAAAGGATACAGCCTTGTCTTACCCCACTTTGGATCTCAAATTCCTCAGACAACCTTCCTCTGTGCAGAACGTGACACTTCATATGTAGCTTTAATAATGGCAATTAGTTTATCGGAAATACCTCTCCTGTGTAAGGCACACTATCGAACGCCTTCTCAATGAACAGCAGGCGAAGTCGTGATCGATATTCAATGCACTCTTCGATGATAATCCGCAGGGTGTTGATGCGGTCGGCACAGGAGGATTCAGTGTGGAAAGCCACTCGTTCGGCATCGAGTGTGTCTTCGAGATGTTATTTGATTCGCTCCCAGCAAGAGTGGGAAGGACTCTTGTGATTTTCCAGGACTGCGGAAAAGTTGAGCTCATTATACGAGTACAAAAAATTTGAATATAAGTTAAGTGGCTGACGATTAGAGGTAATATTAGCTTAATAAAGCGAATTGGCACCTCATCCTCTTAAGCCTAATTTGGCTAAATGGCTGTGATACAGCCAATAACGTCATCTTCCGTTACCACTTTAAAATCCGACAGTCTGGGTATAGATGACTCAGGATATGCAGCGAAGTCAAAGCCATTCACTTCTGCAGTGGTACCCAAAAAATGACTATTTAGATCATCCGAATCAACCATTTTACATTGTTTTTCTTCTCAGAGACACCAATTTGATGAAGTTACTCCAAAACTTCTTAGATGGTAGGGAAGTACTCTATCGAGGCGTAGTAGTTCGTTTCTGCAGAACGAATGTAAAAGGTCGCAGTGTTTCGCACAACTTAATATGCACACCAATTCACATCAGATAGTTGATGCATTTGCTGTACAATTTTTTCCGAGTTTTGATTTTGTCCATAACATCGGATGTAAACCAGGGACAAATGTTATTGTGATCGCGTGCAGTTTAAGTTGGTACGAATTGATTATATAAGTGGAAAACAAGTCCTTGAAAATGATCCAATTTCTGATTTGCATCAATACCAAGTCAGAGCTAAGACTGTCGCAAGTTGGAGAACGTCATGGTCAATAGAGCAAAAATCCTTAAACGTGAATGACATCGGGATAGCAGAATGAGAAAAATTAATATCGTAAGTATAAGAAAGCAGGTCGTGATCAGAGATGTAATCCAGCGACAGCTGATCAAAGTCCGAGACGGAAGAAAGATCGGACATAACAGTAAGATCAAGAAGGCTAGGATTGCAGCCCCAGACAAAACGTGTTGGGTATCTGTTGATGATTTGAAGTCTTAGTGACGAGACCATACTCTTGATTTTTGTGGCACATGAATCTGTTTTAAGCAGATCAGCATCAAAGTGTCCACAGATTATTATATGCTCATAAGAAGCGGAGTGTGGGCGCGGTGGCGCAAGTGGTTAGTGTGTCAGGCCACTGCACGTGCGTTTCCGTGTTCGAATCTCAGAAAACACCAAAAAGTTTTTCACGATCTTTTGCAGGCTTAAGAGAACTACGGCCTGTGTAATTCGTTTCGTGAATCACTGCAGCAAACGGCGTCATGACATTGACAATAACGGCTTGAGAGTGTCCGAGCTCGCTGCAGCAGACCAATTAATATATCGCCAAGTCCAACTGGAAGCATTTGCAACAGAGCTGAAGCAGATTGGTCACGATAAGGCAGTCGCGAAGGACAGTGAGTTATACAAACTCTCACCATATATCGACAGCGATGGCATCCTCCGGCTCTATGGTCGAATAGATGCAGCCAGCTGGATCACCTACGCTGCCAGACACCCGATCATTTGACGGTGCTACAGCGGCTTGTATCGAAGCTAGCCGTCCTGGATCAAGAAATTGGTGAATCTGGATCAATCCACGGGGACGAGGATGTTGCAGGCCGCCTAGAACAAGCACAGGATAAGAAAAAACTGGTGTAAACGCAGTGATTGATTTTATTTCACTATAAACAAATTCACATTTCATTTAAAACAAAATCATATAGCATTTCATTGCCGTCTGCCAGGTTAACAACTAAATAACATTTTTCAATTTCATATGTATCAAAAAAAGGAAAACAAAAACAAAAGAACAAAGAATCGAGTTAAAAGTTTTCATTTCTTATTCTATTACGATATGTTAGGGCTACCTTACAAAAACGGTATAGCTTGGATACATTCAATTCATTGAGCAGAGCTAAGGTTTTGTGGTCTATTAGGATGTCCTTTCCAAGAAAGTACCTTCTTGTTACCTTCAAAATTGGGCAACTGCCAACAAAATGCAGAACATCCTCTCTTTCCCCAAGGTTGCATAAGTTGCATAATATAGGGAGATCCTCACAATGCGGTATGTAGTTCAGCGTATGAGCTGTCCTCGGAGTTTAAGCATCATAGAAATCTCGTCCACGCTGTGCTTATCACGTAAATAGTTTTTCAGCCGAAGATTGTAACATAAACGGCTGTAGATCATCCTATGCAGGAAACCCCTCGCCTCCTCTAAGAATCGCTCTCAGTACTTTATGTCCACCGTTGAGATTAATTGATAAAGTACCGCTTTCCTGGTGCCAAAATCTGAACCATTTAGATTTAAGTCAATACCACAGAAGTTCGCTAGTTCCAACCACACCGCGTACCAGCTGTCCCTATTATGAATTATTTGGAGAGCCACTTTCTTAGGCAACCGGTCGTTTCCAACATAATCATGTAGTTGGTGGTGCTAGTTTGTAGCCGAAATACTCATTTGACGTCGTAGCTCAACAACTTTTCGACTGTTTCATAGTGTCTGCAACCTCATACTTGCGCCCCATAAAACAAAATGGCCTCAGGCGCTGCTTCACAAATTTTGTACTTACTACTGTGCGCAATATTTTTATTGGCAAAACAACGTTTCCATGTGGCGCTGATAGTGCATTTAGCCTTGAGAAGTTTCTCCGTCAAATACCTTTCCATGCTTAAATTTTTAGTGAAGTAAACGCCAAGATATTTATACTCATTGACTAGTTCGATGCTCTCACCATTAAAATTCCACCTTTCAGGCGATTGATCATCAATTAAAGAGATTCGGGCGTATATGCAAGTAGAACTATGTCGTTCGCAAGAAACAAGGCCTTAATTTGTTGTCCGACATACTCAATACCACTGGGCAAGGAATGAATTATGTCGTCGATAAGCAACGAAAATAAAGACGGGCTTAAAGAACATCCTTGTCTCACTACAGTTTTCGTGTGCAACCATTCTGGAAGTTCCTCACCACTCCTACCTGAGTTTCGCTGTAAAGATTTTGAAGAACTCTGCCGAACTTCCGAGACATTTCCAGGTTATAGAGTTTATAAAGAAGCGCATCGCGATCAACTGTATCGAATGCGGCCTTGAAATCGACAAAGCGTATAACGTTTTACCATTCCGTTGAAAAGTTTCTGCGATACTCCTTACTACAAAAATGTCGTCGATCGTCGAATAACCGGGCCTGAATCCTGCTTGATATTCGCCTAAGTAAGTTGTTAGCTGCAGTCCGCAAGTTGATTCGATTTTGCAAGATCCCAGTAAAAATTTTATACTATGCGTTACGGAAAGAAATGCCTCGATAATTTGCCGGATCAGTCAAGCTTCCTTTTCTTGTGGATCGTTGAGATAAGCGCCTCCTTAAATTCTTTTGGTATTACCCCACGTTTAAAGATACTGTTATAGGTACACAAGAGATGGTTTCCAAGTTCAGCAGAAGCGTACTTATAAAATTCGGCAGGTATTCGATTCGATCCCGAGGCTTTACCATCCTTGAGTCTGCTTAAAGATTCCATTAACTCATCCCGAGTGGTTTGGGAATCCAATATTTCACAGTTGAAATTAGGTGTAGCATACTGAAAGGTGCATCTATTGAGTACTGAGTTCAACAGGCTGTTAAAATGAGCAAAAGGACGGTTAGGACATAGTTTCCGATGGACAGTGAACTTTTTACCATTCAGCTTCACAGCCAATTTCCAAAATTCGGATGCATTACTACAGAACGCCAGCCGTTGTGCCTCCAATTCATAATACGTTTTCTTTTTGCGCCTGCATAATGCCTTAAACGTGCTATTGGCATCCATATATCTATATTTAAAGAATCCTTCGTTGGAGTCCCGGAACGCCCGAGGCCACGCAAAAGATACTTGTCTCGCTCTTAGGCATTCCGCATCAAATTACGGCTCAGAAAATTGTTAACTTCTATGCCTACTGATGCTGGAGATTGGGTAAGACTCTTTGATGATTTCTCCAATTTGAACGATATCGAATTCCTGATGACTTCGTAACCGCATATCGAGCTGCTTCATGCATAGAATTCCTTTGGGTTCACTGACTTCCAGTTGGAATATCATAATTACAGGGAGGTGGTCAGAAAAGGGTACATGTTCCATTTTAAAATCATTAACGTAACTCAACCAATCACCTCCAATCGCACTAAAATCGATAACTGAGGTACTACTGGTCTTATCTATCCGATGAACTCGTACCATTTTGAATTCGCAATTCAAACGAATTACACAATTCTAATAACTTGGAGTCTCGAGCATTACAAATATAATCTTTGGACTGTCGCGCTATTCCTAATTCGATGTTTTTTTGTGTAAACGCAGTGTTATTCTCCTTTTTACTTCTTCCTTCTTTGACGTTTATCTTGTTGGCCCGTTTTGTGCATTTAATGTATTTAAATGAAAGTCTCGCAATTACTTTACTACCTTTAAGGTTTAATAAACTAAATACATATGAGTTTCTTAGTAACAAGAGAATAGTTAGGTTATCTATATGCGTGCACGCTGTTCGTGGTCGAAGAAGAGACAGACGACTCAAAAAGGGATGCCGCTGTCATTTCTGTTGCAGGTGGCAGCAGTGTCTCTTTTCGGTTACAGGGTGTATATGTAATACTCCTTCGCTCATGGATGAAACTACTGCGACTTTTGAACTTTGATGCGAATCGTTTTAGATCGCCGAACCTCGGGCTGCATTGATGTTGCATCAGGAATAGTTGAAATTGACATCTCGACTGTTTATTCAGGAACTGTATCTTTTTTTTTTTTTTTTATTAAAAATTCAATAACTTCTTTTTATTACAATATAAATACAAAGTGAAAAGATAAAGAACAATAAGGAGTCAATTCTGTAGCATTAAGTACTAGAGGCGAACGACCCCGCATACAAAATAATAATTCTTTTTAGTGTGGGGTAGTAACGAGAAGATTTACAACAAGCTGAATGATTGCCTTTAATACAAACTTTACTGAACAAACTTTATTAAACAATATTAAGGAACATATTTTTGAGCTCAGAGCAATCCACGGTAAAAAGCCATTTTTTTGTTTCTTTCAAAAATTCATGGGTTTCTTTTAAAATACGTATCCTATATGGCAACTGATTGAAGAGCTTAGGTGCTGTAACAGTATAAAAATTCGAAAAAATAGTTTTCTTTGAAGCCGGAACATTTACTAATGCCTGAGTATTAACTCTCAAATTAAAGATGATCGTGTTTCTAAGAGTTATGCTATAGCCACTTCGCAAGAAGAACACTTTAAGCACTTTATAGACATATAGATGCTTCAGAGGCAAAATACGAAGTCTACAAAACAAAGACCAGCTGCTCGATGTCCTATTTTTCCTGCAGATAATTCTAGCTATATGTTTTTGACCTACCACCAATGGTTCAAGAGTATTGGAATAGGCTCCTCCCCAACTTGAGATACCATATTGTAGCTTTGCATTCACGAGTCCATAGTAGATCATAAGCAATACCTTTACTGAGCAGTACGGTTTTAACATAAACATATTGCGAGTAACAGCCATCATGTACTTTTTTAACTCTGCTGTGTGAGCCTTCCAATTTAAGTTCTTATCCATTAAAACTCCTAGATACTTAAAGTTATCAACAGTTTCTATTTTAAAACAATTTTCAGTGCAAGAAGCTTCTTCATCAAAGTTAACTTTGCACAGAAGTGATTAGAAAAACTATATTTAGCACACGCAGTTGGGTGAAAGAGAACATCACAGTCAATCAAATCATCACCTTTTAAATTGCAGATCATAAGCTTCGTTTTTTCGCTAATTAAAAGTTCATGTTTTGCGAACCATTGTCTTAAGATTTGCAAGTCATGATGGAGATTTATTACTTATTTGAATAAAGACTTATTAACAAATGTCAATGCCATATCATCTGCAAAAGCTGTAATGCTGCTGATATATGGTTGCTTAAATATGGAATTCACATAGATGAGGAACAAGAGTGGGCCCAAAACAGAGCCCTGAGGTACCTCGGTGGTTATTTCCATCTCTTCACTAAGAACACCATCAAGCTTAACCTTTTGTGATCTCCCTCTTAAGTATGACGCAAGCCAATCGTGTACCGAACCCCTAAAACCAGCTTTGTACAGTTTATCCAACAAAATGTTATGATTGACCATATCGAAAGCTTTGGTCATATCTATGAATAAGGTTATTGCGCTATTGCCATTATTAAAAGCATCATATGTTACGCTACACAATTTTACTATGGCATCCTCAGTAGATCGGCCCTCACGAAAACCAAACTGTTCGCTGCTAAAATACTTGTTTCTGTTTAGAAAAGATGTAAATCGATCCTTCATAACTTTTTCAAAAAGTTTCGAAAATATTGAAAGTAAGGAAATGGGTCTGTATTGGCTCATGAGTTTAGGGTTGCCTTTTTTGAATACAGGTATAACTTCAGCAATTTTTAACGCAGAGGGAGAAATGCCACAATTTACACTCAAATTCATTATATATGCTAAAATGTCAACAGTGTATGGAGCAATTCGCTTTAGAAGATGATTTGTGACACCATCAGATATACAGGTACATTTATTGTCGATACTGTTTATTCGTTTATATATTTCAAGTGCGATTATAGGCTCAAAAGCAAAACTATTTTTTTGGGAGGCGTCAACAATTAAGTCCGGATATAGGTCGCACATGCAATTACTTTTAGGAGCACAAGGTTTCAAATTTGCAGCAACAGAAACAAGATAATTGTTGAAATTGTTGACAATATCTTTCGTGTTCGAAACTATAGTATTTTCAACTTCGATTTCGAAGACACCATCTCTACTCTTTTCTCTATTAAGGATACTGTTTACAATACTCCACTCCTTTTTAATGTTGCCTTTGCACTTCTCAAACTTATAAGAATAAAATTTATCTCGATGTTCCTCTACTTGTTTTTTCACCCTTTTACATAATTTCATATATTTTTGTTTCATCCTCATGTCATGAGAGTGACGTTTACAATTCTTCCGTAAAAGATTCTTCTGTTTTATTAATTTGAGCAGGCCCACACTAATCCACGGTCTAAGCCGCTTTAATTTGGAACCATTTCGTGTATCACCCAGAGTCATTGTAGAACTTTTGATGTAACTTTTTAAGATTCTCAAAAAGGTGTCGTAAGCTAGCGAAGGATTATTTTTTGCATAGACCTGTTCCCAGAACTCATATTTAAGACTTTCATTTAGTTTTTCATAGTCTATTTTTTGTTTAATAGGAAAGGGTATGCACTTACTATTTTTGTTTAAGTTTAAGCGCTCCGTGCTCAAATTTATCATACAGTGATCAGTGATTTTGCAGTCTAATACCTCACTAGATATCTTGTGTAAAGAATTTTTATGTAATCTTACAAAAGCGTGGTCGATGCAAGTTTGAGAGTTCTCTGTAGTGCGAGTTGGTTCATTGATTATTGACTCTAGCCCATACGATGACATTAAAAGCAAGTAATTGTCAGAGTCACCATTACTTTTTAAGATACCTACATTTAAGTCTCCTATTATTAGCAAGTTCTTGGTAGTTTTATCCTTAAGAAGATCATTCATTTGTCCTAGAAAGATGCTAAAATTTACTTCTTGCAAGCGGTAGACGCAAAGAATTATAAACGGCTCGTTGTTTATATTGCAATTTATTTGCACTATATCAGCACTACTTAGATTTAGGGATTTAACTTTACATTGGTACGAAAGGGACTTTTTAATAAAAACTGCTACACCACCTGCGCTATAGGAATCATTACAGCTGCCATATGGTTCATTATAACCCGGAATGCTGTAACTGGATAACTCATTGCTGTACAACCAAATTTCAGATAAAATTATAAATTCAGGCATAAGGTTTAAGGCATTAATGTATGCTAAGAACGAATCAAAGTTTTTTCTCATGCTGCGTATGTTTTGGTGGATACATAAAGACGATAACGAAAATGCATTTTGGAAGGTAATTGGATAATTTTTGGCGCAATTAAAAGTATAGGAGTCGACACTCATAGTTTGGAAAGATCAGCAAAACACCTCACTTTGAATGCATCATCACCTTCCTTCTTGCGCAGATATATCCAATTATTTTTTGTCCAAATGTATCTGTACTTTTTCTCCACTTTTACCTGATTAGCTGCTTTGAAAAGTTCGCGAGTTCGAGGGGTCAGGCTGTCATTAAGATTTTTGTGTTCATTTTGTGTTTGTTTGAATTTTCCATTTTAATAATGTTTTCTTTCATACTTCGACGGGTAAAGTTTACAACCAAAACATTGATATCGGGTATGTTCTCGTTTTTGGTATTTTGTCTGGCATTGACATTCTTTTTTATTTTACGTACATAACAATTGTCAATGTCTGACTCATCAATTTTTTACACCTACACCATCACGTACAAGCTGCAGTGTTGTTTGCATTGCATTAGTATTGTTTACATTTGGATTGGTAACGGTCTGCTCTATTGATCTGACGAATCTGATCAGCATGACGATGAAATTCTTGGCCGCCTTCAGACTCGATAACGACCGAAACCGGACCTCTGACTTCCGATATACGGCCGGGCACCCATCTAGGTCCTGCTGCATAATTCCAATACCATACTGGTTTACCACTATCATAGTTGTTTTCCCTCGAAACCTCTTGCTGTATAACCTTTGCTTGAACAGGCATTGATTCAGGATGAAGTTTGTCAAAATATGTACATGGTCGGCGATTAAAAAGTAACTCTGCAGGCGAACGACCAGTAGAAGTATGTGGTGTTACATGCTGGTCCAACAAAAATCGAGCTAATCGCAATTGGATATCTCAATTCGGAACCCTTTTCGATTAGTTTTTTGTAGTGTGCACCATTCGCTCCACTTGGCCATTTGGTGGTGGATGAAATGGAGCTGAAAAGATATGTTTAACTAAATTATTTTCACTAAATATCTTAAAATCATGGGATGTGAACGTCGTTCCATTGTCCGAAACGATGGCATCGGGTAGCAAACAGTTGTCTCAAAACTGGCATCGCGCAAGAGGACGATGTAGCAGAAACTGGATGAACCTCCAACCGTTTGGAGTATGAGTCCACCACCAAAAAGAAAAGGTTTCCTTTAAATGGACCCGCAAAGTGTATGTGAATCCGGTACCAAGGATTTTTTTTTTCCTCCCAGGTATATTCCTTGATAGAAGAATTATCGGGAGGCATCTGTTGGCAGACATTACACCACTTTACCATCTGTGCCATGTCATCATAAATTTTTGACCACCAGACGTAGCTCTTGGCCATGCGAACTATTCCAGGGTGGTTTGCATGAAGTGCTGCAAGAAATTTTAACGATGAATTTTAGGAATCACCACCCACTGACCCCATACTAGGCACCCTCTTCCTCTTCTTCTTCTTCTTCTTCCTTTTATCAGCGAGGTTATGTTCCGCAAATAAGGGATCATAACCCTCCCACTTCACCGCATTTCTACTGATCCGCCTGTGGGGTTCGCCTACTAGGCACCCTCTAATGGATGAAATCTCGTTCCTCCGATTAAAAAAAAACTTGAAATCTAATTCAACGACAACTGGCCATCCCCTTAACGTCCAGTGTAAAATACGTGATAAAAGTTTGTGCTTTTTGGTGTCCTTTGCATTATCGCCAGCCTGTAGTAGTGGCGAATCCAGTAAATCTATCATCAAGACTATTTCCTCCTCATCTTCTTCGGAATCGATTGAATTACCAACTGGTAGCCGACTGAACGCATCAGCATGTGCGATGTCTTTCCCGGCTTTGTGTTGAAGTTTGTAGTTGTAGGCGCCTAAGAATATGATTGAACGAAGCATTCTCTCAGAAAGGGTATTTAGTGTAGGTTTGGAAGGTGAGAACAGATCCAGCAACGGTTTGTGATCTGTGTATATCACGAATCGTCTACCGTCATGGAACTTTTTAATGCCTGCAATAATTGCCAGGGCTTCCTTATCCAGTTGCGCATAATTTCGCTCAGATTGCTTGAGGATCCTTGAATAACATGAAATTGATCGCTCGGATCCATCTGGCAACGCTAAAGCCGACCCAACTCCATATAGCGAAGCGTCACAGGTCAAAACGACAGGTAATCACTGAAGGGTATAAGAACACTGTCTGATGATAACACCTTCTTAAGATTATCGAATGACGTTTGATGAATCTTGGTCCAATTCCAAGCAGAATTCTTATCCAAAAGTCTGTGGAGGGGTTCGCCCAGCGTTGCTTTTGAACGAAGAAATGAATAGTAGAGAATAAGAAGCCCTAGAAATGCTTGAAGCTAGCTATTATTCTTCGGAGGAGGTGTATTTTGTTTCGACAACAATTTTTCTTTTAGAGGATGAATTCCTTGTGCATCGATGCGACAAATGTTCCTTAAGCTTCTTTAAGCTTGGGCTTCTAACGATTTTTTCTTTCGTCATTCATCTGCCGTCAGAAAAGGAATAAGGGAGTAAAACTGCGGTAAGGAATATCTTAATACAATATTATAGCTTCTATTGAATTTCTTCTTTCTTTTGTGTAGAAATAAACGTTGTATCACGCAAGGCAAATTGTTTTGACGGCAGAATTCAATTGCATCCCTTATGGTCGCCAAAGTCGCTACACCACCTATCGCGAACGTCTGAAAAACATCCGAGAGTATTGTTGTCACAAAAAAGCTTCGCAAAACGAATTGCCCTTCGGATACTGCACTGACCTATAGGTCCCTTCCATTCGTGTGAAAAATATAACGCGAGTGGTTGCGAGAAGCTATGCCCAGTCACTTAAAGAGCTGTTGCGCCAAATATATTTTTTTTTATCACGTCAGTCTTAACTGTGACACCAAGTAGACACGTGTATACTTTTTCCGGATTGTATGAAAGCTAGATTTTTACTCTAAATATTGATAAGTTCTAGTCAGTAAAAGCAACAGCTACATATCCCCCTTGCTACCATTCGATCAATGCGTATTAAGTTTGGTAATTTCCCTCTTTATGTTGTTGCTACACCATATTTCCATTTGTAAGTTCATTCCATAACAAGAAGCAATTCCTAAATGTTTGTTTTCCAATAGGGCTAAATGAAACTAGATTGAATTCCTATGAGCAACAATTTTCTGTTAAATATTCCAATAGCCAACGCAACATTTATCTCAATATTCACAGATTTTCCTGGAACCTATTATGTAAATCATTTCAAATCCATTCAAAAATGTCTATTAACTGACCAACCTATGATATAAAAAATTCATCTGCACTTGAATGCAGAAAATAATTGCCTCGTCGTTACTCTTTCCTCACACCAAAAATACCGCAGTTAATTGCTACAGCAGAATCTGTTTGAATTAATTTAATTACAAAATAATTAAAAATAACTCATCTGGAAGTGGCACTGATAAAAGCGTAGCTATAGGTAACGAAATAACTTACAGATACAGCCAGTAAGTTGTGAGAAAGCAGAGAAGATTATGTACTTGTCACCATCATTAAACTATTTCATCCAGGAAATGAGACGAAATGTGTGCGTGTGTGTGTGTAGTAAACTCCTCCAACGAAAAAGTTTTATCTGCGAGGGATTTTTTTCTTAATTTCATGATGTTGGTTAAGTCAAGTTTTAGTTTCGGTGAACTTTTGCGTGAGAAGTGTTGTCACATCTAATATGTTTTGAGGAAGTTATTTAGGAAAATGTTTCTTTTTGGATCATGTAATTAATCTAGGAAGATATGCAAGTTGAAGACTTAGGAATTCCTGGAAATTCGAATTCGACTTTAATCTAGCTCATATGATGTGCATAGTTCGTTCATTTAGTATCTATGAGATAAGATGGGATGCTTTACTCTGCGCTGCTCTATTCTGCCAGGACAAAATACAAGAGGATGTGGAGTGGATCTACTGCTGACTAATATTGACTAGAATGAGAAACATCGTAATCATCTGCTGATACGACCCGATCGAGTTTTCCCCTGACGTATAATCTGTTGCAAGCTACATAACATACAATGCTAATGCCTAGATAGCTATTCGAAAAAAATTGAAGGGGAATAGCAACGAACTGCTGAAACATTTCTTATATAAATTCGTCGTCAGTGACTGCACTGGCAATGGTGTTTCATTTACGGATTTTAGGTCAGATTAGGTATGTGGGCAGGTGTAGGGGATAGAAATCCTCTACACCACACTCAGGTCAATATAGACCCATTGTGATACCCATGGGGGAAAGAAGATAGAGTAGACAATCCCTTCCTCAGGAAAAGCAGAAAATAAATCGTCGTTTGTACATATCCTAAAGAAAGCATTTATTACTTACTGTGCCCAAGATACAAACCATCCAGAGGATTTGATTAAGTTTGCGATGTCGTTTATCGGTCTGTTGGACAAATCTTCTAAATCATTAAAGAAGTGTTGTCCAAGGAACTTATTTCTCAAATGATAAAGGCCTGGGTAGTAGCAAAGAAAATGGATGGTGTCCTCCTGAACCTCCTCATCACCGCAGCCTCTACAAAGATCTTCGCTCGTCAAACTTAGCTTTTTCATGTGGAATTGTAGTACCCTTGAGTTCATTACAGAAATGCTGCTAAGAATGGCGTTTAGCTTTCTGTTTACGGATTTTGCAGTGGGACTCGCTTCGTCGTAAATCGTACCATGCTCAGAAGGAGGATGCGCCACGCACATACATACTTACAAAGGTGGCGCTACAGGCCTCAACCAAAAATCCTCTCCATTTAGCTCGATCTTTAGCTAATTGCCTCCAGTTGCGCACTCCAAGTTGGTCGAGGTCTCCTTGAACTTTTGTGCGCCACCTATGGCGAGGAGGCCCTCTACTATGAGTTAGATTTGAAGACTCTGCTACCCAGAGCGTTGGTGTCCATCCGCTCTACATGGCCTAACTATCTCAAATATCCAATACGCAATTTTTTGACTAGGTCGATGTCGCTGTACAGCTCGTATAGTTCGTCGTTGAATCTTCTCCTCAAAAACCCGTCAATGCAAACGCTACCGAATATCCTACGAAGCATTTTTCTCTTCTCAATAAAGTCCATGTTTCGGTGTTGTTAAGTAGGACTGGGACAAACAGAGTTTTATACAGAGTCTCCTTAGTTGTTCGAGATTTGGCGCAACAGCTTTTGAAGTGCCTAGACCTTGCTCCTCGCAACCACTCGTGTTGCTTGCGTTATATTTTTTCACACGAATGGTAGGGAAATACAGTCTAGTGCCGTATCCGAAGGGCAATTTGTTTTGTGAAGTTTTCTGATGGCAACAATACTCTCGGATGTCAGACGTTCGGGAGGTGTGGGGCCGTGAAAAAACTTGATGGTGTTTTCTGGGATTCGTACTTAGAACCTCACGCACAGTCGTCCGACACACTAACTACTTAATTTAAAATTGTTGTTATTACCCCAAAAATGTAGCAATTGGCAGGAGTCAGTCTCCGCTTGATTTCTGCGCTAGAATCATTGTCGGATGGCAAACGACTAACAAAGGCCTCGTAGGGGCAGCATCTCCCGATAGGTGTTGGTCCGCTTAGTAACGAGAAAGAGCCACTGCAGCCAAAAACCTAGCAGCTCTGTTAGTAAGCCCTACTCCCACCTCCTCATGGTGCCATCTGGGGATTTCTTCGGAAATTGCTAACGGCAAAGGACGAATGGCGAGCTTCCTGCGCCAAAAAATAGGATAGGTGTCGGTTGGTCTGTGGCCCAGTGAGCCGCAACCGTAAAAACAAATCTTGCTCCGAAACGGAAACCAACGCCTCGGATACGGACGGATAATTTGATGACGACCTTTGGCTATCGAACCCGGACAACAATCGGATTCTGGAACGATAAGACCCTCCTGGACTCACTCAAAGAAGGACCTTATTACGCCAGATTCCTCCAATTAGAACGCGAATTCGCAAGGTATAAAATAGATATCTTAGGGCTGAGCGAGATAAGATGGTTCGATGCTGGGGAATTCATCTCCCCAACAAAAAGGACTGTCATGCTCTACTCTGGTAAACCAGCTGGAAGTCCACGGAGTTCCGGAGTAGGACTCATGCTAACTCCAGGAGCACGCAGTAGCCTCATATCCTGGAAACCCCATAGTGACCGGATATTGACGGCTAGGTTCCAGAGCAGAGTTAGAAAAATTACCATCATACAGTGTTATGCTCCGACTCTAGACGCGACTGAGGATGAAAAGGATGATTTTTATAGCCACTTAGGTGCCGCCTACAACCAAACGCCTAATGGGAACATCGTAATGATGATGGGAGATCTCAATGCCAAGGTGGGTAGTGACAACACCATGCTTAAGCACGTGATGGGAGTTCACGGCGTGGGAGACCGTAATGATAATGGTGAGCGGTTTGTGGACTTTTGCAATACCAACCGCCTAGTCATCGGAGGTACGCTGTTTAAGCATAACACCTGCCACAAAATCAGTTGGGTCTCTACTGATAGGCAACAACCATCCAACCAGATCGACCACATTGCGATCAGTCGCCGCTCCTGGACGTCCGAAACAGACGTGGAGCTGACGTCGGACAAGAACGAGATCACCATCTTACTGCATCCGTCAACAGCAACCGCTCAAACCTACTTAACATCACCAGGTTTAATATTGACAGGCTCAAGGTTCCCCAAGTGCGCCAACAGTTCAGGGACCATCTTGCCTTAGAAGTAGAAGCAATCAGCATCATACTGGAAGAGAACATGGATGACCACTGGAGAGCTGTGAAAAATGCTTTTGCGACTAGGGTACGCACGTACGTCGGTAAAAAGCAGAAACACCACCGCACATGGCTTTCTACAGACACCTGGAGACTGATCGATGAGCATACAGCAATCAAGGCTCGGATTGCAGCGCCCGCAGCAGTAGAGAGAACCGAGCTTGAAACCCAATACCGTGCGAAGAAGAAAGAAGTGCAGCGTAGTGTGAGACGTGACAAACGTCAATATGTCAATTCACTGGCCTCAAGGGCTGAAGAAGCAGCGAGTAGGTGCGACAGTAGGACTGTTTATAGATCACTAAGGAGCTCATCGGTGGTCGAAACTCCAAGGAACATCCAGTGAAGAGTCTAGACGGTAAACTTCTGATTTCGGATGAGGATTAGCTCACTAGATGCAGAGAACATTTTGCTACAGTGCTAAATCACTTAGACGATGGCGGTATGATCTCGAATTCGAATGAGCAGTTCGAAGCAACAAATTCCCGAATTCGTATCGCACCTCCCAGTAAAACCGAGATAATAACAGCAATCAAGTCCCTCAAGAGGAACAGGTGGTGGGTATTGACGGCATCCCTGCCGAGCTATTTCAAGCGGCGCCAAATACATCGGCAGATTTGTTGCATCCCCTTATACGGAGAGCTTGGGATAGCGAACAATTTCCACAGGAGTGGAAAAGTGGGATGATCATTAAACTTCCAAAGAAGGGAAACTTGATGGATTGCGGTAACTGGAGAGGTATATGCGTTCTTCCAGCCGTGCCCAAAATAATAGCTAAAATAATTCTAGAACGAATTAAAGATCATTTAGATTCAACTCTCGATGTCGAACAGGCAGACTTTCGCGCTGGATTCTCCTGCATCGACCACATAAACACCTTACGGATCATTATCGAGCAATGCGTTGAGTATAGGTCTCCGCTTCATTTAATGTTTATCGACTTCGAGAAAGCTTTCGACAGATTGAATCGAGATGCTATCTGGTTGGCCTTGCGCAAGAGAGGCATCCCAGAATAACTTATAGCTATTATCAAGGCTACACACGAGGGCGGTAAGTGTCACGTCGTGCACAATGGTAAGGCGTCGGATGATTTTGAAGTCCAAAGTGGAGTACGTCAAGCGTGCATACTGTCGCCACTATTGTTCTTGGTGGTTATCAGCGATGTACCCCGTGCAGCATTGATAGAAGGCAATTATGGAATTCGTTGGACTATGACATCTTGGACTATAAACACAGGCAAAACAAAAGCCCTGGGCACTTCTAATACCCGCGCTCAACTTAACATTGCCGGACAAGAAGTCGAGAAAGTTGATAACTTTCTTTATTTAGGAAGTGTGGTCTCGGCTAATCGCGGTGGCACCGAACTGGATGTGTGCAGCAGAATCGGGAAGGCTAAAGCTGCGTTCGGAATGCTATCTAAAATCTGGAGATCAGTCTCAGCTTAAGAACCAAGTTGAGACTGTTCCGCTCCAACGTAGAATCAGTGCTGCTTAATGGGTGCAGTAGTTGGAAGGTGGACACCATTAACACACGCAAGCTGCAAGCCTTTGTAAACAAATGAATCATCTTGAGGATTTTTTGGCCGAACCGCATCTCTAACGAACAAATTTATCTGAGAACGGGCCAAGAACCTATAAGCATTACTATACGAAGAAGAAAGTGGCAATGGATTGGACACACCCTACGGCGCGAAGACAACTCCATTGCGAAATACGCCATGCCTGGAATCCGTTCACCCAGGCAGACAGAATAGCGGGACGCCCTAGGCAAACGTGGCGCAGAACAGTTGAGGAGGAATCGAGCTCTTTAGGAATGAGTTGGAGGTGGCTCAAAAGCGTTGCAGAACTTCGAACAAGATGGCGCACAGGCGTGGTTGATGCCCTATGCTCCCCGAGGGGTTAAAGGAACTAAGTAAGTAAGTAAGTAATCATTGTCGGAGTTGATAGCAGAGCCCAAGTACACAAAGTCCCTTACTACTTTGTAGTTATAGCTGCCCACTATAACGTTCTGCACAATTCATGGGTGTTCATTGCTTTTTTTTTTGTTGACTGCATACTATATACTTGATTTTGCCCTCGTTTATCGCTAAACTCAATTTGTCCGCTTTTGCTTCAATACTTGTAAACGCACCGGTGATACCCCACTGAGTTATTTTAGTAATGCCAATATCGTCGGCGTATTCAAGCAATTGTACGGACTTTTGATAAATTGTATTGGCTTGTCATAACTCAGATTCATTGTAGATATTCTTCATTACTCAGCATTACCATCTGCTGTTGCAGTAAATTAAAAGAAAAAAAATCGAAAGAGTACATCTCCTATATCAACAAACTTAAGATATTAGCCCTGGCAATCAATAAGCTTCTTTATTCATGGTCCAAATAATTTTTCACTTAAAGCTTACGGCTCTGCCATTTGCCTTTCACAAATTCATTTTTGATGAATAATTTAGCAACCTGGCAGTGGGTCCTTCCTTAAATACAGAATCAAACTGAACGATGAAGGTAGCATCCCAAAATCACTTGAACGTGATTTAAGTGACCGTAATTGATTCACAGATAATAAATGCATAAAGTTTTCGGAATTAATATTGAATCCCTTTTTAGAGCTCGCCAGACACAAAATTTTGTTCAAGGTAAGGATACAACTTTTCAAGTTTTCATGAAAATGGGGATGGCATGCTATATGTCTCATAAATTCTAAAGCTGTGTTGCTTTGATATGTCTTTGCCTCTACAAGTGATTCTTATATCAAATTGTAGATCCATATAATGCTGAACGTAGAGCTTGGGTCAGAATAGTTCTGGAATATACTTTTTTGAAATCGATTTTAAAATTTGTCTTGCAAAGCTTATGACTACAGCTATAAGGACACAGCTATCGGCAGACTCTCGAAGATGAATCTATGAGCATACACCAATCAAAGCGCTGATTGCAGCGCCATCAGAAGCAGGAAACCTAATATCGCGTGAAGAAGGAAGTGCAGCATACTCGTAGTGTAAAACAAGACAAACCTCAACACATCAACTTTCTCTACTCATTGGGTGAAGAAGTAGTACGGATGTGCGATAATACGATACGATGATTGGGGCCCAAGTGCACTGCGACCTATAAGATCTATTCTGCTGGCCCAATGGTTAACCAGAATTAAAAATTGAGGCTCTTGATAATGTCTTATGTTCCATGTTCCAGGTATCCTCTGGGCCCATGGAGACCCGCGTTAGACGGAGTAATCGTTTCTTTGCTACCCCTGGGCATTCACAACGAATGTGTTCTGCTGTTCCTCTTTGTTCACCGCAGAGCCTGCACATGGCCGTATCTGAAAGTTTCATTTTATTTAGATGGTACCTGAGTGGACAGTGTCCGTTAGAGTTCGCAAATCCTTTTTACTTAGTGCAAGTAGCTTGCTGGCTTAATTTCTGTTGGGGTTTATGAATTTCTTCACTTGTTTTAGTCCCTTTTGGTTGGCACAGTATTTGGCGAATCCTGCAGCTTCCCGTTTTGTAACTGTGGAGTGGATATCACTGGGTGGTACCCAGAAGTAGGGTTCAAGGCCCAGCGGCTCTCCTCGCCAGACAGTCTGTTCGGTCGTTCCCCTCAAAATCTTCATGTCCAGGAATCCATGCTACGGTAGCCTGATTTGTTGATGCGAGGTTATCAAGGAGGTCGAGACAGTCCCACACGAGCTTTGACTTTACCGTATAGGAATTAAGGGCCCTTAGCGCTGCCTGGGTGTCTAAATAGATAAAGATGTTGGTTCCGGTAGTGTTTCTCCGCAGCCATTCCCGAATACATAATTCTATCCCCTGGACTTCCACTTGGAAGATGGTAGGTGATTTACCAAGCGCTGCCGCACGCTGAAAGTTGCGACTATAGATACTAGCTCCGGTACTGTCATTTTCCAATTTGGAGCCATCGGTGTACCCGATTTATCTCTAAAGACCTATGTTTCTCCATTCTTGATGGTCACTGATGACCACTTGGAATTTCCTGGAGAATCGAAATCTCTTGAGCATCGTATCTGGAATCTTGAAGATTGGGTTGTTTTGGACATTTTCAAGAATACTCAGATGACCTGTGAAATCGCCGGGTTTCAGTTTTTGTATCTGAGGTAGCCAAAGAGCACATAGCATAGCTTCTTTCTGCACTGTGAGATTCAGCGGCGTGAGATTAAGTATTGTACATAATGCTGCAGTCGGTGCAGTCGATTTAGCTGTCCCTGTCTGTTGTGTTTTAGGCCACCATACTAGAGAGGGTGATCATTGCTCTGACGGTTTTGCTGTATATGCAGTAGATCATCTTGGGCTTCAGCTCCCATTGTTTACCATAGAGGCGTTGGCATAAAAGCATTGCCTTGTTGATAGCACTGTTTAGGTGAGAGTTTCAGTTAAGCTTTTTATCCAGGATTATCCCAAGATATTTTGCTTCCTCTTTAGGGCTGATGGGTGTGTTTTCTAGTGAGATTTGCTTCAGTTCGAGCTTCCTCTTCTTAGAAAAGGGTACAAGGATAGTTTTTCCAGGGTTGATGGTTAGGCCCTTGGTTCAACACCATTTTGAGATCAGGTTGAGGGCAGTTCGCATCATTTCCGAAATGATAGTTTCGAATTTGCCCAAAACGCTAATGACGACATCATCTGCGTATCACTGTATTCTGTAACCAGATTTGGTTAGCAGCTCGAGGAGTTCGCGACTGATGTGCTGGGTCTCGCTCACCCACCACCGCGAAACCCCTGGTTTGACGAAGAATGCCGGCGAGTGCATGCAGCAAAACAAGAGGCATACAAAGTGGAGCAGCAAAGGAAGACGAGAGCTGCTCGTGAGCTCTACGAGCAAAAGGGACGGGAAGAACATCGGCTTCTCCAAAAGTAGAAGAAAGAGCATGAGAAGCGAGCATTTGAGAATATCGAGAGTTTATACTCCACGAACAATGTACGGAAATTTTACCGAAACGTAAAAAGAACGTGTCAGAGAAGCAATACCCGTACTGAAACCTGAAGAGATGAAAATGGAAACCTCGTAGTAGAATCACAGTCGGTGCTGAGAATATGGAAAAACTACTTCTGCAGACTGTATAACGGCGACGAAGGCCAACACCCCACTGTCAGGCAGAATGAACCATTCAACATAGACGATTATAGTCAAAATTTTCGTCCACCTGACCAAAACGAAGTGAGGATAGCAATCTTCTTCCTTTTATCAGCGAGGCTATGATCCGAAAACAAGGGATCACAGCCCTCCCACTTCACCGCATTTCTACTGATCCGCCTGTGGGGTTCGCCTATTTGACCTCAGAAAATATCGGCAGGCCCGCCGATTTTAGATCACTCGGTTACTGAGGCCAATGAAATGCCGATGGCGTCGAATTTGTCTGATCCAGGCGTTTATAGGCCTGCCTTTCCTACATCGCGATGTCTTTGGAACGTGCACAGATATTGCCTTTTTTACAGGGTTCAAATGATCTCTTCTTTGAACGTGGCAATACCAGCTGAGCAGGTCGCGCTCTAATTTTTGTACGATGGTTTCCTTGATGTGAAAGCTTCCATGGATCTTCGAACTTCTTATTCGATCAAGCTTGGTCACCCTGCTGTCATGCGAAGCATCTTCATCTCAGCTGCCGTTAATTTACTCTCATACTTTTTGTACATCGTCCAACATTGTGAACCGTATGTGAGCGCTGGACGCACAACTGCGGTGTAGAGCCTTCCTTTTAACTTAGGGGGCATTTTACTGTCACAGAAGATAGCGGAATTTTCTCGCCACTTCATCCACCCTACGCTTACGCGATGATTGATGTCGTCATCACAAGTTGCTTCGCTATTGATCATAGATCCCAGATATTTGAACTTTTCGCACTTGGGAAGCACTGTTCCATTCAAATAAATGTCTGGAATAGGCCTGAGTGGATCAGAGAACGGGCAGCACAAGTACTCTGTCTTTTTTGAACTAATGCGATACCCATTTCCCTCCAAAACGTAAACCCACACATCAAGTGCTCGTTGCAGGGATGTAGGATCCTCACTTATGATAGCTCCATCATCAACAAAGAATAACTGATGTACCTTGGGGTCCATCACTTTACCTTCAAACAGATAATCGAGGACTGTAATAAAGAGCAAAGGACTTAAAACGGTTCCCTGGTGCACCCCGACTTTGATTGGGAACTCTTCGGTTACTCCAGCGGGGCATCTTACTCTTGTCTTTGCTCCTTCGATCATCTGTACATAGGTTTCTGGAACCCCTCGATGTCTTAGCGCTACCCATATCAGATCTCGTGGTTGTCTGTCGAATGCCTTTTCAAAGTCAACCAATACAATATGCAAATCCCTTAAGGAATCACGATGTTTTTCCATTATGATCCTTATACTTTGGATTGCATCTGTGGTTGACTTACCCGAGACAAACCCGCACTGATCATCAGATAGCCGTATTATTTTTCGCAGTCGGCCACCTAATACCCGCTCTACGATCTTCATGGTGTGTGACATCAGCTTGATCGAACGGTAGTTATCACAGTTTCGTGTATCACCCTTCCCTTTGTATACAGGGAGGAGGTAACTTTCCCTCCATTGATTCGGCATTGGATCACCTCTCACGAATTTGGAGATAAGAATTCTGAGCCATCTGAACCCGATGTCTCCCATCTTTTTCCAGAACTCAGAGGGTATTTCGTCTGGCCCAACCGCCTTTCGTTTTTTGGAGTATTTGACCACCTCACTAACTTCTTCGACTGTAATGTCGGCTATTTCTTCACAGTTAGGGGTGGCTCTTGGAAAGTATAGCCGGGGAAACTGTTCATTTCAAAGCTCTTCACAATACTGCCACCACCTCTGCAGAATTTTGTCGTCATCCGCAAGAAGCTGGCCATGAGCATTGTTAATGAACTTTGGCGAACGAATCTCCTGAGTATTGTTCCTTCTTTGGGCGGCTATTTTGAAGATAGTGGCGCTCTTGTTCATATTGTGTCTTCGCAGCTCCTGGATAGCCTGGTTTGCATCAGCAACCGGGGAAAATATTTTCTCCAGCTCCTGATACAGGCCCTCCGTACTCTCTGCTTGAAGCTGGGCGCACTTCTTCTTCACTTTTTTCTTGAAGCATCTGTATTCCATTTCGAGGCGAGCTTTTTCGTCATTATTATTAGAGGGGCACTTTGACCAAGCTTTGAAAGCCGCTTTCTTCTCATTTATCACTTTCTTAGCTTCATCACTCCACCACCATGTTTCTTTGGCGTGTTGATGGTGGCCTTTTGAAGCTCCTAGCAGTGATTTGGCCTTATTTAAGCAAGTTCGCTGTAGGGAGTCCCACATATTTTGTGCTCCGCACTCTTCATCGTCAGCTCCGTTGATGGTGTGAGAGAGGTAATTTTTCATTGCGAAAACAAAAGCTTCGCCTTTTTCTTTGTCCAGATTGTACCACTTGATTTTCTCAGAGACCCTTGTTTGTTTGCTTTTCTTCGGTGTTTTCATAAAAATTTCTGTTAGCAGGAGAGGGTGTTGCCGAGCGATTGCCTCTCCCAGGATCACTTTGCAATCTTTTACCCGAGGCTTCATGAAACTGGCTACCAAATGGTAGTCAATCTGAGTTTCATCTCCACCACTGCTGTAAGTGATCAGGTGTCGGCTTTGCTTGATGAACATGGTATTTAACACGATAAGACCGTGTGATTTGCACATGCTAAGGATGTCTTCACCAGGAAGGTTCCTGGTGCCATATCCTAGTCCTCCATGGCAGTCTTCATAGTTTTCGTTTGATTTCCGACATGTCCATTTAAATCTCCTCCTACAAACAGAAATTCTTCCTTTGGGATGTTCTTAAGGAGATTGTGGAAATCTAGCTAAAATGCATCTTTATCTCTCTGATTGTACCCATCGTGGGGATCATATGCACTGACAATATTCCACACCTCTCCTTGTATTACTAGTTTGAGAGACATCAAACGGTCGCTGGACTTCGAAATGCTCAAGACGTTTCCAAGTAGCTCTGCCGCAAGGATGATACCGATTCCCTTCTTAGACTTTTCCGTTCCGTAGTAGAACATCTTGTAATCTTTTGTCCTAACGTCCAAGAAACGCGCCCGATTCCCGGTGTTTTTCCATTTCGTCTCTTGGACACACAAAATGTCCACGCGCCTTCTATTCATCATCTCTTCCAGTGATATTCTTAACCCGTCCCTGCACGGGGAGGATAGCAATATCCAAGCTAAAATCCAACAAGGCTGCTGGACCTGACGGCTTACCGACCGAACTTTTCAAGGCAGCTGGGGATGAATTGGTAGAGAGTATACACCAACTCATCTCTAAGACTTGGTCAGACGAGTGTTTGCCTGATGAATGGAACATCAGCATCGTTTGCCCGATCCACAAGAAAGGAGACCCCCTCAACTGCGCCAATTCTAAAGGCATCAGTATCCTCAACATCGCATATAAGATCTTTTCTGCGACATTGTGTGAACGCCTGAAACCTTTTACCAACAGCCTGATTGGACCATATCAGTGCGGTTTCAGGCCAGGAAAGTCCACCATCGATCAAATCTTCACACTTCGGCAGATCCTGGAGAAAGCCCAAGAATTCCAAATCGATTCTCACCACCTCTTTATCGAGTTCAAGGCCGCCTATGACAGCATCTATAGAGAAGAGCTTTATAGAGCCATGTCTAGTTTTGACATCCCTGCCAAACTTGTCCGTCTGTGCAGGCGGACGATGGAGAACGCTCACTGCTCCATCAAGGTCGGTAATGACCTCACCGAGACTTTTGATGCCAAAAAAGGCTTTAGACAAGGTGACGCGCTGTTATGTGACTTCTTCAATATTGTACTTGAACGGATTGTGCGGAACTCACAAGCCAACACTGGAGGCACAATCTATTACAAGTCTTTACAACTGCTTGCATACGACGACGATACGATATAGCCATTATCGGAAGAACTCAGCGGGGTGTCACAGCTGCGTTTGCAAGCATTGAGGCGAAAGCGGCCAAAATGGGTTTAGCGATAAACGAGGGCAAAACCATGTATATGCTGTCAACAAGAAAGGAAATCCAACACCGACGAATTGGACAAAACGTCACAATGGGCAGCTATAACTTCGAGATAGTAAGGGACTTTGTCTACCTTGGCTCTGCTATAAATTCTACAAACAAGATCAGCGCAGAAATCAATCGGAGAATAAGTATTGCCAATCGCTGTTGTTTTTTTTGGGGCTTATAAGGCTATTCAACAGTAAAGCCCTATCTCGAACTACTAATGAGACTCTATATAGGACCTTGATCATCCCAGTCCTGCTTTACAGCGCTGAAACATGGACTTTATTAAAAGAGAATGAAGATATCCTTGGTCGCTTCGAGAGAAAAATTCTTCGTAAGATTTTCGGTCCCATTTGCGTTGACGGATTTTGGAGGAGAAGATTTAATCACGAACTATACGAGCTGTACAGCGACATCGACCTAGTAAAAAAACTGGGTATTGGACGTCTGAGATGGCTAGAACATGAAGAGCGAATGGACACCAACGCTCCGGCCCACAGAGTCTTCGAATCTAACCCCGAGTGACGACGCAGTAGAGAGAATCATCGCCGCAGGTGGCGCGCACAAGTTCAAAGTGTTCTCGACCAACTTGGAGTGCACAACTGGAGGCAATTAGCTAAAGACCGAGCAAAATGGAGAGGCTTGCTGGTTGAGGCCCAGGTTCACCCCGAACTGTAGCGCAACCTATGTAAGTAAGTAAGTCTAGGAGTTCGTCTATAACTAAAGTCCAGAGCAGAAGAGACAGTACTCTCCACTGTGAATAACCTCTGGGGGCTGTGATAGTTTTCAGCGATCCTCCGCATTTTACCTTTTTTTTCTGCTTTATAGCATGGATAGAATCCAGTTTATGATCAGGGGTGCGATTTCTTTCCTAGTCATAGCCTTGTTTTTAATAATAATAGGACTATCTTTACTCTACAGCAACACCAAGGAGCTCATTAGTGGTCAGAACTTCAAACAATACCCAGTCTAGACGGTAACATTTTGCTACAGGTCTAAACCACTTGGACGATAGCGGTATGTTCTCAAATTCAAATGAGTTTTCCGAAGCAACAAATTCCTGAATTTGCGCCGCACATACCAGTAAAACAGAGGAAGGAAGAGTTATCAAATCAATCAAAGAAAAGAAAGCTGTGAGTATTGATGGCATCCCTGCCGAACTGTTCCAAGCAACGCCGATACATCGGCCGAACTGATACACCTGGAGAGAGAACTGGAGAGCATGGGAAAATGAGTATAATAACGAACGTGTCAAGAACCTAAAGGCACTAGTACACAGATGAGAAAGTGGCAGTCGATTGATCACTTACTCAATTAGGCAGAACGATGGAACGCTATAGGCAAACGTAGCTCAGAACTGTTGATGAGGAAGCGAGCTTTTTAGGAACTCCAAACAAGGGCACAGGCCTTGTTGATGTCATATGGGGTGAAAGGAATAAAGTAAATAAGTAAAGTAAATACAAGGACAAGGAAAAGGAGAACTGTGAGAACTTATATAAGCTAAAGTGTTAGATAGTCGCATATTTTCGAGAAATCGACTGTCCTTTATGAGCAATTCCCTTAGAGGAGCCTAAGTATCTCTACAATCTTAATCAGCTCATACAGCTCACATCGATGATTTTCTATATCCAAAACCATTTTTCGCTCTACCAACCATCATCGTAAAAACATTTATAGTCTGTCAGTGCACACCTCTTCATAATTTTCCATACCGCAATTTCCCAAGAGAATTCAAAAAGGATATCGTAAAAAAAGCAACACATCGCCCAACATGACATCCAATTAACTTAACCGTCTCTTTTACGAGACTCGGTTACCCGACCTCAAATGAAATCTATTTGCAGACTCGATTAAATAAGATAGAGAACATACCGTGCTGAAATTCTATTCGTGATATGAAATAATTCCTGCCACAGAAGAAAAGGATTCATGTGCCACTTGCAGTGAACAACAAATGAACATAAAATTACTTGAAAGCATACTTCTGCAGAATACAGTAGCAAGTGCAACCAGTTGTTGTTCCTTAACGAAGATAAAAGCATTAACCACTTCAATCGATAGAAGCAGAGTGCAATGGGACACAGATGCAATCCCATTAAGGATAATTCATTTTCTCAAGTCGCACATAAAGTGACAGTGTGTTCACTTGTGCAGTTTTCCTGTCTGGCTTTATGCATTTCCGCTAATAGGTCGACAGCAATTTGCAATTTGTAAGGGAAGCTTGCAGCAGGAATGTCCTTGGATGGTGATTTAAGTATCCTTAGAGGAGAAGACATTAAGTTTTATGTGATATTCTATTAAACAACATTTATTATTCTGGGAATATATTTATTTTCATTGAAAATAAGTCTGGAATTTATTTTAACAACTGGTATATATCGCTACACCTTGGCGGACAGTCAGCGTAGCTTTTACACCGAAAATCTGTAAGGAGGACTATTCGCTCCCCAACAGTTTCAGACCCATAAGTTTGACCTCCTTCTAACGGAAAAGTATGGAGAGACTGGTGGAATTTCACGTGCGCAAAGTTGCTTAAAAGCTGCATCCACTATCGGAGATGTAGCATGCTTATCAGCTTGGGAAATCCTGCGAGAGCTCACTGCCGAATTAAGTGGCCAGAATTGAATGAGCGCTTGATAGGAAAGAATACGCGATGGGTATTTTCGTCGACATTAAGGATGCTCTTGACAATGCGACTTTTGACTGCATGTACGACTCGGCCAGACAGCATGGGGTAGATGAATTAGTGTTGTGGATTAAAGCAATGCTAATAAATAGAACTTTGGTATCGGATGCGGATTGTGGCCAATATTTTATGACAGGGGTAAGCAGGGGCTATCCGCAAGGTGGCGTTCTGTCCCCACTGCTATGGTGCATGGTGGTCGACTCTCTGTTGAACACTATAAATGGTTCTAACGTCTACGCTCAGGTATTTGCGGGGTTGCGAAAGGCTCTCTAGATATACTCGTATACGGCTTTGATAAGACCATTCTTTACATACGTCAGTTGTTTGGACTCTCGCGTAAATATGTGGCTGCCTTTTGCGCCAAACTCCAAAAAACGGCTTGCCTCGGCTGCATGGGACCTTTTCGAGTACGCCTGCTTCTGCCCTATCTAAGGCATCTGCCTTGCTGAACTTACCTCCTCTTGATAGCTATATTATCGGCTGTACTCTTAAAGCCATCCATCGTCTTAGGCAGGGTGGTTTTTGGTATAATCCGTACTGGAGTTTTGATGACCTTGCGCGACACTTATCATGCAACCCCGAGCTCATGGTATGCCGTCTGAAGCAATGACACCAGAACTTCAACTGATATTCAAATACAGAGACGACTTTCCTTGTGTTCAGGACTGGCTTCGGAAAGAGTCTGAGCCAGGAATGGAATGCAGTCGCATTTTCACGGACATCTCCAAAACCATTCAACGGTCTGGTGCTGGTGTCTTCGTTGAAGACGACAACAGTAATGTTATTTTCTTATTATGGAAATATGAGTTTTTTTTCCAAGCGGAAACGTATGCAATCCTAATGTTCTGAAGAACAGGTGGAAGGGCCATAGTATTTTTGTCTTTAGTGACAGTCAGGCTGTGCTTAAGACCTTGCTTAACCCAAAAAAAAAAAAAACGCAAAAACTCCATGAACTTTCGCCAGACTGAATTCTTTGTCTTTTATCTGGGTTTCAGATTACACTGCGATCCTGCGGAATGATCGCTCCGCAACAACGCCTCCTGCAAACAGAAATTTTTATGAAGACATCAAGGAAAAGCAAACAAACAAGGGTCCCTTAGAAAATCAAGTGGTACAACCTGGACAAAAAAAAAGGCGAAGCTTTTGTTTTCGTGATGAAAAATTACCTCTCTCACACCAACAACGGACCTGAGGATGAAGAGGGCAGAGCACAAAATATGTGGAATTCCCTAGAGCGAACTTGCTTAAAGAAGGCCAAATCACTGCTAGGAGCTTCAAAAGGCCACCATCAACACGTCAAAGAAACATGGTGGTGGAATAATGAAGCTAAGAAGGTGATAAATGAGAAGAAAGCGGCTTTCAAAGCTTGGTCAAAGTTCCCCTCTAATAATAGAGACAAAAAAGCTCGCCCCGAAGTGGAATACAGATGTTACTCGTACAAGAAAAAAGCGAAGAAGACGTGCACCTACCTTCAAGCAGAGAGTACGGAGGGCATGTATCGGGAGCTGGAGAAAATATCTTTCCCGGTTGCTGATGCAAATCAGGCTATCCAGAGCTGCGACGACACAATATAAACAAGAGCGCAACCATCTTCAAAATAACCGCCCAGAGAAGAAGAATACTCAGGAAATTCGTTCGCCAAAGTTCATTAACAATGCTCATGGCCAGCTGCTTGTAGATGGCGACAAAATTCTGCAGAGGTGGCGGCAGTATTGTTAACAACGTTTGAATGAACAGTTTCCCCGGCTATACTTTCCAAGAGCCACCCCTTACTGTGAAGAAATACCCGACATTACAGTCGAAGAAGTTAGTGAGGCGGTCAAATACTCCAAAAAACGAAAAGCGGTTGGGCCAGACGAAATACCCTCTGAGTTCTGGAAAAAGATGGGAGACATCGGGTTCAGATGGCTCAGAATTCTTATCTCCAAATTCGTGAGAGGTGATCCAATGCCGAATCAATGGAGGGAAAGTTACCTCCTCCCTGTATACAAAGGGAAGGGTGATACACGAAACTGTGATAACTACCGTTCGATCAAGCTGATGTCACACACCATGAAGATCGTTGAGCGGGTATTAGGTAGCCGACTGCGAAAAATAATACGGCTATCTGATGATCAGTGCGGGTTTGTCTCGGGTAAGTCAACCACAGATGCAATCCAAAGTATAAGGATCATAATGGAAAAACATCGTGATTCCTTAAGGGATTTGCATATTTGCACGAGATCTGATATGGGTGGCGCTAAGACATCGAGGGGTTCCAGAAACCTATGTAGAGATGATCATGGACATGTACGAAAGAGCAAAGACAATAACAAGATGCCCTGCTGGAGAAACCGAAGAGCTCCCAATCAAAGTCAGGGTGCACCAGGGAAGCATCGTAAGTCCTTTACTCTTTATTACAGTCCATGACTATATGCTTGAAGGTAAAGTGACGGACCCCAAGGTATATCAATTATTCTTTGCTGACGATGGAGCCATCATAAGTGGGGATCCTACATCCCTGCAACGACCACTTGATGTGTGGGTGGATGCTCTGGAGGGAAATGGGTATCGCATTAGTTTAAAAGAGACAGATTACTTACGCTGCCCGTTCTCTGATCCACTCAGGCCTATTCCAGACATTTATTTGAATGGAACAGTGCTTCCCAAGTGCAATATGTTCAAATATCTAGGATCTATGATCAAAAGCAAAGCAATCTGTGATGACGACATCAATCATCGCGTAAGCGTAGGGTGGATGAAGTGGCGAGAAAATTCCGCTATCTCGGTGACAGAAAAATGCCACCTAAGTTGAAAAGAAGGCTCTACACCGCAGCTGTGCATCCAGCGCTCACATATGGTTCACGATGTACAAAAAGTATGGGAGTAAATTAACGGCAGCTGAGATGAAGATGCTTCGCATGACACCAGGAGTGACAAAGCTTGATCGAATAGAAAGTTGGAAGATCCGTGAAAGCTTTCACATCAACGAAACCATCGTACGAAAGATAGAGTGCGACCAACTCAGCTGGTATTGGCACGTTCAAAAAAGAGATCATTTTAACCCTGTGCAGATGGCAATATTAAAGGACGTTCCAAAGATATCGTGAGGCAGGAGAGGCAGGTCTATAAATACCTGGATCACACAAGTGCGAAAACATCGGCATTTCAGTGGCCTCAGTAACCGAGTAATCCAAAATCGGCGGACCTGCCAATATTTTCTAAAGTCAAATAGGCGAACTCCACAGGCGGATCAGTAGAAATGCGGTGAAGTGGGAGGGTTATGATCCCTTGTTTTCGGATCATAACCTCGCTTAAAAAGGACGAAGAAGAAGAAGGAAGATCATACTTCGGAAGTTTCGCTTGCTTGCTGGGATCATACAATCTTTGACTTCACTTATAACCGTCCTGACTCATTATTTTCAAACCGTTTGTGGAGTATTGGATTCAGTACGTGCTACAGCTTGCAAAGAGAAGGAATGCCTTCAGATGTCTAGCGATTCAATTTTTGCCTCCTGAGAGGTTATTCTAGAGATTTCAAGTGTCGAATGATAGATCTAGTTAAGTACCACCAGCTTACTTTGAAAAACGTATTTTCATCTACTTGGAAAGTAGCGCACATTCAGCAAATCCTGTTAAGGTGAAGCCAGTTATCCTAAGGTCTGTGCGCTCATTATACTGACATCTATTTTATCAAAGGTCCTTAAAACCTAACCCTTTGTACATGAATTATCCTGAGGGAATGCTCATAATTTACTCACAACACCAATTGTCGCTATGTACTCAAAAGTCCTTGGCCGCATTTGGCAAGCTGCACTTATTTCCGAACTCGATGCCTCCTATGATTTCTGGTCGTTCTATTTATGTTATATTTTCCGTATGCAAGTGTACAACTGTCGCCATTAATTCTGGTGCTCTCCAAAATCTTACGATTCCACCGACCCTTTTCCTTGGTTTTATTAACGACAAAGCTGTGCTCCAAGCATCGCAGAGTTTTCCCTCAAACTTGATGTAAATCTAAAAATAAAAATCAGAAGAAAGCAGAAGTCACTATCACTCCATTTCACTGCTTCAGAGAATTTATCGTAATGATTTCGAAATCAATGCATTTTGAAAAACCCAGTGCAGTCCTGAGTACCGCTTTG
Organism: Brachypalpus laphriformis; assembly: GCA_945910035.1. NCBI lineage: Eukaryota > Metazoa > Arthropoda > Insecta > Diptera > Syrphidae > Brachypalpus > Brachypalpus laphriformis. The sequence continues at coordinate 39,462,961 of OX246756.1, forward strand.
AACATTATAGCATTCAACATTTTTTTATGGCGCCACTTCATTCTACATAGACTTTGTCCTTATGCTCGTTTCTGTTGATTAGAATCCTTCGAATTCAATAAAAATCAAATTAATGTTAACACTAGTATTCACCATAATATTCCTAGAAGCCTTTTGTTCGAAATAACTACAAAGCTTTGCCGGTACGTGATGAGACATACCTTCTCACTTATAGATACACAACTGGTTGACTTAGGTATCTCTTGGGTGTATTCGCAACTAATTTAATTCCCTTCGTTTGGAAAAGGGAAGGCATCTAATTAAAGTTGCATAGCGCTTATAAAGCGTCGTTGTAGGGTAGTGGCACAATGTCCAGGCCGTCTATTCACTTTCGGTTGAATGTTTAGGGTTAAGGTTGGTATAAGAATGAGTAAAATTTACGATTTTAATGTCCACAAAATCGTTTTAATTTTCTAAACTTTCGATGAAGAATTTTTAAAATAATTAAATTATTTTCTAAATTAAACTGAAACACCCCAAACCAACTTTAGTGGATTGCTAGAACCCTCTTAGGTGTCACGTGGATCTGAAAATTTCACGCAACCACACTCTTTTGAAACCAAAAACCTTGCCGTTTCTACCCGGCAGCTACAATGTCAAGGGCATGTTAATAATTCCAAAATTAAGGTTAAGTTTCACTTCTTATGTTGAGTTTCATTGGAAATATACTTAAAGTTCTGTGAATAATTTCGATCGGAAGTTATTTTTATATCTGCCATTTCAAAACGTGTCCGACACAACAAACTAGGCGGGTTATGAGTGGCAATGGCGATTGTTTTCTGGAAATTTCTTTAACCATTGAAACTCGATTCTTGAAGGAAGAAACATTTGCATGAAGGAAATTTGTATTTCAAGTTATCGCTTCTAAAAGAGACACGTGTAATTACGTCGTCTTAGCCTTAATCGACTGTTTTGCGTGTGGGGCCCATGGGATGGGCTGACGGTTATTGATGGCAATGGTGTAGTGGTAACGTCGTCAATTGCCACGCTAATGGTTCATGATTCAAATCATAACATCAGCAAGCATTTATTTATTTCTCATGAAATACATAAAGTAAGCGCGATCAATTGCGAAAGCTTGTGTGACGACTACTGCAAAGGCATAACACGGGCAGTGGTTTGGTCATATTCCTGGAAAAGTTGTTCATTCTGTTGGATAATTGATTTTTCTCTCTTTCTTCCTATCCTTTCCAACGCCCGCACTGTGTACAAACATGTTAAGGGTATTGAGTGCGCGCAAATATTAAAAATATGTTTCTATTAACTATAAAAGTCACTTGGCTATGTGTTCAGAATGTTCAGAATGTCAAGCCTAGGCTATTGGCTATTGCGCCAAATATATATTGCGTTCGATTTGTTTTTTCGCATTCCGTTAAGTCGTCGAAACTCCCTCTAACTCAAACATATTGTTACAAAAATCGCCGATCAAGCCGAAAAGACTGCCAAAGTTACGGCGGATGGTGGAGACGAAAAGAACAGAACTTTTCTGGTTCCCGAGAGGGTTTTTTAACTTATTTTATTAAAATTGTTTTTAACTAAATTAAATTCATTACAGAAAAAATCTACTACAATTTTCTTGGCTTGAACTCTGCACGCCTCTAATAGCCGCTGTCATCGCTGACCAAAAACAGAACTCAAAATTGGACTTCTGTCAACCTCCTTATATATTTGGCTCTGGCTTTCCAGATAAATAACCAAATTTCCAATTCGCCGCTGGAATTCCATCCACCAAGAATCTGGAAAGTTCTTGTACCTTCGGGTTGACAGCTTCGAGATGTTTCTCAGGGCTTCTAGGTGGTTTATGTTTCCGTGTCGGTTGTGCTCTCGCGTAACAATATTTTTTCGATTCTTGACCTATTGTAATTCCTCTAAATCGAATTTTCCTTTAGAGGAAAACAAAAACTAAAACTAAAATCACCCTCTCGTAACTGGCAATGTTATACACACAGCAAGAACACACAATTGCAAACCCTGACACGTACGTCGCATAGGCACTGTGTTTCTATGTATACTTAAAAAATATGTGTTGTTGGGTGGGTAGCAATCAGTGGAACATATGTAGTCAGTTTTTCATTTGAGAACAGTCGATCTTTACCCGTAAAGTTTTCTCGCAACATTGCGTTAGATATCTACGATAACAGTCCGCAGATTTGTTACCTTTCTTTAATACTAGCTGGCCCGTGCTCGCCTTGCTTCGCCTGCCTGGCACATTTAAATTACACTCAAATATAATGCACGATTACGCGAATACGACTCACGTCTCTGAGCTTCTACATCTGCGCTGACTACTCGTAGGTAGGTTGTACACACCTAAATGTACATAATGTGGAACCAGAAGAAAACAAATACACGCTGACAATCCTCCTATGCCGACCACATAAACACCCTGCGGATTATCATCGAACAGTGTGTTGAATATCGATTGCCACTTCACCTGCTGTTCATCGATTTTGAAAAGGCGTTCGATAGTGTCAACAGGGAGTTTATTTGACGTGCCTTGCGCAGGAGAGGTATTCCCGATAAACTAATTGCTATTATCAAAGCTACATATGATAGGCTCCAAATGTCACGTTCTGTACAGGGGAAGGTTGTCTGAGGAACTTGAGATCCAAAGTGGGGTAAGACAAGGCTGTATCCTTTCACCAATATTATTCCTATTGGTGATTAGCGATGTGCTTCATTCAGCTTTGTCGACGGGAAACGGAGGAATTCGATGTACTCTTACATCTCAACTGAAACATATTGACTACGCTGACGATGTATGCTTACTCTCCCACAGAATTATGGACCTCCACCAAATGACAGCAGATGTGGAGAGGGAGGCAGGCGTCTTCGAACTGAAAATAAATACGGCAAATACTAAAATTATCAGCCTTGGAACTAACTCATCGGCTCAAATATGTATTGCTGGACAACCGGTAGAGAGAGTAGAGGATTTGCAGTATCTTGGGAGTATTGTCTCGACCGATGGTGGAACCGAACTGGATATAGCCAACAGGATCGCCAAAACAAAGTCCGCGCTCGGGATGTTGTCCAAAATATGGCGAAGCAATTCAATCAGTTTGAGCACCAAAATAAGACTGTTCCGCTTCAATGTTGAATCCGTGCTGCTATATGGTTGCAGCAAGTGGAAAGTGACCACTGACCACTATCACCAGAAAGCTGCAAACGTTTGTTAATAGTGTAGAGGATTAGGTATCGTGTGTGCGATGCGGGGGTAGTTATTTAAGAAGTAAAAGCACTATGTCCAAATACTTGAGATCATAACCTTTATTCTGTAAACTTAAAATATTACTGGATTCCAAATGTCAAATAACTAAATAATTAGATAACTAGAGCCCTATACGCAACCGCACACGAGAGCCTCAGTGACGAAGACCAACTAAACTCCTGCTAAGTGCAAATACATAGTGCTGTGAGATTGGACTGTTACACTAAGGTAAGCATTTGGCTGTTCTTTTATACATTACGTTCTATTGTATGGGTCTGCCAGTGGCGTAGGACTATTTATTGGCAAGAGGGAATATGGGCAACATCGGCGGAGAACACTACATAACCCCCTTCCAGCCGAAGGCGTTAATGATTGTAGATGATGAAACAAAGTAAAAGTAACTTTAAAAATATTAACTTTAATACAATATCTTTCTATAATATAAATTTTAATTTCTTCTTCAAAAAGAAACGACTTAAACGTACATTTATGCGTAAATTGTATCTACAAAGAGGAGAAAAATAAGAAAAACTCTTGAAATGTATATATAACTATTTATAATGTTTGACAAAGAAACGAATAATAATAAAAAATACAATAAAATATGAAATCGGGTCGGAGTCGGAGTTGGCTATAAAAATACAAATAGAGATATACATATAACATAATGATACTTGTATTCGTATTAAAAATATAAACTTCGCAGAGTAAATTAGTAAGGCACATAATATCTTCCAATTTTAAAAATTGCTCTTATAGTTGCATTTTGATCACGCTTGTAGATGCGTATACGCACTTTGCTTTGCACACACAATTTAAATACCTACCTATGGTTTCTTTGTTTATCTTATGCTGGGCATTATTATCTTGTGTTTCATTTATTATCCATTTCATCAAATACCGATAATGAATACTTCTCTACTTTTAACTTTACATAGCTTTCAATACCCTTTCACTTATAGAACGCGTAACATTTTTGCTTAAAAGTATGATGAATGATTTTAATTTTATAAGTAAAATTATTAGTTGCCATCCTAGATTAATCTGGTTCGTTTTAAATATGTTATAAGCAATGCGTAGATGAATTTATATTGCGCTAGAGACGGTATTATGCTATCACGTTGGTGTCGTAGTTGTCCGATGACCCTTGGAATATCTAGATCCTCGTTATGATCTAAAGTATACAACAGTAGATCTGCCGTCAACGTAACACCGGAACGTCCACCGCCTTCCAAGCAATGTATGAGTACTGGTGGATTAGTATTATGACCAGGTGGCACTTCATTTATCGATGCCATTCTAACTGAATTTAATTCTTCCAGAAAGTCCAAAAAGTGATTAACATCGCGCGGACAGTTCTGCTCAGCCCAATCGGTGTAGTTTAAGTGCCAAACGGATCTGTATCGTTTCGACTGTACATGAAACAATCGTAGCTTACTCGTTATACACCTATCGGTTGTCTGCGAGAACTCTTGATATAATTGAAACTGTCCAAGTTCTAATCTCTGATTGGAATCGGGCGGAATATAATTCAAATCCTCAGACAGTTGAACAATTAAGTAAACATCTGCTTCACATACACATTGCCAGAACATTTTTTTCGTCAACTCAACCTGAGGGCTTTGAGCGACGATGTAGAACCTTTGTTTAGTTCCCACAGTTGCAGATATATGCGGGGCATTCACATAACCATGTCGATTTTCCATTGTCGGTGTTATTCGTACTCGATTATCATCGTATGGTAAAAAGTTCGGATCAGAGTTCTTTCTCATGTTCTCTTCTAAGAGGGCACATTCGTAGCGCGCGCTTTCACGTCGTTTAGGTATTCGTTCAAACTCCATAAACAGTTGTGAGTCATTCCCGGCAGTCCCGTTGACCATCGATGCCTCAAGTTCATGTCCTCCTGTGAGAGTTCCACTTTTACTTGATTTTTACTCTTATCCCTTCCCAGAGTAGCACTTTTACGTTCCTTTTCTGCTGAATTTTTACTTCGACCTAGGATGTTCCAACGTTTTTTTCGTTTCTCCTTAGTTCCGCTACTGGCTATAGAGCTATTCACAGACTCCAGTGTAGTGTTCATTGTCGTTTGAGTGGAATTCAAGTACGAAGACGAATGTGAAGTGTTGTAGTGATCGTCACTGAAGTGTTTTGATGGATGCGGCAGGACATCTGAGGTTGTCTTCATTAGATTTGTCTTGCGAGGTTGATCTATCGTCGATGGTGAGGATAGGTTCTCACAACGTGGCGGAGTCAACAGCGAGGGAGTTGGTGGTTTATGCATGTTCCTCTGGAGAAGTGCGTCATTCGTAGCTTCCAGTTGGGGTAACCCTCCATTACCACTACCACCACTAGTGTGCAGACGTTGCATGTTCAGTGTGATTCCATCGATCTCAGAGTGCATTTGTGCGATTGGCGTGCCCTGGTGAATTCCACCGGGAGCCGACTGAATACTAGACGTTCGATTCCGCATCTCGGTTTTCCGATGTGTAGCAATGCGGCAGAGGGACGTTCTCGTAAATGGGTTCTATGGATCCATTGTGGACCGACCTTTGAAGTCCTCCCCCGTTTGGCTCCTGAAACTTGGGTGGACGATAGATTTGTTGTGGTGGAGTTGGTTGCATGGGCGGAGGTGGTGGTTGTTGCGTAGGCGGTGGCAGAGGTAATACTAGCGATGGCTGTTCCTCAATCATATTCAAGTTCTCGAACGTTCCATGCGGCAAATATGGTTGTGAGTGGCCAATGTGATTCATGTACGGATAATGGATGGGATGATACTGAGTATTGAGCAGATTCCTATTGGAGACCAGGTCAGGGCTAGATCCAGAGACGTAAGCGCGGAAACCCAAAAGCGTGCGATGACTAGCCACAGCCAAGTCGGGTGTTGATGTGGAACTTAACCGATTTGCTGAATATGGAGGCGGTGATTTCACTTGCATCATCTGCAAGCGCTGCGCTAAGTCGGTTTTAGTGTACACGTTGTTTGGGTTCAAGTGATTCTGCATCGTTTGAGCGGTTTGCGTGACATCCGGATATCGGTGGGGAGCTAAATGATGCAGAATATTCTCTGTGGTCATTGCAGACATGTTGTGGACATCTGGCTGACTCCCAGAATAGAAACTTGGATCGGCGGATAGCATGGCACCGGATGAAGTCACACGCACAGCAGCTGCTGCGGCGATCGTCTGCTGATTGATGTTGTGAATCTCATTAGCACTCGCACGGTACTTTTGTTGCATAGCAGTTTCGTAGTCCGGAGCGGCTCTATACGTGGGCAGCATTGCTTTCAGTCGCTCACGCTCTTGAGAGAAGTTGTTATTGTTACTCAAGTCCAAACAGAAAGTGCTCTGAATACGATTATCCAATGGATCCACAACCATGTTTGTAAAGCTACAATTCGTTGATGAGGCGTACTCTTGAGGGATGTTTGCCCAACTCTGGTTTGGTGTTCGCGCTTGCTGATGGCTGCTTGTCGCCAGCGATATGTTCGACGACATTATCGAGTTTTGTACGCCTCCACCTGGTCCGACCATTTGGAATTCTGGTGTATATATTGCTCGTTGTTGCTCCAACAACAAATCTTCCCGGCTATCACCCAAATCTTGTGTAAAGTTTTGTATCGACTCTGGCGGACCGTTTTCGCTGTCAGCCTCCTCGTCTATATAGCTTTTGAAAAATATATGCTGTGTCACACACAACTTCCAGATGTACCGCGCAGTGTCGGCATCTGGCAGAGTAAACGAAGCCACCGTATATATAAGCTCATCCTTATTCTGTTCGATGTTTATGGAGCGCTTTGCATTTACCACCATAAGGAAATCCTTCCACGGGTAATATTGCCGACCAACCTGCGAGTTAACCACAATACCATTAATCGTTAACCCTAACTGAATATCATTGCCCAATGAATCTTTTGCAGAGACGGTGCAAGTATATGTCACGAGTGCATTACTTATTTGTCCACGAACTTTTATAATCGGACGTAAATGTCTCATTACTACTGTTGAAATCTGACACGTTTCTTACTACATTCGATTCTATTACACGACTCTATTATATACGCGGGCTTAATGCGGTCCAACGACACGGAAACATTTCTACCTTTTACTTCCACTATAAAATATTTTCTTAACCTTTTCGAAACTTTGAAAGGTCCTTGATAAGGAGTCTTAAGACCTGACTTGTTAGGTGGTGAGCGAACAAAAACTTGATCGCAGTCCTCCAGAGACTTTGAAATATAAACCTGGGATTCGTTCTGACGTGTCTCTTTAGGGCGTAGTGCATTCATGTTATCCCTGAGTTTGGCTACAAACAAGGGCAGATTTTCATCACCAGACGTGGTATCAGAAAAGAAAAAGTCTGTTGGCAAACGTAAATGCTGTCCATACACCATTTCTGCTGGAGAACAATTGATGTCCGTTTTAAAAGCCGAACGTATGCCAAGAAGTATTAGAGGTAATTCCTCGCTCCAATGGGTAATGTTTCCTCTGCACTTAATCGCTGCTTTTAAAACGCGATGGAACCTTTCCACGAGCCAGTTCGCCTGTGGATGGTAGGCGGTGGTTTTTATTCTGTGAAGACCTAACAACTTAGTCAATTCCGAAAATAATTTCGATTGGAATTGCGTCCCCTGATCGGTTGTTATTCTCGAAGATACACCAAAGCGACTTATAAACTCTAAAACGAATTTCTTTGCAATTGTCTCCGCACACATATCTTTCAGCGGGTATGCCTCTGGCCAGCACGTAAATCTATCGACAATGGTTAGGATGTAGGTGTATCCATTAGATACATCAAGAGATCATACTAGGTCCATGTGCTCGTGCTCGAATCGATCACTGGGAGTATTAAACCTGCCTATGTGCGATTTGGTATGCCGGTGAACTTTCGAGAGTTGACACTGAATGCAAGACAGAACAAACTTCTTAATACTGGAGTTCATTCCTGGCCAAAATATCGCTCCGTCACTATCTTCCTTGGTGCGCGAACGCCTGGGTGAGAAAGTGAGTGTAAACTGGGAAAAACCGCATATCTGACACACTTTGAGACATACGGCCTGTTACGGTTGGTGGATGTTTCGCACCATATGGGTTGATTTACCATGGGAAGACGTATATTCTCTAGCTTGAATGATGGCTTTGTCCTACGCGATAAAAGAGACTTCAATTCTTCATCTGATGTTTGCTTACCCGCAATATTTTCAGGCGAAAATATGATTGGATTTGATGAATCATTTCTAGTAATCGCGTTCTCTTCGGGTCTGGATTGAAAGTCAGCTACGAAATTATTCCTTCCTTTTAAGTGTCTTATATCGTTGGTATACTGCGATATCCAATCTAGGTGCCTTGTCTGTCTTGGGCTTCGTACCGCTTTACTAGCTGAAGCCGTAGTCAGAGGTTTGTGGTCGGTATATAACACAACAAACAACAAGCTGCGCCCCTCGAGAATATATTGAAAATGCCGAATAGATACGTATATTGCCAAGAGCTCTCTGTCGAAAGCTGAGTATTTCATTTCAGCTGGACTTAACTTCTTGGAATAAAAAGCTATAGGTTTCCACCCATTTTCAATAAACTGCTCGGGTACGGATCCGATAGATATATTGGATGCATCCACTGTAAGGCGTGTTGGAGAGTCTTCGGTCGGATGAACAAGCATAGGAGCCTGTGAAATATCTTAAGGATTTTCTGGCCCAATCGTTTCTCTAACGAACACCTTTACGAGAGAATGAGTCAGGAACCAATAGGCACAACCATCCAACGGCGGAAGTGGCAATGGATTGGTCACACGTTCCGAAAGGGTGACAGTTCCATAGCGAACCATGCTATGCAATGGAACCCTTTAACTCAGGATAGCAGAAGACCTTGCGGTCCGAGGAGAAAATGGCACAGAACAGTCGAGAAGGAGGCACGGTAGTTAGGGAAAAGTTGGGGAGAACTCAGACACATTGCCAGAAACCGTACACGATGGCGCGTAGGCATAGTAGAGGCCCTAGGACACACAAGGGGATACAGGACATAAGTAAGTAAAAGTAAAGTAAAAGAATGAAGTTGAAAACGCTATTGCAATATTGCAATCTGCAATCGAGATGACCGCTAATGTACCGGATGAGATTCACTACTGCCTTTTCAGGATTGAATCATTTCTTAAACAGGTGAATACTACGACTACTGTCATGTCGCAGCCAAAAATTACAACTTTTTTTAAGTAACTTTGTGCAAAACAAATTTGTTGATTTAATGAATTAATGTGTTGAAAAAGCAAGAAGCTTCTCTTTATTTATTTTATTTTCGTTCTTTGTTACCTTCTTTTAACGTTGAATAAATACATTTAAAAAATATTAATCCCTCCCTCTAACTCGAATTTTTCCAAAAATCTCTCTAACTCGAACTAATTTTGATCTCACGTGAAAATTCGACTTAGAGGGAGTCCACTGTATGTCGTGGGATATGGTGACCTAGCGACATGATCACGTAACATCTAATAACACTTATGCGTAGCGAATAGAGGTAATGAACCTGCTTTTGTAGTAAAGAGCAGGCAAGAAGTTATAGGTGTAACTTTAGCCAGTAACTCGAGTACCCCAACAATTGACAAGTGGAACGTAATGGAGCAAGAATCCTACTCTGACCACAAAATGATTGAATTCCTCATGGGTAACAACTATGACTCGCCCAAACCTTACAGGAACCCCAGTAATACCAATTGGGATCTCTTTAGCAACGAGGTGAGGAAAGGTGTCAGATCGCTGCAGGAAAGTAACTGGCTCGGACCTGCCGACATTAACCGCAAGGCAGAGGATATTATATCCATCTTTAATGAAGCCTATGTCAAAGCATGTCCAGAAACCAAACGAAAAGATAAAAAATCACCACCATGGTGGTCGTCTGAACTAGCTAGCATTAGGAGAGTAACTAGACTCCTTCTAAATGTGGCCAAAAGAACTATGCTAGAATCGGACTGGGAAAAATATAAGTCCAGTCAGAGAAATTTCAAAAACGAGACAGAGAAGGCCAAACGCCACTCTTGGCAGCTCTTCTGTAATGAAATCAAGGGTACGACAAAATCTGCGAGACTGAGGAAAATTCTATCCAGGGAATCAAAAACTCTTGGATCTCTCGAGGAACCCAACGGAAGATGGACTGAATCCTGTGCAGAATCAGCTCCCTGCTAAAAGCGCACTTTCAGGGTTGTACGACCCATCCAGATAATAACATCGAAACCAGCAGTAGTTTTGTAACGGAAACTCCGACGGATCTTATCACAGAGAAAAGAATTGAGTGGGCAATCGGATCATTTTCTCCCTTTATATCCCCAGGACCCGACGGGATTATCCCGATCATGCTACAGAAAACAATAACCACAATCATCCCGGTACTTAAAGAACTGTACCTCAACAGCCTCACTTGGGGGTATATACCTAGATCATGGAAAGCGGTCAAAGTGGTCTCCATACCCAAGGCCGGCAAGACAAGCCACACTACTGCGAAGGACTTTAAGCCAATTAGCCTTACCTTCTTTATCCTAAAGACGCTTGAAAGACTAGCTGACATATACGCTGGGGGGCTCCGTGGCGTAAGTGGTTAGTATGTCGGATCACGAATCCCAGAAAACACCAAAAAAAAAAAAAAGCTTTTCCACGGTCCCACCTCTCGCGAGCGTCTGACAAACACCCGAGAGTATTGTTGTCACGAAAAAGCTTTTCAAATCGCCGTTCGAAGTCGGCATTAAACTGTAGGTCCCTTCCATTCGTGTGAAAAATATAACGCACACAACATGAGTGGTTGCGAGAAGCTAGGCCCTGGCACTTTAAAGAGCTGTTGCGCCAAATATTTGTATTTTTTTTTTTTGTATTTTGACATATACATCCGTAGTAAACTACGCCCAGGTGAAATATCCCCAGCGCAGCACGCATATACGAAAGGAAAAAGCGTAGAGACCGCGCTGCACTGTCTTGTCGGCTCAATAGAAAAATCACTGAAAAACAAAGAACATACACTAGCCGCTTTCCTAGACATTGAAGGAGCCTTTAACAATGTCAAAATGGACGCGGTCCGTTCTAACGAACCTTAATATTCACAATTCCGTGATAAAATGGATCGTCAATATGCTAAAGGAAAGACATATCAAAGTTGAACTCAGAGGTACAAAGCTTGAAGTCTATGCCTCAAGAGGCACCCCTCAAGGAGGGGTTATATCCCCACTGCTGTGGGTAATTGTCCTGAACGAAGTCCTTCTTAAACTGAAAAATAGCGGCGTCAAGGCCATAGCCTATGCGGACGATGTTGCGCTGCTAGCAACAGGTAAATTTCTCCCGACCCTTAGCGAACAAATCGAAGGGGCGCTGGAAATCATTGACCCCTGGACGGAGAGATGTGGGCTAGCGGTTAATCCCCAGAAAACAGAGTTAGTACTATTCACTAACAAAAGAATAATTCCACAATTCGTAACTCCTTCCGTAAGGGGTACTCCCCTGAGTATCTCCAGCAGTGCGAGATACCTTGGCCGGGTGCTCGATAGAAAACTGAACTGGAGACTAAACATCAACGAAACGAGTCAAAAAAGCCACGATAGCTTTTTACTCGTGCAATAGAATATTCGGGAAGACTTGGGGACCGAACCCCAAAATCATCCTATGGATGTATACAGCAATAGTAAGGCCAATACTAACGTATGGCAGCCTTGTATGGTGGCAAGCAGCAGCAAAATAAACAACCTAGCTGCTATCACAAAAGTACAAAGACTAGCGTGCATCGCCACAACCAGTGCGATGAAAACGACACCTACAGCAGGACTCGAGGCCATTCTCAATCTGCTTCCGCTAGACATCTTTATATAAGTATCGGCGGCTCTTACTGCCGTAAGATTAAGCCAAACAGATAGCTGGAGACCAAATGCAATGGGTCACACCACGATCCACAGAGATATCTAGGCAGTGTATCTAATACAGACTACTTAACGCCTTACCTAGACTTCATAAGACCATTTTCTAGCACCTATCCGTGCAGGGAAGACTGGAAAAATGACAGGACGCCTAACGAGCGATCCTTAGCTGTATACACCGATGGATCCAAAATGGAAATAGGTGTAGGCGCAGGCATCTTCTCGGAAACGCTTGGTCTCTCCCTGTCAGCTCGACTTCCGAACTACAGTAGAATTTTCCAGGCGGAGGTCCTAGCAGTGACAATAGCAGCTCGTGAGACTGTGATGAGGGCAATACCACGAGAGGATATCACCTTTTTTATCGACAGCCAGGCGGCGATAAAAGCAATATCTGCTATAGAAATAGAATCGACGCTTGTTAAGTGTTGTAGAGAAGAACTCAAGGTTCTTGGAACACAGCACGAGGTAAAGCTCTGCTGGGTCCCTGGTCATGAAGGCATACTAGGGAATGAGAAAGCCGACGGCTAGAGGAAGCTCAGCACTAAGCTTGAACCAATCCGACCCCTTGGTGTACATCCCACCTTGCGCCCTCAAGCTCGAAGCAGGAAACAAAGCCCTAACGGAGGCTAACAACAGGTGGACCTCTTTAGATACTTGTGTCACCATGAGGAAGCTGTGGCCTGCATTTGACAGAGTAAGAACCAATAGGATCACAGAGGCATAAAAAATCGCTCTCTACTCTAATAGGAGTCATTACGGGGCATAATACCATGTGGTACCACATGAAAAAACTACGTGTGACTAACGAAGACCTTTGTAGAGGCTACGGCGACGAGGAGGCTCAGGCGAACACCGCCCACTTTCTCTGCCATTGCCCAGGCATCTATCATTTGAGAAATAAGCTCCTTGGATAACACTTCTTTGAGGATCTAGAAGAGTTGTCCAAATTACATCGCAAACTTCATCAAATCCTCTGGATGGTTTGTATCTCGGGAACAGTAACTACTAAATGCTTTGTTTAGGATATGTGCAAAGACAAGATTTTTTTCCACGAGGAAGGGATTTTCTATTCTATCCCCTTTCCCCCCATGGGTATCACAATGGGTCTTTATTGACCTGAGTGTTGTGTGGAGGTTTTCTATCCCCCTACACTAGCCCACTTACCTAACCTAACATCTAATAACCGCCGTCTCTGCACATGTACACACAGACACACGCGCGAAGAGAAATCCCTTTCTCATCTTTCCCAAAATAAAGTAGTCAGTTGTATTCCAGGTATCAACCCGAAAGCAACCACCGCCAGTGTGCCGTGCATTTTCTTTAAATCATTATCTTTAAATCGGTCATGTATTTATTTTTATCAATAATAATTATCATTAAGGAATGAATCCGTCTTTTAGTCCCACATGTATGTATGTATGACTGCTGGCTGTGGTTTCCATTGATGGCAAATTGTTGACGATAATTTCAGAACAAGGCAGAAGGATGTCTTCTTTTGTTTTTAAATCCAAAAAGCCATTGTTGAGTTGGCTGTGTAATCACCTCTAAATGACGGAAAATTTGATTTTAACTCCTTTTCGGCCACTTAAACCTAGAATGCTCTTTGACAGAGGAATTTTTAATACACGTAAACTTTTCCTGAGAAAGGCAGATCATAACAGTGAAAACTGTATCCAAATCCCGTCATTGGCCCTCAAGATCAGCCCAATCATACAGACAGACAGACGTGTAAGGAGACATGACCTCAAGTCTCTTCACATATCTTCAAATGCTTTTATGATCGTCACATAACTTAAGTACTGTGAAACAAGTCCCAAATGCGGCTTCTTTTGGTTGCTTACAGGCCAGGGTTCCTTATGTCGCTTTAAAATGAACAGTGTCTTGTTCTATATATAATTATTTAATGCCAATCCTCGTGGATACTAAAAAACTTTCCAATATCTTCAAAACTAATGAATCACAAAGTTTTCAAACACAATAGGGCTATTAGAGATTACGGAGCAATAAACTTTTACAATACAAGCTTTTACTTGCCACCACCATCTCCGACAAAACCTCATCCTACCGTGGTATGTTTGCAAAGTCCTTGCCAGTGAATCCACCAACAACGACTGCAAAGTATCTTTTCAATACCGATAGACAACAGGCGAAAGGAAATTTCCGTGAAAATGTTTCAAAGGATTCAATTATACTTCTCTCGGATGACAAAGGAGCATAGCGTATCTGCAGGGTTTAATATCATCGTCCTACGGTATACGCACAATGAAGATAGAAATCTACAATGGAATTAATTTCCTTTTTTATTGCTTCGCAAGCAAGTTGCGGGACGCACCACACAACACGAAGGAAGGTATCTTCATCTTTTTGTTGCCAGAACCCATGGAAAGGGACACATTCGTGTGGCTGGTATCTGTCACGCTCCTTGGCATTGTGTGTGACCTTTTGTTGTGAATGTAACGCACGGTTAGAGTTACAGGTGTTAGCTTATGAAATATGTAACAACAGGGTAAGCAGCAAATAGTCATTAGGATATGCAAATTGACGCAATTGCATGTGTGTTCAATTAAATGGCACGTAATGGTAGTAGGTATTCTTTTGTGCTGAAAATAGTTGCGCAGGATGTTGGCAAAGGATGTTTGCTAAGTTTGTGATGGGTACGTGAGGAGAGGCTTTACATTTTGTTATTTTGGGTATGTCCTGAAATAATATTTTATGGTTGATTTAAATTGCAGCTTTGATTTTCTTTTAGATCCTTACGAACAATAATTGAAGGTTCATTGGATTCTTTTGGGTCGAAAAGGATTCAAGGAATTAATTTTGTTGACTGCATTACTTTTGGGATTGGGCCCTTTATTAAGTATGCTCTTAGGTACAATTTTGTTAAGTATCATTTAATGTCGGGTTTCTTGATGAAGGTATCGGAAAAGTGTGGCCTTCAAATATCGTTTTGAGATTGATTGATTTCTGGCATACTCTTCAGCCGGCCTTCCATTAGACTGCGTTTACTTAATTTATTCGTAACTTCAAAGCTACTACTACTAATGTATCAAAGAATATAGGTACTGATTGAATTGCTTTTCATCTTTCTTTCGAATAGAACTAGTTTGAGATGCAATCTGAAAGAACTGAAAATCGGAGGAGTGATGAAGCCCTACCTCCACTTAAAACAGTGAATCTAGTTACTCTTTCAGACCGACAAATAGAATAAGCGATATCCTGTCTTAGAGTAATCTTAAGGGCAAACTGAGGTCTGAGATGCTTGAACTTATAAGTCAGGATCGGTTAATACAGCAAGGATACCAAGAAACCAAACTATCAAGGCGAAAATCTTGAGAGATCTTAGATAAAGGACTTCAATGCTTTGAGTCAAAGACATCCAAGGCATTCTCAATTTTCTGGCAGTGTAGGGGTGCTTTCGACAAGACCACCAAAGTAGTTCGAGTGTGCCTGGCTTTGCTCTAGACGCTCTGCTCAACCTTTCGACACTTTTGCCATGGGCAGCGGTGTGAAAGCAACCTACCGTGTTAGGTGAGATGGTTTTAGGTAGCGAGACACTTATCTTACGACTACTGTCTTACACAATGATATCAGAACCTATGCCTATTATCCAAATTTAACCTCAACTTTTCTTGTGATCAGGACTAGATCTGGGCAGAATCAGACCCACTAATAGATTGCAGTCATATTTTCAAAGGTAACTTTAAAACGGGTAAGGGGTCCAGAACTCTCTTAATTCGATCGCAAGTTTGAACTCTTTGATTCTTTGTTGCGTTTCAGGTCACACAGAGATTATATAGAACGAAATTTCAAAACAGGGCTCAGAGGAGGATTTCTTAGCACCAAAATTTGTATTAGGTGTTCCTTCTCGGGGATTTCACTGAGACTTGACTCTCTAAACTGGCTCTTGGCTTGAAGTTGTCACATAAGTGCACAGCAATATCGCTTGACGAGAGACCAGAGACATCCGCTTGTTTTATAACTGAAAAATAACAAAAGTATCAAACCAGAATATTGAAGGAAGGAAACACATTCGTATAAAGAAGAAAGTTTTGAGGAAGCCAAAGAATTTAGCGACTAGCACGCCTAGAAATTTTATCAAAATTCAGTCAACTGGTAGCTAGCTTCAGACACGGAAACTCTGTTCTTATCGGCAATGGGCATCTTGGAAGTGACCAACAAATTTTAATTCAAAAGCACAACCTACGAGAGCATAACTCTTGGCATCAATAATGGCTCACACAGCAACTTGGACATTTGCCCTCACTCTAGGAATGGAGGATGGAAGAAAGCAGGACAACATCCTAGATGGCGTTTTTAGGCTAAAAACCCCAAAGTCTGCCCGAATAGTTGTGTTCACATGTGTGTGTATTCTCTTTTGCTGAGGGAATATACCTATGTAAAGAACTTAAGATAAAGAGGGTGACTGTACTACATATACGTTAATTATACGTATGTATGACCATGTTCCTGTGGGTATTTAATACTACAATTGCAACTGTAGTGATAGCCAAACACCAAGGAGGGATAAAACACGATAGAAAGGAAGCTAATGCATATGGAACTGCAACGAATAGTTTTTCCGAGTAAACGGCGGAAGTTGTGCTCATCAGCGATACCAGTCGGAACCATGCTGCAGCTTCCAAACAAAAGATTAAGGCACCTTGGTGTCATCATAGATACAGGCACTGATAAGGTGACTAGAGCAACATATGCATAGGCACATACAAAACTGGCCAAAATATAAAAGAAGATTGGTAGAGTCATCACCATTAATTCCCTATGGGTCCCAAATCTGGACCAAAGGCATGGCAATTTAAATCTATAAAAAAAAGACAAAGGCGGTTTACAGGACCAATACACTGAGAAGAATAAGAGTATTTCGAACAACATCGTACGATATATCGGGTACTGTAGCCATCATGGAGCCGATTGTCAACATATCTTCGTTGGGTGATTCATAAGCCTATAACATCATATTGGGTTGTTCAATAAGTTCTGCGGCTTTTTTTGGTTAAAGTTAAGTACACATTTTTGGTTTAAAATCATATATTTAATCCATCAAATATTGTCCATTCCGATCTACTGCATTCTTCTAACGTTCTGGAGGAGACATTATTCCTCTTTTGTAAAAATCAGTAGACTTTTGACTAAAAAAGTTTTCCAGGTGCGTGTTTATGTCCTCCTCGGAATTAAAATACATTCCGTCCAAATCGTTTTGGAGAGAGCGGAATAGGTGGTAGTCAGACGGCGCAAGGTCTGGAGAGCACGGCGGTGCTGCATTACCTCCCAGCCAAAGGAATTCAGCTTTTTTTGTAACAAAAGTTGTGTGTGGTCTGGCGTTGTCATGGTGGAAAACAACGCCCTTCCTGTTCACTAACTCTGGCCATTTGTCTTCCACTGCCTGCTTCAAATTGTCGAGCTGAGAGCAATATTTGATGGCATTTATTGTCTCATTGCGTGGAAGCAACTCGAAGTATACTGCTCTAATGCACCAAATGAGTTCATGAGGAACCCAAACTTCCACCTTTTTCGACATTCCAAGCCTTTTCAGTCTCTGTGAAACGGTTATATGGGCAATGTTAAACATCTGACCGATCTCTCGTGTCGTCAAATGTCTATCAACGCTAACTGCAGCTAAGATTTGATCGTCGTCTGTGGTGGGTGGACGTCCAGAGCGAGCAGCATCAGCAAGGCCTGTATTCCCGAACGAAAGCGTGTAAACCAGCGTTGCGCCTCTGTCGCGTTGACACCTTTTTTTAAAGAAAGAAACCAAAACATGCCTAAAATGCACTTTTTTATCTTCCATTTAAAAAAACTGTTTGACCACTTAAAACACGTCCGATCAAAACAAATTTTCGTAACAATAGGGTACAGAATCGCGCGTTAAAACTGATAGGTGATAGAGACATCGTGAGCTCAATAGTCTCACTTGAACATCGTAGAAATGTCTCGTGTCTTTCTCTTTTTTATCGCTTTTTTTATAAAAAATGCTCCAGCGAAATAGCCAGCTGCATTCCTCCCCTTCAAAACTTCACCCGCAATACGCGTCATGCTTCGAATGCACATCAGTTCACCCTCAAGCCCATCTTCGGACGTACTGTCAAATATAGGGATTCGTTTATAAGCCGAACAACACGTTTATGGAACGAATTACCAGCCTCTGTATTTCCTAATCATTACAACCTACAAACATTTAAAGCCAACGCAAACCGGCATCTCCTCTGTCTTCTTCCCCCCTCTTCCTATCCGCCCGTGCCCTGAGAACCAGTATAAGGGTATTAATAATCCCTTTGGCACCCGCAAATTATAAAAAAAAAAAAAAATAATAATCCTCTCTACTGGGAAAAAGAAAGTTTTCATAACGGTTTTATACACAGAGATTTTCTGAAGCGATAAACGCCACTTCAAAAAAAAACCCGCAGAACTTATTGGACAACCCAATACATAAATATTTGGCACAACAGCTCTTTAAGTGCCAGGGCTTAGCTTCTCGCAACCACTCATGTTGTGTGCGTTATATTCTTCATACGAATGGAAGGGACCTACAGTTTAATGCCGACTCCGAATGGCGATTTGAGAAGCTTTTTCGAGACAATAATACTCTCGGACGTTTGTCAGACGCTCGCGAGAGGTGGGACCGTGAAAAAACTTGTTGGTGTTTTCTGGGATTCGAACTTGGAACCTCATGCGTAGTGATCCGACACACTACAACATCAGATAGTCGGGGAGAAAATACTGTGAATCAGAATCAATAACAAAAAATAACACAAATCTCCCAGTTATCTGGACGCCACCCCCGAAGTTTCTCTGAAGCATAGCATCTGAGCTTCAAAACTACTACACCAATCTTTCTCTCTCTCTTTCTTTCTCTCTGGCTCTCTCTCTCTCTCTCTCTCTCTCTCTCTCTCTCTCTCTCTCTCTCTCTCTCTCTCTCTCCCTCTTCCTCTATCCTTTTCAACAGCCGCACTGTGTGTAAACATATTAAATGCGCGCAAATTATAAAAAAAGGTTTCCAAGCCCACTACAAAATGAAGAGAAAAGGTGCAGGAACACGAAAGTTATTCGGTTAAAACGAAGGGTGGCTGATCTAATGGAATTGCAACGATTGTCATTCCTCTCACAAAGGCAAGTGGACACATAAAATTAGACCCAATATCGAGACGTGTATAAGCCGAAAAGATGCGGAGCTGAACCCTTACATTAATTTATTCCCCATGCTACAGTACCGAAAGTCATCAACCGGAGAAGGCATTAAAATAGGCTTTAACCCCTGAAGATGTAATCAGGCAAATCGTATTTAGCGTATGGATACAAAAAAAAAAAGATATTACAACACGAATCCCAGAAAAAGCCAACAAAACGCGTCTGACAAACATTCGAGAGTATTGTTGTCCCGAGAAGCTTCACAAAACAAATTTCCCTTCGGATACGGCATCAAACTGTAGGTTTCTTCCATTCGTGTGAACAATATAACGAACAGAACACCAGCGGTTGCGAGAAGCTAGGCCCAGGCACTTAAAGAGCTGTTGCGCCAAATATTTTTTTTTTCTAGTGATTGCAGCCAGGAGATAACTTCTCTTGACAGGCTCTTGAAGTCATCTAGGTTACTCATATATGACGGTCGTGTTTCGTGGTTTTAACTGGAGCTCCACATATACAGATCGGGCCAATAGTTTGACGCCATCTAGCTAGGGAACCGTTACATCTCCCAGTAGAAGTCCGTACCCAGTTTAAAATGCACCACGCTTACCACAGTAGTTCAAATTTAGATTTTCTGTTGTCGTTTTTGAATATTGGACTTTGTCCGGCGGCATTTGTCCATAAAGATGACCAGGACTTTTTCAGCGAAAAGTTGCCAGCACTTCACATTTTTGCGAGATCTATTGGAGGGTATCTTGTGCGCAGTCTCAGATTGATGGTGTTTTCGATATCTACGCTAAGTGGGATTCTAGTATTTCCTCTGATTTTGTGGAATTATTTCAAGGACAGCTTCCTTCTTGGTTCATGTAGAGCTATCTTGCAAAGCATGGGGAGCCACTGAATTGAGTTCGGTCTTAGGGTGCCAGAAATTAACCTCAAGGTGGTTAAATGGTAGTGCATGCAATTATATGAAAACACAAGCATTTTCACTTAGCTGATCCACTTAGCTTTAATCCAAGGAACGGGTAACCAACCCCGTTTGGAGGATTTTTTGCGGTAGCAGAATGGGGGATGTGGAGGGGGGGGGGCTAATTTCTCACTAGAGCACTTCTTCTTCTTGTTGCAGGCGGCGATCAAATTCCCTAGACGGAGTCAACGGTGGCGTCTATAGTTCCAGTTAGGTTGAACTTAATGAATACCTTGTGAGAGCTGCCTCAACATATTCGGATCACAGGTCGGTAAGGAATTTCCAATGTTGGTCAGGACCTTGGAATAGAGATGGTGGCGAAGAAGCCCTTAACGAGCCAACGGCAAGGCTCATACTCCCGTAGTGAACTACTGGCACCGGTGTATCTGCCTCCTCGTTCTAGGGGAATAACTAAAACAACTGGCCCTCCAGATTGCGGGTTGTGCCGTCGGGGTAACTTCTCTACCACGTAAAAACGAATAATTCCGAAACAACCAAAATCCTCGGATAAGGGCGACTCAACTGATGACGACCCCAGCAAACGAAATAGGAACAACGACCTTCGGATCTGTACGTGGAATGTTCTGTCCCTTTACAGACCAAGTGCAGCCGAACAACTAGCAGAGATCCTGGAATGCTATAAAGCAGATATAAACGCCATCCAAGAATTGCGATGGGATGGGCCGGGCAAAAAGAGGGTGAAAAACTCTGACTTCTACTATGGTGATTGCTACAGAGGCAACAGACAGCACTTATTCGGATGCGGATTTGTTATACGCGGCAGACTTAGGCAAGAAGACTTAAGCTTCCGACACATGATCAAAGCTAAATTCGCTAACATGAGCCTAATTTGTGTTCTTTCCCGCACAGAAGAAAAGGACCTGCCACCAAAGATTGTTTCTGCGAACTCCTCGGCAAACATATGAGCAATGTCCTAAATACGAATACAATGAAATGCCCAAAAAAGGAAAGGAGAACGTCTTTGGTAGGGCGGTCGATAAGCATAGCCTACACGACACCACGACTGATAGCGGACTAAGGCTTTCGCTATGGAGCGAAATGTCACCATAACAAGCATATGGTTTCCTCATCTCAGTATTGAAATGGCGGTCCAATGATCATGTAACGATCAACCAAGTTGATCATATTGCGATCGACGCAAGACATGCCTCTAGTATTTTGGATGTCCGGACCTTCCAAGAGGCCAACATAGACTCGGATCATTACCTTATTGTAAAGAGGTCAAGGCTTCTCAAAAGCTCATTCGCTATGTTAGAATCTCGATTTGAACAGAATTCTTCATATAATCCATCGCTGTCTTCATTCCAGTGGGAGATGAATTAGTACAGATCGAACGAGAAAGGCTCTAACACTTAAAACTCCTTTCTCGAAAATTAACGGAGATGATCTGTCTAATTATGATCTAGCCAATATCTAATAATGGCCGAGTGTTGAGCAATTTGCAAAAGAGCAGTGCTGTGTTCCTTCGAGCTGTTTCTATTCGATTCTATTTGGTCCTATTTGCCAATGGATAAGAAGACAAAACCAAAAGGCCCATCAGCTCACAGAGATGTGTACGTGGTCTGAAAGCAAAAGCCAGACAACTGCATTGACTCGGATACAACAACAGAATATAACTGGCTTAAACTGCTAGTTGAGCTATTTGGCAGCCAGTAATGGCGCGAAGTGGCTGCTATTTTGGGCGAAACTTATTTCTTTTATGAAAATCCAAATTCCAAAGCACTCAACTCGGATACTGTTTATTGTACTTCAGAGGAAAAAACCTTCTTTAGGTAGTAGTTTGGGGAACTTTGATGGTATTCGCTCCGACGGCTATTGTTTTCCAGTGGAGCTTTAGCCTACGTACATCAAGCGAACACACTATCCACTTCACCATTGCTACCCTATTAAATCCAAAGTTTTTGTTTGTAAAGACAAATGAAATGTCTTTGAATCCCCTTTGGGTCCATAATAATGTTGAAAGCAAACAAAGACAATTGAATCTTCTTAAACAACCCGCTTTACTTGAAAGTCGAACATACAAATTGTTTCAATAATGCGACCCTCATTAAATCCATTCTTTCCAAAAATCCATTGTTCTGAAACCTCCAACACCCATCGGCCGTAACTGTTTATTTTTCTCTCAATTATAAGTTAAAGTACGATGTACAGTGATGCAAAACAACTTCTCATGGACAGCATTTATTTTGCTTTGAAGTTAGATTAGGTAGATGGGTGCCTTGTGACAAAAAGAGTCACTGCCCACTTAGACCAACAGTTCAGGTCCATTGTGCCCAAATTATTTAACTCTGAAAAAGCTGTAAAGATAGTCCGCTGTTAGAACCGCGATAGATAGAGATATGAATCTCAGGAGGTCCATCAACTCTACCTTACCTAAGTCATCCAGCTGCGAGAAGAAGTAACTACCAAGAGTCAGCATTCCATAAGAGGGCAGGACAATCACACAACAGATAACGAATAGATTCAATTTCTTTTTCGTCCCTTCTACTTCTATAAGAGTCGTTATGCAGCACACCGAGTCGCTCCGCATGGGCGCAATGGCACAATGACCAGTAATTATGCCAGAAACGTCTCTGCATTATAACAACTAGGTTTCACCGGACAAGTTGATATCTTCTTGCTGAAGGCCGGCTATAGCGCCCTAGCCGTTGCACATGTTTCCAGATGAACCCAGCATCTGTTTGCTCAACTGGTGGCTTCACCCTCTATTTTCTTCCGTAAGGAACTGATTGGGGTTACTACAAAAGTGCCCGTGATAAGTTTAGCTCCGGCCATTTCCTAACAAGCTCGTCTTGCCCTTTTATTTTCTTCCATATCCATATGCCCTGGTACCCAGCAGAGGGTCACCGCATTGGATTGAGATATCTTGTTTAAAAGTAATTAACAGGTCCTCGCAAGCCTCGACCTAATTAAAGCAGAGTCCAGAGCCTTAACGGCTACTTGGCTGTCTATATAGACAGTGATCGTTCTACCAACGATATTACCTTCGTGTATAATTTGAGCAGCCTGTATAATCGATGTGACTTCGGCTTGAAAGACGCTGCAGTCATCGCTTATTCTAATTGAGTGGTTTGTTCCTAGGGCTTCACAATAAACTCCGGCTCCTGTGCCAACGTCCATCTTAGAACCACCGGTATAGAACGCCAACTTCTTTTTCTTAATGGTTCATCGTTATTCCAGTATATTCTGTCAGGAATCCTTTCAAATGATAGCATCGGGCTTATATGATCGGTTTCCGTCAATTAATAAAAGTGTTAGACATTTACATTCGCTGCAAAGTAAGAGAAACCAGCCGAAAACCGCCTCTGCAGTAGAATAGTTTAGCTCTAATGGAAAAAAATTATTTTCTTCCAATTATAACAAGCACATAATTCAAAAATAAAGTCCAGAATTATTGGCAATGGATACTATTCGATTGTGCTCACCGTGCATCACTCCACTGCAGAATCCTTAAAGAAAGTTCTCTTGTTAGAAAGGGTCGATTTCGGTTGATTTTTTTTTTTTTTTGTTAATCCAATTACCAACTTCATTTCAACCGGAACCAGAATAACTGTGCTTTGTGGGAAATTCCATTCTCTTCCACTTGGGTGCTGCTGAAAGTGTTTCTTGTTATCAGATTCCTTTTCGGTTAACTAAATCAATTTCCTCAAGTAATGGCGAAATGGGAGTCCTTTTGTCGGAACGTGCTCAACCAGTTGCTGGTGGCATGTTTTTCTTCTTTACTTTTTGTTTTGTTATCACAACACTTCAATCCATCCGAATGTCTCAAAAGTCATTGCTGTTGGCACTGAGACCATTCCTACCTTTCAGTGATGGATTTTATTTCGCTGAATGTCCTTGGTTTTGATATAAATATTTGAATAGAAATGCGGCAGTCTATTTAATAAGGAAATAACTGAAGCTGTATCTCTCATTTTTTCAAGTTTATTTGCAACAACTTAGACTTCTACTGAAGAACTAATGCCAAACTGAATCAATTTCCACCTTTGACTTAGGATATCCTCTTCTATATTGTACGCACACAGAAGTAATCCTTTTTCTTGGAAGTCACCCGAGAGAAGATTTCCTTCGCAAATCTTCAATCAGGACAAGTGAATGTGTAGATACAACCGGATAACATGTGTGCTCCGGACATGTTATATAATTTAGGAATTTATAATAAACTAGACAAGGAGATTAGGAAATATCCTTTGATAACTTACAGGATGTGAATGCTTTGAAAGGATTGCGACAAGCATCTCTTGTTAATGACATATGCAAAAGGGTATTTCCATATAAATGTTACGTATACGACCTAGTGCTATATTTAAGCATCTATTCAGATGATTCATTCGGAAGTCATTATGTTAATGAATCAGACATGGGGGAACTGGCAAAACGATTGTTGTACAGGGGTAGAAAACTCCCATCAAATTATTATGCTTGATTAGTAATGTCTTCGCAATTAGTAAATATATTTGTGCACGCGTCGAAGGAGATCAGAAATCCTTTACTGATACGAGTATAAGCGATGCAAGTTTTAGTTATTTTACAGGCTGCTTAAGGACTTTAATATGTGCGCAGATATCCTAATGTACCAGCACATGTAGTAGCAGCAAATGGCGGTATCAAAAATTGGAATCGCTTGGTATAGGTTTTATAAAAGAATAATAATTCGAGGATCATGATTAATAGATTTATGTATGCTCTTAAAATAGTGTTATAATTCTAACTAGTATCGCGTGTGGTCGAAATTCGATCAGGGGGAATTTACCTAGCTTAACAGTTACATACGCATATGATACTTTTTCTGCACATCTATGGCACAGTACCTTTTGGATGATATAAATTTGATTTCCCTCCTTTTATAATAAATACTAGAAAAACGTACGACAAGTTTCGTGTTCACGTATTTATATATAAGACATCTATAGACGCAATAAAATTATACATTTTGTTTATTTGTTTATTTATTTGAATGCATGTCACGTTAAAACTACTAACTCAACTCAGGGTCTAGCTCCTAATGTACGCTGACGACATTGTTATACTAGCAGAGACCCCGGCCTTGATGCAAATGATGATCAACAGGTTGCAACAATACTGTATCGCATGGCACTTGAAATGAAATACCAATAAGTCAAAAATAATGAATGGAACAGGGAGATTCTCGCGAGAAGCAAAATGGACTTGGTAAAATGAAGACCTAGAAAAAGTGTAGGAGTATCTTGGAGTCATCATAACACCGTGAATATCGTTTAAGGAACATGTGCAGGCAAAACTCAAGGAGTCCAAAATGACGATAAACATCAATTGGAGATATTTTCTTGCTAAAAAGTATATTGCGCCAAACGTAAAATATAAACTTTTCGAAGCAGTCATGAGGTCAATCATGTGTTACGCGAAACAAGTATGGGGATTTCTTCAGTACGAAGAAGTTGAAAAGTTGCTGAGCTATTTCCTGAAGTAGATATTTAGACATACACCGGCATATAATGATTCACTTGGAAACTAGATTCACTTGAAAAGATTTTTCGTTATTCTCCTTGGCTGAAGAGATTTCCCTTATCATTGGATTCTTCGTCACTGCAATAGTTACGTCCGTTGTCTGGAAAATGTAGTTGGCGGTATCAATTGAACAGAATATAGACATTGCTAAGGTATTGTCGTATCCCTTGACACCAGTCCCAACAGCTCTATGTCACTTAGATCGAACCATAAGCAAAACTGACAAATCTGATTTGATCAAATTATTGGAAAAGGGAGTAAACAGCCAAGCACCGACAAATATCGAGGTTGTTGTTCTCGATGGATTTTTCATGTTGCATCTAATGAAAGATATTCCAAAAACGTTTGAAAATATGTCAAAGAAAATTTTGCAAATGGTCAAGCGGTTCAGTGCTGATCGAATTGACATAATTTTCGATCGTTATTTTTCGCCATCAATTAAGGACTATGAGCGCAATTCAAGGAATGGGACTGAATTAGAATATGACATTTCAGGACCCGACCAAATACAGCCTCCTGATTTCATTAAAGAACTTAGAGATAACAAGTTCAAGGTGGCTCTAGTAAAATCTTTAGTACAACGCTGGGAGATGACGTTTGAAGACATCTTGACTGTGACGTAAAACTTGTTATACAGTATGACGGGGAAAACAAATGAGATGTCCACTCCAGGTGGTACTCGTGAAAACCTTAATCCACCCGTGGTCTTTTCGACTACGGCCGGGACGAGGATTCTGGAGGTCCCAACCACCATACTTTTACCCCCCGCCTCTGGCGTTGAATCGAAAGTAGTAGCGACGCTTGCTTCAGAAGACTCCTGCAGCTCGGTCTCTGACTCGTTTGGTAGACTGGGCTGGAATAACAAAGAAAGTGGCGGAAAGGCTTCGGCTGGAACGTCTAATCTCTGTCTCAATAGACGGGTAGCTGATCGAAGTTATGTCGGTGATGGTTTGACTCGGGAAACCAATAAGGCTGAACGAGCTCCTGAAGCGGCGCACTCCGATAAGCTCCTGACTAAGAGTCAACTGAAAAGGAGAAGAAGGAATGCGGCGATGTCGCGGTGCAAAGAGGCTGCAGAGTCAGCTGAAGACGTAAGCGCCGAAAGCAGTCAGCCTTCAGTAGCGACAGGAAAGAAGCCTAGGTCAGCAGAAAGTACTCCAACTGGAGCCGATCAATCCCTCAGACCCAATGCTGGCTCCTTTTCGGTCGGTTCGAACAGGTCCAATCTGACGAAGCAAGTTTCACCTGCTTTCCTTGGTGGAAGCGTGTGTGCATCTGATGCGCGCTCTTCTGCCGGCCACACTCTTACCGCTGGCGTTATCTGCGCACAAAATCTGGTGGGTGCTGGTGCTGTTACCCCTAAGGGCGGACAGAAAATGGCTGACGCAGGCAAAGCTACGGGTAATGGCGCTCGTCTCGGCGGAAGCGTTAACTCATCTGGTGCGCGCCCTTCTACTAATAAAACACCGACTATATCGTTGATATTGTTGCAGTGGGGAACAGTCTCCACAACGAAGTGTCAAGTTAGGCCTGCGTTCAGCGAAAATTGGTGGGATCTTTTTGACAGGTGTCAAGCAGAGACACGCGGTTTTTGGTAAAGCAAGAAGAAACACCCATTGAATTATTTTCGGCATTTAATAAAGATTCAATTAACTGAGATATTCAGCCAATTTTGTTTCAATATTTTCGCAGATAAACCTCCATCACTCAAAAGCTGCTACCGCTCTCTTAAGTAGCAGACTTTCCGTGGTGCGTACAATACCCCATAAAACATCTATCCAGGAGCCATACGTGCGGAACAAGCGCATATATGGTTTTGAAGGTGTTTGTGGAGTAACGGTGCTATGTGATGAATGATCTGAAAGGCCGAGAGCGTATCTAATTGTGCCGAATTTCCTCTCAGTAACCAAGCTTTGACAATTCTGTGGACAGGACCTGGTTGCTGCAGCTGTAAGCTACGAAACGACTGGAAGTTGGAAAACCTTCGTTGTAGCGTCGGCTTACTTCCCTTATGATTCGGTAATGCCTCCACCACCGAAGGCGGTTGCCGAACTCATAAAGTATTCTGATACTCGGGAGATGGGACTAGTCATGTGTTGCGACGCTAATGCTCAGAATACACTCTGGGGCAACAGCAAATGTAACATACGAGGAAACTATCTCCTAGACTTCATACTATCGTCTGGCATGGTAATTAACAATGTTGGCTCACAGCCAACTTTTGTTACGGCAAGGAGGCAGGAGATAATTGATTTGACTTTATCTAATAAGTATTTCAAGTCAATTACTAACTGGAGGGTACTGCCGGAGGTGTCCTTGTCAGACCATAGATACATCGCTTTCCAAATCAAATGCGAGGCCATAACTTTGGAGGAGAGGTGGAATCCGGGGATAAACAACTGGGTGCGGTTTAGGGAAGAGCTAGTCAAAACACCAACTAAACTCAGAACGAAGCGAAAGGTTGAGGATGCTGTTCAAAACCTGACTAGTGTCCTTACCAGCTGTTTTGAACTGACGTTCCCATTGACAAAAACCCCCTGCAGAACTCCGGTTCCCTGGTGAAGCCCAGAACTGCAGCGACTTAGGAAAGGATCCAGAAAACTTCTAAATAGGTCACTCAAGACAAATTTGGAAGGTGACTGGGATCTCTTTAGGTCGAAGCAAAAAGACTATAAGAAGTTAATTCGGTTATCGAAAAGTGCTTCTTATAGAGAATTTTGTAAAAAGATCGAGACACTCGGTGAAACCAGCAGGTTGGTTAAGGTCCTCAAAAGGGGCAAGCCGACCAAACCGGAGTCACTGGGAAAGTCTGATGGCAAGTTTACTGAGACGAAAGCGGAAACTTTTAGTCTTCTCCTGGAGACTCACTTTCCTGGCAATCAGGTAACCACTAGGTCGCAGCTTGGCCCGCTTACCCAGGCTGAGCTTGATCTAAGTCAGAAAACTCGGTGCAGCTGGTATATTACATCACCCGTGATAGCAGATGAGGCCATTAAATATGCTGTGGTATCTTTTGATGCTTTCAAATCGCCTGGCACCGACGGATTTTATGCAGCTATGTTGCAACAGGGAATAAATCAGCTATTGCCAACTCTGAAAAGAACTTTCACCGCTGGCTGGGCGCTGGCATATATTCCTACACCGTGGTGGACAGTCAGAGTAGCTTACACACAGAAAATTGCTAAGGAGGACTATTCGCTCCCCAAGAGTTTCAGACCTATAAGTTTGACATCCTTCTTACTGAAAAGTATGGAGAGACAGGTAGAATTTCACGTGCGCAAAGTTGCTTTGAGGCTGCATCCACTATCGGAGATGCACCAAGCTTATCAGCGTGGGAAATCCCGTGAGACCGCACTTCAAAATTTAGTGGCCAGAATTGAATGCGCGGTTGATAGGAAAGAATACGCGATTTGTATCTTCATCAACATTGAGGGTGCTTTTGACAATGCGACTTTTGACTGCATGTGCGACTCTGCCAGAGAACACGGGGTAGACGAAATATTATTGTTGTGGATTAAAGCAATGCTAATAAATAGAACTTTGGTAGTGGATGCGGATTGTGGCCAATATGTTATGACAGGGGTAAACAGGGGCTGTCCGCAAGGTGGCGTTCTGCATCCATTGTTATGATGCATGGTGGTCGACTCTCTGTTGAATACTCTAAATAGTTCTAACGTCTACGCTCAGGCATATGCGGACGATGTCGCCGTATTTTCTGTCGGGCCATGCCTGGCACCGGTCTGTGCTAACGCACAGGCGGCGCTGGACATGATCGATGAATTGTGTACTAGGAGTGGGCTTTCGGTGAATCCTCTTAAGACTGAGGTTGTTCTTTTTACGAGAAGGAGGATTTTGACCAGTCTGACTCAGCCAGTGCTAAAAGGCGTCACAATTCGCATTTCCAATGAAGCCAAATATCTGGGAGTGATTCTAGATAAGAAACTTCATTGGTCTAAACACGTCGAGTCGAAAACATCCAAGGCGCTCTCAGTCTTCTGGCAGTGTAAGGGTGCTTTTGGCAAGATATGGGGCTTGTCACTGAGTAAGGTTCTCTGGATCTATACGGCTATGATAAGACCATGCCTCGCATATGCGTCGGTTGTTTGGTGGAAGGGGCTCTCGCGTAAATATGTGGTTGCCCTTTGCGCCAAACTCGAAAGAACGGCTTGTCTCGGCTACATGGGAGCTTTCCCGAGTACGCCTGGCTCTGCTCTAGACGGCTTGCTGAACTTACCTCCCCTTGATACTTATATCATGGGAGGCACTATCAAAGCCATCCATTGTCTTAGCGGGGCGGTTTTTGGTACACTGCATACTGGAACTTTGATGAACTTGCGCGACACTTATCTTACGACTCCTGTCTTATTGATATGCCGTCTGATGCAATGACACCAGAACTCCAGCTGGTGTGCAAATTCAGAGTCGACTGGTTCCAAAACCAGTCAAGGGTCTGGTGCTGGTGTCTTTGTGGAAGTCGACAACATTAGACTTCACTTTTCGTTAGGCAAATATGCGTCTGTTTTCAAAGCGGAAACTTATGCAATCCTAATGGCCATGAACTATGTTATGAAGAACAGGTGGAAGGGACGTAGGATTTGTGTCTGTAGTGACAGTCAGGCTGTGCTTAACCCTTTAACCACTTCTAAAATAGTTCGTGAAACCAAAAACTCTTTGAACTCGGTCGCAAGGCTGAATTCTCTGTCTCTTATCTGTGTCCCAGGTCACACTGAGATCTTGGGGAACTAGATCTCTGATGAGATTGCTAAACAAGGCTCAGACCAAGCTTTCTCAGGTCCCGAACCCGCGTTGGGTCTCCCAGCGTCCTCGGTTAGGGCTTCCATTGACGATTGGGTCTCTCACGAGCACAATTGTGTATGGCATGACTCTCCAGGATGCAGGTTGACTAAACACATGCTCCCGGACGTCTGTAAAAAATCCGCGGCATTCTTGCTGTCTCTCAGCAGAAAAGACTGTAGACAACTTATTGGCATCTTGACAGGCCACTTTGCTTTTGCCAACCACCTTAACGTGTTTCTGTTACATGTTTCGGGCACTCTGGCAGGGGTTTGCGACCGCCCAATCGCTCTGGGAATTTCACTACCCGATATGATTTTAATTGCGATTCATCAAACGAGGACTCAAAGTTGACGCTATCATTTTTTTTTTTTAAGATTTTTTACAACTTTGAGGCCAGAATTTCGCATCCGTGATGTATCCGAACACGACAACCAAAAAATAAGCAACATTTTGTTGAGGAAATAATCATGAAAAAATTTCACCAGCTCTCCGTCTATGAAGGGGTATCTGCGTGCTGCCTGTTGTAGCTAAGGTAATAGCTAAAATCATCCTGGAGCGAATCAAATAACATCTCGGAAACACACTTGATGCCGAACAAGTAGATTTCCGCTCCGGATCCTCCTGTGCCGACCACATCAAAACCCTGCGGATTATCATCGAACAGTGCATTGAATATCGATCGGCACTCCACCTGCTGTTCATCGATTTTGCTAAGGTGTTCAATAGTGTCAACAGGGAATTTATTTGGCGTGCCTTGCGCAGGAGAGGCATTCTCGATAAACTAATTGCTATTAGCAAAGCTACATATGTGTCTTCTGTTCTTCATGAGCGACACGCGTGAGTTACGTACGGCTCGTAACCCTTCGTATACCAAGCCCTGCAACTACCAGCACTAAGCAACAACGGATCATCATTATCAGTATCAATTATTGTCAAAATCTAGAGAGTAAAAACAACAAACGGTCATCAACAAGCTGTACCCAAAAAAAAACATCGATGTTGCTAGGTGAAGCACTTTTTTGTTATACATGTGTACATACAAATATGCTAACATATAAGTCCAGTTAAGTAAAATAAGTAAATTCATGTTCGATGTAAATTTTGAGTCATTGTCAAGTTAAAAGTCATTGAAGACGAACATTAAAAATAAAAATATTATACCGATTTTTTTTTTGGCGATTCCATATGGAATTACTAACTCGTGCGTTAATAATTACCTAATGATTTCTGACTGCTGTAAGTGTGGCGAGATACTAACTGATAGTGATGCCATCTCGTGCGGTATCTTTGGCGTTATATTTCATGTAAGGTGCACTAAGTTAAAGAACATTGAAAGCCAAATTTTTAAAGCATTAAAAGCAAACGATTGCATTTTCTGGAAGTGTGAAAACTGTATAAACATTTCGTTTTACTCTTGCAAAGGCCAATAAATCTATTGTCCAGTCTCTTGAAGACAAATGATTTGTTCGTCCCCCGCTTTGGGTCGTGTTTCATCTCTTCATCTCCATTGAATACACCTCGATGCAGTGCAAATAAAGTAGGAGCAAGTTCATCAGAAAAACCAGATTGTCCACCAATGACATCATCATCGAGTTCTGACTCTAAATAGAGTAAGCAAACTTCGAAAACTATTGGTGTAGGTCAAGGTAAAGAAGCTCTAGACGGTGCTGTTACTACTTGTTGTTGTAACTCTTTCTCTATCTGCTAGATCGAATAATGTTGATAAGAGAAAATTCAATGTCACCGACAGGCTAACCGCTATCACTTTCATGGCTGCCGCTGCTACTACCGCTATTGCTGCTGTTAATAATGACATCAGTAGAGTTGTTTCTAATTCTGTTATTGAAGGCGTTGTTTTCGCTCCCACTGATGATGATAATTTGGATTCCAGCAAGGAAAGTGTTTGTGATGCGTTCGTCCTTTCTGATGTCGTTCCAGATGACCGATCTGCTGCTGTGGAATGTGATTTGCACTCCAATATCATTTTGAGGGATGGCATATCATCGAATGATAAGAGGGATTTCGATAAAACACCCCCATCTAGAAAACCTCAAATTATTCTTGGAACTAATTTGCATATCGAGGAGCTAAATGTTTTTCGTAAGATGAAATGGTTTCACCTATCTAGTTTTTACCCGGCTCTTGGTGAGATTACGCTCACAAACTTCGCCTTCAATATCTCCAGCATTTCGTTTAATGTGTGGCACGTGTCGCACCGTCCTGTTGAAACCACAAATCGCTAATACCCAAACGATCAATTTCCCACCAAACACACTCAGTTATCATGACCCATCTCATATTTGAAAAAATAAGGTCCGATTATGCCGTTGGGCCAAAATCCACACCAAACAGTGCATTTTTCGCTACGCAAAGGTGTTGGCATAATCTCTCTTAGATTTTATTGCTCCAAACTCCAGAATGTTGTTTGTTCATGTTGCCATTCAGTCAGAAATGCGCCTCGTCGCTGAAGATGATTTTTTGGCCAAAATTAGGATCGGTTTCCAACTGCTCCAGAGTCCAGTCAGCGAATGCGCTACGCATGGAATGGTCAGAAGGCTTCAGTTCTTGAACAATTTAAGTTTTGTGTGGATGCAGGCTCAAGTCTTTGAGCAAATTCATCAAGTTGAAGAGTACGATAGGTGAAGTTCTTGAACGACGCGAAATTGAGACGTTTTGGTTCTCGCGCACACCGCAGAAATATTTTCGGTTGAACGCGCGTTTTGTTGACCTACTGGGACTCCTCGATCAGCCACTGGACCACTTTTCTCGAATTTCGTCATAATTCGTAGAATGGTGAGCTCCAAATGACGCTCATTACGACCCTAAATTCTACGTAATGCGCAGAACGTTTCGCGAACAGAACTCCAATTTTGATAATAAATACGACTACTTACGATTTTGATGAGTTATTGAATTAAGTAGTGCTTTATGGCGTGACTGTGACAGAGCACAATGTCAGCAGAATAAGAGCAAAATATTTTCAAATCAAAGTTCTATCAAAGCTATTGAATAACCCTTAACTTGCACCTTAATGTATTGCTGTTTTGAGGATTTCAGTTCTATGGATGTGTGACTGTTTTGTCACCTAAATACTCTTGTTATCCATGGGACACTAGGAATTGTGGTATACAAACGAACTAACCGAATTTGGTCTAAGATTATGAAGCTTTAAACAACATCTTTGTGTAATTACTTCAGTAAACACCCACATAGTACATATAGCCAACCTACATCCCAGAATGCGTAAAAACATCTCATAAACTCTAATTCTCCAAGGTACAGAAGCCATCATGGATATTTACGTCTTCTACATTATTAAGCCTTACCCCTGAAGTAAGTGTGAAGTTTACCTAGTCCATCAATAATCAAACAAACAGATTATTTCAGCAAATATCCTTCCCCAGCTAATCCTTTAGATGATGAAATTTACTTAAGAGACCCACGGCTCACCTAAAGGTGTGCATATTAGTTCTGCTATTCGTGTTAGCAAATCATCCTCAATTACCGACCGTGACTTTTAGTTTCCCGCCACAGACATCTCAACCCATCTCAATCTGCAAATGTATGTAGTTTCACCTTTTGTGGCGCAATTTACCGCACACATCACTCGGCCTAATTACGTGTATATTCGACTGTAGATACGGTCCCATCAACGGAGATGGCTTTGTAAACAAACCCCGGAAATTAACTTTCACAGTATCCATATCATGCCTGCTCAACCAAATATTAGGCCCCCGAAGCTATACTCCCTCTCGCTGTCCTTATTTCACAGCAGCAGCGTCATTACTTTTGTGTATGCCAAAGGATACAAGTGAATCTTGAATCTTTTATAAGATTTCATCCTTTTGTGGGACGGTGTGTACACTCAGACGGTAATCAAAAATTCACCATGTATTTGAGATGATGGTGAAAGATACTTTTTCCTTCTGCAGAACATCTTTCTTTAGGTACTTACAACAGGATTAGACAATAAACTGGTATTCCACTCGTTTACTTCTTTTCTTTAACGTCAACAACAGCCCCCATCCACCCTATATTCTGCATTGCTACCATTTGGGGCTTTCCATTTCAACGGCTTTCTTAGA
The DNA here is from genome assembly GCA_945910035.1 of Brachypalpus laphriformis. Lineage (NCBI taxonomy): Eukaryota > Metazoa > Arthropoda > Insecta > Diptera > Syrphidae > Brachypalpus > Brachypalpus laphriformis. Next base: position 39,497,588 of record OX246756.1, read on the forward strand.
ATTTTATTTGATTCCCCTTGGTGTAGATACACTCTTTTATTCGAAGTCTTCAGTAGAATGAAGCAATTACGTTGTTTTTACGTGAACGTAATAAAAGTGTTATACGGTTACATGTCCACATTATGAAGAATTTAATTTCATTACAACCACAGGACAGCAACAACAAGGACACGCAGCGCAGGGAGTAATTGATGCTAATATTATGTTAAGGTGTTTGCTTTATGGTAGTTTCCAGTTTATTACTTGAATGTCATGGCAATCACGTTGGATAATAAATTTTATTTGCACACCAAAGTAAAAGATAAAATACAACAAACATGATGACAAATACAGTGGGAAATAAGGATCATCGTGGAGGTTTCACATAAATCCTCAATTAAATTGGAGGATTCTAAAGTTTAAAAATAGAAATTGTATAAGCGTCTCATCTATCGTGCGGTGCACAAGAGTCACTGCACCAATTACCGGGATCAGGCACATGCCAAGTGTTCAAGAAAGCACTCGAGAAGACGAAAAGAAATAATGAGCAATGATGAGAATCCTACAAGGAAACCTCTAGAGGAGTAAAATGGCTGATAGCCTTCTCACGCAATTCAGACGCGATTTGAGGACAAACATAAAGCCACAGTGAGCAGTATCAGAATAAAAGCGTGCCCGGCTGGTATGCGGACGCGCTAGACACAGCAGCCATCTCGATCCTGAATGTAGAAACAGTCACCGTTAAGAGACACGGCGTAGGAACAGGTGTTGTGTGGATAAATTGCAATGGATTCGCACTAGTTAGTTACTACTTCACGCCAAACAAAACCGGGAGAAGCTTGACGTCCTAGAAGACAGAGTGTGAGAAATCGAAGGGGCGATATTGGTGGCCGGTGATTTTAACGCTAAAGCATTAGACTGGGGAATGAACTCTATAAATTCAAGGGGAAGAAGACAAATCCTCAAGATGACAGCCAGGCTGAGCCTGAATGTGATGAACGTTGGCAACACATCGACCTTCAGAAGACCAGGTTACTGCGAAACGATACCTGACGTCACCTTCACCTCGGAATCTTTTGCGCCGTACGTGAAGAACTGGAGAGTTATCGAAGATTATACTGGAAGCGATCACCAGTACATAATCTTCGACCTGCAAATAGAGCGGAGCGTAACTAACGGATGGAATGCGGCAAACTCAACGAAGAACTCCTCACCTCGGTGATAGATAGAGAGAAAGAAGCGATTCTAGACATGACAGGACCTCCCGAAGGAAAGTAGATGCAACAATGCGCCTAATATATCAGGCGTGCGACGCCTCGATGCCCAGGATAAGAAAACGAAATAGCTATTGGAAGCCCGTATACTGGTGAACGGAGGGAATCCTAAGGAAATTTTGCATACATTTCAGACGCAAGGTAACGAAAGAAAGAAGAAGAAACGCTGAAGCTACCGAAAACACACTGGTGGAGAACAGAGCAGCGAAACTGGACCTTAAGAAATCCATTAAAAGGAGTAAAAAACGGAAGTGGGAAGAGCTTCGGAGAGACATCAATATGGACCCCTGAGGGATTGGCTACAAAATGGTTATGAAGAAGATTGGCGCGCAGATGGCCAGCCCAGTTCTTAGCCCTGAAAGATGGAAAACATCGTCAGCACACTCTTAGGGAACAGGAGGTCTCCCGTCATCAACAAATTGCAGTTCCACTGTTCCGCGAAGAAGAGCTACTTCAAGCCGCAAGGGCCATGTAAAACAAGAAGGCAGCCGGACGTGATAGTATCCCCAACTATTACTAAACATCTACAACAGATGTTTGGAATACGGAATCTTTCCCAAGGCCTGGAAAACACTGCGGATAGTACTGATTAGCAAAGGAAAAGGGGACCCAGGCTCCCTGTCGGCGTACAGACCCCTGTGTATGCTGGACACAGTAGGAAAACTCCTCGAGAGAATGTTGAAGCCTCGACTCTCTGTAGCAGTGGAGAGAGCACGTGACCTATCTGAAAGGCAGGATGGATTTAGAAAAACGTCATTCTACAATAGATGCTGTGAAAGAGGTGGTCAGGGCTGCAACTACTAGAGGAATGTTGTTGTATTGGCAACTCTGGATGTGAGAAATGCCTTCAACTCGACCAGATGGTACGATATGCTGAACGCCCTAGAAATAAACTTTCGGATACTACAGTATCTTCGTTGGGTGATAAGGGACTACTTTAGCGACAGAAAGCTTATTTATGACACCACAGAAGGACCCCACAGGAAAGAAGTAACGGCCGCTGCAACGCAGGGCTCAATTCTGGGACCGGATTTATGGAACATCTCCTACGATGGAATTCTTTGCATGGAGATGCCCGAAAATATTTTTCTGGTCGGCTATGCAGACGACATCGCTGCAGAGATCACCGCACGGTACATTGAAAACGCTAAGGGAAGAGTAAATCAAGTCATGAGACAGGTGCACACATGAATGGAGGACCACGGCCTAAGCTTAGCAGAGGAGAAAACCGAGATAGTGCTGCTGACGAGAAAGCGGATACTCACAATAATCGAGCTCCAGCTGGGTCTAGAAGTCATATACACTGAAGAAGCAGTAAAATATCTGGGAGTAAGGATAGATACGAAGCTCACGTTCTGGGAACAAATTAAGTCCGCATCCAAAAGAGCCACGAAAACAAGCCTATTGCTAAGCAGACTGGTGGCAAACATAGGAGGTCGCACGGTAAGCAAAAGAAGACTCCTGATGTCGGTCACGCACTCAATACTCTTGCATGGCTCCGAGATCTGGGCTGACGCGGTCAAAAAGGAGATATACAGGAAGAAAGTGGCCGCGATGCAACGTAGAGGAACCCTTCGGATAACGAGTTCATACCAAACAGTGTCGGAGCCAGCAGCCCTAGTAGTCGCAGAAGTGACCCCCATTGATCTCCTACCAGCAGCAAGGAAGTACGTTCACGACAAGATGGCGGAAGTAGGCACGGCAACAGGAGCTACAGGGGCGAAGCAACTCTCGAAGCAGAAGTGGCAAAATAGATGGAACGCCGAAACGAGGGGAAGATGGACCTACCGGTTAATCAGAGACGTTGCCGCATGGACGGAGCGGGAGCACTGTGAAGAGAATTATTATATCATCCAGTTCCTTACCAGGCATAGTTACTTCAACCGGTACCTGCACAAGATGAGGAAAGTAGGGAGCGCAGCCTACCAATACGAATACTCTCTTGAAGACGATGCGTATCACATATTTTTATCTATAACTGGTGCGCAGCAGAAAGAAATAGCCTGGAGTCAGAGATCAGAGAGATTTTCCCAGAATATGCCGTAAACAAGATGGTCTCGAGTATCGACATGTGGAATAAAATATCTTTATTCATTGAGACGGTACTCAGATCGAAAAAGAGAGAAGAGGAAGTAGATACACCCTCAGTAAGTTTGAAATTGATGAAAACCTTACCGGCAAGATATTATAAACCCGCACCAGGAAAAAACTGTGAAAAAGCTGGTCCACAGAGAGAAAACAAAACGACACCACTCTGAAATACTGCTAAAGCGTTTCCGGAGTGGATGGTGTCAGGTTCAAAAGGGGTTGAAGGTGATTTTTTAGTGAGTAGGAGTCTCACACTACTTGAAACAGAGCGGGACTGTTTCTCGTACGCATTAGCGTTTTTCTATTACCCCCTAGGCAAAAAAAAATATAAAATCGTGCAGTGCTACTACTGTAATAGATGTACAGGGTAAAAATGTATCTCGGAGATGCTACCTTAAGCAAAAGTGCATGCTCTTAAATTAAAATTGCTAGCTTCTAAAACTCCCTACACTCATTACCTTACAATCATACAACATAATGAGCAAGCAGTGTTTGGAATGGTTTTGTTGTTACGAATGTTGCGGAACAGAAATATAATGGAAGCGGGGCATTTTGTTATTACACTGCCACAAAGCAACGCGCATCATTTTCATTAACATACAGAACCAAAAGCTACAAAGTGTAAATACACCATTTCCTTTCCTTTCATCAACTATTCGTATAATTACAAAAGTAACGAGCAGTAGAAAATGCGAAAGTGTTGAATCCATCTACAATAATCGTTCACTCTGCGAATTTAAAAGAAATTTAAATTGCTCATGGTTAGAACCTTGCAGAATCTCGGCGTTTTTTATTTTACCTTCAGATTAATTCCTTTTTACTCAAGCCTCGATTCCCTTGTCATTTTCAAAAATACTCTTCTCTTGCAATATGTCTTCTTTGTCCTAGCCACTTCCCTATCTGCGGTCGGCTCTCCTCGTACTTTCCTATCCTAGGTTATTCGGTTTTCAATGTCTCTCTAATGCATATCGTTTGCGATTGTGGTGCGCCAAGTTTTGGTTGGTCTTCCAGGTCCTCTTTTAATAGTTGGTATTTGTAAGGCTCTCCTCACTTGGTGTTCATCTGCCCGCCTCATTACATGTCCGTTCCAACGCAAGCATTTTCTTTGAGTTTTTCCGTTATCGGTATGACCTTAGAGCTGTCCCTTGTCAAGTTAAGTAACTCCACTGGCCCACCCCAACATGCGCATTTCCGTAACATGTAGCCTCTGTTCTTGGTTTTTGTGGGCTGCCCAGCACTCTGCTGCATACATAAGCGCTGGTCTGACGACGGATTTATATATTTTGCCCTTAAGCGAGTGCGATATTTTCTTATCTGAACGTTATTATTGCATTATCCGCAGAAGACTGGTAGGGCTTTGAGATCGCCTAGCGGAACACTACCATTGCCGAGATGGCTAAGGTGCTGTGTTCACTATTCTTCCCTCGGTGATCGAGGTTCGAAGCGCGTTTTGGCACATGGGTTTTTTTGTTATGATTTTTTTATTAATTTGTTTTTCCCAATTAATTATCAATCAACAAATCAGCCGTACCAATCATCCTCACTGATGGAATATCAACGTAAAGAATTTTCAATTTTTTTTTTTATAATTTGCGCGTGCCAAAGGGATTATTAATACCCTTATACTGGTTCTCAGGGCACGGGCGGATAGGGAAAGGGGGGAAAGAGACGGAGGAGATGCCGGTTTGCGTTAGCTTTAAATGTTTGAAGGTTGTAATGATTTGGAAATACAGAGGCTGGTAGTTCGTTCCACAAACGTGTTATTCGACTTATAAGCGAATCCCTATATTTGACACTACGTCCGAAGTTGGGCTTGAGGGTGAACTGATGTGCATTCGAAGCGCGACGCGTATTGCGGGTGAAGTTTTGAAAAAGAGGAATACAACTGGCTATTTCGATGGAGCATTTTTTATAAAAAAAAAAAAAAGCGATAAAAAAGGAACTGCGGAGCAGGCTTGGGTGCAGCAGACCAGATGTGGGCGTTATATTCCAGCTTTGGGCGGATGAATGCCTTATTTTTTGCAACGCTTAAGGAATCCTAGACATTTTGCAGCATTTTTGGCGACTTCAAATATGTGATCGTTCCATCGAAAACGGTTATTGATGCACATACCGAGAATGGCAAGTCTTTCGGATTCAGCGATGTAAGTACCATTCATGGATAATGATTGAGGGTCTTGGTTTCGCTTGAGATACAGAAGACAGCATTGAGTTTTGGATGCATTAAATTCCACTCTATTGATTGAACCCTATTTGGTTATGTTGTCCAGGTCGGAATTTAATGTGTTTAACATACGTTGCCGTTCCTCTTCTACGGCCGAAGAGCAGGGACGTGAGCTAGGGAACGAATATGAAAAACTGAGGGTACTGTCATCAGCGAAAGAATGGATTGGATTAGAAGTAGCAGACAAGAGGTCATTTATAAAAATGAGAAAGAGAGTCGGAGACAAAACGGAGCCCTGGGGAACACCAGCATTTATATGGTGAATTGCAGACTTGAAGCCGTCCAAGACAACTTGTATTGAACGGTCCGAAAGGTAATTTCTAATCCATTGAAGAAGAGACTCATCGATGCCATATGCACGCATTTACGACAAAAGAGCCTGATGCCAAACTCTGTCAAATGCCTTAGAAATATAGAGCGCAACCATCTTTGTTTCGCCGAAGTGATGTAGAGATTGGTTCCACTTCTCGGTGAGATATGCCATCAAATCACCCGTGGACCTGTTGCTACGAAAACCATACTGCCGGTCATTGAGGAGTTTTCGTGAATCAAGATATTTCATAAGCTGACGATTTATCAGCGTTTCCATGACCTTGGAAAGAAGGGACGTTAGTGCAATGGGTCGGTAATTGGACGGGGAAGAAGATTCGCCTTTTTTAGGGACGGGCTGGACAAATGCTGTTTTCCATCTTCTCGGAAAGAGCCCAGAAGAGTAGGACAGATAGAAAAGCTTACGCAGAGGTTTTGCCAGCGTGGAAGAACACCTCTTCAGAACTATGGGGGAGACGCCATCTGGACTAGCGGATTTGTATATGTTGAGAGTTTTAAGTACTCCTGCAACTGTACGAGTGCGAAAGTGGACTTGTCCCATGGAAAATTCGACGCTCTCATATACAGGCGGGGACAAATCACTATCTGGCATGGTGGAGTTCGCTGCGAAGTGAGCTGCAAGCAGATTGGCTTTGTCTAGGGAGCTGACAACTGGAATGTCATTGTAAATGAGCGTTGGGATGGCAGACGATGCAGAATTTTTAATATTTTTGACGAATGACCAAAAATGTTTACTACCTTTGGGACATTGTAGAATTGTTTGCCTCAATTTTTGGTCATGTAAGAATTTTACACGTCGAATGTGAGCATTGCAGTCATTTCTGGATTGTTTAAACTTCTTTTGGTTTTCCTCAGAATTTTTGGCTTTATAAGACCGAAAACTTACCTCTTTCGATCTGATAGCGTCTTTGTAGCTTTGGTCAAACCACGAGTTTGCCTTAGGTTTGATGCGTTTAATTCTTTTAGGAATAAAGGCATCCATACCTAAGAGGATGGTGTCAGTAATCATATCAGCGGCTGCATCCACGTCGCTATCGAGGAAGCATAGCGACAAGTTGAAACTCCTAAAGAAACTATTAAGGCCATCCCAGTTGGCTTCCTAGTAACGCCATACTTTTCTTTTCGGCGTTTTTTCTTTAACTGAGCGGTCAGAGTACCAGAATTTAGCCCATACGATGTTGTAGTCAGACCGGCCTAGAGGCGCTAAAACATCAATGATGCTTTTATGAGGGTGAAGGTAACAAACAAGTCCAGAGTGTTGGCAGAATGACTTGCAATGTCCGGTATATATGTAGGCTTATTTACAAGCTGAGTCAAATTGTTTGTCTCAGCAAAAAGTTCAACATACCCTCCTTCGGGTGTTGACTGGCTAGAATGTCGAAGTCAGTCCGAATTGTGTATATTGAAATCGCCCGCAATGACGATTTCAGTATAAGGATACAGGCAGACAATTCGTGTGATGGAATCGTATAGCGCATCAAACTCGTTAAAAGTTGAGTTGCTATCCGCACTAGGGCTTCTGTAAATAAAACAGTAGTGAATTATCTGCTTACGGACGGTGAATTTTAGCCATTCATTCATTCATTCATTCATTTTCAATGGCCCGCTAAACCTTCATGAGGGTCGCGGGGGTAGGATGCTCAGGTAGACTCTCCATCCTTCTCGATCTTTCGCCATTGACTCCAATTCATCAGGAGGAATCCCTAAGCGGCTCCAGGAGAGATGTCGGACTTGGTCCAACCATCTATTTCTAGGCCTTCGCGAAGTAGCCTACCTGATGGCACGGCAACTATGGCGCGTTTTGGAAGCCGGTCTGGGGGCATACGCACTACGTGACCAAACCATCGAAGTATAGATCGTTGCGTTCGGAGAAGTAGCTGCTCAACGTTGAGCGCCTCGCGTACTCTGGTGTTGCGCACTCGATCCCTACGAGTTATTCCAGCAACACCGCGAAGGAACCTCATTTCGGCAGCTTGTATCCGCGATCTTATTCTTTCGGTCACTACCCAAATTTCATGACCATAGGTGAGAGTTGGAACATACACCGAGTTAAAAACCGAAAGCTTAGCTTGAACACCAAGTTCGGCCTTCCTTATAACAGATTGGCCAAGCTCTCTAAAAATTGATCCAGCCTGACCAATTCTACAGGATAACTCGGCATTGCTCCGCCCATCACTCGTAAATAAGACCCCGAGGTACTTAAACTTATTCACCTGCTTCAGTGAGACTCCACTAACATGCAGAGTGCACTGAATGGGTTTTTTGGATACGGCCGTTACTTCCGATTTGTTCACGTTGATCTTCATTCCAGCATCATCACAAACGGCTACAAACCTTTCGAGTGCGCGCTGAAGTTCGGTTTGAGAGGACCCAAGGATGACCAAATCATCCGCAAAGAGCAGATGACTAATCCTTAGGTCTCACACTTTGAAACATTCCCCGCCACGGCTGCGCTGCAACATCCAATCCATATATACAATGAAGAGGAGAGGTGACAAAACGCACCCTTGGCGGAGTCCAACGCCCACAGTGAAAGGTATTGATTTAACACCGTTTATCCGAACACAGCTTCTATAGTTTGTATATAAAGACTGAATCGCCCTTAACAGGGAACCACCAATCCCATACTCCTGCAGAACACTCCAGAGTTTACCTCGAGGAACCCTATCACATGCTTTTTCCAAATCCATAAAACAAGTGTAGACAGGTTTGGCATACTTCCAGGTCTTCTCAAGAACCATTCTGAGAGCGAACAACTGGTCGGTTGTGCTTCTACCGGGACGAAAACCGCACTGCTCATCCCCCAAACTGTCCTCAACCACATCTCTGGAACGCTTTTCTAGCACCTTAGCCATTTGTAATTAAATTCCGGATTGGAACAGTGGCCATACTGTGGTGGAACTTGGTAAGCTATATCACTACGGACGTAAATGACGAGGCCGCGATGGGGAAAGAATAATGGCACTAAGCTATATCCAGGCAGCTTTAGATCGGAAGATTCTTCGACTACCTGTGTTTCGCTAAGTGCCAAAACAGCTGGTTTATGGGAATGGGCGTGGGCGTATAAGTCAAAGAAATTTGTTCTAAGCCCACGAATGTTAGTATAGTCAACCCTAAATTTCTTCATCATTACAACATAAAAACACAAAGAGACACAACTCTGACGCTACTAAGCAAGGCCGGTTATCGTCACCAACCGTCTACCACTGAGCTATCCCTGGATATTTTCTTTTTTTTTTTGCCGAGAGCAGGTGAAAATCTTCCAAAGACACAGACAAAGATTTTTACTCACTAAAAAAAACACCTCTCTTCAAAATGAATACTACAACTAAGCCAGTGCTTATTCAGCAGTCTTATTTTCGCTTACGAGAATCGTGATTATTGAAAAAGATGTTCGTATGTGATTAAAAATAATTTAACTTTAGACAGGTTTAATTCCAATGAAAGTTCCTGCCTTTTTCACGACCGCCAAATGCTATGACGCGAGGTCAAAAGGTTTTGTCCTTTAAAGGCGACGAATTGAATTGTTCGCGTCAAGTAGTTGAATGACAGTACGGTTGCAATGGCCGTAAAGGCGATCTTTGTATTAACGCGCAAATTTTGTTATCTCTTCGACGACGCTGGGAATTCCCAGATCCCGATGAATATCTTCGTTACGTACATACCACGGTGCGTTAATGATGTTTCTATTGTTTTTTTTGGTACAACCCCATAGTTGTATACCATACGTCCACATTGGCTTTAGCACTTGCTTATAGACAAGCAGTTTGCTATGTAGGCTTAGCTTCGAATGTTTTCCGAGTAGCTAGTACATTTGTCGGTATTTGTTTTGAAGCTCGTCGCGTTTCTTTTTCACGTGCGATTTCCATTTGAGCTTGACATCTAGAGTCATTCTTAGATATTTTGTTTCGTTTGTGTACGGTATTTGAGCCGAGTTTAGATATACAGGGGTTTTATACACTTTTTTGTACGTAAAGTTGACGTGAGTAGATTTGCTTTCATTCAGCACAATACGCCAAGAATTCGTCCAAGCGTGGACTTTATTAATAGCATGTTGAAGCTTTCCGGTTGCTGCCTCAATGGTATCGCCCGTTCTCAATATCGCCGTATCAGCTGCAAACGTGGCGACGACACAGTTTCTTTCCTGCGGGATGTCACGCGTATAGAGTACATATAGAAGTGGGCCGAGGACTCTTCCTTGCGGGACTCCGGCTGCAATCTCCTTGAAGTCAGAGTAATCGTTTCCGTGCTTAACATGAAAGAGTCTCTCGGTGAGGTACGATCATAAAATTAAAAAGAGTATATTCCAAGCCTTCGTGCTAAACCTTATCGAAAGCTTGTGAGACGTCAAGAAATACACCACAACAAATATTTTTTTCTTAGAGAGCTTTCTCAATCACGTCAGTTATTTTGTGGACTTGGTCAATTGTAGAATGTTTCATTCTAAATTCAAACTGATGGTCAGGAATGAGACGTCTTTCGTCGATTACGGGCTGTAGACGTTTGGAAAGTAGTTTTTCAAATATATTTGAGATAACCGGCAATAGGGAAATAGGCCGATATGATTTCTTCTCGTTTAGCGGTTTGCCTGGTTTCGGGACCATTATAATCTCGGCGACTTTCCATTGTCTCGGAACATAGAGCAATCTTAACGAAGCATTGATCAAATAGAGCAGTTTGATAATAGCTTTATTCGGCAATTCCTTGACTACCTGCGTCGTTATCAAGTCGTAACCCGGAGCTTTTTCGTCTTTAAATTTTTAATCACTTCCCTCAGTTCAATCAATGTAACTTTTTTTACTTTAAAGTTGTCAGATGTTGTGACTGGGGAGTCGGGCGTTAACGAAGGGCCGTCGAACGACTTAAATGTTTCTTCTAAGTGCAAAGCAAAAAGTTCTGCCTTTTCTTTGTCGCTCTTGGCCCAGTTTCCATCGTTTTTTCGAATTGATGGCGCTTGCATTTGAGGATGCCTTTTAGCGCTTTCCAAAGCCAATAATTTGATTCTCTTTCACCGGAGAGATTTTCAAGATATGTCGCTATCTTTTTGCTTTTAAATTCGCGAATACTATCTCTAAGGCGATTGCATAGTCGGTTAAGGACCGTTTTATGCTGCGGTGCACGAGTGATTTGCCATTTCTTCCGTGCTTTTCGTTTCTCCGTCACCAGTTCAATGATTTCTCTGGGATACTTTTCGTTGCGGTTGATCTTATAGCTTCTGGAAGCAGTGTTTTTCCACGCCGCTCTATGGATTGTTTCCACGAAACGATCAACTTCATCCTCTAGCTCACAAGGTGTTTTGAGTGATACATTTAAGGCGATATTTGTTTCGCAATCATTTCTAAAGCCCTCCCAGTTTGTTCTATTGCTAGTAAGTCTTGGAGGTCTTGATCAAAGCTTCTCCAAGTAATAAAATTACCGGGGAGTGGTCAGAAGAGAGATCAGAACGTTCTTTGACTGTAATAAACTTCTCGTAAATGCCTTTTGCAACAAAAAAAATCGATAAGATCGGGAATTTTTCCTGGATCGGTTGACCAATAGGTCGGTTTTCCAGACGAATAAAAACAACAACCGAATTCATTTGCCACTTCATAGAGAATTTTTCCTTTAGAGGATGTGCGTCTTGAACCCCAGAAGGTGTGCTTCGCGTTGAAATCTCCACCAGGAAGGAAATTTAAACCAAGCGCATTAAAGACACGAAAGTACTCATTTCTTTCCAGCGAGCATCGCGGCGGACAATAGCGGATAAAAGCGGATGCTATATTGTAGCTCGGGTGTTTATTTTTAACCCTTACCGCGCACAATTGAAGTTTTTCCAGCTCTATGCTTATATCGACTGAATGTTCGATATTAGTTTTAATGAATAAGGACGAACCGCCCCGCGCTCTATCAGAAGGATGATAGGCGTGATAACCAGCGTAGCCTCTTATCTTTATTTGCGATTCCCTTGTTAGATGGGTTTCGGAAATCAAACGTATGTCGATATTTTCTCTTATTAGAAACATTTCTAATTCGTTAAATTTTTGTAAGAGTCCATTTGCATTCCATGTTACTATTTTAAGCAAAGAATCCATATCTACTTAGATTTGGATTTAAGGTTAGCCAAACAAAAGCTTTCGACGTTACTGAGACGTTCGAGAATCCGTTTGTTAATTTCACATTGTTCCTCAAACTTAGCGTAGATGCAGTTCAGAATTTCATTCAACGGATCAGAGGGTGGTCCGTCGTTTAGTTTGGTTGCTTTGACTGCAGCCTGAGAATACGTCAGACTTACGGGGTTCGCTGGCTTATCCGAGGTTATTTTTCATTCAGCCTCTTTAAGGGACGACTTTGACGTACGTTTAACCGGCTTAGAAGGTTGTTTGACTGTTTTAAGAGTCTGCACTGCTGATTCGAGCGTCCTTTTAGAAAAAAAACGTCTTTTGTACATATCCTAAAAAAAAACATTTGGTACTTACGTAGGAACTAACAAAAGTTCGCTTAGTTGATTGAATAATAAAACACAAAAATAATTTTAGCTTTACATATTTAATCTTCATCTTTTTTTAATTTCTCCACATAATTCCCGTTTATTTCAATACATTTGTTCAGCGTACGAATACACGATCGATACCTCAGTGCAAACGCTGTCAAGGTTTCAATCACACCCAGTCGTATTGCCAAAAAGAACCGAAATGTGTAAAATATGCCAGGAACCACTTATCAGAAAGGTGTGACTTAAATAAGCAGGCTCCGGCGACCTGCATAAACTGCAAAGGCAAGCACCCAGCAAACTATCGAGGTTGTGAAGTAGCAAAGGAGCTTCAAAAGAGGCGCGATACACCCGAACCCAAGCTTAAGGGACAGTAAAACCGTTAAGCCTAACACCGCTAAGCCAATCACGACGAGACCGATAAAGGAAAATAAAAAAATTGCGCAAGAAAACGTCGATGGTCCAAGTGCAGCGGAAAAACAACCACAGGTTGACGCGAGATCGTACGCGCAAGTGGCGTCAAACGAAAACAAATTAAGATCAGCTACAACAGATCCGCTCAGCGAAATATTTACCATTATATTGGAAAAATTTAAGGAGCAAACCAAGGTTAATAAAATTATACTTGACAAATTAAGCAAGCTCGAGTTCAAACCTCGCAAGACAATCAAAAAAACATGAATATGAAACAGCTACTTAAGATACTCGTATAAGCGTGGAACGCAAACGGACTTCTGAAAAAAATTTACGAGTTAGAAGTGTTTCTACGGAAAAATAATATTGATATAAGTTTGGTATCGGAAACGCACTTAAAAAGGGACTTAGACCCAAAATAAAAGGTTACAGCGATTGCCATGCGAATCATCCTTCGGAAAATGTGAGAGGCGGGTCCTCTCTTTAAATAAACGACTGTATTAAGCACTCCGAAAACATAGAAATAGAATTTGATTCTATACAAATAAGCTCAGTCTCCGTAAAAATAAACCACTTAGACTACAACATCGGGATATAAGCTAGTGGAAGACGACCTCGTTCGTCTCTTTGACTCGCTCGGACCTAATTTTGTCTTAGGTGGTGACTTTAACGCGAAACACACTTTCTGGGGATCAAGATGCAATTTGACAAAACGCAGATTATTGTACAAAACCCGCATGAAACGTGGGGTGAACTTTTTTTCGACAGGAAAGCCAACTTATTGGCCAACTCACAAAAATAAAATCCCTGACCTCGTCGACTTCTTTATCGCAAAAGGGTTAACTACAAATTTGACGGAAGTCGAAGAATGCTATGATCTATGCTCAGATCACTTAGCAGTCACTCTGAAAATAGGTAGAAGTCTAGTAAAAAAAAGAAGGACCGCCTAGGTTAACTAGCAACAAAACTAACTGGGACGTTTTCAGAAGAGACTGCAAGGAAAATGTTGCTTTAAATGTACCGCTAAAGACACCATTCGAAATAGAAGAACATATCGAGAAACTCGTCGAAGCCATTCAGAGCTCAGCGTCTTCATGTTCACTGCAATAATGAAATAATCCGTACTATGGACATAACAAATCTTGAGCGCCGATGACAAAGAACAAGACCTTTCGACCTAGCGCCGTAAGGAAAAACCGCATGTAATGACGGTATTAGTAGGTGCCTTCACTGAAAAGCCACCTACCTAACGCGATTAACACTACAGAAGCGTAAACTACTTGCTAAGGCAACTTAGTCGTAGTCATCATAAAAATGAAAAAATGAGAGGGACGAATTTCCTACTACTACGAGTACGCGCAGCCGGTTCTCCTCTCTGAGGGGTGAGGTTTAGCCCGTAGGCATATACTAACTAGCACTGATGGCATTGTCAGATATATGAATCGGGCATAACCAATGGTACGGACCATCGGTATCTTTTGAAGATTCCTGCACCTCCGGGCACAACCAATAAAAAAAACAAAAACCCATAATTCTGAAGAGGTGTTCTTCCACGCTGGCAAAACCACTGCGCAAGCCTTTTCATCTATACGACTTCTCTGGACTCTCGAATAGATGGAAAACAGCATTTTTCCAGCCCGTCGCTAATAAAGGCGAATCATCTTATTCCTCCAACTACCGACCCATTCCACTTACGTCCCTTCTTTCTAAGGTCATGGAAACGCTGATAAAAAGTCGGCTTATAAAATATCTTGAATTCCGAAAGCTCTTTAATGGCCGTTAGTACGGCTTTCGTAGCAAAAGGTCCACTAGTGCTTTGATGGCATATCGCACCGAAAAGTGAAACCAATCTCTCCATCACTCTAGTGAAAGTAAGATTGTTGCGCTTAATATTTCTAAGGCATTTGGCAGAGCTTCGCATCCAGATCTTTTGTCGAAAATGCGTGCATTTGATATCGATGAATCCATTCTTCAATGAATTAGAAACTACGTTTCGGGTCGTTCAATACAAGTTGTCTTGGACGGCTTCAAGTCTGCAATTCACCATATAAATGCTGGTGTTCTCCAAGGCTCCGTTTTGTCTCCTGCTCTCTTTCTTATTTTTATTAATGATCTCTTGTCTGCCAATTCTTATCAAATACATTCTTTTGCTCATGACAGTACTGAGAGTTCACCAATAATTCTACAAATTTATAAAGAAAATTACACACGAATGCGAAGCAGGTCATGCTATACAGATCAAGGGAATAAGTACCTTGGAAACGAGAATATTGGCAAAGGCAAATGAATGGCAAGCAATTGGCGAATCACTCTCAGCACTTGCCCTAAATATTCGCCTCCCAAGCCCGTGTCCAGCTTGCCATTGGTAATTATTTAAATCGTAGTACCCCGCCTACATCTTAAGGACATCGTGTACTTTTGGTGATGTTGAGACGATAGTAACGTTAGGACTTAGTTCAGTTTTCAATAATACAACAACGCAACAGAACATGCATAACCCTTTCAAAATCCGATTTCTAATGATTTCACTACAAAAACAAAGACAAAAGTCAAACACAAATCTATGAATTATTTTTCAACTCACTGTACACGAAATCACTTTCATCCATGTCAAGCAAACAAAAGCGTGTGTCGGCTAAATCAAAGAACAGCCCAAACCCATCCCTGCGCTAAACAGGTATTTCTCTGATGTTTTACGATACATACTGTGCAGCATAATCGTTATATTCAGCACAGGTAATAATAAGAAAGCACTAATCCCCCTAAGGCACAGAACAATGAATTTCTCCTTAACTCCGGCGGAGCCCTTTTCCCATATAACAATAGTGGGTAGGGTGAGGGTAAAGTTATCATTTCGCCTGCACTTGGCAGGTGAACCACAGGCTTAGTGGTGGCCATCACGACCAAACATAAGCTCACAACACAATTGAGCGATGCTTCAAACATCAAAGCGTACCATCCCTGACGTACTATGTTGATTCGTTAACATTAGCAACAGGTGAAAGCGTTTAGTAGAAGTTAATCGAGACAGATCCTGGAGAAACTTCCAGAGACAGTTTTCGGGTTTTTGAGGTCAGAAAAGTTTTGCCATCATAACTTCTCGCCAATGTCTGTATTTGTTCAGATTGTGGTGTATTTTGGAAAGTTTCATCCAACTTAGTGCAAATTACCGTCGCCATCGTTCTCCCAAATCTCTTGTTACAAACAGAGGTTTTCAATTTATTCACAAACCATGCAGGAGGAGAATGTTGTGCAAGTTTTTCCACACAGCGATGCTGCTAATTAATATGCAACGAGGCATTCTATATTATGGATGGTTGAATTGGGATGAATCGATAAACCCTTTGGCATTAAATTTCCGAAAATGAAAGCAAAATTTTCCGGGTATTTTCGAAAAGCAAATGCTGTACTAGACATTGATGAAGGTTGGCAATGGATTTTGAGGCAAATATGAAATTTCTGTGGCTTGTGTTAAATTGTTGTTTTATGCCCAGCTTGGGGCGGGTGGTTGAAGAATCAAGAGTTCAAGGAATTATTCATGACCATATGTTTTTGTGGTGATAGTCCTGCAGAATCACAAGCAAAGTAACTTTGGACCGAAGAAGTAGAGCATCTAGTATTTTCTTTTTTTGTTAATGGAAGTCGGTAAGTGTAAGATTTTTAGACGTATTTCTTTATTGCAAAAAGAAGAGCTTGTCCTGCTATATAACCACATCGCACTTATGAATTATCCAGGTTGGTTGCTCGCCCGAGTTCGATGTAATGCAGAGTCAGCTTCTTCGAACTTTTCAACTCATTTCTTGTTAAGTTTAGCACTCGGAGCGAGCTTAACTTATACAAATCTACGCCGCTCAATGATCGCCGGCCGAACTATGGTTTGCATTGGTATTGTAAAAGAAACCACCGCTGCAAGATTCACGATTTTATCGTCGTTTTGACGATTTTTGGACTGCATGGCAATGTGTCGATTTTTCGCTATACTTTGTAGGGCTGTAGTTATGACTTCACGGCCAATTGCGCAAGTAAATACTACATGACTAAACACTATGTCCTTCCGAAACAAACTGCAATGAAAAATTAAAAATGGGAATCTGCCGGACATGGCAACAATTCAATACTGAATCCAATCGTAAGTACTCAGTTAGAATTCTCAGTAGTAAGGACTAGTCGTCTAACACCGTCATAACTGACTCTGAAATAGGAATATATTCGGAAGACTCAAAGATGGACAAAGGTGTCGGCTCACAATTGGCACATCTACGTCTATAAGATTACCAGATTCGTGCAACATTTTTCAATCATCTTTCAATGCGGTAGACAAGGTACGTGAGCTGTGTTTGGAAATCATGCAGTCCAATAATTCTTCTTTAGTTGCATCAACACGAGCGATTCCCACCAGAGACAACCAAGTCCCTAATGTCATTATCGAAATGCAACACCTAGAGGACGTAGGACGCATCTTAAAATCGGCAACTAAGTTGCGTGGCACAGGAATATCGTTGCACAGAGACTACTCGGTTGCATGGCGACCAAGAAGGAATCGCTTGCTAAGACTCAAATAGGAAATTTAAGCTTAAGCTTGGAGTTCGAAAACAACTCCTTCTTGATTCTACCATCTTATAAAATTGTATCCATTGGAAAAATGATTTCTGGAAGCTTCAAGCTGTAGTGATGGCACGTTCCATGCTTTTAACGTGAGGATTGTAGGAGATTTAAGTGCACGGATCAGTAATAATTAATTAACTGAGAATAGCAAATTGGAAGTCAAACGCCAGTTAAAGGATATAGTTATTGCAAACCGGGAAAAAAAATTACTACAATTTTGCAATTCTTTTGGACTACGTGTGCTGGAGACCAGCCTTTCCTCAATTTTCTCCTTTTGCGGACTTGTAATATCTTGCCGGTAAGGCTTACATCAATTTAGTAAACTTACTAAGGGTATATCTACTTCCTCCCCTCTCTCTTTTTCGATCTGAGTACCGTCTCAATGAATAAAGATATTTTATTCCACATGTCGATACTCGAGACCATCATGTTTACCGCATATTCTGGAAAAATCTCTCTGATCTCTGACTCCAGGCTATTTCTTTCTGCTGCTCACCAGGTACAGGTGAAAAACATGTGATACGCAGATGTATTGGCAGGCTGCGCTCCCTACTTGTCTCGTCTTGTGCAGGTGTCAGATGAAGTAACCAGTTAGGAACTGGGTAATATAATAATTCACTTCACTGTGCTCCCGCTCCGTCCACGCAGCAATGTCTCTAATCAACCGATAGGTACACCTTTCCCTCCTTTCGGCATTCCATCTATTTTGCCACTTCTGCTTCGAGAGTTGCTTCGCTTCTGTAGCTGTTGCTGCCGCGCCTACTTCCGCCTTCTTGTCGTAGACGTACTTCTTTGGTGCTGCTAGGAGGGCGTCACTTCTGCAACTACTAGGGCTGCTGGCTCCGACACTGTTCGGTGTGAACTCGTTATCCGAAGAGCTCCTATACGTTGCACCGCGGCCACTTTCTTCCTGTATATCTCTCTTTTGTCCGCATCAGGACAGATCTTGGAGCCATACAAAAGTATTGAGAGCATAACTAACATCAGGAGTCTTATTTTATTTGTCGTGCGACCTGCTATGTTCGCCTTCAGTCTGCTTAGGCATACGCATGTTTTCGCAGCTCTTTCGGATGTGGACTTAATTTGTTGCCAGAACGTGAGCTTCGTATCTAGCCTAACTTCTAGATATTTTACTGCTTCCTTAGCGTATATGACTTCTGGACCCAGTTGGAGCTCGATTATTGTGGGTAACTGCTTCCTCGTCAGCAGACTATCTCGGTTTTCTCCATTGCTAAGCTTAGGCCGTGGTCCTCCATCCCGGTGTACACTCGTCTCATGACTTGATTTATTCTTCTCTTCGTCTGCGTCTTTGATGTCCCTTCTGCAGCGACGTCGTCTGCATAGCCGACGAAAACTGTGTTTTGGGGCTTCTTAATGCGGAGAATTCCATCGTAGGAGATGTTCCACAAATTCGGTCCCAGAATTGAGCCCTACGCTGCTCCGGCCGTTATTTTTTTCCTGTGAGGTCCTTCTGTGGTGTCATAAATTAGCTCTACCTGTCGCGATGGTAGTCCCATATGCGTTTGGCATGTCGCACAATCTGACCGAGTTGAAGACATTTTTTAACACGAGAGTTGCCAACACAATAACCTTCCACGAATAGTGGCTACCCTGATGGGTTACTTGGGCAGCCCTAACCACCTCTTCCAAAAGCAAGTATTGTATAATAGAATGACCTTTTCTTAATCCATGCTGCCTTTTAGATAGGCTCTCTCAGAGATTTGAGTTTTCAGCAATCTCTCAAGGAGTTTTCCTGTTGTGTCCAGCATACACAGGGGTCTGTACGCTGACGGGGAGTCTGGGTCACCTTTCCCTTTGCTTATCAGTAATATGTGCAGTATTTTCCAGATTTTGGGAAAGATTCCGTGTTCTTAGCATCTGTTGCATATGTTTAGTAACAGTTGTCTAAAAGAATAGTAACACATTCTAAAATTCGAATAGTCAACATTTAGTTTATGATTGTCGACTACCAGAGAATCCCGAACTGAATACATTCTGCAAAAGCTCACAATGTTTCTACAAAGGTACCCCAGACTTTGAAATCGAGTAAAATTTCAATTAAGCAGCGGCCTTCTTCTTTTTATGAACAGTATCATCTAAACCTTCGATAGGAACTTGAAAAGGCATGTTCACGGAACCAAATCCATAAATTACTTATACTTGGAATATTGACGTTAATATATCTGTCATTACCGAATTCAATTACCTTTCCAGAGCTAACTGACCAGCTTTAGAAATTCAATGCTACGAGGCCCATTTTACACATGTACGCATGTACGATTCAGAAACCTGATTATTCGATGCCAGGAATATGCCTACGTACGAACCCACACCCTACGCACTTCTACCACTCTCCCCGCGGTTCTAAGTGTACAGAATTCATTGAGATCATTCACTCTTATTCGGCACCGGATATACGGCATAAATGCCGGACAAGACCCTGTTCTATCTGGCGCCAGATGCCGGATACACGGCACCAAACACATCGAAGTGTACAGAACTAAATCGGGGCTTTCACACTATTTATCCGGGCGGCGTCGAATACGACTTACCTATTATGTTGCAAAATAATATTCAAATGAGTTTTGGGTGCCGTGTATCTAGATAAGCATGAACGCTCTCATTGAGTTCTGTATGCACTCCCATTGAGTCCTCTATATGCACGCATCGGATAGGCGTGAAAACTATAAAAAGCGGTATATCCGATGCCGGGTACGTGTGAAATGGGGCTATTATCAGTATTATTATAATATCCAAGAACTTTCAGACAGGCTAACAACTAAACTAATGCTGGTCGCAGTCAAGCAATAATTGGTTTTAAAATATTGTAGAACAGAAAATCAAAAAGATTTTACTATCAACAAGCATTTTAATTCTACAATCCTAGACTAAATGCAGGAACTAGATTAAGGATGTGTCTTTGCCGTTCTTCACATAATGACACATGGTACAGGCCCTCACCAAAAAATCAAGCTTGTCATGGTATCTAGTGTACTTACTTGTGAGAGAGATTTTTTTTTTTTCTTTTTTTTTTTTTCGAGGGTTGGTGAAAAATCTTCCATAGACACTATGAGAATAGCAAGCGCGTGCTCATAGTAGTGTCAGATTCTTACTGACTAAAAAAACACCACCCTTCAATATAAATTTGTTAGATATCGCAACTAAGTATTAACTTATCAAGCAATTTTTCTATCATGAAATAAAATCGTTTGGCAGGTTACTTTCCACTGAAAGATCCTGCATGTTCCGCAATCTAGACGCGGTTTATCATTATCTCGCCAAGTCGAAGGGTTTCGTCCTTTGTAGTCGGCGCAATAAATTGCTCTCATCCAAAATTTGTAGGACTGTATTGTTGACATGTCCGATTAGTCGGTTTCTATGCTTTCTCGCGAAGCTTCTAGTTTCAGCTTCGATTGTCGGAATTCCGAGATCCCTGTGGATATCGTCGTTTCTAATATACCACGGTGCTTGGACAATCTCTCTTAGCACTTTATTTTGAAAAGTTTGTAAAATATTTGCATTTGTTTTCTTGGTACAACCCCAAAGTTGTATACCGTAGGTCCACACAGGCTTTAGCACTTGCTTGTATAAAAGCAGTTTGTTCTCAGTACTGAGCTGGGAATGTTTTCCGAGTAACCAGTACATTTCGCTGTATTTGATTTCGAGTTCTTTACGTTTCATTTTCACGTGCGAATTCCATTTCAGTCTTGCGTCGAGTGTCATTCCCAGGTATTTGGCCTCGTTTGCAAAAGGTATTTGGACCGAGTTTAGGAAAATTGGCAAGTTATTAGTTTTCTTGTAAGTGAAATTCACGTGAACAGATTTAAATTCGTTAAGGGCAATCCGTCAGTCCCTCGTCCATTCATTTACTTTATTTAGCGCGTTTTGCAGTTTTTCAGTCGTTTCTTCGATTGTTTTACCTACTGCTAGGATAGCAGTGTCATCGGCAAACGTAGCAAGGATAGTGCCATCTTCTTTCGGTATATCACGAGTATATAACAAATAGAGAAGCGGCCCAAGTACGCTTCCTTGTGGTACGCCGGCCGAAATTTCTTTGCGCTGCTAGTATTCGTTTCCATGTCTAACACGGAAGAGTCTATTCCCCAGATATGATACTAGAATATTGTATAAGCATAGAGGGAGAACTTGTCGTAGTTTGCATTTCAAGCCACACCTTATCAAAGGCTTGCGAAACGTCAAGAAATACGCTTGAGCAAATCTTTTTTTCTTCAAATGCTTTCTCGATTACGTCAGTAATTCTATGCACCTGGTCAATCGTCGAATGCTTACTTCTGAACCCAAACTGGTGGTCAGGGATAAGATTACTTTCGTCTATAACCGGTTGGAGACGCCTTAGTAATATCCTCTCGAAAATTTTGGATATGACTGGAAGAAGCGAAATTGGTCTATACGATTTTACCTCATTTGGCGGTTTTCCTGGTTTTAATACCATTATGACTTCCGCAACTTTCCATTGGCTCGGAACGTGTTTTAATCTGAGCGCAGCGTTTACAATATGGAGAAGCTTAATCAAAGCCTTTCTAGATAAAACTTTGAGAATTTCTCCGGTAATCAAATCATAACCAGGAGCTTTCTTAGGTTTTAGAATCTCGATCTCATGTGTGAGTTCCCTTAGCGTTGCACTTGTGAGTGTTAAATTGCCAGATGGTAAATCCGGCCTATTGATGTTATCGTAAACCACTTGACTATCGTACGGTTTAAAGGTTTCTTCCAGGTGGGCCGCAAAGACGTCCGCTTTTTCTTTATCTTCACTTGCCCATTCATTTTGATTCAATTTAATTGGCGGCGCGGGGACTTTGGGCCTTTTGGTGCCTTTTATGGCTTTCCAAAGTGAATAATTGGAATCTTTTTTCGCTGTTAAACTTTCAAGGTAAGAGCCTATTGCACGATTCTTAAAATCCTTAATAGTTTTCTTTAACGAATTGCACAGACGATTCAAGTGTGTTTTATGCTGCGGAGCACGACCCTGTTGCCATTTTTTACGCGCTTTTCGTTTTTCCTTGACCAATTCCTTTATTTCCGGAGAATATCGTAAACCGTATTTGTCCGGCGTTTTCCTTGGAATGAGAGTATTATTCCAAGAGGCGAGCTGTACGATCTCGACGAAGCGATCAACTTCAACCTCAAGTTCATAGGGTGCCGTAAGTGGAACGCTCAGTTCAACATTGTCTTCAATTTCGTTCCTAAAACCTTCCCAGTTAGTTGTTCTACCAGTTAATCTCGCTGGCTCTAGGTTATAGACTAGTTTTTCGCTCAATGTCAAAATAATTGGGGAATGGTCAGACGACAGATCAAAACTCTCTTTGACTTTTATGTGGTTGGTAGATATTCCTTTCACAACGAAAAAATCTATCAGATCAGGTATTTTTGAAGTATCAGTTGGCCAGTAAGTCGGTTTACCCGTCGAATGGAAATCGCAACTGTACTCCATACCTGCCCATAGAGCATTCTACCTTTTTTCGAACTCTTGAGCCCCAGAACGTGTGTTTCGCATTAAAATCGCCGCCAATAATGAAATTAGGTTTAAGCGATTCAAACATGTTAGTAAAATCACTTTTTTCAAGTGCGGAACGCGGTGGACAGTAGATAGACGACATTTTAAGAGTACGCTGACTATTTTTAACTCGAATCGTGCAAAGTTGCAAAGTTTCAAGCTCTATCTTTAGGTCTTCCGATTGCTCGATACAGTCTTTAATAAGCAAGAATGATCCGCCTTTCGCTTTTCCCGAAGAGTGACAAGCGTGGTAATCATTATAGCCTTTTATTTTTAAATGCGATTCCTTTTTTACGTGGGTTACAGAAATCAAGCAAATATCAATATCTTTTTGGCGCATAGATATTTCCAATTCGTCAAGTTTTTGCAAAAGTCCGTTTGCATTCCAAGTACATATTTTTAACATTCGTTTATCATTCATATTCTAGTTGAAGTGCGCATTTTCTGTGAATTATTTTCGAGCTTAACAAGCCTATCGAGAATAATTTTATTTATTTTGCTTTGTTCTTCAAGTTTCGCAAGAATAACTGAGAAAACATGAGAAAAGGGGTCCGTCGAAATTTCAAGGTTTTTTGGTTTTACGGAAGCCATGGGCTGAGCATAAGACTGCATTGCTGCTGTCCGAGGGTCATTGCCCGGAGGCTTTTCTAATCTTAGCTTTTCAGTACCTTTTCTTTTAAGAGCAGAGGTCGAGGAAAGAGATAGTGCTGATGAATTCACGTTCGTGGGACAACATCGGACTTCGATCTTCGACTACAGTCTCATTTGTAGCGAATGGAAACTTTACGTTCTAGATTGCCAAAGTTACAGCGGTTCGCCAAACCGGTGACTGGCTAGGGGTTAATACATTGTCAACATCGAATATTGTTATTTACGTCGACAGTCTGGCAGCCATCAAATCCCTGGCATCTAGCACAATACATAAACATACAAATACCATAAGCATTACCGACATCAAGGGGCCAATGTCTTATGTTAAGTACCTTATCCAAACCGATGCGAGAAAGGTGCCTTATCACCGACGGCACCATCTAGGCCAATGAAACACCTCCACACAACTTTAACTAATACTTAAAATATCTAGGTCTATTGGACTCCTAAAACACAAGAGAGGAACCATATCCAAAATAACAAAATAGCAAACGTCCTCACCGGATACTGTGCCATAGGAAGACATGCTCAAAGACTGGGCATCCCTACAAAGACTTCCGCAGAAGCTGAAGGAATGCGCTTGTTCTGCGCTCGCTAATATTAAGAAGGCCATCCTGGGTGAATACTCTTTCAACGATCTAAATGATCTCAGCAACGCCTGCACGGCTAAAATCAATTCCTTCATACAACGAAGAAAATTGTTCCTGGAGTAAGATAGTGACTCAACATCGGCACTGGTCTAAGTGCATCCTCATCGAGGGCCGATTCTAGCCAAACAAACAATCAACGCTAAGTGTTCACTCCCGAGCTGAACAATGGAAATGACGAATGCATTGTATGTACTCGTATGTGTAAAATTGTATCAGAGTACAAATACTTAAGAATCTTGATACGAGTGTGTGCCAACCTGAATATGAACAAAGATCTTAAAGCAGTTTCGTCGGTATTTCTTCAAGTGTCCTTGTGGGAGCGACGTACATCTGACGTCAGCTCGAACTTACGAATTTCATGCAATGAGCAACTTGCGTCTTTAAAAAGGCAGTTTGACATCCTACTAGCGAAGACAAGTCACATCGTATGTGTTAAAACGAAAGAGCGGTTGAGTTGCCTCAGCGAAGAATGCATTACCCCAAAATAAGGCACAACCTTCAAGACAAAACATACCTCATGAACTGTAATAAGTTTTACATGATAAGCAATATGCTTAAAAATTGGGATGAATTAGTCAGTCTGAATTCTATACCCCATCAAATAAACCTTCCAATTCTGTGTGATCTTTGCAATCTCAAAGACTGATAGGATTTGTTACACTTCATCGGAAGGTGCCCAATTCTTATGCATTTTGGCAGATTTATCGGATCATATACAATCGACTTTAAGGTTGAGCATATGTACCTACTTAGAAACTTTGTATTTCTTTTAAACGGATTTTCTGGGGCGATAAACTTTTCTCATCCATTACAATAAGAAGGAAGCAAGTGACACTCATGGGTTTCCTGTATGAGAAAGAGAGAGGTTTTGCCTAGCTTGGAGATAAACGCTACAATTTCTTTATTCTTAAAATATCTACGTACATCGGTTACTTCACAACTAAAATGACATCAAGTGATGAAGTTCTACACAACGTTGCAGTGAAACAGGAATTTGTTTTGTGTACTCAGAGAGCAACTTTCTCCAGAAAAACTTTTTATATAAAGAATGTAAGCAGCTGGGAAATTCCATAAAGAAAGCATTCGACTGGCGGCAGAAACGTAGCGTACTGAGCTCTCCCTGGACGTTTTCTTCTCTGTTCCATTCTCCTATAACTCCCATATCACTACTCACTGTCAAATGAGAACTCTACTTCGGGTTGTAGCTGGTAGGAAATCGTAGTCATTCGAAATACAGTGGCTTTTCGTAAGAGTCGTATAATCTACGGCATGTGTTGTAAATGGTATGCTTATGATACGTAAGGCATTTGCCGTCGCCTTGGCTAAAACCTAGTTTATTTGATGGATAAACATCGTAGCAACTACCCAACCTTGAGACAGAAGTGCTTACTTTACTTTCTTACATATGTACTGTATTCTCTTGTGGGTCCTAGTGCATCCACTATGCCTACGTGCCATCGTGTACGTTTTCTGGCAATATGACTGAGTTCTCCCCAACTACCGTGCCTCCTTCTCGACTATTCTGCACCATATTCTTCTCGGACCGCCAGGTCTTCTGCCATCCTAAGTTAAAGGGTTCCATTGCATAGCATGGTTCGCTATGGAACTGTCACCCTTTCGGAACGTGTGACCAATCCACCGCCACTTCCGCCGATGGATGGTTGTGCCTACCGGTTTCTGACCCGTTCTCTCGTGAAGGTGTTCGTTAGGGATACGATTGGGCCAGAAAATCCTTAAGATATTGCGCAGCCACCTATTAACGAACGTTTGCAGTTTTCTGGGAATAGTAGTGGTCACTCTCCATGTGCTCCATCCATATAATAGCACGGATTCAACGTTGGAACAGCGGAACAGTCTTATCTTGGTGTTTAAACTGATTGCATTGCTTCGCCATATTTTGGACAACGACAAAGCTGCATGAAGCACATCGCTAACCACCAATAGGAATTTGGTTCTCAAATTCCTCAGACAACCTTCCTCTATGCAGAACGTGACACTTGGAGCCTTCATATGTAGCTTTACTTATAACAATTAGTTTATCGAGAATACCTCTCCTGCGTAAGGCACGACAAATAAACTCCCTGTTGGCACTATCGAACGCCTTCTCAAAATCGAAGAACAGCAGGTGGAGGGGCGATCGATATTCAACGCACTGTTCGATGATAATCCGCAGGGTGTTGATGTGGTCGGCACAGGAGGATCCGGAGCGGAAATCTACTTGGTCGGCATCAAGTGTGTCTTCGAGATGTTGTTTGATTCGCTCCAGGATGATTTTAGCTATTATCTTAGCTACAGTAGGCAGCACGCAGATACCTCTCCAGTTTCCGCACTCCATTAAATTTCCTATCTTAGGAAACTTGACGATCATTCCTTTTTCCATTTGTTAGGAAAGCTCTCAGCTTCCCAAACTCTCTCTATAAGTGGAAGCAGAAGATCAGCCGATATTGTCGGTGCTGCACGTAAGAGCTCTGTTGGAATACCGACAGGTCCTGCCGCCTTGTTGGTCTTGAGTGCCTTGATCGCGGTAGTGATCTCATCATTACTGGGAGTCGTTGTGCGTATTCGGGAACTTCTCACTTCGGGCATCTCAGTCTGATTTAGGAGCATATCGCTAGCGAATACGCGGTTCAAACCCATAGCAAAATGCTCTTTTCATCTCTGGAGCTGATCCTCATCCGAAATGAGCAAGGAGCCGTCTAGGCTTTTCACTGGGTGTTGGCTGGAGCTGCGACCACCTGTCAGCTCTTTGGTGATTCTATAGACGGTCCTGCTGTCGCACGTCTGTGCAGCTTCTTCTGCTTCTGTAGCCAGGGCGTTGATGTAGTTGCGCCTGTCACGTCGTATGCTACGATGAACTTCTCTCATCTTCATGCAATATAGGGACTCTAGCTCGCTTCTCCCTGCTACTGGAGTAGCTGCAACGCAAGCTTTCAGATGTTTTCCTTCGTCAATCCGTCTCCAGGTATCCTCAGAAAGCCAGGCCCTATGTCTTCCCTGCCATTGGCCGACAATTCTTTCAGCACCAGATGTAAGAATATTTTTTCTTGGATCGTTGTGGGCATAGAGTTGCTGATTGCTTCCACACCTTGCTAAAGGTGCTCCCTTAATTGTTGGCGCACTGAGGGATCATTAAGTCTATCAATGTTGAACCTGGTCATTCTTGTGTTGTCGTGGGATCTTCGAACTGCAGCAGTGCGTAGTTGGAGAGTAGCTATCATAAGATGGTGATCTCGTACTATCCCTACATCTGACCCTCGCCTGTATCGGACGTCCCGAAGACTACTTCTAAAGTGGCGGCTGATGGCAAAATGGGCAATGTGATTGGAGGTTGCTTGCCTGTCGTTGGAAACCCAACTGACTTTGTGGCAGGTCTTGTGCTCAAACATGGTGCCATCTATCATTTTGGAAATTAAGAAGCCACTCGTTGAATAGTTCTTTTGCCACCTTTTGTTGGAGCAGTAAGATGCAGGAAGTGATTTCAGAGCCTTGACACTTCGGAGTTTATCAGCTACTACCCTTTCTTTGCTGCATTTGCCACCGTGGCCTTTCTGATCTTCAAAAGTCAAGGCTCAGTCGGGGAGACATTTGGAAAAAAGAAGATCGATCTCATTCGTGTTGAAAATGTTGCATGGATCATAGGGTTCCAACAACTGGTTTCTTCGATTCTGAACAAGCTAGCACTTTCGCCACAAATCTTTTTAAAAACAATGCCCTGACGTTTCTTAAAATTGGTTACTCACCATTCACTAGCAGTAAATCCTTGAATGCCTTTCGAAGTTGCAAACGACTGAGCTTTCTCCTTCGGCATAAAACATCCAACTAGTAACATATGTTTTCTGCTCTTGTCTCACCAAGCCATTTAACTAAACATTCCTCTAGACGAAGATGCTGACCTTTGGGATATCTCTTTCTACGTCCACTTTTTTTGTATCCGACAATCTGACATTTTTTCCTTAAAATGCTGTAAAGTGTACTGTTCACGCGGAGCGACTAGGTGTACTGCATAACGACTATTATAGAAGTTGCAGGAACGAAGAAGAAATTGAATTTGTTCACCACCTGCTGTGTAATTGTTCTGCCCTATCGGTCAGAAGAATGAGGACTCTTGGTAGTTACTTCTTCTCGGAGCTGGAGGATTAAGGTAATGTAGAGCTAACAGACCCCCTGATATTCATCACGCGGTTCTAACAGCGGACTATCTTTACAGCGTTTCCACTTTTCCAGGCTGAAATGATTGGGTACAATGGACCCGAACTGTCTTAGTGAGCAGTGACTCCTTTGTCACAAGGCACCCATCTATGTACTATCTGTAACTTAACCTAACTCACTCCAAAAATATTTGAAAAATACAAAGTTATAGCCCTCCCGAACCGCTTCTCCTCAAACGCATTTTAAACGGAAATTTCTACAGTTTGAGTGCTTTAGAAAACTTAACGAAGTCTGATTTAACTACAATCAAACAGGTGGAACGTTAGCTCAACAGTTTCTCTCTCCTGCACAGGAAATGCAGTTTACTTGTGAAGCTTTCTCTCCAAAGTTCCATAGTAAATTTCATAAAAGCTCATTTCTCCTTACAAAATCGGAACTCATTTTCATTGTACAAAATCAGTACTCATACGAGTATTCCACCCATCAATACGGTGGTGCTACAGAAAAATCGAATGCGTGGTGTAGAATTTTTCATATTTCTTGCGCAGAATTTTCGCAAACAATTTCTTTTTGTTTGTCTTATAAATATCCACTCTATTTGCTTTCCTTTTTGAACCAAAGTCTCGCAAGGATATGTACCTCGAAGCTACATTGTTCCCGCAGACAGGAATATACTTCACCCCCGCCTATGTAAACTGTCCCATTTTCCTTGAATAGTGTTCTAAAATTAATTTTAATTAGAAAATGAATTACTTGTACCTACTCGTATTACATCGATCGATACTACATTATACCCCGGTCACAGTATCCGTTTTGGTAGAGATTCACATAGTAAAATCAGCAACAGGCACGGCACAGACATAGACATAAACACGAATGACGAACAGTTTGGGTAAACAGAAGAGAAAAAGATATCAAATCAAATTGAGTTGTTTACTCGTAACTGTCGATGTAATTCCTACAGTTTAGGTACATCCTTAAAAGAGGAAGCTATACTTACATATATAAGGAAGGACACTAGAAAAAAAATGACTCCACCCTCACACCTTGAGGCTTGAAGAGATTAGTGTTGAGGTGAAAAATGACTCCTGTTATGTCCGGAAGAATTAAAAGTGAAGCGGATTTGAATTTTGTAATAAATTGGTCTAGTGTTTGGCAATTTTGTAGACAAAAGGAAGCTATTAACTTGTGTTAGTTGGCAATAAAATTAGATTAGATACACGGAAAGACTTGTAGAGTTGCTCTGTAGGATTTATGGTTTCATGTTAAGTGCCATCTGGTATTTACAAACAAACTGCAGAAGCTATGTCCGCATAAACGGCGTTAAATTAACACATTTTACTTTTGTCACCTCTCCTCATTAGGTGTATGGACTGGATGTTACAGCGCAGCTACTGTGGAGAATGATTTTAATTAGGAAGCTTACGGATTAGTCATTTGCTCTTTGAAGATGATTTGGTCATCTCGAGAGATTTGTAGCGCACTCGATTGTAAAGCTGCTGGCATGAAGGTAAACGTGAACAAATCTAAAATAATCGCCATTTCCAGCACGCCTGTTCAGTGCACTCTACATGTTAGTGGAGTCCCACTGAAGCAGGTGGATAAGTTTAACTACGTCAAGGTCCTATTTAACTATTTAAGAGTGATGGAAGTTTAGTGCTGAGTTATCCTGCAGATTTGGTCAGCATGGATCTATTTTGAGAGAGATTGCTCGATCTTTTATAAGGAAGGCCGACCTTAGTGTCACTCTTTACTGCGTTATACCATATGTTCCAACTCTCATCTATGATCATGAAATCTGGATAGTTATCGAAAGAGTAAGATCGGGGCTACAAGCTGCCGAAATAAGATTTCTTCGTGATGTTTCTAGAATAACTCACAGGGATTAAGTGCACAACTACAAAATGTACGAAACATTCAATGCTGGACAGCTACTTCTCCAAACGGAACGATCAAACGAACGGTCCCCAAACTCCCTTCCAAGCCAACATCCTGATTGCCGTGCGTTGAAAGTGTATGCCTGAAATTTAGATTTTTTTTTTTTTTTTTGATATAGATGGGGTGGAAGGCAGAGACTGAACCCTGGAGCACTGCGACCTAAAAACATCTTTTGTGCTATCCCCTGGTTGATTGATTTTGAATTTGACAACTAGCTGAAATCAAGTTCATTAATGAAGCTGAGAATAGTTCGAGCTGAAGAAGAGGTGACGTCAGAAGGTGATGTAACGCCTTTATTAAAGTGCTTTAGCCTAAGTCTGGCTATGACCGGGAGATCACAGAGTATGTGATGGGTTGTTCCGGTGTCTTCAAGACAGAGACGGCACGTATCAGATTGAACACGGCCCATTTTCTTGAGATGGTAGTTGAGAGAGCAATGTCCAGTTAGGAAGTCAGTAAGGATCTTAGAATTCTGTTTGCTCATTGGTAGAATGTCTCTAGTTCTATTTTTTGAGAAGTTAATAAATTTCTTGGGATGCCTTAGGTCGGGTTGAGCATTCCAGTGAAAGAGCATTTGTTCGCGTTCGCAGCGGAGTAGCTCTATTTTTATCTGCCTGGTGGGTTCAGTTCTAATATAAGAAGATTGGGCACCTAGTCTGACGAGCTTATCAGCCGCTTTATTACTAGGAATACCTTTGTGACCGGGGACCCACATTAGTGTGATATTATTGTGTGCAGCAAGCTGCAAAGCGTCTGGAGACAATTCCAAACCAGCTTAGACTTTGTAGCGTGCGCCTTAAAAATATTCATTAAATTTTTTTATTTTTTTTATTTTTTATTTAAGTTCTAAATTTAACTGATAGTACACTTATCGTGTACTTGAACCGAAAAAGCCGCTGTAATGTTACCAATTGCATCACACATCACACTGTACTTTTTCTTTAACTATAAAAGCCCGGTTGTTACACGCGGACGGCCTTTTCCTGTTGATAACTAATAGTGTGTGCATCGTGTCAATTTAAGTGGTAAATTCAGTAACAATTTCTATCGCTCTTATTTCGCTTTTTTTATAAGTGTCTTAAATCGACTTTATTCTGAAGAGAGAGCTTATACAAAGCCTCCACAATTTGAATCACCAAATATCAGGTAACTTTAATTTATTCAGTGAGATATCTTGTCCAATTTTAAAAATAATTTCTTCACACAGACGTAGTTGTACGAGTAAACGTATCTTTTGTCGCGAGCAATTTATACCCCTACCTAACCTCTTGCAATCACGAGGCTACACAGTAAGCCATTTGCTCAAATGGACTGGAGCCGCATTCAAATAGAAGGGGAATCGCTCGTGCATAATATTTGAATAACCTGCAAGAAACCACACTAACCTATTGGAGTGGCTAAAAGAAAGCCTAATACTTCTGAAATAAACTCCAAGACACGATGCAGCATTGCTAAACAAGGGAGAGCACATCTCAAAACCACACACCGAAGACCATCAATCGTCTCTCATCGAACACAGAACGCTACGTTCTGTAATCATTAGAAGTCCCGGATTCATCCACATGAGACATTTGACCGAAAACGAAAAAAAAAAACAATTATTTAATTCAAGTTTACAGTAAGAATTAGATATAAGTAGGTATCATACTTTTGTGTAAGGTAAGAATCGCCAAAAGTACTACCCATCATTTTTCTTATCATTCATTACAATCTTTATAACAGCTTACAGTGATCATCAGACCCAATTGTGCGCACAGTTAGTCTGCAGTCAACGATCTACATGCACGTACATAGACAATATTTTAGTAATCATCATATACTAATTCACCAATCAACATATGAAACCGTAAGTGATCTTTTGGCTTTTCTTTATATATAAATTTTTCATTACATCTTCATATGTCAGAATATATATCAAAATTTCCAAATATTAGTTTACTTATCTAAATTTTCTATTAAAAAGATTTGCAAAATTATTCGTACTCATATATACATATCTTTACCTAGATTATATAAGCCTATATATTATGAAATTCTCCTTTCTTTTTTTAATTGCCACATTAAATAATAAATGATGTTAGTTAAAAATGATATCTGAATTGTTCACCCATTTCAATATGGTTTAGATTGATTCTTTTCGGCGAGAAAGGGTGGTGACGGTCAACAAAATCAATGCAGTATTAGGGCGTGAGTCTCTTTGTAGAAGGCATGATAGGGGCTATCTTCAACAATAATACAGGCACAAGGTAGCAATGGTGCGTTGACCTTTGGTCATGCTTAAGGGCGGGTTAGCCTGATGGATGTATGATCACCTGTCAAAAGGCGATCACTACCCAATGTCATAAACACCTGACATCCACTAACTCTCTATATTTCTCTTTCTTTTTTTCTTTTATTTCTCTTTATACTTGTGCACCCCGTTTGGAGTGTGCAATACCTCTGTGGGAGGCAAGGAAGTTGAAACACCTCATACAGCGTATAACATGCATACAGGCACGATAATTATTTTGGCAGTAGGTTAGTAGCAGAAAGATCCCCCCCATCCGACGAGCTGTCGCCGTGCAACCACTAGCGTGCCATTATCTGCTACATGGGAAAATAACACCCAGAAACACCCAGCTTGCTACAACTTATAGTCAAAGGACGTGAGAGCCTTGAGTGCTGCTTGGCTATCTGACATTATATTAATATGTGATCTTCGGAGGTTCCGTCTAATGCATTCTCTGGCACAGAGCTCGATGGCATAGACCTCTGCTTGGAAGATAGTAGTGGATTGACCTAGTGGTGTAAAGAGTTTGTAGTTAGGGGCCAAAGATACCAGCTCCAACCCTATTTGACATTTTTGTGCCATCAGTCTACCAATTGATTTGAGATCTTGATTGGGGGATTTGAGTATAGTCCCAGTAGCTACGGTCAAGGATCTTCATGTGGCCAACTAATTCGGAATTTGTATTGTTGCATAAAAAGTGAAGCTTTGGAGCACTGGCAGCCACAGTCTTCATAATATTTATGTGTATGGTGGAAGGTTTAAGAGAACTTCCAGCGCAGGTGTTGGGCAAGTGCGCATTGCGCCCGTAACCTACATATGCTAGTCTATGCACCTTCTGGAGGGCGGAGTGGGTAACGGTTTGATTATATTTATCCCACCATACTAGCGAAGCATTAGTTATTATCGGAACGATGATTGTGGTATGGGTCCTGTGGATCATTTTTGAATTTAATCCCCATTTTTTGGCGAAAAACCTAGAGCAGGGCCAGAAGGCTTTAGTCGCCTTCTCAGTGGTTCTGTTTATATGAGGTTTCCAATTTAATTTGTAGTCTAGAGTAATCCCAAGATATTTTGTTTCTTTTGAGAACTCAATTTGAGTATTGTTTAGTGATAGTGCTTGAAGGCTTAAGTTTCTCCTCCTGGTGAAAGGAATGATTACGGTTTTTGCAGGGTTAACCGTTAGACCTTCTGACTGGCATCAGTTATTTACTTTATTTAGGGCATGTTGCATTTGTTCAGAGATGCTGGATTCATTCTTGCCCTTAGCTATTATGACTACGTCGTCAGTATCGTATCATTTATGATACTGTCCACTACAATGCACCATAAAAGAGGATATTGGACACCCCCTTGGGGACAAACCTTAGTAGTTCTAACGGAGATTGAGATTTGTCCAAGCTTGGCAATGATAAGTCTGCTTCTGAGCATGGAGCATATCCATTTGGTAGTTTGCGGGTCAATGCCTTTGACATCAGCAGCAGACTTAATTGATTGAAACGATGTGTTATCGAAGGCGCCAGAGATGTCCAGGAAGGAGCATAAGACTTTTTCCTTCTTTGACAAAGTTTCTTCAATAGTACTGACTAGATGGTGAAAGGCTGTTACCGTAGATTTACCAGATTGATATGCAAATTGAACATTATTTAGGGGATGTTCTATAAGGGCGGAATTTCTTATGTGAAGATCAAAGATTTTTTCCATTACTTTAAGAAACACAGAGGTGAGACTGATTGGCCTAAAGGCCTTTGGGTCTGATTGTGATCTGGCGCCGGCTTTAGGAATGAACACTACATTAACTTTTCTCCATATTGATGAGATGTAGCTGAGCTCATAGCTGGATCTGAAGATGGGCACTAAGGATTCAATGAGAGTGTCGATTCCATGATGTAAGAGGGCGGGGAAAATTCCATCTCCACCGGGAGCTTTGTAAAGTTTTTGCGTGGATATGGCCCATCTTATGGAATCGGGGGTCAAGATCTAAGAGTGCATCTAAGAATCTCAGCATAAAGTTTTCATTTTACAACTTCATGTCCACTTTACAGAGGCGTGGTTAAATCCATAGGGTTAGGGTGTAAACCGATCCATTTCCAATGAATTGCAATCATTCAGCATGCTATTAGTGTATTATTATATCGGAGACATACGCAATTGATGCCATCGAAATTGGTGTATTAAAAGTGTATGTATGTATGCCGCAAAGTCATCAAAAGTTTCTTAGTTGAAGTCACGTAGGTCAATAATTTGTAGCTGTAATAGCAGTAAGTTGCAATCGATAAAATTGTGAGTTTTAACAGCCAGGCTAATAGTAAGTTATGTGCAAATAGCGCATTCAATTCAAATAATTACGAGTAGATTATCTACTACTCACTGCATTTAGAAACTACACCGCGTTTGCTCAAGACCCAATGTATTCTTATGCCAGTAAGAATCAGTCAGTAGGCAGCTCCTACTGTGCTACTATCACAACGAAATGGAACTACTCGTATATATACTATATGAAATATAGACTATACAGGCAATGAAACGGAACCCATCTAAGGTCACAATATTCGTGGATAGTCAAGCGGCAGTCAAGGCACTCAGCAGCGAGACAATCAGATCTAAAACAGTCTATGCATACGAAAAACTATAAACAGAATATGGGAAACTCATGAAGTCATTCCAGGACATAGTGATATAGATATAAACGAAGCCGCAGACAAAGTAGCCTGGAAAGGGTTAACACTAAATGAGGAATTCACTCACTCATCGAAAGCTATCCATATTGGTGTCCTAAAAAGAACAAAATACCTTAAAGGAAGAGAAATATATTGTAGCAGTCTGGCGGTCGAAACCGCTGTAAGACTGAGACTAGGCCGATTGTGGTCATCGAGCCTTTACGGTTATGCCTCCATTTTGTCCCGATGAGGGACTATCAGTGGATTGACGGAAACCGATCAGATGAACCCGATCTGAAAGGAGATTCACTACAATAATTCCTGACAGAATATACTGGAAGAACCGAAGAACCATGAAGAAAAAGGAGTTGGCATTCTTGCCGATGGTTATAAGATGGACGTTGGCACGGGAGCCGGAGTTTATTTTGAAGCCCTAGGAATAAACCACTCCTTTAGAATAGGCGACGACTGCAGTATCTTTCAAGCCGAAGTCACAGCCATTATACAGGTTGCTTGAATTATACGCGACGGTAATATCGTTGGTGAAACGGTCACTGTCTATATAGACAGCTAGACAGCGGTTAAGGCTCTGGACCCTGCTATAATTAGGTCCAGGCTTGTGAGAGCTTGCAAATTGCTCTTAAACTAGATATCTAGAGCCAATGCGGTCTCCTCTGCTGGGTAACAGGGCACATGTATAGAAAAGAGTCCAAAAGGACTAACACGAATCCAGATAACAACTAAGTCCGAAACCCTCCCCCTACGATGAAATACCAAGAAGGCGGTACCGTAGTAAGAATCCCACACTTTTACTGGGTACGGGCTCAGCTTCGTCTTTTAAAGATTACCACCTCCCAGCGGAAAAAGAAAGGGTGTATGGATATCGAAGGAAACGAAAGGGCTGACGAGCTTGCTAAGAAAGGGTCGGCGCTGCACTTATCATGGGCCCTCCATTTTGTAGTAACACCAATCAGTTTGTTACGGAAGAAGATAGAAGATAAAGCCACTGGTCGAGCGAACAGACGCTGCGTTCATCTGGAAACATGTGCAACAGTCAGGGCGCTATGGCCGACCTTAGGCAAGATTCTAGGCAAATGGACCAGAGAAATTGAGCTGCTTAGCAGCCTTTTCCTAAGACCGTCCATACGTGGTGAAGAGCCACATCTTACTCGAGGTGTCCCTGTTGTATACTGAATATGGCGGATATAAAGAGGAAAACTTGATAAAACCCGTAATTCCAGGTGTATAACTACCGTGCCCATGGGATGAATGGCACTACGTTAGTGTGTTTTCTAACGGTGAACTCCAGTTTATTGGTCACCTCTGGTATCAATATAAGTCCCCGCCGCTGGCATGAGGGGCTCTGCCTTCGGTGTATTTCTTTCCCTAGCTTCTCGTGGGAACAAAATTTCTAATTCCAATAAAAAAACCCAAGAGCAAGATGCTGCTCTAAACGCATCCACACCAATGGACATTGGTCTCCCAGAAGACCTCTCCTCAATCGCTAGCGCGGAAGAGCACGATCTAACTATTGGTCTAATTGAAGAAGTGGCCCTTTTACTCGAAACCGCCCCACCTCTGTCGGCTGATCCTCAGCCCTCCACCTCAAAAACTGCACTAGAAAGACTTGGCGGAGCGGGTCGCAAACGCTTTAAATTGCTCCTCTCTAAAGGCGTAGCTCCTGAAGAAGCCAGAGAGAAAGCTAAAATCCCCTGCGGCCGCAAAAGAGACCGCTCTAATTCTTCTCCTCTGGCTTCGGAGCCAAAAAAGACAAAAACTGCACCCCATGTAAGAGCAACAGATGTGGCTCCCACATCTATCAAGCCTGCTCCTATAGTGCCACTTACCACCTTTAAGCAAGCTCTGGAGGTTTTCAAAATAGGGATCATCGACTCCAACTTTCCAGAAACCCTGCTTAACAATGAGCAAATGACTTCCATCCAAGACTCCATCTTTGAGCGCGTTATCAGCCTCACGGACGAGAAAGTGAAGTCAAAATTCCACGGTACATCTTTCCGTCCAGGATGGCTAGCCCTAAATTACAAAGACCGGTCTACAGCAGAATGGGTCAAAGGCATTGTCCCTAGTTTTACTCCATGGGAGGGTGCCTCACTGAACTTGATGAGGATAACATTCCTCGGGAAGAAATTTTAGTGGGACACTTTCCAGCAAACCCTTCATTCGGAAACGAGAAGATCCTGAGGGCTGTTTCTGCCCAAAATTCAGATCTTCTCGCTTCTGAATGGCGGGTCTTAAAACGTGAGGACAAGGGCAACTTTGCCATACTGACCCTCTCCATGGCTTGCTTGAAAAGGCTACGTTTCAAAATAGACTTTCGTTTCGGAGAAGTTACTCTTCGAACAAAGCAATTCATCGGCAAAGACTCTCGCTCCGCCCTCCAGAAGGTGCAGAGACTAGCATGTGTAGGTATTACGAGCGCAATACGCACCTGCCCTTCTTACTTCTTCTCGGAGCTGACGGACCTCCTGATATTCATATCACTATCTGGGTGGTTCTAACAGCTGACTATCTTTCCAGCGTTTCCAGAGTTAAATAATTTGGGCACAATGGATCCGAACTGTTGGTCTTAGTGAGCAGTGACACTTTATCACAAGGCTCCCATCTACCTAACCTAACCTGAAGCAAGAGAAAAGATCAACAGGTCCTAGGCAACTAGAGGTGACTGTGTCATATCTCGCAGTTTATGGCCCACTCTGAACGAAAGAGGGACTAAAAGCCCTTTGCCAGTGAACAAAAAAAGAACGAGTATCATTTTAGTTGTACCAACTAGGCATTGCTCGATAGGTGC
Organism: Brachypalpus laphriformis; assembly: GCA_945910035.1. Taxonomy (NCBI): domain Eukaryota; kingdom Metazoa; phylum Arthropoda; class Insecta; order Diptera; family Syrphidae; genus Brachypalpus; species Brachypalpus laphriformis. Next base: position 39,535,609 of record OX246756.1, read on the forward strand.
AAAGGTCGTCAGACTGGGCACTCACCTGATTACTGCAGGAGCTGTCAAGAAACAGGAGAAATTGGAACACTTGCTGTGTGATTGTCCCAATCTTCAAACTCGTCGCTTCCGCTATATGCGAAACAACCTTTTCAAAGAACTAAAGGATCTGGCGCAAGTCGCACTCTGGAACGGTATATGTTTCGTCAAGAGTACAGGCAGGTTTGGTTCAACACCAGCCGAGATGCAACTAAATAAGAAATGCTACCACAGTTAATAGAGAATCACAATGGACCAAAAGGCCCCCGTGCAAGAACCCTCTAAGGTACACTTCACAGAATTCACCAACAACTTGAATCTTTTTTTTTTTTATTTCCACTGAAAATGTTTACTCTCCTAACCTAGACGAATGAGACCTATTCGATGCGCAAAACCATATCCGGAATTATGACTCACAAATGGTATGGACATCGACACATTATTCGTTAAGTTTCGTTCAGCTTTCTCGGTAAGCCAATATTCTCCCACATGTAGCCCTATCTAATCATATCTTATACCCTTTTTTCCCTTTTCTTTTGCATTGGAAGGTGGGAAATGACGAAACTGAGCCCGTACTCAGTAGGGTTAGGTTAGGTTAGATTGGCTGTCTGCACCACGATGCAGACACACTTAGCCCAGTAAAGGTCCATTGTGATGCCAAGGATCTACCGTTAGACCACTCAAGGACTAATAAAACCAACCGGAACTTTTGATGAAGCGATGGATGTTCATGACGTCTAAGGACGCCAAATCGCTGAGGTCGTCAAGGAAGGGAGCTCCTAAATGGAGCATTCTTTTGTGTGATAGAGCAGGACATGTGCATAGGAAGTGAAGAATGGTTTCCTCCTCCTCCTCGTCCCTACCCAGCATAGGTGAATGTTGAACTGCTCTGTCATCTCTGTACCGTACTCAGTAACAGTGTGGGATTTCCGCCTCCCGTTCTACCACTTGTCCTCGTGGCACTGCCGTCAACTATTTCATCACGAGCGGGGGTTTAGCCTTTGGCACTCGGCTCGTTCGTGCTCCCAACCTATTATGCTGCATTTCGCTGTCGTTCCTGTTTTCGTTGCTCCTTCATAATGGTTGCTACAATGTCGCTAACTGCTTCCCAAGCATCTGCCCTTCTCATCATATATCTGATGATGTTGCCTGGCGTTAGATTCACACCCAGTTTCTTTACCAGCAAGTGTCGTTCTTCATAGTATCGTGCACAATGGAACATGACGTGTTCTCTACTGCTTCCGTGCACGTTGGGCAATAGGGGTTGTCGTCGAGTCTTAACCTGCGGAGGTAGGCTCTGAAGCAACCATGGCCAGTAAGAATCTGGGTCAGGTAGAAATTCAGCTCCCCGTGTTTCCTACTGATCCAAGCATTTATATTGGAAATCAATCTCTCCGTCCATCTGTTTTTATCAGTGTGATCCTTGGTGCTGCCTCAGTAACACTTCGACTAGTCGCAGTTGGTTCCGCTGCCCGTCTGGCATGGTATTTCCATTGGGCTTCTTTAGCCAGAAGGTCTATTAGTACCATGCCAGCCACCAGACATGCCGCATCGTGAGATTGTTCAAAAGGCGCTGCATACTCTCAACGCATTCATTCTGTAGGCTATCTCCGTCTTCCTTCCGTATGACTTCATTTTCATGGCGCACAAGCCCATAAGCATAAGCCGTGGAGCATTATCGATACCGCAGCTCTTGCTAAGAGTTGTACCCTAAAGCGTTGAAGTAGTCGTGGTCAACAAGCTTCTGGAAGAAATAGTTCAAATAAGCAATGATGCAATCGCGATAGTTCAGCGCTGGCTGCAATCTGAAAGCTTAGAACTAGTAACAAATAAAACAGAAGTGCTACTAATTAGTAGCAGAAAAAAGAGGATAGAACATGACACCAAATTACATGGAAGCACGCCATCAAATACCTAGGCATCATAATTGATACAAGACTTTCAAGGCCACGCGATTAAATAATACAAAAAAAATACAAATATTTGGCGCAACAGCTCTGTAAAGTGCCGGCCTAGCTTCTCGCAACCACTGTGCGTTATATTTTTCACACCAATGGAAGGGATCTAGAGTTAATGCCGAATCCGAACGGCGATTTGAGAAGCTTTTTCGTGACAACAATACTCTCGGATGTTTGTCAGACGCTCGCGAGAGGTGGGGCCGTGAAAAAACTTTTTGGTATTTTCTGGGATTCGAACTTGGAACCTCATGCGTAGTGATCCCACACACTAACCACTTACGCCACGGCGCCCACATTATTATTATGGCGATTAAATAATGCACTAATGCATATCATGCCAAGTCATAGAGGACCAAGATATAGCCGAGGGCGGCTTTTAAACAGAGTGGTGACATCTGGGATACTGTACGGGTTATCAATATGGACTGAAGCCATAAATGCGTAAAACTGAATCTACATGCCGACGCTGCGCAATAAGAGTATGCAGTGTATTTCGCACAATATCAGAAGATGCAGCCTTATCTATCACAAGGTTACTCTCAAATGATATACTGGCTAAGGAATCCCCAAAAACATATGAAGCTAGGAACCAGGAACCTGTTTTAATCGTAAGCGAAGCGAACCCATCAGAGAGACTTATTAGCATGGCAAAATGGCAACAACGATGGAACGATACTGATCTATCCCGCTTCTTGAGATATGAACAAGCCTTCTACACAACTAGCTACTAAGTAGGCATAGATGTTTTCGTGCGTATCATATCATATCTTGTACACTCATCTCTACCATCCATTCCATAATTTCATAGTCACCGGAGAGGCACAGAGCTACATCTCATATTTTTTCCTGATACCTAAATTAAAATTACACCCGCCTTCCGACAATTGTAAGACATGTATTCTTTGCAGGTTCATTGGCGATTGAATTTCAGTAATACCGGGAACTGCAAGGAAGTGTATGCATTGGACCGCTCACAGTTTTTCTATTATTATCGATTCGTTCAATATATTCATGGCTCTATGCTCCATGAGGAAAGGTCTAATGTATTTCACTACGACACTCGCCATGACGTCTCAGCCTCTTCTCCAAAGGAATCCGATTGAATGATCCTTACAAAAAAAATTAACAAAATCAGTTGATTCATGTGAAAGCATGTCTGCAGCATTTCATTGTTACCGCTGTCATTCCAAAGAAACGATATTTATGCAAGGACCTTCGAACTGACAAACGTTGTGCCGTTTATTCTCCTTCAATAATGGCCGCCTTCAACTTACAACACAATAGCCATATGTGTAACAATATCTTACGAAGACAGGCGTAATGAGGCAAAAACGAATACAGAATTACTGCCTTTGTGTACTCGCACTTCCGATGGTGGAGGACAACACACCGTTGTCATCACATTTCCAGATTACTCGTACGTTTCGGGCTCTTATTGTACCTGTGCCTGTATCTGTACCTGTGCCACATATGTGTCAGATTCCTTTTGTGATCAATTTTCCATTACTTACATTCACAGAATTGGAGCCTTGTTATGCACTTGTAATTTGTTTGACAATTGAAGGACTGACAGAGAACATGAACTTTTACAGCGCAGGATACAGGATATGCTTTAAAAGTTCCGACAAAGACTAGTGTGACGTAATTGTCAGATTATTTCACTTAGCCAAGTGGAAAATGCATACCAAACATCAGAGTGGAGAATGGAATAGTTGAGCTATGGGGACTATGGCGGCAACAGAATGCATGATTCAGCCGTGCAGTATGAAGAAGTGACACTAAGGATGGGTTTAATGGTGTTTGCATTTTTTCCTTTAAATATGAAAAAGCATTTCATAAAATATTAAATTCTGTTAATTTGCAAAGCAGTGTGACATGAAATGGTAACCAATTAATCAGATCATTCACTGATTTGTTATATCCATAATTAATGCAAATTATCCCAACTCTGCTCAACTCTACGAAAGACTTATGCTAGCTATACAAGGCAATTGCTTACCTTTTATTCAGAACTTAAAATACAAATCGGTATAAGTGCTGCCGGAAACCCACATGAGCGTTCATTATAGTCATCCAGGATTTAAAGATGGTATGCGAAAGCGAAGTACCAATAAGTTGTCTGCAGTTTTTTCGGCTTAGAGACTCGGATTTAGTGCATACATCTGTGACCATTAGTTTAGTTAACCTACATCCTGGAGAGCCATATCACAACACAATTGTATTCGCAAGAAACCCAATGCTCAATGAAAGCCCTAATCGAGGACACAGGAACACCTAACGCATATTTAATTCCTCAGAACTCTTCCTCTGAGCCTTACCGAGCAATTTCATCATAGATCTCATTCGCCAAGATCCCAGGGGACCTGCATAGCGATTGAACGGGAAAATACTGACTGCCCAAAACTTGGCTTGAGCCAGTAGCGCAACAATCAAGTTCATGATGAAGTGCTTACTTTACCTCCTAGTGGTGGTCCCCGGGCAACTATACGTATAAACCCTTATACGTGTAGGCTAAAATTGTAACTGCGGGTTATCTAGAGCGCCGTGGGCGCCGTGGCGTAAGTGGTTAGTGTGTCGGATCACTACGCATGAGGTTCCAAGTTCGAATCCCAGAAAATACCAAAAAGTTTTTTTCACGGTCCCACCTCTCGCGAGCGTCTGACAAACATCCGAGAGTACTGTTGTCACGAAAAAGCTTCTCAAATCGCCGTTCGGATTCGGCATTAAACTGTAGGTCCCTTTCCATTCGTATGAAAAATATAACGCACACAACATGAGTGGTTGCGAGAAGCTAGGCCCTGGCACTTTAAAGAGCTGTTGCGCCAAATATTTGTATTTTGGGTTGTCTAGAGCCTTGATTCTAGGCTAGGTAACGTGGGCCAGCAACCTGCATTACCGAAAATTGCTCGCTACAGAAACCGACACTATGCCTCGGATAATGAATGTTCACATGTTGACGACTTTTGGCTATTGTACCCGGACAAAGATAAGTTTCTGGAATGTAAAGACGCTCCTCGACTCGGGAAGCGAAGGTCCTTACAATGCCAGATTCCGCCAATTGGAAAAGCAATTCATGCGATATAGACTGGACATTTTGGGGGTAAGTGAAGTAAGATGGTTAGAAGCGGGCGAGTACCAGTCCCCTAGGCGTAACACTGTACTACTCTATTCTGGAAGGCCATCCAGAAGTCTGCGGGAATATGGAGTCAGACTACTGCTAACAACAACAGCACGCAAGGGCCTAATTTCCTGGCAGCCTCATGGTGATAGGATTTTGATGGCCAGATTCCGGACTAGAGTACGACGCGTCACCATCATACAGTGTTACGCCCCAAGGAATAGTTCGTCTCAGGACGAATAGTTCGTCTCAGGACGAAAAGGAGAGCTTCTATAACCTCTTAAGTGCCGTCTTCAACACAACACCAAATGGAGACAATGTCATAGTGATGGGGGATTTGAATGCCAAGGTAGGCAACGACAACGAAGGGCTCAAACATGTAATCGGGAAGCATGGACTAGGCAACCGCAATGACAACGGCGAAAGGTTTGTGGAATTCTGCAATGCCAACCGCCTTGTGATAGGTGACACCATGCTTGAGCACAAGACCTGCCACAAAGTCAGCTGGGTTTCCAACGACATAGATCCTGAACCTTGTTGTGGCGTCAATTGGGCGACAGCTACAACGCTTATTTACGAATGGGAAAACAAACTTCATCTAGACCACTGGACTGGTGGGCCAGGTTTAAGACAATCCAAACGATTAATCAAGCCTTACTCGTATAAGGAAATTCTTAACTTAGATAGGGAAAGCATTAAGAAGCTCGTCAGCTTTCTTTCTGGCCATTGCGGCCTCAGATACCACCTTAACAAGATGAACCTGTGCCAAAAGAAGAACTGTCGGTTCTGTTAAGAGGAGGACGAAACATCCGAACACATTCTTTGTGAATACCAGTTAAGGAGATACTTACTTCAGTGGAACTGAAAAGACATACTCACTTTCATTAATGAGGTAGTACGTCTGTTAGATTAACTCCAACCCTCCGATACAATAGATCTTTCAGGTTGCAGTATCGTTGCCACGTAGGCATGGGTAATTTATTTAGTATGTACATATCATAAGTAAAACCTCACCAATACCTTTTAGTACTATTTCTCAAATGTATCCGGCTACGGCAACAACAGCTTCTTCGAGTCAAATTTGAAGTCCGGTCTATAACTGCAAAGCTTCGAGTGAGGATGGAGATGTTCTTTGTCATTATACAGTAGAGTCAAAACCGCGAATTCGAGCTGTCGCCACCTAACCCGTTAAATTATTCTTTTGTATATTAAGTAACTTTAATAAACTTTTAAACTTTTGAATTCAAGCGTTTCGTTTTAATTGCTCGACACAAACACCACAATTAGTGACCCCGAGTTTAAAATTAATGACAAATAGTGCGTGAATGTGTTCGGGTAATTTTATTTTTGCCCACAATCGCCTCTTAACGCTTCTCATTTTTATCGCGTTAATAATCATACGCAATCGACGAAAGGAGAGTTATCTATAATTCGCTATTCGGGTTAAGCAAAATCTTCCTTTTATAGTGCGAGAAATTTAAAGTCGACCGCCTCGTGCACCCAAAACATTGTCTCCGACAGCGAAAAAAAAAATTCCACAATTGACTTAGGCGACAAGCGCCCATCTCAACTTCTTAATGAACTTCGTGGTTTAGGCGGGACACAAATAAATAGCGAATTCCTCAAATCATTGTGGCTACAAAGGCTCCCGGCCCAGGTAAGAGCAATTTTGCAAGATACAAACGAAGAGCTGACAGCGCTAGCAAGATTGGCGGACAAAGTGATGGAAGTTGGAGATTTTAGGAATATAATGGCGGTCAACTCTCCACAGCAAAGATCTAAACCAACAACTTGATATTTGCTGGTTTCATGAGCGATTCGGGGCGAACGCCAGAAAATGTCGTGAGCAGTGCAATTTTAGAAGCTCAATGTCAAAAAACTAAATAACAAAGTGTCGGTCAGTGGCAGCAGAGGTGAACAACACACTGACCAACACATCTGCAAATTAGTTGTTCACGATAAGTCATCCAAACAGCGATACTTGATTGACAGCGGAGCTGATACTTCTGTACTACCCCCAGCGTACAACGACCGTTTCTCACCCTCCAAATCGGTGACATTGTTTGCAGCAAATGGTAGCGAGATTAAAACGTTCGGCAAAAAGACGTTTAACGATTGATCTGGGACTTCGACGCGCTTTCACCTGGACTTTTCTCATAGCCGAGGTCACGAGACCTATCATCGGCGCCGACTTCATACAAAACTTTGGTCTTTTAATAGATTTAAAGAACAACCAGCTGATCGACAGCAGTACGCATATCGGGGTGAAAGCAGTAACAATTTCCCACTGCGAAGTAAGCATTAATACTTTCAACACTAACAATCAGTTTTTTTGCTATTTTATCAGACTTTAAGCATCTTACCGGGCTCAACACAAGGATTGTCACCAGTAGTACCACTACCACACATCATATAGACACAAGAGGTCCACCGGTATTCGCCCGACCTCGTCGTTTGGATGCCGAAAAGTTAAAGGCTGCGCAGTCGGAGTTTCAGTATCTGATGGAAAAAGGTATTTGCAAGCCATCTAAAAGTAATAGGGCCAGCCCCTTGCATATGGTGCGCAAGGCAAACGGCGATTGGAGGCCCTGTGGCGATTACCGGGCCCTAAATGCTGTAACTAAACCGGACCGTTACCCCATCCCGTTTATACAGGATTTTTCCATCATTCTGTACAGGCGTAGCATCTTTTCAACGATTGACCTTCAGCGAGCATACCACCAGATTCCTATCGAACCTGTCGACATTCCGAAGACGGCCATAATTACACCTTTCGGCGCAATCCTTTCAACGTCATATGCACGAGGTACTGCGGGGATTGGAAGATTTTGCTTTCCCTTACCTGGATGACATATGTATCGCTTCGCGAGACGGCAGGGAACACGAAGGTCACCTGCGACAGGTTTTTCAGTGGTTGAGCGACTATGGGCTGACTATCAACGCTTCGAAATGCGTTCTGGGCAACGAAGAAATTCGGTTTTTGGGACACAAGATTACCAGCGAGGGAATCAAGCCACTGGAAGAGAAGGTAAAAGTTATACAGGACTTCGAAAAACCAACGAAAGCCAGAGATCTCAAGAGGTTTTTGGCGATGATAAATTTCTATCGGCGTTTTTTGCCGAATACTATCAGCAACCAGACCGTGCTGCAAGAACTCGTCAAAGGGAACAAAAAGAACGATAACACGCACATCGAATGGACAGCAGAAGCAGAGGCAGCATTTCATCGATGAAAGGCAGACCTGGCGAATGCCACCATCTTGACACATTCTGCGATTAGCGCCCCGCTATCGCTCAGCGCGGATGCTTCTGACACAGCTATTGGTGCAGTACTTCACCAGTTCGTCGATGGAGTTTCCCGTCCTCTAGGCTTCTTCTCCAAAAAATTAACGGAAGCTCGAAGAAGATACAGCACTTATGATCGGGAGCTGTTAGCGGTGTACTTAGGAGTGAAGCATTTCCGACATCTAATTGAAGGGCGAGAGTTCAGCATACACACCGATCACAAGCCGCTGGCTTTTGCTTTTAAGCAGAAATTAGAAAAGTCGTCACCACGTCAAGTTCGACAACTGGATTTCATCGGTCAGTTTAGCACTAACATTCAGTACATTAAGGGTGCTGACAACAGCGTAGCAGATTCGTTATCCCGAATAGCGAAAATCAACCTGCAGTCCTTCGATCTAGAAACTATCGCAGCTGAGCAGGCCAACGATGAGGAGTTTCGAGAGCTTGTCGAAGCAGGTAAATATCGTTCACATTCACTTACAATAAAACTGCTTACTCTTCCAGACGCTAAGTCTCCAGTTTATTGTGACATATCAGCTAGTAGAATCCGGCCAATTGTTCCGCAGGCGTTACGAAGCACAGTTATGCGAAGCTTACACAATCTTTCCCATCCTGGAGCTAGGGCAACGGGAAGACTCATCGCTGAGCGTTACGTGCGGCCTGGTATGCGCAAGCACATAGCCGCATTCGTCCGAAGTTGTCCAGCTTGTCAAAGGAGCAAGATCCAGAAACACAATCGAACACCCTTAGCAGCGTACATCCCACCTCAAGGTCGATTCGAACATCTTAACATCGACCTTGTTGGTCCCTTACCTTCATCGCAGGGGAATCGATACCTTCTTACTTGCATCGACCGTTTTTCGCTTTGGCCGGAAGCTTTTCCGTTGCCTGACATATCGGCTGAAACCGTGGCGAAGGCATTAGTTTCTGGTTGGATTTCGCGATTCGGCGTACCCTTACGAATCACAACGGACTTAGGAAGACAATTTGAGAGCACCATATTTCGGGAGTTAACTCGGCTATTGGGAATAAAACACCTCAAATCGACACCTTATGATCCACAGGCAAATGGGATGATCGAGAGATGGCATCGCACTCTCAAAGCAGCCATACGATGTTATGGAACGGATGACTGGTGTGAAGTTTTACCATCTATTCTACTTGGTCTGCGATCAACCTTTAAAGAGGACATAAAATCAACACCCGCGGAAATGATTTATGGCTCGTCGTTGAGGCTCCCTGGTGATTTTCGCGAGAGATAGGACCGTGAAAAAAAGACTTTCTGGGATTCGAACCTTACGCGCAGTTGTCCGACACACTAACCACTTACGCCACGGCACCCACTTCAAAATTGTAAGCACTAAAATAAAGCGTTGTATACAACGACTTTAAAGAATTACCAAGCCTTATTGCATTCGTGTGGACACGTTCGAAGAATTGAGTGAATTCTCTCTAATTGTCACTGAAAAGTCTTGCCAGGAAAAATGAAATGATGTTCTCTGCTATGGTGTTATAACTAACTTTTTCTTCTAGCATTGCATATGGTATACATACGTTCATGTAAGATCACAGATTGTACTTCATGGCTTATACATAAGGGAGTAATTTTCTCCAGCGCTCGCTGAATATGCTTAATAGGGTAGTCATTTAGTAGAGCGTTGATTGTGCTTGATGACAGTACGAGTATGTAAGTGAAAGTCTTATTTAACCCCCTTAATGAAATGGTGTACGTGACACGATACCATGAGAGTAACGACAAACCGGTCTGTGTGTGCTAAGGAAGGGCAAAACCCCTTAGCAGCCGACGTGAGCAGACTGCGCCGCAGGATCGTTGGGATGGTTGTGTGTTTTAAGGTTTTCTATCATACATATCATATATCTCAGCAGGGTTTATTTATCACCAGAATTTCAGCCCGGAAAAAACGATTTCAAATGTAACAAGCAGAGGCTTTACCACGCCCATTCACTCCATCAATTATACTCGTACGATTTTGAGCTTGAGATTCACTATGCAAAGATTAAGGTCGGGCACTATGATCTTCTGTTAAAGAACTCTTACAACTTTATAAGGTAGTTCATCGAATAGTCACAAAAAGCAACCCCACAGTCATTTGACGCCAATCTGTATCTAAATGTACTTTTAAGTGAAGGAATAAGGCATTTTCGTGCATCCTATGAATGAATAAATGAAAAAGAGAACACATAGGTTTCTTATCAACACATTTCCGGCTCACAAGCGATCGAAAGAAAGCTCACCACAAATGTACCTTCACATACATGACATATGCGTCAGAAATTTTAAACAGTTACAGCAACAAACACCTAAGGGATGTGATGATTACCAGTAAAAGTTTCTCCAAAAGTATCCTCAACATTGATTAGCTGATTGGCTGTCAAAGACCTGAGGTACTCCTAATTGCATTTAAACTCAAAATTTCCTCAGTGATTAAGAAAGTTTTTAGAGACGTTCTGTTAAACGCAATGAGAATTGATAATTCATGACGCACTGCTTACAATCGAATCCAATTCGAAACCCCCAAATTTCACGACCCCGCCTAACTTAGCGAGTTTAGTGCAAAACAAATACAATACCTACGAATATTGCTAAAAACTTCAGTTCTGTTTCCCAAGCTTTACCAACCAAACTCCCTTATTGTGTTTTCAATTATTCCACATCCCTTACCCCTGTTAATGTGAAAGGCAAATTGAACGAAAATTAATCCTTAATCTAAACATTTGATCAAGGTCACGGGATACCGCAAAATTTTCCAATCCAACAAGGAAAAGTAAATGAACTTCAAGAAGGATAAACCAGGATTTGTAGTCTAGACATCAAACCATGACCATTTAGGTGGAAACAACTTTGTGTACCGCACATCTGGCGTATCATAAAGTATTAAGCATTAAAGTAGAGATTATTTGGAGAATAACCCTCCAGTGTTAAGACATCAGCTTCAGCACCTCTGCGTGTACAGATTGCCAAGGATAATGATGTTAAATTTGCAAGCTACAACCACGAAACTAAGTGAAATATTCTCGAAGAAAGTTAAACAAACAGCGAAGACGTTTACTGAATTCATTAATAGATACGTGAGTTCTCTTACAGCAAATGTACCTACATAAAGTCAGGTAACAGAAAAACACCCAAAGCGTGTGCTAATTAGGATGGAAAGTTGTCGTCCCTCTTTCTAAATTTGAGAACCAATTTTCGATTTAATTTGGCTTGGGAATACTTAGAAATTCGACTTTTTTTGACTTTCTGCTGTGAAAATTTCTGGCATTCGTCTATGGATTTCAGCGATAAAACTTAGCACTACCCTGAAAACATTTCTCACAGATATCTCCAATAAAACGTGCTGAAAGTTTCCGAAGATTGAACATGCCATGAGTACCTTGCAGACATGAATTGTAGCCAGGTCCTTTCGAAAAGTTATATTCATGATTTATCAGAAAAACTTTATGAAAACTATTGTCCGTTCCGGACATTGCTTCGGTGGAAAGTGAACAGGTACAAGTTTTCCTTTGCTCTAAGGAATTAGACCAATAAATCACATGGTATGGGAAAAACACCCATTTGAACTTGAAATTTGTTAAGGGAAAAAAACATACTACCTAGTCCTTTGCCATTAGTGAGAGATGTACCAAAACTTTTTCACTGAGGAACGTATTCTTTCATTTTTGAAAAGGTCTAGCCAGAGGACTTTCATTATGAAACGGTTCGGTCAAAACTATTTTCTAACTCTTTAGGGAAATAGTTTTAAAAATATAAAGGTATCCAAATAGGTGGACATACATATGTGCCCAGTTAACCCTTTCTGTAAATTGAAAAATGTGGTATTCCTTTTAAAACAGAATGGTAGCTCTTTTGTAAAAATAAAATCTCTAAGCACCCGAATCCTCACGAAATTCAGTTCAGTTGGAATGGAAATAGTTTCGAAAATATTTATCACCCTTTCCACATCACTTACAGTAAATATGAATGCTACATGTGAAATTTCGTATCAGGTGGTAAGCAAAACCTGAGGGAGCTTAGACCACTTGCTCCCACCTGCCTAGTGTTCTAAGTGAAAGACAAGATTTATTTCCTTGATAGAAATGGTGTTAATGATTTTCAATGCGGGTTCGTTAATAGAAGATCATCCACTTTAAATTTGACTTGAATCTGATCCTCAAGCAAATGGTATCATACTGATTTCTCAAAAGCTTTTGATAAATTAAATGCTGCGCCATGTCAGACCATTGCGCGTGAGATTCAATGTTCGAATCCCAAAAAAAAACATAAAAAGTTTTTTTACGCTTCTTTTAATTAACTTTCCTGGAAAAGTCTTCGCTAACGACCTAGAAACGCGTTCCAGAGCTGTGGTTGAGGATAGTTTGGGGGAGGAGCAGTGTGGTTTTTCGTCCCGGTAGAAACACAACCGGGCGTGGCAAAATCGCATCATCACCTCCTCGCGGTGCCTGCTGGATAGCTGTCTGATAGTGAACTAACGATGAGCGTATGCTAAGTCTGACGATATATGTGTAGCTGAACACTTAGACATGCGTAAGCACATCTGGGTGAACTTCAGCGCGCGTATATTTAACCGGACGAAGCATCTCTTGTTGACCTGATTGGCTGAAATATGCGTCTCAGAAGTCTAGCAAGAACTCCTCAGAAGGAGGACGTGCGGTGGATGAATTCCCTCGATGGAATCAACGGTGACGTCTACATACGAGCGGATACCTCACCGGAGCTACTGCGACATATTTCGAGCTGAGGTCTGTAAGGATTTTTAATACTACGTCAGGGTATTAAAAAAGTGATGGTGGCGGATGAACCCTTAATGGGGCAACGGCAGCGCTCATATCCCCGAAGTGGGGTTACTGGCATCGGTGTACGCGGCCTCTTACCCTAGGGGTAACAAAAAAAGGATCTGGTCCTCCAAGTTATGGGTTGTGCCGTCGGGTCAACTTCCCTACCACATAAGAATCCTTCGGTTACGAAGCAACCAACAGCCTCGGATACGGATGATTTTACTGTTGACGACCCAAGCAAAAAGGACAACGATCTTCGTGTCTGCACGTGGAATGTTAGGTCCCTCTACAAACCACGTGCAGCCGAACAACTGGCGGAGGCCCTAGAGTATTTCAAAGCAGACATTACCGCCATCCAAGAAGTGCGATTGGATGAGCCGGGCAAAAGGAGAACGAAAAACTGCGACATCTACTTCGGCGAATGCTACAGACAAAAAGGACAGCATCTATTCTGGTGCGGATTTGTCATTGGAGACAGATTTAGGCAAGAAGTCTTGAATTTGCGGCATGTGAACGAGCGTCTCATGACTATCCGTATCAAGGCTAAATTTTCCAACATTAGCCTTATCTGCGCTCACGCCCCTCACGAGAAGTTGGACGACGTGACCAAGGATGACTTCTACCAGCTCTTGCACAAGACGTATGAGCAATGCCCTAGCCGCGACGTTAAAATTATCCTAGGCGATTTTAACGCAAAGCTAGGAAGAGAAGACATCTTTAGTAGCGTGGTCCGAAAGCACAGCCTGCACGACATACACATCCGACAACGGACTCAGGCTAATCGACTTTGCGACGGGGCGAAACTTTGTCGTAGCTAGTACGCGGTTCCCATGTCTCGATATTCACAAGGGAACATGGCTGTCCTTTGATCGAAAAACTGTCAACCAAATCGATCATATTGCGATCGACGCAAGGCATTTTTCCAGTATTCTAGGTGTCCGGACTTTCCGAGGAGCCAACGTGGACTCGGATAACTACCTAGTTGTAGCCAAGGTACGGATGCGGAATGGAGCGAAATCAACGAAATACTGTGAGGAAATTTGACGTCAAAAAGCTATAATCGCAAGAGACCGCCAGAACCTTTGCCGATCGTGTTTCTTCTAATCTCAATCTAAGTCATATGCCGCCAGCGTAAATGCGGAAGACCAGTGGCAGCGTTGCCAACAAGCCATCAGAGATGCCGCCTCTGAAGTACTGGGTTTCTATCGCCCACCACAACGAAACCCCTGGTTTGATGAGGAATGCCGGCAAGCACATGCAGCAAAACAAGAGGCGTACAAAGCGGCGCTGCATAGAAGGACTAGAGCTGCTTACGAGCTCTACGTGCGCAGGAGAAAAGAGGAACATCGATTTCTCAGGAAGAAGAAAAAAGAGCATGAGAAGCGCTCGATCGAGAGACTTTATTGCAGGAATGATGTTCGAAAATTTTACCAAAACGTAAAGAAAACATGCCAGGGTTGCAAAGCCAGAACAGAAGCTTGCAGGGACGAAAATGGCAATATAGTAGTAGAATTGCAGTCGCTCCTGGAAGGAACACTTCTGCAGACTGTTAAACGGCGATGACGACCAATGTTCCGCTGTCAGGCAAAATGAGCCATTCAACAGTGACGATGACAGTCAAAATTCCCGTCAACCCGATCAGAATGAAGTGAGGATGGCGATATCTAAACTCAAATCCAACAAAGCTGCTGGAGCCGACGGCCTTGCCGCTGAACTTTTCAAGGCAGGAGGAGATGAGTTGGTAAGGAGCATGCACCAGCTCATCTGTAAAATCTGGTCGGCCGAAAGTATGCCCGATGAATGGAACCTCAGCATCGTTTGCCCGATCCTGAAGAAAGGAGACCCTCTGAACTGCGCCAACTACAGACGTATTAGTCTCCTCAGAATCGCGGTTTCAGGCCTGGAAAGTCCACCATTGACCAAATATTCACACTACGACAGATCTTGGAAAAGACCCATGAATATAAAATCGATACGCACCACCTCTTCATCGATTTCAAAGTTGCCTATGATAACGTGTGTAGAGACGAGTTATACAGAGCCATGTCTAGTCTTGGTATCCCTGCCAAGCTCGTCCATTTGTGCAGAATGATGATGGAGAACTCTGGCCGCTCCATCAAAGTCGGTAAGAACATTACCGAACCGTTTGATGAATTGTACGAAACTCACAAGCCAACACCGGAGGTACAATCTTTTACAAGTCTGTACAACTACTCGCTCATGCCGATGACATTGATATAATCGGAAGAACTCTGCGGGCCGTCAATGGGGCATTTACGAGTATTGAGATCGAGGCAGCAAAGATGGGTCTAGCGGTCAATGAAAGCAAAACAAAACACCCAACATCGGCGTCTTGGACAGAACGCCACAATAGACAGATACGAGTATAATTTTGAGGTAGTGAAAGATTTTGTCTACCTAGGCTCTATGGTGAACTCCGCAAATGACATCAGTAGGGAGATCACACGAAGAATTACTCTTGCCAATCGTTGTTTCTATGGGCTAAGACGCCAATTGAGTAGCAAGGCCCTATCTCGAACTACTAAGGTAACTCTTTATAAGACTCTAATCATCCCAGTCCTACTGTATGGCGCAGCGGCATGGGCTTTGACAAAGCCGGATGAGGATGCCCTTGGTTATTTCGAGAGAAAAGTTGTTCGAGCGATCTTTAGTCCCGTCTGCATAGACGGTGAGTGGAGGAGAATGTACAATGCCGAACTATACGACCTGTACAAAGACAACGACTTAGCCAGAAGAGTTCACATACAGCGACTAAGATGGCTGGGTCATTTGGAGTGGATGGAGCCCAACGTTCCCGCTAAAAAAGTATTCGAATCCACCCCGGATGGACGACGCAGTAGAGGACGACCTCGCGGTAGGTGGCGCAAACAAGTGGAGGGGGACCTCAACCTCCACCCCGGACTGTAGCACCATCTAAGTAAGTAAGTAAGTAAGTAAGTAGAAGCACAACCGACCAGTTATTCACTCTCAGAATGTTTCTTGAGAAAGCATGGGAGGGGAGTGGCCGAAAGAATAAGAACACAGATACAAGCTTCCGAAATGAGATTCCTTCGCGGTGTTGCTGGAATAACTCATAAGGATCAAGTGCGCAACACCAAAGTACGCGAGGCACTCAGTGTTGAGAAGCTTCTTTTCTTAACGGAACGACTTATGCCTCGATAGTTTGGTCACGTAGTGCGTATGCGCCCAGACCGGCTTCCAAGACGTGTCATCAGATAGGTGACTCACCTGTAGGCCTAGAAATAGATGGTTGGATCAAGTCCGACATCTTTCCTGGAACCATCTAGGGATTCCTCCTGATGAGTTGGAGTCAATGGCGGAGGATCGAGAAGGATGGAGGGTCCACCTGAGCATCCTATGCCCGCGACCCTCATGAAAGATTAGCGGGCCATTGAAAATGTTTGTAGTGGAGACGCTGGTTGTTACAGCATGGACTTCCTCCGGCGGTGCTTGTCGGTCGTGTGCCATATAGACGGATGCAATTATGAGGTCCGCCTTGCTAAAATTTGGACATATAAATGCTTTGATATATTTTTTAGCTAGAATGCAGGTTCTTGGCTTACCTTGGTTGATGTTATTGCGATCGTAGAAAAGTTTGTATTGGTTGGCGTTTAGGCCCTTAATGTTAGGGCCATTAACCCATGGTTCTTTGACAATGCTGATGTCAATGTCTCCCTCCTTCAGAAAGACCATCAGATTGGTATGGTCATGTGTTGTTGAAGTGGTGGGTAGGGTGGTCTCGATCCTCATGTCCTCCAACAGCCTGTTAGTGTCCTCGACTTCATCTAAGTCATCGCTGGTACCTATTGATCGGAAGATCTTGCCAAAGCGAAGTTTACAGCCAGTCTTCGCAAGGGTAACGGCATTTTCTTTGGTGATCATTAATAGGAAAGACAGGGTATTGTTGTATTGTTTCTCAGCCTTGATGACTTTCCAGTCATCTATGGGAACCGTTGGATTATGAAGTTTCAAGCAGTTGATGATCTTACTTCTTAGGTTAGGTTAGGTTGGCTGTCCACACGAGAATGCAGACACACTTAGACCAGTGAAGGTCCTTTGTGATACCATGGATCAACCATTAGGCCACTCAAGGACTAACAAAACTAACTGGAGTTTCTAATAAAGCGATAGATGCTCATAACGTCTAAGGACGCCAAATCGCCGAGGTCGTCAAGGATGGTGAAGGATAATTTCCTCCTCCTCCTCGTCCCTGCAGCTTCTGCAGAAGTCATTAGAGAAGAGACCAAGTCACACCGACAACGCAGCTGATCTGTGTTCACTTTAACTTAACCAGGTCGGCACTACGTTTTTGATCCAGCTTAGGCCAGATCTGTCTCGAAATGTGACACGTTGAGCCATTTTCCCATCTAAGGTTGGTCGTGCTAATGGCGTTCAGCTTTACTAGATACTTACAAGTAGCGAGGGGCATACCCGGGGCTTGCCTGTCAGGCAGAATACTTAGAATGGTGCCCTCTCTGGCAAGCTCGTCAGCCCTGTAGTTTCCTGCAATATCACTGTGGCCTGGCACACAGCATAGGTGAATGTTGAACTGCTCTGACATCTCCATAAGAGATAAACGACAGTTGAAGGCGGCCTTTGAAGTAAAGGAGAACGATTCCAGGGACTTGATTGCCGCTTAGCTGTCAGTGAAAATGCTAATATCCCTGACATGATCTTACTGCTTTCAATGGCCATATTGGGGAGCCAAATACGGATCCTGGGTGTCCTCGCAATCTCTTTGGCTTGTATTAGCTTGAGTCTTAAGCCGGTGCACGCGTCACGGATCTTATGAACGCAGCCGCTTAGGAATTCCTTAGAGAAGGCGTCCACGAATTTGATGACTCTATGCCCTCTTATGACTTCAGCTGAGTCAAATCAGGGTAGCGGTCCTGGTTGTTCATAAGGTATTCCATAACCATTTCCGGTAGCTTGACCTCTATCGCACCCCGAGCGTCAGCCACTGCTTTGCCGCCGGTAGATAGCTCGTCCACCAATGCGATTTGTAAGTCGTCTCTGACAACCTCGCTCACAGTTCGTGTCGTCTGGGGTACCGAGGTCGATGGATTATTCGACTTAGTGGTAGAGAGCCTCTCAACTTTGTTCCGTTGGGAGTCGGACTTGACTTCCTCCAGGGAGTGGTTGCGCTTTACCGCTTCCGTCTTACGTGGTTGTTAAGGTTGAGGTTGTTCGCTCCGGGAGTTGATGTACTCATCAACGATACTCTGATATCTTGGCGGAAACCGTAGCCTCCTCTTCGTTCTTGATAATCTTCCCTAGAATAAAGATGGCCCTCTGCTACGTACTTTTCCTGCGGTTGCTAGCTGATTTTCGGTTATGCACAGCGCGCTTACGGGCACTAAGTCGAGTGTCCTATGCTGCTGCCGATGTGGAGGGTATAGAGGTTTCGGGGAGTGCGCCTTAATTGGAACTCCTCTCAAGGATTTCGCTTGTCACTAAGGTCTACTGACTGAAGGCGAGCAGTTCATCTTCCGATGAAGTTGCCATCGCTATCAACATAGAGCGCTATCAATCGATGATAACCAATTTCGTTTGGCCCACGATGCCACAATGGACATTCTGCACGAGCGATTTGAGAGCAAGGCGACTTGAACTGGCCACCGATATCGTGCTATTTCACCCCGTTATACTTTTTCTTGTAAGATTTTTTTAAGTCGCAGGTCTATGTCAATAACTTGCAAACGAGTAGTGCCCTCAAAGTCAAAATAACCCGTGCCATGATCGCTCAAATTCAGCCTGATCTATGCACCTGAGTCATCGAAAATTGGACATCTAGGATGCGCGCCACCCAGCGAAGCCGCTCCGGCCATTCGAACATTGTCATATTTCGCACATAATAGTATTGATAGGCCTTTCAAATAAATTAAAAAACTCGTTGATATCTCGCACACAACTTATTTTATTTAATTTTAACATCTTCCCGTCGCTATTGGAAAACCCTTTATATCGATCGTCCAACAGAGCAAACTATTTTTCCAGTCACATGACTAACCTACTATCAGTGTTATGTCTTTGCAGTTGATACAAACTTTTGCGATTGACCGAACTAACTCTTTATATATTTCATGAGAAATAAATAAATAAATTCTTGCTGACATCAGAATTCAAACCACAAACCATTAACGTAGCAATCGATGTTAGTACTACACCATCGCCACCACATAGTCCCAAATTCCATGGGACTTAGTTCTTTGGTCGTTGAGCAATCGATTTCATGGGAAACCCAATGCCATTTTATACGTGTTCAATGTGGCTAATAAAGTCATGGAACGTATCATCTCCAATAAGTTGAGGGCAGTCACTGAATAATCAGGAAAATTGGCGGAATACAAAAACGGCTTCCAAAGATCGCAGTCAACGATAGATGCGGCGGATGGAGTGCAGCTGAAAGATATTGTCCTCTAACTACGCGGAACGCTCGAAGTACACTCAACTCATTAAATCAGAAGCAAAGCTCTGAAATATGAAAGTACCATTGCACATCTTGAAGATAGTGACGGGCGGCAAGGATTCCTTATCCATGATAAAGATATGTTGGTTTGCACTAGATCACAGGAAGACACCCCAGTACTTAGATTTAACCATTTTTAAAACTGTCATGTTATGCTCCCTTTGATGTTCCAGAAACACACTTTAGAAAACATTTTATCGAAAAATATAAATGCAACGAAATTCACTTTGAATTTCAACTTCTACACTCAAATTCTTAAAACCAAACAGGATGGAACGCTAACTGGTATTTTTTCTCTCAACAACTCCAAATCAAAGGGGCACCTGTCAACTCCATACTGTTATCTTAGGTTTTCCACCCAACAAACTTGGCAAAATTCAATTTCACGATAACTGGTTTAAGGCACTCCTCCGGATGGTTCCTCCTCGTTTCACAACGGATGTTGCTACTTTCATCAACGAGAGTCTTACCATCGAGGATTTCTGTGGAATTTATGTTTGTGCTGTCTACGCGTAGCTACGTCAGCAATGCCACAAGCATTAGTCGTGGATGCATCCTAGCAGTAGCAGTAAACCGAGAAAGCCAACAAAGTCCGGAAACGTGTAGTGAATGCCAATCGATGGGTTGTTTCAAATGCAATTTGTGTTCCATTAGGTTCATATATTATTCACTTTGCCAGAGAATGGCAGGAGGGGGAACTCACAGATATTTGTTCAGAAAGTGTGATTGCTGCCATATTAAATGCTCGGTGCAATATTGCAATGTCAAGTCACTACGGAAATATTGAATGTGTGAGAGCCTGAGAGGGTGCTTTCAGTTGAAATAGTGTGGCGATGACCAGAAGTTGTCAGAGTGTCATGGAAATGCAATTGGTACACCGAACTCTGTGAAGTAGCATTCCATGGAATGTACCCCGCCGTGTTGGCGTAGTTTCCTGTGTGACTTCCGGCGATTAAATTCACATTTTGAGCAGCGTCAACCGAAAGCTGACCAGTATGAGTAATTGTGACTTTGTTTTGTTTGGAATAGCTCGTGTGGAGGAGGTGTTTAATTCTAAGTTTATTAACGCTTATCCTTTACACATGGGTCAAAATTGCCCAAACGATTATTTTTGAATATTTTTATTTGAAATTTCTTGACATTTATTTTGTTTACGAACTAAATAAAATTTTAATAAACTTTTATTATATTTGTTCATTTATGAGATTTTATGATAATATGATATGATATGATATGATATTTTCAAATATCATAAACCCCACAGGCGGATCAGTAGAAATGCGGTGAAGTGGGAGGGTTGTGATCCCTTGTTTTCGGATAAATATAAATATACTGAACAAAATATAGGAATTTTATTAGTGAGTGCTTTATTTGTGCAATGCTAGTGTTCTTCTAGTTTTTGTTTTCCATAGAATCAATATGGCTGGGTTGAGTCGAGAAGACATACAGCAAATGCTTGATAATGATATGAGGCTGAGTGGTAGTGTTGCAAGTGATACTGCAAGTGAGGTGAAGGAGGAAAATATTTGCTATAATGGGTTCCTATACGAAACTGACACTTCAAATGGGGAAAGTTTACATTTGGTAAATGAGGATCACAGCAGTTCGGATGACGAAGCACTTCCCATTCCAACACAATTTCCTTCGAAGGATCGAAATTATAAATGGTCTAGGTGGCCAATAAGAAATTTTTCGATCGGCCGTCGTAGAACAGAAAATGTTATGAACACTTCACCAGGACCGACTCATTATGCCGTCTCCAGAGTTACCGATATAAAATCGGCTTTTCACTTGTTTTTACCACCTGATATCATCGATATTATTATAAACATGACAAACATTGGAGGTAAAGAGTGTTTTGTTCCCTACGTTTTTTTTTTGTTATCAAAAGGGGATCCTTTTGTTTTTAGGGGCAAGCGTATTTAGAGAAACGGTAGTGCATGCGATCATATGAAAACACAAGCGCTTTCACTCGGCTGAGGCCTACCAACTCCTACTCTCAACCTCCACGCGGTGACAGCCGGTGCCTAGTACCTTAATCCAAGAAATGGGTAACCAACCCCGTTTGGAGGATTCTTGGTGGCAGCAGATGAGAGAGGGGGGCAAGAGTGGTTTCTCACTAGAGCACTTTTTCTTGTTTCAGGCGGCAGCGGACGAATTCCCTAGACGGAGTCAACGGTGGCGTCTGTAGTTCCAGTTAGGTTGAACTTAGTGAATACCTTGCGCGAGCTCGTTCGACGTATTTTGATCACAGGTCGGTAAGGAATTTCCAATGTTGGTCAGAACATTGGAATAGAGATGGTGGCGGAGGAGCCCTTAATGGGCCAACGGCAGCGCTCATACTTCCACCGGTGTATCCGGCAACTCTTACTAGGGGAATAATTAAGGAACTGGCCCTCCAGGTTGGGGGTTGTGCCGTCGGGGTAACTTCCGTACCACGTAAAAAACGCATGGTTCCGAAACAACCAAAGCCTCGGATAAGGATGACTCAACTAATGACGACCCCAGCAAACGAAATAAGGAGACAACGACCTTCGGATGTGTACGTGGAATGTTCTGTCCCTTTACAGACCACGTGCAGCCGAACAACTAGCAGAGGCCCTAGACTGCTATAAAGCAGATATTACCGCCGTCCAGGAAGTGCGATGGGATGGGCCGGGCAAACAGAGGATGAAAAACTGTGGCATCTATTACGGTGATTGCTACAAAGGCAACATGCAGCGCTTATTCGGATATGGATTTGTCATACGCGTCAGACTTAGGCAAGAAGTCTTAAGCTTCCGACACGTGAGCAAGCGTATTATGACTATCCGGATCAAGGCTAAATTTGCTAACATAAGCCTAATATGTGTTCATGCCCCCACGGAAGAAAAGGACCCTGCCACCAACGAGTGTTTCTACGAGCTCCTCGACAAAACATACGAGTAATGTCCTAAATACGACGTTAAAATCGTACAATAATCGTAACAATAATAACAATACACGGTTCAAAACCACAGCAAAATGCTCCTTCCATCTCTTGAGCTGGTCCTCATCCGAAATGAGCAAGGAGCCGTCTAGGCTTTTCACTGGGTGTTGGATGGAGCCGTGACAACCTGTCAGCTCTTTGGTGATTCTGTAGACGGTCCTGCTGTCGCACCTCCGTGCAGCTTCTTCTGCTTCTGTAGCCAGCGCGTTGATGTAGTTGCGCTTGTCACGTCGCACGCTACGCTGAACTTCTGTCATCTTCATGCGATATAGGGACTCTAGCTCGCTTCTTCCTGCTGCTTGGGTAGTTGCAATGCGAGCTTTCAGCTGTTTTCAATCGTCAATCCGTCTCCAGGTATCCTCGGAAAACCACGCCCTATGTCTTCCCTGCGATCGATCGACAATTCTTTCAGCACCAGACGTAAAAACATTTTTCACAGCACACAAATGTTCTTGGATGGTTGTGGGCATTGAGCTGCTGATTGCTTCCACACCTTGCGAAAAGTGCTCCCTTAATTGTTGGCGCACTGAGGGATCACTAAGTCTATCCATGTTGAACCAGGGCATTCTTGTGTTGTCGTGGGATCTTCGAACTGCAACAGTGCGTAGTTGGAGAGTAGCTATCATAAGATGGTGATCACGTACTATCCCCACATCTGCCCCTCGCCTGTTTGCGCCATGGATGATGCAATCAGGCAAAGCCAAGAGAGAATGGAAAACTGGAGAGTATGATACAGACTTGCACAACCAGTTTATCTGAAGGCATGTGTATTTGCTCATGACATAGTGCTCTTTTCAAACTCAGTAAACAAACTGGAAAAAAACCTAAAGATATGGAAAGAAACATTAGCATCACAAAAACTCCAACTTAATGTCGAAAAGACAAAAGTGATGGTAATTGGGAACGAACCAGAGGTAGTGAGGGTGTTGGTGGATGGTAAAGCTATTGAGTATGTTGACAAATATCTAGGAAGTATAATAAACAGCAAAAGTAACTCTGAAGATGACTTGAAAGCAAGAATCCAGTCGACTTATGCTCTGTACGCGACCCTCCAAAGGAAATTCTTAGACCATAAAGAAATCAAGAGGAGAGAATTGGACACTTACTAAGAAACAGGAAAACCAGATCCAAGAAATGGAGATGAAATACCTCAGGAGAGTGCTAGGAGTAAGAAGAATCGACAAGATAAGGAATGAAGATATAAGAAAAACACTAAATTTGGCATTGACAAGTAGAATCCTGGATGATAAAAAACTTCCGTGGTCGACTTAGGTCGTATGGATGATAACCGGCAGGTAAAACAAGTTTGGGAAGCCAAAGCAAACGAAATAAGGACAACGACCTTCGGATCTGTACGTGGAATGTTCTGTCCCTTTACAGACCACGTGCAGCCGAACAACTAGCAGAGGCCCTAGACTGCTATAAAGCAGATATTACCGCCGTCCAGGAAGTGTGATGGGATGGGCCGGGCAAAAAGAGGATGAAAAACTGTGACATCTATTACGGTGATTGCTACAGAGGCAACAGGCAACGCTTATTCGGATGCGAATTTGTCATACGCGGCCGACTTAGGCAAGAAGTCTAAAGCTTCCGAACCGTAAGCGAGCGTAGTATGACTATCCAGATCAAGGCTAAATTCGGTAACATAAGCCTAATATGTGTTCATGTTCCACGGAAGAAAAGGACCCTTCGATCAAAGAGTGTTTCTACGAGCTTCTCGACAAAACATACCAGCAATGTCCTAAATACGACGTTAAAATCGTATTGGGCGATCCAAAAGAAGAAGAAAGAGCATGAGAAGCGCGCGTTTGAGAATATCGGGAGTTTATACTCCAGAAACAATGTACGGAAGTTTTACCAAAAGGTAAAAAGAACGTGTCAGAGGAGCAATACCCGCACAGAAACCTGTAGAGATGAGAATGGAAACCTCGTAGTAGATTCGCAGTCGGTGCTGAGAATATGGAAAAATTACTTCTGCAGACTGTATAACGGCGACGAAGACCAACATCCCACTGTCAGGCAGAATGAACCATTCAATATAGATGATGATAGTCAAAATTTCCGTCCACCTGACCAATAGCAATATCCAAGCTAAAATCGAACAAGGCTGCTGGACCTGACGGCTAACCGGCCGAACTTTTCAAGGCAGCTGGGGATGAATTGGTAGAGTGCATACACCAACTCATTTCTAATATTTGGTCAGACGAGTGTTTGCCTGATGAATGTAATCTCAGCATCGTTTGCCCGATCCACAAGAAAAGAGACCCCCTCAACTGCGCCAATTATAGAACCATCAGTCTCCTCAACATCGCATACAAGATCTTTTCTGCGATATTGTGTGAACGCCTGAAATCTTTTATCAACAGCCTGATTGGACCCTATCAGTGCGGTTTCAGGCCAGGAAAGTCCACCATCGATCAAATTTTCACACTTCGGCAGATCCTGGAGAAAACCCAAGAATTCCAAATCGATACTCACCACCTTTTTATCGATTTCAGGGCCACCTATGACAGTATCTATAGAGAAGAGCTTTATAGAGCCATGTTTAGTTTTGACATCCCTGCCAAACTTGTCCGTCTGTGCAGGCTGACGATGGAGAACGCTCGCTGCTCCATCAAGGTCGGTAATGACCTCACCGAGACATTTCATGTCAAAAAAGGTTTTAGACAAGATGACGCGCTGTCATGTGACTTCTTCAATATTGTACTTGAACGGATTGTGCGGAACTCACAAGCCAACACCGGAGGCACAATCTATTACAAGTCTGTACAACTGCTTGCATACGTCGACGATATAGACATTATCGGAAGAACTCAGAGGGCTGTCCCGGTGCGTTTGCAAGCACTGAGGCGGAAGCGGCCAAAATGGGTTTAGCGATAAACGAGGGCAAAACCAAGTATATGCTGTCAACAAGAAGGGAAAACCAACACCGACGAATTGGACAAAACGTCACAGTGGACAGCTATAACTTCGAGGTAGTAAGGGACTTTGTCTACCTTGGCTCTGCTATAAACTCTGAGAACAACATCAGCGCAGAAATCAATCGAAGGATAACTCTTGCCAATCGCTGTTTTTTTTTGGCTTATAAGGCAATTCAACAGTAAAGCCCTCTCTCGAATAACTAAGAAGACTCTATATAAGACTTTGATCATCCCAGCTCTGCTTTACGGCGCTGAAACATGGACTTTATTAAAAGAGGATGAAGATATCCTTGGTCGCTTCGAGAGAAAAATTCTTCGTAAGATTTTTGGTCCCGTTTGCGTTGACGGGTTTTGGAGGAAAAGATTCAATCACGAACTATACTAGCTGTACAGCGACATCGACCTAGTCAAAAAACTGCGTATTGGACGTCTGAGACTGTAGGACATGTAGAGCGAATGGACGCCAACGCTCCGGCCTGCAGAGTCTTCGAATCTAACCCCGAGGGACGACGCAGTAGAGGGAATCATCGCCTTAGGTGGCATGCACAAGTTCAAGGGGACCTGGACCAACTTGGAGTGTGCAACTGGAGGCAATTAGCTAAAGACCGAGCTAAATGGAGAGGCTGGTTTGTTGAGGCCCACGTTCACCCCGAACTGTAGCGCCACCTAAGTAAGTAAGTAAGTATTTAGAAAAAGCTGGATTAGAGTTGATGCGATTTCTATCGAATCCTAAATTGGACTAGTTTTGCTGGCTGGAGTTTTTCGGCCCCATGGAGAGGCCTGGGAAAGTTTGTGGAATGACTGCAAGGGAAGGCCAATTTTCAAAGCTACTATGAGTCTTCGAAGATTCCAGAATATATCGAGAGTTATAGGTTTCGATAAAAAATGTGACAGGAATGAACGACGAGCTCGGGATAAACTCGCTCCAATAAGAGATTTCTGGAATAGATGGGAATGTAATTTACGAAAAACATTCAACCCAGATGACTGTGTTACTGTAGATGAACAATTAATAACATATCATAGGAGATGTTCGTTCAAGCAATAAATTCCATCTAAGCCAAGAAAGTATGGAATAAAAGTATGGGCTCTGTGCGATAGTAAAACAAGTTTTGCCTGGTCTTTGCAAGTTTACACCTGTAAGGATAGAAATTGTAAGCCCGAACGAAATCAAGGCAATCGTGTAGTACTAGACCTCATAAAAGACTTGAAAGGTAGAAACATTACTTGCGATAATTTCTTTACTTCACACGAATTAGGAATCGAGTTGCTAGAGAGAAAACTTACGATAGTTGGAACAGTGCGAAAAAATAAAAGATGTCTCAAGGAAAGCCGGAGAAATTTTCCCATTTCTTTTTTGATAACGACAACGATACAACTCTTATTGCAAAAACCGAGCAGTCATTCTCATGAGCACCTTGCATCACGATAAAGAGGTAACCGATGATGCACAAAAGCCGGAAATAATAAAATACTACAACTCCATGAAATCAGGTGTAGATACTCTTGACCAATTTATTCGCATTTACACATGTAAGCGAAGAACAAACAGGTGTCCACAGACGTTATTTTATAACATTGTGGATATATCAGCCTATAATGCTTTAGTGATATACATGTCTATTTTTCCAAATTGGAATAAAGGAAAAAAAAATTAGACGAAGGATTTTTTTAGAGGAATTAGAGGAAGCTTTGGTTCAAGGGGAAATCTCCCGTCGAACTTCTTTTCCACACAGTGCTCCGGAAGGATTAGTGGTTCAACGTCAACAAAAAAAAACCCTGAAGAACAGGCTACAGTGTCAACCTTGAAGCGATCTCGCTGCTACATGTGGCCGAATCGCTCCAATAGCACAAAATATTCATCAAAATGTACAAAATGTTTAAAATTTATTTGCAAAACCATTCCAAACAAGAAATTATATGCGAAAATTGTGAATTCTAAATAAAGAATGTATTGGGCAAATTTGACCCACAAATACCATATGCGTTTTTTTTCTAAGTACAGGATAAGGGTTAAGCAGGAGTAAGGTTGCATCGAAAAATTTGACAAAGTATTTGGACTACATACTGTTGTATTTAAGTATTACCAAGACCATCTCCGCAGGCAAAGCCTGTATGGACATATGGTATACAACTCTGGGGTTGTACCAAAATAACTAATATTAAAATTTTACAAACTTTTGAAAACAAAGTGCTAAGAGGTATTGTTAATGCGCCATGGTATATCAGAAATAGCGATATCCATAGAGATCTTGACATTAAAACTATAGAAGACGAAATTCAAACCAACGCGAGAAAGCATAGAAGTCGACTAGAAAGTCACGTAAATATTACAGTCCTCCAAGTTTTGGAAGAAAGAAATTTACTGCGCCGTCTACAAAGAACCAAACCTTTAGACTTAGCGCGATAAGTAACCGCATCTAAACTGCGGAGCTGGCAGGAACTTCTAATGGGAAGGTCCCTGCAAAACGTCCTTATTACGTGAAATGAAAACTACTTGATAAGTCGAATACTTAGTTGTAGTAAAAATGAAAACAAGTCTGTTTTGAAGGGAGGTTTTTTAGTGGGTAAGAATCCCACACTACTATGAGCACGCGCTGTCGATCCTCATAGTGTCTTGTTGAATATTTTCACCTACCCTCGGAAAAAAAAAAAAAAACACAGCGGCTAGTTCTGATTAGCAAGGGGAAAGGGGACTCAGAGCGTACTGAAATGTATGCTGGACACAGCAGGCAAACTCTTCGAGAGAATGCTGAAGCCTCGACTCTCTGTAGCAGTGGAGACAGCAGGTCTGAAAGGTAGCATGGATTCAGAAAAGGTCATTCTACAATAGGTGCTGTAGAAGAGGTGGTTAGGGCTGCCCAAGTAAGCCTTCAGGGTAGCCACTACTCGAGGAAAGTTGTTGTGTTGGCAACTCTCGACATAACAAATGCCTTCAACTCGGCCAGATGGTGCGACATGCTGAACGCCCTGGAAATAAACTTTTAGATACCACAGTATCTTCGACGGGTGATAAGGGACTACCTTAGCGATAGAGAGCTAATTTTTGACACCACAGAAGGACCTCACAGGAAAGAAATAACGGCCGGAGCAGGGTAGGGCTCAATTCAGGGACCGGATTTATGGAACATCTCCTACGACGGAATTCTTCACATGGAGATGCCCGAAAACACTTTTCTGGTTGGCTATGTAGACGACATCGCTGCAGTGATTACCGTACGGGACACCGAAGACGGTAAGAGAAGAGTAAATTAAGTCATGAGACGGGTGCACACATGGATGGAGGCCCACGGCCTAAGCTTAGCAGTGGAGCAAATTGAGATTGTCCTGCTGACGATAAAGCGGATACCCACAATAATAGAGCTCCAGCTGGGTCCGGAAGTCATATACACTGAAGAAGCCGTAAAATATCTAGGAGTTAGGACAGATACGAAGCTCACGTTCTGGGAACAAATTAAGTCCGCATCCGAAAAAGCCACGAAAACATGCCTATTGCTAAGCAGACTGATGACGTACATAGGAGGTCCTACGGCAAGTAAAAGAAGACTCCTGATGTCGGTTACGCACTCAATACACTTGTATGACTCCGAGATCTGAGCTGGCGCACTCAAAAAGGAGATATACAGGAAGAAAGTAGCCGAGGTGCAACGTATAGAAGCCCTTCGGATAACGAGTTGGTACCGAACAGTGTCGGAGCCAGCAGCCCTAGTAGTCACAGGAGTGACCCGCGTTGATCTCCTAGCAGCAGCAAGGAAGTAGCCCACGACAAGAAGCCGGAAGTAAGCGCGCAACAGCAGCTACAGAGGCGAAGCAACTCTCGAAGCAGAAGTGGCAAAACAGATAGAACGCCGTAACGAGGGGAAGGTGGACCTACCGGTACCGGAGCACGGCGAAGTAATTTATTATGTCACCCAGTTTCTAACCGGACATGGTTACTTCAACCGGTACCTGCACAAGATGAGAAAAGTAGGGAGCGCAGCCTGCCAATTTTTCACCTGGAACAGGTGGACAGTAGAAAGAAATAGAGATAGGCAACTTTTCTACACAAAATGTCGTACACAAGATGGTCTCGAGTATCGACATGTGGAATATGTTTAACCATTGAGACGGTACTTAGATCGAAAAAGAGAGAGGAAGAAGTAGATATACCCTCAGTAAGTTTACCAAATTGATGAAAGCCTTACCGGCAAGATATTATAAACCCGCACCAGGAGAAAAATATAAAAAAGCCGGTCCCCAGAGGGGAAAGAAAACGACACCACTCTGAAGTAATGCTAAAGCGGTTCCAGAGTGGATGGTGTCAGTTTGAAAAGAGTTGAAGGTGGATTTTTAGTGAGTAGGAGTCTCACACTACTTGAAACAGAGCGGAACTGTTTCTCGTACGCATTAGCATTTTTCCACTACCCCTAAATGAAAAAAAAAAGTGGCGGCCTTTTTAGACGTGGAGGGGGCCTTTAAGAATGTGAAAACCGAATCAATAAGATTATCACTGGACCGACTCAGAGTAGATTCCACACTCTACGACTGGATTGAATGTATGCTCAAGACAAGACAAATCAACTCGTAGCTGAGTGACAGCCAAGTAAATGCACTGGCCTCTAAAGGAATCCCGCAAGGAGGGGTCCTTTCACCTCTAGTCGCAATGAGATCCTTTTAAAATTAGGACGCAGCGGAGTAAAAGTTTTTGCTTATGCAGACGACATCATCATACTTATATCCGGCAAATTTCGCGGCACAATCACCGAACTTCGGCCCTGAATACCATCCATAACTGGGCAAGTAGTTGTGGACTGCATGTTAATCCAGCGAAAACAGAGGTTGTCCTCTTCAGCAACAAAGAATAATCCCAGCTTTGAGACTCCTACGACTCGGTGACACTCCACTCAAAGTCTCGGATAAAACACGGTATCTAGGGTGCATACTTGACCGTAAACTGAGCTAGAAATATAACGCAAATGAAAGAATAAAGAAAGCGTACATTGCATTCTATTCTTGTAGCAGAATTTTTGGTAAAAAAAATAGGAACCCAAACCTGCCATCATCCATTGGATGTATACAGCCATAGTCAAACCCATTCTTACATATGGGTGCAATGTCTAGTGGCCAATAGAAGAGAAAAACACGAATCTCAAAGTGTTGACTAATATCCAGAGACTTGCCTGCATAGCAGCCACAGGCGCCATTAGAACTACCCCGACCGCAGTACTTGAAACAATTCCCGCACTGGACTTATTTCTTAAGAAATCAGCCGCGATGAGTGACCTGCGCCTAAAAGAATCCAACCTATGGAGAAAAGGCCACATGGGCCACCGTAGCATTTCAAGATGGGCTCACTTAGACGCCACCACAGACTATCTTCTGCGATCCCCCGACTTCAGCCTAAACGTCAAAACGATAATTCCATCAATGGAATACTGCATAGTAATACAGTCTTTACTGAGAGGTCCAAAACAAACGAAGGCGTGGGTTCGGGTATCTACTCAGCGGAACCTGATATTGTAATATCACCAAGGCTTCCGAACCACAGTAGTGTGTTCCAGGCAGAAGTCCTAGCGATAGCAGAGGCGGCACGAAAAATATGCACGAAACTTGTTACTAGGAAAGAGATTGATATTTACATGCATAGTCAAGCTGCTATAAGGGCCATCTCATCCGCGGTTATAAAATCAAAACTAATAAAACGCTGCCGCGAGGAGCTTCACATACTTATCCAAAGCAACAGTATAAAACGTTGGTGGGTCCCAGGACACAAAGGAATTCCAGGGAAAGAGATGGTGGATGAACTGGCAAGAAAGGGATCAGATCAAGACCTGTCAATGGTCCAAAGCTCAGTCCTACCTCCCCTAATACTTGTTAAATCAAATATAGCACTTGACTTCAAACGACAAGCAGAAGAAAGGTGGAGAGCGCTCCCTTCATGCCGTGTCTCCAGAAGCATCGTCTCCAGAAGCATCTGGACAAAACATGACAAGATGAATACCAAGCTTATCTTTACTCAAAAAAGACAAACTTAGCGCTTCTCGTATGTATAATCACCGGCCACAACCTATTGGCGGCCCACCGGAAGAGAATGCGGCTAAGTACAGATGAACTCTGCAGAGGATGCGGCAATACAGACATAGAGGAGGACACGGAACACTTCCTTTGTAAATGCCCTAGTCTCTACAGTACCAAGAAGACGGACCTTGGAGAGTATTTCCTGAACCACCTGGGAGACCTGACTGAAAAGCCACCAACCAAAAAAAAAGCACAGAACTCTAGCTATTTTATTTTTTCCTCTCTTTACAGTTCTTCAGCCAGGAAAATCCACATCAGGGGAGCACAATGGATCCGTTTGATATCCGAGTGCAGGCTGCGCTCAGAAAAGCCTAGAGGGCTTCTTGCTCATTTCGGATGAGGACCAGCTGAAGAGGTGGAAAGAGCATTTTGCTATGGTTTTGAACCGTGTATTCGCTAGCGATATGCTCCCAAATTAGACTGAGATGTCCGGGGTGAGAAATTCCCGAATACACACCACGACTCTCAGTAAGGATGAGATCACTACCGCGATCAAAGCACTTAAAACCAACAAGGCGGTAGGACTTGACGGTATTCCCGCATAACTCTTACGACCAGCGCCTACAGCATCGGCTGAGCTTCTGCTTTCACTTATAGAGAGAGCTTGGGAAGGTGAGGGAAGAGTGGACAATCCTCGCAGTCGCACTTTAAAATTATTTTTCTTAATCTTCAGGCAAAATTTACGCGCGAGTAAATGTAAATAAATTGGAAATCTGTATGTAGCTAAAAACGCTTAAAAGTATCGACACAATCTGTGATCGCTGTCACCATTCCACCAAATATGACAATTTATTCACATTTCCTAAACACAAGCTCTAAGAATGTATGTGATGTCATCACCAATTCATTCATATTCATATTCATATGAGTTTACTTCATACCTTCCCGTGCTAGATACTCATTATCGTGGTGAAGGAACATTGAATAGGATTACTTTCACTTATTACATTTAACCGATTTCAATAATGCACATTTCGAGGCAATTACCTTGAAATTGTCACCGCTAGAAAGTGTTTCTGGTAACATAATGCGACCTCGCAATACAGAGTAGAACACCCTAAACATGGGTACAACTCCATTAAGAATTGACCTGTCACCGCACTTGAAAGTGCTGTACATGCTTTTCCGATTCTTTGGTTTCACGAATTTATACTTCAACGCCAGGACTCAGCAAGTAGAATATAATAAAATCCGTTCGTATATCTCTCGGGTGATATTTAAAGTCCTTCACACTTTGAGTGGATCAATTCTCGCGATATTGCTGGTTTGGGTTTTGTCTTGCTACCTGAAATTGCGGGCAGTTCCTACGACTTGGAGTTCTATCGCAGGGCAGGAAGTGATCCTTGGGTTCACAGCCTACATGTCGTTATTTGTGAACATATGGATTTTTACGAACAATTATATTAGAAAAGGACACACTCTATTGCCAGCCATAAATGAAATATTTGCAATCTTCAAAGTCCTTGAGAAGAAATCTGATCCAATCATTTTCTATTTGTCTACATTCGAGGGAGCTTTAATTTTCAAAATCTTTATCAGCTGCGCATGCGTCCTTGTGGGGTTGTTGTGGTATTTTGTAAACTTTCCCATGTATTACGAGTTCCTTATCGCAATCGCTACGTATGGTCAAGCATTAGTCATGCTGACATTTTTTGGTCATCTGTACTCTCAGTTGGTGTTAGTGTGTTTCTATAGAAAAATGGATGAAGTCCTTGAAATCGCTGCAAGCACAATGAACAAGCAAGAGTTCACCAGGAATGTTCGAGACTTGGTAGAGATATCATTTCGCATCCATCAGTTGAAGTGCATTCTGAATACGTTCTTTTCGGCAGTCTTCCTTTCGGTTTACGTAGGACTCTTTGGCGATGTATATCGTTTGTATAGAACTATGAAGATTTTAGTGTTCCACAAGTTCGAGGGTTTGTGGATACTCAAAATGGTTGATGGTTTTTGCTTAATTTTCCCACTAACGTCGACAACGTGGTATGATATCTATTTAATCGGGCGACTATCGGATATGTTGTTACGCTTAGAGCGGAGATTCGATGAAAAGATTTTGGTGCTACTTTGCAGAAATCAGCTTGAGAGAAGCAAACCACTTGACTTAGAGGTGAGTACCCGAAGCTTATCATTTGGAATTTTATTGCTTAACTTCTTCCATTACAGATCGATCAGTTGATGTTCCAGGGAAAAGTTTACGACTTGAATTCTCGGGCCTGCAAGCTTGTTAAAATAGATACACGATTTTCCTTTCATTTCATAGTGAATATGATTTTTGTTAATGTGGTCAATTGTTTAGAATACTATGCCAGCGAAGTTGTATACAAATAGGAAGGCATTAGGTATTATGTATCTTCAATACATTTTCTCACACAGTTTCAAAATATCACAATAAAATCCAGAGTGGTATGTTCTTTAGACACTCTTGTCCGGCATTTTGTTTAAAGAATCCAAGGATTGCCTGAATATGGCTTACAAGTGTTCAATTCTACGTATGTATGTACATACAGCACATACAATATCTTTTTAAGGAACCGGTAAGAGGTTTGACGAAGAATGCGGGCGAGTGCATGCAGCAAAACAAGAGGCATATAAAGCGGCGCTGCAAAGGAAGACGAGAGCTGCTCGTGAGCTCTACGAGCAAAAGAGACGGGAAGAACATCGGCCTCTTCAAAAGAAGAAGAAAGAGCATGAGAAGCGCGCGTTTGAGAATATCGAGAGTTTATACTCCAGGAACGATGTACGGAAGTTTTACCAAAAGCTAAAAAGAACGTGTCAGAGAAACAATACCCGTACAGAAACCTGTAGAGATGAAAATGGAAACCTCGTAGTAGAATCAAAGTCGGTGCTGGGAATATGGAAAAACTACTTCTGCAGACTGTATAACGGCGACGAAGACCAACATCCCGCTGTCAGGCAGAATGAACCATTCAACATAGACGATGATAGTCAAAATTTCCGTCCACCTCATCAAAACGAAGTGAGGATAGCAATATCCAAGCTGAACTCTAACAAGGCTGCTGAACATGACGGCTTACCGGCCGAACTTTTCAAGGCAGCTGGGGATGAATTGGTAGAGTGCATACACCAACCCATCTCTAAGATTTGTTCAGACGAGTGTATGCCTGATGAATAGAACCTCAGCATCGTTTGCCCGATCCACAAGAAAGGAGACTCCCTCAACTGCGCTAAATATAGAGGCATCAGTCTCCTCAACATCGCATACAAGATCTTTTCTGCGATATTGTGTGAACGCCTGAAACCTTTTATGAACAGCCTGATTGGACCTTATCAGTGCGGTTTCAGGCTAGGAAAGTCCACCATCGATCAAATCTTCACACTTTGGCAGATCCTGGAGAAAACCGAAGAATTCCAAATCGATACTCACCACCTCTTTATCGATTTCAAGGCCACCTATGATAGCATCAGAAGAGCTTTATAGAGCCATGTCTAGTTTTGATATCCCTGCCAAACTTGTCCGTCTGTGCAGGCTGACGATGGAGAACGCTCGCTGCTCCATCAAGGTCTGTAATGACCTCACCGAGACCTTTGATGTCAAAAAAGGTTTTAGACAAGGTGACGCGCTGTCATGTGACTTCTTTAACATTGTACTTGAACGGATTGTGCGGAACTCACAAGCCAACACCGGAGGCACAATCTATTACAAGTCTGTACAACTGCTTGCATTCGCCGACGATATAGACATTATCGGAAGAACTCAGCGGGCTGTCACCGGTGCGTTTGCAAGCATTGAGGCGGAAGCGACCAAAATGGGTTTAGCGATAAACGAGGACAGAACGTCGCAGTGGACAGCTATAACTTTGAGATAGTAAGGGACTTTGTCTACCTTGGCTGTGCTATAAACTCTGAGAACAACTTCAGCGCAGAAATCAATCGAAGAATAACTCTTGCCAATAGCTGTTTTTCTTTTCTGCTTATAAGGCAATTCAACAGTAAAGCCCTATCTCGAACAACTAAGGAGACTCTATATAACCCTGATCATCCCAGTCCTGCTCTACGGCGCTGAAACATGGACTTTATTAAAAGAGGATGAAGATATCCTTGGTCGCTTCGAGAGAAAAATTCTTCGTAAGATTTTCGGTCCCGTTTGCGTTGATGGGGTTTGGAGGAGAAGATTCAATCACGAACTATACGAGCTGTACAGCGACATCAACCTAGTCAAAAAACTGCGTATTGGACGTCTGAGATGGCTAGGACATGTAGAGCGAATGGACACCAACGTTCCGGCCGCAGAGACCTCGAATCTAACTCCAAGGGACGACGCAGTAAAGAACCTCCTCGCCGTAGGTGGCGCGCACAAGTTGAAGGAGACCTCGACCAACTTGGAGTGCGCAACTGGAATCAATTAGCTAAAGACCGAGCTAAATGGAGAGGCTTGTTGGTTGAGGCCCAGGTTCACCTCGAACTGTAGCGCCACCTAAGTAAGTGAGTAAGTATCAACTTCGACTTACTGCTCCTTCTTCCTAGGAATTACGTATAAAGGACATTAAACTAATCGCCTTAGGTATAATGGTTTCATCAAACCTATGCTACTTATGTATAATACAAGCTAATTCACGTAAGTGGGAGGATCTCCGCCGGGATGTCAACAGCAACCCCTTGAGGCTAGGCTTCAAAGCCGTAATGCGAAAACTGGGAACACAGATGGCTAGCCCCGCCACTCTTCCCAACGCATCGTGCTCGGCCTCCCGATACCTCTCCCGTCCAATGACCAGAAACCCCGGTGTTCAGTGAAGAAGAGTTGATCCTCGGGTCGAAAACCCTACAGAACCGAAAGACCGCTGGACCTGGTGGAATACCAGCGGAGGTGCTCAAGACGATTGCCCAGACATGTCCTCAGCTGCTACTGAACATGTGCAATAGCTGCCTCCAGGAAGAGGTCTTCGCGAGGAACTGAAAGTTACAGCGCTGGGTACTGGTCAACAAAGGAAAAGGAGACCCGGATTCTCCATCAGCGTACAGGCCTCTGTGTATGCTGGACACAGCAGGGAAACTCCTGGAAAAGTTGTTAAAACCCAGGCTTACAGCAGCCGTGCAGAGAGCAGGAGATTTGTCCGAAAGACAGTACGGATTCAGAAAGGGCCACTCTACGATTGGAACAATTGAAGAAGTGGTAAGAGCCGTCCAATTAGCTCAACAGGGCAACCACTATTCAAGGAAAATCGTATTGCTAGCAACTCTGGACGTGCGAAATGCCTTCAATTCAGCCTGATGGAGCGATATGCTGAACGTCCTCGAAAGCATTTTTAATATTCCCGAATGTCTCTTGCGGATGGTGAAGGACTATCTCAAGGACCGGAAGCTGTTATACAACACCGCAGAAAGACCTCGAATAAAGGAGATTACTGCTGGAGCAGCGCAGGGGACCAATCAATCCTGGGACCCGATCTCTGGAACATCTCCTACGGTGCATCATTCGTATGGAAATGCCCGAGGACACATTTCTGGTAGGGTATGCAGATGATATCGCCGCGGTGATTACGGCAAGAGACACCGAGAGCGCGTAAAGAAAACTCAACCAGATGGTGAGTCGGGTGCACCTCTAGATGAAAGAACATGGCTTAGGTTTGGCCACAGAAAAGACGGAGATAGTCCTTTTGACAAAGGAGAGGATTCCAACTATTGTCGACTTCCAAGTCGCGTCTGAGTTAATAACCAGCAAGGAAGCGGTGAAGAACCTAGAGATGGCCCTAAACACGAAGCTCACTTTCTGGCATTGAATGAAATCTGCTTCGGAACGAGCTGCGAAGGTCAAAATGTCACTGATCAGATTAAAGGCAAACTTTGGAGGCCCAACAGCTACCAAGAGAAGGCTCCTGATGACAGTCACCCACGTCATTCTCCTGTATGGGTGCGAGATATGGGCCGCCGCACTACGACAAGAGAAATACAGGAAACAAATGGCCACAGTACAAAGGCGCGCGGCACTACGGGTTGCAGTTCGTACCGGACGGTGTCGGAACCAGCCGTCCGCATAGTCGCGGAAGTTACCTCTATTGATCTCCTTGCGGCAGAGAGGAAGTACGTCTACGACAAAAAGGCAGAAATTGGAGTTGAAGCGGCAACCGAGGAGGCGAAGGAGCTCACCAAACAAAAATGGCATGAAAAATGGAGCTCAGAAAGCAGAGGACGATGGACCGTGAGGCTGAATGGAAGGGGCAGAAACACGGGGAAGTAAATTATTACGTCACCAAATTTCTTACCGGTCACGGTTATTTCAACGCCTACCTCCACAGAATGGGCAAACCAGGAAGCTCGGCTTGCCAATATGGCGACTTAGAACTGGACGACGCAAATCACACGTTGTTCGAGTGCAACTGATGAGAAGCTGAAAGGAGGGCGCTAGAATCTCTAATCGGCGTCATCACCTCGGAAAACATAGCGACAAAAATGTCAAAGAATGACCAGAGCCTTACTGGCAAGAAAGAATTAACCAGCAAGAGGAGAGAAATATGAAAAAGCCGGCCCCGAAAGAGGAAAGAAAACGACACCACTCTGAAGTAATGCAAAAGCGGTTCCGGAGTGAGTGGTTGGTATCAAGTAGAATAAAAGGGCTAAAGGTGGTTTTTTAGTGAATACCAAGTCCCACACTAATTGAAACAGAGCAGGCCTGTGTCTCGTAATCAGTAGCATTTGCCACCACCCCTTAGGCAAAAAAAAAAAAAACAAAACAGAGCTTATTCACGTGGATACAATTAATTCCATATTCAATTATATTAGCACATACCCTCGTCTAATACAAAACACGTTTTTATCGTTTTCCAATCGATTAGACCTACTTTCACACGGATGTCACAGAATAAAAATGTAGATCCTTCTTACGAATAAATCGACACTAATTTACTACCTACCTCACCATCACTTAGCAAAATTCTCACGTAGAAACATAAAGACAAACTACAAGGCACCTGTACTCCATGCACTACTAAATGACAAATTGCCTCTAATGTCTATGAAAATGAAATAGTCATAAGCACGTACGTTGCTATGTGTTCATAGGAAATCCTTCCTTAAGTCATCCCATACACTACGTGCTGGAGCCATCCACTAAACAAAACCTACAAAATCGAATTCGTTCGATTGTCCCATTCTATGCCGCAATACGGTGGATTTTCCAAGTGGCCCCCCTAATGCGCCTCATTCTCAATTCAAATAAATAAAATTTCAAAACACAAAAGAAGAAGAGAGGAAATACCAACAGGGACATAAAACGTAACAACTGAACGAAATCAATAATTGACATAATAACCCATAGACTAGCTACATAGCCTTCCACCCGATAAGGTCGTGTTCCGCTCCTTTGCCATCATCTGCACCAATACCGTCCTGTGAATTAAGTAAGTGATTGCTTCTCATATCAATTGATTAAGTCTCCTTATGGAGGCACATTCCAGAAAACGATAGTTTTCGAAAGTTTGCCTTCTGATGTGATTCCGCACAAAAATAAAGGACTTTCGTCCATGACGGCACCATATTTTTAGACCGGCACAATTCACAATTGAGTGAGCATATTCTGACATCACATTCAGTGGCATTATCCTTGATTAGATGGTCAGATTGCGATTGAATTTTATTTGTTGGGTTGTCCTTTAGCTGGCAATTCATTGTGGGCTGTAATGTGGTAGCCGCAAGTGGGTGGTGCTTGAGTGTTTCGGGGGCTATAATGAATTTTCACATTTACACCGATAAAATGAAAATAAAATTGAAAAAGTGTCTGATAGGATGTTGATGTTGAGATTAGATTACCAATGTCACCAATTGAATTGGACACACTCCTCCCACATCATTCACAATTTATAATTTAATTAACAGGATACATCAGCTGTGACAACACCTTTCCACGCGTTTAAATTTTTAATTAATTTTCCATCAACCATTTTAAAATCAATACAGTGTTCCCTCATAAATATACACTAGCCAGGCGATTGTACCTTCCTTTATTAAATATCAATGTCAGATTTAAGCACG
The DNA here is from genome assembly GCA_945910035.1 of Brachypalpus laphriformis. Taxonomy (NCBI): domain Eukaryota; kingdom Metazoa; phylum Arthropoda; class Insecta; order Diptera; family Syrphidae; genus Brachypalpus; species Brachypalpus laphriformis. Next base: position 39,575,206 of record OX246756.1, read on the forward strand.
CACTACAAAGCAGCCACTCAAGCAACGCCATGTCGTCCTTAAGAAAATCGATTTGCCTCGAGTGCCGAGGGCCCGCCTTTACAACGAGGATTTAATTAATCGGCATTCAATGTCGTCGGTCGACCTTGTTGCTGAATGTTCTCTCGAGCGTTTGTTTCCTTTTTCCCTCGAAGAATAAATAGAATACATCTGGAACAAAAAAAAAAAGTAATAATAAGGCGCTTGAGATCAAAATCCAAGCATTCGATACAACCTGCGATAACCTGGTTTTGTGTACCGCACAGCACGTGCCTGGATATGAAGTGAAAATCGATCGACGAGGAATCTGCGAATATTGATATGCTAATTAAAAAGATTGCATTAATGTTAATATTTGGTTATCTGTATCAGTGAATGTGATGGAAGGACTGCCGAGCTTTTGAAAGAAGATTGAGGGAAATTTATCAGATTTATTGGTTCAGCAAAGTTTGTTCCTCGTGAAATAATGCTATTGGAGTACACCATTCTTATGTGTGCCCGCGTTAGATAGATGGATAGAGAGAAACGAATTACCGGTCTCCATGCAGGTGCCCCTGGGTAAGCCGAAAGGCAAAATAGCAAAACGAACGGCGAGTGACACACGAGCTATGCCACCTGAGTTGCAATTAGAAATACATACCACACGAATTGCTGCAGGACTCACTCAGCGACGACGAAAGAGAAACTAATTCGGGATGAATCGGCATCAAACCCATGATAATTTTGCTGACAGCAATCCCAGCAAACGTATAAAGGATAACAATCCAGGGTTCTGCATATAGTATATAAATATAGCACGTCCTGCCAACAACTGCAGACGGTCGTAAAGTGAAAGGGCGAGCATACATAACAACAATCCATAATGTACGATGGACAAAACCTACGACATATTGTTCACTGGGTAGAAACAGCGATTATTTGGATGCGGATGGAGATTTAATCAAAAATTCCCAAGCTTCCATCACATTACCTGAAGATTGATGATGATCCGCGTATAAACCAAGCTGTTACCAAGGACACGCTTCTACAAAATAAAAATACGAAATACGAGGTCAAAATCATCTTTGGACATCACTGTAAAGAATTTCAATGTAGAAAGGTGCAGTTCCAAGCAACTGCCAGAACCTTTTTCGGTCAGATATCCCGCTGTCTATTAAAGCATCATCAAGCAGGAACAAAATATACGGACGGCTAGAGGCAGCACTTAACCGGAGTATCGGACTACCTGCAGAAAATAATGATGGACTATGTTAGAAATAGAATACTGCACGATTGAACGACGATGGAATGAGGCGGTGTCTCCCAAGGCTCCGTACTAGGTCCACTACTGTGGAATCTAATGCACGATGGCGTTGACTTCGAAACCCGAGGTCGTCGAAAATAGTTTGCTTCGCTGACGACATATCGGTGTAGTGACCAAATTTCTTGAAGAGTTGGAGCACGATTGTAATGAAGCTATCGGAATAGTACAGGACTGGCTAGCAAACATGGACCTAAAACTAACAGAAGAAAAGACCGAAGTAGTGCTTATAAGCAGCAGACGAGTTATAGAGACTATAAGAGTAACCGTGGGCGATCACGTTGTAGTTTTCAAACCAGAGCTAAAGTACCTTGGTGTTACTATAGACGCAAGGTTAACTTTTAAGCAACACACAGCTGAGAAGGCAGCAAGAACAGCGGCTGCCCTGACAAGGATCATGCCAAATATTGGACGACCTAAACAGAAGAAGAGGCTGCTCTTAGCAAGAGTTGCGACATCGATGATGATTTACGGCTTCTAAATATGGGCAGGTGTCATAAATACGGAATCGTACAGAAGGAAGACGGAGGCGGTCTACAGATCCAATGTCTTGAAAGTATGCAGCGCCTTTCAAACAACGTCCTACGATGCGGCATGCATAGTTACTGGAATGGTGCCAATAGACCTCCTCGTTGCAGAAGCCGAACGGAGATATTGTGCCAGCAGGACAATGGTGTCAATAGCGACGAGTCGAAGTAACACTGAAGTACCACCAAGAAGCCTAGAAGAATGGCAAGGGAAATGGAACTTTTCTGACAAGAGCAGATGGACGTAAAATTTGAAACCCAATATAGACCCTTGGATCAATAGGAAGCATGGAGAGCTGAACTTCAACCTGAAGCAAATGCTAACTGGTCATGGATGTTTCAAAGTCTACCTCGGACACGAAGACAACCCTTATTATATAAATTCTACAAAACAGCACTGATGATTTCATTTGGAAGGGATTTTGGTGTCTATATGACAGTAGGAAACAGTTCAATATAACTAAGTCTTCACGATCTCCAAAAAACTGGGACAACTATAAGAACAGCAACAGGGAATAATAAACACTCATACAATTCATTGGGCTGTTAATAGTTTCCTTCCATACAAATCTCCAGGATTAGATGGTATTACAATAGTAGAACTGCAATGGAAAAGAGTTAAGGTGGTGTTCATCCCGAAATGCAGTAAGACCTCACACTACACTCCGGAAGATTTCAGGCCAATTACCCTCTCCTCTTTCTTTCTAAAAACGTTAGAAAGGCCAATTGATAACTATATTCGTTCTAAACTCAAGGTACTCCCAGCATACTTACCGGAGAGGCTTTTCAGTGTAAACAGCTCCACACTCGTTAGTAGGCACAATTGAAAAATCTCTTGCCGTTAAAGAATATACCATGGTGTCTTTCCTTGACATAGAAGGCGCCTTTAATAACGTCAATACAGGATCCATCATAGGAGCGCTCGCTAACCTAGAGGTTGATTGCTGCTTACGCATCTGGATAGAGCGAATGATGAAGAGCAGACAAATTCTATCCGAGCTTGGGTACTGCTCAACCAAAAGGTTAGCGCACAGAGACACTCCCCAGGGTGGTGTTCTCTCTCCGCTACTTTGGATACTCGTAGTGAATAAGCTACTCACTTCACTAGAAATTAAAGGCTACAAGGTCGTAGCATATGCTGACGATATCGCTATAGCCATTTCAGGTAAATTCCCCCAAACCCTAAGAGATCTAATGAATTCGGCGCTAAACTTAGTCGCGAAATGGACGGACAGTGTTGAGCTTAACGTAAATCCGTCCAAAACTGAACTAGTACTTTTTACTAGGAAATATAAAATCCCGATCATAGCTCCCCCTAAGCTTAGAAACAGTTACTTACTTACTTAGGTGGCGCTACAGTTCGGGGTGAACCTGGGCCTCAACCAACAAGCCTCTCCATTTAGCTCGGTCTTTAGCTAATTGCCTCCAGTTGCGCACTCCAAGTTGGTCGAGGTCCCCTTGAACTTGTGCGCGCCACCTACGGCGATGATTCCCTCTACTGCGTCGTCCCTCGGGGTTAGATTCGAAGACTCTGCGGGCCGGAGCGTTGGTGTACATTCGCTCTACATGTCCTAGCCATCTCAGACGTCCAATATGCAGTTTTTTGACTAGGTCGATGTCGCTGTACAGCTCGTATAGTTCGTGATTGAATCTTCTCCTCCAAAACCAGTCAACGCAAACGGGACCGAAAATCTTACGAAGAATTTTTCTCTCGAAGCGACCAAGGATATCTTCATCCTCTTTTAATAAAGTCCATGTTTCAGCGCCGTAAAGCAGGACTGGGATGATCAAGGTCTTATATAGAGTCTCCTTAGTTGTTCGAGAGAGGGCTTTACTGTTGAATTGCCTTATAAGCCCAAAAAAACAGCGATTGGCAAGAGTTATTCTTCGATTGATTTCTGCGCTGATTTTGTTTGCTGAATTTATAGCAGAGCCAAGGTAGACAAAGTCCCTTACTACCTCGAAGTTATAGCTGCCCACGGTGACGTTTTGTCCAATTCGTCGATGTTGGTTTTCCCTTCTAGTTGACAGCATATACTTGGTTTTGCCCTCGTTTATCGCCAAACCCATTTTGGCCGCTTCCGCCTCAATGCTTGCAAAAGCACCGGTGACAGCCCGCTGAGATCTTCCGATAATGTCTATATCGTCGGCGTATGCAAGCAGTTGTACAGACTTGTAATAGATTGTGCCTCCGGTGTTGGCTTGTGAGTTCCGCACAATCCGTTCAAGTACAATATTGAAGAAGTCACATGACAGCGCGTCACCTTGTCTAAAGCCTTTTTTGACATCAAAGGTCTCGGTGAGGTCTTTACCGACCTTGATGGAGCAGCAAGCGTTCTCCATCGTCAGCCTGCACAGGCGGACAAGTTTGGCAGGGATGTCAAAACTAGACATGGCTCTATAAAGCTCTTCTCTATAGATGCTGTCATAGGCGGCCTTGAAATAGATAAAGAGGTGGTGAGTATCGATTTGGAATTCTTGGGTTTTCTCCAGGATCTGCCGAAGTGTGAAGATTTGATCGATGGTGGACTTTCCTGGCCTGAAACCGCACTGATAGGGTCCAATCAGGCTGTTGATAAAAGGTTTCAGGCGTTCACACAATATCGCAGAAAAGATCTTGTACGCGATGTTGAGGAGACTGATGTCTCTATAATTGGCGTAGTTGAGGGGGTCTCCTTTCTTGTGGATCGGGCAAACGATGCTGAGATTCCATTCATCAGGCATACACTCCTCTGACCAAATATTAGAAATGAGTTGGTGTATGCACTCTACCAATTCATCCCCAGCTGCCTTGAAAAGTTCGGCCGGTAAACCGTCAGGTCCAGCAGCCTTGTTCGATTTTAGCTTGGATATTGCTATCCTCACTTCGTTTTGGTCAGGTGGACGGAAATTTTGACTAACATCGTCCATGTTGAATGGTTCATTCTGCCTGACAACGGGATGTTGGTCTTCGTCGCCGTTATACAGTCTGCAGAAGTAGTTTTTCCATATTCTCAGCACCGACTTTGATTCTACTACGAGGTTTCCATTTTCATCTCTACAGGTTTCTGTACGGGTATTGTTTCTCTGACACGTTCTTTTTAGCTTTTGGTAAAACTTCCGTACATTGTTCCTGGAGTATAGACTCTCGATATTCTCAAACGCGCGCTTCTCATGCTCTTTCTTCTTCTTTTGGAGAAGCCGATGTTCTTCCCGTCTCTTTTGCTCGTAGAGCTCACGAGCAGCTCTCGTCTTCCTTTGCAGCGCCGCTTTGTATGCCTCTTGTTTTGCTGCATGCACTCGCCGGCATTCTTCGTCAAACCAGGGGTTTCGCGGTGGTGGGCGAGCGAGACCCAGCACATCAGTCGCGGCGTTTCTGATGGCATGTTGGCAGCGTTGCCACTGGTCTTCGGCACTTGATGCTGGCGGTATAGGGGTGATTGAGAGATTTCGGGATACGCGTTCAGCGAAGAGTCTGGCGGTCTCTTGCGATTGTAGCTTTTCGACGTTAAATTTTCTCACAGTAATTCTTCTTTGTTGCTCAGATTGGGATATCCGCATTCGTACCTTGGCTACAACAAGGTAATGATCCGAGTCTATGTTGGCCGCTCGGAAGGTCCGGACATCCAGAATACTGGAGGCATGCCTTGCGTCGATCGCAATATGATCAATTTGGTTGATCGTGACATGATCATTGGACCGCCATGTCTGCTTATGAATATCGAGATGAGGAAACCATGTGCTTGCTATGGTGACATTTCGCTCCACAGCGAAATCAATTAGCTTTAGTCCGTTATCAGACGTGGTGTCGTGTAGGCTATGCTTACCGACTGCTCTACCGAAGACGTCCTCCTTTCCTATTTTGGCGTTAAAATCGCCCAATACGATCTTAACGTCGTATTTAGGACATTGCTCGTATGTTTTGTCGAGGAGCTCGTAGAAACACTCTTTGGTGGCAGGATCCTTTTCTTCTGTGGGGGCATGAACACATATTAGGCTTATGTTAGCGAATTTAGCCTTGATCCTTGATAGTCATAATACGCTCGCTCACGTGTCGGAAGCTTAAGACTTCTTGCCTAAGTCTGCCGCGTATGACAAATCCGCATCCGAATAAGCGTTGCCTGTTGCCTTTGTAGCAATCACCGTAGTAGATGTCACAGTTTTTCATCCTCTTTTTAGAGCTTAGAAACACGGAACTCCGCTTTACAAACACAGCAAAATACTTGGGGTTAACCCTTGATAGTAAACTTAACTGGAAACAGAATATTTTAGACCGCACCAAGAAAGCAGAAATCGCCATCTACACCTGTAAAAAGGCTATAGGTCCTAAAGGGGGTCTTCGACCTAATATAGTCCACTGGTTGTACCTGGCGGTGGTCAGACCAATTCTGCTTTATGGTGTGCTTGTCTGGTGGCCTGCACTCAAAACAAGGTGCAACACAAACTCTATAGAAAGAGTACAGCAATTAGCATGTAGGTGCATCACAGGGGCTCTCAGGTCCACTCCCACAGCTGCCTTAGAAACCCTACTCAATATCTTTCCCATTGATATCTTTGGGAAATTGATATCATCTAAAGCAGCCCTAAGACTTAGAGAATCTCTCCAGTGGTCAAGTTCACGAATCGGCCACATGAAAATTCTACAAAACTCCAATCTCAGAGAAACAGTTTATATATCCCCATTTATTGATTTCAACATCAAACATAACACCACCATCCCTGACAAATCCGCATGGAATGACGGTACCATTCTAAATGACGCCGCAATCAAAATCTATACAGATGGTTCCAAAACATCGGAGGGCACAGGCTTGGGTATTTTTTCGGAAGTACCTCTGATAAACGTAGCTCTCAGCGGAAATATTAGCTATTCGTGAAGCAGCGCGCAGACTCTCTTTGTACCCGATAGATGGTAGGTTTATCGTCCTTTACATAGACAGTTTTTTTTTTTTTTTTTTTTTTTTTTTTCTTCCTTTATTGTTTTACATCTGTCCACTGGACATTAAGTAATCGGTTTTACATTTAGGATTACAGCAGTCATAAGGCCATTGCCTTTAAGAACCTCTTTGGTTATACAGTAAATACATATGAACATAAAACATTTCTCAGGTAAGACGGAAGTTTAAAAATTAAAGTATTAACATGAATTGGCAAAAGCTACATATAGATACATTTAAACACATTACTTTTTAGTTCATATCCTGGTTAGTAAGTCGGATGGTCTTATTAGTTTCAGCCTTCGTATATGAGCGTATTCTTGGGCGGGAAGAGAGTTAATTTCATAGTTTTCATGGTTAAGAAGTCGAATTTGGTGTTTTTGACTAGAATTTTGGATTTCTTCGAGTACTGTCAGTATGTTGAGATCTTTGTGTATATTCTTGTTTGGTACGTACCAGGCTGCATTCACTATTGTGCGTAGAATTTTGTTTTGAAGTCTTTGGATGATGTCAATATTTGTTTTGCTGGTTACACCCCAGAGTTGTAGACCGTATGTCCAAATTGGTTTGATGATTGTCTTGTATATGAGAAGGTTGTTGTCAACTGAAAGTACTGAATTTCTTCCCAGCATCCAGTAGTGCAGTCTGAATTTATCTTTAATTTGATTTCTCTTTTTGAGAATATGTTGTTTAAATGTTAGTTTTTTATCTATATACATTCCCAAGTATTTAGCTTGATTGTCTGAGGATACTGTTTTATTATTTAGTTTAACAATTGGTGGATCCACGGTTTTTCTTGTTGTATATATTACTTGTTGCGTTTTGTCCTCGTTTATTTGTATACCCCATTCTTTGAACCAGTCTGCTATTTCGTTTAGATGTAGTTGGAGTAGATCAGTTGCTGTTTTTAGACATCGGTTTGAGACAAGTATTACTGTGTCGTCTGCAAAAGTGGCGGTCATTGTGTTGATATTTCTCGAAGTTGGAATGTCTGCTGTATATATTAGATATAACAAAGGTCTTAGCACGCTTCCTTGTGGAACTCCAGCATCAGCTTTGTAGAGAGAAGATTGTTCATCTTTATAATGCACATAAAAGAAACGGTCACTAATATAGCTTGTTAATAAAAGTTGGAAGTCCGGTGGGAGAAGAAGTTTTAATTTATATATCAGGCCATTGTGCCACACTTTATCAAATGCCTTGGATATATCTAGGAAGAGTGCAGCACAGAAATGTTTGTCATCTAAGTCTTTTGAGATTTTGTTTGTTATACGATGTATTTGTTGTATAGTTGAATGTTTACGTCTAAATCCGAACTGATGTCTAGGTATTATGTTATTTTCGTCCAGTATATGTTGAAGTCGAGTAGCAAAAAGTTTTTCAAATAGTTCTGATAGAATTGGTAGTAGACTTATCGGTCTGTAATTTGCTGGTTGTGTAGCATATTTTCCAGGTTTGGGAATTGCAATTACTTTAGCTACTTTCTAGGCTTTTGGAAAATATTTAGTAGTAATGATGGCATTGAAGAGATTCCTTAAATATACTATTGCGTTCTCCGGAAGTTCCTTTAGGATTTTACATGTGATGAGATCGTATCCTGGACTTTTGTTTGGATTGATGTTATCTTTGATGCATGTTTTGATTTCCTTAACAGAAGTTTTCTTTATTTTTATGTCACGGTGAGTTACGTATATTGGTTGGTTAATTCTACTTCTGTCCTTGTCATTGGTAAATGTTTGTTTGAAATATTCTGCCAGTATTTTTGCCTTTTCATGATTCATTCTCGCCCATTTACCATTTGTAGTCCTAATTGGGGGTTCGTGGTCTACAGTTTCTTTAATGGTTTTTGTAGCTTTCCATAGGGAATAGTTAGTTGATGCTGTTGAAGTCAATTTTTTTAAGTAGTTGTTTATTTTATTATTTCTATGTTCCTTTAATAAATCCTTAAGTTCTTTTATGGACCTGTTGAGTTTTGTTTTCGCTTCACTTGTTCTATTGGTTTGCCATATTTTCCTAAGCTTCCTCTTTTCTATCACTTTTCTTTTTATATGCGTCGGTATGTAATCATTTCTTTCCTGTTTTATTGTCATTGGTGTAGATCGATATGTGGATTCGAGTATTATATCGTTGAAGTTTATTATTGCTGCTTCAAGATTTTCAGATGTCCTTAGCGGAATACTTAGTTGCAGCTCCATGTCAATCACTTCTCTGAAAGTATCCCAGTCAGTCCTTTTATTATATAATTTTGCTGGTATGTTCGGAGGCTTTATGTACGAATTATAGTAAATAACAATTGGTGAATGGTCAGAGGAAAGTTCATAGCAAGATTCTATTCTTAATTTTTTATGTCTAATATTTTTGTAAATGCAAAAGTCTAACAAGTCAGGTATTCTTTTCTTGTCAGTAGGCCAATAGGTCGGTTCACCAGTACTTAGATGGCTTATGTTATTCGCGTTTAGGGCATCTAAAAGTATGGTTCCCTTTCTATTAGTGAGTCTCGAACCCCAGTCAGTATGTTTAGCGTTAAAATCCCCACCTGCAAGAAACCGCGGCCCTAATGTCTTGAAGTATTGCTCAAACTGTTGTTTACTAATAGTATGTTTGGGTGGGCAGTATAGAGCGGAAATTATTAAGTGGCTATCTGTGTCTTCTATTTGAATCGTCGTTGCTTGGATGTAGCTTTTGTCGTGTTTTACTAGCTCAGTGCATAGACAGTCAGTCAGCGATTAAAGCTCTGGAAACGCCAACAATAAGATCTAAGTTGGTCAAACATTGCCGCGAATCTCTTAACGAGATTGCGGACAGATGCAATATCACTATGTGCTGGGTCCCGGACACTCAGACATTCCAGGCAATTGTAAAGCAGATGAACTGGCTAAACAAGGCACCGTACTACCTCTAGCTATCAACAGAGAGGTACCAGCACCCCCAATGCAAACGATGAAACTTCATATGTTTAACGAAGCGCAAGCTACTGTAAACGACTGGTGGAGTAATCTGTCTACGTGCGTATCGACCAGAAAGATCTAGTCTATCTTAGACGCAAAGAAAACCAAAAAACTCCTTTCATTAAATAGAAGGTACATAAGCTTCACAGTAGGAATAATCACAGGACACTGTTTGTTAGATAGACACGCCACTAGAATGGGAATCCCAGCAAATTATTACTGTAGAAGCTGCAGAGATGAAGAGGAAGAGGAGAACAATCTCCACCTCCTCGGTACATGCCCAGCGCTAGTTACCCTGAGAAAGAAAATATTAGGGGAATACTTCTTTGAAGACTTAAGTGACCTGTCTAACATAGACATTATAAATCCAATAGGGAAATCCAATTGGTTTAGTTGAAATACCCACCGTCATGATGTACTGTAACAGACACCTCCAAGATCGATAGTCATCCTTAAATATCACTAGACCAACCACTGCATAAGAGTAACAGAGATTGATTGAGTCAATCAACCCTATTACTCCCATGCACCCCACCTACACGGTGCAACTAGGTACTAAGGGTTCGATTGTATCAGTGATACAATAATGATACTCCACTATTTCCGCGGTCAACCTAGGTACGGGTTTGATTGATACAGTCACCCCACCTAGTCAATACCTTATGCACAGCAGTTCCTAGCGTTTGATTGAATCCGTCACTCTATGGCGCTTATGCATCTCTACACCTGTACGGTCCACCTAGGTATGAAGGGCTTGTTTGAAACATTCACCCCACATAGTCAACACCCTTCATAGCAGTACTTAGAGTTCGATTGAATCAGTCACTCTTTTTCGCGTATGCATCTCTACACCTACACGGTTTACTCAGACTTGCCAATACTACCAATACTACTATCAAAACAGTGTTGGGGGTTCGATTGAATCAGTCACCCCCAATACTTGTTTCTACACTATACCTTCCCGGTACACACCGATTGCGTCAGTCACCCTCTCTAGCCACTTCAGGCATAGTTATTCTCAGCCTGAGAAAGGTTAAGGTTCCCCCGGAAACCGGTGATTCTCCGGTGCAACTCTACGTGGTATCACAATGGACCCAAGTGGTCTGAGTGTGTCTTGACCCTATCAGGACAACCACCTTACCTAACCTAACCTAACCTAACCTTGGTGTCTATATGAACTTAAGGTATCTGTAGGACCTTAATCGTAGCTTATTTCGGTGTCACACTTCAGTTCAATCTTCTCCTTTCTACGGGCACCTACCTCGACTATTTTTTTTTTCCAACGTACATATGTAGATGGAGTGGGTTCCTCATTGTCACATAGAAGATACCCCGATACCACTTGAAAGACTTTTGCATTGTTATGTGGAAAAAAAATCACTTTTGACAAGAATTTAGCAAAAATTCATGTGCTGGTCTTACCTTCACACTCTACAATGGTACATCGTGTACCCAGAAGCTCGTAGATGTAGCCTTCCCCTAACCATGAATTCTGGATAAGAGCCATATGATCTCCGCACAAAGAGATTTCACCGGTTTGGTGAAAGAGGTAAGGTAAATGGTGGGTTTAAAGGTATCTCCCTCAGAACTAAAATATTTCCGCAGAGTAACCCCTCATTCCAAGTAAGCATTGCTGAGCAACAGGTAGATAAAGTACAAGATTTCTAAGCAGATACCAAGTAAGATGTTGACAGTATCAGAAAATCCAAGACCACTTTTGGTATGCTTTCAATGTTAATCTGTTCCATTAGCTTCAACAAATAGCTGTGACCATTAAATTTTATTTCTTATGAAACTTTGTGTTAGTCGTTGAGAGAACGATCCAGAAATGTGTAGATATGATTATACGGAAGCGAAAGTGATAGTGGACTGCACATATTCTCTGAAAGTGTCGCCAATATATGGGAAGTCAGGCTATGTCCACAGAAACAGAAAAAAGAAAAATAACGATTCGTCCTGGAAAAGCGCCAAATGAAAGAGACTGATCAGATCCATCGCCAGAATTTGAACAAAACGGCAAGGAAAACCGAAATCTAAAACAAAAAAAAACTGAAATGGTGGAGATTAGCGTGATACTATACAAATCTGCAGTGCAGCATTGACTGCCACAGTTTCAAAGTATCTTTGACTTACGCCAACATTTCATCTGCACATATCCATCCATTTACCATTCACATTGAACTCTTAACCAAATCCATTCAACAAGACAGACTTGATGCTCTCAATGCTACACCACATTCATGTCAAGGTTAGATATGTATTCCCTATGACACAAGAAATCAATGGCAAACCATTCGTCATGGTACCATTGTATAGCTACCACTTCCCTATCAAGGCGAGAAACCAAGAGCATCTCTAGGCAACATATCCCCCAGAGTAACGCTATTCATTTCATCAATCTACAACACATCTGAGGAAGAGCAACAGAACTTCAAATGAAAAGTTAAATCGAATTTCAGTGATCAATGATGCACGAAAGCAATATCCAAAGATGAGTGTTTTCGCCTGGATGTTCAAGGACATGTGCAATTAATTCTTTGGTGTGAGTGAGGGAACTTTTTGAGGTTCAATGTGAATTGCCAGGACTCCAGTCACGTAGAAGTAAATATAATTTCATGGATTAATAATGATATCATCTGTTGACACTGCGTCAATATTTACTATTTGTGTGTGATGTGGTGGCATGAAATGGTGTCGGATTTTCAAGTTGACACGAAGAGTTGTGGTGTGTTGAGATTTAAGAATGTGCTGTGTGGTTTGCGGCATATTTGATTTGCAATTCTGATAGTGACATTCGATGTCAGATATTACTTATAGAAAAACCCGTCCTCGCCATTCCATTTCATATTTGATAGCCTCCATAGGATATGACTTGCCCTTCTGTTCAAATAAAACTAAAAGCCAAAGGTCACCATCGAAAAGCCATAAAAATAGAAATAGCGCCAGAAAAATCAGCAATCATCTCCTGCGGAGGTTTGCAGGAGCGTGCGTTGGCGTTATTGTTTTACCTAGAGGAAATGTTTGCTTAATCATTTTTCAAAATTAATCTCATTACTTTTACGATACCCGACGATGAGATAATCAAATTAAGTTTACTTTCATGAAAAAGAATGCTTCGTTTGGCAAAAATTAATTACTTATCCTTACAGCTCCTGACGTAATTATTTCTTAAATAATGTAAATGAAAATCCAGAGCACTGCACACATCCGTTGAACTGTGATATTTTAAAACGGAATACCCTATCACATGCGGGGAAACAACGAATTGCTTTGATTGGCACACTATCCTTGTGTATCGTAATGAAACACAGTGAGATGCTCAGAACATCCCGTCAGTCATTATATTTATTTATACCACAAAGATGAACACCAAGCCACTAAAGGATTTTCGGGATTTTCTCTTAAGTTGAGTCATATATTTTCTTTGGATAAGGACATGCAACCATATATGTTCACTTAGTAGTGCTGCAAAGCAAGCTGTCGCGATGAAGGCTGCTAGAAGCATATAACTTTTTACTACACGGGACAGAGTGCCTTTCTCTTCACTTGCTACCGGGGAATTGAAAATCGATTTAAGGATTTAAAGGATATTTTTAGCATTATTTCCGTAGTGGCATAATAAGGGAGAGAGTGTATGAAAGCTAGCAGACAGGTTGACAGTGCTTATTATCGAATCATAACGGATGAACGTTGGTGGATCATTAATAGTAAATTCCGCTGTGGTACTTGGTTATTGGCTTAAGTGGGGGTACATTCTTTAGTGTTTGGAAATAGAGTGCCTGTGTGGAATTCGAGGAGACCTCCTGTAGTGAATGTGTATCTTTAAAGTTCTCCTATGAGTAAAGAGTTCATATTGTCTACAAAAAAGCGTTTATGAACTCAGTGCCTTACAATTTAGAAACTATTTTAGTCTTAAATGTAGTCCGCAGGGCAGGTCGTAAAGTCATCTTCCTTACTTGCTTAGGTGGCGCTACAGTTCAGTATAAACCTGGGCCTCAACGAGCCTCTCTATTTAGCTCGGTCTTTCACTAATTGTTACCAGCTCCGCACTTCAAGTTGGTCGAAGTCCCTTTGAATTTGTGCGCATCACCTACTGCGTCGTCCCTCCGGGTTAGATTCGAAGACTCTGCGGGCAGGAGCATTGGTGTCCTAGCCATCTCAGACGTCCAATACTTAGCTTTTTGACTAGGTCGATTTCGCTGTACAGATCGTATAGTTCGTGATTGAATCTTCTCCTCCAAAACCAGTCAACGCAACGAGACCGAATATCTTGCGAGGAATTTTTCTCTCGAAACGACCAAGGATATCTTCACCCGCTTTCAATAAAGTCCATGTTTCAGCGCCGTGAAGCAGGACTGTGATAATCAAAGTCTTACATAGAGTCTCCTTTGTTGTTCGAGATAGGGCTTTACTGTTGAATGGCATTTGAACTTGGAACCTCACGCAAAGTGATCCGGCACACTAACCACTACACGCCACGGCGCACCTAGTTTAGCAAGCTCAATTTCGGGCTGAAATTTCCCCATGAATCTTGTCGTTTCTGAATGAAATGTTAGACGGAGAGCGGCCTATCAAAATTTGATCTCGAGGAATACATCGAGAAGTTTTAGTGAGGCACCTTCCCATGGTGTGATAATAACCCATCCTGCCGTAGACTGGTCCTTGCAAATTAAGACATCCTGGGCGGAAAGTCGTGCCACTGTATTTGGGTTTAATCTTCACTTCTGTGAGGTTTATTCTTTCTTTATTCATCTTTGAGGAGTACGAAGGCAAGGTGAAAAGTTCTCGGCATGATGCAGAGATAGCATTCCAATCAGCAAAAATTTAAGTTTTCTGCCTGGGTGCACTTGTCATTAGTTCGTATGACAAGTTTCAACTTGTTCTCTCAAGTAGTTTGTTTACACGAATTTTTGCAGTCGACGTCTTGCGTGTTTTTCGTTAAAATGGATAAACTTGAATATCGTGCGGTCATAAAATTCTTCTTTTTGGATCGGTTAACCCCTAAGGAAATTCATCTAAAGTTAACAAAAGTTTACGGGGCCTCTGCTCCTCCCATTTCAACCGTTAAAAAGTGGGCAGCTAAATTTAAACGTGGTCGCACCTCCCTCGAAGATGACCCACGTTAAGGAACATCTTTATTTTCGTCTTGACTAGCTGGATGCCAAAATTGCAAGAAGATGCCTGGCTTGATGAAGAAAAAAATCATCTTTCACCAGGACAATGCACCTGTACACAAGTGTGCGTTGGCGATGGGAAAACTGCGGAATTTGGGGTACGATTTGCTCGGCCGTCCCCCTATTCACCTGATTTGGCACCTTCAGACTTTCATCTGTTCCCAAACTTGAAGAAATTTGTTTCTGGGAAGCGCTTCGCATCCAATGCAGAAGTTGAGAGGGCCGTAGATGAATATTTTCACAGCCTTCCCGACTCTTACTTCCGAGAAGGAATATTGATGTTGGAGAAACGATGGACTAAGTGTGTTGAAGTCAAGGGAGATTATGTAGAAAAATAAAATCATTTTTTAACTGAAGGTCGAGAACTTTTCACCTTGCCCTCGTAGTGTTAACATTATGTTTTCTTTATACAATAAATTTTAGAGTTATGGAAACAAGTTCTTTACAACTATGATACTTAATGTATGGATATAATGAAAAGTATATTAATATCAATTATTATTTATTGAACAAGTTAAGGGAAAATACTATAAAACAAAAACACTTATTTGACTCTTATAACTAAACAACACTTAGAACTAGTTAACAAAATGGGAGAAGCAAGTTTGTACATTAATATAAGGAATTCATTTATAAGTTGTAAAATAAGTTCATTATCGGAAAAAGAACATTTGTCAGTAAAGTTTGACTGAAGCTTTTCTATTACAAATGAGATAAGTTTAACTTTAGCTCTTTGATGTAACTGGGCAGTTGAATAGTACCATGGTAAGTCAAGCATCATTTTTAAAACTTTGATTTGGCGAATTTGAAGTTTGTGCTTGTAATCATTAGCACAGTCATACCAAACTGGTGCACCGTATGTAAGAATTGCTTGGAAGATTGTTTTGAAAATGATTAGTATAAACGGGTATAAGATTTTAGTAGTTAGATTAACTTTGTGAATTGTCCTAGCTACATGTTTTTCAAACGTTAATTTCTTGTCCAGAGTAATACCTAGGTATTTACATTCATTGCTCCAATCAATATCTAATGAATTTATTTTAAATTTTGTTGTGGGATAAAAGGATGGCTTTTTATGTCTGGTAAAAAATACCGCTTAAGTTTTCACAGCATTAAGTTTTATTTTCCATCTGTGAAAAAAGGCTTCTATAATGTTCAATGAATTTTGTAAACTTTGTAATACATCATGTAATACATCAGCCTGAATATGGGATGAATACACGAGGAATTCAATGTGGTGAAAAATTTATTCGGCGAACGAGATATAATCAATCCAATGTTAATTGGGGATATTAATGTACGAATTAGTCGACTACAACAAAACATTGAAGAATGTTACAAAGCTTTGTTTGCCGCAGGTACAGAAACGAGATTTTCGCATGATGCGACAATAAACGCGAAAGGCAGATATTTTCTCGATTTCTGCGATGACTATGGGTTAATAATTTTGAATGGAAGGACAATTGGAGATACTGAAGGAAACCTTACATTTATCTCTAACGTAAGAAAATCTGTTAATGACATATGTGCCGCCTCGCAAGAAATCCTGGATCTGATAAAAAAAACCGAAGTTGCAGAGAAAATTTGGTCTGATTACCTCCCAATTCAACGTAGTCTTAACTTAAGGTCCGCGACAAATACTAGGAAAAGGAAAAACAATTTCAAACTGGGAAGGTTATTGGAGCCCAAGAATTCAGGAGCTACTTCAAATCGCTTTTAAATCCATCCAACAATGTTATATACATAATGTACACCCCAAGATTGAATGTAGATGAAGACCTAGATCGACCAATAACAGCAGCAGAAATTAAGTGTGTGTTATCTAAGGTGAAACTGAACAAAGCAGCGGGTATTGACCGAATACCTTATGCATTTTTTATCAACGCCTCGGATGAGTTCATAGAAAAGTTAGCTTCAGCGTATGACCTGGCCCTAATTAGAAGCAGTGTAGATGAGACCTTTGGCGTAAGCATTGTGTTTCCTATATTTAAAAAGGGAGATGCTAATCAACCTTGTAACTACAGAGGCATATCCTTTATGAACTGTATGGTATAGCCAAAATCATGATGGGTATTATAAAAGAGCGGTTGTCAGTATGGGTTGAAGAACATAGGAATCTAAACGAATACCAGGCTGGATTTCGCAAACAGTACTCGACAACAGACAACATCTACAACCTAACGGCAGTTATCCAACTAAAATTCGCAGAAAACAAGAAAGTGTATGCGTTTTTTGTAGATTTCAAGGCAGCGTTCGACAAAGTGCCAAGAAAGCTCCTAATGTACAAACTTCTCGAAATGGGAGTGTCTTCAAAAATAGTTCGTTTTTTGCAAAGTGTATATAAAAACACAAACTCAGTGGTGTGGACTGGATGTGAACTCTCAGACTCTTTTGAAACACATACTGACGTGAAACAAGGATGCTTACTTACTTACTTAGATGGCGCTACGGTCCGGGGTGGACCTGGGCCTCAACCAACAAACCTCTCCAGCTAGCACGGTTACGAGCCAGCTGCCTGCAGTTGCGCACGCCAAGTTGGTTGAGGTCCCCCTCCACTTGTTTGCGCCACCTACCGCGAGGTCGTCCTCTACTGCGTCGTCCATCCGGGGTGGATTCGAAAACTGTCTTAGCGGGAACGTTGGGCTCCATCCGCTCTAAATGACCCAGCCATCTTAGTCGCTGTATGTGAACTCTTCTGGCTAAGTCGATGTCCTTATATAGGTCGTATAGTTCGGCATTGTACCTTCTCCTCCAATTACCGTCTATGCAGACGTGACCAAAGATCGCTCGAAGAACTTTTCTCTCGAAATAACCAAGGGCATCCTCATCCGGTTTTTTCAAAGCCCATGTCTCTGCGCCATACAGCAGGACTGGGATGATTAGAGTCTTATAAAGAGTTACCTTAGTAGTTCGAGATAGGGCTTTGCTACTCAATTGCCGTTTTAGCCCATAGAAACAACGATTGGCAACAGTAATTCTTCGTGTGATCTCCCTACTGATGTCATTTGCGGAGTTCACCATAGAGCCTAGGTAGACAAAATCCTTTACTACCTCAAATTTATACCTTTCTATTTTGGCGTTCTGTCCAAGACGCCGATGTTGGGTGTTTTGCTTTGCTTTCATTGACCGCTAGACCCATCTTTGCTGCCTCGATCTCAATACTCGTAATACCCCATTGACGGCCCGCTGAGTTCTTCCGATTATGTTAATGTCATCGGCATAAGCGAGTAGTTGTACAGACTTGTAAAAGATTGTACCTCCGGTGTTGGCTTGTGAGTTTCGTACAATTCTCTCAAGTACTATGTTAAAGAGATAGCATGATAGCGCGTCACCTTGTCTAAGACCTTTCCTGACATCGAACGGTTCGGTGATGTTCTTACCGACTTTGATGGAGCAGCGAGAGTTCTCCATCGTCATTCTGCACAAACGGACGAGCTTGGCAGGGATGCCAAGACTAGACATGGCTCTGTATAACTCGTCTCTATACACGCTATCATAGGCAACTTTGAAATCGATGAAGAGGTGGTGCGTATCGATTTTGTATTCATGGGTTATTTCCAAGATCTGCCGTAGTGTGAATATTTGGTCAATGGTGGACTTTCCCGGCCTAAAACCGCACTGATAAGGACCTGCCAGGTTGTTGACGATCGGTTTTAAGCGTTCACATAATACGGCAGACAGGATCTTATATGCGATGTTGAGGAGACTTATACCTCTGTAATTGGTGCAATTCAGAGGGTCTCCTTTCTTCAGGATCGGGCAAATGATGCTGAGGTTCCATTCATCGGGCATACTTTCGTCCGACTAGATTTTACAGATGAGCTGGTGCATGCTCCTTACCAACTCATCTCCTCCTGCCTTGAAAAGTTCGGCGGCAAGGCCGTCGGCTCCAGCAGCTTTGTTGGATTTGAGTTTAGATATCGCTATCCTCACTTCATTCTAATCGGGTTGACGGCTTCTGTTCTGGCTTTGAAACCCTTTCTACCCTACAGAAAAAAAAAATTTTCGAACATTATTCCTGCAATAAAGTCTCTCAATCTCCTCGATCGAGCGCTTCTCATGCTCCTTTTTCTTCTTTCTGAGAAGTCGATGTTCCTCTTTTCTCCTGCGCACGTAGAGCTCGTAAGCAGCTCTAGTCCTTCTATGCAGCGCCGCTTTGTACGCCTCTTGTTTAACTGCATGTGCTTGCCGGCATTCCTCATCAAACCAGGGGTTTCGTTGTGGTGGCCGAGAGAAACCCAATACATCAGAGGCGGCATCTCTGGTGGCTTGTTGGCAACGATGCCACTGGTCTTCCGCATTTGCTGCTGGCGGCATAGGACTTAGATTGAGATTAGAAGAAACACAATCGGCAAAGGTTCTGGCGGTCTCTTGCGATTGTAGCTTTTCGACGTCAAATTTCCTCACAGTATTTCGTTGATTTCGCTCCGTTCTGGATATCCGCATCCGTACCTTGGCTACAACTAGGAAGTGATCCGAGTCAACGTTGGCTCCTCGGAAAGTCCGGACACCCAGAATACTGGAAGAGTGCCTTACGTCGATCGCAATGTGAGTTTTTCGATCAAAGGAGAGCCATGTTCCTTTGTGAATGTCGAGACGTGGGAACCGCGTACTAGCTACGACAAAGTTTCGCCCCGTCGCAAAGTCGATTAGCCTGAGTCCGTTGTCGGATGTGTATGTCGTGCAGGTTGTGCTTTCCGACCACGCTACTAAAGACGTCCTCTCTTTCTAGCTTTGCGTTAAAATCACCTAGGATAATTTTAACGTCGTGGCTAGGGCATTGCTCATACGTCTTGTCCAAGAGCTCGTAGAAGTCGTCCTTTGTCGCGTCGTCCTTCTCCTCATGAGGGGCGTGAACGCATATTAAGCTTATGTTAGCAAATTTAGCCTTGATACGGATAGTCATAAGGCGCTCGTTCACATGCCGGAAACTCAAGACTTCTTGCCTAAGTCTGCCTCCAATAACAAATTCGCACCCGAATAGACGCTGTCCTTTTTGTCTGTAGCAATCGCCGGCCGAATTTTTCAAGGCAGCTGGGGATGAATTGGTAGAGTGCATACACCAACTCATTTCTAATATTTGGTCAGAGGAGTGTATGCCTGATGAATGGAACCTCAGCATCGTTTGCCCGATCCACAAGAAAGGAGACCCCCTCAACTGCGCCAATTATAGAGACATCAGTCTCCTCAACATCGCGTACAAGATCTTTTCTGCGATATTGTGTGAACGCCTGAAACCTATTATCAACAGCCTGATTGGACCCTATCAGTGCGGTTTCAGGCCAGGAAAGTCCACCATCGATCAAATCTTCACACTTCGGCAGATCCTGGAGAAAACCCAAGAATTCCAAATCGATACTCACCACCTCTTTATCGATTTCAAGGCCGCCTATGACAGCATCTATAGAGAAGAGCTTTATAGAGCCATGTCTAGTTTTGACATCAATGCCAAACTTGTCCGCCTGTGCAGGCTGACGATGGAGAACGCTCGCTGCTCCATCAAGGTCTGTAATGACCTCACCGAGACCTTTGATGTCAAAAAAGGCTTTAGACAAGGTGACGCGCTGTCTTGTGACTTCTTCAATATTGTACTTGAACGGATTGTGCGGAACTCACAAGCCAACACAGGAGGCACAATCTATTACAAGTCTGTACAACTGCTTGCATACGCCGACGATATAGACATTATCGGAAGATCTCAGCGGAGATCCTTGATCATCCCAGTCCTGCTCTACGGCGCTGAAACATGGACTTTATTAAAAGAGGATGAAGATATCCTTGGTCGCTTCGAGAGAAAAATTCTTCGTAAGATTTTCGGTCCCGTTTGCGTTGACGGGTTTTGGAGGAGAAGATTCAATCACGAACTATACGAGCTGTACAGCGACATCGACCTAGTCAAAAAACTGCGTATTGGACGTCTGAGATGGCTAGGACATGTAGAGCGAATGGACACCAACGCTCCGGCCCGCAGAGTCTTCGAATCTAACCCCGAGGGACGACGCAGTAGAGGGAATTATCGCCGTAGGTGGCGCGCACAAGTTCAAGGGGACCTCGACCAACTTGGAGTGCGCAACTGGAGGCAATTAGCTAAAAACCGAGCAAAATGGAGAGGCTTGTTGGTTGAGGCCCAGGTTCACCCCGAACTGTAGCGCCACCTAAGTAAGTAAGTAAGTAATCGCCGTAGTAGATGTCGCAGTTTTTCATACTCCCTTTGCCCGGCCCATCCCATCGCACTTCTTGGATGGCGGTAATGTCTGCTTTGAGACACTCTAGGGCCTCCGCAAGTTGTTCGGCTGTACGTGGCTTGCAGACACGAAGATCATTGTCCTTTTTACGTTTGCTTGGGTCGTCAACAGTAAATTCATCCGTATCCGAGGCTGTTGGTTGCTTCGTAACCGAACTTTTTTTACGTGGTAGTTAAGTTAACCCGACGGCACAACCCCCAACCTGGAGGACCAGATCCTTTTTTAGCAACCCCAAGGACGAGGGGCTGGATACACCGATGTCAGTAACCCGCTTCGGGGATATGAGCGCTGCCGTTGGCCCATTAAGGGTTCATCCGCCACCATCTCTTTTTCAATACCCTGACGTAGTATTGAAAATCCTTACAGACCTCAGCTTCAAATATGTCGCAGTAGCGCCGGTAAGGTATCCGCTGCTCTGTAGACGTCACCGTTGATTCCATCGGGAGAATTCATCCGCCGCATGTCTTCCTTCTGAGGACCTCTTGCTAGACTTCTGAGACGCATATTTCAGCCAATCAGGTCAACAAGAGATGCCTCGTCCGGTAAAGTATATGCGCGCTGAAGCTCACCCAGATGTGCTTACGCAGGTCCGAGTGTTCAGCTACACATATATCGTCAGGCTCAGCATGCGCTCATCATTAGTTCACTATCAGATAGCTATCCAGCGGGCATCACGGGGAGGCGATGATGCGATTTTGCCAACTAACTCAATAAATTGATTGGCCTATAATTAAGAGGGTTTTCTTTTGACTTTCCAGGCTTAGGTATTGCAATTACTTTCGCATTTTTCCAGGCCCTAGGAAAGTAGCTTAGTGTGAGGCATGCATTAAATATAAATGTCAGGTATTCCAAACCTTTATTGGGTAAAGCTTTAAGAAGTCTATTAGATATCCTATCAAGCCCTACTGATTTTCTGCTTAGGGTAGAATCTATTAATCTTTTGACAGAAGCAACGTTAGTTAAGCAACTGCAGCCTATTTCAGTTGTTATTCTACTTAGTCCAGCAGTCGAATTTTCAACTTCTTGCACCGTTTCGGCATTGCTAAGGTTTTCAGATATGCGATGATTATCCCTAAAAGTTTTTGTCAAAAGATTTACTTTCTCTTCATGTGTGATATGCAAAGTATCATCGTGTTTGAGTGGTGGAATAATGGAGCCATTTTTCCTAACTATTCTCGCTATTTTCCAAAAAGGTTTCGAGCTTTTAGTAAAGCTTGATAACAAAGAATTCCAATTTTTGTTTCGAAATGCATTACATACTTCGCACTGAATTTGAATATTGAGTAATTTAAATTCTTCTTTGTAAACATCTTGCCTATATCTAATCCACTTTCCTCTTGCACAATTACGAACTCGAATTAGACGTTGAATGTAAAGGGGAAGAGCAGGTGTATGTCCAGGAGGAGCTACTGTTTTTGGAATGGATGCATCGGCCGTATTTGAAACTATATCTGTAAACATTTCGATATGAGAATCAACTTGAGCGGAGTGAATGGTGTTAAGCGGCGTAAAGTTTTCGCGATTAATATTTCTCGAGACAACAGAACGGAACCTGTTCCAATTTGCTGGCGAATATTTATATTTTCCAACGAAATTATTACCCGATGCATTTATATTTACAGTAGTGCATACAGGCAGATGGTCTGACCCGAGGGAATTTAATGTAACTGGTTGAGAAAATAAAGTCTAAGCGTTCGTAATAAACATATCAAAGGTAGAAAGATTGGCGGACGCAATAACAGGTATAAATGTTGGTTCGGCTGGAAAAAGTAGCCCAAGCAAACTGTGAGTGGCTAGAATATCGTTTAAGATATTTCCCCAACAAGTTGTTCTAACGCAACCCCAAGTTTGGTGTCTTGAATTAAAATCACCACCGAATAAGAATTTATTTAATCTGTAGCAAGCATAGTTGGTATGTGCAAATTTGATGTCGCTTTTTAGATCAGTTTCAGTTACTGGAACTATGTCAATATTATTATTTTTTAAGAAATCAAAGAATTCTATACATTTGTTGCGGATGCCTCTGGCGTTCCAATTTAAAAGTTTTAAGTTATTATATACCATTATTTTGACTATAAACATACTTTATAGCTAAAGTAGTAATTACTGTATATTGTTCAGAACGCATATACCTCTCCAGCTAGAATCCATCAAGTTTCCCTTCTTTGGAAGCTTAATGATCATCCCCCTTTTCCACTCCTGTGGAAATTGTTCACTATCCCAAGCTCCCCGTATTAGCGGATGCAGCAAATCTGCCGATGTATTTGGCGCCGCTTGAAATAGCTCGGCAGGGATGCCATCAATACCCACCGCTTTGTTCTTCTTGAGGGACTTGATTGCTGTTATTATTTCCGTTTTACTGGGAGGTACGGTGCGAATTCGGGAATTTGTTGCTTCGAACTGGTCATTCGAATTCAAGATCATACCGCCGTCGTCTAAGTGATTTAGCACTGTAGCAAAATGTTCTCTCCATCTAGTGAGTTGATCCTCATCCGAAATCAGAAGGTTACCGTCTAGACTCTTCACTGGATGTTGTTTGGAGTTTCAAGCACCAATGAGCTCCTTAGTGATGCTATAAACAGTCCTTCTGTCGGACCTACTCGCTGCTTCTTCAGCCCTTGAGGCCAGTGAGTTGACATATTGACGTTTGTCACGTCTCACACTACGCTGCACTTCTTTCTTCTTCGCACGGTATTGGGCTTCAAGCTCGGTTCTCTCTACTGCTGAGGGCGCTGCAATCCGAGCCTTGATTGCTGTACGCTCATCGATCCGTCTCCAGGAGTCCGTAGAAAGACATGTGCGGTGGTGTTTCTGCTTTTTACCGACATACGTGCGTGCCCCAGTCGCAAAAGCATTTTTCACAGCACTCCAGTGGTCACCCATGTTCTCTATGCTGCTGATTGCTTCTGCTTCTAAGGCAAGATGGTCCCTGAACTGTTGGCGCACTTGGGGAACCTTGAGCCTGTCGATATTAAATCTGGTGATGTTAAGTAGGTTTGAACGGTTGCTGTTGACGGATGCAGTACGAAGGTGTAAATGAGCTACCATAAGATGGTGATCTCTTTCTAGTCCGACATCAGCTCCACGTCTGTTTCGGACGTCCAGGGACAATTTCTAAAGCGACGACTGATCGTAATGTGGTCGATCTGGTTGGATGTTCGTTGCCTATCAGTAGAGACCCAACTGATTTTGTGGCAGGTGTTATGCTTAAACAGCGT
Source organism: Brachypalpus laphriformis (assembly GCA_945910035.1). Lineage (NCBI taxonomy): Eukaryota > Metazoa > Arthropoda > Insecta > Diptera > Syrphidae > Brachypalpus > Brachypalpus laphriformis. Next base: position 39,599,552 of record OX246756.1, read on the forward strand.
ACCTCCGATGACTAGGCGGTTGGTATTGCAGAAGTCCGCAAACCGCTCACCATTGTCATTACGGTCTCCCACGCCATGAACTCCCATCAAGTGCTTAAGCATGGTGTTGTCGCTACCCACCTTGGCATTGAGATCTCCCATCACCATTAAAATGTCCCCATTAGGCGTTTGGTTGTAGGCGGCGCCTAAGTGGCTATAAAAATCATCCTTTTCATCCTCAGTCGCATCTAGAGTCGGAGCATAACACTGTATGATGGTAATTTTCCTAACTCTACTCTGGAACCTAGCCGTCAATATCCGGTCACTATGGGGTAACTACGTGCTGCTGGAGTTAGTATGAGTCCTACTCTGGAACTCCGTGCATTTCCAGCTGGTTTACCAGAGTAGAGCATGACAGTGCTTTTTGTTGGGGAGATGAATTCCCCAGCATCGAACCATCTTATCTCGCTCAGCCCTAAGATGTCTATTTTATACCGTGCGAATTCGCGTTCTAATTGGAGGTATCTGGCGTTATAAGGCCCTTCCTTGAGTGAGTCCAGGAGGGTGTTAACGTTCCAGAATCCGATCGTTGTCCGTGTCCGATAGCCAAAGGTCGTCATCAAATGATCCGTCCGTATCCGAGGCGTTGGTTTGCGTTTCGGAGCAAGATTTGTTTTTACGGTTGCGGCTCGCTGGGCCACAGACCAACCGACACTTATCCTGTTTTTTTGGGGCAGGAAGCTCGCCATTCATCCTCTCCCGTTAGCAATTTCTGAAGAAATCCCCACGAGGAATGGGATTAGGGCTTACTAACAGAGCTGCTAGATTTCCGGCTGCGTTGGCTCTTTCTCGTTATTTAGCGGACCAACGCCTATCGGGAGATGCTGCCCCTACGAGACCTTTGTTATTCGTTTGCCATCCTAGAACTCATGCCCATTCTTTTTTAGTTCAGTCACAAGATTATTGTATGAAAGTAAACTCTCACACTGGATTCTAGGAGATTTATGATTCGCTCAAAGATGGACTCTTGAATGGACGTCATTTGCTAATTATTAAGCAGGGTTTCTGGAAAATTAGAGACGATGATTCCTATTGTTACGGAATCAGAAGTGATAAGCCCTGTAAATAAAGAAAATTAATGAAAAACTGAAAATTGGATACATCTCACCCGATGTCACTCATGCGCTCATTGTTGATTAATGAATTTGAATTTGAAGGTGTGTTCACTGGAATGACGTTTGAGAAGCAATCGGCCATCTTCTTTAGACGAGTTAATAGAAGTTGTCAGCAATACGAACCATAGGAGGCATCTCGAGAGCAGTTTTTGAGGAGAAGGCCTGTGAATCAGCCGACAAAAGTGGGGCGGCTTCGAGTAGAGAGACCGTTTCTTCCATTGGACCGATGGTAAGATCGTCCTCCTCCGCGCTAGTGATTGAGGAGGAGTTTTTTCTGAAAGCAATATCCATGGGTATGGACGTATTTAGTCAGGGACTTACTATATAGGTACCTCGCTACCAGCGGTAGGGACTAACGTTGAAACCAGAGTTCAGGTTCTCGCCCTTGGATAGAACTAAAATTTTTAAAAGAAAAACCAATATTGTTTCATAGTTTTGCGATTTAATAAGTTACGTATAATAAATACTCATCTTGCCATCACTCTGCTATTCTGTACGGGCTTACTTTTACCTCAAGGCCCTCACTCACTCTAGGTATGTCAAATGCATACAATTATAATGGAACAAGCTCCCAAATTATATTTTTAGAACATAATCAACATTAAATTATTCCCTTACCCCAAAAAGACCCTACTTTTCAGATTACTCTTGAAAATCAATAATATCTTTATACATGTTTAAAGTTCACTCAAGAGCAGCTCCTCTAACCCACGGTTCGCTTACCGTCATTTATACTTTTCCATTAGCTGAATATTCGCACCGACAACCACATTTGTGGTAAGAAACATACTCGTATAATTGAAGAAACTTTTCCATTTGCCGGGTGTATTTTTAATTCATTTGGGCTTGGGTGTTGGGACTTAAATTTTCTCAAACACAGGCATATATAGCATACGTACAGAAGTCCCTACAGTAAGGGTGGGGGTGGGAGACCATTTCTCCAACACGGGCTATAATGGCTTAAAAGGATAATGAATTTCTTATGTAAATGATCATTGTTCCGAAATCCAATTGTGGTTCGTTTCTTGGAGTTGCATATTATTTTGTAATTAAAGAACGTTTTATTGGGAAGCATTCATACAAAAATGAGTGTTGTAAACGCTGTTTTGCAGTGTAGTGTAGTCAGGTAAGGAAAGTATGTCATATAGGTGGCGGCTATTCTCCTAAATGCCATCCTCTACCGGAAATCATCCATAAAATACAAACCATAAATATAAACCAATATCTTTTGGTCAATCAAACGCACCTGCTCAGCTACTCGAATCGTATCTTTCAATTCCATTAAATTGTAGGGTTTGTAAACACAAGCACGCTATTTTAAATATTCCCATAGGAAATAGTCACAGGAGAGCAAGTCGGGTGATTTTGGCGGCCACGGAACATCACCAAAACGTGAAATGAGGTGCACGGGGAATATGTTCCTTACAACTTCGTGCGCCAATATGTTGTGCTCCACTCCAGGCTGGGGGTTGTGCCGTCGGGTTAACTTCCCTACCACGTAAAAAAAACCACTGGTTACTAAGCAACCAACAGCTTCGGATATAGGGGGTTTTGCTATCGAAAACCCTTGCAAACGTAAAAAGGACAACGATCTTCGTGTCTGCACGGTAAATGTTAGATGTCTCTACAACAACCAACAGCCTCGGATACGGAGGATTTTACTATTGAAAACCCTTGCAAACGTAAAAAGGACAACGGTCTTCGTGTCTGCACGGAGAACGATAGGTCCCTCTACAAACCACGAACAGCCGAACAATTTGCAAAGGCCCTAAACTGCTGCAAAGCAGACAATACCGCCATACAAAAAGTGCGATGGGATGGGCCGGGTAAAAGAGGGATGAAAAACTGCTGCATCTGATGCGGATTCGTTATAAGAGGCAGACTTAGGTAAGAAGTTCTGAGTTTTCGGCATGTGAAGGAGCGATTTATGTCTATCCGCATCAAAGCTAAATTTTCCAATATTAGCCTAATATGCGCTCACGCCCCTCACGAGAAGATGGACGGCACGACGAAGGATGACTTCTACGAGCTCTTGGACAATACGTATGAACAATGCCCTAGGCACGACGTTAAAATTATCCTGGCTCTTTAGTAGCGTCATCGAAAAGCACAACCTGCACGACAAAACATCCGCCACTGATTCAGGATGGTCGACTTTGCGGCGGGACGAAACGTTGTCGTAGATAGCATGCAGTTTCCACGTCTTGATATTCGCAAGGAGACATGGCTCTCTTTTGATCGAGAAACCGTCAACCAAATCGATCACATTGCGATCGAGGCAAGGCACTCTTTCAGTATTCTGGGTGTCCGGACTTTCCGAGGCCAAAGTGGACCCGGATCACTATCTAGTTGTAGTCAAGGTACAGATGCGGATTTACAGAATAGAGTGAAATCAACGAAATATTGCGACGAAATTTGACGTCGGACAACCACAATCGCAAGAGACCCTCAGAGACTTTTGCCGATCGAGTCTCCTCTAATCTCAATCTAAATCCTATGCTGCCAGCAGTAAATGTGGAAGACCAGTGGCAGCGTTGACAACAAGCTATCAGAGGTACTTCCTCTGATGTATTGGGTTTCTCTCCACCACCACAACCGAACCCCTGGTTTGATAAAGAATTCCGACAAGCACATGCAACAAAATAAAAGGCGTACATGGGGGCGCTACATAGAAGGACTAGAGCTGCTTACGAGCTCTACTTGAGCAGGAGAAATGAGGAACATCAACTTCTCAGAAAGAAGAAATAGGAACATGAGAAGTGTTCGATCGGGGAAATTGAGAAACTTTATTGCAGGAATTATGTTGGAAATTTGTACCAAAAGGTAGAAACAATATGCCAGGGTTTCAGAGTCAGAACAGAAGCCTGCAGGGATGAAAATTGTAATATAGTAGTAGAATCGCAGTCGGTACTGAGGATAATGAAGCAACACTTCTACTGACTGCTAAATGGCGATGACCAATATCCCGTTGTCAGGCAGAATGAGCCATTTAACAGTGACGATGATAGTCCAGATTCCCGTCAACCCAATCAGAATGAAGTGAGGATGGCAATATCTTAACTTAAATTCAACAAAGCTGCTGGACCCGACGATCTTGCCGCCGAACTTTTCAAGGCAGAAGGAGATAATTTGGTAAGGAGCATGCACCAGCTCATCTGTTAAATCTGGTCGGACGAAACTATCCCCGATGAATGGAACCTAAGCATCATTCGCCGGATCCTGAAGAAATGAGACCCTCTGAGCTGCGCCAATTACAGAGGTATAAGTCTTCTCAACATCGCATATAAGATCCTGTCTGCCGTATTATGTGAACGCTTAAAACCGATCGTCAACAACCTGGCAGGTACTTATCAGTGCGGTTTCAGGCCGAGAAAGTCCGCTATTGACGTATTCACACTACGGCAGATCGAGTTATACAAAGCCATGTCTAGTCTCGGCATCCCTGCCAAGCCCGTCCGTTTGTACAGGATGACGATGAAGAATTCTAGCTACTCCATCAAAGTCGAAAAAAACATCACCGAACCGTTCGATGTCAGGAAAGGTCCTAGGCAAGGTGAGGCGCTTTAACATAATACTTGGAAGAATTATACGAAACTAACAAGCCAACACCGGAGGTACAATGTTTCATAAGTCTGTAGAACTACTCGCCTACCTCGATGACATTGACATAATCGGAAGAGTCGAGTATGGAGTTCGAGGCATCAAAGATGGGTTAATTCAATGAAAGCGAAACAAAATATACATATGCTATCTATAAGAAAGGATACCCAACAGTAGCGTCTTAGACAGAACGCCACAATAGACAGATATCATTTTGAGGTAGTAAAAGACTTTGTCTACCTAGGCTATAGGGTGAGCTCCGCAAATTACACCAGTGGGAAGATCAAACGAAGAATTGCTCTTGCCATTTGCTGTTTTTATGGGCTAAGAAGGTAATTGAGTGACTAAGCCCTAACTCCAAATACTAAGGTAACTCTGTATAAGACACTAATCATCCCAGTCCTGCTGTATGGTGCAGAGGTATGCACTTTGTCAAAATCGGATGAGGATGCTTTTTTACTTACTTACTTAGGTGGCGCTACAGTTCGGGGTGAACCTGGGCCTCAACCAACAAGCCTCTCCATTTAGCTCGGTCTTTAGCTAATTGCCTCCAGTTGCGCACTCCAAGTTGGTCGAGGTCCCCTTGAACTTGTGCGCGCCACCTACGGCGATGATTCCCTCTACTGCGTCGTCCCTCCGGGTTAGATTCGAAGACTCTGCGGGCCGGAGCGTTGGTGTCCATTCGCTCTACATGTCCTAGCCATCTCAGACGTCCAATACGCAGTTTTTTGACTAGGTCGATGTCGCTGTACAGCTCGTATAGTTCGTGATTGAATCTTCTCCTCCAAAACCCGTCAACGCAAAACGGGACCGAAAATCTTACGAAGAATTTTTCTCTCGAAGCGACCAAGGATATCTTCATCCTCTTTTAATAAAGTCCATGTTTCAGCGCCGTAAAGCAGGACTGGGATGATCAAGGTCTTATATAGAGTCTCCTTAGTTGTTCGAGAGAGGGCTTTACTGTTGAATTGCCTTATAAGCCCAAAAAAACAGCGATTGGCAAGAGTTATTCTTCGATTGATTTCTGCGCTGATTTTGTTTGCTGAATTTATAGCAGAGCCAAGGTAGACAAAGTCCCTTACTACCTCGAAGTTATAGCTGCCCACGGTGACGTTTTGTCCAATTCGTCGATGTTGGTTTTCCCTTCTAGTTGACAGCATATACTTGGTTTTGCCCTCGTTTATCGCCAAACCCATTTTGGCCGCTTCCGCCTCAATGCTTGCAAAAGCACCGGTGACAGCCCGCTGAGTTCTTCCGATAATGTCTATATCGTCGGCGTATGCAAGCAGTTGTACAGACTTGTAATAGATTGTGCCTCCGGTGTTGGCTTGTGAGTTCCGCACAATCCGTTCAAGTACAATATTGAAGAAGTCACATGACAGCGCGTCACCTTGTCTAAAGCCTTTTTTGACATCAAAGGTCTCGGTGAGGTCATTACCGACCTTGATGGAGCAGCGAGCGTTCTCCATCGTCAGCCTGCACAGACGGACAAGTTTGGCAGGGATGTCAAAACTAGACATGGCTCTATAAAGCTCTTCTCTATAGATGCTGTCATAGGCGGCCTTGAAATCGATAAAGAGGTGGTGAGTATCGATTTGGAATTCTTGGGTTTTCTCCAGGATCTGCCGAAGTGTGAAGATTTGATCGATGGTGGACTTTCCTGGCCTGAAACCGCACTGATAGGGTCCAATCAGGCTGTTGATAAAAGGTTTCAGGCGTTCACACAATATCGCAGAAAAGATCTAGTCAAACGGTAGTGCATGCGATCATATGAAAACACAAGCGTTTTCACTCAGCTGAGGCCTACCAACTCCTACTCTCAACCTCCACGCGGTGACAGCCGGGTGCCTAGTACCTTAATCCAAGAAATGGGTAACCAACCCCGTTTGGCGGATTCTTGGTGGCAGCAGATGAGAGAGGGGGGGAAGAGTGCTTTTCTCACTAGAGCACTTCTTCCTGTTCCAGGCGGCAGCGGACGAATTCCCTAGACGGAGTCAACGGTGGCGTCTATAGTTCCAGTTAGGTTGAACTTAGTGAATACCTTGCGCGAGCTGCTTCGACGTATTCGGATCACAGGTCGGTAAGGAATTTCCAATGTTGGTCAGGACATTGGAATAGAGATGGTGGCGGAGGAGCCCTTAATGGGCCAACGGCAGCGCTCATACTCCCGTAGTGGACTACTGGCACCGGTGTACCCGGCCCCCTGTCCTAGGGGAATAATTAAGGAACTGGCCCTCCAGGTTGGGGGTTGTGCCGTCGGGGTAACTTCCCTACCACGTAAAAAATCGATGGTTCCGAAACAACCAAAAGCCTCGGATAAGGATGACCCAACTAATGACGACCCCAGCAAACGAAATAAGGACAACGACCTTCGGATCTGTACGTGGAATGTTCTGTCCCTTTACAGACCACGTGCAGCCGAACAACTAGCAGAGGCCCTAGACTGCTATAAAGCAGATATTACCGCCATCCAGGAAGTGCGATGGGATGGGCCAGGCAAAAAGAGGATGAAAAACTGTGACATCTACTACGGTGATTGCTACAGAGGCAACAGGCAACGCTTATTCGGATGCGGATTTGTCATACGCGGCAGACTTAGGCAAGAAGTCTTAAGCTTCCGACACGTGAGCGAGCGTATTATGACTATCCGGTTCAAGGCTAAATTCGCTAACATAAGCCTAATATGTGTTCATGCCCCCACAGAAGAAAAGGACCCTGCCTCCAAAGAGTGTTTCTACGAGCTCCTCGACAAAACATACGAGCAATGTCCTAAATACGACGTTAAGATCGTATTGGGCGATTTTAACGCCAAAATAGGAAAGGAGGACGTCTTCGGTAGAGCAGTCGGTAAGCATAGCCTACACGACACCACGTCTGATAACGGACTAAGGCTAATTGATTTCGCTGTGGAGCGAAATGTCACCATAGCAAGCACATGGTTTCCTCATCTCGATATTCATAAGCAGACATGGCGGTCCAATGATCATGTCACGATCAACCAAATTGATCATATTGCGATCGACGCAAGGCATGCCTCCAGTATTCTGGATGTCCGGACCTTCCGAGCGGCCAACATAGACTCGGATCATTACCTTGTTGTAGCCAAGGTACGAATGCGGATATCCCAATCTGAGCAACAAAGAAGAATTACTGTGAGAAAATTTAACGTCGAAAAGCTACAATCGCAAGAGACCGCCAGACTCTTCGCTGAACGCGTATCCCGAAATCTCTCAATCACCCCTATACCGCCAGCATCAAGTGCCGAAGACCAGTGGCAACGCTGCCAACATGCCATCAGAAACGCCGCGACTGATGTGCTGGGTCTCGCTCGCCCACCACCGCGAAACCCCTGGTTTGACGAAGAATGCCGGCGAGTGCATGCAGCAAAACAAGAGGCATACAAAGCGGCGCTGCAAAGGAAGACGAGAGCTGCTCGTGAGCTCTACGAGCAAAAGAGACGGGAAGAACATCGGCTTCTCCAAAAGAAGAAGAAAGAGCATGAGAAGCGCGCGTTTGAGAATATCGAGAGTCTATACTCCAGGAACAATGTACGGAAGTTTTACCAAAAGGTAAAAAGAACGTGTCAGAGAAGTAATACCCGTACAGAAACCTGTAGAGATGAGAATGGAAACCTCGTAGTAGAATCACAGTCGGTGCTGAGAATCTGGAAAAACTACTTCTGCAGACTGTATAACGGCGACGAAGACCAACATCCCGCTGTCAGGCAGAATGAACCATTCAACATGGACGATGATAGTCAAAATTTCCGTCCACCTGACCAAAACGAAGTGAGGATAGCAATATCCAAGCTAAAATCGAACAAGGCTGCTGGACCTGACGGTTTACCGGCCGAACTTTTCAAGGCAGCTGGGGATGAATTGGTAGAGTGCATACACCAACTCATTTCTAATATTTGGTCAGAGGAGTGTATGCCTGATGAATGGAATCTCAGCATCGTTTGCCCGATCCACAAGAAAGGAGACCCCCTCAACTGCGCCAATTATAGAGGCATCAGTCTCCTCAACATCGCATACAAGATCTTTTCTGCGATGCTTTTTTACTTTGGGAAAAAAATTCTTCGAGTTATCTTTGGTTCCGTCTGCATAAACGGCGAGTGGAGGCGAAGGTATAATGCCGAATTATATGGCTTATACAAAGATATCAACAGAAGAGTTCAGCCAGAAGATTTCACATACAGCGACTAAGATGGCTGAGTCACGTAGAGCGTATGGAGCCCAACGTTCCAGCCTGAAAAGTCCTCGACTCCACCCCAGGTTGACGGCACAGTAGAGGACGACCTCGCGGTAGGTGTCGGAAACAAGTGGAGGGGGACCTCAAACAACTTGGTGTACGCAACTGAAGGCAGCAGGCTCATAACCGTGCTGGCTGGGGAGGTTTTTTGGTCAAGTCCCAGGTCCGCCCGAACTATAGCGTCACCTAATTAAGTAAGTAAGTAACCATTGAGCCAACACAATTGATCTTATAGGTTTCAGTGTAGTTGGGCCACAAGCATCGTATCGTATCGTAAGGTAACTCTGTATAAGACACTAATCATCCCAGTCCTGCTGAATGGCGCAGAAGCATTAGGATGCGAATGTCCTTGATGACTTTGAGAGAAAAGTTCTTTGAGTGATCTTTGGTCCCGTCTGTATAGACGGCGGGTGGGGAGAAGGTAAGAAGGTACAATGCCGAAATATACGTCCTATACCAGGTCATCGACTTAGCCAGAAGAATATAAAGAATGTACTCTGGCTGCACTCTTAGACATCGAAGGGGCGTTTAACAATGTAAATACGACATCGATAAATGCAGCACTAGTTGAACTAAGAGCAAAAACAGAAATAATCAGCTGGATAGACGAAATGCTTAAGAGCAGAATAATCAACTCCGAATTAGGTGAGAGTATCGTAAAGAAAACAGTTACAAGAGGAACCCCGCAAGGAAGAGTAGTTTCTCCTTTGCTCTGGCTCCTCGTCGTTAACCAAATTCTTAAGATTATCAAAACCAAAGGAATAAAAACAGTTGCATATGCAGACAACATAGTAATCATGACCAATGGGAAATACTTACCTACCATCAGTAATCTCATGGAATCTGCACTAAAAGAATTATCCTCCTGGGCAGAACAAAACGGCCTAGACATTAATCCGACAAAGACCGTATTGGTTCTGTTTACCAAACGAAGGAAAATAGATGAATATGACCTCCCAAAACTGAATTGAACTCCTCTAAAGCTCTCTCCAACAGCAAAATATCTCGGAACAATCCTAGATTCGAAGTTTATCTGCAAGAAGAACACAAGAAAGAACAAAGAAAGCAATATGCGCATTCTACGCTTGTAAGAAAACCTTTGGTAAACGATGGGCCTGTGTCCGTCCATAACTAATTGGATGTATACAGCAATTGTCAGACCTATACTTACCTATGGTAGCATTATATGATGGAATGCAACGGACAAGACCAGCTATCTAGTAAACATAAATATGGTACAACGACTGGGATGCATAAATGTAACAGGAGCACAGAGATCAACATCGCAAGCAAATTTGGAGGTGATGTTTAACCTCCTCCCCCTGGATTAGTACATTCGAAGCACAGCTGCCAAAAGCGCCGTTCGCCTCAAGCAATCGGGTGCGTGGAACCTATAGACATGGTTCTATACTACAAAGATACAGAACAGATCTCGATGGAACAACTGACTACTACACAGACTTCAATAAGAATTATTCCACATTTATTTTGGAAAGACAAGAGTGGGACTCCAACACATTAACTAATGAACAGGCTATTCAGCTCTATACAGACGGGTCTAAAATGGATACAGGAACTGGTTCTGGAGTCTTCTGTGAATCACTCAATATCAACGACTCATACAAGCTCCCAGACGACTGCAGTATCTTCCAAGCCGAAGTCTTCGCTATTTAAAGTGCACCACAGACCATTCACAGAAGGAAACTTAATCCTTCCAAGATTACCATCTTCGTAGATAGTCAAGCGGCAATCAAGGCACTAGACAGCGTGGAAGTTTGATCAAAAGCAGTTGCCGAAATTCACTGAACAATATATGCAACACCCATCAGGTAACTCTCTGCTGGGCTCCCGGACATAGTAATATAGAAGGGAATGAGACAACAGCTGAATTAGCCAGAAGGGGATCAGCATTGGAGATGGAACACATTCAGACATCAGTAAAAGTTCCTATTGATGTACTAAAAAGAAAAATCGACCTCAAAACAAGTGAACTGATTAACTCCGCGTGGTTTACCAGAGGCGACTGTATCATATCTCGCCGTTTATGGCCCATACTGAATGAAGGAAGAACCAAAAGCCAGCTGGCAATGAATAAAAAAGAAGTCCGTATCTTGATAGGTGCACTTACAGGACACTGCGCGATAGGGGAAATGGCCATACGACTAGGCATTAACTCACCCGACCACTGCAGGAGCTTTCAAGACGCGGAAGAAATAGAAAGTATCAAACACTTGCTGTGTGACTGCCCAAATCTATAAAACTGCCGCCTATACCACTTGGGCAACAGGTTCTTTGCAGATCTAAGTGATCTTGGGCAAGCTCCACTAATAAACATTTTTTTTTTTTTTTTTTTTTTTTTCGAGGGTTGGTGAAAAATCTTCCATAGACACTATGAGAATAGCAAGCGCGTGCTCATAGTAGTGTCAGATTCTTACTGACTAAAAAAACACCACCCTTCGATATAAATTTGTTAGATATCGCAACTAAGTATTAACTTATCAAGCAATTTTTCTTTCACGAAATAAAAACGTTTGACAGGTTACTTTCCACTGAAAGATACTGCATGTTCCGCAATCTAAACGCGGTTTATCATTATCTCGCCAAGTCGAAGGGTTTCGTCCTTTGTAGTCGGCGCAATAAATTGCTCTCATCCAATATTTGTAGGACTGTATTGTTGACATGTCCGATTAGTCGGTTTCTATGCTTTCTCGCGAAGCTTCTAGTTTCAGCTTCGATTGTCGGAATTCCGAGATCCCTGTGGACATCGTCGTTTCTAATATACCACGGTGCTTGGACAATCTCTCTTAGCACTTTATTTTGAAAAGTTTGTAAAATATTGGCATTTGTTTTCTTGGTACAACCCCAAAGTTGTATACCGTAGGTCCACACCGGCTTTAGCACTTGCTTGTATAAAAGCAGTTTGTTCTCAGTACTGAGCTGGGAATGCTTTCCGAGTAACCAGTACATTTCGCTATATTTGATTTCGAGTTCTTTACGTTTCATTTTCACGTGCGAATTCCATTTCAGTCTTGCGTCGAGTGTCATTCCCAGGTATTTGGCCTCGTTTGCAAAAGGTATTCGGGCCGAGTTTAGGAAAATTGGCAAGTTATTAGTTTTCTTGTAAGTGAAGTTCACGTGAACAGATTTAGATTCGTTGAGGACAATCCGCCAGTCCCTCGTCCATTCATTTACTTTATTTAGCGCGTTTTGCAGTTTTTCAGTCGTTTCTTCGATTGTTTTACCTACTGCTAGGATAACGGTGTCATCGGCAAACGTAGCTAGGATAGTGCCATCTTCTTTCGGTATATCTCGAGTATATAACAGATAGAGAAGCGGCCCGAGAACGCTTCCTTGTGGTACGCCGGCCGAAATTTCTTTGAGCTGCGAGTATTCGTTTCCATGTCTAACACGGAAGAGTCTATTCCCCAGATATGATAGTAGAATATCGTATAAGCACACAGGGAGAACTTGTCGTAGTTTGGATTTCAAGCCTTCATGCCACACCTTATCAAAGGCCTGCGAGACGTCAAGAAATACGCTTAAGCAAATCTTTTTTTCTTCAAATGCTTTCACGATTACGTCAGTAATTCTATGCACCTGGTCAATCGTCGAATGCTTACTTCTGAACCCAAACTGGTGGTCAGCGATAAGATTATGTTCGTCTATAACCGGTTGGAGACGCCTTAGTAATATCCTCTCGAAAATTTTGGATATGACTGGAAGAAGCGAAATTGGTCTATACGATTTTACCTCATTTGGCGGTTTTCCTGGTTTTAAGACCATTATTACTTCCGCAACTTTCCATTGGCTCGGAACGTGTTTTAATCTGAGCGCAGCATTTAAGCATTTAATCAAAGCTTTTCTAGGTAAAACTTTGAGAATTTCTCTGGTGATTAAATCATAACCAGGAGCTTTCTTAGGTTTTAGAATCTCGATCTCATGTATGAGTTCCCTAAGCGTTGCACTTGTGAGTGTTAAATTGCCAGATGGTAAATCCGGCCTATTGACGTTATCGTAAACCACTTGACTATCGTACGGTTCAAAGCTTTCTTCCAGGTGGGCCGCAAAGACGTCCGCTTTTTCTTTATCTTCCCTTGCCCATTCATTTTGATTCAATTTAATTGGCGGCGCGGGGACTTTGGGCCTTTTGGTGCCTTTTACAGCTTTCCAAAGTGAATAATTGGAATCTTTTTTCGCTGTTAAACTTTCAAGGTAAGAGCCTATTGCACGATTCTTAAAATCCTTAATAGTTTTCTTCAACGAATTGCACAGACGATTCAAGTGTGTTTTATGCTGCGGAGCACGACTCTGTTGCCATTTTTTACGCGCTTTTCGTTTTTCCTTGACCAATTCCTTTATTTCCGGAGGATATCGTAAGCCGTATTTGTCCGGCGTTTTCCTTGGAATGGGAGTATTATTCCATGAGGCGAGCTGTACGATCTCGACGAAGCGATCAACTTCAACCTCAAGTTCATAGGGTGTCGTAAGTGGAACGCTCAGTTCAACATTGTCTTCAATTTCATTCCTAAAACCTTCCCAGTTAGTTGTTCTACCAGTTAATCTCGCTGGCTCTAGGTTATAGACTAGTTTTTCGCTCAATGTCAAAATAATTGGGGAATGATCAGACGACAGATCAAAACTCTCTTTGACTTTTATGTGGTTGGTAGATATTCCTTTCACAACTAAAAAATCTATCAGATCAGGTATTTTTGAAGTATCAGTTGGCCAGTAAGTCGGTTTACCCGTCGAATGGAAATCGCAATTGTACTCCATACCTGCCTCATAGAGCATTCTACCTTTTTTCGAACTGTATCTTGAGCCCCAGAACGTGTGTTTCGCATTAAAATCGCCGCCAATAATGAAATTAGGTTTAAGCGATTCAAACATGTTAGTAAAATTACTTTTTTCAAGCGCGGAACGCGGTGGACAGTAGATAGACGAAATTTTAAGAGTACGCTGACTATTTTTAACTCGAATCGTGCACAGTTGCAAAGTTTCAAGCTCTATCTTTAGGTCTTCCGATTGCTCGATACAATCTTTAATAAGCAAGGAAGATCCGCCTCTCGCTGTTCCCGAAGGGTGACAAGCGTGGTAATCATTATAGCCTTTTATTTTTAAATGCGATTCCTTTTTGATGTGGGTTTCAGAAATCAAGCAAATATCAATATCTTTTTGGCGCATAAATATTTCTAATTCGTCAAGTTTTTGCAAAAGTCCGTTTGCATTCCAAGTACATATTTTCAACATTCGTTTGTCATTCATGTTCTAGTTGAAGTGCGCGTTTTCTGTGAATTATTTTCAAGCTTAACCAGCCTATCGAGAATAATTTTATTTATTTTGCCTTGTTCTTCAAGTTTCGCGAGAATAACTGAGAAAACATGAGAAAAGGGGTCGGTCGAAATTTCAAGGTTTTTTGGTTTTTCGGAAGCCACGGCCTGAGCATAAGACTGCATTGCTGCTGTCCGAGGGTCATTACACGGTGGCTTTTCTAATCTTAGCTTTTCAGTACCGTTTCTTTTAAGAGCAGAGGTCGAGGGCTTTTCTGTTGTCAATCTGTTGTCACCTTTTTGTGCTCTGAACCCGGTAGTTTTAGTTTGCCTACTTTCTCCGGCGCGATCTTACGCTTTGGTTTAGTTTGCAATTTTGATTTTATATTTAGTGGCTTAAGGAACGCATCTCTCCGTTTTTGCAACTCCTTAGCTACTTCACAGCCTCTATAATTTGCCGGGTGCTTTCCCTTACAATTAACACATGTTGCAGAGGTTTGTTTGCTTACTCCACAAACTTGGGAGAGGTGATTTCCGGCGCATTTCACACATCGTGGTTCTTTTCGACAATACGTTTGCGTATGATTGAATCCTTGGCATCGTTTGCACTGAGGTATCAATCATGTATTCTTGCGCATGGGTTCGATTTTGACTACGACATTCAGAATTGTTCTTATTTCGTAAATCTTATCCAAACGCTCAGCTTTATCAAAAGTTAGCATAAAAAGAGGAAGCCCGCGCTTTACCGTCGTTTCCTCGCCTTCCAATTTTTGTTTTTCCCGTTTAATTAAATTTACTGCATCGACGATTTTAAAGTTTTTGTTTTTCAAATCGTGAACAACATCTTCCTTTAAGCATGAGGCATGAAGTCCTCTAGCTACGACTCGTATCGGTCTTTCAGATTTATTTTCGTAAGTATACCACTGAATCTTTTCAGTATTCAGTTTATTAGATACTAAGCGGTAACTGTCTGAGTCCTTTACGTTTACTTTCCATTTGTTGTTGTTGAGCGGTGTTACTTCAAAATCGGATAGCAACAGAGGTTTAAGAATAGAATGCAGTTTATTATAGTCTGCAATTCCGATTACGTTTATTGGCGGCGGTGATCGTACCTTAGTTCGTGGATTTTCTTCGACACATGTGTTTATTTTGTCACGCTGTTCGTTATATTTTCGCTCATTTTGCATGTTTTCTTGCCTCGTTACCATTTCGGGTGAAGAACCAGCTTTTCGTTTCTTAACTGGTCGTTTTTTTAGAATCCAGTTAGTTTCCCGAGCTAGTTCTTCTTCATCCGTTTGATAATCAGTGTTATCGGGGACGTTTGAACTCGCGGCAGACTCATTACGAGGTTTCTTCATATCCTTAAATGCTTTATTTTCTGCTTTAAGTACATTTAATTCTTTTCTTAGTTCTTCGCAGAGAAGTTCCATTTTACTTAGCCTGGTCCGGAGTTCCATATTTTCGTCCGTAAGGCTT
Organism: Brachypalpus laphriformis; assembly: GCA_945910035.1. NCBI lineage: Eukaryota > Metazoa > Arthropoda > Insecta > Diptera > Syrphidae > Brachypalpus > Brachypalpus laphriformis. The sequence goes on from OX246756.1 coordinate 39,615,300, forward strand.
TGAATTTTCGTTGAAGTCCGTTGTTCGTGCGCCGACACTATCGATGTCGCCGGACTTCTAGTTCCGCACGTTTCTATTGTAGATCTTGATGGTGGAGATCTAACTACCCTGGTACCTTTTTTAAAGGGGTCAGATGAACGCAATAAATGGCTCTTCCCAGAATCCGTAGAGCCGACCTCTGAAGAGGGTGGATTTTCCAGTGTAACTGGACTGCCACCTGGGGTATTTATATCTTTTGTTTTGTTCATTGCATACTTTGTATACGCCATACTAGGTATACGGAGGGTGGATTTTAGTCGCCTCTAACGACAGGCATGCCTGCCTCGGGTATATTCTAACCCCTACCCGGAGGGGGCACTAATGAACATGATACGATTTATAAAGAGCTCAGGATGGTTCGCCAATGGACCGGCCGATAGATAAAGACAAAGAAAGAGTAAGTTTTTACAGGTTCCACAACAAAAAGGGAAACACAATGGACCGTGTAATGGAAGTAAGTAAGTGCTTGAAAGCCCTACTTGTCGTACTTGATGCACAATCTTGCAAAATCTATATAAGTACTCGAACGACATTGACAAAATAGGGTAAAGCAAAGCTCTTGCTCGAACATCTAAGGTAACCCTGTACAAGTTCCTAGTCATCCCAGTTCTGCTATGTGGCGCAGATGCTACTAAATATATGACCGTACCGCGATATCTATCTACCTAACCAGAAGAGTACGCATCCAGCGACTAAGCTGATTTGGACATGTAGAACGAAGGAACATTTACGTTCCGACCTTAAAAGTCTTCAAATTCACTCCGAGGAGACGGCGCATAAGAGAAAGGCCTCACATTAGGTGGTGCAAACAAATTAAAAGGGGTTTCAACCAACATGGTGCACGCAACTGGAAGCAACTGGCAAATGACCGAACTGGCTGGAGGGGCTTGTTGATTGAAGACCAGATACACCCCGGACTTTTTTTCATAAGATTAAGTTGAATCCACTTTAAATTGCAAACAACGAACACAATTACTCTAAAGACCTTAACCAGAACAATCGATCATTAACACATGCAATAGAAATACCTCTCCAGTATTATTCAATGAAATACCGACGGTAAGTAAACACATTTACACAATACGTTTGCTGTATGCAATAAAATCGAGCATATTCCCCAGGATATTCGTAGCAATTTTCCAATTTTCTCCATTCACATGAATTCTCCCATATGTTGGCTTTAGAATGTTAATTGAATGAATGGCAACGTTCTGTTTCTCTTCATTACCACATGTTTGCACACAATCAACGATAATCAGAATTAATTACAAGGATACTTGCAGGGATTGCAGATTTTCATGTTAACTTGGAAAAGGGAGCAAATGGCATCAAAGATAATTGAAGAGTATGTATGTTTTCCAGATGAAGAGGTTAAACCATATCCCTTGCACACCATAGTTGTTATCCTCGACAGGAGGGTAAGATCACGGAAGAAGACTTAACGTTTGATTTAAAATTGTCCTTAAATTGAAGGGAATGTCTGAAATGATTCTAATTGGATAGGCAAGCTTGTAAATTGGCGTCGCGCGTGGGACTTCTGGCAAATCATTTGCACAATAAATTATTCACCACAGTATGATTTCTTAATAACACAAATGGATTTCCAAGAATTAAGACGATATTACTAGAATTACAATTCCACCTCCTACATCTATTTGGAATAATTCTTATTTCTATTTTTATCCATTAATACAATCCCACTCAAACTGACAAACAATCCTTTCCATGTGCAGTGACCAAGGACTAACTCGTAGTCGCGTGCTCCAATTGATATTTTATCCCACAAAAAAAATAGGTAATAATAATCTATTTTGATTCTAATTACCTAATCCATTCACGAAATTCATTATCAATCAAAGATTTGTCCGAAAATCCATTACGCTCTCCCAGTAGCCCCAGTCAGGTCATTAGTAATTCCTTGTGGACACCACTGAGAGTGGCTATACGTCATACAATAATCTTTCATTACGTCCCATAGCCAAAAGGGCTGAAGTAGAGTGCGGAATAATAAATGACTCAACCTGACAAGTTATTACGTCGTCGTCCAGAGGTGATAAATTTTATATTACAAATTCTATGATCCACCCTCTGCACCTACACAGACTTCGCCACTTGAAGGATAATCAACTGTGGTATACATTTTGGACGTCTGTGTGGAGTCACTTGTGCACACTATAGTAGGTTAAGATGAAGAGCCTGACAATGACAAACTAAATCCTCAAGTCAACTCGGTATGCTACTTGTTGCATCTCTGGAACGAAGGTATACGTAATTGCTCCAGAGAATATGGGATGTATTTGAGATTAATTTCAGAGTTTGAGAATTATGCACACTGTGAGGGAGGCTCTGCGTCTTCCCGTCGGTTGTCGGAAGGAGATTGGGGAATTAGTGTAATCCGATGGGATTTGGAAGCACTAATTGAGCTATCCGTGATGTTTGAAAATATTTGTATTAAATATTGTGTTGAAACTAGAGCTCTTGATACCCGCATAGCCGAGTACCCGTGTTTTCGGGTATTACGTATATTAGAAACAAACAGTACTGGATAGAATATTGCCAATCTATCGAAACCCTTAAGGAATCCGCAAGACTCAGCAAGATTTTGTCCAAGGGACATATTAATCTGCCCTTTCTGAGAAAGATAGAGATGGAAGGTTGACATGTAGAGCGAAGGAACATTTACCTTTTGGCCTTAAAAGTCTTCGAAATCACTCCGGAGAGACGGCGCACTCTATGCCCGCAACCATCCAAGACCATTGGTGTGCTGTGAAAAATATTTTTACATCAGGTGCTGAAAGAATTGTCGGTGGATCGCAAGGAAGACATAGGGCGTGGCTTTCCGAGGATACCTGGAGACGGATTGACGAACGAAAACAGCTGAAAGCTCGCGTTGCAGCTACCCCAGCAGCAGGGAGAAGCGAGCTAGAGTCCTTATATCGCATCAAAATGAGAGAAGTTCAGCGTAGCGTGCGACGTGACAAGCGCAACTACATCAACGCGCTGGGTACAGAAGCAGAAGAAGCTGCACGGAGGTGCGACAGCAGGACCGTCTACAGAATCACGAAAGAGCTAACAGGTGGTCGCAGCTCCAGCCAACACCCAGTGAAAAGCCTAGACGGCTCATTGCTCATTTCGGATGAGGACCAGCTCAAGAGATGGAAAGACCATTCTGCTACGGTTTTGAACCGTGTATTTGCTAGCGATATGCTCCCAAATCAGACTGAGATGCCCGAGGTGAGAAGCTCCTGAATACGCACCACGACTCCCAGTAAAGATGAGATCATTACCGCGATCAAGGCACTCAAAACCAACAAGGCGGTAGGACTTGACGGTATTCCAGCAGAGCTCTTACGAGCAGCGCCCACAACACCGGCTGAGCTTCTGCTTCCACTTATAGAGACAGCTTGGGAAGCTGAGAGCTTTCCTAACGAGTGGAAAAGAGGAATGATCGTCAAGCTACCTAAGAAAGGAAAATGAATGGAGTGTGGAAACTACAGGGGTATTTTAGTGCTGCCTGCAGTAGCTAACATCTCAAAGACACACTCGATGCCGAACGAGCAGGTTTCCGCTCTGAACCCTCCTGTGCCGACTACATCAACACCCTGCGGATTATCATCGAACATTGTGTTGAATATCGATCGCCACTGCACCTGTTGTTCATCGATTTTGAGAAGGCGTTCGATAGTGTCAACAGGGAGTTTATTTGGCGTGCCTTACACAGAAGAGGTATTCCCGATAAACTAATTGATATTATCAAAGCTACATATGAAGACTCTAAATGTCACGTTCTGCACAGGGTGAGGTTGTCCGAGAATTTGAGATCCAAAGTGGGGTAAGACAATGCTGTATCCTTTCACCAATATTATTCCTATTGGTGATTAGCGATGTGCTTCATGCAGCTTTGTCGACGGGAAACGGAGGAATTCGATGGACTCTTACATCTCAACTGAAAGATCTTGACTACGCTGACGATGTATGCTTACTCTCTCACAGAATTATGGACCTCCACCAAATGACAGCAGATGTGGAGAGGGAGGCAGCCGCCCCGGTCGGCGGGCTGAAAAGGAATACGGCAAAAACTAAAATTATCACCCTTGGAACTAACTCATCGGCTGGACAACTGGTAGAGAGAGTAGAGGATTTCCAGTATCTTGGGAGTATTGTCTCGAGCGATGGTGGAACCGAACTGGATATAGCCAACAGGATCGTCGAAGCAAAGTCCGCGTTCGGGATGTTGTCCAAAATATGGCGAAGCAATGCAATCACTTGGAACACCAAGATAAGACTTTTCCGCTCCAACGTTAAATCCATGCTTTTATATAGTTGCAGCACGTGGAGAGTGACCACTACTATCACCAGAAAGCTGCAAACGTTTGTTAATAGGTGCCTGCGCAATATCTTAAGGATTTTCCGGCCAAATCGTATCTCTAACGAACACCTTTACGAGAGAACTGGTCGGGAACAAATAGGCACAACCATCCAACGGCGGAAGTGGCAGTGGATCGGTCACACGTTCCGAAAGGGTGACAGTTCCATAGCGAACCATGCTATGCAATGGAACCCTCTAACTTAGGATGGCAGAAGACCTGGCGGTCCGAGGAGAACATGGCGCAGAACAGTCGAGAAGGAGGCACTGCAGTTAGGGAGAAGTTGGGGAGAACTTAGACACATTGCCAGAAACCCTACACGATGGCGCGTAGGCGTAATAGAGGCCCTAGGACCCAAAAGGGGATACAGGACATAAGTAAGTAAGTACGTTGTCGGTGTTCTCACTGGACACTGTCTTATAAGCACATGACCGTACACGATGGCGCGTAGGCGTAGTAGAGGCCCTAGGACCCAAAAGGGGATACAGGACATAAGTAAGTAAGTACGTTGTCGGTGTTCTCACTGGACACTGTCTTATAGGCACATGACCGTACACGATGGCGCGTAGGCGTAGTAGAGGCCCTCGGACCCAAAAGGGGATAGAGGACATAAGTAAGTAAGTACGTTGTCGGTGTTCTCACTGGACACTGTCTTATAGGCCAACACGCCAACAGACTTGATCTCTTCTCAAATGACTTCTGCAGAGCTGTAGGGACGAGGAGGAGGAGGAAACGATCCTTCACCTCCTAGGCACTTGTCCAGCCCTGTCGCATAAGAGAATGATCCATCTAGGGTCGCCCTTCCTTGAAGACCTCGGCGATCTGCCGTCCTTAGACGTCATGTGCATCCATTGCTTCATCAAAAGCTCCAGTTAGTTTCGTTAGTCCCTGAGTGGCCTAATAGTTGATCCATGGTATCGCAAAGGACCTTCACTGGTCTAAGTATGTCTGCACTCTGGTGCAAACAGCCAACCTAACCTAACGTAACCTGAGACTGCAAGCCCTTCATTCCTCATTGTATGGCGGTCACCTATGACCGCCTTGAATTTTCTGGAGAACCTGTATTTCTTGAGGATGGTACCTGGGATTTTAAGAATCTTCATCTATCTTTAGATGCCCTATAAAGTTGCAAATTTTTCGGTCCAAAATCTTGGGCAACCTAAGAGCACTCAGCATAGCTTCTTTTTGTACTACAAGGTGTAGTAGTGTGATGCTAAGTATTGCTCCCATTGCTGCCGTGGGGCGAAAATTGTTTTTTTCTTCCAAAATGAAATCCGACGTTCAATTTGGGACACCCTTTATATGCTTTAAAGGTAGTATCGAGCGTTCTACCCCAACATTTGAATAAAGCACATTTATGCCACTGCTACAGGGCTTCGAACACAATCAGGTATTTTCCATATGTAAAATTAAATAATTTCCGTTTGTTTTTGTGACAACCCAACACCTTTTCAACAATTCAAATACTAATCGATTTCCGATGTCTGAAACGTCAGCCTTTTCCTCATCTTTAATGCATTTCCTTGCCGGAGGTTCGTTTTACAGCATGATGATTTCATTTGCCGGAATTGAGATTTGTTTATTTATTCACTTTTATCGAGGCTATTTATGGTACAAGTAATGGAATACCCAGATACACACTGTACTGAAAGGTTAGCGGGCATTTTACATTTTTAAGATGCACACACGGATAACTTCAAGGTGAATTTTATTTCATGTTAAATTATTGAATAGCTCTCGGTGTTGTTGTTCTTGTTTTTTAGCAAAAAGAAAAGCATTCTCTTTACGATTTCCACTTGATCGAAATTGTTATTATGCGGAATAATGGATATTCAGTGGTAAATTCTGTATTGATGCGTCTATATTTTTATACTTGAATGTGGGCATCTTCAAATGCGCCTCTGAATTGGAAATGGTACTAAATTTGTGAGGGAAGATGTTTCAAATGAAAAAGAACTCAAATTTATAAGTCATAAAGGAATGGAGTTCCATGTGTACAATACGGTTTCAATTGACACTGAAAGATAGCAATTTTGTTCGACGCAATTTTCAATGTAATTCACGGAAGGGATTAGAAGGCATTTTTTGTAGTAATGTGGGAGTGATATTGTCGTTCCTGAATGTTACTCATTTTTCACTAATGTGTCTTAAATTTTACTTAAGATTTATTTAATTTGGATTATAATTATTGGTGGAGTAGGACTGTAGTCCGCAGATGTCATTGGGGTCATATTTTGGCATGTTGTGATTTAGTTATATTTAGGGATCATCCTGCGGAGGAGAAAAAAGGAACATCGACTTCTCAGAAAGAAGAAAAAGGAGCATAAGAAACGCTCGATCGATTACTACTTACTTTACTTAGTTCCTTTAACCCTTCAGGAAGCATAGGGCGTCAACCACACCACGCGCGCCATCGTGTTCGAAATTCTGCAATGCGTTTGAGCTGCCTCCAACTCATTTTTAAAGAGCTCGATTTCTCCTTAACTGTTCTGCGCCACGTTTGCTTAGGGCACCTCGCTATTCTGCCTGCCTGGGTGAGCGGATTCTACTGCATGGCGTGTTTCCCAATGGAGTTGTCTTCGCGCCGTAGGGTGTGTCCAATCCATTGCCACTTTCTTCTCCGTATAGTAGGTAGGTAGGGTAGGTAGGTTAGATTGGCTGTCTGCACCACGATGCAGACACACTTGGACCAGTAAAGGTCCATTGTGATGCCAAGGATCTACCATTAGACCACTCAGGGACTAATAAAACCAACCGGAGCTTTTGATGAAGCGATGGATGTTCGTGACGTCTAAGGACTCCAAATCGCTGAGGTCGTCAAGGAAGGGAGCTCCTAGATGGAGCATTCTTTTGCGTGATAGAGCAGGACATATGCATAGGAAGTGAAGAATGGTTTCCTCCTCCTCCTCGTCCCTACAGCTCCTGCAGAAGTCATTGGAAAAGAGGCCAAGTCTTTTGGCATGTTGGCCGATTAGACAGTGTCCGGTGATGACACCGATAACGCAGCTGATCTGTAATCGCTTTAGTTTAACCAACTCGGCACTACGTTTCTGGTCCAGCTTAGGCCAGATCTGCCTCGAAATGTGACACGTAGAGCCACTATCCCACCTAAGGTTGGTCTTGCCAATAACGTTCAGCTTCAGTAGATGCTTACATGTAGCGAGAGGCATACCCAGGGCTTACCTATCTGGCAGAATCCATAGAGTAGTACCCTGTCTAGTGAGTTCATCCGCCCTACAGTTTCCTGGAATGTCTCTGTGACCTGGCACCCAGCATAGGTGAATGTTGAACTGCTCTGTCGTCTCTGTAAGAGACAAACGGCAGTCTAAGACGGTCTTTGAAGTAAAGGAGCACGATTCCAGGGACTTGATAGCCGCTTGACTGTCAGTGAAAATGCTAATATCGCTGACAGATAATACATTACATTTCAGCCAAGACAGGGCTTCCTTAATCGCCATGATTTCCACCTGAAAAACGCTACAATGATCAGGGAGGCGGAACGAGATGCTCACGTTGAGCTTATCGGAGAAAACACTACAGCCCACCCCACCTTCGGTCTTAGAGCCATCTGTGTAGAAGTGCACCGAATTACCATCATCAGGGGGAGAGCCATCCCACTCATCCCGTTCAGGGATACTCGTACGGAAGTGTCGGTCAAATCTCAGTTTCGGTGGGGTGTAGTCCGTGTTTTCATGTGTGAAGTTGAGAAGATCAAGGATCGAGGAGTGGCCAATGTGATAACTAGACCAGTGAGAGGAGACTTTAAGACGAATAGCCGCACTGGCAGCAGTCTGTCTGCCGAGGATATCCAGTGGTAACAGGTTGAACATAATGTTCAGTGCCGCAGAGGGGATAGTTCTTAGTGCACCACTGATGCACATGCAAGCGGATCGTTGTACTTTAGCTACCTGAGAGAGGTGAACAGCCCTGTTAAGGGCAGGCCACCAAACGATTACGCCCTAGAGTAGTATGGGCCTGACAACAGACACGTAAAGCCAGCAAGTGATTTCAGGTTTCATACCCCAGCTCCTACCTATAGCCTTTTCACAGGAATAGAGAGCTACATTGGCTTTCCCTATGCGTTCTAGTAGATTGGCTTTGCAGTTCAGTTTTCTGTCCAGAATAAGACCAAGGTATTTTGCAATAACAGTAAAGGTGGTGGACTGGACTGAGGCCATTAATCATAGGGGGGTCTACGTGGGGAACTTTATATTTCCTTGTGAAGAGAACAAGTTCTGTTTTATGAGGGTTAACCCCCAATCCCCCCAGGCCCACCTAGTGAGCCGAGAGAGAGCATATTGGAGGATTTCCTAGGCAATCACTCTACAGCCTGACCTGTCCAGGTCCACTAGTAGCTCATTCACTACAAGATTCCACAGGAGGGGGGACAAAACACCACCTTGGGGTGTTCCGCAGCAGGCAAGTCTTCTGGCCGATGCTCCACCCAGCTGTGTGTTTATAATCCTGCGTGTTAGCAATTGATTAATCAACACTCCGAGCGAAGTATCCACTTTCGGATTTGCAGGCGCGTCTGTGATTGCCTTTGGTTTGACATTGTTAAAAGCTCCCTCAATGTCAAGGAAAGCCACCATGGTATATTCTTTAATGCTCAGAGATTTTTCAGTGATGCGCACAAGCGAGTGTAAGGCTACTTCAACGGATTTCCCTTTGCAGTACACATGTTGGGACAGCGAGTAATGCTTATAGGTTCTTGGCCCGTTCTCAGATAAAGTTGTTCCTTGGAGATGCGGTTCGGCCAAAAAATCCTCAAGATGATTCTTAAGCGTTTGTTTACGAAGAGTTGCAGCTTGCGTGTGTTAATGGTGTCCACCTTCCAAGTACTGCACCCATAAAGCAGCACTGATTCTACGTTGGAGTGGAACAGTCGTAGCTTGGTTCTTAAGCTGATAACATTGCTTCTCCAGGTTTTGGATAGCATTCCGAACGCACCTTTAGCCTTCCCGATTCTGCTGCACACATCCACCGCGATTAGCCGAGACGACACTTCCTAAATATAGCAAGCTATCAACTTTCTCGACTTCCTGTCCGGCAATGTTAAGTTAAGCGTGGGTATTAGAAATGCTCAGGGCTTTTGTTTTGGCTGTGTTTATTTTTAGCCCTACTTTGTTTGCCTCAGCTTCTAGATTTTGGGCCATCAAATGAAGATCCATTATCCGATGTGAAAGTAGACAAACATCGTCAGCGTAATCTAGGTGTTTAAGGTAAGATGTCATCGTCCAACGAACTCCATAATTATCTTCCGTCAATGCTGCACGGAGTACATCGCTGATAACCACCAAGAACAATAGTGGGGACAGTATGCACCCTTGACGTACTCCACTCTGGACTTCAAAATCCTCCGACACCTTACCATTGTGCACGACGTGACACTTATCGCACTCGTATATAGCCTTGATAATAGCTATAAGTTTTTCTGGAATGCCTCTCCTGTGCAAGGCCAACCAGATAGCATCTCGATTCGAGCTGTCGAAAGCCTTCTCGAATCGATAAGCAGTAAATGTAGCGGAGAGCTATACTCAACGCATTGTTCGATTATGATCCGTAAGGTGTTTATGTGGTCGATGCAGGAGGTTCCAGCGCGAAAGCCTGCCTGTTCGACATCGAGAGTTGAATCTAAATGTTCTTTAATTCGTTCTACAATTATTCTAACCATTATTTTGACTACAGCTGGAAGAATGCATATACCTCTCCAGTTACCGCAATCCATCAAGTATCCCTCCTTTGGAAGCTTAATGATCATCCCCCTTTTCCAATCCTGTGAAAATTGTTCACTATCCCAAGCCCTCCGTATTAGCGGATGCAGCAAATCTGGCGATGTATTTGGCGCCGCTTGAAATAGCTCGGCAGGGTGCCATCAATACCCACCGCTTTGTTCTTCTTGAGGGACTTGATTGCTGTTATTATTTCAGTTTTACTGGGAGGTACGGTGCGAATTCGGGAATTTGCTGTCGAACTGCTCATTCGAATTCAAGATCATACCGCCGTCGTCTAAGTGATTTAGCACTGTAGCAAAATGTTCTCTCCATCTAGTGAGCTGATCCTCATACGAAATCAGAAGGTTACCGTCTAGACTCTTCACTGGATGTTGTTTGAAGTTTCGACCACCAATGAGCTCCTTAGTGATGTTGTAAACAGTCCTACTGTCGCACATACTCGCTGCTTCTTCAGCCCTTGAGGCCAGTGAGTTGACATATTGACGTTTGTCACGTCTCACACTACGCTGCACTTCTTTCTTCTTCGCACGGTATTGGGCTTCAAGCTCGGTTGTCTCTACTGCTGAGGCCGCTGCAATCCGAGCCTTGATTGCTGTACGCTCATCGATCCGTCTCCAGGTGTCTGTAGAAAGCCATGTGCGGTGGTGTTTCTGCTTTTTACCGACATAAGTGCGTGCCCCAGTCGCAAAAGCATTTTTCACAGCACTCCAGTGGTCATCCATGTTCTCTATGCTGCTGATTGCTTCTGCTTCTAAGGCAAGATGGTCCCTGAACTGTTGGCCTGTCGATATTAAACCTGGTGATGTTAATTAGGTTTGAGCGGTTGCTGTTGACGGATGCAGTACGAAGGCGTAAATGAGCTACCATAAGATGGTGATCTCGTTCTTGTCCGACGTCAGCTCCACGTCTGTTTCGGACGTCCAGGAGAAAATTTCTAAAGCGGCGACTGATCGCAATGTAGTCGATCTGGTTCGATGTTCGTTGCCTATCAGTGGAGATCCAACTGATCTTGTGGCAGGTGTTGTACTTAAACAGCTTACCTCCGATGACTAGGTGGTTGGTATTGCAGAAGTCCACAAACCGCTCACTATTGTCATTACGGTCTCCCACGCCGTGAACTCCCATCACGTGCTTAAGCATGGAGTTGTCGCTACCCACCTTGGCATTGAGATCTCCCACCACCATTGCGATGTCCCCATTAGGCACTTGGTTGTAGGCGGCGCCTAAGTGGCTATAAAAATAAAATAAAAATCGATCGATTGAGAGACTTTTTTGCAGAAATGAAGTTCGAAAATGTTACCAAAAAGTAAAAAGAATATTCCAGTATTTCAAAGTCAGTACAGAAGCCTGCAGCGACGAAAATGGTAATATAGTAGTAGAATCGCAGTCTGTGCTGAGGATATGGAAGGAACAACTCGGCAGATTGCTAAACGACGACAATGAGAGGCATAATGAGCCATTCAATAGTGACGATGATAGTTAAGATTCCCGTCAACCTGATTAAAATTAAGTCAGGATAGTGACATATAAACTTAAACCCAAAAAAGTTGCTGGAGCCGGCGACCTTGCCGCCGAACTTTTCAAGGCAGGAGGAGATGAGTTGGTAAGGAGCAAGCACTAGCTCATCTGTAAAATCTGGTCGGGCGAAAGTATGCCCGATGAATGGAATCTCAGAATCATTGGCCGGATGCAGAAGAAAGGAGACCCTCTGAACTGCGCCAACTACAGAGGTATAAGCCTTCTCAACATCACATATAAAATCCTCTCTACCATATTATGCGAACGCCTAAAACCGAACCGAAACAACCTGATAGGTCCTTATCAGTGCGGTTTTAGGCCCGGAGTCCACCATTGACCAAATATCCACACTACGGCAGATCTTGAAAAAGACCCATTAATATAAAATCGATACGCATCACCTCTTCATCGATTTCAAAGTTGCCTATGATAGCGTGTATAGAGACGAGTTATACAGAGCCATGTCTAGTCTTGGCATCCCTGCCACGCTCGTCCGTTTGTGCAGAATGAGAATGGAGAGCTCTCGCTCTTCCATCAAAGTCGGTAAGAATATCACCGAACCGTTCGATGTCAGGAAAGGTCTTAGATAAGGTGACGCGCTATCATGCTATCTCTTTAACATAGTACTTGAGAGAATTGTACGAAACTCACAAGCCAACACCGGAGGTACAATCTTTTATAAGTCTGTACAACTACTCGCTTATGCCGATGACATTAACATAATCGGAAGAACTCAGCGGGCCGTCAATGGGGTATTTACGAGTATTGAGATCGAGGCAGCAAAGATGGGTCTAGCGGTCAATGAAAGCAAACCAAAATATATGCTGTCTACAAAAAAGGACACCCAACATCGGCGTCTTGGACAGTACGCCACAATAGACAGATAAGAGTATAATTTTGAGGTAGTAAAGGATTTTGTCTACTTAGGCTCTATGGTGAACTTTTTTTTGTTTAAATTCTTTATTCTCATTGATAATACTCTTTATGTACATTTTTTATCCAAAACTTAATTAATAACATTAAAGAGAATAGTTAGTGGCATTTATAGTTCATAAAAAATAGTGCTAATGCCACTTCAAAAGTTAATAATTCATTGTGGGGTGAGCAAATGTAATGAAAATTCAAAAACTATCAAACAGCAATTAAGAGCAAAAGTGAAGAAATAAGAAATTAGAAATTAATCATTAATTGCAAATTTCATGACAAAAAACGAAGAAGAAAAAAAAAATGAATAAATAAATAGCTAAACAATATAGCGTAGCAAAACTTCAATACCATTATGTTCGAAACCAAGAAGCCAACATTTTACCTTTCTTAAAAAAGAGGACAGAGTTGTTACTTACTTACTTACTTAGGTGGCGCTACAGTTCGGGGTGAACCTGGGCCTCAACCAACAAGCCTCTCCATTTAGCTCGGTCTTTAGCTAATTGCCTCCAGTTGCGCACTCCAAGTTGGTCGAGGTCCCCTTGAACTTGTGCGCGCCACCTACGGCGATGATTCCCTCTACTGCGTCGTCCCTCCGGGTTAGATTCGAAGACTCTGCGGGCCGGAGCGTTGGTGTCCATTCGCTCTACATGTCCTAGCCATCTCAGACGTCCAATACGCAGTTTTTTGACTAGGTCGATGTCGCTGTACAGCTCGTATAGTTCGTGATTGAATCTTCTCCTCCAAAACCCGTCAACACAAACGGGACCGAAAATCTTACGAAGAATTTTTCTCTCGAAGCGACCAAGGATATCTTCATCCTCTTTTAATAAAGTCCATGTTTCAGCGCCGTAAAGCAGGACTGGGATGATCAAGGTCTTATATAGAGTCTCCTTAGTTGTTCGAGATAGGGCTTTACTGTTGAATTGCCTTATAAGCCCAAAAAAACAGCGATTGGCAAGAATTATTCTTCGATTGATTTCTACGCTGATTTTGTTAGAAGAATTTATAGCAGAGCCAAGGTAGACAAAGTCCCTTACTACCTCGAAGTTATAACTGCCCACGGTGACGTTTTGTCCAATTCGTCGGTGTTGGTTTTCCATTCTAGTTGACAGCATTTACTTGGTTTTGCCCTCGTTTATCGCTAAACCCATTTTGGCCGCTTCCGCCTCAATGCTTGCAAAAGCACCGGTGACAGCCGTTGAGATCTTCCGATAATGTCTATATCGTCGGCGTATGCAAGCAGTTGTACAGACTTGTAATAGATTGTGCCTCCGGTGTTGGCTTGTGAGTTCCGCACAATCCGTTCAAGTACAATATTGAAGAAGTCACATGACAGCGCGTCACCTTGTCTAAAGCCTTTTTTGACATCAAAGGTCTCGGTGAGGTCATTACCGACCTTGATGGAGGAGCGAGCGTTCTCCATCGTCAGCCTGCACAGACGGACAAGTTTGGCAGGGATGTCAAAACTAGACATGGCTCTATAAAGCTCTTCTCTATAGATGCTGTCATAGGCGGCCTTGAAATCTATAAAGAGGTGGTGAGTATCGATTTGGAATTCTTGGGTTTTCTCCAGGATCTGCCGAAGTGTGAAGATTTGATCGATGGTGGACTTTCCTGGCCTGAAACCGCACTGATAGGGTCCAATCAGGCTGTTGATAAAGGGTTTCAGGCGTTCACACAATATCGCAGAAAAGATCTTGTACGCGATGTTGAGGAGACTGATGCCTCTATAATTGGCGCAGTTGAGGGGGTCTCCTTTCTTGTGGATCGGGCAAACGATGCTGAGATTCCATTCATCAGGCATACACTCGTCTGACCAAATATTAGAAATGAGTTGGTGTATGCACTCTACCAATTCATCCCCAGCTGCCTTGAAAAGTTCGGCCGGTAAGCCGTCAGGTCCAGCAGCCTTGTTCGATTTTAGCTTGGATATTGCTATCCTCACTTCGTTTTGGTCAGGTGGACGGAAATTTTGACTATCATCGTCTATGTTGAATGGTTCATTCTGCCTGACAGCGGGATGTTGGTCTTCGTCGCCGTTATACAGTCTGCAGAAGTAGTTTTTCCATATTCTCAGCACCGACTGTGATTCTACTACGAGGTTTCCATTCTCATCTCTACAGGTTTCTGTACGGGTATTAGTTCTCTGACACGTTCTTTTTACCTTTTGGTAAAACTTCCGTACATTGTTCCTGGAGTATAGACTCTCGATATTCTCAAACGCGCGCTTCTCATGCTCTTTCTTCTTCTTTTGGAGAAGCCGATGTTCTTCCCGTCTCTTTTGCTCGTAGAGCTCACGAGCAGCTCTCGTCTTCCTTTGTAGCGCCGCTTTGTATGCCTCTTGTTTTGCTGCATGCACTCGCCGGCATTCTTCGTCAAACCAGGGGTTTCGCGGTGGTGGTCGAGCGAGACCCAACACATCAGTCGCGGCGTTTCTGATGGCATGTTGGCAACGTTGCCACTGGTCTTCGGTACTTGATGCTGGCGGCAAAGGGGTGATTGAGAGATTTCGGGATACGCGTTCAGCGAAGAGTCTGGCGGTCTCTTGCGATTGTAGCTTTTCGACGTTAAATTTTCTCACAGTAATTCTTCTTTGTTGCTCAGATTGGGATATCCGCATTCGTACCTTGGCTACAACAAGGTACGGACATCCAGAATACTGGAGGCATGCCTTGCGTCGATCGCAATATGATCAATTTGGTTGATCGTTACATGATCATTGGACCGCCATGTCTGCTTATGAATATCGAGATGAGGAAACCATGTGCTTGCTATGGTGACATTTCGCTCCACAGCGAAATCAATTAGCCTTAGTCCGTTATCAGACGTGGTGTCGTGTAGGCTATGCTTACCGACTGCCCTACCAAAGACGTCCTCCTTTCCTATTTTGGCGTTAAAATCGCCCAATACGATTTTAATGTCGTATTTAGGACATTGCTCGTATGTTTTGTCGAGGAGCTCGTAGAAACACTCTTTGGTGGCAGGGTCCTTTTCTTCTGTGGGGGAATGAACACATATTAGGCTTATGTTAGCGAATTTAGCCTTGATCCGGATCGTCATAATACGCTCGCTCACGTGTCGGAAGCTTAAGACTTCTTGCCTAAGTCTGCCGCATATGACAAATCCGCATCCGAATAAGCGTTGCCTGTTGCCTCTGTAGCAATCACCGTAGTAGATGTCACAGTTTTTCATCCTCTTTTTGCCCGGCCCATCCCATCGCACTTCCTGGATGGCGGTAATATCTGCTTTATAGCAGTCTAGGGCCTCTGCTAGTTGTTCGGCTGCACGTGGTCTGTAAAGGGACAGAACATTCCACGTACAGATCCGAAGGCCGTTGTCCTTATTTCGTTTGCTGGGGTCGTCATTAGTTGAGTCATCCTTATCCGAGGCTTTTGGTTGTTTCGGAACCATGCGGTTTTTACGTGGTAGGGAAGTTACCCCGACGGCACAACCCCCAACCTGGAGGGCCAGTTCCTTAATTATTCCCCTAGGACGAGGGGCCGGGTACACCGGTGCCAGTAGTCCACTACGGGAGTATGAGCGCTGCCGTTGGCCCATTAAGGGCTCCTCCGCCACCATCTCTATTCCAATGTCCTGACCAACATTGGAAATTCCTTACCGACCTGTGATCCGAATACGTCGAAGCAGCTCGCGCAAGGTGTTCACTAAGTTCAACCTAACTGGAACTATAGACGCCACCGTTGACTCCGTCTAGGGAATTCGTCCGCTGCCGCCTAGAACAGGAAGAAGCGCTCTAGTGAGAAAAGCACTCTTCCCCCCCTCTCTCATCTGCTGCCACCAAGAATCCGCCAAACGGGGTTGGTTACCCATTTCTTGGATTAAGGTACTAGGCACCCGGCTGTCACCGCGTGGAGATTGAGAGTAGGAGTTGGTAGGCCTCAGCTGAGTGAAAACGCTTGTGTTTTCATATGATCGCATGCACTACCGTTTGACCAGCTAGAGTTGTTATGATTCGTATTTCAACAGGGAGTTGGTTAAATAACTTTCATGATACAATGGAGTACGAATTTCTTAAACTTGTTGTGCGAAAAGCAGGGATTGGGACATAGGACTGGGAATTGCTTCGTAAAATATATGTGTCAGAGATTGGACTTTGCAAGTATCCACCTCTCATAAAGAAAATTCTAAGTACTTTATAATAAAAACGATGTCTTACTGGAAGAATTCTCGCAAGCCTAAATAACTCCATGGTATGAGAAAGACGCGTAGCGTTACAAACTTTCCTAATTGCACATTTTTGTAAAACAATTAACTGTTGGAGTTTATTAAGGTACTCGCTCCCCCAACAGCTTATTCCGTATTGTAATTTCGAATGAAAAATCCCATGGTATATTGTTTTTAATATATTGTTGGAACAAAACATTCTAAGGCGATAAAAACAACGAATCGTCGAAAGAAAATATTGCTTCAAACTTAATATATACTCAGACCAATTGAAATGTCGGTCAATTATAACGCCTAGGTACTTATAATTATCAACATTTTCAATTTTAAAGCAATTGACGTCACAAGCCACGTTAGCATCAAAAGAGTCCTTCGAGTTTAGAACAGCAGACGCATTGCTTTCCAAGTTATACCTTCCGCAATTTGATGCATGAAATATAACATTAACATCCGGGGCCACTTCTGTACTAAGGCTAAAAAACAAAAGTTTGGTTTTATTACTAACCAATAGTTTATGCGCAGCAAACCAAATTCTTAGTAAATGGACGTCGTGATTTATATCAGCCACTAAATTCAAGGGGCTAACTGATGTATAAGCGATTCCTAAATCATCAGCGAAGGCCTGCACTTTACCAGCAAATGGTTGTTCAAATATAGAATTAATATAAACTAAAAACAGAATAGGACCAAGAACAGACCCTTGGGGAACCCCAAGACTAATAGTTTTAGGGTAACTGAAACTCGTTCCTATTTTAACTTTTTGCTTTCTGTCCTTCAAATAAGAAGCGAACCAATCATAGATACAACCCTGGAAGCCAACATTGTACAATTTGTGCAAAAGAATGCTGTGATCGACCATGTCGAAAGCCTTTAAAATAAATAAATAAATAAATAAATATATGGCGCAACAGCTCTTTGAGTGCCAGGGCCTAGCTTCTCGCAACCACTCATGTTGTGTGCGTTATATTTTTCACATGAATGGAAGGGACCTACAGTTTAGTGCCGTATCCGAACGGCGATTTGAGAAGCTTTTTCGAGACAACAATACTCTCGGATGTTTGTCAGACGCTCGCGAGAGGTGGGACCGTGAAAAAACTTTTTGGTGTTTTGTAGGATTCGAACTTGGAACCTCACGCGTAGTGATCCCACACACTAACCACTTACGCCACGGCGCCCACAAAGGCAAAGCCTTTGTTATATCTACAAAAAGCCCACTGCAAAATCTTTTATCATCTAACCCTTTGTGTATTAAGGAGCAAAATTCCAAGAGAGCGTCCTCAGTAGAGAGGCCTGATCTGAATCCAAATTGGCATGAACTAACAAATTTTGCATGTTTGAGATATTTCAAAACCCTACACTTTACTATTTTTCAAATATTTTTGAAATAGAAGGTAACAACGAGATCGGTTTGTAATTATTTTTTTCTCTTTTACTCCCCTTTTTGAAAAGTGGTATGACATTGGCACATTTCAGTTCTTCAGGAAATTTGGCAGTGATAATACTCAAATTAAAAAGGTATGTTAAAATATCAACTATGTTTAGGGCAATTTTTTTAAGCATGAGGTTAGAAATACCATCATTACCACAAGAATTGGAATTTTTTAAAGAATTTATAGTTTTTAGTAACTCAAGACCAGAAATTGGTTCAAAATAAAAACTGTTGCTGTGTAGAACACTATCCACAGAGCATTCTCCAGAATCACCGTGACGATTGTTAGAAAAAACACTTGGAAATGCCATTTGACCGACTGAAGCAAAGAACTCATTGAATTCGTTTGCTACATCTGAAGGATCTGATATAACTTCACTACCGTTGCTTAGTGTTATAGTAGTATCTTGTTTCCTAATATTTCGATTAATAATATTGTTAACGACTTTCCATTCTTTTTTAAGGTTTCCTTGGGAATTTCTTATTTGGTTATGGTAGTAACTTTCCCTACACAAACGGATTTCCTTATTAATCTTACGGCACAAGTGATCATAGCGATTTTTTAAACGGACATTTAATGGATGTTTGCTACATCTTTTTCGCAGTGTATGTTTCTGTTTGATTTTTTTAAGGAGCAGTTGGGTTATCCAGGGCTTAAGCCTTATTTCATATTTTTTCAAAAGTGTGACGTTACTGGAAGCGGATATGGAGTTTTTTAAATTTGTTGTAAATAAATCATAAGCCTTAGAAGCATTTTCTTTAGCATACACCTCCTCCAGTTATTAAAGCGTAATAAAATATTCAGATGATCAAAGTTAACTTTTGTTACTCTAGGCAAAGTATGTTTTTTACTATTCTTTCTTTGCAAGATAGGAAACGAAATACCAGTCATACAGTGATCAGAAACGTTAAGGTCAAAATTAGCAGGAACCCATTGATTTGTCTGAATTTTTCAGAAACGACCAAATACGTGATCAAGACAGGTACCAGCAATTGGTCTTGTAATCTCATTAATAAAAGAAGTTAACCCATGTTCGGCGATAATTGAAAGGTAACAATCTAACGAAGGGGATGAGTTTAACAAGTCCAAGTTGAAGTCACCTAAAACTACAAGATTAGCTGCTCTCACATTGGACAAGAAACTAGAGAATTCATCAAGAAACACATTTAAAGATTGTGAATTAAATCTATAAGCACAAACAAATGTTAAGGGTTCATTGCATATGAAACAAGATATTTTTATAATGTCAGCACAAACTATAATGCTTTATGTCACACTCATCATACAAATCTCTCACAAAAGCACCCACTCCACCTGCAGAATATGAATCATTGGTATTTGCGTAGAAATTATAGCCAGGGATACAATAATCATTGATCTCGTAAGAATAAATCCAAATTTCGGATACAAAAATAATGTCAGGCAAGTTTTGAAGGGCTTCAAGATTGCTAACTAATATATCAAAATTTCGTCGAAGACTTCTAATATTTTGGTGCATTACGAAAAAAGATTCTTTGTTTATATTGTCATGAAAATTGCTATTATTACATCTAGTTATGAAACTTGGGGTAAGGATGTTGTTTACAAGGTCAGAGCTTTGGTACATATTGGATAACAATTTTATTCATTCTTAATTAAAGATAATGCAAATGACATCAGTAGGGAGATCACACGAAGAATTACTGTTGCCAATCGTTGTTTCTATGGACTAAGAAGGTAATTGAGTAGCAAAGCCCTATCTCGAACTACTAAGATAACTTTTTATTAGACACTAATCATCCTAGTCCTGCTGTATGGCGCAGAGGCATGGACTTTGGCAAAACCGGATGAGGATGCCCTTGGTTATTTCGAGAGAAAAGTTCTTCGAGCGATCTTTGGTCCCGTCTGCACAGACGGTGAGTGGAGGAGAAGATACAATGCCGAACTATACGGCCTATATAAGTACATCGACTTAGCCAAAAGAGTTCACATACAGCGACTAAGATGGCTGGGTCATTTAGAACGAATGGAGCCCAACGTTCCCGCTAAGAAAGTCTTCAAATCCACCTCGGATGGACGGCGCAGTAGAGGACGACCTCGCGGGCGTAACTGGAGGCAGCTGGCCTCCACCGTGCTGGCTGGAGAGGTTGGTTGGTTGAGGCCCAGGTTCACCCCGAACTGCAGCGCCACTTAAGTAAGTAAAGATTCAAGAAGTAAAATTTGAGAAAAAAAGCTAAAATTTATCAATTAAGCTTGGCTTGGAAAGAACAGCTTTATTGGAAGTGTCTGGGAAATCATAAAACTACCACTAAGGGTGAAATCAAACAAAACTCTCCAGTGAATGCTGTCTGGGAAAAAATTTATGAATACCGTTTCGGAAAACCTGGAACATGTTGATCAGTGATGGCTCAGAAAACACGAAAGTGCTACTAGTACACCTAATGGTGCGACACAGAAACGAAACAAGCTCCTGGCAGCTTAAAAATAACTTCGTTTGGATTTTAAAATTACGTGCATCTAACTCCCCAGGTCACCAACTAGTCTCCAATGATTTGAATAAACCTTATGAGGGACTCACTATTCGTTCATTATTTTTCTCTTAATTAGCCAATTCTCTTTTACGATAAGCAATTTAATTCAGGCCTCATAAAATATGGAATTATCTCTTCGTTATGGAAAAAAGCCATTTCCGATCCTCCTTGGTTACAGGAAATCGTATCTGGGAATAATAAACTTCCCTTGAGAATCCTGTTCTTTCTGATTCTTTTCATTTTATTTAAATTTAATTAACACGTTTGTGTATCCTCGTTTTGCACTTTGTCCCTACAGGTTGCAAATTGAAACTCAGTCTGTGTCCAAGAAGATAATAAATATAAATTATCTCATTCCCTTCAATTACCAGAATGTTTTACGTAATTAAATAAAAAAATTCCCTCCTCTTACGTGACTCTACAGCCGGTGTAAAAAATTGTTTCAGTTTAATTCGTGTTTCAAGGACGAATTAAGGATCTCTGCTTTTATTATTTTTTTTATTTGCTTTGGATGGCATTAATTATTTATGACTTTGAAATAACAAATCAAAGTTAGATACTTGTATTCAACTACTTAAATTATTTTTTCGTCAACAGATGAATAAGGAATTAGACTTAAAAATTCAAATCCCTTGAATACAGGAGCATCTATCGAATTTGATGGCTTTCAATGCTAGTGATGAGAAAATGAATTTGAAATTCTCGTTGATTTATGAATTATTCTGTCAGAGGTAATTTGTGATATCGGAAAATTAGCATAACATTGTTAAAAGGCACTTTTGAGTGAGTCTTCTGAGTGGTGGCTGTTCTAAAATAATAACCTTGAAACCCACAGGTCCTTAATTCCTAACCGAATTCAAACGAGCTCTTCTTACAATATCGGGCTTAATTTAATATCTATATAGGTAGTAACAAATGATAAAAAAAACTCTCAAAAATAGGACAAAGTTTAAGTGCTCTAAGTAGCATGTGAAGTATGAGATAGATATGAAGTCATGACTTTGACCCTAAAGTTAATTTTAATGGAAGGGACCTACAGTTCTATGCCATATCTGAAGGACCATCTGAGAAGCCCTCTCATAACGACAATACTCTCGAATGTTTGCCAGACATTCGTGCTCATAGTAGTGTCAGGTTCTTACTGACCAAAAAGCACCACCCTTCGATATAAATTTATTAGATCTTCTTCTTCTTCTTCTTCTTCTTCTTCCTTTTTTCAGCGAGGTTGTGATCCGAAAATAAGGGATCACAACCCTCCCACTTCACCGCATTTCTACTGATCCGCCTGTGGGGTTCGCCTATTTGACCGATTTTGGATCACTCGGTTACTGAGGCCAATGAAATGCCGATGTCGTCGCATTTGTGTGATCCAGGCGTTTATAGGACTGACTTTCCTACATCGCGATGTCTTTGGAACGTGCATAGATATTGCCTTTTTAACAGTTCAAATGATCTCTTCTTTGAACGTGGCAATACCAGCTGAGCCGGTCGCGCTCTATTTTTTGTACGATCGTTTCCTTGATGTGAAAGCTTCCACGGATCTTCGAACTTCTTATTCGATCAAGCTTGGTCACTCCTGCTGTCATGCGAAGCATCTTCATCTCAGCTGCCGTTAATTTACTCTCATACGTTTTGTACATCGTCCAACATTGTGAACCGTATGTAAGCGCTGGACGCACAACTGCGGTGTAGAGCCTTCCTTTCAACTTAGGGGGATTTTTCTGTCACAGAAGATAGCGGAATTTTCTCGGTACTTTATCCACCCTACGTTTACGCGATGATTGATGTCGTCATCACAAGTTGCTTTGCTATTGATCATAGATCCCAAATATTCGAACTTTTCGCACTTGGGGAGCACTGTTCCATTAAAACAAATGTCTGGAATAGGCCTGAGTGGATCAGAGAACGGGCAGCACAAGTACTCTGTCTTTTTTGAACTAATGCGATACCCATTTCCCTTCAGAGCGTCCACCCACACATCAAGTGCTCGTTGCAGGGATGTAGGATCCTCACTTATGATGGCTCCATCGTCAGCAAAGAATAACTGATGTACCTTGTGGTCCATCACTTTACCTTCAAGCAGTTAATCAAGGACTGCAATAAAGAGCAAAGGACTTAAGACGCTTCCCTGGTACACCCCGACTTTGATTGGGAACTCTTCGGTTACTCCAGCGGGGCATCTTACTCTTGTCTTTGCTCCTTCGTACATGTCCATGATCATCTGTACATAGGTTTCTGGAACCCCTCGATGTCTTAGCGCCGCCAATATCAGATCCCGTGGTTGTCTGTCGAATGCCTTTTCAAAGCCAACCAATACAATATCCCTTAAGGAATCACGATGTTTTTCCATTATGATCCTTATACTCTGGATTGCATCTGTGGTTGATTTACCCGAGACAAACCCGCACTGATCATCAGACAGCCGTATTATTTTTCGCAGTCGGCCACCTAATACCCGCTCAACGATCTTCATGGTATGTGACATCAGCTTGATCGAACGGTTGTTATCACAGTTTCGCGTATCACCCTTCCCTTTGTATACAGGGAGAAGGTAACTTTCCCTCCATTGATTCGGCGTTGCGTCACCTCTCACAAATTTGGAGATGAGAATTCTGAGCAGAACTCAGAGGGCATCTCGTCTGGCCCAACCGCTTTTCGTTTTTTGGAGTATTTGACCACCTCAATAACTTCTTCGACTGTAATGTCGGGTATTTCTTCACAGTTAGGGCTGGCTCTTGGAAAGTATAGCCGGGGAAACTGTTCATTTAAAAGTTCTTCACAATACTGCCGCCACCTCTGCAGAATTTTGTCGTCATCCACAAGAAGCTGGCCATGAGCATTGTTAATGAACTTTGGCGAACGAATCTCCTGAGCATTCCTCCTTCTTTGGGCAGCTATTTTGAAGATGGTTGCGCTCTTGTTCATATTGTATCTTAGCAGCTCCTGGATAGCCTGGTTTGCATCAGCAACCGGAGAAGATATTTTCTTCAACTCCCGATACAGGCCCTTCGTACTCTCTGCTTGAAGCTGTGCGCACTTCTTCTTCGCTTTTTTTCTTGCAACATCTGTATTCCATTCCGAGGCGAACTTTTTCGTCACTATTGTTAGAGGGGCACTTTGACCAAACTTTGAAAGCCGCTTTCTTCTCATTTATCAATTTCTTAGCTTCATCACTCCACCACCATGTTTCTTTGGCGTGTTGATGGTGGCCTTTTGAAGCTCCTAGCAGTGATTTGGCCTTCTTTAAGCAAGTTCGCTGTAGGGAATCCCACATAATTTGTGCTCTGCACTCTTCATCATCAACTCCGTTGATGGTGTGAGACAGGTAATTTTTCATTACGATATAAATTTGTTAGATATTATAAACTATTAGATTTGATAGATATTATAGTAAACTCTCGATAACTCGAATTTCATCGGATCAGGTAAAAACTTTGAATTACAGAGGTTTTCGAATTATGGAGGTTTTAGAGAAAAAAAAAAGATTTTTACAAAACTTAATTTGATTTGTGCTGTATGTTTACATTAAAGTAATACTCCCCAGGGTAAAAAAATTATAATTTGTTTATACGATATGAGCTAGCGTCTGCAAACGAGCTCGATCCAGGGTATTTTCGGTCGTGATTAAAGCTGAAAAATGTCATCGTCAGCATCTGTCCTCTTTACAAATTCGTTTAGAATGTACAAATTTAAAACTGTAGGTACTATAAACCATCTGCACACCTTTTCGTTTAATGAATACACAGGACACAGGTTTTCGTTACATACGCACTTCAACGAACAGTTGAGTAGAAAAAAAAAACTTAACTTTGAATTATAGAGGTAAAAAGCCATCAAGTTCGAATTGGAGAGGTTTTCAGGTTATGTTTGTAATGAAGCGTTACACTTCGCATATCACCATCGCCGGCCCCTCTATACCCGGGTATAAGTCTCCTCCCTGTCCACATAACGACCTTCGATTGTTACTATAATAAGCCGTATAACTACTCTCCGCATCAGAATCTCATCAACCCTTTTCTCTTCTACCGACCCTGTGCATGAGATGACGCCAATCCATAATAAGGAGAGTGAGCACTGGGCATGTTTGTTAAGCACCTACCCTGTGTGCTACCAGGAAAAGACCCAGTGTGCGAAATACGAGGGCAAGGTGAAAAGTTCTCGGCCTGATGCAGAGATAACATTCCAATCAGCAAAAAATTATATTTCCTGCCTGGGTGCACTTCTCATTAGTTCGTATGACAAGTTTCAACTTCTTCTCTCAAGTACTTTGTTTACACGAATTTTTGCAGTAGACGTCTTGCGTGTTTTTCGTTAAAATGGATAAACTTGAATATCGTACGGTCAAAAAATTCTTCGTTTTGGATCGGTTAACCCCTAAGGAAATTCATCCAAAGTTGACAAAAGTTTACGGGGACTCTGCTCCTTCCATGTCAGCCGTTAAAAAGTGGGCGACTGAATTTAAAGGTGGTCGCACGTCCCTCGAAGATGACCCACGTGAAGGACGGCCGAAAACCACAATCACACCCGAAACCATCGAAAAAGTGCATGATATCGTGTTGGACGATAGGCGAGTGAAGGTGAGTGAGATAGCTGAGGCTGTGTGTATATCGGAAGAGATAGTGCGAAACATCTTGCACAAAAACTTAGGGATGCGAAAGCTCTGCGCAAGATGGGTGCCGCATTTGCTGAATGCCGATCAAAAGCAAATGCGCAAACGATTTTCGCAGCAATCTTTGGACTGATTCAATAGGGATCCGACCGATTTTGTGCGGCGATTTGCCACCATGGATGAGACATGGGTCCGCCACTACACGTCAGAAACGAAACAGCAGTCGAAGCAGTGGGTGGATGCCGGTGGTTCAGCGCCAAAGAAAGCGAAGTCGATCGCATCTGCCGGAAAGGTCATGGCCAGTGTGTATTGGGATGCGAAAGGGATCCTGTTGATTGATTACCTTGAGAAAGGCAGAACAATTACAGGCGAATATTACTCCAACCTTCTTGACCAGCTGGTTGCCAAAATTCGCGAGAAGAGGCCTGGTTTGAAGAAGAAAAAAATCATCTTCACCAGGACAATGCACCTGTACACCACTGTGCTTTGGCGATAGGAAAACTGCGGGATTTGGTGTACGATTTGCTCGGCCATCCTCCCTATTCACCTGATTTGACACCCTCAGACTTCCATCTGTTCCCAAACTTGAAGAAATTTGTTTCTGGGAAGCGCTTCGCATCCAATGCAGAAGTTGAGAGGGCTGTAAATGAACATTTTCACAGCCTTCCAGACCCTCACTTCCTAGAAGGAATACTGATGTTGGAGAAACGCTGGACTAAGTGTGTTGAAGTCAAGGGAGATTATGTAGAAAAATAAAATCATTTTTTAACTGAAAATCGCAGTCTTTCATTGTCAGGCCGAGAACTTTTCACATTGCCCTCGTACACTATGGTTGGATTTATTCGCCGGGCGAGGATGTTAGTCCACCTTCCACACACTGTGGTGGGAGTATTTCCGATACATTTTCTGTCAAGTATCTGCCTTAAGCAGGTGCTGCCAAATAGCTGCCAAGCAGATGGCCCTAAAAAGCCTGTCGCTGCCAAGCAGACAGCCCTAAAAAACCTGTCGCTGCCAAGCAGGCGGCCCTGAAAAGCCTGTCGCTACACCGTAATTAGACTATAGTACCTAAGAATATAAGGCCTTAATAGTGTAACGAAGTGACATGTTTCCCTACCTTCAATTACCAACCGAGAAATAAAACGGGGTATACAGCCAGGTGTTTTGGCAGAGGACAGTTTGGCAGTTTTCGTACCTTCACCCCAGTGAGTGGGCAACCTGATAAGGGTCCGTTTTGACCACAGCCGGCCCGTCCCTTGATAAGTGTCCCCATTCCTTTGGGACAAATCTTCCAGACCGGCATTTAGCGGAGTTTTGCCGCCAGCCTTTCCCGCTCCAAGCTTACGCTTGACTCCCCTTTCTGAGAAGCAGCCGGGACCCTGTCCGGACTCGCCAGTCAGCCCGTGCCTTGCACGGACTGATAGCCGGCCCGTGCCCTGCACGGACACCCAGCCTGCGCGTGCCCTGCATGGACAAGCCCGTACCAGTACCGCGTGTGGACCGCACGCCTTGTCAAGCCGTTCCCAAGACACCGCAACCCCAGAGACCCGACAAAGAGGCCAGTCCGAGCCTGAGCTCGGAGTTAAGTATTATTGTAGTATAGTATTAAGCTTATCCACGGATTGTTAAGTATAACATTTGTTAGTATAAGATTCTTGCATTGTTAAAGGAAACACTGTAATACTAGTCTTACCATGTTAATAAAGTACCTCTTTCCCAAACTTTTAGAGTAGTTCTTTGGGGCTGACCCTGGAGCCGGCGAGCTCACCTCAGCCTGCGACGAAAAAGACCTTTTACAGTAGGTAGCTCCATATTGTTAAGTATCACCGAATTGTTAAGAACAGTGTATACCAAGGCCGCCCTATATCAATACTGGGTATCCCAACATTGTTAAGTATTGTAACATTGTTAAGGCTAGTCTAAGCTATATCAATAGTCAATAAAAATCCTAGTATTACCTTTTTCCCAAAGTTTTGGGTGTTTTTTTGGTCGACTCTGCACCCGACGAGCGAAACCTCAGAAACCTTTGAGAAAACACCCTAACATGTTGCACAAGAATAAGTTCGAATTAAAGAAGAGGACAAATTACATAGGTTTTCTTCGATTAATAGAGGTTTTCTCATGGGACGTAGGCAGTACTTCTACTCATAGAAGTTCGAATTATCGAGAGTTCATGTAATAACTTATCAAAAAAATTTTCTATCACGAAATAAAACCGTTTGGCAGGTTACTTTCCACTGAAAGATACTGCATGTTCCGCAATCTAGACGCGGTTAATCATTAACTCGCCAAGTCGACAGATTTCGTCCTTTGTAGTCGGCGCAATCAATTGTTCTGATCCAAAATTTGTAGGACTATATTGTTGACGTGTCCGATTGGTCGGTTTCTATGCTTTCTGGCGAAGCTTCTAGTTTCAGCTTCGATTGTCGGAATTCCTATATTCCTGTGGATATCGTCGTTTCTACTATACCACGGTGCTTGGACAATTCCTCTAAGCACTTTATTTTGAAAAGTTTGTAAAATATTGTCATTTGTTTTCTTGGTACAACCCCGAAGTTGTATACCGTAGGTCCACCCCGGCTTTAGCACTTGTTTGTATAAAAGCAGTTTGTTCTCAGTACTGAGCTGGGAATGTTTTCCGAGTAACCAGTACATTTCTCTATATTTGATTTCGAGTTCTTTTCGTTTCATTTTCACGTGCGAATTCCATTTCAGTCTTGCGTCGAGTGTCATTCCCAGGTATTTGGCCTCGTTTGCAAAAGGTATTCGGGCCGAGTTTACGAAAATTGGCAAGTCATTAGTTTTCTTGTAAATGAAATTCACGTGAATAGATTTAGATTCGTTGAGGGCGATCCGCCAGTCCCTCGTCCAGTCATTTACATTACATTATTCAGTGCGCTTTGCAGTTTTGCAGTCGTTTCTTCGATTGTTTTGCCTACTGCTAGGATAGCAGTGTCATCGGCAAATGTAGCAAGGATAGTTAGAGAAAGATAGAACGCTTCCTTGCGGTACGCCGGCCGAAATTTCTTTGAGCTTGGAGTATTCGATTCCATGTCTAACACGAAACAGTCTATTCCCGAAATATGATTCTAGAATATCGTATAAGCATACAGGAGAACTTGTCGTAGTTCGCATTTCAAGCCTTCATGCCACACCTTATCAGAGGCCTGCGAGACGTCAAGAAATACGCTTGAGCAAATCTTTTTTTCTTCAAATGCTTTCTCGATTACGTCAGTAATTCTATGCACCTGGTCAATCGTCGAATGCTTACTTCTGAGCCCAAACAGGTGGTCAGGGATTTTTTTTTTTTTTTGGTTGCGCCTGGAGGTGCAGGAATCTTCAAAAGATACCAATGGTCCGTACCATTGGTTATGCCCGATTCATATATCTGACAATGCCATCAGTGCTAGTCAGTATATGCCTACGGGCTAAACCTCACCCCCTCAGAGAGGCACTATGAGAACCGGCTGCGCGTACTCATAGTAGTAGGAAATTCGTTCCTCTCATTTTTTCATTTTTTGTGATGACTACGACTAAGTTGCCTTAACGAGTAGTTTACGCTTCTGTAGTGTTAATCGCGTTAGGTAGGTAGCTTTCCAGTGAAGGCACCTACTAATACCGTCATTACATGCGGTTTTTCCTTACGGCGCTAGGTCGAAAGGTCTTGTTCTTTGTAGTCGGCGCTCAAGGCTTGTCACGTCCATAGTACGGATTATTTCATTATTGCAATGAACACGAAGACGGGTACGAAGTTTGCGAGCAAAGTTTGTTACTTCGTCCCTCACGGTAGCAATTCCTAGATCTCTGTGAATATCACTATTCCTTATATACCAAGGAGCATTCACGATTGCTCTTAGCATTTTATTTTGAAATGCTTGCAGTAGAGCCATATTGCTTGGTTTGGTACAACCCCAAAGTTGTATACCATATGTCCAAGACGGTTTTAGCACTTGCTTATACAGAAGCAGTTTGTTGTATACGCTTAACTTCGAGTATCTTCCGAGTAGCCAATACATTTCTCTAAATCTGATTTCGAGCTCTTCGCGCTTCTTTTTAACGTGTGGTTTCCACTTAAGTTTTGCGTCTAGGGTCATTCCTAAATATTTTGCTTCGTTTGCGTAAGGTATTTGCACCGAGTTAATGGATATAGGTAAGTTGTTTATCTTTCTCAACGTAAAATTGACATGCGTTGATTTTGTCTCATTGAGGACTATTCGCCAGGTTTTTGTCCATTCGCATACATTGTTCAAAGCTCGTTGGAGTTTTCCCGTTGATGATTCGACTGACTCATCCGTTACGAGGATAGCCGTGTCGTCTGCGAACGTTGCTACAACGGTCCCTTCATCTTGTGGTATATCTCTTGTGTAGAGCAAGAACAGGATTGGACCGAGAACACTTCCTTGTGGAACACCGGCGTAGATATCTTTGAAATCCGAATATTCACTCCCGTGTCTAACACGGAAAAGTCTGTTTTCAAGATAAGATTCCAATATTCTGTACAACTTTTCCGGTAAGATTACCCTTAGCTTATACCTTAGGCCTTCGTGCCATACCTTGTCGAAGGCTTGCGATACGTCGAGAAAAGCGCTAGAGCATATTTTTTTCCCTTCTAGAGCTTTTTCAATCTCGTTCGTTATTCGATACACCTGATCGATTGTGGAATGTTTGACCCGAAACCCGAATTGATGATCCGGGATCAAGTGTCTTTCTTCAATTACTGGTTGCAATCGTTTCAGCAGAAGTTTCTCGAAGACCTTAGATATTATTGGCAGAAGTGAAATGGGTCTATATGATTTCTTGTCATTTGCACATTTCCCCGGTTTCGGAACCATAATAACTTCGGCGACTTTCCATTGCCTTGGGACATATAATAGTCTTAAGGAAGCATTTATAATGTAGAGCAACTTAACCAGCACTTTTTTCGGTAGCTCTTTCAAAATTTCGCCAGTGATTAAATCATATCCCGGGGCCTTGTTATTTTTCAATTTTTGTATTGTCATTCGAAGTTCGGACAGGGATACGGTTTTTACTCTAAAGTTGTCGGGTGCCATATTATCATTCGGATCTTCGATCAACGGTTGTCCATCGAACGGCTTGAACGTTTCCTCTAAGTGATCGGCAAATAATTCTGCTTTCTCTTTATCTTCTTTTGCCCATTCCCCGTTAGCTTTCCTAATTGGCGGCGAGTGCATTACAGGTTTCCTTATGGACTTCAAGGCTTTCCATAGAGAGTAGTTTGAATACTTATCAGCGGTCAAACCCTCGAGGTAAGTAGAAGTCTCGTGATTTTTTAGGTCCTGCAGCACTTTTTTAAGCTTGTTACAAAGATGGTTCAGATAAGTTTTATCCGGTGGCGCGCGGGATTGTTGCCATCTCTTGCGCGCTTTCCTCTTTTCTCGTATGAGGTCTTCGATTTCAGGCTGGTATTTGACTTTATTGTTCCGCGCTTCTGTCTTTCGCAAAGGAGTGTTTTTCCACGCTGAGCTCTGAATGGCTTTGACGAGTTTGTCGATTTCTTCTTCTATTTCGAACGGTGTCTTTAGCGGTACATTTAAAGCAACATTTTCCTTGCAGTCTCTTCTGAAAGCGTCCCAGTTAGTTTTGTTACTAGTTAACCTAGGCGGTCCTTCTTTTTTTACTAGACTTCCACCTATTTTCAGAGTGACTGCCGAGTGATCTGAGCATAGATCATAGCATTCTTCGATTTCCGTAAAATTTTTAGTTAACCCTTTTACGATAAAGAAGTCGACGAGGTCAGGGATTTTATTTTTGTCAGTTGGCCAATAAGTTGGCTTTCCTGTCGAAAAAAAGTTCACCCCACGTTTCATGCTGGCTTTGTACAATAATCTGCCTTTTGTCGAATTGCATCTGGATCCCCAGAAAGTGTGTTTCGCGTTAAAGTCACCACCTAAGACAAAATTAGGTCCGAGTGAGTCAAAGAGACGAACGAGGTCGTCTTCTACTAGCTTATATCCCGGAGGGAAGTAACTAGATCCGATGTTGTAGTCTAAGTGGTTTATTTTTACGGAGACTGAGCTTATTTGCATAGAATCAAATTCTATTTCTATGTTTTCGGAGTGCTTAATACAGTCTTTGATGTAAAGAGAGGACCCGCCTCTCGCATTTTCCGAAGGATGATTCGCATGGTAATCGCTGTAGCCTTTTATTTTGGGTCTAAGTCCCTTTTTTAAGTGCGTTTCCGATACCAAACATATGTCAATGTTATTTTTCCGTAGAAACACTTCTAACTCGTCGATTTTTTTCAGAAGGCCGTTTGCGTTCCACGTTAGTATCTTAAGTAGCTGTTTCATATTCATGTTTTTTTGATTGTCTTGCGAGGTTTGAACTCGAGCTTGCTCAATTTGTCAAGTATAATTTTATTAACTTTGGTTTGCTCCTCAAATTTTTCCAATATAATGGTAAATATTTGGCTAACCGGATCTGTTGTAGCTGATCTTAATTTGTTTTCGTTTGACGCGACTTGCGCGTACGATCTCGCGTCAACCTGTGGCGGTTTTTCCGCTGCACTTGGACCAGCGACGTTCTCTTGCGCAATTTTTTTATTTCCCTTTATCGGTCGCTTCGTTTTGACTGGCTTAGCGGTCTTGGGCTTATCGGTTTTACGATCTCTTAAGCTTGGGTTCGGGTGTATCGGTTTCTTGAGAGTATCGCGCCTTTTTTGAAGCTCCGTTGCTACTTCACAACCTCGATAGTTTGCTGGGTGCTTGCCTTTACAGTTTATGCAGGTCGCCGGAGCCTGCTTATTTAAGTCACACCTTTCTGATAAGTGGTTCCCGGCACATTTTACACATTTCGGTTCTTTTTGGCAATACGACTGGGTGTGATTGAAACCTTGACAGCGTTTGCACTGAGGTATCGATCGTGTATTCGTACGCATAGGCTCGATTTTAACTACGATATTCAAAATACTTTTTACGTTATAAATATCGTCTATATTTTCGCTTCTATCGAAGGTTAGCATAAAGAGCGGAAGTCCATGCTTGACCAAGATTTCATTGCCTTGTTCCGTTTTCTGCTTTATCTTCTTTAAGATATTAATTGCGTCGATAATTTTCAAGCCTTTTCCTTTAAGGTCATTTATAATGTCATCTTTAGTGCATGAGGGGTGGAGACCCCTTGCTATAACACGGAGTGGTCTTTCTGATTTATTTTCGTAGGTGAACCACTGGATCTTTTCCGCGTTTAGTTTTTTCGATATTGCTCGGTAGCCGTCAGAGTCAACTACATTAATTTTCCAATCATTGTTTCGGAATGACGTTACTTTAAATTCCGATGTCACAGTTCCCTTAAGAAGGCAATGCAATTTATTGTAGTCCGTAAAGCCGACGACGTTTATTGCAGGCGGGGGACGTAATTTGTCGTGAGTTTGTTTCTGTTTCAAGTCTTTTTCCTTGTCTTGTTTTCGTGGCTCGACTTCAGGTGAAGAACCGGCTCTTCGTTTTTTGCTGGGTCTTTTCTTTGAGACCCCATTTGTTTCGCGTGCTAGCTCTTCTTCATCCGTGTGATATTTGGGACTAGCTGCACGGGGTGGGGTAATTTCCCGTTCTCTTTGCAAAAGTGAATTCTTTAACGCCTTGTTTTCCTCTTTTAGTGATTCTACCTCTCTCTTAAGCTCTTGGTAGAGTAGATCCATTTTATTTAGCTTAATACGGAGTTCATTGTTTTCTTCCTCAAAGCTATTACATTTCACTGAGTCCCGTTTCTCTTGCGCTTGCGCTTCCGGCGGACTTCTTTTTCCGGAGACATTCGGTCTTGATGGTGGAGACCGAGTTACCCTTGAATTTCTCAAAAAGGGGTTTATTAAATGCAACAATTGGCTCTCCCCAGAATCCGTAGAGCCTACCTCCGAAGAGGGTGGATTTTCCAGAGAACCTGGACTGCCACCTGGGGTACTATATCTATTTGTTTTACTCATTGCATATTATGTATACATTTTATCCCCGGTATACGAAGGGTGGATTTTAGTCGCCTCTTACGACAGGTATGCCTACCTCGGGTATATTCTGCCCCCTACCCGAAGGGGGTCAGGGATAAGATTATTTTCTTCTATAACCGGTTGGAGACGCGTTAGTAATATCCTCTCGAAAATTTTGGATATGACTGGAAGAAGCGAAATTGGTCTATACGATTTTACCTCATTTGGCGGTTTTCCTGGTTTTAAAAACATTATAACTTCCGCAACTTTCCATTGGCTCGGCACGTGTTTTAATTTAAGTGCAGCATTTACAATATGTGGGCGCCGTGGCGTAAGTGGTTAGTGTGTCGGATCACTACTCGTGAGGTTCCAAGTTCGAATCCCAGAAAATACCAAAAAGTTTTTCACGGTCCCACCTCTCGCGAGCGTCTGACAAACATCCGAGAGTATTGTTGTCACGAAAAAGCTTCTCAAATCGCTGTTCGGATTCGGCATTAAACTTTAGGTCCCTTCCGTTCGTGTGAAAAATATAACACACACAACGTGAGTGGTTGCGAGAAGCTAGGCCCTGGCACTTTAAAGAGCTGTTGCGCCAAATATTTGTATTTGTATTTACAATATGGAGAAGCTTAATCAATGCTTTTCTAGGAAAAACTTTTAGAATTTCTCCGGTAATCAAATCATAACCAGGAGATTTTTTAGGTTTTAGATTCTCGATCTCATGTTTGAGTGCCCTTAGCGTTGCACTTGAGAGTGTTATCGTCAGCTGGTAAGTGGATAATTGGAATCTTTTTTCGCTGTTAAACTGCGTATTTGACGTTTGAGATGGCTAGGACATGTAGAACGAATGGATACCAATGCTCCGGTCCGCAGCGTCTTCAAATCTAACACGGAGGGACGAGGCTGTAGAAGACCTCCTCGCCGTAGGTGGCACGCACAAGTCCAAGGGGACCTCGACCAACTTGGACTGCGCAACTGGAGTTAGTTAGCTAAAGACCGAGCTAAATGGAGAGGCTTGTTGGTTGAGGCCCAGGTTCATCCCGAATTGTACCGCTACCTAAGTAAGTAAGTAAATAAATAAGTTGAGCAGTATCCTGACTTAAAATTTCCAGACTATCCATCTCCCGCTGCCTTGCGATTTATTTATCCGCACGAAATCGATTTCCATTTTTCAAATAAAAGAAATACTCTTTCAAAAAAATGTCCTCTTTAGCGTTCAGTTTCCGGTTATTCAAATGCCTTCAAGTTTTATTAATTTCTTGCGCAGATTATAGGTGTTCTGGGCTCATGACCTATTGAACCCATGCCAAAATAAAAGTTGAGGAGCTGTTTCTGCTTTGAGCTCAGGCAATCGAATGAAAAATCTGACTCTCATTAAATGAAATGAAATAGTCTAAGTGGGGTGTTCAGCCCTGCACGAAATGGTAGCAATGATCGAGCAATCACTCTGCTACAAAGAATTCACTTTAATGGCCTTTTTAGACGTGGAAGGAGCTTTTAACAATGTGAAAACCGAATCAATAAGATTATCACTAGACCGATTCAGAGTAAATTGCACACTCTTCGACTGGATAGAATGTATGCTCAAGACGAGACACATCAACTCGAAGCTAGGTGATAGCCTCTAGAGAAACCCCGCAAAAAGGGGTCCTCTACTATGGACTCTAGTCGCAAACGAAATCCTTTTAAAATTAGGACATAGCGGAGTAAAAGTTGTTGCTTATGCAGACGACATCGTCCTACTTACGTCCGGCAAATTTCGCGACACAATCACCGAACTTCTGCAATCGGCCCGGAATACCTTCCATAACTGGGCGAGACGTTGTGGACTGAACGTTAATCCAGCGAAAACAGAAGTGGTCCTCTTCACCAACAAAAGAATAGTCCCAGCTTTCGGACCCCTACGACTTGGTGACACTCCACTCCAAGTCTCGGATAAAACACGGTATCTAGGATTCATACTTGACCGCAAACTGAGCTGGAGAGATAACACAAATGAAAGAATAAAGAAAGCGTACATTGCGTTCTATGCTTGCAGCAGACAGTTTGGTAAAAAATGGGGACCCAAACCTGCCATCATCCACTGGATGTGCACAGCCATAGCCAGACCCATTCTTACATAAGGGCAATCAAAGCACTAGACTAGACTGCCAGGAAGTCAGATCACAAACAGTTTTCAGATGCCGTAACACTGTGAACTGAATATGCAACACCCATGACGTAACTCTCTGCTGGGTTCTCGTACATAGCAATATAGAAGGAAACAAGGCAGCAGATGAACTAGCCAAAAAGGGATCAGCATAGGATTTTCAACAAACGCTGATGTCAGTAAAAACTCTAATTGGTGAACTGAAAAGAAAAATACACCTAAGAGCAAGACAGCTGATTAACTCCGCTTGCCACGCCAGAAGCGACTGTGTCATATCTCGCAACTTATGGCCGACAGTGGATGAAAACAGAACAAAAAGCCTTTTGGCGATGAATAAAAAAGAGATTCGCATCTTGATAGGTGTAATGGTAGGGGGCGATAGGGGTAATGGCTGCTAGATTAGGCGTCAACACACCCGACCACTGCAGGAGCTGTCAAGATACATATAGGAGACAGAAGCCATCAAACGCCTGCTATGCGATTGCCCAAGTCTTCAAAAACACCCCCTCCATCATATGGGAAACTTTTTTTTTTAAGAAATAGGGAATCTAATACAAGTCCCACTTAGGGACTTCATAATAGGCTTCATAAACAGCACAGGCTGGTTCACAACAGAACCAACCGCAAGATAGTTATTTAAATATACGTTCCGCACTATAAATGGAAACACAATGGACCGAATGAGCCCCGTGATAAGCACTTAGGTGCGCTTCCCTCCAACCTAAGCTGACCTAACATATGGATGCCTTGTCTGGTGGCCAATAGCAGAGATAAACACACATTTCAAAGAGTTGAGTAAAATTCAGGGACTTGCCTACATAACAACCACTGCGATAGCAGAGGCAGCACGAGAACTATCCACGAAACTTGTTACTAGGAAAGAGATTGATATTTACATAAATGATCAAGCTGCTATAAAGGCCATCGCTGCCGCGAGGAGCTTAAAATGCCCATCCATAGCCACCATCATGCCGTGTCTCCAGAAGCATCTGGACAAAACATGACAAGATGAAAAGCAAGCTCATCCTCACTCAAAATAGATAAAACTTGGCGCTTCTCATAGGTATCATTACCGGCCGCAACCTATTGGCGGCCCACCGGAAGAGAATGCGGCTAAGTACAGATGCGGCAATACAGACGTAGAGGAGATGGAACATTATGTACGACGGAGTTCTGCGACTAACACTGCCCGAGGGAGTCAAAGTAATTGGCTTCGCTGACGATATCGCATTGGTTACAGTAGCCAAGCACGTACACGAGGTGGAGTCTGCCACGGATGAGGCAGTTATAAGAATAAAAGAATGGCTGGAGTCTACCGGTCTGGAACTAGCTGCCCACAAGACTGAAGCTGTCCTAATAACTAGCCGCAAAAAGGTGGAAATGCCAGCTTCCGGGTCGGAAACCAGACAATCAGGTCCAAAGAATCCTTGAAGTACCTTGGAGTCATGCTCGACAACAGGCTGCGCTTCAAAGCCCACGTCGAGTATTCTAGTAAGAAAGCATCGCTGATGCAGGCAGCACTCTCCCGAATGCTCCCGAACATCGGCGGGCCTGGATACGCCCGCAGGATTCTGCTGTCTAGAGTGGTCAGAGTATAGACGTCCCTCGAACCGGCAGAAGGCAAAAAGGATTAAGGAGGAGGAAAGGGCAGCCTCAGCAACGCGAGGGGGAACTGTAACTATCACCTCACACAGTTCCTGTCCGGACACGGCGGTTACCGGAAACACCTGCATAGATTTGGACACAATAGTGGGCGAACTATTGTGTGTCCAGAATGTCCAAACGAAGAGGAGGACGTGGAGCATGCAGTATTCTGCTGCAGACGCTTTGCAGAAGATAGAGCAAACCTGCCAAGTCCAGAAAATCTTGTAAGTCACATGACACGATCAGAGGGCGAGTGGATGGAGATCTGCTCATTCATAGTATGTGTACAGAACGCGCTGCGAAGAGCAGAAGCTCTAAGAAGAGCCCAAGAGGCGGCCTCGGAGACTAGAGCATAATTTCTAACCAGCCCCGCGAAGAAATACCTAACGGCAGTACCGCGGGGAAAGTGGTTAAAGTGTGTAAGGTGTGTGTTTAGTACGTAGGCGTATTCCTGCAATCGATTACTCCGGTTTGCAAATCGTGCATGCTAGCAGCACTTGGGCTATTAGTATCTATGAAAAATACCCTAGTCTCTGCAATACTAGAAAGACGGCCCTTGGAGAGTATTTCTTCAACCATTTGGGCGACCTGTCTGAAAAGCCACCAACCACCATCATGAAATTCATAACTTCTTCAGTGTCGTTCACAGGAAGCCGTTCCATTAACACAGAACTCTAGCCATTTTTTTTTTTTTTTCCTCTCTTTTCAGTTCTTCAGCCAGGAAACTCCACGTCAGGGAAGCACAATGGATCCGTTTAAGATCCGAATGCAGGCTGCACTCATTTGTTGCAGCTAACCCCTTTAATCTAACTTAACCTAAGTGGGGTGTTGCCAAAAATATAAGCTATGCAATTAATATGAAAGGTTGACATTAGTCTGCTTTAAGTTTTGAATATACTTATGTTAATGAATATTAAAGCAACTTTAAATTAAACCTTTTCCACCCAAACCCGAACACAATAAAACCCTTTCCAAGCCATTACGGGTTGAGTTGATTAACCCCCGCTTCATTCCTCCCCTAAAAAAGATTTTAGGTTGCCGAGACAAATTGATGAATGAATTTGCGGTTATAAGGTTTCTGCAGCCAATGTGGAAGACGCCTTACTATAAGATTAATGTTTGCGTGCTTAAAGTTTACGTGTTAGTTTATGTGCAGAATATTGATTGCTACACATTCCTTCGAGTCGTAGTTCCATTTAAAGTGTTTTTTTAAGCTTTTCTACTACGAGTAGCATTCAGGCGGTTTTTAAACTCATTAAAAACTTTTCAATAGTTCAAGTGATTTAAATGGGGTCACACACAATCGATTAGTGTAGCATGTGAAAGTATATTGCTAAAGTTTTTGGGAAAGGTGTTCAAAGTTTTCGCTTTATTTTACCGATTTCGGACATTTCATAGAAACTTTTCCGCAATGAATGGGATGCTGCATTAAATTAAAATTTAATATTTTATTATGCACTACTTGAAACACAGTTTAGTAATTCATAATTTTGAAAAGAGGATTTTTTTTTTGGGTTGGAAGTGGGGTGGTGGGACATAAACGAAATACTAGAACTTAAAAAGTGATCTTTTATACCAACCCCTGAAGAAAAGCATGTTGTCATGGTGTCCAGCTGGAATCAAGTTCTCGAAGAAAGCTTAGGATGGTTTGGGCTAAGGAAGAGATTATATCAGACGGAGTGGTAAACTACTTACTTACTTAGGTGATGCTATAGTTCGGGGTGAACCTGGGCCTTAGCCAACAAGCCTATCGATTTAGCTAGGTCTTTAGCTAATTGACTCCAGTTGCGCACTCCAAGTTGATCGAGGTCCCCTTGAACTTGTGCGCGCCACCTATGGCGAGGAGGCCATCTACCGTGTCGTTCCTCCGGGTTAGATTCGAAGACTGCGGGCCGGAGCGTTGGTGTCCATTCGCTCTACATGTCCCCGTCATCTCAAACGTTCAATACATAGTTGTTCGACTACGTCAATGACGCTGTACAGCTGGTATAGTTCGTTATTGAACCTTCCCCTCCAAAACCCGTCAACGCAAACGGAACCTAATATCTTACGAAGAATTTTTCTCTCGAAGTGACAAAGGATATCTTCATCCTCTTTTAACAAAGTTCATGTTTCAGCGCCGTAAAGTAGGACTGGGATGATCAAGGTCTTATACAGGGTCTCCTAAGTTGTTCGAGATAGGGCTTTACAGAATTTATAGCACAGCCAAGGTAGACAAAGTCCCTTACTACCTCGAAGTTATAGCTGCCCACTGTGACGTTCTACCCAATTTGTCGGTGTTGGCTGTCCCTTCTTGTTGACAGCATATACTTAGTTTGCCCTCGTTTATCGCTAAACCCATTTTGGCCGCTTCCGCCTCAATGCTTGCAAACGCGTCGGTGACAGCCCACTGAGTTCTTCCAATTATCTCAATATCGTCGGCGTATGCAAGCAGTTGTACGGACTTTTGATAGTACAATCCGTTCAAGTATAATATTAAAGAAGTCACATGATAGCGCGTCACCTTGTCTAAAACCCTTTTTGACATCAAAGGACTCGGTGAGATCATTACCGACCTTGATGGAGCAGCGAGCGTTCTCCATCGTCATCCTGCACAAACGAAATTTTGGACTTCTTGGGTTTTCTCCAGGATCTGCCGAAGTGTGAAGATTTGATCGATGGTGGACTTTTCTGGCCTGAAACCGCACTGATAGGCGTCAATCAGGCTGTTGATGTAAGGTTTCAGGCGTTGACACAATATCTCAGAAAGAGTCTTATATGCGATGTT
Source organism: Brachypalpus laphriformis (assembly GCA_945910035.1). Taxonomy (NCBI): domain Eukaryota; kingdom Metazoa; phylum Arthropoda; class Insecta; order Diptera; family Syrphidae; genus Brachypalpus; species Brachypalpus laphriformis. Next base: position 39,655,113 of record OX246756.1, read on the forward strand.
GACTTATATGCGATGGAGGCTGATGTCTCTATAATTGGTGCAGTTGAGGGGGTCTCATTTCTTGTGGATCAAGCAAACGATGCTGAGATTCCATTCATCAGGCATACACTCGTCTGACCAAATCTTTGAGATGAGTTGGTGTATGCACTCTACCAATTCATCCCCAGCTGCCTTGAAAAGTTCGGCCGGTAAGCCGTCAGGTCCAGCAGCCTTCTTGGATTTTAGCTTGAATATTGCTATCCTCACTTCGTTTTAGTCAGGTGAACGGAAGTTTTGACTATCATCGTCCATGTTGAATGGTTCATTCTGCCTGACAGCGAGATATTGGTCTTCGTCGCCGTTATACAGTCTGCAGAAGTAATTTTTCCATATTCTCAGCACCGACCGTGATTCTACTACGAGGTTTCTATTTTAATCTCTACAGGTTTCATTACGGGTATAGCTTCTTTAACACGTTCTTTTTTCCTTTCGGTAAAACTTCCATACATTGTTCCCATAGTATAAGCTCTCAATATTCTCGATCGCACGCTTCTCATGCTCTTTCTTCTTCTTTTCAAGAAGCCGACGTTCTTCCCGTATCTTTTGCTGGTAGAGCTCACGAGCAGCTCTCGTCTTCCTTTGCAGCGCCGCTTTATATGCCTATTGTTCTGCTACATGCACTCGCCGGCATTCTTCGTCAAACCAAGGGTTTCGCGGTGGTAGGCGAGCGAAGCCCAACACATCAGTCGCGGCGTTTCTGATAGCATGTTGGCAGCGTTGCCACTGGCTTTCGGCACTTGATACTCTGGTGGTCTCTTGAGATTGTAGCTTTTCGACGTATAATTTTCTCACATTGATTCTTCTTTCTTGCTCAGTTTGGGTTATCCACATACATACCTTGGCTACAACAAGATAATGATCCGAGTCTATGTTGGCCGCTCGGAAAATCCGCACATCCAGAATACTGGAGACATGTCTTGCGTCGATCACAGTATGATCAACTCGGTTAATCGTTACATGATCATTGGACCGTCATGTCTGCTTATGAATATTGAGATAAGGAAACCATGTGCTTGCTATGGTGACATTTCGCTCCACACAGAAATCAGACATAGCTAGGCATCTTTATACGCATGTCAGCAGCCATTAATGCTATAAGAATTAGCACAAGTCAGCAAACTGGAAACCAAATAAAATAGGTCACACGATGATCCTAAATTACTTTGGCCTTGTGCCCATAACGGACTACATGACGCCATATTTAAACTTTGTTAGGCCTTTTTCTACCGCCTTCCCTAGCAGGAAAGAATGGAAAAGCAGTCACATAACTAATGCCGAATCTATAGCCATCTATACAGATGGTTCAAAAATGAGCACTCGCGTAGGATCAGGTATCTTCTCCGACCCCCTAGTATATCGAAATCCATACGACTTCCAGACTACAGCAGCGTCTTCCAAGCAGAAGTCTTAACAGTAGCAACAGCCGCCCGTGAGTCTGCGGTAAGGACAATACCGCCAGAAGGTATCACCATCTTTATCGACAGCTAAGCAGCGATTACTGCGATAGGAATTAAATCGAAGCTTGTGAAGTTTTGTTGAGAAGAGCTCAGGGTTCTTGGAACACAGCACAAGGTATCGCTCTGCTGGGTCCCTGGACACGAGGGTATCCCAGGTAATGAGAAAGCCGACGAGCTAGCAAGAACCGACTTAGCAGCTTTACTAGAATAGTTGACCCCACTATGTGTATCCCGCCTTGCACACTCAAACTCGCTGCAGGGAATAAAGCCATTAGAGATGCGAGCACAAGTTGGACCTCCATGGAAACTTATGCCACCACTAGGAAGCTATAGCCATCCTTCGACAAAGCAAGGACTGAGAGAATTACTCTGAAAGATAGGAAATCCCTTTCCACCCTCGTAGGCATCATCACAGGCACAATACTCTACGGTACCACTTAAAGAAGCCTGACGGAGGAGGTACTCTGTAGAGGCTGTGGTAACGAGGGAGTTTTTGAGGACACTACCCACTTCCTGTGCCACTGTCCGGGTCTTCAACAGTCCAGGAAAAAGTTCCTTGGTAAATATTTCTTCCAGGATCTCGAGGGGCTCTCCACCATTTCGACAGAAAAGATGCGGAACTTCATCAAATCATCATTTGTATGCAGAAACAAAGTAAGTGATTGAGTTTGAATAGTTTTTTGCCAGTTTTCACTAGGCCTCAATGGGTAAGGGATTACTTTTTCCCCTATGGGTATCACAATGGTTCAACGCTGACCTGAGTGTGGCAGAGAGGGTCTCTCCCTGCCAGCCCACATACCTAACCTAACTAACATAGACCTATATGTGAGTCCTAGTATGTGCGCTTTTCGCGTTGTTCCCAACGATCTAGCTAAATTTTGATTTGGCTTGTAGGTTAGCCGCAAAAAAGGTTCCGGACCAATAAATCTGAATTGGGAGCCAGATCTGGATAGTTCATCAGCAGTCTCATTGCCGACGGTGTCCTTGTGGCCAGGAACCCAAGTGAGTGAGCGCATCGGCACCGTAGCACCACCGCAGCTGCACCGCTACGACACCTCAACGACACCGCAACCCCACCGCACCTCCACCGCAACGACACCCCAGCAGCACCGCAACGACACCGCAACTGTTGGTGTGGGTTTCCTTGGGGTTTTGTTGCCGCTGCGGTGGGGCTGCCATCGGGTTGCGGTGCCGTTGCAGTGCCGTTGCGGTGACGATGCGGTGGGGTTGCGGTGCAGCTGCGGTGGGGTTGCGGTGCCGATGGGTGGGGTCGCATTGCAGTTGCGGTGCCGTTGCGCGTTGCGGTGCAGCTGCGGTGTCGTAGCGGTGCAGAATCTCTCATCGGAGAGATTCTCAAGGTCGCTATCTTTTTGCTTTTAAATTCCCGAATACTATCTCTAAGGCGATTGCATAGTCGGTTAAGGACCGTTTTTTCGCGGGGCAAGAGTGATTTGCCATTTCTTTCGTGCTTTTCGTTTCTCCCTCACCAGTTCAATGATTTCTCTGGGATACTTTTCGTTGCGGTTGATCTTATAGCTTCTAGAAGGAGTGTTTCGCCATGCCGCTCTCTGGATTGCTTCCACCAAACTATCAACTTCATCCTCTAGTTCACAAGGTGTTTTAAGTGATACATTTAAGCCGATATTTGTTTCGCAATCATTTCTAAAGCCCTCCCAGTTTGTTCTATTGCTAGTAAGTCTTGGAGGTCCTTTTTTCTTGATCAAAGTTTCTCCAAGTAATAAAATTACCGGAGAGTGGTCGGAGAGTGATCAACACATTCTTCGACAGTCATAGACTTCTCGTAAATGCCTTTTGTAATGAAAAAATCGATGGGATCGGGAATTTTTTGTGAGTCAGTTGGCCAATACCATATGTCGGTTTTCCTGTTGAACAGAAAAAACAACCGAATTCATTTGCCACTTCGTAGAGAATTTTTCCTTTAAAAGATGTACATCTTGAACTCCAGAAGGTGTGCTTCGCGTTGAAATCTCCACCAATAAGGAAATTTGAACCAAGGCTATTGAAGACACGAAAGTAGTCGTCCTTTTCTAGCGAGCATCGCAGCGGACAGTAGACAGATGCTATATTGTAGCTCAGGTGTTTATTTTTAACCATTACCGCGCTCAACTGAAGTTTTTCCAACCCTATTGTAAGATTAACCGTACACGCAGACAGAAAAGGTATATGAACAAACACGGTAGCTGCTTTTGGGGGTCAATCACCGACAGACTGTTACAGATAACATTTGGTACACTATGCTTATATCGAAACCGCCCCGTGCTCTATCAGAAGGATGATAGGCGTGATAACCAGCGTAGCCTCTTATCTTTATTTGCGATTTCCTTGTTAGATAGGTTTCGGAGATCCCTCTCTCTCTCTCATTAGGAATATTTCTAATTCGTTAGAATTTTTGTAAGAGTCCGTTTGCATTCCGTGTTACTATTTTAAGCAGAGTCCATATCTACTTAGATTTAGATATAAGGTTAGCCATACACAAGCTTTCGACGTTACTAAGACGTACGGGAATCCGTTTATGAATTTCGCATTGTTCCTCGAACTTAGCGTAGATGCAGGTTAGAATTTCTTTCAACGGATCAGAGGGTGGCCTGTCGTTCCGTTTGGTTGCTTTGACTGCAGCCTGAGAATACATCAGATAACTGGGGTTCGCTGGCTTTTTCGATGTTATTTTTCGTTCAGTCTTGTAAAGGTCTTTTTTGTCGAAGGCTGAGGTGAGCTCGCTGAAGATCAAAATGCATGGCATAGATTGCCTGCACAGAACCGGATGTTATAATCTAATAAGGGAAGACGACGGCTGCTCTGTATATTTAGAGACGTGTCGACTTATAAATATCTTGGACTGACGGTTGACTACAACTTTAAGTGGAGTTACCATATAGAAGCACTAAAAAAGAAACTACGTCAATCGGCTTACGCACTCTTCCATCTAAGCAATCTCTGCACACATACATACAGTGCTTAAACAATGCTACTTTGGTTTAGTTGAATCGCATCTGAGGTATGGTATACTAGCGTGGGGTAGAGCGTCTCAAATGCAACCCCTACAACGGCTTCTAGCACGACTGCAAAAAGTAGTGCAAAATGCAAGCCGCAACAGCGAAGAGCAACACCATAGAAACCAGACGACTACCAAATCCACAATTTGGAAATCCTGGCTAATTTCTATAACGACAACACTTATAGAATTCAAACGCAACATACATTAAACACTAGAAGACGACAACAGCAGTTCTATGAAATCCCCAGGTACTGGACCGAGTATGGCCGAAGGACGTATAATGTAGCAGTTCCAATACTTACTTACTTCTTTTTAACATAATAAAATTGAATTGAAAATTGAAATTGAATTGAATTGAACTACTGATCTGAGAACTGCGACTTACGTTCTCTTACTTATGTGATGTTCTTGTATGAATGAGATGTGAATTCTTAAAACTCCTTCCTCTTTTGTTGCTGTTTGTGTCTCCTTGTCTTTATTCATTAGCCGTGTTTTTTTTTAAACCTAGCCAGCCAGTAGTTGCTAGTAAAGTAAAATTTTACACATAAAACAAATACAACAACCGGCTGGCTACTACTCTTGATTTTATCCCCAGCAAAAAGTTTCTAGGTGGGAATTTCGTGATGCCTTATTTCAGGCGGCGCAAAAACGAATGTTTTTTAGTTATTTGTTGTCGCTATTACTGCGAAGTTGCTTGGTTCCTAGAGATGTGTTCGTATAAAATCGGCTGGCTGGCAAATCGATTAAATGGACGACTGGCTGGCTAGGTTTCAAAAAAACACGGCAATTGTTTCTGGCTCTATTTTATTCCGAAGTGCCTTAGAGTATGCAATACTCCGCCCCTTACAAATTGGTAGTCAGTCACTTCATTAGTCTTTTTAGTGGACGACTTTGACGTACGTTTAATCGGCTTAGAAGGCTGATTGACTGATTCAAGAGTCTGCACTGCTGATTCGAGCGTCCTTTCGGTCGGCTCAGGAGCCTGTACAACTGGCTTACAAGCCCGCTCAGTCTGCTTAGCAACACGTTCTACCGACTTAGGAGCCCGATCGGCTGATTTCGTTCCCCGTACAAACGGCGTTGTAGGTTTTTTCTGTATCATCTGTTATTTCTTTGCGACCTCGCAACCGCGATAATTTGCTGGGTGCCTTCCTTTGCAGTTAACGCAAGTCGCTTTTTCATTTTTGCTCAAACTGCAATTTTCCGAAGGGTGTTTTCCAGCATACTTAACGCAGCGCGGATCTTTCCGACAGTAAGCCTGTGTGTGATTAAACTCTTGGCAGTGCCTGTATTGAGGGATTGTCTTAGTGTTGACACGTAGCGGCTCAATTTAACGACCATACTACATGATTGTGCGAATATTGTATATCTTTTCCTGGCTTTCCGGTTTATCGAATGATAGGACGAAAAGCGGAAGTTTACGTTTCACTATACCTTCTTCACCACGAAAAATGAAAAATAAAAAAACAAGCCCAATCATAGAGCATTTGAAAGCGGTTTCTTTAATATTCTGAATAAACAACAACGAATTTTCTCTTCTTATTCTTTCCTTTCTTTTAGATAAAAGTATCTCTGATTCTCTTTTTCTTAACTTTGTGTGAATACATATACATACATACATATACTTTGAAAATTGATACGTTATAATATTAATTATTGAAAGAAATCAAATTCACTAAAGACAAATATACTTAAGAAAACATGATTCTTGATTTGTAAAGTTTAATTCTTTTATGCTTACAATGATTTGATCCAAGAAGAATACCATATATGTATCCCTTCCCATTTCTTTGTATTTTATTTTGTAAATAATTTGTTGCCATTATGTTTCTCTTTATTTTTAAACAGTGCCATTAAAAAATAGATTTTACTGTAGCCCACAATAATATTTAAACGAAAAAAGAAAAATAAAAATGTCAAAAAAAAAAAAAAAATATTTATAATGTACTTGTCTCTTGCTGTTCTAATCGAAATAATCACTTGTGTCCTCTTCAGAGCTGCCATTCTCTTCGACATCAGCATTATTTTGCGACTGGTTTTCTGCGGGGCGGAAATTTGATAGAAAATCTCTCATCGCATCCACAATGTTGGTCAGCGATTGGGTGAGTTCACGGTAAGCAATGTTGGCTTCTACTCCCCTTGGGCCACCTTTAAAGAATTAGCAAATCCGAATTTCAGGAAAAACTAAAACTAAAAATCGCACTCAAAATTTGCAGACTCACGTTCTGCGACATTGGCCTCCAAATTCATGTTTAACTCTGCTAAACGTCTGTCAACTTGTGCTATTTCGTCGGCATCAACTTCGGCGGGGGGTAATGCTCCGGCTTCGGGTAAAGCCATTCCAGGAGGAGGGGCAATTCCACCTACTGCTACTCCAAGGTCTTCGGCTGCTGCTGCTTGGATGCGTAAATTGAATGACGGTAGGATCGATTGGAAAAACACAGAAATTGAACGGTTGTTGTCGGTTGTGGGACTACTGCTGGATGATTTTCTGATAAATTAAAAAGCTACATTAAGGGGGTTTCATATTGGAGTCTTGTAATGATATGAGGAACCTTTCGTAAAAGTTGATGGACTCCAGAGGCGGCAGTGGATCGTACAGATTGATTTCTTTTTCGCCTGCTACAAATTGTGCCAAAGGAACCTTTTTGCCATAATCAGAGAGAATGACATGCCGAAGGATTGCTCTTGGTGGCGAAACGTATCTGAAAGTAAAAGGAGAGCTTATGTATAAATTAAAGCTAGCTAAGAACCATTCATGTAGGCGCCGTGGCGTAAGTGGTTAGTGTGTCGGATCACTGCGCGTGAGGTTCCAAGTTCGAATCCTAGAAAATACCAAAAAGTTTTTTCACGGTCCCACCTCTCACGAACGTCTGACAAACATCCGAGAGTATTGTTGTCTCGAGAAAGCTTCTCAAAGCAAATAGCCCTTCGGATACGGCACTAAACTGTAGGCCCCTTCCATTCGTGAGAAAAAATATAACACACACCACATGAGTGGTTGCGAGAAGCTAGGCCATGGCACTTGAGCTGCTGCGCCAAGTATTTATGCTTTTTAACAACCATTCTTATTGTGTGTGTTATACTTTTCGCACTTATTTATTTAGCGTATGGATGTATATGTAGATGTAGATGTAAATGTATATTATTGAGAGGTGCAAGTGCACTGCGACCTATAAAAGATCTATTGTGCCCCCCTTCCTAAGGCTCAAGCCGATGGTATACTCGGTCTAAAGCACTTCCTCCAGTCCAGCTGCTACAGCAAACCGGAGTATCTTCAGTGGATCCAGGGAAGGTAAATCCGTTTCTGATTTAGGAGGTAGGCACCAAGGTGATTCCTTCTTTTGTGAATCAGTGCTTCGCATTCCATAAGAAGGTGCGCTAGTGTTTTTGCGACGTCCCTGCAGAATCTACAGTGTCCGTCTCCCTCTATTCCAAGGTTTCCTAATGTGCTTCTTAAGTCTGCAGTGACCTGTTAACATGCCCGCCAAGATGCGAAGCCGATTCTTACTAAGGCTTGGGCAAGCGCTGCTTCTTTTCTGGTTGTATTTCCCAAGAAGTTCATTTGCGTGTCTTATTTGGGGGATATCGTCCCAATGTTTAGCCCATTTGTTCTCTTCTTCTTTCCTTAGGTCTTCCCTTATTTTGTGGGGTCCTATCCCACAGAAGGGTTCTGGTCCAAGGAACGGCGTGTCTGATCCGTTTCCAGCTAGTTCATCAGCTGCTTCGTTCCCCTCCTCTCCTAAATGTCCTGGTACCCAGTAGAGAGTTACTTTGTTTGTTTCTCCCAGGTTGTTGATCCTGGTAAGACATTCCCATACCAGTTTGGATCTGATATCATGCGAGGTCAGTGCTTTAATAGCGGCTTGGCTGTCTAATAGTATCGCGATGTCCGGCCCGCGATATTTCCTGTCTAAGTTGAATTGCGCGCATCTTTCGATCGCGTGAACTTCCGCTTGAAATATACTGGGGAATATTCCCAGTGATTCTGAGTATCTAGTCCTGGGCCCGTACACTCCTGCCCCAGTGCCAGCAGATGTTTTCGATCCGTCTGTGTACCATTTAATTGTGTGTTATTTGAGTTGGGATTTTGCGGATTCGCTGCTCCAATCTCTTTTGTTGCTCAGCTTTCAGTCAAATTTCCTTTCAAAGCAGTATTTCTTGACCATATCATCTCTGGGCCAGTCCAGAAGCGGCACCGATTTGGATAGGGTTACTCGCTCTTTATTTGCGATGCATGTTCCTTTCCCGTTGCCCTCTTTGCTGATTCTTAAAATGGTGTCCTTGGCGATTCGCTCTAGCACTATGCGTAGTGGAGGTATCCCTACGATCACTTCTTGAGCTGTTGTGGGACAGGTTCGCATGGCTCCTGTTATACATATACAGGCTAATCTTTGCACTTTGTTGTGGGATGTCCTCGTCGTGGTTATTCTAGTTCTGTTAACCCATGCCACTGCCCCGTAAGTGATGATGGGTCTTACTATCATCAGGTACATCCATCTCAGTGTGGCTGGGCTGCAACCCCAGGTATTTCCTGAAAAGTTCTTGCACACCATAAGTGGTCTGGTGGCTTTGGTTACCACAGTTTCTATATGTTCTCTCCAGAGGAGTTTGCTGTCTAGTGTTAGACCTAGATACTTAACCTGTTTCTGTGGGTCAACCCTGGTCGCTTCCAACAGGATGGATTGCATACGCTTTAGCTGTCCTTTCTTGGTGAAAGGAATCACAGTGGTTTTGGTAGGGTTCACTCTAAGTCCTACCGTTTTACACCACTTCTGTGTGATTCGTAGACCCCTCTGAATGATTTCGCATGGCGTTTCTTAAAATGTTCCTCTTGCGACAATGACTATATCGGCGTAATCCCTGGCACGTAATGCCGGCACCTGTCAATTTGTGCAGTAGTTCATCTGCTACTAGGCTCCACCGCCTTGTGGACAGCCTCTAGTGATGCTTATTGTGATGGTTTTTTGACCCACCTCTATCTCAGCAGTCCTAGTTCTTAGCATCTCACACATCCAGTTACTTGTGGTATGATTTACTTCTTTTATTTCGAGACCCCTCCTAATTGCTTCATGGGAGGTGTTATCGAAGGCTCCTTCGATGTCTAGAGATGCGCATACTGCTGTTTCCTTGCTCTGCAGTGTATCCTGAACCCAACTTGTCAGCTGGTAGAGCGCAGTTTCGGTGGATCTTCCTGCTCTGTAGGCACGTTGATTGTGGTGGAGAGGTATTCTTTCCAGAACATTCATTCTTAGGTGATTATCTATGACCTTTTCCAGCGTCTTTAACATGAATGAGGTCAAGCTGATGGGTCTAAAGGATTTTGGTGAAGTGGTGTCTCTTTTTCCCACTTTCGGAATGAATATGACCTTTGCCCTTCTCCATATTCTTGGTATATGCCCAAGTGCAACGCTGCTTCTCAATAGTCCTAGGAGGTGTGGCATAATGATTTCCTGGGCTTGTTGTAGTAGGGCAGGGAATATTCCGTCCGCTTCCGGTGCTTTAAACGGCTGGAAGGTGTTCAGAGCCCAACTTAGCCTTTGATTCGTGCAGATGTCTCTTGCCATCGCCCAGTCCTCTCTCCTGGGCCTTTTATGTCTTCCTAGTACATCTGTGCTGTTGTAGATTGAGCTACCCAGGAAGTGTGTCTCTAATAGTAGAAGGGCCCTCTGCTCTTCATCTTCGGTATAGCTGCCATCCTGCTTTTTCAGTGAGACTGGCGCGCCTGCTTTCACCTTTGCCAGTGTTTTATGTAACCTGGCCGCTGCAGGGGTTGACGCTATGTTTTCACAGAATGCTCTGAAGCTATTTCTTTTAGCTTTTCTGATTTCCAAGTTGTATCTTGTTAATTGCTCGGTGTATGTTTGCCAGTCTCCGTCACGCTTTGCTTTATTAAAGAGCTTGCGCACCTTTGAGCGTATGGATACAAAAAAAGGAAATTACAAAACATATACCATATACAGACATTTTATAGTTGCAGTGTTTGTAGCCAGGCTATAGATTCTGATGTCGTCTAGGTTCCCCGTATATGACAGCTCAGAGCAGTCGAGCATCTCAGAGCAGTTCCATCGTTTGGACGGGAGCGCCACATAAGCAGGACGGGTCAGTAGTTTGACCGCATTTGGCTAAGGTACCATTGCATCTCCCAGTAGAAATCCGTATCCGGCTTAGGTTGCACCATGCTTTCCTCGGTAGTTCAAATTCGAGTTCTCTGTTTTCGTTTCTGAATATTGGACTTTGTCTACCGGAATTTGCCCATGAAAATGACCAAGATTCTTCCAGGGAGAAGTTTTCAGTACTTAACTTTTTTGCAAGTTCTATTGGGGGTGTCTTGAGCGCAGTTTCAGTGTGGTGGAACTCCCAATCTCAGCACAAAGTGGGATTCTCGCATTGCCTTGGATTTTGTGAAATTGTTTGATCAGGGCCTGCTTTCTTCTTAGATCGGGTGGAGCTATGTTGCAAAGCATGGGCAACCATTCAACTGGGGTTGGTCTTAGGGTCCCAGATATTAATCTCATGGTGGTGTTCAGTTGAGGGTCGATCTTGTTGGGGTGGCAAGTATTAAGCCAAACAGGGGCTCCATAGTCTGCAGTTGAATAAACCAGCGAGTGAGCAGAGGTGCGTGGGCAGTTTGCGGATGCACCCCAGGAGGTGCCTGCCAGTTTTTGAATTACGTTATTTCTTGACTTTAATTTTTGCGCGGCTTTGGTTAGATGAGGCTTGTACGTCAGAGTTCGGTCTAAGGTGATACCGAGATGCTTTGGAGTAAAGTTGTGTCTCAGGTATACACCATCAAGCAGCACTCGCAGCTCTCTTCGAACTTCGCTATGATTGAGGTGGAAACAGCAGATCTCAGTTTTGGTTGCACTCGATTGTAGGCGCCAATGCTTGCAGTATGCTGACAGCTGGGTCAAGTCTGATGTCGCTACCTGTTCCATGGTTCCAAGGGACTTGTGCTGAAACGCAAACGCCATGTCGTCGGCGTAGTTAAATTTTCGGGAGGACGTGTATGGAAGGTCGCAGGTGTATATGTTGAAAAGAGTAGGAGCGAGCACCGACCCTTGTGGAAGACCGTCGTTGAGCTTCCTGGTTTTGCTGAGCTTGTCATTGAGGAAGTCGTTGAATAGCATGTCGCTCAACATCGCGCATACAAGGTTGCAGATTTTTATGCAAGGGATAATCTGGAGAAGCTTATACAGGCGGCCCTTTTTCCACACGGTGTCTTAGGCTGCTGTTAGGTCAACGAAGCATACACTAGTTTTCATTTTCGATAAAGTTTGTTAGGGCCAAGACTTGGTCGGTTCAGCTTCTAGATTTGCTGAAACCTGCCTGCTCGTCTGGGATAGCTTTATCAATTTCGGTTCCTATTCGGTTCAGGATCATGCGTTCAAGGAGTTTTAGGCCGAGAGGTAGGAGAGCAATTGGGCGGTAGCTTTGTGGGGCACCTGCACTAATAGGGCTCTATCACCATTTGCGAGTCGAACTAACATTTGAACAGTTCTTTTTGTCATAAATCACGGATGTAAAACTAATTATCACCATGTGATTTGAGACGTTAGAATAATACATTCATAAGCTAACCACAAAATCTTTAAGGAAAACAGGGATATTCTCGACGTTAATAGACACACTACTGTTAGTTAACTTTCTTTTCTGGTCCGCTTGAACGTCAGTATGAACAATTCTTTATTTTAAAGGACAAGAATCAAAGGCAAATATTTTCTATGTCTGATCAGACTTACCTTTGTGATCGCTTAGCATTGTAGTCATTAATAATTTCCTCCTTTTGATCGACTCTGTCTAAGACTGTGTTAACATTCTTTTCCAACCATTGGAGAACATTTGTGTCACGCCATACTACCTTGGCTCGGCAAACATATAGCGATACCAACTGATGTAATGCTGGTGATTGGCTATACAAATACTAATATTAGCAACTTTCAATTTTGCAATAAATTTAAAAAAAAAATACCTTCCAGAAATTCCAGAATTGAAATAAGTATGTGCAATAACCCGTGAATCTGTCTGCACGGAAAGCTCATCCAAAAGCGGTCTAAGTACACCGGGAAACATGAGCAACGCATACTGTAGGGCTTTGTCAGCTTTCTCACAGTCTAAAACCAGAAAAATTACAAACAAACCGGCTAATCAAGGAATGCTCACCACCAAGTAAGTAGAACAATGCCAAAGCATATGAGTATGCCATATTCGGCAGCTGTGATAGATTCCTCTTTGCGTCCCACTCCTCGTAGAATTTTACCAACCATGCATACTGTTTGCTTCGCAATGCATAGTAGTCTATAATGAGAACCATTGCCAAGGGATCAACATCAGGATTCAAGCTTAATATCAACTTGGACAACTCAAATGCGGTACGGCAACAAGACCTTGCCTCCACATACTGTGCCTGTTTGAAGAGTACAATGAAAAATCCACGATTCTCTTGTCGCTTGTAGTCTAAGCGAGAATTGCCCGAGACAAGACTGAAACTGGGATGCAGTGATGTTTCCAATACTAACACTGCTCTCTGAATGAGATCTGATGCCATTGCGGTGTCATCTGTTATCTTACCTACAGACGAAATCGGCTTTATTAAATTCTATTAGAAGCCAAAAGCTTGCCCGCCCTACTTACACATTTCACTCAATTGAATCAATGTATCCACATGGTATGGGCATCGTGTAAATAAATTGACAAGTTGATCAGAATCTGTAGTATCCAGAGCTGCTAAGAACATATTCTGCACACCCTGATAGAATTGGCTGTGCTCAAACGCAAACCATTGAGTTTTGTCACCAGGAGTACTGGTGTTATCTGGGGCTGCACATGGTTTCATAGTGATGATGTTCTTTGTTAACGATGGCCAACTCTCTTTAGCTGTCACCAAGTACGTTGATTTTAGAGTCAGCTTCTGGCGTCCACGTTTATTTCTGAAATTATATTCAATTAAAACTTCTTCAGATAAGGAAAACTGGCTGATTTTTACTCAAGTTTAACCACACGCTTGCCAAAAGTGCGACGCATTTCATTCAATGGATGTAAGTTCTTCAGCTCTACACTGAGTAAAGTTTTGTCCAAATCAACACGAGTGGCGGTTGCAGTGTTACCAGATTCGCATACTTTTCCAATAAAAGAGTCAATATCGCTAAGATATTTGTCCGTTAACTGGAGGGATAAACAATTGGATTGAAGTAATGAGTTAGATTGCTTAAATAATCTCTGCTATCAATGTATGCATTATCTCAATAATCTGCACAAGAAAGCTCAGATGGTAAAAAGAACTACTAGCTGATGTGACCAAGTAGCAGACAAGAGCATATAAAATAAAAAGCCCAGCAGTGCATACATTCGTCCTAAACTTAAATCCAAGCACGTTCAAGGCTACGATGACCTTTTACCCCAAGACCATTCCTTAGATAAGGTATTGCATCCTGGTAGGTCGGCAGAAAAACCATCAATCTTAACGCGTTCGTAATGCCACAAGGGCTGGCGCACCTAATGCAATGAAAAGTACACCGATCACAGCGAACGAAGGACATGCCGGTTTTCGTTGGCTTTAAATGTTTGAAGGTTGTAATGTTGTTCGGCTTATAAACGAATCCCTATATTTCACAGTACGTCCGAAGTTGGGCTTGAGGGTGAACTGATGTGCATTCGAAGCGTGACGCGTATTGCGGGTGAATTTTTGAAGAGGAGGAATGCAACTGGCTATTTCGCTGGAGCATTTTTTATAAGACAAGACATGAGCCATTTTTACGGTGTTCAAATGAGACTATGGAGTTCACAATGTCTCTATCACCAATTAGTTTTAACGCGCGGTTCTGTACCCTATCTAGAATGTGCAGAACGGTCTTGGGTGCACCAGACCAAATGTGGGCGTTATATTCCAGCTTTGGGCGGATGAATGCCTTATAGATGGAGGCCAGATCAGACGGGGTAAAATATTTTTTGCATCGCTTAAGGAATCCTAGTCATTTTGCACCATTTTTGGCGACCTCGAACATGTGATCGTTCCATCGAAGACGGTTATTGATGCACATACCGAGAATGGCAAGTCTTTCAGATTCAAGTACCATTCATGGATAATGGTTGAGGGTCTTGCGTTTCACTTGAGAGACAGAAGACAACATTGTGTTTTGGATGCATTAAATTCCACTCTATTGATTAAACCCCATTTGGTTATGCTGTCCAAGTCGGAATTTAATGAGTTTAACATATGTTACAAATATTTGGCGCAACAGCTCCTTAAAGTGCCAGGGCCTAGCTTCTCGCAACCACTCATGTTGTGTGCGTTATATTTTTCACACGAATGGAAGGGACCTACAGTTTAATGCCGACTCCGAACGGCGATTTGAGAAGCTTTTTCGTGACAACAATACTCTTGGATGTTTGTCAGACGCTCGCGAGACATACGTTGCCGTTCCTTTTCTACGGCCGAAGAGCAGGGACGTGAGTTAGGGAACGAATATGAAAAACTGAGGGTACTGTCATCAGCGAAGGAATGGATTGGATTAGAAGTTGCAGACAAGAGGTCATTTATAAAAATGAGGAAGAGAGTCGGAGACAAAACTGAGCCCTGGGAAATACCAGCATTTATATGGTGAATTGCAGACTTAAAGCCGTCCAAGACAACTTGTATTGAACGGCCCGAAAGGTAATTTCTAATCCATTGAAGACTAGACTCATCGATGCCATATGCACGCATTTTCGACAAAAGAACCTGATGCCAAACCGGTCATTGAGGAGTTTCCGTGAATCAAGATATTTCATAAGCTGACGATTTATCAGCGTTTCGATGACCTTGGAAAGAAGGGACGTTAGTGCAATGAGTAATTGGACGAGGAGGAAGACAAATGCTGTTTTCCATCTACTCGGAAAGAGCCCAGAAGAGTAGGACAGACGGAAAAGCTTACGCAGAGGTTTTGCCAACGTGGAAGAACACCTCTTTAGAACTATAGGGGAGATACCATCTGGACCAGCGGATTTATGTATGTTAAGACCTTTAAGTACTCCTGCAACTGTACGAGTGCGAAAGTGGACTTGCCCCATGGAAAATTCGACGCTATCAAGTACAGACGGACATAAAGCGCTATCTGCAGGGTGGAGTTCGCCGCGAAGTGGGCAGCAAGCAGATTGGCTTTGCCTAAGGAGCTGACAGCTGGAATGTCATTGTAAATGAACGTTGGGATGGCAGGCGAGGCAGAATTTTTAATATTTTTGACGAATGACCAAACATTTTTACTACCTTTGGGACATAAGAATTGTACACGTCGAATGAGAGCATTACAGTCATTTCTGGCTTGTTCAAACTTCTTTCGGTTTTCCTCAGAATTGTTGGCTTTATAAGACCGAAAACTTACTTCTTTCAACCTTATAGCCTCTTTGCAGCTCTGGTCAAACCACGAGTTTGCCTTAGGTTTGATGCTTTTTAATCTATTAGGAATAAAGGCATCCATACCTAAGAGGATGGTGTCAATAATCATATCAGCTGCGGCATCCACGTCGCTATCGAGGAAGCATAGCCACCAGTTAAAAATCCTAAAGAAACTATTAAGGCCGTCCCAATTGGCTTTCTCGTAACACCATACTTTTCTTTTGGGAGTTTTTCCTTTAACTGTGTGGTCAGAGTACGAAAATCACAAGCCAACAAGTCGAAAAGCTGCTGAATATGCGATTATACGAGTCGCAAATCAGACTATAAGAACCAAGGAAGCAGTCAAATACTTAGGAGTAATGATAGAAACACGGAGAAAACTATCGTCAACATACAGGCTATGTGCGATAAGAACAAGCAGAGGTTTCCGAACAATATCGGACGAAGCAGTCTGTGTCATAGCCGGAATGATCTCCAGCGACATCCTCGCAAATGCGATAGTAAGAATCTACGAAAGGAGAACCTCGAGTCATCAAGAAGCAAGTATTGTCAAGAGAATAAACGAGGAAGAGAAGACAATATCACTAGCTATTTGGCAAGCCAGGTGGGATAGCAGCACAAAAGGTAGATCGACCTAAAAGTTGATCCCCACCATTGAGGTCTGGACCAAGGGAATGTATGGGGACTGCAACTACCACATTACGCAGTTCCTATCGGGTCGCGGCTGCTATCGCAAATATTTACACAGATTTGGACATGATAACTCACCTCTCTGTCCACATTGTCCAGATGAGAGATGAGGATGAGGAAGATACAGAGCACGCAATATTCAATTGCAATCGCTTCGCGGAATAGAGAAATAACCTGCCAAGCCAAACCAGAGGGAAGACGCAGTAGTCCTCATCGTAGGTGGGGCTCACAAGTTCAAGTGGTCCCTAACGTACTTGAAGTGCGTAACTGGAGGCAATTAGCTGAAGACCGAACTAAATAGAGGTTTGTTGGTAGAGTCCCAGGTTCACCCCGAAGTGTAGCGCCACTTAAGTAAGTAAGTATATCCAACGTAGTGTATCCGATGCCTTATAAATAGTGTGAATGCTCCCATTTAGTACTAAATATTTGTCCAACAGTAAGAACATCATGTCCTCGAAAGAAATCTTCAAAGAAGCTCTATGCAATGATGAAGGCGGAATTTAAGTCAATGGAACCAGGATTAATAATCTAAGATACGCAGATGACTCTATAATAATTGCGAAGAATGAAAGAGAGAGAGAGAGGGAAAACAAAATAGACCGAGTTAGC
Source organism: Brachypalpus laphriformis (assembly GCA_945910035.1). Lineage (NCBI taxonomy): Eukaryota > Metazoa > Arthropoda > Insecta > Diptera > Syrphidae > Brachypalpus > Brachypalpus laphriformis. The sequence goes on from OX246756.1 coordinate 39,672,298, forward strand.
AAAGAATATGGCCTCAAAATCAACACCTCCAAAACGAAATTCATATAGCAAATGCAGAGCTAAAAATAAGCAGAGACAAAATAGATCGCATATACAAAATGAAGTACTTGGGTACACAGTTTGACTGGAAAGCAAACTCTCACACCGAAGTAAAATGCAGAATCGAACAGGCTAGAGCAGCGTTATGTAAGATGAGAAAGGTACTATGCGACAGGGACATACAGCTATCACTGAAAATACGGCTGATAAAGTGCTACGTCTGGTCCACTCTCTGGAGCAGAAATCTGGACTTTGGATAAAGCTTCAATGAAGAGGTTAGAAGCCTTTGAAATGTGGCTATACCGGAGGATACTGAATATCTCATGGACAGGCCGAATCTCCAATGCAGAAGTTCTTACAAGGATTGGCACACGAAGAGAGCTTTTAAAAACAATTAAAATACGCAAGCTGGAATACTTGGAGCATGTTATTAGGAACGAAACAGACAGAAGACAAACTCCTTCAAATAATACTAAAAGGAAGAATCGAAGGAGGGAGAGCGGCCGGCGGACAACGACAAACATGGATGCATAACGCTGATCAGAAACGTCAGCTCCCGCGAAAATACAAAAACGATGATATCCAACCTCCTAAGAGGAGAGGCACTATAAGAAGAAGAAGAACATCATGTACCCGTTGTCAGATAAGTGTGTAAACTTTTATCTGTACACTGAGAATTGGATACATGACGTCTTCTATCCTATGCCGGTCTTAGTTCTAGTTCCCTGAGTGGTTTTGCGCTTTTTAATTTGTTGTAGTTTTGCTCGATTCTTATGTTCTACAATTCCGTGCAACGGAGCGGGCTACTGCTCCATCTCCTAACCTATCGGCCTCCTTATTACCTGACGTAGCTTGACACTCAATATATGGTAAATCTATCGGCACACATAAAAAAATGTTAAAGTCGATAATCACAAAATATGTAAAATCGTTGTTCTTAGATGCAATTCCCATGTCTGCGTACATATTTGCAGAGTGGAATCAGAACTATTTTTCACTCTGTACTGGTTTCAGTAGACGCCGTAGCGTAAGTGGTTAGTGTGTCGGACGACTGGGCGTGAGGTTTCAAGTTCGAATTCCAAAAAACACCAAAAAGTTTTTTCACGGTCCCACCTTTCACGAACGTCTAACTAACATCCCAGAGTGGGCCCAATTCTTCAACTCGTATACGACAGTCGAATCCGACCATGGTCGCATTTAGTTATTACTTAAGTCGTATTTTACGAACAAAATATACGACTTTGTCATACTTAAATGCGACCATGATCGAATACGACTGTCGTATACGAGTTGAAGAATTAGGGTGAATATTGTTGTCTCGAGAAAGCTTCTTAAAGCAAATTGCCCTTCGGATACAGCAGTACACTGTAGGCCCCTTCCATTCGTGTGAAAAAAATATAACGCACACAAAATGAATGGTTGCTAGAAGCTAGGCCCTGGCACTTGAGCTCTGTTGCGTCAAATATTTATATATTTTGTACTGATTCCTGAACCGGAAACAACGGTTGTGTATACGCATTCAATAAAGTTTAGACTCTATGACATATTGCATACCTCATTCATACTGTAAAATCGGCTGTAATAATTTATTAACCTAAAACAATGACTCATGGATGCTGTAGTTGCGCAAAAACCTTTCCCAGCAAAATTTTACAACCAAAATCTTTTTTTTTTTTTTGTGAAAGAACGAGTGAATGTCATTTGACCCAATTGGACTCAACATGTTGACAACCTGATTCAGGACGCCCAGTTATTTGCTTTGTTCAACTGGGTCACCAGACCAGTGTGCCAGCCTGCATATATGTAATTCCAAGCACCTGCAAAACGAATCATAAAACTTACATCGTTATCCTCGCTGCTTATGTGGTTGCCATGTTGTTTAGCGCTCTTCTTCTTCCTCTTCTTCTTTTTCTTCTTCGAAATTGGTCCAGAGGGTAGATTGGCCGCCGCAGATGCATGCTCCGTCTCATTGTCGTCCTCCTTTACCTCACTCTCCGAGGGACTCTGCTGATTCAGCTGTTTTTTGATTAAAAAACATAAACATAAACAATTAAGGAAAATACAAGGACATTCGTGGGCAGCAGCATATTTTTTGTGTATAGGCTTCTCAGGAGCATGCGGACTAACCCGCACCGAACTAGGTTGAGTCGCATTATGTTTTGTGTACACTTATTGATGTTTTTTTCTCTTGTTTCCCCCATTGGGGAGGGGGGTACAGATGCTGACTGGAGCACCGAAATGGGGCCATTCGGGGGAGTTAACCCAAACCCCAAAGGGAACTTACCAAATCAAAGGGATTAATGTTCAATTGCCTGCGCTTATCGTAGGCGGCCAAATCAATCTCGTCCACATCGTCGGATCCTTGATCTTCGATCCCATCGTCTGGCTGCAGTTCCAGGTCGTTGTCACCTTGAAGCTTCTTCAGTACTCTCGACGACATAACTGGTGAATTTTAAATGAAAATACGAATTGATCGACCGGAAAACTGTTCGCAAATGCAGATGATAAGAAATATAAGGAAAATCGAAAGCAAAATCGATAAAATTCTTATGGTTGGCAAAAATGTTTGCGGAAAATTCCTCGACACCGTCTGTTTCTCTTTTCACTACTTTGTAGCTGTCAGATGGGAAAAAATACAGCGGTGTCAGTTGGTGAGTGGCAGGCATGGTAGATAAGGGGGAGATATTGTAGTAGTTTGTAAATAACTGTTATTCAGCCGGATTCCTGTTGTCGTTTTATTTATTTTTCGGTGGTTGTCGTCTCTACTGTGAGAAGCGATGGTAATCACCCTGATTACAGTTGGCATTTTACGCTTTTCGACGATTGTCGTTTTATTCGTCGGATGTACCTCGAATTCATTTTCATAACTTTTTCAATGTGAAAGAGTTGTAATAGTATTCCACATGACAAAAACAATACTTAGTGACGTTTAGCGGTCAGCAGGTCATAGCTATGAATAAAACGACAATCGTCGAAAAGCGTAAAACGCCAGCGGTAATCGGGGTGAATATTTCGTTGTAATGTGGAATACTGACATAGCTCTGGCATGTCAAGAAGTTATGAAAATAGCTTGACGAATAAATCAACGTGGGCGCCGTGGCGTAAGTGGTTAGTGTGTCGGATCACTACGCATGAGGTTCCAAGTTCGAATCCCAGAAAACACCAAAAAGTTTTTTCACGGTCCCACCTCTCGCGAGCGTCTGACAAACATCCGAGAGTATTGTTGTCACAAAAAAGCTTCTCAAATCGCCGTTCGGAGTCGGCATTAAACTGTAGGTCCCTTCCATTCCTGTGAAAAATATAACGCACACAACATGAGTGGTTGCGAGAAGCTAGGCCCTGGCACTTTAAAGAGCTGTTGCGCCAAATATTTGCTTTTTGAATAAATCAACAATAGGTCCGTTCGCTTATTTTCCGAGACAAAAACTAACGAATTGTCAAATATGTCATGATGAGTCTGAAAACTCTCAGATAGCGAGTAATGTCGAGTCAACTATCATTCAAAAAATTATAACGAACAAATTAAACTCGTGTGAAAACCAACAGATTCATATTAAGTTAAAATGAAATATTTTGAGAGAACATTTATACATCACCGCTATTTCGTCAAGATACTTTGCATCTATTTTCTATGCCTATTGGCTTTTGAAATGGAATTCAAAACTCTTTGGCTCATTTGGCAATCCGCTGATTCGAGCACATTAAAGCACAGAGGGGAAATACTCGCTACTCGTTGCTTATCAATTTGTCTCTTTATCTATCATATTCGCTTAGTACGCGAATACACTTCGAGTACTTTAGAGCACCTTAAAGTACCTGAAAGCGCTTTAGATTGTGTACGCGAATGGACTTAATATTTGAAAAAAGCAAGGAGAATTATAATGGAAACACATTAACACAGCAATGGCACAGCGATATTTGACATTGCGGAAAGTTTATTTACAAAAAAACAATAAAACTAGGAAGAAAATGGTTGTGATGTATGATTTCATGCAGACATTTTGTTTACTTAACGTTGCATTTTTGTCGTACTCCCGAATAGTACACATTATTCCATTTTGCATTACAAAAACCAGTTGAAACAAAAGAAAAATAAGATTTCTTTGATGACAACTAAGGTGACACATAAAAAGATTTAATGTTTCAAAGACTGAAAATTCGTCTACACAAAGTTGGCTGCATTTAAGCAGCACCGTGAATTTTGGACTAAAGCTTACCGCTGCTGTGCTTATGTATTCTGTTCCATTGAGAGGCATTAGTTCTAAAATATTTGCTACGGCTGTCAAAGTTGCTGTTGCTGTGCTGACGTGTTTCAGCTATTATGATTCTTTCTCTTTAGGGTTAGGTATCCTACTTCTTTTTTTACACATAAATGACTAAGACTGTGTGTTAATTGCGTTCACATTCAACACACTGATTGAATTTTGACGGTTACTACATATTGAGTGCAAATTAAGCTTTGGTAGGAGAATATTTCCTGATTTTTAGTTTCATGCATTAAGTGCCAATATAACCATTTAATTAGCCTGTTTTTCTGCTAATTTTCTAAAATGTTTGAACGTTTAGAAATGATTAAATTCTATCTTAATGAGTGCCTGAAATCTATTGACCTCAGGATCTGTTCCATTTTTTACTTACAATTCCATACCCAAAAACAACGTCCCATTTCGTTGAAACTAATGATGCTGACGCTTACTGATTTTGACTTTTACCACGTCTTTTCCTGTTCTAAAAGCCCTCATTTCTAAATTATCTACATAAAACGAGTACTGGAGGTTATGTTTTTTTTTTAACATAAACATGGTACTGCACCTAGATTTTAGCTAGAAGAAATGTCCATTAGGCCATCTAAATAAAAAGAGAATGTCGCTCGTGAGCTCGATACGCGAATATCATTAACGAAACAATAAGATTATTCTTTTAAGTCATATTGCATAATATTCAGTAAACTATTCAGCACAAATTAAATCAAAATAAGACATGATGCGTGGTAAGTCGCGACCGCGTTCATTTGAAGAATATTGCTTTCAGTGCGGGCATTCAACGGCATTGTGCACAAAAGCTGTGACGCCTTTCCAATCTTACTAAGCAAAACGGCTGCGAAATGGTTGCAAATGATTTGTTTCTTTAGATTCGCTCGAGGGTCGACCCAGATTTTTTCATGATTCTCGGATGTGTCACAAAGAACCTGGGTCCTCTATGCCCCACACCATTAGTTTAATCTATATCAAGTGGATTATATTTAAACTTAAGGCAAAACAAAAATTTGTTATTTATTTCCGCGCCATGCAAAATATATGATAACCACAAATGCACACATATGAATTTGACAGCTCCACTTTTATTACCCAAGAAACACTTCATCGCAGTGATTTTGGAGCGAAAGCCGAGCTCTCAAAAACAAACCTCAAGAGATCCTACCTACGATTTAAGACAATCAACTGCTTATGTTTCCGCCGTATTTCTATCAAATCGGAAGAAGTCTTACTTCCTTTAATTTGCTTAAATTTAGTGTTAACCTAAGCTAAAGGAGTAAATCAATTAATTTAGAGATTTTCCGTGATATGTAGAACCAGGCATCAGGTAACTATCAATTGTCCGTACTACCACATTAAATAGTCTGAATTGGTCTTTGCCACGCAAATCGTAGTGAAGTGTCTGCGATTTATCTTCGGTTGCTACGACATAGCAAGATGCTGCCGAACGTAGTCAGTGTATAGTACTTTATTTAATATTATGAGTCACTGCTACCGGCATCGCCATCAGAACTGTGTGTTCATTCTTAAGGCCTTAACTTGTCGAAAGTGGTAGCTGTTCCACGCCTAAGAGCTAAGCAGAATGTGAATACTGCCGCTCTTTAAAATAATTATCCGATAATCAGTAGCAGCTGTCAACTACGCCATGGATTCTATAGCCTTTAACGTGCGTATGGCCGTGCTTAGAAAGTTATTAACGATGTCGATGGTTTGTAGGTAAGAAAAGTGATGGCTAAGGAAAGGGGGCAATCACGAAGAAATTAAAAAAATCGGGGTGAGCTGTCAAGTTCCACACTCGAAATGTTCCGTTTCTATTCCATTATATCATTATTAGATCGATCGTAGAGTGGTGAGGTTCACAGGTTAATATGAATATTTGGACAAGAGAACGCCGTCTGATACACAACTGTTCGAATTCACTTATTCCACCCCTAAATTTAACCGAAGTAGTGCAGGAGTGACAAACATCCGAGGGTATTGTTGTCTTCTCAAATCCCCCTCCGGTTACGGCACTAAACTGTAGGTCCCTTCCATTCGTGTGAAAAATATAACGCACACAACATGAGAGGTTGCGAGGCCCTGGTTGAAGTGAGCGCTGCAGTATGTACTCACGACATGACTGCTCACTGTGTAGTGAAGAGTTATCATCTAAACAGGGTTTATGTATTTACGTAATTTAATAAGAAATATCTACAAGAAAAAAGTACTTTTGCATTTGTGCAAAAACTGGCATCACTACGCTGGGTTTTGATAAAAATGTAATAGATTCTTACCGGCCTTCAACAACTGTAACTGTCACTGGATTGACAACAATTTAGTGGAAAAATGTCTTCTCCCGCACCAAAATCACCGGAATTATCGGATAAAAGCAAAAAATATGATCGCCAGATTAGGTAATTTACAAATAAAATATTTTCCTGCAATTCCTACATAATCCCTCTGTCAGACTTTGGGGTGAGAATGGCCAGAGTCTGCTTGAAAGTGCAGCAGTCTGTTTGGTGAATGCAAATGCAATTGGCTGCGAAGTCTTGAAGGGCCTCGTCTTGCCCGGTATCGGCGGATTCACTATTGTTGACGGATCTGTAGCCACTGAGGAGGACATTGGAACTAAGTAAGAAAAAATAAAAGCAACATTTCGAATTAAAAATTGAGTGTGCCGTCTGTAGCTTCTTTTTGGAGCAAAGCAGCGAAGGACTGTCGAGGGCGGCCGAATGTATGCAGTTCCTTCAGGAGCTCAATGCCGACGCCAATGGGGATTACGTTGATGAGAGCATTGAGTTCATACTTAGCAATCGGCCGGAGTTCTTTAATACATTCGACGTTGTCATTGCGTCCAATTTGAATGAGAAAACGTTGCTGAGTCTCTCGAATAAGCTGTGGGATGGCAATATTCCATTCGTCTATTGTCGGTCGTTGGGATTTTTTGGATCCATTCGATTGCAGATAAAGGAACACTGTGTGATTGAGGCTCATCCAGACAACAGGCAATATGATTTGAGGCTGGAGAAGCCGTTTCCAGCGTTGAAGGCACATTTGGAGGTGAGGTGGGCTGTGGTGGTATAAGTTTGTATTGATTTCGGTCCTCTTTCGTAGTCAACAGCGATCACATCCAAAGTACCATGGTTACTAGTTTTGAATAAATTTGTGAGCGACTGGAAGCAGGAGAATGATGGACGCCTACCAAAGACGTACAAGGAGAAGACAAGTCTCCGGGAAATGATCCGAAGTGGTGAGTTTGTTTCTGTGTAGGTACCATTTTATTACTACTCGCTCAAGATAGCGCACCTGTATGGGTAAGACTTTTATAACAGCGCTTCGGAGCCCCGAGCAGCCTCCAATCGTATAGTCTGTTCGATGGATTCTGGTTTGTTGCTAGGTCCTGTATCCCCTTCTTACGGCCTCTACTATGCATACACGCCATCGTGTTCGGTTTCTGGCAATGTGTCTCAGCTCCACCCAACTTTTCGCCAACTGCCGTGCCTCCTCGACTATTCTGCGCCATGTTTTCCTCGGACCGCCAGGTCTTCTGCCATCCTGAGTTAAAGGGTTCCATTGCATAGCATGGTTCGCTATGGAACTGTCAAAGTGTCGGGACGTGTCACCAATCCACTGCCACTTCCGTCGTTGGATGGTTGTGCCTATTGGTTTCTGACCCGTTCTCTCGTAAAGGTGTTCGTTAGAGATACGATTGGGCCAGAAAATCCTTAAGATATTGCGCAGGCACCTATTAACAAATATTTGCAGCTTTGTGGTGATAATAGTGGTCACTCTCCACGTGCTACAACCATATAACAGCACGGATTCAACGTTGGAGCGGAACAGTCCTATCTTGGTGTTCAAACTGATTGCATTGCTTCGCCATATTTTGGACAACATCCCGAACGCGGACTTTGCTTTGGCGACATAAATTCCTCAGACAACCTTCCTCTGTGCAGAACGTGACATTTGGGGCCTTCATATGTAGCTTTGATAAAAGCAATTAGTTTATCGGGAATACCTCTCCTGCGTAAGGCACGCCAAATAAACTCCCTGTTGACACTATCGAACGCCTTCTCAAAATCGATGGACAGCAGGTGGAGTGGCGATCGATATTCAGCACACTGTTCGATGATAATCCTCGGGGTGTTAATGTGGTCGGCACAGAAGGATCCAGAGCGGAAACCTGCTTGTTCGGCATCGAGTGTGTCTTCCAGATGTTGTTTGATTCGCTCCAGGATGATTTTAGCTATTATCTTAGCTTTCCGCACTTCATTAAATTTCCTTTCTTAGGAAGCTTGACAATCATTCCCTTTTTCCACTCGTTAGGATTCTGCTTTGGTGTATTCTATTCTTTACTCTTTTGCTCTTACTCTGGATTGGCCTGCAGTTCAGTATGGCCATGAGGCTTTACTCTGTATTTCAAAACCGAATTTTGTATTACAAAGTGTCGATCATAGGATTCCGAATGTTTTGACTTTTGAAACGAAATACAGGGTAGAGGATCTGGACCTTAATGAACCATTCGTTCTAAGGATTCGCTTGAAAGACACACCCGCCTGGCTTTGCCGGAGCACAGATAGATATATAACTTCTGTATGGAGCGCTTAAAGACACGAGTGAAGATTCAAAAATGTTCTGCCAACTTGTACATGTTCGTGGTGTTAGCAATAAGTATCCGGACGCTACTGTATACTCGAGCATGACTGAGCCAGCCGTTGACCTGACATCAGAACACGGGTTGCCCTAAGTATATGATAAACGTTCCAAGCAACTGTCCATATTGATATATGCTGATTCGAATGGTAAAGATTTGATACGAACGGCAGATATTATTCTGAGGCTGTGTGCCAACTGCTAACTTTGTTTTCATCTTACTATTCATTTTTCAAAAGTTTGTATCACGGAAACAGCAAAATCTCTAGGAGATATTTATTTTCTAACGTCGTTTGCTTTCCATTAGACTTTTGTGATAAGCAACAACAAACACATCTTAAAGGAAATACCTAGCCCTGCCACAAGTTCTGTTACAAGTTCAAAACGTTATAAAAATTAAACATAGTAAGCAAAAATATAAAGTGACTGCCTATTGCTTTAGCACAGGCTCTCAAACATTGTGACCACTGTGCTACATCGATACGCACAGTTTCCAGGCGTCTGGACAACGTTGCTGTGGCTAAAGCACTTTTGAGACTCCAAATTTCGGTGGGATCTCCACCACTGTTCACAAAGAATAATCCAAAGGATGAAAATCCGAGCTTTCTGAAGGTCAATCCTCAAATCCAATAAAAACAGCAATATTAATTCTAAGCCACTGTTGAGTTGTTTCGGCTTTATGTGCTGGGGCAGAGTCTTGTTGGAAAACCCATCATGGTCCATTCAAAAGGGTATTCATCAAACTTTTAACGACACCATCTAGGACATCTAGGACCTTTGCCCCAGTTTCACAGAGTAATATATGTTTAAAATGGAGAGTAATATATGTTTACATTAGTAAGCAGTAAGCAGGCAAACCCCACAGGCGGATCAGTAGAAATGCGGTGAAGTGGGAGGGTTGTGATCCCTTGTTTTCGGATCATAACCTCGCTGATAAAAAAGGAAGAAGAAGAAGAAGTAAGCAGTAAGCATCAAATAACTAAGCTTTTAAGCTCAGAATACCAGTTATTCAACATGAAAAGCTCTTCCAAATGATATGTCACTCGGCCGTTTTGAATACATTTAGCTAAGAGCATACAGTTTCAAATGAAAATATTCTAAAAGGGTTTGCATTTCGTTTGTTTTAATTAAAGGTATGTCCGCCGCTGAAGAAAACTTTGAAGAGGCCATGAAAGCTGTGAACACTGCCTTCGGTGCTGGATTAGTTTCCCCAACAATTAAAGCAATTCTCGACGACGAATCTTGTACTAATTTAAATAAACAGGTTTGTTTCATTCGACCAAAAAAAAAATGTTGATGCATCGCAATTATTTTACATACTAGAGTAATCACTTCTGGATAATGGCTAAGGCGCTCAGAGAATTTGCTTTCAATGAAAATGATGGCTACCTCCCTCTACCAGGCGTCGTCCCAGACATGACAGCAAACACTGAACATTATATAAATCTTCAAAATATATATCGCCAGCAAGCATTGCAGGATGCCGACAATATTTACAGAAGATGCCAGCACTATTTGAAGGAATTGGGTTTGCCTCCAGACACTATAACTGAACAATTAGTGCGTTTATTCTGCCGCGAATCAGCTGGCTTATCGGTGATTCGTGGCACAAAGATATCCGATGAGTATGAGAAGTCGAGTAAGATTGCATCTATTGGTAAACTCATTTTAAATCTTACCTACAAACTTTCAATTTGAACAAGTAAAATGTGTTTTTCTATTTGCAGTCGATGGCTTCGAGACACAAGGCACCTTAACCGAATACTATGTAGGACTACTGGCTTATGAACGTTACCAAACAGAGTTTGGAAACATTCCCGGTGAATGTTATGTAGAAAATGATACATCTAAGCTGAAAGGAATTGCAAATAAAATGCTAGCGGATTGGGGTGTTCATAATCAAGTTAGTGATGATCTGATCCATGAAATCTGTAGCTATGGTGGCTCTGAAATGCACACTGTTTCGGCATTTATTGGTACGAAATTTTGTGCTTTTGTATCTTGGTAACACTAAGTATTTTTTTTTATTTAGGTGGATGTGTAGCCCAAGAAGTGATCAAACTAATTACCAAACAGTATATTCCGATTGATAATACATTTTTGTACAATGCTATCACATCTGAAACGACGACAATCAGGTTGTAAATAATGAAATCATTTCAAAAATAAAGAAATCATAAAAAATCAAAGACTTATTTAGATTTATAACAAGGTTTAATATTTTCCATACATAATCAGGGTTATCGTGAATAAATTTTCCCTCTAAATTTTTCCCCCGGACAAAAAAGAGGAAATAGTTCCGCGGAAAAGAAATATGTATTATGAATGACAATTCAGGACAATTTTCAACGCAATTGCGATATTTAATTTTTTTCTCTATTTTTTAAGATACCTAATTTTTGTTCGGTGGAAAAACTTCGAGGGAAAATTTATTCACGATGACCTTGATATGTCCGTTCGCGTACTTTCCGAGCCGAAAACTAATCAATTGTCAAATATGACATGATGAGAGTAAAAACTTTCAGAGCGGAAAATCTAAACAAAAGTACGCGAATGAAAAGCGAGCCATGTCGAGCCAACTGTCATTAAAAGAAATTATAATGAACAAATTAAACTCGTGTGAAAGCCAACAGATTTATATTAAGTTAAAAAGAAATTTGTTGGGAGGATATTCATACATCACAACATTTTCTTCAAGATACTTTGCATCTGTTTTTTATGTATGTATATTGACTTTTTGAAATGGAATTAAAAACTGACTCATTTGACAATCAGCTGATTCCACTTGGCAGCAGGTCTGTTCGCGTACCCTCCCAAAACAGCGAATTTTTACGAAAAGTTACGAATTTTTACGAAAACCTGTTCGAGTACTGAGAATTTTTGTAGTATTTGACAAAAGAGAGCGCTCTCGAGAGAGTAAGAAATTTCCTCATGATGCGAATTTGAGTGCAAGAAATTTCTGTGGGCTAGTTTGTGAAAACTGTCAAATCGCTGTATATGCGATTTTTTGTTGGATTGTCCGTTCTCCTTCTTTCTTTCGCTTACAATTGGGTTTGAGGTTTGACGTTTGAAAAATGGGCAACTTTTGTGGTTCAACGCGTTTGTTTACTTTTTCGTAATTTGACCTCTCTCTGAGAGAATTTTATCACCACTCATGGAAATTTGACAAACTGCGAATTTTCGTGCTTCTTCGAGCACATTCAAGCACAGAGGGGAACTGGCTACTCGTTAGTTTTCAATTTGTCTCTTTATCTGTCATGTTTGCTCAGTACGCGAATACACTTCGAGCACTTTAAAGCACCTTCAAACGCTTTAGATTGTGTACGCGAATGGATCTAATACATTCAGAAAAACAGAAGTACTTATAAGTATGCTATAAATACATGGCGCTGATTATGTGAAGCGAAGCTTATCGTTTTTAATCCCCCTTTCCGAATTCTTTCAGCTTTGGATTATTATGAAAACCGTTAACGTTAACCGAAACGTTAGTCCTCAAAGACATATGGACACTTTTCATTTCGCCGGTATGCAGTTTTTATCTAGTGTGGTAATATCTATATAAATAAAAATTAAATACTGTAAGCGCATCACTTGAGAACGACCGATTTGGCTCATTTTTTTAAATGTTCGTAATAGACCGAATAAGGATTTTACAGAAAGAAAATTGGAAAAGTTTCCCTGAAAATTGCAAAATTAGGGAAAACCTGAAAGTAGTTTTTCCCATGGCATTTTTGTCTAAACTCGCGATCATAACTCACGATTCGAACGATGGATTTCCGTAATGCTTTTTATGTTTTCTGTAAAATTGAAATTTGACAGGATAACGTCTGTCGGGTCAGCTAGTAGTTAATAAAAGTTAATAGCAATTTTTATTGTACGCGAATTCGCTTATTCTGGTCGCAACGCCTTAGCAATGAACGGAAGTCTCATCACGTAATTTGTACATATATATTATTGCTAAATCAAGCAAGCTCTCGCAAACGAGAGTATTGTAGTCACGAAAAATCTTCTTAAATTGCCCTTCGGATACAGCACTAAACTGTAGGTCGCTTCCATTCGTGTGAAAAAATATAACGCACACCACACGATGGTTGCGAGAAGCTAGGCGTAGGCACTTGAAGAGCTGTTGCGCCAAATAATTATTTATGTTTAGATCAACCAACAACACAATACAAATTGCTTGACCTTTCATCTTTTTGGATAACCATAAAAATTGTTTTTAACTTTCAAGGTTATTTGGTGAAGCGGTTAGTGCGTCGGACCACTGCGCGTGAAGTGCAATGTTCGAATCGCAGAAAACCGTTTTTTTCCCTACCTCTCGCGAACGTCTGACAAACTTCCGGGAGTATTGTTCCCAGTGGGGAACAGCAATCATGGGCCACCCAAAGGAAAAACGATTTACATTGAAGTTTTTCCAACCACTGCACCAAAGAAAGGTTCCTGCCTGGTAGTACAATGGACCGGAGAAGTCTGAGTGCTCTGGGATTTGGGTTTCCTTAAAAAAAAAAATAAAAAATTGTTGTCACGAGAAAGCTTCTCAAAAAACAAAATGAAAATTGTCCTTCGGATACAGCAAAAAACTGTACGTCCCTTCCATTCGTGCGAGAAATATAACGCACACATCACGGGTGAATCTAGGCCCTGGCTCATTCATAGGCTGTTTGCGCCAAATATGTACGTATGTATATATTTACGATTATAGTGCAGAGTTAGTGACTTTTAAGAAAAGGACTATTTTCAGCCGTATTTCGAAAGAGTCGACAATACTTTCAAACTGATTAGATTTCTTTGCAAATCGGACTGAAACTAGTCCTTAATATCAACCGAAGCCTTTCCAACTAACTCTATTCTTAGCTAGCCGCTTCAAAAAGTTATCCAAAACTACCAAGAAACTTACCCTCCGCATTTGATCATATCTCTCTTTCTGTGTTATTAAGCAGGTCTGAGATGATGATTTATATCTATAATAAATATTTTAAAGTGCCCTTAATTGCTCGTAATAGAGATCCCCTTATCTAAGCTATGCGTTTAAGCACAATTCAAAGGCAAGCTCAAGCAATTAGAATGTGTAACTATGCAAAACATTTTAAGAAAAGTTAATAAATTCGGCTGTAAGAGTTTATCTCTTAATGCAATTACAAAATAGAAAAAACATGTTCAAAAGAGTTATTTTTGGTGTACTGGTTTGGAAGTAGGGTGATATTAGGCTTCAGGGCATATTTACTCGGTTTCGGTTCTAATTTCCAACGTTTGTGTCGAGTACATGTTGAATTACTCTAGGTGTATGAATTTGATTGCAAGACAATTTTAATGGACGTGGTTGGTAGTTGAGCAGACTACCACTTTATAATCAGCTTATGTTATGTGGATTAGTTGTTAGCTTCCTGATATTGCATTGTCGGCGGCGACGCAAGCGATTTAGCTTGCTTACGGAATGGCTTGTATCGAGTGCGTCGTTTAGCAATTGCAGAAATTCTGCGAAATGTTGCATTTTGAATGGTGTCTAATAAGATGTTATACACTTCTTATTTTGCTATTTTTTTACTTGTTTTGAGTTAGAACATTGAGTGTCGAAATGTCATTTGCCAAATTGGGACCAAAATGTGCTCGGCGCCTTAAGCGTCGCGCCTTTGAACATACCCATTCAACACAGGTGCCGTGCTGTCAAAGCCAACAACTGTCAAGGCTGTACTTTTCGAATTCGCACCAAAACGAACGCAAAATCGTTTTCTCTTTCCCATACTTTTGAGGAGAATTCATAACTTGCACTCGAATCCTTTGGCAAAAATAAATTGACTATCCATTCTCACGAACTATCCACTAAAGCACCGCTCTTCGAAATGATTCTAAAGTAAGTCCACGGCATGGCAAAAAAAAAATTGCCACCAAACAATCTTCATTTACGTAACTCCTCTGGCTGGGCTACAATTTATTTATTTATCGTACTTCTCCCCACAGACTTGCAGTGAAATCCGGTCTGGCGTACGGTGCCATGCACTACGCCTGTAGTCTAGGCGTCTGGGGCAATAGTGTGAAGTCAGATAAGCTCTACAACGACCTCAAGGGCCAGGCTTGCCCTCACGTCATCGCTTTGCAAAAGAAACTGCCATTCGAGGTGCCAGCACTGCCTAGAACAGGAGAAGTGCGCTTCCTTGCCAAGCACTACTACAACCTGGGTGTCAAGAATACGTTTCACTTCATAGAGATGCTGCCGTGCTATCTGGGTCAATTGGCCAAGAAGACGAAGGACACAATCAATCAGGCCTTGGAGGCACCCCCGGCGAAGAACTGAAAACATGTTGGCGGGGTAGGGCGCATGTGTGTAGATAAATGGGGCTCCTCAGAAATTATGTGCTATTATTGTTCCTTTTTTGTTGTCCAGTTGTGTTAGCATCATGATCATGTACTAAATAAATGAAATTCTTTATAGTTAACTGTAAGCAGGTGTTTATAGATGGGTTTGTAGACTTCGAGCCTACGGAGGTACTCTAAGAGTTACCTCCTCCAGCCAGCAACTGCCCTTACTGCGAATGTCGTCTAGCTAAGTCGACTGCAAATCGACTCATCAATTTCCCACAATATATGGGATTTTTCTTATTGCTTAGTTAATCAGAAAGCTTAGAAAATATGAAGCATTCTAGAGCATTTCCTATTGGGCAAAGCGAAGCACATCATAAGGCTATGGTGCTTGCAGGCTACTGCTGCTTCAAGCAGCATCCAAGCAAGATGAATCTTCTTTAGGGAACTGAATGCCGACTCTGCTAGAGGATGATGAACAATAATGTGAGTCTGTGACTACGCAAAATAAGGCAATTATCTCGGAAGTGTTCTCAATCATAACGATGTCATGTAGACAACCAGGAACAAGAAAAATAAATAAGCTCGGTTAAAGTTCCACCGCCAACACAGGAAGAAATTCGTTTTGCCATTCTCTTCGGATTTCGACGTCAACTCACGCCAGTCAAAATTCTGCACGAATGCCAAAATGCGTATGGAATAAATGCACCATCTCTTGTTACTATTTCAAAGTGGTTACGAAGATGCCAGACTGGCCATTTTTCTGTGGAGGACGAATCTCATGAATGTCGGCCCAAATCCTCGACCGACGATACAAATGTGGCTCTGGTGAAGGCCAAAGTTGACGAAGATGCCAGGATGACACAGGAGATGATAGCGGATGAACTGAGCTTGAATGCCATGGCTATGTCACGAATTTTAAATGATCACCTGAAATATTCGGAGAAGTCAGCTCGATGGGTTTTAAAAATGTTGAATGAAGAGCAAAATAGGCTCGTGTTCGTTTTGCTCAATATTTCCTGGATAAGTTTGAAAATGGAGTCAAGCTGCTTCAATAAGATCGTTACAGGTGATGAATCTTGGTTTTACAAGTACGACCCGGAAACCAAACAGCAGTCCATGGTATGGAGCCCAGAAGGTGCAAATCCTCCAGTAAAGGCCAAACAACAAAAGTCAGCGACAAAAGTTATGATGTCGATGTACTTCACCAGGGCGAGAATGGTCATCCCGCTTAAAACTGGAGTGGAATCCTCTAAGGTGATAGTTGATAGTCACATTTTTGACAGTCAAAATTGATGATCACACTTTGTTAGCTCTCCGTAAAACGATCGCAAAGTCACACAAAAACGATCGCAAAAAGGTGATGACCATCAGCGTGATCATATAACCCCGGGAGTGGCTTTTTCTTAGGGCTCATCATCAGTCGCACTAGTAGCATAAATAGCTTCTCTGCTTGATTCGATTTAAAGATGTACCTCCAACTGAGAGAAGGTAGCAGTTTCTAATTAAATGGAATAAACTAGTACAATACGAGTTTATATGTGCCTTTGTGAACAAATCTAAACTTCTAGCGGGTATACCTCGAAAAAGATCTATGTTCAGAGCAATACCAAGAAATTTTACCCTGTACAAGAAAATCCTCGATGATATTGTTTGCTTAATTTAATTTTGAGCGAGATATATTCGCGAAAACCCTCACAAAATGATGGTCAAAGCAGAGAAAATATACCATTCACAATACAAATTAGAATTCCGGCGAATCTGGAATCTTGCGCAAGATGTGCTAAACAGAGAATTCAAAAATGTAAAACTTTATTCATTGTGCAATCGTGCAGCTGTGAGAATCTTATTAGTATTGCTTTGCACATACTTTGCAGCGGACTTAAACTTGCATTTGCGTTGTTGTTGTTGTTGTAGTAACTATGTTGATTCGTATGGTTTAAACGTTAAGGTGATGCAAGTGGTTTGTCATCAGTGAGGTCGAGGCCCAGGAAAGCGGCAGCTTCGACTGGGTGAGTCCATAAGGATCTTGGTGTAAGTGTTGTGGGATGCGACGGACAGCTGAACAAATGGGCGGTGTTATGTGGTGACGAGCCACAGTCTGGGCATTGATCAGTGATACTGTGGTGTAAGCGGTGCATATAATTGTTCAGCATGGAGCTCCAGCCAAATCGCAGTTGGGCAAGTGTGGATCTGGTGCGTCTAGGAAGATGATCTCCACTATGATGTATCGGTGGAGGACGGCCGCCTAGCACAATGTTAGCCTGGCGGTTATCAAGCGCAGTTTGGACAGCGTGTTGGTGAGTAGAGTTCAAAGCCAGCTTGTGAAACGCTGGGACAAGTGGTGTATGAGTTATAAACCTATTAACATCTTCACGGTATGAACGGATGTCAGATCGAATATGCCTCGGAGGTGTAGGGAGGTAAACCTACCACTCGACATTGAGATACATGGCAGGGCAATCCCGACAACAAACCACCCAAAGATTCTGGGAGTCACATTTGACAACCTACTGACTTTCTCTAGTCATTCTAGAAATGTCAGTGCACGAGTCATGTCCAGGAATAAGGTCTTACACCCCTATTATGGTTAGCGAATCGAACGTTCGACTCAAGTCGAACCTCCCGCCGAATTACTTGTGTCGCTTTATACACTTCACAGATTACATTTAATTGTTTTGTCCTTTGTCAGCACTTATTCTTTATTCGAATGAAAATGTTTGCTAACAACAATACCACGACAGAAGCAATTCGCTGACAGTTCGACTTGAGTCGAACGTTCGATTCGCTAACCATAATAGGGGTGTTAAAATCTCTGGCCGGTAGCACACGGGGGAAAGACAAAGAAACTCTCCTCACCACATATCAAGCAATCGGAAGATCGGTTCTCAACTATGCGGCACCAATCTGGACCCCACGCCTCAGTGATACTCAATGGCATAAGCTCCAAACAAGCCAGAATGCTGCTCTACGCATTATCACAGGCTGTCACCGCATGTCCCATGAAGATCACCTACATCAGGGAACAAAGTTGCTCAAAGTCAAAGAGCATAACGAACTTCTATCGAAACAGTTCTTACTGGCTTGCAATCGTCCCGATCACCCGAACCGAGATATACTCAGCCTCCCTTGCATTTGCGTAGCTGTTCCTGCTTTGCATTACGTTTGTTTCCCAAAGCTTGCATTTATAAATGGGCCCTCTTCCGACTATGCTTTGCTTCAAACTGCATCTTACCTGGGGGCTAACTATGCACTTCGTCGCGAATCGCATAATTTGGGATTCATTCCGTTCGCTTCGCGTCGATGATGTCAACTATGCAGAGCGATCGCTTGGAATATCGACTTTCCAAAAGATTTTCCATATTTCCATTCATCTGTCAAAGTGTCATGGAAAGAATATACTTTGTTTCAAAATTTTGCTAAAACACCAGTGAATAATTAAAACAATGTTTTCATAAGTGCTTACTTATTAAATGTTTGTTTTTCTGCCCTAAATACAATAAAAGTATCAGAAATCACTCTTTTCCGCTGTTTTTCATTTATTTACATTTTCAGTTGAAAATCCACCACCAACCCTTGCGCCACCAAAATATCTATCGCATTTGTAGTTGACCGAATGGCGTTCGCATTTACATAGTTGCGCGAATGTAGTAGAGCGAAGTGCGATAGTGGTTCGCCAGCGAATTGCGTAGTGCCAAAATGCGATTTCGCATGAAAATGCGATTCGCGGCGAAGTGCATAGTTAGCCTCCTGGTTCACCAGCCCTAACGCAATAGAAGTGCGATATTTTCCGCACATTTATTACATTTCAAAGCCTGCTTTTAGGTGTAAAATCTTACTCGAAAGATTGTATTTAATCACTATAAGCCAAATAGCTTAGCACTCTGTCTATACATTTCATATTAGCTTAAGGGACTTCGAGTGCCTAAGCCGTGCAGAATATTAAAAAATTAAACACAATATAATTGTGTTGAAATTGGAAAAACTCAACATTTTCATAGTTAGTTCCTATATTTCTCGAAACAAAATACAAGAATTCAATAAAATTAAGCGGAAAATAAAAAGTTA
Organism: Brachypalpus laphriformis; assembly: GCA_945910035.1. NCBI lineage: Eukaryota > Metazoa > Arthropoda > Insecta > Diptera > Syrphidae > Brachypalpus > Brachypalpus laphriformis. The sequence continues at coordinate 39,691,590 of OX246756.1, forward strand.
ATAAAATAAAAATTAAAAAAAAAATAATAATAAAATGATACTCGTACATTAACGCTGTTCAGTTTCATGGATTTTTCTCTTTCTTTACTTTTGTTTCTTCCAATTTCTTTTTTTTTTTGTTCTCAGTGAACTACAGAAAATGTAAAAATTTTGTTTCAAAAATGTTCAACATTTTTTTTTTTTATTATTATTTCGTGTTTGATCTTTTTAATTATTTCAAATAACTTGGTTTTATATAAACAATTATTATAGCTGGCTGCACATTGTTATTAAGATTATTTTTTATACTTATAAAAGTTTTTTTTTGTTTTTTTGTTTTTAACTTTTCGTCGCTGGCGTGTTGTGTTATTGATGTTTGTTTTGTTTTTGTAATTCGCTGGATTTGTGTTGAAATCAAAGGAGAAATGAACGAAGAAGAAGAAAAACGACTTTTACATTATTCCTCCCTCGAGAAAAAAGAAAAACATTTATGTTATACGCAAGTGTTTAACAATTATGCTTTTGTCTCAACGGGTGGTGTTGATTCAACGTTCGCTGCCGCTGCTGGTGTTGATTCAGATTCGCTGACCACCTTCTTCTTGGCACCTTTACCCTTCTTGGCACTCTTAGTGGGGTTTATTGGGGTGCTAACGAGTTCCTGAAAACAAAATAGGTATTCGATTAAATTACTTTTTAGTGGGGAAAATATTTATTGTCGGAATGCTCTTGTAGGATGTAATGTTTGAATTTGCGTAAAATCCAAGAGAGAGAGAACCATCTCAAATTTTATAAGAAATCACAGAGAACTGCGACCGCAAAATTCAATTTTTATAGCAAAGTGTCTGGACGCAAAAATCACTAATAAAACTTTTACGTAATTATCTTTGCAGAGATGAGTGATCATTGTTCTTTAGTTCAGTTCGGAAACTTTTCTCTTTGTTTCAAAAAAGACACCCCTTTGTCCCGGGACCTAACGGGGTCAGACGTTCTAATGTGACCTTAGTAAATTAAAGCTCGTCGCGACATTTTATTATATTTCTATGGACAAAAGACGTTGTTGCTTGCCTTTACTTTGGTAAGGCGGAGTTATTACCGCCTCATATCTCTATTCATTTGCCCTTTATGTAGCCATGCGGGGCTAGCATGAAGCGAATCTGAATGCCTTGTAATCTTTTTAGTTTCTTCAAGAAGAAAGGCGTGAAGCTTATTGACCTGAAGTCATCTTGCTTGTTACCTGAATGGATGAGTTTCACACGATTTTTGCACATCATCTGCAGACCAGGTTACTCTGGGCCCATTCATAAATGCAACATTGAGCAAGATCTACTAGGCAGAGAGTTCACAAATGCACGAATTGGCATCACTGCTAAGAAGAAAATTCATAAATGTAGTAAAGCTTTATTCACTGCGCAATTTTGAGCGTAATCGTGCCACTGTCAGAATCGTATTGAGTATTGGTTTGTAAGCACATACTTTGCAGTAGACTTAAACTTGCATTTGCGCAGCTTTTCTTGCTTTACATTGCGTTTGCTTTGCAAAGCTTGCATTTATGAATGGGACCTCTGTGTGTCAAATCCCTAGCCAAATTGCCAGATTGTATAATAATTCCAGGGTTTCAGACACTAAAGCACACGGACCGGTTTCTTGACTGTAATTCATTTACTATGCAAGCACTTCTTCTTCTTCTTCCTTTTATCAGCGAGGTTATGATCCGAAAATAAGGGATCACAACCCTCCCACTTCACCGCATTTCTACTGATCAGCCTGTGGGTTTCGCCTTACTATGCAAGCACAAACTCAAAAAACCGGTAGGTCCTATGATATGTTATGATGAACGGTGCAAACAACGGAAAAGGGTAAACCACATACAAAATGGTGCAATACAAAGTAAGAATTGCAAAGGGACAATACAAAAGATTAAGGAAAAAGTAATTGTTGCATAGAAAGATGGGAACCAATGCAGTCTCGCTCACTAATGTAAATCGCGGAAACGAAACACATCAGATCAAATGTGTACTAGATCATATCACGCTTGAAACGCAAGTCATCAAACAATCTGAGCCATTGAACACGATAAGTTAACTCAAGCATGATGTGAGGACTCCACTAGGATTGCTCATTATACATCGATACATCGAAAACATCGATGTTTACTATTCGATGTATCGAATTAATCCGATGCATCAGATACTTTCGATGTTTAACGATGTATCGATGTACATATTTTATTTGATGCATCGAATGAAAGCACGCACTGTACACAGTTGAATTTCCACTTGGTCGTTTTCTGGTTATAGACCACGGTTGTAAGACCCATTCTTACATACGCGTCCGTAGTCTGGTGGACGAAAACCAAAGAGGTCACAACCATTAATAAACTCACAAAACTTCAGACTAGCTTGCCTCGGTATCACAGGTACTATGCACACTTGTCCCACAACAGCCATTGAAGCCATAATCGAACTTACTCCGTTACATATATTTATAAAAAAAAAGTGGCAATCGGCAGTGCAGTTAGTCTTAGAAAATCAGATGCTAATAGTACACGGGATCACGTGGATCTCATAGAGCTATTGTCCGACTTCCCCGAGCTAGACATGCTCAGCACGGTCTCCGACTTTACGCCCAAATCACTCTACTTTGGTAGAAGGTTTGAGATTGTGATCTCAAGCCGTGATATATGGAATAATGGCGGACCGTCGCTTGATCCAAAAGGTATAGTGTGGTACACCGATGGATCAAAAATGGATTCAGGAGTTGGCGCCGGTGTGTATGGACCCAACCATAAAATTTCGAAATCACTCGGAAAGAGTCCTAATGTTTTCCAGGCCGAGCTTTACGCCATTGAAACATGTGCTAACATTAACCTGCACTCAGACATCAAAGGTGCCTCGATCCATATACTCACCGATACCCAAGCGGCGCTCAAAGCACTGATCTCCCATTTGATCAGTTCAAAATCAGTTCTAAGCTGCTTCGACAGCTTACAAAATCTGGCCCGACACAATAAAGTAAAATTGTGGTGGGTACCGGGTCATGTAGGCGTTGACGGCAACGAAACTGTAGACCTGCTAGCAAGGAAGGCCTCCTCTGAGTAGTTCACTGGACCTGAATCCTTCTGCGGGATATCCGATTCCGCCTTTAAACTTACCCTAAACATTTGGGAACGCAACATGTGCATCTTCCACTGGAATAACTCCCAATGTCTCAGGCAGGCTAAAAGAGCTGTCCAACTCTTCCAAAGACAGGCAGTTGATATCCTAAAATACGGCAGAAATGACATAAGAAGGCTTGTGAGTTTCCTTACCGGTCACTGTCAACTTCTTTACCACCTTAACAAAATGAGAATTTCGGAGGATATCACCTGCCGTCTCTGCCTAGAAGAAGACGAAACCGCAGAACACATACTATGTGTATGTGTAGCTCTGTGTAGTACTAGGAGAAGCTTTTTCCTTAGAGATCATATCTCCAATAGATTCAAGAAACTTCTCCGCAGCCGTAATTATAGCTTTCATAAGGAGAGTAGAAGTACTGCTGCCCTAAAAGTGGCCTATGGCACAATAGATCTCCTTGGTCGCAGTGCCTACAGGCCATTTGGGCGTGGCCACACACCTGTTTAAAAAAGACATATCTGGAGATAAATATTGTAGCAGCAGCGAAGTAATTCCTTTAGTACACTGTATGATTTCAAAACTAAAAACGATTGTGATTGATGAGCCGTTAGTAGTACAAGTACACAGGAACATTCTGGCAGAAATCAAGAAAAGGATGGGCACTTTTGAATAAGTTTCTTCGTTAGCTATCGCTATCTTGTTGGATTCGCGGTTCAGAAACTTCATTTTGAAGACCTGTTGGCTTGTGCACATGCAATTGAAAAAATCAAAGATATGATGACGAAGGACCTCCTTAATGAAACGCGAATAGAATCGGATTCAGATAGTTTGGACAAAGTATCGGAAGATTTCAGCCTTTGGAGCGACCATCACAAACTAGTACGCCGAAACTGGAAAACAAACAAAAATGAAGAAAGTGTTTGTGTTGAGCTTTCGGTCTACTTGAGGACACCTGCTGGTCCCCTCAGTGTAAATCCGTTGGAAATATGGTCGGACTTTAAACAACAATTTCCAAAACTTTACAAAATTGCATATAAATATTTAACTGTGTTACTCAGCTCAGTGCCATCAGAAAGACTTTTTTCCAAAGCTTCACAAGGGTTGAATCAGCAACGTAATAGAATCCAAGGAAAGCGAGTTAATAAAATATTATTCCTGCAAAGTTTGGGGATGTCTAATTTCAAAATAACAGGCTTTCTAAAACCCATGATAAATAAATTTTAATAAATCTAATTTTAACTAAGAACATAGGATAATATCTCATTATCTTATTTCCTAACCTATATTTTTAACAACTACGTCGATGTTTTTATTCGATGCATCGAAAACATAGATGTTCTTCATCGATGCATCGTTATATATCGATGCATTACATCGAATAAAACATCGATGTATTTTTTGTATGGACATCTCTAGACTCCGCCCAAAGGTGCGAGTAAAATTCTGTTTGTAGCCAAATCTGTGTGAAACGATAAATAAATAACATTTCATTGACTTTGTCCAAGGAATTTTCAAACCCATACGTCACCAAATCACTTTATATCACATTCGTTAGACCTATCCTTGAATATGTTAGTCAAGCCTGGTCGCCACACTATGCTGTACACATCCGACGTATTGAAGCCATCCAGCGCAGGTTTATCCGTTTCGCCCTACGCGGTCTCCCTTGGCTTGATAAATACGACTTGCCTCCCTATTCTGATCGTTTAAAACTCATCAATCTTCAGTCTCTTGAAACTCGTCGCGATATTGCCGACCTACTCTTCCTCCATCAGCTAATTACTGGTCAAATCGATTGTCTCGCGCTTCTTGAATTAGTCTCATTTAACACCAATCCCCGTAACCTAAGGTCCATTCCCCTCTTTCGTCTCTCTTATCATCGCACCAATTATGGTTATAATGCACCACTGTCCAGAATGTTGCGCTTGGCAAATTATATGGAAAACACATTTGACTTCCACTGCAGTAGAACCACCGTTCGAAACGATCTTCAGCTCCGCCTCAATTCCACCTAGCCATGTCTTGATTTTGCCACCCCCACACCCAAATTGCTACTCTCCTATTCTCCCCTCTACCCTCTCCCTTCTCTACCTAGCTTTTCCATCCTCTGTTAGTTTTAAGTTGTTTTTTTTTTAGATTGTTTAAGCTCAGGGGCCGCAAAAAAATTATATTTTTAAGTTATAGCTTTAAGTACCTGCTTGTATTAAGCTTAAATAAATAAAATTACCTTGAGTTCTGGTTGAGCTATACTATGCTCGCTATTGTAGTTCTCTTCAGCGAATGGGATTCCGGTAACCAAGTTCACACCGTTTGGCATAAGAAGGACAGTATGCTTAAATTGAGCCACGAATTCGGCTGTAATAAATAAATATATAAGTTTCCTTTCGAAATATTCAAAAGCTTATTATACTCACTTGGTTTCTCATATAACACTTGGAAGGGTTCAATCATCTTGTGAGAAACGCATTCAACAACACCCATTCGTGCCTTGGTCTCTTCATCAAAGTGCCGCAGATTAAAAGGCATATTTCCATATTTCGTTTTAACCTATAAACAGAAAATACACACAAACAACTGTTAGTTTCATTCCCATCCATACACAATTTTGTTTCAATCAATCCCTAGCCTCAGATCTCATAATCTTGCAATCACAAGGTAAACAAACAGAAATTTCATCAGCTCAAGAGCGTTTCTCCACAGAATATCTCAGGAGCCGAATCCATCTCCGTTCGTTGCGACCCTCAAGCGTGTGTTTTTAATCATTGGCTTCGAAAAAGATTTTATCAGATGTATGCTTTAAATGGAACTTAAACTTGCCTCAGCTAGGAGCGCTCTTGATGCTTTCAGCTTCAGTTGATAATTCTCATCAGTTTTCTTGTAGATTGAAATTTTTGTATCCTTCTCACGTCCCTAAGATATAAACAAAAAAACATATTTAGAAGTGTGTTCGAAGGATAAGCGTTCTTATGTTTGTGTAACTTACAACTCCCTCTCCAGAGCTCACTATAACATCGATGGCGTACACTTCATGTGTTTCGAAATTGCATTTTTCGTGCTCCTTGCGTTGAGCTTCGCTTGGATTTTGAATAATTGTTTTTTCGCCATCGATTTTGAATTGTTTCAGCTGATGACTGAGCATACCTTCGATTGGCTTGCATTTATATGATTCGGCAACTTGTTGTACAGCTTCAGTAATTGCATAGTTCTGGAAAGAAAGCATAGAAAGAATTTCAATTTTATTAAATCGTCTAATTGAAGCTTCTTCTATGCAGGATAACCGAGTGCGCACAATCGTTTGATGCGCTTTGAAGAGAAGTTATACCAGTGAATGCTGAATCCCATCCCGCGATGACAGAATACAACTAGACAGTTGGCTGGTTGATTGGAATTGGCCGTCGATGAGGTACACTTCAATTAGAAATAGGTGGTCCATTGTTCTACAACTAAGTAAGAAAGGGATCACACGGCCTACCCCTTATCTATTTGCTTCTTAGGATAAGTGTTGATTAAGCCGTACAGGCATTGTTGAGATCACTTAGATCGTTAAAAATGTATTCACCTAGCTTTAGCCTATTTAATGTTGGCGAGCCATGATTCCTTCCTCCCTTTCGTCTCTGCAGCTCCTGCAGAAATCATTGTAGGAAATACCCAACTTACATAATGTCAATAGCAGTGTCCAGTGACTCAATTTTTGGTGGAGTACTGGCCAGAGTAGCTTAGCTGTATTGCATTGATCTATGTAAAACCATCGGAGAAGATAGATGGTTTTAATGCGAATAGACGATCAGCACTACTCTGCTACCTAAAGTATGTAAAGTTTCCTGTTCCTCAAGAGAGAAAGTATGCAAAACTGGCATACAGGACGAGTGAGAGAAGGGTTATTTAAATCAGCAGATATTTAGTAAATGGAACATTATGTTTCAGAAGAGATTGGTTCCTCTTTTTTGGGTAAACTCATTTACTTTGCATTCAATAAAACTCCGCAAAGTCCTTTATTTCTGAGTGAAAACTGTGGTACAACCCTAATCAGAAAATCTACACAATATTGCCAATATTTTCTTCGGATGGTGTACAAATTTCTCTTTGCAGTCCGCTAGATGTTCTCGTAGAATAATATTATCTTTGCGACACATATATGTACGTCTTGCTTCGTTAGGACTGATTTAACTCAGATGTCAAACATTCTTAACGAAAAGTGTAGATATTGTCTACTACATTTCACGGTTAATGCATCATTTTACTCTAGGCAAGTACAACGGCTACTAAAGTAAGAGATAAACTCCTCTTATGTACATTATTTGTTACACATGCCCTACTAGTTCATTAAAATAACACATGTAGAGCACTCAATGAGTAGTAGTGCGACTAACCCATTGTTAAGCTTAGAACAGAAAATGTATGGAGATAATTAGGGGGAAACCTATTGACTAGTATTTCTCCATTGTGGCTCCCCAAAGATTTCTCTGGCAAAAAATTAACATTTAAACCGGGAATCGTATCCAAGTCTAAAAATTGTTGATTCCTTGCGGAATCCTGCAACGCATGTGTGAATATTTACTTACACTAGATCCGTCCTTAATTAGCCTGAGTGCAGCTTGCACTGCCCAATACGCGGCAAGGGTAACATCAGCCTTTTTGCCCGTCACTTTCTTATCACTCGATGCTCCAACGACAATAGTATGAGCGGCGACAGCAATGAATCCATCAATATGCGCACCCAAATCTCTGCAAGAAAAAACACAAACATATCCATTCAAGGCTGTTTCAAGAATACTAGTACAAAGAACTTACATTTTAACAACATCACCTTCTTTGAGAATGTAATCGGTGTCATTCTTCGTTGGTGAAAAATGACACACACAATTGTTTACTGATAAACATGTTGGGAATGCGATTCCTTTTTTCAGGTCTTTTTCCTTTTTGTAAACCTACAATAAAAAGACATACGATTGCACGTTCTGTTACATAATTGTATGTCTTTTGATCAAAATAGAAACTAGAGTATCTACTATTCAATTGTCCTCAGATCTCATAATCTTACAATCTCTGGGAATCCGCTTCAACGCAAAAGTGGGCTGCCAAACAGATATATGGCACGAAGCGTTTTCTTTCCCCATCATCCCAAGGGAGGGTCAGAAACCACTTTCACTTTTTTGTTGTCACTTCAAACCCTCAAGCGCTTGTTTTTAATCATTGGACAGAAAGTAATAGAAAATGTGTTCCGTGTAATAAGGGATAAACTTACTTTGCCGGTTTCCTCGCTGATTTGACTGTCGCCCTTTGTACAAATTTCCCTCACAGAGGCATCAGCAACACAGAGATCAATGACGGATTTTAAAGTTTCTAAAGCGAAAGTATAGTTGTTACATACATATGTATATTAAAAGCATTTATTGGCGATGAAAATACAATTTTGTCTAACAAAATCGTTCAGATAAGGTGTCTAGTTTTTGTTTTTTTTTTGTGTAAGGTGTTTACTTCACCGCAAGGTTAGACATATCGATAGACGTATTGAATTAAAAATAAAACTAACGAATAGATTTTCGAAGTCAAGAGTGATAAGAGGCCATCACAGTCGCTTTGATAAGAACATGTAGGCTTTTGTTGAATTTATTATTAAAATATGTTCTAAAAGAGGGACGAAGACATGAAAAGATCAAATGTCAGGAAAGGAAGTAAATAATGGGATGTATTCTAAAGATCGACTCGAATCGAATTCATCCAAACAGTGGTTTCCTTACTATTTACCGCCCACAATTTGATGGTATAAATGCATGTTTGTAAACTGTGTATCATCTATTTAGTATGACTCAGAATCCTGGAAGTGAAAATTATCTGAAATGCTGATTGTATGAATCCCAATAACTTTCGATTCGAATTGGGTTTCAAAATAAGGGTGAATGCAGTATTGAAGAATGTTTAGACCTTTCTCAACAAGGTCGGGCCCGTTCATAAATGCAAGCTTTGCAAGGCAAACACAGTGCAAAGCAGGAAAAGCTGCGCAAATGCAAGTTATAGGGCCCATTCATAAATGCAAGCTTTGCAAAGCAGGAAAAGCTGCGCAAATGCAAGTTATAGGGCCCATTCATAAATGCAAGCTTTGCAAAGCAGGAAAAGCTGCGCAAATGCAAGTTTAAGTGTACTGGAAAGTATGTGCTTGCATAGCAATACGCAATACGATTCTGACAGTTGCGCGATTGCGCTCAAAATTGCGTTTTGCAGTGATGGCAATTCGTGCAATTGTGAACTCTTTGCTTAGCACAGATTGCGCAATATTGCATTTATATGTGGGCCCATGGTCTTAAAAGTTATATTAAAATCACTGACGCTGAAAAACCAGGAAAATCCCACAAACAATAGGGCCTTTCCTGCATGTGGGCTGGGGACATTAACAATTCCAAAAGATTATGCGGAATATCGATAGAAATGCGGAAATGGAATCCTCTAAGGTAATAGTTGATAGTCAAACTTTTGACAGTCAAAGTTGATTATCACACTTTGTTAGCTCTCCATAAAACGATCGCAAAGAAGTATTTAAAACTTGGCAGCACATCTTTTTGAATTGTCATTTTCTTGCCAGTGGTATCGCGCGCCGGTCGCAACTATAATTGTTTATTTGTTTCACGTAATTGCTTTATTGGTATACGTACATGTGAAATAGAGCATTGCATAGCATTTATACTATGGCGTCCACTTGGTATGTCCAACAATCGCACGATATAAATAAAAAAAAAATTGGCGACACGAAAAGTAGGAATTACTTTCCATTGGAGTTAGAAGTTAAAGTTATTTCTCAAATTAGATCAAAGCAGTTGTACATTAGAATTATGTTCACCAGAAAATGCTGAATAAAATAATTGCAGAGAAGTAACTACGTAAATCGTCCCAGGGCACAGCAACCATGAGGGTAATGAGCGTGCTGATGAGCTGGCCAGGCGAGGGTCGGTCCTTAACGGCTCTCTAGCAGAAAGAGTCGACATTCCGCTTGGTGCCGTTAAGGGCTATATTCACCTTCACTTCCTCCAGCTAGCCAATCGCGGGTGGAACAGCCTCACAAGCTGTGTCATATCTAGAAATACGTGGCCCAGTTTCAACAAACCCAGGTCAAAAGAGTGACTAGGCAAACCAAAACCAGTTATTGCCAAAATCGTAGCTATCATCACAGGTCACTGGCCAGTTGGAGACCATGCGGCCAAGCTTGGTATCCCCCACAACACCTTTTGGAGGAGCTGCAAGGTTATTAATCTCTATGTCACTCCTTTGCAGATGTCCGACCCTGGCGAGGATCAGACAACAAACTCTTGGCAAATCCTTCTTCGAGGATCTGAGAGTGATAGCGGACAAGAGCATTGGAGAACTAATCCTCTTCCTAAACTCCACGGGCTGGGTTTAAACTTAACATCCCTTTTTTTAACTAACCACTACAATAGGTATACCCGAGTCCGTGGTAACAAAACGGCGCACCCTAAGCGCTAATTGGGTTCTTTTGGACCGCCACTTTACCTACCTAACTACGTAAATCACTTCGCAAATAGCAATTCTTTAATAATAATCGTAAAAAACAGAATGACTATACGAAAGTGACACATAAATAGTTGTCATACAAAACGATCGCAAAAATATGATGACCACGCTGGTGGCCGCCTTAGAGAGAGCAAAAGCGGTGATTGTGATCGTCAACAATCAACTATCACATTAGAGGATTCCACTCCAGTTTTAGATAAAAGGGGAAACAGGGTCACTCCATAATTGAAAGGAAATCATGCGAGTGAACTTTCACCGATTCGACAAAAAAATAAATTTTGGCTCGGAAAAAATAAATAAATACTTGGCGCAACAGCTCTTTAAATGCCAGGGCATAGCTTCTCGCAACCACTCATGTTGTGTGCGTTATATTTTCCACACGAATGGAAGGGACCTACAGTTTAGTGCCGTATCCGAAGGGCAATTTGTTTTGAGAAGCTTCCTCGAGACAACAATACTCTCGGATGTTTGTCAGACGTTCACGAGAGATGGACCGTATAAAAACTTGTCGGTGTTTCCTGGGATTCGATCTTGGAACCTCACGCGCAGTGGTCCGACACACTAACCACTTACGCCACGGCGCCTCGGCTCGATCCGATCACAAAATTTTCTGGGATCGAGTTGAGATTTTACATCGAAAGATTGAGTTTGACAGATAGAGAAAAGAGAGAAAAGGTAAAGAAAATTAACTTCACACGCAGTGGAAACAATGTCAAACTCAATCCGCTTTCTCCTCGATTTGAAATCGTACTCTCAATTCGATTACAGCGAAAACGCGGATTGAAAGCCAATCCTCTAACTCAACCCGGTCATGAAAACGTAGTAGATGCATCAGCTGTTGTGCGCTCACGGTGTGTGTACGGTTTATGCGTTAAGATAATACGTTATATGGAATTGAATTTTTACTTCAACCATGCGCCTATTTTTTTTTTATAGTTTGCTCGCACTCAAGGGGTTATGAATACCCTTAATGTTTACACACAGCGCTGGCGTTGGGAAGGATAGATAAAAAGAGAGAGAAAGATTTAAGGTGGTGGTTTTTGAAGCTCAGTTGTTCCTGCTTCTGAGAAACTCCGGGGTGGCGTCCAGATAACTGGGCAGATTTGTTATATTTTGTCTTTGCTTCTGATTCACAGTATTTTCTTTTTTCTTTTCAATCACCCTGATTGTCGTTGGCGATTGTCGCTTTATTTTTCTGTTGTAGCACGAATCCATTTTCATAACTTTTTCACTGTGAAAGAGTTGTAATAGTATTCTACAAGACAAACAAATTGCTTAGTAATGTTTAACGGTCAGCAGGTCTTAGCTATGAATAAAACGGCAATCGTCGAAAAGCGAAAAACGCTAACGACAATCAGGGTGAATAACTGATGTCATAGGCAAATCATCAACAGAGCGAAACATTTTTTCAGCCATATGACCAAGCTACTGCCAGTGTTATGCCTTCGCAGTAGTGTTGACACAAGCTTTCGCAATTGATCGGACTGGCTTTTTTATATTTTATGAGAAATAAATAAATGCTTCCTGGCATCAGAATTTGAACCATTAGCGTGGCAATCGACGACGTTACAACTACACCATTGCCACCCCAAATGCTCAAGTTCTGTAGAAATGTTTGTTGTTTCCTCGATAGTATAGCAGTCAGTACCCCTCTCCCCACAAATGGAATTGTTCAGATATGCCTACTGTTGGGCTTGTTGTATATATCAACTAGTAACTTTTTTTAAAAGTTAATTATCCAATGAATCATTAAATACATATCGCCCATTCTCAGAATGATGCATCTGATCAATATTCACTCCTCGCCTTTTTTGGCACTATTTGAGCTGGAGACCAAAACTAATTCATGGTTGAGATCTTACAACAAAAAACAATTTTAGCAACTGCACTAAATTGTAATATTGTACATTGCATCATCTGCATTGACATACATATTTTAATTCCTAAAATACTTCATATTGCATTACAATCGATAGCGCAATGAAAAATTTAACACGTATGGAGCTGACCTTGGTCAATGTGTCTTTTACCAGTTTAAAGCAGTTCTGACCCACTTGAGAAGAACAAAAGAATGGACAACGTACAGTGCAATACATACTCGGAAAGATAATCGATAATTCGTACACTTGCTACATAAGAAATGAACAAAAGGTGTCACATTTTTCCGTTTATTTGATAAAACACCAAAATTGCATTCTTTTGTTCATCTCCTCCACTACAAGGCAGACGACGCCGGCTATGTATTTCGACACGTTACAATATTGAAACAAATCTTTAATTAACGTTTCTAAAAATAACTTAGCCGCGTGGCGCGTGAACTTTCGCCAACCGGTCTGTCAACCGGGAGGACAGCAAGAGAGAGCACAGATGCAATGAAAAACCCACGATGTTGGAACTGATGCGACAACCAATTGGGACAAAGACCACCATACTCACTTTCGATTTCCACACAAAATCAAAGAATTATGCAAAGTTGCGCAAAATTAAAAGCTGCGCCCCTCACTGTGTTGCACAATTGCAAAACTAGATCAATTATGAAATTGCACAGTGGAGGGGAAATTTCGCAAAACCCGCAAATAAGAAATGAAATTCGAAATTTTTAAAGGTTAGAATTCTACCCATCATCCGCGTGGCTCTTTTCAATGGGTGAAGTGGAGGTGAACAAGGGTGCTGCTGGGACAGGGTTAATAAACCAGAACGTGGAACACCACCTACGAAAGAAATAGACTTCCCATATCCACTACTTACTGTTAACAATTTCACCAGCCAGTTTATATTTGGTCACAACTAAATCCTCGGCAATGGTTTTCTCTTGAACTTCAACTTCGTCGGCCATTGTTGTTGATTGCGGTCTTGTATTTGTCGAGACGAAATCGAGAAAAAAATTCCAAACCAAATACCGAAATAAAAAGGAAAATGTTGTGTTCTATTATTTCGACGCGAGGAAATAATAAAAAGAATACTTTTTAATTAATACGACGACGGGGGAAAAAACAAACTCAAAAGAATTTTTATGTATTTTTACATGCGACGCGGCAGTAGTTAGCAAAAGAAAACGAGGTACCACAGAGCGCCAAGGAAAGAAGGAACAAGAAAAAGGGAACGTCACACAAGATAAGTTTGGTTACAGTTCAGTGGATTGTGGGTTATTGTAATAGAGTGAGTATACAGATGGCGGTCAATATTGGAAGTGCAGCTGTTTTTTTTTTTAAATCAAACATCATGACCGTTTTGACTACGATGCCAAGTGCCAAGAAAGGATGGGAAGTTTTAATGGTAAACCACAATGTGGCTTTAGGTCGCTCCGGCGTTACTGGGCTTTAAGTGGCGCTTTAGAAACTTACAATATCACAAGTTAAGAAGCAGGTCAGGGGACGCTAGGAATATGCCAGTATATAAGTTCTCTTCCAATGGGGGAGGGATTGGAATAATTTCCTTGCTAGATTGGTTCTTATTTAATTGGTGTAGATAAAATGGATGTGGATTGCTCAAATCTATATAAATTTGGTAATACATTTTTAATGTAAATATGGTTTTAATGTTATTTTTTTATTTTTCAGAGTTCCACAACTTACTAGCGTGTTTATTTTGAGGAGAATCTCCACCTCAGAGAAAGTTCTTTCACTTAAATAGAATAACCTCAACAATTAAATGGGGAAAAAATCTCCCATTATTTGTATGTCGAACAACACTACGTACAGAAGAGGAAAAATAAAAATGCGAAAGCAGGAGCTCAATTCCGCAAGCGTGTGCTTTTTTTCCAATGTGTACACTGAAATCGTAGGGTGGAGGGTGGAATCGGCTAAGATGATAGGTGATAGTGTGATTTGTGATAATTAAAAGCGATCAAAAATTGCCTGGTCTGTGTATAGTAATCACCAACAAATTTCGAGGAGGTGGCAGCAATTGACTTCTCAAAACGTCATTGTTCATTGTCCTGCTTAAACTAACGTAAAAAAATTCAATTTCAATTTCATTTAGATGGAAAGAACACGTAAAAGAGAAAAAAACGGAGTAGGAAAGGATTCGTCACTATCAATCTATAATAAGCTTTTATTATATAAGCAATCATTGAAACCAATATAAATAAAAAATAAATATTTGGCGCAACAGCTCTTTGAGTGCCAGGGCCTAACTTCTCGGGTAGGGGTTAGAATATACCCGAGGTAGGCATGCCTGTCGTAAGAGGCGACTAAAATCCACCCTTCGTATACCGGGCTTAAAGTGTATACAAAAAAATGCAATGAGTAAAACGAAAAGATTTAATACCCCAGGTGGCAGTCCAGGTTCACTGGAAAATCCACCCTCTTCGGAGGTAGGCTCTACGGATTCTGGGGAGAGCCAATTATTGCAATTGATAAATCCCTTTATAAAAAGTTCAAGGGTACCTCGGTCTCCACCATCAAGACCGAATGTCTCCGGGAAAAAAAGTCCGCCGGAAGTGCAAGCGCACAAGAAACAGGACTTAGAGAAATGTAAAAGCTTTGAGAAGGAAAATAACGAACTTCGCAATAGGCTTGATGAAATGGATCGGCTCTACCAAGAGCTCAAAAAAGAGGTAGACATGCTGAGAGAGGAAAACAAGCTTCTAAAGAACTCGCTTTTACAAAAAGAACGCGAAGATTCCCCTCCCCGCGCAGCTCCACAATATCATACGGACGAAGAAGAGCTTGCACGCGAAACGAATTGCGTCTTAAAGAAAAGACCTAGCAAAAAACGCAGAGCCGGCTCTTCGCCCGAAATCGAGCCGCGAAAAGAAGACAAGCAAAATGAGCCGAAGCCAAAGCAAACTCAAGCTAAAGCACGTCCTCCGCCTGCAATAAACGTCGTTGGCATAACGGACTACAGTAAGCTACATTGCCTTCTTAAAGGTACGACGACATCGAAATTCAAGGTAACGTCACTCAGGAACAATGCGTGGAAAATTAACGTTGATGACTCCGATGGCTACCGAGCAATATCACAAAAATTAAACACGGAAAAAATCCAGTGGTATACTTATGAAAATAAGTCAGAAAGACCACTGCGTGTTATAGCAAGGGGTCTCCACCCCTCGTGCACAAAAGACGACGTAATGAACGACCTCAAAGCTAAAGGTTTGAAAATTCTTAATGCCGTCAATATTCTCAAAAAGGTGAAGCAACAAACGGAACAAGGCCAGGAAATCATGGTCATGCATGGACTTCCGCTCTTTATGCTTACCTTTGACAGGAGCGAAAATGTAGACGATATTTATAACGTTAAAACTATTCTGAATATCGTAGTCAAGATTGAGCCTATGCGTACGAGTACGAGATCGATACCTCAGTGTAAACGCTGTCAAGGCTTTAATCACACACAGTCGTATTGTCAAAAAGAGCCGAGATGCGTAAAATGTGCTGGTAACCATCTCTCGGAAAAGTGTGACCTAAATAAGCAGGCCCCGGCTACCTGCATTAACTGCAAAGGAAATCACCCAGCGAACTATCGAGGTTGCGAAGTGGCAAAAGAGCTTCAAAAAAGGCGAGACACATTTAAAAATATTCAACGCCAGAACGCAGAACCGGTTAAAAATAGTCGTGAAATCGCTAAGCCAAGGGTAACGACCGTCAATAAACACGTCAAACTTAAGACGAGAGTCGAGCAAAGTAAAGTTCCTTCGGCAAAATCAAAGGAAAAGCCACAATCTCCAGAGACGCTAACATATGCTCAAGCTGCGTCGCTAGAAACCAAGCAAAGCGGTGTTACGGTAGACCCAGTCTCCCAAGTCTTCTCTATAATTCTTGCGAAACTTGAGGAGCAAACGAAGGTAAACAAAGTCATATTTGATAAATTGAGCAAGCTCGAGTTAAAACCTCGCCAGAAAAGAACTCCCATATGAATATGAATCAGTTACTAAAAATCTTAACATGGAACGCAAACGGCCTTCTACAAAAAAACGCCGAATTAGAAGTATTCTTACGGAATGACAACATTGACATTTGCTTGATCTCTGAAACTCATTTGACAAAGGAATCCGGAGTAAAAATAAGAGGGTATCGTGCTTATCACGCATACCACCCTTCCGGAAGAGCTAGAGGCGGATCCTCCTTATTCATTAAAGACTGCATTGAGCACTCCATAAATACGACGATTGAAATCGATACAATGCAAACAAGCTCAGTTCGAGTTAAGAATAGGCACTCATATTTCAACATCGCGTCCATTTATTGTCCTCCGCGATGCACGTTTCGAAGTAACGACTTTGTACGTCTCCTTGACTCACTTGGACCGAATTTCATTATAGGTGGCGATTTCAACGCAAAACACACCTTTTGGGGTTCCAGATCCAATTCACGGAAAGGCAGACTTCTGTACGAAGCCGGTATGCAATTCGGGGTTGATTTCTTTTCGACGGGGAAACCGACGTATTGGCCCTCTGATACAGCAAAAACACCGGACCTAATAGACTTCTTCGTAGCGAAAGGAGTATCTTCAAATTTTGCGAAAGTAGAGGAAAGCTTTGATCTCTCCTCAGATCACTCGCCGGTAATCTTGACAATAAGTGACCGACTAATGACAGTAGAAGCTGTGCCTAGATTAACTAACAAAAAAACTAACTGGCGCGACTTTAGAACTGATTGCGAAGAAAATATTGTCTTAAATGTATCGCTCAAAACACCCTTCGAAATAGAAGATGAGCTCGGCAAATTTATTGAATCAATACAAAATGCCGCGTGGAAAAATACACCTTTAAGGAGGAAAGAAGTCCCATGCAATGAAGCTTATTATCCGCCGGAAATAAAAGAACTTATTCGAGAAAAGAGGAGAGCACGCAAAATATGGCAACAAACTCGCGCTCCCCAGCATAAAACCCACTCGAATTTCCTATGCAATAAGCTTAAAAAAGCGATCCAAGACCTAAAAAACCGAGAGACTTCAGCTTATCTTGAAGGTTTAACCGCCGAAAAAACTACTAATTACTCGCTCTGGAAAGCTGTCAAAAGAATTAAAAAACCGCAAATACATTCGCCACCGATAAGAAAAAACAACGACGAATGGGCAAAAGGTGACAAAGAAAAAGCGGATCTATTTGCCGAGCACTTAGAAGAAACTTTTAAGCCATTTGATGGAGAAACATTGGTAGACGATTTTACCGGTACGACTACGACATCTGACAACCTTAGAATAAAAAGTGTGTCACTTATAGAACTTTGCCAGGCAATAAAAAACCTGAAGAACAATAAAGCTCCTGGCTATGATTTAATAACCGGACAAATCCTCAAGGAATTACCAAAAAAGGCACTATTAAAATTGCTTTATTTAATAAATGCTTCCATTAGATTATTATACGTTCCAAATCAATGGAAAGTCGCAGAAGTCATAATGGTTCCGAAACCGGGAAAATCTCCAAATGACAAAAAATCGTACAGACCGATATCGCTACTACCAATAATATCGAAGGTATTTGAAAAACTCCTTCTGAAACGGATTCTTCCGGTCATTGAAGAGAGACGCCTAATACCTGACCACCAATTCGGGTTCAGAATCAAGCATTCCACAATTGACCAGGTTTATAGAATAACCGACGAAATTGAAAAAGCCCTTGAGGAGAAAAAGATTTGTTCTAGCGCTTTTCTTGACGTATCTCAAGCCTTCGACAGGGTTTGGCACGATGGATTGAATTATAAGCTAAGACGAATCCTTCCGGAGCAACTTCATAAGATCTTAGAATCGTACCTTAAAAACAGACTTTTTCGTGTTAAGCACGGAACTGAATATTCTGATTTTAAAGAAATCGCCGCCGGAGTTCCGCAAGGAAGTGTCCTTGGGCCTATCTTATTCTTGCTGTACACTCGGGACATACCTCAAACTGAAGGCACTATTGTAGCTACGTTCGCGGACGATACGGCTATTTTGGCAACGGAAAGTTCAATCGAGTCAGCAACCATAAAACTCCAACGAGCCTTGGATAAAATCTGTGAGTGGACAAAAACTTGGCGCATTGTTCTTAACGAGACCAAATCGACGCATGTTAACTTCACTTACAAGAAAATAATCAACCTTCCCGTTTTCATTAACTCGGTACAAATACCGCATGCAAACGAAGCTAAATATCTGGGAATGACACTAGACGCGAAACTTAAATGGAAACCTCACGTTAAAAAGAAACGTGACGAAGTCGAAAATCGACTTAGAGAAATGTATTGGCTAATTGGAAGATATTCCAAACTAAGCGTATATAACAAACTGCTTCTGTATAAGCAAGTGCTTAAACCCGTGTGGACGTACGGTATACAACTCTGGGGTTGTACCAAACCAAGCAATAGGAATCTCATACAATCATTGCAAAATAAAATTATAAGAATAATCGTGAACGCTCCCTGGTATATCAGAAACAATGATATCCACAGAGACTTAGGGATAGCTACCGTGGAGGACGAAATAAAAAACTTCGCTCGCAAGCTTCGTATTCGTCTTCATGGCCATTGCAACTGTGCCATACTCCAAACTTTGGATGTGACAAATCTTACGCGCCGACTTCAAAGAACGAAACCGTTCGAATTAGCGCTATAAGACAAAAAGCCGCATGTCATGACGGTTTCAGCAGGTGCTTTTATTGGAAATCTACCTGCCTCACGCGAATATAAATCTGAAGCTTAAACTACTTGATAAGGTCAAACTTAGTCGTAGTAAACAAAACGAAGGGAAGGGTGTTTTTAGTCAGTAGAAATCTGACACTACTATGAGTACACGGTCTCATAGTGTCTCATGAAGATTTTCACCTACCCACGAAAAAAAAAAAAAAAAAAAAAAAAATGTTGTGTGCGTTATATTTTTCACACGAATGAAACGGACCTACAGTTTAGTGCCGTATCCGAACGGCGATGGGAGAAGCTTTTTCGTGACAACAATACTCTCGGATGTTTGTCAGACGCTCGCGAGAGGTGGGACCGTGAAAAAAACTTTTTGGCGTTTTCTGGGATTCGAACTTGGAACCATGCGTATTGAAGCCAATATGGACATATGGTATTCAACTATGGGGCTGTACCAAAAAGAGCAACGCAGACATCATCCAAAGACTTAAAAAAAAAGTGCTAAGGAATATCCTTAATGCACCCTGGTACATAAGGAATAATGGCCTCCACAGGGATTTAGGAGTGGAATGTGTCACAGAAAAAACTAGGAAAAATATACGAAGGCATGAATCAAGGCTTCAATAAAACACTAACCCTGAGGTAGTACAAATTTTAGACAACGCAAACATAGTGCGAAGGCTAAATAGGACAAAGCCACTTAAATTGACCTAGGTGTATCAGAACACACTCATGTAGAAATATATGTATATATATAGTAGGTGTAGTATGTATCTGGATATCTATCTAACATTCGAAAATATGTACATACGAGTGTAATGGAATGACAACAACGAGCGTCGGGGCGCTCGGTGTGAATCTATCCCCCAACGTTTTGAGTGGATTAAATCCCAATTATGTTCTATGCACTTACTTATATACATAAGAAGACACTATCATCTGTCGAGGGACGCTCGTGGAACTCTCGAATCGAAAACAAAGACCATAGAGATCAGAAAAAAAATGCTAATTAGTACAGGTGACTAGATCGCAATATCATCGAAGAGCACAGAACGAGCCTCACCAACGGTATTAACCGGGGTAGGTAAACGCCTAACATCAGGCGTGTCTAATCTCGAAAAAAAAAAAATTCATTTATTTGTGCTTTGTATTTTTCGCAGAAAAACTGCTTGGTGGTTTGGGATGCTAGGAACTTTATATCATAGGGACATCATTTTAGCTGCTTTGTTTCTATGACTTTAACCGTGCTTTTAGCTATGATGTTTTGTCCCATTGGCGCCATTCATTCAGCGCCAACTTGTCATTAGTAGCCACCACCTACAATAAGGTTTAAAGTTGAAGCCAGCTGAAGAATGGGTGGAATGTGCAAAGACCCAGTTGCCAAATCAAGCATTCCCAAAAGATACAAAAATGCTTGTTTTGAAGGTCGGGCCTTTTTTAAGAATCTAAACAACATGATGAGAATCAGCGAATTGCTTGTTGTTTTATACAAACTGGAAAAAATTCACACTTACATTGCATTTAGTAGCCCAATGATATCTGATTTATTTCTTAGTTGAGTCCTTAGAAGACGCAGACTCCTATTACTTTCTTTGTCCTCGTCATCACTGCTTGAACTCAAAAATAATTTGATCGAGGTAAACATTTTGTTGGTCTCTGGACCTAAGACAATCATGAAAAAATAATTCAATTGTATGAAAGTGACAACTCTTCAGCTGTCACAAGAAAACGATCACTAAAATGCGATCATCAAAAGAACTATCACCTTGCATGAAGCAAAAACTAAAAATATGACTATCACTTATCACAAATCACCTTAGCCGATTTCACCCCTGGCTTTTTCCGATTCCGCGAACGTGGGAGTGAGTTTTCTTTTTTGACAGTTGTCGTGTATACAATTGAAGAAATGTATTCACTCTGTTTTCGGCTGTGAAGTGAAGTGGCAAAAACAAAAGGACGAACCAAAAAGAATACAAAAAGCCAGTAATGAGCAGAAGGAATATTTGTTGACCTATATGGAAGAGAATATAGAATTTGCTCACGATAGGTTTGTTGATTTAACCAATATTACATTTTCTTTTATGCATATATATAATTTTCTTTTTTTAATGCAGATTTGAATCATCAGATGGGGCACAATTAAACGCCACTAACTGGCAAATGCTTACCACCCATTTAAATGCGGTGGTAGGTGCATGAAAGACGTCAACGTCACGTAAGTATTGGCGAGAGGAAAAGTAAGCAAATCAAATTTATGCGATAAAATATTTTCTTTACTGTACATTTGGGCTTCATGGTAAAGAGCGAAAAGCACAAATGAAGGCTAGTTTCCAAAGAAGCAGGGTGAATGGAATAAAAAAAAGTTAACCAGGTAAGTCCATTTGAAGAGCGCATAGTTTATTTCGAACCCCGCCATCTTCCCTTCCCAACCGCGCGAGGGGACACACTTACGCTCTCGTTAGCAAGTTATCTGTTTATAAATTTGGCAATATAGATTCTCGGTTTTCATTTTACATTATTATTCAATTGTCGAATTTAAAAATTTCACTATTTCTTCTTTAAATTTCTTCAAATTGCTTATGTTCCTTATTTCATTCGGGAGACAATTAAATAATTTCAAACGTTTGAACAATAAAGTATTCTGAGCACGCGCGGATGATTTCCGTTCTAATCGAAAATTTTGACCAACCCTAAGTCTATATGGGTGACTTTCACTTATATACCTTAAACTGTTAAAAAGATAGTTTGGGTCCATTTCGTTTTTAATTTTAGAAACGAACATTAACGCGTTTAGGTTGATTTGTTGCCTTATACTTAGCCATTTAAGCCTTTCCAGCATATCCTTGTGGGTTAGTCTTGCGCACTTGAGAATTATCCTCATGGCTTTATTTTCGATGATCGCTAACCCCTAGTCGCCACTGACAATAGCTGCGTTTTGTTTTCCCCGTGAACTGGTTCAGTTCATATTTTTACACAGGATGCAAAAACAACGATCGATGATCGCTAACCCCTAGTCGCCACTGACAATAGCTGCGTTTTGTTTTCCCCGTGAACTGGTTCAGTTCATATTTTTACACAGGATGCAAAAACAACAATTGAACCAGCATTTGAGCTGGTTCAATTTTCGTGAACCATAATTTCTAAACCCATATCTCACCACTAGATGGCTTTCCACAAAAAAAATTATATGTAAAGCTTGGCAGCTCTGCTGAATGGCAGAAGTAAATCATAGTTATTCGTTTTATCCTCACTTTCTGACATAAGTATCTAAAAATACTTAATTATTTAACAAATATAAAAATATTAAGCACTTTTCTCACTTCGATTGCCATTTTCCCGCCATTTTTAATCCATATGAAACGTCAGTGTGTAGCTGCTGCTACCAACTTGAGAAAATGAAATTTCCATGTGAACCAGGAGCGTTTTTTTATTTTGAGATGAACTAGTTCAGCTCACGAGGATAACAAAACGCGGCTAATAATTCACTGCGAGAAATATGTCAAGCAATTGAAATTTCCAATGGAGACCGCAGATTTCTTGAAATAATTCATTTCATTTGCGGTCTCCATTGGAAATTTCAATTGCTTGACATATTTCTTGCAATGAATTATTGCCAGTGGAGACTAGGGGTAAGAATTACAGAAAGTAGGTGCACAATTTCTCTAACGGAAGAAATTAATGCGTGGTCCTTTTTTTCACACAGCTGCACATTCTCTTTAATCAACGATCATGGCTCTGATGTGGCTCATCAACGCGTCCTACTGGACGATACAACAAATAAAAATAATTAATTAAACAAAAATATGCTAATCAAAAAATACTTTGAAATTTCCAACTAAAACGTTTTAAGATCTTTTGATTAGTACTGTACATGTGATTTAGAATTGTAATAGATTATAAATTTGGCATATATCCCCATCTCGACTTCCCCAATTGTGACAAATCAAAATTTGTTGCCAGTTAAGCCGGCGGTAAATTGATTTTAATTTGTTAATTTTCTGCAAATATTAAATAATGGCAGCGGAAGCATCTTCGCCAAATGCCAACCCAAAGCATTTGGAAAAGCGATGGAGCAATTTAAGAAAAATTTTGGAGCGACCACGACCGTTCTGCAAGGCCGACTTCACTCCGTCTACAGATAATCTAGAGTTCCTCCTGAACTCTTGTAAGATCTTGGTCATTGGTAAGAGGAACTTATTCATGTTTTGCTCGTTTATTGACGACCTTGCTCACGCTATAGGTGCCGGAGGTTTGGGCTGTGAATTACTGAAGGATTTAGCCTTAATGGGTTTTGGTAACATTCATGTTATCGACATGGATACCATAGAGTTGTCCAATTTGAATCGGCAATTCCTGTTTCGCCGGAAGGATATTGGCTCATCGAAGGCAGAGTGTGCTGCAAATTTCATTACCGCAAGGTAAGTGATGGTGGGGGGAAGTAAGACGGATGGATAGTGGCCTTATGATGGTTCACAATCAAAATACTGAATGCAAGGTAATATATTCCGAATTTTTAACTTGTGTGGTGGACGGCAACGAATACGAAAAACACGGGATATGTTGGCCATGGTATAAAGAACAGCTTGCATTGCCATCACGGGTGCTCTACGTACAAACACCTACCGCTGCACTCGAGATCTTTCTGTAACTTTTACCACATGTAAACAAACCTACAAATCAAATTTCAAGCGGGCAACAGTGCACTTCGACTCACTAACGTTGGTCTCTTCAAGACTAATAACGTAGGACATAGCTCCATTCTCAAGGAATCATTTCCCAAAATCCCTGACGAATCGGATGATATCCTTGGCACTTTACACTTCGACACACCATAGGAAGTGATATATGCTATTAGAGAGGACTGGCGAAGAAAGACAGTCTCTTTCCATAACGAGATTGCAATATACACAGATCGTTCTATGACCAGAGAGGGCACGGGGTCAGGTATTTACTCGGGAGATACGAACCTACAGGTGGTCCTGAGTCTTCCGGACACATACAGTGTGTCCCAAGCAGAGGTTCTAGCTGTACTTAAAGCTGCGGAATCACTTGAGGTGGGATCAATATCCGACAAGAATATAGCCGTCTATATTGACGGTCAGGCTGCGCTAAAGGCGCTAGAATCTTACGTCACTAAATCTGTGATAATCAAGAATTGCCACACAATGCTCAGGGCATTATGTACGCAGAACCGAGTCAGATTATGTTGGGTACCTGGACACTGCGATATCGAAAGAAACGAGCAAGCCGACGCGCTGGCCAAAAGAGGAGCGGGGCTCACACATAGTGCCATAATTGATAGTATTAAAACCACTAGGGTGCGTGGCTAAGGGAATTATTCGTGATAGAATCATCGACACGGGTAATCTAAGATGGTCAAACTTAGATGGTCACAGGATGTCTAAGGCCTTGTGGCCTGTGTTAGACCGCAGAAAATCTAGGGAGATTATAAAATTAGAAAGATCACGGTTAAGAACAGCGATAGGAATACTCTCTGGCCACTGTCTCCTAGGGAAGCATGCTATGAGACTAGTATTATCTAACACGGATGTTTGTAGGTACTGCAATGACCTACATGCCTCAGAGGACATAACACATACACTCTGTGAGTGCCAAGGACCTAGGAGAGATGAGGTCCTTGAACCACAACAAGGATCTCCTTAAATTCTGTAGGGAGATTAATTGTTTGGGAGAATTGGTTTAGGTCTTTTGCCGTGAAGGTTCCCTAGGGATCGCGATGGGCCCACTGGTGCCTAGTGTTTTATGATAACTTCATAACCCTATCTAACCTAACCGAGCCTTAAAGTGCTTAATGCATTTTTTCGTCGCATAGCGTATTTTTGAATCAAGAAACAAAATCACAAATTTATGAATAAAGTAGCACCAGAAACTAAAACTTGTTTGTAAGCTGATTACAGGTATTTTGCTTCCATGGCTCAAGGTCATCTTATCGAGCTGTCTTAATCTGGTCTACATCCCCAAGGCGTGGACCGAGGTTGAAGTTGTCTTCATTCCCAAGGCAGGTAAGAGGTCGCATGTGCATGTGTAACCAAATGATCTCCGACCTATCAGTCTATCGTCCCTTCTACTGAAAACACTGGAAAGGCTGATTGATATTCACCCCCGTTAGAGCATTAGCCCGTTTTTGCTCTCGCCGTCCCAACATGCGTACTGCAAAGGCAAATCCGTTGAAACAGCCTTACACTCGCTTGTGTGCATCATTGAAAAATCTCTGAGCATTAAAGAATATACCATGGTGGCTTTCCTTGACATTGAGGGAGCTTTTAACAATGTCAAGCCAAAGGCAATCACAGACGCACTTGCAAATCTGAAAGTGGATACTTCGCTCGGAGTGTTGATCAATCAATTGCTAACACGCAGGATTATCAACACACAGCTGGGTGGAGCATCGGCCAGAAGACTTGCCTGCTGCGGAACACCCCAAGGTGGTGTTTTGTCCCCCCTCCTGTGGAATCTTGTAGTGAATGAGCTACTAGTGGACCTGGACAGGTCAGGCTGTAGAGTGATTGCCTATGCTGATGACATTGCGATTGCTGCGTCTGGCAAGCACCCAGACACTCAAGGAAATCCTCCAATATGCTCTCTCTCGGCTCACTAGGTGGGCCTCCAATTGTGGATTGGGGGTGAACCCTCATAAAACAGAACTTGTTCTCTTCACAAGAAACGCGTAAAAAGGCTATAGGTAGGAGCTGGGGTATGAAACCTGAAATCACTCGCTGGATTTACGTGTCTGTTGTCAGGCCCATATTACTCTATGGCGTGATCGTTTGGTGGCCTGCCCTTGACAGGGCTGTTCAGCTCTCTCAGGTAGGTAAAGTGCAACGATCCGCTTGCATGTGCATCAGTGGTGCACTAAGAACTACCCCCTCTGCGGCACTGAACATTATGTTCAACCTGTTACCCCTGGATATCCTCGGCAGACAGACTGCTGCCAGTGCGGCTATTCGTCTTAAAGCCTCCTCTCAGTGGTCTAGTTATCACATTGGCCACTCCTCGATCCTTGATCTTCTCAACTTCACACAATTAAACACGGACTACACCCCACCGAAACTGAGATTTGACCGACACTTCCGTACGAGTATCCCTGAATGGGATGGCTCTCCCCCTGATGATGGAAATTCGGTGCACTTCTACACGGATGCTTCTAAGACCGAAGGTGGGGTAGGCTATGGTGTTTTCTCCGATAAGCTCAACCTGAGCATCTCGTTCCGCCTTCCTGATCATTGTAGCTTTTTTCAGGCGGAAATCATGGCGATTAAGGAAGCCATGTCTTGGCTGAAATGTAATGTATTATCTGTCAGCGATATTAGCATTTTCACTGACAGTCAAGCGGCTATCAAGTTCCTGGAATCGTGCTCCTTTACTTCAAAGACCATCTTAGACTGCCGTTTGTCTCTTACAGAGATGACAGAGCAGTTCAACATTCACCCATGCTGGGTGCCAGGTCACAGAGACATTCCAGGAAACTGTAAGGCGGATGAGCTCGCTTGACAGGGTACTTCTCTAAGGATTCTGCCAGATAGGGAAGCCTTGGGTATGCCCATCGCTACATGTAAGCATCTACTGAAGCTGAACGCTATTAGCAAGACCAACCTTAGGTGGGATAGTGGCTCTACGTGTCACATTTCGAGGCAGATCTGGCCTAAGCTGGACCAGAAACGTAGTGTCAAATTGGTTAAACTAAAGCGATTACAGATCAGCTGCGTTATCGGTGTCATCACCGGACACTGTCTAATCGGCCAACATGCCAAAAGACTTGGCCTCTTTTCCAATGACTTCTGCAGGAGCTGTAGGGACGAGGAGGAGGAGGAAACCATTCTCAGTTCCTATGCACATGTCCTGCTCTATCATGCAAAAAAATGTTCCATCTAGAAGCTCCCTTCCTTGACGACCTCAGCGATTTGGCGTCCTTAGACGTCACGAACATCCATCGCTTCATCAAAAGCTTCGGTTGGTTTATTAGTCCCTGAGTGGTCTAATGGTAGATCCTTGGCATCACAATGGACCTTTACTGGTCTAAGTGTGTCTGCATCGTGGTGCAGACAGCCAATCTAACCTAACCTAACCTACAGGTATTTTATTATTTCATGTATTATTTTAAGCCCATTTCCCATCATAAAAAAAAGAAAATATCAGTTAAAACTCCTAACTATAAATCAACAGCTTACGGGACGTCATAACAAGCGAGAGAGAAAAATAAATATGCGCGATATATTACCTTGTAGTTTTGTATAGCTTGGTTGAAAAAGTTCTTAATCCCTGCCTCCTTATCTTTTAGAGTGCCAACTTGCAAAGTAACCCCACACTTTGCCAAAATCCAAGACTACGACGAGTCATTCTACCAGCAATTCCATATTATTGTTTGCGGTCTCGATTCTATTGTCGCCAGACGGTGGATAAATGGAATGCTGGTCTCAATGCTGGGCTTTGAAGAGGATGGTACTGTTGATCCATCGACCATCATTCCAATGATCGATGGTGGAACTGAAGGATTCAAGGGAAACGCTCGTGTCATTTTGCCAGGTTATACTGCCTGTATTGAGTGTACTTTAGATCTATTCCCTCCGCAAGTTAACTATCCCTTGTGTACGATTGCCAATACACCTCGGTTGCCCGAACACTGTATAGAGTTCGTTAAGATAATCCAATGGGAGAAGGAAAATCCATTTGCAACAGCCCTGGATGGTGATGACCCTCAGCACATTTCATGGGTCTACGAAAGGGCATCGGAGAGAGCCAATCAGTTTAATATCTCTGGAGTTACCTATCGGTAAAATATGTTACACAACATTTATCAGATTTATAGAAACTTGTGCTCTAGATTAGTCCAAGGTGTAGTGAAGCACATAATTCCAGCAGTGGCCAGTACAAACGCCATTATTGCAGCTGCATGTGCCACAGAGGTAATTTCACCACAACACAGTACTTTTGGTTTTATACATCGATTCTCTCCCTAAAGGTCTTTAAACTAACAACAAGTTGCTATGACAGTATGAAGAACTACATGGTTTTCAATGACTTGGACGGAATCTATTCATATACGTATGAAGCAGAAAAGAAGGAAAACTGCTTGGCATGCAGTAATGTTCCACAAACCGTGTGCATAGATGACCCGAACACAACAACTCTGGATGACTTCATTAAAATGCTCTGCGATAGTCCAAAGTATCAGATGAAAAGTCCAGGTTTGTAGATGAGAAGTGAATATTTTTGGAATGGCATTAACATTTCTATTTCACAGGAATCACTGCTTACATCGATGGAAAGAATAAAACCCTGTATATGTCCACAGTGAAGAGTATTGAAGAGCGAACTAAATCGAATTTAACTCAATCGTTATCCGAGCTTGGTCTTCGAGATGGACAGGAGCTAATGGTCGCTGATCTAACTACCCCGAATACTATTACTATGAAGCTTAAATACACGTACAATGAAATCGAAATGAATTAAAGTGTATGAGCCTGAAACAAAATAAAATTAAACTTTGCTTAGTTATATGTAATTCATTACGAGAACATATGAATGTATGTCCATACATACTTATTTCTCGAATAAATTTTTTGGAGGTAATGCACTGTAACGTTTACAATGAAACGGGATTGTAGAAAAAGTAGTTCTGGTAGTAAAATACATAATGATAATATTCTCACTGATTGCTAACATCCCAGGTGACTATGTGAATATGAAACTTTGTTTTATAGAATTTTTTTTTTGTCGGGATAGAAAACGCTCGACTGGAGCACTCAAACGCAACTGGTCCATTGTACTACCAGAGAGCAAACCCTGATTTACGCATTTTATTGGAATTTCCTTGTCTTTCTATAAAAGCCAAGCAAGCATTTCAGTGATGAGGAGCTTACAGTACCAGCACCCACCACATCAGCACCGAGGATCTGCCACCTTATACGAGCAAACGCCGGACATTCACAGAGATAATGTTTCGCGGTGTCGTCGCTCTCTCCACAAGCGTCGCAGATTGTAGTGTCACTTAAGCCCAACACGTTAAGGTGCTTGGCAAAAGCAAAGTGGCGTGTCAAGACGCCAATAAGTTGTCTAGAGTCCTTTCTGCTGAGAGACAGCAAGAATCCCGCTGATTTCTTACAGACGTCCGGGAGCATACGTTTAGTCAACCTGCATCATGGAGAGAAATGCCACACACAATTGTGCTCGTGAGAGACCCAATCGTCAATGGAAGCCCTATCCGAGGACGCAGGAAGACCCAACGCGGGTTCGGTACCTGACAAAACCTCCTCTGAGCCTTGTCTAACAATCTCATTGGAGATCTCGTTCCCCAAGATCCCAGTGTGATCTGGGACCCAGATAAGAGACCGAGAATTCAGCCTTGTAACCGGGTTCAAAGAGTTTTTGGTTTCACGAACTATTTTGGAAGTGGTTAATGGGTTAAGCAAGGCCTTAAGCGCAGCCTGTCTGTCACTACAGACACAAATGGTACGTCCCTTCCACCTGTTCTTCACAACATAGTTCATGGCCATTAGGATTGCATAAGTTTCCGCTTGGAAAACAGACGCATATTTGCTTAACGAGAAAATAAGTCTAATGTTATCGACTTCCTGAGGATAAGGAAGGAACACTTCTGCAGACTGTTAAACGGCGATGATGACCAATATTCCGCTGTCAGGCAGAATGAGCCATTCAACAGTGACGATGGCAGTCAAGATTCCCGTCAACCCGATCAGAATGAAGTGAGGATAGCGATATCTAAACTCAAATCCAACAAAGCTGCCGGAGCCGGCGGCCTTGCGCTGAACTTTTCGAGGCAGGAGGAGATGAGTTGGTAAGGAGCATGCACCAGCTCATCTGTAAAATCTGGTCGGGCGACAGTAGGCCCGATGAATGGAACCTCAGCATCATTTGCCTGATCCTGAAGAAAGGAGACCCTCCGAACTGCGCCAATTACAGAGGTATACGTCTCCTCAACATCGCATACAAGATCCTGTCTGCCGTATTATGTGAACGCCTAAAACCGATCGTCAACAACCTGATAGGTCCTTATCAGTGCGGTTTCAGGCCGGGAAAGTCCACCATTGACCAAATATTCACACTACGGCAGATCTTGGAAAAACCCATGAATATAAAATCGATACGCACCACCTCTTCATCGATTTCAAAGTTGCCTATAATAGCGTGCATAGAGACGAGTTATACAGAGCCATGTCTAGTCTTGGTATCCCTGCCAAGCTCGTCCTTTTGTGCAGAATGACGATAGAGAACTCTCGCTGCTCTATCAAAGTCGGTAAGAACATCACCGAACCGTTCGATGTCAGGAAAGGTCTTAGGCAAGGTGACGCGCTATCATGCGATCTCTTTAACACAGTACTTGAGAGAATTGTACGAAACTCACAAGCCAACACCGGAGCTACAATCTTTTACAAGTCTGTACAACTACTCGCTTATGCCGATGACATTGACATAATCGGAAGAACTCAGCGGGCAGTCAATGGGGCATTTACGAGTATTGAGATCGAGGCAGCAAAGATGGGTTTAGCGGTCAATGAAAGCAAAACAAAATATATGCTGTCTACAAAAAAGGACACCCAACATTGGCGTCTTGGACAGAACGCCACAATAGACAGATATAATTTTGAGGTAGTAAAGGATTTTGTCTACGTAGGCTCTATGGTGAACTCCGCAAATGACATGAGTGGAGAGATCACACGAAGAATTATTCTTGCCAATCGTTGTTTCTATGGGCTACAATGGCAATTGAGTAGCAAAGCCCTATCTCGAACTACTAAGGTAACTCTTTATAAGACTCTAATCATCCCAGTCCTGCTGTATGGCGCAGAGGCATGGGCTTTGACAAAACCGGATGAGGATGCCCTTGGTTATTTCGAGAGTAAAGTTCTTCGAGCGATCTTTGGTCCCGTCTGCATAGACGGTGAGTGGAGGAGAAGGTACAATGCCGAACTATATGGCCTGTACAAGGACATCGACTTAGCCAGAAGAGTTCACATACAGCGACTAAGATGGCTGGGTCATTTAGAGCGGATGGAGCCCAACATTCCCGCTAAGAAAGTCTTCGAATCCACCCCGGACGGACGACGCAGTAGAGGACGACCTCGCGGTAGGTGGCGCAAACAAGTAGAGGGGGACCTCAACCAACTTGGCGTGCGCAACTGGAGGCAGCTGGCTCGTAACCGTGCTAGCTGGAGAGGTTTGTTGGTTGAGGCCCAGCTCCACCCCGGACCGCAGCGCTATCTAAGTAAATAAGTAAGTTGTCGACTTCCACGAAGACACCAGCGCCAGACCCTTGACTGGTTGTGAAACCATCCGTGAAAATACGACTACATTCCCTTCCCGGCTCAGACTCTGGCCGAAGTCAGTCCTGAACACAAGAAAAGTCGACTCTGAATTTGCGTGTCAGCTGACGTTCTGGTGTCATTGCATCACAAGGCATATCCATAAGACAGGAGTCGTAAGATAAGTGTCGCACAAGTTCATCAAAATTCCAGTGTGGAGTATACCAAAAACCGTCCCGCTCAAGACGACCGCTGCCTTTGATAGTGCAATCCATTATATAAGTATCGAGGGGAAAGCTCCCGTGCAGCCGAGACAAACCGTTCTTTGGAGTTTCGCACAAAAGGCAATCACATATTTACGCGAGAGCCCCTTCCACCAAACAACCGACGCATATGCGAGGAATGGTCCTATCATAGCCGTGTAGATCCAGATAACCTTATTCGGTGACAAGCCCCAAATCTTGCCAAAAGCAACTTACACGGCCAGAAGACTGAGAGCGCCTTAGTTGCTTTCAACTCGACGTGTTTAATGTAATGAAGTTTCTTATCTAAATTCACTCCCATATGTTTGGCTTCATTGGAAATGCAGATAGTGACGTCTTTTAGCACTGGCTGAGTCAGACCGGTCAAAATCCTCCTTCTCGTAAAGAGAAAAACCTCAGTTTTAAGAGGATTCATCGAAAGCCCACTTCTAGTACACCATTCATCGATCACGCTCCGCCTGCGCGTTAGCACACACCTTCGCCAGGCATGGCCCGACAGAAAGTACAGCGACATCATTCGCATATGCCTTAGCGTAGACGTTAGAACTATTTAGAGTGTTCAACATGGAGTCGACCCCCATGCACCATAACAATGAAGCAGAACGCCACCTTGCGGACAACCCCTGTTTACCCCATGTCATAACATAACGGCCACAATCCGCATCCACTACCAAAGTTCTATTTATTACTTACTTACTTACTTATGTCCTTTAACCCCTCGGGGGGCATAGGGCGTCAACCACGCCTGCGCGCCATCGTGTTCGGAGTTCTGCAACGCGTTTGAGCTGCCTCCAACTCATTCCTAAAGAGCTCGATTCCTCCTCAACTGTTCTGCGCCACGTTTGCCTAGGGCGTCCCGCTATTCTGCCTGCCTGGGTGAGCGGATTCCACTGCATAGCGTATTTCGCAATGGAGTTGTCTTCGCGCTGTAGGGTGTGTCCAATCCATTGCCACTTTCTTATGCTTATAGGTTCTTGGCCCGTTCTCAGATAAAGTTGTTCGTTGGAGATGCGGTTCGGCCAAAAAATCCTCAAGATGATTCTTAACCATTTGTTTACAAAGACTTGCAGCTTGCGTGTGTTAATGGTGTCCACCTTCCAGGTACTGCACCCATAAAGCAGCACTGATTCTACGTTGGAGCGGAACAGTCGTAGCTTGGTTCTTAAGCTTATAACATTGCTTCTCCAGATTTCGGACAGCATTCCGAACGCAGCTTTAGCTTTCCCGATTCTGCTGCACACATCCAGTTCGGTGCCACCGCGATAAGCCGAGACGACACTTCCTAAATATAGAAAGTTATCAACTTTCTCGACTTGCTTTCCGGCAATGTTAAGTTGAGCGCGGGTATTGGAAGTACTCAGGGCTTTTGTTTTGGCTGTGTTTATTTTTAGCCCCACTTTGTTTGCCTCAGCTTCTAGATTTTGGGCCATCAAATGAAGATCCATTATCCGATGTGAAAGTAGACAAACATCGTCAGCGTAATCTAGGTGTTTAAGGTAAGATGTCATAGTCCAACGAATTCCATAATTAGCTTCCGTCAATGCTGCACGGAGTACATCGCTGATAACCACCAAGAACAATAGTGGGGACAGTATGTACCCTTGACGTACTCCACTTTGGACTTCAAAGTCCTCCGACACCTTACCATTGTGCACGACGTGACACTTGCCGCCCTCATATGTAGCCTTGATAATAGCTATAAGCTTTTCTGGAATGCCTCTCCTGCGCAAGGCCAACCAGATAGCATCTCGATTCAAGCTGTCGAAAGCCTTCTCGAAGTCGATAAACAGTAAATGTAGCGGAGACCTATACTCAATGCATTGTTCGATTATGATCCGTAAGGTGTTTATGTGGTCGATGCAGGAGGATCCAGCGCGAAAGCCTGCCTGTTCGACATCGAGAGTTGAATCTAAATGTTCTTTAATTCGTTCTAGAATTATTCTAGCTATTATTTTGGCTACAGCTGGAAGAACACATATACCTCTCCAGTTACCGCACTCCATCAAGTTACCCTTCTTTGGAAGCTTAATGATCATCCCCCTTTTCCACTCCTGTGGAAATTGTTCACTATCCCAAGCTCTCCGTATTAGCGGATGCAGCAGATCTGCCGATGTATTTGGCGCCGCTTGAAATAGCTCGGCAGGGATGCCATCAATACCCACCCCTTTGTTTTTCTTGAGGGACTTGATTGCTGTTATTATTTCAGCTTTACTGGGAGGTACGGTGCGAATTCGGGAATTTGTTGCTTCGAACTGCTCATTCGAATTCAAGATCATACCGCCGTCGTCTAAGTGATTTAGCACTGCAGCAAAATGTTCTCTCCATCTAGTGAGCTGATCCTCATCCGAAATCAGAAGGTTACCGTCTAGACTCTTCACTGGATGTTGTTTGGAGTTTCGTCCACCAATGAGCTCCTTAGTGA
The DNA here is from genome assembly GCA_945910035.1 of Brachypalpus laphriformis. Taxonomy (NCBI): domain Eukaryota; kingdom Metazoa; phylum Arthropoda; class Insecta; order Diptera; family Syrphidae; genus Brachypalpus; species Brachypalpus laphriformis. The sequence continues at coordinate 39,725,727 of OX246756.1, forward strand.
TGTTGTAAACAGTCCTACTGTCGCACCTACTCGCTGCTTCTTCAGCCCTTGAGGCCAGTGAGTTGATATGTTGACGTTTGTCACGTCTCACACTACGCTGCACTTCTTTCTTCTTCGCACGGTATTGGGCTTCAAGCTCGGTTCTCTCTACTGCTGAGGCCGCTGCAATCCGAGCCTTGATTGCTGTACGCCCATCGATCCGTCTCCAGGTGTCTGTAGAAAGCCATGTGCGGTGGTGTTTCTGCTTTTTACCGACATAAGTGCGTGCCCCAGTCGCAAAAGCATTTTTCACAGCACTCCAGTGGTCATCCATGTTCTCTATGCTGCTGATTGCTTCTGCTTCTAAGGCAAGATGATCCCTGAACTGTTGGCGCACTTGGGGAACCTTGAGCCTGTCGATATTAAACCTGGTGATGTTAAGCAGGTTTGAGCGGTTGCTGTTGACGGATGCAGTACGAAGGCGTAAATGAGCTACCATAAGATGGTGATCTCGTTCTAGTCCGACGTCAGCTCCACGTCTGTTTCGGACGTCCAGGAGACAATTTCTAAAGCGGCGACTGATCGCAATGTGGTCGATCTGGTTGGATGTTCGTTGCCTTTCAGTAGAGACCCAACTGATCTTATGGCAGGTGTTATGCTTAAACAGCGTACCTCCGATGACTAGGCGGTTGGTATTGCAGAAGTCCACAAACCGCTCACCATTGTCATTACGGTCTCCCACGCCGTGAACTCCCATCACGTGCTTAAGCATGGTGTTGTCGCTACCCACCTTGGCATTGAGATCTCCCATTACCATTACGATGTCCCCATTAGGCGTTTAGTTGTAGGCGGCACCTAAGTGGCTATAAAAATTATCCTTTTCATCCTCAGTCGCGTCTAGAGTCGGAGCATAACACTATATGATGGTAATTTTTCTAACTCTACTCTGGAACCTAGCCGTTAATATCCGGTCACTGTGGGGTTTCCAGGATATGAGGCTACTACGTGCTGCTGGAGTTAGCATGAGTCCTACGCCAGAACTCCGTGCACTTTCAGCTGGTTTACCAGAGTAGAGCATGACAGTGCTTTTTGTTGGGGAGATGTATTCCCCAGCATCGTACCATCTTATCTCGCTCAGCCCTAAGATGTCGATTTTATACCGTGCGAATTCGCGCTCCAATTGGAGGAATCTGGCGTTATAAGGCCCTTCCTTGAGTGAGTCCAGGAGGGTCTTAACGTTCCAGAATCCGATCGTTGTCCGTGTCCGATAGCCAAAGGTCGTCAACAAATGATCAGTCCGTATCCGAGGCGTATGTTTCCGTTTCGGAGCAATGATTTTTTTTATGGTTGCGGCTCGCTGGGCCACAGACCAACCGACACTTATCCTGTTTTTTGGCGCAGGAAGGCGCAGGAAGCTCGCCATTCGTCCTCTCCCGTTAGCAATTTCCGAAGAAATTCCCAGATGGCACCACGAGGAGGTGGGAGTAGGGCTTACTAACAGAGCTGCTAGGTTTTCGGCTGCAGTGGCTCCTACTCGTTACTTAGCGGACCAGCACCTATCGGGAGATGCTGCCCCTACGAGGCCTTTGTTAGTCGTTTGCCATCCAAGTTCTATTTATTAGCATTGCTTTAATCCATAACACTAATATTTCATCTACCCCGTCTGTCTGGCCGAGTCGCACATGCAGTCAAAAGTCGCATTGTCAAAAGCACCCTCAATGTCGATGAAGATACCCATCGCATATTCTTTCCTATCAAGCGCGCATTCAATTCTGGCCATTCGATTTTGAAGTGCGGTCTCGCAGGATTTCCCACGCTGATAAGCATGCTGCATCTCTGATAGTGGGTGCAGCTTCAAATCAACTTTGCGCACGTGAAATTTTACCAGCCTCTCCATACTTTTTAGTAAGAAGGAGATCAAACTTATGGGTCTGAAACTCTTGGAGAGCGAATAGTTTTCCTTACCAATTTTCGGTATGAAAGCAACTTATAGAACATGAAATTGTGTGTCGACTAGACTAATGGAATAAACTTGAATACAGAATTTATTACACGAGCTGATCGCTAACAACCCAAGTGACTAAACGAATATGAAATGTGGTGTCGACCCAACTTAAGGAATATGTATACGATTTTCTGTCGAATCAACTTAGAACATTTGATGTTATGAGGACTTAACTGCTCCTCTGCGCCATAAAGAAAAACTCCAATGCTCAGGCTTTTATCCAGATTTCTTTACTACCTTAAAGAAATATCGGTTAACAAATACAGTTATACGCGGGTGGTCTGATATCTCACACCTCATAGGTCGATACAAGTGTAAACCCCCTAAAGCGAGGTACAACAAAAGTTTAAGTAGCAACCAAAAAATGCTGACAAAACAAACCAACAAGGACAGTTCTACGCTAGGTGGAGTCCATAACTTATGTAGACAAAGTCCCTAACTACCTCAATGTTGTAGCTGAACTCCGTCTACCTACAATGTATGGAGGATGTTTGGAGGATCTTAACCGGCATTCGTCATTGTAATTATTCAATTTAAATGTAAAATACCACGGACTTACTAATGTAATCCAAAATAATTGGCAGACGTATATTTCAAAATTAAATAAATTACAAGCACACATTCAAATAAATTAATTCTTCTTCTATTCACTAATTTCATCGATAACTGGAACATTTTGTAGTTCAGAACACTTTCGTTTCCACAAAGACAACTGTAAAACGATCAAAATATTTGAATGAACTTCAAGCCAAAGCTACTGCTAACCAACCTGTTCCTTAAGAACTTTCTCCTTTGCAGCGGCACGAGTCAAAAGTATTTTTGCCTTCTCTAGAAGCTGTGTCTTCTTTAGCAGCTGATCCTTAATAAGACGGATTTCATCGGTGGTACACGTTTCCAACTGAAAGAGATTTAAATACTTCTTTGTATTTTTAAACAGACAGATTGTGTATATTTCTTACATGACCCTTATTTCCGCAATTCTGACACCGAGCCTTTAACTGTAGCTCAATTTGAAGGGCCGAGATTTTATCCAAAGAATCCGTGTACATATGTTGTAGTCGCATTAGCTCCGTTGGAGTGTCTTGATTCTAGAATGGATTGAGTTAAGCTATTATATCATTTCAAATTTTACAATTCACCTTCGAATCACAAGATCTTCGTCCGTCCTTCAAATACTTATTCTCCACTCTCAGCTTTTCGACGATACTCCTGAGTGATAGAATCGTCTGTTCTGCTTGCCCAGGAGTATATTTTCTGTCCAGCTTAGGCTCGAAATTTAGTTGTCTTCTTGCTTCAGCTTGAGCAAGTTCTTCCTTGAGAGCAATGATGTAGCTGGGAGAGGATTACAAAATTATTTCAGTAAACAAGTTTAATGTCACATCTCACTCTTCTAGATGTTTAAGCCGTTTTTGCATTCTCTCCCCGGCATCCCCTTGACGTAGCAGATCATTGTCAAGCTGCAACTGTAAGTTTCTAGCTTCCAGACGAATATTTTGTGCTTCGATAGCTGAGTATTTTTCCTGTATCTTCTCAAGCTCGGTGGTAAGGGCATTGCTGCCCTTTCCTTCCATCTCCATGGCTATAATCTTCCTCTGCTGCAGTTCTATTCGGGCTTTTAAAGCCTCAATCAATTCATTATGATTACTGCCAAGAAAATGTAATCCTCTCGTTGGGCTGCTGCACTCACTGCCACCGGTGTACGTCTCTGGTGTCTCGGATGGTGTGTATTTAGTTCCTTGTAAATTTGGACAAGATGGTGTACGGCAGCATTTCATGGCAATGGTAGCTAAAAAACGATCATTAGAGAAAAACTTAAGAGCCAAAGATCATTGCCTTACCCTTTCCAACCCTCGCCTCTAGAATTTGCTTATCCTTTTCCAGACGAGCTATAGTAGTCCTGGCCGAATGTAGTAATGCTTTGTGCTTTTCCAAAGCAGCCTCGGTCTCTTCTAGTTTTGCTTTGAATTTCTCTGCACTCTGTTGCCAACGTTTTTGCTTTTCCCAAAGGCCAACCTCATTGTTGCTCTTAGCTCGTTTAGCATCGATTACAACCTGTTGTCGTTTTATTTGAATCTGTGCCTCCTCAAGATCTGTTTCGAGTTGATTTATTTTCTTTTGTAGGTTCTCAGTTTTTAAGCGCGCATTTAGTTCCGTCTTGATCGATACTACCGGGCGTTTGATCAATTGATTGCGAAGACTATTGTTCAAGTCTCTTGCCTGCTTTTCCCGCTGATTAAGATTGGCTAATTGTCGACGCAAGGCCTCAAGTTGGGCTTGATAAATTTTATTGGTAGCCTCTGATCGAGTAAGGTTGGCAGCTAGTTTGGATATCTGATCGGCGGAGTAGGTAGACGAGTCGGTTAGAAAGCGTTGTTGGTCATCCTATTAAAGGAACGGTTCACATGAATGCATTCATAAACTTGAGGATACATTTTGCATATGTCCCCGCGTTGGGCACCAGTTTTCAATATGATCGCATAATGCGTTGCATCATACCCTTTATAACAATAGGAAAGACTATCACCGTCAATTTACCAAGAGAACTTATAAGCAATTGAAAAGTAAATTTGATTTAAAAAAATTATAAAACGGTAAGCTTCGAAATTATTCGAATCAATTTCTACGACACCGGGTGGGCTATTGAGTCGCACTGATCGATTATACTCTTAACTGGCGCCCAACGCGGAGCTCTAGAGACAGATTACAAGTGAGCAAGGAGTAATAGTCGGTTCGATTACATAGTCCTACACGCTATACTTACGTGAAAGTTAGTGAGTGTATCCATCAGGTCATTTATATGCTTATCCTTCTCCTCTAACAGAATTCGTAGCTGCTCCATTTCTGGATTCAATCCCGAATCGATCTTTTCCCTTTCTTGATAGAGATGAAGCCTTACCAGAATAAAAATAATTAGTTATTGGGTATAGAGATAAACCAGAATGATTCATACTTCTCCTTCAATAGTGCAATTTCCTCCTCTTTAACCCTTAATGTATTCTTCCAGAACTTTTCTTTGTTTTTCATCTCCTGTGAAGAAAAGTCATTGCTTACTTCAACAGGTTTCTTTTCGGACACTTCGCTAACTCCATCATCATTGAACATCTCTTCGATCTTTTCATCAGAAATTTCTTGCAAACTATTATCACCATTCTCATCGACACCAGAGGCTATTTCAAGCTTTTCTTTATCAGTTCCTCCAGCAGCAGCTTCCATTTTTGTTTTTAATTCAAGAATCTCCTCATCTTTAGCCTTGATATTACCATTAAGATCACTGATCGTTTGAGCTAAGCTCTTGATTTCGTTGCCAAATTTAACGCAGGCTGCTTCATTTTGGTTTCTCTCTGCGGTAAGAAGTTCCTGGTATTGGTTAATGGACTTATCCTTCTCCGAAAGAAGAGAATGGAAGGACAAGATCGTTTTCTAGAAAGACGTACATAAAGAGGTTCATCACTAAGTTTCTAGTGTACAACAGTTTTACCTCAACGATTCCAGATTGGTAATTTGTCTTCTCTTCAGTGTCTGTGAGTTTTTGTTTCTGAATCTGTTCTTGCTGTTCAATGAGCTTTTTCTCCAGGTCTTCTATTGATTTCGTCGATTCTTGTAATCTAAACAAATACAAACATAGTGTACTTAATTTGACAAAACGTTTAAGTCATCTTACCTAATCTCTGCTTTCTCCAGCAATTCCTTTCTACTTTCAGCCAAAGCTGTTACATCTTTTAATTGATTCTCTAGATCTTGAACCTTAGAATCATCTTCTATCAGCTGCTGTCGTTTTGGTGATCCGACTGGAGAAGTCTGTATTGCTTGGGATTCCGTTGTTATCTGCTGCTGGTCTTTCTCGTGCTGCTTTGTGGGTGATGTCTGAACACCCTGAGATTCTAAAGCATGCTGCTCTTGAATCTCTGGTTGTCTCAAAGGAGTTCCCATAGGTGATGTTTGCTTGCTGGCCATTGCAATAGAACTAGTTTGTGTTTCTGAACTGATGGTCGTTTTTTCTGGCTCCTTTCTGGTAGGTGTGGCAATAGGGGATAAGTTTTTATCCGCTTTCGAAACAGTTTCGACTTCTTCCTGTGTTTCAACTTCCTCCTCAGTACTTGTGGTGCTATCCGTAATTTCTATAAAAATAATTGTTTACTTTTGTATAGAGCCAGCATTTTGGCTTACCGATAGCTTCAGTCTGTACTTCCTTTTCCATCATTTCTTTTGAATGATCAGCACCAAACAACGCTTCAATCGTTTTCCAATGTTCACTCTCATTAGCAGCTAAAAGCCGAAGTTCCTCTATTTCGATTTGAAGAGCAGTGTTTTTCTGGTTCATGGCTTGAACTTGTTCTTCCAGGTATTTGGTTCTTGTTTCAGTCTTGATCAGCTGAAGAAATGAATAAGATTCAGGTAAGTAGAAGGTATTTTGCTTAAACTTACTTTGATCCTATCTTGAGACTCGGTGTCTCCACCAATAGATGCTTCTATTTTGGAAGACAGTATATCATCTACCTGTCGAAATAAGCTATTCTGTAGTTTTTCTTCTTCTTCTCCAGCACGCTTTGTAAATTTTGCGTAGGCGTAGACAAAATTGGATAAAAATATTAACGGAGTAAACTTAAAGTACTTTTGGCGTAGATTGTGTAGAGCTTTCTGCAAAAACCTGGAAGGTAAATCAAATTATAAGGTTAAGATTATTTTGGATTTGAAAACGCAATCTGTTACTTTTTTTAAATGCCTCTATGTCAAATTTTAGTTTATGAATCACCCCTATTCCCATCCCTATCCGGTTTTGGATGATTGTCGTTTTATTGAATGAGTCGTATAACAAACTTCCGGAAGTGATTGCTATCGCGTTGAAAAATGCCTGAAAAACGAATCAGAAATCGCCTGACAAATAAACTGAAACCAGAATCAGGCTAAATATTGTTTCTTGGTCTACCTGTTGCCTACGAAACATACTTTTGGGAAAGTATTTTTTAAATTCAACAATGATCTAAGATTGGGCGCCAATTTCGTAATCGCACCGTGTATTCGCTAATTGTATGGCTATGGGTTAGTTTTATCTTTAAGCTAAGCCGACATTTTTATGCCAGCAATAAACCGACAAATCGAAACAGCTGCATTAGAAATCTAAGCAAATGAATTCTTAGAAGGTGATAGAGACCACTAACCAATTTATCTGTAAAAAATGGTCGAGTGAATGTACATATGCCTAACATTCGACGATTGACCAGGTGCATAGAATTACTGACGTAATCGAGAAAGCACTTGAAGAAAAAAAGATTTGCTCAAGCGTATTTCTTGACGTCTCGCAAGCCTTTGACAAGGTGTGGCATGATGGCTTGAAATGCAAACTACGACAAGTTCTCCCTGTATGCTTATACGATATTTTAGAATCATATCTCGGGAATAGACTCTTTCGTGTTAGACATGGAGTCGAATACTCCGAGCTCAAAGAAATTTCGGCCGGCGTACCGCAAGGAAGCCCAAGAACGGCCGCTTCTCTATTTGCTATATACTCGTGATATCCCTGCTACGTTTGCCGATGACACCGCTATCCTAGCAGTAGGTAAAACAATCGAAGAAACGACTGCAAAACTGCAAAACGTACTGAATAATGTAAATGAATGGACGAGGTACTGGCGGATCGCCCTCAACGAATCTAAATCTGTTCACGTGAATTTCACTGACAAGAAAACTAATGACTTTCCTAAACTCGGCTCGAATACCTTTTGCAAACGAGGCCAAATACCTGGGAATGACACTCGACGCAAGGCTGAAATGGAATTCGCACGTGAAAATGAAACGTAAAGAGCTCGAAATCAAATATAGAGAAATGTACTGGTTACTCGGAAAACATTCCCAGCTCAGCACTGAGAACAAACTGCTTTTATACAAGCAAGTGCTAAAGCCGGTGTGGACCTACAGTATACAACTTTGGGGTTGTACCAAGAAAACAAATGCAAATATTTTAAAAGCTTTTCAAAATAAAGTGCTAAAAGAAATTGTCCAAGCACCGTGGTATAGTAGAAACGACGATATCCACAGGGATCTCGGAATTCCGACAATCGAAGCTTCGCGAGAAAGCATAGAAACCGACTAATCGGACATATCAACAATACAGTCCTACAAATATTGGATGAGAGCAATTTATTGCGCCGACTACAAAGGACGAAACTTTTCGACTTGGCGAGATAATGATTAACCGCGTCTAGATTGCGGAATATGCAGGATCCTTCAGTGGAAAGTAACCTGCCAAACGTTTTTATTTCATGATAGAAAAATTGCTTGATAAGTTTATGCTTAGTTGCGATATCTAACAAATTTATATCGAAGGGTGGTGTTTTTTTAGTCAGTAAGAATCTGACACTACTATGCACACGCGCTTGCTATTCTCATAGTGTCCATGGAAGATTTTTCACCTACCCTCGGAAAAAAAATAAATAAAAAATATGCCTTACGGTTAGAATAACCGCATCATTTCTCCGAAAGGATTTTGCTCCACCTCCTGAATATATCATCATTTGAAAAAAATCAACGTGGTGGTATAATTGAATATAAAAGAAAAATAAATAAATATTTGGCGCAACAGCTCTTTAAGTGCCAGGGTCTCTAGATTCTCGCAACCATTTTCAACCGTATATTTTTCACACGAATGGAAGGGACCTACAGTTTACTGCCGTATCCGAAGGGCAATTTGTTTTGAGAAGCTTTTTCGAGACAACAATACTCTCGGATGTTTGTCAGACGCTCGCGAGAGGTGGGACCGTGAAAAAACTTTTTGGTGTTTTCTGGGATTCGAACTTGGAACCTCAAGCGCAGTGATCCGACACATTAACCACTTACGCCACGGCGCCCACATCGATTTAATTGAATATAATTAAAATATAATCACAATCTTAGCAAGACGACTCGCTATCACAAAGCGTTTTTAATATTGTAGACAATTTCTAAACAGCTTTGAGTTCCGGACCAGCCCGTATTATAATATAATAATTAAATCTTTGAGTAGAACACCAAGTGGATTAGATTGGTGCAATAGACAGTAACTACTGACTCAAAAGCCGTTGAAAAAGCCTGATAAAATCAAACCGATTTCCAGAATACGTTTTTTATTTGCTACTCTCTGAGAAGTTTTTCTCTCAAATTAATAGTTTAAAAGCTTTTCGCTCAAAATGGGTCTAAACTGATATTACAAATATTTTACTTACAAATACAAATATTTGGCGCAACAGCTCTTTAAAGTGCCAGGGCCTAGCTTCTCGCAACCACTCATTTTGTGTGCGTTATATTTTTCACACGAATGGAAGGGACCTACAGTTTAATGCCGACTCCGAACGGCGATTTAAGAAGCTTTTTCGTGACAACAATACTCTCGGATGTTTGTCAGACGCTCGCGAAAGGTGGGACCGTGAAAAAACTTTTTGGTGTTTTCTGGGATTCGAACTTGGAACCTCATGCGTAGTGATCTGACACACTAACTACTTACGCCACGGCGCCCATATTTCACTTACTTGCTCTTAATTTCAGTGTTTCTAATCTGGTTTTGGAAGCTCTGAGTTATATCTTCAAGTTCCTTTTCTCTTTCTTTCATATTGCTCTTTAAAGCTTCTTCCTGTTGCTCGCACTGTTCTTTATTCAACTTAAGTGAACAAATTTCTTTTTTAGCTGCAACACCAGGCAGATTAATAATGACTTTAATAAAAATTCACAAGCCTTACTCACCACTGTTCAATTCGCGCTGAATTTTTGCAATTAAGAACTTATCTTCACTCGAACTTTGTAAATCAGCCACAAGATGGCGTAAATTAATATGATTATCAGTGATTTCCGCTAAAAGCTTTTGTTGTGATGTTATCTATGGAAGAGAAAATCATATGCAAAAAGATCATTTCATCTTGAAATTTAGAATCCCTTACCTGTTCATTGGCAACCATGAGAAGACTCTCTAGGTGATCACATTTAATCTGCAGATCCTTTTCTCTAGCTGCAAGTTCAGTTTTTTCTTTCTGAATGCCTTCATATTCCTGAACTGTAATGAAATCGAGTTCCAAATTTTCTTGAATCACTCCATAGTCTATGCAAATGTCATCCACTTTAAGTTCAGGAATCTTTCCAGACAAAACTTGATCCATCAATGAAGCTACTTGGAATTGTAGATTATAAAGAGTTTTCTGCATGTCTGCATATTCATCAGCATTACAGATTGATGTCTGTTTCACTAAGCAATCCCTTTCAGTCCTTAAAATGTTTATGTCGTGCTTTCGATCATTCACTTGTTTCTTGAGATCGGCAATCATTGTCATATTTCTCATCTCTGACGCTTTGGATTCGTTAAGCGTTCGTTCGAAGTCCTCCTTTAGGAACTCGTAAGCCTTGCTCTTCGTGTTCAGTTGAATTTCCAACGCTGCGAACTTCTCAACTAAGACCGAGCAGTACTTGGTGATATCACTTTCAGATGCTGCCATCTGGGAACTCAGCTCCTCGAAATGTATTTGAAAAACTTGCAGTCTCTGAATTTCTTGCTGTAGAGACCGATTCTTTTCAAGAGTCCTTAGGAATTCCGTCTTCATTGATTCATGTTCAATGTCAGCTTCGACTATGACTGGATAAAGCGATTGATCCAAGGTCCTATTCGGTGTAGTCGGTCTTGTAGAGCTATCAAAAACATTTACTGGAAGCGATGGAGCTGGACTTTCAGGTATTTCACCAGTCTCTCTGATTCCATCGATGGACTCATGCGGTGATGACATTTCCTCTTTTCTTGCAACATTAATCTTCTCACGCAACGCAAGTTCACGCTCCTTTAGAGCTATCAGCTCATTTTGAATCCTCATTGCTGGATGATACCAACCGCTGATGCTACGTGCATCCAAAGCGTGTAGAAGTCGTTCCAGAATTTCACAGTCAATCGTTATATGCTCAGAGGTGGCTTATAAAAGGACGATGTTTGACTATAGCGAACAAAGGTATGGAATGTGTTTAATATGACTTACCATCGTACTCACGAATTTGTTCGAGAATTTCATGCATACCAACGCGTAAATTCTCATTTTCTTCAACAACATCTGAGTATTTATTTTCCCATTCCTTGATGACGTCTTGCATTACAGTGTCCTTGTTTGGAAGAGACTTTGGGACGACAATGAATATGATTAGTGATTATTAACCCTGCAAATTCGTAACTTACCTGGATATTTTTGAGACAATTGTCACAATAGATTTCCGGCCTTGACCTTATAGGGGATCTTTCAACTACCTTTTTGGCGCTATCATCTGAGGATGGTTCCAGATTATATGGTGTACTTTGAAGATCTATTAATTGTTTTCTAGAATGAAATAGAAAATTTCGATGGACTTTTAAAGAAAAAAGAAAGTTGTGTTGATTAGGATTAGAAATGAGAAATATTTTTGAACCCAAAGCCTCTGCAACATAGATATAATTTCATGAAACTCGCAAGGCATTCTCGCTCTTTATTTCAGTTTATGAACAGATGTGTATACCACTCAATCAACAAAGACCTCTTAAGAAGAAACTGAGACTATCTTTCAGGCGAATAACTTTGCGATCGCAACAGCAGCGCATCCTCTTAAGGACTAGAGTAAAGGGTAAAACCTTATGCATCTGCTCAGATAGTCAAGCCGCTATCAAAGCCTGCTCTGCTAAATGCTTACCTCTAAAATCGTTGAGGAGGCTATCGTTAAGCTTAACCGGCTACAGTGATATAACTCTGGGACACTGGCTTTGAGTTCATTATCCAGAAACAGTTAATTTTCTTGCCAGGAAAGGCAAGATTGGCCTACAATCTCCTATAAGCTGCTGCTCATAGATTCGAAAATGTGAAATAACTACGTTACTACGACATTCGCATAGACTGAGTTCATCTTGATATTCGAAAAGGTTGATAAACGAGCCAAACGTGGACAGGATTAAGTATCTGCTCGGACTGACTTAGTATGAGAAGCTCTAGTCTATGTGAATGCTGTCTTGAGGAGGATGAAACATTTTGTCTGTGAATGCCCGGCCTTTACCCGAATTGGTATGACTGCCTTTGGCAAGCACTCAGCCGAACTTTGCTAGTCGCATTCGCTGTGAGAAGGGTGCAGGCTTAGAGCACTCAGCTAGGTGCACCATCGCTAACAAGCAGCAAACGGCCGGCTTTGCTGAAATTCAAAAAATTTAAATTATACCTGCTTGTCTTCTTCGGAAGTCTCCTCAGCAAATATCAATAGCGACTGACTGCTAGAAAACTAGCCGCTAAAAGTTCTCAAGGCCGGGAGACTATACATTATTCATCACGGAGTATAAACAGCAACTGGAAACGACGAAGTCTTACATTCTCAGGTAGCAACTCGTTATTAGTATTCATCAGTGAATGGTTGGTCGGCTTTCATCTATGAAAGCCTGACCAGTCTTCGAACTTCGAAATTTCAGATCCAACTCATCAGGAGGAATCCCTAGACCGCTCCAGGAGAGATGTCTGACTTGGTCCCACCATCTGTTTCTAGGCCTACTGGCGAGTCGCCTACCTGATGGCACGGTAATCATGGCACATCTTAAAAGCCGGTCTGGGGGGTATGGTCACTACGTGACCAAACCATCGATCGTTCCGTTCGGATAAGTAGCTCGCGTACTCCGGTGTTGCGCACTCGATCCCTACGAGTTATTCCAGCAACACCGCGAAGGAACTTCATTTCGGCAGCTTGTATCCACGATCTTATTCTTTCGGTAACTTCCCAATTTTCACGACCATAGGTGAGAGTTGGAACATACGAGTACACTGAGTTAAAAACCGATAGATTAGCTTAAACACTAACTTCAGCCTTCCTTATAACCGATTGATCAAGCTTTCTCAAAATTGATCCACCCTGACCAATTCTACAGGATAACACAGCATTGCTCTTTCCATCACTCGCGAATAAGACCCCGAGGTACTTAAACTTATCCACCTGCTTCAGTGGGACTCCACTAACATGCAGAATGCACTGAATGTGTTTTTTTTTGGACACGACCATTACTTCCGATTTGTTTACGTTGATCCTCATTCCAGCATCATCACAAACGGCTACAAACCTTTCGAGTGCGCGCTGAAGTTAGGTTTGAGAGGATCCAAGGATCCATGACCAAATCATCCGCAAAGAGCAGACGACTATAATAAGAGTAAGTGTTTCAAATTTGAGGCAATATTCAAAAATGCTATCAACAAGTTCCGCAGTATTTTGATAGTGATACGCTGTTAAATCGAATGAAATCCGACAAACTAGTGCAGAAGACTCTATAGGAAGTCTTATTAAGATTTGAACGTTATCATACCGGTATCAATAGAAACCATCTAAGTCAACCAATCACACACTTACCTCAAATCGCTCTTCTCCAACTTCAATTGCAATCTCATTTCCTCGGACGCCCTCAGCTTAAGTGTCAATCGTTCAATTTGCTTGTCCTTGTTTCTCTCCTTCGCCACTAGATTCTTCGCCGTGATCATCACATCATCTGGAATATTGAGTTTTTTCCTTAGCAATGTATTTTCGCTAGATATCTCATGCATTGAATTCAGTTCCATAATCAGCGAACGTATATGCTTTTCACGTGCGCCTAATTTCTGTTCCAAACTGGAAATCTTTTTCAGCGCCTTCGATAGACCATCTTCTCCTCGCTGATAGGCATCTAAGGCAGCAAGTGCTTGTGCTGCTTGTTTTGACTTAACAATATTATCCTCTTCAGATTTCTCCAATAGTTCCGATAGTTCGCGACAGTGTTCGTTCGATGCCTTTAACGAGTCTTCAACAGTCTTACAACATGGACGTGATCTTTTAGAATCCAGCATCTTTTCGTCTTCACGTTCTGCTGAAAGTTTATTCATCAGCCGAGTGGAGGAGATCATTTCCTCAGCCATAGCTTTAATTTTGCATTCCATTTTTTCAATGACCTTGTCTCGGACTTCAATGGCCTAAAGAGGAGTCGATTAATAGGCAAGCAAAGAGGGTAGAAGAACAACAACTTACATGCATCATTCTGGTGGATTCCTCAGCCAAACGATCCTTATCTTCGTCCTTGATTTGCTGCTCCTCTTCGTCCTCGACATCTTGCGCAGATACCTCACGAAAAGCTTCCATTTTCGATTTCAACTTCTTTATCTCTTTATCCTTCTCGTCGATCGTTGAGCGCCATGATTTTGCCTTTGTCTCAAGTTTATCAATCAAACGCTTCAAGTCACCTTCGGATTTCTCACGTTCATCCTCCAAATACGTTATATTGCCTTCTAGTCTCGTTAACTCTGCGTTCAGCTCGTTGACGCTTTCACTTAAGGCCTTTTTTTCTCCATCCAAAAGGATCATTTTCGAATTAAGGTCCTGAATCTGAATCTTAGCATGTTGATGGCGCTTCTCTAGGTCAATTATAGTTTTTGATTGCTCGATGTTATGAGTTTGGAGGGCCTAAAACAAATACTTATTCTGCATTCGGCAGCTATACATAAGATTTACCCAGAAACCCACCTCAATTTCCTTTAACAGTCTTTTTATGTGTTTATTCTTGGTGTTAATGTTTTTCAGCAATTCCTCTTGGCGATCTAGTTCCGATAAAGGGTCTGATGAATCTTTATCACTTTCAGCTGACTGCACTGCTTCTGCTAAACGTTTCTGCAAGTGTACTATCTCTTCATTCATCTGAAAGACATTTCCGGTTGACATTTTTAGAAAAAAAAAAAAAAAGTATAAGGATATAACCTACATCCTTGATTTTACTTTTCAAAGAACTCTTATCCTCCTCCAACTTATTAACCATTCGTTTTAATTTCTCGTTTTCCTCTTGAATTCTATCGCTGCGGGACTCATCTAAAAATAAATAAATAAATATTTCACATAGTGCCGGAAGGATGTGCATCAAATAATTAAACAAACCCCCACTATCTGGTTGAGTTTTCGTGTCCAACTGCTCCTGAAGGGTATGCGCCTAGAACAGGACTGTTAAGAAAGAAAATATTCACAGCGCATAGCATACCTGTTCTCCTTTGTGTTTCAGGATGTGCAAACAAATAGCAAGAGTCCTTCGTAAATTCTTTTTGGGAACATCATCTATGTTTTCTATCCCCACTAGTGCATCGAAAACTTCGTCCTTTATCTCATCGTTCAAAGCATCCGGGTCAAGTGAAATTATTTCCAATAGTTCCATTTCTTTATATTTTTTCAAAGATTACCGAGAACTTTTTTGAAACCATCAAAAGAAGGACGAACAAATTTTTATTTGTTTTGTTTTAATTATGACAGGACAACTCCGTAGTCAAGGGAACTACGAAACGTAAACAAATGCATTTAGAAAGGACCTTCGGGTCAAGGTTGGTCATCGGTCAGCGAACCATGACAAATTTTAAGGGAGACATTACATCACTGTTTGTAATCTTTTAAGTTGTAAAAGTAACATAAACATGACATTTAGTTTTAAGGATATTAATCCTTGTTGGGTTAATCGGTTTTCTTGCTATTGTAATCGTCACTTCCGGTCCAAACGAATTAAAAGAACTACCGACTACTCGTACATATTTCCTTTAAAATTTCTAACTACTTGTATTTTGGAATTTATTAGTGTGTAGGTAGGAAGATAGGTAGATGTGGTCGTTCTACTTAGTAAAGAAGAACCCAATTAGCACTAGGTGCCATTTTGATACCATAAATTCATGTAACCAGGGTGTGAAGGTGAGTTGGTGGGGAGATTCTAGATCCAACCTGCGGAGTTTAAGAAGATTATTAAATCTTTAATGTTTTTCTCCTGAACTTCCCGGACAGCGAGTAATTCTACCTGGAATACAATGGCAAAATCCGGAAGTCTATATGATTTTCAGATGCTTAAGGATTCAGAAAACACACCCGCACCGGATCCACAGTCCATCTTTGAACCGTCTGTGTAGATTGTTACGTTGAAATCCTTGTTCACCAATTGCAATTGAACGTCGAGAAACTTTGTGAAATTCAATTTGGGTATAATGCAATCTGTTGCGTGCAAAAGGAGTTCTTCCGGCAAAGTCTACTATCGTACTATGCCCATATGGTTTCGTAATCCAGCACCCAGACTCCTTTGTCTGACCGGTCTGTGTGCTGTGATGTTTGTTATGTGTAGATTTAAAGGTAGACGATGCATTAGTGTGTAACCAGTCGAAGGAATGATAGTTGGTCCATTGTGAGGTTATGTTGGGAACTTATCCTAGTACCTTATCAGTTAATTACCCAATTCATGGTTAGGTTAGGTTAGGTTGGCTGTCCACACGAGAGTGCAGACACACTTAGACCAGTGAAGGTCCTTTGTGATACCATGGATCAACCATTAGACCATTCAGGGAATAACGCTTTTGATAAAGTGAAGGATGCTCATGACGTCTAAGGACGCCATATCGCCGAGGTCATCGAGGAAGGGGGACCCTAGATGGAGTATTTTTTTATGCGACAGGGCTGGACAAGTGCATAAGAGGTGAAGGATGGCTTCCTCCTCCTCTTCGTCCCTACAACTTCTACAGAAGTCGTTGGAGAAGAGGCCAAGTCTTTTGGCGTGTTGGCCTATAAGACTGTGTCCAGTGAGAAGACCGACAACGCAGCTGATTTGAGTTCGCTTTAACTTGACCAGCTCGGCACTCCGTTTTTGATCCAGCTTAGGCCAGATCTGTCTCGAAATGTGACACGTTGAGCCGTTTTCTCATCTGAGGTTGGTCGTGTAATAGCGTTCCGCTTTAGTAGATACTTACAAGTAGCGAGGGGCATACCCAGGGCTTGCCTGTTAGGCAGAATCCTTAGAGTGGTACCCTGTCTGGCGAGCTCGTCGGCCATGCAGTTTCCTGGAATGTCCCTGTGTCCCGGCATCCAGCATAGGTGAATGTTGAACTGCTTTGTCATCTCCATAAGAGATAAACGACAGTTTAAGGGGGCCTTTGAAAAGTAGGAGAACGATTCCCAATACCCAATTCATGTTCTTTGCAAATTGCGTTTCAGTTTTTTTTTTTTACTGAGTTTTTGATAGAAAGGTGTTCGCGCGATTAGATACATGGTCAAGTTGGAATAGCAGGTAACGAACCAGCTGATTCACGAGCAAGACAAGATGCAGTAGAACCCTTTACATGTTCTAACCCTTCTGCGGAATGAGTGACCACACCCTAAAAGAAGAATTCAGGGAAGCAGATAGATCAACTAGGACCAGCACTTAGATAAACACTGGAGATCTGAGGCAAGCAAAGAAACTACTAGCAACCAAAATAAGAGTAGCCTAACAGGCTTGCTAATGGGGCTCTGTGTTGAATCAAGGAACACCTAAGAGAACTAGGTATAGCAGAAGAAACACTTTGTAGATTCTTGACTCCGGAACACATTCTGGAGTGGGCCATAGACCCCTAAAAGAATAAAATATTTATGCAAATATCAGATGAAGATACACTAACCATAGACTCACTTCTCATTCTTTTATTCCTTAGAGAAATTAAACTGGAGAAAGGTCTCTAAGGGTGGTCCATTCTCGCAGAAATTAAGAAGAGTGCTTTATTCTCAAATGTAATTCTGGAATTCTAATGCGAGCGGACAAACCTCTCCAAGGCATTAGTAGGAGACACAATATATCAATCTCACAAATAATAATGATAAGATAATGGAAATGCAGTCAATGGTAATTGGTTCTACATTCCCATGGTTGAGGATACCGATAAAAGGCACTTGTAAAGGAAGCGAGTAATTAATGGGGCTATGGACTTCGTTTGAGCAGTGACCGTGAAAATTGCGAGAGTGGTGTCTTAGACTACCAAAATGAAGTGTGTGCCTTCAGGACGGGGAATAAGAACTTGGAGCTTTTCTGGCCTGGGGGGTCAGTCCAGATTGAATTAGACTTTGTTCGGGTATGTCTCATGGTGTAAACCTTGCAATGCTCACACCACAAATGGGTTCAAGACTAGTGAAGAGGGATACTGCACCGGTCTTGGCCAAAGAGTCAGCTGGGTTTGCGAGCTCATAAAAATAAGAAAAGGGTCCTCGAAAGAACGGAACATTGGAGGCAGTTTTTTGTAAATAGAACGACCTGAAAAAAATAATTAATTCAATTTACAAAAGCAAATTGTGAGCCGAAGGCTAAACTCTGTAGCGCGCTTTCGAAAATTCTAGCAATATTGTAGATTCTCCAACTCTATGTAGGACTGTTGTTTCAATATTCTGTGAGATATGTATTAAGTCAGCTAATGAAGGCATTGAACGGAATCCGTATTGACATTGATAAGATTATTACTCTCAAGATAATTGGTTAACACTGAATTAGCATGCGTTTCGAAAACTTATAATAAACCCGGAGTCATCGTAATAAATCTGTAATTCCTAGGGTTTCTTCCTTTATGAAATTGTTTGCAAATATGAGTAGAGAAAGTCAAGTATGTAGAAGACCGTAGGGTGTGGCTTAACTAGATTCCACGCGCAGTTACAGACAATTAGCATTGTTGAGTTATCGTCGGAAACTGTGGATTTATAAGTATTCAGTTGTCCTAAGACTCTTAGAACAGTTATCGTTAGTTATTGACGAACTGCTAAAGCTTCTTGAAAAATCGGGTTACAAAATATAAGGATATGCAGATGTCACTGTCATCAGCGTTAGGGGCAATTTTGAGGACATAATTTCGCAACTAATGCAAGGTGCCCTCAATTTAACTTTCGACTGGTGCAGGACCAAGGGACTTATCATCAATCCCGGAAAAAATGAACATATAGTCCTACCCTTTTCCGAGAAAATTAGGAATCACATTCTTAACAAATTACACTGGAAAATATTCCAATCGACATATCCAGGGAAGATAAATACCTTTTCACATGGAACTGATACCTGAACAAGGTTACCGAGAAAGCAAGAAGAGCAATGGTTATGTGCCAGTGTCTACACGGTAAAAATTGGCTAACACCCAAGATAATATACTGGTACAGGAAAAATTCCGAGGGAAAATTTATTCACGATAACCCTGAATATGTTGGATAGGATCTTATATGCGACACTTAGCAGGGATATGCCTCGATAGTTTTTACAAGACACAGGATCGCCTTTTTGAAGATGGGGCATATAGAGCTGCTACTCCAGTCGTCGGGCATGCTTTCCCCTACCCATACTTGGCTGATGACTTTATGCATGCACCCTACCAAGATATCGCCTCCGTATTTAAAAAGTTCAGCTGGGAGGCCAGGCCATCAGAGCCAGCAGCTGTTATTTATATTATTATATTTCTGATAGCTGCGTAACTTCTTCAATACTAGGTGGTGGTATTGGTTCGTCATTGAATGGAAGCGAGTTCTCTTCTTGCGCTATACTCTCTCTGTTTGCGGCCCGTTAAAGAACTACTGGAAGTGATGCTTAAACACATCAAAAATTCCCTGCCATCGCTGTTACGAAGTGCCTGTGTTCGGGGTTTGAAGCCAACTGCCAGCTGCTTCGCTTTTCGATAGCAATTCCGCATGGCAGTAGCTTGGTCATATTGCTGGAAAAATTGTACGCTCTGTTGGATAACTGACCATGAAGCAGGTTATTCGTAACCGTTTGAGTGCGCCCAAATTATAAAAAAAGGTGAAAATACAAATTTTGCTAAACAAAGACAGGGAGATAACTAATACAAACGTTTATTCCATAAGATATTCTTAAAGCGTAAGGAAACAGAAAACAGGCTTTAGCCATAATTGCTTTGTTAACATATTTAAAAAAAAAGTTTAGTAATTGTATAGAGAAAGTAGCTTTCTTTTATTTTCTAAAGCAAACAATTTCCGATTAAGAGGATGAAACTCCAGAACTTTCTTTTACGAAGTCTTCAGAGAAGTTGGTACCTTCGGGAGACCAAATTCGTCAACTTCGATTCCACCCTGAAACGATTAGTACATTAAAATCAAATTTGCAATTAGAATTCTAAGTTAACTTACTGCTGTTGGTTTGATACTATCTGCGCCAGGTTCCTTATCAGGGGCTGCTGGAGCCTTCACCACATCATCCAAATAGCTGGTGTCATCGTCCAATGCAATCTCATCGCCCAACGCCATCAGTTCTGATTCGAGTTCGTCATCATCAACCTCCGGCATTCCGTATGTGCGTCCGAGAGCTTCTTGTACTTCATCAGCTTGATCCAGCATATCGGCCATATCATCGTGAATATCCTACGAAAATTTTTATTTAAATTAGATGACCCATTCGGGACTGTTATGTTTCCAGGTCTGATATAATGCGGGGTAGAAATAGTTAGGGGAAATAACGTCATCTGTCTTTGAACAAGAAAAGAGTTGTGTTTCTCCCAAAATCGGGAAAAAAGTATAAGATCTTCAGATCGGTCAGCATGAAAAATTTTGTTCTTAAAAAGATAATGGAATGGATTGTTGTGCACGGTATGGAGAGTAAGTATTCTCAATGCTTAAAGAATACTACAGAACTCTAAGTAAGCGTATATCAGTCCCAAACAGAAGGTGGTGGATTTAGAGCTGGTATCTGCTCCAATGAGCTAAACTTCGCCCGCCATCTGAGTTTGCCTCAGTGTCTTCTTCTTCCTATTTCGGCGAGGTTATGGTCCGAAAACAAGGGATTATAACCCTCCCACTTCACCGCACTTCTACTGATCCGCCTTTGGGATTCGCCTCAGTGTGTCAAGCCGAAATAGTCATTCTGCTGCAAGTGCTGGATCACCTAAGCGGGACTCGATAGTCAAGGAATAGGGAATATATAACGCATAGGAAAGTACTCCACTGGCTTAAGACTCTGTGTAGAAAATCAGAAGATTTGCAATTCAAGATGAATTGACACTGGCTCGGATGAAAAGACACGCGTAGGGATCAAAGGAAATTAATTTTTTGGTCCCGAACCTTTTCTTTATAATCTCTCAGGAAGATTGGATTCGGTTAGCGTGGCGAGGCTGCGTTAGATGCAAATGCCGCGCATGCGCAAATTTCAGGAAGCCGACTTAGATTCCAAAACAATGTACTCGAGTCCTTAGCGGGATCTTCCCGGGGAGATGGATAAAGGAACACTATTCGCCACATACAAGGCAATCGGACTAAATAGCTGAACTATGCGGCCGCCCTTTAAACACCGCAGCTGAGTGACTCAAACTGGCAGCATCTGATGACACCTGTTTTCACATGTAGATCACCTTTATGCCGAGACGAAGTTGCTTCCAGTAAGGGACCACAACATCATGCTCTCCAAGCGGTTCCTTCTATCCTGTCACCTTCAAGACCACCCTAATCACCCGCTGACCACAGTCCAAATCTGCAAAAATTACGTCGATGACTACATGCAGGATAGCAGGATCGACAGACAGACCTACAAGGAAGCATTGAAAAGCATTCATCACACGACTGTGCACAACTCTATGGAGAATCTCTGCCCCAACGTGGTCCACGGAGGCTGCCCACCACCAATCGCAGACGAAGGACGTATTCTGCCACGGAGAACAAGGACCACACTAGCTCAGCTACGCTCAGGTTGGTGCCGCTTACTTAACAGCTACACGTACCGTCTCGACGCCTCTATAGAAGACAAATGCCCTGACTGCGGACATCTTTTCAACTGCCCAGCAAAACCAACCGACTTGCGCCCCGATGCACTTTGGGAACGACGTGGCTCGATTCCTGAGCCTAGGAACTTACATGTCCCCAGCGGAACCATAGCTGTTAAGGAACATAGAGACATAGGGAAACCACTTGATCAACCTCACCTCAATGCTATCAATATTGATAGCCTTGAACTCCTTCTTCATCTGCTTGACTCCATCTTTCATGGCAATAACAGTCGCGTTGGTGTCCTTCAAAGTTTGAGCAGCATAATTGGCCTGCTCCATGTTGAATGCCTGATTGCGGAGGCTCTCCACTTGTTGTTCGTATCTGAAATCAAAATTCTAAGTGACAGCTTCTATGATGCAGATCAACGTCGCCCCCACTTACGCCTTCTTCTGCTTCAGGACACGCAAAGCCTTCTGCTTGACCGAGTTCTTTGCTGGACCCTCCCGCATTTTGCTCATCTGTTCACGGTATTTCCGCAGCTCATTCTCTAGTTTTGTAACTTTTTCTTCGATGGAATTCGCCCGACTATCGACCTAGAATGAGATTATTGGAAAACCTTTGTTGTGAAATAATTTATTCGGCAGCTGCTTACCCCGCTGATGCAGTCGTTGATATTTGGTGGCGGAACTTTGGGTTTTGATTTTCCAAATAAGCGATTCATATTGATTGTGCCTCAGACGAGAATTAATTAAAACTCAAAAGTTTAAGACGAAAATTCGTGAATTTAATCGAAAAGATGACTAATTTCTTGTTTGTGTTTTGACAGATAGCGCAGAAAACAAATAGGAACTTGTTACCAGTATTAGGTGATGTTACATGGTTTTTGTATTAGCTTATCCAGGGTTGTTTAGCATGTGTATCAAAGGTTTTTTTATGCAACAAAATGTAGAAAATCCAATTGAGATTTTTTTTTTTAAAATTGGTTATAATATGTTCTCATAGGCCGTTTCGAATGTAAAAATTTCCAAATTTTAAACCCCATTCGCACCAAATATTTAAAATTGGCCATATTCCGCCTATTCAAAATGACAGCATCTGTCGAAAAAGTGTAAAATAATATTGTGTTCATGCTAAAAGCTCTGAGAATATATGTGTTTAATAGAAGCAAAGAATTTCTGTAAAAAAGGTTATAGCTGTTGGAAAACACAAATGTCATTCGGGCCTAAAATCTGTCGAAAAGCATGCGTATTTTTAACCAAATACAATTGAAAACAATTTAAATAAATGTTTTATGCTGAAATATATAGTAAAGTATGCACATGTAAGTGAATTTATTATTTTCATCAGTAACCATCGAATGCACCATCCGAAGCTGCGGTTATTTGGGAGGAACAGAGAGAAGAAATCTCATTGGAAGGAGTTGGCATTCTACAACTCAACCAGTCTTGCCTAATTCGAACACGAGAAAATACCCTAATGGCAGAAAGGAAGCGAAAGATTGAAGTCCAAATGACCTTCATAAAGCCCTTACATTTTACCTTGTTCGTCACAGTTAATATATCTAATTCCAGGTTTACCCTCAAGGAATATATTCTCTCTACAGCCGATAAATTGAAGAAGCTATGTGACGTTGATTAAAATCGTAGAGAGATGTTTACATATTGGCGGACCATTGCACATCATTCGACAGTAATAGGTACACCTATAATAACAAAATTACGGGGTATTGTTGTCTGGAGGTGCACTCGGAAATGTAGACGAAACAAAATGAAAACTAAGCCTAACGAAACCTTGAACCAGATGACGACGTAACTTAGGATATCCTAGGGTATCCATCCCTTCACATTCTAACGCAACCGAGGGAGCCGGCAGATTGTCTACGTAGTAGACATAAAGTTCACACACTTTTTGCTGAGTGCGCGTCTCACCTCAGATAGTCATAGAGTAGATTTAAGAATTACATACATACACACATTTTTAATGGCCCACTAATCCTTCGTGAGGGTCGCGGGGGTAGGATGTTCAGGTGGACTCTCCATCCTTCTTGATCCTCCGCCGTTGACTCCAACTCATCAGGAGGAGGGATTCCTTAAGGAGAGATGCCGGACTTGGTCCAACTATCTATTTCTAGGCCTATCGCGGGGTCGCCTACCTAATGGCACGGCCACCATGGCTCGTCTCGAAAGCCGGTCTGGGGGCATACGCACTACGTAACCAAACCATCGAAGCATAGATCGTTCCGTTCGGAGAAGTAGCTTCTCAACATTGAGCGCCTCGCGTACTCTGGTGTTGCGCACTCGATCCCTACGAGTTATTCCAGCAACACCGCGAAGGAACCTCATTTCGGTAGCTTGTATCCGCAATCTTATTCTTTCGGTCACTACCCAAATTTCATGACCATAGGTGAGAGTTGGAACATACACCGAGTTAAAAACCGATAGCTTAGCTTCAACACTAAGTTTAGCCTTCCTTACAACAAATTGGCCAAGCTCTCTCAAAATTGATCCAGCCTGACCAATTCTACATTCCATCACTCGTGAATAGGACCCCGAGGTACTTAAACTTATCCACCTACTTCAGTGGAACTCCACTAACATGCAGAGTGCACTGAATGGGTTTTTTGGAAACGACCATTACTTCTGACTTGTTCACGTTGATCTTCATTCCAGTATCATCACAAACGGCTATAAACCTTTCAAGTGCGTGCTGAAGTTCGGTTTGAGAGGACCCAAGGATGACTAAATCATCCGCAAAGAGCAGATGACTAATCCTTAGGTCTCCCACATCGAAACATTCCTCGCCACGGCTGCGCTGCAACATCCAATCCATATATACAATGAAGAGGAGAGGTGACAAAACGCACCCCTGGCGGAGTCCAACGCCTACAGTGAAAGGTATTGATTTAACACCGTTTATCTGAACACAGCTTCTACAGTTTATATATAAAGGTTGAATCGCCCTTCACAGGGAACCATCAATCCCATACTCCTGCAGCACACTCCAGAGTTTGCCTCGAGGAACCATATAAAATCCACAAAACAAGTGTAGACAGGTTTAGCATACTCCCAGGCCTTTTCAAGAACCATTCTGGTCGGTTGTGCTTCTACCAGGACGAAAACCGCACTGCTCGTCCCCCAAACTGTCCTCAACCACAGCTCTGGAACGCGATTCTAACACCTTAGCGAAGACTTTTTCAGGGAGACTTAAAAGGGTATATACGCCTATAGTTGGCGCAAGCTCTTTTGTCCCATTTTTTAAAAAAAAGGAACTATCACCCCCATTTGCCATTCACCAGGTGCTTCACCACATTCCCAGGCTACTTTAATGACACGCGAGAGCCATTGCACTCCCTCTTTACCTAAAGCCTTGAGCATTTCTGGCCGAATTTCATCCACAGATTTCATTGCAGATAATATAATAATTAAAAAATAACACAAAATGGAGTGAGTTTTTTTTATTTGTCATCCATTCAAATTTGGTATGTAATTTCAAATTCCAACGTCTTCTATAATTGAACAAAACCGATAAACAAAAACAAGGGAGATGACAGATAAACTGGAAAATAGAACGAAATTCCACAAATCTATGGTTTGGTGACCAAATTGAAAAATATTGTGAACAAACACTCTTTGGTTACCATCGATTTATAACTATGGGTTAAGCGAAATCTGTGATAACCTAACCAGAGATTTAACCAACTGTGAACAGACCGGCCCTTAATGTGTCATATTTCAAGACAGATCTGGCCTAAGCTAAACCCGAAACGTTACATCGAGTTGGTTAAGCTAAAGCTATCACAGATCGGCTGCTTTATCGGTGTCTTCACTGAACAATGTCTTAAAGGCCAATATGCCAAAAGGTTCTTCTCTAAACGCTTCTACAACCTGTGTTGCATACGAAGGATTGTATGGAAATCGTATAGGAATATGCTATAGGATGTTTTCGTGTATACAACTGTCGTACAGACTTTAGCTGTGTTTTAACTCTTCTGGTGGTAGAATGCAATGCTTGCACTGCGACTACCGTTGATTCCCTTTTGTTTTCTATCCGAAACACAGATGTACTTTTAAACGTTGCGACTCTTCATGAATGTTTTTTTTAACATTCCTTTACGTTTCTTGTTCGCGAGTGAAAAAGTCAGCTGTTGTCTAGTACCTTGTACATACTTGTTTTCTTTTGTTGCAGTGCGCATTAAAAATAATTTATTCGGGAAAATGGATAAGAATATTGCTGTGAGTAACTAAGCAGACCACATGAAACAATTTTTTTTTTTTTCATAAAGTACGATCAACGGAAAAAAAGCATAACAAACTAAAATCTAAATAGACAGCATAAGACAAATTTACTCGTAAGTGACGAACACAATAATGAAAGGCATTGTCAAAAGTGAATGTGCTAACGAAAAACACAAAGAAGAAAGACCGATATATCTGCAACACGAGCAGCCCCTGCGATTTTGTCTTCCCTGGCTACCACTTACGTTTCTCTCTTAGAAGCTCAAACGAACGAGTGAGTGATTAGAACGTTTAAAAGCAGTCAATAGGAAAAAAAACATGCTTTACAATAAGGAAAATTTGCTAAAGAACGACTGAAAAAATATTCTAGTTGGAAATCGCATGCTAATTGTATCGTGTGCTTTCTACAAACAGCGGCTGGTCCGATGTTGCATTTCCTACTTAAATTTTAGCTAATAAGAAAAGTTTATTTTGAAAATGAACTCACTACTCGCCCTTACACTACTCACAGTCCACCAAACTGTTCGCACTTTAGTCACCTGTCTGGGGATTTCCTGGCGATCTGTCAAATTCGCGATTTGCCCCCGATATACCCTCATAACAAAAACTTCTCTCATGCCATATATTCATCCGTCGTAACGCGCTTCTCGATCGATTTTCCTATTTTTCTCTTTTTCTCCATCTCATCGCGTCACAAAATAAGTTTCTCCGATGTTCCTACAACTAATTTCTCATCAGTCAATTCGCGTATAAGTATTCTAACGTTTCTGTAGCGCCAGTGAATTGCAAATCTCACGTGAACCAGTGAAAGTGTTACCTCAGACCGGAGTGCCGTGCTTCCTTTTGAACCTTTGACCACATTCAAGGTTACTTGTCTGAGTTTTGTCCCAAAGTTCTCCCCGTTGCAATGGGAGTCAATGAGGAATCCGTGCATCTAGCTGAATGTCGCCAATAGGCAGCTAGACCTAGACTAGTGCAGCGCAACTATCACACTTTGTCCTTGACGGGGAGTGGGGTGTCGGTGTTTCACACGACGACGACGACGACGACGACAACTATTATGTGCGGGTGAAAGCAAACACGAATTTTATAATCAAACTTGGTGTCCGCACGTAACAGGGTCAAATCATCGCACAGACGAGAGTATTTTTTGCAATAAATTAGCGTAGACCCGTGGAAAAATGGCAGAGAACTCGACACTGAGTCCAGTGTCATCCTCGACGACGACAGGAGTTCCAGACTCGGATACACCCGCAGTATCGATGGACAATTTCTATCCGGCGTTGGTGCAGTGCTTTGGAATCATTATTTGTGGGTAAGTCTTGAGGGATTTCTTTTATTCATAATTTGGGGGTCGGAGCGTGGGTGGCTTGCACGAAATGTGCTGACGCAAGCATCGGGCTGAACAAAGGGAAGGGGCTATGACGAGTGTACACAGGACGTGAATAACGACATTGTTGCTTATTACTAAGTAACTACCGCCTGTTCGTGCTAGTTTCGCTTAAAGTATGTTTCTACCTCACGTATGGCGAGATAAGAGACTGTGGGCATTAGGTTATCTACATGTAGTAAATTTTTGGCTTAAAAATATGTCGCGTCTGAAAAAATGGGGAGTGGGCTCATCAATCAATTTATCGAACCAATTTTCGTTGATCAATTGATGGATGAGTGATCTGACACTGTGCGATATTTCATTGAATAAAAGCCCTTTGGAGATCCAAAGGAAGTGTTTCATTTGTGCTCTAAGCAAATGATATTATTATTTGTGTATCAGTCTGTGTACTTAATCAGTTTGATGTTGGCAGCGCTAAAACTTGGTGGCGCTATCGTATGTATTTGAGTAATAATAGCTTCCCTATCTTTTCTTGCTTATGTTTTCGAGTGCGATGTACGAGTCATGTTGTTTATCCACGACGGCGAAGTGCCAAAATGAAACGTTCAATATAATGCTACATACATATCTATGTATGTCCGTCCAATTTTGGGTTACTTTTCGAGCAATGGTTGCCGTATGTCAGGAATAATACGAACAATCTTGGCGTCAATCGTTGAGAAGGGCTTTTAGTCGCATTTACCCCTTTGAAGTCCTATTACCTGGTCATCACAGCAGAAGAAATACCGTCTGAGGCCTATAGCACAGACCAACAAGTCAACAGATCAACAAGTATTTGTTTAACTACACTTGTCCGACAAGTGAAGATCTATGCTGTAACTAGGGTTGCCAGCAAAGAAATCTGAAAAAGCGGAACAACACGATGGAAAAAGCGGGACATTGTGGGACATTTTAAAAATATATGTATATAAGAAGTTAAAGATAGTTAAAGACATACATATAACAAAATATGTATTAATTCATGTTTTTTTTTTTTCGTTTTTTGCTTTTATGTTCAGAAACGTAGTAGACACATAACTTTACTCCCAAACGTTTTTTTTTTTTTAGAAACCAGTCGTTTGCTGTTTTTTATTTTACTTCCATTTGTATTTGAGTTACTCATGTGTTTATAAGCACTAGTGCTGGGCATTTTTAATTATCTTTTAGAATCTAAATTGAATCACAAACGCGCGCAATAAGCAATAAGTCAGAGGAGTATTGTAACAGGTTACAGTTCAGGGGTGTTTTCAGTGAGGTACTACTGGTGGCATTCTGAGCCGTAACTCATCAAACACTTTCAAGGTGGAAACACAAATATCTATGTACGTTTCTTTTAAATCGACTAAGAATAAAAAAAAACCTACACATTAAAAACGCATACAAATTAAATATTCTTCTAAATGTAAGTGAAATAAAATAAAAATGTCGGAAAATCAGTACAATGGCGGGAAATTTCATATAGCCGGACGCTTGGTGGGACAGAATGTTAAAAGCGGAACTGTCCCAAATGCGTGACGTCTGGCAACCGTAGCTGTAACACAAGGTCCGTTCGCGTACCCTCCCAAAACAGCGAACTTTTACGAAAAGTTGCGAAATTTTACCAAAACCTGTTCGAATACGGAAAATGTTCATAGTTTTTCACAGAAGAGAGCCCTCTCTTGGAGGAAGTAATTTCCCCATGCTGCGAATTTTAGTACAAGGACTTCCTTTGGGCTGGCTTGTGAAATCTGTCAAATCGCTGTATACGTAATTGTTTGTGGGCTTGTTCGTTTTCTTTTGCGTACAAATGGATTTTAGGTTTGACGTTTAAAAATTGGGCAACTTTTGTGGTTCAACCCGCTCATTTACTTTTTCGTTACTTTACCTCTCTTTGAGAGAATTTTACCCCCACCCTTTGAATAGACTTTTTAAATCAGTCCATGAGTCCGATGAGAGAGTGGAGCTGAAAAAATGACTGCTCAAGATTCGTCTAGTGAATTAAGCCTGAAGCAGATGTGCAGCAAAATTAATAAATAGTAGGAGGAATATAGTATAAGTAATAGTACAATTTTTGTGATTTGACGTTTCATGTAAGTGACAATGACACCAAACTGAAGCCATGAAATGTCTACAGTTTACTGCATGTCTGTTTCACATGCGTTGTTGTACGTATCATTTCCAGCGTTGCCCCCTTGCTACAATTGTAGCATTTGTACTATATTTTGTTCGTTAGAAAAGTGAGTACGTACAATCGGTAAAAGTTTACTTAGTACTACAATTTTACACTTAACTACAACTTTTACACACAGAAAATAAAAATGAAAATAAAAATATATCAAAACCAAACATTGTGTTTAGTTTTTAAAGTTTTTGTTTTTCAGCGCTCTTGGTTGTAATGTTGTAAATTCAGTGCGTTTTGTGTGCACAGCTTCAATTACCATTTCCAGTTTGACTTCCAGTTTTACTCGAAGTCTGTTTTCTGCACTTCTACTTCTACTTTTGCCTCATAGTAGTGCTCCTGCAGAATATTGCTTTTCAAACTTAAATTTAATAAAATACGATCTAAGAAATAATTTAAATATTTCTATTGTCGGCGCAATAATGCAGGCGAAGGAACTATTAAGATATGAGAAAAAAGTTTATGACCCGCCAATATCGTTAATAACTTGTGCCAAAACTTTTTTTTTGTCATAATGCAAAACATTGTGAAAAATGTGTACAATACTTCCTCATTTTGTTTTTATGAATTAATGTATATTTACTTTTGACTTTAAACAACCCTTGAATTCAATAACAAATTTGTATAAGACATAGCAATTATTCATGTTTTGATCTATTTTTTGAAATGTACTACATTGTACTACACTTTTTAAGCCACCGCGCTACATTTTCGACCTCTTAGGGGGGTAACACTGATCATTTCACGCAACTTTGCTGCAAATCTGTTTCAGGCTTTAGATCCAGCAAATGATAATTTTCATTCTGAAGATGAGAACCCTGTTACTACTTTAGATTTTGACCGAAATTGAAAAATATCTTTATTATCTTTTACAATGAAAATTAAATTTTTATTTCTTTTAATGTAACGTTCCTTCGTTAATATAAATATATATTGAATAACTATTTTGTGTATACATAACTTTGTTTTTTGAAAAAAGTTTAAAAGCTGCTGCCGTCTTAACTATGTATCTTGGAACGATGATGGGAACAAAATACCTGCTCCATCGTTTGTTTTCTGTTGGTGTTTGCCGATCTTCCTCCTCCAACGTATAGGTGTCAGTCATAAAATTGCGAGACATATTTCATAGAGCAACACAGCATTTGAATATATTTACAGCAAATATCACTATTTTTAAGTTACTTCCATGCGATAAATAAATAAATAAATGACTCTGCTCAATTTCCTTTACAATCCCTTTCTAAACAACTTATAAAATAGGGCTCTTCGGTTCACTGTATCGAATGCTGCCTTAAAATCCACAAAGAATGCGTAAAGTTTCTTACCTCTAATCGGAAAGGACTCAGCGTGTGCAGTGCTATACCTTTACATGTGATCGACAGTAGTATAGCCAGGCATAAAACCTGCCAGATATTCCTTCAGGAAATTGTTTGCACTAATCCACGAAGAAGTAGTTTTCGTAGGATTGCAGTAAACACTTTGCAGGATATATTCAAGATTGAAACACCGCGAAATTTATGTATTTATACTACAAACGACGATGTATCGAAATGTGTATACCCTCTTCGATAAGGAACAATGAGGCATTATTATTAAATTGTTCGTTTTCAGCATCATAATCATCAGCCAAGTTTTGTTTACAATTTTGTAGAAAAAAAGGGCCACAAATTGAAAGCTGTTTTCTTATGAAACTCGATTGCTTTGGAATACCTCTATATCCACCTATTCGTTGATCTTTAAATTGTACTGCGTTTACCAGCACCTTTTTGAAGCATATTTACGGGACCAAATTCCAGTGCTTCGTTTTTCGTAAACATAAGGTTCAAGGTTCGAAACTCAGTTATACTATCTCATATCTCGCAAACATCTGATAAACATTGGATGGTATTATTGTCATGAGATTGCTTCTCAAATATGCGGACAAAATAACACGCACAACGCGAATGGTGCCGATAAGCTTAGTAGACCCTAGGCCCTTTATGAGATGCTTGCACCGAATATTTATTTGTTTACTCTTTTAAACTAATAATATCAAACTACGTTTCCGTTCTAATATTTTGCCACATAGACTTTAATACGCAATAGTTTCTGTTGGCCTGGATGTACATATTCACTTTTAACGCGTCTCTATGCTTGTTTATTAAATTTGAACAAATTTTATTTTTCTTTCATTCTAATTTATTGTTTGTTACATTAGCTTTGTCTATTGGTTTAGCAGTAACTTTTTTCAGAGTAAAAACGTCCTTCAATTACTCTTATTTCTTCGACAAAGAATTTAGATTTTCCTATTAACGTCTAGAATTCGATATTTTCTACAATACTTATAAAAGTAGTATGTATCGCGTGGTAGACAACCAGTAATACCATTAAAGTTTTCTAGTAATAAAACTTAATTATGGAATCATTCACCACTTGCGCGAAATAAATACTAGAAATCAGAATCAAATGCAAAATTTACAGTAAATTCTCGCCGAATAGCTCGGATACCAACCCGGGGATAAAGATGTACTGGAACCTCATATAACCTGAGCTTCGAACCACTTCATTAAAAATAACTCTCCTATCTCTGTTCATTACCAACTTACGTCGTGCAACTGCATTCAAAGAGTTAATTTCTTACCATGTTCCCACCAAACCGAAATCCCGAGATTTCGATGAACTTTTACCGAAATCTCGAAAGACGTTCCCACCGATTTAAAGTGATTTCAAATGGCAATAATTGGCAATTTTGTAGGCTGGAGTGCGTTCCAAGCTAAGCAAATATTATGAATAATACCTTACATCTCGGAACAGCTGAGATAACCAAATTAATGAGTTGTTTATGCTTCAAAAAAACTTTGGGGGTGGTGTCCAAATAACTGGGGAAATTTTTGTAATTTTTTTCCTCGCTCCCGACTCGCAGTATTTTTTTTTTTTTTTGCGATAACCAATGTCATAGACAAATCAATCATCCAATAGAGCGAACAATTTTTCCAGTCTATGACCAAGCTACTGCCAGTGTCATGTCTTCGCAGTAGTGTTCACCCAAGCGTTCGCAATTGATCGGACTAACTTTATATATTTGATGAGAAATAATGCTTGCGAGCGTCCGGATTCGAACCAAGAAACCATTAGAATGGCAATTGATGACGTTACTACTAGATCATTGCCACCCCCAAAGATAGCCGAAATGAGAACTGTCATGAAACATGTCCATATCCGTGAACTTTATAACATTTGTTTCTTTTGTTGATACATTTTTATCACGCAAATAAGGTTTTGTCCTTTTTTTTATTTCTCTCTCTTTTTTTAACTCACTCCTGTGTTGATTTTAAGATCAATATCCCCTTCCGAGAATGTTGTTTGACTTAAAAAAGGAAATTGAACTAAGAAATTGACGAAATATCCCTTTTCCTTTGTATGTCAAGCATGTTTACGAACACAAGGAAAGAGAAATGGCAAATGCTTTCAGCTTATGTGAAGTTAATAAATTAACTCGATCTAGTCCCAAATCCAAACTCGCATATTTTGCAAATTTCGCAAATTGCGCTTGACCTGGAACGCACTACTAATGTTTTGACATCTATAAATGAACACCAAAATGAACCAAAGTTCGCGCTGTAGGCTTGTTTGGTTTGACAACCTATCACGGATGGATGAACTCAAGGAGATTTAGCCGAAATCTTTGGTGTCAATACGTGGTTTTTTTTTTTGACAAGGTCGATGTCGCTGTACAGCTCGTATAGTTCGCCATTAAATCTTCTCCAAAACTTGTCAACGCAAACAGAACCGAATAACTTGGGAAGATTTCTCTCGAAACTACCAAGGATATTTTCATCCGCCTTCAGTCAAGTCCATGCTTCAGCGTCCTAAAGTAGGACTGGGGTGATCACAGTCATACAGTGTGTTCCACAAAAACGTTTGTCTAAAAAACCCCTATTTTTTTTATTAAAGTACCATATACAGGGTGGGCCAACTACAAGTTTCTTTTTAAAAATGCAATAAAATGAACAAAATTAAATTTTTTCCATGTATTATGGCTTTATTAGTAAGAGCAAACATTCCCATTAATTATGAAACATAACGTCGTTCAAGTGGCTGCCTCGGCTGGCCTTGCAGTAGCGCATTCTATCACTCCAATTTTCCAAGACCTTGTTGATGGTTTCGGGCTGTAGCTCACGGATTACTTGGATGATATTGGCCTTAAATGCTTGAATCGTTTCCGGATTGTTGGCATAACATCGGTCCTTTACGGTTCCCCACAAAAAAGTCCAAAGGGGTCAAATCGCAGCTCCGAGACGGCCAATTGACATCGCCAAGACGGCTGATAACACGATTTGGGAATTTGGTGCGCATAAGACCGATTGTGGCATGGGCTGTGTGGAATGGCGCGCCATCCTGCATGAACCAGAGGCCGTCCAAATCCATGTCTTCAATTTCAGTATAAAAAAAAGTCGCTATCATGGCTCTGTAACGCCCACCATTGACCGAAACGTTGTTCCCAGCCTCATTTTCGAAGAAAAATGGTCCAATGATGCCACCACTCCACAATCCGCACCACTCCAATCCACTCTCTGTGGATGCATTGGCTTCTCGACAATAACGTGCGGGTTTTCCGAGCCCCAGATGCGGCAATTTTGTTTGTTAACGTAGCCGCCGAGATGAAAATGTGCCTCGTCAGAAAAGATGATTTTTCGCCCAAAATCGTTGTCCAATTAAAGCTGCTCTAAGGCCCAAACTGCGAAGCGATAACGAAGCGGACGGTCGTGCGCTTTCAATTGCTGAATCAATTGGACCTTGTAAGCGAATAATCCCAGATCTTTGTGCAGAATTCTCCTCAGGCTAGTGCGTGAAATTTTGAGCTGTTGAGATCGATGACGAGTTGATGTTCGTGAATTGAGTCTCACACTCTCGGCTACAGCAGCCACATTCTCGTCTGTGCGCACCGTACGACGACGGGGACCATGAGTGTTGTCCACTAGCATACCAGTCTCACGAACTTTTTGCACAAACTTGCGTACAGCAGGCGCGGTGGGTGCTTCCTTACGGCCAAAACTTCTTTTCAAAAAACACACTGTTTGGGCTATACAGCACTCACTATTTCCCAATGTTGTTCAAGTATGATACTGACTTTCTGTCAAGATTCCGAGCGGGAAACAGCTGTCAGTGTCAAAATAACCTTTGATTTAAAAAGAAATCACTAGATGCCCCCCCCGGCAGACCGAAATATCGGTAGGTCTGGTGTTTTTTTTTTATTAGGAAATAGGAAATTTTAAAATATAGGAAATCTGGCAGCTGCGGATCTTTTTTTGAACATGCAGTTTACTTCACTTCACTTCACTATGTAAAAACGCAAAAAAAAAACAGGGGTATTGTTATACCGCCGAAGTATGGAAATATTCAGTGAAACAATGCGCCATCGGCAATTAAATGCAGAAAATATAGAAGCAATTTAAAGTACGTTTTTCTGGAACACACTGTTTATAGAGTCTCCTTAGTTTTTCGAGATAGTGCTTTACGGCTGGGCCTTATTAGCCCAAAAAACATTGATTACCTAGAGTTATTCTTCGGTTGATTTCTGCGCTGATATCATTGTCACAATTAATAGCAGAGCCAAGGTAGACAAAGCCCCTTGCTACCACCAAGTTAGAAAGTTATAATATTTCATATTAAAATAAGTGAACAACATATTTACAGTTTTGTTGCCAAATTCTTCCAACCAGACATTTTCTGGAAGAGAATTTCTCCCGAAAAGAAATGCCCTTTAAGGCACTATAGGAAGCCCCTCATTTGTGCTTAAGTGGGTGATATCATTGTGTATTTACTCTCCGCCACAGTTGTTATTATAGCAGTCTGTGTATTTAATCAATTCAGTAAGTGTAACGTTGAAAAAAGTTGGTGGCGTTATCGTGCAATTACATACGAGAATGTATATGTGTAATAATTGCTTTCATATCTTCTGATTTTTATTTTCTCGAGTGCAATGTATTCTTGTTTATCCAAGATTGGTAAAATGCCATAAATTAACTTTTTTAGGATACCGTGAACGCACATCTTGTGTAGGATACCTATATGCAGGAGGGTTTTCTAAATCGACCATCCTCAGTACCGACATATGTACATATTTCAGATTTGTTTAGTAAGAAACCTGTTCTCGCGAGACTTAACAAACCATCGATCTGTAAATCATTTGTTAAGATCTTGTGAGAGTTACGAATGCATTATTTATGGTTTTATTTAGTGTTTCGCCTAAGCCACATTCTATTGTTTGTAATTGGCAGTTATGCGACACTGCGGCGTGACGTTTGGTTGTTAGTTTTGTAATCACTAAAGCAGTTAGCGTAGTAATTTTACGAAAGAAGCTAATTCTTGTCCTCTCTTGCGGAACTTAAAATGTTTTTCTTTGCATTAAATTGCTTCTTTGCTGTTCTCGTTTGTGGAGAAAACAGTATAGGTAACGAAGGTCCGGATAACTAGTATCAACCCAGTAATGCTTAATAGCACCCAGAAAGTAAAGACAATAAGAACACAGCCTCTGCTGTGGCTTCTCGTCGTAATTCCTTAGAACCTTCACATATAAACGAATGTTGGATTAGGTTAGGCTGATTCGCATCTCTGGATACATTGCGTTCCCCGTTGTGAGATGCCAAAGCTGCAAGGAGAAGAACAGGTTGTTTTCGGATCGTGTTACTAGTTATTACTGTTCGTTTCTACTAAGAAGAATAAGTAAATATTTCGACCAGACAGATAGTCACCCGCGAGACACTAAAAGAAAGGAATTGAAACTAAATTTATCGTAACTCTAGGCTCCCTTCTTTCTTAAGCTACGATTACACTATGTGGCAAATGGTCAAACGTTTGACTGTTTTTGCTAAGAAACGTTGTTTCATCGAGCCGTTTGACCAAGTGTTGTATTAAAACTGTGTTGAACACTACCAAACCATAAGTGGTCAAACGTTTGTATGAAAAATATAACGATTTGACAATTTATCATGAAGTGGAATCGTAGCTTACATACGTTAGCATGCTTGCAAGGCACAAGATATTCCGAATCTCTGAAAACATCCCCAGTTTTATTCCCAGCAGCTCATACAACCGAAAGATGCACCAAGTCAACCTCGACAGGAAATATTGCGGGAAAAACGTCGCAATACTGTCAGATAGCCAGACCGCAATCAAGCCATTGAACTCATACGAGATCAGGTCCAAACTGGTATAGAAATGCCTCACTAAGATTAACCTACTGAGCCAGTCTAATAAAGTAACGCTCTACTAGGTACCAGGTGATATATGAGTGGAGCGCAGCGAAGCAGCTGACACACAAGCAAGAAACAGCTCAGAAACCCAGTTCTTTGGACCGAAACCTTTCCGGTCAGCTCTTTAAGTGCCAGGGCCTAGCTTCTCGCAACCACTCAAGTTGTGTGCGCTATATTTTTCACACGAATGGAAGGGACCTGCAGTTTAGTGCCGTATCCGAAGTGTAATTTGTTTTGAGAAGCTTTTTTGAGACAACAATTCTCTCGGATGTTTGTCAGACGTACGTGAGAGGTGGGACCGTGAAAAAACTTGTTGGTGTTCTATGAGATTCGAACTTGGAATCTCACGCGTAGTGGTCCGACACACTAACCACTTACGCTACGGCGCCCACTTAGAGGGTTAGGACCGCACAAAATACGGAAAGAACTGAGAAGAGATATCACCCAACTGATGCAGGCCAAATAACTTGTGGGGAATAACAACCAAAAGAGAAGCAGTAGCTTGAGCGTTAGCAAGAATCGACTTTGCTTCCTGATTGGCATGCTATTGGTTCACTGCATGTAGCATCTCAGGAAACTGGGCATAGAAAAGAATGGGCACTAAATATTCTGTAGGGACTTCGAAGAAACGCCAGCACATCTTATGAATTGCAGGGCATTAATCCACAAAAGATGACACCACCTGGGAGCCTATATTTAACTAGAGACGTATCTACCTTCGCTTAATCCACTTCAGATACTTGATCAAAATAGTGGGAATAAAGGATGTGCTCTAATTCGAGTATCTTATCGACTAGAACCCTAGTT
This sequence comes from Brachypalpus laphriformis, assembly GCA_945910035.1. Classification (NCBI taxonomy): domain Eukaryota; kingdom Metazoa; phylum Arthropoda; class Insecta; order Diptera; family Syrphidae; genus Brachypalpus; species Brachypalpus laphriformis. Next base: position 39,762,985 of record OX246756.1, read on the forward strand.
TGAGGGGACCTACACTCTATCAACCACACACCTACTGCATGTTTGCTTTGTCCCTTCAAAACAGTCGAACACAAGGCATGCCTTTAATAAAGTCCATGCTTTCGCGTCATGGAACAGAATTGGAACTATATTAGTTCTAAAGTCAAAACCCACCGGGTAAAGGTGTTGGTGGTTCTCTTTTAGTAACAGTATAATCGGATATACTCGTAATATTTAATGGCAAAATCAGACTGCAGGATTTTTTCAATTCTAAAATTAATTAATCTCCCTCCAATCACCATTAAGTCGCCTTCAAAGGGGAACTCGATTTCGTATTTGAACACCTAATCCCTTGTATTGGGACGACTTTCATAAGGGCTTTCTCATCGATGAGAAAGCGGCACAAAAATCTAGGACTGATAGCAACATGGTTGCTAAATATTTTCCCACTTTGCCGAAACTAATTCCGATGCTAATAACTAACATAAGATGGTTGAAATTTAATTTCCGAATCATGTTGACTATTTTTGGAAAAAAAGTACTCCTATTAAATTCTGATTAACACAGCAGGTGGTTAACGCCTGTTCACGTGTGCTCTATTGATATGTTTTCTTCTGAGAAAAATATACCAATAGTTATGCTACTATCAGATGAATGTTCGGAATATTAACATGGTAAGTGATAACAGTGGTATTCCCCTTCACGGTCTGGAAATAAACAATACTTTAATCTGACTCCAAAAATAGTCTACGGCAGTTCTATGCCAATGGCGGTTGAAATTATTGGAAGCAGTTCCTGTGAATATATTGACGAATCCTTTGAGATGTGCTGACTTATTGTAGGATACCATTGCTCGCCAGTAGGTCTACTTGTTCATTCTCTTCTAGCCGTTTAGCAGCGTTGTATATAGGACAGTGCTTTGCATATATGCCCTATTTGTAACACAGAGAAATTATATACTACGTTTATATGCAGGGTGAAGCTGGCTTTTGAACTCCATGTATACACCAGCAGAGTCGGAACGGGCTTGGCTTGACTCGACTACATTTTCGGCGCTGGGTTGAGTCCAATAAAATGTATGTAGACCTGTGTTAAGTAGTCAAATTGACGGCAGTGCTGCCAATTTGCGGGAAATTTCCCTTTTTGAGCGGAATTTCAACCTCTGTATGAGCTAAAAGGTAAAAAGGAAAACGTTTTGTCTTCCAGAACCATGGACATACTATAGGTATGTATGGACTGCTAGTAGCCAACTTCGCGTTGGTTCCAACATTAGCGCTAGCTCTCTTGGTTCGGAGCGGCAATAAATGGAAACTCACACTTGTTTGAAATTTCGTTGGATGCAGTTGGGTGACAGTGTTTTCATTGCCATATTACATAAAAAATTGATTCATAATAAATATACGAATATTGTGCAACTTATGGGGCAGTCAAATGCATGTATAACGATTTTTTATTTAAATTTTGTTGGTTCCATCTATCAGTAATTATTTGAACTAGCACATTTTGCAGGTAACATCTGTTGCAACCAATGTCTCAACAATTTGAATTTCAACCGTTTTACTTCGGAAATCCACACAAACCCAAGAGGTATCTCTACCATTCTACGGAGAAATTCAAGATGGTTAGCAAATTGTTTCCACATTTTCCGCTCCGAACCAAGAAGGCTAGTTATGTTGGCGTTATTTTTTGGGCAGAGATTGTATGGAACTGACATTTCACTAGCAGTCCATATATAGTATGTCAATGTCCAGAACAATTACTCTTAAAAGGGAATTTTCATTCTTTGAATGCTGGGAATTTTCATTTTAGCTCAACTTCGCGTGACTGTGGAAATTGTTGAAGCCGGTAAAGTCTTGCATTAGTATTTCACAGTTATTGTTAAAATGGTAATATTTTGCACACCTTTTCTATTTTGAAAAGATATTTCTTCGTTTGACACACTATTCCAGTCGAGCTGGCTCGCCGACAAGGAATTCGCCACCTGGTTCAGACCAGTAGCGATGACTTCAAAGCGTTTTGCAAAGCATGTGGTACCACCATGGTTGTTGTCAAAACAAAACTCGTCAAACACAGTATGGGGAAAAACATGCAAAGAATTTAAAAGCAGTCCTTAACGCATCTGATACATTTTTCTCCTGTCTTGTCCTGGGAAAAAATCTTGTGACATATTGGATATTTAGCGTCTTTTTCTTGACTTCATCATCAGTGGAGACCAGACTCAGTGCCGAAAGCACACACGATTAAACGGTATCCATAACAATGGTCCCTAACAACGTCCATGGGACGATATTAGGATTGTTCTCTCGATTTTTGAAATTTAATTTCTATGAATAAAACGAATGCATAACCTCAAAAGTTTTTGCATCGTCATTCTTCATTAGCAATAACGAAACTCGTATTAAAATTATATGTTAACTACAATGTATACGTATGCATCTAATATTGCTGTAATGAAAAGATATTTGATAAAAAAAATGCGACTTTTACCCTTTTTTTTTTTAAAAAAAACTCAAAGTAGAGTTGAGCCGTCGCCTTCAAACTACTTAAATGGCCGTGAAACGTCAAGCACTTTTAGTTCTACAAATTGATTTGAGGTAGCACTGGTGAATTCCGGAAATAGAAGAGAGGGACGAAATTTGGCGACTATGCCTAAGCTTAAACATTTTTGAAACCCATCCACTGACACGCCCACTTTTTGAAAATACTTTTTTTCCCCGTACTTTTACTAAAAACTGTAAAACAGATGTAGTAAAATGTAAAGAAATTGGCTTTGTATATTTTCCGTTCATACTATGTACATGGCCACGCCCACTTATGTATGTGTATTTTTTTGGAAAAAGGACACATATCAGTATAAGTAATGTGGCAAAAATCGCCGATTACGCCCAGAACTTCCAAGGTTTGGACGGAAGCTGGAGTAAAAACGCAATTACTCTGGTTACCGTGAGGGTGAACTTTTTCTATATTTAAATAAGTTATTGTACAAGAGAATTAAATTTTGCACAAAAAAAGATCTAGTACAATTATTTATTTTCGCTTGAGAGCTGCGCGTCTCTTGTAATCGCTCTCACTGCTGCCAACAAAGAACTCATCCCTTGGTTTCTGCCTAACTTCTTTTATACATGGCTCCGGCTTCCATGTATTCCAGGCGAATTCCCGAATTCATTTTGCCGCTGGAACTCTGTTGTCAAAAGCCTGGCAACATTAACTTATTAATATATGGACTGCTAGTGCCCAATTTTACGTATGTTCCAACATCTCAATCTCCTTTGTTTCACAGCGGGAAAAATTGGAAACTGGTACTTTGTTTGACAGTTCGCGAGGCAATGGAAAAATAAGCTGGGAACATTGAATTGTGGAATAAATAATAACTCTAACCAAAAAAAGGAGGATAGAGATAAAATGAAATGCTATGTGGTTGGCTGTGATTCACAATACAGATTGTGTTGCAACGAAATTCAAATTCGTAATATTGTAACAGTAGAAAACAAGAAAATATTTGCAGTGACATCTATGGCAACGAATATTGAAACTATTTGAATGTTAACAGTTTTTTTTACAGCCAGTGCACTTGAACAAACACTATGGCGGATATCTATAATGCCGGATATTTTGTTTATGTTTTACACCGCTTTGAAACAAATGAAATGGAGATGTTGGAACATATATTTCTGCAGACATGGTATGAAAGTGACATTTCACCAGCAGTTCATATATTAATACGTCAATGCTTGGCAAGTTCTAGTATTTTCGCGTTGAAAGGCTCTTGAATTTTCGCGGCTTTTCTTGATTGTGTTATTTTTATGTGTCGATTTGTGCGCTCGCGTAACAGTATACAAATTTTGTTAAAAAAATATGAATTTAAACAATTTTTGTTAAAATTTATAAAAAGTAGTGTAAGCAAAATATGTAGGTACTGATCTCTTCTGAAATTCGTTCATACATTCTACAGGGCCATTCCCACTTTTCGGGGGCTTTTTATCAAACACCAAATTTTAATGAAAGATCTGAAAAGTCAAGAAAAGTTTGCATTTCACAGCTCCACTCCCTCTTTAATAGGGTGTGGTTAAGTTATAATGAATAGGCTATCATGCGACGTATTTTAAATATTCTGTATGGTCGTTACCAAATTTCTTCTTTCAAGCTAGTTTCCTGCAAGTTTTCCGACACTATTAAGCTAAACGTATCTATCTCTTACAAAATTCGAATGCTACGGAATGGTTGGCGGCATTGAACAGTTTCTTTTATTTTGTACTCCGCGCAACATGGCCGTGTAAAATTTGTCGGACTGAGAAGTCCCTGTATTTTGACGTGCTGCCAAGTCTGTGTTTTCTCATGTTTTCCTTGTCGTTGCATATCTTTGGATTGATAGTCCGCATCACAGTGACAATATTTTTGCCCTATTTGTTTGTTAGGTCCGGTCATTACCTCTTTCGACAACATACATTTCTATTCTCATGCCCAATTAACTTTACCAGATGCTAAAACAGTGATTAGACTTATAGCTTTGGCTAGAATGAAGTGTGCAAAAGAATTTCAAACTCAGAGCAAGGCAATTCAAAATTGTGATAACTGAAATTTGTTATTTAATTAATTATCTGAAATTATACAATAACTTACCCATCAATCTAACTACGAATCAATTGGCTGCCATTTAAAGATTTCCCCATTCTTACCTGCAGAATAATAAAAAAAACATTTTCTCAAGAATACATAGCTTTTCTGTCTAAAATTCCTAAGTCTCGCCACATAATTTTCCACTTGGCAAGTTACGAGTGCAATCATCCACACATTTGCGGTTCCGCTTGAACGCCAATCGTTCCAAGTGTTGAATGAACTTTTCAATCAATGACGATTGTTTGTTTGCAACTGCCAAGTTAATGGACTATACCGCTAAGAATATATTATATAAGTTATGAGATAATTTGAAAAATAAAAATCGTATTCAACATTGATAAGCACACTGAGCATCTGAATACACAACGACGTTGATTAGAAGCAATAGATACTTACTGCAAATGCACACTTGTCAGCCGTTGAAATGATTATGCATCATTATCGATTCAATTACCAATCAATTAAATAGTTTATTTGTCTGCTTTAACATGGAATTGAATTTTATTTCAATTTAAATAGAATATGGTGATGACTTCGTTATCAGTCGAGATTGGTAGCGAAAAAGCGGTCACTTTTGATTCTTTGTTCATATGAGGCAACGGAGTGTAAATCCCCGCAGCAAGGTGAAAAGTGAGGTTCTTTAAATACTCGTATGTACTCTCGAGCAATTGGGTTTTTTTTTTATAATTTACCTGTTTGAACAAAAGTATATGACACATCGCGGTAAGCCGGTAGTGGCGCACAGTAAAATTAAAGTTGCCAGCTCATACTTGGTGACATGCTATGTTAAGTTCGTAATTTGTATTCATTACACGAGAGTGATGTACCATCAGCTCAATTATCTACCCACTGTAAATCACATTGTCCGGGTGGTGTGCACTTTGTTCGAGCTACGTCAATGCATTGCTTTGGCAGACGACACTTCACATATTGGGTAATGACCGGCGAATGGTAAAATATTCATAAATTGATGAAATGATTTGTTTCTCACGCCGGCCGCCTGTGGGTGAACAAATATGTACATTGAGAGTGTTATTATTGAATTAATCTTTATTTGGTCACTAATGACTGACAATTCGGATAATACACACTACTATTTTGGGTCTTGTTCAAACTCGTAGGACTACAAATTGTGTTTTTTTCGATAGGAAAAAAATTCATTAAGTATTCTGGCGGCAAATGCTATTGAATGAGTGGACGTTCTATGGATATACATAAATCCAATGACCACCACCTATACCAGTCTGTACATTTTGATTTCAAGTAGACATTCGCGAGTATATCTGATCGATTAATTTATTTGCAATGAGACTTATAAACTTGTTTATTTTGTATGCTTATCAGCTTCTCGGTTCACTTATCAATAATTGGGTTCACCGTTTGCTTTGGTATCATTGACAAAATTTACTGTGGAATCTAGGTAGGTAAATCCTTTTTTTACTCGTATGTATCTCGAAGTGAATTGTGATGTTTCAAGCAATACGTCTGTGGTAAGTATCGACATTTCTTGGCAGCATACACTTACTTCGTCTTACATTCATTTAGAACAGACCCATCTGCTGCTTCTGATTCTATGCTATAGCATTACTCGCTTCTTCTTCTTCCTTTTTTCAGTGAGGTTATGATCCGAAAATAAGGGATCACAACCCTCCCACTTCACCGCATTTCTACTGATCCGCCTGTGGGGTTTGCCTATTTGACATCAGAAAATATCGGCAGGCTTGTCGATTTCGGATCACTCGGTTACTGAGGCCAATAAAATGCCAATGTCGTCGCATTTGTGTGATCCAGGCGTTTTTAGGCCTGCCTTTCCTACATCGTGATGTCTTTGAAACGTGCATTGATATTGCCTTTTTAACACAGTTCAAATGATCTCTTCTTTGAACGTGGCAATACCAACTGAGCCGGTCGCGCTCTATTTTTTGTTCGATGGTTTCCTTGATGTGAAAGCTTCCACGGATCTTCGAACATCTTATTCGATCAAGTTTTGTCACTCCTGCTGTCATGCGAAGCATCTTCATCTCAGCTGCCGTTAATTTACTCTCATACTTTTTGTACATCCTCCAACATTGTGAACCGTATGTGAGCGCTGGACGCACAACTGCGGTGCTTCCTTTCAACTTAGGTGGCATTTTTCTGTCACAAAAGATAGCGGAATTTTCTCGCCACTTCATCCACTCTACGCTTACGCGATGATTGATGTCGTCATCACAGGTTGCTTTGCTATTGATCATAGATCCCAGATATTTGAACTTTTCGCACTTGGGAAGCACTGTTTCATTCAAATAAATGTCTAGAATAGGCCTGAGTGGATCAGAGAACGGGCAGCACAAGTACTCTGTCTTTTTTGAACTAATGCAATACCCATTTCCCTCCAAAACGTCCTCCCACACATCAAGTGCTCGTTGCAGGGATTTATGATCCTCACTTATGATGGCTCCATCGTCAGCAAAGAATAACTGATGTACCTTGAGGTCCGTCATTTTACCAGATAATCAAGGACTGTAATAAAGACCGAAGGACTTAAAACGCTTCCCTGATACACCTCGACTTTGATTGGGAACTCTTCGGTAACTCCAGCGTGACATCTTACTCTTGTCTTTGCTCCTTCGTACATGTCCATGATAATCTGTACATAGGTTTCTGGAACCCCTCGATGTCTTAGGGCCACCCATATCAGATGTCGTGCTTATCTGTCGAATGGCTTTTCAAAGTCAACCAATACAATACGCAAATCCTTTAAGGAATCACGATGTTTTTCCATTATGATCCTTATACTTTGGATTGCATCTGCTTCATTACTCGCTTCATTCTATCGATGATTTCAAATTGGTCAAGTATGTAGTTGCACTAACTTTTTGGAAATAGTACCGGGTGTGTTGACCTGTGAATTTTGCATTATTGCTTCAAACACAATACTGCAAAGTCCGAACGACAGCGATTCGCCTTGCCTAAAACCTCGGCAGCGGACATTCTCTCGTAACTTTAATACAGATACCAAAAGTAAACAGTAATATGGGCGCCGTGGCCTAAGTGCATAGTGTGTCGGACCATTGCGCGTGAGGTTCCAAGTTCGAATCCCAGAAAACACCAAAAAGTTTTTTCACGGTCCCATCTCTCGCGAGCGTCTGATAAACATCCGAGAGTGTTGTTGTCTCGAAAAAGCTTCTCAAAACAAATTGCCATTCAGAGACGGCACTAAACTGTAGGTCCCTTCCATTCGTGCGAAAAATATAACGCACCCAACATGAGTGGTTGCGAGAAGCTAGGCCCTGGCACTTAAAGAGCTGTTGCGCCAAATATTTATTTATTTATAAAGGTAAACATGGCCCAGTATTATTCTTCTCTATTTACGAAATGTGCGGCCTTAATATCACTAAACAGATGGTGAGTATATAGGTTGATCCCTTCTTATGAATCGGATAATTGGTTATGAAGCTTCAATCTAACCTCCTCCAGCCTCATCTCCTATACCGTCTAAGCAAGCAACATTTTTGGATTTAAGCCTGCCTGTAACTACTTCTATTTCGGCCATCACATCACGCAAGTTGAGATTTTTGCTTTCATCGCTGTTTATCAATCAGTAGATTTTCTGTCCCTGTGTTTGATCTTGGATGCTATCGTTTTGTGTAGCCAAGTCATAGGTTATCCTCTTTAGCCTTTAAGTACTTGTTTCGTACTTCGTTTCTTTTTGACTTGCAGAGGTGCCGTGCTATTCATTTTCTTCAAGTCCACATTGAACGATACTAGCTGCAGTTGCGGTACCCTTATGGCTTGCTAGCAGTGATGCCCTTGGTTTCGGGGCTTGCTGCTGTATTCGTAAAAATAGTTTAAAGCTTCAAAACACCCATATTATATCCGCTATATTGCTGGAACGATGTAGTGCTTAGCTTATTGGTTTGAAGCACCCATCAATGAGTTCACACTTACAAATGGATCCATTGCATTGCAATTAAGCTGCTGCTGGAACTACTAAAAGTACTCGTATTGTCCTTAGCTGTTCAGGCGTTGGTCATGTAGTCTTTTTCAATGTTGGAGAGTACAGAACACGTAGCCAGAAAGGGATCAGCATTAGATATAGAGCATCGCCATACATTAGTAGATGTTCCTGTTAGAGTACCAAAAAAAAAGGGCCCTTAAATCAAGAGAGCTGATCAACTCCGCATGGATCATCAGAGGCGACTGTATCATATCTTGCAGTTAACGGCCGGGATTGAATGAAGGAAGAACCAAAAACCTGTTGGCAATGAGCAAAAATGGAAGTCCGTGTCTTGAAAGGTGCACTTACAGGACACTGCGCGATAGGGGAAATGGCCGGAAGACTAGGCATCAACTTATCCAACCACTGCAGGAACTGTCAAGACGCAGGAGAAATATAATGTATCAAACACTTGCTGTGTGACTGCCCAAATCTATAAAACCGCCGCCTACACTACATGGGTAACAGGTTTTTTGACGAACTAAACGATCTTGTGCAAGTTCCACATGTTCCACTAAACATGATGCGATTCATAAAGAGCTCAGGTTGGCTCGCGTTCAGTAGCGAGCGATAAAGAGTTTAAAGGTTCCAAAAAACAAAAAGGGAAGCACAATGGACCGTTTGGCCCCCGTGAGAAGCACCAAGGTGCACTTCCCTCTAACCTAACGTAACCTAACAGGACACGTTCATAGAAAATGTGATATGGTAATCTAATCATGTAATATATGCCCATGTAGTAGTGCAAACTACGATATATGTACGGTTGCACTGCAGCTCAGTAAGCTTGAAATATTTTTCCGAAGCGGTGCAGGCTATTACATCCTATCAAAGATGCGGGGGGTGGTCTCGTCTTTCTCCTTTGTCTGTGGCAAAGGGAATGTTGTGTTCGTTGAACGCACCAAAAAAGCTGCTGTTTCTAATCAATGTAACAGTCTCTATATGCTTGGTTTTTTCCGTCGCACTTCTCACTCACTATCCAATTATCTAACAGATGTAAAGTCGTTTGGGCGACGTTATGAGTTTCGTGCATCGATGCTGTTGGGTCATAATTGAGGGAATCAAAGTATAGTATCTCAAATATTGTTTAATGTTCACTTGTTGTGATATCTCTGCACAAATAAATTGAAAATTTAAAATTTCTAAATCTTTAAATTAAAGAATACGCGCAGTAACATTGAAAAGAAATGTTAACATGCAACGGAAATACAAAAAAAAAAAGTTAACAAAGTGCCAAAAGTCGCCCTGAGCTAAATACATACAAGTCACTAATAGTTATCAAGTTAGCGGATAGGCAACTTATAATGCTTAATGAAAATCAAAATCCATATCCAATCGAACTTACTCGTAATTACCGTCTTTACCTACACGATAATTTTCTTGAAATAATTCGTTTTCTACTTAAGCAGTTTGAAAATAAATATATATCGCTCAGGCCTTAAAGCGGTGCACGGAACACTCAAAGGCCTGTCAGGAACCCCATAAATTTGCTTACATTTTGCTTTCAGTTTGAAATGCAAAGAAGTGAAATTCGATGCATTTAACTGTACAGTGTAACATAGTTTACATGTGACCTTAACGCATTACAAAAATGGTAATCAAGGCTAACTAAGTTCCGTCGACTTTCTAATTGTTTCGGGGCGTTTTCAGCTAGTATCCTATATTGATTAGGTTGTCATCGGTGGGTTTAGCGTTTGTGGTTTGCATCAGTGGAAAGATTACCACATTCCGCATATCTATAAAAGGTCATCAAGTGATACTTACAGATGATATGAAATGCCAAAGTTTCTATTCAGGTAATAAAACCCACGCTGGTCGATTGAGTCGTGAGCAGTTTTAAAGAAGTTATTACTTATTTTCGCATTTCGTGGCAAACCACTCCCTGGCGGATAGATTCAGCATGTGTCTATTTGATTCCGCAAAGTGCGTAAGTACCTTCATAAATAGTTTATGGAAATGTGGTGGATAGCAAATGTCCATACTACTGACTGATTATCCATTCATGGAATAATTATCTGGTAAAGTTTTCAATACGCGTGGACACATGTCAATATACACATTTCAAGTTTTTAATAATACGTATACTCAACTGAAAAGTTTGTCTGTTCAGTTTTGTTGGGGGCTTTTGAATTTGATCATTTTTATGACAGTGACATACATATTTGTATTCTCATAGTCACGTTTGAGACTGCCAGCCACGTTTTCTTATTCACATAATGACTCATAAAATCAGATTTTAGTGACGTCTCAGAGATCAACAGAAGATTTCGTTCGTTGTATGCACAAAAAATGCCGTAATTTGACGGCCAAGAGGAAAAAAGTTTGCTTTATGACAGTCGTACGTCTGGCTTCAACATACGCAACGCAATGACGATACATACTTACTTACTTACATAGGTGGCGCTACAGTTCGATATGAACCTGGGCATCAACCAACAAGTCTCTCCATTTAGCTCGTTCTTCACCTAATTGCTACCAGTTGCGCACTCCAAGTTGGTCGAGGTCCCTTTGAACTTGTGCGCGCCACCTACGGCGAGGGGCCCTCTACTGCGTTGTCCCTCCGGTTTAGATTGGAATAATCTGCGGGCCAGAGCGTTGGTGTCCATCCGCTCTATATGTCCTAGCCTTTTTAAACGATCAATACGCAGTTTTTTAGGAGTTGGGGTTTTTCAAAATAAAAAAAAAATAAAAAAAACAAATATTTGGCGCAACAGCTCTTTAAAGTGCCAGGGCCTAGCTTCTCGCAACCACTCATGTTGTGTGCGTTATATTTTTCACACGAATGAAAGGGACCTACAGTTTAGTGCCGTATCCGAACGGCGATTTGAGAAGCTTTTTGGTGACAACAATACTCTCGGATGTTTGGCAGACGCTCGCGAGAGGTGGGACCGTGAAAAAAAACTTTTTGGTGTTTTCTGGGATTCGAACTTGGAACCTCAAGCGTAGTGATCCGACACACTAACCATTTGCGCCACGGTGCCCGTTTTTAAAATACCTTTTCCAAAATCCCTTTCCTCAAAATACCTTTTCCCAAAATACATTTTGGACAAAGTACCCTTTCCGGCTTCGCGCGATTCATTTATTTAAACTCCCCTTCCCGGGGGGTATAGCCGCTCACGCGAGTTCGTCGATCCGCTAAGGGTATGTCAACAACTGTCATGCTTTGAGTACAGGTCGCCGCTATATTTGCTGTTTGTCGACTTCGAGAAGGCTTGAGACAGCGTGAATCGAGATGCTATCTGGGCTTGGCCTTGCGCAGGAGAGAAAACTTATAGCTATTATCAAGGCTACATACGAGGGCGGTAAGAGTCACGTTTTACACAATGGTAAGGTGTCGGAGGATTTTGAAGTCCAAAGTGGAATACGTCAAGGGTACATACTGTCGCCACTATTGTTCTTAGTGGTTATCAGCGATGTACTCAGTGCAGCATTGACGGAAGGTAATTATGGAATACGCTGACGATGTTTGTCTACTTTCACATCGGATCTTCATTTGATGGCCCAAAATCTAGAAACTGAGGCAAACAAGTGGGGCTAAAAATAAACACAGCCAAAACAAAAGCCCTGAGCACTTCTAACAGCCGCGCTCAACTTAACATTGCCGGACAGGAAGTCGAGAAAGTTGATTAATTTCTATATTTAGGAAGTATGGTCTCGGCTAATCGCGGTGGCGCCGAACTGAATGTGTGCAGCAGAATCGGGAAGGCTAAAGCTGCGTTCGGAATGCTATCCAATGTCTGGAGAAGCAATGTTATCAGCTTAAGAACCAAGCTGCGACTGTTCCGCTACAACGTAGAATCGGTGCTGCTTTATGGGTGCAGTACTTGGAAGGTGGACACCATTAACACACGCAAGCTGCAAGTCTTCGTAAATAAATATTTAAGAATCATCTTGCGGATTTTTTGACCGAACCGCATCTCTAACGAACATCTTTATACGAGAACGGGCCAAGAACCTTTAAGCATTACTATACGAAGACGAAAGTGGCAGTGGATTGGGAAATACGCCATGCAGTGAAATCCGCTCACCCAGGCAGGCAGAATAGCGGGACACCCTAGGCAAACGTGGCACAGAACAGTTGAGGAGGAATCGAGCTCTTTAGGAATGAGTTGGAGGCAGTTCAAACGCGTTGCAGAACTCCGAACAAGATGGCGCACAGTCGTGGTTAACGCCCTATGCCCCTCGAGGGGTTAAAGGATCTAATCGAACAACTGTCAGGCAGGCGCCTGAATCAAAGTGTGGGTCTAGTATTGGCGAAATCAGAAAATACCTTTAAAATCCGTTTATCTCAACACAAAGGTATTCTGATAAAGGAGATTTAGAAAAAAGGTATTTTGTCCAATAGGTATTTCCACCAAAAAAATATGTCCAAAGGTCAGCACATCAAAAAAAGGTATTTTGTCCAAAACGTATTTTGAAATAAGGTATTTGGTGCGGTTCCCGTTTTTTGACTAGGTCGATGTCTTGAAGCGATCAAGGATATCTTCATCCTCTTTTAATAAAGTCTATGTTCCAGCGCCGTAAAGCAGGACTGGGAAGATCAGGGTTTTATATAGAGTCTCCTTAGTTGTTCGAGATACGGTTTTACTGTTGAATTGCCTTATTAGCCCAAAAAAAACAGCGAGTTATTCTTCGCTTGATTTCTGCGTTGGTATCATTGTCAGAATTAATAACAAAGTCCAGGTAGGCAAGTTCCATACTACCTCGAAGTTTAGATGCCCACTGTGGCGTTCTGCCCAATTCGTCGGTGTTGATTGTCCCTTCTTGTTGACAGCATATACTTGGTTTCGACCTCGTTTATCGCTAAGTCCATTTTGGCTGATTCTGCTTCAATTCTTGCAAATGCACCGGTGACAACCCGCGGAGTTCTTCTTCTGAGTTGGGCAGGGATGTCAATACTAGACATAGCTCTCATCTCTATAAATGCTGTCATAGGTGGCCTTGGAATCGATAAAGATATAATGAGTATCGATTTGAACTTCTTGGGTTTTCTCCAGAACCTGCCGAGTGTGAAGATTAATCGATGATGGACTTTCTTGACCTGAAACTGCACTGACAGGGGCCAAACAGGCCGTTAATGAAAGGTTTCAGGCAGAATAGGTCTTGTATGCATAGTTGAGTACACTGGAGGGGTCTCCTTTCCTGTGGATCGGGCAAACGATGCTGATATTCTATTCATCAGTCATACACTCGTCAAAAAGTTTTTACACGGTCCCACCTCTCGCGAGCGTCTGACAAACATCCGAGAGCATTGTTGTCACGAAAAAGCTTCTCAAATCGCCGTTCGGAGTCGGCATTAAACTGTAGGTCCCTTCCATTCGTGTGAAAAATATAACGCACACAACATGAGTGGTTGCGAGAAGCTAGGCCCTGGCACTTTAAAGAGCTGTTGCGCCAAATATTTGTTTTTTGTAGTCATACACTCGTTCGACCAAATCTTAGAGATGAGTTGGTGTATGCTCTATATCAATTCATCCCCACCTGCCTTGAAAAGTTCGACCGGTATGCCGTCAGGTCCAGCAACCTTGTTGGATTTTAGCTTGGATATAACATAGCTATCGTCACTTCGCATTGGTTAGGTAGACGAAAATTTTGACTATCATCGTCTATGTTGAATAGTTCATTCTTTTTCCATATTTTCAACACCGACTGTGATTCTACTACGATGTTTCCATTTTCATCTCTACAGATTTCTGTATGGGAGGCAAACCCCACAGGCGGATCAGTAGAAATGCGATGAAGTGGGAGGGCTATGATCCCTTGCTTTCAGATCATAACCTCGCCGAAATAGGAAGAAGAAGAAGAAGATTTCTGTACGGGTTTTGTACCTTTTGGTAAAACTTTCGTACATTGTTCCTGGAATATAAGCTCTCAATATTCTCGATCGAGAGCTTAATGACGATGCATGAAAAATATAAGAAAAAAATAACAGCGACGCGAATGAGAATAGTACATTCCGGATGTCACGGGAATATCATAACTAGACCTAATTAGAATTATCTACGCACATTCGGGTTAGCCTCCATGTAAAGAAACCAGTCGTAGAAAAACTTCAGGCTGAACGCATGACAGCTGGTGTTTTCATGTCAGAAAATCCCATCCGAAAAGTATTGTAATAGTGACTCAAGTTCACCTGAAGTTCGAATAAGAGGTAGAATAACAAATAATTGGATCACTTAAATGTAAAATCAAAATTAAACTCTCGTCCTCAGTTATAATGTGATCCAAAATAAAGTGGCCTGTAGAATGACACCGAAGTTCGCAAATTTGCTGGTTGAGACACCGTATTTTCAATAAAGTGTTACTTACACTCGTGGAGCTTAGGGACTCCTCTATCAAAGACTCCTTCACAAAGGAGGTGGTGAGTATCCTAAACTTATAGGTAGCCTGGCCATTGGCCATTGCATCAACGTACAGATTTTCTTAGCCAGAAGATGACCCTTCTGATACAAGAAGGAACTAGAAGTTCCCCAGAACTTTTCTCATGTAGAGCTATACTTCTCGTGTTCGACAACATCTTGCTACGTTGTAACAGATCACCAAATGCCTTTTGCTATGACTCGCTTAGCAATTAACATCTGAGATAAGTGCAAAGTGCACAGTTCACTTTTTATTATAATTTTGTGTGGATTTGAAAGAATCTGCTATCTGGAAACAAGTTATTTAACTCTATACAGCAAAAAGCTGATCTCTATACCTTGCAAAGGTGATTGTGCTGTACAACTTTATCCAAGGCCGTGCTCCAAATGGTCCTACCATACCTCAGTAATATGTGCATTATAGGACGGTGGAAAAACAGTAGAAGTTTGGGAAGCAACACTGCTCTCTCATTCAGGAAAAACACTTTATGATTTACAATAACTTGTCTAACTAATCGCTTCAGTATCCATTATGAGATGTTGTAGTTAATCGTACTATTTGAAGTAATGCGCATTTTCCTTTAAGCATTAGACGTAAGAAGTAAGAATAAATTCGAAAACGCATCATTGCAGTTGTGATGTAGTACGAGGGTCGATCAATAAGTACCCGTGTTTGAAGATATGTTACGTTGCTGAGGGAAGTTTACATTACCATCTGTCAAACGAAACCCATACTAAATTTCAAATTGATTTATAGGTTAGGTTTTGCTTGGCAGCCAGTTGTATCAGACGTGCTTCTCGATAAAATGGAAAAAGAGCAATATCGATCCATAATTCGCTTTTTATTTTTAAATAGAAAACCATGCAAAGTTGGATGGCCGTGGGCGTGTCGTACGGAACGGCAATCAATGTCTTACATGATAAGTTAAGTGTGAGAAAGGTGTCGGCTCGATGGGTGTCGTGATTGCTCACGGTGGACAACAAGCAGATACGGCTGTCGCGGCCAAATTGCATGAACTGTGCTACAAATTGCCGCCGCTGCACCGACTGTACTCGCTCGACCTGGCTCCCTGTGACTTCTTTCTGTTCCAGGAAAACATGGTTCGGGGGAAAAAATGCAGCTCAAACGAGGAGATTATAACCGAGACAGAAGCGTATTTCGAAGAGTTTGACAAATCGTATTTTTTTTGGAGTGGTTAAAGAAATGGCCATGAAATTTGGGTAGTTACCGTAAGAATAAGATCGCGGATACAAGCTGCCGAAATGAGGTTCCTCCGCGGTGTTGCTGGAGTAACTCGTAGGGATCGAGTGCGCAACACCAGAGTACGCGAGGCGCTCAATGTTGAGCAGCTACTTCTCCGAACGGAACGATCTATGCTTCGATGGTTTGGTCACGTAGTGCGTATGCCCCCAGACCGGCTTCCAAGACGTGCCATGGTGGCCGTGCCATCAGGTAGGCGACCCCGCGGTAGGCCTAGAAATAGATAGTTGGAACAAGTCCGACACCTCTCCTAGAGCCGTCTAGGGATTCCTTCTGATGCGTTGGAGTCAATGGCGGAGGATCGAGAAGGTTGGAGAGTCCACCTGAGCATCCTACCCCCGCGACCCTCATGAAGGATTAACGGGCCATTGAAAATGTATGTAAAGAAATGGCTGAAACGTTGGGAAAAGTATACCGACCTAAAAGGAGATTACGATGAAAAAAAAAAGTAAAAATTGTGAAAAACTTGCGTCTTCATTCCTAACACGGGTACTTATTGGTCAACCTTCGTAGTGATGCCGTATCAGGGTACAATTTTTTTTATGTTTCCGAATTTATCCCGGCATCAGAAAATTTGGTGATGCTTCTTTGTTAGCATTCGGACACCAGATGTAATAGCTTTATGAAAAATGAAAATGATGAAATTTGTTTGGGTTTTCAAACGTTATACAGAGTTGATGCTTGCATCACAACTGCTGTGATGCGTTTCCGAATTTACCCTATAAGTCTATATAGTTTAATGGCGTCATGCAACTGAGAGCAGTTCTTATCATTTCCACATCTTGTGATTACTCCGCCAACAAAGTATGGTCGACTGACCAGAAGCGTTATCAGTAGCATGCTCGTTTAGTGCGACTGTTCTATTACGTTTTCATGTCATGAATAGCTGCGGTTAAATATGCGGTTAACCACAATAATTTGTTATGGGTTTTAATAACGCTAGTGTTTCTATTTTTGAAGCATGCAGCTTATTAGCACGTAACCTTTTATTACCTACGACTGAAAGGTTCAAAGTCCAACCCAGCTCTATCAGTCAATGCATTCATTAACCTTTATTCACTTTCCTTACGGGCTCGCTATAGTTTAACAAACTCATTAAACTTTCAACAATCAGTCACTATTTTTAAATTATTTTACGTTAAAATTATTTAAACGCAATAAATCAACAGAAAATTGTTTAATAAGCACGACTGACTCAACTATACTGCCACTGCTAAATTAATTATTTCTTTACTTTTAGAATGCGAAAACCAATGAATATAATTATATTTTATGGCGATTCGCTGACTTTAACCTCCAGCCACCAGTAAACTTACCTGCTTAGCAAATATCTAGCAGATCTACAAGTTTCGAGCATGTTTTTACTTAATCGGCGGCGTGAGTGCATTTTATTTGTATTCTATGCAAATCTACTTCCGAAGTCGTAGCTCACTGATCGTAGAATGGTCAGTGAGATATGTTGTGACATTTTCTGTGGCTTACGGGTATAAATATAATTTTGCAAGATTGTAAAATTGAACAAACGATAAATTTGTTAGCAATCAGGCAGTCTGTGTAAGGGGATATTTAATGAACAATGAAATGTATATAATTTTCTTTAAGGGAATCATGCACTGATGTAACAAATTGCATGCAATCCAACAATTTAATTTACCGTTATATTGAAACATATAACTATAAATACCTGAATCCACATATATATATATAAATTTAAATTATGGGCATCGTTATTGTCACGAGAGGGTGCTGACATTTAAAGAAAAAACTAACGTTTGAGTTATTTTTGAATGCGACAAAGCTATGCATAAAATAGACTGGTGAATAATGAATAAACGTAGTTAGCTTCGGCTTGTTATACTGAGTAAGCTAGACTACATAAGTAAAACAAGTCACAATAAAAAATGGAAAATTTGTAGTGAATTGTACTGCAGCTTAATAAGTTGGTAACTGAAAATTAAGCGCATATGAATGTCATTGCACGCCTCTTTCTTGAACCAAATAGATGTAAGCTACCAGATCAGTCCATCTCATTATGTTTCAACGAATAAGAAACTATTAAGCTGTACGCCTATCTGCTGTCCACCTACCCATATGATGACCCATCTTGCATGGGTTTAATTTTACATACGAGTACATAATCGACAGTAGGTACATTTTACTTGCATTATAAACCAATTGAAATAGAAAGACCATTTGAAAATCCGATTACCAATGCACTTGATTGGCACAAAACCACTTATAGTATACTCGTACCTAGGGGTGGTGATTGATGCTCGACTAACCTACAAGATTGTCATCGTTGCGCTCTCAAGGCTCATGAACAACATCGGAGGACTGAAATAAAATAAAAGAGTGATACTCGCACGAGTCGCAAGCTCCATACAGTTGTACGAGTATGTATGTCTGTAGTGACAGTCAGGCTGCGCTTAAGGCCTTGCTTAATCCTTTAACCACTTCCAAAATAGTTCATGAAACTAAAAACTCTTTGAACTCGGTGGCAAGGCTGAATTCTCTGTTTCTTATCTGGGTCCTAGATCACACTGGGATCTTGGGGAACGAATTCTCCGATGAGACTGCTAGACAAGGCTCAGAGGAGGCTTTCCCAGGTCCCGAACCCGCGTTGGGTCTCCCTGCGTCCTCGGTTAGGTCTTCCATTGACGATTGGATCTCTCATGAACACAATTGTGTGTGGCATGACTCCAGGATGCAGGTTGACTAAACATATGCTCCCAGACGTCTGTAAGAAATCAGCGGCATTCTTGCTGTCTCTCAGCAGAAAAGACTGTAGACAACTTATTGCCGTCTTGACAAGCCACTTTGCTTTCGCCAATCACCTTAACGTGCTGGGCTTGATTGACACTACAATCTACGACGACACCACGGAACATTATCTCTGTGAGTTTCCGGCCTTTGCTCGTATCAGGTGGCAGATCCTCGGTGCTGATGTGGTGAATGATACTGTAAGCTCATCATCACTAAAGTGCTTGCTTGGCTTTCTTAGAAAGACAAGGAAATTCCAATAAATCAGGGTTTATTCTCTGGTAGTACAATGGACCAGTTGCATTTGAGTGCTCTAGTCGAGAGTTTCCTATTCCGATAAGAAAAAAATGTATGGCGCACAAATATGGTCAAACGCAGCGAAATAAAGTCGTACGCGCAGTACGTTTCAAACGGTTTCCCACTGAAACGCATGTGTAGAGTTCTGCACGCAGCGAAATTATAATACACAAATGCACGTGTATTTGCTGTATGCAGCACAGATCTGCATGATGTCTCTATTTTTCTTCGCTGCATGAGTCAATTCAATCCAATCGCAAAAAATGGAATGGGAGGGAAATTTGCACCACATGGAACAGACACTAGGACAAAACAAAATCACTTAGGCTAACTAATGACAGTAGCCGCTGCATGCGGAAATTCTACGCAAGTGCTTTCGGCATTATTATGTTTGAAACAACGACACTGGCGTTTGATTGGCGTCAGTAACCAAGTGATCCAAAATCGCGAGGCCTGCCGATATTTTCTGAGGTCAAATAGGCGAACCCCACAGGCGGATCAGTAGAAAAGCGGTGAAGTGGGAGACCTATGATCCCTTGTTTTCGGATCATAACCTCGCCGAATTAAGAAGAAGAAGAAGAAGAAGAAACGGATGTGCAGCAAAGCTGCTTGCAGTGATCTCCCCGTATACCTACGTAACGTGCATCTTAGCACTCAATAGCGAAATAGCGACTACTTTACACCGACCCCCGTGAAGTAATACATATCAGTTGTTTCACGGGGGATTATATTCGGTCCGTAAATGCTCAAAGGAGGTGTTTTTAGCTGGTAAGAATCCAGCACTACCGATGGTCTTTGGGCCATCGGTGCCTATGCAAGGTTTCCACCTTCCTTCTAAAAAAAACACCGATTTGCACATTATGAATCTCTGTTCTGTCCCAATTGCATTGAAGACCAAGAAAAGGCAGCCGAGGTCTATCTCCACTGATCCAGATCCACAAGCGAGCATGAACGGCTTCGGTCAGTACCAAAAGTAGAAAACTTAGCTCAGATGATTTCATCACAGTAGATATGGGACACAGTGCAAACATGTTAGCGACTCTCAGGAACTTCTTCTTTCTTCTTCTTCTTATATCCTTTAACCCCTCGGGGGGCATATGGCGTCAACCACGCCTGCGCACCATCGTGTTCGGAGTTCTGCAACGCGTTTGAGCTGCCTCCAACTCATTCCTAAAGAGCTCGATTCCTCCTCAACTGTTCTGCGCCACGTTTGCCTAGGGCGTCCCGCTATTCTGCCTGCCTGGGTGAGCGGATTCCACTGCATGGCGTATTTCGCAATGGAGTTGTCTTCGCGCCGTAGGGTGTGTCCAATCCATTGTCACTTTCTTCTTCGTATAGTAATGCTTATAGGTTCTTGGCCCGTTCTCAGATAAAGTTGTTCGTTGGAGATGCGGTTCGGCCAAAAAATCCTCAAGATGATTCTTAAGCATTTGTTTACGAAGCCTTGCAGCTTGCGTGTGTTAATGGTGTCCACCTTTCAGGTACTGCAAGCATAAAGCAGCACTGGTTCTACGTTGGAGCGGAACAGTCGTAGCTTGGTTCTTAAGCTAATAACATTGCTTCTCCAGATTTTGGACAGCATTCCGAACGCAGCTTTAGCCTTCCCGATTCTGCTGCACACATCCAGTTCGGTGCCACCGCGGTTAGTCGAGACGACACTTCCTAAATATAGAAAGTTATCAACTTTCTCGACTTGCTTTCCGGCAATGTTAAGTTGAGCGCGGGTATTGGAAGTACTCAGGGCTTTTGTTTTGGCTGTGTTTATTTTTAGCCCCACTTTGTTTGCCTCAGCTTCTAGATTTTGGGCCATCAAATGAAGATCCATTATCCGATGTGAAAGTAGACAAACATCGTCAGCGTAATCTAGCTGTTTAAGGTAAGATGTCATAGTCCAACGAATTCCAGAATTAGCTTCCGTCAATGCTGCACGGAGTACATCGCTGATAACCACCAAGAACAATAGTGGGGACAGTATGCACCCTTGACGTACTCCACTTTGGACTTCAAAGTCCTCCGACACCTTACCATTGTGCACGACGTGACACTTGCCGCCCTCATATGTAGCCTTGATAATAGCTATAAGCTTTTCTGGAATGCCTCTCCTGCGCAAGGCCAACCAGATAGCATCTCGATTCAAGCTGTCGAAAGCCTTCTCGAAGTCGATAAACAGTAAATGTAGCGGAGACCTATACTCAACGCATTGTTCGATTATGATCCGTAAGGTGTTTATGTGGTCGATGCAGGAGGATCCAGCGCGAAAGCCTGCCTGTTCGACATCGAGAGTTGAATCTAAATGTTCTTTAATTCGTTCTAGAATTATTCTAGCTATTATTTTGGCTACAGCTGGAAGAACACATATACCTCTCCAGTTACCGCACTCCATCAAGTTACCCTTCTTTGGAAGCTTAATGATCATCCTCCTTTTCCACTCCTGTGGAAATTGTTCACTATCCCAAGCTCTCCGTATTAGCGGATGCAGCAAATCTGCCGATATATTTGGCGCCGCTTGAAATAGCTCGGCAGGGATGCCATCAATACCCACCGCTTTGTTTTTCTTGAGGGACTTGATTGCTGTTATTATTTCAGTTTTACTGGGAGGTACGGTGCGAATTCAGGAATTTGTTGCTTCGAACTGCTCATTCGAATTCAAGATCATACCGCCGTCGTCTAAGTGATTTAGCACTGTAGCAAAATGTTCTCTCCATCTAGTGAGCTGATCCTCATTCGAAATCAGAAGGTTACCGTCTAGACTCTTCACTGGATGTTGTTTGGAGTTTCGACCACCAATGAGCTCCTTAGTGATGTTGTAAACAGTCCTACTGTCGCACCTACTCGCTGCTTCTTCAGCCCTTGAGGCCAGTGAGTTGACATATTGACGTTTGTCACGTCTCACACTACGCTGCACTTCTTTCTTCTTCGCACGGTATTGCGCTTCAAGCTCGGTTCTCTCTACTGCTGAGGCCGCTGCAGCAACTTCGTCGAGTAGAAAGGAGCAGACAAAACTCCGACGAAATTCAAGACGTTGATAAGACGCAAATGATAAGTCTCACACCCCAGTATAATACCTTGCAGTAGTTCTGCGGAGGAAAATGGGATAGCGACATTGGAAGGAAGTTAGGCTTAGTGGGTTAAATCCCAGTTTTGCCTTTGAAATAATACTACCTTCCTATGCAGAAAACGATGTCGCATAAAACCTTTCTCAAGTTGAACCGAAAATATATTTTGAAGACCCTATTTTCGATAGTCAAAGATTTGAAATTCTATCGATTTTTCCGATAGTATTTTCAAGACGGAAGCAAGTCTATTTGTAAAATACTTGTATTTTTATTTGTCAAATGTTGACATTTGTTTATTGAGAATGAATTGAATATTAAATCTGCATAAAAAGTGTAACCACTTCTTGTAATTTGAATCAAAACTTATCATACTCTTGATTTCTACATACATATGTACGATTATAGATTTCTAACCGACCGGTTATCGACTTTAAGAAAAACCCCCTTTCATTGGAAAAGAAAAATTCAGACTATTTTCATCTGGCACATCAATTAAGTCTAATTGGTCTACGTCGCCCAATCAATCTCTATTATAAGCTTGTTCTAGACAGATTGCTTTTTCCCACATAACTATAAATACAAATGCACATAAATCTGTAAAAGCAATGATTGCCATTCTTTGAGAATTTCTGCCAGAAACAGATTAACAGAAATCAATCAAAACACCTCATAACAGTCACACTAATAAGTTTGTATGTCGTTTTAGATTACCAATCAATGCAACTGCGTAGTTCGGACGTCGTCTAAGATTACTAAACAATGCAATCGCGTAGTTCGGAGCATAAATTCATAACAATATTGTTTATTCTTTTGCAGATTAAAATTCTATTGATGCATTATAAAAGATATTAATTACTAATTTAAGCAAATAATATTAAATGCATTAATTACTAGTACCTAGTAAGTACGAGAAGGTTTAAAATATGGGTAGATACTAAACATGATATTAAAGTGACAAATGTCTCGAAAACCGTGCGCTAAAAAAATAATAATAATAATCAATCCTGAGTTTGTTTTCCAATTTTTTTTAAGATTGTATAAAATGTTCGGCATTACCTATACATACATTCAAATTCCATTGTTTATATATGTAGGTCTTTCTGTTACGAAATCATTAGTATTTTTAACTTTGGTGTTAGAGACTGTTTTAAGCTTTTGCGCGTATTTACGCCAAAACTGTAACTGACTGTGCGGAATTTCGCCAAAACGTTCTCATACTCATCACTGAAATTAATGTTTCTGCCAACAAAATAAACACCAGGTAGGAAGGTAGGTAGGTAGAAGTGGCGGTTCTGTAAAAACAGAGACCCAATTAGCACAGTTGTGCCGTTTTGACACCACGACTCATGCGACCTTGGATGTTGATGTGTGTTGGTGAGGACAATCTAGAGCCAGCCTGTGGAGTTTAAGAAGAGGGTTAGCTCATTTATGTTCCTACCCGAGATCTCCTCAAGTGAATTGTAGAAGGGCTTGCCTAATGCTTGATGTCTAGCCCTAGCTAGTGCTAGACAATTGCACATGTAGTGGATAATTGTTTCTTTTTCGGTGGCTATGTTGCAACTACGGCAGTGTGTATTATATGGGATACCTAGTTTGGCTGCATGCTCTCCTACCGGCCAGTGTCCCGTGATTATCGCGATTGTACGGTTGTTTTGGTCTTGTTGTAGTTAGGCCACATCTTTCTGGATATGACGCAGTTCGTTAACCTGGACCATTTAAGGTTAGCTTTTCTAAGAAAGATTGAGGAGATGTTTGCCTTAATTGCTCCGAGCGGGGTGTGAACAAGTTCAGCAAGTGAGCATTGAAGGGCTGAGCCTCGCCTGGCCAGTTCGTCAGCATGTTCGTTGCCATCAACGTTGCTGTGGCCTGGAACCCAGACTAGGGTCACCATGCATTGGCCATCTAGCGAGGCCAGCTCCTGTCGGCATTCTAGTACTAGTTTTAAGGAAATAGTTTCCGAGGCAATGGCTTTGATAGCAGCTTGGCTATCGATTAAAATAGCGATTATTTGCCTTGGTAGTGTATTTGTGTGTGACTTGATTTGGCGACAGGCTTCGCGAATGGCGAGTACTTCCGCTTGAAAGACGCTGGCAGCGTCCGGAAGTCGGTACGATCTTGCGATGTTCAGGGACTCCGAGAAAACACCCGCACCAACCCCACAGTCCATTTTTGACCCGTCGGTGTAGACTTCTAGATCGAAACCACTGGTCGCCTTTCCATCTTGCCAATCTTTTCTTGTAGGGAATTGTACATCGAAACGCTTTGTGAAGTTCAATGTGGGGATTATGTAGTCTGTTGGAGTCGATATGAGTTCTCCTGGTAGAGAATCTAGGATATTGCTGTGTCCATAGGGTTTCGCAGTCCAATACTTGGACTCTCTGAGTCTGATTGTGCTGTGCGCTGAGATGTTTGTGATATGTAGATCTAGGGGTAAAAGGTGTAGCAGGACTGTTAGAGCGTCTGGCGGAGTTGACCGTAGGGCGCCTGTAGTGCCTATGCATGCTGCTCTTTGCACCTTATTTAGTTTGGTTATGTTATAGGCTTTTTTAAGGGCCGGCCACCATACTATCGGCCCGTAGGTAAGGATTGGGCGTACTACGGCTGTGTACATCCACAGGGTCAATTTTGGTTGCAGGCCTCATCTTTTGCCGAAGGTTCTGTTGCAGGCATAGAAGGCTATACATGCTTTCTTTACTCGTTCGTCTATGTTTGGTTTCCAGTTAAGTTTAGGGTCTAGAATAACTCCTAGGTACTTAGCGCTGGAAGATAAGGAGAGTATCTGACCGTTTAATCGAGGAAGATTGAAGTCGGGTATTTTGGTTTTTGTGGTGAAAAGCATCAGTTCAGTTTTAAATAAATAAACACCAATGGAAACATCTCTAGAAATAGCTTTGAGCTTTTCTTTCCAGTCAAAACTGAGTTGGGATTTTTAGTTTGCGCTTCTCAATTTCAGAGGGCGCTGAAAAGAGCTTTTTCATTCAAGTTAAATGATTCAGTAGTATTTCACAAATTTAAACTCAACTTTTTCATACTTTTTAATTCATTTTCAATTCAATAACCAATCTTCAAACAATAAAAAAAGTTTTAAACCAGATTGACTGGGGTTCGTTTTGTGGAGAAGCCTTCACTTGGCTTTGCATAATTCTCACCAAAACGCACCTTTTGTCTGCGTGGTCCATAATAATTTTAGCTTACATAAGGAAAACAAAAAACGCCATTGTTATCGCCTGCCTCGAAATGCACTTCTTCCTATTTCGGCGAGGTTATGATCCGAAAACAAGATCATAACCCAAAAGTACAAAAAAGAAATGTTTAGCTTTTTGTAATCAAGTACTTCTCAAACTTTTCGAATGTATAGTTATTAATGCCCAGGTTTGGCTGTTTTTTTTTTAAAATCTCTGCTTTTAGTTATTTTCATTTCTTAATTCCCTTGAGGAATATCGTGATAATTCTAATTGGAGATTGGGACCAATCCTTAAAGATATAAAATGGGAGTTTTTATACCTTAAAGGCTTTTTAAAAGTTTTGCTTAAATCTGTCAATTGGTTTTTGCGTGATACCTGCCCAAAGACGATACTAGTTTTTTATTATTTTATTTATGTAATTTGCGCGCACTCAAGGGGTTATGAATACCGTTAACGAGTTTTTCACACAGTGCGGGCATTGGAAAGGATAGATAGAGAGAGAGAGAAAGATTTGGTGTAGTGGTTTAAAGCTCAGTTGCCAATGCTTCCGAGAAACTCCGAGGGTAGCCTCCAGATAACTGGGGAGATTTTTGTTATCATTTTATTATATGTATATACATAGATTTCGCCCAAAAGTAAAAATTCGGTTTTCCGTAATCAGGTACTTCCTAAACTTTTCGAATGTACGAGTATAGTTTTATAATGCCTATTTTTTAATCGCTGTGTTTATTTAAATATCTTAATCCCCTTGAGGAATATTGTGACAAGTCTCATTGGAGATAGGGACCAAGCCTCTAAGGTATACAATGGCAATGGTTTTATTAAAATATGTCAATTGGTTTTTGCGTGATACGTGCTGTAAGACTTCTCTAGATGTCATTTCATTATATGCATAGATGTATAGATAGATAGATCGGTAGATAGAAGGTAGATAGAGCAATTTTAATATGGAATGAGTTATCTATGGAACACCCTATTGATGATTAGCGATGTGGTTCGTGCAGCTTTGTCGACGGGAAGCGGAGGAATTCGATGGACTCTTACATTCCAACTTAAACATCTTGACTACGCTGACGATGTATGTATGCTTACTCCCTCACAGAATTATGGACCTCCACCAAATGACAGCGGATGTGGAGAAGGAAGCAGGCGTCGTCGGGCTGAAAATTAATACGGCAAAAACTAAAATTAGCAGCCTTGGAACAAACTCATCGGCTCAAATATGCATTGCTGGACAACCGGTAGAGAGAGTAGAGGATTTTCAGTATCTTGGGAGTATTGTCTCGACCGATGGTGGAACCGAACTGGATATAGCCAACAGGATCGCCAAAGCAAAGTCCGCGTTCGGGATGTTGCCCAAAATATGGCGAAGCAATGCGATCAGTTTAAACACTGTTCCGCTCCAATGTTGAATCCGTGCTGTTATATGGTTGCAGCACGTGAAGTGTGACCACTATTATTACTAGAGAGCTGCAAACGTTCGTTAATAGGTGCCTGCGCAATGTCTTAAGGATTTGCAGGCCCAATCGTATCCCTAACGAACACCTTTACAAGAGAACGGGTCAGGAACCAATAGGCACAACCAACCAACGACGGAAGTGGCAGTGGATTGGTCACACATTCCGAAAGGGTGACAGTTTCATAGCGAACCATGCTACTCGTATGCAATGGAACCCTTTAACTCAGGATGGCAGACGACCTGGCGGTCCGAGGAACACGTGGCGTAGAACAGTCGATAAGGAGGCACGGCAGTTGAGGAAAGGTTGGGGAGAGCTGAGACACATTGTCAGAAACCGCACAGGCCCTAGGACCCACATGCGGATACAGGACATAAGTAAAGTAGTAATGACCATTAACAACAGCCAATCTTAGGTTACTCTGTTTTTCTCTAATTTTGTGTGCATGGATAGTATTCATTGTTGAATATGACTGTGCACCTCATTCGGTAAGAGATTCTTGAATAGTCTTAATATGTGCAAACATAAAAGCTGCCGTTAAATCTAAGAGGCCAGACTAGGCTAGGTAGATTGTTGCCTTGTGATTGCAGTCTATACTCACGTGCATAAATAGTCGGTCCATTGTGCCCATTATTTATTACCCGGAGAACCTAAAAACAAAAGCCGATGCGTAAGAACAACCTGAGTAAATATAAAATCTCAGGAGCCAGTGTTAGATAAGTCGTCTACCTCGCCAAAGAAGCGACTGCCAAGAGTTTTCGGAACAAGCCATATTTCTTCTTTGTCCCTACAACTCCTACAGAAGTTCTGAAGTATTCTGATACACTCCGCTTGAATAGTGCCTTCCACAAATTTTGGAGAATAATGCTGTTGTATTGTTCTAAAACATGATAAGCCAAATAATTTGATTTTTCACTAAAAGAGGTTTTATTACTTTTCTTAGTCATGAATTGAGTTGAATTTGTCATCAGAGGCTGAATTTACTTAGCCTAGCTTCTCGGAACCATTCGTGCAATTTTTTTTTGCTATGCATAATATAACTGTATGCAAAGTCCTATCGACGAAACTTTCACTTGCCAATACTATACTATCGGATTTTTAGCAGTTCGCAAGAATTGATAAGGTCGTGAAAAATCGGTTGGAGGTTCTCTGTGATTCGCAGTTCAATGCACTAACCCCTGAATCACAGGACCCACAATTGGTTATGACGATTTTATGCTGCTTAATGACTTCACAGTCGGACTTCATGTCTTTCAGTCGAGGAAATGTTTAACTATTGCAAAGTAAAGGAATAATGGCAATGTCACTATACACTTTTATTAAACGGAAATGTAATCAAATTGATGAGCACTTCATAAACGGAGATAGGGCATAACTCAATCTGCCATGAGGAGGTGTTAATATCATATTTCCCTTGTTATTCGATTTATTTAATCATATAATTGACGCGTAATTGTCGCATATATTAAGAAATAATTTATTTAAACAAAACCCTTACGAACAAAATTGCATCGTGTGAAGGGATGCATGTCACACTGACTAATATAACATCTTCAATATTCACATTTTGTTGGCAATTAACTATTTGTTATATCGTGGAAACTCCCAAGCATTTGATTGGCATCTTGGAATAATTAAATTTGGACAAATTACACAAAACATGACAACAATTATAAATTATACATGCACCGGATCGACATGCATCAGTGTTTCGCACACTTATCGCGCATAAGATTACAAATTAATTTCGATAAGGGCGATCGTAACGTCATACTATCGTAACGACATCTATGAACCAGAACTAGTTTGGCTGATTTTCCCACCTGACATGTAAATAAATTTAACACATGGGAATCGGTTTTTGATTTATAATTATATATTTACATACGTACATGGCGATGGATACTTTCGATGCCTGCCGCATCGTGTTACCCACTTATCTGTAATTTGAGGTTATAATTTACCAATTTGATTGTTTGCAGTTGCAATTGCTGCAGTTCAGCTACTTGTCGCTTGTGTAATATTGAATGATGTACTAGGGTAGGAGTTGATAATTACATAGGTGACTTGATTGCCGAGTGATGGTAATTTTGAGACATATTAGATACTTAACTTAATGATCACATGATTATAATAATACTGCGCGGCGCGGCGTGTCGGCAATATTAGTGCGATGAGATCGATGTTGTGGGGATATTTCGAGTGAATCACTAACCTTGAGGAAAGAGAAATGAGTTTGTAGATGAAATGCAAACAATTCAAAGTTGAATTTATGCTAATTCCTCATAATGCAAAACGAGTTTGCCAATCATGGTGTATCGACCTATTAACATCTACAACTGACGGACTTTGTATGTCGAAGCGTTTTTTATTGATTCAAATTTGTTTTGTTCTTTGGGGCCGGGTTTGCCTATTTTTGAATTTGATTACAATGATAACCTTCTGCGAATAGTTTTCCTCCAAAAAATGTGTGAAATATGCGTTTCCATGAGAAGATAGAGATCGGATATAAATCTATTAAACTTGGCACGAGTCGTAATGTAAACACTTTAGGATATTGTAATTAAATATTATGTGTAAATAATGGAGTCCGACCATGATGCAGTGGTAGACCTGGTAATTGCTTCGTGGAAAACAACGAACTGCAAAATCATTATGACAAACGGCATCAATTCAGAGGATGATCCATGTGGTCATAAGAGTGGCTCTTTTCATGACTCTTCCACTATATTTTGCCACCTAAAAAATAGTGCGCCAAGGGTTTAGATCGCACATGTTAAAAATGAACAATCCTTTATTACAGATAGATCCTAAAGTAGGCTATCGAATTTAAAGTTAAAACGACGATTCATAGACTTAAAAGCTGCTCTTATTTCAGTATTTCGATAAAATACATCTTCTAGTGCCGCGGAAGTCAGGCATGTTTTTTGATTGATCGCTAAAATTGATAGCAGTGGAACTATCACCCCTATCGTGGAATCCGTCTGAATTGAGTTTCACTTCACCTATTCGATTCCCATTCACTTTCTACTGCTATCGTGGAATCCGCCGAGAACGTCTCCTTATCGACAGGAATTGGGGAAAGGTAGTTTTATTGTCAAACAGTTGTCTTTTATTTGTCAATAAAAATTTGTGTAGCTACATTCGTTTCGTAAAAGGAAAATTTCTTAAAAAAGTGATTAAAATAAAAATAAAGCACACAAATGGACAGGATAGCAGTTTTTGGAAGCAGAAGAAGAAGAAGATGAGCGGTCTTCCCAGAGAAGAGTACGACAGAGGTTATGGAATGTATGTTTCTATAATTTCAATGTTTCCTTCTCCTCGTCCATGCAACTTCTGCAGAAATCATTTGCTAAGATGCCCAGCCTGATGGCATGCCTACCGATGATGCAGTGCACCGTAGTTACTGTAATTTTGATGAGCGACCTTGTCAGTCTGATAAGGCAGTTGGAGCGTTTCTGATCCAGCTTAGGCCAGATCTGTCTAGTAATGAGGCACGTAGTGCCGCTAGCCCACCTGTGATTGGTCGTGCTAGTGGTGTTGAGCTTAAGTACTAGTTTCACAGGAGCGAGCGGCATGCCGAGATTCGCCTTGCTCGACGAAAGCGGTAGACAAGTGCCCTGCTTGGCGAGTTTGTCGGCCGAGCAGTTCCCTGGAATGTCCCTGTGCCCGGCACCCAAATTATGAATGAATTTTGAACTGTTTGCCCATCTCGTTAAGAAACAAGCGACAATTTAGAGCTATTTTTGAGTTGAAGGTAACAGATTCCAGGGACTTAATCGTAGCTTGACTATCAGTAAGGATAGTAATATCCCACCTGGATATCACATTGTATTTCAGCCACGACAAGTTTTCTTTAATTGCCATGATCTCCACCTGAAAGACACTGTAGTGATTAGGGAGGCGAAAAAAGATATTATTGTTAAGTTTTTGGGAGAAGACACCTCTTCCGACTCCCGACTCTATTTTAGATCCATCAGTGTAGAGCAAATGGATTCCTCGTGTGTCCCCAACTCCGCCTCCCATTCAAGTCTGGAGAGGATGCGAATTTCATTGTTTTTATCAAACAAAAGTTGTGGAAGTACAAAGTCGGTGTCTTGTGGAAGGAATTCAAGATTATTGAGAATAGAGGAGTGCCCTGTACCTAGACAGGACCACTGAGATATGGCCTCCATGTGGGTTGCTGCACACGCTGCCACTTGTTTACTATCGATATCTAGAGGAGGCATGTGCAAAAGAATATTTAAAGCCGTTGTTGGAGTTGTCCTCTGCACATGGCTAAGTACGGTTAGGTGTACAGCTTTCTCCAAAGCCGTCCACCAGACGATCACGTCATACATTAGTATGGGTCTGATTACGGATACCTAGAACCACTATGTAATTCGTGGCCCCATTTATTTGCTATTGCATTTATTTCCAAAGCATATTGGCTTTCTTCCCTTCGTGTACTGAGCGAACATGACAGATAAAGAGAAAAATTGATAAGTAGCGAGTATTTCCCCTCTGTGCTTGAATGTACTCGAAGAATTTCTGCCGGCTCGAACGTAAAAATGTCAAATGATTGTCAAATGAGTCAAAGAGTTTTTGATGCCATTTCAAGAAGTCAGTAGACATAAAAACAGATGCAAATATCTTGAAGAAAATGTTGTGAAGTGTGAATGTTCTCCCAAAACATTTCTTTTTAACTTATATAAATAGGTTATGTTTTCACACGAGTTTAATTTGTTCATAATAATTTTTTTTGATGACAGTTGGCTCGATATGGCTCGAAATGGCTGGCTTTTCATTCGCGTACTTTTGCTTAGATTTTCCGCTCTCTGAGTGTTTTTACTCTCATCATGTCATATTTGACAATTTATTAGTTTTTCGCTCGGAAAGTACGCGAATGGATCTAATAAATCGCGCGAAGCGCCCCACTTACTCGTTGTTTGCCAGCACAAAACTATTCTCGAATAGACTTATCCCCAGGCGCCTGCCTGGCAGTTGTTTGTGTACCCTTAGCGGACGATTTTTGTTTTTAAATAAAACAACTAGTTTTTTTATTAGCTCGCGAGTGTCTGACAAACATCCGAGAGTATTGTTGTCACGAAAAAGCTTCTCAAAGTCAGCATTAAACTGTAGGTCCCTTCGATTCGTGTGAAAAATATAACGCACACAACATGAGTGGTTGAGAGAAGCTAGGCCCTGGCACTTAAAAGAGCTGTTGCGCCAAATATTTGTTTTGTAGTTTTGAATAGAAAAGCGGGATTTCAACCCTTAAAACAATAAAATCAGTTGTATATGCCTTTTAAATTTTAGATTAAGTGTATTTACAACTTAACATACTTTCCAATAAAGTTTGTCATTTAAAGAAGCTTCCCTCTCCTTCATTCGGGAAGCTTTATTCCCCTGTTTTAACGTGGATGACAATCTTCCAGCTTTCTACTTTCACCGATTTTGTTAACATTTTTTTTCTTTTTCTTATAGATATGTCGCTGGTCGATTAAAAATAATCTCCAATGCTGAAACCAAAGGGCTTGGTACCTTTGTTGGTACATTTGCCCTTCCGTCTTTGATATTCCTCTCTCTGGTTGAACTAGATTGGGGTACGGTCAACTGGACGTTCCTACTATCTATACTTGTCTCAAAGGCTATAGTCTTCTTTGCCGTGATCTTGGTGTCTCTGCTTGTCGCTAGACCTCTCAACTATGGACGTGCTGGATTGCTGGCAATCTTTTGCACACAAAGTAATGATTTTGCAATTGGTTATCCGATTGGTAAGTTTGTTTTATCACACCACTAAAATTTACTAACTAAAAAACCCTCTAGTGGATGCACTGTATAAGAAAGTTCATCCAGAATATGCTGCCTATTTGTACCTGATGGCTCCCATATCTCTGGCTATACTCAATCCGATTGGCTACATCCTAATGGAGATCTCACAGAAAATTCAACAGAAAAACAAAGTTGACCACAATCTACCGATTTGTCCAGCCACAGAGACACCAAGAACGGAAAACTGTTTACTAAACGAAAAGACGCTGGTTGTCTTAAGGACTATTCAATCGATCTTCTTCAATCCGATGCTACTGATGACATTGCTGGGCGTGTTGGGTGGATTTGCTTTTCCCAATGGATTACCAGAGATCATAGCTGGAGTTTTGCGTGTGCTTGGAAATTCCTTCTCCGCAACGGCGTTGTTTTTACTCGGTTTAAAGATTGTCGGACAGGGAACTACACTGAGGGGTTCTGGATTTTTGATTCCTGGGATTTTGATTCTAGTTAAAATGTAAGCTGTCTGCTTCGTAAATTCGAATATCCTTCCTAACAGTCGGTTATGGTTTCAGTCTTGTGCTGCCACTGGTAGCTCGACAGACGGTCAATATTATGCAAGCTGGAGAGAATTTTAATGAAACAACCGAACTGAGTACTTTTGGATTTCTGTATGGAACGTTTCCAGCTGCGCCAGGCGCTTTTGTCATAGCAACGCAGTACAATGTGGAAGTTGAATTGGTAAAAGTTCTATATTTTTTGTTTCTTCAAATATATTTACTATCTTTCCATTTAGATCGCTAAAAGCATGGTAGCCTGTACTTTCATCAGTGCCCCTTTGATGTTCATTTCAGCGAAAATGATTTCACTAACTAACTTGAATCCGGCAGATTATCTACATGAGTTAGATGAATTTTCCTTCGACATCAGTGTGACGGGGGTGGTAGCGTGTATTTGGATCATTCTTCTACTAACATTCACCAATAGACTTCGGAGAATGCCTCACAGGATCACTGTGTGCCTAGTTCTATCACAGGTAATGTATGCATATAGCGTAACTGGTGTGGTAACTAATGAATTTCTTTTGTGCAGCTCCTCTGTTGCATTGGTGTGATTCTTTGGTCCAAGTTGGATCATGTGAACGAGTGGGGTTTGTATGTACAGTTCTTCATGTTTAATATCGGAGCATACAGCAGTAGACTTTGGACGGCTATTTTGGCGATAACCTTACTCTTTCTACAATGTCGCAGCCTTTGCTTTGTACTTAAACTGTGGCCGTACATGGTAAGTGTAACCGAATGAAGGACCAAAGAGTGAGTGATGAAGGTTTCTTTTTTTTCCAGATAATATTCGCATGGGGACTGCCGGCATTAATTTCAGGTCTGCTGATTGCCTTTGATGAAAATATCTTTTCGGGAGGGAAGCATAATCCTAGCTTCCAATATGGCAACGCACAGGCTGCTATTTCAGTATTTATGCTCGTTATGTGCTTCATTGGTAAGTGGGATTAATGTTTATTAGGTACTAAAAGTTTAAAAGAATCGAGGAAGGTTACAAGGTTTGACAATATTTCATGGATATGCGAGATGTTAGGTAGAGAATTGGTATGGTATGGTATGAGAGAAGTGCGCCTTAGAGGGTGTTTGTACTGGGGCCTTTTGGTCCATCGTGATTCCCTATAAATTATGGTACCATCTATGATTTGGTTGCCTTTTGGATGATCTTGAATCAAACTAACCTATACTTCCAACGAAACATATTATGTTCCCGAATGGAACTTGCGCCAAATCCTCCAGTTCTTTGAAAAGTCTGTTTCCCATATAGCGGAAGCGACTAGTTTATAGATTGAGATAATCACACAGCAAGTGTTTGATAGTTTCGATTTATTCCGTAGCATGACAGCTTCTGTACTAATGAGATTGCTGTTCCGGCTAGAACAAAACTGCTTTTTCTAGAAAAAAAAAAAGGGATGAGGTCCTGTCCACTGAGCATATTTTTTCTCCATACAGTGTGGAAGAGCAATCATGAAAATCTCAAAGAGGTAGCCGGGGCTACTTTAGGCTACCTCCCAGCACCAAAAAATGAGAGGGTTCCAGAAGAAGGAAGGAGAAAAAAAATCCAGCGTAGAAAAAATTTGGTTCAGTCTCTTTCCTCAAGGAATAGGGATATAGGAGATAGTTCTGTGATGAAACGAAAATGTTACAGTGCTCTGCAAGTTTCGCATAAGACCTTAAAACCTGTACGATTCTTTGAAAATTTTAAGCTTTCTTCAAAATGATGACACTAAAGCCCTCCGACAAGTTATTACAAACTCAGTTCCACTACCTTGAGTTCAAATCAATGACTTTCAATTTGACTGTGAAGTTAAAGCACAGCATTGAGTGTTACTGATTTAGAATTCGGTAGATGCTTTGGATATGAAGTTTTTCAGTGACGACTAAGTTTTCAACCTGATCTTTGTTCTTTTGGAGCAAATCTGTACCGATTTCCTTCGTGTTTACTAATATTTTTGGTTTTCTTATTTCTAGTCACCGTTGGATGTTTAGTTATGCACCAAAGATACAAGCGACGTTTTGAAAAGTATTTAACTCTAGCACGGGAACTATCTAATCCTGATTCGGGTAAGATTTCTGAACAATACCCATTCGAATTGTGTGCACAATGCTTTCATTTACAGAACAATCTGAGATCATTGCCTCATCTGTGTCGACAGCTGATCTGTTGGCCAATGCAGCCGATCGAGCGAGTCCGAATTCAATTGGCGCCACTCGTCGCAGAAATGCTTCATATTCTTCATCAGAGGATGAGGAAATGGCTAAAACCGAAGCTGGCTGTGATAATGGCAATGGAAACTGTTGTTCTTCATCGACCAATCATACTACTGTTGTGGATATTGAGGATTTGCTAAATCGAAGAGGTTCTCACGGCAATAAGACCGATCAACGACGCCAGAGTCATCAGTTCGATGATGATGGGTAAGACAAATCTATAGAAAATCTAGACTAGACTGATATTCATCATTTTGACATCCTGTAGGAACTTTGGAATACGTGCAAGCATGTGCAGTCCATCGTTTAGTTGTGCTGGTCCATCTCGTCAAAATTGTCAAACTATCATCCAACAGTATGAGGAGCAAGCAAGAAAGGGTTTGGAGCCACTGGAGTTTCCAAAGGAAGGTGACGAACATCAGACACTCAAGCATACTGTGCTTTTGATTATTCTACTATGCTCTATGTTTGTGGTGAGTTTTCAACTAAGATACTACAAAATATTGGACACAAATTTATTTAAAAAGAAAATTCTAGAGCCTCGCTGTGTCTATTTGGACTTTGGTGATGGAAGGAATGTCAGGAATATATTTGGAGCTGAGTTTTCTGGATGCGTTCCTCAATTTTGGACAGAGCTTGATCGTTCTCGC
The DNA here is from genome assembly GCA_945910035.1 of Brachypalpus laphriformis. NCBI lineage: Eukaryota > Metazoa > Arthropoda > Insecta > Diptera > Syrphidae > Brachypalpus > Brachypalpus laphriformis. The sequence goes on from OX246756.1 coordinate 39,799,101, forward strand.
TGTCTTCATCACTGATAGTAGTGAGTTGCTTATTCCTCTAGGCAAAATTTGGAGAAAGATGTGGTAAGTGAATAAAATGAGCATGAAGAGACTGTTTGGTTTTCAATTTGTTATTCCACCGCAGGTATGGTGCAAACATGTTAACCTTACCCCACTGGGCCTCTGTAACAACTGAGACAAAGCACATATGTGAGCAGTTCCGCAATCATCATCTCGAGAACTGCAAGAAAGATATCGCGACGGATAAAAGGTAAAAAAATATACAATTTCATTCTAAACTACTGTTATGATTACTTTACAAATGTGTCCATCTAGATGGCGTATCAAAGTCTATCACAAAGTATTCTACGGTAGCGACTTTGTTAACTGGCTAATTGAAGTCGGCCTAGCAAAGGATCGTCTGGAAGCTATTCATTACGCCAAACATTTGGTAGATGGGCGTGTGCTCAGGCACATTAACAATGTCTACCATTTCGAAGACAGGAATCTGCTTTACACCTTCTGTAATCGGATGTAAAGTGGGAACCAAATCAAAATGTAATTTATAAACAATGTGGTGCTGTGATTTTGTGATGGACAGCAAGTGAATTAAGATAGTCTATTAGTGCCGATTGGTCTGCGTATACAGCCATCGAGGATCAATCCAACAATGACCTATAATTCACCTAAAGTCCTTATGATTGTGTGCGTGCTGTTCTTTTTTGTTATAAAAACCGTGCTATGTATTTTTTTTGAATGTCTGTTTAACAGTTAGAGTATTAGTTTGCACTATCTCTATAGTTCGAAGAGAGCTAGTCTTTTAGTTTGATTTTTATATTTTAATTTAGTTTTAAATTTAATGTCACAAACATACACTCAAAGTATTGCAAGAAAGAGAATGTTAAAGATTTTAATTAGTTTTTATTTTTATTTTTTTTTTTTAAGAAATTCAAAGTTCTTATCACTTGAAAACAAACAAAAATAATAGTAAACGACTTAGTGCAACACTCTTTAGGGAAATCATAGTAAAGGTACAGCGGATTACGTTGTCTAATGTATATACCTATTCATACATGTATAAATATTTAATAAATTTTATTGGAAATAACAAAAAAAAACATAATTTAATATAAATATATTTTGGTCACAAGACCGAATAAAAATGCGTGTTTTATTAAATAAAACTAGCTACTTTAAAACATAAAAAAAACTTTAAAAATTGCATATGCATAGCTTTCCATTCTCACCACGTCCATAGTGGTCACAAATCAGCACCTCGCTTTCCCCCCGCCGATTCACGCTGGTTAAAAATAAAGCCGGCGTTGAACGCTCGCTGCTTCATCAAGGTCGGTAATGACCTCACCGAGACCTTTGATGTCAAAAAAGGTTTTAGACAAGGTGACGCGCTGTCATGTTACTTCTTTAACATTGTATTTGAACGGATTGTGCGGAACTCACAAGCCAACACCGGAGGCACAATCTATTACAAGTCTGTACAACTGCTTGCATACGCCGACGATGTAGACATTATCGGAAGAACTCAGCGGGCTGTCACCGGTGCGTTTGCAAGTATTGAGACGGAAGCGGCCAAAATGGGTTTAGCGATAAACGAGGGCAAAACCAAGTATATGTGTCAACAAGAAGGGAAAGCCAACACCGACGAATTGGACAAAACGTCACAGTGGGCAGCTATAACTTTGAGGTAGTAAGGGACTTTGTCTACTTTGGCTCTGGTATAAATTCTACAAACAAGATCAGCACAGAAATCAATCGAAGAATAACTCTTGCCAATCGCTGTTTTTTTTGGGCTTATAAGGCAATTCAACAGTAAAGCCCTATCTCGAACAACTAAGGAGACTCTATATAAGACCTTGATCATCCCAGTCCTGCTTTACGGTGCTGAAACATGGACTTTGTTAAAAGAGGATGAATATATCCTTGGTCGCTTCGAGACTAAAATTCTTCGTAAGATTTTCGGTCCCGTTTGCGTTGGCGGGTTTTGGAGGAGAAGATTCAATCGCGAACTATACGAGCTGTACAGCGAGATCGACCTAGTCAAAAAACTGCGTATTGGACGTCTGAGATGGCTAGGACATGTAGAGCGAATGGACACCAACGCTCCGGCCCGCAGATTCTTCGAATCTAACCCCGAGGGACGACGCAATAGAGGGAATTATCGCCGTAGGTGGCGCGCACAAGTTTAAAGGGACCTCGACCAACTTGGAGTGCGCAACTGGAGGCAATTAGCTAAAGACCGAGCTAAATGGAGAGGCTTGTTGGTTGAGGCCCAGGTTCACCCCGAATTATAGCGCTACCTAAGCAAGTAAGTTGAATGGTCGCGTTCATAGTAAGCCCGCTTCGTACTTTAACAAGCTTTACCCAGCTTTTACCAGAATGAATTTTTAATTATTGTTAATTTCATGAACTTTTTACTGTAGTGGTTTAATTTTGGAGGTTATAGTATCAGCTATCAGTATCAAAGTAGTTCCTCACTTGAAGAAAAAACTGGCAGCGCCGGCGCAATGTTCACTATGACCATCACCTGCTAGAATCGCGCTGGCTCTGAGTACCGACGTGAATCTCGCCGGAAAGCTGGTAAGCGAGAAGCTGGTTCACTATGGACGTACCTTAAGGCTACGCACGAGAAAGTGATGAGATGCAAGAAACATTTGTTTGCTATTAAACTGTTCACACGTATTCTTAAGTACGTGCGCACAGTAAAGCGATATTCGATGCGACAATTACGAGCTTCTCGCACACAAACTCTTCTGACCACTCATTGAGGCGATTCTGTGCGATTTATGGTTGTTGTTGTTGGATCTGCAGTGAAATCTTTGGCAACGAATATTGAAACTATTTAAATGTTAAGTTTTTCACAGCCAGTACACTTGAACAAACACAGATGGCGCAAGTTTCTATGGCCGATATCTATGATGGCGGATATTTTGTTTCTGTTTAATACCGCGCTGAAACAAGGAAGCTGTAGATGTTGAAACACATTTTTTTGCAGACATAGTATGGAAGTGACATTTCGCTAGCAGTCCATATATACGTCGATGGTGGTGGCATTCAGTATTGTATGAAGTTGTTCACACGGAGCTTATTTTCCCATACTTGTCACTACGATTCGAGAAACCTTACATTCATTTTATCGAATCCGTGACACAGTGGCGCTTGAGGCTGAGCTATAATTGAATTAACCCTTTGAATGCTGCTGTACGCAATGATGTGAATACTCTGATTTTGTATATTGCACGTGCACCCATAATTATTTTTTGCTCCGTTTCGTCAAATTTTCGTTTACTTTTGGCTCCGTACGTAATGAGCGATTTCATTCGGTCATAACGTACGGAGCACTGACAACAAGAGGATATTGTGCGAGAGCGGGGAATAATTTTATAGAAAAAAACCATCTGTCATCCGCCATTCTTTTTCACTTTTTCAAATCCAAATTTCAGCCAACCAACGGCTGAAATTCATATACTACATTGGTCCCTAAACTGTGTTTTTGTTCTCAAACTTTAAATTTTTGGGTTTGGGTCGATACTAGTTGTAGGTAGGTTAAAATTTTGTTATAATTCAATTCAAAGTTAAGTACCGGCTTTAAAGTTAAAGAGATGTTGCGCCAATGGAATTAATTTCATTTGTTTAATTTTGTTTTAAGTCTTCCCGCCCTCCAAGACTATTTACGTGATACTTGAACGTCCCCTAATAAGGAACATTTGTAGATTTTTTTTTAAATAGATGTAGTAGATCCTCTAATCGTTCAGAAATCTATAGCGGGGTTCACATTATACGATTAGGGGGGTTCACACGGTCCAACATATCTGACCGACTTGGTCGGATGGGTGTCGTTAGCGTTCACATTGTCAAACATGTCGTCAGATTTCACTTTACAAGTGAATTTCAATGATGCTGGACGTACGCTTGTAATAAATAAGATTTTAGAAGAAGAAGTCGATCGTTATACTTTTTCCTTTTTATCTTTCAAATCTCCGGTACACTGCTGTATATTTTATAAAATTTATAAAATTCCAGAATTGCATATTTCGCAGTCATTTTTTCTTCAGTTTAATTTTCCATGAACAACCACACAGCATGAATATCTTTTCGGAAATTAAATTTCCTCCAGGTCGGACACTCATTCATACTATCAGAATTGTCTGTCCAACCACCAAAATATGAAAAATGTTTGAAAACCATCCGACATATCTGACAGACCGTCATTTCTTGCGTTCACACGGTCAGATATGTTGAGACTGTGTGAACACCCTTATTTGCTTGACAACCAAATATTACTTATCGTTCGAATTGTACTACATGCTTGATAAACTTCATTTGTGATTTAGATTTCGACCTGGGAATACTCGGTATTGCGGCAGAAGTTTTAGTTGCGGCACTTGATATTGACGAAATTTTGGAAAGTGAGGAAAATGAGAAGGAAAAAAAGAAAAAACGAATGTCCACTTCTTTATATTTTTACACTAAAACTTCATACGCCTTTTTCTTCAGAATTTTTTTTTTATATTTTTTACTCTTGATTTGCCACAATTCAGAAAATTGCCGGTAAAGATAAAAAAACTCTGCCTGCGCTCGACACCATATTTTTATGTTTAGCTGCGATGTTTCCTCATCGAAATCAGAACCAAAGCTGAAAAATGCACTGAAGTTGTACGACAAGCGTTCACATTGAACGACAAGTCTCTCGGGCAAAGAAAAAAGTTGAAAAATTTGAAAACCGTACTACAAATTGGATGACTTGCTTGTGAATTTTCAAATTGTACGATTTGGTCGTTCGTCAAGCAAATCGTATAATGTGAACCCCGCTTATCTCAATGGCTTATCAAAACCTGAAGGGCAGGGCAATTGAATATTTTTAAACAAAAAACGTTCACCAATTCTCTACACCATATTTAGTGACATCTACATTACAAAATTAAAAACAACATGGCCACTATTTGTATCTAGGTACACGTCACACAAACATGGGCGTCATCGCATCAGGTACAAGGCTACCACTTTTAACAATTATATTTTCGGAACAAAAAGTTAATACCATTAATACAAAAAAAAAAAAATAGAAAATTAAGCAAATGTAAACAAAAATTAATGTTCTACATTTTATTTGCGGTTTTATCTATGGATTTTATAATATATATCCGTATTTCATTGGGTCCTTGCAAGTACTTCCACATCCAAGAACGTATGGTTTACAACACAAACTTTATTATGCTACGGATACATGAGCTATGTAGTTATGTAGTCACCAAAATGTGAACTTGTTGTTATTTAGTATCGTAAGTATATGATTACGTGGTCTCTACTCAGTCAGTCTGTCGTCAAATTTGTAGGTGAATGTGGGTATGTAATATAAATCGCTATTAGCCGAGGATTTAATTTTAGTACAAAAGTTTGTAATAGCGTTGGGGCACTTCAGTCTGGACTAAGCAGTGACTGCTAATAAGAAAAAAACCCTGACATGGTAATGGTATAGGGAAATTGAAGTTACGTTTTAGAAAAGACGAGAAAAATTGTGTTGAGATATACTTGGACGTACTTAAAAGCTTAGGCCCAGCGAATATTGGAATATTGTAATATTACAAAAATAGTTCTTTTATAAGCTAAATAAAGTACCATTGGCTATTATTACGCATCGATGGCTAGGGACCAACTTTACTTCCGACATAACTAGTGCCCTTGTTCCACAAGGAAGAAATGGAAGTTCTCTTTAAGCGGTTGACATTTCTATTATTTTTTATAGCAGCTGTACGATAAATTTTCCTCACTGCTGCGATAATATTTAAATTGACATCGCATTAAACGTCACTTTTTGTTCTACAATCCGCTTATATCCCTATCCAGCCACCTAACTTCACGGTATAACGAGTGGCATCACTGTTTATCTACCGCAAAGCCAATTTCAATTCCATTCTCGCCACTGTCAGCTTTATTTTTATTTTTAGCTGCGAATGGGGGAAGCAAACGAGAAAAAAAGATTCATACAACACGCTGTGTAGTATTTTTTATTTTTTTTATTTTTTTTACAAGTTTCTGTGGATCTTCTTACCGCGCGCCGAGGTTATGGCTGCATTCTTCTTCGATCCGTGAATTCAAAGTTTTTCTGACAAAAATTCTCCACAGAATCGCTCGATTTATGCTTGATTACCAGTTAGTTGCACCACCCGAGGACTGTCTCTGATTGCAATACCACTGGAAGTCGCCCGCGCGTTCGCAATGAATCTCCTTCTGGTGGTTATCATCCTGCTGGCTGTGCGCATAGCTTCCGTGTTCATAGTGCAAACCTACTACGTGCCCGATGAGTACTGGCAGAGCTTGGAAGTCGCCCACAAAATCACATTTGGGTAAGTATAACCGGTATGATGTGATCTTCGGTGTAGATTGGATCGTTTCATTCATAGTTACGGCTATCTGACCTGGGAATGGGTGCAGGGTATACGCAGCTATGTGTATCCCTTGATTTTTGCTGGACTCTACAAGTTGCTGGCCTTGCTCAGCTTGGATCAGGTCAACTATTTGGTGAGTTGGAAGTCGAGTGACACTGGGGACGCAGTTATGTAATGAGAGTTCTGTTGCAGATTTTATTGCCGCGCTTTCTGCAGGCGGGACTGTCGGCTTTCTCGGATTATCGCTTCTTTGTTTGGACGGGGAAGAAGAAGTGGGCACTGTTCTTGATTATTGTGCCGTGGTTTTGGTTCTACACTGCGTCTAGAACGCTGACCAACACTTTAGAGGCTTCTCTGACGACAATTGCATTGAGTTACTTCCCCTGGCAGAAGGAGGGCACTGGTTACCTGTGGTTGGCTGCACTTACTTGTTTTGTTAGACCAACTGCTGCGATTATTTGGTTGCCTCTGTGTATTCATCACTTGACCAAGACACGGCTGTCGGTTGTGGAGCTTATTTTGAAGAGATACCTTTTAATAGGGTAGGTGTAGGGGTTGTCGGAAGACGGAAAATAGTTAAATAAATATTCTTTGCAGAGTTCTTGTGGTGGGAAGTGGAGTGGCCCTGGACACCTATGTACATGGAACACCAATTGTTACTCCATATGAATTCTTGAAGTATAACTTGTTGCGTGGCGTTGGAAGCTTCTATGGCACGCATCCATGGTGAGTATGCAGTAGCTATTGCAGAAGTTATGAAATTTGCAGGGGTGTGAGTGACCTGCAGCATAGACGAATCTATTTTGCACCCCTTAGACTGGACAAAAGGAAGCTAGAGTAGCTTCTGCAGTATAACAGCCCTAGTGTACCGGATGCTCAGGACTGCATATGCAACTATGGTAGATTCGTCTCTGACAGGATGTTTCTTTTGTAAATTAAAGTTCTACATTCCTTTAAAATGTGTGCTGGAGTTTCTTCGACATCCCTACACAATCTTCCGTATTCATCTTCTGGTTAAACCGTTAAAATGCGAAGATTATTCTTGTTTAGGCTTATGCAGCCACTCCCATACCAGCCTCTCAAAGGCTTTTCTACAACTAATCAAATTCATCTTATACTCAAGAATTTCCAGCATATCTGACTGAAATCACATTTGTCTATCGTCAGGTACTGGTACTTCACTATTGGTCTACCCACCGTACTTGGAATCAACACTCTGCCCTTTCTATTTGGAGTTATAGAAACCATCCGTAACCGTGAAGTGTACCCCATTCGCAAACAGCTGCTTATCACAATACTTGCGTCTCTGGTTGCTTTGAGTTTCGTGGAACACAAGGAATTCCGATTTGTATCATCACTACTGCCAATGTGTCTGTACATCATTGCTGACACTCTAACCCGATGGAGCTATAAAGCTTCACGTTCATTTTTGTGGTTGATTGCAGCTGTAATACTCGCGGGAAATGCATTCCCTGCCTGGTACCTAAGTACGGTACACCAAAGAGGTCCCATCGACGTGATGCCGAAGCTACAATTTATCGCCAAAAACTACCGGGATGAAGCGAATCATAGAGCTTCCATTTTATACCTCATGCCATGCCACTCAACGCCGTACTATAGGTTTGTAATTTTTCAGACACGTCAAATTGTTTCTAGAACTTGATTTCGTTTAAGCCACATCCACGAGAACGTAACAATGCGGTTTCTCACCTGTGAGCCCAACCTAACGAACAAGAAGTCATACCTAGATGAAGCCGACCAATTCTATGAGACGCCTGATGGATGGTTAAGATCCCACATCCCATCGTACCCGAAGACTGCAATGCCTACCCATGTTGTGCTCTATGAACCGTTGGCGCGGAAAATCAATGGCTTCTTGTTGAACTATAGATTGCTACATAAAGTCGAAAATGGAGAGGTAACTGGTCAGACACACTTAAATCATGAAAAGTTGAATAGTACCCGTATGTTGCAGTACATGCAAGCGAGAACTGGTAGAAATATTTTGGTCTATGAACGGATAAAGCCCGGAGAGGAGAATCTCTACAATCAGGAGCCGAAGGTAAAGACAGAGGATCCTGTGGTTGATGAAGAAGTCGGTGACTTTGAGCGTGGTACCTACCCTGGAGATGGCGCTGGTGGCTTTGATTACTACAATACAGAGAGAAATCTTTTCAACTAAACAAACAATCGAAGACTGATGCTAACGGTAGTACGCAGAGTACTACAGAAGTACAATCAGCAATAGAGTGGGTGTGTGCCTGATACGCTGATACAACACGTCACCTGACATACATACATAAGAAATTAATTTTAGTTTTTATAGCAGGATTCGATAGTAATCTTGGAATTCTCTAAATGCTAGCTAATTTTTCTTCTTTTGTACATTGTTGCCCCTAATTTACTGTTTTAATTTATTTTCTAGAGTGCGAGTCCTCCACCTTTTTTTCGTGTTGTTTATTTTGTAATTGTACTCATTTAATTTTTGACTAAAGCAGTTTTAAGTTGACATGTTTTTTACGGAGCAATAGTTGCAATATACAAAGACCCCTTTTGGAAATAAACTTTATGCAGTTTCCATTATAGACTCTATCTGTTCTTTAGTTCTCAAATAAGTCATTTGGATCTTTGAATTCCTGCGTTCCAGGCTTTTGCATACAATCATTCCCTCGCGGGAAATAATATCGCCTTCAGGTTTAAGAACCTGAGTAAATCGAAGGTAAGAAACATTCAAAACGAACTGACATCCAGGTAAAATCGATTGCTTGGTATTATGGATTGCGGATTCGAACTACTTTATATGCTTCGATCAGGTGAATACAAACTTTTACTTAAATATCTAACGCCTGGAAAAATACGTAATGCTGCTGCTTCATTCTGCGATAAAATAAGGACAGAAGATTGTAATTATTCGTTAATCGGGCATAGGTAGAAGAAGTCACATTTCAAATTGATTTAAGGATTACTAATACAACTACCCCCATTCCACGTCGTATTTAATACGACTTTATAGATTCGATCCGGTTCGCTTTGGTTTATTGAAAAGCGAAATAGGCGAAAATTCGCTTTTCAGTCAAATTGACAATTGCTTCCTTCCAACAATTGTCAAAGTAAGATGAAATTTTCGTATTTCACCGACGAACAATTTTCCATTAATACAAGGTGGCGCAAAATGAATCACCCTATCGGAAGATGTTATAATTTTTGCAAATGACATTTGTGAACTAGACAGCTGCAGTATACAAACAGACAAACAATGGAGGTTGTAAAGGTCCAAATAAAGATTTCCTCAAAATATTTTTTTTTTTTTATTTAGTAAAAAAGTAATTCAAAAACAAAATTGGATGATTAATTTTGCGCCATATGTTAATAGCTTCTCGCAACCACTCGTGTTGTGTGTGTTATATTTTTCGCGCGATTGGATGGGACCTACAAATGTGTGCTGTATACGAAGGTCGATTTTTATTTTTGTTTTTTGAGAATCTTCTCATGACAACAATACTCAGATGTTTGTCAGATGTTCGCGAGAGGTGGGACCGTGGGAAAACTTGGTGGTGTTTTCTGAGATGCGTGAATTGAACCTCACGCGCAGTGGTCCGACACACTAACCACTGTTCTACGGCGATCATTTAAAAATGCGTTTTCATGGGCTCCGTGCATATACTACGGAGATCTTGTTACTCTCTATCCTCCTGTCTGTCTGTCACCATCTTAGCTACATAAGCTAATTGTACATGTAAGATTAATTTATAGCAGAATATGTCGAAAATTGGCTTCTAGTCACAGTCAGAGCCAGCAAAAGAAGGACCAACTTTTTCTTCAAATATATGAACGTGATATAAATATTTTTTTTTTATTTAACGGTAAGGGTTAAAAATAAACACCTGAGCTACAATATAGCATCTGTTTACTGTCCGCCGCGATGCCGACTAGAAAAAGACGACTACTTTCGTGTCTTCAATGCTCTTGGTTCAAATTTTCTTATTGGTGGAGATTTCAACGCGAAGCACACCTTCTGGGGTTCAAGATGTACATCTTCTAAAGGAAAAATTCTCTACGAAGTGGCAAATGAATTCGGTTGCTGTTTTTATTCGACAGGAAAACCGACCTATTGGCCAACTGACTTAGAAAAAATTCCCGATCTTATCGATTTTTTTGTTTCAAAAGGCATTTACGAGAAGTTTGTTACAGTCAAAGAATGTTTTGATCTCTCTTCTGACCACTCGCCGGTAGTTTTATTACTTGGAGAAGCGCTGATCAAGAAAAAAGGGCCTCCAAGACTTACTAGCAATAGAACAAACTGGGAGGGTTTTAGAAATGATTGCGAAACAAATATCGCCTTAAATGTTTCACTTAAAACACCTTGTGAACTAGAGGACGAAGTTGATAGTTTCGTGGAAACAATCCAAAAAAAAGCGGCGTGGAAAAACACTCCTTCTAGAAGCTATAAGATCAATCGCAACGAAAAGTATCACAGAGAAATCATTGAACTTCTGAGAGAGAAACGAAAAGCACGAAAGAAATGGCAAATCACTCGTGCACCGCAGCATAAAACGGTCCTTAACCGACTATGCAATCGCCTTAGAGATAGTATTCGCGAATTTAAAAGCAAAAAGATAGCGACCTATCTTGAAAATGTTTCCGGTGAGAGTGAATCAAATTATTCGCTTTGGAAAGCGCTAAAAGGCATCCGGAAACCTCAAATGCAAACGCCACCAATTCGGAAAAACGATGGAAACTGGGCCAAGAGCGACAAAGAAAAGGCAGAACTTTTTGCTTTGCACTTAGAAGAAACGTTTAAGCCATTCGACGGCCCTTCGTTAACGTCCGACTCCCCAGTCACGACATCTGACAACTTTAAAGTAAAAAAAGTTGCATTGATTGAACTGAGGGAAGTGATTAAAAATTTAAAGACGAAAAAAGCTCCGGGTTACGACTTGATAACGGCGCAGGTAGTTAAAGAATTGCCGAATAAAGCTATTATCAAACTACTCTATTTTATCAACGCTTCGTTCAGATTGCTCTATGTTCCGAGACAATGGAAAGTCGCCGAGATTATAATCGTCCCGAAACCAGGCAAACCGCTAAATGAGAAGAAATCATATCGGCCTATTTCCCTATTGCCGGTTATCTCAAAAATATTTGAAAAACTACTTTCCGAACGTCTACAGCCCGTAATCGACGAAAGACGTCTCATTCCTGACCATCAGTTTGGATTTAGAATCAAGCATTCTACAATTGACCAAGTCCACAAAATAACTGACGTGATTGAGAAAGCTCTGGAAGAAAAAAAGATTTGTTGTGGTGTATTTCTTGACGTCTCACAAGCTTTCGATAAGGTTTGGCACGAAGGCTTGGAATATAAATTGCAACGACTACTGCCACGGCAACTCTTTTTAATCTTGCGATCGTACCTCACCGAGAGACTCTTTCGTGTTAAGCACGGAAACGATTACTCTGACTTCAAGGAGATTGCAGCCGGAGTCCCGCAAGGAAGTGTCCTTGGCCCACTTCTATATGTACTCTACACGCGTGACATCCCGCAAGAAAGAAACTGTGTCGTCGCCACGTTTGCGGACGATACGGCGATATTGACAACGGGAGATACTATTGAAGCAGCAACCGGAAAGCTTCAACATGCTATTAATAAAGTCCACGCTTGGACGAATTCTTGGCGTATTGTGCTGAACGAAAGCAAATCTACTCACGTCAACTTTACGTACAAAAAAGTGGATAGATTGCCTGTATATCTAAACTCGGCTCAAATACCATACGCAAACGAAGCAAAATATCTAGGAATGACTCTAGATGTCAAGCTCAAATGGAAATCGCACGTGAAAAAGAAACGCGACGAACTTCAAAACAAATACCGACAAATGTACTGGCTACTCGGAAAATATTCGAAGTTGAGCCTACATAACAAACTGCTTATCTATAAGCAAGTGCTAAAGCCAGTGTGGGCGTATGGTATACAACTATGGGGTTGTACCAAGAAAAGCAATAGAAACATCATACAAACTTTTGAAAATAAAGTTCTTAGAACGATCGTTAACGCACCGTGGTATGTATGTAACGAAGATATTCATCGGGATCTGGAAATTCCCAGCGTCGTCGAAGAGATAACAAAATTTGCGCGTAAACACAAAGATCGTGTTCACGGCCATTGTAACCGTACTATCACTCAACTACTTGACGCGAACAATTCAATTCGTCGTCTTCAAAGGACAAAACCTTTTGACCTCGCGTCATAGCATATGAAGGTCGTGAAAAAGGCAGGAACTTTCATTGGAATTTACCCTGTCTAAAGTGCTACATTTATTTTTAATCACATACGATCATCTTTTTCTAGAATAACGATTCTCGTAAGCGAAAAACAAACTACTGGATAAGCACTGGCTTAGTTGTAGTATTAATTTTGAAGAGAGGTGTATTTTTAGTGAGTAAAAATCTTACATTACCATAAGCACGCGCGGTCGGGCCTTATGGTGTTTTTGGAAGATTTTTCACCTGCTCTCGGCAAAAAAAAAAAAAAAAAATGTATGACTTAAAATATGTGCTCACAGCGGAATGTTTGAAAAAAGCCCAAAAGTAATTCCAAATTGGTATTAAATCGTGCTAATAGAGAATCTACAATATCAAAGACTGATTTCGATATTTTCAAGAGTTTCCGAATTATGGCATTTTGTATCATTGGATTGGTTTTTGTATTTTGTCAACCAGCTTTTCAGAAAAATCTTGGAGTCAGCAAAAAGAAAATAATAGGTTGTAGGAGGAATTGACCGGCAGAGCGGTGTGTTCTCTAGCTTTAAACTTTTGATGTTCCTGTTTTTGATTCTTTTTAATACAATAGTGTAGTGATAACTTCGTCAATTGCCACGCTAATGGTTCATGGTCCAAATCCTGATGTCAGCAAGCATTTATTTATTTCTCATGAAATACATATATAAATTGCGATCAATTGCAAAAGCTTGTGTGAACACTACTGCAAAAGCATAGCACCGGCAGTAGCTTGGTCATATGGCTGGAAAAATTCTTCGCTCTGTTGATGACGATTTGACTATGACATCGGTTATCGGGAAAAAAATACTGTGAAGCAGAAGCAAAAAGACAAAAAATAAAAAAAAACCTCATAATTTTTTGAAGCATAAACAACTGAGCTTCAAAAACCACTACACCAAAATCTTTCTCTCTCTCTCTCTCTCTCTTTATATATATATATATATATATATATATATATATGTCCTTTCCAACACCAGCACTGTGTGTCAACATGTTAAAGGTATTTATAACCCCTTGAGTGCGCGCAAATTATATAAAACAAAACTAACAAGTAAACCATAAAAACCGCGCTGGAAAAAAAACCTTTGATTATTTCCACCAGTGAATTCCCCTACCGCCTTGTATTGAAATATTCAATTTCACCCAACTGAATTATTTCCGTGTGCCCTTACCCTTTTGTTTCCATTCCACTCTACTACGTTCGTATCACTCAGAGTTCTACTACCCTTTTAGTTGGCACATATTCCCCACGCATGAGGTAAGAAACTTTACCTCATCTGTCAGTGTGGTTCCATATTCACCACTCCTCAAGGTATGGAAGGAAAAAAAAAATTTTCTACGATTTCTCATTCATATTTTTTCACATTTCGTCATTAGATGGTTTTCGCTAATTTAATCTAATTTAATCTCAGACCGTTTAATTCCAGTTAATTCGAAATCGACTTCCAAGCTTAAAAATCTATACAAATGGCGGCTGCAGTACGCGTTTTAGGCCGCATTCAAAGTGAGATAAATTTCTAATTATATAACTTTTTTTTTATTAGAATTGAAAATAAATTCTTTTTGGGAGAGAGACCATCAATTGTAGTGAGTGGGAGTGGATCTCCTGTCCTGCCATACACTTTGAAGTTTGCCTCCCGTCTATTGGCCTGGGGTTAAAGGTTATTCTCTAACCCAACACCCGTTTTTCTTCCAGTAGCACCTTCTTATAATAGTTGACATATATTTTCTTGAATAGTTGACATTTTTCAATGAAAATTGTATTAATTTGCAGATGTTTTGATTACTGGTGTTCGGGGCAAGGCTAATTATACCAATACTCGTAAGAATCTTGTTCTGACTGGTGATACGAAGGTGATTTGCCAAGGTTTCACTGGCAAACAGGGTACGTTCCACAGTCAGCAGGCACTCGATTACGGTACCAAAATTGTTGGTGGGGTCTCACCCAAAAAGGGAGGCACTAAACATTTGAATCAGCCAGTTTTTGCAACGGTAGGGGTTATACAATTTTCACCAAGTGCAGTGGAGTATCGAGATGTTTCTTTATAGGTTGCTGAAGCTAGAAAGGCAACCAACTGCCATGCAACTGTTATTTATGTACCACCACCTGGTGCCGCCAAGGCTATTATGGAAGCTCTTGAAGCTGAGGTTCCCCTTATCGTTTGCATTACTGAAGGTGTGCCCCAACATGATATGGTCCGTGTGAAGCATGCGCTCTTGGCACAGGAAAAGTCCCGTTTGGTCGGACCAAATTGTCCTGGAATCATTGCTCCTGAAAGGGTAAGTCCAAAAATTATTAACATTGTAATCGTCATCTCTTGCAACCGGCTTAAATTTCTTATCTATTGAGGGTACATACTCGAGGTTTCGTTGTCATCTGATTGTTCATATAGTTACACTGAGGAACAAAATAATGGGATTCTAAATATTTTTAGAGTCAAATGATTTTGTGGAAACATTTAATTTGTGAGAAACGTCTATCGTTTCAAGCTCAAGTAATGTTTCTGCAGGTTTTAAGTGGTATGCTTGCTGCCATTGAATAGTTTCAGAGATTTTAGGCAAAAAAAGTGGAGACAGAAAACAAAGTCAATTGGATTTGAAACAAATGCATCTAGATGAAATCCAATTCGACTTTCTTTATTTTTTTAGTTGTCTCCACTTTTTTGTCTAAAATCGTACAGCGTTCTATCCGATTTTGTATTGTCTCGTCCGCTTAACGATGCGTAGCCACGTTGCTTTGTGTCTGCCTCTAGCTCCTTGTATTTTTTTTATGTTAAGCGCTTTTTGTGCAACGTACGAGTTTTCTTCAAGAGACATCCCAACCATTGTCATGTACCTATTAGAATTGTCATTTCTGCGTTGTGAACTCGTCTGCATAGAAAATGTTCCAGTGAGATCCGCAGCGAACGTACATGATTGTATTGAAGAGAAACGATTATGGATATACTCCTAGTTTTAAAGGAAAGGTGTGCGCTACAATAGTAGACAGCTTCGCCATTATTTTTTGCCTAAAAAAAATGATTGCCAAGTGCAAAAAACTTACATAGGTGTGAGCCCTATACATGGAACCCCGAATTAAGTTTTCTAAAAATGCATCTTATAACCGTCTAAAGAGAGTCATAGACTGATTATATTTTTTTGTTCCCCAGTGTAGTTTAAATCTTGGGGTCAAAGTCCGAACATCTTCATGAACTTTGATTTGTTGTTACCCGTCTACTGCTCCAATCTTGCTGTGTATTATAATTCTAATTCAAAGGTTCAGCAATGACAAGCGACGTCATAGTTATTACATTTATCAACTGATAACTCGAATTAAGTGTGCCAACGTGGGCAGCAGTTTATGCAACGACATAAACGTTGCTTAATTGTTTAGCGCGGCACCCATTATGTATTCGGACAATTTAATTTTCTTCTTTCTCTCGAGCTGGCCATGATCCAATTAGCGTTAGCGCTAGTGTATAGTTGTACAAAATAGAAATAAAAATAAAACAATTGTTTGGCCTTGAAAAATATTCAATTGTCTGTAATTTTTTTTTTCGTTTCAATAGTTTTGTTCGAATTGTTTCTTTAGTTTGTCTCTCTATTCTGTCCATGGATGCATATACATACTTTTAAAAAGTTCGAAACATTTTAATTTTGATTAGAATGTTGAACTGTTGTTCACCTTTCTCTTACCACCGATTAAGTTTTCAATTTTTTTTTGTTACCCACTTGTTTTGTTTTCATGGCCAATCCACGTATGTGATTGAGTGAAATTTTTAGAGGCATATCACCAATTATGTAGGCATCTCACTCTGGTCTCTGATTTATTTTTTATTTTTTATATTCTTATTCGTTTCTTTTAATAGAAAATTGATAAACGAAATCAGAAGATTTCTGTTTGTTTACTGCTTAGAGGGAAAAATATGAGCTGTGTATGAGTGAACTTATACAACTTGTAGCCGGTAGAAATAGGCACTACAGGTTTATATGCTTTCAAATGTGCACTATTAAAAAAAACACACGTTCCTCAATTTTTTTGAGAAAAACAAATTTATTTTCATATTAGAAATGCTATTAGGAATTTTAGTAGACACACACGTTTCCAGAATATTTAATTTTGTATTTTTCACTAAAAAAGAAATGGCGCAACAGCTTAGTGTTCATAAAATATGTTTACACATGCCGGCAAACCGGCGAATGTAGTCGCATGACGACTAGCATGAATTGCGATATAGATAAATCTCGTTTCACCTTGAAAATTATTGAATGTCGACATGGTATTGCTTTCGAATATTTTTTTAAACGCATAAGACAGTACTGTTCGAAATATATTTTAAACGGCTATGACCTAATTTAGGACATTTTCTTTTGACGCCTAATAGTTTTCTGTTTTGTTGTTTCTCAGCAGTAGAGGCTTGAAAGAAACGACACGGTGTTTGCCAGTGCACTTAAATTGAAGCCGAACATTACTTGAAATTCGACAGAGTTTCAATAAAAAGAAAACACCAGGAGAAGACTGTAATCCGTATGAGTTCTCCAAACATGCGATTCAAAAAATCTAGGAAAACTAACTAATGATCCATGTAAATGAGTTCCCAACTATTTTCATGAAAAATGAATCTAATTTGTTTCAAGCTAGTTTCATGGGAGATTATTGGACAGTAATTAACATCTTTACAATGACTAGTATCGCCTCGGCATACCTGGCCAAAATCAAAAGATTGCACAGGGGAACAACAAACTTTTTTTTTCTGCGGCTGTAGTTTTCGTAGTGGATTCAGATTCAATAAAGTTATTAAGTACTCTGAGTATATTTGTTCTCATGATAAACTGAACTATAAAAAAAAAGATTTTTTTACGTTGACGTTTTTTACGTAGGATAGGTCAACGTGTGTTATTCTACGTATATCGTGACAAATGTTTTTTTTTTGTTTGAGTATTTCACTTAAAGCATTTTGTTTATCATTTTTAAACGGTAAAAATAGAAGTTCGTTCATTAATTTGTCCTATTGAATGCTATTATTGCAAAAAAAGATTCCTTCACGGAAGTCTTGTATTAACTTCGGCCATTTCTGTTATATATGTGGTAAATTTTGTCAAGAAAAGCAAGGAAGAAATATAAATGATTTTATAGAAAGAGCCTACAAAGCATATTTTGGAAAAAAAAACCCGGACGACAGAACACTATAGTAGGAAAGATTGCCTGTGGGAAAAGCTAACATCGTTCATAAACCATTGATATCTCGAGAAAAAATCATGTTTCCGCCACTTCATATTAAACTTGGGCTTATTAAACAGTTTGTAAAAGCTTTAGACAAGAATGGTGATTGCTTTAAATATATCTGTCAATCGTTTTTTGGTCTCACTACGGAACAATTAAAAGCAGGCTTCTTTGATGGACCACAAATCCGTAGGCTTATAAACAACAATGATTTTACAAATCACATGAAGCAGGTTGAATCGGAAGCATGGAAACGTTTTGTATCAGTTGTCAAAAACATTTTGAAGAAACAGTCTCCAAATTGTTTGTGAATTTTCAAAAACTGGGGGCCAATATGAGTATCAAATAGAGAGAGAGAGAGAGAAAGTCACTAGTCACCAACAAAACTCTCCAATCAGCGCGGTTACGAGCCAGCCAGTTGCGCACGCTAATACAGCCATCTTAGTCGCTGTATGTGAACTCTTCTGGCTAAGTCGATGTCCTTATACAGGCCGTATAGGTCGGCATTGTACCTTCTACTCCACTCACCGTCACTAGTCACCTAGTATTCAAGGTCTACTAAACTTCATTTTACATGGAAATGAGTGGAATGCGCAATGAACTCTATGCATTCTACGGGTGTTCATCCCGTTACAGGAATATCTACCCTTTCCAATTTAATTTTTTTTAATTTTTTATTAATTCCATGAATTTAAGCTATTACATATTTTGACCTGCGAAGCCTTGTGGCTTGCCTACAGGAAGGTAGGCAGGTAGAAGTGGTTGTGTCAGCAAAACCATGCCGACACTTAATTAGCCCAGAAGCGCCGTTTTAATACCAAAACTCAAGTGATCTATCGGATGTAAAAAGGACGTTAACTGCTAGGGAAAAAAGGAAGATTATTCAAATTCACCCTGTTACATTGAGGAAACTGATAATATCCCCAATGCTAGCTAATCTCCGTTAGCTCTATTAGGTTGTCAAAAAAGGGTTTACCTAAGGTGCGCTGTCTGGCCTTGCCTAAAGCCGGACACTTGCAGAGGAAGTGTAAGATTGTTTCTATCTCGTCAGCAGAATTGCAGCTGCGACAGTGTGCATTAAATGTAATGCCTATTCTGACCGCATGAACCCCGATGGGCCAGTGGCCAGTACTAACTGCAAGAACTCTTGCGATATCTGCACGGTTTCTGTTTAGTAGATCTTGCGTTCTTTTCCGGGAGTATTTGGGCCACATCTGCCTGGAGATCACACAGTTCCGCACCCCCTGCAGATAGTGCGCGAAGATGCCTCCCTGTCTGCAGGAAATTATTATCCAAATTTTGCTACTTAAAATATGGTATCATCAAAGCTTACAATTTGATTGAGTTCGTTTACAATGCTTTTTATCATATAAAATTACGTTAAAATTAAGAATATATTAATAAAATTAAAATGAGTTTTTATTTTTTACAATTTTAAGTTCATTAAGTTACTTTAGGCTTTATGTAATGGATTCTAAAAAAATTTTCTTTTAGTCTTCTTTTTCTCAAATTAACTTGGACAATGTTTCTTAAATCGTTTGGAAGACTGTTAAAAATGTACGGCATAGTGTACATCAATTGTCTTTTACCGCAGATGTTTCTAAAAGCTGGCAGTTGGTACATCCCGTCCGTTCGTCCTCTGGTGTTGATGTTGTGGCTGATTGGCGTCCGGAACCGCTGGTCGTCATAGTACTCCAACGCCGCAGTCATCTCGAATATTTGTCTCACATTTAAGACCATCACTCTGCTTTCTGCTGAATTTGTTGTCGACAGTAGTTTGATTGCTCGATTTCGTATTTTTTGTATTTTGTCGATATGTGTTTGAGCTGCCCCTCCCCACGCCAGTCTAGCGTACCTCAATTGCGACTCTATTAGAGCGTGGTACGCTTGTTTTTGCACACTTGGTGTAGATTTAAATTTGAGGCAAGCCAATGCAAACAAAGATCCTTTCAACGTTTTCCTCAAATTGTTGACATGAACATCCCAGAGAAAATGGTTATCTAAGGTTATACCCAGATATTTGTAAGTATCCACCACTTCAATAACCTCGCAATTACCTGGATCTGCACAGTTGAAAGCGTTGATTTTAATTTGCGATGCTGGATACTGTGGGCTTCGAATGTGCATGAGTTTTGTTTTTGACCCATTTATAACAAGGCCGTTATCATGGCACCACTGCTGCTTCATCGAATTCTATCTGCATCATTTTCTCAGCTTCTTCTATTGACCGATGGCACACCACGATTGCCGTATCGTCTGCATAGGCAAAAGGAAAACTGTTTTTAAGGCATTTTAGCAGTTCATTGGTGCATATTATGACGAGTAGTGGACCGAGTTTAGAGCCGAAACTCCATACTGCACTGATTTTTCGGCGCTGCAGTAATCTTTGATTCTTACGCGAAAGCTTCTCTCTCTTAGGTAGCTTCTCAACCATCGATGCGGTCAAGCAGGAGTTTTTCGAATATTTTCGAAACATTCGGTAGAAGACTTATTGGTCTGTATGAAGATGGTTTTGTAGCGCCTTTGCCTGGTTTCGGGATTGCTATTATTTTGAGACTCCATACGTTTGGGTAGTAATTAAGCCTGGGGGAATGATAATAAATAAAAATACCACCTTGATCAAAAAGTTCCCGGAATTTATTCAGAAAATTAAAAATACAAGTTTATTCATCTAAATCTATATTGTCCCCTTCAAAGTAATCCCCATCGACTGCAACACACTTATGCCAGCGCTTGATCCAATCTTCGAAACATTTTTTATGTTCGGTTTTCGGTATGTCCATCAGTGCTTCCTGCGATTTTTCCATTACTTCCTCTCGGCTGCTGAAACGCGTTCCCCGTAATGGTTTTTTAACTCGATTGAACAGAAAGAAGTCACAGGGAGCCAAATCAGGTGAATTCGGTGGCTGTTGGATGGTATTTGTTGCATTTCTCGTCAACAAATGACGAATAATGATGGCACTGTGCGACGGTGCGTTATCAAGGTGCAAAATCCACGAGTTTTCTGCCCACAATTCTGGTCTGGAAAAAATCGCCAACACACACAGAGATAGATGTACTATTGGCTGCGTAACTTTTGCAAATGTCAAGCTATGACGCTAAGATTTAGAGGGAATATCAACAACAGATGTACCAATTTAACAAAGAAAACAGAACTCAAATCGGAATGATGGGAGCGCCACACGGTTTTTATTCCGGGAACTTTTTGATCAAGGTGGTAAGCTTTGGTCATCGACGATTAAAATGTGTTGAATTCTTTTCATATTGCCTGAGCAATACATTGCTTCATTGACTACGGTGGTTCACATAATATAACATAGAGTGCGCTGCTACTATTAGTTTTTCTTTTTCTTTTACAGTACAACCAACAAGAGTTTAACAGTAAAAACACATCTTTCACCTTCCTCATTTCATAGTTGTTTAGGCTTTTGGTCAGAATACATTAGAATAAACCACTAAAAATCAATTAATTTATTTTCATCTTTTTAATCATTGTAGTGCAAGATCGGTATCATGCCTGGCCACGTCCACAAGCGAGGTAAAATTGGTGTAGTCTCAAGGTCTGGTACTTTGACCTATGAAGCCGTCAACCAAACAACTCAAGTAATATAAAAAAAATATTTTCCTATTTTCTTAACAAGATGTTACAATTTCTCCTGAACAGACTGGTCTAGGCCAAACTCTATGCGTGGGTATTGGTGGTGATCCATTCAACGGAACCGATTTTATTGATTGCTTAGAAGTATTCCTCAAAGATCCCGACACCAAGGGAATTATTCTTATTGGTGAAATCGGTGGAAATGCTGAGGAGAAAGCCTCCGAATATCTTATCGAACACAATCAGGTGAGCTAATACCTATCACTATAGCATGTTATGAAATTATTTATAAAATTTATTTGATTTTAGGGTGTTAAAGCCAAGCCTGTCGTGTCATTTATTGCTGGTTTGACAGCACCACCCGGTCGACGAATGGGTCACGCTGGTGCTATTATCTCCGGAGGTAAAGGTGGTGCCGGTGATAAGATTGCTGCCCTCGAAAAAGCCAACGTCATTGTGACCAGAAGCCCCGCTCAAATGGGCAAAGAACTCTTCAAGGAAATGAAACGTTTGGAGCTAGTTTAAAATTTCATGTAAACTTTTCTACATTTTTACAATGTAACCATTTTATTGGGATATATCCTGCCTACTCCATTATCAATATTTCCATATAAATGATATCTGAGGGTCTTATTACCTAAAGCGAAACTAAATACTGGATTAAAAGAATATCAGTAATAGTTCCCTCATGTTCCCTATTCTAATCTGTCGAAATTTCTCCGTTCTGTTAACGTGAATACAAATATGAATACGAAAAATAATTAATAAAAATGTTAGGCCATTAGAAACTTAACGACAATTGTCTCCGTGTATTTAAATATTTTCCAAATTAAAGTTCAACTGCCAAGGAATGCTCTTATTGCAACACCACCAATAGATAAACATAGAAAATGGAAATCACAAACTAAAGGATTATGTTGTTATAATAATTTTTGTTTCTGTTTTTTTTTTTTTTTTTTCGTTAAGATAAATTATTTTAGAATGTTGCTCACGCACCAAATTGTATGGAGATGTAACTAAGAAAAATAAATAAACACAAACTCACCTATTTCTATTGTAAATCGATATACAAACTATATACAGTTATGCGTATATATATATATATGAAAATGTAAAATAAAACAACTAACACTATTGGATAAAAATTAAAGCGAAAGTATTGCTTTTTAAAAAGACCTACACTCACATCGTAGTTGTTGTTATTTTTTGGCACCAATTAGTTTTACACTTCTGTGGGTCTGAATGATTTGCCTTGTTTTCTTGTAAATTTTTATCATTGATACTGTGACTGTTAGAGTATTAACTAATTAAATATTTTTTTTGAGACAAATTCAAGATAAAATATTTTTTATTTAAGTCTTAATAGATATATAGGCAAATTGTAATATTATGTGAGAATAATATATCTTCCAAGATATTAAATAAATGGTGTCCACAAAAGCGTCCATATTGTTGTTTGTGAGTGGAGAGTGGAATGAAAAGGAATGTAATTCCAGTTATTTTAGATGTAGAGAAACTTTGGAAATTTTTTTTTTAGAAAAACCGGGATACTTAAAGCAAAGATTGTGTACTTAAACTTTTCATTCCGCTTTTGACTAGCATTTGCGGAAGGAACTAAAATTCGGACTGATTCGACTACTTTCTTTCGAAATCGAATACTTCTCATTCGCCGAAATCAGACGAATAGCCGAATCGTAATATCTGTAAGGGTCTCTCACCTTAAAGAAATTAAGAAAGCCAACCATCTTGCAGCTGGATCTAGACCTAGAAGCTAGATATTCATAGTAAAGGTAGTCTAGTCAGTGATAAATAGAGGATAGAAGATTGTATTTACGCAGGATTCAACAGATAGAAGGAGGCTGACAATGCTCAATACAAAAGAGACATTCTGAGCAAGTTTGTGGCAAGAATAGCCAGTGCGAAGTTCTTTCGGTTTTACACTTACAGAAGCTTTCTACCTTGTTCAAAACATCTCAGGTGCTGGTTAACCACGAATGGTTTACCACCCATAGCCATAGATGAATCTTCTTCTTCCTATTTCTGCTAGGTTATGATCTGAAAACAAGCGTTGATAACCCTCCCACTTCACCGCATATTTACTGATCCACCTGTTTAAGCCCAGAAAATATCGGCAGGCTTCCCGATTTCGGATTACTTCGTTACTGAAGCAAATTAAATGCTGTTTTGTCGTTGCATTGGTGTCAGCTGCCGTTAATTTACTCTCATACTTTTTATACATCGTCCAACATTGTGAACTGTATGTAAGCGCTGGACGCACAACTGCGGTGTAGAGCCTTCCTTTCAACTTAGGGGGTATTTTTCGGCCACAGAAGATAGCAGAGTTTTCCCGCCACTTCATACACCCTACAGTTACGCGATGATCGGTGTCGTCATCACAGGTTGCTTCGCTATTGATCATAGACCCCAGATATTTGAACTTTTCACCCTTGGGAAGCACAGTTTCATTCAAATAAATGTCTGGAATAGGCCTGAGTGGATCAGAGAACAGGCAGCACAAGTACTCTGTCTTTTTTTTAACTATTGCGATACCCATTTCCCTCCAAAACATCCACCCACACATCAAGTGCTCGTTGCAGGGATGTAGGATCCTCACTTATGATGGCTCCATTGTCAGCAAAGAATAATTGTTGCACCTTTAGGATCCGTCACTTTACCTTCAAGCAGATAGTCAAGGACTGTAATAAAGAGCAAAGAACTTAAGACGCTTGCCTGGGGCCTTATTTTGTATTGCGTTTCTATAGCAAATGTATACAAACTCAATTTCCAAGTAATTTAAGTAACGTTTGATAGATGTTTTGACAATCTAACTTTCGTAAATGTTTGATTTTGAGTTGGAAGCACTTACACCCAATCCGAGAACCATACAAGATACCAATTCATTTTAGAATCGGATTACATTTTCGAATGGCAATCCGAATCCGAAAGCAATACAAAATGAGGCCCCTGGTGCACCCCGGCTTTGATTAGGCACTCTTCGGTTACTCAAGCGGGGCATCTTACCCTTGTTTTTGCTGTTTCGTCCATGTCCATGATCATCTGTACATAGGTTTCTGGAACCCCTCGATGTCTTAGCGCCACCCATATCAGATCTCGTGGTTGTCTGTCGAATGCCTTTTCAAAGTCAATACAATATGCAAATCCTTTAAGGAATCACGATGTTCTTCCATTATGATCCCTATACTTTGGATTGCATCTGTGGTTGATTTTCCGGCGACAAACCCACACTGATCATCAGATAGCCGTATTATTTTTCACAGTCGGCCACCTAATACCCGTTCAACGATTTTCATGGTGTGTGACATCAGCTTAATCGAACGGGTAGTTATCACAGTTTCGCGTATCACCCTTCCCCTTATACAGGGAGAAGGTAGCTTTCCCTCCATTGAGTCGGCATTGTATCACCTCTCATGAATTTGGAGATGAGAATTCTGAGCCATCTGAATCCGATGTCTCCCATCTTTTTTCAGGACTCAGAGGGTATCTTGTTTGGCCCAACCGCTTTTCGTTTTTTAGAATATTTGACCGCCTCACTAACTTATTCGACTGTAATGTCGGGTATTTTTCCAATGCTAGGGGCGGCTCTTGGAAAGTGTAGCCGGGGATACTGTTCATTCAAAAGTCTTTCACAATACTGCTGC
Organism: Brachypalpus laphriformis; assembly: GCA_945910035.1. Taxonomy (NCBI): domain Eukaryota; kingdom Metazoa; phylum Arthropoda; class Insecta; order Diptera; family Syrphidae; genus Brachypalpus; species Brachypalpus laphriformis. Next base: position 39,824,223 of record OX246756.1, read on the forward strand.
CACTTCTGTAGAATTTGTTGTCATCCACAAGAAGCTGGCCATGAGCATTGTTAATGAACTTTGGCGAACGAATCTCCTGAGCATTCCTTCTTCTTTGGGCGGCTATTTTGAAGATGGTTGCGCTCTTGCTCATATTGTGTCGTCGCAGCTTTTGGATAGCCTGATTTGCATCAGCAGCTGGGGAAGATATTTTCTCCAGCTCCCGATACAGGCCCTCCGTACTCTCTGCTCGAAGCTTGGTGCATTTCTTCTTCACTATTTTCTTGCAACATCTGTATTCCATTGCGAGGCAAGTTTTTTCGTCTCTATTATTCGAGGGGCACTTTGACCAATCTTTGAAAGCCATTTTCTTCTTATTTACTACTTCTTTAGCTTCATCACTCCATCATCATCTTTCTTTGGTGTGTTAGTGATGGCCTTTTGAAGCTCCTAGCCTTCTTTAAGCAAGTTCGCTGTAGGGAATCCCACATATTTTGTGCTCTGTACTCTTCATCCTCAGCTCGGGTGATGGTGTGAGAGAGGTAATTTAATTTTTAATGACGAATACGAAATACTCGCCTTTTTCCCTGTCCAGATTGTACCACTTGATTTTCCCGGAGATGGCGTTGTATGCTGGCATGGTACTGTGTTGCGTATTACTTGAAATCGAAGAAGTAATATGCAAATAACTTACTCACCCTGATTTTCGGTGGCGTTTGTCGCTTTTCGACTATTATCGTCTTCTTCAGATGTAGCACGAATCCATTTTTATAACTTTTTCACTGTGAAAGAATTGTAATAATATTCTACACGACAAACAAATTGCTTCGTAATGTTTAACGGTCAGCAGGTTGTAGTTATATACATATATTAATAAAACGACAATCGTCAAAAAGCGACAAACTCAGGGTGACAATGACAATCAGGGTGACTAACGTTATTACGCGCTGCAATAGGGTGGACTTCAGTCGCAACCATCTCTATCTTTAGCCGGTGCTTGTCACGCGCTTCAGTTTGTGTCGTTAGCGTACAAGATGGTCTCACAAAGCTACGGCCTGGATATCAGTCCACCAAGCCCCGGCTCCGGCTCGGATCTGGAGGTCATGGACAAAACCTCAGTGGGAACAACAAGCTCATCGACATCAGCAGCGAGGGTGTGGCAGTGGTGCAGTGGAAAGAATGTTTGCTTGTTAGCCGATGTGTGCAAGTTCAAGCCCCAGCGAGGAACAGTAACCAATAGCCACCCGACGATCGGTTCTACGTACCGGAGCGACCCGAGGACAATACCTCGACCAAGGATCGTCAACCTCAGCTACATAGCTGCTACAACAACAACAACAACATATTTAACCGGTTAAAACTGGCGATGTTAAGGAGAAGCATCTGTAGTTGTCGTGGTGTCCTTTCTTGAGAATCTAGCAAACGAAATTAGTTTCTATTCATCGGCCATGTTTTCATCGGATGATGTTTTACAAATGATTTGGTCTGTGTTTCGTACCAAATCACCTCAAACAAGAGGGCCACTTGCGCACATAATTCTTATGAAGCGACTGTCCACTGTGTGTGCGCAACGATGCGCTGGAGTTAAGTCTTACCATTAGATTTCAAGAAGAGAATATCTTCGTTTTAAAGACTGATTGTGAAAGCATATCTTAACAAGAATGAAAACTAGTTGGCTGCGATAACTCCAGGAGCTACTCTGTACAAACGTAAAGTAGTTCCGATTTGAAAACTAATTATCATCATTTCAAATTATCATCATTTCTCCCCAGCAAACAACATTTACTAAATATAAACTCGAATCAAAACAGATAAAATGCGACCCAGGTTAAGGGTTATCAAAACCTCTCCCAAATAGACTAAATGAAATTCATCTTTGCTGCTTTACTGATACATTTATTTATTTCACGTTATCTTAACAGATTAATACATTTACATATATATATTCATAAACTCACGCACAGCATGCGCACCATAAGCACACTTTATCAGTTTTATTTCTTAAGAGCTATAAGCGAACAACGAACACCTAGCAATACATTCTTTTTTTTTTTTTTTTTTTCTCTCTTGTTATTGTTAATGGTAATGGGTCCCTAAACATGAATGAATTTTGAGCAATAATCTCCTTAATGCTTAACTAGTAAATTGTTTATTCAGCTGCAACCAATTCGGTTTTGAAATCCTTTGTGATTAGTTGAAGCAGAGAGCCATTCGTTGGACGATCATTACCTTTTGTCCACTGGAGGAAAAGACTAGAAAGAAAGAAGACAGTTATAATAAGTTCCTATAATCAGCATGGAAAAGCCAAAAACTTACTCAGCAACCTCAGTAAGTGGGGTCCATGTGGTGAAATCAGCTTTAGGCATCCATTTTCTGTTCATTGGCGTATCCAATGTAACCGGCAAGATAGACAAAACAAGCGAGTTACTTGGCAAACCAGAGTCCTTCTCGGCCAGTGATTTGGTTAGCTGATGAACTGCGGCCTTAGCCAAGCCGTAGCCAATCATTCCCGGGGTTCCCTTAAGAGCTGGCTTCGCTCCGGTAAGGGTCAAGACGCCACCGTCTTTCAAGTGATGGGCAGCAACTGCAGCGGAGATAGTCGACGTCCAGACACTTTGGCGCCACATAAGATCGGCATTTTTAGCGAGATCTAGCAAAAGTGTAAATTTTTAATACAAGGTGTTTTTTGCAAATCAATTTTTCTGTCCAAATAAAAGCTTAATTTCATCGATCCCAAATATTAGTGATTAGTGAGTAAAGTTACATTTTATGGACTGAAAAAGTGGCATTCGCATTTTTTTCTTAATATGCACCTTTTCTAGTTCTTAAGGTTTGCGCGTTTCAATAGCACACGCCACACACACCTCCTCTTTTCTTGGAAATTTTACGTCTGCACTTCGAATATATAGTTAAAGTAACCGAGATGGAGCAAAGCAGGCTGCCTAAGCTGGTGCTTAATCATATCATTGCAAGAAGGGGTCATCTTTGTCAAAATTGGGAACGCCTAGTGTCTGCAAGCGGTTTCAATCTTAGAGTATCAACGGCGGATTTAAGTACAGTCTTAAGATCTATATTTAACGCGCTATTGTAATTAGTCCTAAAGAAAGGAGACCCTCTGAACTGCGCCAACTACAGAGGTATAAGTCTCCTCAACATCGCATATAAAATCCTATCTGCCGTATTATGTGAACGCCTAAAACCGATCGTCAACAACCTGTTAGGTCCTTATCAGAGCGGTTTCAGGCCTGGAAGTCCACCATTGACCAAATATTCACACTACGGCAGATCTTGGAAAAGACCCATGAATATAAAATCGATACGCACCACCTCTTATTTCAAAGTTGCCTATGATTGCGTGTATAGAGACGAGTTATACAGAGCCATGTCTATTCTTGACATCCCTATCAAGCTCGCCCGTTTGTGCAGAATGACCATGGAGAACTCTCGCTGCTCCATCAAAGTCGGTAAGAACATCACCGAATCGTTCGATGTCAGGAAAGGTCTTAGGCAAGGTGACGCGCTATCATGCGATCTCTTTAACATAGTACTTAAGAGAATTGTACGTAGCTCACAAGCCAACGCCGGAGGTACAATCTTTTTCAAGTCTGTACAACTACTCGCTTATGCCGATGACATTGACATAATCGGAAGAACTCAGCGGGCTGTCAATGGGGTATTTGCGAGTATTGAGATCGAGGCAGCAAAGATGGGTTTAGCGGTCAATAAAAGCAAAAAAAAATATATGCTGTCTACAAAAAAGGACACCCAATATCGGCGTCTTGGAGAGAACGCCACAATAGACAGATATAATTTTGAGGTAGTAAGGGATTTTGTCTACCTAGGCTCTATGGTGAGCTCAGTAGGAAGATCATACGAAGAATTACTCTTGTCAATCGTTGTTTCTATGGGCTAAGAAGGCAATTGAGTTGCAAAGCCCTATCTCGAACTACTAAGGTAACTCTTTATAAGACACTAATCATCCCAGTCCTGCTGTATTGCGCAGATGCATGGGCTTTGACAAAACAAGTGGCGCAAACAAGTGGAGGGGGACCTCAACCAACTTGGCGTGCGCAACTGAAGGCAAGTGGCTCGTAACCCTGTTGGCTGGAGAGGTTTGTTGGTTGAGGCCCAGGTCCACACCGGACTATAGCGCCACCTAAGTAAGTAAGTAAGTATTGTCATCAATCGGACGATAGATACGAGAAATACCTAAACGATGTCTGGAGTTCCCAACACAGAATATACTACTCGCAATTGAGATATGATCTGCAGGGTGGAATATACTTTTAAACAGCAACTCAACTAACAAAATAGACCTGGAGTGGCAATGGTGCAGTGGATGGAATGTTTGCTTGTTAGCCGATGGGTGCGAGTTCAAGCCCCAGTGGGGAACAGCAATCACCAGCCACCCGAGTATAAAATGGAAAAAAACACCATCCAAGTTTTTCCAACCACTGCACCAACGAGCTCTCACGATCGGTTCTACGTACGTACGTACGTCCCGGAGCTACTCGAGGACAATACCTCGACCAAGGATCGTCAACCTCAGCTACACAGCTGGTACAACAACAACAACAACAAAATAAACCTGATATTGAAAGTAAGCTGATTGCACTTAATTATATTCCGCATCGTCCAGAGCTGCCAATGCTTTGCGTTCTGTGTAACAACAATGTGAGAGAGGACGTTTTCCACGATTTCATAGAGATATGCCCTATTTTGAAGGAGTACCGCCTGATATACTTTGGGGCGACTGTGTTAGATGAGGCGAGAACGCTGAGCATTTTCAATGGAACCAGTGGGTGGAACGCGTTGTATAACTACACTACGAATGTACTAATGTATAGAAAATGTATCATAGAGGAGTTTTTAAAATGTTTAAGATAGAAATGTCAATATAGTTAGATTCCGTTATGCAATTGTTAAACTCCTTATGCGAATGTTTAAAGTTTAAAGTTTATAATGTACTATGTAAGTAATCATATATTTTATGTACGGAGCCTAAATGTCAATCTGGTGGACGGTCAATAACGGCCAAACCTAAATAGATTTGAAACTATGTATGATAATGTATCAACGTTTTTATGCAATAAGTCTAAATAACTACTACAATAGCAAATGTTTGCCACAGTTGAATCCCCTGCAGCTTATTCCCTAGCAAATCGGGGCACGTAATAGACCATTAGGCTTTTATGAATTTATGGAGTTATATAGACCGTTTGTATTCTGGACGTTTTGGATGTCTCTACACAACACAGCTTGGCTTTTTTAATTCCTCTTGAAAAGAACTGAATAGCTTAGTTCAAATGTACTGTCTCCGCTACATTTGCTGCTTATCGACTTCGAGAAGGCTTTCGACAGCTTATAGCTATTATCAGGGCTACATACGAGGGTGGTAAGTGTCAAGTCTTACACAATGGTAAGGTGTCGGAGGATTTTGAAGTCCAAAGTGGAGTACGTCAAGGGTGCATACTGTCCCCACTACTGTTCTTGGTGGTTGTCAGCCATGTACTCCGTGCAGCATTGACGGAAGGTAATTATGGAATTCGTTGGACTATGACAGCTTACCTTAAACATCTAGATTACGCTGACGATGTTTGTCTACTTTCACATCGGATGATGGATCTTCATTTGAAGCTGAGGCTGAGGCAAACAAAGTGCGGCTAAAAATAAACACAGCCAAAACAAAAGGCCTGAGCACTTCTAATACCCGCGCTCAACTTAACATTGCCGGACAGGAAGTCGAGAAAGTTGATAACTTTCTATATTTAGGAAGTGTGGTCTCGGCTAATCGCGGTGGCACCGAACTGGATGTGTGTAACAGAATCGGGAAGGCTAAAGCTGCGTTCGGAATGCTATCCAATATCTGGAGAAGCAATGTTATCTTCGTAAACAAATGTTTAATGATCATATTGAGGATTTTTTGGCCGAACCGCGTCTCCAACGAACAACTTTATACGAGAACGGGCCAAAAACCTATAAGCATTACTATACGAAGGAGAAAGTGGCAATGGATTGGATTGGATTGACACCCTACGGTGCGAAGACAACTCCGTTGCGAAATACGCCATGCAGTGGAATCCGCTCACCCAGGCAAGCAGAATAGCGGGACGCCCTAGGCAAATGTGGCGCAGAACAGTTCGGGAGGAATCGAGCTTTTTAGGAATGAGTTGGAGGCAGCTCAAACGCGTTGCAGAACTCCGAACAAGATGGCGCGCAGACGTGGTTGACGCCCTATGCCCCCCGAGGGGTTGAAGGATCTAAGTAAGTAAGTAAGTAAATGTACTGTTTGTGATAGTTTTCCTAGAAGTAAAGCTAAATGCAGCCTTCCTGTTTTCTTTGCCATCCGAAAGCAATTTTTTTTTTATAAACTGTAAAAGTTATTAGTTGTATAACATATTTAATCTGAGGTATCGAGATGGCGTTTAAAGTCACACCTGCTACAAATCTCTGGTTAAATACCGGCTGTACATACAGAAGTGCTGGAAAGCCTACGGAGGGAATATGAGAAAAATTGGTAAAGCCAAAGCAGGGGTGGGCAATGTATTGAAAATCGGAAGACACTATTCCTCGACACTTTGAAGTGGAAGCAAATACGATCTTGTGGTAATCAAAGACAACTTATTTGAGGTTCTATGGTCTAAGGCTCCTGGAGATGACCTAGAAAAGATCATGAAACACACCTGCAAGATACAGTTGGATGATTGCATGATTCATAGAGCCGGGTTTTCCAACGCCTGAAGGGTGAAATATGAGCGCCTAATATGAGAAGCTGATTGGCCAAGTAAAGTTACCGTCAAGCGGAAATAAGAACAATCGCTAGCTGCGACGGTTTAGTAGTCAATTGAGCAGGGAGCCTCGAATGAAGACATCGAAATCATCTTTTTTTGTGTTATATGGTAAAGAGGTTTTGACAATGCTATGGTCTTTCAGAAACTGCTTTCGAATGATGTATGCTCTCAACTACGAATCACAACTTTACATTGAACTAAAGAAACTAAATCAAAGAATACCCCGACTCACTGACTTTCCAAACCAGTGAACACTTTGTAATATTTTTGTATTTACCTTTTTTGGCATTACCACCAGCCCATCCACCTGCAACACAAATGATGGCATCCAGCTTTTCTCCGCTCAGGGCTTCAGCGACTTTAGTAATCACCTCTGTCTCCTGTTCCGCCCAAGATCCATCACGTGGCACGACAATACTCACATCCGCTTGGTCATTCTCACTTAGGTCGATACTTCCCACCCACTGTTACGGAATAGAGGTGAAGGGTTATCATTGCTGGCATTCACCACTCTCCACGCGAGAACTTACATAGTTGTTGGCCTTGAAATGTGAAACGCAAGCTGCACCGAGCGCTCCTCGACCTCCATAAACCAGAACTCGTCCTACAGACATGATCAGACTCTTCGCCAGTTTGTTTCGTGAAATGTGAACGCCTCACGGTTCCGAAAGCAACTGAATCGGTTTTACGAAAAAGAAACTAATCTAAGCTGAGCTTCAAGAATCTTATCTCTCGTGTGTGTGTGTGTGCCTATAAATTAAAAAGATTTCGTTGTTCTTATAGCAATTATATCGACACACAACGACCAACTGTTGCAGCGAAACAACTCTCACCAAAGCCCTCCTCTGCGCTCGTTTAGCCTTTTTGTTAGAAACGGGCTGTGCCGTGAGTCATGAAACCAGTGTAATTCTTGTGGATCAAGGTTTATTTAGGAATTTTTTATTAATCATTTATTTATTTGGTTTGCAAAACCCCCGGAGAATGTGTGAACACTGGGGAAGGAGGGTCAGTGGTTGTGCTGCTGACGCAGTATTGGTCCAGTTGGTGAGGTATTTGGAAAGCACCGAGTGGTGAGTTAAATGAAAATGTGTAGGGAAATGCCTCACCTGGCTTTTAGACTTGGAATGCAGATGTATTAAACTGGTTTTAATTGATTATTTGTGTAAAGCAAGCCGTTCTCGTGATTGCAGCAAAGTTTTTGCAAAAGTACTTGTAGAAGTAGTCGGGGAAATGTCACTCAATTGATTTTGACATGCCCCTGCCTTGAGTTGAGTTCAATTTCAATTACAGTGAGTTACAAAATTACTTAAATAAAATATGAATCGAATAATCTGGACATTGAGCTTCAATACAATACAATACAATACAATACATAGTGAACTTAAAATCCCTGGGAATTTTTTTGGCTGTACTTTACTTTACCGGAAATTGTGAAAGTTGAAATTTTTCTTTCTCAGTCCGATAGAATACCTTGTGATGGTGGCGCTACAGTCCGGAGTGGACCTGGGCCATAACCAATAAACCTCTACAGTCAGCACGGTTACGAGTCAGCTGCCCCCAGTTGCGCATGCCAAGTTGATTGAGGTCCCACTCCACTTGTTTGCGCCACCTACCGCGAGTTCGTCCTCTACTGCGCCATCCATCCGGCGTAGATTCAAAGACTTTCTTGGCGGGAACGTTGGGCTCCATCCGCTCTAAATGACCCAGCCATCTTAGTCGCTGTATATGAACTCATCTGGATAAGTCGATGTCCTTATATAGGCCGTATAGTTTGGCATTGTACCATCTCCTCCACTCACCATCTATGCAGACGGGACCAAGAAAAACTTTTCACTCAAAATAACCAAGGGCATCCTTATCCGGTTTTGACAAAGTCCATGTCTCTGCGCCATACAGCATGACTGGGATGATTAGCGTCTTATAAGGAGTTACCTTAGTAGTTCGAGATAGGGCTTTGTTACTCAATTGCCTTCTTAGCCCATAGAAACAACGATTGGCAAGACTAATTCTTCGTTTGATCTCCGCACTGATGTCATTTGCGTCATTCTTGCTTCTTGCGTTATTTCTTCTTGCGCTCATTTTTGTATAAAGTTTTCTCACATTTAGGAATGCATGGTAGAAATGCGATTGACTGTTATACATATATATTATGATTATTTGACGCAAACAGTCCATGAAGGGCATGGAACTTAGCTTCTCGCAACCACTCGGGTTGTGGGTGTTATATTTTTCGCACGAATGGAGGGAACCTACAGTTTCATGCCGTATCCGTAATTTATTTTTTAGAAACTTCTCATGACAACAATGCTCTTGGAAGTTTCTCATATGTTTGCGAGAGGTGCGACCATGAATTAACTGTTGGTGTTTTCTGGGCTTCGAACATTGAACCGCATACACAGTCGTCCGACACACTAACCACTGCACCACGGCGCCCACGATCGACTATTTTATTATTTATTACTATTTACTATTACTATTTATTTGTACTTAATTTTGGTTTTTATAAACCGATTTTAATATTTTTTTTTACAACTTAGTCGCAAGGTGTTACTATGTACATGCGAAATTTATAATGGAAATATATCAAGCCACTACGCCAATCTTTCTCTCTCCCTATCTGTCTCTTCCAACGCCCGCACTGTGTAAAAACATGTTAAGGGTATTCATAACCCCTTGAGTGAGTGCAAATTATAAAAAAAAGTGCTGAAAACATAGAAGCGAGGTTGATCAATTTCTTATAAGATCTGTTTTTTAAGATTCGCCCTCTGTTTTTTAAGATTCGCCCCAAGAAACTTGAGATTTCCATTCTCAAAAAACGCATTGGAGCTCTGACTTGGACGTTTTGCCAATATGAATTTATTTTTCACTGTAAACGTAGTCTTTGTATTTCCAGCGTTAGTTTGTTGGATACCAAGTAGATTATTATTAATTTATATATAACTAGCTGGCACCCAGCGTGCGTTGCTGCGCCTAACAAAAAAAAAAGCAACTGTCAGGCAAGCGCCTGGGGCAACAACTGTCAGGCAGGCGCCTGGGGCTAAGTCTGTATTACTTTGTAATTTTTTTTTGCCTATCACCTTTGTACCGTAATTATCTACATAAAAAAAAAAAAATAGTAAATTGGTTGAAAATTTTGGGCGGTAGAGTGACACAAACGTATTTTGCCACTTAGATTTATATATAAGATTCAAAACAAGAAATTAGTCTATTATTTCTGCGATATGCAAAATATGATATATGATAACCGCAAATGGCATATGTCGTTTGGCAAGTCCACTTTCCTTACCCAATAAAAACCTGGGTTGAGTTCCGAGCCATTTCAGAGAGACCCTAGATTTCTTAGAAAACAGCATTATGTTTCAGAGCGTCACCATGTTTCTCAAAAAACGTTTCAGAAAGGATTTTGAGCAAAACTCGGCGACCTGAACACTGAAAAAAAAAAAACTTATAATGGATATTTTCAGCGGAATTGAATTTATCTCCTACTTACTTGCACATTATGCTCCACCGTATATGCATAAATTCCTTGGTTGTTTTGAAAAAAGATATCTTTGTGTGATGCTCTGTCGCATTTTTGTATACAGATAATGGGGGAAAGGGCTGTCGGAAATTTCGCCATAGTCCAAATATTTTTTGAAAATACGCCAGAATTTTTTTTTGGAAATTATGTCCACAAAAAGTAGAAAAATAAAATAGAAATGGGGCCAGAAGATGTAATTAGGAAAAAGACCAGAAAACTACATCTCCATATACATAAAAGGCTATACGCCGAACACCTGCATGTGCTCATTGTAACTCCACAGTTTTACGTGGTGTTGCAATGGCAAATACTTACTTACTTACTTATGTGGCGCTACAGCTCGGGGTGAACCTGGGCCTCAACCAACAAACCTCTCCATTTTGCTCGGACTTTAGCTAATTGCCTCCAGTTGCGCACTCCAAGTTGGTCGAGGTCCCCTTGAACTTGTGCGCACCGCCTGCGGCAAGGAGGCCCTCTACTGCGTCATCCCTCTGGATTAGATTCAAAGCCGGAGAGTTGGTATCCATTCGCTCTATATGTCCTAGCCATCTCATACGCCCAATACGCAGTTTCTTGACAAGTCCATGTCGTGATTGAATTTTCTCCTCCAAAACCCGTCAGCGCAAACGGGACCGAATATCTTACGAGGAATTTTTTTTCTCGAATCGACCAAGGATATCTTCATCCTCTTTTGATAAAATCCATGTTTCAGTGCCACAGTGCCGTAAAGCAGGACTGGGATGATGAGAGTCTTATACAGAGTCTCCTTAGTTGTTCGAGATAGGGCCTTACTGTTGAATTGTCTTATAAGCCCCAAAAAACAGCGATTGGCAAGAGTTATTCTTCGATTGATTTCTGCGCTGATCTTGTTTTTCGAGTTTATAGCAGAGCCAAGGTAGACAAAGTCCCTTACTACCTCGAAGTTATAGCTGCCCACTATGACGTTCTGTCCAATTCGTTGGTGTTGATTATCCCCTCTTGTTGACAGCATCTACTTGGTTTTGCCCTCGTTTACCGTTAAACCCATTTTGGCCGCTTCCGCCTCAATGCTTGCACACCAGTCACAGCCCGCTGAGTTCTTCTAATAATGTCAATATCGTCGGTGTATGCAAGCAGTTGTACAGACTTGTGATAGATTGTGCCTCTGGCTTAACTTGTGAGCTCCGCACAATCGGTTCAAGTACAATATTAAAGAAGTCACATGACAGCACGTCACCTTGTCTAAAACCTTTTTTGACATCAAAGGTCTCAGGGAGGTCATTACCGACCTTGATGGAGCAGCGAGCGTTCTCCATCGTCATCCTGCACAGATGAACAAGTTTGGCAAGGATGTCAAAACTAGACATGGCTCTATAAAGCTCTTCTCTACAGATGCTGTCATATGCGGCCTTGAAATCGATAAAGAGGTGGTAAATATCGATTTGGAATTCTTGGGTTTTCTCCAGGATCTGCCGAAGTGTGAAGATTTGATCGATGGTGGACTTTCCTGGCTTGAAATCGCACTGATAGGGGCCAATCAGGCTGTTGATGAAATGTTTCAGGTGTTCACAGAATATCGCAGAAAAGATCTTGTATGCGATGTTGAAAAGAAATGCCTCTGTAATTGGCGCAGTTGAGGGGGTCTCCTTTCTTGTGGATCGGGCAAACGATGCTGAGATTCCCTTCATTAGGCATACACTCGTCTGACCAAATCTTAGAGATGAGTTGGCTTATGCACTCCACCAATTCATCACCAGCTGCCTTGAAAAGTTCGGCCGGTAAGCGGTCAGGTCCAGCAGCCTTGCTGGATTTCAGCTTGGATATTGCTATCCTCCCTTTATTTTGGTCAGGTGGATGGGAATTTTGACTATTATCGTCTATGTTGAATGGTTCATTCGGAATGTTGGTCTTCGCCACCGTTATACAGTCTGCAGAAGTAGTTTTTCCATATTCTCAGCACCGAATGTGATTCTACTACAACGTTTCCATTTTCATCTCTACAGGTTTCTGTACGGGTATTGCTTCTGTCACACGTTCTTTTTACATTTTGGTAAAACTTTCGTACATTGTTCCTGGAGTATAAGCTCTCAATATTCTCGATCGCGTGCTTCTCATGTTTTTTTTTTCTTCTTTTGGAGAAGCCGATGTTCTTCCCGTCTCTTTTGCTCCTATAGCTCACGAGCAGCTCTTGTCTTCCTGTTTTATATGCCTCTTGTTTTGCTGCAATGCACTCACCGGCATTCTTCGTCAAACCAGGTGTTTCGCGATGGTGGGCGAGAGAGACCCAGCACATCAGCCGCGGCGTTTCTGATGGCATGTTGGCAGCGTTGCCACTGGTCTTCGGCACTTGATGCTGGCGGCATAGGGGTGATTGAGAGATTTCGGAATACGCGTAATGATACAAGTCCGTGTTTGCCGCTCGGAAGGTCCGGACATCCAGAATACTGGAAGCACATCTGCGTCGATCGTAATATGATCAACTTGGTTGATCGTTACATGATAATTGGACCACCATGTCTGCTTATGGATATTGAGATGAGGAAACCATGTGCTTGCTATGGTGACGTTTCGCTCCTCAGCGAAATCAATTAGACTTAGTGCGTTATCAGACGTGGTGTCGTGCAGGCTATGCATATCGACTGCCCTACCAAAGACGTCCTCCTTTCCTATTTTGGCGTTAAAATCGCCATAATACGCTCGCTCACGTGTCGGAAGACTTCTTGCCTGCGGCGTACAACAAATCCGCATCCGAATAAGCGTTGTCTGTTGCCTCTGGAGCAATCACCGTAGTAGATGTCACAGTTTTTCATCCTCTTTTTGCCCGGCCCATCCCATCGTACTTCCTGGATGGCGGTAATATCTGCTTTATAGCAGTCTAGGTCCTCTGCTAATTGTTCGGCTACACGTGGTCTGCAAAAGGGACAGAACATTCCACGTACAGATCCGAAGGTTGTTGTCCTTATTTCGTTTGCTGGAGTCGTTATCAGTTGAGACATCCTTATCCGCTTCTGATTGTTTCGGAACTATTCGTTTTTTCACGTGGTAGGGAAGTTACCCCGATGGCACAACTCCCAACCTGGAGGTTCAGTTCCTTTAGTTATACCCCTAGGACGAGGGGCCGGGTACACCGATGCCACTAGTCTACTACGGGAGTATGAGCGCTGCCGTTGTTCCATTAAGGGCTCCTCCGCCACCATCTATAATCCAAGGTCCTGACCAACATTGGAAATTCTTTACCAACCTGTGATCCGAATACATTGAAGCAGCTCGCGCAAGGTATTCCCCAAGTTCAACCTAACTGGAACTATAGACACCACAGTTGACTCCGTCTAGTTCGCTACCGCTAGCAAGAAGAAGTGCTCTGGTGAGAAAGCACTCTTCCCTCCTCTTTCATCTGCTGCCGTCAAGAATCCTCCAAACGGGGTTGGTTACCCATTTCTTGGATTAAGGTACTACGCACCCAGATGTCACCGCGTGGAGCTTGAGAGTAGGAGTTGGTGTGCCTCAGCTAAGTGGAAACGCTTGTGTGTTCATATAACCGCATGCACTACCATTTGACCAGCCCATATCAAACGTCCAATACTCTGTTTTTTTTTTTTTTGACTAGGTCGATGTCACTGTTTAGCTCATATAGTTCGTTATTAAATCTTCTCCTCCGAAACTCTTCAACGCAAATGTGACCGAATGTTTTAGAAGTATTGAACAATTGAATTGACAATGACGTGATACACTATACTATATAAAGTAGTACACCGTACAATAATACCCCAGTATCTAGGCTAATTTACCATTCACTTAGAGTTACTGAGGTGGGGGAAATGATTGGGTCACATTGCTTAAAAACACAAGAGGCTGTAACAATTACTGGTTATCGCTATTTTTGCATGTTGCAAAACTTTTTGGTTGCCGAATCGATTAGGCCGAAAACAAATGTGATTCCAACAGGCCGGTGCCACACGCAGCCAATGAAGCGATGGATATTTTGCGAGAAAAGTTTCGAGGACGCAAAATGTCAGGCAAACATTTTATTGACTAATATCGACGGTATCCCTGCCATTATTGCGGATGTGTGCCATAAGCGATGATAAGTAGAAACTCCTCATTTTCTTGCCACCCTGTCCATTGTACCAAGAGATCAACCCACTCTCTATTCTACTACAGTAACCTTCAATTTTTTGGCATGCAGGTGTACCAACACAACTCCAAAGTCAACGAAATAAAAAAAAAGTCGAGAATTTCTCCCGTCGTGGTCGTGTCAATTTCTTTTCGCTTCTGTCGGGTTTATTTGTCCTCCAAATCGTGTAGTTTTCCATTAAAAAAGCGAAAATCCCCAGCGAAACCCATCGCTGGCCCCATTCCACAGGCCGCTGTAGTGCATCCGCCGCGACCGTGCACCGTGCACCGTGCAATGCCCCAATACCCCGCCACACAATGGAGCGCCGAGTCAAATTGAAAACAATAAACCCACATATCACCTGTAAAATTTGCGGAGGATACTTTATCGATGCCACCACAGTCACCGAGTGTTTACACACATGTAACTCGTGATTTGCATAGAAAATTTCAGCCCTAATCCCCCCCGTCTACTTGTAGTTTGCAAAAGTTGTCTGGTCAAGCACCTGGAGGAGAAGAAAACATGCCCCACATGCGAGAACGTCATCCACCAGTCTCACCCCCTACAGTATATAAGTTTCGACAGGACAATGCAGGATATTGTATATAAGTTGGTACCAAATCTGCCAGAGGGTAAGTTCTATCGTTTGCATCTGTTGTTGGCCTTGAGACGGTCTCTGTCTGTCTGAGTAGATGAAACCCGGAGGGAGCGAGACTTTTACAAAAGCCGGAACATGCCGTGTCCCAAGGATCAGCCTCAGAATCACGAAGATGACAATGAGAAGGTGAACGAGGCGCACGCCGAATCCGATTACCATCGGCAGGACGAACAAGTCAACGTGTGCCTCGAGTGCATGAGCAACAATTTCAAGGATCTCCAGCGGCGATTCATTCGGTGCAGCTCGCAGGCGACGATAACGCATCTGAAAAAGCTGGTCGCCAAGAAAATACTCAACGGAATGGATAAGTATCGCGAGGTGAGTCAGCAGACTGTCGAGTCGCGAGGCATCATGGGTTTCTAGTTCTTTTTGCTTTGAGTGGATTTTCTTATTTATTTTCGGCTCCTTGGTCTGTGTCGTGTATTTAGTAACATCGCCGCTAGCGAACACTTCTAATGCGTTCAAGGGTGTACTGCACACAGTCAATTGTTTTTCTTTTGCGAGAACGTATGTCGGTCAATGAACTTGTGTACTAGTCATTAATCAGCGGCAAGCTATACTAAAATTCACACAAGGTCATGCGTCGAACAAAGAAAAACCGATTTCAGATAAACGCATATCAATTGTATCGCGATACTCATTTCGCTTGCTTGCGCCGCGTCGTGACGAAACTGTTAATTAAGACAATTTCGCGACATTTTAGTACGAAAAAGTGTGGTTTTCGAAATCAGGTTTATTCGCAGCCATTAATGTGTCACGTGTTGGATTCCCGTCTGTTTTTAGATTATTTTCGTAGTGATGCTGTGGCAGAGAATGCAAATAACTAAATGTTGCGTTCAAATTGGTCGTGGTATTAAAGCGAAATCTTTTGTTCCTGACTGGAAGGCAATATAAGAACTTTCCTGCACGACTTTAGGTTCTGTTACAGACGGAGGTGATAGTGTGTTTCTAGCCAACATGGCTTAGGAAGACTGTAATGTTTTATTTCTTTGAAATGGAATTGAAGACGTCGGATTGGAGCAGCGGTTGCGGCGACAGTGCGCCCTGCGGCCTAGCTATATTCCCTGTAATTCTTAACTTTATTGAGGGACTGTTACTCTTTTTGGGTCTTACGGACTCCACTACGCCTACGCCCTCTGCCTTCAGGTGTCTTCAATTAACTATATTTTCCGAACGACCAGGTCTTCTATCATCCTTGGGAAGCAGGTTCCACTGCGTTACATACACTTCTTTGCAGCTATCGATAAAATCAATTCTTCTCTACGTGTTAATCGCCATTGCTACAAATTTCGCCTCCTTTCCGAAACTTGGGGTCATTTCTTGAAGATCTATGATCCTATAAGCGAATAAACTGACGTCATCGGCTTAGTAGCTATATGTTTAAGAATATACAGAATCCGACAAATCAGAGCTAAGTATATCGATAAAGATTTATTATTTAGTCCCAAGCTCCATTAGAAAATCGAACGGCACGTGGGCAGAAAGTATCGAGGAAGTTTAAGAACATTAGTTGTTGCTCACTTTCCAGGAAATATAATAGATCACCAATGGATTCTTCCAATTATAGCAACTCGTATACTGGAATGTCAAAAGGAGATGAGGTAGATAATCTCATTACATGGAAGAATCTGCGATGGGATCTGCGAATGACATCGCACCAGCTATGCTGCAAAAGGCTCCAGCTAAGGTCAGAAATTGGCTTAGGGACATTTTTAAACAATGCTTAAGGTCAGGTTACGTACCAATGGCATGGAGGGAAGTGCGGGTTATATTCATACCTAAAGCAGGTAAACCAAGCCACACTTCAGCGAAAGACTAGACCCATAAGTCTCGTAATTTCTCCTCAATACACTTGAAAGGCTTCTTGATATTCATATGAGAAGTAAGTGTTGCAATGGCATTCTATGCAAATCTCAACATGCATACTTAAAGGGAAAATCTCTGGAAACAGCCTTACATCAGACGGAAAATAGAAGCAAGCACTAGCAGCCTTCCTCCGTACAAAGAACAGTTGGCATTGCCATCACGGGTGCTTTATGCACAACGCCTACGGCTGCACCTGAGATCTTTCTGTATCTCTTACCATTAAACCTACAAATCAAATATCGCCATCTTTATTGAAAGTCAGGCTGCGTTAAAGGCGCTAGAGTCTTGTGTCACTAAATCTGAGATCGCCAGGAATTGCCGTACAATGCTTAGGCATTATGTACGCAGAACCGTGTCTGATTATGTTGGGTACCTGGACACTGCGATATAGAAGGCAATGAAAAGGCTGACGAGCTGACCAAAAGAGGAGCAGAGCTCCCGCTTAGAGACATAATCGGTAACATTAAACCACCAAGGTGTGTGGCTATGGGAATTATTCGGGGTAGAATCATCAACATAGCTAATCTAAGATGGTCCAACTTAGATGGTCATAAGGTGTATAAGGCTTTGTGGCCTGTGTTAGACCGCAGGAAATCTCGGGAGATCATAAAACTAGAAAGTTCAGGGCTAAGAACAGTAATAGGAATACTATCTGGCCATTGTCTTCTGAGGAAGCATGCTATGAGACTGGGTTTGTCAAATACGGATGTTTGCAGGTAGTGCAATGACCTACATGTCAAATTTTGTGGGGAAATCAACTGTATGGGAGAATTGGTTTATGTCTTTTTGCCGTAAATGTTCCCTAGGGATCGCGATGGGCCCACCTTGGTGGCTAGTGTCTTATGATAACCTCATAACCCTACTCAACCTAACCTAACCTATATCAGCAATAAGAATGACAATAGTGAAAAGATAAATTCCTGCAGGTCCCCGTTTGAAGTTTCAGTTGGAAGACGTTTACTATGCGTTAGATGACATTTCGATACATCATACGTCGGTTGAATTATGTTGTCAGGCATGCCTCTCCCCCGCAATGCAAGGCAACTCCCTATTAATACAATCGATGACAGCATGTGAAGTAGCAAACGATACGCCATGCATTGCCTGACAATGATGATTTAGTGAGAATTCATAAAACGTTTACTTTTCATTCAGTGGACCTGAACTGCGTAACAAACTGCATGAAAACCTATTCGCATCCGTTGAGGCATTAGCCGAGAAGTTTCGCAGTGTATAGACACATAGAAGCACCTTGGAAAAATCTCTTAGTTCAGAAAATGGGTACAGCATGATTTAAGCGAAATAAATTTGCAGCAACGAATAACAATGTACTCTTCGTTGCTCTCTTGCTTAAATTTCAACCCGTTCCTCAACAGGATTGTTTCTGGGGATGAGAAATGTTTTTTTTATGGTCCCATGCAGTGACTGAGTCCTTTAGAAATAAGTGCTAAGGTAGGCCTCCATCCAAAAGACGCATTGGAATACGCGCAGTGTTGGCAATTTTGCTAAGTGCTTGCTCCTGGGCAAACCATAACAAAAGAGTATTGCAGTCAATAAATTAGACCGATTGTAGGCAGCTCTTGAAGAAAAATATCCAGTATTAGTCAATCGCGGAGCAATACTCTTCCATCAATCAGGTATAGAATACCAGTACGTTGGGATGCCATCACTCAGATTTCTTTTATTTAAATTGTACGAAGTTCATAGAAACCAGCATAATTTATGGAATGACCTGATAGATATGGTGTTCGAATATTAAAGGAAATGTTTCGCTCGTAACACTAAATTGGTGTACCTGTAGTTCAGAGTTGGTTGAGGTCCCTTTCCACTTGATAGCGCCATTAAAAGTAAGGTCTTCTTTTTCTGCGTCGCCCTGAATAAACTTTTTCTCAAAGTAACCAAGGATATCCTCGTCCGCTTTTAATACGGTTTATACTTCTGTGCCATACGGCTAGATTGGGATGAATCGAATCTTGTACAAGTTTACCTTAGTTGTTCGATAGGGCGGCTTTGTTACACACAATTGTTTCGAGATTATTGTTGAAGAAGTCGTGTGACAGCGCATCGCGATTCTTTTTGGACATCGAAGGTCAAAGGAAGTAAGTTATTACAAACCTTCTTGATAGAGCGTTATAAGTTTACCATCGTCACCTTGCATAGAAATGCTAGTTCGTCTCTATAGAGGCTGTCATAGGTGGCTATAAAATCGATAAAATAATGGCTGTAGGTCTTAAATTCTTGAGTATTCTCCAAGATCTGCCGTAGTGTGAACATTTAGTCAACGGTCGACTTTCCTGGTCAACTTGGAGGTCTGCTTACCGTAACCATTGCGGAAGATGGTTGTTTCAATGTTGATTCTTTGAGGGCTCTTATCACATATGTACGTACTCAGTTGCCGCATACTAACTTTTTATATTTTTGTTAACCGTTGAAATCTTCTTCCTATTTAGGCGATGTTATGATCTGAAAACAAGCGATCATAACCCTCCCGCGACACAGCATTTCTTCTGATCCACCTGTTTGACCTCAGAAAATGCGGCAGGCCTCCCGATTTTCGATCACTTCGTTGCTGAGGCAAATCAATTGTTGGTGTCGTTGCATTTGTGTAATTCAGGCGTTTATAGGCCTGCCTTTCTTTCGCGATGTCTTTGAAACGTTCATTGATATTGCCTTTTTAAGAGCGTTCAAATGATCTCTTCTTTGAACGTGGCAATATTCGGTCGCGCTCTATTTTTCGTAAGATGGTTTCTTTGACGTGATGGCTTCCACGGATCTTCCAACTTCTTATTTGATCTAGTTTAGTCACTCCTGCTGCCATGCGAAGCATCTTTATTTCAGCTGCCGTTAATTTACTCTCATACGTTTTGTACATCGTCCAACATTGTGAACCGTATGTGAGCGCTGGACGCACAACTGCGGTGTAGAGCCTTCCTTTCAACTTAGGTGGCATTTTTCTGTCACAGAAGATAGCGGAATTTTCTCGCCACTTCATCCACCCTACGCTTACGCGATGATTAATGTCGTCATCACAGGTTGCTTTGCTATTGATCATAGATCCCAGATATTTGAACTTTTCACACTTGGGAAGCACTGTTCCATTCAAACAAATGTCTGGAATACGCCTAAGTTGATCAGAGAACGGGCAGCCCAAGTACTCTGTCTTTTCTGAACTAATGCAATACCTATTTCCCTCCAAAACGTGCGCCCATACATCAAGTGCTGTTGCATGGAGATCCTCACTTATGATGGCTTTATCGTCAGTAAAAAATAAGTGATGTACCTTGGGGTCTGTCATTTCACCTTCAAGCAGATAGTCAAGGACTGCAATAAAGAGCAAATGACTTAAGACGCTTCCCTGGTGCCCCCGACTGTTGTTTGGAACTCTTCGGTTACTCCAGCGGGGCAACTTACTCTTGTCTTTGCTCCCTCATACATGTCCATGATCATCTGTTCTGGAACCCCTCGATGTCTTAGCGCCACCCATATCAGATCTCGTGGTTGTCTGTCGAATGCCTTTTCAAAGTCAACCAGTACAATATGCAAATGCTTTAAGGAATCACGATGTTTTTACATTATGATCCTTATACTTTGGATTGCATCTGTGGTTGATTTACCCGCGACAAACCCACACTGATCATCAGATAGCCGTATTATTTTTCGCAGTCGGCCACCTAATACCCGCTCAACGATCTTCATGGTGTGTGACATCAGCTTGATCGAACGGTAGTTATCACAGTTTCGTGTATCACCCTTCCCTTTGTATACAGGGAGAAGGTAACTTTCCCTCCATTGATTCGGCATTGGGTCACCTCTCATGAATTTGGAAATGAGAATTCTGACCCATCTGAACCCGATGTTTCCCATATTTTTCCAGAACTCAGAGGGCATCTCGTCTGGCCCAACCGCTTTTCGTTTTTTGCAGTATTTGACCGCCTCACTAACTTCTTCGACTGTGATGTCGGGTATTTCTTCACAGTTAGGGGTGGCTCTTGGAAAGTATAGACGGGGAAACTGTTCATTTAAAAGTTCTTCACAATACTGCCGCCACCTCTGCAGAATTTTGTCGTCATCCACAAAAGGTGGCCATGAGCATTGTTAATGAACTTTGACGAACGAATCTCCTGAGCATTTCTCCTTCTTTGGGCGGCTATTTTGAAGATGGTTGCGCTTTTGTTCATATTGTGTCTTCGCAGCTCCTGGAGAGCCTGGTTTGCATCAACAACCGGGTAAGATATTTTCTCCAGCTCCCGATACAGGCCCTCCGTACTCTCTGCTTGAAGCTGAGCGCACTTCTTCTTCGCTTTTTTCTTGCAGCATCTGTATTCCATTTCGAGGCGAGCTTTTTCGTCACTATTATTAGAGGGGCACTTTGACCAAGCTTTGAAAGCCGCTTTCTTCTCATTTATCACTTCCTTAGCTTCATCACTCCACCACCATGTTTTATTGGCGTGTTGATGGTGGCTTTTTGAAGCTCCTAGCAGTGATTTGGCCTTCTTTAAGCAAGTTCGCTGTAGGGAATCGCACATATTTTGTGCTCCGCACTCTCCATCCTCAGCTCCGTTGATGGTGTGAGAGAGGTAATTTTTCATTACGAAAACAAAAGCCTCGCCTTTTTCTTTGTCCAGATTGTACCACTTGATTTTCTCAGAGATCCTTGTTTGTTTGCTTTTCTTCGGTGTTTTCATAAAAATTTCTGTTAGCAGGAGACGGTGTTGCCGAACGATTGCCTCCCCCAGGATCACTTTGCAATCTTTTACCCGAGGCTTCATGAAACTGGCTACCAAATGGTAGTCAATCTGAGTTTCATCTCCACCACTGCTGTAAGTGATTAGGTGTCGGCTTTGTTTGATGAACATGGTATTTAACACGATAAGACCGTGTGATTTGCACATGCTTAGGATGTCTTCGCAGGAAGGTTCTAGTCCTCCATGGTAGTCTTCATTGTCTTCGTTTGATTCCTCGACATGTCCATTCAAATCTCCGCAGAATGGACATGTCGAAAGAAACAGAAACTCTTCCTTTGGCATGTTCTTAAGGGGATTGTGGAAATTGACCCAAAATGCATCTTTATCTCTCTGACTGCACCCATTTTGGGGAGCATATGCACTGACAATATTCCACACCTCTCCTTGTATTACTAGTTTGAGAGACATCAAACGGTCGCTGGACTTCGAAATGCTCAAGACGTTACCAAGTAGCTCTGCCGCAAGGATGATACCGATTCCGTTCTTAGTCTTTTCTGTTCGGTAGTAAAACATCTTGTAATCTTTTGTCCTAACGTCCAAGAAACGCGCCCGATTTCCGGTGTTTTTCCATTTCGTCTCTTGGACACACAAGATATCCACCCGCCTTCTATTCATCATCTCTTTCAGCTCGTAACTTCGACCGGTCATGCTTCCAACGTTCTAACTCGCGACCCTCAAATTTCGCATCGACCCTCAAACTCGCATCATGTCATATTTGACAATTTATTAGTTTTTGGCTCGGAGAGTACGCGAACAGTCCTACTGACTTATCGAACAGCCCTCGTACAATATATTTCGTCTTATTCGTCGAAAAGGATGGTTTCTCCTTCCAAATGCTTTTTGATCAATTGAAATGACTGACTCTCGTTCGAGTAATTATGCGTCTCTCCATATCCTCAAAATCCTTCCTTCACATTTGCGTAAAATTTGACCCGACGACTTATCTGTGTATTAGTCGGTTGTACGACGAAAAATAGATCGTTTGGGAGCACGAAACAATTACCGCATATCCTTTGTTTGAGTTGAAGCGCACCAGCACCACTCTCGCATAACTTGTATGAAAACCAAAAACTATTAAATATTTCTTTTATAATTTTTGGTAAGTTTCTTACTTAAACTCAAATAAATTTTCAGATCGATATTTTGTGCAATGAAGAACTACTAGGAAAAGATCACACTTTAAAGTTTGTATACGTAACCCGATGGAGATTTCGTGAACCGCCACTTCGACTTCAATTTAGGCCTAGGGTAGATCTGTAAAAAAAAAACTGTAAGAATACTAAAACAGGTAAAGTCTTTATATTCGTATCACAAACCAGAAAGAGATATTTATTTGATAAAATCCAACAACAAAAATGAATAATATTCTATGTAATTAAACATCTACCAATTAAGAACAAAAAAAATACATTACAACCACTGATAAAAAATATGATAAAGAGAATAAGAAACTGATAACATTAAACTTATTACGTTTACATACAAAAAAAAAAGAAAAACAAAAAAAAGTCATAAGTAATGTAATTTATCTGTAAAGAGATCGATAGGGAAATGACTAACCAGTTAAAGAAAAAAATTAAGTTTCGTAGACCGTCACTTAGTGAGAATCATGTAAATTAAAAAAATAATAATAAAAACAAATTAATAAATAGTAATAATAAAAAAACAAATATTTTGTAATATTTTCATACAAGAAACGATAGAAAAAGAATCAGATTCATACAATTTTTACATTTACAAGGAAAAATTAAAAAAAAAAAAAAAACAAACAAACAAAAGTATTTACATTTACATTAGATGCAAATTCTCGAAACAAAAACAAAGCAGAAACAATACAAATACTAAAGAAAACAAAAAAAAAATAAAAACTAAATCACAATCTATTTATAATTAGGGATTAGAAAATTGTAAGTAATTTATTTAACAAAACGAACAGAATCAGCTGTTCTCTATCTGCATGTGCGTATCGAGTTGGTTCGCATTGGTAATGTTTTTTTACGTTTTATGTTTCAGCTGCTTGTTGTTATAATTTGCTTCACATTTAAATATACACATACATAGATATAATATAGAAGATAACATAGGTAAATTTTATTTAGACCATCGACTCAGTATATTGCCATTTTTTTTTTTAAATGCAACACACACACTGCACACTTCTCTTTTATGTTTATGTTTATTTGTTTTTAATTTAAAAAAGAGAAAACAATTCTATTGCAAATTTGTTTATTTAAATTTCCCTTTTCGTTTTTAATTTACTTATGTCGTGATTTTTTTTCCTTCTTTCTTCGTGCGGTACACATTATGTATGTATCCTTATATAATTTATGTAAATAGAAAATTATTAACAAAAAATTGTATTGAAACAATAAATTTAGCATAAACTTCTGTGGCTTTATTATTAGCTAAGCTATTTAATAGATTACTATTTTGTTTAGATTTTTATTTTTTATATTATATAGATTTTCTTTTTAATTTTATATATATAGTTGAAGTCATTGGAAGTTTGTGTTTTTATTGTAAATTTATAAATATAAAAATATATATATATATAATGTGTAAAAATTAAATAATAAAATTATATATTGTATAAAATGTATTGGCTTTAATTTTTGCTTGTAGACCTGGAGGTGATTATTGCCTGCGAACCTGGATAGAACGAATGCTGAATCGCAAACAAATTCTGTCCGAGCTCGGGTACTATTGTACCAAGAGCTTAGCGCACAGACACACACCCCAGGCGGGTGTTCTCTCTCCGCTACTTTGGATATTAGTAGTGAATAAACTACTCACTTCATTAGAAAAAAAGACAATCACCCCTATCGTGGAATCCGCCGGGGGGAATTATTCACCGAAAAAAATATTTCGGCATCGTCAAATCCGCAAAGTGAACAGTTCCCCGTGCCGGTAATGTGAATCAGTTCCACTGTATCGTGGAAAACATTTGAACCGGATTTTTCCCGAACAAAATTACATTTCTCATCCGCATCAAAATCATTGCGGATTTCTGGCTTGGCTGCTGCACGTCATCTTTTTTGTTTGCAAAAATGTAAGTGAAATTAAAAAAGCGAACAATTTTTGTTTACATATAAATTACAGAAAAAACTACAACTGATTTATTAAATTTTTGATAAACCTATGCAATAATGAACTTTATTAAAATCAGAAATAAATAAAAAATACTCTTTCTAGAAACATACATTTCATCTGGAAGTTCCAGCATGCACTGTTGCTCTTAACCTCTGTCGTACTCTTCTCTGGGAAGACCGCTCATCTTCTTCTTCTGCTTCCAAAAACAGCTATCCTGTCCATTTGTGTACTTTATTTTTATTTTAATCACTTTTTAAAGAAATTTTCCTTTTACGAAACGAATGTAGCTACTCAAATTTTTATTGACAAATAAAAGCTGTTTGACAATGAAACTACCTTTCCCCAATGCCTGTCGATAAGGAGACGTTCTCGGCGGATTCCACGATAGCAGTAGGAAGTGAAAGGGAATCGAATAGGTGAAGTGAAACTCAATTCCGACGGATTCCACGATAAGGGTGTATAAAGTCGTTGCATATGCGGACGACATTATAGCCATTTCAGGAAAATTCCCCTAAACCCTAAGAGATCTAATGAACTCAACGCTAAATATAATAGCAAAATGGACGGACAACGTTGGGCTTAACGTAAATCCGTCCAAAACTGAACTAGTACTATTTACTAGGAAATATAAAATCCCGCTTCTTCCAATCATATCCAAAGTGTTCGAGAGAATATTGATTAGGCGAATACAGCCGGTTATAGAAGAAAGACATCTCATTCCGGATCATCAATTCGGATTCAGAAGTAAGCATTCTACAGTTGAATAAGTGTACCTATATAGAATAACACATGTAATCGAAAAATCTCTTGAAGAAAACATTATTTCTTCAAGCGTATTCCTTTGACAAGGTCTGGCATGAAGGTTTAAAGTTTAAATTACGACAAGTTCTGCCAGAGCACCTATACAATCACCCTGATTGACGTTGGCGTTTATCGCTTTTTGTCGATAGTCGTTTTAGTCATAGCTACGACCTGATGACCGATAAACTTTGCTAAGCAATTTGTTTGTCGTGTAAAATACTATTACAAGTCTTTCACAGTGAAAAAGTTATGAAAATGGATTCGTTCTACATCTGAAAAATAAAACGACAATCGTAGAAAAGCGACAAACGTCAACGACAATCAGGGTTAATATTTTGAAGAACTACCTTACGAATAGACTATGGGTGAATTCAAAAACGTAAAAAAAACTGTGCAGTGTTGCGGCAACAGAACAGGCTTTCTGTTGCTGTTGCCTTGCTACTGCACTGTTGCTGTTGCCCTGCGCAATTTATTTTGACATTTATTAACGATTGTGTTGCAATGGTATGTACAATGGGAAAAAATGGAGAATGTAGTGAAAATATTTGTTTTGAATAGTATGAAATATTTTGAAAATTTCGAGCCGAAACCACACTTTTTAGCGCAATATAGTATAAAGAGTAGAAGGAATTCGAAAAGAAAGAAGGTGGCATTGATAAAAATTCTAGACATGTTCAAAAGAAGGCGTATTCCAAAGATCAGAAATTACTTCAAAACTATTGAACAATATTCTGATGATGTATTTCTTAGCCAATTCAGAATGGGTCGGTCTACATTTTCAGTAATTGCAATATTAATTATTGTTACATGAAATTAATTAGTTAACATTTTAGGCTTTAAGAAATGTGTTGAAACCAATATGGGGAACTAGTCCTGCAGGCAGATCTGGTTACTCAATTGAAATTTACATTTATCTTACATTATGGAAACTTTGCAACAAAGTCAGCTTCCGTGAAGTATCTGATCATTTCGGTGTGGCAAAGGGAACGGCTTAGAATGTGTTCATGAAAACCATTGACACGATTTGTAGCCTTAAATCTAAAATTCGTTGGGCTGTTACTGAACAGAGAATAATAACACACATCAAAATTATGAGCCAACGGATTGAGTGACTTGGGCGTAAGGTCGGAGACCGTGCTGAGCATGTCTAGCTCGGGGAAGTCGGATAATAGATCCATGAGGTCCACGTGATCCCGTGGACTATTAGCACCTGATTTTCTAAGACTAACTGCACTGCGGATTGCCACTTTTTTTTATAAATATATGTAACGGAGTGAGTCCAATTATGGCTTCAATGGCTGTGGTGGGACAAGTATGCATAGTACCTGTGATACTGAGGCAAGCTAGTGTTTGGAGTTTTGTGAGTTTATTAATGGTTGTGACCTCTTTGGTTTTCGTCCACCAGACAACGGACGCGTATGTCAGAATGGGTCTTACAACCGTGGTATATAACCATATAAAGAGTTACCTTAGTAGTTCGAGATAGGGCTTTGCTACTCAAATGCCTTGTTAGCCCATAGAAACAACGATTGGCAAGTGTACTCGTAATTCTTCGTGTGATCTCCCTACTGATATCATTTGCGGAGTTCACCATAGAGCCTAGGTAGACAAAATCCTTTACTACCTGTTCTGTCCAAGACGCCGATATTGGGTGTCCTTTTTTGTAGACAGCATATCACCTTGATCAAAAAGTTCCCGGAATTTATTCAAAAAATTAAAAATACAAGTTTATTCATCTAAATCTATATTGTCCCCTTCAAAGTAATCCCCATCGACTGCAACACACTTATGCCAGCGCTTGATCCAATCTTCGAAACATTTTTTATGTTCGGTTTTCGGTATGTCCATCAGTGCTTCCTGCGATTTTTCCATTACTTCCTCTCGGCTGCTGAAACGCGTTCCCCGTAATGGTTTTTTAACTCGATTGAACAGAAAGAAGTCACAGGGAGCCAAATCAGGTGAATTCGGTGGCTGTTGGATGGTATTTGTTGCATTTCTCGTCAAAAAATTACGATTAATGATGGCACTGTGCGACGGTGCGTTATCATGGTGCAAAATCCACGAGTTTTCTGCCCACAATTCTGGTCTCTTTCGGCGAATTGCTTCACGCAAACGTCCCATAACGCCCAAATAATACTCTTTGTTTTCTGACTGGCCTTCTGGCAAAAATTCATGATGCACTACACCGTTGTAATCCATGAAAACCGTGAGCATTGCCTTCTTTTTTGACTGAAAACGATGTGGTTTTTTTGGTCTTGGCTCATTTGGTGAACGCCATTCACTTGTCTGATGTCTGGATTGCGTGTCGTACTCAGAAACCCACGTCTCGTCTCCAGTAATGATCCTTTTGATGAATGTGGGATCGGATTCGGCCTCGCAAATCATGTCTTTTGCGACGTCAACGCGGTCTCTTTTTGCATGAAATTGAGGTCCTTTTGGCACCAACTTTGCTGCTACACGACGGAAACCTAAATCATTAACCAAAATGTCTTGGACGGATCCATAGGCAATGTTCAAGTCCTCCGCTATCTCTCTGATGGTAATTTGCGGTTATTGACCAACATTTCTTTTACTTTATCAATGTTTTCGTCGATTTTCGATGTCGATGGTCTGCCACTGCGTTCATCATCTTCGATTGACTCACGACCACTTTTGAACCGCTCGTGCCACTGGTAAATGACCATTTTCTTTCGAGAATCGTTGCCGAAACTTTTTTCCAACGTTCGCGCACCATTAAATCCGTTTTTTACCCAAAATTTAATACAAGTTCGTTGTTGCAAATTTAAATCCATTTCTAAAATTGTAAAAAATCGCCAACACACACAGAGATAGATGTACTCTTGGCTACGTAACTTTTGCAAATGTCTAGCTATGACGCTAAGATTTAGAGGGAACATCAACCAACTTAACAAAGAAAACAGAACTCAAATCGGAACGATGGGAGCGCCATACGGCTTTTATTCCGGGAACTTGTTGATCAAGGTGGTATATTTTGTTTTGTTTTCATTGACCGCTAGACCCATCTTTGCTGCCTCGATCGAATACTCCTAAATGCCCCATTGACTGCCCGCTGAGTTATTTCGATTATGTCAATGTCATCGGCATAAGCGAGTAGTTGTACAGACTTGTAAAAAATTGTACCTCCGGTGTTGGCTTGTGAGTTTCGTACAATTCTCTCAAGTACTATGTTAAAGAGATCGCATGATAGTGCGTCACCTTGTCTAAGACCTTTCATGACATCGAACGGTTCGGTGATGTTCTTACCGACTTTGATGGAGCAACGAGAGTTCTCCATCGTTATTCTGCACAAACGGACGAGCTTGGCAGAGATGCCAAGACTAGACATGGCTCTGTATACCTCGTCGATGAAGAGGTGGTGCGTATCGATTTTATATTCATGGGCCTTTTCCAAGATCTGCCGTAGTGTGAATGGTCAATGGTGGACTTTCCAGGCCTGAAACCGGACTGATAAGGACCTATCAGGTTGTTGACGATCGGTTTTAGGCTGTTAATCACCGTCTTCCAATAAAACAACTCGTTCCTTAGCAGCAATTTTGCACGCTTTATTCAAAATTCAAAGTTTAAATATATGTATAAGTAAAATATAAAAAAGGTAAATGCAAGGCAAAAATTTCTTTACCTAAAAAATTCTCGCCGACGGTCTGACTAACACTTGGGACATCATCGACTAGGATTTCGCTGACATCAACCCCTGTTCGGCTGAAAAGGAACTTCGATGTTATCGACATGTTTGCCCGATGGATGCGAGTGGCTGCGTTCAGCTCTTTTAGCGCTGTCAGCAACATAGGCGTTCATGCACCACTTTACCTTATAAAAGAAAAAGAAAATTGCACGTTCTGGTACAGATGTTCACTCGAGAGCTTCTTATTTCGGACTGAGCGAAAATCGGATATTTCATGTGGTACAAGTTAATATATTGGATTTACTGATGCGCTTATTTCTTATAGATTCTGGAAAAATCTTATACATATTTGTCAATGAACGATGTGCGTGTATTGGGTGATGAAATAGGAATGGCATTGATTGAATCAGTACTTCCTCTACAGAAAGCAATTTGTCTCTAAAAAAATTAATTTATGATAACAAACGAAAAGGGTTTTTTTTTACCTGATGTCGGTTGAAAACGACAAGCGAGTGGACTACTTTATCATACACCGATGTCCTAGGTATTTGGTACAATGGACCAGCTACGACTGACTGCTCCAGACGAGCGTTTCTTATCCCAACAAAAAAAACCGGTGTCCGTATAAAAACAGCTTCAGGTGTATTTATTTTATCATGAACGGCTTCCACAGGTCCCTACCGTGCGTCAACGCGTGTTTGAACAAAAACTGATCAAGTTTTGACTGAAATTGAACTGAAAAATATACTTGTTCCCAATATTTTTCAGTTTTATGTCGCGAAAATTTGCTTTATATAATAATCCACTCCCACCTGGCACAGATAATCACATTCCCCAATCATAAAAAAAAACAGCAGCTGAGCTTACATAGAGAAATTTATTTAAAGTTGTTTTATACAAGCATATTAGACCACAGAGCTTTGTTTTCTTAATTAAATAACATAATTTTCAGACTTTATTTCATCCCTCGAAGAATTGAATTTAATATTGCCGAGGACGAAAATTCCCCCTCTGATAGGCATTCGGCGCATATATTGGTGGTCGATAATGATGTCTGGGCATATATGGCATTGCTGGCGCCATTGGGGGTCTCATTATAAATGGAAATCGAGGCTGTGGTGGCAGCATTGGTGCTCCCCATGATGGTTGCATCTAAATAATATTATTTATGATATAACTTGTTTCGTAATTCCCTAGTAGTTTTGATTTTTCGAAGATTGTCGTTTTATTCATCATTAGTCTAGTCAGGACAGATTTTAGAAACCGCCTGATGAATGTAACGACAACTGTCGAAAAACTTTAACCATAATCGGGACGATTGTATAATTCACAACTAACATATGGATACTCTACGGGTACGGGAATCGGAATGAATTGTGTCGCTGGTGGTAGTTGTCTGTCATCAACGGATTCATTTCGATGACTGCGGAATGTTCTTCTCCTGTCTCTTGATCGCGATCTGCTACGACTATACTCGGTACGATGACGTGGCCGATAACGTTCACGGCTCGATGATCTTCTTTCATTATAATTTCTATTCCTTCGATATGATGGCGGTGTTCTGGATCTACTGCGAACACTTGCCAGTCGTCTTCTGCGTTCACGACTTAAACTACGAGAGCTTCTCGATTGGCCATAGACACGCTTAATGCGATCTTTTTCTCGTGATTGATTGATAAAATACGGGATTTTTTTGTTTGTTTGTGACTTCGATGAATTTACTCGGTGTCTATAGCGGTCCTCTGGGCTACTGGAATTCTATCAGATACGTTTGAATTATTTCATTAAAAGGACATGCGCTAAAAGGTTAAACTTTGTCATACCGAGGATGAAGCTCTGGAAGTGATATCCTTTTTAGGACTTACAGATCGATTAACGCAGATGTCCACGCGAGAAAATATTGGTTTTGAACCTTCACCTATGTGGAAAATAAAGCATTAACTAACGAAATAAACTCCTAATCGTATTTTAGACAGAAATATACAAGACATTGTTTCAAAGTTGATGTTGACTCGAATTTAAATAAAATATTAAGGAATGCCGTTAATTTAATTTAATTCATTCATGCAATTATTCTTTAAAAATTCTATTTTTGATTTAACATTAACAATTTAAACTTTAGATTCATAATTTTCGGGATAAATATATATAAAATGCAAATTTATTTACTTTTTAGCTATGAATACTGATTGTGGGGTGCTGTTGATTGTTGTCTCCTCATACGAGAAATTGTTGATTGTAGTGAGTTGATGTT
Organism: Brachypalpus laphriformis; assembly: GCA_945910035.1. Classification (NCBI taxonomy): domain Eukaryota; kingdom Metazoa; phylum Arthropoda; class Insecta; order Diptera; family Syrphidae; genus Brachypalpus; species Brachypalpus laphriformis. Next base: position 39,855,663 of record OX246756.1, read on the forward strand.
GTTGATGTTGATTCGAATTTAAAGAAAATATTAAGGAATACCGATAATTTAATTTAATTGATTCATGCAATTATTCTTTAAACTTTAAATTCATAATTTTCCTTATACGAGGAATTGTTGATTGATGATACGTTTATGTTGATTGAAGTAATGTTTGTGTTGATTGAAGAATGTTTATTGTGTTGTTAACTGCGGGTAATTGCCGCTGGAAGCTAGAAAACATCTTCGACTTCCTATTTCGGCGAGGCTATGATCCGAAAACAAGGGATCATAACCCTTCCACTTCACAGCATTTCTACTGATCCGCCTATGGGGTAAGCTAGAAAACATAATCTACAAAATATTAAAAATTCACCATTTTACCTTTAAAACACCAAGACCTTACCACCTTCTAATAAAAATTTATACGAAGGGACTAACAAAAGTTCGCTTAGTTGGTGTCAATTTAGTAGTTTTGAAAAAAAAGATGCATTTCTGTAGTTTATAATCTAACAATATTTATTTCCAAATTTCAGAATAGGTAAAAATGGAGACGAGAAAGAGAAAAATCAGTGACGTAAGCTCGGTTGAAGTTCCACCGCTAACAGAGGAAGAAATTCATTTTGCCATTCTCTTCGGATTTCGACGTCAACTCACGCCAGTAAAAATTCTGCACGAATGCCAAAATGCATACGGAATAAATGCACCATCTTTTGTTACTATTTCAAAGTGGTTTCGACGATTTCAGGCTGGCCATTTTTCTGCGGAGGACGAATCTTGTGAAGGGCGGCCCAAATCATCGACTTTCTTCTTCTTTCCTTTTTAGCGAGGTTATGATCCGAAAATAAGAGATCACAACACTCCCACTTCACCGCATTTCTACTGATCTGCCTCTGGGGTTCGCCCAAATCATCGACCGACGATACAAATGTGGCCCTGGTGAAGACTAAAATTGACGAAGATGCCAGGATGATACAGGATATGATAGCGGATGAACTGGGCTTGAATGCCATGGCTGTGTCACGAATCTTAAATTATCACCTGAAATATTCGAAGAAGTCAGCTCGATGGGTTCCAAAAATGTTGAATGGGTAGCAAAAAGAGGCTCGTGTCGTTTTGCTCAATATTTCCTGGATAAATTTGAAAATGGAGAGTCAAGCTGCTTCAATAAGATGGTTACAGGTGATGAATCTTGGTTATACAAGTACGACCCGGAAACCAAACAGCAGTCCATGGTATTGAGCCCAGAAGGTGCAACTCCTCCAGTAAAGGCCAAACAACAAAGGCAGCGACAAAAGTTATGATGTCGATGTACTTCACCAGGGCGTTAATGGTCGCCGTCATCCCCATCTTAAAACTGGTCAGACAGTCACTGCTAATTGGTATACTGAAACTTGCTTACCACAAGTTTTCCAAAATTTACAAGGACACCAACAAAAAAAGGAGCTGCGCCGCTACTTTTTGCACCACGACAATACGCCTGCGCACACTGCTGAAAAAACCAACAACTTTCTTGCGCTCTCGGGCATCAATGAAATTCGCCCAGCACCTTATTCTCCGGATCTAGTAGCGTGTGACTTGTGGCTGTTTCCGAAAATAAAGAAAGATTTGAGGGGAAAAATCTTCACATCTAATGAGGAGATTATTAATGCAGTCAATGTCGAAATCGAAAAGCTCCAAAAAGAGCATTTTGAAAGATGTTTTGAAAGATGGATCTATTGGCTGAACAAATGTATTGAAATAAATGGGAATTATGTGGAGAAATAAAAAAAAGATGAAGATTAAATATCTATAGATGTGTGGGTGGACGCTCTGAAGGGAAATGGGTATCGCATTAGTTCAAAAAAGACAGAGTACTTGTGCTGCCCGTTCTCTGATCCACTCAGGCCTATTCCAGACATTTATTTGAATGGAACAGTGCTTCCCAAGCGCGAAAAGTTCAAATATCTGGGATCTATGATCAATAGCAAAGCAACTTGTGATGACGACATCAATCATCGCGTAAGCGTAAGGTGGATGAAGTGGCGAGAAAATTCCGCTATCTTCTGTGACAGAAAAATGCCACCTAAGTTGAAGGGAAGGCTCTACACTGCAGTTGTGCGTCCAGTGCTCACATACGAGTATGGTTCACAATGTTGGACAATGTACAAAAAGTATAAGAGTAAATTAACGGCAGTTGAGATGAAGATGATTCGCATGACAGCAGGAGTGAAAAAGCTTGATCGATTAAGAGTTCGAAGATCCATGGAAGGCTTCACGTCAAGGAAACCATCTTACGAAAGATAGAGCGCGACCGGCTCAGCTGGCATTGCCAGAAGAAGAGATCATTTGAACCCTGTTAAAAAGGCAATGTCAACGAACGTTCCAAAGGCCAGGCAGACTTATAAACGCCTGGATCAGACAAATGCGACGATATCGGCATTTCATTGGCCTCAGTAACCGAGTGATCCAAAATCGGCAGGCCTGCCGATATTTTCTGAGGTCAAATAGGCGAACCAACAGGCGGATCAGTAGAAATGCGGTGAAGTGGAAGGGTTGTGATCCCTTGTTTTCGGACCATAACCTTGCTGATAAAAGGAAGAAGAAGAAGATTAAATATCTAAAGTTAAAATTATTTTTGTGTTTTATTATTCAATCAACTAAGCCGAACTTTTGTTAGTCCCTACGTATAAATATATTAGATACACAGAAATGTTCAGCGGACAGCTAAAGAAGTCTGACGTTGCATAATGAGTAATTCTAAACAAAACTTATATAATACCTACTTTTGAAAGCAATGATTTAATTTGCTAAAACACATATAGCTCTACTTTTCCGTAACAGTAGCTAAGCTATGTGAACTTATATACATTCTTCTCATTTGAAGCAGAGGTCCATGCGATAGAACTATGCATTCTGCGGAGAAACACTACCGGAACCCGCATCTACATCCATTCAGACAGTCAGGGCCCTTAATTCCTATACGGTAGGGTCAAAGCTCGTATAGGACTATCTCGACTTCCTTGATAGCCATGCATTCACAAATCAGGCTACCATAGCATGGATTCCTGGACACGAAGACTTTGAGGGGAACGAACGAGTAGACTACCTGGAGAGGGGAGGCGCTGGGCGCCTACTCATCGACCATGAACCCTACTTCAGGGTACCACCCAGTGGTATCTACTCCACAATTACAAAATGGGAAGCTAAAGGACTCGCCGAACACTGGGCCAACCAAAAGGGTCTAAGACAAGCGAAAAAGTTCATAATCCTCAACAAAAATAGAGCAAGCAAGTTACTTGAATTCAGCAAAGACGATTTGTGAACTCTTACGGGCTACATAACCGGACATTGTTCACTCAGGTGTCATCTGAATGGTATAAAACTATCAGATACAGCCATGTGCAGACTCTGCGGGGAACAAAGAGAAGTAGCAGAACTAATTCTTTGTGAATGCACAGGGGCATTAGACTCCATCTAATGGCGGGTCTCGATGGGCCCAGCGGATACCTGGAACATGGAACCTAAGACATTATTGAGGTTTATCAAAAGCCTTAGTTTTAGTTCTGGTTAACCATTGGGCCAGCACAATAGATCTTATATGTCGCAGTGGACTTGGGCCCCAAACATCGTATCGTATCGTACATACATTCTAGGTGTTTCGAAAAGGTTGGGCGGATTTGTTTCCACGAATTTCAAGTAGTTATTCAAGTGGATGCATATACTCGTGTCTAAGGAAGCCCTGTCCTGTCTAAAATGTAATGTAATGGATATTTGCATTTTCACTGACAGTCAAATCCCTGGAATTGTGCTCCTTCACTTCAAAGGCCGCCTTAAATTGCCGTTTGTCTCTTACGGTGATGATAGAGCAGTTCAACATTCACCTATGCTGGTTGCCAGGCTACAGGGACATTCCGGGAAACTGCAGGGCGGACGAGTTCGCCAGACAGGGTACAACTCTAAGAATTCTGGCTGATAAGCCCTGGGTATGTCCCTCGCTACATGTAAGCATCTACTAAAGCTGAACGTTATTAGCAAGACTAATCACAGATGGGAGAACGGCTCAACGTGTCATTCTTCGAGACAGATCTGGCCTAAGTTGGACCAGAAACGTACCGCCGAGTTGATTAAGCTAAAGCGATCACAGATCAGCTGCATTATCGGTGTCATCACTGGACACTGTCTTATAGGCCAACATGTCAAAAGTCTTGCGTCTCTCTCTAAAGCCTTCTGCAGGAGCTGTAGGGACGAGGAGGAGGAAGAGAAAACCATCCTTCACATTCACCATCTAGGGGACCCCTTCCTTGATGACCTCGGCGATTTGGCGTCCTTAGGCGTCATTAACACCATTCGGTTTATATAAAGTTCCGGTTGGTTTTAATTAGTCACTGAGTGGAATGGAACTTTACTGATAACATAAGCCAAACACAATTCAGTTTCAGAGAAAGTTTAGGAACGCGAGAGGCGCTTTTTGCTCTCAACATAAAGCACAAAGATGTCTTCAAATGAAAGAAGAAATTTATATCTGCTTGTTGACTATGAAAAGGCATTTTGATTAAGTCCGAAACCAAAAGATGCTTGAAATTCTGAAAGCAATCAGAATTGACTCAAAGGACAAAATAATAGAATCGCTATCCTGAAACCAAAAGAACCTACAGACTACATTTTAAAGATCTTAAAAATGACAGATACCCGATTGCCGAAAAAGCGGCAATGCAAGCCATGCGGTCCAAGACGGGGTGGTACAATGAGTGGCTGGAACTTACTAGTAGCTGTGGAATAGAGTTAAACCTCGATGACAGCAGATGTTGGAAACGTCACGAACAAGTATTATATTAATACTTCTTAACGAAATTAACATAGCTAAACTATACCAGTATGGCAAAGTCGCACTAAAGTATCGTCTTGGAATAATCAATGAACATTTAAAATTTATTTGAGTTCGCTATTTTATGTATGTATATAATTGTTGCGAAGAAGAAAGAAGTGCAGCGTAGTGTGAGACGTGACAAACGTTAATATGTCAACTCACTGGCCTCAAGGGCTGAAGAAGCAGGGAGTAGGTGCGACAGTAGGACTGTTTACAACATCACTAAGGAGCTCATTGGTGGTCGAAACTCCAAACAACATCCAGTGAAGAGTCTAGACGGTAACCTTCTGATTTCGGATGAGGATCAGCTCACTAGATGGAGAGAACATTTTGCCACAGTGCTAAATTACTTAGACGACGGCGGTATGATCTTGAATTCGAATGAGCAGTTGGAAGCAACAAATTCCCGAATTCGCACCGTACCTCCCAGTAAAACTGAAAAAATAACAGCAATCAAGTCCCTCAAGAAGAACAAGGCGGTGGGTATTGATGGCATCCCTGCCGAGCTATTTCAAGCGGCGCCAAATACATCGGCTGATTTGCTGCATCCGCTAATACGGAGAGCTTGGGATAGTGAACGATTTCCACAGGAGTGGAAAAGAGGGATGATCATTAAGCTTCCAAAGAAGGAGCGGAGAGGTATATGCGTTCTTCCAGCTGTAGCCAACAAAATAGCTAGAATAGTTCTAGATCGAATTAAAGGACATTTAGATTCAACTCTCGATGTCGAACAGGCAGACTTTCGCGCTGGATCTTCCTGCATCAACCACATAAACACCTTATGGATCATAATTGAACAATGCGTTGAGTATAGGTCTCCGCTAAATTTACTGTTTATCGACTTCGAGAAGGCTTTCGACAGCTTGAATCGAGATGCTATCTGGTTGGCCTTGCGCAGGAGAGGCATTCCAGAAAAACTTATAGCTATTATCAAGGCTACATACGATGGCGGCAAGTGTCACGTCGTGCACAATGGTAAGGTGTCGGGCGATTTTGAAGTCCAAAGTGGAGTACGTCAAGGGTGCATACTGTCACCACTATTGTTCTTGGTGGTTATCAGCGATGTACTCCGTGCAGCATTGACGGAAGGCAACTATGGAATTCGTTGGACTATGACATCTTACCTTAAACACTTAGATTACGCTGACGATGTTTGTCTACTTTCACATCGGATAATGGACCTTAATCTGATGGCCCGAAATTTAGAAGCTGAGGCCAACAAAGTGGGGCTAAAAATAAACACAGCCAAAACAAAAGCCCTGAGCACTTCTTCTAACAACCGCGCTCAACTTAACATTGCCGGACAGGAAGTCGAGAAAGTTGATAACTTTCTTTATTTAGGAAGTGTGGTCTCGGCTAATCGCGGTGGCACCGAACTGGATGTGTGCAGCAGAATCGGGAAGGCTAAAGCTGCGTTCGGAATGCTATCTAAACTCTGGAGAAGCAATGTTATCAGCTTAAGAACCAAGCTGCGACTGTTCCGCTCCAACGTAGAATCAGTGCTGCTTTATGGGTGCAGTACTTGGAAGGTGGACACCATTAACACACGCAAGCTGCAAGTCTTTGTAAACAAATGCTTAAGAATCATCTTGAGGATTTTTTGGCCGAACCGCATCTCTAACGAACAGCTTTATCTGAGAACGGGCCAAGAACCTATAAGCATTACTATACGAAGAAGAAAGTGGCAATGGATTGGACACACCCTACGGCGCGAAGACAACTCCATTGCGAAATACGCCATGCAGTGGAATCCGCTCACCCAGGCAGGCAGAATAGCGGGACTACCTAGGCAAACGTGCGCAGAACAGTTGAGGAGGAATCGAGCTCTTTAGGAATGAGTTGGAGGCAGCTCAAACGCGTTGACGCCCTATGCCCCCCGAGGGGTTAAAGGATATAAGTAAGTAAGTATATAATTGTTGCCAATTTGGCAGACGGCAAAGCCAAGCTAATTGATTTTTGTTAAAATTATGTTTAAATATGAAGTACCTGCATTAATAAGAATTACTCTTGCCAATTGCTGTTTCTATTAGCTAAGAATACAATTGAGTAACAAAGCCTTATATCGAACTACTAAGGTAATTCTGTATAAGAAACTATTCACCCAGTCCTGCTGTGGTTGCTTTGAGAGAAGAGTTTTTCGAGTGATATACATATATTTGGTCCCGTCTGCATAGATGGCGAGTGGAGAAGTACAAAGTACTATACAACGACATGGACTTAGCCAGAAGAATTTACATACAGTAACTAAGACGGCCCAATATTTCATCCCGGAATATATTCGAATTCCTCTTGGGCAGACGTAGTAGAGGACAACCTCGCGGTAGGTGGCGCACACAAGTGGTGCGGGGCCACAAACAACTAGGCGTGCGCAACTATGAGGCAGTTAGCTGGTTGGTTGAGGCCCATGTCTACCCTGGACTGACGTAAATAAGTTAATAAAATATGATCGGTGATCTTGAGCCAAACATGCAGTACACAAGACTTACCTATCACTCCTGGGGCGCCTTCATTTGCCAAGTCTCGTCACAGCTACATTATGTTGATTGCTGACATCCTTCTAGGGTTTATAAGTGTTGATTGATGACGTTATTTTTTTGTTGTTTACTTCTTTCCAATGAATCATTATTTAACCGACATTCATAGCCACAAGGAGGCAAATAAAAAGAGATCATTACTAGGATACGTGTTGGATAATTACCGAGACGTCTTTTAATGACAACTTCGTTCGGATCTACTGATCGCTTAACGGAATAGGGATCTTTTTTAACAGCACCAGTTGTGACTCGTTGTTGGATTGTAAATTTTGTTGTCGAGGTTGACGCTGGTTCTAAAGCTCCAGCTGAGGACGACGAAGTTGCTGGTAGATTCTGATGCGGCGACGTTGTTTTGCGAATTCGTCTGAATTTGTCTACACACGCGTGGAAATTTTTATTTTTTTTTTGTGTGAAAATAATTTATTCAAATACTCACCCATTTTGGTCGTGTTTTAAATTTAGAATTTTATGCGAGGGATGATTGCAATTAAAAGCAAATAATACTTTTAAATCTTGTCAGAAAGTGAATACTGATTAGTGATTTGTGACAGTTCAACGAAGGAGCAGGGTGAATCAAAATCGAATAAACGAAAGAGTCAAGGAGTGATGCCAAGTCTTCTATGCCGGTTTTCTTTAACTGGCCGAACACAATGAAGAAGCTATACGCCTGTAGCATTTTCAAAAAATCGCGCACTGATGAAGTTGAGTACGTAAACAATGGTGAAGCGCTACACGGGTGTTTGTTGTTGGTAATCCAAATTTTTTTTTTCACACCTTGGTTTTTTTTTTGTATTTTTTGTTGGTGAGGATTACTCAAATCACATAGAATATTGTTCCCTTTTACTTGATCGATTAATTTCTCTATTTACTGATGTGCAGCATCTTTTTTTTTGTTTTGTGCGGAAATGTCAAAAAAGCGCGCTGCAGTGAAGCTGAAGTTAACTGGCTGAACACAATGCATGTCGCGGCCGCGCCGCGGTAGCGTAGTACGACCTGTCACAGAGTTAAAATATATGGGAACTCACTAGTGCGCCCACAATGAGGTAGCTGCGGCGTGGCGGTAGCAGTGGTGTAGTACGAAGTTGGTTTACTTTTAACTTGTGCAGCGCCACAAGTGACAGATAGAAAAATTGGCGACTGTTGAAGACTGTTTTGGTTTTCTATACGATGTTTTCGTGGTGGATTCTTGAACTGAGTTCAGCAGTAGCGCAATAAATTTGAAATATTCGTTACAGTCAAAATGGAAGAGCACGCCGTGGAAAAATTTATTTTGCTAGTGAAAGGAAAATAAATTTTTTCATTTCTTATTATTTTTATTGTATTATTATAGCACAATAATCTCGCAAAAATAATCAAATCTCAATAACACTCAAAAAGAAAAATACAATTTTAATCAGCTGGCATTATTTGACATTACTACGCGCTACACCATTGTGGGCGAATTTTGTGAGTGCAGCGCCACACCATTTGACAGCTCTACGTACTACGCTACCGCGGCATGCATTGTGTTCAGCCAGTAACTCCACTTTTACTTCAGCGGCAAGCTTGATCTTCAGATTGTGTTGTTGTTGTAGCAGTTACATATTTGTGTTGTTGGGTTGTCGGTCAGTAGTTTCTAGGCCAGTTTGAGTTGCTTAGCTGTGGGGCCCAGATGGGAGCGGCGTAATTCATGATGAATCGACCGATCGCTTTATAGGTGGCTACTAACGTTCCTTTATCTTTGCCCCAGGAACTGCCAGAAAGGGATTTTAGAACATTGTTGCGGGATCTGAGGCGGCTGCGGATGTTTGATGCGTGTGCGGAGAAAGTTAGCATGCAAAGGTGACACCCAGAAGTTTTGGCTGTGTGACTGTGGATATGCGTCGATCTGCGACTACTATATCGAGCTGTAGCTTCACTTCCTTTGTCCAGAACGTGAACAGTGTGGCGTTATATTTTCATTATTGTGCCGAACTTTCACGTTGCCTTTTGGTGCTCCTTTATATTCTGCTTCTGGAATCTCTCTAGTAATAGTCCAGCAATAATCCGCCAGCATTGAAACTTTTATTTACCTTAATAGCGTTCTCCTTAGCTCTTAGCACTCCATAATTGTATGGAAAATAGTCCAAATGAGAGTGTAACAAATGAATTTTCAAGGACATGTTACAGCCCAGTGCTTGGTAGGACGATAACGTGTTTTCAACTAGCGTAACATCGTTTTCATCTCTTTTGTTTCCTACAACTCGGAAGTTATTCCAAGCTGTTTCTTCTTTGCCTTTCCAAAACGATATCAAAATTTTCATCTTTAAATCAATTTTTTATTTGAGGACCGACAAAAATTCCCTCCTTGATTTCAGCTTCGCTCAGCCTTGGAAATTTCTGACGCAAATATTGAAATGCCTCTCCATATTTGTCCATAGCTTCATAAAATTATTCACGAGCCTTAGTTTTATACGCAGAGGTGGAAGCATTACTTTTTTGAGTCAACAACTGAGATACACCTTTTTTGATGGGGGTGGTAAAAAAAAAAATAGCAGTCAGTTGAGTAGTTTGTGGGTTCTCGGCACTGCATTGGTACTGCGAAACGGAAAGATAGCATGTTTCTACTTACCCAATTTCTTAGACCTTTAGCACAAGGATTCCATCAGGAATATGGAACCCGACCTTTGTCTGGTGTCCAATTTTAGTGCCAAAGTAGGAACAATACACATTTTGTACTAATGGCGTTATGGAATACTTTTTTCCACTAAAAATTACTTCGTCACAAATGGAAAAAAAGTTGTGTGGGTTATTAACACATTTTCGAGACATTTTTTTGGGAAAAAAAACTTTAATAATGTGTTTTAATAACTCATCTTTTCTATACAGAACAGTACTAGAGATTGACAAAAAATGTGTGTATAAAACGCCTTTCTTATTCGAGTAGTACCAACATAACTAAAAGACAAAAGACATAACGGATCGCGAAACCCGGACTAAGAAATAACTTTAATAAATGAACCTACATTCAGCATAGTCACACTAGGAAAAATTGGTTGAAAATATTTAATATACCATTACATTGTTGTCTAGGGTTATCATTGGTGATCAATATATTTCACTGGCTTACATTCATTACGAAATCTTTCATTTTATCAGTTCTTTTTTTGTGTTCTAGAAATTAGTTTTCACTGTTCCCCGCTAGGCTACACTTTTGTCGACAATTGTAAAAAATCATGTTGCCAGATTAGAATATGAAATACTTTTTACACTCCAAATACCACTCTATGATATTTATGTTTTCTTCGCATTGGAAATAAAATGATCTGGATCAACGAAAAATGTTCGTTGTGTATAGTTTCCATATTTAACTCCTTTCAAAATATGGTTTATTCCGTGTTGAAATTGTACTAACCTCTTGCCGTATGTATCCCGGACAACATTTGTTTACTGTGGCGATCAACTTACTATTATGTTTCTTCAATAATTAGTTATTTTAAAGTACCAACCATTCTCTTTCTTCTTCTCCACCGGAATTGCATAGCCGACTTCCTACTTGCCACTTAACGCGAAGCTGCCATGCCAGTGATTTTTTTTTTATAAAATTCAAAGAGAATACGAGTTTTTTTTTCTATTTTAAATTTTCCCGATACTAGTTAATTCAAACCATATTCCTCAATAATTGTTAATTTTATATCATTAGAAAGTAATTGGGATGAGTATTTGCTTTCAAATGGGCTTTTATGAGCATAATTCCAATGCAAAGAAAACATAGAAATCGTTGAATAATATTTGGGAAGCAAAAAGTATTTCGTATTCTATTTTGACATCTGACAACATGAGTTTTGACAGTTGTCGACAAAAGTGTAACGGAGGAATAGTGCGAATTAATTTCTAGAATGCGAAAACTGATCGTGATGAATAGCAAGATCTCATATCAAATGCAAACCAATTATCTATATGAATCATCGGTATTAATAAAATGCGGCTTTGTTAAACAAAGAAAACATAACCATATTTAATCGATTTTCTTCCTCTGTGGCGATAGGTAGGTATTATTAAACACTGTGCGAATTCCCAAACACCTTACATTTCACAGAAAGTGAGGTTTTAGTATTGACTTTGCAAATATTTCATTGGAAATTTGGAGACTGTGAGAATATTTATATATGCACTAAGTATGTCACCACAATAATTTTTTCATTATCTTTCCGTAAAGATTAGACCATGAGATATGGGCTCTATGGAAAAATTTCGGTTCATTTGAACAGCGTGCGGGGTTTATGCGGAAAACTAACATCTAACGGGCAATTCAAATTGAATATCGCTGTAAAACTGACATATTTGAAAATGTTAGTACCAAAATATAAATGTTACAGTTGGTTGAGTGGCCGCAGTCGTTTTCAGAAAACGTTTACGCTAAGCCCCAGATGGCATAGTCAGTCATGTGAATGTAGCAATTTTTAGAAAACGCTTGTGTTCGACGTAAGATGCCACAGTCAGTTGGGCGGGCGCAGCCATTTTAGAAAATTGAGGTACATTTTTCGAAAAGCTGTGTAATGCCGGGAATACACGTGCAGATTTCTGCATGCAACAGAATTAGAAGACAGATAGTTAAACGAACAGATGCGGAATAGCGCCGATGTGCAAATTTGACAATTTTCTCTTCGCTGCGTGATATCGGAAACACATATGCACTTGAGTTGGTTCAATTTTCGTGAACCAGAATTTCTATCCCATACCTCACTACTAGATGTCTTTTCACAAAAAAAAAATTATATGTAAAGCTTGGCAGTTCTGCTGAATGGCAGAAGTAAATCATAGTTATTTGTTGTATCCTCACTTTCTGACATAAGTATCTAAAAACACTTAATTATTAAACAAATACAAAAATATTAAGCACTTTTCTCACTTCGATTGCTATTTTTCCGCCATTTTTAATCCATATTAAACGTCAGTGTGTAGCTGCTGCTACCAACTTGTCAAAATGAAATTTCTAGGTGAGCCAGGAGCGTTTTTTTTATTTTGGGATGAAATAGTTCAGTTCACGGGGAAAACAAAAAGCGGCTATTACGGATTGCTAGTAGCCAACTTCGAGTTGGTTTCAACATTCACGCTAGCGTTCGTGGCTCAGAGCGGAAAAGATTGTAAACTCACATGTGATTGAATTATACGCAAAAGTGATATTAAATAATATTTGCAAATAGACTAATATAAAAAATTGATTCGCAATAAATATACGAATATTGTGCGCATTATTTAGCAATAAAATGCATATATGTATTACTATTTTTTATTAAAATTTTTTTAGTTCCATCCATCATTAATTATTTGAACTAGCACATTTTCGAGGTGACGTCTGTTGCAAACAATACCTCAATAATTTGAATTTTAACCGTTTTACTTAGCAAATCCACACAAGGTAGGTAGGTAAGTGTGGCGGTTCTTCTAGGAAAAGAACCCAATTAGCACTAGGTGCCGGTTTGATACTACAAAACTCGTGCATCTGGATATAGTTGGTGTGGAGTTTCTAGATTCAGCCTGTGGGGTTTAAAAAGCTTATTAAATCTTTAAGGTTTTTCTCTGAGACTTCCTCAAGGGAATCGAAAAAGGGTTTTCCTAAAGCTCGTTGTCTGACCCTGCCGGACAGGCGTATAAAAAGTGGATAAGGGTGTGTTTCTCAGTTGCGACATTGCAACTGCAACAGCGCGTGTTGTGTGGGATACCTAGTTTGACTGCATCATCTCCCGTAGGCCAGTGACCCGTGGTGGTTGCTGTTATCCTGGCGATGTACCTATGCGTTCTGCTTAAGAAGTCGGTTGCTTGCTTTATTGTAGTTTGACCACATCTTTCTAGATATGACATAGTTTGTTAGCCTAGTCCATCTGAGGTTGGCTTGGGCAAGGAATTTTCAGGATATTTCTGCTTTGATTGCTGCAAGCGGAATCTTAACTGATTCCGTAAGAGAGATGTGGAGGGCTGAGCCTTGCCTAGCCAGTTCATCCCCAAGTTCGTTTTTATAAACGTTACTGTGCCCTGGAACCCAAATCAGGGTTACCTTGAGTTGGCTATCTAGCGAAGCTGGCTCATTTTGGCATTCAAGCACCAGCTTGGAGGATGTAGTAACCGATGTGTAGTGCGTTTTGATCTGAAACACACTGGCAGAATCCGGAAGCCTACCATGTATGAAATCCACACAATATTCTATGAACCACGAGGGCTAGTTATGTTGGCGTCATTTTTGCGGCAGAGATTTTATGAAACTGACATTTCACTAGCATACCATATATAATATGTCTATGCATGTAATATATGCACATGTGTTTCACTTGCAGATCCGTACACAGCGCTGTATGCAGAACAACTGCACATGTGTTTCCGGTACAAGTAAATTGCTACTCACCGGGAGCGCTAGAACGGATCTTATCGGATCCATTCTATTCCGTCCGTGGATAGTTAAGGTAGTAATTGCGCCAACTACAGGGGTATGCATATTTCTTTTAAGACTCCCTGGAAAAGTCTTCGCTGAGGTGCTAGAAACGCGTTCCAGAGCTGTGGTTGAAGATAGTTTGGGGGAGGAGCAGTGCGGTTTTTGCCCCGGTAGAAGCACAATCGAAATGGTTCTTAAGAAGGCCTGGGAGTATGCTAAACCCGTCTTCACTTGTTTCGTGGTTTTGGAAAAAGCATATGATAGTTTTCCTCGAGGCAAACTCTGGAGTGTTCTGCAGGAGTATGGGATTGATGGTTCCCTGTTACGGTGTATGTTCCAACTCTCACCTTAATAAAAAATAAATATTTGGCGCAACAGCTCTTTAAGTGCCAGGGCCGAGCTTCTCGCAACCACTCATGTTGTGTGCGTTATATTTTTCACACGAATGGAAGGGACCTACAGTTTAGTGCCGTATCCGAACGGCGATTTGAGAAGCATTTTCGTGACAACAATACTCTTGGATGTTTGTCAGACGCTCGTGAGATGTGGGACCGTGAAAAAAAACTTTCTGGTGTTTTCTGGGATTCGAACTTGGAACCTCATGCGTAGTGATCCGAGACACTAACCACTTTCGCCACGGCGCCCACTCAACTATGGTCATGAAATTTGGGTAGTGACCGAAAGAATAAGATCGCGGATACAACCTGCCGAAATGAGGTTCCTTCACGGTGTTACTGGAATAACTCGTAGGGATCGAGTGCGCACACCAGAGTACGCGAGGCGCTCAATGTTGACCAGCTACTTCTCCTAACGGAACGATCTATGCTTCGACGGTTTGTTTACGTAGCGCGTATGGTCCACACTGGCTTCCAAGACCTGTCATGATTGCTGTGCCAATGTATGTGTCAGGTCGGCGTATTCCTGGTAGGCTTAGAAATAGATGGTTGGATCAAGTCCGACATCTCTCCTCTAGGAATTCCTCCTGATGAGTTGGGGCCAATGGCGGAGGATCGAGAAGGATGGAGGGTCCACTTGAGCATCCTACCTCGCGACTCTCATGAAGGTATGTATGTAACATAATTGTTGGCGCCGGTGTTACCAGAAACAATACAAAACACATCTCTCGTGGACACGTAGAAACTAGCTTTTTAAGCGGATTGTGTCGTAAGACGAAGGTGACTTTTTAATGCCATCTGCTGAAAAGAATCCTGTGATACAGAGGAAAATGCATTTAAATCGAAATTGTTTTCATCTATTGTTAAGAGATGGCGCTTTGTGTTTGGTGTATCAGTGGTGGTAAGTATTTTCTTTTTTTTTTCAAATATTTGTCATTCCCTCTACCGCTATGCAAGTCCTTTTAACTCTAGAAAATTCATTTGTTTCATATGTTCAAGATATCGAACTTCCCTTTCAAGGAAAAGACCTACAGAATGGAAAATTCTTTAAACAATAACGGAAGAAAAGTACGATGGGTCTGAGAAGGCTTCACATAAAATCTACTACACAAAATAACGCCGCCAACTATTCAACAAATAAAGGACTGGCATCATTGAATAATTTTTGAAATAACAAACATTGTACCGTTATCGTTGCTGTTTTCGTATTCCTCTTTGATTTTGTTTTCGCATAGTTCCTACATAAATTCAACAATTGCCCCGTTTCCAATCGTAAACAGAAGAAAATCCTTGGAGAAGCGAACAAAATGTCCGAGGAAGTCGAGGTGAAACCCGAAAAATCATTTTCGCTCATAACCCCATTGCATTGTGGAATCAATTTCTTCTGTCCCTTCCTCTCGCCCATCACAGCAACCACAAGAAGCAATCAAGTTTGTGCCAAACCCTTCCAATGCTGCTCTATGAGCTTTGTTTTCTTTCAGAACACAGAAAAGTCGATTTGGTGCGCCGAGTATGTCAACGACATACTCGAGTCTTTGAAGGAATCAGAGAAGCGCCGTTGGACCCTGGACTTCAAATCGCAGCAGACCTCGTTTAGACCATCGCTACTGTCGCTCATGAAGACGGCCACAGACAGTATGTCTCTCAGTCGAACGACGCTGCACTTAGGTAAGACAGACAAATTTATACCCTTGGTCCTGTGAGGGAACCCGCCTTTTCAGCTGTTTATCTCCTGGACTGCTTCATGGACACGTATACGATTGTTATTGAAAAGCTGAATGCCTCGGCGTTGATGTGCCTCCTGATAGCGGCGAAGATCGAAGAAGCCGATCAGAATGTTCCGAAATTCTCTAAATTTAACGAGATGGTGGGGGATGTCTACTCCGTGCAGGACTTTAAGGTGGTGGAGAAGAAGATTCTCTCGTCGTTCAAGTACGACTTTATTTATCCGACTGCGGCGACTTTTGTCGAAAGTTATTCCAATCAGTTGGTCTCGTTTGAGGATTACCTGCGTCACAGGCTTCATCGTTCGAGTGGTACGCAAGTGGGCGTATTCCCCAACTTTGAATCGATGATCCTGGAGACGACTTCGCTGCTTTTTAACATTTTGGACATTTCTTTACATGGTAAGCGGTTGCCCTTTTAACATGACCACGCCTGAATTCTATTTTAGATTACAGATTGGTGAATTATACTCCATCCGTGGTTGGAGCAGCCTGTCTAGCTGCAACACGATCTCTTAGAAAAATCGAACCCGTTTGGACGGACAGGCTGGTTTCATTGACCGGTTACCATTTCGTGACTATCGCACCGTATGTGGAAGCCTTGGAAACATTGTACGCTTTATACGCCAAGAAGGAAAGCATTTGCGAGAGTCCGGACTCGGGAATCGCCTCAGACACAAAGTCAGACTCTGAAGAGGACGACTACGACGTGGTGGACTACCATCCGTCAATAAAGCGGCGAAGAATATTCTAATAAAAGTTTGGCTGTGCCAATCGCTAGAGATAAGAATTTATATTTGGAAAACGCAAGATGTTTACTCATAATGCAGAATCAATTGTAAAAATCAAATAAATTGTTATATATCCTTAGAAATAAAAGTTTAGTTCGTTTGTAATTTGGAACGTGGTTTCTGACTCTTGGCGGTTTATCAAATACTAACGTTGCAGTGCCGAACAAAAAGAAAATGCAGTTGTGGGTAAACTGCTGGACCAAACTTCACAGAAACACTTTCGAGCCACTACCGTTTTCTAAGCCTATTGAGGGATTCTTTAGTGAATTTCTATTCGAAACTATTCCAATTGGAGTTTGTCATGTAGGGGCCGTACTCTATTTCGTTTTAAAATTGGAAGTCGACAATTATTTAAAAAATGGCTTCCACTCCCGATTTTGATGAAATTTTCTGAACATTTTGATAATACAGGTGGGCCATCTAGTGATTTCTTTTTAAATCATAGGTTATTTTGACACTGACAGCTGTTGCCCGCTCGAAATCTTGACAGAAAGTCAGTATCATACCTTCGCGGAACGAGATGAGTCGCTTTGCGCTTGAACAACATTGGGAAATATTGAAAACTTATTTCCAAAGTGAGTGCTGTGTAGCCCAAACAGTGCGTTTTTTGAAAAGAAGTTTCGACATCTTTTCTGACGAGGCACATTTTCATCTCGGCGGCTACGTTAACAAGCCGCATCTGGGGCTCGGAAAACCCGTATATTATTGTTGAGAAGCCAATGCATCCACAGAGAGTGACAGTGACACGTTTCGGTCAACGGTGGGCGTTACAGAGCCATGTTAACGACTTTTTTTTTACTGAAATTGAAGACATTGATTTGGACGACCTCTGGTTCATGCAGGATGGCGCGCCATGCCACACAGCCCATGACACAATCAGTCCATTGCACACCAAATTCCCAAATCGTGTTATCAGCCATCTTGGGGATCAATTGGCCGCCTCGGAGCTGCATTTGACCCCTTTGGACTTTTTTTTGTGGGGAACCATGAAGGACCGATGTTATGCCAACAATCCGGAAACGATTTAAGCACTTAAGGCCAATATCATCCAAGCAATCCGTGAGCTACAGAACGAAACCGTCAACAAGGTCTTGGAAAATTGGAGTGATAGAATGCGTTACTGCGAGGCCAGCCGAGGCAGCCACTTGAACGACGTTGTTTTCCATAATTAATAGGAATGTTTGCTCTTACCAATAAAGCCATAATACATGGAAACAATTTCATTTTGTTCATTTGATTGCATTTTTAAAAAGAAACTTGTAGTTGGCCCACCCTGTACATACCTGAGATCGGACTTGTCTAGTTTCATATCTTCGAAGCCTTTTAAAGTTCATATATAAAATACGCCGTGGCGTTTTTTACATGTGGCGCCGTGGCGTAAGTGTTTAGTGTGTCGGATCACTGCGCATGAGGTTCCAAGTTCGAATCCGGGAAAACACCAAAAAGTTTTTTCACGATCCCACCTCTCGCCAGCGTCTGACAAACATCCGAGAGTATTGTTATCACGAAAAATCTTTTCAAATCGCCGTTCGGATACGGCACTTAACTGTAGGTCCCTTCCATTCGTGTGAAAAATATAACGCACACAACTCGAGTGGTTGCGAGAAGCTAGGCCCTGGCACTTTAAAGAGCTGTTGCGCCAAATGTTTATTTATTTATTTTATAAAATACACCTTCTTGCAATTTTTGGATCGCCTGGAAATAAGCAATTACTTTTTTAAATATAAACGATTTCTTTTTGACTTAAAGCTACGTTCCTTACTCCTAACAGTATGCAACAATCGATGGGGCCCAACACCGGGTAAGTGCCGCGCGCAAGGAAAAGAAAAAAAAAAAACAATCAGCAGTAGAATCGTGGGGAGAAAATCGTTTCTTGCACATGCTGTAAAAAAAAAAATGGATAGTTACACAAAAACTGTTCAAACCCAATCACAATGGACACCAACCACTTTGTAGTTGGCGTTTCCATATGTTACAAATGTCATAATTGAATTTTCACTATCTGCTCCCGGTTGGGTTTGCTTGCAGATTGTGCCTAAACTTCTGAACATACCGAATGTGCATAGCCTGCACATAATGAACTATGATGGTTCTATAAACAGCTAAAAGGCCGGTCCCAAAAAAACGAGAGTAAATGCGAAATTATCAAGCTCTTCGCCGGTGAATATTGGTGTACCACAGGATTATTGTTATTCAATATTCTTGTAAATGATATGAAAAGCGTAATTTAATTATGCATAGCAAATTATCGCTGTTCGCGGATGATGCGTGTTGAATGATGGTGTATTAAATTCCTGGGGCGAATCAAACAACATCTCGAAGACACACTCGATGCCGAATATGCCGGTTTCCGCTCTGGATCCTCCTGTGCCGACCACATCAACACCCTGCGGATTATCATCGAACAGTGTGTTGAATATCGATCGCCACTGCACCTGCTGTTCATCGATTTTGAGAAGGCGTTCGATAGTGTCAACAGGGAGTTTATTTGGCGTGCCTTACGCAGGAGAGGTATTCCCGATAAACTAATTGCTATTATCAAAGCTACATATGAAGGCTCCAAATGTCACGTTCTGCACAGGGGGAGGTTGTCTGAGGAATTTGAGATCCAAAGTGGAGTAAGACAAGGCTGTATCCTTTCACCAACATTATTCCTATTGGTGATTAGCGATGTGCTTCATGCAGCTTTGTCGACGGGAAACGGAGGAATTCGATGGACTCTTACATCTCAACTGAAACATCTTGACTACGCTGACGATGTATGCTTACTCTCCCACAGAATTATCGACCTCCACCAAATGACAGCAGATGTGGAGAGGGAGGCAGGCGTCGTCGGGCTGAAAATTAATACGGCAAAGACTAAAATTATCAGCCTTGGAACTAACTCATCGGCTCAAATATGCATTGCTGGACAACCGGTAGAGAGAGTAGAGGATTTCCAGTATCTTGGGAGTATTGTCTCGACCGATGGTGGAACCGAACCGGATATAGCCAACAGGATCGCCAAAGCAAAGTCCGCGTTCAGGATGCTGTCCACAATATGTCAAAGCAATGCAATCAGTTTGAGCACCAAGATAAGACTGTTCACTACTATCACCAGAAAGCTGCAAACGTTTGTTAATAGGTGCCTGCGCAATATCTTAAGGATTTTCTGGCCCAATCGTATCTCTAACGAACAAGTATACGAGAGAACGGGTCAGGAACCAATAGGCACAACCATCCAACGGCGGAAGTGGCAGTGGATTGGTCGCACGTACCGAAGGGTGACAGTTACATAGCGAACCATGCTATGCAATGGAACCCTCTAACTCAGGATGGCAGAAGACCTGGCGGTCCGAGGAGAACATGGCGCAGAACAGTCGAGAAGGAGGTACGGCAGTTAGGGAAAAGTTGGGGAGAACTCAGACACATTGCCAGAAACCGTACACGATGGCGCGTAGGCGTAGTAGAGGCCCTAGGACCCACAAGGGGATACAGGACATAAGTAAAAGTATGGTGTATTAAAAATGCAAGATGATATAAGTCAATTTGCAAAAATAAAAGCAATTGTAATTAATAATGTAATATTCTAGCTGGGCTTCGTATAAATAAAATCGTCTTTTGTGTATTTCAACTGTTTATTTATTGACAATGATCAACGTCACTTTGACACAATATTCGAACCACTTTAATCTCTATTTTTTTAAAATTGAACGGTCTCTACAAATTTACTTTCAATCACAATATTATTTATTTTTACCTCGCTGTATTCACCTTATTATCAACTGTGTCGACTGTGGTTGTGGTCGGTGTATTTATACCAAATGCAAGAAGTTCTAGAACATGCTAGATGTCACTGAGGTTGAATTGATGACTGCGGCGAAGGCGAAATATGGAGTGAACCGATTGGCACGCTAGTAGGTTTGGCGAATAGGTGGCGTTGTTCCAGTTCGTTTGGTACACAAACCATGGTAATACTTTTTGCCGATGCTACAATAACATTAATAATTATGCGGTAAACTTATGCATCGAAGATATAAAAGCCGTGCCAAAAATGAAATATCTGGGAGTAATATTCGACAGTGAGTAAAAAAGAGAAGGGTTGTTTGCACCGAAAATCCACCGAAAGTCCACTCCAAAATATAATTATCAGTGGAAGAACGAATAACCCTGATTGTCGTTGGCGTTTGTCGCTTTCGACGATTGTCGTTTTATTCTTCAGATGTAGCACGAATCCATTTTCATAACTTTTTCACAAGAGTTGTAATAGTATTCTACACGACAAACAAATTGCTTAGTATGGTTTAACGGTCAGCAGGTGGTAGCTATGAATAAAACGACAATTGTCGAAAAGCGACAAACCCCAACGACAATCAGGGTGAATGTTTTTTTTTAAAGCGTTTTGTTTCTGACCGTGTCGGAGGGTTCACACCATACGGAAGATATAAAAATATCATTTTCTGCGGGGGTATAAGTTTTCAAAGCGTCTTCCTCGACAATTATTTTTTTTCATTTTTGCTCATCGTCGGAGGGTGAACAGTGTGCGGAAGTCGAAAAGTAGAGTGCGAGGGAGATTGAGCGAAAAAGCGAATTAAGGCTGTGTTTATGGTGAAACGAATTCGCGTCGCAGAACGCGATGACTTTTTGAGCGATCGCAAGTGATTGAGTGTCAAGCTCAAGCCATCAAAATTGGTAATGTTGCTTATTCACGTCTTCAATATCGTGGTCTGAAATCACCCTACTGTACCGGAGACGCTCTACACTACTCTGTGTGACGGCTTGGTCGTAATTGAGTCGCCTATCCACAGCTTTTTTGGCCACGTAGAAGATTAGCGGCATTGCTAATTTACCCTGGATCAGACCTCTGTGCCTGAGATATCGGCTACGCTTCTGGAGGGACAAAGCCATTAAGGCACACACTTTCGTGCTAGAGATAGTTGGGGTAATAAGCCCCAAAGATCAGGCTATTCATCGAGGTCATTGCCCTTGCAATGTGCCTTCGAATCATCTTGATTAACAAATTATCCACGCTGTTCAGATCCTTCTTATTATACAAGACCTTATTAGGATAAAATAAACGAAGACAAGCCCTCTCAAATACCCGAATATTCCAGCAGACGTCACATTGCCATTTTTCACAACTGGTGAGTATGTCATAAAGTATGTACAGTAGTGGTTTGGTTATGCCTAGCCAGCTCTAACCACACGATATCGAAGTTCTTCTCCAAGTCAGCCTGGCAGGCACCCGTACATTGGTTCTTGCTTTTGTTTCATTGGATATATTATATTTAGTTTGGACACTTAGTCAAGGCTTTATGGATCACTTTTTCGAATACCTTGCTGGTGTTCGGAAGGAGACTTATCGACCAAAGATTCCCCGGATTGGAGCTATCTTTTTTTGGTAATGCGCTGTACCACCACTCTTTTCCAATGCGCTGAATAATGGGCATTATTCATTGCATTGTTAAATACTTACTTACTTACTTACTTAGATGGCGCTACGGTCCGGGGTGGACCAGGGCCTCAACCAACAGACCTCTCCAGTTAGCACGATTACGAGCCAGCTGCCTCCAGTTGCGCACGCCAAGTTGGTTAAGGTCCCCCTCCACTTGTTGGCGCCACCCACCGCGAGGTCGTCCTCTACTGCGTCGTCCATCCGGGGTGGATTCGAAAACTTTCTTAGCGGGAACGTTGGGCTCCATCCGCTCCAAATGACCCAGCCATCTTAGTCGCTGTATGTGAACTCTTCTGGAAAAGTCGTGTCCTTGTACAGGCCGTATAGTTCGGCATTGTACCTTCTCCTCCACTCACCGTCTATGCAGACGGGACCAAAGATCGCTCGAAGAACTTTTCTCTCGAAATAACCAAGGGCATCATCATCCGGTTTTGTCAAAGCCCATGCCTCTGCGCCATACAGCAGGACTGGGATGATTAGTGTCTTATAGAGAGCTACCTTAGTAGTTCGAGATAGGGCTTTGTTATTCAATTGCCGCTTTAGCCCATAAAAACAACGATTGGCAAGAGTAATCCTTCGTGTGATCTCCCTACTGATGTCATTTGCGGAGTTCACCATAGAGCCTAGGTAGACAAAATCCTTAAATACCTCAAAATTATATCTGTCTATTGTGGCGTTCTGTCCAAGACGCCGATATTGGGTGTCCTTTTTTGTAGAGAACATATATTTTGTTTTGCTTTCATTGACCGCTAGACCTTGCAAGACTCAATACTCGTAAATGCCCCATTGACGGCCCGTTGAGTTCTTCCGATTATGTCAATGTCATCGGCATAAGCGAGTAGTTGTACAGACTTGTAAAAGATTGTACCTCCGGTGTTGGCTTGTGAGTTTCGTACAATTCTCTCAAGTACTATGTTAAAGAGATCGCATGATAGCGCGTCACCTTGTCTAAGACCTTTCCTGACATCGAATGGTTCGGTGATGTTCTTACCGACTTTGATAGAGCAGCGAGAGTTCTCCATCGTCATTCTGCACAAACGGACGAGCTTGGCAGGGATGCCAAGACTAGACATGGCTCTGTATACCTCGTCTCTATACACGCTATCATAGGAAACTTTGAAATAGATGAAGAGGTGGTGCGTATCGATTTTATATTCATGGGTTTTTTCCAAGATCTGCCGTAGTGTGAAAATTTGGTCAATGGTGGACTTTCCAGGCCTGAAACCGCACTGATAAGGACCTATCAGGTTGTTGACAATCGGTTTGAAGCGTTCACATAATACGGCAGACAGGATCTTATATGCGAAGTTGAGGAGACTTATACCTCTGTAATTGGCGCAGTTCAGAAGGTATCCTTTCTTCAGGATCGGGCAAACGATGCTGAGGTTCCATTCATCGGGCATACTTTCGTCCGACCAGATTTTACAGAGATTACAGCTGGTGCATGCTCCTTACCAACTCATCTCCTCCTGCCTTGAAAAGTTCAGCGGCAAGGCCGTCGGCTCCAGCAGCTTTGTTGGATTTGAGTTTAGATATCGCTATCCTCACTTCATTCTGATCGGGTTGATGGGAATCTTGACTGCCATCGTCACTGTTGAATGGCTCATTCTGCCTGACAGCGGAATATTGGTCATCATCGCCGTTTAACAGTCTGCAGAAGTGTTCCTTCCATGTCCTCAGCACCGACTGCGATTCTACTACTATGTTGCCATTTTCGTCCCTGCAGGCTTCTGTTCTGGCTTTGAAACCCTGGCATGTTCTTTTTACCTTTTGGTAAAATTTTCGAACATCATTCCTGCAATAAAGTCTCTCAATCTCCTCGATCGAGCGCTTCTCATGCTCCTTTTTCTTCTTTCTGAGAGGTCGATGTTCCTCTTTTCTCCTGCGCACGTAGAGCTCGTAAGCAGCTCTAGTCCTTCTATGCAGCGCCGCTTTGTACGCCTCTTGTTTAGCTGTATGTGCTTGCCGGCATTCCTTATCAAACCAGGGGTTTCGTTGTGGTGGCCGAGAGAAACCCAGTACATCAGAGGCGGCATCTTTGATGCCTTGTTGGCAAAGCTGCCACTGGTCTTCCACATTTGCTGCTGGCGACATAGGACTAAGATTAAGATTAAGAGAAACTCGATCGGCAAAGGCTCTGGCGGTCTCTTGCGATTGTAGCCGCTCGACGTCAAATTTCCTCACAGTATTTGGTTGATTACGCTCCGTTCTAGATATCCGCATTCGTACCTTGGCTACAACTAGGTAGTGATCCGAGTCCACGTTGGCTCCTCGGAAAGTCCGGACACTCAGAATACTAGAAGAGTGCCTTGCGTCGATCGCAATGTGATCGATTTGGTTGACAGTTTTTCGATCAAAGGAGAGCCATGTTCCTTTCTGAATGTCGAGACGTGGGAACCGTGTACTAGCTACGACAAAGTTTTTGCTCCTATTCAAATGGTAATGAATCCTTAACATGTTTTTACACAGTGTGGGTGTTGGAAAGGATAGATAGAGAGAAAGAAAGATTTTTGTGTAGTGGTTTGAAGCTCAATTGTTTATGCTTCAGAAATTCCGGGGGGGGCGCCCATATAACTGGAGAGATTTTTGTCATTTTTTGCCTTTTGCTTCTGATTCACAGTATTTTTTCCGTGATTACCGAAATGATATGCGAATCAGTCATCCAACAGAGCGATACATTTTTCCAGCCATATGACCGAGCTACTGTCAGTGTTATGCCTTCGCAGTAGTGTTCACACAAGCTTTCGCAATTGACCGGACTGACTTTTAATATATTCTATGAGAAATAAATAAATGCTTGCTGACGTCAGGATTTGAACCATGAACCATTAGCATGGCAATTTTTTTGTTACACGATCGATCCCCAATTGTTAAGATCGGCTTAGAGAAGGGAACTTCGTGCCATCTAGATGATCTTTGGCCCTTTTAAGACTCCTTTGACAAAACGTTCTTTTGGAGGGCATATTCGGACTCGGAAAATCGTAGTGTCCTCACGTTGGGCGCCATTGTTGAACATACAAATAGGAGGTAAATGCTGAAAATATATAATCCCCGTTCGCTGGCTTGTAGGAACTCTGAGAGCATGTATGCTTTTCAAATATTTCAGACACAAGAAAGAAAGTATTTCTCACAATTTCTCTATTTGCAATAGTCGACAAACAAATAACTCGTTTATAACGAGGCCACCTGCAATAGGATAAGTCTTGTATTTCATAATAAGAAATTGGAAGCTTTAAGTTTAACAAGTAAACAATCCTTCGGCATATTTTAGATAACGAGCCATAGTATTCACGTATTCCACGTCCCAACTGCAATCCGCACTGCAATAGCCCTTTCAAATACTTCATACATTGAAACTTAAAATTACTTCAGTTGTGAACAATGCCTTTTCTGCTAGTATTATTCCACCCCCTTCACAAATCCTCTAACGTATGATACAAACCCCTTTTTCTTACACATCATACTACGTCATTTGTAATCATTGGGTGCGCAATCCACCCACTTCCAGGCCAATTTCTAAGCAAAATAAAACTCACGTTTACGTTTCATTAAGCATAACATTGTAGCTTTCTCGAAGGCTAGACGTAGCGCGCACTAATGCCAGACATGCACTTATCATCCTTGGTAAACTAGAAAATTAAGTTTTACTTCAGATAGAAGGATACCTTCGTTTTTATCATCCCTCTGCCTTCGCCCTCCTTAGCTCGCATGTGTCATAATAAAGTTTGACTGGTCCTACGTTAGTTACCTTGGCAAATATGACTTATGTACTGAACTTACTTACATGCCGTCTACAACAAAAGAACACTCTCACCTGGATTTCTCAAAGGCAGCCTCAGCCTCTGCATTGTCGTCGTAGTCGTCGTCTTTGTCGTATGCTTCGTCCTGGATCGTCTCAAAAACTTCTGTGCACAGGAAATTCAAATAATTTTCATACTTGCAGTGTGAAGTTATGAAAGTGGGCGAGGTGCGGCGAGGTGTCTGAGTATAAACTTTGTTACAGCAACAATAAATTTCAACAATCACATTCCACGATAAAATATGTGACTATATCCTTATGGAGGACGTGGTGGCTTTGCCCGAAATGGGTGGGGAAGGGGCGAAGACATGTAGTAGAAGTGACATGTCGCATGTTTCACGTGAGCACTGGGTTGGTAAAATAACTTAAGTGCTGTTATGTATGTGCAATGAACAAGATAGTTTTGCATTGCACGACTGCATACAAAACAAGAGGATATTTAAAAGTCTAATTAAAGAACAACAACGAACAATAGAGTTTTAAATAATACATGATTAACCCTAGAACCCTACCCAGGGTACGTGAGCACCCTGTTTCTTTGAAAAATTCAAATTTTTGTTTTGACGTGAAAACGTCTGCAAGTAAGCAGGATAACGTTCTAAGTACCCTGGGTAGGAGAAATCGGGAAAAATATGAGTAGGGTTCTAGAGTTAAGTAACAGGGCAACTTTAAGTAATTTAGTTACCACAGATCACCTTAATCCCCACTGCAACCCCAAAGAACTTGATCGCATCGTTGAGGATTTAACCTCAGCTCTCAATAAAGCGATGGCTCCTTCCTTGCCTATAATTCAACCCTGGGGCACGAAAAACCACATTGGTGGCATGCAGGTTTAGGCTCTTTAACAAATAATTGCAGAAAACTATCAATAATGCCAAAAATACGAGAGACGCGCTAAATTGGGACTTGTACAAGGTATCCACAAACATGTACAAAAAAGATATAAGGAAAGCCAAACGTACTTCTTGGAGACTCTCCTGTGGTAAAATAGAAGAAGTATCTCAAGCATCTATGCTGAGGAAAATTCTCTTTTCCAATCCAATACTACCCAGAAGTATCTCCTTAAGAAATCTGATAGGTCTTGGACGACTTCCACCATCGGTCGAGACAATACCTCCGAGATACTGGAAATCCTACACTCTCTCTATCGGTTGTCCAGCAATGCATATTTGAGCCGATGAGTTTGTTCCAATGCTGATCATTTAGGTTTTTGCCGTATTCATTTTCAGCCCGACGACGCCTGCCTCCCTCTCCTCATCTGCTGTCATTTCGTGGTGGTCCATAATTCTGTGAGAGAGAAAGCATACATTGTCAGCGTAGTCAATATGTTTCAGTTGGGTCCATCGAATTCCTCCGTTTCCCGTCGACATTCCTCCGTTTCCCGTCGTGGGCGCCGTGGCGTAAGTGGTTAGTATGTCGGATCACTACGCATGAGGTTCCAAGTTCGGATCCCAGAAAACACCAAAAAGTTTTTTCACGGTCCCACCTCTCGCGAGAGTCTGACAAACATCCGAGAGTATTGTTGTCACGAAAAAGTTTCTCAAATCGCCGTTCGGATTCCGCATTAAACTGTAGGTCCCTTCCATTCGTGTGAAAAAATATAACGCACACAA
Source organism: Brachypalpus laphriformis (assembly GCA_945910035.1). Classification (NCBI taxonomy): domain Eukaryota; kingdom Metazoa; phylum Arthropoda; class Insecta; order Diptera; family Syrphidae; genus Brachypalpus; species Brachypalpus laphriformis. Next base: position 39,883,169 of record OX246756.1, read on the forward strand.
CATGAGTGGTTGCGAGAAGCTAGGCCCTGGCACTCTAAAGAGCTGTTGCGCCAAATATTTGTTTGTTTTTATTTGTCGACAAAGCTGCACGAAGCACATCGCTAATCATCAATAGGAATAGTATTGGTGAAAGGATCAGCCTTGTCTTACCCTACTTTGGATCTCAAATTCCTCAGACAACATTCCTCTGTGCAAAACATAACATTTGGAGCCTTCATATGTAGCTTTGATAATAGCAATTAGTTTATCGGGGATACCTCTCCTGCGTAAGGTACGCCAAATAAACTCCCTGTTGACGCTATCGAACGCCGTCTCAAAATCGATGAACAGTAGGTGGAGTGGCGATCGATATGCAACACACTGTTCGATGACAATCCGCAGGGTGTTGATATGGTCAACACAGGAGGATCCCGAGCGGAAACCTGCTTGTTCGGCATCGAGTGTGTCTTCGAGATGTTGTTTGATTCGCTCAAGGATGATTTTAGCTATTATCTTAGCTACAGCAGGCAGCACGCAGATACCCCTCCAGTTTCCGCACTACATTAAATTTCCTTTCTTGTGAAGCTTGACGATCATTCCCTTTTTCCACTCGTTAGGAAAGCTCTCACCTTCCCAAGCTTTATCCATAAGTGGAAGCAGAAGCTCAGCCGATGTTGTGGGCGCTGCTCGTAAGAGCTCTGCTGGAATACCGTCAAGTGCTACCGCCTTGTTGGTTTTGAGTGCCTTGATCGTGGTAATGATCTCATCATTACTGGGAGTCGTTGTACGTATTCGGGAACTTCTCACCTCGGGCATCTCAGTCTGATTTGGGAGCATATTGCTACCGAATACGCGGCTCAAAACCATAGTAAAATGCTCTTTCCATCTCTTGAGCTGGTCCTCATCCGAAATGAGCAAAGAACCGTCTAGGATTTTCACTGGGTGTTGGTTAGAGCTGCGACCACCTGTCAGCTCTTTGGTGATTCTGTAGACAGTCCTGCTGTCGCACCGCCGTGCAGCTTCTTCTGCTTCTGTGGCCAGCGCATTGATGTAGTTGCGCCTCTCACGTCCAATGCTACGCTAAACTTCTCTTATCTTCATGCGATATAGGAACTCTAGCTCGCTTCTCCCTACTGCTGTAGTAGCTGCAACGCGAGTTTTCAGCTGTTTTCGTTCGTCAATCCATCTCCAGGTATCCTCGGAAAGCCACGCCCTATGTCTTCCCTACGATTGACCGACAATTCTTTCAGCACCAGATGTAAAAACATTTTTGACGGCACGGCAATGGTCTTGGATGGTTGCGGCAGTGAGCTGCTGATTGCTTCCACACCTTGCGAAAGGTGCACTGAGAGATCACTAAGTCTATCGATGTTGAACCTGGGCATTCTTGTGTTATCGTGGGATCTTCGAACTGCAGCAGTGCGTAGTTGGAAATTAGCTATCACAACATAGTGATCTCGTACTATCCCCACATCTGCCCCTCGCTGTTTCGGACTTCCAGGAGACTACTTCTAAAGCGTCGGCGGATGGCAAAATGGTCAATTTGGTTGGGTTGCTTGCCTGTTGTTGAAAACCCGGCTGACTTTGTGGCAGGTCTTGTGCTCAAACATGGTGTCACCTATCACAAGGCGGTTAGCATTGCAGAAATCCACAAACCTTTCGCCGTTGTCATTCTGGTTGCCTAGTCCATGCTTCCCGATTACATGTTTGAGCCCTTCGTTGTCGTTGCCCACCTTGGCATTCAAATCCCCATCACTATGACAATGTCTCCATTTCGTGGTATGTTGAAGACAGTGCTTCAAAAACTGTAGAAGCTCTCCTTCTCGTCCTCAGACGAGCCATTTGTTGGGGCATAACACTGTATAATGGTGACGTGTCGTACTCTGGTCCGGAATCTGGCCGTCAAAATCCTATCACCATGAGGCTGCCAGGAAATTAGGCCCTTCCGTGCCTTTGTTGTTAGCAGTAGTCCGACTCCATATTCCCGCGGACTTCCGTACAGTGTTACGCGTTGGGGACTGGTACTCGCCCGCTTCTAACCATCTTACTTCACTTACCCCAAAATGTCCAATTGATATCGCATGAATTATTTTTCCAATTGAAAGAATCTGGAATTGTAAGGTCCTTTGCGTCCTGCGTTGATGAGCGTTTTTACATTCTAAAAATTTATCTTTGTCCAGGTACAATAGCCAAAAGTCGTCAACATATGATCATCCCCTATCCGAGGCAGTTTCGTCCGTTTCTGCAGCGGTCGATTTTCAGTAACGCAGGTTGTTGGCCCACGTTACCTAGTCTAGAATCAAACCCCTAGACAACCCGCACTTGTAATTTTAGCCTAAACGTATAAGTGTTTATATGTATAGTTGCCCGGGGACCACCACTAGGAGGTAAAGCAAGCACTTCATCATGAACTTGATTGTTGCGCTACTGGCCCAATCCGAGTTTTGAGCAGTCAGTAGTTTTCCGATCGATCGCAATGCAATGCGGATCTCGGTGAAGGGGATCAACTCATTGCTGCGAAATTTGCTGTGGTGCAAAGGGCGAAAGTGGTGAACGGACCGAGGAAGCGAAGAGCGCGGCAGCGAGTGCACAAGACGGTTGCTTCGGTGTGCGGAGCACCAGCAGTTGACCGTTGCGGCTGTGTATATCAATTTTTGCTTGCAGTGCGCAGGTCGTTGAACCGAGCCGTTGCTTTGGGCCGTTGATGTTGGGCGCTGAACTTTTGTCATTGGAACGGGAGAAGAAAAAATTGGCTGGCAACTGGAGAAGCGGCTTGGCCGTTGGATTGAGGGAGTACTACGGCTGCTAGGGTGACCATGTTTTTTTTTTAGATTTTGCCGTCGGTTTTGAAAAAAAATTATATTGCCACGTATGGACTGGTGGTTGAAGTGAGCGTAACCATGGGTAGCAGAGTGGAACGAGAGAAGTAGGGGCTTTGACGAGGAATGAGATGTGTAAGGGGCTACGGCAGTGTGGCTTGGACCAGGGTCGTCAGAAGGACGAGCTGCAGAAATGGTTGCTGGATGCTACAGATTCGGTGGCGCTCAATGGAAAACTCACTCACTCAAATGCAATGTGGGATGTGATGAATTATCCTTTTCACTCAGGCCACATTTTGCGAAAAAGGTATGTTCCTCGGAGAGTGGCTCTGTGAGCAAATCGAGTGAACTCCAAGAGCTTCGGTGTGAACTCCAGCTGCTGACGGAGAAATTTGCGGAGCTCGTAACAACCAAGGCGCTGAGAACTTCAAAACGAGTACGCCTCCTCCCGCTCGCAAGGTTGCAGTGCCGGCAACTGCTGTCTCGTCGGTCGGGGATAGATGCTGCTCGCGGGACCTGTACACGGTGCGAGACGCCGCTAAGAAGCTGCCTGAGTTTGACCCGAAGGCGATCGCAGGGCTATCGTCGAAAGCGTGGAGACAGGTAGCGGATATCCAGCGCATCTACATATGTCCTCAACGGAAAGTTGGTACTGATGGCAACGACGACAAAACGATTGCGTGCCGCCAAATTATGGAGTCGGGGTACAGCGGTTGAGACGCTGGATGAGTTTTTCGCAAAATTGTGCGGCAAATTCCCCACAACCGATGATGACGCGGACTTCCACGACCAGTTGAGAGAGCAGAGGCAGACGCTGGGTGAAGATGTCGAGGAATACATCTTTGAGATGAAAATGATTTCATCGAGGGGATGTGTACAGGAGACTTCGCTGATTAAATATATAATTAAATGAGTCCGATGGACTGAGGCCCAGGAGTCTACGTGGGGAGAAGTTCTACAGCGGGAGTCGGAATACCGAGGTGAAGGACCAGTGCCCGGATCGGAAGGTGCCGGCGGCGAAGTAAGGTGCTTTGGGTGACAGCAGGTTTGGCAGTACAGACAGGATTGCCCACTGCAACGTACCCAAGCTGCGAGGGTTGGAAGGACTAACGGTACAGTAGAGAACCCTAGGAGACTAACCCGGTTGCTTTTGAAGGAGGAGCCGACGGAGGATACGACAGAGTACACCAAGGACGTCACCATGAACGGGTACACAGTCAAGACTTTCATCGACTTGGAGAGTGATTGTGTCACTTTGCTTCACTCAGTTCGAAGGACACATTGAGTACGTTGAGGACCGAATGCACCAGCGTGGGTTTGAAGGAGGAACCTGTGGTAGGTTCATTTAGACTTAAAAAAACATCTTGTACATATGACTTTGAGAAAGGGGCCCAATTCAAAAAGGCTAAACATTTGAAGAAGTGCAGCGTAGTGTGAGACGTGACAAACGTCAATATGTTAACTCACTGGCCTCAAGGGCTGAAGAAGTAGCGAGTAGGTGCGACAGTAGGACTGTTTACAACATCACTAAGGAGCTCATTGGTGGTCGAAACTCCAAACAACATCCAGTGAAGAGTCTAGACGGTAACCTTCTGATTTCGGATGAGGATCAGCTCACTAGATGGAGAGAACATTTTGCCACAGTGCTAAATTACTTAGACGACGGCGGTATGATCTTGAATTCGAATGAGCAGTTCGAAGCAACAAATTTCCGAATTCGCACCGTACCTCCCAGTAAAACTGAAATAATAACAGCAACCAAGTCCCTCAAGAAGAACAAAGCAGTGGGTATTGATGGCATCCCTGCCAAGCTATTTCAACCGGCGCCAAATACATCGGCATATTTACTGCATCCGCTAATATGGAGAGCTTGGAATAGTGAACAATTTCCACAGGAGTGGAAAAGGAGGATGATCATTAAGCTTCCAAAGAAGGGTAACTTGATGAAGTGCGGTAACTGGGTATATGTGTTATTCCAGCTGTAGCTAAAATAACAGCTAGAATAATTCTAGAACGAATTAAAGAACATTTAGATTCAACTCTCGATGTCGAACAGGCAGGCTTTCGCGCTGGATCCTCCTGCATCGACCACATAAACACCTTACGGATCATAATCGAGCAATGCGTTGAGTATAGGTCTCCGCTACATTTACTGTTTATCGACTTCCAGAAGGCTTTCGACAGCTTGAATCGAGATGATATCTGGTTGGCCTTGCGCAGGAGAGGCATTCCAGAAAAGCTTATAGCTATTATCAAGGCTACATATGAGGGCGGCAAGTGTCACGTCGTGCACAATGGTAAGGTGTCGGAGGACTTTGAAGTCCAAAGTGGAGTACGTCAAGGGTGCATACTGTCCCCACTATTGTTCTTGGTGGTTATCAGCGATGTACTCCGTGCAGCATTGATGGAAGCTAATTATAGAATTCGTTGGACGATGACATCTTACTTTAAACACCTTGATTACGCTGACGATGTTTGCCTACTTTCACATCGGATAATGGATCTTCATTTGATGGCCCAAAATCTAGAAGTTGAGGCAAACAAAGTGGGACTAAAAATAAACACAGCCAAAACAAAAGCCCTGAGTACTTCCAATACCCGCGCTCAACTTAACATTGCCGGAAAGCAAGTCGAGAAAGTTGATAACTTTCTATATTTAGGAAGTGTCGTCTCGGCTAATCGCGGTGGCACCGAACTGGATGTGTGCAGCAGAATCGGGAAGGCTAAAGCTGCGTTCGGAATGCTATCCAAAATCTGGAGAAGCAATGTTATCAGCTTAAGAACCAAGCTACGACTGTTCCGCTCCAATGTAGAATCAGTGCTGCTTTATGGGTGCAGTACCTGGTAGGTGGACACCATTAACACACGCAAGCTGCAAGTCTTCGTAACCAAATGCTTAAGAATCATCTTGAGGATGATCAGCATGCAGGATGATCTCCAACGAACAACTTTATCTGAGAACGGGCCAAGAACCTATAAGCATTACTATACGAAGAAGAAAGTGGCAATGGATTGGACACACCCTACGGCGCGAAGACAACTCCATTGCGAAATACGCTATGCAGTGGAATCCGCTCACCCAGGCAGGCAGAATAGCGGGACGCCCTAGGCAAATGTGGCGCAGAACAGTTGAGGAGGAATCGAGCTCTTTAGGAATGAGTTGGAGGCAGCTCAAACGCGTTGCAGAACTCCGAACACGATGGCGCGCAGGCGTGGTTGACGCCCGATGCCCCCCGAGGGGCTAAAGGATATAAGTAAGTAAGTAAGTAAACATTTGAAGGGACAATTACTCCTTGAAATCCGAGTAGTCAGTAGACGCATTCGAAGTCCAATTACCGCTATATTCGAATATTCCACCAGAATAATACGAAGCGAAGAAAATAATAAATTCCTCTATGTCACCTTTAGCCACACAAGTCGTTCCGGGTGTCGACACTCTGCACCATATCCCAACTATACTCCGTCTCAGCGGCTTTTCGCTTTTTCGCTATTTTCGTATTGAAATGCGATAAATTTTCTTGCAAATCGCCTGCTTATTCAACTTCTTTTTCTACGATTTCCATGCTGTTATTTTGTTTTCAGTTCGCGACCGCTGCCCCAGAGTCCTCCTGCAATTGCGTGATGTACTCTACACTCGCTGTTCGTCGCTATGATGCAGTTAGGGGGAATTCAAATGCAAAGTCTCGCTAGGAATGGCGACGTGAATTGCAGCAGCGTCAAGCTGTCTACGTGAGTCGACCAATCTATTTCTGCTTTGCTCTCTATACCGTTGTGCTGGCCGAAAGATGCTGTTACTCACGGTTGACGTCGGTGACGATGGCGGCCGGCGGTGCACTCGGGAACCGATAAAATTTAGAAAATTGGCTTTCGTTCAGGGAATATCACTCATTGTTTTCCACATGAGGTTTCTATTTTTGTGACGAGTCTGCGTGTAGGCTTCTTTTTTTGTCGTTTTTATACGGGCGACTTTTATAGGGTGATTCCGCGTGTGTAATATATTTTCTACTCAGATGACTCACTTTGAACTATTCGGACTGTGTGTTGACAGAAATAATGGGCTGTGAGTCAGTACTTTGAAGATTTTTATGACATTTAATGGGTTTGTCGGCTTTTTTTTTTGTTAAATTTCAAAGTGTTAATTATTCGCATAAATTGTATTTAAAAAAGAAATTGTATTATTTATTTAAATCTAAAAACGGACTTCAAAGACAGAAAGGAAATAGACTTCAACATGTCAGCTTTTAATAGGGGTTTTCAGAGTGGGCCGTGAATATTGCAATGTGACAAATGTCAGAAACAATTTAAGAATTTTTACATCGGTACTTACACTTCGGAAAGGCCAAAGGTTTATAAAACGCCAAAAACATGTATCATGTGTCATGCCTTGAAAAGCTAGCAAGAAGTCAACAGTATCTAATGAAACTTCTCTAAAGTATTCGATCAATTCTCTCATAATTAATTAGGGTTTGCATTTTAGGCTTCTAATTTCCATTGCATGTGCTATTCAAATTTAAGGGCTAATTTTTTATTCTTTTAACGCCCAATCTGGTGTCCCTCAGGGAAGTCACTTTAATTCAATTCTCTTCATATTTGTATGTTTAGTTTAGTTACTAAGCAAAACAAAGTAATGAAACAGTTTGAACGAAATTTAAGGGTCGCGAGTTGGAACGTTGGAAGTATGATCGGTCGAAGCTACGATCTGGAAGAGATGATGCTTAGAAGGCGGGTGGATATCTTGTGTGTCCAAGAAACGAAATGGAAAAACACCGGAAATCGGGCGCGTTTCTTCGACGTTAGGACACAAGCTTACAAGATGTTCTACTACGAAACGAAACAGGCTAGGAATGAAATCGGTATCATCCTTGCGGCAGAGCTACTTGGTGACGTCTTGCGCATTTCGAAGTCCAGCAATCGTCTGATGTCTCTCAAACTAGTAATACAAGGAGATGTGTGGCATATTTTCAGTGCATGTTCTCCCCATAGTGGGTACGATCTGAGGGATAAAGATGTAGAACAACACAAAGGACGAGTTTCTGTTTGTTAGAGGAGATTTGAATGGACATGTTGGAAAGACAAACGAAGATTATGAAGACTGCCATGGAGGACTGGAATACGGCACCAATAATCTTCCTGGTGAAGACATCCTAAGCATGTGAAAATCGCACGGTCTTATCGTGTTAAATACCATGTTCATCAAACAAAGTCGAAACCTGATCACTTTCAGCAGTGGTGGAGATGAAACCGAGATTGACTACCATTTGGTAGCCAGTTTCATGAAGTATCGGGTAAAAGATTGCAAAGTGATCCCGGGAGAGGCGATCGGTCGGCAACACTGACTTCTGCTAACAGAAATTTTTATGAAGACACCAAAGAAAAGCAAATAAACAAGAGTCCCTGAGAAAATCAAGTGGTACAATCTGGATAAAGAAAACGGCGAGGGTTTTGTTTTCATGATGAAAAATTACCTCTCTCACACCATCAACGGAGCTGAGGATGAAGAGTGCAGAGCACAAAATATGTGGGATTCCCTACAGCGAACTTGCTTAAAGAAGACCACATCAGCGTTAGGAGTTCAAAGGCCATCACCAACACGCTGATGAAGCTAAGGAAGTGATCAATGAGAAGAAAGCGGCTTTCAAAGCTTGGTCCCCTCTTGGTGCCCCTCTAATAATAGAGACGAAAAAGCTCGCCTCGAAGTGGAATATAGATGTTGCAAGAGAAAAGCGAAGAAGAAGTGCGCCTAGCTTCAAGCAGAGAGTACGGAGGGCCTGTATTGGGAGCTGGAGAAAATATCTTCCCCGGTTGCTGATGCAAATCAGGAGGCAAATCACTTAATTTTCCAGACGATCATCGTTTGAACGATAGCAACCGATGAATGGAAAAAAATGTTGCACATTATAGGGGTTAACATTTCTCTATCACAGTTGGTTTTCCATTTGCCGGTTGCTATCGTCGAAACGATTATCTTCAGAAAAGTTACGTGATTTGCCCCCAGGCTATGCAGCAGCTGCGACGACACAATATGGACAAGATCGCAACCATCTTCAAAATAGCCGCCCAAAGAAGGAGGAATGCTCAGGATATTCGTTCGCCAAAGTTTATTAACAATGCTCATGGCCAGCGTCTTGTAGATGACGACAAAATCATGCAGAGGGAGCGGCAGTATTGTGAACGGCCCTTGAATGAACAGTTTCCCCATCTTTACTTTCCAAGAGCCACCCCTAACTGTGAAGAAATAACCGACATTACAGTCGAAGAAGTTAGTGAGGCGGTCAAATACTCCAAAAAACGAAAAGCGTTTGGGCCAGACGAGATGCCCTCTGAGTTCTGGAAAAAGATGGGAGACATCGGGTTCAGATGGCTCAGAATTCTCATGGCCAAATTTATGAGAGGTGATCCAGTACCCCATCAGTGGAGGGAAAGTTACATTCTCCCTATGTACAAAGGGAAGGGTGATACACGAAACTGTGATAACTACAGTTCGAGCAAGCTGATATCACACAGCATGAAGATCGTTGAGGAGGTATTAGGTGGCCGACTGTGAAAAATAATACGGCTATCTGATGATCAGTGCGGGTCTGTCACGGGTAAATCAACCACAGGTACAATCCAAAGTATAAGGACCACATTGGAAAAACATCGTGACTCCTTAAGGGATTTACATATTGTATTGGTTGACTTTGAAAAGGCATTCGACAGACAACCACGAGATCTGATATGGGTGGCGTATGACATCGACGGGTTCCAGAAACCTATGCATCTGTACATCATGGACATGTACGAAAGAGCAAAGACAAGAGTAAGATGTCCCGCTGGAGTAACCGAAGAGTTCCCAATCAAAGTCGGAGTGCACCAGGGAAGCGTCTTAAGTCCTTTGCTCTTTATCGCAGTCCTTGACTATCTGCTTGAAGGTAAAGTGACGGACCCAAAGGTACATCAATTATTGTTTGCTGACGATGGATCCTACATCCGTGCAATGAGCACTTAATGTGTGGGTGGACGTTTTTGAGGGAAATGGGTATCACGGCACTTGAAAATAGTGTTAATAGCATTCCATGGGAAAATATTTTTTACATGCCATCATCAGATGAACAGGTTGAGTTTCTGAAAACTAATGTTGTTAATCTCTTTAATGAAGACGTCTCTATTAAAACAATGGTGTTAAGATCCACCTCATAGCCTTGTTTCACAAATAACATTCGTCGGCTTTTGAATGAGAGAAATCAAGTTTACAATTGGTGGAGGCAATATAAAATTGATGAAGATCGTCGTATCGTATCGCTTACTTAGTAACCAGGTAGTCACTGCCATCCGCACAGGAAAGGCAAAAGTTCTTACAAACCGGATCGCCACATCAGGTAACGGACGAAAACTCTGGAACAGTTTGCGTAGTATGGGAATAGGAAGGCAAAAACCAGACCAGCCAATAAATGCTGACTGTGATGAACTCAATTTTAAATTCATTTCTCAAGTCCCAGAGCACTTGTCTGATCCTTCAACCCCCACGTATGAAAATCAAGCGTCAACAGGATTTAGCTTCTCCAGGGTTAAGCCTGCCGATGTGGTTGAAAATGTGGTATCGACCAAATCGAATGCAGTAAGTCTGGACGACGTTCACCCGGTTTTCGTAAAAACTCTCCTTCCTAAGCTTTTACCTTTTTAATACATTTACTAAACACGGTGATAACAACGCCAGTATTTCCTACACAATAGAAGCTTGCAAAGGTTATTTCCATCCTTAAAGGAAGAAACAAGAATGAGTACAGACCTATATCAATACTCCCATTCCTCTCTAAAGTATTTAAGAGAATAATTCAAAAACAGATTAATACGTATCTGGAAAATAAAGATTTGCTTTCCAAATTTCAGTCAGGTTCTTAACGTTGTTGGTGATATTAGAAACGCAGTAGACAGTGATCAGATAACTTTCTTGGTGCTTCTTGATTTCTCCAAAGGCATTCAATTTGATAAGTCATCCTATATTATGCAGCAAATTATCAAATCCTCCAACAGGAACAGGAATTCATGCGATATAAACTGGACATTTTGGGGGTAAGTGAAGTAAGATGGTTAGGAGCGGGCGAGTACCAGTCCCCAACGCGTAACACTGTACTACTCTATTCTGGAAGACCATCCGGAAGTCCGCGGGAATATGGAGTCGGACAACTGCTAACAACAACAGCACGCAAGGGCCTAATTTCCTGGCAGACCCATGGTGATAGGATTTTGACGGCCAGATTCCGGACTAGAGTACGACGCGTCACCATCATACAGTGTTACGCCCCAACGAATAGTTCGTCTGAGGACGAGAAGGGGAGCTTCTACAACCCCTTAAGAGCCGTCTTCAACACAACACCAAATGGAGACATTGTCATAGTGATGGGGGATTTGAATGCCAAGGTAGGCAACGACAGCGAAGGGTTCAAACATGTAATCGGGAAGCATGGACTAGGCAACCGCAATGACAACGGCGAAAGGTTTGTGGATTTCTGCAATCCCAACCGCCTTGTGAAAGGTGGCACCATGTTTGAGCACAAGACCTTCCACAAAGTCAGCCGGGTTTCCAACGACAGGCAAGCAACTTCCAACCAAATTGATCATTTTGCCATCAGCCGCCGCTGTAGAAGTAGTCTCCTGGACGTTTGTAACAGGCGAGGGGCAGATGTGGGGATAGTACAAGATCACCATCTTATGATAGCTACTCTCCAACTACGCACTGCTGCACTTCGAAGGCCCCACGACAACACAAGAATGCCCAGGTTCAACATCGATAGACTTAGTGATAACTCAGTGCGCCAACAATTGAGGGAGCACTTTTCGCAAGCACTTTTGACATCTGGTGCTGAAAGAATTGTCGGTCGATCGCAGGGAAGACATAGGGCGTGGCTTTCCGAGGATACCTGGAGACGGATTGATGAACGAAAACAGATGAAAGCTCGCGTTGCAGCTACCCCAGCAGCAGGGAGAAGCGAGCTAGAGTCCCTATATCGCATGAAGATGAGAGAAGTTCAGCGTGGCGTACGACGTGACAAGCGCAACAACATCAACGCGCTGGCTACAGAAGCAGAAGAAGCTGCACGGAGGTGCGATAGCAGGACCTTCTACAGAATCACGAAAGAGCTGACAGGTGGTCGCAGCTCCAGCCAACACCCAGTGAAAAGCCTAGACGGCTCCTTGCTCATTTCGATTGAGGACCAGCTCAAGAGATGGAAAGAGCATTTTGCTATGGTTTTGAACCGTGTATTCGCTGGCGATATGCTCCCAAATCAGACTGAGATGCCCGAGGTGAGAAGTTCCCGAATACGCACCACGACTCCCAGTAAAGATGAGATCATTACCGCGATCAAGGCACTCAAAACCAACAAGGCGGTAGGACTTGACGGTATTCCAGCAGAGCTCTTACGAACAGCACCAACAACATCAGCTGGGCTTCTGCTTCCACTTATAGAGAGAGCTTGGGAAGCTGAGAGCTTTCCCAACGAGTGGTAAAAGGGAATGATCGTCAAGCTTCCTAAGAAAGGAAATTTAATGGAGTGCGGAAACTGGAGGGGTATCTGCGTGCTGCCTGCTGTAGCTAAGATAATAGCTAAAATCATCCTTGAGCGAATCAAACAACATCTCGAAGACACACTCGATGCCGTACAAGCAGGTTTCCGCTCGGGATCCTCCTGTGTCGACCAGGTTCCAAATGTCACGTTCTGCACAGGGGAAGGTTGTCTGAGGAATTTGAGATCCAAAGTGGGGTAAGACAAGGCTGTATCCTTTCACCAATACTATTCCTATTGTTGATTAGCGATGTGCTTCATGCAGCTTTGTCGACGGGAAACGGAGGAATTCGATGGACTCTTACATCTCAACTGAAACATCTTGACTACGCAGACGATGTATGCTTATTCTCCCACAGAATTATGGACCTCCACCAAATGACAGCAGATGTGGAGAGGGAGGCAGGGCTGAAAATTAATACGGCAAAAACTAAAATTATCAGCCTTGGAACAAACTCATCGGCTCAAATATGCATTGCTGGACAACCGGTAGAGAGAGTAGAGGACTTCCAGTATCTTGGTAGTATTGTCTCGACCGATGGTGGAACCGAACTGGATATAGCCAACAGGACCGCCAAAGCAAAGTCCGCGTTCGGGATGTTGTCCAAAATATGGCGAAGCAATGCAATTAGTTTGAGCACCAAAATAAGACTGTTCCGCTCCAACGTTGAACCCGTGCTGTTATATGGTTGCATCACGTGGAGAGTGACCACTACTATCACCAGAAAGCTGCAAACGTTTGTTAATAGATACCTGCGCAATATCTTAAGGATTTTCTGGCCCAATCGTATCTCTAACGAACACCTTTGCGAGAGAACGGGTCAGGAACCAATAGGCACAACCATTCAACGGCGGAAGTGGCAGTGGATTGGTCACACGTTCCGTAAGGGTGACAGTTCCATAGCGAACCATGCTATGCAATGGAACCCTTTCACTCAGGATGGCAGAAGACCTGGCGGTCCGAGGAGAACATGGCGCCGAACATTCAAGAAGAAGGCACGGCAGTTAGGGAAAAGTTGGGGAGAACTCAGATACATTGCCAGAAACCGTACACGATGACGCGTAGGCGTAGTAGAGGCCCCAGGACCCATAAGGGGATATAGGACATAAGTAAGTAAGTAAATTATCAAATCTGTACGATTTTGCACTTGAAGCAGTGAAATTATTTTTTTCATATCTATCGGGTAGAAAGCAAGCTGTAGCAATTAGAGGAAAGACAACAGCATTATTAAGCTTAACGCAAGGTGTCCCACAGGGCTCAATATGTATTGGGGAATATTTTTGTGTGAAGCTTAAACTACTTGATTAGGTACTTAACCTAGTTGTAGTAAATAAGGAGAACGGAAGTGTGTTCTTAGTCCGTAGAAACCTGACACTATCATGAGTACATGGTGTCTCATAGTGTCTCATGAAGATTTTCACCTATCTAACATTTTTTATTTTTTATTTTTCTTGCGTTAGAAGGTGGAAATTTTTCAAGGACGAAACTGAGCCCGTACTCAGTAACGTTGTGGAATTTCTACCCACTACATCTACCTGCCTCCTACCCTTGGTCCTCGCGGCACTGCCGTCAAGCATTTTATCGCGAGAGGGGCTTCAGCCTTACATACTCGGCTCGTTCGTGTTGGCAGCCACCTGCGCCACGTTTCGCTGTCGCTCCTGTCTTCGTTGTTCTTTCATGAAGGTAGTCACAGTTTCACTTACTGCTTCCCAAGCTTCTTGCGTACTCAGCATTTGTCTGGTTATGTTCTCTAGTGTTAAGTTCACACCCAGTCTGTTCGGCAGTAAATTACGTTCTTCGTGATATCGTGCACAGTGGAACATGGTGTGTTCCGTATCCTCAACTACTTCCGCACACGTTGAACAATAAGGGTTGTCTTCGTATCCAAATCTGTGGAGGTAAGCTTTGAAACATCCACGAAGCATTTTCCAGTAAGCATTTTCGTCAGGTAAAAGTTCAGCTCTCCATGCTTCCTACACATTGAACCAAAAGTCTATATTGGGTATCAATATCTGCATCCATCTGCCTTTGTCAGAAAAGTTCCATTGCCATTCTTTGAGTCTTGCTCTTGGTGGTACTTCAGTGTCACTTCGACTCGTCGCTGTTGACACGATTGTTCTGCTGACACGATATTTCCGTTAGGCTTCTTCAACGAGGAGGTCTATTGGCACTATTCCAGCTACTATGCATTCCGCGTCGTCGGAGGTTGTTCGAAAGGCACTGCAACTCTCAAGGCATTGGTCCTGTAGACCGCTTCCGCCTTCCTTCTGTACGATTTCGTCTTCATGGCACCTTTGGGAGCCGTAAAGCATCATCGACGTCTCAACTCTTATTTATTATTAGCTTAATACAAGCTCAAAAAAAAAAACTTAAACAATCTAAACTTACAACTAGCGGCAAAAAAACTTAGAAACTAAAACTTAAACTAACAGCATTTTGGAGAGAAGGGAGGAGGTAGAGGGCGTGAAAAGGGGTAGGTGAAAATTGTTTTTTTTTTTTTTAATTAATTTCTTAAAAACTATCTTAAATGCTAGGGAGGAAGAAGGTCATGATGTCATGAGGTGTGGAGGGATTTTCTAAGGGAGGATAGACTGCAATGAAAGTCTAGGGTGTTCTGTGCGTTGTTGGCAAGACGTAACATTCTGGTGATTGGTTCGAAGTGGCCGTAGTTGGTGCGGTGGTAAGGAAGACGAAAGAGGGGTACAGTCCTAAGGTTACGAGGGTTTGTGCGAAGGGAAATCATTTCTAGTAGAGCGGGGGAATCGATCGATCCAGTTAATAATTGGTGCACGAAGAGTATGTCGGCAACCTCACGACGTTTTGTAAGGGTTTGCAGGTTAATCAATTTTAGCCGATTTTCGTAGGGGGGTAAGATATAGTTTTCGGCCCATGGGAGACCGCGTAAGGCAAAGCGGATAAACCTACGCTGCACAGCTTCGATTCTAAGGGAGTGGGTGTCGTGATAAGGTGACCAAACTTGGCTGGCATATTCGAGGTGGGGTCTGACAAAGGTGATATAAAGGGATTTAGTTACGTAAGGGTTCGAGAATTCTTTAGACCAGCGTTTTATGAAACCGAGAGAAGAATTGGCCTTGTGTATAATTTGATCAAAGTGGGAACGGAAGTTTAGTTCCTTATCACAAATAATACCCAAATCGCGTATACAGGACACTGATGGAACGGGCTTATTATTAAAGTTATATCTTCTAAGGGGAGGGGGGAGGCGTTAACGGGAGAATGTTATGGATTGACATTTGGCGACATTAAGTTCTAAGAAGTTTTTTACGCACCATGTGTGGAATGAATTTAGATCGTTTTGAAGTAACAGTGAGTCGTTGGGGGTAGATATAACCTTGATGATTTTCATGTCATCCGCGTAAATAGACAGATCTGAGTCTTTCAATATGTGACCAACATCATTTATAGTTAAGACAAAGATCAGCGGACCAAGATGACTGATTTGAGGAACCCCGGAAGTGGCGTCAATGGGATCGGAGATTGAAAAACGGAAGAGAACCCTGTATTGGCGATTCTCGAGGTATGATCTCAGCCATGAAATGAAAGAGGGTGGGAAACCGAGGGCATTAAGTTTAAGGTAAATAGTACGGTGACAGATTTTATCAAAGGCTTTGCTGAAGTCGGTGGTAATAACATCCACTTCATTGCCTTCCTCTAATGCTTGCAGTGTTTTGGAAACAAATTCGGTTAGGTTAGTCGTAGTGGACCTACCCTTTAAAAAACCGTGCTGTTGTGGGGTAAAAATGGATTTGCAGTGGAAATACAGTGAGTCGTATACAATGCTTTCGAAGAGCTTGGGGATAGAGGAGAGTTTGGCTATGGGTCGATAGTTCGATATGTCACTTTTACAGCCTTTTTTATGGATGGGGAAAATGAAGGAGTCCTTCCATAATTTAGGGAAAACGGCTTGAGAGAGTGAGAGTCGAAAAAGAGTTGTAAGGGGCTGGCACAGGACGTTGACACATTTTTTTATGAAAATGGCAGGTAGACCATCGGGACCGGGGGAAAAGTCATCCTTGAGTCTGTTAATATTTTCTCGCACCATATCAGACCTAATGTCAATTGAGACTAGGGAGGTTTGTGGGCAGTTACTCAGGTAGGAGAAATAGTCAAGGTCCGGATCGTGTACATGGTCACTGTACGAAAGGGTGAAAAAGGTCGCAAAGAGGTTGGCGATTTCTTTAGGGTCAACAGAAGATGTATTAAGTAACTTTAGAGTGGAAGGGAAACCATCGGACTTCCTTTTGACATTAATAAATTGGTAAAAGCGCCTAGGATCTGTGATTAGACTTAATTGCATTCTATCAAGGTATTCGCGATAAAGGGATTCGCAGAGGTTGGAAAAACGGTAGTAAGCTTGTTGGTAGTATGAGAAATCTGAGGCAGATCTGGATTTCAAGAAAGTTTTCCATAATTTGTTTCTAACATTACGAAGAGAACGCAATTCACTATTATACCAGGCAGGGGATGACGAGCAGTTTTTTCGAGGCACATAAGGGACAGATTAGAGAAGACAGTCAAAGATTGCTGTGTAGAAGAATGCAAGAGCGATATCAATGGGGGTGTTGACGTTTAGAAAGAGGCTGAAATCTATGTTATTGACTAAGGTATTAAGTTTAACGAAGTCAGCTTTACGAAAGTTGAAGGAGAAAGAGTTTTCAAAATCAACAGTGGTGTGGTCGATTTCATACGAAAAGGCAAGAGCGAGAGGGGGGTGATAGTGGTCTAGAGTGGAGAGAAGATGGTTACTTGCGGTAACCAAAGAATTATGAGCGTCGGATGAGAAAATAAGATCTAACTGCCTACCTAAGTTGTTCGTTATGCCACTAATCTGAAAAAGGCCGGAGTCAAAAAGACGATCAGTCAGGAGGGTTTCCTTTTCCGAGGAGGAGTTAGTAGGAACAAAGGATGATTCGTCCTCCGATGGAGTCCATTGCAAAAGGGGAAGGTTGAAGTCGCCAACAATTATAAAATCGTCATCAGGATCAGCGATATCTAACAGAGAGTCCACTGTATTAACGGCCTGCTGGTATGCTTGGGCGGGTTGAGAAGGGCGAATATAACAGCAAACAATATATATGCTCCGTCTAGATACAGATAGTTTAACACATACGAATTCAAATGAGGTTGTGTTAGTGAGTTTGACGAGGGTTGTATCAAGGTGATTATGAATAGCTATAAGAACACCGCGGCCGAAGGAGAGGTCTTCATTTTCCTGGCCGTCAGCGCGGAAGACTACGAAATCAGAAGTGAATAATTCACTGTTAAGATAGTGACTTATTGTTAAGACTTGCTAAGAGCAGTCTCTTCTTCTGTTTAGGCCTTCCAATATTTGGCATGATCCTTGCCAGGGCAGCCGCTGTTCTTGCTTCCTTCTCAGCTGCATGTTGCAGCTGTTCGTGCTCCAACTCACCAAGAAATTTGGTCACTATAAGGATCGCTATGTTGTCGGCAAAGCCGATTATTTTCGAGGACCTCGGGATTTGAAGTCTGAGGACGTCATCGTACATTAGATTCCATAGTAGTGCACCTAGTACGGATCCTTGGGGGACACCGTCTGTGACGTTATACTGCCACATTCTGTCGTCGGTATAATAGTGAAGTATTCTTTTTCTAAAATAGTCCGTCATTATTTTTTGCTGATAGTCCGGTACTCTCTTGGCGGTAAGTGCTCGCAGGATGTTACTCCAGTTTGCGGTGTTGAAGGCGTTTTTAACATCCAGCGTTATGATCGCACAGTACTGTTTACTTACGCCTTTTCATCGCCTTCCTTCCATGGCTTTTTTCGCTGTATTTACGACTTCGTCGATGGCGTCTATAGTAGAACGTACCTTACGGTAGCCACACTGGTGGTCTGCGAGGCCTCCCGCTTCATCGATCGCGCTTTCCAATCTGTCACTTATTATGCACTCCAGTATTTTACCCATGGTGTCCAGCATTAATAGAGGCCATACAATGAAGGATCCTGAGGTGATTTATTACCTTTTGGTAAGAGGACAAGCCTTTGCTTTTTCCTCTGATCGGGGAATACTCCTTCCTTGAGGCAGGCGTTGTATACGTCTGCAAAGAAGTGTGGGCGCCAGTTAATTGCTGCTTTTAATGCAATGTTTGGGATTCAATCGACTCCAGGTACTTTTTGATCCTTGATGTTTTTCCAGACTTGTAGGACTTTTGCTGCTGTGTCGAGAGGTATTGGAAACGCCCCCGTCGTGGTTCTCCTCTCAGTTTGATCCACTATTCTTGGTTGTTGTGGTGGAAAAGTACAGAGACCACGTTTACGAGAAACACCGTGGACCTATCTTACATTTGATTTCCAATGTATGCAGTACACATTAAGCAAATTGAATCGGAAAGCGTAAATCTGTCCGATTTGCAGTTCGTCACTTAAACTGGAATAACCTTACACGTAGTTATGTTTATCAGCAGCATCTTGGTTAATTGGTTGAATTTAGAATAGTTTGACGTTAAGGAAGCTTCTTAACTACAATTTCAAAAACCCTTTCTTCTCTTTTCCATCATAACTAAACACTTTTCATCACACGATCCTCTATCGGACGATCACGATGCAACAAATTGCTTGCAAACTTCCCAAATGTGTTTCCCCTGGCGTTTACTAGTAGCAATGAAGTTCACCTGCCCTGGTCTCCCTTACCTTAACAAACTCTTAATTCTTTCCAATCGTGACAGACAAGACCATTATCGAGGAACGTCAATAGCAAAAGACCTATCAAACCATGATTTATTCGCGAAATTCGAGGCCACACCAACACTGTATGCCTCACTTAAACACGTAAGTTTTCGTTACATTCTTTAGAACCAGGTTGGCAGGCTTTTTTCTTTGGCGTCATATACATAATGTATCTTGCAACAAAGTAGGAACCTTTTAACGTGGAACTGCAACATTGTTGTAACCGAAAATTTATTTATATAACACGGACATAAAAAAGAGTGGATGACGTGGAAGCCCAACTAAAGCATCAAAGAAAGGGCAAAAAAAAAAAGAACTCCAAGGGAAATACGGGATGTTCCTTTAATGACCTCTGAAGGCAATTAAGGAGGGGCCAGTGAAAAATTAGGCAATTTCCAACGGATTTTCCGTGTGCCTGTGCCTGCGTGCGTTCTGCTGGTGCACGTATTCTTCATGATAACCAAAATGGACAGAAGACGAAGCGTCATACATATTTCGTGCGCCAGATAAGAGTAATGGAAGCTGCATCGTGCACTAAAAGAGGTAACAAAACAAACAGCAGGAGTATGCAAGTGGCGTAGGATGAACGAAATCCTCTTTCTGTACCTTTTTGGTGGATTCGTGGTGGTTATCTCCTTGGTTCAGAGCGGAGGATGAGTAACCTATCAAATCTCAGATTCGGAACGAGGAGATGCATTTTATTTTTATTCCCGTCATATTTCATGCGATCGAGAGTTAGCGGCAGCTGTCTGTTGGAAAATAATTTTATTTCTGCATCGAGAGTGAGGTTTCGTATTTTAATTTAACAAAGTTGCGCGGGTTAACTTATGTAGTCGTTCAGTATTTTTGCAAATTTTGGGTAAAAGAATGTAAGCCAAAGAGATAGTCGTTAGACCATTACCAGGAAGGGATAACTTAATTCCTGATTGCGGATGTGGAGATTGGCAGGAATGCAGGGGCTATCTCAAAATCATGATCAGATTACAACGATCAAGTGCTTGCTTTAGGTTAGCATCTGACCAAAACTCGACCACTTACTAAACTTGTTTTGAATGTTTGTTGATTCAAATGTCGATGTCGTTTGTGTAACCGAAACATGGTTTAATATTGATGTTGTGGATGAGGTATATGCTATAAAAGGCTATCGGCTATTAGGAAATGATAGACCATATAGAATAGGGGGCGGCGTTGCAATGTATATCCGCAACACTATATTCGTTAAGGTTTTAATCAACTCGCCTCCCGGTAGTCCAGTAGAGTATTGTTTTGTTGAAGTTGTGCGAGAGAAGAAAAAATGTCTTCTAGGTGTTGTCTACCGACCTCATAGCCATTTCGATTTATCTCCCGTATACAATATCATAGAAAACTATTCTCCTAATTATTGGAAAACCATTGTTTGCGGTGATTTTAACTGCAATTTGTTAAATCATGCGGGCTCTACATTATTTCTTGAGACAATGCAAACACTTAGTCTAGATATTAGAAACAAAACTGTTCCAATGCACTTCACTCACACTAGCACTCTTCTGGACTTGTTTTTCACCAATGATAATCAAGACGTTTTTTATAGCCAGTTCTCAGGTCCTGTGTTCTCGAAGCATGATGTTATATTTACCACATTTAGCTTCCCCTGTGGTGCACATCGCTTAAAACATACCTACCGAGATTTTAGAAACACTCAAGCATTGGAGCATGATCTACAAAGAGTGAACTTGCAGCCTATATACTATGAGAGTTCAAGTGAAAATCAGGTAAATTTCCTACATAGTGTTATACAGCATCTTTTTAATTGTCATGTTCCTCTTAAGACCAATGTTACCAAGTAATCCTACAACTTGTGGTTTACTCCCAAATATTCGACTTAAAAGACAAGCGCGGCGAAGCTTATAAGAGATGGAAACAATTTAGACTTCCTGAATTTTATAATGTTTTCCGCCAGCTAAGGAATCTAGTTAATTCAAAAATCAAGCAAGCCAAGCGCGACTATTACGACGCGCACTTAAATCACAAGCTGCCAACTAAGACCCTCTGGAAAATTTGCGGGAACTGGGTATCGTTCGCAAGAGTAACACCATAAATGACAACATCGACATTAGTCGTTAAAACAGAGAGTTTGTAGAAGTTCAAAGGTCTTCTAGTGCTTGTACTGCACCTAATCTTACTTATTTACTTAGATGGCGCTACGGTCCGGGGTGGACCTGAGCCTCAACCAACAAACCTCTCCAGCTAGCGCGGTTACGAGCCAGCTGCCTCCAGCTACGCACGCCAAGTTGGTTGAGGTCCCCCTCCACTTGTTTGAGCCACCTACCGCGAGCTCGTCCTCTACTGCGTCGTCCATCCGGGGTGGATTTGAAAACTTTCTTAGCGGGAACGTTGGGCTCCATCCGCTCTAAATGACCCAGCCATCTTAGTCGCTGTATGTGAACTCTTCTAGCTAAGTCGATGTCCTTGTACAGGCCATATAACTCGGCATTGTACCTTCTCCTCCACTCACCGTCTATGCAGACGGAACCAAAGATTGCTCGAAGAACTTTTCTCTCGAAATAACCAAGGGCATCCTCATCCGGTTTTGTCAAAGCCCATGCCTCTGCGCCATACAGCAGGACTGGGATGATTAGTGTCTTATAAAGAGTTACCTTAGTAGTTCGAGATAGGGCTTGGAGTTCACCATAGAGCCTAGGTAGACAAAATCCTTTACTACCTCAAAATTATATCTGTCTATTGTGGCGTTCTGTCCAAGACGCCGATGTTGGGTGTCCTTTTTTGTAGACAGCATATATTTTGTTTTGCTTTCATTCACCGCTAGACCCATCTTTGCTGCCTCGATCTCAATACTCGTAAACGCCCCATTGACGGCCTGCATAGTTCTTCCGATTATGTCAATTTCATCGGCATAAGCGAGTAGTTGTACAGACTTGTAAAAGATTGTACCTCCGGTGTTGGCTTCTGAGTTTTGTACAATTCTTTCAAGATCGCATGATAGCGCGTCACCTTGTCTAAGACCTTTCCTGACATCGAACGGTTCGGTGATGTTCTTACCGACTTTGATGGAGCAGCGAGAGTTCTCCATCGTCATTCTGCACAAACGGAAGAGCTTGGCAGGGATGCCAAGACTAGACATGGCTCTGTATAACTCGTCTCTATACACGCTATCATAGGCAACTTTGAAATCGATGAAGAGGTGGTGCGTATCGATTTTATATTCATGGGTCTTTTCCAAGATCTGCCGTAGTGTGAATATTTGGTCAATGGTGGACTTTCCGGGCCTGAAACCGCACTGATAAGGACCTATCAGGTTGTTGACGATCGGTTTTAGGCGTTCACATAATACGGCAGACAGGATCTTATATGCGATGTTGAGGAGACTTATACCTCTGTAATTGGCGCAGTTCAGAGGGTCTCCTTTCTTCAGGATCGGGCATACGATGCTGAGGTTCCATTCATCGGGCATACTTTCGTCCGATCAGATTTTACAGATGAACTGGTGTATGATCCTTACCTACTCATCTCCTCCTGCCTTGAAAAGTTCAGCGGCAAGGCCGTCGGCTCCAGCAGCTTTGTTGGATTTGAGTTTAGATATCGCTATCCTCACTTCATTCTGATCGGGTTGACGGGAATCTTGACTGCCATCGTCACTGTTGAATGGCTCATTCTGCCTGACAGCGGAATATTTGTCACCATCGCCGTTTAACAGTCTACAGAATCGTTCCTTCCATATCCTCAGCACCGACTGCGATTCTACTACTATGTTGTCATTTTTGTCCCTGCAGGCTTCTGTTCTGGCTTTGAAACCCTGGCATGTTCTTTTTACCCTTTGGTAACATTTTCGAACATCATTCCTGCAATAAAGTCTCTCAATTTCCTCGATCGAAGAGAACTTGCTTAAAGAAGACCAAAGCACTGCTAGGAGCTTCAAAAGGCCATCACCAACACGCCAAAGAAACATGATGGTGGAGTGTTGAAGCTAAGGAAATGACAAATGAGAAGAAAGCGGCTTTCAAAGTGCCCCTCTAATAATAGAGACGAAAAAGCTCGCCTCAAAGTGGAATACAGATGTTGCAAGAAAAAGGCGAAAAGGAAGTGCGCCCAGCTTCAAGCAGAGAGTACGGAGGGTCTGACTCGGGAGCTGGAGCAAACCATCTTCCCCGGTTGCTGATGTAAACCAGGCTATCCAGAAGCTGCGACGACACAATATGAACAAGACCGCAACCATATTCAAAATTACCGCCCAAAGAAGGAGGAATGCTCAGGAGATTCGTTCGTCAAAGTTCATTAACAATGCTCATGGCCAGCGTCTTGTGGATGACGAAAAAATTCTGCAGAGGTGGCGGCAGTATTGTGAAGAACTTTTGAATGAACAGTTTCCCCGGCTATACTTTCCAAGAGCCACCCCTAACTGTGAAGAAATACCCGACATTACAGTCGAAGAAGTTATTGAGGCGGTTAAATACTTAAATAAAACGAAAAGCGGTTGGACCAGACAAGATGCCCTCTGAGTTCTGGAAAAAGATGGGAGACATCGGGTTTAGATGGCTCAGAATTCTCATCGCCAAATTTATGAGAGGTGATCCAATGCCGAATCAATGGAGAGAAAGTTAACTTCTCCCTGTATAGAAAGGGAAGGGTGATACGCGAAACTGTGATAACTACAGTTCGAGCAAGCTGATATCACACAGCATGAAGATCGTTGAGTGGGTATTAGGTGGTCGACGCCGAAAAATATTACGGCTATCTGATGATCAGTGCGGGTTTGTCACGGGTAAATCAACCACAGATGCAATCCAAAGTATAAGGACCATATTGGAAAAACATCGTGATTCCTTAAAGGATTTACATATTGTATTGGTTGTGTTGTTTTAAGGAAAAAGAACTTGTTTTTAATTTCACTTGAATTTATTAATATTTATTTGTGATGAATACGAAAAACTAGGAATAAAAAATTTCGTTTTTCTTCGCTCTACTGCTCTGATTGAATCCTTTTTACAATATGGCCGTAGCTTAAAATATATACATTTGTCTCTTTTGTTTTATGTTTTTGAACTGTGGTGAATAGACGGAGCATTGCCAGGTTTGGCAACATTCCCCCCTGGTAAGCTGGTCTCATCTTCTAGGTTACCATACTCGCCAAACCGCTTAACATCAAGTACCGCCAGTTTTGTTGCCGGCCGTGTGTAGGTGCCAGTGGACGTCTTCACTATTGCTGACCTCGTCTGCCCGTCCTTACTTCGGTTCGCCTGCAAAATTCTTCCCTTGGGCCAGGTGTTTCGTGGGTTATTCTCATCGACTATTAGGACAATATCTCCTTCTGATATGGGCTTCGCCGGTGCAAACCATTTAGTTCTTCGGGTGAGTGTAGGAAGATATTCCTTCACCCAGCGATTCCAAAACGTATTGCTGTATTGTTCGCATGTTAGCCAATGTTTTCGGAGGGTATACCCATCGTCTAACAGCTTCCCAGTAAGTCTTATGCCGTTCGATGACCCCATCAAAAAATGATTGGGAGTGAGCGCCTCGTCACTGTCGGTATCTATTGGTATATAAGTAAGTGGCCTAGAATTTATAATGAACTCAACCTCCGCCATCATTGTAAGCAAAACTTTGTCTTTCGGATTACTCCCTATATGCATTTGCGCTAAAGTTTGTTTCACTGAGCGTATCAGCCGTTCACAGCTCCCTCCCGTATGGGGTGAAGCGGGGGGAATGAACTTCCACTTAATTTGATCGCCTTCAAGCTGCTTCGAAAAATCTTCTAGACAAAGCTGATCCATAGCTGTTTTCAGTTCCTGACTTGCACCTCGGAAATTTGTGCCGTTGTCACTCCAGATTTCTTTCGGCCTTCCTCGTTTTGCACAAAATCGTTGAATTGCTCTCACTGTGAGGCATGTGAATAAAACACCCCATCGCTTTTCTGTGCGTCGACCTACCGATACCAGCATTGGGCCAAAATAATCCACACCTACATATGAGAATGGTCGCGTGAAAGGTTTTAGACGAGCTTTAGGAAGTTCGGACATAAGTGGAGCTACTGGCATGGCTCTATTATTCCTACACACTTGACAATCATTTTGAACCTTTTTTAGCACTGCTCGTAACGTTGGAATATAAAAAACTTGACGAATCTCGTTTACTGCTGTCTCGAAACAAATATGCTTATATTTTTCATGGAAGCTTTGCACAATCAATTTTGTAATATGATGTGTTTTTGGTAGGATTTTCGGTCGTTTACATTCAAGGGTCACATGTTTAGAGGCGTCTATGCGGCCTTTCACTCGCATTACTTCATGAGGATCCAGGTAAGGATTTGATTGGTATAAAGGACTGGTATTTTCTATTGCTTGGTTATTTTGTAGAGCTTTTATTTCTTTTAGATAACCTTCAGTTTGGCATATCCGGTATAGATAGGTTTCAGCTCCTTTGAAGTAATCTAGCCTGCCTTCTTCGTTTTGGCATAACCAAAATAAGTAGTTTTTTGTGCCTTTACAACTTGATAATGGAGCTAGGTCTTGTGCTTTAGGAGATTTTCTTAAAAGCATATAACTATATTGATGAACTGGCCTGGTCAAACGGTAGTGCATGCGATCATATGAAAACACAAGCGTTTTCACTCAGCTGAGGCCTACCAACTCCTACTATCAACCTCCACGCGGTGACAGCCGGGTGCCTAGTACCTTAATCCAAGAATTGGGTAACCAACCCCGTTTGGCGGATTCTTGGTGGCAGCAGATGAGAGAGGGGGTGAAGAGTGCTTACCCACTAGAGCACTTATTCCTGTTCCAGGCGGCAGCGGACGAATTCCCCAGACGGAGTCAACGGTGGCGTCTATAGTTCCAGTTGGGTTGAATTTAGTGAATACCTTGCGCCAGCTGCTTCGACGTATTCGGATCACAGGTCGGTAAGGAATATTCAATGTTGGTCAGGATATTGGAATAGATATGGTGGCGGAGGAGCCCTTAATGGGCCAACGGCAGCGCTCATACTCCCGTAGTGGACTACTGGCACCGGTGTACCCGGCCCCTCGCCCTAGGGGAATAATTAAGGAACTGGCCCTCCAGGTTGGGGGTTGTGCCGTCGGGGTAAATTCGCTACCACGTAAAAAATCGATGGTTCCGAAACAACCAAAAGCCTCGGATAAGGATGACTCAACTAATGACGACACCAGCAAACGAAATACGGACAACGACCTTCGGATCGGTACGTGGAATGTTCTGTCCCTTTACAGATCACGTGTAGCCGAACAATTAGCAGAGGTCATAGACTGCTATAAAGCAGATATAACCGCCATTCAGGAAGTGCGATGGGATGGGCCGGGCAAAAAGAGGATGGAAAACTGTGACATCTACTACGGTGATTGCTACAGAGGCAACAGGCAACGCTTATTCGAATGCGGGTTTGTCATACGCAGCAGACTTAGGCAAGAAGTCTTAAGCTTCCGACACGTAAGCGAGCGTTTTATGACTATCCGGATCAAGGCTAAATTCGCTAACGTAAGCCTAATATGTGTTCATGCCCCCACGGAAGAAAAGGACCCTGCCACCAAAGAGTGTTTCTACGAGCTCCTCGACAAAACATACGAGCAATGTCTTAAATACGACGTTAAAATCGTATTGGGCGATTTTAACGCCAAAATAGGAAAGGAGAACGTCTTTGGTAGGGCAGTCGGTAAGCAAAGCTTACACGACACCACGTCTGATAACGGACTAAGGCTAATTGATTTCGCTGTGGAGCGAAATGTCACCATAGCAAGCACATGGTTTCCCCATCTCGATATTCATAAGCAGACATGGCGGTCCAATGATCATGTAACGATCTACCAAATTGATCATATTGCAATCGACGCAAGGCATGCCTCCAGTATTTTGGATGTCCGGACCTTCTTGTTGTAGCCAAGGTATGAATGCGGATATCCCAATCCGAGCAACAAAGAAGAATCACTGTGAGAAAATTTAACGTCGAAAAGCTACAATCACAAGAGACCGCCAGACTCTTCGCTGAACGCGTATCCCGAAATCTTTCAATCACCCCTATGCCGCCAGCATCAAGTGGCGAAAACCAGTGGCAACGCTGCCAATATGCCATCAGAAACGCCGCGACTGATGTGCTGGGTCTCGCTCGTCCACCACCGCGAAACCCCTGGTTTGACGAAGAATGCCGGCGAGTGCATACAGCAAAACAAGAGGCATATAAAGCGGCGCTGCAACGGAAGACGAGTGCTGCTCGTGAGCTCTACGAGCAAAAGAGACGGGAAGTACATTGACTTCTCCAAAAGAAGAAGAAAGAGCATGAGAGCATGAGTGCAAAGCGGCGCTGCACAGAAGGACGCGAACTGCTCGAAGAAGAAGGGAAGAGTATCGACTTTTCAGAAAGAAAAAGAAGGAGCATGAGGAGCTACAGAGAACTATCTCCGACGATGCAGCCTGCGTTTTAGCTAGGATGGTCCCAATCGACATCCTCGCGGATGAGATGCAGAGGGTGTACCTTAGACGTCGCTCGAACCGGCAAGAGGCAAAAAGGATTAGAGAGGAGGAAAGGTCAGCATCGGCAACGCTGTGGCAAACCAGGTGGGACAGCTCTACAAAAAGCAGGTAGACCCACAAGCTTATTTCCACCATAGAATCATGGACAGAGAGAGCGAGGGGGAACTATAACTACCACCTCACACAGTTCCTGACCGGACACGGCGGCTACTAGAAATACCTCCATAGATTTGGACACTGTAGTTGCCCCTGTGTTCAGAATGCCCAAATAAGGAGGAGGATGCGGAGTATGCAGTGTTCTATTGCAGACGCTTTGCAGAAGATAAAGCATACCTGCCAAGCGCAGATAGTCTCGTAAGTCACATGAGGCGATCAGAGGGCGAGTGGATGGAGATCTACACATTCATAGTGTGTATGTAGAGCACGCTGCGAAGAGCCCAAGAGGCGGCCTCGGAGACTTGAGCATAATTGCTAACCAGCCCGCGAAGAAATACCTAACGGCAGTCTCGCGGGGAGAGTGGTTGAAGTGTGTAGTGTGTGTGTTTAGTACGAAGTCGTATTCCAGGAATCGATTACTCAGGTTTGCGGACGTGCATGCTAGAAGCACTAGGGGTATTAGTATCTATGTAGATTACACAACAATAAAAAAAAAAAGGGCGCGCGTAAATTAGGACATAACCTAACTAAAGGAACACTATAGATATAAAAGTCAAAATTCACGTAAAAGTTGTAGCTAACTCCCCGACTGCTCATAGCTGAGGAATGACCGACCAGGTTCAAAGAAGTCATTGCAAATGTAACCTAGGTATCACTGCCTTTGAATATATTCACAAAAATCAGCTAACAGCAACTGAAAATCTCCACAACTGCATGTGCTTACAGACTGAATCATTCATACATACTCGTATGATGGAAAAAATTCCCAGTAAATGGAAAATAGAGAAAATGGAAAATGGAAAATGATAACAACAGGATGCTGTGCTCGTGTAGCTATGTGTTGTAAAATAACACAAAATTCGAAACCCACTGCCGTTGCCGACTAACAAAAAGGGTTGAACATAAGCGCGCACACAATGTACATCACAATACAGGCATTCTGATCCTCCCTTCTGAACACACGCCGCGCCGGCAACCGCCCGAGAGTGGCGGTGGTATGCAAGCGTCTAGACTATGGCTAGACGCTGCAAACCACTGCACACTCAGACATTTGATTGCTGGCAATTCACTTTGTTCAACAGGGTTTTTTTTTTTTTGTACTTTTGGAGGCGATAGGGGATGGTTTTACCCAGTTAGCATCCCTTGGAGTACTGTTTTCGTGGATGCATTTGGGAGTTCTATGGCGAACAAGGAATCTTTTTTTTTGGACTTTGGAGAGAGGTTGTGCAAAAGAGAGAGAACATTTACGTTAACTCCACCAATGGCGGGGGCGCCTCAGACGACAAATGAGATCCTTGTGCAAGGCGAAAGTTTCGCTTTTACTCTGCCGAAAGGACTTCTTTCGAATGCAAGCGATGCCGCCGCGATGTGTTGGAGTGAGAGGTGGGACGGTATTTTTGGCCAAATAGTGCGTGGTTATGCTTCTGTGACGACGACGATTTTCTTTTTTTGTCATACATACGAGTATGTACATACATCGAATCGATGGAAATTGGACTTCCCTGTGCATGAATTCGATTGGTGGGACAAAATAATTTAACCACACCCGAAGGTGACGGACTAATAATGACGGTCTTGCGTTGGGAATTAAGTTTATGGAGAGAACGAGTGTTGGATTGGAGACCATCAGTCTTTCTCTTTACATATTAAGTGTGGACATAATTGATTTCGAGATTTTTTGTACTTCAGCACTGCTGATACAAATAAAAATTAGTAATCCGCCACATGTACTACTGCTTCTTACTGTAGGGAAGTAAGGGATCTGCATTGCGATTGATCGGGAAACTACCGACTGCTCGAAACCAGTAGCTCATCAATCAACTTCGTGATGAAGTGCTTGCTTTACCTCCTAGTAGTGGTCCCCGGGCAACTATATGTATAAACACTTATACGTGTAGGCTAAGTGCGGGTTGTCTAGGCCCTTGGTTCTAGACTCGGTAACGTGGGCCAGCAACCCGTGTTACTGAAAACCGACACTATGCTTTGGATGAGGAATGATCACAAGTTGACGACTTTTGGCTATTGTACCCGGACAAAGATAGGTTTCTGGAATGTAAAGATGCTCCTCGATGCAGGAAACGAAGGACCAGATTGCCAGATTGGAAAATGAATTCATGCAATATAAACTGGATATTTTGGGGGTAAGTGAAATGAGACTGTTAGAGCGGGCGAGTACCAGTCCCCAATGCGTAACACTCTACTACTTTATTCTGGAACACCATCCGGAAGTCCGCGGGAATATGGAGTCGGACTACTGTTAACAACAACAGAACGCATGGGCCTAATTTCTCGGCAGCCTCATGGTGATAGGATAATGACGGCCAGTTTCCGGACTAGAGTATGACGCATCGCCATCACACAGTGTTATGCCCCAATGAATGGCTCGTCTGAGGACGAAAAGGAGAGCTTCTACAATCTTTTAAGTGCCGTCTTTAACACACCACTAAGTGGAGACATTGTCATAGTGATGGGGAATTTGAATGCCAAGGTGGGCAAAGACAACGAAGGGCTCAAACATGTAATCGGGAAGCATGGACTAGGCAACCGCAATGACAATGGCGGAAGGTTTGTGGATTTCTGCAATGCCAACCGCCTTGTGATGGGTGGCACCATGTTTCAGCACAAGACCTGCCACAAAGTCAGCCGGGTTTCCAACGACAGGCAAGCAACTTCCAACCAAATTGATCATTTTGCCATCAGCCGCCGCTGTAGAAGTAGTCTCCTGGACGTTTGTAACAGGCGAGGGGCAGATGTGGGGATAGTACGAGATCACCATCTTATGATAGCTGGTCTCCAACTAAGTACGCACTGCTGCAGTTCGAAGATCCCACGACAACAAAGGAATGCCCAGGATCAACATCGATAGACTTAGTGATATCTCAGTGCACCAACAATTAAGGGAGCACCTTTCGCAAGGTGTGGAAGCAATCAGCAGCTCAATGCCCGCAACCATCCAAGACCATTGGTGTGCTGTGAAAAATGTTTTTACATCTGGTGCTGAAAGAATTGTCAGTCGATCGCAGGGAAGACATAGGGCGTGGCTTTCCGAGGATGCCTGGAGACGGATTGACGAACAAAAACAGCTGAAAGCTCGCGTTGCAGCTACTACAGGAGCAGGGAGAGGCGAGCTAGAGTTCTTATATCGCATAAAGATAAAAGAAGTTCAGCGTGTCGTGCGACGTGACAGGCGCAACTACATCAATGCACTGGCAACAGAAGCAGATGTGCAACAACAGGACCGTCTACAGAATCACCAAAGAGCTGACAGGTGGTCGCAGATCCAGCCAACACCCAGTGGAAAGCATAGACGGCTCCTTGCTCATTTCGGATGAGGACCAGCTCAAGAGATGAAAAGAGCATTTTGCTATGGTTTTGAACCGTGTATTCGCTAGCGATATGCTCCCAAATCAGACTGAGATGCCCGAGGTGAGAAATGCCCGAATATGAACCACGACTCCCAGTAATGATGAGATCACTATCGCGATCAAGGCACTCAAAACCAGTAAGGCGGTAGGACTTGACGGTATTCCGGCAGAGGTCTTACGAGCAGCGCCCACAACATCGGCTGAGCTTCTACTTCCACTTATAGAGAGAGCTTGGGAAGCTGAAAGCTTTCTTAACGACAGGAAAAAGGGAATGATCGTGAATCTTCCGAAGTTGGAAATTTAATGGAGTGCGGAAACTGGAGGGGTATCTGCGCCGGCTGTAGCTAAGATAATAGCTAAAATCATCCTTGAGCGAATCAAACAACATCTCGAAGACACACTCGATGCCGAACAAGCAGGTTTCCGCTCTGGATCCTCCTGTGCCGACCACATCAACACCCTGCGGATTATCATCGAACAGTGTATTGAATATCGATCACCACTCCACCTGCTGTTCATCGATGTTGAGAAGGCGTTCGATAGTGTCAACAGGGAGTTTATTTGGCGTGCCTTACGCAGGAGAGGTATTCCCGATAAACTAATTGCTATTATCAAAGCTACATATGAAGGCTCCAAATGTCACGTTCTGCACAGGGGAAGGTTGTCTGAGGAATTTGAGATCCAAAGTGGGGTAAGACAAGGCTGTATTCTTTCACCAATACTATTCCTATTGTTGATTAGCGATGTGCTTCGTGCGGCTTTGTCGACAAGAAACTGAGGAATTCGATGGACTCTTACGTCCCAACTGAAACACCTTGACTTCGCTGACGATGTATGCTTACTCTCCGGCAGAATTATGGACCTCCACCAAATGACAGCAGATGTGAAGAGGGAGGCAGGTGTTGTCGGGCTGAAAATTAATACGCCAAAAACTAAAATTATCAACCTTGGAGTAAACTCATCGGCTCAAATATGCATTGCTGGACAATCGATAGGGAGAGCGAAGGATTTCCAGTATCTTGGGAGTATTGTCTTGACTGATGGTGGAACCGAACTGGATATAGCCAACAATCGCGGAAGCAAAATCCGCAATCGGGATGTTATCCAAAATATGGCGAAGCAATGCAATAAGTTTGAACACGAAGCTAAAGTGTTCCGCTCCAATGTTGAATCCGTGCTGTTAGATGGATGCAGCACGTGGAGAGTGACCGCTTTTATCAGCAGAAAGCTGCAAACGTTCGTTAATAGGTGCCTGTGAAAGTCAAGGAAAACATCTCGCGAAGGATAGAGCACGACCGGCTCAACTGGTATTAAAAAGGCAATGTCAGTGAACGTTCCAAGGACATCCCGAGGCAGGGGAGGCAGGCCTATAAATGGATATGCTTGGATCAAACAAATGCGACGACATCGGCATTTCATTGGCCCCAGTAACCGAGTGATCCAAAATCGGAAGGCCTGCCGATATTTTCTGAGGTCAAATAGGTGAACCTCACAGGCGGATCAGTAGAAATGCGGTGAAGTGGAAGGGTTATGATCCCTTATTTTCGGATCATAACCTCGCTGATAAAAGGAAAGCTTTTGCCAAAATTTAAATGGAACAATAGTTTTCTCAGTGAATACCAAAGGAATCTGAATAACAAGCTGATGACATTGAATAGTTCTTTGCGTATCGAGAACATGCTCGAAATTATAAAAGCTTCAATTCCTAGTCAGCCAAGTTGTCAAAATCGAAGAAAGTTTTTTAAGGAAAAATGGTTCGACGACAAGTTACTAGGAAGAAATCATTTGCTCTCCTCTCATTGTTCCGAACCTATAATAACTCATATTTCAGGCTTAGTTACACTGCAGCTATCAAACAATACAAGAAGTTATGCGCGGGAAAGAAGAAAGCACACAGCATGAGCATTATTGCCTCCTTGTCAAATGCAAGATTGCCAGGTAATTTTTGGAAAGCTATGAAAGCGGCAAACGGTTCGACTTACTCAAAAGGCTGCTCTCTTAAGGCAAATGAGCTAAAAGAATACTTTGCCTCTCTACTCAACATTGAGCGCAGAGCTATTCGGTCTCAGTATGCGGAGCCACTGATAGCAGATCGATTTCTTGTTGCCGATTTCACAGTAGAAGAGCTCCTGATAACTCTAGGTACCGCCAAACTAAGCAAGGCAGCTGGCATGGACAGAATCTCGTACGAGTTTTTTAAAAATGCCACTCCGGAATATATGGCGAAATTAACTGACTGCTACAATAAGATCTTCCAGAATTGCGAGATACCATCGGGATTCCTGTGTTCAATCATCTTTCCGATATTTAAAAAGGGAGACATTAACCTTCCAGAAAACTATAGAGGTATCTCTTTTTTGAATACGTCAATGAAGCTTTTTGGAGGGATGCTATATCGCAGATTAACAACCTGGGTTAACGAAAGGAGGCCACTCAGTGAGTTTCAGTCTGGTTTTCGAGCTAAGTATTCTACAATAGATCAAGTGTTCTTATTATCGAACCTTGCCTAGTCTTATCTGCAGCGCAGTAAAAAATTGTTCACCTTCTTTGTTGACTTCAATGCAGCATTCGATTCAATAGATAGGGAAAGTCTATTCTACAAATTGTCGAATTTAGGAATCTCTTCTAAGGTTAAAGTAACTCTAAGAGCTCTGTACGCGGCCGATACGATAGCTTTGTGGGATGGTGAATCGGTCTCTGATAAATTTAGTTCATCGATG
Source organism: Brachypalpus laphriformis (assembly GCA_945910035.1). Lineage (NCBI taxonomy): Eukaryota > Metazoa > Arthropoda > Insecta > Diptera > Syrphidae > Brachypalpus > Brachypalpus laphriformis. The sequence continues at coordinate 39,916,934 of OX246756.1, forward strand.
GGCCTTAAGCAAGGATGTGTGTTGAGCACCCTTCTGTTTGCTATCTTTATTGATGACATGGCAGAATGACTTGGAGGAGACGTAGATGTAGCAGGTGTTATCGTACCGGTGTTATTATACGCTGATGACATAGTGCTTTTAGCAGACTCCCCTTAGCAGCTGCAAGAAATGATCAACAAGTTGGAGAAGTACTGTGACACTTGGAACCTAACTATCAGCACTAGTAAGTCCAAAATCATGATTTTTCAAAAAGGGCTCGGAAGATATGCTGCAAATGAAAAATGGTACTTTAAAGGACAAGAGATGGACGTAGTAAAGGAGTTCAAGTACCTAGGTGTAACCCTTACAAGCAATATTAGCTTCAAAAAGCACCTCACGTCTAAACTTTCCGAAGCCAAAGCTGCCATATGTGCATCCTGGAAAACTTGTATGTCAAACAGGCATATTGGACATCCGGAAAAATGCAAGCTGTTTCAAGCAGTTTCTTAATCCATCATGTTTTCACAGCATGACTTTTCTGCATAAGAAAAGGACTTAGGACTATCGTCTAAGGTTTGGCCTAAGAAATGCCAAACTTAAAATTTACATTCCTTCAGGCCCGGAGGAAGACACAGACGATGTCAACGACGCCAACACTCTGTTGGAGCCCCCCCCCCCCCCCCCCCCCCCCCCCAATGCCCCCGCTGAAGATGATTCAGATTAATCTGCGGCACTCGCAGTGTGCCACAGATAATCTGTGTGTCTTTATCAATGAAGAAAACATCGATATCGGCATCATCCAGGATCCCTGGGTAAGGGGATCTACCATCAGGGGACTTCAGGACAACCACTACAAACTCTACTACAACCACAACAACTGCAACGGTAAGCCTAGAACTTGCATTTTAGCTAAGAAGCATATAAAAGCTTTTCTATGTCCTAACCTTAGCTCTGCCGATTTAACGGTGGTTAAACTGGAAACTGCAAACGGTGAGGCATTTTTCGTTGCATCTGTCTACATGGACCGGGATCGGCAAGCCCCAACGGAGGAAGTCCAATACTTAACACCAACTATAAACATCAGTAAGGCCAACCTCTTGATGGGCTGCGACGCCAATGCCAGACATACGCTTTGGGGTAGCGCGGAGACAAATGACAGAGGTGAGTCTGTTTTCGATTTCATCATTATCAATAACCTATCAATTTGCAATACTGATAACTCTCCAACTTTTGTTTTTCCGAGTACGGATAACTTCAATGGGTGGGAGGCGGTTATTGACATTACTCTAGTATCTAACAACGAAACCATCACGGTTGAAAACTGGAGAGTGTCCGATTTACAATCTTTTTCTGATCATAACTGGATACTCTTCAACGTCTGTCTCGAGATTGAGACCCCTAAACCGTATAGAAAACCAAAACGCATAAACTGGACAAAGTTTAATCGTATAGTTAAATCAAAACTGGGTAGCACATCAACGTATAAAATCGACTCGACCACGGAACTGGATTCAAAGGTTGAAATCTTTGAGAAAGCAATTAACGTTGCCTTTAAAGTCTCGTGTCCAATCAGTTTTGGTAAAAAGAAAGTCTCAACATGGTGGAATGAAGATCTATCAAAGCTTAGAGCGATCTTCAATATCTGCTACATTCACAACTTCTGGCAGCCCTACAAGAACTGCCTAAAAATATATAAGGAGTCCATCAGAATGGCCAAAAAACAGGGCTGGAAAGATTACTGGCAGTATATCGAGTCCCTCAAAGAATCCGCAAGGCTCAGCAAAATTTTGTCCAAAGGGCATAGCAACCCGTCTTTTCTTAAAAAGACGGATGGAAGCTGAACGTGCTCTTCTGCGGCATCTCTGGAACTCCTGATGAGTACTCATTTCCCAGGCTGCAGTGAGATTAGAGTAGAACAAGCTAGTTCGACCTGTTCGCCACTGGCAGCTTGGGATAACATCACAAACATTATTACGGAGGATAAAGTCTCCTGGGCTATAAATAGCTTCTCTCCCTATAAGTCACCTGGCCCTGACAGCATCATGCCTATTATGGTGCAGAAATTGCAAGACATAGCAATTCCCTGGCTATTAACGATTTATAGGAGTTGCTTAAACCTAAGTCATGTTCCCCAAACCTGGAGACGTGTCAAAGTAGTTTTCATCCGCAAGGTGGGCCGGCGAGGACATGAATCCGCGAAGGATGTTAGACCCATAAGCCTGTCCTCCTTTGTTTTGAAAACTATAGAACGTATCCTAGACTTCCATATCCGCGATAACCTGAGTTCTCCACTGTCGAAATCCCAGCATGCCTGAGATACGCTCAAAGGGCGGTCCACAGAAACTGCTCTTCATGAGGTCGTGCGTAAAGTGGAAAAAACTCTTCACTACAAAGAATATACTCTCGCCACATATCTTGATATAGAAGGAGCCTTCAACAACATTTTCACTGAATCTATTCAGGAATCTCTCACCGAGTTAGTTGTAGAAGGCTTTATTAGCCAATGGATAGTCTATGCTCAGTACTCGTATAATCCATACAACACTAAGCAACTGCAGTACAACAAAGACGGTAAACAGAGGAACTCCACAAGGCGGAGTCATCTCCCCCTGCTCTGGTTAATGCCGATTAATAAAATCTTGGTGCGACTTGATAGGGAGGGTTTTAAGGTGGTTGCGTACGCGGATGATGTGGTTATACTAGTATCAGGAAAGTTCCTCTCCACGATAAGTCAACTCATGGAGAGGGCTCTGGATAAGGTACACTCATGGGCTACAAGCTGTGGCCTCTGAGTAAATCCGGAGAAGACTGAAATGATGCTGTTTACCACTAAAACCAAGGTACCGGCATTCACCCCCCCCAAACTAGATGGTCAGCCTCTCTCGATTTGCTCCAGTGCAAAATACCTAGGCACGGTTCTAGACCCGAAACTTAGTTGGAAACTCAATATAGAACAGCGAATTAAGAAGGCATGCGTAGCCTTCTACGTACGCAGCCGTTGTGCGTCGGATCCTTACTTACGGCGCCATCGTTTGGTGGCTAGCTTTGAGCAAAAAGTACAATATCGACAGAATAAAAAAAGTACAGAGATCGGCGTGCGTGGGTATATCAGAAGCAATGAGGTCTTGTCCAACAGATGCTCTCAGTGTGATCTTGCATCTGATCCTTCTCGAACTACACATCATAGACACAGCTATATGCAGCGCAGTCCGGCTCAGGGAATATGGATGCTGGACCACAAGGCCATATGGTCACGGCAAGGTCCTGGAGACGATACCAAGTGAACTGGTTGCGCCCTCGACCGACTACACGATACCCAAACTCAACTTCAGAAAATCCTTCTTAGCAAAATTCCCTTCCAGAGAAGAATGGAAGAACGGAAGGGTTACCTGCAGCTATGATATAGGAATATACACGGACGGTTCGAAGATGAACTGCGGAGTCGGCGCAGGCATCTTCTCTGACCAGCTGAATATATCAAGGACCTTTCGTCTCCCAGACTCTGCTAGAGTTTTCCAAGCGGAGCTTCTTGCGATTCGAGAAGCCTGCCGCCTGCTAAACAATCTTCCAACATCTAATCACAATATCGCTATTTCGGATAGCCAGGCTGCCATCAAGGCCATTGATGCGGTTTGCATCTCTTCAAAACTGGTAGAGCAATGCCGGATTGAATTGAATCAACAAAGCACTCACTCGAGAATCACTCTCATCTGGGTCCCAGGGCACAGCAACCATGAGGGTAGTGAGCGTGCTGATGAGTTGGCCAGGCGAGGATCGGCCCTTAACGGCTCTCTAGCAGAAAGAGTCGACATTCCGCTTGGTGCTAGCCAATCGTGGGTCGAACAGCCTCACAAGCTGTGTCATATCTAGGAAGACGTGGCCCAGTTTCAACAAACCCAGGTCAAAAGAGTTACTAGGCAAACCAAGACCAGTTATTGCCAAAATCGTAGCTATTATCACAGGTCACTGGCCAGTTGGAGACCATGCGGCCAAACTTGGTATCCCCCACAACACCTTTTGTAGGAGCTGCAAGGATATTAATGAGAAAGAATCTCTATGTCATTTCCTTTGCAGATGTCCGGCCCTGGCGAGGATCAGACAACAAACCCGAGGATCGAGGATCTGATAGAGATAGCGGACAAGAGGATTGGAGAACTAATCCTCTTCCTGAACTCCACGGGCTGGGTTTAAACTTAACATCCCTTTTTAACCAACCACTACAATAGGTATACACGAGTCCGTGGTAACAAAACGGCGCACCTTAAGCGCTAATTGGGTTCTTTTGGACCGCCACTTTACCTACCTACCATCATGTTGTATGCGGCACAAGTATGGGGCTATAAATATAAACAATACGAAGAAGTGGAAAAATTGCTTCGCTTCTTCCTAAAGCGGATCTTCAAACTACCATCCATAATGCCAAACTATATGCTACATATTGAGACTGGTTTGTCGAACATGTTTTTAGACACACTAAAGCTGCATTTTGATTACGTCCTCAAGCTCCTTCAAATGGATTCTTCAAGACTTATCCACAGGATTGCAAAATTCTTGGTCACAAACCATCTTAATTTCATAAATGATTGGACACTACTCTCCGAGTCCTACGGAGTTTCTCTGCGGCTGGTCGTGAATAATGCAACTGATCTACGTACACAGCTATATGAGGTGCTATCATCTATAGACGCAAAATCACGAGAAGAGTATATTAGTTTGGCAAGATCTTCACAACAAAGGCAATATTACTCCAGACTGAATTTAAATTTGTGTCCAGAAAACTACTTTAATGCGAATTATTCATTGAATATGATCTCAACTGTCTTCCGAGCTAGAGGTGAAATATTGCGCTTAAATTATGTACCTCATAGGCCAGACCTGCCACTCTACTGCGAAATGTGCAATATGCGAGTTAGAGAAGACATTTTCCATTTCCTTTGCCCAGTGTCCAATATTACGTGGAATTAGGAGAGCTGTGTTCGAAACGAACTTCTTAGGAGAAGAAGAAATATTAAGCATTTTAAATGGAGCCAAAGGTTGGAGCACACTTTTTAGATTTATTCAGCACTCATTAATATATCGAAGGAAAGTTTTAACAGAAAGTTTTCAATATTTTTCTTTTTCTTATTCTCTGCTTTAACGTAACAACAACACTTAATTATAATACCTAATTGAAATTGAATTTATCTACATTACTTTGCATCTTTCTTATTTTCTGAACTTGATAAATTGTACTATTATTTTACTTAAGTCAATCTGACCGACGGTTTGTAAACCAGGTCACTAAAGACAATGTACCGTGTAATATGTATCCTGAATTTGCTAAATAAAGTCTTTTCTAATCTAAATCTAAATTTCTACAGGCAACAGGATTGTCTACATCGCATTTAGACTGCATTTCACTCTCATTTATAGAACTGAGCATGAGGTTCGAATTTTTGTGACGAATTTGTTTTTCCATTGAAGTTTTGGTAGTAGCCGCACTTCTGCGACAGGATATTCCTCAGTGAAGGATTGAAGAGCAAAATTTCATACTGCCGGGAAGTTAGAAAATCTAAGACAAAGTTGTGAAAAGTGAAAAAATAATGAGGAAGGATATTACTCCATAAAATAGCCTCCACAGACGACTGAAAACACAAAGCGGCTCGCTGAATTGGATTCATACAATAGCTATCCAATTTCAATCTCAACGTCAATCAAAAAAAATCTTTTCAAACTTTTCCAATTTCGAATACCTTTAGGCCCTTTATTGTCTGCTTACACCTCAGCTCAGACTAATCAATAGCTAAAGAAGATGAATCAGCAGAAAATCTTAACAAATCAACGGAAGACTTCGCTCGCTCTCTCATATCATTGCCATATTCTTCCGCCATTTGATAAATTACCATTTCCAATTAATGGAACAATAGACCGAGAGCCGAAAGGAATCGTCTCCATTAATCTTCTCCGTGGCACAGCATATAAGACTGAGGAGAACATGAAAAATGAATTCCAACAAGACAGTGCTATCTGGCATCTGCCTCCTTTAAATGCATTTTCTGGACACAATGTGAGAGATACCTACCATCCAGGATGAGTAGCAGGAAAACAATAAATCAAAGGTTACATTCCGAAAAAATCATTTTATACCTTCACATGATAATGGCCAACGAAGGAAGAGGGCAGAATTTTGGCCAAACCCATTCTTTAATTGCAACGCGACTGGGATTTTTGCTCATCTTCCAGATACGTCATTGTGCATCTGTCGGCGTATAGTCTGATTGTCTGCCAACAATCACTCACTCAGTCAGTCGGTGTGGTTATGACTAATCTGTTGAAACTGTAAGGAAATCTAATTCTGGCCATAATGCGATACAAATCAAGCGTGTGGTGATCTTTATTTAGGCATTCCCTCTCGCTGCTGCACATCAGTCAGTCGTTTTCTAGATTTATAATTAGACTGCCGCTGTACTGACTAATTTGTGCAGCAAGATCAGACGTTCTGACTCCGCTGAGAGTATGGTGGGCATTTGGCACTGACAGATACCAAATGCACAACTGGCAGATACGAGTAAAACCGCAAAAGAACAATGCGAGCAACACGGGCCAAGCTCGATGAACTGAAACCAAATAAGATGAATTTTTTTGTTTTTTTAATGCTGCTGGCTGGCTGTCTTGAGAACGTGTGTGACGTTGTGTGGCGGTTTCACTTCGTCAGTTCGCCTATGTGTGATGTGTTTGTCACCGGAATAGATTGGCGATCAGGGCTGAAATAAAATACTGAACTAAGGAGGACTTGGCAAGGGAGTGTGTGCTAAGTTGAGGTGTGCGAGAAGAGGAGTTCTCGGAAGTCCAAACGGAGCTGACTATCTGTCTGCCAGTTTCTACTAGTGAAGGGTTTTCTGTCGTTGTCTTTTCGGATGGTTTTTTTATTGCTTTTCTTAAAACCGCATTTCGACGTTTCTTCAACTTGGGAGGTCTTCTTCGGTGTGCCTGTGATGCAACTGCGGAAACGGACACAAGAATGTGAGGTGATACGTCATCGAGTGAGATTGTACTTGAGAGGTTTACTAATTTAGGCTCATAAGTATAGATACAATGTAATGTTGAGCAGCTGCTTCTCCAGCGGAACGATCTATGCTTCGATGGACCCGTATGCCCCCAGACCGGCTCCCAAGACGTACCATGATTGCCATGCCATCAGGCGGGCGACTCCGACAGGTCCGACATCTCTCCTAGGGATTCCTCCTGATGAGTTCTAGTCAATGGCGGACGATCGAGACCCCGCGACCCTCATGAAGGATTAGCGGGCCATTGAAAAGGAACGAATGAATGAACGTTTATATTATTATAAAGAAATATCTAAAATTGTATCTCTATAGCTAATGTATGTAGAGAGGAAGTTGAAATTATTATGTCGTAGTTTAAATCACTTTTGCTGGACACCACAAAGTGCCACATTCACTTCTTCATTATATTTCGTCACAATAAAAAAAACCTTAACTACAACTTAAGGGGGCCAAATCTAGCCCGCCATATGACGATCATACGGCCATACGTCTTTTATTGAACTCGTCAGGAAAGGATAGGACAATTCAGCAACAGCGACGCCGGCATTAAAATAAGTGTACCATTTTTTGGATTTATCAAATGCCACAGCAGAGAATATAGGGTCACAGCCCACATTTATCACTACAGTAAGCAGGAAGTGATTGACGTAATATTGATCTTAAATATCGAGTCCATTGCAGTCTCAAAATAAATTATTGGAAAACTTTCAACTTAGCAGAAGAGTCTTGGAAAGAGTCTACACCCCATAACTTAAAGCAAGAGAAGCATAACTCCATTTAGCGGTCTAATAACCGTTCAACCTAAACGCAAAAAGTCCCTTTAAACAGTGCTGCGGTTGGGCAACTTTAGTGGTAGTTTTCCACTCTTTTGCACGCGCGCTGTGCTACCTGTGTGCTATTTTTCTCTAATTTCCCAAAATCCGTCCATTTTTGTGCCCACTTTGGGCTAATTCATGATATCGAAGTACACAATTTCTTCGACAAAAATTGATTCATTAATAACTGCTAGGAAAAATGTATGTGTGGCAACACCTTACAGTAGACAGTTGTGGTATCACACCACATTTTTAGGCATTGTCAGATTTAAGAGAGTTGAAATCGAGTATCCATGGTGATCGGAACAATTGTAAACCGCTGTTAAAATAAATATAGAGGGCGTTCTTGCGGTAGATAGCGCGCACAAGTTCAAGGGGACCTCAACCAACTTCGAGTTTACACGAGTCTGACAATGGACTTAGGCTAATTGATTTCGTTGTGGAGCGAAACGTCACTACAGTAAGCGGGCCAATCAATGATCATATAACGATCAACCAAATCGCGATCGACGGAAGACATGCCTCCGGTATTCTGAATGTCCGAACCTTCCAAGCTACCAACAGAGACTCGGATCATTACCTTAATATAGCCAAGGTACGAATGCGGATGCTGAGTATATGGAAAAACTACTTCTGCAGACTGTATAACAGCGACGAAGACAAACATCCCGCTGTCAGGCAGAATGAACCATTCAACATAGACGATGATAGTCAAAATTTCCATCCACATGACAAAAACGAAGTGAGGATAGCAATATCCAACCAAAAATCCAACAAGGCTGCGCGACTTGACGGCTTACCGGCTGAACTTTTCAAGGCGGCTAGTGATGAATTGGTAGATTTCATACACCAACTCATCTCTTAGATTTGGTCAGACGAGTGTTTGCCTGATGAATGGAATCTCAGCATCGTTTGCCCGATCCACAACAAAGGAAACCCCCTCAACTGCGCCAATTATAGAGGCTTCAGTCTCTTCAACATTGCATATAAGACCTTTTCTGCGATATTGTGTGAACGCCTGAAACCTTTAATCAACAGCCTGATTACCCCCTATCAGTGCAGTTTCAAGTCAGGAAAGTCCATCATCGATCAATCTTCACACTTCGATAGATCCTGGAGAAAACTCAATAAGTTCAAATCTACCATCTCTTTGTTGATTTCGGGGCTATCTATGACAGCATCTATGGGGATGCAAAGTAGTTCGCCTCCTCGATGTGCATGCTGGGTAATGCAAAATCAACTACAACCAATGGAAGCCAAACAAACAATCACGTCAAAGAAATTTCCATCAAAATTGATCTCCTGGCTACCACAATGAAAGGATACCAAAACTCGAAAAAAGACCATAACCACAAATTGTAAGTTTCATTACTATACCTACAGCTCCCAAACATCAAATGGCTCAGATGCGATCTAGGACTATCGGACAGTCACTCCGTATTTGTAAAATCAATGTAGAAAGGATAAGTAGATCTAATTCAGACTACCTGTCTCTATTTTTGGCAGAAGAAAACATAGACGTAGTAGAGATCTAGGAAATCCACATCCCAACAGACGAAGCACTTGCTAATCACGGGAAAATCCACGGTTTCAAATTAATTGCATCAATTAACCACTCATCGTATGGTATCATATAAATTCAACAGTAAAGCCCTATCTCGAACAACTAAGGAGACTCTATATAAGACCTTGATCATCCCAGTCCTGCTTTACGGCGCTGAAACATGGACTTTATTAAAAGAGGATGAAGATATCCTTGGTCGCTTCGAGAGAAAAATTCTTCGTAAGATTTTCGGTCCCGTTTGTGTTGACGGGTTTTGGAGGAGAAGATTCAATCACGAACTATACGAGCTGTACAGCGACATCGACCTAGTCAAAAAACTGCGTATTGGACGTCTGAGATGGCTAGGACATGTAGAGCGAATGGACACCAACGCTCCGGCCCGCAGAGTCTTCGAATCTAACCCGGAGGGACGACGCAGTAGAGGGAATCATCGCCGTAGGTGGCGCGCACAAGTTCAAGGGGACCTCGGCCAACTTGGAGTGCGCAACTGGAGGCAATTAGCTAAAGACCGAGCTAAATGGAGAGGCTTGTTGGTTGAGGCCCAGGTTCACCCCGAACTGTAGCGCCACCTAAGTAAGTAAGTAAGTATGGTATCACCACCTACGCTAGATGCAATATAAAGGACGTGGAGGTAGTCGAAGATTTTTCAATTGCTATAAAGGTCAGTGACACTCACATTGTCAATGTCTACAAACCCCCAAATATGCCGTGGCGGGACCAAGCCCTCCCCTAATACCCTCACCCATGCGTTTACGCCAAAGATTTCAATAGCCACCACAGCCTCTGGCGCTACCAAGAAGATGACGAAAATGGAGGAAAGCTAACGGAGTGGGCGGACACACATGGTCTCCACTTGGTGTTCGACGCCAAAGACAAGGGCTTTGTTCATTCTGCTAGATGGGGTAGAGACGACAACCCAGACCTGTGCTTTGTAAACAGATCAGAAAACGGTCCTTTAAGCGCATCCCGAAAAATCAAAGATGACTTCCCAAATAGCTTACACCGCCCAGTCATCTCAGTTGTGAGATCCCGATAATAGACTCGACCCCAAAGGCAAGGTGGAACTTTCAGAAGACAGACTGGGAAAAATTCGCTAGAAAAGCCGACGACGCCATTCGATTCATACCTCCAACACCATCGAATTTCAACCGACTTACTGGCTTCCTTATATCTATGGCGAAGCAGTGTATCCCGAGGGACTTCCACAGGGAATACATCCCCTGTTGGAATGAAGAAAGCAACAGACTGTACGCAGAATTCTGTTCAAACGGAGACTCCAACTTATCGGGCGAGCTTATGAAAAGAATAGACGAAAATAGGAAACAAAAATGAATGGACACGGTCACCAGAGTCGACTTTAAACACTCAAGCCGGAAGGCATGGAACTTACTTCGAAAACTAGGCATGTCAAACCTGCCACCTGCTACAAAACAAACCATCGACCCGAATCTCATAGCCAGCCATATAGTCCAACTATCGAAAGCAGAAGCAGATATATCATTCACACGGCATTTCAATCAAGAGTACAAAAATTTACGAAGAAACACAGCTTTACATGCCACATATTCAGCACTATATCGCCCTAGCTTTATGGAATAGAACCTGGAACTGCAGCCGGCGCAAATGGAATTTATCCGGAATTTTTGAAACACAGCGGCCCAAAAGTGAGAAGTTAGCTCGCCCGAGCATATTCCAAAATGCTTTCATCTGCAGATATTCCCACGTCCCCCAAAAAATCAAAGGTCATCCCGCCCCTTAAGTCAAGCAAACCTGCAAATGCCCCACAAAGCTACCGCCCAATTACTCTCCTACCTCTCGGCCTAAATCTCCTTGAACGCATGATCCTGAACCGAATAGGAACCGAAATTGATAAAGCTATCCCGGACGAGCAGGCATGTTTCAGGAAATCTAGAAGCTGCACCGACCAAGTCCTGGCCTTAACAAACTTTATCGAAAATGGTTTTCAACGGAAAATGAAAACTAGTGTTTGCTTCGTGGACCTAACAGCAGCCTACGACAGCGTGTGGAAAACGGCCTCCTGTATAAGCTTTTCCAGATCATCCCTTGCATAAAAATCTGCAACCTTGTATGCGCGATGTTGAGCGACAGGCTATTCAACGTCTTCCTCAATGACAAGCTCAGCAAAACCAGGAAGCACAACAACGGCCTTCCGCAAACGTCGGTGCTCGCCCCAACTCTTTTCAACATATACACCTGCGACCTTCCATACACGTCCTCCCGAAAATTTAACTACGACGACGACATGGCGTTTGCGTGCCAGCACAAGTCCTTTGGAACCCTGGAACAGGTAGCGACATCAGACTTGTCCTAGCTATCAGCATACTGCAAGCATTGCTGCCTACAACCGAGTGCAACCAAAACTGAGATCTGTCGTTTCCACCTCAGTCATTGAGAGACTCGAAGAGAGCTGCGAGTGCTGCTTGATGGTGTATACCTGATATAGATCCTAATGGTGGCAGCACAAGTGGAGTGATCAACAGTAGCTTCCAAACTGTTAGGGGAAACAAAAAAACATTATTTTTAATACTAGTGCCGTCTGTGAAGTTTATAGTAAAAAAGTAAGAAATATAAAAGCTAACATTATTAAATTTAGAATTTTATCATATAATATATCAGGCTTAAGAAACAAATCCATGTATGTAGAGTTTTATAACTATATTAATCAATTTGAATTCGTATTCCTATTTGAAACTTTCGTAACGGAAATTAATTATTCATATTATGAGAATAAATTTGCAAACTTTGAATTAAAATGGATACCAGCGACTAGAATGCATACAAGGGGAAGACCTAGTGGAGGCTGTTTTTTCGGGTACATAAAGGATCTTAAGGATGTAATTTGCGAGTTTAGAACATCAGAGGAACTTCCTTATTTAAACCTGCGTTTTAACAACAAGAGTTTTCTCATATTTCCAACGTATGTCAATTATAATCACTGGGAGAACGATTTTGAGAAGCTTAATGAGAGTTTGATAAACTGCGATAATCCGAACATCTTAGTAATAGGCGACCTAAATGCAAGAATTGGAAAAGAAGTAGGAGCAGAAAATATCAGCGCTGGCATTAATCGTGAATCTAAGGACAGGGTGCTTAACAGCAGAGGAGTAAAATTATTAGAATGCTGCAATTCATTTGGACTTAGAATTCAAAACGGAACAAGTAATTCAGATTCAGATGGGGAGCTTACCTTCGTGGGACTGCAAGGAACGTCGGTTATAGACTACAGTCTTATTGGAGGTGATTGGAATTCATATGTTGTTGACTTCGAGACTGAAAAAGCAGATGAAGAAAGGAGGAAATTGATGCTCAGTCCCAAATTAGTATGGAGAGATGACGTTGCAGCTGTATACAGAGGAAAGCTTGACTTGTTATTACAAGCACAACAGGATCCAAGTCTTACGGAAATTGAAGAAGCCATTAAAGCATCGTACTTACCGCCTAGGAAAAGGAGAGATAATGAGAAGCAGTTTATGGAGCCATGGTTCGATAGTGAGTGTCGAAGAGCGCGACAATTATCATTTGTGTGGCTGAGATCGTTTCGCAATTCGTCAGAGGGACGTTTTAAGGAGCTGTATATTGAAGCAAATAGCAGATACAAGTCAGTGTGTAGAAGAAAAAAACAGTGGTACTATGAAGCTGTAGCATTAAATCTGGGGCGATGTAATAATTCAAGAGAATTCTGGAAATTGGCTGCAAAACTCAATGGGAAAAAGTACACAATAAGCGCAGAGCTCAGCTCAAGTATTTTGCTTACACATTTCAATGAGTTGTTGAACCCGAGGCTTGAGAGACATCAATTTCAATATGCTGTACCTGGTTTTAGAAATGAAATACTGGACTCAGATATCACCATCACGGAAGTAGTCGAAGCGCTAAGCCATCTAAAAGATAAGAAAGCATCAGGAACTGATAGGATTCCAGTCGAGTTTTTCAAATATGGAACATCACAACTGGTCACCAAACTAGCGAAAGTTTTTAACAATGTTCTGATAAATGGGCTGATACCACAGCAGTTTAAGGAGGCCCTAATTTTCCCCATCTTTAAAAAAGGTTGCAAAACTGACCCGGCAAATTATAGGGGCATTTCAATTCTCAACGGATCCTACAAAATATTTACAGCAGTCTTGCAGAAACGACTAACTGAGTGGATTGGCGTCAATAATCTAATGAAGGAGTACCAGCCAGGTTTCAGATCCGGATACTCCACCATGGACCATGTATTCGTATTATATAGTATTGCGGAGTCCTTCCTCTTACGTGGAAAAAAACTATATGCTTTTTTTGTCGATTGCAAGGCAGCCTTCGACACAATTGACCACAGTGCGCTGTTATACAAACTGTATGGAATGGGGTTATCTCACAAATTTGGTCGAGTTATACACAACCTGTACGATGACGCACATGCAGCAGTGTGGAATGGAGATGAGAAGTCAGAGTGGTTCCAGTCGAAATCAGGTGTAAGACAAGGATGCGCACTTAGTCCAACCTTATTTGCCCTCTTCATTGAGGACATTATCGATTGTTTGCCCGGAGGTATAGAGTATGCAGGGGTCAACATCAAAACTCTTCTCTTCGCTGATGACATAGTATTACTTTCTTATTCACCTCAAACACTCCAACTCATGATAAATCGGCTACATGAATATTGCACATTATGGAATCTTGTGGTAAATTTGGAAAAGTTAAAGGTGATGATTTTTAAAAGAGGTGGAGGAAGGTATTGCGCTAACGAAAAATGGTACTATGACGGCAAAGGCATAGAAATTGTTAAGGAGTACAAGTATCTCGGAGTTCATCTTACGAAAAGCTTGAGTATGGAGAAGCACTTAACCGAAAAGCTCAAAACAGCCAAAACTGCTATTAATATGACTTGGAAAAGGTGCTTTGTCAACAAGTATGTGGCCCACAGTAGCAAGTACAAGGTGTTTACAGCAGTATCTGAAGCAATTTTGTTCTACGCCGCGCAAGTTTGGGGTTGCAAACATTATGATACGGTTGAGAAACTTTTAAGATACTTTGTCAAAAGAGCGTTCCAACTCCCACCCAGCACATCCAACTACATGATAATTTTTTTTTTTTTTTTTTGCCTAGGGGGTAGTGGAAAACGCTAATGCGCACGGGAAACAGTCCCGCTCTGTTTCTAGTAGTGTGAGACTCACTACTCACTAAAAAACTACCTTTAACCCCTTCTTTCTACTTGACACCATCCACTCCGGAACCGCTTATCGCATTACTTCAGAGTGGTGTCGTTTTCTTTCCCCTCTGGGGACCGGCTTTTTCATATTCAGCTCCTGGTGCGGGTTTATACATTCTTGCCGGTAAGGCTTTTATCTACTTTATGTAATTTGTGAGGGAATGTTGGCGTCTTCCTCTCTCTTTTTGGATCTTAGTACCGTCTCGATAAAGGAAGATATTCTATTCCATGTGTCGGTACTCGAGATCATCTTGCTTATAGCATTTTCGGGGGAAAAATCGCCTATTTCCGACTCCAGTCTACTCCTCTGCTCTGTCCATCTGCTACAGGCGAAAAAGGTGTGGAAAGCGTCGTCTTCCGCTGAGTCTCCATATTGGCAGGCTGCGCTCTCTACTTTACCCATTTTGTGGAGGTATCGGTTGAAATACCCATGTCCGGTTAGGAATTGAGTGACAAAGTAGTTCACTTCGCCGTGTTCCCGCTCTGTCCAGCCGTGACGTCTGTAATCAGCCTCGCTGTCCACCTCCCCCTCGTTTCAGCGCTCCACCTTCTCTGCCAAGCTTGGTAAGCTTGGTAAGCTCTTTCGCTTCAGCGACTGCCAGTTGAGCCCCTACTTCCGCCTTCTTGTCGTGGGCGTACTTCCTCTCTGTCGCTAGGAGGTCGATGGGGGTCACACCCGCAACTACGAGGACGGCTGGTTCCGACACTGTGCGATAGGAGCTTGCAACTCGGAGAGCTCCTCGCCTTTGTACTGCGGCAATTTGCTTTCTGTACTTCTCCTGTCTAAGTGCGTCTGCCCAGATCTCACACCCATACAGAAGAATGGCGTGGGTGATGGACATGAGGAGTCCTCGCCTACTCATTGTTGGGCCTCCGATATTTGCCATAAGCTTACTCAGCCTTGACGTGACCTTCGCAGCTCGCTCAGATGCGGACTTAATCTGTTGCCAGAAAGAGAGTTTAGAGTCCAGGGCGATTCCTAGATACCTTACTGCTGGTTTGCTAATTATAACTTCTGGACCTACACGGGCGAGTACCAGTCTCCAACGCGTAACACTGTACTACTCTATTCTGGGTCGATCGGATAGGCCACCTGCTCTTTGGATTGCTTCTGTGATTCGAGGCTTTAGCATCTTCTCGAGGAGTTTTCCTGCCGTGTCCAGCATGCACAGAGGTCTGTATGCTGATGGGGAATCCGGGTCTCCTTTTCCCTTGCTTATGAGTACCAGGCGTTGTACCTTCCACTTCTTGAGAAGATCCCTTCCTTTAGACAGCCATTATACATACTTAGAAGTATCTGTGGGCAAGTTTTGGCAACCGTTTTCAATACTTCCGCTGGTATGCCGTCGGGGCCGGGGGCCTTATTGTTCTGAAGAGATTTAGCTGCTAGAATCAGCTCTTCTTCGCTGAACAATGGGATGTCTTGTTGTTGGGCAGGATAGATCTCCATTGACCTAACAGGGTGGGCCGGGAAGAGTGTGTCTACTATGCTCTTCTTCTTCGCTGAACAATGGGATGTCTTGTTGTTGGGCAGGATAGATCTCCATTGACCTAACAGGGTCGGCCGGTAAGAGTGTGTCTACTATGCTCTTCATTAGCTCTGCTGTCATCGTGGGGGGTGACGCCTGCGCTCCTAATTTTTTCATGACAACCCTATAGCCGAGTCCCCAGGGGTCGCTGTTGATTTCCCGGCGAAGGTCCTCCCACTTTTGTTTCTTGCTCGAATTGATGGCCCTCTTGAGCTCGGATCTTGCGGTTTTGTATTCCGCGAGTGCGCCTTCCGTGATTTCAGCGTGTCTTCGCCTTCCCCTGGTGACCTTGCGTCTATGGTGTAGGCATCTCCTCCTAAGTTCAGCGATCTCCTCCGTCCACCAGTACACTGGTTTTCGCCCTCCCATTGAGTTTCTAACTCGAGGCATCGACGCATCGCATGCGCGGTGTAAGAGTTGCATCGTCGCTTAGGCTTTTATTTCAGCTGTCCCCGTCATTTCCTGGATGGCTTCCTTCCCTTCCTCTAGCGTGGCCGTGAGAACTTCTTCATTTAACCGGCTGACTTTCCACCTCGGTGCTCGCCTCTGGTGTCCGTTAGAGACTCGTCGGGTCCTCTGTAGGTCAAAGACGATATACTGGTGGTCGCTCCCGGTGTACTCCTCGATGACTCTCCAGTTTTCCACCTTTGCTAGTAGCTCTTCTGACACGAAAGTAACATCCGGTATTGTTTCGGTATATCCGGGACGCCTGAAGGTGGGTGTATTTCCTTCGTTCAACACGTAGAGCCCCAGTCTGGCAGCCATCTCGAGTATCTGCTTACCTCGTGAGTCTGTGCTAGGCATCCCCCAATCTAAGGCCTTGGCATTAAAATCGCCGGCAACCAAGATCCCGCCCTCAATATCTCTCACGGTGTCCTCTAAGCGGTCTAGCTTTGCTCGAAAATTACTGATACTCTCGTTCGGCGTAAAATAACAGCTAAATATCGTGATTCCATCACATTTCACCCAAACAAAGCCACTAGCTGCGCCGTGGGTTTTTATGCGGGTCGTCTTTACGTCCGGTATCCATATTGCAGCTGTGCCGAGTGTATCCGAGAACCAACTGGGCCCGTCCTTGTTTTTATACTGCTCACTTATGGCCACCACATCCACTTTAAGATCGAGTCTAAGTTGTGAGAGTAGGTTGTCAGCCGTGCGACTTCTATGGAGATTTGCTTGTAGGATTTTCATCATGGTGCGCTGCTTCTCTTCGCCTTTTCAAGTGCCCCTCTAAACACCTGACAGTTTCCCGACCCTGGTAAATGGGCTAGCAGTGCTGGCCCGAGCTTCAGCTCCGCACATAAGCAGCACTTCGCAATAGCTTTGCAATCGGATTTTTTATGGCCTTGTACTCCGCACTTGAAGCATATTCCCTGGTTCTTTCTGTCGGGCCCCTTACAATTAGCTTGCTGGTGGCCATAGCCGAAACATCTGTAGCAGCGCGTGACCACTACTCTTCGGCGAACTCTGCAGAAAACCCACCCGACTCTTATACGAGCGATTTTTAGCAGCTCACCTGCCACTCGGTCGTTCAGCTGAACTAAAGCAATTTTTTGCGCCCTGCTGTTGGCCTTCATTAAGGTGATTTGAAGTTCCACCCTCTGGTCATTGATTGCTCGTTTGATAGCTTCCTCGACTTCATCTACTGTTGTCAGGTCATCCATGTCTCTGATCTCCAGTATCGTTTTTGGTTCAATGTTTCGGACCGTTGCCTTCTCCCCCAAGATGGCCTTAAGGGATGAGCTAAAACCTTCCTTATCTTTTGTTTTTGCACCGAGCTCAAGCAACACATCTCCGGACCTCGTTTGACGGACAGCTCTTATCTCCGTTTGTGTTTCATCTGGGTTGGCCCTTGTACGAATTTCTCGGAGGATCTCCGCGTACGTTTCTGCTCCTCTTGGTCTTATGATGATTGCTTCGCGCCGGTGCCTCGCTGGTCTCTTATCTTTTTTTTGGCTGATTACCATTCCTTCCTCCTTTTTCTGCTTCTCGTGCTCTTTCACTGAGGGAGGCCGCGCTTTACCATTGGCCTTCTTGCTCTCGATCAGCTTTTTAGGTTCTTTTCCTTTCGAGAACGGGTTGTCCTTCTGGCCTATATTGGGTCCAAGATCTTTGTGGACTACATCCCTTCTCCGCACGGTTTGAAGCCTAGTTGGAGGAGTTGCAACCTTCGGTGACTTCTTCTTCTTCTTTTCCGTCTCCTTTTCAAGGGGGCTAGATGGTGGTCTCTTCTTGGGTTCCCGAGTTCCGCTCGGTGTCCTACTTTTTGGAGGCTCCTGGTGGTTCGCATCTGTTCTGTTGACCTGTCGCATCTGAAGTTCAGGTTGTTGTGATCGGTGTAGCCTCAGGTCGCTATCCCGCCCCTTTTTTAAGAAGCTGATTACGTTCAATGATTCCTCTAGTTCAGCAAGACCTTTCTTAATATCAGTGCTGATATTATTCTGCCTGTCCGTCGCGAATTTCATTTTCTTAATCGTCTCCTTGCATTTCTGTAGCTCCTTCTCCAGTGAGTTTTCCGTCAGCTGGGCTTCACTAACATCGGAGGACTCATGTTGGTTACCGTTTGTTGGTTTCGTTAGGGTGGCGCTCCCTATTGAAGGGTTTTCTGCGATGATTTTCCGGGCTGTGGCGGGTTTCTCCCGTGGTGCCGATTCGGGTTCATCCTGTTTTAAAGGCGGTGGTGATCTTCGCAGATGATAGCTCTTTTTGAAACGATTTTCTCCTGTCTCACTTGTAGACGCTTTACAATCCGTGGGAGCCAAGTGTTTCACTCCCAGGGCAGCGATGAGGGGATCAGATCGTGTTGGTGGAGATCTGGATACCCTTCCTCTCCTTATGAATGGGTCGTTTAAACGCAATAGTTGGTCCTCCCCAGAATCCGTAGGACCTGCCTCATTTGAGGGTGGATTTTCCAGTGTAACTGGTCTGCCACCTGGGGTAATATTATCAGTTGTTTTGTCCATGACATGATAATGCTAGAGACAGGTTTGTCACCACTGTTTATAAAGACGTTAAAACTACAAGTAGATTTTATCATAAGAGTTTTAAATATGCCGAATGACCGACTCCCGAAGAAAGTAGCTCTCAAAGCAATTACGGAAAAGACAAGTTGGTACCACGAGTGGATGGAATTAGCTAATGGATGCGGTATGGAACTGAATTTAAATATCGCGAATTACAGAAACTGGAAAGCCACGCTATACCAACTCATCGCAAGAGTTGACGAACGATACAGGTTGAGCTTTGAAGCGGATGCAGCTGGATCACTTCACAGATTAATCTACAGCCGACTAAATCACAGTTCCCTGCATGTAAACTACTTTTGCGATGAGCACAGCGTGAATGAAATATCTATGATATTGAAGCTGCGAGGAGAACTAATTCGTTTAAATTACATGCCCCACAGAGAGGACCTGCCAATAGTATGCAGTTTATGTAATTTAGCAGAGAGAGAAGACGTTTTTCATTTTGTTGGGAGATGTCCAACTTTACGGGAAACAAGAAAACACTTTTTAGGCAGCTACTTCTTATCAGATGGCCAAGTTATGGCCCTCCTCAATAAGTGAAATGTACCGAAACTCTACAATTTTTGCAAAATATCGTTAGCATATCGTGACAGGATTAACAGTGGAAACTTTTAAAGATTCAGTTACATGCCTTAATTGATTTAATTTAAATAAATAATTAATTCAGTTTAATATTTTTGATTATATGAAGAAATTTAAAAAATCACTTAAAGAATTGTCATTATTATTATTATTATTGTTATTATATTCTTTTGAATTTGTCAACCAGGCAGACGGCAAAGCCATGCTTGTATTACATTTATATATGCATGTTAATTAAGTGAATTCACTAATAAAATCTATTCTAATCTAATCTTATCTAATCTAATCTGTATACCTGAGGTACAACTTTACTCCAAAATATTTCGGTATCACCTTAGACCGAACTCTGACGTACAAGCCTCATCTAACCAAAGTCGCGCAAAAATTAAAGTCAAGAAATAACGTGATTCAAAAACTGGCAGGCACCTCCTGAGGGGCCTCCGCAAACTGCCTACGCACCTCTGCTCTCTCGCTGGTTTATTCAACTGCAGAATATGGAGCCTATGTTTAGCTTAATAGTTGCCACGCCAATAAGATCGACCCCCCAACTTAACACCACCATGAGATTAATATCTGGGACCTTAAGACCAACCCCAGTTGAATGGTTGTCCATGCTTTGCAACATAGCTCCACCCGATCTAAGAAGAAAGCAGGCCCTGATCAAAGAATTTCACGAAATTCAAGGCAATGCAACTTGCTAAGATTGGGAGCACCACCACCCTGATTGCGCTCAAGATACCCCGCAAAAAAGTTAAGTGCTGAATACTTATCCCTGGAAGAATCTTGGTCATCTTCATGGGCGAATTCCGAAACGAAAACAGGGAACCCGAATTTGAACTACCGAGGAAAGCATGGTGCAACCTAAGCCGGATACGGACTTCTACTGGGAGATGCAACGGTATCTTAGCCAAATGGGGTCAAACTACTGACCCATCCTGCTTATATGACGTTCAAACGATGGAACACATCTTGCTCGACTGCCCTGAACTGTCATAAACGGGTAACCTAGACGACATAAATAGCCTGTCATTAGAAGCTATCGCCTGGCTATAATCACTGCAACTATAAAATGTTTATATACATATGGCACATGTTTTGTAATTTCGTTTTTTTTTGTATCCATACGCTAAATAAATAAACAGCATCTATGGAGAGGAGCTATATAGAGTAATGTCTAGCTTTGACATCCCTGTCAAACTTGTCCGTCTGTGCAGGATGACGATGGAGAACGTCTGCTCCATCCAGTTCGGTAATGACCTCAGTGAGACCCTTGATGTCAAAAAAGGTTTTAGATAAGGTGACGCGCTTAAATGTGACTCCTTTAATGTCTTACCTGAACAGATTGTGCAAAACTTGCAAGCCAACATATTGTCTCGACGATATTGACGTACATAATTGGAAGAATTCAGCGGGATGTCACCGATGCGCTTGCAAGCATTGAATCAGAAGCAAAATGGATTTAGCGATAAACGAAGGCAAAACCAAGCATATGCTGTCAACAAAAAGGGACAATCAACATCGAGGAATTGGACAGAACGTCACAGTGGGCAGCTACAACTTTAAGGTAGTAAGGAACTTTGTCTACCTTACACACATACAGTTACATATTTGGCACAATATCCCATGAAGAGCCTAGGTCTAGCTCCTCGCAATTACTGGTGTTGTGTGCGCTATATTAATCGCACGATTGGAGGAACCTACAGTTTTGTGACGTATTCGAATGGCAATTTTTATTTTGTTTTTGAGAAGCTTTTTCGCCGTTTGCAAAAAGCTCTCGGATGTGTTCATTCGTGAGAGGTGGGATCGTGCAAAAACTTTTAGTGCTTTCTGGGATTCGAACACTGAACCTAATGTGCAGTGGTCTGACACACCAACCACTGTGCCACGGCGCCCACATCTATTCTTAATTGAAAGTCTGAACCGCTGGGAACGTATATATGTATGTAGCTTTGCTTATTTGAACCTGCATCACCTTAAGGTCCTTTGAGGTACGATGGGGCAACTTGACTTCTAGATGAGAGAGGGAACTTCACAAGCTACAGTAAAGCGGTATTGTTCCCCAAGTTAACATCATCCGGTTGGAATTGAAATAAGTATTCTAAAATGCAATCTTGAGTTTGGTCGATATCTTTCCTATCGCAGACGGTGTTACTGGGTGTTGTCGATTTGTGACTTTTTAGGTACCAATTGGGAACAGATTGTACTGCTTTTCCCCATATATCAAACTGTTATACTCTCTTTCCACCTGATGTATTACGCTGGTACAAAGTGAAAGAACCTTTTACTATGATGCGTGTTTATTGACTGACTCTTAAAGTCCATGAGAGAGCTTTCGACTTCTCAATGCGTGGGTGTGATACACACACATACATATATACAACATCTTCCCTATATATATATAATGTTACAATTAATTAAATTCATATTATGCAATTCATGTAAACAACATTTATGTATATACAGATATGTACATACGTACGTCATGTTTATAAACTGTTTTAACTATGTAACTAAATTCGTATAAAAGAAATGCATGCATGTAAATACTTATTATACCTTAGAAAGATACAACCCTTTAGAAAGATATTTTGATTTAAATATTTTATTTTTTTTTCAATTTAGTGAATATGCGTGTGTACATAGGTATATTGTAATAAGAACAGAGTAGCGTGCAACGTGTAATTCAAAATGTACTCGTAACTACATGTTACATTTGTTGTCATGCGCAATGTAAAAATTTGGTTTCTTAATCTCGCGCCCATAACGTGTTCTATAACCTGATTCTGTTTGCGATACGGCTTCTGGATTCAAGTCGGAGATTGTTGAATGTGGTTTGCTTTTCTCAGTGCTAGTTTGAGAATTTGAAAAATTAAGGTGGTCTTCCCCTGACATATCTCTTAAGCGTGGCTCATTACACGATCTTCTTAAGTGTGATGAATTTCGACGCAGTAATTCTTGCTCTTCATTTTTTATTACGTATGATCTAGGAGTCCTTAATTGTTCTATAAGTAACAATATCCTCTAAACGAAAAGCTTCTTCTTTTCGACAGCTTTTGCTATCATGGTGTTTTTTCTGGGCAGCTCTCGATGACTGATATTTGTCATAAACATCGTCTAGAATACGAGGAGTAAGTTGATTAGTAACTATGGGTAGCTTAGTCCTCAATTTTCTACTCATTAGCATTTCCGCTGGGGAATGTCCTAGTCTTGGTACTACCGTAGCTCGTTGCTCTAGTAGAGCTGCGTGGAAATCTTTTCCTTGGAATTTGGTTTTACGCAATAACATTTTAGCCATATGCGCCCCTTTTTCAGCTAGCCCGTTTGATCTTGGATATCTGGGACTCGAATATAAAAATTCAAAGTTCCAATTTTTAGCAAATTCTTTAAGCGTAAAGGAATTAAATGGCTGGTTGTCAGAGACAACGGTTTCTGGGATCCCGTGCGTCGAAAATACATTTTTCAAAGCAAGTACTACATCTGCTGCCTTTTTACCCCTCATTTGCTGAACTTCCAACCAGTTGGAGAAATAATCGATTACAACAATGTATACCTTTGATCCAAATTCAAATATATCTGTACCGACTTTTTGAAAAGATAGACGATGGCGGTATGATCTCGAATGAGCAGTTCGAAGCAACAAATTCCCGAATTCGCACCGCACCTCCCAGTAAAACCGAGATAATAACAGCAATCAAGTCCCTCAAGAAGAACAAGGCGGTGGGTATTGATGGCATCCCTGCCGAGCTATTTCAAGCGGCGCCAAATACATCGGCAGATTTGCTGCATCCCCTAATACGGAGAGCTTGGGATAGTGAACAATTTCCACAGGAGTGGAAAAGGGGGATGATCATTAAACTTCCAAAGAAGGGAAACTTGATGGATTGCGGTAACTGGAGAGGTATATGCGTTCTTCCAGCCGTGGCTAAAATAATAGCTAAAATAATTTTAGAACGAATTAAAGAACATTTAGATTCAACTCTCGATGTCGAACAGGCAGGCTTTTGCGCTGGATCCTCCTGCATTGACCACATAAACACCTTACGGATCATTATCGAGCAATGCGTTGAGTATAGGTCTCCGCTACATTTAATGTTTATCGACTTCGAGAAAGCTTTCGACAGATTGAATCGAGATGCTATCTGGTTGGCCTTGCGCAGGAGAGGCATCCCAGAAAAACTTATAGCTATTATCAAGGCTACATACGAGGGCGGTAAGTGTCACGTCGTGCACAATGGTAAGGTGTCGGAGGATTTTGAAGTCCAAAGTGGAGTACGTCAAGGGTGCATACTGTCACCACTATTGTTTTTGGTGGTTATCAGCGATGTACTCCGTGCAGCATTGACGGAAGGCAACTATGGAATTAGTTGGACTATGACATCTTACCTTAAACACCTAGATTACGCTGACGATGTTTGTCTACTTTCACATCGGATAATGGATCTTCATCTGATGGGCCAAAATCTAGAAGCTGAGGCAAACAAAGTGGGGCTAAAAATAAACACAGCCAAAACAAAAGCCCTGAGCACTTCTTCTAACAACCGCGCTCAACTTAACATTGCCGGACAGGAAGTCGAGAAAGTTGATAACTTTCTTTATTTAGGAAGTGTGGTCTCGGCTAATCGCGGTGGCACCGAACTGGATGTGTGCAGCAGAATCGGGAAGGCTAAAGCTGCGTTCGGAATGCTATCTAAAATCTGGAGAAGCAATGTTATCAGCTTAAGAACCAAGCTGCGACTGTTCCGCTCCAACGTAGAATCAGTGCTGCTTTATGGGTGCAGTACTTGGAAGGTGGACACCATTAACACACGGAAGCTGCAAGTCTTTGTAAACAAATGCTTAAGAATCATCTTGAGGATTTTTTGGCCGAACCGCATCTCTAACGACCAACTTTATCTGAGAACGGGCCAAGAACCTATAAGCATTACTATACGAAGAAGAAAGTGGCAATGGATTGGACACACCCTACGGCGCGAAGACAACTCCATTGCGAAATACGCCATGCAGTGGAATCCGCTCACCCAGGCAGGCAGAATAGCGGGACGCCCTAGGCAAATGTGGCGCAGAACAGTTGAGGAGGAATCGAGCTCTTTAGGAATGAGTTGGAGGCAGCTCAAATGCGTTGCAGAACTTCGAACACGATGGCGCGCAGGCGTGGTTGACGCCCTATGCCCCCCGAGGGGTTAAAGGATCTAAGTAAGTAAGTAAGACTTTTTGAAAAGGTCTCTGAGGAACCTCATGAGATAAGAGAGCGTGATTTCGGTTTTTCGGTTGAAATTTCTCGCAAATAGGACATTTTCGGATAAAATTCTCGATGTTTCTGTTCATAAAAGGCCAATAAAGTAAAGTTTTCGCTCTAGCAATGATTTGCACTATCCCTAAATGTCCTTTATGCAATAATATCAACATATCGGTCCTCAGAGAATCTGGTACAAACACCCTGTCCTCAAAAAATAATAAGCTATGCTCAAAATATATCTTATGCCTTTCGTTCCAAAAGAATTTCAAATTCTCGGGTAGATTTGATCGACTGTTTGGCCAACCTAACCTACAACTAGTAATCAGACTTTGCAGTATTGGATCTCTAGCTGTAGCTTTCTCGAATATTAGCCTTTTTGCCCCACTCATGTTGATGCTATGAACAACATCCTTTAAAACATCCTTTTTTACTATTTCTTTGTCTACGATAAAATTTCTAGAAAGTAAATGTGGTACATGCAAATCCTTTTCTGGTACGCATTTCATTTGAATGTTGTATTTTAACAATTTGACTCTCATACGCTGTAACCTATTTGACGGAATTTGGCTAATCTCCTTATTCATTATTCCTAACAGAGGCTTGTGATCAGTGTGAATTAGAACCGGATGTCCGTAAACGTATTCGTGAAATTTTTTGCATGCATATACAACCGCCAAAAGTTCTTTTTCAATTTATGAATAATTAATCTCTGCGGGACTAAGGCTTTTGGAAGCAAATGAGATAGGTTTACTATCTTGCATTAAACAACATCCTAGTCCTCTGTTTGATGCATCTGTTTGTATAACTATCTCTTTCTGCGGAGAAAAGGAATGTATAATTGTTTTTTCGCTTAATACATTTTTGATTTTGGCTAGGGTCTGTGCATGCCAAGGTGACCATTCAAAAACTATATTTTTCCTAAGTAAGGCCCTTTGGTATAAAAGACCGTAAGTAATTCAATGTTCCCAAAATCTTTTCTAGGTCCTTTTTATTTTCGGGATCTGTATGTTCTTGAATTGCTCTAATTCGCTCAGGATCTGGTGACATTCCGTCAAGAAAAGACATGACCCAAATACTTTATATTGAAATTTTTTAGGGTTAAATTTAATATTTATCTCCATAGCCCTCTCTATAACCCGGTTTAAATTTATTTCATGTTCCTTCTCTGTTTTACCACCTACGATAAAATCATCTATATAAATAAACTTACTTACTTACTTAGGTGGCACTACAGTTCGGGGTGAACCTGGGCCTCAACCAACAAGCCTCTCCATTTAGCTCGGTCTTTAGCTAATTGCCTCCAGTTACGCACTTCAAGTTGGTCGAGGTCCCTTTGAACGTGTGCGCGCCAAGTGCGGCGATGATTCCCTCTACTGCGTCCTCCCTCGGGTTAGATTCGAAGACTCTGCGGGCCGGAGCGTTGGTGTCCATTCGCTCTACATGTCCTAGCCATCTCAGACGTCCAATACGCAGTTTTTTGACTAGGTCGATGTCGCTGTACAGCTCGTATAGTTCGTGATTGAATCTTCTACTCCAAAACCCGTCAACGCAAACGGGACCGAAAATCTTACGAAGAATTTTTCTCTCGAAGCGACCAAGGATATCTTCATCCTCTTTTAATAAAGTCCATGTTTCAGCGCCGTAAAGCAGGACTGGGATGATCAAGGTCTTATATAGAGTCTCCTCAGTTGTTCGAGATAGAGCTTTACTGTTGAATTGCCTTATAAGCCCAAAGAAACAGCGATTGGCAAGAGTTATTCTTCGATTGATTTCTGCGCTGATGTTGTTTGTACAATTTATAGCAGAGCCAAGGTAGACAAAGTCCTTTACTACCTCGAAGTTATAGCTGCCCACTGTGACGTTTTGTCCAATTCGTCGGTGTTGGCTTTCTCTTCTTGTTGACAGCATATACTTGGTTTTGCCCCCGTTTACCGCTAAACCCATTTTGGCCGCTTCCGCCTCAATGCTTGCAAACGCACCGGTGACAGCCCGCTGAGTTCTTTCGATAATGTCTATATCGTCGGCGTATGCAAGCAGTTGTGCAGAGTTGTAATATATTGTGCCTCGGTGTTGGCTTGTGAGTTCTGCACAATCCGTTCAAGTACAATATTAAAGAAGTCACATGACAGCGCGTCACCTTGTCTAAATCCTTTTTTGACATCAAAGGTCTCGGTGAGGTCATTACCGACCTTGATGGAGCAGCGAGCGTTCTCCATCGTCAGCCTGCACAGACGGACAAGTTTGGCAGGGATGTCAAAACTAGACATGGCTCTATAAAGCTCTTCTCTATAGATGCTGTCATAGGCGGCCTTGAAATCGATAAAGAGGTGATGAGTGTCGATTTGGAATTCTTTGGTTTTCTCCAGGATCTGCCGAAGTGTGAAGATTTGATCGTTGGTGGACTTTCCTGGCCTGAAACCGCACTGATAGGGTCCAGCCAGGCGTTGATAAAAGGTTTCAGGCGTTCACACAATATCGCAGGAAAGATCTTATATGCGATGTTGGGGAGACTGATGCCTCTATAATTGGCACAGTTGAGGGGGTCTCCTTTCTGGTGGATTGGGCAAACGATGCTGAGGTTCCATTCATCAGGCATACACTCGTCTGACCAAATCTTAGAGATGAATTGGTGTATGCACTCTACCAATTCATCCCCAGCTGCCTTGAAAAGTTCGGCCGGTAAGCCGTCAGGTCCAGCAGCCTTGTTGGATTTTAGCTTGGATATTGCTATCCTCACTTCGCCGCTTTGTATGGCTCTTGTTTTGCTGCATGCACTCGCCGGCATTCTTCGTCAAACCAAGGGTTTCGGGGTGGTGGGCGAGCGAGATCCAGCACATCAGTCGCGGCGTTTCTGATGGCATGTTGGCAGCGTTGCCATTGGTCTTCGGTACTTGATGCTGGCGGCAAAGGGGTGATTGAGAGATTTCGGGATACGCATTCAGCGGAGAGTCTGGCGGAATCTTGCGATTGTAGCTTTTCGACGTTAAATTTTCTCACAGTGATTCTTCTTTGTTGCTCAGATTGGGATATCTGCATTCGTACCTTGGCTACAACAAGGTAATGATCCGAGTCTATGTTGGCCGCTCGGAAGGTCCGGACATCCAGAATACTGGAGGCATGCCTTGCGTCGATCGCAATATGATCAATTTGGTTGATCGTTACATGATCATTGGACAGCCATGTCTGCTTATGAATATCGAGATGAGGCAACCATGTGCTTGCTATGGTGACATTTCGCTCCACAGCGAAATCAATTAGCCTTAGTCCGTTATCAGACGTGGTGTCATGTAGGCTATGCTTACCGACTGCCCTACCAAAGACGTCCTCCTTTCCTATTTTGGCGTTAAAATCGCCCAATACGATTTTAACTTCGTATTTAGGACATTGCTCGTATGTCTTGTCGAGGAACTCGTAGAAACACTCTTTGGTGGCAGGGTCCTTTTCTTCCGTGGCGGCATGAACACATATTAGGCTTATGTTAGCGAATTTAGCCTTAATCCTGATAGTCATAATACGCTCGCTCACGTGTCGGAAGTTTAAGACTTCTTGCCTAAGTCTGCCGGGTATGACAAATCCGCATCCGAATAAGCGTTGCCTATTGCCTCTGTAGCAATCACCGGAGTAGATGTCACAGTTTTTCATCCTCTTTTTGCCTGGCCCATCCCATCGCACTTCCTGGATGGCGGTAATATCTGCTTTATAGCAGTCTAGGGCCTCTGCTAGTTGTTCAGATGCACGTGGTCTGTAAAGGGACAGAACATTCCACGTACAGATCCGAAGGTCGTTGTCCTTATTTCGTTTGCTGGTGTCGTCATTAGTTGAGTCATCCTTATCCGAGGCTTTTGGTTGTTTCGGAACCATGCGTTTTTTACGTGGTAGGGAAGTTACCCCGACGGAACAACCCCCAACCTGGAGGGCCAGTTCCTTAATTATTCCCCTAGGACGAGGGGCCGGGTACACCGGTGCCAGTAGTCCACTACGGGAGTATGAGCGCTGCCGTTGGCCCATTAAGGGCTCCTCCGCCACCATCTCTATTCCGATGTTCTGACCAACATTGGAAATTCCTTACCGATCTGTGATCCGAATACGTCGAAGCAGCTCGTGCAAGGTATTCACTAAGTTCAACCTAACTGGAACTATAGACGCCACCGTTGACTCCGTCTGGAGAATTCGTCCGCTGCCGCCTGGAACAGGAATAAGTGCTCTAGTGGGAAGACACTCTTTCCCCCATCTCTCATCTGCTGCCACCAAGAATCCGCCAAACGAGGTTGGTTAGCCACTTCTTGGATTAGGGTACTAGGCACCCGGCTGTCACCGCGTGGAGGTTGAGAGTAGGAGTTGGTAGTTGATCGCATGCACTACCGTTTGACCAGCCTATATAAATAAAGCAACCCTCTAGATCACCAAAGTATTTTGCATTCAACTTTTGGAACTTTTCAGGAGCAACGTTTATCCCGAATGGAAGGACATAAAAGACATACGTCCCGAAAGGTGTACTGAAAGCTGTTAAATTTTTGGATGTTTCATCCAATGCTACTTGCCAAAACCCATCTTTGAGGTCCAGCACTGAGAAAACATTCATATCTCTCATTGCAAAACGAAAATCATCTGCCTTTGGGATTAAGAAATGTTCGTGCATGATATTGTCATTAACGTTCTTCGGATATAAACATAAACGAAGAGAGCCGCCTGGTTTCTCGACGATAACTAGATTATGCGACCATTCTAATGGACCCACTTTCTTTGAGATTATAGTCCGCGCTTCCATCTCATCTAATGTGGCTTTGAGTTTTTCTCTTAAGCAAATCGGTACACGACGCCGAGGATTATGTATAGGTTATCTCTGGTTATCTCTGCAACCCGGCAGTACTCTTTAGCTTTGTCCATTGTTAATCCATCGATTCTTAAAAGTTTTGCTTGCAGATTTGAGTCGACATTCGATCTCGAAACATTGATTTCTTCTGGTCGCCAAAATTACAACTTTCTGCTAATCTGGTGATGTCAGCCATGAAATGGTCAAACGGTTCACTTTCCTTTTGCGAACGTGTGTAGAACAAGAACCGTTCGTAGACCTTGTTCGTGCGTGGGTTGCAGTACTCCTCGAACTTTCGTATCACGGTGCCAATCTTTTTTCTATCCTCCGCACTTAACTGGAATATTTCGAACAACTCGATAGCTGCATCACCTGCACTATGTCTTCTTCTTTATTGCTTTTGGTTGCTGTGGCGTACACTGTATAAACTTGTTTAAATTTAGCAAAATTCTCTTTTAGGTTGCCTTCTAAAACTAGAGGATCTGGCTTTTTAAAATCCATTTTGTCTGTTTTTGTGTTATTTTTTATTATTATTTTTGATTTTTTTTTTCTGCATTACACTTGCATTTAAGAAATCACTTCTACTTTTATCTTTACGCTTTAGCCGACTGCGCCATGATGTGTTTCATTCAGTAATTCAGGTCTAGTTAGATTTTATTGTCACTGCATGGACATTTTCTAAGAGTTCATTGCATTTTGAAGGGTTATTACCTTTACTGCTCATCTGATATTATGTATGTACTGATGCCTTAAAAGGGCTACACAAGCTCTTAGCCACGCAAGAAACAATACAAGACAACATCTTGCTAATTAGCAGTTAAATTCGCTCCATTCAACCCCCGAGGATGATGCGTTTCCTCCAGCACGACGCCAATATTACTAACTCATTGTGTATCCTCCAACGCACTGCACACTGTCATGCAGGCTAATTAGTGTAAATCACCATCAGCAATGCACCTTCTCCTGCACCCGGTTACAGCCGCCGCACTTAAACAACCTTCGTTTCGTCCACACCCTCTGCAGTAAGAATATGTATGTACGAGTTTGTATATCTTTGACTTCTCCTTGTGGGTCACCACTTAATTGTTTCAAGTGAACGACACTCAACGCCAGACAACGTTGTCGTTGTTGTCATTGTCGTCTTGTCGTCCGTCGTCGTTGTCGTGTTCGTTGATGGTTGTCAATTGATGTAATAGTTGGATGGCACCTAGTATAGCTGTGGGGTGTATAGCCTCCTTTGGTAGTAGGTGACTTCCTTGAATTCTGCTCCAAGTCCCTGCAACATCTCCAGACATTACTCACACAATGGAAGCTTGTAAATATATTTAGGCTGCACCAGCAGTCCTTTGCTTTAAATTCTCTATCCCTCTCTGTGTGTGTGTAGTGAAGTCTAAGTACCTTTGTCTGAGAGGTATTTCGGCCCGCCACAGGGTTGTTACTTAGTAAAAGTTCTCCTTCTTCTTTTTTTTTTTTTAGTGTACACATCCATACACTAGACAAAGAGTTACAAACAGTACGAAGGACTAAAACTTCAACTAGATGCTCCATGGGTGTCTACATAGGGCTTGGTGAAGGCGCCAATCAGGTGAATGACGTCGCTATTGCAGGCTACACGACGCGTATACATAGTAACTTTTTAAGTGACCAAAGTTGCAGACGACAAAGTTGTCGCTTTATCCTCGTGAAAGGATAACGACGACGATTGCCTGCTGCCATACCATGTGTGAGCCTGAGTACCACGTATGTACGCATTAACGAGTAGTAATTAAATGGTGGCGCAGCCCTTCCCTGCTGGGTGTCTGTTAAGTGGATATCTATAGTGGCGAACGGAAATGGCTGGAGGATTTAATTTAAATTAATTAATTCGTTCTTACAAATTATAATGCATGCAGCCCTTAATCGATGCGGTCGCTTTTGCACATTTAAAGTGCTGCATGATGCATGAGGCTGTAGTCGATTTTGAGAGACGTACATCCTTCTTAACAGCTCGCACTTATGTAGGAACATGACACTGCCACCCACCTTTGTTACAGGATGTAGTGATTTTTGCTTCCTCGAAGGAAAGACAAACTTGCATTGGGATACCTCCCGAATTGGATTTAACTTGTCGAGTTGGTACAGAAATCCAAAAGAGGATAAAAAAAAATTATCAAACAAAAGTGTCCCAGCGTGAAGTATGGACGACGATGGTTGGTTGTCCTTCTTGTTATACTCCTTGGGTGTATATCCGTGTTGTTTGTTCACAATTGAAATCCTAGAATACGCGCGCCTGGCTATACTTGTTTATTGTTGTGCACCATGGCAGGAATTGAATGGAAGATGTGCAGCATCGAGCTTATGATGTATCGAAGTGCACATCATTTCGCAATCGGCAGTGAACAGTTTATGTGGCGAGATGATTGCATGAATGTCTAGACAGTATCATACTACCTTCCTTCACAAAGCAGGCGTTGAATGCCGGCACACACATCAGTAACAGCAATAGCCGATGCCATTGCCGCTGCAGCCGCATATGAAGTGTGTTTGTTACTTTCTGTCCATTAATTTAAGCACAGAATTCCAGACAGACAGCCAGACATATATTTCTCGAGTGTCATCCCCCCAGTCCTACAGGATCCGTATTGCAATTCCGGAGCCTGCTGAATACAACAGACTACTGTCTGGCTATGTCAAATTTTTAGGACGGAATTGAATTGATTCCACGCACAGTTAGTGCATTGTGCAGCATGGAATTGACCGACTGGACTAGGAGCTATATAGAGGGTTGGGGTAGTCTACATGACTCGACATAATAGAGTAAATGGTCAGTGGCCGTGGCGATGACACTAGTATGTGTTGTATTCTATCATCAACAACACAACAATTAAATGCAGATGGCTCGACTGAGTAATGGGATGGAATGGTATTAGACATCAGCTGCGTTAGGGATAGGATGAGGGGAATGAGGATATGGAAATTCAGCGAGAAATAGCATTTAGTCTATACCAACCGTACGCCGACAGAGGCAGGTGCTACTTAATTATTGGTCACCTTGCCTAGTTTCACAAACGAGGTTCAAGTGACCCCAAAAGGTACCTGTTGAGTTGACTTATACATTAGCACTCAGCTGTGTGATTCCCAAATTAGTGGAACTCCTATTTAGCTCCCAATCAGACAAAAGGATGTTTTATAATACTTAACTCTGAGGGCACTGATAACCTTCTCTTCCTCCCAAATTCTAAGAGAATACATAGTCCGTAGTTTATGACCAGGGATTACCAAACGACCTCCGATTTTTTCGGTTGGTATATCGGTTGTGGCTGACTGATTTTACTGAATACTCTTACTCAACAGCAAAGTTCATGGCCTTGTGACACAGATTGAGACTGTAAACTATTATATGTCTCGGCTCAGGTCAACCAAATCGTTCACATTTGGACATGAGCCTAATTTTTTTTGAATTGGTTTGATAGGCAACCTTAACTTCTAAGGTGGAGATTGTTCTCCTCTTCCTCTTCATCTCTGCAGCTTCTACAGTAATCATTTGCTGGGACTCCCATTCTAGTGGCGTGTCTACCTAACAAACAGTGTCCTGGGATTATTCCTTCTGTGAGGCTTATGTTCCTTCTATTTAATGAAAGGAGTTTTTGGTTTTCTTTGCGTCTAAGAGAGGCCAGATCTTTGTGGTCGATACGCACGTAGACAGATTACTCCATCTGTCGTTTACAGTAGCTTGCGCTTCGTTAAACATATGAAGTTTCATCGCTTGTATTAGGTGTGCCGATACCTCTCTGTTGACAGCTAGAGGTAGTACGGTACCTTGTTTAGCTAGTTCATCTGCTTTACAATTACCTGGAATGTCTCTGTGTCCCGGGACCCAGCACAGAGTGGTATTGCATCTGTCCGCAATCTCGTTAAGAGATTCGCGGCAATGCTTGACCAACTTAAATATTATTTTTGGCGTTTCCAGAGCTTTAATCACTGACTGACTGTCTATGTAAAGGACGATAGACCTACCATCTATCGGGTACATAGAGAGTATGCGCGCTGCTTCACGAATAGCCAATATTTCCGCTTGAAAAATGCTGCAGTGGTCCGGAAGTCGGAGAGCTACGTGTTTTAGACCTATAAGTTTGACATCCTTCTTACTGAAAAGTATGGAAAGACTGGTGGAATTTCACGTGCGCAAAGTTGCTTTGACGTTGTATCCACTATCGGAGCTGCAGCATGCTTATCAGAGTGGGAAATCCTGCGAGACCGCACTTCAAAATTTAGTGCCCAGAATTGATTGCGCGCTTGACAGGAAAGAATAATAATAGAAAACTAACTAGCTGCGGTTTAAGGAAGAGCTAGACAGATCTGTCAAAACCCCAACTAAACTCAGAACGAAACGAAAGGTTGAGGATGCTGTTCAAAACCTGACCAGTGTCCTTACCGGCTGTTTTGAACTGACGTGCCCATTGACAAAACCCCCTGCAGAACTCCGGTTCCCTGGTGGAGCCCAGAACTGCAGCGACTTAGGAAAGAATACAGAAAACTTCTAAATAGATCACTCAAGACAAATTTAGAAGGTAACTGGGATCTTTTTAGATCGAAGCAAAAAGACTATAAGAAGTTAATTCGGTTGTCGAAAAGTGCTTCTTATAGAGATTTTTGTGAAAAGATCGAGACACTCGGTGAAACCAGTAGGTTGGTTAAGGTTCTCAAAAGGGGCAAGCCGACCATAGCGGAGTCACTCAGACGGTCTGATGGCAAGTTTACTGAGACGAAAGCGGAAACTTTTAGTCTTCTGCTGGAGACTCACTTTCCTGGCAATCAGATAACCACTAGGTCGCAGCTTGGCCCGCTTACCCATGCTGAGCTTGATCTAAGTCAGAAAACTCGGCGGAGCTGGTATATTGCATCAGCCATGGTAACAGATGATGCCATCAAATATGCTGTGACATCTTTTGATGGTTTCAAATCGCCTGGCACCGATGGAATATATCAAGCTATGCTACAACAGGGTATAGATCAGCTATTGCCAACTCTGAAAAGAATTTTCACCGCTGGCTTGGCGCTGGCATATATTCCTACACCTTGGCGGACTGTCAGAGTAGCTTTCATACCGAAAATTGGTAAGGAAGACTATTCGCTCCTCAAGAGTTTCAGACCTATAAGTTTGACATCCTTCTTACTGAAAAGTATGGAGAGACTGGTAGAATTTCACGTGCGCAAAGTTGCTTTGAAACTGCATCCACTATCGGAGATGCAGCATGCTTACTAGCGTGGGAAATCCTGTGAGACCGCACTTCAAAATTTAGTGCCCAGAATTGATTGCGCGCTTGATAGGAAAGAATACGCGATGGGTATCTTCATTGAGGGTGTTTTTGATAATGCGATTTTTGCCTGCATGTGCGACTCGGCCAGACAATAAGCGGTAGATGAAACATTAGCCTTGTGGATTAAAGCAATGCTAATGAATAGAACTTTGGTAGTGGATGCGGATTGTGGCCGATATGTTATGACAGGGGTAAACAGGGTCTGTCCGTAGGGTGGCGTTCTATCTCCATTGTTATGGTACATGGTGGTCGACTCTCTGTTGGTTGAGCACTCTAAATAGTTCTAACGTCTACGCTCAGGCATATGCGGATGGTGTCACCGTACTTTCTGGCGGGCCATTTCTGCGACGGTCTGTGCTAACGCGCAGGCGGCGCTGGACATGATCGATGAATGGTGTACTAGGAGTGGGCTTTCGGTGAATCCTCTTAAAACTGAGGTTGTTCCCTTTACGAGAAGGAGGATTCTGACCGACTGACTCAGCCAGTGCTAGAAGGCGTCAACACAAACAGATATTTGGCGCAACAGCTCTTTAATGTGTCAGGGCCTAGCTTCTCGCAACCACTCATGTTGTGTGCGCTATATTTTTCACACGAATGGAAGGGACCTACAGTTTAATGCCGAATCCGAACGGCGATTTGAAAAACTTTTTCGTGACAACAATACTCTCGGATGTCACTATCCGCATCACTATCCGCATTTCCAATGAAGCCAAATATCTGGGAGTGATTTGGCTTAATTGCTTTAAACACGTCGAGTCTAAAACATCCAAGGCGCTCTCAGTTTCCTGCCAGTGTAAGGGTGCTTCTGGCACGACATGGGGCTTGTCACTGAATAAGGTTCTTTGGATCTACTCGGCTATACTAATATCATTCCTCGCATATGCGTCGGTTGTTTGGTGGAAGGTGTTCTCGCGTAAACACATATATGGCCGTCTTTTGAGCCAAACTTTCGGCTGCACGGGAGCTTTTCCGAGTACGCCTGGATCTGCTCTAGATGCTTTGCTGAACTTACCTCTCCTTGATACTTATATCATGGGCTGCACTATCAAAGCCATTCATGCTCTTAAGCGGGGTAGTTTTTGGTATACTCCACACTAGAATTTTGATGAGGTTGCGCGACACTTATCTTACGACTCCGGTCTTATGGATATACCGTCTGACGCAATGACACCAGAACTTCAGCTGATGGGCAAATTCAAAATCGACTTTCCTTGTATTCAGGGGCTTCGGCCAGAATCTGAGCCAGGAATGGAATGCTGTCGTATTTTCACGGACGGTTCCAAAACAAGTCAAGGGTCTGGTGCTGGTGTCTTCGTGGAAGTCGACAACATTCGACTTCTTTTCTCGTTAGGCAAATATGCGTCTGTTTTCCAAGCGGAAACTTATGCAATCCTAATGGCCATTAGCTATGTTGTGAATAACAGGTGGAAGAGCCGTAGTATTTGTATCTGTAGTGATAGTAAGGCTGCCCTTAAGGTCTTGCCTAATCCGTTAACCACTCCCAAAGAGAAGCCTCCTCTGAGATTGCTTTTTTTTTTTTTTATGGTTGCGCCAAAGGGTGTGTAATCTTCTAAAGATACCAGTAGCTCGAGCTACTGGCATGCACGATTCGCAAACCTGAATAATCGATGCCAGGAATACGCCTACGTACTAAACCACACCCTGCACATTTCAACCACTCTCCCCGCGGGACTACCGTTAGGTATTACTTCGCGGGGCTGGTTAGCTATTTATGCTCTTCTTTCGCTGTCTTCCGCTCCTTGTTCCAAAAGTGTTGCCGGTTGGACTTGGTTGCTCTCTCTGACTCTTTCCAGCCGCCTAAGTTCCTGCACGATTATCGCTGCAACTTGTTTCACCGCGTCCCATATTGCATTCGATGCTATCATATGGTGCACAATGTTTTCGGGGGTTGGTATTTCTCCAATTTTTTCCTCCAGTTCTCTGTGCTCTATATGAAAACGTGGACACTGAAAAAATACGTGCTGAGCGTCTTCTGGGACCTCTCCGCAATTTGGACAGTTGGGAGATTCATCGAGCCCAAACCTGTTGAGATACGCTCGAAAGCAGCCATGTCCTGTTAGGAACTGGCTAAGATAGAAATCTACCTCTCCGTGTTTCCGGTCCATCCATTTTTGGATATCCGGTATAAGTCGATGGGTCCAGCTTCCCTTTGATGACTGGTTCCATCGCTCCTGCCATGCTCTAATGCTTCGCTGTCTTTCTTCCAGCTTGATATTTTTGACTGACGCTTGAGGTTCCTGAATTTTGGCGTCGTACGTCCTTTGTAGCTCGATAGCCAAGATATCCGCTGGTAGCATTCCCGCGATGACACATACTGCCTCGTCTGACACCGTACGAAAGGCACAGCATACTCTCAGCGCGCATAGTCTGTTGACAGAGTTTATCCTTCTTGCGTTGGTCTTTTTCATCATAGCTTTGGCCCATATGGGTGCCGCATACATAAGGATGGACTGCACCACCCTTGATAGAATAAGTCTCCTTTGTTGCCTAGGACCTCCAATATTTATCATTATTCTTGATAAGGCACCGCTCACCCGAGCCGCTTTGTCACACGTTCTTTCAAGGTGCTCCTTGTAAACCTCGCGTCGATCATCACACCTAGGTATTTGATAACCGATTTTGAAGATCTGAGATTGCTAGACAAGGCGTTGTGCCTCCCTGCGTCCTCCGTTAAGGCTTCCATTGGCGATTGGGTCTCACATGAACACAACTGTGTGTGGCATGACTCTCTAGGATGTAGGTTGACTAAACGTATGCTGCTGGACGTCTGTAAGAAATCAGCCACATTCTTGCTGTCTCTCAGTAGAAAAGACTGTAGACAACTTATTGGCGTCTTGAGAGGCCACTTTGCTTTCGACAAGCACCTTAAAGTGTTGGGCTTGAGTGACACTACAATCTGCGATGCTTGTGGAGAGAGCGACTATACCGCGGAATATTATCTTCTGTGAGTGTCCGGCCTTTGCTCGTACCAGGTGGCAGATTCTCGGTGCTGATGTGATGAGAGCTGGTACGGTAAGCTCCTCATCACTGAAGTGTTTTCTTGGCTTTCTTAGAAAGACAAGGAAATTCTAATAAAATGGGTTAATCAGAGTTTGATCTCCGGTAATACAATGGACCAGTTGCGTCTGAGTGCTCCAAACGAGCGTTTCCTATCCTGACAAAAAAAGAAAAAAGAAAAACGGCAGCTGAGATGAAGATGCTTCACATGACAGCAGGAGTGACAAAGCTTGATCGAATAAGAAGATCGACGATTCGTGCAAGCCTTCACGTCAAGGAAACCATCTTACGAAAGATAGAGTGTGATCGGTTCAGCTGGTATTGCCACGTTCAAAGAAGAGATCATTTGTTAAAAAGGCTATATCAATGAACGTTCCAAAGACATCGCGAGGCAGGGGAGGCAGGCCTATAAACGCCTGGATCAGACAAATGCGACGACATCGGCATTTCATTGGCCTCGGTAACCGAGTGATGCAAAATCGGGAGGCCAGCCGATATTTTCTGAGGTCAAACAGGCGAATCCGACAGGCGGATCAGTAGAAATGCACTGAAGTGGGAGAGTTATGATCGCTTGTTTTCGGATCATAACCTCGCAGAAATAGAAAGAAGAAGAAGAAAGAAAAATACAAGCTTTGCATAAACCCAGTGACTTTCTATGTAATTTGGCCAAGGTTACTTTAATAGTCTTTGTTGCCACTGATGTCCTATTGATGTCAAAATTTTTTATTTCATATATGTATATATATAATAATAAATTGTGCATTGCTGTTAACGTTCATTGAGCGACATTTGGGGACCTGCATTGCGATTGATCGGAAAACTACTGACTGCCCAAACTTGGCTTGGGCCAGTGGCGCAACAATCAAGTTCGTGATGAAGTGCTTACTTTACCTCCTAGTGGTGGGCCCCCGGGCAACTATACGTATAAACTAAAATTGTAATTGAGCTAAAATTGTAATTGCGGGTTGTCTAGGGCCTTGATTCTTGACTAGGTAACGTGGCCCAGCAACTTGCGAAACTGAAACCAGCTCGCTATAGAAACCGACACTATGCCTCGGATAAGGAATGATCACATGTTGACGACTTTTGGCTATTGTACCCGGACAAAGATAGGTTTCTAGAATGTAAAGATGCTCCTCGACTCGGGAAGCGAAGGTCCTTACAATGCCAGATTCCTCCAATTGGAAAAAAATTATGCGATATAAACTGGACATTTTGGGGGTAAGTGAAATAAGATGGTTAGAAGCGGGCGAGTACCAGTCCCCAACGCGTAACACTGTACTACTCTATTCTGGAAGACCATCCGGAAGTCCGCGGGAATATGGAGTTGGACTACTGTTAACAACAACAGAACGCATAGGCCTAATTTCCTGGCAGCCTCATGGTGATAGGACTATGACGACCAGATTCCGGATTCGAGTACGAAGCGTCACCATCAGTATAGGAGAGCTTCTACAACCTCTTAAGTGCCGTCTTCAACACAACACCAAATGGATACATAGTCATAGTGATGGGGAATTTGAATGCCAAGGTAGGCAACGAGAACGAAGGGCTTAAACATGTAATCGGGATGCATGGCAACCGCAATGACAACGGCGAAAGGTTTGTGGATTTCTTCAATCCCAACCGCCTTGTGATAGGTGGCACCATGTTTGAGCACACGACCTGCCACAAAGTCAGCTGGGTTTCCAATGACAGGCAAGCAACCTCCAACCAAATTGACCATTTTGCCCTCAGCCGCCGCTTTAGAAGTAGTCTCCTGGACGTCCGAAACAGACGAGGGGCAGATGTGGGGATAGTACGAGATCACCATCTTATGATAGCTACTCTCCAACTACGCACTGCTGCACTTCGAAGATCGCACGACAACACAAGAATACCTAGGTTCAACATTGATAGACTTAGTGAACCCTCAGTCTGCGAACAACTAAGGGAGCACTTTTCGCAGGGTGTGGAAGCAACCATCAGCTCAATGCCCGCAACCATCCAAGACCATTGATGTGCTGTGAAAAATGTTTTTACATCTGGTGCTTAACGCTATTAGTACTGCTTAAGGGCAAGCATTTTGTGACGAATATTACTTTGAACTGAAAGAGAAAAACTCAAATCAGCTACTAAGTAATATCCAGCTTGTCACAGTCATCATTTAGCGTGGTATTAGTTGTTAGTATTGTGAATATTTATAAAGCCTAACACCTTACACAAAAAGACTGGACAAGTAAACAAAAAGCGGATTGCATACTAAACAAAAGTATGAACTAAAAATTAATATGCTACGCATAAGTCAAAATTACACTAAACACTTTCAACAAAGAAACTAGTATCGTTCGTATAATTTATGTTTTAATTTTAATTTACTATGGTTGTAATCAAATTTGTCACGGTTACTATTTACTTCCTTCGCCATACGCGTAAGAGGTTCGTTAGAACCGTAGTTCGTTCTGTGGAAATTTACGCGGAAAATTTCGGTATTTCTGAAGTTGTAGCATCTTACGTTTAAACCGACTTCATTTAAAAGATCCGGTGAGTCAATAAAACCATTTACCAGCTGGTGTAAAAATACTACATCACATACTTCCCTACGTTTCTCCAAAGAATGACGATTTAGGAGAAGAAGGCGGTCGCAATATGGTGGAAGACGTGTAGGGTCATTCTAGTTTAAATACTTACTTACTTATGTCCTGTATCCCCTTGTGGGTCCTAGGGCCTCTACTACGCCTACGCGCCATCGTGTACGGTTTCTGGCAATGTGTCTGAGTTCTCCCCAACTTTTCCCTAACTGCCGTGCCTCCTTCTCGACTGTTCTGCGCCATGTTTTCCGCGGACCGCCAGGTCTTCTGCCATCCTGAGTTAGAGG
This sequence comes from Brachypalpus laphriformis, assembly GCA_945910035.1. Taxonomy (NCBI): domain Eukaryota; kingdom Metazoa; phylum Arthropoda; class Insecta; order Diptera; family Syrphidae; genus Brachypalpus; species Brachypalpus laphriformis. Next base: position 39,957,914 of record OX246756.1, read on the forward strand.
GTTCCATTGCATAGCATGGTTCGCTATGGAGCTGTCACCCTTTCGGATCGTGTGACCAATCCACTGCCACTTTCGCCGTTGGATAGTTGTGCCTATTGGTTCCTGACCCGTTCTCTCGTAAAGGTGTTCGTTAGAGATACGATTGGGCCAGAAAATCCTTAAGATATTGCGCAGACACCTATTAACAAACGTTTGCAGCTTTCTGGTGATAGTAGTGGTCACTCTCCACGTGCTGCAACCATATAGCAGCACGGATTCAACGTTGGAGCGGAACAGTCTTATTTTGGTGCTCAAACTGATTGCATTGCTTCGCCATATTTTGGACAACATCCCGAACGCGGACTTTGCTTTGGCGATCCTGTTGGCTATATCCAGTTCGGTTCCACCATCGGTCGAGACAATACTCCCAAGATACTGGAAATCCTCTACTCTCTCTACCGGTTGTCCAGCAATGCATATTTGAGCCGATGAGTTAGTTCCAAGGCTGATGATTTTAGTTTTTGTCGTATTAATTTTCAGCCCGACGACACCTGCCTCCCTCTCCACATCTGCTGTCATTTGGTGGAGGTCCATAATTCTGTGGGAGAATAAGCATACATCGTCTGCGTAGTCAAGATGCTTCAGTTGAGATGTAAGAGTCCATCGAATTCCTCCGTTTCCCGTCGACAAAGCTGCATGAAGCACATCGCTAATCACCAATAGGAATAATATTGGTGAAAGGATACAGCCTTGTCTTACCCCACTTTGGATCTCAAATTCCTCAGACAACCTTCCCCTGTGCAGAACGTGACATTCGGAGCCTTCATATGTAGCTTTGATAATAGCAATTAGTTTATCGGGAATATCTCTCCTGCGTAAGGCACGCCAAATAAACTCCCTGTTGACACTATCGAACGCCTTCTCAAAATCGATGAACAGCAGGTGCAGTGGCGATCGATATTCGACACACTGTTCGATGATAATCCGCAGGGTGTTGATGTGGTCGGCACAGGAGGATCCAGAGCGGAAACCTGCTTGTTCGGCATCGAGTGTGTCTTCGAGATGTTATTTGATTCGCTCAAGGATGATTTTAGCTATTATCTTAGCTACAGCAGGCAGCACGCAGATACCCCTCCAGTTTCCGCACTCCATTAAATTTCCTTTCTTAGGAAGCTTGACGATCATTCCCTTTTTCCACTCGTTAGGAAAGCTCTCAGCTTCCCAAGCTCTATCTATAAGTGGAAGCAGAAGCTCAGCCGATGTTGTTGGCGTTGCTCGTAAGAGCTCTGCTGGAATACCGTCAAGTCCTACCGCCTTGTTGGTTTTGAGTGCCTTGATCGCGGTAATGATCTCATCTTTACTGGGAGTCGTGGTGCGTATTCGGGAACTTCTCACCTCGGGCATCTCAGTCTGATTTGGGAGCATATCGCTAGCGAATACACGGTTCAAAACCGTAGCAAAATGCTCTTTCCATCTCTTGAGCTGGTCCTCATCCGAAATGAGCAAGGAGCCTAGGCTTTTCACTAGGTATTGGCTGGAGCTGCGACCACCTGTCAGCTCTTTCGTGATTCTGTAGACAGTCCTGCTGTCGCACCTCCGTGCAGCTTCTTCTGCTTCTGTAGCCAGCGCGTTGATGTAGTTGCGCTTGTCACGTCGTACGCTACGCTGAACTACTCTCATCTTCATGCGATATAGGGACTCTAGCTCGCTTCTCCCTGCTGCTGGGGTAGCTGCAACGCGAGCTTTTAGCTGTTTTCGTTCGTCAATCCGTCTCCAGGTATCCTCGGAAAGCCACGCCCTATGTCTTCCCTGCGATCGACCGACAATTCTTTCAGCACCAGATGTAAAAACATTTTTCACAGCACACCAATGGTCTTGGATGGTTGCGGGCATTGAGCTGCTGATTGCTTCCACACCTTGCGAAAAGTGCTCCCTTAATTGTTGGCGCACTGAGGGATCACTAAGTCCATCGATGTTGAACCTGGGCATTCTTGTGTTGTCGTGGGATCTTCGAACTGCAGCAGTGCGTAGTTGGAGAGTAGCTATCATAAGATGGTGATCACGTACTATCCCCACATCTGCCCCTCGTCTGTTTCGGACGTCCAGGAGACTGCTTCTAAAGCGGCGGCTGATAGCAAAATGGTCAATTTGGTTGGAGGTTGCTTGCCTGTCATTGGAAACCCAGCTGACTTTGTGGCAGGTCGTGTGCTCAAACATGGTGCCACCTATCACAAGGCGGTTGGCATTGCAGAAATCCACAAACCTTTCGCCGTTGTCATTGCGGTTGCCTAGTCCATGCTTCCCGATTACATGCTTGAGCCCTTCGTTGTCGCTGCCTACCTTGGCATTCAAATCCCCCATCACTATGACAATGTCTCCATTTGGTGTTGTGTTGAAGACGGCGCTTAAGAGATTGTAGAAGCTCTCCTTTTCGTCCTCAGACGAACTATTCGTTGGGGCGTAACACTGTATGATGGTGACGCGTCGTACTCTAGTCCGGAATCTGGCCGTCAAAATCCTATCACCATGAGGCTGCCAGGAAATCAGGCCCTTGCGTGCTGTTGTTGTTAGCAGTAGTCCTACTCCATATTCTCGCGGACTTCCGGATGGTCTTCCAGAATAGAGTAGTACAGTGTTACGCGTTGGAGACTGGTACTCGCCCGCTTCTAACCATCTTACTTCACTTACCCCCAAAATGTCCAGTTTATATCGCATGAATTCCTTTTCCAGTTGGAGGAATCTGGCATTGTAAGGACCTTCTCTTCCCGAGTCGAGGAGCGTCTTTACATTCCAGAAACCTATCTTTGTCCGGGTACAATAGCCAAAAGTCGTCAACATGTGATCAGTCCTTATCCGAGGCATAGTGTCGGTTTCAGTAGCGAGCTGGTTTCAGTAACGCAGGTTGCTGGCCCACGTTACCTAGCCTAGAATCAAGGCCCTAGACAACCCGCACTTACAATTTTGGCCTATACGTATAAGGGTTTATACGTATAGTTGCCCGGGGACCACCACTAGGAGGTAAAGTAAGCACTTCATCACGAACTTGATTGTTGCGCTACTGGCCCAAGCCAAGTTTTGGGCAGTCAGTAGTTTCCCGATCAATCGCAATGCAGGTCCCCAATGTTTAAATTGGCGAAGTGCAAATCGGACAAACTTACGCTGTACCGATTCAATACGTTTAATGTGTACTGCATACATTTTAGACCAAATATTAGACGCATACTCTACTCTAACTGCGGACGAACAAAGGTATTATAAAGCGTGGATGTTATAAGAGGACACTTGAATTCTTTACTCCAACGTTTTATAAAGCCAAGCATTGAATTCGCTTTATTGACAATTTGTTCAATGTGAAAATCGAAGTCGATATTTTGCGAAAAATGCACTCCTAAATCACATATTGATGTGACTTTGTTAAGTACAGATTCATTGAGATTGTAATCATAACTTATTAAATTACGTTTTCTTGAAAAGATCATCGACTTGCATTTAGATACGTTCAAAAATAAATTGTTATTACAGCACCACTTAGCGAACGTATCTAAATCATTCTGCATTGCAATGCAATCAGATTGACTGCGTACAAGTCCAAAGATTTTTATGTCGTCAGCATAGATTAAAATTCGAGTACTCTTAAGTATTGATCGTAATGATAAATAAAAGAGGACCTAAGTGACTTCCTTGGGGTACACCGGATGTAGCGAGGATTGCATCGGATGTTATTCCCCGAAATAAAACTTGATAAGTTCGTTCTTCAAGATAAGAACATATCCATCGAACGAAATGATTTGGAAAGCCCAAAGAAGTAATTTTAAACAGAATTAAGCTGTGGGAAAGTTTGTCAAAGGCCTTGCTAAAATCTGTATAAATACAGTCGACCTGACCACCCTCTTCGACAACTTTGTTTGTAAAAGAAGTAAATTCCAACAGGTTGGTAACAGTGGATCTTCTATTCATGAACCCATGCTGCTTGGTTGAAAGAAATGGTTTACAAGCAAAATAAAAACCCTTACAAACTATAGCCTCGAACAGTTTTGGCACACACGATAGCTTGGCAATAGGTCTATAATTAGAAATTTCACCTCGATTTCCCTTGTTGTGTATTGGAATAATAAAAGAGTTTTTCCAAATTTTAGGAAAAATGCTCTGCTTTATGATGCCCGAAATAGCACGGCTAAGGGTGTTGCCACCTGGGGCTAGGCTGAGGCTACCAGGGGGGTCAGCAAGGTGGCGGATGGCTGAACGGCCTATAGATATGTAGGTTAGCTGCGAATACTAATAAGCAGTCCCCGACCAAGAGCGGCAGGGGTGGAGGGCGTGAGTAAAAACCACAAAAGCTCAATGAAATTCCCTGTGACAGGGCGAGTCGATGCCGCCCTTTAAATAAGTGTCAAAATCCCAATTAAAAAAAAAAAAAAAAAACCCTGGCAGTAGGTATAAAATGCAACCGTTATTTCGATGCAATGGACAAAACAACTGATAATATTACCCCAGGTGGCAGACCAGTTACACTGGAAAATCCACCCTCAAATGAGGCAGGTCCTACGGATTCTGGGGAGGACCAACTATTGCGTTTAAACGACCCATTCATAAGGAGAGGAATTGTATCCAGATCTCCACCAACACGATCTGATCCCCTCATCGCTGCCCTGGGAGTGAAACACTTGGCTCCCACGGATTGTAAAGCGTCTACAAGTGAGACAGGAGAAAATCGTTTCAAAAAGAGCTATCATCTGCGAAGATCACCACCGCCTTTAAAACAGGATGAACCCGAATCGGCACCACGGGAGAAACCCGCCACAGCCCGGAAAATCATCGCAGAAAACCCTTCAATAGGGAGCGCCACCCTAACGAAACCAACAAACGGTAACCAACATGAGTCCTCCGATGTTAGTGAAGCCCAGCTGACGGAAAACTCACTGGAGAAGGAGCTACAGAAATGCAAGGAGACGATTAAGAAAATGAAATTCGCGACGGACAGGCAGAAGAATATCAGCACTGATATTAAGAAAGGTCTTGCTGAACTAGAGGAATCATTGAACGTAATCAGCTTCCTTAAAAAGGGGCGGGATAGCGACCTGAGGCTACACCGATCACAACAACCTGAACTTCAGATGCGACAGGTCAACAGAACAGATGCGAACCACCAGGAGCCTCCAAAAAGTATGACACCGAGCGGAACTCGGGAACCCAAGAAGAGACCACCATCTAGCCCCCTTGAAAAGGAGACGGAAAAGAAGAAGAAGAAGTCACCGAAGGTTGCAACTCCTCCAACTAGGCTTCAAACCGTGCGGAGAAGGGATGTAGTCCACAAAGATCTTGGACCCAATATAGGCCAGAAGGACAACCCGTTCTCGAAAGGAAAAGAACCTAAAAAGCTGATCGAGAGCAAGAAGGCCAATGGTAAAGCGCGGCCTCCCTCAGTGAAAGAGCACGAGAAGCAGAAAAAGGAGGAAGGAATGGTAATCAGCCAAAAAAAAGATAAGAGACCAGCGAGGCACCGGCGCGAAGCAATCATCATAAGACCAAGAGGAGCAGAAACGTACGCGGAGATCCTCCGAGAAATTCGTACAAGGGCCAACCCAGATGAAACACAAACGGAGATAAAAGCTGTCCGTCAAACGAGGTCCGGAGATGTCTTGCTTGAGCTCGGTGCAAAAACAAAAGATAAGGAAGGTTTTAGCTCATCCCTTAAGGCCATCTTGGGGGAGAAGGCAACGGTCCGAAACCTTGAACCAAAAACGATACTGGAGATCAGAGACATGGATGACCTGACAACAGTAGATGAAGTCGAGGAAGCTATCAAACGAGCAATCAATGACCAGAGGGTGGAACTTCAAATCACCTTAATGAAGGCCAACAGCAGGGCGCAAAAAATTGCTTTAGTTCAGCTGAACGACCGAGTGGCAGGTGAGCTGCTAAAAATCGCTCGTATAAGAGTCGGGTGGGTTTTCTGCAGAGTTCGCCGAAGAGTAGTGGTCACGCGCTGCTACAGATGTTTCGGCTATGGCCACCAGCAAGCTAATTGTAAGGGGCCCGACAGAAAGAACCAGGGAATATGCTTCAAGTGCGGAGTACAAGGCCATAAAAAATCCGATTGCAAAGCTATTGCGAAGTGCTGCTTATGTGCGGAGCTGAAGCTCGGGCCAGCACTGCTAGCCCATTTACCAGGGTCGGGAAACTGTCAGGTGTTTAGAGGGGCACTTGCAAAGGCGAAGAGAGCAGCGCACCATGATGAAAATCCTACAAGCAAATCTCCATAGAAGTCGCACGGCTGACAACCTACTCTCACAACTTAGACTCGATCTTAAAGTGGATGTGGTGGCCATAAGTGAGCAGTATAAAAACAAGGACGGGCCCAGTTGGTTCTCGGATACACTCGGCACAGCTGCAATATGGATACCGGACGTAAAGACGACCCCACGGCGCAGCTAGTGGCTTTGTTTGGGTGAAATGTGATGGAATCACGATATTTAGCTGTTATTTTACGCCGAACGAGAATATCATTAATTTTCGAGCAAAGCTAGACCGCTTAGAGGACACCGTGAGAGATATTGAGGGCGGGATCTTGGTTGCCGGCGATTTTAACGCCAAGGCCTTAGATTGGGGGATGCCTAGCACAGACTCACGAGGTAAGCAGATACTCGAGATGGCTGCCAGACTGGGGCTCTACGTGTTGAACGAAGGAAATACACCCACCTTCAGGCGTCCCGGATATACCGAAACAATACCGGATGTTACTTTCGCGTCAGAAGAGCTACTAACAAAGGTGGAAAACTGGAGAGTCATCGAGGAGTACACCGGGAGCGACCACCAGTATATCGTCTTTGACCTACAGAGGACCCGACGAGTCTCTAACGGACACCAGAGGCGAGCACCGAGGTGGAAAGTCAGCCGGTTAAATGAAGAAGTTCTCACGGCCACGCTAGAGGAAGGGAAGGAAGCCATCCAGGAAATGACGGGGACAGCTGAAATAAAAGCCCAAGCGACGATGCAACTCTTACACCGCGCATGCGATGCGTCGATGCCTCGAGTTAGAAACTCAATGGGAGGGCGAAAACCAGTGTACTGGTGGACGGAGGAGATCGCTGAACTTAGGAGGAGATGCCTACACCATAGACGCAAGGTCACCAGGGGAAGGCGAAGACACGCTGAAATCACGGAAGGCGCACTCGCGGAATACAAAACCGCAAGATCCGAGCTCAAGAGGGCCATCAATTCGAGCAAGAAACAAAAGTGGGAGGACCTTCGCCGGAAGATCAAGAGCGACCCCTGGGGACTCGGCTATAGGGTTGTCATGAAAAAATTAGGAGCGCAGGCGTCACCCCCCACGATGACAGCAGAGCTAATGAAGAGCATAGTAGACACACTCTTCCCGGCCCACCCTGTTAGGTCAATGGAGATCTATCCTGCCCAACAACAAGACATCCCATTGTTCAGCGAAGAAGAAGAGCATAGTAGACACACTCTTCCCGGCCCACCCTGTTAGGTCAATGGAGATCTATCCTGCCCAACAACAAGACATCCCATTCTTCAGCGAAGAAGAGCTGATTCTAGCAGCTAAATCCCTTCAGAACAATAAGGCCCCCGGCCCCGACGGCATACCAGCGGAAGTATTGAAAACGGTTGCCAAAACTTGCCCACAGATACTTCTAAGTATGTATAATGGCTGTCTAAAGGAAGGGATCTTTCTCAAGAAGTGGAAGGTACAACGCCTGGTACTCATAAGCAAGGGAAAAGGAGACCCGGATTCCCCATCAGCATACAGACCTCTGTGCATGCTGGACACGACAGGAAAACTCCTCGAGAAGATGCTAAAGCCTCGAATCACAGAAGCAATCCAAAGAGCAGGTGGCCTATCCGATCGACAGCACGGATTCAGAAAAGGCCACTCCACGATAGGAGCAATTGAGGAAGTAGTCAAAACCACCCACCTCGCCCAAAGGGGAAATCACTACTCAAGGCGAATCGTCGTGCTGGCAGCTCTGGATGTGAGGAATGCCTTCAATTCGGCCAGATGGGGAGATATGTTAGATGCGCTCGAGAACACCTTCAGGATACCGCAATATCTTCTGCAAATTGTGAAGGACTATCTCAAAGACAGGGAACTTCTGTACGACACCGTGAGGGGTACTCACAGAAAGGAAATCACTGCTGGAGCAGCACAGGGCTCAATCCTTGGACCCGATCTGTGGAATATCTCATACGATGGAATCCTTCGCATGGAGATGCCCGACGATACCTTCTTAGTCGGGTACGCAGATGACATCGGTGCGGTGATTACCGCAAGGGACATCGAAGGGGCCCAGCTGAAACTGAACCAGGTAATGAGACGAGTACTCGCCTGGATGGAAGCCCATGGCCTTAGTCTCGCCGCGGAAAAAACAGAGATAGTTCTTCTGACTAGGAAACGGATCCCGACCATTGCCGAGTTCCGTGTAGGTCCAGAAGTTATAATTAGCAAACCAGCAGTAAGGTATCTAGGAATCGCCCTGGACTCTAAACTCTCTTTCTGGCAACAGATTAAGTCCGCATCTGAGCGAGCTGCGAAGGTCACGTCAAGGCTGAGTAAGCTTATGGCAAATATCGGAGGCCCAACAATGAGTAGGCGAGGACTCCTCATGTCCATCACCCACGCCATTCTTCTGTATGGGTGTGAGATCTGGGCAGACGCACTTAGACAGGAGAAGTACAGAAAGCAAATTGCCGCAGTACAAAGGCGAGGAGCTCTCCGAGTTGCAAGCTCCTATCGCACAGTGTCGGAACCAGCCGTCCTCGTAGTTGCGGGTGTGACCCCCATCGACCTCCTAGCGACAGAGAGGAAGTACGCCCACGACAAGAAGGCGGAAGTAGGGGCTCAACTGGCAGTCGCTGAAGCGAAAGAGCTTACCAAGCAGGCTTGGCAGAGAAGGTGGAGCGCTGAAACGAGGGGGAGGTGGACAGCGAGGCTGATTACAGACGTCACGGCTTGGATAGAGCGGGAACACGGCGAAGTGAACTACTTTGTCACTCGATTCCTAACCGGACATGGGTATTTCAACCGATACCTCCACAAAATGGGTAAAGTAGAGAGCGCAGCCTGCCAATATGGAGACTCAGCGGAAGACGACGCTTTCCACACCTTTTTCGCCTGTAGCAGATGGACAGTGCAGAGGAAAAGACTGGAGTCGGAAATAGGCGATTTTTCCCCGGAAAATGCTATAAGCAAGATGATCTCGAGTACCGACACATGGAATAGAATATCTTCCTTTATCGAGACGGTACTAAGATCCAAAAAGAGAGAGGAAGACGCCAACATTCCCTCACAAATTACATAAAGTAGATAAAAGCCTTACCGGCAAGAATGTATAAACCCGCACCAGGAGCTGAATATGAAAAAGCCGGTCCCCAGAGGGGAAAGTAAACGACACCACTCTGAAGTAATGCGATAAGCGGTTCCGGAGTGGATGGTGTCAAGTAGAAAGAAGGGGTTAAAGGTGGTTTTTTAGTGAGTAGTGAGTCTCACACTACTAGAAACAGAGCGGGACTGTTTCCCGTGCGCATTAGCGTTTTTCCACTACCCCCTAGGCAAAAAAAAAAAAAAAAAAAAGGGTGTTGCCAAAGTATTGCAACAATATTTTAGCACAATCGGAGGAATTCCATCAGGGCCACAGGTAGTATCGTTGCTAAGTAAAGCTAAATGCTCTCTCACATCTTCGTCAATTTTTGAAATCTGCCCCATTGAGCTGCTAGAGAAACCTTCAAGGTGGGCAAAATTACTTTGGGTAGGTGAATAGTTGTCGGAACAGAAAGATAAACCAAAGAATGAAGAGAACATATTGCCGATTACAAGAGGGCTGCTGCTTGATTCGCTTAAGTAAGACATATTGACAGGATAACCATCCGTTTTTTTAATTTTACAATTAAAGTCGGCAAAATGATAAGTGAAGTGATAAAAAGGACGTTTTTGAAGTATTACTGAAACTTGATCTTTATTTTTGAACTTACTTAGGGTTAAAGTTGAATACATTAAACGGTCACACTACGCTTTGTATATTGTTATGACTAAGATGTAGTTCAAACGTGGTTGGTTTTCTGCTTCAGATCTTCCCATTATGGCGTAAAATATAGTCCAACAACCGTCCATATACCCTATTTGGAGCATACAAACCGATAGCACACAAAAAAAAAAAAAATACCTCCTCCCATTAAGAATAAAGAGAATGAACATAAAAATTCGTAAATAGAAGAAGAAGAAGAACCAAAATGGTGGTTAAGCGACACGAAACGTAGGTTAAATCTTTGGGTCTTGAATGCCCAAGGAGACCGAGTAATGAGGGCGTATGTATGCAGGGATTCAGTTTTCCATAATTACACAGATGCACTTCGGATTCATTCGGAAACAAAAGAGCATGTACACTCATTCATTGGGATCCTTGTTCCTATTTTTTATTCAGTTTTGTCAACCACGAATGTGATTCCTTTAAGCTGAAATAAATTCAAAATTTCCTCCGAAAAAAAAAAAATGAATACGGAGGACGAAAGAAAACGTACATTGTAAAGCATTTCCAGGACACACATATAGTTCTATGCTTGGATAGGGGATGCTGTTGGAGAGGCTCCACTCAGTGTTGAAATCGTCCACTTGATGATATTTGCAGGGGGTTTTCCTAATTATGTACGTATGAGTTTTTTTTTTTTTTTTAAGTTTAAATTGCTCACACAAAACAGAAGATTGGAACAGGAAGTTTTGGGTGAAATAAGTTAAATAAAAATAAATTATTGCATTCACCTAAAAATTGTATGCATTTCGTATTGGGACACCGTTTGCAGGGTTTCTACCTTTTTTGGTTGAGGAAATGTTGAACTTATTCAGTTAAGAATGGAAAATGCAACTTCCGGTTGAGTGGGAATGTAATTAAGTTGCAGGTAGATGAGCTGGCATGGCCTAGCTTCTGTAGAGTGTGGTTGAGTGGTGAGTGGTAAGAGATGAACTATGAACATGCTTGTAGCTAGATTTGATACCGCTATCAAGTACTGCACTTGTTATTCAGTGGATGGAGTAGCAGTAACAAATGTAAAAAACTAGGAACGTAATTAAATTTATAATTTTCAAGTGGGGAAAAAATTTCCAAAGAAAGAAGGCAGTTGGACTATGGAATTCTGCTCCTAGTGAACTGTTTGTTTCTTAATTCTACTCTCACTTTCAAATGTTGGACCGAGCGCACATTAATAGGTGGAGTAGCTTAGTTCCGTGCAAATTTAGGTCAGGTTTAAAGAGGGAGAGGGACTATTAGATAAGCCATTCTGACGAATTCAGAGGATACCTAGGCGTTAGGTGGCAAACGCTAGACGCTAGAAAAGGTCATAGATAATCACCCAAGGACAGCTGTACTGGAGAGAATACCTTTCCACCACAATCAATATGCCTACGGAGCAGGAAGTTCCACCCAAACCGCGTTCTACCCCCGTTCTCTCCATTCAGCATGCAAAGGAGAACAAAGAAATGGCAGTATGTTCTTTTTTAGACATCGAAGGAGCCTTCGACAACACCTCCCATGAAGCAATTAGGAGGGGTCTCGAAATAAAAGGAGTAAATCAGACCATAAGTAATTGGATGTGCCGTTCCCATGCTTCAGCTGCCTTGACGTGGCGGAACGGCTTAAGAGTCAATGACCCTAAGGGTCCGAAAGGATCACAGGTGAGACATCGAACTAAAGGCTGAAGACGTCTTGACGGTGACGCAAAACCTGTTGACAGTATGATGGAAGAAACTTGTACGGTATCTACTCCAGGTGGTACTCGTGAAACGATAATCCACCCGTGGTCTTTTTGACTACGGCCGGGACGAGGATTCTGGAAGTCCCAACCAGCATACCTCAGGCGTTGAATCAGAAGTAGTAACGACGCTTGTTTCAGAAGACTCATGCGGCTCTGTCTCTGACTCGTTTGGTAGACTGGGCTGAAATGGCAGAAAAAGTGGCGGAAAGGCTTCGGCTGGAACGTCTAATCTCTGTCTCAATAGAAGGGTAGCTGGTCGAAGTTGTGTCGGTGACGGTTTGACTCGGGAAACCAATAAGGCTGAACGAGCTCCTGAAGCGGCGCACTCCGATGGGCTCCTGACTAAGAGTCAACTGAAAAGGAGAAGAAGGAAGGCGGCGATAGCGCGGTGCAAAAAGGCTGCAGAGTTAGCTGAAGTCGCAAGCGCCGTAAGCAGTCATCCTTCAGTAGCGACAGGAAAGAAGCCTAGGTCGGCAGAAAGAACTCCAATTGGAGCCGATCAATCCCTCAGACCTAACGCTGGCTCCTTTTCGGTCGGCTCGAACAGGTCCAATCTGACGAAGCAAGTTTCGCCTGCTCTTCTTGATGGAAGCGTGTGCGCATCTGATGCGCGCTCTTCTGCCGGGCACACTCTTACCGCTAGCGTTATCTGCGCACAAAATCTGGTGGATCTGGACCCCTAAAGGTCCCAGCACTAGCGGACAGAAAATGGCTGACGCAGGCAAAGCCACGGGTAGGAGTGCTCGCCTCGCTGGAAGCATGTGCGCACCTGGTGCGCGCCCTTCTGCTAATAAAACTCCGACTATATCTTTGATATTTTCGCAGATAAACCTCCACCACTCTAAGGCTGCTACCGCTCTCGTAAGTAGCAGACTTTCCGTGATGCGTACAAAACCCCACATAACATCTATCCAGGAGCCATACGTGCGGAACAAGCGCATATGTGGTTTTGGGGGTGTTCGTGGAGTAACGGTGGTATGTGACAAGCGATCTGAAAGACCGAGATCTTGTCTAATTGTGCCGAATTTCCTCTCAGTAACCAAGCTTGGACAATTCTGTGGACAGGACCTGGTTGCTGTAGCTGTCAGCTACGAAACGACCGGAAGTTGGAAAACCTTCGTTGTTGCGTCGGCTTACTTCCCTTATGATTCGGTAATGCCTCCACCACCGAAGGCGGTTGCCGAACTCATAAAGTACTGTGACACTCGGGAGATGGGACTAGTCATGTGTTGCGACGCGAATGCTCAGAATACAGTCTGGGACAAAAGCAAATGTAACATACGAGGAAACCATCTCCTAGACTATATACTATCGTCTGGCATGGTAATTAACAATGTTGGCTCCCAACCAACTTCTGTTACGGCAAGGAGGCATGATGTAATTGATTAGACTTTATCTAATTGGTATTTCAAGTCAATTACTAACTGGAGGGTACTGCCGGAGGTGTCCTTGTCAGACCATAGATACATCGCTTTCCAAATCGAATGCGAGGCCATAACTTTGCAGGAGAGGAGGGATCCGAGGAAAACCAACTAGCTGCGGTTTAAGGAAGAGCTAGACAGATCTGTCAAAACTCCAACTAAACTCAGAACGAAACGAAAGGTTGAGGATGCTGTTCAAAACCTGACCAGTGTCCTTACCAGCTGTTTTGAACTGACGTGCCCATTGACAAAAACCCCCTGCAGAACTCCGGTTCCCTGGTGGAGCCCAGAACTGCAGCGACTTAGGAAAGAATCCAGAAAACTTCTAAATAGATCACTCAAGACAAATTTAGAAGGTAACTGGGATCTTTTTAGATGGAAGAAAAAAGACTATAAGAAGTTAATTCGGTTGTCGAAAAGTGCTTCTTAAAGAGATTTTTGTGAAAAGATCGAGACACTCGGTGAAACCAGTAGGTTGGTTAAAGTTCTCAAAAGGGGCAAGCCGACCAAACCGGAGTCACTCAGACGGTCTGATGGCAAGTTTACTGAGACGAAAGCGGAAACTTTTAGTCTTCTGCTGGAGACTCACTTTCCTGGCAATCAGATAACCACTAGGTCGCAGCTTGGCCCGCTTACCCAGGCTGAGCTTGATCTAAGTCAGAAAACTCGGCGGAGCTGGTATATTGCATCAGCCATGGTAACAGATGAGGCCATCAAATATGCTGTGACATCTTTTGATGGTTTCAAATCGCCTGGCACCGATGGAATATATCCAGCTATGCTGCAACAGGGTATAGATCAGCTAATGCCAACTCTGAAAAGAATTTTCACCGCTGGCTTGGCGCTGGCATATATTCCTACACCTTGGCGGACTGTCAGAGTAGCTTTCATACCGAAAATTGGTAAGGAAGACTATTCGCTCCTCAAGAGTTTCAGACCTATAAGTTTGACATCCTTCTTACTGAAAAGTATGAAGAGACTGGTAGAATTTCACGTGCGCAAAGTTGCTTTGAAACTGCATCCACTATCGGAGATGCAGCATGCTTACTAGCGTGGGAAATCCTGTGAGACCGCACTTCAAAATCTAGTGGCCAGAATTGAATGCGCGCTTGATAGGAGAGAATACGCGATGGGTATCTTCATCGACATTGAGGGTGCTTTTGACAATGCGAATTTTGACTGCATGTGCGACTCTGCCAGACAATAAGCGGTAGATGAAACATTAGTCTTGTGGATTAAAGCAATGCTAATGAATAGAACTTTGGTAGTGGATGCGGATTGTGGCCAATATATTATGACAGAGGTAAACAGGGGCTGTCCGCAAGGTGGCGTTCTGTCTCCATTGTTATGGTGCATGGTGGTCGACACTCTGTTGAACACTCTAAATAGTTCTAACGTCTACGCTCAGGCATATGCGGATGATGTCGCCGTACTTTCTGTCGGGCCATGCCTGGCGACGGTCTGTGCTAACGCGCAGGCGGCGCTGGACATGATCGATGAATGGTGTACTAGGAGTGGGCTTTCGGCGAATCCTCTTAAAACTGAGGTTGTTCTTTTTACGAGAAGGATGATTTTGACCGGTCTGACTCAGCCAGTACTAAAAGGCGTCACCATTCGCATTTCCAATGAAGCCAAATATCTGGGAGTGATTTTAGATAAGAAACTTCGTTGGTCTAAACACGTCGAGTCGAAAACATCCAAGGCGCTCTCAGTCTTCTGGCAGTGTAATGGTGCTTTTGGCAAGACTTGGGGCTTATCACCGAATAAGGTTCTCTGGATCTACACGGCTATGATAAGACCATTCCTCGCATATGCGTCGGTTGTTTGGTGGAAGGGGCTCTCGCGTAAATATGTGGTTGCTTTTTGCTCGAAACTCCAAAGAACGGCTTGTCTCGGCTGCTCAGGAGCTTTCCCGAGTACGCCTGGCTCTGCTCTAGACGCTTTGCTGAACTTACCTCCCATTGATACTTATATCATGGGTTGCACTATCAAAGCCATCCATCGTCTTAGGCGGGGCGGTTTTTGGTATACTCCACACTGGAACTTTGATGAACTTGCGCGACACTTATCTTACGACTCCTGTCTTATGGATATGCCATCTGATGCAATGACACCAGAACTCCAGCTGATGCGCAAATTCAGAGTCGACTTTCCTTGTGTCCAGGACTGGCTTCGGTCAGAGTCTGAGCCGGGAATGGAATGTAGTCGTATTTTCACGGATGGTTCCAAAACCAGTCAAGGGTCTGGCGCTGGTGTCTTCGTGGAAGTCGACATCATTAGACTTCACTTTTCGTTAGGCAAATATGCGTCTTTTTTCCAAGCTGAAACTTGTGCAATCCTAATGGCCATGAACTATGTTGTGAAGAACAGGTGGAAGGGACGTAGCATTTGTGTCAGTCAGGCTGCGCTTAAGGCCTTGCTTAACCCTTTATCCACTTCCAAAATAGTTCGTGAAACTAAAAACTCTTTGAACTCGGTCGCAAGGCTGAATTCTCTGTCTCTTATCTGGGTCCCAGGTCACACTGGGATCTTGGGGAACGAGATCTCCTATGAGGTTGCTAGACAAGGCTCAGAGGAGGGTTTCTCAGGTCCCGAACCCGCGTTGGGTCTCCCTGCGTCCTCGGTTAGGGCTTCCATTGACGATTGGGTCTCTCACGAGCACAATTGTGTGTGGCATGACTCTCCGGGATGCAGGTTGACTAAACGCATGCACCCGGACGTCTGTAAGAAATCAGCGGCATTCTTGCTGTCTCTCAGCAGAAAAGACTGTAGACAACTTATTGGCGTCTTGAGAGGCCACTTTGCTTTCGACAAGCACCTTAAAGTGTTGGGCATGAGTGACACTACAATCTGCGACGACACCGTGGAACATTATCTCTGTGAGTGTCCGGCCTTTGCTTGTGTCAGGTGGCAGATCCTCGGTGCGGGTGTGGTGAGTGCTGATACTGTAAGCTCCTCATCACTGAAGTGCTTGCTTGGCTTTCTTCGAAAGACAAGGAAATTCAAATAAAATGGGTAAATCAGGGTTTGCTCTCTGGCAGTACAATGGACCAGTTGTGTGTGCCTGCTCCAGTTGAGCGTTTCCTATCCAGACATAAAAAAAAAAAATTGGATGTGTGAAATGCTGAGAACTAGGACTGCTGAGACAGAGATAGGACAAAAGACCATCACAATAAGCACCACTTAAGGCTGTCCACAAGGAGGGCTATTGTCACCGTTGATGTGAAACCTAGTGATAGATGAACTACTGCCGATGAACTGGCTAGAGGAGGCTCAGCACTAAGCTCGGACCAATCCGACACCTCGGTGCACATCCCGCCTTGAGCCCTTAAGCTCGAAGCAGGAAACAAAGCCATCACGTAGGTTAACAATAGGTGGACCTCTTTAGATACTTGTGTCACCACGAGGAAGCGGTGGCCTGCATTTGACAGAGTAAGAACCAATAGACTCATACAGAGGCATAGAAAATCCCTCTCTACTCTAATAGGAGTCATTACGGGGCATAATACCATGCGGTACCACATGAAAAAACTACGTGTGACTAACGAAAACCTTTGTAGAGGCTGTGGCGAAGAGGAGGCTCAGGAGGACACCGCCCACTTTCTCTGTCATTGCCCAGACCTCTATAATTTGAGAAAGAAGATCCTTGGACAACACTTCCTTGAGGATATAGAAGAGTTGTCCAACAGACCAATAAGTGACATCGCAAATTTCATCAAATCCTCTGGATGGTTTGTATCTAGGGCACAGTAAGTACTAAGTTATTTCTTTAGGATATTTACAAAGACGCTATTTTTCCACGAGGAAGGGATTCCCTTTTCTATCTCCTTTCCCCCCATGGGTATCACAATGGGTCTATACTGACCTGAGTGTGGTGTGGAGGTTTTCTATCCCCCTACACCAGCCCACTTAGCTAACATAACCTAACCTTCCTCATTTGATCATCAAAGTTAAGACCTTCTGAGTCTCTGGCTTGTGTCTGCGACTTTTTCAGATCGTTGACATTTTTGACTTTTTAATCGTCTCACCCCCACGACAATTCGACTTGCAGCTCCTGCACTGTGACACAGCGCCGTCCAAGTCTATGAAATCAAATTTAACAACAAAAAATAATTTGTTGCAAAAAGGACTCCTGGAACCATTCAATTCAAACAAAGGAAACGTAGGTATTCCCTAGTGCGAATTTCACAATATTAATCATGGTCGAGTGCAGATTGCAGACTGCAGACAATTTTTTTTTTGAAAGTATTTCCTCGTCCCAGTCGCAATTTTCATTTCACCTGACCAGAATCGGTCGCATCCGTGTCGCCTGCAAATAGTAGAAAATCATCTTCATCATTTCTTTTTCCTTTCTTCTGCTTCTTCCTGGATGTCTGCACAAAGAATTTCACCTGCATAATTCCTTGGTTACTGACGGGTAATAAATTCACTTGCTACTTCGTCCACACTAAGACGCTTAGCCAGAGTAGTTATCGTCTTTCTTGAGTCCTCTCCCCCCCTCCTGTTTGGCACGTTGGAATTCTTTGTCCTTCAGATGCACTTTGTTCGAGGTTCATAAATTTTCCTTTGCAAACGTACTGAGCAAAGTCCTCCAAATGTCCTTACTGACTAACTCTACTGACTCTCTGTAGATCCTGCATCCTTCAATGGGGGTAACCTAACTAAATAGAGAATGGAAGTGACGTTTGACTTCATCTTACCCTCATTCTAATCGCCTGACATTCGGTTGGTGTTTTGTAAACGATTCTTCCCAACTAAAAAGTTAAATTAAACCTTGGGATATTTTCACATAATTTTCTGTTTTTCTTTGTCGGTAGTATTGCTACAAATATGCTGCGCTAGACGAAATCGCTTTTTTACCCTTTAACTGACAACTGTGCGATATTGGTGCGAATAAGTTTCGCGGTATCGTTTGTAGGGGTGTGCGGTTAGGTGAGGGAAGAAACGTAACATTTTTTAATCGGATGATGGCAGTGCACTTCTTATGGTTTCGATGACATTCTGCGAATGAGTTGAAAAATCTTATAAAACGCATTCTGCACACTCAGCGTCATATCTTTGGGATGATAGTATGGTTTGAGGGGGGTATACTGTAAGGATGTTGAACGAAATTGGATTTCAAGGGATGTTTAGATGTTGATAAAGGAGTTCGTTTCCAGCTTATATATTTATTTTTGTCATCACTGTGGAGTTCGTTTTGATGACTTCATTCTAGAATCTAGGGAAAAAGAATACATTTTCTAAGAATATTGTTAGTTGCACCGTCAACAGATTAATTTATAGGTTAGGTTCGGGGGTAAGAAGGAGAGTGTAAGCTAAAAGAAATAAACTATAATTGAGGCATTACTGGGACCTCAACAGACGCATTAAGTGTTTTCCAAAAGACATTTCTAAGATCATTTTAATCGCCGCATTCCGCAGGTCGCTCGCCACTATCCTACTACTCGTAGAATATGGAACCCTCGCTAGAACTAAAAACAGATGATACTCATCAGCTGTTTACAGATATTGCATTTGCAGTTCCTTATGTCTGTTTTTTTTCCAGCCGAAGTCGTCCTGAAATGCGAAACTCAATGGAGAGTATAATAAAAGATGTCTTCATCCAGCTTGCGACTGCACTGACGAACATCAAACTAGTGAATCAAGCCGATGTTGTTTCATTGCTTCAGAACGCAACCAACACAAAAAAGGACAGACTGTCTTTAGACACCAACTTGGGCCCAAGAAAAGTGAAAAGTTGTTGTCTTCTAAATCTTGATGCCATTTGGGGACCTGCATTGCGATTCATCGGGAAACTACTGACTGCTCAGAACTTGGCTTGGGCCAGTAGCGCAACAATCGAGTTCGTGACGAAGTGCTTGCTTTACCTCCTAGTGATGGTCCCCGGACAACTATACGCATAAACCCCTATATGTGGGTTATCTAGGGCCTTGATTCTAGACTAGGTAACGTTGCCCAGTAACTGGTTATTGAAACCAGATCGCTACAGAAAGCGACACTATGCCTCGGATAAGGACTGATCACATGTTGACGACTTTTGGCTATTGTACCCAGACAAAGATAGGTTTCTGGAATGTAAAGATGCTCCTTGACGCGAGAAGCGAAGGTCCTTACAATGCCAGATTCCTTCATTTGGAAAAAGAATTCTTGCGATATCAATTGGACATTTTGGTGGTAAGTGAAATAAGATGGTTAGAAGCGGGCGAGTACCAGTCTCCAACGCGTAACACTGTACTACTCTATTCTGGAAGACCATCCGGAAGCGCGCGGGAATATGGAGTTGGACTACTGTTAACAACAATAGCACGCAAGGGCCTAATTTCCTGGCAGCCTCATGGTGATAGGATTATGACGACCAGGTTCCGAACTAGAGTAGGACGCGCCACCATCATGCAATGTTACGCCCCAACGAATAGTTCGTTTGAGGACGAAAAGGAGAGCTTCTACAATCCTTTAAGTGCCGTCCTCAACACAACATGAAATGGAGACATTGTCATAGTGATGGGGGATTTGAATGCCAAGGTGGGCAACGCCAACGAAGGGCTCAAACATTTAATAGGGATGCATGGACTAGGCAACCGCAATGACAACGGCGAAAGGTTTGTAGATTTCTGCAATGTCAACCACCTTGTGATAGGTGGCACCATGTTTGAGCACACGACCTGCCACAAAGTCAGCTGGGTTTCTAACAACAGGCAAGCAACTTCCAACCAAATTAATCATTTTGCCATCAGCCGCCGCTTCAGAAGTAGTCTCCTGGACGTCCGAAACAGGCGAGGGGCAAATGTGGGGATAGTACGAGATCACCATCTTATGATAGCTACTCTCCAACTACGCACTGCTGCAGTTCGAAGATCCCACGACAACACAAGAATGCCCAGGTTCAACATCGATAGATTTAGTGATCCCTCAGTGCGCGAACAACTAAGGGAGCACTTTTCGCAAAGTGTGGAAGCAATCATCAGCTCAATGCCCGCAACCATCCAAGATCATTGGTGTGCTGTGAAAAATGTTTTTACATCTGGTGCTGAAAGAATTGTCGGTCGATCGCAGAGAAGACATAGGGCGTGGTTTTCCGAGGATACCTGGAGACGGATTGACGAACGAAAACAGCTGAAAGCTCGTGTTGCAGCTACTCCCGCAGCAGGGAGAAGCGAGCTAGAGTCCCTATATAACATGAAGATGAAAGAAGTTCAGCGTGGCGTGCGACGTGACAAGCGCAACTACATCAACGCGCTGGCTACAGAAGCAGAAGAAGCTGCGGGGAGGTGTGACAGCAGGACCGTCTATAGAATCACGAAAGAGCTGACAGGTGGTCGCAGATCCAGCCAACACCCAGTGAAAAACCTAGACGGCTCCTTGCTCATTTCGGATGACGACCAGCTCAAGAGATGGAAAGAGCATTTTGCTACGGTCTTGAACTGTGTATTCGCTAGCGATATGCTCCCAAATCAGACTGAGATGCCCGAGGTGAGAAGCTCCCGAATACGCACCACGACTCCCAGTAAAGATGAGATCATTACCGGGATCAAGGCACTCAAAACCAAGAAGGCGGTAGGACTTGACGGTATTCCAGCAGAGCTCTTACGAGCAGCGCCAACAACATCGACTGAGCTTCTGCTTCCACTTATAGAGACAGCTTTTCTAATGAGTGGGCAAAGGGAATGCTCGTCAAGCTTCCTAAAAAAAGAAATTTACTGGAGTGCGGAAACTGGAGGGGTATCTGTGTGCCTGCTGTAGCTGAGATAATAGCTAAGATCATCCTGGAGCGAATCAAACAACATCTCGAAGACGCACTCGATGCCGAACAAACAGGTTTCCGCTCTGGATCCTCCTGTGCCAACCACATCAACACCCTGCGGATTATCGTCGAACAGTGCGTTGAATATCGATCGCCACTCCGTTCGATAGTGTCAACAGGGAGTTTAATTGGCGTGCCTTACGCAGGAGAGTTATCACCGATAAACTAATTGTTCTGCACAGATGATGGTTGTCTGAGGAATTTGAGATCCAAAGTGGGGTAAGACAAGGCTGTATCCTTTCACCAATACTATTCCTATTGTTGATTAGCGATGTGCTTCATGCAGCTTTGTCGACGGGAAACGGAGGAATTCGATGGACTCTTACATCTTAACTGAAATATCTTGACTACGCTGACGATGTATGCTTACATGCCACAGAATTATGGACCTCCACCAAATGACAGCAGATGTGGAGAGGGAGGTAGGCGTCATCGGGCTGAAAATTAATGCGGCAAAAACTAAAATTATCAGCCTTGAAAAAAACTCTTCTTCTTCTTCTTCCTTTTATCAGAGAGGTTATGATCCGAAAATAAGGGATCATAACCCTCCCACTTCACTGCATTTCTACTGATCCGTCTGCAGAAAGCTGCAAACGTTCGTTAATATGTGCCTGCGCAATATCTTAACGATTTTCTGGTCCAATCGTATCTCTAACAAACACCTTTACGAGGGAACGGGTCAGGAACCAATAGGCACAACCATCCAACGACGGAAACAGTGGATTGGCCACAGGTTCCGAAAGGGTAACAGTTCCATAGCGAACCATGCTATGCAATGGAATCCTTTAACTCAGGATGGCAGAAGACCTGGCGGTCTGGGGAGAACATGGCGCAGAATAGGCGAGAAGTAGGCACGGCAGTTGGGGAGAACTCAGACACATTGCCAGAAACCGTACACGATGGTGCGTAGGCGTAGTAGAGGCCCTATGACCCACAAGCGGATACAGGACGTCACTACAGCTGCCCTACGGTTGCTGGATTCTACGTCACACATCTTACGTCCTGCAAGCGGGTCTTGTTGACCTACCTAGCGTTTATTTTCGGTGAACCTTCATCTTCCTCGAAATTCCAAATGGAATCGTCCTCATATGCCGCGGCTATTTGCACAATTTTGCGGCACAAGGATATATCGCAAATAGGTCTCGGAAGAACGCAAAAAGGGGTTGGAGTAAGAAACATTGCTGTACATTCAAAATGTTAGTCCAAAGTACTATCCTTGTACATCTCTATCATATCGTGATCAGCAACTGACAGAGTTATAACTCACTGATCATCCCAGTCCTACTTTAGGGCGCTGAAACATGGACTTTATTGAAAGCGAATGAAGATATCCTTGTTCGCTTCGAGAGAAAAGTCTTCATAAGATATTCGGTCGACCTGTTTGAGTTGACGGGTTTTGAAGAAGAAGATTCAATGACCAACTATACGAGGTATACAGCGATATCGACCTAGTCAGAAAACTGCGTGTTGGACGTTTGAGATGTCTCGGACATGTAGAGCGAATGAACACCAATGTTCCGGCCCGCAGAGTCTACGAATCTAACCCCGAGGGACGACGCAGTAGAGGGTCTCCTGGCCATAGAAGGCGCTCACAAGTGGGAGCTCGACCAACTTGTAGCGCACAACTGGAGGCAGTTAGCTAAAGATCGATCTAAATGCAGAGGTTTGTTAGTTACATATTTCTATTGTTTCTTGAGTGTTTGAAGTTCAATTTCTCCTTCTTTTAATAGACAGCCTCCAACATTTAAAACCTGACTGCAAGAAACTCTGTAAACTCAACAACAAACTTTCGGGGCCGGCAACGTCTGCTACTGTTCCGTGTTGATGCAGTCACTCCGAGACGAGTGGCTTAACGCCACAGCATTTGGCCAGTTGGCCGCACGACAAGGGAATCGACGACGTAATTCATATTGAATCAAAGTCACAGACCGATTATTTGTCAAAACCGTTGACACAATTATTCCGCGGTCTTTAAGAAGTAGCAATCTATGATTTGTCTACTTGTATTCTGCTTCTGTTTACTTCACAAATGTCAAAGTCGCGATGTGATAAGATGCAGTTTGCAAAAATTAGTGCATCTATCAATAGGTTAGGTTAGGTAGATGGGTGCCTTATGACAAAGAGTCACTGCTCACTCAGACCAACAGTACGGGTCCTTTGTACCCAATCATGTAACCCTGGAAACGCTGTAAAGAAAATCCGCCGTTAGAACCACCCAGAAAGTGATATGAATCTCAGGAGGCCCGCTAGCGCAACACTACCCAAGTCCTCCAGCTCCGAGAAGAAGTAACTACCAAAAGTCCTCATTCTTCTGACGGATAGGGTAGGACAGTCACACAACAGGTGACGAATAGATTCAATTTCTTCTTCGTCCCTGCAACTTCTGCAATAGTCATTATGCAGCACACCGAGTCGCTCTGCGTGAACGCCAATGGCACAATGTCCAGTAATTATGCCAGAAATAACCCGTGTGTTATAACGACTATGTTTTACCAGAGAGGTTGATCTCTTCTTGCTGTAGGCTGGCCATAGCGCCCTGGCCGTTGCGCATGTTTCCAGATGAACCCAGCGTCTGTTTGCTCGACCGGTGGCTTCATCCTCTATTTTCTTCCGCAAGGAACTGATTGGGGTTGCTACAGAGGCGAGGGTCCGCGATAAGTGCAGCGCCGACCCTTTCCTAGCAAGTTCGTCAGCCCCTTCGTTACGTTCGATATCCATATGCCCTGGTACCCAGCAGAGGGTCACCGCATTGGCTCTAGATATCTCGTTTAAGAGTGATTTTCTTCTTCTCACGAGCCTTGACCTAACTACGGCAGAGTCCAAAGCCTTAACGGCTGCCTGGCTGTCTATATAGACAGCGATCGTTTTACCAACGATATTACTCTCGCGTTTAATTTCAGCAGCCTGTATAATGGCTGCGACCTCGGCCTGGAAGACGCTGTAGTTGTCGTTTATTCTAAAGGAGCGGTTTATTCCTAGGGCTTCACAATAAACTCCGGCTCCCGTGCCAACGTCCATCTTAGAACCGTCGGTATAGAAAGCCAACTCCTTTTTCTTCATGTTTCTTCGATTCTTCCAGTATATTCTATCGGGATTTCTTGTAGTGAATCTCCTTTCGAATGCTAGCATCGGATTCATGTGATCAGTTCCCGTCAATCCGCTGGTGACCCCCCATCGGGACAGAATGGAGGCATGGCCGTAAAGGCCTTCTCTCAGTCTTACAGCGGGTTTAGCCGCCAGACTGCTGCAGTATATGTCAAGCGGAATGAAACTAAGCATGGTTTCCATTGCCGCTGTTGGTGTTGTTCTCATTGATCCCATGACTCCGATGCACGCCGCCCTCTGGATTTTGGTGAGGTTTGAAAGCAGGTATTGCTTCTCAAGTGCCGTCCACCATACTAGTGAACCATATGTGAGAATGGGTCTTACAACCACCGTGTGTATCCAGTACACCACAGCCGGTTTGAAGCCCCACGTATTACTGAAAGCCTTTTTGCAGGAGTAGAAAGCTACGCTTGCTTTTTTAATGCGTTCGGCAATATTTTCCTTCCAGTTAAGCTTGGAATCTAGAACTACGCCCAGATACCGAGCTGAACTTGAAATACTTAGTTCAGTGCCACCAATATTTGGGGGTCTGAAGGTAGGGATTGATCTCCTCTTAGTGAAGAGAACTACCTCCATCTTTGAAGGATTCACTCCCAGCCCTTTGCTGTTGACCCAGTTATCCACTAGTTGTAGTGCGAAATTGAGTCTTTCACTTAGGATTGGAGGAAATTTTCCCGAAACCACGATAACGTCCGCATAGGCCGTCACGTTGAAACCGTTTTCCTTCAGTATTACCAAGATCTCATCCACCACAAGGAGCCATATTAGCGGGGACAAGACTCCACCCTGGGGTGTTCCTCTGCAGACCCTTCTCCGGATGGTTACATCTCCTTGCGTTGAAGATATAATCCTTGATTTAAGCATCTACTCAATCCAGTTGCAGATGCCGGTGTTGAGATGTGCTCTGTGCAGACTGTTCAGGATCGCGTTAGAGCTTACGTTGTTGAACGCTCCTTCAATGTCCAGGAACGCCCCAAGAGTGAACTCCTTGAAGTGGAGGTATCTTTCTATGCTCGATACGACCCGGTGGAGGGCCGTGTCTACCGATCTGCCGCAGATGTATGCATTTAGTGATTTAGATAGGTAATCATCGCCGATCACACCTCTTGTACATACATCTATTACTATTTACTATTTTTTTTCCTGGTGCCTCATATGGAGCAAATGATTTAATTGCATAAGCTATCTTGTCATCATCTATTATATAACCCACGTCTTGCGCGATTATTACCGATGTCGTCTTTGGAATGGTAAGATCATCTCCGGAGATTGATATACATCCGGGAAAGTGAGTACTCAGTAGCATGCCCAGCGTTTCCTCGTGTGATTCTGTCCAGGTGCCATCGCTTTTCGGCATTGGTGTCTTGACCAGGACCTTCCTTAGGCGGGACGCTTCGCTTGTTGATTCTATAGATGCGCAAAAGGACCTCCAAGAGTTCCTCTTTGCGAACCTAATCTCTTTCTTGAGATTCAGGAACTTCACGCTTTCTTTATAGGTGGACCACTCGACGACCCCCTCCTTAGCGAGGTTCCACTCTACTCTTGAAATACGAATGAGTTCCACCATGGTGGACGCCTTTTACCGCTAAGCCTACTAACCGGACAGGACTTCTCGAAGGATCGCGTAAGGGAACCAGTCAGTGCATCGACTGCATTGTCAGTCAGTGAGATGATACACTGATTTCCTCAGTTCTCTCTTGAATTTTGACCAGTTGGCCCTAAGCGGTTTTCTGAAGGTCCCACTCCCATGAGTAGTAAGTTGTAGCTTGAAGAGTATCCAACAGTGGTCAGATAGTGACGCCTTGTTGGAGACTCTCCAGTTAACAACTTCAACAGAGCTCTGGCCAGAAATAAAAGCTATATCCAAGACTTCCCTTCTAATATACGTCACAAAGGTGGGGTCATTGCCTCTATTACAAATAATAAGATTGGTTTCAAGAATATAATTAAACAAAACTTCGCCTCTAGCATTGATGTCGGTGCTACCCCACAGAGTATGGTGGGCGTTGGCATCACATCCCCCTAAGGGTCAGATCCAGATGCTCCTTCATGAGGAGTAGCTTCAGGTTGTCGGAGGCGACTGCACTATGATGAAGATTGATTTGCACTACCTGCATCGGTTGTCGCAATCTCAACTTCCATAGCGTCAGTTGCCCCATCGTTCTCCGCACGTTGAGTCCGCTTTAGGAGCTTTAGAGTTACCTCTCCCGCTCCATAGCACAACCTCAACTGGTTGTCTGCCAGAAGTGGGGTCGGGGATTCATTTATAAGAATGATGAATCCCTTGGTCCCATTCTTCGCCTCTTCATCCCCGACGACCTCCCAGCCCTTCATATCAGTAGAAGGGTTCTGGGCTTTTCGGAAGCCGAGGATCTCCGTTTTATCCACACCCCAGTCAGGAACACAGAGCCTTCCCTTGGGCATGGTGGGTATCTCCTCTGGGGGTACCGCTCGCAATGCAGCCCCCTCCCAGAGTTTAAAACCGCGAACCGTGGCCTTCGCGAAGTCAAGCGATAACTGATCCTTGCAGTCTATCATAATGACCCCACGATGCCACTTCGCTCTCTCGAATGTGGGTGCAGTTCCGCCCGCATTCTTTCAAATACGGTCGAGGATTGCTCCAGCTAAGGCCTTCTCAATCATCTGACCGCATTCTTGGGAATACTGGCCACTAGGTTTTCCGAAGTCCACCACAGTTAGCTGTAGTGAACTTTGAATCGCCCCGCTGAAGAGCATCTTCGTATCAGCCTTCGACCTTTTGGGGGGATTTTTTGTGTCCTCCGAAGACCTAACCCTCTTTGACACAAACTCCTCCCGCCTGGTCTCAGCCATCCTACGACGATGTTCAGCGGCCGTCGAGGTTTCTGGCTGAACCCCAATAGGACCTGCCTTAGCGGCAGCGGTCTTACTGGTTTTCGTCTTTACGGCTGCTCCTTTTCCTCCAAGGTTTGCCTTAGGGGCAGCGACCTTACGGCTGGCCTGTACACTACGACCATTAGTAGATCTAGTATGCCCCCCAAACTGAAGCTCTAGTCGATGACATTCTTGGTTTAGAGAACTCCTCCAGTCCAGCTGCTACTATGAACAAAGCACTATGAATGAGCAAAGATAGATCCGTTTCTGATAGGATATAGGCACATAGGTAATTTCTGCTTTTATAGATCAGTGCTTCGCATTCTATAAGAAGGTGCGCTGGTGTTTCTGCGAAGTTCCTGCAGAATCGGCAGTGTCCACCTCCCTTTATTCCCAATTTTCTAAAATGCTTCTTGAGTCTGCAGTGATACGACAACATATCTGCCAAGATGCGAAGTCAATTCTTGCGAACACTTAGGCAGGTTCTGCTTCTTTTCTGCTTGTATTTTCCCAGAAGTCCTTTTGCCTGTCTTATTTGGGGGATATCGTCCCCATGCTTGACCGATCTATTCTCTTCCTCTTTCCTTAAGTCTTCCCGTATTTTGTGGGGTCTCATCCCACAAAAGTGTTCTGGTCCAAGGAGCGGCGAGTCTGATCCGTTTCTTGCTAGTTCATCAGCTGCTTCGTTCCCCTTCACTCCTACATGTCCTGGTACCCAATAGAGAGTTACTTTATTTGCCTCTCACAGTCTGTTGATCCTGGTGAGGTATTTCCATACCTATTTGGATCTGATCTCGTGTAAGGTCAGTGCTTTGATAGCGGTTTGACTATCTGACAGTACTGCGATGTCTTGCTCTCGATATTTCCTGTCTAGGTTGAATTGTATGCAACTTTCGATCGCGTGAACTTCTACTTGAAATACACTGGGGAATATGTCCAGTGATTCTTAATATCTAGTCCTGGCCCAAATACTCCTGCCCCAGTACCAGCAGATGCTTCGATCCATCTGTGTACCATTTAATTGTGTGTTGTTTGAATGGGTACTTATCGGACTCACTGCTCCAAGCTCTTTTGCTACTCAGCTTTGAGTCAAATTTTCTTTCAAAGCAGAATTCCTTGACCATATCATCTCTGGGCCAGTCCAGAAGCAGCACCGATTTGAATAGGGCTACACGCTCTTTGTTTGCGAGTGCATGTTCCTTTCCCGATGCCCTCCTTGCTAATTCTCAATATGGTCTCCTTGGTGATTTACTCTAGCACTATGTGCAGCGGGAGTATACTTACGATTACCTCTAGTGCTGCTATGGGAGAGGTTCGCATGGCTCCTGCTATACATACGCAGGCTAATCTTTGCACTTTGCTCAGGGATGTTCTAGTCATTGTTAGCCTTGTTCTATCAACCCATGCCACTGCACCGTATGTGATGAACGGTCTTTCTATCATCATGTACATCCACCTCTGTGTGGCTGGGCTGCATCCCTAGGTTTTGCCTGAAATGTGTCTGCACACCATAAGTGCTTCGATGCGGTTGAGCAATGTTGGTTGGACCTAGTGTCCGACCGAAGGCGATTTCTAGCCGAAGCCGAACCGAAGCTTCGGTCGGACACTAGCTGGACCTTTGTCCTCCAAGAAGGGCCTTGGCGATTGCTTAGAAGGTTATGATTGTTTCTTTTACACTACACTGCACTTCTTTATTCTTCCAACGACACTAGGACCTAAGCTCATCTCTTGCTACTGTTCAGGCTATTAAGATTCAGGTTCTTGGTGAAATTTTTGTCAATCTATTTCCAGACTATTGCGGATAGCAATGGCTATCTGGGGGACTTCTTCGTTGGGGATCAGTTCCACTCTGGACTATAGCGCCATCTAACTGAGTAAGAAAGTTACTAGTACTGTAATTGGCATTAAGTAGATATTGCAAAATAATTTTTACCGGACTTCAGGGTTCATATACGGTTCGAACTCATTGTTGGGAAGAATGACGCCACCGTTGTTGACAGCGCATTCCAATTTCATGAAGAACTTGTTGTCGAAGGTAGGATTCTTACCACCGTAGTACAACATCTATGTGGCGTTGCATGCTTTGCGCTGCTCTGCAGAGGTCAAAGCCCACCAGTTTGGCATATTGGGTACATTATATACGTTGATACTGTCACCGGTGTCGTTTGAAGTTACAAATTTTGACGCAAAATTGTATTTGCGTGCAACAATGATACAATTTCCAATGAAAATCCGACTCAGTCATGAAGAAGACAGCTTTCAACATTGAACAAAACCCATTCGTTTGTAAGCAAAAAATACTACAAAATTGCTAAATCTAACTTCTTTCTACCCACCACCACCACCACCATTGACAGTGTGCATGCACGCTACCCTCCATCTATCAGTCTCTATCCAGGCACACGCCATTTTTCCAATACATAAACTCGCAACGAACCGTGCGCTAATGTGAAAGTGCATTGGATGCAAGTTCACATTCCTTAAACTTTGATGATAATGCATTTCGACCATCCTGCCATGTACCCTCTATCTGTGCAGTGTCCTTAGTGAAGGACAAAAATGCAACGCCCTCTGCAAGTCTCTTCACTGCTGATGCACTCAGACTTCCACACTCATGCCACGGCGACTTTCTATCGACCTTCAAAAGGTGCACACACCACCACACACGGTGTGTCCTTTAAATGGAGCTCAAATGAGATGAAGATACTTAACAAAGGATTTTCTTCGCCCAGCAGTTAATTCAGTTACAAACCGCAATAACGTGGTTTGACGTGCATGCTATGCACAGAGTTGGTGTGCAAGCGACAGAGTGTGTGTCACCCGTAGTCACCCACTCGACACAAATCGATTCCAAACAACTGCTACCAAATTATCGTAATCATCTTACGATGATTACAAAGGGATTGATTCTATTATTGGATGCGACGTCTCCTTCCATTTTCATATGTCTGTGAGAGGATTTTTGAATGACGATGGGAAGCGAGTGGTGTATACGCCACTCAGCATAGATGTCTGTGCTGCACAACAAAGCCAAGATGCTTAGACATAAACGAAGAGGAGAAAAAAAAACCAAAACCCAAAGGAATAAGGACTTAAAAATACAAAAAATAAGGATAAACATTCCGAGGAAAACTGTACGGCGAAAAACTTGAAGAGAATGGAAAAGAAAATATACATTTGGGAACCGGTTTTATCCTCTCTGATGTCTCGTTAGCAGCGGAAAATCCCGACAGACAACGTTAAGGACAACACCAAAAAAATAAGCAAAGGGGTGAGCGAAATCAAAAGAAAAAGAAATCCTTAAAATAAGGACATATTATGATAAACGTCCAAATTGGCCATGCAGTTCAGATGGCTAACGCGAGCGGCCCGAAATTAGAATGGTTCTAGTTTTCCTTTTTGAATGTCCTCCACTACGTAGAACACAGTTCTCTGAATTGTTAGAAACCCAGTGATGGAGTGAAAGGAAAGGATGTAGGGGAAAATTAAGTATTGCAAAGTAAGAGGAAAAAGTGACGATGGGTGTTAGATCTTAACTTTTGCAGGTTATATGATTTTTAAAATTCTAAGGAAGGCAAACTATTCCACATTCGGCTATAAAACGATCTTCTGAACGTAAAAGTGCGACCGAAAACAATTTCTAAAGTATGTGCAGATGTTACTGCATGTACTTTGTGATTAAAGGGCGAGACACAACTAAAGGGTGTTTTCTTAAATCCGGAGCACGTTCAGAGAAAGCATCAAAGATTTTCTATTACCCGATCCTCACACATCTATTTTGCACGAAGTCATGCAACACCCACCTAACCAACGCATGGATTATGGCCAAGAAAATCTTCTCCCTCTTCTTCATAAGATGGACCATATCCACGCTACTTACTTACTTAGCTGGGGCTACAATTCGGGGTGAACCTGGGCTTCAACCAACAAGCCTCTCCATTTAGCTCGGTCTTTAGCTACTTGCCTCCAGTTCCGCACTCCAAGTTGGTCGAGATCCCTTTGAACTGTGCGCGCCACCTACGTCGAGGAGGTCCTCTCGTCGTTACTCCAGGTTAGATTCGAAGGCTCTGCGGACCGGAGCGTTGGTGTCCATTCGCTCTACATGTCCTAGCCATCTTAGACGTCCAATACTCAGTTTTTTGACTAGGTCGATGTCGCTGTACAGCTCGTATCTTTTTTTTTTTTTACAGGAAACCCAAATCCCAGAGCACCCAGACTCTCCGGTCTATTGTACTACCAGGTAGGAACCTTTTCTTTGGTGCAGTGGTTGGAAAAACTTCGATGTAATTCGTTTTTCATTTATACTCGGGTGGCCCATGATTGCTGTTCCCCGCTGGGGCTTGAACCTGCACACATCAGTTAACGAGCAAACACACTATCCACTGCACCATTGCCACCCCCATACATCTCGTATAGCTCGTCGTTGAATCTTCTCTTTTAAATCCCGTCAACGCAAACGGGACCGAATATCTTACGAAGAATTTTTCTCTCAAAGCGACCAAGGATATCTTCATCCTCTTTCAATAAAATCCATGTTTCAGTGCCGTAAAGCAGGACTGGGATGATCAGAGTCTTATACAGAGTCTCCTTAGTTGTTCGATGTAGAGCTTTACTGTTGAATTGCCTTATAAGCCCAAAAAAACAGCGATTGGCAAGAGTTATTCTTCGGTTGATTTCTGCACTGATGTTGTTCTCAGAGTTTATAGCAGAGCCAAGGTAGACAAAGTCCCTTACTACCTCGAAGTTATAGCTGCCCACTGTGACGTTTTGTCTAATTCGTCGGTTTTGGCGTTCCCTTCTTGTTGACAGCATATACTTGGTTTTGCCCTCGTTTATCGCCAAACCCATTTTGGCCGCTTCCGCCTCAATGCTTGCAAATGCACTGGTGACAGCCCGCTGAGTTCTTCCAATAATGTACATATCATCGGCGTATGCAAGCAGTTGTACAGACTTGTGATAGATTGTGCCTCCGGTGTTGGCTTGTGAGTTCCGCATAATCCGTTCAAGTACAATATTACAGAAGTCACATGACAGAGCGTCACCTTGTCTAAAACCTTTTTTGACAGCAAAGGCATCGGTGAGGTCATTGCTGACTTTGATGGAGCAGCGAGCGTTCTCCGTCGTCATCCTGCATAGACGAACAAGTTTGGCAGGGATGTCAAAACTAGACATGGCTCGATAAAAAGATGCTGAGTATCAATTTGGACTTCTTGGGTTTTCTCTAGGATCTGCCGAAGTGTGAAGATTTGATCGATGGTAGACTTTCCTGGTCTGAAACCGCACTGATAGGATCCAATCAGGCTGTTGTTTCAGGCGTTCACAGAATATCGCAAAAAAGATCTTATATGCGATGTTGAGGAGACTGATGCCTCTATAGTTGGCGCAGCTAAGGGGGTCTCCTTTTTTGTGGATCGGGCAATCGATGCTGAGATTCCATTCATCAGGCATACACTCGTCTGACCAAATTTTAGAGATGAGTTGGTGTATGCACGCTAGCACTCATACATGACTACACACCTCGCCGTGGTGTAGGGACCTAGTAATGGTCAAGGATTCTCGGGTATTTCCCCAGATGAGACACGAAGCCAAGTTGTAGTTGTCCTAATCCCTCCCCTTCATATCCTATCCTTTCCTCTCTCCGCTTCGGTGGGCCGGATCAAGGTGTAATACGACCCGTGCCGAGGATCAGCCTGACTGGGGGCCCACTTTAAATAATAGTCCAGTCACTAACGGAGTATCAGGATACCTGGCGGCCATCCGCCTGAAAGCCTCCTCTCAGTGGTCTAGCTATCGCTTTGGCCACTCCTTGATCCTTGATCTTCTCAACTTCAAACACAGACTACACCTCGCCGAAACTGAGATTTGACCGTAACTTCCGTACGAGCATCCCTAATCGGGATGTATGGGACGCTTCCTCCCCTGTCGATGGTAGTTCGGTTCACTTCTTTACAGATGTATCTAAGACGGAGGGTGGGGTGGGTTGCGGTGTTTTCTCCGAACAGCTCAATCTGAACATCTCTTTCCGCCTCCCTGATCATTGTAGCGTTTTCCAGGCAGAAATCATGGCGATTAAGGAAGCCCTGTCCTGGCTGAAATTTAATGTATTATCTGCCAGGGATATAAGCATTTTCACTGACAGCCAAGCGGCAATCAATTCCCTGGAATCGTTCTCCTTCACTTCAAAGGCTGCCTTAAACTGTCGTCTATCTCTTATGGAGATGACAGAGCAGTTCAACATTCACCTTTGCTGGGTGCCGCGCCATAGAGACATTCCAGGTAACTGCAGGGCTGACGACTTCGCCAGACAGGGTACCACTCTAAGGATTTTGCCTGAAAGGCAAGCCCTGGGTATGCCCCTCGCTACATGTAAGTATCTACTAAAGCTGAACGCTATTAGCACGACCAACCTCAGATGGGGAAACGGCTCAACGTGTCACATTTCGAGACAGATCTGGCCTAAGCTGGATCAAAAACGTAGTGCCGATCTGATCAAGTTAAAGCGTACACAAGTCAGCTGCGTTGTCGGTGTTCTCACTGGACACTGTCTTATAACACGCCAGAAAACTTGGTCTCTTCTCCAACGACTTCTGCAGGAGCTGTAGGGACGAGGAGGAGGAGGAAACCATCCTTCACCTCCTGTGAACATGTCCGGCCCTGTCGCATAAAAGAATGCTCCATCTAGGGTCCCCCTTCCTTGACGACCTCTGCTATCTGGCGTCCTTGGACGTCATGAGCATCCATCGCTTTGTCAAAAGCTCCGATTGGTTTTGTTAGTCCCTGAGTGGTTTGATCCATGGTATCGCAAAGGACCTTCACTGGACTTAGTGTGCCTGCACTCTCGTGTGGACAGCCAACCTAACCTAACCTAACCATGCACGCTACCAATTCATCACCAGCTGCCTTGAAAAGTTCGGCTGGTAAGCCGTCAGGTTCAATAGCCTTGTTGGATATTGTTATCCTCACTTCGTTTTGGTTTCGCGGTGTTGGGGCAGCGAGAACAAGCACAGCACATCAGTTGCAGCATTCCTGATAGCATGTTGGCAGCGTTGCCACTGGTGTTCGGCACTTGATGCTGGCGGCATAGGGGTGATTGAGACATTTCGGGATACGCGTTCAGCGAAGAGTCTGGTGGTCTCTTGCGATTGTAGCTTTTCGACGTTAAATTTTCTCACAGTGATTCTTCTTTGTTGCTCAGATTGGGATATCCGCATTCGTACTTTGGCTACAACAAGGTAATGATCCGAGTTTATGTTGCCGCTATTGTTGGAAGGTCCGGACATCCAGAATACTGGAGGCATGTCTTGCGTCGATCGCAATATGATCAACTTGGTTGATCGTTACATGATCATTGCACCGCCATGTCTGCTTATGAAATCGAGATGAGGAAACCATGCTTGCTATGGTGACATTTCGCTCCACAATGAAATCAATTAGCCTTAGTCCGTTATCAGACGTGGTGTCATGTAGGCTATGCTTACCGACTGCCCTACCAAAGACGTCCTCCTTTCCTATTTTGGCGTTAAAATAGCTCAATACAATTTTCGTCGCCGTATTTAGGACATTGCTCGTATGTTTTGTCAAGAAACTGGTACAAACAATCTTTATCGGCAGGGTCCTTTTCTTCTGTGCGAACATGAACATATACATATAAGGCTTATGTTAGCGAATTTAGCCTTGATCCGGATAGTCATAATACGCTCGCTTACGTGTCGGAAGCTTAAGTCTTCTTGCCTAAGTCTGCCGCGTATGACAAATCCGCATCCGAATAAGCGTTGCCTGTTGCCTCTGTAGCAATCACCGTAGTAGATGTCACAGTTTTTCATCCTCTTTTGCCCGGCCCATCCCATCGCACTTCCTGGATGGTGGTAATATCTGCTTTATAGCAGTCTAGGGCCTCTGCTAGTTGTTCGGCTGCCCGTGGTCTGTAAAGAGACAGAACATTCCACGTACAGATCCGAAGGTCGTTGTCCTTATTTCGTTTGCTGGTGTCATCATCAGTTGAGTCGTCCTTATCCGAGGCTTTTGGTTGTTTCGGAACCATCGATTTTTTACGTGGTAGGGAAGTTACCCCGACGGCACAACCCCCAACCTGGAGAGCCAATTCCTTTAGTTATACCCCTAGGACGAAGAACCGGATACACTGGTACCAGTAGTCCATTACGGGAGTATGAGCGCTGCCGTTGGCCAATTAAGGGCTCCTCCATCACCATCTCTATTCCAATGTCCTGACCAAAATTGAAAATTCCTTACCGACCTGTGATCCGAATACGTCGAAGCAGCTCGCACAAGGTATTCACTAAGTTCAACCTAACTGGAACTATAGACGCCACCGTTGACTCCGTCTAGGGAATTCGTCCGCTGCCGCCTGGAACAGGAAGAAGTGCTCTAGTGGGAAAGCACTCTTTTCCTCTCTCTCATCTGCTGCCACCAAGAATCTTCCAAACGGAGTTGGTTGCTCATTTCTTGGATTA
The DNA here is from genome assembly GCA_945910035.1 of Brachypalpus laphriformis. Lineage (NCBI taxonomy): Eukaryota > Metazoa > Arthropoda > Insecta > Diptera > Syrphidae > Brachypalpus > Brachypalpus laphriformis. The sequence continues at coordinate 39,993,304 of OX246756.1, forward strand.
AGGTACTCGCCACCCGGCTGTCACCGCATGGACTCAGCTAAGTGAAAACGCTTGTGTTTTCATGTGATCGCATGCACTACCGTTTGGCCAAGCCAGACAACTATCAGTCTTCCTTATCCGAATACGCAAAACGGGTTACTGCACTATGACAACGACGATGGTGTTACGGATGATGAGGAATTACTTTCGTGAAGTTTTTGTGTTACCCTGTTCGCTTATGCGGAATTCGAAGTCGGGGTTTGAAAGCGCTGAACCCACACCATAAGCGGAAATAGAACCAACTTACTTATGCGAAAGCTAAAATTATAATCCTTTTCCGCGACAATTTTTTTTTATTGCTGTGGCCGCCCATCCATACGGACGTCTTGAAGGAGACACCAAAGAGGGAGATTTGTTTTTTTGTTCGGATAAACAGGCACTTGCAATCCCCAAACCTAAGTCAATCAATTGCAAACTAAACTACGTCTCTGGGTGCCATGCACCCAGGTGTAACCCGCATTCCCTCGACATTTCTCAAAGAAAAACAAAAAGAAGAGGAATCAAGCAGCCTCAATTCATTGACGTTCTTCAAGGAGCACCACTAATCAGCGAGCAAGATCGCTAAGACTCCTGGACATCCCATTAGTTCTTCTGTGTGGTACAAAGATGCTTTCAACTTAGCAGGCCATGTGAAAAAAGCGAATTTCCATTCGGTAAGGGACAGCTTCTAAAATATTCGAGTACTGTCACGTGTGCACGTTGTGCGAAAGGATACAAACCAAGTACTCAAGGCAACCAACCACCTGTTGCCTCGCGGCCAAATTTTTTTTTCGATTGGAGAAGTGTCCGTCCAATATCCCTGTAGATAAGTAGAAGTCTTGGCATGAGTTTTTTTTTTCCTTTTGCTGCGTCTGACTTCCAAGAACCATCGAACCTCGCCCATCCGACGCTTTATGCAAGCATGCCAAGCGCTGGTTTAAAGGAAGTTATACAGAGTGTTTTGAAAAAAATCGCAACAATGGCACCGAGGCAATATAACGCGACAGGCGGGATACCCCAGAGATACTGGATCAGTAGAAATGCGGTGAAGTGGGAGGGTTGTGATCCCTTGTTTTCGGATCATAACCTCGCTGATAAAAAAGAAAAAAAAAAGGAAGAAGAAGGCGGGATACCTCAAGGCTCCGTGCTAGGTCCCCTACTGTAGAACCTAATGAATGATGACGTAGAATACCGAAGTATTCGAAAATAATAGGCAACATAGCAGTCGTTGTAGTGACTAAATTTCATGAGGAATTGGAGCACGATCCCAATGAACTATTGGGATGGTTCAGGTCTGGCTAGTACACATGGGCCTAAAACTTGCAGAGGAAAAGACAGAAGTAGTGCTCATAAGCAGCAGGCGAGTCATGAAGACTGTAAGAGTAACCGTGGGCGATCACGCAGTCGTTTTCAAAGCAACGCTGAAGTGCTTTGACATTAACTTTTAAGGAACATCTGTAATATACAGCTGGGAAGGCAGCAAGCAAGCATAAGATGAAGCCATACAGAAGGAAGACGAAGACAGCTTACAGAATCAATGCGTTGAGAGAATGCTATGTAGCGCCTTCCGAACAACCTACTACGACGCGGCATGTGTAGTGGCTGGCATAGTACCAATAGACCTTCTAGCTAAAGAGGCCTAACGGAGATATCTTGTCAGCCGGACAGCGGCACCAACCACTGCGAGTCGAAGTGTCACGAGGCACCACCAAGGACAAGTCTGGATGAATGGCAGGAGAGATGGTATCACTCTGATAGAGGCAGGTGGACGCAGAGATTGATCCCCTATATAAACGCTTGCATCAATAGACGGCATGGGGTGTTGAATTTCTACCTGACGCAGATGCTTACTGGGCATGGTTGCTGCAGAACCTATTTCCACAGGTGTGGACTAAATGACAACCCCTATTGCCCAACGTGCACGGAAGTCGTCGAGGATGCGGAACACATCATGTTCCATTGTCCACAATACTGTGAGGAACGACACCTACTGGTGAATAAACGGGATGAGGATCTAGCCGCACACAACATCACCAGACAGATGAATAACAGGGAAGATGCATGGGAAGCAGTTAGGGACACTGTAGACACCATTCTACAGGAGCAACGAAGATAGGAGCGACTACGAAATGCAGCGCAGAAGGCTGCCAGCAGGAACGAGCCGAGTGCCTAAGGCTAAAGTCCCTCTTGTGATGAAATGCTTGACAGCAGTGCTGTGAAGATAAGGAGAAGAAGGGGAGGTGGGTTCAGTAGCTTCCTTGGCTTTTAAAACTGAAGTTTGGTCTTAAGAGACTCTATTGGCCCTATATTGATGTCCATTCGCTTGGTAATACGAATCTTTGTCTTCCTCCGGATGAAGAATCTTTTTTTTTTTTTTAATCTGTTGATATCTTACTTACTTACTTATGTCCTGTATCCCCTTGTGGGTCCTAGGGCCTCTACTACGCCTACGCGCCATCGTGTACGGTTTCTGGCAATGTGTCTGAGTTCTCCCCAACTTTTCCCTAACTGCCGTGCCTCCTTCTCGACTGTTCTGCGCCATGTTTTCCGCGGACCGCCAGGTCTTCGGCCATGCTGAGTTAGAGGGTTCCATTGCATAGCATGGTTCGCTATGGAGCTGTCACCCTTTCGGAACGTGTGACCAATCCACTGCCACTTCCGCCGTTGGATAGTTGTGCCTATTGGTTCCTGACCCGTTCTCTCGTAAAGGTGTTCGTTAGAGATACGATTGGGCCAGAAAATCCTTAAGATATTGCGCAGACACCTACTAACGAACGTTTGCAGCTTTCTGGTGATAGTAGTAGTCACTCTCCGCGTGCTGCAACCATATAGCAGCACGGATTCAACGTTGGAGCGGAACAGTCTTATTTTGGTGCTCAAACTGATTGCATTGCTTCGCCATATTTTGGACAACATCCCGAACGCGGACTTTGCTTTGGCGATCCTGTTGGTTATATCCAGTTCGGTTCCACCATCGGTCGAGACAATACTCCCAAGATACTAGAAATCCTCTACACTCTCTACCGGTTGTCCAGCAATGCATATTTGAGCCGATGAGTTAGTTCCAAGGCTGATGATTTTAGTTTTTGTCGTATTGATTTTCAGCCCGACGACACCTGCCTCCCTCTCCACATCTGCTGTCATTTGGTGGAGGTCCATAATTCTGTGGGAGAGTAAGCATACATCGTCTGCGTAGTCAAGATGTTTCAGTTGAGATGTAAGAGTCCATCGAATTCCTCCGTTTCCCGTCGACAAAGCTGCATGAAGCACATCGCTAATCACCAATAGGAATAATATTGGTGAAAGGATACAGCCTTGTCTTACCCCACTTTGGATCTCAAATTCCTCAGACAACCTCCCCCTGTGCAGAACGTGACATTTGGAGCCTTCATATGTAGCTTTGATAATAGCAATTAGTTTATCGGGAATACCTCTCCTGCGTAAGGCACGCCAAATAAACTCCCTGTTGACACTATCGAACGCTTTCTCAAAATCGATGAACAGCAGGTGCAGTGGCGATCGATATTCAACACACTGTTCGATGATAATCCGCAGGGTGTTGATGTGGTCGGCACAGGAGGATCCAGAGCGGAAACCTGCTTGTTCGGCATCGAGTGTGTCTTCGAGATGTTGTTTGATTCGCTCAAGGATGATTTTAGCTATTATCTTAGATACAGCAGGCAGCACGCAGATACCCCTCCAGTTTCCGCACTCCAATAAATTTCCTTTCTTAGGAAGGTTGACGATCATTCCCTTTTTCCACTCGTTAGGAAAGCTCTCAGCTTCCCAAGCTCTCTCTATAAGTGGAAGCAGAAGCTCAGCCGATGTTGTGGGCGCTGCTCGTAAGAGCTCTGCTGGAATACCGTCAAGTCCTACCGCCTTGTTGGATTTGAGTGCCTTGATCGCGGTAATGATCTCATCTTTACTGGGAGTCGTGGTGCGTATTCGGGAACTTCTCACCTCGGGCATCTCAGTCTGATTTGGGAGCATATCGCTAGCGAATACACGGTTCAAAACCGTAGCAAAATGCTCTTTCCATCTCTTGAGCTGGTCCTCATCCGAAATGAGCAAGGAGCCGTCTAGGCTTTTCACTGGGTATTGGCTGGAGCTGCGACCACCTGTCAGCTCTTTCGTGATTCTGTAGACAGTCCTGCTGTCGCACCTCCGTGCAGCTTCTTCTGCTTCTGTAGCCAGCGCGTTGATGTAGTTGCGATTGTCACGTCGTACGCTACGCTGAACTTCTCTCATCTTCATGCGATATAGGGACTCTAGCTCGCTTCTCCGTGCTGCTGGGGTAGCTGCAACGCGAGCTTTTAGCTGTTTTCGTTCGTCAATCCTTCTCCAGGTATCCTCGGAAAGCCACGCCCTATGTCTTCCCTGCGATCGACCGACAATTCTTTCAGCACCATATGTAAAAACATTTTTCACGGCACACCAATGGTCTTGGATGGTTGCGGGCATTGAGCTGCTGATTGCTTCCACACCTTGCGAAAAGTGCTCCCTTAATTGTTGGCGCACTGAGGGATCACAAAGTCTATCGATGTTGAACCTGGGCATTCTTGTGTTGTCGTGGGATCTTCGAACTGCAGCAGTGCGTAGTTGGAGAGTAGCTATCATAAGATGGTGATCACGTACTATCCCCACATCTGCCCCTCGTCTGTTTCGGACGTCCAGGAGACTGCTTCTAAAGCGGCGGCTGATTGCAAAATGGTCAATTTGGTTGGAGGTTGCTTGCCTGTCGTTAGAAACCCAGCTGACTTTGTGGCAGGTCGTGTGCTCAAACATGGTGCCACCTATCACAAGGCGGTTGGCATTGCAGAAATCCACAAACCTTTCGCCGTTGTCATTGCGGTTGCCTAGACCATGTTTCCCGATTACATGCTTGAGCCCTTCGTTGTCGCTGCCTACCTTGGCATTCAAATCCCCCATCACTATGACAATGTCTCCATTTGGTGTTGTGTTGAAGACGGCGCTTAAGAGATTGTAGAAGCTCTCCTTTTCGTCCTCAGACGAACTATTCGTTGGGGCGTAACACTGTATGATGGTGACACGTCGTACTCTAGTCCGGAATCTGGCCGTCAAAATCCTATCACCATGAGGCTGCCAGGAAATCAGGCCCTTGCGTGCTGTTGTTGTTAGCAGTAGTCCGACTCCATATTCTCGCGGACTTCCGGATGGTCTTCCAGAATAGAGTAGTACAGTGTTACACGTTGGAGACTGGTAGTCGCCCGCTTCTAACCATCTTACTTCACTTACCCCCAAAATGTCCAGTTTATATCGCATGAATTCCTTTTCCAGTTGGAGGAATCTGGCATTGTAAGGACCTTCTCTTCCCGAGTCGAGGAGCGTCTTTACATTCCAGAAACCTATCTTTGTCTGGGTACAATAGCCAAAAGTCGTCAACATGTGATCAGTCCTTATCCGAGGCATAGTGTCGGTTTCAGTAGTGAGCTGGTTTCAGTAACGCAGGTTGCTGGCCCACGTTACCTAGCCTAGAATCAAGGCCCCAGACAACCCGCACTTACAATTTTGGCCTATACGTATAAGGGTTTATACGTATAGTTGCCCGGGGACCACCACTAGGATATCTGCTACCCCTTGACTTTTCATCTAGCATACGGCTCATCTAGCATACGGCTCTACAGAGATTCCTCTGACTTCCCTCGTCTAACTGAAGTAAAATATTGAATCTGCACATAGCATACATTTAAACTTCTTCAACTTTAGTCCCCCTTCAAGGCCTTCCTACAACTCGCTCCAGCACTGGACTTTCCCAAATGTCTGTAAATGCCGCCACAGCCGTAACATTTGCCTTAGGTGCTGATGCGCTGTCATCCGAACTTGCTGTATGTGTATCGTTTTGTGGTAAGAAGAAGCAAAAAATTGTCTCAAGTAGTATTCACATATTTGGCCAAGAGCGACGCGACGGGTGGGTGGTTAAGAACATCGTTACATACTTTTATGTCATTTTGGAAAAGAATCCTGTCTTGTATCGGCTTACGATACTCTGGCTGTCCTGATCTGAAGCCATCATCGTTTTGTCTGTCACTGTTAATATCCTGCGAAATTGATAGGAGAACAGCTAATCATTTCAATGAGGATTATGAATTTACCCATTCATTGCAACCTTCTTCCTGCTCCTTGATAGTAATTAATTTTTATTAGAAAACCCTTTGCCCATTAATCATTGTGTCTGATGATTAAGATAATGAAGATCCATCTAGAAAAGGATGTTGGATGGAAAACTTTTTAAACACCGATCAAAGAAAACGCTACCGCCCAAAACCATCTTTAAGGACATTTTGTGTGGATTACCTTTTGCCTACTTTTATTTTCAATTCCAGGGACAAAGTATACTTTCTGCTGATGACTGAAACAATTTGTCTCCTTGGAGGAAATTACATTGAGACTGCCGAGTGCCAGGAGCACAGTTCTTCTCACAGAATGGATATAGGTAGAACAACACCAGAACGGAAACGGGTGGATTGGGTAAATTGACTTGAATTGTCTTTCGAAGAAGTTTCATAAGCTACTTTGGGTGTCCTGACAATAAAGCAGAAAAGTAAGAAGAGGAAAAAGGAAGCATTGCAAGGACAAGTAGCGGATAAAGTTCATTGGAGAAGTTTTGTTCGTAAGGAATTTTACATTCATGACTGGGAATCGAATTAGGGACAATCGACGCGACGGTGGTTATATTGTTGCTGAAAGTCTTTTATTTGTTTTATGTCTCCGTCAATTGGTGAAGGTGAAATATGGCTTCGGGCTGGATGGATGGATGGGCGTTGAACATCTGCGATGGAAGGATGAATGGTTCTGACTCAGAATTGATTTTATTGAGTTGAAGGCAGACATTAATAATAGTCGAGGGATATCTTGTAAGATATTGGCTTTCAATCAAATTCTTCCAAGTGAAGATCCAGAAATACATTTTATTCGATAGTACTATACAAGTCATTCGTATGGTATTTTATTTTCTCAATCTCGGAATGTACCTAGTTGATCCAAGTTCTTCTTCTTCCAATTTCGGCGAGGAGTAACAGTTTCTTTACGACCCCTGGGCATTCATCTAAAATGTGTTCTGCTGTTTTTTTTGTCCACGGCACAGTCTGCACATATGTAGCTGTATCTGATAGTTTCATTTTATTCAGATGGTACCTTGGAGGAGAATATCCGGTTAGGTAGCCCGTTAGAGTTCGCAAATTTTCTTTGCTGGATTTAAGAAGCTTGATAGTTGATTAGCTTTTTTGCTTGTTTTAGGCTCCTTAAGTTTAGGTTAGGTATGTGGGTTGGCAGGGAGAGATGCTCTCTGGCACACTCAGGTCAGCGTTGACCCATTGTGATACAAAACTCAATCACTTACTTCGTTTCTGCCTACAAACCACCCTGGTGATTTGATGAAGTTTAGCATCTTTCCTGTCGAAACGCCGGAAAGCTCCTGGAGATCCTAGAAGAAATATTTACCAAGGAACTTTTTCCGGGAGTGTTGAAGACTCGGACCGTGGGTAGTGTCCTCAAAAACTCTCTCGTCACCACAGCCTCTACAGAGTTCCTCCTCCGTCAGGCGTAGATTCTTCAAGTGGTACTGCATAGCGTTGTGCCCCGTTATGATGCCCACAAGGGTGGAAAGGGATCACATATCTTTCCGAACGAAGCATCGCTCAACCTGCTCATGGACACTCACTTCCCCGGCTCCACGCCTACCCCCAACGATGATCGCGCCCTGGTAAATGCTGCACGCCCACAGGCACCTCCTCATCTTATCAGCGAAGATAAGCTGAAATGGGCAGTAAACAGTTTCGAACCATTCAAATCCCCGGGACCGGATGGTATTTTTCCGGCCCAGATTCAGACGGCCTTCAGTATAGTATGGCAGTATCTCTCCTGTATACTGAAGGGTTGTCTTGAGCTCGGAACAACACCAACTGCTTGGACCGAGGTAAGAGTGGTCTTTATACCCAAAGCAGGCAAGACATCGCACACCCTTCCAAAGGACCTTAGACCTATTAGTCTAACATCCTTCCTTCTCAAGATTCTAGAAAGAATCCTGGACCTACACATCAAGGCCACTGTTGATAGCACCCTACTATCCACGTCACAGCACGCCTACCAAAAAGGTAAGTCTGTCGAAACGGCTTTGCACTCCATCATTCACCCTATCGAAAAATCACTCTCAACCAAAGAGTTCACCCTAGTGTCATTTCTAGACATAGAGGGAGCCTTCAACAACGTTGAAACAAATTCGATTACCAGTGCCTTACGTAGGCTCAACATCTGCGAACCCATCTGTTGTTTCGTAGAACACATTCTAAAGAACAGGGTGATAACAGCATCCTTCGGAAGTAGAACTGTCAAGCGACATGCACATCGAGGCACCCCTCAAGGGGGTGTACTGTCTCCACTATTGTGGAACTTGTTGCTCAACCAGGCCCTTCTAAAGATCGAAAAAACTGGATGCAATGTTATTGCCTATGCAGATGATGTCGCCATTCTAACAACAGGCAAATACCCGCAGACGCTGGCCGATGTCATGCAGTCTGCTCTCAATGAACTGCTCAGATGGACCGATAAATGCGGCCTCTCCGTTAACTCGACGAAGACCGAGCTAGTTCTATTCACAAGAAAACACCAGCCACCTGACTTCACTCTGCCCAAGATAAGGGGATCCACCCTCATGCTTTCAAATAGTGCTAGCTATTTAGGCCTAAAGCTTGACCGCAAGCTAATTTGGAAGGAGAATGTCGTCGAACGGGCCAGGAAATCGCTGGCCGCCCTATACATCTGCAAGAAAGCAGTAGGCTCCACCTGGGGCCTTAAACCAAGCATCACGCACTGGCTATACACGTCGGTCATTAAACCGATTCTCATGTATGGAGTATTGGTAGCGTGGCCCGCCTTGGAGAAGAAATCCAACCTATCCATAATGGAAAAAACTCAGCGAGTTGCATGTCTCAGTATTACCGGTGCACTGAGAACTTCTCCCACAGCGGCGCTCCAAACCTGCTTCCGATTGACATCGTCAGTAAACAATTGGCTGTCAGCTCGGCAATAAGACTGAGAGGCTCCAGGCAGTGGAAGGAGCAACACACGGGACATGCCAATATACTTTCGATGCACCGTCATCTTCCCAATTCCACTGACCATCTGCCCACTGAATATGATTTTGACAAGGGCTACACGCACTCGATACCGGACAGAAGTTAGTGGACGTAACGCAATGTCCTTTACAACGAATCGCTGTCAATCTTCACGGACGGGTCCAAAACCAAGGACGGAGTCGGTGCCGGAATTTTCTCAGAAGATCTGGACATACACCGCTCCTTTAACCTCCCAGACTACTGCAGCGTTTTTCAAGCCGAAATCACCGCAGTTCGCAAAGCTGCTGACTGGCTGGCGGCTAGCACACTATCAACACCTGATATTGTTATTTATGTCGACAGTCAGGCAGCCATCAAATCCCTCGCATCCATCACTACGAGATCTAAGGCAGTGAAAGACTGTCACATATCTCTTAACGAGATAGCTGGTCAGTACAACCTCACCCTTTGCTGGGTACCAGGTCACTGTGACGTACCGGGGAATTGTGCAGCCGACGAACTAGCACGACAAGGCTCCTCTGGTACAGATAGCATAAGCATCACCGACATCGAAGCGCCAGCGTCTTATGTTAAGTACCTCATTCAAATTGATGCCGAGAAAGTAGCCAATCATCGATGGCAACATCTAGACCAATGTCTTACCGCCAGACAGCTCTGGCCGATACTCAATAAATCCAGGTCCATCGGACTCTTGAAGCACAAGAGAGGAACCCTCTCAAAAATAACAAATGTCCTCACTGGACACTGCGTCATAGGAAGACATGCCCAGAGATTAGGTATCCCTCATAACGACTTCTGCAGAAGCTGCAGAGATGAAGAGGAAGAAGAGACCATCAGTCATCTCCTGTGCGCCTGTCATGCACTCGCCAACATCAGGAAGGCCACTCTGGGTAAATACTTTGCACGGCTAAAATTCACGACTTCATTCAACGAAGCAGATGGTTCCAAGAGTAAGAGGGTGACCCACCCGCCTTACACATCGGCAGTACAATGCACCTTCTTTCTGGTCTAAGTACATCCTCATCGAGGGCCGATCCTAACCTAACCTAACCTAACCTATTGCGGAGTATATAGCACTGGGTGGTACTCCGAAGGGTTCATGGCCGTCGAGTAGGCGCGCAGCTCCTCTCCTTGCCAGACAGTTTCCCAAAAAGCCCTCGTGTTCAAGTATCCATGTTATGGTAACCTGGTTTGTGGACGAGAGGCTATCAAGGAGGTCGAGACATTCCCATACGAGCTTTAACCTTACCGTATAGGAATCAAGAGCCCATAGTGCTGCTTGCCTGTCCGAATTGTTGTAGCGTTTTTCCGCAGGCATTCCCGAATGCACAGTTCTATTGCATGGACCTCTGTCTGGAAGATGGAAGGTGCTTTTCTAAGCGCTGCCGCACGCTGAAAGTTGGGACCATAGACCAAAGCTCCGGTACAGCCATTTTTCCAATTTTAAGCCAACTGTGTACTAGATTTGTGCGTTGGGTGGTGTCTTTTACGTCGGGTTCTCATTTCCGATAGTCCTGAGTATCCATCTAAAAAAGCAAAAACGAAATTTTAAAAGCGCAACATATCAGCAATCAAGGACGTTGTTGCCCGTGAGTGCACCATTCACTTGTTGGAGCGGGTGCGTAATATTGATCGATCCACAAGAAAGGAGACCCCCTCAACTGCGCCAATTATAGAGGCATCAGTCTTCTCAACATCGCATACAAGATCTTTTCTGCGATATTGTGTGAACGCCTGAAACCTTTTATCAACAGCCTGATTGGACCCTATCAGTGCGGTTTCACGCCAGGAAAGTCCACCATCGATCAAATCTTCACACTTCGGCAGATCCTGGAGAAAACCCAAGAATTCCAAATCGATACTCACCACCTCTTTATCGATTTCAAGGCCGCCTATGACAGCATCTATAGAGAAGAGCTTTATAGAGCCATGTCTAGTTTTGACATCCCTGCCAAACTTGTCCGTCTGAGCAGGCTGACGATGGAGAACGCTCGCTGCTCCATCAAGGTCGGTAATGACCTCACCGAGACCTTTGATGTCAAAAAAGGCTTTAGACAAGGTGACGCGCTGTCATGTGACTTCTTCAATATTGTACTTGAACGGATTGTGCGGAATTCACAAGCCAACACCGGAGGCACAATCTATTACAAGTCTGTACAACTGCTTGCATACGCCGACGATATAGACATTATCGGAAGATCTCAGCGGGCTGTCACCGGTGCTTTTGCAAGCATTGAGGCGGAAGCGGCCAAAATGGTTTTGGCGATAAACGAGGGCAAAACCAAGTATATGCTGTCAACTAGAAAGGAAAACCAACACCGACGAATTGGACAAAACGTCACAGTGGGCAGCTATAACTTCGAGGTAGTAAGGGAGTTTGTCTACCTTGGCTCTGCTATAAATTCTTCTAACAAAATCAGTGCAGAAATCAATCGAAGAATAACTCTTGCCAATCGCTGTTTTTTTTGGGCTTATAAGGCAATTCAACAGTAAAGCCCTATCTCGAACAACTAAGGAGACTCTATATAAGACCTTGATCATCCCAGTCCTGCTTTACGGCGCTGAAACATGGACTTTATTAAAAGAGGATGAAGATATCCTTGATCGCTTCGAGAGAAAAATTCTTCGTAAGATTTTCGGTCCCGTTTGCGTTGACGGGTTTTGGAGTAGAAGATTCAATCACGAACTATACGAGCTGTACAGCGACATCGACCTAGTCAAAAAACTGCGTATTGGACGTCTGAGATGGCTAGGACATGTAGAGCGAATGGACACCAACGCTTCGGCCCGCAGAGTCTTCGAATCTAACCCGGAGGGACGACGCAGTAGAGGGAATCATCGCCGTAGGTGGCGCGCACAAGTTCAAGGGGACCTCGACCAACTTGGAGTGCGCAACTGGAGGCAATTAGCTAAAGACCGAGCTAAATGGAGAGGCTTGTTGGTTGAGGCCCAGGTTCACCCCGAACTGTAGCGCCACCTAAGTAAGTAAGTAAGTGCGTAATATTGTTCGCACCCCGCGTGCCATTAAGGAAATTCACAACTTTTTAGTAGGAAATGGGCATCACCAATGTGAGACTCGACATACGTCTCAACAAGCACATCTGATGAACAACAAACTGTTCACTTTGGTACTTAAGTGTCTACGGCCACTTCGAGGGTCGGCGTAGAGTGTTGAGACCTTTGCTTCTCCATTGTCGGCGATCACCAATGACCACTTCCAGTTTCCTAGACAACCGAAATCTCTTGAGCATCGTGTCTGAAAGCTTGAAGATTGGGTTGCAGTGAATATTTTCAGGTGACCTGTAAAGTCGCCCGGGTTAAGTTCTTGTATCTGAGGCCGACCAAGAGCACTCAGCGTAACTTTTTTCAGCACTGTGAGGTGCAGCGTGAAATGAACAATTATTCTTTATGTTGCCGTCGGACACTCTTTCATTGCCCCGGTGATGCCCACACGGGCTAATTGGTGTAGCCGATTTCACTGCTCTTGTTGTGTTTCAGGCCACCATTCTAGAGAAGTGTATGTGATCATTGGTCTGACGATTGTGCTGAATGCCCAGAAGATCATCTTGGCTTCAGATCTCACTTCTTACCGTAGAGTCATTGACACATAACCATTGCCTTAGTTGCTTCGTTGAAAACATTGCTTAGGGGAGAATTCCAGTTCAGCTTTTTGTCCAGGATAATTCGAAGATAGTTTGCTTCCCATGAAGGATTGATGGGGGTGTCCTAGCCATCCCAGACGTCCAATACGCAGTTTTTTTGACAAGGTCGATGTCGCTGTACAGCTCGTATAGTTCGTGATTGAATCTTCTCCTCCAAAACCCGTCAACGCAAACGGGACCGAAAATCTTACGAAGAATATTTCTCTCGAAGCGACCTAGGATATCTTCATCCTCTTTTAATAAAGTCCATGTTTCAGCGCCGTAAAGCAGGACTGGGATGATCAAGGTCTTATATAGAGTCTCCTTAGTTATTCGAGATAGGGCTTTACTGTTGAATTGCCTTATAAGCCCAAAAAAACAGCGATTGGCAAGAGTTATTCTTCGATTAATTTCTGCGCTAGTCTTGTTTGTAGAATTTATAGCAGAGCCAAGGTAGACAAAATCCCTTACTACCTCGAAGTTATAGCTGCCGACTGTGACGTTTTGTCCAATTCGTCGGTGTTAGCTTTCCCTTCTTGTTGACAGCATATACTTGGTTTTGCCCTCGTTTACCACTAATCCCATTTTGGCCGGTTCCGCCTCAAAAGCACCGGTGACAGCCCGCTGAGTTCCTCCGATAATGTTTATATCGTCGGCGTATGCAAGCAGTTGTACAGACTCCGGTGTTGGCTAGTGAGTTCCACGCAATCCGTTCAAGTACAATATTAAAGAAGTCACGTGACAGCGCGTAACCTTGTCTAAAGCCTTTTTTGACATCAAAGGTCTCGGTGAGGTCATTACCGACCTTGATGGAGCAGCGAGCGTTCTCCATCGTCAGCCTGCACAGACGGACAAGTTTGGCAGGGATGTCAAAACTAGACATGGCTCTATAAAGCTCTTCTCTATAGATGCTGTCATAGGAGACCTTGAAATCGATAAAGAGGTGGTGAGTATCGATTTGGAATTCTTGGGTTTTCTCCAGGATCTGCCGAAGTGTGAAGATGTGATCGATGGTGGACTTTCCTGGCCTGAAATCGCACTGATAGGGTCCAATCAGGCTGTTGATAAAAGGTTTCAGGTGTTCACACAATATCGCAGAAAAGATCTTATATGCGATGTTAAGGAGACTGATGACTCTATAATTGGCGCAGTTGAGAGGGTCTCCTTTCTTGTGGATTGGGCAAACGATGCTGAGGTTCCATTCATCAGGCATACACTCTTCTGACCAAGTCTTAGAGATGAGTTGGTGTATGCACTCTACCAATTCATCCCCAGCTGCCTTGAAAAGTTCGGCCGGTAAGCCGTCAGGTCCAGCAGCCTTGTTGGATTTTAGCTTGGATATTGCTATCCTCACTTCGCCGCTTTGTATGCCTCTTGTTTTGCTGCATGCACTCGCCGGCATTCTTCGTCAAACCAGGGGTTTCGGGGTGGTGGGCGAGCGAGATCCAGCACATCAGTCGCGGCGTTTCTGATGGCATATTGGCAGCGTTGCCACGGGTCTCCGGCATTTGATGCTGGCGACATAGGGGTGATTGAGAAATTTCGGGATACGCGTTCAGCGAAGAGTCTGGCGGTCTCTTGCGATTATAGCTTTTCGACGTTAAATTTTCTCACAGCGATTGGGATATCCGCATTCGTACCTTGGCTACAACAAGGTAATGATCCTATGCTGGCCGCTCGGAAGGTCCGGACATCCAGGCATGTCTTGCGTCGATCATAATATGATCAATTTGGTTGATCGTTACATGATCATTGGACCGCCATGTCTGCTTATGAATATCGAGATGAGGAAACCATGTGCTTGCTATGGTCACATTTCGCTCCACAGCGAAATCAATTAGCCTTAGTCCGTTATCAGACGTGGGGTCGTGTAGGCTATGCTTATCGACTGCCCTACCAAAGATGTCCTCCTTTCCTATTTTGGCGTTAAAATCCCCCAATACGATTTGAACGTCGTATTTAGAACATTGCTCGTATGTTTTGTCGAGGAGCTCGTAGAAACACTCTTTGGTGGCAGGGTCCTTTTCTTCCGTGGGGGCATGAACACATATTAGGCTTATGTTAGCGAATTTAGCCTTGATCCGGATAATACGCTCGCTTACGTGTCGGAAGCTTAAGACTACTTGCCTAAGTCAGCCGCGTATAGCAAATATGCATCCGAATACGCGCTGCCCGTTGCCTCTGTAGCAAACACCGTAGTTGATGTCACAGTTTTTCATCCTCTTTTTGCCCGGCCCATCCCATCGCACTTCCTGGATGGCGGTAATATCTACTTTATAGCAGTCTAGGGCCTCTGCTAGTTGTTCGGCTGCACGTGGTCTGTAAAGGGACATAACATTCCACGTGCAGATCAGTGGTCTCCACTGAAGGAAAATTGTGGGTGTTGATTTGATTAATTGTTTTAAGCATTGTTCAGCTTCAGGATAACGCAGAAGAATGATTTATATCTTAAATGAATCCGCGGCGAATTAGCTAAATTCGCTTTCTATTAATTTTTTTTAAATCCGATGAGCCATTACTGAGCTAGGACTGTATAATCAACTTTTAGTGAAGGAAATTCGATCTCAACCCACTTTATGCCACTTAGGTCTTGAATTTCGGAAAATCCCTTCTTATCTCGCATCTAGGCAAAATAAGGAATAATTGGGAGAAATTTCAAGTACCTATGTCTGGCAGTTTTGGAGAAACCGTATTCACAACGAAAATCGTCTTTGCTTTTGTACGAGTAGTATTGAAGATAAACTGTATACATTGGGTTAATATGTTACTAGCTTGGGTGTATACTTACTTTTGTGACTGTGTGTACATATGTACAACTTTTGTAATTCCATTCCAATGAAATTCATTCAAGATTCGTTTTCCGTAAACAAGTTCACCCACCTTCTCGTACATCACTTAAAGCACCTCTCAGTCCTTTCCATTATTGAAGAATTAGTAAAGTATCCAACAATTTATGCGTCTTCACTGATGGAGCCACTTCACATATAAGGAGCCGCTCTCTTAGCCCGGCAATATGTATATTTCGCCGCCGCCGCCATCAGGACGTTTACGAAAATCACGCACAACATTTCTATTCCAAGGAAATATATATTTCTTGAGACTATCTGTCTGTCTGCTGGTATGCCTTGCCGCTTGCTTGGAGGCCAATTCAAAAGAAGTCTCCTCATACCCGGCACAGCACCATCATCGTCTGCACCTCCAGAGAAGACAACGGCGACGCAGCGAGGCGACGACGACGATGAATTTATTTTTGTCTTTCCACAATTTTCATTTTGATCAAACAGAAAAAATGTTATTTTTTCTTATTTTTAATAGAAAATTTGCAAATAACTACAAGAAACGCTTTGGAGAGCGTGTAGCGCGCTCGATTCACAGCGCATAGTCTGTTGTGTTGTGGATCTGTAGTTAGTTGAGTGCGTTCACGAGAGTGGGATGAAAATCGCGCGCGCAAATAATTTTCTTTTTTAGATTTTGCTCAAATATTTTGATTCAAAAACATTTGATTTAGTACCGCTAAAAAGGAAAAGACAACCTCCTATGCCACATACATACTTCATTCATAGCATTCCAAAGATTGCCGAGTTCCGAAAAAGCAAACCACAGATCACTGACCATTTCGCGTCTTCATTCTGGGCAGCCGATCGTCGCGAAAAAAAAACCTAAAAATTGTTTAGCAAATTCCCCAGTGCCATGTGTGAAATTGTTGTTTGACACCGCTAGATAGATTCCCTCTACACACCGTCCGTACACGGCACATTGAATCGGATTCATCACCGCGTCGATCGGATTGATCGGTTTCAGATACGTGCATCTGCTCTACCTTCGATCGGTGAATCTCGTGTAGGATGCATCAGTCTTGCTACTTTCTGTAACACTTGACAAATTATTTGTGAATTCACTTGGAAATCAATGGAATTGTTTCGGATGGTTATTCGCGTTGCGTATTTTTAGATGCGGCCACAACTAAAAATACGCCACACAGAGTACGAAAAGAGCGAATTGAAAATACCGCATACATACTCGGCGAAGCCGATGAAGAACTCTCGTTTATTTTCTTATTCTTTGTAGAGAATGAGAAAAATTAGTGCAAAAATAAAGAGAAGAAGGAAGGTTGAAGATTTTTGAAAAAAAGGGGAAAAAAGTGTTTTCGGATTTTTTTGGGAGAGGATTTATTGATGTTTTGATTTTGCGCGAACAAAAGTCTAAGAATAGTTTCGCATTAAAAAGGATCGCGTTGGTTAGTGCGTTTTGTCGGATGAAGTATCTGTTGGAGCGGAACTGAAGTTATCATTTCGAAATTTACATAAAACTTGTCGAAAACTTCTAAAGGAGTCATATGAAATATCAAAAGGTAAGCTGAGGATATTGTCTTCAATTTTCCCAATTTCTTTTCTTTTATTTAAAGGCTGATCGAAATTTAAATTAGAAAAACTTATAGCACCTTTCTGTCAGTTTCGGATTACTTTTCCGAAGAATGTTAGCTTTCCGTAGTGCCTGTGGTTGATTAAAGGAATATTGTACAACTTGGTGCCCAAACAGGGAACAACGAATGATAAAATTCAGTCTAGTTGAATTTTTAAATTTTTTAACCAGTAACAATATTGATATCTCAAAAATTACTGAAACTTGGCTAGATTCAAACATTAATCTTGCCACCTTCGGTTTTAAATGCTATCGTTTTGATAGAGTCGGTAGGAGAGGTGGGGTGCTGCTATTCTTGTCAGAAGATCAATTCAACATACTCGTTTGCCTATAATACGAACAGAAGTGGTGGAAATTCAAGTTATTGATGTAAAATTAAGCTTGAGAATTTTGATCAAGGTGGTTTGCGTGCACTATCCCGGCAGCTAAACGCCTAAGTCTGCAAAGTGATCTTAGGAAACTTTTAAGCTTAAGTGTAGGCACAGAAACTGGGATGGGCAAATGCCTGCGGCAATTTACTTGCAACGTATCCTTTTTCTGTTGTGTATCCTTCTACTCCTACTTATGTCCCTGTTGGCCGTCGTGGTAGTCCATCTGTTCTCGATATACAGTGGACTCCCCCTAAGTCGAATTTTCAAGGGATGCCATGATTTTTTCGAGTTAGATGGATTTTTGGAAAAATTCGAGTTAGAGAGAGAAACACTTTTTTTCTGTTTTAATAAAAAAAAAGGTTAACATAAATTTAAAAAGTTAACAAAGAAAATAAATAATAAATAGCTTCTTAAATAAGGACACAGTAGTTCATCAAAATAAAAAAATAATAATTAAATAAAATAAATAAAAAACATCTTGCTAAAATAAAATTAAAATAAGGCACATAAATTCATTGCTATATCGTCAAAATCTTATTTAAATAACTTTACTTAAAGAAATTTGTTATTTTTGATTGGGTCATCACAGGTGGAGTGTTTTTTTTTTTTTTTTAAATGACTCTAGTTTAAAAAGATACTTTTGAACTTCATCCGGTACTTGGTCAGTCGATTCTATTGCAGATTGCAGAATTGCAATCGCGTTCTCAATTTCGGTTTTTCCTGGCATTTCTATGTTAATTAACTCGGGTTCTTCTTCATCTTCACTTTCGTTTGCGTTATTTTCAGCATTATTTATTTCTTCCAAAACAGTCTAATTTTCAGGTACTTCGGTAGCCACGATACCGTCATCGACTTCCATAAAGTTTTTCCAATTAACATCTGCAACATTATAATTCGCTTCTGTTAACTTGTTCCACATTTGCTCGATTTCATGGGCGTCCTCGTCCTCAGATCTAAGTAAATTGAGCGGAATTTCATCTCCTTCGTCCCACGTCTCGTCTCTAAACCCGGCCTTTGTAAAACAATTTTCAATCGTTAACGGAGTCTACATCTTCTACGGATACTCTTGAAATTTCCCGTACACAGTCTAGAAGCGATATTTTGTAATCTTCTTTTTCGTTACCCAAATCCTTAAGGTTTTTGTTAGTATACGGCGCTATAGCGTACTTTCAAATTTTGTATTATTCCCATGTCCATTGGCTGAACTATTGAAGTCATGTTGGGTGGGAAGTACTCAAGCTTTATAAACTCTAATTTATCTTTTACTTGTTTAGGGTGAGCTGGGCAGTTATCGATGATAAATAAGACCTTTCGCTTTGATCTTTCAAAAAAAAAGATCTGCCGTCATTCAAGACCGTTGGTTGGCTACATAATCCACCGGAAAAGATTTTATTTTATGAAAACAGCGTGGATTTTCGCTCTTGCCGATAATTAAGAATTTTAGTATTCCTGATCCTGTCATGTTGGATCCTACAAGACGTGTTACTCTTTCTTTGCTGTGTTTGCCTCCAAAACATTTTTTTCCCTTAAAAGCCAAGATACGTGTCGGTAAACATTTGAAAAAAATTTCCGTTTCATCGACATTAAAAATGTCTTCCAGTTTGAATCCTCTGACAACCTCTGATAACTGTTGCTTCCATTCATCAGCTTTTGTTTTGCCAACAGAAGCGCTTTCACCTGATAAAACTTTGATAAGAATGCTGTGCCTGGTTTTAAATTTGCTCAGCCAACCTTCACTTGCCTTGAAATCACGAAAACCCAAGCTGCTTGCAAATTCCAGAGCTTTTTTTTTTATGATTGGACCACTTACTGGTAAATTATTGGCACGCATACTCTCAAACCACTTGAAAACGGCTTCGTCAATACTTTCATACTCACAGACTTTGTTCCGCTTTACTTGATCACTTGTATTAGCACAACCATACCGCTACCTTAATTCTTCTCTTGCACCCCATATCGCAATTTTGGTTTTGTTTTTAAGTCCCTTCTCAATTTCTTCAATTAGGCGAATCTTCGTGCCAAGATCTAATGTTTTCAATTTTCTTTTTGTAAAAGTTTGTACGTATTAATTTTTTTTTTTTTTGGTTGCGCCTGGAGGTGCAGGAATCTTTAAAAGATACCAATGGTCCGTACCATTGGTTATGCCCGATTCATATATCTGACAATGCCATCAGTGCTACTCAGTATATGCCTACGGGCTAAACCTCACCCCTCAAAGAGGCACTATGAGAACCAGCTGCGCGTACTCATAGTAGTAGGAAATTCGTCCCTCTCATTTTTTCATTTTTGTGATGACTACGACTAAGTTGCCTTAACGAGTAGTTTACGCTTCTGTAGTGTTAATCGCGTTAGGTAGGTAGCTTTCCAGTGAAGGCACCTACTAATATCGTCATTACATGCGGTTTTTCCTTACGGCGCTAGGTCGAAAGGTCTTGTTCTTTGTAGTCGGCGCTCAAGGCTTGTCACGTCCATAGTACGGATTATTTCATTATTGCAATGAACACGAAGACGGGTACGAAGTTTGCGAGCAAAGTTTGTTACTTCGTCCCTCACGGTAGCAATTCCTAGATGTCTGTGAATATCACTATTCCTTATATACTAAGGAGCATTCACGATTGCTGTTAGTATTTTGTTTTGAAATGCTTGCAGTAGAGGCATATTGCTTGGTTTGGTACAACCCCAAAGTTGTATACCATATATCCAAGACGGTTTTAGCACTTGCTTATACAGAAGCAGTTTGTTGTATACGCGTAACTTCGAGTATCTTCCGAGTAGCCAATACATTTCTCTAAATCTGATTTCGAGCTCTTCGCGCTTCTTTTTAACGTGTGGTTTCCACTTAAGTTTTGCGTCTAGGGTCATTTCTAGATATTTTGCCTCGTTTGCGTAAGGTATTTGCACCGAGTTAATGGATATAGGTAAGTTGTTTATCTTTCTTAACGTAAAATTTACATGCGTTGATTTTGTCTCATTGAGGACTATTCGCCAGGTTTTTGTCCATTCGCATACATTGTTTAAAGCTCGTTGGAGTTTTCCCGTTGATGATTCGATTGACTCATCCGTTACGAGGATAGCCGTGTCGTCTGCGAACGTTGCTACAACGGTCCTATCATACTTACTTCTTACTTATGTCCTGTATCCCCTTGTGGGTCCTAGGGCCTCTACTACGCGTACGCGCCATCGTGTACGGTTTCTGGCAATGTGTCTGAGTTCTCCCCAACTTTTCCCTAACTGCCGTGCCTCCTTCTCGACTGTTCTGCGCCATGTTTTCCGCGGACCGCCAGGTCTTCTGCCATCCTGAGTTAGAAGATTCCATTGCATAGCATGGTTCGCTATGGAGCTGTCACCCTTTCGGAACGTGTGACCAATGCACTGCCACTTCCGCCGTTGGATAGTTGTGCCTATTGGTTCCTGACCCGTTCTCTCGTAAAGGTGTTCGTTAGAGATACGATTGGGCCAGAAAATCCGTAAGATATTGCGCAGACACCTATTAACGAACGTTTGCAGCTTTCTGGTGATAGTAGTGGTCACTCTCCACGTGCTGCAACCATATAGCAGCACGGATTCAACGTTGGAGCAGAACAGTCTTATTTTGGTGCTCAAACTGATTGCATTGCTTCGCCATATTTTGGACAACATCCCGAACGCGGACTTTGCTTTGGCGATCCTGTTGGTTATATCCAGTTCGGTTCCACCATCGGTCGAGACAATACTCACAAGATACTGAAAATCCTCTACTCTTTCTACCGGTTGTCCAGCAATGCATATTTGAGCCGATGAGTTAGTTCCAAGGCTGATGATTTTAGTTTTTGTCGTATTGATTTTCAGCCCGACGACACCTGCCTCCCTCTCCACATCTGCTGTCATTTGGTGGAGGTCCATAATTCTGTGGGAGAGTAAGCATACATCGTCTGCGTAGTCAAGATGTTTCAGTTGAGATGTAAGAGTCCATCGAATTCCTCCGTTTCCCGTCGACAAAGCTGCATGAAGCACATCGCTAATCACCAATAGGAATAATATTGGTGAAAGGATACAGCCTTGTCTTACCCCACTTTGGATCTCAAATTCCTCAGACAACCTCCCCCTGTGCAGAACGTGACATTTGGAGCCTTCATATGTAGCTTTGATAATAGCAATTAGTTTATCGGGAATACCTCTTCTGCGTAAGGCACGCCAAATAAACTCCCTGTTGACAGTATCGAACGCCTTCTCAAAATCGATGAACAGCAGGTGCAGTGGCGATCGATATTCAACACACTGTTCGATGATAATCCGCAGGGTGTTGATGTGGTCGGCACAGGAGGATCCAGAGCGGAAACCTGCTTGTTCGGCATCGAGTGTGTCTTCGAGATGTTGTTTGATTCGCTCAAGGATGATTTTAGCTATTATCTTAGCTACAGCAGGCAGCACGCAGATACCCCTCCAGTTTCCGCACTCCAATAAATTTCCTTTTTTAAGAAGCTTGACGATCATTCCCTTTTTCCACTCGTTAGGAAAGCTCTCAGCTTCCCAAGCTCTATCTATAAGTGGAAGCAGAAGCTCAGCCGATGTTGTGGGCGCTGCTCGTAAGAGCTCTGCTGGAATACCGTCAAGTCCTACCGCCTTGTTGGTTTTGAGTGCCTTGATCGCGGTAATGATCTCATCTTTACTGGGAGTCGTGGTGCGTATTCGGGAACTTCTCACCTCGGGCATCTCAGTCTGATTTGGGAGCATATCGCTAGCAAATACACGGTTCAAAACCGTAGCAAAATGCTCTTTCCATCTCTTGAGCTGGTCCTCATCCGAAATGAGCAAGGAGCCGTCTAGGCTTTTCACTGGGTATTGGCTGGAGCTGCGACCACCTGTCAGCTCTTTCGTGATTCTGTAGACAGTCTTGCTGTCGCACCTCCGTGCAGCTTCTTCTGCTTCTGTAGCCAGCGCGTTGATGTAGTTGCGCTTGTCACGTCGTACGCTACGCTGAACTTCTCTTATCATCATGCGATATAGGGACTCTAGCTCGCTTCTCCCTGCTGCTGGGGTAGCTGCAACGCGAGCTTTTAGCTGTTTTCGTTTGTCAATCCTTCTCCAGGTATCCTCGGAAAGCCACGCCCTATGTCTTCCCTGCGATCGACCGACAATTCTTTCAGCACCAGATGTAAAAACATTTTTCACAGCACACCAATGGTCATGGATGGTTGCGGGCATTGAGCTGCTGATTGCTTCCACACCTTGCGAAAAGTGCTCCCTTAATTGTTGGCGCACTGAGGGATCACTAAGTCTATCGATGTTGAACCTGGGCATTCTTGTGTTGTCGTGGGATCTTCGAACTGCAGCAGTGCGTAGTTGGAGAGTAGCTATCATAAGATGGTGATCACGTACTATCCCCACATCTGCCCCTCGTCTGTTTCGGACGTCCAGGAGACTGCTTCTAAAGCGGCGGCTGATAGCAAAATGGTCAATTTGGTTGGAGGTTGCTTGCCTGTCGTTGGAAACCCAGCTGACTTTGTTGCAGGTCTTGTGCTCAAACATGGTGCCACCTATCACAAGGCGGTTGGCATTGCAGAATTCCACAAACCTTTCGCCGTTGTCATTTCGGTTGCCTAGACCATGTTTCCCGATTACATGCTTGAGCCCTTCGTTGTCGCTGCCTACCTTGGCATTCAAATCCCCCATCACTATGACAATGTCTCCATTTGGTGTTGTGTTGAAGACGGCGCTTAAGAGATTGTAGAAACTCTCCTTTTCGTCCTCAGACGAACTATTCGTTGGGGCGTAACACTGTATGATGGTGACACGTCGTACTCTAGTCCGGAATCTGTCCTATCATCTTGTGGTATATCTCTTGTGTAGAGCAGGAACAGGATTGGACCGAGAACTCTTCCTTGTGGAACATCGGCGTAGATTTCTTTGAAATCTGGATATTCACTCCCGTGTCTAACACGAAAAAGTCTGTTTTCAAGATAAGATTCCAATATTCTGTACAACTTTTCCGGTAAGATTACCCTTAGCTTATACTTTAGGCCTTCGTGCCATACCTTGTCGAAGGCTTGCGATACGTCGAGAAAAGCACTAGAGCATATTTTTTCCCCTTCTAGAGCTTTTTCAATTTCGTTCGTTATTCGATACACCTGATCGATGTTTGACCCGAAAGCCGAATTGGTGATCTGGGATCAAGTGTCTTTCTTTAATTACTGGTTGCAATCGATTCAGCAGAACTTTCTCGAAGACCTTAGATATTATTGGCAGAAGTGAAATGGGTTTATATGATTTCTTGTCATTTGCACATTTCCCCGGTTTCAGAACCATAATAACTTCGGCGACTTTCCATTGCCTTGGAACATATAATAGTCTTAAAGAAGCATTTATAATGTAGAGCAACTTCACCAGCACGATTTTCGGTAGCTCTTTCAAAATGTCGCCAGTGATTAAATCATATCCCGGAGCCTTGTTATTTTTCAATATTTTTATTGTCATTCGAAGTTTGAACGGGGATATGGGTTTTACTTTAAAGTTGTCGGGTGCCATATTATCATTCGGATCTTCGATCAACGGTTGTCCATCGAACGGCTTGAACGTTTCCTCTAAGTGATCGACAAATAATTCTGCTTTCTCTTTGTCTTCTTTTGTTCATTCCCCGTTAGCTCTCCTAATTGGCGGCGAGTGTATTAAGATTTCCTTATGGATTTCAAGGCTTTCCATAGAGAGTAGTTTGAATACTTATCAGCGGTCAGACCCTCGAGGTAAGTAGAAGTCTCGTGATTTTTTAGGTCCAGCAGCACATTTTGTAGCCTGTTACAAAGGTGGTTCAGATAAGTTTTATCCGGTGATGCGAGGGATTGTTGCCATCTCTTGCGCGCTCTCCTCTTTTCTCGTATGAGGTCTTCGATTTCAGGCTGGTATTTGACTTTATTGTTCCGTGCTTCTGTCTTCCGCAAAGGAGTGTTTTTCCACGCTGAGCTCTGAAATGGCTTTCTTCTTCTATTTCGAACTGTGTCTTTAGCGGTACATTTAAAGCAACATTTTCCTTGCAGTCTCTTCTGAAAGCGTCCCAGTTAGTTTTGTTACTAGTTAACCTAGGCGGTCCTTCTTTTTTTACTAGACTTCCACCTATTTTCAGAGTGACTGCTGAGTGATCTGAGCATAGATCATAGCATTCTTCGACTTCCGTTATATATTTAGTTAACCCTTTTGCGATAAAGAAGTTGACCAGGTCAGGGATTTTATTTTTGTCAGTTGGCCAATAAGTTGGCTTTCCTGTCGAAAAAAATTTCACCCCACGTTTCATGCTGGCTTTGTGCAATAATTTGCATTTTGTCGAATTGCATCTTGATCCCCAGAAAGTGTGTTTCGCATTAAAGTCACCACCTAACACAAAATTAGGTCCGAGTGAGTCAAAGAGACGAACGAGGTCGTCTTCTACTAGCTTATATGGTATCCCGGAGGGAAGTAACTAGATCCGATGTTGTAGTCTAAGTGGTTTATTTTTACGGAGACTGAGCTTATTTGCATAGAATCAAATTCTATTTCTATGTTTTCGGAGTGCTTAATACAGTCTTTGATGTAAAGAGAGGACCCGCCTCTCGCATTGTCCGAAGGATGATTCTCATGATAATCGGTGTAACCTTTTATTTTGGGTCCCCTTTTTAAGTGCGTTTCCGATACCAAACAAATATCAATATTATTTTTCCGTAGAAACACTTCTAACTCGTCGATTCTTTTCAGAAGGCCGTTTGCGTTCCCCGTTAGTATCTTAAGTAGCTGTTTCATATTCATGTTTTATTGATTGTCTTGCGAGGTTTGAACTCGCAATTTGTCAAGTATAATTTTATTAACCTTGGTTTGCTCCTCAAATTTTTCCAATATAATGGTAAATATTTGGCTGACCGGATCTGTTGTAGCTGATCTTAATTTGTTTTCGTTTGACGCGACTTGCGCGTACGATCGCGCGTCAACCTGTGGCGGTTTTTCCGCTGCACTTGGACCAGCGACGTTCTCTTGCGCAATTTTTTTTATTTTCCTTTATCGGTCTCGTTGTTTTAATTGGCTAAGCGGTGTTAGGCTTATCGGTTATACGATCTCTTAAGCTTGGGTTCGGGTGATCGGTTTCTTGAGAGTATCGCGCCTTTTTTGAAGCTTCTCTGCTACTTCACAACCCCGATAGTTTGCTGGGTGCTTGCCTTTGCAGTTTATGCAGGTCGCCGGAGCCAGCTTATTTAACTCACACCTTTCTGATAAGTGGTTCCCGGCACATTTTACACATTTCGGTTCTTTTTGGCAATACGATTGGGTGTGATTAAAACTTTGACAGCGTTTGCACTGAGGTATCGATCGTGTATTCGTATGCATAGGCTCGATTTTAACTACGATATTCAAAATACTTCTTACATTATAAATGTCGTCTATATTTTCGCTTCTATCGAAGGTTAGCATAAAGAGCGGAAGGCCATGCTTGACCAAGATTTCATTGCCTTGTTCCGTTTTCTGCTTTATCTTCTTTAAGATATTAATTGCGTCAATATTTTTCAAGCCTTTTCCCTTAAGGTCATTGTGTTATTCTAGTTGACTGACTCGTAAGAATGGATCTTAGCGGTCAGACATGTCATATTTATTAGCTTGTCAAAACTGTACAATGTATATGGTTAGTGTGGTCTGACTTATATATACAATTACATAGGTTAGTATTTACATAGTAATAGCATTACAATGGTGTTGCCATTGTCTTCCAACACATCCCCCCTTTTCAGTATATCGTTCGTTCAACGGGTTTTACCAGTCGGCCGTATCGAGTCCGGTAACCTTGGGTCTCGGCGCTTCTGGTGGACGATTGCAAATTTGATGTTGGCGATGTGGCGTTCGCCGAGGGAGATGAATGTGATGGTGATGACGTATGTGATTCTGAAGCGGATGACTTCGTCGGCGATGTTGTCTTCTCTGGCGATGAACCTGGTGATAAAGTTATCGCTGGCGACATGTCTTCGTGAATCTCTGCTTGCTCTTTGATTTCTCCAGCACGGTGAGCTCGAGCGAGATGATAACTGTTGCGACGAAGTTTACCTGTTGGAGTTTCGATGATATAAGAGCGAGGGTGGTTGGTCTTCTCACGAACTGTTGCCCACACTCGTTTGTCACGAACCCAAACCAATTCTCCGGGAATTAGCTCACGACTTTGCACTACTCGATGTCTTCGGTTGTAGTTTCGTGTTTGCATCTCTCTTTTATCATCCTCCTTCCTTCTCAGTTGGTTGTAGTCGACTGCCTTCGACGTATAGCGTTGTGGAGCCATAGGCAATGTTGATCTTATTCGGCGGCCCATCAAAAGTTCCGCCGGGCTGTAGCCGCTGGACAACGGGCTAGCGCGATACTCCAACAGCGCTTTGTATGGATCGGCGTTCTTCTTGAGCTGCAATTTGGCGATTTTTACCGCAGCCTCAACGAACCCGTTGCTTTGTGGAAAGTGGGGACTGGATGTGATGTGGCGAAATCCGTAGTCCCTTGCAAACTTGGAGAACTCTGAGGTGTGAACTGGTTCGAATTGGGTCCCGTTGTCGCTTCTCACCAGCTCAGGTACTCCGTGACGTGCAAAAATTGACTTGCAGTGATTGATGACCGTTGCAGCTGTCAATCTTTCGAGTAAAGCGACCACGAAAAATCTAGAAAAGAAATCAGAAATGATCAAGTACCAGTGCCCTTGGCATTTAAAAAGATCCATAGCTACCCTTTGCCATGGACGGGTTGGGAAGTCCGATGGCATTAGCTTCTCTCGAACTCCTCTTGTTTCTTGAATGCATGCAGTACATCTGCTAATCATCTCGCCAATATCAGTTGAAAGTCCGGGCCACCAGACAGATTCACGTGCTCTGGCCCGGCACTTTGTGATTCCTTGATGACCAGCATGAAGTCTCCCGAGGACGTCCTGTCGCATGGATGCTGGTATGATGAGACGGCAGCCGCGCATCAGCAAACCATTCTCATTGGCGATGTCGTTTCTGACTGTATAGTAGGGTTGCAGAATTTTTGCTAATTTGTGTTTTTCTGGCCACCCGTTAAGCGCATAATCGGCGATTTTTCGAAGAATAGGATCACATTGCTGTTCTTTCCATATCTCCTCGAACTTTGAGTCGGACGCTGGAATGTGAGCGACCACCAGGCTGACGTGTGCGAAAGTCTCCTGTTCCAACTCGTTGCTGCTGTCCTCCACTTGTAAAAGCTGCCGGCTGAGTGCGTCTGCTGCAATCAGATCCTTACCTGCAGTGTAGAATATTGAAAAGTCGTAGCGCATCATCCTCATTCTGAACCGCTGCAGCCGTGGAGTCAGATCATCCAGATTCTTGGTTGTAAAGATTGGCACCAGAGGTTTGTGATCGGTTTCCAGATGGAATCTGATGCCAGTAACAAAGTCTTGGAATCGTTCACAAGCCCAAGTGAGAGCCAAGGCTTCCTTCTCAATCTGGGCGTAGCGTTTCTCACAATCGGTAAGCGTCCTGGAAGCGTAAGATATTGGCTTTAACTTACCGTCGTGTTGACGTTGGCGAATGACAGCTCCAATCCCATATGATGAACTGTCAGCTGATATGACAGTTTCCTTATTACTGTCATATATTGCCAACACAGGCTCGGTGGTGAGAATTTTTTTGACTTGGTTGAACGAATTCTCCTGCGTTGAATCCCATGTGAATGCTTGTTCCTTCTTCAGCATTTCGTTGAGAGGTTGCAGAATATCTGACAATCTTGGTGTGAACTTACCAAGATAATTGATCAGTCCGATCAGAATACGGATCTCATGTACATTCTTCGGTCGATCCATGTTAAGGATAGCGGAAATACGATCGCCATCGGGATGCACGCCCTCTCCATCCAGAATGTGCCCGAGAAACCTGATGCGTTGGACACCAAACTGGCACTTGGCTTCGTTGAGTGTGATGCCCGAGTCTTGAAGACGTTGCAAAACTAGCCGTAATCGCCGGTCGTGCTCATCGGCTGTGCTTACCCACACAAGAATGTCGTCCATTTGACAAAGCATTACTTCCAATCCTCGAACTACGCCGGACATTCTCTTTTAGTAGTGTTCTGGAGCAGATGTGATGCCGAATGGTAGGCGGTTGTAGCAATACCTCCCAAACGGTGTGATGAAAGTGGTCAGCAATTTTGACTCCTCAGTGAGTTTTATTTGCCAGAACCCACTGTTTGCATCCAGCTAACTGAAGAATTTTGCCCCTGTCAGCTGTCCAAGGGTGTGCTCGACAGACGGCATAGGATGGCGTTCCCTTTTAACGAACTTGTTGAGCCGTGTCAAGTCCACACAGACACGGATGTCTCCATTTTTCTTTGAAGTGATAACCATTGGAGCGCACCAGTCGGTGGGCTTGTCCACCGGCTCGATGACCCCTTGTAGCACCATGTCGTCCAATTGCTTCTTAAGTTTATTGAGAAGCGGAATTGGGACGCGCCTGGGTGTGTGCGTAGCAAAAGGTATGGCTTGGTCTTCTAGTTTGATATCGTAGGGCTCATGAATTGTACCCAGCCCACTGAATAGCTTGGCGAACTCCTGCTTTGGTTTCACTTTGGTGTGCATCTCTACGTGGTTGATGCGTCTCACCAGTCCAAGATCCTCACAGGCAGGTAACCCCAATAAAGGCTGTGACAAGCCCTTCACTACATAGATTGTGTCCATCTTGCGCTCCTGCAAATAAACCAACTCACCTCGAAACATGCCCATGGTACGAAGTTTGTCTTTGTTTGGCCCGCAAAGAATCTGGTCCGAAGGGAGTAGTAGTGTCTTCTTGAATTTTCGTTGAAAAATGGCAAATGGGATGGTGGTGACGTCAGCTCCCGGGTCTAACTTCCAATTGATGACGACTTCGTTAACGGCGACGTCCGCTGTCCATCGCTTGTTGCGGTTCTCGGTATCGTTGATGCTGCATATCGTTGAGATGGCTCCGAGAAACTTCACCGCACGGTTGTCCGCCTTGGATACGACTTGCTTAACTGTTTTTGTTGTGAGGCAAGCACGTGCGTAGTGACCTTGCTTGTTGCAGTTATTGCACGTTTCCCCTTTGGCCGGACAGTCATCCTTCTTGTGCTTTGTCTTACCTGCGCACCATCTGCATCGCCATCCTTGACCTCCTTGACTTCTGCTGTCGCTGCTGCTATATTTCGGCCTTAGGTTCTTACTGCTCTTAAATTTTGATGCCACGAGGTCCACTGTTTTGTCCTCTGTGTCCCTGGAAAGGTCTCGCAACTGCCGCTTTATGGCTTCGCTTTGCCTAGCGTGCAGGGAGGCCTTCTCCAGTGTGAGAGCATTGTCCATTTGTAGCTTTTCGGACAGTTTGCGGTCTCGCACTCCGACCACAATGCGATCGCGGATTAGTTCATCGTGTAGTTGACCGAAATTGCGAAATTGTGTTCGGCCAATGCGTAGAGCGATGTGATGAACGTGTCCACTGGCTCGCCTTCCTGCTGCTCCCTTGAATTGAAAACGGCGCGCTCGTAGATAACATTGCGTCTGATAACGAAGTAGCTATCAAATTTTTCCATCACTACTTGGAACTTCTTCGTGTCGGCATCGTTCAGTCCAACGGAGAGGAGAATGTCCTCTGCCTGGCATCCCATGATGTATATGAGAGTGTTAACCTGTTCGTCCTCCGTTTTAGCGCTCAGTCCAGATGCCCGCATGAAGCGTTCGAAACGCCTCCTCCACTTTGGCCACTCTGAAGGTGTCGAAAATGTGAAGGATTCGGGGCATTGCACCTGGAATTGTCCAACTGTCGATGCTGGTTCTGCTTGCTGTTGACTTCGGAGAGAAACGTCGGCGTCGTTGACCATATTTTATTTTACTTTGCTTCTTGCAAAC
Source organism: Brachypalpus laphriformis (assembly GCA_945910035.1). Taxonomy (NCBI): domain Eukaryota; kingdom Metazoa; phylum Arthropoda; class Insecta; order Diptera; family Syrphidae; genus Brachypalpus; species Brachypalpus laphriformis. The sequence continues at coordinate 40,023,680 of OX246756.1, forward strand.
GAGCAAATAAAACGGTTCGTAAAAAAAGCACCGCTGCCACCATGTGTTATTCTAGTTGACTGACTCGTAAGAATGGATCTTAGCGGTCAGACATGTCATATTTATTAGCTTGTCAAAACTGTACAATGTATATGGTTAGTGTGGTCTGACTTATATATACAATTACATAGGTTAGTATTTACATAGTAATAGCATTACAATGGTGTTGCCATTGTCTTCCAACACAGTCATTTATAATGTTATCTTTAGTGCACGAGGGGTGGAGACCCCTTGCTATAACACGGAGTGGTCTTTCTGATTTATTTTCGTAGGTGAACCACTGGATCTTTTCGGCGTTTAGTGTTTTCGATATTGCTCGGTAGCCGTCAGAGCCAACTGCATTAATTTTCCAATCATTGTTTCGAAATGGCGTTACTTTAAATTCCGATGCCACAGTTCCCTTGAGAAGGCAATGCAATTTATTGTAGTCCATAATGCCGACGACGTTTATTGCAGGCGGGGGACGTAATTTGCCGTGAGTTTGTTTCTGTTTCAAGTCTTTTTCTTTGTCTTGTTTTCGTGGCTCGATTTTAGGTGAAAAACCGGCTCTTCGTTTTTTTGCTGGGTCTTTTCTTTGAGACCCCATTTGTTGCGCGTGCTAGCTCTTCTTCATCCGTGTGATGTAACTTCGCGTTCTCTTTGCAAAAGTGAATTCTTTAAGGCCTTGTTTTCCTCTTTTAGTGATTCTACCTCTCTCTTAAGCTCTTGGTAGAGTAGATCCATTTTATTTAGCTTAATACGGAGTTCATTGTTTTCTTCCTCAAAGCTATTACATTTCACTGAGTAAAAAAATAGATGCTCCCTCATATGTTTATCCCTTAAAAGTTTAATTTATTGTTGTTTAAATCTTCTGTTCCAACTCAACGCCTTATTGCCTTAAAGTTAAAAATATTCCATTTTAAATAAACAAAACTTTTGACCATACGGTTTACTTTGCAATAATTCCGTAACATGTACACAACTTACAATTTTTTTTATTGATCTTACTATCAACTTGCACAGAATAACTGCATCAGCTCTGTTGAACTGCCAAGAATCAACTAATTTTCGAATTCCAACTGGCATTTTACTTAAACAAGATATTTTTTTCTAGATAGACTTCCATTGCTTTGAAATAAAAACTGTTTTGAATCCAACGAACAACACGTACATCCTCATCGAGGGCCGATCCTAACCAACAAACGAACAACACAAGGAAAAGGATAACATTGTTTTTTTTTTGCCCTGCAATTTTTGTACACATTGTATCTTTTTATAGGTACCTAGACGTATTATATATTGGATATGGGTAGGTAGAAACACAACGCACTTACGATGATGGCATACGCGATGCTACAGATTTTTACGGTGTTGAAGTGTGTAGGTACTTGACGTTTAGGTACATAGTTATAGTTACCATATATAAGCAAATACGAATTGTGACAGGGTAATTTTTTATTTTTTTTTGGTTTTATGCAAAAAAAAAATTCGACTTAAGGGGAGAAAAAAGAGGCCAAGAATCGAGATAATGTGTACGAGTTAGAGGGAGTTTCGACTTAGAGGGAGTTTGACTTAGAGGATGTTTTTGTATGGAAAATTGAGGGGAATGCTAAAATATGGCGAAAAAAATCCAATTTGAGAGAAATTCGACTTAGGGAGAGTCCACAGTACATTTTCCTACTAATGTACCGTCTTTTATCACTCAGCCAATATCAATCAATGCTCTTAGCTCTGACCATAATCCTGTTTTGTGTGAAACTCTTATGCCAGGAATAAGAAAGGTTGAATACTTGCTTGATATCAAAAATGCTAATTGCAGGCATTGGAGGCAGATATGAAATCAAAGCTTCGGAACAAATCAAGTAGTTTAGAAGATGTTACACACAAAGAAAACGTTGATTGTATTATTCAGCAGTTTTGTAACGATATTATAAGTTCAGTTGATGCATGTACACCAAAAGTCACTAAGAGTAATTTCTGTATGAAGCTCCCTAGCTTTGTTTTAGAGCTCATTAAAATCAGAAATGTGTAAGGAAGAAATTGGCAAAGATATCGCCACTCAATATACAAGCATCAATTTTTGTATCTTAAAAAAATAATTTCACATTTTATTCAGAGTCATCGTAATGCTGTCTGGAATCGTCGGCTGAGTCAATCTGGATAAAGGCGCAAAATCATTTTGGAATACAGCCAAAATAATAGAAAATAAAAACAAACTAATCCCTGGCCTTCATTTCTCCGGTAGTACTTATTTTACTGACCTGGAGAAAGCTAACCTTTTCTCAAGAACTTTTTTGAAAAATCATGAAGTGTCCCAAAATCTTGGTGACGCTATAACAAACACACTTGTAAATAATACTGTATATGATTTCAATCAGGCAGTTAAAAATTATAGGTGATAGAGACATTATAAACTCCATAGTCTCACTCGAACATCGTAGAAATACCTCGTGTCTTTCCCTATTTTATCGTTTTTTTATAAAAAATGCTGAAGCGAAATAGCCAATAGTTGCATTCCTCCCCTTCAAAACTTCAGCCGCAATACGCGTTATGCTTCGAATGTACATCAGTTCACTCTAAGCTCAACTTGGACGTACTGTAAAATATAGGTATTTGTTTATAAGCCGAACAATACGTTTGTGGAACATTCCACCAGCCTCTGTATTTCCTAATCATTGCAACCTACAAACATTTAAAGCCAATGCAAGCCGCCATCTCATCAGTTCATCTCCCCCCTGAGCATCAGTATAAAGGTATTAATAATCCCTTCGGCATGCAAATTATAAGAAAAAACACATAATTTCTTACTGACGAGTTTCTTACAAAGGAAGATATTGAGATTGTTGTTGGCAATTTGCAACTGAAAAAGTCGGAGGTTTTGATGGCATTAGGAATATCTACATAAACAAAAAATACCAAAAGTAGGTTATACGTTCCTCGCATTTATCATTAATGTATGTCTCAAAATGCAGTACTTTCCTGAAGGTTGGAAGACTGCTAAGGCAGTTCCTTTGCTGAAAGCGTGTAATCCCACAGAAGATCCTGTGAGTTACAGACCAATCAGTTTACTCAGCAGTTTAAGCAAAGTGTACGAAAAAAATATAAAAGAAAAGATATTGCAAATTGTCAGTGATTGGAAGATATTTCCTGATGAACATTTTTGTTTTAGGAGATACCAATCCACTGCAAACCAAGTACATAGAATCTGTAGGCACTTAAAGCTTAACCGCACAGTAGGGAAATCTACGGGTATAGAGAAGGCATTCGACTCAGTATGGCATACCGGTCTTATATTCAAAATGTTAAAGTTTGGTTTCCGTAAATAACATTTGTTCTGATTCAAATAATTTTTATGTTGGTGTGCCCCAAGTTTCTGTTCTTGGTCCTGTTTTGTATGCTAGTTTGCTCTTGTCATCGAGACAAATCTAAGCAATGCGATGGAAATACTGATAAGATATTATCGGAAATGGAAAATTAAAGTGAATGAAAATAAAATGTAAGCTATCTTTTTCCCAAGGAAAGGAAATCTTTTTTCTTCCTCAACGCCAAATCCGAGTTGATGGTACTTCTTCTTCCTTTTATCAGCGAGGCTATGATCCGAAAACAAGGGATCACAGCCCTCCCACTTCACCGCATTTCTACTGATCCGCCTGTGGGGTTCGCCTATTTGACCTCAGAAAAAATCGGCAGGCCTGCAGATTTTGGATCACTCGGTCACTGAGGCCAATGAAATGCCGATGTCGTCGCATTTGTCTGATCCAGGCGTTTATAGGCCTGCCTTTCCTACATCGCGATGTCTTTGGAACGTGCATAGACATTGCCTTTTAACAGGGTTCAAATGATCTCTTCTTTGAACGTGGCAATACCAGCTGAGTCGGTCGCGCTCTAATTTGTGTACGATGGTTTCCTTGATGTGAAAGCTTCCACGGATCTTCGAACTTCTTATTCGATCAAGCTTGGTCACTCTTGCTGTCATACGAAGCATCTTCATCTCAGCTGCCGTTAATTTACTTTCATACTTTTTGTACATCGTCCAACATTGTGAACCGTATGTAAGCGCTGGACGTACAACTGCGGTGTAGAGCCTTCCTTTTAACTTAGGGGGCATTTTTCTGTCACAGAATATAGCGGAATTTTCTCGCCACTTCATCCACCCTACGCTTACACGATGATTGATGTCGTCATCACAAGTTGCTTTGCTATTGATCATAGATCCCAGATATTTGAACTTTTCGCAGTTGGGAAGCACTGTTCCATTCAAATAAATGTCTGGAATAGGCCTGAGTGGATCAGAGAATGGGCAGCACAAGTACTCTGTCTTTTTTGAACTAATGCGATACCCATTTCCCTCCAAAACGTCCACCCATACATCAAGTGCTCGTTGCAGGGATGTAGGATCCTCACTTATGATGGCTCCATCGTCAGCAAAGAATAACTGATGTACCTTGTGGTCCATCACTTTACCTTCAAGCAGATAATCAAGGACTGTAATAAAGAGCAAAGGACTTAAAACGCTTCCCTGGTGCACCCCGACTTTGATTGGAAACTCTTCGGTTACTCCAGCGGGGCATCTTACTCTTGTCTTTGCTCCTTCGTACATGTCCATGATCATCTGTACATAGGTTTCTGGAACCCCTTGATGTCTTAGCGCCACCCATATCAGATCTCGTGGTTGTCTGTCGAATGCCTTTTCAAAGTCAACCAATACAATATGCAAATCCCTTAAGGAATCACCATGTTTTTCCATTATGATCCTTATACTTTGGATTGCATCTGTGGTTGATTTACCCGAGACAAACCCTCACTGATCATCAGATAGCCGTATTATTTTTCGCAGTCGGCCACCTAATACCCGCTCAACGATCTTCATGGTGTGTGACATCAGCTTGATCGAACGGTAGTTATCACAGTTTCGCGTATCACCCTTCCCTTTGTATACAGGGAGGAGGTAACTTTCCCTCCATTGAATCGGCATTGGATCACCTCTCACGAATTTGGAGATGAGAATTCTGAGCCATCTGAACCCGATGTCTCTCATCTTTTTCCAGAACTCAGAGGGTATTTCGTCTGGTCCAACCGCTTTTCGTTTTTTTGGAGTATTTGACCGCGGAAACTGTTCATTCGAAAGCTCTTCACAATACTGCCGCCACCTCTGCAGAATTTTGTCTTCATCCACAAGAAGCTGGCCATGAGCATTGCTAATGAACTTTGGCGAACGAATCTCCTGAGCATTCTTCCTTCTTTGGGCGGCTATTTTGAAGATAGTGGCGCTCTTGTTCATATTGTGTCTTCGCAGCTCCTGGATAGCCTGGTTTGCATCAGCAACCGGGGAAAATATTTTCTCCAGCTCCCGATACAGGCCCTCCGTACTCTCTGCTTGAAGCTGGGCGCACTTCTTCTTCACTTTTTTCTTGCAGCATCTGTATTCCATTTCGAGGCGAGCTTTTTCGTCATTATTATTAGAGGGGCACTTTGACCAAGCTTTGAAAGCCGCTTTCTTCTCATTTATCACTTTCTTAGCTTCATCACTCCACCACCATGTTTCTTTGGCGTGTTGATGGTGGCCTTTTGAAGCTCCTAGCAGTGATTTGGCCTTCTTTAAGCAAGTTCGCTGTAGGGAATCCCACATATTTTGTGCTCTGCACTCTTCATCCTCAGCTCCGTTGATGGCGTGAGAGAGGTAATTTTACATTACGAAAACAAAAGCTTCGCCTTTTTCTTTGTCCAGATTGTACCACTTGATTTTCTCAGAGACCCTTGTTTGTTTGCTTTTCTTCGGTGTTTTCATAAAAATTTCTGTTAGTAGGAGACGGTGTTGCCGAGCGATTGCCTCTCCCAGGATCACTTTGCAATCTTTTACCCGAGGCTTCATGAAACTGGCTACCAAATGGTAGTCAATCTGAGTTTCATCTCCACCACTGCTGTAAGTGATCAGGTGTCGGCTTTGTTTGATGAACATGGTATTTAACACGATAAGACCGTGTGATTTGCACATGCTTAGGATGTCTTCACCAGGAAGGTTCCTGGTGCCATATCCTAGTCCTCCATGGCAGTCTTCATAGTCTTCGTTTGATTTCCCGACATGTCCATTCAAATCTCCTCCAACAAACAGAAATTCTTCCTTTGGGATGTTCTTAGATAAATAGATTTATATTGTTGAGAGGTGCAAGTGCACTGCGACCTATAAAAGATCTATTGTGCCCCACCTTAGTAAGGTTCTAGCCGATGATATACTCGGTCTAGAGCACTTCCTCCAGTCCAGCTGCTACAGGAAACCGGAGTATCTTCAGTGGATCCAGCGAAGGCAAATCCGTTTCTGATAGGAGGTAGGCACCAAGGTGATTCCTTCTTTTGTGGATCAGTGCTTCGCATTCCACAAGAAGGTGCGCTGGTGTTTCTGCGAAGTCCCTGCAGAATCTGCAGTGTCCGTCTCCCTCTATTCCCAGTTTCCTAAGGTGCTCCTTAAGTCTGCAGTGACCTGTTAACATGCCGGCCAAGATGCGAAGCCGATTCTTACTAACTCTTAGGCAGACTCTGCTTCTTTTCTGGTTGTATTTCCCCAGAAGTTCCTTTGCCTGTCTTATTTGGGGGATATCGTCCCAATGTTTGGCCCATTTGTTCTCTTCTTCTTTCCTTAAGTCTTCCCTTATTTTGTGGGGTCCTATCCCACAGAAGGGTTCTGGTCCAAGGAATGGCATGTCTGATCCGTTTCTAGCTAGCTCATCAGCTGCTTCGTTCCCCTCTACTCCTACATGTCCTGGTACCCAGTAGAGAGTTACTTTGTTTGTTTCTCCCAGTTTGTTGATCCTGGTGAGACACTCCCATACCAGTTTGGATCTGATCTCATGCGAGGTCAGTGCTTTAATAGCGGCTTGGCTGTCTGATAGTATCGCGATGTCCTGCCCGCGATATTTCCTGTCTAAGTTGAATTGCCGCATCTTTCGATAGCGTGAACTTCTGCTTGAAATATGCTGGGGAATGTTCCCAGTGATTCTGAGTATCTAGTCCTGGGCCCGTACACTCCTGCCCCAGTGCCAGTAGATGTTTTCGATCCGTCTGTGTACCATTTAATTGTGTGTTGTTTGAGTTGGTATTTATTGGATTCGCTGCTCCAATCTCTTTTGTTGCTCAGCTTTGAGTCAAATTTCCTTTCAAAGCAGTATTTCTTGACCATATCATCTCTGGGCCAGTCCAGAAGCGGCACCGATTTGGATAGGGTTACTCGCTCTTTATTTGCGATGCATGTTCCTTTCCCGATGCCCTCTTTGCTGATTCTTAAAATGGTCTCCTTGGCGATTCGCTCTAGCACTATGTGTAGTGGAGGTATCCCTACGATCACTTCTAGAGCTGCTGTGGGACAGGTTCGCATGGCTCCTGTTATACATATACAGGCTAATCTTTGCACTTTGTTGAGGGATGTCCTCGTCGTGGTTAGTCTAGATCTGTTGACCCATGCCGCTGCCCCGTATGTGATGATGGGTCTTACTATCATCAGATACATCCATCTCAGTGTGGCTGGGCTACAACCCCAGGTCTTTCCCAAAATGTTTTTGCACACCATAAGTGCTCTGGTGGCTTTGGTTACCACAGTTTCTACATGTTCTCTCCAGAGGAGTTTGCTGTCTAGTGTTAGACCTAGATACTTGACCTGTTTCTGTGGGTCAACTCTGATCCCTTCCAACAGGATGGGTTGCATACGCTTTAACTGTGTTTTCTTGGTGAAGGGTATCACAGTGGTTTTGGTAGGGTTCACTCTAAGTCCTACCGTTTTACACCACTTCTGTGTGATTCGTAGACCCCTCTGAATGATTTCGCATAGCGTTTCTTCAAATTTTCCTCTTGCGACAATGACTATATCGTCGGCGTACCCCTGGCACGTAATGCCGGCACCTGTCAATTTGTGCAGTAGTTCATCTGCTACTAAGCTCCACATCAATGGTGATAATACCCCTCCTTGTGGACAGCCTCTAGTGGTGCTTATTGTGATGGTTTTTTGACCCACCTCTATCTCAGCAGTCCTAGTTCCTAGCATCTCACACATCCAGTTACTTGTGGTGTGATTTACTCCTTTTATTTCGAGACCCCTCCTAATTGCTTCGTGGGAGGTGTTATCGAAGGCTCCTTCGATGTCTAGAAATGCGCATACTGCTGTTTCCTTGCTCTCCAGTGTATCCTGAACCCAATTTGTCAGTTGGTAGAGCGCAGTTTCGGTGGATCTTCCTGCTCTGTAGGCATGTTGATTGTGGTGGAAAGGTATTCTTTCCAGCACAGTCATTCTTAGGTGATTATCTATGACCTTTTCTAGCGTCTTTAACATGAATGAGGTCAAGCTGATGGGCCTAAAGGATTTTGGTGAAGTGGTGTCTCTTTTTCCCACTTTCGGAATGAATATGACCTTTGCCCTTCTCCACATTCTTGGTATATGCCCAAGTGCGACGCTGCTTCTCAATAGTCCTAGGAGGTGTGGCATAATGATTTCCTGGCCTTGTTGTAGTAGGGCAGGGAATATTCCATCTGCTCCCGGTGCTTTAAACGGCTGGAAGGTGTTCAGAGCCCAACTTAGCCTTTGATTCGTGCAGATGTCTCTTGCCATCGCCCAGTCCTCTCTCCTGGGCCTTTTATGTCTTACTAGTGCATCTGTGCTGCTGTAGATTGAGCTACCCGGGAAGTGTGTCTCTAATAGTAGAAGGGCCCTCTGCTCTTCATCTTCGGTATAGCTGCCATCTTGCTTTTTCAGTGAGCCAGGCGCGCCTGCTTTCTCCTTAGCCAGTGCTTTATGTAACCTGGCCGCTGCAGGGGTTGACGCTATGTTCTCACAGAATGCTCTGAAGCTATTTCTTTTAGCTTTTCTGATTTCCAAGTTGTATCTTGTTAATTGCTCGGTGTATGTTTGCCAGTCTCCGTCACGCTTTGCTTTATTAAAGAGCTTGCGCACCTTTGATCTTAGGTCGACTAGCGTTTTGTTCCACCAGGGAATATCCTTCGGATCTTTCTTACGGCTAATAGGGCAGCTGCTTTCAAATGCATCTTTGATCGCCCTGTTAACCACTTCTACGTTGCTTTCCAGTTCTAGGAAGTGGCTCGCCGTTTTCTTTCCTTTCACATTTAATAGGTTCCACTCGAGTGTAGACCTATATCTGTCCCAGTCAGTTTTGCGGGGGTTTCTTTTCGGGGTAACCTCCTTACTGAGACCTTCTATGTTAAAGGTGATGATCCTGTGGTCCGACATGGACGGCTCGTCAGAAACATTCCAACCTGTAATGCAGTTACTAATACTCGGGCTGCCGAGTGTAATATCTAGAACCTCTTCCCTTACCCTAGTTACGAAAGTTGGTGTAGTTCCCACATTCAAAATATCTAGGTTTTCATTAATAATGAATTCGAGAAGGCGCTCACCTCTAGCGTTGTTGTCGCTACTGCCCCATTCCAGACAATGGGCGTTGGCATCGCATCCTAGCAGAAGTGGCAGTTTGTGCCTTCTGCAGTGTCTCACTAGCCTTTGAACTTCTTCTGGCGGTGCCTCCCCGCCTCCGTCGAAGTAGGCCGAAGCAATTACAATGGCGCAGTGGGTGCCTCCTACGTTAATGAAGGCCTGGATAGCTGTCAAATCCTGCGTCATGTACTCTGAAAGACATAAGAATTTTATGTTTTTACTGATTAGTATGCAGGCCCTGGGGAGGTCCTGTCTATTATCCCAGATTACCTGTGCATTCTTGCTTGAGAGACCTCTTACCTTTCCCTTGAAATGATAGGGTTCCTGTATCAGCACAAATCCAAGTTGGTGTTTGATAAAACTTCTTGAGATGACGGCGAGGCCGCCTTCGCGTGGTGTAGGTTAACTTGTGCGATGCGAGTTAGAGCTTTTTGCTCCATTTTAGGGGAAATTCGGAGAGGGGCAGGTGCCCACCTCCATCTCTTCTTCCTCTTCTGTTAGAGGAATGACTAGATCCTCCATGTTGAGTCCAGCTATGTCGACACTTTCAGTGTCTTCCTCACTCAGGGGGATCTCCTCGGCCTTTGCTGGTGCTGTTGCTGCTGTGATGGAGTCAGCTGGAGTTGCAGTTCCCTCTTCTTGAGCTACTGATCCATGGTTTACTGCGAGTGCTCCGTCCTCGCCCGCGTGGGTTTCGGCTGTTTCGGCTGCCTGCTTCCGCACTCCGCAGACATTTATTTTGCCGAACCTATATCGGATCATGTAGTCCTGCTTGGCAATCGTCTCTGCCGATTGGTCGTCAATGAGGAAGGTTACCACTCTTCCCTTGCCTTCTTCTCGACTACTGGTCGCTCTCCATAAATGGGTGTTAAGCCCCTCGTTTTGCGCTTCTATGAGGTCTAGCGACTTCTTCTGGTCGTGCCCAGAGCTCCTTGGGAGGAAGACGGTGATGGTGTGGATTTTGGGGATATCTTCTCCCAAACACGCCGTCAATTTGACCCCCTTCCACGCAGTTAATCTTGCTGCTGCTTGTAGTAGCCATTGAGCTGTGTCCTCGTTGTAACAGTCAACGAGTAGTAAGCCCAGTCTGAAGTGTATACCTTCAAACTGAAGCTTGCTCTTCCAGCCTAGGGCTACTTCTTCAATAATGGCGTCCTCAAGCGCCGTTTGCTCCTCGGTGCTTAGCGTTGCCACCGGGTAGTCCTCCGGGTAGTCCTTTCTCACTATGCCTGCATAGCTGGTGCCTGGCTCTACTCTGCGTCTCCTCTCTGCTGGGACGGTGGTTGGGCCCGCCGAGCTGACGCTACTGGTAGCTTTATGTCGCTTGCTATCAGGTTTCTCCGGGGGGGTGATGGTATCCCTTCCCCTTTTTAGGTTTCCCTGTACTACTGGAGTGTCAGTTGCCTCCTTTTTCCTTTCCACGGTTAGCTTCCTTGCTTCTTCAGGTTCGAAACCTTGGGCTAGGAAGCGCAAGTACCACTTTGCACCCGCTCCACTGAGGCCTTTTCTCAACGGGTCATCCAGACCACCGGGCTTACCCCTGTCTGGTAGCGTGGGAGGTTTATGCAGCCGCTCTCTGGGTCTGCTACTCTCTGCTGGTCTTCTCGCCTCCCGGGAAGTGTATGCCTTCTTTACCGGGGATCTTGGCCTTTGGGTGCCTGTAGGCCACTGTCTTCTTGGAGCTTCAGTGTCTCTGCGCCTGTGGTGCTCCGTGCTCATCCTGCGCCTAGGGCTGACTCTGCGCGCTGGAGGTGTTCTGCGCCTAGGGCTAAATCTGCGCGCTGGAGGCGTTCTTCTACGACTCGTGCTAGGCCTGTCGTAGTCCTCGTCTCGGAGGTCTCTCTCCAGACGACTTGCCATTTCTGTTGCGGTGATATCCCGCATGTATTTTATTTTATTTTTTTATTTTTTCTTTATTCATGTTCCCACGAGTAGCTAGGGAAATATTCATCGGCCACATCAGAGCCCCGCATGATGTGGTCGGGCCATGGTTACTCCTTGAGGCGACCTGGTATCAGGAAGGCTCCGTTCGAATACAGCCGGTATACCCCCTGGCTGCAAACCATCCAATAGGCACGGTCTCGCTTAACACCCTGGATTAGGGGGGGTAAGTTACTCCTCAGTCAGCTCATCCGAGAGCGAAGCTCCCGCGGTTGAGTGAGTCCTTGCAAATTAAACTCTCGCACCGCGTCAAGGTGTCTGCCAAGCGAGAGAGGGATGTTCTTAAGGAGATTGTGGAAATCTAGCCAAAATGCATCTTTATCTCTCTGATTATCCGAGTTGATGGTACATACTGAGGTAAAGTGGGAATCATACGTGCAATACCTTGGAGTAACTCTTGACACCAGACTAAAATTTAGTGATCAAATTACCAAAATGATTGAAAAAGTAAACATTGCTACTATAATATTATACCCATTAACAAACAGGAAGTCTTTACTTAGCAATGATAATTAAATTATAACTCACAAAGTCGTCTTCCAAGCGATATTGCTGTATGGATGCCAAATATGGAGAGACTGCAAAATATCGTATTAAATGGTGTCAAGTCTCTCAAAACAAACGCCTGGCATCACTCTACTATGGACATTCATAAAAAAGGGAACATTGAACGGATCTCTGATAGAATCCAAAAACTTAAAAGTAAATTTGTTATGCGCTACGGTTTAGCTGCCAATCAGCTCATACACCAATTATTTCAATAAGAAAGCTGAGTGTTTGCTTGGGAATGTGCATACGTATACCAATGTTAAAATACATTTGCTATATTTATTCATGTTCCTGTTCGTTATGTTTATTAATCTATCTATTTACTTTATTAACTTATGTAGACTTATTTATTGTTATTTATATATCGCATATACATACATACAGGATTAGTTCACGGCATGTCTCTTACTTTGGTAAATGTCGGCCTTTAGTACTTGAGACATCCGAGTCAATGCTTCCGTCTTCTGTGGAAAGTAGGATTTCTTATATTTTTCTCCTAATAGATCACCAACTACTTTTCTTTAAAAATATCTATCTAGAGAAAAAAACATTTTACATTTTTGCCCAAATTCCGAAGATAAATCTGAGAAAATCTTTTATTCTCTGTATGATAGAAAAGCAATCTGAAAAGTCTATGCTTAGATCAACAAATGCAATTGCCTTGTCATTCCATCTGAGATGCACACGTAATTAACTCCAGAAGGAGATAATCATCAAGTCGGGAGAACATATCTCTCCCTCCAAGTGATATCCACAATTAAATTCACTTGTGCTGAAAGCAAGCCAGAACCGAATAAATAAGGCGGTAAAAAGATGCAACATTGTTGCACAGACTTTACACCCGGGCATAGGCCAAAAGAACAACAAATCAGGCAACGAATGGCCGGCGGGGCTCAGCAGATCGGAGGATGATGCGATTCCTGCTATAGCATCAGAACATCACCAGACGATTCGCATTTATTAATCTGTCTGTGCGCGCCTGTATGGAAACATTGTTCACTTCGGATACAAAATGCGTTGCCTTGTAATGAAGCCCCCCGATCCCGCTTTCGCTCGACGGGAAAACGATACACGATGACGACGAGGCATTGCTCGTAAACAACATTCCAAAAGTATGCAATAAGAAATTGAAAAATAAAAAAGATTACCAATATTAGGTTTGGAATAAAAAGACGAAGCACAATCATCCTATTTATTCCGAAGAGATTAATGATCACCACAACAGAGCTACTGAATTGTTTTCACTTGAGGAATTTACTTAGAAGAAGATCTATAATTCAGTCTACTGTCGTCCTCCCTTACTGTAGGTCTAGGGCAAATCGAGGTGTGGTTATCGACCTTGAACTTCAATTAGATTTTTGAATTACATTATGTTCCTCAGCTTATGTGAAGCCAATGATAAGTACAAGAGGCAGGAGATTGGTATAAGGATGAGGTGAAGATTAGTTGAGGGAGATATTGAAGGAATGTGTAGAGGCGGGTGTATTTTTACTTTATTTATGATTAGTACAAGCAACTTAAAAATTAAAAGGGAACTTAACTTGGGCCTCTAAGGGCCCACACAAGCTTAAACAATCCAAAAAACTTAACCTAAAACTAACAGGGGCGGGGAAAACTAGGGTGTGTAGGAAGAGAAGGGAATGGTAGAGGGGAGAACAGGAGGGGGGAAATGTGCGTATGAGTGGTGGCAAAATCAAGACATGACTAGGTTGAATTGAAGCGGAGCTGAAGATCGTTTCGAAGGGTGGTCCTGCTGCAGTGGAAGTCAAAGGTGTTTTCCATATAGTTAGCCCAGCGCAACATTCTGGACAGTGGTGCATTATAAACCATAATTGGTGCGATGATAAGAGAGAGCGGAATGGACCTTAGGTTATGGTGTTTGGTGTTAATTTATTATTTTTATTTTTTATTTCCCACGTTTAATTAATACATCTGTCTGGTTGACACTTAGTACATATTTTATAAGTGATGAAAGCGGGTTAAATAGGGTATGTGACCAATGCCACTAATACCATTTGTTTAACAATTTTTTTTTTTTATATAATGGAGTTTTATAACTCCTGAGTAGAATTAATTTTTATTTTTTTTTTTTAATACCATAAAACTTGAGTGAATTTAAAAGATTCATCTTACATGTACAATGAATAATACAGATACATACAATTAACACTTAACATTTTTTTTTTTTACTGGTGACTGAGATCAATGGGTCTTCTTCGTTTTAGCCGCCATCTATTTAGAATTTCTTGGTCTGGAAGGGTCGAGATATCATAGTTGGTATGAGAAATAAGCCTCGTCAGGTGCCGTTTGCTTACATTGGTTATTTCTTCCTTAACCATAGGAATTTCGAGGTCATTGTGTATGTTGAAGTTTGTGACGTACCAGTCAGCATTTACTATTGTTCGCAAAATTTTTGATTGTTGTCTCTGAATAATGTTTATGTTTGACTTTTTAGCTGTGCCCCAGATTTGAGATCCGTACGTCCATATTGGTTTTATTATAGTTTTATAAAGCAAGATTTTGTTCTAGGTTGATAATGGAGAGTCCTTACTTATTAGCCAGTAAAAATGTCTGGTTTTGTTATTCATTTGATTCCTCTTTTGCTGTATATGGTGCTTCCATATAATCTTGCTGTCTAAATACATTCCTAAGTACTTCTCTACTTTGTCAATAGAGATACTTTTGTCATTTATTTTTAGTGGTTCGGGTGTTTAATTTATCTTTGTTGTGAATATAACCTGCACCGTTTTGTCATCGTTTACTTTTACGCGCCACTCCTTAAACCATTTCATTGTATCGTCTAATATTTTTTGGAGTTGGACGGTCGCTATGTGTAGGCATTTGTTTGAGTAGAGCAGTATGGTGTCGTCAGCAAATGTAGCGATCATAGATGTTGTCTGAGTAGGTAGAGGAATATCTCTGGTGTAAATATTATAGAGAAGTGGTCCAAGCACGCTGCCTTGCGGTACTCCAGCTCGTGTTGCGTATAGCTTTGATGATGCGTCTTTATACTTTACATAGAAGTGTCGATTCATTATGTCACTTTTGATTATTAAGTAATAGTCAGTAGGAAGAAAGCTTTCAAGTTTTTGGAGTGGTCCTGGATGCGACATGGTGTCAAATGCTTTGGCAACGTCAAGAAATACTCCAACGCAGAATCTCTTTTCTTCCAGGTCTGTCGAGATTTTATTGGTCACTCTATGGATCTGCTGTATCGTCGAGTGTTGCTTGCGAAATCCAAACTGGTGGTCCGGTATTATATTTAGTGCTGATAGGATTGGAGCCATGCGGTCACATAATAGTCGCTCAAAGATTTTAGACAGAACTGGGATTAAGCTTATTGGCCTATATGATGTAGGTATGGTTGCGTCTTTTGCTAGTTTTGGTACAGGTATTATTTCAGCAACTTTCCATGCTTTTGGAAAGTGCTGTAGTCGAATCATTGCGTTAAAAATATTTCTGAGATACTGGAGAGCTTTTATTGGGAGTTTATCAAGTAATTCTCCTGTTAGAAGGTCATATCCTGGGGCTTTTTTGTGGTCCACTCTGTGTCTAATCAATTGTTTCATTTCGTTTATTGTTACTTTTTTTTTATAGAGATATTCATGCTCCTATTGAAATGTAGGTGTGAGGTACGGACGCTGTCGTCTTCATTAGAGAAGGTGTTCCAAAAGTGTTGTGCTAAAGTATTAGCCTTGTCATAGTTTCCTCTGGCCCAATTTCCGTTCGTCTTTTTTAATGGGGGGTAATGAAGTATTTGGTTCTTTATTTTTTTAACTGCTTCCCATAGTGAGTAATTTGTTTCTGAAGTAGGTGTCAGGTTTATTAGGAAGTTTTTTAAATTGTTATTTTGATATGTTTTTAGAATTTGTTTTAGTTTTTTAATTGCAAGGTTTAAGTTATATTTATCCGCAGGCGCTCTTGTCGTTTGCCACTTTTTCCGAAGTTTCCTCTTCTTTTTAATCAAATTCTTGATGTGCTCAGGGGTGTTGTATTCTTTTGTGTTTTGAGCATTTTTTGGTGTTGTCCAGAAGGCGGCTTCATTTATTGTGTCGTTAAAGGAAATGACAGATCTTTCAATGTCGTCACATGATTTTAGGGATATATTTGTATGTAGGTTTAAGTCTAAAAATTCTTGGAATGCGCACCAATCCGTCTTGTTGTTATACAGTTTTGGTTGTTCTATTATGGCCGTAACGTCGCTTGAGTATACTAGTAGAACAGGTGAGTGGTCAGAGGATAGTTCTAAGCAGGAGTTTATTTTAAGTTTTGAATGACTGATATTTTTTGTCACACAAAAGTCAAGTAAATCGGGTTTTTTCTTTCGGTCAGTTGGCCAGTATGTTGGTTCTTCAGTACTTATAAACTCTCAGTTGTTATCTTGAAATGCTCTTAATAGGTAATTGCCGTTCTTATTTGTTAGTCTTGAGCCCCAGTCCTTGTGTTTAGCATTGAAATCGCCTGCGAGGATAAATCTCGGACCCAGTGTTTTTAGGTAGGAATTGTATTGTTCTGTTGAGATTATATGTTTAGGTTCGCAGTAAATAGCCGAGACTAATAAAATAATGGTCCTTCGTTGTCCTCTATTTATATTGTTGTGGATTGGATATGGGTCTATTTGTAGTATGAAAGTTCGATACATTTTATCTTGTCTTTGATTATGATTGCTGTACCTGCATGTGCTCTTCCGTCCGGGTGATTTGTGCTATAGATGTTATAGTCGCCGATCTTAATACAGCTTTTATCTGTGAGATGGGTCTCAGATATTAGCAAAATGTCAATATTGTTGTCTTTGATAAATTGTTTTAGTTCTAATTTGTGCTGTTGTAGTCCGTTTGCGTTCCAAAACATGATTTTCAGTGAGTTATATTTACTGTCGATTAAGTCCATTAAGTCTACTTACTAGTATAGTAATTATGCTCATCATGTTAGTCATTTGGTTGATCAATTGTTTCATCATGTCTTTGAGCTCTGTAATGTCATTTGTTTCGGTTGACTTTTGTTGAGATTGTAAATCGGATAGAGACGATACACGAATTGCAGGAGTTGGGTCGGGCTTGTCGGTGTTTTGTTTTGGTGGTGGTGGTGCATTATGACCTTTCCTTAGGTGGCGCTACAGTTCGGGGTGAACCTGGGCCTCAACCAACAAGCCTCTCCATTTAGCTCGGTGTTTAGCTAATTGCCTCCAGTTGCGCACTCCAAGTTGGTCGAGGTCCCCTTGAACTTGTGCGCGCCACCTACGGCGATAATTCCCTCTACTGCGTCGTCCCTCGGGGTTAGATTCGAAGACTCTGTGGGCCGGAGCGTTGGTGTCCATTCGCTCTACATGTCCTAGCCATCTCAGACGTCCAATACGCAGTTTTTTGACTAGGTCGATGTCGCTGTACAGCTCGTATAGTTCGTGATTGAATCTTCTCCTCCAAAACCCGTCAACGCAAACGGGACCGAAAATCTTACGAAGAATTTTTTCTCTCGAAGCGACCAAGGATATCTTCATCCTCTTTTAATAAAGTCCATGTTTCAGCGCCGTAAAGCAGGACTGGGATGATCAAGGTCTTATATAGAGTCTCCTTAGTTGTTCGAGATAGGGCTTTACTGTTGAATTGCCTTATAAGTCCAAAAAAACAGCGATTGGCAAGAGTTATTCTTCGATTGATTTCTGCGCTGATTTTGTTTGCTGAATTTATAGCAGAGCCAAGGTAGACAAAGTCCCTTACTACCTCGAACTTATAGCTGCCCACGGTGACGTTTTGTTCAATTCGTCGATGTTGGTTTTCCCTTCTAGTTGACAGCATATACTTGGTTTTGCCCTCGTTTATCGCCAAACCCATTTTAGCCGCTTCCGCCTCAATGCTTGCAAAAGCACCGGTGACAGCCCGCTGAGATCTTCCGATAATGTCTATATCGTCGGCGTATGCAAGCAGTTGTACAGACTTGTAATAGATTGTGCCTCCGGTGTTGGCTTGTGAGTTCCGCACAATCCGTTCAAGTACAATATTGAAGAAGTCACATGACAGCGCGTCACCTTGTCTAAAGCCTTTTTTGACATCAAAGGTCTCGGTGAGGTCATTACCGACCTTGATGGAGCAGCGAGCGTTCTCCATCGTCAGCCTGCACAGGCGGATAAGTTTGGCAGGGATGTCAAAACTAGACATGGCTCTATAAAGCTCTTCTCTATAGATGCTGTCATAGGCGGCCTTGAAATCGATAAAGAGATGATGAGTATCGATTTGGAATTCTTGGGTTTTCTCCAGGATCTGCCGAAGTGTGAAGATTTGATCGATGGTGGACTTTCCTGGCTTGAAACCGCACTGATAGGGTCCAATCAGGCTGATGATAAAAGGTTTCAGGCGTTCACACAATATCGCAGAAAAGATCTTGTATGCGATGTTGAGGAGACTGATGTCTCTATAATTGGCGCAGTTGAGGGGGTCTCCTTTCTTGTGGATCGGGCAAACGATGCTGAGATTCCATTCATCAGGCATACACTCCTCTGACCAAATATTAGAAATGAGTTGGTGTATGCACTCTACCAATTCATCCCCAGCTGCCTTGAAAAGTTCGGCCGGTAAACCGTCAGGTCCAGCAGCCTTGGTCGATTTTAGCTTGGATATTGCTATCCTCACTTCGTTTTGGTCAGGTGGACGGAAATTTTGACTATCATCGTCCATGTTGAATGGTTCATTCTGCCTGACAGCGGGATGTTGGTCTTCGTCGCCGTTATACAGTCTGCAGAAGTAGTTTTTCCATATTCTCAGCACCGACTGTGATTCTACTACGAGGTTTCCATTCTCATCCCTACAGGTTTCTGTACGGGTATTACTTCTCTGACACGTTCTTTTTACCTTTTGGTAAAACTTCCGTACATTGTTCCTGGAGTATAGACTCTCGATATTCTCAAACGCGCGCTTCTCATACTCTTTCTTCTTCTTTTGGAGAAGCCGATGTTCTTCCCGTCTCTTTTGCTCGTAGAGCTCACGAGCAGCTCTCGTCTTCCTTTGCAGAGCCGCTTTGTATGCCTCTTGTTTTGCTGCATGCACTCGCCGGCATTCTTCGTCAAACCAGGGGTTTCGCGGTGGTGGGCGAGCGAGACCCAGCACATCAGTCGCGGCGTTTCTGATGCCATGTTGGCAGCGTTGCCACTGGTCTTCGGCACTTGATGCTGGCGGTATAGGGGTGATTGAGAGATTTCGGGATACGCGTTCAGCGAAGAGTCTGGTGGTCTCTTGCGATTGTAGCTTTTCGACGTTAAATTTTCTCACAGTAATTCTTCTTTGTTGCTCAGATTGGGATATCCGCATTCGTACCTTGGCTACAACAAGGTAATGATCTGAGTCTATGTTGGCCGCTCGGAAGGTCCGGACATCCAGAATACTGGAGGCATGCCTTGCGTCGATCGCAATATGATCAATTTGGTTGATCGTGACATGATCATTGGACCGCCATGTCTGCTTATGAATATCTAGATGAGGAAACCATGTGCTTGCTATGGTGACATTTCGCTCCACAGCGAAATCAATTAGCCTTAGTCCGTTATCAGACGTGGTGTCGTGTAGGCTATGCTTACCGACTGCTCTACCGAAGACGTCCTCCTTTCCTATTTTGGCGTTAAAATCGCCCAATACGATCTTAACGTCGTATTTAAGACATTGCTCGTATGTTTTGTCGAGGAGCTCGTAGAAACACTCTTTGGAGGCAGGGTCCTTTTCTTCTGTGGGGGCATGAACACATATTAGGCTTATGTTAGCGAATTTAGCCTTGATCCGGATAGTCATAATACGCTCGCTCACGTGTCGGAAGCTTAAGACTTCTTGCCTAAGTCTGCCGCGTATGACAAATCCGCATCCGAATAAGCGTTGCCTGTTGCCTCTGTAGCAATCACCGTAGTAGATGTCACAGTTTTTCATCCTCTTTTTGCCCGGCCCATCCCATCGCACTTCCTGGATGGCGGTAATATCTGCTTTATAGCAGTCTAGGGCCTCTGCTAGTTGTTCGGCTGCACGTGGTCTGTAAAGGGACAGAACATTCCACGTACAGATCCGAAGGTCGTTGTCCTTATTTCGTTTGCTGGGGTCGTCATTAGTTGGGTCATCCTTATCCGAGGCTTTTGGTTGTTTCGGAACCATGCGTTTTTTACGTGGTAGGGAAGTTACCCCGACGGCACAACCCCCAACCTGGAGGGCCAGTTCCTTAATTATTCCCCTAGGACGAGGGGCCGGGTACACCGGTGCCAGTAGTCCACTACGGGAGTATGAGCGCTGCCGTTGGCCCATTAAGAGCTCCTCCGCCACCATCTCTATTCCAATGTCCTGACCAACATTGGAAATTCCTTACCGACCTGTGATCCGAATACGTCGAGGCAGCTCGAGCAAGGTATTCACTAAGTTCAACCTAACTGGAACTATAGACGCCACCGTTGACTCCGTCTAGGGAATTCGTCCGCTGCCGCCTGGAACAGGAAGAAGTGCTCTAGTGACAAAAGCACTCTTCCCCCCCTCTCTCATCTGCTGCCACCAAGAATCCGCCAAACGGGGTTGGTTACCCATTTCTTGGATTAAGGTACTAGGCACCCGGCTGTCACCGCGTGGAGGTTGAGAGTAGGAGTTGGTAGGCCTCAGCTGAGTGAAAACGCTTGTGTTTTCATATGATCGCATGCACTACCGTTTGACTAGCCTAGGTGTTAATTTAATTTAATTTATTTTAATTAGCTTAATACACACCATGAAGATCGTTGAGCGGGTATTAGGTGGCCGACTGCGAAAAATAATACGGCTATCTGATGATCAGTGCGGGTTTGTCTCGGGTAAATCAATCACAGGAAACATATTCATGGACTAAAGTCCCATCAGGCCAGAATTCTCTCGATAGTAGCGGTTCGCAATGAGAGTCATGACACTTATTCAAGAAGCGTGGGGCAATCAGTTTGACCAGTAATTAGCTGATGAAGGAAGAGTAAGTCTTCAGTTTTGGGAAGTTTCGAGAGACTGAAGATTGGCGAGTTTTAAACGACCAGAGTAGGGAGGCAAGTTGTATCTATCAAACCAAGGGAGACCGCGTAGGTCGAAATGGATAGACCTGCGCTGGATGGCTTCAATACGTTGTGGACAGCATAGTGTGGCGACTATGCTTGGCTAGCATATTCGAGGATAGGTCTAACGAAGGTGATATAAAGTGATTTGGTGACGTATGGGTTCGAAATTCATTGGACCAACGTTTTACAAATGTAATGAATTTAAACCAATTGGAATTAATAAAATCTATCTAATCTAAAACCTAATCTATCAAACCCAAGCGAGCACCCGGCGTGCGTTGCTGCGCCTTACAGAAAAAAAAAAACCACTCTCAGGCAGGCGCCTGGGGCTAAGCCTGTTAGAGAAGAGTTTTGTACCGGGGTAAGTCTTAAGATCTTAAATATATATACCAACTTTTTTTTTGTACTAAAGTACTATAATACTAAAGTAGTGGGAAGACTACGACATCTACTACGGCGATTGCTACAGACAACAAGGACAGCGTCTGTTCGGGTGCGGATTTGTCATTGGAGGCAGACTTAGGCAAGAAGTCTTGAGTTTCCGGCATGTGAACGAGCGCCTCATGACTATCCGTATCAAGGCTAAATTTGTCAACATCAGCCCAATATGCGCTCACGCCCCTCACGAGGAGAAGGACGACGCGACCAAGGATGACTTCAACCAGCTCTGGACAAGACGTATGAACAATGCCCTAGTCACGACGTTGAAATTATCCTAGATGATCTTAACGCAAAGCTAGGAAGAGAGGACGTCTTTAGTAGCGTGGTCGGAAAGCACAGCCTGCACGACATCACGTCCAACAACGGACTCAGGCTAGTCGACTTTGCGGCAGGACGAAACTTTGTCGTAGCTAGTTCGCGGTTCCCAAGTCTCGATGTTCACAAAGGAACATGGCTCTCATTTGATCGAAAAATTGTCAACCAAATCGATCACATTGCGATCGACGCAAGGCACTCTTCCAGTATTCTGGGTGTTTGGACTTTCCGAGGAGCCAACGTAGACTCGGATCACTACCTAGTTGTAGCCAAGGTACAGATGCGGATATCCAGAACGGAGCGAGATGAACGAAATACTGTGAGGAAATTTGAACGCCTGGTTGGATGAGGAATGCCGGCAAGCACACGCAGTAAAACAAGAGGCGCACAAAGCGATACTGCATAGAAGGACTAGAGCTGCTCGCGAGCTCTACTATCGGAGGAGAAAAGAGGAACATCGATTTCTCAGAAAGAAGAAAAAGGAGCACGAGGAGCGCTCGATCGAGGAGATATAGAGACTTTATTGCAGGAATGATGTTCGAAAATTTTACCAAAAGGTAAAAAGAACATGCCAGGGTTTCAAATCCAGAACAGAAGCTTGCAGGGACGAAAATGATAACATAGTAGTAGAATCGCAGTCGCTGTAGAAAATATGTAAGGAACACTTCTGCAGACTGTTAAACAGCGATGATGACCAATATTCCGCTGCCAGGCAGAATGAGCCATTCAACAGTGACGTCAAGATTCCCGTCAACCCGATCAGAATGAAGTGAGGAAAGCGATATCTAAACTCAAATCCAACAAGGCTGCTGGAGCCGACGGCCTTGTCGCTGAACTTCTCAAGGCAGGAGGAGGTGAGTTTGTTAGGAGCATATGCCAGCTCATCTGTAGAATCTGGTCGGACGAAAGTATGCAGATGAATGGAACCACAGCATCGTTTGCTCGATCCTGAAGAAAGGAGACTCTCTGAATTGCACCAACTACAGAGGTATAAGTCTCCTCAACATCGCATATAAGATCCTGTCTGCCGTATTATGTGAACGTCTTAAACCGATCGTCAACAGCCTAATAGGATCATATCAGTGCGGATTCAGCCCGGGGAAGTCCACCATTGATCAAATATTCACACTTCGGCAGATTTTGGAAAACCCCATGAGTATAAAATCGATACGCAGCACCTCTTCATCGATTTCAAAGTTGCCTATGATAGCGTGTATAGAGACGAGTTATACAGAGCCATGTCTAGTCTTGGCATCCCTGCCAAGCTCGTCCGTTTGTGCAGAATGACGATGGAGAACTCTCGCTGCTCCATCAAAGTCGGTTAGAATATCACAGAACCGTTCGGTGTCAGGAAAGGTCTTAGACAAGGTGACGCGCAATCATGCGATCTCTTTAACATAGTACTTGAGAGAATTGTACGAAACTCACAAGCCAACACCGGAGGTACAATCTTTTACAAGTCTGTGCAACTACTCGCTTATGCCGATGACATTGACATAATTGGAAGAACTCAGCGGGCCGTCAATGGGGCATTTGCGAGTATTGAGATCGAGGCAACAAAGATTGGTCTAGCCTAGCCTACCTCTTTTGAGGTAGTAAAGACTTTTGTCTACCTAGGCTTTATGGTGAGCTCCGCAAATGACATGAGTAGGGAGATCACATGAACAATTACTCTTGCCAATCGTTGTTTTGGACTAAGAAGGCAATTGAGTAGCAAAGCCCTATCTCGTACTACCAGGGTAACTCTTTATAAGACACTAATCATCCCAGTCCTGCTGTATGGTGCAGAGGCATGGGCTTTGATAAAACCGGATGAGGATGCCCTTGGTTATTTCGAGAGAAAAGTTCTTCGAGCAATCTTTGGTCCTGTCTGCATACACGGTGAGTGGAGGAGAAGGTATAATGCCGAACTATACGACCTATATAAGGACATCGACATAGCCAAAAGAGTTCACATACAGCGACTAAGATGGCTGGGTTATTCAATCGAACCCCCTATACTGTGCGTGCAAGTTATATTGGCAGTTCCTATAAACAATGTAGGCGTGTAGTAGAGTGACTGATTCAGTCTAACTTTAATTGCTGTTATGCATGGTATTGGCTAGGTGGGGTGACTGATTCAGTCAAACCCCTCATACCTAGGTGGACCGTGTAGGTGTAGAGGAGCATAAGCGTACATGGAGTGACTGATTCAATCGAACTCCAAGTACTGGTATCCATAAAGTGTGGACTAGGTAGGGTGATTGTTTCAATCGAACCCATACCTAGGTGGACCGTGGAAATAGTGGGGAATGGAAAGTAGAGCGAGATGACTGATGCAGTCAATCTTGCACTAGTACGCAGTCGAACTTTAGAAAATGGTTTGGCTAGGTAGGGTGACTGCTTCAGTTAAACCCTTAGTACCTAGTTCACCGTATAGGTGGTGTGCATGGGAGTAATAGGGGATTGATTGACTCAATCAATCTCTGTTACTCCTATGCAGTATTGTTATTTACAGGCGTTGGTCTAGAGTTATGACATGGTTAACTATCGATCTTGGGAGGTGTCTGTTGCAGTACCTCTTGGGGATTAATAGTAACCAATAACGAGGGGTGGAGGGGTGGTGGTGGTGTGGGGGGGCATTTCGGCTAAACCAGTTGGACTTACCTAAGTATCTATATAAGTTTCTAATGTCTATGTTAGACAGGTCACTTACGTCCTCAAAGAAGTATTCACCCAGTAGTGGCGAGTCTACCTAACAAGCAGTGTCCTGTGATTATTCCTACTGTGAGGCTTATGTTCCTTCAAATTAATGAAAGGAGTTGTTTGGTTTTCTTTGCATCTAGTAAAGGCCAGATCTTCCTGGTCGATACGCACGTAGCTAGATTACTCCATCTATTGTTTTCAATAGCTTGCTCTTCGTTAAACATACGGAGTTTCATTAATTGTATTGGTGGTGCCCGTACCTCTCTATTGACATCTAGAGGTAGTACGGTGCCTTGTTTAGCTAGTTCATCCGCTTTACAGTTGCCTGGAATATCTCTGTGTCCCATCACAGATTAATATTGCATCTGTCCGCAACCGCGGCAATGTTTGACCAACTTAGATCTTATTGTTGGCGTTTCCAGAGCTTTAATCGCTGACTAACTGTCTATGTAAAGGACGATAGACTTACCATCTATCGGGTGCATAGAGAGTCTGCGCGCTGCTTCACGAACAGCCGATATCTCCGCTTGAAAGATGCTACAGTGGCCCGGAAGTCGGAGAGCTACGTTTATCAAAGGTGATTCGGGAAAAATACCTAATCCTGTGCCCTCCGATGTTTTGGAACCATCTGTATAGATTTCGATTGCGGCGTCATTTAGAATGATACCTTCATCCCATGCGGATCTGGCAGGGATGGTGGTGTTATATTTGATATTGAAATCAATAAATGGGGATATGCAATCTGTTACTCTGGGATTGGAGTTTTGCAAGATTTTCATGTGGCTGATTTGTGAGCTTGACCACTGGAGAGATTTTCTAAGACTTAGGGCTGCTTTAGATGGTACCATTTTCCCAAAGATATATATTAAGTATGGCTTCTAAGGCGGCTGTGGGAGTGGATCTGAGAGCCCCTGTGATGCATCTGCATGCTAATCGTTGTACTCTTTCGATAGAGTTTGTGTTGCACCTTGTTTCGAGTGCAGGCAACCAGACGAGAACGCCATAAAGCAGGATTGGTCTGACCACCGCCAAGTACAACCAGTGGACTGTATTAGGTTGAAGACCCCATTTTGGACCTATAGCCTTTTTACAGGTGTAGATGGCGATTTCCGCTTTCTTGGTTCGGTCTAGAATGTTCTGTTTCCAGTTAAGTTTATTATCGAGGGTCAACCCTAAGTATTTTGCTTTGTTTGTAAAGCTGAGTTCCGTGTTTCTAAGCTTAGGTGGGGCTATGAGCGAGATTTTGTATTTTCTAGTAAAAAGTACTAGTTCCGTTTTGGACGGGTTTAGGTTGAGCCCAAGCTGAATCCATAAGTTTCTATTAAAACACGCCCGCCTGATAAATTTCCTTACAAATTTTTTATGCGATTATTGTTTTATAAAACCTCTTGAGATTTATGGAAATGACGCTCATCATGCTTACATAGGTGGTGCTACAGTTCGGGGTGAGCCTGGGCCTAAAGCCCTTTGTAATGCTAATTACAAAAATTTCTTGTGCTGGAAAATTCCTAAAAATATTCTCATTACTTTTCAAAAATACTGAATATTTTGCATGTGTTCACTCCGACCAAAATGGCTGAAAGAAATACACAACTTCTACGAAATATCTGCTTTATCCAGAAAAGCGAGAAACATTGCTATTTTTGGAGCGAAAGATGTTTTCCAAGTTCATTGCCAGACGTCGGTCTGTTTCTCAATTGAAAGGATTAACATTATTTGAATACTTAACCCTGGCATATATTTAGTATTTTTAATGAATTCTCTCTTATTTTCATTTCAGGTGCGAATACAGATTTGAATTCTTGTATCGTGGGCACTGATATAGGAGCAATGTTCTTAAACATAACCATTCCAACGCTCCACTGTAGTATTTTAAAGAGTAAACTTCAACAAATCAGTTTAAATCACGATCTACCCGAACGGTAGTTGAAATTTCTTTAGTGAAAATCTGCGTATAAAACATTTAAAAATAATTGCATTCAGAAAGAAATATCTTATGAAGCGGCAGTAGCAAGAAATTCTAATCTCTAAGACGCTGTGGCCCCCACGAATGCAGCCAATGGCGCCGCGGGGGCCCGCACATTAGTAGCGTTCATAATAGCGCTTCTTCTGATTAACATTTTATCGGCCAGCTCCCTCGCGGTGCCAATTGACAAGGAACAGCATTCGACGGCCAACATTAATCGAACAACATCAACAATACCGCTATCATCATGGTACAAAATCGTAAAGTCTCCACCACAAACAAACGTAAATACTTCAAGCTTAATCGAAAGCGCAGACGGTCTTCAGAGGCAGTATTATTCTTTTGTAGTTCGTAGTAGTTCGACAGCAAAACCGACGGCGGCAATAGTGTTTACCAGTCAATATGGCGGCGGCGGCGGTGGTGGAATAGTGAAACGTAGTGACGTCGCGAGTGAGAAAAGTGTTGCCAATGTAAATGGTTTGAAAAGCAGTGCTGCAATTGAAAATAGTGATATCAGTAAAGTGGAAAGAATATTTCAAAATATCAGTAAGAGTGAGTTAGTAAATGAGAATTCAACTTATTCGATGAATACAATAAGGAAAATTGGATACAAAGCAAACAGGGCGGAACTGAAGGAGGAGAAAACGTTTTTCCAGAAATACGGTGAGTAGGTAATGATCGTTTTCTATTATCTCTTAGAATAGACTAATGTTTTATCGGAGATATCGTACTTTTAATTTAAACTATTACACAATTGAAGGGACAAGTGGAAGAAGGGTTTTTGTAACATTACCCATGTTTTGAGATAATCGCAGTTTAAGCTTTTCTACTGATGATTTTTCTTCAAAATTTGTTGCACTTAGCGCTTTTTGTACCTCTGTAACTTACAAATTATCTGCTAGATAGCTCTATGAGTCTGTCATATTTTTGAATAACGATTCGTAGCACCGCCTATGTTTTCAAATAAAAAAAATTAAAAATCCTACATAGCCCTCTTCAATTTACAATACCTACATACTATATGTACGTCCAAAGTAAAAAACAAAAATATATTGTAACAAAAATCGCCGATCAAGCCGAATACTTTGAAAGTTGCAACGGATGATGGAGATAAAAAAACAAGAATTTTTCTGGTTCCCGAGAGGGTGAACTTCTATTTTTTATTCAAATAAATGATTGTACAAAAGAACTAAATTTTCCACAAAACAATCTAGTACAATTTATTTTTGCTTGAGAACTGCACGTCTCTAGTGATCATTCTCACTGCTGCCAACAAAGAACTCTCCAAACTGGACTTCTGTCAACCTCCTTTTATATGTGACTCTGGATCTCCAGGCTAATTCCAAAATTTGCAGTTTGCCGCTGGAACTTTATTTGTCGAAACTCTGGCAAGTTCTACAATATTCGAGTTGACAGCTCCGAGATGTCTCTCCGGGCTTCTCGGTGTTTACATTATTTTTGTTGTGCGCTCGCGTAACATTACCTCCTCCCTAGGACTCAAAGCTCCCGCTGAGTTCCACGAAGGTAATAGAAGAACTCTAATCCGGAAAACTTTTTCCTCTGCCAATTTTTCTGTAATTTCCTTCGAAATGTCTTGGAGATGTTCCGTTGCGGGTTGAGTTGTTGGTGAGGGTTCGCATCGCTGAGCCGCGCACACACGCCTGAAGACAGCCTCCGCAAAGATACTTGTTCTCATTGCCATCTGTTGAGATTGGCTCGGGTGGACGAAGTTTCGAGTTAGGGCTAAGCCCGTTGAAAGCTCGTTTCGTGCACAGAACTCAACCGGGATAGCCATTTCGCTCTGGTCAATGGACGTTGAAATAGACACAATTACCTCTGCATGAGCCGGAACTATTTCCGAAGACGTAGGCCCCAAAAGCTTTGTGTGCGCTTCTGGTGGTGCTTGCACGGGTGGCCAATGACTATTGTAGCAGCGCTCGCTGAAATTGGGACAGGAGCCCATCCTTTGTCGCTCGTTTACCTCTGTTGGCTGCGTTATTCCTTGTATCGCTTGCGATGGCAGGTGGATTGCTGAATCAGGAACTCTATTAACCGGGCTTCGATGGCGGTGGTCTAGCTTGTCAGACTGCTTCACGAGTAGTGCTTGGCGATCCTGAATCATTAATGGTTCCGTTCGATATTGCAATCGTGATTGACATTCGGCGTACATACTTGTTCTTGGACGGCTGCTTTCCTCTTTCATCTGATCGTCTAAATTCTCTACCGCCAGTGCGGAAGCTTTACGGGACTCTTCCTGATCATCCATGTGACAGCCAATTTGCGACTGACACGGGTTTTCCACTGGCATCACTCGGGGCAACGAGCTTGCAGGTACTGCTGTGGCTAATTTCCCTTTTAGTCCGTCTAGCCTTCGTTCAAAACCATTTTGGAACTCCAGCATCTCCATCATCACCCTTTCCATGACCTGGGTTTGCTTCCGGGTGACCTCCTCGAGTATTCGTCGTACTGCGTCGGCATTCATTTTTTCGTGGTGGGTATTATGCTTAATTCTGTCCGCATAACCTCACACCTGACACCAGTGTTACAAAATTCGCCGATCAAGCCGAAGACTTCCAAAGTTGTGACGGACGGTGTAGACAAAAAGAACAGAGTTTTTCTAGTTCCCGAGAGGTTTTTTTAGTTTCTTATTTATTTCATTAAAATGTTTTTAACCAAATTTACGTTTAACAAAAAAATTAAATCTAGTACATTTTTTTCTTTAGGCTTATAATCTGTGCGTCTCTTATACAGTAAAACCCGGATAAGTTCTTCACGCTTAAGTACCCAACCCGATTAAGTGCCCAACATATTTCAGACTTATATTTTTTCTACACTTTTTGTAGTACACGGATAAGTACTCCCCGCTTAAGTGCCTTACTCGGTTTGCTACTTACTTACTTTTTTTTTTTTTTTTTTTTTTTCTCTTGTACAACCCATGCCCGCGAGGCAACGACACTGCGACCTGAAAGATCTTTTGTGTCGGAGGGTTGGAGTTAACCTAACAGACGTACTACCTCCATTATGAAAGTGAGTATGTCTCCAGTAGTGGAGCATTTCAGTTCCACTGAAGTGAGTATCTCCTTGTGGAAAATACGTTTCCATAACCAGTGTAGTGCCGGGCATTCACAAAGAATGTGTTACTTACTTACTTACTTAGGTGGCGCTACAGTTCGGAGTGAACCTGGGCCTCAACCAACAAGCCTCTCCATTTAGCTCGGTCTTTAGCTAATTGCCTCCAGTTGCGCACTCCAAGTTGGTCGAGGTCCCCTTGAACTTGTGCGCGCCACCTACGGCGATGATTCCCTCTACTGCTTCGTCCCTCGGGGTTAGATTCGAAGACTCTGTGGGCCGGAGCGTTGGTATCCATTCGCTTTGCATGTCCTAGCCATCTCAGACGTCTAATACGCAATTTTTTGACTAGGTCGATGTCGCTGAACAGCTCGTATAGTTCGTGATTGAATCTTCTCCTCCAAAACCCGTCAACGCAAACGGGACCGAAAATCTTACGAAGAATTTTTCTCTCGAAGCGACCAAGGATATCTTCATCCTCATTTAATAAAGTCCATGTTTCAGCGCCATAAATCAGGACTGGGATGATCAGGGTCTTACACAGAATTTCCTTAGTTATTCGAGATAGGGCTTTACTGTTGAATTGCCTTATAAGCCCAAAAAAAACAGCGATTGGCAAGATCGCTTGATTTCTGCGCTGATGTTGTTCTCAGAGTTTATAGCAGAGCCAAGGTAGACAAAGTCCCTTACTACCTCGAAGTTATAGCTGCCGACTGTGACGTTTTGTCCAATTCGTCGGTGTTAGCTTTCCCTTCTTGTTGACAGCATTTACTTGGTTTTGCTCTCGTTTATCGCCAAACCCATTTTGGCCGCTTCCGCCTCAATGCTTGCAAAAGCACCGGTGACAGCCCGCTGAGATCTTCCGATAATGTCGATATCGTCGGCGTATGCAAGCAGTTGTACAGACTTGTAATAGATTGTGCGTACGATGTTGGCTTGTGAGTTCCGCACAATCCGTTCAAGTACAATATTAAAGAAGTCACATGACAGCGCGTCACCTTGTCTAAAACCTTTTTTGACATCAAATGTCTCGGTGAGGTCATTACCGACCTTGATGGAGCAGCGAGCGTTCTCCATCGTCAGCCTGCACAGACGGACAAGTTTGGCAGGGATGTCAAAACTAGACATGGCTCTCTAAAGCTCTTCTCTATAGATGCTGTCATAGGCGGCCTTGAAATCGATAAAGAGGTGGTGAGTATCGATTTGGAATTCTTGGGTTTTCTCCAGGATCTGCCGAAGTGTGAAGATTTGATCGATGGTGGACTTTCCTGGTGTGAAACCGCACTGATAGGGTCCAATCAGGCTGTTGATAAAAGGTTTCAGGCGTTCACACAATATCGCAGAAAAGATCTTATATGCGATGTTGGGGAGACTGATGCCTCTATAATTGGCGCACTTGAGGGGTCTCCTTTCTTGTGGATCGGGCAAACGATGCTGAGATTCCATTCATCAGGCATACACTCGTCTGACCAAATCTTAGAGATGAGTTGGTGTATGCACTCTACCAATTCATCCCCAGCTGTCTTGAAAAGTTCGGCCGGTAAGCCGCAGGTCCAGCAGCCTTGTTGGATTTTAGCTTGGATATTGCTATCCTCACTTCATTTTGGTCAGGTGGACGGAAATTTTGGCTATCATCGTCTATGTTGAATGGTTCATTCTATGTTCATTTCAAAGGGTAATGCATGCGATCATATGAAAACACAAGCGTTTTCACTCAGCTGAGGCCTACCAACTCCTACTCTCAACCTCCGCGCGGTGACAGCCGGGTGCCTAGTACCTTAATCCAAGAAATGGGTAATCAACCCCGTTTGGAGGATTCTTGGCGGCAGCAGATGAGAGAGTGGGGGAAGAGTGTTCTCTCACTAGAGCTCTTCTTCCTGTTCCAGGCGGCAGCGGACGAATTCCCTAGACGGAGTCAACGGTGGGGTCTATAGTTCCAGATATTTTGAACTTAGTGAATACCTTGCGCCAGCTGCTTCGGCGTATTCGGATCACAGGTCGGTAAGGAATTTCCAATGTTGGTCAGGACATTGGAATAGAGATGGTGGCGGAGGAGCCCTTAATGGGCCAACGGCAGCGCTCATACTCCCGTAGTGGACTACTGGCACCGGTGTACCCGGCCCCTCGTCCTAGGGGAATAATTAAGGAACTGGTCCTCCAGGTTGGGGGTTGTGCCGTCGGGGTAACTTCCGTACGATGTAAAAAATCGATGGTTCCGAAACAACCAAAAGCCTCGGATAAGGATGACTCAACTAATGACGACCCCAGCAAACGAAATAAGGACAACGACCTTCGGATCTGTACGTGGAATGTTCTGTCCCTTTACAGACCACGTGCAGCCGAACAACTAGCAGAGGCCCTAGACTGCTATAAAGCAGATATTACCGCCATCCAGGAAGTGCGATGGGATGGGCCGGGCAAAAAGGGGATGAAAAAACTGGTGGTCAGGGATAAGATTGTTTTCTTCTATAACCGGTTGGAGACGCCTTAATAATATC
The DNA here is from genome assembly GCA_945910035.1 of Brachypalpus laphriformis. Classification (NCBI taxonomy): domain Eukaryota; kingdom Metazoa; phylum Arthropoda; class Insecta; order Diptera; family Syrphidae; genus Brachypalpus; species Brachypalpus laphriformis. Next base: position 40,055,626 of record OX246756.1, read on the forward strand.
CTCTCGAAAATTTTCGATATGATTGGAAAAAGCGAAATTGGTCTATACGATTTTACCTCATTTGGCATTTTTCCTGGTTTTAAAACCATTATGACTTCCTCAACTTGCTATTGGCTTGGCACGAGTTTTAGTCTGAGTGCAGCATTTACAATATGAAGAAGCTTAATCAATGCTTTTCTAGGTAAAACTTTGAGAATTTCTCCGGCAATCAAATCATAGCCAGGAGATTTCTTAGGTTTTAGATTCTCGATCTCATCTATTGTGCCATCTCGATCTCGCTAAGAGCGTTGCACTAGTGAGCGTCAAATCGACAGATGGTAAATACAGCCTATTGCGGTTGTCGCAAACCACTTGACCATCGTACGGCTTAAAGGTTTCTTCCAGGTGGGCCGCAAAGTGGACGCAAAGTGGATAAAGTGGGCTTGTTCTCAATACCCTTGAATCGTGAATACTTCCGGGCCAATTCACGTAAGCATTAAAGAATTTGAAATCCGGACCACCAACAAGCATACCATTAATGAAATGATTACCATGTCTATCAACGTATGAAGATTCGAACTCACGTGGTGCATATATGTTGGTTAAAGTTCCATCAATGCATCCATACACACACGGCATGTCTATAAAAATATTTTAATATACATATATTTTTGCTTGTGCAAAAGTTAAAAGAATACCTTACCATAGCACAATAGCGCAAAATTGTTGCGAAATCATGTCTCGTTGATTAGGCCATCGTATGACTTGGTCAAACAACGAATCAACAATTGCTGTGCAAACGCGGTTTACGGATCTGCATACTGTGGCTTTTGAGATACCATGTATGTCTGCGATCCCGTCATACTGTCCACCATTACCAATCCAATGTAAGGCAGTAAGTAGTTGCTACCTTGGGGATAATGGAACATTTTTTTCAGTTGTGTGACAAATTTGCTCCCCAATAACCGAAATTATTTTTTCCGCCTTGGAGTGGCTGAGACGAAACGCTCATTAACATCAAAACACTGCAATATATTATAATTTATACGCGGACGGTAAACTTTTCTTCTGACATTTAGAATAATATCATCATTATCACTACTATCACTTGAACTGTGCCTACGACGCAAAGCCATTTTTCGATCACTTTTTGATGCAAAACAAAATTTGTAGCATAAATTACAGACGTCATGGCTCAAGTGAAAAAATTTCACAATTGACACATAACTTGCCTCCAGTGCTTCATCCTCTTTTAATAAAGTCCATGTTTCAGCGCCGTAAAGCAGGACTGGGATGATCAGGGTCTTATACAGAGTCTCCTTAGTTGTTCGAGAAATGCCTTATAAGCCCCAAAAAGCAGCGATAGGCAACAGTTATTCTTCGCTTGATTTCTGCGCTGATCTTGTTTTTCGAGTTTACAGCAGAGCCAAGGTAGACAAAGTCCCGTACTACCTCGAAGTTATACAGTCGAGATGGAGGCACGGTATTTGGGGAAAAGTTGAGTAGAACTCAGACACATTGCCAGAAACCGTATACAATGGCGCGTAGGTGTAGTAGAGACACTAGGACCCACAAGGGGCTACAGGAAGCTTAAGACTTCTTGTCCAAGTGTGTTGCGTATAGCAAATCCGCATCCAAATAAGCGCTGCTGGTTGTCTCTGTAGCAGTTACCGTAGTAGATGTCACAGTTTTTCATCTTTTTTTTTGCCCGGCCCATACCATCGCACTTCCTAGATGGCAGTTATATCCGCCTTATAGCAATTGTTTGGTTGCACGTGGTTTGTTAAGGGCCGAACATTCCACGTACAGATCCGAAGGTCGTTGCCCTTCTTTCATTTTCTGGGGTCGTGATCAGTTGAATCGTCCTTATCCGAGGCGTGTGGTTGTTTCTTCTAAAAGTCTGATGATACCACCAGCATATAATACTCACCAAATAATGCATTTTCCTGAATACAAGGCATTTTATGAACTTCTTGTGGGTTATATTCACTCGAAAGGCAGCAATTTTGTTTGTTTCCCTACCCATTAGGTCAGAAATGCGTCTCGTCACTGAAAGAATTTTGTAGTAAAAAACAAACGATTCACTTCGAGCTGATTTAGGGACCAAGCACTGGTTAGGTTACCCCTGGTCTCCACTGGGAATAATTCATTGCAAGAAATATTTCATGCAATCGAAATTTCCAATGGAGACCGCAAATTTCTTGAAATGACTCATTTCAAGAAATCGATTTCTGCTTTCATTTCTTGCCATCTTTGTGGAAATAAACCCTGAAATAAATTTGACAGGGAGTGTCAATTTGAGTTTTACTACGAAGAAAACATGGCTCATTGGTGCCTGACATGAAGTCTGAAATAAATATGTCTCGTGGAGACTCGGTGCCGAACAAGAATTGGTCGTTGCTTGCTCTTACGTGATATGGTTGAAAATGAAATTTCTTGACATAATTTGTCCACCGTATAAAAAAATAAAAATTTCTAACATGATGTCTGACATAATGTTTGAAATAAATATTTCTCGTGGAGACTCGGTGTTAGGTAGATAGGTGACTTGTGATGTAAGTCACTGATCACTTAGACCAACAAGGATCCATTGTGCCCATTTTACTTTTAACCTGGGAACCTGCAAAGAAAATCTGATGAATTTACACCCATTTAGATAAGAACATGAATCTCAGAGGGACTACCAGTTGGAACGCTGGTTTAGAACCACCTAGAAAAGGATATGAATCTTAGGAGGTCTATCAGCTCAGAGTGACGTAGGTCCACCCACTGAGTGAAGAAGTATTAACCTTTGATAAGGATGTGAACAGACTGGGTGATGGCTGTGATATCGTCTTGAAAGACGTTGCATTCGTTGTTAATTCTGAACGAGTGATTGACTCCTAGTGCTTTGCAGTAAACTCCGACATCCACTTTGGAACCATCAGTGTGGAAGACCAATTTCTCCTTACTAGTGATTTATTCGTTTTTCCAGTAAATTTTGCCAGAAATTCTGATAGTGAATCTCCTGCCAAATGAGAGCATCGGAGTCATGTAATCGGTTGCTTCCTGCCTACTTGTGACTGTCCATCTGGATAGGATGGAGTCGTAAGGGTATCATGCAGATAACCAAAGTTCTGCCTCCCTCAATCTGAGTGCTGATTTGCCGTCATTTTTTTGCAGAATAGATTCAGCGGAATGAGACGTAGCATGGTCTCCATTGCCGCCATGGGTGTTGTACGTAATGATCCCATGATACCGATGTACGTTGAGGATCTGAGTAAGGTTCTAAAGCTGGTATTGCTTATCGAGTGCTACTACAATACTACAATTTACGAGTAGCAGACTGAAATCACGTCGTAAACTATGGTCGTTTGGCCTCAATTCTTGCACAAATTGAACCTTGTAAGCCTTTTGGCTAAGATTTCGCAAAGACTTCCAAAGAATGGAAGACAAATTCCCATTTTTTGCGTACGGTATCGAAATGATAACTTTAAGTCCTAGCCTCTACACTGGCGATATTTTCTTCAAAACGCACAGTTCTCAATCTGTTTGATGGGTGGATGTTCAATAGAGTGAACTGAGTGTAAGACTTATCAATAATACGTCGAATTGCACGTTCACTTACCCGATTGGGTGCACCAATCGAAGAACGTGTGGTTTGCGTCGTCCAGTTTTGAGTCGCCATATTGGCAAGCTGGGCTCCCTGTTTTGGCCATTCTGTGGAGGTAGGCGTTGAAATAACCGTGTCAGGTAAGAAATTGGGTGACGTAATAATTTACTTCCCCGTGTTTCCGTTCCTTCCATTCAGCGATGTTGCTGATCAGCTTCGCGGTCCATCGTCCTCTGCTTTCTGAGCTCCATCTCTCCTGCCATTTCTGTTTGGTGAGCTCCTTCGTCTCCTCAGTTGCCGCTTCCACTCCAATTTCCGCCTTTTTGTCGTAGACGTATTTCCTCTCTGCCGCAAGGAGATCAATAGGGGTCACTCCCGCGACTATGAGGACGGCTGGTTCCGACACCGTTCGGTACGAACTTGCAATCCGTAGCGCTGCGGCCATTTGTTTCCTGTATTTTTCTTGTCGTAGTGCGTCGGCCCATATCTCGCCCCCATACAGGAGAATGGCGTGGGGGACTGTCACCAGGAGCTTTCTCTTGCTAGCTGTTGGGCCTCCAACGTTTGCCATTAATCTGCTCAGTGACATTGTGACCTTCGTGGCTCGTTCCGAGGCAGATCTTATTTGGTGCCAGAAAGTGAGCTTCGTGTTTAGGGCCATCCTTAGGTACTTCACCGCTTCCTTGCTGGTTATTACGTCAGACCCGACTTGGAAGTCGACAATAGTTGGAATCCTCTTCTTTGTCAAATGGACTATCTCCGTCTTTTCTGTGGCCAAACCTAAGCCATGTTCTTCCATCCAGAGGTACACCCGCCTCATCACCTGGTTGAGTTTTCTTTGCGCGCTCTCGGTGTCTCTTGCCGTAATCACCGCGGCGATATCATCTGCATACCCTACCAGGAAGGTGTCTTCAGGCATTTCCATACGAAGGATGCCATCGTAGGAGATGTTCCCGAGATCGGGTCCCAGAATTGATCCCTGCACTGCTCTATTATTCGTGGTCTCTCTGTGGTGTTGTATAACAGCTTCCAGTCCTTGAGATAGTCCTACACCATCCGCAAGAGATATTCGGGAATATCAAAAGTGCTTTCGAGGGCATTCAGCATATTGCTCCATCTGGCTGAATTGAAGGCATTTCGCACGTCCAGAGTTGCTAGCAATACGATTTTTCTTGAATATTGGTTGCTCTGTTGAGCCAATTGGACGGTCCTTACCACTTCTTCAATTGCCCCAATCGTAGAGTGGCCCTTTCTGAATCCGTGCTGTCTTTTGACAAATCTCCTGCTCTCTGCACGGCTACTGTAAGCCTTGGTTTTAGCAACTTTTCTAGGAGTTTCGCTGTGGCGTCCAGCATACACAGAGGCCTGTACGCGGATGGGGAATCCGGTTCTCCTGTTCCTTTGTTGATCAGTACCAAGCGCTGTAACTTCCAGCTCCTAGGGAAAACCCCTTCCTGGAGACAGCTATTGCACATGTTCAGCAGCAGCTGAGGACATGTCTGGGCAATCGTCTTGAGCACCTCTGCTGGTATTCCGTGTGCGATTGTGTGCACCATAAAACGCACGAAGCGTTCCTTTGTAACACTGTCGAATTGGGCTCTGATTTTCGAAATAATTTTCCACAATTTGAAAGCCTTGTAGCAGTGTAAGTCTTTCCATGACTTGCCAGCCTATCCTTAATACAAGCGGCAGCTTGAGTGACTCAGGTTTGATAGTTTATCACTAATACGCACATCTGCGAGTATTACACACCTTACCGTAGGACACATTCCTTGCAACATTTTGAACTTATGCATGACATACACATAGCGAAAAGAATACACGCCTTAACAGGGCGAAGGACAAGTCTACCTTTTTTCGTTAGTTGGCCGGCAATATTCCCCACCCTTAGATACTGAAAACCATTTAGACGAACCTTTTGTGCACAGACTTTCGTAGCCCTAAACTTAAGCTAATAAGCATAAAACCAATTTTAAAGTTTTTACGAGGGAAATTTGTCTGCTAGCGAATGAATTGAATTAAGAAAGCACCATGCGCGATGCGACAGATCCGCGAAATTCAATTTCGTCCATAAAAGTTGGTCTTTTTGCATATCAGTTACAAACTACCGCCAGCATTAAATCCTGAAGGTGTGCCTGTCGTAAAAAAAAAACCAGCAATTCCCCGTAACGTCCACAGGCAGTGCTCTGCTGCTGCTGGAGGAAGATTTCAAATGCGGAGGAGTTAACTAACTGAAATCCAAGAGAGTGACAATAAACCTCAATCTCACGAGACACATCGGCCATTAAACCGCCAAAAAATAACTTCACGATGGACAAAAAAAAAAAACGAAACAGATACATCCGCGACCCATGTGACTCTTAAACCTGTGTGGCTATAAAATTGTCTGGTTACACCGTATGATGGCAGTGGGGAGGGGAGAGTCAAGAGGGGTTTGATTGACCTGATTGCCTGGCGTTTGATAATAAAAGACTTACTTCGCGTATCTACCTTAAAGTGGTCAAATTATCTTGTCACTAGGGCCAGGGGCAGGCGCAGGGATTCGAGGGTCAATAACGTGCCACATGCTCACGACCGATAAATTTCAATTCGTCGCGTCGCGTCGTTGTCATCGTCATTTTGGGTGTCGTCTCATCGATGCAAATACTCGTACACGAATTTTCTGTTGAAGTTCGATTTTTTGAGGTCGTTTTGCTGGTTATAGATACTTTTTTTTCTGTTTGCCTCTGGGGAGACTTTTATTGCATGTGTCTGGTTAAGTGGAGGTTTAAATGACACGATTGTCAGGACGACAGCAAACAAAGGATATTCATTGAGGATTTATGAAGGAATTAAGATAAGAGAGCGAGAGCATCCAAAGAAATTATTATCAACGCAGAGGGCAGTTTTATTGTCATTGTGATTCGACTTTTGAAAGGGGGAGGGTGCCCAGGTAGAGCCTTAACCTGTTTAACTGGCAGATTTCGTTTCTGTATTTAAAAGCGCACATAAACTGTTGCATTGATAGGTTTTCGCTTTGTCGCGGATGTGATCCGCTTCGAGGTTAAATTTTACGAAGTTCAACAGAATGCGGGAATGTATAGTCAGCTTTGTTAACCTTCTATTTTCTGAGAGAGGCTTTAGTATGCAACTCAGGATTGACGATTAGGCGTGTTGCAACAAAAAGGAGTTAACAAGTGGGTTCAGATAAAAGGAGTCGATATTATTAAAACACCACGATATGTTTCCAGACACCTTCAGGTGTTGTTTTTATATAGAATATTGACTGAAATCCTTTTTCGCTTGCGTCATTAATGTGAAGTTTCAAGGACGAGTTCAAGCTTTTACATGAAACAGCAGTGGATATGTGGTTTCCTTTCCGCTATTTGCTTCCTGATGGACGCTGTTTTCATACATTTTGTGCAATTCTAAACCTCTTCCGTTACGAGCTAGTGGATGTTGGTCCCCACAGCAGACGTATACCTCTGGAAGAGATAGAAAGCAAACAAGTTTTACCGGGTTATACGATATTTATAAGTAGACTTGTCTATTTGACGTGATTGAGCCCGTATCGAATAGGAATCTTGTCCAACCGGATTTATTGCAGAAATTCAAGATCATCGACGTCGGCATGTCTGCCAGTTTTTCTAATTCTTCAAAGAAAGTAGATTTCGATGGAGTCTGCTGATGCCTGAATAAGGACTTCCCATGTGCTTTCAACTATATTTACCAGTATACCAATTTGTTATTTAAGATTTTGCGTATGAAATGGTCATCTAGACTCTTTCGTCCAGTTCGTGTTCGGGCCAGCCTTTATCCTTTTGTTTGTTCAGCTACCAGTATTTGTGTGATCCCCATTTCTCGCTGCCGCTCGTTCCTCCAGACCTAGTTGTTGCATCATGCTGGTGCTGATTTCGTTTGCTGTGTTCCATTTCTTCATTCGTCGTCAGTATGAATGTTAATAGTCCTCTCGGAGTCACTTGGCCGCCGGCATTTCATCAAAACATGTTCCGCATTCTGGATTTTGGCTTCACAGTGCGTGCAGTATGGGTCATCCATGTGTTTGTATTTGTGGAGATATTCCCGAAAGCATCCGTGCCCCGATAAAAACTGTGTCCTGTAGAAGTTTACTTCTCCATGTTTCCTGCTGATCCATTCCTCTACGTTGGGATCAGCGTATGGGTCCATCTTTCTTTGGATGTGATGTTCCACCTGTGTTGCCATTCCGCTTGTACGGCCTCACTGGTTGCTGCGGGCTATTTTATTTCCAAATCTATTGGCATTCGACCGGATATTACGCTAATCGCCTCCGCGGACACCGTCCGAAAGGCACAGTATACTCTTAGCGATGCGATTCTGTGGGCCGAGTTCATCTGTCTCATGTACGTTATCCGGCACCTCGCTTGTGCCCTTATGGGAGACGCGTACATAAGGATAGATTTGCTTACCGTTTCTAATTGGCTGCTTGGGTCCTCCAACGTTCGGCATTAATCTTGACAGTGCCGCTACTGCCCTGGAGGCTCTCTCATCTGCGTACATCAGGTGCTCTTTGAAGTTTAGCCTGTGGTCCAGCAGCACTCCCAGGTACTTGGTGTATGGACGCGACTCGATGGTTTCCTCACTGCCATGCATAGTGAGATGTTCTACCTTTATTCTGCTACTTATTAGCACTGCTTCTGTCTTTTGTTCTGCCAGATCCAGACCTGGTGCCTGTAGCCATGCCTTCACGTTCCTTATTATTTGGCTGCAGTTTTTGGACACTTGTTCCAGCGTTTTTTCTACGACGATTACTGCAATGTCATCAGCATAGCCGATGATTTCAACTCTGCTCGGCCTTGGCGTTCCTAGTATGCCATCGTACATTGTATTCCACAGGACTGGGCGTAGCACTGATCCTTGGGGAACTCCTCCCGTGATTTTGTACGTCTTAGGCCCCTCTTCCCTGTCATTATGAAGGGTTCTCTCGCTGAAGTAATTGCCTATTATTCTCAGCAGATAGTTAGGTATATGTAGGTTGCTAATGCTCTGAGCTGCATAGCCCCAGCTGGCTGAGTTGAATACGTTTTTGACGTGGAAAGTTACGACGGTGCAAAACTGCTTTCTCCCTCTTAGCCATCTTTGCCCTGCGATAGTTTCCAGCGCAATGTCGCACACTGCCCTTATCGCCCCTATGGTGCTCCGTTTCTTTCTAAGCTGCACTGCCGAGTAGAGAGCCCCGTGCCTCCTTCCGTGTATGGCTCTAGTCATGTGCGTATTATTTTTTCTAGCACTTTCCCCAGTATGTGAAGCATGCACAACGGCCCGTACGAAGACGAACGGTTGCTCAGGTGGTTTGTTTCCCTTTGGAATGTGGACCAGCCGTTGCCCTTTTCACTGCATCGGGAAATTGCATTCCGTTAGCCATGTCGTATGAAGGCGTGTGAAGATCTCTGGTCTTGCTTTAAGAGCTCTTTTTAGGACAAAGTTCGGGATCCTATCCATTCTCGGTGTCTTGTTGCTCTTTATTGTTGTCGCGGGCTCTAAGACTTCCTCTGTGCTAACTGCTGGTATTGCCTCTGTTTCTTCCGCTGCTCCTTATGGTAAGAGGAATCCTTCTCTCCTCGGGAAAAGATCGCAGACAATTGAGTGCATGGCATTCGGGCAAGTCGGTGCAGCTACCGTGCCATTCTCGAATTTTTTTCATGACCATTTGATACGCGCCTACCCATAGATTATGTTGTAACTCCTCTCTGAGTGCCTGGAAATATTTGGCTTTGCTCTTTTTTATCAGCCTACGGAGTTATGTTCTCTTCCCCTGGAACTGTTCTTTCAATACCTCATAGTCCTATGTGCCTCTACCTCGGGCTCTCTGCTGGGACCTCCGCATTCTATGACATTCTGCTCGCGTGTTGGCTATATCCTCATTCCACCAGTACACAGGTGTTCTTCCATTTCCATTTTCGTTCAGTGGCATGGCTGCGTCGCATCCTCGGGATAAGGACCTTGTGACTTGTTAAGTCTGTTCTTCTACAGTGCTTCTTGCTACGTCCATGTTGCTTATCATGTACTCGAGCATTTTGGTGTCTACGTCTTTTGTTTTCCAGCCCAGATTTTGTTTTTTTGATGGGAGTTTGTGGTGTTGTGATCGGTGTTGCTCTTCTGTTTCGAATATGATGGCCTGGATGCCATTTCATCCTCCTTGCTGTGGCTCTGCTGGCGAACGTTAGATCAATGAATGAGCGTGCTCTGCCATTGTCGAAAGTGTGCTTGTTGCCTCGGTTTAGTAACACTAGATCGAGGCTAGCAAATGCTTCTAACAGTGCCTTGCCTCGACTGCCCATGCATAAAAGTCTCCGGCTACAATGGTTGGTGTTCGTATTCCTCCATGCTCAGGCTCGGTGGTGCATAGCAGCTGAAGAAATTAATTCCGTTTATTTTGGCGTATGCGAAGCTCTGCCGGTTCTTGGAGTCCAAGCTGTCTAAGGGGTAGCTTCCGCATGTCCATATTGCTGCCTTATTATTCCCGTCTTCCACCCATCTTCCGCTATCGCGTTGGGCTTTATACTGTTCGCAGATGAGGATTACATCTGCTTTTTGTTCTTTCCCCATTTGTGCTAGTAGGTCCTGGGCGTCTTCGCAGTGGTTCACATTATCGGGAAAAAAGTACTGTGAATCAGAAGCAAAGACAATAATAACAAAAATCTATATTCATAAACAACTGAGCTTCAAGAACCACTACACCAAAATCTTTCTCTCTCTATCTCCATCCATCCTTTCCAACGCCCGCACTGTGTGCAAACATGTTAAAGGTATTCATAACCCTTTGAGTGCGCGCAAATTATAAAAAAAAAAATAAAAAATTTGGATGCACTTCATGATTTCATCGTAATTTCACGTATTGCGGTTTTGTACGCTACGCATCTGAAACTTCCAGCAGAGTGATCAGTTCCGCTTTTGCATTCTGGGTCATATATGGCGTATCTTGGTTTTTTCGTGCATTCTTTCGCTATATGGCCTTTCCGTCCACATCCAAGACACGTACATATATGCCCTTTCCCTCCACATTCAAGGCACGTTCCTGTGCGGTCAGTTTTATTTTTGGATTGCCTAGCGACATGTCCGTACTCAAGTCATCTGTAGCTCTAGCCAACACTAGATGCTCTCGTATTCTGCATCGGACCTACCCTGCCCGCATATGTCCCGTGGCGATCATCTTGCTCGCTTCGCTCACGGGGAGATTGATGTGGGCGATTTGTGTTCCTCGTCTTGTCATCCGTATGGACTTGATTGCGTCCTGCGTGGTACTCATTGTCGATGGGAACTGCTCTGTTATGGCCTTATAGATTTCATCCGCAGTTGTTACCTCACCTAGGTCGCGACACTCTATAGCTACTTGTTCGCATAGCGCTTTGACCTTGGCTTCGCATTGGATGCGTTCGTCATTTTTCCTCTTTAGCTCTAGGAGCAATTCGCCTTTAGCTGTCTTCCTGATTCTATTAACGTTTGCGCCGAGTTCTTTCAATTCCGGCTTCGCTTTCATCATTTTCAGAATGTTCACGTATGACGTTTCTCCAGTTTTCGCTACCACAATAGCATCTGGCCTTGTGAGTTTTCTTCGAATCCTTTTGGTGTCTTTCTCCGTTTTGCCTTTGGTCTCCGTTTTTTCCATCATTTTCTTTGTGTTTGGCCTTTGGTTAGCTTCTTGCTCTTATAGGCACCTCCTTCCGCTCCAGTGTTTGGGACGGTGTAGCTTAATCTCCTTTTTTTGTTTTTTATTTTTGGTCGGCTCCTTGCATTTTTTGGAACCTCCTTCCATTCCTGTGTTTGTATTGGTGTGATTTCTGTACCTTCTCTTAATATTGGCCGCTTTCCGTTTTTCGAGGTTGGCAGTTGCTCTTCTATTTCACGGAGTCGCTTTGTATTTCCCTCGACTGGTTTGAGCGCTCTCACCTATGGTCATGATATTTGGGTAGTGACCGAAAGAATAAGATCGCGGATACAAGCTGCCGAAATGAGGTTCCTTCGCGGTGTTGCTGGAATAACTCGTAGGGATCGAGTGCGCAACATAAGAGTACGCGAGGCGCTAAATGTTGAGCAGCTACTTCTCCGAACGGAACGATCTATGCTTCGATGGTTTGGTCACGTAGTGCATATGCCCCCAGACCGGCTTCCAAGATGTGCCATGATTGCCGTGCCATCATGTAGGCGACTCCCCGGTAGGCCTAGAAATAGATGGTTGGACCAAGTCCGACATCTCTCCTGGAGCCGTCAAGGGATTCCTCCTGATGAGTTGGAGTCAATGGCGGAGGATCGAGAAGGATGGAGAGTCCTCCTGAGCATCCTACCCCCGCGACCCTCATGAATGATTAGCGGGCCATTGAAAACGTATGTATGTTTATAAGTATGTAACTTTATGTTATTTTTAAATAAAGAAATTATAATATTACGAACTTGACTGCCAGCATGTTATCGGCCTACCGACGTACATTGCACCCAACGCTACCTACGATGCCTTAGCCCCCTCCTTGAAGTAAAAGAGGGTGCTGTAGAAATGATCACCACCATATACTGTGACGTATGTACCTGCATCGCCGACCGTACACTTCAAATAACACCACCACTGATTGTTTGCCCGACACTGTCATCGCTTAACCATCCCCATTGTCAGCCGACACCGCCATCACCCAATCTTTCCCATTGACAGTCTCCGACCCAGGGTTGCTGCCACTACGTTAAGTATCTAGAGACAGGTAAGATGAGTTACACAGAGCTTTGACTCAATATGCGGAATCACTCACCTAGAAGAACTCGCTAGCTCTAAAGAACTCAGGAAAAAGGTGCCAAATTATCACAGCAACAGCGCAGAATCCAGACATCACCGATCAGGGAGAATTTGTCATTGACAAATTTAACGTGATTTTTGACAGCTGTGGATAATAAAAGTGGCTGCGTTGATGCCCCTCGATAACGCGGAGCCTTGATTACATTTTAGTCGAGGCGAAAGAAATGTAATCCAAGTGAGATTAAGCCGAAAGACGGTCTGTGGAGTTTCCTGGACGTATGACCCATCAAACGATTGGAAATTTTGCACAGATTAAGGAAAGAATGGTTAAATTGATGGAAAATGAGGGTAGACGGAGTAGTGGGCGTGGCAAATTTGGGCAAGATGGTGGATGCATGGAAATTGCCAGAGAAGTGACATTGGAGAATGGAACGTGACTGGAAGCTAGCGATGGGCCTATAAAAGCCACTGCAAGGAGGTAAGAAGGAAGTTGGAATTCGGAGGTTTGAACGACGAGAAGCCAAAGTGTAAACGCTAATTTAAATAAATAATTCTCGGGAACCAAAATTAGTGGTTTTTGACTTTTCTTCCTCCTCCTCAGGTCGGATTCGGCGTCGACCGCTGCACTTTTGTAACAATAATAATAATAATATAATATTGATGATCTTGATGTCGGCTTTCGTAGGCATATTTTGCAATTTTGCATCAAGTAAAGCTCCCATTGTGTTTTCCATCAGGAGTTTTAAATCCGCAGTAGGCATGTTTACTAACATTGAACTAGTGCTCCGTAAATTTGTATCCTCATATTCGGAGGAAGAGTGCATTTGCTGTTTTTCGCTTGCAGGTTTTTCCTTGTTGTTGGAATTTGTTGGTGGTGTTCGGTGCATAATTGCGGAATTGCCAATTGACGTCATTCCTTCCGATGGGCGTTTATCAATATTTAGGCAATAATTAGCGACTCACCTTTTTGTTAAAGGATGCCCCGGTGTGCAAAGCTCTTTTTCTTATGGAAATTATTATAAATAATTTAAAATTTTACTAAATTTGCTGATCGGTCATTATATTCAATATCTTATGTTTAAGCTGCTTTTGGTTTTTACGTGATATAGACTGGTTTCCCGAAGATGCAGATTTAATCAGACAGCTCAGGTATGTAAGTCAGTAATGTTTCCTGTCAAAAACAGAGTTGAAGATAGACCTTGCAGACCCTTATTTAAGAATATACCATATATAGTATGTACATATAGATAGGTATACCATATAGTTCCAAGTAGCAAGAAGACAATCTTGCTGAAAATATGAGACGCAAACGATTAGTCACTATACCCACATGCAACGACACGCTAACTAAATGATGTCACCCGATTATTTCAATATTTCGATATTTATTTCAAATTTATGTCCGCGCGACTCCCCTTCCACAGCAGGGATGCTGTCTGACTTGCAGCAACACACCACGCCAATTAGCAATGTCAAACAATCATAAATTAGCGTCTGTCAATTATAAGAAACCGATTCGTGTCGCGCAGAAAAACCACAAATTTAACCCAAAAAAAAAGCACACTTCCTCTGTCACCATGTGACGTCTCCGAGGCCACTTAAGTCACATTGTACCAATACTCACACAGTGCATTGTAGAAAGAAACACAACCACATGCGACAGGCAATTTGTCAACAAAACCAGGATGCGTTCATGGAAATGTTAACGGACTGGGATGGTCGCGAATGAGAATGAGTTCGTATTTTTTTTTTTTTTTGCTACGTGCGAATGGAATCCTAATCTGTTTGTCCAAAAATAAAATTTCCCAAATTTTAAGAAAAGGAAAAGAAGTAAATAATGATAAATATATTAAGAGGTGAAAAATTAACAAGGCCCAGAGAGAGAGGTAGAGGAACAGGAAGATATGACAGATGGTGATTTGAAGCGATGGCTACGACTGCTTGGTCTTGCGTTTGCATACATATGCATGGCTAAGGAATGCAACAGGAGGCATCTGCCCCGGAGGTCGAGGATTTCGACTTTTTGATTGCGTCTGGATTTTTTTCTGTCTGACATGAAGAAGATCGCAGAACATGGTAGCAATTTCCCATAACTCATCGGGAGTTATGAGATTTTTGACGTGACTTAAGAAATGAAGTCTGGCGAACGATTTGGGATCGCTATGTGCTATGTATGTGTAGAAAGCAGTGGTCTGCAGCAGAATATAATCTCCTTGAAGAATTCTTAAAATCACACAAAAGAGTGGGAAGGACTGATATCAGAATATAAGCGTACTATAGTGTTGCACTATCTTACATGGTAGTAATCGTCGCGGGAAAGTCCAAAACAAAATTTCAGTGAAAATTAAATGCGATGTTCTCATTTACTTGAATATTGTTTAGTCGTCCATGGTACCTGTGCTGAATTGCCAGGCTTAGGCATTGGGATAATTGGCAACTCATGAATGAATCGATCAAAATGTACCACTCTTTCGAGGCGAATCACTTGAAAATACTCGAATCATTATGAAACATTCACAACAAAATGTATATAAGCTGGCGTAGAGGGGCGATATCTGTTTCTAAAATGATCAATCAGAAAAGAAGAGACGAACGGCAAGCTCTGTAGATTGAATAGAAGACTGAGAAGCCATCGACCCAGGTGAGGGTAAAGAGCGTATACCAAGGCTACAAATCTCCAACAGTAACCTACTGGGACAAAGATGTGTATAAAGAAGACAGAATGTTCCATTCAATCCAAAATAAGACATCCAACATTTGTTCACCCGACCAAATCGAAGGAAGATAGCTGCACGAGGGCGTTCCCGGGTATGCCTGGTTCTGCGGGGTGGCCGTAGTGTAGTGGTATAATCCTCGATTGCCACGCTAATCGTTCTTTGTTTAAATCCTGATATCAGCAACCATTTATTTATTTTTCATGAAATATATAAAGTCAGTGCGATCAATTGCGAAAGCTTGTGTGAGCACTATTGGCAAAGCATAACACTGGCAATAGGTTGGTCATATGACTGGAAAAAATGTTCGCTCTGTTGGATGATGGATATTCCTTTGACATCAGACGGTTGGAAAAAAACTCCTGTCAATTAGAACCAAAGACAAAAACAACAAGAACATAGCCAGTTATCTGGACGCCACCCCCGGAGTTTCTCTAAAAAATAAATATCTGAGATTCAAACCACGATACAGATCTTTTTTCTCTCTCTTTGTCTATCCTTTCCTGGGTTTTAGTACGATTTACACTGGAGTTTGGACAACCTTGCGTAACACTTGCCATGTGACCCTTGTCTCATAGCTACACAGTTCAACGCAATGGCGCTAGAACTCTAGCTGCTGCGCAAATTCAGAGTCAACTTTCCTCATGCTTATGACCTGCTCCAGTCGTAATTATAGTAGAATTTTTATGAAAGGCTTCAAATACCAACCGAGAGTTTGGTGCTGGTATTTGCCTTTAAGAAGATCACATTGCGCTTCACTTTTTGTTTGATAAAAATTTGCATAAAGAACAGTTGGAAGGATTAGAGCGACAGATCAGAGCGTCTGCAGTGACAGTCAGACTGAGCTTAAATCCTTGTTCAACCAACTAACTTCTTTCAAAGTATTTCGAGAATGTAAAAACTTTGACTTCCTCTACAAGATTATAATAACCAGGTCAGAGGTTAGGCTGCACTTATCGCGGGCCCTCCCCTCTGTAGCAACCCCAATCAGTTTCTTGCGGAAAAAAATAGACGATGAAGCCACCGGTCGAGCAAACAGACGCTGGGCTCATCTGGAAACATGCACAACGGCCAGGGCGCTATGGCCGGCCTACAGCAAGAAGAGATCAACCTCTCTGGTAAAACTTAGTCGTTATAACGCACGGGTCATTTCTGGCATAATTACCGGACATTGTGCCATTGGCGTTCACGCGGAGCGACTCGGTGTGCTGCATAATGACTATTGCAGAAGTTGCAGGGACGAAGAAGAAATTGTCTAACGGCGGATTTTCTTTACGGCGTTTCCAGGGTTAAATGATTATGCACAATGGACCCGTACTGTTGGTCTGAGTGAGCAGTGACTCTTTGTCACAAGGCTACCTAACCGGGTCAGGTAGCAATGGGATCGCTGGAGATGAGATCACCTTTGATCTTGTTAGGCAGGAGTCTGAGGAGAACTTTTCAAAACCTAAGGCTGCGTTGGGTCTGCCTCCTTCCTCAGTTGGGGTTTTCATTGACGACTGGATGCAGGCAAACAAAACGAATATAAACTCGCTGCATTTTTAATATTCCTTATAAGGAAAGACTTAAGACAACTTACTGGTATTCTTACGAGGCCTACACCTTTGCTAGGCATCCAAACGTGCGTGATTTAAGTGACACTATCAGTTGTGAGGCCTATAGAGAAGGCGGTGATACTGCAAATCATTTCATCTACCATTTTCTTGCCTTTGCTCGGTTTAGGTGGCAGATTTTAAGCGAACCCCACAGGCGGATCAGTAGATATGCGATGAAGTGGGAGGGTAATGATCCATTGTTTTCGAACCGAAGTAGGAAGAAGAAGGTGGCAAATTCTGGAGCTGATGCATTAAGTTCTGATATGGTAAGCTCATTAAAACTGAAATGCCTACTCATCGTTCTTCAAAAAGCGTGGAAACTTCAGTAAAATGGGAAAAATTCGTTGTATACTAGTAATACAAAGCATCAAGCATCCGCGAGAGGAAATTTTGTATTTGATTCGAGATGTCTGAATCTAGATTAACTTCCTTATTATACCTCTATAATGGCAAAAACGATAAATTGCGCATTCTCCTTAACATTTTATGTAAACAAAGTGAGGGGGTCCTGGTATGTCATTTGAATGCACAGAGTCTTTCCAAAATGGAATTAGATGAGTTCAGAAGGCTGTTTGTTGGATCCAGTGTTGATGTTATATGTGATATTTATTTGTGCATGTAGTGTAGTAAATGAAACAATCCTTTCTGAATGGGTGAAGGTTAGGAAAGAAAGAGGAAGAAACCACAAGGTACTTTTGACAGGAGGAAGTCCATCAAATACGCGCAGAAATTCTCTCGAGGTTGCGTTGCTGTTAATAGATGGCTAAGTGAAGTGTTCGCAAATGCACAACAATATGTGTTTCAGAGACTTGGTTTAATCCGGTTGTAAGGGACGAAGTTTATTCACTACATGGATATAAACTGTTTCGCGGTGATAGATATGATCGAGTTGGTGGTGGTGTAGCCATTTACATTCGTAAATCGCTAGCGCCGAAATTGATCTGCAATTCAGTTGCAGGCAGTCAGGTAGATTTTTGTTTTGTACAAATTTTAAGAGGAAGACGTAAATGTCTTCTTGGTGTGGTGTATAGACCAAGACGCCTTCCACCAGTTGCGAAACTTGGTTACGTCCAAAGTAAAACAAGCTAACTGGAAATATTATAAAAAAACATTTTGATGAAAATCTTCCCTCCAAAACCCTCTGCAAAAATTTGCGAGAGTTGGGTGTTGGTCGCAATACAGTCCGGGAGGAAGAAGACCTTAATCCCAACTAACTCAATAGGCAATTTGAAGATATCCAAGCAGCATCGTCCTTGTCAAACCAACCTCTCAGTACGGCCCCGAACAGCTACTTTGAATTTCACTGAGTCGAGCAACCTGATGTTGTCAAAGCGATCCTTCAAATTAAATCTAAAGCTGCTGGTTTTGATGGCATTCACCCTTCGTTTGTCAAAATAATACTTCCCTTCATACTTCCGGTTGTGACCTGTCTTCAGTAATATAATAACGACATCCACGTTCCCGGCATCATGGAAATTAGCAAAAATTATTCCAATTCTGAAAAAGAAAGCATCAGCTAACTCTATGGCTGAGTTCAGACCAGTTGCTATTCTTCCTTTTCCTTCAAAGGTGCTGGAGAAATTGATTCATGATCAGATTCCCGTCTTTGTCCAACGGAATAAGATCCTCTGTACTAATCAATCTGGTTTCAGAAAGGTCGCTGATGATTTGCGAATAGCTTTAGATGAAAACTTAATAACATTTCTCACGTTACTAGTCTTTTCCAAGGCCTTCGACACAGTCAATCACGTCATATTAATTAATAAACTCAAGATGTTATATGGCTTTTCTGATTCGGCTGCAAAATTTATTCTTTCCTACCTCCAAGGAAGAAGGCAAGCAGTTTTCTACAATAACATTTCCTCCGAATTCATTGAAATATTAACAGGCGTTCCACAAGGTTCAGTTCTTGGTCCTCTTCTTTTAATGCTTTTCGTTAATGATCTTCCGATGGTAATTAAACATTCATTAGCACATATGTACGCAGATGATGTTCAACTGTACATCAGCAGTAAGCCCGGGCTAACTGCGGAAGCTGTACTCAAGCTGAATAAGGATCTTTGCAGGATTTTAAATTGGTCTCAAGAAAACTTTTTGAAGCTGAATCCCATAAAATCAAAATGCATGGTCATCAGCAGAATTGAATCAGATTTAAGCCTTTTTCCTGCTATATGCCTTGGAGATAGTTCAATCGAATATGTTGGTAAGGCTAAAAACCTTGGTATCTGGTTCAATTCTAAGTTAAGTTGGGATGATCATGTTACTACGATAGTCGGTAAAATTTATGGTTCTCTTAGAAACTTATCGGTATCCCAAAGCTACACACCACTGAAAACTAGACTCATGTTAGCTAAATCTCTTCTTGTGCCCATTATAGCTTATGGTTGTTGAATCTGCTGCTGCGTTAAAGCAATTACCAAGAGAAGACTTAATGTTGCGTTCAAAAATATTATTCGATATGTTTACGCCTTAAAACGCTACGACCATGTTTCTGCTTACGCCAAAAATATTCTTGGATGTTCATTGGACCAGTATCTGAAATTTTGCACTATTAAATTTCTTCACCGGATTATAACCTCCAAACAGACTTCATACTTGTTCAATAAACTAATTTTTGCACGGTCTAATCGGTCCTTAACTTTAGTTCTCCCGCGGTATCGCTATCTTTGCACCGAGCGTCAATTTTTCGTTTATGCCATTCGTACTTGGAATGCACTTCCTCTCAGCATAAGAAGATCTTGTTATGCGAATTTCTTTCATCACATTCTCTTCAGGCATATGGCGCTTAGTTAGCTTAATAATAGAATTGTTTTTTTAAAATAGTAAGAAAATTTAATTACATGGTAAATTGTTCTTTTCAATAGTTTGTCTTAAATTTTACAAACCATCTGAATTGTTTTCACTACACAGGTAAATTAAATTAAATGATTACTTCACTCTCCTTTTTCCGAATTGCATCTTCATTTATAGCTTAAAGATTATATTAGTCTATTGTAAATGATATTGAAACTAATTAATAAATAAATATGAAATATGAATGCAAAATGGGATAACCCGTACATCTCATCTATTTACCAGATGAGATGAAGTCCAATATCTCACATACGTCATCGAAACAACAAAGTCTAACCTTCTTACGGAATCGAGACAAAACTAAACAAAATACCATACTTCACCCCACCCAAACTAAATGGTCGGCCACTGTTTTATGCTTTAGTGCAAAATATCTAGGCAGGATCCTTGACCCAAAACTGAGTTGGAAGCTAAATATTGAACAGCGTGTTAAGAAAGTAAGCATAGCCTTCTAGGCATGCAATAGAACCTTCGGCACGAAATGGGATCTTCAGCCTAAAATAACCCTTTGGATGAACACATCAGTTGTTCAGTGCAGCTATGCCAGTGAGAGCTAAACAAACTAGGTGGTCAATCAAAAATCATCCGCATCTGGATCCCTAGACACAGTAACTTCGAGAGAAACGAGCGAGCTGATGATCTGGTCAGACAAGGGTGAGCTGCTAGCAACTCTCTGGCGGAAAGAATCAATATTCCTCTGAAAGTCGTCAAGGGTAACATTCACAACAATTTCTTAAGGCTAGCTAACCACGGGTGGAAATCGCTAAGTTATATCAAGAAAGACATGGTCCAGCTATACTTGTAACAAACCTAAATCAAATGAGCTACTTAGCAGATCAAGACCAGATATTGCCAGAATAGTAGCCAACAGTACATGCCATTGACCGATAGGAGACTATGTCAATGCCGTAGCTGGAGAGAAGCTAATGAAAGAGAATCTCTTTTTCACTTGCTTTGCAGATGCCCGGCTCTAGCGAGAACCAGACAGCGTACCCAAGGTCAACCCTTCTTCGCGGACCTGGGAGATATGTCTGACAAAAGGCTTGCAACCCTCATCCTTTACCTAAACTCGACAGGCTGAGTCAAGCATATCTATCTTCTTCAACCGAATACTCTATCATACAACCAGGTGTACATGAGCTTTGTGGTATCAAAATTGCGCAATAGCGCTAATGGGGTTTCTTTTTGAACCGCCACCTCAACCAGCCAAACAAAACTTATTGATAGAATAAAGCTGGAATACCTAGTGCAGCCTTCAGTCAGATCTTCAAACTCAAACATATGCATAGGGACTTCTTAATCTGTGATTTCCCAACACTATGAGTGATTTTAAATATCAAGCGTCCCTCTCTTTTTCCAATCATCATTCAAATAAACCTCCCTTCAGTATCCTTTCTTGATCCTTGTATTTTATGACATTTCTATACGTGACAGATTTACTGCGGTCCATGTACAAAGTTCAAATTGAAATGTTTGTCTCATCTCCATCGTCCTTCTTCATTGTTTTTTTGTATTATTCACTTTTCGTTTGCAACTCTTGGACCAGACACAACGTCCGGGCTAAAGGTTATGAACAGGAGAGATATTCTTGTTTTTCCACATAAGTCTCGTCGTGTATATGAAAATTAGATAAAAAAAAAAAATCCGAATTATTAATATAGTGAAATGCGACTTTGTAGGTGGACACATGGTGGGAGTTACAACAGAGAGTCAAAAAAAAAAAAAAGATTGCTTTTCTGCATTCCCAACAGTCACAATCCCTGTGGTTCATGCATGAATGCAAAGTTCACTTTTTTCAAGTCTAGCTATGTGGCTCATCGGAGGAAGAATGTGCTGTGGTTGAGAGCAGTCAAAACATGGACACTGTTGGGGAACATTTTTGTGTGGATACGCATAAATGAGGTATACACACAAAAGTTTGGTTTACCATCTGATTTTGAAATTTGCATTCAGGGTATTTAGTTGCAACGGGTTGAGGGGAATGAAGGTTTAGTTCCGAAATCATAGTGAATAGAGATGAGTTGAATTGAAATTAATTGGTCAACTTCTGGGAACTGCTGGAATATTATCAGACCCTTGACTTTTGGTGATGAGTTGATGGTGACCTATCTATAGGTTCCAAAACTACTTAAAGTTGGACGAAGATTAGGTAAGGGGTTTCTATAATTTCACGCAAATGAATTTTGATGAGTCCCAATGGACAAACTGCTTAAACTGGCTTGATGGATTCGGTACGTTAAAATTTCGATCCGCTAGGTTGAGTTCGGCGATATGTGGCCACGAACCGTTGTGAATGCAGACAGGAGGCAGATTGTTCGTTATCTTCGGCAATATGTTCGCCTGAAAAGCTTCTGCTGTTATCGAGCGAAGATAATGAAAGCTGCACAGTTTCTCTTGAGCGTCCAGTGGTCGTTGCACCTAAGCCCTCGATTGTTGTTGTTGATGGCATAATGTTAAGCTGCAGTCTTTCGACACATGCTTGTGTAATGAAAGTGAGATGAGAGGCCTTGTCAAGTTTTTTTTTCAAGGATTCTTATCGTTTGATGCAGTCCAGACATGTCGTTAACTCTAACGATTGCAGTCCCCAATAGGATTTGATGATCCGTATTCGTAGGTTAGGTAAGGTTAGGTAAGTTGGGCTGTCTACACGACGGTGCACATACTCAGACCAGTAAAGGCCCATTGAGATGCCATCTATCATTAGACCACTTAGGTTAGGTTAGGTTAGGATCGGCCCTCGATGAGGATGTACTTAGACCAGAAAGTAGGTCCATTGTACTGCCGATGTGTAAGGCGGGTGGGTCACCCTCACTTACTGGACCACTTAGGGACTAATAAAACTAATAGAAGCTTTTGATGAAGCGATGGATGCTTATGTCGTATAAGGACGCCAAATCGCTGAGGTCATGAAGGTAGGGAGCCCCTAGATGGAGCAGTCTTTTACATGATAGAGCAGAACATGTGCATATGAGGTGAAGGATGCTTTTCTCCTCCTCTTTGTCCTTACAACTCCTGCAGAAGTCGTTGGAAAAGAGGCCGAGTCTTTTGGCATGTCGGCCTATTAGACAGTGTCCAGTGATGACACCGATAACGCAGCTGATCTGTAATCACTTTAGCTTAACCAACTCGGCGCAATGTTTCTGGTTCAGCTTAGGCAAGATCTGCCTCAAAATGTGACACGTTGAGCCAATTTTCCACCTATGGTTGGCCTTGCTAATAGCGTTCAGCTTTAGTACTCGTACAATAGATGTTTACATGTAGCGAGAGGCATAGCAAGCGCTTGCCTATCCCGCAGAATCCTTAGAGTCGTACCCTGTCTAGCGAGCTTGTCCGCCCTGCAGTTTCTTGGAATGTCTCTGTGGCCTGGCACTCACCATAGGTGAATGTTTAACTGCTCTGTCATCTCCGTAAGAAACAAAGTTCCGTATTGGTAACGTTAGTTGAAGATACTACAGAAGCTGATGTCGTAGTCTTCTCGAGATGTAGCAATGTGCGATGATGAGCCTTGCACAAACGACATGTATGTGTGCTGCGACAACTCTCCTGATGATATCCACTTGAAAGGCAGTTACTCCATAGTAGCTTCTCTTTGGCGAAAGAAGTTTGATTTGCATCTGATAGAGATCTATACTTATCGCAACCATGGATCCTGTGTATTTGCGCCGCAGAAAGTACACCTTTCAGCTGCTTTGGTGACGGCAAAAATGGATACGGTTTTGCTTTCGACTTTGGCGGATGTTCCGAAATTAAAATAGTTCACACTGTAAGTCAGGTTATGTGAACAATAATGTTATGATTGTTATCTTCCGTCTACCGCCCTTTACCTCAGATATCTTCCTTTGCAATAGTGTAGTAGGAGAATGGACTTCGAATGATCTTCTTCTTCTTCCTTTTTTCAGCGAGGTTATGATCCGAAAATAAGGGATCATAATCCTCTCACTTCACCATGATTATCTGTACATAGTGGGCAAAATCGCATCATCACCTCCACGCGGTGCCCGCTGGATAGCTATCTGATAGTGAACTAACGATGAGCGTATGCTGAGTCTGACGATATATGTGCAGCTGAACACTCAGACCTGCATAAGCACATCTGGGTGAACTTCAGCGCGCATATGTCTAACCGGACGAGGCATCTCTTGTTGACCTGATCGGCTGAAATATGCGTCTCAGAAGTCTAGCAAGAGGTCCTCAGAAGGAGGACGTGCGGCGGACGAATTCTCTCGATGGAATCAACGGTGACGTCTACAGACCAGTGGATACCTTACTGGAGCTACTTCAACATATTTGGAGCTGAGGTCTGTAAGGATTTTCAATACTACGTCAGGGTATTGAAAAAGTGATGGTGGCGGATGAACCCTTAATGGGCCAACGGCAGCGCTCATATCCCCGAAGTGGGTTACTGACATCGGTGTATCCGGCCTCTTGTCCTAGGGGTACAAAAAAAAAGGATCTGGCCCTCCAGGTTGGGGGTTGTGCCGTCGGGTTAACTTCCCTACCACGTAAAAAACCTTTGGTTACGAAGAAACCAACAGCCTCGGATACGGATGATCTTACTGTTGACGACCCATGCAAACGTAAAAAGGACAACGATCTTCGTGTCTGCACATGGAATGTTAGGTCCCTCTACAAACCACGGGCAGCCGAACAACTTGCGGAGGCCCTAGAGTGTCTCAAAGCAGACATTACCGCCATCCAAGAAGTGCGATGGGATGGGCCGGGCAAAAGGAGTATGAAAAACTGCGACTTCTACTACGGCGATTGCTACAGACAAAAAGGACAGCGTCTATTCGGGTGCGGATTTGTCATTGGAGACAGACTTAGGCAAGAAGTCTTGAGTTTCCGGCATGTGAACGAGCGCCTCATGACTATCCGTATCAAGGCTAAATTTGCCAACATTAGCCTAATATGCGTTCACGCCCCTCACGAGGAGAAGGACGACGCGACAAAGGATGACTTCTACCAGCTCTTGGACAAGACGTATGAGCAATGCCCTAGCCACGACGTTAAAATTATCCTAGGCGACTTTAACGCAAAGCTAGGAAGAGAGGAAGTCTTTAGTAGCGTGGTCGGAAAGCACAGCCTGCACGACAACACTTCCGGCAACGGACTCAGGCTAATCGACTTTGCGGCGGGGCGAAACTTTGTTGTAGCTAGTACGCGGTTCCCACGTCTCGATATTCACAAAGGAACATGGCTCTCCTTTGATCGAAAAATCGTCAACCAAATCGATCACATTGCGATCGACGCAAGGCACTCTTCCAGTATTCTGGGTGTCCGGACTTTCCGAGGAGCCAACGTGGACTCGGATCACTACCTAGTTGTAGCCAAGGTACGGATGCGGATATCCACAACGGAGCGAAATCAACGAAATGCTGTGAGGAAATTTGACGTCGAAAAGCTACAATCGCAAGAGACCGCCAGAACCTTTGCCGATCGTGTTTCTTCTAATCTCAATCTTAGTCCTATGCCGCCAGCAGCAAATGCGGAAGACCAGTGGCAGCGTTGCCAAAAAGCCATCAGAGATGCCGCCTCTGATGTACTGGGTTTCTCTCGCCCACCACAACGAAACCCCTGGTTTGATGAGGAATGCCGGCAAGCACATGCAGCAAAACAAGAGGCGTACAAAGCGGCGCTGTATAGAAGGACTAGAGCTGCTTACGAGCTCTACGTGCGCAGGAGAAAAGAGGAACATCGACTTCTCAGAAAGAAGAAAAAAGAGCATGAGAAGCGCTCGATCGAGGAGATTGAGAGACTTTATTGCAGGAATAATGTTCGAAAATTTTACCAAAGGGTAAAAAAAATATGCCAGGGTTTCAAAGCCAGAACAGAAGCCTGCAGGGACGAAAATGGCAACATAGTAGTAGAATCGCAGTCGGTGCTGAGGATATGGAAGGAACACTTCTGCAGACTGTTAAACGGCGATGATGACCAATATTCCGCTGTCAGGCAGAATGAGCCATTCAACAGTGACGATGGCAGTCAAAATTCCCGTCAACCCGATCATAATGAAGTGAGCAACAAAGCTGCTGGAGCCGACGGCCTTGCCGCTGAACTTTTCAAGGCAGGAGGAGATGAGTTGGTAAGGAGCATGCACCAGCTCATCTGTAAAATCTGGTCGGACGAAAGTATGCCCGATGAATGGAACCTCAGCATCGTTTGCCCGATCCTGAAGAAAGGAGACCCTCTGAACTGCGCCAACTACAGAGGTATAAGTCTCCTAAATATCGCATATAAGATCCTGTCTGCCGTACTATGTGAACGCCTAAAACCGATCGTCAACAACCTGATAGGTCCTTATCAGTGCGGTTTCAGGCCTGGAAAGTCCACCATTGACCAAATATTCACACTACGGCAGATCTTGGAAAAAACCCATGAATATAAAATCGATACACACCACCTTTTCATCGATTTCAAAGTTGCCTATGATAGCGTGTATAGAGACGAGTTATACAGAGCCATGTCTAGTCTTGGCATCCCTGCCAAGCTCGTCCGTTTGTGCAGAATGACGATGGAGAACTCTCGCTGCTCCATCAAAGTCGGTAAGAACATCACCGAACCGTTCGATGTCAGGAAAGGTCTTAGACAAGGTGACGCGCTATCATGCGATCTCTTTAACATAATACTTGAGAGAATTGTACGAAACTCACAAGCCAACCTCGGAGGTACAATCTTCTTCAAGTCTGTACAACTACTCGCTTATGCCGATGACATTGACATAATCGGAAGAACTCAGCGGGCCGTCAATGGGGCATTTACGAGTATTGAGATCGAGGCAGCAAATATGGGTCTAGCGGTCAATGAAAGCAAAACAAAATATATGCTGTCTACAAAAAAGGACACCCAACATCGGCGTCTTGGGCAGAACGCCACAATAGACAGATACAATTTTGAGGTAGTAAAGGATTTTGTCTACCTAGGCTCTATGGTCAGCTCCGCAAATGACATGAGTGGAGAGATCATACGGAGAATTACTCTTGCCAATCGTTGTTTCTATGGGCTAAAACGGCAATTGAGTAGCAAAGCCCTATCTCGAACTACTAAGGTAACTCTTTATAAGACATTAATCATCCCAGTCCTGCTGTATGGCGCAGAGGCATGGGCTTTGAAAAAACCGGATGCCCTTGGTTATTTCGAGAGAAAAGTTCTTCGAGCGATCTTTGGTCCCGTCTGCATAGACGGTGAGTGGAGGAGAAGGTACAATGCCGAACTATACGGCCTGTACAAGGACATCGACTTAGCCAGAAGAGTTCACATACAGCGACTAAGATGGCTGGGTCATTTAGAGCGGATGGAGCCCAACCTTCCCGCTAAGAAAGTCTTCAAATCCAACCCGGACGGACGGCGCAGTAGAGGACGACCTCGCGGTAGGTGGCGCAAACAAGTGGAGGGGGACCTCAACCAACTTGGCGTGCGCAACTGGAGGCAGCTGGCTCGTAACCGTGCTGGCTGGAGAGGTTTGTTGGTTGAGGCCCAGGTCCACCCCGGACTGTAGCGCCATCTAAGTAAGTAAGTAAGGTTTCTGGAATCCCTCGATGTCTTAGCGCCACCCATATCAGATCTCGTGGTTGTCTGTCGAATGCCTTTTCAAAGTCAACCAATACAATATGCAAATCCGTTAAGGAATAACGATGTTTTCCCATTATGATTCTTATACTTTGGATTGTATCTGTGGTTGATTTACCCGAGACAGACCCGCACTGATCATCAGATAGCCGTATTATTTTTCGCAGTCGGCCACCTAATACCCGCTCAACGATCTTCATGGTGTGTGACATGAGCTTGATCGAACGGTAGTTATCACAGTTTCGCGTATTATCCTTCCCTTTGTATACAGGGAGAAGGTAACTTTGGATTACCTCTCACAAATTTGGAGATGAGAATTCTGAGTCATCTGAACCCGACGTCTCCCACCATTTTCCAGAACTCAGAGGGCATCTCGTCTGGCCCAACTGCTTTTCGTTTTTTGAAGTATTTGACCACCCCACTAACTTCTTCGACTTGAATGTCGGGTATTTCTTCAGAGTTAGGTGTGGTTCTTGGAAAGTATAGGCCGGGAAACTTTTTATTCAAAAGTTCTTCACAATACTGCCGCCACCTCTGCAGAATTTTGTCGTCATCCACAAGAAGCTGGCCATAAGCATTGTTAATGGATTTTGGCGAACGAATCTCCTGAGCATTCCTCCTTCTTTGTGTAAAAATTTCTGTTAGCAGGAGACAGTGTTGCTTGGTGATCGCCTCTCCCAGGATCACTTTGCAATCTTTTTCCCGAGGCTTCATGAAACTGGCTACTAAATGGTAGTCAATCTGGGGTTCATCTCCACCACTGCTGCACGTGATCAGGTGTCGGCTTTGTTTGATGAACATGGTATTTAACACGATAAGACCGTGTGATTTGCACATGCTTATGATGTCTTCTCCAGGAAGGTTCCTGGTGCCGGATCCTAGTCCTCCATGGCAGTTTTTATAGTCTTCGTTTGATTTCCCGACATGTCCATTCAAATCTCCTCCAACAAACAGAAACTCTTCCTTTGGGATCTTCATAAGGAGATTGTGGAAATCTACCCAAAATGCATCTTTATCTCTCTGATCGCACCCATTTTGGGGAGCATATGCACTGACAATATTCTACACCTCTCCTTGTATTACTAGTTTGAGAGACATCAAACGGTCGCTGGACTTCGAAATGCTCAAGACGTTACCAAGTACCTCTTCCCCAAGGATGATACCGATTCCGTTCCTAGCCTTTTCCGATCCGTAGTAGAACATCTTGTAATCTATTGTCCTAACGTCCAAGAAACGCGCCCGATTTCCGGTGTTTTTCCATTTCGTCTCTTGGACACACAAGATATCCACCCGCCTTCTGTTCATCATCTCTTTCAGCTCGTAACTTCGACTGGTCATGCTTTCAACGTTCCAACTCGCGACCCTCATATTTCGTCGAAACTGTTTCATTATTTTGCTAGCCCCCGGAATCCGTATAGCTCTAACCCGAACATTTCTGCTTGGTCCAGGATCAGTACTATGCACAGCAGTGGTAGTGCCTGGCGGGGTAGTGCCTTTCCTTTTTGCAAGTATTACCATAATGATACAGTTTTGCAATATTACGATATTGCAATGGTGTTTGTTGTTTGACACGTGCATGCTCCTGTTTTAGTATTGTTTGATCTTTCCTCTATGACACCAGTAATCTCCAGTCGTGTCAACGCATGGACCCGCGTCCACACTTGTGGGATGGTTTTTAAGGTAGTGTATGTGTCGCCCACTTGGGTGTTATATTATATACAGGGTGGGCCAACTACAAGTTTCTTTTTAAAAATGCAATAAAATGAACAAAATGAATTTTTTTCATGTGTTATGACTTTATTAGTAAGAGCAAACATTCCCATTAATTATGGAATACAACGTCGTTCAAGTGGCTGCCTCGGCTGGCCTCGCAGTAGCGCATTCTATGACTCCAATTTTTCATGACCTTGTTGATGGTTTCGGGCTGTAGCTCACGGATTACTTGGATGATATTGGCCTTAAGTGCTTGAATCGTTTCCGGATTGTTGGCATAACATCGGTCCTTCACGGTTCCCCACAAAAAAAAAGTCCAAAGGGGTCAAATCGCAGGTCCGAGGCGGCCAATTGATATCGCCAAGACGGCTGATAACACGATTTGGGAATTTGGTGCGCAAAAGACCGATTGTGGCATGGGCTGTGTGGCATAGCGCCCCATCCTGCATGAACCAGTCCAAATCCATGTCTTCAATTTCAGTAAAAAAAAAAAAGTCGTTAACATGGCTCTGTAACGCCCACCGTTGACCGAAACGTTGTTCCCAGCCTCATTTTCGAAGTAAAATGGTCCAGTGATGCCACCACTCCACAATCCGCACCAAACTGTCACTCTCTGTGAATGCATTGGCTTCTCGACAATAACGTGCGGGTTTTCCGAGTCCCAGATGCGGCAACTTTGTTTGTTGACGTAGCCGCCGAGATGAAAATTTGCATCGTCAGAAAAGATGATTTTTCGCCCAAAATCGTTGCCCAATTCAAACTGCTCTAAGGCCCAAACGGCGATGCGATAACGAAGCGGATGGTCATGTGCTTTCAATTGCTGAATCAGTTGGACCTTGTAAGCGAATAATCCCAGATCTTCGTGCAGAATTCTCCTCAGGCTAGTGCGTGAAATGCTAAGCTGTTGAGATCGATGACGAGTTGTTGTTCGTGAATTGAGTCTCACACTCTCGGCTACAGCAGCCACATTCTCGTCTGTGCGCACCGTACGACGACGGGGACCATGGGTGTTGTCCACTAGCATACCAGTCTCACGAACTTTTTGCACAAACTTGCGTACAGCAGGCGCGGTGGGTGCTTCATTTCGGCCAAAACTTCTTTTCAAAAAACGCGCTGTTTGGGCTACACAGCACTCACTTTGGAAATAAGTTTTCAATATTTCCCAATGTTGTTCAAGCGCAAAGCTACTCATTTCGTTCTGCGGAGGTATGATACTGACTTTCTGTCAAGATTTCGAGCGAGAAACAGCTGTCAGTGTCAAAAAAACCTATGATTTAAAAAGAAATCACTAGATGGCCCACCCGTTATATATTTGGCGCAACAGCTCTTTAAGTGCCAAGGCCTAGCGTCCCCGCAACCACTCATGTTGTGTGCGTTATATTTTTCACACGAATGGAAGGGACCTACAGTTTAGTGCCGAATCCGAACGGGGGAGCGCTGCAGTCATATTCTTAACCCATCCCTGCACGGGAATGCCTGCAGCACAACGTCGTCCGCATAAGCTATGGTTTTGGCTCTGTTGTTTCTGAGTTGTAGAAGGACTTCACAGACACCAGCGTCTTCAGATAGTCGGGTTAGTGAATTAAATGAGCGATGGCCGGTAAATTTTTTATTTTTTATTTTCTCAAATGTGTTATCCGTTGAGTATCAAGTTTAATATCTGACGCCGACCTTAACAATTTTAGGTCCTTTAGCAGATGATACCTACCATCCTAGTTTTTATCTTTCACCTCATTCTGTATAGCTCATGACCTCTCGAAAGCCAAAACTATTTCATGTTAATTTTTCTGTCACCGTGTGCAGATACAAACGCCTTATCAACCACTTAACGCCCATTGCTTGATTCAAGAGCCAGTTACCGCTATAAATAGATAAATAGTCGCAAAACTAAAACTTTTCCTATAAATAGATTCAAATATGAGACAGACATCACGGAATCGTTATCGACATCCGCTCAAAGCACCGTTCTTATAGTTGTTCAAAGGTGCACAGACAATCTAACCTGCTTCCCTGAGTATATACCTATCAGCAACGACGACGACGACAGCGTATGTAGGTTTCACTAAGGCAACTCTAGCTATAGAAACAAAATATCTCGAACAGCGGTTCTCATGACTGTCCCACTTCTGAAAGTCGTCTGCTATACGGCTAGTGGACATACACGCCAGCCCACATCAGAGATCCAATAAATTAGCAAACTATTGACAGAAGATTGTCATGATGTGTTGCGCGTCTATTTAAGGATAACAGTGTCGCATTTCAAATGCTCGTACTTACCTACAAGTTGTGGGATTTCTCGAGACAGTTTCTTTTTCCGGATTTTATTGCGATAGACGTGTGGACGTAAGTACGACTGCGAGTACGTGTGAGAAGTCATTCACATATTATAGTCGTCGCCTGTTAGTCTTTAGCTAGACTATAGCACCACCGACCGGTCGGTTTGTGGCATGAAAAATGCATGAGCACGTTTTTTTCTTTTATGTGTGTCTATGTGGCCAACTCAGCCATTCCACACTCGCATTGTTACCGTATTACACTTTCCCATGGCAGAGGGTGACGGTGAATGGATATGACTTGCCACGGCCAGTTGGCCCCAAAATAGTTGACCACAATATCTGCAAATTATAAATATTTAAATTTGGTAATTGCCGCTCGATTAGGCTGCATGCAGTGTACGTGTCTGTTTGCTCGTAGGTGCCCTCCCCAGGCACAGAGTCCAACTATCTATCAACCCGTGGCTAGACAGTTTGTCTGGTGGTGTTGCTGTGGTTTTTCCATCCAGCACAGGCGAATGTACGATGACCATTTCGCGTATGAAAAGTCAACCGAGCTTAGCGACAGCACCCGACTGGGAAGCCTACACCAGCTGGTTGTGGACTGTGTGGTGTGCCCGTTTGTTGTCTGGATGGGAACGGCCTATGAGCCAATTGACAACACAAAACGAAACCTATGGCATGCATATAATTATCTTGTCACTGCTGGTCTGCGGCGTGGATTTGAATAATTAATCGCGCGCCAATCACTTTTCGGCCCATATGTACAGATACTATATAATTTTTTTTGTTTTTTTTGCAATATTTTCTATGTGAAAACCTAGGAAATTAATATTTAAAAAATGATAAATAAATAGATACAGTAGGCAGACAGCAGACAGACGGACGGAATGTGGGTACTGCACCGGCAACGTTGTATAGCACCACCGGCCATGCCGGGTGATTTTAAATAAAAGTTTACACAAAAGTTGCAGATTTTGTCGGGGGCTATATAGTGTTATAGACGACGTTGGAGTGGGTAGGTACTGCATTTATGTTGGACGTGGATGAAGTTATGTAGGAACTCATATTGGGTGGATTTTGAAAGGCTTTACAAACTATTGAGCGTTTGATATCTAAAGCTTATATGAAAGGAAAAAGCGTAGAGGCAGCGCTACACTGTGTCGTCGGTTCAATAGAAAAATCATTGAAAGACAAAGAACATACACTAGACGCTTCTTAGACATCGAAGGAGCCTTTGACAATAACAGAACAGGTGCGGTATATGGAACTTTAACAAACCTTAATATTCACAACTCCCTGATAAAGTGGATCGTAAATACGGCAGAGGAAATACATACTAAAGTATAACCCGGAGGTACAAAGTTAGAAGCTTACGCCTCTAGAGGCACACCTCAAGGCAGGGTTATATCCGCACTGCTGTGGGTAATTGCCCTGAATGAAGTTCTTTTAAAACTCAGAAACAACGGCTGCTGGCAACAGGAACATTTTTTCCGACCCTGAGCAAGCAAATTGAAGGGGCGATGTGGACTAGCGGTCAATGCCAACAAACCAAAGTTAGTACTTTTCAGTAACAAAAGGATAGTTTCACAATTTTCTCAAGCAATGCGAGATACCTCGGCTTGGTGCTCGATATGAAACTAAACTTGAGACTAAATATTAACGATTGAGTCAAAAAAGTCACGATAGCTTTCTACTCATGTAATAGAGAGTATTCGGGAAAACTTGGCGACCGACCGTAAAATCATCCTATGGATGTGTACGGCTGTAGTAAGGCTCATTCTTAGTTATGGCAGCCCTGTATGGTGGCAAGCCGCCAGAAAAACTAACAACTTAACTGTCATCACAAAAGTAGAAAGACTAACGTGCATTGGAACGGCACCACCAGTGCAATGAGAGCGACATTTACAGCAAAAGTCGAGGCTATTCTTAACCTGCTTCCACTAGACATATTTATACAAGTATCGACGGCTCTTATTGCTATAAGACTAATACAAATAGATTTTTTTTTTCCTCTTGTACAACCCATGCCCGCGTGGCAACGACACTGCGACCTTAAAGATCTATTGTATCGGAGGGTTGGAGTTAATCTAACAGACGTACTACCTCCCTTATGAAAGTGAGTATGTCTTTAGTAGCGGAGCATTTCAGTTGCACTGAAGTAAGTATCTCCATGTGGAGAATACGTTTCTTTAACCAGTGTAGTGCCGGGCATTCACAAAGAATGTGTTCGGAAGTTTCATCCTCCTCTAAACAGAACCGACAGTCCTTCTCTTGGCACAGGTTCATATTGTTAAGGTGGTATCTCAAGCCGCAATGGCCAGTAAGAAAGCTCACAAGCTTCTTTATGCTTTTCCTATCTAAGTTAAGTATTTCCTTATAGGAGTAAGGCTTGATTAATCTTTTGGATTGTCTTAGACCTGGCCCACTAGTCCAGTGGTCTAGACGAAGTTTGTTTTCCCATTCGTTAGTCAGCGTTGCAGCTGTCACCCAATTGACGCCACAATAAGGTTCAGGACCTATGAACGCAGATTCAGAGCCAGCCCAACAAGCTCATCTGCAGATTCGTTGCCCACAATCCCTTGGTATCCAAGGACCGAACTGAGTTTTACCTTGTTGTATTTGGCAAGGTCTTGTAATGCATCGTAGCAGCATTTCACGGTTCTGGAGTCCATTTGGTTGGACGACAATGCCATAAGTGCTGCTTGGCTATCTGAGACGATATGTATTCTAGCGCCTTTGATCCCCTTGTGGAGATTGTGTCTGGCGCAAATCTCAATGGCATGGATTTCAGCCTGAAACGCAGTGCGAGTCGTACCCATAGATACCGAAATCTTTGTGTTGGGTCCACAAATCCCAGCTCCAACTCCAGAATCCGTCTTCGCACCCTCGGTGAACCAGACCAGACTTCTAGGGTCCAGTGTGGGAGCACCATTGGACCAGTTTTCGCGGTCCAATATTTCGACCTCGAATAACCTACCAAAGCAGTGTTACCTGACCATAATATCTGGTAAAGTGCAAAACATGTCTCTTTTAGAGATTGAGTTGAGTATCTTTAAATGTCCCACAAGGTCACCTGGTTTATACTCGTGATCTAGCTGCAGCCATCTTCCTAATGAAGATTGGTAAGGGTGTAAGCCCAACCATAGCTTCCAGAGCTGTCGTAGGGCAGCTGCGCATCGCACCTGTAATGCCAAGACAGACAATTCTTTGCAACTTCTGCAACTTGTTTGCCGTTGTCTGCTGGAGAGTTTTTGACCACCAGACGATGGCCGCGTATGTGATAATGGGTCTAACCGTCATTATGTACAACCAATGTATCATCTTAGGAGAGAGACCCCAAATTTCTGCCGTATAGGCGTTTACTGGCCCACAGTGCTCTAGTAGCGCGCTCCGTGGCGGACTTGATATGTGAATTCCAATTAAGTCGTTTGTCAAGAATTACACCTCGCTGGAATAAACTAGTGTGGTGCCTTTGATTGTGATAGGTTTAAGGTTGACCTGTGTCTTCCTTGTAAAAGGCACCAGAACGGTTTTACTAGGATTTATGGATAGTTCTTCTTTGTTACACCATTCTACGACTTGAGATATTGCACTTTGCATGACTTTGGAAATTGTCATGCTGTGTTTACCTCTGATAAAAACCGCCAAGTCATCAGCATAACCGACAGTGGTGTAGCCTGATCTGTGAAGATCTACTAACAAGTTGTCGATGACTATAGACCATAACAGGGGGAAAGAACTCCTCCTTGAGGACAGCCTTTGGCTGCAGTTATGGACACCGACACTCCCCCAGAGGGAGAAGTAATGAATCGACTTACCAGCATGGCCCTGATCCATTGGTTGGTCGATTTTTCGATACCTCTGCTACTGATCGCCCTTGCGATCGAGTCGTAACCAGTGTTATCGAACGCGCCCTCGATGTCAAGAAATGCACACAAGGCTATTTCCCTTGAACTGAGTGTTCCCTCTATCTTTTTGACGAGATAGTGAAGGGCACCTACTGTAGATTTGCCTTTCCTATATGCGTACTGATTCGAGTGCAGAGGGTTAGACAGATCTAACCGGTCTCTAATATGGATATCTATGAGTCTCTCCATTGTCTTAAGGACAAATAATGTTAGATTTATAGGTCTGTATGATTTAGGCAGCTCGCTAGGCCTATTGCCCGGCTTGGGGATGAAAACCACATTAACCTGCTTCCAGGTGGGTGGTATGTATCCCCAATTGTGGCTGGTTCTAAATAAAGCTGTCAACCCCGTCAGGATGAGGTCAACTGACTTTTGGCGAAGTGCTGGAAACAGACCGTCACCGCCGGGGGCTTGAAAAGGTTTGAATGTGCCTACCGCCCATTCAACTTTCTCTGGACTGAATATTTTTCCAGATAAACTATCAACTCTACTGTCCACATAAGCCCTGTGGTTAACTGTGTTCGAGTACACATGAGATGTGTTAAGAGACGAGTCTGGGAAATGTACCTGAAGTAAGGTTCTAAGTGTATCCACACGGTCCGTCGTGTAGTTTCCGTCATTCTTCTTCAGCACCCTACACAGATGACATGATCGTTTGCGAGCGATTTATGGATTCGTGCCGCTGTAGGCTTGTCAGCGATTGTTTCGCAGCATTTCCTCCAAGCAGCTCGCTTGGATCGTCTCAATACTAGATTGTATTGAGAGATTCCTCTTTGTTCGCTTTGCAGAGTTGAAGAGTTTTCTGACTTTCTTCCTAAGTTCCGCCAGTTGGACATTCCACCAAGGCACTTTGCGTTTGCTAACATGTGTCTTTGGGACACAGCTGTCGTGGTAGGAATCAAGCAGTATATTGTTAAGCTGGTATGCAGCTTCATCCAGGTCTTGTATGGACTCGATAGATGTGAGAAGCATATCTTTTTTTGAGAACACTAGTTCACGATAGCGATGCCAATCCGTAGATTTGAGACATATGAGAGTTGGCCAGGTATGTCTAACCTGATGTGCTGATGGTCTGACAGAGAGGCCTCATCTGATACGTGCCAATTTTCAATAAAATTAGAAATAAATGGACTAGCGAGGGTGAGGTCAAGTACCTCCTCGCGAATCGCATTTATGAAGGTAGGTTTAGAGCCTTTGTTCAAAATATCTATTTGTCTACTTACAAAGTATTCTAAAAGACACTCACCCCTTCTGTTGATGTTTCTACTACCCCAGACCTCATGATGTGCGTTGGCATCGCGTCTAATGATGATGTTTTAGCGATGTTAGTGTTTCCGCGATTTTGCTAAGGCTTCTTGTAGTCTAGCCGCAACAGGAGTGTTCGTTATTGTTTCGCAGAATTTCCTGAAGTTTTCTTCTTTTTGCTCTTCTCAGTTCCTTTTTGTGATTTGTAAATGCCACCCTGTAGCTTTGCCAATCTCCGTAACGCTTTGCTCTGTTGAACAGCTTGCGAGTTTCAGAACGTAATTTTGTCAAATTGCTGCTCCACTATAGCACATCTTGCCACCCTTTCTGTAGCTTATAGGACAGCTTAATTTAAACACGTTTGTAATTTCGGTACTAATGGTAGTGGTAGGTAGAGCGCTGGAGCCCTTCTACGGTCAATATTCTCCGGATTACTGTCTAGGGTTCCTTTGAAGGCCTCCCAATTTGGTTTTCTTGGGCTTCTTACTGGATTTCTTATGATACATGCACTATCCAAGTCAAACACAGTAATTCTATGGTCGACTTATGACACTACACCATTTATTACATCATTTTGAAAAATGATAGTCGATGTAACAGAACAAAAGCACTGTCTCTCCATTCTAAGGAATTTCACACCTTTAATGACTTCCCCAAACAAAACCAGTATTTCTACAATTCACCACCTAGGCTGTCCCTGAATCGTCTGCCGCTTGATTAAATTTATTATAATTAATTCAGAAAAACCTGCAAAATTATTTATTCTCTCAATATAACAGCAGACAAAAAAAAAAACCGAAAAGATACAAACAAACACCTGATTATCCTCCTGAGGCGGCAGCAACCGGTCATAGTCGTGTCGTCGGTGAAAGCCCCTTGCTTTCATATGTCGTGTGACTCCAGCCCCAGACAGACAATAACAATATCATCATCTGACTTCCTATACTATGACTGGTTTCGCGTACATTTCCCAGACTTGGCCATAAAGCCACACCAGTTGGCATACAGTCAACCCCGTCTCATCGTAAAACTACACCCGCACCTACAAACGAGTGAATTTAATTAGTACGGCGGCGGCGACGGCAAATTGTGTTGTTTTGTGTTCTCATTAATTAATTACAGAAAATACAAACAAAACACGACCATCGGGGGAATATAGGTCAACTCATCCCCTACATCACCCCAAATGACTGACGACGAACACGATCCGACGAGGGCTATCTAAACAGAAACACACCACGGAAAATGCCATCAGCTTACGAGCAATCCAATTTCCATAGAACTCAGCTGAGACTGAGTGGTGGTGAAGCATAAAAATTATCCCAAAACCTGGACAAAGGTAAACCGATGGAACAATGGAGGCCGGGGGTGGGGGTTCATAAATACCGCCATACGACAAAAGATACAAAACATCACGAAACAAATTTGGCGCTGACTCGCTGCTCCATACACGAAAATTCGAGTAAATTACCGTTTATTCATCTAATGACCTAGAAATTCAAAGAACGACCAAACCAGTGGACGGACGGACAAAAAAAAAAAAAAAAAGGCAAAGCCGCACATTTCAAGGACACACGACGGCTGGTGGAGGTGTGTTTTGGCTCGACTATTGCGTAACGTCTTGGTTGGCTGGCTGTGTTTTGTTGTGTTTGCGTCTAGACACCGGTAGACCATACTAAATACTTATAGACTCTGGCTGACGCAGTTGGTCATGGTGTCGTGCGACGCTGTTGTTGTTGTTGTCAGCCGTCTGGTTTGTTTGTTTGTTGTCGGGTAAATACACCTCAATGAGTCTGGCAAGTGGTGAATAATGTAAGACGGATGAGGTAGTAGACGTGTCAGGGCGGACGGTGCAGGAAGCAAAGCCAGTAGACCGAATGATTTTCTGTTTATTTTTGGGTTTTTTGTTTTTGGAATTCCACCGTTAGTACGAATATAAGGTGATTTACGGGGAATTTCGAAATTTATTGTGGAGACGAGAAGTGAATTGGTGAGCTTGCACGAAATGAATAAGTGATTACGGTGGAGCGGAGGCATTAATCTTGCGGTAAGTCGGCGTGGGCTTTTCTTGAAGAGAAATGTCCTGCCATTCGGGTGGTACAAAGTCGTCTAACCCCCCCGTGGAGGATTTGTGTAAAAAATTGGGCCTTTCGGCAAAGGCATAATTTAACGTGGTCCTACTCTACTGTCTGATGTAGGTAGGCAGGTGATTGAGGATTGATCTGAGCAGTGAATGCGATACAGGCAATTGTCAGTATTTATTAAGGAATCGCTGAATTGGAAGGTTTTAATGAGAAAACAGGCGCTGTTGACTGGAGGAGTATCATCATTCATCTCTAATGTACCGTATTATTTGTAGGCGTCTTCGAAATGATGTCAATTAAAAGATTTCCGACCATTGGAGCATGCAGCACGTTGAGCTGAAACAGACTCGAGTTGTCAGCATTTTCTGGTAGTTTCGAAAAGCTTCTGGTACGACGAGGTATCTGGTGCCTATTATCAGATCAATTTTCACCTATGGACCTGTAGTATGGTGGGCTAGAATGTTGGTTAAATCTATCTGTTCTATACTTACCAAACTGCGTAGAGATGTTTGTCTTGAGGTAAGTGGCAACATGTCTAGTCACAGCAAGGGGGACACTCACAAGAGTACAAAGACATGCATGCCTCTAGATCACCGGGGCCATGAGAACATGTCCAACTGCAGCCATTGAAGTACTCATAGAGCTAACTCCGCCTCGTCTCGCAGTGGAGCCAAATGCAAAGCAGACGATTTTAAGGATGGCAAAAGAAGGTATTGAAAGGGAGAAATGCGTTAGTTACAGAGAATACGATGCGCTTCTTAAGAAACTTCTCCTTATGCTAGTCCCCAAGGGCGACAGTACCAGAAAATTAGACTTTGGAAAAAACTTTCGTACAAGGTTAAACACTCGTAACAAGAAAGAGTGGAGCAACGAATCCACATTATACGGGCTGGGCAACCACACAATAAAGCGATATACAGACGGTTCGAAAACTGAGGTAGAAACAGGGACAGGTGTATTTGGGCCAAGGACAGAGCACTCAGAACCTATGGGCAAGAGTACTAGCATCTTTCAATATGAAATATGTGCTGTAGATATATGTATCCAACTCAATCTCGAAAGAAGATACAGTTACTGCGACATAGCAATACTGTCAGATAGTCAAGCAGCTATCAAAGGACTTGACTCCTATGTCATTAAGTCAAAACTTGTGTGAGAATGCGTACACAAGCTTTATGAATTGGGTAGAAACAACAAAGTAACGCTCTAGTGGATACGCGGTCATATCGGGATAAAAGGTAATGAAGCAATAGACTCCATGACAAGACAAGGAGCCGCAGAACCCTTCATTGAACCTGAACCATTCTGCGGAATAGGGAAATATACCATACTCGAAGAATTCAGGAAAATGGAGAAAGAAGACAGGGCAAGAACCTGGAATAATACTACAGGTCTGAGGCAAGGTAAGAAACTACTCGGATGTCACAACCGGAAAGATTCGAGGCCTGTATCTGCTTACTTACTTACTTAGGTGGCGCTACAGTTCGGGGTGAACCTGGGCCTCAACCAACAAGCCTCTCCCTTTAGCTTGGTCTTTAGCTAATTGCCTTCAGTTGCGCAATCTAAGTTGGTCGAGGTCCCTTTGAACTTGTGCGCGCCACCTACGGCGATGATTCCCTCTACTGCGTCGTCCCTCGAGATTAGATTCGAAGACTCTGCGGGCCGGAGCGTTGGTGTCCATTCGCTCTACATGTCCTAGCCATCTCAGACGTCCAATATGCAGTTTTTTGACTAGGTCGATGTCGCTGTATAGCTCGTATAGTTCGTGATTGAATCTTCTCCTCCAAAACCCGTCAACGCAAATGGGACCGAAAATCTTACGAAGAATTTTTCTCTCGAAGCAACCAAGAACATCTTCATCCTCTTTTAATAAAGTCCATGTTTCAGCGCCGTAAAGCAGGACTGGGATAATCAAGGTCTTATATAGAGTCTCCTTAGTTGTTCGAGATAGGGCTTTACTGTTGAATTGCTTTATAACCCCAAAAATCAGCGATTGGCAAGAGTTATTCTTCGATTGATTTCTGCACTGATTTTGTTAGTAGAATTTATAGCAGAGCCAAGGTAGACAAAGTCCCTTACTACTTCGAAGTTATAGCTGCCCACTGTGACATTCTGTCCAATTCGTCGATGTTGGTTTTCCCTTCTAGTTGACAGCATATACTTGGTTTTGCCCTCGTTTATCGCCAAACCCATTTTGGCCGCTTCCGCCTCAATGCTTGCAAACGCACCGGTGACAGCCCGCTGAGATCTTCCGATAATGTCTATATCGTCGGCGTATGCAAGCAGTTGTACAGACTTGTAATAGATTGTGCCTCCGGTGTTGGCTTGTGGGTTCCGCACAATCCGTTCAAGTACAATGTTAAAGAAGTCACATGACAGCGCGTCACCTTGTCTAAAACCTTTTTTGACATCAAAGGTCTCGGTGAGGTCATTATCGACTTTGATGGAGCAGCGAGCGTTCGGCATCGTCAGCCTGCACAGACGGACAAGTTTGGCAGGGATGTCAAAACTAGACATGGCTCTATAAAGCTCTTCTCTATAGATGCTGTCATAGGTGGCCTTAAAATCGATAAAGAGGTGGTGAGTATCGATTTGGAATTCTTGGGTTTTCTCCAGGATCTGCCGAAGTGTGAAGATTTGATCGATGGTGGACTTTCCTGGCCTGAAACCGCACTGATAGGGTCCAATCAGGCTGTTGATAAAAGGTTTCAGGCGTTCACACAATATCGCAGAAAAGATCTTGTATGCGATGTTGAGGAGACTGATGCCTCTATAATTGGCGCAGTTGAGGGGGTCTCCTTTCTTGTGGATCGGGCAAACGATGCTGAGGTTCCATTCATCAGGCATACACTCGTCTGACCAAATTTTAGAGATGAGTTGGTGTATGCACTCTACCAATTCATGCCCAGCTGCCTTGAAAAGTTCGGCCGGTAAGCCGTCAGGTCCAGCAGCCTTGTTGTATTTTAGCTTGGATTTTGCTATCCTCACTTCGTTTTGGTCA
Source organism: Brachypalpus laphriformis (assembly GCA_945910035.1). Lineage (NCBI taxonomy): Eukaryota > Metazoa > Arthropoda > Insecta > Diptera > Syrphidae > Brachypalpus > Brachypalpus laphriformis. The sequence continues at coordinate 40,096,892 of OX246756.1, forward strand.
GGTGGACGGAAATTTTGACTATCATCGTCTATGTTGAATGGTTCATTCTGCCTGACAGCGGGATGTTGGTCTTCGTCGCCTTTATACAGTCTGCAGAAGTAGTTTTTCCATATTCTCAGCACCGACTGTGGTTCTACTACGAGGTTTCCATTTTCATCTCTACAGGTTTCTATACGGGTATTGCCATCTGATACGTTCTTTTTACCTTTTTGTAAAACTTCCGTACATTGTTCGTGGAGTATAAACTCTCGATATTCTCAAACGCGCGCTTCGCATGCTCTTTCTTCTTCTTTTAGAGAAGCCGATGTTCTTCCCGGGATACGCGTTCAGCGAAGAGTCTGGCGGTCTCTTGCGGTTGTACCTTTTCGACGTTAAATTTTCTCACAGTGATTCTTCTTTGTTGCTCAGATTGGAATATCCGCATGCGTACCTTAGCTACAACAAGGTGATGATCCGAGTCTATGTTGGCCGCTCGGAAGGTCCGGACATCCAGAATACTGGAGGCATGTCTTGCGTCGCAATATGATCAATTTGGTTGATCGTTACATGATCATTGTCTGCTTATGAATATCGAGATGAGGAAACCATGTGCTTGCTATGGTGACATTTTGCTCCACAGCGAAATCAATTAGCCTTAGTCCGTTATCAGACGTGGTGTCGTGTAGGCTATGCTTATCCACTGCCCTACCAAAGTCGTCCTCCTTTCCTATTTCGGCGTTAAAATCGCCCAATACGATTTTAACGTCGTATTTAGGACATTGCTCGGATGTTTTGTCGAGGAACTCGTAGAAATACTCTTTGGTGGCAGGGTCCTTTTCTTCCGTGGGAGCATGAACACATATTAGGCTTATGTTATCGAATTTAGCCTTGATCCGGATAGTCATAATACGCTCGCTTACGTGTCGGAAGCTTAAGACTTCTTGCCTAAGTCTGTCGCGTATAACAAATCCGCATCCGAATGAGCGTTGCCTGTTGCCTCTGTAACAATCACCATAGTAGATGTCACAGTGTTTCATCCTCTTTTGGCCCGGCCCATCCCATCGCACTTCCTGGATGGCGGTACTATCTGGGGCCTTATTTTGTACTGCTTTCGGATTCGGATTGCCATTCGGAAATGTAATCCGATTCTAAAATGAATTGGTATTTCGTATGGTTCTCGGATTGGGTGAACGTGCTTTCAACTCAAAATAAAAAATGTCCGAAAGTTAGATTGTCAAAACATCTATCAAACGTCCCTTAAATTACTTGGAAATTGAGTTTGTATACATTTGCTATAGAAACGCAATAGAAAATAAGGCCTCTGCTTTATAGCAGTCTAGGGGCTCTGCTAGTTGTTCGGCTGTACGTGGTCTGTAAAGGGACAGAACATTCCACGTACAGATCCGAAGGTCGTTGTCCTTCGTTGTACAGGACATCGGGTTGCGTGCACTTTTTGTTTTTGTCCGGTAATGAGTGCTTATAGCCCAGGTTGAAATCTAATTCGGCGGGCTGTCGGTCAGTGACACTGGGAAGATTTCCGTGCATTAGTGGAACTCTGATGTGATCAAGATTATATGATCGGCCAAATTAATATTGATAGACATTAAGTACAATGAGGACTATTTTTGGAGTGGGGTTTGGAACTCAGCTGCTTAAACTCGTCGAAGGAAATTTGCTGTAATTATTGCACTTAGTCTTCATTTCTTGTATTTGTTAAGAGTACATGTGGGGTTACTCTGAATGGTGTGCCACCGCATTTAAACATTTTTTTTTTTACCAAAAAACCGGAATTTATTGAACCGGCTACCTACCACTCAATAACCGAACTTCTTAACTTTACATGGATTGGCATTTGTTTCTCAAAAGTTGCCCTATGATGTTTTTGCTCTCACTGAAACAAATCTCTCCCTGTCTATAAGAGTAATGAGTTATTTACCACCGAATTTAATTTTTTCCGCGATGATGGTCTTGATAAAGGCAAACCCCACAGGCGGATCAGTAGAAATGCAGTGAAGTGGGAGGGTTATGATCCTTTATTTTCGAATCATAACCTCGCTGATAAAAGGAAGAAGAATATGGTCTTGATAAAGACGATTATTCTTCTGGCCGCGGAGTTCTCCTGGCTATACATAACTACTACGACTCCGAACTTAACAAATTGTCGCATACCTCTGATTTTGAGTTTATTTGCGCTAAAATTACAATGCTTAAACGTAATCTGTACCTACTTTGCTGCTTTATTCGTCCTCCTCAACCAATTCAAGGCTACCAACTTGCTATAGATGCTATAGACTCTCTCTTTGTTGCTCCTGATCCCAGCGATGGTGTCATTATCTTAGGGGATTTTTTTCTTCCATTTCTCCAATGGGTTCCGTCTGAGGATGAGTCCCATCTTATCACTGCAAATGCAACCTCAGACAAAGAAGTCCTTTTCGCAGATTGTCTCTCCAACTCTGGCATCCAGGAAATCAGTGGCATAACTAACCGCCTTGGCAGACAACTTGATCTTATCTTTTCATCTGATGCTAATGATTGTATTGTTCCAGCAAGACCGATACTATCCTCCGCTCCTTGTATCGTATTCTGGTATTCATTCTCAGAACTCATATAGCTTTAACTTTCGGAAATCTGACTTCACCGAACTTAACATACTCAGTAATGCTAATTTTAACTACGCACGCGTTACTGTGGATAGTGTTCTTGCATCCTTCTATAGTATAATGTTCGATTATCTTCTGCAAGCTGTTCCTTATTAAAAAAACTGTTTTTCATCCCCACCATGGTATAATAGACAATTGCGCTCACTTAGTAATAAGAGGAACAAACTTTGTAGAGCATACCTAAAATCCCGTTCTGGCTATGACTACTTCATCTATCAGCAAACACATACACGCTGCGAAGCTCTCTACCAGAATTATCTTGACCGAATGCAATCTAGTCTCATACTGATCCTAAGCGTTTCTATCATTTCATAAATGCCAAACGAAAATCTGATAGATATCCATCTACCCTTAAACTCGCCAACACCTCTTCGTCGGACCCTAAAATTGTTGCAAACTTATTCGCTCAGTTTTTTAGCCAGTCGTTTACCGACCGCATCCTTGAGCCCGACTATGATTACTTCTTATAGGGACAATTGCGCCAAAACGTCATTAGTTTCGGTTAATATTACCTCGCTACTTGTCGCAGAGAAGATTAACAAACTTAAGGATCACGACTTTCCCGGTCCTGATGGGTTGCCCGCAATTGTTCTAAAAAAAAATGCGTGACCCACTTGGCCCAACCACTGACTTCTCTTTTTCTTATATCCATTTATCAAGGATCTTTCCCCCTACTTTGGAAAAACTCATTTATCATCCACACAAAAGGTCCTAACTATCTAACCTAATCTAACTATCGAGCTATGGCCAAACTATCACGCATACCCAAACTCTTCGAGCGCATAGAGTGCGACTCAATGTTTTTTCATTGCAAATCCATCTTTGCGTGATTTATGTGTAATCTGCGATATGGAACTTAACTTCCGTTCCCATATTGACCACATAACAAACAGAGCCGATTCTGCGCTTGGCCTAGTAAAACGTTGGTCTAAGGAATTTCGAACCCACACGTCACCAAATCACTTTATATCACATTCGTTCGACTTATCCTCGAATATGCTAGCCAAACTTGGTCGCCACACTACACTGTCAACATCCGACGTATTGAAGCCATCTAGTGCAGGTTTATCCATTTTTCCCTACGTGGTCTTCCTTGGTTTGATAGATACAACTTGCCTTCCTACTCTGATCGCTTAAAACTCATCAATCTTCAGTCTGTCGAAAGTCGACGCGAAACTGCCGACTTACTCTTCCTTCATAAGCTTATTACTGTTTCCAGTATATTTGAAAAGAAGCGCGTGAGCCAGTTCCTATAATGGGTGCCACTGTGTGTAAATAATTCCGGGAATTTGCCATCTATTCTAGCGGCCTTACCTGACTTGAGCTCTTGGAGTGAAGCTTCTACTTCCTTCAGTGTGAATGAACTTGAAAACGCTGCTAGTGCGTGTGACTCTGATTTCAGTAGTTTAAAATTCTCCTTGAAGAGTTTGGAGGCGATCGCATTCATCCGACCAACCAGGGATGCATTGTTTCCGATATCCTCTCGGAAAAGTGTTTCTTGGCTGTGGAAAGAATGGTGCCGACGAGTAGATCAGAGTTTTTGACTAGCGGGTGGATCAATCTTATACTGGCGTTCAGGTTTTTTTTGTACCCGTCCCAGGAGGCTTTGGTGAAACTCCATCTAAGTTGGGCAACAGATTTAACAATAGGTATTTGAATGTTGATGTTAATGACAATTGGTCAGTGCTGGCTATGGAGGAAGTTCATGGGAACTTGACGACTGGTTTGCAGAGGCCTAAGGTCGCGGTTGCAGCTCACAAATGTAAGACCCGTGTTGTAGTCTCTAAGCCACCGTCTGGAATGAAAGGAGCCGGCATCCTTGGCATCGAAGATGAGGGTGAATTCGGCCCACTCTGATAGCACAAGTCCATTTGGATCATTATTAGGGTATCTTCGTGATGTGTGGTGACTGTCAAAATCGCCCGCATAAACAGCTGGGTGGTCAAAGAGTGGTATGACACTTATGGCCAAGGCATGATTGGAGGTTTAAGTACGTTGGTAATGCCACCTACTTCTACAGTGATGCAGAACACGTTGTCAGTGGAGCTTTGCTGGATTAACCTTGCGTTCTTAACGCCATTGCGAATGAAAGTGGCAGAGCCATATGCTAACACTCCCATGGGTGTGTATCCATGTATTTTTTTTACTAAAGTCAGCTTCCGATGCCGAATGAGTCTTTTGGTTACCTGCTACGTCGATGATATTGTCCTTAAGAATCTTTGAGAGGTATTCGCCTTTGGAATTGCTTATACCTTCAATATTTAATTAGAGAATGGGGACTGAAGGTCAGATTCTTTTTGTCAGGAAGGTCTTAAAAGAACTGTTTCTTCTGATAGAATTTGTTGACTGCATTAAGATTCGGTAGTTATCTTGTTTGCCAGGAAATGAGTGGATATAATTTGATTGTTCGGCAGCCTCAATGTGATAGATCATTTAGCGATACCCCGGGATGCACCACATGGAGGCGATCTATCATTGCATCCCACTTGAAGAGATTCACTCCATAAAAATCGGGGACAAGTATAGTTACGCGTCTACACATGAATGTAGTATTTTCAAGTGCTCCTTGCAAAGATTATATAATTAGCTATTATGAATCAGGGCTCGCCAAAGACCATCGAATAAAGAAAATCTAGGTTAGTGTACAGACCATTCTGCACTGATAGCATAAAATTGTTTACACAACAATTCATCCATTGATCCCATTCCATGAAATAGGGTACTGTCCCTAGAAAGGGAAATGCATTCCATTAACCCTTTTGCGATAACTGCACCCTCACCCCCCACGCCAAAGGAACAAAGTAATTGGCAGTGGTTGATGCACTTTGGACGACTTTTCGTCTCACTACAAAGTGAACTACTTTACGTATGTGTATGTACTTGATATCATGCTTTCAAAGGATTAAAAAAAAAAAGGATTCCGACAGTGCGTACGAAGATGGCGATGATGTCAAAGCACTTTTGAATTTTAGTTAGGGTTCTTTACAATACCGCTACTTAACAACCAGTGCGTGCATGTGCGGCTGTCCTCTTTGTAATGCAAAAGGAAATGGAACTCCGTATGTAAAGAATATACGAAGTTATTTCCATTTTTCTTGCTTATTGCTGCTGTTGGGTCGTCGGGATACTCGACATATGGCTCAAAGGGAACCCAGAGTCTCCTTTGAGTGGTTGTTTCTATCTTTATTAGACGAATAGTGCGATGCATTTGAATGTACATAGCTACTCGTATGCACTTGTTTTCTTTTGCTTTTGAAGATACTTGTGGCATGGAAAGTTGTTGATATAGTTAGATGGTACAAGTTTTTCTTTAGATAGGGGTGGAAAAACAAAAGTTCACTATATTCTTAGATCGGCTTCAAGTTTTGAAACAGTTTCTCCGACTTGGCGTTCCCTATAGATACTTTCAGAACAATTTGACTTCAGACTGGCTTTATCCTCAACTTTGCCTGCGTTTCAATAAACAGCGCCTAACTATGGAAAACTTGTACCAAATCAAGCTAGCTCCCATATCCTATCCTGCATATACCACGTGATTCAGTACACTTGTTTTCAGTGCCGGTGAAGCCGTTCTGAAGTTGAGGGTGTGTAATTCATCACGAGACTCATATAACTTACGAGTACTAGTTAGTTTCCTACGCCAACGATATAGTCATTGTTGCAAGAGGGGAATTTGAAGAAACGCTATGCAAAATCATTCAAAGAAGTCTAAGAATCACATAGAAATGTTGCGAAACGGTAGGACTCAGAGTGAATCCTACCAAAACTACTGGGATACGCTTCACCAAGAAAAGATAGCTAAAGCGTATGCAACCTATCCTGTTGGAAGGTATCAGGGTCGACCCACAGAAACAGGTCAAGTATCTATCTACCTGGGGCTACCGCCTAGCCACATTGAGGTGGATGTACATGATTATAGTAAGACCCATCATCACATACGAGGCAGTGGCATGCAAAGATAAGCCTACGTATGTTAAACAGAACTTTGCAAACCTGTCCTGCAGTAGCACTAGACGTGATCGTAGGTATACTTCCGCTACATATAGTGCTAGAGGGAATCGCAAAAAGACCATATTGGGAATAAGCAAAGAGGGCATCGGACATGCATCGCGAACAAAGAACGAGCAGCTCTACCCAAATCGGTGCTACTTCTGGACTGGCCCAGAGATGATATGGTCAAGAAATACTGCTTTGAAAGAAAATTCGAATCAAAGCAGAGCAACAAAGGAGATTGGAGCAGTGCGTTCGATAAGTACCCATTCAAAAAACACACAATTAAATGGTACACGGACGGATCGAAAACATCTACACTGGGGCAGGAGTATACGGGCCCAGGATCAGATATTCAGAATTACTGGGAACATTCCCCACTATATTATAAGCAGAAGTTCACGCGATCGAAAGATGCGTACAATTCAACCTAGGCAGGAATTATGGCGGACAGGACATCGCAATACTGTCAGACAGCCCAGCCGCTATCAAAGCATTGACCTCACACGAGATCAGATCCAAACTAGTATGGGAGTGCCTCAGCAAGATCAATAAACTAGGGGGAAAAACATAAAGTAACTCTCTACTGGGTACCAGGACATGTAGGAGTGGAGGGAGACGAGCAGCTGATGAACTAACAAGAAATGGACCAAACATGCCGTTCCTTGGACTAGAACACTTTTGTGGGATAGTACCCCACAAAATAAGGAAAGACTTAAGGAAAGAGGAAGGGAACAAATCGGGACGATATCCTCCTGTTAAGACAGATAAAATAACTTCTGGGGAACTACTTACTTACTTAGATGGCGCTACGGTCCGGGGTGGACCTGGGCCTCAACCAACAAACCTCTCCAGTTAGCACGATTACGAGCCAGCGAGGTCGTCCTCTACTGCGTCGTCCATCTGGGGTGGATTCGAAAACTTTCTTAGCGGGAACGTTGGGCTCCATCCGCTCTAAATGACCCAGCCATCTTAGTCGCTGTATGTGAACTCTTCTGGCTAAGTCGATGTCCTTGTACAGGCCGTATAGTTCGGCATTGTACCTTCTCCTCCACTCACCGTATATGCAGACGGGACCAAAGATCGCTCGAAGAACTTTTCTCTCGAAATAACCAAGGGCATCCTCATCCGGTTTTGTTAAAGCCCATGCCTCTGCGCCATACAGCAGGACTGGGATGATTAGTGTCTTATAAAGAGTTACCTTAGTAGTTCGAGATAGGCCCCTGCTACTCAATTGCCGTTTTAGCCCATAGAAACAACGATTGGCAAGAGTAATTCTTCGTGTGATCTCCCTACTGATGTCATTTGCGGAGTTCACCATAGAGCCTAGGTAGACAAAATCCTTTACTACCTCAAAATTATATCTGTCTGCAGGCTTCTGTTCTGGCTTTGAAACCCTGGCATGTTCTTTTTACGCTTTGGTAAAATTTTCGAATATTATTCCTGCAATAAAGTCTCTCAATCTGCTTGATCGAGCGCTTCTCATGTTCCTTTTTCTTCTTTCTGAGAAATCGATGTCCCTCTTTTCTAGTGCGCACGTAGAGCTCGTAAGCAGCTCTAGTCCTTCTATACAGCGCCTCTTGTTTAGCTACATGTGCTTGCCGGCATTCCTCATCAAACCAGGTGTTTCGTTGTGGTGGCAGAGAGAAACCCAGTACATCAGAGGCGGCATCTCTGATGGCTTGTTGGCAGCGCTGCCACTGGTCTTCCGTATTTGCTACTGGCGGCATAGGACTTATGTAGATTCAGATTAGAAAAAACACGATCGGCAAAGGTTCTGGCGATCTCTTAGGTTAAGTTAGGTATGTGGGCTGGCAGGGAGTGACGCTCTCTGCCACACTGAGGTCAGCGTTGACCCATTGTGGTACCCATGTGGGAAAAAGTGATCCCTTACCCAATGAAACTAGAAACTACTCAGTCACTTACTTCATTTCTGCATACAAACCACCTTGATGATTTGATGAAGTTCAACATCTTTTCCGTTGAAACGCCGGAGAGTTCCTCGAGATCCTGGAAGAAAAATTTACCAAGGAACTTTTTCCTGGAGTGTTGAAGACTCGGGCAGTGGCACAGGAAGTGGGTTGTGTCCTCAAAAACTTCCTCGTCACCACAGCCTTTGCAGAGTTCCTCCTCTGTCAGGCGTAGTTTCTTCAAGTGGTACCGCAGAGTGTTGTATCCCGTGATGATGCCCACGAGGGTGGAAAGGGATTTCCTATCTTTACGGATGATTCTCTCGGTCTTTGCTTTGTCGAAAGATGGCCATAGCTTCCTAGTGATGGCGCAAGTTTCCATGGAGTTCCATCTTGTGTTCGCCTCCTCAGTGGCTTTATTCCCCGCAGCGAGCTTGAGTGTGCAAGGCGGGATACACACAGGGGGGTCAACTTGTTCTAGTGGGGCTGCTGAGCCGATTCTCGCCAGCTCGTCGGCTTTCTCAATGCCTGGGATACCCTCGTGTCCAGGGACCCAACAGAGCGATACCTTGTGCTGTGTTCCAAGAGCCCTGAGCTCTTCTCGACAACACTTCACAAGCTTCGATTTAATTTCTATGGCAGTAATCGCTTTTATAGCTGTCTGGCTGTCGATAAAGATGGTGATACCTTCTGGCGGTATTGCCCTTACCGCAGACTCACGGGCGGCTGTTGCCACTGCTAAGACCTCTGCTTGGAAAACACTGCTGTGGTCTGGAAGTCGTATGGATTTTGATACACCTAGAGGGTCGGAGAAGATACCTTATCCTACACCAGTGGCGCACTCTTACTATTGTAGCTTTTCGACGTCAAATTTCCTCACAGTATTTCGTTGATTTCACTCCGTTGTGGATATCCGCATCCGTACCTTGGCTACAACTAGGTAGTGATCCGAGCCCACGTTGGCTCCTCGGAAAGTCCGGACACCCAGAATACTGGAAGAGTGCCTTGCGTCGATCGCAATGTGATCGGTTTGGTTGACAGTTTTTCGACAAAGTTTCGCCCCGCTGCAAAGTCGATTAGCCTCAGTCCGTTGTCGGATGTGATGTCGTGCAGGCTGTGCTTTCCGACCACGCTACTAAAGACGTCCTCTCTTTCAAGCTTTACGTTAAAATCACCTAGGATAATTTTAACGTCGAGGTAAGGGCATTGCTCATACGTCTTGTCTAAGAGCTGGTAGAAGTCATCCTTTGTCGCGTCGTCCTTCTCCTCATGAGGGGCGTGAACGCATATTAGGCTAATGTTGCCAAATTTAGCCTTGATGCGGATAGTCATAAGGCGCTCGTTCACATGCCGGAAACTCAAGACTTCTTGCCTAAGTCTGCCTCCAATGACAAATCCGCACCCGAATAGATGCTGTCCTTTTTGTCTGTAGCAATCGCCGTAGGAGATGTCACAGTTTTTCATACTCCTTTTGCCCGGTCCATCCCATCGCACTTCTTGGATGGCGGTAATGTCTGCTTTGAGATACTCTAGGGCCTCCGCAAGTTATTCGGCTGCACGTGGTTTGTAAAGGGACCTAACATTCCATGTGCAGACACGAAGATCGTTGTCCTTTTTACGTTTGCTTGGGTCGTCAACAGTAAATTCATCCATATCCGAGGCTGTTGGTTGCTTCGTAACCAAAGGGTATTACGCGGTAGGGAAGTTAACCCGACGGCACAACCCCCAACCTGGAGGACCAGATCCTTTTTTTTACCCCTAAGACGAGGGGCCGGATACACCGATGTCAGTAACCCACTTCTGGGATATGAGCGCTGCCGTCGGCGCATTAAGGGCTCATCCGCCACCATCTCTTTTTCAATACCCTGACGTAGTATTGAAAATCCTTACAGACCTCAGCTTCAAATATGTCGACGTAGCTCCGGTAAGGTATCCGCTGGTCTGTAGACGTCACCATTGATTCCATCGGGAGAATTCATCCGCCGCACGTCCTCCTTCTGAGGACCTCTTGCTAGACTTCTGAGACGCATATTTCAGCCAATCAGGTCACAAGAGATTCCTCGTCCGGTTAAACATATGCGCGCTGAAGTTCACCCAGATATGCTTACGCAGATCCGAGTATTCAGCTACACATATATCGTCAGACTCAGCGTACGCTCATCGTTACTTCACTATCAGATAGCTATCCAGCGGGCACCGCGAGGAGGTGATGATGCGATTTTGCCCCCACTTCTGGAGAAGTGCAACTGGAAAAGAAGCAGAACCTGCCTAAAAGTTACCAAGAATCGACATCGAATCTTGGCGGGAATGTTAACGGGTCACTGCAGACTCAAGGAGCACCTTAGGAAACTGGGTATAGAGGAAGACGGATACTGAAGGCTCTGCAGGGATATTGCAGAAACACCAGCGCACCTTCTTATGGAATGCAAAGGACTGATACACAAAAGAAGAAACCATTTAGGTGCATATCTCCTACCAGAAATGGATGTACCTTCGCTGCATCCAGTGAAGATACTCCGGTTCATAGTAGCAACTGGACTGGAGGAAGTTCTCTAGATCGAGCATATCATCGACTAAAACCTTAGTTTGAGGGTCACAATAGATCTGCTAAAGGTCGCAGTGCACTTGCACCTCACAACAACTATATCTATCTAACTATCTAGTTTCGTGATGTTGTATCGAGATGACACATATACCACCTTGATCAAAAAGTTCCTGGAATAAAAACCGTGTGGCGCTCCCATCGTTCCGATTTGAGTTCTGTCTTTGTTAAGTTGGTACATCTGTTGCTGATATTCTCTCTAAATCTTAGCGTCATAGCTTGACATTTGCAAAAGTTACGTAGCCAAGAGTACATCTATCTCTGTGTATGTTGGCGATTTTTTACAATTTTAGAAATAGATTTAAATTTGCAACAACTAACTTGTATTAAATTTTGCGTAAAAAACGGATTTAATGGTGCGCGAACGTTGGAAATGTTGGAAATGTGTTTCGGCAACGATTCTCGAAAGAAAACGGTCGTTTACCAGTGGCACGAGCGGTTCAAAAGTGGTCGTGAGTCAATCGAAGATGATGAACGCAGTGGCAGACCATCGACATCGAAAATCGACGAAAACATTGATAAAGTAAAAGAAATGTTGGTCAATAACCGCAAATTGACCATCAGAGAGATAGCGGAGGACTTGAACATTCCCTATGGATCCGTCCAAGACATTTTGGTTAATGATTTGGGTTTCCGTCGTGTAGCAGCAAAGTTGGTGCCAAAAGACCTCAATTTCACGCAAAAAAGAGACCGTGTTGACGTCACAAAAGACATGATTTTTTGACGAGAAATGCAACATCCAACAGCCACCGAATTCACCTGAATTGGCTCCCTGTGACTTCTTTCTGTTCAATCGAGTTAAGAAACCATTACGGGGAACGCGTTTCAGCAGCCGAGAGGAAGTAATGGAAAAATCGCAGGAAGCACTGATGGACATACCGAAAACCGAATATAAAAAATGTTTCGAGGATTGGATCAAGCGCTGGTATAAGTGTGTTGCAGTCGATGGGGATTACTTTGAAGGGGACAATATAGATTTAGATGAATAAACTTGTATTTTTTATTTTCTGAATAAATTCCGGGAACTTTTTGATCAAGGTGGTATATCTCAGATAACTTTTAGGCCACCGGGTTGTTCAAAAGTGAAAACCTGACCAAAATGCATTCACTTGTTTCAAAGTGATGTGAGGACAAACATACTCGAAGTTCAAAAATCTATATTTTCAATAAATTTTCAGATGTACATACTCAATCTACTTCGAGGAATATCTGCAAGCTTGTGGGAATTCTCCTTTCAATCAGGTGTACTCGTTTATTCTCCCATGAGAGCAAATATTTATGAATCCTCCGCCACACTCCTTGTCAATAGCAACAATTTCGGCTAAGTTTTTATTGCAAAACAATTTTCCAGACTCAACTAAGTATCCCTACCCCCCATCTGGCAGTCAATATGCCCCCGTCCATGGAATTCCTAGGTGATGTCTGAAGAGCTCTCTCAATATATGTACATGTACCAAGGGGTTAACTTTTGGGATATGCACAACCACGGGATACTGGCAGAAGAAAAAGGACCAAAAAAGAACAAAAAAAAAAAACTTGTGAAACTTCCTAAGCAAACACTTGTATGTGTGTGTGTGTGTGTGCGTTCGATGTACCTTTGGCTTAGTGTGGCTGGGAAACTTTTCGCCTAGCTTTTCTCTGTGTCTCTCTGAACGGGAAGTGAGTAAAATACTTCTCGTCTAGACAGGCAGACGGGGACAAAGTTGCTTTCCTTTCAGTCCGCTTCACTGTAATCAAGCCGCTTCTGGGTGTGTAACTATGTTGGTCTGATTGATACTGTACCTCAAGGACAAAACGGCAAATACATCAAATAGCAGCGAGCACAATGGTGACAATTGATTGTGATGAATGGTTTTTTGATGTGTTTGCTGCACCATTGCATGCAGGCACCAGGAATATGCACGCCTCGCTGTAATCGAACAGAGAGCAGTAAATTGGTGCTAACTTCAGATCAAATATGAAATTGAGTTGACATTTTTTTTTTGCTGTTTTTGGTTTAAAAAAGAAATTGAAGGAGTATCTATCAAATCATATGAATCCCATTCATATACATACATAGTTAGATACAAGGATACGACAAAGTTATACTCGGTTGGATGCCCGGTTGCTAAGGCATTGTAGGCAATGAGTCAGCTTATGATATAGCAAGGACCAGGGACCTTTTGCGATGTTAACTGGCAGCGATTAATAAATGGGAACACAAACTTCGTCTAATCCACTGGAATATTGTTCCAGGAGTAATATGGTAGGTAGGTAGAAGTGGCGGTTCTGTAAAACAAAGACCCAATTAGCACAGTTGTGCGACCTTGGATGTTGATGTGTGTTGGTGAGGACTGTGGAGTTTAAGAAGAGGGTTAGTTCATTTATGTTTTTACCCGAGATCTCCTCAAGTGAATTGTAGAAGGGTTTGCCTAATGCTTGATGTCTAGCCCTAGCTAGTGCCGGACAAGTGCACATGTAGTGGATAATTGTTTCCTTTTCGGTGGCTATGTTGCAACTATCCAGGAGTAATACTTACACTCGATAAAAGTTGTATTAGGAAGTTGGTGGACGCATTGACTGGCCTCTGCTGGCTTAGCTGTCAGCTGAATAATCTGAGTCTGTCTTCTGAGCCAGAGTGCCGTCTCTGTAAGGAGAAGGAGCAGACCTCTGCGCAAATTATCTGTGAATGTCTCGCACTATGATGGTTGAGACGTGCGCCGTATCTTCAATAGAGAGTTACTCACACTTGTGGGGCTTAGGGCTCCTCTGCCAAGAACTTACTCACTTAAACAAAGGATGTGGTGGTGGCCATTGGGAAAGGTCGTTTTTTCTTTTGTAAGTACAATACAAGGATATAAAAACATCAAGCCTATGTTAGACGAAAAGGCACTCAAATCGCACGAGATCAGGGCCTGGCTAGTATGTGAGTGTGTGAGAATAAAAAAACATTAAGCCAATATAGTCACCCTCTGCTGGGTATCAGGATATGTAAGAGTGAAGAAGGAAGAAGCAGAGTTCTTTGGACCTGAATAATTCTGCTGATAGAAAGTAAAACATACACGAGCATAAGCAAAATTCCACTTCGTATTCTTACAGGTCACTGTCGACTTAAGGAGCGCCTAAGGAAACTGGGTTTAGAAGAGTATGGATACTTAAGATTTTACAGGAAGAAACACCATAGATCACCAGACAAGAAGAGACCATCTTTGAGCTCATATTTTACCAGGGACGGATTTACCTTCATTAGATTCACTTTAGATACTTCATCAAAGCAGCTGGACTGGAAGATGTGCTCTAATTCAAGTACGCTATCAATTAGAACTTCGGCTCTGGTCACAGAAGCTCTATCCAGGTCAAAGTGCCCTCGCACTTCGTAACCTTACGTTAACAACTATATGATAGGCTGCTGAGCATACGCCCATACATAAGCATGGGCATACTGGAAGCTGATTTTCGTGCTGTTAGGGTAGGTAAGTGTGGTGGTTCTTCTTAAGAAAAGAACCAAATTAGCACTAGGTGTCGTTTTGATACCACAAAACTCGTGTACCTGGATGTAAAAGGTGTGTTGGTGTGGAGTCTCTAGATCCAGCCTGTGGAGTTTAAAAAGATTATTAAATCTTTAATGTTTCTCTCTGAGACTTCTTCAAGGGAATTGAAAAAGGGTTTTCCTAAAGCTCGTTGTCTGGCCATAGCCAGTGGCGGATAGGAGCATAAAAAGTGGATAAGGGTTTCTTTCTCAGTAGCGACATTGCAACTGCGAGAGTGTGTGTTGTGTGGGATACTTAGTTTGACCACATAGTCTCCTAGGCTAGTGATCCGTGGTGGTTGCTGCTATCCTGGCGATAAAATAAATATTTGGCACAACAGCTCTTTAAGTGCCAGGGCCTAGCTTCTCGCAACCAATCATGTTGTGTGCGTTATATTTTTCACACGAATGGAAGGGACCTACAGTTTAGTGTCGTATCCGAACTGCGATTTGAGAAGTTTTTTCGTGACTACAATACTCTCGGATGTTTGTCAGACGCTCGCGAGAGGTGGGACCGTGAAAAAACTTTTTGGTGTTTTCTGGGATTCGAACTTGGAACCTCATGCGCAGTGATCCGACACACTAATCACTTACGCCACGGTGCCCGCTGGCGATGTCCCTAGGCGTTCTGTTTAAGAAGTGGGTTGTTTTTGATTTGTTGTAGTTTGGCCACATCTTTCTAGATATGACATAGTTTGTTAGCCTAGTCCATCTGAGGTTGGCTTGGGCAAGGCATTTTGGGGATATTTCTGCTTTGACTGCTCCAAGCGGAATCTGAACTGTGGAGTGCTTAGCCTTGCCTAGCCAGTTCATCCGCAAGTTAATTTCCATAAACGTTACTGCGCCCTGAAACCCAAATCAGGGTTACCTATAGTTGGCCATCTAGCAAAGCTAGCTCATTTTGGCATTCGAGCACTAGCTTCGAGGATGTAGTAACCAATGCAATGGCTTTGATGGCTGCTTGGCTATCAATGAAAATGGCAATCTTTTGCCTCGGCCTTATATTGGTGTGTGTTTTGATCTGACGACAAGCTTCCCGGACAGCGAGTAATTCTGCCTGGAACACACTGGCAGAATCCGGGAGCGTATATTACTTAGAGATGTTTAAGGATTCGGAAAACACACCCGCACCGACTCCACGGTCCATCTTTGAACCGTATGTGTAGATTGTTGCGCCAAAATCCTTAATCACCTGCCCATTTTGCTATTCTGATCTTGTGGGGAATTTAACGTCGAGGTGCTATGTGAAATTCAATTTGGGTATCATGCAATCTGTTGTAGGCAAAACGAGTTCTCTCGGCAGAGAGACGCAGACTCCCTGAGTTTGACCCTATTGTGTGCTGTGCTGTTTACTATGTGCAGATCTAAAGGTAGGAGATGGAAGCAGACTGTTAGAGCATCGGTCGGGGTTGACCGTAGAGCGCCTATGGTGCCTATGCATGCCGTTCTTTGTACCTTATTAAGTTTGGTTTTACCTATATTATAAGCTCTATTTTAGAGCTGGCCACCACACCATTGAGTGAGAATTGGTCGTACCACAGCTGTGTACATCCATAAGGTCAATTTTGGGTGCAGTCCCCATTTTTTTCCGAAGGTTTTGCTACAAGCATAGAAAGCTATACATGCCTTCCTTACTCGTTTTTCTATATTTAACTTCCAGTTAATTAGAGAGGTCGTTAAAATAGGCCCAAAGACTTACCAGACAGCTATAAGGAAAAATAATCAGTGATGGAAAACAAGAGTAAATTGAAGAATAACCAAGAGAGAGTTTATATAAACAAAGAAATGTCAAAGCAAGAAAAGGAAATCAAACGAAAGATTAAAGAAATGCCAGATGAAGAAAGGAAAAATGGGAGGATTGCGAAGATAGGAGAACAAAAACTGACCATAACTGGTACAGAATGGAAATGAAAAAAAAAAGAAGAGAAGTTAGAGAAAGCTGATGCAAGCAGAAGATATAAAGGACAAACCGACAACAACAGAAGCAAGCGAAGAATTGGGAACTCCACAAAAAAACTAGAAAAAAAGAGAAGAACAAGTCCTCAGATAAACACAAAACAAATCTAAATTTGTTTTTATTTTTTCGTTTAGAGTATGCTCAGAGCGCACTCTATGAGCTCTGAATAATTTTACTGAGTGTTCAGAGCAAAATCCTGAGCACAGCCATTTTTCATATTTGACAGGGAGACAAAGAATATCCTCGTAACGTATATACCACGGTGCGTTGACGATCGTTCTAAGAACTTTATTTTCAAAAGTTTGTATGATGTTTCTATTACTTTTCTTGGTACAACCCCATAGTTGTAGTCCATACGGCCACACTGGCTTTAGCACTTGCTTATAGATAAGCAGTTTGTTATGTAGGCTCCACTTCGAATGTTTTCCGCGTAACCAGTACATTTGTTGGTATTTGTTTTCGAGCTTATCGCGTTTCTTTTTTACGTGCGATTTCCATTTAAGCTTAACATCTGGAATCATTCCAAGATATGTTGCTTCGATCGTGTACAGTATTTGAGCCGAGTTTAGATATACAGGCAATATACCCACTTTTTTGTAGGTAAAGTTGACGTAAGTAGATTTGCTTTCGTTCAGCACAATACGCCAAGAATTCATCCAAGCGTGGACTTTATTAATACAGGGTATCCGCCGGGAACGTATACTACTTTGTTTTGCCACCATTTTGGTAAACATTAGTCTTGACAGTTCATATTTGGCAGTCGTGAAGTAGACACGTGGCAAATTTATTATGGAAAAATAATCGATAAACCAACGTGTTTTAATCGTTAAAACATTTTATCAAAAGCAATCATCGATTACTGTGACGATGAGAAAGTTACGTGAAATTTTTGGGAGAAACAACGTGCCAACAAAACGCACTATTTATCGTGTAGTGAATGATTTCGAAGAAAGAGGGTCTATAGGTGATAGGCCCAAGCATGGGCCACAACGTACTGCAAGATCGGCTGAAAACATTACTGCTGTTCAAGGAAGTGTTCAAAACAATCCAGCAACCTCAATTCGACGCCGTGCTCAGGAGCTTGGTCTTCAAAGAACAACTTTGGCCACAATTTTGCACAAGGATTTGCATTTGTGTCCATTTAGGATTCAGTTGACACAAGAGCTTCTTCAAGAAGACCATTTACGCCGCCGTACATATGCCAATACGATGTTACAGCTAGCCCATGACAACCCCGATTTTCATGAAAAAATCATAATGAGTGATGTTGATTGGCCTCCACGGTCGCCTGATTTGACTGCTCCTGACTTCTTTTTGTGGGGATATCTGAAAAGCAAGGTTTATGCAAACAAACCAGAAACGCTTGAGCAACTCAAACAAAATATTCGTGATGAAATTAATGAAATACCGCGTGAAATGTGTGTGAATGTAATGAAAAATGTGCTCAAAAGGGCTCGCATTTGTGAGACTAGCAGAGGCGGACATTTACCTGATATTGTATTCCATACATAATTGCCGACATTAAATAAAACATTTATCAATATAAGATCCATTCTCTTTCATTTAATCAAAAATTATAAACAAACAAAGTAGTATACCTTCCCGGCGGAAACCCTGTAGCATGTTGCAGCTTTCCAGTTGCTGCTTCAATAATGTTGCCGTTGTCAATATCGACGTATCACCCGCAAACGTGGCGACGATGCAGTTTCTTTCCTGTGGGATATCACGCGTGTAGAGTACATATAGAAGTGGGCCAAGAATACTTCCTTGTGGAACTCCGGCCACAATCTCCTTGAAGTCAGAGTAATCATTTCCGTGCTTAACACGAAAGAGTCTCTCGGTGAGATACGATAGTAAGATTAGAAAGAGTTGCCGTGGCAGTAGTCGTTGCAATTTCTACTCCAAGCCTTCGTGCCAAACCTTATCGAAAGCTTGTGAGACGTCAAGAAATACACCACAACAAATCTTTTTTTCTTCCAGAGCTTTCTCAATCACGTCAGTTATTTTGTGGACTTGGTCAATTGTAGAATGTTTAACTCTAAATCCAAACTGATGGTCAGGAATGAGACGTCTTTCGTCGATTGCGGGCTGTAGACGTTTGGAAAGAAGTTTTTTGAATATTTTTGAGATAACCGGCAATAGGGGAATAGGCCGATATGATTTCTTGTCATTTAGCGGTTTGCCTGGTTTCGGGACCATTATAATCTCGGCGACTTTCCATTGCCTCGGAACATAAAGCAATCTGAACGAAGCGTTAATCAAATAGAGCAGTTTGATAATAGCTATATTCGGCAATTCCTTGACTACCTGCGCCGTTATCAATTCGTAACCCGGAGCTTTGTTTGTCTTTAAATTTTTAACCACTTCCCTCAGTTCAATCATTGCAACTTTTTTTACTTTAAAGTTGTCAGATGTCGTGACTGGGGAGTCGGGCGTTAACGAAGGGCCGTCGAACGGCTTAAACGTTTCTTCTAAGTGCAAGGCAAAAAGTTCTGCCTTTTCTTTGTCGCTCTTGGCCCAGTTTCCATCGATTGTCCGAATTGGTGGTGCTTGTATTTGTGGTTTCCGGATGCCTTTTAGCGCTTTCCAAAGAGAATAATTTGATTCTCTTTCACCGGAGAGATTTTCAAGGTATGTCGCTATCTTTTTGCTTTTAAATTCGCGAATACTATCTCTAAGGCGATTGCATGGTCGGTTAAGGACCGTTTTATGCAGCGGTGCACGAATGATTTGCTACTTCTTTCGTGCTTTTCATTTCTACCTCACCAGTTCAATGATACTTTTCGTTGCGGTTGATCTTATAGCTTCTAGAAGGAGTGTTTCTCCATGACGCTCTTTGAATTGCTTCCACGAAACGATCAATTTCGTCCTCTAGTTCACAAGGTGTTCTAAGTGATACATTTAAGGCGATATTTGTTTCGCAATCATTTCTAAAGCCCTCCCAGTTTGTTCTATTGCTAGTAAGGCCATTCTTTGACTGTAATAAACTTCTCGTAAATGCCTTTTGTAACAAAAAAATCGATAAGATCGGGAATTTTTTGTGAGTCAGTTGGCCAATATGTCGGTATTCCTGTCGAATAAAAACAACAACCGAATTCATTTGCCACTTCGTAGAGAATTTTTCCTTTAGAAGATGTACATCTTGAACCCCAGAAGGTGTGCTTCGCGTTGAAATCTCCACCAATAAGGAAATTTGAACCAAGGTCATTGAAGACACGAAAGTAGTCATCTTTTTCTAGTCGGCATCGCGGCGGACAGTAAACAGATGCTATATTGTAGCTCAAGTGTTTATTTTTAACCGTTACCGCGCACAACTGCAGTTTTTCCAGCTCTATGCTTATATCGGGCGAATGTTCGATGTTAGCTTTAATGAATAAGGACGAACCGCCCCGCGCTCTATCAGAAGGATGTTAGGCGTGATAACCAGCGTAGGCTCTTATCTTTATTTGCGACTCCCTTGTTAGATGGGTTTCGGAGATCAAACATATGCCAATATTTTCTTTTATTAGAAACATTTCTAATTCGTTAGATTTTTGTAAGAGCCCATTTGCATTCCATGTTACTATTTTAAGTAAATTTATATATTTACTTAAATTTAGATATAAAGTTAGCCATACAAAAGCTTTCGACGTTACTAAGGCGTTCGAGAATCCGTTTGCTTACTTCACATTGTTCCTCGAACTTAGCGTAGATGCAGTTCAGAATTTCATTCAACGGATCAGAGGGTGGTCCGTCGTTTCGTTTGGTTGCTTTGACTGCAGCCTGAGAATACGTCAGACGTACGGGGTTCGCTGGCTTATCCGAGGTTATTTTTCGTTCAGCCTTTTTAGTGGACGACTTTGACGTACGTTTAATCGGCTCAGAAGGCTAGTTGACTGTTGTAAGAGTCTGCCCTGCTGATTCAAGCGTCCTTTCAGTCGGCTTAGTCGTTTGAACAATTGGTTTACGAGCCCTCTCAGTCTGCTTAGCAATACGTTCTATCGACATAGGAGCCCGATCGACTGATTTCGTTCCCCGTATGATCGGCGCTGTAGATTTTTTCTGTCGCATCTGCAGTTCCTTAGCGACTTCGCAACCGCGATAATTTGCTGGGTGCCTTCCTTTGCAGTTAACGCAAGTAACTTTTTCATTTTTGCTCAAACTGCAATTTTCCGAAGAGTGTTTTCCAGCGCACTTAACGCAGCGCGGCTCTTTCCGACAGTACGCCTGTGTATGGTTAAACTCTTGGCAACGCTTACATTGAGGGATGGTCTTCGTGTTGACACGTAGCGGCTCGATTTTAACGACCATACTCATGATTGTACGAATATTATATATCTTTTCCTGGCTTTCCGTTTTATCGAATGACAGCACAAAAGCGGAAGTTTACGTTTCACTATAGGTTCTTCTCCACGCTCGGGTCGTTTTCTCTCCTTTTTTAAAAGGTTCACGGCGTCGAGAATGTTATAACTTCTATCGCGTAAATCACCTATAACGTCTTCTTTAGCGCATGATGGATGAAGTCCTCTAGCTACGACCCTCAAGGGTCTCTCAGACTTGTTTTCGTAAGTATGCCATTGAATTTTTTCGTTGTTAAGCTTTTGAGATACAGCCCGATTAGCCCTCAGCGTCGTTAACCTTGATTTTCCATGCATCGTTTCGCAAGGAAGTTATTTTGAATTCAGTAGCGATCGTTGTTTTTAAAATTTTCCTCAAAGAATTGTAGTCCGCAACGCCTGTAATATTTATTGGTGGAGGTGCGCGTTTGCTTTCAATTTTCTTATCAGATTTTGGCTGCGCTTTTCGATTAGGTTCGTGCTGTGGAATAATCTCGGGCGACATGCCGGCCTTGCGTTTTTTAGATGGTCTTCGTTTAAGTATCCAATCCGTTTCGCGAACGAGTTCTTCTTCGTCCGTACTGTAGTGATGGCTACCCGGAGAAGGCTCACTATGAGTAACCGTATGAGTTTTTGAGGACTCGTTTTGAAGCAAAGAAACTTTATTCTCTGATTTAAGTTTCTCAACTTTGCTTTTGAGCTCCCGACACAACAGCTGCATTTCGTCGAGCCTCTTACGGAGCACGGCGTTTTCCTTTTTCAGAGTATTCTCTTCCAAGGTTTGCGTTTCCCGAATTAACACATCCGGGTTTGCGAGACTTTCATTTTGCGCTTTAGGAGAAGTCTTTTGAGGCGGAGATCTTTGTAGCCTTGAGCTTTTTCTAAATGGGTTTATTCAATTTTGGTGCAATAAATAGGTCTCCCCAGAATCCGTAGAGCATGCCTCTTGCGAGGGTGGATTTTCCAGTTGAACTGGGCTACCACCTGGGCTATTAATACCGTTTGTTGTGTTCATTGCATACAATTTTAGTACCGTATTCTAAAGAAAGACGGCGGGTTGGCATTTTAGTCGCCTTTTACGACAGGCATGCCTACCGTGGGTATATTCTGACCCCTAACCCACAGGGGGGGTTAGGCCTTGATTCATGATTTCGTGCATTTTTCCTAGTTTCATCTGTGATACATTCCACTAGTAAATCCTTGTGGAGGTCATTATTCCTTATGTACCAGGGTGAATTAACGATATTTCTTAGCACTTTGTTTTGAAATCTTTGGTTGATGTCTGCGTTACCCTTTTCGATACAGCCGAATAGTTGAATACCATATGTCCATATTGGCTTCAATGCTTGCTTATTGTATATTGAAAGTGGCGAATCCTTTCTTACCAGCCAATATATTTTTTCTGTATTTTATTTCTAATTCGTTTTTTTTTTCTTTTTTACGTGTTCTTTCCGCATTATTTCTGCGTCCAGGGTCATTACAAGATATTTTGTTGTATTCGCGTACGGCACTACTTTTTGGTTGATAGTTACCGGGATATGATCTATTTTTCAGTTAGTGAAGTTTATGTGCACTAATTTGTTTTCATTAAGCTTCATATACTATTTTTCTGTCCAATTTCAAATTTTGTTTACAGCTGATCGCAGTTTCTGCGTTGATTCTATATCATACTTTCCTACCGCTAGGTTTGCAGTGCCATCAACAAATGTCCCGAAGTGCTGTTTTCTAGCTCTGGGAGGTCACAAGTGTGTAGGAGGTACAGAATAGGACACAGTACGCCACTTTGCGGAACTCCTGCTTTAATTTCTGTTAGGTCTGAGTACGAGTCTTCTTGCTTTATTCTAAAATCTTCCGCTTAGATATGATTATAGGATTGCAGCATAATGTTTTGGTAGGAGGCAACTTACTTTATGATTTAGTCCTGCATGTCAAACTTTGTCGAAGGTCTGAGCTACGTCGAGAAATACTGCAGAACAGACCTTTTTCTCTTCCAAAGCTTTTTCTATGATATTAATTATTCTGTGGACTTGATCAATTGTTGAATGATGTCTTCTAAATCCGAACTGATAATTTGAAATTAGGTTCTTTCGTTCAATGATGTGATTAAGCCGTTTAACAAGTAGTTTTTTCAAAAAGTTTAGATATGACCGGCAGTATTGAAATTGGCCTGTATGATGACGCCACGTTCGGTGGCTTTCCAGGCTTGGAGATCATTATTATTTCAGCCAATTTCCATAGGCTAAGAATATATTTCAATCTAAAAGTAGCATTGACTAAATTCGTTAGTTTATTTGCAGCTTTCCTTGGTAACTGCCTCAATATTTCGTCAGTTATAAGGTCAAAACCAGTAGCTTTTTTCGGGTTGATGTTATTTTTAATTTCATTTCTCACATTGTTCTGAGTCGAAAGTCTTATTTCTTCACTTTCTTCTCTGACTGTTTCCACAGGCATGTATATTTCCTGCTCGACGTGTGGTTGAAATGCATTTTTTAAGTATTCTGCGAATATTTTGGCTTTATGTTCGTTACCTTGAGCCCACTTTCCTTCGACTGTTTTGATGGGTGGTATTTTTATAATTGACCTTTTGGTGTTAATTATGCAATAACTTTTCAAAAAGGCACTGTGGAATGTTGTACTATTTCTGCAACTTCATCAACTTTGTTGGAGTGTGCCCTATTTGTAAGACATAATGGAGAAATCGCTATGTATCCGGCTAATAACCATTTAAAGTTACCACAATTTCCTGGAAGTTTAAAAGTTTATGAAATACGCGCTTAAGTATTGCATTTATTACTGGGAGCTTGGATCTTAAGAGAACAAAAGCTTATAGCTATCATGGATGCATTGAACAAAAAACTCATCTTCAGCATCATCGCTGAAAGCCCTTTCAACTCTGATTGACTCGGATAACCTCAAAAGGAGATATCTGCACGATTCCACTTCTATCTAATTAAACAAGAAAGATGGGCATACCTGTACAGTACACCATCTGCTTCAAGACACAATTTTTTCATTACACCTCGATTTGTCTTCATTATAATGTGTGTACGTGGAAACAATTCTTCTTTGTGTAATTTGCAAACCCAACCACTTCTCCGTCTCATTATTATCATCTGCAGCAACTATAATCTAGAAACACCATCTCTCTGCACCCAACCTCTACCTTGTTGCGTTTCATACCAGAAAAAAAAAACCAGCAAAATTAATCTCCAAATCCCCATCTTTATACCCACCGCTGGCAACAACAATTACTCCGTACATTGCAAAACAATTGCACCATTCAAGCTCTCCACCAAAACAGCGGGAGAATGTCTTGCCTCATATATAGACTGGTGTGACTGCTATCGCAGCACCTTGAATGTCTAGACATTGAGTAAAATGTAACAAAAAAAGAAAAAGTAAATAAGCTGCAGAAATTAAAAAGTCGCAAAAGCCGACTGGAAAAAAAAATCTGGAAAAAAACGCATACGTCAGTCGCAGATAGACTACGAAGCGAAAGATAATGTAAAGGTGAAACCGAGTATTTTTTTTTTTTGCCTGTGATTGCGACATACCATCACTTACTCATCGGAATTTACTACTGCAACTACAGGTGTACCTGTCGCTATTGAGAGCTGGTCGACACAGAGGAGCCAAAGGCCGACAAGGGGTATAAGATACATTTTAAATCTATTGCAACTGCAGGTGTATCTACGTATCTCTATTGAGAGGCGATGCAAAAAGGGGCAAGAGAGGTAAAAGATACAATTTGAATCTAGAATTCGATTGAATGCACTCACCACCATCGCCACCGCCACAGAATTTATGCATACTAACCTAACCAACTCTCTCAAGGCGGATGGTTGTTATTCTTTTTTAGTGGTATTTCAGCGAGAATGGCCTTTTTTTTATACTCGTATAACCGCCACCGAGGCTGCCTGACTTTGACTCGTTGTAGTCGGTGTGGTGGCGGTTAAGCTCTTTGATATATCATGCGGAAGTATGCGATTTGGATTTCATTGCAATCTGAAGTGGGTTTCAGTTTCAGTTTCAGCAAGGCAATTCGATTATCCTTTTCTATCCACGGAATTTACTGCTGCACAAAATTGCATTTAAATGGGAGCCACAGTGTGCATTCCAGGCAAGGAATTCCCACTGCCATCGGCAATAAAGGGATTCTTCTTTCACAACCGGGGGCATTCAAGTTTTATTATGCGAGACACTGCTCTCCAGCTAAAAGGAGGAAGTACTTTACGATACCGCATAGTGACAATGGGCCAGCATAGATTTCATCTGAAGACAACCGCATTGTTACCCGAAAATACCCAAACCGAGTTGGCTCCGATCCAAAAGTCATAACCATGCCTGCAGATCTACATATGAGAATAGCTTCCGCTTAACTCTGTCCTTCTGCCTGTTGATTGAGAGTCCTGTTCCCAAATATGTTTGTTGGTTGGTACCTACTTCGTGCAGGTACCGCGCCGCGATGTATCTCCAAGTAGAACTAAACAATATATCGGACGAAAAAAAAAAAAAAAAAACATCGCAAAAGGGGAAAGAAAAAGAGACTAAAACGAAGAATGAAGAACAACACAGCGAATGACAAGTAAAAAGCAGTCTAGACGTAGACTAGACTCCATAAAAATAATTATTATCGGTTGCAATTTCTTCGATACTCTGTTTCGCTTTTCTCAGTTTATTTTGTTTGCAGTTTTTTTTCAAATTTTTTCCCCGTATCTGTATTTGCTTGAAACAACAGTTGTCTGTTTGCTTATTGCGAAAACAAAAAGCGATTCTTTTATTTTTCCACGAAAGAGATACAGTAGCAGCAGCCAACTCAGTGGGCTGTCCGTTCACCATTTGCATTTGCTCGAAGTATATCTTTTTGTTTTGTTTTAGTGTCATTCTGTCCGATTTCTGAATGTGAAGATACACGTTCATCTACAAAAAAAAAAGAAAAAAAAGCTACAAAGTGAGACTGGAGATGATGATCGAAGATGAACGAACCCCCTGCCGTGTCAGGCAGCCAGTCAGACAAAGACTCTGTCTGGACAGACACAAGCACACACACACACATTGAAGAAGATCTCGTGATGATGCATCCCATGCATTTCGGGATGCGACAGAGAAAAGATACAGAAAAAAGTGCCAACCAAAACAGCAGGCGAACACGTTTCTCAATTTCAATTACCTTTTGCCTTGCTTCGGATTCGTTCGATTCATTGGAGATGCACGCTGTACCTACACTGGATTCGACTGCCGGCGACGGTCGCTAACTCACTTAATGACGTATCTGTACAATGACAGGAAAGTGAGTATCGCTGTTAGTGACTCGATGTAACCCCTACAACGACGACGAGTCATTGAACGATACATTTTGTATATTATATCGGCGAGTTCGTGATACCGCAATCAGCTTAGTGGGGACGAATGTTTGCTTAATTTGTAGCACTTGGCCAGACAGAAAGATGTTAAGACAATTAAAATTGAGTCGACCGACCACGTAAACGTAAAGAAAAACGTAGAAAACGTCGGATGTTAATCAAATCGAAACTGGAATTTACTTTTAAGAGCAGTAATTGGCAGACGGTTTAAAAAAAAAGAAAAAAAGTTACGCATACGCCACCGATGACATGGTTATTGTTATTAAATGGAGTGAACCCTTGTAAAATGAATAAGGATTAAGGCGAGGAAAGACGTGTTATTAAAGTGACATTAGACCTCGATACTGGGTTAATTGCAAGACGTCCTTGATGAAAAGGTAATGAATCTCCATGAACCGATTAAAAGCAGTCAATGTGACCTTACAGTTCGTTCTGATGTGTTTGACATATTTGAGACAACAAAGAGTGACTTACTCATATGGGAATTAATTGGAAGGTGACAAGGGGTACCATAAATTGTTAGCAATTAGGTCAAAATGCTCAAAGACTATACTCTATCAGCGAAGCAAGCGTTATATCTTGTCCTATATGTCCTGTAAGACTGTAGAATGTTTCTGAGTGAATTCTTCTTCTTCTTCTGTTCTGAATGAATTGTTTCTCGTCTTAATTTGATTTTGAATTATGAAACCTTTCCAGATCAGATATAAGCATTACACTATAATTTGGAGCTTATGTATGCAACCTCAGATGTATGTCTTGCAACATTGAAATAACTTTTCGCTTTCGCTGTCTTCTCAGTGACGTGAATTTGTGACCATTCAGTATGTCAGATATGGCCCTTATCATGGTGGAGCTTAACGGACTTGGAATTGGGTAGCAATATTCATTTTTCGTTCGAGAAAAAAGAATTTGGCGAGGGATACCCCGAACCACTTCGATCACGGAATGAGCATCAAAATGACCTTAGGCCTAATATCTTTCCTTTCAATTTGAATCTACATATGTCATGAGAGCTGGGAAACTGGTATGGTGATGTCATAGGTAACAAAACAAAAACAATATTTTTCTCTGACTGGGAAAAGATAAGGCATTTCTGAAATAAGATTTAACGGTACGTAAAGTTACGAGATTTTAGAAAATGAGTCGATCCACTTCTGTAGAACGGACTTGGTGGAGGTGTTTTCTCTGACAGGCTTAATCTTAAACTCACCTTCCGCCTTCCAAATTATTGTAGCATATTCCAGGTGGAAATGATGGTTTAAGGAGGTATTATCTTGAAGAAAAGCGTGATATCCGAATCTTTTCAGACAGCCAATAGGTGAATCAAATTCTTGAAATCTATCTCTGCCGACCTGCAGGTCTGATATTGCTTCTGCTATCGCTGATGTATTGACATTGTTGAAAGTGCCTTCTATATCCAGAAAAGCAACCATTGCATAGTTCGTATGAAACAAGGAATATGCTCTAGTGAGTGTAATGCCATCTCCACTGATTTAATTTTGCATACTGGGCCGGCAACAGTAGTTTCCTTTCAATACTGTTGCGAACATGGATATCAACCAGATGTTCTAATGTTTTTAAGAGGAATGATGACTAATATGTGCCTCGTGCAGGGACGGGTTAAGAATATCACTGCAGCGCCCCCAACAAATAGGGCTTGTCGTAAAAAGCGACTAAAGGGACAAATCAGATCTAGGCAATATAACACCCAAGTAAGAAAAGCGACACATATACTACCTTAAAAACCCTCCCACAAGTGTGCGTGAGGTTCCGTTGGTTGACACGATTGGAGATCACGGGTGTCACAGAAGAAAGATCAAACAAACAATAATAAAACAGGAGCATGCACGTGTCAAACAACAAACACCATCGCAATATGGTAATATTGCAAAACTGTATCATTATGGTAATACTTGCAAAAAGGAAAGGCACTACCTCGCCAGGCACTGCCACTGCTGTGACTGGTACTCATCCTGCACCGAGCAGAAATGTTCTGATCAGAGCTATACGGATTCCGGGGGCTAGCAAAATAATGAAACAGCTCGAAGAAATTTGAGGGTCGCGAGTTGGAACGTTGGAAGCATGACCGGTCGAAGTTACGAGCTGGAAGAGATGATGAATAGAAGGCGGGTGGATATCTTGTGTGTCCAAGATACGAAATGGAAAAACATCGAAAATCAGGCGCGTTTCTTGGACGTTAGGACAACAGATTACAAGATGTTCTACTACGGAACGGAAAACTCTAGGACCGGAATCGGTATCATCCTTGCGGCAGAACTACTTGGTAACATCTTGAGCATTTCGAAGTCCAGCGAACGTTTGATGTTTCTCAAACTAGTAATACAAGGAAAGGTGTGGATTATTGTCAGTGTATATGCTCCCCAAAATGGGTGCAATCAGAGAGATAAAGATGTATTTTGGGTGGACTTCCACAATCTCCTTAAGGACATCCCAAAGGAAGAGTTTCTGTTTGTTGGAGGAGATTTGAATGATCATGTCGGGAAATCAAACGAAGACTATGAAGACTGCCATGGAGGACTAGGATATGTCACCAAGAACCTTCCTGGTAAAGACATCCTAAGCATGTGCAAATCACACGTGCTAAATACTATGTTCATCAAACAAAGCCGACACCTGATCAGTTATAGCAGTGGTGGAGATGAAACTCAGATTGACAACCATTTGGTAGCCAGTTTCATAAAGCCTCGGGTAAAAGATTGCAAAGTGATCCTGGGAGAGGCAATGGCTCGGCAATACCGTCTCCTGCTAACAGAAACTTTTGTGAAAACACCGAAGAAAAGCCAACAAACAAGGGTCTCTGAGAAAATCAAGTGGTATAATCTGGACAAAGAAAAAGGGGAGGCTTTTGTTTTCGTGATGAAGAATTACCTCTCTCACACCATCAACGGAGCTGAGGATGAAGAGTGCAGAGCACAAAATATATGGGACAGTTTCCCCGGCTATACTTTCCAATAGCCACCCATAACTGTAAAGAAATATCCGACATTACAGTCGAAGAAATTAGTTAGGCGGTCAAATACTCCAAAAAACGAAAAGCGGTTGGACCAGACGAGATACCCTCTGAGTTCTGGAAAAAGATGGGAGACATCGGGTTCAGATGGCTCAGAATTCTCATCTCCAAATTCGTGAGAGGTGATCCAATGCCGAATCAATGGAGGGAAAGTTACCTTCTCCCTGTATACAAAGGGAAGGGTGATACTTGAAACTGTGATAACTACCGTTCGATCAAGCTGATGTCACACACCATGAAGATCGTTGAGCGGGTATTGGGTGGCCGACTGCGGAAAATAATACGGTTATCTGATGATCAGTGCGGGTTTGTCTCGGGTAAATCAACCACAGATACAATCCAAAGTATAAGGATCATAATGGAAAAACATAGTGATTCCTTAAAGGATTTGCATATTGTATTGGTTGACTTTGAAAAGGCATTCGACAGATAACCACGGGATCTGATATAAGTGGCGCTAAGACATCGAGGGGTCCCAGAAACCTATATACAGATGATCATGGACATACACGAAAGAGCAAAGACAGGAATAAGATGCCCCGCTGGAGTAACCGAAGAGTTCCAATCAAAGTCGGCGTGCACCATGGAAGCGTTTTAAGTACTTTGCTCTTTATTACAGTACTTGATTATTTGCTTGAAGGTTAAGTGATGGACCTCAAGGTACAGCAGTTATTCTTTTCTGACGATGGAGCCATCATAAGTGAGGATCCCACATCCCTGCAACGAGCACTTGATGTGTGGTTGAACGTTTTGGAGGGAAATGGGTATCGCTTTTGTTCAAAAAAGACAGAGTACTTGTGCTGCCCGTTCTCTGATCCACTCACGTAACCGTAGGGTGGATAAAGTGACGAGAAAATTCCGCTCTCTTCTGTGACAGAAAAATGCCACCTAAGTTGAAGGGAAGGCTGTACACCGCAGTTGTGCGTCCAGCGCCCATATGCGGTTCATAATGTTGGACGATGTGCAAAACGTATGAGAGTAAATTAAATGTAGCTGAAATGAAGATGCTTCGCATGACAGCAGGAGTGACAAAGTTTGATCGAATAAGAAGTTCGAAGATCCGTGAAAACCTTTACGTCAAGCGAACCATCGTACAAAAATAGAGCGCGACCGGCTCAGCTGGTATTGCCACGTTCAAAGAAGAGATCATTTGAACCCTTTTAAAAAGGCAGTATCAATGCACGTTCAGGAAAAGCAGGCCTATAAACGCCTGGATCACACAAATGCGACGACATCGAAATTTCATTGGCCTCAGTAGCCGAGTGATCCAAAATCGGCAGGCCTGCCGATATTTTCTGAGGTCAAATAGGCGAACCCCATAGGCGGATCAGTAGAAATGCGGTGAAGTGGGAGGGTTGTGATCCCTTATTTTCGGATCATAACCTCGCTGATAAAAGGAAGGAGAAGAAGAAGATGATGGACTAATATGTCTGAATTTTTTTGGATTGGTGTGCGAGCATTTACTCTCTTTAGGTATGAAAAGCCATCTGGTCCCGCAGATTTATATGATTTGAAGCTATTTAGTGTCCAATGGAGTATGCTCTGTGTAATAAGTTTTGAGGAGTTGGTTATTTGTGTAGATGTTGCTAACAACTTGGGAACTGCCTGAGAAGTGAGTGCCAAGCAGTAAATTTAGCGAATCTTCGCTGGAAGTCGTCCAACTCCCATCAGTTTTCTTAAGGAAGCTGAGTGTTATTGGATTTGAAGAGAGAATTTTCCTTAGCCTGGGTGCCTCAGAGGCTTCTTCTATTTTACCACAGAAAAGTCTTCAGGAATTACGTTTGGCTTTCCTTAATTCTTTTTTGATTATATTTAGGGATGCCTTGAACAAATCTCAATCTAGTGCGTCTCTCGTACATCTGGCAGTATTGAAAAGTTTTCTACAATTCTTTCTTAAAATAGCCTAAGCCTAATAGCCAATCCACCAGTGCGGCTTCTTCTCGCCCCAGAGCTGCATCAAAGGGCAGGAAGAAGTCATCGTTGTATTAAGGCTGGTTAAATCTTCAACCATGCGATTAAGTTCTTGGTGGTTGCACATTGGATTAAGGTGATTTGAGGTAACTGAATAACTTAAAGTTGACCTGTACTTAAGCCAATCAGTTTTACGGTAATTCCTAAAAACTGGCGGGCTAATAGAATCTACGTGTAAAGGGAATTAGAGATACCTGTGATCCGACAATGAGAGTTCGCTTGATACTTTCCAATTCCTGTTGTGTTGGACGATAATATCGGAGCCAAGTGTGATGTCCAATACTTTTTGTCTGCTTCTGGTGATTAAAGCAGGTTCATTAACTATGTTACACAGAATAAGGTTTGCACTTTCTTTTGTTGATATCAGAACTGCCCCATATAGTATGGCGAAACCTTTGACTGTGGACGTTTAACTTCGACGCTTCAGATTTAGTCAACCGTCTTACGGTTCGTCTGGCGTTATCCACCGTCTTTTCCTCCGGCGTTAGCTGGTTTCAGAAGGTTAGCATCTTCTGGTTCTGTTCACCTTCGATCATGTTCGCCCTTGTTGCCAATAGGCCTGATCTTTGGTTCGCAGATGGCACCAAAGTGGTACTGCCAGAGGAGCTGTCCTTTCCCAGCTTACGAGGGCTGTTGGGCGTGAAAGTGGTGGCTTTCATGCTCATGGTCTTATCCAGGGTGAGATATTTATCTTAATGGTGTAATGAACGGAGCTCGAGTATGGTTAATCCGAAGGTTGGCAGGTGTTCGGATACTCCGTTCGCGATTGGGCATTTGGGCCCAATGACAGACTAATCATCGGCATGGGTCGTGTAACACCTTGATCCGGCCCATAGGAAAGAGAGAGATAGGGATATGTTGGAGATGGGGAGAGAGTTGAGTTTGGATGGGTTCTGGGATGTGGAGATTTGGAGGGGAGATGATTATCTTAAGGCTTCGGTTTTCCCTGGGGAACTAAGTATGTCCCGAAGTCATTGACTGTACTGAGCTCCTACTCCAAGCCAAGGTAGATAATTACGCAGGAGGATCAAATCACCTCCATGCTGAGCGGTTTTCAGTAAGGAACCACAAGACCATGCTCTCCGAGCAGTTATTTCTAGCCTTCGCCTTCAAGACCTCCCTGATCATCTGCTGGTGACGATACCACAACCACTCGGTTCCATTCGCAAAGGGCTCCAAATCTATAAAAATTACCTCGATGCCTACAAGCATGACAGCAGGATCGACAGACAGACCTACAAGAATGCATTGAAAAGCATTCGTCACATGACTGTGTCCCACTCTATGGAGAATCTCTGCCCCAACGTGGTCCTCAGAAGCCGCCCACCACCCATCACGGACGAAGAACGTAGTCCCCTACGGAGAACAAGGACCGCGCTTGCTCAGCTACGCTCATTTTGGTGCTGCTTTTATAAATAGCTACACGAATCGCCTCGACACCTTCATAGAAGACAAATGCCCTGACTGCAGAAATGGCCAGCACAACACCAAACATCTTTTCAACTACCCAGCAAGACCAACCGACTTACGCTCTGATGCACTTCGGGAACGACTTATAGACTAGATGTGGTTCGATCCCTGAGCCTAGAAACTGACCTGTCCCCAGCGGAATCGTAGCTGCTACAATAATAACCAAAAAATAACTTTCTCTTTGTTTCCGACTTCTGCATGTCATGCAATTGCATTAAGTGAGATGTTAGCTAATATTTAAAATGAAAATGAGAACCGGAACACACAAGATGACCCAAAAGGGATAACGCATCCAACATACGGGGTGCATCATAAGAAATGCCTTTCAGACATTTATCTCAAATTTTTGTGTATCTTTACCTCCTTGTTCAGTTAATGATCTTTATCCAATCTAGCACCCCCCCCTTATAGCTCTACCTAATTCTTAGAAATGACAATTCGCTGTGATGTCGTCTATTTGCTTTTGCAATTCTACCAGCTTTACCAGTTTGTACCTCAAAAATTCACCCGGAAACAACTAATTAACTTAGATCGTATTTTTTCTCGACTACACTTCGTCGCCTTTAATCGAAAAACCCACGCGCCAGACTAATATACTCATCGGTCAATATAATAATGATGAAATAAGTTTCTTCATCCATGAACTTGACTCATTGACTCGTTCAGTAATTCATTCGAAAATTTGTGAAATTTACTCAGTAATTACCAGACAAACTCCAGACGGCTAAAAACAAACATGCTAATTATAAGGCAAGAGCCCCCAGACCCTTGCCGCGCCATAAGTCGTCCGTTCCAAGTGAAGCATACAGCCATAGCAGCAGAGGTGAATAATTTTGTTATTGCCAATAATTTTTGGGAGGGAAAACTCAATCCGCTCGCCCCGATACCACCACCACCCGATGACGTCGGAGGAGCATGTTTGTTGTTCCCTTGCCAAAGGAAACCTATTTTCGTCGGCCAATTTCTCAGTCTGCCATTTGTCTGGTTAAACAGCACACAACAGAACCCGAAGAGGGGCCATAAATAGTTTATTGTCACATGTGGCGAAAAGGCGAAAACAAAG
The DNA here is from genome assembly GCA_945910035.1 of Brachypalpus laphriformis. Taxonomy (NCBI): domain Eukaryota; kingdom Metazoa; phylum Arthropoda; class Insecta; order Diptera; family Syrphidae; genus Brachypalpus; species Brachypalpus laphriformis. Next base: position 40,130,712 of record OX246756.1, read on the forward strand.
TACTTTTTCTTTACGATGTATCTGATAGATACACGGGGTGCATTTGACGTTTTTTTTCTATGGAAAACCCATACGCTCGTATGGTGTGTTGCAATCAATTCCCCCAGACAACCAAGAGTCAGTTAGACTATGTTACATAGGAGCTTCTGTTGGCTGTTACTGCAACAATCGAGTCAAGGTACGATTGCTGCCAAATGGTGAGCCATGCTAAAAAGATTCCGATTCCGATTCGCTGAGCAACTTGGCGAATATTTTTAGAACAATCATTGCAACGATTTGGCTACTGTTTTGAGGCGAGGGTCTGTACGATAATGATGTTGATCGGATGGAGGGGGAAAGGCCGGGTTTGAGAATTCCAACATCATCCTTCGGTTGAGTAAGCATGTTTGTTTGTTTTTTTTTTTTTTTTTTGTGTATCGCCACCGGTAATTTATTAGCGCGGCACAACAATGTTGCAAGCAATTAAGCAATGTTATTCGATGTTTATTCTATTTTCTGAGAACATTTAGTATATTTAGAACACAAACAAGTGAATCAGATACGAAGTGGCGAAGACAAGTGGCAGTTCCGTGTTAAGTTGATTTTATTCATTTGTGGTTAATCGTTCTCGTTGTCGTCGTTGTCGGAGATTGGCCAGAACGTGTTCTTTACCCGAATTCGATGCTGATGTTGCACAATACCACTCGATGAAATTCCGTCACATGATGCTTAAAGAAAGAAAAAAATAATAATTTATTCAAACACGATATGTGGGAAGGTCGTTGAAAGAAATTTTGTAGCAAATTAGGAAATTTGTTTTGTCTACAGACGAGGCGGCAGAGTGGATCCCATTAGAACAGGTTTGGTTTGCATTTCGAAATATGGGTAAATTGCTTTTAAATATTATCTATGGTAATCTAAACAGAAGTCGGAAGAGAATGCGAAACCTGCTTTGCATCCTTTTGACAGGTTTAATGGGAGGAATTAAGTATGAACTGATGGCCTTAGGGATTGTTTTGGTTTCGCGCACCAATTTGTCTCGTAAATTGTTGACTTAAGCTTACCACATTTTTGGCATTTAAAAAATTATATGTATCATAATGTGTCTACGGATAAAAGATTTTTAATTAACTAATTAAACTTAAAGTTTTCGACGACATATTGCGTGTTTCCGGGTAGATATTCTCAAACGGGTTTAACTGGTGAATTTGGTATTCTGTTGCATTTTTAATTAAAAAAAGCAGAAAAATTTGTCAATGTCGTAAGTGGAGATAACAGCTTTTGTCTTATTCACATAATATATGTACACATGTGAGGAGTCTCTGTCTGGGACACCACAGCCTTTAACCCAAGCCATTGGCATTCGTGATCATTTGGTCTTTAAGGCAATTCGCACTTTGACAACATTTTAGGCTATATCCAAATATTAATGAAGCTCATAAAGCCCACGGATGTATCTTCTTTATTCGCAGTGCTCTCATGCAGATCCAAATGTAAGGCAAAGAATCGTTCTATTGGAAAAACCTGTCTGCTTAGTATCAGCCCTGTTTTCGTACTTATTGCCCAGCTGTCGGTGGCTTATAATAGGAGTTGCAAGAATAGGATTCTCCAGAGTATCATTTTTGTCCGCCGAATTTGGAGGTTTCAATTCTCGTTTCTACTTTTTCGTTACACACATTCAATCGAGCCTTAATGCCCGCTGATGCATACTATCATACGCTGCTTTAAAGTCGATGAAATTGAGAAACGTTTCAATTGTAAATTCGTTGGTGTTTTTCAGGATTGATGGCAGCGTGAGACTTTCACATATCAGTAGGGTCCGTAAGAACATGCCAAAGGAAGAGTTTCTGTTTGTTGGAGGAGATTTGAATGGACATGTCGGGAAGTCGAACGACGACTATGAAGACTGCCATGGAGGACTAGGATATGGCACCAGGAACCTTCATGGAGAAAACATCCTAAGCATGTGCAAATCACACGGTCTTATCGAGTTAAATACCATGTTCATCAAACAAAGCCGACACCTGATCACGTTCAGGAGTGGTGCAGATGAAACCCAGATTGACTACCAGTTGGTAGCCAGTTTCATAAAGCCTCGGGTAAAAGATTGCAAAGTGATCCTGGGAGAGGCAATGGCTCCGCAATACCGTCTCCTGCTAACAGAAATTTTTATGAAAACACCAAAGAAAAGCAAACAAACAAGGGTCTCTGAGAAAATCAATTGCTACAATCTGGACAAAGAGAAAGGCGAGGCTTTTGTTTTCGTAATGAAAAATTACCTCTCTCACACCATCAACGGAGCTGAGGATAAAGAGTGCAGAGCACAAAATATGTGGAATTCCCTACAGCAAACTTGCTTAAAGAAGGCCAAATCACTGCTAGGTGCTTCAAAAGGCCACCATCAACACGCCAAAGAAACATGGTGGTGGAGTGATGAAGCTAAGGAGGTGATAAATGGGAGAAAAGCAGCTCTCAAAGCTTGGTCAAAGTGCCCCTTTAATAATAGTGACGAAAAAGCTCGCCTCGAAACGGAATACAGATGTTGCAAGAAAAAAGGGAAGAAGAAGTGCGCCCAGCTTCGAGCAGAGAGTACGGAGGGCCTGTATCGGGAAAATATCTTCCCCGGTTGCTGATGCAAACCAGGCTATTCAAGAGCTGCAAAGAACAATATAAACAAGAGCGCAACCATCTTCAAAATAGCCGCCCAAAGAAGGAAGAATGCTCAGGAGATTCTTTCGCCGAAGTTCATTAACAATGCTCATGGCTAGCTTATTGTGGGTGAGGACAAAATTCTGCAGAGTATTTTGTGAAGAAGTATTTTGTGGCGGCAGTATTGTGAAGAACTTTTGAATGAACAGTTTCCCCGGCTATACTTTCCCAGAGCCACCCATAACTGTGAAGAAATACCCGACATTACAGTCGAAGAAGTTATTGAGGCGGTCAAATACTCCAAAAAGCGAAAAGCGGTTGGGCCAGACGAGACGCCCTCTGATTTCTGGAAAAAGATGATAGACGTCGGGTGATACTTGAAACTGTGATAACTACCGTTCGATCAAGCTGATGTCATACACCATGTATTAGGGTATTAGGTGGCCGACTGCGGAAAATAATACGGCTATCTGATGATCAGTGTGGGTTTGTCTCGGGTAAATCAACCACAGATGCAATCCAAAGTATAAGGATCATAATGGAAAAACATGGTGATTCCTTAAGGGATTTGCATATTGTATTGGTTGACTTTGAAAAGGCATTCGACAGACAACCACGAGATCTGATATGGGTGGCGCTAAGACACAGAGGGGTCCCAGAAGCCTATGTACAGAAGGAAGGAGCAAAGACAAGAATAAGATGCTCCGCTGGAGTAACCGAAGAATTGCAAATCAAAGTCTTGGTGCACCAGGGAAGCGTTTTAAGTACTTTGATCTTCATTACAGTCATTGATTATCTGCTTGAAGGTAAAGTGATGGACCCCAAGGTACATCAGTTATTCTTTGCTGACGATGGTACCATCATAAGTGAGAATCCTACATCCCTGCAACGAGCACTTGATGTGTGGGTGGACGTTTTGGAGGGAAATGGGTATCGCATTAGTTCAAAAAAGACAGAGTACTTGTGCCGCCCGTTTTCTGATCCACTCAGGCCTATTCCAGACATGCTTCCCAAGTGCGAAAAGTGCAAATATCTGTGATCTATGATCAATAGCAAAGTAACCTGTGATGACGACATCAATCATCCCGTAAGAGTAGGGTGGATGAAGTGGCGAGAAAACTCCGTTACCTTTTGTGACAGAGAAATGCCCCCTAAGTTGAAAGGAAGGCTCTACACCGCAATTGTGCGTCCAGCGCTCACATACGATTCACAATGTTAGACGATGTACAAAACGTATGAGAGTAAATTAACGGCAGCTGAGATGAAGATGTTTCGCATGACAGCAGGCAGCAGACAAAGCTTGATCGAATAAGAAGTTCGAAGCTTTCACGTTAAGGAAACGATCGTACAAAAGATAGGGAGCGACCGGCTCAGCTGGTATTCCCACGCTCAAAGAATAGATCATTTGAACCTTGTTAAAAAGGCAATATCAATGCACCTTCCAAAGACATCGCGAGGCAGGGGAGGCAGGCCTATAAACGCCTGGATCAGACAAATGCGACGACATCGGCGTTTCATTGGCCTCAGTAACCGAGAGATCTAAAATCGGCGGGCCTGCCGATATTTTCTGAGGGTAAATAGGCGAACCCCACAGGCGCATGAGTAGAAATGCGGTGAAGTGGGAGTGTTGTGATCCTTTATTTTCGGATCATAACCTCGCTGAAAAAGGAAGAAGAAGTGCATCATCTCTTCTTTAACATCATCCTTAAATTGGGAGAACAAGACGTGTCTGTTTCTGACGAAACTGTCGATAGGTTCGTTCTGCTGTCTGACGTCCATGAGTTCTAAAAACAGGCGCCAAGCTGGCTTTGAAGCATTGAGGCGGAAGCGGCCAAAACGGGTTTAGCGATAAACGGGGGCAAAACCAAGTATATGCTGTCAACGAGAAGGGAAAGCCAACACTGACGAATTGGACAGAACGTCACAGTGGGCAGCTATAACTTCGAGGTAGTAAGGGACTTTGTCTACCTTGGCTCTGCTATAAATTCTACTAACAAAATCAGTGCAGAAATCAATCGAAGAATAACTCTTGCCAATCGCTGTTTTTTTGGGCTTATAAGGCAATTCAACAGTAGAGCCCTATCTCGAACAACTAAGGAGACTATATAAGAACTTGATCATTCCAGTCCTGCTTTACGGCGCTGAAACATGGACTTTGTTAAAAGAGGATGAAGATATCCTTGGTCGCTTCGAGAGAAAAATTCTTCGTAAGATTTTCGATCCCGTTTGCGTTGACGGGTTTTGGAGGAGAAGAACCACGAACTATACGAGCTGTACAGCGACATCGACTTAGTCAAAAACTTCGTGTTGGATATTTGAGATGGCTAAGGCATGTAGAGCGAATGGACACCAGAGATCCGGCCCGCAGAGTCTTCGAATCTAACTCCGATGGACGACGCAGTAGAGGGAACCATCGCCGTAGTGGCGCGCATAAGTTCAAGGGGACCTCGACCAACTTGGAGTGCGCAACTGGAGGCGATTAGCTAAAGACCGAGCTGAATGGAGAGGCTTGTTACCTGAGGCTCAGGTTCACCATGAACTGTAGCGCCACCTAAGTATGTAAGGTAGCTAGTTTCCGGGGTGAGAAAACTGATCGTAGAATTTTGATCTGGTCATCAAACGTTTTAATGTTGGACTTTACACCAGTTCACAACGAAGCTGCGTAGTCCTCCAACAACATTGGCATAGCTTCAATGGTGTCGATATCGGTGATTTTCTCCAGTTCCTTAGAAGTTGTGATGGCAGAAACAAATTCCTCCAGTTTCGTGGCATCTCTCTCTCCACGGAATCGTGCAGTACACCTAGTAAATAAACCGCTTCTGGTGTTTATTTGCAACTAAGATCGTGAGGAATTTTTTAAACAGTTTTCAGCGAAATTCGCCATCTCTTCTCCTTTTTTTGCTATTCTCTTGCTTCCGCGAATGTTGTCAAAATTCTTCTCTGTCATATAAATATAAGTGCACAAGTTGGGCGCCAATTGTAGAGCCAGAAACTCTTCAAAATAAAACATTACTCTGTGGTGGTATTTTCGATTTACTTTTTATTATAACGGAAAAGAACAAAAGCAATATATAGAATTTTTAAGATTGGTACTGAACTTAACAAATTAATAATTGAGGAAGACCCGGGATTTCGCCCAGTTCCTTCCTCAATAATCAAATTTTTCGGATGGCTTAAACGAAAACAAGACCTCCTGGGAACTCACCTACGAGTGCCGTCTTTCCCTTCTCCCACAATACTTATTTGAAGCTGAACTCTATGAATATAATGTAAGATGATTATTATTTTATTTTTTTTTGACTAGTGGTTAGTGGAAAAACGCTAATGCCCACGAGAAACCGTCCGCTCTGTTTCAGGAAGTGAGAGACTCCTACTCACTAGAAAACCACATTTAACCCCTTTTCAAGCTGACACCATCCACTCCGGAACCGCTTTATCATTACTTCAGAGTGGTGCCATTTTCTTTCTCCTCTGGGGACCGGCTTTTTCGCATTTTTCTCCTGATGCGGGTTTATAATATCTTACCGGTAAGGCTTACATCAATTTGGTAAACTTACTGAGGGTATGCTCACTTCCTCCTCTCCCTTTTTCGATCTGAGTACCGTCTCGATCGATAAAGATATTTTATTCCACATGTCGATACTCGAGACTATCTTGTTTGCGGCATTTTCTGGAGAAAAGTTCCTTATCTCTGACACCAGGCTATTTATTTCCGCTGCCCACCTGTTACATGTAAAAAAAAAAAAGATGTGATTCGTATCGTCTCCGTATTGGCAAAAAGCGTTCCCTACTTTTCTCATCTTGTGCAGGTACCGGTTGAAGTAACCATGTCCGATAATGAACTGGGTGATATAATACAATAATTCACTTCACCGTGCTCCCGCTCTGTCCATGCAGCAACGTCTCTGGTCAACCGGTAGGTCCAGCTTCCCCTCGTTTCGGCGTTCCATCTGTTTTGCCACTTCTGCTTCGAGAGTTGCTTCACTTCTGTAGCTGCTGTTGGCGCGCCTACTTCCCTACTTCTACGTACTTCCTTGCTGCTGCTAGGAGACTAATGGGCGTCACTCCAGCGACTACTAGGGCTGCTGGCTCCGATAGTGTTCGGTATGAACTCGTTATCCTAAGGGCGCCTATACGTTGCACCGCGGCCACTTTCTTCTTGTATATTTCCTTTTAGAGCGCGTCAGCTCAGATCTCGGAGTCATATAAGAGTATTGAGTGCGTAACCAAGAAGTCTTCTTTTACTTGTCCTATGTTCGCCATCAGTCTGCTTAGCAATATGCATGTTTTCGTGACTCTTTCGAATGCGGACTTAATTTGTTGCCAGATCGTGAGCTTCGTATCTATCCTAACTTCTAGATATTTTACTGCTTCCTTAGTGTATATGACTTCCGGACCCAGCTGGAGCTCATTATTGTGGGTATCCGCTTCCTCGTCAGCAGGACTATCTCGGTTTTCTCTACTGCTAAGCTTAGGCCGTGGTCCTCCATCCATGTGTGCACCCGTCTCATGACTTGATTTAATCTTATCTTAGCGTCTTCGGTGTCCCGTGCGGTGATCACTTCAGCGATGTCGCTTGCATAGCTGGCCAGAAAGGTGTCTTCTGGCATCTCCATGCGAAGAATTCCATCGTAGGAGATGTTCCATAAATTCGGTCCCAGAATTTAATCCTGCGCTGCTCCGGTCGTGTTTTCTCTTCTGTGGGGTCCTTCTATGGTGTCATAAATTAGCTCTCTGTCGCTAAGGTAGTCCCTTATCACCCGTCGAAGATACTGTGGTACCCGAAAGATTATTTCCAGAGCGTTCAGCATGTCGCACTAACTGGCCGAGTTGAAGGCATTTCTTACGTCGAGAGTTGCCAACACAAAAACCTTCATCGAGTAGTGGCTGCCTTGAGGCGTTACTTGGGTAGCCCTAACCACTTCTTCCACATTGTAGAATGATCTTTTCTAAGTCCATGCTGCCTTTCAGATAGGTCACCTGCTCTCTCCACCTTATAGAGAGTCGAGGCTTCAGCATTCTCTCGAGTAGTTTTCCTGCTATGTCCAGCATACGCAAGGGTCTGTACGCTGACGGGGAGCCTATGGGAAAGATTCCGTGTTCTAAGCATCTATTGTATATGTTTAGTAACAGTTGGGCGCACGTACAGCTGATCACTTTTAACACTTCCGCAGGAGTACCATCAGGTTTAGGAGCCTTTTTGTTTTGCATGGCCCTTGCGGCTTGAAGTAGCTCTTCTTCGCTGAGCAGCGGAACTTCACTTTGTTGATGAGAGGAGACCCCCTGCTCCCTAAGAGGGTGGCTCGGAAAGAGTGTGCTGACGATATTTTCCATCTTTTCGGGGCTAAGAATATTTTATTTTTTCTCTTCTTAGAAAATATGTTATTTTTTTATATACGTAAACCTTTCTCAAGCCATAAGCTGCGCGACAGTGACAATGCTAGTACATAAGACCCCTTCCAGTGCTCTCTCCATTAGCTTATGCAGACAGACAGACGTAGTGACACGTCCTTTTATATTCTGCAGTTATTAAAGTCGTTTGCACCACCCTGCGTTGAAATTGGTTTCCACTTCTCCCTGAAATGGTTTCGAGACGTAAGATACATGCACAATTGACTAGCTACCACCCCGTACGCTGTAACCTACTTGGCACAGGATACAGAAGTAAAGCTACCCTAACAATATGTGACGGTTTTTTCTTTAGGGAGGCCAGTGATGAAAGCAACTGATTCCCCCATAGAATTGGGTCATCCCATAAGAAGAAAATAAGAGATTCCTTCGCAGAAAAAGGACTAAAAGAGTTCAGATATGTGTGTAAGAGGAAAGCTAAAAAAAAATTAGAGCAGTGCAGTGGTGATAAAAGACTGCTGCAAGAATTAAACGACACCCAGGGGCGTTGTGTGTGCCTTTTTTAGCTGTCTTTGGGCTTTAGCCATCATTACAGCGAGAAGGCCATTTGGCAAATATCCTTCTCGACGTCATTTGTCGTGGTCGTCCTTTGCACTGGAAAATAAAAATAAAATAATAATTTAGGACATTTTTTGTTGTTGTTGTGGTTGCTGGTGATAGAGACTGGAGGGATTGGCATGTTACAGTGAAACATGCCAATGGTTCAAATGTATCTGGTGTGACGGGGTTGGGGGTGGTGGCCAGACATGATTCTTCTTGATGAGATACTGTTGTCGTGGCGGTTTTGAGCCCTAAATGGGGAGAGTCGGGAGTGGATTATGGTTATGGACAGCGTCAGTGCTGTTGTTTTATTTTATTTCTGTTCCAGTTTTGGTGAAGCATAACAATTGGTGGCGAACAGGAAAAAAAAGCCAGTTTTTATGTGTCCAATGGCGGGCGCGTGTTGCGTCTTTTTTTTATAGGTTTTCAGTCGTAAAGTAATGGGAAATGACCCAATTCTGGGGTAAACAGTATTGATTCGTCGGAATAGCAACTGAACACGCAAATGGGAGGATATTATGCACGAAGTGAATACCTTTATCGAGGTTGGTTAGGTTATTTCTTTTTTATATTTTATTGCATATACGCTCTACTGATCTAAATTTCTAGATACTTTGGATTATCCAAAAGCCTTTCTATTGGTATCGAGTATATTTATGATAGAAGCTATAAAATTCAAAGCCCTTTTCGATTTTCGAAATGTTGATAAGGGGGTAATAAAAATAGGCTCACACATTTTTGATTTTCCAATGTAAATTTGTCTTCCATTTAATAAATACTAATTGATTCATTGTATTCTTATTATTACTATTTATGCAGGGTTATCTTGCACTACGACCCAATGGTCTATTGTGCCCCCTACTAGTACCTTGGAGAGGTTTATTTCCTCGTTAGAGTTCCCCTCGCATTAAAATTCCTTCGGAATTGTGTTTGATGGGCATACACCCTTGCTTTGCCTTGGCGAATAGGTCACTTTAGAGCTCTCTCGCCAAACCAGTTACTTTTAGGAATCTGAGAATGAGAAGTGAGCTCTCATCTGATACTTGATACTTGCCCAAGATGCTCCGGAGTTTCGCTTGATTCATTGCAGAATCTGCGAATGCCTTCATTTGTTACACCTAGTTTCCATAAATACTCACTGAGTTTGCAGTGCCCCGTTAGGAAGAATGGTAGGATTCGTAGGTTATTTTTATTAAGGCAGATACAGGTCTCGAATCTTTCAGGTTGTAACATCCCAGTAGTTTCTTAGCTTACCTCAGACCTGTAGTTCTTAGATTCTCGCTCTGTCTTCTTTCTCCATTTTCCTAAATTCTTCGCGTATGGTATGTTCCTCTAATCCGCAGAATGGTTCAGGTCCAATGAAGAGTTCTGCAGCTCCTTGTCTTGTCAAGGAGTCTGTTGCTTCATTACCTTTTATCCCGACATGACCTGGATACCCGGTCGGTAGAGTGTTACTTTGTTGTTTCTACCCAATTCATTAAGCTTGTGGTGGCATTATTACGCAAGCTTCGACTTAATGAAATGGGAATCAATTGCTTTGATAGCTGCTTTCGGTTAGGTTAGGTAAGTGTGCTGGTGTAGGGGTTAAGAAAACTTCCACACCACACCCATGGGGGGAAAGGAGATAAAAAAGAGAATCCCTTCCTCGTGGAAAAATACCGTCTTTGTAAATATTCTAAAGAAAGAATTTAGTACTTACTGTGCCTTAGATACAAACCATCCAGAGGATTTGATGAAGTTACCGATGTCTTCTAGATCCTCAAAGAAGTGTTGTCCAAGGATCTTATTTCTCAAATGATAGAGGCCTGGGCAATGACAGAGAAAGTGGGCGGTATCCTCCTGAGCCTCCTCGTCGCCGCAGCCTCTACAAAGGTCTTCGTTAGTCACACGTAGTTGTTTCATGTGGTACCGCATAGTACTATGCCCCGTAATGACTCCTATTAGAGTAGAGAGGGATTTTCTATGCCTCTATATGAGTCTATTGGTTCTTACTCTGTCAAATACAGGCCACAGCTTCCTCGTGGTGACACAAGTATCTAAAGAGGTCCACCTATTGTTAGCCTCCGTGATGGCTTTGTTTCCTGCTTCGAGCTTAAGGACGCAAGGCGAGATGTACACCGAGGGGTCGGATTGGTCCGAGCTTAGTGCTGAGCCTCCTCTAGCTATCGGCTTTTTCATTCCCTGGTATGCCTTCATGACCAGGGACCCAGCAGAGCTTTACCTCGTGCTGTGTTCCAAGAACCTTGAGCTCTTCTCTACAACACTTCACAAACTTCAATTTTATTTCTATAGCAGATATTGCTTTTATCGCCGCCTGGCTGAAAAGGTGATATCCTCTCGTGGTATTGCCCTCATCGCAGTCTCATTGATAGCTGCTTTACTGTCTGACAGTATCGCAGTTGTCGCAGTTGCTGTATCTTCTTCACTTAACTCCATACAAAAGTTCTTCCCAAAGTTAAATTTTCTGATACGTTCGTCCCTGCGGACTGCTAGAAGGGGAAGTTTCTTAAGAAGTGTATCGTATTCTTTCGGACTAACGCATTTTTTCATTCCAATACCTTCGTTTGCCATCCTTAGGATCGTCCGTTTGCATTATGCTCCACCACGAGATGAAGAGGAGTTAGGTCTAGGAGTACTTACATGGCTGCAGTTGGAAATGTTCTCATGGCCCCGATGATGCAGAGACACGCAAATCTTTGCACTTTTCTTCATGTCTCCTACGTTGTTACTAGTTCGTTTTGCACAGACTATCGCTCCCATACAACAATAATTAATGCAGCCTGGTACGTACTGAACAAGAATAAACACAAAGATGTCAACATGCCAACAGTACTCGAAGAAATCCAAAATTCTAATCAAAAACACCAAATTCGACTTCTTAACCATGAAAACTATGAAATTAACTTTCTTTACACTCAAGAATACGCACATGAACGAAGGCTGAAACGAGTAAGACCATCTGACTTACTAACCAGGATATAAATGAAAAAGTAATGTGTTTAAATGTATCTACTCGGATAATGTAACTTTTGCCATTTCATGTTAATTCTTTAATTTTTAAACGTCTGTCTTTCCTGTTAAACGTTTTATGTACATTATGAATTTACTATATAACCAATAAGGTTCTTTAAGGCAATGGCCTTGTTACTACTACAATCCTCGTTGTAAATACACAGCCAAATGTATGGTAAAATAATAAAGGAAATAAAAAAAAAAGGATTTTAAAACTCTCTATAGAGGATAGTGAACTGGTTATAATAGCTTGTCTGCGTGTCGTTAAATAATTTTTCCAAGCTTCATTTCTTTTATTTCGCGGGCTTCATAATTGGTTACCGTACCAAGAGTAGTTGTAGACAAATCCTTACATGAGTGTCTCACAGGTACGGGCGAGATAAAATAGTCAAATATACTCGTGTAAAAATTTCCAGCTATTTGTTTTTTTTTTTTTTTTTTTTATTTCATTATTTGCCAAGCTAATGGCTCATAACTTAAATCGTGATGTCAGCAAATATTTATTAATTACCCATCTTCTTCTTCTTCCTTTTTATCAGCGAGGTTATGATCCAAAAATAAGGGATCATAACCCTCCCACTTCACTGCATTTCTACTGATCCGCCTGTGGGGTTCGCCTTTTACTTATTTCCCATGAAATATATAAATTCAGTCCGATCAATTGCGAAAGCTCGTGTGAACACTACTGCGAAGGCAAAACATTGGCAGTAGCTTGGTCATATGGCTGGAAAAATTCTTCGCTCTGCTGATGATGATTTGCCTTTGACATCAGTTGTCGGGAAAAAAATACTGTGAATCAAAAGCAAAGGCCAAAACTAACAAAAAATCTCCTCAGTTATCTGGACGCCACCCCCGGAGTTTTTCTGAAGCATGTACAACTGAGCTTCAAGCCTTCAAAGCTTCTCTCTCTCTATCTATCCTTTCCAACGCCCGCTCTGTGTATGAATGTGTTTAGGGTATTCATAACCCCTGAGTGCGAGCAAATTTAAAAAAAAAGTAAGCGGTTAAATTTTTTAGAGAAGCTCGAAGATCCATGGAAGCCCTCACGTCAAGGAGACTTTCTTACGAAAAATAGAGCATGACCGGCTCAGCTGAACTCTGTTAAAAAGGCAATATTAATTAACGTTCCAAAGACTGCGCGAGGCAGGAGGCGCAGGCCTACAAACGCCTGTATCACACAAATATGACGACATCGGCATTTGATTTGCCTCAGTAATCGAATGATCCCAAATCGGGAGGCCTGCCGATATTTTCTGAAGTCAAATAGGCGAACCCCGTAGGCGAATCAGTTGAAGTGTGATGAAGTGGGAGGGTTATGATCCTTTGTTTTTGGATAATAAACTTGCCGAAATAGGAAGAAGAAGAAGTTTCTTGGAGAATTAAGATCAGGGCGAGTGTTATTATTCTGTGGCTTAGCTATAAACTTATTAAAGAATGCATCCCGAGGCCACATATCTTTGTTCAATCGTTTTTCAAACCGACATAATTCTGTCGTTAGTCTGAATGAAGTTAAAGAACTATTCTTTTTTATTAATTTGTATGACATTTAATTTTAGTTACGTCAACAGAATAGTCCTTTAAATCATTAAGTATTTCGTCACAGGGCGTGCCAGTAAGCAGTCTAGAAACGAGATTTTCCTTCGGTTTAGACAACGCTGACAGATAATTTTTAATGGGGGCTATCTTCGAAAAGTCGGGTTATAAACACACACTTGCAGTTTAAACTAGGGATATCAACCTGAAGAGAACAAATTGCAGATTTTTAAGATACAAGGTACTCGTATTATAAATGTTCTTTTCCGGTTCCCTGTATTTCTACTTCCTACATACATACATACATTTTCAATGTCCCGCTAATCCTTAATGAGGGTCGCGGAGGAAGGGTTCTCAGGTGGATTCTCCATCCTTCTAGATCCTTCACCATTAACTCCAACTGATCAGGAGGAATCCCTAGACGGCTCCAGGAGAGATATCGGACTTGACCAAGCATCTATTTCTACTTACCGAGAGGTCGCCTACCTGATGGCACGGCAATCATGGTACATCTTGGAAGCTGGTTTGGGGGCATACGCACTACATGACCAAACCATCGAAGCATAGACCGTTTCGTTCGGAGAAATAGTTGCTCAACATTGAGCACCTCGCTTACTCTTGTGTTGCGCACTCGATCCCTACGAGTTATTTCACCACCACTGCGACGGAACTTCCTACAGATACCTTAAACTGAGCGTTCAAACCGAATTGTAAATTATCAGCTATCGCCAAAAAAATGGCTTTTGAGCTGGGCATTTGCCATTTCTGAAGATATACAATACCAAGTTTTGAAAAATTCAAAACATTTCCTTTTGCTTTTTAAGAATTTTTAATTGCAAATCTTTGTATGAAATATCGGTTTCAGTGGAATTGAGATTTTTTGTATTTCTGAGGTTTTTTCTTCAATAGCCCTAGACAAAGGGCGGAACTGCAGCTGCAGTTACTATAAATGCTGTCGTTGTAGATTCTGTTGCTGTTGTGAATGTTGCTGGCGCTGTTAGTATGGGTGCTTTGGTTGTCGATGCATCCAAAACAAACATTGCTGTCGCTATGAATGCTCGTGCGAAATATTCAATTGCTGTTATTGATGAAGTTGCTACCGAAACATTAGCTATCGGTCCGAATGCTATTTCTTATGCTGCTTTTCTGCCTTTCTGCTACTGGAATGGATGCGCTAAATGCTGATGTCGCTGCTCCTAATGTGGAAACTGTTGGAACTAGTTCCGGTACTGGTATTGCTGAGTAGAACATAGTAGAACATTAGCAGAACAAAGTTGAACGTGCGGCCGGATGTCATCTTGGCAACTAATGAAAGTGTTGCTGATCTTCACGTCGTTCGCAAATTGTTGTAACATAATTTTGATTATTAGTGTTCCATCATAAAACACTGTGTGTTAACTTAAATAATTTAGAGCTATAGCAATTGTCTTTGCAAATGTCATATTTTTATTCTGAATAAAAACTCTCTCTTGTCAATCATCAAACTTGCAAGTCGTGTTCTTTATTTCTCTGGTGTATTTCTATCCAAGGAATCTGAAGTAATCCAATTACCTTTTACAACAGGTTATGGGCCCAGGCAACGGGGAAGCGTCTTGGAAGAAAAACTCGAACCAAGAAACAATGGGGAAACCAAAGAAACTCGAAGGCAGGAGTAATTTTGATGAGTGGAAGGTTGAAGCCAAGGCCTATCTTGCTGCGAAAGGCCATTGGAAGTGCTTTGACGGGACGGAGCAGGATGCTGATAAGAACTTTCTGGCAATACAGATGCTTGATTTGCTTCTTTCATCAACGCTTTATACGTACACGGAAAAGTGTACAACTGCTAAAGATGCTTGGACGTCGATTTGTGCTGCATTTGAGGACACTGGTATTGGTCGTCGTGTAGATTTGCTGAAGCAAATGGTTGGGCTTAGGCAAATGGACTGCGCGTCGATGGAGGAATACGTCCATAAAATGGCTTTGATGTCGACGAAGGTCAAGAAGGCAGGTCTAGAAATAGGAGATGAGGTGGTGGCAGCACTCATGTTGGCTGGCTTACCCGATGAATATCGCCCTATGGTCATGGCCATCGAAAACACAAAGGACAAATTAACATTGGACTTTGTCAAAAATCGTTTGCTGCAGGAAGTTACTCCTAAAGCGGAGAGTGTGGACGCCGCTTTTGTTGCAAACAAACGTAGCAACTTTCAAAGGAAGAAAAATAAAGTGCAAACATTAAGGAGGACCAAATCTGTAACATGCTATATATGCGATCAAGAGGGCCATTTCGCCAACAAATGCGCAAACAAGGGGAAGAAGAAGGATCAAATGTTTTTATGTTCGTTTGTGGCTCAAGGTAACTCTTCGCAGGAATGGTACATCGATTCAGGTGCTTCAGCGCATATGACCATGAATAATGCTGATATGTTAGACACGCGCGAACCTATGAAACGGGAAATTATTGTGGGCGACAATTCTCATTTAGCCGTCGAGCGCACTGGGGACATCAAGATGTTCGTTGGCACCAATAGCCCACCTCATAATCATTCAGTTCTGGTCAAAGATGTTTTGCATATTCCAGAGATATGTGCGAATTTGATGTCGGTTAGTCAGATGGCTAAACGTGGTAACACATTGGTATTTGATAAAGAGAGCTGTAAAATCTTCGATGCAAAGAAATCATTGGTTGCAACGGCACCTCTAATCAATTATTTGTACAGATTAAACTGCTCAACGGATCGAGCAGGAGCTGCGATGGTGGCGCTTGACAAAAATTTGTGGCATCGTCGTTTGGGACACACATGTGATGCGAACTTGAGGAAGATCAAGGAAGTGGCTTTGGGTGTAGATTTTTCGGAGAGCAATGATGAAAAATGCGTGATTTGCGTACAGGGAAAACATGTGCGAACTCCATTTGGAACGAGTGAAAACCGCGCAAAATGATTATTGGAGGTAATCCACAGTGACGTAGCATTTATGCCGGTGCGTTCGTTTGGTGGCGCAAAATATTTTGTCACTTTTATCGACGACTACAGTCGAAGAATATTTCTGTATCCAATGAAGCATAAAAACGAGGTGTTCAACATATTTAAGAACTTCAAGAGTTTTGTTGAGAACCAACTAGGCTGCACTATAAAATGTCTCCGCACCGACAATGGCACATAGTATTGTAACAAACAATTCGACACGTTCATGACTAACCACGGGATTTTGCATCAACGGACTGTACCACACACACCTGAGCAAAATGGTGTGGCAGAGCGAATGAACCGTACAATAATGGAAAAGGTTCATTGTATGCTCTTTGATAGTGGTTTGGGAAATAGTTTTAGGGCCGAGGCTGCAGTAACAGCTGCCTACTTAATCAATCGAATTCCTTGTCGAGCTTTATCATATGACACACCAGAAGAGCAATGGACGAAACGAAAGCCTGACTTGTCTATGCTACGAGTGTTTGGGTGTAAGGCCTTGGCACATGTGCCAAAAGTTCAGCGTAACAAATTGGCATCAAAAGCGACTGAGTGTATCATGGTTGGATACAGTGAGGAGTCGAAGGCGTATCGGCTATACGAACCGAAAGCTAAGAAAGTCATTGTTAGTAGGGACGTCACTTTCATTGAATCGAGAAAAACACAGGTAACTGCATAAAAATTCAGTTCTCCATTTTCTCCATTAAAGGTACCTAATGCGGATTCTGACAACAATTCAAGTGATGATGACAGTGATTCGGATGATGATTTCAGTGAGGCTATTCCAAAGAATTTAGCTCAGTTACTGTCGAATGGATGTAATAATGAATGTCCAGATATGAGTAAGCAGTTAGATGATTCTGTTATCTTCACTAGTCCAGATGTTCAAAATGCTTCTGTAATCGAAATCAACGATAGTACTGAAACAGTAAATAACGATTTCAGTGAGGCGATGGACAGTGCGAATTCGTCATATACGTCTGTGAATGAAATCGATTTCGATGTTGTTACTAGTGAGTTGTTGGTTATACCATGTCCAGTGACAGGTGGCGATAGGGATGTTAGTCCAAAACGTTTTGCAAACATTCGAGCTGTCCAGAGCTTATACGCGATGCTAGCAGGTGCTACTGAAGATGTCAGTGAACCTAAATCCTATCAAGAAGCGAAGCAGTGCGAGGAGAAGAAGCAATGGGAAGAGGCGATGAAAGTCGAATGCGAATCATTGAAAGCCAATGACACTTGGGAGCTGTGCGAGCTGCCTGCTGGTCGAAAAGCGATAAGTAAGTGGGTTTACAAAGTAAAGCGCAATGCTGCCGGTGCTATCGAGCGTTATAAAACTAGACTTGTCATCAAAGGCTATAGCCAAGTAAAAGGCATAGATTACGATGAAACTTATTCGTCTGTAGCGCGTTATTCGTCGATTCGGTTCCTATTGGCGATGGAAGTCAAGTTTAAGATGCTGATACACCAAATGGATGCAGTGACTGCATTTCTCCAAGGTGAGTTGACAGAAGAAATTTATATGCGTCAACCAGACGGGGCCGATGATAAATCGGGAAAGGTTTGTCGTCTCAAGCGAGCGCTTTATGGTCTGAAGCAATCCAGTCGTGTCTGGAATGACAAACTAAACGATGTTTTGGTACGAAAAATGAAGTTCACGCGATCTTCCATTGATCAATGCATCTACTTCAAACATTCGCACCAAAATACTATCATACTGGCAGTGTTGGTCGACGACATAATGATATTTGGAAGCAACGCTACGATGTGCACCAAGTTGAAAAGGGAGTTATCAACGCATTTTAAGATGAAAGACCTAGGTGAGGCTAGTTCGCTGCTTGGAATGAACATTACTCGCAACCCAAACGGATCACTTTCAATTGATCAGCGTCATTAAATTTGTACTGTCATCAAGCGGTTTAAAATGGAAAACTGCAATCCAGTCAACACGCCGATGGATCCAAACCAAAAACTATCAGAGGAGATGAGTCCAAAGACAGATGCCGAGCACCGAGAAATGGCAAATATTCCGTATCAAGAGGCGATTGGGTGTACTATGTATGCTGCACAAATAAGTCGTCCTGATATTGGTTTCGCTATTAGCGCTCTTAGCAGATACAATAATAATTATGGCAGTGCACACTGGGAAGCTGTAAAAAGAGTGCTGCGCTATTTGAAGGGGACCATTGACTACAAGCTGACATTTCACCCAAAAGGAAATGAGGAGATGATTGGTTTCTGTGACGCAGATTGGGCTGGAGACCTCGACAAGCGACGTTCAACCACTGGTTATGTCTTTCGGATCCAAGGTGGTGCAATTTCGTAAGCAACACGTCGTCAACCAGCAATTGCATTATCTTCAACTGACGCCGAATTTATGTCCATGGTCGCACCTATCCAAGAGGCGCTTTGGTTAAAACGCTTCGAATGTGAGATTTTTTTGGAGGCGTGGAAGAACATTTTTTTATACTGCGACAACCAAGGGGCACTTCACCTGGCAAAGAACAAAAACTATCATGCACGTACAAAGCATATTGATGTGCGCAAGTACTTTATTCAAGAGCATTTGGATCAAGAAGCTGAAGGAGAGATAAGTCTGAATCTGCAACACAAACCAACAAATGAAATGATTGCAGACATCTTAACGAAATCAGTTAATTCTTTAAAGCTAAATAAATTTATTCCAGAATTTGGATTAGGCAACTAACATTTTAGTAAGACGTTAATTTTCTTTCTTTTGATTTCTTTAATGATTGAAACACTAGTGAGGCTGTTGTAACATCATTTTGATTATTAGTGTTCCATCATAAAACACTGCGTGTTAACTTAAATAATTTAGAGCTATAGCAATTGTCTTTGCAAATGTCATATTTTTATTCTGAATAAAAACTCTCTCTTGTCAATCATCAAACCTGCAAGTCGTGTTCTTTATTTCTCTGGTGTATTTCTATCCAAGGAATCTGAAGTAATCCAATTACCTTTTACAACACAAATTGATGTGGTATCATGTATTTAATCTCCACCCCGATACTTCCACGGATGCTATTATTACTTACGTCGCATATAAGCTTGACGCTAATTCTGCATGTTTTTCGTGCGTTAAGCCAATTAAGCCAAATGCTAGTACTAATCAAATTCTTAAATTTCTAAATTTTAAAATTGGGGTTCCTACTCAATATGCAAGCTCTGTCTACAACGGGAATTTCTGGTCTGATAGGGTAAAAACTCATTCTTTCGTCCAGAAACCAAAAAAATTTAATTCTGCTAGTGCTAATGTTGTTTGTACGAGTAAGTCATCCGGCAATACTGACCCGAATCAAACCATTAATATTCTGCAATCGGTTCGAGTTTACTATCAGAACACCAATGGCTACAGAACGAAGACTTTTGATCTGTTTTCGGCTTCAAGTCACAATGATTATGACGTGATAATAATTACGGAAACCTGGTTTCACCACGGAATTTTGTTAACAAAAATCTTCGACAGTCGAATCTACAACGTATTTCTCCTTGATCGCTGTAAATCGGTTGAGGAACGTGGTGGAGGTGTGCTGGTTGCTGTTTGGACAGCATTTTCCTGTAAGCAGATATAATTACCGATCTTAGATGCCAAACAAATCTGTGTTTCTGTTAATGTTGAGGGTATTGGAAAATCGATTTTCTTCATTGTTACTTATATAAGTAAACTAGACACGTATGGAATGTGCATTAAAAATATTGAATTTGCAAGTAGTCATTATTCTGATTCAAATAATACTTGCGTTTTTGGGGATTTTAATATTGGTGATGTAGTTGGGTCTTGGTCTGAAGACGACAAAATGCTTATTCCACATAATGTAATAATAAACTTCGAATTAGCTATTCTTGACCCTTTGCTTTGTTGTAACTTATGCCAAGTTAATTCTATAACGAATTCTCAAAATATAAATTTTTTATCTTGTTAACTTTAACGTCAATGTTTTTGAAGCTCCGCTTCCTCTTTTAAATAAATTGATTTATCATAAGTAAATCTATGTTGAAATTGAGATGTATAATTATCATAAGAGGGATACGATTTCAAATAGGTCTTTCAACTTTGTAAAATGTGATTTAGATTAGATTAAATTCATATTTCAATTCATTTGATTGGGATATTGAATTTGAAAATCTATATCTTCCTGAAATGTTCAGTCGTTTTGCTGCCATTATGAAATTTGGATCTACCACGTAAGTTCCATACTCGGTGGAAAATGGATGGCAAGTTGATGGTATCTATACGGGCTTTAGCAAGGCATTTGATTCAGTAGGTCATAAGATTTTGCTAAAGAAATTGGAACATTTTGGGTTTCATTCTGCAATGCTGAAGTGGGTGGATTTTCTCGATTTTAGTTAGTCGGTTCGACAAAATTTACATAGATAACTGCTGTTCAAGGCTAATCTCATGTAGCTCTGGAGTTCTGCAAGGTAGTCATTTGGGGGCTCTACTTTTCATAATTTTTATTGACGATATTGTTCAATGTTTAATATTCTGTCAATGCTTACTGTATGCGAATATTGTTAAGATATTTCTTAAGACCTGAGCAACCTATCGAACTGGTGTATTCACAATTGCTTAAAGTTTTCAGATCCACCCTTACACTAGGCTACGTACCAAAAAGTTGGAAGGAGGTTAAGGTGGTCTTCATCCCAAAGGCGGCAAAGCAGGCGGAGCAATCACCTAAATCCTTTCGACCCATTAGTCTCAGTTCCTTTCTTCTAAAAACGATGGAGAAAATTGTCGATCATCATATAAGGGGAAAGTTCCTTATACATGATGCTCTGCATGCAAACCTGGGAAATCTACGGGAACAGCCATTCATAGCTTAACATTATTAATTAAAAGATTATTAGCTGCCAAAGAAACAGCCCTATGTGCCTTCATAGATATACAGGGAGCATTCGACAACACTTCCTATGAGACTATCAAAAAGGCTATGATCAGGAAAAATATCGCTCCTCTGATCATAAACTGGATCCTAACCATGCTATGCAGCAGGAAGATAAGAATCGAGTGCGGAGGCTCGCATAAAACCATAACACCTACCAGAGGTTACCCGCAGGGAGGATTCCTCTCTCCTCTACTCTGGAGCTTGGTGATGGACGAACTCCTAGAGCTACTTGAAAAATCGGGTTGCAAAGTACAAGGATACGCAGACGACATTGTCATCAGCGTCAGAGGCAAATTTGAGGACACAATTTCTTAACTAATGCAAGGTGCCTCAATTTAACTTCCGATTGGTGCAGGACAAAGGGACTTACCATCAACCCCGTAAGAACTATACTTGTACCCTTTTCCAGGAAAAGAAACCACACTCTCAAAGAAATTAGACTGGAAAACGTCCCAATCGACATATCCAAGGAAGCGAAATACCTAGGTGTTAAACTTGGTGGGCGCCGTGGCGTAAGTGGTTAGTGTGTCGGATCACTACTCATGAGGTTCCAAGTTCGAATCCCAGAAAATATCAAAAAGTTTTTTCACGGTCCCACCTCTCGCGAGCGTCTGACAAACATCTGAGAGTATTGTTGTCACGAAAAGGCTTCTTAAATCGCCGTTCGAATTCGGCATTAAACTGTAGATCCCTTCCATTCGTGTGAAAAATATAACGCGCACAACATGAGTGGTTGCGAGAAGCTAGGCCCTGGCACTTTAAAGAGCTGTTGCGCCAAATATTTGTATTTGTATTTGTTATACTTGACAAGACGCTCACCTGGAATTCACACCTGAACAAGGTTACCGAGAAAGCGACAAAAGCAATGTTTATGTGCCAGCGCCTACATGGTGAAACTTGGGGGCTGAAACCCAAGATAATATATTAGACGTACAGCGCCATTATCAAACCCATGGTCACCTATGCATCGTTGGCTTGGTGATCAAAAACCTAACAGGCCAAGACTCAGGAACAGTTGAATGAAATTCATCGTCTAGCCTGTTCAGACAGGAGCAATGAGAACGTGCCCTACGGCAGCAATGGGAGCAATGCTTAGCCTCACACCGTTGCACCTTGCAGCACAAAAAGAAGCTATGCTGAGTGCTCTTAGGCTACCCAAGATCTCGGACCTTAAAATCGGCAACTTTACAGGCCATTTGAAGATTCTAGGTTATATTGAAAATGACCCTATTCTCAAAATCCCAGATAATATGATCAAGAAATACCGGTTCTCCAGGAAATTCAATGTGGTCATAGGTGACCGCCACACATGGAGGAATGAAGGACTTGTAGTCTTACCAAACTCTCAAACTTGGTACAAATGGTTCCAAATTGGAAAATGGTAGCACTGGCGCAGGGGTTTATGGACCCAGGTTCCAACGTGCGGCTGCGCTTGGGAAATCACCAACAATATTTCAGGCGGAAGTCCATGCGATCAAGCTCTGTGTACGAGAATGTCTGCGTAGAAGAGTCGAGGGTACTCGTATCTATATCCTCTCAGACAGCCAGGCAGCACTTATGGCTCTGAAATCGTACACGGTAGGATCAAAACTTGTATGGGACTGTCTAAACCTACTCGAAGATCTCGCATCGAAAAACACAGTCACTGTGGCCTGGATACCAGGATACAAAGGCTTCGAGGGCAACGAACGGGCGGACTGCTTAGCGAGAAGAGGCGCTAATCGCCCACTTGTCGGTCCTGAACCCTATTTTGGAGTCGCACGGAGTAGCGTAAACATCAAAATAAAGAAATGGGAAGATGATCATCATGCAGAGTACTGGGCTAAACTCAAGGGCCTAAGACAGGCAAAGAAGTTCATTAATCTCAACCGCTGCAAGGCTTAAAAGCTACTCGAGCTTAGGAAAGCAGACCTAAGAACCTTAATAGGCTACTTGACTGGTCATTGCCCACTCAGGTACCATCTGCACAAGATAGGAGTAGCAGATACAGATGAATGCCGGCTATGTGGAGAGCACAAAGAGGCGGCAGAACATATTCTTTGTGAATGCCCCATGGCCACAAGAAAAAGACTTCTCCATATCGGAAGGGCTTTATTGAGTCCCTCTGACTTCTGGAGTATTGTTGAGGTTTATCAAGAGCCGTAACAAAGTTCTCAGCTAAACACCGGGCTGGCACAATATTGAGCCTGGAGCTTTGTTGAGGTTTATCAAGAGCCTTAACCAAGTTCTCAGCTATACACCGGGCTGGCACAATAGATCTTATAGGTCGCAGTGTATACAAGGCCCTAGTAAAGTAAACTAAAGGAAAGTAAGTTGAATATTCAAAAATGCACTGCTATTTCTTTTTAAGATCGCAAACGCAATACATATGACTATTGCATTGATTTAACTCCTTTAAAAAAGGTTAACCACGTGAAAGACCTTGGTATTATTATCTACTAACGTTTGCTCCTCACGTTGAGTATGTAGTTGCCAAAGCAAACTCTCTTATTGGGTTTATCAAAAGAAATTCAACAGAGTTTTCTGATCTACACACTTTAGTATGTCTATTCATCTCATTGGTTAGATCGATTCATGAATACACCGATGTTATCTGGAACCCAATTTATAATACCCACTTGGATTGTATAGAAAGAGTGTAGGGGCGGTTCACAAAATATTCGTATATTTTCATAAAAATGCACTGGAACTTTGAGCACTATTAGGCTGTGGTTATGTAGCAAGCGAGTCATACTAGCACTACCAAGCGCGAACTAGCGCTTTAAAATTAAATTCATTTTGTCAGGGCATTGCGGTTATGTAATATAATTTTACAAGCGCAAGCAAGCGCGAGCGCTTTTAAATTTAGCCCGCGCTTTTAAATTTTCTGCAGTGAACTCAATTTTATTTGCAAGCGCGAGCTTAGTTCGAAAAGTGCTACCAACCGAGAAAGGACTGTGGAAAATTTATAAGTGAAGAGCAGAAACGGCGTTGTCTGTGGGACATGCGAACAAAAGATTACTTAAAAATAATTTGAATAGGTATCCGTATTTTATTTAATACGTATTCGAATGGTGAAGGACTCATTCGGTATTATTTGAAGAACCGATCTTCATCGTCCTTAAGCATTTTGTGCAAGTGGTGATATTCACCTAATTGAGACCGCAATTCGTTTATAGGATGGATACGCTGTTTTTTTCTTTTTAAAAATGTGTATCTCAACTACGCACTTTCTGAAACCAAATAGAAACTGAAGCGTTAACTAGCTAAAATTTAATCGACCAGCTTAAAAGCCCAAGAGAGCGCGAGCTCGCGCTATACATAGCAAGCGTGAGCTTGCGCTAGTATTACTCGCTTGCTACATAATCACAGCCTTACAGCGCACGTTGCCAATTACTGGGTATACTTACCCTTATAGCGAGAAGATATTCCCACGATGTACTACTTATCAGATATGTTTTGTGTTACCGCATAAATAGCCCTGTCTTTTATCTCAGGTGGCCATTTATGCTCCCGAAAGGCGCCTAAAAATTCGAAACGTTCTTTTTCAACCATTTCATAGAACAAACTACGGTCATAATGAGCCTATTTCTAGAGCTCTTATGTCTTTTAATGAATTCAGTAGAGATGTAGATTTTGTTAATTCTGTTTGCTTTATTAATGAATTAATTTGTTATCGCTTTCCTTCTTCTCCTTTCAAAAGGCTATAAAAACTTTTTTACAATAATCACGTACATATATATATATATTAATTAATCTATATATATATATACATATATATTTTTGTTTGTTTTCTTTTCATAAATTTTTGTAATCTGTAACGCTATGGTTAGGTTAGGTTAGGTTGGCTGTCCACACGAGAGTGCAGACACACTTAGACCAGTGAAGGTCCTTTGTGATACCATGGATCAAACCATTTGGCCACTCAGGGACTAACAAAACCAACCGGAGCTTCTGACAAAGCGATGGATGCTCATGACGTCCAAGGACGCCAGATCGCCGAGGTCGTCAAGGAAGGGGGACCATAGATGGAGCATTCTTTTATGCGACAGGGCTGGACATGTGCATGGAAGGTGAAGAATGGTTTCCTCCTCGTCCTCGTCCCAACAGCTTCTGCAGAAATCGTTGGAGAAGAGACCAAGTCTTTTGGCGTGTTGGCCTATAAGACAGTGTCCAGTGAGAACACCGACAACACAGCTGATTTGTGTATGCTTTAACTTGATCAGATTGGCACTACGTTTTTGATCCAGCTTAGGCCAGATCTGTCTCGAAATGTGACACGTTGAGCCGTTTTCTCATCTGAGGTTGGTCGTGCTTATAGCCTTCAGCTTTAGTAGATACTTACAAGTAGCGAGGGGCATACCCAGGGCTTGCCTTTCAGACAAAATCCTTAGAGTGGTACCCTGTCTGGCGAGGCCGTCAGCCCTACAGTTACCTGGAATGTCTCTGTGGCCTGGCACCCAGCATAGGTGAATGTTGAGCTGCTCTGGCATCTCCATAAGAGATAGACGACAGTTTAAGGCAGCCTTTAAGGTGAAGGAGAACGATTCCATGACAGATAATAAATTACATTTCAGTCAGGACAGGGTTTCCTTAATCGCCATGATTTTTGCCTGGAAAACGCTACAATGATCAGGGAGGCGGAAAGAGATGCTCAGATTGAGCTGTTCGGAGAAAATACCACAACCCACCCCACCTTCCGTCTTAGATCCATCGACAGGGGGGAAGTGTCCCATACATCCCGGTTAGGGATGCTCGTACGGAAGTTACGGTCAAATCTCAGTTTCGGCGGGGTGTAGTCCGTGTTTTCGTGTTTGAAGTTGAGAAGATCAAGGATCGAGGAGTGGCCAAAGCGATAGCTAGACCACTGAGAGAGGCTTTTAGGCAGATGGCCGCACAGGCAGTCATCTGTTTGCCGAAAATATCTAAAGGTAGCAGGTTGAACAAAATGTCCAGTGCCGCGGAGGGAGTAGTTCTCAGTGCACCACTGATACAGATGCATTTTTTTTTTTGTCGGTATAGGAAACACTCGACTGGAGCACTCAGACACAACTGGTCCATTGTACTGCCAGAGAGCAAACCCTGATTTACCCATTTTATTGGAATTTCCTTGACTTTCGAAGAAAGCCAAGCAAGCACTTCAGTGATGAGGAGCTTACAGTACCAACACTCACTACATCCGCACCGAAGATCTGCCACCTGATACGAGCAAAGGCCGGACACTCACAGAGATAATGTTCCGCGGTGTCGTCGCTCTCTCCACAACCGTCGCAGATTGTAGTGTCACTTAAGCCTAACACGTTAAGGTGCTTGGCGAAAGCGAAGTGGCCTGTCAAGACGCCGATAAGTTGTCTACAGTCTTTTCTGCTGAGAGACAGCAAGAATGCCGCTGATTTCTTACAGACGTCCGGGAGCATGCGTTTAGTCAACCTGCAACCTGGAGAGTCATGTCACACACAATTGTGCTCGTGAGAGACCCAATCGTCAATGGAAGCCCTAACCGAGGACGCTGGAAGACCCAACGCGGGTTCGGGACCTGAGAAAGCCTCCTCTGAGCCTTGTCTAGCAATCTCATCGGAGA
Organism: Brachypalpus laphriformis; assembly: GCA_945910035.1. Taxonomy (NCBI): domain Eukaryota; kingdom Metazoa; phylum Arthropoda; class Insecta; order Diptera; family Syrphidae; genus Brachypalpus; species Brachypalpus laphriformis. Next base: position 40,157,249 of record OX246756.1, read on the forward strand.
TCTCGTTCCCCAAGATCCCAGTGTGACCTGGGACCCAGATAAGAGACAGAGAATTCAGCCTTGCGTTCAAAGAGTTTTTAGTTTCACGAACTATTTTGGAAGTGGTTAAAGGGTTAAGCAAGGCCTTAAGCGCAGCCTGACTGTCACTACAGACACAAACGTCCCTTCCACCTGTTCTTCGCAACATAGTTCATGGCCATTAGGATTGCATAAGTTTCCGCTTGGAAAACAGACGCATAATTGCCTAACGAGTAAAGAAGTCTAATGTTGTCGACTTCCACGAAGACACCAGCGCCAGACCCTTGACTGGTTTTGGAACCATCCGTGAAAATACGACTAAATTCCATTCCCGGCTCAGACTCTGACCGAAGCCAGTCCTGGACACAAGGAAAGTCGACTTTGAATTTGCGCATCAGCTGGAGTTCTGGTGTCATTGCATCAGACGGCATATCCATAAGACAGGCGTCGTAAGATAAGTGTCGCGCAAGTTCATCAAAATTCCAGTGTGGAGTATACCAAAAACCGCCCCGCCTAGGACGATGGATGGCTTTGATAGCGCAACCCATGATATAAGTATCAAGGGGAGGTAAGTTCAGCAACGCGTCTAGAGCAGAGCCAGGCGTACTCGGGAAAGCTCCCGAGCAGCCGAGATGCAGATGCATGCAGATCTTTGTACCTTAGCTAGTTGAGTGAGGTGGACAGCCCGTATAGCCAATGAGTGATTTGAGGTTTGATACCCCAGCTCCTACCTATAGCCTTTTTACAGGAATAGAGAGCTTCATTGGTTGGCCTTCCGGTTTAATTTCCTATCCAAAATAAGACCCAGATATTTTGCATTTTCAGAGAAGGTGAGACTGGTGCCATTTATCATAGGAGGGTCTATGAGGGGAACTTTATATTTCCTCGTGAAGAGAACGAGTTCCGTTTTATGGGGGTTAACCCCCAGTCCACATTTGAATGCCCATTTGGTGAGCCGAAGGAGAGCATATTGGAGGATATCGCTGAGAGTGTCCGGGTGTTTACCGGAGGCAGCAATAGCAATGTCATCAGCATAGGCGATCACTCTACAACCTGACGTATCCAGATCCATCAGTAGTTCATTAACTATCAGGTTCCACAGAAAAGGTGATAAGACTCCACCTTGAGGTGTACCGCAGCGACCAGTTCTTCTGGCCGATGCTCCGCCTAGCTGTGTGTTAATAATCCTGCATGTAAGCATTTGATTGATCAACACTCCGAGCGAAGTTTCCACTTTCAGATTTACAAGTGCGTCAGCAATCGCCTTTGGATTGACATTGTTAAAAGCTCCTTCAATGTCAAGGTAAGCCACCATGGTATATTCTTTCATGCTCACAGATTTTTCAATGATGCGCACAAGCGAATGTAAGGCTGTCTCAACCGATTTGCCTTTGAAGTCCGCATGTTGGGACGGCGGGAGCAGAGCTGGGCTAATACTTTGCCGAAGATGGATATCAATTAACCTTTCTAAAGTTTTAAGCAGAAAGGACGATAGACTGATAGGTCGGAGATCCTTTGGTTCCACGTGCGAGCTCTTTCCTGCCTTAGGTATGAATATGACTTCAACCTCGGTCCAAAGTTTGGGAATATATACCAGATTTAGACAGCCCGACAAGATGACTTTGAGCCATGGAGCACAATGTCCTCGCATTGCTGAATTTCAGCTGGAATAACACCGTCAGGTCCTGGGGACTTGAAGGGTTTGAAGCTGCGCATGGCCCATCGGATCTTTTCCGTAGTTATCAAGACTAAAGAGTTGCTGCAAGGTTGAGGGGGGGGATTTCCCACATGCGATATAGCAACAGGGGAGCTATCAGGAAAGTGAGCATCCAGTAAGATATCAATGGATTCCTTAGCAGAGGAGGTCCAGTGACCATCCGGATGTAAAAGGAAGCTGGGTATAGAAGGGCTTTTAGAGAGGATTTTCCGCAACCTGGAAGCCGAAGATGACTAACGCTATGCTTGTAGATGAAAATAAATAAAAAAAAACTAAAACTAAAAACAAAGGGGTAATCTTCTGCGTTATTAGCTCACCGCGAAACCAGTATCACTACATTTTACGATATCATTAGCATTTCCATGGCATGGCCGTTTCAATACGAATTCGAATGCTTGTCCCCTGCCGATATGGTACACGTACTCAGTTGTAGTTTGCAAACATTTCTGGGTTTTCGATTAGTTCAAATGCTTCAAAAGTATTCTATTCTTTAGCACATCTTAACCCAGCAGCTTTCACATGGACACGGACATAAATGCAATCCCAGGGGTTGTAATTGTGAAGCAAATCCATTCAAATTCAGTCCCTCTTAAAAGTGTGACTACTCTAATTAAGTGAACCTCTATTATTATTGGACCTCGTATATCTCAAAGGGATAGTGTTACCACCCCCTCCGATCATCATGCACTTCCACTTCATTGGATAATTTTCTTTATGTTATTACGATAATAAACCACTGTCATGTCATATACGTATCTTCCACCAGGATATTTACCGACAAACTGAAATTTGTGCACTTTCGACGACATGAAACGGGAGGAGTATGAGAGTCGCTGGCGTCGACGTCGTTGTTAAAGGCAGATGCAATGAACCATGCAATTTGTTTATTCACGTAATTATTATCGTCGCTCAAGTCGTCGAATTATTTGCCTTGATTGCAAATCTTGCAGCAAAACAGCACCGCCACAGCACCGTCCTGGATATGCCGTGTTGTTATCGTCATAACGACGTCTTTCGTACCCCATAAAACTTCAACCGAGTAATGAATACATACAGTGGAGTCCACTGTCCGTTGGATGCATTATCTTGCAGTCTTTTGCTCAGAACAAGATAAATGTGTTGCGTTAGAGCTTGGTAGGTAGGTACACTTCGTGTATTGTAGAGTTCAGAATGCACATTACCTTTACACAGAGGTAGAGCAAGAGTAATGAACCCTGAACACGAGTTAACAAATCATTTTTCGCATCCCGCGCTCTCTCTCACACTAGCCAGCTGCATTCTTTATCTTTCGGTACAAGGAATTCGTTCTGTAAACAAGCAGAAATCAAGATATTTTCGTGTGCACGATGTGAAAATTAAATTTCAACAATTATTATCCATCCATAAATTTATGTTCTAGTCGGATTCCGCTTTGCAGGTGGGGAAGAAAAAAAAAAAAACTTTCCAAAGGAGCAAGAGGAACTTTTCAGCACCCATTTGCAGACTTTGTCGCGCTTTCAAAGTGTCGCGCGGAGTTTTCATGTTCAGAAGAAAACTTTTCGGGATTTCTTAATTAGCAATTACAATCTAGCTTGATGCGAGGGGGGATTTGTGTGCAACGTGTTGGTATTCGCACCTGGAATTTACCTGTGACGACACCCAGCATCTAAAGTTGAAGCCGCTGTTGCAGAGTGTTGGTGATTTTCAGTGGAAAAGTTTTCGCATTTCACGAGTTATATGGGGGTTTTTGTTGGGTAAAGAGATGACAAGTACTGACTTGGATAGGAGCGTTGGACTACAGTAAACCAAAAGAATGCAATGTTGCAAGTTAGTAATTGGTACAATTTCGAAGGAAGGATTTTCCCTATTAATTCGATTTTGTATCATAGAAATTCCATCGTAGACTGTGAGTAATGGAAGCTGACAGGCTCGACATTCCCCGGTTTATAAGTTTGAGGAGGGATAGTGAAAGAAGATGATATTTAAAGTTAGATTCAGGTTGTTAAAATGTCTGGACTGAAATCCTAAATGGATTAAGCAAACAATTTAACCTCAAGACAGTGGGTATAAGCTTCTTTCCGGTACTCAATTTTGACAGTAGTACTACATTTGCTTACGCACTTTCGCAAACCTTTTGGCCTGTCAAGAGCTCAACATATTTGTCATTGGAATCCGTATTTAAACTGAGCATTCAAGAGGTAGCATGCCATCTCAGGTAGAGCGTGATAAAATCACACCATCACCTCCTCGGGGTGTCCGATGAAAAACTATTTGGTAGTGATCTAACCAGGGTAGTCTGAGCTTGGTATTACGCAACTTGTCACACGGACGTACACAAGATCGCCTGAGTGAATTTCGGCGCACATGTGTTGCCCTGGACGAAGCTCCTTTTGTTGACCTGACCTAGCAAGTCTAGTAAGAGTACCTCAAAAGGAGGAGGTGCGACGGAAGAATTCCCCCCGATAGAAATGAACGGTGGTGTCAGCAGTTTATTGGATACCTTATATGAGCTAATTCGACGTAATTAGAGCTGAGATCTATTTATTTAGTAGTAGAGCCCAGTTCTGATCAACCAAAGAGATTCTTCTCTATAAGACCCTTATCATTCCAGTCCAATTTTACCCCGCTAAAGCATGGACTGCATTAAGACAGATAAAGATATCCTTAGTTGTTTCGAGAGAAAAATTCTTTTCAGGATATTTGGTCCTATTTGCGTAGACAAACTCTGGAGGATAATATTTAAAGACGAGCTATACGAGTTGTACAGTGATATAGACCTAGTCACTGCGTATTGGATGTCTGTAGTGGCTAGGGTGGGCAAAATCGCATCATCACCTCCCCGTGGTGCCCGCTGGATAGCTATCTGATAGTGAACTAACGATGAGCGTATGCTGAGTCTGACGATATATGGGTAGCTGAACACTCGGACCTGCGTAAGCACATCTGGGTGAACTTCAGCGCGCATATGTTTAACCGGACGAGGCATTTCTTGTTGACCTGATCGGCTGAAATATGCGTCTCAGAAGTCTAACAAGAGGTCCTCAGAAGGAGGACGTGCGGCGGACGAATTCTCCCGATGGAATCAACGGTGACGTCTACAGGCCAGCGGAAACCCTACCGGAGCTACTTCGACATATTTGAAGCTGAGGTCTGTAAGGATTTTCAATACTACATCAGGGTATTGAAAAAGAGATGGTGGCGGATGAACCCTTAATCGGCCAACGGCAGCGCTCATATCCCCGAAGTGGGTTACTGACATCGGTGTATCCGGCCCCTCGTCCTAGGGGTTGCTAAAAAAGGATCTGGTCCTCCAGGTTGGGGGTTGTGCCGTCGGGTTAACTTCCCTACCACGTAAAAAACCTTCGTTTACAAAGAAACAGACAGACACGGATACGGATGATTTTACTGTTGACGACTCAAGCAACGATTTTCGTGTCTGCACGTGGAATGTTAGGTCCCTTTACAAACCACGTGCAGCCGAACAACTTGCGGAGGCTTTAGAAGGTTTTAAAGCAGACATTACCGCCATACAAGAAGTGCGATCGGATGGGCCGGGCAAAAAGAAGATGAAAAACTGCGACATCTACTACGGCGATTGCTACAGACAAAAAGGACAGCGTCTATTCGGGTGCGGATTTGTTATTGGAGGCAGACTTAGGCAAGAAGTCTTGAGTTTCAGGCATGTGAACGAGCGCCTTATGACTATCCGTATCAAGGCTAAATTTGCCAACATTAGCCTAATATGCGTTCACGCCCCTCATGAGGAGAAGGACGACGCGACAAAGGACGACTTCTACCAGCTCTTGGACAAGACGTATGAACAATGCCCTAGCCACGACGTTAAAATTATCCTAGGTGATCTTAACGCAAAGCTAGGAAGAGAGGACGTCTTTAGTAGCGTGGTCGGAAAGCACAGCCTGCACGACATCACATCCAACAACGGACTCAGGCTAGTCGACTTTGCAGCGGGGCGAAACTTTGTCGTAGCTAGTACGCGGTTCCCACGTCTCGATATTCACAAAGGAATATGGCTCTCCTTTGATCGAAGAACTGTCAACCAAATCGATCACATTGCGATTGACGCAAGGCACTCTTCCAGTATTCTGGGTATCCGGACTTTCCAAGGAGCCAACGTGGACTCGGATCACTACCTAGTTGTAGCCAAGGTACGGATGCGGATGTCCAGAACGGAGTGAAATCAACGAAATACTGTGAGGAAATTTGACGTCGAAAAGCTACAATCGCAAGAGACTGCCAGAACCTTTGCCGATCGAGTTTCTTCTAATCTTAATCTAAGTCCTATGCCGCCAGCAGCAAATGCGGAAGACCGGTGGCAGCGTTGCCAACAAGCCATCAGAGATGCCGCCTCTGATGTACTGGGTTTCTCTCGGCCACCACAACGAAACCCCTGGTTTGATGGGGAGTGCCGACAAGCACATGCAGCAAAACAAGAGGCGTACAAAGCGGCGCTGTATAGAAGCACTAGAGCTGCTTACGAGCTCTACGTGCGCAGGAGAAAAGAGGAACCTTGACTTCTCAGAAAGAAGGAAAAGGAGCATGAGAAGCGCTCGATCGAGGAGATTGAGAAACTTTATTGCAGGAATGATGTTCGAAAATGTTACCAAATGTTACCGACTGCCTTGCCGCTGAACTTTTCAAGGCAGGAGGAGATGAGTTGATAAGGAGCATGCACCAGCTCATCTGCAAAATCTGGTCGGACGAAAGTATGCCCAATGAATGGAACCTCAGCATCGTTTGCCCGATCCTGAAGAAAGGAGACCCTCTGAACTGCGCCAATTACAGAGGTATAAGTCTCCTCAACATCGCATATAAAATCCTGTCTGCCGTATTATGTGAACGCCTAAAACCGATCGTCAACAACCTGATAGGTCCTTATCAGTGCGGTTTCAGGCCGGGAAACTCCACCATTGACCAAATATTCACACTACGGCAGATCTTGGAAAAAACCCACGAATACAAAATCGATACGCACCACCTCTTTATCGATTTCAAAATTGCCTATGATAGCGTGTATAGAGACGAGTTATACAGAGCCATGTCTAGTCTTGGCATCTTTGCCAAGCTCGTCCGTTTGTGCAGAATGACGATGGAGAACTCTCGCTGCTCCATTAAAGTCGGTAAGAACATCACCGAACCGTTCGATGTCAGGAAAGGTCTTAGACAAGGTGACGCGCTATCGTGCGATCTCTTTAACATAGTACTTGAGAGAATTGTAGGAAACTCACAAGCCAACACCGGAGGTACAATCTTTTACAAGTCCGTACAACTACTCGCTTATGCCGATGACATTGACATAATCGGAAGAACTCAGCGGGCCGTCAATGGGGCATTTACGAGTATTGAGATCGATGCAGCAAAGATGGGTCTAGCGGTCAATGAAAGCAAAACAAAATATATGCTGTCTAAAAAAGGACACCCAACATCGGCGTCTTGGACAGAACGCCACAATAGACAGATATAATTTTGAGGTAGTAAAGGATTTTGTCTACCTAGGCTCTATGGTCAGCTCCGCAAATGACATCAGTAGGGAGATCACACGGAGATTTACTCTTGCCAATCGTTGTTTCTATGGGCTAAAACGGCAATTGAGTAGCAAAGCCCTATCTCGAACTACTAAGGTAACTCTTTATAAGACATTAATCATCACAGTCCTGCTGTATGGCGCAGAGGCATGGGCTTTGAGAAAACCGGATAAGGATGCCCTTGGTTATTTCGAGAGAAAAGTTCTTCGAGCGATCTTTGGTCCCGTCTGCATAGACGGTGAAAGGAGGAGAAGGTACAATGCCGAGCTATACGGCATGTACAAGGACATCGACTTAGCCAGAAGAGTTCACATACAGCGACTAAGATGGCTGGGTCATTTAGAGCGGATGAGCCCAACGTTCCCGCTAAGAAAGTTTTCGAATCCACCCCGGATGGACGACGCAGTAGAGGACGACCTCACGGTATGTGGCGCAAACAAGTGGAGGGGGACCTCAACCAACTTGGTGTGCGCAACTGGAGGCAGCTGGCTCGTAATCGTGCTGGCTGGAGAGGTTTGTTGGTTGAGGCCCAAGTCCACCCCGGACCGTAGCGCCATCTAAGTAAGTAAGTGGCTAGGGCATATACATGGTAGCCCAAAATGTATCACCCTATCGAAAGAGGCTATAACTTTTCGAAATGGCGGCAACTGTCAGTTTTGTTTTGATATTTGTGAAACAAACAGATGCAGAATGCACCTCAATTAGCCATGGAAGACTATGTTCCTCAAGATCGCGATTCGCCAGTGATTTTGGCATAGCGTGAATTTCGGTGCAGATTTTCCGGGCGTCCTACGCCAACTGGTCAAACACTAATGCGTTTATCCGCTCGCCTTGAAGAGACTGGAACAACGCGTAACAGGAGAGGCGCTGAAATGCCTCGTAGTGCTTGTTCCCACGAGAATATCACCGCTGTGGCTGAAGATATTGCGGATGAGCTGTCAACGTCAACTGTGACAGGTGAGCGATACAGAACCATGATCAACGTGTTTATGTTTTAGCTGTTTATGAGATGGACATGCCGCAAGAAAATGTGTGCCAAAATGGGCATGCAAAATATGCACAAAACAGCATAACTCCCTACTACATTTCCCTCAAGGTGAGGGCGGAACGGTAACGGTAACTGGAGGAACGGTTAGTGAAGAAGCACCAAAAACAACAGGAATCGCTACTGCACATAAAAGCAACAAGAACAGGATGATACTGCTACCCACAGTCATGATGAACGTATGCGTTGGAGGAAAAGTAAAACTCGTACAAGCTCTGATTGATCAAGGGTCTCAGTTGTGTGTCGTGGCGAAGAAGTTAGCACGTCATATAAAGGTACCATTGGTCAAGCATCAATCAAAGGTCAATTGAATCAACGGTCATGCTACATAAATCATAGCAGCATGCAATCTGGTCATCCAATCAATTCACGATGAAAGGGTCACTTTAAGGGTGGACGCGTTAGTAATACCTGTCATTACATCAAAAATGCCAGGACATCAGTTTACACCCAATCAGTGGGCACACATCCAAGGGCTGAAGTTGGCGATCCATGGTACGGACAACCAAAGGACATTGAATCACTAATCGGGTCAGACATCTTGTCGGAATTTCAGACGTATAGTTTAGTCAAAGGTCCCAATAATACGCCCATGGCACAAAACACAAGATTTGGCTGGATACTATCTGGACCAGTCATCACCACCCCAACTCCAAAGGAGCAGACACAGGTTAATGTAATCACATTGTGTATTAGTGTGTGCAGTGAAGACGAAGCCTTGAAGAAATTCTGGGAGCTAAAAGAAGTTCCAAGTGCAACCGATGAGTTGTGCGAAACTCATTTCCAAGAAAGTAACAAACGAGATGCAACGGGACGGTACATCGTCAGATTGTCGCTGCTAAAGGATCGCATGGTTTTGGACGAATCACCCAAAATGGCACTGAAGCGGTTCTTTATGTTAATGCAAAGGTTCGCAAAAAACGAGAGTCTTCGGCATGAATAGTCCAAAATTCATTCAGGAATATATTGCTCTTGGACACATGGAGTAAGTACCGGAGGGTTATGCTGGAAAAACGTATTATCTTCCACATCATGCAGTGATAAAAGATGACAGCATTACCACAAAACTGAGAGTGATCTTTCACGAACACGACATCTGGGGATTCGCTAAATACCATCATGATGACAGGTCCAACAGTTCAAAAGGATCTATTTCTTCTGCTACTTGAATGGAGGTCATTCCCAATTGCATTCAAAGCTGACGTCGAGAAAATGTATCGGCAAATTTTAGTCGACCAGGACGATAGCAACCTTCAGCATATTTTGCGGAGGGAAAATTCTAGTGGTTCAATAAGAGAATATGCCCTCAAAACTGTCACATACTGTACAGCTGCCGCACCATATTTGGCAATAAAAACTCTATGCCAGTTAGCTGAGGATAAAAAAGAAAGGTATCGACGTGCAAGCAAAATAGTACTTGAAGGATTCTATGTAGATGATTGTCTTGCAGGAGCAAATTCACTAAGGGAGTGTCAAGACCTTTAACAAGAATTGATGCAACTACTTCACAATTGTGGATTCATCTTACGCAAATGGACATCAAATAGTTCAGAGTTCATAAAAGCGTTGCCAAAAGAGGTCATTGAAATGGAACCAGAACATGACTTTGATTGTCATACAACATTCAAGGTTTTGGGAATCAAATGGTGTCCGGGGACAGACGACTTCCAGTTTAAAGTCAACTCGTCATCATTCAGCGCAAAGGTACCAAACGAGCAATATTGAGTGACGCTGGCAAGATCTTTGATCCTTTTGGCTGGTTATCCCTAATCACAATCAAGGGAAAGATTTTTATTCAAAGTCTTTGGCTCCTGGGCATCGGATGGGACGAAAATGTCCCAACAAAAATTCAAAATGAATGGGACGAATTCAAGACAAGATTATCAACACTTGAAAATGTAAGAATTCCACGATGGACGCGACAAAGCGAGAAAACTCTCAAATAGAGCTGCACGGATTCGCAGATGCGTCAGAATCAGCGTATGCAGTAGTGGTGTATCAGAAAGTTTTTAATTGTGACTCTACAACAATACGTATCATCGCGTCAAATACCAAGGTGGGGCCAGTGAAGCAAGTTACATTGGCAAGGTTGGAATTATGCGCAGCTGCACTTCTAACAAAGCTAATGAAGTACATCAGAGAGGGGACAAGCAGAGAATACACCAGAATTTTTGCGTGGGCAGATTCAGCTATAGTGTTAAACTGGTTAAAACAATATCCAGTGAAATGGAACACATTTGTCGGCAACCGGGTATCCTATGGGCAACAACATTTTAAAGGACAGTAGAGGTTCGTACCAGGAAGGGAGAATCCTGCGGACATTCCGTACAGAGGGGCATTTGGGGATACCCTAGCTGAAAATTGAACATGGTGGTACGGTCCAGAGTGGTTAAAAGAAGACGAACAACATTGGCCAGCTAACAAATTTATGATGGAAGAGAAGAATATATTTGACATCAGAAAATCTCACGCTTGCATGGTTATGCAAACCAACAATCCTCCATGCAAGGACAACATAACTCTCGTGTTTTCGTCACTTTCGAAACTCAAACGCGTAAGCGCGTGCTGTTTACGATGTAAAACCAATTGCCGAAGAAGCAGGAGAGGCGAACCATCATTTTACGGTAATTTAACAGTGAAGGAGCTTCTGGAAGCAGAAAAAGCGCTAGTGAGGGGTGCTCAATAAGGCAGCTTCGCCGAGGATATGCAGAATCTAAGTGAGAACCGAGCACTGAAGTCAAACAGCAAGATCTCATCATTAAATCCGTTCATCGACACGAGTGGAATATTGCGTGTCGGAGGTCGATTAAAACAGGCAAATTTGTCAATTGATCAGAAGTATCCTATGATTTTTTCATCACCGCATCCACTGACAAAACTAATCATCAATAAGACGCACATCGATCCACTTCACGGTGAAGTGAAAATGACTCTGAATCACATTCGTTGGAAATTTTGGATCATCCGAGGAACCAACACTGTTAAGGCTGTAACTAATCAATGCGTTAGGTGTTTTCGATTCAAGGAAAAGGAAACAAATCAACTCATGGGACAACTTCCGAAAGCACGAGTAACAGGATGGAAACTCAAGCGAGAGTTTGTGCAGCATGCAGCTTACCCTGGTGTCAGTCTGCTTTGGCGCCGATGTGTTTTTTTGGTGCGGGATGTCCGGGGATGCTGTGAAGGACTTGAATAAAAAAGAATGCCGTCTACTTTTGGCTTTTTAAATATTTTTATTTAAACGAAAACTTGGGGGAAAGCACCATGTGGTGCGTGTAAGCCGAATTAAAGTAATTTCTTCCTTGGGGGAATTTTAGGCGCGAACCGTATGGTGCAAAAGGCGTAAGTCGAAAATCGATGGTCCTAGTGGGCGTCGTCCATTTTGGTCTATGGCAAAGATGATAAGCAGCAACCTTTCTACCTTTGATGAAAGAGGACGGATCACTAGCAGCAGCACCCGAGTGAAAGCCAATCTTTTTGCATGTTTTTTTCCAATCAATTCGACATTAGACTCGTTACAGGTAGAGCCACCATCTATACCGGAAGTACTCGTACGATCATTGATGCCAGATCTAAAGTTTCGAACTCGTGCAATTTGACACATCCACAAACAACAACTTCCCCCGGCAACTGGACCGGATAGAATATTAGCCATAGTACGAAAAAACTGAGCACAGGAGCTAACACCTATTTTTTGCAGACATTTCTGTATGTCTTACGCACAGAAAACTGGGTGGAGCTAATTTTAAAAACTTGCAGGCTGACACCCAGGTCTATCTTCGAGGACCGAAAAAAGACGTTACTGAGATTAAGGCCGTTGGGTGGGCATATCTTAGCTGTCGACTGAAATATACGTGCAAAGAATGCAGGTTATGGTCTCCTCTCCCTTTTTTCACTTAACATGATGCATGCTAGCGCGATACTCGTATCTACAAGTTGACAATCCATGTATTTAATACGTTTCTTGAATGCATCATGAGCCGCTTATTGTTTTTTTTGTATGACTGTCTATTAAAACGGTGACGGTTTCTATCTTTTTCTACTACTTGTGAGTACCAGTTACGAGAACCACTTCCATTTTGTGCTCTGCTGGTGTCACACAACCCGGAGTAAGCCTCAGTATACTTCTGTCGACAGTTTATCAGTAACGACGATGCTGGTATAGTAAGGTAAACCTATAGCAATAGGCTTGTGACATGTTGAGCGTGTTGCAGTCTTCAACCTTTATTCGTTGTCGATTAAGGGAAGGTGTAGCATGGTATATTATGGTGTAGCATAACACTTACACTTCCTTTCCTTTTGTCTGTTTCAAGTCAGCTATATCAACATTAGGGCTCGATTGTATTGGTCATCCTCTCCACCTACTCTACTAGCCGAACCTTACCTTGTCACTATTTAACAACAACACGAAGTTAGAACTGGAACAGTCACCGAGACCTTCCCACACCCTGCTTAGTTTTCATCAACAAATTATATCCAAAATATACAGCTGGATACAATTGCATAACAATACCAGCGACGACTACTACCCATACGCATTGCTCTACCTAAGATAAATCATTCAGGGTTCGATTGAATCAATCACCCCATTCAACTATTTCATATCAGGAACTATGAGGTTCTTCACGTCTACATCTCCCTGGAGATAATTAAAAGTTTCCAGATTACCCGCTAACTTCTGGTTTATTATGTGATATAACATGGAACTAACCTTGCTCTAAGCCTGTCCTGACTTTGCCAGGACAGGCACCTCACCTAACTTAGCCTAACCTATATACAAATGTACTATCCACTGAGTCCTTACAATGGAAATTCACGACTCCTTCGGATGTTTAAGCACAGAGACAGTGAGCCTAATCCCCGTGCGATCCCTGGGAAGCGAGTGTTAGACTCCGCTCACCTAGAAGCATAAAAACTACCATCCATCCTCCGTCATGTGAAACTGTCTGCTACCGATTGATAAAGAGAGTATAAGACTGATCAAGGAGCATACAGCATAGTCTGACGCAGGATTTTCATCGAGAACGGGCGCAAATTTAGAGAATTGAAAACCACGTTACGACTTCTAACCTCCATTTACTAGATCCTTTTCTAACCTTTCTTGTCAGTACTAGATGATATACTCACCTAAATGAAGGAGTCGTAATTGCGGACAAGCATCGAATTGTGTTTGTCAGCTAAGAGAAGAAATATCTGCATCCATATGGAGGGATGCAACCTTCAGCGTAGGTATCATTCAATGAATCCACGCCGACTTGCCCCTTCCAACCCAGCCACACACATTGCCTATACAACCAGGTAAGATGAACCATGCCCTATGAATTGAAAATTATTCCTTACAGATCCACCGTCATATAATTTATTATTTAGCTACGCTGATCGTCACCTTCCCCTCCCGTTGCCAGTCTCTTTCGAAGATAATAATCGCAATTGTTCCACTGTGTACCTCAATTATCCTTGCAAAATGCATTTATAGCGTTGCACTATCGGCACAAATCAGAATGATTCTTAAACTGCGCGCCATGTAATGAAATTCAGTTTCATCGCGCGCTACATCCCGGCCAATAGGCAGACAACAATAACGTACTGCTGGCCCCATCCCGTCAAAGGGGACTTGCGCGCAAGTGCAGCGATTCTGAAGGACATTGTCGCCGTTCCTCCACATGCATCGTTGGAGCGACCAAACCAGTTGGACCAGCTTCACTCCCGAAACAGACCAAATGGCGGTTCTTTGGCGGATCTCGACGACGTTACAGAAAAAAAACTAACGACGTTGTATATGTATGTCCGTCCACGTTTGAGGTACACTGCCCTGTTAATGTCCGCGGCGTAAAAATGTTTGCAACATCTCGAGACACACCAACAAATTGCAAAAATATCGAGAAAAAAAAACCGAAAAGTTATTTCGAAAATCAAACCCAAACCCAATCGATTGTCTGCGGTGCTGCACACGATAGCGATAAAAAAAAAAAGAACGCGCGCCGCCAACAGAGCCTTCCCTCGGATCGTCTGTGTTGCGAGATCCCATTCTGTGTTGGCCAGCAGCGGGCGCAGAGTCATCGTCTGGATGCAGCTGGGTTAATGACTCTCTCTCTCTCGGCCGGGCCTAAAAATAAATATGCACCTAAGGATATTCCAGTAACTTAATCCATTTTATTTGCAGTGCTCCACACAACACAATGGAGCGCGGTCCACCATGATGGGGCTACAACTACAGCTACAGCTTCTTCCTCCTCTCAGGCCCAGGCTGAGGAGTGCATTTCCCGCTCAATTGGTCATCTCTGCTGTTGTTGTTGCTGTTGGATGTTAAGAGTATGATGACGCTGGCGGCACGACTGCTATGGCGACGACCAACCGGGCGCAGGGACGTGCGCGCGTTGTGATTCTCTGAGGTGAATGGACACGCGATTCGTTGGATTGACCGCGGTGCACTTTGTAAAGTTTCACAGCAGACGTGGATTGTTTCTTCTTTTTTCGTCGGTTATATGGAGTTTGTTGATCTCGGCTGCTCTCTAGTAGAAGATTGCACGTCTAAAGGTAGAGAGAGATACACGAGCCTTTTCGGATGGAACATAAAAATCTTGTCAACGTGTCGGGAATGCATGATGTGTGGTGGCTGGTGCCTTGAACTTGCAACAAAGGAAAAATAATGCTCTGCTCGTGAAGAGGCCATTGACGAAAATTTACATCACATGGAGAGTGGGCAGGAACGGAGGGATCGTGGTACTTATTAACAGATCGATCGTAGAATTTGTCGATTAGATTTGGACGCTTAAGGGGATGAAGTATGTGTGATGGAACGATTGGGAGCGTTTGTTGTTTAGATACCGAAAGTACGGCTAACGTATGGTAAGATCTTTCTAGGGAAGATGTTCGTTCTAGAGATGGTATAACGCTCGTTAACTGCTGGTGACAGGTATTAGTTCAGAAGAACTTGGGGACTAAGTCCTAGACTGATACTCTTGATATACAAGTGCAAGGTTGTTTGGCGGCCGAGAGCCCATATAATGAAGAGCTTCAACATCTAGTATATTAAGGCATTACAGGTGTGATGCCATCTCCCTTGCATCCATTTTTCAAATGTGAAACCGGAAACGACCTGTACTGCATTCGTGTAATGTTTGGACCGCAGATCTATGTCAATGTCTTCTTAGGAGCGTACTGAGTCATCGGGAAGTAGCACTCGACACTGTGCTCTCGACACAGATTTCTTAACGCTGTTTTCGGGTCTTTTGCGGATCGCTTGGAATTGAGCAATGAGCAATGAGGGATATGAGCCAGGTGATATTATTATTTTTGAAAAAGACGGTTCCCTTATTTATGGTCTTTCAGGAACAGGACTTTTCTTTAACCAAGCTGCGAATAAACAATTTACAACCCCGGGCAGACTAAATACTGTCTCTTTCAGGCAGAGATTTCTGCGATCGCTACTGCAGCACCTATCCGTTTAAGGAAAAGATTAAAGGGTAAGGTAAAGTCTGCTCAGGTATTCAATTTACGAATAATGAAAGTGCTGACGCTCTTACTAGAACAGGTTCAGCAGCCATATTTGTTAGCCCGCAATCTTCTTACGAATGTTGCTCGTCATTTCATAAACGTGAAACGGCTGAGCTGCTACGTCTTGAGCACAAAAGATTCTGGCACGAACTGAGCTCATACCCGTACCCGAAAAAGCTGCTAGACAGGCCAAAATAGGACACGGCTAAATACTCTTAGGTCCCGTCACTGGGTTAAGATTCTTAAGAGCATCTTAAAACCATTGGTATAAAAGGCTCGGGTATTTGTGAACGCTCCCTTGAGGAGGACGAAACACTTTGACATTTAATTCAAAGAATGTCCAGCTTTCGGTCGAATTAGGATGGCTACCTTAGGCAAAAACTTCCTTGTGGACGACGAGCTAATCAAGCCCAATCTTGCCTCTTTTGCATGCGATAGGAACGGGCAAGTTTTGAGCTCTCGGTTCGGTGTGCAATCGCTGATCAGCAGCGAATGGGCGGCTTGCTAGATTGCAGCGGACCATTAGCAAGAACATAAGAAAAATTGGGTACTGGGCATTTGCTACAAGCACGATTAACAGGATGTCTCATTAGTTTACATGAAGGACAGGTGAGTTATTGAGACTATAAGAGTAACCGGGGGCGATGGCAGTTGGTTGGTTTTCTAGATCTGAGCCTCGTCGGTTGGATAAGGCTGGGGACATAATCATGTATTGGCAGCTATTTTTGCATACTCTCGGATTAATGCATGAGAGCGGGGTATCTTTGGTGGAGCTATGTGACTCAGTACAGGAAGCCAATGTATTGGTGTGGATCTCAGAGCCCCAGTTATAAGGCGCCGTAGAGTATACAAGCCTATTGCTGCGGAGCGAAGTGAAGTTGCGTTTGCACCCCACGTCGTACCGGTAAGTTTTTGGATGATGTTATTCCTCGTCCTCAATTTTCCCGCTGTGTTTGAGAGGTGGTTCCGGTAGCATAATGATCTATCCAGCGTCACCCCCAGGGACTTCGGGTTAGGATTGTGGTTCAGCAGAACACCATTGAAGGCCACCCTCAGTTTATAGGATGCTAGTCTATTATTTAGGTGGAAGCAACAGACCTCGGTCTTTGACATACTTGGGCACAGACGCCATTCTGTGAAGTATGTGTTCAGGACTACCAGGTCGGAGTTTAAAGTTCGCTCGGTTGCTTTTATACTCCGGTGTTGTGTGGCTATGGCAATATCATCAGCATATGAGAACTTTCTCGACTCAGTCAGAGGTATATCGTGGGTGTACACGTTAAATAAAGTTGGTGCCAGTACTGACCCCTGTGGTAACCCATTGTTCAGCTTTTTTATGTCGCTCTTAGCATCATTTAGGCAGACTTGGTATGTCCGGTTAGATAGCATATTGTTGACCAGGTTAGCTGTTTTCCGACAGGGTATAATCTTTAGTAATTTGTAGATTAGGCCTTGTCTCCATACCGTATCATAAGCTGCTGTCAAATCTATAAATGTCACAGATGTTTTGTGCATTTTTTCATATCCGGCTTGAATGTATGTCATCAGGGCTAGTACCTGGTCCGTACAGCTACGACCAATCCGAAAGTCAGCTTGGTCGATAGGGATATGGTGATTTATAATAGCGCTGATCCTGTTGAAGATAACTCGCTCCAGTAATTTGTAGCAGGAGCAGAGGAGAGCTATTGGGCGGTAGATTTCGGGTTTGTCAGCTGGTTTTCCCGGTTTAGGAAGAGCTATGATTTTTGTTCTCTTAAAATACTGCGGGAGTTGCCCCGTCTTTATAAGTTTGGAAAAAAACGACGCCAGCCATCATTGAGTATTGAGCCCGGCATGTTTTAGAAACTCAGGGTATATATTGTCGAAACCTGCTGCTTTACCCGTTTTCACCGACGTCAAGGCAGTTGATATTTCTTCTAGTGTGACTGGCCTTGAATACACTGTTGTCTCTAGGCATTTCTGTTTTAGAGTTTTAAGATAACGTTTGACTCTGATGGTGTGCTGTTTGTCTGCTGGTGCTCTGGATATTGTGAGTATGCGGTTTACGACATCGTTGGGGTTAACAGCTGGGCTTCCGGGGCACACATTTCCACCTCCAATCTTTCTTAGCAAGCTCCATGCTTTACAGCTTGAGTGAGTGAAGTTTAGGTCTTCCATCGGAGTTTGCCATTTGTTGAGCCGGCTTTTGTCTAATGACGTAAGTAACTCATCGGCAATTTCGGTGTCCCCGCTTTCTTCAAACGCTTTATAGAGACGTGTAGTTTCAGCGCTCCATACAGGGATGTACTCCTGTCTGTATCCGCGTGGTATATGTTTTTTAGCAATAGCTATGACCAGCCCAGTGAAGCGTTCGTAGTTGGATACTTCTGGAGGGATGAACCGAATGCAACTGTTCAGTTGCTTAGAGAACTCTCTCCAGTTGGCTTTGCAAAAATTCCATCGCGGTCGGGGTACGGAATTAACAAGTGGAACTTGTATGCCAATTGTAATTATAACAGGGCGGTGCTGGCTATGGGCGAAATCTGAGAGAACTGTTCTGTTGGCTGGGAGCGGTCAGTTTTCCAGATCACTCGATACGAAGCATAGGTCGGGATTGTAGTCGCGGCGCCATCTTCTTGAGTGTATCTCGGTCTCTAGCGTCAAAGATAAGGTAGATGCTGTTGGAGTCAGCCCAATCAGCTAGTGCTTCTCCATTCGTATCATTCGCTGCATACTTCCACAAGCTATGGTGGCTGTTGAAGTCGCCGATGTACACAGTGAGCTCGTGGAGTACACGTAAAATGTTCCTAGCCAAGGGGGTGTTTGGTGGCTTGTAAATATTCACAGTGTTCAGGCCAGTCTTCAGTGTTTTCTTCCACTAAGTGTACGTAAGAGAGTTTGTCTCGGACAAAGGTCGCTGTTCCATATGCGTGATGGTAGGTTGCGCCAATCAGCAAGTACCCTGGAATCTTCCCTCGGGTTTTTAGGCTACTTTATTTTTTTACTTTCGCCTGACCAGATTTTACAGACGGGTTGGTGCATGCTCCTTACCAACTCATCTTCTCCTGCCTTGAAAAGTTCAGCGGCAAGGCCGTCAGCTCCAGCGGCTTTGTTTGATTTGAGTGTAATTATCGCTATCCTCACCTCATTCTGATCGGGTTGACGGGAATCTTGACTGTCATTGTGATTGTTGAATGGCTCATTCTGCTTACCAACGGAATTTTGGTCTTCGTCGCCGTTAGCAGTTTACAGATGTGTTCCTCCATATCATCAACTGCGATTTTACTACTATATTACCATTTTTGTCCCTGTAGGCTTCTGTTCTAGCCTTAAAACCCTGGCATCTTCTTCTTATCTTTTGGTGAAATTTTCAAACATCATTCTTGCAATAAAGTCTCTTAATCTGCTCTATGGAGCGCTTCTTATGCTTCTTTGTCTTCTTTGTGAGAAGTCCACGTTCCTCTTTTCTCCTCTCGCTTACAAGCAGTTCTGGTCCTTATATGCAGCGCCGTTTTGTACGCCTCTTGCTTTGCTGCATGTGCTTGCCGGCATTCTTCATCAAACCAGGGGTTTCGTTGTGGTGGCCGAGAGAAACCCAGTACATCAGAGGCGGCATCTCTGATGGCTTTTTGGCAACGTTGGCACTGGTCTTCCACATTTGCTGCTGGCGGCATAGGACTTAGATTGAGATTAGAAGAAACACGATCGGCAAAGGCTCTGGCAGTCTCTTGCACACAGTATTTCGTTGATTTCGCTCCATTCTGAATATCCGCATCCGTACCTTGGCTACAACTAGGTAGTGATCCGAGTCCACGTTGGCTCCTCGGAAAGTCCGGACACCCAGAATACTGGAAGAGTGCCTTGCGTCGATCGCAATGTGATCGATTTGGTTGACGATTTTTCAATCAAAGGAGAGCCATATTCCTTTGTGAATATCGAGACTCGGGAACCGCGTACTAGCTATGACAAAGTTTCGTCCCGCCGCAAAGTCGACTAGCCTGAGTCCGTTGTCGGATGTGATGTCGTGCAGGCTGTGCTTTCCGACCACGCTACTAAAGACGTCTTCTCTTCCTAGCTTTGTGTTAAGATCACCTAGGATAATTTTAACGTCGTGGCTAGGGCATTGTTCATACGTCTTGTCCAAGAGCTCATCCTTGGTCGCGTCCTCCATCTTGTCCTGAGGGGCGTGAAAGCATATTAGACTAATGTTGGCAAATTTAGCCTTGATACGGATAGTCATAAGGCGCTTGTTCACATGCCGAAAACTCAAGACTTCTTGCCTTAGTCTGTCTCCAATGGCAAATCTGCATCCGAATCATCAGCCGGGCATCATCCTCCGTCTGCCCATCCCATCCCATCGCACTTCTTGGATGGCGGTGCACTTCTTGGATCTGCTTTGACACACTCTAGGGCCTCCGCAAGTTGTTCGGCTGCACGTGGTTTATAGAGGGACCTAAAATTCCACGTGCAGACACGAAGATCATTGTCCTTTTTACGTTTGCTTGGGTCGTCAACAGTAAATTCATCCGTATCCGAGGCTGTTGGTTGCTTCGTAACCAAAGGCTTTTACGTGGTAGGGAAGTTAACCCGACGGCACAACCCCCAACCTGGAGGACCAGATCCTTTTTTTTTACCCCTAGGACAAGAAGCCGGATACACCGATGTCAGTAACGCACTTCGGGGATCTGAGTGCTGCTGTTGGCGCATTAATGGTTCATCCGCCACCATCTCTTTTTCAATACCCTGACGTAGTATTGAAAATCCTTACAGACCTCAGCTCCAAATATGTCGAAGTAGCTCCGGTAAGGTATCCGCTGGCCTGTTGATGTCACCGCACGTCCTCCTTCTGAGGACCTCTTGCTAGACTTCTCAGACGCATACCATATTTCAGCCAATCAGGTCAACGAGAGACGCCTCGTCCGGTTAAACATATGCGCGCTGAAGTTCACCCAGATTTGCTTACGATGTGCTTACGCAGGTCTAAATGTTCAGCTACACGCTTCATGGTTTTGTTTTTTTAATTACGAAACCCAAATCGCAGAGCACTCAGACTCTCCGGTCAGATCAGCATTTCCTTAGACTTCCAAACAGCGGCAATGGAAACCATGCTTAGTTTCATTCCGCTTGACATATACTGCAGCAGTCTGGCGGCTAAGACCGCTGTAAGACAAAGGGAAGGCCGATTGTGGTCATCGAGCCTTTACGGCCATGCCTCCATTCTGTCCCGATGGGGGATCACCAGTGGATTGACGGGAACTGATCACATGGACCCGTTGCTAGCATTTGAAAGGAGATTCACTACAAGAATTCCTGACAGAATATACTGGTAGGACCGAAGAACCATGAAGAAAAAGGAGTTGGCTTTCTATACCGACGTTTTTGTGAAGCCCTAAGAATAAATCACTCCTTTAGAATAAACGACGACTGCAGCGCCTTCCAGGCCGAGGTCACAGCCATTATACAGGCTCCTGAAATTACACGCGAGAGTAATATCGTTGATAAAACGATCACTGTCTATATAGACAGCCAGGCAGCCATTAAGGCTCTGGAGTCTGACGTAATTAGGTCGAGGCTCATGAGAAGCTGTAAACCACTCTTAAACGAGATATATAGAGCCAATGCGGTGACCCTCTGCTGGGTACCAGGGCATATGGATATCGAAGGTAGCAAAGGGGCTGACGAGCTTGCTAGGAAAGGGTCGGCGCTGCACTTGTTGCGGGCCCTCCCTTCTGTAGCAATTCCAATCAGTTTCTTGCGGAAAAAAATAGAGGATGAAGCCACCGGTCGAGCAAACAGACGCTGGGTTCATCTGGAAAAATGTGCAACGGCCAGGGCGCTATGGCCGATCTACAGCAAGAAGAGATCAACCTCTCTGGTAAATGTTAGTCGTTATAACGCATGGGTCATTTCTGGCATAATTACCGGACATTGTGCCATTGGCGTTCACGCGGAGCGACTCGGTGTGCTGCATAATGACTATTGCAGAAGTTGCAGGGACGAAGAAGAAATTGAATCTATTCGTCACCTGTTGTGTGATTGTCCTGCCCTATCCGTCAGAAGAATGAGGACTCTTGGTAGTTACTTCTTCTGGGAGCTGAAGGACTTGGGTAGTGTTGAGCTAGCGGACCACCTGAGATTCATATCACTTTCTGGGTGGTTCTAACAGCGGATTTTCTTTACAGCGTTTCCAGGGTTAAATGATTGGGCACAATGGACCCGTACTGTTGGTCTGAGTGAGCAGTGACTCTTTGTCACAAGGCACCCATCTACCTAACCTAACCTAGACTTCCAAAAGTTCGCTAATGAGGGACAATGTATAAGAAAAATTCGTGCACAATAAGAAAAGGGAAACAGGAGACCCTCGCTAAGACCCTCTTAGCTAACTTAGAAGTTGGGTGCGAATATTTATAACAAAGTCGATTTCGCTGTCTGAAGTTAGTTTGCTTATTATTCTTTCATTTGAAAACTACGTTTTCAGTTTCAAAAAATACTTTTACTGCCATGCCAAGCAATGTCTTGAAAATTACATATGGTACGCACAATTTTCCTTTATAAAGAGTAGCTTAACAGTGACGATAAAAGTGAAGCAAGCCCGAGAAATATGACTTACACTAGCTACGAGTATATCGTTAAAAATATATTAAACACAAATTCTAGTAAGTAACATCGTGACTAACAGCATTTCGCAGCAAATTAGCTTAAAAATTAAAAAAAAAATATCAATAAATTTTAATTACCATCCAACAGAGAGGGTCCACACTAAATGCATTCTACACACGATCCTGCTCGAGGACATAAATCTCTAGAAAATGAACAGATACAAACACCACGATTTTATGTTTTCAAAATGCGATGCAATTTATAATCCTTCTCATTAGTTTGAGGCACAAAAAAACAGAAACAAACGCAATTCGTGTGCAATGGAAGAGAGCAGCCATTCAACCGACTACTCGTAGGAGGGTCCTTATCCAAGCATTCAATGGCGTACGACAGTGAACACTAGCCAGCCGGCTGGTCGGTGTACCTACCAACAAAACAGCACGCTGCCAATGGCTCCTCTTCATAAATCACCAATTCTCGGCCCATAGTAGACAAATTTATGTGATTCGGAGAAGGCCATAAATACGCAAATATCCATCCATTCATTTTGTGGCACCTTTACACACACACACACACACAGAGGGACTATCATCTCTCTTTTCCGCAATTCCATGGGCTAGATACTTTCGTTTCATGGTCGATTGCACGAAATTCCCATCCCCACACACAGACGAGAGACAAGAGATTTACGATCTTAGCCAGTTCGTCTTCCTTTGGTGGACTGGGAGCCGCAGAAGGAATAGCCATTTAAGGCACGTTCCATAGCAGGCACACCACCGAAAAATGCAAATCCTCAAGCTATTTGCCAAATTGCACAGAAGGCGAAGCGAGCATCCCGCTGCTCTTTCTCTAGAATTACCAAGATACGAATCACACCAGTGGCACTGGGATTAACCACACATCACGATGGCACCTCCAATCGACCACAAAACGTGATGGTAATTCATCACACACACATACACTATTCACCCTCCTGTCCTCATAGTTCCGATTTGGATTCCTTCCATTTGTCACGTTGAATTTGTTCGACACGTTGTTCTGGTCAAAAAAAAAAGGAAGGAACCCATGCTCCAGGAGTCATCTATTCATTCGGTCAATATGCGAATTAACAAAACGGTCCCCAGCCAGAGTGGCTTCTGCGGGGGGAGCCAGGTAGGAGACCAAAGTGCTTCCACCTTTGTTGCACAAAGATTGATTGAATGGTAATGTACTGTGAATGAGAAACGATGTGCGAAACGAGGCAATGAACGGTTTTAGAATTTTTAAGGGGTGTCTGCTTGTCAATCTATCCGACGTCATCCCAGCAGCGCCTTTCCACTTTGGTGGAGGACAAGAAAAAAAAGAAAAAGAAAAAAAGAATCCAGACTTCGATTAATGTAAAGCAAGTCAATTGGAAGGGAAAAAATATGATTCGTCATCTTTTTCGGGTGATGGCTTGTAGGATGCTGAGTGAGTAAGCGTATTTGGTTACTTGTTCATGGAGCTTGAAGGGCGTGAAATAAAGGTCCGCAAGGGCCCTCTGTAATGGAATTTTATTAAAAAGTCAAATTCCTGTTGAATAGCTGAATGATTGTGATGGAGTGTTGTAGGGGTTGTAGCTAGAACCATCAGACAGGTTTGGTATGATGGTAGGTGGCATTTTATTCATAGGTACAATGAGACCCATAAGAAAAGATGTCGCCATAGACAGTGAAGTAGCCATCAAACCGAATTTATCTGCAGTAACTATGAAGTAAATTTACTCACCTCAATCACGACGCCTCAACCTGTTAACAATCTGTAAAACCTCGCCAAAAAAGAACTCCCATATGAATATGAATCAGTTACTAAAAATTTTAACATGGAACGCAAATGGCCTTCTACAAAAAAACGCCAAATTAGAAGTATTCTTACGGAATGACAACATTGACATTTGCTTGATCTCTGAAACTCATTTGACAAAGGAATCCGGAGTAAAAATAAGAGGGTATCGTGCTTGTCACGCATACCACCCTTCCGGAAGAGCTAGAGGCGGATCCTCCTTATTCATTAAAGACTGCATTGATCACTCCATAAATACGACGATTGAAATCGATACAATGCAAACAAGTTCAGTTCGAGTTAAGAATAGGCACTCGTATTTCAACATCGCGTCCATTTATTGTCCTCCGCGATGCACGTTTAGAAGTAACGACTTTGTACGTCTCCTTGACTCACTTGGACCGAATTTCATTATAGGTGGCGATTTCAACGCAAAACACACCTTTTGGGGTTCCAGATCGAATTCACGGAAAGGCAGACTTCTGTACGAAGCCGGTATGCAATTCGGGGTTGATTTCTTTTCGACGGGGAAACCGACGTATTGGCCCTCTGATACAGCAAAAACACCGAACCTAAGAGACTTCTTCGTAGCAAAAGGAGTATCTTCAAATTTTGCGAAAGTAGAGGAAAGCTTTGATCTCTCCTCAGATCACTCGCCGACAATCTTGACAATAAGTGACCGACTAATGACAGTAGAAGGTGTGCCTAGATTAACTAACAAAAAAAACTAACTGGCGCGACTTTAGAACTGATTGCGAAGAAAATATTGTCTTAAATGTATCGCTCAAAACACCCTTCGAAATAGAAGATGAACTTGGCAATTTTGTTGAATCAATACAGAAAATATGGCAACAAACTCGCGCTCCAGCATAAAACTCACTCGAATTTCCTATGCAATAAGCTTAAAAAAGCGATCCAAGACCTAAAAAACCCAAAAGAGACTTCAGCCTATCTTGAAGGTTTAACCGCCGAAAAAACCACTAATAACTCGCTCTGAAAAGCTGTCAAAAGAATTAAAAAACCCCAAATACATTCGCCACCGATAAGAAAAAACAACGACGAATGGGCAAAAGGTGACAAAGAAAAAGCGGATCTATTTGCCGAGCACTTAGAAGAGACTTTAAAGCCATTTGATGGAGAAACATTGGTAGACGATTTTACCGGTACGACTACGACATCTGACAACCTTAGAATAAAAAGTGTGTCATTTATAGAACTTTGCCAGGCAATAAAAAACCTGAAAAATAATAAAGCTCCTGGCTATGATTTAATAACCGGACAAATCCTTAAGGAATAATGGTTCCGAAACCGGGGAAATCTCCAAATGACATAAAATCGTACAGACCGATATCGCTTCTACCAATAATGTCGAAGGTATTTGAAAAACTCCTACTGAAACGGATTCTTCCGGTCATTGAAGAGAGACGCCTAATACCTGACCACCAATTCGGGTTCAGAATCAAGCATTCCACAATTGACCAGGTTTATAGAATAACCGACGAAATTGAAAAAGCCCTTGAGGAGAAAAAGATTTGTTCTAGCGCTTTTCTTGACGCACGATGGATTGAATTATAAGCTAAGACGAATCCTTCCGGAGCAACTTCATAAGATCTTAGAATCATACCTTAAAAACAGACTTTTTCGTGTCAAGCACGGAAGTGAATATTCTGATTTTAAAGAAATCGCCGCCGGCGTTCCGCAAGGAAGTGTCCTTGGGCCTATCTTATTCTTGCTGTACACTCGGGATATACCACAAACTGAAGGCACTATTGTAGCTACGTTCGCGGACGATACGGCTATTCTGGCAACGGAAAGTTCAATCGAGTCAGCAACCATAAAACTCCAACGAGCCTTGGATAAAATCTGTGAGTGGACAAAAACTTGGCGCATTGTTCTTGACGAGACCAAATTGGCGCATGTTAACTTCACCTACAAGAAAATAATCAACCTTCCCGTTTTCATTAACTCGGTACAAACGAAGCATGCAAACGAAGCTAAATATCTGGGAATGACACTAGACGCGAAAATTGACTTAGAGAATTGTATTGGCTAATTGGAAGATATTCCAAACTAAGCGTATATAACAAACTGCTTCTGTATAAGCAAGTGCTTAAACCCGTGTGGACGTACGGTATACAACTAGGAGTTGTACCAAACCAAGCAATAGGAATCTCATACAATCACTCCAAAATAAAATTATAAGAATAATCGTGAACGCTCCCTGGTATATCAGAAACAATGATATCCACAGAGACTTAGGGATAGCTACCGTGGAGGACGAAATAAAAAACTTCGCTCGCAAGCTTCGTATTCGTCTTCATGGCCATTGCAACTGTGCCATACTCCAAACTTTGGATGTGACAAATCTTACGCGCCGACTTCAAAGAACGAAACCGTTCGAATTAGCGCAATAAGACAAAAAGCCGCATGTCATGACGGTTTCAGCAGGTGCTTTTATTGAAAATCTACCTGCCTCACGCGAATATTCTCTTCTGAAGCTTAAACTACTTGATAAGGTCTAACTTAGTCGTAGTAAACAAAACGAAGGGAAGGGTGTTTTTAGTCAGTAGAAATCTGACACTACTATGAGTGCACGGTCTCATAGTGTCTCATGAGGATTTTCACCGACCCACAAAAAAAAAAAAAAAATCTGTTGACAGGACATAATACCAACTAAAGGTCAGTCACTCAATCCTGCCCCCCCTGTTTTTTTTTTTTAGGTCGGGAGGTGGCGATGGCAGCGCGAATGAGCCGTGTGCCTAAGGCTAAAGTCCCCCATGATCATGAAATTTTTGACGGCAGTGCCGCGAGGAACAGCGGTAGAACGGGAAGTGGGTTTACTACTTACTTATTTAGGTGGCGCTACAGTCCAGAATTGACTTGGTCCTCAATCAAGAAACCTCTCCAACCAGCCCGGTTAGGAGCCAGCTGCCTCCAGCTGCGCACGCCAAGTTGGTTGAGGTCCTCCTCCACTTGCTTGCGCCACCTACCACGAGGTCGTCCTCTAACGCGCCTACCACCCGGAGTGGATTCGAAAACTTTCTTGATCCCTATTATCTACGAATTACTGAAGAAAAGCTAAGCAATTTTGAAAGAGTTTTTGTAAATTATAAATTTGGATGGATAACAGCATCTCAAATTCAAAACCGTGGAAGGGCCAATGTGGGCTGTTATTTTGTGTTTAAAAAGCAGCTGAAAGACAAAGGCATTAATTGTGTATTACTTACTTACTTACTTACTTACTTAGGTGGCGCTACAGTTCGGGGTGAACCTGGGCCTCAACCAACAAGCCTCTCCATTTAGCTCGGTCTTTAGCTAATTGCCTCCAGTTGCGCACTCCAAGTTGGTCGAGGTCCCCTTGAACTTGTGCGCGCCACCTGCAGCGATGATTCCCTCTACTGCGTCGTCCCTCGGGGTTAGATTCGAAGACTCTGCGGGCCGGAGCGTTGGTGTCCATTCGCTCTACATGTCCTAGCCACCTCAGACGTCCAATACGCAGTTTTTTGACTAGGTCGATGTCGCTGTACAGCTCGTATAGTTCGTGATTGAATCTTCTCCTCCAAAACCCGTCAACACAAACGGGACCGAAAATCTTACGAAGAATTTTTCTCTCGAAGCGACCAAGGATATCTTCATCCTCTTTTAATAAAGTCCATGTTTCAGCGCCGTAAAGCAGGACTGGGATGATCAAGGTCTTATATAGAGTCTCCTTAGTTGTTCGAGATAGGGCTTTACTGTTGAATTGCCTTATAAGCCCAAAAAAACAGCGATTGGCAAGAGTTATTCTTCGATTGATTTCTGCACTGATTTTGTTAGAAGAATTTATAGCAGAGCCAAGGTAGACAAAGTCCCTTACTACCTCGAAGTTATAGCTGCCCACGGTGACGTTTTGTCCAATTCGTCGATGTTGGTTTTCCCTTCTAGTTGACAGCATACTTGGTTTTGCCCTCGTTTATCGCCAAACCCATTTTGGCCGCTTCCGCCTCAATGCTTGCAAAAGCACCGGTGACAGCCCGCTGAGATCTTCCGATAATGTCTATATCGTCGGCGTATGCAAGCAGTTGTACAGACTTGTAATAGATTGTGCCTCCGGTGTTGGCTTGTGAGTTCCGCACAATCCGTTCAAGTACAATATTAAAGAAGTCACATGACAGCGCGTCACCTTGTCTAAAGCCTTTTTTGACATCAAAGGTCTCGGTGAGGTCATTACCGACCTTGATGGAGCAGCGAGCGTTCTCCATCGTCAGTCTGCACAGACGGACAAGTTTGGCAGGGATGTCAAAACTAGACATGGCTCTATAAAGCTCTTCTCTATAGATGCTGTCATAGGCGGCCTTGAAATCGATAAAGAGGTGGTGAGTACCGATTTGGAATTCTTGGGTTTTCTCCAGGATCTGCCGAAGTGTGAAGATTTGATCGATGGTGGACTTTCTTGGCCTGAAACCGCACTGATAGGGTCCAATCAGGCTGTTGATAAAAGGTTTCAGGCGTTCACACAATATCGCAGAAAAGATCTTGTATGCGATGTTGAGGAGACTGATGCCTCTATAATTGGCGCAGTTGAGGGGGTCTCCTTTCTTGTGGATCGGGCAAACGATGCTGAGATTCCATTCATCTGACATACACTCGTCTGACCAAATATTAGAAATGAGTTGGTGTATGCACTCTACCAATTCATCCCCAGCTGCCTTGAAAAGTTCGGCTGGTAAGCCGTCAGGTCCAGCAGCCTTGTTGGAGTTTAGCTTGGATATTGCTATCCTCACTTCGTTTTGGTCAGGTGGACGGAAATTTTGACTATCATCGTCCATGTTGAATGGTTCATTCTGCCTGACAGCAGGATGTTGGTCTTCGTCGCCGTTATACAGTCTGCAGAAGTAGTTTTTCCATATTCTCAGCACCGACTGTGA
The DNA here is from genome assembly GCA_945910035.1 of Brachypalpus laphriformis. NCBI lineage: Eukaryota > Metazoa > Arthropoda > Insecta > Diptera > Syrphidae > Brachypalpus > Brachypalpus laphriformis. The sequence goes on from OX246756.1 coordinate 40,186,334, forward strand.
TTCTACTACGAGGTTTCCATTTTGATCTCTACAGGTTTCTGTACGGGTATTACTTCTCTGACACGTTCTTTTTACCTTTTGGTAAAACTTCCGTACATTGTTCCTGGAGTATAGACTCTCGATATTCTCAAATGCGCGCTTCTCATGCTCTTTCTTCTTCTTTTGGAGAAGTCGATGTTCTTCCCGTCTCTTTTGCTCGTAGAGCTCACGAGCAGCTCTCGTCTTCCTTTGCAGCGCCGCTTTATATGCCTCTTGTTTTGCTGCATGCACTCGCCGGCATTCTTCGTCAAACCAGGGGTTTCGCGGTGGTGGTCGAGCGAGACCCAACACATCAGTCGCGGCGTTTCTGATAGCATGTTGGCAGCGTTGCCACTGGTCTTCGGTACTTGATGCTGGCGGCAAAGGGGTGATTGAGAGATTTCGGGATACGCGTTCAGCGAAGAGTCTGGCGGTCTCTAGCGATTGTAGCTTTTCGACGTTAAATTTTCTCACAGTAATTCTTCTTTGTTGCTCAGATTGGGATATCCGCATTCGTACCTTGGCTACAACAAGGTAATGATCCGAGTCTATGTTGGCCGCTCGGAAGGTCCGGACATCCAGAATACTGGAGGCATGCCTTGCGTCGATCGCAATATGATCAATTTGGTTGATCGTTACATGATCATTGGACCGCCATGTCTGCTTATGAATATCGAGATGAGGAAACCATGTGCTTGCTATGGTGACATTTCGCTCCACAGCGAAATCAATTAGCCTTAGTCCGTTATCAGACGTGGTGTCGTGTAAGGCTATGCTTACCGACTGCCCTACCAAAGACGTCCTCCTTTCCTATTTTGGCGTTAAAATCGCCCAATACGATTTTAACGTCGTATTTAGGACATTGCTCGTATGTTTTGTCGAGGAGCTCGTAGAAACACTCTTTGGTGGCAGGGTCCTTTTCTTCTGTGGGGGCATGAACACATATTAGGCTTATGTTAGCGAATTTAGCCTTGATCCGGATAGTCATAATACGCTCGCTCACGTGTCGGAAGCTTAAGACTTCTTGCCTAAGTCTGCCGCGTATGACAAATCCGCATCCGAATAAGCGTTGTCTGTTGCCTCTGTAGCAATCACCGTAGTAGATGTCACAGTTTTTCATCCTCTTTTTGCCCGGCCCATCCCATCGTACTTCCTGGATGGCGGTAATATCTGCTTTATAGCAGTCTAGGGCCTCTGCTAGTTGTTCGGCTGCACGTGGTCTGTAAAGGGACAGAACATTCCACGTACAGATCCGAAGGTCGTTGTCCTTATTTCGTTTGCTGGGGTCGTCATTAGTTGAGTCATCCTTATCCGAGGCTTTTGTTTGTTTCGGAACCATGCGGTTTTTACGTGGTAGGGAAGTTACCCCGACGGCACAACCCCCAACTTGGAGGGCCAGTTCCTTAATTATTCCCCTAGGACGAGGGGCCGGGTACACCGGTGCCAGTAGTCCACTACGGGAGTATGAGCGCTGCCGTTGGCCCATTAAGGGCTCCTCCGCCACCATCTCTATTCCAATGTCCTGACCAACATTGGAAATTCCTTACCGACCTGTGATCCGAATACGTCGAAGCAGCTTGCGCAAGGTGTTCACTAAGTTCAACCTAACTGGAACTATAGACGCCACCGTTGACTCCGTCTAGGGAATTCGTCCACTGCCGCCTGGAACAGGAAGAAGCGCTCTAGTGAGAAAAGCACTCTTCCCCCCCTCTCTCATCTGCTGCCACCAAGAATCCGCCAAACGGGGTTGGTTACCCATTTCTTGGATTAAGGTACTAGGCACCCGGCTGTCACCGCATGGAGGTTGAGAGTAGGAGTTGGTAGGCCTCAGCTGAGTGAAAACGCTTGTGTTTTCATATGATCGCATGCACTACCGTTTGACCATTAGTTGTGTATTGCAGAGTCTTTATAATCTTATCCTTTTGGACTTTCAATTTGATAGCGAATACTTCAAGATATATCCAGCATATTTAAACTGCAATAATTGGGAAACTGACTTTGTGCATTTAAAAGAATTAAATGCGCTACCAGATAATTCAAATATTATATTAAGAGGAGACCTTAACGCAAGAGTTGGAGCAGAGGAGGGGACAAGTAACGGTATAGCGGGTATAATCCGGCGTTCGAAGGACGCCATTTCTAATGCTAGGGGGAAAAAAATATTAGATTTATGTGATACATGCGGATTGAATGGAACAAGTGACGGTGAATTTACATTTGTAAGTGAGCAAAGAATTTCAGTGGTTGATTATTGTTTAATAGGTGGAAACTGGAATGAGTGTGTCGCAGATTTCGAAGTAGATCATGTGCCTTACTCCAACCACTTACCGATCGTGGTAAATTTTGGGCAAAAAGTCGAATAACAGAAGAAAACCGTGCACTTATGCTAAAGTGGTTGGATTCAAACTATAGAGAAAATTAAACATACAGTTGTCAAATCAAGACCAAATTAGTTTTCGCACATTTCGCACAACACCTAAAATCCACCCTCCGTATACCGAGTATGGCGTATTTAAAAAACATGCAATGAACAAAACAAAAGATTTTAATACCCCAGGTGGCAGTCCACGTAAACTGGAAAATCTACCCTCTTCGGAGGTCGGCTCTACGGATTCTGGGGAGAGCCATTTATTGCTCCTTATAAATCCCTTCTCAAAAAGTACAAGGATATCTCGATCTCCACCAACAAGATCGAACGTCTCCAGAAAAAGAAGTCCGCCGTAAGCGCAAACGCGTGAAAAACGGAACTCAGCGAAATCTAAAAGCATTGGGGAGGAAAACGACGTACTCCATACCAAGCTTAGCGAAATGGAGCTACTCTATCGTGAGCTTAAGAAAGAGGTAGATTTACTCAGGCAATAATGCCCTAAAAAACACGTACCTACAAAAAGAAAATACAGTTAGCCCACATCGCTCACCTACTCGCGAATACCAGACGGATGAAGAAGAGCTAACACGCGAAATGAATTGGGTCGAAAAGAAACGACCTAGCAAAAAACGCAAAGCAGGTTCCTCACCGGAAGCCGAACGACAAAAAGATGAAAAGCGCAAGGAGATGCAAGAAAAGCAACAACAACCAAAATTACGTCCTCCGCTACCGATAAACGTCGTTGGAATTACGGACTATAATAACTTGCATTGCCTCCTTAAAGGAACTGTGTCATCGAAGTTTAAGGTGACATCTCTGCGACACAATACGTGGAAAATCAATGTCGATGATGCCGACGGTTACCGATCAGTATCTAAAAAATTTAATGCCGAAAAGATTCAGTGGTATACTTATGAAAATAAGTTAGAAAGACCAATGCGTGTTGTAGCAAGGGGACTCCACCCCTCGTGCACTAAAGAAGATGTAATGCACGACCTTCAAGACAAAGGCTTTAAAATTCTTGATGCAGTCAATATTATCAAGAAGGAGAAGCAACAGTCGGAGGGAGATCAGGAAAAAATTGGTAAAGCGTGGACTTCCACTTTTCATGCTAACTTTTAATAAAGTCGAAAACAAAGATGTAATATATGGCATTAAGACTATTCTAAACATCGTGGTCAAAATCGAACCTATGCGTAAGAGCTCCAGATCGATCCCGCAGTGTAAGCGCTGCCAAGGCTTCAATCATACGCAGACTTACTGCCAGAAAGAACAGCAAACATCTCTCGGAAGAGTGTCACCTAAATAAGCAAACACCAGCCACCTGTACAAACTGCAAAGGAAAACATCCTGCGAACTATCGAGGTTGCGAAGTGGCGAAAGACCTTCAAAAACGCCGCGATACGCTAAAAAATTCGATGCGTCCGAATATGAAACCAATAAAGAACAGACCCAAAATAGCTACGAAAAAAGCAGCGAAAGATAGAAAGTCCGCCAATATTGACTTAAGATCGGTTAATGATAAAAAATCCGAAAGTAATAGAGATAAGGTGACAGAAGCAAAATCTCAGAATATTGGCGTGCAGTCTTATGCTCAAGCGGCGAAGACAGTTAAGGGTACGTACACGACCGACAACTCACGGGAGATCAAAGCAAGAAACCGTCCAAACTTTAATGTAAAGACTCCTTCTCAAGTTGCGACACTGAAAAATGGTGATAGAGGTAGTTCAGAAGATCATGTATCCAATGTTTTTTCCCTAATTCTTGCGAAACTTGAAGAGCAATGCAAAACAAATAAACTAATTTTCGAGAGACTAGTTGCACTAGAAAACAACATTCATAACACGCGCACTTCAACCAGAATATGAAAGAAACGATTAAAATTCTTACTTGGAACGCCAACGGGCTCATACAAAGACTCGACCAGTTAGAAATATTTATACAAGAAAAAGATATTGATATATGCTTAGTCTGTGAAACTCATCTGACAAAGCAATCGAATATTAAGATAAGGGGATATAGCGTGTATCACGCCTTTCACCCATCGGAAAGAGCCAGAGGCGGATCATCTTTGCTTATAAAAGAATCTATCGAACACTCAGCGGAAGTAAAGATTGAATTAGAAGCAATGCAAGTAAGTACGGTACGCGTTAGAAATAGACATTTTGCTTTCAACATTTCGTCCACTGCGATGTAAACTTGAAGAAAGTGATTTCACAAACATCTTCAACTTCCTTAAACCAAATTTTATTATTGGTGGCGACTTCAACGCGAAACACCCCTTCTGGGGCTCAAGGTACGCCTCTCAGAAAGGTAGAAAGCTTTATAATGCGGGTATGCAATATAGTTGTGATTTTTACTCGACGGGTAAACCAACATATTGGCCGACTGATAGAAATAAGATACCAGATCTGATCGACTTCTTTATTGTTAAAGGAATATCTAGCAAGTGTATAAAAGTTGAAGAAAGCTTTGATCTCTCCTCTGATCATTCTCCAATCATTATGACGATAAGCGAAGCTTTGATTAAAAAAGTAGGACCGGCCAGATTAACTGGCGCGAAAATTAAGTGGGATGGCTTTAAAAAAGATATTGAAGCAAATATTGAGCTGAGCGTAGCACTTAAAACGCCCTATGAACTTGAAGTTGAAGTAGATCGCTTCGTCGAAATCATACAGGATGCCGCGTGGAAGAATACTCCCAAACCAAAGAGAACGCCGGCCAGTTACATTCAAACTTATCCGCAGGAAATAAAAGAGATGATTAAGGAGAAGAGAAAAGCGCGTAAAAGATGGCAGCAAACTCGGGCTCCGCAACATAAAGCACATCTTAACCGTTTGTGTAACTTATTAAAAAGATCTATTAAATTCCTTAAGAATAATGAAATGCAAACTCACATAGAAAGCTTAACGGCAGAAAAAGATTCTAATTATTCGCTTTCGAAAGCTATAAAAGGTATTAAAAAACCTCAAATTCAAGCCGCCCCAATTAGGAAAAATCAAGACGAATGGGCCAGGCATGATAAAGAGAAAGCACAAGTTTTTGCCGCCCACCTGGAAGAAACTTTCAAACCGTTTGATGGACAGGCTCTTATTCAAAATATAAATACGTCGTATATTGACAATCGTATAATAAGAAATGCAACACTAACCGAACTTAAGGAAGAAATAAAGAAACTTAAACCTAAGAAGGCTCCTGGATACGACCTAATCACGGGAGAGGTTCTTAAAGCACTTCCGAGAAAAGGTCTAATGAAGCTTCTGTTCATTATAAACGCCGCGTTTAGACTAGAATATGTTCCCAGTCAATGGAAAGTGGCCGAAGTCATAATGGTCCTTAAGCCCGGAAAAGTGCCGAATGAAAAAACGTCTTATAGACCGATTTCGCTTCTTTCAATCATATCCAAAGTGTGCGAGAGAATTTTGATTAGGCGAATACAGCCGGTTATAGAAGAGAGGCATCTCATTCCGAATCATCAATTCGGATTTAGAAGTAAGCATTCTACAGTTGAACAAGTGCATAGAATAACTCATGTAATCGAAAAATCTCTTGAAGAAAAAAGGATTTGTTCAAGCGTATTCCTTGACGTCTGTCAAGCCTTTGACAAGGTCTGGCATGAAGGCTTAAAGTTTAAATTACGACAAGTTCTGCCAGAGCACCTCTATAATATTTTGAAGAACTACCTTACAAATAGGCTATTCCGCGTCAAATGTGGAAATGAATATTCGGATTTCAGGGAGATAATGGCTGGGGTGCCGCAAGGAAGCGTTCTTGGTCCAGTTTTGTATCTATTATACACCCGTGATATGGTAAACCGCAAGTAAAAGGCACTGAGCTAGCTACATTTGCCGACGACACTGCCATCTTGGCAGTAGGTAAAACGGTCGAAGATACTACAGAAAAACTGCAAGAAGCTTTGGATAGAGTAAATGAATGGACAAAGATTTGGCGAATCGCACTCAACGAGACCAAATCTGTTCATGTAAATTTTACTTATAAAAAAATAAATAATTTGCCGATCTTTTCAAACTCGGTTCAAATTCCGTTTGCAAACGAGGCTAAGTATCTTGGAATGACACTCGATGCAAAGCTGAAATGGAAAACGCAAAGAACTAGATAATAAATATAGAGAAATGTATTGGTTACTTGGAAAATATTCCAAGCTTAATATAGAGAACAAACTGTTTTTATATAAGCAAGTGCTAAAGTCTGTATGGACATATGGTATACAACTCTGGGGTTGTACCAAAATAAGTAATATTAACATTTTACAAACTTTTGAAAACAAAGTACTAAGAGGTATTATTAATGCGCCGTGGTATTTCAGAAACAGCGATATCCACAGAGATCTTGGCATTAAAACTATAGAAGACGAAATCAAAAACTATGCGAGAAAGCATAAAAGTCGACTAGAAAGTCGCGTAAATATTACAGTCCTCCAAGTTTTGGAAGAATGAACTTTACTGCGCCGTCTACAAAGAACCAAACCTTTAGACTTAGCGCGATAAGTAAGTAACCGCGTCCAAACTGCGGAACTAGTAGGAACTTCTAATGGGAAGGCACCTGCAAAACGTCATTATTTCGTGAAATGAAAACAACTTGATAAGTCGAATACTTAGTTGTAGTAAAAAATGAAAACAAGTCTGTTTTGAAGGGAGGTTTTTCAGTGGGTAAGAATCCCACACTACTATGAGCACGCGCTGTCGATCCTCATAGTGTCTTCTTGAAGATTTTCACCTACCCTCGAAAAAAAAAAAAAAAAAAAAAAAATGTGCAACCTATCCGGACTTAATTGTTGACGCCTCCCAAAAAAATAGTTTTGCTTTTGAGCCTATAACCGCACTTGAAATATATGCCATAAACGAATAAACAGTCTCGGCAATAAATGTTCTTGTATATCTTTTTCTTTCTTTTTTTTTTCCCGAGGGTAGGTGAAAAATTTTCCATAGACACTATGAGAATAGCAAGCGCGTGCTCATAGTAGTGTCAGCTTCTTACTGACTAAAACAACACCACCCTTCGATATAAATTTGTTAGATATCGCAACTAAGTATAAACTTATCAAGCAATTTTCCTGTCACGAAATAAAAACGTTTGGCAGGTTACTTTCCACTGAAGGATCCTGCATATTCCGCAATCTAGATGCGGTTAATCATTATCTCGCCAAGTCGAAAGGTTTCGTCCTTTGTAGTCGGCGCAATAAATTGCTCTCGTCCAATATTTGTAGGACTGTATTGTTGACATGTCCGATTAGTCGATTTCTATGCCTTCTTCTTTGGATGGCAAACGACTAACAAAGGCCTCGTAGGGGCAGCATCTCCCGATAGGTGTTGGTCCGCTATTTAACGAGTAGGAGACACTGCAGCCGAAAACCTAGCAGCTCTGTTAGAAAGCCCTACTCCCACCTCCTCGTGGTGTCATCTGGGAATTTCTTCGGAAATTGCCACTTAGGCGCCGCCTACAACCGAACGCCTAGTGGGTATCATCGTAATGGTAATGGGAGATCTCAATGCCATGGTGGGTAGCGACAACACCATGCTTAAGCACGTGATGGGAGTTCACGGCGTGGGAGACCGTAATGACAATGGTGAGCGGTTTGTGGACTTCTGCAATACCAACCGCCTAGTCATCGGAGGTACGCTGTTTAAGCATAACACCTGCCATAAGATCAGTTGGGTCTCTACTGATAGGCAACGAACATCCAACCGGATCGACCACATTGCGATCAGTCGCCGCTTTAGAAATTGTCTCCTGGACGTCCGAAACAGACGTGGAGCTGACGTCGGACAAGAACGAGATCACCATCTTATGGTAGCTCATTTACGCCTTCGTACTGCATCCGTCAACAGCAACCGCTCAAACCTACTTAACATCACCAGGTTTAATATCGACAGGCTCAAGCTTCCCCAAGTACGCCAACAGTTCAGGGACCATCTTGCCTTAGAAGCAGAAGCAATCAGCAGCATAGAGAACATGGATGACCACTGGAGTGCTGTGAAAAATGTTTTTGCGACTGGGGCACGCACTTATGTCGGTAAAAAGCAGAAACACCACCGCACATGGCTTTCTACAGACACCTGGAGACGGATCGATGAGCGTACAGCAATCAAGGCTCGGATTGCAGCGGCCTCAGCAGTAGAGAGAACCGAGCTTGAAGCCCAATACCGTGCGAAGAAGAAAGAAGTGCAGAGTAGTGCGAGACGTGACAAACGTCAATATGTCAACTCACTGGCCTCATGGGCTGAAGAAGCAGCGAGTAGGTGCGACAGTAGGACTGTTTACAACATCACTAAGGAGCTCATTGGTGGTCGAAACTCCAAACAACACCCAGTGAAGAGTCTAGACGGTGACCTTCTGATTTCGGATGAGGATCAGCTCACTAGATGGAGAGAACATTTTGCTACAGTGCTAAATCACTTAGACGACGGCGGTATGATCTTGAATTCGAATGAGCAGTTCGAAGCAACAAATTCCCGAATTCGCACCGTACCTCCCAGTAAAACTGAAATGATAACAGGAATCAAGTCCCTCAAGAAGAACAAAGCGGTGGGTATTGATGGCATCCCTGCCGAGCTATTTCAAGCGGCGCCAAATACATCGGCAGATTTGCTGCATCCCCTAATACGGAGAGCTTGGGATAGTGAACAATTTCCACAGGAGTGGAAAAGGGGGATGATCATTAAACTTCCAAAGAAGGGAAACTTGATGGATTGCGGTAACTGGAGAGGTATATGCGTTCTTCCAGCCGTGGCTAAAATAATAGCTAAAATAATTCTAGAACGAATTAAAGAACATTTAGATTCAACTCTCGATGTCGAACAGGCAGGCTTTTGCGCTGGATCTTCCTGCATCGACCACATAAACACCTTACGGATCATAATCGAACAATGTGTTGAGTATAGGTCTCCGCTACATTTACTGTTTATCGACTTCGAGACAGCTTGAATCGAGATGCTATCTGGTTGGCCTTGCGCAGGAGAGGCATTCCAGAAAAAATAAACAAATACTTGGCGCAACAGCTCTTTAAAGTGCCAGGGCCTAGCTTCTCGCAACCACTCATGTTGTGTGCGTTATATTTTTCACACGAATGGAAGGGACGTACAGTTTAATATCGAATTCGAACGGCGATTTGAGAAGCTTTTTCATGACAACAATACTCTCGGATATTTGTCAGACGCTCGCGAGAGGTGGGACAGTGAAAAAACTTTTTGGTATTTTCTGGGATTCGAACTTGGAACCTCATGCGTAGTGATCCGACACACTAACCACTTACGCCACGGCGCCCACCGTTCCAGAAAAGCTCATAGCTATTAACAAGGCTACATATGAGGGCGGCAAGTGTCACGTCGTGCACAATGGTAAGGTGTCGAACGATTTTGAAGTCCAAAGTGAAGTACGTCAAGGGTGCATACTGTCCCCACTACTGTTCTAGGTGGTTATCAGCGATGTACTCCGTGCAGCATTGACGGAAGCTAATTCTGGAATTCGTTGGACTATGACATCTTACCTTAAACACCTAGATTACGCTGACGATGTTTGTCTACTTTCACATCGGATAATGAATCTTCATCTGATAGCCCAAAATCTAGAAGCTGAGGCAAACAAAGTGGGGCTAAAGATAAACACAGCCAAAACAAAAGCCTTGTGTACTTCCAATACCCGCGCTCAACTTAACATTGCCGGAAAACAAGTCGAGAAAGTTGATAACTTTCTATATTTAGGAAGTGTCGTCTCGGCTAATCGCGGTGGCACCGAACTGGATGTGTGCAGCAGAATCGGGAAGGCTAAAACTGCGTTCGCAGTTCGCAAACCGTATCTGTCCGGCGTTTTCCTTGGATTGGGCGTATTATTCCAAGAGGCGAGATGTACGATCTCAACGAAGCGATCAACTTCAACCTCAAGTTCATAGGGTGTCGCAAGTGGAACGCTCAGTTCAACATTATCTTCAATTTCGTTCCTAAAAAAGTCGCAGTTAGTTGTTCTACCAGTTAATCTCGCTGGCTCTAAGTTATAGACTAGTTTAGTTATAGACCAGCCGCACCGCAGCCGCACCGCAACTGCAGCGCAGCGGCACAGCAACTGCACCGCAACTGCACCGCAGCCGCACCGCAACTGCACCGCAACTGCACCGCAGCCGCACCGCAATTGCACCGCAACTTCACCGCAGCCGCACCGCAACCGCACCGCAGCCGCACCGCAGGGACACCGCAGGGACACCGCAGCCACACTGCAGCCGCACCGCAGCCGCACCGCAGCCGCACCGCAGGGACACCGCAGCCACACCGCAGCCACACCGCAGCCGCACCACAGCCGCACCGCAGCCGCACCGCAGGCACACCGCAGGGACACCGCAGCCGCACCGCAGGGACACTGCAGCCGCATCGCAGCCGCACCGCAGCCGCACCGCAGGCACACGGCAGGGACACCGCAGCCGCACCGCAGCCGCACCGCACGGACACCGCAGCCGCACCGCAGCCGCACCGCAGGCACACCGCAGGCACACCGCAGGGACACCGCAGCCACACCGCAGGGACACCGCAGCCGCACCGCAGCCGCACCGCAGCCGCACCCCAGGCACACCGCAGGGACACCGCAGGGACACCGCAGCCGCACCGCAGCCGCACACCGCAGGGACACCGCAGCCGCACCGCAGCCGCACCGCAGCCGCACCGCAGCCGCACCGCAGCCGCACCGCAGGCACACCGCAGCCACACCGCAGCCGCACCGCAGGGACACCGCAGCCACACCGCAGCCGCACCGCAGGCGCACCGCAGCCGCACCGCAGGCGCACCGCAGGCGCACCGCAGGGACACCGCAGGGACACCGCAGCCGCACCGCAGGCGCACCGCAGGGACACCGCAGCCGCACCGCAGCCGCACCGCAGGGACACCGCAGCCGCACCGCAGGGACATCGCAGCCGCACCGCAGCCGCACCGCAGCCGCACCGCAGGGACACCGCAGGGACACCGCAGCCGCACCGCAGCCGCACCGCAGGGACACCGCAGGGACACCGCAGGGACACCGCAACTGCACCGCAGCCGCACCGCAGCCGCACCGCAGCCGCACCGCAGCCGCACCGTAGGCACACCGCAGGGACACCGCAACCGCACCGCTGATGTGCTAAACTGTGTTCGGATGTTATTGTTCGGGGAAATGTCTTCTCTCCCCTTCACTATATATGCATCTTTTAAATCGAAAATGTAAACTGTGAAGTTGATAAATAAGTGGATTCAGATTTGGGTATTGTTGTATCTGGGGGTCAAATCTTGCCATCATCTAGTCTTTTTTTAGTTTGTTTTCCTTCCCTTTTGGATAGATGTGATTCCATCAATGGATGTGGGCATTTATCTGACGTTAGATATGAAACAGTATCAATGTGAGATACTTTTTGACTAAACAATCGTCAATAAGTATAAGTTCAGGGATAACAGGAAAGTCAGACTCAGAGACGGAAGCCGGGCTCAGAAAGTGAAGTCAAACACTGGTCGGGCAAGTCATAAAGTATTTCACGTATTAGCGAATATCTCACGATTTTAATTGCGTACTGAGTACTGCCTTCGAAATATAATTCCTCCTACACTGCTACTTATTACTGCAGGGACAAATTCGTTCTATACAAACCGCAGGGACACCGCAGCCGCACCGCAGGGACACCGCAGCCGCACCGCAGGCGCACCGCAGCCGCACCGCAGGGACACCGCAGGCGCACCGCAGGGACATCGCAGCCGCACCGCAGCCGCACCGCAGCCGCACCGCAGCCGCACCGCAGCCGCACCGCAGGGACACCGCAGCCGCACCGCAGCCGCACCGCAGGCACACCGCAGGGACACCGCAGCCGCACCGCAGCCACACCGCAGGGACACCGCAGCCGCACCGCAGCCACACCGCAGGGACACCGCAGCCGCACCCCAGCCGCACCGCAGCCGCACCGCAGCCGCACCGTAGGCACACCGCAGGGACACCGCAACCGCACCGCTGATGTGCTAAACTGTGTTCGGATGTTATTGTTCGGGGAAATGTCTTCTCTCCCCTTCACTATATATGCATCTTTTAAATCGAAAATGTAAACTGTGAAGTTGATAAATAAGTGGATTCAGATTTGGGTATTGTTGTATCTGGGGCTCCCCAGACAGGGTATGACTCTAAGGATTCTGGTTGTGCCCCTCGGTTCTTGGGAACATCTACTAAAACTGGAAGCTATTAGCACAAACCAACCACAGATGGGAAAACGGCTCAACGTGTCATATTTCGAGGCAGATCTGGTCTAGGTTGGGTCAGAAACGTAGTGCCGGATCAGCTACGTTAATGGTCAATGTCTGCTGGACCAACACGCTATAAGGTTGGTCCTCTTTTCTACTGACTTCTGCAGGAGCTGTATAGACGAAGAGAAGCAGGAAACCATTCTTTAAATCCTATAGACATGTTCGGCTCTGTCCCAAAAAAACTGCTCCATCTAGGGGCTCCTGTCCTTGATGCCCTCGGCGAACTGGCGTTCTTTCTTTTGCAGAAACTTCTCTCAGCAAAGGTGAACCTACATACAAAACTATAACAACGCCCCGAGATATCTGCAGATGTCTGCTGAACAAGTTAGTTGTTCTCACTCTAATTCCCCCAGTTGAAGTCTCTGGTTGAACAGCGCTTGGCCTTACGAAGGTCGATCTTCTTTGCCCTGATTGATTGAAGCGTCACTCTCTAAATTCTCTGTTCTTGACTGCAGTAGCACGCTCACAATCCGTGTTCAAACACGGTTTACTGGAGGCTACCTACCTTCTGTGTGGAGTGCACAGCAACTGCACCGCAGCTACACCGCAAAACTGCACGGCAACTCGACCGCAGCTATACCCCAACGGCACAGCAACTGCACTATACCTCAACGGCACAGCAACTGCACTGTAGCTGAACACCACACCGCAGCCGCACCGCAGCCGCACCGCAGAAGCACCGCAACTACACCGCAGCCGCACCGCAGCCGCACCGCAGCCGCACCGCAGCCGCACCGCAGCCGCACCGCAGCCGCACCGCAGCCGCACCGCAGGGAAACCGCAGCCACACCGCAGCCGCACCGCAGCCGCATCGCAGGCGCACCGCAGCCGCACCGCAGGGACACCGCAGGCGCACCGCAGCCACACCGCACGGACACGGCAGCCACACCGCAGCCGCACCGCAGGGACACCGCAGCCACACCGCAGCCGCACCGCAGGGACACCGCAGGGACACCGCAGGCGCACCGCAGCCGCACCGCAGGGACACCGCAGCCACACCGCAGCCGCACCGCAGGGACACCGCAGCCACACCGCAGCCGCACCGCAGGGACACCGCAGCCACACCGCAGCCGCACCGCAGCCGCACCGCAGCCGCACCGCAGCCGCACCGCAGGGACACCGCAGCCACACCGCAGCCGCACCGCAGGGACACCGCAGCCACACCGCAGCCGCACCGCAGCCGCACCGCAGGGACACCGCAGCCGCACCGCAGCCGCACCGCAGGGACACCGCAGCCGCACCGCAGCCGCACCGCAGGCGCACCGCAGGGACACCGCAGCCGCACCGCAGGGACACCGCAGGAACACCGCAGGCGCACCGCAGCCGCACCGCAGGGACACCGCAGCCACACCGCAGCCACACCGCAGGCGCACCGCAGGGACACCGCAGCCGCACCGCAGCCGCACCGCAGGCACACCGCAGCCGCACCGCAGGCGCACCGCAGCCGCACCGCAGCCGCACCGCAGCCGCACCGCAGCCGCACCGCAGGGACACCGCAGCCACACCGCAGCCGCACCGCAGGGACACCGCAGCCACACCGCAGGCGCACCGCAGCCACACCGCAGCCGCACCGCAGGGACACCGCAGCCTCACCGCAGCCGCACCGCAGGCGCACCGCAGCAGCACCGCAGGCGCACCGCAGCCGCACCGCAGCCGCACCGCAGGGACACCGCAGCCACACCGCAGCCGCACCGCAGCCGCACCGCAGGGACACCGCAGCCACACCGCAGCCGCATCGCAGCCGCACCGCAGGCGCACCGCAGCCGCACCGCAGGCGCACCGCAGCCGCACCGCAGCCACACCGCAGCCGCACCGCAGGCGCACCGCAGCCACACCGCAGCCACACCGCAGGGACACCGCAGCCGCACCGCAGCCGCACCGCAGGGACACCGCAGGCGCACCGCAGCCGCACCGCAGGGACACCGCAGCCGCACCGCAGCCGCACCGCAGGGACACCGCAGCCACACCGCAGCCACACCGCAGGGACACCGCAGCCACACCGCAGGGACACCGCAGCCACACCGCAGCCGCACCGCAGCCGCACCGCAGGGACACCGCAGCCGCACCGCAGCCGCACCGCAGTCGCACCGCAGCCGCACCGCAGCCGCACCGCAGCCGCACCGCAGGGACACCGCAGCCGCACCGCAGCCGCACCGCAGTCGCACCGCAGCCGCACCGCAGCCGCACCGCAGCCGCACCGCAGCCGCACCGCAGCCGCACCGCAGGGACACCGCAGCCTCACCGCAGCCGCACCGCAGTTGCACCGCAGCCGCACCGCAGCCACACCGCAGGGACACCGCAGCCACACCGCAGCCGCACCGCAGCCGCACCGCAGGGACACCGCAGCCGCACCGCAGCCGCACCGCAGTCGCACCGCAGCCGCACCGCAGCCGCACCGCAGGGACACCGCAGCCTCACCGCAGCCGCACCGCAGGCGCACCGCAGCAGCACCGCAGGCGCACCGCAGCCGCACCGCAGCCGCACCGCAGGGACACCGCAGCCACACCGCAGCCGCACCGCAGCCGCACCGCAGGGACACCGCAGCCACACCGCAGCCGCACCGCAGCCGCACCGCAGGCGCACCGCAGCCGCACCGCAGGCGCACCGCAGCCGCACCGCAGCCACACCGCAGCCGCACCGCAGGCGCACCGCAGCCACACCGCAGCCACACCGCAGGGACACCGCAGCCGCACCGCAGCCGCACCGCAGGGACACCGCAGCCGCACCGCAGGCGCACCGCAGCCGCACCGCAGGGACACCGCAGCCGCACCGCAGCCGCACCGCAGGGACACCGCAGCCACACCGCAGCCACACCGCAGGGACACCGCAGCCACACCGCAGGGACACCGCAGCCACACCGCAGGGACACCGCAGGTGCGGCTGCGGTGCAACTGCGGTGCGGCTGCGGTGCGGCTGCGGTGCGGCTGCGGTGCGGCTGCGGTGCGGCTGCGGTGTGGCTGCGGTGTCCCTGCGGTGCGGCTGCGGTGCGGCTGCGGTGCGCCTGCGGTGCGGCTGCGGTGCGCCTGCGGTGCGGCTGCGATGCGGCTGCGGTGTGGCTGCGGTGTCCCTGCGGTGCGGCTGCGGTGCGGCTGCGGTGTGGCTGCGGTGTCCCTGCGGTGTGGCTGCGGTGCGGCTGCGGTGTGGCTGCGGTGTCCCTGCGGTGCGGCTGCGGTGCGGCTGCGGTGTCCCTGCGGTGCGGCTGCGGTGTCCCTGCGGTGTGGCTGCGGTGTCCCTGCGGTGCGGCTGCGGTGTGGCTGCGGTGTCCCTGCGGTGTGGCTGCGGTGCGGCTGCGGTGTGGCTGCGGTGTCCCTGCGGTGCGGCTGCGGTGCGCCTGCGGTGTCCCTGCGGTGTGGCTGCGGTGTGGCTGCGGTGTCCCTGCGGTGCGGCTGCGGTGCGGCTGCGGTGCGGCTGCGGTGCGGCTGCGGTGCAGCTGCGGTGTGGCTGCGGTGTCCCTGCGGTGCGGCTGCGGTGCGCCTGCGGTGCGGCTGCGGTGCGCCTGCGGTGCGCCTGCGGTGCGGCTGCGGTGCGCCTGCGGTGCGGCTGCGGTGCGGCTGCGGTGCGGCTGCGGTGCGGCTGCGGTGTGGCTGCGGTGTCCCTGCGGTGCGGCTGCGGTGCGGCTGCGGTGCGGCTGCGGTGCGGCTGCGGTGCGCCTGCGGTGCGGCTGCGGTGCGCCTGCGGTGCGGCTGCGATGCGGCTGCGGTGTGGCTGCGGTGTCCCTGCGGTGCGGCTGCGGTGCGGCTGCGGTGTGGCTGCGGTGTCCCTGCGGTGTGGCTGCGGTGCGGCTGCGGTGTGGCTGCGGTGTCCCTGCGGTGCGGCTGCGGTGCGGCTGCGGTGTCCCTGCGGTGCGGCTGCGGTGTCCCTGCGGTGTGGCTGCGGTGTCCCTGCGGTGTGGCTGCGGTGCGGCTGCGGTGTGGCTGCGGTGTCCCTGCGGTGCGGCTGCGGTGCGCCTGCGGTGTCCCTGCGGTGTGGCTGCGGTGTCCCTGCGGTGCGGCTGCGGTGCGGCTGCGGTGCGGCTGCGGTGCAGCTGCGGTGTGGCTGCGGTGTCCCTGCGGTGCGGCTGCGGTGCGCCTGCGGTGCGGCTGCGGTGCGCCTGCGGTGCGCCTGCGGTGCGGCTGCGGTGCGCCTGCGGTGCGGCTGCGGTGCGGCTGCGGTGCGGCTGCGGTGCGGCTGCGGTGTGGCTGCGGTGTCCCTGCGGTGCGGCTGCGGTGCGGCTGCGGTGCGGCTGCGGTGCGCCTGCGGTGCGGCTGCGGTGCGCCTGCGGTGCGGCTGCGGTGCGCCTGCGGTGCGGCTGCGGTGTCCCTGCGGTGCGGCTGCGGTGCTTCTGCGGTGTGGCTGCGGTGTCCCTGCGGTGTGGCTGCGGTGTCCCTGCGGTGTGGCTGCGGTGTGGCTGCGGTGTCCCTGCGGTGCGGCTGCGGTGCGGCTGCGGTGCGGCTGCGGTGTCCCTGCGGTGCGGCTGCGGTGCGGCTGCGGTGTCCCTGCGGTGCGGCTGCGGTGCGCCTGCGGTGTCCCTGCGGTGCGGCTGCGGTGCGCCTGCGGTGCGCCTGCGGTGCGGCTGCGGTGCGGCTGCGGTGCGGCTGCGGTGCGGCTGCGGTGCGGCTGCGGTGCGCCTGCGGTGCGGCTGCGGTGCGCCTGCGGTGCGGCTGCGGTGCGCCTGCGGTGCGGCTGCGGTGTCCCTGCGGTGCGGCTGCGGTGCTTCTGCGGTGTGGCTGCGGTGTCCCTGCGGTGTGGCTGCGGTGTCCCTGCGGTGTGGCTGCGGTGTGGCTGCGGTGTCCCTGCGGTGCGGCTGCGGTGCGGCTGCGGTGCGGCTGCGGTGCGGCTGCGGTGTCCCTGCGGTGCGGCTGCGGTGCGCCTGCGGTGTCCCTGCGGTGCGGCTGCGGTATCCCTGCGGTGCGGCTGCGGTGCGCCTGCGGTGTCCCTGCGGTGCGGCTGCGGTGCGCCTGCGGTGCGCCTGCGGTGCGGCTGCGGTGCGGCTGCGGTGCTTCTGCGGTGTGGCTGCGGTGTCCCTGCGGTGTGCCTGCGGTGTCCCTGCGGTGTGGCTGCGGTGTGGCTGCGGTGTGGCTGCGGTGTCCCTGCGGTGCGGCTGCGGTGCGGCTGCGGTGCGCCTGCGGTGCGGCTGCGGTGTCCCTGCGGTGCGGCTGCGGTGCTTCTGCGGTGTGGCTGCGGTGTCCCTGCGGTGTGGCTGCGGTGTCCCTGCGGTGTGGCTGCGGTGTGGCTGCGGTGTGGCTGCGGTGTCCCTGCGGTGCGGCTGCGGTGCGGCTGCGGTGCGGCTGCGGTGCGGCTGCGGTGCGGCTGCGGTGTCCCTGCGGTGCGGCTGCGGTGCGCCTGCGGTGCGGCTGCGGTGCGCCTGCGGTGCGGCTGCGGTGTCCCTGCGGTGCGGCTGCGGTGTCCCTGCGGTGCGGCTGCGGTGCGGCTGCGGTGCGGCTGCGGTGCGGCTGCGGTGCGGCTGCGGTGCGGCTGCGGTGTCCCTGCGGTGTGGCTGCGGTGTGGCTGCGGTGTGGCTGCGGTGCGCCTGCGGTGCGGCTGCGGTGTGGCTGCGGTGCGGCTGCGGTGCGCCTGCGGTGCGGCTGCGGTGCGCCTGCGGTGCGGCTGCGGTGCGGCTGCGGTGTGGCTGCGGTGTCCCTGCGGTGCGGCTGCGGTGCGGCTGCGGTGTGGCTGCGGTGTCCCTGCGGTGTCCCTGCGGTGCGTCTGCGGTGCGCCTGCGGTGCGGCTGCGGTGTCCCTGCGGTGCGGCTGCGGTGCTTCTGCGGTGTGGCTGCGGTGCGGCTGCGGTGCGGCTGAAGTGTGGCTGCGGTGTGGCTGCGGTGCGCCTGCGGTGCGGCTGCGGTGTCCCTACGGTGCGGCTGCGGTGTCCCTGCGGTGTGGCTGCGGTGTGGCTGCGGTGCGCCTGCGGTGCGGCTGCGGTGTCCCTGCGGTGTCCCTGCGGTGCGGCTGCGGTGCGCCTGCGGTGCGGCTGCGGTGTCCCTGCGGTGCGGCTGCGGTGCTTCTGCGGTGTGGCTGCGGTGCGGCTGCGGTGTGGCTGCGGTGTGGCTGCGGTGCGCCTGCGGTGTGGCTGCGGTGCGGCTGCGGTGCGGCTGCGGTGCGCCTGCGGTGTCCCTGCGGTGCGGCTGCGGTGCGCCTGCGGTGTGGCTGCGGTGCGGCTGCGGTGCGGCTGCGGTGCGCCTGCGGTGTCCCTGCGGTGCGGCTGCGGTGCGGCTGCGGTGCGGCTGCGGTGTGGCTGCGGTGTCCCTGCGGTGCGGCTGCGGTGTGGCTGCGGTGCGCCTGCGGTGCGGCTGCGGTGTGGCTGCGGTGCGGCTGCGGTGCGCCTGCGGTGCGGCTGCGGTGCGCCTGCGGTGCGGCTGCGGTGCGGCTGCGGTGTGGCTGCGGTGTCCCTGCGGTGCGCCTGCGGTGCGGCTGCGGTGCGCCTGCGGTGCGGCTGCGGTGCGCCTGCGGTGCGGCTGCGGTGCGGCTGCGGTGCGGCTGCGGTGCGGCTGCGGTGCGGCTGCGGTGCGGCTGCGGTGTGGCTGCGGTGTCCCTGCGGTGCGGCTGCGGTGCGGCTGCGGTGCGCCTGCGGTGCGGCTGCGGTGCGCCTGCGGTGCGGCTGCGGTGCGCCTGCGGTGCGGCTGCGGTGTCCCTGTGGTGCGGCTGCGGTGCTTCTGCGGTGTGGCTGCGGTGTCCCTGCGGTGTGGCTGCGGTGTCCCTGCGGTGCGGCTGCGGTGCGCCTGCGGTGTCCCTGCGGTGCGGCTGCGGTGCGCCTGCGGTGCGCCTGCGGTGCGGCTGCGGTGCGCCTGCGGTGCGGCTGCGGTGCGGCTGCGGTGCGGCTGCGGTGCGGCTGCGGTGTGGCTGCGGTGTCCCTGCGGTGTCCCTGCGGTGCGGCTGCGGTGCGGCTGCGGTGCGCCTGCGGTGCGGCTGCGGTGTCCCTGCGGTGCGGCTGCGGTGCTTCTGCGGTGTGGCTGCGGTGTCCCTGCGGTGCGGCTGCGGTGCGGCTGCGGTGCGGCTGCGGTGTGGCTGCGGTGTGGCTGCGGTGTCCCTGCGGTGTGGCTGCGGTGTCCCTGCGGTGTGGCTGCGGTGTGGCTGCGGTGTGGCTGCGGTGTTCCTGCGGTGCGGCTGCGGTGCGGCTGCGGTGTCCCTGCGGTGCGGCTGCGGTGCGCCTGCGGTGCGGCTGCGGTGTCCCTGCGGTGCGGCTGCGGTGCGGCTGCGGTGCGGCTGCGGTGTCCCTGCGGTGCGGCTGCGGTGCGCCTGCGGTGCGGCTGCGGTGTCCCTGCGGTGTGGCTGCGGTGTGGCTGCGGTGCGCCTGCGGTGCGGCTGCGGTGTGGCTGCGGTGCGGCTGCGGTGCGCCTGCGGTGCGGCTGCGGTGTGGCTGCGGTGTGGCTGCGGTGTCCCTGCGGTGCGGCTGCGGTGCGGCTGCGGTGCGGCTGCGGTGTGGCTGCGGTGTCCCTGCGGTGCGGCTGCGGTGCGGCTGCGGTGTGGCTGCGGTGCGGCTGCGGTGTGGCTGTGGTGTCCCTGCGGTGTGGCTGCGGTGCGGCTGCGGTGCAACTGCGGTGCGGCTGCGGTGCAACTGCGGTGCGGCTGCGGTGTCCCTGCGGTGCGGCTGCGGTGCGGCTGCGGTGCGCCTGCGGTGCGGCTGCGGTGTCCCTGCGGTGCGGCTGCGGTGCGGCTGCGGTGTGGCTGCGGTGTCCCTGCGGTGTGGCTGCGGTGCGGCTGCGGTGCAACTGCGGTGCGGCTGCGGTGCGGCTGCGGTGTCCCTGCGGTGCGGCTGCGGTGCGGCTGCGGTGTGGCTGCGGTGTCCCTGCGGTGTGGCTGCGGTGCGGCTGCGGTGCAACTGCGGTGCGGCTGCGGTGTCCCTGCGGTGCGACTGCGGTGCGGCTGCGGTGTCCCTGCGGTGCGGCTGCGGTGCGGCTGCGGTGTGGCTGCGGTGCAACTGCGGTGCGGCTGCGGTGTCCCTGCGGTGCGACTGCGGTGCGGCTGCGGTGTCCCTGCGGTGCGGCTGCGGTGCGGCTGCGGTGTGGCTGCGGTGTCCCTGCGGTGCGGCTGCGGTGCGGCTGCGGTGTCCCTGCGGTGCGGATGCGGTGTGGCTGCGGTGTCCCTGCGGTGCGGCTGCGGTGCGGCTGCGGTGTCCCTGCGGTGCGGATGCGGTGTGGCTGCGGTGTCCCTGCGGTGCGGCTGCGGTGTGGCTGCGGTGTCCCTGCGGTGTGCCTGCGGGCCGCTGCGGTGAGGCTGCGGTGTCCCTGCGGTGCGGCTGCGGTGCGGCTGCGGTGCGGCTGCGGTGCGGCTGCGGTGCGACTGCGGTGCGGCTGCGGTGCGGCTGCGGTGCGGCTGCGGTGCGGCTGCGGTGTGGCTGCGGTGTCCCTGCGGTGTGGCTGCGGTGCGGCTGCGGTGCGGCTGCGGTGCGGCTGCGGTGTGGCTGCGGTGTCCCTGCGGTGTGGCTGCGGTGCGGCTGCGGTGCGGCTGCGGTGTCCCTGCGGTGCGGCTGCGGTGCGGCTGCGGTGTGGCTGCGGTCTCCCTGCGGTGTGGCTGCGGTGCGGCTGCGGTGCAACTGCGGTGCGGCTGCGGTGTCCCTGCGGTGCGACTGCGGTGCGGCTGCGGTGTCCCTGCGGTGCGGCTGCGGTGCGGCTGCGGTGTGGCTGCGGTGTTCCTGCGGTGCGGCTGCGGTGTCCCTGCGGTGCGGCTGCGGTGCGCCTGCGGTGCCCTGCGGTGCGGCTGCGGTGCAACTGCGGTGCGGCTGCGGTGCGCCTGCGGTGCGGCTGCGGTGCGCCTGCGGTGCGGCTGCGGTGCGCCCGCGGTGCGGCTGCGGTGCGACTGCGGTGTGGCTGCGGTGTCCCTGCGGTGCGGCTGCGGTGCGGCTGCGGTGCGGCTGCGGTGCGGCTGCGGTGCGGCTGCGGTGCGACTGCGGTGTGGCTGCGGTGTCCCTGCGGTGCGGCTGCGGTGCGGCTGCGGTGCGGCTGCGGTGCGCCTGCGGTGCGCCTGCGGTGCGGCCGCGGTGTCCCTGCGGTGCGGCTGCGGTGTCCCTGCGGTGCGGCCGCGGTGTCCCTGCGGTGCGGCTGCGGTGTCCCTGCGGTGCGGCTGCGGTGCGCCTGCGATGCGGCTGCGGTGCGGCTGCGGTGTGGCTGCGGTGCGGCTGCGGTGCGGCTGCGGTGCGGCTGCGGTGCGGCTGCGGTGTAGTTGCGGTGCTTCTGCGGTGCGGCTGCGGTGTGGTGTTCAGCTACAGTGCAGTTGCTGTGCCGTTGAGGTATAGTGCAGTTGCTGTGCCGTTGGGGTATAGCTGCGGTCGAGTTGCCGTGCAGTTGTTCGGTGTAGCTGCGGTGCAGTTGCTGTGCACTCCACACAGAAGGTAGGTAGCCTCCAGTAAACCGTGTTTGAACACGGATTGTGAGCGTGCTACTGCAGTCAAGAACAGAGAATTTAGAGAGTGACGCTTCAATCAATCAGGGCAAAGAAGATCGACCTTCGTAAGGCCAAGCGCTGTTCAACCAGAGACTTCAACTGGGGGAATTAGAGTGAGAACAACTAACTTGTTCAGCAGACATCTGCAGATATCTCGGGGCGTTGTTATAGTTTTATATGTAGGTTCACCTTTGCTGAGAGAAGTTTATGCAAAGAAAGAACGCCAGTTCGCCGAGGGCATCAAGGACAGGAGCCCCTAGATGGAGCAGTTTTTTTTGGGACAGAGCCGAACATGTCTATAGGATTTAAAGAATGGTTTCCTGCTTCTCTTCGTCTATACAGCTCCTGCAGAAGTCAGTAGAAAAGAGGACCAACCTTATAGCGTGTTGGTCCAGCAGACATTGACCATTAACGTAGCTGATCCGGCACTACGTTTCTGACCCAACCTAGACCAGATCTGCCTCGAAATATGACACGTTGAGCCGTTTTCCCATCTGTGGTTGGTTTGTGCTAATAGCTTCCAGTTTTAGTAGATGTTCCCAAGAACGATTCAGTCTTTATATACAAACTGTAGAAGCTGTGTTCGGATAAACGGTGTTAAATCAATACCTTTCACTGTGTTCGTTGGACTCTGCCAGGGGTGCGTTTTGTCACCTCTCCCCTTCATTGTATATATGGATTGGATGTTACAGCGCAGCCGTGGCAGGGAATGTTTCAAATTGGGAGACCTAAGGATTAGTCTTCAGCTGTGTACTGTAAATTGGATTCTCTATCTCAGCACAAATTGACAGTAGCATTTAATGATATGGTTAGGTATGTATACGGCCTCCGCAGATACGATCATATATCTAACTACCATAAAAATATCCTTGGTTGCACTCTTCAACAGCTCATGAATGTTAGATGTTGTCTTTTTATGCACAAAATAATAAACAACAGATCGCCACCTTACCTGCGTGAAAAGATACAATTTGTACGCTCCGCTAGAACCCTCAATCTAATAACTCCCACTTCGAAATATTTAAACACTTCGCGCCATTTCTTTGTTTATGCCACCAAACTTTGGAACTCGCTGCCTATAGCAGCAAAACAAATAATTGGAGCTTCTAAATTCAAAAAAGCCGTTTTCGAATATTTTTCTTAAAATCGCAACAACTTCTCTATTTTACTTCTTTTACTATAGTATTCCTTTTCTTCACACTTTTTTTTCCCCTTCCTTTCTCCATCCCTAATGTTTTTTTTTATATTTCAAGACTATTATATGTCCCAAGGCAATGGAAAGTCGCCGAAGTTATTATGGTTCCGAAACCGGGGAAATGTGCAAATGACAAGAAATCATATAGACCCATTTCACTTCTGCCAATAATATCTAAGGTCTTCGAGAAACTTCTGCTGAAACGATTGCAACCAGTAATTGAAGAAAGACACTTGATCCCGGATCATCAATTCGGGTTTCGGGTCAAACATTCCACAATCGATCAGGTGTATCGAATAACGAACGAGATTGAAAAAGCTCTAGAAGGGAAAAAAAATATGCTCTAGCGCTTTTCTCGACGTATCGCAAGCCTTCGACAAGGTATGGCACGAAGGCCTAAGGTATAAGCTAAGGGTA
Organism: Brachypalpus laphriformis; assembly: GCA_945910035.1. Lineage (NCBI taxonomy): Eukaryota > Metazoa > Arthropoda > Insecta > Diptera > Syrphidae > Brachypalpus > Brachypalpus laphriformis. The sequence goes on from OX246756.1 coordinate 40,209,953, forward strand.
ATCTTACCGGAAAAGTTGTACAGAATATTGGAATCTTATCTTGAAAACAGACTTTTCCGTGTTAGACATGGGAGTGAATATTCGGATTTCAAAGATATCTACGCCGGTGTTCCGCAAGGAAGTGTTCTCGGTCCAATCCTGTTCTTGCTCTACACAAGAGATATACCACAAGATGAAGGGACCGTTGTAGCAACGTTCGCAGACGACACGGCTATCCTCGTAACGGATGAGTCAGTCGAATCATCAACGGGAAAACTCCAACGAGCTTTGAACAATGTATGCGAATGGACAAAAACCTGGCGAATAGTCCTCAATGAGACAAAATCAACGCATGTCAATTTTACGTTGAGAAAGATAAACAACTTACCTATATCTATTAACTCGGTACAAATACCTTACGCAAACGAAGCAAAATATTTAGGAATGACCCTAGACGCAAAACATAAGTGGAAACCACACGTTAAAAAGAAGCGCGAAGAGCTCGAAATCAGATTTAGAGAAATGTACTGGCTACTCGGAAGATACTCGAAGTTAAGCGTATACAACAAACTGCTTCTGTATAAGCAAGTGCTAAAACCGTCTTGGACATATGGTATACAACTTTGGGGTTGTACCAAACCAAGCAATATGGATCTACTGCAAGCATTTCAAAATAAAATGCTAAGAGCAATCGTGAATGCTCCTTGGTATATAAGGAATAGTGATATTCACAGAGATCTAGGAATTGCTACCGTGAGGGACGAAGTAACAAACTTTGCTCGCAAACTTCGTACCCGTCTTCGTGTTCATTGCAATAATGAAATAATCCGTACTATGGACGTGACAAGCCTTGAGCGCCGACTACAAAGAACAAGACCTTTCGACCTAGCGCCGTAAGGAAAAACCGCATGTAATGACGGTATTAGTAGGTGCCTTCACTGGAAAGCTACCTACCTAACGCGATTAACACTACAGAAGCGTAAACTACTCGTTAAGGCAACTTAGTCGTAGTCATCACAAAAAATGAAAAAATGAGAGGAACGAATTTCCTACTACTATGAGTACGCGCAGCCGGTTCTCATAGTGCCTCTCTGAGGGGGTGAGGTTTAGCCCGTAGGCATATACTGACTAGCACTGATGGCATTGTCAGATATATGAATCGGGCATAACCAATGGTACGGACCATTGGTATCTTTTGAAGATTCCTGCACCTCCAGGCGCAACCAAAAAAAAAAAAAAAAAATATTTTAAATTATAAATTACTATCTATTATATAATATTACAATTGAATTTATATAAATTATCCATATTTTTAGTACTATAAAAGACTAAGTCTTACTTGTACATTACATTTAAATAAATAAATTGAATTGAAATTGAATTGAATTGAATTAGTCATGTGCTCTTTGCGGATGATTTGGTCATCCTTGGGTCCTCTCAAACCGAACTTCAGCGCGCACTCGAAAGGTTTGTAGCCGTTTGTGATGATGCTGGAATGAAAATCAACGTGAACAAATCGGAAGTAATGGTCATTTCCAAAAAACCCATTCAGTGCATTCTGCATGTTAGTGGAGTCCCACTGAAGCAGGTGGAGAAGTTTAAGTACTTCGGGGTTTTATTCACGAGTGATGGGAGGAGCAATGCCGAGTTATCCTGTAGAATTGGTCAGGCTGGATCAATTTTGAGAGAGCTTGGCCAATCTGTTATAAGGAAGGCCGAACTTAGTGTTGAAGCTAAGCTATCGGTTTTTAACTCGGTGTGTGTTCCAACTCTCACCTATGGTCATGAAATTTGGGTAGTGACCGAAAGAATAAGATCGCGGATACAAGCTGCCGAAATGAGGTTCCTTCGCGGTGTTGTTGGAATAACTCGTAGGGATCGAGTGCGCAACACCAGAGTACGCGAGGCGCTCAATGTTGAGCAGCTACTTCTCCGAACGGAACGATCTATGCTTCTATGGTTTGGTCACATAGTGCGTATGCCCCCAGACCGGCTTCCAAGACGCGCCATGGTTGCCGTGCCAGCAGGTAGGCGACTTCGCGGAAGGCCTAGAAAAAGATGGTTCGATCAAGTCTGACATCTATCCTGGAGCCGCTTAGGGTTTCCTCCTGATGAATTGGAGTCAATGGCGGAGGATCAAGAAGGATGGATAGTCCACCTGAGCATCCTACACCCGCGACCCTCATGAAGGATTAGCGGCCCATTGAAAATGAATGAATGAATGAATGAATTGCTGATTAATAAAATAAATTTAAATATGTTTCTATTATATAAAATCGCAGAAATAATATTGAATCATAATTGTCAATCTGGCAGACTTTTTGCCGTCTGCCAAGCTAATTTGTTTTTGTAAAAAATTATATGAAAATATTACGGAGCAAATAATACTAAACTAAATTCAAAACTAACGACTTATTGATGTATCTACTTCGCTTGTCGAAGAATAAAAGCAAATAGAAGCTATGAAAGGAAACTGATGGAGAAAGCGTTCATCAACATCGTATTAACACGTGTATAACATCCACATGAGAGCCATGTATATGGTATACCAATAATCTTATAATACATATGTATATGCATATACTTCTCGTTAGGCAAAATTTTATCAAAATGTCCAGCAACCTATGGAAATCATTCGATTAAAATTCTCTAACGAATCCTTGCATCGTAAGCAGAGTCTTAAAAGTTTATCAAGAAATGAATTTACTGTTACCATGGGTAGTCCAAATATTTTCTTAGACCTCGTTGGACAAAGTGTAAACATTTGATCCGTTTCTCCCTCACTTCTAGCAGAGTCAACAGACGAACAAACAATAACCTTGCTACGAGTATCACCGTCAATTGTCCAGACATGAGGCACTTCTCCCTCTCGATATCGGTACTTATTGTTAAAGTATCCCTATTGATTTAATTTTACTCTTCCATTGTTTTCGTTTAACTAATGCAAACTCTGTGCCCAGTGCATCGTACGATTGTGCAGACTGACAGCTATAGCAGTGCTGGTCGGACATCATCGTTGCAAATGGGGTGGCAGGCAGACCAAGACCACTAAAGAAGACTATGCACTGGCGTAATTATAATCCACCTCCAGACAAAATCGTTCTATTGTCAACACACGTAACAATGGAATCATTGGATGGGAGAAAGGACAAGATGGGTCTAACGAGTGTTTGTAAAATTTGCGAGGATTAAACTCCTCCAATTGAACGAATGGGCATGGATGCAAATACATTGAAGTGGAGATCGAGTGTTATTTTTTTTTTTTTTATTCTTTCTTAACCCAAAAATCAAACATTGCTCCCTGAAGATATTTGAAGGACTATACATTGTTGATAGAATCCTATCAATCCGTTTTGAGACAGAAATGTTTACTTGCATCTGGTACTGCATGATAAGATGGATGAAGCATTTCTTTTCTTTTCTTTTCTTTTTAGTTGCGCCAAAGGATGTGGTAATCTAGTAGCCCGGGCCACTAGCATGCACGATTCGCAAACCCGAATAATCGATGCCAGGAGTGCGCTTACGTACCGTATACTTCTACAACTCTCCCCGCAGGAAGCATATCTTGCTTTTCATCTTGCATGAGCTGTGGCTGCTTCTGCTGCTTTGCGAATTTTCTCGATTCTTCGCAGCTCTATTTGCACATTCGCTATGTATGCGCCAATTTCTATCCAAATCTCTTTTGATAACAGCATGTGATCGATTATAGACGATGAGCTATGGGCTATGTGGACTATGTAATACTGTTCTCCAATGAGAGAACCGTCTGCAGTGGGATATTGCGTGCTCCGTTGTTTCTTATTTTTCTGGCCACTCAGGGCAAAGCGGTGAGGCATCGTGTCCAAATCTGTACAAGTACTTGCGGTATCCTCCATAACCCGATAAGAACAAAGTAAGGTGATAGTTAGAGTCTCCATGTTCGCGACTTGTACAACATCGATTTTTGGTATAAGTTGGTAGGTCCATTTGCATTTTGTGGCACTATCCATCTGTTCTGCCAGCTGGCTAGTGATGTTGACCTTTCTTCTTCTTTTATTCTTCTCGCTGCAGCTGCATCTTGCGGATGGGGGAATTTCCTTATATAGATTTGCAGCATCTCATCTGCACGGATGTCTATAGGGACCATTCCAGCTATGACAAATGCCGCTTCATCCGAGATTGTTCTAAATCCACTTATGGTTATTAAAGCACAACGTCTGTAACCCGAAATGAGTTTATTTCGAATCGCTTTTGTTGTCAATGTCTTCGCCACACCAGGGTCGCATAAAGGTGGACCAAGCTGACTGCTCTTGAGAGTAGAATCCGCATGGCGTATTCGGGTCCACAATATTTGGAAGGATCCTGCAGAGCGCTGCCTGGATTCCCGATGTCTTTTGCTCATGGATTCTACATGGCTCTGAAAGTTCAGCCGGTTGTCTAGCATCACACCAAGGTACGAGTATTTGATGGCGTCATTGGACTTTATTTTGCTGCTTCCAACCTGAATGTTGACATATTTTGGAACTTTTCGGTTATAAGGACGGCCTCCGTTTTAAGACTAGCTGTCACTAACCAATCTTTAATGCGGCATATTGCTTCATTTATGTATGCCTCTTTCTCGTTGGTATATTCTGCAACGGTAACAGAACAGCGATATCATCAGCGAATCCAATAATTTTTACTCCTTGTAGCAGAACTCCATCGTACATGATGTTCCAGAGAAGGGGGCCAAGTGATGGCGCTTTCCGTTAAGCGATATTTCCTAAATCCGAACTGAAGGTCGGACAGTGCATCTTTCTCTTCTGCTACCGCAAGAAGTCTCTCGTAGATGATGCGCTCCAGGATTTTTCCCATTGCACCCAGGAGGCATATTAGGCGATATGAAGACGGTTCTCTGGGTCTTCTTTCCTTTAGGCAGTAGAACCAAGTGTTGCAATTCCCAAAGCTCGGGGAAAACTAATTCCTCCAAAAACATTTTCAACGTTGCTTTAAAAATGTCTAGTCTCTTTTGGACAGCTGTTTTTAATACAATATTTGGTATGCCATCAGGTCCCTGCGTTTTTTGTCACCTATTCTTCTGTATACATGGAATAGTTCCTCCGTTGCAATTGCTGGTATCTCCTCTTCTATGCTTTCTCTAATTATGTTGCATGCGCTGGAGGGCGTTTGAGGGAATAAATGCTCCACTATTGTTTTAAACATCATCGGGCAAAATATTTGCGGTGGCTAATAACCCTTCAGCTTTGTCATTAAAATGGATGGCGCCGTGCCGTAAGTGATTAGTGTGTCGGACTCCTGCACGTGAGGTTCCAAGTTCGAATCTGACAAAACACCAAAAAGTTTTTTCATGGTCCCACTTCTCGCGAACGTCTGACAAACATCCGAAAGTATTGTTGTCACGAGAAAGCTTCTCAAAACAAATTGCCCTTCGGATACGGCACTAAACTGTAGGTCCCTTCCATTCGTGTGGAAAATACAATGCACACAACTTGAGTGGTTGCCGAGAAGCTAGGCCCTGCCACTTAAAGAACTGTTGCGCCAATTTTTTTTTTTTTTTTGGCATTACCATTCGATATGCTATACCCCAGGGGTTAAAGTCTGCTTCATTACATATCCTCTTAAAGATTAGATTAGATTACGTAGACTACCATTTATTAAAAATTCCCACTCAGTATTCTCTCCCGATATTGAAGTGCAATTTTGCAATACTGGAACAAACTAGGAACATTCACATCGTTAAGGAGTGCTATGACTTGATTTTCCGCCAGGACATCGCTTCCAAAAATGTGTCTTCTTGTTTCCCGCAAAACTGGACATTTTTCCATAAAATGCAGAGTACCTTCCCTTTCTGTCAAATTGCACAAACTTCAAAGCAGAGGTAAATCTTCTCTGTGAGGTACATAATTGAGTTTTAGGAGTTCGCCCCGCAGCCTCAAGATCATCGTTATTTCATGAATGCTGTGTTCATCCCGAAAATAATTCTTCTGCAACAAGTTGTGGTTCAAACGGCTGTATATCGATCTATGTAACGACCCCGCTGATTCCTCTAAAAACCTTTCCCTAGCCTGTGCATCGATTCCGTTGATGAGCTGATAAAGCTGGTTCTTCAGACACGTTAAATCCTCGTGATTAACTTCAATGCCATAGCCACGAGCTAAATCCATCCACTCTTTAAACCATCCTGTTCTTCTTTGTATAGCTTGTTAGGTTAGGTTAGGTTAGGATCGGCCCTCGATGAGGATGTACTTAGACCAGAAAGTAGGTCCATTGTACTGCCGATGTGTAAGGCGGGTGGGTCACCCTCTTACTCTTGGAACCATCTGCTTCGTTGAATGAAGTCTAGAATTTTAGCCGTGCTGGCGTTGCCGAGATCATTAAGATCATTGTAGAAGTATTCACCCAGAGTGGCCTTCCTGATGTTGGCGAGCGCAGGACAGGCGCACAGGAGATGACTGATGGTCTCTTCTTCCTCTTCATCTCTGCAGCTTCTGCAGAAGTCGTTATGAGGGATATCTAATCTCTGGGCATGTCTTCCTATGACGCAGTGTCCAGTGAGGACATTTGTTATTTTTGAGAGGGTTCCTCTCTTGTGCTTCAAGAGTCCGATGGACCTGGATTTATTGAGTATCGGCCAGAGCTGTCTGGCAGTATGACATTGGTCTAGATGTTGCCATCGATGATTGGCTACTTTCTCGGCATCAATTTGAATGAGGTACTTAACATAAGACGCTGGCGCTTCGATGTCGGTGATGCTTATGCTTTCTGTACCAGAGGAGCCTTGTCGTACTAGTTCGTCGGCTGCACAATTCACCGGTATGTCACAGTGACCTGGTACCCAGCAAAGGGTGAGGTTGTACTGACCAGCTATCTCGTTAAGAGATATGCGACAGTCTTTCACTGCCTTAGATCTCGTAGTGCTGGATGCGAGGGATTTGATGGCTGCCTGACTGTCGACATAAATAACAATATCAGCTGTTGATAGTGTGCTAGCCGCCAGCCAGTCAGCAGCTTTGCGAACCGCGGTGATTTCGGCTTGAAAAACGCTGCAGTAGTCTGGAAGGTTAAAGGAGAGGCGTATGTCTAGATCTTCGGAGCAAATTCCGGCACCGACTCCGTCCTTGGTTTTGGACCCATCCGTGAAGATTGGCAGCGATTCGTTGTAAAGGACATTGCGTTGCGTCCACTCACTTCTGTCCGGTATCGAGTGCGTGTAGCCCTTGTTAAAATCATATTCAGTGGGCAGATAGTCAGTGGAATTGGGAAGATGACGGTGCATCGAAAGTATATTGGCATGTCCCGTGTGTTGCTCCTTCCACTGCCTGGAGCCTCTCAGTCTTATTGCCGAGCTGACAGCCAATTGTTTACTGACGATGTCAATCGGAAGCAGGTGGAGCATGGTTTGGAGCGCCGCTGTGGGAGAAGTTCTCAGTGCACCGGTAATACTGAGACATGCAACTCGCTGAGTTTTTTCCATTGTGGGTAGGTTGGATTTCTTCTCCAAGGCGGGCCACCATACCAATACTCCATACATGAGAATCGGTTTAATGACCGACGTGTATAGCCAGTGCATGATGCTTGGTTTAAGGCCCCAGTTGGAGCCTACTGCTTTCTTGCAGATATGGCGGCCAGCGATTTCCTGGCCCGTTCGACGACATTCTCCTTCCAAATTAGCTTGCGGTCAAGCTTTAGGCCTAAATAGTTAGCACTATTTGAAAGCTTGAGGGTGGATCCCCTTATCTTGGGCGGAGTGAAGTCAGGTAGCTTGTGTTTTCTTGTGAATAGAACTAGCTCGGTCTTCGTCGAGTTAACGGAGAGGCCGCATTTATCGGTCCATCTGAGCAGTTCATTGAGAGCAGACTGCATGACATCGGCCAGCGTCTGCGGGTATTTGCCATTTGTCAGAATGGCGACATCATCTGCATAGGCAATAACATTGCATCCAGTTTTTTCGATCTTTAGAAGGGCCTCGTTGAGCACCAAGTTCCACAATAGTGGAGACAGTACACCCCTTGAGGGGTGCCTCGATGTGCATGTCGCTTGACAGTACTACTTCCGAAGTATGCTGTTATTACCCTGTTCTTTAGAAAGTGTTCAATGAGACAACAGATGGGTTCGCAGATGTTGAGCCCACGTAAGGCACTGGTAATCGAATTTGTTTCAACGTTGTTGAAGGCTCCCTCTATGTCTAGAAATGACACTAGGGTGAACTCTTTGGTTGAGAGTGATTTTTCGATAGGGTGCATGATGGAGTGCAAAGCCGTTTCGACAGACTTACCTTTTTGGTAGGCGTGCTGTGACGTGGATAGCAGGGTGCTATCAATAGTGGCCTTGATGTGTAGATCCAGGATTCTTTCTAGAATCTTGAGAAGGAAGGATGTTAGACTAATAGGTCTTAGGTCCTTTGGGAGGGTGTGCGATGTCTGGGAAGGATAGGAGAGCCTAGGTAGGATGATTATCCTTTAGTTTTTACTTCGAGCCTCTTCAAGTGAATCGCTCATCGTTGCGGCGGTACCGCTTGGGACGTGATACGTCCCCGATGTCTATTCTAAGCGTCTTGAGCTCTAGTATAAGTCATCACACCACGACAAGGTAGATAATCAAGTGATGGTTGTATAGCTTGTACAGCTGCTATTTTAGGAAGACGGTAATCCGGCATGTTAAGGGCCTTCAGAATATAATCCACCTGGAGTTTCAGCGTTTTTGTGAAAAGCGGTGCAAATCCTGTTCGAGTATAAGCATATAGTTTGGCGTGTTTGGAGGAAGATGAAATACTCTTTTGAGGTAGTGTGATAATAGTTCCTCAACGGCTTCATATCTTTTACCTCCCTATACTTGTGCTGCGTAGAATAGAATAGATTCCAATACCGCCTCAAAAACTCTATATTTAGCACTGTGGGCAATAAATTTGTTGTTGAAGGATCTCCCCCAAGCTAGATTGATGACTGTTTTTGATTTTGCTAGTTTTTCCTCAAGATGAATATTCATATTAAAATTTTTTGTAAGGCACACTCCAAGCTACTTCCCCATTGTAATTCAATTTCTCGTTAGCACAGTATCTGCCTCCCCCTTTTTTGAACACTTATCTTTTGACTCATCCACTTTTGACTTATCCAAATTGACAATCAGGTTCCATAACTTGCAGTAATCACTAAGTCGGTTGATCATAAACTGAAGGTGTTCTGGAGAATACGCCAGTAAGACTACTTCGTCTGCAAATAGAAGTGCTTGGATCAGGACTCCTGCATATTCAACTCCTCCTGGCAGGAACTCAATTATGTCTTCAATGAAGAGTCCAAAAAGACTTGGGCTTAGAGAACAACCTTGTCTTACTCCTGAACACGAATAGAACCATTCCGACAGTCCGGCCCCGTTCCACACAGCTGCCCCGGTGTCACTATATAGGTTTTGGATAACTCGTCCAATTTTTAACAACATACCCAAGTTGTAGAGCTTACAAATAATTATCCTCTTAAGGCAGGTGGTCTTGCATTCTTTGATTGCTTGCTTTAGCTTGCGTCGTTCTAATTTTAGTGTTTCTAGGCGTGCTTCGAAGTCATCCCTTCTCCTGGATCGATAATTGTTGTTTTGTTCAAAGAAGACGTAATAAACACGTTGACAGATCAAATTGAGTGGAGTTAGCCTTATAAATTAGGAACACAAATCTTGCAAGCCAGGAGTTGTAAGAGCTAATCTAAAGGCGGTATAAGGATTGCAAAAGTGCGTATATATGCAACTTATTTGTAACTCAAGCCGGTCAGAATTATGAATTCCGCCTTTTTTCTATACGATTTTGCTTTCGTGGCACCGGCACATATTCGGGACCTCGGGAGTATTATCGGTAGCGAAACTTGTTAGGAGCAGTCTTCTCCTATATTTTGGTCCGCCAATGTTTGGCATGATCCTTTCCATAGCAGCGGTTCCCTTTACAGCCTTTTCAGCTGCATTCTGCATGTGTTGTTTAAAAGTAAGCCTCGCAATTATAATAAAATAAAGATACTTTAACTCCGAGCTGTATGTTTTTCCATTATGATTTTTATACTAAGATTGCATCTGTCGTTGATTTACCCGCGACAAACCCGCACTCGGACACCTAATACCTGCTCAACGATCTTCATGGTGTACGACATCTTCATGATCCCCTAATATACGGGGAGAAGGTAACTTTCCCTCCATTGATTGGGTATTGGATCACCTCTCAAAAATTTGGCAGTGAGAATTCTGAGCCATCTGAACCCGATGTCTCCCATCTCTTTCCAGAACTTAGAGGGCATCTCGTCTGGCTCAACCGCTTTTCGTTTTTTTGAGTATTTGACCACTTCACTAACTTCTTCGACTGTAATGTCGACTATTTCTTCATAGTTATGGGTGGCTCTTAGAAAGTATAGCCGGGAAAACTGTTCATTCAAAAGTTCTTCACAATACTGCCGCCACCTCTGCAGAATTTTGTCGTCATCCACAAGAAGCTGTCCATGAGCATTGTTAATGAACTTTGGCGAATAAATCGCCTAAGCATTCCTCCTTCTTTTGGGTGGCTATTTGTAAGATGGTTGTGCTCTTGTTGATATTGTCTCGTCGCAGCATCTGGATAGCCTGGTTTGCATCAGCAACCGGGGAAGATATTTTTTACAGCTCCCGATACAGGCCCTCCGTACTCTCTGCTTGAAGCTGTGCTCATTTCCTCTTCGCTTTTTTCTTAAAACATCTGTATTTCACTTCCAATCGAGTTTTGTCTTTCCTATTATTAGAGGGGCACTTTGGCCAAGCTTCGAATGCCGCTTTCTTTTCATTTATCACTTCTTTAGCTTCATCATCCTCTTACAATAAAGTGGTCACTGTTAATATAAGTTCAGTGGCAGATTGGCGCCAATCATTATACCCACCATTACTCTTCACATGCCATTACCCTCATGTAACCAGCTGAATCGCTGAATCCTTTTAAATTACGTTCTGTGTAAATAAATACCCGCCACTTGCATGCAAGTTTAACTTCAAAGACTTCCTACCTTCCTAAGTCCATCAAAGGAACCAACAAAAGTGTGAAACAAAAGCCACATCCACAAGAATTAAATTAATTGCATTAATTAAATGCCATCAGCTCCCCGACACATTACACAAACCTCATCCACTATTAGTTCGTCGTAAATATTCTGCTGAAGTCGCAAAAAAAAAAATCAAAAAATCCCCTGACTATGGGCTTCTTTTCGTTTGCTTTCATTTCATTTATCCTCCTTCAGAAGGGATGATCCCATTTCACTAATCCATAGTAGCCCAAGGATATGTCCTCAATGCAATTCGACCAACCCGGCCAAGACATACGTCTTCCATCGAAACTGAGAAATACCCCAAAGAAGGCGACGAAGAAATGTGGTGCACTCTTCTGTATTTGCTCCCCACACAGAGAAGCTCACCCACGGCACTTGGCAGAACGCAGCAACTAAACGGATTGTTAAGTAGAATGGTCGAGCTTTGCAAGGGTGGTAGATAGGTATTTATGCATCTAATGCCAATGCACCTTACCCACTAAGTGTACCCAGGGTTGTTTGCATCCAGTCTAGACGAGGGATAAAAATTCTGTATGTGGTGAAATTTTAATTCACGGTAGATAAACATATCTTCTACTCTTGCAGTGCGCAACCAAAAACCACCCACTCGGGCGCTTACCGCTCATCGTCGTCGTCGTCGTCGTTGTCGTTCGCCACACGCTCACTTGGAGAGAACACAGTTTTTCCATTGGCCCCAAACCATTGGAACGAAGAAAATAAGGTACTCTTGGGGTGCTTTTGCGGTATGGTAGCGGTGCTGATGATGTGGGTTGTGGTGGTGGTGGTAGAATCATTAGAATTGGAAGCCGTGAGTTTCTCATTCAAAATAAATACCAAGACGGAAGGCGATGGTTGGGAGCTACTGAGGGATGGAAGTACCAATTCAATTAGGTTTGATTATTCTAAACTGTTTGCCTGTGGTGTACTTGGTTTTTCAGAAAATGGAAATTCAATTTCTATTTTGTGTTGATCAGGGGTACTCAAACTTTTTCACTCTTGCCTAGGGGAGAGTATTACAATTTTACGGATAATCGTTTAAAAGTATTTTTTGTATATTGAAGATTTCGAATAGGTAAGGTAGGTTCTCTAAGGCATAACGTAGGCCTTGAGAACCAAAAGTCTCGTGAAGAGTTTTATCTGCTTAAAAGACCCCAAACTTGTGGCAAACAATGGTGCCTGCAAATAGGTCAATGAGACTTAGAATGGAAAAGAGGTGAGAGAATGATGAAAGAGGATTAGGAGAAAGAAATCAAATCAGGAAAACTTGTTGCACTTAAGTGCGAAGTGAGCTTGAGGAGTCGCTACATAGTGAAGACGTTATCATCAAGATTGAGACCGCCGGACCTTCATTGTGCTTCTAGGCCCTTTGGAGAAAAAACGTAATTTCTTTTCTACTCACAATTCCATTTCTGAATAGAATCCAACGTCTTTCGATTTGGCAGGACTGCATAGAGTTAAGGTATTGTGCGAGCACCGATGTAGCCTGCGAAATGTTAGAGATTCCACAAACTCGCTGTAAATATCAATAATTTTTCAAAATTCCATGAGAGATTTTATGCAACATGCTATTGCTTCCAAGGTCTCCAAAGTGGTGTCGTAACCAACAAGAAAAAAAGAATCGAAGCGATTGTAAATTATTGAAGAGGTGGGATTAGGTCACCTTATCATTGTGACCGTATTTGGGCCTTTTGTACTATTCTACTATGATTGAAGAGAAGACAAAGGGGTGAGTCGCGAATACGTCGTAAGAAATTGTATGACGTTAAGGAATCTGCTTAGACTTAGTGTGTGGGAATGAACAAACAGGGGCAACTACGAAAATGATTCACAACGACCTGTATCCACAGGTCCACCCACCATATATGAACATATGTCTAGATTTGCAGAACAAAAAACAAACTAAGACCAACATCCAACTCGTATGAACACATATTCCATCACTCTCCCGTGTCTCAAAAAAAAAAAAAGAAATACACAGCGAAGTGTAGCCGTTTTGAAGCTTGGAGCGTTTGATTGATTTGCGTTATTCGGGTTTGCAGTTAGCTTCCTGATTAGGTTTTTGAAAATCTACTATCAAGATAACACATAAATACCTTAGATTAATTTTAGGCCCCTTAAATGCGTAGCAGTGGAAAAGGGATCATTTCGGTTTTCTTTTTAAGTAACGCGAAGGCAAGCAAACAGCCTTCAGTTTTCCTATATGTATGTATAGGTGTTCCAACCTACATTGGTTACGAACCTAATCTACGTCAGCATCGAAGCGCTAGTATGGTGGGAGAGGATGAATGTATGCCGAGGTGAGGACAAATGAACTCAAGATCATTAAACCATCGCATTGCCAATCTCAGGAGACGAAATGTAAGTGTTACCTTATCCAACTGACAACTGCTCGAATGGCCCAGAACACTTCAATGATGCAATGTTGGATTGTGTGCTACCGTATTCGTATATCGAAGTTCAACTACGCAATTACCTATTCTGACCCTCCAACAAGACTATGAGTTCACAAGAGAGCAGGTAGTGATGCAAATTGCTCTTGGTACTCGTATATAATAAGTGTGAGACATAAGCAGATTCGGAATGAATAGAAAGGCTGAAAGTAAAATTTGGACAGAGTGATAGATTGAAGAAAGGAGCGTGGTCCTTGGTTTACAGAAAAAATTAATACTCGTATCTTGTCTTGAATGAGATCATGCTCAACACTTTAAACTATGTTAGGGTACTGTGAAGAAGAAAAAGGAGCCTTTATTGCAGAAATAATGTTCGGAAATTTCACCAAAAGGTAAAACGAACATGCCGGGGTTTTAAAGCTAGAACAGAAGCCTGTAGGGTCCAAAATAGCAATATAGTAGTAGAATCACAGTCGGTGCTGAGGATATGGAAGGAACACTTCTGCAGACTGTTAAACGGCGATGATGACCAATATTCCGCGGTCAGGCAGAATGAGCCATTCAATAGTGACGATGACAGTCAAGATTCTCGTCAACATGATCAGAATGAAGTGGGGATAGCGATATCTAAACTCAAATCCAACAAAGCTGCTGGAGCCAACGGCCTTGCAGTTGAACTTTTCAAGGCAGGAGGAGATGAGTTGGTTATGAGGATGCATCAGCTCATCTGTAAAATTTCGTTAGGCGAAAGTATGCCTGATGAATGGGACCTCAGCATCGTTTGCCCGATCCTGAAGAAAAGAGACCCTCTGAACTGCACCAACTACAGACGTAAAAGTCTCCTCAACACCGCATATAAGGTCCTGTCTGCCGTATTATGTGAACGCCTTAAACCGATCGTCAGCAACCTGATAGGTCCTTATCAGTGCGGTTTCAGACCGGGAAAGTCCACCATTAATCAAATATTCACACTATGGCAGATCTTGAAAAAAAACCCATGAATATAAAATCGATACGCACCACCTCTTCATCGATTTCAAAAATGCCTATGGTAGCGTGTAGAGAGACGAGTTATACAGAGCCATGTCCAGTCTTGGCATCCCTGCCGAGCTCATCCGTTTGTGCAGAATGACGATGGAGAACTCTCGCTGCTCCATCAAAGTCGGTAAGAACATCACCGAAGCATTCGATGTCAAGAAATGTCTTAGACAAGGTGACGCGCTATCATGCGATCTCTTTAACGTAGTAGTTGAGAGAAATGTATGTATGTCAACATTGACTCTGCGGGCCGTCAATGGGGCATTTACGAGTATTGAGATTGAGGCAGCAAAGATTGATTTAGCGTTCAATCAAAACAAAACAAAATATATGCTGTCTACAAAAAGGACACCCAACATCGGCGTATTAGACAGAACGTCACAATAAACAGATATAACTTTGAGGTAGTAAAGGACTTGGTCTACCTAGGCTCTATGGTCAGTTCCGCAAATGACATCAGTAGGGAGATCAAACGAAGAATTACTCTTGTCAATCGTTGTTTGTATGGGCTAAGAAGGCAATTGAGTAACAGAGCCCTATCTCGAACTACTAAGGTAACTCTTTATAAGACACTAATCGTCTCAGTCCTGCTGTATGGCGCCGCAGAGCCATGGGCTTTGTCACAATCTGATGAAGATGCCCTTGGTTATTTTCTCGAGTGATCTTTGCCCCCGACTGCATGGATGGTGAGTGGAGGAGAAGGTACAATGCCGAACTAAACGTCCTATGCAAGGACATCGACTTAGCCAGAAGAGTTCACATGCAGTGACTAGGATAGTTGGGTCATTTAGAGCGGGTGGAGCCCAACGTTCCCACCCAGAAAGTCTTCGAATCAACCGTGGATGGACGGCGTAATAGAGGACGACTTCGCGGTAGGTGGCGCAAACAATTGAAAGGGGACCTCAACCACCTTGGCGTGCGCAACTAGAGGCAGCTGGCACGTAACCGTTCTGGCTGGAGAGGTTTGTTGGTTGAGGCCCAGGTCCACTGTACCGGGCCGACGGTGCTCTCTTCGCCATCTCGCTATCAATAAACGTAATGCCAGTGCACACACAATTACGCAAAAATCAATTTATTTAAAAAGAAAATAAGAAAAAAAGAAATTTTTAATTTTAAAAACACGGCTTGCTTGCTTTAAAACTTTTTTTCGCATTGAAATTTTGAGAATGTGTTCTGTCAAACGCCACACCGCCCCGGACTGTAGCGCCACCCACGTAGGTAAGTAAGTATTACGCTTATTGGTTGTTTATTCGTTGCCAAAACATTGTTCATTTATTTGGCCTAAACCTGCTCCAATTTTGTTAGTCTTATATGAAAAGTAACTTAAACTCATACAAAGTTCAAAATAGTGACTTCAGGTTCCAAAAAGTTTTTGATTATTCAGCGATAAGGTTCATAATACTTACTTAGATCCTTTAACCCCTCGGTGGCATAGGGCGTGAACCACGCCTGTGAGCCATCTTGTTCGGAGTTCTGCAACGCGTTTGTGCTGTCTTCAACTCATTCGTAAAGAGCTCTATTCCTCCTCAACTGCTCTGCGGCACGTTTGCCTAGGGCGTCCTGCTATTCTGCCTGCCTGGGTGAGCGGATTCCACTGCATGGCGTATTTTGCAATCGAGCTATCTTCACGCCGTAGGGTGTGTCTAATCCACGGCCACTTTCTCCTTCTTAAAGAAATGCTTATAGGTTCTTGGCCCGTTCTCGTATAAAGTTGTTCCTTGGAGATGCGTTTCGGCCAAAAAATTCTTAAGATCATCCTTAAATATTTGTTTACGAAAACTTAAGGCTAGCGTGTGTTAATGGTGTCCACCTTCTAAGTACTGCACCCATAAAGCAGCACCGATTCTACGTTGGAGCGGAACAGTCGTAGCTTGG
The DNA here is from genome assembly GCA_945910035.1 of Brachypalpus laphriformis. NCBI lineage: Eukaryota > Metazoa > Arthropoda > Insecta > Diptera > Syrphidae > Brachypalpus > Brachypalpus laphriformis. The sequence continues at coordinate 40,226,256 of OX246756.1, forward strand.
TTCTTAAGCTGATAACGTTGCTCCTCCAGGTTTTGGATAGCATTCCGAACGCAGCTTAAGCCTCCCCGATTCATCCAGTTCGGTGCCATCGCGATTAGCCGAGACCACATTTCCTAGATAAAGAAAATTATAAACTTTCTGGACTTCCTGTCCGGCAACGTTAAGTTAAGTGCGGGTATTAGAAGGGCTCAGGGCTTTTATTTTGGCTGTATTTATTTTTAGCCCCACTTTGTTTGCCCCAGCTTCTAGATTTGGGCCATCAAATGAAGATCCGTTATCCGATGTGAACCTAGACAAACATCGTCAGCGTAATCTAGGTATTTGAGGTAAAATGTCATAGTCCAGCGAATTCCATAGTTGCCTTCCGTCAATGCTGCACGGAGTACATCGCTGATAACCACCAAAAACAATAGTGGCGATAGTATGCACCCTTGACGTACTCCACTTTGACTTCAAAATCCTCCGACATCTTACCATTATGTACGACGTGACACTTACTTCCCTCGTATGTAGTCTTGATAATAGCTATAAGTTTTTCCGGGATGCCTGTCCTGCGCAAGGCCAACCAGATAGCATCTCGATTCAAGCTGTCGAAAGCCTTCTCGAAGTCGATAAACAGCTAGTGTAGCGAAGACCTGTACTTAACACATTGTCCGATAATGATCCGTAAGGTGTTTATGTGATCGATGTATAAAGATCCGGCACAAAAGCCTGCCTGTTCGACGTCGAGAGTTGAATCTGTGTGCTCTTTGATTCGTTCCAGAATTATTCTAGCTGTTACTTTGGCTACAGTTGGAAGAACGCAAATACCTCTCCAGGTTCCGCTTTCCGTCAAGTTTCCTCCTTTTTCACTTCTGTAGAAATTGTTCACTATCCCATGCTCTCCGTTTTAGAGGGTGCAGCAAATCTGCCGATGTATTTGGCACCGCTTGAAAAAGTTCGACAGGGATGCCGTCTTGTTCTTCTGGAGGGACTTAATTGCTGCTATTATTTCGGTTTTACTGGGAGGTACGGTGCGAATTCGGGAATTTGTTGCTTCGAACTGCTCATTCGAATTCAAGACCATACCGCCAAATGGTTTAGCACTGTAGCAAAATGTTCTTTACATCTAGTGAACTGGTTCTCATCCGAGATCAGAAGGTTACCGCCTAGGCTCTTCATTGGATGTTGTTTGGAGTTCCGACCAGCAGTGAGCTCCTTAGTGATGCTATACACAGTCCTACTGTCGCACCTGCTCGCTGCTTCTTCAGCCCTTGAAGCCAGTGAGTTGATGTGCTGACGTTTGTCACGTCTGACACGTCTTTCTTCTTCGCACGGTAATGGGCTTCAAGCTCGGTACTGTCTACTGCTGAGCCTGCTGTAATCCGAGCCTTGTTTGCTGTACGCTCATCCGTCTCCAGATATCTGCAGATAGCCATTTTTTGCCTTTTACTGACATAATTGCGTGCCCCAGCCGTAAAAGCATTTTTCACAGCATTCCAGTGGTCACCCATGCTCTCCTGCATTGTGCGGCTGATTGCTTCTGCTTCTAAGACAAGGTGGTCCCTGAACTATTGGCGCACCTGGGGAACCTTGGGCCTGTCGATATTAAACCTAGTGATTTTAAGTGAGTTTGAGTGGATGCTATTGACAGATGCAGTACGAAGGTGTGTATGAGCTAACATGAGATGGTGATCTCGATCTCGTCTGTTTCGGACATCCAGGAGACAATTTCTAAAGCGACGGCTGATCGCAATGTGGTCGATCTGGTTGGATGTTCGCTGCTTGTCAGTAAAGACCCAACTGATCTTGTGGCAGGTGTTATGCTTAAACGGCGTACCTTCAATCACTAAGCGGTTGGTATTGCAGAAGTCCACAAACCGCTCACCGCATCATTACGGTCTCCAAGAACGGGAACTCCCATCACGTGTTTAAGCATAATGTTGTCGCTACCTACCTTGGCATTGAGATCCACCATCACCATTTCGATGTCCCCATTAGGCGTTTGGTTGTAGACGCCGCCTAAATGGCTATAAAAATTGTCCTTTTCATCATCAGTCGCGTCTCGAGTCGGAGCATAGCACTGTATGATGGTAATTTTTCTTACTCTACTGTGGAACCTGGCCGTCAATATCCGATCACTGTGAGGTATCCAAGATATGAGGCTTCCTCGTGCTGTTGGAGTTAGCACCAGTCCTACTCCTGACGTCCGTCAGTTTATAGACACCTAAAGCTAATGTCTGCCTTACGATGCCAAAACTTCGATTGACAGATGAAGTTCCTCTCAAAATTCGTTGTTCCAGCCGGTTTGATCAATTTGTTTGACAAAATTTATTTATATTCGTCGACCTACTATGGCAATTGTTGGTACGTAGAACTAAACACAGGAAGCGCCCGCATACCTTAGTCACAGCACCCCTGATATAATTGCTTAATCATCACCTTAACGACTTTAGATGAACTTACGTGCGTGTGTTTCGTTAAGCATAAAGTCCCTACAGTGCTAATGAGTCGTTATTATTTAATATGAGGAAGGGTTTAACAAAAATGCACATAAAGGGAATTTCGTTCCAGAGACTAATCAAGTTTAAGTTGCACACCCTTAAGCAGCCGTTATTGCCGGCCAGAAACTTTATTTTATTACACTCCCACCGATAATTGTCCCTATCAAGGTGAATGGGACGCAACTATGGTATGGAAAAAGGAAAATAAATCTCAGCTATCCAGACGCAGGACATACGTGCACACAAACACGCGCACGATGCTCCTACGATGACACAACAAAAGACCATCTCAACCAAATTAATGCAATTGCTAGCCCACTGAGTTGGAAAATGCACTGACATCGAGAGGAGAAGGACGACAACGATGGTGGCATCGTAGACGTCAGTGTCATCGTCGAGGTTGGTTTTGATAGACATAGAATGCCTGGTATGCCAAGATTAGAGAGCGAGGGAGCCGACTTGTTGTGCGTTGCCATACCATGCATTTGTTTTGCATGTCAGAGTTATTGTGCGGCGGCAGAGGGGTTGACTGGTTTTGTTATTTCAGTATCCTCGCACCGGCTTATGTGTCTAGCCGAAAGTCCTCCTCCTGTTAGATGATGTTGATTTGCAAGACATGAAGAGTTCGGTGTATTTAGAGAGCCCAATAGTTGAATGCTTCCGTGTTTCAGAATCTCACCCAACCGTCGCCGTCGCTCGTCGCAGTAGAAAGAAGAGCCTCCTCTGATTCGATGATTAATGGGCGAAGACCTGGAAAGATTTACACATCCATTACGATTGTTCTGGGATTTGGCTTGGAATTTATTTTATTTGTGGTCTAGCCGTGAACCCGGTTCGGTATTTTGTTAATGATGTGTGTACGATTTGATTTCTCCCCAGTGGGATACTTTGGACATACTCGTAGGCAGGTAGGTGGTTATAGGAAGTGGTTGTGCACTCGAAAGCACTTTGGAGGTGTTAAAGTTGCTTGTATTGCTTACGAAATTGAGTGACGCAAACGAGTGTAGGCATGGGGAGTGATTTGTATTCAAGGGTGCTCTTGGGAAAGCATTCAAACGAACATGTTCTGAGGAATCCACGATGACAGGTATACGGCTTGCTCCTATAGATTTGGGAAGAATTGTGATACGATACGTTTAAACTTTTGTCGGCATAGTTTTCAGTACATAATGGAGGCTCAGCTGTGATGGGATAAGTGAACAAAGAAGGTCTTTGATGAATAATTATGTTATTATTTCTTCAGGAACAATCTCGACTATTTGGGTGTGAATGGAAAGAAATTCAACAAAAGTTGCAGCTGACGGCTGTTGACTTTACCAGTGCAATAGCACTCGTCATTAGCTGTCACGTGGAAGAAGTAAGCTGATCGTCTTGCGTAGTCTTTGTTTAACAGCGATCACATTTGCTGTGGGAGTTAAAACTTCAACCCAAGACCAGACTAAATTAGATGAATTCTAGGCATTAGATCCATGGAGCTTGAAAATGTTCCATCGATGCTATAAATAACGATAAGCTGGCGTTGACTTTTTAAGAGTTTGCTCAGGCGTTGAGTTGGAAGAATTTAAATTTAAATTTAATTTAGGTAACTGCCGTCTGTTACTAACCGAAATTGGCTTCTACATGTACGCGCCATCTAAGGCGAGTGCTCCATTTACTGCAGTGTCTTGGGTTAAATTCGAAGACTCGACGAACCGGAACATTAAAGTCCGTTCGCTCTATCTGAGGCGATGAAGTCGAATCTTTCTGACAAAGGCGATGTCGCTGTACAGGTAGAATAGTTCCACCTTGAATCTTCTTCTTCAGAGCTCGTCAGCATAAATGGGACCGAATATTTTGCGAAGAATTTATCGGTCGAAACAACTAAGGCTCATTTAATCTGCCTTCGATAAAGTCAATGTTTCAGCGCCGTAAAGTAGCACTGGAATGATTAAGGTCTTATAAAGAGTCTCTTTGGTTATTCTAGGCAGTGCTCTACTACTCAGTTACCCTCTTAACCTGAAGAAACGATGATGTTGTTGCCCAATTTTAGCGGAGTCGACGTAGACGGTGTCCTTTACTACCTCGAAGTTATTTCTGTTCACTGTGTCGTTCTGTTTGATGCGTCGACAGTGCGTGGTCCGTCTTGTTGGTAACGTATTTAGTCAGTCTTTCTCTTATTCACTGCTAAAGCCATTTTACCTGCGTCTGTGTCTATACAGCAACACACCGATGACAGTATACTGAAGTCTGCCAGTAATATCACTATTGTCAGCGAATGTTTGTATTATAATTGCAAAGACTTTTAAAAGGTTGTGCCCCTGATCTTGACTTGTAAGTTTCGCACAATCCTTTCAAGTACGATTTTGAACAAGTCGCTTGACAGTGACTCTGTCGAAATCCGTTTTTGATATCACTTTGATGCCGCAGCGAGTATTCTCCATTGTTACCTGCCACAAAGGGGACTTTTTGGGAGCAATGGTAAAATTATGCATTGCCCTGTAGAGCTCATGTCTACAAATACTGTCATAGGCGGCTTCATAATCACTAAGGATATAATATAGGTATCGATTTGCACATCTGATGTTTTCTTGAGCGAACAAATTTAGAGCACTGTCCCTGTCCCACTGTCCCCTAATGGGGACAGATCATGTTGTTGACTAAAGGTTTCATACGTTCGCACAATATAGCAGTTAAGATGCTGAGGAGACTGATGCCTCTGTAACTGGTGCAGTTGATGGAGTAATATTTCTTGTGGATTATCATACGATCTGTTCCACAAGGATTGTAACTTTCCTGTATTCTTGATTCAGATTTTCGTCTTTATCTTTGCTGAAGAGAACCATATCTTTTCTAACGAAATGAAAGGTTAGTTCAAAGCAGGTTGCTTGCCTGGTTGTAGAGCGTGATCTTTCACTCTTGGCGTAGGGCTTTATTGGTCCTTTGCGTTCCCTTCTTATTTAAGGCTCTACTGGAAACATACATACATTCATTTTCAATGGCCCGCTAATCCTTCATGAGGGATGCGGGGGTAGGATGCTCAGGTGGACTCTCCATCCTTCTCTATCCTCCGCCATTGACTCCAATTCATCAGGAGGAATCCCTAGGCGGCTCCAGGAGAGATGTCGGACTCGGTCCAACCATCCATTTCTAGGCCTTCCGCGGAGTCGCCTACCTGATGGCACGGCCACCATGGCACGTCTTGGAAGCCGGTCTGGGGGCATACGCACTACGTGACCAAACTATCGAAGCATAGATCGTTCCGTTCGGAGAAGTAGCTGCTCAACATTGAGCGCCTCGCATACTCTGGTGTTGCGCACTCGATCCCTACGAGTTATTCCAGCAACACCACGAAGGAACCTCATTTCGGCAGCTTGTATCCGCGATCTTATTCTTTCGGTCACTACCCAAATTTCATGACCATAGGTGAGAGTTGGAACATACACACTAAGTTCAGCACTGGAAACATGGGGAGTAAAAAAAATAAAACGTGCAGTGATCGGGAAAGCCTTTCATCCGCCTGACGAATTTCAGTATGTCACCGAATTCTTTCAGTCTAAGGTGTGTCACATCTGATATCGTGCTGGCCTTAGCATCGTTTATCTTAACATGGCTGTATTCCATATCTTTTTTACTCTTCTCAAGTGGCACAGATGTTTGTTTCCGTTAGTAGCACGTTTATTCCAAACAATAATCTTGCTTGTCTTCCTCTCAAGCCCAGGATTTATTTAGCGATGTTGCTATTCGGTTCTTTTATCATAGATCTGGCCACTTTCTAGATCCTTTCTACATTCTCGATTCGTCCAATATTTCTTTTAAATCCAATCGAATCCGTTAATGATTGCGGTTTTAATAGTTGGAACACCTATTGTCTTTCATTTCTCCGTGTTTCTTTGCTCGAGTTCTTCGGCCCTTTCATTGCCTGTTATACCTTTGTGCTCCGGTACTTACGAGTAGAAGATAACTTTGATATAACTACTCGCAGCAAGCAAGTTCAATATTTTCTTACACTTTCTTAATAGTTGCAATTTGGCCAAGTAGTGACTGCTTAGTTGTCCAGACAGATGCCGATTTGATGTCTAGTGTAACCGTTACCATTACGTATAATTAAAGATGAATATCAAGTTCAGTCCAGTCCCTAATTCCCCTTCTACATTTGAGCCATTCGTGTATACTTTGGATACACTTAAGTCACTTGGAAGGCTTCCCACTAAATGAAGTCTCCAGCTTCAAGTCTAGGTTTGATGCTCTCTAAGGACAAAAATATCAACGCAGATGTTGACTATCGCACAAACACCAGATAGTTGAAATGAGAAATGCTATCGGGAGTCTCGTGCTACAAAATTATGCCGATTCGAATCAAAGGGAAGGTATACAAAACAGATGTTAGACCAGCCATGGTGTATGGCGCAAAATGCTGGCCACTAAGCAAACATCAAGAGCAAAGCTGCATGTAGCTGAGATGAAAACGTTGAGATGGGCGGGCGGTGTAACGATGATAGACAAAGTACGTAACGATCATATCCGCGGCACATTCAAAATAAAGCCAATAGCGGAAAAGATCGCAGAAATCTGACTGAGATCGTACGGCCACGTCATACGAAGACGAGCAGAATATATGACACGGGAAGTTATGGAAATCGGAACAGCAAGCAGGAGACTTGGCAGACAGCGATTTTCTTGGATAACTCTAGTAAATAATGACATGAGGAGAGCGCAAGTTGACGACTGATCACCCAGGACCGCAATTTCTGACAACTTCGTACTAGGAGAGCCGACCCCAAATAACATGGGAGCAAGGCTTGAATAAAGAAGAACAAGAAGAATACTTAAGTCACTTGGCGTTCATATGTAATATTATATAATGTGTTCGGCAGTTTCAGTATCGTCAAGACATAGTTTCATTCAGGAAGTCGGCTAGAAACTTTGAATTGTGTGCATTAATTGGTGGAATCTCTTTGGATCTTTGCTAGAGAAATCTACAAATTTCTTTTCATTCGACTTATTGGTGATTCCCAGTATGAGTGCTTTTCGCGCTGTTCCCATCAATCTAGCTATACGTTTCTACAAGCGAAACGAGTAGATCTTGAAGTAAATGAGGACAAGACTAAGTACATGTTGTCAAAAAACAAAAAATGATCTGCTCAAAACTTTGGAGAGAACGTCACTGTTGATGACTACAACTTCGAGATAGTTAAGGAGTTTACCTACCTCGGAGCAACCATAAATCCCAGAAATTACACCTTCGTAGAGATCCGACGAAGAATAACCTTAGCAAACCGCTGCTACTTAAGTTTGGCAAAACAACTGGATTCAAAAGTCCTAACTCGACGGACCAAATTAATGCTCTATAGAAGGCTCATCTTACCAGTCTTGCTTTATAATGCCGTGTGCTGGACGATAATTAAGAAACAGAGCAAATATTGGGTACCTTTGAGCGGAAAATACTTCGTCGGATATTAGGTCCAATATGCGAGGAGGGCGAATGCAGGAGAAGATACAACCGCGAACTCTATGAGTTGTACCAGGATGTGGATGTAGTCCAAAAAGCCAAGACACGTTGACTACATTGGCTCGGCCACATCGAGTGAATGGGCCACAACGCTCTAGCCAAGAGAATCTTCGAATCTCAGGCCCTAGGTTCGAGACGGCGAAAAAGACCGAACCGGCGGTATAAAGACCAAGCTGTCGCGGATGCCAGTAAACTTAATCTTCACAACTGGAAGCAGCGCGCCCGGGATCGCAAAGGATGGAATGCAACCGTGTCTCAGGCAGGGACTCTCCAAAAGTTGGGAGCCCTTTAAGTAAGTAAGTTAGTTTCGCAGTCTATTATAGGTCTTAAGTTAGCTAAGGTCCTCTCAGTCTTTGTTTCATAAGTCCTTGGACATTTTGCTTCTTCGTTTTCTAATCTTCCTTCTCCTTTTCTGTTCTATCTCCTTTTGAGCTTTGTTAGCAATGTGATTAGGACCCTTCAGGCTAATTTCGTCATACCTCAAAATAGCCATAATTACGATAATTGCGGCACCAAAGTTTATACAGATCAGTAAAGTGGAGATAACATACAATCAGAACTTATAACTCGCCTCACTTGCGTCAGCAATAGAACGAAACAACCAGCTTGAACTAGATTCCATAGACTGGACTATAAACTAAAAAATGTCAGATTCCAGGTATTTATGACACACGCAGCTGTGTGTACTTTGCCCACGAAGTCGAGCCATAAAAACTGCAGACGGGAACGCACCTGTGCGTTTGAGTCATTTTCTCCCAATTTGCTTATCAGGTCTACTTCTATTCTTATCTATCACCCTGTTATATATGCATGGGCCCACCAAATTTGATATCCTTATCTTGTCTAAGATATTGTTGTCTGGTTCTGTCTGCTTACTTTTCGGCTCTTATCAGAACGAAGGTAACCAATTGCCGAAGCGTCTAGAATTTGAAACTACATGTCATCAGCTACAAAAGCACGTGAGTCAGATTCAGTCTGCCTTGAAACCGTTTTTCTAATTTTCTGTTATCATCACCCTGCCATCCAAGGTTTTTTTTTTTTTCCATATAACACAACACTTTCTTTTGAACCAGACACCCCAATCGTTTATCGCCCGCCACCTCCTCCGGCACTTATCACTCAGCGGAACCCATGATACGCCTCAGACATTCGCAACTCAACAGCACGTGTCACACATTCATTGTTTTCGAGTTCAAAAACAGCAAATCGTGAATATGTATGCTATACCCGCGTAATCGTTCAGGATTTCTTTTTGGTTGCTAATTTGGAATACTTCCCCGCGCCGACCCAACAACACCTTACCAACACCCCTTTTTATAGACAGAGCAGCGAGGGGTGGGGTTCGTTTTCGGGGTGTCAAAGTCTCTCGCGTGACACACTTTGACGGAAATACTCGTGTAATAAATGTCGATGGTGGGCGGAGGGCGGCAGCGGCAGCGGAACGCATTTCAATGTACATTTCGCTGATAATTAAATATTTAGTCTGGGAATGACGAGTTGACGAGTCAGAGACAGTGCCAGACCCAGACCCAGACAAGGCCGTTGATGACATCGGAATGTGTGCACTGTCATTGTATCCAAAAAATTGTACTTTCCATCAATTGTGTCGCGACATGAGCATGTACACGACGAGCGCAAGTGGTTTGTCGCTGGGCGAAAAGTAATTCTTTTGTACTTTTCCGATGCTGGCGCAATTAATGGGGTTTTTGTGTAAAATGATAAAAAGCGGAACTCACCAGCGGCGGCGACGACGTTATTGTGAAATGAGCCTGGTGGAGGTGGTGAATCCACAACGAGGTCATATATGAGGTGTTCCGCACGAAATTCCAATTCTCGCTTCACTTAAGCAGGTTTTTTTTTGTGTTGTTTTGGAGCAGACAGTTGTTAAATTCTTTTCCGAGAAAGATAAGGGGATTTGCGGTTAATTTGTAGCGGGGTGCTTAATTTATAAGCGACAGGTGACTCTGCTGGATTCCTAAGTCTAATGTAAAGAGGCCTAGCAAATAATGATAAAAATGTGCAACAATCCACATAATCTGAAATGAACAGAAAAACAAATTGGGGTGGTACCTATTTCTCCAAAAATTAGCCACTTTCAGGCAGAATTCATTACATCACACATATTTTGTTGGGGAGAGAAATACTGAACTCTCAGGGTGGATGTTGAACAGTCAAATCGAGGCCAATACTAGCGAAATGTCATACAAATAATTCTAGGCACATTTCGATACTGCACCCACTTGCCGACACTTTGAGGATGCCCTGTGATCAGAAGAACATCGGCTTTGGGTTCTAATAGCAAGAGGGCGAGATTATGGAAAGATTTTCTTTCAAAGTAATTCTGCAGATTGTATAATTACTCTTTAGACGTTCCTCCTTCTCTAAGGACTCTAAGCTCAATCACGATTAAATTAAGGCTAATCTTCGAGCCAAAGGAATGCTTAAAGGAATCGTCAAGACTGGCCACAAAAGTCTCGAACTGTGGAGCAAACAGCCTATTTTAAGAACTATGTCGCGGAATAACGAACACTTATTGCCTGAGCTACATAAAAGCTTCCTGTGAACTGGAATAGTAGTAGTAGCAGTAGTATACCAGACTGCTGTTATCAGTGGTCATTTCCTTCTGGAGTATGTAAGTAACAAATCTTTTCGTGTGGGTGCCTCTATTGCGCAGATTATGCCGAATATAGGAGGACCGAGATACAGCCGGGGATTTTTCTTAGCCAGGGTAGTTACATCAGTAGCGTGTTCCAGGCGGAAATTTCGGCGATTAAAGAAGTCTTATCTTGGCTTAAGAAAAACGTGATATCTGCTAGAAATATCCGCATCTCTTCAGAAGCCAAGCAGCAATCAAATCCTTGGAATCTTCTTCTTCCTTTTATCAACGAGGTTATGATCCGAAAACAAGGGATCACAACCCTCCCACTTCACCGCATTCACAAATATCGGCAGGCCCGCCGATTTTGGATCACTCGGTTCCTGAGGCCAATGAAATGCCGATGTCGTTGCATTTGTTTAATCCAGGCGTTTATAGGCCTGCCTTTCCTACATCGCGATGTCTTTGGAACGTGCATTAATATTGCCTTTTTAACAGGGTTCAAATGATCCCTCCTTTGAACGTGACAATACCAGCTGAGCCGGTCGCGCTCTATTTTTTGTACGATGGTTTCCTTGATGTGAAAACTTCCACGGATTTTCGAACTTCTTATTCGATCAAGCTTTGTCACTCCTGCTGTCATGTGAAGCATCTCCATCTCAGCTGCCGTTAATTTACTCTCATACTTTTTGTACATCGTCCAACATTATGAATCGTATGTGAGCGCTGGACGCACAACTGCGGTGTAGAGCCTGCCTTTCAACTTAGGTGGCATTTTTCTGTCACAGAAGATAGCGGAGTTTTCCCGCCACTTCATCCACCCTACGCTTACGCGATGATTGATGTCTTCATCACAAGTTGCTTTGCTATTGATCATAGATCCCAGATATTTGAACTTTTCGCACCTGGGAAGCACTGTTCCATTCAAATAAATGTCTGGAATAGACCTGAGTGGATCAGAGAACGGGCAGCACAAGTACTCTGTCTTTTTTGAACTAATGCGATACCCATTTCCCTCCAGAACGTCCACCCACACATCAATTGCTCGTTGCAGGGATGTACTCGTAGGACCCTCACTTATAATGGCTCCATCGTCAGCAAAGAATAACTGATGTACCTTGGGATCCATCACTTCACCTTCAAGCAGATAATCAAGGACTGTAATAAATAGCAAAGGACTTGAAACGCTTCCCTGGTGCACCCCGACTTTGATTGGGAACTCTTCGGTTACTCCAGCGGGGCATCTTACTCTTGTCTTTGCTCCTTCGTACATGTCCATGATCACCTGTACATAGGTTTCTGCAACCCCTCGATGTCTTAGCGCCACTCATATCAAATCTCGTGGTTGTCCGTCGAATGCCTTTTCAAAGTCAACCAATACAATATGCAAATCCCTTAAGGAATCACCATGTTTTTCCATTATGATCCTTATACTTTGGATTGCATCTGTGGTTGATTTACCCGAGACAAACCCGCACTGATCATCAGATAGCCGTATTATTTTTCGCAGTCGGCCACCTAATACCCGCTCAACGATCTTCATGGTGTGTGACATCAGCTTGATCGAACGGTAGCTATCACAGTTTCGTGTATCACCCTTCCCTTTGTATACAGGAAGAAGGTGACTTTCCCTCCATTGATTCGGCATTGGATCACCTCTCAGGAATTTGGAGATGAGAATTCTGAGCCATCTGAACCCGACGTCTCCAATCTTTTTCCAGAACTCAGAGGGCATCTCGTCTGGCCCAACTAACTTCTACGACTATAATGTCGGGTATTTCTTCACAGTTAGGGGTGGCTCTTGGAAAGTATAGCCGGGGAAACTGTTCATTTAAAAGCACTTCACAATACTGCTGCCACCTCTGCAGAATTTTGTCGTCATCCACAAGAAGCTGGCCATGAACATTGCTAACGAACTTTGACGAACGAATCTCCTGAGCATTCCTCCTTCTTTGGGCGGCTATTTTGAAGATAGTGGCGCTCTTGTTCATATTGTGTCTTCGCAGCTCCTGGATAGCCTGGTTTGCATCAGCAACCGTGGAAGATATTTGCTCCAGCTCCCGATACAGGCCCTCCGTACTCTCTGCTTGAAGCTGGGCGCACTTCTTCTTCGCTGTTTTCTTGCAGCATCTGTATTCCATTTCGAGGCGAACTTTTTCGTCATTATTATTAGAGGGGCACTTTGACCAAGCTTTGAAAGCCGCTTTTTTCTCATTTATCAGCATCTTAGCTTCATCACTCCACCACCATGTTTCTTTGGCGTGTTGATGGTGGCCTTTCGAAGCTCCTAGCAGTGATTTGGCCTTATTTAAGCAAGTTCGCTGTAGGGAATCCCACATATTTTGTGCTCTGCACTCTTCATCCTCAGCTCCGTTGATGGTGTGAGAGAGGTAATTTTTCATTACGAAAACAAAAGCCTCACCTTTTTCTTTGTTTAGATTGTACCACTTGATTTTCTTAGAGACCCTTGTTTGTTTGCTTTTCTTCGGTGTTTTCATAAAAATTTCTGTTAGCAGGAGACGGTGTTGCCGAGCGATTGCCTCTCCCAGCATCACTTTGCAATCTTTTACCCGAGGTTTCATGAAACTGGCTACCAAATGGTAGTCAATCTGAGTTTCATCTCCACTACTGCTGTAAGTGATCAGGTGTCGGCTTTGTTTGATGAACATGGTATTTAACACGATAAGAGCGTGTGATTTGCACATACTTAGGATGTCTTCACCAGGAAGGTTCCTGGTGCCATATCCTAGTCCTCCATGGCAGTCTTCATAGTCTTCGTTTGATTTCCTGACATGTCCATTCAAATCTCCTCCAACAAACAGAAACTCTTCCTTTGGGATGTTCTTAAGAAGATTGTGGAAATCTAGCCAATGCATCTTTATCTTTCTGATCGCACCCATTTTGGGGAACATATGCACTGACAATATGCCACACCTCTCCTTGTATTACTAGTTTGAGAGACATCAAACGATCGCTGGACTTCGAAATGCTCAAGACGTTTCCAAGTAGCTCTGCAGCAAGGATGATATAAAATCCTTGGAATCGACCTCTATAAATTCCTCAGTAGCTCTATACTGCCGATCGTCTCTCGTGGAGATGGCTAAGTAGTTCAATATTCACTTGTGTTGGGTGCCAGGGCATAGGGACATTCCAGGAAATTGTAAGGCCGATGAACTCGACAGAATATTAACAACTTTACCCATCCTGCCGGACAAAGGCTCCTTAGGTATACCAATCGCTACTTGCAAACTCAAATTTAAGTTGGAAGCTATCGAGAGTACGAATCTTAGGTGGACGGGGTCCACATGTCTAGCGACAAAATAAATTTGACCGAAGCTGGATCTAAAACGTTCTAAGAATTTGATTTCTCTCAACAGATTGCATATCGGCGCTATAACAGGTGTCATCACCGGACACTGTCTAATAGGCAAGCATTCTGCAAGGCTAGGTGTTTTGCGAACTACTTTTGTAGAAGCTACATGGATGAAGAAGAGGAAGAAACTATTTCTCACCTTCTTTGTTTCTGACTAGATCGCAATATCATCGAAGAGCACAAAACGTGGACTGTGCTCGCTCCGAGCCTAACTAACGGTATTAACCGGGGTAGGTAAACGCAGGCATATCTAAACTTGAAAAAAAAAAACCTTCTTTGTTTCTGCCCAGCTCTCTCCCGTAAAAGGAAGCTTCAGCTATGAGCCCCCTATTACAGCGACGTAGGCGACCTGCAGAACATCGACAATAAGAGCCTCCTACGCTTCATAAGAAGCTCAAAATTGTTTAACGAGTAGGTAGGAGAAACTTTCTCCCATGATCCATGTGGTATCACAATGGACCTATTATTGGTTTGAGTGTGTTGGTGATCAGCTGGCAGCCACTTTAACCTAACCTAACCTAGTTACATCAGTAGTGCTTTATGGGTCACCAGCTTGAGCCGGAGCAATGAAAGTGAATACATGCAAAAGAAAGATCGTAGCAGTAAATCGACTATGTGCACCAAGAATGATTAGCGCTTTTCGTACCACCTCGGATCAAGCAGCCTGCGTCATCGCGCGGAAGAACTGCAGAGAAAGTTTCTAAAGAATAGATAGGAGAGACGGCTACCCCACACTGATGAGGGCACAACAGGAAGAAACAAAAGTCTGTCTGAGTGGCAGCAGCGCTGGAGCATTTCATCTAAGGGCCGATGGACTTACCATCTTATCCCAATAATTGAGACTTGGATAAACTGCAGACATGTTACATAACACAACTATTATACTAACGCGACATGGTTGCTTCCAGATGCTTTAAGAATGATGACTCCCCAATTGTCCATGATGTAGTGATACCCCCGAAGATGTGGAGCATGCATTGTTTTACTGCCCACGATTCCAGCTACAAAGAAAATCAGTGCAAAGAGTACTCGAAGAAACACCAACTCCTGGGAATAGAGTACATCACATGCTAGATTCTGAAATAAGTGGAACGAGCTCATATGCCAAGGACATATGCCTAAAGTTGTTCGGCTGCAGTGGCTCTTTCTCGTTGTTTAGTGGAGCAACACCTATGGGGAGATTTTGCTCCTACGAGACATTTGTTAGTGGGTAAAATGAATGAAAATTTTGAATTCGCCTCGAATTATGACTCCAGAGATGCCAGCTATTAACATTGAATCTTCATTTTCTTCTTCCTATTTCGGCGAGGTTATGATCCGAAAACAAAGGATCATAACCCTCCCACTTCACCGCATTTCTACTGATCCACCTGTGGAGTTCACCTATTGTGGGGGGGTTCCAGATTTTGGATCACTCGGTTACTGAGGCCAATGCCGATGTCGTTGCATTTGTATGATCCACGCGTTTATAGGCCTGCCTCTCCTGCCTCGCGATGTCCTTGAAACGTTCATTGATATTGCCTTTTTAACAGGGTTTACAAGGTTCGCAGTGCTCCGGTGGTCACTCTCTGCCCTTCCTCCCCCGTTGCCATAAAAAAAAAGAAACACAAATGATCTCTTCTTTGAAAGTGGCAATCCCAACTAAGCCGGTGGCGCTCTATTTTTCGTAAGATGGTTTCTTTGACGTGAAGGCTTCCACGGATCTTCGAACTTCTTAACAATGAATCTATTCTGTCATTTTCATGTCTTTTATGATACATTAGAATTCACTTAATCTTTGATCTCCTCTCTAACACTACTTACTTAATGGGCGACCCGTGTAGAATCTCTGCCTTAGACACAGTATCCTTCTGTTCTCATCAATCCCTGGAACGCTGCTTCCAGTTACGCACCGATTTGACGTAGTCGACGTATCTTAGCTTATTGGACTCCATCCAAATCTTGGTACAGCTCATACAGATCGCGGTTAAACCTCTTCTTCCATTCGCCCTCCTCGAACACAGGGCCTCATATCCGAAGAAGGGCTTTTCACTCAAAAGAGTTCAATATTGGCTCTTCTTTCTAATTTCTTTTCAAGTACTCGTCCAGCCATATAGCAGGATTGTTAAAATTTGTGTTCTCAGAGCATCGATTTATTCCGTCGAGTTAGGAGTTTTAAGCCCAGTTGTTTTGCAGAACTGAAGTAGCAACGGTTTTCTAGGGCCATTCTTCGCCGAATTTCCATGAAGCTGGCATTTGTGGGATTAATATGTATTTCAAGGTAGTTAAACTGCTTTACCAGCTCGAGGTTAAAGTCATCAAAAGTGACGTTCTGTCCTACGCTTCTGACAGATTGATTTTAATTCATTGATAGCATGTATTTGGCTTTGTCCTCATACTTCAAGATCAACTCGTCTCGCCCGATCTTCAATTGTCATAAACCCATCTACAACGGTCTTAGTAATGTCAAAATTTATGAAAATGTCGAAACGGAAACATTTTACGAGGACAATATTTGCGCTATAATTTACTTGCTTACTGAGGTGGCGCTACAGGCCGGAGTGGACCTGTGCCTTAACCAACAAACCTCTCCAGCCAGCCCGGTTACGAGCCAGATGCGTCCAGTTGGTTAAGGTCCCTCTCCACTTCTTTGCGCCACCTACCGCGAGGTCATCCTAAACTGCACAGTCCACCATGGGTGGATTCGAAGACTTTGTTGGCTGGAACGTTGGACTCCATCCACTCTACATGACCCAGCCATCTTAGTCACTGGATGTGAACTCTTATGGCTAAGTCGATGTCCTTATATAGGCCGTATAGTTCGGCATTGTATCTTCTCCTCCACTCATTGTCTATGCAGATGGGACCAAAGATCACTCGAAGAAATAACCAATGGCATCCTCATCTGGTTTTGTCAAAGCCTATGACTCTGCGCCGTACAGCAGGACTGGGATGATGAGTGTCCTATACAGAGTTACCTTAGTAGTTCGAGATAGTGCTCTGCTACTCAATTGCCTTCTTGGCCCATAGAAACAGCGATGGACAAGAGGAATTCTTCGTTTGAACTCCCCACTGATGTCATTTACGGAGCTCACCATAGGGCCTGGGTAGACAAAGTCCTTTACTACCTCAAATTTATATCTGTCTATTGTGTCGTTGTGTCCAATACGCCGATGTCGGGTGTCCTTGTCTGTAGACAGCATATATTTTGGTTTGCTTTCATTGACCGCTAAAGCCCTCTTCGATGCATCGACCTTAATACTCGCAAATGCCCTACTGACACCCCCTGAGTTCGTCCGACTATATCAATGTCATCGGCGTAAGCGAGTAGTTGTACAGACTTGTAAAAAATGTTACCTCCGGTGTTGGCTTGTGAGTTTCGTACAATTCCTTCAAGTATTGTATTAATGAGATCGTATGATAGCGCGTCACCTTGTTTAAGACCTTTCCTGACATCGAGCGGTTCGGTGATGTTCTTGCCGACTTTGATGGAGCAGCGAGAGTTCTCCATCGTCATTGTGCACAAACGGACGAGCTTGGCAGGAATGTCAAGACTACACATGGGTCTGTGTAACTCGTTTCTATACACACTATCATAGGCAACTTTGAAATCGATGAAGAGGTGGTGCGTATCGATTTTATACTCATGGGCTTCTTCCGAGATTTGCCGTAGTGTGAATATTTGGTCAATGGTAGGTTTTCCGGACCTGAACCGCACTGATGAGGACCTATTAGGTTGAGGACGATCGGTTTTAGGCGTTCACATAATACAGCAGAAGAGATCTTATATGCGATGTTGGGACAGTTCTAAGGGTCTCCCTTTCTCAGGATCGGGCAAACGATGCTGAGGTTCAATTCATCGGGCATACTTTCATCTGACAGATGAGTTGGTGCATTCTCCTAATCAACTCATCTCCTCCTACCTTGAAAATATCGCTAGCAAGACTGTCGGCTCCAGTAGTTGTGTTGGATTTAAGATTAGAATCGCTATCCTCACTTCATTGTGACCGTGTTGAATCTTGGCTATCATCGTCATCTTGACTATCATCGTCATCGTCTTGACTATAATCGTCACTGTTGAATGACGCATTCTGCCAGACAGCGGAGTATTGGTCATCATCGCCGTTTAGCAGTCTGCAGAAGTGTTCTTTCCATATCATCAGCACCGATTGCGATTCTACTACAGGGTGCGCCATCTTTTATGTCGGTATGTGAATATTGAATAACTTGAATACAACATCAATCAAGTGGCCGCCTCTATTGACCAAAGCAAAATATGTCCTTTTTGCTGCGTTTTCCATAACTTTTTCGAGCATCTCGGTTGGTATAGCCATGATTTCGGCACGAATGTTTGCCTTGAGCTTGTCAATGGTTAGAGGCTTGCTGGCGTATACTTTGCTTTTCAAATAACCCCACAAAAAGAAGTCCGGAGGGGTCAAATCTGGAGATCTGGGTGGCCAGTCAATGTCGCCATTTTTTGACAGCACACGTCAAGGGAATTTTCGTTGCAGAAACTGCATTGTTTGATTTGTAGTGTGGCTTAGTGCACCGTCTTGTTGAAACCAGTAACCGCCCAGACCTTTTCCACACATTTGTGGGCAGACATAATGAGCTAACATCCGCCGATATCGATTCCCATTGACTGTTTCGCCTTCTCTGAAGAAAAATGGCCCAATAATGGTTTTGGCGCAAACACTGGCCCAAACATTCACTTTTTGGTCATGCAATGGTGTTTCATGGATCTCGTGTGGATTCTCCGTTCACCAAATGCGGCAATTTTGCTTGTTAACGGCCTGAGAGAGAGTATGAAACGGGCCTCGACGGTCATCAAAATTTGCTTTCACAAATCTGGTGTAGTGTCAACCATTCGAGGGACTCTTTGGTCGGATTTCAAGCGACGTGGACGGTCTGTCAGCAATATTCTTTGAGTCAGTTGCACTTTATATGGAAACAAATGCAAATTATCCTTCAAAATGCGCCGCAAGGTGGTTCCACTGGCACTAAAATGCTGAGTGTCGTGACGATACGATGCATGTGTGTTCTTCTACTGACTGCCCAAAACTTGGCTTGGGCCAGTAGCGCAACAATCAAGTTCGTGATGAAGTGCTTACTTTACCTCCTAGTGGTGGTCCCCGGGCAACTATACGTATAAACCCTTATACGTGTAGGCTAAAATTGTAAGTGCGGGTTGTCTAGGGCCTTGATTCTAGGCTAGGTAACGTGGGCCAGCAACCTGCGTTACTGAAACCAGCTCGCTACAGAAACCGACACTATGCCTCGGATAAGGACTGATCACATGTTGACGACTTTTGGCTATTGTACCCGGACAAAGATAGGTTTCTGGAATGTAAAGACGCTCCTCGACTCGGGAAGCGAAGGTCCTTACAATGCCAGATTTCTCAAACTGGACAATTTAGGGGTAAATAAAGTAAGATAGTTAGAAGCGGGCGAGTACCAGTCTCCAACGCGAAACACTGTACTACTCTATTCTGGAAGACCATCCGGAAGTCCGCGGGAATATGGAGTCGGACTACTGCTAACAACAACAGCACGCAAGGGCCTGATTTCCTGGCAGCCTCATGGTGATAGGATTTTGACGGCCAGATTCCGGACTAGAGTACGACGCGTCACCATCATACAGTGTTACGCCCCAACGAATAGTTCGTCTGAGGACGAAAAGGAGAGCTTCTACAAACTTTTAAGCGCCGTCTTCAACACAACACCCAATGGAGACATTGTCATAGTGATGGGGGACTTGAATGCCAAGGTAGGCAACGACAACGAAGGGCTCAAACATGTAATCGGGAAGCATGGAGTAGCCAACCGCAATGACAATGGCGAAAGGTTTGTGGATTTCTGCAATGCCAACCGCCTTGTGATAGGTGGCACCATGTTTGAGCACAAGGCAAGTCAGTTGGGTTTCCAATGACAGGCAAGTAACCTCCAACCAAATTGACCATTTTGCTATCAGCCGCCGCTGTAGAAGTAGTCTTCTGAACGTCCGGAACAGGCGAGGGGCAGATGTGGGGATAGTAGGTGATCACCGTCATATGATAGCTACCCTCCAACTACGCACTGCTGCAGTTCGAA
Source organism: Brachypalpus laphriformis (assembly GCA_945910035.1). NCBI lineage: Eukaryota > Metazoa > Arthropoda > Insecta > Diptera > Syrphidae > Brachypalpus > Brachypalpus laphriformis. The sequence goes on from OX246756.1 coordinate 40,246,265, forward strand.
GATCCCACGACAACACAAGAATGCCCAGGTTCAACATCGATAGACTTAGTGATCTCTCAGTGCGCCAACAATTAAGGGAGCACTTTTCGCAAGGTGTGGAAGCAATCATCAGCTCAATGCCCGCAACCATCCAAGACCATCCATCCAAGTGTGCTGTGGAAAATGTTTTTACATCTGGTGCTGAAAGAATTGTCGGTCGATCGCAGGGAAGACATAGGGCGTGGCTTTCCGAGGATACCTGGAGACGGATTGATGAACGAAAACAGCTGAAAGCTCGCGTTGCAGCTACCCCAGCAGCAGGGAGAAGTGAGCTAGAGTCCCTATATCGCATGAAGATGAGAGAAGTTCAGCGTAGCGTACGACGTGACAAGCGCAACTACATCAACGCGCTGGCTACAGAAACAGAAGAAGCTGCACGGAGGTGCGACAGCAGGACCGTCTACAGAATCAGGAAAGAGCTGACAGGTGGTCGCAGCTCCAGCCAACACCCAGTGGAAAGCCTAGACGGCTCCTTGCTCATTTCGGATGAGGACCAGCTCAAGAGATGGAAAGAGCATTTTGCTACGGTTTTGAACCGTGTATTCGCTAGCGATATGCTCCCAAATCAGACCGAGATGCCCGAGGTGAGAAGTTCCCGAATACGCACCACGACTCCCAGTAAAGATGAGATCATTACCGCGATCAAGGCACTCAAATCCAACAAGGCGGTAGGACTTGACGGTATTCCAGCAGAGCTCTTACGAGCAGCGCCAACAACATCGGCTGAGCTTCTGCTTCCACTTATAGATAGGGCTTGGGAAGCTGAGAGCTTTCCTAACGAGTGGAAAAAGGGAATGATCGTCAAGCTTCCTAAGAAAGGAAATTTAATGGAGTGCGGTAACTGGAGGGGTATCTGCGTGCTGCCTGCTGTAGCTAAGATAATAGCTTAAATCATCTTGGAGCGAATCAAGCAACATCTCGAAGACACACTCGATGCCGAACAAGCAGGTTTCCGCTCTGGATCCTCCTGTGCCGACCACATCAACACCCTGCGGATTATCATCGAACAGTGTGTTGAATATCGATCTCCACTGCACCTGCTGTTCATCGATTTTGAGAAGGCGTTCGATAGTGTCAACAGGGAGTTTATTTGGCGTGCCTTACGCAGGAGAGGCATTCCCGATAAACTAATTGCTATTATCAAAGCTACATATGAAGGCTCCAAATGTCACGTTCTGCACAGGGGAAGGTTGTCTGAGGAATTTGAGATCCAAAGTGGGGTAAGACAAGGCTGTATCCTTTCACCAATATTATTCCTATTGGTGATTAGCGATGTGCTTCATGCAGCTTTGTCGACGGGAAACGGAGGAATTCGATGGACTCTTACATCTCAACTGAAACATCTTGACTACGCTGACGATGTATGCTTACTCTCCCACAGAATTATGGACCTCACCAAATGACAGCAGATGTGAAGAGGGAGGCAGGTGTCGTCGGGCTGAAAATGAATACGACAACAACTAAAATTATCAGCCTTGGAACTAACTCGTCGGCTCAAATATGCATTGTTGGACAACCGGTAGAGAGAGTAGAGGATTTCCAGGATCTTGGGAGTATTGTCTCGACCGATGGTGGAACCGAACTGGATGTAGCCAACAGGATCACCAAAGCAAAGTCCGCGTTCGGGATGTTGTCCAAAATATGGCGAAGCAATGCAATCAGTTTGAGCACCAAAATAAAACTGTTCCGCTCCAACGTTGAATCCGTGCTGCTATATGGTTGCAACACGTGGAGAGTGACCACTACTATCACCAGAAAGCTGCAAACGTTCGTTAATAGGTGTCTGCGCAATATCTAAAGGATTTTCTGGCCCAATCGTATCTCTAACGAACACCTTTACGAGAGAACGGGTCAGGAACCAATAGGCACAACTATCCAACGGCGGAAGTGGCAGTGGATTGGTCACACGTTCCGAAAGGGTGACAGCTCCATAGCGAACCATGCTATGCAATGAAACCCTCTAACTCAGAATGGCAGAAGACCTGGCGGTCCGAGGAGAACATGGCGCAGAACAGTCGAGAAGGAGGCACGGCAGTTAGGGAAAAGTTGGGGAGAACTCAGACACATTGCCAGAAACCATACACGATGGCGCGTAGGCGTAGTAGAGGCCCTAGGACCCACAAGGGGATACAGGACATAAGTAAGTAAGTATGTGTGTTCTCGGCAACACTCTCTCTTACCACTTCAACCAGTTCATTGGAACGTCTTGGGCGTTGATGAACGGCATGTCGACGATCTCCCACTATCCTGTGCTCAACAAATTGGACACCAAACGACGAATAGTGTTGTCAGACGGTGCTGTTGGCCACGATATTTTCGACGATATACACATTGAGTTAACACAACTGAATGACTTTTTGCAATGTAATGCGTCACGATTTCGGCGTATTGTTTCGGTGTGAAGCGATACATGGAATTGACGTTTCAAAAACATGTCTACTCAAGTCAATCGGTTAATAAATGTCAAAGTTATTCAATGTTTACATACCGACATAAGAGATGGGTTACTATATTGCTATTTTCGTCCCTGCAGGCTTCCGTTATGGCTTTTAAACCCCGACATGTTCTTTTTACCTTCTGGTAAAATTTTCAAACATCATTCCTGCAGAAAAGTCACTCAATCTCTTCTATCGAGCGATTCTCTTTCTCGTTTTCCTTCTTTCTGAGAAGTCGATGTTCCTCTTTTGTCCTCCGCTTGTAGAGCTCGCGAGTAGTTCTAGTCCTACTATGCAGTGCCACCTTGTATGTATATTTGCGCTATACTCCTACTTATTAGTTGAACTGACATGCGATAAAGTAATCCTTGCCACGTAAGCTAGACCAACCAATTCCTCAACAACAATGAAAACTCTTATTGTTGTGTGACTTTATTGCATCATTTAAGGATAAGTCTAAGGGTCCAATTAGTTGAGCAACCCCCCTCCTCACCAAGCCCTGCATGAAATGTTTTCCAGTAGACATTAGTCATGGAATGGAATTAATGTCATTGCAATCTGAATACATTTCCTTATGTCCGTTGCGGACCATTACGAAGAGCTCGCAGTCAAAACAGGCATACCAATAGCCGGACAGGAAAAATGCATTTCCAATAAACTTAATCGGATTTCTTAATTAATTAATTAATTAATTAATTACTACTGAGTGCGCTCGGTGCATAGTAATAAAGACGCGCATCTGCTGCACTGTCTACTACGACGACGACCGATGTATCGCAGTTCAAGTTTTTGATTTCATTTTTTTTCTTTTAATCCGTCGCGATTGCTTTTACTTTTCCTATTTATTCTGTACGTACATACGTACGTATTTTCGTTTTCATTTTATTTACCGAGCGATTTTCTTTTGCGTCGCGCAATTAAAATCCCTTAACTTCAGCTAGAGGCTCCGTGGGAGTGGGCCGGTTGATAGTAGTGGTGCCCGCGATGTTGCACGTTAAATTGCATTAATTGCAGCTGCATCATGTACATTTTTTTATTTTTACTTCCATTTAATTTGATTAATTGAATCGATGATTCAATCGCATATCACCCATGTGGATGGGGTGGTTTTTCCTTTTTCTTGTAACCCACCGAGGAAGGAGGAGGAATAGGAGTCTAATGCGATGGAGGCTAAATGATTAGAGTGAAGGGTTCATTAAGTTTGCATGTATGCATTTTCTTTTTCTTATTTATTTTCTACTTTGTCTGGGTTGTGGAATATGAATGAGTACCACTCTTGAGGTTGATTAAGTCGACAGCACTTACCTGGAATGAAAAGAATAACAGAGTGAGACGAGATTTATTAAAATTTTATTTAAAAAGGTTTCTTTATATTTCTTTTATTTTCTAATGGCTCTTTAATATTAATAATGTTAAATAATGCTTATACTGGTTGACGTTATTCTTATACGAATCTTGTTTAGAATTAAATATTTGTAGAGCAAATTAGATCGGATTCGGTGAGGTTAGATGCCAGTCACTGCTCATGCAGACAGGTCCATTGCGTCCACTGTAAAGAATTTACTTACTTACTTAGGTGGCGCTACAGTCCGGAGTGAACCTGGGCCGCAACCAACAAGCCTCTCCACTTAGCTAATTGCTCTTTAGCTCTTTAGCTAATTGCCTTCAGTGGCGCACCCCAAGTTGGCCGAGGTCCCCTTGAACTTGTGCGCACCACCTACGGCAAGGGGGCCCTCTACAGCGTCATTTTTCAGGGTTCGATTCGAAGACTCTGAGGGTCGAAGCGTTGGTGTCCATTCGCTCTATATGTTCAAGCCATCTCAGACCTCCAACACGTACTTTTTTACTAGGTCAATGTCGTTGTCGTTGTATCTTACGGAGAATTTTTCTCTCAAAGCGACCAATGATATCTTCATCTCCTTTCAATAAAGTCCATGTTTCAGCGCCGTAAAGCAGGACTGGAATGATCAGGGTCTTATACAGGGTCTCCTTAGTTGTTCAAGATAGCGCTTTACTGTCAAAATGTTTTATAAGCCCACAAAACAGCGATTGGCAAGAGTTATTCTTCGCTTGATTTCTGCGCTGATGTCGTTCTCAGAGTTTATAGCAGAGCCAAGGTAGGCATAGTCCCTTACTGTCTGGAAGTTGTAGCTGCCTACTGTGACGTTCTGTCCAATTCGTCGGTGTTGGTCGTCCCTTCTTATTGACAGCATATACCTGGTTTTGTCCTCGGTAGACCCATTTTGGCCGCTTCTGCATCAATGCTTGCTAATGCATTGGTGACAGTTCGCTGAGTTCTTCTACTTATGTCAATGTCGTCGGCGTATGCAAGCAGTCGTACAAACTTTTGATAGATCGCGCCTCTAGTGTTGGCTAGTGAGTTCTGCAGCGCATCACCTTGCCTAAAACCTTTTTTGACATCAAAGGTCTCAGTGAGGTCATTACCGACCTTGATGGAACAATGAACGTTCACCATCGTCATCCTGCACAGACGAACAAGTTTGACAGGGATGTCAGAACTAGACATGGCTCTAAGGCTCTTCTCTATAGATGCTGTCATAGGCGGCCTTAAAATCGATAAAGAGATGATGTATCGATTTGGACTTCTTGGGTTTTCTCCAGGATCTGCTGAAGTGTGAAGATTTGACTTTCCTAGTCTGAAATTGTACTCATAGGGGCCAATCAGGAACAATATCGAAGGAAAAATATTGTACGCAATGTTGAGGAGTCTGAAGCCTCTAAAACTGACGCAGTTGAGGGGGTCTTCTTCTTGCGGATCGGACTGAGATTCCATTCACTCGCCTGACCACATATTATAAGGGTGGGCCATCTAGTGATTTCTTTTTAAATCATAGGTTATTTTGACACTGGCAGCTGTTTCCTGCTCGAAATCTTGACAGCAAGTCAGTATCATACCTCCGCGGAACGAAAGTAGTCGCTTTACGCTTGAACAACATTGGGAAATATTGAAAACTTATTTCCAAAGTGAGTGCTGTGTAGCCCAAACAGTGCGTTTTTTGAAAAGAAGTTTTGGCCGAAATGAAGCTCCCACCGCGCCTGCTATACGCAAGTTTGTGCAAAATGTTCGTGAGACTGGTATGCTAATGGACAACACTCATGGTCCCCGTCGTCGTACGGTGTGCACAGACGAGAATGTGGCTGCTGTAGCCGAGAGTGTGAGACTCAATTCACGAACATCAACTCGTCATCGATCTCAACAGCTCAACATTTCACGCACTAGCCTGAGGAGAATTCTGCACAAAGATCTGGGATTATTCGCTTACAAGGTCCAATTAATTCAGCAATTGAAAGCGCACGACCATCCGCTTCGTTATCGCTTCGCAGTTTGGGCTTTAGAGCAGTTTGAATTGGGCAACGATTTTGGGCGAAAAATCATCTTTTCTGACGAGGCACATTTTCATCTCGGCGGCTACGTTAACAAACAAAATTGCCGCATCTGGGGCTCGGAAAACCCGCACGTTATTCTCGAGGAGCCAATGCATCCACAGAGAGTGACAGTTTGGTGCGGATTGTGGAGTGGTGGAATCATTGGACTATTTTTCTTCGAAAATGAGGCTGGGAACAATGTTTCGGTCAACGGTGGGCGTTACAGAGCCATGTTAAGGACTTTTTTTTTACTAAAATTGAAGACATGGATTTGGACGGCCTCTGGTTCATGCAGGATGGCGCACCATGCCACACAGCCCATGCCACAATCGGTCTTTTGCGCACCAAATTCCCAAATCGTGTTATCAGCCGTCTTGGCGATGTCAATTGGCCGCCTCGGAGCTGCAATTTGACCCCTTTGGCCTTTTTTTTTGTGAGGAACCGTGAAGGACCGATGTTATGCCAAGAATCCGGAAACGATTCAAGCACTTAAGGCCAATATCATCCAAGCAATCCGTGAGCTACAGCCCGAAACCATCAACAAGGTCTTGGAAAATTGGAGTGATAGAATGCGCTACTGAGAGGCCAGCCGAGGCAGCCACTTGAACGACGTTGTATTCCATAATTAATGGGAATGTTTACTCTTACTAATAAAGCCATAATACATGGAAAAAATTTAATTTTATTCATTTTATTGCGTTTTTAAAAAGAAACTTGTAGTTGGCTCACCCGTAGATGAGTTGGTGTATGCACTCTACTCTCTACTCTAACGTTGATGGCAACGAACATGCTGATGAACTGGCCAGGCGAGGCTCAGCCCTCCATTGCTCACTTGCGGAACTTGTTCACACCCCGCTCGGAGCAATTAAGGCAAACATCTCCTCAATCTTTCTTAGAAAAGCTAATCTTAAATGGTCTAGGTAAACGAACTGCATCATATCCAGGAAGATGTGGCCCAACTACAATAAAACCAAAGCAACAGCTCTATTAAACAGAACGCGCAAAGATATTGCCAGAATAACCGCGATAATCACGGGACACTGGCCGGTAGGAGAGAACGCAGCCAAACTAGGTATCCCATATAATAAACACTGCCGCAGTAGCAACATAGCCACCGAAAAGGAAACAATCATCCACTACATCTGCAATTGTCCGGCACTAGCCAGGGCTAGACATAAAGTATTAGGCAAACCCTTCTATAATTCTTTTGAGGAGATCTCGAGTAAGAACATAAATGAGCTAATCCTCTTCTGAAACTCCACAGGCTGGCTCTAGATTCTCCTCACCAATACACATCAACATCCAAGGTCACATGAGTCGTGGTATCAAAACGGCACAACTGTGCTAATTGGGTCTCTGTTTTATAGAACCGCCACTTCTACCTACCATGCACTCTACCAATTCATCACCAGCTGTCTTGAAAAGTTCGGCCCGTAAACCGTCAGGTCCAGCACCCTTCTGGGATTTCAGCACGGATATTGCTATCTTCACTTCGCTTTGGTCAGATGGACGGAAATTTTAGATGTCATCGTCTATATTGAATGGTTCATTCTGCATAACAGCGGGATGTTGGTCTTCTTCGCCGTTATACAGTCTGCAGAGTAGTTTTTCGATATTTTCAGCACCGACTGTGACTCTACTACGAGGTTTCCATTTTCATCTCTTCGGTTTATGTACGGGTTTTGATTCTCTGACACGTTCTTTTCACCCTTCGGTACAACTTCCGTACATTGTTCCTTCAGTATTATTATCATTAGATCCTTTAACCCCTCGGGGGGCATAGGGGGTCAACCACGCCTGCTGTTTGGAGTTCTGTAACGCGTTTGAGTTGCCTCCTTACTTACTGACTTACATAGGTGGCGCTACAGTTCGGGGTGAACCTGGGCCTCAACCAACAAGCCTCTCCATTTAGCTCGGTCTTTAGCTAATTGCCTCCAGTTGCGTACACCAAGTTGGTCGAGGTCCCCTTGAATTTGTGCGCCCCACCTACGGCGATGATTCCCTCTACTGCGTTGTCCCTCGGGATTAGATTCGAAGACTCTGTGGGCCGGAGCGTTGGTGTCCATCCGCTCTACAGTTGAGTTGCCTTCAACTCATTCGTAAAGAGCTCGATTCCTCCTCAAATGTTCTGCGCCACGTTTGCCTAGGGCGCCCCGCTATTTTGCCTGCCAGGGTGAGCGAATTCCACTGTATGGCGTATTTTGCAATGAAGCTGTCTTCGCGATGTAGGGTGTGTCCAATCCACTGCCTCTTTCTCCTTCTTAAAGAAATGCTTATACCTTCTTGACCCGTCCTCGTATATAGTTGTTCGTTGGAGATGCGGTTCGGCCAAAAAATCCTCAAGATGACTCTTAACCATTTGTTTACAAAGACTTGCAGCTTGCGTGTGCTAATGGTTTCGAAGTACAACACCCATAAAGCAGCACCGATTCTGCGTTGGAGCGGAACAGCCGCAACTTGGTTCTTAAGCTGATAACGTTGCTTCTCCATATTTTGGATAGCATTCCGAACGCAGTTTTAGCCTTCCCGATTCCGCTGCACACATCCAATTCGGTGCCACCGCGATTAGCCCAGGCCACACTTCCTAGATATAGAAAGTTGTCAACTTTCTCGACTTCCTGTTCGGCAATGTTAAGTTGAGCGCGGTTGTTAGAAGAAGTGCCCAGGGCTTCTGTTTTGGCTGTGTTTATTTTTGGCCCCACTTTGTTTGCCTCAGCTTCTAGATTTGGGGCCATCAATTGGAGATCCATTATCCGATGTGAAAGTATACAAACGTCGTCAGCGTAATCTAGGTATTTAAGGTAAGATGTCATAGTCCAGCGAATTCCATAGTTGCCTTTCGTGAATGCTGCACGGAGTACATCGCTGATAACCACCAAGAACAATAGTGGCGACAGTATGCACCCTTGACATACTTCACTTTGGATTTCAATACCTTCCGACACCTTACCATTGTGTTCGACGTGGCACTTACTTCCCTCGTATGTAGCCTTGGTAATAGCTATAAGTTTTTCTGTGATGCCTCTCCTGCGCAAGGCCAACCAGATAGCATCTCGATTCAAGCTATCGAAAGCCTTCTCGAAGTCGATAAACAGCAAATCTCTCGGAGATCCGCACTCAACGCATTGTTCGATTATGATCCGTAAGGTGTTTATGTGGTCGATGCAGGAGGATCCAATACGAAAGATTGCCTGTTCGACGTCGAGAGTTAAATCTAAATGCTCTTTGATTCGTTCCAGAACTATTCTAGCTGTTATTTTGGGTACGCAAATAATTCTCCAGTTTCCGCATTCCGTCAAGTTTTCTCTTTTTTCGGAAGAAGATCATCCCCTTTTTCCATTCCGTTGGACACTTTTGCTCCCCGTGTTAGAGGCTACAGCAACCCTGCCAATGTATTTGGCGCCACTTGAAATAGTTCGGCAGGGATGTCATATACGAGGGCACGGTGAAAAGTTCTCGGCCTGACGCAGAGATAGCGTTCCAATCAGCAAATATTTATGTTTCCTGCCTGGGTGCACTTCTCATTAGTTCGTATGACAAGTTTCAACTTGTTCTCTCAAGTAGTTCGTTTACACGAATTTTTGCAGTAGACGTCTTGCGTGTTTTTCGCTAAAATGGATAAACTTAAATATCGTGTGGTCATACAATTCTTCGTTTTGGAAGGGTTAACCCCTAAGGAAATCCATCCAAAGTTGACAAAAGTTTACGGGGACTCTGTTCCTTCCATGTGAACCATTAAAAAGTGGGCAGCTGAATTTAAACGTGGTCGCACGTCCCTCGAAGATGACCCACGTGAAGGACGGCCAAAAACCGCAATCACACCCGAACCCATCGAAAAAGTGCTTGATATCGTGTTGGACGATAGGCGAGTGAAGGCGAGTGAGATAGCTGATGCTGTGTGTATATCGAAAGAGAGGGTGCGAAACATCTTGCACAAAAACTTAGGGATGCGAAAGCTCTGCGCAAAATGGGTGCCGCATGTGCTGAAAGCCGATCAAAAGCAAATGCGCAAACGATTTTCGCGGCAATCTTTGGACCGATTCAATAGGGATTCGACCGATTTTGTGCGGCGATTTGTCACCATGGATGAGACATGGGTCTACCACTACACGCCAGAAACGAAACAGCAGTCGAAGCAGTGAGTGGAAGCCGGTGGTTCAACGCCAAAGAAAGCGAAGTCGATCGCATCTGCGGGAAAGGTCATGGCCAGTGTGTTTCGGGATGCGAAAGGGATCATGTTAATTGATTACCTTGAGAAAGGCAGAACAATTACAGGCGAATATTACTCCAACCTTCTTGACCAGCTGGATGCCAAAATTCGCGAGAAGATGCATGGCTTGAAGAAAAAAAAAATCATCTTTCACTAGGACAATGCACCTGTACACAAGTGTGCGTTGGCGATGGGAAAACTGCGGGATTTGGGGTACGATTTGCTAGCCCATCCCCCCTATTCACCTGATTTGGCACCCTCAGACTTCCATCTGTTCCCAAACTTGAAGAAATTTGTTTCTGGGAAGCGCTTCGCATCCAATGCAGAAGTTGAGAGGGCCATAGATGAATATTTTCGCAGCCTTTCAGACTCTCACTTCCGAGAGAAATACTGATGTTGGAGAAAGACTGGACTAAGTGTGTTGAAGTCAAGGTAGATTATGTAGAAAAATAAAATCATTTTTTAACTGAAAATCGCAGTCTTTCATTGTCAGGTCGAGAACTTTTCACCTTGCCCTCGTAAGAGACCCATTCGGAAGTTTTCTGGATTTTTTCCTAAGCCGCTGCAGTTCCGGGCTCCACCAGGGAACCGGCGTTCTGCAGGAGTTTTTTGTCAATGGACACGCCAGTTCAAAACAGTTGGTAAGGACACTGGTCAGGTTTTGAACAGCATCCTCAACCTTTCGTTTCGTTCTGAGTTTAGTTGGAGTTTTGACTGATCTGTCTAGCTCTTTCCTAAACCGCACGCAGTTGGATAAGGACACCTCCGGCAGTACCCTCCAGTTAGTAATCGACTTGAAGTACCTATTAGATAAAGTCAACTCAATTACCTCCTGCCTCCGTGCCGTAACACAAGTTGGCTGGGAGCCAACATTGTTTATTGCCATACCAGATGATAGTACAAAGTCTAGGAGATGGTTTCCTCGTATATTGCATTTGCTGCTACCCCAGACTGTATTCTGAGCATTAGCATCGCAGCATATGACTAGTCCCGTCTCCCGAGTGTCACAATACCTTATGAGTTCGGCAACCGCCTTCGGTGGTGGAGGCATTATCGAATCATAAGGGAAGTAAGCCGACGCAACGACGAAGGTTTTCCAACTTCCGGCCGTTTCGCAGCTTACAGCTGCAGCAACCAGGTCCTGACCACAAAATTGTCCAAGCTTGGCTACTGAGAGGAAATTCGGCACAATTAGATAAGCTCTCGGTCTTTCAGATCGCTCGTCACATAGCACCGTTACTCTACGAACACCCCCAAATCCACATATGAGCTTGTTCCTGGATAGATGTTATGTGGGGCACAAGAGGCAGGAGAGGCAGGAGAGGCAGGCCTATAAACGCCTGGATCACACAAGTGCGACGACATCGGCATTTCATTGGCCTCAGTAACCGAGTGATCCAAAATCGATATTTTCTGAGGTCAAATAGGCGAACCCCACAGGCGGATCAGAAGAAATGCGGTGAAGTGGGAGGGTTGTGATCCCTTGTTTTCGGATTATGGCCTCGCTGAAAAAGGAAGAAGAAGAAGAAAGAAGAAGGTGCGGCGCACATGATGGCATGTTGGAATCGTTGCCACTGGTCTTCGGCACTTGATGCTGGCGGCATAGGGGTGATTGGGAATTTCGGGATACGCGTTCGGCGAAGAGTTGGGCGGTCTCTTGTGGTTGTAGCTTTTCGACGTTAAATTTTCTCACAGTGCTTCTTCTTTGTTGCTCAGTTTGGGATATCCGTATTCGTACCTTGGCTACAACAAGATAGTGATCCGAGTCTATGTTGGCCGTTCGGAAAGTCCGGACATCCAGAATACTGGAGGCATGTCCTGCGTCGATCGCAATATAATCAATTTGGTTGATCACTAGACTGCCATGTCTGCTTGTAAATATTGAGATGAGGAAACCATGTGCTTCCTATAGCGATGCTTCGCTCCAAAGTGAAATCAAATAGCCTTAGTCCGTTGTCAGATGGTGATAGGGTTTAGAGTAAGGGATTTACCTCTCCAAGAGCGCTGGAGCGGATCAACTCCTCCAAAACAATACCAATCTAATCTTTCCCCTGTTGTCATCAATCTAAATGTATCTAAGTACTATCTGCTCTTCCTCCATAAAATTATATCATATACACATAAATGTGGCCAACACAACTGCTCCTATTGTTAACTTAAATTAATTCACAATCGTGTTCCATCACTTCACGCAAATTAAAATCCCAGACAGTAATTTTTATTTCCCCTATCACTTCTATAGCCTCGCCTTTACCCCACCTTGTATCTACTGAATATTTCCCGTGTTCCCAAAGTCATTTCCGTTGGATTTTGAACCTAATTTAATAAAAGCTCATTTAATGTCACATTTCGTTTGTGTGTGAACACTGATATCGCTTATCGCTACACAAACACACGTGCTCTAATTTTATTACTCCTCCTCGCCACGACCACCGACCATCAGATTGTAGGTTACAGACTGGCGGCGGCAACGACAAACACAGGTGCAAACACAGGTGAATCATTAAGTGGAACTATCAGCAGCACCATGCCATAGCTTCAATGATGATTCGTGTTCCCTTTCTCTTATCGGTCGTTATTGTGTCTCAATTCGTCTAGACGGTGATAATTATTATTTTTCCTTTCTACGTATCTCAACGCAATTAACGCAATGAATCAGTGATTTATGGATAAACAGAATTTTATTTTTATGATGTCAACTTTCGATATAACGATTGCTATATACTCGTAAAAACCTTTAACTATAAGTAACTTTATTTTTTTTATAACTCTTTAAACTTTCACCTTCCATTTTTCAGGTCCTCCCAAATGTATACCTACAACTTCATGATTAGGTGAGTATATAGCGGTACTCATTTATTGCATTCACTGCGTGGGATTATCCTTGAAAACCATGGAATGTCCTACAGGCAAACAATGAAAAGCCGAAACGTGCTCAAGCTTAAGAATTCGGTAATCTGTAACGAAATTCTATGGACCATAAAGGACCATTCATCCGGTGGGAGAACTCAAGCTCATGCTTCGAGGGTATCCTTGGTGAAATTACATTTTTTTTTTAATTTAAATTTAAACACTCTCTGATGACCTGAAAAATCGTAATAATTAATTAAAAACCGTTAAGAGAGTATTACAATTTTGAAAAGGATCTCTTTTAAATTTTTAAACAAGGACTGGCGTATGAAACTTGTCGAAAGCAGCAACCCCTCCTTGTATTGACCCTTTTTTTGGTATTTTGTGAAGTAGCAAATTAAATGAAAGAGAGTTGACAGCTGAACTACCCTCGGACAGTCATACGGTCTAGTCAACTTCCTGCTTCCTGCTTTTGCACACAATTGATAAGCCTTTCGTCCTTTTTTTTTTTTTTTTTTTTTTAATAAAAGGGACTATTAGAGAAAACAAGAGGCCGTAAGACCATAAAAAGAAGGGAAACAATTCCGGAAGGACGATAGGAATAAAGGAACAAAATGCATTTTGTTCTTAACTTTGTTGCATTTGGATGCGTGTGTGAATGTAATGTTTCCCTGCGAGGATATAGAGGGTTACTTTCGCTGTTTGTTGATATTTCCCGCCCTAATGGTTTTCTTTTTTTGTGAGTTTCTACCAAAGCCGGATGGATAGTCAATTGTTTTTATGTTAGTTGGAATTTGTGTTGTCATGTCGTGTTTGGTAACTTCGAAGCACACCCTACGGACTCGTTTCTATTGCCTGACGGAAATTGATTTGTCACTAAACTTTACCTGGTTGTTTTTCTGAGTATTTATCTGTATACCATGAGGATTTAATATGTTTGCGAGACAACTGAGACTTTAAATCACAAGGACTCTTCTTTCCAAAGTTGCAATGCTTTACCTTTCCCAGCAAAGTGGGTCAAAATTCCGATCCTTCGGAATTCGATCTGCCTGGATATAGCATTGAGCCATTATTCTTCCACCATCACGGTCTCGTCACCTATATACGTAGTGATGTAGGGTACCAAATTCTCCCACAACACGGCCAATGTTCCAATTCGGAATTTAATTTCTTGTGGGTGAAACTCCATGTCCGTAGGCAGTTAATCCACAATTCTAATTGGCTTCACCATTCTGTACAGACAATACCCGAAGGAAGGTGTGTTGAGAATTTTTCTGAAGTAAATAACCTACTTATGTCCTGTATCCGCTTGTGGGTCCTAAGGTCTCTACTACGCCTACGCGCCATCGTGTGTGGTTTCTGGCAATGTGTCTGAGTTCTCCCCAACTCTTCCCTAACTGCCGTGCCTCCTTCTCGACTGTTCTGCGCCATTTACTGCTCGGACCGCCAGGTCTTTTGCCATCCTGAGTTAGAGGGTTCCATTGCACAGCATGGTTCGCTATGGAACTGTCACCCATTCGGAACGTGTGACCAATCCACTGCCACTTCCGCCGTTGGATGGTTGTGCCTATTGGTTCGTGACCCGTTCTCTTGTAAAGGTGTTCGTTAGAGATACGATTGGGGCAGAAAATCATTAAGATTTTGCGCAGGCACCTATTAACAAACGTTTGCAGCTTTCTGGTGATAGAAGTGGCCACTCTCCACGTGCTGCCACCATATAGCAGCACGGATTCAACGTTGGAGCGGAACAGTTTTATTTTGCTGCTCAAACTGATTGCATTGCTTCGCCATATTTTGGACAACATCCCGAACGCGGACTTTGCTTTGGCGATCCTGTTGGCTATATCCAGTTCGGTTCCACCATCGGTCGAGACAATACTCCCAAGATCCTGGAAATCCTCTACTCTCTCTACCGGTTGTCCAACAATGCATATTTGAGCCGACGAGTTAGTTCCAAGGCTGATAATTTTAGTTGTTGTCGTATTCATTTTCAGCCCGACGACACCTGCCTCCCTCTCCACATCTGCTGTCATTTGGTGGAGGTCCATAATTCTGTGAGAGAGTAAGCATACATCGTCAGCGTAGTCAAGATGTTTCAGTTGAGATGTAAGAGACCATCGAATTCCTCCGTTTCCCGTCGACAAAGCTGCATGAAGCACATCGCTAATCACCAACAGGAATAATATTGGTGAAAGGATACAGCCTTGTCTTATCCCACTTTGGATATTGTGGGCGCCGTGGCGTAAGTGGTTAGTGTGCCGGATCACTACGCATGAGGTTCCAAGTTCGAATCCCAGAAAATACCAAAAAGTTTTTTCACAGTCCCACCACTCGCGAGCGTCTAACAAACATCCGAGAGTATTGTTGTCTTGCAAAAGCTTCTCAAATCGCCGTTCGGATACGGCATTAAACTGTAGGTCCCTTCCATTCGTGTGAAAAATATAAGGCATACAATATGAGTGGTTGCGAGAAGCTAGACCCTGGCACTTTAAAGAGCTGTTGCGCCAAATATTTGTATTTTTTGATCTCAAATTCCTCAGACAACCTTCCCCTGTGCAGAACGAACGCCTTCATATGTAGCTTTGATAATAGCAATTAGTTTATCGGGAATACCTCTCCTGCGTAAGGCACACCAAATAAACTCCCTGTTGACACTATCGAACACATTCTCAAAATCGATGAACAGCAGGTGCAGTGGCGATCGATATTCAACACACTGTTCGATGATAATCCGCAGAGTGTTGATGTGGTCGGCACAGGAGGATCCAGAGCGGAAACCTGCTTCATCGGCATCGAGTGTGTTCAAGATGTTGTTTAATTCGCTCCAGGATGATTTTAGCTATTATCTTAGCTACAGCAGGCAGCACGTAGATACCCCTCCAGTTTCCCCACTCCATTAAATTTTCTTTCTTAGGAAGCTTGACGATCATTCCCTTTTTCCACTCGTTGGGAAAGCTCTCTCTATAAGTGGAAGCAGAAGCTCAGCCGATGTTGTGGGCGGTGCTCGTAATCGCTCTGCTGGAATACCGTCAAGTCCTACCGCTTTGTTGGTTTTGAGTGCCTTGATCGCGGTAATGATCTCATCATTACTGGGAGTCGTGGTGCGTATTCGGAAACTTCTCACTTCGGGCATCTCAGTTTGATTTGGGAGCATATCGCTAGCGAATACACGGTTCAAAACCATAGCAAAATGCTCTTTCCATCTCTTGAGCTGGTCCTCATCCCAAATGAGCAAGGAGCCGTCTAGGTTTTCCAATGGGTGTTGGCTGGAGCTGCGACCACCTGTCAGATCTTTCGTGTTTCTGTAGACAGTCCTGCTGTCGCACCTCCGTGCTGCTTCTTCTGCTTCTGTAGCCAGCGCGTTGATGTAGTTGCGCTTGTCACGTCGCATGCTACGCTAAACTTCTCTCATCTTCATGCGATATAGGGACTCTAGCTCGCTTCCCCTGCTGCTGGTGTAGCTGCATCGCGAGCTTCCAACTGTTTTTAGTTCCTCAACCCGTCTCCAGGTATCCTCGGAAAGCCACGCTCTATGTCTTCACTGCGATCGACCGACAATTCTTTCAGCACCAGATGTAAAAACATTTTTCACAGCACACCAATGGTCTTGGATGGTTGCGGGCATTGAGCTGCTGATTGCTTCC
Organism: Brachypalpus laphriformis; assembly: GCA_945910035.1. NCBI lineage: Eukaryota > Metazoa > Arthropoda > Insecta > Diptera > Syrphidae > Brachypalpus > Brachypalpus laphriformis. The sequence continues at coordinate 40,262,830 of OX246756.1, forward strand.
ACACCTTGCGAAAAGTGCTCCTTTAATTGTTGTCGCACTGAGGGATCACTAAGTCTATCGATGTTAAACCTGGGCATTCTTGTGTTGTCCTGAGATCTTCGAACTGCAGCAGTGCGTAGTTGGAGGGTAGCTATCATAAGATGGTGATCACGTACTATCCCCACATCTGCCCCTCGCCTGTTTCGGACGTCCAGGAGACTTCTTCTAAAGCGGCGGCTTATTGCGAAATGATCAATTTGATTGGAGGTTACTTGCCTGTCGTTGGAAACCCAGCTAACTTTGTGGCAGGTCTTGTGCTCAAACATGGTGCCACCTATCACAAGGCGGTTGGCATTGCAGAAATCCATAAACCTTCCGCCATTGTCATTGCAGTTGCCTAGTCCATGCTTCCCGATTACATGTTTGAGCCATTCGTTGTTGTTGCCTACATTGGCATTCAAATCCCCCATTACTATGACAATGTCTCCATTCGGTGCTGTGTTGAAGACGGCACTTAAGAGATTATAGAAGTTCTCCTTTTCGTCCTCAGACGAACTATTCGTTGGGGCGTAACACTGTATGATGGTGAAGCGTCGTACTCTAGTCCGGAATCTGGCCGTCAAAATCCTATCACCATGAGGCTGCCAGGAAATTAGGCCCTTGCGTGCTGTTGTTGTTAGCAGTAGTCCAACTCCATTTTCCCGCAAACTTCCGGAATAGAGTAGTCTTCCAGAATAGAGTAGTACAGTGTTACGCGTTGGGGACTGAACCTCGCCCGCTTCTAACCATCTGATTTCGCTTACCCCCGAAATGTCCAGTCTATATCGCATGAATTTATTTTCCAATTGAAGGAATCTGGGATTGTTAGGACCTTCACTTCCTTCGTCGAGGAGTGTCCTTACATTCAGCAAACCTATCTCTGTCCAGTTACAATACCCAAAAGTCGTCAACATGTGATCATTCCTTATCCGAGGCATGGTGTCTATTCTTGTAGCGGTAACGCAGGTTGCTGGCCCACGTTACCTAGTCTAGAATCAAGGCCCTAGTCAACCCGCACTTGCACCCCCCTAGCCCCTTCGGGTAGGGGTTAGAATGTACCCGAGGTAGGCATGCCTGTCGTAAGAGGCGACTAAAATCCACCCTCCGTATACCGAGCGTAGTGTATACAAAAAATGCAATGAAAAAAACAAAACGATTAATTACCCCAGGTGGCAGCCCAGGTTCACTGGAAAATCCACCCTCTTCGGAGGTCGGCTCTACGGATTCTGGGGAGATCCAGTTATTGCAACTAATAAATCCCTTCTTAAAAAGTGCAAGGGTATGTCGATCTCCTTCACCTAGATCGAATAACTCCGGGAAAAGAAGTCCACCGGAAGCGCCAGGGCGCGATATTCAGGACTCAGCGAAATATAAAAGTCTTGAGGAAGAAAATAAAACACTCCGAATCAAGCTTAACGAAATGGATCTACTCTATCAAGATCTTAAGAAAGAGATAGACTTATTAAAAGAAGAAGATAAGGTCCTAAAGAACACGCATTTCGAGAGAGAACGCGAATGTACTCCACCACGCTTAGCTAGTCTGGAATATCACACAGACGAAAAAGAGCTAGCACGCGAAATATATCGGGTCCCAAAGAAAAGACCTAGTAAGAAACGGAGAGCCGGTTCATCGCCCGAAGTCGAGCCCGTGAAAGAAGAAAATCACAAAGAACCACAAGAAAAGCAACTTCAAGCGCAATTTCGTCCACCCCCACCAATAAACATCGTCGGGATAACGGAATACAATAAGTTGCAAAGCCTCCTTAAAGGAATAATAACATCAAAGTATAAGGTTACGTCTTTGAGGGATAACGCGTGGAAAGTCAACGTCGATGACTACAATGACTACCGAGCTGTGTCCCAAAAGCTAAATACCAAAAAAATTCAGTGGTATACTTTTGAAATCAAGTCAGAAAGGCCACATCGTGTCGTTGCAAGGGGACTCCACCCCTCATGCACCAAAGAAGAGATTATGACTGACCTTTAAGCCAAAGGCTTTAAAATTCTTGATGCCGTTAATATCATCAAGAAGGAGAAGCAACAAACGGAAATAGATAAAGACGTCTTGGTAAGGCGTGGACTTCCGCTTTTTATGCTTACCTTCGATAAATCGGATAATATCAACGATATCTACCGAATTAGAGCTATACTAAATATCGTGGTCAAAATCGAGCCCATGCGTAGAAATTTAAGGATGATTCCGCAGTGCAAACGTTGCCAAGGATTTAACCATACGCAAATGTACTGCAGAAAAGAACCGCGATGTGTGAAATGCGCCGGAAATCACATCTCCCAAGTCTGTGGAGTAAATAAACAAACCTCTGCAACATGTGCTAAATGTTAGGGAAAGCACCCGGCAAATTATAGAGGCTGTGAAGTAGCTAAGGAGTTGCAAAAACGGAGAGATATGCTCCTTAAGCCCCTTGCAAAATCTAAACTGCAAACTAAGCCAAAGCGTAAGAATGCACAGGAGAAAGTAGGCAAACTAAAACTACCGGGTTCAGAGCGCAAAAAGGTGAGGGAAAGAGTGACAACAGAAAAGTCCTCGACCTCTGTTCTTAAAAAAATCGGTACTGAAAAGTCAACGTCGAAAGAGCCGCCAGGTAATAACCCTCGGACAGCAGGAGTGCAGACTTACGCTCAGGCCGCGGCATCCGAAAAACCAAAAAACGTTGAAATTTCGACGGACCCTGTCTCTCATGTTTTGTCGGTTATTCTCGAGAAATTTGAAGAACAAAGCAAAATAAATAAAATTATTCTCGATAGGCTGGTTAAGCTTGAAAATAATTCTCAGAAAACGCGTACTTCAACTAGAATATGAATGACAAACGAATGTTAAAAATATGTACTTGGAATGCAAACGGTCTTTTGCAAAAACTCGACGAATTGGAAATATTCGTGCGTGATATTGATATTTGCCCGTGCACGGACGGGTTAAGAATATCACTGTTCATCAAACAAAGCCGACACCTGATCACTTACAGCAGTGGTGGAGATGAAACTCAGATTGTCTACCATTTGGTAGGCAGTTTCATGAAGCCCCGGGTAAAAGATTGCAAAGTGATCCTGGGAGAGGCAATCGCTCGGCAACACCGTCTCCTGCTAACAGAAATTTTTATGAAAACACCGAAGAAAAGCAAACAAACAAGGGTCTCTGAGAAAATCAAGTGGTACAATCTGGACAAAGAAAAAGGTGAAGCTTTTGTTTTCGTAATGAAAAATTACCTCTCTCACACCATCAACGGAGCTGAGGATGAAGAGTGCAGAGCACAAAATATGTGGGATTCCCTACAGCGAACTTGCTTAAATAAGGCCAAATCACTGCTAGGAGCTTCAAAAGGCCACCATCAACACGCCAAAGAAACATGGTGGTGGAGTGATGAAGCTAAGAAAGTGATAAATGAGAAGAAAGCGGCTTTCAAAGCTTGGTCAAAGTGCCCCTCTAATAATAATGAGGAAAAAGCTCGCCTCGAAATGGAATACAGATGCTGCAAGAAAAAGGCGAAGAAGAAGTGCGCCCAGCTTCAAGCAGAGAGTACGGAGGGCCTGTATCGGGAGCTGGAGAAAATATTTTCCCCCGTTGCTGATGCAAACCAGGCTATCCAGGAGCTGCGAAGACACAATATGAACAAGAGCGCCACTATCTTCAAAATAGCCGCCCAAAGAAGGAACAATGCTCAGGAGATTCGTTCGCCAAAGTTCATTAGCAATGCTCATGGCCAGCTTCTTGTGGATGACGGCAAAATTCTGCAGAGGTGGCGACAGTATTGTGAAGAGCTTTTAAATGAACAGTTTCCCCGGCTATACTTTCCAAGAGCCACCCCTAACTGTGAAGAAATAGCCGACATTACATTCGAAGAAGTTAGTGAAGCGGTCAAATACTCCAAAAAACGAAAAGCGGTTGGGCCAGACTAGATGCCCTCTGAGTTCTGGAAAAAGATGGGAGACATCGGGTTCAGATGGCTCAGAATTCTCATCTCCAAATTCGTGAGAGGTGATCCAATGCCGAATCAATGGAGGGAAAGTTACCTCCTCCCTGTATACAAAGGGAAGGGTGATACGCGAAACTGTGATAACTACCGTTCGATCAAGCTGATGTCACACACCATGAAGATCGTTGAGCGGGTATTAGGTGGTCGACTGCGAAAAATAATACGGCTATCTGATGATCAGTGCGGGTTTGTCTCGGGTAAATCAACCACAGATGCAATCCAAAGTATAAGGATCATAATGGAAAAACATGGTGATTCCTTAAGGGATTTGCATATTGTATTGGTTGACTTTGAAAAGGCATTCGACGGACAACCACGAGATTTGATATGAGTGGCGCTAAGATATCGAGGGGTTGCAGAAACCTATGTACAGGTGATCATGGACATGTACGAAGGAGCAAAGACAAGAGTAAGATGTCCCGCTGGAGTAACCGAAGAGTTCCCAATCAAAGTCGGGGTGCACCAGGGAAGCGTTTTAAGTCCTTTGCTCTTTATTACAGTCCTTGATTATCTGCTTGAAGGTAAAGTGATGGACCCCAAGGTACATCAGTTATTCTTTGCTGACGATGGAGCCATCATAAGTGAGGATCCTACATCCCTGCAACGAGCACTTGATGTGTGGGTGGACGTTTTGGAGGGAAATGGGTATCGCATTAGTTCAAAAAAGACAGAGTACTTGTGCTGCCCGTTCTCTGATCCACTCAGGCCTATTCCAGACATTTATTTGAATGGAACAGTGCTTCCCAGGTGCGAAAAGTTCAAATATCTGGGATCTATGATCAATAGCAAAGCAACTTGTGATGACGACATCAATCATCGTGTAAGCGTAGGGTGGATGAAGTGGCGAGAAAATTCCGCTATCTTCTGTGACAGAAAAATGCCCCCTAAGTTGAAAGGAAGGCTCTACACCGCAGTTGTACGTCCAGCGCTCACATACGGTTCACAATGTTGGACGATGTACAAAAAGTATGAGAGTAAATTAACGGCAGCTGAGATGAAGATGCTTCGCATGACAGCAGGAGTGACCAAGCTTGATCGAATAAGAAGTTCGAAGATCCGTGGAACCTTTCACATCAAGGAAACCATCGTACACAAATTAGAGCGCGACCGGCTCAGCTGGTATTGCCACGTTCAAAGAAGAGATCATTTGAACCCTGTTAAAAAGGCAATATCTATGCACGTTCCAAAGACATCGCGATGTAGGAAAGGCAGGCCTATAAACGCCTGGATCAGACAAATGCGACGACATCGGCATTTCATTGGCCTCAGTAACCGAGTGATACAAAATCGGCAGGCCTGCCGATATTTTCTGAGGTCAAATAGGCGAACCCCACAGGCGGATCAGTAGAAATGCAGTGAAGTGGGAGGGCTGTGATCCCTTGTTTTCGGATCATAGCCTCGCTGATAAAAGGAAGAAGAAGAAGAAGATATTGATATTTGCTTGATTTCTGAAACCCACGTAAAAAAGGAATCGCATTTAAAAATAAAAGGCTATAATGATTACCACGCTTGTCACCCTTCGGGAAAGGCGAGAGGCGGATCATCCTTGTTTATTAAAGATTGTATTGAGCAATCGGAAGACCTAAAGATAGAGCTTGAAGCTTTGCAACTTTGCACGATTCGAGTTAAAAATAGTCAGCGTACTCTTAAAATCTCATCTATCTACTGTCGACCGCGTTCCGCGCTTGAAAAATCTGATTTTACTAACTTGTTTGAATCGCTGAAACCTAATTTTATCATCGGCGGCGACTTTAATGCGAAACATACGCTCTGGGGCTCAAGATACAGCTCGAAAAAAGGTAGAATGCTCTATGGGGCAGGTATGGAGTACAGTTGTGATTTCCATTCGACGGGTAAACCAACTTACTGGCCAACTGATACTTCGAAAATACCTGACCTGATAGATTTTTTCGTTGTGAAAGGAATATCTACCAACCACATAAAAGTTGAAGATAGCTTTGATCTGTCGTCTGATCATTCCCCGGTTATTTTAACAATCAGCGAAAAACTAGTCTATGACCTAGAGCCAGCGAGATTAACTGGTTGAACAACTAACTGGGAAGGCTTTAGGAACGAAATTGAAGATAATGTTGAACTAAGCGTTCCACTTACGACACCCTATGAACTTGAGGTTGAAGTTGATCGCTTCGTTGAGATCGTACAGCTCGCCTCTTGGAATAATCCAAAAAAATCCAAGGAAAACGCCGGACAGATACGGTTTGCGATATCCTCCGGAAATAAAAGAATTGGTCAAGGAAAAAAGAAAAGCGCGTAAAAAATGGCAATAGAGTCATGCTCCGCAACATAAAGCACACTTCAATCGTCTGTGCAATTTGTTTTAAAAGACTATTAAGGATTTTAAGAATCGTGCAATAGGCTCTTACCTTGAAAGTTTAACAGCGAAAAAAGATTCCAATTATTCACTTTGGAAAGCCATAAAAGGCACCAAAAGGCCCAAAGTCCCCTCACCGCCAATCAAATTAAATCAAAATGAATGGGCGAGGGAAGATAAAGAAAACGCGGACGTCTTTGCGGCCCACCTGGAAGAAACCTTTAAACCGTACGATGGTCAAGTGGTTTACGACAACCGCAATAGGCTGGATTTACCATCTGACGATTTGACGCTCACAAGTGCAGCGTTAAGGGAACTCAAACATGAGTTCGAGAATCTAAAACCTAAGAAATCTCCTGGTTATGATTTGATTACCGGAGAAATTCTCAAAGTTTTACCTAGAAAAGCAGTGAATAAGCTTCTCCATATTGTAAATGCTGCACTCAGATTAAAACACGTGCCGAGCCAATGGAAAGTTGCGGAAGTCATTATGGTTTTAAAATCAGGAAAACCGCCAAATGAAGTAAAATCGTATAGACCAATTTCGCTTCTTCCAATCATATCGAAAATTTTCGAGAGGATATTATTAAGGCGTCTCCAACCGGTTATAGAAGAAAATAATCTTATCCCTGACCACCAGTTTGGGTTCAGAAGCAAGCATTCGACGATTGACCAGGTGCATAGCATTACTGACGTAATCGAGAAAGCATTTGAAGGAAAAAAGATTTGCTCAAGCCTATTTCTTGACGTCTCGCAAGCCTTTGATAAGGTTTGGCATGATGGCTTGAAATTCAAACTACGACAAGTTCTCCCTGTATGCTTATTCGATATTCTAGAATCATATCTCGGGAATAGAATCTTTCGTGTTAGACATGGAGTCGAATACTCCGAGCTCAAAGAAATTTCGGCCGGCGTACCGCAAGGAAGCGTTCTTGGGCCGCTTCTCTATTTGCTATATACTCGTGATATACCGAACGAAGTTGGCACTATCCTTGCTACGTTTGCCGATGACACTGCTATCCTAGCAGTAGGTAAAACAATCGAAGAAACGACTGCAAAACTGCAAAACGCACTGAATAATGTAAATGAATGGACGAGGGACTGGCGGATCGCCCTCAACGAATCTAAATCTGTTTACGTAAATTTCACTTACAAGAAAACTAATGACTTGCCAATTTTCCTAAACTCGGCCCGAATACCCTTTGCAAACGAGGCCAAATACCTGGGAATGACACTCGACGCAAGACTGAAATGGAATCCGCACGTGAAAATTAAACGTAAAGAACTCGAAATCAAATATAGAGAAATGTACTGGTTACTCGGAAAACATTCCCAGCTCAGTACTGAGAACAAACTTCTTTTATACAAGCAAGTGCTAAAACCGGTGTGGACCTACGGTATACAACTTTGGGGCTGTACCAAGAAAACAAATGCAAATATTTTACAAGCTTTTCAAAATAAAGTGCTAAGAGAAATTGTCCAAGCACCGTGGTATAGTAGAAACGACGATATCCACAGGGATCTCGGGATTCCGACAATCGAAGCTGAAACTAGAAGCTTTGCGAGAAAGCATAGAAACTGACTAATCGGACATGTCAGCAATACAGTCCTACAAATTTCGGATGAGAGCAATTTATTGCACCGACTACAAACGACGAAACCTTTCGACTTGGCGAGATAATGATTAACCGCGTCTAGATTGCGGAATATGCAGGATCCTTCAGTCGAAAGTAACCTGCCAAACGTTTTTATTTCGTGATAGGAAAATTGCTTGATAAGTTTATACTTAGTTGCGATATCTAACAAATTTATATCGAAGGGTGGTGTTTTTTTAGTCAGTAAGAATCTGACACTACTATGAGCACGCGCTTGCTATTCTCATAGTGTCTATGGAAGATTTTTCACCTACCCTCGGAAAAAAAAAAAAAAAAAAAACTTGCAATTTTAGCCTACACGTATAAAGATTTATACGTATAGTTGCCCGGGGATCACCGCTATGAGGTAAAGCAAGCACTTCATCACGAACTCGATTGTTGCGCTGCTGGTCCAAGCCAAGTTTTGAGCAGTCAGTAGTTTCACGCTCAATCGCAATGCAGATCCCCAGTCGTCATTACTGGACATCGTGCTGTCTGCAGGATCTGCAGAAGTGAGGTGCACGTCTCATACACTCACTAATAATAGGAAGACTGTATGCATTTTGATTGATTTTTAAATGGTCCGGCAGACGAAACTCCTTAAGATGTACCCCTATTTAGACTGCTTCTTCTGGAAGGCTAGGAGTTTGTGACCACGTCCTCAAACACAGTTCACTAGAACTATTAGATTTACTCAAGTTTGGGTATATACATAGCTGTGGCTGTTGACATTATGGATCTCTAAGTTTGACAACCCTTTATTTCTCCATGGAAACACAATCCAATGGCTGTCCATTTTGTCATTTAACAAAGCACCGAACATCCGCCATGCTGTTCTGTTTTTTATTTTGAAATCCAAGCTCTAGTTGATTGTAATACGATATGTGCAGCTCCTTTCACAAATTTCATTCCCCATTGGGGAAATATGACGAAGAATATTCTTCAGAGATGTGCATAACAAAAATGCATTTTCATTGCATTCAACTGCCGGCGTCCCAGAAGCATAGCGTCGACGTGGTCATCCGAGGAGGGGGAGTCTGTCCAGTTGATAAAATCTTTCATTTTACTGGAAAAATAAAAAGAAATCAGTAAAAAGTGTCCCTCCGAGATGCATTTTTAAATGCATCGCTCGCTTGGTCTCTAGGATTAATGAACAAAAACCCAACAATGCAGTGCAGTGTTTTTTTTTTTTTTTTGTGTTTTCACCATGGGAAAGGACTCGAATTTGTGTGTAGTGTGCGTCATGAGATGCATTTTTACAGAAACAGTCGTTGTTAATCGCTTCGAAGTGCATTCATCGACGACGACGACGACAAAAAATGATGTCCTGCCAATGCACTTATGGGCAGAAATGTTTCACAGCCATCTTTACCAACCCCGGCATGGCGTGGCTCCCACAGATGATGATGATGATGATAATGATGATGGCGAAGAAACAAAGCATCACAGCGTGTGGAAGGCGTTGTATGCAATGTGCTCAGTGCAGCAGAAAAATGCATTTTCGTCATCATCATCGCCGTCGACGTCGTTGTCGTCGAATGTCGCCAGGACAAAAAAAAAAGAAAACAAGGTTGTTGCATGATTTGTTTTTGTCCTCCCCATAGTCGTCGGTTGGTCGTCAGCGTCAGCGTCAGCGTCGTTGTCGTCGATAATTTGAGAGTTTAGTTGGGTATTTCTGTGCAAAAAAAAGCGAGGCAAACACCAGCAAAAAAGGGGGGTAATTTGATACCAATTGCATGCAGGATGTCATCAACGTCGTCATCATGGTCGCCGTTGTCGTATCCTTTGGGCTTGCTATCCTGCCTGCCTCCGAGTCGAGTCCCTTTGTTTTTTTTTGTTTTTTAATTTTTTGGCAATGGCGGCGGTTTTTGTTGACTAAAAATGCATAACAACAATTTTTTATTTTTTTGTTCCATCGTTCCGTCCTCGACGCTGTTGGCTTTGGCCGAAATGCACTTGAGGGTTTCTTATTGACAGATCAAATTTAATGCATGGCACGATGGAGACTATGTGTGTCTTCAAAATCTTCAAAAGTGCATCAATATAAAAAACGACAAGGGCCAGCATATTAAGAGAAGAAAATCTCAAAAGTTATCCTAGCTCGTTAACCAATTGTATATGACAGCACAAGGCCGCCGCCGACGACGACGGCCGTTGCAGTCCCACAGAGCCGAAGAGCAGCATCATCATTCGTCATGACGTTAATTAAAAGCAGACAGCAGAGGAGACAGCAAAGCACTGAATGCATGCGCAGTCATCTTTATGTGGCAGGGTTATGTGCTATGCTGTGCTGCATCTTTCACACAGTTGGGGCAGTCGTCGAAAATTCCTGCACCTCATTGTGTGTCATTTGTGGCAATAGTTTGCTCAACTAGGTGGGGTGCTGTACACACACGATCACGTACAACTCGTATATATCTTTGTCGGTGGAAAATTGATCCTGCTGACTCTGACATGCTCAATGCTTAGTCCGTCTGGTGGCTGGTTGACTGAGTTTCAGATACAGACTCGACGCAGACAGTTTTCCGCGAACAAGCACCAGCAACAAGGTCACCAAAACTGTATGACAATCGCTGACGTCAAAAGACATGAGTGTATCCCATGTTTACAGATCGTCAGACAGTCAGACAGAAAGCTGGATATATGAACATAAATGTGGTATGCATCCCGTGTCTTTTTGGTGGGTGTAGACAACGTCTGATTATATGGCGGTGATGTGCACGTTACTACCAATAGATACTAGGTGTAGCGCAAGACTATTCGCAGTGAAATTGTGAAGACCCTTGGGTCTGTGTTGCCGAAATTAGAAAGAACTGCAGCAGTTTTGACAGCTTTAACAATTGATATACAATGCAACTTCAAGGATTACCTTGCCTCGGAATCACAGGTGCTATGCATACCTGTCCCACGAGACAGCTTTAGAGGCAATAATCGGACTCACTTCACTACATACCAGTATATTCATCAACAAGTTGCAAGTCGCAGTGCAGTTAGTCTTCGAAGGTCAGGAGTTAATACCACATGGGATCATGTGGATCTCATGGATTTATTAACCGACTTCTAAATGTAGCCAAACGTACTAAACTAGACTCGGATTTCGAACAATATAAGTCCAGGCCGGGGGATTTCAAAAATGAAACACAGAAAGCTAAACGTCATTCTTGGCAACACTTCTGTAACGAGATCAAAGCTACGGCAGAATCTGCGAGACTGAGGAAAATCCTATCAAAAGAACCAAAAACCCTAGGATCCCTCAAAGAACCCGGCGGAAGATGGACCGAGTCCTGTTCGGAATCACTGAGCTCTCTGTTAAGAATGCACTTCCCAGGGTGAACGATGCTTCCAGACAATAACATCGGGACTAATAGTAGAATTGAAGCTGACGTTCCAACGGATTTAGTTACGAAAGAAAGAATCGAGTGGGCAATTAGACCGTTCTCTCCCTTTAAATCCCCAGTACCCGACGGGATTATCCCGATCATGTTACAAAAAACCGTAACCAAGATTATCCCGGTACTCGAAAAACTATACATCAATAGCCTCATTTGGGGATACCTTCCTAGAGCATGGAGAGAGGTTAAAGTGTCCTTCATACCCAAAGTCGGTAAGGCAAGCCACACCACTGCGAAAGACTTAGCACAATAAGCCTTACCTCCTTCGTCCTAAAAACTTTTAAAAGATTAGCTGACATACACATTCGCAGCAAACTACGCCCTGGTGATCTATCCCCGGCGCAGCACGCTTCTGTAGCGTGGAGACGGCGCTGCACTGTGTGGTTGGCTCAATAGAAAAATCATTGAAAGACAAAGAATACACACTGGCCGCTTTCTTAGACATTGATGGAGCCTTTAACAATGGCAGAACAGATGCGGTTCATAGAACCTTAAGGAACCTCAATATACACAACTCCCTGATAAGGTGGATCGTCAATATGCTAGAGGAAATACATATTAAAGTAGAGCTCGGAGGAACAAAGTTGGAAGCCAATGCCTTAAGAGGTACTCCTCAAGGAGGGGTTATATCCCCACTCCTGTGGGAAATTGTCCTAAATGAAGTTCTTCTAAAACTCAGAAAGAGTGTCGTGAAAACCATAGCTTACGAGGACGGCGACGTCATGCTGCTGGCAACAGGAAAATTCCTCCCGACGCTGAGCGAGCAAATCGAAGGGGCACTAAGATCCGTTGACTCCTGGACGCAGAAATGTGGATTAGCGGTCAATCCCCAGGAAACGGAATTAGTACTATTCACTAACAAAAGAATAATTCCACAGTTCGTAACACATTCTGTACGGGGAACCCCCTTAAGTATCTCAAGCAGTGCGAGCTACCTCGGCCTGGTACTCGATAGAAAACTGATTAAAGATAGAGGAAAAAAAAGCCACGATAGCCTTCTACTCGCGTAACAGGATATTCGGAAAAACCTGGGGACTGAACCCCAAAATCATCCTGTGGGTGTATACAGCTATAGAAAGGCCCATACTAACTTATGGCAGCCTTGTATGGTGGCAAGCCGCCTGCAAAACTAACAATCTAACCGCCATCACAAAAATACAAAGACTAGCGTGCATTGGCGTGACCAGCGCAATGAGAACCACACCTACAGCAGGACTCGAAGCCAACCTCAACCTGTTTCCGCTAGACATCTTTATAAGCATCGACGGCTATTAGGTCAGGTTAAGCCAAACAGGCTGGAGACCAAATGCAATGGGTCATACTACGATCCTACACAGATACCTGGGCAATGTATCTAGTACAGACTACATAACGCCACACTTAAACTTCACAACATCATTTTCAAGCACCTACCCGAGCAGAGAAGAATGAAAAACTGGCAGAACGCCCAACCAGAGAACCATAGTCGTGTACACCGATGGATCAAAAATGGAAACGGGTGTCGGCGCAGTCATTTTCTCTGAAACGCTCGGTATCTCCTTGTTAGTCAGGCTTGCGAACTACAGCAGCGTTTTCCAGGCGGAAGTCCTAGCAGTGACAATAGCGGCCCATGAGACTGCGATGAGGGCAATACCACGTGAGGATATCTTTTAAATCGACAGCCAGGCAGCGATAAAAGCAATATCTGCTATAGAAATAAAATCGAAGCTTGTGAAGTGTTGTAGCGAAGAGCTCAAAGTTCTTGGAACACAGCACAAGGTAGAGCTCTGCTAGGTCCCTGGACATGAAGGCATACCGGGGAATGAGAAAGCTGACGAACTGGCTAGAGGAGGATCAGCACTGAACTCGGACCAATTCGACCTCTCAGTATACATCACTCTTTACACACTCAAATTTGAGGCAGCGAACAAAGCCCTAACGGAGGCAACCAACAGATGGTCCTCTCTAGATACTTGTATCATCACGGGGAAGCTATGGCCTACATTTGACAGTGCAAAAAGCAATAAAATCATGCAGAGGGATAGAAAATTAAAGGCGAACCCCACAGGCGGATCAGTAGATATGCGGTGAAGTGGGAGGGTTATGATACCTTATTTTCGCATCATAACCTTGCTGATAAAAGGAAGAAGAAGAAGGGATAGAAAATTACTCTCTACTCTCATAGGAATTATTACGCGGCACAACACTAAGCGATACCATATAAAAAAGTTACGTATGACGAACGAGGACCTTTGTAGGGGCTGCGGCGACGAGGAAGTTCGCGAGGACACAACGAACTTTCTCTGCCCTTGCCCAGGCCTTCTTCAAGGATTTAGAAGAATTGTTCAATAGACCGATCAACGACATCGCAAATTTCATTAAATCCTCCGGATGGTTTATATCTCGGGCACAGTACGTACTATATGCTTTCTACTAACCTTCGTACAGAGACCTATATTTTTTCTTCACGAGGAAGGGATTTTTCTTTTCTTTCTTCTTTTCCTTCATGGGTATCGCAATGGGTCTATATGGACCTGACTGGTGTAGAGGATTTCCGTCCCTACACCAGCCCACTAACCTAACCTAACCCAACCGACTTCTCCGAGCTAGATATGCTCAGCACCGTTTCTGATTTTCGTGTAAATCACTCCACTTCAGTAGAATGCTTAAGATTGAGATCCCAAGCTGTGATGCATTGAATAATGGCGGACCACTGCTTGATCCAAAAGTAATCGTGTGGTATACCGCCAGAATAAAAATAGATTCACGACCCAATTATAAAGTTTCGGAACCACTTGGAAAGAGTCCCAGTGTATTGAGACTTGCGCTAGTATAAACATGCGCTCAGGCATCAAAGGTGCCACCATCCGCATACTCACATCACATAGTTCTAAGCTACTTCGACAGTTTACAAAACTTGGCCCAATACAATAAAGTAAAATTGTGGTGGGTACCGAACCATGTAGGTGTTGACGGCAACTAAACTACATGTCTCCTTTTTCTTCATCTTCCCTTTTCGGCGAGGTTGTGATCCGAAAACAAGGCCTTCTTATGGACACGCATTTCCCAGGAAAATCTATAGATACGAACATATCTATACGCCAACACCACTCTATTATGGACGTTCAGGCAGGAGTAATAAACACCCACACTATTCATTGGGCTGTAAATAGCTTCATACCATATAAATCTCCAGGTTTAGATGTATAACACCAGTAAAACTGCAAGACGGCATAAAACCCTTAGCCCAATGGCTCTAGGTGATTTTCAACAGCTGCCTTAAATTCGGCTATACCCCACCCTCGTGGAAAAGAGTTCAGGTGATCTTCATTCCGAAATGCGGTAAGACCTCCTACCATAATCCGAAAGATTTCAGACCAATCAGCCTCTCCTCCTTCCTTCTGAAAACGTTAGAAAGGCTAGTCGATAACTATATCCGTTCAAAACTCAAGGTACAAACCTTATCTAGCTCTCAGCATGCTTACCGGAAAGGTTTTTCAGTGGAAACAGCTCTACATTCGTTAGTAGGCACCATTGAAAAATCTCTTGCCGTTAAAGAATATATGGTGTCTTTCCTTGACATACTTTACTTACTAAGGTGGCGCTACAATTCGGGGTGAACCTGTGCCTCAACCAACAAGCCTCTCCATTTAGCTCGGTCTTTAGCTAATTGCCTCCAGTTGCGCACTCCAAGTTGGTCGAGGTCCCCTTGAACTTGTGCGCGCCACCTACGGCGATGATTCCCTCTACTGCGTCGTCCCTCGGGGTTAGCTTCGAAGACTCTGCGGGCCGAAGCGTTGGTGTCCATTCGCTCTACATGTCCTAGCCATCTCAGACGTCCAATACACAGTTTTTTGACTAGGTCGATGTCGCTGTACAGCTCGTATAGTTCGTGATTGAATCTTCTCCTCCAAAATCCGTCAACGCAAACGGGACCGAAAATCTTACGAAGAATTTTTCTCTCGAAGCGATCAAGGATATCTTCATCCTCTTTTAATAAAGTCCACGTTTCAGCGCCGTAAAGCAGGACTGGGATGATCAAGGTCTTATATAGAGTCTCCTTAGTTGTTCGAGGGAGGGCTTTACTGTTGAATTGCCTTATAAGCCCAAAAAAACAGCGATTGGCAAGAGTTATTCTTCGATTGATTTCTGCGCTGATTTTGTTTGCTGAATTTATAGCAGAGCCAAGGTAGACAAAGTCCCTTACTACCTCGAAGTTATAGCTGCCCACGGTGACGTTTTGTCCAATTCGTCGGTGTTGGTTTTCCCTTCTAGTTGACAGCATATACTTGGTTTTACCCTAGTTTATCGCTAAACCCATTTTGGCCGCTTCCGCCTCAATGCTTGCAAAAGCACCGGTGACAGCCCGCTGAGATCTTCCGATAATGTCTATATCGTCGGCGTATGCAAGCACTTGTACAGACTTGTAATAGATTGTGCCTCCGGTGTTGGCTTGTGAGTTCCGCACAATCCGTTCAAGTACAATATTGAAGAAGTCACATGACAGCGCGTCACCTTGTCTAAAGCCTTTTTTGACATCAAAGGTCTCGGTGAGGTCATTACCGACCTTGATGGAGCAGCGAGCGTTCTCCATCGTCAGTCTGCACAGACGGACAAGTTTGGCAGGGATGTCAAAACTAGACATGGCTCTATAAAGCTCTTCTCTATAGATGCTGTCATAGGCGGCCTTGAAATCGATAAAGAGGTGGTGAGTATCGATTTGGAATTCTTGGGTTTTCTCCAGGATTTGGCGAAGTGTGAAGATTTGATCGATGGTGGACTTTCCTGGCCTGAAACCGCACTGATAGGGTCCAATCAGGCTGTTGATAAAAGGTTTCAGGCGTTCACACAATATCGCAGAAAAGATCTTGTATGCGATGTTGAGGAGACTGATGCCTCTATAATTGGCGCGTTTGAGGGGATCCCCTTTCTTGTGGATCGGGCAAACGATGCTGAGATTCCATTCATCAGGCATACACTCTTTTTTTTTTTTTTTTTTTCCGAGGGTAGGTGAAAATCTTCAACAAGACACTATGAGGATCGACAGCGCGTGCTCATATTAGTGTGGGATTCTTACCCACTAAAAAACCTCCCTTCAAAACAAACTTGTTTATATTTTTTTACTACAACTAGGTATTCGACTTATCAAGTAGTTTTCGTTTCACGAAATAAGGACGTTTTGCAGGTACCTTCCCATTAGAAGTTCCTGCTAGCTCCGCAGTTTAGACGCGGTTACTTATCGCGCCAAGTCTAAAGGTTTTGTTCTTTGTAGACGGCATAGTAAGTTTCTTTCATCCAAAACTTGGAGGACTCTTATATTAACGTGACTTTCTAGTCGACTTTTATGTTTTCTCGCGTAGTTTTTGATTTCGTATTCGACTGATTTAATGCCAAGATCTCTGTGGATATCGCTATTTCTGATATACCATGGCGCATTTACAATACATCGTAGCACTTTGTTTTCAAAAGTTTGTAAAATTTTAATATTACTTATTTTGGTACAACCCCAGAGTTGTATACCATATGTCCATACAGGCTTTAGCACTTGCTTATATAAAAGCAGTTTGTTCTCTATATTAAGCTTGGAATATTTTCCAAGTAACCAATACATTTCGCGATATTTATTATCTAGTTCTTTGCGTTTTTTCTTAACGTGCGTTTTCCATTTCAGCTTTCTATCAAGTGTCATTCCAAGATACTTAGCCTCGTTTGCAATCGCATACACTCGTCTGACCAAATATTAGAAATGAGTTGGTGTACGCACTCTACCAATTCATCCCCAGCTGCCTTGAAAAGTTCGGCCGGTAAGCCGTCAGGTCCAGCAGCCTTGTTGGATTTTAGCTTGGATATTGCTATCCTCACTTCGTTTTGGTCAGGTGGACGGAAATTTTGACTATCATCGTCTATGTTGAATGGTTCATTCTGCCTGACAGCGGGATGTTGATCTTCGTCGCCGTTATACAGTCTGCAGAAGTAGTTTTTCCATATTCTCACCACCGACTGTGATTCTACTACGAGGTTTCCATTTTCATCTCTACGGCTTTCTGTACTGGTATTGCTTCTCTGACACGATCTTTTTACCTTTTGGTAAAACTTCCGTACATGGTTCCTGGAGTATAAACTCTCGATATTCTCAAACGCTTCTCATGCTCTTTCTTCTTCTTTTAGAGAAGCCGATGTTCTTCCCGTCTCTTTTGCTCGTAGAGCTCACGAGCAGCTCTCGTCTTGCTTTGCAGAGCCGCTTTGTATGCCTCTTGTTTTGCTGCATGCACTCGCCGGCATTCTTCGTCAAACCAGGGGTTTCACGGTGGTGGTCGAGCGAGACCCAGCACATCAGTCGCGGCGTTTCTGATGGCATGTTGGCATCGTTGCCACTGGTCTTCGGTACTTGATGCTGGCGGCAAAGGGGTGATTGAGAGATTTCGGGATACGCGTTCAGCAAAGAGTCTGGCGGTCTCTTGCGATTGTAGCTTTTCGACGTTAAATTTTCTCACAGTAATTCTTCTTTGTTGCTCAGATTGGGATATCCGCATTCGTACCTTGGCTACAACAAGGTAATGATCCGAGTCTATGTTGGCCGCTCGGAAGGTCCGGACATCCAGAATACTGGAGGCATGCCTTGCGTCGATCGCAATATGATCAATTTGGTTGATCGTTACATGATCATTGGACCGCCATGTCTGCTTATGAATATCGAGATGAGGAAACCATGTGCTTGCCCAACACGATTTTAACGTCGTATTTAGGACATTGCTCGTATGTTTTGTCGAGGAGCTCGTAGAAACACTCTTTGGTGGTAGGGTCCTTTTCTTCCGTGGGGGCATGAACACATATTAGGCTTATGTTAGCGAATTTAGCCTTGATCCGAAGGTCGTTGTCCTTATTTCGTTTGCTGGGGTCGTCATTAGTTGTGTTATCCTTATCCGAGGCTTTTGGTTGTTTCTCGAACCATGCGCTTTTTACGTGGTAGGGAAGTTGCCCCGACGGCACAACCCCCAACCTGGAGGGCCAGTTCCTTAATTATTCCCCTAGGACGAGGGGCCGGGTACACCGGTGCCAGTAGTCCATTACGGGAGTATGAGCGCTGCCGTTGGCCCATTAAGGGCTCCTCCGCCACCATCTCTATTCCAATGTCCTGACCAACATTGGAAATGCCTTACCGACCTGTGATCCGAATACGTCGAAGCAGCTCGCGCAAGGTTTTCCTTGACATAGAAGGCGCCTTAATACCGTCAATACAGAATCAATCACAAGAGCGCTCGCTGACCTGAAGGTGGACTGCTGCCTTTGCATCTGGATAGAGCGAGTGCTCAACAGCAGGCAGATTCTATCCGAGCTCGGGTGCTGCTCAACCAAAAGGTTAGCGCACAGAGGCACACCCCAGGGGGGTGTTCTCTCTCTGCTAATTTGGATATTAGTAGTGGATGAGCTACTCACTTCACTAGGAAATAAAAGCGAATACGTCGAAGCAGCTCGCGCAAGGTTTTCCTTGACATAGAAGGCGCCTTAATACCGTCAATACAGAATCAATCACAAGAGCGCTCGCTGACCTGAAGGTGGACTGCTGCCTTTGCATCTGGATAGAGCGAGTGCTCAACAGCAGGCAGATTCTATCCGAGCTCGGGTGCTGCTCAACCAAAAGGTTAGCGCACAGAGGCACACCCCAGGGGGGTGTTCTCTCTCTGCTAATTTGGATATTAGTAGTGGATGAGCTACTCACTTCACTAGGAAATAAAAGCTACAAGGTCGTAGCATATGCTGACGATATTGTCGTAGCCATTTCAGGTAAATTCCCCCAAACCCTAAGAGATCTAATGAACTCAGCGCTAAATTTAGTAGCGAAATGGACGGACAGCGTTGGGCTCAACGTAAACCCATCCAAAACTGAACTAGTACTTTTTATTAGAAAATACAAAATCCCGTTCATAGCCCCGTCTAAGCTTAGAAGCACGGAACTCAGCTTTACAAACAAAGCAGAATACTTAGGGTTGACCCTCGATAGTAAACTTAACTGGAAACAGAACATTCTAGACCGAACCAAGAAAGCGGAGATCGCCATCTTCACCTGTAAAAAGGCTATAGGTCTAAAATGGGGTCTTCAACCTAATATAGTCCACTGGTTGTACCTGGCGGTGGTCAGACAAATCCTGCTTTATGGCGTTCTCGTCTGGTAGCCTGCACTCGAAACAAAGTGCAACACAAACTCTATCGAAAGGGTATAACGATTAGCATGCAAATGCATCACATGGGCTCTCAGGTCCACTCCCACAGCCGCCTTGAAAACCCTACTCAATTTATATCCCATTGACATCTTTGGGAAAATGGTAGCATCTAAAGTAGCCCTAAGACTTAGAGAATCTCTCCAGTGGTCAAGCCCACAAATTGGGCACATGAAAATCTTACAAAACTCCAATTCCAGAGTAACAGATTACATATCCCCATTTATTGATTTCAATATCAAATATAACACCACCATCCTTGACAGATCCGCATGGGATGAAGGTACCATTCTTAATGACGCCGCAGTCGAAATCTATACAGATGGTTCCAAAACATCGGTGGGCACAGGATTAGGCATATTTTCCGAATCACCTATGATAAACGTAGCTCTCCGACTTCCAGACCACTGTAGCATCTTTCAGGCGGAAATATCGGCTGTTCGTGAAGCAGCGCGCAGACTCTTTATGTACCCGATAGATGGTAAGTCTATCGTCCTTTACAGTCAGTCAGCGATTAAAGATCTGGAACCGCCAACAATAAGATCTAAGTTGGTCAAACATTGCCGCGAATCTCTTAACGAGATTGCGGACAGATGCAATATTACTCTGTGCTGCGTCCCGGGACACAGAGATATTCCAGGCAACTGTAAAGCGGATGAACTAGCTAAACAAAGCACTGCACTACCTCTAGATGTCAATAGAGAGGTACCGGCACCACCAATACAATTGATGAAACTTCATATGTTTAACGAAGCGCAAGCTATTGCAAACAACAGATCGACCAGTAATCTAGCTATCGACCAGGAAGATCTGGTCTTTACTAGACGCAAAGAAAACCAAACAACTCCTTTCATTAATTTGAAGGAACATAAGCCTCACAGTAGGAATAATCACAGGACACTGCTTGCTAGGTAGACACGCCACTAGAATGGGTGTCCCAGCAAACGATTCTTGCAGAAGGTGCAGAGATGAAGAGGAGGAGGAGAATAGTCTCCACCTCCTCGGCACATGCCCAGCGCTAGCCACACTAAGAAAGAAGCTACTAGGTGAATACTTCTTTGAGGACCTAAGTGACCTGTCTAACATAGACATTAGAAACTTACATAGATACATAGGTAAATCCAACTGGTTTAGCTGAAATGCTATGCACCACTTAAAGGTGTTTTCATCTGCTTCCAGGTTTTTGGTATCGCACAACTGGGGATCACAATAGATCTAAAGAGATCCGAGTGAAGGCTACACTTTAGTGTACCGTCATGTACTTGATTTTTTATTTAACTATTCAATTCTCTATGTCAAACGTTTACAAAATGGCAAACCTGTCATGGTCATCCATTCGGTTCAATCGGCTCTATATTTTCAATCAGAGGCTATTCCTCAAAGTCTTGTTCAAGAACACTTAAAGTGGATGAATCCCTTTCTTCATTATTATTCCTCAAGACTTACCATTCACTGCCTTCATTGATTCTTTAGCTGTGATTAAATTTCATTGAACAGACGCTATTTCCAATCTGCCATAAATCACGCAGAGTTGACAGAGTCATAGACCGCCGACTAATTAGCAATGGCTAGCTTCCACAGAGAGCCTTACAAATACGACAAATATCGTTGTTTGGATATAAATCAAATTCACCAGCCAGTCACACGTAAAAACTACACAAATCCAGATTAAATTGCTGAATTGCGTGATTTTCGGTCGTTAGGCCCGATGACTATTGCCTCAGGCTATTAGCACACCCAATTTAGCAGGTGTCGACCCAAAGTGATTTCCAAATCACTTATCACCTCAGATGTCTGCCGTCAAACGGTTCTAAATCTAGAAATCTCGCCGCATCATCGGCTGTGCGATTAGATAAATCCCATCACAATTTTCGTCAGCCGACTATCTATATATGATGTTGGCGCACTATTCCCACTGTCATGTCATTCAATTCACACCCTCTCGAGAATTGTACCCATTCCTCTCGAGTCATAGATACTACGTAAACGTGGTGCGCTTTGCGCAATTCATTGCTAAAATTTCCATACACCTCTAGCGCATAGCTGACCGCAATCGATGGCCGATAATTGTGTTGACATCGGTTGTGTCGATGACAGGTGTTAGCTTTTGAAGTTGCAAGTCGATAGGCATGGCATGGCATGGCTCACTTAGACACCACACCACCAGGTATCATCGAGTCAGCCTATCATCAAACCCTAGACAGACAGCAAATAATAATTAACGCAATGGATCCGGGGGCAGGGGGTGTCCACTGAATCCTCCTCGCTGTTTGCATGCGACATACAAACAAAAAAATTGTAAAGTGTGTCTCCCCCAATTAACGTCGGGCTTTTTGCTGGCAGTCATGGTTATCGACCGACGATAGCGATAAGCACGAACCATGCCGCTTGATGCAGACTACATTGTTATGGTGGCGGCGGTGTGCAATCACTATCTCGAGTGCGTTTTCAATTATCAATCTCAATCCGCATGTAATTACCAGGATCAGGCTACACCATACACAGACGGCTTTGTTGGTAAAGATGGTTGTCGGTTTGATATCTAGGCTAGGGACAGCACTTTGGCTGCGCAGCGGACAGGCCTTACAATGTCTTTCACATGCCGATGCTGTACAAGGCCTTCCCAGAGCCTGGTGTTACATTCCCAGACAGATTGCCAACACCACCGCCAGCCGACCGGTCACAGAAATGCCTCTTGAGCGCAGCATTCAAAGAGCAACAAGTTCCCCGTCGAAGGGGGGCAGTTCAGCCGGTATACGACGAGTGTATTTTGTAATTTTGTAATTTTGTTGTGCTTACATCACGTACTACACTAGTGGATGGTGGAAAATACCCAAACATACCTTTGCACGGGCTGCCCAGACCCGTAATAATTGCCGACGTCTATACTGCGACTGCGAGTATTTTAATTGAGCAACAATTGGAGCTATTGCACACGTTCTGTGTGCTCTGTGCTGTGTACTATGTGTGCTCGCCTGGAATTATCATAAAACCAATTTGCGCCCGGGGTGCAATTATTTCAATTGAAAAACGGAAAAAAAAAAATCACAGGGGCGACGGGACAAAATGTGCAAGCAAAGTTTAAAAAAAAAAAAAAATATGAACTTGCCGCTACACACAATCAAACAGACGACGACGGCGGATGATTAGAATTTTTGTTTGATGAGGACGGCAGCGGGTGATGAAACTTCGTTTTGTAATTTTTTCTGTCAAACTTGTAGATGAATGCATAAATTGCATGCAAATGCTTAGTTTGTATTTGTAATCGAGTTTTGCTGGAATGAATTATTTATTTGGCCTAGTTCAGGGGGTTACACGCTTGGTGCTTGCTTACACGTGTACCACTGCAGGGTAGGTGCAGGGCATTGGAAGTTTTTTTTTTTTTCTTTTGCGCCAAGGGATGTGGTAATCTTCTAAAGATACTAGTATCACGGGCTACTAGCATGCACGATTCGCAAGCCCGAATAATCGATGCCAGGAATGTGCCTACGTACTAATCCACACCCTGCACGCATCTACCACTCTCCCCGCGGGACTGCAGTAAGGTATTACTTCGCGGGGCTTGTTAGCAATTAATGCTATGCTGCTTCAGCTCTCCTCTCTCAATTATTCGGAGCTCTTTTTGCACATAAGTTATAAGGGTACAAATTTCCAGCCAATTCTCCTCTGACCGCAGCATTTGGTTTTTAAGTAATGGTGGACTTGGCAGGTTATTTCTCCATTCCGTAAAGCGATTGCAATGGAATTTTGCATGCTCTGTATCTTCCTCCTGGTCTGGACAATGTGGACAAAGAGGTGAGTTATCATGTCCAAATCTGTGTAAATATTTGCGATAGCCATCGTGACCCGATAGGAACTGCGTAAGGTGATAGTTGCAGTCCCCAAACACTCGCTTCGTCCAGACCCCAATGGTGGGGATCAGCTTGTAGGTCCATCTACCTTTTGTACTGTTATCCCACCTGACTTGCCACATAGCTAGTGATGTTGACTTCTCCTCCGCCTTTATCCTCTTGACGATATCTGCTGACAATAACTCTTGATGACTCGAGGTTCTCCTTTCGTAGATCCTTTCCATCTCATTTGCGAGGATGTCGATGGGGATCATTTCGGCTATGTCACAGGCTGCTTCGTCCGATATTGTTCGGAAACCGCTGATTGTTCTTATCGCGCATAGCCTGTATGTTGACGATATTTTTCTCCGTGTTTCTATCGTCGCTAACGCCGCCGCCCAAACCGGTGCAGCATATAGGAGAACCGAGCTAACCACTCTTTATAGTAGAATCCGTCTAGCATATCCAGGGCCACCGATGTTTGGCAGTATTCGAGAAAGGGCTGCCTGCAGTAGTGAAGCCTTCTTCATCGAGTATTCCACGTGTGTTTTAAACCTTAACCTGTTGTCGAGCATTACTCCTAAGTACTTAACTACTTCCTTGGTTCTTATAGTCTGAGTTCCGACTTGAATATTCGCATATTCAACAGCTTTTCGACTTGTTATAAGAACAGCTTCAGTTTTGTGGTCTGCTAATTCTAAGCCGGCGGATCGTAGGCAGTCTTTAATTTTTCCGATTGCTTCGTTTGTCGCTGATTCTATTTCGTGGATGTGTTTAGCCACGGTGACCACGGCGATGTCGTCCGCGAACCCGATTATCTTAACTCCTTGTGGCAATGCTAGTCGCAGGACTCCGTCGTACATCATATTCCATAAGAGAGGGCCTAGTACCGATCCTTGTGGGACTCCTGCCGTGACGTTGTAGTACTTTACCCCTCGTACCCGGTTTGGTACCTCAACTTCCTGTTGGTGAAGTAGCTTGTAACTATCCTCAATAGGTAGTATGGAGTATCCATTCTGGCTAGCGATCTCCTTATGAATGTCCAATTTGCCGAGTTGAAGGCGTTTTTGATATCCAGAGTCACTACTGCACAGTATTTCTTTGTTCCCCCTCGCCATCTTTCTCCTTGGATCGCTCCAGTGGCTGTGTCAACTACCGCTTTTATGGCATCAGCGGTAAAACGCGATGGCCTAGGAAAAACTCCTTCTTCTATACACTTTTGCATAGTGGCTATAAAAATGTCCGCCCTCTTTTGGACAGTCACTTTCACTGCTTTATTGGGGATGGCATCTGGTCCAGGTGCCTTATTGCTTCCTATTTTCCTGCATGCTTCGAATAGCTCCCCCGTGTGATAGCAGGGATGTGCTCTGCATTGGTCTTTCTGATTATATCACACAGAGTAGATGGTCTATGGGGGAATAGTTGCTCTATTATGGATCTTCACATAGCTGGGCAAGTTATTTGTGGGGACCTACGACCTTTCAGCTTTGTCATCACCATCCTGTACGCCATACCCCAAGGGTTTATGTCTGCTTCGTTACAAAGTCGTTTAAAACATATTGTTTTACTCTCTTTGATCGCCTTTTTTAGGTCGCGTCTCGCCAGTTTAAATGTGTCTAGGCGCTTCTGAAAATCGACTCTTCCCCTCGATCGTTGGACTCTGCTTCGGGCTTGTAGATACCTTGCCCTAAGTGTTTTTATCTCCTCAGTCCACCAGTAGCATGGTTCACCTCTTCTACAAACTGTTTGTCTGGGCATTGCTGCATCGCAGGCTGTTGTGATAGTGTGGGTGAGCTGGAGCGAACGAGTCTCCGCTGTTCCGCTGCGATTTATGGTATCGGTGCTCATCATTTCCTCGAAGTTTTCTTTGTCGAAGAGTTTGTCCTTCCATTTTGGGCCTGTTAATTTAGGGCGTTGGAAGATTGGATGAGTTTCCTTAATATCTATTAATATCGCCTGGTGGTCGCTATGTGTATATTCCTCGTTAAGACGCCATTTGGTGTTACGCAGGAGAGAGTTGCTAACGAAGGTTATGTCGATGATTGACCCCATACCTGCTTTGCGATATGTGTTTGCACGCCCTCTGTTTGCGAGCACTATTTCTAGTGGCGCAAAGGTTTTCAGTAGCATACGCCCTCTGGCATTGGTGAGCCTGCTACCCCACTCTGTTGCCCATGCATTGAAGTCACCGCCTATGACCACTGGACCTCTACCGCGTGCATCGGCCATTAGGTTGTCTAGCATTGTCTGGTATTCACTCGTCGTCCAGCTTGGTCGAGCAGCTATAAAAGTTAATACCGTTTATTTCTGCCCGTACAAAGCCATCTACCTGTTCATGAGTTTTTTGGAAGGCATGTCTTCCACATATCCCTATTGCAGCTTGTTTAGTTTTGTCACCAATCCAAATGTTGCTGTCGAGGTTTTTGTAGGGTTCGTTAATCAATACGATGTCCGCTCCCTTGTCCTTAGGCGTTTGTGTCAGGAGGTCCTGAGCTGTCTTACAGTGGTTCAGATTAATCTGTATTATCTTCATGATGTTTTGCTCTTAATGGCTCTCCTGAAGACCGGGCATTTGTTGCTACCGGCCACGTGTTCTGCATCTTCTGGGTGATCCTTTCTACAGAACATGCATGATGGCTCCCTCTCACAGTTCTTTGCAATGTGACTTTCTGTTCCACATTTTCTGCACAGCTTCGAGCGGTCCTCTCCGTTTTTACATTGTCCGGCTAGGTGACCAAACTCTAGACATTTGAAACATTTTTTAAGCAGGATCCGTTCGCGGATGTGACAGTTAATCCAGCCGATTTTTATTCTTCCGGCTTCTAAAAGCTTTCTTACGTCTTCCGCGGGAGACTGATCGTTGCTGTTTGAAGCCCTACCAATGCAGGGTAGGATGTGGTACCAAGGGATGTGGTAATCTTCTAAAGATACTAGTAGCCCGCGCTACTAGCATGCATGATTCGCAAGCCCGAATAATCGATTCCAGGAATGCGCCTACGTACTAATCGCGGGGTTGGTTAGCATATCATGCTATTCATCTTTCATGAGCTGTTGCTGCTTCTTCTACTTCTGCTGCTTTGCGAATTTTCTCGCTTCTTCGCAGCCCTATTTGCACATTCGCTATGTATACGCTAAGTTCTGTCCAACTCTCTTCTGATAAAAGCATGCGTTCGATTATTAAAGACGATGCTGTGCTATAGTGTTAGAACCGTCTGAAGTGGAATATTGCGTACTTCGTTGTTTATTTTTCTTCTGGACATTCAGGGCAAAGCGGTGAGGTAACGTGTCCAAATCTGTACAAGCACTTGCGATATCCTCCATGACCGGATAAGAACTGTATAAGGTGATAGTTACAGTCTCCGTGTTCGCGACTTATCCAAACATCGATTTTCGGTATAATTTGGTAGGTCCATCTGCCTTTTGTGGCCCTGTTCCATCTATTCTGCTAGTGGTAGCTAGTGATGTTGACCTTTCTTCTTCTTTTATTGTTCTCGCTGCAGCCGCATCTTGCAGATGGGGGAGTTTCCTTATAAAGATTCACAGCATCTCATCTGCGAGAATGTCGATTTGGACCATTCCGGCTATGGTAAATGTTGCTTCATCCGAGATTGTTCTGAATCTACTTATGGTTCTTAGAGCACAACGTCTGCATACCGAAGTGAGCTTATCTCGTATCGCCTTTGCATTCGCCCACACTGGGGCCGCATAAAGAAGGACTCAGCTGACTACTCTTGAGAGTAGAATTCGCCTGACGTAACCGTGTCCCCCGATATTTGAAAAGATCCTGCAGAGCGCTGCCTGAATTACCGAGGCTTTTTACTCATGGATTCTACTTTTTCTTATTATTTCGGAGAGGTTATGATCCGAAAACAAGGGTTTATAACCCTCCCACTTCGCCTATTTGGCGAACTCATGGATATTGCTCATGGATTCTACATGGCTCGTAAAGTTCAGCCGGTTGTCTAGCACCACACCAAGGTATATGATGGCGTCTTTGGACTTTATTTTGCTGGTTCCAACCTGAATTTTGACATATTCTGAAATGTTTCGGCTAGTTATAACGACAGCATCCATTTTATGGTTAGCCAGTTCCGGTTCCAGCTGTCACTAAAAAATTCTTAATGCGGCATATCCCTTCATTTGTAACTGTCTCTTTCTCGTGGGTACATTTCGCAACGGTAACTACAGCGATATCATCAGCGAATCCAATAATTTTTACTCGCAGAAATAGTCGCGGAACTCCATCGTACATGATGTTCCACAGAAGGGGGCCGAGTACGAAACCTTGTGGTACTCCTACAGACACGTTGTAGTATTTTAAGCCCTCGCCGGTTTCATACAAATACAAAAATTTGGCGCAACAGCTCTTTAAAGTGCCAGGGCCTAGCTTCTCGCAACCACTCATGTTGTGTGCGTTATATTTTTCACACGAATGGAAGGGACCTACAGTTTAATGCCGGCTCCGAACGGCGATTTGAGAAGCTTTTTCGTGACAACAATACTCTCGGATGTTTGTCAGACGCCCGCGAGAGGTGGGACCGTGAAAAAACTTGTTGGTGTGTTCTGGGATTTGAACTTGGAACCTCATGCGTAGTGATCCGACACACTAACCACTTTCGCCACGGCGCCCACCTTCTTATTTCGGTTTCGTACCTTAGCTTTCTATTAGTCAGATAGCTTGGCACTACTTTTCGCAGGTAGTAGAATGGCGTGCCCATTCTGACTAATGTTCTCCTTATGAACGACCAGTCAGCCGAGTTGAACGCATTTTTCATGTCCAACGTCACTACCGCGCAGTATTCCTTGGTTTCAAAACCTTATCTTTCTTCTTTTATCGCTTCGGCTGGGATGTCAACTACCGTTTACCCTTGAGCGAACTGAAGGTCGGACAGTGCATCTTTCTCTCCTGCTACCACAAGAAGTCTCTCGTAGATGATGCGTAGATGATACCCTATTGACGGCCCGCTGAGTTCTTCCGATTATGTCAATGCCATCAGCGTAAGCGAGTAGTTGTACAGACTTGCAAAAGATTGTACCTCCGGTGCTGGCTTGTTAGTTCCGTACAATTCTTTCAAGTATTAGGTTAAAGAGATCGCGTGATAACGCGTCACCTTTCTTGGCATCTTTCCGACTTTGATGGGCCAGCAAGAATTTCCATCGTCATCCTGCAAAAACCGACAAAGCTTGGCAGGGATACCTAGACTAGACATGGCTCTGTATAACTCGTCTCCATACACACTATCATCGGCAACTTTGGAATTGATGAAAAGGTGATGCGTATCGTTTTTATATTCACGAGTTTTTCCAAGATCTGCCGTAGTGTGAATAGTCGGTTAATGGTGGACTTTCCCGGCCCAAAACCGCACCGATAAGGACCTATCAGGTTGTTCGCAATCGGTTTTAGGCATTCACTTAATACGGCGGACAGGACCTTATATGCGATGAGGAAGCCTTCTACCTCTGTAGTTGACGCAGTTCTGATGGTCTCCCTTTTTCAGGATCGGACAAACAGATCCATTCAGTGGGCATACTTTCGTCCGACCAGAACTTACAGATGAGTTGGTGCATGCTCCTAACCAACTCATCCCCACCTACCTTGAAAAGTTCGCTGGTAAGGCTGTCGATTCCCGTAGTTTTGTTGAACTTAAGTTTAGATATCACTATCCTCACTTCATTCTGACCGCGTTGGCGGGAATCTTGACTAGCATCGTCTTGACTGTTGAATGACTCATTCTGCCTGACAGCGGAATATTGGTCATCGTCGCCGTTTAGCAGTCTGCAGAAGTGTTCCTTCCGTATCCTCAGCACCAACTGCGACTCCACCACTATATTACCATTTTCGTTGCTGCAGGCTTCTGTTCTGGCGCTGAAACCCTGGCATGTTCTTTTTACCTTTTGGTAACATTTTCGAACATCATTCCTGCAATAAAGTCTCTCAATCTCCTCGATCGAGCGATTCTCAGGCTCCTTTTTCTTCTTTCTGAGAAGTCGATGTTCCTCTTTTCTCCTCCGCTCGTAGAGCTCGCGAGTAGCTATAGTCCTTCTATGCAGAGCCGCTTTGTACGCCTTTTGCTTTGCTGCATGTGCTTGCCGGCATTCCTCATCAGGGGTTTCGTTGTGGTGGCCGAGAGAAGCCCAGTACATCAGAGGCGGCATCTCTGATGGCTTGTTGGCAACGCTACCACTGGTCTGCCGCATTTGCTGCTGGAGGCATAGTACATAGATTAAGATTAAAAGAAACTCGAATGGCAAAGGCTCTGGCGGTCTCTTGCGTTTTGGATATCCGCATCCGTACCATGGCTATAACTAGGCAGCGATCCGGGTCAACGTTGGCTCCTCGGAGAGTCGGACACTCAGAATACTGGAAGCATGCCCTGCGTCAATCGGAATGTGATCGATTTGGTTGATGATTTTTCTTCATGGCTACGGCATTGCTCATACGTGTTGTCCAAGAGCTGCTAGAAATCATCCATCGTCGCGTCGTGCATCTTCCTGTGAGGGGCGTGAGTGCGTATTAGGCTAATGTTGGGGATACGGATAGTCATGAGGCGCTCGTTTAAATGACGGAAACTCAAGACTTCTTGCCTAAGTCTGTCTCTAATAATCCGCACCCGAACGGACGCTGTCCTTGTTGTATGTGGCAATCTTCGTAGTAGATGTCGAAGTTTTTCATCGTCCTTTTGCCTCAAGCCATATCGATTACACAAGCTCGGTCACATGGAACGAATGGATAGCAATCCTCCAGCCAATACGATATTTGCATATCAGTCCCTAGGTGGAAGACGACAGGGAGGATCTCGCTGCCGTTTTGAAGACTAAGTGATGGCTGATGCCGATGTTGTTGGTGATCGCCATGATGATTTTGTTTTTGCTGAGAAGCGCGATATGAATGCTGAAATTACGGCCATCGAATAGGTAATCCTAGCTTAAAGCCAATGTAGTTCTTCCATATTTCTGTCATGACTCGAGAGATCCAGCCAAACTCAAATTCAACTACTGTATACTGACTCTGCTTGCTGCTTATCCCTATCTATTATCTCAGTATAACGTCCTTTAGTTTGTCGTATCATATCTAACTCCACGAAGAAATTTGTTTTCTCTTATTAGGATAGCTGTAGTACGACGGCAGATTTATCGTCTATGTCAATATTGATAGCACGTCTATTTCGACTATTTAAATCGTCCAGTAAATGTTATCAATTTGGCAGGAAATTCATACTTGATCAGTCAGTTATGGTGTCACCTCTGCATGCACATAATTCGATGGACCTTTGTCACTGGGGCTGCCGAGGCTATGTCGGAGCTCATCGTTGTTGTCGAATCCCCCATCAAATTGACAGTAGGCCTGACATTACGAGTAGAGTTTTATTCCATCAGAGTCGTGTTTCGCAAGCTATTTCCCAATTCCTCCATCCGATTTGGAGCCACCTTTACGACCCCAATGGTGTCTCTTCAAAAAGTCTTAGCGCGCCAAATTTGAAATTCAAACAGTCTTTGTTTTTATTATTATTTCACGCAGCCCATTTCAGACAGACATCCGCCATGTTAGTGCCTTTCGTTGTCTGCGCGCATGTGCATGCGTAAGTCGTGATTTTACTTTTGCGTCGATTTGACATGCATCTTCTTCGGCATCGGCTTCGCAATTTGCAATCTGTTGTTGCAACGCATGCAATTGTTTTAATTCAGTTTCCCCTCTGTTTCTGCTGTATCTGTCTGGTTGATTATATAGTCCCATGCAAGCGCTGCTGCTGCTGCTACTGCACATCTGTGCATTTGGCCCTTCAAATAAAAATCCGTGCCACGACAGTCATCATCATCATCATCATCTGCATCGTTCGCATCATTCGCAGCATCGTCGTCTGTGGTAGCATGAAGCAAAAAACAACAACAGCCACGAGGAAGAGCAACATCTTTGACTCGTTGCTCATCCGTGTACTGAATTCGTGTTGCAGTAGTAGTATGTGCGGACAGACGGACAAAAACAAAATCGTTGTCCGGCAAAAAGCCCAAGGAATGCAGCACATACAAGGGGCAGTTAAAGATGCATCGAATGAGATTAACTGAAGGGTTCCTCCTCGTCGGATGCATTTCTGCCGTACCGTAGGCATCTCTCGTTCCTTTGTTTCGAAGATGCGCGCATGCATTCTAATTTTTCCCAAGAGCCCAACAGACACCGGGAATGGCTTCGGTTCTTTCTTTTTTTTTTTTTTTTTTGTTCTGTAGATGCACTTATACACATCCCTATAGGCGACTACAATCTGAAGGGCACAACATCTAGATACGTGTTGTTCCTGCATTCGTTTCGCCCCTTTTGCAATTTCTTCGGTGGCACTAATAAGTTCTGGATGCAACAAGCAGTATGAGGGGAGGACACATCAAATACAAAACGAAGCCACAACTAACCATCTCTTGGTCGGCGGCGTGGCTGTTGCACATCTCAGGAGGCAGAAGGCAGTGTTGTGTCCAATCCCCTGTGCAGGCGCAAAAAAGTTTAGAAAACAAAAACCTCTAAGACAAGGCCCCCAAACAACAAAAAACACGCTTTGCTTGTGTGTCCTTACTGACGACTTGGATGGTGGTGGTGGTTCTCAATCAGAGGGACCGGAGAGCCCTTCGGAATCTTACTTTCCTGTTTTTGCCGGCCATCCGACCAGCCAGCAACTAGCCAGTTTGATGATGCGGATGATTGTGGCAGAAGATATTTTATGCATTTTTGCCATTCACCTCTCCACGCTCCATGCGTCTGCGGCTCTGTGTGTCCTTGGATCCACAGATTGCGGATACGGATTATATTTTTGCCAATATTCCTTCAGTCGAAGGCCAAAAATAGATACGTTACAATAAAGTCAGTGGTGAAGGGGCGAGTTTTTCTGGTCTTTCCTTGTGTCCAGGGCAGGTGTAATAAATTAAGAAGGATTTAGGTGGAATTAAAGGAAAAAAAAAGAAAGAAAAGGATTAAACGTTGAAACAGACAAAAAGGATACATTATGATGCGCCAGTGGTTGTAGTGGTGCTTCCTTCTGGATGTCAGGGCCAAGTTGGTTCGTTTTATTTTTAAGTGAACGTGTCTAGGAGATTGTTTTGTTTTTGTTTGTTTGGACGATGTCCGATGTGCAGCTGCTCTGGTTCCTGCATGGGACTCAGTCAAATCTGGCTTTTTGTTTTTCTCAAGGATGACCATTTTTTTTGTAAACTGTATAGTTTTTAGAATAGAATAGGTCAAAAGGATTTTTTTTTTAAGTGGATGGATGTGTATCTTCAAGTTAAATCCTGAATAATCTTATTTTCTACATCAAAATTGGAGTGCTGTCGAATAAAATGTTGCTAATGCTTTGTGACTCTCTGAATGGGAGGCTTTCTTTCACGGAAACCAGTGAACTCTTCTTACTTACTTATCAGATCTCGCATGCATGCAGAGACCCCGAGCTATCCACCATCACCTATTTCAAGTATCTGACCTCTACGATCAGTCAGTCTTTGAACTGACATCTAATCTTCCTTGTCGTCTTTGCTGAGTCAAAAAGACCACTTAGCTCAATGTGGCTGAGGCAATTTAGTCGACTTGCCTTTACTTTTTGTGTTCGAGGTTGAATCTTCTCCTTCATTCGTAAAAATGTTCTACTTGATGGAGTCTTCTACCATAGTAGACACTTTCTTGCAGTTCGCAGCTAAGCGATCACCTATCTGTCTTAGTGAATAACCTATGACTGGATACTTGTAGCCAGTGCTACGATTTATGCCCACCTGCATGCTCCTGCATGGTTACGTGCTAAAAAAAAACCCTCCTATTTCTATGTCCTGTTGTTCCCCTGCGGCACCGCCAGTCAAGGGATTCCTTTGCAGGGGTATGTTTGATAATTGGCATGATGGACAATTACTTACTTACTTATGCCCTGTATCCCCTGTGAGTCCTAGGGCCTCTACTACGCCTACGCGCCATCGTGTACGGTTTCTGGCAATGTATCTGAGTTCTCCCCAACTTTTCCCTAACTGCCGTGCCTCCTTCTCGACTGTTCTGCGCCATGTACTCCTCGGACCGCCAGGTCTTCTGCCATCCTGAGTTAGAGGGTTCCGTTGCATAGCATGGTTCGCTATGGAACTGCCACTCTCTCGGAACGTGTGACCACTCCACTGCCACTTCTGCCGTTGGATGGTTGTGCCTATTGCTTCCTGACCCGTTCTCTCGTAAGGGTGTTCGTTAGAGAAACGATTGGGCCAGAAAACCCTTAAGATATTGCGCAGGCACCTATTAACAAACGTTTGCAGCTTTCTGGTGATAGTAGTGATCACTCTCCACGTGCTGCAACCATATAGCAGCACGGATTCAACGTTGGAGCGGAACAGCCTTATCTTGGTGCTCAAACTGATTGCATTGCTTCGCCATATTTTGGACAACATCCCGAACGCGGACTTTGCTTTGGCGATCCTGTTGGTGATATCCAGTTTGGTTCCACCATCGGTCAAGACGATACTCCCAAGATACTGGAAATCCTCTACTCTCTCTACCGGTTGTCCAGCAATGCATATTTGAGCCGATGAGTTAGTTCCAAGGCTGATAATTTTAGTTCTTGCCGCATTAATTTTCAGCCCGACGACGCCTGCCTCCCTCTCCACATCTGCTGTCATTTGGTGGAGGTTCATAATTCTGTGGGAGAGTAAGCATACATCGTCAGCGTAGTCAAGATGTTTTAGTTGAGATGTAAGAGTACATCGAATTCCTCCGTTTCCCGTCGACAAAGCTGCATGAAGCACATTGCTAATCACCAATAGGAATAATATTGGTGAAAGGATACAGCCTTGTCTTACCCCACTTTGGATCTCAAATTCCTCAGACAACTTCCCCCTGTGCAGAACGTGACATTTGGAACCTTCATATGTAGCTTTGATAATAGCAATTAGTTTATCGGGAATACCTCTCCTGTGTAAGTCACGCCAAATAAACTCCCTGTTGACACTATCGAATGCCTACTCAAAATCGATGAACAGCAGGTGCAGTGGCGATCGATATTCAACACACTATTCGATGATAATCCGCAGGGTGTTGATGTGGTCGACACAGGAGGATCCAGAGCGGAAACCTGCTTCATCGGCATCGAGTGTGTCTTCGAGATGTTGTTTAATTCGCTCCAGGGTGACTTTAGCTATTATCTTAGCCACAGCAGGCTTAGAGCGCGACCGGCTCAGCTAGCATATTCTGAGGTCAAATAGGCGAACCCCACAGGCGGATCAGTAGAAATGCGGTGAAGTGGGAGGGTTGTGATCCCTTGTTTTCGGATCATAACCTCGCTGATAAAAGCGCAGATACCCCTCCAGTTTCCGCACTCCATTAAATTTCCTTTCTTAGGAAGCTTGACGATCATTCCCTTTTTCCACTCGTTAGGAAAGCTCTCAGCTTCCCAAGCTCTCTCTATAAGTGGAAGCAGAAGCTCAGCCGATGTTGTGGGCGCTGCTCGTAAGAGCTCTGCTGGAATACCGTCAAGCCCTACCGCCTTGTTGGTTTTGAGTGCCGTGATCGCGGTAATAATCTCATCTTTACTGGGAGACATGGAGCGTATTCGGGAGCTTCTCACCTCGGGCATCTTAGTCTGATTTGGGAGCACATCGCTAGTGAATATACGGTTCAAAACCATAGCAAAATGCTCTTTCCATCTCTTGAGCTGGTCCTCATCCGAAATTAGCAAGGAGCCGTCTAAGCTTTTCACTGGGTGTTGGCTGGAGCTGCGATCACCTGTCAGCTCTTTCGTGATTCTGTAGACGGTCCTGCTGTCGCACCTCCGTGCAGCTTCTTCTGCTTCTGTAGCCAGCGCGTTGATGTAGTTGCGCTTGTCATGTCGCACGCTACGCTGAACTTCTCTCATCTTCATGCGATATAAGGACTTTAGCTCGCTTCTCCCTGCTGCTGTTGTAGCTGCAGCGCGAGCTTTCAGCTGTTTTCGTTCGTCAATCCGTCTTCAGGTATCCTCGGAAAGCCACGCCCTATGTCTTCCCTGCGATCGACCGACAATTCTTTTAGCACCAGATGTAAAAACATTCTTCACAGCACACCAGTGGTCTTGCTGATTGCTGATTGCTTCCACACCTTGCGAAAACTGCTCCCTTAATTGTTGGCGCACTGAGGGATCACCAAGTCTATCGATGTTGAACCTGGGCATTCTTGTGTTGTCGTAGGATCTTCGAACTGCAGCAGTGCGTAGTTGGAGAGTGGCTATCATTAGATGGTGATCACGTACTATCCCCACATCTGCCCCTCGCCTGTTTCAGACGTCCAGGAGACTACTACTAAAGCGGCGGCTGATAGCAAAATGGTCAATTTGGTTGGATGTTGCTTGCCTGTCATTGGAAACCCAGCTGACTTTGTGGCAGGTCTTGTGCTCAAACATGGTGCCACCTATCACAAGGCGGTTGGGATTGCAGAAATCCACAAACCTTTCGCCGTTGTCATTGCGGTTGCCTAGTCCATGCTTCCCGATTACATGTTTGAGCCCTTCGTTGTCGCTGCCTACCTTGGCATTCAAATCCCCCATCACTATGACAATGTCTCCATTTGGTGTTGTGTTGAAGACGGCACTTAAGAGGTTGTAGAAGCTCTCCTTTTCGTCCTCAGACGAACTATTCGTTGGGGCGTAACACTGTATGATGGTGACGCGTCGTACTCTACTCCGGAATCTCGCCGTCAAAATCCTATCACCATGAGGCTGCCAGGAAATTAGGCCCTTGCGATGGCCTATGCCGACAATGTGGTTATCCTGGTTTCGGGGAAATTCCCTCCAGTCCTAAGCAAAGGGCTGGCAGTAAACTCTTCAAAGACAGAGGTAGTTGTTTTCACGAAGAAGCGATCAATTCTTACCTTCAGAGCCCCAAATATCGGTGGTATTGAACTAAGTATCTCAAGTTCAGCTCGATACCTCGGCGTAATTCTGGATTCTAAACTAAACTGGAAAGATAATGATGCCGAACGCATCAAAAGAGCAAACGTAGCTTTCTATTTTTGCAAAAAGGCATTCAGCAATACGTGGGGCTTCAAACCAGCTATGGTGTACTGGATATACACGGCGGTAGTAAGACCCATTCTCATACATATATGGTTTGCTAGTATGGTGGATGGTACTTGAGAAGCCATACCAGATTTCAAACCTCAGCAAAATCCAGAGGGCGGCGTACATCGGAGTCATGTGATCAATGAGAACAACACCAACAACAGTAATGGAAACCATGCTTAGTTTCATTCCGCTTAACATATACTGTAGCAGTCTGGCGGCCAAAACCGCTATGAGACTGAGAGAAGGCCGATTGTTATCATCGAGCCTTTACGGCCATGCCTTCATTTTGTCCCGATGGGGGACTATCAGTGGATTGACGATTGCTAGCATTCAAGACAAGAATTCCTAACAGAATTTACTGGAAGAATCGAAGAACCGTGAAGAAAAACGAGATGGCTTTCTGTACCGACAGTTCTAAGATGGACGTTGGCACGGGAGCCGGAGTTTATTGTGAAGCCCTAAGAATAAACCACCGATTTAGAATAAATGACGACTGCAGCATCTTTCAGGCCGAGGTCACAGCCATTATACAGGCTGCTGAAATTATACTATTAGTAGGACGATCACTGTCTATATAGACAGCCAGGTAGCCGTTAAGGCTCTGGACTCTGCTGTAAGTAGGTCAAGGCTTGTGAGAAGCTGCAAATCACTTTTAAACGAGATATCTAGAGCCAATGCGGTCAACCTCTGCTGGGTACTAGGGCATATGGATACCGAAGGAAACGAAAGGGCTGACAAGCTTGCTAGAAAACGGTCGGCGCGGCACTTATCGTGGGCTCTCCCTTTTGTTGTAACACCAATTAGTTCCTTACGAAAGAAAATAGGCGTGATCGTTTGGTGGCCTGCTCTTGACAGGGCTGTTCACCTCTCTCAGGTAGCTAAAGTGCAAAGATCGGCTGCATGTGCATCAGTGGTTCACTAAAAACTACTCCCTCTGCGGCATTGAATATTTTGTTCAACCTGCTACCCCTGGATATCCTTGGCAGACAGACTGCTGCCAGTGCGGCTATCTGTCTTAAAGCCTCCTCTCAGTTGTCTCGTTATCACATTGGCAAATTCTCGATTCTTGATTTTCTCAACTTCACACATGAAAACACGGACTACACCCCACTAAAACTGAGATTTGAGCATCTCGTTCCGGCACCCTGATAATTGTAGCGTTTTTCAGGCGGAAATCATGGCGATTAAGGAAGCCCTGTCTTGGCTGAAATGTAATGTATTATCTGTCATGGTTATTAGCATTTTCACAGACAGTCAAGAGGTTATCAAGTCCCTGGAATCGTGCTCTTTCACTTCAAAGGCCGTCTTAGACTGCCGTTTGTCTCTTACGGAGATGGCAGAGCAGTTCAGCAGTGTCCGTCTCCCCCTATTCCCAGTTTCCTAAGTGGTCCTTAAGTCTGCAGTGACCTGTTAACATGCTCGCCAAGATGCGAAGCCGCCGATTCTTACTAACTCTTAGGCAGGCTCTGCTTCTTTTCTGGTTGTATTTCCCCAGAAGTTCCTTTGCCTGTCTTATTTGGGGGATATCGTCCCAATGTTTGGCCCATATGTTCTCTTCTTCTTTCCTTAAGTCTTCCCTTATTTTGTGGGGTCCTATCCCACAGAAGGGTTCTGGTCCAAGGAACGGCGTGTCTGATCCGTTTCTAGCTAGTTCATCAGCTGCTTCGTTCCCCTCCATTCCTACATGTCCTGCTACCCAGTAGAGAGTTACTTTGTTTGTTCCTCCCAGTTTGTTGATCCTGGTAAGTCATTCCCATACCAGTTTAAATCTGATCTCATGCGAGGTCAGTGCTTTAATAGCGGCTTGGCTGTCTGATAGTATCGCGATGTCCTGCCCGCGATATTTCCTGTCTAAGTTGAATTGCCGCATCTTTCGATAGCGTGAACTTCTGCTTGAAATATGCTGGGGAATGTTCCCAGTGATTCTGAGTATCTAGTCCTGGGCCCGTACACTCCTGCCCCAGTGCCAGTAGATGTTTTCGATCCGTCTGTGTACCATTTAATTGTGTGTTGTTTGAGTTGGTATTTATCGGATTCGCTGCTCCAATCTCTTTTGTTGCTCAGCTTTGAGTCAAATTTCCTTTCGAAGCAGTATTTCTTGACCATATTATCTCTGGGCCAGTCCAGAAGCGGCACCGATTTAGATTGGGTTACTCGCTCTTTAGTTGCGATGCATGTTCCTTTCCCGATGCCCTCTTTGCTGATTTTTAAAATGGTCTCCTTAGCGATTCGCTCTAGCACTATGTGTAGTGGAGGTATCCCTACGATCACTTCTAGAGCTGCTGTGGGACAGGTTCGCATGGCTCCATATACAGGCTAGTTCGCATGGCTCCATGTCCTCGTCGTGGTTATTCTAGTTCTGTTAATCCATGCCACTGCACCGTAAGTGATGATGGGTCTTACTATCATCAGGTACATCCATCTCAGTGTGGCTGGGCTGCAACCCCAGGTCTTTCCTGAAATGTTCTTGCACACCATAAGTGCTCTCTGGTGGCTTTGGTTACCACAGTTTCTACATGTTCTCTCCAGAGAAGTTTGCTGTCTAGTTTTAGACCTAGATACTTGACCTGATTCTGTGGGTCAACCCTGATCCCTTCCAATAGGATGGGTTGCATACGCTTTAGCTGTCTTTTCTTGGTGAAGGGTATCACAATGGTTTTGGTAGGGTTCACTCTAAGTCCTACCGTTTTACACCACTTCTGTGTGATTCGTAGACCCCTCTGAATGATTTCGCATAGCGTTTCTTAAAATTTTCCTCTTGCGACAATGACTATATCGTCGGCGTACCCCTGGCACATAATGCCGGCACCTGTCAATTTGTGCAGTAGTTCATCTGCTACTAGGCTCCACATCAATGGTGATAATACCACTCCTTGTGGACAGCCTCTAGTGGTGCTTATTGTGATGGTTTTTTGACCCACCTCTATCTCAGCAGTCCTAGTTCTTAGCATCTCACACATTCAGTTACTTGTGGTGTGATTTACTCCTTTTATTTCGAGACTCCTCCTAATTGCTTCATGGGAGGTGTTATCGAAGGCTCCTTCGATGTCTAGGAATGCGCATACTGCTGTTTCCTTGCTCTGCAGTGTATCCTGAACCCAACTTGTCAGCTAGTAGAGCACAGTTTCGGTGGATCTTCGTGCTCTGTAGGCATGTTGATTGTGGTGGAGAGGTATTCTTTCCAGGACAGCCATTCTTTGGTGATTATCTATGACCTTTTCTAGCGTCTTTAACATGAATGAGGTCAAGCTGATGGGTCTAAAGGATTTTGGTGAAGTGGTGTCTCTTTTTCCCACTTGTTGGAATTAGGTGGCAGCCAGTTCAACCTAACCTAACCCCTTTCTCCCTATTTCTCTATTTAGAACATTGTACTTTGTGTACATTGGCTGTTCTTTGATGACTGTCTGTGTAAGATATTCAAAGGTTCACATTTGATATTGAGTTAAATTTAACCGTGTATTAAATTTGGATTCAAAAGGTCTTTCGCACCCAAGGCAAGCATCAAAAGCGTCTATAAGTCTCTGCCGAATCACCAGACAGTGAAGGTGATTACAAGTACAATCATTTTTGTCAACACACTCGTACATATCATCACGCACCAGACAGTTAGACCTTCATAATGTTTTTATCACCTTTTTACTGACTAGAACACCTTTTAAAGTCAACACAGGTGGATTTTTGATTGTTTTTGAATGTCGGCCAACACCCAACACCCCCCTGGCTGTCTCCGTTTATTAATTTTCCATTAGTGTCTCAATTGAGTCGCCATATCGCCATGGCCAGCCAGAAATTCATCACCAGCAGCACTCGTTCACTGGTCAGTTGGTCAGTGGAAGAGCGCGTGCACGTTTCAACTTTATTACCCTCATCATCAGTTTGTGCCAAAAATAGCACCAATCTGCCGCGCCGCCCGCCAGTCAAGCAATCTAGCTCCATTCAGAGCGCTGCCGCTGATGCGTTGCCTGCGCTTCGGCTACCGAATTGAATTAAAAATTGCAATCGAATTAAAAAAGAACGAAGACGACCGGCCGGCGACCCAATGAAACTCCAAAAGGAATTAAGAAGACCAAGAGTCGTCGTCGGCAAGTGGCAGAAAATAAGAAAAAAAAAATAAAAACTCCAACAACAATAATAATGAAATGTTTATGGCTTTTGTCTGGCTGCCAACTTAAGTTGGAGCTGAGGCTGCTCCTGGTTGCGGTTGCTGGTGGTGGTGGCTCTGGCTGGAGCATGCTGCTGCTGGGAGCACACCGCCTGACACTTACTTTTCCGCTGACGGTGACACATTTAAAATGTGTGTCGTAAAAAATTTTAATTTCTCGCCCAAAGTTTCTAATTTTTTATTTTTATTTTTCATGTATCTTTGAGGTTCCTTTCATCAACTTATGTGATTGTGATTGCTTAGCCACGCTACCGTCACCCTAGTCAAAGCTAATCCAACTTTGAGTGTGTTTCCAGCGAAATCACGTACGATTTGTGGAAAGTTCGTGACTAAATGCTCGCGCTCGCTGGTTTTTGTTTGCTGATAGCAGCGCTTTGGATCTGGCATCGTCATCTCGGTGGGGGTGTGATGTGACTCTGTCACACTGTCTGTGCCTGAATTTGGAACACAAAGAGTGTGGCCTTGTTATTGTCCAAATTTGACTGTTTTCCATTGCTTCGGTTGAGGTTTTTTTTTATTTGAAATGGCTATTAGTTGGTGGATTGTTGGTGCCAAATGAAGTGTGAACTCATTGGGGATGCATCATTATCGGTTGGCTGTAGTGTCTGGCTTGTGTGTTGCTAAGAAGATTAAGAAATCGAGTTTAGTTTTCTGTCATAAATCTGCTTGTTTAGCTTCGATGTACTTTGGCGCCATTTGATGCAGAAATTGCAAAATAAGATGAAATAACTGAAGAGAGTGTTTACTTTAGATGCAGATGGCGCCATTTGGTCGGATTTGCAAGTGGATTTGGCGTTTATAAGTGGATCATTGTTCCCAGTAATGTGTCATGATAACGACATTAGTTGTAATGAGTACCATTTGGCAGGGCTTTGACGGCAAACGATTAACGAAGGTCAAGCTGAGATAGCGTCTCCTGATACGGGCTAGTTCCACAAATGACACTGAAATCCATCAGTTTACGACCCTGGTAGGAACCTTACTTCAACCTCTCGAGGGCAACTTGTAACTTTGGGCGCAAATGACAGCTAGAAAAATCTTCAGTTCCTATGGTGACGCACTTTGACTTTCTAATAAGTATAAATACTGGATGCCGGAACGGCCAAAAGGTCCCCACAATGCCTCATGTCTTCAAAAGCCACTCAATGACCGTTTAAGGCCAGATTCCAGAGTAGAATAAGAATAGTCATAACCATACAGTATAACGCCCCACTAAGACCGCACTGAAGATGGGAAGAACATCTTTTAGAATGTATTACATTAGGTTATGTGGGTTGCCGTCACATTGCCTGGTGGCTCTCATAGGTCTACGTGAGCCTTAAGCGATACTCATACGCCTGTTGGAAAGAGGGAAAGAAAGATCATTTTTTTGAGTTATTAGACTTGACAAAAATGTGAGAACATTGTGCTTCCATGGCTCAAAGTCATCTTATCGGGCTGTCTTAATCTGGTCTATATCCCAAATTATGGACCGAGGTTGAAGTCGTCAAGTGGTTAGTGTGTCGGATCACTACGCATGAGGTTCCAAGTTCGAATCCCAGAAAATACCGAAAAGTTTTTCACGGTCCCACCTCTCGCGAGCGTCTGACAAACATCCGAGAGTATTGTTGTCACGAAAAAGCTTCTCAAATCGCCGTTCGGAGTCGGCATTAAACTGTAGGTCCCTTCCATTCGTGTGAAAAATATAACGCACACAACATGAGTGGTTGCGAGAAGCTAGGCCCTGGCACTTTAAAGAGCTGTTGCGCCAAATATTTTTTTTTTTTTTTATTTGGTTGAAGTCGTCTTCATTCCTATGGCAGGAAAAAGCTCGCGTGTGGAACCAAAGGATCTCCGATCTAACAGTATATCGTCCTTTCTACTGAAAACGTTGGAAAGGCTGATTGATATCCACCTTCGACAGAGCATTAGCCCGTTTTTGCTCTCGCCGTCCCAACATGCGTACTGCAAAGGCAAATCGGTTGAGACAGCCTTACACTCGCTTGTGCGCATCATTGGAAAATCTCTGAGAATATACTATGTTTGCTTTCCATGACATTGATGGAGCTTTTAACAATATCAAACCAAAGGCAATCACAGACGCATTTGCAAATCTGAAAGTAGATACTTCGCTCGGAGTGTTGATCAATCAATTGCTAGCATGCAGGATTATTAACACACAGCTGGGCGGAGCAGCGACCAGAAGACTTGCCTGCTGCGGAATACCAAGGTGGAGTCTTGTCACCTCTTCTGTGAAATATGGTAGTGAATGAGCTACTAGTGGGCCTGGATAGGTCAGACTGTAGAGTGATTGCCTATGCTGATGACATTGCGATTGCTGCGTCTGGCATGCACCCAGACACTCTCAAGGAAATCCACCAATATGCTCTCTCTCGGCTCACTAGGTGGGCCTCCAAATGTGGATTGGTGGTTAACCCTCATAAAACAGAGCTCGTTCTCTTCACGAGGAAATATAAAGTTCCCCTCACAGACCCTCCTATGATAAATGGCACCAGTCTCACCTTCACCGATAACGCAAAATATCTGCGTCTTATTCTGGACAGAAAACTGAACTGGAAAGCCAATCTACTAGAACGCGTAAGGAAAGCCAATGTACCTCTCTATTTCTGTAAAAAGGCTATAGGCAGAAGCTGGGGTATGAGACCTGAAATCACTTGCTAGCCTTACGTGTCTGTTGTCAGGCCTATGCTACTCTATGGCGTGATCGTTTGGTGGCCTGCTCTTGACAGGGCTGTTCACCTCTCTCAGGTAGCTAAAGTGCAAAAATCCGCATGTGCATCAGTGGTGCACTAAGAACTACCCCTCTGCGGCATTGAACATTTTGTTCAACCTGCTACCCCTGGATATCCTCGGCAGACAGACTGCTGCCAGTGCGGCTATCCGTCTTAAAGCCTCCTCTCAGTGGTCCAGTTATCACATTGGCCACTCCTCGATCCTTGATCTTCTCAACTTCACACATGAAGACACGGACTACACCCCACCGAAACTGAGATTTGACCGTTACTTCCGTGCGAGTATCCCTGACCGGGATGAGTGGGATAGCTCTCCCCCTGATGATGGAAATTCGGTGCACTTCTACACAGATGGCTCTAAAACCGAAGGTGGGTGGGCTGTGGTGTTTTCTCCGAAAAGCTCAGTCTGAGCATCTCGTTCTCGTTTTGATCATTGTAGTGTTTTTCAGGCGGAAATCATGGCTAAAATGTAATGTAATTTTCACTGATAGTTAAGCGGCAATCAAGTCCCTGGAATCATACTCTTTCACTTCAAAGGCCGTCTTCAACTGCCGTTGATCTCTTACGGTGTAGAGTAGTTCAACATTCACCTATGCTGGGTGCCAGGCTACAGAGACATTCCAGGAAACTGCAGGGTGGACGAGCTCGCCAGACGGGGTACAACTCTAAGAATTCTGCCTGGTAGGCAAGCGCTGGGTATGCCCGTCGCTACATGTGAGCATCTACTAAAATTGGGCGCGATTATCAAGACCAAACCTCAGATGGGAAATTGGCTCAATGTGTCACATTTCGAGACAGATCTGGCCTAGGCTGGACCAAAAACGTAGTGCCGAGTTGGTCAAGCTAAAGCGATCACAGATCAGCTGCATTATCGGTGTCATCACTGGACACTGTCTAATAGGCCAACATGCCAAAAGGCTTG
Organism: Brachypalpus laphriformis; assembly: GCA_945910035.1. NCBI lineage: Eukaryota > Metazoa > Arthropoda > Insecta > Diptera > Syrphidae > Brachypalpus > Brachypalpus laphriformis. The sequence continues at coordinate 40,307,082 of OX246756.1, forward strand.
GTGTCTTTTCCAGTGACTTCTGCAGAAGATGTAGGGACGAGGAAGAGGGGAAAATATCCTTCACCTCCTATGCACATGTCTTGCTCTATCACGTAAAAAATGCTCCATCTAGGGGATCCCTTCCTTGATTACCTCAGCGATTTGGCGTCCTTAGGCGTCATAAGCATGCATTGGTTCATCAAAAACTCCGGTTGGTTTTATTAGTCCCTGAGTGGTCTAATGGTAGATCCTTGGCATCACAATGGACCTTTACTAGTCTAAGTGCGTCTGCACCGTTGTGCAGACAGCCAAGCTAACCTAACCTAACCAAGACTTGGCCGTTTGGCGTGGTTGAATCCGTCTCGAATAGGAATCTTGTCCAACCGGATTTTGTGCAGAAATTCACGACTATCGAGATTGCTATGTCTGCCAGTTCCTCTAATTCTTCAAAGAAAGGTTTATTTAACAGGTTTCGACCGAGCCTTCTGATACCTGGACAACGACATAGAAGTGCGCTGTATCCTCCTAAATGTTCGGGTCAGCGTAGCGCCTACTAACGTGCAGATTATTAATTATTTTCAACTTCTCTGAGTGCTTACTCAACATATTGTATCCTGTGCGCCAACAATTAAGGGAGCACTTTTCGCAAGGCGTGGAAGCAATCAGCAGCTCTATGCTCGCAACCAACAAAGACCATTGGTGTGCTGTGAAAAATGTTTTTACATCTGGTGCTGAAGGAATTGTCGGTCGATCTCAGGGAAGACATAGGGCTTGGCTTTCCAAAGATACCTCGAGACGATTGGCAAAGGAAAACAGCTGAATGCTCGCGTTGCAGCTACCCCAGCAGCAGGGCGAAGCGAGCTAGAAGATGAGAGAAGTTCAGCGTAGCGTGCGACGTGACAAGCGCAACTACATCAACGCGCTGGCTACAGAAGCAAAAAAAGCAGCACGGAGGTGCGACAGCAGGACCGTCTACAGAATCATGAAAGAGCAGGCAGGTGGTCGCAGCTCCAGCCAACACCCAGTGAAAAGCCTAGACGGCTCCTTGCTCATTTCGGATGAGGACCAGCTCAAGAGATGGAAAAAGCATTTTGCTATGGTTTTGAACCGGATATGATCGTCAAGCTTCCTAAGAAAGGAAATTTAATGGAGTGCGGAAACTGGAGGGGTATCTGTTTGCTGCCTGCTGTAGCTAAGATACTAGCTAAAATCATCCTTGAGCGAATCAAACAACATCTCGAAGACACACTTGATGCCGAACAAGCAGGTTTCCGCTCTGGATCCTCCTGTGCCGACCTCATCAACACCCTGCGGATTATCATCGAACAGTGTGTTGAATATCGATCGCCACTCCACGTGCTGTTCATCGATTTTGAGAAAGCGTTCGATAGTGTCAACAGGGAGTTTATTTGGCGTGCCTTACGCAGGAGAGGTATTCCCGATAAACTAATTGTTATTATCAAAGCTACATATGAAGGTTCCAAATGTCACGTTCTGCACAGGGGGAGGTTGTCTGAGGAATTTGAGATCCAAAGTGGGGTAAGACAAGGCTGTATCCGTTCACCAATATTATTCCTATTGGTGATTAGCAATGTGCTTCATGCAGCTTTGTCGACGGGAAACAGAGGAATTCGATGGACTCTTACATCTCAGCTGAAACATCTTGACTACGCTGACGATGTATGCTCACTCTCCCACAGAATTATGGACCTCCACCAAATGACAGCAGATGTGGAGAGGGAGGCAGGCGTCGTCGGGCTGAAAATTAATAAGGCAAACACTAAAATTATTAGCCGTGGAACTAACTCATCGGCTCAAATATGCATTGCTGGACAACCGGTAGAGAGAGTAGAGGATTTCCAGTATCCGTATCTTGGGAGTATTGTCTCGACCGATGGTGGAACCGAACTGGATATAGCCCACAGGATCGCCAAAGCAAAGTCCGCGTTCGGGATGTTATCCAAAATATGGCGAAGCAATGCAATCAGTTTGAGCACCAAAATAAGACTGTTCCGCTCCAACGTTGAATCCGTGCTGCTATATAGTTGGAACGTGTGGAGAGTGACCACTACTATCACCGGAAAGCTGCAAACGTTTGTTAATAGGTGCCTGCGCAATATCTTAAGGATTTTCTGGCCCAATCGTATCTCTAGCGAACACCTTTACGAGAGAACGAGTCAGGAATCAATAGGCACAACCATCCAACGGTGGAAGTGGCAGTGGATTGGTCACACGTTCCGAAAGGGTGGTTCCATAGCGAACCATGCTATGCAATGGAACCTTCTAACTCAGCATGGTAGAAGGCCTGGCGGTCCGAGGAGAACATGGCGCAGAACAGTCGAGAAGGAGGCACGGCAGTTAGGGAAAAGGTGGATGAAAATCAACCCAATTAGCAGAAACACAAAACAATTGCAAATACAAATAGATGCCCTTAATATGAAAAGATTTATTGAATACTGCGAGTAACACAAGTTATACTGTTCAAAGCTAAAAGAAGAAGGGACGAATTAACATATCAAGTCAGAATGACAGATAAAACAAGGTACAAATTAAATGACATATTATGATAGGTAAATGTTGGTATGGGTGGACACGAATTGACAGGGATGTCCAACAAAACACATTGCCAGAAACCGTACACGATGGCGCGTAGGCGTAGTAGAGGCCCTACAACCCACAAGGGGATACAGGACATAAGTAAATATCCCGCCAAAAAAAAGACCCCATGTTAAAGAGAAATGTGTGATAGCAAAAGTGGCTATTAACCTCATGTGGATTAGATTCTTTTGCGCCTCTTTACCGAAAAACTCTGTTGAGCGGACGATTTGTTCATGACCAACGATTCTAATCTGTATGTTATCTTAACTCCCTTAAGCGGACATTTCACTTAGATGGAACATTTTCTCAATACCATCGGCGTCCGTTCAAAGGAAGTTCCACTAATGGAAAGCAGATTTCTGTCGAGGTTTGGCTGAGTCTGTAGGAATACGCTGGATAGTTGATAGTTGAGTTATGCCCACTAGCACTTTCTCAGCAAAGATTGTGACTTTACCATAAGTTTTCTCTGTTTCTCCCTGCAAGCTTTTGATTGGGCCCTGTAGCCTTACCATGATATCTTAACCTGTTTCTTTGCCTTTTGAGCGCCCTGCAACTATAGGACTACGTACCTACATACACTAGGGATCTATCCACAAAGAGTCAAAATTCTAAGAAATTGAAATATCATGATTGTGCTCCTCCTAGTCAGGAAGTAATAAATTATTATGCGCCTTCACTCCTCTGACTCCGAAAATCTCCCAGCAAACCATTTATGTACATACATAGTACCATGTTAAGTACCCACATACAATGTATCCTTTCTATTTATAGCAGTATCATCAGATGTATCCATCCCCCAGCCCGCCCCCTCCATCACTCAAAAAACACTCTTGCTGCACTAAATCACTCTCAAATGCACCAGCATCTGCTCCTTCAGTTTCCATTGCCATCGCCATCATCGTCTTCGTCGGTCGGTCGCCATGAAGATCCCCACCGATCCACCTTCGCGAATCGAATAAATTTTGCGCGGCAACATTGTTGCCTATCGTATTACAACAATCTCGTTCTCCTTCAGCCATACATCCATCGAGAAGTTCTACAACTCCACCACCACCCAGCGGATTCCCATCGGAGGAGCACCAGCAGCAGCATACAACTATGTAACTCACTGTCACAGCGTACGCTACAGTCGCATTCATCATCGTGTTGTGATTTTTTCCCGCAAACACAAAGTCAAATTTATTTATGACTTGTCTTGTAGCTGTCAGTTGGGGAGCTTTCATGCGGGTAGTCCCTCGATAGGCCCAATAAGTCTCGTCTTGACCACCAGGCTTGACAGACCTGTCAAACCCACCTTCGACTCATTATTTGTCTCCAAGTTGTCCTTCTAAATTATGACTAATGTAAGAAAGTCTTCATAAAAAGGATACGCGGACAATTTCCCCCACCCGCACATTATTTGAATCCTCTCACTCCCGTAGACCGTCAGACTCAGCACAAAAAAATAACACAAAGGCATGGAAAAAAAAATCAGGAATAACAAAGCAACAATAATAATAAAAAAAACATCCTCGGTGAAGTCCTACCGTCTGGTATTATGACTCTCCTGCCAAAACTTTGCACAGAACAAACCAACATCGCCACCCCAGCCGCTAAGGGCCAACCTGCATGCAAAAGTCTCCTTCGCTCAGGATGACGATGACTTCGACGACGACGGCTACGACGAAGAAGACCCAACCCACCCCACAAACGTCTGACTTAATGCATCAATAATGTAGGGCTACGCATTTGTTATAACGTAACAGTATTGTTATTTGATCTTGATTGTATGTGTGTGCCAGACACCCTTCGGTTAGCAGTTTTGTGGTATGCTGGCGTGGCGCAAAATTTAAATGGGTTAACCTTGAAAATAGTCCAGACGGTATTTTTAGACGAAAAATTCTTCATGTGCACGAGGGATGACGATGATGATGACGACGACATCGACGAAGACGACGACGAGGTTCAGTCAATGAAATGAAAGGACGAAGGATGAGGAGAGGATAAAATGGATCAAAGTTAGGCTAATGGAAGGAGCGAGATAGACAGATAAAGGGCGCGCAAAAATATACCACACGACAGCAACGGCGCGCGTTTTCAGAGAGGGAGTTTGTTGTTTGTGTGCAGTGTGCCACATTGTTTTGATGATATTCTCTACGCTTCTGTATTTTTGTTATTTTGGGACAGAATTAACAGTAGAGGGTTCAAATTGGGCCATCAGGGGGCTTGTTGCTTAACATTGTTTAACAAAAAGCTCGCTTGTTGTGTCAAACAAGTGACAAATACGCGTGTTAGGTACGACACAAACGAACTTTTTTTTTTTTTTATTGTAGTCTTGACTAGTGATGTACCAAACCGAACATTTCTCAAACCGAGTTAACCCGAGTTGGAATTTAAGCAAACCGAGTTGCAAACCGGGTTGGCTAACTCAGTTTGTAACACAATTATCCCACCGTCACATAAGAAACTAAAACCGAACCGAATACGAATTCATGAATCAGCTTGTAACTCGGTTTCACTGGGTGTGTATACGCTAAATTGACTTGGTTCGATGGAGCACACACCAAAACAGGGCATACACAAAAAAACTGACACAACTATGTGAAAAAGAACCAACAATGAGAGAAACCAGGAGCCACCAACGAAACCGAATTCCAAATAGGTATGGAATCGGGCAGTGCAACTCGGTTTGTATAAAAACAATAGACCGCTGTGCAACTCGACTTACGAACCCGTAACTCGACTCTCGTAATATACGGGTACATTAATGTGTATGCTTATCCTAACCAACTCAAACCGAATTGTGTGTTCAACTCGGTTTAATGCTGTTTTGGCAGTTTTTTTCGGTTTGTTTCATTGGTTTCGCAAACTCGGTTTGATAGTAATGTAACTCGGTTTAACTCGGTTAGAACTGGTTTATCAACTCGAGTTGACACATCACTAATCTTGACTTTTACCTTTTCTGACAGTGACAACTAAGTCTCGTGATCCCTCAAAACAGGATGCCGGGAATTATATTCTCATGATGGCAGAACTAGACGGAATCGGTGCTGCCAAAGTTACACCACACAGAATGTGTTCCCAAAGGGCATTACACTTATGTAGCGACATCCGGGATAATTATCACGGATTCAGGTCAACTGTAATTGGAAAAAGTGCTGCCATTTCGAATTTTCCGTCTGTCGATAACTTTCAGGGAGATGACGCACATGCCTTCATTGCAAAATTTCAACGATGCCATTAAACCTTCTCCGGGCAATGTGTGTCTAATTGACACACTCACTTACTTACCTACTTAGGTGGCGCTACAGTTCGGGGTGAACCTGGGCATCAACCAACAAGCCTCTCCATTTAGCTCGGTCTTTAGCTATATGCCTCCAGTTGCGCACTCCAAGTTGGTCGAGGTCCCATTGAACTTGTGCGCGCCACCTACGGCGATGATTCCCTCTACTGCGTCGTCCCTCGGGGTTAGATTCGAAGACTCTGCGCGCCGGAGCGTTGGTGTCCATTCGCTCTACATGTCCTAGCCATCTCAGACGTCCAATACGCAGTTTTTTGCCTAGGTCGATGTGGCTGTACAGCTCGTATAGTTCCTGATTGAATCTTCTCCTCCAAAACCCGGTAACGCAAACGGGACCGAAAATCTTACGAAGAATTTTTTCTCTCGAAGCGACCAAGGATATCTTCATCCTCTTTCAATAAAGTCCATGTTTCAGCGCCGTAAAGCAGAACTCGGATGATCAGGGTCTTATGCAGAGTCTCCTTAGTTGTTCGAGATAGGGCTTCACTGTTGAATTGCCTTACTTAGGTGGCGCTACAGTTCGGGGTGAACCTGGACCTCATAAGCCTTGCCTTATAAGCACAAAAAAACAGCGATTGGCAAGAGTTATTCTTCAATTGATTTCTGCGCTGATCTTGTTTTTTGAATTCACAGCAGAGCCAAGGTAGACAAAGTCCCTTACCTTACCACGAAGTTATAGCTGCCCACTGTGACGTTTTGTCCAATTCGTCGGTGTTGGCTTTCCCTTCTAGTTGACAGCATATACTTGGTTTTGCCCTCGTTTATCGCTAAACCCATTTTGGCCGCTTCCGCCTCAATGCTTGCAAACGCACCGATGTCAGCCCGCTGAGTTCTTCCGATAATGTCTATATCGCTGGCGTATGCAAGCAGTTGTACAGACTTGTAATAGATTGTGCCTCGGGTGTTGGCTTGTGAGTTCCGCATAATCCGTTCAAGTACAATGTTAAAGAAGTCACTTGGTAGCGCGTCACCTTGTCTAAAGCCTTTTTCGACATCAAAGGTCTCGGTGAGGTCATTACCGACCTTGATGGAGTAGTGAGCGTTCTCCATCGTCAGCCTGCACAGACGGACAAGTTTGGCAGGGATGCCAAAACTAGACATGGCTCTATAAAGCTCTTCTCTATAGATGCTGTCATAGGCGGCCTTAAAATCGATAAAGAGGTGGTGAGTATCGATTTGGAATTCTTGAGTTTTCTCCAGGATCTGCCGATCAGTGAGAAGATTTGATCGATGGTGGACTTTCCTGGCCTGAAACCGCACTGATAGGGTCCAATCAGGCTGTTGGTAAAAGGTTTCAGACGTTCACACAATATCACCGAAAAGATCTTGTATGCGATGTTGAGGAGACTGATGCCTCTATAATTGGCGCAGTTGGGGGGGTCTCTTTTCTTGTGGATCGGGCAAACGATGCTGAGGTTCCATTCATCAGGCATACACTCGTCTGACCAAATCTTAGAGATGAGTTGGTGTATGCAGTCTACCAATTCATCCCCAGCTGCCTTGAAAAGTTCGGCCGGTAAGCCGTCAGGTCTAGCAGCCTCGTTGGCTTTTAGCTTGGATATTGCTATCCTCATCTCGTTTTGGTCAGGTGGACGGAAATTTTGACTATCATCGTCTATGTTGAATGGTTCATTCTGCCTGGCAGCGGGATGTTGGTCTTCGCCGCCGTTATACAGTCTGCAGAAGTAGTTTTTCCATATTCTCAGCACCGACTGCGATTCTACTACGAGGTTTCCATTTTCATCCCTACAGGTTTCTGTACGGGTATTGCTCCTCCGACACGTTCTTTTTATCTTTTGGTAAAACTTTGGTATAAACTCTCGATATTCTCAAATGCGCGCTTCTCATGCTCTTTCTTCTTCTTTTGGAGAAGCCGATGTTCTTTCCGGCTCTTTTGCTCGTAGAGCTCACGAGCAGCTCTCGTCTTCCTTTGCAGTGCCGCTTTGTATGCCTCTTGTTTTGCTGCATGCACTCGTCGGCATTCTTCGTCAAACCAGGGGTTTCGCGGTGGTGGGCGAGCGAGACCCAGCACATCAGTCGCGGCGTTTCTGATGGCATGTTGGCATCGTTGCCACTGGTCTTCGGCACTTGTTGCTGGCGGCATAGGGGTGATTGAGAGATTTCGGGATACGCGTTCAGCGAAGAGTCTGGCGGTCTCTTGCGATTGTAGCTTTTCGACGTTAAATTTTCTCACAGTGATTCTTCATTGTTGCTCACGTTGGGATTTCCGCATTCGTTCCTTGGCTACAACAAGGTAATGATCCGAGTCTATGTTGACCGCTCGGAAGGTCCGGACATCCAGAATACTGGAGGCATGTCTTGCGTCGATCGCAATATGATCAATTTGGTTGATCGTTACATGATCATTGGACCGCCATGGCTGCTTATGAATATCGAGATGAGGAAACCATGTGCTTGCTATGGTGACATTTCGCTCCACAGCGAAATCAATTAGCCTTAGTCCGTTATCAGACGTGGTGTCGTGTAGGCTATGCTTACCGACAGCCCTACCAAAGACGTCCTCCTTTCCTATTTTGGCGTCAAAATCACCCAATACGATTTTAACGTCGTATTTAGGACATTGCTCATATGTTTTGTCGAGGAGCTCGTAGAAACACTCTTTGGTGGCAGGGTCCTTCTCTTCCGTGGGGGCATGAACACGTATTAGGCTTATGTTAGCGAATTTAGCCTTGATCCGGATCGTCATAATACGCTCGCTTACGTGTCGGAAGCTTAAGACTTCTTGCCTAAGCCTGCCGCGTATGACAAATCCGCATCCGAATAAGCGTTGTCTGTTGCCTCTGTAGCAATCACCGTAGTAGATGTCACAGATTTTCATCCTCTTTTTGCCCGGCCCATCCCATCGAACTTCCTGGATGGCGGTAATATCTTCTTTATAGCAGTCTAGGGCCTCTGCTGGTTGTTCGGCTGCACGTGATCTGTAAAGGGACAGAACATTCCACGTACAGATCCGAAGGTCGTTGTCCTTATTTCATTTGCTGGGGTCGTCATTAGTTGAGTCATCCTTATCCGAGGCTTTAGGTTATTTCGGAACCATGAGTTTTTTTACGTGGTAGGGAAGTTACCCCGACGGCACAACCCCCAACCTGGAGGGCCAGTTCCTTAATTATACCCCTAGGATGAGGGGCCGGGTACACCGGTGCCAGTAGTCCACTACGGGAGTATGAGCGCTGCCGTTGGCCCATTAAGAGCTCCTCCGCCACCATCTCTATGCCAATGTCATGACCAACATTGGAAATTCCTTACCGACCTGTGATCCGAATACGTCGAAGCAGCTCGCGCAATTTATTCACTAAGTTCAAACCTAGCTGGAACTATAGACGCCACCGTTGACTCCGTCTGGGGAATTCGTCCGCTGCCGCCTGGAATAGGAATAAGTGCTCTAGTGGGAAAGCACTTTTCTTCCGGGATCTCGGGGAGCTCTCCGGCGTTTCGACAGGAAAGATGCTGAACTTCATCAAATCATCAGGGTGGTTTGTTTGCAGAAATGAAGTAAGTGACTAAGTTAATAGTTTTTTTTTTTAGTTTCAATGGGTAAGGGAACTTTTTCCCCCATGGGTATCACAATGGGTCAAGGTCCCTCTCTGCCAGCCCACATACCTAACCTAACCTAAACCCGTTTGAACGTATGGTATACAACTTTGAAGTTGTACTAAACGAAGCAGTAGAGATATCCTGCATTATTTGCAAAACAAAGTACTAAGAGTCATAGTAAATGCCCCATGGTGTATCAGAAACGATAATATCCACAGAGGCTTAGGAGTAACTACCGTCGATGAGGAAATAACAAATTTTGCTCGAAAACTCCGTATTCGTTTTCATGGTCATTCCAACACTGTTATACTCCAAATTCTGGACGAGACTAACCTTGTGCGCCGACTACAAAGAACAAACCCGTTAATGGTGCTTTTGTTGCTGCCTAACGCAAATATTTTTGAAACTAAAACTAATTGATAAGGAAACTTACTCGTAGTAAACTAGTAGAAGGGAGGTGTTGTTTAGTGAGGAAAAATCTCACATTACTATGTGCACTGGGCACATAGTGTCTATGAAGATTTTTCACCTACCTACGGAAAAAAATACAAATTTATTTCGATCCATATTTATGAGGATTCACCTTGATAAGCCATGGTGGCATTATCCCCAAGCTGGAACTCAACCTGTGCTTCCTGTTCTAGACCGAAAGAAAATGTCCCGTCAAGTATTCGTGAATAAGGAAAAGGTTTTCAATCAGTCAGACTCAGGAAAATCCTGTCTACAGCAAGATTAAGGACCCTTGACAGTCGATTTTTTGAAGAACTTGGGGCTTGCAAAACATCGAATTGAAAGAGCTCTTGAGATTCGTATTCTTTTCATTTCCATTACACAATCAATGCGATGAAGTGGGAGGTTTGTGATCCTTTGTTTTCGGATCAAAACCTCGTCGAAAAAGAAAGAAGAAATAGGCTGGAGTCTAAGTGAACAAGTGTACTATCCAGTAGGTGGCTGGCAATTCGAATTGCTTTGTGCTAGTGTGCTACTACTGGTTCTTCGGAGAGATTGTTTCAACCCCAGGTGTGTGCTTAAAATTTTTCGAACCACGTGCTTCATGTTTTAACTCTAGCGCTACCGAGTTAAGACTTCCAGATTCTGCCATGACCGCCTTGTGTATTAGTATAGAAAGGCAAGACGCAGAAATTTGGTGCTCTACTTACTTGCTTAAAGGGCTCCCGACACTTGGAGAGTCTCTGCCTGAGATACGGCTCCCTTCCATTCTCTGCGATCCCCGGCACGCTGCTTCCAGTTGTGAAGACCAAGTTTTCTGGCATCCGCAACAGCTTGTTCTTTATACCGGAGGTTCGGTCTTTTTTGTCGCCTCGAACCGGGGGGCTAAGATTCGAAGATTCACTTGGCTGGAGCGTTGTTGTCCATTCACTCGATGTGGCCAAGCCAATGTAGTCGACGTGTCTTGGCTTTTTGGACTACATCAACATCCTAGTACAACTCATAGAGTTCGCGGTTGTATCTTCTCCTCCATTCTCCTCCTCGTGGGACCTAATATGCGACGAAATGTTTTTTGCTGAAAGGTACCCAATATTCGCTCTGTTTTCTTACTTATCGCCCAGCAATCGGCGCCATAAAGCAAGACTGGTAAGATGAGCGTTCTATAGAGTATTTATTTGGTCCTTCGAGTTAGAAGCTTCGAACCCGGTTGTTTTGCCAAACCGAAGTAGCAGCGGTTTGCTAAGGTTATTCTTCGTCGGATCTCCTTGAAGGTGTCATTTGTGGGGTTTATGTTTGCTCCGAGGTAGGTCAACCCCTTAACTACCTCGAAGTTGTAGTCATCAACAGTGACGTTCTGTCCAAGGTTTTGAGCAGATAATTTCTTGTTTGTTGACAACATGTACTTAGTCTTGTCCTCAATTACTTCAAGAGCTACTCGTTTCGTCTGCTCTTCTATTGCCGTAATTGCCTCTACAATGGCTTGCCGGGATCTTCCGATGATGTCAATATCGTCCGCGTATCACAGCAGTTGGATAGATTTGTGAAAGATTGTGCTTTCCGTGTTAACACCTGCCCTACGCACTATCTGCTCCAGCACAATATTGAAGAAGTCACATGACAGCGCATCTCCTTGCCAGAACCCGGTGCATGTTTGGAGAAGTTCAGAAGATCTGTTTCCAAGTTGCACAGAACATCGCATGTTTTCCAGCGTTACGCGACACATCTGGATAAGTTTAGACGGTATCCCGAATTGGGCCATCGCTTGGTAGAGTTCAAGGCGTTGAATGCTGTCGTAAGCGGCTTTAAAGTCGATGAAAAGGTGGTGAGTTTCGACTTGACATTCGTTGATCTTTTGCAGGATTTGCCTTAGTGTGAAAATTTGGTCTGTTGTCGATCTGCCGGGCCGGCAGCTACACTGGTACGTGCCGATTAGTGTGTTGCAGAAAGGTTTTAGACGGTTACACAATACGTTGGATAGGATCTTATATGCGATATTTAGCAGGGATCTTCTTCTTCCTTTTATCAGCGAGGCTATGATCCGAAAACAAGGGATCACAGCCCTCCCACTTCACCGCATTTCTACTGATCCGCCTGTGGGGTTCGCCTATTTGACCTCAGAAAATATCGGCAGGCCTGCCGATTTTGGATCACTCGGTTACTGAGGCCAATGAAATGCCGATGTCGTCGCATTTGTCTGATCCAGGCGTTTATAGGCCTGCCTTTCCTACATCGCGATGTCTTTGGAACGTGCATAGATATTGCCTTTTTAACAGGGTTCAAATGATCTCTTCTTTGAACGTGGCAATACCAGCTGAGCCGGTCGCGCTCTAATTTGTGTACGATGGTTTCCTTGATGTGAAAGCTTCCACGGATCTTCGAACTTCTTATTCGATCAAGCTTGGTCACTCCTGCTGTCATGCGAAGCATCTTCATCTCAGCTGCCGTTAATTTGCTCTCATACTTTTTGTACATCGTCCAACATTGTGAACCGTATGTGAGCGCTGGACGTACAACTGCGGTGTAGAGCCTTCCTTTCAACTTAGGGGGCAATTTTCTGTCACAGAAGATAGCGGAATTTTCTCGCCACTTCATCCACCCTACGCTTACACGATGATTGATGTCGTCATCACAAGTTGCTTTGCTATTGATCATAGATCCCAGATATTTGAACTTTTCGCACTTGGGAAGCACTGTTTCATTCAAATAAATGTCTGGAATAGGCCTGAGTGGATCAGAGAACGGGCAGCACAAGTACTCTGTCTTTTTTGAACTAATGCGATACCAATTTCCCTCCAAAACGTCCACCCACACATCAAGTGCTCGTTGCAGGGATGTAGGATCCTCACTTATGATGGCTCCATCGTCAGCAAAGAATAACTGATGTACCTTGGGGTCCATCACTTTACCTTCAAGCAGATAATCAAGGACTGTAATAAAGAGCAAAGGACTTAAAACGCTTCCCTGGTGCACCCCGACTTTGATTGGGAACTCTTCGGTTACTCCAGCGGGACATCTTACTCTTGTCTTTGCTCTTTCGTACATGTCCATGATCATCTGTACATAGGTTTCTGGAACCCCTCGATGTCTTAGCGCCACCCATATCAGATCTCGTGGTTGTCTGTCGAATGCCTTTTCAAAGTCAACCAATACAATATGCAAATCCCTTAAGGAATCACCATGTTTTTCCATTATGATCCTTATACTTTGGATTGCATCTGTGGTTGATTTACCCGAGACAAACCCGCACTGATCATCAGATAGCCGTATTATTTTTCGCAGTCGGCCACCTAATACCCGCTCAACGATCTTCATGGTGTGTGACATCAGCTTGATCGAACGGTAGTTATCACAGTTTCACGTATCACCCTTCCCTTTGTATACAGGGAGGAGGTAACTTTCCCTCCATTGATTCGGCATTGGATCACCTCTCACGAATTTGGAGATAAGAATTCTGAGCCATCTGAACCCGATGTCTCTCAGAGGGTATTTCGTCTGGCCCAACCGCTTTTCGTTTTTTGGAGTATTTGACCGCCTCACTAACTTCTTCGACTGTAATGTCGGGTATTTCTTCACAGTTTTGGGTGGCTCTTGGAAAGTATAGCCCGGGAAACTGTTCATTTAAAAGCTCTTCACAATACTGTCGCCACCTCTGCAGAATTTTGTCGTCATCCACAAGAAGCTGGCCATGAGCATTGCTAATGAACTTTGGCGAACGAATCTCCTGAGCATTGTTCCTTCTTTGGGCGGCTATTTTGAAGATAGTGGCGCTCTAGTTCATATTGTGTCTTCGCAGCTCCTGGATAGCCTGGTTTGCATCAGCAACGGGGGAAAATATTTTCTCCAGCTCCCGATACAGGCCCTCCGTACTCTCTGCTTGAAGCTGGGCGCACTTCTTCTTCGTTTTTTTCTTGCAGCATCTGTATTCCATTTCGAGGCGAGCTTTTTCGTCATTATTATTAGAGGGGCACTTTGACCAAGCTTTGAAAGCCGCTTTCTTCTCATTTATCACTTTCTTAGCTTCATCACTCCACCACCATGTTTCTTTGGCGTGTTGATGGTGGCCTTTTGAAGCTCCCAGCAGTGATTTGGCCTTATTTAAGCAAGTTCGCTGTAGGGAATCCCACATATTTTGTGCTCTGCACTCTTCATCCTCAGCTCCGTTGATGGTGTGAGAGAGGTAATTTTTCATTACGAAAACAAAAGCTTCGCCTTTTTCTATGTCCAGATTGTACCACTTGATTTTCTCAGAGACCCTTGTTTGTTTGCTTTTCTTCGGTGTTTTCATAAAAATTTCTGTTAGCAGGAGACGGTGTTGCCGAGCCATTGCCTCTCCCAGGATCACTTTGCAATCTTTTACCCGGGGCTTCATGAAACTGGCTACCAAATGGTAGTCAATCTGAGTTTCATCTCCACCACTGCTGTAAGTGATCAGGTGTCGGCTTTGTTTGATGAACATGGTATTTAACACGATAAGACCGTGTGATTTGCACATGCTTAGGATGTCTTCACCAGGAAGGTTCCTGGTGCCATATCCTAGTCCTCCATGGCAGTCTTCATAGTCTTCGTTTGATTTCCCGACATGTCCATTCAAATCTCCTCCAACAAATAGAAATTCTTCCTTTGGGATGTTCTTAAGGAGATTGTGGAAATCTAGCCAAAATGCATCTTTATCTCTCTGATTGTACCCATCGTGGGGAACATATGCACTGACAATATTCCACACCTCTCCTTGTATTACTAGTTTGAGAGACATCAAACGGTCGCTGGACTTCGAAATGCTCAAGACGTTACCAAGTAGCTCTGCCGCAAGGATGATACCGATTCCGTTCTTAGGCTTTTCCGTTCCGTAGTAGAACATCTTGTAATCTTTTGTCCTAACGTCCAAGAAACGCGCCCGATTCGCGGTGTTTTTCCATTTCGTCTCTTGGACACACAAGATGTCTACCCGCCTTCTATTCATCATCTCTTCCAGCTCGTAACTTCGACCGGTCATGCTTCCAACGTTCCAACTCGCGACCCTCAAATTGCGTCCAAACTGTTTCATTATTTTGCTAGCCCCCGGAATCCGTATAGCTCTGACCCGAACATTTCTGCTCGGTCCAGGATCAGTACGATGCACAGCAGTGGTAGTGCCTGGCGGGGTAGTGCCTTTCCTTTTTGCAAGTATTACCATAATGATACAGTTTTGCAATACAATTTTTTGCACCATATTGCGATGGTGTTTGTTGTTTGACACGTGCATGCTCCTGTTTTAGTATTGTTTGATCTTTCTTTTATGACACCGGTGATCTCCAGTCGTGTCAACCCACGGACTCGCATGCACACTTGTGGGAGGGTCTTTAAGGTAGTATATGTGTCGCTAGGCTCACTTGGGTGTTATATTGCCTAGATCTAGTTTGTCCCCTTAGTCGCCTTTTACGACAAGCGCTGGTTGTTGGGGGGGGGGGGCGCTGCAGTGATATTCTTAACCCGTCCCTGCACGGGGAGACGGGATATGCCTCAATAGTTCTTACAATCGCCATTTTTGAAGATGGGGCATATAGAGCTGATACTCCAGTCGTCGGACATGCTTTCCTCTATCCATACTTGGCTGATGACTTGGTGCATGCACTCTACCAAGATATCGCCTCCGTAGTTAAAAAGTTCAGCTGTGAGGCCATCAGAGTCAGTGGGTTTGTTGTTTTTTAGTTTTCTGACTACTGCGCTAACTTCTTCAATACTGGATGGTGGTATTGGTTCGTCATTGACTGGAAGCGAGTTCTCCTCTTGCCCTATCACGCTCACTGTTTGCTGCCCGTTAAGCAACTGCTGGAAGTGTTGCTTAAACACGTCGACAATTATCTGCGTTTCGGTGCTTTAAAATGCTGTATTGAAAAAAATGCCCCTTTCATGTCTACTATTTCTCTCCACTACTGTATCCAAACGCAATCAATGCACTCCCACCCTCATTGAAATGCATTATTCTTTGTCCTACCAACACATAACAGAAAAAACGAAAATAAAATTATCCTGTGGGTAGTTCCACACGAAAGGTTTGACATTGAATTTTTCAAAGCCAAAAAAAAAAACCAACACAAGTGAAGACAATTATTTTGCAAATCACTCAAACGTCCTTCATGCCACAGACAGACACGCACACTTAATAAAAAATAAAAATAAAAAACACCAACAACCTTATCCACCAACAGTAGAAAAAAAAGGACATTTTGGTCTTTACTTTTTGAATGGCTGAACGGTATTTTCCTTGCCCTCCAGGGTTAAACTTTTCAAAATCTACTCGTATGTAAGTGCCACATATGGCTTTGTAAGAAAATTAACTACCCCCAAGGGTCGATGTTCTAATAGCGATGGACAGATGAAATCAGACCAAAGTAACACGAAGAAGTAATATTTTTTTATTGGATAGAAATCCGCCATTTCCCGCCTAGAATACAGTTGTGGTCGCCACTTGTGTTGATGATTTTACCATGAGTCTTGGATGTTTTCTCCAAGATAGGCTGAAACAAGTTTAGGAAAGGATACTACGTACAGATAAGCTATGTATGTCTAGATTGGGTCATACTCGTACTTTACGGACTAGACGAGGAGTGATGTAATAAGAGGACAATAGCAGGACATTATAGAATTTATTCGTAAAGTTGTAAAAGAGAATTGGTTTCGCTTGAAGCACATTTCAATTTTAATCTGAAATTGCTTTTTTCTTTTTACAGGGAATACAACAAGTGTGCAGACACACTTAGACCAGTGAAGGTCCTTTGTGATGCAATGGATCAACCTTAAGGCCACTCAGGGACTAACAAAACCAACCGGAGTTTTTGATAAAGCGATGGATGCTCATGACGTCTAAGGACGTAAGATCGCCCAGATTTTCAAGGAAGGAGGACCCTAGATGGAGCATTCTTTTACGCGATAGGACAAGACAAGTGCGTAGAAGGTGAAGGATAGTTTCCTCCTCCTCCTCGTCCCTACAGCTGCAGAAGTCGTTGGAAAAGAGGCCAAGTCTTTTGGCGTGTTGGCCTCTAAAACAGTATCCAGTGAGACTACCCACAACGCAGCTGTTCTGTGATCGCTTTACCTTGACCAACTTGGCACTACGTTTTTGGTCCAGCCTAGGCCAGATCTGTCTCGAAATGTGACACGTTGAGCCGTTTTCCCATCTGAGGCTGGTCTTGCTAATAGCGTTCAGCTTAAGTAGATGCTCACATATAGTGGGGGGCATACCCAGGGCTTGCCTATCAAGCACAATCCTTAGAGTAGTTCACTGTCTGGCGAACTCGTCCGCACTGCAGTTTCGTGGAATGTCACTGTGACCTGCCACCCAGCATAGGTGAATGTTAAACTGCTCTGCCATTTCCATAAGAGATAAACGGCAGTTTAAGGTGGCCTTTGAAGTGAAGGAGCACGATTCCAGGGAATTGATTGGTTGCCACCTGGCTGTTGTCAGTGACATTGCTAATAACCCTGACAGATAGTACATAACACTTCAGCTAACCATTCTTATCATAGCGGAAGTAGGTGTTTCGAAAGATAGAACTGGGCAGTGTATGAGAACACAAGTATCTAATACGAGTGCCCTTTACCTTTTTTACATTAAGCCTAGTCACTCGACTGAAGTCGAGTTGTTATTTAAGAACTACTCTACTGCGCCGTCCATCCGGTGTGGATTTGAAGACTTTCTGGGCTGGAACGTTGGGCTCCATCCGCTTTACATGACCCAGCCGTCTTAGTCACTATATGTGAACTCTTATAGCTAAGTCGATGTCCTTGTACAGGCCGTATAGCTTGGCATTGTACCCCCTCCACTCACCGTCTATGCAGGCGGGACCAAAGATCACTCTAAGAACTTTCCTCTCAAAGTAACCAAGGGCATCCTCGTCTGATTGTGACAAAGTCCATGCCTCTGCGCCATACAGCACAACTGGGATGATTAATGTCTTATAAAGAGTTACCTTAGTAGTTCGAGCTTTCTTACTCAATTACCTTCTTAGCCCATAGAAATAGCGATTGGCAAGAGTGATCTTTCGTTTAATCTCCCCACTGAAGTCATTAGCAGAGCTCACCATAAAGTATAGGTAGACAAAGTCCTTTACTACCTCAAAGTTATATCTGTCTATTGTCGCACTCTGTCCAATTCACCGATGTTGGGTGTCCTTTTCTATAGACAGCATATATTTTGTTTTGCTTTCATTGGGGTTGGCTTGTGCGTTTCGTAGAATTCTCTCAAGTACTATGTTAAAGAGATCGCATGATAGCGCGTCACCTTGTCTATGACATTTCCTGGCATCGGATGGTTCGATGGTGTTCTTACCGATTTTGATGGAGCAGCGAGAGCTCTCCATCGTCATCTTGCACAAACGGACGAGCTTAGATTAAGATTAAAAGAAACTCGATCGGTATAAGTTCCTGCGGTCTACAACTAGGCAGTGATCCGAGTCAACGTTGGCTCCTCGGAAAGTCCGGACACCCAGAATACTGGAAGAGTGCCTTACGTCAATCGGGATGTGATCGATTTGGTTTCGTCGTGGCTAGGGCATTGCTCATATGTGTTGTCCAAGAGCTGGTAGAAATCATCTTTCGTCGCGTCGTCCATCTTCTGGTGAGGGGCGTGAGTGCATATTAGGCTAATGTTGGCGAATTTAGCCTTGATACGGATAGTCATGAGGCGCTCGTTCAAATGACGGAAACTCAAGACCTTTTGCATAAGTCTGCTTGTTATCTGTAGCAATCGCCGTAGTAGATGTCGCAGTTTTTCACCCAACTTTTGCCCTCCTTTGTTGTGTGAAGGCTTTCACTACGTCTATGATGATCATCAAGGTATTTATGTCGTCTATGTAGGATGATCGTCATATGGAAGGTTGTAACTAAATACACTCTTATCGTGTCTACGGTCGACAGAACACATATACCTTTACAGCTTCCACAATCCATAAAGTTACCCTATTTTGGAGGCTCGCTGATCATCCCTCTTTCCAGTCCAGTAGGAATCGTTCATTTTCTCATGCACTCCGTATAAGCGGGTGGAGCAGTAGTGTCGATCTACAAGTATTTGGCGCCCACCGCTTTTTTTTTTTCTTGAGGAAACTATTCGCGATTATTATCTCAATGATGCTATGAGGTTCGGTGCGTTTTCGGAAGCTTATTACTTTGGAAGACTTCTTTGAATATCGGAGATCATAACGCTGTTGTCTTAGTGGTTCAGCACGATTGCCAAATGTTCTCTCCATCTCTTGAGCTAATCAATCATAAAACTACGTACTGAAATCATTCATTTCAGTTTAAAAAAAAAAGCATCTATCAACGCAGCATTTGCAGTCTGCTACATTGCCCACCCCTTTTGTCCGTATTTTGAACTGCTCCTATTACGTTGATGTATCACCGCCATCATCGTGTGTAAGTCTAGAAGCCAAAGTAGATAGTGAAACGAATCGAAACTCGCCCGCCTGCCTGTCAAATAAATAACCAAAAACCAAACCGACCATTCATCCGGCCAAAAGGAGTGTAGGCCGATAATTTGTGCCTCTGCTGATGGTTCCTTTATCTGGCTGTGTATCTCGTCCTTCTCTTCCTCCCTGACATCAATAAGCTTCTTCAATATCTAATCACCCTTTTTTGGAATTTTTTTTTTGACCAGTCTCATCTATTCTCCTCCTGTCTGTCCTGTTCGTCGTTGCCCACTCCATCCTTCTCTTCCTCCCACGAACGACCTTTCGTTCCCACATCCAAGCAGAGTGCGTGAGTGTGTGTGTCAAGTGAGCGCGTTTTTGTCTGACTGATAAATTTTTGTGAAGGACACATTTTTTGCAATACACACACACACACACTGCTGAATTGAATTAACTTTTCAAGGAAATTGTCTCGCATTATGAAGTCTACGTTCGGAGAGTCTGCTGCTTTGGGTTGCTGCTGCTGTTGCTGGGCCTAGTGATGCTCCACAACTCTCTGCTACACCTATCTTATGTGCGACGGAGGAGTGCGCCATAATAGGTCCTGTCCTGTTTGTAGTCCTTTTTTTTTTTATTATTCTATAACTCTGTGAGGCGATGTGTGTATGGTTTATTGCTGTTGTTCTACGTCCTTGTCGGAACACAGTGGATTAACAGCACCAAATTCCTCTTCGCATCTTTGTTGCTGGAAGGTTTTTTTTTTCTATTTTTTGTTTTGGGAATTGTTGTAGCTAGACGTAGATGAATTCACGACCGACTCCTTTTTTGGGGGGCAGTGGGCGCTTTTTCTGCAACGGATGAATGCACGTTAGTAGTAGTTGAGCGGGATGATGCAGCGACGTGGAGTTTCAACTACGTATGGAGGGTTTTGGGAGATGCAGGAGTGGGAGTGAGTTTTCTTCAATGACTGTCTAGTGGACGAAGCTGTTTTCAATTGAATTAATTTTTCTGAGAACGGAATTCAATTAAGTCACTTGGAAGGATACAGAAGCGTGGATTTAATAAACGGATTGGATTCAGATGGATGTCCTCTGGTATTAGTCAGCGGTCAACAGCTGAGTCTATTGTGCCACAATAGATTATTTTGGGACCTTAAGGGAGGATATAAGGCAACGAATCTCAGAAGGCATCGTACAAACTTGTGGATATCCCTACAAGCGACCAAGATCAAGGAGGAGGAAGACCAAACGCGAACAGCTTCTTAATAACACTAACTTTATATCTATCTCTTATATACAATACATAACTGTGACATAAATAAGAACTCATTTTAAGGTGTTTACATTAGTGAACTATAGCACAGGGTACTACGGCGTACTCCACAGTACTTCCCTTCCAGTGGTTGAGATCAACTACGAGTATTGCGAAACGTAACTCGCCTTCCATACCTATAGTTACGTACGTGGGGTCGTCCTTAACTTCAGTGGGGTTCTGGGGCTGATGTTTTTCTTGTGCATCGTCCAACACATGAGCTGCTTTCAACCTGAGATGGTTGAGATATTTATCTGTTTTCCGTTTCTTTCAACAGTGTAGAATTTCGACGATCGCCTTACAACAGGGAATGGTCCGATGTATGGTGGGTGCAAAGGCGGTTTGACCGTATCATCACGTATGAAGGCGTGGGGTGCTCGCGTGAGATCTCAGGAAATCGTACTTGAGACATTGTGACCAAATCAAATGTTGCTTGATTTGCTTTCGAAGGATGCACGAATTCTCCAGGAATCGTCAAATTGGTTCCGTAGAGCATTTCCGCAACTCTGGCCTTGATATCCTCTTTGAAAACTGTTCGTAGTCCAAGGAGGACGGTGGGAAGGACGTCGACCCAATTTGTGGAGGTGTGGCATTTAATTGCTGCTTTCAGCGTACTATGCCATCGTTCGATGATTCCATTTAATTCCAGGTGGTACGGAGTTGTGCGTAGATGTGTAATGCCGAGAGTTTTTGATACCTCCTTAAACAGATCGCTTTCAAACTGCCTACCCTGGTCTGTTGTTATTCTCTGTGGAACACCGTAGCGACATATCCAGGTTGTGTATAGGGCGCGGCAAACTGTCTCTGCCGTAATGTCTTCGATAGGTACAGCCTCCGGCCATCGAGAAAATCTATCGATCATAGTTAAACAATAACGGAATCCTTCCGACGATGGTAAGGGGCCAACGATGTCGATGTTTATATGCTGAAATCGGTTATATGTCTTATTGTACTCACCGATATGCGTGAAATTTTGCAGCGCTGGCATGCCAGACACATCCTTGCCCATGTCCGACATTCGCTCTTCATATTCGGCCAGATGAATCGCTCACTCACCATCTTCGTAGTAGCTCGAACACTAGGCCGTGCCATGGAATGCACGTTGTTGAATGCAGATCGTCCTAACTCTTTCGTAATATACGGTCGGATGCGCTCGGTGGAAACATCACAGAAGATGGTAATGTTGTCGCTGCCTGGTACTGGGAATTTCTTAAATACCAGTCCCATAGAGCTGTCGGTTAACAATCCTTGTAGTTCCTCGTCTTTTAATTGGGATCTTGAGAGGACGGAATAGTCCATGGTGTCGGTGGCGGTGATGGCTTCGATACGGGACAATGCATCAGCAACGATGTTCTCACCTCCTGCGATGTACCTCACGTCAGTTGAGAATTGGCTGATATAATCCAGTTGTCTCCGTTGTCGTGGAGAGGCCTTTTCCAATTTTTGACTGAATGCGAAGGTAAGCGGCTTATGGTCTGTAAAGAGAAAACTACGACCTTCGAGCATATGTCTAAAATGTTTTACCGCTGAATATGCGCTGAGTAGCTCTCGATCGTAGGTACTATATTTGCTTTGCGTCGGCGATAGCTTACTCGAGAAGAATCCTAGAGGTTGCCAAGAATTTTCAACAAACTGCTGAAGAACGGCTCCAACAGCAAAGTCCGATGCATCGACCATTAATGCCAGTTGGCCAGTTGCACTAGAGTGAGCCAATATTGTAGCTTTAGATAAGAACTGCTTACATTTTTCGAATGCTGTTAAGGTGTCACTGGTCCACTCGATTCGAGTTCGGTCGTTCTTCTTGTTCCCCTTGATCAACGTCTGGAGTTTGGTTTGAGAGTTGACGGCATGCGGTATGAAGTGGCGATAGAAGTTGACCATCGCAAGAAATGGGCGTAGGTTACTGACGTGTTTGGGGCGGCATAAGGTCGTTGATGAATGAATTTTCAAAATTCCCAAGCCAGCTGTAAAGCAACAACTAAAATTGTATTATCTGGCGAGGGGTTAAACATTCGACCACTTTCGGTGGCAAACTGGATCCAAAATTTATCAAATTTTACAAAAACAGGTCTTCCTTGATGTTAAGAAACATTTAGGGCATTAGTCCTGTAACAGCAGAGTATTCATAGAATAATCAGTGGTTGGATTAAATAACGTCCCCTTGAGCTGAAGATGCGAGTGGCTTTTATTCCGAAAATGGGAAAATGTGGACCTGAATCCACGAACGATTTCTGATCCATTAGCTTAACATATTTGGTACTTAAATCGCTGGAAAGTATCTTAAACGCTCACATAAGAAAACTCTTGAGACTTCCTGACTATCTAAATCTTAGTACGTGTACACCAAGGGGAGATCCCTAGAAACGGCCCTCCATGAGGTGGTGCAAACGATTGAAAAACAAACAATATACCCTAGTTTCCTTCTTAGACATTGAAAGCGCATTTATTTACGTCCTAACTGAAGCGATTCAGGAATATCTCACGGAGTGAGTATTGAGGATTCTATTAGTCATTGAATAGCATCCATGAAAAAAAAAAACAGAACCCTTTAATCAAACCTAGGTAATTTCATTCTTATCAAATTAGACAGGGAACACCTCAAGGTGGGGCTTTCTAACCTCTTCTATGGCTTGTGGTAGTAAACAAAATTCTGTCAAGACTTGACAGAGACGGTGTCAAGGTTATCGCATATGAGGATGACTTGACAATGTTAGTATCGAGAATGTTTCCTTCAGTAATTAGTGAAATCAGGAAAGGAGCTTTCCCGAGTACACCTGGCTCTGCTCTAGACGCTTTGCTGAACTTACCTCCCCTCGATACTTGTATCATGGGTTGCACTATCAAAGCCATCTATCGTCTTAGGCGGGGCGGTTTTTGGTAAACTCCACACTGGAACTTTGATGAACTTTGATGAACTTGCGCGACACTTATCTTACGACTCCTGTCTTATGGATATGCCGTCTGATGCAAGGACACCAGAACTCCAGCTGATGCGCAAATTCAGAGTCGACTTTCCTTGTGTTCAGGACTGGCTTCGGCCAGAGTCACAGCCGGGAATAGAATGTAGTCGTATTTTCACGGAACTATGTTGTGAAGAACAGGTGGAAGGGACGTAGCATTTGTGTCTGTAGTGACAGTCAGGCTGCGCTTAAGGCCTTGCTTAACCCTTTAACCACTTCCAAAATAGTTCGTGAAACCAAAAACTCTTTGAACTCGGTCGCAAGGCTGAATCCTCTGTCTCTTATCTGGGTCCCAGGTCATACTGAGATCTTGGGGAACAAGATGTCCGATGAGATTGCTAGACAAGGCTCAGAGGAGGATTTCTCAGGTCCCGAACCCGCGTTGGGTCTTCCAGCGTCCTCGGTTAGGGCTTCCATTAACGATTGGGTCTCTCACGAGCAAAATTGTGTGTGGCATGACTCTCTAGGATGCAGGTTGACTAAACGCTTGCTCCCGGACGTTTGTAAGAAATCAGCATACTTGCTGCCTCTCAGCAGAAAAGACTGTAGACAACTTATCGGCGTCTTGACAGGCCACTTCGCTTTTGCCAAGCACCTTAACGTGTTAGGCTTAAGTGACACTACAATCTGCGACGCTTGTGGAGAGAGTGACGACACCACGGAACATTATCTCTGTGCGTGTCCGGCCTTTGCTCGTATCAGGTGGCAGATCTTCGGTGCGGATGTGGTGAGTGCTGGTACTGTAAGCTCCTCATAACTGAAGTGCTTGCTTGGCTTTCTTAGAAAGTCAAGGAAATTTTAATAAAATGGGTAAATCAGGGTTTGCTCTCTGGCAGTACAATGGACCAGTTGTGTCTGAGTGCTCCAGTCGAGTGTTTCCTATCCCAAAAAAAAAAAAAAAAAAAAACACAGTGGCACTTGGGCCACTAGTTGTGGACTCAATCTCAATCTAAACAGAACTGAACTAACACTTTTTACCACCAAACCCAAACTACGGAGCTTTACGACCAGGGTCTCCCTGGAAAAGTCTTCGCTAAGGTGCTAGAAACGTGTTCCAGAGCTGTGGTTGAGGACAGTTCGGGGGATGAGGAGGCGGTTTTCGTCCCGGTAAAAGCACAGCCGACCAGTTATTTACTCTCAGAATGGTTCTTAAGGTCTGCGAGTATACCAAACCTGTCTGCACTTGTTTTGTGGATTTGGAAAAAGCATATGATAAGGTTTCTGTCCACCTGACCAAAACGAAGTGAGGATAGCAATATACAAGCTAAAATCCAACAAGGCTGCTGGACCTGACGGCTTACCGGCCGAACTTTTCAAGGCAGCTGTGGATGAATTGGTAGAGTGCATACACCAACTCATCTCTAAGATTTGGTCAGACGAGTGTATGCCTGATAAATGGAATCTCAGCATCGTTTGCCCGATCCACAAGAAAGGAGACCTCCTCAACTGCGCCAATTATAGAGGCATCAGTCTCCTCAACATCGCATATAAGATCTTTTCTGCGATATCGTGTGAATGCCTGAAACCCTTTTATCAACAGCCTGATTGGACCCTATCAGTGCGGTTTCAGGCCAGCAAAGTCCACCATCGATCAAATCTTCACACTTCGGCAGATCCTGGAGAAAACCCAAGAATTCCAAATCGATACTCACCACCTCTTGATCGATTTCAAGGCCGCCTATGACAGCATCTATAGAGAAGAGCTTTATAGAGCCATGTCTAGTTTTGACATCCCTGCCAAACTTGTCCATCTGTGCATGTGATGGAGAACGCTCGCTGATCCATCAAGGTCGGTAATGACCTCACCGAAACCTTTGATGTCAAAAAAGGCTTTAGACAATGTGACGCGCTGTCATGTGACTTCTTTAATATTTTACTTGAACGGATTGTGCGGAACTCAGAAGCCAACACCGGAGGCACAATCTATTACAAGTCTGTACAACTGCTTGCATACGCCAGCGATATAGACATTATCGGCATAACTCAGCGGGCTGTCATCGGTGCGTTTGTAAGCATTGAGGCGGAAGCGGCCAAAATGGGTTTGGCGATAAACGAGGGCAAAACCAAGTATATGCTGTCAACTAGAAGGGAAAGCCAACACCAACGAATTGGACACAATGTCACAGTGGGCAGCTATAACTTCGAGGTAGTAAGGGACTTTGTCTACCTTGGCTCTGCTATATAGGTATATTCTACAAACAAGATCAGCGCAGAAATCAAGCGATGAATAACTCTTCCCAATCGCTCTTTTTTGTGCTTATAAGGCAATTCAACAGTAAAGCCCTATCTCGAACAACTAAGGAGACTCTGTATAAGATCCTGATCATACCAGTCCTGCTGTACGGCGCTAAAACATGAACTTCATTGAAAGTGGATGAATGTATCATTGGTCGCTTTAAGAAAAAAATTCTGGTAAAATACAACGACAACGACATTGACCTAGTAAAAAAGTACGTATTGGACGCTTGAGATGGCTAGGACATGTACAGCGAATGGACACCAACGCTCCGGCCCCCAGAGTCTTCGAATCTAACCCCGAGGGACGACGCAGTAAAGGCAATCATCGTCATAGGTGGCATGCACAAGTTTAAGGGGACGTCGACCAACTTGGAGTGCGTAACTGGAGGCAATTAGCTAAAGACCGGTGTTAATGGAAAGGCTTGTTGATTGAGGCCCAAGTTGACCTCGAACTGCAGCCCCACCCTAGTAAGTAAGTATCTCAAAAACTGTGTTAAATTGTTGCCTGTCTCTTAACGAGATGGCTAAACAATGCTATATTCACCTCATTTGGGTGCCGGGACAAAGAAATATTCCAGGGAATTGCATGGTCGTCGAACTCGGCAGGACTAGCTAGCCTATCGATTTCACCGAACAAGGTAAATCTCGGTATGCCTCTCTTTACAGCGAAATTGCTGCCTAAGCTCAATGGGCAGATGAGTAGACGGCACTACCAGAGTATATCCATAACTATGGATACACTCTACGCTCCAACTGCCTTATGTCATTATGGAGCACTGCATCATTGAAACAGTTGCATCATTAAATAATAATTGGTAACTCTTAATGTAAAGGAAGTCCGCCCTTTTACAGGTTTCGTAGGAAGAGTTGCAAACATTTGACTAGGTACAACCCATTCTTAACATGAGCAGCAACATATAATTATGCTAGGCCAGGCCACCTCATAAAGGCCTATCAGTTTGCAACAATGTTGTATCTCACGCTCATCAACGGAACGTCGGAAAGCAATAACCAGTTGGTGGTTGCTTGTTGATTTTTTCCCCGGTATTTCAGAAAAAAAGAAGAAGTTAACTGACACCCTATGGCGGCGGTAAAAATTACTTTCAACCAAAAACCCCAGTAGCCACTTTTCTCCGGTGCCTTCTCACTGTCTGATTGTCCGATAATTGTCATATCACGCATGTGTGCAGTCGGTGAAAAGATACAAAAGTCACTTATGATTATGCAGTGTGTCGGATCGAGTCTTCCCTTTTTTTTTTTGCTGCATCCTTCGCATCGAACGTGTTTATGCAACGGTGGCTTCCTTTTTTAACTCGAAACGCACAGTAGCATAATTTATGCCGGACCACAAATCGTCGAGACAGTTGTATGTCTGGGTTTTGGGCTTCCATGCAAAACTCATCATCATGATCGAAATAACATCAACAGCGGGACGGTCGTGTCGGGCCGACCATCTTAGAGGCTCCATTCCATCGTCGCGTTCGGAGTTATGTTGTTGTCATTATTGTTTGAGGGTTCGTGTGCACCGCGCTGTATGGTGAGGCTGTGACTTGAGATAATGGATTTCAGCCTTAACGACTGGTCATATATTCACATGGTGGTGACAGCTTATGGCAGGACGGATCATAAAGTCGATTTGGGGTTTGCCACGGTTGGCAGTCGCTACCGGATTGTGTGAGCTTTATGCGATGTTGCGGCGGAATTCACTCTGAGGAAGCGTTTTAATGGAAACTATTATATTCAAGGCACGTCGTTGTGTTTTTTCTTTTTACTAGTGTCCTTAAATTCGTAAGGTTTGCGTACTCAGTCGGCATTTTCTTAGAAAAGTTACAGTAGTGGTAGCGGTAGACATAGGAGATAATTGATGTAAGGTTTATGAATCACTGAAACTACCTATCTACAGGGTTTGCCCAATAAGTATCAGAACTGAAGTCATAAAAATAAATCTATTAAAGATGAGTTAGAACTTTTCAAAATACGACCCTGCATCAATCACTACACCGTTGCCAAAGCCTTTTTCATCGTTCATACGCCCCCTGGAAGTCGGCAACCGGAAGACTGTTCAAGCACCCCGTAGAAGCCGCTTGGAACGCCTCAACCATCCCGAAATGATGTATTTTCAGAGTCCTTTTGATCCGGAAGAATAAAAAGAAGTCGGGGGGAGCCGAATCTGGACTATAGGGTTGTTGGAGCAACGTTGCCACGTTGTGCTTGGCCAGTGCCTCCCCCACAATCAGCGACATGGGACTAGGCGCATTGTTGTGATGGAGCATCCAGGTATCGGCGATCTCCCTTCGGACGTTCGAGCACTTCTGCGTAAAATTAAAAAAAAAATTTAATGGCACAACCCTGCTCGATGATTCGCTATATCTTGACTCTCGATGCGACTAAATACACTTTTACTTCAGGCGCTATTTACACACTTCCCGTCCACAGCGATCACCCTTCACCCCTTTCCATTAGCAGGGCAAAATCAGTCCAGATACTTATTGGGCAAACCCTGTAGATACTCGTATAATATTCTAATGTTACTCTCGCTTTAGAAAAGGGCTCAAATAACCATACAGATACAGCATACTATAATATATGTACTATACGAATACTAGAGCGTTATACGCACTGCAACCTACAAGATCCACAGTCAGGTGTTTAGCGGAGAACTGGGTAAAAGCCTTTGATAAACCTCAACAAAGCTCCAGACTCAATGTACCAAATGTCTGAGGGGCTTAGTAAAGCCCTTCTGAGGTGAAGAAGTCTTTTTCTTGCCGTCATGGGGCATTCACAAGGAATATGCTCTGTCGCCTCTTTTTCTTCCCCACATAGCCGGCATAGTACGTCTGTATCTGCTATGAGGGGGCAATGACCAGTCAAGTAACCTGTTATGGTCCTTAAGTGTGCTTTTCTGAGCTCAAGTAGATTCTTAGCCTTACAACGGTTGAGGTTAATGAACATTTTTGCTTGTCTTAGGCCCTTGAATTTGACCCAGTACTCTGCATGACAATCAGCTTTCGAATGTTTTATTTTGATGTTTGCGCTACTTCGTGTAACTCCAAAATAGGTTTCAGGACCGACTAGTGGTCGGCTAGCGCATCTTCTTGCAAAGTCATCTGTTTTCATGGTTCCTATTCAGCCAAAACAAAATTCCTGAGCACTTCTTCTAACAACCGCGCTTAACTTAACATTGGTGCAATGGTGTAGTGGTAACATCGTCAATTGCCACGCTTATGGTTCATGGTTCAAATCCTGATGTCAGCAAACATTTATTTATTTCTAATGAAATATATAAACTCAGTCCGATCATTGTAAAAGCTTCTGTGAACACTACTGCGAAGGCATAACACTGGCAGTAGCTTGGTCATGTGGCTGGAGAAATTGTTCGCTCTGTTGATGATGATTTGCCCTTGACATCGATTGTCGGGAAAAAGTACTGTGAATCAGAAGCAATGACAATAATAACAAAAAATCTCCCCAGTTATCTGCACGCAACACCCGGAGAATAGCTGAAGCATAAACAACTGAGCTTCATGAACCACTACACCAAAATCTTTCTCCCTCCCTCTCTATCCATCCTTTCCAACGCCCGCACTGTATGTAAATATGTTAAAGGTATTCATAACCCTTTGAGTGCGCGCAAATTATGAAAAAAAAAAAAAAAAAAGTCGAGAAAGTTGACAACTTTCTATATCTATGAAGTGTAGTCTCGGCTGACCGCAGTGGTACCGAACTAGATGTGTGCAGCAGAATCGGGAAGGCTAAAGCTGCGTTCGGAATGCGATCTAAAATATGGAGAAGTAATGTTATCAGCTTAAGAACCAAGCTGCCACTGTTCCGCTCCAACGTAGAATCATTGCTGCTTTATGGGTGCAGTACTTGGAAGGTGGACACCATTAACACACGCAAGCTGCAAGTCTCCGTAAACGAATGCTTAAGAATCATCTTGAGGATTTTTTGGCCGAACCGCATCGCAAACGAACAACTTTATCTAAGGCCAAGAACCTATAAGCATTACTATACGAAGAAGAAAGTGGCAATGGATTGGACATAGCCTACGGCACGAAGACAACTCCATTGCGAAATACGCCATGCAGTGGAATTCGCTCACCCAGGCAGGCAGAATAGCACGGCGCCCTAAGCAAACGTGGCGCAGAACGGTTGACGAGAAATCGAGCTCTTTAGGAATGAGTTGGAGGCAGCTCAAACGCGTTGCAGAACTTTGAACAAGATGGCGCGCAGGCATGGTTGACGCCCTATGTTAAAGGATCTAAGTAAGTAAGTATTGTAACCATACAGGCTAGTAAACAGATTTTATTCAGCTGTTTCTCAGTCTTGACCTTTGACTCAGAAACAGCTGAGGGCCATACAGATATACCAGAGCTCTGGTGTAACTGCAGGGTTGTTGGACAGGCAAATGGCCAGGAGCCCCTGAAAAACAATGAAAGCATAGCTTGAAGCTTGGATTGGTGACAATATGATTATTTTTAAAGCCCTAAAGCCTAAAAACGTTTGTAAGCAAGAAAACGTCCCAAGCACCCTGGGTAGGAAAAATTGAGAAAAATATGACTAGGATTCTAGGGTTAATATCAGTCATCTTCTTTTTTTTCAGGACTGACATCCCACAACTGAGGAGCAGAATGGATCCAACAGAGATCCAATAAATATCCCTTTAAGATATATCGATCTTCAAAATCTGCTTTTTTTCTTTCTTCCTTGGTCTATCCAGCACGATGCCTTGCCAGCTGTCTCAAAAACACGTACTTCAAGTTGGTTGAAGTCCTCTTCTACTTCGGTTAGGTATGTGGGTTTGTGTAGGGGATAGAAATCCTCTACACCACACACAGGTCAATATAGACTGATTGTGATACCCATAGGGGGAAAGAAGATATGTTAGAGTAGAATGAATCCCTTTGCCGTGAAAAAAGAATGTTTTTTGGACATAGCTCAGTAGAAAGAATTTAATACTTACTGTGCCCGAGATACAAATCATCCAGAGGATTTAATGAAATTTGCGATGTCGTTTATCGGTCTGTTGGATAATTCTTCTGAATCCTTAAAGAAGTATTGCCCAAGGAACTTATTTCTTAGATGGTAGAGGCCTGGGCAGTGGCAAAGAAAGTGGATAGTGTCCTCCTGAACCTTCGTTCTTCGTTCGTCACACGTAACCTTTTCATGTGGTATCGCATACCGGTATGCCTCGTGATGACTCCTATGAAAGTAGAGAGGGATTTTCTATCCCTCTGCATAAAGTCTATTGGTTCTTGTTCTGTCGAATGTAGACCATCGCTTCCTTGTGGTGATACAAGTATCTAGAGAAGTCCACCTGTTGCCTTTTCTTCTTGTGCACACCATTGAAAATTAGGTCTGCCGTTCATGTGTAGCGCCTCTGAGTTAGATATGATCTACCCACTTAAGGCAGTGAATTCGTACAGTTCGACATTGAATCTTCTCCTTTATGTGCCATCAATGCAAACAGCCCCATTTATTCATTTACTCTAGATTTTAAGTGCACTTTCATCCAGCATTGATAGAGTCCAGGCTCCTGTCCATGGTTCTTTTTGGTAGGACTCTGCTACTCAATTGCCTTCTCAACCCGTAGAAATAGAGGTTGGCTAGAGCTATTCTTATAGTCTAAGAGCTGGTGAACGTTTTTGAAACGTCATTTTAGCACAGGAAATAAATATATTTTTTTGTTAAACTTAAGCTAATGATCACAAATATCAACGTCTGGCAGCTGTCTGTTGGTGCGTTTGGGGCGGGCTGGGCCCCAAAGACGTCGAAAAAAGGGATGCGGTCACGTCATTTCAGCAAAGCTGAATTTTTGTATATGAGTAGTTTACTTGTTTATATAACATATTTCACCACTGCCAGACATTTTGGCCGGGTCTAACATCCTCCCAGACGCAAGCGAAGTTTGAATGTCGCTACTAAAGCGATGTGCTAAAGCGAACTAAAGGCTGAGGACGTCTTGACTGTGACGCAAAACCTGTTGAAGGTATGATGGAAGAAACTTGTACGGTATCTACACCAGGTGGTACTCGTGAAAACGATAATCCACCCGTGGTCTTTTTGACTACGGCCGGGACGAGGATTCTGGAGGTCCCAACCACCATACTTTTACCCCCCGCCTCTGGCGTTGAATCAGAAGTAGTAGCGACGCTTGTTTCAGAAGACTCCTGCAGCTCTGTCTCTGACTCGATTGGTAGACTGGGCTGGAATGGCAAAGAAAGTGGCGGAAAGGCTTCGGCTGGAACGTCTAATCTCTGTCTCAATAGAAGGGTAGCTGGTCGAAGTTGTGTCGGTGACGGTTTGACTCGGGAAACCAATAAGGCTGAACGAGCTCCCGAAGCGGCGCACTCCGATGAGCTCCTGACTAAGAGTCAACTGAAAAGGAGAAGAAGGAAGGCGGCGATGGCGCGGTGCAAAGAGGCTGCAGAGTCAGCTGAAGGCGCAAGCGCCAAAAGCAGTCATCCTTCAGTAGCGACAGGAAAGAAGCATAGGTCGGCAGAAAGTATTCCAACTGGAGCCGATCAATCCCTCAGACCTAACGCTGGCTCCTTTTCGGTCGGCTCGAACAGGTCCAATCTGATGGAGCAAGTTTCGCCTGCTCTTCTTGGTGGAAGCGCGTGCGCATCTGATGCGCGCTCTTCTGCCGAGCACACTCTTACCGGTGGCGTTATCTGCGCACAAAATCTGGTGGATACTGGTGCTGTTACCCCTAAAGGTCCCAGCACTAGTGGACAGAAAATGGCTGACGCAAGCAATGCCACGGGTAGGGGCGCTCGCCTCGCCGGAAGCATGTGCGCACCTGGTGCGCGCCGTTCTGCTAATAAAACTCCGACTATATCTTTGATATTTTCGCAGATAAACCTCCACCACTCAAAGGCTGCTACCGCTCTCTTAAGTAGCAGACTTTCCGTGGTGCGTACAAAACCCCACATAACATCTATCCAGGAGCCATACGTGCGGAACAAGCGCATATGTGGTTTTGGGGGTGTTCGTGGAGTAACGGTGCTATGTGACGAGCGATCTGAAAGACCGAGAGCTTGTCTAATTGTGCCGAATTTCCTCTCAGTAACCAAGCTTGGACAATTTTGTGGACAGGACCTGGTTGCTGCAGCTGTAAGCTACGAAACGACCGGAAGTTGGAAAACCTTCGTCCTTGCGTCGGCTTACTTCCCTTATGATTCGGTAATGCCTCCACCACCGAAGGCGGTTGCCGAACTCATAAAGTACTGTGACACTCGGGAGATGGGACTAGTCATGTGTTGCGACGCGAATGCTCAGAATACAGTCTGGGGCAGCAGCAAATGTAACACACGAGGAAACCATCTCCTAGACTTTATACTATCGTCTGGCATTGTAATTAACAATATTGGCTCCCAGCCAACTTTTGTTACGGCAAGGAGGCAGGAGGTAATTGATTTGACTTTATCTAACAGGTATTTCAAGTCAATTACTAACTGGAGGGTACTGCCGGAGGTGTCCTTGTCAGACCATAGATACATCGTTTTCCAAATGGAATGCGAGGCCATAACTTTGCAGGAGAGGAGGAATCCGAGGAAAACCAACTGGGTGCGGTTTTGGGAAGAGCTAGACAGATCTGTCAAAACTCCAACTAAACTCAGAACGAAACGAAAGGTTGAGGATGCTGTTCAAAACCTGACTAGTGTCCTTACCAGCTGTTTTGAACTGACGTGCCCATTGACAAAAACCCCCTGCAGAACTCCGGTTCCCTGGTGGTGCCCGGAACTGCAGCGACTTAGGAAAGAATCCAGAAAACTTCTAAATAGGTCACTCAAGACAAATTTAGAAGGTGACTGGAATCTTTTTAGATCGAAGCAAAAAGACTACAAGAAGTTAATTCGGTTGTCGAAAAGTGCTTCTTATAGAGATTTTTGTGAAAAGATCGAGACACTCGGTGAAACCAGCAGGTTGGTTAATGTTCTCAAAAGGGGCAAGCCGACCAAATTGGAGTCACTGAGAAAATCTGATGGCAAGTTTACTGAGACGAAAGCGGAAATTTTTAGTCTTCTGCTGGAGACTCACTTTCCTGGCAATCGGATAATCACTAGGTCTCAGCTTGGCCCGCTTACCCAGGCTGAGCTTGATCGCAGCTGGTATATTGCATCAGCCGTGGTAACAGATGAGGCCATCAAATATGCTGTGGCATCTTTTGATGGTTTCAAATCGCCTGGCACCGATGGAATATATCCAGCTATGCTGCAACAGGGTATAGATCAGCTATTGCCAACTCTGAAAAGAATTTTCACCGCTGGCTTGGCGCTGGCATATATTCCTACACCTTGGCGGACAGTCAGAGTAGCTTTCATACCGAAAATTGGTAACGAAGACTATTCGCTCCCCAAGAGTTTCAGACCTATAAGTTTGACATCCTTCTTACTGAAAAGTATGGAGAGACTGGTAGAATTTCACGTGCGCAAAGTTGCTTTGAAACTGCATCCACTATCGGAGATGCAGCATGCCTATCAGCGTGGGAAATCCTGTGAGACCGCACTTCAAAATCTAGTGGCCAGAATTGAATGCGCGCTTGATAGGAGAGAATACGCGATGGGTATCTTCATCGACATTGAGGGTGCTTTTGACAATGCGACTTTTGACTGCATGTGCGACTCTGCCAGACAACACGGGGTAGATGAAACATTAGTGTTGTGGATTAAAGCAATGCTAATGAATAGAACGTTGGTAGTGGATGCGGATATCCGCAAGGTGGCGTTCTGTCTCCATTGTTATGGTGCATGGTGGTCGACTCTCTGCTGAACACTCTAAATAGTTCTAACGTCTACGCTCAGGCATATGCGGATGATGTCGCCGTACTTTTTGTCGGGCCATGCCTGGCGACGGTCTGTGCTAACGCGCAGGCGGCGCTGGACATGATCGATGAATGGTGTACTAAGAGTGGGCTTTCGGTGAATCCTCTTAAAACTGAGGTTGTTCTTTTTACGAGAAGGAGGATTTTGACCGGTCTGACTCAGCCAGTACTAAAAGGCGTCACCATTCGCATTTCCAATGAAGCCAAATATCTGGGAGTGATTTTAGATAAGAAACTTCATTGGTCCAAACACGTCGAGTCGAAAACATCCAAGGCGCTCTCACCCTTCTGGCAGTGTAAGAGTGCTTTTGGCAAGACTTGGGGCTTATCACCGAATAAGGTTCTCTGGATCTACACGGCTATGATAAGACCATTCCTCGCATATGCGTCGGTTGTTCGGTGGGAGGGGCTCTCACGTAAATATGTGGTTGCCTTTTGTGCGAAACTCCAAAGAACGGCTTGTCTCGGCTGCTCGGGAGCTTTCCCGAGTACGCCTGGCTCTGCTCTAGACGCTTTGCTGAACTTACCTCCCCTTGATACTTATATCATGGGTTGCACTTTCAAAGCCATCCATCGTCTTAGGCGAGGCGGTTTTTGGTATACTCCACACCGGAACTTTGATGAACTTGCGCGACACTTATCTTACGACTCCTGTCTTATGGATATGCCGTCTGATGCAATGACACCAGAACTCCAGCTGATGCGCAAATTCAGAGTCGACTTTCCTTGTGTCCAGGACTGGCTTCGGTCAGAGTCTGAGCCGGGAATGGAATGTAGTCGTATTTTCACGGACGGTTCCAAAACCAGTCAAGGGTCTGGCGCTGGTGCCTTCGTGGAAGTCGACAACATTAGACTTCACTTCTCGTTAGGCAAATATGCGTCTGTTTTCCAAGCGGAAACTTACGCAATCCTAATGGCCATGAACTATGTTGTGAAGAACAGGTGGAAGGGACGTAGCATTTGTGTCTGTAGTGACAGTCAGGCTGCGCTTAAGGCCTTGCTTAACCCTTTAACCACTTCCAAAATAGTTCGTGAAACCAAAAACTCTTTGAACTCGGTCGCAAGGCTGAATTCTCTGTCTCTTATCTGGGTCCCAGGTCACACTGGGATCTTGGGGAACGAGATCTCCGATGAGATTGCTAGACAAGGCTCAGAGGAGGCTTTCTCAGGTCCCGAACCCGCGTTGGGTCTTCCAGCGTCTTCGGTTAGGGCTTCCATTGACGATTGGGTCTCTCACGAGCACAATTGTGTGTGGCATGACTCTCCAGGTTGCAGGTTGACTAAACGCATGCTCCCGGACGTCTGTAAGAAATCAGCGGCATTCTTGCTGTCTCTCAGCAGAAAAGACTGTAGACAACTTATCGGCGTCTTGACAGGCCACTTCGCTTTTGCCAAGCACCTTAACGTGTTAGGCTTAAGTGACACTACAATCTGCGACGCTTGTGGAGAGAGCGACGACACCGCGGAACATTATCTCTGTGAGTGTCCGGCCTTTGCTCGTATCAGGTGGCAGATCTTCGGTGCGGATGTGGTGAGTGCTGGTACTGTAAGCTCCTCATCACTGAAGTGCTTGCTTGGCTTTCTTAGAAAGTCAAGGAAATTTTAATAAAATGGGTAAATCAGGGTTTGCTCTCTGGCAGTACAATGGACCGGTTGTGTCTGAGTGCTCCAGTCGAGTGTTTCCTATCCCGACAAAAAAAAAAAAAAAAAAAAAAAAAAAAAAAAAAAAAGCGATGTGCGACAAATGTATCTAATAGCCGATTTTCATCGAAACTATTGAAGCATTTGGAAACTTACTAAGTGTGTCTTATAGGAAATTAAATTCTAAATAAAATAGTATATACACAAAATTTTCATATATCCAGTAGAACAGAAGATATTTTAAAAAGTGTCAGTAGCCGCGATACGAAACCATTTGTTTCGTATTAAGATATCATTTTCCTACAAAATGCATCATATGTCTTCTCCCTTCGGCTGTTCTACCTGGGAAAAACAAAACAATCATGCTTTCAATAATTTTCGGTTTCTTATTTCCTGTATTACGGTATTTTAATCTTGTATATCATCGTCTTCTTCGTCGTCAGGTTCAGCTCCATCATCACATAAATTAAAGAATTTAACAATTTTTTTTAGTTTGCATGGAATAATCAATATGCAATAGTATTGCATTTAAAATAATGCATTATAATATTCATAATGTATGTACCTGAATTCTCGTTTTCATCATAAATATCAGGAAGTTGGATTACAACGTCTTTCACTAAAGCAGGTAATTGATCACCGTCGAACCAAAGAAGCTCATATACACCATTAGATTCCAACCAACCATTTTCAATTGGGGATAAATTAGTTGAATTTCTTAAATGTGCATTTCTCCAAATATTTGAAATATAATGAGCCAGTAAGAAATGTTGACGCAGCTCTGATTTACACGGTGGCAAATTTCCAGCGTCAACATTTTTAATTTTTTTATGGAAATCCTCATTCATGTTCATTGCATTACATGTTTTTGTAAATATCTCATATCTGGATTTATTGACGTAATTTATATTACAGATATTATACAAACGACATACAAACTCCTCTAAGACTTCAAAACTTGTTCCCTTGAGCCTTATATATGTACATCCAAAGTACCAAGCAAGATCAGTAAATGCTTTTTGATATTTGTGGGATTCATTCAATTGTATAAAAGGTCTTCGTTTTCGTTTTCTGTAAAATGTAGCATAATAATCGCAACCAGTTGCTGCATGAAATCCTGGTAAAGAATTACACAACGACTCTCCTAGAGCATTAAACTATTTGGATAAATCTACAAATCGTCGTGAATTTCTAACGCCAACCTCCTTCCAAATGTTCAGAGAGCTCTTTAAATGTTCCATGTTACCTAACACAATCACAATAACGTCTGTATCTGAGAATTTTATTAAATCATTAGCATCTTGATCGATGTTGCAAACATGGTAGACGATTTTGGTGTCAGCTTCTTCATGTTTTTCACAAGATAAATTGTCTTCCACAGTTTTTTTCACTTTTCCATTGTCAGTTTTAAAACAGTAGCAAAAGTCATAATTTGTTGAGGTTGTCCAAGCTATCTCTCAGAAGATGTTCGCTTTCTTCGATAGATGGTGAAAAATAACGATCAAAATGATATCGATTCTGGATGCAGAATACCTAGTAGCCACTTGCAATATTTTTTTTGAGATGTTGCCGAATGTTTTTGGAACTTCCTTTAAGAGATGCACCATGAAAAAGCCATCGATAATTACAATATCAATATAACGTACTGCCTGACTATCAACTTTTGCCTCCAACAGTTTCATGAGAACAGATTTATCGGTTTTACAAACTGTTCCATCTAAATGGCACATTGATAAAGGAACAGGCATCAAAGGATACGATAAAACTTTTGCAATATCTATATACCATTTTGTTCCAGGGTATTGCTATAGGGTTTGGTGCTGCTCGTCCTGTTGCAATGTTATATAAGAAATCGTTACTCAGTTCTGGTGCAAAAGGATTTATAT
The DNA here is from genome assembly GCA_945910035.1 of Brachypalpus laphriformis. Taxonomy (NCBI): domain Eukaryota; kingdom Metazoa; phylum Arthropoda; class Insecta; order Diptera; family Syrphidae; genus Brachypalpus; species Brachypalpus laphriformis. The sequence goes on from OX246756.1 coordinate 40,345,190, forward strand.
TTTGTTTAATGTAATGCATAAAATTCTGAAGCTGCACGCAACTTTTTTCCATTCTACTTCTTTCCAAGTCTGCTGTAATATCTTGAGTTTTATGCAATCCACATTCATCAAATACGTGCGATATTATCGTTGATCTTATGCTGTGACTTTTAGACCAGCGTTGACGAGCAGATATCGAATTGGTGAAATGTACAACTCCTGTCAATCTTTTTGCAGCATCTGCATTTATTGTCTGTTCCAACGTCAAATCTATTGGCTGTCTAGAGAATGCTTTTTCGGTTCTTTTCACAACGAAGGACCTGTTCTCAAAAAGTTCTCTTAGTCCTGGGTGAGGTTCGTCGATTTTTAATAAATTATCGTGGTACTTGACCAACCACCGTGCGTGCGATTTTGGCCAATATGTATTTAAATAATTCGAAATCTGCAGTACGAATGCTTCGTGTCAAAATTAAATAATAATTAACATCATCTACATAAATCATGTAGAATTGTAGTGTTTTGCCAAATTGTCCATTAATCGTTGCTTCTTGATATGCATTATATTTTCTTAACAATTGTATAAGGTAAGGATGGTCAATAGTGGGACTTGATGTCTGTGTAGATTGAAAGTCATTAAGATAACTGATTATATCATCGCCAATTTCTATTTGTTCTTTCTTCATAAAACTTTCAAAACGTAGGATCTGAAAGCCCAAAGTCATTAAAGGATGCAGTCTCTTGCACGTGTTAAAATGCTTTACAGCTATAAACCCAGCTACTGAACCATTTGCTAAAAGTTCACTATCCACCATTACATAAGCCAATCCAGAATCATCTATAAACTTTCCGATGGCTTTGAAATAAGCCATCATGATGTGGAAACCATTGAATCTTGGCTTTTTCAGTTGCTTGAATTTGAATAGCGGCTACTGACTCTTTTTAAAATATCTTCTGTTCTACTGGATATATGAAAATTTTATGTATATACTATTTTATTTAGAATTTAATTTCCTATAAGACACACTTAGTAAGTTTCCAAATGCTTCAATAGTTTCGATGAAAATCGGCTATTAGATACATTTGTCGCACATCGCTTTAGTAGCGACATTCAAACTTCGCTTGCGTCTGTTAGACCCGGGATTTTTGTCTGGCAGTTCCGAATAATTACTCAGGGTGATCTCAATTAACGATTAAAAAAAAAAATTGCCTTGCCATTATGACGTTACCGACCCTCATTTTTATACACGTTTCAGCCTGTCTGGCACCCTTTTGGACCCGGCCAAAATGTCTGGCAGTGGTAAAATATGTTATATAAACAAGTAAACTACTCATATAAAAAAAATCAGCTTTGCTGAAATGACGTGACCGCATCCCTTTTTTCGACGTCTTTGGGGCCCAGCGCCCCCCAAACGCACCAACAGACAGCTGCCAGACGTTGATATTTGTGATCATTAGCTCAAGTTTAACAAAAAAATATATTTATTTCCTGTGCTAAAATGACGTTTCAAAAACGCTCACCAGCTCTCCGACTATTAGTCTGGTAGAATTAGACTACATTGAAGTCATAGCTTACCATCGAAAGGTTTTGGCAAATAAATCGTGGAAGATATCATTTTATGTTGACAGGATGTACCTCTTCTTATCCTCGGTTATACCAGGACCCATTCTAGTCGAGTAGACGGTGACTGTTCGCTTTTTTAATATCGTCCACTCGCTTGATATGTCGGCACTATCTCCTCGAGAATACGATTGAAAAAAAAATTGCACAATAGTGAGGCGTCTTGCCTTAAGCCTTTGGTGGTATTGAAGGTTCCGGCAATGCTTTTTCGACCTTGACGGAGCAATGAACATTTTCTATCATCATCCTGCATAAGGGAATGACTCTTGCATGTAAAGCGAAATTAAGAAGTACTCGATACTCATAGCTCATTCTTCTTTACATTGTCATAGGCAGGCTAGAAATCTGGCACGAGGTGAAAACTTGTCTGACTGTCAAGTTTTCAGACCTAAAACTGCATGAATGGGTATCAATCAGTTTGTGGTTTTGAGCTTTCACAAACCGTGCTAGAAGGATTTTATAAGCGATCCTTAGGAGGTTCATACATCTGTTGTTGGTACAGATAAAGCGATCTCCCTTAGTGTAAATCGGGCATATGGTACTCAGATTCCATCCATCGGGCGTACTTTCATCCGACCATATCTTGTTGTAGAATTGATTGGCGTTACAGTCCGGGGTGAACCTAGGCCCTTCCAGGGGACCTGCATTGCGATTGATCGGAAAACTACTGACTGCTCAAAACTTGGCTTGGGCCAGTAGCGCAACAATCAAGTTCGTGATGAAATGCTTACTTTACCTCCTAGTGGTGGTCCCCGGGCAACTATACGTATAAACCCTTATACGTGTAGGCTAAAATTGTAAGTGCGGGTTGTCTAGGGCCTTGATTCTAGGCTAGGTAACGTAGGCCAGCAACCTGCGTTACCGAATATTGCACGCTACAGAAACCGACACTATGCCTCGGATAAGGAATGACCACATGTTGACGACTTTTGGCTATTGTACCCGGACAAAGATGGGTTTCTGGAATGTAAAGACGCTCCTCGACTCGGGAACCGAAGGTCCTTACAATGCCAGATTCCTCAAATTGGAAAAAAAAATGCATGCGATTCAAACTGGACATTTTGGGGGTAAGTGAATTAAGATGGTTAGAAGCGGGCGACTACCAGTCTCCAACGCGTAACACTGTACTACTCTATTCTGGAAGACCATCCGGAAGTCCGCGGGAATATGGAGTCGGACTACTGCTAAGAACAACAGCACGCAAGGGCCTAATTTCCTGGCAGCCTCATGGTAATAGGATTCTGATGGCCAGATTCCGGACTAGAGTACGACGCGTCACCATCAAACAGTGTTACGCCCCAACGAATAATTCGTCTGAGGACGAAAAAGAGAGCTTCTCAATCTCTTACGTGCCGTCTTCAACATAGCACCAAATGGAGACATTGTCATAGTGATGTGGGATTTGAATGCCACGGTAGGCAACGACAACGAAGGGCTCAAACATGTAATCGAGAAGAATGGACTAGGCAACCGCAATGACAACGGCGAAAGGTTTGTGGATTTCTACAATCCCAACCGCCTTGTGATAGGTGGCACCATGTTTCAGCACAAGACCTGCCACAAAGTCAGCTGGGTTTCCAACAACAGGCAAGCAACCTCCAACCAAGTTGACCATTTTGCTATCAGCCGCCGCTTTAGAAGTAGTCTCCTGGACGTTCGAAACAGGCGAGGGGCAGATGTGGGGATAGTACGTGATCACCATCTTATGATATCTACTCTCCAACTACGCACTGCTGCAGTTCGAAGATCCCACGACAACACAAGAATGTCCAGATTCAACATCGATAGACTTAGTGATCCCTCAGTGCGCCAACAATTAAGGGAGCACTTTTTGCAAGGTGTGGAAGCAATCAGCAGCTCTATGCCCGCAACCATCCAAGACCATTGGTATGCTGTGAAAAATGCTTTTACATCTGGTGCTGAAAGAATTATCGGCCGATCGCAGGGAAGACATAGAGCGTGGCTTTCCGAGGATACCTGGAGACGGATTGACGAACGAAAACAGCTGAAAGCTCGCGTTGCAGCTACCCCAGCAGCAGGGAGAAGCGAGCTAGAGTCCCTATATCGCATGAAGGGCTCGTCACGACGTTACAAGCGCAACTACATCAATGTGCTGGCTACAAAAGCAGAAGAAGCTGCATGGAGGTAAGACAGCAGGACCGTCTACAGAATCACGAAAGAGCTAACAGGTGGTCGCAGCTCCAGCGAACACCCAGTGAAAAACCTTGACGGTTCCTTGCTCATTTCGGATGAGAACCAGCTCAAGAGATGGAAAGAGCATTTTACTATGGTTTTGAACCGTGTATTCGCTAGCGATATGCTCATAAATCAGTGGAAAAAGGGAATGATCGTCAAGCTTCCTAAGAAAGGAAATTTAATGGAGTGCGGAAACTGGAGAGGTATCTGCGTGCTGCCTGCTGTAGCTAAGATAATAGCTAAATTCACCCTGGAGCGAATTAAACAACATCTCGAAGACACACTCGATGCCGAACAAGCAGGTTTCCGCCCTGGATTCTCCTGTGCCGACCACATCAACACCCTGCGGATAATCATTGAACAGTGTGTTGAATATCGATCGCCACTGCACCTGCTGTTCATCGATTTTGAGAAGGCGTTCGATAGTGTCAACAAGGAGTTTATTTGGCGTGCCTTACGCAGGAGAGGCATTCCCGATAAACTAATTGCTATTATCAAAGCTACATATGAAGGCTCCAAATGTCACGTTCTGCACAGGGGAAGGTTGTCTGAGGAATTTGAGATCCAAAGTGGGGTAAGACAAGGCTGTATCCTTTCACCAATATTATTCCTATTTTTGATTAGCTATGTGCTTCATGCTGCTTTGTCGACGGGAAACGGAGGGATTCGATGGACTCTTACATCTCAACTGAAACACCTTGACTACGCTGACGATGTATGCTTACTCTCCCACAGAATTATGGACCTCCACCAAATGACAGCAGATGTGGAGAGGGAGGCAGGTGTCGTCGGGCTGAAAATGAATGCGGCAAAAACTAAAATTATCAGCCTTGGAACTAACTCATCGGCTCAAATATGCATTGCTGGACAACCGGTAGAGAGAGTAGAGGATTTCCAGTATCTTGGGAGAATTGTCTCGACCGAAGGTGGAACCGAACTGGATATAACCAACAGGATCACCAAAGCAAAGTCCGCGTTCGGGATGTTGTCCAAAATATGGCGAAGCAATGCAATCAGTTTGAGCACCAAGACTAAGACTATTCTGGTCCAATGTTGAATCCGTGCTGTTATATGGTTGCAGCACGTGGAGAGTGACCACTACTATCACCAGAAAGCTGCAAACATTTGTTAATAGGTGCCTGAGCAATATCTTAAGGATTTTCTGGTCCAATCATATCTCTAAAGAACATATTTACAAGAGAACGGGTCAGGAACTAATAAGCACATTCATCCAACGGCGGAAGTGGCAGTGGATTGGTCACACGTTCCGAAAGGGTGACAGTTCCATAGCGAACCATGCTATGCAATGGAACCCTTTAACTCAGGATGGCAGAAGACCTGGCGGTCCAAGGAAATCATGGCGCAGAACAGTCGAGAAGGAGGCACGGCAGTTAGGGAAAAGTTGGGGAGAACTCAGCAGAAACCGTACACGATGGCGCGTAGGCGTAGTAGAGGCCCTATAACCCACAAGGGGATACAGGACATAAGTTAAAAGTAAGTAGGCCCCTCCAGCTTGCACGATCATTTGTCAGCTGTTTCCAATTGTATAGCACAACTTTGTTGAAGTCCCTTACTTGCGCACGCAATTGAAGATTCGGTCTGCCTCTCTGCTTAGTCCCTCAGGGTTGGATTTCAGAACCCGGCGCATTGCTGTTCATCGACTCTCCATGACTTAGCCACCCAAGACGCTGGATTCTCATCTTCTACTCAAATAGACTATGACGTTCCAGTCTATATACCCGTGATACCTTGGGCAATAACTGCGAAACCTTTTGGTAGAAGTTTATTCTTGAAAAGATCCCTCAATAGCTCCGATCTAGCACTGCTTCTGATTTCTTTTAATTCTCTTGAGTAGGTAGCCCCTCCTTTTCTGTTCATGGAGCTATCTCGTGGGTCTTATCCTTTCCTCCAGCGTCACTTTGTTGGCCTTAATTTTTCAGCATTTGCTCTGGCATAATCCTAGGACTTCAGTTGCGACGCATCTGATGGTTATGGTTTGTTGCTACTGATAGTCCACACTTGCTATTGCTACAATTGGACTTCTGGACAGGCGAATGCCACAGGCGGATCAGTGGAAATGCAGTGAGGTGAGTGGGTTATGATCCCTTGTTTTCAGATCGATACCTCGCCGAAATAGCAAGGAGAAGAATGAATGACTTCTTGGCAGTTTTTTGAACATGACTAGAAAATTCTCTGGTAGTGCAGTCGTTGGACGTTGAACTTCCGCCACTTGACGCATTTATTCGTTCTGTTGTTGATTACTCGCAGTAGACATTTCCTACTAGAGAATGTTCTAAGTCGATACTGAACATCCGTTAGACAGGAGGTACTAGTATTTCCCAATTAAGGTCACAATGTCACGTTATGGTCGAGTTGTTTCATTAGTTCTCGCAACAATCTGTAGAGCCAATCAGTCCCCTTCGCGATTTATCACCTTGCCGCAGGATTAAATTACCAATCACCAGCAGGTACGTCAGTGCTAGACATTCTCTCCGACTAATGGAAGATAATAAATTTCTGATCATCAATTAATTTCCTTAAAACCGCCATCAGACGTGAAATCATACCACTGCGTCCGTGTCATCGAGGAAGGGAGATACTCAGAGCACTCGACTCGCTTATCTCGTCGCCTGTGTGTGACCACGTCAAAATCCAATAAGCCCGATAATAACCCCTATGCCATAATAAATTGATTTCATTCGTTCCAACGCCCTTTCAATTCAACCCCCGCTCCATTCAACCCAGCCGGCACAGCGAGAACTCATTTTCAATTCAATTCCGTCATAAAACCAAAGGATATGACATTTTAAGACTCTACAATCCGGCCCATGCCCTCGTGCTGCGTCCCAGGCGAACTATACTCCAATTTGAATACACATCAGCAATCGCCCCTTGTGCAGTTGGTGGCAGTGGCCCAGCTAGGGGTGAACAGTGAACAGTGTATGTCGGTTGCAGCTACTTTATTACTTTCGGAAAGTGCTCGTTGTTGGTCTGGACACCAGCAGGACACAGGACTGTCATCAGACATTTGGTCACAGGACACTGGGAGAGCATTAAATGTCATTTGAATGAGCGTCCGACAGCACAGCACAGCAAAGCATGTCTGGTCAGATGGGTGAGCGGTCTAATCGAGTCCAGTATGTGTGTGCCGTCGTCATCTTACTACCCATCCTGCTGGACTGGACATACGGAAAACAACACCCTCCTGCCTCGATGTTTCGCATTTGTCGTCGTTCGGGTTCTGTGAAGTTTTTCGTTTTTGTTTCCCCGTTTACTTTTTTTTTTTTTTTTGTAGACGGATTTTGAAAATGGTAATGGCCATCCGTTGTTGGTGGTTCGGTTTGCTTTTTAGTGCCCCGTGTGTATCCTGTGAGTGTGTCCTGAGTGCACAATTGGATATGCACATAAATTCCATGTTGCAATCTCTCCTGTGCTGCTGTTGGGCACTGACTATGGCTAGTGCCAGCCGGAGGGACTGGGTGGTTGGTTTTGCTCGCTTACGACTGCATAGCCATTGGTTTCGTTTACTACTAGCAATAGTGGACAATCGGTTTGGTTTTTTTGTCCGTCTGTCTGCCTCAGAGTTACATGCAGTTTTTCTCTCTATCTATGTGTAGTCAGACACACATTCATGTGTATAAGTTGCAACGTGCTAAAATATTTTGGGTCAGACAGAACTTACTTTGACCACCGTACGTCAGGGGTGGTGGTGGTGGTAGCCAGTGAAATGAGTGTAGCCGAAGCCGGATTGTGATAGTGGAGTGCAGACAGTAGATGGGACACAAAGGGACGACGACGACAACGACGACAACATGAAGAGACACAGACTAACTGTCATTTGGAGTGGATAAAAATCGATTTCGCATTTTATTTTATTTTATTCTCTGTCTGCGCACAAATGCCAACGCCAATTATGTGGGATTAGAGCGCGGGGGCCTGACAATCGACAACGAGATGATTGACTAAAAGAAACGTTGGAAGGAGTTACTATCACTAGACTAGTACACGGGTGGTGAGGTGAGGCGGGACAGGTTTTTTTTTTCCTAAAATGACTATCAATTTTGTTTTATGAAGTTTGACGGGGGAAGTTTTGCTCAAATATTTCAGAGAAAATCCCCAATAAGGGTGGATGGGTAGCGTAAGCTAAAGTAAGTGCGAATTGTACATGAAGGATTCACAGAGTTATAAATATGAACTGTTGTAGGCATATGATATACGTACTTAGGAAGTTTGATATCGAGCCTTTGAAGCTCGAGTGTACTGAAATTTCTAGCCCTGTGCCGCCTGCATGCAGAGATGCTCCTCGCGAGATCTACGAATCCAGAAGAAATGTGGAACAGAGATACAATTACGGGAATGATTGATGTTTGAAAAATGTACAAGAAGAAGAACGTTTCAATGCCAAAGTTATATGGGTAAAACCGGAAGCCTCTCTGAAAACTCATTAAAGAGTACAGAACTTCCTCTTCCTTTGAAGTTTTGTCTCGGTTCGCTGTGATCCCAATCGGAAGTAAGCAGTAGAATTAAAAAAATTAGAGTTTCATTCGGATATGGAGAAGTAGTTGAATCAGCCTAAATACGAAGCTACTATTGTTCAGCTCGAATGTGGAGAAGATGCTGTTAAATGACCTGAAAAGCGACCGTCATCGTAACAAAAAAAATGCAAACTTTTGTCAACTGATGTCTAAGACATTTATATAAGTATTTACTTATGTATCAAATAGATACGATTATACGAAAATGAAGGTGGCAATGGATTGGTCACACCCTACAAAAGGACGAAAATTGTATAGCACTGCAATGGAATCCGCTTACTCATCATGGACGCAGCTGTAAGAGCCTTCATTTTACTTGATACAGAAATAACGACACATACACGTACATACATTTTCAATGGCCCGTAATCCTTCATGAGGGTCGCGGGGGTGGGATGCTCAGGTGGACCCTCCATCTTTCTCGATCCTCCGCCATTGACTCCAACTCATCAGCCTAGACGGCCCCAGGAGAGATGTCTGATTTGGTTCAACCATCTACTTCTGGGCCTACCGGGGAGTCTACCTGATGGCACGGCAATCATGGCACATTTTGGAAGCCGGTCTGGGGGCATACGCACTACATGACCTAACCATTTATCGTTCGGTTCGGAGAAGTAGCTGCTCAACATTGAGCGCCTCGCGTACTCTGGTGTTGCGCACTCGATCCCTACGAGTTATTCCAGAAACACCGCGAAGGAACCTCATTTCGGCAGCTTGTAACCGCGATTTTATTCTTTCGGTCACTACCCAAATTTCATGACCATAGGTGAGAGCTGGAACATACACCGTGTTAAAAACAGGTGAACCAGCCTGCCCAATTTTACAGGATAACTCGGCATTGCTCTTCCCATCACTAGTGAATAACACACCGAGGTATTTAAACTTAGGCTGGTCAAACGGTAGTGCATGCAATCATTATGAAAACACAAGCGTTTTCACTCAGCTGAGGTCTACCAACTCCTACTCTCAACCTCCACGCGGTGACAGCCGGGTGCCTAGTACCTCAATCCAAGAAGTGGGTAACCAACCCCATTTGGCGGATTCTTGGTGGCAGCAGATGAGAGAGGGGGGGAAGAGTGCTCTTCCACTAGAGCACTTATTCCTGTTCCAGGCGGCAGCGAACGAATTCCCCAGACGGAGTCAACGGTGGCGTCTATAGTTCCAGTTAGGTTGATCTTAGTGAATACCTTGCGCGAGCTGCTTCGACGTATTCGGATCACAGGTCGGTAAGGAATTTCCAATGTTGGTCAGGACATTGGAATAGAGATGGTGGCGGAGGAGCCGTTAATATTACCGCCATCCAGGAAGTGCGATGGGATGGGCCAGGCAAAAAGAGGATGAAAAACTGTGACATCTACTACGGTGATTGCTACAGAGGCAACAGGCAACGCTTATTCGGATGCGGATTTGTCATACGCGGCATACTTAGGCAAGAAGTCTTAAGCTTCCGGCACGTAAGCGAGCGTATTATGACTATCCGGATCAAAGCTAAATTTGCTAACATAAGCCTAATATGTGTTCATGCCCCCACGGAAGAAAAGGACCCTGCCACCAAAGAGTGTTTCTACGAGCTCCTCAACAAAACATACGAGCAATGTCCTAAATACGACGTTAAAATCGTATTGGGCGTACCTGCTTCAGTGGGACTCCACTAACATACAGAGTGCACTGAATAGATTTTTTTGGAAACGACCTTTACTTCCGATTTGTTCACGTTGATCTTTATTCCAGTATTATCACAAACGGCTACAAACCTTTCAAGTGCGCGCTGAAATTCGGTTTGAAAGGATCCAAATCATTCGCAAAGAGCAAATGACTAATCCTTAGGCCTCCCACTTCGAAACATTCCCCGCCACGCCTGCGCTGCGACATCCAATCCACATATTCAATAAAGAGGAGTGGTGATAAAACGCACCCTTGGCGGAGTCTAACACAGCTTCTACAGTTTGTATATAAAGACTGAATCGCCCTTAACAGGGAACCATCAATCCCATACTCCTGCAGAATACTCCAGAGTTTGCCTCGGGGAACTTTATCATATACTTACTTACTTAGGTGGCGCAACAGTTCGGGGTGAACCTGGGCCTCAACCAACAAGCCTCTCTATTTGGCTCGGTCTTTAGCTAATTGCCTCCAGTTGCACACTCCAAGTTGGTCGAAGTCCTCTTGAACTTGTGCGCGCCACCTACGGCGAGGAGGTCCACTACTGCGTCGTCCCTCGGGGTTAGATTCGAAGACTCTGCGGGCCGGAGCGTTGGTGTCCATTCGCTCTATATGTCCTGGTCATCTCAGACGCAATTTTTGACAAGGTCGATGTCGCTGTACAGCGCATAGAGTTCGTCATTGGATCTTCTCGTCCAAAACCCATCAACAGCAAACAGGACCGAAAATCTTACGAAGAATTTTTCTCTCGAAGCGACCAAGGATATCTTCATCCGATTTCAATAACGTCCATATTTCAGCGCCGTAAAGCAGGACTGGGATGATCAGAGTCTTATACAGAATCTCCTTAGTTGTTCGAGATAGGGCTTTACTGTTGATTTTTTATTTTTTTTTTGTAACTTACGAGCACTCAAAGGGTTATGAATACCTTTAACATGTTTACACACAGTGCGGGCGTGGGAAAGGATGGATAAAGAGAGTGAGAGAGAGAAAGATTTTGGTGTAGTGGTTCTTGAAGCTCAGTTGTTTATGATTCAGCTATTATCCTAACATCATCAACAGAGCGAACAATTTTTTCAGCCACATGACCAAGATACTGTCAGTGTTATACCTTCGCAGTAGTGTTCACAAAAGCTTTTGCAATGATCGTACTGACTTTATGTATTTCATGAGAAATAAATAAATGCTTGCTGACATCAGGATTTGAACCATGAACCATTAGCGTGGCAATCGACGAAGTTACCACTACACCATTGCCACCCTGAATAGCCTTATAAGCCCAGAAAAACAGCGATTGGCAAGAGTTATTCTCCGCTTGATTTCTGCGCTGATTACTGTAGAGTAATCCTTCCTAAAACCGGCTGGAAGTTCGCTGAGCAAATCATTTAGGCGTATCCACTCTATCAGGCGTTCTAAAATGCTCCCCGTAAATATTTTTCTCATTGAGTGCAGGAACGAGATAATATTATTTGGATCTTCTGGGTCTCCTTTCTTGAAGAAAGGGAAAATTAGATTTCTTCTAAAACCTCCTGGCACTTCGGCCGTATTAAATATATAATTATACGCTTCAGTGAGATTGTCTAGGAATTCTTCAGTAGCAAATTTAAAGAACTCATAAGGTACACGATCTACTCAAGTTGCTTTGTTCAAACTGCAACGGTGTGGGACCATGTTGACCTCCTATATTATTATTACAGAGTGGTGTTTTCCTGATACGGCAATGCATAGTGTATTTGTGTTAAGCAGCCTGTTGGATTTAGTAGACGTATAAACTCTGATTTTTTAAATGTCAAAATTGTATGGAGAAACTTACAAATTTCGACTAAGCGCCAATATGGGGTTTACACGGTCCAACATATCTCACAGACTTGGTCGGATGGATGTCGGCCAGACCGATGTCGTTAGAGTTCACATTGTCAAACATGTCGTCAGACTTTACTTTTCAAGTGAATTTCAATGATGGGGACGTTCCCTTATAATAATTAAAATTTTAGAAGAAGAAGAAATCGATCTTTAGACTTTTTATCTTCTAAGTCTCCGGTACACTTCTGTATATTTCAAAAGATTCTTTTCAGAATTGCACATTTCGCAAACAGCCATTTTTTTACTTCAGTTTAATTTTCCACGAACAACAACACAGCGTGAATATCTTTTCGGAAATGAAATTTCTTCCAGGTCGGACAGACACTCGTTCACACTATCAGATATGTCTGTCCAACCACCAAAATATCAAAAAAATTTGAAAACCATCTGACATGTCTAACAGACCGTCATTTCTTGCGTGCACGCGGTCAGATTTGAGTCTGTCAGAACTCAGACCATGTCTGTCAGATATGTTGGACCGTGTGAACACCCCTTATGTTGTTTTTTAAATTCGACATTGTCACCTGGATTGGATTCATTTGGGCAGGAGAATCAGTCCGGATAATCCTAAATATAACCAAAATTTCTGACAGATCAAGGTGCATTAAAGAATATTAAATTCAATGAGAATGCTGCTTTTATGACAACCACTTCATTTCTTGTTTGGTAAGTTGCAGAATAAGAATAAATGACGTTAGAAAAAAAAAAAAACATCAGAATGTATTTAAATTAACCGCCATTCTGCATTTCCTTTCCGTTTTATTTCCCTTATTATTTTTTTCCGCATCGCGATTCCACAACCATCTAACGACTTCCAGCGCAGAATGCAAGCATACTTCTGGCTGCACCCCAAAAGGTTTTTTTTTTTTTTTTCTAATTCAAAACCACACTAACAACCAGCCATTGCAAGCTGACCGTGTCTGCATTTCTTCTGTCCACTGACTAAGCGCAGCTGGTAACGATGTTGAAGCCAGGCTCACACAGCCGACATGTGTGTCACAGGGGCCAACTGAATTTCCTCATCCCTCGGATCGGATCGTGTCTTCAAAAATATTGACAACACAAACAGAAATCCAACGACAAACAAACAAAAAAACGTTTCTTAATGTCAAGGTGAAGCTTGGCTACAATGTTGCAACTGTCATCTAACGATCGGTGCGGTGGTGGCGCACACGGACGTGATGTGCGTTCTTTTTGTATTCGTCTGTCATTTTGTAAATTTATGCGAATGGGTTAGGCCCAGGTGTGCTGTTTTTTTTTTTTTTTTTCACGATTCCCTGTTTTTTCTAACTTTGCAACTCTGCATGGGCAGAAATCACCATCATCGACATTATCAGCAGCAGCAGCAGTAACAACTGCATCGCAGCTCTATCGTGTGTCGTTAGTCGTGTTGTCAAGGACGCTCAAGCCCATGGCAATAAACTTGTAATATTGTTGAGCCTCGCCATGTGTGTGAGTGCTAAGAGTCTTCCGCCATTGTACACTTATTTCGTATTTCCTGCGGCTTACAACTTTTAATGTGATTCGATGTGGCTGCTGCAGCACTGCATCAAAGCCGTTTGCCAGTGATACCTACCTACTTCTACCTGAACATCACAGACCAAACCAGACCAGACCAGACCAAGAGCGAGGCGTCGTCATAGTCGTTCCTAAGGCGGCCTATCCCATAAAAATGCCATAAAAAGATACTTTTAGTACTTTCAACATTGTTTATATGCAAATATGTTGCAGCACCGTTATATAATTAGCTGTCATCGTCGCCGTTGACGTTGTTAAGAAAACTTTCATTGTTGTTCGTAGTTAATGAAAATTGCAATTTAATTGTACGCGCACAGCACAGCACTGCACATATGTCCGTGTCCGGGCGGACGAAAAGGGAGGCAGACGGAACCATCTGCGGAAGTTAACAACAGCAGCAGCGTGTGTGTACCAGACAACGTTGTCATATTCCTGCCACTGGAGCGTATGTTGCCCGCATTAATTGAATTCGTTGTAGACGCCACCACCACCACCACTGGCATCATTATTGGCAGCAAACTCGGTTCTTGATGATAATGTGATAGGAGAGCTACTTGTGCTGCTGGTGGTGGTGCTGCAGGGCACAGCACTGATGTGTCGCAGACGTAATCACTACAATATTCGCTTGGCCATTTCCCATCCATTCATTGGTTCGTCTGCCATGCGACACTTAACATGGAGCTAGAGCCCACGCGGCAGCGAGATGTGGTTTGGATGTCTACGATGATGCTGCTGCTGCTGCTGGTGCTGGTGCTGGATGGAGCGCCTTTCATATTATGGCGCTACATAGTTTGCCCGTGTCGTACCTTGATTGCCTGCAGGGATTTGGCGTGTTATGTCAAGGATGATCATCGTAATGATGGTAATGATAGGTTTTGTCTCCGCAAAACAACTGCGGAAATGGGTTTATCATAGGCTGAGGACACTGAAGTGGCTATTAATTGATGGGCGATGATTAGAGATTAGAAACGTTGGTTGCTCTTGCTGCTGTTCCCATCGATTGATGATAGACCAATTTCATTATTTTGTCAGTAACTACTTTTTAGTCGGCATTATGTCCAGTTGGTTGTAGATTAGTTAGCTTAGGCAACCTTTAGTTAAAGCTGGAAGTACCTGCATACATGAACATAAATAGGTATAGGTTGACACCAGGATCGGGTAATTTTTCTGTTAGAGATCTTTAAAAGGAAAAGGAGTAACCATTTGCAAGCTTTCAATTTAAGAAGACTGAAGACTATACAGACTGTTTCCTTTCGTTGGAAGATCCTTAGCTTGACAGACCCGTATGGGGAATAAATTGGACATGTTAGTAGGTACTAAGCAAACTTAGCGATATGACTTTACTTGCAACCATAGACATTCGGAAGCTTAAGCTCAAGGTTAGAAGTCATGGAAGTAGATTTGTAGGCTTTCGACAACATTACATGAAACCCAAAACAGTGAAGCGGGTGATGAAAGGCTGACCAGAAAATCGGTTATGTTCGCAGTGAATGCGCTAAGTCTGTGGTACAAGGACATGTTAAGTCTGGCGGAGACATATGGATACGACCTTAGCTTAGACTGGCATGCTCAGAATAATTGGAAAGGGATAATTTACGACTTTATATCTCACGTAGATATATGTATGCGTAACAAATATATCGAGGAAGCAGAGGCATCAACACACAGGGAAACTCTGCGGTTCAACCTAAGCCCCCTTAATTACTTCAAGGATTCTAACAGCGTAAGATGTATCTCTTTGATTTCTCATGCCAGAGGAAAGGTATTGCCACTCAAATTCGTGCCACACAGGGAAGATCTTCCAGTTATCTGCTCGATTTGCAACTTAGCTCAAAGAGAGAACTCTATACACTTCTTGGGAATGTGCCCAATATTCCGGGGTATCAGGAGATTTTACTTTGGAAAAGCCATATTGTCGACTTATGTCCTGTATCCCCTTGTGGATCCTAGGGCCTCTACTACGCCTACGCGCCATCGTGTACGGTTTCTGGCAATGAGCCTGAGCTCTCCCCAACTTTTCCCTAACTGCCATGCCTCCTTCTCGACTGTTCTCCGCCATGTTCTTCTCGGACCGCCAGGTCTTCTGCCATCCTGAGTTAGAGGGTTCCATTACATAGCATGGTTCGCTATGGAACTGCCACCCTTACGGAACGTGTGACCAATCCACTGCCATTTAAGCCGTTGGATGATTGTGCCTATTGGTTCTTGACCCGTTCTCTCGTAAAGGTGTTCGTTAAAGATACGATTGGGCCAGAAAATCCTTAAGATATTGCGCAGGCACCTATTAACAAACGTTTGCAGCTTTTTGGTGATAGTAATGGTCACTCTCCACGTGCTGCAACCATATAACAGCACGGATTCAACGTTGGAGCAGAACAGTCTTACTTTGGTGCTCAAACTGATTGCATTGCTTCCCCATATTTTGGACAACATCCCGAACGCGGACTTTGCTTTGGCGATCCTGTTGGTGATATCCAGTTCGGTTCCACCATCGGTCGAGACAATACTCCCAAGATACTGGAAAACCGGTTGTCCAGCAATGCGCATTTGAGCCGATGAGTTAGTTCTAAGGCTGATAATTTTAGTTTTTGGTGTATTAGTTTTCAGCCCGACGACACCTGCCTCCCTCTCCACATCTGCTGTCATTTGGTGGTGGTCCATACTTCTGTGGGAGAGTAAGCATACATCGTCAGCGTAGTCAAGATGTTTTAGTTGAGATGTAAGAGCCCATCGAATTCCTCCGTTTCCCGTCGACAAGGCTGCACGAAGCAGATTGCTAATCAAAAATAGGAATAGTATTGGTGAAAGGATACAGCCTTGTCTTACCCCACTTTGGATCTCAAATTCCTCAGACATACTTCCTCTCTTCAGAATGTGACACTTGGAGCCTTCATATGTAGCTTTGATAATAGCAATTAGTTTATCGGGAATACCTCTCCTGCGTAAGGCACGCCAAATTAACTCCCTGTTGATATTATCGAACGCCTTCTCAAAATCGATGAACAGCAGGTGAAGTGGCGATCGATATTCAACACACTGTTCGGGTGTTGATGTGGTCGGCACCTGCTTGTTCGGCATCAAGTGTGTCTTCGAGATGTTGTTTGATTCGCTCAAGGATGATTTTAGCTATTATCTTAGCTACAGCAGGCAGTACGCAGATACCCCTCCAGTTTCCGCACTCCATTAAATTTCCTTTCTTAGGAAGCTTGACGATCATTCCCTTTTTCCACTCGTTAGGAAAGCTCTCAGCTTCCCAAACTCTATCTATAAGTGGAAGCAGAAGCTCAGCCGATGTTGTGGGCGCTGCTCGTAAGAGCTCTGCTGGAATACCGTCAAGTCCTATCGCCTTGTTGGGTTTGAGTGCCTTGATCGCGGTAATGATCTCATCTTTACTGGGAGTCGTGGTGCGTATTCGGGAACTTCTTACCTCGTGCATCTCAGTTTGATTTAGGAGCATATCGCTAGCGAATACACGCTTTAAAACCACAGCAAAATGCTCTTTCCATCTCTTGAGCTGGTCCTCATCTGAAATAAGCAAGGAACCGTCTAGGCTTTTCACTGGATGTTGGCTGGAGCTGCGACCACCTGTCAGTTCTTTGGTGATTCTGTAGATAGTCCTGCTATCGCACCTCCGTGCTGCTTCTTCTGCTTCTGTAGCCAGCGCGTTGATGTAGTTGCGCTTGTCACGTCGCACGCTACGCTGAACTTCTCTCATCTTCATGCGATATAGGGACTCTAGCTCGCTTCTCCCTGCTGCTGGGGTAGCTGCAACGCGAGCTTTCGGCTGTTTTCGTTCGTCAATCCGTCTCGAGGTATCCTCGGAAAGCCACGCTCTATGTCTTCCCTGAGATCGACCGACAATTCTTTCAGCACCAGATGTAAAAACATTTTTCACAGCACACCAATGGCCTTGGATGGTTGCGGGCATAGAGCTGCTGATTGCTTCCACACCTTGCAAAAGGTGCTCGCGTAATTGTTGGCGTACTGAGGGATCACTAAGTCTATCGGTGTTGAACCTGGACATTCTTGTGTTGTCGTGGGATCTTCGAACTGCAGCAGTGCGTAGTTGGAGGGTAGCTATTATAAGATGGTGATCACGTACTATCCCCACATCTGCCCCTCGCCTGTTTCGGACGTCCAGGAGACTACTTCTAAAGCGGCGGCTAATGGCAGAATGGTCAATTTGGTTGGAGGTTGCTTGCCTGTTGTTGGAAACCCAGCTGACTTTGTGGCAGGTCTTCTGCTGAAACATGGTGCCACCTATCACAAGGCGGTTGGCATTGCAGAAATCCACAAACCTTTCGCCGTTGTCATTGCGGTTGCCTAGTCCAAGCTTCCCGATCTTGGCATTCAAATCCCGCATCACTATGACAATGTCTCCATTTGGTGTTGTGTTGAAGACGGTACTTAAGAGGTTGTAGAAGCTCTCCTTTTCGTCCTCAGATGAACTATTCGTTGGGGCGTAACACTGTATGATGGTGATGCGTCGTGCTCTAGTCCGGAATCTGGCCGTCAAAATACTATCACCATGAGGCTGCCAGGAAATTAGTTAGCAGTAGTCCGACTCCATATTCCCGCGGACTTCCGGATGGTCTTCCAGAATAGAGTAGAACAGTGTTACGCGTTGGGGACTGGTAGTCGCCCGCTTCTAACCATCTTAATTCACTTACCCCTAAAATGTCCAGTTGGAGAAATCTGGCATTGAAAGGACCTTCGCTTCCCGAGTCGAGGAGCGTCTTTACATTCCAGAAACCTATCTCTGTCCGGGTACAATAGCCAAAAGTCGTCAACATATGATCATTCCTTATCCGAGGCATAGTGTCGGTTTCTGTAGCGAGAAATTTTCGGTAGCGCAGGTTGCTGGCCCACGTTACCTAGCCTAGAATCAAGGCCCTAGACAACCCACACTTACAATTTTAGCCTACACGTATAAGGGTTTATACGTATAGTTGCCCGGGGACCACCACTAGGAGGTAAAGTAAGCACTTCATTACGAACTTGATTGTTGCGCTACTGGTCCAATCCAAGTTTTGGGCAGTCAGTAGTTTCCCGATCAATCGCAATGCAGGTCCCCAAATATTGTCGAGCGAAGAAGTAACTGAGTTATTAAACGGTTCTAATTGGAAAGCTCTCATATCGTACTGTGAATCAACGTTAGGTAATAGAAGGATGATCATTGAAGAAGATTTTTTAAATTGAAAAGTTAGAAGTAAACATTACTGAAGAATTATTAAAATTGTACCAAAATGTTGATAGTCTTTGGCAGACGGCTTTGAGCCATGTCTTTAAGATTTAAGTATTTTTCTTTTATGTAAATTTTGTACAATCTGAAAATTTAATAAATCTATCTATCTATCTGAGATGCATACTGCTGGAGAAGTAAGTAGCGGAATTTCCTTAAGGATCTTCATTTGACCAACTAATTCGGAATTTGCGTTGTTGCATAAAAGGTAAAGATTTAGAGCACTGGCAACCGCAGTCTTCATAATATTCATGTGTACGATTGGAAGGTTTAAGAGAACTTACAGCGCCGCTGTTAGGCAGGCGCGCATTGCGCCCATAATACCTACACAGGCTAGTCTTTGGACCTTCTGGAGTGCGGAGCGGGTAACAGTTTGATGTAGAAGTTTTGCTTGAAGTCTGTTGAAGATTGAAAATATATTCTTCCATTCCTCGTCCACGTGATGACATATGATTGTCCATTAGCGACAATAATCTGCCAAAATTACATATTTGAAATGAAAGGTGGAAGGTCGATGAAGCACAAGAAATTTACCATTTCTTCTCTGCATATCGATGGACTTTTAAGACCGTAAGCAAAAGGGCAAAACTTAATATCTATCTCTATAACTGAATTACACCTATGCTCAAGTCGTAAATATATGACTTACTCAACCTTAAGAGACGCCAGCCTAAGAAACACAACTCGCAGTGGAATCCCTCAAGGCTGGTGTCTTTGGCCACTGCGATTGCTCCTCGGCAAATACTCTTTTCTCATGCAACGTTGTGGGGTGATAAACAATTTGACAGCAAATAATTTCTTGACATCAGAACTAGGTAGTATTTGATAGATGGTTCAATGCACAAGTTCCTTATAGAAGCGATTGGACAAATCACTTATAGTAAGGAACTGGCCTTATACACTGACGGATCAAATATTGACGTTGGACGTTGATTCTGGGGCTTCTACGTTCTACATATAACTATATATTTAGTTTCGCGTAAATGTAGACTACATTCACAACATTCCCTCCTACTTCGGTTATTTAGCAAAAAGAAACCAAAAAGATTCCAATCTGTTGTCTGTCCTTGTATCGCTCCGTGAGCTCAAACAAAAAAGAATCCTTGTGCGCGCCATCTAAATTCCAATGAAATATAATCCGCAAAAGAAATGTTCATGCGTGACCTTGAAAAGTATTTGGTTGCCATGAGCACACACATACGCAAACTAACTGCCGCCCCCTTGCTTCTTCCTTGCATTAGCGCATATCCACTTGGCTGACTGGCTTTTGTCTGGGCGCATCAACAAAAAAAGACAAAAAAAAAATTGATGCGCGCTATAATACAGCAACAAACAACACCTTTGGTAATTCCCTAAACATTAGAGACGCAGAGAGAAACAGGACAGCGGCGGGAAAGGATGACGCGCCAAACAGAAGAGCGAGACAGACAAAGAAGCAGCAACGACGACGACGCCGATGAAGAAGAGTTTTAAACCAGCCAGCCCCAGACATAGGTGGTGATGATGAAGCTCATTTCATATCGGACCTGCTAACCACCAGTTGTCGCGTCGCTATCCGCCCGCTCCTTTCTGACCCTTTTACAATCATCGTCTGTTCTGACAATTTTTTTTTTTTTTTAGCTTATCTTTTGGATATGCCTCGTCGTTGTCGTGTCCAGCTTCAGTCCTTCAATGATGACGAGCAATGGTGGCGGTGGTGGTGGCGGTGAATGTGGTGCTTAGATAGATTTAGCTGTTGAGAGTAGCAACAGTTCATTAAAACCAAAAAAAAGAAGGATGTCTGGGGTAAGCTTGGTTGCTCCTTTGACGGGGAGATTCACATACAAGTGAAGTGAACTGCAGCGATGGACTTTATCGAAGATTAAATAGACGACACTGTATGAATGAGATGGATTAGGCGATGTCAAAAAGAAAAGTTGCTAACTGTATTTATTTATTTTATTTCGTCTCATCTGGAAGGGTGTTTTTAGAGAGGTTGGGGTGGACAGTCTGTTCATTTTCGAGTTCAAAAGAACTATTCTGAAGTGGTGCGAGATTGAAGTCACTCGATATGTTATCTAAGAGCAATATACGAATTCAACAGTTTCCATTGTACGTAGTTGGCTTGGTAGAGCTTCTTACTTTGGCCAAAAGTGACTATTCACTCATTCACTTTTCCGAAATATGCAGAATTTACTCGAGGTTCAAAGGATTACTGACCACATTCATGGTAAATGGTGAATGGTAAGTTGCTTACACAGATAGCGCTACAGTCTGAGATGGACCTAGTGGACCTCAATCAAGAAGACTCTTCAGCCAGCTTGATAATGGGCCAGCTACCTTGCGCACATTAAGTTCATAGAAGTCCCTTTCTAATTCTGCCCACCACGTGTGGGATGTTGGCCTAGAGAGCTTTTGTCAATCCGCTTTCCTTCAACCGTCTTGCTTACGATTCTATATGATAAGATACTACGGCCCTGAACTTACCCCACGATCTGTCAACTAAACTATATTGAGGTTTTTGATAAGTCCGTATCCCAAAACAAGGTTCGGTATCAATAAATGAGCGACAGACACCTCTTCTCGCCGGAAGTCAGCCCACTCATTTCCCTCGAAGTCTTCATGCCTGGAATGCAGGCAACAGTAACTTTTTTTGGGGATCTTATAGGAGATTAAGACACTCTCAGATAAGATTTTTCCCTATGGGCCCTTGGCGCTGCCTTACTGTCTGAACAAATGTAGATGCGGCTTCTTTTGATCCTTCTCTGTCAATTTTCCAATACAAAATATTCAGTTGCATAAAGCTGTTACACGCATCCAATGGGAGAGGTTACAGGACGATAAGATACGGGAGACATTTGCGCGGCAAATATCTGAAAGGTTTAAACGAATTCCAACTGTTCCATCAAATGCCTCTGCGGGGGATGTTTGTGGAGTGAAGCGACTTGGTGTGGCGGCTGGTGGTGAGAAAAGGACTGCTTGGTTAAAAACGCCCGGAGTTCAAGAAGCCATTAGAGAGAAGAAGAGATCCTTTAAGGTGTGGATTCATTTGGGGAACTCCGATTCTCGAATTCGGTACACTGAGGAGCGAATAACTTGCAAATTAGCTGTGAAAACAGCGAAAGAACAGTCTTGGAAGGAGGTTGTCGAAAAATTGGAACGTGACCACAGATCTGCAAATAAGTTGTTCTGACAGACGGTCAGAGGCAAAAAGTTGAATATCGTTGAAGGAGTTAAATCCAAAGACGGTACACTTCTTTCCAATGATCTTACGCAGATGAAGCGAGCACTTTTCAGAATTGCTCAATCCCGAACAGGGCACCGAAGATGACAGACCTATGGTCAAGAGTAGGGCGGAAAGTAGTCCCACGATAGAGGAAGTGACTTTGGCGATCGAAGCGCTAAAGGTTGGCAAATCTGCTGGTGTGGATGAAATTCGGCCAGAAATGCTCAAGGAGATTGCGCCAACTACAGGAGTATATCTCTTTTAAGTCTCCCTGGAAAAGTCTCCGCTAAGGTGCTAGAAACGCGTTCCAGAGCTGTGGTTGAGGACAGTTAGGGGGATAAGCAGTGCAGTTTTCGTCCCGGTAGAAGCACAACCGACCAGCTATTCACTCTCAGAATGGTTCTTGAGAAGGCCTGGGAGTATGGTAAGCCTGTCTATACTTGTTTTGGGGATTTGGAAAAAGCATGTGATAGGGTTCCTCGAGACAAACTCTGGAGTATTCTGCAGGAGTATGGGATTAATGGTTCCCCGTTAAGGGCGATTCAGTCTTTATATTAAAACTGTAGAAGCTGTGTTCGGATAAACGGTGTTAAGTCAATACCTTTCACTGTGGGCGTTGGACTCCGCCAGGGGTGCGTTTTGTCACTGTCTTCATTGTATATATGGATTGGATGTTGCAGCGCAGCCGTGGCAGGGAATGTTTCGAAGTGGGAGACCTAAGGATTAGTCATCTGCTCTTTGCGGATGATTTGGTCATCCTTGGGTCCTCTCAAACCGAACTTAAGCGCACACTCGAAAGGTTTGTAGCCATTTCTGATGATGCTGGAATGAAGATCAACGTGAACAAATCGGAAGTAATGGTCGTTTCCAAAAAATCCATTCAGTGCACTCTGCATGTTAGTGGAGTTCTACTGAAGCAGGTGGATAAGTTTAAGTACCTCGGGGTCCTATTCACGAGTGATGGGAAGAGCAATGCCGAGTTATCCTGTAGAATTGGTCAGGCTGGATCAATTTTGAGAGAGCTTGGCCAATCTGTGTAAGGAAGGCTAAGCTATCGGTTTTTAACTCGGTGTATGTTCCAGCTCTCGCCTTTGGTGATGAAATTTGGGTAGTGACCGAAAGAATAAGATCGCGGATACAAACTGCCGAAATGAGGTTCCTTCGCAATGTTGCTGGAATAACTAGTGGGGATCGAGTGCGCAACACCAGAGTACGCGAGGCGCTCAATGTTGAGCAGCTGCTTCTCCGAACGGAACGATCTATGCTTCGATAGTTTGGTCACGTAGTGCGAATGCCCCCAGACCGGCTCCGAAGACGTGCCATTGTGGTCGTGGCATCAGGTAGGCGACCCCGCGGTAGGCCTAGTAATAGATGGTTGGACCAAGTCCGGCATCTCTCCTGGAGCCGTCTAGCGATTCCTCCTGATGAGTTGGAGTCAATGGCGGAGGATCGAGAAGGATGGAGAGTCCACCCGAGCATCCTACCCCCGCGACCCTCATGAAGAATTAGCGGGCCACTGAAAATGTATGTATGTATGTATGCATAAAACTATTTGAAAGATTATTGGTGACTTTCCAAACGCTATCGCACCCTGGAATTGACGACAGCAGATGCCCGTTCCAAACTTGATGGAGCGTAAGTTTTCCATCATCCATCATTACTTCGTATCGCCATTGTCGTCAATACCTTCGCCCACACCGGGGCCGCCTAAAGGAAGACCGAGCTGACTACTCTTGAGAGAAGAATTCGACTGACGCGTCCGGGGCCCCGATATTTGGGGGATCCTGTAAAGCGCTGCCTGGATTCCCTAGGCCTTTTTGCTCATGGATTATTCATGGCCGATTGTTCATGCATCAAACCAAGTTATTTGATTACGTCTTTGGACCTAATTTTGCTGGTTCCAACCTGAGTGTTGCCATATTCTGGAACTTTTCGGCTGGATATAAGGACAGAATCCATTTTATGGTCAGCCAGTGCCAGACTAGCTGTCACTAACCAATCTGTAATGCGGCATATTGCTCCATTTGTGGCTGCCTCTATCTCGTGGGTATATTTCGCAGCGGTAGCCATAGCGATATCGTCAGGGAATTCAATCATTTTTGCTCCTTGCGGCAGAGATAGTCGCAGAACTCCATCGTACATCATGTTGTTCCACAGAAGGGGGCCAAGTACGGAACTTTGTGGAACGCCCACAAACACGTTGCAATATTTCAAGCCCTTGTCGGTTTCATACCTCAGCTTCCTATTAGTCAGATAGGAAGTGCGTGCCCATTCTGACTAATGTTTTCCTTATGTACGACCAGTCTGCCGAGTTGAACGCGTTTTTTATGTCCAACATTACTCCCGCGCAGTATTCCTTAGTCCCAAGACATCATCTTTCTCCTTGTATCGCTTCGGCTGCGATGTCAACTACCAGCTTGATGGCGTTTACCGTTGGGTGATATAATATTTCATAAATCCGAACTGGAGGTCGGACAGTGACTCTTTCTCCTATGCTACCGCAAGAGGTCTCCCGTATATTATGCACTCCAGGATATTTGCCATTGTATCCAGGAGCCATATTGGGCGATATGGTGGCTTCTTTCTCTTAGGCATTCGAACCAAGTGTTGCAATTTCCAGGACTCGGCGAAAACTCCTTCTTCCAGACACTTTTGCAACGTTGCTTTAAAAATGTCTGGTCTCTTTTAGACAGCTGTTTTTAATAATGCAATATTTGGTATGGCATCAGGTCCCGGTGTCATCCCGTCTCCTGGATGGTCGAATTCTGTGCCGGGCTTTTAGACACGCTGCTCGTAGCGTTTTGATCTTCTCGGTCCACCAGTTCCACAGGGCGCCTCTGTTGCTTCTAGTACGTCTAGGCATTGATCCATCACACGCAGCAGTACTCGTAGTAGCGCAAATAAGATCATGCGCTGTTGCTCATTATCTCTTCGAACATATCTTTATCGAAGAGTTTATCCTTCCATCTTGGACCGGCTTACCTAAGGCGTTTTACCGTTTTTTTTTCTCCCATATCGAAAATGATCGCCTGGTGTGTGAATTCTTCGCTTACCATCCACTTTAGGCTTCGCAGATGGGAGTGGCTCACGAAGGTGATATCGATAATTGAGCCTGTTCCCGCTTTGCGATAAGTGTTTGCCCCGCCATCGTTTGCAATTCCTATTTGTAGGGGTGCAAATGTTTCCAATAGTATGCGCCCCCTTGGATTGGTTGATCTGCTACCCCATTCCGTTACCCATGCATTAAAGTCGCCACTGGATATCTTCCATGTGCATGGGCACTGAGGTTTTCAAGCATGGTCTGGTATTCCATCATTGTCCAGCTTGGTCTTGCGTAGCAGCTGTAAAAGTGAACACCGTTGATTTTTGCCCTCTGCTTGTCCAACTAATTGAAAAGCATGCTTTCCGCATATCCATATTGCGGCATCCTTTGTGTTATCACATACTCAAATATTGCTGTCCAGGTGTTTGTGTGGCTCACTAATTATTATTATATCCGCAGCCTCATCTCTGGCGGTTTGCGTCAGGATGTCCTGGGCTATCTTAAAGTAAATTAAGTTTATTTGGATTGTGCACAACTACGTAACTGTCCGAGTCTGTGCTGGCCATTGTACGAGTGCCTTGTAGCGATCGCCATGTAATAAGTCTTGAAAATCACTTCAAATATGACAAAGTAAATTTTATAAGGTATGTGCTTACTTGTCTGTTATTGTGCAAACACCACCGTTGGTTTTACAAAAAAAAAATAGAGAAAAACGTGCCAGGCAGGGGTGCGTTTTGTCACCTCTTCTTTTTATAATGTACGAGAATATTGCCTGGGTGTTACAACGAAGCCGTGGTGGATAATGTTTCAAATAAGAAGACTATGTGATGATTATCTGATCTTCGGGATCGATTTGCCCACCCTTGGCTCTTCCCAAACCGAACATCAGAGCGCACTCGAAAGATTTGTAGCCGCCTGTGTTGATGCTAGAATGAAGATGAGCGGGAACAAATATGAAGTGATGGTGGTTTCCAATAGGCGGGTTCAGTGCTCTCTACCTGTTAGTGGAGCCCCATTGAAGTAGGTTGGTAAGTTTAAGTAACTCAGGATCTTATTCACAAGTGATGAAATTATCCTCTAGGATTGGTCAAGCTAGATCAATTTTCCGATAGCTTGGGCGCCGTGGCGTAAGTGGTTAGTGTGTCGGATCACTACGCATGAGGTTCCAAGTTCGAATCCCAGAAAATACCAAAAAGTTTTTTCACGGTCCCACCTCTCGCGAGCGTCTGACAAACATCCGAGAGTATTACTGTCACGAAAAAGCTTCTCAAATCGCCGTTCGGATTCGGCATTAAACTGTAGGTCCCTTCCATTCGTGTGAAAAATATAACGCACACAATATGAGTGGTTGCGAGAAGCTAGGCCCTGGCACTTTAAAGAGCTGTTGCGCCAAATATTTATTTTTTATTTATTTGGTCGATCTGTAATAAACGACGCCAAACTTAGTGTAGTGCTATGTATATGGTGCAACTCGCACCTATGATCATGAAATCTGGGTAAGGACAGAAAGATAAGATCACGGACACAAGCCGAATCGGTATCTCTCCTGTACCCTTCTAAGGACTCTTCGATGAATCTCTGTAAATTCTCTACAGATATCCCCTACCCACCAATATTTTCAAGCTAAAATCTGGAAAGCTCTTATTAAAACCGATATCTACTATAACGTATGGTATCCCACTGCATATACTATGCATATGCCCACCCTATCAATTCGCTATGCACGTGCTTCACAATCATGTTGCAGCATTAGCAGTTAAATGCAGCACTACAGACCGCCCGCACCAATTGCAAACAACAATCGTTGTCATCCCTAATCGTGCCAGCAACCATAATGAAAGGGTTTTCACTCTCAGCCCACCAAACCACCAAACCCCACGCTCAGCTAAGGGCTGCACACATAATTTGTGCATTGAAAGTCCTGAAACCATGAATCCGCTGCCGTTTTTCCGTCTGTCTGTCTCTCTATTCTTCCTCAATGAGCAGTGCTCCTGTGTGTATAAAATATTTGCCTGGCCTTACAACAATCACAAGCTTCTGGCAGCAGCAACTACGCCACATCTCCGTTCTCCGAATGCACTCTCACTTTTCGTTTGGAGGACGTCTGTTAAGGACGAAAATTTCGCTTTTATTATTATCGTCGCCTGTACATATTTTTGGGGAAATTTATTTTATACATTTGGATACACACACAAGCCCACAGACATACACTTACATCGTCGCGTTGGTTGTGGTATACTGCTCTACCATTCAGCAGAAGATTCGAGCAGAAGACTGCACCCTCCTCCTCCGTTTGTCTGGCACTCATTAAATGCAAGGACTCGTAGACATAGAGAGAAACAGAATCCAGACGAAAGTCGAAGCGAAGGAGGATGCGTGTGCACCCGAAATGTTTGAGCACTGATTTCACTGGGCGGATACAGGGTGGTATATTCGAAGGGTTGACTTTGTAGCCCGCACCCCTGTATGAATGAATGTGTGATTGTGTCTACCGCTTGCATTGTCATAAATAAATTTGCGCGACAGAAAGTGGATTCTCGGCTTCCATTTGTCTTTTTGGCAATGATTATCATTTAAGTAACAATTGAGACAGGGATTCGTTCTGTCACGTGTCGGTTGTGCATAGTTGTCTCTCTGTCTGGAGACGTAAAGTTAAAGTATCGATGAAAGGATTGTATCTGCGGCGGGTGGCGCAAAATGAGTGGATTAGTGTCGTCGATTAGGGGAGAGATTCGACTTTCGGCAGGTGGGTGGTGGTAATTGAGAGGGCTTACAACGGCTTGAACATTACATGCAGGAGTCTGGAGGAAGAAAGCAATTTATGGAAAAATGTAAATAAATATAGGAGTGAGACTATAAAAATAAGGCTTCAAGGCTGCAATGGGAGCAATACTTAACCTCACACCACTACACCCTGCAGTACAAAAAGAAGCTATGTTGAGTGCTCTTCAGCTGCCCAAGATTTCGGACCTAAAAATCGGCAACTTTATAGGCTACCTGAAGATTCCAGAGTAAGTAAAGTAAAGTAAGTAAAATCCCATATACCATGCTCAAGAAATACCGGACGAGTGAAGGGCTTGTAGTGTTATCAAACTCTTAAACTTGGTACCTAGATAGTTCCAAATTGGAAAATGGTAGCACTGGCACAGGGGTTTATGAACCCAGGTTCCAACGTGTAGCAGCGCTTCGGAAATCACAAACAGTATTTCAGGCGGAAGTCCATGCAATGAAACTCTGTGTACGAGAATGCTTGCGAAGAAGGGTCGAGGGCAACCGTATTTACATCCTCTCAGACAGCCAGGCAGCACTTATGGCTCTGAAATCCTATATGGTAGAATCCATACTTGTATGGGACTGTTTCAATCTACTCGAAGATCTCGCATCAAAAACACCGTCACTGTGGCCTGAATACCAGGGTACGAGTGTTCTGCTTGGCAAGAAGGGGCGCCAGCCACTAGTCGGTCCTGGACCCTATTTTGGAGTTACACGGAGTAGCACAAATCTCAAAATAAAACAATGGGAAGCTGATGGTCATGCAGAGTATTGGGCCTCAGACAAGCAAAAAAGTTCATCAACCTCAACCGTTGTAAGGCTAAGAAGCTACTTGAGCTTAGGAAAGCAGACTTGGACAGACTGGTCATTGCCCACTTAGGCACCATCTGCACGAAATAGGAGTCGCAAATACAAACATATGCCGGCTATGTTGGGAGCAAAAACAGACAGCAGAACATATTCTTCATGAATGCCCCATGGTTACAAAGAATAGACTTCTCCACCTAAGGTTGGCTACAGAACCCCTCTAACTTTTGGAATATTGAACCCGAAGCTTTGTTGAAGTTTATCATGTGCCTTAACCCAGTTATCTGTATTGTACCGGGCTAGTACAATAGATCTTATAGGTCACGGTGCGTACAGGACCCTAGCATACGTAGTATAGTATAGTAAGGCTGACAAGTTAGGAAAGAAATGAATCTTTCGAAGCCCTTCAAGCTGGCGTAAGATCAGGCATTTCTCCGACCACCCAGGTATATCGAAATCCATACGACTTCCAGATCACAGCAGCGGTCTTGGCAGGGGCAGAGCCGCCCGATAGTTTGCGGTAAGAGCAAGAAGGTATCACCATCTTCAGCGATTGCTGCCATAGAAATTAAATCGAAGCTCGTGAAGTGTAATCGAGTAGAGGTCAGGGTTCTTGGAACACAGCACAAGGTATCGCTCTGTTGGGTCCGTGGTCACAAGGGAATCCCAGGCAATGAGAAAGCCGACGACCTAGCAAGAATCGGCTCAGCAGCCTTATTAGAACAAGTTGACCCCCCTGTGTGTGTCCCGCCTTGCACACTCAAGCTCGTTGCGGGGAATAAAGCCAGTAGAGAGGTGAACATAAGATGCACCTCAGTGGAAACTTATGCCACCACTAGGAAGCTATGGCCATCCTCCGACAAAGCAATGACCTAGAGAATTACTCGGAAGGATAGGAAATCTCTTTCCATCCTCGTGGGCATCATCACGGAGTACAACACTCTGCGGTACCACTTGAAGAAACTGCGCCTGACGGAGGAGGAACTCTGTAGAGGCTGTGGTAACGAGGGAGTTTTTGAGGACACTACCCACTTCCTGTGCCATTGTCCGGGTCTTCAACACTCCAAGAAAAAGTTCCTTGGTAAATATTTCTTCGACAGCTCTCCGGCGTATCGACGGGAAAGATGCTGAACTTCCTCAAATCATCAGGGGCGTTTGTATGCAGAAACGAAGTAATTGATTAAGTTTGAATAGTTTTTTTTGCCGGTTTTCACTAGGCCTCAATGGGTAAGGGATAACTTTTTCCCCTATGGGTTTTAGTATGGCATTTTTGCATGTGGTGTCGCATAGTGTTATGCCACTCCTATGAGAGTAGAGAGGGATTTTCTGTCCCTCTGCATAAGTCTATTGGTTCTTGTTCTGTCGAATGTAGGCCATAGCTTCCTTGTGGTGACACAAGTATCTAAAGAGATCCAAAGTTGTAATTCTGGGGGCGCTATGCTGCTGCTAGCCTTAGACGATCGCCAGAAAAGTAGGTATCAACCGCTCGACTGTTTGGGAAAAAGCGCAGTCGCCAATATCCAAGAGCAACAAAAAAATTGCAAAAATAAAAAAAATAGGTTGGTTCTCAAGGGGGTTTTACGGTTTGCTACTGGCATTCGCTCTTTACTACCAACATCATTTAGTTTTCCGCCGGGTAGGAAGTGGAGGGTTCGGTGGCAGCTACGAATCGTTGGTTTTCTCGTCTCCCATTCCCATTTCGGCTGGTATTTGATGTAGTCGTAAGAACATGGCGGTGATTCTTCCGTTTGAGGCGTTAAGTCATCAGTTCGTAGTTCGTAAGGCTTCTTTAAGGCTACGTGGACGTCCCACGGCGACCAAATACTCTATCTGTTCGTCCTTGATGCCTTCTATGAATTGGCTGTAGACGATCTCCTCCACTACCTTCCCAGCTCCATCAGGAAAGGCCGAAACTGCTAACCTATGGAGTTGGATAGCAAATTCAGCTAAAGATAACTTTTGTTTCTGCATGCGATTACGAAGGAGGTATAGCTTGTCTAGCTATACAAGCTAAAGCGTTACCTTAGAAGATCTCGAAAGAAAACTTAAGAGAGTGGGTTTCCTCGTGGTAAACCGTTAAGAGCTGACAACGCTTCACCTCGTAATTGCATAGCCAGAGCATTGGCCTTCTCCATTTTAGTCCACCCCTGAAATGCCGCCCCAATTTCGAAGTGGCGTTCATTGTCAGTCCAGGATGATTATCCGTTGAACGGTTGTACAAACCCCGGGTTGAAAAAGTGGGTCCGAGTGACCGGACAAGGTCCGGATGAGTGAAGCGTTGGGTCCATGGGCATAGTAGCTGCGAAATCCTCGGATGCCTCGAAAACTTCGCTGGGTTGGGGGCGGCTCATCGCAGTTGGGGGTGGTCTTCCTTCTTCAGAAGTAGCTGCTGGGCGCGTGGACTGGGGCGAAGAATGAGGAACTGAGGTAAAAGCTCCGTTTTTTACAGTTTTCTCTAAGTCATCTAGCCTTGCCTCCAAGCTAGACTGGCGTCCGTGGATTTCCGTGTGCCAGTCCGCGATCTTTTTCTCCTAAAAGCTGTGCTCAAGCTGAGTCTGTTTATGCAGTCTCGCCGACAGAGACCCAAAAAGGCTTCGGATTTGCTCAGCGTCCATCGTCTTCAGTTACTAGCGTGGAAGGAATTATTCTTAACTCCGATCCCAAGACCCCACACCTGATACCAATGTTGTCGCCTCCGTAAAAGCTTTGTTCCTTGCTTGGAGTTTGACTGTGCAAGGCGGGATGTACATTGAGGGTTCGAATTGGTTCGCATTTAGTGCTGAGCCTCCTCTAGCCAGTTAGTCGGCTTTCTCATTCACAGGTGTGGCCTCATGTCCAGGGACCAGAGAGCTTTACCTTGTGCTGTGTTCTAAGAACTTTGAGCTCTTCTCTACAACACTTCACAACCTTCACACCAATGTTGTCGCTTCCGTAAAAGCTTTGTTCCTTGCTTGGAGTTTGACTGTGCAAGGCGGGATGTACATTGAGGGTTCGAATTGATTCGAGTTTAGTGCTGAGCCTCCTCTAGCCAGTTAGTCGGCCTTCTCATTCACTGGTGTGCCGAGCCGAGCTGACAAGAAGATACCAAGCGGTTCAGAGAAGGTACCTGTGCCTACACCTATTTCCATTTTGGTTCCATCGGTATACACAGCTATCGATCGCTCGTTAGGTGTTCTGTCGTTTTCCCATTCTTCCCTGCTCTGATAGGTGCTTGGAAATGGTCTCGTTAAGTCTAGGTAAGGCGTTGTGTAGCCTGTACTAGACACATTGCCTAGATATCTCTGCAAGATAGTAGTATGGCCCATTGTATTTGGTCTCCAGCTATCTGTCTGACTTAATCTCACATCAGTTATAGCCGCTGATGCTTGTATAATAAAGATATCTAGTGGAAGCAGGTTAGGTGCCGTTCTCATTGCACTGGTGGTGCCAATGCACTCTAGTTTTTGTACTTTAGTAATGGCAGCCTGCGACCATACAAAGCTGCCATATGTTAGTAATGGTCTCACTGTCGCTGTATACATCCATAGGATGATTTTGGGGTTCAGTCCCCAAGTTTTCCCAAATATTCTGTCGCACGAGTAGAAAGCTATCGTGGCTTTATCGACTCTATCGTTAATGTTCAGTTTCCTATCGGGCACCAGGCTGATGTTGTTGTAGCAGCTACGGTTCCGCTGGGGACAGATCAGTTTCTAGGCTCAGGAATCGGGCCACGTCTATGGGTCGTTCCTAAAGTGCATCGGGGCGCAAGTCGGTTGGCTATGCTGGCCAGTTGAAAAGATGGTTGGTATTGTGCGGGCATTTCCGTAGTCAGGGCATTTGTCTGCTATGGAGGCGTCGAGACGGTTCTTGTAGCTGTTTAGTAAGCGCCACCAGCCTGAGCGTAGCTGAGCTAGGGTGGTTCTTGTTCTTCGAGGCAGGTTACGTTCTCCGAGGCAGGCTACGTTCTTCGTCTGCTATGGGTGGTGGGCGGCCTTCGAGGACTGCGTTTGAGCAGAAATTCTCCATAGAGTGGGACACAGTCGTGTGAATGCTTTTCAATGCATCTTTGTAGGTCTGTCTGTCGATCCCGGTACCCATTGTGTAGGCATTGAGGCCGTATTTGTAGATTTGGAGCCCTTTGCGAATAGAACGGAGTGGTTGTGGTACCATCGTCAGCGGATGATTAGGGTGGTCTTGGAGGTGTCAAGCTAGAAGGAACTGCTTGGAGAGCATGGTTGTTATGGTCCTTTACTGGAAGCAACTTCGTCTCAGCATGGTGGTGACCAGCATGTGAAGTGAGGTGACATCGGGTGATGGTCTTCATGGCCCCGTTTCGGCAGGTTTTGAAGATGCTGCGGTGTCCAGATGTGGCGGCATAGTTCAGCACGGAGCGACAGATTACCTTGTATGTGGCGAGTAACGTCTCTTTAACTGCTCCCCAGGAAGATCCCGCTAAGGACTTGAGCACACTGTTACGAGGTCTAAGTCGACTTCTGATGTTTGATGCATGTGCGGCGAACGTCATCATGCTGTCGAAAGTGACGCCAACAAGTCGTGGTTGGGTGGAAGTTGGAATTCGACGTCCTGCTATGTCTAGAACTGACCTTATCTTCCTTGTCCAGGACGTGAAGAGTGTGGCTGGTGTGGATGCCGATAATTATAAGTTGCGGTCTCTGAAAAATCCGCCCAGGACAGAGAGATATGAGTTCAGCGCTGTTCATAGCATTAACACGTTGAGCCCAATTGTGAGTACCATACATCCGTCGGCATATGAAAAATTATTGATTCCGTCCGGGGGGGGGGTTGGTAGTTTGGAGATGTAAAACTTGAAAAGAATTGGCGATAGGACGCCCCCCTGTTGAGCTCCCTGTTTGACTCTCCGGTACAAGACTTGACGTTCCTGAACTCCACAAAGGATTGGCGGCTGCAAAGGTAGGTTGTAGGTAGGTAGGTTGGAAAACCATCGCTTGTGGGTGTTGGGTAGTGAAGACTCCAGGATATCGCGTAGCAGCGTGGCATGATCCACCGTGTCAAATGCCGTAGTCCAGGGGACGGCAACAGTTCTATGGCATGGTTGTTTTTGGTTGAGTCCGTTGGTGATCTGCGATGAAATCATGTTTAAGGCTGAGGTGGTGCGGTGGTTTTTCCAAAAATTGTGCTGGTGATGCGCTAGCGTAAAGTGTTCGGTGAAATCCGGAAGAAGTAGAGCTTCCAGTATCTTGGCGACTGGTAAGAGTAGCGATATGGGGCGGTACGATTTGCATTGGTCATGTGTTTTCCACGATTTGGGAAGTGGGATTACTCGATCGACCTTCCATATGCCTGATATTTGCAGCGATTGGAAAGATAGGTTCAGAAGAGAAGTTTGGTAGTCAATTCCTGGTTTGCCGAGTTCTTTTTGCATCAGCATGGAAATCTCATCGGGTCCAAGGTGCTTTGGAAGGTTTTGCCTTTAGTATGACAGCCTTGACTTGCTCCGATGTAAAGTCTTGCTGTGCTTCGTCCCAGGCCGAGGTATCTCACACTGTTTGAGATATTTAGGGGGATACCCCTTACAGAAGGTGCTACGAATTTTTGAATTTTCATTTTGTTAGTGAATAGTACCAACTCCGTTTTCTGGCGATTCTTGGGCTAGTCCACATCGAACCTTCAATTTGCTTGCTCAGGGTCGGGAGAAATTTTCGTGTTGCTAGCAGCCACTGTTTCTGAGTTTTAGAAGAACTTCATTCAGGACAATTACCCACAGCAGTGCGGATATAACCCCGCCTTGAGATGTGCCTCTAGAGGCGTAAGCTTCTAACTTTGTACCTCCGAGTTCAACTTTAATATGTATGTCTTTCCTCTCGCATATTGATGATCCACTTTATCAGGAAGTTGTAAATATTACGGTTCGTTAGAGTTCCATATCACGCCTGTTCTGGCATTTTTAAAGGTTCCTTCATTGTCTAAGAAAGGGGGTAGTGTATTCTTTGTCATTGAAAGATTTTTTCTATTGAGTCGATGACACAGTGCAGCGCTGTCTCTTCGCTTTTTCCTTAGTTTGCTGCGAATGTATATATCAGCTAATCTTTCAAGTCTTTAGGACAAAGGAGATAAAACTTATTGGCCTACAGTCTTTCGCGGTAGTGTGGCTTGCCTTGCCGACCTTTCTCCGTGCTCTAGGTATATAACCCCAAATAAGGCAATCGACTCCGTAGGCCGATAATTCGGTCGATAGCACCTTTTGTGAAAAAGATATATCAGTCCGACATAAGGATTGAAATAAACGAATGCATTCGAAGGCTTGGTTGGTTCACCTTCCTTCCTGTTATGACAAGTGTGTAGAATCTGAAGTCGTAAATGTGCAACCACACGACTGACATTGCATCTACAATATGTACATGCCATGTTATTTCCTTCATCTGATCCAAAACCGCAGTAACAATTGCGACGCGGTTATACCTACTCCTCTGTCACTACGTACATACCCGTATCTCTCACCAACTGTCACATTGGTGTTACAAATGCATCTATCCATCGCTTGTGCAGTGACCTCCAGACATGTGCTAACAACGGCTGTCTTTATCACATTAAGCTTAGCTAGTCTTGCATATTCACAAAACCGAACAGCTTGTTATCTCAGGCACTTAGTGGGGCATATGCCTAGGCTTTATCGCTGACAAAGTTGTTCAGAATTTTTTTTTTATTTTTTTTATTTGTTACGAGCGATAATGCCTTCTGAAATGCCTCGCTATCTAGAGGCAGACACTGCTGCCGCGACAATGCTGTTGTTGGTCGCTTATCAGCGTCAGTACGCCAGACATCACTTACCCAAGTCTGTGTTTGTTGCGTGCAATCGTCATCACACAGAACAGGCACCACCTCACATGACGCTAGTCTTGCAACATTATCGCAACAAAAGAACTGGAAAAATGTGGAACAATCCGATTTGGGAAGCAATTTTCGGCGAACATGAGTGGGTGAATTGTCGGCGGACGTGCTTATCAAGGTCGGCTGATGACTATGATTAGAAATGTATACTGCCGCTGCCTGGGCTAATTGACAGGCTTAGGCAGTGTAGACTGAGGGGGTTTAAGGTGAAGTGCACTATCAATTAGTGGTTACTTAGTTAGTTAATCTAGCTTATTGGGTGCAATTATTTCATCAGATTTCGCAGTTACTTGCCGTATCTTAGGTCAATGGAAATACTTTCACGTGTAGACCGTGAAGGCGATAAGAAGATGAATCACAAGGTGCACATACCTAGATAAGAACTACTAAAGGGTAAACTTTGAAAACTACGAAGAAGGCAAATATGAATGAAATGAAACGACGGAGATTATGGAAAGTTACCGAAGAGTCATATGGCTCTGTAGGTACATGGTGATGAAATAAACTGAGACTTTCGGAACTTCTTTACCATCAATTTCCAGGCATTTGGGGCCAAGCGATGTGGTAGTCTTCCAAAGATACTAGTAGCCCGGGCTGCTAGCATGCATGATTCGCAAGCACGAATAATTTTTACCATCCAAGACAATTGATGTGCTGTGAAAAATGTTTTTACATCTGGTGCTGAAAGAATTGTCGGTCGATCGCAGGAAAGACATAGGGCATGGCCTTCCGAGGATACCTGGAGACGGATTGACGAACGAAAACAGCTGAAAGCTCGCGTTGCAGCTACTCCAGCAGCAGGGAGAAGCGAGCTAGAGTCCCTTTATCGCATGAAGATGAGAGAAGTTCAGAGTAGCGTGCGACGCACGTGACGGGCGCAACTACATTAATGCGCTGGCTAAAGAAGCAGAAGAAGCTGCACGGAGGTGCGACAGCAGGACCGTCTACAGAATCACCAAAGAGCTGACAGGTGGTCGCAGCTCCAGCCAACACCCAGTGAAAAGCCTATACGGTTCCTTGCTTATTTCGGATGAGGACCAACTCAAGGTATGGAAAGAGCATTTTGCTGCGATTTTGAACCGTGTATTCGCTAGCGATATGCTCCCAACTCAGACTGAGGCGCCTGAGGTAAGAAGTTCCCGAATACGCACCACGACTCCCAGTAATGATTAGATCATTACCGCGATTAAGGACTCAATACCAACAAGGCGGTAGGACTTAACGATATTCCTACAGAGTTCTTACGAGCAGCACCAACAACATCGGCTGAGCTTCTGATTCCACTTACACAGAGAGTTTGGGAAGCTGGGAGCCTTCCTGACAAGTGGAAAAAGGGAATGATCGCCAAACTTCTTAAGAAAGGAAATTTAATGGAGTGGACTGTAGGGGTATCTGCGTGCTACCTGCTGTAGCTAAGGTAATAGCTAAAATCATCTTGGAGCGAATGAAACAACATCTCGGAAATACACTCGATGCCGAACAAGCAGGTTTCCGCTCTGGATCCTCCTATGCCGACTACATCAACACCCCGCGGATTATCATTGAACAGTGTGTTGAATATCGATCGCCACTTCACCTGGTGTTCATCGATTTTGAGAAGGCGTTTGATAGTGTCAACAGGGAGTTTATTTGGCGTGCCTTACGCAGAAGAGGTATTCCCGATAAACTATTTGCTATTGTCAAAGCTACATATGAAGGGTTCAACAGAGCAAGGGTGTCTGCGGAATTTGAGATCCAAAGTGAGGTAAGACAAGGCTGTATACTTTCACCAATACTATTCCTGTTGGTGATTAGCGATCTGCTTCATGTAGCTTTGTCGACGAAAAACGGAGGTATTCAATGGACTCTTACATCCCAACTGAAACATCTTGACTACGCCGACGATGAATGCTCTAACAGAATTATAGATCTCCACCAAATGACAAAATGACAGCAGATGTGGAGAGGGAGGCAGGCATCGTGTGGCTAAAAATCAATACGGTAAAAGCTAACATGATCAGCCTTGGAACAAACTCATCGGCTCAAATATACATTGCTGGACAACTAGTAAAAAGAGTAGAGGATTTCCCGTATCTTGGGAGTATTATCTCGAAAATTATTTTATAATTTTATCTATCTATCTTATCTCGACTGATGGTGGAACCGATCTGAATATAGCCAACAGGATTACGTTCAGAATGTTGTCCAAAATATGGCGAAGCAATGCAATCAGTTTGAACACTAGGAATGTTCCGCTCCAGCGTTGAATCCGTGCTGTTATGCGGTTGCAGCACATCGAGAGTGGCTGCTGCTATCACTAAAAAGCTGCAAACGTTCTTTAGTAGGTGCCTGCGCAATATCTTGAGGATTTTCTGGTCCAATCGTATCCCTAATGAGCACCTTTACGAAAGAACGGATCAGGAACCAATAGACACAACCATCCAACGACGGAAGTGGCAGTGAATTGGTCACACGTTCCGTAAGGGTGAGAGTTCCATAGCGAACCATGCTATGCAATGGAACCCCCTAACTCAGGATGGCAGAAGACCTGGCGGTCCGAGGAGAAAATGGCGCAGAAAGGTCGAGAAGGAGGCACGGCATTTGGGGAAAAGTTGGGGAGATCTGAGACGCATTGCCAGAAAGCGTAGACGATGGCACGTAGGCGTAGTAGTGGCCCTAGGACCCACAAGGGGATGCAGGATATAAGTAAGAATCTTCAACAAGTTCTGTGTTACGCGTATGATACTGAGATCAAGACATGTTTTCGACAAACCATTGTTAAGGACTCTGCGAACGCCCTAAGAAACCACTGTTACTTTTGGTGTGACAAAACAGCACTAGAGAACATTAATGCTGCTGGTGCCAGGTGTTGAGAGTGAGCAGGGAAACATAGTTGGGGTTCTTTAAAGCAAAATTCTTTTTCATTTGTAAAGACCGAGAATTGAGGAGGCGATACAATCCCGAACTCTGTGATATGTGTCCTAGCTACTGCAGACTCACCTAGTTTTCGCCCTTTTGGAATACATATACCTCCACCTATGACGTTTTGCGGAATCCCAGGCCCAAAGGATCCAGATGACCAGGAAGACCGAGCCCCCCTCTCAGAGACTAACCGCCCAAGATTAAAGATTATGATGGGCAGATTCTCGACTCCCATCTAGATCAGCAGTACATTCACAACTTGGACGATAGGTATCTGTCAATTTCGTAGAGTCAAAATCAATTCGTCAATTGATTCCGATTTAAATATATTTACACTGACTCAAGCTCAAGCTCTGATTTGATTCCTCTCCTCACACAACATGTGATTTTCACGAAGTGCAAGTCGTGATTCTTTTTCCAACGACCCAATCTCAAGAGCCCAGCAAATGATTACCAGGAAAAAATCAAGAACTTCTCCTTGAATCATACTTTCAAATTTTGAAGACCACCGACCTGCCGCCGCTGTTGCATACCACCAGTCGAAATCAAATGCAAATTGCAGCGCAACATAAGAGCCTTTTTTCGTTTCATCACCATGCTGCCAGCAGAGAGCCATCCATGGTATGGATTCGAGTGCTATTTGCCATATAGTTGTTCGTTGTTCGGGGCAGCATCGTCATCACGAGTCTCAGCTTTAGTGCAATGGAATACCAAACTCCAAATTCACGATAGAGGCCTCATCAACCGAAGCTGGTTGTTCGTTGTATGTCTGGCTGTTTGGAGTAAATTTTTTTTTTTTTTTTTTTTATGGCTCTCTGTTGCTGTCTGGCTGTCTGCGCATATAATTATGATAAGCCGTCTGACCCGCATGTCATCGTCGAATTTATTTCGTTTCATTGTTGTTGTTGGTGGTGCAGTTCAGTTCCAAGGGGTGATGGTGCATAAAATCGATGCAACGAATGAAATACCATGCTCCAAGAGTAGAGCTGGATATTTAATGGCTTGCCACTTATACGGGCTTACAATGGCTGTTGGTTGGTTGCTAATCTGAAGTGCTGATGCTGCAGCTGGCAGTTAGTTAAAGATATGCACCTCAAACTGCAGAGATAGTGTGTATAACTGAAAAACTTGCAACTAAAAGTTCAATAAATTTTCTTTTTTGGCCTTATTTGGGTTTGGTATTTCAATTTCGAAATGTCATGTTAATGTTGGTGGATGTGAATACAATTTTTCGTTTTTTTTGCCTAGGGGGTAGTGCAAACATGCTAATACGCACGAGAAACAGTCCTGCTCTGTGTCAAGTAGTGTGAGACTCCTACTCTCCTTTAACCTCTTTTCAATCTGACACCATCCACTCCGGAACCGCTTTAGCATTACTTCAGAGTGCTGTGGTTTTGTTTCCCCTCTGGGGACCGACTTTTCACATTTTTCTCCTAGTGCGGGCTTATGATATCCTACCGGTAAGGCTTCCATCAATTTGGTAAACTTACTGAGGGTATATTGACTTCGTCCTCTCTCTTTTTCGATCTGAGTACCGTCTCAATGAATAAAGATATTCTATTCCACATGTCGATACTCGAGACCATCTTGTTT
Source organism: Brachypalpus laphriformis (assembly GCA_945910035.1). Lineage (NCBI taxonomy): Eukaryota > Metazoa > Arthropoda > Insecta > Diptera > Syrphidae > Brachypalpus > Brachypalpus laphriformis. Next base: position 40,384,973 of record OX246756.1, read on the forward strand.
ACGGGATTTTCTGGAGAAAAGTTTCCTATCTCGGACTCCATGCTAGTTCTTTCTGCTGCCCACCTGTTATAGGTAAAAAAAGAGGTGTGATACGCATCGTCTTCCAGAGAGTCTCCGTATTGGCAGACTGCGCTCTCTACTTTTCTCATATTGTACAGGTACCGGTTCATGTAACCATGTTCGGTAAGGAACTGGGTGATATAATAATTCACTCCCGCTCAACGTCTCCGATCAACCGGTAGGCCCACCTACCTCGGCATTCCATCTGTTTTGCCACTTCTGCTTCGAGAGTTGATTGGATTCTATAGCTACTGTTGCCGCGTCTATTTCCGCCTTCTTGTTGTAGGCGTACTTCCTTGCTGCTGCTAGGAGATCAATGGGCGTAACTCCTGCGGCTACTAGGGCTCTTGGCTCCGACACTATTCGGTATGAACTCGTTATCCGAAGGGCTCCTACCTGTATATCTCCTTTTTGAGCGCGTCAGCCAAGATATTGGAGCCATGCAAGAGTATTAAGTTCGTTACCGACAGCAGGAGGCTTCTTTTACTTGCCGTTGGACCGCCTATGTTCGCCATCAGTCTGCTTAGCAATAGGCATGTTTTCGTGGCTCTTTCGGATACAGACTTAATTTGTTCCCAGACCGTGAGCTTCGCGAGCTTAGGCGAACCCCACAGGCGGATCAGTAGAAATGCGGTGAAGTGGGAGGGTTGTGATTCCTTATTTTCGGATCATAACCTCGCTGATAAAAGGAAGAAGAAGAACGTGAGCTTTGTATCAATCCTAACTCCTAGATATTTTACTGCTTCCTTAGTGTATATGACTTCCGGACCCAGCTGGAGCTCGATTATTGTGGGTATCCGCTTCCTCGTCAGCAGCACTATCTCGGTTTTCTTCACTGCTAAGCTTAGGCCGTGGTCCTCAATCCATGTGTGCACCCGTCTCATGACTTGATTTAGTCTTCTCTTATCGTCTTCGGTGTCCCGTGCGGTGATCACTGCAGCGATGTCGTCTACATAGCAGAACAGAAAAGTGTTTTCTGGCACCTCCATGCGAAGAATTCCATCGTAGGAGATGTTCCATAAATCCGGTCCCAGAATTGAGCCCTGCGCTGCTCCGCCCGTTATTTCTTTCCAGTGGGGTCCTTCTGTGGTGTCATAAAGTGTCATAAAGCTCACTGTGGCTAACGTAGTCCCTTATCACCCGTCGAAGATACTGTGGTATCCGAAATTTAATTTCCAGGGCGTTCAGCATGTCGAACCATCTGGCCGAGTTGAAGGCATTTCTAACATCGAGAGTTACCAACACAACAACTTTCCTCGAGTCGTGGCTACCTTGATCGGTTACTTGGGCAGCCCTAACCACCTCTTCCACAGCACCTATTGTAGAATCAACTTTTTTAAATCCATGCTGCCTTTCAGATAGGTCATCTGCTCTCTCCACTGCTACAGAGAGTCGAGATGTGAATACCGTAAACTGAACCGAAATTAACCAAACAACCTTTGTGGCATCTAGTGTCTTATATATGCTTAGAGGAAAATATCTGCTAAGTAGAAAAAGAGTGATAACCCACATATATCGGCTAACTCTTCCCAGGTTGCAGGTCTGTGCAGAATGTAAATCTGTGTTTATCAAACATCAAATTCCTGTCGCGAATTGAATAAGATTAACTTCACGATACGCGCCACAACTTCAGCATTCAGCAGCTACTAAAGCAGAACGCTATTAGCAAAATCAACCGCAGATGGGACAACTGCTCAACGTGACATATTTCGAGACAGATCCGGCCTAAGCTAAACAAGAAGCGTAGCGCCGAGTTAGTTAACCTAAAGCGATCACAGATCAGCTGCGTTATCGGTGTCCTCACTGGACACTGTCTTACAGGCCAACATGCGAAAAGACTTGGCCTCTTCTCTAACGACTTCTGCAGGACCTGTAGGGATGAGGAGGAGGAGGAAACCATCCGTCAGCTCGTATGCATATGTACAGACATCGCGTAAAAGAATGCCCCATCTAGAGACCCCCTCCTTGATAACCTCGATGATTTGGCGTCTTTAGGAATCACGAGCATCCATCGCTTTATCACAAGCTCCGGTTGGTTTTAATTAGGAGCTGAGTGGTCTAATCGGAAGCTGTTATACAACACCTCAGTTGGACCTCGAATAAAGGAGATTACTGGTGGAGCAGCGCAGGGCTCAATCCTAAGACCCGATCTCTGGAACATGTCCTACGATGGCATCCTTCGTATGGAAATGCCCGAAGGCACCTTTCTGGTAGGGTATACAGATAGAGACACCGATAACGCGCAAAGAAAACTCAACCAGGTGTTGAGGCGGGTGCACCTCTGGATGAAAGAACATGGCTTAAATTTGGCCACAGAAAAAACGAAGATAGTCCTTTTGACAAAGAAGAGAATTCCAACCATTATCGACTTCCAAGTCGGGTCTGAGGTAATAACCAGCAAGGACGCGGTGAAGTACCTAGGGATGACCCTAAACACGAAACTAACTTCTGGCATCAAATAAGATCTACTTCGGAACGAGCTGCGAAGGTCACAATGTCACTGAGCAGATTAATGGCAAACGTTGGAGATCCAACAGCTAGCAAGAGAAATCTCCTGATGACAGTAACCGGCGCCATTCTCCTGTATGGGTGCGAGATATGGGTCGACGGACTACGACCAAGAGAAATACAGGAAACAAATGGCCGCAGTACAAAGGCGCGCGGCACTACGGGTTGCAAGTTCATACCGAACGGTGTCGGAACCAGCCATCATCATAGTCGCGGGATCTCCTTGCGGCATAGAGGAAGTACGTCTACGACAAAAAGGCGGAAATTGGAGTGGAAGCGGCAACCGAGGAGGCGAAGGAGCTCACCAAACAGAAATTGCAGGAGAGATTGAGATCGGAAAGTAGAGGACGATGGACCACGAGGCTGATCAGCAACATCGCTGAATGGAAGGGAGGGAAACACGGAGATGTAAATTATTACGTCACCCAATTTCTTACCGGACATGGTTATTATAACAGGGAGCTCGGCTTGCTTGCGCAGCTTGGCGACTCAGAACTGGATGACGCAAACCACACGTTCTTCGAGTTCAACAGATGGAAAGCTGAAAGGAGGGTGCTAGAATCTCTAATCGGCGTCATCAGCCCGCAAAACATAGTGCCAAAAAGTCAATGAGTGACCAGAGCTGGAATCAAGTGCGTTCCTTTATAGAAAAAGTGCTTAAATCAAAAGGAGAGAGGAAGACCTAATAAGATTTATGTAAGCCTGATACAAGCCTTACCGGCAAAAAAGAATTAACCCGCCAGAGAAGACAAATATGAGAAAGCTAGCCTCGAAAGGGGAAAGAAAACGATACCACTCTGCCGTAATGCAAAAGCGGTTCCGGAGTGGATGGTGTAAAGAAGAAAAAAGAGTTTAAGGTGGTCTTTAAGTGAGTACCAAGTCCCACACTACTTGAAATAGAGCGGGCCTGTTTCACATGAGCAGTAGCGCTTTCCACCATCCCTTAGGCAAAAAGAAAAATAAAATAAAAAAAAAAGCTAGATCCATGGCATCACAATGAATCTTTGTTGGTCTAAGTGTGTTTGCACTCTTGTGCGGAGATAATGCTCCTCAGTGTCATCGCTCTTTCCACAAGCGTCGCGGATTGTAGTGTCACTTAAGCCCAGCACGTTAAGATGCTTGGCGAAAGCGGAGTAGCCTGTCAAGACGCTCATAAGTTGCCTGCAGTCTTTTCTAATGAGAGACAGCAAGAACGCCGCTGATTTTTTACAGACGTCCACGAGCATTCCAGCAGGTTGACTAAAACCTAGACCTTAAAGAGTCATATCACACACAGTTGTGTTCGAGAGAGACATAATCGTCAATGGAAGCACTTACCGAGGACGCACAGAGACCAAACGGGCGTTCCAGATCTGAGAAAGCCTCCTTTGAGCCTTGTCTAGCAATCTTATCGGAGATCTCGTTCTCGAAGATCCCAGTGTGACCTGGGACCCAGATAAGAGAAAGAGAATTCAGCCTTGCGACTGAGTTCAAAGAGTTTTTGGTTTCACCAACTACTTTTGAAGTGATTAAATGGTTAAGCAAGGACATAAGCGCAGCCTGACTGTCGCTACAGATGCAAATACCTTGGCTCTTTTACCTGTTCTTCACAACATAGTTCATAGCCATTAGGATTGCATAAGTTTCCGCTTAGAAAACAGACGCATATTTGCCTAACGAGAAAAGAAGACTAATGTGTTCGTCTTTCACAAAGACGCCAGACCTTAGACTGGTTTTGGGGCTGTGAAAATATGACAGCATTCCATTCCTGGCTCAGACTCAGGCCGAAGCCAGTCCTGAACACAAGGAAACTCGACTCTGAATTTGCATATCAGCTAAAGTTCTGGTGTCATTGCATCAGACGACATATCCATGAGATCGGAGTCATACGATAAGTGTCGCGCAAGTTCATCAAGATTCCAGTGTGGAGTATACCAAAGACCACACCGCCTAAGAAGATCACACCCACGATGTAAGTATCAAGAGGAAGCAAGTTCAGCAAAGCATCTAGAGCAGAGCCAGGCGCACTCGGAAAGGCTCCCGTACAGCCGAGACTTCAAACTTACATTGTATTGCAATTGACAGCTTTCTTTGCAGCTACCGGTTTCAAGAACGAGTATAAAAAGGCTTATGAAGTATATAAAGTTATCTAATACACCTGACTTCACATAGTGACTTCACATAGTCCCAAAGGAAATAATCGGGAGGCCAAAAGACATACATACATACATACATTATAATGTTATCGCTAATCCTTCATGAGGGTTGCCGGGGTAGGATGCTCAGGTGGACTCTCCATCCTTCTCGATCCTCCGCCATTGACCCCAACTCATCAGGAGGAATCCCTAGACGGCTCCAGGAGAAATGCCGGACTTGGTTAAACCATCTATTTTTAGGCCTTCCGCTGGGTCGTCTGCCTGAACCCACGACCACAATGGCACGTCTTGGAAGCCAGTCTGGGGGCATACTCACTACGTGATCAAACCGTCGAAGCATAGATCATTCCGTTTGGAGAAGTAGTTCCTCAACATTGAGCGCCTCGCGTACTCTGATGTTGCGCACTCGATCCCCACGAGTTATTCCAGAAACACCGCGAAGGAACCTCATTTCGGCAGCTTGTATCCGCGACCATAGGTGAGAGTTGGAACATACACCGAGTTAAAGACCGATAGCTTAGCTTCAACACTAAGTTCGGACATCCTTATAACAGATTGGCCAAGCTCTCTCAAAGATCCAGCCTGACCAATTCTACAGAATAACTCAGCATTGCTCCTCCCATCACTCGTGAATAAGACCCCGAGGTACTTAAACTTATCCACCTGCTTCAGTGGGACTCCACTAACATGCAGAGTGCACTGAATGGGTTTTTTGGAAACGACCATTACTTCCGATTTGTTCACGTTGATCTTCATTCCAGCATCATCAGAAACGGCTGCAAACCTTTCGAGTGCGCGCTGAAGTTCGGTTTGAGAGGACCCAAGGATGACCAAATCATCCGCAAAGAGCAGATGACTAATCCTTAGGTCTCCCACTTTGAAACACTCCCCGCCACGGCTGCGCTGCAGCATCCAATCCACATATTCAATAAAGAGGAGTGGTGACAAAACGCACACTTGGCGGAGTCCAACGCCCACAGTGAAAGGTATTGATTTAACACCGTTTATCCGAACACAGCTTCTACAGTTTTAATATGAAGACTGAATCGCCCTTAACGGGGAACCATTAATCCCATACTCCTGCAGAACACTCCAGAGTTTGTCTCGAGGAGCCCTATCACATGCTTTTTCCAAATCCACAAAACAAGTATAGACAGGCTTACCATACTCCCAGGCCTTCTCAAGAACCATTCTGAGAGTGAATAACTGGTCGGTTGTGCTTCTACCGAGACGAAAACCGCACTGCTCATCCCTCAAACTGTCCTCAACCACAGCTCTGGAACGCTGAGCACCTCTAGCACCTTAGCGAAGACTTTTCCAGGGAGACTTAAAAGGGATATACCCCTATAGTTCGCAAGGAGATGTAACCATCCGGAGAAGGTTCTGCAGAGGAACAACCCAAGGTGGAGTCTTGTCCCCGCTAATGTAGCTCCTTGTGGTGGATGAGATCTTGGTAATACTGAAGGAAAACGGTTTTAACGTGACGGCCTATGCGGACGATGTCGTTATCCCGCTTTCGGGAAAATTTCCTCCAGTCCTAAGTGAAAGGCTCAATTTCGCGCTACAATTAGCGGATAACTGGGTCAACAGCAAAGGGCTGGGAGTGAATCCTTCAAAGACGGAGGTAAATCTCTTCACTAAGAGGAGATCAATCCCTACCTTCAGATCCCCAAATATTGGTGGCACTGAACTAAGCATCTCAAGTTCAGCTCGGTATCTGGGCGTAGTTCTAGATTCCAAACTTAACTGGAAGGAAAATACTGCGGAACGCGTTAAAAAAGCAAGCGTAGCTTTCTACTCCTGCGAAAAGGCTTTCAGCATTACGTTGGGCTTCAAACCGACTGTGGTGTACTGGATATACACGGCGGTTGTAAGACCCATTCTCACATATGGTTCACTAGTATGGTGGACGACACTTGAGAAGCAATACCTGCTTTTAAACCTCAGTAAAATCCAGAGGGCGGCGTGCATCGGAGTCATGGGATCAATGAGAACAACACCAACAGCGGCAATGGAAACCATGCTTAGTTTCATTCCGCTTGACATATACTGCAGCAGTCTGGCGGCTAAAACCGCTGTAAGACTGAGAGAAGGCCGGTTGTGGTCATCAAGCCTTTACGGCCATGCATCCATGTTGTCCCGATGGGGGATCACCAGCGGATTGACGGGAACTGATCACATGAACCCGATGCTAGCATTCGAAAGGAGATTCACTACAAGAATTCCCGATAGAATATACTGGAAGAATCGAAGAACCATGAAGAAAAGGAGTTGGCTTTCTATACCGATGGTTCTAAGATGGACGTTGGCATGGGAGCCGGAGTTTATTGTGAAGCCCTAGGAATAAACCGCTCCTTTAGAATAAACGACGACTGCAGCGTCTTCCAGGCCGAGGTCGCAGCCATTATACACGCTGCTGAAATTATACGCGAGACTAATATCGTTGGTAAAACGATCACTGTATATATAGACAGCCAGGCAGCCGTTAAGGCTCTGGAATCTGCCGTGATTAGGTCGACGCTCGTAAGAAGCTGTAAATCACTCTTAAACGATATATCTAGAGCCAATGCGGTGACCCTCTGCTGGGTACCAGGACATATGGATATCGAAAGTAACGAAAGGGCTGACGAGCTTGCTAGGAAAGGGTCGGCGCTGCACTTCTCGCGGGCCCTCCCCTCTGTAGCAACCCCAATCAGTTCCTTGCGGAAAAAAATAGAGGATGAAGCCACCGATCGAGCAAACAGACACTGGGCTCATTTGGAAACATTCGCAACGGCCAGGGCGCTATGGCCGACCTACAGCAAGAAGAGATCAACCTCTCTGGTAAAACTTGGTCGTTATAACGCACGGGTCATTTCTGGCATAATTACCGGACATTGTGCCATTGGCGTTCACGCGGAGCGACTTGGTGTGCTGCATAATGACTATTGCAGAAGTTGCAGGGACGAAGAAGAAATTGAATCTGTTCGTCACCTGTTGTGTGACTATCATGCCCTATCCGTGAATGAATGACTTGGGTGTGTTGAGCTAGCGGACCTCCTGAGATTCATATCACTTTCTAGGTGGTTCTAACGGCGGATTTTCTTTACATCGTTTCCAGGGTTAAATGATTGGGCACAATGGACCCGTACTGTTGGTCTGAGTGAGCAGTGACTATTTGTCACAAGGCATCCATCTACCTAACCTAACCTACCCCTATAGTTGACGCAATCTCTTTTGTCCCCTTTTTTAAAAAGAGGAACTATCACCCCCATTTGCCAATCACCAGGTGTTTCACCGCGTTCCCAGGCCACTTTAATGACACGCGAGAGCTATTGCACTCCCTCTTTACCTAAAGTCTTGAGCATTTCTGTCCGGATTTCGTCCACACCAGCAGATTTGCCAACTTTTAGCGATTTGATCGCCAAAGTTACTTCCTCTACCGTAGGACTACTTTCCGCCCAACTCTCGACAAAAGGTCTGTCATCTTCGGTGCCCTGTTCGGGATTGAGCAATTCTGAAAAGTGCTCGCTCCATCTGCGTAAGATGTCCTTCTAATTGGAAAGAAGTGTACCGTCGTTGGATTTAACTCCTTCAACGATATTCAACTTTTTTCCTTTGAGTCGGCGGATTAATTCCTTCACCAGTTCAATCTTATACGGGTGTAGGCCGAGATCATTGCACGAAATTTTCCACATAGTTGACGGACAGAGCCTCAATTACTGCAACCGATGACGAACATAGAAATGCAAGTTCCTTCGCTGTGGTGGTGTTATTTAGGGTGCCGGATCCACAGTTCAACGGGTACTTACTTACTAACTTACTTACCTAGGTGACGCTTCAGTTCGGGGTGAACCTGGGCCTCAAGCAACAATCCTCGCCAATTAGCTTTGTCTTGAGCTAATTGCCTCCAGTTGTGCACTCCAAGTTTACCGAGGTCCCCTTGAACTTGTCCGCGACACCTACGGCGAGGAGGTCCTTTACTGCGTCGTCCCTCTGGGTAAGATTCATTTTTATCCGAAACTTTTGGTTGTGTTGGTAAGTTACTCCGAGGGCACATCCCCAAACCTGGAGGGCCAGTTCCTTTTGTTGTACCCCTAGGAATCGGGGCCAGGTACACCGGTGTCAGTAGTCCGCTATGGGAGTATGGTCCATTAAGGGCTCCTCCGCCACCATCTATATTCCAAGGTCCTGACTAACATTGGAAATTCCTTACCGACTTGTGATCTGAATACGTCGAAGCAGCTCTCGCAAGGTGTTCACTAAATTCAACCTAACTGGGATTGTAGAACCGTTTACTTCATCAAGGAATCGTCCGCCGCCGTCTGGAATAAGAAGAAGTGCTCTAGTGAGAAAGCACTCATCCCCCTCTGTCGTCTGCTGCCGCGAAGATATTCCAAGGCCAAGATGTAATAGGCGCCTAGCGGTCACCAACGTGAAGGTTTAAAGTAGAAGTTAGTAGGTCTAGGGTATGTGAAAATGCTTGTGTTTCCATGTAATCGTATGCACTAGCGATTGATTGTATGTATCAGCTGAAACCATATAAAATGTGTCCCAATGAAGATCACCAGTTCACTAGCCCCCTAGCGGATATTGGATTACCGATGAATAATGCCACTCATTAGTAATACCATCAAACCTCTACACATTAACGATCATTCATTCCTCAAAGGAATAGGCCCGGCAACAATGTGTCACAATGTTTTACAAAATGTTTCACAGCGTCTCGCGCTCTCAATTTCTTATTCATACCAAATCTCAAACCGTCAAGCCATTCATTAGTCTCTGTGTCACCATAATCATAAAATTTAAGCACACCAATCGATATCTGTTCCACGAAATAACGAGGCCCCCTTAAGGTGGTGCCACTGCCACAGTCAGTCACAACCAATAAACCAGATCGCGAGCAAACCTATAAAATTTGTGTGGTTTTTGCTCACACCAACGTGATAGGTGCATCGAGCCGGCCATGTCGTGCTACTGTGTTCCTTGCAACACACCTAAATTTAACCAAACTGCGCTCAACTGGCATTATATTCATAGTCTGTCCAAGCAATCAGTGTTCCAATGAAGGTTTCCAAAGGATCATCAGATCGATTGGGGTCTGGTTTGGTCTCTCTGCTGTGACGACGAAATTTATTGTGATACCTACTTAGGTACATGGTAAGTGTCTGTCCCGATGGCATGCAACACATTTTCCTGTCTAATTGGCGGTTGGCTATTATAGCGGCGTCGGTGGTTGTCATTGATGGCGGCGGCGGCGTCGTCGGTTAAGAATGCATACATATGTTGGAGCGCTAGAAACCAGTTGATGCAATCAACCATCACTTAGGGATAGACAGTGAATGAGATTTTTGTAAGATTTACACGATGTCTCATTTGAAGCTGTCATTACCGTCATGACATAAATTAATTTCGATTAGACGTGCTACGAAATATTAGTCTGCCATTAGGCTTTCGCGGAGAGTAGTATTGCAAAACTAGTCGTATATCAACAATTAGATGGTGCCTCCTGAGTAATCGGTTGGGTAAACGAAAAGAAAATCGCAAGTTCCGTGGAATTCACTTGCTGCACCTTAGGAAGAAATGGCTTAGCCAACAAGGTCTCACACGTCTTTGAAACATGTGCTACAATGATCAGTGTAGGGCACTGTTAGGGTATGATTCCTTATCCCGTGCACTTCAACCCATCCCTATGCAAGTGGTCGTGGCGTTGTCTAATAAAAACTTTTTCGTCATAAATTGCATGAAATTCGTTTTTATTTTTTTTTTTTAAGAAATCGACCTCCGAAATGTGGGCGTGCCTGTAGGTATATATTGTACCAAAAGTCAAGCCCAACCAATTTTTCTAACAAACCTTTTTATGAATTCTAGTAAAAAAGAAAATATTCAGTTTTATTGGATATCATGAAGAAGAAACCAGGTCCTCCTCATAGATGTTGCGATGGCGGATAGCATCAGAGCCATGTGAAGCTGATCGCCTGCGAAGATCGACCTCAATAAACTTGCTATAGGCAAATTAGGGGAGGTATGGCGAGGTGCTAAGCTCGAGGTTGTTGCGAGAGAAGATATCCCATTGTACTACCAGAGAGCAAACCCTGATTTACCCATTTTATTGGAATTCCCTTGTCTTTCTAAGAAAGCCATGCAAGCACTTTAGTGATGCGGAGTACCAACACTCACCACATCAGCACCGAGGATCTGCCACCTGATACGAGCAAAGGCCGGACACTCACAGAGATAATGTTCCGCGGAGTCGTGGCTCTCTCTACAAGCGTCGCAGATTGTAGTGTCACTCAAGCCCAGCACGTTAAGGCGCTTGGCGAAAGCAAAGTGGTGTGTCAAGACGCCAATAAGTTATCTACAGTCTTTTCTGCTGAGAGACAGCAAGAATGCCACTGATTTCTTACAGACGTCCGGGAGCATACGTTTAGTCAACCTGCATCCTGCAGAGTCATGCCACACACAATCGTGCTCGTAAGAGACCCTCAAAGAATCCGCAAGGCTCAGCAAAATGTTGTCCAAAGGGCATAGCAACCCGTCTTTTCTTAAAAAGACGGATGGAAGCTGGACGGATTCTTCTGCGGCATCTCTGGAACTCCTAATGAGTACTCACTTCCCAGGCTGCAGTGAGATTAGAGTAGAACAAGTTAGTTCCACCTGTACGCCGCTGGCAGCTTGGGATAACATCACAAACATTATTACGGAGGATAAAGTCTCCAGGTCTATAAATAGCTTCTCTCCCTATAAGTCACCTGGCCCTGACAGCTTCATGCCTATTATGCTGCAGAAATTGCAAGACATAGCAATTCCCTGGCTAATACCGATTTATAGGAGTTGCTTAAACCTAAACTATGTTCCCCAAACCTGGAGACGTGTCAAAGTAGTTTTCATCTCCAAGGTGGGCCGGCGAGGACATGAATCCGCGAAGGATTTTAGACCCATAAGCCTGTCCTCCTTTGTTTTGAAAACTTTAGAACGTATCCTAGACTTCCTACCTGAGTTCCCCACTGTCGAAATCCCGCATGCGTATCTTAAAGGGCGGTCCACAGAAACTGCTCTTAATGAGGTCGTGCGTACAGTGGAAAAAATTCATCACTACAAAGAATATACTCTCGCCACATTTCTTGATATAGAAGGAGCCTTCAAAAACATTTTCACTGAATCTATTCAGGAATCTCTCACCGAGTTAGGTGTAGAAGACTTTATTAGCCAATGGATAGTTTCTATGCTCAGTACTCGTATAATCCATGCAACACTAGACAACAGTAGTACAACCAAGACGGTAAACAGAGGAACTCCACAAGGCGGAGTCATCTCCCTCCTGCTCTGGTTAATGGCGATTAATAAAATCTTGGTGCGACTTGATAGGGAGGGTTTTAAGGTGGTTGCGTACGCGGATGATGTGGTTATACTAGTATCAGGAAAGTTTCTCTTCACGATAATTGAACTCATGGAGAGGGCTCTGGATAAGGTACACTCATGGGCTACGAGCTGTGGCCTCGGAGTAAATCCGGAGAAGACTGAAATGATGCTGTTTACCACTAAAACCAAGGTACCGGCATATTCATATATATTCACCTTCACTTCCTCCAGCTAGCCAAACGAGGGTGGAACAGCCTCACAAGCTATGTCATATCTAGAAAAACGTGGCCCAGTTTCAACAAACCCGGGTCAAAAGAGTTACTAGGCAAACCAAGACCAGTCATTAACAAAATCGTAGCTATTATCACAGGTCACTGGCCAGTTGGAGACCATGCGGCCAAGCTTGGTATCCCCCACAACACCTTTTGTAGGAACTGCAAGGATATTAATGAGAAAGAATCTCTATGTCACTTCCTTTGCAGATGTCCGGCCGTGGCGAGGATCAGACGAGTAACTCTTGGCAAACCCTTCTTCGAGGATCTGAGAGAGATAGCGGACAAGAGGATTGGAGAATTTATCATCTTCTGAACTCCACGGGCTGGGTTTAAACTACATCCCTTTTTAACTAACCACTACAATGGGTATACACGAGTCCGTGTAACCCTAAGCGCTAATTGGGTTCTTTTGGACCGCCAATTTACCTACCTACCTAAGAGACCCAATCGTCAATAGAAGCCCTAACCGATTACGCAGGGAGACCCAACGCGGGTTCGAGACCTGAGAAAACCCCCTCTGAGCCTTATCTAGCAATCTCATCGGAGATATCGTTCCCCAAGATCCCAGTGTGACCTGGGACCCAGATAAGAGACAGAGAATTCAGCCTTGCGACCGAGTTCAAAGAGTTTTTGGTTTCACTAACTATTTTCGAAGTGGTTAAAGGATTAAGCAAGACCTTAAGCGCAGCCTGACTGTCGCTACAGACGCAAATACTACGGACCTTCCACCTGTTCTTCACAACATAGTTCATGGCCATTAGGATTGCATAAGTTTCCGCTTGGAAAACAGACGCATATTTGCCTAACGAGAAAAGAAGTCTAATGTTGTCGACTTCCACGAAGACTTCAACACCAGACCCTTGACTGGTTTTGGAACCATCCGTGAAAATACGAATGCATTCCATTCCTGACTCAAACTCAGGCCGAAGCCAGTCCTGAACACAAGGGGGGTCGACTCTGAATATGCGTATCAGCTGAAGTTCTGATGTCATTGCATCAGACGACATATCCATGAGACCGGAGTCATATGATAAATGTCGCGCAAGTTCATCAAAATTCCAGTGTAGAGTATACCAAAAACCGCCCCACCTAAGACGATGGATGGCTTTTATAATGCAACCCATAATATAAGTATCGAGGGGAGGTTAGTTCAACAAAGCGTTTAGGGCAGAGCCAGGCGTACTCGGGAAAGCTCCCGTGCAGCCGAGACAAGCCGTTCTTTGGAGTTTGGCGCAAAAGGCAACCACGTATTTACGGAAGAGCCCATTCCACCAAACAACCGACGCATATGCGAGGGATGGTCTTATCATAGCCGTGTAGATCCAGAGAACCTTATTCGGTGATAAGCCCCAAGTCTTGCCAAAAGCACCCTTTCACTGCCAGAAGACTGAGAGCGCCTTGGATGTTTTCGACTCGACGTATTTAGGCCAATGAAGTTTCTTATCTAAAATCACTCCCAGATATTTGGCATCATTGGAAATGCGAATGGTGACACCTTCTAGCACTGGCTGAGTCAGACCGGTCAAAATCCTCCTTCTCGTAAAAAGAACAACCCTCGTTTTAAGAGGATTCACCGAAAGCCCACTCCCAATACACCATTCATCGATCATGTCCAGCGCCGCCTGCGCGTTAGCACAGACTGTTACCACGGCTGATGCAATATACCAGCTGCGCCGAGTTTTCTGACTTAGATCAAGCTCAGCCTGGGTAAGCGGGCCAAGCTGCGACCTATTGGTTATCTAATTGCCAGGAAAGTGAGTTTCCAGCAGAAGACTAAAAGTTTTTGCTTTCGTCTCAGTAAACTTGCCATCAGACTTTCTCAGTGACTCCGGTTTGGTCGGTTTGCCCCTTTTGAGGACCTTAACCAACCTACTGATTTCACCGAGTGTCTCGATCTTTTCACAAAAATCTCTATAAGAAGCACTTTTCGACAACCGAATTAACTTCTTATAGTCTTTTTGCTTTGATCTGAAAAGATCCCAGTCACTTTCTAAATTTGTCTTGAGTGACATATTTAGAAGTTTTCTGGATTCTTTCCTAAGTCGCTGCAGTTCTGGGCTCCACCAGGCAACCGGAGTTCTGCAGGGGGTTTTGTCAATGGGCACGTCAGTTCAAAACAGCTGGTATTGACGCTAGTCAGCATTTCAACAGCATCCTCAACCTATCGTTTCGTTCTGAGTTTAGTTGGAGTTTTGACAGATCTGTCTAGCTCTTCCCTTAACCGCACCCAGTTGGTTTTCCTCAGATTCCTCCTCTCCTGCAAAGTTATGGCCTCGCATTCGATTTGGAAAGCGATTCATCTACGGTCTGATAAGGACACCTCCGGCAGTACCCTCCAGTTAGTGATTGACTTGAAATACCTATTAGATAAAGTCAAATCAATTTCCTCCTGGCTGGGAGCCAACATTGTTAATTACCATGCCAGACGATAGTATAAAGTCTTGGAGATGGTTTCCTCGTATGTTACATTTGCTGCTGCCCCGGACTGTATTCTGAGCATTAGCGTCGCAACACATGACTAGTCCCATCTCCCGAGTGTTACAGTACTTTACGAGTTCGGCAACCGCCTTCGGTAGTGGACTCATTACCGAATCATAAGGGAAGTAAGCTGACGCAACGACGAAGGTTTTCCAACTTCCGGTCGTTTCGTAGCTTACAGCTGCAGCAACCAGATCCTGTCCACAGAATTGTCCAAGCTTGGTTACTGAGAGGAAATTCGGCACAATTAGACAAGCTCTCGGTCTTTCAGATCGCTCGTCACATAGCACCGTTACTCCACAAACACCAAAGCCACATATGCGCTTGTTCCGCACGTCGGTATGGCTCCTGGATAGATGTTATGTGGGGCTTTGTACGCACCACGGAAAGTCTGCTACTTAAGAGAGCGGTAGCAGCCTTTGAGTGATGGAGGTTTATCTGCGAAATTATCAAAGATATAGTCGGAGTTTTATTAGCAGAAGGGCACGCACCAAGTGCGCACATGCTTCCGACGAGGCGAGCGCCCCTACCCATGGCTTTGCCTGCGTCAGCAATTTTCTGTCCGTTAGTGCTAGGACATTTAGGGGTAACAGCACCAGCATCCACCAGATTTTGTGCGCAGATGACGCCACCGGTAAGAGTGTGCCCAGCAGAAGAGCGCGCATCAGATGCGCACACGCTACCCAACATAATCTGACTCGGCTCTGCGTACATAATGCCCTAAGCATTGTGCGGCAATTCCTGATTATCTCAGATTTGGTGACGTAAGACTCTAGCGCCTTTAGCGCAGCCTGACTGTCAATGTAGATGGCGATATTCTTATCGGATACTGATCCCATCTCAAGTAATTCGGCAGCTTTAAGTATAGCTAGAACCTCTGCTTGGAACACACTGCATGTGTCCGGAAGTCTCAGGGCCACCTGTAGGTTCGTATCTCTCGAGTAAATACCTGACCCCGTGCCCTCACTGGTCTTAGAACCATCTGTGTATATTGCAATCTCGTTATCGACAGAGACTGTGTTCCTTCGCCAGTCCTCTCTAAAAGGATACAATACTTCGTATGGTGTGTCGTAGTCTAAAGTGCCAAGTATATCGTCCGATTCGTCAGGGATTCCGGGAAATGATTCCTTGAGAATGGAGCTATGTCCTATGTTATTAGTCTTGAAGAGACCAACGTTAGTGAGCCGAAGCGCACTGTTGCCCGCTTGAAATTTAATTTGCAGGTCTAGGTGTAAAAGATACATAAAGATCTCGAGTTCAGCCGTATGTGTTGTGCGTAGAGCAGCTGTGATGGCAATGCAAGCTGTTCGTTGTACCATGACCAACATATCCCGAATGTTTTTCGTATTCGTTGCTTTCCACCACACAAGAGCCCCATACGTAAGGATGAGTCTGACTATCATGATATATAGCCAGTGCATCACTGCGGGCTTCAAGCCACATTTTTTCTCTGTGGTCGATAAGCAAGTGACAGGAACCATTCTAAGCAATATTTAACTAATCGTGCTCCTTCCAAGGATGTGAACAGGAAAACCTTTTTTGTTTCTTTTTTTTTCTACTACCAAGCATCTGAAAGTAGAGCAAATGCAAAGTCAGATGCACCGCTAAATCCAAGGACATCCCAGATATATATGGAATAACAATGTATTCACCAGGCGAACCCCACAGGCGGATCAGTAGAAATGCGGTGAAGTAGGAGGGTTGTGATCCCTTGTTTTCGGATCATAGCCTCGCTGATAAAAGGAAGAAGAAGAACAATGTATTCACCAGTTTCTTGGAAATTCACTTCCACTTCCTTGCACTCAATCAGTAAATAGCACAAAAATGCATCTTTGTACATTTCCACACAGATGATCAAGGATATAGCACACATTTCGCATGCATCAGTTACTACAATAATTTGCATCTTAATAAATTGGATCAAAGGGATGAAAAAAAAAAAAAAAAAACTCGAGGAAGTATAAAGAACTCTCGTTTTGAAGGATTCGAAGGATACCACATGTTTAAACTTAGGGATGATCAAAATTGTTCAACGAATCGATTCTCTGTTGCTAACCGAGTTACGAATGCGTAAGCCATCTGAATACCTCTCCCCTATTGAACTCGGTTCTAAGGACATGCATATGTATATGTCCTTAAAGAGAGAAGATGCATCGCTTTATGTAGTATTTATGTCAGGTGGTTTGTCTAAGCTTGTAGTACTTCAGAGGTGTCGCTCAATGCGGTGCCAAGTTGATGATGAGGATGACGATTACATAACTATACGATACTTGTTTTTGGTTGAACGAACGAGGTTGAAAGTCCATTTCTCTGAGAGGATACATCTTTCCGCTTTTGAACGGATATATGTCGCTTACATGTAAGTGCGTTTGCTCGTAGAGAACGAATTAAATTTCTACTGCTAGCTACCACTGTCAATAATTGCCTTTCCTCCTTTGGACCTTGACGACCTAAAAAAAAAAATAACATTCACCCTCCTGCAAAGTTTTTATTTCTAATTTAAAATTAAAAAAATAAAAATAAAACATTTGTGCAACAATGAAGCTACCATCTGGGCAAATGGGTGCTGGCAGGGGCTGAGTGTTGGTGTCTAGCAATAGAAAGAAAGGGAGGAATTATTTTCTGCAAATAAAGGAAAAAGAAAAGAAAGGAAAATCTCCAATGACGGCAATGTCGGCCTTGATAATTGAAAAGAGGTATCGTTAGAGAGAAACTTATCAAGAAACTCATTAGAAGTTGAAGAGTGGAAAATTGAAAGGACTACAACAAGGACTGCGAAGACTTTGACGACGACGACGACGACTACGGTTGAAAGATGAGATGCGCTCTGTCTAAGGATTGGAATATTAATTTTTTGATTTTTTAAGGAGTAACCTTGAATGTAATTATTATTTACTGTCTGTAGGAGAATATGAAAATTATTTCAAGGAGGCGGCATTGGGTTTGGAAGTTAACATTGTAACACAACCAAGGATAAGAAATGTAAAGATAATTTCATTGGTTTGACCATCAGACAGCTTTTAAATGCCGGGAATGAATGACAGTTAAATCTAGATTAGTTAAGTCCAACAAGTGATAAATACTTCAATATGATGTCTAAGGTAAACAAGAATAATTGGACGGACACGATATCTATTTATCGATTCTTAGATTATTCTTTTTGGATCTTTGAGTCAAGCATAGGTAGGTAGGTAGGTAGAAGTGGCGGTTCTGTAAAACAGAGACCCAATTAGCACAGTTGTGCCGTTTTGATACCACGACTCATGCGACCTTGGATGTTGATGTGTGTTGGGGAGGACAATCTAGAGCCAACCTGTGGAGTTTAAGAGAGAGTTAGGTAGGTAGGTAGGTAGGTAAAGTGGCGGTCCAAAAGAACCCAATTAGCGCTTAAGGTGCGCTGTTTTGTTACCACGGACTCGTGTATACCTATTGTAGTGGCTAGTTAAAAAAGGATGTTAAGTTTAAACCCAGCCCGTGGAGTTCAGGAAGAGGATTAGTTCTCCAATCTTATTGTCCGCTATCTCTCTCAGATCCAAGATTGCCAAGAGTTTGTTGTCTGATCCTCGCCAGGGCCGGACATCTGCAAAGAAAATGACATAGAGATTCTTTCTCATTTATATCCTTGCAACTCCTACAAAGGGTGTTGTGGGGGATACCAATCTTGGCCGCATGGTCTCCAACTGGCCAGTGACCTGTGATAATAGCTACGATTCTGGCAAAAACTTGTCTTGGTTTGCCTAGTAACTCTTTTGACCTGGGTTTGTTGAAACTGGGCCACGTCTTCCTAGATATGACACAGCTTGTGAGGCTGTTCCACCCGCGATTGGCTAGCTGGAGGAAGTGAAGGTGAATATAGCCCTTAACGACACCAAGCGGAATGTCGACTCTTTTTGCTAGACAGCCGTTAAGGGCCGACCCTCGCCTGGCCAGCTCATCAGCACGCTCATTACCCTCATGATTGCTGTGCCCTGGAACTCTGATGAGAGTGATTCTCGAGTGAGTGCTTTGTTGATTCAATTCGAACCGGCATTGCTCTACCAGTTTTGAAGGGATGCAAGCCGCATCAATGGTCTTGATGGCAGCCTGGCTATCCGAAAAAATAGCGATATTGTGATTAGATGTTGGAAGATTGTTTAGGCGGCAGGCTTCTCGAATCGCAAGAAGCTCCGCTTGGAAAACGCTAGCAGAGTCTGGAAGACAGAAAGACCTTGATGTATTCAGCTGGTCAGATAAGATGCCTGCGCCGACTCCGCAGTCCATCTTCGAACCGTCCGTGTATATCCCTATATCATAGTTGCAGGTAGCGCTTCCGTTCTTCCATTCTTCTCTGGAATGGAATTTTGTTAAGAAGGATTTTCTGAAGTTGAGTTTGGGTATCATGTAGTCGGTCGAGGACGCAACCAGTTCATTTGGTATCGTCTCCAGGACCTTGCCGTGACCATATGACCTTGTGGTCCAACATCCATATTCCCTGAGCCGGACTGCGCTGCATATAGCTGTGTTTTTGATGTGTAGTTCGAGGGGGATCAGATGCAAGATCACACTGAGAGCATCTGTTGGACAAGACCTCATTGCTTCTTTGATACCCACGCACGCCGATCTCTGTACTTTGTCGATATTGTACTTTTTGCTCAAAGCTGGCCACCAAACGATAGCGCCGTAAGTAAGAACGCTGTTCTATATTGAGTTTCCAACTAGTTTCCGAGGCCACAGCTCGTAGCCCATGAGTGTACCTTATCCAGAGCCCTCTCCATGAGTTGACTTATCGTGGAGAGGAACTTTCCTGATACTAGTATAACCACATCATCCGCGTACGCAACCTGCGAGTGCCGCAGATTAATCTGAATCATCTTCAACGGGGGCATATGGGGTATCTGGGACGGTCTTCATGCCCTCCAACAGAGTTTTGGCGTCGTTGACATCGTCTGTGTCTTCGTCCGGGCCCGAAGAAATGTAAACTTTGAGTTTGGCATTTCTTATGCCAAACCTTAGATGGTAGTCCAACATCTCGAGCACCTCCAAACTATCCTCGTTTATGAGGAGCAGAAAAGTCGTGCTGTTTTTCTGCGGCTGCTCCGTCTTAATAACTGCCTAATCATCCATTGGGACCGCAGGATTTTGGCGCTTAAGACCCTGAATCAGCTGTTCACTGTCTATTGGCATAGTAGGCAGCCAGATGCGAGCCTTCGGTCTTCGAGGGATGTCTCTGGCTGGGATAAGCTTGATCTTCAAGCCGCTCCATGCGTCGCTTATCTTAGCGACACACTCACCAAGGAAATCCTTCGAGAACCTGTCCTCGCATTTGATTACCCTATACCCTCTAACGACCTCAGCTGAGTCGAACCAGGGTACAGGACCGCCTTATTTTTCCGCAAGGTAGTCAAGCACCATCTGCGAGAGTTTGGCTTCGATCGCCCCCCATGCCTTCAGGATGGACTTGCCACTGGTAGAAAGCTCATCTACTAGAGCAACTTAGAGATCGTCCCTGACCACTTCGCTGACGGTACGTGAGGAAACAACAACAGTGCTGCTTTTCTGTGTGGTGGAGGTGGTAATTTTTGATCTGCCTTTTAGCAACGCCGCTTTCGACTTTGCTGCGTTTGCTGGAGTGAGCCATCTCTTCTTGAGATCGGTTCCTCTTCAAGGCTTCCTGTTGGGTGTTAAGACTCGTCTTGGTGGCCTGGCGCTTGTTGTAGTCTTCAACAACAGCCTGGTACCTCAACTTGTCTGCCTGGTTACGTTCAGTGACAGTGCCTGCCTCTTCATACTTGGTGATCTTGTTTAGAATGTGACGGCCTTCTCGAAGTAATGTTTATGTTGGAGGTTGGTGAATTTTTTTTGTGGATTTTGCTTGGGAGTACTCTTAGTAGTATCCTTGGCTGCATCCACAGAGGAGGAAGTAGAGGGTTGAGACATTGGTAGAGTACTTTGGCTGGTACTTACTACACTGCCTGTTGGTTCAGTGACTTTTTGGCTCATCTTCCGATGAGGTGCTAATTATTTTTTTTGGAGTTTTTTCTATTTTTTTAAATTTTTTATTTTTATTTTGAACATTCATATTTGGTCCCACGAGTAGTACGGAAAGGAGATTCGTCCTGGCAGAGCCGATTTACCAGGATAAGGCTATGATACGACAGACCTCGCCTGTGCATCTGAAGGAGCTCGTTCGCGGCTGGTTTAACCCCCAGCCTTGCATTCTTGGGCACGGTTTCCTGCGTTAAGCGCTCACACCACCACTGAAATCAGGTACCTCAATCCGATGGCCAAGAGGCATATGTAAAGGATAATACTATTGAGGAGTAAGAACCCGATACAATGCTTCTTGGCCTTGGCTAACCCCATCTTAACAACGTACAAGACTGCTGTGGAGGTTATTACCGGCTGGCACCCACGGGGAGGATTAGGATGAGAATTTTTGCCAGCCATTTTCTAGGAAACCTAGAAGGATTCTTGTCCTACTAGTAGAGTCGCCACCCCTTTTTCCCCAGCTTATCGGCCTCGTCGTATGTATCCACTCGGAGGTAGTCTGACACCCAGGATATGATGGAATAATTCTTAGTTCAGCTTCAGAGTATGTCCCGCCTTGCACACTCAAACTTGAAGCAGGGGATAAAGCTATAAGGGAGGCAACAACAGGTGGACCTCTTTAGAAACTTGTGTCAGCACGAGGAAGCCATTGCCTACATTCGACAGAGCCAGAACCAATAGGCTCATGCAGAGGGATAGAAAGTCCCTCTCTATTCTTATATGCGCCATTACGTGGCATAACACTGTGCGATACCACATGAAAAAGCTACGTGGGACGAACGAAGATCTTTGTAGAGGTTGTGGTGACGAAGAGGTTCAGGAGGACACTACCCACTTTCTTCGCTTGCTACTGCGCAGGCCCTCATCATTTAAGAAATAAGTTCCTTGGACAATACATCTTTAAGGTTTAGTTTCTGGCAAGTTAGGCACACCTTCGTATTCCGAAAATGTTCACCTGCAAGATGCTGAAAACCTCGCACATTATTTTCGGAGGTTTCGTTCTTGCCACAAAGCCTCCTCAGCTAGTTGCGATCCGTTGTAATTGGAAGTTACCCCCGGCAAATCCAGACAGCTCCTTTGCGATTAAGGGGACAAATTTCATAACTCTATATGAAATAAACAGGTCGCTTGGTCTTCTCGCCCTACTTTAGTAGTTCCAAACTGGAAAACAAGTTTCTGATGCTCGTTGGGCCTTTGATGTATGACAATAAAACACGTATAACATAAAATCCCCTCTACCTTAAGATAGCACTTAACGGAGCTCGCCCCAACTCTAGTGCTACAATCGGACGTTTAAGACACCCAATGCAGACAATTCTATCTCGAGGCATGACTATAACCTTCACAGGACAACTTTTTTCACTCATGTCGCCAACATGTGTGGACATTCACTACTCGCTACAATAAACTTCACCGCACGCAGCACCTCCATAATTGACAAAGATTATATACTGTCACATAGTGGACAAATAGCATCAGGATAACTAAGAAATTGCGTGTCCTTACAATGCCATTCATTGGCCACGGTAAAAACTCACGAACTACGAAATATTGAAACCTCAAAGCGACTAGACGCATTAAGTTAACAAAGCAACGACAAAAAAAAAGGATCAAGGACAACATAATTGATGTGTCTACGAATAATACGGATAATATCGATCTAATTATGGTAGGTGGCCCCATCGATTGCTGTATACCATCGTCTTCGTTTTGTCAATTGTCGTAGTTGACGACTCCGTCCGAGAAACTCAACTAGTTTCGTTGCGAGGTGTATCCTACTAAAAAGTCGTTAAACAAAGCAAAGCTGTTGTGACTTACAGAGGATGAGTGAGGAGGCACACAAGGATTTTATTCGTCTCTTCTTCCTGTTTCTGGAAATGCCAATTGATTGGTCTGGGGATTTATATGGAATAACCTCCTCGCCAAGGCACTCTATACAGCTGTTATCCCGAAGTTGATGATGATGATGATTCCTCTGACTGACATAAATTGACTTTTTTGCTCGTCCTTGTGGAGGATTTACTTTTTTTCTGCTTTCCATCCTTAAACGATTCACACAAGCGAATCAAAGTAAAGACAAAAAAAAATTGTGTCTTGCCCTAAGGACATTAAGGGCTTAGATGGAATTTGATTGCCAAAATGTCAGCCTACACACACTCAGTTCGTCAATTGATGGAAAAGAAATGTTTCATTATAGTAATATGAACTTTGGACATCATCAAGGTGCTGACTGATTGAGAGCACGTAAACCGCTGCTGGTGCTGGCTTAGCTCTAGACGATGCGTCAGAAAGGTAAACGATACGAACGACTCGAGTCGTGTTTGTCGTTTAAACAAATTGTTTAATGGAAGTCTGCTACATTTGTTTGTTCAACGATTACGATATTAAATGACACAGTTATTGTAGACTGAATACGAGGAACGAGACAGTCACACAAGCCTTCCGACTTTCAATCGAGACGAGACTTTGTAGTTAATTTGTCCAAAAATATTGACACAGCAATAATGTGGCGATGTGGGTGTGCTAGTTGTTGTTTTTTTTTTTTGTTTAACTTCATGCTTTTATATTGTTTCGGAATACATAAGGTGGATTAATAAATTTCATTGAATTTCAACGAATTTACACAGAAATTAGGTTACCCTCGCCAGACAGATACACCCGTCGTTTACCCGTAGCATATTGTACAAATTGGCACGTAATTTCTGGTTTCATCACTTGTTAGCTGGAAGTGAAGATATGACTTTTATTCATTATCAGTAGGATATAACCACTGAACAAGCGATATGACACGTTACCTTCTTATAGCTTTGAATTCAGTCATAGAAGTGGACACGAAAATTATGATTTTCAAGAAAGCCATGAATGTGTCTTACAAAATCATCATATTGGGTTTAAACAAAAATACTTATCGCCGAGGTGGAATGAAGATTGATTCAGTAGTAGAAAGATTACTTCTGTGATATTGAGCACCACATAAGTCACTGCTCCTTTTTACCCTGAGAACCTGCAAAGAAAAACTGCCGAATGTACAGGGTGGGAAAACTGCAAGTTTCTTTTTAAAAATGCAATAAAATGAACAAAATGAAATTTGTTGCATGTATTATGGCTTCATTAGTAAGAGCAAACATTCCCATTAATTATGGAACACAACGTCGTTCAAGTGGCTGCCTCGGCTGGCCTCGCAGTAGCGCATTCTATCACTCCAATTTTCCAAGACGTTGTTGATGGTTTCGGGCTGTAGCTCACGGATTCCTTGGATGACATTGGCCTTAAATGCTTGAATCGTTTCCGGATTGTTGGCATAAAATCGGTCCTTCACGGTTCCCCACAAAAAAAAAGTCCAAAGGGGACAAATCGCAGCTCCGAGGCGGCCAATTGACATCGCCAAGACGGCTGATAACACCATTTGGGAATTTGGTGCGCAAAAGACCGATTGTGGCATGGGCTGTGTGGCATGGCGCGCCATTCTGCATGAACCAGAGGTCGTCCAAATCCATGTCTTCAAATCCAGTAAAAAAAAAAGTCGTTAACATGGCTCTGTAAAGCCCACTGTTGACCGAAACGTTGTTCCCAGCCTCATTTTCGAAGAAAAATGGTCCAATGATGCCACCACTCCACAATCCGCACCAAACTTTCACTCTCTGTGGATGCATTAGCTTCTCGACAATAACGTGCGGGTTTTCCGAGCCACAGATGCAGCAATTTTGTTTGTTAACGTAGCCACCGAGATGAAAATGTGCCTCGTCAGAAAAGATGATTTTTCGCCCAAAATCGTTGTCCAATTCAAGCTGCGAAGCGATAACGAAGCGGATGGTCGTGCGCTTTCAATTGCTGAAACAATTGGACCTTGTAAGCGAATAATCCCAGATCTTTGTGCAGAATTCTCCTCAGGCTAGTGCGTGAAATGTTGAGCTGTTGAGATCGATGACGAGTTGATGTTCGTGAATTGAGTCTCACACTTTCGGCTACAGCAGCCACATTCTCGCCTGTGCGCACCGCACGACGACGGGGACCATGAGTGTTGTCCACTAGCATACCAGTCTCACGAACTTTAAGCACAAACTTGCGTACAGCAGGCGCAGTGGGTGCTTCATTTCGGGCAAAACTTCTTTTCAAAAAACGCACTGTTTGGGCTACACAGCCCTCACTTTGGAAATAAGTTTTCAATTTTTCCCAATGTTGTTCAAGCGTAAAGCGACTCATTTCGTTCCGCGGAGGTATGATACTGACTTTCTGTCAAGATTTCGAGCGTGAAACAGCTGTCAGTATCAAAATAACCTGTGATTTAAAAAGAAATCACTAGATGGCCCACCCGCTACATCTGTCTAGATAAGGATGTGTATCTCAACAGGTTTTTCAGCTCAATGTAAGGAAGATTCTCCATCTCAGTAGAGAAGTAGCTACCAAGAGTCCTCATTCTTCTGTCGGCAAGGGCAATAGATTCATACAGTAGGTGACGGACGGATTCAATTTCTTCCTCGTCCCTATAGCTCGTTATAGAAGTCGCTGTGAGGTACACTGATACGCACTGCATGAACCCTAACAGTGCCCCCTGGTTATGCCAAAAATGACCAACGTACTGTTACGACTATACCTAACCAGAGAACGTGTTCTCCTCAAATCATAGGCCGGCCATAGCGTTCTGGTGGTGGCGCACGTATCCATATCGCTTTAGCTGTCTCTTCTTGGTGAAGGGTATCACAGTGGTTTTGGTAGGGTTCACTCTAAATTCTACCGTTTTACACGATTTCTGTGCGATTCTTAGACCCCTGTGAACGATTTCGCATAGCGTTTCTTCAAATTTCCCTCTTGCGACAAGGACTATATCGTCGGCGTACTCCTGGCACGTAATGCCGGTATCTGTCAATTTTTGCAGTAGTTCATCTGCTACTAGGCTCGACATCAATGGTGATAATACCTCTTCTTGTGGGCAGCCTCTAGTGGTGCTTATTGTGATGGTTTTTTGTCCCACCTCTATCTCAGCAGTCCTAGTTCTTAGCATCTCACTTGGTATATGCCCAAGTGCAACGCTGCTTCTCAACAGCCCTAGGAGATGGGGCATAATAATTTCCTGGCCTTGTTGTAGTAGGGCAGGGAATATTACATCCGCTCCCGGTGCTTTAAACGGCTGGAAGGTGTTCAGAGCCCAACTTAGCCTTTGATATGTACAGATGTCTCTTGCCATCGACCAGTCCTCTCTCCTGGGCCTTTTATGCCTTCCTAATACATCTGTGCTGCTGTAGACTGAGCTACCCGGGAAGTGTATTTCTAATAGTAGAAGGGCCCTCTGCTTTTCATCTTCGGTATAGCTGCCATCTTGGTTTTTCAGTGAGCCTGGCGCGCCTGCTTTCTCATTAGCCAGTACTTTATGTAACCTGGCCACTGCAGGAGTTGACGCTATATTCTCACAGAATACTCTGAAGCTATTTCTTTTAGCTTTTCTGATTTCCAAGTTGTATCTTGTTAATTGCTCGGTGTATGTTTGTCAGTCTCGGTCACCCTTTGCTTTATTAAAGAGCTTGCTCACCTTTGATCTTAGTTCAAATGGCGTTTTATTCCAGCAGGGTGTGTCCTTCGAATCTTTCTTATTGCTAATAGGGCAGCTGCTTTCAAATGCATCTTTGATCACCCTGTTAACCACTTCCACGTTGTTTCCAGTTCTAGGATATTTTTCAGTAAGAAGGAGGTCAAACTTATAAGTCTGAAACTCTTGGGGAGCAAATTTTTTTTTTTTCCTCTTGTACAACCCATGCCCGCGTAGCAACGACACTGCGACCTGAAAGATCTATTATTTCGGAGGGTTGGAGTTAATCTAACAGATGTACTACCTCCCTTATTAAAGTGAGTATGTCTTTAGTAGCGGAGCATTTCAGTTCCACTGAAGTAAGTATCTCCTTGTGAAGAATACGTTTCCTTAACCAGTGTAGTGCCGGGCATTCACAAAGAATGTGTTCGGAGGTTTCATCCTCCTCTAAACAGAACCGACAGTCCTTCTCTTGGCACAGGTTAATCTTGTTAAGGTGGTATCTCAAGCCGCAATGGCCAGTAAGAAAGCTCACAAGCTTCTTGATGCTTTCCCTATCTAAGTTAAGGATTTCCTTATAGGAGTAAGGCTTAATTAATCGTTTGGATTGTCTTAGAACTGGCCCACTCGTCCAGTGGTCTAGACGAAGTTTGTCCCATTCGTTAATCATCGTTGTAGCTGTCGCCCAATTGACGCCACAAAAAGGTTCAGGACCTATGAACACAGATTCTGAGCCAGCCCTAGCAAGCTTATCTGCAGATTCGTTGCCCACAATCCCTTGGTGTCCAGGTACCCAACCGAGTTTTACCCTGTTGTATTTGGCAAGGTCTTGTAAAGCATCGTAGCAGCATTTCACGGTTCTGGAGTCCATTTGGTTGGACGACCGTGCCCTAAGTGCTGCTTGGCTATCTGAGAAGATATGTATTCTAGCGCATTTGATCCCCTTGCGGAGATTGTGTCTGGCGCAAATCTCAATGGCATGGATTTCCGCCTGAAATCCCATAGGTACCGAAATCTTTGTGTTGGGTCAAAAAACCCCAGCTCCAACTCCAGAATCCATCTTCGAACCGTCGGTGAACCAGACCAGACTTCTAGGGTCCAGTGTTGAAGCACCATTGGACCAGTTTTCGCGGTCCAATATTTCAACCTCGAATAACCTAGCAAAGCAGGTTGCCGTTGTCTGCTGGAGAGTTTTTGGCCCCCAGACGATGGCCGTGTATGTGATAATGTGTCTAACCATCATTATGTATAACCAATGTATCATCTTAGGAGGGAGAACCCAAGTTCTGCCGTATAGGCGTTTACTGGCCCACAGTGCTCCAGTAGAGCGCTCAGTGGCGGACTTGATATGTGAATTCCAATTAAGTCGTTTGTCAAGAATAAACTAGTGTGGTGCCTTTGATTGTAATAGGTTCAAGGTTGACCTGTGTCTTCCTTCTAAACGGCACCAGAACGGTTTTACTAGGATTAATGGATAGTCCTTCTTTGTAACACCATTCTACAACTTAAGATATTCCACTTTGCATGACGTTGGACATTGTCGTGCCGTGTTTACCTCTGATAAAAACCGCCAAGTCATCAGCATAACCGACGGTGGTGTAGCCTGATCTGTGAAGATCTACTAACAAGTTGTCGATGACTATAGACCATAACAGGGGGAAAGAACTCCTCCTTGAGGACAGCCTTTGGCTGCAGTTATGGACACCGACACTCCCCCAAAAGAGGAAGTAATGAATCGGCTTACCAGCATGGCCCTGATCCATTGGTTGGCCGATTCTCCGACACCTCTGCTACTGATCGCCCTTGCGATCGAGTCGTACGCGACCTCGATGTCAAGAAATGCACACAAGGCTATCTCCCTTGAACTGAGTGTTCCCTCTATCTTTTTGACGAGATAGTGAAGTGCACCTACTGTAGATTTGTCTTTCCTGTATGCATACTGATTCGAGTGCAGAGGGTTAGACAGATCTAACCGGTCTCTAATATGGATATCTATGAGTCTCTCCATTGTCTTAAGGACGAATGATGTTAGACTTATAGGTCTGTATGATTTAGGCAGCTCGCTAGGCCTATTGCCCGGCTTGGGGATGAAAACCACATTAACCTGCCTCCAGGTGGGTGGTATGTATCCCCAATTGTAGCTGGCTCTAAATAAAGCGGTCAACCCCGGCAGGATGAGGTCAATTGACTTTTGGAGAAGTGCTGGAAATAGACCGTCACCGCCGGCGGCTTTAAAAGGTTTGAATGTGCCTTCCGTGCCTAGATAAACTATTAACTGTACTGTCCACATAAACCCTGTGGTTAACTGTGTTCGAGTACACATGAGATGTGTTAAGAGACGAGCCTGGGAAATGTACCTGAAGTAAGGTTCTAAGTGTATCCACACGGTCCGTCGTGTAGGTTCCGTCATTCTTCTGCAGTAACCCTACACAGTTTACATGATCGCTTGCGAGCGATTTATGGATTCGTGCCGCTGTAGATCGTCTCAATACTAGATTGTATTCTGTGAGAGCAAACCTGTATTCGTCCCACCTCTTCGTTCGCTTTGCAGAGTTGAAGAGTTTTCTGACTTTCTTCCTAAGTTCCGCCAGTTGGTCATTCCATCAAGGCACTTTACGTTTGCTAACATGTATCTTTGGGACACAGCTGTCGTGGTAGGAATCAAGCAGTATATTGTTAAGCTCATATGCAGCTTCATCCAGGTCTTCTATGGACTCGATAGATGTGAGAAGCATATCTTTTTTTGAGAACACTAGTTCACGATAGCGATGCCAATCCGTAGATTTGGGATCGTATCTATTAGAGACATATGAGAGTTGGCCAGGTATGTCAAACCTGATGTGCTGATGGTCTGACAGAGAGGCCCCATCTGACACGTGCCAATTTTCAATAAAATTAGAAATAAATTGGGGAGCGAATATTCCTCCTTACCAATTTCCGGTATAAAAGCTGCTCTGACTGTCCGCCAAGGTGTAAGAATATATGCCAGTGCCAAGCCAGCGGTAAAAATTCTTTTCTGAGTTGACAGCAGCTGATCTATACCCTGTTGGTATTCCATCGGTGCCAGGCGATTTGAAATCATCAAAAGATGCCACAGCATTTGATGGCTTCAACTGTTACCACGAACCCCACAGGCGGATCAGTAGAAATGCGGTGAAGTGGGAGGGTTATGATCCCTTATTTTCGGATCATAACCTCGCTGATAAAAGGAAGAAGAAGAAGAACTGTTACCACGACTGATGCAGTATACCAGCTGCACCGAGTTTTCTGACCTAGATCAAGTTTAGCCTGGGTAAGCGGGCTAAGTTGTTATCTGATTGCCAGGAAAGTGAGTCTCCAGCAAAAGACAAAAAGTTTTCGCTTTCGTCTCAGTAAACTTGCCATCAGACTTTCTGAGTGACTCCGGCTTGGTCGGAAGGATAACAAAAGAGCTAACGAGCTCGCCAATCGGAGATCTGCTCTTGACATCTTATAGGCGGATGGGGTTCAAGTCCTTTAAGAACTACCAAAGGAAATTTAAGCACAAACTTTTCAAAATCGGCCAATCACAGGTGGATTAAGCTAAGAATCTACTTCATATTTGGAAAATATATGCAACAACTACGAGCGAACAACAGACATCATTGATTGGATTAGATTAGATTAGATAGATTTTATTCATACTTCAGTTTGTTACACACATTTAAAGTTTACAAAAATCAAAGACATGGCCTATGCCATCTGCCAGATTGACAACGCTGTTAACAATTAATATACCTATTGCGCTCTTAAGATAGTAAATTTATATACATAATTACTTTACAACGGAGAAATACCCAATTTAATTTTTTTTTTTTTTTTTTTACATTTAGATTTATTAGAAATTTTCGTTTAGTATTCGGTCCCTATATGCTATTGCTGTTTTACAGTATGGATAAAGCTTGTGGACATGCAGCTCATCGAGGAGTTCAAACACCTGATCGTCTGGCAAAAAATCAGCTCCCAAGATTGATCATCTTATTTCTCGTAGGGTAGGAAACCTGCCCATGAAATGAATTACATCTTCCCTCTCTGCAACGTTACATATACCACACAAAATTGGGACGTCGTTCTGATGAGGTACGTAGTTCAAGAGAAGAAGTTCTCCTCACAGTCTCACCATCATAGATATTTCGTGAATACTCAGCTCATCTCGAAAGTAGTTATTGTTAGGTTGCAAGTCATGATTTAGCCTGCTATAGATCGATCTATGTAGAGAGCCCGAAGCATTTTCTAGGAATCCGTTTCTGCATTGTTCGTCCACTTTTTCTATTAGAAGGTATAAGGCAGCTTTCCAGCTTGCAGTATCTGCTTCCCTGTAGTTTAGAACCTATCCACAATCTTGTGCCAGCTCCAGCCATTCACCATACCAGCTGCTCCTATTAGATATAGTTTTAAGGGCTGCGATCTTGGGAAGTCTCTCATTTGGCATGTTTAGTACTTTGAGTATATAATCGACTTGCAATTTTAAGGTCTTAATAAAAAGGGGGACAGACCCGTTTCCAACATTATCATGTAGTTGGGAGTGTTAGCAGGAAGATGAAATGACCTTTTGATATAATACCGTAAGAGTCTTTCCACAGTTCCATATTTTTTATGTCCCCATATTTCCGCTGTATAACAAAATAGTTTCGGAGGCAGCTTCAAATACTCTATACTTGCTACTGTGGGTTATGTTCTTATTGATGAAACATCTTTTCCACGTTATATTCACTGCGGTTTTGACTTTGATCAGTTTTTCTTCTAGATGCTTCTCCATGCTTAAATTGCTCGTAAAATAAACTCCAAGGTATTTGTAGTCCTTAACTACCTCCATGATTTCGCCATTATAGGCCCACCTTTCGTTCAAGCAAATTCTACCTCCTCTTTTCTTGAAAATCATCACTTACGACTTTTCCAAGTTGACTAAAAGACCCCATAAACTGCAGTAATTGTATAACCGATTAATCATCAGCTGCAAAGCTTTTGGTGGATATACCAACATGACTATATCATCCGCAAAAAGCAACGCCTTGATGAGTACCCCAGCAAATTCAATGCCTCCTGGCTGGGAGTCAACTAAGTCTTCTATAAATAGTACAAATAAGAGCGGACTCAATGTGCAGCCTTGTCTTTCTCCTGATCTTGCTAAGAACCACTCAGACTTTTCCCTTCCATTCCAAACCGACACCTGTGTATCTTCATAGAGGTTCTGGATGACTCGACCCAACTTCCGCGACAATCCCATGCCATACAGCTTGTAAATTAAAGCTCTGTGGTCTATAGTATCAAAGGCTGCTTTGAAGTCGACGTGGAATACGTAGAGTTTTTTATTTTTCGAGATAAAAGATTCTGTAATGCTACGCAACATGAAGATGTGGTCTATTGTGGAATATCCTGGTCTGAAACCTGCCTGAAATTCGTTTAACAGCTTATTTACGCGAATCCATTCCGTAAGCCTGCTTTGCAAAACCGAAGGGGAAATCTTGTAAGTTGCATTTAGGAAGGAAATCCCACGATAATTTTCCGGATCACTCGTGCAGCCCTTTTATGGATAGGGGAAATTAAAGCCTCCTAAACTGTTGTGGTATATTCCCATTATCCATCACATCATTAAACACGTGGATAAGTCTGTGACAGAGCTCATTGGTCCCATACTTATAGAACTCGACTGGAATTCCGTCAGATCCTGCCGCTTTGCCATCTTTCAACCTATTTAAAGCCGTGATCACTTCTGGGTATGTTATTCTCGAGTCTAATAGTTCATCTTCAAAGTCCGGTGTGGCATATTGGAACACGCTACTACTAACCATAGGATTCAGCAACTCATTAAAGTGTGTAAACAGGATAGTAGGACTAAGCTCTTGATTGATTTTGAATTTTCTACCATTAAGTTTTGCCGCTAGTCTCCAGAAATTTGATGGACTTCGACAATTAGCTAACTTCAAAGCTTCTGCTTTGTAGTAGGCCTTCTTCTTTCTTCTACATTGGGCTTTGAATTGGCTATTAGCTTCAATATAAAGTAGTTTCAAGAAACCGTCATTGGCTTCGCGGAAAGATTTCAGCCATGCAAACGATAATTTCCTTGCCCTTTTGCATTCTACATCGAACCATGGTTCCGCCACTTTTTTTTTCACCAATTTTGGGGTTCCTAGGGGAGGGATACGATTCTCTTATAACTTCCACAATTGTTTCGAGATCAAATTCATGCACCCTTCTCAATACCACACCGAGTTATCTTTTATAATTGAAAGCATTGCCTTCATTCCACCTCAATTTTGGAAGGAGCATCAAGTTTTGAATTCCTTCGCTCTCATGTGCTTCGAGTCTAAATGTTAAGATTATTGGCATATGATCCGAATATGGTTTTTGGCCTACCTCGAAGTCAGTGACATATGAATTCCAGTCTCCTCCTATGACACCGTAGTCTATGACCGTAGTCCCTTGCTTTCCCACAAATGTGAACTCCCCCACATTATCCGAAGCACTTGTTCCGTTTTGAAATCGAAGCCCGTGCGAGTTACACAACTCTAATAATTTAGCACCTCTCGTATTCATTCATTTATCTTTTGATTGTCGAACTATTCTAGCTGAGTTGTTTTCAGATCTTGCTTCATTGCCTGTTCGTGCGTTCAAGTCGCCTACGATTAATATATTTGGATTATCGCCACACAATAGTGTCTCTTGTAACCGGCCGAAATCCTCCTCCCAACGATTATAATTCAGACATGTTGGAAGTATCCAAAAACTCGAGTTATTAAATTGTAAGCTCAGGTAAGTTAATCCATTTAATTGTTTGAATTCACAGCTGATTCCCTTAAGATCTCGTTTAAATCCAAAAAACAACCTCCACTCGCTCTACCCCTAGCATGTGTTCTTGTTGCACTTATCCATTCATAAGTCGACTCTCAAAATAACTAAAGCGTTTCTCTGTTAAAAATGTTTGAAATAAAAATAAAAATTCAAATTGATTTATGAAATTAAAAAAATTTGTATAAAGACTTTTTCGATAATCCGGATACGTTATAAGCCAATATTCTAAAATTCATCGGTTTAATATTTTCAATGTTTTTATTACTATTATGGCAGACGGCACTCAAACGATGTTGTTGAACAGCCCACACACAGACATCATTGTAGATACCGCCAAAATGGTAGCCATTGGCATAGGCCACTGGCTGATAGGCGACCACACTGACATCCTCCACAACCGAAGTTGTAGAGATCAAGACATGTAGATGCTCGGTTATAGCAAAATCTAGACATCGAGCATTAAGAAGTCGGGATAGGGATAGTTCGATCTTAGATTTAGGAAAGCAAATTCCACGTACATACACAGCTTAGAATTTTGTCGATAAGCAGATACTCTGAATGATGAAGTGAATTTCATCGGAATCCTTTGACCTATTCTTAAGTTGCTGGTTTTGTTTATTTCCAAATCCATTTGCAAGCTGAATACTAAGGCACGTTTTCAGCATTCCATACTACTACTCTTTGACATGTTTTCCTAATACCGTCGTCATCATTTTACATAATGACTATCCCTGTCATCTTTCAGATTCTGATTGTTTCGTCATTATTTTCCAACTATCAAGCTCCAAAAATGTCCTCACCTCAAATGGCGACGTATTGTGAACATTTCATCCGAACACATCATTGGTATGCATGTATACTTATGCTTTTTGTATCCAATGTGAGATATGCTTTGTTTTTTTTTTTCATCCCTCATAGATACAATCCTTCCTCTTAAATGTTACAGAGAAACAGCAGCAGGCACTACAGTTCCTTGCACATTCATCCCTGACCCGGAAAGATGTCTCTGTTTAGACACACCTTCGTACAAGTGAATGTCTTTGTACCCAGTGTGCCTGGATACAGTCGTAGAATGCATACATAAGTACTCGTATCTTAAAGACGTACGAAGACATGAAAATCATTTCATAGATACAAACGTACTCGTATCTACGTCCATCCACCTAGGGTAGATTTTATTATTATATAATTAGTTAGAGCAGAGGTTCCATGGTTCCATGGTTCCATCACCATAACCATCATCATAATCATCAACGTCGTCGTCTTCATCTTCTTCTCTGGGACTGACTTAGGAAAGGGGACTCTCCAGACGTCGACGGTTCTTGATGAAGAGGATGAAATGAAATCGGCTGGCAACAGAGGATAAAAGTCAATGAAAGACGTAATGACAATAGGAAGGCGCTGCTTTTACGAGTATGTGCAGTGCACACACATCTGCGATTTATTGATGTTTCGCATTCTAGCCGTTTATGGGTGCAAGGAGTTAGCATTTTCAAATGGAGCCTGTTCAGGTTTTTGAACATAGACTAGCCAGTCCTTCGTTCGAGGTTTTTCCTCATTCCTTAGGGAAAATACCGTCAGCACGTAATGACGACAGCTCATATTATTGAGCGAGCTATCAGACACCCACCCTAAAAGATGAACGAGATGAAATCTCCCACACCCATACAGTGAACAGATGCGAACACTACTTCTCGAAAGTGAACTCAAAATGAATGATAATGAACTAGGGATTGACTAGGATTGATTTTTTTGCCAGGAAGAGAAATACTACTTACAACAAGAAGTGTTCGGGGATTTTCTATCACGTACTCAATGCGCATGACATGCAGTGTTGATGTTTGTTTTCAGGAAAAAAGAGAAAGACAGAAAAATGCGGATACTCAGAGCGAAGGGGTAGATATACAATTAGAGCGGCAAAAACCACTACACTCGAGTTTTTTGCGGCGAAAAGCTCCCTTTTGCGATCGATTCTCATTCTCACAGGAACAAGTGTTTTATTATGAATTTATCTCTGTCTCACTTTATCTAAAGATTCTGTTTGAATGGTGCATTGCTCTGAAGTTTACAAGTGGTTTTCACTGCGTTGTTGCCAGACTTGCATGAGTAAATCGATAAAGATTGATCATTTTTCCTCAAACCTTCAGTTTTTGTATAATATACATACAGGGTGGGCCAACTACAAGTTTCTTTTTAAAAATGCAATAAAATGAGCAAAATGAAATTTTTTCCATATAATATGGCTTTATTAGTAAGAGCGAACATTCCCATTACTTATGGAATACAACGTCGTTCAAGTAGCGCATTCTATCACCCCAATTTTCCAAGACCTTGTTGATGATTTCGGGCTGAAGCTCACGGATTGCTTGGATGATATTGGCCTTAAGTGCTTGAATCGTTTCCGGATTGTTGGCATAACATCGGTCCTTCACGGTTGTCCACAAAAAAAGTCCAAAGTGGTCAAATCGCAGCTCCGAGGCGGCCAATTGACATCGCAAAGCCGTCTTTGCGACAACACGATTTGGGAATTTGGTGCGCAAAAGACCGATTGTGGCATGGGCTGTGAGGCATGGCGCGCCATCCTGCATGAACCAGAGGTCGTCCAAATCCATGTCTTCAATTTCAGTAAAAAAAAAAAGTCGTTAACATGGCTCTGTAACGCCCACCGTTGACCGAAACGTTGTTCCCAGCCTCATTTTCGAAGAAAAATGGTCCAATGATGCCACCACTCCACAATCCGCACCAAACTGTCACTCTCTGTGGATGCATTGACACACGTGCGGATTTTCCGAGCCCCAGATGCGGCAATTTTGTTTGTTAACGTAGCCGCCGAGATGAAAATGTGCCTCGTCAGAAAATATGAATTTTCGCCCAAAATCGTTGTCCAATTCAAGCTGCTCTAAGGCCCAAACTGCGAAGCGATAACGAAGCAGATGGTCGTGCGCTTTCAATTGCTGAATCAATTGGACCTTGTAAGCGAATAATCCCAGATCTTTGTGCAGAATTCTCCTCAGGCTAGTGCGTGAAATGTTGAGCTGTTGAGATCGATGACGAGTTGATGTTCGTGAATTGAGTCTCACACTCTCGGCTACAGCAGCCACATTCTCGTCTGTGCGCACCGTACGACGACGGGGACCATGAGTGTTGTCCACTAGCATACCAGTCTCACGAACTTTTTGCACAAACTTGCGTACAGCAGGGGCGGTGGGTGCTTCATTTCGTCCAAAACTTATTTTCAAAAAACGCACTGTTTGGGCTACACAGCACTGACTTTGGAAATAAGTTTTCAATATTTCCCAATGTTGTTCAAGCGTAAAGCGACTCATTTCGTTCCGCGGAGGTATGATACTCACTTTCTGTCAAGATTTCGAGCGAGAAACAGCTGTCAGTGTCAAAATAAATTGCAAGAAGTTTATGTGCTTCCTTTCTTCTTCTTCTTCTTCCATTTTTTCAGCGAGGTTATGATCCGAAAATAAGGGATCACAACCCTCTCACTGCACCGCATTTCTACTGATCCGACCTATTTGAAAATATGTGCTTCCTTTACCGGTCTCCAAATGATGGCCAACCGACCAGCTTATTCCAACATACCATCCAACGACTGAAATCATTGTTCTAAGAGTATTCAACTTCCGCAACTCAAATTGACTGAAATATTCAAATCGAATCGATGATGACGCCGGAAGACAAGCCGCAGCCTTAGCTATCAGCTGTAATCTCACTCAGCTGGTGCAAGCGCACATACAGGCTCCAGATAACCCAACTGGCTTTGGAAATTGCTTAGATCTTTTTTCTTTCTACACGGCCAAACAATTACTTAATTACTTAGGTGGTGCTACAATCCGGGGTGAACCTGGTTACGGCTACAAGCCAGTTGCACACGCTAAGTTGGTTGAGGTCCCTCTCCACTTATTTGCGCCACCTGCCGGGAGGTCGTCCTCTACCTCACCGTAGTAGTGGTAACTTCGTCAATTGCCACGCTAATGGTTTATGGTTCAAATCTTAATGTCAGCCAGCATTTATTTATTTCTCATGAAATATATAAAATCAGTCCGATCATTTGCAAAAGCTTCTGTGAACACTACTGCGAAGGCATAACACTGGCAGTAGCTTGTTCATGTGGCTGGAAAAACTGTTCACTCTGTTGATGATGGTTTGCCCTTGACATCGGTTATCGGGAAAAAAGTACTGTGAATCAGAAGCAAAGACAATAATAACAAAAATCTCCCCAGTTATCTGGACGCCACCCCTGGAGAATAGCTGAAGCATAAGCAACTGAGCTTCAAGAACCACTACACCAAAATCTCTCTCTCTCTCTCTCTCTATTCATCCTTTCGAATGCCCTCACTGTGTGTGAACATGTTAAAGGTATTCATAGCCCTTTGTGTGTGCGCAAATTATAAAAAAAAAAAAAAAAAACCTTCATCCGGGGTGGAATCGAAGATTTTCCAAGTTGGAACTCTGTACATGACCCAGCCATATTTTTCGCTGTATATGAACTTTTCTGGCTAAGTCTATGCCATTTTCTAGGCCGTGCAGTTCGGCATTGTTCCTTCTCCTCCACTCGCCATCTATGCAGACAGGACCAAAGATCACTCGAAGAACTTTTCTCTTAAAGTAAACAAGGGCTTCCTCATCCGATTTTGACAAAGTCTATGCCTCTGCGCCATAGAGCAGGACTGGGATGATTAGTGTCTTATACAGAGTTACCTTAGTAGTTCGAGATAGGGCTTTGTTACTCAATTATCTTCTTAGCCCACAGAAACCGCGATTGGCAAGAGTAATTCTTCGTTTGATTCACTGGTGTCATTTGCGGAGCTCACCATAGAGCTTTGTAGGCAAAGTCCTTTACTACCTCAAAATGATATCTGCCGTTCTGTTCAATACGCCGATGTTGGGTGTCCTTTTTTGTAGGTAGCATATATTTTTTTTCTTCCGATTATGTCAATGTCATCGGCATAAGCGAGTAGTTGTACAGACTTGTAAAAGATTGTACTTCCGGTGCTGGCTTGTGAGTTTCGTACAATTCTCTCAAGTACTATGTTAAAGAGATCGCATGATAGCGCGTCACCTTGCCTAAGACCTTTCCAGACATCGCACGGTTCGGTGATGTTCTTAACGACTTTGATGAAGCAGCGAGAGTTCTCCATCGCCATTCTGCACAAACGGACGAGCTTGGCAGGGATGTCAAGACTAGACATTGCTCTGTATATAACTCGTCTCTATACATGCTATCATAGGCAACTTTAAAATCGATGAAGAGGTGGTGCATATCGATTTTATATTCATGGGTTTTTCCAAGATCTGCCGTAGTGTGAATATTTGGTCAATGGTGGACTTTTCCGGCATGAAACCGTACTGACAAGGACCTATCAGGTTGTTGACCATCGGTTTTAGGCATTCACATAATACAGCAGATAGGATTTTATATGCGATGTTGAGAAGACTTATACCTCTGTAGTCGGCGCAATTCAGAGGGTTTCATTTCTTCAGGATCGGGCAAACGATACAGGGCAATCAATTGTGTCATAAAATAGGTTCATCTTCAGGAAACTCAGACCATACCTTCATATAGGCACAGCACTTGCCACGACTCCAAAAGTAGGGCAAACAGGATCACCATGGAATAATTTGGGATTACAATTGGTCTAACTGGGATGAGCTACGAGACTTTTATTCATCTTTTCAATGGACAGACATATGGTACATAGTTTTAAAATACCGATGAGTGCGAATGCGCAGAAGGCATAACTAAAGCAATTCTTCCCGGAATGGAGCTATATATTCCTTATTATACTAAAACATCAGCTGCTAGCCAACCATGGTTCAACAGAGACTGGGGAAGCTGTAGCCAAAGAAAAGCAGAGCCTATAGGCAGTAGCGATCCAACCCTACAGAGCAGAGGAGAATTAACTTTGTGAGTTTGCAAAACAAATGCAATCTAACGATTAAGATAGCAAAGAGAAAACATATGAGACAATCACCAACGTACTTGTCTATTGTCCAATGTCCCAGTGGGTCACATCCACTCTGGTCAATGCCAAAAGTGATTAGCAACAACTTTTGATTGTCTTCCTTCCCTTCTCAAGTAAAGGAGAACGGATCACCGCAGAGCCCAGAGAAAAGCCAATCTTTTTGCAAATATGTTTTCAGGCATTCCCAGGCGAAATATTTCCAGAAACTATAGTCTGCAACAATTTAAACGCAGAATCCACAGACATCTGCAGGCATCTCGGGGAGCTGGCTCAGCGTTATAGGTTCGCCTTTCCCGAGAGGGGATTATAAAAAAAGCTGAGATTGAGTTTTACGTTTTTTGTAACCTTCCTCAAGGACATGAACATACGTCATTCGACATTTCCTTTCTTTCCTTCCCACTTACCCATTTCCCTTTTCTGTCATTCTTGGAATTCTTTCGATGCTTGATAGGTTTTGTTGCTTCTCATTTCTCCATTATGCACAGCACAAAGCAAAAAATGTCTGAATGTGTGGTGTAGATCACATGAATGGCGCCCAACGCGAGACCCGATTTAAATCTTACACATTTATCGTATGGTAATATGATGTGATGTGATGAATTATTCTTTTCACTCAGGCCACATGCTGGCCCATTTTGCGAAGAAGGTATGTACCTAATACGTATGGTAATATGACCCAGAGCCTATATTTATAATTCTGCAAAAAGTATTGAAATCCGTTTAGAGATGATTTAATTTAAGAATGTTGGCTCGTCTTAATATGACTAAACCAAGCGCCGATTTTTAAAAAAAAGTTCAGCGAATGTCTGTTATATTATTTCCGAAAGAAGAAATCCTAACGAAATTCGAATAATATCTGCTAAGCTGTGGAATTAGCACAGTAAGTAGACAGCATATTACACAGGTCAGTGTATTAAGACCTTCGCCTCATATTTGATTCACATTTGCGCTCAATGTTTGATAAAAAAAAAAAAAATAATATTTGGCGCAACAGCTCTTTATGTGCCAGGGCCTCAATGTTTGATAGCACCTTGTTTTACTATATCTTCCAACCACACTAAAGATAAATATTAAGAATCTATACATATAGAGATAGGAAATTTGTTATTACCACCTTTTTGTGTATATTGTTGGTAGCTAGGAATGTCCCTTTATGTTTAAATTTTGTGTCTTTTTATCAGCTGCGGATATACGTATGTACGTACGTCTATCGCTGCTTTCCGCCTGATCTCGAAGTCGTGCAGAACCAAGGGCTTAACCATTAACCCTGCAAGAAAGCTCGATCTAAAGCAAATCTCTCTAGAAAACTGCCCCATCAACCCTTCAGGGACAGCAAAATATTTTGGAATAATCCTAAAGCTTGACTGGAACTCTCACCTAAACAATGTTGTCCACAAGGCGATTAGGGCAATGTTCATGTGCCTGCACGGTAAAAAGTGGGGTTTGAAACCCAAGACGATCCACTCAATGTACAGCACAATCGTTAGACCAATGGTCACCTATGCTCTATGCATCTCGAGTATGGTGGGCTGAAACACAACAGGACAGAGCTAAAGAGCAGTTAAAACGACTACACTGATTTTCCTGTATGGATAATCAAGCGAACGCAAGCAGCACACCATCCAACGCACAAATTCAGTTCACAGATGACTCCAAATGTGTGGGCGCCGTATAGAATAAAATAAAACTGTCAAACACAGCCATGTGCAGACTGTGGGGAACTAAAATAAAGTACAGAATACATTCTTTGTGAATGCCCACGTACCGCAAAGAAATGGTTACTCCATCTAATGCGGATCTCAACGGGCCCAGCGGAAACCTGGAACCCAAGACATCATTGAGATTTATAAAAGCTTCAATTTTACTTCTCGTTAACCATTCAACCAGTAAAATAGATCTTACAGATCGTAGTACATTAGGCCCTCAAACATTGTATAGTATCGTTGACAGAGGCAACTTAAAAGTTAACCCTTTAGTCCAGATGCTGTAGAAATGCTTCACGATGTCCAACAGATGCGCAACGGTTGTCTTTTTGTGACGCTTATGGAATGAATGTATGGTGGAAAGTCTGAAGCTATAACTACATAAAGAAGTGGTTACAATTTTTTATTCTTCAAGATTTTAAAGTCTCCCTGGAAAAGTATTTGCTAAGGTGTTAGAAACGCATTCCAGAGCTGTGGTTGAGAACAGTTCGGGGAGTGACCAATGCGGTTTTAGTCTCGGTAGAAGCACAATCGACCAGTTATTAACTCTCAGAATGGCTGCTGAGAATGCCTAGGACTATGCTAAACCAGTCTACACTTGTTGTGTGGATTTGGAGAAAGCATGTGATAGGGTTCCTCGAAGCAAACTCTTGAAGTATTTTGCAGGAGTATGGCATTGATAGTTCCCTGAAATTCAGGGCAATTCAGTCTTTATATACAAACTGAAGAAGCTGTGTTCGGATAAATGGTGTTAAATCGATACCTTCTACTGTGAGCGTTGGACTCCGCCAAGGGTGAGTTTTGTTACCTCTCCTCTTCATTGTTTACATGTCCTAGATGTTACAACGCAGCCGTGGCGGGGAATGTTTTAAAGTGGGAGACTTAAGGAATAGTCATTTGCTCTTGCCGGATAATCTGGTGATCCTTGGGTCCTCTCAAACCGAATTTTAGCGCGCACTCGAAAGGTTTGTATAGCCGCTTGTGATGATGCTGGAATGAGGATCAACGTGAACAAATCGGAGGTAATATTCGTTCCTAAAAAACCCACGGGAGCAGGAAGCAGGTGGATAAATTTAAGTACCTCAGGGTCTTATTCACGAGTGATGAGAGGAGCAAAGCTGAGTTATCCTGTAGAATTGGTCAGGATGGATCAATTTTGAGAGAGCTCGGCCAATCTGTTATAAGGAAGGCCGAACTTAGTATTCAAGCTAAGCTATCGGTTTTTAACTCGGTGTATGTTCCAACTCTCACCTATGGTCATGAAATTGGGGTAGTCACCGAAAGAATAAGATCGCGGATACCAACTGCCGAAATGAGGTCTTCGTCTTGTCTTCGCTCCAAAAGCGACAATTTAGCTTATTGGCACACGATATGCCAGCTTACTTTCTTACTAGGCGCTACAGTTCGGGGTGAACATGGGCCTCAACCAAGAAGCCTCTCCATTTAGCTCGGTCTTTAGCTAATCGCCTCCAGTTGTGCACTCCAAGTTGGTCGAGGTCCCATTGAACTTGTGCGCGCCACCTACGGCGATGATTCCTTCTACTGCGTCGTTCCTCGGGGTTAGATTCGAAGAATCTGCGGGCCGGAGCGTTGGTGTCGACTCGCTCCACATGTCTTAGCCATCTCAGACGTCCAATACACAGTTTTTTGACTAGGTCGATGTCGCTGTACAGCTCGTATAGTTCGTGATTGAATCTTCTCCTCCAAAACCCGTCAACGCGAACGGGACCGAAAATCTTACGAAGAATTTTTCTCTCGAAGCGACCAAGAATATCTTCATCCTCTTTTAATAAAGTCCATATTTCAGCGCCATAAAGCAGGATTGGGATGATCAAGGTCTTATACAGAGTCTCCGTAGTTGTTCGAGATAGGGCTTTACTGTTGAATTGCCTTATAAGCCCAAAAAAACAGCGATTGGCAAGAGTTATTCTTCGCTTGATTTCTGCGCTGATCTTGTTTTTTGAGTTTATACCAGAGCCAAGGTAGACAAAGTCCCTTACTACATCGAAGTTTTAGCTGCCTACTGTGACGTTTTGTCCAATTCGTCGGTGTTGGCTATCCCTTCTTGTTGACAACATATACTTGGTGTTGCCTTCGTTTATCGCTAACCCATTTTGGCCGCTTCCGCCTCAATGCTTGCAAACGCACCGGTGACAGCCCGCTGAGTTCTTCCGATAATGTCTATATCGTCGGCGTATGCAAGCAGTTCAACAGACTTGTAATAAATTATGCCTCCGGTGTTGGCTTGTGAGTTCCGCACAATCCGTTCAAGTACAATATTATAGCAGTCACATTTTAGCTGACATAGCTCTAGTGGAAATAGGTGTATGCGATTGCGGGTGGTACATATAACGTGCGCAGGGTTGCATAAATTCGAGAGCAGATTTTGTTAAGATGTTCGTCCCACTTCAACTTACGATCAATGGCTATACCTAAATTAACGGCTTGATTAGCGTAAGTTAATGCAGATGAGGCAAGTTTGACAGAGGTCGATTATGAGTTGTCAATAATTTTTTTATAAATAACTATGCACTGTGACTTTTTAGGGTTCAACCTTAAGCCATTAATAGAAGCCCGCATTGATATTTGCATGAGATCATCTTCTTCTTCCTTTTTTTTCAGCGAGGTTATGATCCGAAAAGAAGGGATCACAACCCTCCCACTTCACTGCATTTCTACTGATCTGCCTGTGGGGTTCGCCTATATGACCTCAGAAAATATCAGCAGGCCTCCCGATTTTGGATCATTCGGTTACTGAGGCAAATGAAATGCCGATGTCGTCGCATTTGTCTGATCCAGGCGTTTATAGGCCTGCCTTTCCGTTTGTTGTTTGACACGTGCATGCTCCTGTTTTATTATTATTTGTTTGATCTTTCTTCTATGACACCGGTGATCTCCAGTCGTGTCTTTGCATGAGATCATAATTTATATGATCAACAGGAGAATTGATTCTATCAATAGGAGATGCCAGGTATAAGTGAACATCATCAGCAAACATGTGAACATTTCTATATTTAATAGCACTTGGAAGATCATTGATATATATTGAAAATAAGAGTGGCCCCAGAATGGATCCTTGTGGACCTCCTCTTGTCAATGGCAGTGCAGTGGATATCTTATCATCCGCGAAAACTCTTTGCTTACTGTTAGTTAAGTAGGAGTGTATAAGTCCTGCTGCCGAATCGGAGAAGCTGAAGGAGTTCAAAAGTTTATCGGCTAGGCAGGCATGATTGACAGTATCAAATGCTTTTCAAAAATCTAGAAGTGTTAGGAGTTAGATTTTCTTGGCGTTCATAGAAACTCGGATATCATCTTTCACCTTAAGTAAAGCAGTAACGCAGTTATGTTTTTCGCTAAACCCTGACTGTAGAGTGCATAAGAGATTGTTTTGTTTTATAAATACAGAGATCTGCCAGAATGCTAACCTTTCTAAAACTTTTGAAAGATATGGAAGGATCGCTACAGGCCTATATTTCACTGCAACGGATGGTAATGAACGCATCTTTGCAATGGGTATGAC
This sequence comes from Brachypalpus laphriformis, assembly GCA_945910035.1. Classification (NCBI taxonomy): domain Eukaryota; kingdom Metazoa; phylum Arthropoda; class Insecta; order Diptera; family Syrphidae; genus Brachypalpus; species Brachypalpus laphriformis. The sequence continues at coordinate 40,429,332 of OX246756.1, forward strand.
TGTAACAGGTTTCCATTGAGTTGGAAAATTAAATTTAAGGAAAATGTATTATAAATATGTGTTACGAAAGGAAGAATTTTGGGAAGGATAATTTTTTATAAATAAAGGATGTATTGTGTCATACCCCATTGCGTTAGGTTTTATACTAAGAATTGCCTTAACCACATCAGTTTCATAATATCTGGAGAGGTACAAAGGAGTATCTCGCATATCTGATCTCGCTGCTGAAATTGTTGACATCTCTCCTGGAGTCGTCTAGGAATTCTTCCTGATGAGTTGGGGTCAATGGCGGATGACCGATAAGTATGGAGAGCCCGCCTGAGTATCTTACCCCGCGACCCTCTTGAAAGATTAGCGGACTATTGAAAATGTATGTACGTGTAAGATTTTATGGCCAGACATACAGTGGTGGAAAACTTATTAGAAACAAACAATTTTTTTAGAACATCAACTTGAAAATTTGCATTTCTCTTAAAAAAAATTATATTTGAAATAAAATCGTATTGTTCATTACAATCACTTATAAATTCATAAAAAAAGTGATAAAAATAGAACAAAATTAAAGAAAATAAAGGAATTTTAGTAATGTACAATGTAATGTGTGTCGGATCACTACGCATGATGGTTCCAAGTTCGAATCCCAGAAAACACCAAAAAGTTTTTTCACGGTCCCACCTCTCGCGAGCGTCTGACAAACATCCGAGAGTATTGTTATCACAAAAAAGCTTCTCAAATCGCCGTTCGGATTCGGCATTAAACTGTAGGTCCCTTCCATTCGTGTGAAAAATATAATGCACACAACATGAGTGGTTGCAAGAAGCTAGGCCCTGGCACTTTAAAGAGCTGTTGCGCCAAATATTTGTATTTGTAGTAATGTATACTACACATTCAAGCGTGGAATTATAATTAGAAACAAAAACAAATTGGATACAAAATAATGAATAAAAATACATTGAAATGCAAAAATAATTTGAAAAAAAAAAACTAATATTTGGTAGGATAACCTGCATTGTCAAGTACAGCTAGGCATCGTCTTGGCAAGCTAGCTACCAGGTTCTGGCATCTCTTTAGATGAATGCTTTGTTATGCCTCCTCGATATTTTTGAAAAGTTGGGTTTCATTTGTTGCTTTTTTCGAAGCCAAACTACTTTCGACATTGGCCTAAAGGTTCTCAATAGGATTGAAGTCGGGACTTTGCGCTGTCCAACTCAAAACATTTATTTTATTATCCTTAAACCAACTCTTCACAACCCTTGAGATATGTTTGGGATCATTGTCCTGCTGAAATATGAACATTACCGATAGATATTCAAATGAATATGGTTCCACATGGTTTTGCAGAATGTCCCTGTACACATGTCGATCTATACGTCCACAGATTCGGACAATAGGGCCAACGCCATACCAGGAAAACCATGTTTAATGGTCTTAATGGTGTACTTAGGGTCTAGTTCTTTATTTGGGGGCTGTCGGACATAGCGTTTACCATCAGAACCAAACATGTTGAACTTCGATTCGACGCTCCAGAGTACTCTTTTGCAAAATGAGAGCGGTTTTTGTGCACGCTCTTTTGCAAATTGTAACCGACGTTTTAGATTCTGCGAGGGGATTGATGGATGCGTAATGGTGGACGTACTCTTTCCACATATCCTGTCTTTTGTTGTTCGACACAGTTTTTAATTTTTTCTGAAGGTCCTTTTTGGTGTGTGAGTAGAACGTGATAAGTGGTTCTGTTGTCGCAGCTTTTGCGGCCTTGTCAGCTAGTTCATTACCCATGATTCCAACATGACCAGGAACCCACATAATTTTAAGCCTGCTTCCGTTTGTGATTAAGTTGTCCCTGATTCCTTCTATTATCCGTGTCGTGTTGTTGATGTTTTGGATGGCGGAGATGGTAGATAGGCTGTCGCTACAAATAAGTATTTCTTTGTTTGGGAATATTTTTGTAGCATGAAATACTGCAAGGGCTTCAGCAGTAAATATAGAAGAAAATCGAGGCAATATACCTTTAATGAAGACATTGCTGATACCATCGACAACCGCGAAAGCGGTATAGTCTCCTGTCTTCGATGCATCGGTAAAGAGTAGGGTCCAATTCGTATCAATACATTTTTGCGTAACGTCTTTAAACTTAGCTTTATATATCTGGTGGTTTGTAGTAGTTCCATGAAAGCTCTGTAGGCTGGGTATAATAGAGGATTCGTCGAATAACCATTGAGGGTATTTAGATGTTCTATGTATTTGAATGTTGATTGGCATATCAGGCCATAGCTGGGAATGCAATGCGGTGTAAATTGCTGATGACCGATGGGGTATTTTCTTCCAAGATAGTGCTCTTTTGGCGTCCAGTATTATGAGGGATTCTCGGGATGTTATGATTTTCACGATGAGGAGGACCGTGAGATAGTCAAGTCTTCCTTCGACCGAAAGGAGACCTGCTTCGGTCAACATGCATTTTATTGGAGTCGTCCTGAATGCTTTAAGCGCGATCCGGATGGCGGAGTGATACTGCGGTTTGAAAAGCTGGAGTGAAGCCTTGGGACTTTTAGCAAAAATGACTAGGCCGTAATCGATCTTCGACAGAATAATGGATTTTAGAACTCTAATCATAGTATTGGTATGTGAACAAGAATGCTTAGATGTTAGATAAGTATTTTGAATATCGTAGTTAAAATCGAGCCTATGCGTACGAATACACGATCGATACCTCAGTGCAAACGCTGTCAAGGTTTCAATCACACCCAATCGTATTGCCAAAAAGAACCGAAATGTGTAAAATGTGCCGGGAACCACTTATCAGAAAGGTGTGACTTAAATAAGCAGGCTCCGGCGACCTGCATAAACTGTAAAGGCAAGCACCCAGCAAACTATCGAGGTTGTGAAGTAGCAAAGGAGCTTCAAAAAAGGCGCGATACTCTCAAGAAACCGATACACCCGAACCCAAGCTTAAGAGATCGTAAAACCGATAAGCCCAAGACCGCTAAGCCAGTCAAAACGAAGCGACCGATAAAGGGAAATAAAAAAATTGCGCAAGAGAACGTCGCTGGTCCAAGTGCAGCGGAAAAACCGCCACAGGTTGACGCGAGATCGTACGCGCAAGTCGCGTCAAACGAAAACAAATTAAGATCAGCTACAACAGATCCGGTTAGCCAAATATTTACCATTATATTGGAAAAATTTGAGGAGCAAACCAAAGTTAATAAAATTATACTTGACAAATTGAGCAAGCTCGAGTTCAAACCTCGCAAGACAATCAAAAAAACATGAATATGAAACAGCTACTTAAGATACTAACGTGGAATGCAAACGGCCTTCTGAAAAAAATCGACGAGTTAGAAGTGTTTCTACGGAAAAATAACATTGACATATGTTTGGTATCGGAAACGCACTTAAAAAAGGGACTTAGAACCAAAATAAAAGGCTACAGCGATTACCATGCGAATCATCCTTCGGAAAATGCGAGAGGCGGGTCCTCTCTTTACATCAAAGACTGTATTAAGCACTCCGAAAACATAGAAATGGAATTTGATTCTATGCAAATAAGCTCAGTCTCCGTAAAAATAAACCACTTAGACTACAACATCGGATCTAGTTACTTCCCTCCGGGATATAAGCTAGTAGAAGACGACCTCGTTCGTCTCTTTGACTCACTCGGACCTAATTTTGTCTTAGGTGGTGACTTTAACGCGAAACACACTTTCTGGGGATCCAGATGCAATTCGACAAAAGGCAGATTATTGTACAAAGCCAGCATGAAACGTGGGGTGAACTTTTTTTCGACAGGAAAGCCAACTTATTGGCCAACTGACAAAAATAAAATCCCTGACCTCGTCGACTTCTTTATCGTAAAAGGGTTAACTAAAAATTTGACGGAAATCGAAGAATGCTATGATCTATGCTCAGATCACTCGGCAGTCACTCTGAAAATAGGTGGAAGTCTAGTAAAAAAAGAAGGACCGCCTAGGTTAACTAGTAACAAAACTAACTGGGACGCTTTCAGAAGAGACTGCAAGGAAAATGTTGCTTTAAATGTACCGCTAAAGACACCGTTCGAAATAGAAGAAGAAATCGACAAACTCGTCGAAGCCATTCAGAGCTCAGCGTGGAAAAACACTCCTTTGCGAAAGACAGAAGCGCGGAACAATAAAGTCAAATACCAGCCTGAAATCGAAGACCTCATACGAGAAAAGAGGAGAGCGCGCAAGAGATGGCAACAATCCCGCGCACCACCGGATAAAACTTATCTGAACCATCTTTGTAACAAGCTTAAAAAAGTGCTGCAGGACCTAAAAAATCACGAGACTTCTACTTACCTCGAGGGTTTGACCGCTGATAAGTATTCAAACTACTCTCTATGGAAAGCCTTGAAGTCCATAAGGAAACCTGTAATGCACTCGCCGCCAATTAGGAAAGCTAACGGGGAATGGGCAAAAGAAGATAAAGAGAAAGCAGAATTATTTGCCGATCACTTAGAGGAAATGTTCAAGCCGTTCGATGGACAACCGTTGATCGAAGATCCGAATGATAATATGGCACCCGACAACTTTAGAGTAAAAACCGTATCCCTGTCCGAACTTCGAATGACAATACAAAAATTGAAAAATAACAAGGCTCTGGGATATGATTTAATCACTGGCGAAATTTTGAAAGAGCTACCGAAAAAAGTGCTGGTTAAGTTGCTCTACATTATAAATGCTTCCTTAAGACTATTATATGTCCCAAGGCAATGGAAAGTCGCCGAAGTTATTATGGTTCCGAAACCGGGGAAATGTGCAAATGACAAGAAATCATATAGACCCATTTCATTTCTGCCAATAATATCTAAGGTCTTCGAGAAACTTCTGCTGAAACGATTGCAACCAGTAATTGAAGAAAGACACTTGATCCCGGATCATCAATTCGGGTTTCGGGTCAAACATTCCACAATCGATCAGGTGTATCGAATAACGAACGAGATTGAAAAAGCTCTAGAAGGGAAAAAAATATGCTCTAGCGCTTTTCTCGACGTATCGCAAGCCTTCGACAAGGTATGGCACGAAGGCCTAAGGTATAAGCTAAGGGTAATCTTACCGGAAAAGTTGTACAGAATATTGGAATCTTATCTTGAAAACAGACTTTTCCGTGTTAGACACGGGAGTGAATATTCGGATTTCAAAGATATCTACGCCGGTGTTCCACAAGGAAGTGTTCTCGGTCCAATCCTGTTCTTGCTCTACACAAGAGATATACCACAAGATGAAGGGACCGTTGTAGCAACCTTCGCAGACGACACGGCTATCCTCGTAACGGATGAGTCAGTCGAATCATCAACGGGAAAACTCCAACGAGCTTTGAACAATGTATGCGAATGGACAAAAACCTGGCGAATAGTCCTCAATGAGACAAAATCAACGCATGTCAATTTTACGTTGAGAAAGATAAACAACTTACCTATATCCATTAACTCGGTACAAATACCTTACGCAAACGAAGCAAAATATTTAGGAATGACCCTAGACGCAAAACTTAAGTGGAAACCACACGTTAAAAAGAAGCGCGAAGAGCTCGAAATCAGATTTAGAGAAATGTATTGGCTACTCGGAAGATACTCGAAGTTAAGCGTATACAACAAACTGCTTCTGTATAAGCAAGTGCTAAAACCGTCTTGGACATATGATATACAACTTTGGGGTTGTACCAAACCAAGCAATATGGCTCTACTGCAAGCATTTCAAAATAAAATGCTAAGAGCAATCGTGAATGCTCCTTGGTATATAAGGAATAGTGATATTCACAGAGATCTAGGAATTGCTACCGTGAGGGACGAAGTAACAAACTTTGCTCGCAAACTTCGTACCCGTCTTCGTGTTCATTGCAATAATGAAATAATCCGTACTATGGACGTGACAAGCCTTGAGCGCCGACTACAAAGAACAAGACCTTTCGACCTAGCGCCGTAAGGAAAAACCGCATGTAATGACGGTATTAGTAGGTGCCTTCACTGGAAAGCTACCTACCTAACGCGATTAACACTACAGAAGCGTAAACTACTCGTTAAGGCAACTTAGTCGTAGTCATCACAAAAAATGAAAAAATGAGAGGAACAAATTTCCTACTACTATGAGTACGCGCAGCCGGTTCTCATAGTGCCTCTCTGAGGGGGTGAGGTTTAGCCCGTAGGCATATACTGACTAGCACTGATGGCATTGTCAGATATATGAATCGGGCATAACCAATGGTACGGACCATTGGTATCTTTTGAAGATTCCTGCACCTCCAGGCGCAACCAAAAAAAAAAAAAAAAAAAGATGTTAGATACTTAATTATATTTAGTCTGGTAGCTAGGGTTTTTTTTTGAGTATGTACAGTGGTCCTTAAAGTTAAACTTAGTATCAAAAATAACACATAATATACTTAGAGAATTAACAATTGAAATTAATTGTTAGGTGTTTTGAACAGCTCGTTTTTTTACAAATATGTAGTAATTTCATTTTATCTAATGATATTTTAGCCCCAGATAGATTACACCACTGGTCTATATCTCTTAGGATGTTAGAGAAAGTGGAAGTGGTTTTTATCAAATCTTTACATTTGGAAAAAATAATCAAATCATCGGCGTACAGACAGTGCCGAATGGTGTTATAATTTTGCAAGATGTTGCTTAGTTCATTAAAAGCAATCATGAAGATAACTGCTGAGAGTGGTGATCTTTGGGGGATACCATTTTTGAAACTGTAGATTTTGGAGTGCACATTGTGTAACTTTATTCGGAACTGTCTGTTAATTAGGAATGCCTTGATATAATTGAACATCTTTGGACCCATTCTCCATTCGATGAGTTTGTTTAAAATTATATGTATGCCAACTCTGTCAAAGGCTTTTTCCAAGTCGATTGACAGAATTGTGATATGATTTTTTGAAGACAATGAAGCTGAAACAAAATCGTCAATGTGAAGGAGAGAATCTATGGTACCCCGACCTTACTTGAAAGCCACTTGGCCTAAATTTATTAAGTTATTTTTTTCCAGAAACCAGAATAACCGTTTTGAGATGGTCTTCTCTAGAACCTTGCCGACACATGGTAAGAGGGATATGGGTCGATATCCACTGACTTCGGTGGCTGCTTTGTTCGGCTTATGTATTGGTACCACGCTGGCAATTTTCCATATTTGGGGAATGAGGCCGTTGTCAAAAATTAGATTGTAGAGGGATACTATGCATTGTTTGAGGGCTAAAGGGGCATTTTTGACTAGAGGATATGAAATTCTATCAAAGCCGAGGTTTTACCTTTAGCCGTGCGAAGACAGTTTTCCAGTTCTAAAAGTTTGATGGGAAGTTCGATTGGTCTAGCTGGGGATGAAAAGTGGAGGTGAGTGGGATTATTATTAATTGCAGAATATTTGGCTTGGAGGAAGGCAGGTGAAAAATTGGAGTCATCGGCCTGGTTTGTCCACGTTTTGGCGAAATGTTCAGCTATATCAATAGGAGAGGATGGGGTGTTAGTTTCAGATCAGATGATACTTATAGAGCGGATTTTATAATCGCCAGTGAGAGATCTTATGTTATCCCAGAGTTGTTTACACGAGGCTTTTGGATTAATGCTTGAGGAGAAAATTTCCAAAGCAAACCTTTTTGGCGAGTTTGGCAGCTTTTCGGAACTGTGCGTTGGATTTACGGTAGGCAATGAGGTTTTTTTTGAAATTATGCCAAGCTTTCTACATGATTTTTCGGAGATAGCTGATTTCTTTGTTCCACCAAGGGACGGGTGTCTTGATGGGTGGGGGATGGCTTTGGGGAATGGCTGTGTTAGCTGCGCTTCTAATGGATTTATGTATGAGGGCTGCTTCTTTATTTATGCTAAGAGATGGGGTGCTGGATGCAATGAGAGTAGACGCAATGCCTCGAAACAGTGACCAATTGGCTTTATCAATTTGGAATTTTGGAAGTCGGCTTGGGATAAACGCTTGGGTTCCTATGGTCACTGTTGATCTTCTTCTTCCTTTTATCAGCGAGGTTATGATCCGAAAACAAGGGATCACAACCCTCCCACTTCACCGCATTTCTACTGATCCACCTGTGTGGTTTGCCTGTTCCTATGGTCACTGCTGATATTAGAGGAAAGTGGTCGCTGCCATGCAAGTGTGGGAGAGTTGTGCATGTGGTATTGGGATATAACTGTGAGGAAATTAGGGACATGTCCACATGGGTGAATGTGTTGTGGGTAGAGAAGTGGGTGGGTTTACCGTCATTTAATACCGTCAGATTTGAGTGTGCTAGGAAGTCTTCAACGATTTTGCCCCTTGTATTGGTAGAGCGTGAGCCCCAGAGGGGGGGCTCCAGGAGTTGAATTCGCCTGTAATAAGTAGGGGTGGTTGAGAGGTATTTACAATATTTTCGATTTCAGATGCAGAAAAGGCTTGTTCCGGAGGGATATATAAGGATATCACCGTGATTTTCTGTTTTAGTTCGATTACAACGGCAACCGCTGATATTAGAGAGTTGATTTCAATAAATTTGTGGGGAAGGGATTTATGGAAAAGAAGTCCTGTTGGTTGGAAGATTATGGAAAAACGAAGCATATTGTTTCGGCGAATAAGGTTGTGTGACTTTTGCGGGTAAATGAGTTTCTTATATGCATTCTAAAAATACGAAACCGGTTTTACCCAAATATTCTTATATTTTCTCAGTAATATTCTAATTGTTTCTAATTATTTTTCCACAAATTTTACACTACCGATAGAACGACGCTAAACTTTTGTAAAATATATCCCTATGGGCATACACGAATGATCAGTACAAAAGGCAATAAGTGGCAGACAGACAGTTGGCACCAACGAGTATCTTACTTACTTACTTACTTAGATGGCGCTACAGTCCGGGGTGGACATGGGCCTCAACCAACAAACCTCTCCAGCCAGCGCGGTTACGTGCCAGCTGCCTCCAGTTGTACACGCCAAGTTGGTTGAGGTCCCCCCCCCACTTGTTTTTGCCACCGGGGTGGAATCGAAGACTTTCTTAGCGGGAACGTTGGGCTCCATCCGCTCCAAATGACCCAGCCATCCTAGTCGCTGAGCTGTAAAAGCCCATGCCTCTGCGCCATACAGTAGGACAGGGATGAGCATTATCTTATAGAGAGTTACCTTAGTAGTTCGAGATAGGGCTTTGCTACTCAATTGCCGTTTTAGCCCATAGAAACAACGATTGGCAAGAGTAATTCTTCGTGTGATCTCCCTACTGATGTCATTTGCGGAGTTCACCATAGAGCCTAGGTAGACAAAATCCTTTACTACATCAAAATTATATCTGTCTATTGTGGCGTTCTGTCCAAGACGCCCATGTTGGGTGTCCTTTTTTGAAGACAGCATATATTTTGTTTTGCTTTCATTGATCGCTAAACCCATCTTTGCCCGCTGAGGTCTTTCGATTATGTCAATGTCATCGGCATAAGCGAGTAGTTGTACAGACTTGTAAAAGATTGTACCTCCGGGGTTGGCTTGTGAGTTTCGTACAATTCTCTCAAATACTATGTTAAAGAGATCGCACGATAGCGCGTCACCTTGCCTAAGACATTTCCTGGCATCGAATAGTTCGCTGATGTTCTTACCGAATTTGATGGAGCAGCGAGAGTTCTCCATCGTCATTCTGCACAAACGGACGAGCTTGGTAGGGATGCTAAGACTAGACAGTGCTCTGTAAAACTCGTCTCTATACACGCTGTCATAGGCAACTTTGAAATCGATGAAGAGGTGGTGCGTATCGATTTTATATTCGTGGGTTTTTTCCAAGATCTGCCGTAGTATGAATAGTTGGTCAATGGTGGACTTTCCCGGTCTGAAACCGCACTGATAAGGGCCTATCAAGTTGTTGACGATCGGTTTTAGGCGTTCACATAATACGGCAGACAGGATCTTATATGCGATGTTGAGGAAACTTATACCTCTGTAATTGGCGCAGTTTAGATGGTCTCCTTTCTTCAGGATCGGGCAAATGATGATGAGGTTCCATTCATCGGGCATACTTTCGCCCGACCAGATTTTACAGATGAGCTGGTGCATGTTCCTTACCAACTCATATCCTCCTGCCTTGAAAAGTTCAGCGGCAAGGCCGTCGGCTCCAGCAGCTTTGTTGGATTTTAGTTTAGATATCGCTATCCTCACTTCATTCTGATCAGGTTGACGGGAATTTTGACTGTCATCGTCACTGTTGAATGGCTCATTCTGCCTGACAGCGGAATATTGGTCATCATCGCCGTTTAACAGTCTGCAGAAGTGTTCCTTCCATATCCTCAGCACCGACTGCGATTCTACTACTATATTACCATTTTCGCCCCTGCAGGCTTCTGTTCTGGCTTTGAAACCCTGACATGTTCTTTTTACCTTTTGGTAAAATTTTCGAACATCATTTCTGCAATAAAATCTCTCAATTTCCTCGATCGAGCGCTTCTTATGCTCCTTTCTCTTCTTTCTGAGAAGTCGATGTTCCTATTTTCTCCTGCGGACGTAGAGCTCGTAAGCAGCTCTAGTCCTTCTATGCAGCGCCGCTTTGTACGCCTCTTGTTTAGCTGCATGTGCTTGCCGGCATTCCTCATCAAACCAAGGGTTTCGTTGTGGTGGCCGAGAGAAACCCAGTACATCAGAGGCGGCATCTCTGATGGCTTGTTGGCAACGCTACCATTGGTCTTCCGCATTTGCTGCTGGCGGCATAGGACTTAGATTGAGATTAGAAGAAACACGATCGGCAAAGGTTCTGGCGGTCTCTTGCGATTGTAGCCGCCCGACGTCAAATTTCCTCACAGTATTTCGTTGATTTTGCTCCGTTGTGGATATCCGCATCCGTACCTTGGCTACAACTAGGTAGTTATCCGAGTCCACGTTGGCTCCTCGGAAAGTCCGGACACCCAGAATACTGGAAAAGTGCCTTGCGTCGATCGCAATGTGATCGATTTGGTTGACAGTTTTTCGATCAAAAGAGAGCCATATTCCTTTGTGAATGTCGAGACGTAGGAACCGCGTACTAGCTACGACAAAGCACCGCCGCAAAGTCGATTAGCCTGAGTCCGATGCCGGATGTGATGTCGTGCAGGCTGTGCTTGCCGGCCTCGCTACTAAAGACGTCTTCTCTTCCTAGCTTTGCGTTAAACTTACCTAGGATAATTTTAACGTCGTAGCAAGGGTATTGCTCATACGTCTTATCCAAGAGCTGGTAGAAGTCATCCTTGGTCGCGTCGTCCTTCTCCTGGTGAGGGGCGTGAACGCATATTAGGCTTATGTTGGCAAATTTAGTCTTGCATCTTACCTGTGTAAAAATCTTGGTATAAATGTGGCGAATATCGAGAGGAAAGGAAAAAAATCGTTTGTAATTAGTTCTCCACCACTGTATAACAGAACAGCATTTCCCTTATAAAAACCCGGCAACATTGCATTCAACTGCAACGAGACGAACAAAAGCAAAACATTCCCCTTTTTCACTCAACAAAAGAGCTTTTTCTTCAAGCTCTCTCTCCCTAGCATTCGCCTTCTCAGAGCATTCGGCGAACTCGCCAATCGATTTAATCCACCACTGCAGCCAAACAGAGACAGGCCAATTCCCAACCACTTCCCCAATTAACATGTGGTTGTCTGGTTGTCACCGTCGTTGCCACTATGTCTCCGCACCCTATCGTCTGCCATATCATTCATCCCACAATTCCATGGAATAAGAGTGAGTGAGACACCCCATCAGAGGCAGACAAGATCCCAAGAAAAGCTTCTACTCTACCACAGCCACTGTGCGACGACGCTATCAGCCGCCATAATTTTTATCTCCGTGTCTGCCAGCCAAACGCCACCACCGCCGTCGTCGTTGAATGTGTTTTCTCGTTTTTTTTCTTTTTCTGATTTTTGCTTTTTCCTCATTGTTGTTGCTTTACCTCCGGCGCGCTTTTCGCCGAAGTTAAAATCCAACCAGCTCTAGCCGTCTGTCGGTTCAGTTGCTCGGCAGACATCCAAGCGAGCGCATTTTTTCTTTTTCAACGGAATGACTCCGCTTTCCGTTTTGTTTTTTCATTTTTTTTTTCTTTGATTTCCACAAAAAGGAACATTTTTATCATCACACAACTACATCAATCAGCGCCATATAAGACTACTACGAATCGTACAACACAAACACAAAATCCAGTGCACAAGCACCTTAAAATTCATTCGTAAAAAATTCTTGTCAGTGTGTAAAGGAAAAAAAAAAAACTAAATCCGTCAAAATAATCATTCAGCAATCGAAAATAGAACTCTGCCTCTCTTGCTGACTTAAAAAAAATTGTTTTTTTCTACACATTTGTTTTTTTTTTATTATTATTGAAAAGAACTCACATATTTGGTGTCAGTGTCGCCGTCGTTACTTGATCTCGTCTGCGTCTTGTCGGTCTTGTCGTCGGTCATCATCGAATTTACTAAATGTCGCAGCGTCGTTTTGTACAGAATTTGTTTACATTCTGTCTCTTTCCATCGTTGTCGTCGCCATAATATACAAACAAGAAAAAATATGAAAAATTAAGAATTTTTATCAAAAATCTACGTGCGTCTGTAATATAGTTTATTTCATTTTATTTTTTGTTTATAATTTATAATTTTGCTTACGTTCCTCTGAAAAATAATCATTCCTACAATAACACACATGAATTATCATAAATAATTATACAGGAAGTAAAAAAAAAAAAATACAATTTCAAAGTGTAATCGTACCCCAAGAGAAATAAAAAAATTCATCCATCGCGTCCTGTTACAAGTGCATTCATCTGTCAAACGCTAACACTCTGACTACATTGAGTACAGTGGAAAGAAAAAAAATAATAAAAACCGAAGCCAAAGATCGTAACGCCCAATCAAAATAGATAAATCAAAACGTACATGTATCTATGTATGCGTGAGGGCGAAAATTTTGTGATTAAAATAAAAAAAAAAAGAAGAAAAGTGGTTTAAAACAAGTAATACCGTAGTGAATTTTGTTTAAAATTTAGTCAATTGTGTATCCTAGAAGTTTGTTTTTTTTTTTTTATTTTTTATCTGTTTCTCTTTTAATTTTTCATTTTAATTATATTTAATAAAAGTGCAAGATAAATAAATTATTAATTTCGCGTAAAAAAAAAGAGATAAAGTGATAGATGGTTTGGAATAGCTACCGATAAATAGAAAGAAAGCATCACGCAACATTTTCTTTTTGGAAATATTCATCATCATCGTCACCCTGTAAGTGTTTTTTAATTTTCTTAAATTTGACATAAATGTTTATGCAACAAAGTTGCAAAGGGAAAAAGTATTAAATTGCTGTTTATCATGGGACCTGAAGAGATCATTCAAAATTTATTAAAAAAAATATAAATAAATTCGCCTTAATTGAGTTAACACCTTTTTGTAGTGAATTTCGGTCGGGGGCATGCTGCCGGTTCGTTGTCATTGGAAAGGATGTGTGCTGTGGGGCAGTGTGCCTCTTTGTATTTATTTATTTTTTTTTATTTTTAATGACAACCGGATATTCAAAAAAAATAAAAAATTATAAAAATCTGTCTAGAGTTGTTTAGTGCAATATTTTCGATAGAAAAATCTCTGCTTGGCTTGGCTTTAGAGTTAATTAATCACGAGATTTCACTATACAATCCATTAACACAGATGGATTTCGTTGAAAAGTCCAGGTTTATGGGAGAACATTTTTGCGTGGTCATTTTGTGACTAAAGTTTTGTAAATAGAATTTTGATTTAATTATTACGGTCATGGGGGAGGAAGATGATGTTTTTAATTAGGAAAGATGTTAGGCAGACGGTGGCCTTAAATAATGAATGGAAATTAGTTGCGAGTTAGTTGACATTGTAAACTTAGAAATAATGTGTTCTGAAAAATACAAAGGAATGCACTCTACTACGAGTATTTGGTACTAGTACTCTAGTAGTGCTAGGCGAAACCCACAGGCGGATCAGTAAAAATGCGTTGAAGTGGAAGGGTTATGATCTCTTGTTTTCGGATCATAACCTCGCCGAAATAGGAAGAAGAAGAAGAGACTAATAGTGCTAGGTAACCTGAAGTGTTAGTTCGGGCATACGACTGCTGTGTTAGAGATTATTCAGTTCAATATCGGAATGAGACATACCTGTGGTCACAAGGTAAAAATCGTCTAAGTCAAGTTAGGCTAAAATTGAGTTAACGATGCCAGAAGATGCTCTACTATTCGAAGTTTATGCTACCAAATGTTTACCTTGTTTCTCTTCCTATTTCGGCGAGATAATCATTCGAAAACAAGGGATCATAACTCTCCCACTTTACCGCATTTCTACTGATCCACCTGTGGTGTTCGCTACCATTTTTTTTTACCTTATTACCTATTATCCTTACCGAGTTATAAGCAAAGGAACAAGACTAAAGTTTCCCCTTTGTTTTGGGTTAAAGTATCCTTTATCTTTCACGTTAACATTGTTTATAGTGTATTTCACCGTTTACGCTAATAACATGAATGTAAACAGACCTTACGACGAATAACCGCTTTAAAATAAATCAGCAATGCAGCAATGTGGTAACATGAATGTGAACAGACCTTAGGACGAATAACCACTGTAAAATAAATTGCCAGTGCAGCAATGTGATTAAGGTGACCAGGCGTCCTTTTTTTTTTTTTTTTTTAAATGTGATCTACATCCGCCTTTCCAATTTTCAAGGAAAAAGCAAAAATTGTTCCTTTTCCGAAAAAAGGTAATACTCCGGAATTAAGACCCATCGGTATTCTTCTATTTTTGTCTAAAGTTTTCGAAATTCTTGTAAGTCGTGAAATAAAGGAAAATATCGAAAACAAAAAGCTATTAACCCCTGTGCAATCGGGTTTCCGATCAGGACACAGCTGCATAATAGCAGTATTAAAAGTATCTGATACATTGCTGGTATTACTTGACTTCTCAAAGGCATTCAACTCAAATGATATAGGTCCGGATGGTATATCGGCTAGATTCGTGAAATTACTTCTTCCGCAAATACGTAATATTTTCAGTTTCTGTATTTCTCCCTGGACATCTTGTTCAATCTGCTACATTTAGATATTTTCGGCAAACAGATGGCTGCCAGTGCGGCCATCCGCCTGAAAGCCTTCTCTCAGTGGACTAGCTATCGCTTAGGCCACTCCTCGATCGTTGAGGAAAACACGAAAACACGGACTACACCCCAACGAAACTGAGATTTGACCGACACTTCCGTACGAGCATCCCTAACCAGGATGTATGGGACACTCCCCCCCTTGTCGATGGTAGTTCGGTTCACTTCTTTACAGACGGATCTAAGACGGAGGGTAAGTTGGGTTGTGGTGTTTTCTCCGAAGAGCTCAATCTGAGCATCTCTTTGCGCATCCCTGATCATTGTAGCGTTTTCCAGGCGGAAATCATAGCGATTAAGGAAGCCCTGTCCTGGCTGAAATGTAATGTACTGTCTGTTAGGGATATTGACATTTTCACTGACAGCCAAGCTTCACTTCAAAGGCTGCCTTAAACTGTCGTCTATCTCTTATGGAGATGACAGAGCAGTTCAACATTCACCTATGCTGGGTACCGGGCCACAGGGACATTCCAGGTAACTGCAGGGCTGACGACCTCGCCAGACAGGGTACCACACTAAGGATTTTGCCTGAAAGGCAAGCCCTGGGTATGCTCCTCGCTACATGTAAGTATCTACTAAAGCTGAACGCTATTAGCACGACCAACCCCAGATGGGGAAACGGCTCAACGTGTCACATTTCGAGACAGATCTGGCCTAAGCTGGATCAAAAACGTAGTGCCGATCTGATCAAGTTAAAGCGTACACAAATCAGCTGCGTTGTCGGTGTTCTCACTGGACACTGTCTTATAGGCCAACACGCCAAAAGACTTGGTCTGTTTTCCAACGACTTCTGCACAAACTGTAGGGACGAGGAGGAGGAGGAAACCATCCTTCACCTCCTATGCACATGTCCAGCCCTGTCGCATAAAAGAATGCTCCATCTAGGGTCCCCCTTCTTTGATGACCTCTGCGATCTGGCGTCCTTGGACGTCATGAGCATCCATCGCTTTGTCAAAAGCCCACTCAGGGCCTAATGGTTTGATCCATGGTATCACAAAGGACCTTCACTGGTCTAAGTGTGTCTGCACTTTCGTGGGGACAGCCAACCTAACCTAACCTAACCTAGCTGTGAATCAGGTGATCTCAAAGCTACTACTGATCTTCGGCCAGCTTTGCATTCCGTTGAAATTGAGATTGCTAGACTTCTCGAAAGCATTTGACAGCATTGATCACTCAATACTGCTTTCAAATCTAAAAAAAAAACTATTTTAATTTTTCACCAACATCTGTAAGGCTCCTATAGATATACCTGCACTATCGAGTCCAAACTGTGGTTACGGATAAGGGGGTTTCAGATTCTTATATCGTTAATGTAGGTGTTCCACAGGGTTCTGTAATGGGACCACTTCTGTTTTCTTTATTTAATAATTATCTCCCTACAATAGTTAAAACCTGCAAAATTCATATTTTTTTTTTTATAATTTGCGCGTGCCAAAGGGATTATTATTCTCAGGGCACAGGCGGAATATATATGCTGATGACGTTCTGGTTTACATTTCCCGCTCAGTTGGTTTAAGCGACGACTAAAAACCAGGGTAAATGAAGACCTTGAAAGAATTTTAAAATGATCAAGTCTTAATAAACTTACACTGTATCCTGCTAAGACATTAAGTGTGATATGCTCTAGAAAGATATTCCATCCTTCCGATTTTCCACCTATTGTTCTAAACAGAAACGTAATTCCTGTCGTAGACGTTGTCAAATATCTAGGATATCATATTAACTGCCTTCTCACCTGCTGTGATGCAACCACTAATACAATTAGGAAGGCTTATGCTGAGTTGCGCTACTTGAGGCACTCTGCTAACTCACAGCAATGGTGATTTACTAGGCAAAAGTAATACAGATAATGCCTTAAAATGTTTGAAATTTTTGGTTGGAACCACAACTTCAAACGAGCTAGAAATGGGCAATGGGTTGAATGATTTCTTTAAAAATGTAGCGGAAAGCTCAAAAAATAGTCAGCTGAATCATTGGGAAATAGCCTCTCAGGAACCCATCCTAGATAACGTAGTCCTCTCGTCGTTTTTCCTTGGCACAGTGTCTGAAGCTGAGGTGCTTCATGTCATATCCAAATTAAAGATTAAACACTCTTGCGGGCTAGATGGTATTAGCAGTTTAACAATAAAACAAGTAAGCAACCTCATCACTAAGCCATTAGCATATCTTTTAAAAGATAAGTGGTGTATTTCCAGATTGCCTGAGAACGGCTGTAATAGTTCCAATTTATAAAAAGGGTGATAAATGTGATCCCAATAATTATAGACCTATATCGTTACTGTCAGTTTTGTCAAAAATTTTTGAGAAAATTATAACCAAAAAATGCTAAGTTCCTAGAAAAATACAAGCTTCTTAGTAAATCACAATTTGGTTTTATAAAAGGAAAGTCTACGGAAGAAGCTATATTGTCTTTCTTAGAGGATATTAACGCGGGACTCGACAGGAGTAATAAATCTGCCGCTCTCTTCCTTGATCTTACAAAGTCATTTGACTTAGTAAATCACAAACTATTACTGAAAATACTTCAGCGATTTGGGTTTAGAAGTTACATCTTGAAGTGGATCTCGTCCTACGTTCAAGATAGAAAACAGCTTGTTCGTGTAAATGCAATTTTAAGTAAGTCCTTACCCTGTCCAGGTGTCGGTGTTCACCAAGGATCAGTTATTGGTCCTTTATTGTTTCTTTTATATATAAATTCTATATTTAAGTTGCCTTTGAATGGGAAAATTATTGCCTTCGCCGATGACTTGGCTATCTCATACACTACTTCCTGTGTAGATAATATAAGACATCAAATGAACATGGACCTTTCTGTGTTAAACAAGTGGTTCAAGTATCACCAAATGGTGCTAAGCAGTAAGTCCAAAGTTATGTCTTTTTCATTCTCAAACCAGAATTTTATCGATGGGGTTGGTTTACATGACCCTAATTGCGATCATAAGAACTGCAAGGATTCCTGCATGACGTTGGAATCGGTTGCTGAATTTAAATATTTAGGTGTAACTTTGGACTATAATTTAAATTGGAAATAATATTAAAAAAAACTGTTTATATAGCAATGAACAGGATTTTTCACTTACGAAAATTGGTACCATCCAATCTACTAATTGCCATCTATTATGCGCTTGTTAACTCCCGATTGGAATACGGTATTTCTTGTTGGGGCAGTGCATTCTTTAGTAACCTACAACCTCTTATTACAGCTCAGAAGAAGATAATCAGAGTAATGCTGTTCAAACCAAGATGGGAGCCATCGCACCCATTGCTTAATTCTTTAAATATACTGCCGTTAAGAAATCTTTATGTTTATAAGGTATTGAGGCTGTTCTATTTGCGAGGCGGTTATACCAACGTTAGTGAAAATGAAATCTGTTCACTAAGGTCTTCAACAGCAGTAATAGTTCCAAGAGCTAGAACAGAACACTACCGTCGCTTTGCTTCTATTATAGCTCCCTTTATATATAACAGATTGCCTCCAGATATATGTAACCATTAATGACTGTAATCTATCTATAACATTCCTAGATTTTGTAGCGTTTACATCTACCGTCTCGTGTTGTTGGTTTAAGTTTAGACGTACATTATTTAATATCTTCCACTTCAAGAGTCCTGCTTATCTGTATGAATTGCTCGTTCAACTAGGGGCATGAAATAAATTATCACACGATTTACGCATTGCATTGGAGAACACTCCTTCTTTGTGACTGCAATCCGTCTGTGAAATCGTCTTCCCCATGAATTACAGATAATAAACTCCCCTGCCGTGTTCAGGAGGAAACTGTTCACCTATCTTTCTGGAAATAATATCACTATTTGAAAATCTCTTAACTTCTCAATTCATAATGAATGAAATATTATTTCCTATCACTTTATTTATTTATTTTCTATTTTTTTTATTTATTTCGTTTTCTTTTTGTTTTTAATATATACTCTTCTAA
The DNA here is from genome assembly GCA_945910035.1 of Brachypalpus laphriformis. Lineage (NCBI taxonomy): Eukaryota > Metazoa > Arthropoda > Insecta > Diptera > Syrphidae > Brachypalpus > Brachypalpus laphriformis. Next base: position 40,448,351 of record OX246756.1, read on the forward strand.
TTTTGTGAAATAATTTCGTAATTGAAAAGAATAATACCTACTTTTAAAAGATTCTTTTATCTTGCAGTATACTGTCAAAATATGTTTTCCACAATAAATACAATACTTTGCAAACTGTCAATTCTTTGAAATAAATTGTTGACCCAATTAAATTTCTCTAGTCCCAATAAAACAATATAATATTCTCGTTTCTCACTAATCGTGTCCAAGCTGTTTCGCATAATTCCAAACTATCTACCTTTCGTCCTGTTAATATTGGTGCCCGCAAGGGTCTATTCTTGGTCCATTACTCTTTTCTATGTTCAGCAATGACCTCCCAACTGGATTGTGCCATTGTAATTTACATACATAATTACGCGAACGATGTTCAGCTCTATTTAAGCTTCCCAGTTGCAATGGTGAAAGATTCAGTAGCAAGATTGAATGAAGATCTCCGCTCTGTGATTAGGTGATCCACTCAGAATGCACTAATGATTAATCCCGACAAAACCAACGTTATCTCTTTCTCAAAACACAAATCCAATCTTCTTGATTTTCCCAAATTAGAACTTCTCAATACGTGTACTAAATACTTATCTCACGCATGTAAGGAATCTTGGAATCATTTTCGATAGTGAGCTTACTTGGAACGACCACATAAACAGTATAGTGTCTAGGGTATATGCATCCCTCAGAGGTCTTTCAATTTGTAAATCCATAATACCTATTGACATTAAGTTGAAACTTGTAAAGGCACTTATCATGCCATATTACTTATGGCTGCGAGCTTTTGAAACAGATATACAGAATTGGCCTCACTAGGCGTTTTTCTTTTTTCGTTCAGAGCAGAGGTCTGAACAGAGCTCGAGCACCTCGAGTGTGCTCTGAACGTGCTCTGAACCGAGCGTTCTCAGAGCGCTCTGATTTATTTATGAAACACACTTGAGCACTCTGATGTCATTTGATTAGCAATTATATGTTGAGCTGTCAAAATATGAATAGAATATCGATTGATAGTTATTTGTTATGTTATATTTACTTTCTGCACAAGAACAACAAATTTCGTCCGGCCTTTCAATTGTTTAGCAATTTTTTTTTTCTTTGTCCTCCGGTCAAATCTGAAAAATGGCTGTGCTCAGGATTTTGCTTTGAACGCTCCGTCAAATTATTCAGAGCTCATAGAGTGCACTCTGAGCATACTCTGAACGAAAAAAGAAAAACAAATTCAGAGCTCTGATGTGTCTGAGCTAAAAAAGAAACACAACTTTTTTTTGACAACTCAGGCTCTGCTCTGAACTAAAAAAGAAAACCGCCTATTGATGCAACGAGCAATAGGTTCATTTTGGGCGTAATTAGTTCTATGAATTCTTTCCCGAAAATGAAATTGAATGCGTAGATTTCGGGGCAGTCGACGATGATATATTCCTGCAAGAGGCTAAAATCATATCATTTATTGGTCGAAATATCTTTAGGTCATCTGCAAACGAAAGATATTCTGAATGTTTGACTACTAGCCGGAGGTCATTAATGAATAACAGGAACAGTAAAGGGCCGAGATGACTACCTTGAGGAAGGCCTAACGTTACTCTTATGGCTTTGGAGAGACAATCATCGATTTTAACAAATTGGATCCGAGGTCATTAATGAATAACAGGAACAGAAAAGGGCCGAGATGACTACCTTGAGGAAGACCTGACGTTACTCTTATGGCTTTGGAGAGGCAATCATCGATTTTAACAAATTGGATCCGATTGGATAAGTATGACTTGATCCAATTAAGTAAGTTTGAGTGAAAGCCCAAATGAGATAATTTTTAGATTAATGATATGTGATTGACTTTGTCGAAAGCCTTAGCAAAATCAGTGTAAATCACTTCAGTTTATAAGCCTTTCTCGAATTTTTTTATGACAAAATTGCAAATGTTAAGTTTGTGGAAGTAGAGCTACCCTTCATAAAACCATGTTGATGAAATGATAAAACATTTTGAACAAGAAAGGACAACTTTTTGTAGATTACCTTTTTAAAAAGTTTAGGAATTGAAGAAATTTTACAAATGGGATGGTAGTTAGGTACAAATATTTTGGTTGGGGCCAGACTTATGAATAGGAACAATATGAGATATTGTTCCAAACATCTAAGAAACGCTCAGAAGCATTAGATTTACAAAAGATATAGATTTAGCGCAGTTTTTTAAGAAAATTGGAGCAATACCGTCAGGGGCCTCACACTTAATACTTTTAAGATCAATCAGAGCGATCAAAGGTTCCAAATTTGATGAGTTGTCAGAATGAACATCATCAATACATCAATACACACAATATGGATCATTGGTTTCTATGCAATACAACAACAATACGAGATCCTGCTTTCTATCAGGATCAATTTCGTGATGTAGAAATTTTTTTTTTATTCCTTGGTAGGTTACACAACCACACTACAAGACACAAGGAAAAATATTCGTTGATCCAGATCCGGATCGTTTAATTTTCGTCGTGTGATCTATATGGATCTTGGGTGATAATAAAATACGGCTAGTGTTTACAATACACTTGTGTTAGTCCTTTTGGACTCTTTTCTCTTACGTTCCAGTAGTTTTAGTTGACTCATGATGATGGTTACGCTTTTGTGTGCCATTTTGGCCGCATGTATGTGCGTATATCCGCCTGTCTTTGCGTCTGCGTAGGTACAGTTCAATGTATAGCTGCGCGCCCGCTCGCTTCCACTCTGTTGCTACTTGCGTTTTCTTCGCTCTCTTTTCTTTCTCGGTTAAGTCCCCTCAACTCTTGGCATACATCTTTGGCATAAGAGCTCACTGCGTTTCACCTGTTTTCCGATTCTAGCATATGATCTACTAAATTCTCTAGAGTTGGTGTTTCTCCCAGTACTGTTTGTAGTGCTCCTTTTTGTAGCTGGAAACGTGAGCAGTGAAAGCATAAATGCTTCACGTTTTCGGGGGTGTCACTGCACGATGGACAAGCGGGGAAGCCATCGTTCATATACTGGTACACATATGCCCGGAAACAACCATGTCCCGTAAGTAGTTGTGATAAATAGATGTTACCTTCACCATGTCTGCGGTTTTTCCAATCCTCTAAAGGGACAGGGCCGGACATTTATATAGGAGGTAAGGGACGGTTCCCTCTTACATGTACAGAGTCGTACCGCTTCTGGCGAGCTCGTCTGCCTTGCAGTTGCCCGAAATGTCACTGTGGCCTAGCGTCCAGCATAGGTGAATATTTGGTATGCTAGCTTTAGTTTTATATCCAAATGCATTTGAAAGTTACCAATTTTCAGTGCAGCTGTGCTCAGTTACGGGAGACGGACTCAAAAGAAACCTTTATAAATGGTCCAAGTAGATGGTTTATCATTTGCTACTAGCAATTCGTATTATTGGGGAAAGTAACCCTATTGGGCCAACAAAGTGGCGCGTCTAACTGCCTCTCGTACTTATACTTGCCATATCCCAAGAAGTCTCTTTTAAGTATAAGTAGGTCTGAATTTGAATAGCCTTAAGCTTTAAAAACGAGAATTATTGTACAGACTTTAATATGTAAAATGCTTTCAAAATATATTTTAAAAAGAAGGATGAGGGATATAATCTAGACTCTTAACAAATTCATACTCATCGTCAATTCTTGCAGAATATAAGGATTTTCAGTAACACATTTTTGAATGCGAACGTCCTGGACGTCTATAATGTGAACTATTTAAGGGATTGTGCGGCATCACCTTATTTTACTTTTTCTTAATGAGGTCCGTTATTGCTTGCAAGTATAAGTTCATGTCAAACTCTTGCCTTTTGACATGCAAAACTCTTCTCAGTTACTTTCAACAGTTCTTTAGTACACAAAGTAAACAGTATCGAGCCAAGCTGTTAGCCTTGTTGGACTTCATATCGTACCATTTGCTATTCCTTAATTAGTCTAGTTTTTGGTTATGGACGCAATTGTTCAGGTAGGCAATCTGCTAACATTCCTCTTATTGTAATGCCTCACTCAGATAGAGGTGTTCCAAAGTATCCAACACCTTGGTGAAGTCGATAAACATGACCAACACATCGTGATTTCTATTCAAAATTTGGAATTTAGATTTGGTCTTCAGTTTAGTGAATGTGTAAAGCGGAGAGATATTCACCCTGATTTTCGTTGACGTTTGTCGCTTTTCGACGATTATCGTTTTATTCATAGCTACGGCCTGCTGACCGTTAAACTTGACTAAGCAATTTGTTTGTCGTGTAGAATACTCTTACAACTCTTTCACAGTGAAAAAGTTATGAAAATGGTTTTGTGCTACATCTGAAAAATAAAACGACAATTGTCGAAAAGCGACAAATACCAACTACAATCAGGGTGATTTCTTCTTTAAGGTGATCGTTAGTTTGATATGAGGAAAAAACGCTGTCCTAATGTGACGTCTTCTGGCTTGGTCATAGGTGCAATTTCGCTTGTTATCTATTGACACACCAGTTTCTGACATGTTCAATAAATCGATCAACATCACCTTAGGACTTCCCACAGATATGGATGGCCTTGACCAGGAACAAAGGTCACTCTCATATTTGTCATCAACATGCCAAATAATTTTGGTATTTTTCGTAGAAATTCTCATTACTCAGCCTGATGTCACAAAAACCCACTGCATATCCCTTCCTCACCCACGGACTCTCTGTTTTTGACGGTTTTCGGCTCTGATTAGACCATGTGACTACAACAGAACTACCTACATAATGGTGTTTACATTTCAACCATCCTAACAAAGAAAAACATATTATCAACAACAAAAACAACAACTCTCTGTTTTCATTCACTAGAAGTTCCAAGTCCAATAAGATTAGTATCTGCGGCCCATAAGTCCGCCTCCACAGTACCATACCCCCGTCTATCTCTGGCTATTCTTACGTTATCACCACCGACGACGACTACTTCGTGCTAGTAGTGTATTTACAAAGCTGTTATCACCAAGCCAGCAAAAAATAAAACTTAAGTATACTATGTACACATAGCCACCAGTTAGCTTGGTGTCAATTTCAGTCTCGATACAATTTTTTTTTTTTAAGAATTTTTTATAATATTTTGCCTTCGCGTACTTTGTATACTTTGTCTAGCCTACGGCTTTGCTGTATAGTCACAGCTTTGTCTACATCAATGCCATTCGGCGCTGAGTGTATTTGTTTATCGCTAAATATTCTAAAGAATTACATATATTGTGTACCCTTATCGCGTTAAGTTAATTAAAATATGAATGGAAAACACCACCGTCTGGCCTGAATACTTATAGCAACAGTTTGTATATAGAAAAGATTATAAGTTTTTTTTTTTTTTTTTTTTTATTTAATCTCTATAGAGGCTAAGATATCGCTGACAGAGATGGTAATTTGTTCTTATTTAACCGACAAATTATTATGACCATGATGTGGTGAGTAGGTGGGTGGGTTAGTCGGGTAATTGCCATACTCCCCGAGGTAGACTGAACGTAAATTAATTGTTAATTGCAGTTGTGGTTAGCATTAATAATAGAAAGCCTGTTGCAATATTTACTATAAGGCGGTCTAAGATTTTCGATTTAAGAGATTCGGTACACGTGGATCGTTGCTGTTATCCACAGAACCATTAAAAAAAATATGAATTTAAATATTTTGCTTAAAATTAAAATCAATTAACGTTTGAGTAGACTGCATTCGTTCGAACGTTTTTTTTTTAAATTGTCTGGCAGTTCTTGTGTATTCCTGTCACTCATTAATTAATCATTATGGACACATTTTTTTGATATTTATAGATTACCGCCAAACGATGAATATTATATAGTGGCGATGGGAGGCGTGTGTAGACGGTGTGGAATGGAAATTTATTGGCACGATTATGAAATCTACGTTCACAGTATTTGGCATTTGGTCTTTTTTTTTTTGGGACGTGCTGGTTGAAGGGTGCTAACATGATTTTTTTTTTTAAATAAGTTCTTAATGAGATTTAAGAAAACTTTTACTAACACGAAATGCATGGGGAGATTTGTGATAATTTAGGAGCTTACGAGCACATAAAATGCACTAATTTTGGTCCAGGTTTGGCGGAGTCTTAACAAACCAACTGGTGTATATTAGAGATCCTTCGAATTCTGTTTGTCAGAGCTGGTTATGCTGTAGGAGCGTCATATCTATCTTCTCTTCTCTTAAACTAATTTTTAATAGTATTCCAACATACTTACCTATGTTTTGGAAGAGCTCTTACATAATCCTTTTTCACAAAAAATGTTCTAAGAACGATATATCAAACTGCCAACCAATGGCTAAACTCTCCTGCATACTGAAGCTCTTTGAAAGCATCGTTTATGATGCAAAGTTTGCAAATCTATCTTTTTCCCAAACCAACACGGATTTCTTAAGGAAAGGTCAACAACCACCAACTTAACGGAATTCGTATCTAACACTCTGTGTGCATTAAAGAAAAGCAATGAAGTTGATGTAAGTGCCACCGACTTAAGTGTATAATAATAATACTGATTCAATTTATTTTGTACATTGGTTTTCAAATTCTTTTATACGAGTAGCAATGGTAAAAGCCGTCAGTCAGAATGACAGTTTTAATTCAAATATTAAATCGGCAAAATAAAATATCGTAAAATAAAAATAAAATAAAGGTTTTATTGTGTTAGAATACATTTCTATATATTGATTTCTGTACTCTAATGCAGTTGATATGTATTGAAGTAGCACGTTCCAGCTCTTCCCATTCAAAATTTGGATTACTTCATCAAACGATAGCTCAGACTGATTCCAGTAGAGTCTCCTCAGTTCCTGCAGAATATGGCGTCTCCCCAGAAAGTGGTATACATCTTCCCGATCCTTTAAATTGTACAGTGAGCAAAAAATTGGTAAATGGTTCCGGTGAGGTCTGAAATTAAGTGGTAGCAACTCTCCTCTCTCTTTAAAAGCTACACTCATCCGCTGTACCGTATATTTGTCGTTGAAATAGTTTCTCTCCTCCAAACTATGGTTCATGACTCTATATGTATAGGCTCATCATAGGCAGTCCTGTCTCTACATAAAGCATATAATTTGGGGTTTTCACCGGACGTTTGAAGAGCTGCTTTAAAAAATGTCGTTGTAGCGCATCGACTTCATCATATTCCTCATTACCCCATACTTGGCTTGCATAGCACATAACTGATCTTGCTGTGGCTTCAAAGAATTTATATTTCACTTTCATTGGTACATCGTTTCTACCAAAAACTCTTCTCCAAGTGCTACTTATGGCTCTTTTCGATTCCTTCAACTTCTCCTTTAGGTGACTTGCGAACGATAGTCTTGATGTTAGTGTTACCCCTAGGTAGCGATATTACTTGACTACTTCCAACTGCTCATGAGCAAACGACCATTTTTCCTCTCTGGTGTATATTCCCGAATTGTTTCGAAATATCAAGACTTTGGATTTGGCGATATTAACACTGAGGCTCCATAGCTTATAATATTCCTCCAGCTTGTTACTCATAAGCTCCAACGTGTTTGGCGATTGGGCGAGAATGACAATATCGTCCGCATAGAAGTGTACTTTGATGGTACATTCTTTGAACTCAATTCCATCTGGTACTGACTTAAGTATGGCCTTCGATAAAAACTCAAACGAAATCATTCTTTTTAAACTTAAAGCACTAGGCTTTCAACCGGGTTTAATTGCGTGGATCAAATCATATTTTAATGAACGGCAATACAAAGTATTCTTTACATGCTCGGTTTCCGACCCCTTCATAGCCGCATCCGGAGTGCCTCAAGATAACCATCTTAGTTCTTTGATCTTAAATTTTGTCTATATGGTAAATGGCGCGGAGTGTATTATCGAAAACTCCTACTTATCTGTCCTCCGCTGACTCAACTGGATGTCAAACAAATTTCCTTGAGCTCAATGTCAACAAATGCCAAGCCATTGCATGTTCCAGTAAGCGTCTTCCACCAGTCCCTAGATCCTTTCTTATCAGTGATGAACCCGTTCCCTTCAGTCCTTTCATCTCCAACCCTTACCTCACAAAATCTCTCTTTTTCACATAATGTTAGGCCAATCCTCGAATATGCTAGCCAAGTATGGTCGCCCTATCAAGATACCCACTCTTTTCGAATTGAGGCTGTTCAATGCAGATTCATCAGTTTTGCTCTACGCTGTCTTCCCTGGGTCGACAGATATAAACTACCCGGCTATGAGGAAGGTTTAAAACGAAGGAACGTACAATCACTCGAAAAACACCGTGAAATTGCCGACATACTCCTTGTACACCAGCTATTAGCAGGAAACATCGACAGTCCTTGCTTACTTACTTAGGTGGCGCTATAGTTCGTGGTGAACCTGGGCCTCAACCAACAAGCCTCTCCATTTAGCTCGGTCTTTAGCTAATTGCTTCCAGTTGCGCACTTCAAGTTGGTCGAGATCCCCTTTAACTTGTGCGCGCCACCTACGGCGAGGGTTCCCTCTACTGCGTCCTCCCTCGGGGTTAAATTCGAAGACTCTGCGGGCCGGAGCATTGGTTTCCATTCGACACGCCCCGCTCTACTACGAATTATATCCCTCAACACCAACCCTCGTTATCTAAGATCTGTACCCCTCCTCCGCCTTTACTTTCACCGGACTAACTATGGCTGTAACGAGCCAATGACCAGATTGCTGCGCATGACTGCAAAGCCACAGTCATGCAAAGCCTTTTCGATTTTCAGTGCACGAAATTCACTCTGCCAAGCTCTCTTATGTCTATCTCCTCTCCTATTCCCTTTTAGTCCTTTCTTTGTTTTAAGTTTGTAGTAAGCTAGTCTTAAATTATGTTAGGTTAAATAAGCTTAAATAAAATAATATCAGGTGTAGTAAAAACAAATCCATTATTTTTGCATGAAATTGAAGACTTTATTTAGCGTAGTTAGATTGATCCGAGTTAGGTCAAATATGCGCCATTTTGTTCGATAACTAGTTGCCATTTTGAAGGTAATTCCATTATGCCCCTCTCATAAAGGCCTTCGTCCCTATTGGCAAAAAACTGGGACAGTCGATTTTCACAAGCCTGTCTTGAGGCGAATTTTTTACTAGCAAAATCGTTCGCCATGGACAGGAACAGGTGGTAATCACTTGGTGCCAGATCCGGTCTATAAGGTGGATGCATAAAAACTTCCCAACGAAGCTTTCAGAGCTTCTGGCGAGTCGCTATCGATGTGTATGGCCTGGCGTTGTCCTCATGAAATACAATTCATCTCATATTGGTCAAAGCTGGCGGGCCGTAAACGGATTGCAAAATATGGCGTATTTTCTCTGTGCTGGTGTCCATCTTTGACGCGCGCTCAAATAAAACTGAGTTTACCAATCACAAAACTATCAGAGAAGTTTTTTTTGTACGAAATGTCATCTTTCTAACGCCATTTAGTGTACGTCCGAACTAAGTGACTTACGTGAAGAAACAACTTAACGTGGTACGAGTAAGACATTAAAGGAATATAAACGCACTTACGGAAGCGGTGTCAAAATTGATCAATTTTGACGTAAGGCAACGAATAGGAATACGGCGTAGGGATATATAGACTGTTGTATAAATGTGGTAGCAAAATCCTCACAGTAAAACGAAGTCGAAGCATTCTATTTTGTCCTTACGAATGTGACTCACGTAAAGCTTAACGTAAGCCAAGAGCATGAGTAACTTGACAAAACTGAGTACTACGTTAAGATGATATCGATCCGATCATCTTCGACGTAGTAATGCATAGGCTGTAAAAATGATACACTGGAGCTGATTGAAAGAATTCTACTTTACGCTTAAGAATGTGTGTAGCGTAGGGCGTAACGTAAGTCTATGACGCACGTACAAAAGGCAACAAATCTTAAAACTATGTTCAAAGGCTTAGGCTGCTGAAGGTCTCAGTGCATTAAGTGATTTATGCTGGTAAACAAAATCTTGTTAGTATCATGCGGATTTAAGTACGTAGCTTACGGAAATAGCAACGTGATATGGCGCATCAAAGGCAAGAACTTGAAATGTCAAAACACTGATGTCAAATCTACTAAATGTTGACGAAGCAATATGATTTACGTACGAACTAACGCGACGTAATCAAATACCTCATTTGATAACAAAAGCTAAAAATTAAAGGCACTCAAACTCCTTCACATGGAAGTAAGCTTGTAATTTACGTAAGAAACGTCTCGGAATGTGCAAATGTTTAAGGACATTCAAGAATACCATAGCTCCAAAACTCTCCAAATCTGGCGTAAGAATGAAACTTGCGTAGAGCACCAACGTAACGTAAACCAATAACTATGTATAATCAGGTCAAATTTTTGACGTCAGTACGCCTTAATGTTTACGTAGCAACGCAAAGCAACAATATATAAATACGATTCTACTCGTAGATAACCATCCAAAGACCCATTGATTGCTCTGTTTGTCGAAAGGAAAAGTAAATTCACCTAAATTCTCATTCAAATCAAAACAGAACTACCAAAATGATCCCCTCTCCCACTTTACATAAACAAATCGTATCCGAATAGTATTTCATTTTTAATTCAGTAAAGTTCGCCCCCAAAAGAACGGCCGAATGTCAGCAGACCATAAATTCAGCACACGAAGGCATAAGCATAAACCTACGAGTATGCATATATGTACACCTAAATGACAAAGCGAATTCTATCCACGCATCATTCGTAGGTTATATACTTCCATATGTATGTCCGACTGGATATGACATTTGAACACACCATCCTCACGCTTTACGTTCACCAACATCATCGCCTGCCGAAAGAGTGTATAGTAAAAGTCGTCGTTGTTGCTGTATAGGAAGAGGGGTCCGGGTCAGGCATGCTTCTCGGGGTGCAGGTTATCTTCTGCCTGTGAACTTTCTTGCGGCTTCCATAATTATGTTGCTCGTTCCGTGCTGCCCATACAAAGTGGTTGCGCATTTCTTTAGCTATTTCGTTTCCAACCATCCAGCCAGCACCTCTCCGCTCCTCATCGTTTCGCTTTGGCATGCTTCTTCCTTTGTTTACTCCGCATACATACATATGAGCATAGATGTATCTATATTATCTGTGCTACGAACTATTCTCCCCACATTCGTATAATTTTGCCTATACCACCCTCCTACTCCTCTGGGGTGTACAAGGAAACAAAAGCACACATACAAAAGAAAAAAATAGAAGAAAACCTTTACACGCTTACGCATGGGTTCATTGAACGGAAGTGATGATTTTGTGTGTGAATTTGAATTCGTCGTGAATATACAGAAACACACAACAAAGTGGTGGCCGCGAAGCTAGAGATGGCAGAAGACTCCTTACACGCCCCGCTGGCCAGCTGGCCCGCGCCTTTCGTGGTTCTCTCGAAGCCAATGCGGATGAGAAGATCTTGCGATAGAAACAGCGATAGAGTCAGGCAACCCCCTTAACCATGAGAAGGTTTCCTCGTCTCTGTGTGTGTGTGCTGTTGTGCGTTTGCAAATGTTTCTGTTTTTTTTTTTTTTTTTTTGCGGCTACTGTTGGTAATGACTGTGATGACGTCGTCCCATTACATTATAATTTTATTCTATTGCTGTGGAGAATTGGGTCGTACGCACACACACACAGAAGCTAGACCAGATAGAACAGAAAGAAACAATGAGAATGGGTATGCGTTGCGCGCGTAAGTAATGCGGAAAATAGGGAGTGAACGACGAGGTGAATGGAAATGTGTAGTTAATGACTCTGCAAGTTTCGAGTCTTATCTAGCGGTCATATCAAAATTAGACAATCTCGCATGAGCTACGGCCGACACATGGTGTAGGCTTGTAGTAAGTCGGTGGTGATTGGCGTTTCCGCGTAATGATGCAATCGCTCGGATCAATCTACATTCAGAAGAATTCAGAGCCTTGAACTTCGGCTTGCAAAAGGCAGATAGCTAGGCAAATTTTGAATATTCATGATGATAAGTTTGAAATATTAGGCATAGACTTTGCCTGATAGAGAGACAGATCAGTAGCTGATGAGAAGTCACTTAGCCAGAAAGGGGAGCCGATCCAAAGCAGCTAAGCTGATACAAGGTGGCGCAAAATCAATCATCCAATTTTGTTTTTGAATTACTTTTTTAATAAACCAAAAAAAAAATGATCGACAAAATTATTTCACGCTCTTGCGGAGTATAGCGCTCCATTGTTTGTCTGTTTGTATACTGCAGCTGTCTAGTTCACAAATGTCAAATGCGATTGACGTACGACGCCATTTCCAAAAATTGTAAAATCACGATAGGGTGATTCATTTTGCGCCACCTTGTACTTCAATCGAAGCTATTCGTTGACAGGGAGATTTCTACAGTTGACCCCAAACCTCTGAAATCAAAGAGATTCGCATATTTTTTGTATATCTCCATGAGATTGGCGCTTTTTCGGCAGCGATCAACACACGATACAATCGGCCATTTGGCAGCCTTATTCTACTTTAATTTTTTTTTTATATACAACTTCGGAAATCCGTTCCAAGGTCTTTTTTTTTTTTTGGATTGCGCCAGGGATGTGTAATCTTCATAGATACTAATAGCCCGAGTGCTACTAGCACGCACGATTCGCCAACCTGAGTAATCGATGCCAGGAATACGCCTACGTACTATACACACACCCTACACACTTTAACCACTCTCCCCGCGGGACTGCCGTTAGGTATTTCTACGCGGGGCTGGTTAGCAATTTATGCTATGCTTTTTGTGTCAGCTTCTTCCGCTGCTTCAGCTGCTCTTCTTAGCTTTTCTATTCTCCGCAGCTCTTTTTGTAGAGTTGTTACGAACGAACATATTGCCATCCAATTGTCTTCCGACCGTAACATATGGTCGAGGAGTAATGACGGACTTGGCACAGTAATTCTCCATGCCGTGAAACGTGTGCAGTAAAACACTGCGTGCTCCATATCTTCATCTTCGCCTGGGCATTCCGGGCAGGATGGTGAGTTGTCGTATCCAAATCGGTGTAGATATTTGCGGTAGCCACCGTGGCCAGACAGGAACTGCGTTAGATGGTAGTTGCAGTCTCCATGCTTTCGACTTATCCAGTCTTGGATTGTCGGTATAAGTTTATATGTCCATCTACCTTTTGTTGTATTAGCCCAACGAGCTTGCAACATAGCTGCTGACGCTGCCCTTTCTTCAATTTTTATCACCTTGATACCAGTGGCGTCGTGATGACTCAATGCTCTTCTGTTATATATCCTCAGCATTTCATCTGCGAAAATATCGATGGGGACTATTCCAGCTATGACAAATGCAGCTTCGCACAGAGTCTGTATGATGACGATAGTCTCCTTTTGGTCTCCTTCGTCCTCAGTGCCTCCGCCCAGACTGGGGCGGCATATAACAGAACTGAGGTGATAACTCTAGAGAGTAGAATCCTTCTAGCGTATCCAGGTCCGTCCGTTCGAAGGTGCTATGAACCAAATGACAACGTTTACACATTTTCGGTTATAAGATTTTTTTTTTATAATTTACGCGCACTCAAGGTGCTATGAATACCCTTAACATGTTTACACACAGCGGTGGCGTTGGAAAGGATAGATAGAGAGAGAGAAAGCTGTTTGGTGTAGCGGCTTGAAGCTCAGTTGTTTATGCTTCAGAGAAACTCCGGGGGTGGCGTCCAGATAACTGGGGAGATTTTATATTATTTTTTGTCTTTGCTTCTGATTCACAGTATTTGTTTCCCGATAACCGATGTCATAGGCAAATCATCATCAACAGAGCGAACAATTTTTCCAGCCATATGACCAAGCTATTGCCAGTGTTATGCCTTCGCAGTAGTGTTCACACAATTTTAAAATCATGCCTCTCGCCTTCTTCTAAATCCATCCGATTCTGATACTGGGGCCATCAACTAACTCACCAGTTTTAGAAAAACAATTTTCTGGTCGATTCCAAAATTACGGAAAAACTGTTTGCTGGCAACGAGCTAAGCGGGATATCCGACAGACATTGAATACGTGTAAGCACTACGAGAAATTGTGTGTCGATCTAGTGGATAAATCATGTGAAACTGAAAAAAATTATAGAATTCGATGTATTCGACATCAGGTTACTATCGTCCGATCTCGGATAGATATGAGCATTTTTCGGAAATCATACATCTGAAGTTTGTTTTGTGTACTCGAGACTCTCATTGAAGCTGTGAGTCGAATATACAACTTCGATGCCAGATATGCTTTCAACAGCCCCTGACGAGGTAGTAAGGGACTTTGTCTACCTTGGTTCTGCTATAAACACTAAAAAGAACATCAGCGCAGAAATCAAGCGAAAAGTAACTTGCCAATCGCCGTTTTTTTGGGCTTATAAGGCAATTCAACAGTAAAGCCCTATCTCGAACAACTAAGGAGACTCTGTATAAAACTGATCATCTCAGTCCTGTTTTACGGCGCTGAAATATGCACTTTATTAAAAGAGGATGAAGGTGACCTTGATCGCTTTGAGAGAAAAAGTCTTCATGAGATATTCGGTCCTTTGACGGGTTTTGGAGGAGAAGATTCAATAACGAACTACATGTACGAGCTGTACAGTGACATTGATCTAATGAGAAAGATGGCTTGGTCATGTGGAGTGAATGGACACCAAAGCTCCGGCCCGCAGAGTCTTCGAATCTAACCCCGAGTGACAACACAGTAGAGGACGTCCTCGCCGTAGGTGGTGCGCACAAGTTCAAAGGGACCTCGACCAACTTGGACTGCGCAACTGGAGGCAATTAGCTAAAGACCGAGGTAAATGGTGCGGCTTGTTGATTGATGCCCAGGTTCACCCTAAACTATAGCGCCACCTAAGTAAGTAAGTAAGCCCCTGACGAAAATATATACCGTTGTTACAGGTGATTAGAGCCTGTATACTGTACTCATCTGGTATTTGTTTAATATTGATCGAAGGCAGTGATTTTGGATTTCATTGGACCCCGTTCAGCAAACACTGACAATATTATTACTTGTCCCGTATTTCGACTTAGTATTCCAGTTCTAAGATTGTTAATAATTCAGAAGACTATTAGAGGTGCAAGTGTCCGAAATTGGTTGAAAACAAATAAATGGCAGAGGCGGATGTGTTCACTGGGCGTATACGTAACATTTTTTCCTCTAAAAAATAAAATAAATTGTTGACAAAAATAAGTAAATGTTATGTGATAAAAGTTACAGCATACATTTAAATAGATCTCAGGTCAGTGCTGCACAAGTCCTTTAGCTTAGCTAAGGCTCCTGTGATTGTCATTGTGATGATCCCCAAGAACCACCAAAGGCGGTGTTTCGAAAACGTGTGCATCCCTGCAACCGCTATTTATCGAAGGATGGCTAAGTCTCGAGTTTCAGCATAAGTTGCCTCTTACTGTGAAGGACTGAGAAGCACTGGAAAGACCCTCGCTGCTATACAAATTAACTAGTTCCTTCATTGGTCGAAATATCTGTGCACCCTGGTTTTCAGAATGCGATCGCAGGCTTGAGTGCCTGAAAGTCAACGTACATTGGTTATGTTAGGGTAGTGGGCTGGTTTAGGGACGGAAATCCTCTACACCACACTCAGGTCAGTACAGCCCCATTGTGATACCCATGGGGGAAAAGAAGATAGAAAAGAAAAATCCCTTCCTCGTGAAGAAAGAATAAACGTCTCTGTACGTAGCCTAGTAGAAAGCATATAGTACTTACTGTGCCCGAGATATAAACCAAACAGAGGATTTGATGAAGTTTGCAATGTCGTTGATCGGTCTGTTGCACAATTCTTCTAAATCATTAAAGAAGTATTGTCCAAGATGTGGGCGCCGTGGCGTAAGTGGTTAGTGTGTCGGATCACTAAGCGTGAGGTTCCAAGTTCGAATCCCAGAAAATACCAAAAAGTTTTTTCACGGTCCCACCTCTCGCGAGCGTCTGACAAACATCCGAGAGTATTGTTGTCACGAAAAAGCTTCTCAAATCGCCGTTTGGATTCGGCATTAAAAAAAAACTGTAGGTCCCTTCCATACGTGTGAAAAATATAACGCACACAACATGAGTGGTTGCGAGAAGCTAGGCCCTGGCACTTTAAAGAGCTGTTGCGCCAAATATTTGTTTTTTTTTTGTATTGTCCAAGATATCTATTTCTAAGGTGGTAGAGGCCTGGGGGCAGTGGCAGAGAAAGTGGGTTGTGTCCTCGTGAACCTCCTCGTCGCCGCAGCTCCTACAAAGGTCCTCGTTCGTCACACGTAACTTTTTCATGTGGTATAGCATAGTGTTGTGCCCCGTAATAATTCCTATGAGAGTAGAGAGTAATTTTCTATCCCTCTGCATGAGTTTATTGGTTTTTGCACTGTCAAATGTAGGCCATAGCTTCCTCGTCATGATACAATTATCTAGAGAGAACCATCTGTTGTTTGCCTCCATTAGGGCTTTGTTCCCTGTAGCAAGTTTGAGTGTGTAAGGTGGGATGCACACTGAGGGGTCGAATTGGTACGAATTTAGTGCTGAACGTCCTCTAGCCAGTTCGTCAGCTTTCTCGTTCCCTGGTATGCCTTCATGCAGTCAAGGTACATAAAAGTCGTGACTTCGGCTTGATATATGTACATAAACTCCAGTCATTTTCTTTTTTAAAGTAACAGCTGATCCAAAGAAAGTACTTGGCTAAGGGGCTGGATGCAAGAATACTTAAACCAACGTTCATTGAGATATGTGCTAACAAGGTATTAAAATTCCTTTCAAGACTTTAAGACCCATAAACTGCTCATATACAGATCTATCCATAAAATTTCAACCTTCTAGCTCAAAACGTAAACCCAAAATCTGATGGCATGCATGTTGTCTAAAGAAAAGCCCAATAAGCCAACCGCGTACTACAACCTTAGCAAGTACAAGCACCGTTCTTTCAAACTCATAAACCAAAACTACAGATTCCACAAATAGAATCCAAATTCCATGACTAATACCACCTCGACGTAACATTTTGCTGTTATAAGACTTATTTAGTATGCATTCCAAGATTTTTCCCGCCAAATATTTCATCGTCGAAGTAGTAGAAAAGAAGAAAAATAACATCAAAATAAATCATTAAAATTTACAATGACAACACTACACATATTCGCCATCTATAAACCTATACACTGTCTCTCACCCACCGGCAGTAATGTGTTGGGGCCATCAATGAGACCCAAACTATAAGCAGACCACATCATTCACAAGCAGCAGCGCGGGATTAAGTGACGATAAACAACATCCTCCGCAAATAGTCCAGTTTATCTCACTCACTCACTCACTTGCTCAGTAGAGCCACTACTTGTCTATTCTAAAATGATCACCATTGGAATGTCTTGCAAATGTTTGTGGATATAGATGAGGATACACATCCACCATTAGCAGCAACAGCACCACCACCACCACCACTAGAAACTACCAGATGATGTATCTGCTATGTGCGCGCCTCCGCGATTGCATGTTAAATTGTTACGCAACCCCTCCTTCTATTTTTGTCTATTTCTATCGGAGTCTTACTCTGTACAGCGCTAACAATAATAATTTTGGCGATCATGACATTTGTCTAGAACTCGAGTGTGTGTAGCTCAAATAGGTCCCTTATTTTTATTTTTAAGTAAAATGATTTATTTGGAATAAATTTGCGTGCGTGCTTGAATTGGGTGTAATTTAAAAAAAAAATATCTTTATAGAGTCAATGGCATAAATGGTGTTTATGATAGAGACTCACACACTGTACCTAACCTATATTCTATTTTGATTTGAATTGCTAAACACATTCAATTCGACGAATGTCAATCAAAAACTAGGCTAGACGAAAACGCGCGTAATTAGTGTAAGCATACGATTAATGACGTTCATTGTCACCGCGTCTACAGCGTTGTCATAGCCAGAGATTGTTCACACTTTGCGCATTAACTTGACATGCGGACTTAATGTGACTGTGGCATGCTTATCTCATAAATTACACCCGACGTAGCTTAAGTGCCTCAGAAAGGCTACTACTTGTGAGCAACAAAAAAAAAACGAAAAAATGAAAAGAAGACATAACAAATGTCAACCGTTTGACAAAAGTTTATGACTTAGCAACAAACCCGAATGAAAAAAAAAAAAAGGAATGAAACTTTGGCGAAAATTGCAAAGTGATTAATTACAGTCGTGATAATTAACTGGACTCAACTGGTAATGTTCTGTTAAGACTAATTGGCGGTATACCACTTTGATTAGACTTTTACTCAAGTGGATGTAGGTTGCTTGGACGAATAGAATATTATCGCGATCAGCGATAGGACATACATACTCGTAAGTAGGAGGCTATTTAAATGTTGTGCAAGGTACGCAGGATATGACGAAGCAATAAATCTGAGAGATTTGCGGCACCGGTTAGGGAATGCGTAAATTACCCACGAAAGTGCAAACTAACGATAAACCTCGTCAACAGAAGTTAATAGAGGATTTTTATTTATACAACTAGCGGGTACCCGGCGAGCGTTGCTGCGCCTAACAAAAAAGAAAACAACTGTCAGGCAGGCGCCTGGGGCTAGGTCTATTAGAGAACAGTTTTGTGCTGGCCAACAGTGAGTTATTGGTCCAGTGGGCAAACTGCTGGACCGATAGTAACGGCGTGCTGTGCTGCGACTAACAGAAGAGAACTTTTTTCAGTACTGAAGTACGATAATACTAAATTAGTAGACCGATTTTCACCAAACTTCACAGGAAGACCCTCGGGCCAATATCGAAGATTGCCTGAAAATTTGAGCTCAATCGGTTACGTAGTTTCGGAGTCCATAGCACACAAACATAGGTACACACATTTTTCCCATGGACAAAAACACTTTCAGTTTTTCCCAAATTTTCCAATTTTCCGAGCAACTTTTCTAATTTTTCTTTCCGTACAAACCTTACTCGGACTATTACGAACATTTGAAAATAAAAATGAGCCAAATCGGTCCGGCCGTTTTCCAGTGATGCGATGACCAACGAACAGAATTTTATTTTTATTTATATAGATGAAGGTGGCGATAGTGCAGTGGTAACGTCGTCGAATGCAACGCTTATGGTTCAAATCCTAATGTCAGCAAGCATTTATTTCTCAAGAAATTTATAAAGAGTCAGTTCGATCAATTGCGAAAGTTGATGGCAACACTATTACGAAGGCATAACACTGGCACTAGTTTGATCTTATGGCTGGAAAAATAGTTTGCTCTGTTGGCTGATTGATATACATATGACATCAGGTGGTCGAGAAAAAAATACTGTGAATCAGAAGCAAAGACAAAATAACAAAAGAAATCTCCCCAGTTATCTGGACAACCACCCTGGAAACTTTTTCTGAAACCTGACATCTGAGTTTCAAACCAATACACCGATTTTTCTCTATGTCCATCCTTTCCAACGTCCGCACTGTGTAAAACATTTAAAGAGCATTAATAGCCCTTTGAATGCGCGCCGTGGCGTATGTGGTTAGTGTGTCGGATCACTACGAATGAGGTGCCAAGTTCGAATCCCAGAAAATACCAAAAAGTTTTTTCACGGTCCCACCTCTCGCGAGCGTCTGACAAACATCCGACAGTATTGTTGTCACGAAAAAGCTTCTCAAATCGTCATTCAGATTCGGAATTAAACTGTAGGTCCCTTCCATTCGTGTGAAAAATATAACGCACACAACATGAGTGGTTGGGAGAAGCTAGGCCCTGGCACTTTAAAGAGCTGTTGTGCCAAATATTTGTACTTGTAAATTTAAAAAAAATTCAGGGACGAACTAGAAAAATCCCTAAGAGTGATTTTTTCATGCAAAAAGTATCTTCCGTACAATTTATATATTCTAGACAAAAAGCTTTCTTAAGCATTGATGCTACAACGATTAGAATATCTATAGAAGTTCTTCCTGAAGTCCATTGGTTGAAAGAAAGTACCTGGACACAATGCAAGAAGTGCGCAAGCTGAAAAAAATCGCTAAAAAAACGACCACAAAAAAGAATTGTTCATTTCGATCAATTTGGGGGTGGCAATGGTGTAGTGGTAACATCGTCAATTGCCACGCTAATGGTTAATGCTTCAAATCCTGATGACAGCAAGCATTTATTTATTTCTCATGAAATATATAAAGTCAGTCCGATCAATTGCGAAAGCTTGTGTGAACACTACTGCGAGGGCATAACACTGGCAGTAGCTTGGTCAAATGGCTGGAAAAATGTTTCGCTCTTTTGATGATGATTTGTCTATGATATTGGTTGTCGGGGGAAAAAAATACTGTGAATCAGAAGCAAAGACAAAAATAACAACAAATCTCCCCAGTTATCTGGACGTTACAACCGAGCTTCAAACCACTGCACTAAATCTTTCGCTCTCTCTCTATCTATCCTTTCCAACGTTCGCCCTATGTGTAAACATGTCAAGGGTATTATAAACCCTTGAGTGCGCACAAAAAAAAATCAGAGTTATAGGTTCTTTAATGGATAAGTCAGAAAAAAACGTATCGGGTATAGAACCCATAAAGCACTGATCCAACCGATCCAATTGAGCTCTCTTAGGAAAGGCGAGCCTATAGCGCTGAATAACCGGAGATTGTAATCTTCTGGAAATATGTATGTTTCTTGGGAGTGAATTCCAAAGCTTGCTCGTTCTGTAACAAAAATAATTTTCGTAGAATGGTGTGCTCTTTCAGCCTGTCTGGTAGGACATCTAAATGTTGTGTTTTCAGCGATTATTCTTCGAAGTTCTTCAAAACATCTTCCATGGTAGTATGTTTAGTATACTTACTTACTTAAAGTGCTCCCGACCCTTGGAGAGTCTCTGCCTGAGACACGGCTGCATTCCATCCTCTGCGATCCCGGGCACTCTGCTTCCAGTTGTGAAGGCCAAGTTTTCTGGCATCCACGACAGCTTGGTCATTATACCGGCGGTTCGACCTTTTTTGCCATCTCCAACCTGGGGACTGGGATTCGAAGATTCTCTTGGCTGGAGCGTTGTTGTACATTCGTTCGATGTGGCCGAACCAATGTAGTCGACATGTCTTGGCTTTTTGGACTACATCCACATCCTGGTACATCTCAGAGTTCGCGGTTGTATCTTCTCCTCCATTCGCCCTCCTCGCATATTGGACCTAATATCCGACGAAGTATTTTTCTGCTTTCTTACTTATCGTCCAGCACTCGGCGCCATAAAGCAAGACTGGTAAGATGAGCGTTCTATAGAGCATTAATTTGGTCCGTCGAGTTAGGGGTTTTGAACGCAGTTGTTTTGCCAAACCGAAGTAGCAGCGGTTTGCTAAGGTTATTCTTCATCGGATCTCCAACGAAGGTATCATTTGTGGGATTTATGTTTACTCCGAGGTAGGCAAACTCCTTAACTACCTCGAAGTTGTAGTCATCAACAGTGACGTTCTATCCAAGGTTTCGAACAGATAATTTTTTGTTTGTTGACAACATGTACTTAGTCTTGTCCTCGTTTACTGCAAGCCTCGTTTCGCCTGCTCTTCAACTGCCGTAAATGCCTCTACAACGGCTTGTCGGGATCTTCCAAATATGTCAATATCGTCCGCGTATCCCAACAGTTGAATGAATTTGTGAAAGGTAGTGCCTTCCGTGTTTAAACCTGCCCTACGCACTATCTGCTTCGCATTTCCTTGCTTAAACCCGGTGCATGTTTGGAAAAGTTTGGAAAGACCCGTTTCCAAGTTGCACAAAACATTGCATGTTTTCCAGCGTTATGCGACACATCTGGATAAGTTTCGACGGTATCCCGAATTGGGCCATCGCTTGGTAGAGTTCAAGACGATGAATGCTGTCGTAAACGGCGTTAAAGTCGATGAAAAGGTGGTGGGTTTCGACTTGATATTCGTTGGTCTTTTGCAGGATTTGCTTTAGTGTGAAAATTTGGTCTATTGTCGATCTGCCGGGCCGGAAGCCAAACTGATACGTTCCGATTAGTGTATTGCAGAAAGGTTTAAGACGTTCAAAATATAAATACTTGGCACAACAGCTCTTTAAAGTGCCAGGGCCTAGCTTCTCGCAACCACTCATGTTGTGTGCGTTATATTTTTCACACGAATGGAAGGGACCTACAGTTTAATGCCGAATCCGAACGGCGATTATTTTTTTTCGTGACAACAATACTCTCAAATGTTTGTCAAACGCTCGCGATAGGTGGGACCGTGAAAAAACTTTTTGGTATTTTGTGGGATTCGAACTTGGAACCTCATGCCTAGTGATCCGACACACTAACCACTTACGCCACGGCGCACACGCGTTCACAAAATATGGTACGTTGGATAGGATCTTATATGCGACATTTAGCATGGATATGCCTCGATAGTTCTTACAAGACATAGGATCGCCTTTTTCGAAGATGGGACATATAGAGCTGACTGATACTCCAGTCGTCGGCGAACCCCACAGGCGGATCAGTAGAAATGCGGTGAAGTGGGAGGGTTGTGATCCCTTGTTTTCGGATCATAGCCTCGCTGATAAAAGAAAGAAGAAGAAGAAGACTGCAGTCGTCGGGCATGCTTTCCTCTATCCATACTTGGCTCATGACTTAGGGCATGCACCCTACCAAGATATCGCCTACGTATTTAAAAAGTTCAGCTGGGAGGCCATTCTGATGGCTGTGCTAACTTCTTTAACGCTGGGTGGTGGTATTGGTTCGTCATTGATTGTAAGCGGGTTCTCTTCTTGCCCCTCTGTTTGGTGCCCGTTAAGCAACTGCTGGAAGTATGGCTTAAGCACATCAACAATTCCTTTCGTTTCGGTGACTAGGTTACCTTCGCTGTTACGAAGAGCCTGTGTTCCTGGTTTGAAGCCAGCTGCCAGCTGCTTGGCTTTTCTATAGAAATTCCGGATGTAGTATAGGCGCAGGTCTAATACTCGCCTTCGATGAGCCAACGGTTGGAGATTCGATGTTAGTGCGGGGTCTTCTATTAGGCAAACTGCTCATTTCAGGTTAGGTTAGGTAAGGTGGCTGTCCTGACAGGGTCAAGACATACTTAGACCACTTGGGTCCATTGTGATACCACGTAGAGTTGGGATCGGAGAATCACCGGTTACCGGGGGAACCTTAACCTTTCTCAGGAGGGTGTTGGGTAAGAATAACTATGCCTGAAGTGGCTAGAGAGGGTGACTGACTCAATCAACCCTAAGTCGGTGTGTACCGGGAAGGTATAGTGTACAAACAAGTATTGGGGGTGACTGATTCAATCGAACCCCCAGTACTGTTTTGTAAGTTGTATTGGGAACCGTGTAAGTGTAGAGATGCATACGCGTAAAAGAGTGACTGATTCAATCGAACTCTAAGTACTGCTGTGCAGGGTGTTGACTATGTGGGGTGACTGTTTCAATCAAGCCCTTCATACCTAGGTGGACCGTACAGGTGTAGAGATGCATAAGCGCCATAGAGTGACTGATTCAATCAAACTCTAGTAGCTGCTGTGCATAAGGTGTTGACTAGGTAGGGTGACTGTATCAATCAAACCCGTACCTAGGTGGACCTCGGTTACTGTCGAGTAAATATTCAAGTCCTGTTCTAACTTGTGATTTGTATAAGGCCAAAATCTCTATCGGTGCTCTAAATAAATAGCTCAGTTTCTTCGATGCTGATTTTGCGATGTTGGACATGCTTTGTGGCGCATTTTGTGAGAATAGACCGTGGTCGCATGGGATGCATGGCCTCCTTATGTTGGTTTATTCAATCGTCCATTTGTAGCTGTGGTGCGGTAGACAGATTCTTCTTAGAAAAGGCGCGGTATTTGGTATTCTTTGCAGTGAGTTCGATCAAGTTAGTCTTTTCTTCTTCTTCTTCTTCTTCCTTTTATCAGCGATGTTATGATCCGAAAATAAGGGATCATAACCCTTCCACTTCACCGCATTTCTACTGATCCGCCTATGAGGTTCGCCTATTTGACCTCAGAAAATATCGGCAGGCCTGCCGATTTTGGATCACTCGGTTACTGAGGCCAATGAAATGCCGATGTCGTCGCATTTGTCTGATCCAGGCGTTTATAGGCCTGCCTTTCCTACATCGCGATGTCTTTGGACCAAGTTAGTCTTTTCCCACAGAAAATCTTCATTTAATGACTGGAGTTGGTTGCGTCTTTGGAGATCTGCTTAGTCTGACAGCTTATAAGAAAATGTGTAAGCTTGGTGCGTTCGCAACGTACCGGACGAGCAAATATTTTTAGGATTCTTGTATTCGTGTCTATAGCGTTCAGTCTCCAGTTTTTGAGAAATGCTCACAGTATATCAATGCCCATTTGCATTTCCAAAATTTGCTTCGTAACTTGTAACGCTTTACATACAGATTCTCTGCCTACAACTTTGTCAAACTTTTCACATTGCCCACAAAACAAAAAAAAAAAGAACAATATTTATTTTTACATGTCGACAAAGTATCTTTCCTATGTCAAACTAAAAATATCCCTCTCCGTAAAACATTTCTTCATGTTTTGCATCCGCAAATAGAAACTTTATTTTTAACAAGACGAGGGAATTTATTTACTTATCTTTTTTTTTTTTTTTCAATTTTCCACCGCACGAGGAAAAGGAGCAAAACAACAAATTTTTGGGGGAAAATTTGAATTTTTCTTTTCGTATGTAAAATAGTGTAACACTTTGTTTTACACTGGTTTACTCTGAATTACCATATATTGAGTGTACGACGGATGGCTATCCAAACTTAATCGAATTTCTAAATTATTTTTTCTGATCATCTTTACATATTTGTGAACTTTATGCTCTCTGTTGAGAGAGAAAGAAATTCTTTTGTTTTCCATCATAAAAAATAATAATTTTCATTTTTACTGATATTTTCACGCTGCGAAAGTAAATACAACCATGATAATCAACGGTGGCATATAGTCGTGCGTTTGGATTGTATACTAATTAATTATAGCATTTTACTGATATGACATTTCGATTTTATACTCTCTCTTTCTCTCCATATAAACAGATATGTATATTTATAGGCAAGTGTATTCGAAAAGTAATTTTAAACACTTTAAAGTGAAACAATAGAAATCGTCTGGTCAAAGTACCTAGATACTACTTAATAATACTTATAGATACATGTAGGGATTTTTATCATTATTTTTTGTTTTTCTATTATATTTCCATTACTGATTTCAACCGCTTACATTTGGAATCGGGTAGTCTCTCTGCTTTTGTGTTTTTTTTTTTTATATTTTTCTCTCGGTGGATACATTCAGTGTTGTTTTTATCAATCGAAAAATTATCACAGTGATGGTCTGCGGAATTTCTTAGCAAGTTTATCGTTTGTTTTGTTTCGTCTAATTTTTTTTTATATATTTTTATCTTCGTGAAACTTTTATTCTTTATGTCAATTTCATTATGTTTATTAGTAATCCATGGATCAAAAAAAAATAAGCACAAGAAGAAAACAATGTCAAGGAAGTTTTATTGAAGAAAAAGCTAGTAAAGAATACGACAATAAACAGGTCTTATTGGTGGGATTTGTTTAAAATAAATGATGTAGTCATAGGAGATACCAAATGTTTGTTTGGGGAAAAATTAAGTAATTTTTTATCTAGAAAGTGTCCCTTCCATAAATTTAAAAGTGAGTCCTTGGAAAGTCGGCTGATTATAAAATTTCTAGACAGCCTTAGTTCTGTCTCAATTGAAACAGAAATGAAATGTTTGAAATGGATTTTTTTCTAGTCACAACAAATTAATGTGCAAAGGGCCTGTAAAGACAAAAACTCGAAAAAATACGAAGACAACAATCGGTTTTCGATTAAATCATACTTCGGGATTCTTTTTTATGTAGACATTGGAAAAAACCATTTATACCGTAGATACATGGGCAAAAAAAAAAAAAATTAAACAAGAAAATGTTGATAATGGTAAAGTTTCCATTTTTTCCGAAATTTTTCCTTTTTTTCCGAAAATTTTCCTTTTTCCCGGAATTTTTCCCCTTTTCCAGAATTTTTTCTTTTTTTCCGGAATTTTTCCTTTTTTCGGAATTTTTCCTTTTTTTCGGAATTTTTCCTTTTTCCGGAATTTTTCCTTTTTTCCCGGAATTTTTCCCTTTTTTTCTCAAATTTGTTGAGGAATCCATTGACGTCTTATTGGATACTCACTTTCCTGGTAGCTCCCCTGTGTATCGCAAGTGGGAAAGTCGGGCTGTCTAAATCTGGTCTATATTCCCAAACTTTGGACCGAGATTGAAGTCATATTCATACCTAAGGCAGGAAAGAGCTCGCACGTGAAATCAAAGGATCTTTTCTGCTTAAAACTTTAGAAAGGTTAATTGATATCCATCTTCGGCAAAGTATTAGCCCAGCTTTACTCTCGCCGTCCCAACATGCGTACTGCAAAGGCAAATCGGTTGAGACAGCCTTACATTCGGTTGTGCGCACCATCGAAAAATCCTTGAGCATCAAAGAATACACCATGGTGGCTTGACATTGAGGAAGCATTTAACAATGTCAAATCAAATGCGATTACCGACGCACTTGCAAATCTGAAAGTGGATACTTCGCTCGGAGTGTTGATCAATCAATTGCTTACATGCAGGATTATTAACACACAGCTGGGCGGAGCATCGGCCAGAAGAATTGCTGGCTGCGGTACACCTCAGGGTGGAGTCTTGTCACCTCTTCTGTGGAACCTGGTAGTAAACGAGCTACTGATGGACCTGGATACGTCATGTTGTAGAGTGATCGCCTATGCTGATGACATTGCTATTGCTGCCTCCGGTAAACACCCGGACACTCTCAGGGAAATCCTCCAATATGCTCTCCTTCGGCTCAACAAATGGGCCTCCAAATGTGGACTGGGGGTTAACCCCCATAAAACGGAGCTCGTTCTCTTCACGAGAAAATATAAAGTTCCCCTCATAGACCCTCCTATGATAAATGGCACCAGTCTCACCTTCTCTGAAAACGCAAAATGTCTGGGTCTTATTTTGGATAGGAAATTAAACTGGAAGGCCAATCTATTAGAGCGCGTCAAGAAAGCTAATGTAGCTCTCTGTTCCTGTAAAAAGGCTATAGGTAGGAGCCGGGGTATTAAAGCTCAAGTCACTCATTGGCTATACGTGTCCGTAATCAGGCCTATACTACTATATGGCATGATCGTATGGTGGCCTGCTCTTGACAGCGCGGTCCACCTCACTCGACTAGCTAAGGTGCAAAGATCTGCATGCATCTGCATCACTGGTGCACTGAGAACTACTCCCTCCGCGGCACTGGACATCTTGTTCAACCTGCTACCTTTAGATATTTTCGGCAAACAGATGGCTGCCTGTGCGGCCATCCGCCTGAAAGCCTCCTCTCAGTGGTCTAGCTATCGCTTTGGCCACTCCTCGATCCTTGATCTTTTCAACTTCAAACACGAAAACACGGACTACACCCCGCCGAAGCTGAGATTTGACCGTAACTTCCGTACGAGCATCCCTAACCAGGATGTATGGGACACTTGCCCCCCTGTCGATGGTAGTTCGGTTCACTTCTTTACAGATGGATCTAAGACGGAGGGTGGGGTGGGTTGTAGTGTTTTCTCCGAACAGCTCAATCTGAGCATCTCTTTCCGCGTCCCTGTTCATTGTAGCGTTTTCCAGGCGGAAATCATGGCGATTAAGGAAGCCCTGTCCTGGCTGAAATGTAATGTATTATCTGTCAGGGATATTAGCATTTTCAATGACAGCCAAGCGGCAATCAACTTCCTGGAATCGTTCTCCTTCACTTCAAAGGCCGCCTTAAACTGTCGTTTATCTCTTATGGAGATGACAGAGCAGTTCAACATTCACCTATGCTAGGTGCCGGGCCACAGGGACATTCCAGGTAACCGCAGGGCTGACGACCTCGCCAGACAGGGCACCACTCTAAGGATTTTGCCCGACAGGCAAGCACTGGGTATGCCCCTCGGAACATGTAACTATCTACTAAAGCTGAACACTATTAGCACGACCAACCTCAGATGGGTAAACGGCTCAACGTGTCACATCTCGAGACAGATCTGGCCTAAGCTGGATGATAAACGTAGTGCCAATCTAATCAAGTTAAAGCGTACACAAATCAGCTGCGTTGTTGGTGCTCTCACTGGACACTGTTTTATAGGCCAACATGCCAAAAGACTTGGTGTCTTCTCCAACGACTTCTGCAGAAGGTGTAGGGACGAGGAGGAGGAGGAAACCAGCCTTCACCTCCTATGCACATGTCCAGCACTGTCGCATAAAGAATGTTCCATCTAGCATCCCCCTTCCTTGACGACCTCGGCGATCTGGTGTCCTTGGACGTCATGAGCATGCATCGTTTTGTCAAAAGCTCCGGTTGGATTTGTTAGTCCCTGAGTGGTCTAATGGTTTGATGCATGGTATCACAAAGGATCTTCACTGGTCTTAGTGTGTCTGCACTCTCATGTGGGCAGCCAACCTAACCTAACCTAACCTTCTCAAATTTGTACATTTGTTTAGGGTAGTTTAGGGGATGAGCAGTGCGGTTTTCGTCCGGGTAGAAGCACAACCGACTAGTTATTTACTCACAGAATGGTTCTTGAGAAGGGCTGGGAGTATGCTAAACCTGTTTTGCGGATTTTGAAAAAGCGTATGATAGGCTTCCTCGAGGCAAACTCTGGAGTGTTCTGCAGGAGTATGGGATTGATGGTTTCTTGTTAAGGACGATTCAGTATATACAAACTGTAGAAGCTGTGTACGGATAAACGGTGCTAAATTAATACCTTTTACTGTGGGCATTGGACTCCGCCAAGTGGGCGTTTTGTCACCTCTCCTCTTCATGGTATATACGGATTGGATGTTGCAGCGCAGCCGTGGCGGGGAATGTTTCAAAGTAGGAAACCTAAGGATTAGTCATCTTCTCTTTGCGGATGATTTGGTCATCCTTGGATCCTCTCAAACCGAATTTCAGCGGGCACTCGAAAGGTTTTGTTTGTTTTATTGTTTGGTTGCAGTTTTTGAACAATTGTTCTAGCGTTTTTGCTACGACGATTACTGCAATGTCATCAGCGTAGCCCATAAATTCTACTCCGCTCGGCCTTGGCGTTCTTAGTATGCCATCATACATCTACCAGTCTTCTGCAGATAATGCAATAGTAACGTTCAGTCATCATACATTATATACCACAGGCCTGGGTCTAGCACTGACCCTTTTTTTGTCGGGATAGGAAACGCTCAACTGGAGCACTCAGGCGCCACTGGTCCATTGTACTACCAGAGAGCAAACCCTGATTTACCCATTTTATTGGAATTTTCCATGTCTTTCTAAGAAAGCCAAACAAGCACTTCAGTGATGAGGAGCTTACAGTACCAGCACTGACCACATCCGCACCGAGGATATGCCACCTGATACGAGCAAAGGCCGGACACTCACATAGATAATGTTCCGCGGTGTCGTCGCTCTCTCCACAAGCGTCGCAGATTGTAGTGTCACTTAAGCCCAACACGTTAAGGTGCTTGGCAAAAGCAAAGTGGCCTGTCAAGACGCCAATAAGTTGTCTACAGTCTTTTCAGCTGAGAGACAGCAAGAATGCCGCTGATTTCTTACAGACGTCCAGGAGCATGCGTTTAGTCAACCTGCATCCCGGAGAGTCATGCCACACACAATTGTGCTTGTGAGAGACCCAATCGTCAATAGAAACCCTAACCAAGGATGCAGGGAGACCCAACGCTCTGACCCTTGGCGGACTCCTCCCGTAATTGTGTACGTCCTAGGCCCCTCTTCCGTGTCATAATAAAGAGTTCTCTCACTGAAGTAGCTGCCTATTATTCTCAGCAGGTAGTTAGATATATGCAGGTTGCTTAGTGCTCTAAATATGCAGCTCCAGCTGGCTGAGTTGAGTGCGTTTTTGACGTCGAGTGTTACGACGGCCGAGTATCCGCAATCGTGTCTATAGTTCATATTCCATAAAACCCGTGTTCCACTGGCAAGTATTTCTAAGTATTTTCAAGTAGAGGCTGAATGGAACCACTGAACTTTTATCCGAGTTCTCTTTTATTTAGCCAAGACCAGAACCATTTTGGAATGTAAATACAATGATTTATCAAAATTTTTGTGAAGCAAACTGTGATGCACCGTGCTCAACGACAGATCATCTACTCGTCCCTCGAGTACATGTGCTTTTTAAAATCTGAATTTTTATTTGAAGATGGCAATACAAATATACAAATATTTGGCGCAACAGCTCTTTAAAGTGCCAGGGCGTAGCTTCTCGCAACCACTCATGTTGTGTGCGTTATATTTTTCACACGAATGGAAGGGACCTACAGTTTAATGCCGAATTCGAACGGCGCTTTGAGAAGCTTTTTTTGTTGTGACAACAATACTCTCGGATGTTTGTCAGACGCTCGCGAGAGGTGGGACCGTGAAAAAAACTTTTTGGTGTTTTCTTATATTGGAACTTGGAACCTCATGCGTAGTGATCCAACACACTAACCACTTACGCCACGGCGCCCCCGAAGATGGCAATGGTGCAGTGAATAATGTGCTTGTGTGCAAGTTCAACCACCAGCGAGGAACAGCAATCACCAGCCACCCGAGTAAATAAACGAAAACGAATAACATCCAAGTTTTCCGAACCCCTGCACCAAAGAGGGTTCCTGTCTGGTGGTACAATGTACCAGAAAGTATGAGTGCTCTGGATTTTCTTTTAAAAACGCCGTGGCGCAAGTAGTTAGTGAGTCGGACTACTGCACGTGAGGTTCCATGTTCGAATCCCAGAAAACACCAAGAAGTTTTTTCACGGTCCCACGTCTCGCGAACATCTGACAAACATCCGAGAGTATTGTTTTGTCACGAGAAAGCTTCTCAAAATAAATTGCCCTTTGGATACGGCACTAAACTGTAGGTCCCTTCCATTCGTGTGAAAAAAAATATAACGCACACAACACGAGTCATTACGAGAAGCTAGGCCCAGGCACTTAAAGAGATGTTGCGCCAAATATAAAAAAAAAAAGCTTTTTATCATTCAGAAGTACATAAATCAAACATGGCTACTAAAGTGTGTGGGTCGTGTCTCTGCTATGATTCAAATATGCTATAATGATGTACCATCCATTCCATTCTGACTATAAAATTGCTACTGTAATTCATATGTATGGTCAATGGTCATCATCGGCCAACGTTCCAAATGCTATGCAGAAAGTAATAAAAGTCAGATTGTTCTAAGTAGGTGGCGTAATAATCGAGGTCAATATTTTCATTTTTCAAAGTATACATAATGTCAGTTCCACTTGGTTGCCATATTACTAACCAGAACCACCTAGCTGACAAGCCAGCCAGCAATAGCACTGAAAAATGTGTATTTCCCTACTCGTACACATACACAAATACACAGTGAGAAACATATCGACCAACCCTCAAAGCCATTGACCCCATAATAGAGGTTTCCTGATTGTGTTGAGTTCTTTACTATTTTTTTTTTTTTTTTTTTTGAATATTAGCATTCTTCAAAGGAACTCCGACATTAATACCACTTAAAGCACCGGAATGTTTGGTAATTACAAGTAACTGCCGACACAGGCATTCTCCTCCATCCACACACTTTTTGTTCTTCGATTTTCCTTCTTGGAAACTAGACACAACTTACAAATACAGACACACCAAGAGCAGAGTCCACAAAATGGAGGAAACCTTTTTGTTGTTGCTATTTCTTTTACTTGCTGATTTATAGTTATGATTGAGTAAACTCCGAAGGGGGTGGCCGTGGTGGATATAGGAATAGAGAAAAAGCAGAACACAGCACAGAAATAGTTGCGATAGAGCGTGTAACAGAGAAAACAACAGGGAAGCGTCCCTAGCAACATTTTCATCATCATAGAAAAAATATAGTTTCTCCGGGTACACTACTATCCTGTGCGAATGTAGTGTTGTACTGCGCGCAGGACAAATAGTTCCAGGAGGACAAAAATAAAAAAAAGTCGAGAGAAAATAAAAACCATCCCCAGTTAGTGTTTTTCATGTTGTCCTCTCCCGGGCATCATCCTTCTTGCTATCCTGCTATTCTCAAGCTGGCGTTGGATGTCCTTATGCACAGCTATACGCGGGATATATGGCAAAACTATTGTTGTAGTAGTTTTGTTGAGTAAGGATATGGTAGAGGAGAAGGATAAACGTCGCTATCACCAGAAGCACCACCTATCTTTCGGTCAATGACTCATTGACCTGCTTTAAGGCTTTTTTTTTTTTTTTTTTGTTGGATGTGTTTGGTTACCATCAGTGTTCAGAGGCCGGTTGTGTTCTATGGTGGTTCGATGCAGAGGTAATTAGAGCCTTACAGAATATATATATTTTTTTGTTCGCCCCGTTTTATAGGAAACAAGTAAATATGAAAAAGGGGAGAGTGAAGATGGCAATAAAGTTGTTGTAAGGGCGAGAAGGTGGGAGGGGATACAAAGAATAGAGGACACAAATTAAAACGGATGGAGAGAGTCCTGTTTTTCAGGAATGAATTGTAAATGTTAATCCTTGACTTTTATTCGGGTGTCCTGTTTCTTTTCCGAGTTTTTTTTTTTTTTTTTTGCTGATTCTCTACTTTTTTGTAATACTGGTTGGTGGTGTATTGTTCGCGAAGGATATCCCCTGTGGAATTTCATCGTTCATTGTACTCGTTGTGTAACTTTTTTGTGTTGTACAAAAAATTACTGCTGAATGTTCGGCGAAGAAGAGAATTGTATTCCGAGGTAGTGTGGTGTGAATAAATTAAGGAAATTGAAGAAGCCAACAGAAATTAGGTTCTCTGGTTGCGAAGTGTATTCAATAGAAAAGGAGGTGTGGGGAATGAAAGGATTACATTTTCATTTTAAGCCGTTTTCCGAGATATTAGGAGCTTTAGGCAACGCTTACTTGAAATAAATGTTGTTGTTTTAGAACGGTATTTTATTTTAACGAAAGACAACTTATTTTTGTTTTTTTCTTAATCCATGTTGCGATTATGTCCTTTAAGCTATCAATAACTTTAAGTCATTGAAGTTAATGAAGTCATGAAATTCTGAATAATGTAGGTATGTCATTGAGGTGGTTGAAGTCAGTGAAAGCATCGATGTTATTCAAGTTATTGTAGTCAGTAAAGTACCTGGAAAACATTTCTTGACAAATGTTAGTTGGGACAAGATAAATTGAATTTCTCCTTAAGTACAGCAACCCATTTGCAACCAAAAGTGAGCCAAGTCAATTGTGAATTGGTCGTAATAAGTTTCACGAATTCAATGAGTTCATTGACTTCATTGACTCCAATGGCTGCAATGACTCCAATGGATTCAATGAAAGCAAGTGATTGAGATACTTACTTACTTAGGTAGCGCTACAGTTCGGGGTTTAGCTAATTGCCTCCAGTTGCGCACTCCAAGTTGGTCGAGGTCCCCTTGAACTTGTGCGCGCCACCTACGGCGAGGAGGTCCACTACTGCGTCGTCCCTCGGGGTTAGATTCGAAGACTCTGCGGGCCGGAGCGTTGGTGTCCATTCGCTCTACATGTCCTAATCATCTCAGACGTCCAATACGCAGTTTTTTGACTAGGTCGATGTCGCTGCACAGTTCGTATAGTTCGTGATTAAATCTTCTCCTTCAAAACCCGTCAACGCAAACGGGACCGAAAATCTTAAGAAGAATTTTTCTCTCGAAGCGACCAAGGATATATTCATCCTCTTTTAATAAAGTCCATGTTTCAGTGCCGTAAAGTAGGACTGGGATGATTAAGGTCTTATACAGAGTCTCCCTAGTTGTTCGAGATAGGGCTTTACTGTTGAATTGCCTTATAAGCCCAAAAAACAGCGATCGGCAAGAGTTATTCTTCGACTGATTTCTGCTTTGATCTTGTTTGTAGGATTTATAGCAGAGCCAAGGTAGACAAAGTCCCTTACTACCTCGAAGTTATAGCTGCCCACTGTGACGTTCCATCCAATTCGTCGGTGTATGATGTATGATTGAGATAAGCTATTCATTTTATGGGATCCAGTTACTCCGAGGATCTTGGAGACTGTGATGGTTCTGCTTTTCTCCTGGTGGCAGTAAATAGTTACGTAGTGTCCTTTGATACTGGTGGAAGTTTTGCAGACCGGTCGTGGTAGACAAGACAAGATGTATGTATATGATAGTGAGGTGCACTGCGACCTTTAAAAGATCTATTGTACCCCCCACACTACGGCTCTAGTCGATTATATGCTCGGTCTAGAGCACTTCCTCCAGTCCAGCTGCTGCTATGAACCGGAGTATCTTGAGTGGATCCAGCGAAGGTAGATTCAATTCTGATAGGAGGTATGCACCTAAGTGATTTCTTCTTTTGTAGATCAGTGCTTTGCATTCAATAAGAAGGTGCGCTGGTGTTTCTGCGAAGTCCCTGCAGAAGCTGCAGTGTCCGTTTCTCTATATTCCCAGTTTCCTAAGGTGCTCCTTGAGTCTGCAGTGGTCCGTTAACATACTCGCCAAGATGCGAAGTCGATTCTTACTAACTCTTAGGCAGGTTTTGTTTCGTTTCTGGTTGTATGGTATTTCCCCAGAAGTTCTTTTGTCTGTCTTATTTGGGGGATATCGTCCCAATGTTTGGCCTATTTGTTCTCTTCCTCTTTTCTTAAGTCTTTCGTATTTTGTGGGGTCCTATCCCACAAAGGGTTCTGGTCCAAGGAACGGCGTATCTGATCCGTTTTTAGCTAGTTCCTCTCCACTCCTACATATCCTGGTACCCAGTAGCGAGTTACTTTGTCTGTTTCTCCTAGTTTGTTGATCCTTGTGAGACATTCCCATACCAGTTTGGATCTGCTCTCGTGCGAAGTCAGTGCTTTAATAGCGGCTTGGCTGTCTGACAGTATTGCGATGTCCTGCCCGCGATATTTCCTCTCTACATCGAATTTCGCGCATCTTCCAGTGAACTTCTGCTTGAAATATACTGGGGAATATTCCCAGTGATTCTGAGTATCTGGTCCTGGGCCCGTACACTCCTGCCCCAGTGCCAGTAGATGTTTTCCATCCGTCTGTGTACCATTTTATTGTCTTTTGTTTGAGTTGGTATTTATCGGATTCGCTGCTACAGTCTCTTTTGTTGCTCAGCTTTGATTAAAATTTCCTTGCAAAGCAGTATTTCTTGACTATATCATCTCTGCGCCAGTCCAAAAGCGGCACTAACTTAGATAGGATTACTCGCTCTTTGTTTGCGATGTATGCTCCTTTCCTGGCGGAAATCATGGCGATTAAGAAATCCCTCTCTTGGCTGAAATGTAATGTATTATCTGTCAGCGATATTAGCATTTTCACTGACGTTCAAGCGGCTATCAAGTCCCTGCAATCGTGCCCCTTTACTTCTAAGACCGTCTTAAACTGCCGTTTGTCTCTTACAGAGATGACAGAGCAGTTCAACATTCACCTATGCTGTGTGCCAGGTCACAGGGACATTCCAGGAAACTGTAGGGCGGACGAACTCGCTAGACAGGGTACTACTCTAAGGATTCTGCCAGATAGGCCAGCCATTGGTATGCCCCTCGCTACATGTAAGCATCTACTGAAGCTGAACGCTATTAGCAAGACCAACCTTAGGTGGGATATTGGCTCAACGTGTCACATTTCGAGGCAGATCTGGCCTAAGCTGGACCAGAAACGTAGTGCCGAGTTGGTTAAACTAAAGCGATTACAGATCAGCTACGTTATCGGTGTCATCACCGGACACTGTTTAATCGGCCAACATGCCAAAAGACTTGACCTCTTTGCAAATGACTTCTGCAGGAGCTGCAGGGACGAGGAGGAGGAGGAAACCATTCTTCATTTCCTATGCACATGTCCTGCTCTATCACGCAAAAGAATGCTCCATCTAGGAGATCCTTTCCTTGACGACCTCAGCGATTTGGCGTCCTTAGACGTCATGAACATCCATTGCTTCATCAAAAGCTCCGGTTGGTTTTGTTAGTCCCTGAGTGGTCTAATGGTAGATCCTTGGCATCACAATGGGCCTTTACTGGTCTAAGTGTGTCTGCATCGTGGTGCAGACAGCCAATCTAACCTAACCTAACCATGCTCCTTTCCTGATGCCCTCTTTGCTGATTCTTAATATGGTCTCTTTGTCGATTCGCTCTAGCACTATATGTAGTCGAGGTATACCTACGATCACTTCTAGTGCTGCTGTGGGAAAGGTTCGCATGGCTCCTGTTATGCATGTGCAGGATAATTTTTGCACAGGGATGTCCTCGTCGTGGTTAGCCTAGTTCTGGTAACCCATGCCACTGCCCCGTAAGTGATGATGGGTCTTACTATCATCATGTATATCCATCTCAGTGTGGCGGGCCTGCAACCCTAGGTTTTTCCTGAAATGTTCCTGCACACCATAAGTGCTCTGGTAGCTTTGGTTACCATAGCTTCTACATGTTCTATCCAGAGGAGTTCGCTGTCTAGTGGTAAGAGTTACGCATCATCACCAATGGTTGGTTGGAACAACCAGCTATACACCCACACTCGCCCAGTAAAGGTCCAGTTGAAGTCGATGCAATGATTGCTTGGCATAAATGATTAGATATAGCGGTATAGTGATTGAATTCTTAATACACAGCTCTTGTCTAACAGCCTCAAACAAAAGGATCAACAACTTATAGCAGAAAATGGTGTCGATTTTGTATATCGTTTATTTGCTCTTGTATGAGAAATGAATTTCTCGGTCTACTAAACTCAAAACCGCACACTAAAGCTCGTGTCAAGTTAATTAATTGACTTTTAATTTATTGTCATTCCCGATTAATTAGTTATTTAGCAATGTCTGTACCAGCTATTGTCTTCTCCACTCTCGTGTCTTCATTAAATTCAAAAATATTCCGGCCACCAAAACCGATGCTACCAATTAATCTTGCTAATCAAAGACAACAGGTCCAATTGATTAAATAATAGTTATCGCTACTATTTACCAGTTTGCAGCTTTCTACAAGTCACAAGTCACTGATAGTCGTCCGTCCAGGCTCGTATTTGAACTCTGATATTCTGGAAAACACTATACAACCTATAAGATAAAACGCGTTCCATCATCATTCATATTTGTAAATTTAATTGAAATGTTTTTCTCGCACAAGACACGTAAATCTAATTAAACAAATTATTTGCATATTAGCATAATTATAAAAAATAGGGGGACTGCCTATGTTTAATGATTGAATCAAATTTATTAATAGATAAGTCACAAAACAATTAAACTTAATTATTTTAACAATGAAAATCTATTAAGCGTTATTTTTCGGCTCATTCATGAGTTATAAAGGAAAAAAGGCTAAGAGTCATTTTATTGGTGACTTCAAAAGGGTGTGGCAAGGTCATAAATAGTCACTTTGGTTTTTGTAAACAATAATTAGTGACGCATTAAGTTTTGCTTTGCTAATTGACAGATTCGCATTTAATACTAGATGGCGTTATAAGAATATACCCGATTTTGACAGATAGAATCAGAGTTGCCAAGTGACCTAAAAAATAGTACATCTTACCTGAGGTTAGTGACCTTGTGATTTGCGGAACGTGCATATGTCATACAGTGAAAGTCGCTTAGAACGACGGTGAAAGGACCGACAAATGCGGTCGTTATAAGCAGACGTCGTAATAAGCGAAGTCGTACCAAGCGACTTTCAGTGCATATAGTCCGCTTGGTTTCCATAAACAGTATGGAAACAAAATCAGAATCAGAGCTAGATGGGGCTTTGAAAATACGGCTACTATTGATGTTAGGATTACTTACTTACTTAGATGGCGCTACAGTCCGGGGTAGACCTGGGCCTCAACCAACAAACCTCTCCAGCCAGCACGGTTACGAGCCAGCTGCCTCCAGTTGCGCACGCCAAATTGGTTGAGGTCCCCCTCCACTTGTTTGCGCCACCTACCGCGAGGTCGTCCTCTACTGCGCCGTCCGTCCGGGGTGGATTCGAAGACTTTCTTAGCGGGAAGGTTGGGCTCCATCCGCTCTAAATGACCCAGCCATCTTAGTCGCTGTATGTGAACTCTTCTGGCTAAGTCGATGTCCTTGTACAGGCCGTATAGTTCGGCATTGTACCTTCTCTCTGACTGGGATGATTAGTGTCTTATACAGAGTTACCTTAGTAGTTCGAGATAGGGCTTTGCTACTCAATTGCCGTCTTAGCCCATAGAAACAACGATTGGCAAGAGTAATTCTCCGTGTGATCTCTCCACTGATGTCATTTGCGGAGCTGACCATAGAGCCTAGGTAGACAAAATCCTTTACTACCTCAAAATTATATCTGTCTATTGTGGCGTTCTGTCCAAGACGCCGATGTTGGGTGTCCTTTTTTGTAGACAGCATATATTTTGTTTTGCTTTCATTGACCGCTAGACCCATCTTTGCTGCCTCGTTCTCAATACTCGTAAATGCCCCATTGACGGCCCGCTGAGTTCTTCCGATTATGTCAATGTCATCGGCATAAGCGAGTAGTTGTACAAACTAGAAGAAGATTGTACCTCCGAGGTTGGCTTGTGAGTTTCGTACAATTCTCTCAAGTACTATGTTAAAGAGATCGCATGTTGGGGCGTCACCTTGTCTAAGACCTTTCCTGACATCGAACGGTTCGGTGATGTTCTTACCGACTTTGATGGAGCAGCGAGAGTTCTCCATCGTCATTCTGCACAAACGGACGAGCTTGGCACGGATGCCAAGACTAGACATGGCTCTGTATAACTCGTCTCTATACACGCTATCATAGGCAACTTTGAAATCGATGAAGAGGTGGTGCGTATCGATTTTATATTCATGGGTTTTTTCCAAGATCTGCCGTAGTGTGAATATTTAGTCAATGGTGGACTTTCCAGGCCTGAAACCGCGCTAATAAGGACCTATCAGGTTGTTGACGATTGGTTTTAGGCGTTCACATAGTACGGCAGACAGGATCTTATATGCGATGTTTAGGAGACTTATACCTCTGTAGTTGGCGCAGTTCAGAGGGTCTCCTTTCTTCAGGATCGGGCAAACGATGCTGAGGTTCCATTCATCGGGCATACTTTCGTCCGACCAGATTTTACAGATGAGCTGGTGCATGCTCCTTACCAACTCATCTCCTCCTGCCTCGAAAAGGTCAGCGGCAAGGCCGTCGGCTGATGTTAGGATTGCAAAAACAAATGTTTTACTCGATCACATTTAGAGCATAATAATAATAATTGCTAGATTTAGACAGATTGTTGTAACTATGAAAATGTTCGAAACAAGTTCTCGTAATTGCTTTTAAAACTTGATTTATACAAAACTTTAAGGGGCCACTTAGAACTTGTGACTCTTAAAGAGTGTGGGTAACAGATAATTGACAGATGAGTATTTAATGCTAGATGGCGTTGTTAGGACACACATTTGACAGATTGAATCAGGATTACCAAATGACAAATAGAGTTGATGAGCTTGCTGTTTATCATCAAACATTTGAATGCACCAGAAAATTCATTAAATACTTTAACATCCTTCACAAATTGGACTACCTCCACAGGATTCAAATACCATTCTCTATCTGCTCCTTTGAGTTTCAATTGCATACACACGTTGTTTTCTTGTTTTTTTTTTTTTGTTTTTTTTTTAGACCCTTCCTTCTTGCTATGAATCCCTACACACAATTTAATCAGCAAAGCAATCAAGGATAAGTAAACAACAACAACGTGATTGACTGATTGTCTCGCCTTTCAGTCTCTTTAGAATTGACCTTCGTTGGTATTTATTTATATATTTTCTTTTGGCATATCAAAAAGGATTCTGCTGACTACTGACTGCCACTGTGGGTACTGTTCCTTTTTGTTTTGTCTTCTGTTGTGCATCAATTTCACTGCCCCCATTGTCCATCCCCACCACGCCAACAGCCATCAATCTAATTTTGTTTGCATTTTTCATTGCGATGGCATTCTTGATTTTAAATTAGACGTTCAACAGACAATCGGACAATAAGAAAGAAAACAAAAAAATAATCAAAAAATTCGAATTGGCTTGCCATCGATGCGTGGGCAGATGTTTGGTTTTTATTTTTAAAACTTAATAAAAAAAAAAACAGGCTTAAATATTCGAAGCTATAAAGTCAACACACCCACTAGTTATTTTCTCGGGGGCAACATTGTTGCCAGCGTGCGATAATTAAAACTTTTTTTTTTCGAGTTTCTTGTATTTTCCTATATTTCACTGAATAGCTTAAGGCGGATGCGTGATTTTTTTTTTAAGATATATTTTCAACTTAAGTGCTATCACCTGTGATTTATCGCTTCAGTTCCAACTGTGATGTGATCACACTCGCTTTGAATGGCTGCTGTCTCGTGTATGGTGTGGCCACACCGGGGTGAATAGAATATTTTTATGCAAGAAATAATCCACACGTAACTTGTAACATCTTGAAATACGTTTACAAATGATTTATGTTTAGCAAGGATAATAAATCTTGAAATTTTGCTTGAAATTTTTGAAATAAGTTGCAGCTGTATGTTGTGCAACAATGTTGCAAAGACTTTTACTTGAATTCGACTTTAATCGTGCAGGAAATAATAAAATTAACAGATTATTTGTTATTTAGAGCGAGGATTAGCTTAAATGATGGTCAGAGCATTTTACCACCGTCATCAGCAGAAATGTCTAATTCTGTCCTCTTATATTTCATGTGTTAGATATTTAGGTAAATATAATTTTGTACAAGTCGATGCAGTAGTCGAGACTAGATCTTCTTATATATTAATACGTGAACACGAAACTTATCGTACGTTTTTTTAGTATTTATTATAAAAGGATGTGGATGAAACTTATATCATTCGAAAGGTACTGTGCCATAGATGTGCAGAAAAAGAAAAGTCATATGTGTATGTTACCGCTAATTCAGGAAAAATAAAATGAACATGCACACATGATTTCCCCATAAAAAACCAATTAAATAAAGCATTTTAATCACGTTTATGGCTGTATGAGCTTAGATCCATGTGCCTTCCCTGCAGGGGGAGAATATTCCAAAAAGAAAAGTTAGGTAACCAAATGTACAGCGTTGTTTCTTTCGCTGTTAGTTTATTTCCCCTTGGTCGAATTTCGACCACACGCGATACTAGTTTCTATTATTAGATAGTAGCTTCTTCTTCTTCCTATTTCGGCGAAGTTATGATCCGAAAACAAGAGATCATAACCCTCCCACTTTATTGTATTTCTACTGATCCGCCTGTGGGGTTCGCCTATTTGACCTCAAAATATCGGCAGGTCTCCCGATTTTGCATCATTGGGTTACTGAGGCCGATCAAATACTGGTGTCGTTGCATTTGTGTGATCCAGGTGATTATAGGCCTGCCCCTCCTGCCTCGCGATGTCTTTAGACAGTGGCTATATGTCTTAATCTAAGGTTTTACTTGAATCTCACTGTAGTCTCTATGAATGATTGAGCCCATTAGCTTGAGTAAAAGAAACGCGGATATTGTCACAGAGTGTGAAGTTTGTCCACTATTTTCTTCGTAGCTAGCTGAACAATATGTTTTGCATGTATCTTGAGCCGTTCTGCTGCCCACAAGACTAGATAACCATAGGTCAAGATTACACCAAAAAAGTTGGTCATTGTATAAGTAAAGCTTTAAAGTGTTCTAAAGTGCTAGGTATACGTCTAAGATAATGGGTTGTATGCAAAAAGATGACTACGATCTCAGAGTCAGAGCTAACGAGCTTGAACTCACATATGAGATCGATTGTGCAAAGCGGAACTCGGACTCAGTTTCATATGCAACAAAATGAGATCGTTCTCAACGTTCTCTCTGTCTTATTTAGTTGTGATTGGAATTTTTTAGCGACAAGTTAAATAAAAACAAAACTAAAAATGTCTTCTGAAAGCGAAGAAGAGAGTGTGGTTTTCAATAGTGAATTGGATCACTTTAATAAATTTTTGGTTAAAGGACTTTGAATATGAGCTGAGGTCGATGGTGTTTGATCTGCAGTAGAATGGTTAGTTTGTATCAAGTGATTGTTTAATAAAATCATCTTCATTTAAATACTTGGCGAATTTATGTAAAATAAAACAAACAGCTATTAAATTGGAGATAGTATCTTGCTTAACTTGAGCTTTATATTGCAAAGTGGGAAAACGTTATTTTACTCGTATTTGTCCGAAACAACTCTCTATGATTACTCCTTCTTTTGTTAAGACAGCATTAAATTTACGTTAAGCATTATAACTTGGTATCATTAACCAATAAGTAATGCCATATCCTTCATCGCCCAATAATATTGCTGATGAATTATTACTCATTAATAAATAAGAAAGAGTTTTTCAAAATGCGGGAGTCATGAACGGATCCTGGCCAACAAACTTGTAACTAAATGTTACACTTTTATCGCCTCCACTGTGTTGCACTTTCATGGCCGCTACTCTCCACAGCTGTTTCAGCACAAACAACAACATTCAGCGACGATCACTCCACCCGAACCTGACCACTTCCCTCAATCTCATTGGCCAAGTCGTTTGCAAAAGTGAATTGCATTCACCTTTGGTTAGGTTAGGTTAGGTTAGGTAGGGTTATGATGTTATCATAAAACACTAGGCACCAAAGTGGGTCCATCGCGATCCCTAGGGAACCTTCACGGCAGAAGACCTAAACCCATTCTCCCAAGCAATTAATCTCCCTACAGAATCTGAAAAGATCCTTGTTATGGTTAAGGGACCTCACCTCTTCAAGGTTATCGAAGAAGTATCTACCAAGGTGCTTTAGCCTTGTCCTGGCAATTCCTTGACATTCACAGAGTATATGAGTTATACCCTCTGAGACATGTAGGTCATCGCAGTACCTACAAACATCCGTATCGGATAACCCTAGTCTCATGGCATGCCTGCTTAGGAGACAGTGGCCAGAGAGTATTCCTATCACTGTTCTTAGCCTCGATCTATCTTACTTGATTATCTCCCCAGATTGTCTGCGATCTAACACAGGCCACAAGGCCTTAGACACCCTGTGACCATCTAAGTTTGACCATCTTAGATTAGCCGTATCAATGATTTTATCCCGAATAATTCCCTTAGCCACGCACCCTGGTGGCTTAATACTACCAATTATATCGCTACGTGGGAGCCCCGCTCCTCTTTTAGCCATCGCTTCGACTTGCTCGTTGCCTTCAATATCGCAGTGTCCAGGTACCCAACATAATCTGACTCGGTTCTGCGTACATAATGCCCTAAGCATTGTGCGGCAATTCCTGATTATCTCAGATTGCATTCACCTTTGTAATTCACATTTGCTTTTTGCAGAAAATTACATAAGGGGAGATTGATATATGTAGTTGGGAGAGTTCCTCACACAGTGTTCTAAGTACCAATCCCGCAAGTTTGCGATGGTCTGTTTCTTAAAGACTTGGACGATATATATATCGGACCTGCTGCTGACCACAGCCGACCCGATCGTAAATTTTTGGACTCATCCTCCTCTAGGAGAAGCCATTGCTGGTCCTGTTCATAATCCTCTAGTTGGGGGATCCGATCCGTGCTAGGAGTTTACCGCGCCGTTGCAGGTACTGTTAAGTAACTGCCCTAAGCCGTTACCGCCAAGTGTCTACCAGCAGCGGGCGCTGCCGAGGGTCTGAGGATGCTGCCTAAGTGTCTGCCACAAGCGAGCGCTACCCAAGTGTCTGCTACAAGCGGGCTCTGCCAAGTGTCTGACACGAACGGGCGCTGCCTAAGTGTATCCTACAAGCGAACGCTGCCAAGTGTCTGCCACGAGCGGGCGCTGCATAAGTATCTGCCACAAGCGGGCGCTGCCCAAGTGTCTGCAACAAGCGGGTGCAGCCAAGGGTCTGCCACAAGCGGGCTCTGTCAAGTGTCTGCCACGAACGGGCTCTGCCTAGGTGCCTACCACAAGCATTTGCTGCGCAAGGGTCTGCCCCAAGCGTGGTCTGCTACAAGCGGGGCCTGCCTAAGTATCTGCCACCAGCAGGCGCTGCCAATTGTCTGCCACGAGGGAGCGCTGCCGAGTATCTGCCACGAGCGGGCGCTACCTAAGTGTTTCTCACAAGCGGCCGCTATTCAGTAGAGAGTAAGGCCGACGTAGGTATCAGAAAATTGTTAAGGTCAGCTTAGATCGGGCCTCATAATATATGAAATAGGACTCAATTCAGTTGTTAATTAGGCCAGGCCAGCTTAAACTGAAAATTCATTGTATTACCGAATAAAAAGCTTACCTATCTACCAAATGTTTCGGATGTTTCTTAAGTAGACCCTGGATCCGACGAGCGAAACCTTAGCCTTTGAAAAACACCCTCACAAATTTCAACACTAGTAAGTTTTTCTTCTGTGTTGCATGTAGTTTGCACATTTATTGAGTAGAAAGGATACTTTGTGATTGACGCACTCCTCATAGTGATTTAGTGTTTTCTTTGTACAATCAAGAGCACC
Source organism: Brachypalpus laphriformis (assembly GCA_945910035.1). NCBI lineage: Eukaryota > Metazoa > Arthropoda > Insecta > Diptera > Syrphidae > Brachypalpus > Brachypalpus laphriformis. The sequence continues at coordinate 40,492,563 of OX246756.1, forward strand.
AATTGCGCAAGGAAATTCATACTGCTTATGAAACTTACTTCCTTTGCGCTTCTTATACATATTTCTTCCGAAGTATGCAGTCATTCGCATGGCTTTCTATTTCTGCTGCAACTCGCTGTATCGGTCTAGATATAGTTGATTGATGTACACCAATATCTTCACCAATTCCTGTTTGAAAGCCGAGGTTTCCTATACACGCGGAAAAATTATCATTTTTCCTTCATTCGTCAAAACACCACCGCGTGTTCTCATGGTCGGTCCCAAAAATTCTTCAGCTAATAATTTCGCAATCGAAGAGAGATTGCTAAATCGATACAACCGAGAAAAATATTCACCAACTGGACACCTATTTCTATAAATTCAATTTGTAACGAAATTTTGCTGAAATTTGGTCATCTTGACAGTTGTATATAAACTGAGTGAAATACCATGCTTAACTATTTATGAGATCGATCTCATGCAGTTAATCGTTTTCTCATCTTTTTGGATATCGAAACAAGCTCTGTCTCACATCGAGCTTTCAATTTGTGATCGATCTCAACACCTTAAGATCAAGATCACAAAATGAGATCTAACTCGGTCAGTGTATTTTTTTTTTTTGTTTTTGCATACCATGCTAAGAAAGATCTCAGAAAAGTGAGTTAAGAGCTTGAAGTCATCTTTTGCATAAGATCCATTGCCTTTAAAAGTTGGGGACTTAGGTTGTTTTTACTTTCAGTGTATAGAAATAGCAATCACCAATACTTCTGGAAGCTATAATGTACTAATAAAGCAGTACAATGGACCTACTTTCTGGCTTAGTACATCCTCATCGAGGGCCGATCCTAACCATGTACTAATAAATAGCTACGAGTATAAGTCATGAATAGCATAATATGATTCATATAATTATAAAAAAGGCATTGTACAGCGGCTCTGAGGGGCCGCAAATTCAAACCAATAGGTGAACGAGAGTATCCATAGTAAATCAGTACTGGCTATAAGTTATGTGCAGTAATTTTCTTGTTTCTTTATTAAAACAAAATGCAAACTGGCAACGTTTCCTTTTCGCTTGCTTTTCTTTCAGATTTCCTTAGTTCAATTTTTTTTTTCTATCATGCACCAACAATAACAAGACTATCACCGTGACAACCGACGGACGTGTAGGTATCGCTCTCGTTGACAGCGACAATTGACACCATGAATCATTGGACTACTCCTTTGTTATAATCTTTATGTATAAGTGCACAAGTGTCTGCATATACTTAGCTTTGTATGCCTGCACCAGCTTACTGTTGTGCTGTCGTATACCACCTTGGCTGGCTCATGCACATCATAACCCAACCACCATCATTTCATCCATCATACTTTTTATGAATATTAAAAGAAAACCAGTTGGAGAAGTATGGCTTATGAATTGAGACATGTGGTGGTAGGGGCATACTCGTACATAAATCATTGTCATCATGAAAATTACGTAAATGTTTGTGGTTTTTATTTTTTTTATTTTAAATATTATAAATTCTATTTCAGTGTTTTCATTATCTTTAAAAGATTTCTGTGTTTCCCTCTAGGGACACTGTAATCGTAATCTAAAATTGTATCCGAAAATAAAACTCCCGACTTGGCGTCATCAAATGCCTTGACCCATCCTAATTTTTCCCAGCATTTTATCCTGTTTCCTCTGTTATGTATTGTTCCCATCGGGGTTATGTGCAATTATGTATACATGAATATATACTTATACATACATATAAAACGCCCACGAAAAAATCGATAACATAGCCTCCAGGCAGTAGACACACACAAAAGTACAATAAAGACCATGTTGTAGAGGGGTCAGGCATCATAGGGATGGGTTTATGGCCAGGGTTTTATCTCTGCCCATGTGCCAGTTTCAAGAGCTGACCCAAATTCAATTTTCCCATCAAAATATATCTACCCAAAGCATTTGTGTGTGCGTTTTAGTGTTCACGTGGTAGGGCCATCCATCATAGCATTAAGAGCAAAAAAAAAGAAATCCAGGACCCAGAATCTGTTCAAAGGGATGATTAATGACATAGCGTGCTGGTAATGGAATCACAGAATAGATATTCGGAACGAATAACAACAAAACAAAAATTCCTTCACGATAAAATGGAGGATTTTCCTGGAAATATTATAGAGTGCAGCAGACATCAGGTGGGAGGAAGTATCAAACTTTTTATCGGCATAAATTGTTAGCTGGGTGTGTATATACGTATTTCTGCTTTGTAATAGAAGGAAGTTGAAGCTGTTAAATATTAATGGGTGTGCGTTGGTATTGATTTTTTTTTTTTTTTTCGGAGATATCCAATATCCTGCGGCTATGGGCCTTTTTTTTATTATTCAGAGATTTTAACCCTAGAAAGATAATCTACGTCTGCCAGACGTATGGCGCGAAAAAAAATGTAATATCCTTTTAACTGTAAAACCGCATCGGGTTTTTATGTTTCTCTTAATATGAACTACATTAATAAATAAAACATTAATATTTTATAAAAAGTTCATGGGTTTCATTTAATACACTAACAAAGTGCCATACGTCTCTAAGACGTATGATTATCTTTTACGTCATAAAAAATATGATTATCTTTCTAGGGTTAAGTAGATGGTGTGACTTGTTATTAGGAGGAATAACAGCGTGAATTCTGACGGCTGTGCAGAGGTGCTAAGCACAGATGACGATTGCATCAATTAGTAGACTCAGGTTTTCCAATACTGAATATATTGAAGCCACACTAAATACAGCGTACAGCTTGTCTGTGCATTAGCGGAGCGCTACGTACAATTCCCTCTGCGGCTCTGGACATCATGTTTCATCTGAGACCCCTCCATATATTTAACAAGTAATTGTCAGCGAATGCAGCTGTTCGCCTTGAAGCTATCCAACAGTGGTCAAGAAAAGAATTTGGCCAAGCCATTCACCATTCTGAATAAATTCACAATCTCTTCCGAAAACACGACCTAACCATACATACATGCATATTTGGCGCAACAGCTCTTTAAGTGCCAGGGCCTAGCTTCTCGCAACCACTCATGTTGTGTGGGTTATATTTTTCACACGAATGGAAGGGACCTACAGTTTAAATCCGAATGGCGATTTGAGAAGCTTTTGCGTGACAACAATACTCTCGGATGCTTGTCAGACGCTCGCGAAAGGTCCGTGAAAAAACCTTTTGGTGTTTTCTGGGATTCCATCCCCCTAACCATCCCACGTCTAAACTTTGACAAGAACTTCCTTGTCACCAGATCACTCTGGAATGAAGAGGCTTTCATAGAAGACGACTCGATCCACTTCTATACTGACGGCTCAAAAACCAAAGACGAAGTTGGTGGAGGGGTTTTCTCTGACAGGCTTAATCTTAGGCTCTCCTTCCGTCTACCAGATTATTGTAGTGTGTTCCAGGCGGAACTAATGGCGATTAAGGAGGTCTTATCTTGGCTAAAGAAAAACGTGATATCCGCCAAGGACATCCGCATATTTTCAGATAACCAAGCTGCAATTAAATCCGTGGAATCGTTCTCTATAAATTCAGTAGTAGCCCTAGACTGTCATTCGACTTTTAAGATGATGGCGGAGCAGTTTAATATTCACCTCTGTTGGATGTCTGGGCATAGGAATATTCCGGGAAATCGTGAGGCAGATGAACTCGCCAGAATAGGAACAACTGTACCCATCCTTCCAGACAAGGATAATCTAGGTATACCAGTCGCTACTTGTAATTGTAAATTTAAACTGGATGCAATTGAAAGAACAAATCTTAGGTGTACAAGTGGTACAACATGTCTAGCGACTTGGCCCAAGTTGAATCTGAAACGCTCTAAGAAATTGATCTCTCTCAATCGATTGCATATTGGCTCTATTATAGGTGTAATTACAAAAAAAAACCAAATATTTGGCGCAACAGCTCTTTAAAGTGCCAGGGCCTAGCTTCTCGCAACCACTCATGTTGTGTGCGTTATATTTTTCACACGAATAGAAGGGACCTATAGTTTAATGCCGAATCCGAACGGTGATTTGAGAAGCTTTTTTCGTGACAACAATACTCTCGGGTGTTTGTCAGACGCTCGCGAGAGGTGGGACCGTGAAAAAAACGTTTTGCTGTTTTCTGGGATTCGAACTTGGAACCTCATGCGTAGTGATCCGACACACTAACCACTTACGCCCACGGTGTAATTACAGGACACTGTCTAATGGGCAAGCATGCAACAAAGCTTGGCGAAATTCAAATGATTTTTGCAGAAGTTGCATGGAAAAAACCTTTATGCATACCCAGCTCTCTGCCCAGCTTCACCTAGGAGCTCTCTATTTTAATGATTAAGGCGATCTGCTAGATTTAGACATCAGGAGCTTCCTTCGCTTCATTAGAAGCTCTAATTGGTTTTAACGAGTAGGCTGGGATTACATGTTCCTTCGTGGTACCACAACGGACCTCCCTTGGTCTATGTGTTTTGGCTTAAGCTGGCAGCCACTTCAACCTAACCTAACCTAAATACAAAGATGTTTTATTGAACCCTGAATAGTAATTCAAAAACCTTGTCATGTACTCTGTCGTCCATGTGTAAGTTTCCGAACAAACCATTTTTTTTTTACGATTATATCGTTTATCTGTGCAAGAATCCAATGAACAAAATTCCTTCAAATCGTGTTAGAATCAACAGTAGACATTATTACATCTCAAAATGGTTAAAGCGTTTTAAGGAAAAAGCACAATAAAACAAAATCGCAAACATCATTAACGTGTCATAAAACCCACCATAAAGACCACAACCACAAAAATGCGTCTAGCTACTGAAGGCCTTCACAGTCGAGTAGAAGTAGGAAAACCTTTGCTACGTCAAAACAAAGTCAAGCGGCCTCTGGGCTAACCCACTTCTTAAGCTCCACAGGCTTTTGGGCGGCAGTGTAATTCCCATTCATCTCTATTTTGTCCGCTTCTATCATATTTTTACACGAATACAATTGAAATACAATACAACAATTGAAACAATGGTACGCATTCATTTTGCAGCAATGTTCTCAGTATATTCTACTGGTAAAATCTTACACAAAACTTCATACATACATGCACAGTGTGGCAAATAATATCCCGGACACAAACCATATCTCAGCAACCAAGAGCGCCATATAAAGAGTGTCCCATAATTCACGCAAAATGTAATTTTGATAGAAAATACAGATTTTTAATTAGAAAGCTTACATTTTTTATTGATTCATAGAGTATACAGATTGGGGTTATGTATGGAATAGCATATCGGATAAATGGCCGCCACGGTTTTGCTGGCAAGTACGTACGCTTTTATTGAAATTTTCTATGACTGTTTCGCATAAATGTGGCTGAATTTCATTAACACACCCCCCAATTTCCTTTTTAAAGACGTTGGTGGTCATGGGCTAGTTTGCATAGACCTTTGACTTCAAAAAATCCCAAAGAAAAAAGTCCAATGGCGTTAAATCGCAGGATCTGGATGGCCAATTCTGATCGCAAGAACGTCCGATTACACGATTAGGAAATGACTCATGCAGTAATTGAATTGTTTCTCTGGATGTATGGCATGTGGCACCGTCTTGTTAAAACCACATGTTGGTCACATCCATATCTTGTAATTTAGCCACTACAAACTGGGTTATCATGTCACGACAACGAACACCATTAATTGTTACTGCCTGACCAGCCGCATTTTTCTAAGAAGAATGGTCCGATAATACCTCCAGCCCCAAAATCCGCACCAAACAGTCACGCGTTGTGGATTACTTGTGGGTTTTCTGAACCCCAAATGCGACAACTTTGACGATTAACGAAGCCATCAAGATGAAAATGAGCTTCATCACTTTGTACGAAAATTGCGGACTGTAGCTGACAAACTTTCATTATTTTTAAAATATTGCTCAACAATGAAAATGCGTTGTTCTTTGGTATAGCGCTCCATTTTTACTAACCCCGAAATGTCAGCTGTCACATTGTTATCTTTTTTTTTGTTGGCACCACTGTGCTATTAAATGGCGCAAAATTCAAATTTTGCGTGAATTATGGGACACCCTTTATTTCTTCGAACTTCTTCTTCTTCTTCTTTTTATTAGCGAGGTTATAATCCGAAAATAAGCGATCACAACCCTCCCATTTCACCGCATTTCTACTGATCCGCCTGTGGGGTTCACCTATCTATTTGTTCGAACATGCGTTTTAAAGCTTGAATCATTTTCTATTATCTGTCAAAATTTCATGACATTCGATTGACATTTAACAATTATAAAATTAATTTTTCCAGAACACCTTTTCATTTGATGTTGAAATTTTAACATGGAACAAAGAGCGGTCATTAAATTCCACGCAAAACTTGGTAAAAATGCATCAGAAGCATTCCGATTGATGCAACAAGTGTAGAACAGTTGTTCTAAATCGGCATAAACTTTTTTTTGGCGGCAGAAAGACGCTGGAGGATGACAAATACACAGGAAGGCCAATTTCAGTTCGGACGCTTGAAATGATTCAAAAAGTATGGTATGTGATTTTGTTGCAGAAGACCGCAGTGCTTCACTGAGAATGATGGAAGAGGCCTTAAACACCAAGTTTTGAAGCGTTTGATGGCCAAAATCCATCGTATTCGATCCGATCCAGAAAGTTGGTCTCTGTTGCACGATAATGCACCGAGTCACTCAGCACTCATTGCTCGTCAATTGTTGGCTCGAAATCAAGTATGTGTGTGTGTTAAATTATCCGCCGTATTCACCTGATTTGGCACCGTGCGACTTCTCTTTGTTCCCGAAATTGAAAGGATGCTTTTTTGACGGCATTCCGACCAATCAAGCAGCTTCGTTATGGGCACTGGAGGCAATACGGCAAAATGAGCTAGAACAGTCATTTGAATCACTATTGAATCGCTGTAAGAAGTGTATTGAATCGGGAGGAAAATATTTTGAATTTCCCCGGAAAATAAACAGAAATCGTGTTTAAATTATGTTTTCTAGAGCCAGTCCAGGATATTATTTGCCACACTGTGTATATGCTCTTACCAAAAAAAAAACACTGCTCATGTATGTTGGCATATGAAATGACACTTTTCCACTCGTTACTACTTCTTATTCTTCTTCTTCTTCTTCTTCTTCTTCTTCTTTTTCTTCCTTTTATCAGCGAGGTTATGATCCGAAAATAAGGGATCATAACCCTCCCACTTCACTGCGTTTCTACTGATCCGCCTGCGGGGTTTCCGCTCGTTACTACGAGTATGTTAAATTCCGCTGATCAATTAGATGAAGATATAACTACTTTTATCTATCAGTCCATACATTCCAACGATAACCACTAATGACAGAACAAGACTGGGTTGGACAATATCGTCATCATCGTCTTTACTGCCAAGCAACGATGCACTTCAACTTCTATTTCAACCGAACATCGTTCAGGTCTTGCCCCCTTCTTCTCTTATTACTGACAATCGTCTTAATTGCAATTAATTAAATTGAAAGCATCTTCGAGATAAAAAAGAAATAAACCAACTCTCGAGGAGAGCGTATGCAGTGAATAATACTATGCACATCGCCAGTCGACATAACTAAGGGGCAAGATCCAATTGGACTTGACATTTTGACGACAAGTGTCATTCTTGTTGTCGTAATCTTTCCGCAGATATGCAAAAAATTAAAAATGCAACAAAAAAAAGGAAAACAAAAAATCAGGAAAAAAAGATAGAAAATCCGTCTGCAACATTGTTGCAGAACTTCTGTGTTTATATACATACGTTTGCTTGGCTTTGCTTTGACATCTGGCCGTCGACATTTAAACGTCATTTCTCGACTTTTCTTGTCGATCGATTGGGGAAAAAATTGACGAGAAATTGTAGATTTTTCTTTGATTTTTTTCACACGCGGATACGTAAAAATCCATCAGACTGTATAGTGTCATTCGAAAGTGCCTACAACTTCAGTTTGTGTCTCTCACTTGAGTTTCATGGGCGTGTGTAAAGCGGGTTTATTATTTCAACGTCTCGGTCGTCGGCGGCTACATCAAAGCCACAAATAGAAATATTTTCCTCCTCACATTGCGGTTTTTTTTTCTCCACTGGCAATCGTTTTGGTTTTCCTTTTTCCATAGCCGCTCGAAAATGAAACTAAAAACGAGCCGTGTATGACAGAAGTGAAGAAAAAGAGGAAACTGCTTAGTATTTTTTGCAAAGCAGTTTTTTTTTTGTTCTCTTCTAGTTGAGAGAAAATCGCTTGACAGTGCGCATTTCAAAAGCCAAGAGAAGAATCGGCAGCGGCGGCATCCAAGTCATACAGGTAACACTGTCACAGTCATAGTCATTTGCTGTCGTATCCAACTACAAAAAGTGTAACTGCCGTGCATTGCATGTTATTTGGGGGGTTGCAATTGGATATTTTGAGTACAAAGGGTTGGGGGGGAGGAGGGTACAAGAGTCTCTTTGTACTGATATCATGTTGTGTCTGAAATTGTCTGATGTTTGTCGTTTTGATTTAATGCGATATCATTACCGAGAACGAAACTGTGACAAACAAAAGCTATTGCAACATCTACGATGACTGGCTGATGATGATGATGATGATGGTTTTACGTAATACCATATTGAGTCTGAGTTGTTTGGGTGCCGAGGTCTTCCACCTGGACAAGTATGTGGCCTGGTTTTATGAATAGTGTCTCTATACTCAACGTCTGTGAATGAAAAGCGTAATTCAGTGCAATGAATTGCACTTAAAATGAATGGCACACAAAGAGAAAGACAGAAAGAGTGGGAGAGAGTGAGATGCGTAAATTGTTCTTCAAATGTAATTTGTGTCGTTTTTAATTAAAGGATTTGTTTGTAAAGATCCAAGTTCCGCTTCCACACTACCATCCTTTGACAGGGACAAAGTGAATGAGAACAAATAGTAGTCAAAAGGTTTTGTGAATTACTCACAAACGACTTTAAGGCTTTTGTAAATTAATGACTGGCTTCAACATAAAGTTGCGACAACTCCTTTGACGTCTTCTTGAAGATTTACCGCGCTTACCTTTGATCTAAAGACGACAATTTGTTTGATACTCTCCTCTAGTTATAATTTTAGAGAAATGCGAGAGTTTAAAAAAAGGTGACAAGTGCCCTCAGTGGAATAAGTGTAGCAATTTCCCAAGTTCGGGCTACTCGCTACAAGGATAAGCAGGTACTTTAACCGAAACAAACGTCAGAGCAATAGCCTCTAGGTTGCAAAATGGGAACTATGTGCTTCCTAAGCATGTCGCCTCAGGCTAATTGCAAACTTATAGATCAGTTTCAAAAGTCATATTTACTATCAACATCTTATAAAAAGGCTTTCTAGTTGATAAGTTTCTGTCAAATGTCTGTTTTTGTTCTATGTCCTAGAAGAAGAAACTAGACCTTTTCGCGGTTTGACGTCTATGCTGTCAAAGTGTTCTGGCGGCCAACCGACGTACAACCCATGGTGTGCAACCCTTCAATGCAAAGGACAAGTGTAATGCTGAGACATGCACATACACTCTGCCTTCGGTGGAATTTGAGGATCATTGCAAGGAGCTGAATATGGAGAACTATCGTATACCCGCCGATATACTGGAGAAGGTCAACTCGACTTTGAAACTCTACGAGGGCACAAAGAACTATCATAACTTCACGAGCAAGAAGTGAGTTAACTAGGAATTAGCAGCAATTTCTGGTAAACTTAACTCCCTCTCCATTGAAGGAACTTGTTGGATCCCTCGGCGAGGCGCTTCATAATGTCCTTCACAAGCGGTGAACCATTCCTCAGCCCGCAGGGCATTGAATTTCTCACGCTCAAGGTGAAAGGCCAGAGTTTCATGCTCCATCAGATTAGAAAAATGGTCGGTGTAGCCGTTGCCGTGGTCACGGGTAACACAGAGGAGGTGACAATTGCTCGAGCGTTTACAGAGGAACAGTTGGATCTGCCATTAGCGCCCGGATGGGGTTTGATACTTGATCAGGTGTACTATGATCGTTATGGTGAGGATGGTATCCGCAAATCACTCACTTGGGAAGAATTGGAACCGGAGATTGAGGAATTCGTCGAGAAGTACATCTATTCCAATATCTATGCGACGGAACAGAAGGACAAGTCAATGTTGTTGTGGTTAGACACTCTTAAAAAGCATTCGTACGATGTAAGGGAAAACAAGGATCGCGATGTAGGAAAGGCAGGCCTATAAACGCCTGAATCAGACAAATGCGACGACATCGGCAGTTCATTGGCCTCAGTAACCGAGTGATCCAAAATCGGCAGGCCTGCCGATATTTTCTGAGGTCAAATAGGCGAACCCCACAGGCGGATCAGTAGAAATGCAGTGAAGTGGGAGGGTTGTGATCCCTTGTTTTCGGATCATAGCCTCGCTGATAAAAGGAAGAAGAAGTAAGGGAAAACAAGGATGTGACAACTCAAACGTCACCGGTTATTATTGAGCAGATAGCACAATAAAAGTAGATTTATCTAAGAATACAGATCCACTTGAATTTTTTTTTTCACACAAACTCAACCAAAGAGAAGGAGACTATCCAAACGGTTGGTTATAATAAAATTCAGACTTTCTAAGAATGCAAGTCAACTTTTTAAGGTTTTTTTGTATAAAAGATGATTTAGTGTCTTCCCTTCTTCTTTTTGTTGTGTCCGACTTTACGGTGCTGCTGACGGGGTCCAGGTGTAACCTCTTGGTACACCGGAGTAAACGGAGAGTTCTTACTCAGATTCCGAGCCTTCGACATGTCACTGAAAGGAGAAATAAGTTAACGAATCTGAACGATGGGTTTATGAAAAAACCAACTAACTATTGATCTACAGCTCCAGTGGACATTCCGTGAACCTTTGACGATATCCTTCGCCCTGCGATTCCTCTTCTTTTTGAAACCAGTTCTCTCATACTTGGGCAGCCAGCGTTCGGGATCTGGTGGCACTTCAGCATTGTAATTCTTCGGCAACTTATCCTTCCTCTTGCGATTGGTTTTCTTTTTTTTCTGCACATCTCCTGGTGTGCTTGGTGATTGTTCGATCTTGGCATCGGCAGACATCTCGGCCGCCTTGGTACTCATGACCCAGTTTGCTGCATCCAAGTCGTCTATTTCGGAAGTTGTAGTCAGTTTTTCAAGTGCCGGTAGTTTCTTGCTGTCTTCGAGGGCCTTCTTCGGATTGATATGAGCATAAGCGATGACCAGCTGAGTGAGAACTTTCATGTCATTCGGTTTCAACTTAAGGAGCTCCTCGAGAGAACTTGCAGCAGTGTCTGTGGCACCGCCTCGCAAATGGAATTCAGCGGCTTGGCGCCACATGTCTGATAAATCGGCGCTGCTGACCTGGAATTAACGAGAGTAAGCGGTCGGGGGAGTCAGCAATATATCCAACTTACGTTGTTCTTCTTGTACCAGCACACTGCTGATTTGAGTAAAGCCGAGGCGGCTTGTTTATTGTCGGTGTCCAGACAGAGGGCCACTAAGGCCGATACAACACCTGGCTTGTACTTGGACAACAGTCGAATGCTCCCTGTATATCTATGCAGGCACATAGGACTGTTTCTTTGGCAGCTAATGATTTTTCAATCAATAGCATTAAGCTATGAATGGCTGTTTCCGTATACTTCTCAGGTTGATAAGCAAATTGGTTTGTATGCAAAGGATCACGTATAAACAACTTTCCCTTATATGATGATCGACAATTTTCTCCATCGCTCCGCCTGCTTCGCCGCCTTTTGGATGAAGTACCTGCTATCCTTATCAAGTTATAGACAAATTCCCATACGTTTTCGGGAAAAATGAAAACGTTAAACTTGTTTTCTGAGAATCGGTGAAAATCGACTTAGGCGGGCTTACCTTGTGGCCACAGAAAGGTCAAAAAAGAACAAATCGCTAAAACATGTAGCCTAAACATTTAAGTATCTAGCACATTTGAGATATTAAGGCACATATTAGCCATTTAAACCATTCGCTACTCATTAATATTTTCTATTTCTATCAAAATATACATACATTGTAAATATTTTTCTCTAAAAATTTGGATATCCAACGAATTCTCTGTGAAACAAATTAAGACCAACGAACCTTTAACACCCATTAAAATATTTCGCATTTTCTCTCTTGCTCGGAAGATATAAATTTAAAATATATATATATATATATGTATTTTTATTTAAGAATATAATCCGTGTGTGACAATTTTCTTGCCACACCTATATCATCGTTCTGATTCTCAAACTCAATTCATAAATTTCCACAGCAAACTGTATGTGAAGAACGTAGGATTTCACAGTACACAAATCCCAGACACAGTGTGAAGAAACGAAGATACATTTCTCCGTATGCCAAAATAAATGTACGAGTATATCTTTCCTAGGTCATGGCACAGATCTTATTATTTTCGCAGATTTTCTATTTTTTTTATTTTTTTTTTTGTCATTTTAGTTCTATCTTTAGCTACAGAAATATAGATAGATACATTTTCATCAATATTTCTAGTCACCGCCTAGAGTTGATTGTATCTTTCTCTTCATGTTCAGTATCGAGATACGTCCTACAGGAAATTCATACATCTATAGACGTGTATTTCAGTGTTATAGATTATTATTTTTTTTTTTTTTTATTTAATTTTATTCCAAAGAAGATGATACCGCGTACTGTGTGCTGCAGGCAAACAGCCAACGAACCAGTCAGTCTGCGCCAAAACAATATACAGTCTGTGTCGAGACGAGACTACGACAAGTCACATAGTCGTGTCCCTTTTTCGAGGCAAAAGAGACTTTTGGCTGCCTTTAGTCTAATTTCCAAGAAATTTGTCTTGGTTTTCTTTTTTAATCGTCGGCGTTGTGTTGTTATGTTCTTATAGCATCTTTCCACATACTTCTCTCATTTTTTTTTTTCCTTTGATATTCCGTTTTTTTGAAGGACTATCCAAAAATAATTTTTTTTTTATGTCTTTTGTATGTGTATGCCTTTGGTTTGTTCCTTTTGTCTTGCTCTTACTTCGACGTTGCCTAAAAATGTAGGTCACGTTGGATGTTTAGTTTTTTTTTTGTATTATCCTTTTAGTCGTCTGTGCAGAACGACATCTACTCATGGTTATGTATCATACACACAAGCATATACCTATGTATGTTTGACTAGGCATGGTAGCTCCAACATAAAGGAAACAATTTTTGCGAACATTGTGTACCTAATTCTGTGGCATTTTTTTCGGTGAAAAGGTTGGAAAAGTAAAATGGAAGGGGTTCCTCATCTATCATACCGTGCTAATTTGATGTCCCTTTGTTAAAATAGAAAGAAAGAACGAAACACCTTACATGACCAAACTAGGTCATGAGATGCAGTATACTGTTTTGTTGGGAACGTAATTAAAACAACTCGGCACGAAAAATTGCCAGACTTCAATTTGCACACCGATTTATGAGTTAGAAAAGTTGCCTAAGACCGAATCCAAAAAGCGTTTACATATTTTGAGGAAACCAAGGCATTTTGCACCACCTTTTGCAGCATCACTAATCTGCTGGTTTCAACGTAGGTCTGGGCTAATATGCATCCCGAGCATTGACAGACCATTAGATTCATCAACTCCATCAATTTTTAGTATGGCAACGTTGGTGTCACTCTTGAGAGACAGGAGACAACGTTTTTGACGCGTTGAACTCGACTCGGTTTTTAACACCCCAATTGGCAATAGCATCAATATCAGAGTTAAGTTCGGTTGACATTCGCTGTCGCTGGGACTCTTAAACTTGGGGCCCTTGTCGTGGAGTCGTTAAAGAATAAGCGAAGTCAAGAGTGCTGTCATCCACGCAGGAGTGGATTAGGTTGCGCGTAAGAGAGAGAAGAACGTTGATAAATATTAGAAAGACGGTCGGAGAGAGGACTGAGCCCTGTGGAACACCAGAATTAGTGGAGAAGGGAGTAGAAGTATATCCATCTAACACAACTTGTATTGATCGAGTACTTTAAAAGCTCCCCATCCATTTCGAGAAAATGTAACCAACGCCATAAGCTTGTAGCTTGTTAACCAGGGCAATATGCCATACCTTTGCCTTGGAAATATCAAGAGCAACTATTCTGCATTCACCATGTTAATGGATCCATTGGTTCCATTTGTCCGACAGGTAAGACATTAAATCACCAGTGGAACGCTGTTGTCTGAAACCATACTGACGGTCATTAATGCGATGGTTTCTTTCTATATATCTCATGAAATGGTAATTGACAATGCTCTCCATGACCGTAGCCTTTTGGGAATTGACTGAACAAGTGCTAGTTTCCAACTATACGGAAAAGTGCCTATGGAATAGGATAGGGCGCCGTGGCGCAAGTGGTTAGTGTGTCGGGTCACTACGCATGAGGTTCCAACTTCGAATCCCAGAAACACCAACAAGTTTTTTCACGGTCCCACCTCTCGCGAACGCCTGACAAACATTCGAGAGTATTGTTGTCACGAAATACTTCTCAAATCGTCGTCCGGATACGGCACTAAACTGTAGGTCCCTTCCATTCGTGTGAAGAGTATAACGCACACAACATGAGCGGTTACGAAAAGCTAGGCCCTGGCACTTAAAGAGCTGTTGCGCCAAATATTTATTTATTTATTTAATAGGATAATTAGAAGATCTTGCGTAGAGGTTTGGCCAGGGTAAAAGAACACCTCTTTAAAAAAAGGGGCGGAATTCCATCTGGACCTGAAGATTTGTTGCAGCTGAGATCGGGTTCGGAAAAAATGATTGTCCTAGAGAATATTGAACACGGTTCAGCATAGGTGGAGAAAGAGAGCTGTCTGGTAAGGTGGAATTTGCCGTGAATATTGCAGCAAGCAGATCAGCTTTCTCTGGAGTCTGTGATATTCATATAATTGTAGACAAGAGGTGGGATTGCTGATAAGGCGGATCCTTTAATTATTTTAAGGAAAGACCAGGAGAAATTCTGCCTTTAGGACATTACAGTATTTTTTGCCTCACTTTTTGGTCTCGTTGGAATTTAATAAGTAATAAACGTGAATTATTTGGAAAAGATTATTTTATTAACCGTCCAACCTAATCTCCACAATTGGTGATCCCGACATGATAGTAGTTAGTACAAAGTATGTAGTACAGTCTCCTGTAGAAGTAGTCTCCTGGACGTCCGAAACAGGCGAGGGGCAGATGTGGGGATAGTACGTTATCACCATCTTATGATAGCTACTCTCCAACTACGCACTGCTGCAGTCAGGTTCAACATCGATAGACTTAGTGATCCCTCAGTGCGCCAATAACACTTTTCGCAATGTGAGGAATCAATGAGCAGCTCAATGCCCGCAACCATCCAAGATCATTGGTATGCTGTGAAAAAAGTTTTGACATATGGTGTTGAAAGAATTGTCGGTCGATCGCAGGGAAGACATAGGGCGTGGCTTTCCGAGGATACCTGGAGACGGATTGACGAACGAAAACAGCTAAAAGCTCGCGTTGCAGCTACTCCAGCAGCTGGGAGAAGCGAGCTAAAGTCCTTATATCGCATGAAGATAAAAGAAGTTCAGCGTAGCGTACAATGTGACAAGCGCAACTACATCAACGCGCTGGCCACAGAAGCAGAAGAAGCTGCACGGAGGTGTGACAGCAGGACCGTCTATAGAATAACCAAAGAGCTGACAGGTGGTCGCAGCCAACACCCAGTGAAAAGCCTAGACAGCTCCTCGCTCATTTCGGATGAGGACCAGCTCAAGAGACGGAAAGAGCTCCGCTTTTGAACCGTGTTTTCGCTAGCGATATGCTCCCAAATCAGACTGAGATGCCCGAGGTGAGAAGTTCCCGAATACGCACCACGACTCCCAATAAAGATCATTACCGCAATCAAGGCACTCAACCAACAAGCCGGTAGGACTTGACGATATTCCAGCAGAGCTCTTACGAGCAGCGCCAACAACATCGGCTGAGCTTCTGCTTCCACTTAAAGAGAGAGCTTGTGAAGCTGAGAGCTTTCCTAACGAGTGGAAAAAGGGAATGATCGTCAAGCTTCCTAAGAGAGAAAATTTAATGAAGTGCAGAAACTGGATGGGTATCTGTGTGCTGCCTGCTATACCTAAGATAATAGCTAAAATCATCCTTGAGCGACTCAAACAACATCTCGAAGACAATCGATGCCGAACAAGCAGGTCTCTGCTCTGGATCCTCCTGTGTTGACCACATCAACACCCTGCGGATTATTATCGAACAGTGCGTTGAATAACGATCGCCACTCCATCTGCTGTTCATCGGTTTTGAGAAGGCGTTCGATAGTGTCAACAGGGGTTGAGCGTGCCTTACGCAGGAGAGGTATTCCCGATAAACTAATTGCTTTTATCAAAGCTACATATGAAGACTACAAATGTCACGATCTGCATAGAGGAAGGTTATCTGAGGAATTTAAGATCCAAAGTGGGGTGAGACAAGGCTGTATCCTTTCACCAATACTATTCCTATTGGTGATTAGCGATGTGCTTCGTGCAGCTTTGTCAACCGGAAACGGAGGAATTCCGTGGACTCTTACATCTCAACTGAAACATCTTGGGTACGCTGACGATGTGTGCTTACTCTCCCACAGAATTATGGACCTCCACCAAATGACAGCAGATGTGGAGAGGGAGGCAGGTGTCGTCGGGCTCAAAATTAATACGGCAAAATCTAAAATTATCAGCCTTGGAACTAACTCATCGGCTCAAATATGCATTGCTGGACAACCGATAGAGAGATTAGAGGATTTCCAGTATCTTGGGAGTATTGTCTCGACCGATGGTGGAACCGAACTGGATATAGCCAACAGGATCGCCAAAGCAAAGTCCGCGTTCGGGATGTTGTCCAAAATATGGCGAAGTAATGCAATCAGTTTGAGCATCAAGATAAGACTGTTCCGCTCCAACGTTGAATCCGTGCTGTTATATGGTTGCAGCACGTGGAGAGTGACCACTACTATCACCAGAAAGCTGCAAACGTTTGTTAATAGGTGCCTGCGCAATATCTTAAGGATTTTCTGGCCCAATCATATCTTTAACGAACACCTTTACGAGAGAACGGTTCAGGAACCAATAGGCACAACCATCCAACGGCGGAAGTGGCAGTGGATTGGTCGCACGTCCCGTAAGGGTGACAGTTCCATAGCGAACCATGCTATGCAATGGAACCCTCTAACTCAGGATGGCAGAAGACCTGACGGTCCGAGGAGAACATGGCGCAGAACAGTCGTGAAGGAGGCACGGCAGTTGGGGAATAGTTGGGGAGGAGAACTCAGACACATTGCCAGAAACCGTACACGATGGCGCGTAGGCGTAGTAGAGGCACCGGAGGCACAATCTATTAAAAGTCTGTACAACACTGCTTGCATACGCCGACGATATAGACATTATCGGAAAAACTCAGCGGGCTGTCACCGGTGCGTTTGCAAGCATTGAGGCGGAAGCGGCCAAAATGGGTTTAGCGATAAACGAGGGCAAAACCAAGTATATGCTGTCAACAAGAAGGGAAAGTCAATACCGACACCGCCGAATTTGACAGAACGTCACGCTGGGCAGCTATAACATCGAGGTAGTAAGGGACTTTGTCTACCTTGGCTCTGGTATAAATACTACAAACAACATAAGCGCAGAAATCAAGCGAAGAATAACTCTTGCCAATCGCTGTTTGTTTGGGCTTATAAGGCAATTCAACAGTAAAGCCGTATCTCGAACAACTAAGGAGACTCTGTATAAGACCCTGATCATCCCAGTTCTGCTTTACGGCACTGAAACATGGACTTTATTAAAAGAGGATGAAGATATCCTTGGTCGCTTCGAGAGAAAAATACTTCGTAAGATTTTCGGTCCCGTTTGCGTTGACGGGTTTTGGAGAAGAAGATTCAATCACGAACTATACGCGCTGTACAGCGACATCGACCTTGTCAAAAAACTGCGTATTGGACGTCTGAGATGGCTAGGACATGTAGTGCGAATGAACACCAACGCTCCGGCTCGCAGAGTCTTCGAATCTAATCCCGAGGGACGACGCAGTAGAGGGAATCATCGCCGTAGGTGGCGCGCACAAGTTCAAGGGGACCTCGACCAACTTGGAGTGCGCAACTGGAGGCAACTAGCTAAAGACCGAGCTAAATGGAGAGGCTTGTTGGTTGAGGCCCAGGTTCACCCCGAACTGTAGCGCCAAGTAAGTAAGTAAGTAAGTAGTAGAGGCCCTTGGACCCACAAGGGGATACAGGACAAAAGTAAGAAAGTATGTCGTACAATTTAAGAATGAATGAATCGCCGCAAATACATTTCTTGAGTGGTGGATCAGATAAATAAGTCAATCATGGCAGACATCTTTTCTTTTTACCTAGGGGGTGATGGAAAAACGCTGAGAAACAGTCCCGCTCTGTTTCAAGTGGTGTGAGACTCTTACTAATAAACCACATTTGACCCCTTTTCAACCTGACACCAGGTCACTCCGGGACCGCTTTAGCATTACTTCAGAGTGGTGTCGTTTTTCACATCTTAGGTTAAATAGAATGACAAACACTTTTCTAAAGTGTGACCACAACTTCAAGGTCCAAAAGTTTTTCTCTAAAAAATAATTTCGAATGACTTAACATTTGTCCCAAATCAGTTCGTGTGTCAGAGCAAAGGCATGATACCCACGACCCACATAGACAGAATATTCGAACCATAGTTCATTGAGATAATGAAATTTGTTTTGAAATTATGAAATGGTGACCATAAAGAAGCAACAACACGCTGATAAATAAGTCAACAAATTTGTTTTCATAATCATTCCTAATAGGATTTGTCCACGCGTTAGTTATCATTTTTTTGTGTTGAGAAAACTTCCTTTATGCGACCTTCACCCCTCCTTCAGAGATTTCATAATACTAAAACTTAAACATTCTTTTCGTATCTTTCAACAAATGGATGACAAATCTCGAAGAAAAAAAAATACCCACTCTCTCCTCTTTCTAATCAGAATCATTCATTTGGCGCATTGACTATTAAATGACTATTAAGAGTCACACCCGGTGTTGTAGATCACCACATTCTCAGACAGATAAATAGCTCACTTGTTATTCAGTGGACTACTACTAGTGCTGTGGACTTTGTACACAGTCACTTGCAATATGCACTTGTTAACTCTACTCACGGATGTCTCGAATGCATGCTGCATGTGTAGGGGTGTCTCAAGGAGGGGTATATGTATGTATATATATATTTTATTTTTATTAAGCACCCTATCGACCATCATTTCTAAAATTAAAACCAATCAAAGTGCATACCAGCGGTATGGCTAGACAAATAAACAATCTCCCGCTGATAGATACAAACTTAAAACACACGCAAATTTTGGAAACGGAAAGAGAACTAATTAAACTGAATTTGGATTCAAATTCACCTTGAACGTGTGATAGATAGATACGCAGATACATTAGAAAAAAAAAAAAAAAAGATATAACATAACCCAGCCAAGAATGTGTGTATAAAGATAAACTTTTGCTTACAGTTTAAATATACCAACCCGGGGCTATTTACATTTCCAATTTTAAGAAAAAAAAAAGAATTTTTAGTTTTTCCCAAAATAAATTGCCAATAGACGAATAGGCGGAGGGTAACACCAGCCAGCCAGCCAGCCAAACCATCAGCACACATTAGACGCGTCTAGGTGTTGCAAATCGATTTGGCTGCTGGCTGGCTATTTCATTTCAATGAAAATACTTTTTATTACTATTTTCACTGAAAGTATCTCTCGCCTTCATGAAATTGCGTCATTCGGTGTGCGTCTGATACCACAGACATCTAAATTAGTTCTGAAATAATATTTACATAAAAAAATATTGAAAATCTGTTGAAATAAATATGGTTCGGTGGGAGGGGGGGTTGGCGATAGACTTGGCTGAACCCCACACGTATCTAACAGATAGAAAAACTATCTATAATAAACATAATTATGCTAATTTGTTGTTTAGTTTTACCAATAAGTTAGTGGCGAGAGACGAAGTTGTATTTGATTGTATGTCAGGTGAATTTTGATAGAATCGGTCAAGCTTGGGAGGTGTGTGCCTTCGTTTTATATCTATCCACTCTAACCTTTGGAAATAGTTGTACGGATGGTGAGCGGGGGTTCGTGAGTGATTTTATCTATCTGATAAATGAGATAAGTGAAACATTACTATCTGTATGTAGTTTATGTGTGTGTTGTTAGAATTTGGCCAACCGAATTTAGATGACGACTTCCGGTTTTGGTCTGTTTGTTATAGCAAAATTAATTCCGTTGTTGTTTGTATATAGTATTATGCAATTATAATTCAGTGAAGGTTATTTGTTATCGTAAAGCAATACAGTCTAGACAGCTACGTAATATTTTTATTTTTTTTTTTTTTGCGTTTTGGGGGCTTCCTTCCAGACAAATGGATATAAAAAAAAAAAAAATACAATAAAATCAAGCCAGCAAAATAGGTATGATGATGATGTTTGTGATATTAGTGAGGTACCATAGAGTCGTAAATTGGCGATAAAATCAACGCGGTGCGTCATGAAATTGTACATAAATTTGCAAAGAATTATCCGGAGACATTTTAATAGACGAGTAGAGAGAAAAATTCTCTGACGTTACTACAAGCCAAGACAGTTCTTTCTTTCTTTTTTTTTTTGGCGTGTGTTGTTTTAACCAATTAAATTTTATTTCCTTATTGTTGTTGTTTTGTTTTACGATGTGAATGAAGTTGTTTCTTTTTTACAATACACGTGCGACAGAATAATGAGGTTTTAATGACTCAAACGAGGGTATTCCCATTTCGCTGACTTGAATATCGCTTAGCATTCAATTAGAACAGCTGAATATATATTCTTTGTCAGTGTTAATCTCACAGTCAACTATAATGGTTGACCTTAAGTTGAACTGGCTATAAGACTAATAAGAGCGGTATGAAGCTAAAAAAAAAAAAATGTAAAAAGCTGCGCGTAAAACTCTACAATCATTAGAAGAATTATATACGAGTATGTATCTGTTCTATCGCTCTTTTAAAAGCCGAAAAGCACCGGAAAGCACTGTAAATTTCTTGTAAGCGCACAAAATAGGAATATAATCTGTATGCGCTGATTCACACAAAGTGTTTCTTGATATAATTTTATTGAAAAAAGTTGTAAGCATCTTAATTAAAATAGCTGAATGGCTCAAATTGTGAAGTTTTTCATTCCTTCAAGCTTTCGGAACTAAGATCGTAAAGCAATACGATCAGAATTTCCTTAGTGACTCATTTGAAGATTTTATGAAATGTATGTAGAAGAAAAATTTGAAGGGGAAATCGGTAGAAACAGCTTTGCACGACGTAGTAGGGAGATAGAAACTAGCCTTTACCATAAAGAATTTGCACTAGCAGCCTTCCTAGATATAGAAGGTGCGTTCAATAACGTAGAAGGAAGGGCCATCAAACAGGCCCTAGAGACTATGAATGTCGAGCGTAGCATTACCAATTGGCTCTGCAATATGCTCGGCACTAGAAACATTAACTCCACTATCGGAAACAGTTCAATAAGAAAATCCGTTAACAGGGGGACTCCCCAGGGAGGCGTTATCTTACCCCTCCTCTGGGTTCTAGTCATCGATGGGATACTTAAAGAACTAAGCAACACAGGCATAAGCGTCACTGCTTACGCGGACGACGTGGTGATTTTAGTTCAGGGCAAGTTCCTTGACACATTAAGTGAAATTATGGAATCAGCTCTTAATAGTCTTGAAAAATGGGCTAGAGGGTGTGGACTACACGTCAACCCGGATAAAACTGAATTGGTACTCTTCAATAAAAAATACAAGATACCACCCTTCAAACTGCCTAAGCTAGCAGGGTTGGAGCTTTCCCTTTCCGATTGCGCTAGATATCTTGGTATAATGCTGGACAGGAAACTAAATTGGAAACTTAACATACAGGAAAGAGTCCGCAAAGCTTATAATGCACTTTTCATCAGTAAGCGGACCGCGGGAAAAAAATGGGGCCTGAAGCCCGCAATGATGCACTGGCTATACATCATGATAGTCAGACCCAGCCTTACGTATGGGGCTCTTGTGTGGTGGAAGGCAACGAATACCAAAAACACACGGGATATGTTGGCATGGTACAAAGAACAGCTTGCATTGCCATCACAGGTGCTCTACGCACAACACCTACGGCTGCACTCGAGTACTTTCTGTATCTTTTACCATTAGACCTACAAATTAAATTTCAAGCGGGCAACAGTGTGTTTCGGCTCAATAATGTTGGTCTCTTCAGGACTAATAACATAGGGCACAGCTCCATTCTCAAGGAATCTTTTCCCGGAATCCCTGACGAATCGGACGATATACTTGGCACCATACGAAGTACTGTATCCTATTAGAGAGGACTGGCGAAGGAAGACAGCCTCTGTCCGTAACGAGATTGCAATATACACAGATGGTTCTAAGACCAGTGAGGGCACGGGGTCAGGTATTTACTTGAGAGATACGAACCTAAAGGTGACTTCCGGACACATGCAGTGTGTTCCAAGCAGAGGTTCTAGCTGTACTTAAAGCTGCGGAATTACTTGAGATGGGATCAATATCCGATAAGAATATCGCCGTCTACATTGACAGTCAGGCTGCGCTAAAGGCGCTAGAGTCTTACGTCACCACATACAAACTTAAGGCTAATTACCTAACAAATAATCAATAACTTAACACTATTTTTTTTTTTATTTTTTAAAACTAACAAAACAACTTAAAACTAGGAGTGGGCAGGTAAGGTACGTAGGGAGTTGCGAAGGCTAGATTTGCTACTGTGGTTCATGTCAAAGGCATCAGGGAACTTAATTGCATTACGTAGCATTCTGGTCAGAGGTTCATACCGGCCGTATTCAGTACGGTGATAGGGAAGGCGGAATAGGGGTGCTGATCTTAAACGTCGAGGGTTGGTATTAAACGAGATCAGTTGCAGAAGATGAGGGCAGTCAATAGTTCCCGCTAATAATTGGTGCAGAAAAAGTATATCAGCGTGAACGCGACGTGTTTCTAAGGCTTGCAAGTCTAACAATTTTAATCGGTTCTCATAGGGAGGTAAGATGTACGGGTCATTCCAGCGTAGACCTCGCAGGGCGAAACGGATGAATCCGCACTGAACAGCTTCAATTCTATGAATGTGGACTTGATGGTAAGGTGCCCAAGCCTGGCTGGCATACTCAAGAAGCGGTCTGACGAAGGTCATGTAAAGACATTTGGTTACATAGGGGTTAGAAAATTCCCTTGACCATCGTTTTATAAAGCCTAGTGTTGAGTTGGCTCTTTTGATTACGTTATCAATGTGGGAACGAAAGTTAAGTTCAGTGTCACAAATTATGTCAAGATCACGGATTAAGCTAACAATGGGAACAGGTTCATTGTTGAAAAAATAAGTTCTTGGAGGCAAGGGAGGGCGTCTACGAGAGTAAGTAATTGATTGGCATTTTGCGACGTTGAGTTCTAAAAGATTTTCTCGGCACCAGGTGAGGAAAAGGTTTAAATCAGCCTGCAGCGAGTGAGAATCAGTAATGCAGGAAATTTGTTTTGAAATCCTCATATCGTCTGCGTAGATTGCCAGGTCGGATGCTTTAATGATAAGTTCGACATCGTTTATGGTCAATACAAATAAAAGAGGTCCTAAATGGCTGCCCTGAGGAACACCTGAGGACGCAATGATTGGATTAGAAACGGAAGATCTAAGAAGGACCCTGTATTGGCGATCTTCTAAGTAGGATTTAACCCATGAAATAAATGACGGCGGAAAACCAATAGCTGAAAGTTCGAGGAGTATGATTTTGTGAGAGATTTTGTCAAACGCTTTACTGAAGTCAGTAGCCACGACGTCTACTTCTTTACCTGTTTCAATTGCACATAATGTGGATTTTGCACAAAAACGAATTCGGTGAGGTTGGTGGTTGTAGATCTGCCCTTTAGGAACCCATGCTGCTTAGGGGAGAAGATCGATTTACAGTGGAAGAAGATTGAGTCGTAAACAATTGGGTATGCAAGAAAGCTTAGCAATAGGTTTATAGTTTAAAATTTCGCTCTTGCTGCCCTTTTTGTGGATGGGGATGATAAATGACTCTTTCCAAAGTCTGGGGAAAACACCATGTGAGATTGATAATTAAAAAAGAGCAGCAAGGGGTGGAGCTAATTTGCAAACGCATTTTTTTAGAACTATGGCCGGAAGAGTAATCGTCCTTGAGAAGATTGATCTTTTCAACCACTGTTGATACGCTTATATTTAAAGATGTTAGGGAGGTTTGAGCGCAGCCGTTCAAGTAAGAAAAATAGTTAAGATTGGGCTCCGCAGTAACATTAGAGAACGACTGGCTGAAGAAATCAGCAAAAAGTTGGGTTATTATTTTAGGGTCTGCGGACGCGCAGTCAGAAAATTTGAATGTAAAAAAAAAATTTGAATACCCGTCAGATTTCCTTTTGGTGTTAATAAACTGAAAGAATCGTTTAGGGTTAGAAATAAGGTCGAACTGAATATGGTCAAGGTATTCAGAGTAAAGTGAATCACACAACGCGGTGAAGTTGGTATACGCTAAAAGATAACTTGAATAGTCAGACATATATCTGGATCTTACATATGTCTGCCATTGTTTGTTTCGCTTATTCCGAAGAGAGCGTAATTCCTTGGTATACCAAGGGGGAGCAGATGAAACATTGTTTTGTAGCGTTAGAGGAACGGATTGAAGGAAACAGTCATAGATATACAAGTAAAAATTATCGATGGCAGTATCAATGTCAATGGTATTGTCAAAGATAAAGTCAAAATTAATATTACCAATAAGATTGTTGAGTTTGACAAAATTTGCTTTACGAAAGTTAAATTTACGCTGCGTTAAAGGGAGAACATTAATGTTTTCATTGGCATATGAAAATGTTAAAAATATGGGAGGGTGATAGGCGTCCAGTTTAGAGAGGAGGTGGTTACTTATGGTAACTACACAGTTATCGGGGTCAGATGAAAAAACTAAATCTAGCTGTCTTCCCAGATTGTTTTTAATACTACTCATCTGGTGCAGACCAAAAGCCAGAAGTCGGTCGGTGAATAAGACTTCCTTAGAAGTTAGATAGATCAAGGCTAAGAACAGCGATAGGAATACTCTCTGGCCACTGTCTCCTAAGGAGGCATGCCATGAGACTAGGGTTATCCGATACGGATGTTTGTAGGTACTGTGATGAACTACATGTCTCAGAGGATATAACTCATATACTCTGTGAATGTCAAGGAATTGCCAGGACAAGGCTAAAGTACCTTGGTAGATATTTCTTCGATAACCTTGAAGAGGTGAGGTCCCTGAACCATAACAAGGATCTCTTCAGATTCTGTAGGGAGATTAAATGCTTGGGAGAATGGGTTTAGGTCTTCTGCCGTGAAGGTTCCCTAGGGATCGCGATGGGCCCACTTTGGTGCCTAGTGTTTTATGATAACCTCATAACCCTACCTAACCTAACCTAACCTATCTGGAAGAAAGAAGTTGTAAGCACTTGAATTTCATCAGCTGAATTAGTTAAATTTTAGAACTTTTTTAGAATTTTCCAACATTTCATTTATTTTTTAATATTTAAAGCACTAAGCTAGCATCCATGACAAAAGCAGGTCACTCAGGTTAACTGGATAAAAAAAAAAATAAAAATTTATTAACAATATAAATTAAATTTTTTATTTTCAAGTTTTTCACTGCACATTCATTCACGCCCACCTCGTTCCGGTAGAACAATTTCATCTTCCATTTCAAACAATAAATTCAGCAAATATAACCCCTCACGTGCTGAATACCATCTCAAAACTCAGAAAAAAAAAACAAATACTTTCAACAAGAGTTAAATAGAAGAAAAAAACAAAATACCTCGAATGAGTTTTCCTGCTGGCAAATTGCCCGCCTAAGTCCCACCATGTGCTCCCCTTTTATTGACGACAAACAACAACAATGGTGTGTCACACATCGTACCACACCGAGGTCAGGGAAATTCTGCATCTGGTATATGGCAATACCACCGGGAAATGTACGCTCTCTCATGCACACATGCATCCCCAATTGCATACAAAAATAAAGCCACTCCTGCAACAATGCAACCGCAGTAGTTAGAAGCAGTCGGCAATGTTCTGCTGCCTCTGTGTTCAGATGAAAAATCAATAATTGGGACGTGAGAAACTTTTCCGGTGCAACACCATCCAACGTATGTACGAGTACCTACGTACCCAATGAACAAAACTATTATAGGATGCAGGTGTTTATACAGCGAACTTGGTACTAGACATGGCTACAGAATGGTTCTCGAAACGAAAATAGCAAATGCTGCAATTTCTCACTGCTGTGAGAGAAGTATCTATATAGATGGGATGCATCTATATAGATGTATGTCTGCATATCTATCAAATGTTGACTAAATTTGGCACCGAAAACAGCAGCGCACTATCAAGTGCCGTCTATGTGTGCTTTGGCTTCCTATGTGGGTTATGTGTGTTTTATTGATTTTCGTCGACATGAAACTATATTCCTAATGTTATCCTTATTCTCTTGTATCCCACGTGGATTTCAATCAAATTGTCTTGAATTTCCCTTGAGTATGGCAGTACAATAATATATTGCGAACGTGAAATTCTCATTTTGAACTTTTGAACTCCCACAACGACTACCAATTCCCAGATTGTAAGACTCACACCATTCTCTTGCCTAATTCGAGATAATTTTCCCGTGAATATTCGGTGATAAGCTGGCAGTTCAAAAAAAAAAGAAAAATGTTTAAAAACATAAAAAAAAAAACTTTATTCTTAGTATTTTCGCCTTGGTAGTTAATAGAGATGCCATTGAACTTGAACCGAATAGGAGTGATAGGAGGTGACCTCTCAGATTCTCCAGGGATTGCTGCAATTTTCTAATAAAATTTTGTGAATTATTTTTTTTTTACACTTAGATATGTATATATATGTTTCACTCGTAAATAGAGGTTAGTTTAAAGGAAGGCTAATGATATCGGGGTCAGTGGACTATTTTTTGTGTTTAAATTTGGATCAATTGGGAATGAGATCTAAGAATCAAATTAAATTGTTTTCACATGCCACACGCACTTGAACTTTCGAAAAGAAAATTGCTCTGAGTTCAATGCTAAATGATTTTGAAGTGCTAAAGTAATTTAAATTATGATGTTGCCAATCGTACAGAGTAAACTTTTGTTTAAAGTCTTTTTGGATAAAAATGTTGTATGCATATATGAAGAAAATGTAAGATATGTTTAATTCTGAGTTTAAATAGTTAGTTAACAGTTTGTGATGAAAAAATGTTGTAACCGCCCAACTTCATTTAGCTGAAATTGATTACATTGTGATGATAAGCAAAATTACAGTGACTAGGAATCAACATTACAGGAATAAGTTTGAAGAAGTGAGATGCGATCCAAAGAAAACGTGGACGTTAATAAACGAAGTGCTACGTCGAAAGAAACTCAATTTAGATGGTGTTATTAGGAACAACTTTTAGCCTAATGTATGCACAGCACAACTAACGGATGAAGTTGGCGACCTTTTTTCAAAACAGAGAGCATCCATTATCCATACGCGTAACATTACTGAGTTTACGCATCATAACGCTGTTCTACGAGACTCCATATATTTCGGAGATATCAGCTGAACTGAGAAAGCTAATCTGTTGTATCGTATGAATGTTCAAAAGACGCCAAGGGCTGATTGCATCAGAGCCATAGATTTAAGATCAAACGCTGATATCTTTGCTCCAATAATAGCGAAACTCATAAATCTAAGCTTTGACACTTCGACTGTACCAGAGAAACTGAAGGAAGCAATTGTTCAACCAATACATAAGGGGGGTAACAAAAAACAGTAGGAAACTCTCGTCCGATTGCAATCTTGCCAGCTATCGAGGAGATCATGAAACAGATCGTGTCAAATCGAATATGGGACTTCATCCACAAACACGATCTAATAAGCAAACATAAGTATTGGTTTCCAAAAGGGCAGAAATACTAACCAGCTCCTTGGCGACTTTGCGAATGTCACCAACACTAGCCTCAGCAAACGTCACTATACCCTAGTTCTGTTCAAAGGCTTCAGCAAAGCATTTGATACCCTCTTCTTCTTCTTCTTCTTCTTCCCTTTTTATCAGCGAGGTTATGATCCGAAAACAAGAGATCACAACCCTCCCACTTCACCGCATTTCTACTGATCCGCCTGTGGGGTTGGCCTAACGGATAGGCATTTGATACCCTTGACCACAAAAAACTTATCCATTCAGTTCAAAGAGTTGGAATTAGGGAAAGGCTGGTATACTGGATAGCAGACTATTTGGCAAAGAGGACATTTCGGGTGAGAGTAAAAGATTATTGCAGCAGAGCTTATAGAGTGCAGTATGGCGTTCCACAAAGTAGCAAGTTGGGTCCTCTACTTTTCATCTTGTACACTAATGAATTGCTGAAATTTTTCAAAAAAAGTTTCCCGTTCGCCTACGCAAATGACACGGCAATTGTTGTGTGCCATCAATTCCTAGAAGAAGCAGCAAGAATGATGTAAGCCGAACTAATCGAAGCTGGAAAATGGTGCCACGACAATGGGCTAGTTATTATCAATGCCCATAAAAACAAAACTCATGCACATCCGGAGCCCAAATGTTCAAGCGTCGCAAGTTTTGCTGGAGAGCTGGGGGTCGGGGGGTGGCAATGGTGTAGTGGTAACGTCGTCAATTGCCACGCTAATGATTCATGGTTCAAATCCTGATGTCAGCAAGCATTTATTTATTTCTCATGAAATATATAAAGTCAGTTCGATCATTTTCGAAAGCACAGTGTGAACACTACTGCGAAGGCATAACGCTGGCAGTAGCTTGGTCATGTGGCTGGAAAAATTGTTCGCTCTGTTGATGATGATTTGCCCTTGACATTGGTTATCGGGGAAAAAAGTACTGTGAATCAGAAACAAAGACAATAATAACAAAAATCTCCCCAGTTATCTGGACGCCAACCCCGGAGAATAGCTGAAGCATAAACAACTGAGCTTCAAAAACCACTACACCAAAATCTTTCTTTCTCTCTCTCTCTCTCTGTCCATCCTTTCCAACGTCTGGACTGTGTGTAAACATGTTAAAGGTATTCATAACCCTTTGAGTGCGCGCAAATTATATATAAAAAAAAAAAAAGCTATAGATGTGCGAAGGCGTCCAGTTCTGAGGATATTCAAATGGTTGACACGTACAAGTATCTAGGCATCACTATTGACGGTCATTTCCTTTGGAAGGCTCACGTCAACGATCTGCGAAACAAGTTGAAGGGGTCACTGATTGCGCTGCCCTGCGTGCAGTACAAATCTACGACGTCTGTATAAAAGCAAGTCTACTATGCTCTTATAGAGTCTAGATTGCGGTATGGCGTATTAGCTTGGGGAGGTGCAGCCCAAGCGCACGTCGAAAAGCTACAATAGATCCAAGACAGGACGTTAAAGTTGATGCCGAAAGGCGCCGTAACAACTAACATCGTACGCGTTCTTGGAATTTTAGTCTTGTTTCCTTGCCCATACGTCGGTAACAGCAACAGATAATAGAGTAAAGAATTTACAGCATAAACTTTGAATAGCAAACCATCTTCTGGCGTCCTTAACTCAATTTTGTCCTAACTCGACTTGGGCGGTTATGGTTTGTGGCCACAGATTTATTCAATTCTCATGAAATATAGAAAGTCAGTCCGATCAATCGCGAAAGCTTACATCAGCACTGGCAGTAGATTGGACATATGGCTGGAAAAATTGTTCGCTCTGTTAGATAATTGATATGCATATGGTCACGAAAAAGTACTGCGAATCAGAAGCAAAGACAAAATAACCTGACGTCTGAGTTTCAAACCATTACACCAATCTTTCTCTCTCTCTCTGTGTCTTCTTTTCTAACGCCCGCACAGTGTAAAAAACCTTTAAAAGGGTCATAACCCCTTGAGTGCGTGCAAATTATAAAAAAAAATATATTCAGGATAAAAAAAATGTATAAGTTCATCTGGCAAAAATATAAAATATGTTAAAAATTAAGTTACTTGTTTGTGGGTGGAGAACTTGTAGGCACCCGTTTTGAACCAGTCCCATTAGATATAGTTGTTGTGAGGTGCAAGTGCACTGCGATCTTTAGCGGATATATTGTGCCCCTCACACTAAGGCTCTAGTCGATGATATGCTCGGTCTAGAGCACTTCCTCCAGTCCAGCTGCTGCTATGATCCGGAGTATCTTGAGTGGATCCAGCGAAGGTAGATCCATTTCTGATAGGAGATATGCACCTAAAGGATTTCTTCTTTTGTAGATCAGTGTTTCGCATTCAATAAGAAGGTGCGCTGGTGTTTCTGCGAAGTCCCTGCAGAAGCTGCAGTGCCCGTTTCTCTCTATTCTCAGTTTCCTGAGGTACTCCTTGAGTCTACAGTGACCCGTTAACATGATCGTCAAGATGCGAAGTCGGTTCTTGCTGACTCTTAGGCAGGTTTTGCTTTTTTTCTGGTTGTATTTCCCCAGAAGTTCTTTCGTCTGTCTTAATTGGGGGATATCGTCCCAATGCTTGTTCTCTTCCTCTTTCCTTAAGTCTTTCCTTATTTTGTGCGGTCCTATCCCACAAAAAGGTTCTGGTCCAAGGAACGGCGTGTCTGATCCGTTTCTTGCTAGTTCTTCAGCTGCTTAATTTCCTTCTACTCCTACGTGTCCCATCCCAATAGAGAGTTACTTTATTTGGCTCTCCCAGTTTGCTGATCCTGGTGAGGCATTCCCATACCAATTTGTATCTGACCTCGTGTGAGGTGAGGTGCTTTGACAGCGGCTTGGCTGTCTGACAGCATTGCGATGTGCTGCCCGCGATATTTCCTGTCTAGGTTGAATTTCGCGCATCTTTCTACTTGAAATATACCGGGGAATATTCCCAGTGATTCTGAGTATCTGGTCTTGGGCCCGTACACTCCTGCCCCAGTGAATGTAAATGTTTTCTATCCGTCCGTGTAATGGGTGCTTATCGGACTCACTGCTCCAATCCTTTTTTGTTGCTCAGATTTGATCCGAATTTTCTTTCAAAGCAGTATTTCTTGACCATATCGACTCTGGCGCAGTCCAGAAGCGGCAACGATTTGGATAGGGTTACTCGCTCTTTGTTTGCGATGTATGTACCTTTCCCGATGCCCTCTTTGATTATTCTCAATATGGTCTCCTTGGTGATTCACTATAGCACTATGTATAGCGGAGGTATACCTACTAGAGATGAGGAAAAAATCGCAACCTGCTAACCGTTCACTGCTAATGAAAATTCGCATTCGCAACCAGTTAACAACTTATAAATTAACTGCTATTGCTAATGAATTGCTAATGATAATTTATCTGGCTTCTATTCACGAGCCACAATTTAATTTTTCCTGCACTACACACAAATGTGTGTTTGTCTAATACGAAAAGCATGAAGAAGAAGAGGTATATAATAAAATTATGAAACTAAACCACCCTTTTTGCACGTTATCTGCTGAACGTCTCCATCCAATTTTCTTTTTTCTCTTTATGATACGCCAACATGCACCAAACAAACCGAAAGGTTGCATACCGCAGTCGCAGCTGGTTTGAAAGTTTGGTTGATTGGCATACCATATAGCAGCACAGGGGTTACACTTGCTAAGTTGCTATTGCTGCTATCGCAGTCGCAGCTGGTTTGTAAGTTTGGTTGATTGGCATATAGCAGCACGGGGGTTATACTTGCTAAATTGCTATTGCTGCTATCGCAGTTGCAGCTGGTTTGTAAGTTTGGCTGATTGGCATATAGCAGCACAGGGGTTATACTTGCTAAGTTGCTATTGCTGCTATCGCAGTCGCAGCTGGTTTGTAAGTTTGGTTGGTTGGTATATGGCAGCACAGGGGTTATACTTGCTATGTTGCTGTTACTGCTATTACAGTCGCAGCTTGGAAGTTTGGTTGCTTGGTATACAGCAGCACAGGGGTTATGCTTGGGAAGGTGCCACCAGTACACTGAATTTAAAGAAGCGCATTGAAATTAAGCATCCTACTGTGTATTTAGTTTCAGCAAGTTCATCGGAGCCAGATGTGCGAGTAAGTTTTTTTTATGAAAGGATATATGTATATACATACATGCGTATGTATTAATATGTACATTGCCCTTGCACCATAAAATGAAAATTCGCTTATAAAAGAGAATTTTATTTTTTTCTGATTCAGACAAATTAGCTGGAAAGGTGTTCCTATATGACTCCATTGCGAATTCGCATTAGCAGTTTACATTAGCAGTTTACATTCACAGTGAATATGAAATCGCATCCACAGTAATAGCTGCGAATGCAAATTCACGACTTAGCCTATCTCTAATACCTACAATCACCTCTAGTGCTGCTGTGGGACAGGTTTGCATGGCTACCACAGCTTCTACATATTCTTTCCAAGGCAATTTGCTGTCTAGTGTTATACCTAGATATTCGACCTATTTCTGCGGGTCGATCCTGATACCTTCTAATAGGATAGGTTGCCCATTCATTTTAGTACTATTTTTTCCATATTCTTATGACACAAAATGATCTTTTGAATGAATCTTTTACTTTTTGAATATTGTCATGGGCACTCAAATATCTATTCAAAAGCGTTTGATCTTCTGAAGATGTTCTGAGCATAAATTATGCAACGACTAAGTTAATAGTTTGTGAGAAAAAAAATATTAACCAACTTTCTTGAGTGAAATTTATAATTGTACGCAAAGCAAAAACAACTCTGCCGATCTGTCTGAAACAAGTCTAAATTAGATTTAAATTAATTTTATTAAATTCTATATTCATTTGCAATTCAATTTTATTTATAAATAATACTTTTTTTTTACAGGATATATTCTAGCAATTGCCGCTGGAATATCTATCAGTGGAACAACCATAAGCATTCTAATTGCGGTTATACATTGCTACCGTGCAGCACGTCGAGCCACTACTGGGGCTCTGGCATTACCAATTCCACTTTTGCCAGAAGATCAAACCCCCTTGCACGCGGAGCCGGAACATCCTGTACCCGTAAGTATTTTCCTCTCAAACTTACACACAGCAATATAGCTGTGCAAATAAATAACACTTTGTCATCTAGTCGCCATAGAACTCCTCTTGCAGTACAAAGATTTACAAATAGAAGTTCTTGCAACGGGTATCGATTAGGACAGTTTGACGCCGTCGATCCTCGATAGAAATCCACATTTGTTCTATAGTAGGGAAAGAAATAACACACCAATCCATAGCCATCCAGAAGTCTTAAAAAAAAAAAAAAAAAACAAGCAAGAAAAATATACTTTGACTGCATTCTAAAAGCATTCATTTATTTTACCGTGCAAGGCCACAACCCACTCGTTCGTTGCGAGGGCTTGTCAAATGTGTGAAATTATTATGCCCCACGAGCACCCCATATTCGTCGCCGTATTCATTTTCGTAGATTTTAGGTTCCATTATTTTGTCCTTTTCATAATACCAATCCCGCACAATTGATGCTATTAAATCATATGGTTTAAATTTAATCTTGCGGAATCCGGTATTCCCACTGATATGATAATATCGTGGCTCTGATTCTCGAGAGGTTTCGTCATCCGCTCCTAAATCTGTACAAGGATCATCATCGAGTTTGCAACGCATTAAGAAAGCATTTGCCATTGCAGCGAGCTCGTAATCCCATGTCTGTTGCGGAACATCCTTCATGCATTGAAGGTTCAAATAAAATAAAAATGAATAATTCCTTACCAAGCTAACCATATTGGAAACCTTCATTTTGAATGCTATACGATCTCGCAGACCATTAATTGCCAATGTTAGATCTTCCTCTACACTTGGGTAAATTAAAAACTTTGTACACCACTCCGGAGGAAGTTGTCCAACTATGTTCTAAAAGAAGAGTAAACAACGTTTTTCACATTTGAGGGTTAAGAAAGGATCATCATACCTCATCCGTGCATAGTGTGTGCGGATTTCTTCCACATTTCATATCGCAATAGTTTCTAATGTTCTCACGTATGAAGATCGATTCGTTTAGCTTATGATCGTAGCCATTCGAACTTCCGATGGATATCAGCACAATAATAACGGTTATGATTCCTTCCATTTTGCGTAAACTCTTCTCTGCTACTCGGCTTCGTTTGTGTAATTAAATACTCTTTTTTTTTTATTGTCAAAGTGAAAACTAATTTCAGTGAATAATAGATGAAAGTCCTTTTGTTTTCACTTTTGTAAGTAAAAAAAAAAAAAAAAAATCAGGAAACAGGGAATCCTTGCGAGAGGTAATTGCACTCTCATTCCGGGTGGCATTCTTTTTGGACGAAGATACAAAGGAATAATGTTCTCATTACTGGTTCGGAGAGTTTTTTTTTTTTTTTGGGAAGTTAGTTAGTTCCATCCAGTACTCTGATAGAACGGGAACATTTCCTTTTTTCCGACATTTTTAATTTGGGACAATGTCCGTAATGGGAGGATGTGCAAGTAGTTTTGGTTTCCGTTTTTATATCCTTTATTCCGTACAAGTTTGTTTTCAACTTTAGTTGTTAATTGAAATGAACGGTATAACAATGTCCTTCGTTGGTGTGTTACATTGAAGTCGTTTTTAAGCTTTAAGGGTTTCAAATATCCGTTTAAGGGATGCACTACGCCAGTTAGAAACTAATCTTTCTCAGGATTCTGTAAATAGAATCACCTCTGCCTAGAGAATAAAAATAAATACCAGGATAGCTACATCCTCGTACATTGCATAGATCCTTTCACGACTTGAATTGGTGTTTGTCTCAAAAAAAAAAAAAAACTAAACCTTCGAAACTTTCGATTTCCAAGTAATTCTAGGTGCTTTTCGATTATCGGCTACCTGTCTATGTCCTCTGGACTTCTAAGTATACAGAGTAGGCCAACTACAAGTTTCTTTTTAAAAATGCAATAAAATGAAGAAAATGAAATTTTTTTTTATGTATTATGACTTTATTAGTAAGAGCAAACATTCCCATTAATTATGGAACACAACGTCGTTCAAGTGGCTGCCTCGGCCTCGCAGTAGCGCATTCTATCACTCCAATTTTCCAAGACCTTGTTGATGGTTTCGGGCTGTAGCTCACGGATTGCTTGGATGATATTGGCCTTAAGTGCTTGAATCGTTTCCGGGTTGTTGGTATAACATCGGTCCTTGACGGTTCCCCACAAAAAAAAGTCCAAATGGGTCAAATCGCAGCTCCGAGGCGGCAAATTGACATCGCCAAGACGGTTGATAACACTATTTGGGAATTTGGTGCGCAAAAGACCGATTGTGGCATGGGATGTGTGGCATGGTGCGCCATCCTGCATGAACCAGAGGTAATCCAAATCCATGTCTTCAATTTCAGTAAAAAAAAAAAAAAAAAAGTCGTTAACATGGCTCTGTAACGCCCACCGTTGACCGAAACGTTGTTCCCAGCCTGATTTTCGAAGCAAAATGGTCCAATGATGCCACCACTTCACAATCCGCACCAAACTGTCACTCTCTGTGGATGCATTGGCTTCTTGACAATAACGTGCGGGTTTTCCGAGCCCCAGATGCGGTAATTTTGTCTGCTAACGTAGCCGCCGAGATGAAAATGTGCCTCGTCAGAAAATATGATTTTTCGCCCAAAATCGTTGTCCAATTCAAACTGCTCTAAGGCCCAAACTGCGAAGCGATAACGAAGCGGATGGTCGTGCGCTTTCAATTGCTGAATCAAGTGGACCTTGTAAGCGAATAATTTCAGATATTTGTGCAGAATTCTCCTCAGGCTAATGCGTGAAATGTTGAGCTATTGAGATCGATGACGAGTTGATGTTCGTGAATTGAGTCTCACACTCTCGGCTACAGCAGCCACATTCTCGTCTGTGCGCACCGTACGACGACGGGGACCATGAGTGTTGTCCACTAGCATACCAGTCTCACGAACTTTTTGCACAAACTTGCGTACAGCAGGCGCGGTGCGGTGGGTGCTTGATTTCGCCCAAAACTTCTTTTCAAAAAACGCACTGTTTGGGCTATACAGCACTCACTTTGGAAATAAGTTTTCAATATTTTCCAATGTTGTTCAAATGTAAAGCGACTCATTTCGTTCCGCGGAGGTATGATACTGACTTTTTGTCAAGATTTCGAGCGGGCAACCGCTGTCAGTGTCAAAGTAACCTATGATTAAAAAAGAATTCACTAGATGGCCCAGCCTGTATAAGTAACTACCGATTCTTGTATGTATCTGTTTTTGTTTTCCTTAAGTCAATCACAGAATATAAGATTAATCTTAATGTGAAATTATACCTTATCCAATAAATATCAAATATCAAAAAAAGACCAAAGCCCTTTAACAAAGGCGTCACATCACCTTCTAATGTCACCTCTTCCTCAGCTCGAACTATCCTTAACTTCATTAATGAACTTGATTTCAGCTAGTTGACAGTCTCAAAACAATCAGCCGGGGGTTAGCACAAAAGATCTTTTTAGGTCGCAGTGCTCCAGGGGTCATTCTCTGCCTTTCCTCTTCCTTTAACTAAAAAAAAAAAAAATCATGTGCGGCCTTATAAAATATTTTTCCATTCTTCTTTCCTGAAACGTAGTCCTTTCCACTAAACTGGATTCCTCTATTCTTTAAACGAATCAAAGAAGTAAATAATCATATCCAGTTTAAGAAATCCAAGCACGCTAACTGTAAAAATTTGTTATTTTTCACACGGCTGAATACCTACCTTATTCAGCGATCAAAAGAATCGGAAAATACATTTTCACTGTCGAACAAACTTTCTGTATTTAATCATTTGTGTGCTTACAAAGTATTTTGTTATTCTTTTTTCCTAAAACGTAATTCTTTCAAGTTCAGAAGAATCTATGGAGTCGGATTCCCCTATACTTAAAAAGAAGGAATTAAAAATCCGATGCGCATTTTTTCTTTTACCTATATTTCTAACTTGCGATTACGATTCTCGGATTACACAATCCTGCTGCTTCTCCGCTCTAGGTCAGTTGTACATTTCTTTTCTTTTATCATGAGAATCGAATTAGGTGTTCTTTTCTCTTTTTTTTCTACCATCATCAAGGACATTCTTCCATCATCTAATCCTCTTTCACGAATCACATTCAAACAAACATGACAAAACCAGCACCACCAGCAACAAAGAAATATCAAAGTTCAACTTGGAAACAGGAACATGACAAAGATGGAACGCCATTGCCAGCGCACCATCACTACCATGGTCGGCACACAAAGCATGGTATAGTGGTAGTCAATTATGTACACGTGCCGTCACAGCAGTGAATTTTGGGTTTTATCAGGAAGGGCAAAAACTGAAAACTTTGCCTGTCTGTCGATGACACACACAAAGAGGTAACCACCAGCACCAGCACCAGCACCAACCAACCAGTCTTTCAAACTACTCCTCTTTGGCCCGCATATCTATCTCTCTGTGGTGGTTCTATATAAACAAAAGAAACAGCGAATCAACATGATTGGCTATTTTTTTGTTTTTGCAATTTTAATTAGAAAATTTATGCAAACGCACGATAGGCAGTTTAGCCGCATGTCCTTGAGGGTCTTTTATCCTTTCCTCTATTTCTCACTTTGCTCTCTGTCTGTCTGTCTCACGTGGTCCTCAATTTTAAATAGTATTCATGAAATTTGGAAATTTTAATTAAAATGTAAATTTTATCGGGCGGCGACGTCGGCGTGACTAAAAACGGGAGGAAGCAATCTCTAAAGAAATTTCTATTCCATTCTTCTGTACTGCTCCTCCTTCAGTATGCAACCTATACTGCCGCCGGCGGTTTACTCAATATATATGTACGTACATATGTATTATTCTCGAAAAATCATTCATCCGTTCTAAGGAAACAAGTTTGAGGTAGGTATTTCCACGGAATAATAGAGTTTTGACTTCGATTTGTCCTATATTCACAACCGAAGATAGCTGGTGGTAGTATGTATCCATGTCTCTTCCTGGCGCGCGGCGCAAATCCGAATAACAATCGAATTTCGCCCACAGACGCGTACACACAACGATAAATGGAAAACTTTTTTTTTTTTTTTTAGGACCCTCTTTTGCTGTATATGTGGTGTTGCCTGTCGACGCAACTTTTACGTCCTTGGAGTGTGGCGTATGTCTACAGGATTTGAGAGTCTCTTACATAAGATGGAGAAGGAAATTTCCCATGGATTTGCTTTTAGATATTTTGCTTTGTGTCTGTGTGAAACAGAGAAGGAAGCAGACAGAAGGCTTCATGTCATGAATAATGCCTTTTTGGGGGAAGGAATTCGAAGACTTTCCTTTTCCCAAATGTAATAATCCGAGTTTGGGGAGAAAAAGGACGTTAAAACACGATTTTATGTATGCGTGTGCAAGCAATTCTCTCTTTTTTTCGAAGAAGCTTACCATTTTTATTTGTTTCCTTTTTCGAGTGTAGGCGTCTGGGTATTACGTTGCGTGTCCCCATCCCATCAGGTTTTCTGTTTGATTATTATTTGGCACAATTTAGTTCTTGGAATTTTTTATTGGCGAATCTGGTTTTCGCTTTAAACTTTTATATATCTAGAAACGAAGATTGGCTTTAATTTGGAAATAAGTGAATATTTAAATATTGTGCAACATGTTGCTAAGCAGTATATTGCTTTGTCTTAACATTTTTGTTTTCTTTTTTTGGAAGACCATTCTATTTGAAGTGCTAAGGAAGAAAAACGTGAGGGTTAAGCAGTCCCTTTTTGCTTGGATTATTTAAAGGGATGCTTATGTAAGGACTATGTGACTTGCTCTTAGTGTATGAGTAAATTCGAGTAATGCTGGGCTCTTAAAACCATTACGTAATAAGTGCTTATACAAGACTTGTAATCATACCCCAATCACGATTCAATTCCGCAAAGTTTGTATTCGTAGCCAAGCGCTAATATGTTCTCGAAAATTGTAGTATGTTCTCCATTTTTAATTTTTTCGTGAAACAAACGACATTTTTTTAAAAACTCCAGACATTCGGTTATAGAAATCTTTAGAGTTTCGGACAAGATGTATCTATAAAAGGGGGCTTAGGGGCGAGCGTTTTTTTTTGTTCTTTTTCTCCCTACACAGTAACAGTGGGATTCTTACCCACTCCCTTCTTACCCTTATCCCTACGGACTGGCTCTACATGTCCTAGCCGTCTCAGACGTCCAATACGCAGTTTTTTCACTACGTCGATGTCGCTGTACAGCTCGTATAGTTCGCGATTGAATCTTCTCCTCCAAAACCCGTCAACGCAAACGGGACCGAAAATCTTACGAAGAATTTTTCTCTCGAAGCGACCAAGGATATCTTCATTCTCTTTTAATAAAGTCCATGTTTCAGCGCCATAAAGCAGGACTGGGATGATCAGGGTCTTATACAGAGTCTCCTTAGTAGTTCGAGATAGGGTTTTACTGTTGAATTGCCTTATTAGCCCAAAAAAACAGCGATTGGC
Organism: Brachypalpus laphriformis; assembly: GCA_945910035.1. Taxonomy (NCBI): domain Eukaryota; kingdom Metazoa; phylum Arthropoda; class Insecta; order Diptera; family Syrphidae; genus Brachypalpus; species Brachypalpus laphriformis. The sequence goes on from OX246756.1 coordinate 40,531,963, forward strand.
AAGAGTTATTCTTCGCTTGATTTCTGCACTGATGGTGTTCTCAGAGTTTATAGCAGAGCCAAGGTAGACAAAGTCCCTTACTACCTCGAAGTTATAGCTGCCCACTGTGACGTTCCGTCCAATTCGTCGGTGTTGGCTGTCCCTTCTTGTTGACAACATATACTTGGTTTTGCCCTCGTTTATCGCTAAACCCATTTTGGCCGCTTCCGCCTCAATGCTTGCAAAAGCACCGGTGACAGCCCGCTGAGTTCTTCCGATAATGTCTATATCGTCGGCGTATGCAAGCAGTTGTACAGACTTGTAATAGATTGTGCCTCCGGTGTTGGCTTGTGAGTTCCGCACAATACGTTCAAGTACAATATTAAAGAAGTCACATGACAGCGCGTCACCTTGTCTAAAACCTTTTTTGACATCAAAGGTCTCGGTGAGATCATTACCGACCTTGATGAAGCAGCGAGCGTTCTCCATCGCCAGCCTGCACAGACGGACAAGTTTGGCAGAGATATCAAAACTAGACATGGCTCTATAAAGCTCTTCTTTATAGATGCTGTCATAGGCGGCCTTGAAATCGATGAAGAGGTGGTGAGTATCGATTTGGAATTCTTGGGTTTTCTCCAGGATCTGCCGAAGTGTGAAGATTTGATCGATGGTGGACTTTCCTGGCCTGAAACCGCACTGATAGGGTCCAATCAGGCTGTTGATAAAAGGTTTCAGGCGTTCACACAATATCGCAGAAAATATCTTATATGCGATATTGAGGAGACTGATGCCTCTATAATTGGCGCAGTTGAGGGGGTCTCCTTTCTTGTGGATCGGGCACAATGCTGAGATTCCATTCATCAGGCATACACTCGTCTGACCAAATGTTAGAAATGAGTTGGTGTATGCACTCTACCAATTCATCCCCTGCTGCCTTGAAGAGTTCGGCCGGTAAGCCGTCAGGTCCAGCAGCCTTGTTGGATTTTAGCTTGGATATTGCTATCCTCACTTCGTTTTGGTCAGGTGGACGGAAATTTTGACTATCATCGTCTATGTTGAATGGTTCATTCTGCCTGACAGCGGGATGTTGGTCTTCGTCGCCGTTATACAGTCTGCAGAAGTAGTTTTTCCATATTCTCAGCACCGACTGTGATTCTACTACGAGGTTTCCATTTTCATCTCTACAGGTTTCTGTACGGGTATTACTTCTCTGACACGTTCTTTTTACCTTTTGGTAAAACTTCCGTACATTGTTCCTGGAGTATAGACTCTCGATATTCTCGAACGCGCGCTTCTCATGCTCTTTCTTCTTCTTTTGGAGAAGCCGATGTTCTTCCCGTCTCCTTTGCTCGTAGAGCTCACGAGCAGCTCTCGTCTTGCTTTGCAGCGCCGCTTTGTATGCCTCTTGTTTTGCTGCATGCACTCGCCGGCATTCTTCGCCAAACCAGGGGTTTCGCGGTGGTGGGCGAGCGAGACCCAGCACATCAGTCGCGGCGTTTCTGATGGCATGTTGGCAGCGTTGCCACTGGCCTTCGGCACTTGATGCTGACGGCATATGGGTGATTGAGAGATTTCGGGATACGCGTTCAGCGAAGACTCTGGCGGTCTCTTGCGATTGAAGCTTTTCGACGTTCAATTTTCTTACAGTAATTCTTCTTTGTTGCTCAGATTGGGATATCCGCATTCGTACCTTGGCTACAACAAGGTAATGATCCGAGTCTATGTTGACCGCTCGGAAGGTCCGGACATCCAGAATACTGGAGGCATGTCTTGCGTCGATCGCAATATGATCAATTTGGTTGATCGTTACATGATCATTGGACCGCCATGTCTGCTTATGAATATCGAGATGAGGAAACCATGTGCTTGCTATGGTGACATTTCGCTCCACAGCGAAATCAATTAGCCTTAGTCCGTTATCAGACGTGGTGTCGTGTAGGCTATGCTTACCGACTGCCCTACCAAAGACGTCCTCCTTTCCTATTTTGGCGTCAAAATCACCCAATACGATTTTAACGTCGTATTTAGGACATTGCTCATATGTTTTGTCGAGGAGCTCGTAGAAACACTCTTTGGTGGCAGGGTCCTTCTCTTCCGTGGGGGCATGAACACATATTGGGCTTATGTTAGCGAATTTAGCCTTGATGCGGATAGTCATAATACGCTCGCTTACGTGTCGGAAGCTTAAGACTTCCTGCCTAAGTCTGCCGCGTATGACAAATCCGCATCCGAATAAGCGTTGTCTGTTGCCTCTGTAGCAATCACCGTAGTAGATGTCACAGTTTTTCATCCTCTTTTTGCCCGGCCCTTCCCATCGCACTTCCTGGATGGCGGTAATATCTGCTTTATAGCAGTCTAGCGCCTCTGCTAGTTGTTCGGCTGCACGTGGTCTGTAAAGGGACAGAACATTCCACGTACAGATCCGAAGGTCGTTGTCCTTATTTCGTTTGCTGGGGTCGTCATTAGTTGAATCATTCTTATCCGAGGCTTTTGATTGTTTCGGAATCATACGTTTTTTACACGGTAGGGAAGTTACCCCGACGGCACAACCCCCAACCTGGAGGGCCAGTTCCTTTATTATTCCCCTAGGAAGGGGGACCGGGTACACCGGTGCCAGTAGTCCACTACGGGAGTATGAGCGCTGCCGTTAGCCCATTAAGAGCTCCTCCGCCACCATCTCTATGCCAATGTCATGACCAACATTTGAAATTCGTTAGCGACCTGTGATCCGAATACGTCAAATCAGCTCGCGCAAGGTATGCACTAAATTCACACCTAACTGGAACTATAGACGCCACCGTTGACTCCGTCTAGGGAATTCGTCCGCTGCCGCCTGGAACAGGAAGAAGTGCTCTAGTGAGAAAACACTCTTCCCGCCCTCTCTCATCTGCTGACATCAAGAATCCGCCAAACGGGGTTGGTTACTCATTTCTTGAATTAAGGTACTAGGCACCCGGCTGTCACCGCGTGGAGGTTGAGAGTAGGAGTTGGTAGGCCTCAGCTGAGTGAAAACGCTTGTGTTTTCATATGATCGCATGCACTACCGTTTGACCAGCCAAAAGGACTATCTCCGTCTTTTCTGTGGCCAAACCTAAGCCATGTTCTTTCATCCAGAGGTGCACTCGCCTCATCACCTGGCTGAGTTTTCTTTGCGTGCTATCGGTGTCTCTTGCGTAATCATTGCGGCCATTGCCATTAATCTGCTCAGTGACATTGTGACCTTCGCAGATAGCTATGGTATTAGGCTAAACGGTTATGACAGAAATCCATTGCAATTTCAGTCGGTAACTAAACGTTTTTTCTTAAGACATTCGTTGGCATCATAACTTACTCGATTAGTGTCAATTTTGACCGAAGCCAGCTGATGGATAGTGTATAGCTTGAATGGCTAGGACAAAGACTAGTGTTTGTGGAGTGAATGCCATCCAACTACACAACCTGACTGATATAGTGTCGAATTGTGATGTAAGCTTGAACTGGAATAAAATAATGTGTGTCAGCAAACTCACTGCTGCATTGCTTAACAGCAAAATGAAATAAATAAAAAACCAATTAGAAGCCAGCTGTAGACGAAATTTTAATGAATACAATTCAACGCAGAGCCACAGAGTGATCCCACTCCATTTAAATTGCGCATACTGTATTGCTCTTCGAAGTACTGAGATAAAATCGTTTTAGTTCATCCAGAAAACTCCATACTCCACCCTCTTCGTCGCACCTACCAAACGTCTACAACAAGCAGTTTTATTTTGACAAATTGTTCTGGGGTCGTGAGGTCGGACATGCACAATGTATGCCTAAAAAAAAACACATAAACCTATCTCGTGATGGAGAAACGGAACTGAAGGGAGGATTGGTTGCACTTGAATTACGTGCCTGTGAATGTGTATCTCAATATTTTTTTTTTTTTTTGCATTTTGACTGCCTCATATTCGTTGACTGATGAATTTTTCTTGCTGTCAAAAGAGTCTGCATGCGCTCCGAATTTTTAGTCAAAAAAAAAGTAAAAGTTTATAAATGTATCTACAACAATATAGTAGAGGGTTGCATGTTTCAAAAAAGGGGTTCTAATTTGATTTATCATTTCTTTTTTTGTTCAGTATGCTTTTAACAAATTATGGTGTCAGCGCGTTCGCCCTTATACATACATGTCATTGTCAACGTCGAGTGGATATTATTTTCAAAATGGACACAATAGAGGAACATAATTTGATCGATGATGGAAGGCATACATTAATGGCCTGTTGTGATGATAAATGAATAATTTTTTTTTTAAGTAAACCCAAGACTATCGTTATAGTACTAGAAAGAAAACAATGTTGTCATAAGGCGTAGGGGCGCCATAGTGACGATGTTTGAACGATTAATGGAGAAAAAATAAAATATATTCCTATGCTTACGTGCCCACCAGGCAAGCATAACTCCGCAATCAAATTCAAATAAATGTTATATAGTTAACCAACATTTTGTAATCTCATCATCACCCACTTTAAACTAAAAGATTTTGTAAGCCCACCTACTATAAAGATTTTTCATTCATAACAAATCAGATCAATTTAAATGAAATCGAATTTATATGACCTTGAAAATATTGTAAGCACGTATACTTCCACGTTATGTTTTTTTTTTACTTAATGCTTTCTTCCTTGTTATAATTTTAGAACAAAAATAAATTGTAAGCCCTCTTATGAACGCATTCCACAGAGGGTTTTTATTTGCACAAAAATAGAATTTAATTAGGATCGTCGAGTTATGATTTCTACGAAATGAATTTGCTTAGAAAATTATTAAAATTAAACAACAGCTTAAGTCTTTAATTTGCTGCGCATTTGATTGAATTCTAAGAAATACATTTTTCGTAAATGTTTATGAATTTGTAAAAGATTTTGATTAATCAGTTAATACTCTTAAATGCAAATTATTTTAATTTTCATACAAAGTAGAGATAGGTTAGATTAGGTATGTGGGCTGGTGTAGGGAATAGAATTACTCTGCACTACACTCAGGTCAATATGTACCCATTGTGATACCCATGGGGGGAAAGAAGGTAGATTAGAGAATCCATTCCTCGTGAAAAGCAAAAAAATAAAACGTCTGTTCTACATACGGAGGGACGAACAAATGTTCGCTTAGTATGTGTCAATTTAGCAGTTTTTGAAAAAAAAATGCACATCTGTAGCCTATAATCTAGCAATATTTATTTCCAAATTTCAGAACAATAGGTAAAAATGGAGACGAGAAAGAGAAAAATTAGTGACGTAAGCTCGGTTGAAGAACCACCGCCAACACAGGAAGAAATTCGTTTTACCATTCTCTTCGGATTTCGACGTCGACTCACGCCAGTCAAAATTCTGCACGAATGCCAAAATGCATACGAAATAAATGCACCATCTTTTGTTACTATTTCAAAGTGGTTTCGAAGATTCCAGACTGGTCATTTTTACTTACACATCGGCAGTACAATGGACCTACTTTCTGGTCTAAGTACATCCTCATCGAGGGCCGATCCTAACCAACCAACAAAGTATCTCCTTGTGGATACGTTTCCTTAACCAGTGTAGTGCCGGGCATTCACAAGAATGTGTTCGGAAGTTTCATCCTCCTCTAAACAGAACCGACAGTCCTTCTCTTGGCACAGGTTCATCTTGTTAAGGTAGTATCTCAGGCCGCAATGGCCAGTGGAAAAGCTTCTTAATGCTTTCCCTATCTAAGTTAAGGATTTCCTTATAGAGTAAGGCTTGATTAATCGTTTGGATTGTCTTAGACCTGGCCCACTAGTCCAGTTTGTTTTCCCATTCGTTAATTAGCGTTGTAGCTGTCGCCCAATTGACGCCACAATAAGGTTCAGGACCTATGAACACAGATTCTGAGCCAGCCCTAGCAAGCTCATCTGCAGATTTGTTGCCCACAATCCCTTGGTGTCCAGGTCCCCAACCGAGTTTTACCCTGTTGTATTTGGCAAGGTCTTGTAATGCATCGCAGCAGCATTTCACGGTTCTGGGGTCCATTTGGTTGGACGACAGTGCCATTAATGCTGCTTGGCTATCTAAGAAGATATATATTCTAGCACCTTTGATCCCCTTGCGGAGATTATGTCTGTCGCAAATCTCAATGGCATGGATTTCAGCCTGAAACACAGTGCGAGTCGTACCCATAGGTACCGAAATCTTTGTGTTGGGTCCAAAAACCCCAGATCCAACTCCAGGATCAATCTTCGAACCGTCGGTGAACCAGAGCAGACTTCTAGGGTCCAGTGTGGGAGCACCATTGGACCAATTTTCGCGGTCCAATATTTCCACCTCGAATAACCTACCAAAGCAATGTTGCCTGACCATAATATCTGGTAAAGTGCAGAACATGTCTCTTATAGGGATTGAGTTGAGTATCTTTAAATGTCCCACAAGTTCACCTGGTTTATACTCGTGATCTAGCTGCAGCCTGATGGCATATCTAGCAGCCATCTTCCTAATGAAGCTTGGTAATGGTAGCTTCCAGAGCTGTCGTAGGGCAGGTGCACATCGTACCTGTAATTCCAAGACAGACAGTTCTTTGCAACTTCTGCAACTTGTTTGCCTTTATCTGCTGGAGAGTTTTTGGCCACCAGACGATGGCCGCGTATGTGATAATGGGTTTAACCATCATTATGTACAAACAATGTATCATCTTAGGAGAGAGACCCCAAGTTCTGCCGTATAGGCGTTTACTGGCCCACGGTGCTCTAGTAGCACGCTCAGTGGCGGACTTGAAATGTGAATTCCAATTAAGTCGTTTGTCAAGAATTATACAAAGATATTTGACCTCGCTGGAATAAACTAGTGTGGTGCCCTTGATTGTAATAGGTTCAAGGTTGACCTGTGTCTTCCTTGCAAAAGGCACCAGAACGGTTTTACTAGGATTGATGGATAGTCCTTCTTTGTTACACCATTCTACAACTTGAGTTATTGCACTTTGCATGACGTTGGAAATTGTCGTGCTGTGTTTACCTCTGATAAAAACCGCCAAGTCATCAGCATAACCGACGGTGGTGTAGCCTGATCTGTGAAGATCTACTAACAAGTTGTCGATGACTATAGACCATAACAGGGGGGAAAGAACTCCTCCTTGAGCACAGCCTTTGGCTGCAGTTATGAACACCGACACTCCCCCAGAGGAGGAAGTAATGAATGGACTTACCAGCATGGCCCTGATCCATTGGTTGGTCGATTCTTCGATACCTCTGCTACTGATCCCCTTGCGATCGAGTCGTAACTGCACACAAGGCTATCTCCCTTGAACTGAGTGTTTCCTCTATCTTTTTGACGAGATAGTGAAGTGCACCTGCTGTAGATTTGCCTTTCCTGTATGCGTACTGATTCGAGTGCAGAGGGTTAGACAGATCTAACCGGTCTCCAAATAGACGAAGATGCCAGGATGAAACAGGAGATGATAGCGGATGAACTGGGGTTGAATACCATGGCCGTGTCACGAATTTTAAATTATCACCTAAAATATTCGAAGAAGTCAGCTTGATGGGTTCGAAAAATTTTGAATGGAGAGCAAAAAGAGGCTCGTGTTCGTTTTGCTCAATATTTCCTAGATAAGTTTGAAAATGGAAAGTCAAGCTACTTCAATAAGATCGTTACAGGTGATGAATCTTGGTTTTACAAGTACGACCAGGAAACCAAGCAGCAGTCCATGGTATGGAGCCCAGAAGGTGCAAATCCTCCAGTTAAGGCCAAACAACAAAAGTCAGCGACAAAAGTTATGATGTCGATGAACTTCACCAGGGCGAAAATGGTCGCCGTTATCCCGCTTAAAACAGTGACTGACAGTCACTGCTAATTGATATACTAAAATTTGCTTACCACGAGCTTTCCAAAATTTACTAGGACACCGACAAAAAGAGGAGCTGCGCCGCTACTTTTTGCACCACGACAATGCGCCTTCGCACACTGCTGAAAAAACCAACAACTTTCTTGCGCTCTCGGTCATCAATGACATTCGCCCAGCACCTTATTCTCCGGATCTAGCGGCGTGTGACTTTCGGCTGTTTCCGAAAATAAAAAAAGAATTGAGGGGAAAAATTTTCACATCTAATGAGGAGACTATTAATGCAGTCATTTGGTGCGTTTTGGTGAGAATTATGCAAAGCAAAGTGAAAGCTTTTCCACAAAACGATCCCAAGTCAATCTGGTTTTAAATTTATTTTATTTGTTTGAAGATTGGTGATTGAATTAAAATTGAATTCAAAAGTATGAAAAGTTGTGCTTAAATTTTGGAAATACTACTGAATCATTCAACTTGAATAAGAAAGCTCTTTTCTGAAATTTAGTAGCGCGAAGTAAACATCCCAACTCAGTTTTGGCTGAGAAAAAAAGCTAAAGTGGATCCAAGTAACTTTTTGTTGTTGTACTCCGTGTTAAATCTTACTTAACTGAAAAGTGAAGTCTCACCAAAACGCACCAAATGTCGAAATCGAAAAGCTCCAAAAAGAGGACTTTGAAAGCTGTTTTGAAAGATGGATCTATCGGCTGAAGAAATGTATTGAAATAAATGAAATTAGAAAAAGATGAAAATTAAAGGCTTCGCCAAACAGAACGCGATTCAGCGACGCGGGCAGATCACGCTGTTGCTCGCCGCGATCTGTGATGTCAAACATAAAGCGGGTAGTTTTTAGCGATCCATTTATTGAAGTGATTTTCTCCAGAATACATCGGTAGCTGTACAGCAAAAATGAGTAGTAGTTCTGAGGAAGATGAAATGCTTCTTCTTCTTACTCTTGCGTCAAAGAAGAGAAGAAAGTGAAATAAATAGAAAGAGGAAGGATTATGGTAAATTCCATCGTCTTTGTAAGGAACTAAATTTATTTGAAGACCGTTTCTTCAATTATTTTCGTATGTCTCGAGAGCCGTTTGAGATGATAAACAAACTCATCGGACCGAAGATCTTTGTAATCGGGATGTCGTGTATCATAAAGAAACTCATTTGGGTGCACCAAATCTATTAATTTCTCCACCTCATCCGTCATTATTTCTGCTTTCACGCCGCGATCTTTGTAAAAATTTACAACCAGATATCGGCTGGATCGCGTCACTGGCTCGCATTCTGTTTCAACAAAATGATTTAATTCTACGCAGTACAGCGATCGCGGTGATCAGAGTAACTGGATCGAGTTCTGTTTGACGAAGCCTTAAATATCTAAAGTTAAAGTTATTTTTGTGTTTTATTATTCAATCAACTAAGCGAACTTTTGTTAGTACCTGCGTATCCTAAAGAAAGCATTTAGTACTTACTTTGCCCGAGATACAAACCGTCTAGAGGATTTAATAAAGTTTGCGATGCCGTTTATCGGTCTACAGGACAACTCTTCTAAATCATTAAAGAAGTATTGTCCAAGCTTATTTCTTAAATGATAGACACCTGGATAGTAGCAAAGAAAGCGGGTGGTGTCCTCCTGAACCACCTCGTCACCGCAGCCTTTACAAAGTTCTTCGTTCGGCACACCTTTTCATGTGGTATCGCATAAGCGAACCCCACAAGCAGATCAGTAGAAATGCGGTTTAGTGGAAGGGTTTTCGAATCATAACCTCGCCGAAATAAGAAGAAGATCGCATAGTGTTATGCCCCGTAATGACTCCTATGAGAGTAGAGAGGGATTTTCTGTCCCTTTGCATAAATCTATTGGTTCTTGCTTTATCGATTGTAGACCAAATCATCCTAGTGGTAACAAAAGTATCTAAAGAAGTCCATCTGCTTTTTGCCTCTGTTAGTGCTTTGTTCCCTGCTTGGAGTTTGAGTGTGCAAGGCGGAATGTACACTGAGAGGTCTGATTGGTCAGAGTTTAGTGCTGATCCTCCTTTAGCCAGTTCGTCGACTTTCTTACTGCCTGGTACCTGGAAAGTAGAGAAATATTAGGTTTTGTAATGTTTTAAGAACTTCTATACCTTTTCTAAGAACAGTTGTAAGAATATATTATAAACTTATAATATTTCTTTGTAAGCACATACATTATTCACTTTTTTTTGTAGAATAAGTACATTAAATGACATTATCCTGTATTTAGAATCAAATTTTTTTGTAAGCACATTTGTACTAACATTTTGTTCTCAACAATTAAGTATAAAATCCTATTACTTTATATTTATTGCAACACCCAGTCACAATAAATCGGCGAAAATTTATTTCTCCATTCTTTCAAAGTTTTATAGTATGAATATACAATATCCTGAAAGTTATATGTATAACATAACTTCTATAATAAAAGAAGAGTAGTATCCCAGTTGTTACCTACGGTTCCACTCTTAACAACCCACTCTTGAAAAAATGATAATAATTGAAAAGCCTCTGTCTACAGCAGACGGACTTAGACAAAGCGAGAGAGAAAAATGATAATGCGATGTCTACGTGCATGATTTCATTCAGAGAAAAGGAACAGAAAAAATATATACAACTTAAATTCTTCAGCTCTATCTTTCTATCTGTCTACTCTGGTGAGAGTATGTGTATCTGAATGCTAGGAAAACTGTGAAATTGGAAAACCCATTACAGCATATGTACATAGCCACAGTCGAGGTATACAACATACTGGCTGTTGTGAAATAAAAGCAAATTCAGCACGTGTACGCTTTCAAGAAGTGTCTACTAAAAGGGTGGCAACACATACACCAACACAAGAGCTACAACAGCACTCCTATGTTTGGGTTTTAGTTGGAAATTTTCTGAAGAAACTTGCACTCCCAACCGAAAAGTTCACACGAAAATTCCACATGAGGGGAACAGTCTATAGACGAAAGAAGAAAGGCAAGACAAATAAAACCCTCTTAAGTAAGAGAGAAGCACCTAAAAAGGGGGGTACATGGAGAGAAATGTAGACAAATATGTATTGTTAGTGGCGCGGGGGTGCTTGTGTTGGATTTTTATGTGTGTGTGAATATTTTAAGAATCCTTAATACGAGTATTATGAAATAACTTTTATATGCCAGACTAGGTCAAACATGCGTCATCAGGGGGGAGTGCTCACACATCGCGGCATGAAGGTATCAAATAAAAGGCAGTGGGTTGAAGAAATGGTATGATATGTGGTAGATGGTGAAACCTATCTCCTCAACGTTATCATCGTAAGGATGCTAAAGCTGTAACCTCCAATTTTGTCATATGTATTTCCATTCTTTCTCTTCTATGCAAAGGAGTAAGACAAAAACATTGCAAAAAGGACGATGCAAAATATAAACAGGCAGAAATAAAAGTGTACATACACTCAGACTGAATTGTATTCAAGTATCTAACACTTAGTCACACACAACTACATCGGCAGGAGAGAGGAAAATCGATTTTTGCCCAGAAGATTGGTGTACTTGTGTGAAAAGGATTTCTTTCCTATTTTTGCTCTCGTTGCTGTTGTTATTTCCGTGCCCTTCTATGGAATGAAGCTTGTCGGTTGTATTAGTGTGAGAGATTGCAGTGATTGGAAGAAAGAAAAAAAATGTCCTTTTCAATATTTGATTTGAATTTGAGAAAAGCCCTTTTTTTTATATTTCTTTCCTGCAGAAGTAGAAAAATCAAAGATTCACTATCTATCTATCTTTTTTTTATGTTTTTGGTTGATTCTTGTTTAAATCTAATCAAAGTATGTAAATATTTATTTCAATATTTACCAAAGAGATGAGGAGAAAATATTCAAGGACGAAAGACAAGGAAAATATTTGTTGACAGGCTTCGTGACAATTAAAATTTGGAGCTGATTGACTGTTGACTATTTATTATGTCTATAGGCTCATATTCACGTTCGCTTATTAATTAATTATATAAAGCGATGATGTCGTTACAAGTTTGAGTTTATGTAAGTACACACATATGTATGTGTATGTGCGCATTTATGTATGCATGTACCTCAATATTTTGTTAGTAAAGGTCGCATTCGAAAGCTTCTTGCATAATTTTAGGAATTCACTTATTGCAAAACTGCGGCTTATAGACACTTTGACTAGTTGAGATCCATTGTGATGTCTCTAAAAAAAAATAATACAAGCGCTTACAACTTTTGCTCCCAATATGAACAAATTCATGATGTTTGTATATCAAAGTTGTCAACTTGACTTTAATAGCTCATGTGCTTACAATTCTTTTTTAAGTTTTAGGTTTTTTTTTTTTTTTTTATGCGAGGGTAGGAGTTAAAATCCTTTATGGATACTTGTAGCCCGTGCTACGAGTTATGCCCGACTCCATGCTCCTGCATGGTTACGTGCTAAAAAAAAAACCCCTCCGGTTACTCTGTCCTGTTGTTTCCCTGCGGCACCGCCAGTCAAGGCATTCCTTCGCAGGGGGCAGGTTTGTCATTTCGTCATTTCTCTTTAGCTGCCAGAGCTGACAGGGTCTTCGTTTCTATCGTTTCTCGTTCCTTTATACGCAGTTTTTTTTTTTTTTTTTCTTATAATACGCGCGCGCCGAAGGGATTATTAATACCCTTATACTGATGCTCAGGGCAGGGGCGGATGGGAAAAGGGGGGAGAGGAACGGATGAGATGCCGGTTTGCGTTGGCTTTAAATGTTTAAAGGTTGTAATGATTAGGAAATACAGGGGCTGGTAGATCGTTCCACAAACGTGTTGTTCGGCTTATGAACGAATCCCTATAGTTGACAGTACGTCCGAAGTTGGGCTTGAGGGTGAACTGATGTGCATTCGAAGCATGACGCGTATTGCTGGTGAAGATTTGAAGGGGAGGAATGCAACTGGCTATTTTGCTGAAGCATTTTTTATAAAAGCGATAAAATAAGGAAAGGCATGAGACATTTCTACGATGTTCAAGGGAGACTATGGAGTTCACAATATCTCTATCACCTATAAGTTTTAACGCGCGGTTCTGTACCCTATCTAGAATGTCCAGAACGGTCTTGGGTGCACCAGACCAGATGTGGGCGTTATATTCCAGCTTTGGGTGGATGAATGCCTTACAGATGGAGGCCAGATCAGACGGGGTAAAATATTTCTTGCAACACTTAAGGAATCCTAGACATTTAGCAGCATTTTTGGCGACTTCGAATATGTGATCGTTCCATCGAAGGCGGTTATTGATGCACATACCGAGAATGGCGCGTCTTTCGGATTCAGCGACACAATTACCATCCATGGATAATGGTTGAGGGTCTTGGTTTCGCTTGAGAGACAGAAGACAGTATTGAGTTTTGGATGCATTAAATTCTACTCTATTGATTGAACCCCATTTGATAATGCTATCTAGGTCGGAATTTAATGTGTTTAATACACGTTGTCGTTCCTCTTCTATGGCCGAAGATCAGGGACGTGAGTTAGGGAGCGAATATGAAAAACTGAGGGTACTGTCATCAGCGAAGGAATGGATTGGATTAAAAGTAGCAGACAAGAGGTCATTTATAAAAATGAGAAAGAGAGTCGGAGACAAAATGGAGCCCTGGGGAACACCAGCATTTATCGTCCAAGACAACTTGTGTTAAACGGTCCGAAGGTAATTTCTAATCCATTGAAGAAGAGACTCATCAATGCCATATGCACGCATTTTCGACAAAAGAGCCTGAAGCCAAGCTCTGTCAAAAAAATAAATAAAATAAATATTTGGCGCAACAGCTCTTTAAGTGCCAGGGCCTAGCTTCTCGCAACCACTCATGTTGTGTGCGTTATATTTTTCACACGAATGGAAGGGACCTACAGTTTAGTGCCGTATCCGAACGGCGATTTGAGAAGCTTTTTCGAGACAGCAATACTCTCGGATGTTTGTCAGACGCTCGCGAGAGGTGGGACCGTGAAAAAAAACTTTTTGGTGTTTTGTAGGATTCGAACTTGGAACCTCATGCGTAGTGATCCGACACACTAACCACTTACGCCACGGCGCCCACAAGCTCTGTCAAATGCCTTAGAAATATCGAGCGCAACCATCTTTGTTTCGCCGAAGTGATGGATTGATTGGTTCCACTTCTCGGTGAGATATGCCATCAAATTACCAGTGGACCTGTTGCTACGAAAACCATACTGCCGGTCATTGAGGAGTTTTTGTGAATCAAGATATTTCATAAGCTGGCGATTTATCAGCGTTTCCATGACCTTGGAAAGAAGGGACGTAAGTGCAATGGGTCGGTAATTGGACGGGGAGGAAGATTCGCCTTTTTTAGGGACCGGCTGGACAAATGCTGTTTTCCATCTACTCGTAAAGAGCCCAGAAGAGTAGGACAGACAGAAAAGCTTACGCAGAGGTTTTGCCAGCGTGGAAGAACACCTCTTCAGGACTATGGGGGAGATACCATCTGGACCAGCGGATTTGTGTATGTTAAGACCTTTGAGTACTCCTGCAACTGTACGAGTGCGAAAGTGGACTTGTCCCATGGAAAATTCGACGCTCTCAAGTACAGGCGGAGACAAAGCGCTATGTGGCAAGGTGGAGTTCGCTGCGAAGTGGGCAGCAAGCAGATTGGCTTTGTCTAAGGAGGTGACAGCTGGAATGTCATTGTAAATGAGCGTTGGGATACGAGGCAGAAGTTTTAATATTTTTGACGAATGACCAAAAATGTTTACTACCTTTGGGAGAATTTTTTGCCTCAATTTTTTGTCATGTAAGAATTTTACACGCCGAATGAGAGCATTGCAGTCATTTCTGGCTTGTTTAAACTTCTTTCGGTTTTCCTCAGAATTGTTGGCTTTATAAGACCGAAAACTTACTTTTATCAACCTGATAGCCTCTTTGCAGCTCTGGTCAAACCACGAGTTTGCCTTGGGTTTGATGCTTTTTATTCTGTTAGAAATTAAGGCATCCATACCTAAGAGGATGGTGTCAGTAATCATATCAGCGGCGGCATCCACGTCGCTATCGAGGAAGCATAGCGACCAGTTAAAACTCCTAAAGAAACTATTAAGGCCGTCCCAATTGGCTTTCTCGTAACGTCATACTTTTCTTTTGGGAGTTTTTTCTTTAACAGTGTAGTCAGAGTAGTAATTTAGCTATACGATGTTGTGGTCAGACCGGCCTAGATGCGCTAAAACATCAATGATGTATTTATCAGGGTGTGAAGTAAGAAACAAGTCTAGAGTGTTGGCGGAATGACTTTCAATGTCCGGTATACGTGTAGGCTCATTTACAAGCTGAGTCAAATTGTTTATCTCAGCGAAAAGTTCAACATACCTTCCTTAGGGTGTTGTCTGACCAGAATGTCGAAGCCACTCCGAATTGTGTATATTAAAATCGCCCGCAATGACGATTTCAGTATGAGGATGCATCATACTCGTGATTACTTCATTTGCAGTCTCCCAGCGTTCGCTGTTCGCCAACATAAATTAGGTCAGGCTTCTTGGGGTAACTTGCCCGCCAATTTCTCTTTCTAGGATGATCCTCGCCCTGATGTAATTTTGGCATTCCATCAGTACATGCTCCGCGTTCTTTTCTTTCACAGTGCTGGCAGAATGGGTCGTACGCATGCTTGTACTTGTAGAGATACTCCCGGAAGCATCCGTGGCCCGATAGAAATTGCGTTAGGTAGTAGTTTACCTCCCCGTGCTTTCTGCTAATCCATTCATCAACTTAGGGGATCAATTTGTATGTCCATCGCCCTTTGGTTGTGATGTGGGCGAACCCCACAGCCGGATCAGTAGAAATGCGGTGAAGTGGGAGGGTTATGATCCCTTGTTTTCGGATCATAACCTCGCTGATAAAAGGGAGAAGAAGAAAAAGAAGACCCTTTGATGGTGATGTTCCACCTATGTTCCCATTCTGCTTTTATAGATTCTATAGCTGTTGTTCCGTCATCGTCCCCGTTTTCGCGTAGGGCCGTAGTCGTCTTCGCGTCTAGATCGATATGCATTCGGCCTGATATTACGCTTACCGATTGATGCAGTTCTAAAGGCACAGCATACGCTTAAAGATGCGATTTTATGCGCCGAGTTCATCATTATAATGTATGACTAACGATGCATCGCTGATACTCATAAGCATACAAGAGTATTGACCTACTCACGGTTGTTAGGAGATTTCTGATTGGCTGCCTTGGTACCCGAATATTTGGCATTAGTCTGCATAGTGCCGCTACTGCCGGGGAGGCCTTCTCGCCTGCTTACATTAGGTGGTCCCTGAAGCTGAGTCTGTGGTCCAGCAAAACTCCCAGGTACTTGTTGTACGACTTCGATAGTTTGTTTACCGACCTGTATGGTGATGTGCGCTCCACATTTTTACAGCTGCTTATGAGAACGGCTTCGACTTTGTGTTCCGCTACCTCTAAACCTGATGTCTGTAGCCATAGCTTCACGTTTGCGATTGTTTGATTGCAGTTTTGTACAACTTCCTCTAATTCTTTGGCCACAACTACAATTGCGATATCGTCGGAGTAACCGATGATGTCTACTCCGTTCGGTCTTTGTGTTCCTAGGATGCCATCGTACATTATGTTGCATAGAATTGATTCCAGGACCGATCCTTGTGGAACTTCCCTCGTAATTTTGTACCTCTTTGGTCCATCTTCTATGTCATAGTAAAGGTTTCTGTCTTGGAAATAGCTCACAATTATCCGCAGAAGGTAGTTTGGTACCTGCAGGTCACTCAGTAATTTTAGTATACAGCTCCAGTCGGCTGAATTGAACGCGTTCTTGACGTCAAGTGTCACCACAGTACAGCACTGTTCTGTTCCTCCGAGCCATCTTTCTCCCGCACTTGCCTCACGTGCTATATCGCACACAGCTTGTATTGCATGGTTGGTGCTTCATTTCTTTCGGAATCTAAACTGTCGGTTACAAAGCCCCGAGTCCCCTTCCGTGTATTGCTCTAGTCTTGTCCGTATAATTTTCTCGAGCACTTTCCCCAGTGTATCTAGCATGCACAACGGCCTAACGCTTTTAAGTTTTAGGTATGAACATTTATTTGCTTACTTCTTTTTTTCCTTGAAATGGCCATTTCACACCTGATGCATACAGAATCTTTTAACTTAACTTGAATAGGTTATGTGCTTACAATAATTTTTTTTAAATTTGAGATGGAAAAAAATTATATGCGGTTAATTTCTGTCAATTGAACATTTGACAGTTTATGTGTACAAAATCTCGAATGGATCATGTGCTTACTTTAAATTTGGAGTCAGATTTATTACAAAACTTAGTAACTTACCACTGTATCCTGATTTCTTTTTGCAATCCTTCCTTTAAGTCTTGCTTTGATTTATCACCACCCGTGAAACGTCCATCTGGAGTCTTTACTTTGTTTACATAGCCAGCTGTTCACCAATTGACGACGTAGTAAACAATATTCCTCACATCATGTTCATTATTTTTTGCATAAACAAAATCACAGTCTCCATCCAATAACAATTCCAAAAACGAGGTTAATCTCACTTTAGTTCCACTTGAGTAGACATTAACAAGAAACCTCAAGGTCCTGTGATTTTAACCTACTTTCATTATTTTTTTCGTTCCACATGAAGCACACCAACAGAATACAAAAAAACTCAGCTTCGCACCAGCCATCTGTGAAACACGATCCAAACATCCTGTTATTGCACACACAAATGACAGCCGTGATCTTTTGTGATTCATTAGCTCCCCAAAATAAGACAACCCGCATCGTGCATACACTTACGTATATCTGTTGATCGGGGGCTTAAGTCTCTCCAATCAAATTTCTTTATATGGCTTTATCCATGATCGAGCAACTATAGAAACCACAAGGTAACATACAAATTAAAACCCCAGGGAATTCCCCTATCCGTGCCGGGCGTTTTCTAGTTCATATCAAAATCCATTGAAGCGAATTGTTGTAGAAACTGCAGTAGACTAGTGCCCGATCAAATTTCCTAAAAAAAAAAAAAAAAAAATGAAATAAGGAAACTTAAGCCAACGATTTCCATCAAAGAAGACCGGAAACCCTTCAACATTGTCGCAGGTTCTCCCATACCCACCACCGCTATGGGTTGTCGTAGTCGTTGTCTGTCTGGAGAAACTGAATCCGCAACTACTTGATATTTGTTGCTGGGCTAGAGATTGGTTCGGCCTATTTAAATTGACGACAGTGCAAAGTGCAGTGTTTCATATACTTTCGTTTGACTGGCGACTGACTGTCGGTAGTGTTACGTATGTATAAGTATGTAGTCATTCATTTAATTTTTTTTTTTTTGCTCGTTTATATGAAATGAAGCCAAGTTAGGCAACATTACTCTGTGCTGGAAGTATGACAAATTGTGAAGTAAAGAACTATTTTGCTAATGTGTGATTGTCCTGCCCTATCCGTCAGAAGAATGTGGACTCTGGGTAGTTACTTCTTCTCGGAGCTAGAGAACTTAAGTAATATTGAGCTGATAGACATCCGAGATTCATATTACTTTCTGGGTGGTTCTGACAGCGGACTCTCTTTACAGCATTTTCAGGGTTAAATGATTGGATACAATGGACCCGTACTGTTGATCTGAGTGATCAGTGACTATTTGTTACAAGGCACCCATCTACCTCACCTGACCTACTGTTGTCGATTAAGCATTAACAACTTCAGCGCTTACAACTTTTTTCTGTAAGACATAAATACAAATCTATGGATACACGTTTTAAAATTGTGTAAACGAGAGAAGCGAGAGCGGAACGTGTGAAAGAAAATAAGAAACAACAACAATTTCCTTTACACAGGCTTACTTTATTGGGTTGATTGTTGTTGCCCCTGTAACAAATTGTCAGCGATTGACCCCAAGTGCAGCTACGGGGTTTGCTTAAATACCTTTAGAAGGTCTGGATGCACCGTCGATTAAACAACTCGGCCATCCTTAAATGATCGTGTCCTCACGATCCCGACCTCGGTATCGCTCTTCGGGTTGAGCTGTTTCCCGAAGCTCTCATCCTTGGACACTGACAGCTTTGAAGCACCCTTTGATCGAGAGTGGGACCTTGATTTGGAATGAGCGTCGGGCCCCGATTTGGATTTAGATCTCGAGTGACTACTTTGAGCGGCCTTAAAGTCGTTCCTGCTGCGCCCTGATTTATAGCAGCTGTGTTTCAAACCGCTTCTATCCTGTCTGGAACCCCCTCGACCACATCTAGATCCACTTTTACTACGCCTTGAGCCACTTCGACTGCGCCCGTGACTGCTGGACCCAATACTGGGGCCTTATTTTGTACTGCTTTCGGATTCGGATTGGCATTCGAAAATGTAATCCGATTCTAAAATGAATTGGTATTTTGTATGATTCTCGGATTGGGTGTAAGTGCGTTTCCAACTCAAAATCAAACATTTACGAAAGTTAGATTATCAAAACATCTATCAAACGTCACTTAAATTACTTGGAAATTGAGTTTGTATACATTTGCTATAGAAACGCAATACAAAATAAGGCCCCTGCTCCTTCTCGATCCGCTACGACTTCGTCTCGGGCCGCTGCGCGAGCCACTTCTTTTACGACTGCATATTCCATTATCCGACCTTGACCTCAAGCAGCTTCCTGATCGCCTGAGTCCGTTCCTGCTTCGCCGGTAGCCAATTTTGCTGCACCTAGGTCCGATTCTACTCTCCTTACGTCCTGATCTGCTCCTATTGCGGCTGGGACAACTTAGCTGCGCTTCGATCTACACCCACCATGACTTGGAGTCCTTGAGCAGCTCTTAGATTTTCTGCGACTCCTAGTCAGTGATGGAGATGCATTTATATGCCTTCACGACTTTCACTTGTGGTTGGTCCAGCAACCTGCGCCCAATCAGCATCGCATAAGGTTGGCTCTCGTCCGACACGATCAGAACCTCGCACCATGAAGTAAGTTTGTCGATATAAAAAAAAGTGTCAATCCGCAGTGCAGTTAGTCTTAGAAAATCAGATGCTAATAGTACACGGGATCACGTGGATCTCATGGAGCTATTGTCCGACTTCTCCGAGCTAGACATGCTCAGCACGGTCTCCGACTTTACGCCTAAATCACTCTACTTTGGTAGAAGGTTTGAGATTGTGATTCCAAGCCGTGATGTATGTAATAATGGCGACCCGTCGCTTGATCCAAAAGGTATACTGTGGTACACCGATGGATCAAAAATGGATTCAGGAGTTGGCGCCGGTGTGTATGGACCCAACCATAAAATTTCGAAATCACTCGGAAAGAGTCCTAGTGTTTTCCAGGCCGAGCTTTACGCCATTGAAACTTGTGCTAACATTAACCTGCACTCTATCCATATACTCACCGATAGCCAAGCGGCACTCAAAGCACTGATCTCCCATTTGATCAGTCAAAATCAGTTCTAAGCTGCTTCGACAGCTTACAAAATCTGTGCCGACACAATAAAGTAAAATTGTGGTGGGTACCGGGTCATGTAGGTGTTGACGGCAATGAAACTGCAGACCTGCTAGCTAGGAAGGGCTCCTCTGAGTTGTTCACTGGACCTGAACCCTTCTGTGGGATACCCGATTCCGCCTTCAAACTTACCCTAAACATTTGGGAACGCAACATGTGCATCTCCCACTGGAATAACTCCCAAGGTCTCAGGCAGGCTAAAAGAGCTGTCCAACCCTTCCAAAGACAGGCAGTTGATATCCTAAAATACGGCAGAAATGACACTGAGAAGGCTTGTGAGCTTCCTTACTAGTCACTGCCAACTTCTCTACCACCTTAACAAAATGAGAATTTCGGAGGATATCACCTGCCGCCTCTGCCTAGAAGAGGACGAAACCGCAGAACACATACTATGTGAGTGTAGCACTAGGAGAAGCTTTTTCCTTAAAGAGATCATATCTCATATCTTCATAAGGAGAGTAGAAGTACTGCTGCCCTAAAAGTGGCCTATGGCACAATGTATCTCCTTGGTCGCAGTGCCTACACGCTTTTTGGGCGTGGCCACACACCTGTTTAAAAAAAAAAATAAAAATTTGTCGACAGCTATCTCAGTGTAGACTCGCCCAACGGTCTGGCAAGTCCCTCCTCCGAACCCCCTCAGCTGCCTCGCGTCTTCGACGTATTCGATGTGTCCTTCGTCAGCGACTGAACGACGCAAGGTGATACACTCACTCCCCAAGTCGATGAATGCTTGGACTAGATGCCCGTCTACTGTGGCGTCCTTGACATACTCTGCCGTATACTCTGTCCGTTCCTCCTTCAACAGCAACTGGGATTCTGTTCTTCTTGCAGCTTGGGTACGTTGCAGCCGTTTATAGTGCCCCAACTGTTGACACTCGAAACAGCTTAGTCCGCCTTCTGCACCTTCCAATCCGGCCAATAGTCTTTTCTCTCGCTGTCGAGACTTCTCTGCCGCGTCGCGTCGACTCCTGGGCCTTAGTCCAACGACCCATCGGACTCTTTGCAGGAGATCGCTGACCGTTCTACAAAATTATCTGACGTGCTTTCAATTTGTTCATCAAATTGTCTTTGAAAAGAAAAAAATACTAAAATTGATGTTTAACAGTTTAAGAGTATTCATGTATACTCTGTAAATAGAAAATGCTGTATAGTCAGACGCAAATTGGCATTAGCAGACAATTTACAAAAAATAAGTGAATTTCTGCCAAAAAAGGTGACTTTTTCTCGGAGAAGAAATAAAGAAAAGAAAAATGAATAAGGAGCCAGATACGGGCATAGGGTCTAGGTGATACTGTTTTCTCACCAACTGCATCTGTGAATTTGATTCAATTTCAACGTTAGACAGCATCATCTTCGTTGGCTTTGTGTGCTGTGTCGCTGTAAACACTTTGCGCGATGTTCCACAATTTGAATTCGAATCTTTATGCCGCCTAAGGAGGCTGGCTGTCGCCTTTGTATCTATGGTCTTTGGGGGCCGTCGACTTTGTTAGATATTGGTTTGGTATTCCTAATGCATTGGGCAGCAGCAAAAGCAGTTGTCTCACTTGGAACGGTGCCAATTTTGAATTCGGAGCAATGAAATGACTAGACTGCATGATGCTGTTGTGTTTCGTTGTCGTTTTGTGTATGTCTGGTGATTTTGAATGAAATTTCTTTACATTTTCATCTTATTTTTTTATTTATATATATATACGAGTATGTATATGTTTTTTTTTTTTCTTTACATTTTCAATTCATTGTTGATTTGTTTCTTTTTGCATCTTTTCTCTTTTATTTCTTTTCTCCACGCTGTGTATGATGTACTTCAAAAGAAATGTTGTCTGAGGAGGATGTGCATGCAAAATAACATTTCCGATTAAAGCGAATTGCTATTTTATTTTTTGCTTTATTTTTGTGTTGGAAATGACGAAATCGTGGCATGTTTTTTCGTATGTTGGTTAAGGAAAATGATAATTTCGGCCCTGTTCAGGTCAGTGATGTGTCAAGTCAAACGACCTTAACTTTGCGCGGTGAATTCATGAAATTTATCTGCATAACATCATAGCTGTTATCTTTAATTTTTTTTTGTATATTTACAATTTCTATTCAGTATTCAGCAAATTGGCATATGTGAGGAATGAAAGTTTTGAGAATTCAGCTCCTTAAATTTATGCGCTAACAAGTATTAGAAATATGTAGGCGAATCCCACAGGCGGATCAGTAGAAATGCGGTGAAGTGGGAGGGTTGTGATCTCTTATTTTAGGATCATAACCTCGCTGATAAAAGGAAGAAGAAAAAGTATTAGAAATATGTATAAGCTCACAAGTCTTAGGAATACGTTCTCCTAGTTCATATTCAGATCCTCCATTTTTAGGCCTTCCGCGGAGTCGCCTACCTGATGGCACGGCAACCATGGCGCGTCTTGGAAGCCGGTCTGGGGGCATACGCACTACGTGACCAAGCCATCGAAGCATAGATCGTTCCGTTCGGAGAAGTAGCTGCTCACCATTGAGCGCCTCGCGTACTCTGGTGTTGCGCACTCGGTCCCTACGAGTTATTCCAACAACTCCGCGAAGGAACCTCATTTCAGCAGCTTGAATCCGCGATCTTATTCTTTCGGTCACTACCCTAATTTCATGACCATAGGTGAGAGTTGGAACATACACCGAGTTAAAAACCGATAGCTTAGCTTGAACACTAAGTTCGGCCTTCCTTATAACAGATTGGCCAAGCTCTCTCAAAATTGATTCAGCCTGACCAATTCTACAGGATAACTCGGCATTGCTCTTCCCATCACTCGTGAATAAGACCCCGAGGTACTTAAACTTATCCACCTGCTTCAGTGGAACTCCACTAACATGCAGAGTGCACTGAATTGGCTTTTTGGAAACGACCATTACTTCTGACTTCTTCACGTTGATCTTCATTCCAGCATCATCACAAACGGCTACAAACCTTTCGAGTGCGCGCTGAAGTTCGGTTTGAGAGGACCCAAGGATGACCAAATCATCCGCAAAGAGCAGATGACTAATCCTTAGGTCTCCCACTTTGAAACATTCCCCGCCACGGCTACGCTGCAACATCCAATCTATATATACAATGAAGAGGAGAGGTGACAAAACGCACCCTTGGCTGAGTCCAACGCCCACAGTGAAAGGTATTGATTTAACACCGTTTATCCGAACACAGCTTCTACAGTTTGTATATAAAGACTGAATCGCCCTTAACAGGCAACCATCAATCCCATACATCTGCAGAACACTCCAGAGTTTGCCTCGAGGAACCCTATCATATGCTTTTTCCAAATCCACAAAACAAATGTAGACAGGTTTAGCATACTCCCAGGCCTTCTCAAGAACCATTCTGAGAGTGAATAACTGTTCGATTGTGATTCTACCGGGACGAAAACCGCACTGCTCATCCCCCAAACTGTCCTCAACCACAGCTCTGGAACGCGTTTCTAGCACCTTAGCGAAGACTTTTCCAGGGAGACTTAAAAAAGATATACCCCTATAGTTGGCGCAATCTCTTTCGTCCCCTTTTTTAAAAAGAGGAACTATCACCCCCATTTGCCAATCACCAGGTGTTTCACCGCATTCCCAGGCCACTTTAATGACACGCGAGAGCCATTGCGCTCCCTCTTTACCTAAAGCCTTGAGCATTTCTGGCCGAATTTCATCCACACCAGCCGATTTGCCAACCTTTAGCGCTTTGATCGCCAAAGTTACTTCCTCTACCGTAGGACTACTTTCCGCCCAACTCTCGACCATAGGTCTGTCATCTTCGGTGCCCTGTTCAGGATTGAGCAATTCTGAAAAGTGCTCGCTCCATCTGCGTAAGATGTCCTCCTCATTGGAAAGAATTGTCCCGTCTTTGGATTTGACTCCTTCAACTATATTCAACTTTTTTTCCTCTGAGTCGGTGGACGGTCTGCCAGAACATCTTATTTGCAGATCTGCAGATTCCAACAACATGTGTAAATAATTAAATTGTTTTATGAAAGGGGGTCTTCTGTTCGTGCAACATTTCGCAGTTGACACTAATTTCGGTCGAAAAATCATATTCAGCGACGAGGCCTATTTCTGGATGAATGGGTTCGTCAACAAGCAAAATTGTCGAATTTGGGACAATAACAATCCAAACGAGATCCACCAAATTGCAATGCATCCAGAGAAAGTCACTGTTTGGTGTGGATTTTGAGCTGGCGACATCATCGGTCCATACGAGTGCTATCGGTCGATGATAACCAAGTTCTTTTGGTCCGAATCGGATGATATGGACACCGACGACATGTGGTTTCAACAGGACGGCGCTCCGTGCCACACAACTGGTGCCATGATGGACATTTTGCACGAGCATGGTTATCCGAACATGGTTATCTCACGCGGAGGCGATGTGAATTGGCCATGGATATCGTGCGATTTGACCCCGTCTTCTTGTGGGGTTTTCTTAAGTCACAGGTCTATGCCAATAAACCACAAACCACGACTGCCCTGAAACCCAACATAATTAATGCCATTGGTCCAATTCAGCCTGATTTATGCGTCAGAATTATGGAAAATTCGACGTTTCGGATGCGCGCCACCCAGCGAAGCCGCGGCGGACATTTGAATGATGTTACATTCCATACATAATGGCATACATGGGCCTTCTAAATAAATAAAAGATTTCAATGATATCTCACTCACAGTTTGTTTTATTCAAATTTAAAGATAGAAAACGCTTAATGGAAAACCCTTTATAGGGCAGTTTCCTAATACAGGGTTGGGCAGAAAGATTTAAGAGAGATTTAAAGAGAACGTAGATAAGGTTAGGGTGGGGATAGCTATGCGCGGGAGGTGGCGATAGACAGCGGCAATGGTGCGGTTTTCAGTTGTCATAATGGTTTGGACGGGACTAGGGTAGGTAGGTAGAAGTAGCGGTTCTGTAAAACAGAGACCCAATTAGCACAGTTGTGCCGTTTTGATACCACGACTCATGCGACCTTGGATTTTGATGTGTGTTGGTGAGGACAATCTAGAGACAGCCCGTGGAGTTTAAGAAGAGGGTTAGCTCATTTATGTTTTTACCCGAGATCTCCTCAAGTGAATTGTAGAAGGGTGCCTAATGCTTGATGTCTAGCCCTAGCTAGTGCTGGACAAGTGCACATGTAGTTTCCTTTTCGGTGGCTATGTTGCAACTACGGCAGTGTGTATTATATGGGAAACCTAGTTTGGCTGCGTGCTCTCCTACCGGCCAGTGTCCCGTGATAATCGCGATTATACGGGCAATGTCTTTGCGCGTTCTGTTCAATAGGGCGGTTGTTTTGGTCTTGTAGTCAGGCCACATCTTTTTCGATATGACGCAGTTCGTTAACCTAGACCGTTTAAGGTTAGCTTTTCTAAGAAAGATTGAGGAGATGTTTGCCTTAATTGCTCCGAACGGGGTGTGAACAAGTTCCGCCTGTTAGCAGTGGAGGGCTGAGCCTCGCCTGGCCAGTTCGTCAGCATGTTCGTTGCCATCAACGTTGCTGTGGCCTGGAACCCAGACTAGCGTCACCATGCATTGGCCATCTAGCGAGGCCAGCTCCTGTCGGCGTTCTAGTACTAATTTCCAGAAAATGGTTTCCGAGGCAATGGCTTTGATAGCAGCTTGGCTATCAATTAAAATAGCGATTCTTTGCCTTGGTAGTGTATTTGTGTGTGACTTGATTTGGCGACAGGCTTCGCGAATGGCGAGTAATTCCGCTTGGAAGACGCTGGCAGCGTGCGGAAGTCGATACGATCTTGCGGTGTTCAAGAACTCCGAGAAAACACCCGCACCAACCCCCCAGTCCATTTTTGACCCATCGGTGTAGACTGTTAGATCGAAACCACTGGTCGCCTGTCCATCTTGCCAATCTTTTCTTGTAGGGAATTGTACATCGAAACGCTTTGTGAAGTTCAATGTGGGGATGATGTAGTCTGTTGGAGTCGATACGAGTTCTCCTTGTAGAGAATCTAGGATATTGCTGTGTCCATAGGGTTTCGCAGTCCAACACTTCGACTCTCTGAGTCTGATTGCACTGTGCGCTGAGATGCTTGTGATATGTAGATCTAGGGGTGAAAGGTGTAGCAGGACTGTTAGAGCATTTGACGGAGTTGACCGTAGGGCGCCTGTGGTGCCTATGCATGCTGCTCTGTGCACCTTATTTAGTTTGGTTATGTTATAGGCTTTTTTAGGGGCCGGCCACCATACTATCGACCCGTAGGTAAGGATTGGGCGTACTACGGCTGCGTACATCCACAGGGTCAATTTTGGTAGCAGACCCCATCTTTTGCCGAAGGTTCTGTTGCAGACATAGAAGGCTATGCATGCTTTCTTTACTCGTTCGTCTATGTTTGGTTTTCAGTTGAGTTTAGGATCTAGAATAACTCCTAGGTACTTAGCACTGGAAGATAAGGAGAGTATCTGACCGTTTAGTCGAGGAAGATTGAATTCGGGTATTTTGGTTTTTGTGGTGAAAAGCATCAGTTCAGTTTTTTTTGGACCGGAGTACACCGTGCGTTTGTTGTCGAAGAATTCATTAAAAATGGCGGGTCGCCGACTGCGACGCAGTGTGGTTTTCGCATACACTTCGCCCTCGGTCGACGTGATTCTGTTCCTGACAAAAAAAAAAAACAATACGCCTTTGGGTGTCAAACTTCAGAGAAACAGGCTCTGCACTCAAAAAGAAGTCTCCTAGACGACCTCGTACTTCAACAGGAGCAGAAAATGTGGCCGCTGTCAGAGCTACGATTCAGCAATCTCCACGGCGTTCTGCATGCAAATACGCAGCGGCATTGAGCTTATCAAATCTATTCGATCAACATGGACAAGAGCATGTTGGGTTCCAACAAGATGGTCCAACAACTTACACATCTCGCCAGTCACCAGCGATTCTTAGAAAAATGTTTCCTGCGCGTATCGTCTCCTACGTGGTTAGAGTTACATCTCTCATCTCACATCACATCTCCTTATTAGATGTGAAGACTTTTCCCCTCAAATCTTTTTTTTATTTTCGGAAACAGCCAAAAGTCACACGGCGCTAGATCCGGAGAATAAGGTGCTGGGCGAATTTCATTGATGACTGAGAGTGCAAGAAAGTTGTTGGTTTTTTTCAGCAGTGTGCGAAGGCGCATTGTCGTGGTGCAAAAAGTAGCGGCGCAGCTCCTCTTTTCGTCGGTGTCCTAGTAAATTTAGGAAAGCTTGTGGTAAGCAAGTTTCAGTATATCAATTAGCAGTGACTGTCTGACCAGTTTTAAGCGGGATGACAGCGACCATTTTCGCCCTGGTGAAGTACATCAACATCATAACTTTTGTCGCTGACTTTTGTTGTTTGGCCTTAAGTGGAGGATTTTTACCTTCTGGGCTCCATACCATGGACTGCTGTTTGGTTTCCGGGTCGTAATTGTAAAAGCAAAATTCATCACCTGTAACGATCTTATTGAAGTAGCTTGACTCTCCATTTTCAAACTTATCCGGGAAATATTGAGCAAAACGAACACGAGCCTGTTTTTGCTCTCCTCTCAAAATTTTTGGAACCCATCGATCTGACTTCTTCGAATATTTCAGGTGATAATTTAAAATTCGTGACACAGCCATGGCATTTAAGTACAGTTCATCCGCTATCATCTCCTGTATCATCCTGGGATCTTCGTCAATTTTAGCCTTCACCAGGGTCACATTTGTATCGTCGGTCGAGGATTTGGGCCGGCCTTCACGAGATTCGTCCTCCACAGCAAAATAACCAGTCTGGAATCTTCGAAACCACTGTGAAATAGTAACAAAAGATGGTGCATTTATTTCGTATGCATTTTGGCATTCGTGCTGAATTTTGACTGGCGTGAGTTGACGTCGAAATCCGAAGAGAATGGCAAAACGAATTTCTTCCTGCGTTGGCGGTGGAACATCAACCGAGCTTTATCTTTCTCGTCTCCATTTTTACCCGGTGTTCTGAAATTTGGAAATAAATATTGTTAGATTATAATCTACAGAAATGCATCTTCTTTTTTTCCAAAAACTACTAAATTGACACCAACTAAACGAACTTTTGTTAGTCCCTCCGTATATTTGGCACAACAGTCCATGAAGGGCCTAGGTCTAGCTTCTCGCAACCACTTGCGTTGTGTGCGTTATATTTTTCGCATGAATGGAAGTTTTGTGGTGTATCCGAAGGGCAATTTTTATTTTGTCTTTCTCACGACAACAAAACTCTCGGATGTTTGTCAAACGGTCGCGAAAGGTGGGACCGTGAAAAACTTGGCGCTGTGTTCTGACACAATAACCACTATGCCACGGCGCCCACATTGTCTTTTAAATGTAAACTAATTTACCTTGTCAATCAACGGCTTAATACGGTGTGGGCAATGGATTATCGTATCGTCTTTTACTTTCAAACAATTATCCTTGTACACCACAGTAAACATCAAGCTTAAAAGGTTTATTAATCATACCAACAATGAAAGTCGAAGAGAAAATGACGAGATATCCTTTTCACCTTTTAACTGTTTACAGACTGTACTGTGTCCCTCGTACTTTAAATCGTCCTTCATCTGAAAGTCATCTGAAGGTTACGCGTGCAGTATGTCCCGTCCTCTATATGTTTATCGTCATTATCCTCCCTACAGATGTGATATGTGTAACCCATGTGACTGATGGTGGTGGTTGATGTGTGGTTATAAAATTGATTACTCACATTTTTCCAGTCTAACTTTTGTATCCCCCTACGGTTTTTGTGAAGAATAAAATGAAAGAAGGGAAAGCAAAAAAAGAAACGTCGTTATGCAAATTCTGTTCAGGATATTTCACGGCGGCTGTCATTCATGCGTGCGAGAGGAGCAAAAAAAAAAAAAAGAGAATTGCATTACTCCATTTGCATGCATCAGGAAAGGGGTTACCATGGAAAAAATATACACACATGCATATAAAAACTTAACGCAGAAAAGGAATAAAGTCCTTGAAAGGCTTTTAATAATATTTCACAGCAGTAAAGAGGAAATTTATTAAATCCAACATGCCAGCCAGGATAGGGAAAATGGCGCGTAAGGTGTTGCTCTACGAGTGAACTCTATAAGAGTTCCGCTCTCGGTGATATACTGATGTTTGATAGATGGTAAAAGGAATATGACGTGTGTAAGCGTATGTCAGAGGGCAAAACGCATACATTGTTTTAACGCGTTTTCGAAATATAAATGACGTACGCGGAATGGGGTAAAAATAATGTGACACGCATGCACTTCAATGAGGTTGCATTATGCATTATATGGAAATATTATTTTTCAACAATGACGAATAAGAATCGAAGTTTTTCTTTAAATTATTATAAGCGCATGGATATTGTTGTCGTTACTAATGGTGTTACACTCAGCAGTTCCTTAAATTTTGAATTTACCAAGAAAATTTTGTAAGCACTTCATTATTTACTAATGCAAAAAAGCATACACATGTCCTCGCTGCAAGTTTATGCTCCTATTTAATTTCATCTTAAACCAATTCCCGTAAACTAGCTATTTATTGATGTGCCATCCTCATTACACATCCATCCACTTTCCACATTGACAAATATAAATTTCAATTTCAAGTTCAAACAACGAAGAAATTTATTTTAAGATACAACACCACATGCGAGCTCTGTTGTTGCGCTGGAGTTGCTGCTTTACCATCGTTTATTGCTGCATAAAATGCAAGCGCGAGACTGCAAAATTTAGGTCGTATACGGCTGTGTGGAATAAAAAGTGAAAAAAGCGAAATACATAATAAATAAAATTAAAGAAAAAAAAAAACCAAAGGAGAAACCAGCAAAAAAAAAAAAAAAAAAAAATTAAAAAGAAGACAGAAATGGAAACTTTTTATTCGGTTTATGGATACCTATACCGAATAGCATCGCAGACACACAAATAAACTTAAATTATCCCCAAACACTGCAATTCACGTTAATCTTTTGTGAAATTTTTTGAATTTTATACGTCTGCTTGGAATGATTTTGTGACATCAATAAAAAAAAAAAAAAAAAAAAAAAAAAAGGAAAAGAGAAACGAACGTATTCAGCAGAGGCTCTTTACCCCAATTTATATCTGACCACATTGCAGTCTGTTGCACTCCAGACAGACAAAACGTATTAAAATAAAAAAAGGAAGAAACAGTATTTTCCTTGTTTGTTTGGGATGAAAGAACATGAAACCTAAAAGAAACAAACAATAAAATACAAATGTTGCAGATAACAATAATAATAAATAAGGAAACTGATATCGATGCATGATGTCGCCATTCGTTGTTGTTGCGTTGAGTATTTTGTCGTCTGATTCGGTTTTTTTTTTTTTTTTATTTGCTCAACGTTGAACTTAACATTTATGAGTCCATAGTGGAATTAATTGAAAAATTGGTGAACAATGACATTGGGGGTATTTTTTTTTTTATGGAATGGGGAAAAAGAGGAAATGTTATTTTAGAAGTACTATGGGATATTGGTGGTGCGATGCTGAAACTTCTGGCATATTACCTATTCTATTTTAGAAAAACTAACTTCGCATATTAAAAATATTGTGGTAATACATAATAGGTGGCCGGATACTGGTATACTTATTTATAAGGTATTGAGGCGAGAGGATATCTTTTTGAAGTAGTTGGGGTATCCGGAGGTATTGGTTGGTTGGTTAGGATCGGCCCTCGATGAGGATGTACTTAGACCAGAAAGTAGGTCCATTGTACTACGGATGTGTAAGGCGGGTGGGTCACTCTCTTACTCTTGGAACCATTTGCTTCGTTGAATGAAGGCATGAATTTTAGCCGTGCAGGCGTTGCCGAGATCATTAAGATCATTGTAGAAGTATTCACCCAGAGTGGCCTTCCTGATATTGGCGAGCGCAGGACAGGCGCACAGGAGATGACTGATGGTCTCTTCTTCCTCTTTATCTCTGCAGCTTCTGCAGAAGTCATTATGAGAGATACCTAAACTTTGGGCATGTCTTCCTATGAGGCAGTGTCCAGTGAGGACATTTGTTATTTTTGAGAGGGTTCCTCTCTTGTGCTTCAAGAGTCCGATGGACCTGGATTTATTGAGTGTCGGCCAGAGCTGTCTGGCGGTATGACATTGGTCTAGATGTTGCCATCGATGATTAGCTACTTTCTTGGCATCAATTTGATGAGGCGGAGGTATTGATTGGGTTGAAGAATTTTCTCCAATAGTAGCAGAAGTTACCGTAGCTCGATTCGCTATTGATTCAATTCTGTTTCCGACACTGGTTGCTAAAATGGGGCTTGGAAGTTCTGGTGCTCTGGAACCGAACTCGGAATACGTTTCCGGGTTGAAATCTATAACATAGGCAAGCTGCAACGTGCCATCTTCAAAAAAAAACAAATACAAATATTTGGCGCAACAGCTCTTTAAAGTGCCAGGGCCTAGCTTCTCGCAACTACTCATGTTGTGTGCGTTATATTTTTCACACGAATGGAAGGGGCCTACAGTTTATTGCCGAATCCGAACGGCGATTTGAGAAGCTTTTTCGTGACAACAATACTTTCGGATGTTTGTCAGACGCTCGCGAGAGGTGGGACCGTGAAAAAACTTTTTCACCATGCCATCTTCGTTAACGTCAAAAACCACGTTCATTGGCAGTAAAGCAAGACCGATATTTTGTGTTTCTTGTTCCTCCGGCGCTTGCTCAAGGCTAGGTCTTGATGTTTCTAAGATATTTAATATTTTAGAGAGACAAATACCATCATTCTCAAGTTTGTCCTTGATTTTAAGGATGACAGCTTTTGTAATGGAGAATTTATCTTCTTTAGCTAGTTGCACAGGTTTTATGACTTCAACTTCTTTAGGCTGTGCAGTAAAGCTTTCCATTACCACCCCTATTACGGTTAGCGAATCGAACGTTCGACTCAAGTCGAACTGTCAGCGAATTGCTTCTGTCGTGGTATTGCTGTTAGCAAACATTTTCATTCGAATAAAGAATAAGTGCTGACAAAGGAAAAACAATTAAACGTCATCTGTGAAGTGTATAAAGCGACAGAAGTAATTCGCCGGGAGGTTCGACTTCAGTCGAACGTTCGATTCGCTAACCATAATAGGGGTGTACATCTTGAACGCATTTTCCATAGTCCACTGCATTAGAATCGAATGGAAAAAGTCCGCATTTCCGAAATCCGTTTTTAATGGTTTCTGCCAAATGGTTGTTATTGGAAAGGACTGTTTCTAAAAGTGGGCAGAAATCCTTTCGCGTTAAAACTGTTCCAGTGTGTTTTATGTGCCACTCTCGAACTGTTTTTTTTTTTTTCAATCTTCTTCAAGTGGCTTGAATATGCTTACGTCAGCTGGTTGAAGAATATGGGTTGTGTTTGGTGGCAAGGCATAGAGAATAATGTTTTTGTTGGCACAAAGCTGGCTTAGTTACATCGATAGGTGCGATTTGTGACCGTCTACAAAAAGCAAAACTAGTTTCTTTACTTCTTTGTCATCAATCCATTTGACCACACAGTTAGCAATATATTCCTAGAACGTTTCACTTCGCATCTACCCCGATGAAGTTTTTCCCAGGAACCAATTTTTCGGGACGCTCATGACAATCTCCTTAGGTGGTCGAATGTAAGAAAAAATTACCAAAGGCGGTAGAAGCTCTCCGGAAGCTGTCATCATTGCTAGGACCGTTATCGTGTCTTTTTCTTTAGCCATTCGCACTTGGTAAACATTTTCATTTTTAAAACCCTTTGGAGCTACTACTTTTCCTGTTTTCGAGCACAAGGAAAAGCTGGTTTCATCTCCATTCATTATTCTATCTGGATCGAGGAGGATATCATTATGTCCGTTTTCTATAAGGAAGCTCTCTAAATCGTGAAACCACTTTTTAATGCTGTTTTTTGTCACGACAGCTCTGCCTTTTGATATCGTCTCAGCTTCCCTTAAGCTTAAGTAGGGGTTTCGTTTAAAGAACAACCTAAACCAAGTTCTTCCTGGGCGATCATCTTTGAAAGGGTTATCCCTTTTTTCTGTTTTTATAATTTTTTGGACGGTATCCAGAAGGTCGTTTCTTTTCGAAGGGAATCCACACCTCGCTACATTAATACAAAAAAATACAAATATTTGGCGCAACAGCTCCTTAAAGTGCCAGGGCCTAGCTTCTCGCAACCGCTCATGTTGTGTGCGTTATATTTTTCACACGAATGGAAGGGACCTACAGTTTTTAATGCCGAATCCGAACGGCGATTTGAGAAGCTTTTTCGAGACAACAATACTCTCGGATGTTTGTCAGACGCTCGCGAGAGATGGGACCGTGAAGAAACTTTTTGGTGTTTTCTGGGATTCGAACTTGGAACCTCATGCGTAGTGATCCGACACACTAACCACTTACGCCACGGCGCCCACATTAATACACCAGTTCGTTATCTCTTTCTCCTCTTCAGGATATAAAATTGTATCAGGTCCTTTTTTCTGGCAAACGTCGTCAACTTTTCCATATATTCTATCCTGAAGGGTACTCCTTGGGGTATTATATGTAGAAGTGGCTTTTCTATGGCTTAATTTGTTTCCACGGATTTCCTTTAGAGCAAGTTCGATTCTTTGCGTATGTGAAAGTTCTTGTGATTCTTCTTCACCTATTTCTTGACTCATTTTCTAAAACAAATAGTGTGAATTTGTTCACAATTAGTTATGTTGCCGAACTGGTGCAGCTTGTTCTAAAAACCGCCCATAGTAATCTTTTGACAAAAGAAAGTGGCCGGATACTGAAACTTGACATTTTTAATACATTTTATTGGATTGTGGAGGTATACAAAAGTATTTTCTTTCGTTTAAACGTGAAAAAGATAAATTATTCGATTTCAGGCAAAGTTCTAGTACCCGGCCACCCTGGCCGGATGCTAGAACATCATATAAAAATTGTATTTTAGTAACCGGCCACATTTTTTTTTATTCATTCATTTTCAATGGCCCGCTAATCCTTCATGAGGGTCGCGGGGATAGGATGCTCAGGTGGACTCTTCATCCTTCTCGATCCTCCGCCATTGACTCCAATTCATCAGGGAGAATCCCTAAGCGGCTCCAAGAGAGATGTCGGACTTGATCCAACCATCTATTTCTGGGCCTTCCGCGAAGTCGTCTACCTGATGGCACGGCAACCATGGCGCGTCTTGGAAGCCGGTCTGGGGGCATACGCACTACGTGACCAAACCATCGAAGCATAGATCGTTCCGTTCGGAGAAGTAGCTGCTCAACGTTGAGCGCCTCGCGTACTCTGGGTTTGCGCACTCGATCCCTACGAGTTATTCCAACAACACCGCGAAGGAACCTCATTTCGGCAGCTTGTATCCGCGATCTTATTCTTTCGGTCACTACCCAAATTTCATGACCATAGGTGAGAGTTGGAACATACACCAAGTTAAAAACCGATAGCTTAGCTTGAATACTAAGTTCGGCCTTCCTTATAACAGATTGGCCAAGCTCTCTCAAAATTGATCCAGCCTGACCAATTCTACGGGATAACTCGGCATTGCTCCTCCCATCACTCGTGAATAAAACCCCGAGGTACTTAAACTTCTCCACCTGCTTCAGTGGGACTCCACTAACATGCAGAGTGCACTGAATGGGTTTTTTGGAAACGACCATTACTTCCGATTTGTTCACGTTGATCTTCATTCCAGCATCATCACAAACGGCTACAAACCTTTCGAGTGCGCGCTGAAGTTCGGTTTGAGAGGACCCAAGGATGACCAAATCATCCGCAAAGAGCAGATGACTAATCCTTAGGTCTCCCACTTTGAAACATTCTCCGCCACGGCTGCGCTGCAACATCCAATCCATATATACAATGAAGAGGAGAGCTGACAAAACGCACCCCTGGCGGAGTCCAACGCCCACAGTGAAAGATATTGATTTAACACCGTTTATCCGAACACAGCTTCTACAGTTTGTATATAAAGACTGAATCGCCCTTAACAGGCAACCATCAATCCCATACTCCTGCACAACACTCCAGAGTTTGCCTCGAGGAACCCTATCATACGCTTTTTCCAAATCCACAAAACAAGTGTAGACAGGTTTGGCATATTCCCAGGCTTTCTCAAGAACCATTCTGAGAGTGAACAACTGGTCGGTTGTGCTTCTACCGGGACGAAAACCGCACTGCTCATCCCCCAAACTGTCCTCAACCACAGCTCTGGAACGCTTTTCTAACACCTTAGCGAAGACTTTTCCAGGGAGACTTAAAAGAGATATACCCCTGTAGTTGGCGCAATCTCTTTTGTCCCCTTTTTTAAAAAGACCGGCCACATTTTGAATAATTTAAAACAAAAAATTCTTATTTTTTTTTATATATTACGATCAATAAACATATTATTTATTAAAAAAAAAACACAAAACTAGTTTGTATACTCACAAAGAACACTGAAACTCACTTAATTTGCTGATCGGTTCTACTAGCACTCACGAACTCAAACTTGCACTTCTTGCTCTCACAACGAACTTCACAAACTAAATATTTTTTTAACAAGGATCTTTGATGTGCAGATCTGACAAACTTTACAAAACCATTACATGGGCGTGGAATTATAGTCGCAATGTATTTGCTTATGCAAATAATGTTTAATTTTCTTATTATTTAAGGCTTTGAGGCTTGAGGCTTGTTGTTTGAGGCCCAGGTTTACCCCGAACTGTAGCGCCACCTAAGTAAGTAAGTAAGTATTTAACATTTAATGGATAGTGGCCGGATACTAGTGACTGGCCGGATACTGGTACACCTACCCTATGCGTCGTTTAAATAGTTGATAAATGAGTTTTAATAATTCGGTTGGCTTCCTACAACAACTAATGATATCGATACAAAATTTCGAAAATGAGAGCTGCAGAAATATGACTAAAATTTTGATCAAGGCCTTAAGAATTCGATACTGATACAAAAATAAATTCACTGTCTAAAGTGATGACGAGTTTTTCTTTTTTTAATTCTGCTACAAAATTATCACTGCTTACAAAAAATATGGTTAAGAGTTAATGGAAACAAATTTGTCCACAAGAATCACAACAATAGAAAACCGCATTAGTGAAAAATTCAGCCAAATTGACCTCGACATTAAAATTATCAGGAAGAGGCTTTCGTATTTTGAAACCTGCTCAGGAAGTAAACAGTTTAAAGGTGCAACTGCAAAAAAAAAGTGGAGCAACGGAAACGTCCTGAAAGCAATGCAGCCATCGAATTATCGGAGCTCAAGACACAATTCCAAGAACTTCAGATGAAGAACATTGCCACTGATGGTGTTCTCATTGGAATTCCATTTTTTCCCAATGAAGACCTAAAATTTATTTTTAATCGGATGTGTCTCACACTGAACTGCCAGCAACCACCACCTATTAGCAGGATTTTTCCCGTAAAGCAGAAGGAAAACGCTGTCATAATCGTGAAATTATTTTCGACGCGTGACAAATTTCTGATGTTAAAGGTACTTGCTGACTTAGGAATGAAAAACTCATGGAATTTTTCTCAAACCGACATTGGCTTCATCACAATAAAACCAATTTTCCTTCACGAAAGCTTAACACCGCATTATGGAGGGATTTTTCGACTGGCAAACAAGCATAAGCACCAAAAGCACATATTCTCAGCCTATTCCATGCAAGGTGTTGCTTACATCCGATGCCGCAAAGAAGGTAGTTCCATGAAAATTGACAGCATTGATCTGATGACATTGCCCATCCTCTGTTGGAGAAGATGGCATACCTCTTTGGTTCATTAAATTAATACTTCCCTACTTTCTGGGCACACTTACCCATATAATAAACTACTGTATAACATCATCAACTTTCCCCCTTTTCTGGAAAAGAGCTAGAGTAAAACCGTTGGCAAAAAAATCTCAACTTTTGCTACCCAGTGATTGCCGTCCAATTAGCATTCTGCCTTGTTTGTCAAAGATCTCGGAAAAGATCCTCGCATGACAGATTGTCCAGCATCTTGAATCAACAGATCTACTGTCCCAGTATCAGTCTGGTTTCTGAAGCAAATCATAGCTGCTCTGCCGCCATGGCTAAAGTATTGGATGATATAGGACACCAACTTGATAAAGATTGCTTGACAGTTCTATGCCTTCTTGACAGGGCTGCTCTCCTAATAGAGCAATAACATAGTTAAGTCAGAGAATGCAAAGAGTTGACGTTAACGGTGCGATCTCAGAAGCGAGAGTTAAGTCGTAGAATGCAAAGAGTTGACGTTAACGGTGCGATCTCAGAAGCGAGAGATATTTTGGCAGGGGTACCCCAAGGGTCCATATTAGGTCCTATTCTCTTTTGCATGGATATAAATGACTTGCCCAAGGTTTGTAAGAACGTATCGTTTCATTTATATGCTGACGATATCCAAATTTATTTACCAAGGCCTATTGGCCTTATTGAAGACCTAATATGCAGAACAAATGAAGATCTTAACGCTATTCTGGTTTGGTCAGTAGCAAACGGTTTGGCGTTGAATGATCTCTTTTCTGAACGTGACAATGCCAGCTGAGCCGGTCGCGCTCTTTTTTTTTGTACGATGGTTTCCTTGACGTAAAGGCTTCCACGGATCTTCGAACTTCTTATTCGATCAAGCTTTGTTACTCCTGCTGTTATGCGAAGCATCTTCATCTCAGCTGCCGTTAATTTACTCTCATACTTTTTGTACATCGTCCAACATTGTGAACCGTATGTGAGCACTAGACGCACAACTGTGGTGTAGAGCCTTTCTTTCAACTTAGGGGGAATTTTTCGGTCACAGAAGATAGTGAAGTTTTCTCGTCACTTCATCCACCCTACGTTTACGCGATGATTGATGTCGTCATCACAGGTTGCTTTGCTATTGATCATAGATCCCCGATATTTGAACTTTTCGCACTTGGGAAGCACTGTTCCATTCAAATAAATGTCGGGAGTAGGGCTGACTGGATCAGAGAACGAGCAGCACAAGTACTCTGTCGTTTTTGAACTAATGCGCTACCCATTTCCCTCCAAAATGTCCACCCAAACATCAAGTCTTCGTTGCAGGGATGTACTTACTTATTTACTTAGGTGGCGCTACAGTTCTGCGTGAACCTGGGCCTCAACCAACAAGCCTCTCCATTCAGCTCGGTTTTTAGCTAATTGCCTCCAGTTGCGCACTCCCAAGATAGTCGAGGTCCGCTTTTTACTTGTGCGAGCCACCTACGGC
Source organism: Brachypalpus laphriformis (assembly GCA_945910035.1). Taxonomy (NCBI): domain Eukaryota; kingdom Metazoa; phylum Arthropoda; class Insecta; order Diptera; family Syrphidae; genus Brachypalpus; species Brachypalpus laphriformis. Next base: position 40,570,324 of record OX246756.1, read on the forward strand.
GTTGATTCCCTCTACTGCGTCGTCCCTCGGGGTTAGATTCGAAGACTCTGCGGGCCGGAGCGTTGGTGTCTATTCGCTCTACATGTCCTAGCCATCTCAGACGTCCAATACGCAGTTTTTTGACTAGGTTGATGTCGCTCTACAGCTCATATAGTTCGTGATTAAATCTTCTCCTCCAAAACCCGTCAACGCAAACGGGACCGAAAATCTTACGAAGAATTTTTCTCTCGAAACGACCGAGGATATCTTCATCCTCTTTTAATAAAGTCCATGCTTCAGCGCCGTAAAGCAGGACTGGGATGATCAGGGTCTTATACAGAGTCCCTTTAGTAGTTCGAGATAGGGCTTTACTGTTGAATGTTGAATTGCCTTATAAGCTCAAAAAAACAGCGATTGGCAAGTTGCATAGATGTAGGATCCTCACTTATGATGGCTCCATCGTCAGCAAATAGTAATTGTACCTCAGGGTCTGTCTCTTTCCCTCCAAGCAGATAGTCGAGGACTGTTATAAAGAGCAAAGGACTTAAGACGCTTCCCTGGTATACCCCGATTTTGATTAGGAACTCTTCGGTAACTCCAGCGGGCATCTTACTCTTATCTTTGCTCTTTCGCACATGTCCATGATCATCTGTACATAAGTTTCTGGAACCCCTCGATGTCATAGCGCCATCCATATCAGATCTAGTGGTTGTCTGTGGAATGCCCTTTCAAAGTCAACCAATACAAAATGCAAATCATTTAAGGAATCACGATGTTATTTCATTATGATCCTTATATTTTTGATTGTATCTTCAGAACTTATTACGTGTACTTACGTATATGTATATGTAAGCACATACTTTCATTGAGCTGAATATGTGTAAAGACGGTGGAATTGCCTCCAGAAAATCTTCCGCCCTTCGCTATGTGAATTTAGTTTGGATGAATTACATTTTATTAATTTTGCTCTTCATCATGCCATGCTCATCATTCTCAGCACGTGTGTTCTTCACATCATTTCGCCCTTGATCAACGACTGGATCCCACTTTTTTTAAATTACATTTTTACACACTTCCATTGGGAAAGTGTGTTTAACTACCGCCTTTTGTTTTTGTTTAGTCTGGCCGACTTCCATTAAAAGCAAAAAAAAAAAAACAATTAATATGCATTATTCATAATTCAATATGTATGTAAGCACAGACTTTCCAGGAGCTGAATATACGTAACTCCGATGATAGCACCTCCGGAAAGAGCCTCCTCCCTTTGTAGTACCAATTCATTCAGTTGAATTAAATTTTCTTCACTTTTTTTCGTTTTTTTTTTCTATACACAATCAGATATTCATCACTTTACGTCATAGTCCTTCAAAAGTCTCTGTCGTAACACGTGTATTCTCTGCATCCATTCCAGATTACTTATTCATGAAGGAAAAAATAAAATAAAATGTCCATGTAATTTTTTTTTGCTCAGTTATTTACTCCCTCGGGTGGGATAGAATCTTCAAAATGTGCCTTAATAAGACCAAACGAAAGGAGACGAATTTTATTTAAAATTCCATCTCCCTAAAGGATATTCGTGGCTCTCCACACGTGTATATAGTGTGTAATTCATTTTGGAATACAAAATCATACCAAATGTTGTAAATACATCAAACGAACACCTGTAGACAGTGAATGCGACTGTGTATAGCGTTTTATTACGCGACTTTGCAATTATTTCCTTTGAGACCAAATGACGCTGAGGAAACTTGACTGAATGCAAAATGCGTGGGAGGTGCACACCAATACAAGAACACGCGCACGTAAAAAAGGACTGCCTTCCGTACATAGTACAACACTAAGGCAGGGGGTAGACAATTTATTTTCGGTGTCACTATTTCTCGTGTTAAACCAGTCGTATCGGTCGCTGGTGTGATGTTGCTATTTAGGGGGATTTTCGCGCTGATTAATTGGATACTTCTCCAGTCTTCTTGGCTGGGGATTTGAGACTAGGTTTTAATGGTATTCAAAGCACGGACACCTGTGCATACGAACTGTTGGTGTTGTTATGTTTTGTGTCTCTCTGGGCACATTATTTTGGCTTTGGAGCGCGTAATAACCATTTGTCTTTGGAAAGCAGGCGCTAATACGTGATACAGTTTATGCTGTTTCCTGAAACAATGGGGCTAATGCTTACTTAGGTGGCGCTACAGTTCGGGGTGAACCTGGGCCTGAGGCTAATGCTTGGTTAGGTGATAATAAAGCAGAAATATGAGTGTTACTTCTGTTGTGGAATTTTGTATCTTTTTAATTGCAACTGTTAAGTATTACGAGTATTTTTATTTTGCCTTTAAAACACATTCGACGAGAAAAATGTTGTAAGCACATTCGTGATAGTTAAAGTTCTTACATCTCTAGCTTAATTAAGGTGAGCAAATAGAGAATTTATTGAGAGAACTTGTAAGCACAACATAAATTCCATGAATTTTGTAAATGTATCTAAAACTACTTTCATGATTCTACGCGATTTTAAATGATGAGCCTTGAAGCATTTTTTTTCTTACATCCTTTACTGTTTAGGACCATTTTAAACAGAACGAACGATCTAAGCGTAAACATTGCATGCACACTCATAAGCTTAACTCTTTGTTCGATTTTATTTAAAATCGTGATGGTGTGTACAATTCTTGACGTTTGAGTTGCTAAGAGGATTAAAAGTGAATGGGAAAATTGTAAGCACGATGTAATTTGTAGAATGGAACTAAAAATTAGTTCATTCCTCCACATAATGTGTGCTGGCTTACATTGTGCTTACATTATACTCGTTCTTGTGTAAACACCTTCTTGTTAAAATGTAAATAGAAACCGCAATTTAATATTTCAATCATGGAAACTGAAGTGCATTTATCTGACAAAATACTGTTCTTAGGCACAGCCTTTTACCACGCTGTAACCGTTTCTTCTAAAATTTGTGACTTGATCCTATGTTATTAAATTTCCAGTATTGTTTGCAAAGAAATGAGTTTTCTTTTCCAATGAACTTGTAAGCAGTATGTTTATTAAAAAAAACTGCAACCACTATATACATACCACAGTTTAATCGTTCAAAATAAGATGTAAGCACAACTTTTCGAAGTATTATCCCGACTTGAATATCATTTGTCCGTCGCTGCTTGCAATGAAAGAGCGTTTTGTTTTCAAAGAAACTTGTTAACACGGTTTCTATTGAAAAATATACTTCGTTTGTTCACATATGTACATACGAGTACCTATTACAAATAATTCGTTGAATTTTTTTTTTTTTTTTTTGTTGCGCCTGGAGGTGCAGGAATCTTCAAAAGATACCAATGGTACGTACCATTGGTTATGCCCGATTCATATATCTGACCATGCCATCAGAGCTAGTCAGTATATGGTAATCCTACGGGCCAAACCTCACCCCCTCAGAGAGGGGTAGGAAATAGTAGGAAATTCGTCCCACATTTCGTCTATATATTGTCCACTGCGATGTAAACTTGAAGAAAGTGATTTCACAAACATCTTCAACTTCCTTAAACCAAATTTTATTATTGGTGGTGACTTCAACGCGAAACACCCCTTCTGGGGCTCAAGATACGCCTCTCAGAAAGGTAGAAAGCTTTATAATGCGGGTATGCAATTCAGTTGTGATTTTTACTCGACGGGTAAACCAACATATTGGCCAACTGATAGAAATAAGATACCAGATCTGATTGATTTCTTTGTTGTTAAAGGACTATCTAGCAACTGCATAAAAGTTGAAGAAAGCTTTGATCTCACCTCTGATCATTCTCCAATCATTATGACGATAAGCGAAGCTTTGATTAAAAAAGTAGGACCGGCCAGATTAACTGGCGCGAAAACTAATTGGGACGGCTTTAAAAAAGATATTGAAGCAAATATTGAGCTGAGCGTATCACTTAAAACGCCCTATGAACTTGAAGTTGAAGTAGATCGCTTCGTCGAAATCTTACAGGATGCCGCGTGGAAGAATACTCCCAACCTAAAGAGAACCCCGGCCAGTTACATTAAAATTTATCCGCAGGAAATAAAAGAAATGATTAAGGAGAAGAGAAAAGCGCGTAAAAGATGGCAACAAACTCGGGCTCCGCAACATAAAGCACATCTTAACCGTTTGTGCAACTCACTAAAACGATCTATTAAAGACCTTAAGAATAATGAAATACAAACTTACCTCGAAAGCTTAACGGCAGAAAAAGATTCTAACTATTCGCTTTGGAAGGCTATAAAAGGTATTAAAAAACCTCAAATTCAAGCCGCGCCAATTAGGAAAAATCAAGACGAATGGGCGAGGCATGATAAAGAGAAAGCGCAAGTTTTTGCCGCCCACCTGGAAGAAACTTTCAAACCGTTTGATGCACAAGCTCTTATTGAAAATATAAATACGTCGTATATAGACAATAGTGTAATAAGAAATGCAACGCTTACCGAACTTAAGGAAGAAATAAAGAAACTTAAACCTAAGAAAGCTCCTGGATACGACCTAATTACGGGAGAGGTTCTTAAAGCACTACCAAGAAAAGCTCTAATTAAGCTTCTGTTCATTATAAACGCCGCGATTAGACTAGAATATGTTCCCAGTCAATGGAAAGTCGCCGAAGTCATAATGGTCCTTAAGCCTGGAAAACCGCCGAATGAAAAAACCTCTTATAGACCGATTTCGCTTCTTCCAATTATATCCAAAGTGTTCGAGAGAATATTGGTTAGGCGAATACAGCCGGTTATAGAAGAAGGGCATCTCATCCCTGATCATCAATTCGGATTTAGAAGTAAGCATTCTACAGTTGAACAAGTACATCGAATAACACATGTAATCGAAAAATCACTTGAAGAAAAAAAGATTTGTTCAAGCGTATTCCTTGACGTTTCTCAAGCCTTTGACAAGGTCTGGCACGAAGGCTTAAAGTTTAAATTACGACAAGTTCTGCCAGAGCACCTATATAATATTTTGAAGAACTACCTTACGAATAGGCTATTCCGCGTCAAATGTGGAAACGAATATTCAGATTTTAAGGAAATAATGGCTGGGGTGCCGCAAGGAAGCGTTCTTGGTCCAGTCTTATATCTATTATACACTCGTGATATACCGGAAGTAGAAGGCACTGAGCTAGCTACATTTGCCGACGACACTGCTATCTTGACAGTAGGTAAAACGGTCGAAGATACTACAGAAAAACTGCAAGAAGCTTTGAATAGAGTAAATGAATGGACAAAGATTTGGCGAATCGCACTCAACGAGACCAAATCTGTTCATGTAAATTTTACTTATAAAAAAATAAATAATTTGCCGATCTTTTCAAACTCGGTTCAAATCCCGTTTGCAAACGAGGCTAAGTATCTTGGAATGACACTTGATACAAAGCTGAAATGGAAAACGCACGTTAAGAAAAAACGCAAAGAACTAGATAACAAATATCGAGAAATGTATTGGTTACTTGGAAAATATTCCAAGCTTAATATAGAGAACAAACTGCTTTTATATAAGCAAGTGCTAAAGCCTGTATGGACATATGGTATACAACTCTGGGGTTGTACCAAAATAAGTAATATTCAAATTTTACAAACTTTTGAAAACAAAGTGCTAAGAGGTATTGTAAATGCGCCAGGGTATATCAGAAATAGCGATATCCACAGAGACCTTGGCATTAAAACAATCCAAGACGAAATTCAAACCTACGCGAGAAAGCATAGAAGTCGACTAGAAAGTCACGTAAATATTACAGTCCTCCAACTTTTGGAAGAAAGAAATTTACTGCGCCGTCTACAAAGAACCAAACCTTTAGACCTAGCGCGATAAGTAACCGCGTCTAAACTGCGGAGCTGGCAGGAACTTCTAATGGGAAGGTACCTGCAAAACGTCATTATTTCGCGAAACGAAAACTACTTGATAAGTCGAATACTTAGTTGTAGTAAAAATAAAAACAAGTCTGTTTTGAAGGGAGGTTTTTTAGTGGGTAAGAATCCCACACTACTATGAGCACGCGCTGTCGATCCTCATAGTGTCTTGTTGAAGATTTTCACCTACCCTCGGAAAAAAAAAAAAAAAAAAAAAATTTTTTCATTTTTGTGATGACTACGACTAAGTTGCCTTAACAAGTAATTTACGCTTCTGTAGTGTTAATCGCGTTAGGTAGGTAGCTTTCCAGTGAAGGCACCTACTAATACCGTCATTACATGCGGTTTTCCTTACGGCGCTAGGTCGAAAGGTCTTGTTCTTTGTAGTCGGCGCTCAAGGTTTGTCACGTCCATAGTACGGATTATTTCATTATTGCAATGAACATGAAGACGGGTACGAAGTTTGCGAGCAAAGTTTGTTACTTCGTCCCTCACGGTAGCAATTCCTAGATCTCTGTGAATATCTCTATTCCTTATATACCATGGAGCATTCACGATTGCTCTTAGTATTTTGTTTTGAAATGCTTGCAGTAGAGCTATATTGCTTGGTTCGGTACAACCCCAAAGTTGTATACCATATGTCCAAGACGGTTTTAGGACTTGCTTATACAGAAGCAGTTTGTTGTATACGCTTAGCTTCGAGGATCTTCCGAGTAGCCAATACATTTCTCTAAATCTGATTTCGAGCTCTTCGCGCTTCTTTTTAACGTGTGGTTTTCACTTAAGTTTTGCGTCTAGGGTCATTCCTAGATATTTTGCCTCGTTTGTGTACGGTATTTGCACCGAGTTAATGGATACAGTAGGTAAGTTGTTTATCTTTCCTAACGTAAAATTGACATGCGTTGATTTTGTCTCATTGAGCACTATTCGCCAGGTTTTTGTCCATTCGCATACTTTGTTCAAAGCTCGTTGGAGTTTTCCCGTTGATGATTCGACTGACTCATCCGTTTCGAGGATAGCCGTGTCGACTGCAAACGTTGCTACAACCGTCCCTTCATCTTGTGGTATATCTCTTGTGTAGAGCAGGAACAGGATTGGACCGAGAACACTTCCTTGTGGAACACCGGCGTAGATTTCTTTGAAATCTGAATATTCACTCCCGTGTCAACCACGGAGAAGTCTGTTTTCAAGATAAGATTCCATTATTCTGTAAAACTTTTCCGGTAAGATTACCCTTAGCTTATACCTTAGGCCTTCGTGCCTTACCCTGTCGAAGGCTTGCGATACGTCGAGAAAAGCACCAGATAATATTTTGATCCCTTCTAGAGTTTTTTCAATTTCGTTCGTTATTCGATACACCTGATCGATTGTGGAATGTTTGACCCGAAACCCGAATTGATGATCCGGGATCAAGTGTCTTTCTTCAATTACTGGTTGCAATCGTTTTAGCAGAAGTTTCTCGAAGACCTTAGATATTATTGGCAGAAGTGAAATGGGTCTATATGATTTCTTGTCATTTGCACATTTCCTCGGTTTCGGAACCATAATAACTTCGGCGACTTTCCATTGCCTTGGAACATATAATAGTCTTAAAGAAGCATTTATAATGTAGAGCAACTTAACCAGCACTTTTTTCGGTAGCTCTTTGAAAATTTCGCCAGTGATTAAATTATATCCCGGAGCCTTGTTATTTTTCAATTTTTTTTATTGTCATTCGAAGTTCGGACAGGGATATGGTTTTTACTTTAAAGTTGTCGGGTGCCGTATTATCATCCGGATCTTCGATCAATGGTTGTCCATCGAACGGTTTGAATGTTTCCTCTAAGTTATCGGCAAATAATTCTGCTTTCTCTTTGTCTTCTTTTGCCCATTCCCCGTTAGCTTTCCTAATTGAGGGCGAGTGCATTACAAGTTTCCTTGACTTCAAGGCTTTCCATAGAGAGTAGTTTGAATACTTATCAGCGGTCAGACCCTCGAGGTAAGTAGAAGTCTCGTAATTTTTTAGGCCCTACAGCACATTTTTTAGCTTGTTACAAAGGTGGTTCAGATAAGTTTTATCTGGTGGCGCGCGGGATTGTTGCCATCTCTTGCGCGCTCTCCTCTTTTCTCGTATGAGGTCTTCGATTTCAGGCTGGTATTTGAGTTTATTTTTTCGTGCTTCTGTCTTCCGCAAAGGAGTGTTTTTCCACGCTGAGCTCTGAATAGCTTCGACGAGTTTGTCGATTTGTTCTTCTATTTCGAACGGTGTCTTTAGCGGTACATTTAAAGCAACATTTTCCTTGCAGTCTCTTCTGAAAGCGTCCCAGTTAGTTTTGTTACTAGTTAACCTAGGCAGTAGTTTTTTACTAGACTTCCATCTATTTTCAGAGTGACTGCTGAGTGATCTGAGCATAGATCATAGCATTCTTCGACTTCCGTCAAATTTTTAGTTAACCCTTTGCGATAAAGAAGTCGACGAGGTGAGGGATTTTATTATTGTCAGTTGGCCAATAAGTTGGCTTTCCTGTCGAAAAAAAGTTCACCCCACGTTTCATGCTGGCTTTGTACAATAATCTGCCTTTTGTCGAATTGCATCGACAAATTCGTTGAATGAAAATGTAAGCGTTGCTTCAAATATATATACTATAATCGTGAAATGATGTTTCCATCATTGCTTAAAAATAAAAGAGAATGTTCTTAAAAACAAAAACTTGTAAGCACAGTGCATATATGAAAACTAAACCGAAATTCCGTCTGTTCTCTAACCCACTACGATGTATTCATTCAAAAACCATGTAAGCACAGCTTCAACTTAATATTTACTTATACCAAAACCATTCTCAAGCTTTAAACATGTGCTAATGTATGACTTTTTTTCTTTTCAGATGCTATCGGTACAGTCTGCCGGCTGCGCGGGAATGGAGCGGCTCGGCGTTCCGGCCCGCACATCATTAAACACACCGCCCGACGATAGGTAAGCTTACATCATTCCTTTTTCATTACTTTATAATACTAATTAATTTTTGTTATTTCCAATAGAGGGCACATAAGTCGAAGGATGCGCGTTGATACAATTCAAGCTCGTGATCTACTAGTACGAGACACAACACTACTTAGTGATAGGCAAATTAGAAATAATAATCATCTACATCATTATAATCGAGTTGGATGTGGTAGCAACAGTAGTAGCTATAGTATTAGTAACAGTAGCAATATTCGTTTTGGAATTGATGCAGCGAAAATAATGACTGCTCAACAGCAGCAACAGGCGGTAGCAGCAAAACTAAAACCGATTAACAATGATAATCACCATCATCAGCAATTACAACAGCAGCATCAGCAGCAAATTCGATGTCCGCATCATGTTCCATTACCAGATAGCGAATGGGGTCAAGATCGTGACTTGCAGATACGAACGCAGTATCAGGTTAGTTCATTCACACTAAATCTCAGTTGAATAAGTAGTAATGAATAAAATTTGAATTTCAGCAATCAGAAATAACCCGGTCGTATATAAAGCCACCTCCAAATAAAACAGTCTTAGACGTTCCGGAACAATCCTATAATTTTTACTCATCAACGACGTTGTCTTCGACAGCATCGGCGGCCACTTCGGGTATTTCGTGCAATTTAAGAGCTAATCTGACTAATCAACATTCTAATAACCATCATAATTACCACCTGCAACAGCATCAGCTACCATGTACCAGTGGAGCGAATCAACAGCAGCAACAATCAGCAATATTATCGCAGCAGCAGCAGCAGCAAAAATCAAAACCTAGTGTAATAACCAAGCTTTTCTCACGCAAAAGTAGCCCAAAATCGCCGACTGCACTCTGTTCGTCATCATCGATATCCTCAAATTCCTCACTCTCATCGAGTGCATCGTCGTCGTCTTCGTCGTCTTCTTCGTCTTCGTCGTCGCCTTCATCGTCGTCTGTATCCACATCCTCGTCATCATCATCACTGTGCTCGGCACAAACACTTCCAATATCAACGGCTGCCACATTAACAGCAACAACATGCAGTTTGGGGGCTGCAGCACCAATCCAAAATAATCTAATGCCGACCACTAATAGCAACATTACCTCAAGTTCTTCATTTCTGACGACAATCGGTGCTACGGCTGTTACACGAGGTTCACCCTCACCTCCATTGGTGGTCACAGTTCCCATAGCAGCAGCAGCAGCAGCAGCAGCATCTTCCAACAACATGTCGCAGCAACATCAACAACAACAATTCCATTTACAACAACAACAACAACAACATCAGCAGCAACAGTTGCTACATGTTGATAGTACAAATTCCAGTAACTTATCATCGACCTCTCTGCACTTATTAAAAAGCAGTAGCTGTAATTTATCACCAATATGCAACACCACATCTCCATGCTCCTCCCCGTCGTCAACATTATCATCATCCACAGCTGTCGTAGCAGCTGCAGATGCATATCCAGCAACATCTACAGACTGTTGCTATGCACAAGCAACCAGCACCATTCAACGATCACATTCTTCTTCGCACACCGCACCAACTACACCTCTATCATCATCATCATTATCATCTCAGCAACAACAATCAATCGATAACTGTGGTAATAGTAATAGCAGCAGCAGCAGTAGCATTAGTAGTAATAATAGTATGTCAAGTTCTAGAAACTACCAACATCATATTTGACAACATACAAACGTAGTGATAATTAGCTGAAATACTAAATCTAATAATTGTAGTTTTGTCAACAATCACCAACACCAACACCAACACCACCGCCAGCAAATGAACTCTTCTTCAATGGGATCAATTGCTGCTGTGCGCAGCTGTTGAATATTTACAAAAATAAAACATTCAACAGCGCAGGTACTTGCTTCCGTTCATAGTTATTCATCTCGTAGAGTAAAATGTTGATTCAGCAAAAAGCAAAAAAAAAAAAAACTTTTCTATCTAATATTGTAAAAACAAAAAAAGTTGATATTTCCCTAGGCCTTTCCTTCTCTTTCTCTCTCTATCCTCTAAATGTGTATCCTATCGGTATATAGTATATAACAAAACACAAACATATGTATGTGTATTAGCAACCAGTGAACAAAATCAAAATGGAATGCAGATAATTTAATGTAGAGATAAAAACTAAAACAAAAAAAAAAAAATTGCGGCGCATGATAGATAATTTCAAAAAGTAAACATTTTTTTAAAAATAATTTTCGGTGATGATTTGTTGTGTTCTATTAGAAATTTTATTATCGGTTGCTATATAATGTTAGCTGAATTGGTATTTTCTTATAAATAACTATAAAGGAATTGTAAAACAAGATCAAATTGTTGTGCTGAATAGAAAATTAGTATGCTGAATAGCAGATACGGCGCTGAATAATTTAATTTAGTATAAAATCACAAGGTACGATGAGACATGCTGCAAAAAACCCCCGCTGAATTAGCGTCATCCTATTGAAAATATAATTTTTGTTTTTAATTATCATTAAGTCCCTTATACGGGTGACTTCATAGGTGATGTTATCTTATCTTAGGCAGACGGTTTTATAGTTTCAACTCAAAATTAAAATTTAATTACTGTTAATACTCAGACTTATCAAAGGAGATCGTAACTGGTGCTCACGATTTTCTTGTGAAATTTATTCCACAAACACGTGAACAAAGGTATTTTCGTCTATTTAGCGTAATTTTGTTGTTCTTCTTCCTTTTTCAGCGAGGTTATGGGATCAACCCTCCCACTCACCGCATTTCTACCGATCCGCCTGTGGGGTTCGCCTAATTTCGTTGAACACAACAAATTCGTTACTCAATTTGATTACTATGCGAATCTGGATTGGGGTTTGACTGATGTTTGTCATGTATATACAGTCCTCTTAGAATGCTTGAAATCAATTCTTTTTGAGAGATATTTCTGGTTTTAGAATATCTTTTCGAATAACAAAGGATTTCAAGCATCGAAAAATCTCTGCCGGAGAAAGTATTTGTTATTTTTTTTATAATCTTCTATCAGCAGAGATAATGCCTAGTCTAGCCTTAAACACGAAATCAAAACGAATTTTCGAGTTTGACTTGAGACTATGTATACTTGTAAGCACAGTGTTTTGTAGTATACCAACACGAAGATCCATTTGTTCTCTGACCTATCCCATTTTATTCAATCAAAAAACATGTAAGCATGGCTCTTAATGAATACTAGTATCGCGTGTGGTCGAAATTCGACCGAGGGGAAATAAACAAACAGCGAGAGAAACAACGCTATGTACTCGTTTGCATAACTTTTTTTTATTGTTGTTGTTGTTGTAGCAGCTGTGTAGCTGGGGTTGACGATCCTTGGTCGAGGTATTGTCCTCGAGTCACTCCGGGACGTACGTTGGTACGTAGAACCGATCGTCGTGAGAGCTCGTTGGTGCAGTGGTTGGAAAAACTTCGATGGTATTTTTTTTTCACTTTATACTTGGGTGGATGGTGATTGCTGTTCCACCGCTGGGGCTTGAACTTGCGCTCATCGGCTAACAAGCAAACACTCTATCTACTGCACCATTGCCACCCCCTTTTTTTATTGGAATATTCCTCAGTGCAGGGAAAGCAAGATCTAAGCTCATACAGCCATGAACGTGATCAAAATGCTTTCATTTATTTGGTTAAAGCCTTTTGTATGGCGAAATCATGTATGTGTGTTCACTTTATTGTACCTGCCTTAACGACGACATACGTACATGATTTTTTTCTATCTGCACATCTATGGCACAGTACCTTTCGACTGATATAAGTTTCATCCCCCTCCTCTTATAATAAATGCTAAAAAAACGTACGATAAATTTCGTGTTGTGCTGAATAGAAACGTGGCATGATCGTGATCAAAACGCTTTCATTTATTTGGTTAAAGCCTTTTGTATGGCGAAATCATGTATGTGTGTTCACTTTATTGTACCTGCCTTAACGACGACATACGTACATGATTTTTTTCTATCTGCACATCTATGGCACAGTACCTTTCGACTGATATAAGTTTCATCCCCCTCCTCTTATAATAAATGCTAAAAAAACGTACGATAAATTTCGTGTTGTGCTGAATAGAAACGTGGCATGATCGTGATCAAAACGCTTTCATTTATTTGGTTAAAGCCTTTTGTATGGCGAAATCATGTATGTGTGTTCACTTTATTTTACATGCCTTAACGATGACATACGTACATGATTTTTTCTATCTGCACACCTATGGCACAGTACCTTTCGACTGATATAAGTTTCATCCCCCTCCTCTTATAATAAATGCTAAAAAAACGTACGATAAATTTCGTGTTGTGCTGAATAGAATCGTGCCATAAACGTGATCAAAATGCTTTCATTTATTTGGTTAAAGCCTTTTGTATGGCGAAATCATGTATGTATGTTCACTTTATTTTACATGCCTTAACGACGACATACGTACATGATTTTTTCTATCTGCACATCTATGGCACAGTACCTTTCGACTGATATAAGTTTCATCCCCCTCCTCTTATAATAAATGCTAAAAAAACGTACGATAAATTTCTTGTTCACGTATTAATACTATATACAGGCTGGGCCAACTACAAGTTTCTTTTTAAAAATGCAATAAAATGAAGAAAATGAAATTTTTTCCATGTATTATGGCTTTAATAGTAAGAGCAAACATTCCCATTAATTATGGAACACAACGTCGTTCAAGTGGCTGCCTCGGCTGGCCTCGCAGTAGCGCATTCTATCACTCCAATTTTCCAAGACCTTGTTGATGGTTTCGGGCTGTAGCTCACGGATTGCTTGGATGATATTGGCCTTAAGTGCTTGAATCGTTTCCGGATTGTTGGCATAACATCGGTCCTTCACGGTTCCCCACAAAAGAAAGTCCAAAGGGGTCAAATCGCAGCTCCGAGGCGGCCAAATAACATCGCCAAGATGGCTGATAACACGATTTGGGAATTTGGTGCGCAAAAGACCGATTATGGCATGGGCTGTGTGGCATGGCGCGCCATCCTGCATGAACCAGAGGTTGTCCAAATCTATGTCTTCAATTTCAGTAAAAGAAAAAGTCGTTAACATGACTCTGTAACGCCCACCGTTGACCGAAACGTTGTCATTTTCGAAGAAAAATGGTCCAATAATGCCACCACTCCACAATCCGCACCAAACTGTCACGCTCTGTGGATGCATTGGCTTCTCGACAATAACGTGCGGGTTTTCCGAGCCCCAGATGTGGCAATTTTGTTTGTTAACGTAGCCGCCGAGATGAAAATGTGCCTCGTCAGAAAAGATGATTTTCGCCCAAAATCGTTGTCCAATTCAAGCTGCTCTAAGGCCCACACTGCGAAGCGATAACGAAGCGGATGGTCGTGCGCTTTCAATTGCTAAACAATTGGTCCTTGTAAGCGAATAATCCCAGATATTTGTGCAGAATTCTTCTCAGGCTAGTGCGTGAAATGTTGAGCTATTGAGATCGATGACGAGTTGATGTTCGTGAATTGAGTCTCACACTCTCGGGTACAGCAGCCACATTCTCGTCTGTGCGCACCGTACGACGACGGGGACCATGAGTGTTGTCCAGTAGCATACCAGTCTCACGAACTTTTTGCACAAACTTGCGTACAGCAGGCGCGGTGGGTGCTTCATTTCGGCCAAAACTTCTTTTCAAAAAGCGCACTGTTTGGGCTACACAGCACTCACCTTGGAAACAAGTTTTCAATATTTCCCAATGTTGTTCAAGCGTAAAGCAACTCATTTCGTTCGAAGGAGGTATGATACTGAATTTCTTTCAAGATTTCGAGCGGGAAACTGGGGTCGAATCGCGTCCTCCGTCAACGGATGACTAGTAACGTAATTTGTATTGTGTTGTTAGTAGATCTGCAACAACAGGCATACAAATTACTTGGCGAGTTATCCGTTAACGGAGGACGCGATTCGACCCCAGCTGTCAGTGTCAAAATAACCTATGATTTAAAAAGAAATCACTAGATGGCCCACCCGTTGTAAGATTTTCTCATTTTGAATACACCATCACAACCTGACTAGTTTAAATGTAAAAGTCATATGAAAGCTAAATATTCCTCGCATTTAAAGCAGTAATATAGGCGGTTACAAAAAAAAAAAACACGGCTGTTGCTGTAAAAATTATAAAAATCAGCTGATTTGTCAGCAGAGACTCAAACCATTTATTACGTGTCTATTCAGCATAACATAGCTTTGAAAAATTCGTTTTCTCTCAAATTAATAAAAACCACCACCGACAAAAAAAATGCCAATTCAGTTGGAAAGTATCGAAATGTCTTCAAATAAAAAAATAAAAAAAATAAAAAAACTTTTTATTAGTAAAAATATTTTCCTTAAAAAAAATTTATATTAGAATATTTTTAAATTGTTTTGTAGATAAAAAAAAATGCTATTAAATAAATGTGTCCTAAAAGGTTTCACCCATATTCTTAAATATTTTCTCTCCCTATTTTGCTAAAATTTAAAAAAAAAAAAATAAAATAAACTATAATCAAAAGTAACTATAACCTCTTCTCAATACACATTGCCATTGTATGTTAGCCACCCCCAGAAAAAAAAAAAAAAAACCCGAACTCAGAAAATGAATGTTTCATATAACCACAAACCATATACAACGTTCATATTCCTACCTTACACGTAATTAAAATGTTAAAACAAAAAAATTAAAATATCCTCTTGCAACCAAATTTAAGAACAATAAATTCAAACTACACAAAAGTAAAAATTCATTAAAAACAAAAAAATATATATATAAATATATCCGTGGTGTCATTCTACTATATTCATGAAAAAATATATATATTTATCAAAAAAAAAAAAAAAATAAATAAATAAATAAATTATAACTCATAAAAGAAAAAAGCGATATTATTTTGTTGTCAATGTAAATAATATAAAATATCAATCACCAATTTAATGTAAAAACAAAATACATACACACATCTCTAATTCCCTATAAATAACGTTAAAAATAAAATAGTAGACAATTTAGGATAAATAAATTAATTTAAAGAATACGAAACAACTTATACATATACAATGAAGTATATTTTTATATTTTAATCCTATTTTTTGTTCTTAATTTAAAACCCGAGAATTTTTTTCTATTTTAATTTGTACAGCTTACTAAAAAAAAACAAAACTATACAGACATTAAAATATTTATATACTACGAGTACATACTAACATGGAGGTGCATCAGATACTAAATTTTATTTTCTTCTAATTTTTGTTTACTCTACTCTTACGTTTGTATATTGAACTTCATCTAGTACTACAACTGGATATAAAATTGAAATTTTATTTAACAACAAATCACATCAGAAAATTAGCCGCCGAACTACCTCCTAAACATAAAAAAGAAAAGAAAAACTTAAAAACAAAATAAAATTGCTTGCTTTATGTATTTTTTGTGTAAATTTTCTTCAAAATTAAATTATTTTCTTCATTTTTTCTTTCACTTGTAGTATTTTTTTATTTATTTGAAAATTGTATAAACAAAATCCAAGCCGTCGACTGATATTTTTTATGAAATGTTAATAATTCCGAAACAACGTGTAAGCAAGACAAAGAATAGGAACTGAAAACAAACAAAAGAAAAACAATTATAAATATAAATACATTTACAAAAAGAAAAAAAATACCGTTAAATGTATAAAATCAAACCAACAACCCATTAACTCCTGTAACAAAAAAAAAAAAAACAACACACATTATGTATAATTTGAGGAAAAAAATAAAAACAAAAAACGACAAAAATGCTATGTAAAAAGTATTACCGTATAAGAATAGTTGTGTATAAAATATTTAAGTGAATAAAGATTTATATATATACACATATATTTAATTAAATTTAGTTTTTAATTAGTTTAAAAATATATTACATTGTAAATTACTATTCAAATTCATTATTATTTAAAAAAAAAAAAATAATACAAAAAATCATAAAAAAAAACAATTATTAAATGCAATTTATTTTTATTTTATTTTTCATTTAAAATCTAAGCCAATTTCTTTCTGCATAAAAGTTATAAAAAAAAATTATTTATTTGTATAAAAAAAAAAAAAAAAAAACAAGGAAATTGAGGAGGATTAAATAAATAAATGGGGGACTACAGTATATAAATTAAAAAAAAAAAAAAAAGAATATAAATAAATCTATATATATTATATATATTATAATTACAAACTACAATTAAGCAAATGCAAAATAATTATTGATGTATAAACAAATTAGTGAAATTTTTTTAAAACAAAATATTGTTGTTGTAATAAAAATTTAAATAAAAAAAAGCAAATCTATTAAGAAAAAAAAAAACATTGAAAAAATCATAAAAAAAAACACTCACAAAATAAATTAAAAAATCATTAAATGAATATGAGAAAAAAAAATAGATAACATGTTTTATTTAACAAGTAGCAGATGTGGGAAATAGCTTCTGGGTATCATTATTGCTTTGATCGTTCAGGTGAACGATTTTCTTAAATGATTTGCTTTGTTACAAAAGGAAAATGGATTTTGGCGGTAAGTAAGTTGGTGGCAGGAAGATTCGCCCAAACCCTTAGAGATCTAATGAACTCAGCGCTAAAGGCCATTTTCGAAAACGTCAAATCAAAGTCAATTTGACCGGCAATTGATCGTCATTTTATGACGCAACAGTTGCAATCGTCAATACAATTGTCTCGCTCAGTGAATACCTTGCGCGAGCTGCTTCGACGTATTCGGATCTCAGGTCGGTAAGGAATTTCCAATGTTGTTCAGGACATTGGAATAGAGATGGTGGCGGAGGAGCCCTTAATGGGCCAACGGCAGCGCTCATACTCCCGTAGTGGACTACTGGCACCGGTGTATCCTGTGTACCCGGCCCCTCGTCCTAGGGGAATAATTAAGGAACTGGCACTCCAGGGTGGGGGGTTGTGCCGTCGGGGTAACTTCCCTACGACGTAAAAAAATCTGTGGTTCCGAAACAACCAAAAGCCTCGGGTAAGGATGACTCAACTAATGACGACCCCAGCAAACGAAATAAGGACAACGACCTTCGGATCTGTACGTGGAATGTTCTGTCCCTTTACAGACCACGTGCACCCGAACAACTAGCAGACGCCCTAGACTGCTATAAAGCAGATATTACCGCCATCCAGGAAGTGCGATGGGATGGGCCGGGCAAAAAGAGGATAAAAAACTGTGACATCTACTACGGTGATTGCTACAGAGGCAACAGGCAACGCTTATTCGGATGCGGATTTGTCATACGCGGCAGACTTAGGCAAGAAGTCTTAAGCTTCCGACACGTGAGGGAGAGTATTATGACTATCCGAATCAAGGCTAAATTCGCTAACAAAAGCCTAATATATGTTCATGCCCCCACGGAAGAAAATGACCCTGCCACCAAAGAGTGTTTCTACGAGTTCCTCGACAAAACATATGAGCAATGTCCTAAATACGACGTTAAAATCATATTGGGCGATTTTAACGCCAAAATAGGAAAGGAGGACGTCTTTGGTAGGGCAGTCGGTAAGCATAGCCTACACGACACCACGTCTGATAACGGACTAAGGCTAATTGATTTCGCTGTGGAGCGAAATGTCACCATAGCAAGCACATGGTTTCCTCATCTCGATATTCATAAGCAGACATGGCGGTCCAATGATCATGTCACGATCAACCAAATTGATTATATTGCGATCGACGCAAGGCATGCCTCCAGTATTTTGGATGTCAGGACCTTCCGAGCGGCCAATATAGACTCGAATCATTACCTTGTTGTAGCCAAGGTACGAATGCGGATATCCCAATCTGAGCAACAAAGAAGAATCACTGTGAAAAAATTTAACATCGAAAAGCTACAATCGCAAGAGACCGCCAGACTATTCGCTGAACGCGTATCCCGAAATCTCTCAATCACCCCTATGCCACCAGCATCAAGTGCCGAAGACCAGTGGCAACGCTGCCAACATGCCATCAGAAACGCAGCTACTGATGTGCTAGGTCTCGCTCGCCCACCACCGCGCAACCCCTGGTTTGACGAAGAATGCCGGCGACTGCATGCAGCAAAACAAGAGGCATACAAAGCGGCCGGCGCTGCAAAGGAAGACGAGAGCTGCTCGTGAGCTCTACGAGCAAAAGAGATGGGAAGAACATCGGCTTCTCCAATAGAAGAAGAAAGAGCATGAGAAGTGCGCGTTTAAGAATATCGAGAGTTTATACTCCAGGAACAATGTACGGAAGTTTTACCAAAAGGTAAAAAGAACGTGTCAGAGGAGCAATACTCGTACAGAAACTTGAAGAGATGAAAATGGAAACCTCGTAGTAGAATCACTTCGGTGCTGAGAATATGGAAAAACTACTTCTGCAAACTACATAACGGCGACGAAGACCAACATCCTGCTGTCAGGCAGAATGAACCATTCAATATAGACGATGATAGTCAAAATTTCCGTCCACCTGGCCAAAGCGAAGTGAGGATAGCAATATCTAAGCTGAAATCCAACAAGGCTGCTGGACCTGAAGGCTTACCGGCCGAACATTTTAAGGCAGCTGGGGATGAATTGGTAGAGTGCATGCACCAACTCATCTCTAAGATTTGGTCAGACCAGTGTATGCCTGATGAATGGAACCTCAGCATCGTTTGCCCGATCCACAAGACAGGAGACCCCCTCAACTGCGCCAATTATAGAGGCATCAGTCTCCTCAACGTCGCATACAAGATCTTTTCTGCGATATTGTGTGAACGCCTGAAACCTTTTATCAACAGCCTGATTGGACCCTATCAGTGCGGTTTCAGGCCAGGAAAGTCCACCATCGATCAAATCTTCACACTTCGGCAGATCCTGGAGAAAACACAAGAATTCCAAATCGATACTCACCATCTCTTTATCGATTTCAAGGCCACCTATGACAGCATCTATAGAGAAGAGCTTTATAGAGCCATGTCTAGTTTTGACATCCCTGCCAAACTTGTCCGTCTGTGCAGGCTGACGATGGAGAACGCTCGCTGCTCCATCAAGGTCGGTAATGACCTCACCGAGACCTTTGATGTCAAAAAAGGTTTTAGACAAGGTGCGCGCTGTCATGTGACTTCTTTAACATTGTACTTGAACGGATTGTGCGGAACTCACAAGCCAACACCGGAGGCACAATCTATTACAAGTCTGTACAACTGCTTGCATACGCCGACGATATAGACATTATCGGAAGAACTCAGCGGGCTGTCACCGGTGCGTTTGCAAGCATTGAGGCGGAAGCGGCCAAAATGGGTTTAGCGATAAACGAGGGCAAAACCAAGTATATGCTGTCAACAAGAAGGGAAAGTCAATACCGACACCGCCGAATTTGACAGCACGTCACACTGGGCAGCTATAACTTCGAGGTAGTAAGGGACTTTGTCTACCTTGGCTCTGCTCTAAACTCTGAGAACAACATCAGAGCAGAAATCAAGCGAAGAATAACTCTTGCCAATCGCTGTTTTTTTGGGCTTATAAGGCAATTCAACAAAGCCCTATCTCGAGCTACTAAGGAGACTCTGTATAAGACCCTGATCATCCCAGTCCTGCTCTATGGCGCTGAAGCATGGACTTTATTAAAAGAGGATGAAGATATCCTTGGTCGCTTCGAGAGAAAAATTCTTCGTAAGATTTTCTGTCCCGTTTGCGTTGACGGGTTTTGGAGGAGAAGATTCAATCACGAACTATACGAGCTGTACAGCGACATCGACCTAGTCAAAAAACTGCGTATTGGATGTCTGAGATGGCGATGACATGTAAAGCGAATGGACATCAACGCTCCGGCCCGCAGAGTCTTCGAATCTAATCCCGAGGGACGACGCAGTAGAGGGAATCATCGCCGTAGGTGGCGCGCACAAGTTCAAGGGGACCTCGACCAACTTGGAGTGCGCAACTGGAGGCAATTAGCTAAAGACCGAGCTAAATGGAGAGGCTTGTTGGTTGAGGCCCAGGTTCACCCCGAACTGTAGCGCCACCTAAGTAAGTAAGTAAGTAATTGTCTCGCTTGCGCAAATGGTGTTTGATGACCGTCAAATCATTTTTTTAGCAAGTGTTTTTGAAGGAAAATGGAAAATAAACATGTGTAAGTACATGTATTTTCACTAGAAGTATCTAAATTTGTACTCTTGTGTGTTTTCATTGTATGAAGGTCACGAATCGTAGCCAATTTGAAAGGCTGGGGCCTCACTCTATGTTCCTACTCGAAAGTCAAATTTTTGCGAAAGTGCTTTGCGATTCTAAACTTAACCGGCACTCTGTAAGAAAACAGAATCGAATGGAAGTATTGCCAACTGGGTCTACGAAATGTGCGAATCTTGCTTCGAGTATCGAACGCTGAAATGTCACTTTGATGCAAATTTCGTTCCAAAGAATTCATTCATTCATTTTCAATGGCCCGCTAATCCTTCATGAGGGTCGCGGGGGTAGGATGCTCAGGTGGATTCTCCATCCTTCTCGATCCTCCGCCATTGACTCCAATTCATCAGGGAGAATCCCTAAGCGGCTCCAAGAGAGATGTAGGACTTGATCCAACCATCTATTTCTGGGCCTTCCGCGAAGTCGTCTACCTGATGGCACGGCAACCATGGCGCGTCTTGGAAGCCTGTTTGGGGGCATACGCACTACGTGACCAAACCATCGAAGCATAGATCGTTCCGTTCGGAGAAGTAGCTGCTCAAAGTTGAGCGCCTCGCGTACTCTGGTGTTGCGCACTCGATCCCTACGAGTTATTACAACAACACCGCGAAGGAACCTCATTTCGGCAGCTTGTATCCGAGATCTTATTCTTTCGGTCACTACCCAAATTTCATGACCATAGGTGAGAGTTGGAACATACACCAAGTTAAAAACCGATAGCTTAGCTTGAATACTAAGTTCGGCCTTCCTTATTACAGATTGGCCAAGCTCTCTCAAAATTGATCCAGCCTGACCAATTCTACAGGATAACTCGGCATTGCTCCTCCCATCACTCGTGAATAAAACCCCGAGGAACTTAAACTTCTCCACCTGCTTCAGTGGGACTCCACTAACATGCAGAGTGCACTGAATGGGTTTTTTGGAAACGACCATTACTTCCGATTTGTTCACGTTGATCTTCATTCCAGCATCATCACAAACGGCTACAAACCTTTCGAGTGCGCGCTGAAGTTCGGTTTGAGAGGACCCAAGGATGACCAAATCATCCGCAAAGAGCAGATGACTAATCCTTAGGTCTCCCACTTTGAAACATTCTCCGCCACGGCTGCGCTGCAACATCCAATCCATATATACAATGAAGAGGAGAGGTGACAAAACGCACCCCTGGCGGAGTCCAACGCCCACAGTGAAAGATATTGATTTAACACCGTTTATCCGAACACAGCTTTTACAGTTTGTATATAAAGACTGAATCGCCCTTAACAGGGAACCATCAATCCCATACTCCTGCAGAACACTCCAGAGTTTGCCTCGAGGAACCCTATCATATGCTTTTTCCAAATCCACAAAACAAGTGTAAACAGGTTTGGCATATTCCCAGGCTTTCTCAAGAACCATTCTGAGAGTGAACAACTGGTCGGTTGTGCTTCTACCGGGACGAAAACCGCACTGCTCATCCCCCAAACTGTCCTCAACCACAGCTCTGGAACGCTTTTCTAGCACCTTAGCGAAGACTTTTCCAGGGAGACTTAAAAAAGATATACCCCTGTAGTTGGCGCAATCTCTTTTGTCCCCTTTTTTAAAAAGAGGAACTATCACCCCCATTTGCCAATCACCAGGTGTTTCACCGCATTCCCAGGCCACTTTAATGACACGCGAGAGCCATTGCACTCCCTCTTTACCTAAAGCCTTGAGCGTTTCTGGCCGAATTTCGTCCACACCAGCAGATTTGCCAACTTTTAGCGCTTTGATCGCCAAAGTTACTTCCTCTACCGTAGGACTACTTTCCGCCCAACTCTCGACCATAGGTCTGTCATCTTCGGTGCCCTGTTCGGGATTGAGCAATTCTGAAAAGTGCTCGCTCCATCTGCGTAAGATGTCCTCCTCATTGGAAAGAAGTCTACCGTCTTTGGATTTGACTCCTTCAACGATATTCAACTTTTTTCCTCTGAGTCGGCGGACGGTCTGCCAGAACATCTTATTTGCAGATCTGTGGTCACGTTCCAATTTTTCGCCAAACTCCTTCCAAGACTGTTCTTTCGCTGTTCTCACAGCTAATTTGCAAGTTCTTCGCGCCTCAGTGTACCGATTTCGAGAATCGGAGTTCCCCAAGTGAATCCACACCTTAAAGGCTCTCTTCTTCTCTCTGATGGCTTCTTGAACTCCGGGCGTTTTAAACCAAGCAGTTCTTTTCTCACCACCAGCCGCCACACCAAGCCGCTTCACTCCACAAACATCTCCCGCAGAGGCAATAACCGCCGTTGAAAACAGTTGCCATTCTTCCTCTACATTTGATGGAACAGTTGGAATTCGTTCAAACCTTTCAGATATTTGCCGTGCAAATGTCTCCCGTATCTCATCGTCCTGTAACCTCTCCCATCGTATGCGTGTAACCATCCTTGGTTTACGCTTTGGTAGGGGAGGCACTATCTCGCTAAGATACAATTTGCACAGCACTAAGTGATGATCAGTTGACAGTTCGGCCCCTCTCAATACGCGACCATCACAAACCATTCTCTTCAGACACGATGGTACCACAAAGAAATCGATCAGCGACTTCTGCTGAAGACTCTGACGGTACCACGTGTATTTGTGAATGTCTTTGTGTGGAAAGATGGTGTTCATGATGGATAAGCCATTTTCACAACAAAAATCCAACAACCTCTCTCCGTTCGCGTTTTGATCAGGATCACCGTTCCTCCCAATCACACTCCCCCATGTCATAACATCTACACCCACATGAGCATTGAAGTCACCCATCAGGACAAAAGAATCCATATCTGCAACCTTTTCAAGGGCAACATCAACTTCATCTAAGAAAGCTGCGTACTCTGACAGAAGGTTCGGTGCATACACCTGCACCAATGCCAGAGTTGATCTTTCAAGCTTGAGCTTTAAGATCGCAACTCTCCCTCCTAATGGTATCCACTCCAATACTCTGTCTGTCAACCTGGGGCTTGTGAGTATCCCCACTTCCGCCCGAGCAGACATTGAGGGTGCGATTCCTGACAGGAAGAGCTTCCACCCACCCGAAAGGTCCACAGTTTTAGAACCTCTCTGCTTTGTTGAAGAGACGCCAACTATATCTAGTCGACTTTTAACAGCCTCCCCAACAAGCTCAAGATCCTTCCCTGTGAGCGATGAGACGTTCCATGTGCCTATCCTAAGTCGATGCCGTTGTCGAATCTCAGAGAGTCCATCTGTGCCCCTATCGGTGCACAGCGCGTTCACCCCTTGACCCCCGTAATGGTTCGCGAGACCATTGACAGAAAGCTCGTAGCCATTTCGGGTTTGACCCGGCCGGCTGCCGAGCGGGACAAGCCGACCACCAGACGCTCGCATCCTGACACCCTTCAGGCCTGGCTCCAAAGGATGCCCTGGCTTACCAGGCTTGGCAATATCCGAGGCCGGTCGTCTTCGTGTCATCATGGGGTGTGCGCTTTGTTAGCCGTGACTGGGTTGTATGGATAGGAATAACTATTTAAGTTACCCCATCCGCACATCCCTGTCACGTTGCCCGGCCCCCACCACGAGGAGGTCAGCTGCCAGGGGGGCTAGTTCCAAAGAATTTTGTGCTTTATTTATATTTGAGAAAGAAACTTAGATGTATGTTATAGAAATGGAACTGGATGCTGTCGAATTGTGGTTCCATCAAGATGACACACAAGGAGAAAGAATAGAACGCAGGCGAATTAGAGGTAGGTCGAATATAATGGAGCTAAGTGATAAAAAGTAGAAGAAAAATATAGCAGTGGTTGGTTGAACCCGAAACTGAGAGTATTAAGTGGGAAATACACGATACAACCGTCGTACCGACATCGGCATACTTTTGTATGCAGCACACACATACAATTTGCATATGACTTACGTACAGCCAAACATTTGATTTAGCCATTTTACACATACACACCACATAATTTATTTATTTATTTATTTATTTATTTATTTATTTCATCAACTAGCCTTAAGCTTAACAGATTACGAAATAATGATATGATAAAAATACAAAATGAAAATAAATTTATAATGACTTAAAAAGATAGAAATGAATAAAGTTAACTACAAAGAAAAAATATAAAATAGTAGGCATAAATGAAATGGGTAGCAAATAGGAACTTAATTATTAAACAAGCTTAAGACAATGTTTTTGAAGCACTCTCTTGACATATTAAAATCAACATATTTACATATTTCATTAAAAGATTTAACAGCTCTAGAAATTGGCTCATTCTGGCCATAGCTTGTACTATGCGCCATTTCTAAAAAGAAATATCGTACTCTCAACGCCCGTTCTGGAGCGTAAATTGGTAACATAGATAAAATAACAGGACTAACGATGCGGTAACACAGAACGTCTCTTACAAACATGATATCGTGAGTATGCCTTCTAGACTTAAGGGTCGATATACCTAATAGTAGGCATCTTGCATTGTAAGATGGTTTAAAATTCCAACGCATTTTGTAGAAGACATATTTCGTAAAGCGCCTCTGCACTCTTTCAACACGATCGGAATGAGTCTGATAAGTCGGGTTCCAAATAATATCAGCATATTCAAGTATCGACCTAACCATGGCAATGAAAAGCGGTACGAGAGTATGAGGATCTGAAAAATCTTTTGAGATCCTTTTAATAAAACCAACCAGTGAATTAGCTTTCGTTACTATGTAATCCACATGCAATACAAAAGTAAGCTTTGTGTCAATAATGACACCGAGGTCTTTTATTTTATGAACTCTTTCTAAGAACGTATTTTCGATACAATAGTTAAACGAAAATTGCGTTCGAGTTCTTAAAAAAGAGATAACCACGCACTTTTTAGCATTTAGCTTTAAACAATTAGCGACATACCAGTTTGATAAATTGTTAAGGTCTGCTTGCATTTTTATGCAATCATCCAGGCTTTTTACCTTTGAAAATAGCTTGATATCATCTGCGTATATTAAGCAATTACAAAAGTCAAAGTGTTGAACTATATCATCAATAAAAATAACGAAAAGCAGGGGACGTAAATGACTACCTTGGGGAACTCCAGAAGTGCAAGAGATTATTCTTGAGCAGCAATTATCGATGAGGACTTTTTGAGTCCTTCCAACCAAAAACGAAGAGATCCACCTCAACATTGCTGAGTGAATCCCAAATTGTTCAAGCTTCATTAGCATGAACTCGTGATTAACGGAGTCAAAGGCTTTGCTAAAGTCTGTATAGATGGCATCAACCTGACCTCCATCTTCCACAGCATTAATTACAAAAGATGTATAATGGGCTAAGTTAGATGATGTCGAACGACCGGAAACAAAACCATGCTGGAACTCCGATATATGTTCTTTGATGTGGAAATCTAACTTGTTCTTAATAATACTTTCGAAAAGCTTTGGTATAGCAGATAGTTTGCAAATCCCTCTGTAGTTTTCAACATTGTTCTTGGAGCCAGATTTGTAGATAGGCACCAAAAAGGAAATCTTCCAAGCATCAAGGAAAACACCAGACAATAGCGACGTGTTAAATATTCTAAGCAATGGTTTACAAATAGAACTACCACAGCCTTTTAGGATTATTGCAGGAATACCATCAGCGCCTGGCTTAGTTTTAGGTTTAAGGCAACCAACAGCACACTCAACATCGTGAATATCCAAAACTAATTGACCAATATCTATTTTGGACATCGAACATTGTTCTATGCTGGACGGTATAGTTGAAGGAGAAAAAACTGACTCAAAAAATTGAGCGAATAGTTCAGCAGATGTAAGAATATCGTTGGATACAAAGTTTATGTAAACCATTTGCTTAGGCAACCCAATAGAGCATCTCTTATGGTTTATAAACGACCAAAAAGATTTGGAATCATACTTAAGTTTATTTTCAACGCTAATAATGTAATTATTATATAAGAATTTACTTAACACAGTAAAATCCTTCCGCAAATTCCAGAAAAGGACTTTATCGGTGTTGTTTCCCGAGTTTTTAAATCTTTTATAAGCTTTATTTTTCAATTTTTTTAAGTGAAGTAGGCGTCTATTGTACCACGGAGGCTTTGATCTATTTATCTTTAATGAGTAAGGAACAAAATCTAAAAAACCCGCATTTAACAATGGCAACGAACCGATCGTACATATCGCGTAGACATAGATTTTCAAATTCTGCATCCCAATCGAAAGAGTTAAAATATGAATTCAAACCCGCAAAATTACATTTCGAAAAGTTAAAAGAACTATGTGAACTCGGTTTCACTTTCAGATAATTATAAAATTCAAATTCGATTAACAATTGTCTATGATAAATCGAGTTATTTAAGAGAGGAAACTGCGCTTCAAAAAACATTGGCTTTAACTTCATTAGAATTTACAAAGACAAGATCTAGTGTTCTATTTTGAGAATTTGCAATTGAGCTAATTTGACATAAATTAATAGAAAATAAACAATCGATAAGAGCTATTTCATAATCTCTTTTCACATGATGAGGGATAAGAATTTTGTCGTCTTCGGACCAAGACCAAATTACATCACCAATGTTAAAATCACCAAGAACACAAATAGTATATGATTCAGAACACTGATTACTTAAAAATTCAAAATTATTAATACATTTTTCATATATATCAGATTTACTACCAGATGGTATATAAGTTACGATGAAGATAATACCTGTATTCCCAGCGTCAACAGAAATGCAGATTTGTTCAACATCCAAAATTGGTAACGGAATTTGTTTGCAAGAAAGCGTTGACCGCACGGCAGCAAGTACTCCACCGCCACGTTCCTCAATCGATTTACATCGATCAAGACGAAAAACATCATACATTGAGCTGTCGAAAATTTCAGATGACAAAATGCCGTCATAGCATAGCCAGGTTTCTGCAATTATGAACACATCATATTCGTTGTGGCTAGATCCAAGAAACAAAGATGAAGTCTTCGATCTGCATCCGCTAGCATTATGGTAAAAAACTTTTAATGGTAGTTGATGTACATCACCACCATTAGCATTAACGTGGTTTAGTTTTTTGACTGATGAACGAAGGAACGAATCTTTACTCCAACTGGCCAGAAATTTCCATCGTAGACTGAGTTTGCGTATTGAGTGGGTACTCCAACTTTGAAGTTCACAAATTTAAGAGAATTCTCAACATCGCAGAGCTTGATTAACTTGAAGCACGAAATGCACTCAGATTTAGCATTTAGTTTCGATGATACATACGAGATAATGGCGTCCGTAGTAGTATCAGGGAGGAAGCTCGAAATATGATACCACTTTAATTTCCGCACAACATGGAGATCAGGATTATGCTCACATGTTCCCAAAATTGCTTCAGGACGTTTATTTACCTCAGTTTTGGTACCTATTACATTAAGCGTAGTGAAGCAATCACCAGAAGCAGCAGCAGCAGTAGAGTTATCAGCCACAGCACTCACATCATCAGTGCAGACGGTAGCAATCGAAACAGCATGCGCATTTTCAGCAACAGATCCACGAGCAACAGCGTCGGAGGGAGCAGCAATAATAGGGCTATCAGCCACACTGACTAAATCAACATTAGCATTGACAATTTTATTGACATTGATATAATTGTCATTCTCAGCAGCAGCAGCAGCAATCGGCGGAACGGGTGAAATCATCGGTCTGTTATTAGCA
Source organism: Brachypalpus laphriformis (assembly GCA_945910035.1). Classification (NCBI taxonomy): domain Eukaryota; kingdom Metazoa; phylum Arthropoda; class Insecta; order Diptera; family Syrphidae; genus Brachypalpus; species Brachypalpus laphriformis. Next base: position 40,598,904 of record OX246756.1, read on the forward strand.
TTGTCAGCCGAAGATGATGCACTAACAGAAGCAGTAAGATTAGGAGATGATGATGATTTCGTAACACCTTTGCTTTTTTACCCCTTCGGGTAGGGGTTAGAATATACCCGAGGTAGGCATGCCTGTCGTAAGAGGCGACTAAAATCCACCCTCCGTATACCGAGTATGGCGTATACAAAAAACATGCAATGAACAAAACAAAAGATTTAAATACCCCAGGTGGCAGTCCAGGTAAACTGGAAAATCCACCCTCTTCGGAGGTCGGCTCTACGGATTCTGGGGAGAGCCATTTATTGCACCTTATAAATCCCTTCTCAAAAAGTACAAGGGTATCTCGATCTCCACCAACAAGATCGAACGTCTCCGGAAAAAGAAGTCCGCCGGAAGCGCAAACGCGTGAAAAACGGGACTCAGCGAAATCTAAAAGCATTGAGGAGGAAAACGACGTACTCCGTACCAAGCTTAACGAAATGGAGCTACTCTATCGTGAGCTCAAGAAAGAAGTAGATTTACTCAGGCAAGAAAATAATGCCCTAAAAAACACGTACCTACAAAAAGAAAATACAGTTAGCTCACATCGCTCACCTAGTCGCGAATACCAGACGGATGAAGAAGAGCTAACACGCGAAACGAATTGGGTCGAAAAGAAACGACCAAGCAAAAAACGAAAAGCTGGTTCCTCACCGGAAGTCGAGCCACAAAAAGATGTAAAGCGCAAGGAGATGCAAGAAAAGCAACAACAACCAAAATTACGTCCTCCGCCACCGATAAACGTCGTTGGAATTACGGACTATAACAAGTTGCATTGCCTCCTTAAAGGAACTCTGGCTTCGAAGTTTAAGGTGACATCTCTGCGAAACAATACGTGGAAAATCAATGTCGATGATGCCGACGGTTACCGATCAGTATCTAAAAAATTGAATGCCGACAAGATTCAGTGGTATACTTATGAAAATAAGTTAGAAAGACCACTGCGTGTTGTAGCAAGGGGACTCCACCCCTCGTGCACTAAAGAAGATGTAATGCACGACCTTCAAGACAAAGGCTTTAAAATTCTTGATGCCGTCAATATTATCAAGAAGGAGAAGCAACAGTCGGAGGGAGATCATGAAAAATTGGTAAAGCGCGGTCTTCCACTATTCATGCTTAGTTTTGATAAAGACGAAAATAAAGATATTATATATGGTATCAAGACTATTCTAAACATCGTGGTCAAAATCGAACCCATGCGTAAGACCTCCAGATCGATCCCGCAGTGTAAGCGCTGTCAAGGCTTCAATCACACGCAGACTTACTGCCAGAAAGAGCCGCGATGCGTCAAATGCGCAGGTAAACATCTCTCGGAAGAGTGTCACCTAAACAAGCAAACCCCAGCCACTTGTATAAATTGCAAAGGAAAACATCCTGCGAACTATCGAGGTTGCGAAGTGGCGAAAGAGCTTCAAAAACGCCGCGATACGCTAAAAAATTCGATGCGTCCAAATATGAAACCAATCAAGAACAGACCCAAAATAGCTATGAAAAAAGCAGCGAAAGATAGAAAGTCCGTCAATATTAACTTAAGATCGGTTAATGATAAAAAATCCGAAAGTAATAGAGATAAGGTAACAGAAGCAAAATCTCCGAATATTGGCGTGCAGTCTTATGCTCAAGCGGCGAAGACAGTTAAGGGTACGTACACGACCGACAACTCACGGGAGATCAAAGCAAGAAACCGTCCAAACTTTAATGTAAAAACTCCTTCTCAAGTTGCGACATTGAATAATAGTGATAGAGGTAGTTCAGAAGATCATGTATCCAATGTTTTTTCCCTAATTCTTGCGAAACTTGAAGAGCAATGCAAAACAAATAAACTAATTTTCGAGAGACTAGTTGCACTAGAGAACAACATTCATAACACGCGCACTTCAACCAGAATATGAAAGAAACGCTTAAAATTCTTACTTGGAACGCTAACGGGCTCATACAAAGACTCGACGAGTTAGAAATATTTATGCGAGAGAAAGATATTGATATATGCTTGGTCTGTGAAACTCATCTGAAAAAGCAATCGAATATTAAGATAAGGGGATATAGCGGATATCACGCCTTTCACCCATCGGAAAGAGCCAGAGGCGGATCATCTTTGTTTATAAAAGAAAATATCGAACACTCAGCGGAAATAAAAATTGAATTAGAAGCAATGCAAGTAAGCACGGTACGCGTTAGAAATAGACATTTTGCTTTCAACATTTCGTCTATATATTGTCCACTGCGATGTAAACTTGAAGAAAGTGATTTCACAAACATCTTCAACTTCCTTAAACCAAATTTTATTATTGGTGGTGACTTCAACGCGAAACACCCCTTCTGGGGCTCAAGATACGCCTCTCAGAAAGGTAGAAAGCCTTATAATGCGGGTATGCAATTCAGTTGTGATTTTTACTCGACGGGTAAACCAACATATTGGCCAACTGATAGAAATAAGATACCAGATCTGATTGATTTCTTTGTTGTTAAAGGAATATCTAGAAACTGTATAAAAGTTGAAGAAAGCTTTGATCTCTCCTCTGATCATTCTCCAATCATTATGACGATAAGCGAAGCTTTGATTAAAAAAGTAGGACCGGCCAGATTAACTGGCGCGAAAACTAATTGGGACGGCTTTAAAAAAGATATTGAAGCAAATATTGAGCTGAGCGTATCACTTAAAACGCCCTATGAACTTGAAGTTGAAGTAGATCGCTTCGTCGAAATCTTACAGGATGCCGCGTGGAAGAATACTCCCAACCTAAAGAGAACCCCGGCCAGTTACATTAAAATTTATCCGCAGGAAATAAAAGAGATGATTAAGGAGAAGAGAAAAGCGCGTAAAAGATGGCAACAAACTCGGGCTCCGCAACATAAAGCACATCTTAACCGTTTGTGCAACTCACTAAAACGATCTATTAAAGACCTTAAGAATAATAAAATACAAACTTACCTAGAAAGCTTAACGGCAGAAAAAGATTCTAACTATTCGCTTTGGAAGGCTATAAAAGGTATTAAAAAACCTCAAATTCAAGCCGCGCCAATTAGGAAAAATCAAGACGAATGGGCCAGGCATGATAAAGAGAAAGCGCAAGTTTTCGCCGCCCACCTGGAAGAAACTTTCAAACCGTTTGATGGACAAGCACTTATTGAAAATATAAATACGTCGTATATAGACAAAAGCGTAATAAGAAATGCAACACTTACCGAACTTAAGGAAGAAATAAAGAAACTTAAACCTAAGAAAGCTCCTGGATACGACCTAATTACGGGAGAGGTTCTTAAAGCACTACCAAGAAAAGCTCTAATTAAGCTTCTGTTCATTATAAACGCCGCGATTAGACTAGAATATGTTCCCAGTCAATGGAAAGTCGCCGAAGTTATAATGGTCCTTAAGCCTGGAAAACCGCCGAATGAAAAAACCTCTTATAGACCGATTTCGCTTCTTCCAATTATATCCAAAGTGTTCGAGAGAATATTGGTTAGGCGAATACAGCCGGTTATAGAAGAAGGGCATCTCATCTCTGATCATCAATTCGGATTTAGAAGTAAGCATTCTACAGTTGAACAAGTACATCGAATAACACATGTAATCGAAAAATCACTTGAAGAAAAAAAGATTTGTTCAAGCGTATTCCTTGAGGTTTCTCAAGCCTTTGACAAGGTCTGGCACGACGGCTTAAAGTTTAAATTACGACAAGTTCTGCCAGAGCACCTATATAATATTTTGAAGATCTACCTTACGAATAGGCTATTCCGCGTCAAATGTGGAAACGAATATTCTGATTTTAAGGAAATAATGGCTGGGGTGCCGCAAGGAAGCGTTCTTGGTCCAGTCTTATATCTATTATACACTCGTGATATACCGCAAGTAGAAGGCACTGAACTAGCTACATTTGCCGACGACACTGCTATCTTGACAGTAGGTAAAACGGTCGAAGATACTACAGAAAAACTGCAAGAAGCTTTGAATAGAGTAAATGAATGGACAAAGATTTGGCGAATCGCACTCAACGAGACCAAATCTGTTCATGTAAATTTTACTTATAAAAAAATAAATAATTTGCCGATCTTTTCAAACTCGGTTCAAATCCTGTTTGCAAACGAGGCTAAGTATCTTGGAATGACACTTGATACAAAGCTGAAATGGAAAACGCACGTTAAGAAAAAACGTAAAGAACTAGATAACAAATATCGAGAAATGTATTGGTTACTTGGAAAATATTCCAAACTTAATATATATAACAAACTGCTTTTATATAAGCAAGTGCTAGAGCCTGTATATGGTATACAACTCTGGGGTTGTACCAAAATAAGTAATATTAAAATTTTACAAACTTTTGAAAACAAAGTGCTAAGAGGTATTGTAAATGCGCCATGGTATATCAGAAATAGCGATATCCACAGAGACCTTGGCATTAAAACAATCCAAGACGAAATTCAAACCTACGCGAGAAAGCATAGAAGTCGACTAGAAAGTCACGTAAATATTACAGTCCTCCAACTTTTGGAAGAAAGAAATTTACTGCGCCGTCTACAAAGAACCAAACCTTTAGACCTAGCGCGATAAGTAACCGCGTCTAAACTGCGGAGCTGGCAGGAACTTCTAATGGGAAGGTACCTGCAAAACGTCATTATTTCGCGAAACGAAAACTACTTGATAAGTCGAATACTTAGTTGTAGTAAAAATAAAAACAAGTCTGTTTTGAAGGGAGGTTTTTTAGTGGGTAAGAATCCCACACTACTATGAGCACGCGCTGTCGATCCTCATAGTGTCTTGTTGAAGATTTTCACCTACCCTCGGAAAAAAAAAAAAAAAAAAAAAACCTTTGCTTTTTAACAAACCAGCGGTAGCGGCGCTAGAGCGAGCACACATCGGAGAACACTTCTTTGAAGAAAGTCGAGCGAAAGGAGAAGGTGAAATTGTTTCGCGCCGATCAACGGACAATTGCTTAGCAGGTTCAATGAACTTAGATTTTCTTTGCGATCGAGTGGTGTCGCGAATGTCTCGACTGGTGTTCAATGCCGTTGTATTTGCATTCGGTGGTTTGTTTTTAATATGAGAATTGAATGAGAGAGCACTCTTTTTAATGTCGTTAATGTTCTCTTGCAAATAAGCAGAGAGGTCACTCATTTTTTTAATGCACACAAGTAATGGGCAATTGGTGCAATTATCACATTTAAAGAATATGTTTATGTTTGAATTGATAAATTTTATATCTTTCTTTTGAATGTTACAGCAATTACCATGAGTGCTTAAACCACATATACCACACGATAATAAATTGACGTCGGTTATTGGATTTAAACACTTGTAGCAAGTAGAATACATTATAGTTAATAGATCAAAAAAAGATAAAGCGTGTATCACGAACAATGGTTAGACTGACACTGACACTAATTTCCATACAGTTAGTGTATGTGCAGCCGTTGTACAGTCAAGACCATACGACCATACGATATCGGTACAACGGTCAGTTGTGTGAATTCACACGACACAATTATCGTATACAACACCAAAGCTGTGAAACCGTTCGTAGAACAGTTGTATCGTGTATTTCCCACTTTACTCATTCTATCCACTACCTTCAAGAGAAGTTAAGGTGGAGCATCTACATTTGATTCTTGGCGGACTGCCTTCATTTGTTTTAAAACACGTTTTAATCAAGTAATTTAACAAAATTGTTTTATGTATATAACTTTCATTGTATTTTAAGTTAAAAATAACATTTATGTCATAAAATACTTACATTTTAAAAAAAACACAATTGGTTACCTCAACATCCGCAAACCAAATAGCAATAGAACAAAATTATGTGAATTCGAGTTACTTTGACATTTCGTTTAGCAATACAGAGTGCCAGATTTACGATAAGAAATTGACGTTGAAGTTGGCAACAAAAGTTTGTTCGATTTTCGTAAATTTGGATTTGCGATTCGAATTACAGAGTGACAATTCTGCGAATTCGAATGATTTGACTTTAGAGTAGCAATACAGTGAGGCCCCAGTTATTATTCATTTTGTAACTAATTGACTAAACGTGAAAAACACATAAATACATAGCGTGACTTTCATTGGTGTTAAATACCATGTTCATCAAACAAAGCCGACACCTGATCACTTACAGCAGTGGTGGAGATGAAACTCAGATTGACTACCATTTGGTAGGCAGTTTCATGAAGCCTCGGGTAAAAGATTGCAAAGTGATCCTGGGAGAGGCAATCGCTCCGCAACACCGTCTCCTGCTAACAGAAATTTTTATGAAAACACCGAAGAAAAGCAAACAAACAAGGGTCTCTGAGAAAATCAAGTGGTACAATCTGGACAAAGAAAAAGGCGAGGCTTTTGTTTTCGTAATGAAGAATTACCTCTCTCACACCATCAACGGAGCTGAGGATGAAGAGTGCAGAGCACAAAATATGTGGGATTCCCTACAGCGAACTTGCTTAAAGAAGGCCAAATCACTGCTAGGAGCTTCAAAAGGCCACCATCAACACGCCAAAGAAACATGGTGGTGGAGTGATGAAGCTAAGAAAGTGATAAATGAGAAGAAAGCGGCTTTCAAAGCTTGGTCAAAGTGCCCCTCTAATAATAGTGACGAAAAAGCTCGCCTCAAAGTGGAATACAGATGCTGCAAGAAAAAAAGCGAAGAAGAAGTGCGCTCAGCTTCAAGCAGAGAGTACGGAGGGCCTGTATCGGGAGCTGGAGAAAATATCTTCCCCGGTTGCTGATGCAAACCAGGCTATCCAGGAGCTGCGAAGACACAATATGAACAAGAGTGCCACTATCTTCAAAATAGCCGCCCAAAGAAGGAAGAATGCTCAGGAGATTCGTTCGCCAAAGTTCATTAGCAATGCTCATGGCCAGCTTCTTGTGGATGACGACAAAATTCTGCAGAGGTGGCGGCAGTATTGTGAAGAGCTTTTGAATGAACAGTTTCCCCGGCTATACTTTCCAAGAGCCACCCCTAACTGTGAAGAAATACCCGACTTTACAGTCGAAGAAGTTAGTGAGGCGGTCAAATACTCCAAAAAACGAAAAGCGATTGGGCCAGACGAAATACAATCTGAGTTCTGGAAAAAGATAGGAGATATCGGGTTCAGATGGCTCAGAATTCTCATCTCCAAATTCGTGAGAGGTGATCCAATGCCGAATGAATGGAGGGAAAGTTACCTTCTCCCTGTATACAAAGGGAAGGGTGATACGCGAAACTGTGATAACTACCGTTCGATCAAGCTGATGTCACACACCATGAAGATCGTTGAGCGGGTATTAGGTGGCCGACTGCGAAAAGTAATACGGCTATCTGATGATCAGTGCGGGTTTGTCTCGGGTAAATCAACCACAGATGCAATCCAAAGTAAAAAAAACAAAAAATAAATATTTGGCGCAACAGCTCTTTAAGTGCCAGGGCCTAGCTTCTCGCAACCACTCATGTTGTGTGCGTTATATTTTTCATACGAATGGAAGGGACCTACAGTTTAGTGCCGTATCCGAACGGCGATTTGAGAAGCTTTTTCGAGACAACAATACTCTCGGATGTTTGTCAGACGCTCGCGAGAGGTGGGACCGTGAAAAAACTTTTTGGTGTTTTGTAGGATTCGAACTCGGAACCTCACGCGTAGTGATCCCACACACAATCCAAAGTATAAGGATCATAATGGATAAACATCGTGATTCCTTAAGGGATTTGCATATTGTATTGGTTGACTTTGAAAAGGCATTCGACAGACAACCACGAGATCTGATATGGGTGGCGCTAAGACATCGAGGGGTTCCAGAAACCTATGTACAGATGATTATGGACATGTACGAAGGAGCAAAGACAAAAGTAAGATGCACCGCTGGAGTAACCGAAGAGTTCCCAATCAAAGTCGGGGTACACCAGGGAAGCGTTTTAAGTCCTTTGCTCTTTATTACAGTCCTTGATTATCTGCTTGAAGGTAAAGTGATGGACCCCAAGGTACATCAGTTATTATTTGCCCACACATCAAGTGCTCCCTGCAACGAGCACTTGATGTGTGGGTGGACGCTCGGGAGGGAAATGGGTATCGCATTAGTTCAAAAAAGACAGAGTACTTGTGCTGCCCGTTCTCTGATCCACTCAGGCCTATTCCAGACATTTATTTGAATGGAACAGTGCTTCCCAAGTGCGAAAAGTTCAAATATCTGAGATCTATGATCAATAGCAAAGCAACTTGTGATGACGACATCAATCATCGTGTAAGCGTAGGGTGGATGAAGTGGCGAGAAAATTCCGCTATCTTCTGTGACAGAAAAATGCCCCCTAAGTTGAAAGGAAATCTCTACACCGCAGTTGTGCGTCCAGCGCTCACATACGGTTCACAATGTTGGACGATGTACAAAAAGTATGAGAGTAAATTAACGGCAGCTGAGATGAAGATGCTTCGCATGACAGCAGGAGTGACAAAGCTTGATCGAATAAGAAGTTCGAAGATCCGTGGAAGCTTTCACATCAAGGAAACCATCGTACAAAAAATAGAGCGTGACCGGCTCAGTTGGTATTGCCACGTTCAAAGAAGAGAAAAAAAGGCAATATCAATGCACGTTCCAAAGACATCGCGATGTAGGAAAGGCAGGCCTATAAACGCCTGGATCAGACAAGTGCGACGACATCGGCATTTCATTGGCCTCAGTAACCGAGTGATCCAAAATCGGCAGGCCTGCCGATATTTTCTGAGGTCAAATAGGCGAACCCCACATGCGGATCAGTAGAAATGCGGAGAAGTGGGAGGGTTGTGATCCCTTGTTTTCGCTGATAAAAGGAAGAAGAAGAAGTGACTTTCATTGAGATATATCTTACCTTCTTTCGATAAATTCAACCACGATACTACCCACCAAGAACAAAACAAATGAATTGTGAGCTTAAACTCTCGCGAATGTTTTGGTCGCAGGAATTTGGATTGCGTCCTACATGTGTGGAATGTGAATAAAAGTTGACTGTTCGCAAAAAGCATTGGCTTATTCGCGGAAAAATTGGCGAATTGTTCATTTCTTTTCAGAAACTAATTATTGTACAATGCAACTTTTTTTACATTAATCAATGGATAAATTAAGCTCCGTTCTTTTGGAATAGTAAAATTGCCAATGGCGAGCTTATAAATGTGCTAAAAACGGTTTATTCGCAGTTTGGGCATTCGCAGTTCGCTGAGCTGTGAATGGAACTTTATTGTTTGTAGTTGAAGAGTGTCGAAATGCAATGGATCAAAACTACCCCACTTTACTAACACTTCTTGATTTCTCAAAGGCCTTTGACATAGTTAATCATTCGATTCTTTGCAGCATAGTCAGAAGTGAATTTAAGTTTTCGATACCATCAATTAAACTTATGATGTCCTATTTGCGTGACAGAATCCAAAAAGTAGTTGCTGGTAAAAAATCCTCCCGCCTTATGAACGTGCTAAATGGAGTACCGCAAGGATCTATTCTTGGCTCCACTCTGTTCTCGCTGTATGTGAATGAATTACCTAAGGCAATAAAGCATTGCAAAACTCACATGTACGCTGATGACGTCCAACTTCTGTTCAATTGTCCCTTAGATAAATTGAATAAATCAATAGATCTTTCAAACGAAAATCTTTCAAGTAACGGGTGGGCCATCTAGTGATTTCTTTCTAAATCATAGGTTATTTTAACACTGACAACGGTTTCCCGCTTGAAATCTTGACAGAAATTCAGTATCATACCTCCGCAGAACGAAATGAGTCACCTTATGCTTGCACAACGTTGGGAAGTATTGAAAACTTATTTCCAAAGTGAGTGCTGTGTAGCCCAAACAGCGTGTTTTTGAAATGAAGTTTTGGCCGTAATGAAGCACCCACCGCGCCTGCTGTACGCAAGTTCGCAAGTTTGTGCAAAAAGTTCGTGAGACTGGTATGCTAGTGGACAACACTCATGGTCCCCGTCGTCGTACGGTGCGCACAGACGAGAATGTGACTGCTGTAGCCGAGAGTGTGAGACTCAATTCACGAACATCAACTCGTCATCGATCTCAACAGCTCAACATTTCACGTACTAGCCTGAGGAGAATTCTGCACAAAGATCTGGGATTATTCACTTACAAGGTCCAATTGATTCAGCAATTGAAATCACACGACCCTCCGCTTCGTTATCGCTTTACAGTTTGGGCCTTAGAGCAGCTTGAATTGGACAACGATTTTGGGCGAAAAATCATCTTTTCTGACGAGGCACATTTTCATCTCGGCAGCTACGTTAACAAACAAAATTGCGGCATCTGGGGCTCGGAAAACCCGCACGTGTGTCAATGCATCTACAGAGAGTGACAGTTTGGTGCGGATTGTGGAGTGGTGGCATCATTGGACCATTTTTCTTCGAAAATGAGGCTGGGAACAACGTTTCGGTCAACGGTGCGCGTTACAGAGCCATGTTAACGACTTCTTTTTTTACTGAAATTGAAGACATGGATTTGGACGACCTCTGGTTCATGCAGGATGGCGCGCCATGCCTCACAGCCCATGCCACAATCGGTCTTTTGCGCACCAAATTCCCAAATAGTGTTATCGCAAAGACGGCTTTGCGATGTCAATTGGCCGCCTCGGAGCTGGGATTTGACCCCTTTGGACTTTTTTTGTGGGCAACCGTGAAGGACCGATGTTATGCCAACAATCCGGAAACGATACAAACACTTAAGGCCAATATCATCCAAGCAATCCGTGAGCTACAGCCCGAAACCATCAACAAGGTCTTGGAAAATTGGAGTGATAGAATGCGCTACTGCGAGGCCAGCCGAGGCAGCCACTTGAACGATGTTGTATTCCATAATTAATGAGAATGTTTGCTCTTAGTAATAAAGCCATAATATATGGAAAAAATTTCATTTTGTTAATTTTATCGTATTTTTAAAAAGAAACTTGTAGTTGGCCCACCCTGTATATTTGAGTCGATGAGTTGGTTCTAAGGCTGATCACTCTGAAGTAATGCAAAAGCGGTTCCTGAGTGGATGGTGTCAAGTTGAAAAAGGGTTTAAGGGGGTTTTTTAATGAGTAGAAAATCCCATACTACTTGGAACAGAGTGGGCCTATTTCTCGTGAGCAGTAGCGTTTTCAACCACCCCATAGGCAGAAAAAGGCTGATCATTTTAGTTTTTGCCGTATTCATTTTCAGCGCGACGAGACCTGCCTCTATCTCCACATCTGCTGTCATTAAGTGGAGGTCCATAATTCTGTGAGAGAGTAAGCATACATCGTGTAGTGAAGATGTTTCACTTGGGATGTAAGAGTCCATCGAATTCCTCCGTTTCCCGTCGACAAAGCTGCATGAAGCACATCGCTAATCACAAATAGGAATAGTATTGGTGAAAGGATACAGTCTTGTCTTACCCCATTTTGGATCTCAAATTCGTCAGACAACCTTCCTCTGTGCAGAACGTGACATTTGGAGCCTTCATATGTAGCTTTGATAAAAGCAATTAGTTTATCGGGGATACCTTTCCTGCGTAAGGCACGCCAAATAAACTCCCTGTTGGCACTATCGAACGCCTTCTCAAAACCGATAAACAGCAGATAGGGTGGCGATCGATATTCGACGCACTGTTCGATAATAATCCACAGGGTGTTGGATGTGGTCAACACCGGAGGATCCAGAGTGGAGACCTACTTGCCCGGCATCGATTGTCTTCAAGATGTTGTTTGAATTGCACCAGAATGGTTTAGCTATCGACACAGGAGGATCCGGCGTAGAAATCTGCTTGTTCGGCATCGATTGTATCTTCGAGATGTTGTTTGATTCGCTCCAGGATGATTTAAGCTATTATCTTAGCTACAGCAGGCAGGTCGCCATTAAATTTCCTTTCTTAGGAAGCTTGACTATCATTCCCTTTTTCCACTCGTTAGGAAAGCTCTCAGCTTCCCAAGTTCTCTTTTTAAGTGGAAGCAGAAGCTCATCCGATGTTGTTGGCGCTGCTCGTAAGAGCTCTGCGGGAATACCGTCAAGTCATACCGCCTTTTGCTTTGATCGCGGTAGTGATTTCATCATTACCGAGAGTCTTGGTGCGTATTCGGGCATTTCTCACCTCTGGCACCTCAGTTTGATTTGGGAGCATACCGCTAGCGAATACGCTGTTCAAAATCATAGCAAAATGCTCTTTCCATCTCTTGAGCTGGTTCTCATCCCAAATGAACAAGGAGCCGTCTAGGCTTTTCACTGGGTATTGGCTGGAGCCCCTTGGTTATTCTGTAGACGGTCCTGCTGTCACATCTCCGTGCAGCTTCTTCTGCTTCTGTAGACAGCGCGTCACGTCGCACGCTACGCTGAACTTCTCTCATCTTCATGCGATATATGGTAGGTACTCTTGCTCGCTTCTTCCTGCTGCTGGAGTAGCCACAACGCAAGCTTTTACCTGCAGAAAGGACGACGACACAGCACTACGAACGGGCAAGGGTCAGATTGCGTTGAGGGGGGAATGCCGTTTGCCACCCTCCTCTGCTGCAAACAAACCTACGCCGCTCTCGACTGTTCGGGGTAAAGGGATACAACCCGTCCCCATCGTGAGAAGTTCTAGGGCTTACGCAGACGCTAGAGAACGCAGCGCAGGGCAGACTAGGGGAACGGACGGAGGCCTACTCGCGAGAGGGAAGGTAAGCCTCTTGCCAACCTCCCCGATCACGGGCAGGCTGAGGCCCTTGTCAACCGAGCCGGAGTCAGTCGTTAAGATCTCATCCGAGCCGATTGCGAGCAGTTCCAAACGAGGTAGACATGACGACACGATCTCGCCGCCTACGAACAGTACCAGCAAGAAGGCCAGGCTGGCCGCATCTGCTAGTGCTGGTCTACAGGTGGCGATTGTAGACCATAACAGCCCAGAGAAAAGACTCAGCAAAGACCAGTGGAGGCTCATCGAGCTGCGCATACTCGAAGCCATCAATTCCACCATTGTCGAGAAGGAGGGACAATCCCCTTTCTTTGAGCAACTGACCACCTTCAGAGGTTTTAAGCTCCTTTCATGCGACAACGAGTTCACGCTTAAGTGGCTCCAAACTTTCGTGGCTAGCACGCAGGCTCCATGGGCTAATGCCGACATTCGACTCGTCGAAAAGAAGGACCTGCTAGAATTTACTAGGCCAAAAGGGCGTATCCTGATACCTGGCCCTCATATTCCCAAGGAGCGTATTGAAAGGAACCTACGGCACCTTAACCCGGAGCTCCTTAGCGACGACTGGGAGGTGCTTGAAATGGGCGAGCACTCAGAAAAGGGCACAGAGATCGTGGTCCTGCTCAACCATAGATCAATGCCTATGCTAAGAAGGTTCAATAATAAAGTTCGCACTGGTATCACCCGGTGTAAAGTCCGACCCTTTACGGATAGGACAGAGAGGAAGCAAAGGGGGGCGGGTGACAAGGTAAGAAGAACATGAAATTCATTCAAATAAACCTGCACCACAGCATATCTGCTAGCGCCAATCTTATATATCTTCTAGGCAAAAGGAACATAGACATAGCTCTCGTACAAGAGCCATGGATCTCCCGTGGCAAAATTAGTGGGCTAAATCATAAAGATTTAGCACTGTACAGCAGCGAACCGCTAAACGCGGACCGTAAGAACAGAACTTGTATCGTAGCTAGGAAACACATTAACTTATTTCTTCTATCTACCTACAGCAATTCAGACCAGACGGTAGCAAGGCTTGACCGGAGGGGGCTCCCCCCACTGATTATCTCAGCCGTGTACATGCCTTACGACGGAAATGATGGACCGCCATCCGAACTCACCCGCGCCTTAACCAGGAAAGCGGAAATCGAGAGATGGGACCTACTACTAGGCTGCGATGCGAACGCACACCACGCGCAATGGGGCAGTGGTGATACAAACCCACGCGGTGAGTTGATTTTCGAATTTATTATCGAACATAATCTTTTAGTAGCCAATAGGGGTTCTGAACCCACTTTCGTAGTTAGAAACAGGCAGGAGGTTATTGACATTACACTAGCGAGTAACTCAAATAGCCTCTCTATAGACAATTGGAATACTTTGGAGATAGAATCCTATTCCGATCACAGATTTATTGAATTTAATCTCATTGAAAGATGCGACTTTCCCAAACCCTATAGAAACCCAAGGAAGACCGACTGGACTACCTTCAGTTACGAGGTGCGGAGGAAGGCGAATCTACCACAAGAATGTGACCTACATGAGCCAGCGGACATTGACCGAAAAGCCGAGGAAATCACTGCCGTCTTCAAAGAGGCTTTCCAGAAGGCATGTCCCGTATCTAGACCTAAGACAAAAGTCTCCCCCCCATGGTGGACCAAAGAACAAAGAACCAAAGAATAAGGAGAGAAACAAGGAAACTCTTGAACCTGGCGAAATCAACGGGAGCTGACTCTGACTGGGAGCTATACAAAGCCAGTCAGAGGAACTTCAAGAGCGCAACGCAAAAAGCCAGAAGACAGTCGTGGCAACGCTTCTGCGACGAGATCAAGGGTACAACAGAAACGGCCAGATTGAGGAAAATCCTCTCCAGAGAATCGAAGACTCTAGGTTCCCTAAAGAACACTGAAGGAAACTGGACCGAGTCCTGTTCGGAATCCCTTGAATTGCTTATTAAAACGCACTTCCCGGGGTGTACTACCGTACCATGCAGCAGTACTAATAACAATCACAGCGAATCGGAACCCCCTGCGGATCTGGTAACAGAGGACAGAATAGAGTGGGCAATAAGATCGTTCTCCCCTTTTAAATCCCCAGGACCTGATGGGATTATACCGATCATGCTGCAAAAAACTGCACCAATCATTACCCCAATTCTCAAAAAGCTATTTGCCAGTAGTCTTAAACAATGTTACATACCAAGAACATGGAGGGAGGTAAAGGTGGTTTTTATACCCAAGGCGGGCAAGGCTAGTCACACCACCGCGAAGGACTTCAGACCAATTAGCCTTACCTCTTTCATCCTGAAAACTTTTGAAAGATTGCTCGACATCTACATACGTAGCAGAATACGCCCGGGGGACTCATCCCCAGCCCAACACGCATACACGAAGGGTAAATGTGTGGAAACTGCCCTACACCATGTTGTCGGCTCTATAGAAAAATCACTTAAGGATAAAGAGTTCACACTAGCTGCTTTTTTGGACATTGAAGGAGCCTTCAATAATGTAAATACCGAAGCGGTTAAAAGAACCCTAAGAAACCTAGACATCGACATTAGTCTAATTAACTGGATTGTTAGCATGCTCGAGGAACGACATATAACCACCGAACTTAAGGGTTCAAAGCTCGAAGCATACGCCTCGAGGGGCACCCCTCAAGGCGGGGTAATCTCCCCACTGCTCTGGGTCATTGTTCTTAATGAGGTACTACAACAACTAAGGTACAGCGGGGTCAGAGCTACAGCGTACGCGGATGACGTCGTGCTGCTTGCTACAGGTAAATTCCTGCCTACCCTCAGCGAACAACTTGACGGAGCCCTTAATACTCTTAGCATATGGGCCAGGAGCTGCGGTTTAAAGGTTAATCCCCAAAAAACCGAACTCGTACTTTTTACGAACAAGAGGAAAATACCGGAGTTCAATACACCTTCTGTTGATGGTATCCCACTCAGATTGTCCGATAGCGCAAAATACCTGGGCCTTGTACTTGACAAAAAGCTCAACTGGAGATTAAATATAGAGGAAAGAATCAAGAAAGCAACAATAGCCTTTTACTCATGTAGTAGAATTTTTGGTAGAACCTGGGGACCCTCCCCCAAAATCATACTATGGATGTATACGGCTATAGTTAGACCCATACTGACTTACGGCAATCTAGTATGGTGGCCAGCTGTCAACAAATGCACCAACTTAAAGGCAATCACCAAAGTTCAAAGACTAGCGTGCATTGGCATCACCAGTGCAATGAGGACAACCCCAACCGCAGGACTCGAGGCTATCCTCAACCTGCTGCCGCTAGACATCTTTACACGAACATCAGCAGCAATTAATGCTATGAGAATAAGTCAGTCAGCGAACTGGAAACCAAGCAGAACAGGTCACTCGATGATCCTACTCGATTACTTTGGCCTCGTGCCCGTAACGGATTACATGACGCCATATTTAGACTTTACAAGGCCTTTCTCTACCGCCTACCCTAGCAGGGAAGATTGGAAAAGCGGTCATATACCTAATGCCGAATCTATAGCCATCTACACGGATGGTTCAAAAATGCGCACTGGTGTAGGATCAGGTATCTTCTCCGACCCTCTAGATGTATCAATATCCATACGACTTCCAGACCACAGCAGTGTTTTCCAAGCAGAGGTCTTAGCAGTGGCAACAGCCGCCCGTGAGTCTGCGATAAGGGCAATACCGCCAGAAGGTATCACCATCTTTATCGACAGCCAGGCAGCTATAAAAGCGATTACTGCCATAGAAATTAAATTGAAGCTTGTAAAGTGTTGTCGAGAAGAGCTCAGAGTTCTTGGAACACAGCACAAGGTATCACTCTGCTGGGTCCCTGGACACGAGGGTATCCCAGGCAATGAGAAAGCCGACGAGCTGGCGAGAATCGGCTCAGCAGCCCCAACAGAACAAGTTGACCCCCCTGTGTGTATCCCGCCTTGCACACTCAAGCTCGCTGCAGGGAATAAAGCCACTGAGGAGGCGAACACAAGATGGAACTCCATGGAAACTTGCGCCATCACTAGGAAGCTATGGCCATCTTTCGACAAAGCAAAGACCGAGAGAATCATCCGTAAAGACAGGAAATCCCTTTCCACCCTCGTGGGCATCATCACGGGACACAACACTCTGCGGTACCACTTGAAGAAACTACGCCTGACGGAGGAGGAACTCTGCAGAGGCTGTGGTGACGAGGAAGTTTTTGAGGACACAACCCACTTCCTGTGCCACTGCCCGAGTCTTCAGCATTCCAGGAAAAAGTTCCTTGGTAAATTCTTCCTCCAGGATCTCGAGGAACTTTCCGGCGTTTCAACGGAAAAGATGTTGAACTTCATCAAATCATCGGGGTGGTTTGTATGCAGAAATGAAGTAAGTGACTGAGTAGTTTTTAGTTTCATTGGGTAAGGGATCACTTTTTCCCCCATGGGTACCACAATGGGTCATCGCTGACCTGAGTGTGGCAGAGAGCGTAGCTCCCTGCCAGCCCACATACCTAACCTAACCTAACCTATCACAAGACGGTTGGCATTGCAAAAATCCACAAACCTTTTGACGTTGTCATTGCGGTTGCATAGTCTATGCTTCACGATTACATGTTTTAGCGCGTCGTTGTCGTTGCCTACCTTGGCATTCAAATCATCCATCACTATGACAATGACTCCATTCGGTGTTGTGTTGAAGACGGTACTTAAGAGATTGTAGAAGCTCTCCTTTTCATCGTCAGACGAGCCATTCGTTGGGGCATAACACTGAATGAAGGTGACGCGTCGTACTCTAGTTCGGAATCTCTCCGTCTTAATCCTATCACAAATTAGGCCCTTGCGTGCTGTTGTTGTTAACAGTAGTCCGACTCCATATTCCCACGGACTTCCGGATGGTCTTCCGGAATAGAGTAGTACAATGTTATGCGTTGGGGACTGGTATTCGCCCGCTTCTAACCATCTAATTTCACTTACCCCCAAAATGTCCAATTGATATCGCATGAATTCTTTTTCCAATTGAAGGAATCTATCATTGTAAGAACCTTCGCTTCCCGAGTCGAGGAGCGTCTTTACATTCCAGAAACCTATCTTTGTCCGGGTACAATAGCCAAAAGTCGTCAACATGTGATCATTCCTTATCCGAGGCATAGTGCCGGTTTCTGTAGCGAGCAGAGTTCGGCAACGCATGTTGCTGGCACACGTTACCTAGTCTAAAATCAATTCCCTAGATAACCCGCACTTTCAATTTTAGCCTACACGTATAAGGTTTTATACGTTTATACGTATAGTTTCCAGTCTACCACCAAAGCAAGCACTTCATCACGAACTTGATTTTTGCGCTACTGGCCCAAGACAAGTTTTGAGCAGCCAGTAGTTTCCCGATCAATCGCAATGCAGATCCCTAAAAGTTAGACTTCCTAGTACGTGGTGACAATCAAAATAATCTAAATGGGATGGTGTGGTCGATGTGGGACATCGAATCGCACTTCAGTTCTTTCGAACTCCTCCAAGATAGTTCTGCTTTATGTTCTGCCCCACTCTTCTACCGACTTAGCGAGGCAATTCCATTGCCCGAAGTGTAAAGCTATGTACTCGAGATGCAGTTAACCCAGAAAATCTGTAAGATGATGCGAAACCATCTGCTGATGGAGAACTGACCTTGTCTGTCTGACCGTGTCTGTCAGTATTAAACCTGGGTAAGGTTCGAAGCCATGGAATCCCGTCACATGTTTGAGCGTAGTATCCCCAATTGTGCCTGCCCTTGCTCCGGGAAGTCAATAAGCGTTCTAGTGATCCAGAATTCAACAGTATTTCCTATCATTAGTAAATGTGTATCAATATCAAATGATGTATCCCTTCATTTGGAGAGCTTTGTCACCTTGAAACTGCATTTATATGTATTTCTTTATGGTTTCAGATTAATCAATTATGGTTTCCTGGTTAATCAGATATGCATTCTCCTTCACGCTATGGTAAAAAATATTTTAATATCTACTTTCAGACTAAGGATGCTCCACACCCTTCAATCCAACCAGACCGTCTGAACACTGCAACAAGTTGAAGGTCACGCTTGAATTGGACAATTATCTGAACATTTCCATAAGTTACCCCAAAAATTCATGTATATACATCAGATTGCCAGTCAAGGCATATGTACCCCGAAGGTATGGAAAAATAAATCTTTCCATTCCACTGCTCCCTATCTAGACACCTGATTGTACCTCCAATGTTATCGCTCAAATGAGCCATTACACCATCTTTATCCTTTGCATTCGCCTCATTTGCAAGCAACCCTAAATGTTCCAATTTCTACTTCAAAGTAACCAACCAGACAGACAGAGAAAGAGAAAAACAAACCGACCGAAGGAGCACAGGACAGCTAAAAGGCAAAGAAGAATATTTCTGTGGAATCATTCGAACGTAAAGCTTCTTCCTATCACAAACCCTGTCAACGTCAGCATCTCAACCGAAGACCGACGCAAAGCAACTTTAACCTAATGTCGTAACATTTTCCCAAACTTGCTATTGCTACTGCAGCCCACCCACTGAATACCATCCTAGCTGCAAGCACTGGCAGTGGTACCTACTGCACAGGGGATGGGGGGGGTGCTTTTTCAAAGTCTCATACCAGCACGGGGGTGGCAAGGCAGTACGAAGTGGTTTTTGTAAAGTATACAACACACATACACAAAAAAAAAGGCGAAAAACAAGTACGAATACGTTACGAATGCCTTGGTCGCTTTAACCCTCCTCGTAATCATCATCTTTTTGTCGCTGCTGCTATTGCTACTACTACTGCCGTCTAGCCGTCTGCAATCGATCCGAATGAGTTGAGTTGTGAAGAGGTATCTATTCTTCCAACCTGTTTCTCTTTGTCTTCTTGGTCGTCCTACTGTAAGCGTTGTAAATGTGTGTACCTATACATTGTCTCTGGCGGCGTATGCTAATAGCATTACGAAAAGGGCATGTGGTGTAGAAAAACAAGGGCGATTAAGAAAAAAATACCATCCCCCTCCGGGTTGGCAACCCACATAGAGGATATTCGGATACCATTGGATACACTATTAAGGACACACGAAGATACAGTATAGTGGCATTGCTTGAATACATTGTTGGAACGGAACCTCCGAGGACGTTGCCAATCGGAAGAGGAGGCTTTACGGTTCACCGTAATGGTCCTTCCACAGACGGCATTGGCTAAGAGGACTGGCACAAGATTGGAACCGAAAATAAGCATATTAAGAAATCATTTATGCTCTCTCAGCGAGCTCTTTGCCAGGCAATTTAAAAAAGGACGACTCGAAGTGCCGTGGGGAGACGTTTTGTGAATAATCGTTCAGGAAATGGGAGATTAACATGTCTGGCATATGGAATTGCACTACCTCAAATGACATTGAAGATACTTATGTTGGTGGCATGAGGGACTTTACAATTGCTACTGTTAGGAGTATGTCTCATTAAACGGGTTGAGTACCGGCTTTAAAGATGACTAGTCGTAAGTATACCATTGCTGGAGTTTTTCAACTTGTGTGTCAGAAATATTTACTTAATGGGCTCCTAGCCCATGTAGGTTAGGTTAGGTTAGGTTAAAAGGGTTAGCTGCACCGAACGGGCGCAGCATGCTATCGGATCTCAAAAGGATCAATTGTGTTCCCCTGACGTCAAATATCCTGGCTGAAACACGGAGAAGATAGAAAAAAAAAAAAACAAAGTGACTAGAGTTCTGTGGTGTTGGAGCGGCCTTGTCGAAACCATCCTGTAGAGTTATGAATTTTAGGATGGTGTTTGGTGGCTTTTCAAACAGGTCGCTCAGATGATTCAAGAAATGATAATGTCTTTTTGATAATGCAGAGACTGTGGCATTTGCATAGAAAGTGGTCCGTATCCTCTTCTGTGACTGTGTTCCTGCAGCCTCTACAAAGTTCATCTGTACTTAGCCGCATTCTATTTCAGTGGGCCGCTGATGGTTGTGACTCGTATTGATTCCTATGAAAAGCGCCAAGTTTTGCTGCTTTGAGTGAGGATAAGCTTGGTTTTCCCCTTTATCGTGTTTCGTCCAGATGTTTCTGGAGACGCGGTACGATGAAAGCGCTCTCCATCTTTCGTGTGGTTACTTACTTACTTAGGTGGTGCTACAGTTCGGGGTGAACCTGGGCCTCAACCAACAAGCCTCTCCATTTAGTTCGGTATTTAGCAAATTTTTTCCAGTTACGCACTCCAAGTTGGTCGAGGTTCCTTTGAACTTGTGCGCGCCACCTACGGCGAGGAGGTCCTCTATTGCGTCTTTCTTCCGGGTTAGACTCGAAGACTCTGCGGGCCGGAGCGTTGGTGTACATTCGCTCTACATATCCTAGCCATCTCAGACGTCCAATACGCTGTCTTTTGACTAGGTCGATGTCGCTGTACAGCTCGTATAGTTCAGCCTTCTTAGGTTTTCTCCAGGATCTGCCGAAGTGTGAAGATTTGATCGATGTTGGACTTTCCTCGCCTGAAACCGCACTGATAGGTGCCAATTAAGTTGTTGGTGAGAGGTTTCAGGCGTTCACACAATATCGCAGAAAAGATCTTGTATGCGATGTTGAGAAGGCTGATGCCTCTATATCAGGTCCAGCAGCCTTGTTGGATTTGAGTTTGGATATTGCTATTCTCACTTCGCTTTGGTCAGGTGGACGGAAATTTGAACTATCATCGTCTATGTTGAAAGGTTCATTCTGCCTAATAGTGGGATGTTGGTCTTCGTCGCTGTTATACACTCCGCAGAAGTAGTTTTCCATATTCTCAGCACCGACTGTGAGTCTATGTATTGACTTAAATGTACTGACTAATGGAATCCGAATCACAAAGCGTTTTGTTCTTGAGAATTTAATAAGGTAATAGTTTAAAAATTCACACGAATTTTAATTACCTTCTCAAATTCTCAAAAACAAATTCTTCGGGGGATTAAAGGAATTCATTCCTTTCGCAGCAGGGCTTAGCCACTCACGGAGCATCTGTATGTGAGGCAGGAGGGCATCCCGTATATGAGCCGAAGAATGTCCCATAGTGTGAAATCCTTTTAACACACGAATTTTGAAATTTGTCCTTATGTCACTTGGCCTAATGTCTCTTGGCCTAATGTCATTTGGCCTTACGTTCAAGGCACCGCATGGAATCAGTGCGAGAATTGTTTCAAGGGATACGATCGGGGTGGTTCTGATGGCGTCAGTGGACAGTTATGGATAGAAATATCTGACTTTTTCTGCTATTGCCCACCAGACAATGAACCCATAAGTTGGAATATGTCTGACTATGGCTGTGGTCATCCAGTGTACAAGTGTGGGTCAATTTTTTTTTTTTTTTTTTTTTCAAAAATTCTACTGCAAGCATATGTAGAACGCTTTCTTTATTTTTTCATTTGTATTATTTCTCCAGCTGAGTAGAGTCTCTGCTAAAGATACAGCATCTTTCATTTTTAATATTTTTTAGGCATCCGCGATTACTTGGCCTTTATACCGGAGGTTCGGTAGTTTTCGTCATCTCAAACCTGGGGGCTATGATTTCAAAATTCTTTTTGATGAATCATTGTTATCGTTTAGCATTTGACCAACGTAGTCGACGTATTTCAGCTTTTTTGGCCTGAGGTTAAATCTCTTCCTCCATTCGTCCTCCTCGCACACGGGACCTAATATCCGACGAAGAATTTTTTTCTTTTGAAAGAGCTCAATATTAGCTCAGCTTTCTTACTTATCATCTAGCACTCGGCACCATATAGCAGGACTGGTTAGGTTGGGTTCTGCAGAGCATTAAATAAGCCCGTCAAGGTAGGAGTTTTGAGCCTCCTTGTTTTGCTAAACTGAAGTAGCAGTAGTTTCCTAGAGCTAATCTCCACGAAGGTATCGTTTGTGGAACTAAGATTTACTCCAAGGTATGTGAACTCCTTTACCAACTCGAAGCTAAAGTCATCTACTGTGATGTTCTGTTTAAGGTCTCGGACCATCAATTTTTTTTTTAATTGATAACATACGAGTACACTTGATTTTATCCTCATTTAATTCAACTTGTCTAGCCTGATCTTCAATTTCCGTAAATGCATCTATGACGGCACCCTGGATCTCCCGATGATATCAATATCATACGCGTACCCCAGCAACTGAATGAAATTGTGGAAAGCAATGCCTTCACTGGTAATAACCGCTCTGCGAGCAATCTGTTCCAGCACGAGATTGAAGAAATCGTAAAAAAATGGTTCCGAAACAACCAAAAGCCTCCGATAAGGACGAGTCAACTGACAATGACCTTCGGATATGTATGCGGAATGTTCTGTCCCTTTACAGACCACGTGTAGCCGAACAACTAGCAGAGGCCCTAGACTGCTATAAAGCAAATATTACCGCCATCCAGGAAGTGCGATGGGATGGGCCGGGCAAAAAGAGGATGAAAAACTGTGACATCTACCACGGTGATTGCTACAGGGGCAACAGACAACGCTTATTCGGATGCGGATTTGTCATACGCGGCAGACTTAGGCAAGAAGTCTTAAGCTTCCGACACGTAAGCGAGCGTATTATGACTATCCGGATCAAGGCTAAATTCGCTAACATAACCCTAATATGTGTTCATGTCCCCACGGAAGAAAAGGACCCTGCCACCAAAGAGTGTTTCTACGAGCTCCTCGACAAAACATATGAGCAATGTCCTAAATACGACGTTAAAATCGTACTGGGCGATTTTAACGCCAAAATAGAAAAGGAAGTCGTCTTTGGTAGGGCAGTCGGTAAGCATAGCCTACACGAAACTACGTCTGATAACGGACTAAGGCTAATTAATTTCGCTGTGGGGCGAAACGTCAACATAGCACGCACATCATCCCAATATGCATAAGCAGATCTAGCGGTCAAATAATCATGTAACGATCAACTAAATTGATCATATTGCGATCGACGCAAGACATGCCTCCGGGATTCTGGAAATCCGAATCCTCCGAGCGGCCGACATAGACTCGGATCATTACCTTGTTGTAGCCAAGATACAAATGCGGATATCCCAAACTGAGCAACAAAGAAGTATCACTGTGCTACAATCGCAAGAGATCGCCAGAGTCTTCGCTGAACGCCTACTCCGAAATATCTCAATCACCCCTAAGCCGCCAGCATCAAGTGCCGAAGATCAGTGGCAACGCTGCCAACATGCCATCAGAAACGCCGCGACTGATGTGCTAGATTTCGCCCGACCAATACCACGAAACCCCTGGTTTGACGAAGAATTCCGGCGAGTGCATGCAGCAAAATAAGAGGCATATAAGGCGGCGCTGCAACTGAAGACGAGAGCTGCTCATGAGCTCTACGAGCAAAAGAAACGGGACGAATATCGGCTTCTCCAAAAGAAGAAGAAAGATCATGAGAAGCACGCGATCGAGAGTATTGAGAGCTTATACTCCAGAAACAATGTACGGAAATTTTACTAAATCTCTACTGTTTCTACTTTCTACTGTCTGAATTCCATCGATCCCTGGTGATTATTTGCTTATCTACTCCCAAAGAACAGTAGCTTCATAATTTCGTTTATAGTCCGAATGCTTACCGTGCTGTCTTCCTTTACTTGTATTTTTGTTTTTGCGAATGTTCCGTAAAAAGTACCATAGTGGTCTGATATATTTCATTCTATGATAATAAGTAGGAATCCTCACCAGAATCTGGTCAATCAGTGTCGGGCTGCCAATTTGTAGACCAAGCCGAATGGGCTTTTTAATAATTTAAATCAGTCCCTTTGAGGCCACCAACTCCATCTACCCAAAGAGATCCATCTGAGCCGCCCTTTTGAAGTTATTATACATTTTCAATGGCCCGCTAGACCTTCATGAGGGTCGTGGGGATAGGATGCTCAGATGGACCCTCCTTCCTTCTCGATCTTCCGCCATTGACTCGAACTCATCAGGAGGAATCCCTAGACGGCTCCAGGAGAGAAATCGGACGTGATCCAACCATATATTTTTAGGCCTACCTGATGGCATGATAATCATGGCACGTCTTGGAAGTCGGTCTGGGGGCATACGAGTTCGGCCTTCCTTATAACAGATTGACCGAGCTCTCTCAAAATTATTCCAGCCTGACGAATTCTACAGGATAACTCGGTATTGCTCTTCCCATCTCTCGTGAATAAGGCACCGAGGTACTTAAACTTATCCACCTGCTTCAGTGGGACTTCACTAACATGCAGAGTGCATTAAATGGGTTTTTTGGAAACGACGATTACTTCCGATTTGTTCACGTTGATTCTCATTCCAGCATCATCACAAACGGCTACAAACATTTTGAGTACGCGCTAAAGTTCGGTTTGAGAGGATCCAAGGATGACCAAATTATCCGCAAAGAGCAGATGACTAATCTTTAAGTCTCCCACTTTGAAACATTCTCCGCCACGGCTGCGCTGCAACATCCAATCCATAAATACAATGAAGAGGAGAGGTGACAAAACGTACCCTTGCCGGAGGCCAACGCCCACAGTGAAAGGTTTTGATTTGACACTGTTTATCTGAACACAGTTTCTACAGTTTGTATATACTGAATCACCCTTAACAGGAAACCATCAATCCCATACTTCTGCAGAATACTCCAGAGTTTGCCTCGAAGAACCCTATCATATGCTTTATCCAAATCCACAAAACAGATGTAGACAGGTTTATCATACTGCCAGGCATTCTCAAGAACTATTCTGAGAGTGAATGACTGGTCGGTTGTGCTTCTACCGGGACGAAAACCGCTCTACTCATCCCCCAAACTATCCTCAACCACAGTTCTTGAACGCGTTTCTAGCACCTTAGCGAAAACTTTTCCAGGGAGATTTGAAAGAGATATATCCCTATAGTTATATATGCCCTCCCACAAGTGTGCATGCGAGTCCGTGGGTTGACACGACTGGAGATCACCGGTGTCATAAAAGAAAGATCAAACAATACTAAAACAGGAGCATGCACGTGTCAAACAACAAACACCATCGCAATATGGTGCAAAAATTGTATTGCAAAACTGTATCATTATGATAATACTTGCAAAAAGGAAAGGCACTACCCCGCCAGGCACTACCACTGCTGTGCATGGTACTGATCCTGGACCGAGCAGAAATGTTCGGGTCAGAGCTATACGGATTCCGGGGGCTAGCAACATAATGAAACAGTTTGGATGCAATTTAAGGGTCGCGAGTTGGAACGTTGGAAGCATGACCGGTCGAAGTTACGAGCTGGAAGAGATGATGAATAGAAGGCGGGTGGACATCTTGTGTGTCCAAGAGACGAAATGGAAAAACACCGGGAATCGGGCGCGTTTCTTGGACGTTAGGACAAAAGATTACAAGATGTTCTACTACGGAACGGAAAAGGCTAGGAACGGAATCGGTATCATCCTTGCGGCAGAGCTACTTGGAAACGTCTTGAGCATTTCGAAGTCCAGCGACCGTTTGATGTCTCTCAAACTAGTAATACAAGGAGAGGTGCGGAATATTGTCAGTGCATATGCTCCCCACGATGGGTACAATCAGAGAGATAAAGATGCATTTTGGCTAGATTTCCACAATCTCCTTAAGGACATCCCAAAGGAAGAATTTCTGTTTGTTGGAGGAGATTTGAATGGACATGTCGGGAAATCAAACGAAGACTATGAAGACTGCCATGGAGGACTAGGATATGGCACCAGGAACCTTCCTGGTGAAGACATCCTAAGCATGTGCAAATCACACGGTCTTATCGTGTTAAATACCATGTTCATCAAACAAAGCCGACACCTGATCACTTACAGCAGTGGTGGAGATGAAACTCAGATTGACTACCATTTGGTAGGCAGTTTCATGAAGCCTCGGGTAAAAGATTGCAAAGTGATCCTGGGAGAGGCAATCGCTCGACAACACCGTCTCCTGCTAACAGAAATTTTTATGAAAACACCGAAGAAAAGCAAACAAACAAGGGTCTCTGAGAAAATCAAGTGGTACAATCTGGACAAAGAAAAAGGCGAAGCTTTTGTTTTCGTAATGAAGAATTACCTCTCTCACACCATCAACGGAGCTGAGGATGAAGAGTGCAGAGCACAAAATATGTGGGATTCCCTACAGCGAACTTGCTTAAAGAAGGCCAAATCACTGCTGGGAGCTTCAAAAGGCCACCATCAACACGCCAAAGAAACATGGTGGTGGAGTGATGAAGCTAAGATGCTGATAAATGAGAAGAAAGTGGCTTTCAAAGCTTGGTCAAAGTGCCCCTCTAATAATAGTGACGAAAAAGCTCGCCTCGAAATGGAATACAGATGCTGCAAGAAAAAAGCGAAGAAGAAGTGCGCTCAGCTTCAAGCAGAGAGTACGGAGGGCCTGTATCGGGAGCTGGAGAAAATATTTTCCCCGGTTGCTGATGCAAACCAGGCTATCCAGGAGCTGCGAAGACACAATATGAACAAGAGTGCCACTATCTTCAAAATAGCCGCCCAAAGAAGGAAGAATGCTCAGGAGATTCGTTCGCCAAAGTTCATTAGCAATGCTCATGGCCAGCTTCTTGTGGATGACGACAAAATTCTGCAGAGGTGGCGGCAGTATTGTGAAGAGCTTTTGAATGAACAGTTTCCCCGGCTATACTTTCCAAGAGCCACCTCTAACTGTGAAGAAATACCCGACATTACAGTCGAAGAAGTTAGTGAGGCGGTCAAATACTCCAAAAAACGAAAAGCGATTGGGCCAGACGAAATACCCTCTGAGTTCTGGAAAAAGATGGGAGATATCGGGTTCAGATGGCTCAGAATTCTCATCTCCAAATTCGTGAGAGGTGATCCAATGCCGAGTGAATGGAGGGAAAGTTACCTTCTCCCTGTATACAAAGGGAAGGGTGATACGCGAAACTGTGATAACTACCGTTCAATCAAGCTGATGTCACACACCATGAAGATCGTTGAGCGGGTATTAGGTGGCCGACTGCGAAAAATAATACGGCTATCTGATGATCAGTGCGGGTTTGTCTCGGGTAAATCAACCACAGATGCAATCCAAAGTATAAGGATCATAATGGAAAAACATCGTGATTCCTTAAGGGATTTGCATATTGTATTGGTTGACTTTGAAAAGGCATTCGACAGACAACCACGAGATCTGATATGGGTGGCGCTAAGACATCGAGGGGTTCCAGAAACCTATGTACAGATGATTATGGACATGTACGAAGGAGCAAAGACAAAAGTAAGATGCCCCGCTGGAGTAACCGAAGAGTTCCCAATCAAAGTCGGGGTACACCAGGGAAGCGTTTTAAGTCCTTTGCTCTTTATTACAGTCCTTGATTATCTGCTTGAAGGTAAAGTGATGGACCCCAAGGTACATCAGTTATTCTTTGTTGACGATGGAGCCATCATAAGTGAGGATCCTACATCCCTGCAACGAGCACTTGATGTGTGGGTGGACGTTTTGGAGGGAAATGGGTATCGCATTAGTTCAAAAAAGACAGAGTACTTGTGCTGCCCGTTCTCTGATCCACTCAGGCCTATTCCAGACATTTATTTGAATGGAACAGTGCTTCCCAAGTGCGAAAAGTTCAAATATCTGGGATCTATGATCAATAGCAAAGCAACTTGTGATGACGACATCAATCATCGTGTAAGCGTAGGGTGGATGAAGTGGCGAGAAAATTCCGCTATCTTCTGTGACAGAAAAATGCCCCCTAAGTTGAAAGGAAGGCTCTACACCGCAGTTGTACGTCCAGCGCTCACATACGGTTCACAATGTTGGACGATGTACAAAAAGTATGAGAGTAAATTAACGGCAGCTGAGATGAAGATGCTTCGCATGACAGCAGGAGTGACAAAGCTTGATCGAATAAGAAGTTCGAAGATCCGTGGAAGCTTTCACATCAAGGAAACCATCGTACAAAAAATAGAGCGTGACCGGCTCAGTTGGTATTGCCACGTTCAAAGAAGAGATCATTTGAACCCTGTTAAAAAGGCAATATCAATGCACGTTCCAAAGACATCGCGATGTAGGAAAGGCAGGCCTATAAACGCCTGGATCAGACAAATGCGACGACATCGGCATTTCATTGGCCTCAGTAACCGAGTGATCCAAAATCGGCAGGCCTGCCGATATTTTCTGAGGTCAAATAGGCGAACCCCACATGCGGATCAGTAGAAATGCGGTGAAGTGGGAGGGTTGTGATCCCTTGTTTTCGGATCATAGCCTCGCTGATAAAAGGAAGAAGAAGATATCCCTATAGTTATTGCAATCTCTTTTGCCCCCTTTTTTTTAAAAAGAGGAACTATAACCCCTATTGGGCAATCACCAGGTGTTTCACCGCGTTCCGGGCCACTTTAATGACACGCGAGACCCATTGCACTTCCTCTTTACCTAAAGCCTTGAGCATTTCTGGTCGGATTTCATCCACACCAGTAGATTTGCCAACTTTTAGCGCTTTGATCGCCAAAGTTACTTCCTCTACCGTAGGACTACTTTCCGCCCTACTCTCAACCATAGGTCTGTCATCTTCGGTGCCCTGTTCGGGATTGAGCAATTCTAAAAAGTGCTCGCTCCATCTGCGTAGGATATCTTCCTCATTGGAAGAAGTGTACCGCCTTTGGATTTGACTCCTTCAATGATATTCAACTGTTTTCCTCTGTGTCGAATAGAATGTCTTATTTGCAGATCTGTGGTCACGTTCCAATTTCTCGCTAAACTTCTTCCAAGACTGTTCTTTCGCTGTTTTCACAGCTAATATGCAAGTTCTTCGCGCCTCAGTGTACCGATTTCGAGAATCGCAGTTCCCCAAGTTAATCCACACACCTTAGAGGCTCTCTTCTTCTCTCTGATGGCTTCTTGAACTCCGGGCGTTTTAATCCCCGCAGTTCTTTTCTCACCACCAGCCGCCACACCAAGCCACTTCACTTCACAAGAATCTCCCGCAGAAGCAATAACCGCTGTTGAAAACAGTTGCCATTCTTCCTCTACGTTTGATGGAACACTTGGAATTCGTTAAAACCTTTCATATATTTGCCGGGCAAATGTCTCCCGTATCTCATCGTTATGTAGCCTCTCCCATCATATGCGTGCAACCATCCTTGGTTTACGCTTTGGTAGGGGAGGCACTCTCTCATTAAGGTAAAAATTGCACAGCACTAAGTGGTGACCAGTTGACAGTTCGGCCCCTCTCAATACGCGAACATCGCAAACCATTCTCTTCAGACACCACGTTACCACAAAGAAATCTATTAGCGACTTCTGCTGAAGACTCTGGCGGTACCACGTGTATTTGTGAATGGCTTTGTGTGGAAAGATAGGTTTATGATGGATAAGCCATTTTCAGAACAAAAATCCAACAACTTCTCCCCGTTCGCGTTTTGATCAGGATCGCCGTTTCCCCCAATCACCCATGTCATAACATCAACACCCACGTGAGCATTGAAGTCACCCATCAGCACAAAATAACCTTTTCAACGGCAGCATCAACTTCACCTAAGAAAGCTGCATACTCTGACTGAAGGTTCGGTTGATACACCTCCATCGATGCCAGAGTTGATCTTTCAAGCTTGAGCTTTAAGATCGCAACTCTCCCTCCTAATGGTATCCACTCCAATACTCTCCGTCAACCTGGGACTTGTGAGTATCCCTATTCCCGCCCGAACAGATATTGAGTCCGCGACTCCTGACAGAGAGAGCTTCCACCCATCCGAAAGGTCTACAGTATTAAAACCTGTCTGCTTTGTTGAAGAGACGCCAACTATATCTAGTCGACGTTAACAGCCTCCCCAACAAGCCCAAGGTCCTTCACTGTGAGCGATGAGACGTTCCATGTGCCTATCCTACCTAATTCGACGACGTTGTCGAAATTCAGGAAATCCATCTGTGCCCCTATCGGTGCATAGCGCGCTCACCCTTGACCCCCATAATGGTTCGCAAGACCATTGACAGGAAGCTCGTAGCCATTTCGGGTGATACCCGGCCGGCTGCCGGGGGCGCTTGAAGTTAATATCCACGACCGAAATTTTTCAAATAATTATCAAATCCCTCAATCCGACTATCAACACAAATGGTTCAAAAATGAAAAGCAGGGTAAGCGTAAGTAACAAGCTTTCATCCCCAATTTCAAACTATCAAAACCGTTGGGACATTCTATTTAAATTTTTAAAGATGAGGTTCTTGCAATGGAACCTTGCGCCAGAGAATGCATCAGAAGTAAGCGTCGGCGCCGCAGATCTCACATTGTCTGAAAGAATGCAGCCAAACAGCTCTTAAAGATCTCATCTTTAGGATGGCGGTAATGTACTGTTAACATCATCAATTGCCACGCAAATACGCAAATACTTCATGGTTCAAATCCCGACGTCAGCAAGCATTTCTTTATTTCTCATGAAATAAAAAATTAGCCCGATCAACTGCAAAAGCTTGTGTGAGCACTATTGCAAATGCATAACACTGGCAGTAGGTTAGTCGTATGGCTTTAAAAATTGTTCACTCTGTTGGGTGATTGATATGCCTATGACATCAGGTAGTTGGGGCAAAAATACTGTGAATCAGAAGCAAAGACAAAAATAACAAAAATTTCGGCAGTTATCTGGACGCCACCCCCGGAAATTTTCTGAACCATGAACAACCTCTCTCCCACTATTCTTCACACACAGTGTGTAAACAAAAAATAAAAAATAAAAATAGAAAATCGCTTGTCCTACAAGTTTGGGTCTAAGCTAGTTTAAAACTGTCTTCAAACTCTCATGCAGCTTGCTGCACAGAACAAAATCACACGCACTTGGGTCCCTGGCCGTTAGGGCATCACTGGCATCGAAGCTACTGCGAACTAGCCAGATCTCGTGCCCAATCCCCGTTCATTGTCCCCGAATCCTTTTGTGACCTTCCTACCAACCAAAAAAAGATTGACCGAAATCAATGGAAAAATATAGAAAAGCTCACACATTAGGGCTCACAATGTGGCCTGGCAATGCGCAAATATAATGCCAAGATCTTAACTGACTTCCTTACTGGTCACTGCTCTCTCCAATACCACACCAAGAAAATCGGCAACAGTCATTCTGATGCTTTGTCTTGAAGAAACAGAATCTGCCAATCATATCTTATGCAATATCCCTAATTGTTCAGACCACAATTAAATATTTTCAGAAAGGCGATACCTTCCGCATCTGACCTTGTCTCTTCCTCAGCTCAAAACATCGAAAGTCTTCTACGTGAACTTGATTTTAGCTTGGAAGTAGTTAGTTAGCTTAAAAACTCTTATTTCCTGCAATGCAAATTAGAATACTTAAGTGAATGGTTGGTGGGTGGGTGCCGTGCCGTAAGTGGTTAGTGTGTCGGATCACTACGCATGAGGTTCCAAGTTCGAATCCCAGAAAATACCAAAAAGTTTTTTCACGGTCCCACCTCTCGCGAGCGTCTGACAAACATCCGAGAGTATTGTTGTCTCGAAAAAGCTTCTCAAATCGCCGTTCGGATTCGGCATTAAAAACTGTAGGTCCCTTCCATTCGTGTGAAAAATATAACGCACACAACATGAGTGGTTGCGAGAAGCTAGGCCCTGGCACTTTAAAGAGCTGTTGCGCCAAATATTATTATTATTATTAAGTGAATGGTTTGGCCTTACGCCGTCTACCAGATTGACATTAATTGTGCACTACATTAAAGGTGTTTTTTTTATTACGTGTATCTATTATACCAAATAAAAACAAGTGTCTTAAAATTCGCCATCTATAATTCGTTTCCGCTATCGAAGTGCACTTACAGCGTAATTATAGAGTAGATCCCAACCTTCTACTCCATGTAGTATACCCATTGCTATGTCTTCGCAAAGACGGTAAGATCCAAAGTATCTGAATCGAAATTCTTTGAGGATAGGCCAGGTTGCAATAAAATGTTCTCTCTCTCCTTAAGATTGCAAAGGTCACACAAGATTGGCAGATCCGGTCGATGAGGAATGAAGTTAAGGTGTATTAGTTCACCCCTTAATTTGAAAATCATGCTAATCATATCTATTTTATATGAGTTAAGGAGATACGTCCCCTACATGACTACACACCTCGCCGTGGTGTAGGGGCCTAGTAATGGTCAAGGATTCTCGGGTATTTCCCCAGATGAGACAAGAAGCCAAGATGTAGTCGTCCTAATCCCTCCCCGTCATATCCTTTCCCTCCCTCTCTCCTCTCCAGTGGGCCGGATCAAGATGTAATACGACCCGTGCCGAGGATCAGCCTGGCTGGGGGCCCACTTTAAATAATAGTCCAGTCGCTAACGGAGTATCCGGATACCTGGCGACCTCCGGATTAGCCTGCCTTGCCTGCACAATGCGGATCTCTGTGCAGGTCGACCTCCCATTCTCCGCCACTCGTGGGTCCAATTATGAACAATAAAAACAAAAACATACAAAACATAAAAAACGTAAAAAAGACAAAGAAAGAGGACGGTCCTCTTAAAAAACCGTCTTCCAGCCTCCTGGGAAGCA
Source organism: Brachypalpus laphriformis (assembly GCA_945910035.1). NCBI lineage: Eukaryota > Metazoa > Arthropoda > Insecta > Diptera > Syrphidae > Brachypalpus > Brachypalpus laphriformis. The sequence goes on from OX246756.1 coordinate 40,631,965, forward strand.
TACCCGCAAGCTCTGCTGTGGCAATCCCTTCTAGCGCATTGGCCTTGAGGCCTAGCACTAGCGTTGCAAGCAGGTTGACGCCCCAGGATTGCTGAACGCGCGTCTGGTACACTGGCGGATAGGACAGTGGTGTCAACACCTCGTCCCATCGTAAAGCCAGACCATGAAACGCGAGGGGGCAAACCCCTTAACATCTCTGCCCCTTCAGGGACAGCATACTGTTCGGCCTCGAGCTTACAGCGTGCTGTGCCCTCCACTTCGAAGGATCCACATCCCCTTCTCAAATCTCTTTCGGCGGCGACGGATGGCTCGGCTTCGAGCTTGCCGAATGTCGCTCTCCCCAAGATCTCCTACCAAGATCGCCGGCTAGCTTATAAGCTAATTCGCCGCATCCAGGTAATTCCTGAACAGGACAGGACCCAGAAGCATAAGACTTCTCTAAGCTGGGCACTCAAACGTGTCCAGCTCCCCCCTGACTCATCCAGCAAGGACTTGCCGTCCAAACGCCAGAGGTCTCAAGATGAGTCTCCCACCCTTGCTAAAAAGACCAAGGTAGTACAGTCCATCGCTACTACCAAGCCCTTCAACCAAGTGCTTAAGGCACACTTGGAGATTGCGGTCGTTGACCATAGCGATCCGGATGGCAGCATTACGGCGGATAAGTGGAGGAAGGTGGAGATTAAACTCGCCACCAACTGTCTCCAAATCCTACGTGACCATCCCGGCCCTGTTGTTTCCTGCAGGGATGGTGGCTGGCATCAAGGGCATGTCAAACTCGTTGCCTGCGCTGACCAAAGATCGAAGGATCTCTATAAACTTGCTGTCTCCAGATTAGGACAGGTTTGGCCAGGTGCACAGTTGGAGGTCGTGGAAAAGGACCAGATTCCTAACCGACCAAGAACACGTGCTACCATTCCGGCTGAACCCTCTGATCCTAAAATCATCCTGGATATTCTGAAGGCTAACAACAGCTCCCTTCCTACCCATAATTGGAAGATTGCCAAAGTGGACGAGCCGAGAGGAGACGTCAGAAGTGTGATCATTGTCATCAATGAAGAGTCTCTGGCCCCCCTGGCATCTTCTAAAGGGGTAGTAAATTATGGTTTCAGCTCCATCACCCTGAAAGTCTACAAATGTGACGAGAAGGAGCTCGAGAAAGTACCTCCCAAGCAGGTTGCAGTCTCTTCTGCACCAGCTAAGAATGCCTCTCCTTCCGAGCCCCTTCCCTCGCTCCCTTGCGTCGTTCCATCTTTTTCGGGGGTTGACTCCTCGTCGACAGACACCGAGATGGTTGACGCTCTTTTGAAACTGGACTTCTCTGGTCCTCCCTCTCCCTCTCCATCACTCCTGCACAGTGACCCATGTGGCCTCTCTCTCGAGGATGACCTTCTGTCATCAGATTCAGAGGAAGCCAATAATACCGTTGTAATGGTATCTGTAGCGAGAAGTAGCCCCAATGCTGCGGATCCTACAGATTAACCTGCATCACTCCATCACGGCTTCGGCCTCCCTCATTCTCCGGCTCAGCAAATACGGGGAAGACTTAGTCTTGATCCAGGAACCATGGGTTGTTGGAAACCGGGTTTGTGGACTCAAGACTCCAAACTACATATTAATCTACGCAAGAAAAGAAGGTAAACCGAGATCCTGTATCCTTGCGAAGACCCATCTAAACATTCATTTACTCTCTAATTTCAGCAATCAAGACATAGTCGCTACCAACCTGGAATTGCGATCAAGAAATTACTGGTTGGTATCGGCTTATTTAGGTCACGATCTTGCGGGCCCACTCCCCCCGGACATCTTGGGGAGCTTGATTGCTGTAGCAGAGAGCCGAAACACTGGTCTCATCATTGGCTGTGATGCGAATGCCCATCACTCAATCTGGGGCAGTTCCGACATAAATGTAAGAGGTGAGCAACTTTTTGACTTTATCCTTAGTACTAAACTCCTAATCTGTAACAGGGGGTCCAAACCGACCTTCATTACTCGAAACCGACAAGAAGTCCTGGACATCACTCTTGTCTCCGATCATTTATATAACTTGGTTAAGGACTGGAGAGTCTCTGATGAGCACTCTTTTTCAGACCACCGTTACCTCCAATTTAGTCTTGATGACTATCTGCCTGACCAGAAGGCTTTTAGAAATTATAGAAAAACCAACTGGTCCCTCTATAGGAAACGTTTATTAACGCTTATTCCCTCCCATCTGCCTACTGAACCTTCTTGCACTGAAGACCTCGACGATTTAGTCAACACCCTAACATCGGCACTAAATGGTGCCATGGCCGAGGCCTGCCCACTCCGCAAACCTCGAGGTAGAATGAAACCTCCCTGGTGGAATGCAAATCTCAGTACTCTTAGGAAAGACAGTAGGCTCCTTTTTAATACTGCTAAAAGCTCCCGTGAGACGGCCGACTGGGACTCCTATAAACTGTCTCTCAGAAAATACAAAATCTCACTGAGGAAGGAGCAACGACGCTCCTGGAGACTTTTCTGCGACAGCATTGAAGAGTCCTCGGAAGCTTCCAGGTTGCGGAAAATCCTCTCTAAAAGCCCTGCTACACCCAGCTTCCTTTTGCATCCGGATGGTTACTGGACCTCCTCTGCGGAGGAATCCATTGACATCTTACTGGATACCCACTTTCCTGGTAGCTCCCCTGTTACTATATCGCGAGAGGGAAATCCCCCCCCCTCAACCTTGCAGCAACTCGCTAGTCTTGATAACTACAGAAAAGATCCGTTGGGCCATGCGCAGTTTCAAACCCTTCAAGTCCCCAGGACCTGACGGTGTTATTCCAGCTGAAATTCAGCAATGCGAGGACATTGTGCTTCCATGGCTCAAAGTCATCTTGTCGGGCTGTCTAAATCTGGTCTATATTCCCAAACTATGGACCGAGGTTGAAGTCATATTCATACCTAAGGCAGGAAAGAGCTCGCACGTGGAACCAAAGGATCTCCGACCTATCAGTCTATCGTCCTTTCTGCTCAAAACGTTAGAAAGGCTAATAGATATCCATCTTCGGCAAAGTATTAGCCCAGCTCTGCTCTCGCCGTCCCAATATGCGTACTGCAAAGGCAAATCGGTTGAGACTGCCTTACATTCGCTTGTGCGCATCATCGAAAAATCATTGAGCATCAAAGAATACACCATGGTGGCTTTCCTTGACATTGAGGGAGCTTTTAACAATGTCAAACCAAAGGCAATTACCGACGCACTTGTAAATCTGAAAGTGGATATCTCGCTCAGAGTGTTGATCAATCAATTGCTTACATGCAGGATTATTAACACGCAGCTGGGCGGAGCATCGGCCAGAAGAATTGCTCGCTGCGGTACACCTCAAGGTGGAGTCTTATCACCTCTTCTGTGGAACCTGGTAGTTAATGAACTACTGTTGGACCTGGATACGTCAGGTTGTAGAGTGATCGCCTATGCTGATGACATTGCTATTGCTTCCTCCGGTAAACACCCGGACACTCTCAGGGATATCCTCCAATATGCTCTCCTTCGGCTCACCAAATGGGCCTCCAATTGTGGATTGGGGGTTAACCCCCATAAAACGGAACTCGTTCTCTTCACGAGGAAATATAAAGTTCCCCTCATAGACCCTCCCTTGATAAATGGCACCAGTCTCACCTTCTCTGAAAACGCAAAATATTTGGGTCTTATTTTGGATAGGAAATTAAACTGGAAGGCCAATCTACTAGAGCGCGTCAAGAAGGCTAATGTAGCTCTCTATTCCTGTAAAAAGGCTATAGGTAGGAGCTGGGGTATTAAACCTCAAATCACCCATTGGCTATACGTGTCCGTTATCAGGCCTATACTACTATATGGCGTGATCGTATGGTGGCCTGCTCTTGAAAGGGCTGTCCACCTCACTCAACTAGCTAAGGTGCAAAGATCTGCATGCATCTGCATCAGTGGTGCACTTAGAACTACTCCCTCCGCGGCACTGGACATCTTGTTCAACCTGCTACCCTTAGATATTTTCGGCAAACAGATGGCAGCCTGTGCGGCCATCCGCTTGAAAGCCTCCTCTCAGTGGTCTAGCTATCGCTTTGGCCACTCCTCGATCCTTGATCTTCTCAACTTCAAACACGAAAACACGGACTACACCCCGCCGAAACTGAGATTTGACCGTAACTTCAGTACGAGCATCCCTAACCGGGATGTATGGGACACCTCCCCCCCTGTCGATGCTAGTTCGGTTCACTTCTTTACAGATGGATCTAAGACGGAAGGTGGGGTGGGTTGTGGTGTTTTCTCCGAACAGCTCAATCTGAGCATCTCTTTCCGCCTCCCCGATTATTGTAGCGTTTTCCAGGCGGAAATCATGGCGATTAAAGAAGCTCTGTCCTGGCTGAAATGTAATGTATTATCTGTCAGGGATATTAGCATTTTCACTGACAGCCAAGCGGCAATCAAGTCCCTGGAATCGTTCTCCTTCACTTCTAAGGCTGCCTTAAACTGTCGTCTATCTCTTATGGAGATGACAGAGCAGTTCAACATTCACCTATGCTGGGTGCCGGGCCATAGAGACATTCCAGGTAACTGCAGGGCTGACGACCTCGCCAGACAGGGTACCACTCTAAGGATTTTGCCTGAAAGGCAAGCCCTGGGTATGCCCCTCGCTACATGTAAGTATCTACTAAAGCTGAACGCTATTAGCGCGACCAACCTTTTATGGGGAAACGGCTCAACGTGTCACATTTCGAGACAGATCTGGCCTAAGCTGGATCAAAAACGTAGTGCCGATCTGATCAAGTTAAAGCGTACACAAATCAGCTGCGTTGTCGGTGTTCTCACTGGACACTGTCTTATAGGCCAGCACGCCAAAAGACTTGGCCTCTTCTCCAATGACTTCTGCAGAAGCTGTAGGGACGAGGAGGAGGAGGAAACCATCCTTCACCTCCTATGCACATGTCCAGCCCTGTCACATAAAAGAATGCTCCATCTAGGGTCCCCCTTCCTTGACGACCTCTGCGATCTGGCGTCCTTGGACGTCATGAGCATCCATCGCTTTGTCAAAAGCTCCGGTTGGTTTTGTTAGTCCCTGAGTGGCCTAATGGTTTGATCCTGGTATCACAAAGGACCTTCGCTGGTCTAAGTGTGTCTACACTCCCGTGTGGACAGCCAACATAACCTAACCTAACCTAAGGAGATACGTGTTTTCCTGAAGATTGTAGGCTAGTTTACTGTAGATCATTCTATATTGAGATTGCTTAGCCTCATTTATAAATTGAGCATACATCCTCTGTCCAGTAACTAATAGCAACTCGTTAAACTTCGTCCTTGCAGATGCTGGGTGTTCCTCAGGGTCGATTGTTATATTTAATCAGCAGGCGGATGCCAAATGGTCCCACTCTTTAACGAAGCCTCCTCTATACAACAAAATTTGCGACAAAATAAGCTTTGGAAGTCTTTCATTTTAATGACATAATCGAAATGCAGTTTTAAAGTATCTCGATATAAGGGTGGCAGTCCACATTCCAAGTGAAGCATGTAGTTGGGAGTACTGTTTGGCAGTCTGAAAATTATTTTCAAAAAGTAGTGGAGAAATTTTTCGGGAGCCTCAAAAGTACTGTGTCCCCACACTTGAGCCCCATATAACAGTACAGCAGCAGCAGTTGTCCGAAATATCTTTTCCTTCGCATTATGTGAAATGTTTCTGTTATGAATGCAGCGATTCCATACAGAAGAGATTGCTCTTTTAGCTTCTGATAGCTTACTTTGAAGGTGCATAGTCAAACTGAGGTTTGCTGTGATAAGAATTCCTAAATATTTATACTCTCGTACAATCTCTATATGGATTCCTTGAGAACTCCACTTTTCAGTACGTGAGTATCTGCCGCCTCCTCTTCTTATGACCATCATTTTCGATTTCGTTAAATTGACGGCAAGATTCCAGGCTTCACAGTAACTTGCCAACCTATTAATCATAAGCTGCATTCGATCGACTGTTTCGGCAAGAAAGACTATATCATCAGCGTACATGAGTGCAGGCATATTCATACCACCAATCACAATTCCTCCCCCTACCGAGTCAGTAATATCATTGATGTAGAGTATAAAAAGCAGTGCACTCAGGATGCACCCTTGTTTCACACCTATAGATGTTGTAAACTCATCAGAGATAAGTTCGCCATCCCACACATAGCTAAATTGTTTTCGTACAACGATATCAAAATATTAATAATTTTACTTTAAATTCCAAGCATGCTGAGCTTGTAAAACAAAGTTTTATGCGGAATGGAATCGAAAGCAGCGCGGAAATCCACGAAGAAGGTGTACAGCTTTTTCTACTTATTTTTGAAGATTTCAGCTATATTGATGAGTGTAAAGATTTGATCAATCGTCAAATATTGCTTTCTGAAACCAGCATGAAACTCTTTCAATATGTTGGTATTCTCCACCCATATAGCAAGTCTTCTATACAATAAAGCGCCGAACAATTTCGCCGATGTGTTAAGAAAAGATATTCCTCTGTAGTTTCCTGGGTCATCTAAAGCGCCCTTTTTATGAGGCGGAAATACTACCGATTTTTTAAACTAACTTGGGACATCGCCTATTTCAAAAATTCGATTAAACTCATTTGTTAACGCCGAGAGAAATTAAAGTGCAGTTTTTATAAAATTCAAAGGGGATCCTGTCGTCTCCGGGTGCCTTATTTAACTTGGCTGCTTCAATAACGAGGTTAACTTCTTTCAAATCAAATGGAGCATCTAGGAGTTCATCGATGGTAAGTGGCGCTGCGTATTGAAAGGCTGGAGACAGTTGAATTGTATTGAAGACACCATAGAAGTGCTCACGAAGTTGAGGAGCATGTAGTGATTTAGCAATGCTTTTGGAATGACCGTTAACATACTTTACTACTTTCCAGAAGTCAGAAGATGACCTTGATTTGTTGACTACTTCAAAAATTTTCTCATCATAAGCCAATTTTTTGCATAGCAAACGTGCTTAAATTCTTTATTTGCTTCACCGTAAAGCGTTTTAAAAATGTTTATATTGCAAGTTCTCCAGAGTTTAAGGAACGCAAACGATTTAGCTCTTGCACTCGAGCACTCTTTATCGAATCACTTTTATTTGCACTGTTTATATTTTCTTGACACTGTAGTTAATTGCCATGAATTCTTACTTACTTACTTATGTCCTGTATCCCCTTGTGGGTCCTAGGGCCTCTACTACGCCTACGCGCCATCGTGTACGGTTTCTGGCAATGTGTCTGAGTTCTCCCCAACTTTTCCCTAACTGCCGTGCCTCCTTCTCGACTGTTCTGCGCCATGTTCTCCTCGGACCGCCAGGTCTTCTGCCATCCTGAGTTAGAGGGTTCCATTGCATAGCATGGTTCGCTATGGAGCTGTCACCCTTTCGGAACGTGTGACCAATCCACTGCCACTTCCGCCGCTAGATAGTTGTGCCTATTGGTTCCTGACCCGTTCTCTCGTAAAGGTGTTCGTTAGAGATACGATTGGGCCAGAAAATCCTTAAGATATTGCGCAGGCACCTATTAACGAACGCTTTCTGGTGATAGTAGTGGTCACTCTCCACGTGCTGCAACCGTATAACAGCACGGATTCAACGTTGGAGCGGAACAGTCTTATTTTGGTGCTCAAACTGATTGCATTGCTTCGCCATATTTTGGACAACATACCGAACGCGGACTTTGCTTTGGCGATCCTGTTGGCTATATCCAGTTCGGTTCCACCATCGGTCGAGACAATACTCCCAAGATACTGGAAATCCTCTAGTCTCTCTACCGGTTGTCCAGCAATGCATATTTGAGCCGATGAGTTTGTTCCAAGGCTGATAATTCTAGTTTTTGCCGTATTAATTTTCAGCCCGACAACGCCTGCCTCCCTCTCCACACCTACTGTCATTTGGTGGAGGTTCATAATTCTGTGCGAGAGTAAGCATACATCGTCAGCGTAGTCAAGATGTTTCAGTTGAGATGTAAGAGTCCATCGAATTCCTCCGTTTCCCGTCGACAAAGCTGCATGAAGCACATCGCTAATCACCAATAGGAATAATATTGGTGAAAGGATACAGCCTTATCTTACCCCACTTTGGATCTCAAATTCCTCAGACAACCTTCCCCTGTGCAGAACGAGCCACTTGGAGCCTTCATATGTAGCTTTGATAATAGCAATTAGTTTATCGGGAATGCCTCTCCTGCGTAAGGCACGCCAAATAAACTCCCTGTTGGCACTATCGAACGCCTTCTCAAAATCGATGAACAGCAGGTGCAGTGGTGATCGATATTCAACACACTGTTCGATGATAATCCGCAGGGTGTTGATGTGGTCGGCACAGGAGGATCCAGAGCGGAAACCTGCTTGTTCGACATCGAGTGTGTCTTCGAGATGTTGTTTGATTCGCTCAAGGATGATTTTAGCTATTATCTTAGCTACAGCAGGCAGCACGCAGATACTCCTCCAGTTTCCGCACTCCATTAAATTTCCTTTCTTAAGAAGCTTGAAGATCATTCCCTTTTTCCACTCGTTAGGAAAGCTCTCAGCTTCCCAAGCTCTATCTATAAGTGGAAGCAGAAGCTCAGCCGATGTTGTTGGCGCTGCTCGTAAGAGCTCTGCTGGAATACCGTCAAGTCATACCGCCCTATTGGTTTTGAGTGCTTTGATCGCGGTAATGATCTCATCTTTACTGGGAGTCGTGGTGCGTATTCGGGAACTTCTCATCTCGGGCATCTCAGTCTGATTTGGGAGCATATCGCTAGCAAATACACGGTTCAAAACCGTAGCAAAATGCTCTTTCCATCTCTTGAGCTGGTCCTCATCCGAAATGAGCAAGGGGCCGTCTAGGCTTTTCACTGGGTGTTGGCTGGAGCTGCGACCACCTGCCAGCTCTTTTGTGATTCTGTAGACGGTCCTGCTGTCGCACCTCCGTGCAGCTTGTTCTGCTTCTGTAGCCAGCGCGTTGATGTAGTTGCGCGTGTCACGTCGTACGCTACGCTCAACTTCTCTCATCTTCATGCGATATAAGGACTCTAGCTCGCTTCTCCCTACTGCTGGGGTAGCTGCAACCTGAGCCTTCAGCTGTTTTCGTTCGTCAATCCGTCTCTAGGTATCCTCGGAAAGCTACGCTCTATGTCTTCCCTGCGATGGACCGACGATTCTTTCAGCACCAGATGTAAAAACATTTTTCACAGCACACCAATGGTCTTGGATGGTTGCGGGCATTGAGCTGCTGATTGCTTCCGCACCTTGCGAAAAGTGCTCCCTTAATTGTTGGCGCACTGACGGATCACTAAGTCTATCGATGTTGAACCTGGGCATTCTTGTGTTGTCGTGGGATCTTCGAACTGCAGCAGTGCGTAGTTGGAGAGTAGCTATCATAAGGTGGTGATCACGTACTATCCCCACATATGCCTCTCGCCTGTTTCGGACGTCCAGGAGACTACTTCTAAAGCGGCGGCTGATGGCAAAATGGTCAATTTGGTTGGAGGTTGCTTGCCTGTCGTTGGAAACCCAGCTGACTTTGTGGCAAGTCTTGTGCTCAAACATGGTGCCACCTATCACAAGGCGGTTGGCATTGCAGAAATCCACAAACCTTTCGCCGTTGTCATTGCGGTTGCCTAGTCCATGCTTTCCGATTACATGTTTGAGCCCTTCGTTGTCGCTGCCTACCTTGGCATTCAAATCCCCCATCACTATGATAATGTCTCCATTTGGTGTTGTGTTGAAGACGGCGCTTAAGAGATTGTAGAAGCTCTTCTTTTCGTCCTCAGACGAACTATTCGTTGGGGCGTAACACTGTATGATGGTGACGCGTCGTACTCTAGTCCGGAATCTGCCCGTCAAAATCCTATCACCATGAGGCTGCCAGGAAATTAGGCCCTTGCATGCTGTTGTTGTTAGCAGTAGTCCGACTCCATATTCCCGCGGACTTCCGGATGATCTTCCAGAATAGAGTAGTACAGTGTTACGCGTTGGGGACTGGTACTCGCCCGCGTCTAACCATCTTACTTCACTTACCCCCAAAATGTCCAGTTTATATCGCATGAATTCCTTTTCCAATTGGAGGAATCTGGCATTGTAAGGACCTTCGCTTCCCGAGTCGAGGAGCGTATTTACATTCCAGAAACCTATCTTTGTCCGGGTACAATAGCCAAAAGTCGTCAACATGTGATCATTCCTTATCCGAGGCATAGTGTCGGTTTCTGTAGCGAGAGACTTTCGGTAACGCAGGTTGCTGGCCCACGTTACCTAGCCTAGAATCAAGGCCCTAGACAACCCGCACTTACAATTTTGGCCTATACGTATAAGGGTTTATACGTATAGTTGCCCGGGGACCACCACTAGGAGGTAAAGTAAGCACTTCATCACGAACTTGATTGTTGCGCTACTGGCCCAAGCCAAGCTTTGGGCAGTCAGTAGTTTCCCCATCAATCGCAATGCAGTTCCCCCCCATGAATTCTGGATTGTTTCCGTTACAAGTTCCATTGTTGGTGGTGTACTTGATACATGTAGCTTGCACGGTTCCATATTCAAATTGTTTTGAAACGACGAACGCATTTTATCTTTCCAAATAAGTTTTGGCAGAAGCCCAATAGGTCTTACGTTTTACACATCAGCAGTCCTAGAGATCGTGCACGAGATTTCCATTGGCATATAGTCTGAAAAATTCTTCATTCCTATCCGAAAATCCGAGATAAGGGTGTGCCAATTGCCTGCGATAAGACAGTGGTCTACTATGGACGATGCAATTCCTCGGATAAAAGTATATTCTCCTTCACAATCTCCTTCACAGCTCCCGTTTAGAACTCTGCAATCATATTCGTCTGCAAGGTCAAAAACAGCCCTTAGAGTCACAAGTCACATTCTTTGAGTTACGATTAGTTTTGATAATTGATGCGCTGACACCACTCAAAAAGTTGTTTTGGAATAAACCTATCCTTCCATTGAAGTCCCCAATAAGGTCTGATGATCTTAGGTTTCTCAAGGTATCACTTTCGTTTCTCGTAATCTTCTTGCCAATGACTGCAGTTGAGATATATTGGAACAATGAACACTGACTTATTATTTAGTCTCAGGTCTAGTATGAGAGAATCGCCGGCTTCTTTGAACATGACCTCCGAGATTTCACGACGTCTACGATCACCGAACAATTCACCTCCACTTCCACTTCCGAATGTATTAGACTTCACTGCAGGTATCCATTTCAATTCGTAGCTTAAAAATAAGTTTTTAAAAATATCTTCTTCATTTTTCAGTACATGCGTTTCAAATAGAACAAAATATCAAAATTCTCTGTGTATTCAAAAAATTCAGTAAATAGCATTTTATTTTTAAGCCCTGCTACGTTGTAACTTAAAATACGTAATCCTAAAAAACATTTATCATTCTGGTAGACGGGAGGAAATCATTGTGTAAACGCTTGGAAGTAAATTCATGCAATGCGCCTCTAAAGGAAACAGCACAAAAGATCTCAATGAGGTCGCGGTGGTCCGTATGGTTATCCACTTGCCCATCACGCCAGTTTGACATAGAAAAAAATTGTAAGCAGCCAGCTTTTCAATCCACCCTTGTATAAATGTACACGCTTACCTACATTCACTATATAAATAAATGCCACAAGGTCCCCTTGGAGCAACTATCCACGAATTCCCAAATTGACATGAATTTCCCATCCAAACGCTGCCAATTATTTCTCTCCACCTATTTGTCTGCCCCAACGCACCACCAAAATTCTTCTTTTTACCGCAAATAACCAAAAATAGCTCGTGGCCTTCCATGCCTGCTATAACTCAATCCAACTACCATCCCTTAATGAACACATACTCGAACGCCTCAAACCAGGCAGCATACAAATCAAAGTTTTAATTAAATTTCAGTTTCCTTTCAGAAAAAAATAGTTTTCAGCTTTTGATTGTGAACTTTCCCAGCAATTTTAGGCTAGAGTTGCTCCTCCATTTACTGCGCTGCTCCGCACTCCGGAAGTGTGATTGGGAAGAGAATAACTCCAGCTTTTCCGACACCATTCCTGTGCTATGTAGAGCTTAGCAATGAACGTACAGACAACACGACGACAAGGATGGCCAGTGAAACTTCTCTCGCCGCCATCGTGTATCGGAAAATTAAATTTTCCTTCACTCAGACAGCCACGGCGAGCAAATGAGTCCGTTATATCTCACGGCGAACCTACCTACTATAAGTTTTTAATTTAATTAGTGGAAAACTTCCATCGCAGATATTTAAAAGTAACGACTTTTTCCATTTCCGCTCCTCCTGCACCGAGATTTCAGGATACACTTCCTCATCCTCTGTCCAATTAAGTTGGCTAAAACAAAGAAGAGGCCCATTTGCCTTTTCGAAAAGAACCCTTATTATGTCCTAATGGAATTTTCGTAACTTCGCCTACACACCCAACGAATGCTAGAAGGGAGTGAATGTGAGAAAAGCTGAATACTTATGTAACCTTGGGTCAGTCCCAGCCACCCACAGAGGATCGTGTTGAATGCGTACAGCAATGAAATAATGTTGGAACGTACATACATAAAACGAGGACGACCTTGAGACATAACACCACTCCTTAACTGGCTGTCGACAGACGACGCAAAACTGTTGGGAAGTGCGTCTCATACGAATCAGCCGCCGAGCACAGCAACGAGGACAAAATAAGGACGAAAAATGCGTTTTCCAGCCAAAGAGGCAGCAAAGCCAACCAGAGGAGACGTGTGGGCTTCAAATGATTGTGTACGTTGTTTTTCCTCTTTTTTTTTTTTTTTTTCTTCGTCTGTTTGTCTCTTTCTTTGGCTGATTTGGCACGGCGCGGTAGTATGTGGCAGGATATTCCCTGCCTCTCTGCTCATTTGAGAATTGTTCAGCAAACAAGCCATTCAGCCGACCAAATGTCTGCCTAACCTTTTGCATTTTTATTCACCAACTGTTATCCTTGAGACAAAAATTCCTTTTGAATAATGTAATCCTCCACGTGGTATAAAATTTCGTCGAAAATGCCCTTCAAGCAAGGATTAGAAAGTGGGCCGATGGGGAACAAAAATAGGAGTGTATGAGGAGCTGCTGGTGGGTTTGTTTAAAGGTTATGTGGGGAACGACAACAGAACGGATTACGCTGATTAGGCTAGGGATGATGGTAATGCGAAACACTTTGAATGAGTCGACGAGTGGGCGAAATATTTGTTTTGAATGAGAATATGAGATGGTACTCGGAAATGCGTCTGGATGGAGATAAATATTGCGGCGTGTCCTTGTTAATAAAGAGATTCATCTGTTTTACATTTGTAAGTAGAATGTAGCCAGGTAGGTACATATGGTACTTATCCCATTTTGGGTGGGATAGGATGGTACAGAGAACTCTCTCATACATTCTCAACGATTCTATTGAAATAATTTACCCAATTACATCCTGATACACGTTTCCATCCGCATCCTCATTAGAAATAGCATAAGTGTCAGTATTTGCTGAATGTACAGGCAGGTGGTAGCCATAGAATATGAGCAAGAGATTAGAACCAAAGACAGTACAGTCAGGTACCGAAGAAAGGTGTTAAAAGAAAACTTTCCAGACAGCAACCATTCAATGAGACTTGGACACGTAATGCAAAAAAAAAATCAATAAATCAGTGATGACCGAGTCTCCTTGAAATGAAATCATAATGCGCATCCTTGCACCTTAAGAGCAACTTGTGTATAGTGAATGAGGGCACAGAAATAGAAACACGTAGGTACGAGTACATGAAAGAAATCATAAGCTATACTACTACGTGTAATTTAATACTTATCGCGCACAGTTTTTCGTCTTCTCTACCTATAAAGCGAACAAGGATAAAGATGAGTGCTTGTGCTCCACTCAGACGACTAGACGAAAGCAATTTTTAAGAGTGTGGCATTACAAAAGGCTTTCCCTTTTGTTCGTATCCATTGTGCAAATGTTAGGGCGAGTGGGTATTTATGAATTTTTTTTTGCGATTAAGATGTCTCACGAGGATTGTAGGTGGGTGATTGAAAGAATTCCAATTGCAGAACCAAATTAGGTCAGATTTAAGAATGTCGGTGAATTGGTATTTGGAGGAGTATATGTCGGAAAAAAGTTATGCTCTGTAGTTGTGCGTTGAACTACATATTTATTTGTGAAGAACTTAGGTATTGAATGAGTAGAACGTGTTGGGACAAATCTCCGCATCTAGTCCTGTGATCCCAAGACTTAACTGGAATGTTGCCTCACAGACAGTGACTGAAGAGACGATTAGATTTTCCTTTTCGTCCTTCAAGAACCCAGTCCAGATGGCATATATTTAGTAATGCTCAGAGATGGTGCAAGCCTTATAAAGGCTCTTAAGAGGGCTTTTAGGGCTTACTTACTTACTTAGGTGGCGCTACAGTTCGGGGTGAACCTGGGCCTCAACCAACAAGCCTCTCCATTTAGCTCGGTCTTTAGCTAATTGCCTCCAGTTGCGCACTCCAAGTTGGTCGAGGTCCCCTTGAACTTGTGCGCGCCACCTACGGTGATAATTCCCTCTACTGCGTCGTCCCTCGGGGTTAGATTCGAAGACTCTGCGGGCCGGAGCGTTGGTGTCCATTCGCTCTACATGTCCTAGCCATCTCAGACGTCCAATACGCAGTTTTTTGACTAGGTCGATGTCGCTGTACAGCTCGTATAGTTCGTGATTGAATCTTCTCCTCCAAAACCCGTCAACGCAAACGGGACCGAAAATCTTACGAACAATTTTTCTCTCGAAGCGACCAAGGATATCTTCATCCTCTTTTAATAAAGTCCATGTTTCAGCGCCGTAAAGCAGGACTGGGATGATCAAGGTCTTATATAGAGTCTCCTTAGTTGTTCGAGAGAGGGCTTTACTGTTGAATTGCCTTATAAGCCCAAAAAAACAGCGATTGGCAAGAGTTATTCTTCGATTGATTTCTGCGCTGATTTTGTTTGCTGAATTTATAGCAGAGCCAAGGTAGACAAAGTCCCTTACTACCTCGAAGTTATAGCTGCCCACGGTGACGTTTTGTCCAATTCGTCGATGTTGGTTTTCCCTTCTAGTTGACAGCATATACTTGCTTTTAGGGCTTGCTTACCTCCTTTTTACTGTGAAGTATGGAGAGACTGGTGAAATTTCTCATGAAAACATTAGTGGTTTGGCTAAAGGCAATGCTAATGAACAGCTATGGACGCGGATTGTGACCAATATATCATGGCAGGGATGACGTTCTGTCTCCATTGCTATGGTGCATGGTCAAGTCTCTGTTGAACACTCTAAATAGTTCTACCATCTACGCTTAGGCATATAGGTATATGGGTGATAGCGCTGTACTTTCTGTCGGGCCATGCCTGGCGGCGGTCTGTAATAACGCGCAGGTGGAGCTAGATATGATCGATGAATGGTGCACTATGAGTGGGCTTTCGGTAAATCCTCCTAAAACTGAGGTTGATCTCTTCACGAGAAGGAGGATTCTGACCGGTCTGACCAGCCAGTACTAAAAGCCGTTACTATCAGCATTTCCAATAAAACCAAATATCTAGGAGTTGTTCTAAATAAAAAAACAAAAACTTCATTGCTCTAAATACGTCGAATTTAAAACATCCAAGGCGCTCTCAGTTTTGTGTAAGTAAGTGTAAGGGTGCTTTTGGCAAGACATGGGGCTTATAACCGAATAAGGTTCTATGGACCTATATGACTATGATAAGACTATTCCTCGCCTATGCGTCGGTTGTTTAATGGAAGGGCCTCTTGCGTAAATATTTGGCTGCCTCTAGCGCCAAACTTCAAAGAACGGAAGCTTTTCCGAGTACGCCTGGGTCTGCTCTAGATGCTTTGCTGAACTTACCTCCTCTTGATACCTATATCATGGGTTGCGCTATCAAAGCCATCCATCGTCTTAGGCAGAGTGGCTTTTTTTATACTCCACACTGGAATTTTGATGAACTTGCGCGACACCAATCCCACCGGTCTCATGGATATGCCGCCGGATGCAATCAAACCAGAACTTCAGCTGATACGCAAATTCAGAGTCGACTTTCCTTGTGTTCAGCATTGGCTTCGGCGGATAGGTCCACATCTTATCAAGGGTCTGGCGCTGGTGTCTTTGTGAAAGACGACAAATTGGACTTATTTTCTCGTTAGGCAAATATGCGTCTGTTTTCCAAGCGGAAACTTATGCAATCCTTATGACTATGAAGAACATATGAAAGGGCCGTAGTATTTGTGTCTTTATTGACATTCCGGTTGCTCTTAACCGATTCCAAAATAGCTCGTGAAACCAAAAACTCTTTGAACTCGGTCGCAAGGCTTAATTCTCTGTCTCTTATCTGGGTCCCAGGTCACACTGGGATCCTGGGGAACGAGATCTCCGATGAGATTGATAGACATGTCTCAGGAAGAAGAATTCTCGATTGATAGCAGGGAACACATAAGGCGTGGCTTTCCGAGGATACTCGGAGACGGATTGACAAACAAAAACAGATAAAATTTCGCATTGCAGCTACTTCAGCAGCTGGGAGAAGCGAGCTAGGGTCCCTATATCGCATGAAGATGGGAGAAGCTCAGCGTAGCGTGTGACGTGACAAGCGAAATTGCATCAACAGGAGTGCGACAGCAGGACCGTCTACATAATCACCAAAAGGCTGACAGGTGGTCGCAGCTCCAGTCAATACCCAGTGAAAAGCCCAGACGGTTCCTTCCTCATTTCTGGTGAGAACCAGCTCAAGACATGGAAAGAGCATTTTGCTACGGTTTGAAACCGTGTATTCGCTAGCGATATGCTCCTTAATCAGGCCGAGGTATCCGAGGTGAGAAATACCCGAATACACACCAAGACTCCCAGTCATGATGAGATCATTACCGCGATCAAAGCACAAGGCGGTAGGACGGTATTCCCGCAGAGCTCTTACGAGCAGCGCCCACAACAACGGCTGAGCTTCTGCTTCCACTTATAGAGAGAACTTGGGAAGTTGAGAGCTTTCCTGACGAGTGGGAAAAGGGAATGATCTTCAAGCTTCCTAAGAAAGGAAATTTAATGGAGTGCGGAAACTGGAGGGGTATCTGCGTGCTGCCTGGTGTAGCTAAGATAATAGCTAAAATCATCCTGGAGCGAATTAAACAACATCTCGAAGACACACTCTATGTCGAACAAGCAGGTTTCCGCTCTGGATCTTCCTGTGCCGACCACATCAACACCCTGCGGATTATCATCGAACAATGTGTTGAATATCGATCGCCACTCCACCTGCTGTTCATCGATTTTGAGAAGGCGTTCGATAGTGTCACCAGTGAGTATATTTGGCGTGCCTTACGCAGGAGAGGTAATCCCGATAAATTAATTGCTCTTATCAAAGCTACATATGACGGCTCTAAATGTTACGTTCTGCACAGTGTGAGGTTGTCTGACGAATTTGAGATCCAAAGTTTGGCAAGAAAAGGCTTGTAACAAAGTTTTACAATTATATCGCCTCCTCTGTGCTCCATTTTGTCGGCCGCTATTGTGCACAGTTGGTTCAGCACAATCAACAACATCTGGCGATGATCACGCCACCCGACCATGACCACTTCTCTCAATCTCATTGACCAAGTTGTTTCAAAAGTGAATTGCATTCGACTACGTAATTCACATCTGCTTTTTGCAGAAAGTTACATAAGAGGGAGATTGAGAGATGTGGTTGGGAGAGTCTGATTAACCGATGTCGATTACCAATCTGATGTACCATTGGCCGGCTCACTAGGAACGTGGGTTTCAAATCAATTATTTTTCTTTCGATTTTACTTCGGTGAGTGAGCGATTTAATCCGGATCTGCTACTGACCATAGCCGGCCCGCTTTCCGATAAGTTTCTCCCCATCTGGGAGAAATATTGTGGTTACTGTTGAACCATTTGCCGACAGGTTTCCCTTCCCTTTCTGGGTGAAACACTGTAGTCGCTATTACCTGCGGAGGCGCCACTCTACTTCCTAAGCCCGCTCTGGAAGCGGACTGGCTCTTTCCTGAGCCCGCCCAGAAAGCGGAATGGATCCTTCCTAAGCCCGCCCTAAAAGCGAACTGGGTCTCTCCTAAGCCCGTCCTGAAAGCGGACTGGGTCCTTCTTAAGCCCACCCTGAAAGCAGACTATATCCTTCCTAAGCCCGTTTTGAAAGCGGTCTGGGACACTTCCCGTCGAAAGACGAACGTTCCGAGGCGAGACACGCAGCAACCCCACCCGTACCAGAACCTGCCTAAGCATGATCAAGGAAAAACTAAGATAGTTTAACTTATCTACATACCGAATTGTTAGGCACACAAATTTTTAGTCGGAACACACTTGCATCGTTAACAGTAACAGAGCTCTTCCTGAATAAAGTATCTCTTTCCCAAAGTTAAGGGTATTTCCTTGGGTTGACCCTGGAACCGGCGAGCCCACCTCAGCCTTTGAGTAAAAATACCTTCACAGGCTGCATTCTTTCACCAATACTATTCCTATTGGTGATTAGCGATGTGCTTCGTACAGCTTTGTCGACTGGAAATGGAGGAATTCGATGGACTCTTACATTGCAACTGAAACATCTTGACTACGCTGACAATGTATGCTTACTCCCTCACAGAATTATGGGTCTCACAAATGATAGCAGATGTAGAGAGGGAGGCAGACGTCGGTTCCAGCCACAAAGAGTCAAAAGCCAATCAGTGCGGCGAGCAACGAGCAGATTATAAGCCGCGGCAGTGCCTGGTCGAAAGTTCTCAAAAAGAACAAGAAGGATGAGAAGAAGCCAGGCAAGACCGCCAGTGAAAAAACGCGACCGGACGCAATAGTGGTGGCAACCAAGGGTCAACTTTTGTACGCCGAAATACTACGCAGGGTCAAAGCGGACCCCAAGCTCCACAACCTGGGTGAATCAGTCACAAAGATTAGGAGAACCCAGAAAGGCGACCTGCTGTTCCAGCTACGCGAATCTGGTGACAGCACCGAACAATTTAGGAGCATCATCGGTGAAAACCTTGGCGCAGAGGCGGAGATCCGCACTCTAATACAGAGATCCACAGTCGAAATTAAAGACCTTGACGAAGTCACCACTAGGGAGACATCTGCGAAGCTATCAAAGCTTAGTACAACATCGAGGTTGCCGAAGCAGATGTGCTCAGGGTTGCCGAAGCAGATGTGCTCAGCCTTAGGAAGGCCTACGGTGGCACGCAGTTCACGACAGTGGGGCTACCGACAGAGAAGGGAAACAAGCTGCTGGAGTCCGGCAAAATCAAAGTCGGCTGGGTGAACTGCCGTATTCGTGTTCGAAGGGCCCTCACCAAATGCTTTAGGTGTCTGGAGTTTGGCCACACGGCGCGTCAATGCAAGAGCGAGCATGACCGATCCAAGCAGTGCAGAAACTGTGGAGAGGAGGGCCACATAGCCAAAGAATGCAAAAAGAACACATTATGCTTCTGGTGTAAGACGGTCACGCCAGAAAACGCCGGACACGTAGCTGGTAGCAGCAAGTGCCCGGTACTCAAGAAGGCACTGGCCAAATTAATATGATGAATGTCGTCCAGATAAACCTAAACCACTGCGCCGCCGCACAGGACCTTCTGGCGCAAACTGTACGAGAGAAAAGGAGCGACGTAGCCCTAATAAGCGAACCGTACAAGCCCATAAATGGAAGTAGCTGGATAAACGATACCACGAAAAAAGCCGCGATATGGACCTGCGGGAGCTATGCTCTGCAGTCAGTCGGCCACCAGGCTGACCTTTTCGTATATGCAAGGATAAATGGTGTGCACTTCTATAGTTGCTATGCGCCCCCCAGTATAACACTGGCGGACTATCTAAAGCTGCTGGACGACATCGTAGCTGACGCGCGTGGGAAACACCCAGTGATTATTGCTGGAGATTTCAACGCGAAGTGCCTACAAGCACGACGCAGATCTCAGAGATCCAGAGGCAGACAAGATTTCCAAGAGCAGCTAACCACATTTAAATTGGCGAGGCGAGAACTGGAAAGGGCCATTAAGGAGAGTAAGTCAAGGAGCTTTACGCGGCTCTGTGACGAGGCCGAATTAGACCCCTGGGGCATGGCGTATAGAGTGGTGATGAAGAAGCTTAAAAGCAGCAGGTCTCCACAACTTACATGCCCGCCAATGCTAAAAACTATAGTAGAGCACCTATTCCCCCATAGACCAACTACTATGGTCTCCATCACGAGGGAGATCAGCATGGAGCATATCCCGGCAATCACGTCAGAAGAACTCTTTGGGACATGCAGAAAAATTGGAGACAGCAAAGCACCTGGACCGGATGGCATCCCGAATAGGGCAATCAAGGCGGCTGTTAAGACGAGACCGGACATCTTTCTAACAACGATGCAAAGGTGCATAGAGGAGGGGAAATTGCAACATTTAGTGCTGCTTCCAAAGAGCAATAAACCGCCCGGACAACCATCATCGTATCGCCCAATATGCCTGCTCGATACGCTGGGAAAGATCCTAGAGCGTATCATCTATAACAGACTGCTTGCGTTGGCGGAGCAAAACGGAGACTTGTCAGACTGTCAGTACGGCTTCAGAAAATCACGCTCTACCGTCGATGCCATAAAGGCGGTAGTGGATATACCAACTGAAGCAATACAAGGGAAAAGGTGGAAATGGGGGACGAAGAAATACTTCGCAGTAGTAACGCTCGACGTCAAAAATGCGTTCAACTCGGCAAGCTGGTCATTCATTAGGAGATCCCTGGCCAGGATGGATACACCATACTACCTGCTGAGGATAGTCACGGACTACTTCAGCAATAAGAAGCTAAGATACCATACTGACGATGGCGCTAAGCACTACGGTGTTTCCGCGGGGGTCCCGCAAGGGTCGGTTCTGGGACCTCTCCTATGGAACATTATGTACGACGGAGTTCTGCGACTAACATTACCCGAGGGAGTCAAAGTAATTGGCTTCGCTGACGATATCGCAGTGGTTACAGTAGCCAAGCACGTACACGAGGTGGAGTCTGCCACTGATGAGGCAGTTATAAGAATAAAGGAATGGCTGGAGTCTACCGGTCTGGAACTAGCTGCCCACAATACCGAAGCTGTCCTAATAACCAGCCGCAGAAAGGTGGAATACGCCAGCTTCCGGGTCGGAAACCAGACAATCAGGTCCAAAGAATCCTTGAGGTACCTTGGAGTCATGCTCGACAACAGGCTGCGCTTCAAAACCCACGTCGAGTATTCCAGTAAGAAAGCATCGCTGATGCAGGCAGCACTCTCCCGAATGCTCCCGAACATCGGTGGGCCTGGATACGCCCGCAGAATCCTGCTGTCCAGAGTGGTCAGCTCGGTACTTCTATACGCTGCCCCGATATGGGCAGATGCACTGGCGACAAATGAGTGCAGGAAGAAGTTATCATCAGCTCACAGGCTCTGCGCAATCAGAGTGATCAGCGGCTTCCGAACTATCTCCGACGATGCAGCCTGCGTTTTAGCTGGGATGGTCCCAATCGACATCCTCGCTGAAGAGATGCAGAGGGTATACCTTAGACGTCCCTCGAACCGCCAAGAGGCAAAAAGAATTAAGGAGGAGGAAAGGGCAGCATCAGCAACGCTGTGGCAAACCAGGTGGGACAGCTCTACCAAAAGCAGGTGGACCCACAAGCTCATTCCCACTATAAAATCATGGACAGAGAGAGCGAGGGGGAACTGTAACTACCACCTCACACAGTTCCTGTCCGGACACGGTGGCTACCGGAAATACCTCCATAGATTTGGACACGGTAGTTCGCCCTTGTGTCCAATATGCCCAAACGAAGAGGAGGACGCGGAGCATGCAGTGTTCTACTGCAGACGCTTTGCAGAAGACAGAGCAAACCTGCCAAGTCCAGAAAATATTGTTAGTCACATGACACGATCAGAAGGCGAGTGGATGGAGATCTGCTCATTCATAGTGTGTGTGCAGAATGCGCTGCGAAGAGCAGAAGCCCTAAGAAGAGCCCAAGAGGCGGCCTCGGAGACTAGAGCATAATTGCTAACCAGCCCCGCGAAGAAATACCTAACGGCAGTACCGCGGGGAGAGTGGTTGAAGTGTGTAGGGTGTGTGTTTAGTACGTAGGCGTATTCCTGGAATCGATTACTCAGGTTTGCGCATCGTGCATGCTAGTAGCACTCGGGCTATAAGTATCTATGAAGACTATACATCCTTGGCGCAACTTAAATAAAAAAAATAATAAAAAAAAGGCAGACGTCGGTTGTCGGGCTGAAAATGAATAAGGCAAAAACTAAAATTATCAGTTTTGGAACAAACTCATCGGCTCAGATATGTATTGCTGGACAACTGGTAGAGAGAGTAGAAAATTTCCAGTATCTTCGGAGTATTATCACAACTGATGGTGGAACCGAACTCGCCAAAGCAAAGTCCGCGTTCGGGATGTTGTTGAAAATATGGCGAAGCAATGCAATTAGTTTGAACATCAAGCTAAAACTGTTCCGCTCTAATATTGAATCCATGCTTTATGGATGCAGCACGTGGAGAGTGACCGCGTCTATCAACAAAAAACTGTAAACCTTCGATAATAGGTGCCTGCGCAATATCTTAAGGATTTTCTGGCCCAATCGTATCTCTTACGAACACCTTTACGAGACAAGGCGGCTCGAGGAGAACATGGCGCAGAACAATCGAAAAGGAGGGACGGCAGTTGGGAAGAGCTTAGACGCATTGCCAGGAACCGTACACGATGGCGCGCAGGCATAGTAGAGGCCCTATGACTTTCAAGGGGATACAGGATATAACTTGTATATTGCATTTCGTTAATTTTTCAGTATGCCAATGAAAACCCCGCTTTGCATAAGATTCCACTTTTTGATGTTGTTATATATCGGCAAGTATGTATCCTACGGAAAACTAATTGTGAGTACAAATAGAAGCGTTATCAATTGTGGTTCAGATTAAATAGAGAAAAATACGTTAAAATACATAAAAATAAAAAAAACTGTTAAAAGAGTTCAAATGTTAAATGGTCCCGGGTACGCCGCTTCCAGACGCGAAGATCAAGTTTTCTAACATCCAAGACACCTTGGTCTTTTTCGTCGTATCGAACCTGAGTGCTGCCATTCAAGGGAACGTTGTTGTCCATTCGCTCGATGTATCCGAGCCAATGTAGTAGACGTGTCTTGATTTTTTGGACTGCATCCACATCCTGACACATTTCATAGAGTTTGCAAATGTATCTTCTCCTCCATTCGCCCTTCTCGCATATGGGACCTAATATCCGACGAAGTATTTTTTGCTCAAAGGTACCCAATGTTTGCTCTATTTTCTTACTTATCTTCCAGCACTCGGCGTCATAAGGCAAGACTGGTAAGTTGAGCGTTCTATAGAACATGAATTTGCTCCGTCGAAGTAAAAGTTTTGAATCCAGTTGTTTTGCCAAACTAAAGCAGCAGCGGTTTGCAAGGGTTATTCTTCTGCGGATCTCCACGAAAGTGTCATTTGTGGGATTTATGTTTGCTCCGAGGTAGGTGAACTCCGTAACTACCTCGAAGTTGTAATCATCAACAGTGATGTTCTGTCCAACGTTTTGAGCAGATAATTTCTTGATTGTTGACAGCATGTACTTAGTCGTGTCCTCATTTACTTTAAAATCTGCTCGTTTCGCCTGTTTTTCAATTGCCGTAAATGCCTCTACAACGGCTTGCCGGGATGTTCCGATGATGTCAATACCGTCCGCGTATCAGAGCAGTTGGACGGATTTGTGAAAGACAGTGCCAAGTAAATTAACTTTATTTTAACTTTGTTTTTTCTTAACAAATTCACAGTTTTGTTTGCAATGGCTTAAGCCGTCATAGATTAAATTATCGACAAAAAGTATACGTTAGTAAAGTTTTAAAAATTTACCTCAATGAGCTCAAAGAAATTCATTTACGATGAGGGGACGGTATTTCCATGCAATTTTAATGTAACTAATCAATATAAACCAATTTTGACCATTAAGTATTGCAGTTGAATACCAGTGAACATGTCTGATGGCGCCGAAGATAGGACATACTCCTATGAAATGTGACATGCCCTCTCTGGATCTTTGATTGCAAAGCGTGTATTCCACATTGCGGTCGGATGAGGGATATAGTTGAGACGCAGGAGTTCACCTCTTACTTTAAATATAGTGGAAATTGTCTCGATGCTAAAGCTGTCGGTGAAATTGGTTTTTTTCTTCCAGATTGTGCTGTAGAATGCGATATGTTCTCCTAGTTTCAATTCGTTCCCTCCTATCTTTATATAAAGCAAACTTAGATTCCCGCGTCTTCTCCCATATCTGCTGCAGAGAGGTCCTCCAGGATGATCGGTCTTCTTCAAATAGTTGGACAATATGCTCCGCATATAGACTTGACCATTCACAGAAGAACTGCGTCTTATTTTGTAGAAGATGAGTTGCTACTAAGTGAAGAAGTCGGTGATTAGGGTCATTAGTGCCATTACTTTCACTTACATACTTACTTATATCCTTTAACCCCTCGGAGGGCATAAGGCATCAACCACGCCTGCGCGCCTGCGCGCCATCGTGTTCGAAGTTCTGCAATGCATTTGAGCTGCCTCCAACTTATTCCTAAAGAGCTCGATTCCTCCTCAACTGTTCTGCGCCACGTTTGCCTAGGGCGTCCCGCTATTCTGCCTGCCTGAGTGAGCGGATTCCACTGCATGGCGTTTTTCGCAATGGAGTTGTCTTCCCGCCGTAGGGTGTGTCCAATCCATTGCCACTTTCTTCTTCGTATAGTAATGCTTATAGGTTCTTGGCCCGTTCTCAGAAAAAGTTGTTCGTTAGAGATGCGGTTCGGCCAAAAAATCCTCAAGATGATTCTTAAGCATTTGTTTACAAAGACTTGCAGCTTTCGTGTGTTAATGGTGGCCACCTTCCAAGTACTGCACCCATAAAGCAGCACTGATTCTACGTTGGAGCGGAACAGTCGCAGCTTGGTTCTTAAGCTGATAACATTGCTTCTCTAGATTTTAGATAGCATTCCGAACGCAGCTTTAGCCTTCCCGATTCTACTGCACACATCCAGTTCGGTGCCACCGCGATTAGCCGAGACCACACTTCCTAAATAAAGAAAGTTATCAACTTTCTCGACTTCCTGTCCGCCAATGTAAAGTTGAGCGCGGTTGTTAGAAGAAGTGCTCAGAGCTTTTGTTTTGGCTGTGTTTATTTTTAGCCCCACTTTGTTTGCCTCAGCTTCTAGATTTTGGGCCATCAAATGAAGATCCATTATCCGATGTGAAAGTAGACAAACATCGTCAGCGTAATCTATGTGTTTAAGGTAAGATGTCATAGTCCAACGAATTCCATAGTTGCCTTCCGTCAATGCTGCACAGAGTACATCGCTGATAGCCACCAAAAACAATAGTGGTGACAGTATGCACCCTTGACGTACTCCACTTTGGACTTCAAAATCCTCCGACACCTTACCATTGTGCACGACGTGACACTTACCGCCCTCGTATGTAGCCTTGATAATAGCTATAAGTTTTCCTGGGATGCCTCTCCTACGCAAGGCCAACCAGATAGCATCTCGCCATTACTTTCAGGATATTATTAAAATGCATCTTTAGCGTAAACATGTACAGTGGTGAAAGACCTGTTTCCAGATGTATCATATAGCTTGGATTGGTTTCCGGTAGGCTAAATATTTTCTTAATGAAGCGAGAAGTTTTTCGACTTCTTCAAATTAAAAGATACCCCACACTTGCGCATCGTAGCATATGATTGCTCTCATAACCGCTTCAAAGAGTTTAAATTTCACGTTGGGAGCAATTTTACTCTTCCCCAAAATATATTTCCAATTGCAGTTGATAGCCGTCTTGGATTCCTTGTCTACTGCAGCTGGCTTTTAAGCGAAAGTCGTAGAGTGATGATAATGCCGAGGTATTTGTACTCCTTGACTTTCTCCAGCTCTTCGTTTTCCCAGGTCCATTTTGCTTGCCTAAAGTAACGTCCTGATCCGTTGCGAAAGTTCATTATTTTCGACTTAGTTGTGTTAACTTTTAGGTTAAAATTTGACAATATTGATACAACTTATTGGTTATTATTTGTAGCAGGCCCGAGGTTGCTGCGTACATGAGGAGCCTAATATTGAGGTAAGCAAACGTAATTCCACCTGGCAAGTTCAGGTCATCAAGGAAGATCGAGAAGAGAAGAGAAGGCCCAGCAGGCATCCCTGCTTTACCTAAACCAGTTAGATAATCTGCTACCGCCCCAAACAGCTGTTCTGTTTTTCTCATAGATGCTGCGAATTACCTTGAGCATTTTGGTAGGCAGTCCTAAATTGGTCAGTTTATAGAAAAGGGCGTTCCTATCAATTGAATCAAATGCGGCCTTGGAATCAACAAATAACGCGTATAATTTTATTCCCTTGTGTAACACATAGTTGTAATATATCTAAGAAAGAGAGAATAAAACAGTCTTTACTTTGCACTCATTTGGTACAGTTGTCCTCATTTCGCTCTCGCAGTTAACATCTCAGAAGTGGGATAGCCCGATAAGCAAAAAAAAACTAGCGGTCATCGGACGACAGGGAAAAAAAAAGAACGAGGTTCCCGTTTCATCGAAATTGATCGGTTGTTGGTTTTTTTGGCGTGCGGAAAGACAAGTGGGCTAAAACTTTTTTTTGACAAAGGAGTACAGAATAATTTCCGTAGCGCAATGTGTCGAACAAGAGCCGAGCTGGAAGCGTTGACCCGAGACGAACTGCGGGAAGAATTGAGAGAACGCGGCCTAGAAGTTGGTGGGGTCAAGGAAGACCTGGTAGCGCGTCTCCTGGCATTCGAGGAAATGCGGGAGATACAGAGCGACGGTGCTTCGCACGTTACCACGTTGCCGAAGAAACTGCAGGTAGGTGGCTGTAGCGACATCGATGGCATCGACCGAGGTGAATTCAGTGGTAGAGAGACTGAAAACAACGGTGGGGTTATGCTGAAGAGGAAGCTGCAGGGGGGTTACAAATTGGCAAATGGCGAGGAAGTGGAAGACGAAGGCAGATTGATCGGCGGAGCGGTTGGTGGGCTGCACAAAAAGCAGCCAGAAGCGTACGAGTCAGTGGGCAAACGAGGCGGCAACGACAGCGAGGTCGAGGAGCTGCGAAAGGAGTTGCGAGCTTTGAGGCAGATGCTCGGGGAATCGGCGCGGGGGAACAAGTGTGCCAACATCCCTGGGGCTGGTATGCAGGGTTACGGATTGCACACGTGTTTGGATGCTCCCAGTGATCACGCGAGTGGGGGCGCTGGCGGAGTGCACCGAAGTGGCAGGAACTGCGACAACAAAGTGTACATGGGTGCTGTTGAGGCTTCTACTGGCAGACGAGATAACGGAACGCATCAGTATGCTGACTATAGGGATGCGCTATATATCGGAGGAGATTATAACGGCAGGTCTAAGCAAGATAGCGGCTTGCCCCGTTACACCGTCAGAGACATTGCCGGCATGATCCCCGAATTTAATCCGAGGGATTCTACGGGGTTGACATCGCAATCTTGGAGACGAAAACTTCGGGATATCCAGCGGGTGTATAGGTTGGATGATCGTTTGGTGCTGATGGCAGCTACCACGAGGTTGGTCGGCGCGGCAAAGTTGTGGAACTCCAGTGTGACCTGGGATTCGCTCGATGATTTTCTTTTCGAGCTTTGCCAAACATTTCCGACCAGGGACGAGGAAGCAGACCTTCTCGAATTGCTGCGAGGTAAGAAGCAGACGTCAGGAGAAGATTTTGAGGAGTACGTTTTCGGAATGAAGGCGATCGCTTCCAGGGGCAGTATTCCGGAGTCGACTTTGATCCGATACGTAGTACAAGGTATCATGGACATCGAATGCAGGGAGGCTTTTCGAGCCTCAAAACCAACATCTATCAACGAGGTCTTGGAACGAGCGCGATGGGTTATGAAGCTGAAAAACAAAGACCGGCAAAGGGCAACGGAGCAGAGAACTTTACCCCAGGAGATAGAGCGGGAGAATGTGGACAGACACGAAGAGCGAAGAGCAGTTCGTGGCAGTATACCTGTGGGTGGTGTAAAGTGTTTCGGCTGCCAGCAAGTTGGGCATTTTCGCAGGGATTGTCCGTTACGACGCCCCAAAGTGCAACCTGTGAGTAGCGCGGAAGGTATCTCAGGTAGAGGTCCAAATGGGAGGTCAACGCAGCTACTACTAAAGGAAGTCAAATCGGAGTACATCATAGATGCAGTGGTGACTGGGTACCAGGTGAAAGCATTCATAGACCTCGGGAGTGACTGTGTTACTCTGCGGTGTTCGGTCGCTGAAGCGGGTGGCATCCAGTACATAAAGGAACAACGGCTGTTGAGTAACTTCGGAGGAGGAGCATGTCAGACGATCGGAAGGGTCCATGCAGAGATAACGGTCGATAAGCTCACCTCCTGAAGCGAGGTCCTCATAGTCCCGGATGAATCGCAACCGTACCCAATGTTGATCGGACGAGAGTTGCTGGACCAACCACAGGTACGATTTGTCAAATCACACAACTGCATCTCTATTTCAGACTGTATGTCGAACAAGTGCGGTGAATTCCCAAAGCGTGCAGAGCTGCTGCTAGAGGACCTTAATGTCGAGCGGCTGGACGATGTAGAAGCTGCGAAGCTCGGAGCGCTGGTTAACACATTTCGAGGGTGCCTCGCCAAGAACTCGGACGAGCTTGGAGTGTTCCGCTTCGGTGAGTGCACGATCGAGCTGACAACATCAGTTCCCGTGTGTGTCCAACCATACAAACTCCCGTTCGCCAAAAGGGAGACGGTGAAACAGATGGTGGATAAGATGCTTAGGCAAGGTATAATACGGTCGTCATACTCGGACTATTGCTCTCCAGTCGTCCTTACTAAAAAGAAGGATGGCAGCGACCGTTTCCGCATCGACTACTGGGCATTAAATAAAATTACCGTTAAAAGAAGGTTCCCAATGCCTGTGGTCGAAGAGGTCGTAGAATCGCTGGCAGGTAACGAATTCTTCACGACACTGGATCTGGCATCAGGTTATCACCAGATCTGCTTGGCTGAAAATAGCAGGAAATTCACTGCTTTTGCAACGGATGAAGGCCTATTCGAATTTAATCGAATGCCATTCGGTTTGGTGAATGCACCCGCATATTTCCAGTCGTGTATGAACACCATCAAATCGCGGCTGAGGACCGGAGACATTGCTGTGTACCTCGACGACATAGTCATCGCCAGCAGGTCGGTCGAGGAGGGACTGCAGAAACTCCAAAGATTCCTTGAGGTACTGAAGGAATCCGGGCTGACATTGAACGTGGGTAAGTGCCGTTTTTTACAAACCAGCATTGATTTTCTAGGCTATCAAGTGAGCAAGGAAGGCCTTCGACCCAGCGCTCAGAAGACGGCAGCGATCATATCATTCCCAACACCCAGGGACGTTCATACAGTCCGACAATTGTTGGGACTTACGGGTTTCTTCCGTAAATTTGTGGAGGGATATTCAAGTTTGGCAGTCCCTCTGACCGATCTGACGAAAGCTGATCACCCCTTCGAATGGACGGAACGGCAAGAATTGGAGTCTGTGCGGTTAAAGGAAGCGCTTATCAATCCTCCTGTTTTGGTGCTATTTGACCCGGAATGCGCTCACGAAGTACACACAGATGCCTCATCGCTGGTTCTTAACGTTAACATCACAAATGAAGACTGGGTAGCAACGATGCAGTGGCAAGACCCGAAGCTGAGGAGCATAATTGTTGCCCTAAAAACACCAAGTTCGACGATGGAAAGGAAGCAATTGCAGCAAGAATACAGCGTGAAGGGAAATCGACTGTTCCGAAAGGTAGGCGAGTCTGAGAGATGGGCTGTCCCGAGCGCGATAAGGTGGAGGATTCTAAAACTCTGTCACGATGACGTCGGACACCCAGCAGAAGAGCGAACGCTGGAAAGGGTCAGAAAGACATTTTGGTTTCCAAAGGCACGGTCTTTCACTCGAAGCTATCTACGGTCATGCATAAACTGTGCTTATGGGAAAAAGAAGGGGGGGATGACTGAGGGAGAACTCCACAGCATGGAGCACTCTCCTCTTCCCTTCGATACAGTCCACATTGACCACCTTGGACCCTTTACAAGGGGAAGAGGTGGAACCAGCAAGGGGGTTTTGACAGTCTTGGGTGAAGTGTCCAGCTACTTTGGGTTGCCGAGGAGGATCATAACCGATCGAGGAACGGCATTCACATCACGATCGTTCAACCAGTTTTGCCAAGAGAATGGGGTCCAACATATTCAGACAGCGGTGAAGATGCCCAGAGCCAACGGGCAGGTAGAGAGGTGCAACCATTGTACAACACGAGCGAGCCCACATGATCTTCTCTTCGCCTACACTCCAAAAAGCATCCTGGGGGACAAGCTGCTGTTTGAATTGGAGGAGCGAGCGTTAACAGATTCCAAAGAGATGGGGCAACGACGCAGCGAGGCACTGCAAAACATCAGGCAAGCCCAACATCGACAGAAGACTAGGTTCGATGCCAGGCATCGGCAACCTACTCAATATGCCGTGGGTGATCTCGTACTGCTCGAGAACGACCCTGGTTCCACCGCCGATTCACGCAAATTGGAGCCAGAATACAAGGGGCCATATATCATTTCCAAGGTCCTCCCGAACGATCGCTATGTGGTGGAAGACATACCTGACATGCAGCGGACCCAGCGGAAACTAAACACCGTGATGGCAGCTGATCGCATAAAGCGCTGGTGCGAACTTCCGGATGAAGGAGTTTTTGGGGGCGAGTGCGACTACGAAGACGACGACGACGGTAACCTCGAGGGCGAGGTTAAGGAATAGGATGGCCGAGTTGTAACACATAGTTGTAATATATCTAAGAAAGAGAGAATAAAACAGTCTTTACTTTGCACTCATTTGGTACAGTTGTCCTCATTTCGCTCTCGCAGTTAACACTTGTTAGAGTGAAAATATTATCGACTGTTGCGTAATTCTTTCGAA
Source organism: Brachypalpus laphriformis (assembly GCA_945910035.1). NCBI lineage: Eukaryota > Metazoa > Arthropoda > Insecta > Diptera > Syrphidae > Brachypalpus > Brachypalpus laphriformis. The sequence goes on from OX246756.1 coordinate 40,662,874, forward strand.
ATCCAGCTTGGAATTCGCTGAGTAAGCTGTGGCTCGAAATCCATTGGGAGAGACGGTCTAAAATGATTCCTGTGAATATTTTCATAACGCAATTTATGAAGGAGATACCCCGGTAGTTAGCGGGGTCGCTTGGTACTCCTTTCTTAAACAGATGAAACATTATGTTTTCCCTAAAACTTCCGTGTTTACATCATTCTTAGGCACTATCTGCTCCAACACAATATACCTTTATAAGAAGTCTCAGGACAGCGCATCTCCTTGCCGGAATTTAGTGCATGTTTGGAAGAGTTTGGAAGAGCTGCTTCCAAGGTGCACAGAGCATCGCGTATTTTCAGCATAACACGATACATCTAGATAAGTTTTGACGGTATCCCGAATCGGGCCATTGCTTGGTTAAGCTCAAGACGATGATTGCTGTTATTAACGGGTTTAAAGTCGATGAAAAGGTGGTGAGTTTCGACTTGATATTCGGTGGTATTTTCCAGCACTGGCATTAGTGGAAAAACTGGTCTATTATCGATCTGCCGGGCCGAAAGTCACATTGGTACGTGCGGATTAGTATGTTGCAGGAAAGTTTCAGACGTTCACACAATACGTTGGATAGGAGATGAGACGTTTAGCAGAGATATGCCTTAATAGTTCTTACAAGACATACGATCGCGTTTTTTGAAGATATACATAGAGCACCTCCATAGAGACCCCAGTCATCGAGCATGCTTTCCTCCAAGCATACTTGGCTGAAGACTTTGTTCATGCGCCTTACCAAGACATCACCTCCATATTAAAAAAGTTCAGGTGGGAGGCCATCAAAGTCAGCGGCCTTGTTGTTTTTTTAGTTTTCTGGTGGTTGCGCTGACTTCTTCAATACTGGGTGGTGGTATTGGTTCATCATTGACTGGAAGCGGGTTCTCTTCTTGCTCTTCTCGTAGTCTTTTCTAACCCCATTCAAATAGACACCATAAATTAAACGAACCAAACTCGCTCAACTCAATGTTTTATTATCACCTCCAGCTTTCTAACCAATAAAAATTACACTGTAAGGGCATTCTGTTATTTTATAGCCAGGCATTGTTGAAATCGGTGAGACATACTTCGCTGATGCTTCCCATTGACTATAACGACTGTGTGGCCACCCTATCATTCCTACAAAAGATACAAAAAAATATTATTGCCTTGTCTACTTCCATTCCAACATCGTGACGAATACTACACGAGTACCCGGTTATGGCCGTAAGCACTCGTGACATTTTACTCAATTTGTACATCTTCCCGAACGACAGCCAACCGTTCCTTTAGCAAAAACAAAACGTAAGATCGTAAAATTAATTACCATTTGATGTCTCAGGAATACGACTGCAACCACTACGACGACGGTTGCCATTAAAAGATCTCAAAATATCATTCGAATCATTTGTGGCTGCTTCGTTGTCGTATTTACCATGAATCCTTTTGTCAGGAGCCCCATCACCTGAGGCTATCAAAGATGGAGCCGCTTCTATGTCATTGTATTCCTCGCTGCCGACATCGTTTAAATATTTGCTTTGCACTTTTTGCAGACATTTAATTGTATGCCCTTCGGTACGTTGTCGACCGCAACGACATTTGGCCACAAGCGATTCATACATGTCCTTTGAGACAAAGTATGAGTCACCGTGTCCTGTAAACGCGAACGGCGAAATCTCTGCAAGTAGACAGACAGATGATAGCTGAGACTTACTTAGAAAATGTATCCTTTTTTGGTCTGCTCACCTTTATAGTCACTTCTGTGAGACGATGTACGAATATCCTTATTGACTTCATTCTGATTGTAGAAACGGTTCACATCTTTGTCGGATAGTTTTCCCCATTTGTCAGGATAACGACGACGGGAGATATTTTCTAGTTCAACTTGTTCCTTTCTAAAAGTATGTGAGCGAAGGAGAAAACAAAGGAATTTGTATTTTTTTTTACTCTTTTTCCAGCAATATTCCTTGAAAGTTCTATGGTAAGTGGGTGGTGGCACCGCAAGCATAAGTGAACATAAAGGATAGAAGATTACATTTCGAACCCGAAACCGATAAGGACAAGGACTATCACCACGGAAAGCATTTTCACATTAGTTTCGAAAGGACAAAGGCGGGTAGTATTCATAACTCAAGTCAGATAATCCAAGTTTAAATGAGTGCCAGTGGTGGTGCTAAGGATATTTATTGACGGTAGTTTATGGCTGATGATTTTGGTGCTGAATGTAAATCTGGGGGAAATTAAAGAGGTCTGCTCGTATTTTCATGAAATGTGGAAGTGCCGTGATAAGAATGTATATAACTTGAATGTGTGTGCGGAATGTTCGGTTAATGGAAGCGGTTACGTGATATTCAATCGTGAAGGTCGATTCGTATGGCGTATGTGGAACATTTTTCTTTTTACGTAAACAAATGCAGTGGACATGGAAATTGTGTAATAGGAAGGAGACCTGCGTGAGAATCAATCAAGACATCAATGAATTTTCAAAACCATAGTTCGGGTTAATAATCCTTGCAACACTCTGCATTCATTTTATTTCATTTGAACCAGTCAATCAGCCTTCTAAGCCGATTAAACGTACGACGAAGTCGTCCACTAAAAAGACTGAATGGAAAATAACCTCGGATAAGACAACGAACCCCGTACGTCTGAGGTATTCTCAGGCTGCAGTCAAGGCAACCAAACGAAACGACGGGCCTTTCTCTGATTCATTGAAAGAAATTCTGAACTACTACTCATCTACGCTAAGTTCGAAGAACAATGTGAAACAAACAAACGAACTCTCGAACGTCTCAGTAACGTTGAACGCTTTTGTGTGGCTAACCTAAGTTGATATGGACTCTTTGCTTAAAATAGTAACATGGAATGCAAACGAACTTTTACAGAAATCTAAATAATTAGAAATGTTCCTAATTAGAGAAAATATCGACATAAATATGTTTGATCTTCGAAACCCATCTAACAAGGTAATCGCAAATATAGGTAAGAGGCTATGCTGGTTATCACGCCTATCATCCTTTTAATAGAGTTCATTAAAACTTACATCGAACACTAGGTCGATATAAGCATAGAGCAGGAAAACTTCAGTTGTGCGCAGTAAGGGTTAAAAATAAACACCTGAGCTACAATATAGCGTCCGTCTACTGTCCGCCGCGATGCTCGCCAGAAAAAGACGACTAACTACGTGTCTTCAATGCTCTTGGTTCAAATTTCCTTATTGGTGGAGATTTCAACACGAAGCACACCTTCTGGGGTTCAAGATGTACATCTTCTAAAGGAAGAATTCTTTACGAAGTGGCAAATGAATTCGGTTGTTGTTTTCATTCGACAGGAAAACCCACCTATTGGCCAACCGACTCAGGAAAAATTCTCGATCTTATCGATTTTTTCGTTACAAAAGGCGTTTACGAGAAGTTTATTACAGCTGGTCAAACGGTAGTGCATGTGATCATTAAAAACACAAGCGTATTCACCCAGCTGAGGCCTACCAACTCCTGCTCTCAACCTCCACGCGGTGACAGCCGGGTACCTAGTACCTTAATCCAAGAAGTGAGCAACCAACCCCGTTTGGCGGATTCTTGGTGGCAGCAGATGAGAGAGGAGGGGAGAGTGCTTTCCCACTAGAACACTTATTCCTGTTCCAGGCGGCAGCGGACGAATTCCCTAGACGGAGTCAACGGTGGCGTCTATAGTTCCAGTTAGGTTTGAACTTAGTGAATACCTTGCGAGAGCTGCTTCGACGTATTCGAATTACAGGTCGGTAAGGAATGTCGAATGTTGGTCAGGACATTGGAATAGAGATGGTGGCGGAGGAGCCCTTACTGGGCCAACGGCAGCGCTCATACTGCCGTAGTGGACTACTGGCACCGGTGTACATGGCCCCTCGCCTTAGGGGAATAATTAAGGAACTGGCCCTCCAGCAGAGGCCCTAGGCTGCTAGAAAGCAGATATTACCGCCATCCAGGAAGTGCGATGGGATGGGCCGGGCAAAAAGAGAATGAAACACTGACATCTACTACGGTGATTGCTACAGAGGCAACAAGCAACGCTTATTCGGTTGCGGATTTGTCATACGCGGCAGACTTAGGCAAGAAGTCTTAAACTTCCGACACGTAAGCGAGCGTATTATGACGATCCGGATCAAGGCTGAATTCGCTAACATAAGCCTAATATGTGTTCATGCCCCCACGAAAGAAAAGGACCCTGCCACCAAAGAGTGTTTCTACGAGCTCCTCGACAAAACATATGAGCAATGTCCTAAATAGGACGTTAAGTCAAAATATGAAAGAAGGACGTCTTTGGCAGGGCAGTCGGTCAGCATAGCCTACACCACGTCTGATAACGGACTAAGGCTAATTGATTTCGCTGTGGAACGAAATGTCACCATAGCAAGCACATGGTTTCCTCATCTCGATATTCATAAGCGGACATGGCGGTCCAATGATTATGTAATGATTAACCAAATTGGTCATATTGCGATCGACACAAGGCATGCCTCCAGTATTCTGGGTATCCGGACCTTCCGAGCGGCCAACATAGACTCGGATCATTACCTTGTTGTAGTCAAGGTACGAATGCGGATATCCCAATCTGAGCAACAAAGAAGAATCACTGTGAGAAAATTTAACGTCGAAAAGCTACAATCGCAAGAGACCAATCCAGACTCTTCGCTGAACGCGTATCCCGAAATATCTCAATCACCCCTATGCCGCCAGCATCAAGTGCCGAATACCAGTGGCAACGCTGCCAACATGCCATCAGAAACGCAGCTACTGATGTGCTAGGTCTCGCTCGCCCACCACCGCGAAACCCCTGGTTTGACGAAGAATGCCGGCGAGTGCATGCAGCAAAACAAGAGGCATACAAAGCGGCCGGCGCTGCAAAGGAAGACGAGAGCTGCTCGTGAGCTCTACGCGCAAAAGAGACGGGAAGAACATCGGCTTCTCCAATAGAAGAAGAAAGAGCATCAGAAGCGCGCGTTTGAGAATATCGAGAGTTTATACTCCAGGAACAATGTACGGAAGTTTTACCAAAAGGTAAAAATAAAGTGTTAGAGGAGCAATACCCGTACAGAAACTTGTAGAGATGAAAATGGAAACCTCGTAGTAGAATCACTTCGGTGCTGAGAATATGGAAAAACTACTTCTGCAAACTACATAACGGCGACGAAGACCAACATCCCACTGTCAGGCAGAATGAACTATTCAATATAGACGATGATAGTCAAAATTTCCGTCCACCTGGCCAAAGCGAAGTGAGGAGAGCAATATCTAAGCTGAAATCCAACAAAGCTGCTGGACCTGACGGCTTACCGGCCGAACATTTTAAGGCAGCCGGGGATGAATTAGTAGAGTGCATACACCAACTCATCTCTAAGATTTGGTCAGACCAGTGTATGCCTGATGAATGGAACCTCAGCATCGTTTGCCCGATCCACAAGACAGGAGACCCCCTCAACTGCGCCAATTATAGAGGCATCAGTCTCCTCAACGTCGCATACAAGATCTTTTCTGCGATATTGTGAACGCCCGAAACCTTTTATCAACAGCCTGATTGGACCCTATCAGTGCGGTTTCAGGCCAGGAAAGTCCACCATCGATCAAATCTTCACACTTCGGCAGATCCTGGAGAAAACACAAGAATTCCAAATCGATACTCACCATCTCTTTATCGATTTCAAGGCCGCCTATGACAGCATCTATAGAGAAGAGCTTTATAGAGCCATGTCTAGTTTTGACATCCCTGCCAAACTTGTCCGTCTGTGCAGGCTGACGATGGAGAACGCTCGCTGCTCCATCAAGGTCGGTAATGACCTCACCGAGACCTTTGATGTCAAAAAAGGCTTTAGACAAGGTGACGCGCTGTCATGTGACTTCTTCAATATTGTACTTGAACGGATTGTGCGGAACTCACAAGCCAACACCGGAGGCACAATCTATTACAAGTTTGTACAAGTGCTTGCATACGCCGACGATATAGACATTATCGGAAGAACTCAGTAGGCTGTCACCGGTGTGTTTCCAAGCATTGAGGCGGAAGCGGCCAAACTGGGTTTAGCAATAAACGAGGGCAAAACCAAGTATATGCTGTCAACAAGAAGGGACAGCCAACACCGACGAATTGGACAAAACATCACAGTGGGCAGCTATAACTTCGAGGTAGTAAGGGATTTTGTCTACCTTGGCTCTGCTATAAATACTACAAACAAAATCAGCGCAGAAATCATTCGAAGAATAACTCTTGCCAATCGCTGTTTTTTGGGCTTATAAGGCAATTCAACAGTAAAGCCCTATCTCGAACAACTAAGGAGACTCTATATAAGACCTTGATCATCCCAGTCCTGCTTTACGGCGCTGAAACATGGATTTTATTAAAAGAGGATGAAGATATCCTTGGTCGCTTCGAGAGAAAAATTGTTCGTAAGATTTTCGGTCCCGTTTGCGTTGACGGGTTTTGGAGGAGAAGATTCAATCACGAACTATACGAGCTGTACAGCGACATCGACCTAGTCAAAAAACCGCGTATTGGACGTCTGAGATAGTTAGGCCATGTAGAGCGAATGGACACCAACGCTCCGGTCTACAGAGTCTTCGAATCTAACCCCGAGGGACGACGCAGTAGAGGGAATCATCGCTGTAGGTGGTGCGTACAAGTTCAAGGGGACCTCGAACAACTTGGAGTGCGCGACTGGAGGCAATTAGCTAAAAACCGAGCTAAATGGAGAGGCTTGTTGGTTGAGGCCCAGGTTCACCCCGAACTGTTGCGCCACTTAAGTAAGTAAAGTAACCAATTTCAATTTGGTAGTAACAAGTATAATTTGAAGATTTTAATTCACGTGCTGAATTCGATTTTTAGGTGAAACACTTTTGCCAACCAAGTTTATTGATACGCACTTGATAATTTCCTGTTATATAAAGCTACCACTCAATTTATGTAATTAAAAACTAACATTATTCCAATCTTCTTTGAGGGATCCATGTTCGATTTGGGTTTTCAAACTTTCAACAACGGCTTTTGCAATATTTTCCGACTCAAACTTGTACTATTTCACTGCAAAACTATACTGACTAGGAAACAAACTCGCGAGACAACTACCACCCCTTTCAAAAGGACAACTTCCTACATGACGACCAAATTTTATTTATTAAACACCATAGCAACATGGTTAAATAATCCTCGTCATTGTTTTTACTTCCATGTGCAATGGATATGGAAGTATTGCTTTACGAGAGCTATCATTCATTCCGACTACTGCAAAAGCGGCTTCCCTTCTCTAACATCCCTTCGGTAACATACCAACATAACTGATGTGTTCACGCATTATGGTCTAACACGTGAGCAAATACATCATGTGTGAATATATTGTCGAGGATTTAAAGCTCATTTGAGTGTAATTTATATGCTCAGGACATAAAGAAGCATAAGGCACGAAGAGCAGTCGATGGAAAAGTCAATTCGAATCCAAGTAATATTTTATTACTTTTCGAATAAATTTTCGAAAAAAATAAGGAGGAAAAGAATATTCTTATGGGCTGTAAAATGGTGGAAAATTTGATAAAATATCGATGAAAATCGAAGGAGGGTGCAGGAAATAGGTCAAATGGAAAGAAAATTGACGATATCTGGTAGCGCAGCTCCTTGTGTACTTTAAGTACCAAAGAGTATGTAAAAGTCTTTTGAAATCTGTAACGAAACGTACATATGCTGGTACAGCGGCAGTAATAATTTCAGGGAAAAATGCAGGGTGGGCTTCAATAAACGCATTTACTACTGATTGAATCAATTGTTTTACGGGACTGTGTACGCAATATCACCGTCTTGTTGAAACCATTTGTTCTCCAGATCCTGGTCCTCGTTTTCTATCTCCAAGAATGATGATGATTTTTTTTTATTATTAACTTGCGTCTAAAAGTATAGCTCTTCGACTAGGTAATTGCACGACGCGGCGTTGTGTTGGAAGTAAAGAAAAAGGATAGAAAAAAAGGTATATTTTTAGGCGTAGTGGTTTTGAAATCCAGGTGGCATTGGGTTTCATTGCATACTTCCTAGGTGGCGTCAGAATTGGTCGGGGAAAAGGCACTCGTTTTTGATTCACTAGGTGGTCAAACGGTAGTGCATGCGATTATATGAAAACACAAGCATTTTCACTCGGCCTAGGCCTACCAATTGGATTGTAAACGGCTAGATAGATAGATTAGATTTATATTGTTGAGAGGTGCAAGTGCACTGCGACTTATAAAAGATCTATTGTGCCCCCCTTACTAAGGTTCTAGCCGATGATATACTCGGTCTAGAGCACTTCCTCCAGTCCAGCTGCTACAGCAAACCGGAGTATCTTCAGTGGATTCATCGAAGGCAAATCAGTTTCTGATAGGAGGTAGGCACCAAGGTGATTCCTTCTTTTGTGGATCAGTGCTTCGCATTCCATAAGAAGGTGCGCTGGTGTTTCTGCGAAGTCCCTGCAGAATCTGCAGTGTCCGTCTCCCTCTATTCCCAGTTTCCTAAGGTGCTCCTTAAGTCTGCAGTGACCTGTTAACATGCCCGCCAAGATGCGAAGCCGATTCTTACTAACTCTTAGGCAGGCTCTGCTTCTTTTCTGGTTGTATTTCCCCTGATGTTCCTTTGCCTGTCTTATTTGGGGGATATCGTCCCAATGTTTGGCCCATTTGTTCTCTTCTTCTTTCCTTAAGTCTTCCCTTATTTTGTGGGGTCCTATCTCACAGAAGGGTTCTGGTCCAAGGAACGGCGTGTCTGATCCGTTTCTAGCTAGTTCATCAGCTGCTTCGTTCCCCTCTACTCCTACATGTCCTGGTACCCAGTAGAGAGTTACTTTGTTTGTTTCTCCCAGTTTATTGATCCTGGTGAGACACTCCCATACCAGTTTGGATCTGATCTCATGCGAGGTCAGTGCTTTAATAGCGGCTTGGCTGTCTGATAGTATCGCGATGTCCTGCCCGCGATATTTCCTGTCTAAGTTGAATTGCGCGCATCTTTCGATCGCGTGAACTTCTGCTTGAAATATGCTGGGGAATGTTCCCAGTGATTCTGAGTATCTAGTCCTGGGCCCGTACACTCCTGCCCCAGTGCCAGTAGATGTTTTCGATCCGTCTGTGTACCATTTAATTGTGTGTTGTTTGAGTTGGTATTTATCGGATTCGCTGCTCCAATCTCTTTTGTTGCTCAGCTTTGAGTCAAATTTCCTTTCAAATCAGTATTTCTTGACCATATCATCTCTGGGCCAGTCCAGAAGCGGCACCGATTTGGATAGGGTTACTCGCTCTTTATTTGCGATCCATGTTCCTTTCCGGATGCCCTCTTTGCTGATTCTTAAAATGGTCTCCTTGGCGATTCGCTCTAGCACTATATGTAGTGGAGGTATCCCTACGATCACTTCTAGAGCTGCTGTGGGACAGGTTCGCATGGCTCCTGTTATACATATACAGGCTAATCTTTGCACTTTGTTGAGGGATGTCCTCGTCGTGGTTAGTCTAGATCTGTTGACCCATGCAGCTGCCCCGTAAGTGATGATGGGTCTTACTATCATCAGATACATCCATCTCAGTGTGGCTGGGCTACAACCCCAGGTCTTTCCTGAAATGTTTTTGCACACCATAAGTGCTCTGGTGGCTTTGGTTACCACAGTTTCTACATGTTCTCTCCAGAGGAGTTTGCTGTCTAGTGTTAGACCTAGATACTTGACCCTTTTCTGTGGGTCAACTCTGATCCCTTCCAACAGGATGGGTTGCATACGCTTTAACTGTCTTTTCTTGGTGAAGGGTATCACAGTGGTTTTGGTAGGGTTCACTCTGAGTCCTACCATTTTACACCACTTCTGTGTGATTCGTAGACCCCTCTGAATGATTTCGCATAGCGTTTCTTCAAATTTTCCTCTTGCGACAATGACTATATCGTCGGCGTACCCCTGGCACGTAATGCCGGCACCTGTCAATTTGTGCAGTAGTTCATCTGCTACTAGGCTCCACATCAATGGTGATAATACCCCTCCTTGTGGACAGCCTCTAGTGGTGCTTATTGTGATGGTTTTTTGATCCACCTCTATCTCAGAAGTCCTAGTTCTTAGCATCTCACACATCCAGTTACTTGTGGTGTGATTTACTCCTTTTATTTCGAGACCCCTCCTAATTGCTTCATGGGAGGTGTTATCGAAGGCTCCTTCGATGTCTAGAAATGCGCATACTGCTGTTTCCTTGCTCTCCAGTGTATCCTGAACCCAACTTGTCAGCTGGTAGAGCGCAGTTTCGGTGGATCTTCCTGCTCTGTAGGCATGTTGATTGTGGTGGAGAGGTATTCTTTCCAGCACAGTCATTCTTAGGTGATTATCTATGACATTTTCTAGCGTCTTTAACATGAATGAGGTCAAGCTGATGGGCCTAAAGGATTTTGGTGAAGTGGTGTCTCTTTTTCCCACTTTCGGAATGAATATGACCTTTGCCCTTCTCCATATCCTTGGTATATGCCCAAGTGCGACACTGCTTCTCAATAGTCCTAGGAGGTGTGGCATAATGATTTCCTGGCCTTGTTGTAGTAGGGCAGGAAATATTCCATCCGCTCCCGGTGCTTTAAACGGCTGGAAGGTGTTCAGAGCCCAACTTAGCCTTTGATTCGTGCAGATGTCTCTTGCCATCGCCCAGTCCTCTCTCCTGGGCCTTTTATGTCTTACTAGTGCATCTGTGCTGCTGTAGATTGAGCTACCCGGGAAGTGTGTCTCTAATAGTAGAAGGGCCCTCTGCTCTTCATCTTCGGTATAGCTGCCATCTTGCTTTTTCAGTGAGCCAGGCGCGCCTGCTTTCTCTTTAGCCAGTGCTTTATGTAACCTGGCCGCTGCAGGGGTTGACGCTATGTTCTCACAGAATGCTCTGAAGCTATTTCTTTTAGATTTTCTGATTTCCAAGTTGTATCTTGTTAATTGCTCGGTGTATGTTTGCCAGTCTCCGTCACGCTTTGCTTTATTAAAGAGCTTGCGCAGCTTTGATCTTAGGTCGACTAGCGTTTTGTTCCACCAGGGAATATCCTTCGGATCTTTCTTACGGCTAATAGGGCAGCTGCTTTCAAATGCGTCTTTGATCGCCCTGTTAACCACTTCTACGTTGCTTTCCAGTTCTAGGAAGTGGCTCGCCGTTTTCTTTCCTTTCACATTTAATAGGTTCCACTCGAGTGTAGACCTATATCTGTTCCAGTCAGTTTTGCGGGGGTTTCTTTTCGGGGTAACCTCCTTACTGAGACCTTCTATGTTGAAGGTGATGATCCTGTGGTCCGACATGGACGGCTCGTCAGAAACATTCCAACCTGTAATGCAGTTACTAATACTCGGGCTGCCGAGTGTAATATCTAGAACCTCTTCCCTTACCCTAGTTACGAAAGTTGGTGTAGTTCCCACATTCAAAATATCTAGGTTTTCATTAATAATGAATTCGAGAAGGCGCTCACCTCTAGCGTTGTTGTCGCTACTGCCCCATTCCAGACAATGGGCGTTGGCATCGCATCCTAGCAGAAGTGGCAGTTTGTGCCTTCTTCAGTGTCTCACTAGCCTTTGAACTTCTTCTGGCGGTGCCTCCCCGCCTCCGTCGAAGCAGGCCGAAGCAATTACAAAGGCGCAGTGGGTGCCTCCTACGATAATGAAGGCCTGGATAGCTGTCAAATCCTGCGTCATGTACTCTGAAAGACATAAGAATTTTATGTTTTTACTGATAAGTATGCAGGCCCTGGGGAGGTCCTGTCTATTATTCCAGATTACCTGTGCATTCTTGCTTGAGAGACCTCTTACCTTTCCCTTGAAATGATAGGGTTCCTGTATCAGCACAAGTCCAAGTTGGTGTTTGATTAAACTTCTTGAGATGACGGCCGAGGCCGCCTTCGCGTGGTGTAGGTTAACTTGTGCGATGCGAGTTAGAGCTTTTTGCTCCATTTTAGAGAAAATTCGGAGAGGGGCAGGTGCCCACCTCCATCTCTTCTTCCTCTTCTGTTAGAGGAATGACTAGGACCTCCATGTTGAGTCCAGCAATGTCGACACTTTCAGTGTCTTCCTCACTCAGGGGGATCTCCTCGGCCTTTGCTGGTGCTGTTGCTGCTGTGATGGAGTCAGCTGGAGTTGCAGTTCCCTCTTCTTGAGCTACTGATCCATGGTTTACTGCGAGTGCTCCGTCCTCGCCCGCGTGGGTTTCGGCTGTTTCGGCTGCCTGCTTCCGCAGTCCGCAGACATTTATTTTGCCGAACCTATATCGGATCATGTAGTCCTGCTTGGCAATCGTCTCTGCCGATTGGTCGTCAATGAGGAAGGTTACCACTCTTCCCTTGCCTTCTTCTCGACTACTGGTCGCTCTCCATAGATGGGTGTTAAGCCCCTCGTTTTGCGCTTCTATGAGGTCTAGCGACTTCTTCTGGTCGTGCCCAGAGCTTCTTGGGAGGAAGACGGTGATGGTGTGGATTTTGGGGATATCTTCTCCCAAACACGCCGTCAATTTGACCCCCTTCCACGCAGTTAATCTTGCTGCTGCTTGTAGTAGCCATTGAGCTGTGTCCTCGTTGTAACAGTCAACGAGTAGTAAGCCCAGTCTGAAGTGTATACCTTCAAACTGAAGCTTGCTCTTCCAGCCTAGGGCTACTTCTTCAATAATGGCGTCCTTAAGCGCCGTTTGCTCCTCGGTGCTTAGCGTTGCCACCGGGTAGTCCTTTGGGAGCACAGCCACTCGCAGGTTTCTCACTATGCCTGCATAGCTGGTGCCTGGCTCTACTCTGCGTCTCCTCTCCGCTGGGACGGTGGTTGGGCCCGCCGAGCTGACGCTACTGGTGGCTTTATGTCGCTTGCTATCAGGTTTCTCCGGGGGGGTGATGGTATCCCTTCCCCTTTTTAGGTGTCCCTGTACTACTGGAGTGTCAGTTGCCTCCTTCTTCCTTTCCACGGTTAGCTTCCTTGCTTCTTCAGGTTCGAAACCTTGGGCTAGGAAGCGCAAGTACCACTTTGCACCCGCTCCACTGAGGCCTTTTCTCAACGAGTCATCCAGACCACCGGGCTTACCCCTGTCTGGTAGCGTGGGAGGTTTATGCAGCCGCTCTCTGGGTCTGCTACTCTCTGCTGGTCTTCTCGCCTCCCGGGAAGTGTATGCCTTCTTTACCGGGGATTTTGGCCTTTGGGTGCCTGTAGGCCACTGTCTTCTTGGAGCTTCAGTGTCTCTGCGCCTGTGGTGCTCCGTGCTCATCCTGCGCCTAGGGCTGACTCTGCGCGCTGGAGGTGTTCTGCGCCTAGGGCTAAATCTGCGCGCTGGAGGCGTTCTTCTACGACTCGTGCTAGGCCTGTCGTAGTCCTCGTCTCGGAGATCTCTCTCCAGACGACTTGCCATTTCTGTTGCGGTGATATCCCGCATGTATTTTATTTTATTTTTTTTTTTCTATATTCATGTTCCCACGAGTAGCTAGGGAAATATTCATCGGCCACATCAGAGCCCCGCATGATGTGGTCGGGGCATGGTTACTCCCTGAGGCGACCTGGTATCAGGAAGGCTCCGTTCGAATACAGCCGGTATACCCCCTGGCTGCAAACCATCCAATAGGCACGGTCTCGCTTAACACCCTGGATTAGGGGGGGCAGCTCTTGGTAAGTTACTCCTTAGTCAGCTCATCCGAGAGCGAAGCTCCCGCGGTTGAGTGAGTCCTTGCAACTTAAGATCTCGCACCGCGTCAAGGTGTCTGCCAAGCGAGAGATTGTAAACGGCTAACAAAGGCCTCGTAGGAGCAGCATCTCCCGATAGGTGCTGGTCCGCTAAATAACGAGAAAGAGCCACTGCAGCCGAACAACTTGCAGCTCTGTGAGTAAGTCCTACTTCCACCTCCTCGTGGTGCCATGTGGGCATTTCTCTGGAAATTGCGAACGGAAGAGGACGAATGGCGAACTCCCTGCTCCACAAACAGGATAAGTGTCCGGTGGTCTATGGCCCAGCGAGGCGCAATCGTAAAACAAATACTGCTCCGAAACGGAAACTTACAACTCGGATACTCTTGGCCATCGAACACGGACAACGATTGGATTCTGGAACTATAAAACTCTCTTGGACTCACTTCAGGAAGGGCCATATAATGCCATACTCCTCCAAATGGAATGCGAATTCGCACGCTATAAAATAGACATCTTAGGGCTGAGCGAGATAAGATGGTTCGATCGTGGAGTAGGACCGGTACTAACTCCAGCACCACGAGAAAGCCTCATATCTTGGATACCTCGCAGTGACTGGGTATTGACGGCTAGATTCCATAGTAGAGTAAGAAAAATGACCATCATTCAGTGCTATGCTCCATCTCATGACGCGACTGAGGCTGAAAAGGACAATTTTTATAGCCAGTTAGGCGCCGTCTATAACCAAACGCCTAATGGGGAAATCGTAATGGTGATGGGGGATCTCAATGCTAAGATAGGTAGCGACAACACTATGCTTAAGCACGTGATGGGAGTTCACGGCGTTGGAGACCGTAATGATAACGGTGAGCCGCTGTAGGGAAACAAAGAAAACCATCCTTCACCTCCTATGCACATGTCCAGCCCCGTCGCCTAAAAGAATGCTCCATCTAGGGTACCCTTCCTTGACGATCTGGCGATCTGGCGTCCTTAGACGTCATGAGCATCCATCGCTTTACCAAAAGCTGCGGTTTGTTTTCTTAGTCCCTGTGTGACCTAATTGTTGATCCATGGTATCGCAAAGGACCTTCACTGGTCTAAGTGTGTCTGCACTCTCGTGTGGACAGCCAACCTAACCTAACCTAATACCAACCGCCTAGTCATTGGAGGTATGCGGTTTAAGCATAACACCTGCCACAAGATCAGTTGGGACCACATTGCAATCAGCCTTCGCTTTAAGAATTGTCTCCTAGACATCCGAAACAGACGTGGAACTGATATCGGACTAGAACGAGATCACCATCTCATGTCAGCTCATGTATACCTTTATACTGCATCCGCCATAAGCAACCGCTCAAGCTTACTTGACATTACCAGGTTTAATATCGACAGGCGCAAGTACGCCAACAGTTTAGGGACCACCTTGCCTTAAAAGCAGAAGCAATCAGCAGCACAATGGAGGAGAACATGGATGACCACTGGAATGCTGTGAAAAATGCTTTTACGCCTGGGGCACACACCTATGTCAGAAAAAGCATCGCACATGGCTATCTGCAAACACCAGGAGACGGATCGATGAGCGTACAGCAGTAGAGAGAATTGAGCTTGAAGCCCAATACCGTGCGAAGAAGAAAGAGGTGCAGCATAGTGTGAGACGTGACAAATGTCAGCACATCAACTCACTGGCTTCAAGGCCCGAAGAGCAGCCAGCAGGTGAGACAGTAGGACTGTTTAAGGCATCACTAAGGAGCTGACTGGTGGTCGGAACTCCAAAGAACACCCAGTGAAGAGCCTAGATGGTAACCTTCTGACCTCTAATGAAGACCAGCTCACTAGATGGAGAGAACATTTTGCTTCAGTACTAAACCACTTAGACGATGGCGGTATTATCTCGAATTCGAATGAGCATTTCGAAGCACTGCTCCACTTCTGTGGAGTAAATAAACAAACCTCTGCAATATGTGATAATTGTAAGGGAAAGCACCCGGCAAATTATAGAGACTGTGAAGTAGCTAAGGAGTTGCAACACAGGAGAGATGTGCTCCTTAAGCCCCTAAATCCAAAATCTAAGCTGCAAACTAAGCCAAAGCGTAAGAATGCACAGGCGAAACTAGCTAAACTAAAACTACCGGGTTCAGAGGGCAAAAAGGTGAGGGAAAGAGTGACAACAGAAAAGTCATTGACCTCAGTTCTTAAAAGAATCGGTACTGAAAAGCTAACATCGAACAAGCCGCCAGGTAATGGCACTCGGACAGCAGGAATGCAGACTTACGCTCAGGCCGCGGCATCCGAAAAACCAAAAAACGTTGAAATTTCGTCGGCCCCAGTCTCTCATGTTTTGTCGGTTATTTTCGAGAAATTTTAAGAACAAAGCAAAATAAATAAAATTATTCTCGATAGGCTGGTTAAGGTTGAAAATAATTCTCAGAAAACGCGTACTTCAACTAGAATATGAATGACAAACGAATGTTAAAAATATGTACTTGGAATGCAAAGCGAGAGACGGGTCATCCTTGTTTATTAAAGACTGCATCGAACAATCCGAAGACCTAAAGATAGAACTTGAAACTTTGCAACTGTGCACGATTCGAGTTAAAAATAGCCAGCGTACTCTTAAAATCTCATCTATCTTCTGTCCACCGCGAAAAGTGATTTTATTAACTTGTTTAGATAGATAGATATTTATTTTCTTTTTATAGTTAAACATTTACATTCATTTTTGATGATTTAGCACAGCTTGCACAGAGATATGGTTATTGATACCTTACTACTGAAAGATACAATTGATTTTTGAATGCTTTTAGTATTAACAAATGTGTTGAGAGGAAAAACTACAGAAAAAACCTCCATATAAATGAACAATATAAGTTATATTATTTAAATATTAAAAGCTAGATTATCAAAGCAAACGCAGGAAAAAACAAAACACGATAAAAGCCTTAAGAGTAGATAGATATATAAGTACTTAGAGTAATAAATACTTAAATCAATAAATAAATACGAAACTAGTTATACACTTAAATAAATAAATAAATAAATAAATGAAAATGCATAAACAAATTATTAAATACGAATATGACAAGAAAACTTCAGTTAAATAAATAAATAAATAAGTACGAGATTTGATGCACAAATATATAAATATATATATATTTATATTTATATTCTTAACCCGTCTAGCTAGTCGTAAAAGGCGACTAAGGGGACAAATCAGATCTAGGCAATATAACACCCAAGTGAGCCTAGCGACACATATACTACCATAAGTGTGCATGCGAGTCCGTGGGTTGACACGACTGGAGATCACCGGTGTCATAAAAGAAAGATCAAACAATACTAAAACAGGAGCATGCACGTGTCAAACAACAAACACCATCGCAATATGGTGCAAAAATTGTATTGCAAAACTGTATCATTATGATAATACTTGCAAAAAGGAAAGGCACTACCCCGCCAGGCACTACCACTGCTGTGCATGGTACTGATCCTGGACCGAGCAGAAATGTTCGGGTCAGAGCTATACGGATTCCGGGGGCTAGCAACATAATGAAACAGTTTGGATGCAATTTAAGGGTCGCGAGTTGGAACGTTGGAAGCATGACCGGTCGAAGTTACGAGCTGGAAGAGATGATGAATAGAAGGCGGGTGGACATTTTGTGTGTCCAAGAGACGAAATGGAAAAACACCGGGAATCGGGCGCGTTTCTTGGACGTTAGGACAAAAGATTACAAGATGTTCTACTACGGAACGGAAAAGGCTAGGAACGGAATCGGTATCATCCTTGCGGCAGAGCTACTTGGAAACGTCTTAAGCATTTCGAAGTCCAGCGACCGTTTGATGTCTCTCAAACTAGTAATACAAGGAGAGGTGTGGAATATTGTCAGTGCATATGCTCCCCACGATGGGTACAATCAGAGAGATAAAGATGCATTTTGGGTAGATTTCCACAATCTCCTTAAGGACATCCCAAAGGAAGAATTTCTGTTTGTTGGAGGAGATTTGAATGGACATGTCGGGAAATCAAACGAAGACTATGAAGACTGCCATGGAGGACTAGGATATGGCACCAGGAACCTTCCTGGTGAAGACATCCTAAGCATGTGCAAATCACACGGTCTTATCGTGTTAAATACCATGTTCATCAAACAAAGCCGACACCTGATCACTTACAGCAGTGGTGGAGATGAAACTCAGATTGACTACCATTTGGTAGGCAGTTTCATGAAGCCTCGGGTAAAAGATTGCAAAGTGATCCTGGGAGAGGCAATCGCTCGACAACACCGTCTCCTGCTAACAGAAATTTTTATGAAAACACCAAAGAAAAGCAAACAAACAAGGGTCTCTGAGAAAATCAAGTGGTACAATCTGGACAAAGAAAAAGGCGAGGCTTTTGTTTTCGTAATGAAGAATTACCTCTCTCACACCATCAACGGAGCTGAGGATGAAGAGTGCAGAGCACAAAATATGTGGGATTCCCTACAGCGAACTTGCTTAAAGAAGGCCAAATCACTGCTAGGAGCTTCAAAAGGCCACCATCAACACGCCAAAGAAACATGGTGGTGGAGTGATGAAGCTAAGAAAGTGATAAATGAGAAGAAAGCGGCTTTCAAAGCTTGGTCAAAGTGCCCCTCTAATAATAGTGACGAAAAAGCTCGCCTCGAAATGGAATACAGATGCTGCAAGAAAAAAGCGAAGAAGAAGTGCGCCCAGCTTCAAGCAGAGAGTACGGAGGGCCTGTATCGGGAGCTGGAGAAAATATTTTCCCCGGTTGCTGATGCAAACCAGGCTATCCAGGAGCTGCGAAGACACAATATGAACAAGAGTGCCACTATCTTCAAAATAGCCGCCCAAAGAAGGAAGAATGCTCAGGAGATTCGTTCGCCAAAGTTCATTAGCAATGCTCATGGCCAGCTTCTTGTGGATGACGACAAAATTCTGCAGAGGTGGCGGCAGTATTGTGAAGAGCTTTTGAATGAACAGTTTCCCCGGCTATACTTTCCAAGAGCCACCCCTAACTGTGAAGAAATACCCGACATTACAGTCGAAGAAGTTAGTGAGGCGGTCAAATACTCCAAAAAACGAAAAGCAATTGGGCCAGACGAAATACCCTCTGAGTTCTGGAAAAAGATGGGAGATATCGGGTTCAGATGGCTCAGAATTCTCATCTCCAAATTCGTGAGAGGTGATCCAATGCCGAATGAATGGAGGGAACGTTACCTTCTCCCTGTATACAAAGGGAAGGGTGATACGCGAAACTGTGATAACTACCGTTCGATCAAGCTGATGTCACACACCATGAAGATCGTTGAGCGGGTATTAGGTGGCCGACTGCGAAAAATAATACGGCTATCTGATGATCAGTGCGGGTTTGTCTCGGGTAAATCAACCACAGATGCAATCCAAAGTATAAGGATCATAATGGAAAAACATCGTGATTCCTTAAGGGATTTGCAATATATTGGTTGACTTTGAAAAGGCATTCGACAGACAACCACGAGATCTGATATGGGTGGCGCTAAGACACCGAGGGGTTCCAGAAACCTATGTACAGATGATTATGGACATGTACGAAGGAGCAAAGACAAAAGTAAGATGCCCCGCTGGAGTAACCGAAGAGTTCCCAATCAAAGTCGGGGTACACCAGGGAAGCGTTTTAAGTCCTTTGCTCTTTATTACAGTCCTTGATTATCTGCTTGAAGGTAAAGTGATGGACCCCAAGGTACATCAGTTATTCTTTGCTGACGATGGAGCCATCATAAGTGAGGATCCTACATCCCTGCAACGAGCACTTGATGTGTGGGTGGACGTTTTGGAGGGAAATGGGTATCGCATTAGTTCAAAAAAGACAGAGTACTTGTGCTGCCTGTTCTCTGATCCACTCAGGCCTATTCCAGACATTTATTTGAATGGAACAGTGCTTCCCAAGTGCGAAAAGTTCAAATATCTGGGATCTATGATCAATAGCAAAGCAACTTGTGATGACGACATCAATCATCGTGTAAGCGTAGGGTGGATGAAGTGGCGAGAAAATTCCGCTATCTTCTGTGACAGAAAAATGCCCCCTAAGTTGAAAGGAAGCCTCTACACCGCAGTTGTACGTCCAGCGCTCACATACGGTTCACAATGTTGGACGATGTACAAAAAGTATGAGAGTAAATTAACGGCAGCTGAGATGAAGATGCTTCGCATGACAGCAGGAGTGACAAAGCTTGATCGAATAAGAAGTTCGAAGATCCGTGGAAGCTTTCACATCAAGGAAACCATCGTACAAAAAATAGAGCGTGACCGGCTCAGTTGGTATTGCCACGTTCAAAGAAGAGATCATTTGAACCCTGTTAAAAAGGCAATATCAATGCACGTTCCAAAGACATCGCGATGTAGGAAAGGCAGGCCTATAAACGCCTGGATCAGACAAATGCGAGGACATCGGCATTTCATTGGCCTCAGTAACCGAGTGATCCAAAATCGGCAGGCCTGCCGATATTTTCTGAGGTCAAATAGGCGAACCCCACATGCGGATCAGTAGAAATGCGGTGAAGTGGGAGAGTTGTGATCCCTTGTTTTCGGATCATGGCCTCGCTGATAAAAGGAAGAAGAAGAAGAAATAAATTAATTAATAAATTAACAAGTAAGTAAATAAATGAACATGTAAATTGAGTAAATAAATAATTATGAAAAAGAAAATATTAATAAATAAGTGAAAATAAAAAATTCAAATATATTAAACAAAAGGCAAAAGTTATAAAAGTTCTAGCTCGTTGACTAGATTGTTTTCTGCATTTAAACATTTAGGGACAACATTTTCGTTGAGAATCTCAATTCTTCTTGCAATCTGGATAGCACCGGCTCTTTCATGTAGAACAGTTGTTGAAAAGTCTCACGGTAGACCCAACATCATTTTTAAGATCTTGTTTTGAGCAACCTGCAGTTTCTTAATATGAGTTTTAGCACAGTTCCCCCAAACGGGACAGCCATATGTCATCAATGCTTGAAAAAAAACTTTAAAGATGAGCATTTTATTTTGTTTACTCAACAGTGACATGCGATTTATCAAGGGATATAGTATTTTAATTGCAATGTCAACCTTTTTTAGAATATGTTTTGTGTGGATACTTACTTACTTAGATGGCGCTACGGTCCGGGGTGGACCTGGGCCTCAACCAACAAACCTCTCCAGCTAGCACGATTACGAGCCAGCTGCCTCCAGTTGCGCACGCCAAGTTGGTTGAGGTCCCCCTCCACTTGTTTGCGGCACCTACCGTGAGGTCGTCCTCTACTGCGTCGTCCATCCGGGGTGGATTCGAAAACTTTCTTAGCGGGAACGTTGGGCTCCATCCGCTCTAAATGACCCAGCCATCTTAGTCGCTGTATGTGAACTCTTCTGGCTAAGTCGATGTCCTTGTACATGCCGTATAGCTCGGCATTGTACCTTCTCCTCCACTCACCGTCTATGCAGACGGGACCAAAGATCGCTCGAAGAACTTTTCTCTCGAAATAACCAAGGTCATCCTCATCCGGTTTTCTCAAAGCCCATGCCTCTGCGCCATACAGCAGGACTGGGATGATTAGTGTCTTATAAAGAGTTACCTTAGTAGTTCGAGATAGGGCTTGTGTGGATAGCGAAGGTTAATTTCTGGTCTAAGTACATCCCGAGGTACTTAACAGAACCAACCCACGGTATATCACAATGATCCAAGTTAAGAGTGCCATTTGGAAAAAAGGAACTTAGTCTTTTTCTCGTGAAAAAGATAGCTTGGCTCTTTTCGGCATTTATTTTGATTTTCCAATGCTTATAATACTCGAAAACTATATTTAGACCAATTTGTAAGTTGATTTATATAACCGAACCAAACTCGTGTGATGAGTAAATAGCAGAATCATCGGCATAAAGCGCTATATCACAGTTTGGTATACTGGGTAGATCAGCTATAAAAATTTTAAATAATGTCGGAGCCAGGACTGATCCTTGAGGAACACCAGCTGGTACAATTTTTGCAGAAGAATAACTTCCTTTTAATGAGACTATGAATGTCCGATTATATAAAAAAACTTTGTATAATTTTAATTAAGTATTTCGGACAATGAAATTTGATCAGCTTGTAAATTAGTCCGTTGTGCCAAATTGAATCAAAAGCTTTTTCGATGTCAAGTAAAACTAAACCAGTCGACTTTTTTTGATTTAACTGTCGCTTGACTTCCTTACAAATCCTTAAAATTTGGTGAGAAGTGCTGTGATGTTTTCTAAGACCGAATTGTTCTAGAGGCAATATATTTATTAACCCCGTGAAAACATCAAGCTTCATTTTGATGACTTTCTCAAGAATTTTGCTACAACTATTTAAAATGCTAATGGGTCTGTAGCTGGTTGGATTAGATGGATTCTTTCCGCGTTTTAATAGAGGAATAACCTTTGCATTTTTCCATTTCATGGGGAAGTATTGGATTTTCAAGCACGCATTTATAATAAACGTAAGATAGATTAGAGCACTAGTAGGAACATTTTTGATAACTTGAATATTAATGTTATCGAAACCTAATGATTTTTGATTTTTAAGATCCGAAACTATAAATTCGATATCATCAACGGACACGAATTCATTAGTTGGAAGTTGAGTATCAGTTTCATTAAAAACAGAGAGCTCGTTTACGACAGTTGTGTCCAGAGTTGATAGGGCGTTATTTCCTGCGACATTATGGTTATGTAAAAATGTATCTGCTAGTAATTCAGCTTTATTTTCATTAGATGTTATTAACGAGCCGTTCACTTCGAAACTTGGCATATGATTATTTTTCTTTTTCAACATTTTAGCAACATTCCAGAAAGGTCTAGAATTGGGATTAAGCGAAGTTAATTTTTTGTTCCATGAGGAATTTTTGTATTCTAAAATTTTATCTTTGATTAAGCGAGTTAACAAATTCATTTCTTGGAAGTCATTAGCTAATCTATCCCTCTGCCAACGCCTTCTATAGCAGTTTCTAATTTTAATCAAGTTTAATATTTGTCGAGGAAGTACGATTGCTCTTTTAGGACATGTTTTTAAAGGGACTGTTGCACGAACACTTTCAGTTACTTTATTTACGAAAGTTTCAATATAATGATCAACCTGTTGACAGTTAGTTACACATTCTAAGTTTTTATGACAATTACGAATATTATTACTAAGATGGTGTTTAAACACATCCCAGTTTGCGATTCTATAATCTAGGTATTGCACATTATTTAACAAAGGACTTAACAAGATATCACAGCTGACAGGAAGATGGTCTGAACTCAATGCATTATTGACGATAGGGTTGGTTAGTGAAGTAGGTGTATTTGTCAAAAAGAAATCCAGTGTGGACGAAAAAAACCTATTAGAGGCTGGTATATAAGTAGGACTAGAAGGATATATAACTGTAAAATTATGCCTCAATAATAAATTGTAAAGCACATTTCCCCAAGAATTTGCTCTTAAACAACCCCAATTGCGATGCCTGCAATTAAGATCACCACCTATGATAAAATGATCAGTATTAAGTAATCTTCTCAAGTCGTTTTTCAAGCATTGTGCTTTGTTTACATTAGATGACCCGCCTGGAAAATAAACTGAAAAAAATTTCAAACTAGAATTTCGAGTATTTCTTAGTTTAATTTCGATTCCAATGTTTTCTATAACCGTAGTATTTATTGTTGGTAATACGGTGTGAGCGATGTTTTTTTTTTACTAAGATGGCAACTCCACCACCTCTTCTAGTTACACGATCTCGTCTATGACATATATAATTACTGCATGAAAAACGAACACTATTATCGAGACCTGTTTCACATACAAGACAAACATCAACATCGCTGAAACCTAATTCTATCATTGACGGCGACTTTAATGCGAAACATACGTTCTGGGGCTAAAAGGAAGAAGAAGAAGAAGATACGTTCTGGGGCTCAAGATACAGCTCGAAAAACAGTTGTGATTTCCATTCGACGGGTAAACCGACTTACTGGCCAACTGATACTTCAAAAATACCTGACCTGATCGATTTTTTCGTTATAAAAGGAATATCTACCAACCACATAAAAGTTAAAGAGAGCTTTGATCTGTCGTCTGATCAATCCCCGGCTATTTTAACAATCAGCGAGAAACTAGTCTATAACCTAGAGCCAGCGAGATTAACTGGTCGAACAACTAACTGGGAAGGCTTTTGGAACGAAATTGAAGATAATGTTGAACTAAGCGTTCCACTTACGACACCCTATGAACTTGAGGTTGAAGTTGATCGCTTCGTTGAGATCGTACAGCTCGCCCCTTGGAATAATACGCCCAATCCAAGGAAAACGCCAGACAGATACGGTTTGCGATATCCTCCGGAAATAAAAGAATTGGTAAAGGAAAAAAGAAAAACGCGAAAAAAATGGCAACAGAGTCGTGCTCCGCAACATAAAGCACACTTGAATCGTCTGTGCAATTTGTTGAAGAAGACTATTAAGGATTTTAAGAATCGTGCAATAGCCTCTTACCTTGAAAGTTTAACAGCGAAAAAAGATTCCAATTATTCACTTTGGAAAGCTGTAAAAGGCACCAAAAGGCCCAAAGTCCCCGCGCCGCCAAATAAATTAAGTAAAAATGAATGGGCGAGGGAAGATAAAGAAAAAGCGGACGTCTTTGCGGCCCACCTGGAAGAAACATTTAAACCGTACGACAACCGCAATAGGCTCGATTTACTATCTGACGATTTGACGCTCACAAGTGCAACGCTAAGGGAACTCAAACATGAGATGGAGAATCTAAAACCTAAGGAATCTCCTGGTTATGATTTGATTACCGGAGAAATTCTCAAAGTTTTACATAGAAAAGCATTGATTAAGCTTCTCCATATTGTAAATGCTGCACTTAGATTGAAACACGTACCAAGCCAATGGAAAGTTGCGGAAGGCATAAAGGGTTTAAAACCAGGAAAACCACCAAATGAAGTAAAATCGTATAGACCAATTTCGCTTCTTCCAATCATATCGAAAATTTTCGAGAGGATATTATTAAGGCGTCTCCAACCGATTATAGACGAAAATAATCTTATCCCTGACCACCAGTTTGGGTTCAGAAGCAAGCATTCGACGATTGACCAGGTGCATAGAATTACTGACGTAATCGAGAAAGCACTTGAAGAAAAAAAGATTTGCTCAAGGTATTTCTTGACGTCTCGCAAGCCTTTGATAAGGTGTGGCATGATGGCTTCCAATCCAAACTACGACAAGTTCTCCCTGTATGCTTATACGATATTCTAGAATCATATCTAAGGAATAGACTCTTTCGTGTTAGACCTGGAGTCGAATACTCCGAGCTCAAGGAAATTTCGGCCGGCGTACCGCAAGGAAGCGTTCTTGGGCCGCTTCTCTATTTGCTATATACTCGTGATATTCTTGCTACGTTTGCCGATGAAACCGCTATCCTAGCAGTACGGAAAACAATCAAAGAAACTACTACAAAACTGTAAAAAGCGCTGAATAATGTAAATGTATGGACGAGGGACTGGCGGATCGCCCTCAACGAATCTAAATCTGTTCACGTGAATTTCACTTACAAGAAAACTAATAACTTGCCAATTTTCCTAAACTTGGCCCGAATACCTTTTGCAAACGAGGCCAAATACCTGGGAATGACACTCGACGTAAGACTGAAATGGAATTCGCACGTGAAAATGAAACGTAAAGAACTTGAAATCAAATATAGCGAAATGTACTGGTTACTCGGAAAACATTCCCAGCTCAGTACTGAGAACAAACTGATTTTATACAAGCAAGTGCTAAAGCCGGTGTGGACCTACGGTATACAACTTTGGGGCTGTACCAAGAAAACAAATGCAAATATTTTACAAGCTTTTCAAAATAAAGTGCTAAGAGAAATTGTCCAAGCACCGTGGTATATTAGAAAGATCCACAGGGATCTCGGAATTCCGACAATCGAAGCTGAAACTAGAACCTTCGCGAGAAAGCATAGAAACCGACTAATCGGACATGTCAACAATACAGTCCTACAAATTTTGGATGAGAGCAATTTATTGCGCCGACTACGAAGGACGAAACCTTTCGACTTGGCGAGATAATGATTAACCGCATCTAGATTGCCGAATATGCAGGATCCTTCAGTGGAAAGTAACCTGCCAAACGTTTTTATTTCGTGATAGAAAAATTGCTTGATAAGTTTACATATACTTAGTTGCGATATCTAACAAATTTATATCGAAGGGTGGTGTTTTTTTAGTCAGTAAGAATCTGACACTACTATGAGCACGCGCTTGCCATTCTCGTAGTGTCTATGGAAGATTTTTCACCTACCCTCGGAAAAAAAAAACCAAAGCTGCTACAACAACAACAACATTAAGCAGTCTATAACTGAAAGAAATTTCCTTGAAGCTGACAGATATGTACGAGTATATTATGTTGATTATGCTTAAAAACTGCAAAGTAAGTAAAACCATCAACTAGTCCAAACAGGACATCCCCTGTTTTTGAATTTGTTTTCGCTGTATAAATCTTCAATCTGTCAGAATGATAAGCAAGTGCTGAATGTGCAGAATTGTTTTCTACCCTTCTCCCCATCAAAAAGAAAACCTCTTCCACCCCAATTAGCAAGTTTGCCATTCAACACAAACAGACAACTAACCACAACCAAACCGCTGCCGCCACCACTACCACGCCGCCAGGCAATATTTATTATTACAACGGTTTTTGTAACCAGCAGACCATGTACGCTAATCGTTTATGCAAAAGCGAAAAACAACGGAAACCCTGAGAAAAATGGTCCTGCCTCCCGGATCGTCGTTGGCCCAGACGCAATTCGTTTTTGCTCTTCTTTTAAAAATTCATAAAAAAATAACAAATCCCCCTTCTTATCCTGGCTAGCCAGCGGAAAACTACGAACTACCACCCACCGCGATAGAGCACCACTGTGCACGCCGGAAGCCGGATGAAACTTATGGAAAACTTAAGAAACCATTAATGCGTCGCTCAGCATCACAGCGAAGAGAGGTAGGTAGCCCCTTATCCTTGCCAGTCAACTCACAACACTTTAACTCTTTTTGGCCTTCCATGGTCTTCACCACTCCCATCCATTTTGCTCCTATTTATTTTTCTTCGCCTGTGTGTGCTTCGAAAAAAGATATCGACGAACTTTTACCAACTTGGAACTTCCTTGTTCACTTAAGTAAAGCACCACTGTGCCGAAGCTAAAACTATGGAAGGGCAACAGAACGTAAGAAAATAGGAAAACTTCTAGCCTAGACTTCGACTTTGAATTCGTTTACTACCACCATCATCGTCTCTAAGATAGATTGAAACGATTTCCCTGGACAAAGTTGAACTACTCTCCTCTGGGTGTCTTCTGCATCCAGTCTAGGTCTGGGCTTGGAGTGAAATTAACGATCTGTGAATTTATTGAAATTAATTTACTTTCGAAACTTTACTCGTTGTTGTTGCTAATAGTTTTTTTTTTTTTCTTTTTGGATTCGTGTACACACGTCATGGAAAAAGGACTCTCATTTCTCACCCAAAGTGAAGCAGTTGAAGTTGAGAAAGCTTCGTCTCCTTGAAGACTATCATAAATTAGTGTTCACCCTCCAAGTGTCTTGGGTTGTAATGAGCAGGTCCTCATTTATGATATACGATTCCAACACACACACAGACTCAGTCTGAGACTAAATTAAAAATGTATTTAGAGGGGAAAGGAAAAAAACTTTTTTCAAAGAGAAATCTTTATCCGTGCATCGGTCGGGGTAGCATCAAGTGGGATTCCTTGGTTTTATTGCTGTGCGTCGAGTGATTTTTGACAGATAATCCTTGGAAGGTATTAATTGTCGGCAGTGCTTTGGGGAGAACGTCTATCTATTTGTCTCTCTGTGCCGATTTAATGGAATGGAAAATGTGGTAAATTAAAAAAAAATCTATACCCGTAAACCCTTTAGGTAGACAGGCATTTAACACTAAGGAAAGGATATCCGCCTCCCCCTTGGACTAACAAAATATTTATGATCCACGCAATAAACAAGCTCTGGGAAACAAGGACAAGTGGAAATAATAAACCAACCAACCAGGCGGGCAGCACAAAAAAAAAGGATATTATAAAAATGGCGAAATGATAATGATTTACCGATGTAATTTACGATGACAACAGTTGGGCATATTCCAAGGCCTGTGCGAAATGTTAACATTGGCGAAACGGATACACCGTGCTGCATCCTTTTTGCTGGTTGGTGTTTTATTGCGGAGAATATGTATATGTGACACAGACAATGGCGGCGGTGGGAAAATCTAAAGTAGTACTCCACAGGAGGTCGGTTAAGTTTATGTTGGTTTTGCTGTTGGAAAATCGTGTATACAGGGGAACCAACTGCGGATATGGCAATGCAGGCGATTAATGCAAAACCCCTGTTTTTTTTTTATGTACGAGTAATTTACATGAGCCAAGCATTAAACAGTCAAATGCTAAGTGAATTACAATGGTCATGTTCAGATGAAGTTGATTGCATTTAAAATGCAAACATACCCTCAGCCTGAGTCTAAAGTGAGGGATTTCGAGCAAAGGCTATGGAGAGTGAATTGTCAAGGTCATGGTGTTTTTCTTTCTGTCTGAGTGTTGCAAACACTGGGCAGATGCTATCAGACCCAATATATGTAGTTCTATGATACTACCAATTGAATTTAATTTTTATTGTAACAATTGGTCACATGATTTTGAAGAACTCTACGGTTTTCTGAATGAATGTTATTACAAAATGTTATGGTATTTGGCGATCTAAACGGTAGAATATCCCCATCGATGACTATCCACCTTGTCGTGGTGCTGGGGCTTAAGTAGGGCCGAAGATTCTCAGCGGAGATGTGTCGGCGAGTGCTGGACACCTAGACTACCTGAGGTCCAAAAAACCAAGAGATAGTCTCCCTAATTCTACCACTGGTGTGAGCGTTTTGTAAAACCGTGCCGAAAGATGAAAGGTTGGTGGGATACAAAAAACCAACCACTAACAAGCTCTCACAGATGCCCTGGCGAGGTGTATAATAAATGCCTTACCCCGGCATGGCGGCTCTGGCGGGGCGAATTATATTTTGCGGCCATACTCATGGGAATAAAAATGATGAACAACAACGAAAAAAACAAACAAAAAACAAACGACAACACCAGTTCGGAAGCTGATACGCTACCCGTGGGCGTACCGGTACTGGCTGAGGTGCAGCCACCATCGTCAGCTAGCTTGGATGAGGAGGAGATCTCTATGGAGATGGAGGCGCGGCTTCTAGCAGATCCGTCCGAGGGTCCCCGGAAACCGAAGAGGGGGAAAGAAGGTCTCTCCAGGCCAGATGAGACGGCGGTTGTTCCGTATAGCGACGCATGTCAAGTCGGTGCTGGGCGCAAAAGATCCCTTTTCCCTCTCCGAGAAGGAAAAGAACTCAATGGCCTGGGCTATTGATACAATAGCAAAGGACGCTCTGACGAGGCCTGCACCTTAACAGAGCGTTGCTGTAACCAAGGCCAGCCGTAAGGTTGCTGCCCCTAAGGCAAACCTTGGTGGAAAAGGAGCAGACGTAAAAACGAAAACCAGTAAGACCGCTGCCGCTAAGGCAGGTCCTGCTGGGGTTCAGCCAGAAACCTCGAGGGCCGCTGAATATCGTCGTAGAATGGCCGAGACCAGGCGGGGGGAGTTTGTGTCAAAGAGGCTTAGGTCTTCGGAGGACACAAAAAATCCCCCCAAAAGGTCTAAGACTGATACGGGGATGCTCTTCAGCGGGGCGATTCGAAGTTCACCGCAGCTAGCTGTGGTGGACTTCGGAAAACCTAGTGGCCAGTGTTCCCAAGAATGCGGTCAGATGATTGAGAAGGCCTTAGCTGGAGCATTCTTCGGCCGTATTCGAAAGAATGCCGGCGGAACTGCACCCACATTCGGGAGAGCGAAGTGGCATCGTGGGGTCATTATGATAGACTGCAAGGATCAGTTATCGCTTGACTTCGCGAAGGTCACGGTTCGCGGTTTAAAACTCTGGGAGGGGGCTGCATTGCGAGCGGTACCCCCAGAGGAGATACCCACCATGCCCAAGGGAAGGCTCTGTGTTCCTGACTGGGGTGTGGATAAAACGGAGATCCTCGGCTTCCTAAAAGCCAGAACCCTTCTACTGATATGAAGAGCTGGGAGGTCGTCGGGGAGGAAGAGGCGAAGAATGGGACCAAGGGATTCATCATTCTTATGAATGAACCCCCGGCCTTACTTCAGGCAGACAAGCAGTTGAGGTTGTGCTATGGAGCGGGAGAGGTAACTCTAAAGCTCCTAAAGCGGACTTAACGTGCGGAGAACGATGGGGCGACTGACGCTATGGAAGTTGAGATCTTCATCATAGTGCAGTCGCCTCCGACAACCCGAAGCTGCTCATGGAGTAGCAGCTGGATCTGGGCCTTGTCCAGGAACCGTGGATTCATAACAATCGCGTGATGGGATTAGGATCAGAAAACTATAATGTATATTATAGAAGCGACGCTGGCAAGGTTAGAACGTGTATCGTGGCTAAAAAGAGTCTTAATATACTAATGTTATCCCCTTTCAGCTCCGGCGACTTGACAGTGGTAAACGTGAGAGGGGTGAATGGAGACTGCGTACCTACCTTACGATGACGGCATCAACGTCCCCTCGTAAAATTTGAGGTCTCTCATATCAGCGTCTCAAAAAGGTGAGAAAAACTTAGTCATGGGAAGTGATGCCAACGCCCACCATACTCTGTGGGGTAGCACCGACATCAATGCTAAAAGCGAGGTTTTGTTTAATTATATTCTTGAAACCAATCTTATTATTTATAATAGAGGCAATGACCCCACCTCTGTGACGTCTAATAGAAGGGAAGTCTTGGATATAGCTTTTATTTCTGACCAGAGCTCTGTTGAAGTTGTTAACTGGAGAGTCTCCAACAAGGCGTCACTATCTGATCATTGTTGGATACTCTTCAAGCTACAACTTTCTACTCATGGGAGGGGGGCTTTTAGAAATCCGCGTAGGGCTAACTGGTCAAAATTCATGAGAGAACTGAGTAAATCAGTGAATCAAGTGAATCACCTCACTGAGGACCTCGACTCGACTGAAGCAGTTGAAAATGCAGTCGATGAATTGACTGATTCCCTTACGTGATCCTTCGAGTAGTCCTGCCCGATTAGTAGGCTTAGCGGTAAAAGGCGTCCACCATGGTGGAACGGAACTCATTCGTATTTCAAGAGTAGGGTGGAACCTAGCTACGGAGGGGCTCGTCGAGTGGTCCACCTATAAAGAAAGCGTGAAGCTCCTCAAGAATAAGATTAGGTTCGCAAAAAGGAACTCTTGGAGGTCCTTTTGCGCATCTATAGAATCAACAAATGAAGCGTCCCGCCTAAGGAAGGTCCTGGCCAAGACACGAACGCCGGAATCCAATATTAGGAAAAGCGATGGCACTTGGGCAGAATCACACTAGGAAACGCTGGGCATGCTACTGAGTACTTACTTTCCCGGATGTGCATCAATCTCCGGAGATGATCTAACCATTCAAAAGACGTCATCGGGAATAAGCGCGGAAGAGGTGGGTTATATAATAGATGATGACAAGATAGCTTATGCAATTAAATCATTTACTCCATATAAGGCACCAGGAATGGATAACATTCGACCTGTGATGCTGCAAGAGTCAGTGGATATTGCTATTCCATGGTTCAAGCGTATCTTCACAGGATGCCTTAAGCTAGGTTATGTTCCTAAGGCATGGCGGGAGGTGCGCGTTGTTTTCATTCCCAAAGCAGGGAAAGCGAGCCATACAAACGCAAAAGTCCTGAGACCTATCAGTCTATCGTCCTTTTTGCTGAAAACTTTGGAACGTTTAATAGATGTATATATAAGAGGTGTGATCGGCGATGATTACCTATCTAAATCACAACATGCATACATTTGCGGCAGATCGGTAGACACGGCCCTCCACCGGGTCATATCGAGCATAGAAAGATCCCTCCACTTCAAGGAGTTCACTCTTGGGGCGTTTCTGGATATTGAAGGAGCGTTCAACAACTTAACGCGATCCTGAACAGTCTGCACAGAGCACATCTCAACACCGGCCTCTGCAACTGGATTGCGCAGATGCTTCAATTAAGGATTATAACTTCAACGCAAGGAGATGTAACCATCCCGAGAAGGGTCTGCAGAGGTACACCCCAAAGTGGAGTCTTGTCCCCGCTAATATGGCTCCTTGTGGTGGATGAGATCTTGGTAATACTGAAGGAGAACGGCTTCAACGTGACGGCCTATGCGGACGATGTCGTTATCCTAGTTTCGGGAAAATTTCCTCCAGTCCTAAGTCAAAGGCTCAATTTCGCGCTACAACTAGTGGATAACTGGGTCAACAGCAAAGGGCTGGCAGTGAATCCTTCAAAGACGGAGGTAGTTCTCTTCAGTAAGTGGAGATCAATCCCTACCTTCAGACCCCCAAATGTTGGTGGCACTGAAATAAGTATCTCAAGTTCAGCTAAGTATCTGGGCGTAGTTCTAGATTCCAAACTTAACTGGAAGGAAAATATTGCCGAACGCGTTAACAAAGCAAGCGTAGCTTTCTACTTCTGCAAAAAGGCTTTCAGCAATACGTGGGGCTTCAAACCGGCTGTGGTGTACTGGATATACACGGCGGTTGTAAGACCCATTCTCAGATATGGTTCACTAGTATGGTGGACGGCACTTGAGAGGCAATACCTGCTTTCAAACCTCACCAAAATCGAGAGGGCGCCGTGCATCGGTGTCATGGGATCAATAAGAACAACACCAACGGCGGCAATGGAAACCATGCTTAGTTTCATTCCGCTTGACATATACTGTAGCAGTCTGGCGGCTAAAACTGCTGTAAGACTGAGAGAAGGCCGGTTGTGGTCATCGAGCCTTTACGGCCATGCCTCCATTCTGTCCCGATGGGGGATCACCAGCGGATTGACGGGAACTGATCACATGAATCCGACGCTAGCATTCGAAAGGAGATTCACTACAAGAATTCCCGATAGAATATACTGGAAGAATCGTAGAACCATGAAGAAAAGGAGTTGGCTCTCTATACCGACGGTTCTAAGATGGACGTTGGCACGGGAGCCGGAGTTTATTGTGAAGCCCTAGGAATAAACCACTCCTTTAGAAAAAATGACGACTGCAGCGTCTTCCAGGCCGAGGGTGCAGTTATTATACAGGCTGCTGAAATTATACGCGAGAGTAATATCGTTGACAAAACGATCACTGTCTATATAGACAGCCAGGCAGCCGTTAAGGCTCTGGACTCTGCCATAATTAGGTCGAGGCTTGTGAGAAGCTGTAAACGAAATATCTAGAGCCAATGCGGTGACCCTCTGCTGGGTACCAGGGCATATGGATATCGAAGGTAACGAAAGGGCTGACGAGCTTGCTAGGAAAGGGACGGCGCTGCACTTATCGCGGGCTCTCCCCTCTGTAGCAACCCCAATCAGTTCCTTGCGGAAAAAATAGAGGATGAAGCCACCGGTCGAGCAAACGGAAGCTGGGTTCATCTGGAAACATGCGCAACGGCCAGGGCGCTATGGCCGGCCTACAGCAAGAACAGATAAACCTCTCTGGTAAAACTTTGTCGATATAACGCACGGGTCGTTTCTGGCATAATTACCGGACATTGTGCCATTGGCGTTCACGCGGAGCGACTCGGTGTGCTGCATAACGACTATTGCAGAAGTTGAAGGGACGAAGAAGAAATTGAATCTGTTCGTCACTTGTTGTGCGACTGTCCTGCCGTATCCGTCAGAAGAATGAGGACTCTTGGTAGTTACTTCTTCTCGGAGCTGGAGGACTTGGGTAGTGTTGAGCTAGCGGACCTCCTGAGATTCATATCACTTTCTGGGTGGTTCTAACGGCGGATTTTCTTTGCAGCGTTTCCAGGGTTAAATGATTGGGCACAATGGACCCGTACTGTTGGTCTGCGTGAGCAGTGACTCTTTGTCACAAGGCACCCATCTGCCTAACCTAACTTAACATTCGTTTGTCATTCATATTCTAGTTAAAGTACGCTTTTTCCGTGAATTATTTTCAAGCTTAACCAGCCTATCGAGAATAATTTTATTTATTTTGCTTTGTTCTTCAAATTTCGCGAGAATAACTTAGAAATCATGAAAGATTAGTAAATGCTTCTAGCAGTGCATGGCTTTTTCTATTTGTCATGGTGCTATTCCACTCGACTGGCCATGCATTAAAGTCTCCGGCTACAATAGTGGGTGCTTTCTTCTGACCTCCGCTACAAGGCTGTGCAGCATCCACTCGTATTCCTCCATGCATCCTGGGTCACATATGGCACACCTTGGTTTTGCTATGCGTCCTTTTCCTCCACATCGTAGACATATGCCTGTGTGATCAGTTTCATTTTTGCACCTGTATTCTGCTTCGAACCCACTCTACCCGCGTATGCCCTTGTAGGCACTTGATCCATTATTCATTCATTTATTGTAAAAGTAAATTCACACTTACCGCATACAAATCTAATCACTTGCCCTTATAATATTTCTTACTATACCAAAACTGTTTAGAATTCGAATTCATACTGTACAGAGAATTAGTATATAGAATTAGTATGTACGTATGTATGTAGTATGTATGTATGTATGCCCCCCTGGCAGCTGACCTCCTCGTGGTGGGGGGCGGGCAACGTGACTGGGATGTGCGGATGGGGTAACTTAAATAGTTATTCCCATCCATACAACCCAGTCACGGCTAACAAAGCGCACACCCCATGATGACACGAAGACGACCGGCCTCGGATATTGCCAAGCCTGGTAAGCCAGGGCATCCTTTGGAGCCAGGCCTGAAGGGTGTCAGGATGCGAGCGTCTGGTGGTCGGCTTGTCCCGCTCGGCAGCCGGCCGGGTCAAACCCGAAATGGCTACGAGCTTCCTGTCAATGGTCTCGCGAACCATTACGGGGGTCAAGGGGTGAACGCGCTGTGCACCGATAGGGGCACAGATGGACTCTCTGAGATTCGACAACGGCATCGACTTAGGATAGGCACATGGAACGTCTCATCGCTCACAGGGAAGGATCTTGAGCTTGTTGGGGAGGCTGTTAAAAGTCGACTAGATATAGTTGGCGTTTCTTCAACAAAGCAGAGAGGTTCTAAAACTGTGGACCTTTCGGGTGGGTGGAAGCTCTTCCTGTCAGGAGTCGCACCCTCAATGTCTGCTCGGGCGGGAGTGGGGATACTCACAAGTCCCAGGTTGACAGACAGAGTATTGGAGTGGATACCATTAGGAGGGAGAGTTGCGATCTTAAAGCTCAAGCTTGAAAGATCAACTCTGGCATTGGTGCAGGTGTATGCACCGAACCTTCTGTCAGAGTACGCAGCTTTCTTAGATGAAGTTGATGTTGCCCTTGAAAAGGTTGCAGATATGGATTCTTTTGTCCTGATGGGTGACTTCAATGCTCATGTGGGTGTAGATGTTATGACATGGGGGAGTGTGATTGGGAGGAACGGTGATCCTGATCAAAACGCGAACGGAGAGAGGTTGTTGGATTTTTGTTGTGAAAATGGCTTATCCATCATGAACACCATCTTTCCACACAAAGACATTCACAAATACACGTGGTACCGTCAGAGTCTTCAGCAGAAGTCGCTGATCGATTTCTTTGTGGTACCATCGTGTCTGAAGAGAATGGTTTGTGATGTTCGCGTATTGAGAGGGGCCGAACTGTCAACTGATCATCACTTAGTGCTGTGCAAATTGTATCTTAGCGAGAGAGTGCCTCCCCTACCAAAGCGTAAACCAAGGATGGTTACACGCATACGATGGGAGAGGTTACAGGACGATGAGATACGGGAGACATTTGCGCGGCAAATATCTGAGAGGTTTGAACGAATTCCAACTGTTCCATCAAATGTAGAGGAAGAATGGCAACTGTTTTCAACAGCGGTTATTGCCTCTGCGGGAGATGTTTGTGGAGTGAAGCGGCTTGGTGTGGCGGCTGGTGGTGAGAAAAGAACTGCTTGGTTTAAAACGCCCGGAGTTCAAGAAGCCATCAGAGAGAAGAAGAGAACCTTTAAGGTGTGGATTCGCTTGGGGAACTCCGATTCTCGAAATCGGTACACTGAGGCGCGAAGAACTTGCAAATTAGCTGTGAAAACAGCGAAAGAACAGTCTTGGAAGGAGTTTGGCGAGAAATTGGAACGTGACCACAGATCTGCAAATAAGATGTTCTGGCAGACCGTCCGCCGACTCAGAGGAAAAAAGTTGAATATCGTTGAAGGAGTCAAATCCAAAGACGGTAGACTTCTTTCCAATGAGGAGGACATCTTACGCAGATGGAGCGAGCACTTTTCAGAATTGCTCAATCCCGAACAGGGCACCGAAGATGACAGACCTATGGTCGAGAGTTGGGCGGAAAGTAGTCCTACGGTAGAGGAAGTAACTTTGGCGATCAAATCGCTAAAAGTTGGCAAATCTGCTGGTGTGGACGAAATTCGGCCAGAAATGCTCAAGGCTTTAGGTAAAGAGGGAGTGCAATGGCTCTCGCGTGTCATTAAAGTGGCCTGGGAATGCGGTGAAACACCTGCTGATTGGCAAATGGGGGTGATAGTTCCTCTTTTTAAAAAAGGGGACAAAAGAGATTGCGCCAACTACAGGGGTATATCTCTTTTAAGTCTCCCTGGAAAAGTCTTCGCTAAGGTGCTAGAAAAGCGTTCCAGAGCTGTGGTTGAGGACAGTTTGGGGGATGAGCAGTGCGGTTTTCGTCCCGGTAGAAGCACAACCGACCAGTTGTTCACTCTCAGAATGGTTCTTGAGAAAGCCTGGGAATATGCCAAACCTGTCTACACTTGTTTTGTGGATTTGGAAAAAGCATATGATAGGGTTCCTCGAGGCAAACTCTGGAGTGTTCTGCAGGAGTATGGGATTGATGGTTCCCTGTTAAGGGCGATTCAGTCTTTATATACAAACTGTAAAAGCTGTGTTCGGATAAACGGTATTAAATCAATACCTTTCACTGTGGGCGTTGGACTCCGCCAGGGGTGCGTTTTGTCACCTCTCCTCTTCATTGTATATATGGATTGGATGTTGCAGCGCAGCCGTGGCGGAGAATGTTTCAAAGTGGGAGACCTAAAGATTAGTCATCTGCTCTTTGCGGATGATTTGGTCATCCTTGGGTCCTCTCAAACCGAACTTCAGCGCGCACTCGAAAGGTTTGTAGCCGTTTGTGATGATGCTGGAATGAAGATCAACGTGAACAAATCGGAAGTAATGGTCGTTTCCAAAAAACCCATTCAGTGCACTCTGCATGTTAGTGGAGTCCCACTGAAGCAGGTGGAGAAGTTTAAGTACCTCGGGGTTTTATTCACGAGTGATGGGAGGAACAATGCCGAGTTATCCTGTAGAATTGGTCAGGCTGGATCAATTTTGAGAGAGCTTGGCCAATCTGTTATAAGGAAGGCCGAACTTAGTATTCAAGCTAAGCTATCGGTTTTTAACTTGGTGTATGTTCCAACTCTCACCTATGGTCATGAAATTTGGGTAGTGACCGAAAGAATAAGATCGCGGATACAAGCTGCCGAAATGAGGTTCCTTCGCGGTGTTGTTGGAATAACTCGTAGGGATCGAGTGCGCAACACCAGAGTACGCGAGGCGCTCAACGTTGAGCAGCTACTTCTCCGAACGGAACGATCTATGCTTCGATGGTTTGGTCACGTAGTGCGTATGTCCCCAGACCGGCTTCCAAGACGCGCCATGGTTGCCGTACCATCAGGTAGACGACTTCGCGGAAGGCCCAGAAATAGATGGTTGGATCAAGTCCGACATCTCTCTTGGAGCCGCTTAGGGATTCTCCCTGATGAATTGGAGTCAATGGCGGAGGATCGAGAAGGATGGAGAGTCCACCTGAGCATCCTACCCCCGCGACCCTCATGAAGGATTAGCGGGCCATTGAAAATGAATGAATGAATGAATGTACATATAATTATAGTTTAGAATAAAAGTAGATGCTAAGAAGAATGGTCGTAATTTAATCCATTCCTTCGAACATCCGATCGTAGCATCCACAATTGGTGACCCCGAGTGCGGCATTTGAAATAGCAAGCGCAGAAATAATTATTCTCACGTGCGGCTATTTTCTATTATCCGATAGCTTCAAGTTTTCTCGTTGGTTGAGAACCATCGAAAATCGATTTTAACACCCTGCACTACGAATTCCAATGGACAACGACGATAAGAGCAAGCCACAGGAAGCTTCATCCCCTGACTTGAGAAACACGACTCCGGCTCCACCTCAATCTGACCCCGCCAACGAAAGTAAGTTTATGCGTGTATCGGTGAAAATTTCTCCTTTTTGGACATAAATGCCAGAGATCTGGTTTGCCCAAATTGAGACTCAATTCTCCACGTGCCGCATAACCTCCGACTTTTCAAAATTTAATACGGTCATTGGATCCATGGATGGCAAGATTTTGTCGCAAGTCAGGGATGCCGTCTTACAGCCACCGCTCACCGGGAAGTATGAAAATCTCAAAAAAGCATTAATAGACTGTTTTTCAGACTCTGAACACAAAAAGATGAGAAAGCTTCTGTCAGAAGTTGATTTGGGCGACAAAAAGCCATCCCATCTCTTCAACGAGCTAAAAGGCCTAGCTGGGAATTATGTGGGTGAGGATTTCCTAAAAACTATTTGGCTACAACGTCTACCACAAGAAGTGCAAGCAATATTGGAGGCATTTAAGGACGATGACGTAAAAAAACTCGTGCACGTGGCAGACACAATTTTGGAAACAACCTCTCATGGAAATTTCATAGCAAGAATAGACCAGGGCTCAACACCATTACCCCACGATCAAGCTTTACAACAAAAAATTGAAGCACTCAGCCGAAGAATTGACAGATTTGAAGAAGCACATCGCCGTGACCGCCGTCGAACACCATCTCGACATCGAGGCTCGACTCCTTCATCTGGCAAACATTTTAGAAAGAGACAAAAAGACATCTGCTGGTACCACTCAAAGTACGGAGCTGATGCAATCCATTGCCGTCAACCATGTAATTACGGCAACATTCCGCAACCGAAAAACTAAACCGCGTGTCACCACAGGAGGTGGTGACATCAGCTGTCAAACATATAAGCCGTTTATATGTTTCGGATATGACAACGCACAAAAAGTATCTAATAGACACGGGCGCTGATGTTTCGGTCGTTCCCCCAACCCTTCGACAAAAAAACCAAAATTCCAAAATCGAGTTGCTTGCTGCTAATGGCTCCAAAATAAAAACATATGGAAGTGTGCGCTGTAA
The DNA here is from genome assembly GCA_945910035.1 of Brachypalpus laphriformis. Lineage (NCBI taxonomy): Eukaryota > Metazoa > Arthropoda > Insecta > Diptera > Syrphidae > Brachypalpus > Brachypalpus laphriformis. The sequence continues at coordinate 40,701,789 of OX246756.1, forward strand.
AGTCAACTTTGGCCTACGGCGAAATTTTACCTGGATTTTTCTGATCGCAGACGTAGCTACATCTATCATCGGAGCAGACTACCTCAAGCACTACGGACTTCTTGTTGATATAAAAAGGAACCGCCTAATAGATGAGACCACAAAACTGTCAGCTACTGGCAAGCTAACTCCAGGTAAATGCGAAATTAATACTTTTAATGTACAAAATCGATTTGCAGATCTACTTGAAACCTTCAAAGACCTGACGCTGTTGAACACAACTGGTATTTCTGCGAAGTCCCAGACCAGCCACTGTATTGTAACATCGGGCCCAGCTGTTTTTGCAAAAGCTCGGCGACTCTCCCCAGAAAAGTTAGCCGCTGCGAAAGCGGAATTCGCATATTTGATGGAACAGGGAATCTGCCGACCATCGAAAAGCTGCTGGGCTAGTCCACTTCATATGGTAAAAAAGTCAAACGGTGACTGGCGGCCATGTGGGGACTACCGCGCCTTGAATGCCATTACGCAGCCAGATCGGTATCCCATTCCGTACGTTGGAGATTTTGCTGACGTGTGCCATGGAAAAACAATTTACTCCACCATCGACTTACAGCGCGCCTACCACTAAATACCGGTTAATCCAGACGATATACCCAAAACAGCCATAGTACCACCATTTGGGTTGTTTGAATTTCGGTATATGACTTTCGGATTAAAGAACGGAGCGCAAACGATGCAGCGGTATTTGCATGAGGCGTTGTGGGGATTAGAATACGCCTTTCCATACATTGACGATATTTTCATAGCGACTTCAAGCCCGGAAGAGCATGCGAAACACCTGAATGAAGTATTTTTACGATTACGTGAGTAGTGAGTACAACCTTAAAATTAATGCTTCTAAATGTCATTTTGGTTTATCAGAAGTGCAATTCATTGGTCATCTCGTCGATCCACACGGCATCAAGCCTTTGCCAGAAAAAGTCAAACATATAGTGGATTATAAAAAGCCTTTTGTGGCTAAAGATCTCAAAAGATTTCTTGTTATGATCAATTTTTATAGAAAATTTATTCCGCATGCCATAATAAATCAGGCGCCTCTTCACGAGCTAGTCCGTGGAAACAGGAAAAACGACAACACCCCTATCGTTTGGACATCAGAATCCACCAGTGCTTTTGAAAGGTGTAAATCGGATTTAGCTAATGCTTCACTTTTAGCGCACCCCGCACCAAATGCAGTGCTTTACCTCTTCACTGATGCATCCGACAATGCCATAGGAGCTGTAGTAAATCAAGTTTGCGACAACGTTTCACAACACCTTGGTTTTTTCTCGAGAAAGCTAACTCCAACGCAAATGAACTACAGCACTTATGATCGGGAACTTCTTGCCGTGTATCAGGGTGTAAAACATTTCCGATACCTGCTGGAAGGTAGATTGTTTTCTATTTACACGGACCACATGCCCTTGACGTATGCATTCCATCAGAACTCTGCTAAGGCCCCACCTAGAAGACTGCGAAAATTGGATTACATAAGCCAGTTTTCTACTACAATTTTGCACATTCCAGGACCAGAAAATCAGGTTGCCGACTTTCTTTCGAGAATCAACGCCGTTTACATAGCCAAACCAATCGACATCGAGACGATAGCGAAGGAACAAGAAAACGACAAAGAACTGAAGACGTTACTTGAAGAAGGTAATATATCAAGTTCATTACATCTGAAACTCTTGGCTTTTCCAGAAACCAAATCACAACTCTATTGTGATATATCAACCTCAAAAGTTCGTCCATATGTTCCTACGGTCAGCAGAGAATCCGTTCTCAAGAAGCTTCACAATCTATCTCATCCTGGTGTAAGAGCCACGCAAAAGTTAATCCAAGAGCGGTTTGTTTGGCCAAAGATGAAAGCAGACTGCGCGAAATTTGTAAGAGGCTGTCTCCAATGTCAACGGTCGAAGATCAGCCGTCACAGCAAGGCAGAAGTCGTCCCATACAGTTTGACATCTCAACGATTTACACATATAAATATGGATATCGTTGGTCCAATGCCAACGTCAAACGGATACAGGTATCTATTAACCATTATAAACCGGTACACACGCTGGCTTGAAGCGTTTCCTATGGAGGATATGAAAGCAGAGACAGTAGCATAGCATCTTCTCCACGGTTGGATAGCACGATACGGTGTTCCACTTCAAGTTACGACTGACTTAGGGAGGCAGTTTCAATCAACACTTTTCTCGGAGCTAAGCAAAACCCTAAAGCATTGCAGAACAACAGCATACCACCCCCAATCCAATGCCATTATCGAAAGGTGGCATCGCTCCCTCAAGGCCGCAATTATGTGTCACAACACCACGGATTGGTTTAGAGTCCTCCCACTAGTTCTCCTAGGATTGAGGTTATCCTATAAAAAAGATTTAGATGCAACACCAGCTGAGCTTTTGTACGGCGAAACACTTCGATTGCCTGGAGAATATTTCGTAGAATCGTCTAATAACATCAGTTTAGATGACTTCGTTAAACACCTGCGGAAGGCCATCTCTATCGTTAAACCAATAAATACGGAATATCACGGCACTTCAAAAATATTCATTCAAAAAGCGTTACACAATTGCACCCATGTGTTCATCAGGACTGACAGCGTTCGTGCTCCACTTCAGCATCCGTATGAAGGACCTTATAGCGTTATTAAAAAATATCCTAAATATTTCTCGTTAAAGATTAAAAGCAAAGTCAAAAATGTTTCTATTGACAGGTTGAAAGCAGCATTTATCACCGTTGAAGATGGAGTCGAAAATAACAGCGATGAAGTGAAGAAGACAATGAAAGATCATGCGGAGCCTGCATTACCAGTTCAAGACCAAAGGACAACTCGATCAGGTCGAAGAATTGTAATTCCATCGAGATTTCGTTAGTGTAGCGTACTAACTAGCGGGGGAGTACTGTAGGCACTTGATCCATTATTCATTCATTTATTGTAAAAGTAAATTCACACTTACCGCATACAAATCTAATCACTTACCCTTATAATATTTCTTATTATACCAAAACTGTTTAGAATTCGAATTCATACTGTACAGAGAATTAGTATATAGAATTAGTATGTACATATAATTATAGTTTAGAATAAAAGTAGATGCTAAGAAGAATGGTCGTAATTTAATCCGTTCCTTCAAACATCCGATCGTAGCATCCACACCCTGTAGCGAGCATCTTGCTCGATTCACTCACGGGGAGATTGATGAGTGCGATTTGTATTTCTCTTCTTGTCATCCGTATAGACTTCATTGCATCCTTCGTAATGCTCGCTGGCGAGCTATATAACTATAACTGCTCTGTTATAGCGTTACAGATTTCTTCCGCGGTTGTTACACTCGCGACACTCTATTGTTACTTGGTCGCATAGAGCTTTGGCCTTGGCATCGCATGGGGGGATTCTGGTCATGTTTTCTTTAAACTTCTCGGTCTGTCCATCATTTTTGTTGTTTATTTCTAAGAACAGTTCGCCTTTTGCTGTCTTCCTAATTTTATTAACATTTTCGCCGAGTTCTTTCAATTCTGGCTTCGCTTTCATCATTTTCAGAACGTTCGCATATGAGGCTTCTCCAGTTTTCGCTATCACAATAGCATCCGGCGTTATGGGTTTTCATCAAATCTTTTTTCTTTCTTTCTCTGTCTTCCGTTTACAAATACAAATATTTGGCGCAACAGCTCTTTAAAGTGCCAGGGCCTAGCTTCTCGCAACCACTCATGTTGTGTGCGTTATATTTTTCACACGAATAGAAGGCACCTACAGTTAAATGCCGGATCCGAACGGCGATTTGAGAAGCTTTTTCGTGACAACAATACTCTCGGATGTTTGTCAGACGCTCGCGAGAGGTGGGACCGTGAAAAAACTATTTTTTCTTGTCTTCCCTTTGGGCTCCTCTTTTTCATCTTCTCCATTATTTCTGGCCTTTGGATTGCTTCGTCTCTTTTTTGACACCTCCTTCCGCTCCAGTTTCAATTCCAATGCCGTACTGATGCAGTGTGTCTGCAATGCACAAGCGGTATCTTGTGATGCATTTTTGACATGCCAGTAAGTTTGTTCAGGTTAGCCGTATATCTTTCCTTCTGTTTTGTTATTTTTTGTTTGAAAACTTCTAAAAAATTCAAGATACATGTATCATGGCAAATAGTTACCAGTATTGATTTGTCATTAAGCTATTAACTGGATTGTTAATTGGCTTCGAGAAGAGTCAGTTGCAAACTGAAAACATTTATTTTGTCATTCGTCACGAGTATCGTCATATAAGTTCGTTCTACCTGATTGTAACCGGTTGAAAAACAAAATAATTTCAAATATAATGCATATAATACATTGTTACGTGACATGATCGTATCTAACTTCAAAACATTGCTCCACCACATATGACGTCTCCAATGACCTTGACGCCGGTAAATACTCCTTCACTCCTGGTTAACAATCCCATTGTTCTCTTTTCCATGCGTATCTCTGACTAAACATGATTAACTCAAAATGATACTAGTTTAACCAGTTGCAGTAATTTATCGCTGGTCTCATCTGCTTGACCAAAAAACCATAAAAAAAATAAAAGATGATGCTACATGTCAGAAAGCATAGCATATCACTGGCAGTCTTACCCAACCAGCCAGCTGCCTTAAGTTTGCTTACTTATGCGAGTTGACCTTCAGCTAGCAGCAGTATGGAGTGATAGTTCAGTACTTCCAGATACACTCGTAGTGACTAAGAGTTGTTTTGTGGTTTTAATTCATTTCTAGTATTTTCGTGGGTTTATCTCAGTATCGAGTGTAATTTCAATGTCTTAGGCTTGATTTGGTTTGTATAGTATTTGTATCATCCATTTATTTATTTTTATTTCTGTTGGAGTTCGCATTGGAATTTAATTGACGTTATCGTTTTACCAGTCGAAGTAGTGCACGCGAAATGAGACTACCCGTTTACTTGTTTGTGATCGGTAATAACTGACACTGAGTTTCAAAGTACCTATGTATCTTATCGGTCTATTAAATTTATTCCTTAGGATCTGTGATACTCTTGTGTTCCTATGTAAGTGGAGATAATATTAGAAAACGTCGCCAATCGGACTTTGTCTTCCCCGATGAATTTAATGATTTTGCCAATCGTGGTGGTGGATTTGAAGGTGGATTCGGGGGCAACCCATTTCCAAATGATTTTCAAAATCAATTCCCACAACAAGGACCCCCGCAACAGCAGCGACCTCAGCAGCAACGCCCACAACCGCAAGGTGGATTCTTTCCCAGTCAAGGTCGTGTTCCCTTTCCGACACCGATCCAGCCAGGACCACCTGCAATTATTATTTCATCTCCGCGGGAATCAGTCACTGTGATGTCTGACACAGTGCTTACAACCCCATCACCAACCTTCTTGGCCTGTTTTAACAGCTGTCCAACTACCTCGGAGTACAATCCGATTTGTGGTACCAATCGCCAGTTGTACTTCAATCAACAGAAGTTCGACTGCGCCCAGAGGTGTGGCGCACGTAAGTTATTTCATTATGCGTGAGTTAGAAATGATAAAAAAATAACTTCTCTGCCAACAGAGGTACAAGTTTGGAGGCGTGGTTCATGCGAAGGCTTATTCCCTATGATGAGAGGATGACAGGACGTGAAGGAAGACTCTGTGAATGTGAATTAACATTTTGTGATTAACATTTTAGATGAATTGGCTTGTTATTGTCTGAAAGACGGATGATCTAATTAACAGCATGAATATGTATCTCTTGTTGTTTTGTACCTCTTGGTGTTAAATTATTAGTCAGTGACGTCACAGACGGGCAAAAGAAAATGTTAATAAGTTTTGGACTTTGTAAATTAAATTTGTGTGAAACCTATGCCAAGTTGTGGGTTTTTCTTTGCATAATTTCAACCTGAGATGGTGCAAAATAAAAACAAGTAAGACTAGTTATACTATGTTTGTTTATCATAGAACTATATTCAGTCGTTAATTCAGACCATTGGGATGAAGGACGAAGTTTTGTGTGAATTTCTAAAACCTGAAAAATATCCAAATGAAATTTTTTCAAAGTCTAACACGTAGAAAATCTCTTTAAAAACTCAAGAATGTTCATGGACGCGACGCATGTCTTTGATTCACAAGATATTTAGTCATTCTCTTGTGGCCTTTTTATAAATACTAGTACCGCGTGCGGTCGAAATTCGACAGAGGGGAAAAAAACAAACAGCAAGAGAAACAACGCTATGTGTGTATCTGCTCTTTTTTTTTAATAATAATATTCTCCTGTGCAGGGAAGGCAAAGGGATCTAATTTTATACAGCCTTGAACGTGATCAAAATGCTTTCAGTTAATTGGTTAAAGCGTTTTGTATGGGAAAATCGAGTGTGTGTGTTCACTTTGTTTTACCTGCCTTAGTGGTAACATACGCACATGATTTTCTTTTTCTGCACATCTATGGCACAGTACTTTTTGAATGAAATAAGTTTCATCCCCCTCTTTTTATAACAAATACTAAAAAAATGTACGATAAATTTCGGGTCCACGTATTAATATATAAGATATGTAATCGATATGAGAGACTGTTTGGTATAGAACTCTTGATGAACGAATTCCAAATACAAATAAAAAAAAGAATACAAATACAATATAATACAATTTTTTTAGGACGATCTTCTGAACCCTCTGAATCCTCTGCCGGTAGTTCGTCTGCGATTTCTTTATTCATACTTCGTCTGGAACTTTGATTAGTTCCTTTTTATACCCTATCACATAGGGGTATACCCATTAAGTTTGACACAAAGTTTGTAGCATAAAGAAAGAATGAAGACACACCCATAAAATTTAAATTCAAATAATGAGTAGAAACAGACGAGTCGATTAAACCATGTCCGCCTTAAATTTTGAGTTAGGAGTATTAAATGTCACATAAGGGCTTCTGAGAGACCGGAGCAATAAAAGTATAAACAAATTAAAAACACGCACTGTTCCAAAAAACGTATATTTTGTTATAATTTCAATGACAACTGAAGACATTTTTTTCGAAAAAATAAAACTGGCTTCGTCTACATTTCGTCCGTACTGTAAGCATGGCCACACCTACTTTTATAGGCTTTCCTTTTTTTGAAGAATTTAAGGAGACTGAAATTTTATATATGGGCTACAAGCAAGGCAAAAGCAATACAACCAAATTTGCCAGTAGAGGAACACACCAAGGTGGTGTTATCTCACCTTTACTATGACTTAAAAGTCCTCCGACTTTACACATAAATCACTCTACTTTGGTAGAAGGTTTAAGGGCGAAATCCAAAGCCGTGATACATGGAATAATGGCGGACCGCTGCTTGATCCAAAACGGATCATGTGGTTATGTATACTTTTTTTTTTCGAGAATAGGTGAAAATCTTCAACAAGACACTGAGGATCGCCAGCGTGTGCTCATAGTAGTGTGAAATTCTTACCCACTAAAAAACCTCCCTTCAAAACAAACTTGTTTTCATTTTTACAACAACTAAGTATTCGTCTTAGCAAGTAGTTTTCAATTCACGAAATAATGACGTTTTGCGGGTACCTTCCCATTAGAAGTTCCTGATAGCTCCGCAGTTTAGACGCGGTTACTTATCGCGCTAAGTTTAAAGGTTTGGTTCTTGTAGACGGCGTAGTAAATTTCTTTCTTCCAAAACTTGACTGTAAGCTTTACCTGACTTTCTAGTCGAGTTATGCTTTCTCGTGTAGTTTTTGATTTCGTCTTCGATTATTTTAATGCCAAGATCTCTGTGGATATCGCTATTTCTGATATACCATGGCACATTAACAATCCCTTATAACACTTTCTTTTCAAAAGTTTGTAAAATTTTAATGTTACTTAAATATTTTGGTACAACCCTAGAGCTGTATATTTTTTTTTTTTTTTTTTTTCCCGGGGGAAGGTGAAAAATCTTCTATAGACACTATGAGAATAGCAAGCGCGTGCTCATAGTAGTGTCAGATTCTTACTTACTTACTTACTTAGATGGTGCTACGGTCCGGGGTGGACCTGGGCCTCAACCAACAAACCTCTCCAGCTAGCACGATTACGAGCCAGCTGCCTCCAGTTGCGCACGCCAAGTTGGTTGAGGTCCCCCTCCACTTGTTTGCGCCACCTACCGCGAGGTCGTCCTCTACTGCGTCGTCCATCCGGGGTGGATTCGAAAACTTTCTTAGCGGGAACGTTGGGCTCCATCCGCTCTAAATGACCCAGCCATCTTAGTCGCTGTATGTGAACTCTTCTGGCTAAGTCGATGTCCTTATATAGGCCGTATAGTTCGGCATTGTACCTTCTCCTCCACTCACCGTCTATGCAGACGGGACCAAAGATCGCTCGAAGAACTTTTCTCTCGAAATAACCAAGGGCATCCTCATCCGGTTTTGTTAAAGCCCATGCCCCTGCGCCATACAGCAGGACTGGGATGATTAATGTCTTATAAAGTGTTACCTTAGTAGTTCGAGATAGGGCTTTGCTACTCAATTGCCTTCTTAGCTCATAGAAACAACGATTGGCAAGAGTAATTCTTCGTTTGATCTCCCTACTGATGTCATTTGCGGAGGTCACCATAGAGCCTAGGTAGACAAAGTCCTTTACTACCTCAAAATTATATCCGTCTATTGTGGCGTTCTGTCCAAGACGCCGATGTTGGGTGTCCTTTTTTGTAGACAGCATATATTTTGTTTTGCTTTCATTGACCGCTAGACCCATCTTTGCTGCCTCGATCTCAATACTCGTAAATGCCCCATTGACGGCCCGCTGAGTTCTTCCGATTATGTCAATGTCATCGGCATAAGCGAGTAGTTGTACAGACTTGTAAAAGATTGTACCTCCGGTGTTGGCTTGTGAGTTTCGTACAATTCTCTCAAGTACTATATTAAAGAGATCGCATGATGGCGCGTCACCTTGTCTAAGACCTTTCCTGACATCGAACAGTTCGGTGATGTTCTTACCGACTTCGATGGAGCAGCGAGAGTTCTCCATCGTCATTCTGCACAAACGGACGAGCTTGGCAGGGATGCCAAGACTAGACATGGCTCTGTATAACTCGTCTCTATACACGCTATCATAGGCAACTTTGAAATCGATAAAGGGGTGGTGCGTATCGATTTTGTATTCATGGGTTTTTTCCAAGATCTGCCGTAGTGTGAATATTTGGTCAATGGTGGACTTTCCCGGCCTGAAACCGCACTGATAAGGACCTATCAGGTTGTTGACGATCGGTTTTAGGCGTTCACATAATACGGCAGACAGGATTTTATATGCGATGTTGAGGAGCCTTATACCTCTGTAATTGGCGCAGTTCAGAGGGTCTCCTTTCTTCAGGATCGGGCAAACGATGCTGAGGTTCCATTCATTATCAAGAAGGAGAAACAACAGTCGGAGGGAGATCATGAAAAATTGGTAAAGCGCGGTCTTCCACTATTCATGCTTAGTTTTGATAAAGACGAAAATAAAGATATTATATATGGTATCAAGACTATTATAAACATCGTGGTCAAAATCGAACCCATGCGTAAGACCCTCAGATCGATCCCGCAGTGTAAGCGCTGTCAAGGCTTCAATCACACGCAGACTTACTGCCAGAAAGAGCCGCGATGCGTCAAATGCGCAGGTAAACATCTCTCGGAAGAGTGTCACCTAAACAAGCAAACCCCAGCCACTTGTATAAATTGCAAAGGAAAACATCCTGCGAACTATCGAGGTTGCGAAGTGGCGAAAGAGCTTCAAAAACGCCGCGATACGCTAAAAAATTCTATGCGTCCGAATATGAAACCAATCAAGAACAGACCCAAAATAGCTACGAAAAAAGTAGCGAAAGATAGAAAGTACGTCAATATTAATTTAAGATCGGTTAATGATAAAAAATCCGAAAGTAATAGAGATATGGTGACAGAAGCGAAATCTTCAAATATTCGCGTGCAGTCTTATGCTCAAGCGGCGAAGACAGTTAAGGGTACGTACACGACCGACAACTCACGGGAGATCAAAGCAAGAAACCGTCCAAACTTTAATGTAAAAACTCCTTCTCAAGTTGCGACATTGAATAATAGTGATAGAGGTAGTTCAGAAGATCATGTATCCAATGTTTTTTCCCTAATTCTTGCGAAACTTGAAGAGCAATGCAAAACAAATAAACTAATTTTCGAGAGACTAGTTGCACTAGAAAACAACATTCATAACACGCGCACTTCAACCAGAATATGAAAGAAACGCTTAAAATTCTTACTTGGAACGCTAACGGGCTCATACAAAGACTCGACGAGTTAGAAATATTTATGCGAGAGAAAGATATTGATATATGCTTGGTCTGTGAAACTCATCTGAAAAAGCAATCGAATATTAAGATAAGGGGATATAGGGGATATCACGCCTTCCACCCATCGGAAAGAGCCAGAGGCGGATCATCTTTGTTTATAAAAGAAAATATCGAACACTCAGCGGAAATAAAAATTGAATTAGAAGCAATGCAAGTAAGCACGGTACGCGTTAGAAATAGACATTTTGCTTTCAACATTTCGTCTATATATTGTCCACTGCGATGTAAACTTGAAGAAAGTGATTTCACAAACATCTTCAACTTCCTTAAACCAAATTTTATTATTGGTGCTGACTTCAATGCGAAACACACCTTCTGGGGCTCAAGATACGCCTCTCAGAAAGGTAGAAAGCTTTATAATGCGGGTATGCAATTCAGTTGTGATTTTTACTCGACGGGTAAACCAACATATTGGCCAACTGATAGAAATAAGATACCAGATCTGATTGATTTCTTTGTTGTTAAAGGAATATCTAGAAACTGTATAAAAGTTGAAGAAAGCTTTGATCTCTCCTCTGATCATTCTCCAATCATTATGACGATAAGCGAAGCTTTGATTAAAAAAGTAGGACCGGCCAGATTAACTGGCGCGAAAACTAATTGGGACGGCTTTAAAAAAGATATTGAAGCAAATATTGAGCTGAGCGTATCACTTAAAACGCCCTATGAACTTGAAGTTGAAGTAGATCGCTTCGTCGAAATCTTACAGGATGCCGCGTGGAAGAATACTCCCAAACTAAAGAGAACCCCGGCCAGTTACATTAAAATTTATCCGCAGGAAATAAAAGAGATGATTAAGGAGAAGAGAAAAGCGCGTAAAAGATGGCAACAAACTCGGGCTCCGCAACATAAAGCACATCTTAACCGTTTGTGCAACTCACTAAAACGATCTATTAAAGACCTTAAGAACAATGAAATACAAACTTACCTAGAAAGCTTAACGGCAGAAAAAGATTCTAATTACTCGCTTTGGAAGGCTATAAAAGGTATTAAAAAACCTCAAATTCAAACCGCGCCAATTAGGAAAAATCAAGACGAATGGGCCAGGCATGATAAAGAGAAAGCGCAAGTTTTCGCCGCCCACCTGGAAGAAACTTTCAAACCGTTTGATGGACAAGCACTTATTGAAAATATAAATACGTCGTATATAGACAATAGCGTAATAAGAAATGCAACGCTTACCGAACTTAAGGAAGAAATAAAGAAACTTAAACCTAAGAAAGCTCCTGGATACGACCTAATTACGGGAGAGGTTCTTAAAACACTACCAAGAAAAGCTCTAATTAAGTTTCTATTCATTATAAACGCCGCGATTAGACTAGAATATGTTCCCAGTCAATGAAAAGTCGCCGAAGTTATAATGGTCCTTAAGCCTGGAAAACCGCCGAATGAAAAAACCTCTTATAGACCGATTTCGCTTCTTCCAATTATATCCAAAGTGTTCGAGAGAATATTGGTTAGGCGAATACAGCCGGTTATAGAAGAAGGGCATCTCATCCCTGATCATCAATTCGGATTTAGAAGTAAGCATTCTACAGTTGAACAAGTACATCGAATAACACATGTAATCGAAAAATCACTTGAAGAAAAAAAGATTTGTTCAAGCGTATTCCTTGACGTTTCTCAAGCCTTTGACAAGGTCTGGCACGAAGGCTTAAAGTTTAAATTACGACAAGTTCTGCCAGAGCACCTATATAATATTTTGAAGAACTACCTTACGAATAGGCTATTCCGCGTCAAATGTGGAAACGAATATTCAGATTTTAAGGAATGGCTGGGGTGCCGCCAGGAAGCGTTCTTGGTCCAGTCTTATATCTATTATACACTCGTAATATACCGCAAGTAGAAGGCACTGAACTAGCTACATTTGCCGACGACACTGCTATCTTGACAGTAGGTAAAACGGTCGAAGATACTACAGAAAAACTGCAAGAAGCTTTGAATAGAGTAAATGAATGGACAAAGATTTGGCGAATCGCACTCAACGAGACCAAATCTGTTCATGTAAATTTTACTTATAAAAAAATAAATAATTTGCCGATCTTTTCAAACTCGGTTCAAATCCCGTTTGCAAACGAGGCTAAGTATCTTGGAATGACACTTGATACAAAGCTGAAATGGAAAACGCACGTTAAGAAAAAACGCAAAGAACTAGATAACAAATATCGAGAAATGTATTGGTTACTTGGAAAATATTCCAAGCTTAATATATATAACAAACTGCTTTTATATAAGCAAGTGCTAAAGCCTGTATGGACATATGGTATACAACTCTGGGGTTGTACCAAAATAAGTAATATTAAAATTTTACAAACTTTTGAAAACAAAGTGCTAAGAGGTATTGTAAATGCGCCATGGTATATCAGAAATAGCGATATCCACAGAGACCTTGGCATTAAAACAATCCAAGACGAAATTCAAACCTACGCGAGAAAGCATAGAAGTCGACTAGAAAGTCACGTAAATATTACAGTCCTCCAACTTTTGGAAGAAAGAAATTTACTGCGCCGTCTACAAAGAACCAAACCTTTAAACCTAGCGCGATAAGTAACCGCGTCTAAACTGCGGAGCTGGCAGGAACTTCTAATGGGAAGGTACCTGCAAAACGTCATTATTTCGCGAAACGAAAACTACTTGATAAGTCGAATACTTAGTTGTAGTAAAAATAAAAACAAGTCTGTTTTGAAGGGAGGTTTTTTAGTGGGTAAGAATCCCACACTACTATGAGCACGCGCTGTCGATCCTCATAGTGTCTTGTTGAAGATTTTCACCTACCCTCGAAAAAAAAAAAAAAAAAAAAAAATTTAAGGGTTGACTATCGATCTTGGGGGTGTCTGTTACAGTACCCAGTATTCCCCTAATATTTTCTTTCTCAGGATAGCTAGCGCTGGGCATGTGTCGAGGAGGTGGAGATTGTTCTTCTCCTCCTCTTCATCTCTACAGCTTCTACAGTAATCATTTCCTGGGACTCCCATTCTAGTGGCATGTCTACCTTACAAACAGTGTCCTGTGATTATTCCTACTATGAGGCTTATGTTCCTTCTATTCAATGAAAGGAGTTTTTTTGGTTTTACGCACGTAGACAGATTACTCCATCTGTCGTTTGCAGTAGCTTGCGCTTTGTTAAACATATGAAGTTTCATCGTTTGTATAGGGGGTGCCGGTACCTCTCTTTTTTTTTTTTTTTATGGTTGCGCCAAAGGGTGTGTAATCTTCTAAAGATACCAGTAGCCCGAGCTACTGGCATGCACGATTCGCAAACCTGAATAATCGATGCCAGGAATACGCCTACGTACTAAACCACACCCTGCACACTTCAACCACTCTCCCCGCGGGACTACCGTTAGGTATTACTTCGCGGGGCTGGTTAGCTATTTATGCTCTTCTTTCGCTGTCTTCCGCTCCTTGTTCCAAAAGTGTTGCCGGTTGGACTTGGTTGCTCTCTCTGACTCTTTCCAGCCGCCTAAGTTCCTGCACGATTATCGCTGCAACTTGTTTCACCGCGTCCCATATTGCATTCGATGCTATCATATGGTGCACAATGTTTTCGGGGGTTGGTATTTCTCCAATTTTTTCCTTCAGTTCTCTGTGCTCTATATGAAAACGTGGGCACTGAAAAAATACGTGCTGATCGTCTTCTGGGGCCTCTCCGCAATTTGGACAGTTGGGAGACTCATCGAGCCCAAACCTGTTGAGATACGCTCGAAAGCAGCCATGTCCGGTTAGGAACTGGCTAAGATAGAAATCTACCTCTCCGTGTTTCCGGTCCATCCATTTTTGGATATCCGGTATAAGTCGATGGGTCCATCTTCCCTTTGAGGACTGGTTCCATCGCTCCTGCCATGCTCTAATGCTTCGCTGTCTTTCTTCCAGCTTGATATTTTTGACTGACGCTTGAGGTTCCTGAATTTTGGCGTCGTAGGTCCTTTGTAGCTCGATAGCCAAGATATCCGCTGGTAGCATTCCCGCGATGACACATACTGCCTCGTCTGACACCGTACGAAAGGCACAGCATACTCTCAGCGCACATAGTCTGTTGACAGAGTTTATCCTTCTTGTGTAGGTCTTTTTCATCATAGCTTTGGCCCATATGGGTGCCGCATACATAAGGATGGACTGCACCACCCTTGATAGAATAAGTCTCCTTTGTTGCCTAGGTCCTCCTATATTTATCATTATTCTTGATAAGGCACCGCTCACCCGAGCCGCTTTGTCACACGTTCTTTCAAGGTGCTCCTTGTAAGTGAGCCTCGCGTCGATCATCACACCTAGGTATTTGATAACCGGTGTTGAAGTCGTATTATGATCTCCTACTCTGTTGGTGATTTCTTCAGAGTAGGAGATCATAATACGACTTATCTCTCTGCTGACAGCTAGAGGTAGTACGGTGCCTTGCTTAGCTAGTTCATCTGCTTTACAATTGCCTGGAATGTCTCTGTGTCCCGGGACCCAGCACAGAGTGATATTGCATAAGTCCGCAATCTTGTTAAGAGATTCGCGGCAATGTTTGACCAACTTAGATCTTATTGTTGGCGTTTCCAGAGCTTTAATCGCTGACTGACTGTCTATGTAAAGGACGATAGACCTACCATCTATCGGGTACAAAGAGAGTCTGCGCGCTGCTTCACGAATAGCCGATATTTTCGCTTGAAGAATGCTGCAGTGGTCCGTTAGTCGGAGGGCTCCGTTTATCAGAGGTACTTCCGAAAAAATACCCAAGCCTGTGCCCTCCGATATTTTGGAACCATCTGTATAGATTTCGATTGCGGCGTCATTTAGAATGGTACCGTCATCCCATGCGGATCTGTCAGGGATCGTGGTGTTATATTTGATGTTGAAATCAATAAATGGAGATATATAATCTGTTTCTCTGAGATTGGAGTTTTGTAGAATTTTCATGTGGTCGATTCGTGAACTGGAACTGGTGACCACTGGAGAGATTCTCTCAGTCTTAGGGCTACTTTAGATGCTGGGAAAGATATTGAGTAGGATTTCTAAGGCGGCTGTGGGGGTGGACCTGAGAGCCCCTGTGATGCACCTACATGCTAATCGCTGTACTCTTTCTATAGAGTTTGTGTTGCACCTTGTTTCGGGTGCAGGCCACCAGACGAGAACACCATAAAGCAGAATTGGTCTGACCACCGCCTGGTACAACCAGTGGACTATATTAGGTCGAAGACCCCATTTAGGACCTATAGCCTTTTTACAGGTGTAGATGGCGATTTCTGCTTTCTTGGTGCGGTCTAGAATATTCTGTTTCCAGTTAAGTTTACTATCAAGGGTTAACCCTAAGTATTTTGCTTTGTTTGTAAAGCTGAGTTCCGTGTTTCTAAGCTTAGGGGGAGCTATGATCGGGATTTTATATTTCCTAGTAAAAAGTACTAGTTCAGTTTTGGACGGATTTACGTTAAGCTCAACACTGTCCGTCCATTTCGCTACTAAATTTAGCCCCGAATTCATTAGATCTCTTAGAGTTTGGGGGAATTTACCTGAAATGGCTATAGCGATATCGTCCGCATATGCTACGACCTTATAGCCTTTATTTTCTAGTGAAGTGAGTAGCTTATTCACTACTAGTATCCAAAGTAGCGGAGAGAGAACACCACCCTGGGGAGTGCCTCTGTGCGCTAACCTTTTGGTTGAGCAGTACCCAAGCTCGGATAGATCCAGATGCATACGCAGCAATCAACCTCTAGGTTAGCAAGTGCTCCTATGATGGATTCTGTATTGACGTTATTAAAGGTTCCTTCTATGTCAAGGAAAGACACCATGGTTTATTCTTTAACGGCAAGAGATTTTTCAATGGTGGCTGTTTCCACTGAAAAGCCTTTCCAGTAAGCATACTGGGAGTTCGATAAGATTTGTACCTTGAGTTTAGAACGTATATAGTTATCAATTAGCCTTTCTAACGTTTTTAGCAAGAAAGAGGAGAGGCTAATTGGTCTGAAATCTTTCGGAGTGTAGTGTGAAGTCTTACTGCATTTCGGGATGAAGACCACCTTAACTCGTTTCTACGAGGATGGGGCATAGCCGAATTTAAGGCAGCTATTGAAAATTACAAAGAGCCACGGGGCTAAGGGTTTTTTGCCCTCTTGCAGTTTTTCTTCTTCTTCCTTTTATCAGCGAAGTTATGATCCGAAAATAAGGGATCATAACCCTCCCACTTCACCGCATTTCTACTGATCCGCCTGTGGTGTTCGCCCTCTTGCAGTTCTACTGGTGCAATACCATCTAATCCTGGAGATTTGTATGGAAGGAAACTATTAACAGCCCAATGAATTGTATGAGTGTTTATTATTCCCGCCGGAACGTCCATGATTGAGTGGTGTTGGGGTATAGATATGTTTGTATCTATAGAGTTTCCAGGGAAATGCGTGTCCATGAGGAGATTTAAAGTTTCATCTGTGGACATGGTCCAGTCCCCGTTAGGTTTCTGGATAAAACTAGGGATATGAGGAGATTTGGAAAGTATTTTTCTCAATCTACTAGAATCGTTTGTTCTTTCTATATTGCTACAGAATAGTCTCCACGATTCTCGCTGAGCTTTCCTTATCTCTTTTTTGAAAACCCTGATGCTGTTCTTATAGTTGTCCCAGTCTTCTGGAGATCGTGAATACTTAGCTATATTGAACTGTTTCCACCTGACAGCAGATTAGCAGAAGCTGCTATCGAGTGGTGAAAGTTTTATTTCGTTGTTCTTGTTCGTTGCGTTGAGAGGCAAAGCCTCGGAATGTGTGTTTGTGTTAGTTTTTGATTTTATGTTTGATTTTGTATTAGGAATTTTGTTCAAAAAGTATAAACAAATTTAAAGCGCGCACTGTTCCAAAAAACGTATTTTTTGTTATAATTTCAATGACAACTGAAACCATTTTTTTTTTTCGAAAAAATAAAACTGGCTTCGTTTACATTTCGTCCATACTGTAAGCATGGCCACACCTACTTTTTGGGGACCTGCATTGCGATTGATCGGGAAACTACTGATTGCCCAAAACTTGGCTTGGGCCAGTAGCGCAACAATCAAGTTCGTGATGAAGTGCTTACTTTACCTCCTAGTGGTGGTCCCCGGGCAACTATACGTATAAACCCTTATACGTATAGGCCAAAATTGTAAGTGCGGGTTGTCTAGGGCCTTGATTCTAGGCTAGGTAACGTGGGCCAGCAACTTGCGTTACCGAAAATTTCTCGCTACGGAAACCGACACTATGCCTCGGATAAGGAATGATCACATGTTGACGACTTTTGGCTATTGTACCCGGACAAAGATAGGTTTCTGGAATGTAAAGACGCTCCTCGACTCGGGAAGCGAAGGTCCTTACAATGCCAGATTCCTCCAACTGGAAAACGAATTCATGCGATATAAACTGGACATTTTGGGGGTAAGTGAAGTAAGGTGGTTGGAAGCGAGCGAGTACCAGTCTCCAACGCGTAACACTGTTCTACTCTATTCTGGAAGACCATCCGGAAGTCCGCGGGAATATGGAGTCGGACTACTGCTAACAACAATAGCACACAAGGGCCTAATTTCCTGGCAGCCTCATGGTGATAGGATTTTGACGGCCAGATTCCGGACTAGAGTACGACGCGTCACCATCATACAGTGTTACGCCCCAACGAATAGTTCATCAGACGACGAAAAGGATAGCTTCTACAATCTCTTAAGCGCAGTTTTCAACACAACACCAAATGGAGACATTGTCATAGTGATGGATGATTTGAATGCCAAGGTAGGCAGCGACAACGAAGGGCTCAAACATGTAATCGGGAAGCATGGACTAGGCAACCGCAATGACAACGGCGAAAGGTTTGTGGATTTCTGCAATGCCAACCGCCTTGTGATAGGTGGCACCATGTTTGAGCACAAGACCTGCCACAAAGTCAGCTGGGTTTCCAATGACAGGCAAGCAACCTCCAACCAAATTGACCATTTTGCTATCAGCCGCCGCTTTAGAAGTAGTCTCCTGGACGTCCGAAACAGGCGAGGGGCAGATGTGGGGATTGTACGTGATCACCATCTTATGATAGCTACTCTCCAACTACGCACTGCTGCAGTTCGAAGATCCCACGACAACACAAGAATGCCCAGGTTCAACATCGATAGACTTAGTGATCCCTCAGTGCGCCAACAATTAAGGGAGCACTTTTCGCAAGGTGTGGAAGCAATCAGCAGCTCAATGCCCGCAACCATCCAAGACCATTGGTGTGCTGTGAAAAATGTTTTTACATCTGGTGCTGAAAGAATCGTCGGTCCATCGCAGGGAAGACATTGGGCGTGGCTTTCAGAGGATACCTGGAGACGGATCGACGAATGAAAACAGCTGAAAGCTCACATTGCAGCTACCCCAGCAGCAGGGAGAAGCGAGCTAGAGTCCCTATATCGCATGAAGATGAGAGAAGTTCAGCGTAGCGTACGACGTGACAAGCGCAACTACATCAACGCGCTGGCTACAGAAGCAGAAGAAGCTGCACGGAGGTGCGACAGCAGGACCGTCTACAGAATTACCAAAGAGCTGACAGGTGGTCGCAGCTCCAGCCAACACCCAGTGAAAAGCCTAGATGGTTCCTTGCTCATTTCGGATAAGGACCAGCTCAAGAGATGGAAAGAGCATTTTGCTACGGTTTTAAACCGTGTATTCACTAGCGATATGCTCCCAAATCAGACTGAGATACCCGAAGTGAGAAGTTCCCGAATACGCACCACGACTCCCAGTAAAGATGAGATCATTACCGCGATCAAGGCACTCAAAACCAACAAGGCGGTAGGACTTGACGGTATTCCAGCAGAGCTCTTACGAGCAGCGCCAACAACATCGGCTGAGCTTCTGCTTCCACTTATAGATAGAGCTTGGGAAGCTGAGAGCTTTCCTAACGAGTGGAAAAAGGGAATGATCGTCAAGCTTCCTAAGAAAGGAAATTTAATGGAGTGGGAAAACTGGAGGGGTATCTGCGTGCTGCCTGCTGTAGCTAAGATAATAGCTTAAATCATCCTTGAGCGAATCAAACAACATCTCGAAGACACACTCGATGCCGAATAAGCAGGTTTCCGCTCTAGATCCTCCTGTGCCGACCACATCAACACTCTGCGGATTATCATCGAACAGTGTGTTGAATATCGATCGCCACTGCACCTGCTGTTCATCGATTTTGAGAAGGCGTTCGATAGTGTCAACAGGGATTTTATTTGGCGTGCCTTACGCAGGAGAGGCATTTCCGATAAACTAACTGCTATTATCAAAGCTCAAAGACATATGAAGGCTCCAAATGTCACGTTCTGCACAGGGGAAGGTTGTCTGAGGAATTTGAGATCCAAAGTGGGGTAAGACAAGGCTGTATCCTTTCACCAATATTATTCTTATTGGTCATTAGCGATGTGCTTCATGCAGCTTTGTCGACGGGAAACGGAGGAATTCGATGGACTCTTACATCTCAACTGAAACATCTTGACTACGCTGACGATGTATGCTTACTCTCCCACAGAATTATGGACCTCCACCAAATGACAGCAGATGTGGAGAGGGAGGCAGGTGTCGTCGGGCTGAAAATCAATACGACAAAAACTAAAATCATCAGCCTTGGAACTAACTCATCGGCTCAAATATGCATTGCTGGACAACCGGTAGAGAGAGTAGAGGATTTCCAGTATCTTGGGAGTATTGTCTCGACTGATGGTGGAACCGAACTAGATATAGCCAACAGGATCGCCAAAGCAAAGTCCGCGTTCGGTATGTTGTCCAAAATATGGCGAAGTAATGCAATCAGTTTGAGCACCAAAATAAGACTGTTCCGCTCCAACGTTGAATCCGTGCTACTATATGGTTGCAGCACGTGGAGAGAGACCACTACTATCACCAGAAAGCTGCAAACGTTCGTTAATAGGTGCCTGCGCAATATCTTAAGTATTTTCTGGCCCAATCGTATCTCTAACGAACACCTTTACGAGAGAACGGGTCAGGAACCAATAGGCACAACTATGCAACGGCGGAAGTGGCAGTGGATTGGTCACACGTTCCGAAAGGGTGACAGCTCCATAGCGAACCATGCTATGCAATGGAATCCTCTAACTCAGGATGGCAGAAGACCTGGCGGTCCGAGGAGAACATGGCGCAGAACAGTCGAGAAGGAGGCACGGCAGTTAGGGAAAAGTTGGGGAGAACTCAGACACATTGCCAGAAACCGTACACGATGGCGCGTAGGCGTAGTAGAGGCCCTAGGACCCACAAGGGGATACAGGACATAAGCGAGCAAGCAAGCAGGCCTGAAGGGTGTCAGTATGCAAGCGTCTGATGGTCGGCCTGTCCCGCTCAGCAGCCGGCCGGGTCAAACCCGAAAAAGCAACGAGCTTCCTGTCAATGGTCTCGCGAACCATTACGGGGGTCAAGGGGTGAACGCGCTGTGCACCGACAGGGGCACAGATAGACTCTCTGATTTTCGACAACGGCATCGACTTAGGATAGGCACATGGAACGTCTCATCGCTCACATGAAAGGACCTTGACCTTGTTGGGAAGGCTGTTAAAAGTCGACTAGATATACCATAGTTGGCGTCTCTTCAACAAAGCAGAGAGGTTCTAAAACTGTAGACCTTTCGGGTGGGTGGAAGCTCTTCCTGTCAGGAGTCGCACCCTCAATGTCTGCTCGGGCGGGAGTGGGGATACTCACAAGTCCCAGGTTGACAGACAGAGTATTGGAGTGGATACCATTAGGCGGAAGAGTTGCGATCTTAAAGCTCAAGCTTGAAAGATCAACTCTGGCATTGGTGCAGGTGTATACACCGAACCTTCAGTCAGAGTACGCAGCTTTCTTAGATGAAGTTGATGCTGCCCTTGAAAAGGTTGCAGATATGGTATCTTTTGTGCTGATTGGTGACTTCAATGCTCATGTGGGTGTAGATATTATGACATGGGGGAGTGTGATTGGGAGGAACGGTGATCCTGATCAAAACGCGAACGGAGAGAGGTTGTTGGATTTTTGTTGTTGAAATGGCTTATCCACCATGAACACTATCTTTCCACATAAAGACATTCACAAATACACGTGGTACCCTCAGGGTCTTCAGCAGAAGTCGCTGATAGATTTCTTTGTGGTACCATCGTGTCTGAAGAGAATGGTTTGTGATGTTCGCGTATTGAGAGGGGCCGAACTGTCAAGTGATCATCACTTAGTGCTGTGCAAATTGTATCTTAGCGAGAGAGTGCCTCCCCTACCAAAGTGTAAACCAAGGATGGTTGCACGCATATGATGGGAGAGGCTACAGGGCGTTGAGATACGGGAGACATTTGCGCGGCAAATATCTGAAAGGTTTGAACTGTTCCAACAAATTAGAGGAAGAATGGCAACTGTTGTCAACAGCAGTTATTGCCTCTGCAGGAGATGTTTGTGGAGAACAACTTGGTTTAAAACGCCCGGAGTTCAAGAAGCCATCAGAGAGAAGAAGAGAGCCTTTAAGGTGTGGATTCACTTGCGGAACTCCGATTCTCGAAATCGACTGAGGCGCGAAGAACTTGCAAATTAGCTGTGAAAACAGCGAAAAAACTGTTTTGGAAGGAGTTTGGCGAAAAATTGGAACGTGACCACAGATCTGCAAATAAGATGTTCTGGCAGACCGTCCACCGACTCAGAGGAAGAAAGTTGAATATCGTTGAAGGAGTCAAATCCAAAGAAGGTACACTTCTTTCCAATCAGAATTGCTCAATCCCGAACAGGGCACCGAAGATGACAGACTTATGGTCGAGAGTTGGGAGGAAAGTAGTCCTACGGTAGAGGAAGTAACTTTGGCGATCAAATCGCTAAAGGTTGGCAAATCTGCTGGTGTGGATGAAATTCGGCCAGAAATGCTCAAGGCCTTAGGTAAAGAGGGAGTGCAATGTCTCCCGCGTGTCATTAAAGTGGCCTGGGAATGTGGTGAAACACCTGGTGATCGGCGAATGGGGGTGATAGTTCCTCTTTTTAAAAAAGGGGACAAAAGAGATCGCGCCAACTATAGGGGTATATCTCTTTTAAGTCTCCCTGGAAAAGTCTTCACCAAGGTGCTAGAAACGCGTTCCAGAGCTGTGTTTGAGGACAGTTTGGGGCCTGACCAGTGCGGTTTTCGTCCCGGTAGAAGCACAACCGACCAGTTATTCACTCTCAGAATGGTTCTTGAGAAGCCCTGGGAGTATGCTAAACCTCTCTATACTTGTTTTGTGGATTTGGAAAAAGCATATGATAGAGTTCATCAGGGAAAACTCTGGAGTGTTCTGCAGGAGTATGGGATTGATGGTTCCCTGTTAAGGGCGATTCAGTCTTTATATACAAACTGTAGAAGCTATGTTCGAATAAACAGTGTTAAATTCATACCTTTCACTGTGGGCGTTGGACTTCGCCAAGAGTGCGTTTTGTCACTTCTCCTCTTCATTGTATATATGAACTGGATGTTGCAGCGCAGCCGTGGCGGAATATGTTTCAAAGTGGGAGGCTTAGGGATTAGGCATCGTTTGTGATGATGCTGGAATGAAGATCAACGTGAACAAATCGGAAGTAATGGTCGTTTTAAAAATACCAATTCAGTGCAGTCTGCATGTTAGTGGTGTCCCACTGAAGCAGGTGGATAAGTTTAAGTACCTCGGGGTCGTATTCACGAGTACTGGGAAGAGCAATGCCGAGTTATTCTGTAGAATTCGTCAGGCTGGATCAATTTTGAGACAGCTTGGTCAATCTGTTATAAGGAAAGCTGAACTTAGTGTTCAAGCTAAGCTATCGGTTTTTATCTCGGCGTATGTTCCAACTCTCACCTATGACCATGAAATTTGGGTATTGGCTGAAAGAATAAGATCGCGGACACAAGCTGCTGAAATGAGGTTCATTCGCGGTGTTGCTGAAATAACTCGTAGGGATCGAGAGTGGGCAACACCGGAGTACGCGAGGCGTTCAACGTTAAGAAGCTACTTCTCCGAACGGAATGCTCTATGCTTCGATGGTTTGGTCACGTAGTTCGTATGCCCCCAGAACGGCGTCCAAGACGTACCGTAATTGCCGTACCATCAGTAGGTCTAGAAATAAATGATTGGATCAAATCCGACATCTCTCCTGGAGCTGTGCTGATGAGTTTTAGTCAATGTCGGAGGATCGCGAAGGATGGAGAGTCCGCCTGAGCATCCTAGCCCCGCAACCCTCATGAAGTATTAGCGGGTTTTTTTTTTTTTTTTATGGTTGCGCAAAGGGGTGTGTAATCTTCTAAAGATACCAGTAGCCCGAGCTACTGGCATGCACGATTCGCAAACCTGAGTAATCGATGCCAGGAATACGCCTACGTACTAAACCACACCCTGCATACTTCAACCACTCTCCCCGCGGGACTACCGTTAGGTATTACTTCGCGGGGCTGGTTAGCTATTTATGCTCTTCATTCGCTGTCTTCCGCTCCTTGTTCCAAAGGTGTTGCCGGTTGGACTTGGTTGCTCTCTCTGACTCTTTCCAGCCGCCTAAGTTCCTGCACGATTATCGCTGCAACTTGTTTCACCGCGTCCCATATTGCATTCGATGCTATCATATGGTGCACAATGTTTTCGGGGGTTGGTATTTCTCCAATTTTTTCCTCCAGTTCTCTGTGCTCTATATGAAAACGTGGGCACTGAAAAAATACGTGCTGATCGTCTTCTGGGGCCTCTCCGCAATTTGGACAGTTGGGAGATTCATCGAGCCCAAACCTGTTGAGATACGCTCGAAAGCAGCCATGTCCGGTTAGGAACTGTCTAAGATAGAAATCTACCTCTCCGTGTTTCCGGTCCATCCATTTTTGGATATCCGGTATAAGTCGATGGGTCCATCTTCCCTTTGAGGACTAGTTCCATCGCTCCTGCCATGCTCGAATGCTTCGCTGTCTTTCTTCCAGCTTGATATTTTTGACTGACGCTTGAGGTTCCTGAATTTTGGCGTCGTAGGTCCTTTGTAGCTCGATAGCCAAGATATCCGCTGGTAGCATTCCCGCGATGACACATACTGCCTCGTCTGACACCGTACGAAAGGCACAGCATACTCTCAGCGCACATAATCTGTTGACAGAGTTTATCCTTCTTGTGTAGGTCTTTTTCATCATAGCTTTGGCCCATATGGGTTCCGCATACATAAGGATGGACTGCACCACCCTGGTTAGAATAAGTCTCCTTTGTTGCCTAGGTCCTCCTATATTTATCATTATTCTTGATAAGGCACCGCTCACCCGAGCCGATTTGTCACACGTTCTTTCAAGGTGCTCCTTGTAAGTGAGCCTCGCGTCGATCATCACACCTAGGTATTTGATAACCGATTTTGATGTCGTACTATGATCTCCTACTCTGATGGTGATTTCCTCTCTTTTCTTGCGGCTGCTTACCAATACTGCCTCTGTTTTATGTTCAGCGAGCTCTAACCCGACTGCTGCCATCCACCGTTTGACTTTTCGGATACATTCATTTGCAATATCCTCTATTTCCTCTAGATGTTTTGCAACCACGACAATTGCAATATCATCGGCGAAGCCTATGATTTTTCCCTCATTTGGGATTCCAAGCCTTAGAACCCCGTCATACATAATGTTCCAAAGGATAGGGCCTAATACCGATCCTTGTGGAACTCCGCCAGATATGTGGTACTGCTTTACTCCATCGTCGGTATCGAAGAGTAGAAACCGTTTCTCCAAGTAGCTCAGTATTATTTTAATTAAGAACCATGGCACCATCATTGACCTAAGCGATTGCACTATGAGTCCCCAATTCGCAGAATTGAACGCGTTTTTGACGTCCAATGTTATTACGGCACCGTATTTCTTTGCACGGCCTCTCCATCTCCTGCCCTGAATAGCTTCTTCCAAGGTTGTAGTTACCCTTCTTATTACGTCTACTGTAGATCGAGCTTTCCTAAAGCCGTACTGTTGGTTGGAGAGTCCCCCGGCTTCACCAATTGCCACTTCTAATCGGTTGCATATGATTCGCTCCAGTATTTTACCCATTGTGTCTAACAGGCATATGAGACGGTATAACGATGGCTCGTCTGGTGGTTTTTTCCCTTTAGACAGCAGCACTAGACGTTGCTTTTTCCATTGGTCTGGAAAAACTCCTTCTGTTAGACAATTGTTGTAGAGTTCCACAAATGGTTGCGTATTTGTTTTAATGGCTAATTTAAGGGCCTTGTTCGGTATGCCATCCAATCCAGGTGACTTAGTATCCTCGAATCGTCTGCATACATCCAGGAGTTCCCTTCGCGTGACACTTGGGATGTCCTATACTTCCGGAGGTGGCTCTATACGCTCTGCTGGTGTTTGAGGTGGAAACAACCCCGATACAATTTTCTGCATAAGGACAGGGCATGAGAGGGAGGGTGCCCTAATGCCTTTGAGTTTTGCCATTACTGTTCTATAGGCGGTGCCCCAAGGATTTACATCTGCCTGCTCGCAGAGTTCCTTAAAGCTATTGCTCTTACTTCTGCGAATGGCTAGTTTTAGCTCTCTTCGCCTATCTTTGAATTGCACCCGTAGGTCCTGATGTGTGGACAAACCTCTAGATCGCTGGAATAGTCTTCTGGCTCTATGGCTCTTGCTGCGTAGCTCTGCTATCTCTTGGTTCCACCAGTATACTGGTGGCCGGCGATTTGTTGACGTTTTCCGGGCCATGGATACGTCGCAAGCCCTAGTTACTTGTTTGGTAACCTCAACGGCCATAGCGTTTGCTGTTCCTGGGCTTATTGTTGACTCTGCAAAAATCAGGGCAAAAGTGTCTTTGTCCATGGTGCTTATTTTCCACCCCATTCGTTGTGCCTTCTTTGTGCGTTCCTGGGTTGGTCTCTTAGGTTGTACTTCAAACAGGATGGCAAGGTGGTCGCTGTGAGTATATTGATTACTGACTCTCCAGTTGGCGCCTCTCGATAAGGGACTAGTTTCAAAGGTGATATCAACTATGGAGCCTACACCATTTCTACTAAAAGTGTGCTCACTTCTTGTATTTAGCAATATTAGGTCTAGTGACGAAACGGCTTCTAGGAGAGCTTCTCCCCTTCTATTGGTCCGTGTGCTGCCCCAATCAGTGGCCCGTGCATTGAAGTCTCCAGCTATAATCTTTGGGCTACGACCTCTAGCATCATCCACGAGCCTATCAAGCATACTTTGGAACTCCTCAATGGTGTTGTTTGGAGATGCATAACAGCTATAGATATTTACTCCTTTGACTTTTGCTCGCACGAAGCCTGTTCCGGGTGTCATCATTTTTTCTTCAAAGGCGCAATCTCCACAGGCCCAAATAGCAGCTCTTTTTGACTCATCCGCAGCCCAAACTGTATCATCGAGATTTTTGTACTGCTCCCATAATACGGCAACATCTATCTTTAACTCGCGAACGGTTTGTGTCAAGATGTCCTGTGCCGCTTCGCAGTGGTTTAAGTTTAGTTACAGCACTTTCATATTCTTCTTGCGACTTTTGCAGCTTCTTGGTATACCGGGCATACTATGCTTCCTGCCGCGTGTTTGATATTGCTACTTCCCTTTTCTTCGCAAAGGACGCACCTTGCATCATTGCTGCAGTTCTTGGATACATGGCCCTTCTGTCCACACCGAACGCAATCCTCACTCCTATCCAACGTGTTTTTACACGCCTTTGCTAGGTGCCCGAAGTTAAGACACCTAAAACATCGCAGCGGTATTATTTTCTCCCGTATTCGGCATACCGTCCATCCGATTTTTATTTTTCCAAACTCCAGAACTTTTTTGGCAGTATTTATCGGGAGGCTAATGACGGCAGTTTGCGTCCCTGCATAGGCTGTCCTCATAGATTTGATGGATGAGATCTCTATGCCTATATGTGCTTCCTCGAACTGCTCGGACAGAGCTTGCCAGATCTCTTCCTTTGTGGTGACGCCATCTAGATCTTTGCACTCAATGAGCACCTCTTGCGTTAGGGATCTCACTTCCGCTATTTCACCGAGAACTTTTCCCACTTTAGTTTGGTGTTCTGATATTCTTCCATCAGCTGCTTTCTTGAGCTCAAGCAGTAGCTCTCCCTTGGCTGTCCTTCTTATGCGGGTTACATCACACCCCAATCCATTCAACTCGGGGTTGGTCTTCACCTTAGCATTAGCGGGTCATTAAAAATGTATGTATGTATGTATATAGGAATCGCATTCCCCATTAGAAAAATTCCTATTACAAGGAATATTAAAAGAGGAAGGGCAGTTCATATATTTTCTGATGGCACAACGTTAAAATTTGTACTAATCAGTCTGACTAAGGTTCAATTTAGGGAATTCGTGCTGCGTTGAGTAGCTAAACATAGAGTCGCCAGCAAATGTCACCGGCATGGATGGTACATTAATCCGAAACACAAGTTATTTACTTACTGAAGTGGTCCTAAAGTTCGGATTTAACCTGGGCCTCAACCAACAAGTCTCTCCATTTAACTCGGTCTTTAGCTAATTGCCACCAGTTACGCACTCCAAGTTGGTCGAGGTCCTTTGAACTTGTGCGCGCTACTTACGGCGAGGAGGTCCTTTACTGCGTCGTCCCTCCGGCTTAGATTCGTAGACTCTGCGGGCCGGAGCGTTGGTGTCCATTCGCTCAACATGTCCTAGCCATCTCAAGCGACCAATACGTAGTTTTTTGACTAGGTTTATGTCACTGTATACCTCGTATAGTTCGCCATTCAATCTTCTCCTCCAAAACCCGTCAACGCAAACGGGACCGAAAATCTTTGGAAGAATTTTTCTGTCGAAGCGACCAAGGATATTTTCATCCGCTTTTAATAAAGTCCATGTTTCAGAGCCGTAAAGCAGGACTGCGATGATCAGGGTCTTATACAAAGTCCCTTAGTAGTTCAAGATAGGGCTTTACTGTTGAATTGCCTCATAAGCCCAAAAAAACAGCGATTGGCAAGAGTTATTCTTCGATTGATTTCTGCGCTGATCTTGTTTGTAGAATTTATAGCAGAGCCAAGGTAGACAAAATCCCTTGTTACCTCGTAGTTATAGCTGCCAACTGTGACGTTCTGTCCAATTCGTCGGTGTTGATTGTCCCTTCCTGTTGACAGCATATACTTGGTTTTTCCCTCGTTTATCGTTAAACCCATTTTGGCCGCAAACACAAGCTGTTTTACTTAAAAAACGAAATGTGGACCTTCTAATGGAAAACCCTAAATATTCATGTGTGTGACGGTGGAGTCGACTGTAACATACAGAATCAGTTGTAAGTCCTTCAAATCACTAAATTTTCATCTGCCTTAATTACTGAGTTGCTAATAATGCTTCATTTATACTTTTCTTCTAAATTCCTTCCCAAGCCAATTTAACACTATCAACAGCACAATTAAGAGGTGTGGGCAAAAGACTATAGTTTTTGATTTACCTTATAACATTTCGCATCACTTATTAAGAACAAAAAATTAAAAGCTCTATATTCCGCTGTTCTTCATCAGTTAAAAAAAAAAAACAAAAATAATTGCGATAAGCCACAAAGATGATAGCACCGACATACGAGTGGCATCATCTAATGAAAGTTGATTACAATTCGTACTTGGACTACAGATCAGTTGCGTTCCAGAGCTTCCCACAACGTCTCGAGATAATAAAATCGCTATTTTTAATTTGTACTTTGCAGCGTTTAGAACTGATCATGAGATCAACACTTTTAATTGGTGAGTTATAAGTCAGTTATATATACAATAAGGTGACCTTTTCCTTTCCCTTTCTAAAGGCACCCTCCTTTGGGCAGCGGTTTGTGTACACACGCTGACTAGAGTTGAGCGTCCCAATACAATCCAAAAGAGATCACCACAAATCTATCAACCTCCACCGAATGCCACTTATGCTGCTAATAATCAAACACAACCATTCCAATGGGTTAAGGTCAACAATCAATGGGTCAGGCGAGATGGTACCAAACTACCAGGTTACTCCCAGGCAAATGTTCCCTACAATCAGACTGGTAATCAATGGAATACACCAACGCCAAATCGTCCTCCTACACCTAATCAGCCGAGTGGTGTGAATTCATGGAACAACGCGCAGCGCCCTGGAAATCAATCGACACCAGGATGGGGCCAGCAACCATCACCCCAACAGCCAACTCAACAGAGACCCCAGCAGATACCCCAAAGCCCCGCACAACAGTATCCTTCTCCTCGTCGTCAAAACTCAACAACATCTCAAAGTGGACTTGGCTGGAATCCTGATGCTGATCGGGCGCTGACGCAAGACCTTCCGCCAACAACACCCCGCCCAGTCTATACCACTACCCCAGTTCCGGTACGGCCTCAAACTCCACCGCCAGCTTATAGGCCACCTGCTGCAACGCCCCCAGGCCAGGCACCTTTCGGTTCTGGATTCAGCAGCGGCCAACAGAGACCATCAGGCAGCCGCGGCACATGGAATCCCGACGCTAGTCTAACCTATGGCGGCGCAGGAGGACACAATGCTCCACCGCAAGGCAGCACCAGGACACCAATAAACCCAAATGCAGGCCGTGGCGGTAGCAATCCATGGGGTGGCATCTTCAATCGCTAAGTTTGTAAAAATTTAATAAAAGCATAGTACACTCAATCAAATAGGCAATTTTAATCTCAAAGGTCAGACATTTAAGGCTAGGAATACTTTAAAATGTTAGCCACTTATCGTTGGCTTGATTCCACGTCAGGGTACCCTCCTTGGGCTCTGGGTCCGTTGATTTCAGCGGTGTCCATGAACGTGTTGACGGATCATAGATAAAGGTTTTATTAGTCGATTGTGGGTTATCGTTAATCGGTTTCACTTGTGGCTGCACAGGGTTAACGATCTCGTATTCCAGAAATGGACTGGGCTTTGTAACATTCTGTGGAATATCACGAGCGGACAAAAGTCCCACCAATGTAACTAAAGTGAGAAGTGTGGTGATATGAGTGTGGTCAGAAAATGTTTGTAAATATTTACCAACAGCAAACAGCGATAGTGTGATCTTCATCTTGGTAAAGCGTCGCTTAATGACTTGTAAACAGACGTCAGGCGTAAACTGATGGCTAAGATGAATAAAATGTAAGCTAGAGCCGGAAAAGATAATAATCGCTCAGAGAGCTTGAGAGCTTTTTCTCTTAATCAATGCTAATTGCTAATTTATTCCAATGAAGCAAAAAATTTAACAGCGAATGTACTATGCGACGCGACGTGATGATGATGAAAATCGATGGCGATATTCGACGGAGAATTATGTGCCAGATGAACTTCATCACATTATTAGAGTGATTCTCTCACATTCTATGAGTAAAGTGACAAAAAAGATTTTTATATAATTTTGATATAAAGGTACACACATATATGCAACCAAAACTCTTTCCCAACCCCGAAGCTTAACAGTGGGCGCATTCGGATTCCAAGGCCCTTGTAAGGGATTTTTTTTTTTTAAACTAGCCATTGGCTAACGACCGACATGACAACATGGAAGATGTGTTATGTCAAGGGTACTTACAAGCTTAGGATACTCACCACCTCATTTCTGAAGCTCAGTATATTGATAGATGTTTCACGAGTGTAAGTAACTCTATATTGACGATATGACCAGCATAGTTCCATACATTCACAAAGGGTGTGCTCGATGGTTTCCTCCTCCTTTGTACAGAGGCGCCGCTTTGTCTCGAGAATCAGATTCAGATTTTTAAGGTTTTATCTCAAGCCGCTGTGGCCAATCAGGAAGCCCATCAGCCTCCTATTCCGATTTATTAATCAGCGTTCGCGCATTTTTTCTTTGTTGTCCCAAAGGATGTGTTATCTTCAATATGTGTTATCTAATAACTAGTAACCTGGGCCACTAGCATGCACGATTCGCAAACCTAAACACACCCTGCACACTTCAACCACTCTTCCCCCAGGAATGCTAGAACTGTCCACCACCTTCAAAAGACCATATTTGCTCTGCAGGGTCAATGTATCTAAGGGAACCTTACGATACGAAAAGTCCAATGTGACTTGAGGCCTTTGTCCATTCGTCTGTGTAATACATAAAATTTGCAGGAGAAAACAGAAAAGAAAGGACTTTCCTATTCCCTTTCCAGCCCCCGAAGTATTACTTCGTTACTCTAAAGCTTCGGTTAGCTCTAAAGCTGTACCTCGTTACTCGTAGTTATTTTTTATACAGCTCTCCTTTTTCAGAATACGCGTGTCTAGTTATATTTGCGGTTCCAAGCTCCTTCAATGCAATCCGTTGTCGCTTCTCTCGTCGTTGCTTCATCATAATGATCACCACTATGTAACTTATTAATCATGTTGTCTGTGGTTAAAGATTCATCCAGCCTCTGTGCCGGTAGACGCCATTGTGCTTCGTACGCAGACAATGAGCATTGATATGTTCAGCGTCTTCAATTACTCCCATTATTCTCGGGCGTAGTAGACAATCTCAGTTGTTGTCGTGTTCAAACTGTGAGGGTATTTTTCGTCGAAGGCTGAAGTTGGCTCGCCGGCTCCAGAGTCAACCCAAAGAAATACCCTAAACTTTGAGAAAGAGGTACTTTATTTATAAAATGAAGCGATTCGATACAATACTTCTTCGAGTCTTCGAATCGAATCTAACCCCGAGGGACGACGCAGTAGAGGGAATCATCGCCGTAGGTGGCGCGCACAAGTTCAAGGGGACCTCGACCAACTTGGAGTGCGCAACTGGAGGCAATTAGCTAAAGACCGAGCTAAATAGAGAGGCTTGTTGGTTGAGGCCCAGGTTCACCCCGAACTATAGCGCCACTTAAGTAAGTAAGATACAATACTTCTCGTTAACAATTCAAATGGTTATCTTTCTAACAACTTCTATACTTAACAATTTGTATATAACTTAATTCTAACGTTGGTCGTCCTGCGGCTGATTCTGTTATGGGTCGGGGTCGCACGGGTTGTTGCACGGCTCGGCTCGGTGCGGTAGTATGTTGGCTTGAAGAGTTCCAGTCCGCGCAAGGGCAGGCTTGGAAAGGGCAGTCCGCACTTTGGGCAAGCGCACAAGGATCCAGTCCGCGCAAGGGGCAGGCTTGGAAGAGGCAGTCCGCACTTAGGGCAGGCTTGCAAGGATCTAATCCGCGCAAGGGGCAGGCTTGGAAGAGGCAGTCCGCACTTAGGGCAGGCTTGCAAGGCTCCAGTCCGTGCAAGGGTCAGGCATACAAGGATTCAGTCCGCGCAAGGGACAGGCTTAGAAGAGGCAGTCCGCACTTAGGGCAGGCTTGCAAGGATCCAGTTCGCGCAAGGGGCAGACTTGGAAGAGGCGGCAAATTTTTTTTTTTTTTAAACTACAATGCTTCTCCCAGACGGGGGAAAACCTATCGGATGACGGGCCGGCCATGGTCAGTAGTAGACCTGTATTTAATCACCCAATAACCGAAGTGAATAAAACGGAATAAATGGGTCGGAAATCGATTCCCGGGGGGAGAAGCTGTCAAGAGTACAAGAGATTGGTGCTTTCACTACTTGAGCAGACTCTCGTTACCACATCTCTCAATCTCCTCCTTATGCAAATTTCTGCAAAAAGCAAATGTGTTGCAGGAGAGGAGGAATCCGAGGAAACCAACTGGGTGCGGTTTAGGGAAGAGCTAGACAGATCTGTCAAAACTCCAACTAAACTCAGAACGAAACGAAAGGTAGAGGATGCTGTTCAAAACCTGACTAGTGTCCTTACAAGCTGTTTTGAACTGACGTGCCCATTGACAAAACCCCCTTGCAGAACTCCGGTTCCCTGGTGGAGCCCAGAACTGCAGCGACTTAGGAAAGAATCCAGAAAACTTCTAAATAGGTCACTCAAGACAAATTTAGAAAGTGACTGGGATCTCTTTAGATCGAAGCAAAAAGACTATAAGAAGTTAATTCGTTTGTCGAAAAGTGCTTCTTATAGAGATTTTTGTGAAAAGGTCGAGACACTCGGTAAAACCAGCAGGTTGGTTAAGGTTCTCAAAAGGGGCAAGCCGACCAAACCGGAGTCACTGAGAAAGTCTGATGGCAAGTTTACTGAGACGAAAGCGGAAACTTTTAGTCTTCTGCTGGAGACTCTCTTTCCTCGCAATCAGATAATCACTAGGTCGCAGCATGGCCCGCTTACCCAGGCTGAGCTTGATCTAAGTCAGAAAACTCAGCGCAGCTGGTATATTGCATCAGCCGTGGTAACAGATGAGGCCATCAAATATGCTATGGCATCTTTTGATGGTTTCAAATCGCCTGGCACCGATGGAATATATCCAGCTATGCTGCAACAGGGTACAGATCAGCTATTGCCAACTCTGAAAAGAATTTTCACCGCTGGCTTGGCGCTGGCATATATTCTTACACCTTGGCGGACAGTTAGAGTAGCTTTCATACCGAAAATTGGTAAGGAAGACTATTCGCTCCCCAAGAGTTTCAGACCTATAAGTTTGACATCCTTCTTACTGAAAAGTATGGAGAGACTGGTGGAATTTCACGTGCGCAAAGTTGCTTTGAGGCTGCATCCACTATCGGAGATGCAGCATGCCTGTCAGCGTGGGAAATCCTGCGGGAGCGCACTTTAAAATTTAGTGGCCAGAATTGAATGCGCGCTTGATAGGAAAGAATACGCGATGGGTATCTTCATCGACATTGAGGGTGCTTTTGACAATGCGACTTTTGACTGCATGTGCGACTCTGCCAGACAACACGGGGTAGATGAAACATTAGTTTTGTGTATTAAAGCAATGCTAATGAATAAGATAAGATTCATAAGATTTTATTTATTCATATAATTTTTTCTAATACAGTACAAAATCAAAATCAAAATTAAGCATGGCTTTGCCGTCTGCCTGGTTGATTTATTAATATTCACAAGTAAAAATAAAATAGTAATTTTAACTTCTATAGTAAACTTCACAAAATAAAGGGAATAGTTTGTTAAAAGCTTTCGTTTATAATTTGCTGTCGATATGTTAGAGCAATTTTGCAATACCGGTAAAGTGTGCTTACATCCGCTTCATTAAGGAGGGAAAGCACTTGCATCTCCGTCAAGACGTCATATCCAAATACATGCCTTCTTGTTTCTCGTAGGATTGGGCATCTTCCCATAAAATGGAATACATCTTCTCTCTCCACTAAGTTACACATGTTGCATAAAATAGGCAAGTTCTCCCTGTGGGGTACGTAGTTCAGGTTCAGGAGTTTACCACGCAGTCTCAGTATCATAGTTATTTCTTCTATCTTGTAATTATCATGGAAATAATTGTTACTCTGCAAGTTATGGTTGAGCTTACTGTAGTTTGCCCTATGTACTGATCCAGTTGCCTCTTCAGCATATCTCGCTCTAGCCTGCTCGTCTAACTTTATAATGAGCTGGTACAATTTGGTGTCCCAGTTTTGCATGTTGTCCTCTCTCAGTTCGATCCCACATCCATCAGCCAGATCCAGCCATTCCCTGTACCAACCAGTTTTTGTTTGCACAGCATTCAGAACTACTTTTCTTGGGAGACGGTGGGCTGGCATATTAAGAGCTTTTAGTATATAAACTACCTGTAGCTTGAATGTCTTAATAAATAAAGGCGATAAGCCTGTTTCGAGCATAAGCATGTAGTTAGGTGTATTCGGTGGAAGGCAGAATATTCTTTTCACATAAAATCTTAATAGCTTCTCCACCGTTTCGTACTGCTTTCCGCCCCATACTTGCGCCGCATAGAACAGGATCGACTCGGACACCGCTTCAAAAACCCTGAATTTGCTGCTGTGATTAATATATTTGCTGTTGAAACAATTTTTCCAAGCTACATTGATGGCCGTTTTAGATTTTATTAATTTTTCCTTGAGATGCCGTTCCATGCTCATATTTTTAGTTATGTAAACCCCGAGATACTTGTACTCCTTAACAATTTCGATTGCTCCCTCATCAAAGTGCCACTTTTCGTTGGAACAATTTCGGCCACCACCTTCCTTGAAAATCATAATTTTGGACTTGTTAAGGTTGACCACTAGCTTGCATAATTTGGTGTACTCATGCAAACGATTGATCATGAGTTGTAAGGAATCCGGGGAGTATGCCAACAGAACAACATCGTCCGCAAACAAAAGGGCTTTGACGAGCACACCCGCGTATTCCACACCTCCTGGTAAACAGTCAGTCAGGTCATGAATGAACAGAGCAAATAAATTTGGGCTCAGCGCACATCCCTGTCGTACTCCTGAATGCGTTTGGAACCATGCCGATAGAACATCTCCATCCCAAACCGCAGTTTCGTATCAGCATATAGATTTCCTATTAGCCTTCCAAATTTCAGTGACATTCCCAAAGAGTAGAGCTTATATAATAGGGCAGTTCTGTCCACCGAGTCGAAGGCGTAGAGCTTCTTGCTTTGCGAAAGAAATGACTTTGCAATGCTGCTTAGTACAAATATATGGTCGACTGTAGAGTACCCTGATCTAAAACCCGCCTGGAACTCATTCAGTAGGTTATTGGCTCCTATCCACGCATTTAATCGTTTTTGAAGTATCGCCGTAAAAATTTTGTAGGATGCATTCAGAAAGGAAATACCCCGATAATTCCCTGGATCCAATGTACAACCCTTTTTATGGATAGGAAAAATTAATGCCTCCTTAAATCGCTGCGGGACACATCCGTACTCCAAAATATTATTAAACAAGCAGGTCAGTCTACCGTGAAGCTCATTGGTGCCATACTTGTAAAACTCCGAAGGGATCCCATCCGAGCCTGCTGCTTTGCCATCCTTCAGATTACACAGTGCTTCTGTAACCTCAGCATGTGTTATCGCATTGTCCAAAATTTCATTCGCGAAGCCAGGTGTAGTATATTGGAAGCTTTCACTGTACGCAACCGGGTTCAGTACACTTTCGAAGTGCTGTCGGAGAATGTTAGGGTTCAGCTCCCTAGCAATAGTGTACCTTCTGCCATTGACATTTCTTATTCGCTTCCAAAAGTCAGCTGCATTCCTACAATGCGCCAATTTATGTGCCTCTAGCTGGCAGTGGTTTTTCCTCTTCTGCATACACAGGGTCTTGTACTTAATGTTGGCTTTGATATAAGAGTCACGGATCACACTTTTATTACAGATTCTAAATAGTTTAAGCCAGGCGAATAAAATCTGTCTGGCTCTTTCGCACTCATCATCAAACCACGGTTTTATGCCTTGCGTCTTCTGCTTGTTGCTTCTAATGGAACATGGGTAAGAGTTCTTAATACTATCTTCTATTCCTTCAAGATTTAATTCCTGTTGGGCTATAAGGTTTTCATCTAAAAGCTTCATATACATGGGTTCCATCGCAAAACTCCACACCAGCTTGTGGGCTAACTTCATATCTCTGGTTCTCTCCGTCTGGGTGCTAGTATGTTCAAAGGTAGCAACAATAGGCAAGTGGTCAGAGTAAGGCACCAGTTTAACCTCTAAGTCCGTAACGCGCAAATTCCAATCACCTCCTAATAAGCAATAGTCAATAACCGACGTTCCCTGCTTTCCCACAAATGTGAGGTTGCCGATTTTGTCGCTCACACTGGTACCATTTAGCAGACGCATTCCAAAGGAATCACAGAGTTCCAGAAGTTTCGTACCGTTTGCATTGCATGTTGAATCCATCGATTGGCGCCTTATATCAGCCACATTGTTTGCTGCTCCATGTTCTTTGCCTACTCGTGCGTTTAGGTCACCTATTACCATTATGTTTGAGTTGGTAATTTGCATCAGTACCTCCTGAAGTCTATCGAAATCCCTTTGCCAGTTGTTGCAGTTTAAATAGGACGGTAGTATGCAGTATTGCGTTTTCTCGAACTCCAAGCTTACATAAACCAACTCCTCCAATACTTTAAACTCACAGTGAACCTCACCAAGATCCTTCTTGAAGCCAAAGTAGCACCCTCCACTCGCCCTTCCTCTCCTGGACGTTCTCGTTGCTGAAATCCATTTAAATTCGTAGTTCATAAAACTGCATTCATAACTTTTAAAATTCATTTCTTCTACATGAGTTTCTGCTAATGAATAGAACTTTGATAGTGGATGCGGATTGTGGCCAATACGTTATGACAGGGGTAAACAGGGGCTGTCCGCAGGGTGGCG
This sequence comes from Brachypalpus laphriformis, assembly GCA_945910035.1. Taxonomy (NCBI): domain Eukaryota; kingdom Metazoa; phylum Arthropoda; class Insecta; order Diptera; family Syrphidae; genus Brachypalpus; species Brachypalpus laphriformis. Next base: position 40,739,098 of record OX246756.1, read on the forward strand.
TTCTGTCTCCATTGTTATGGTGCATGATGGTCGACTCTCTGTTGAACACTCTAAATAGTTCTAACTTCTACGCTCAGGCATATGCGGATGATGTCGCCGTACTTTCTGTCGGGCCATGCCTGGCGACGGTCTGTGCTAACGCGCAGGCGGCGTTGGACATGATCGATGAATGGTGTACTAGGAGTGGGCTTTCGGTGAATCCTCGTAAAACTGAGGTTGTTCTTTTTACGAGAAGGAGGATTTTGACCGGTCTGACTCAGCCAGTGCTAAAAGGCGTCACCATTCGCATTTCCAATGAAGCCAAATATCTGGGATAAGAAACTAGATAAGAAACTTCATTGGTCTAAACATGTCGAGTCGAAAACATCCAAGGCGCTCTCAGTCTTCTGGCAGTGTAAGGGTGCTTTTGGCAAGACTTGGGGCTTGTCACCGAATAAGGTCCTCTGGATCTACACGGCTATGATAAGACCATTCCTCGCATATGCGTCGGCTGTTTGGTGGAAAGGGCTCTCGCGTAAATATGTGGTTGCCTTTTGCGCGAAACTCCAAAGAACGGCTTGTCTCGGCTGCACGGGAGCTTCCCGAGTACGCCTGGCTCTGCTCTAGACGCTTTGCTGAAATTACCTCCCCTTGATACTTATATCATGGGTTGCACTATCAAAGCCATCCATCGTCTTAGGCGGGGCGGTTTTTGGTATACTCCACACTGGAACTTTGATGAACTTGCGCGACACTCATCTTACGACTACTGTCTTATAGACATGCCGTCTGATGCAATGACACCAGAACTTCAGCTGATGCGCAAATTCAGCGTCGACTTTCCTTGTGTCCAGTACTGGCTTCGGTCAGGGTCTGAGCCGGGAATGGAATGTAGTCGTATTTTCACGGATGGTTCCAAAACCAGTCAAGGGTCTGGCGCTGGTGTCTTCGTGGAAGTCGACAACATTAGATTTCACTTTTCGTTAGGCAAATATGCGTCTGTTTTCCAAGCGGAAACTTATGCAATCCTAATGGCCATGAACTATGTTGTGAAGAACAGGTGGAAGGGACGTAGCATTTGTGTCTGTAGTGACAGTCAGGCTGCGCTTAAGGCCTTGCTTAACCCTTTAACCAGTTCCAAAATAGTTCGTGAAACCAAAAACTCTTTGAACTTGGTCGCAAGGCTGAATTCTCTGTCTCTTGTCTGGGTCCCAGGTTACACTGGAGTCTTGGGGAACGAGATCTCCGATGAGATTGCTAGACAAGGCTCAGAGGAGGGTTTCTCAGGTCCCGAACCCGCGTTGGGTCTCCCTGCATCCTCGGTTAGGGGTTCCATTGACGATTGGGTCTCTCACGAGCACAATTGTGTGTGGCATGACTCTACGGGATGCAGGTTGACTAAATAAATGCTCCCGGACGTCTGTAAGAAATCAGCGGCATTCTTGCTGTCTCTCAGCAGAAAAGACTGTAGACAACTTATTGGCGTCTTGACAGGCCACTTTGCTTTTGCCAAGCACCTTAACGTATTGGGCTTAAGTGACACTACAATCTGCGACGCTTGTGGAGAGAGCGACGACACCGCGGAACATTACCTCTGTGAGTGTCCGGCCTTTGCTCGTGTCAGGTGGCAGATCCTCGGTGCGGATGTGGTAAGTGCTGGTACTGTAAGCTCCTCATCACTGAAGTGCTTGCTTGGCTTTCTTAGAAAGACAAGGAAATTCCAATAAAATGGGTAAATCAGGGTTTGCTCTCTGGTAGTGCAATAGACCAGTTGCGTCTGAGTGCTCCAGTCAAGCGTTTCATATCCCGACAAAAAAAAAAAAAAAAAAAAAATTGAATATATAAGTTTAATACTTTAATCCTGGCTTCGAAGACACGACGTGGTCAGCGACGGTTACCGTTATAGTCTCTATGATTTTTTTTCTGTTGCTTATAAGTACTACTGCCGCAAGCTTTAGATCCATGCTTGTTAGCCAGTCTCGGACGGTCCTTATAGCTTTATTGCATTCTTCTATGAGTTTTAGCACAGCGATCGCTCTGTCTTCAAGAAAACCTATTATTTTTTATGTTCTTCGGATTTGCAGTCTAAGGACACCATCGTACATAAGGTTCTAAAATGGTGGACCCATTACAGAGCCTTGAGGGATGCTATTTGTCAGTGTGTAGCGCGCCATTGGGGCCTCGACGCGGATGATACCAGAAAAAGATTCTGGACCTACGAACATGGTTGCTTAGCCTATCCATGCTAATTCATCAGCTGACTCATTGCCTTCAATGCCTTAGTGGCCAGGCACCTAACACAGTGCAACTTTATTGTATTTGGCTAGGGACTGTAAGGCACTTAAACAGCATTTAGCTAGCTTAGAGTCAAATGAGTGAGAGAATAGCACGTTGAGTTTAATTAACTGTCGGAGAATATATGACTTTTGAGTCCTTTCATATCTTTGTCAAGGTTTATCGTTGTAGATATCTTAATGGCATATATGTCAGCTTAGAACACACTAGGACATAGGCCGAGATTTTGGTGTTGGATCCAATAAAGTCAGCACCGACTCCGGCTTTTATTTTTGACCCGCCAGTGAACCACACAAGGCTTCTAGAGTCCAGTGATGGTCCCATGTTAATTTGTAATGGTTACGTGTGCCAATTAGCCAATCAGAATAAGGTTACGTAGTAAGAGATAGAAAGGGACTTGGACTTCGAACGCACCCAGGTTCTCCAATTTGAACTTTATGTTTTCGTATAGTCCACGAAGCTCACATTTCTCGAGTTGCCCACAACCTTATAATTGTCGATTACGTGGTGGAGATTGAGAGATGAAGATGTGCATGCGATTCTTCGAAAGATAATCATTGAATCGGAGAGTGTAAATTCATTTTCGTACTCGAATAAATATTACTTTATCTCCAATAAGATTGCTTGGCAGAGTTTTGAGGAGGATTTCTCAGGGCACAAACTTTCGTTGAATTTTCCTGCATCCTGGGTTGGGACTCCTATTGCCTATTAGGTTTCTCACAGACACAAATGTGTGATATGAATCTCCAGGACACAGGCTAATTACGATTACGTACCATTTCCCGTAAGTCTGTACGAAATCGGGAGCATTCTTGTTGTGTCTCAGCAGAAAAGGCTTCAAATACCTTATTGGCGTCTTGACAGATCACTTTGTTTATGCTGCGTTTTCTAAGTGACCCTACACTCTGTGACGCTTGTGGAGGGGGCGGCGATGCTGCGGAATATTTGCTGTGCTATTGTCCTGCTCTTGTCCTTATTAGGTGACAGATTTTCGGTGCTGATGTGGTGAGTACTGGTACTGTAAACACCTCATCACTGAAGTGCTTACTTGGCTTTCTTAGAAAGGCAAGAACATTCCAACAAATTTCTCTCTCTGAAAGTACAATGGACCAGCTGCATCTGAGTGCTCCAGACGGGCGTTTCTTATCCCCAAAAAAAAAATAAAAATTATACGATACGATCGTCAAAGTCAATTGATTGTTAATGTGTAGTTTAATAGAGGATTGTGAAGTAAAACGTTTTTAAAAAACTGCAGCTTTACTGAGCGAGTCATTTTAGCACACATTAACATTGGCCATGACGATGGCGAATCATAAAGCGCTTGAGTTGTTAAGCATGAAGAAAGAATTCTGCGAAATATTTCAAACTGCATGATTCATAAGCATGATTAGTTGTATAGCAACGCTTATGACGTTAAGAGCAAAATATTCGACAGCTTTTACGGCGCATCGAACTGACTGGGGATCGGAAAACAGGTCTTATTATTATGCACTCTCTCGTTCCATTGATACTTGTAAACAAAAAAAGTACATTTGACTTCTGGTTAAGTGAGTTGGGAGTAGTTGCACTCTTGGAAGGTGGTGTCTCGGTGAGTACATTCCTAAAATAATAAATATTTCGCCCATTAAGAAACTAGAAATGCTAAAATTATCATAAACTATAAACTCAGGTGGTCAAACGGTAGTGCATGCGATTGTATGAAAACACAAGCGTTTTCACTAAGCCTAGGGCTACAAACTCCTACTTTCAACCTTCACGTGGTGACCGCTGAGTGAGTAGTACCTTTCTCGGAGACAGGGTAACCAACCTCGTTGGAAGATTTTTGGCGGCAGCAGACGAGAGAGGGGGGAAGAGTGCTTTCTCATTAGAGTTCATGTTCCAGACGGCAGCAGAAGAATTTCCTAGATGGAGTCAACGTTGGCGTCTACAATTCCAGTTAGGCTGAACTTAGTGAACACTTTGCAGGAGGTGCTTCGACATATTTGAATCACAGACCGGTAAGGAATTTTCAGGGTTAGTCAGGACCTTTGAATAGGGATGGTGACGGAGGATTTCTTAATGGGCCAACGGCAGCACCGGTATACCCAGCCCTGCATCATAGTTGCATAACAAAAGAAACTCTCCCTCCAGGTTGAGTGTTGCGCCATCGGATTAACTTCCCTACCACGTAAAAAACATATGGTTACGAAGCAACAATGATCTTCATGTCTGCACGTGGAATGCTAGGTCCCTCCACAAATCACGTGCAGTTGAACAAATTGCGGAGATCCAAGACTGCAAAGCAGACATTACCGCCATCCAAGAAGTGCGATGGGATGGGCCGAGCAAAAGGAGAATGAAAAACTGCTACATCTACTACGCCGATTGCTACAAACAAGATGGACAGCGCCTATTGGGATGCGGATTTGTTATTAGAGGCATCCTTAGGCAAGAAGTCTTGAGTTTCTGGCATGTGAACAAGCAGATCATGGATATCCATATCAAGGCTAAATTCGCCAACATTAGCCTAATATGCGCTCACGCTCCACATGAGAAAATGGACGAGGTGACGCAGGAAAGAAGACTTCTTTCAGCTATTGGACGACGCGTATGAGCAATGCCATGGCCCCGACGTTAAAATACAGCTAGGAAAAGAGGACGTCTTTAGTAGCATAGTCGGTAAGCACAGCTTGCACTACACCACATCCGACAACGGATTCAGACTAGTCGAGTTTGCGGCGGAACGAAACGTTGTCGTAGCTAGCTCCCACGTCTTGATATTTACAAGGGGACATGGCTCTCTTTTGATCGAAAAACCATCAACCAAATCGATCACATTCCGATCAGTGCAAGAAACTCCTCCAGTATTCTGGATGTTCGGGCTTTCCGATGATCCAACATGGATTCGGATCACTACCTAGTTGTACCCAAGGTACGGATGCAGATATCCAGAACGGAGCGAAATCAACGAAATACTATGAGGGAGTTTGACGTCGGATGGCTACAATCGCAAAAGACAGCCAGAGCTTTTGCCGATCGATTAAGTTTCATCTCAATCTAAGTCCTATGCCGCCAGCAGCAAATGCGGAAGACCAGTTTCGACGTTGCCAACAAGCCATCAGAGCTGCCGCTTTTGATGTACTGACTTTCTCTCGGCCACCACAACGAAACCCCTGGTTTGATGAAAAACGCTGGCAAGCACATACAGCAAAATAATTGGCATACAAAGCGGCACTGCATAGAAGGACTAGAGCTGCTCGCGAAATCTACGAGCGGAGGAGAAAAGAGGAACGTCAACTTCTCAGAAAGAAGAAAAAGGAGCTTGAGAAGCGCTCGATCGAGGAGATTGAGAGACTTTATGACAGGAATGATGATCGGAAATTAAACCAAAAGGTAAAATGAACGGGCCAGCGTTTCAAAGCCAAAACAGAAGCCTGCAGGGACGAAAATGGTAATATAGTAGTAGAATCGCAGTCGGTTCTGAGGATATGGAAGGAACACTTCTGCAGACTGTTAAACGGCGATGATGACCAATATTCCGCTGTCAGGCAGAATGAGCCATTCAACAGTAACAATGACAGTCAAGATTCCCGTCAACCAGATCAGAATGAAGTGAGGATAGTGATATCTAAACTTAAATCTAACAAAGCTGTTGGAGCCAACGGCTTTGTCGCCAAACTTTTCAAGGCAGGAGGAAATGAGTTGGTAAAGAGTATGAACCAGCTCATCTTTAAAATCTGGTCGGACGAAAGTATGACCAATGAATGGAACCTCAGCTTAATTTGCCCGATCCTGAAGAAAGAAGACTGTCTGAACTACGCAAACTACAGAGGTATAAGTCTTCTCAATATTGCATATAAGATCTTTTCTGCCGTATTATGTGAATGCCTAAAACAGATCGTCAACACCCTGATAGATCCTCATGAGTGTGGGTTCAGGTCGGAAAGGTCCACCATTGACCAAATATTCACCCTACGGCAGATCTTGGAAAAAACCCACGAATATAAAATCGATACGCACCACCACCGCTTCGTCGATTACAAAGTTGCCTATGATAGCGTGTATAGAGACGATTTAAACAGAGCTATGTCTAGTCTCAGCTTCTCTGCCAAGCTTGTCTGTCTGAGCACCATGACGATGGAGAACTCTCGCCATTAAAGTCGGAAAGACACCACCGAACCGTTCGATGTCAGGAAAGATCTTAGACAAGATGACGCGCTATCATGTGATCTCTTTAACAAAGTACTTGAAAGAATTGAACGAAACTCACAAGCCAACTCCAGAAGTACAATCTTTTACAAGTCTGTACAACTACTCGCTAGCGCCTATGACACTTACATAATCAGAAGAACTCAGCGGGCCATCAGTGCGACATTTGAGAGTATTGAGATCGAGGCAGCAAAGATGGGTTTAGCGGTCAATGAAAGCAAAACAAAATAGATATATGCTGTCTACAAAGAAGGGCATTTGAACAGAACGCCACAATATTTAGACGGATATAAATTTTGAGGTAGTAAATGACTAGGCTCTATAGTGAGCTCCGCATGTGGCATCAGTGGTTAGATCAAACGAAGAACTACCCTTGCCAATCGCTGTTGTTATAGGCTAAGAAGACAACTGAGTAACAAAGTCATATCTCCAACTACAATACTAAGGTAACACTTTATAGGAGATTAATCATCCCAGTCCTGCTGTATGACGCAGAGGCATAGACTTTGGTAAAATCAGATGAGAATACCCTTGATTACTTTAAGAGAAATTTGTTCAGTGATCTTTGGTCCCGTCTGCAGAGACGACGAGTGGAGGAGAAGGTACATTGCTGAACTATACGGTCTGTATAATGACATCGACTTAGCCAGAAGATTTCACATACAGCGAATAAGATGACTGACTCATGTAGAGTGGGTGGAGCCTAACTTTCCCCCCCGGATGGACCGCGCAATAGAAGACCTAAGTAAGTATGTAAGTACCTAATCTAATCTGGTCCTCTGTTTTCTGGGATTTGAACATGAACTTGACGCACAGTGGTCTGACACACGAACCACTGCGCCAAGGCCCAGCTTAGGCCTTTAGAAGCTCATTTCTTTAGCGTTCATCCACTCAGAATGGTGAGTGGTGATAGGATTTTGACGGCCAGATTCCGGACTAGAGTACGACGTGTCACCATCATACAGTGTTACGCCCCAACGAATAGTTCGTCTGAGGACGAAAAGGAGAGTTTCTACAATCTCTTAAGCGCCGTCTTCAACACAACACCAAATGGAGACATTGTCATAGTGATGGGAGATTTGAATGCCAAGGTAGGCAGGGACAACGAAGGGCTCAAGCATGTAATCGGGAAACATGGTCTAGGCAACCGCAATGACAACGGCGAAAGGTTTGTGGATTTCTGCAATGCCAACCGCCTTGTGATTGGTGGCACCATGTTTGAGCACAAGACCTGCCACAAAGTCAGCTGGGTTTCCAACGACAGGCAAGCAACCTCCAACCAAATTGACGATTTTGCTATCAGCCGCCGCTTTAGAAGCAGTCTCCTGGACGTCCGAAACAGACGAGGGGCAGATGTGGGGATAGTACGTGATCACCATCTTATGATAGCTACTCTCCAACTACGCACTGCTGCAGTTCGAAGATCCCACGACAACACAAGAATGCCCAGGTTCAACATCGATAGACTTAGTGATCCCTCAGTGCGCCAACAATTAAGGGAGCACTTTTCGCAAGGTGTGGAAGCAATCAGCAGCTCAATGCCCGCAACCATCCAAGACCATTGGTGTGGTGTGAAAAATGTTTTTACATCTGGTGCTGAAAGAATTGTCGGTCGATCGCAGGGAAGACATAGGGCGTGGCTTTCCGAGGATACCTGGAGACGGATTGACGAACGAAAACAGCTGAAAGCTCGCGTTGCAGCTACCCCAGCAGCAGGGAGAAGCGAGCTAGAGTCCCTATATCGCAAGAAGATGAGAGAAGTTCAGCGTAGCGTACGACGTGACAAGCGCAACTACATCAACGCGCTGGCTACAGAAGCAGAAGAAGCTGCACGGAGGTGCGACAGCAGGACTGTCTACAGACTGTCACGAAAGAGCTGACAGGTGGTCGCAGCTCCAGCCAATACCCAGTGAAAAGCCTAGACGGCTCCTTGCTCATTTCGGATGAGGACCAGCTCAAGAGATGGAAAGAGCATTTTGCTACGGTTTTGAACCGTGTATTCGCTAGCGATATGCTCCCAAATCAGACTGAGATGCCCGAGGTGAGAAGTTCCCGAATACGCACCACGACTCCCAGTAAAGGCGGTAGGACTTGACGGTATTCCAGCAGAGCTCTTACGAGCAACGCCAACAACATCGGCTGAGCTTCTGCTTCCACTTATAGATAGAGCTTGGGAAGCTGAGAGCTTTCCTAACGAGTGGAAAAAGGGAATGATCGTCAAGCTTCCTAAGAAAGGAAATTTATTGGAGTGCGGAAACTGGAGGGGTATCTGCGTGCTGCCTGCTGTAGCTAAGATAATAGCTAAAATCATCATTGAGCGAATCAAACAACATCTCGAAGACACACTCGATGCTGAACAAACAGGTTTTCACTCCGGATCCTCCTGTGCCGACCACATCAACACCCTGCGGATTATCATCGAACAGTGTGTTGAATATCGATCGCCACTGCACCTGCTGTTCATCGATTTTGAGAAGGCGTTCGATAGTGTCAACAGGGAGTTTATTTGGCGTGCCTTACGCAGGAGAGGCATTCCCGATAAACTAATTGCTATTATCAAAGCTACATATGAAGGCTCCAAATGTCACGTTCTGCACAGGGGGAGGTTGTCTGAGGAATTTGAGATCCAAAGTGGGGTAAGACAAGGCTGTATCCTTTCACCAATATTATTCCTATTGGTGATTAGCGATGTGCTTCATGCAGCTTTGTCGACGGGAAACGGAGGAATTCGATGGACTCTTACATCTCAACTGAAACATCTTGACTACGCTGACGATGTATGCTTACTCTCCCACAGAATTATGAACGTCCACCAAATGACAGCAGATGTGGAGAGGGAGGCAGGTGTCGTCGGGCTGAAAATCAATACGACAAAAACTAAAATCATCAGCCTTGGAACTAACTCATCGGCTCAAATATGCATTGCTGGACAACCGGTAGAGAGAGTAGAGGATTTCCAGTATCTTGGGAGTATTGTCTCGACCGATGGTGGAACCGAACTGGATATAGCCAATAGGATCACCAAAGCAAAGTCCGCGTTCGGGATATTATCCAAAATATGGCGAAGCAATGCAATCAGTTTGAGCACCAAAATAAGACTGTTCCGCTCCAACGTTGAATCCGTGCTGCTATATGGTTGCAGCACGTGGAGAGTGACCACTACTATCACCAGAAAGCTGCAAACGTTCGTTAATAGGTGTCTGCGCAATATCTTAAGGATTTTCTGGCCCAATCGTATCTCTAACGAACACCTTTACGAGAGAAGGGGTCAGGAACCAATAGGCACAACTATCCAACGGCGGAAGTGGCAGTGGATTGGTCACACGTTCCGAAAGGGTGACAGCTCCATAGCGAACCATGCTATGCAACGGAACCCTCTAACTCAGGATGGCCGAAGACCTGGCCCGCGGAAAACATGGCGCAGAACAGTCGAGAAGGAGGCACGGCAGTTAGGGAAAAGTTGGGGAGAACTCAGACACATTGCCAGAAACCGTACACGATGGCGCGTAGGCGTAGTAGAGGCCCTAGGACCCACAAGGGGATACAGGACATAAGGATCCACTCAGAATAGAGATTAATATACTCTGCATCAAAGGTGGCTACCCTAAGACCATGGCTGGTCAAACGGTAGTGCATGCGATCATATGAAAGCACAAGCGTTTTCACTCAGCTGAGGCCTACCAACTCCTACTCTCAACCTCCACGCGATGACAGCCGGGTGCCTAGTACCTTAATCCAAGAAATGGGGAACCAACCCCGTTTGGCGGATTCTTGGTGGCAGCAGATGAGAGAGGGGGGAAGAGTGCTTTTCTCACTAGAGCACTTCTTCCTGTTCCATGCGGCAGCGGATGAAATCCTTAGACGGAGTCAACGGTGGCGTTTATAGTTCCAGTTAGGTTGAACTTAGTGAATACCTTGCGCGAACTGCTTCGACGTATTCGGATCACAGGTCGGTAAGGAATTCCCAATGTTGGTCAGGACATTGGAATAGAGATGGTGGCGGAGGAGCCCTTAATGCGCCAACGGCAGCGCTCATACTCCCGTAGTGGACTACTGGCACCGGTGTACCCGGCCCCTCGTCCTAGTGGAATAATTAAGGAACTGGCCCTCCAGGTTGGGGATTGTACCGTCGGGGTAACTTCCCTACCACGTAAAAAACGCATGGTTCCGAAACAACCAAAAGCCTCGGATAAGGATGACTCAACTAATGACGACCCCAGCAAACGAAATAAGGACAACGACCTTCGGATCTGTACGTGGAATGTTCTGTCCCTTGACAGACCACGTGCAGCCGAACAACTAGCAGAGGCCCTAGATGCTATACAGCAGATATTACCGCCATCCAGGAAGTACGATGGGATGGGCCGGACAAAAAGAGGATGAAAAACTGTGACATCTACTACGGTGATTGCTACAGAGGCAACAGGCAACGCTTATTCGGATTCGGATATGTCATAGGCGGCAGACTTAGGCAAGAAGTCTTAAGCTTCCGACACGTAAGCGAGCGTATTATGACTATCCGGATCAAAACTAAATTCGCTAACATAAGCCTAATATGTGTTCATGCCCCACGGAAGAGAAGGACCCTGCCACCAAAGAGTGTTTCTACGAGCTCCTCGACAAAACATACGAGCAACGTCCTAAATACGACGTTAAAATCGTATTGGGCGATTTTAACGCCAAAATAGGAAAGGAGGATGTCTTTGGTAGGGCAGTCGGTAAGCATAGCCTACACGACACCACGTCTGATAACGGACTAAGGCAAATTGATTTCGCTGTGGAGCGAAATGCCACCATAGCAAGCACATGGTTTCCTCATCTCGATATTCATAAGCAGACATGGCGGTCCAATGATCATGTAACGATCAACCAAATTGATCATATTGCGATCGACGCAAGGCATGCCTCCAGTATTCTGGATGTCCGGACCTTCCGGGCGGCCAACATAGACTCGGATCATTACCTTGTTGTAGCCAAGGTACGAATGCGGATATCTTAATCTGAGCAACAAAGAAGAATCACTGTGAGAAAATTTAACGTCGAAAAACTACAATCGCAAGAGACCGCCAGACTATTCGCTGAACGCGTATCCCGAAATCTCTCAGTCACACCTTTACCGCCAGCATCAAGTACCGAAGACCAGTGGCAACGCTGCCAACATGCCATCAGAAACGCCGCGACTGACGTGCTGGGTTCTCGCTCGCCCACCACCGCGAATCCCCTGGTTTGACGAAGAATGCCGGGGAGCGCATGCAGCAAAACAAGAGGCATACAAAGCGGCGCTGCAAAGGAAGACGAGAGCTGCTCGTGAGCTCTACGAGCAAAAGAGACGGGAAGAACATCGGCTTCTCCAAAAGAAGAAGAAAGAGCATGACAAGCGCGCGTTTGAGAATATCGAGAGTTTATACTCCAGGAACAATGTACGGAAGTTTTACCAAAAGGTAAAAGGAACGTGTCAGAGAAGCAATACCCGTACAGAAACCTGTAAAGATGAAAATGGAAACGTCGTAGTAGAAACACAGTCGGTGCTGAGAATATGGAAAAACTACTTCTGCAGACTGTATAACGGCGACGAAGACCAACATCCCGCTGTCAGGCAGAATGAACAATTCAACATAGATGATGATAGTCAAAATTTGCGTCCACCTGACCAAAACGAAATGAGGATAGCAATATCCAAGCTAAAATCGAACAAGGCTGCTGGACCTGACGGCTTACCGGCCGAACTTTTCAAGGCAGCTGGGGGTGAATTGGTAAAGTGCATACACAAACTCATTTCTAATATTTGGTCAGACGAGTGTATGCCTGATGAATGGAATCTCAGCATCGTTTGCCCGATCCACAAGAAAGGAGACCCCCTCAACTGCGCCAATTATAGAGGCCTCAGTCTCCTCAACATCGCATACAAGATCTTTTCTTGAATATTGTGTGAACGCCTGAAACCTTTTATCAACAGCCTGATTGGACCCTATCAGTGCGGTTTCAGGCCAGGAAAGTCCACCATCGATCAAATCTTCACACTTCGGCAGATCCTGGAGAAAACCCAAGAATTCCAAATCGATACTCACCACCTCTTTATCGATTTCAAGGCCGCCTATGACAGCATCTATAGAGAAGAGCTTTATAGAGCCATGTCGCCATGTCTAGTTTTGACATCCCTGCCAAACTTGTCCGTCTGTGCAGGCTGACGATGGAGAACGCTCGCTGCTCCATCAAGGTCGGTAATGACCTCACCGAGACCTTAGATGTCAAAAAAGGCTTTAGACAAGGTGACGCGCTGTCATGTGACTTCTTTAATATTATACTTGAACGGATTGTGCGGAACTCAGAAGCCAACACCGGAGGCACAATCTATTACAAGTCTGTACAACTGCTTGCATACGCCGACGATATAGACATTATCGGAAGCAGCGGGCTGTCACCGGTGCTTTTGCAAGCATTGAGGCGGAAGCGGCCAAAATGGGTTTGGCGATAAACGAGGCAAAACCAAGTATATGCTATCAACTAGAAGGGAAAACCAACACCGACGAATTGGACAAAACGTCACAGTGGGCAGCTATAACTTCGAGGTAATAAGGGACTTTGTCTACCTTGGCTCTGCTATAAATTTTACAAACAAAATCAGTGCAGAAATCAATCGAAGAATAACTCTTGCCAATCGCTGTTTTTTTGGGCTTATAAGGCAATTCAACAGTAAAGCCCTACCTCGAATAACTAAGGAGACTCTATTTAAGACCTTGATCATCCCAGTCCTGCTTTACGGCGCTGAAACATGGACTTTATTAAAAGAGGATGAAGATATCCTTGATCGCTTCGAGAGAAAAATTCTTCGTAAGATTTTCGGTCCCGTTTGCGTTGACGGGTTTTGGAGGAGAAGATTCAATCAGGAACTATACGAGCTGTACAGCGACATCGACCTAGTTAAAAAACTGCGTATTGGACGTCTGAGATGGCTAGGACATGTAGAGCGAATGGACACCAAAGCTCCGGCCCGCAGAGTCTTCGAATCTAACCCCGAGGGACGACGCAATAGAGGAAATCATCGCCGTAGGTGGCGCGCACAAGTTCAAGGGGACCTCGGCCAACTTGGAGAGCGCAACTGGAGGCAATTAGCTAAAGACCGAGCTAAATGGAGAGGCTTGTTGATTGGTAGAGGCCCAGGTTCACCCCGAACTGTAGCGCCACCTAAGTAAGTAAGTAAGTCCATGGTTAGGACCACCCTTTTTATGTATTGCGTGGATACATAGTGTGAACATTAATGAGATAAGGGTTAGAGGGAAAGGCGGTAAAGATGCACATTGGTCTTAAAAGTATATAGGTTATAATCGAGAAGAAAGAACAACAACAGCACAAGCGTGTTGTGCGAATCATAAACGAATCTCTATATTTGACGGTACGTCCGAAGATATACTTTAGGATAAACTTATGCGCACTTTCGGTGGAAATACCGATAAAACAGGAAACATTACGACTGTGTTCAAGCGAAATAATACTGCTCGCAATACTCATGCTGCTTACGAATATATGTCAGCTTCATCGCATGGTTTTGTACCTTATCTAGCAAGTGTAATATGGCTTTTGGTACACATGATCAGATGTGAGCGTTATACTCTAACTTAGGGCGAATATACGCACTAAACATTGAAGTCGGGTCAGAAGGGGTGAAATATTTCTTACACCGCTTTAGGTAGCCTAAATATTTCACGGCATACTTGGCGATTTCGAATATAAGCTCGTTCCAACAGAGTTTGTTGTTGACACACATACCGAGTATGGAAAGTCTTTCGGTTAATGGCTGATAAATTAGTGTTTCGCTTTAATGACAGAATACAGCATTGAGTTTTGGAAGCATTCAAATTCACTTAAGCCCTATTTAAATATGCTGTCAAGTTCGGAGGTTAATATGCATAACAAACGTTGCCGTTCCTCATCCACAACCAAAGAATAGGGTCGTGAGTTTGAGAAAGTATATGAAAAATTTAGGGTACTGAAGAGAAGAAATGAATTGGATAAGACTGAGGCGCGAAGAACTTGCAAATTAGCTGTAAAAACAGCGAAAGAACAATCTTGGAAGGAGTTTGGCGAAAAATTGGAACGTGATCACAGATCTGCAAATAAGATATTATAGCAAACAATTCGCCGATTCAGAGGAAGAAAGTTGAATATCGTGAAAGGAGTCAAATCCAAAGACGGTACACTCTTTCCTATGAGGAGGACATCTTACGTAGATGGAGCCAGCACTTCTCAGAATGAATTGCTCACTCCCGAACAGGGCACCGAACAGGGCACCGAAGATGGCAGACGTATAGTCGAGAGTAGGGCGAAAAATAGTCCGATGGTAAAGAAAGTAACTTTAACTCGCTAAAAGTTGGCAAATCTGCCAGTATAGATGAAATCCAGCCAGAAATGCTGAAGGCTTTAGGTAAAGAAGGAGTGCATTGACTCCGCGTGTCATTAAAGTGGCCTGGGAATGTTGTGAAACACCTGGTGATTGGCAGATGGGGATGATTGATCCTCTTTTTAAAAAGGGGGACAAAAGACCAACTACAGGTGTATATATTTTTTAAATCTCCCTGGCAAAGTCTTTGCTAAGGTGTTCGAAACGCATTTCAGAGCTGTGGTTGAGGTCAGTTTGTGGGATGAGCAATTCGGTTTTCATCTCGGTAGAAGCAAAACCGACTAGTTATTCACTCTCAGAATAGTTCTTGAGAAGGCCTGGGAGTATGCTAAACCTGTCTACATCTGTTTTGTGGATTTGGATAAAGCATATGATAGGATTCCTCAAGGGCAAACTCTGGAGTGTTCTGTAGGAGTATGGGATTCATGGTTCCCTGTTAAGGGCGATTCAGTGTTTATATACAAACTGTAGATGCTGTGTTCGGATAAACGGTGTTAAATCAATACCTTTCACTGTCGGCGTTGGACTCCGCCAAAGATGCGTTTTGTCACCTCTCCTCTTCATTGTATTATACCTAAATATATGGACTGGATGTTGCAGCGCAGCCGTGGCGGAGAATGTTTCAAAGTGGGAGACTTAAGGATTAGTCATTTGGTCTTTGCGTGTGATTTGGTCATCTTGGGTTCTCTTAAACCGAACTTCAGAGCGCACTCGGAAGGCTTGTAGTCGTTTGTGATGATGCTGGAATGAAGGTAAACATGAACAAATCGGAAGTAATGGTCGTTTCCAAAAAACCTATTCAATGCACTCTGCATGTTAGTGGAGTCCCACTGAAGCAGGTGGATAAGTTTAAGTATGTCGGGGTCTTATTCACAAGTGATGGAAAGAGCAATACCGAGTTATCCTATAGAATTGGTCAGGTCGGATCATTTTTGTGAGAGCTTGGTCAATCTGTTATAAGGAAGGCCGAACTTAGTGTTCAAGCTAGGCTATCGGTTTTTAACCCGGTGTATGTTCCAACTTCCACCTATGGCCACGAAATTTGCGTAGTAGAATAGTGGAATAACTTGTAGAAGAATAGAAATAGTGAACAGGCAGTGGTTTTGCCAGCGAAGAAGAACACATCTTCAAAACAATAGAGGGAGTATACCAGCGGAAACGCACCTTACGGTGCTGAAACGTGCACATGAACATGTCGGATGAAGATATCATTGTTCGCTTCAAAAGAAAGTTGTTCGTAAGATATTCGGTCCCGTTTGCGTTGACGGGTTTTGGAGGAGAAAATTCAATAACGAACTATATGAGCTGTATAGCGACATCAAAAAACTGCTTATTGGACGTATGAGATAGCTAGGACAAGTAGAGCGATTAGACAACAACGCTCCGTAACGCAGAGTCTTCCAATCTAATCCAGTTGGACGACGTAATAGAGGGCCTTCTCGCTGTAAGTGCCGCACACAAGTTCAAGGGGACCTCAGCCAACTTTGAGTACACAACTGAGGGCAATTAGCTAAAGACCGACCTAAATGGAGAGGCTTGTTGGTTGAGGCCCAGGTTCACTCCGAACTGTAGTACCACCTAAGTAAGTAAGTAAGTAAATGTCCAAACAGTTGTACGGACATTTGGTTTTACCTTTGGTGTTGGCTTGTGAGCTCCACACAATCCGTTCAAGTACGATACTAAAGAAGTCACCTGGTCTAAAACCTTTTTTGACATCAAACATCTCGGTGAGGTCATTACTGACCTTCATGGAGCAGCGAGCGTTCTCCATTGTCACCCTGTACAGACGAACAAGTAGACGTGTAGATATGGCTCTCTATATGGCTCTCTATAGCTCTTCTCTATAGATGCTGCCATAGTCGGCCTTGAAATCGTTAAAGAGATGATGAATGTCAATTTCAACTTCTTGGATTTTTCCAGGATCTGCCGAAGTGATCGATGGTGAGCTTTCCCACTGATAGAGACCAATCAGGCTGTGGATAAAAGGTTTCAGGCGTTCACACAATATCGCAGAAAAGGTCTTGTATGCAATGTTGAGAAGACTGATGCCTCTATAATTGGCAAAAGATGCTGAGATTCCATTCATAAGTCAAACACTCGTCTGACCAAATCTTAGAGATGAGTTGATGTATGTTCTCTATCAATACATCACCAGATGCCTTGAGAAGTTCGGCTGGTAAGTCGTCAGGTCCAGCAGCCTTGTTAGATTTCAGTTTGGATATTGCTATCTGCACTTCGTTTTGGTCAGGTGGATGGAAATATTGACTATCATCGTCTATGTTGAATTCATTCTGCCTGACAGCGGGATGTTGGTCTTCGTCGCCGTTATACAGTCTGTAGAAAGAGTTTTTCCGTTTTCATCTCTACAGGTTTCTGTACGGGTATTACTTCTCTGAGACGTTCAGAAGTGGACAGAAGCTTTGACTATCATTGTCGGTGTTGAATGTGTTCGATTGTATGGAAATTATTTCGAAAGTTAGTCTTCCTTACGATTTCTATGATTTTGAAATATGTTAAGAATGGGGTTTTTCTGAGTGTTTTTGTACATATATACTGGTGTATAGGTTCTATAGAATTTCTCTTAGAATTGACACATTTTTTTGTGTCAAATTTTTCTTTGTGTCAAACTCTTTCCTACAATAAGTAAGGAGATAAGGAAATCCCAAGAAACATTTAACACTGTCGCAAAAGTAAACAACCAAATCTTGCTCCGTCCATAATCTCATTAAGAACGGTTTTCCCCCAATCAATTCGAAGAAGTAACAAATTCATTAAACTGGCAAACAATCTCACTAACTCATCGCTACAAAGCTCTAGGCTAAAAACTTAATTCATTCTAATTGCTTACCTAACCTTCACTTCTACTAGCCCCTGTTACTCAGTTCTAGTGATAAGCAATTTTATTCAAAACACAAACTTATTTAATGTTCTTGTTTTTATTTTTAAAATTTCATACTAAAAGTACAAAGTAGTCTATCTTTCATCTCATCTCAGTCTTGTTTACAAAGGAGCACATGTTCCACCTCTTACTGCCGTAACACCTACGGGTACATTAGACGATTCAAATATTAGCATCATTCTAACAGGTTTTGCATGTTTTAAAACTACTTACTCGTTCCACATCGCGCAGCACACTGCAATCTTCCCAAGTTGGGATAGTTGACTCGATTACTGCCACAAATAGGATTATATTCGGATGTGACTGGACACCTGGCCAAACAATCAAAGTACTCCCTCGATGGAGGTGTTGTCTGTGCCGGGGGTGCAGCTGTTGTACTGATGGTATTCAGATCAATTTGTGGTTGCGATATAGAATCATCGGGTTGAATTGGATTCTGTGCATCATTTGGTATGAAACCAATGTTCCAGACTTGTGGAAGAGCGCTAACAGTTGCCACGAGCAGTAAGGCTAGGAAAAGTATTCTTTGATTATAGAAAATGTTGAAAAACCTTTGTTAATCTTTAGCTTACCACAACAGAGAGCAATTTGTAGTTGCGACGACATGATCTTGTCTTGATTTAATTATTTTTAGGTTAATCTTCAGCTTGAAACGACTCGCACGAGGTGTGTGATAAGACTCATTAGATTGTGGTCAGTAACTTTTTTATATATCCCGTCCAAAAGTCTGATTTCTGTTCTAGAGAGAGGGAGAGACACACTTCCGTGCTCTTTAAATGTGTTAAGCGCGCTAGTGGTCATTCTAGTGTAGCCCACTTCCAATGGAAATTGATCAAGCTATAAAGATTTCTAATTGAATGTCTTCCAGTGAATCTACCTCTGGCGATGGAGAATCTAAGTGTTTAGTTGTCAGATATACCTTGTGGTTCTGAAGGCGATGGTGAGCAGAGTTGGTCCGTAACATATCATTAAGTTACGATTACGTTGTTTGACAAGGCGTTAAACGTTTGACAAGGTGTTAAACGTTTGACCACTGCAGACGCGGCCCACTTGAGCCGTTTAACCAACTGCCAGCGTTTATTTGAATCCAAACTATGTCAATGACTGTCAAATAGCGAATTGTCAAACAATACTACAAAACTATAACAGCTACGAGCGAAAATGGTCAAACAGCGTAATCGGTGGCGATGGTGTAGTGGTAATTACACGATTAAAATTCTGCTGTCAGCGAACATTTATTTATTTATTTCTCATAAAATATATAAAAAGTCAGTCCGATCAATTGCGAAAGCTACTTATTTAGATGGCGCAACAGTCCGGGGTGGACCTGGGCCTCAACCAACAAACGTCTCCAGCCAGGCCGGTTACGAGCCAGCTGCCTCCAGTTGCGCACGCCAAGTTGGTTGAGGTCCCCCTTCACTTGTTTGCACCACCCACCGCGAAGTCGTCCTCTACTGCGTCGTCCATCCGGGGTGGATTCGAAAACTTTCTTAGCGGGAACGTTGGGCTCCATCCGCTCTAAATGACCCAGCCATCTTAGTCGCTGTATGTAAACTCTTTTGGCTAAGTCAATGTCCTTGTACAGGCCGTATAGTTCGGCATTGTACCTTCTCCTCCACTCACCGTTTATGCAGACGGGACCAAAGATCGCTCGAACAACTTTCTCTTAAAATAACCAAGGGCATCCTCATCCGGTTTTGACAAAGCCCATGCCTCTGCGCCATACAGCAGGACTGGGGTGATTAGTGTCTTGTAAAGAGTTACCTTGGTAGTTCGAGATAGGGCTTTGTTACTCAATTGCCTTCTTAGCCCATAGAAACAACGATTGGCAAGAGTAATTCTTCGTGTGATCTCCCTACTGAGATCCCTATAGAGCCTAGGTAAACAAAATCCTTTGCTACCTCAAAATTATATCTGTCTATTGTGGCGTACTGTCCAAGACGCCGATGTTGGGTGTCCTTTTTTGTAGACAGCATATATTTTGTTTTGCTTTCATTGACCGCTAGACCCATCTTTGCTGCCTCGATCTCAATACTCGTAAATGCCCCATTGACGGCCCGGTGAGTTCTTCTGATTATGTCAATGTCATCGACATAAGCGAGTAGTTGTGAGTTTCGTACAATACTCTCAAGTACTATGTCAAAGAGATGGCAAGTTGGCGCGTCACCTTCTCCAAGACCTTTCCTGAGAACGAACGGTTCGGTGATGTTTTTACCGACTTTGACGGAGCAGCGAGAGTTCTCCATCGTTCTTCTGCACAAACGGACGAGCTTGGCAGGTATGCCGAGACTAGACATGGCTCTGTATAACTCGTCTCTATACACGCTATCATAGGCAACTTTGAAATCGATGAAGAGGTGGTGCGTATCGATTTTATATTCATGGATCTTTTCCTAGATCTGCCGTAGTGTGAATATTTGATCAATGGTGGACTTTCCAGGCCTGAAACCGCACTGATAAGGACCTATCAGGGTGTTGACGATCGGTTTTAGGCATAGTATGGCAGACAGGATCTTATATGCGATGTTGAGGAGACTTATACCTCTGTAGTTGGCGCAGTTCAGAGGATCTCCTTTCTTCAGGATCGGGCAAACAATGCTGAGGTTCCATTCATCGGGCATACTTTCGTACAACCAGATTTTACAGATGAGCTGATTCATGCTCCTTACCAACTCATCTCCTCCTGCCTTGAAAAGTTCAGCGACAAGGCCGTCGGCTCCAGCAGCTTTGCTGGATTTGAGTTTAGATATCACTATCCTCACTTCATTCTGATCGGGTTGACGGGAATCTTGACTATCATTGTCACTGTTGAATGGCTCATTCTGCCTGACAGCGGAATATTGGTCATCATCGCCGTTTAACAATCTGCAGAAGTGTTCTTTCCATATCCTCAGCACCGATTGCGATTCTACTGCTATGTTGCCATTTTCGTCCCTGCAGGCTTCTGTTCTGGCTTTGAAACCCTGTCATGTTCTTTTTACCTTTTGGTAAACTTTTCGAACATCATTCCTGCAATAAAGTCTCTCAATATCCTCGATCGAGCGCTTCTCATGCTCCTTTTTCTTCTTTCCGAAAAGTCGATGTTCCTCTTTTCTCCTGCGCACGTAGAGCTCGTAAACAGGTCTAGTCCTTCTATGCAGTGCCGCTTTGTATGCCTATTATTTTGCTGCATATGCTTGCTGGCATTCCTCATCAAACCAGGGGTTTCATTGTGGTGGCCGAGAGAAACCCAGTACATCAGAGGTGGCATCTCTGATGGCTTGGTGGCAACGCTGCCACTGGTCTTCCGCATTTGCTGCTGGCGGCATATGGCTTAGATTGAGATTAGAACACACACGATCGGCAAATGTTCTGGCGGTCTCTTGCGATTGTAGCCGCCCGACGTCAAATTTCCTCACAGTATTTCGTGGATTTCGCTCCATTGTGGATATCCGCATCCGTACCTTGGCTACAACTAGGTAGCGATCCGAGTCCACATTGTCTCCTCGGAAAGTCCGGACACCAAGAATACTGGAAGAGTGCCTTGCGTAGATCGCAATGTGATCGATTTGGTTGACAGTTTTTCGATCAAAGGAGAACCATGTTTCTTTGTGAATGTCGAGACGTGGGAACCGCGTACTAGCTACGACAAAGTTTCGCCCCGCCGCAAAGTCGATTAGCCTGAGTCCGTTGTCTAATGTGATGTCGTGCAGTCTGTGCTTTCCGACAACGCATCTAAATACGTCCTCTCTTCCTAGCTTTGTGTTAAAATCACCTGGGATAATTTTAACGTCGTGGCAAGGGCATTGCTCATACGTCTTGTCCAAGAGCTGGTAGAAGTCATCCTTTATCGCGTCGTCCTTCTTCTCGTGAGGGGCGTGAACGCATATTAGGCTAATGTTGACAAATTTAGCCTTGATACGGATAGTCATAAGGCGCTCGTTCACATGCCGGAAACTCAAGACTTCTTGCCTAAGTCTGCCTCCAATGACAAATCCGCACCCGAATAGACGTTGTCCTTTTTGTCTGTAGCAATCGCCGTAGTAGGTGTCGCAGTTTTTCGTACTCCTTTTGCCCGGCCCATCCCATCGCACTTCTTGGATGGCGGTAATGTCTGCTTTGAGACACTCTAGGGCCTCCGCAAGTTGTTCAGCTGCACGTGGTTTGTAGAGGGACCTAACATTCCACGTGCAGACACGAAGATCGTTGTCCTTTTTACGTTTGCTTAAGTCGTCAACAGTAAAATTATCCGTATCCGAGGCTGTTGGTGGCTTCGTAACCGAAAGTTTGTTACGTCGTAGGGAAGTTAACCTGACGTCACAACCTTCAACCTGGAAGACCAGATCCTTTTTTTGCAACCCCATAGGACGAGGGGCCGGATACACCGATGTCAGCAGCCCACCTCGGGGGTATGAGCGCTGCCGTTGGCCCATTAAGGGTTCATCCGCCACCATCTCTTTTTCAATACCCTGACGTAGTATTGAAAAATCCTTACAGACCTCAGCTCCAAATATGTCGAAGTAGCTCCGGTAAGGTATTCGCTGGTCTGTAAACGTCACCGTTGATTCCATCGAGAGAATTCATCCGCCGCACGTTCTCCTTCTGAGAAGCTCTTGCTAGACTTCTGAGACGCATATTTCAACCAATCAGGTCAACAAGAGATGCCTCGTCCGGTTAAACATATGCGCGCTGAAGTTCATCCAGATGTGCATAGGCAGGTTTGAGTGTTTAGCTACACATATATCGTTAGACTCAGCATACGCTCATCGTTAGTTCACTATCAGATAGCTATCCAGCGGACACCACGGGGAGGTGATGATGCGATTTTGCCACGCCACCCTACCAAGATATCGCCTCCGTATTTAAAAAATTCAGCTGGGAGGCAATCAGACCCAGCGGCTTTGTTGTTTTTTAGTTTTCTGATGGCTGCGCTACCTTCTTCAATACTGGCTGGTGGTATTGGTTCGTCATTGACTGGAAGCAGGTTCTCTTCTTGCCCTATCACTCTCTCTGTTTGCTACCCGTTAAGCAACTGCTGGAAGTGTTGCTTAAACACATCAATAATTCCCTGCGTTTCGGTGACTAGGTTACCTTCGCTGTTACGAAGAGCCTGTGTTTGAAGTCAGCTGCCAGCTGCTTGGCTTTTCGACAGAAATTCCGGAAGCTTTGAGGCTGTGTGGTCCCTTTACGCAGAATTTTCTTCTCTTCCCTTCTTCTGATCTGGTACTCCTCTCTCGCTGCTCTTGTCTTGCGCAGCAGCGCTTTCTTATGTGCACCTTCTGCCACGTTTTTCCGTTGAACGCAGAAGGGCTCCTTTTATGTGGTGGCTGGTAGCCAAGGGTAGTTAGGGTCACCTTCTTGATAGTGTTGCGGTATTCGTCCACTGATTGTTTGCGTTTGTGGTTTGTGGATGCACTGCAGAGAGTTTCTCGGACAAGTGCTCTTTGTAGGCTCTGGCTCCTTCTGGCATGCTATGGTGTCCAACGTTAATCTTCTTTTTCTGGGCCACTTGCAGCTTCTTCTCGTTCGACAGTCTGGCAACAAGAAAATGATCAGAGTCGACGTTGGCCCCTGGAAAAGTGCGCACATCCAAGATGTTAGACGCGTGTCTTGCGTCGATTAGCACGTGGTCGATTTGGTTGCGTGTTCTACCATCAAAGGAAAGCCAGGTTGCTGTGTGGATTCTTAGTCTAGGAAACCTAGTGCTACTTATCACTGTATTGCGAGCCACTGCAAAATCAATTAGTCGGAAACCGTTGTCTGTTGTCTTGCCGTTGAGGCTGTGTTTACCGACTAGTCCGCCAAAGATAGTTTCCTTACCGATTTTCGGATTGAAGTCCCCGAGTACAATTTTCACATCATACTCCGGACAGGCTCCGAAGGCACCGTCCAGGAGGTCATAGAATCCCTCCTTGACAGGGGCTTCAGCGTCATCGATAGGGGCGTGTGCACATATAAGGCTGATATATAGAATGTAGCTCTGATGCGAATTACAGCCAGGCTATCATTTATAGGCTTAAAATCAAAAACTCTTGATCGAAGCCAATTTCCGACGACGAATCCGCACCCCAGCCTGTGCACCCTTCTGTTACAGCTGTAATAAATGTCACAGTTGGGTCTTTTTTGCATTCCTGATCCTTTCCATCGTATCTCCTGAATCGGAATAATATCTGCCTTGTGCTTAACTGCTCAGAACTTAAATAGACTTGGTTAAAAGTCACTTCATTGCAAGCTTCAACCGTCCGATGTAGGTGCTTCCAGTCATTTACTGGTAATCTACCGAACTGGTTTTTATTTCACGAGACGTTGAAGATCTTTTCAGTGTCACTGACGGCGCCATGGGGATTTCCCTTATAGCAAAGAGTAATGTAAAAATAATAAATTAACACGTTTAGTATTGGTATTTGAGATTACACTTCACTGGATGGGAGATACCGTCCAACAGCAAGTCAATAGATCAAAAAAATCTACATACATTCATATATGTTGATAAGCCGACGTCATGACTTGTACATCTGCGCATGGTTTCATGGAATTTAAATGATAACTGAATGAAAAGATACTTTAAACATCAGGGCGTAAGTAAGATACAATTGAACTGCGATTTCAGGTATAACGATCTGAAACCGGCTTATGAATATTTTAGGAACTACCTATGTGTATACGTAGGTCACAAGGTTAATTTAATTTTAATGATTGAATGAATTCGATTGAATACTCGTATCTTCATTGTTAAATTTATCTTTGGCAACCAGTTTAGAAAAAGGAATTCAGTAAAGATGTGACTCCTTTTGTGTTGCAACAATATTGGGAATTGGACAGTCATGCAAAGGTATAGCAAAAGTCTTGCAATCCAATTAGCACAATGAATTCTACGATTTTGTTGTGCAATATATTTATAAGGAAGATGACTTGAACAAATTCTGTGGACAAATAAACATAAGGACTTAAGAGCTCAAGAAAATGAGGGAACTAAAGATGTGAGGTGGCGTGGCAAAATCGCATCATCACCTCCTCGCGGTGCCCGCTGGATAGCTATCTGATAGTGAACTAACGATGAGCGTATACTGAGTCTGACGATATATGTGTAGCTGAACACTCAGACTTGCCTAAGCACATCTGGATGAACTTCAGTGCGCATATGTTTAACCGGACGAGGCATCTCTTGTTCACCTGATTGGCTGAAATATGCGTCTCAGAAGTCTAGCAAGAGCTTCTCAGAAGGAGGACGTGCGAGGACGTGAATTCTCTCGATGGAATCAACGGTGATGTCTACAGACCAGCGGATACCTCACGGGAGCTACTTTGACGCATTTGGAGCTGAAGTCTGAAAGGATTTTCAATACTACGTCAGGGTATTGAAAAAGAGATGGTGGCGGATGAACCCTTAATGGGCCAACGACAGCGCTCATATTCCCGAAGTGGGTTATTGGCATGTGTGTATCCGGCCTCTTGTCCTAGGCGTAAAAAAAAAGGATCTGCCGCTCCAGGTTGGAGGTTGTGCCGTCGGGTTAACTTCCCTACCACGTAAAAAACCTTCGGTTACGAAGCAACCAACAACTTCGGATACGGATAATTTTACTGTAGACGATCCAAGCAAACGTAAACAGGACAACGATCTTCGTGTCTGCACGTGGAATGTTAGGTCCCTCTACAAACCACGTGCAGCCGAAAAACTTGCGGAGGCCCTAGAGTGTCTCAAAGCAGACATTACCGACATCCAGGAAGTGCGATGGGATGGGCCGATTATGTCCTGTATCCCCTTGTGGGTCCTAGGGCCTCTACTACGCCTATGCGCCATCGTGTACGGTTTCTGGCAATGTGTCTGAGTTCTCCCCAACTTCTCCCTAACTGCCGTGCCTCCTTCTCGACTGTTCTGCGCCATGTTCTCCTCGGACCGCCAGGTCTTCTGCCATCCGGAGTTAGAGGGTTTTGCATTGCATAGCATGATTCGCTATGGAACTGTCACCCTTTCGGAACGTGTGACCAATCCACTGCCACTTCCGCCGTTGGATGGTTGTACCTATTGGTTCCTGACCCGTTCTCTCGTAAAGGTGTTCGTTAGAGATACGATTGGGCCAGAAAATCCTTAAGATATTGCGCAGGCACCTATTAACGAACGTTTGCAACTTTCTGGTGATAGTAGTGGTCACTCTCCACGTGCTGCATCCATATATCAGCACGGATTCAACGTTGGAGCGGAACAGTCTTATCTTGGTGTTCAAACTGATTGCATTGCTTCGCCATATTTTGGACAACATCCCGAACGCGGACTTTGCTTTGGCGATCCTGTTGGCTATATCCAGTTCGGTTCCACCATCGGTCGAGACAATACTCCCAAGATACTGGAAATCCTCTACTCTCTCTACCGGTTGTCCAGCAATGCATATTTGAGCCGATGAGTTAGTTCCAAGGCTGATGATTTTAGTTTTTGTCGTATTAATTTTCAGCCCGACGACACCTGCCTCCCTCTCCGCATCTGCTGTCATTTGGTGGAGGTCCATAATTCTGTGGGAGAGTAAGCATACATCGTCTGCGTAGTCAAGATGTTTCAGTTGAGATGTAAGAGTCCATCGAATTCCTCCGTTCCCCGTCGACAAAGCTGCATGAAGCACATCGCTAATCACCAATAGGAATAATATTGGTGAAAGGATACAGCCTTGTCTTACCCCACTTTGGATCTCAAATTCCTCAGACAATCTTCCCCTGTGCAGAACGTGACATTTGGAGCCTTCATATGTAGCTTTGATAATAGCAATTAGTTTATCGGGAATACCTCTCCTGCGTAAGGCACGCCAAATAAACTCCCTGTTGACACTATCGAACGCCTTCTCAAAATCGTTGAACAGCAGGTGCAGTGGCGATCGATATTCAACACACTGTTCGATGATAATCCGCAGGGTGTTGATGTGGTCGGCACAGGAGGATCCAGAGCGGAAACCTGCTTATTCGGCATCGAGTGTGTCTTCGAGATGTTGTTTGATTCGCTCAAGGATGATTTAAGCTATTATCTTAGCTACAGCAGGCAGCACGCAGATACCCCTCCAGTTTTCCCACTCCATTAAATTTACTTTCTTAGGAAGCTTGACGATCATTCCCTTTTTCCACTCGTTAGGAAAGCTCTCAGCTTCCCAAGCTCTATCTATAAGTGGAAGCAGAAGCTCAGCCGATGTTGTTGGCGATGCTCGTAAGAGCTCTGCTGGAATACCGTCAAGTCCTACCGCCTTGCTGGTTTTGAGTGCCTTGATCGCGGTAATGATCTCATCTTTACTGGGAGTCGTGGTGCGTATTCGGGAACTTCTCACTTCGGGTATCTCAGTCTGATTTGGGAGCATATCGCTAGTGAATACACGGTTTAAAACCGTAGCAAAATGCTCTTTCCATCTCTTGAGCTGGTCCTCATCCGAAATGAGCAAGGAGCCGTCTAGGCTTTTCACTGGGTATTGGCTGGAGCTGCGACCACCTGTCAGCTCTTTCGTGATTCTGTAGACAGTCCTGCTGTCGCACCTCCGTGCAGCTTCTTCTGCTTCTGTAGCCAGCGCGTTGATGTAGTTGCGCTTGTCACGTCGTACGCTACGCTGAACTTCTCTCATCTTCATGCGATATAGGGACTCTAGCTCGCTTCTCCCTGCTGCTGGGGTAGCTGCAATGTGAGCTTTCAGCTGTTTTCATTCGTCGATCCGTCTCCAGGTATCCTCTGAAAGCCACGCCCAATGTCTTCCCTGCGATCGGCCGACAATTCTTTCAGCACCAGATGTAAAAACATTTTTCACAGCACACCAATGGTCTTGGATGGTTGCGGGCATTGAGCTGCTGATTGCTTCCATACCTTGCGAAAAGTGCTCCCTTAACTGTTGGCGCACTGAGGGATCACTAAGTCTATCGATGTTGAACCTGGGCATTCTTGTGTTGTCGTGGGATTTTCGAACTGCAGCAGTGCGTAGTTGGAGAGTAGCTATCATAAGATGGTGATCTCATACCAGTTGACTTTGTGGCAGGTCTTGTGCTCAAACATGGTGCCACCAATCACAAGGCGGTTGGCATTGCAGAAATCCAGAAACCTTTCGCCGTTGTCATTGCGGTTGCCTAGTCCATGCTTCCCGATTACATGTTTGAGCCCTTCGTTGTCGTTGCCTACCTTGGCATTCAAATCCCCCATCACTATGGCAATGTCTCCATTTGGTGTTGTGTTGAAGACGGCGCTTAAGAGATTGTAGAAGCTCTCCTTTTCGTCCTCAGACGAACTATTCGTTGGGGCGTAACACTGTATGATGGTGACGCGTCGTACTCTAGTGCGGAATCTGGCCGTCAAAATCCTATGAACATGAGGCTGCCAGGAAATTAGGCCCTTGCGTGCTGTTGTTGTTAGCAGTAGTTCGACTCCATATTCCCACGGACTTCCGGATGGTATTCCAGAATAGAGTAGTACAGTGTTACGCGTTGGAGACTGGTACTCGCCCGCTCCTAACCATCTTACTTCACTTACCCCCAAAATGTTCAATTGATATCGCATGAATTCTTTTTTCCAATTGGAGGAATCTGGCATTGTGACGTTCTCTTCCCGAGTCGGGGAGAGTCTTTACATTCCAGAAACCTATCTTTGTCCGGGTACAATAGCCAAAAGTCGTCAACATGTGATCATTCCTTATCCGAGGCATAGTGTCGGTTTCTGTAGCGGGAAATATTCGGTAACGCAGGTTGCTGGCCCACGTTACCTAGCCTAGAATCAAGGCCCTAGACAACCCGCACTTACAATTTTGGCCTAGCAAAAGGAGAATGAAAAACTGCGACATCTACTACGGCGATAGCTACAGACAACAAGGACAGCGTGTATTCGGGTGCGGATTTGTCATTGGAGACAGACTTGGGCAGAAGTCTTGAGTTTCCGGCATGTGAACGAGCGCCTTATGATTATCCGTATCAAGGCGAAATTTGCCAACATTAGCCTAATATGCGTTCACGCCAATCACGAGGAGTAGGACGACGCGCCAAAGGATGACTTCTACCAGCTCTTGGGCAAGACGTTTGAGCAATGCCCTAGGTTAGGTTAGGTGAGTGGGCAGGTGTAGGGGGATAGAAAACCTCCACACCACACTCAGGTCAGTATAGACCCATTGTGATACCCAAGGGGGGAAAGGAGATAGAAAAAGGAAATCCCTACCTCGTGGAAAAATACCGTCTTGTAAGTATCCTGAAGAAAGAACTAAGTGCTCACTGTGTCCTAGATACAAACCATCCAGAGGATTTGATGAAGTTTGCGATGTCATTTATTGGTCTGTTGGACAACTCTTCTAGATCCTCAAAGAAGTGTTGCCCAAGGATCTTGTTTCTCAAATGATAGAGGCCTGGGCAATGACAGAGAAAGTGGGCGGTGTCCTCCTGAGCCTCCTCGTCGCCGCAGCCTCTACAAAGGTCGTCGCTAGTCACACGTAGTTTTTTCATGTGGTACCGCATGGTGTTATGCCCCGTAATGACTCCAATTAGAGTAGAGAGGGATTTTCTGTGCCTCTGTATGAGTCTATTGGTTCTTACTCTGTCAAAAGCGGGCCACAGCTTCCTCGTGGTGACACAAGTATCTAAACAGGTCCACCTGTTGTTAGCCTCCGTTATGGCTTTGTTTCCTGCTACGAGCTTAAGGGCGCAAGGCGGGATGTACACCGAGGGGTCGGATTGGTCCGAGCTTAGTGCTGAGCCACCTCTAGCCAATTCATCGGCTTTCTCATTCCCTGGAATGCCTTCATGACCAGGGACCCAGCAGAGCCTTACCTCGTGCTGTGTTCCAAGAACCTTGAGCTCTTCTCTACAACACTTCACAAGCTTCGATTTTATTTCTATAGCAGATATTGCTTTTATCGCTGCCTGGCTGTCGATGAAAAAGGTGATATCCTCTCGTGGTATTGCCCTCATCGCAGTCTCACGAGCTGCTATTGTAACTGCTAGGACCTCCGCCTGGAAAACGCTGCTGTAGTTCGGAAGCCGAGCTGACATGGAGAGGCCAAGCGTTTCAGAGAAGATGCCTGCGCCTACACCTATTTCCATTTTGGATCCATCGGTGTAAACAGCTAAGGATCGCTCGTTAGGCGTTCTGTCATTTTTCCAGTCTTCCCTGCTCGGATAGGTGCTAGAGAATGGTCTTAAGAAGTCTAGGTAAGGCGTTAAGTAGTCTGTATTAGATACACTGCCTAGATATCTCTGCAGGATCGTGGTGTGACCTATTGCATTTGGTCTCCAGCTATCTGTTTGGCTTAATCTTACGGCACTATGGGCTGCCGATACTTGTATAAAGATGTCTAGCGGAAGCAGATTGAGAATGGCCTCGAGTCCTGCTGTAGGTGTCGTTCTCATCGCACTGGTTGTGGCGATGCACGCTAGTCTTTGTACTTTTGTGATAGCAGCTAAGTTATTTATTTTGCTGGCTGCCTGCCACCATACAAGGCTGCCATACGTTAGTATTGGCCTTACTATAGCTGTATACATCCATAGGATGATTTTGGGGCTCGGTCCCCAAGTCTTCCCAAATATTCTATTACACGAGTAAAAAGCTATGGTGGCTTTTTTGACTCTTTCGTTGATGTTTAGTCTCCAGTTCAGTTTCCTGTCGAGCACCAGGCCAAGGTATCTCGCACTATCGGAGATACTCAGGGGAGTACCCCTTACGGAAGGAGTTACGAATTGTGGAATTATTCTTTTGTTAGTGAATAGTACTAACTCTGTCTTCTGGGGATTAACCGCCAGCCCACATCTCTCCGTCCAGGAGTCAATGATTTCCAGCGCCCCTTCGATTTGTTCGCTCAGGGTCGGGAGAAATTTACCTGTTGCTAGCAGCACAACATCGTCCGCATATGCAATGGCCTTGACGCCGCTGTTTCTAAGTTTAAGAAGGACTTCGTTCAGGACAATAACCCACAGTAGTGGGGATATAACCCCTCCTTGAGGGGTGCCTCTTGAGGCATAGACTTCGAGCTTAGTACCTCCGAGTTCAACTTTGATATGTCTTTCCTTTAGCATATTGACGATCCATTTTATCACAGAATTGTGAATATTAAGGT
The DNA here is from genome assembly GCA_945910035.1 of Brachypalpus laphriformis. NCBI lineage: Eukaryota > Metazoa > Arthropoda > Insecta > Diptera > Syrphidae > Brachypalpus > Brachypalpus laphriformis. Next base: position 40,769,885 of record OX246756.1, read on the forward strand.
TCGTTAGAGTTCTATTGACCGCTTCCGTTTTGACATTGTTAAAGGCTCCTTCAATGTCCAGGAAAGCGGCTAGTGTATATTCTTTATTTTTCAGTGATTTTTCTATTGAGCCGACTACACAGTGCAGCGCTGTCTCTACGCTTTTTCCTTTCGTATAAGCGTGCTGCGCTGGGGATATGTCACCTGGGCGTAGTTTACTACGGATGTATATGTCAGCTAGCCTTTCAAAGGTCTTTAGGACAAAGGAGGTAAGGCTAATTGGCCTAAAGTCCTTCGCAGTAGTGTGGCTTGCTTTACCGGCCTTGGGTATGAAGACCACTTTGACCTCTTTCCATGATCTAGGTATATACCCCCACATGAGGCTGTTGAGGTACAGTTCTTTAAGTACCGGGATGATTGTGGTTATTGTTTTCTGTAGCATGATCGGGATAATCCCGTCGGGTCCTGGGGATTTAAAGGGAGAGAATGATCCGATTGCCCACTCAATTCTTTCCTCTGTGATAAAATCTGTCGGAGTTTCCGTTACAAAACTACTGTTAGTTACGATGTTATTATCTGGATGGGCCGTACAACCCGGAAAGTGCGCTTTTAGCAGGGAGCTAAGCGATTCTGCGCAGGATTCAGTCCACCTTCCGTCGGATTCCTTGAGAGATCCAAGAGTTTTTGATTCCCTGGATAGAATTTTTCTCAGTCTCGCAGATTCTGTCGTACCCTTGATTTCATTACAGAAGTGCTGCTAAGAGTGGCGTTTGGCCTTCTGTGTCTCGTTTTTGAAATTTCTCTGACTGGACTTATATTGTTCCCAGTCCGCTTCCAGCATAGTTCTTTTGGCCTTATTTAGAAGGTGTCTAGTTACTCTCCTAATTCTAGCTAGTTCAGGTGACCACCAAGGTGGTGATTTTTTATCTTTTCGTTTGGTTTCTGGACATGCTTTGACATAGGCTTCATTAAAAATGGATGTAATATCCTCCGCCTTGCGGTCAATGTCGGCAGGTCCGAACCAGTTGCTATCCTGCAGGGATCTTACACCTTTCCTCACCTCGTTGTTAAATAGATCCCAGTTGGTTTTCCTGGGGTTCCTGTAAGGTTTGGGAGAGTCATAGTTGTTACCCACGAGGAATTCGATCAATTTGTGGTCGGAGTAGGACTCTTCCCCTATCACGTTCCACTTGTCAATAGTTAGGGTGCTCGAGTTACTGGCTAAAGTTACATCTATAACTTCTTGCCTGTTCTTTACTACAAAAGTAGGTTCGTTACCCCTATTCGCTACAATAAGGTTATTTTCAATTATAAACTCAAATAAAGACTCACCGCGTAAGTTTGTGTTGCTGCTACCCCATTGAGAGTGATGAGAGTTGGCATCACACCCCAGCAGCAAGTCCCATCTTTCCTGTTCCGCCTTTTGCACAAGAGAGCGGGTCAGTGTGGATGGCGGTCCCTCCTTGGCATCAAAAGGCATGTAGACGGCTGATAGAATCAGCGGGGAAAGCCCCCTCCGCTCAAGCCTTACCACTGTTTGGTCCTCATTGCTGTAGCTAGATAAAAGAAAAAGGTTAATTTGTTTCCTAGCTACGATGCACGTTCTGTTCTTACATTCCGCGTGTAGCGGTTCGATGCTGTATGTAGTAAGGTCTTTATGCCTTAGCCCACTTATTTTGCCACGGGAGATCCATGGCTCTTGAATTAGGGCAATGTCTATGTTCCTATCTCCCATGAGATAGATTAGGTTGGCGCTAGCTGCTATGCTATGGTGAAGGTTTATTTGAGCAATCTTCATCATTGATTTACCTTATCACCCGCCTTCCTTCTTTTCTTTTCGTCCATCCCAACTAAAGGTCTGACCTTGCATCGGGTAATTCCAATGCGAACCTTATAGTTGTATCTCCTTAGGATGGGCATGGACTTGTGGTTAAGCAACACCACAATCTCAGTTCCGGCTTCTGTATGGGTACCCACTTCTAACACCTCCCAATTTTCGCTATATAGCTCGGGGTTGAGGTGTTGGAGGTTTCTTTCCAGCCGTTCTCTAGGAATGTGTGGGCCCGGAATGAGAATGCGGCCTTTAGGCCTAGTGAATTCCAGCAGATCTGTTTTTTCCACAAGTCGCAGGTCGGCATTCGCCCAAGGAGCCTGCGTGCTGGTTACGAAATTCTTGAGCCAATTGAGTGTTGTCTCGTTGTCACACGACATGACCTTGAAGCCTTTGAAGGTGGTGAGCTGCTCAAAGAAAGGGATAGTTCCCTGATTCTTGACTATGGCGTCGTTTACTCCGTCGAGTATACGCAGCTCCACCAGCCTCCATTGGTCTCCGGATAGCTTACGGTCAGGGTTATTGAAATCGACGATCGCCACCTGAAGATTAGCTCTTTCTTTTCGTGGTGCCATCTTGGCTTTTTTGCTTATTCTTCGTGTTGGCGGCGATGTCGTGTCGTCGTGCCTACCTCTCTTGGAACACCCCGCAATCGGCTCGGCCGTGAGCCTTGCGGCCCCATCCGAAACGGTTGGCGGGGGCTTGAGTCTGTCCGAGACTGAGGTGGATGGCAAGAGGCTTTCCTTCCTCGACTCGAACAATCTCCTGCCTGTTCCCCTAATCTGCCCTATGCTACGTCGATTGTTGCCTGAGTCAGCAACAGAACGCCTCGCAGTCGACCTAGGTTTGGACTGTGCGTCCTTGCTTGGATCGACTGAAAGCGGTTTAGGTCTGTCCCCGGCTGAGGTGGATGGCAAGAGGCGTTCCCTCCTCGCCGCGGTCAGTCCTACATCCGTTCCTGTTGCGGTCGAGTTCCGTGACGTAGTCGCCTTATTGGAACAGCCAGCAACCGGCTCAGGGGTTGAGTCTGAGTCGGTAGCTGGCCGAAGTCTCCTCGCGGCTGAGGCGGGGAGCAAGAGGCTTCCCGCCCCCGCCGCGAGGGGACTTCTTACCTTACGGCCCGTCCTGTCTTGTCGGGTGGATCCTCTCAGCTTAAGCGTGTTAGTGGCTCTATCCAGAGCCACTCTTTCCTTGTCCGTGTAGGACTCCGGATCACGCTTTTTAAGCCGCCGTATTAACCGGATAGCATTGCGTATACGGTTGCGCACCGTCGTCTGTCTTGGGTAGATGTCTACGTCGCTGGTCTTCCCTATTTTGGGTGGTCGGGCTAGTCCCAAACCATGGCTACCTAAGCTAACTACCGTCGCGAAGCTGCAGGTAGCCACGACATTAAAATTATCCTAGGCGACTTTAACGCAAAGCTAGGAAGAGAGGAAGTCTTTAGTAGCGTGGTCGGAAAGCACAGCCTGCACGACATCACATCCGGCAACGGACTCAGGCTAATCGACTTTGTGGCGGGGCGAAACTTTGTTGTAGCTAGTACGCGGTTCACACGTCTCGACATTCACAAAGGAACATGGCTCTCCTTTGATCGAAAAACTGTCAACCAAATCGATCACATTGCGATCGACGCAAGGCACTCTTCCAGTATTCTGGGTATCCCGACTTTCCGAGCCAACGTGGACTCGGATCACTACCTAGTTGTAGCCAAGGTACGAATACGGATATCCAGAACGGAGCGAAATCAATGAAATACTGTGAGGAAATTTGACGTCGAAAAGCTACAATCGCAAGAGACCGCCAGAACCTTTGCCGATCGAGTTTCTCTTAATCTTAATCTAAGTCCTATGCCGCCAGCAGCAAATGCGGAAGACCAGTGGCAGCGTTGCCAACAAGCCATCAGAGATGCTGCCTCTAATGTACTGGGTTTCTCTCGGCCACCACAACGAAACCCCTGGTTTGATGAGGAATGCCGGCAAGCACATGCAGCTAAACAAGAGGCGTACAAAGCGGCGCTGAATAGACCTGCTTACGAGCTCTACGTGAGCAGGAGAAAAGAGGAACATCGACTTCTCAGAAAGTAGAAAAAGGAGCATGAGGAGCGCTCGATCGAGGAGATTGAGAAACTTTATTGCAGGAATGATGTTCGGAAATTTTACCAAAAGGTAAAATTAACATGCCAGGGTTTCAAAGCCAGAACAGAAGCCTGAAGGGACGAAAAAGGCAATGTAGTAGTAGAATCGCAATCGGTACTGAGTATATGGAAGGAACACTTCTGCAGATTGTTAAACGGCGATGATGACCAATATTCCGCTGGCAGGCAAAATGAGCCATTCAACAGTGAGGATGACAGTCAAGATTCCCGTCAACCCGATCAGAATGAAGTGAGGATAGTGATATCTAAACTCAAATCCAACAAAACTGCTGGAGCCGACGGCCTTGCCGCTGAACTTTTCAAGGCAGAAGGAGATGAGTTGGTAAGGAGTATGCACCAGCTCATCTGTAAAATCTGGTCGGACGAAAGTACGCCCGATAAATGGAACCTCAGCATCGTTTGCCCGATCCTGAAGAAAGGAGACCCTCTGAACTGCGCCAATTACAGAGGTATAAGTCTCCTCAACATCGCATATAAAATTCTGTCTGCCGTATTATGTGAACGCCTAAAACCGATCGTCAACAACCTGATAGGTCCTTATCAGTGCGGTTTAGGCCGGGAAAGTCCACCATTGACCAAATATTCACACTACGGCAGATCTTGGAAAAAACCCATGAATTCAAAATCGATACGCACCACCTCTTTATCGATTTCAAAGTTGCCTATGATAGCGTGTATAGAGACGAGTTATACAGAGCCATGTCTTGGCATCCCTGCCAAGCTCGTCCATTTGTGCAGAATGACGATGGAGAACTCTCACTGCTCCATCAAAGTCGGTAAGAACATCACCGAACCGTTCGATGTCAGGAAAGGTCTTAGACAAGGTGACGCGCCATCATGCGATCTCTTTAATATAGTACTTGAGAGAATTGTACGAAACTCACAAGCCAACACCGGAGGTACAATCTTTTACAAGTCTGTACAACTACTCGCTTATGCCGATGACATTGACATAATCAGAAGAACTCAGCGGGCCATCAATGGGGCATTTACGAGTCGAGGCAATCGAGGCAGCAAAGATGGGTCTAGCGGTCAATGAAAGCAAAACAAAATATATGCTGTCTACAAAAAAGGACACCCAACGTCGGCGTCTTGGACAGAACGCCACAATAGACAGATACAATTTTGAGGTAGTAAAGGATTTTGTCTACCTAGGCTCTATGGTGAACTCCGCAAATGACATCAGTAGGGAGATCACATGTAGAATTACTCTTGCCAATCTTTGTTTCTATGGGCTAAGAAGGCAATTGAGCAGCAAAGCCCTATCTCGAACTACCAAGGTAACTCTTTAAGAGACACACCATCGAATCCACCCCGGATGGACGACGCAGCAGAGGACGACCTCGCAGTAGGTGGCACAAACAAGTGGAGGGGGACATCAACCAACTTGGCGTGCGCAACTGGAGGCAGCTGGCTCGTAACCGTGCTGGCTGGAGAGGTTTGTTGGTTGAGGCCCAGGTCCGCCCGGACTGTAGCGCCATCTAAGTAAGTAAGTAAGTAAAGATGTGAGGTAGATGAGGATCTGCACGGGGCTCTAATAACGTACAAATCAAAGACGTTATTGATCACACGCATGAAAAAAACATAAGAAAGACAAAGGAAGCAAGGTTTTCTTCTTTAGTTAAACCAAAACCTTATACTCGTATGTTACGTACCAGGTCCGAAATCGTACCATCCTAGAATGTTACAGCCCTTTTTTTCACAATGTTCGAAATTCTCATACAAGACCAACCAACATCATCGGATAAACTGTTTACGATCCAGGCAAACGAAAAAAGGACAACGATTTTCGAGCCAGCACATGGGATGTAAGGTCCTTCTACAAACGGGCCAATTTGTTGTGGAGGCATTAAACTGCTACAAAGCAGATATCATCGCCATCGAAGAAGTGCGATGGAATGTGCCGGACAAATGAAGGAAGAAAAACTGCGATATCTGCTACGATGATTGCTACAAAAAAACTCGGACAGCATTTATTTGAATGCGGATTCATCATTAGAGGCAGACTTAGTCAAGTTTTAAGTTTCTGGCACTTAAAATGAACGCCTCATGACAATCCGCATCAAGGCTAAATTAGCCAATTAAGAAGCCATCAGAGAGAAGAAGAGAGCCTTTAAGGTGTGGATTCACTTGGGGAACTCCGATTCTCGAAATCGGTACACTGAGGCGCGAAGAACTTGCAAACTAGCTGTGAAAACAGCGAAAGAACAGTCTTGGAAGGAGTTTGGCGAAAAATTGGAACGTGACCACAGATCTGCAAATAAGATGTTCTGGCAGACCGTCCGCCAACTCAGAGGAAAAAGTTGAATATCGTTGAAGGAGTCAAATTCAAAGAAGGTACACTTCTTTCCAATGAGGAGGACATCTTACGCAGATGGAGCGAGCACTTTTCAGAATTGCTCAATCTCGAACAGGGCACCGAAGACGACTGACTTATTGTCGAGAGTTGGGCGGAAAGTAGTCCTACGGTAGAGGAAGTAACTTTGGCGATCAAAGCGCTAAAGGTTGGCAAATCTGCTGGTGTGGATGAAATTCGGCAAGAAATGCTCAAGGCTTTAGGTGAAGAGAGAGCGCAATGGCTCTCGCGTGTCATTAAAGTGGCCTGGGAATGCGGTGAAACACCTGGTGATTGGCAAATAGGGGTGATAGTTCCTCTTTTTAAGAAAGGGGACAAAAGAGATTGCGCGAACTATAGGGGTATATCCCTTTTAAGTCTCACTGGAAAAGTCTTCGCTAAGGTGCTAGAGACGCGTTCCAGACCTGTGGTTGAGAACAGTTTGGCGGATGAGCAGTGCGGTTTTCGTCCTGGTAGAAGCACGCCTGGTGGGCGCCTTGGCGTAAGTGGTTAGTGTGTTGGATCCCTACGCATGAGGTTACAAGTTCGAATCCCAGAAAATACCAAAAAGTTTTTTCATGGTTCCACCTCTCGCGAGCGTCTAACAAACATCCGAGAGTATTGTTGTCACGAAAAAGCCTCTCAAATTGCCGTTCGGATTCAGCATTAAACAGTAGGTCCCTTCCATTCGTGTGAAAAATATAACACACACATGAGTGGTTGCGAGAAGCTAGGCCCTGGCACTTTAAAGAGCTGTTGCGCCAAATATTTGTTTTATAGAAGCACAACCGACCAGTTATTCACTCTCTGAATGGTTCTTGAGAAGGCCTGGGAGTATGCTAAACCTGTCTACACTTATTTTGTGGATTTAGAAAAAGCATATGATAGGGTGCCTCGAGGCAAACTCTGGAGTGTTCTGCAGGAGTATGGGATTGATGGTTCCCTGTTAAAGGCGGTTCAGTCTTTATATAAAAACTGTAGAAGCTGTCTTCGGATAAACGGTGTTAAGTCAATACATTTCACTGTGGGCGTTGGACTTTGCCAGGGGTGCGTTTTGTCACCTTTCCTCTTCATTGTATATATGGATTGGATGTTGCAGCGCAGCCGTGGCGGGGAATGTTTCAAAGTGGGAGACCTAAGGATTAGTCGTCTGCTCTATGCGGATGATTTGGTCATCCTTGAGTCCTCTCAAACCGAACTTCAGGGCGCACTCGAAAGGTTTGTAGCCGTTTCTGATGATGCTGGAATGAAGATCAACGTGAACAAGTCAGAAGTAATGGTCGTTTCCAAAAAACCCATTCAGTGCACTCTGCATGTAAGTGGAGTCCCACTGAAGCAGGTGGATAAGTTTAAGTACCTCGGGGTCTTATTCACGAGTGATGGGAAGAGCAATGCCGAGTTATTCTGTAGAATTGGTCAGGCTGGATCAATTTTGAGAGCGCTTGGCCAATCTGTTGTAAGGAAGGCCGAACTTAGTGTTCAAGCTAAGCTATCGGTTTTTAACTCGGTGTATGTTCCAACTCTCACCTATGGTCATGAAATTTGTGTAGTGACCGAAAGAATCGCGGATACAAGCTGCCGAAATGAGGTTCCTTCGCGAAGTTGCTGGAATAACTCGTAGGGATCGAGTGCGCAACACCAGAGTACGCGAGGCGCTCAATGTTGAGCAGCTACTTCTCCGAACGGAACGATCTATGCTTCGATGGTTTGGTCACGTAGTGCGTATGCCCCCAGACCGGCTTCCAAGACGTGCCATGGTGGCCGTGGCGTCAGGTAGGCGACCCCGCGCGTAGGCCTAGAAATAGATGGTTGGACCAAGTATGGCATCTCTCCTGGAGCCGTCTAGGGATTCCTCCTGATGAGTTGGAGTCAATGGCGGAGGATCGAGAAGGATGGATTGTCCACCTGAGCATCCTACCCCCGCGACCCTCATGAAGGATTAGCGGGCCATTGAAAATGTATGTATGTATGTACCTTTTCATTTGATGTTGAAATTTTAACATGGAACAAAGAGCGATCATTAAATTCCACACAAAGCTTGATAAAAATGCATCTGAAACATTTCAATTGATGCAACAAGTGTACTGTGATGATTGTTTGAGTAGAACAGTGGCATAAACGTTTTTTTGGGCGGCAGAGAGACACTGGAGAATGACAAACACACAGGAAGGTCAATTTCAGTTCGGACGCCTAAAATGATCTAAAAAGTACGTGATTTTGTTGTAGAACATCGCAATGCTTCACTGAGAATGATGGAAGAGGCCTTCAACACCAAGTTTTGAAGCGTTTGATGGCCAGAATTCATCGTATTCGACCCGAATATCGCGATCCAGAAAGTTGATCTCTGTTGCACTATAATGCACCGAGTCACACAGCACTCATTGCTCGTCAATTTTTGGCTCGAAATCAAGTGTGTGTGTTAAATCATCCGCCGTATTCATCTGATTTGGCACCGCGCGACTTTTCTATGTTTCCGAAATTGAAATTGAACTTGAAAGGATGCTTTTTTGAAGACATTCAGACCACTCAAGCAGCTTCAACACGGAAATTCCGTGGAGGCAATTCCGCAAAACGAGCTAAGGCAGGCATTTACTTACTTACTTAGGTGGCGCTACAGTTCGGGGTGAGCCTGGGCCTCAACCAACAAGCCTCTCCATTTAGCTCGGTCTTTAGCTAATTGCCTCCAGTTGCGCACTCTAAGTTGGTCGAGGTCCCCTTGAACTTGTGCGCGCCACCTACGGCGATCATTCCCTCTACTGCGTCGTCCCTCGGGGTTAGATTCGAAGACTCTGCGGGCCGGAGCGTTGGTGTCCATTCGCTCTACATGTCCTAGCCATCTCAGACGTCCAATACGCAGTTTTTTTTTGACTAGGTCGGTGTCACTGTACAGCTCGTATAGTTCGTGATTGAATCTTCTCCTCAGCAGGCATTTGAATCACTATTTATTCGCTGTAACAAGTGTATTGAATCGGGAGGAGAATATTTCGAATAAGAACACCGAAAAATAAACAAATCATGTTTTAATTATGTTTTCTAGGACAGTCCGGTATATTATTTGCCACACTGTGTATACCTACATATATTGGCTAAAAAAGAAACACACTTCCAATAAGTACACAATTATCATTAATTTATATTTTTAGTTTCAAAAATTTAAAACCAAAAAAACTAAAAAAAAAAAATGTGGAGTAATCATGTTTACAAAAAAAATCACAGACAAATGCGCATGCGGGGCTCTGTCTCTAATGGTCACTGACTGACTTTGTTGGTTCTCTTTGGGACTTTTTGCCATTCCTCTTACGATTTCTTTTCGATGTAGTCAACACACCGTCCGGCTTTTGATCCAGTAATGGACGAATATAATTTTTCGGTCGTTGCTCTCTGTCAGGCATAATAAAGAACCCGGCTAGCTTACCCTCCATTATTACCAGTTTGACGTCAATAGCTGAGAACATCCTTAGTTCCACTGGTGGTTTGGTGGAATTCTTTTCTGATATTAAAACTAATGTCGGCGCCTTGCTGGCGTCTACCACAACCTTTTGGACCTTAAATTGAATTGTAACTAAATGACCCGTCTTAATGGTGATAACTTCCATCGAATGCCGATAGATGTCGGTGACTACGGCACGAAGAATGATGGATTTCGATTTCACGTAACGTTGGAAATATAAGTTGGCACTTTCTTCTCCCGCATTCTTGGCATTGAATTTCTGGTCATTGCATATCTTTGCTAAAACATGCAAGTCGTCAGGTGTACGATTGGGGGGTGATGTATAATCAAGGGCGGCACCTAGGAGTCTGCAAAAGGAGTAGAAATGAATGTTAATTGAGTGATTTTATTGAGCACATACAAATGAAATGATAAGGGAAAAAGAAAGGAAATATGACAAAGCTTAGGCAGTGCTTGGATGGCAAACGACTAACAAAGGCCTCGTAGGGGCAGCATCTCCCGATAGGTGTTGGTCCGCTAAGTAACGAGAAAGAGCCACTGCAGCCGAAAACCTAGCAGCTCTGTTAGTAAGCCCTACTCCCACCTTCTCGTGGTGCCATCTGGGGATTTCTTCGGAAATTGCTAACGGGAGAGGACGAATGGCGAGCTTCCTGCGCCAAAAAACAGGATAAGTGTCGGTTGGTCTGTGGCCCAGCGAGCCGCAACCGTAAAAAGTTTTACTGCTCCGAAACGAAAACCAACGCCTCGGATACGGACGGATAATTTGATGACGACCTTTGGCTATCGGACACGGACAACGATCGGATTCTGGAACGTTAAGACCCTCCTGGACTCACTCAAGGAAGGGCCTTATAACGCCAGATTCCTCCAATTAGAACGCGAATTCGCAAGGTATAAAATAGACATCTTAGGGCTGAGCGAGATAAGATGGTTCGATGCTGGGGAATTCATCTCCCCAACCAAAAACACTGTCATGCTCTACTCTGGGAAACCAGCTGGAAGTGCACGGAGTTCCGGAGTAGGACTTATGCTAACTCCAGCAGCACGTAGTAGCCTCATATCCTGGAAACCCCATAATGACCGGATATTGACGGCTAGGTTCCAGAGTAGAGTTAGAAAAATTACCATCATACAGTGTTTTGCTCCGTGCAGGGACGGGTTAAGAATATCACTGCAGCGCCCCCCAACAACTAGCGCTTGTCGTAAAAGGCGACTAAGGGGATAAATCAGATCTAGGCAATATAACAGCCAAGTGAGCCTAGCGACACATATACTACCATAAAAACCCTCCCACAAGTGTGCATGCGAGTCCGTGGGTTGACACGACTGGAGATCACCGGTGTCATAAAAGAAAGATCAAACAATACTAAAACAGGAGCATGCACGTGTCAAACAACAAACACCATCGCAATATGGTGCAAAAATTGTATTGCAAAACTGTATCATTATGGTAATACTTGCAAAAAGGAAAGGCACTACCCCGCCAGGCACTACCAATGCTGTGCATGGTACTGATCCTGGACCGAGTAGAAATGTTCGGGTCAGAGCTATACGGATTCCGGGGGCTAGCAACATAATGAAACAGTTTGGACGCAATTTGAGGGTCGCGAGTTGGAACGTTGGAAGCATGACCGGTCGAAGTTACGAGCTGAAAGAGATGATGAATAGAAGGCGGGTGGACATCTTGTGTGTCCAAGAGACGAAATGGAAAAACACCGGGAATCGGGCGCGTTTCTTGGACGTTAGGACAAAAGATTACAAGATGTTCTACTACGGAACGGAAAAGGCTAAGAACGGAATCGGTATCATCCTTGCGGCAGAGCTACTTGGTAACGTCTCGAGCATTTCGAAGTCCAGCGACCGTTTGATGTCTCTCAAACTAGTAATACAAGGACAGGTGTGGAATATTGTCAGTGCATATGCTCCCCACAATGGGTGCAATCAGAGAGATAAAGATGCCTTTTGGCTAGATTTCCACAATCTCCTTAAGAACATCCCAAAGGAAGAATTTCTGTTTGTGGGAGGAGATTTGAATGGACATGTCGGGAAATCAAACGAAGACTATGAAGACTGCCATGGAGGACTAGGATATGGCACCAGGAACCTTCCTGGTGAAGACATCCTAAGCATGTGCAAATCACACGGTCTTATCGTGTTAAATACCATGTTCATCAAACAAAGCCGACACCTGATCACTTACAGCAGTGGTGGAGATGAAACTCAGATTGACTACCATTTGGTAGCCAGTTTCATGAAGCCTCGGGTAAAAGATTGCAAAGTGATCCTGGGAGAGGCAATCGCTCGTCAACACCGTCTCCTGCTAACAGAATTTTTTTTCAAACAGGGGTCTCTGAGAAAATCAAGTGGTACAATCTGGACAAAGAAAAAGGCGATGCTTTTGTTTTCGTAATGAAAAATTACCTCTCTCACACCATCAACGGAGCTGAGGATGAAGAGTGCAGAGCACAAAATATGTGGGATTCCCTACAGCGAACTTGCTTAAAGAAGGCCAAATCACTGCTAGGAGCTTCAAAAGGCCACCATCAACACGCCAAAGAAACATGGTGGTGGAGTGATGAAGCTAAGAAAGTGATAAATGAGAAGAAAGCGGCTTTCAAAGCTTGGTCAAAGTGCCCCTCTAATAATAGTGACGAAAAAGCTCGCCTCGAAATGGAATACAGATGCTGCAAGAAAAAAGCGAAGAAGAAATGCGCTCAGCTTCAAGCAGAGAGTACGGAGGGCCTGTATCGGGAGCTGGATAAAATATTTTCCCCGGTTGCTGATGCAAACCAGGCTATCCAGGAGCTGCGAAGACACAATATGAACAAGAGTGCCACTATCTTCAAAATAGCCGCCCGAAGAAGGAAGAATGCTCAGGAGATTCGTTCGCCAAAGTTCATTAGCAATGCTCATGGCCAGCTTCTTGTGGATGACGACAAAATTCTGCAGAGGTGGCGGCAGTATTGTGAAGAGCTTTTGAATGAACAGTTTCCCCGGCTATACTTTCCAAGAGCCACCCCTAACCGTGAAGAAATACCCGACATTACAGTCGAAGAAGTTAGTGAGGCGGTCAAATACTCCAAAAAACGAAAAGCGGTTGGGCCAGACGAGATACCCTCTGAGTTCTGGAAAAAGATGGGAGACATCGGGTTCAGATGGCTCAGAATTCTCATCTCCAAATTCGTGAGAGGTGATCCAATGCCGAATGAATGGAGGGAAAGTTACCTTCTCCCTGTATACAAAGGGAAGGGTGATACGCGAAACTGTGATAACTACCGTTCAATCAAGCTGATGTCACACACCATGAAAATCGTTGAGCGGGTATTAGGTGGCCGACTGCGAAAAATAATACGGCTATCTGATGATCAGTGCGGGTTTGTCTCGGGTAAATCAACCACAGATGCAATCCAAAGTATAAGGATCATAATGGAAAAACATCGTGATTCCTTAAGGGATTTGCATATTGTATTGGTTGACTTTGAAAAGGCATTCGACAGACAACCACGAGATCTGATATGGGTGGCGCTAAGACATCGAGGGGTTCCAGAAACCTATGTACAGATGATTATGGACATGTACGAAGGAGCAAAGACAAAAGTAAGATGCCCCGCTGGAGTAACCGAAGAGTTCCGAATCAAAGTCGGGGTACACCAGGGAAGCGTTTTAAGTCCTTTGCTCTTTATTACAGTCCTTGATTATCTGCTTGAAGGTAAAGTGATGGACCCCAAGGTACATCAGTTATTCTTTGCTGACGATGGAGCCATCATAAGTGAGGAACCTACATCCCTGCAACGAGCACTTGATGTGTGGGTGGACGTTTTGGAGGGAAATGGGTATCGCATTAGTTCAAAAAAGACAGAGTACTTGTGCTGCCCGTTCTCTGATCCACTCAGGCCTATTCCAGGCATTTATTTGAATGGAACAGTGCTTCCCAAGTGCGAAAAGTTCAAATATCTGGGATCTATGATCAATAGCAAAGCAACTTGTGATAACGACATCAATCATCGTGTAAGCGTAGGGTGGATGAAGTGGCGAGAAAATTCCGCTATCTTCTGTGACAGAAAAATGTCCCCTAAGTTGAAAGGAAGGCTCTACACCGCAGTTGTACGTCCAGCGCTCACATACGGTTCACAATGTTGGACGATGTACAAAAAGTATGAGAGTAAATTAACGGCAGCTGAGATGAAGATGCTTCACATGACAGCAGGAGTGACAAAGCTTGATCGAATAAGAAGTTCGAAGATCCGTGGAAGCTTTCACATCAAGGAAACCATCGTACGAAAATTAGAGCGCGACCGGCTCAGCTGGTATTGCCACGTTCAAAGAAGAGATCATTTGAACCCTGTAAAAAAGGCAATATCTATGCACGTTCCAAAGACATCGCGATGTAGGAAAGGCAGGCCTATAAACGCCTGGATCAGACAAATGCGACGACATCGGCATTTCATTGGCCTCAGTAACCGAGTGATCCAAAATCGGCAAGCCTGCCGATATTTTCTGAGGTCAAATAGGCGAACCCCACAGGCGGATCAGTAGAAATGCGGTGAAGTGGGAGGGTTGTGATCCCTAGTTTTCGGATCATAACCTCGCTGATAAAAGGAAGAAGAAGAAGACAGTGTTATGCTCCGACTCTAGACGCGACTGAGGATGAAAAGGATGATTTTTATAGCCACTTAGGCGCCGCCTACAACCAAACGCCTAATGGGGACATCGTAATGGTGATGGGAGATTTAATGCCAAGGTGGGTAGCGACAACACCATGCTTAAGCACGTGATGGGAGTTCACGGCGTGGGAGACCGTAATGATAACGGTGAGCGGTTTGTGGACTTCTGCAATACCAACCGCCTAGTCATCGGAGGTACGCTGTTTAAGCATAACACCTGCCACAAAATCAGTTGGGTCTCTACTGATAGGCAACGATCATCCAACCAGATCGACCACATTGCGATCAGTCGCCGCTTTAGAAATTGTTTCCTGGACGTCCGAAACAGACGTGGAGCTGACGTCGGACTAGAACGAGATCACCATCTTATGGTAGCTCATTTACGCCTTCGTACTGCATCCGTCAACAGCAACCGCTCAAACCTACTTAACATCACCAGGTTTAATATGGACAGGCTCAAGGTTCCCCAAGTGCGCCAACAGTTCAGGAACCATCTTGCCTTAGAAGCAGAAGCAATCAGCAGCATAGAGAACATGAATGACCACTGGAGTGCTGTGAAAAATGCTTTTGCGACTGGGGCACGCACGTATGTCGGTAAAAAGCAGAAACACCACCGCACATGGCTTTCTACAGACACCTGGAGACGGATCGATGAGTGTACAGCAATCAAGGCTCGGATTGCAGCGGCCTCAGCAGTAGAGAGAACCGAGCTTGAAGCCCAATACCGTGCGAAGAAGGAAGAAGTGCAGCGTAGTGTGAGACGTGACAAACGTCAATATATCAACTCACTGGCCTCAAGGGCTGAAGAAGCAGCGAGTTGGTGCGACAGTAGGACTGTGTATAGCATCACTAAGGAGCTCATCGGTGGTCGAAACTCCAAACAACATCCAGTGAAAAGTCTAGACGGTAACCTTCTGATTTCGGATGAGGATCAGCTCACTAGATGGAGAGAACATTTTGCTACAGTGCTAAATCACATAGACGATGGCGATATGATCTCGAATTCGAATGAGCAGTTCGAAGCAACAAACTCCCGAATTCGCACCGCACCTCCCAGTAAAACCGAGATAATAACAGCAATCAAGTCCCTCAAGAAGAACAAGGCGATGGGTATTGATGGCATCCCTGCCGAGCTATTTCAAGCGGCGCCAAATACATCGGCAGATTTGCTGCATCCCCTAATACGGAGAGCTTGGGATAGTGAACAATTTCCTCAGGAGTGGAAAAGGGGGATGATCATTAAACTTCCAAAGAAGGGAAACTTGATGGATTGCGGTAACTGGAGAGGTATATGCGTTCTTCCAGCCGTGGCTAAAATAATTCTAGAACGAATTAAAGAACATTTAGATTCAACTCTCGATGTCGAACAGGCAGGCTTTCGCGCTGGATCCTCCTGCATTGACCACATAAACACCTTACGGATCATTATCGAGCAATGCGTTGAGTATAGGTCTCCGCTACATTTAATGTTTATCGACTTCGAGAAAGCTTTCGACAGATTGAATCGAGATGCTATCTGGTTGGCCTTGCGCAGGAGAGGCATCCCAGAAAAACTTATAGCTATTATCAAGGCTACATACGAGGGCGGTAAGTGTCACGTCGTGCACAATGGTAAGGTGTCGGAGGATTTTGAAGTCCAAAGTGGAGTACGTCAAGGGTGCATACTGTCACCACTATTGTTTTTGGTGGTTATCAGCGATGTACTCCGTGCAGCATTGACGGAAGGCAGCTATGGAATTCGTTGGACTATGACATCTTACCTTAAACACCTAGATTACGCTGACGATGTTTGTCTACTTTCACATCGGATAATGGATCTTCATCTGATGGCCCAAAATCTAGAAGCTGAGGCAAACAAAGTGGTGCTAAAAGTAAACACAGCCAAAACAAAAGCCCTGAGCACTTCTTCTAACAACCGCGCTCAACTTAACATTGCCGGACAGGAAGTCGAGAAAGTTGATAACTTTCTTTATTTAGGAAGTGTGGTCTCGGCTAATCGCGGTGGCACCGAACTGGATGTGTGCAGCAGAATCGGGAAGGCTAAAGCTGCGTTCGGAATGCTATCTAAAATCTGGAGAAGCAATGTTATCAGCTTAAGAACCAAGCTGTGACTGTTCCGCTCCAACGTAGAATCAGTGCTGCTTTATGGGTGCAGTACTTGGAAGGTGGACACCATTAACACACGGAAGCTGCAAGTCTTTGTAAACAAATGCTTAAGAATCATCTTGAGGATTTTTTGGCCGAACCGCATCTCTAACGAATAGCTTTATCTGAGAACGGGCCAAGAACCTATAAGCATTACTATACGAAGAAGAAAGTGGCAATGGATTGGACACACCCTACGGCGCGAAGACAACTCCGATGCGAAATACGCCATGCAGTGGAATCCGCTCACCCAGGCAGGCAGAATAGCGGGACGCCCTAGGCAAACGTGGCGCAGAACAGTTGAGGAGGAATCGAGCTCTTTAGGAATGAGTTGGAGGCAGCTCAAACGCGTTGCAGAACTTCGAACACGATGGCGCGCAGGCGTGGTTGACGCCCTATGCCCCCCGAGGGGTTAAAGGATCTAAGTAAAAGTAAAGTTAGGCAGTGCTTACAACTGTCGGGAAAGGGAATCAAAAGGGGCAGGTATTTAACCCTATTCCTGTCACGCTGTGACTGTAAGTCACTATTTAATTTCTAATTAATATAAATAATTTAAAACATGTTTTAACGCAAAATCAGTTCAATGTATTTTATTATTGGTCACTACATTACTGTTATACACAATTTTTATTTTTTTTTTACGTTTTGATAATATTTACTTTTTACATAAAATATTTAAAAAGAACATAAACTGTTACGTAGTGACTCTAAGACACTACAACGACGTTGAATTTACAGTTCGCTTACAGCTAAATAAACTGAGCTGTATATTGTTTATATATACCACTTTGGATGTGATTTTGTAGGTAAGAAAAACTATATTCGTATATTTAGCATATGTACACTTACACAGGTAATGCAATAGTCATTATCAGAACGAAATTCAGTATTTATAAAATTATGATTTTTACTAGCAACATGTCTGGGCCTAGAAGAACAAGAAACCTAACGGATGCAGAAATAAGAAACGCTATGGAAGTAGACGATGAGGAAAGTGTAGTAGAAGACACTGCTGAAGATTTTGTTGAATCTGACATCTCAGATAGTGAAACAGATGTTTTGGAGACTGCATCTGAATCAGAGGATGAGATAACAACCAACGAATCTACTGAAGAAAGTGAAAGTCGTGAAGGTGGTGACAATACTGCTGAATTATTCATTGGAAAAGATGAAACCGAGTGGTCTTCAATACCACCAAACCTGCAAGGCCGACCTTCGGCCCGTAACATCATCCGGGGCAAAGTAAATTAAGTTGTATTACCCCCTGGAAAACACATCGATCATCCTGTGTATGCATTTACGATATTTTTCACTGACGAAGTAGTAGAACTTATTGTGAAATACACTAACTTGGACGGAATCAATACAGTGGGCAACAAATGGAAAATGACGGATATGGTGGAAATTCGAGCGTTCATAGGACTATTGATCGATGGTGGATTACGCAGACAAGGTGGCACGTCCTATGAAGAATTTTGGGATCCTTTATTTGGGAGTCCAATTTATCGGGCTTGTATGTCGAAAAATAGATTCGTTGCACTATTACGTCATTTGCGTTTTAATGATAAATCCACACGATCAACTCGCAGAGCGCAAAATAAATTCGCGCCAATTAGAGATATTTGGAATATTAGCCGTATTTTATTATCACCCAAGACCCATATAGATAACACGACGTAAATAAAACGATCCGGATCTGGATCAACAAAATTATTTTCCTTGTGTCTTGTAGTGTGGTTGTGTGACCTACCAAGGAATAAAAAAAAAATTCTGGATCACGAAATTGATCCTGAGAGAAAGCAAGATCTCGCATTGTTGTTGTATTGCATAGAAACCAATGATCCATATAGATCATGAGTGATAATAAAATACGGCTATTATAAACAGAGAATTGCGGAAATATTACATGCCGGGTAGTAACTTGACAATAGATGAACAACTAGTGCCATTCAGAGGTAGGGTATCATTCCGTCAATATACGAGTATGCCTTCTAGACCGGATAAATATGGAATGAAATTTTGGTGGATTTGCGATTCCAGCACCAGTTATCCGCTATATGGTATCCCGTACCTCGGAAAAGAAGGGACGAGCCGCGCAATAAATCTCTCTACTCAAGTTGTTGAGATGCTATGTGAACCTTTTGAAAAGACAAACAGGAATGTGACGTTCGACAATTATTTTACTAGCTTTGAGCTAGCACAAACATTGTTATCGAAGGGACTAACATGTGTCGGCACATTGCGAAAAAATATAAGATGCATTCCAGCAAACTTTTTACCTCGTAAAGTAAGGAAGGTTGAAAGCAACGTGTTTGGCTTTCGTCGAAATATGACAATCGTTAGCTACGTACCCAAGAAAAACTGAGCCGTTATACTTCTGTCAACGATGCATCATACCAATGTAATACATGTCCAAAATAAAAATAAATCCGAAATAAATTTGTACTACAACCGTACAAAGGGAGGAGTAGACACGCTAGATCAAATGTGTTATGGTTTTTCTGTAAAGCGAAAAACGCGTAGATGGCTTCTCGCACAATTTTATAATATCGTTGACGTATGTGGTATTGCAGCAAAAGTTATTTGGCTATACCCTAACTGGAACCAGGCGAAGCTAAATTCTCGGCGAAAACTTTTTTTGAAAGAACTCGCCAAAGCCTTAGTCATTCCAAAAATACAGCATCAAAGTAAGCTATTTTTGTCAAAGACGAACGTTGCTGCGATAGACGAGGTATTGGGAAACTCATCAACAAACCCAGCCCCAACTGTATCGGCAGTACAATCATAATACAATAATAAGAGGCGACACTGTTACTGCTGCGGCTGCCCTTATAAAAAAGGACGATCTTCTAAGCAATACTGTGGTGTTTGTCAGAAACCCGTGTGTAACGAGCATTCACAGAAAAGTGTAGTTTGCCAAACATGTATAAATAATTAGTTAAATAATAAGCGCAAAATTATTTGTATGGAATTTCCTTTTTTTTTTCAATAAAATAAATGAATTCTCATGTATTTTGTATTACGCTGTGTCCAGCGTAAGCATGGGCAATGTGGTGCGTGCGTTGCGGTGCGTTTAATGCGGGCAGATTTCAAAATCAAACTGATGTTGTGATATGTAGATGTCCAACGTAAACACGATATTGCGAGCAACACACGCGTTGCGACGTCCCCGCATCGCACGCATTGTTTGAAAATCAAACTGGTTTGATTTTGCCCGCACTATCGTGCGGAAAAGCACTAGGAGTGGAGGTACTTATATCGGAAGTCCAAAAAGAAATGTGCTGTGGAATAAAATCAATTCGCCGTGATGTAAAGATAACAAGTATCATGTATGTTTTTAAAATATAGTCAAATGTTTTTGTCGTCATTCTTGTATACTGACGAAATGCAGTTCGTTTATCCGCTCGCAATTGCGGATTTTTTGGTATATTGCATGAGTTTTTTCTCTATTTCGTTTCTTTCTACAATTTCTTAAAATTTTTAGTTTTAAGAAACTGTTTTCCATTAACAATATCTTCCGCACCGAAACCGAATCCATTTCACACTGAATTTGAACAGTAGCTGTCAACGCAAGCCGTATGAACGCACATACCGTGTTGTATTCGGATACTTCCGCATTCCCTGCGCGCGGACACCGCATCGCACGCATAGCCCGTGCCCGCATTTACGCTGGACACAGCGGAACACAGGGAACTGTCGTTGCTTCATCAAAGTCGGTAAGAACACCAGCGAACCGTTCGTTGCCAGGAAAGATCTTAGACAAAATGGCGCGCTATCATACGATGTCTTTAACATAATACTTGAAAGACTTCTACGAAACTCACAAGCCAACGCGGGATGTACAATCTTTTACAATTCTTCACAACTACTTACTTACGCCGATGACATTGACATAGTCAGAAGAACTCAGCGGGCCGTCAGTAGGGCGTTTACGAGTATTGAGATCAAGGTAGCACAAATGGGTTTAGCGGTCAATGGAACCAAAACGAAATATGTATATGCTATCCACAAAAAAGGACACCCAACATCGGCGTCTTGAACAGAACGTCACAGACAGATATAATTTTGAGGAAGTAAAGGACTGTGTCTACCTAGGCTCTATGGAGAGCTCCGCAAATAACACCAGTGGGGAGATCTCACGAAGAATTACTCTTGCCAATCACTGTTTCTATGGGCTAAGAAGACAATTGAGTAACAAAGCCATAAATCGAACTACTGAGGTAACTCTGTATAAGACACTAATCATCCCAGTTCTGCTGTATGGCGCATAGGCAAGTACTTGGTTATTTTGAGAGAAAAGTTCTTTAAGTGATCTTTGGTCCCGTCTGTATAGACGGCGAGTGGAGAAGGTACAATGCCGAGCTATGAGGCCGATACAATGACTTTGAATTAGCCAGAACAAATCACGTACATCAACTAAGATGACTGAATCATGTCGGATGGAACACAACGTTCCAGTCTTGAAAATAATCGAATTCACTCCGGATGGACGGCTGGTGGCGCTAACAAGTGAATAGGGACCTCAACCATCTTGGCGTGCACAATTGGAAGTAGCTAGTTCGTAACCGGGCTGGCTGAAAAGGTTTGTCCCAGGTCCACCCCCGACCATCTACATACATACGTATGTAAGTAAGTGGTTGGGAATGCCCATCATTGACTAAAGGTCCTCGAACTGAATGCAGGCTTCAAAAACAAGGTGGACAACATAATGCAATAAGAGGCCAGGTAACAGCTCTAACCGACGAGGTCTTGATAAATTACAAATATCCAGATAAAGTTACCACTAAAGACGAAGTGTACAAAGCCCCAACTATCAATTGAAAAAGTCACAGGAATTGCAAATACCTACGTTGGAACGCAGAAGACGAAGATTAGTCTCCCAGCTAGTATTACTAATGTAATGAATACTATCAGACAGCCAAGGCGCTATTAAAGCACTGACCTCGCTCGAGATCAGATCCAAACTGGTATGGGAATGTCTCACCAGGATCAACAAACTGGGAGAAACAAACAAAGTAACTCTCTACTGGGTACCAGGACATGTAGGAGTGGAGGGGAACGAAGCAGCTGATGAACTAGCTAGAAACGGATCAGACACGCCGTTCCTTGGACCAGAACCCTTCTGGGATAGGACCCCACAAAATAAGGGAAGACTTAAGGAAAGAAGAAGAGAACAAATGGGCCAAACATTGCGATGATATCCCCCAAATAAGACAGGCAAAGGAATTTCTGGGGATATACAACCAGAAAAGAAGCAGAGCCTGTCTAAGAGTTAGTAAGAATCGGCTTCGCATCTTGATGGGCATGTCAACAGGTCACTGCAGACTTAAGGAGTACCTTAGGAAACTGGGAATAGAGGGAGACGGACACTGCAGATTCTGCAGGGACTTCGCAGAAACACCAGCGCACCTTCTTATGGAATGCGAAGCACTGATCCACAAAAGAAGGAATCACCTAGGTGCCTACCTCCTATCAGAAACGGATTTACCTTCGCTGGATCCACTGAAGATACTCCGATTTGCTGTAACAGCTGGACTGGAGGAAGTGCTCTAGACCGAGTATATGATCGGCTAGAGCCTTAGTATGGGGGGCACAATAGATCTTTTATAGGTCGCACTGCACTTGCACCTCACAATAATATACATCTACATCTACATACAAGCCTCGTGCTAGAATGAACAATCTTCGAAAGACTTGAAAACGAAATCGATAATGAAGAGGTTTAGCGAAGCACTAATACGGTTTTTGAAAGGAACCAGCAACGATAGTAGGAGTGGCGGCTCTGTTAAAAATAACCCAATTAGTACTAGGTGTCATATTGATACAACTCATGTAACCTGCCTTTTAAGGTGTGTTGATGAGAAGTCTCTAAATCCAACCTGTGGAATTTAAGAATGCTTTAGTTCTTTAATATTTTCCCCTGAGACCTCCTCAAGTGAGTTGTAGATGGGTTTGCCTTGCCCTAGCTAGTGCCGAGCAGGTGCATACCATATATAGTGCGTAAGGGAATCTTTTTCGGTTGCGACATTGCAACTGCAACCGTGTGTATTATGTGGGATACCTAAGCTGGATGCATGGTATCCTGTCGGCGAGTGTACCATGGTGATCGCTGTCTTAAGGTGTTCTATCTCTAATAAGCCACTCACCTATGTACAAGTATATCCGGATAACGTCGAATGGGGCTGGTAAAATGCGTGTAAATTGGTATGGCCAGTGCATAGTGATGAAGTTCATCCTCTGTCTCCACATTCTCGCTGCAAAAATACCTGAAATGCAAATCATTCAATCAGTTTACTGTTCAATCGCCGCCAATCAAATCACCTACTTAGCTCTCATCATCGGCTTGGTCAGCAAATAGTTCATACCCGCTGCCACAACTTCCGGACTGCTACTCTCCCCACAGATACCCATCAGGCCTTTAAAAATCGACTTTGAACTACTCATGTCTAGATCTATGCCAACGGCAGACAGTTTCGCCTTCAAATTTCTTACAGCACTCGGCTTCGGTGGCTGATGGCTTCGCAAAAATGCAGTGTCGGGGAAACGCTTATAAATAATTTGAGCCACAGATTGATTAGCTAGCAGCATGAACTCCTCAATTAAAAAGTTCGCCGTCAGTCGACTGGCTATTTCATAACTAATGGGTTCCCCGGTTTTTGGATCGAATTGAAAGTAGAACTGTGGCTTGTCAATCGATAGAGATCCGTTATCGAAGCGTTTCTTGCGCATGGTCTCTGCTAACGCGTTTAACTTCAGCACCCGCTCGACAATGTCAGCAACGGTGAATCCATTGCAAATCGTCGGAAAGTCGTCTTCGGTGAATGTCTCATTGGGGTTGTCTATGATCTTCTGCGCGTGCTCGTAGGCAAGCTGTGTACAAGAACGAATTATGCTTCTCACGAAGCGTGTCGATATTACCTCGGCATTCTGGTTCATCACCCAGAAAACAGAAAATGCGAACTTATCCTCACCCGGCAGCAGAGAGCATCGCATGCACAGCGACTTGGGCAGCATATGAATTACCTCATTCACGAGGTATATGCTCGTTGCTCGCAGCTTGACCAGCTCATCTAACTCCGACATCTCCTTCAGAAAGTGCGTCACATCGGATATATGAACTCCAATCTCGTACCAGCCATTGTCAAGTGACTTACACGACACCGCGTCGTCTAGGTCTCTAGCTGTAAGCGGATCGATTGTAAATATGCAATCCTTGCGCAAATCTTCTCTGTTCACTAGATCCATCTTAGCTATCGTCATCGGCTCGGTCCACATTTGTTCGAAACGTTCCTCATAAGGCAACACATCCTTGAGGTTATTTTGCAGGAGAATCGCTTTCATTTCAGATTCTAGATTGCCACACTTCCCAACAGCCGATAGTAGCTTACCGATGGTACGGCCATCGTCATTTATTTCGGTGATCTGTGCGAGATAAAGAAATCCCAGGCTATCGTCGGATTTCTGCGTATTCAGCAATTCCTCGCAAGATTTTGCGGGGATGTACATCATGGGAGCCTTCAGATCACGCGGTTTGAACTTGAAAAATTCGCCATCGTCTAGCTTGATTGGATTTGTGAACGTTATCGATCCGACAAACATTCGGTTGCCAATCTCCTTGACTAGGCGAATCACAAAAGCTTGACGCGCAAGCTTCGACGTGTTAGTTTCAGTTTTCTCCAACATTTCCACGTCAGTGATAAGCACACTTTCAGGATCATCTGCAAAACAAGAAACAAATTTTCAACAAGAAGTCGGTGGAGATATGAGAATTGAACCAAATACAATATTAGTCGGCAACCATGATATAGTTTCACAACACGCCATTAAGTACCTAGGCACAATGATTGATTCAAGGCCGTCATAGAAAGAACAGCTATAGTGATCGTGCAGGAAAGCCGCGCAGTTGAATGCGGCTCTACCAAGGACGATGCCCAATATTGAAAGACCGAGATATTGTGAAATAGAAGATTAGTCGTGACGAAGGTAGTCCAATCTATTGCCCTTTTATGCAGCGCCAATATATGCCAAAGCAATACCGCTAATCAGATTCAGCTGCTACATAACAGAAATAGAGGGAAAGACCTACGTTTTACGGATCGCAAAAACAGGGAAAGCGTACAAAGTATGACGGAATGACAGCAAAGATGGAATATATCACAAAAGGGGTGATGTACCTACCGCCTCACACCAGAGGCTTGGATAAACCGACATCACAGGGAAATTCGTATCTATTTTCATAGGTTTGGGCATGATGACTCTCCGCTATGTCCATGCCGCAGTGAAGAGCAAGAAAATGCAAAGCATGTCTTTTTCCACTGCTCATGAGCGTGGCCTGTGCAGAAAAATAGAGCACACGCCAAGCGTGGAAAACATGATAGCCTAGATGCTATCACCACAGGAGATATGAGACGCAGAAGGAACTTCGTCGAAAAGAAAGGGATAGGCGAGGCTCCAAAGAAATTCACGACGAAAATAGCTGTTTCCTAAAAATGTGTAAGTACGTAGTAAGGTCCAAGTAACCCGGATCTATCATATAAAGAAATAAAACGAAGCAAATACTTTAATGTTGTAAGCTCAATACACTTTTTAGGTCGATTAATTGATACATGCAAGTCATCGAAGTTTTGTCCTCAAAATTACCGAAGACGGCAGTTGAAATTGAATCATGGCTTTTGAATTCATTTCGTCGAAGATAAGATTTCAATTTGCTAAATAAAAAATAGTAGCCAGTGGCCAAATCTGGGCTATAGGGTGGATGATCAATTTATAAGAATTCACATTTGCGTACCGCGTCCTGTGCAATAGTAGCGGTGTGAACGGTTGGAATTGAACTGCGCAAAGGATTCATGGCACCCCATCTTGCGCTGATCCTATTCATACGAAGATGATCATTTAGGATCCTGAGTACCGTTGTTTTTGATAATCGAGTTTGTGCTGCAATTTCTTTACCGTCCAGTCTTCGATCACTCAGAACAACTTGTTTTACAAATTCAAAATTTTCTTCTGTTGACATGAGCGAGGGTCATCTTCAAGTGACTCCTCTCCCCAACAAAAGCACTTAAGCCAGTCCTTAATGACTGAATATGATTGTGAAGAGTCCCCATAAACAGCATCCAGTTCATCCTTTATTTGTTTTGGAGTAAATCCCTTCTTTGTAAAGAATTTTATAACCGCACGATATTCAATTTTATCCATTTGTAAGGCTTTCCAATCACTACTGACGAGTGACTCACAACCCAACACTGGAGGAACAATCTTTCACAAGTCTGTACAACTGCTCGCTTACGCCGATGACATTGAAATAGTCGGAACAACTCAGTGGGCGATCAGTGGGGCATTTGCGAGCATTGAGATCCAAAGAGCAAAGAAGGGTTTAGCGATCAATGAAAGCAAAACAAAATATAAGCTGTCTTCAAAAAAGGACACCCAACATCGGCATCTTCGACAGAACGCCACAATAGACAGATATAATTTTGAGGTAGTAAAGTTCTTCGTCTGCCTGTGGGAAGATCAAATGAAGAATTACTCTTGCCAATCGCTGTTTTTATGGCCTAAGAAGCCAATTGACTTACAAAGCCTTATCACGAATTACTAAGGCAAGTCTGTATAAGACACTTATCATCCCAGTCCTGCTGTATGGCGCAGAGGCATGGACTCTGTCAAAATCAGATGAGGACGCCCTTGGTCAGGTTGAGAGAAAAGTTCTGCGAGTGATATTTGATCCCGTCTGCATAGACGGCGAGTGGAGGAGAAGGTTTAATGCTGAACTATACGGCAAAATGGCTGAGTCATGTAGAGCGGATAGAGCCCAACGTTCCACCCCGGAAAGTCTTCGAATCCACCCCGGATGGACGGGCAGTAGAGGACGACCTGGCTATTTTTGTTATTTCTTCTAAAGGTTTTAGGAATCTTATACACTGTTCCATTATATCCCATTGGTAGGGTGTCAATTTGTTGATTGTGTCGTTACTGTAAACATACAGCAGACTTAAAGTCATCCTCACAGATTTAAAAATGTTTCCAAATTGGAAATCCAAAGCCAAAGTCACATTTGACGAGGGAAAAACTTATTCTTTCTATTTCAGCGAGGCTGTAATCTGAAAACAAGCGATCATAAACATCCCACTCCACTGCATTTCTACTGATCCGCCTGTGGGGTTCGCCTGTTTGACCTCAGAAACTATCGACAGGCCTCCCGGTTTTAGATCAATTCGTTACTGAGACAAATCAAATGCTGGCGTGGTTGCATTTGTGTGATCCAGGCATTTATAGACATGCCTTTCTTTGATGTTTTTGCAACGTTAATTGATATTGCCTTTTTAATAGGGTTCAAATTAGTGATGTGTCAACTCGAGTTCATAAACCGGTTCAAACCAAGTTGCAGCTAAACCGAGTTACATTTATATCAAACTGAGTTTGCAAAACCGAAGTTCCAAACGGGCTTCAGGAAAAAATACTCAACAGTGGACAATATCTACTCATTAACGAGTATAGCTCAAACGTACCTGGAGCAAGGAAAAAAGATTCACACGTTCTTCGTGGACTTTAAAGCGGCCTTCGACAGCATTGACAGAAGACAGATATAGGACTTTCAACGAAAATGCTCAGATTAATTCAAAACCTTAACGAGCTAAATAGGAGCCCCGTGCAGGGACGGGTTAAGAATATCACTGCAGCGCCCCCCAACAACTAGCGCTTGTCGTAAAAGGCGACTAAGGGGACAAATCAGATCTAGGCAATATAACACCCAAGTGAGCCTAGCGACACATATACTACCATAAAAACCCTCCCACAAGTGTGCATGCGAGTCAGTGGGTTGACACGACTGGAGATCACCGGTGTCATAAAAGAAAGATCAAACAATACTAAAACAGGAGCATGCACGTGTCAAACAACAAACACCATCGCATTATGGTGCAAAAATTGTATTGCAAAACTGTATCATTATGGTAATACTTGCAAAAAGGAAAGGCACTACCCCGCCAGGCACTACCAATGCTGTGCATGGTACTGATCCTGGACCGAGTAGAAATGTTCGGGTCAGAGCTATACGGATTCCGGGGGCTAGCAACATAATGAAACAGTTTGGACGCAATTTGAGGGTCGCGAGTTGGAACGTTGGAAGCATGACCGGTCGAAGTTACGAGCTGAAAGAGATGATGAATAGAAGGCGGGTGGACATCTTGTGTGTCCAAGAGACGAAATGGAAAAACACCGGGAATCGGGCGCGTTTCTTGGACGTTAGGACAAAAGATTACAAGATGTTCTACTACGGAACGGAAAAGGCTAAGAACGGAATCGGTATCATCCTTGCGGCAGAGCTACTTGGTAACGTCTCGAGCATTTCGAAGTCCAGCGACCGTTTGATGTCTCTCAAACTAGTAATACAAGGACAGGTGTGGAATATTGTCAGTGCATATGCTCCCCACAATGGGTGCAATCAGAGAGATAAAGATGCCTTTTGGCTAGATTTCCACAATCTCCTTAAGAACATCCCAAAGGAAGAATTTCTGTTTGTTGGAGGAGATTTGAATGGACATGTCGGGAAATCAAACGAAGACTATGAAGACTGCCATGGAGGACTGGGATATGGCACCAGGAACCTTCCTGGTGAAGACATCCTAAGCATATGCAAATCACATGGTCTTATCATGTTAAATACCATGTTCATCAAACAAAGCCGACACCTGATCACGTTCAGGAGTGGTGGAAATGAAACTCAGATTGACTACCATTTGGTAGCCAGTTTCATGAAGCCTCGGGTAAAAGATTGCAAAGTGATCCTGGGAGAGGCAATCGATCGGTAACACCGTCTCCTGCTAACAGAAATTTTTATGAAAACACCGAAGAAAAGCAAACAAACAAGGGTCTCTGAGAAAATCAAGTGGTACAATCTGGACAAAGAAAAAGGCGAGGCTTTTGTTTTCGTAATGAAAAATTACCTCTCTCACACCATCAACGGAGCTGAGGATGAAGAGTGCAGAGCACAAAATATGTGGGATTCCCTACAGCGAACTTGCTTAAAGAAGGCCAAATCACTGCTAGGAGCTTCAAAAGGCCACCATCAACACGCCAAAGAAACATAGTGGTGGAGTGATGAAGTTAAGAAAGTGATAAATGAGAAAAAAGCGGCTTTCAAAGCTTGGTCAAAGTGCCCCTCTAATAATAATGACGAAAAAGTTCGCCTCGAAATGGAATACAAATGCTGCAAGAAAAAAGCAAAGAAGAAGTGCGCCCAGCTTCAAGCAGAGAGTACGGAGGGCCTGTATCGGGAGCTGGAGAAAATATCTTCCCCGGTTGCTGATGCAAACCAGGCTATCCAGGAGCTGCGAAGACACAATGTGAACAAGAGTGCCACTATCTTCAAAATAGCCGCCCAAAGAAGGAAGAATGCTTAGGAGATTCGTTCGCCAAAGTTCATTAGCAATGCTCATGGCCAGCTTCTTGTGGATGACGACAAAATTCTGCAGAGGTGGCGGCAGTATTGTGAAGAGCTTTTGAAAGAACAGTTTCCCCGGCTATACTTTCCAAGAGCCACCCCTAACTGTGAAGAAATACCCGACATTACAGTCGAAGAAGTTAGTGAGGCGGTCAAATACTCCAAAAAACGAAAAGCGGTTGGGATAGACGAGATACCCTCTGAGTTCTGGAAGACATCGGGTTCAGATGGCTCAGAATTCTCATCTCCAAATTCGTGAGAGGTGATCCAATGCCGAATCAATGCAGGGAAAGTTACCTCCTCCCTGTATACAAAGGGAAGGGTGATACGCGAAACTGTGATAACTACCATTTGATCAAGCTGATGTCACACACCATGAAGATCGTTGAGCGGGTATTAGGTGGCCGACTGCGAAAATAATACGGCTATCTGATGATCAGTGCGGGTTTGTCTCGGGTAAATCAACCACAGATGCAATCCAAAGTATAAGGATCATAATGGAAAAACATCGTGATTCCTTAAGGGATTTGCATATTGTATTGGTTGACTTTGAAAAGGCATTCGACAGACAACCACGAGATCTGATATGGGTGGCGCTAAGACATCGAGAGGTTCCAGAAACCTATGTACAGATGATCATGGACATGTACGAAGGAGCAAAGACAAAAGTAAGATGCCCCGCTGGAGTAACCGAAGAGTTCCCAATCAAAGTCGGGGTGCACCAGGGAAGCGTTTTAAGTCCTTTGCTCTTTATTACAGTCCTTGATTATCTGCTTGAAGGTAAACTGATGGACCCCAAGGTACATCAGTTATTCTTTGCTGACGATGGAGCCATCATAAGTGAGGATCCTACATCCCTGTAACGAGCACTTGATGTGTGGGTGGACGTTTTGGAGGGAAATGGGTATCGCATTAGTTCAAAAAAGACAGAGTACTTGTGCTGTTCGTTCTCTGATCTGATTGAATGGAACAGTGCTTCCCAAGTGCGAAAAGTTCAAATATCTGGGATCTATGATCAATAGCAAAGCAACTTGTGATGACGACATCAATCATCGTGTAAGCGTAGGGTGGATGAAGTGGCGAGAAAATTCCGCTATCTTCTGTGACAGAAAAATGTCCCCTAAGTTGAAAGGAAGGCTCTACACCGCAGTTGTACGTCCAGCGCTCACATACGGTTCACAATGTTGGACGATGTACAAAAAGTATGAGAGTAAATTAACGGCAGCTGAGATGAAGATGCTTCACATGACAGCAGGAGTGACAAAGCTTGATCGAATAAGAAGTTCGAAGATCCGTGGAAGCTTTCACATCAAGGAAACCATCGTACAAAAAATAGAGCGCGACCGGCTCAGTTGGTATTGCCACGTTCAAAGAAGAGATCATTTGAACCCGGTTAAAAAGGCAATATCAATGCACGTTCCAAGGACATCGCGATGTAGGAAAGGCAGGCCTATAAACGCCTGGATCAGACAAAAGCAACGACATCGGCATTTCATTGGCCTCAGTAACCGAGTGATCCAAAATCGGCAGGCCTGCCGATATTTTCTGAGGTCAAATAGGCGAACCGCACAGGCGGATCAGTAGAAATGCGGTGAAGTGGGAGGGTTGTGATCCTTTGTTTTCAGATCATAGCCTCGCTGATAAAAGGAAGAAGAAGAAGAAGAACGAGCAAAATAGGACTTCAGTATGGGATGGTAACAAACTATCCAATTGGTTCGAGTCGCATATGGGAGTTAAACAGGGTTGCCTATTGAGTCCACTTCTCTTTTCGTTATACTTAGATGACCTCACAACATTTTTATCAGGAGGAATCTTGTTTGATCGACTTCGTATAAAGCTCCTTCTTTACGCGGACGACATCGTTATCGTAGCGGAATCGCCAATTTTTTTTTTATAATTTGCGCGCATTCAAATACAAATACAAATATTTGGCGCAACAGCTCTTTAAAGTGCAAGGGTATAGCTTCTCGCAACTACTCATGTTGTGTGCGTTATATTTTTCACACGAATGGAAGGGACCTACAGTTTAGTGCCGAATCCGAACGGCGATTTGAGAAGCTTTTTTGAGACAACAATACTCTCGGATGTTTGTCAGACGCTCGCGAGAGGTGGAACTGTGAAAAAACTTTTTGGTATTTTCTAAAATTCGAACTTGTAACCTCATGCGTAGTTATCCGCCACACTAAAGGGTTATGAATACCTTTCATGTTTACACACCGTGCGGGCGTTGGAAAGGATAGATAGAGAGAGAGAAAGATTTTTCTTGAAGCTACATCAATACTGCGCGCTGTGGAAGCTCAAAGTGAAAACAAGCAAA
The DNA here is from genome assembly GCA_945910035.1 of Brachypalpus laphriformis. NCBI lineage: Eukaryota > Metazoa > Arthropoda > Insecta > Diptera > Syrphidae > Brachypalpus > Brachypalpus laphriformis. The sequence continues at coordinate 40,801,201 of OX246756.1, forward strand.
TCTAAAATAATGGTGTTCCGAAATGGATTTGATCGGTACTCGAGGGAGGAAAAATGCATTTGGCAAAATGAAGAACTCAAAGTTGTAAAGGAATATAAATATTTGGGGGTAATCATAAACCTCGATTATCGTTTAAAGATCATCTTGGCGAACAACTTAAGGAAGCTAAAAGGGCAATAAATATCAACTGGAGGTGTCTGCTAAGTAAAAAGAACGTCGATTCGAGAGCTAGGTTTAAATTCATCCATTATGTTCACCCAGATCTCCTGATCTAACACCCATGGATTTCTTCTTCTAGGGTGCTATGAAAGAAAAAAGTTTATTTTAGAGAAATGTCGAGTCTGGAAGAGCTCCAAGAAAAAATGAGTGCCGTTTCAGAAGAGATGAGAAGAAGTTTGCTGCTCGTTAATCTGCCATCCGAAATGCTTAAACGCGCCCGAAAGTGTATTCAAAGGGAAGGAAGGCACTTCGAACAATTGCTATAAACATTCCATAAACTGTTCTGTTTTAAGACTAATTCAGTAGGTACCTACACTTCTTTTTGACCATTTTTGTCTGACAAAAATTGACTTTTACTACAACTTCTGATAATCGTACGTAAAAAAGATGCTTAACAAAATTTTAAGGAAATCTTTTAGGGATACAAATTTCATAAATAAAAAAAAAAAAAAAATATTAAGTAAACATTTTGAGAAAAATGCATTTTAAGTGAAAAAATGGAACAACAAATTTTCATTATTTTAAGTTTAAGGAGCCATAACTTTTTTTGTGTTTGGGTACTGCTGTCTTTCCAAAATGTATAAAACTATTTTTGTATCTATAATAGTTTAGAAGTTATAGCGTTTAAAGTGGCTACACCTCCAAATAAGAGGTCACCCACTTTGGTGGGCTATAACTTGAAATGTAGTGAGAATAGACCCCCGTCCCCCTGCTATACAATTTTTTGTTCGGCGGAACTTCAGGTATCTCCTCTTAAAGGATTATACTGCTTAACTGGGACACCCTGTATGCTTTCGCAAAACGAAGTCATCCTTATCCTAAATGGCCAAGATTGGAATGTCGGTAATAGCTTCTTGAAAACCGCCTAGAAACCTAGAAATACCAACAGCAAATAAGTAAGGAAGCCTTTTAACAACACACTCCAATATACCTAATGAATTTAGCCAAATTTTGTCAATTCTGTAAATATTGTTAATTCTTGTAAATTCTTACAAGAATCTATAACGTTACCACTGCACCTCGCCACCCTTAATCCACTTTAGGACGCCAATATAAGAAATATTGGATATATTAAAATGTTTCAGTGTTTTACGGCGATTCAAGTTCAATGCGCTGTTAATGATTTTTCAACTAAACAAATATAAATTGAAAGCACAGCATAGATTATGTGAATTACATTACCATTAGACAGAAGAATAGGTATGCAAAACAATCTACTGTACCTATAAACGAGAAGAGTTTTTTAATAATCTTCCAAGTTATCTCGGAAAAGAAATAAAAGGTAACATATTCATATAGAGATATATAGTATTAATTATAAGTTATATACCAACAAAGCCATAAGTACCACATTAGAAAGCCATAAGTTCCGCATTATTTAAGCCGTAAGTTTCATATTACGTTTCGAATTTCTAAAAGCTAAACCTAAAACCGAATTCAAAACAATCGATAACAAAACGAACACTGAAAACATAAACAAAATAGCTGACATTCAACAGAAAAATAAAAATAAAAATAAAAAACCGCACGAGAAAAGACATCAAAGGCAAACACCCGGATAAGTATGATAATGAACGATAATGCAGAGGCAGGCGTATTAGGAAAGGACAACACATTATTCAACGGCGAAATAGCGTCAATAAACAAGATACTCCAAGGCATACCAACACAGTCTGTGAAATGCTGCAATACTATCGGATACTAATCGACTCTAAATCAGCAATACAGCCCGCAACACCTAATGTGCAACCAGTAGATAGAACCCTCGTAGACACTAAACAAAAACTATGCTTCCTAAGACAGGGAAGAACCAGAGTCTTCCAATGGATGCCATCGCACATTGAGATTAGCTGTGAACGAAAGCGAAGACATGCCGGCTAAGATAATCATACCACACAAGTTTTCAATAAGAAAAACCAAATGGAACATCAAGCAGCGCCTACGAAGAAAAGATGGGAAAATCTTAAAGAACTTGGGAAAACAAATCAACAGATGCCAGGAAACCAAGCATGCTTCCGATTAACAGGGTACGATTGGCTCGTTCATCATCTCCCAGCATGAAAAAAATGTTTGAACAATATGATATTCCCCGCAGTGTTTACTCACCAATATGCTCATCAATCGGCTCAATGGATTCCTCCGCATCCCCTACCGACACTTTCATTCCGTCGGGAGGATTCCTTACGAATGCGCTGACTACGTCTCCTTCCATGGCGTATTTTCTCGCAGCCATCGATGAAATCATTGCGTCCGGACCTACACTCATAGTAAGAAACGCCTGATGGTTGTTCTTGGCATTCACCCGCACCTCAGCCTCCGCAATGCGCCCCAGGCCAGCATCCACACATTTCTGCGCGAACTTTTCCAAATCGTCGCCTAGTTTGAACTGCAAGTCGATCCACTTGGAGTCTTCCTCGTCAGTGCCCCGCACTATCCAGTTTATGTGCTTCTCGTACAGATCCTGCAACTTTTTCTCACCGGTAGACTCTTGTTGGCTCTTCGCACGCCCTCGACGTCGCTTGAACGGCTTCTCAGCCCTCTTGCCATCGCCTCCGCCTTCAAGTGCCACCTGATCGCAGTCGCCGTTGTCTACTATCATGTCGACGCTGTGGAACGACTTCCTCGTCTCAGAGCCTTTGCGTTGTCCACCGTGCAACGGCGTTGTGACCGACTTCAGACGCATTTGCCGCACCAACCCCTGCAATCGGTCGATTTCTCGAAGAATCTCCTCCTCTGTTAGGTCCTGGTTATTGGTGCTGGCCTCCATTGGAGTTGGCAGTGAAGCCATCGTCTGCTTCACATTGGTCAGCTTGGACTTCACGTGCTTGGTGCGGTCGTGCAGCTTCTTTACAGCCTCGTGGAGCATCGGGTCGGGACGCATACTAACGATTGGCAGTGGTTTGTTAGTAGCCTTCTTGTGAGAAGACCTTTTCATTTTATTGGGTTTTCCCGCGTTCGAGGTGCCTTTGTGTCCCTGTTTGTCTGCGGCGCTGCTCGATTCCTGTGGCGCTTTCGCTTGTTTAGTGGACAAGCTGGACGTCGACGGGGGTGATGCGATCTTTTGCTCAGAATCCATTGTTCGTCGAGTGGTTGGTGAAATTGTTTGTCTTCTTCTTTTTTATTTAATATTCTGGCGAAACCAAAAAGCTTTTCGATTTTATAAACAAGAAAAAATAAAAGTATGTATCTGTTCTGTCAAATCTGGCAAGCAAAGCAGATGCAATAGAAAGTATGTTCGGTTGTTTTGAATGTGGCAACGCTGCGAACCTTGAATAGTTAAGGTACGTGCACAGGATGGATTCATTTAAAATGGCCAACGTCACACCTGTTCAAATGCATAAGGCAAGCAGTTGTTCTGAAAATTATGCAAAGCAAAGTGAAAGCTTCTCAACAAAACAATCCGCAGTCAATCTGGTTTTAAAGTGGGAAATGCACGATACAACCGTCATACCAACTGTGTTGTATCGATATCGGCTCAACTATTGAATGCAAAATACACATTATACAATCTGCGTACGATTTACGTACAACCAGACATTTTATTCAGTTATTTTACACATACACACCATATTATCTCCATGTGACATGTGGCGTAGTAGTAGCAGTAGTACGAGCTATCAAATGGCGTGGCGCTAAACACACAAAATTCACCCACAATGGTGTAGCGCGCTCTTCTTCTTCCTTTTATCAGCGAGGTTATGATCCGAAAATAAGGGATCACAACCCTCCCACTTCACCGCATTTCTACTGATCCGACTGTGGGGTTCGCCTATTTGACCTTAGAAAATATCGGCAGGCCGTCCGATTTTGGATCACTCGGTTACTGAGGCCAATGAAATGCCGGTGTTGTCGCATTTGTGTGATCCAGGCGTTTATAGGCCTGCTTTATAGGCCGCCTGGTGTAGCGCGCTCATGTCATATAAAGCCAACTGTTTGAAATTATTAATATGTTTCTATTGAGAACTATTTTTGAAATGAAATAAATATTTAGTTTTGCTTATTGAATATTATATTATACATATTATGGTACACATGTCGTAAAATTTGACGCGCTACGTCACAACTACCTCATTGTGCTCTGGCATTAAAGCTCTAAATTCGCTTTACTGTTTAGTTCATTTTAAATGTCAAACACGAATGTTTTCTTTTCTTGATTTTTCCACCGCAAATGAAGAAAAATGTGTTCACTGAAAAGCATCGTTAATGGGAAGGATGTCGTTTGCTCTTGACTGTCGAATTTGCTGTTCGCTGCTGCCGTGCTAATGTGTTTCTACTATTGATGATTGAAAAATTTGTCTTGCCATACATGGTGATGATCAAAACAATAGAGATAATACCATTGGAATTTGACAGTTACCAAATCTGTGTGGTTTTCAGTGAGAAATAAATGACTTGAATGTAAGTTTAATAAAGTATTATATTTTATGAATGCATATGTGATTAAATGTTTAAATATATAGTTGGATAGACAAACTATAGTTTTTTCTTAATAATAACATGTGTAATTTGCAAGATTCGAAGTGGAAAACACATGAGGGTTGTGATTTAAAAATTGAATTCTGGATGTAAACGAACATCCACTTTGCTTGGGCTATGGTTTACCTTTTTCGTTTAAATTAAGGATTTGGGAAGGTTCTGGTTGGGAAATGCGCTCTTGACCAATATTATTCTGCATCGAATGTGCTCACATCTAGCAGGTCTTTGCTTTTTCTTTGCTTTGTTCTTTGCTTTTTTTTTTCTAAACAATTATTGGAACCTTTTTCTTTTATTGTCTACTTCTGTCCTTATGTATTTTGTTTACAAAAGCCGCGTTTTGTTTTCCCCGTGAACTGGTTCAGTTCATATTTTTACACAGGATGCAAAAACAACAATTGAACCAGCACTTGAGCTGGTTCAATTTTCGTGAACCAGAATTTGTATCCCATACCTCACCACTAGACGGCTTTTCACAAAAAAAAAATGATATGTTAAGCTTGGCAGCTCTGCTGAATGACAGAAGTAAATCATAATTATTTGTTGTATCGCCACTTTCTGACATAAGTATCTAAAAACACATAATTATTAAACAAATATAAAAATATAAAGCACTTTTATCACTTCAATTGCTATTTTTCCGCCATTTTTAATCCGTATTAAACGTCAGTGTGTAGCTGCTGCTACCAACTTGTGAAAATGAAATTTCTAGGTGAGCCAGGAGCGTTTTTTTATTTTGATCTGAACTAGTTTAGTTCACGGGGAAAACAAAACGCAGCTAATTGTGCCTTAGCGGGCAAATTCTATGGTGCCAAACTTACATCTAAAAATCGCAATCTTACAATTTTTTACAAGTCTGTACAACTAATCGCTTACGCTAATGACATTGATATAGTCGAAAGAACCCAGCAGGCAGTCAACAGGGCATTTGCGAGTAATGAGATCGAGGCAGCAACGACGGGTTTAGGGGTCAATGAAAGCAAAACAAAATACATGCTGTCTACTTAACATCGGCGTCTTGGACAGCACGCCACAATAGGCAGATATAACTTTGAGGTAGTAAAGGATTTTGTCTACCTAGGCTCTATGGTGAACTCCGCAAATGGCAACAGTAGGGAGATCACATGAAGAATTACTCTTGCCAATCGTTGTTTCTATAGGCTAAGAAGGCAATTGAGCTACAAAGCCCTGTCTAAAACTACTAAGTTAACTCTTTATAAGACACTAATCCCAGTCCTGCTGTATGACGCAGAGGCATGGGCTTTGTCAAAACCGGATGAGGATGCCGTTGGTTATTTTGAGAGAAAAATTCTTCGAGTGATCTTTGGTCCCGTCTGCATAGACGGCGAGTGGAGAAGGTACAATGCCGAACTATACGGCCTATATATAAGGACATCGACTTGGTCAGAAGAGTTCACATACAGCGACTAAGATGGTTGGGTCATTTAAAGAAGAAGTTTGTTGGTTGAGGCCCAGGTCCACCTCGGACTGTAGTGCCACCTAAGTAAGTAAGTAAGTAACTCACTTCCAATCATCGCCACCAGAGGTTTGCCTCCAATCGTCAATAGCTTCCGTCAGTATTTGACTGTGTTTCGCCAATCAGTCTTAAGTAAAGTGGGAAATACACAATACAACTGTTGTACCAATGGTTTGACAGCGTTGGTGTTATAAATAAGTAAATAAATATTTGACGCATCAGCTCTTTAAATGCCAGGGCCTAGCTTCTCGCAACCACTCATGTTGTGTGCGTTATATTTTTCACACGAATGGAAGGGACCTACAGTTTAGTGCCGAATCCGAACGGCGATTTGGGAAGCTTTTTCGTGACAACAATACTCTCGGATGTTTGTCAGACGCTCGCGAGAGTTGGGACCGTGAAAAAACTTTTTGGTGTTTTCTGGGATTCGAAGTTGGAACCTCATGCGTAGTGATCCAACACACTAACCACTTACGCCACAGCGCCCACACTTTGGTGTTGTATACGATAATTGTACCGGCTACTTGTTGGTCTTGACTGTACAACTGCTGTTATATGCACAGATTGTATGGAAATAATATGGTGTGTATATGTAAAATGATTGAATAAAATTTTCGGTTGTAGGCAAATCGTACGCAGTTTGAAGAATGTGTACGCTGCATACAACAGATGGGCCGATGTCGGTACAACACAAGTCGGTACTACGGTTGTATCGTGTATTTCCCACTTAAGCATGTGGTGTTCATATGTGTTTCATTTATCCATGAGCTACTCTGCTAACAATGGAACACATGAATTACCTAAACCAAAAATGGCAAAGCTCAGAAACAGTTCGGACGCCGAGTACCAAATTCACTAGGTCTGTTCCTGTACTTTCTCAAAAGCTGTAAATTCTACGAAATTTAACGAAAAATTGTCAAATCCTGTTCTGTACGTAAAAATTTAGAAAAGAGCTCACGAGAGAATTTTACCCACGAAATTTGTTTTGGCTCTTATATGAGATCTGTCAAATAGGAAAAGTGTGTGGTTATGTGGCTTTTGTGGTGGCAAACTATTTGGAAACAACGGAGAAAAACCGAAAAAAAATTGTCCATATAATGTTCCCCTAATACATTCCGCCATTGACAAATCTTCATTGTTTAACTTATTCATTCATATACAGAATTCACTTATACACTTTTTTCTCATTTTTCTGCCGTTTAAAAAAAAGTCTATTTTTCGGTCAAACTTTTTCTGTACTTATTTCTACGTTTCCCCCAAGTCTTTGAAATGTAACAAGCTTCGAATGTGGCTACAGAAGATATGGGAACAGACCTATTTATTTTCTCGTCAACTAGAGGTCCCTCGACCATTCGGCTGTTTCACTATGAATTCCCAAACAAACCTACTGAACACCTCTCAGCCGTCATTTTGGCAGTACGTTTTCGCGCCATTTTCATTTTTTTTTATTTATTCACTTTTGACAAGCGTATGAACAATCGCAAAAGAAATCTTCTCTGAGCAATAAAAAATCTTGGTTTTATTAAATAAAATAAAAATTTCAATTGGACCCGCAGATTAGGCGGCCAAATTTATTCCTCACTGCACCGCTGCTCCCGAGGCGAAGGAAGCGGGAAAAAATTTCCACTTGCGTTCGACTGATTCTAGTGTAAAACTCTGAGAGAGAAAACTTTGTGTCATTCGTAGAGCAGAAAACAGATTTTTTGTCGGAAATTGCGGTGTCATCAGAACGTTTCTGTGAATAAATCCACTTCGAGGGGGTAATATGCGTGCTATTCGTCTGATTTATGTAAACATCTGCAGGGTTTGCGTCTATTTGCAGTGAATTTTGAGTTAATTCGATGAATATTGGGAAGAGATGAGCGAAGCATCGCAGTCTTGTAGCGCAGAGAAATCCAATTCAGATGAGGTGGGCTGTGGAGTGACAGCGGCAGTGGTAGCTGCGTCGTCTTCTTCGCCCGGTAGCCCAGTGGGTGGTGACGGTGGGTCGAAAGCGTTCCCCTATGTGGTGAAGACGCCACGTGCGGATAGTAAACTTATTTTGCAGAACATGGAGGAGGTGTTAAATTCGGTAAAGCGAAAGCACAAGCAAAAGCATCGCAGGAAGAAGGAGCAAAAGAAGAAAGCTCAGCAGGAGGCCGAAGCGGCGGCTGCAGAGAATGCAGCGAACGCAGACGCTGCAAAGATGAGTCAGAAGAGTCCGAAGCACCCGCTTCAGGAGAGCAAGAAGAATGTTGACGAGCTGGCCGGGGAGATGAAGAGTCCGTTGAAGGCTTCGACGATTTTGGATCACTTTGCGCGAACACCAAAGAAACAACAGACGGAGGTGGATGAAGGTGACCCAGCCGCAGCGGTTAAGAAAGCCAATGCCTTCGAGGTAATGATGAATGCGAGGAATAAGAGTATTGGATCGAATACTCCGGGGAGGGAGGCAGCGGTGGAGGAACGCGATGAGATGCCGAAGAGTGCGAGTGCGAAGAGGAAGGTATTCCTACAAGATTGGGCGGAGCGGAAAGGTGGCAACAAACGGCGCCTAGAGGAGGAGGCGAAGGACGCATACATAGAGAAGACGTTGAAGCATCGTGCGAAGAGGTGAGGGGTCCATCATCATTCTATTACTTGCATACACTCTGGATTACTTTCCATTTCGCACTAGATTGTCAGGGATGGGTCGGTGGCTTTAGCCGATAAGACTGTTTGGGCAGAGGTTTTTTGAGGTTTTTTTGTGTTATCTTACGTAGCTGCCTTACTACTGCCTTTTTCTGCCAATTGGCTCCCAAAGATCTTTCTGAATCTGACTCATTGACTCGTACACCCTTGGAAAGGTATTTGTTGAAGGTCTAGGACAGTTACTGGTATTGGGGTTTCAGCAAAAAGCTTGCTTTGCGATATGGCATGTGTCTGCTAATAAATGAGGTTGTCCACTGGTCTGGAAAGACAGAAGGTTGAAGAACAATGGTCAGGTAATAACAGGGAATTTGAGAAACACTGAGAATGTAGAGTTTTGTTAGGATTTTGCCTCCATATATTGTCTGTAGAGAACTATACAAATTCTCTTATGCACACCACTCCAAAACGTAGAGGATTTTATACATTTTATGCATTTTCATTAACCCCTCCCTACCCAATCTGGTTCTTATTTCAATCTAGATGGAAATGTTGACCTTGGCCAACCAGCACTTCACCAATAAGTATTTTGCTAACTGGCGTTAGTTAGGTTATGTTGGCTGTCCGCACGAGAGTGCAGACACACTTAGACCAGTCAAGGTCCCTTGATTTTGATAGCTGGCGTAGTTCAGCCGGTTTCATTTTCTTCGGATCATAAAACCATCCGACAATATCTTGCAGATGTGTTGGTTCATGCTTCCCTTAAACAGCTCTCTTGTTGTTTGGTCGAGAGATTTGTCATCGTGATCAGAGTGCCTTATGCTAAGACTGGATTTTATAATAGTGACGATATACTTATAAGAGGAGTCTTGAGCCTTAACAATTTTCAGCACCGCTCTCAGTTTTACAGCATTTATGTATGAACCATCGACTATTGTAAAGGGTTCTGTAGGCATTGGTCTTTTCTTTATCAGTCATCCGGGATGTTTTTTTTTTTTTTTTATTTTATTTCCTCTTTTAGTCGACACTGGCTGGAAAAATTGTTCGTTCTGTTGATGATGATTTGCCCTTGACATCGGTTATCGGGAAAAAAGTACTGTGAATCAGAAGCAAAGACAATAGTAACAACAAAAATCTCCCCAGTTATCTGGACGCCACCCCCGGAGAATAGCTGAAGCATAAACAACTGAGTTTCAAGAACCACTACACCAAAAATCTTTCTGTCTTTCTCTCTATCCATCCTTTCCAACGCCCGCACTGTGTGTAAACATGTTAAAGGTATTCATAACCCTTTGAGTGCGCGCAAATTATAAAAAAAAAAAAAAAAAAACAAGGACAAGGTTGATTAACCATGATTCCTTTTGAGTCCTAAAAAACCGATGCCAACCAACAGCTCTTTAAGTGCCAGGGCCTAGCTTCTCGCAATCACTCAGGTTGTGTGCGTTATATTTTTTCACACGAATGGAAGGGACCTATAGTTTAGCGCCGTGTCCGAAGGGCAAATTGTTTTGAGAAGCTTGCTCGTGACAACAATACTCTCGGATGTTTGTCAGACATTCGCGAGAGGTGGGACCGTGAAAAAAACTTTTTGGTGTTTTCTGGGATTCGAACGTGGAACCTCACGCGCGGTGATTCGACACTCTAACCACTTACGCCACGGCGCCCAGTCTTTGTTCCATTAGATACAGAATTTCTTTTGTCATCCTCTCTTTTTTCGCTTGTCGATTTCCGCTTCTTATATGTCTTTTGCTGGCTTCAATCATAATTACTTTCACCTCTTACCATGTTGAATTTATGTTCACCTCTGTTATTTCAATTTCCATTAGATAAGAGCTGTGTGTAAGTGAACGAGATTTTCCTTCATCTCTTTCTTAAGGTTATTTCGTATTTGTTGATTTTTGAGTAGGTTTATTTTTATTTTTTCCTGTTTGAAACTTTTTTGAATTTTTTTCATTTTTATACTGATTTTCGCTTCAACTGGATTGTGGTCTGGTCCTACGTTAGCTCCCGGATAACTTTTTGTTGCTTTTACTACGTTTTTAAATCTTTTGATAACCATAATATAGCCAATTTGATTTCTGACTATCGATCCAGTATTGTGCCTTGGTGACGTCCATGTGTATAATCTTCTTGGCGGGAGTTTAAACCAAGTATTCATTATAGTAAGTTCATGAAATTGGCAGAATTCTATTAGCCTTTGGCCTCTCGTTTTTTACTCCTAGCCCATGGTCTCCTACTACATCTTCAATCCTTCCTTTTCCCACTTTAGCATTCAGATCGCCCAGTATAAGTGTGATCTCCTTTTTCCTCCCTATTTTTACTGCCTGGTCTATATGGGTATAAAATTCTTCGACAACTAGATCATCGCAATCACTTGTTTGTGCATACACTTGTATGACATTCACTACTGTATTTTCAGCTTTTATTATTATTATTATTATTATAACTTTATTAACAGATAATAAATTAAACAATTCATCTTAAATTTACGGCACTAGCTACCAGGGATTTCCGCCGAATGGGATAACTTATCATAGTATAGGAAAATGGCTTCGGGTATTTAAATAATTATACTTAATATAAATATTAAATGCTATTTTCAAATTTTATTAAGGTTAATATCTTAAAAACATCTCTAATGTTTTGTTCTGAGGGAACGGTTAATAGGTTTATCATGTTGCTTGTTCGATTTACTTTTCTGGATGTGCTCGCAATCATTAATTAGGTGATTTGTATCAAGGGGGGCATTATTGTTGCACAGTTGGCAGAACGGTTGTTGTTCTCTTGTAATAATGTGGCTGTGGGTGATATTGGTATGTCCTAGGCGTAGTCTAATATAGGATCTTAGCATGTTTGGTGGTATGTTTATCGGGTAAGTAGCTTTTTCGGGTTGATTCTGGAGTAATGATGAAGGTATCCGTCCCAATTACTTCGCTTAGTTTTACCAGCTATGTGCAGAAGAGTTTTTTTTACATCTTTTTTATTAAATATGTGGAACTGTATTAGTGGTTCACTAAGGGCTGTTTTTGCTGCCATGTCTGCCATCTCATTGCCGGTTATTCCAACATGTCCTGGTACCCAAATAATTTTTAGGTTTATATTTCCGATAAGTTTGTCGCGTAGGCGTTCGATTATTTCGGTTTTGTTGTTGAGATTTCTCAGCGCTGTGATAGTAGATAGACTATCTGAAAAATGGCAGTTCTTTTCTTGCTTGTGGACGTTGTGGCCTTAAGGATGGCGAAGGCTTTAGCAGTAAAGATGGAGGTGGAGTCGTGTAGAAGACCTTTTGAAGCTACGATTCCGTTTTCGTCTACCAAACGAGGTGCCATGTTCGTTCTTAGAGGCGTCTGTGTAAAGAACATTCCAATCTGTGTTTTTTAAATTTGTCACCGTTTCCATAAACATTTTCCTGTACATTTCGTTGCTTGTTGTGGCTTTTGGGAATCTATGAAGGTCCATGTTTATAGAGTTTTTCGGTAATTTCCATGGTGGAAATATTGGATATTTTATTGAGTTAATGTGGACTGGGAGATTCCATTTTTTGGATAGGTTGCTCGCATTAAGTAGTGAGGACGAATACTTTTGGCGTTTAGTTCTTCGCAGGAGTTTAGTCGCAACTGCTTGAATAGGCGAGCACCTACAGGAGTTGACTTTGAGGATAAAAGAAGCGGTAAGGTATTCTATCGGTTCAGTTATTGATGGGAGTCCGGCGTCTGTTAAGATATTTTTGATTGGTGTTGTTCGGAACGCTCTCAGGGCAGTTCTTACTGCGCCATGGTAGGATGGTGTTATTAGTTTCAATGATTATTTGGAGCACTTACTGTAGATGGCGAGTCCGTAGTCTATTTTTGAAAGCAATACTGATTTATTTATTATTAGCTTAATACAAGCTCAAAAAAAGAAAACTTAAACAATCTAAACTTACAACTAGCGGCAAAAAAACTTAGAAACTAAAACTTAAACTAACAGCATTTTGGTGAGAAGGGAGGAGGTAGAGGGCGTGAAAAGGGGTAGGTGAAACGCAAATAATTGTTTTTTTTTTTTATTTTTTTTTTAACTAATCTCTTAAAAACTATCTTAAATGCTAGGGAGGAAGAAGGTCATGAGGTCATGAGGTGTGGAGGGATTTTCTAAGGAAGGATAGACTGCAATGAAAGTCTAGGGTGTTCTGTGCGTTGTTGGCAAGACGTAACATTCTGGTGATTGGTTCGAAGTGGCCGTAGTTGGTGCGGTGGTAAGGAAGACGAAAGAGGGGTACAGTCCTAAGGTTACGAGGGTTTGTGCGAAGGGAAATTATTTCTAGTAGAGCGGGGGAATCGATCGATCCAGTTAATAATTGGTGCACGAAGAGTATGTCGGCAACCTCACGACGTTTTGTAAGGGTTTGCAGGTTAATCAATTTTAGCCGATTTTCGTAGGGGGGTAAGATATAGTTTTCGGCCCATGGGAGACCGCGTAAGGCAAAGCGGATAAACCTACGCTGCACAGCTTCGATTCTAAGGGAGTGGGTGTCGTGATAAGGTGACCAAACTTGGCTGGCATATTCGAGGTGGGGTTTGACAAAGGTGATATAAAGGGATTTAGTTACGTAAGGGTTCGAGAATTCTTTAGACCAGCGTTTTATGAAACCGAGAGAAGAATTGGCCTTGTGTATAATTTGATCAAAGTGGGAACGGAAGTTTAGTTCCTTATCACAAATAATACCCAAATCGCGTATACAGGAGACTGATGGAACGGGCTTATTATTAAAGTTATATCTTCTAAGGGGAGGGGGGAGGCGTTTACGGGAGAATGTTATGGATTGACATTTGGCGACATTAAGTTCTAAGAAGTTTTTTACGCACCATGTGTGGAATGAATTTAGATCGTTTTGAAGTAACAGTGAGTCGTTGGGGGTAGATATAACCTTGATGATTTTCATGTCATCCGCGTAAATAGACAGATCTGAGTCTTTTAATATGTGACCAACATCATTTATAGTTAAGACAAAGATCAGCGGACCAAGATGACTGCCTTGAGGAACCCCGGAAGTGGCGTCAATGGGATCGGAGATTGAAAAACGGAAGAGAACCCTGTATTGGCGATTCTCGATGTACGATCTCAGCCATGAAATGAAAGAGCTTGGGAAACCGAGGGCATTAAGTTTAAGGTAAATAGTACGGTGACAGATTTTATCAAAGGCTTTGCTGAAGTCGGTGGTAATAACATCCACTTCATTGCCTTCCTCTAATGCTTGCAGTGTTTTGGAAACAAATTCGGTTAGGTTAGTCGTAGTGGATCTACCCTTTAAAAAACCGTGCTGTTGTGGGGTAAAAATGGATTTGCAGTGGAAATAGAGTGAGTCGTATACAATGCTTTCGAAGAGCTTAGGGATAGAAGAGAGTTTGGCTATGGGTCGATAGTTCGATATGTCACTTTTACAGCCTTTTTTATGGATGGGAAAAATGAAGGAGTCCTTCCATAATTTAGGGAAAACGGCTTGAGAGAGTGAGAGTCGAAAAAGAGTTGTAAGGGGCTGGCACAGGACGTTGACACATTTTTTTATGAAAATGGCAGGTAGACCATCGGGACCGGGGGAAAAGTCATCCTTGAGTCTGTTAATATTTTCTCGCACCATATCAGACCTAATGTCAATTGAGACTAGGGAGGTTTGTGGGCAGTTACTCAGGTAGGAGAAATAGTCAAGGTCCAGATCGTGTACATGGTCACTGTACGAAAGGGTGAAAAAGGTAGCAAAGAGGTTGGCGATTTCTTTAGGGTCAACAGAAGATGTATTAAGTAACTTTAGAGTGGAAGGGAAACCATCGGACTTCCTTTTAACATTAATAAATTGGTAAAAGCGCCTAGGATCTGTGATTAGACTTAATTGCATTCTATCAAGGTATTCGCGATAAAGGGATTCGCAGAGGTTGGAAAAACGGTAGTAAGCTTGTTGGTAGTATGAGAAATCTGAGGCAGATCTGAATTTCAAGAAAGTTTTCCATAATTTGTTTCTAACATTACGAAGAGAACGCAATTCACTATTATACCAGGGAGGGGATGACGAGCAGTTTTTTCGAGGCACATAAGGGACAGATTGGAGAAGACAGTCAAAGATTGCTGTGTAGAAGAATGCAAGAGCGATATCAATGGGGGTGTTGACGTTTAGAAAGAGGCTGAAATCTATGTTATTGACTAAGGTATTAAGTTTAACGAAGTCAGCTTTACGAAAGTTGAAGGAGAAAGAGTTTTCAAAATCAACAGTGGTGTGGTCGATTTCATACGAAAAGGCAAGAGCGAGAGGGGGGTGGTAGTGGTCTAGAGTGGAGAGAAGATGGTTACTTGCGGTAACCAAAGAATTATGAGCGTCGGATGAGAAAATAAGATCTAACTGCCTACCTAAGTTGTTCGTTATGCCACTAATCTGAAAAAGGCCGGAGTCAAAAAGACGATCAGTCAGGAGGGTTTCCTTTTCCGAGGAGGAGTTAGTAGGAACAAAGGATGATTCGTCCTCCGATGGAGTCCATTGCAAAAGGGGAAGGTTGAAGTCGCCAACAATTATAAAATCGTCATCAGGATCAGCGATATCTAACAGAGAGTCCACTGTATCAACGGCCTGCTGGTATGCTTGGGCGGGTTGAGAAGGGCGAATATAACAGCAAACAATATATATGCTCCGTCTAGATACAGATAGTTTAACACATACGAATTCAAATGAGGTTGTGTTAGTGAGTTTGATGACATTAATAAGAGAATTTAAATTACAAAAGCTATGTTTAGAAGCTAAGTACCTTATCATATTTACCCTAGTAGCGAGGCTTTTTTTAATGTATAAACAATGGGTCTTAAAATTAAACTTAGTATCAAATAGAATACCTAATATTTTTAAGTTATTTACATTTTCAATATATGTATTATTTAGATCTACTATAATATTTTTGCAGTAGCTGGTTTTTTTTTACAAATGTGAAGTATTTTACTTTTCTCTACAGAAATTTTCGTTCCGGAGTATTTTCCCCATTTCGCTATGTCCAAAAGTATGTTTGAAAAGTCAGCTGCTACGTTATTTAAATCTTTGCATTTAGATAAAATTACGAGATCATCAGCGTATAAACAGTAATTCATTTTGTTATATTTTGCGATTATGTCGCTTATTTTATTGAAAGCTATAATGAAAAGCATAACAGAAAGTGGGGAGCCTTGGGGGATACCGTTTTCGAGGATGTGGACCGAGGAGAAGGTGTTCTTAATTTTTATACGAAATTTTCTGTTTGATAGAAATGCTTTTACGAAAGTGATTATTTTAGGACGTATTTTCCATACAATCAGTTGATCTATTACGACATGGATACCAATTCGATCAAAAGCTCTTTCGAAATCAATCGAAAGGATTGATATATGATTTTTTGTTAAAAGGCCTACAAATTCATCAATATGCAATAATCCCTTGCATCCGTTGTACCTCTATCTTTTTTGAATGCTACTTGGTTCATGTCCAGAAGGTTATTTCTGTCCAAGAACCACGATAGCCTTCGGGATATAATTTTTTCAAGGACTTTACTAACGCAAGGTAATAGGGATATTGGTCGATGGCTGGATATATTTCTGATTTCTTTGTTTGGTTTGGGTATAGGTACTACTGTTGCAATTTTCCATGTTTGTGGTATAACCCCTTGGGTTAGGATTTCATTATAAAGATTTAGTATACGCTGATTAAGGAAGATTGGACTATTTTTTATCATGGCATATGATATTCGGTCAAAACCAGGTGTGTTACCTTTGCATGAGTTAATGCAGCTTTCAAGCTCGATAAAATTAATGTTTTCTTCGATTTGTTTTGCTGTTTCACTAACGGAGTCTAATCGCATTTCGTGGTAAAATACACTATTTTTTTGATTCAGAAATTCAGAATGGAAGTTTGCATCTTTGGAAGCAATTGACCACGTGGAGGCGAAACATTCGGCAATTTCTATGGGATCTGATAACATTTGTTGGGACTGATCTTTTATGGCTTTATTGGAGAATGGTTTGTAGTTGCCTGTAAGAGCATTTATATCAGACCATAGTTTCTTGGGAGATGAGTTGAGGTTGATTTTGGAAGTGAATTTTTCGAAGCTGCGTATTTTTGCTTCTTTTGCTGCCTTTCTGAACATAGCATTGGCGGTTTTAAATGTAATTAGGTTGGTTGTAGTTGGGTACTTTTTAAATGCTTTCCAGGCTGCTTGTTTGCTTTGGCGAAGATTGCCCAATTCTTTACTCCACCAGGGGACCATGTGTTTGTATGGTATATTGTTTGTTTGGGGAATGGCTAAATTGGCTGCGAAGCGAATGGATTTTTGTATCAGAGCAGACTCTTTATTGATATTAGAAGATACGTTCTTATTGGTCAAAAAATTCAAGATTTCGGATTGAAATAATGGCCAATTTGCTTTGTCTAACTGAAATGTAAATATGGCACTGTCGTGATTTGTGTGGTTGTTAAATGTTATTTCCGTGATGATTGGAAAATGGTCGCTTCCATGAAGATTATTTAGAGCTTTCCATGTGGTGTTCGGAACAAGTGAAGGGGAAGAAAAGGTTAAGTCTATATGGCTGAAACTATTATGAGTGGAAAAATGTGTAGGAGAACCATTATTTAAAATGGCAAGGTTGGTGTTAGTAAAGAATTGTTCGACGGTTTTGCCACGGCTATTCAGACTATGCGAACCCCAAATAGGGTTCCAAGCATTGAAGTCACCTGCCAACAGTATTGGTGTGTGAAACCTGTTAACAATGTTTTCTAAGTCAGAACTGGTAAAGGGTTCTTTTGGATGAATGTATAGAGAGATTATTGTCAATTTTATATGAAGCTCTATTTCTACTCCAACTGCCGAAATATTTGATGGTATATTGATGAATTTGCGTGGAATGGATTTGTGGACAAGTAGTCCAATAGCTTGCTTGGCGGCAGTGTTGTGGTTGTGTAATTGGCATGCATATTGTTTTGGATGGTGAAAATTTGTATTGATTGTGTGTTTCTTGCAGTGCAATAACGGAAGGTTTGAGTTCTTTCATTAAAATTTGAAGTTCGTGGTGGTTATTTAAGTAACCATCAATGTTCCATTGAAGAACTTTTAACATTGATCTTTTTGAACTAGGATTTTGAGGATTATGTTGTTGTGTTTTTTTGTGGCTCCGCTGCTCGGATGTTGAAACATTCAAGCTCCCAAGTGAGCTTGAAGGATTCAATCCCCAGACAGCAGATCCATTGGTTTTGGTATGTATATTAATGTTATTGGTCATCATCAGTATCCATTACGTTTACATAGTAGTTGTTTTCTTTAAGAAGTGCATTAGTAACAGTTGATAATGGGGAATGAGATTGCAGTGACTTATTGCTTGTGGGTGAAGATGTGTTTTGGAGTTTGTTTTGTGTTTTGGTGGTTGGTGACGGGATGATTGTGGTTGGGGTAGATATTATTGGATTGTTGGTGTTAGATTTGGCTATGGGGTTTTTTTTCTTGTGGAAAGTTTTTTTCTGTTGATGTTTGGTTAGCGTGGAGTGGAATCGGGGGTTGAGATGGTTTTGAAGTCGAAGAAGAGGTTTGGTTTTCGGTAATAATTGTTTCATGTTGGGGTTGAGAGTGTTGTGGTGGGTTGTTGTTTTTGGCTAGAATTCTGTTTTTAATGATTTCTGCCATAGACGGTTTGGCATCGGGATATTTTTTTGGAGCGCGTAGTTGGTGCAATACGGGTTCATCTCTGTAGATTTGCCAGGCTTCGCGAAAGTGCACCGCCGGTCAGATTTTATTTTGTTGACTGACTTATGACGTAAGAAAGTTGGACAGGAAGGATCATAAGATGTATGATTATCTTCTTGGCAGTTGATGCAATATATTCGTGAGCATTCCTCGTGTGGTGGGGTTAGGCAACATTCCTTGCAGGTTACTGCGTTTTTACAGTAATTCTTGGTGTGTCCTAATTTTTGGCAAGTGATGCACCTCATTGGGTTTGGAATATATTCTTCCACTTTGCAGTTTAGCCATCCTAATTTTATTACAGAGGGACGTCGTATCAAATCGAAGGTTAGAATTGCAGCACCCGTTGGTATCAAGTCATTATTAATCTTTTTAAACATTTTTTTAACTTGTATTATTTTTTGTGTTTTGAGTTCACTTAAAAGTTCATTTTCTGGAATATCTCTGATATGGGGTGAGTAGATTCTTCCTTGGACTGAATTAAGGGTGGTGTGGGACGAAGTTTTCACTGGGATAGAGTCGATATATTTTTCTTTGAGGAATTTATTAGCAGTTTGCAGATTGGGTACTTTCACCAAAAGGTCACCGGAGCGCATGGCTTTAACCTCTAATATATCCTTGGAAATGAATTCTAAGCCGCGATTAATTTGGAACAGGTTATAGGATGATAGTGGGCGTAGTTTTCCGTGTTCATCAGCTTTTTCCAAGCCTGAGATTACTACGTAGCGGGGTATGTTGTCGTCGTTGGTGGGAATGGTTGGAAGTAGTGGGTAGTGGAGGTCCGTGGATTTGCGTTTGACTTTGGAGCGCTGGTTTAAGGGAGTATCGGGATCGCGTCCATTAAACCAGCCTTTTTTGGGGGGTCGGGAGCCCCCGGCATTTTTTTTTTCTTTTTGTGAATTAACCGGAAAAAGTTTTGTTTCTTTAATGGATGGGAAAGGAGAATAAAATTAAATTGATAAATTTGAACTTCACGTGGCGGGAACAATTTAACAGTTCGCGATAATAGAAATCGGTTGCGCTCTTCACACGTCTATACTCGGCGTTTGCCAGATAGCAACTGTTTTCAGCTTTTAGTTGCATAAGCATTACTCTTTCTGATAAATTTACAACGCTACTACTCCTTAAAGAATGTAGTTAGACTTATAACACCCATGTTCCCAATCATAGCCTGATTGCACAGTACTATTAGAATATATTTTCCTGTCACCTAACCCTTTGAGTAATTCAGTAATACAGTTTCCATTTCGGCTTTATACAATGCGGTATTTGCCTTGTGTTGAATGGTAGGGTATATTTAATTGTTTTGAGAAAATATCTGCTGCATTTTTACCCATCTTTAATGAGCGAGTATTTCTCCCAACTTTCTGTCCAGGACTGTCCCATTTTACTAACAGGAACTCTATATTCTCGTCATCAATCTAACTTTATTTCCATAGTTCCGCGCCAGTCATTTACCATGACAAGTGTAAATGAAGTGGCGTTTATACGTGGTTTACTTATAAATAAATCCAATGGCAAGATTCTCACTTCTATACACACACGTCTTTTGTTAAATTTCTTTTGTTGTGACCCTAGCATACTGTCTAGAAATACATATGTATACTCTCTTAGGTTTAGGTATACTCTATTACTCTCGTTTTGGGTTAGGTTAGGTTAGGTAGGGTTAAGAGGTTATCATTAAACACTAGGCAACAAAGTGAGCTCATCGCGATGGAACCTTCACGGCAAAAGACCTAAACCAATTCTCCCATACAATTAATCTCCCTACAGAATTTGAAGAGATCTTTGTTGTGGTTTCAGGATCTCATATCTTCACATCTTCTAGATTATCGAAGAAATATCTACCAAGGTGCTTTAGCCTTGTCCTGGCAATTCCTTGACGCTCACAGAGTATACGTGTTATGTCCTCTGAGGCATGTAGGTCATTGCAGTACCTACAAACATCCAGAGAGCATTCCTATCGCTGTTCTTAGCCCTGATCTTTCTAATTTTATGATCTCCCCAGATTTTCTACGGTCTAACACAGGCCACAAGGCCTTAGACACCCTGTGACTATCTAAGTTTGACCCATCTTAGATTAGCCGCTATGATGATTCTATCACGAATAACTCCCTTAGCCACGCACCCTGGTGGTTTAATACTAACAATTTTGTCATTATGTGGGAGCCCCGCTCTTCTTTTGGCCAGCTCGTTGACTTGCTTGTTGCTTTCAATATCGCAGTGTCTAGGTTCCCAACATAATCCAACTCGGTTCTGCGTGCATAATGCCCTAAGCATTGTGCGGCAATTCCTGATTATCTCAGATTTGGTGACGTAAGACTCTAGCGCCTTTAGCACAGCCTGACTGTCAATGTAGATGGTGATATTCTTGTCGGATATTGATCCCACCTCAAGTAATTCCGCAGCTTTAAGTACATCTAGAACCTTTGCTTGGACCATACTGCATGTGTCCGTGAGTCTCAGGGCCACCTGTAGGTTCGTATCTCTCGAGTAAATACCTGACCCCGTGTCCTCTCTGGTCTTAGAACCATAATATGTGTATATTGCAATCTCGTTATGGACAGAGACTGTCTTCGTTCGCCAGTCCTCTCTAATAGGATACATTACTTCGTGTGGTGTGTCGAAGTCTAAAGTGCCAAGGATATCGTCCGATTCATCAGGAATTTCGGGCAACGATTCCTTGAGAATGGTGCTATGTCCTACGGTCTTAGTCTTGAAGAGACCAACGTTAGTGAGCCGAAGCGCACTGCTCGTTTGAAATTTGATTTGTAGGTCTAGTGGTAAATGATACAGAAAGATCTCGAGTGCAACCGTAGGTGTTGTGCGTAGAGCTCCCGCGATGGCAATGCAAACTGTTCTTTGTACCATGGCCAACATATCCCGTGTGTTTTTGGTATTCGTTGCCTTCCACCAAACAAGAGCCCCATACATAAGGATGGGCCTGACTATCATGATGTATAGCCAGTGCATCACTGCGGGCTTCAGGCCCAATTTTTTCCCTGCGGTCCCCTTGCAGATGAAGAGAGCATTATCAGCCTTACGGACTCCTTCCTGTATGTTAAGTTTTCAATTTAGTTTCCTATTCAGCATTACACCAAGATATCTAGCGCGATCCGAAAGGGAAAGCTTCACCCCTGCTAGCTTAGGCAGTTTGAAGGTTGGTATATTGTATTTTCTGCTGAAGAGTACCAATTCTGTTTTATCCGGGTTGACGTGCAGTTCACATCCTTTAACCCATTTTTTCGAGACTATTAAGAGCTGATTCCATCATTTCACTTAATGTGTCAAGGAATTTGCCCTGAACTAAAACTTCCACGTCGTACGCGTAAGCAATGACGCTTATGCCTTTTTGGATTGAAAATCTGTATTTTTCCTTCTTGGTGAAGATGTTTGAATAGTTTTTTTTTCATTCAGTAGTGGAAGTATGTCTAAAAGAAGGTCCACAGTTATGTGTGTTTCGAAGAGTTGATGATATGACATTAACATGTGAGTATACCCTTCTGACTATACTCTTGTGAATACTTATCGTCCTTTTTTTCTACATACTGTCCACTCAGCATACAATTAGCGGATTTACCACTCTCCTAAGCTAGTTTCAAGCTTGAAGCATAGGTTATTCTGCCCTGAACTCAACGCTCACAGTTTGATGAAGCCCCGTTCCCGGATCCGCTCTGAAAGTATCTTGTCATTATTAAGAGGAGGCATTCTCAATGGATAAACCTTTAACGTTAAGCAGTTGGCTACTCCGAGGAATTGATCGCAACTGATCCAGATCAGTGATGGTGACTTTATTTGACTACTCATCTCTTAGCGTTTAGAACTTCGTCGTTGCATCACTAGGAATACAGTGTAGTGGCAAGGCTATGAGCCCTTAAATTGAGATTATAACCCCACCGAAAAAGGAGGGAAAAAAAAGTTTTAAGCACGTAGTTGATTTTAAAAGAAAACACTAAAAGAATTTCTTCACGAAGTAGAACAATTTTCTTTGAATCTTTTGATATATGATTCTGTAGCGTAATGAGCGGAAGAATGAAGTACTCGCCACTCTCATGCTTCAAGTCGTTAAGGTGCCATTTTTCCTGTTTAAGTACTAGTCCGTAACTAGAAAGTAGTAGTTAATGAAAGTATTTTTTTTATTCATCCCTTAATGCTAACGAGTCTCTTAAATTTCTTTCCAGATTCAAAGAAATGTTAACCAATGGCCACGTTGAGAAACCTGAAGAAAAACCAGCTGCATCAACGGAAAAATCAGATGAAAAGCCTTCTACCAAAGTAGCACCCTCTAAAGTTCGAGCTGGACGAAAATCGAAACGCAATTCAAGGCATTCACATCGACAGTCGTCTGCGGATTCTGTTGAATCGCCTGATACTGGAAGTCAAGAGTCCAGTGGCTTTTTGACGAAACTTTCGTCGCCCATCAAGAAGCGCGACAGTTTGCTAGGATATTTTCCAAAAAAACCATCACCCGCGAACGAAGCCAAAGTCAAGAAAGTGTTGCAAATGGACTCTGTTCCGGATGATATAACACCAAAACGAGGACGAGGACGAGGTCGTCCGTTAAAGATGCATAAAGCAAGCACCCCTGTCGAAGTGGAAACAGTAGACGTGGTTGAAGTGGTGGAAGTGGTGGAAGTGGTGGAACAAGTAACTTCCAGTGGTCGCCCAAAGAGGCAATGTTCCGGAAAATCCAAATATGATCGAGATCAAAGTCCAACTCCAACAAAAATTGAAGAGAAAACCAGTACTCGTGCGAGTAAGAAATCCTCAAAAGAAGAGCCCCCTGAACTCGAAGTTATCGATGTGGATAGTGAAAGTCCAAAGCAAACCCCAAAGAAACTAGCACCGCTCTTTATTAAAGCTCTGCCCAAGCCTAGTCCAAATCCAGAGTTACTGCGAGCAAAGCAACAGTTCTTGATGTCTGGAGTGCCGGAAAAGTTACGCCTGGAGATGGCCAAACAAAAGCAGTACGAGCAGTCGTATGAGGAGGCCATAGAGGACTTTCCGCGTGTGAGTCATGTCCGTCAGTGGAGTCCAGAGGAGGAGGCAACCGATACAGGTGATTTCGTCGTGACCTTTAAGTTGCGCAAAGATGAAGATCAGAAAACTCCAACGCGGAAGATTAGGAAGCGTGCGATAGGCTCCTTTACCATGTGCAACCCGAAGGACTTTCGGGGGCAACACAAGAACAAAACAGACGCACAGAATGTGCCAATACCGCTGTCGCAAATCGATAACAAGCGATTGATTATCAAAGAGTGGAAAGTCACTTACGATCGGTTTCCGACTTTCCGGTGTTACAATCAGTTACGCGAGAAATACCGCTACTTCAGTGCAATAGATTCAGGACAGGAAGCAGAGCAAGTCACTGAGTCGTTTGTTGTAACCCGAAGCAGCTCTCGACGTTCACATCCAAAGTCCAAATTCGACCCAGATGCTGAAGAGGAGAAACCACCTCCATCAGCGCCGAACGGAGAGCTCCTGTTCACCGAGAAGTACAAAGCTATGTCCTCCGATCAGGTGTTGGTTAATATGGCACCCGTCAATCAGCTGAAAGAGTTTCTCTCCTCTTGGCGTGGCGCCACACGAGCTAATGAGTCTACTGCTGATTTCGACATGAATGACTCTAGTAACAGCAATAGCGCTTCCTCCTGCAACTCTGTTGTACTCCTGGGACCGACTTCGAGTGGAAAAACAAATGCGGTCTTTGCCCTGGCCAATGAAATGAACTTCAACGTCCTCGAAATAAATGCTGGCATGAAACGTACCGGAAAGAAACTCCTGCAGGAACTTCAAGAAGCTACACAGTCACATCAGATTCGTAAGGATACCACTGCCAAGGGGAAAAATCTGTTGAAGATGACACTGAATGGTCTCAAACAGAAGAAAAAACAATCCGGTGATGATAGCAGTTCCGAGCATGACCTGGAGCACAGCGCCAGGAAATCATTGATCCTCGTGGAGGACGCCGATGTCATTTTCGAACAGCATGACGCTGGATTTATTGATGCTCTCTACACTCTAGCGTCCACATCCAAACGACCAGTGATTATTGTTGCAACAAATCCCAATTGTCAGCATCTACAGCGTCTAATAAATCAAAACGCAATTGCGTTTGCTCCCCCGAATGTCTTAAACATCTCGAAGTTCCTATCGGTGCTGTCGTTGATCGAAAACTGTCCAGTGGAACTGAATGATCTCGTGAGTTTGTATTTGCTCAATCGCAAACACCTAAGGAAAACCATCCTCGAGCTGCAGTTCTACATTCAGAGCGGTGGTGATCGACCGAAAGCAAAGAAGTCTACCACATCAGAGGATAAAGCGGGTTCACAGTTCTTTGCATCGCCCACAAAAAGAAGGTTCTCCATAGAATCCACTACAGTCTGCGAAGTTCCAATGGATGATGAGGCAGAAAAGGGTAAGAAGAAATCCGACAACACCGAAATTATCTTCCACAAGGGTCTGTTTGAGTTCTACACCATGTGTCAGAACATGAGGTGTCGCATCCCGTTTCCAGTTGATTTTCATTTACTTCGCACGAATTTGCCAGAGATTTTCAACGTCTCCAGGAATTTACTGGCGACAAGTGCGTCGACGAGGCGAAAGTCAAAAAGTCCGAAGAAAGCATGGTTGAGTGCAGCTAATCGACCATCAGTCACGCGATCGTTGAGTGACTTCTATGAGAATTTATCGGTGTCCACTATGATTACCGGTGTTCAGGAGTGCGATGATCGATTGACGAACAATTTAAGTGAAGATCTTGCGCATTGTCTGGTGGAACGTGCAATCGAGAAGAACCTGGCAGCTGGGCATTATGCCTACAATTTATTTGACACTCCACAAAGCAGGTGAGTTTATTTTATGTCGAAAATTGGTTTCATGTTTCGTGTCTTAGGCTACTCCTTCGTGGGATGTAGCTCATTTTAATTTACTACTTGATTCTCCTCTATATTAATGTATGTCGCGTTTGTTTCAAGGTTACTTCGCAAACTGCTGAGATGAATGTAGATCTTACAATGAGAGCTCCATCATTTTTGTCGTTCCGCGTTCTACTTTGTTTTATTTGTTTCTCCGCGTTTTTCACCTTATTTAACTACTTAATGGCGCTACAGTTTGGCTGGGACCTAGGCATCAGCAAACAAACCCCTCCAGCCGGCTAGGTCATTAAACAGCTTCCTCAAAGTGCGCACACCAAGTTGGTTGACATCCATTCCCACTTATTCGCGCTATCTGAGGTGATGGCTTCCTCTACTACGTCGTCCCGCTGGAGTAAATATGTAGACTATTTGGCCGGAGCATTGGTGTCCATCTGCTCAACATTGCTTCTTCAATTGTCTTCTTAGTCGATTGGCAAAACTAATTCTTCGTTTGATTTCTGTGTATCATTGCTCGAATTTATGATGAAGCCTAGGTGGACAAAGTCCTTAAATACCTCAAATTTGCAACTGCTTATCGTGCCATTCTGTCGATGGTGATTGTCCTTTTTTGTGGGCATTTTTTGCCGCTTGTGCCTCAATACTCAAGAACGCATCGACGTCAATGTCGTCCGCGTTAGCGAGTAATTGTACATACTTGTTGTAGGAGCTGTGTAGCTGAGGTTGGCGATTTTGGTTGAGGTGTTGTCCTCGAGTTGATCCGGTGCGTAGAACCGATCGTACTTCTTACTTCTGTGATGTACCCCCTTGTGGGTCCTAGGGCCTCTACTACGCATACACGCCATCGTGTACGGTTTCTGGTCATGTGTCTGAGCTCTCCCCAACTTTTTCCCAACTGCCGTGCCTCCTTTTCGACTGTTCTGCGGTATGTTCTCTTCGGACCGCCATGTCTTCTGCCATACTAAGCTAAAGGGTTCCATTGCATAGCATGGCTCGCTATGGAACTGTCACCCTTTCGGAACGTGTGACCAATCCACTGCCACTTCCGTCGTTGGATGGTTGTGCCTATTGGTTCCTGACCCGTTCTCTCGTAAATTATTGGGAATATCTCTCCTGCGTAAGGCACGCCAAATAAACTCCATGTTGACACTATCGAACACCTTCTCAAAATCGATGAAAAGCAGGTGGAGTGGCGATCGATATTCAAAGCACTGCTCGATGATAATCCGTAGGGTGTTGATGTGGTCGACACAGGAGGATCCAGAGCGGAAACCTACTTGTTCGCAGATACTCCTCCAGGTTTCCGCACTCCATTAAATTTCCTATCTTAGGAAGCTTGACGATCGTTCCCCTTTTCCACTCATTAGAAAAGCTTTCAGCTTCGCAAGCTCTCTCTCTATAAGTGAAAGCAGAAGCTCAGTCGATGTAGTTGCTGCTGCTCGTAAGAGCTCTGGTGGAATACCGTCAAGTCCTACCGCCTTGTTGGTTTTGAGTGCCTTGCTCATGGTAGTGTCGTGGTGCGTATTCGGGCACTTCTCATCTCGGGCACCTTAGTCTGATTTGGAAGCATATCGTCAGTGAATACGCGGTTCAAAACCGTAGCAAAATACTCTTTCCATCTCTTGTGCTGGTCCTCATCCGAAATGAACAAGGCTTTTCACTGGGTGTTGGCTGGAGCTGCGACCACCTGTCAGTTCTTTGGTGATTCTGTAGGTCCTGCAGTCGTATCTCCGTGCAGTTTCTTCTGCTTCTGTAGCCAGTGCGTTGATGTGGTTGCGCCTGTCACGTCGCACGCTACGCTGAACTTCTCTCATCTTCATGCGATATAGGGACTCTAGCTCGCTTCTCCCTGCTGCTGGGGTAGCTGCAACGCGAGCTTTCAGCTGTTTTCGTTCATCAATCCGTCTCCAGGTATCCTCGGAAGCCACGCAATATGTGTTCCCTGCGATCGACCAACAATTCTTTCAGAACCAGATGTAAAAACATTTTTTACAGCACATCAATGGTATTGTTGTCACGAAAAAGCTTCTCAAATCGCCGTTTGGATAAGGCACTAAACTGTAGGTCCCTTCCATTCGTGTGAAAAATATAACGCACACAACATGAGTGGTTGCGAGAAGCTAGGCCCTGGCACTTAAAGAGCTGTTGCGCCAAATATTTATTTTTTTTTAACCTGGGCATTCTTGTGTTGTCGTGGGATCTTCGAACTGCAGCAGTGCGTAGTTGGAGAGTAGCTATCATAACATAGTGATCTCGTACTATCCCCACATCTGCCCCTCGCCTGTTTCGGACCCCGGGAGACTACTTCTAAAGCGGCGGCTGATGGCAAAATGGTCAGTTTGGTTGGAGGTTGCTTGCCTGTCGTTGGAAACCCAGCTGACTTTGTGGCAGGTCTTGTGCTCAAACATGGCGCCACCTATCACAAGACGGTTGGCATTGCAGAAATCCACAAACCTTTCGCCGTTGTCATTGCGGTTGCTTAGTCCATGCTTCGCGATTATATGTTTAAGCCCTTCGTTGTCGTTTCCTACCTTGGCATTCAAATCCCCCATCACTATGACAATGCCTCCATTTGGTGTTTTGTTGAAGACGGCACTTAAAAGATTGTAGAAGCTCTCCTTTTCGTCCTCAGATGAGCCATTTGTTGGGGCATAACACTGTATAATGGTGACGTGTCGTACCCTAGTCCGGAATCTGGCTGATAATCCTATCACCATGAGGCTGCCAGAAAATTAGGCCCATGCGTGCTGTTGTTAGCAGCAGTCCGACTCCATATTCTCGCGGACTTGCTTTCGTTTTATACTCAGGTGGCTGATGATTGCTGTTATCCGCTTGAACTTGCACACATCGGTTAACGAGCAAACATACTACCCACTGCACCATTACCAGCCCCTGTACATTCTTGTGGAAAGTTGTGCCTCGTATGTTGGGTTGAGAGTTGCGAACAATAATTTCAAGTACGTCGCCTTGCCTAGACCCTTATTTGACATCGATGTTATCGGTAAGGTTAGTACAGGATGTCCGCCGGGAAGGTATACTACTTTGTTTGTATATAATTTTTGATTAAATGAAAGAGAATGGATCTTATATTGATAAATGTTTTATTTAATGTCGGCAATTATGTATGGAATACAATATCAGGTAAATGTCCGCCTCTGCTAGTCTCACAAATGCGAGCCCTTTTGAGCACATTTTTCATTACATTCTCACACATTTCACGTGGTATTTCATTAATTTCATCACGAATATTTTGTTTGAGTTGCTCAAGCGTTTCTTCTGGTTTTTTTTGCATAAACCTTGCTTTTCAGATATTCCCACAAAAAGAAGTCAGGAGCAGTCAAATCAGGCGACCGTGGAGGCCAATCAACATCACCATTTTTTGAAATAACTTGTTGTGGAAAGAGGTCTCGCAGTAATTCCATTGTAATCCTGGCTGTATGCGATGTGGCACCGTCTTGTTGATACCACATGTTAATCAAGCCCAAACTGAATCTTAAATGGAAACAAATGCAAATCCTTGTGCAAAATTGTGGCCAAAGTTGTTCTTTGAAGACCGAGCTCCTGAGCACGGCGTCGAATTGAGGTTGATGGATTGTTTTGAACACTTCCTTGAACAGCAGTAATGTTTTCAGCCGATCTTGCAGTACGTTGTGGCCCATGCTTGGGCCTATCACCTACAGACCCGCTTTCTTCGAAATCATTCACTACACGATAAATAGTGCGTTTTGTTGGCACGTTGTTTCTCCCAAAAATTTCACGTAACTTTCTCATCGTCACAGTAATCGATGATTGATTTTGATAAAATGTTTTAACGATTAAAACACGTTGGTTTATCGATTATTTTTCCATAATAAATTTGCCACGTGTCTACTTCACGGCTGCCAAATATGAACTGTCAAGAAATTCAGTGGAGTAGGAGGGTTTGATCCCTTGCACACAAATCATATCTTCGCCGATATTGGAAGAAGAAAATGGAGCTTTTCTCTATAGATATAGATCGATAAAAAGGTGTCGGGTATCGTTTTGGTGTTCCTTTTTTTTTAAGATCTACCTACTTTTCGGGTCTAAACTCGCACTAATATGGACCAACCAGGTTGTTGAAAATCGAGCAAAAGGTTCTATTTATCGGACATACTTTCATCCGACAATAGTTTATAGATGAGATGGTGTATGCTCCTTACCACGTCATCTTGGCTGCTTTAAATGCTTCAGTGGCTAGGCCATCTGCTCCAGCAGCTTTATTAGACTGAAGTATGGCTATCGTTATTCCCACCTCTTCAAGGTCGCGGTGGGCAGAAATGTTGTTCATCATTGTCCAAATTGAACACGTTATTCTGCGGGACAGTACGATTTTGATAAACGTGGCAGTTTAACAGGCTGGAGCAGGCAGCAGTGTTTTAGTTTCATAAACTCGCCGGCAATCTTCATCAAACCAGGAGAAAATATAATGGAAAACTCGAGTTCCAGGGCATGGACCTGTCAGTTAAACAAAGTGCCAGAGCAAGGCATGGGATGAGAATGTTCCGACTCCACTTCTACTTCCTATTTTGGCGGGGTTATAATACGAAAATAAGGGATCATAACCTTCCCACTTCACCACATTTCTACTGATCCGCCTGTGGGATTTGCGTATTTGACATCAGAAAATATCGGCAGGCCTCCCGATTTTGGATCATTCGGTTACTGAGACCAATGAAATGCCAATGTCGTCGCATTTGCGTGATCCCATCGTTTATAGGCCTGCCTCGCGATTTCTTTGTAACGTTCATTGATATTACCTTTTTAACAGGGTTCAAATGATCTCTTCTTTGAACGTGGCAATACCAGCTGAGCCGTCGCGCTCTATTTTTTGTACGATGGTTTCCTTGACGTGAAGGCTTCCACGAATTTTCGAACTTCTTATTCGATCAAGCTTTGTCTTTGACTTCTTATTCGCTTCATCTCAGCTGCCGTTAATTTATTCTCATACTTTTTGTACATCGTCCAACATTGTGAACCGTATGTGAGCGCTGGACGCAAAACTGTGGTATAGAGCCTTCCTTTTAACTTAGGTGGCATTTTTCGCTCACAGAAGATAGTGGAATTTTCTCGCCACTTCATCCACCCTACGCTTACGCGATGATTGATGTCGTCATCACAAGATGCTTTACTATTGATCATAGATCTAGATATTTGAACTTTCCATACTTGGAAACCACTGTTCCATTCAAA
This sequence comes from Brachypalpus laphriformis, assembly GCA_945910035.1. Taxonomy (NCBI): domain Eukaryota; kingdom Metazoa; phylum Arthropoda; class Insecta; order Diptera; family Syrphidae; genus Brachypalpus; species Brachypalpus laphriformis. Next base: position 40,831,779 of record OX246756.1, read on the forward strand.
TAAATGTCTGGAATAGGCCTGAATGGATCAGCGAACGGGCAGCACAAGTACTCTGTCTTTTTTGAACTAATGCGATACCCATTTCCCTCCAGAGCGTCCACCCACACATCAAGGGCTCGTTGCAGGGATGTAGGATCCTCACTTATGATTGCTCCATCGTCAGCAAAGAATAGCTGATGTAACTTGGGGTCCATTACTTTACCTTCAAGCAGATAATCAAGGACTGTAATAAAGAGCAAAGGACTGAAGACGCTTCCATGGTGCACACCGACTTTGATTGGGAACTATTCGGATACTTCAGCGGGACATCTTACTCTTGTCTTTGCTCCTTCGTACATGTCCATGATTATCTGTACATAGGTTTCTGGAACCACTCGATGTCTTAGCGTCACCCATATCAGATCTCGTGGTTGTCTGTCGAAAGTCTGTTCAAAGTCAACCAATATAATATGCAAATCCTTTAAGGAATCATGATGTTTTTCCATTATGATCCTTATACTTTGGATTGCATCTGTGGTTGATTTACCCGCGACAAACCGGCACTGATCATCAGATAGCCGTATTATTTTTCGCAGTCGGCCACCTAATACCCGCTCAACGATCTTCATGGTGTGTGACATCAGCTTGATCGAACGGTAGTTATCACAGTTTCGCGTATCACCCTTCCCTTTGTATACAGGGAGAAGGTAACTTTCCCTCCATTGATTCGGTAGTCAAATGGTAGTCAATCTGAGTTACACTACCACTGCTGTAAGTGATCAAGTGCCGGCTTTGTTTGATGAACATAGTATTTAACACAATAAGACCGTTTGATATGCATATGGTTAGGATGTCTTCACCAAAGAGGTTCCTGGTGCCGTATTCCAGTCCTCCATGGCAGTCTTCATAGTCTTCGCTTGTCTTCCCGACATGCCAATTCAAATCTCCTCCAACAAACAGAAATTCTTCCTTTGAGATGTTCCAAAAGAGATTGTGGAAATCTAGCCAAAATACATCTTTATCCCTCTGATCGCACCCAATTTGAGGAGCATACGCGCTGATAATATTCCACACCTCTCCTTGTATTACTAGTTTGAGAGACATCAAACAGTCGCTGGACTTCGAACTCCTCAAGTCGTTACCAAGTAGATCTGCCGTAAGGATGATGTTCCGACTCAACGAAGATATTTTAGATTATCATCCGTACAGCCTGATCTACTCCCTGGTGGCGTTGATTTTTTCCTCTATCAGAAGACGCATCAGAAATATGATCACTATTCCACTGAACATGACCTAATTGGGGAATTTTTCGATAAGTGACATTTGGTAAAAATAAGAAGAAAAACAGAGAGACGAATGCATCACCAAAAATACTTTAAAACGACAAAAATTATCACTCTTTTACCATGCCGCCGATTCGCAAAGTCTTGAGAACCTTGTCAGTTCTGATTTATGGTCATCTACCGTTGAGGTTTATTCAATTCATACATTTGAAGTGGGTTTCCTACCTGATATAAGCATTTCATGAGATTAATTCATGTCTACAACTTTTTGCCGTTCGTCAATGGACTAAATATAGGTTTGACCGTGAAAAAAAGTTATTGATTGGCTTAATTTTGTGGTTATTTTTGAATTCGATAAGTAGCGGTCTGCGCTTTGAATTGGTTACGTGCAAAAGATCAGGTTCTCATACTTTGGCTTCATATCAGCTTCTATCTGTTAATTTGATCATATGGACATTGTTTGGGTTAGTTTGTATAAGATAATAGAATCTGGGGAAGTAAAGTGGGCAATCATTGTGATAACGATCAATTCTTGGTACACAAACTATCAGACATAATGTCTACACATTAACTAATGGATATGAGTTGTTAGAATCTCCTAGTAGAAAGACCTTAACTAAGCAGCGATACGCGAGAAAGGCATGTTTCTTGAGACTCCTGGGGTTAAAAGTAACAGATCTTAACATCCGTCCTGGCATTCCTCTTGCCACGATAATTGATTGATCTATAAAGTATAGATTTGAGCTAAGTTTTCATTAGTAAATTCTACCCCAGGAGGTGAATCTCTTGACTGCTTTCAATTTTATTTCTTCACTGTAAAATCATGCAATGAAGATAGAATTGCCTTCAGAAAATTGAAATTATCACGTGAATCTGCTAACCGATATCTAATGCATGGAGCAAGGGATACGGCGAAAAGCAGAACGATGAAGAAGCAGTGAGTGAGTGACAAAAGAATAGCCTACATGAGGAGGTCCTCTTTTTTCGGTGGTGTTATGATCCGAACTCAAGGGACTATGACCTTCCAACTTCACTGAGCCGCCTGTAGGGTTTCCCTGTTTGACCTCATATCTGCAGGCTTCCCGATTTGGATCACTTAGGGATGTTAATGGTACAGTGGATAGAGTGTTTGCTTGTTAGCCGATGAGTGCAAGCTCAACCCCCAGCGGGGAACAGCAATCACCAGCCACCCGAGTATAAAATGGAAAAAAAATGCCATCGAAGTTTTTCCAACCACTGCACCAACGAGCTCTCACGACGATCCGTTCTACGTACGTACGTACGTCCCGGAGCGACTCGAGGACAATACCTCGACCAAGGATCGTCAACCTCAGCTACACAGCTGCTACAACAACATCAACAACAACAACAACAACATTTGGATCACTTCGTCGCTAAGGGGAAACCAAGTGTCATTGCTTTTTTGTGATTCAGGAGTTTTTAGGTCTGCCTCTCTGTCGCGATATGCGGAACGTTAATTGATTTTGCCGTTTTGATGGAGTTCAAATGATCTTTTCTTTGAACAGGCACTATACGCTGAGCGGGTCGCGCTCTATTTTTCGTGAGAGGTTTCTTTGACGTGAAGTGTCCCACGGATCTTCGAACTTCTTATTCGATTAAGCTTAGCCACTCCTATTGTCATGCGAAGCATCTTCATCTCAGCTGTAGCTAATTTAGCATCATTGTCCAACATTGTGTACCGCACGAGTGCTGGACGGACAACTGCGGTGTAGAACTTCAGCTTAGGGGGTATTTTTGGTCACAGAAAATAGCGAAGTTTTCCCGGCACTTCATCCACGCTACATTTACGCGATGATTGATGTCTTCATCGCAGGTTGCTTCGCTATTAATCATAGATCCCAGATGTTTGAATTTTTCGCACTTGGAAAGCACTTAGTTACTTACCTAGGTGCCGCTACAGTTCGGGGTGAACCTGGTCCTTAAGCAACAAGCATCTACATTTAGCTCGGTCTTTAGCTAATTGCCTTCAGTTGCGCACTCCAAGTTGGTCGAGGTCCCCTTGAACTTGTGCACGCCACCTACTACTGCGTCGTCCCTCCAGGTTAGATTCGAAGTCTCTGAGGGCCGGAGCGTTGGTGTCCATTCGCTCTACATGTCCTAGCCATCTCAGACGTCCAAGACGTAGTTTTTTGACTAGGTCGATGTCGCTGTACAGCTCGTATAGTTCGTGATTCTATCTTCTCCTCCAAAACCCGTCAACGCAAACGGGCCCGAATATCTTACGAAAAAATGTTCTCTCGAAACGACCAACGATATCTTCATCCTCGTTTAATAAAGTCCATGTTTCAGCGACGTAAAGCAGGACGGGGATGATCAGAGTCTTATACAGAGTCCCATTAGTTGTTCGAGATAGGTCTTTACTATTGAATTGCCTTATAAGCCCAAAAAATTTGCTTGATTTATGCGCTAATGTTGTTTTTGGAGTGTATAGCAGAGCCAAGGTAGACAAAGTCCCTTACTACCTCGAAGTTATAGCTGCCCACTGTGACGTTCTGTCCAATCCTCCTTGTTGACAGCATATACTTGGTCTTGTCCTCGTTTATCGATAAACCCATTTTGGCCGCTTCTGCTTCAATGCTTGCAAATGCATCGTCGGCGTATGCAAGCAGTTGTACGGACTTTTGATAGATTGTACCTCTGGTGTTGGCTTGTGAGTTCCGCACAATCCGTTCAAGTAAAATATTAAAGAAGTCACATGACAGTGCGTCACCTTGTCTGAAACCTTTTCTGACATCAAAGGTCTCGGTGAGGTCATTACCGACCAAATGCATCGTCGGCGTATGCAAGCAGTTGTACGGACTTTTGATAGATTGTACCTCTGGTGTTGGCTTGTGAGTTCCGCACAATCCGTTCAAGTACAATATTAAAGAAGTCACATGACAGTGCGTCACCTTGTCTGAAACCTTTTCTGACATCAAAGGTCTCGGTGAGGTCATTACCGACCTTGACGAAGCAGCGAGCGTTCTCCATCGTCATCCTGCATAGACCAACAAGTTTGACAGGGATGTCAAAACTATACCTGGCTTTATAAAGCTCTTTTCTATAGATGCTGTCATAGGCGACCCTGCAATCGATAAAGAGATGATGAGTATCGATTTGGACTTCTTCGGTTTTCTCCAGGATCTGCCGAAGTGTGAAGATTTGATCGATCTTGGAAAGCACTGTTCCATACAAATAAATGTCTGGAATAGATCTGACTGGCTCAGAGAACAGGCAGTACAAGTACTCGGTCTTTTTTGAATTACTGCAGTACTCTTCTCGCTCCAAAACGTCCACTCATACGTCAAGTGCTCGTTACAGGGCTGTATGATCCTACTTGTAAAGAATAACTAGTGTACTTTGGGGGAAGCGAACCCCACAGGCGGATCAGTAGAAATGCGGTATTCGTATTATGATCCTTATGATTCTTATACTTTGGGTTGCATCTGTGGTATCAGTTGGTCGTATTATTGTTCGCAGTCGGCTACTTAATAACCGCTCAAGGAACTCCATTGTGTGTGACATTAGCTTCATCGAATAGTAATTATCACAGTTTTGTGTATCACAGGGAGAAAATAACTTTTCTTCCATTGAATCGGTATTCGATCACCTCTCAAAAGTTTGGAGTTGAAATTCATTAGCCATCTGAACCCAATGTCTCCCATCGTTTTCCAGAATTCGGAGGGTATCTCGTCTGTCCCAACCGCTTTTCGTTTTTAGGAGTATATGACCGCCTCACTTACTTCTACGGCTGAAATGTCGGGTATTTCTTTACAGTTTGGGGTGGTTCTTGGAAATTATAGTCGGAGAAACTATTCATTCGAAAGTCCTTCACAATACGGTCGCCACCTATGCAGAATTTTGTCGTCATCCACAAGAAGCTGGCCCTTAGCATTTGTAATGTACTTTGACGAACGAATCTCCTGAGTATTCCTGCTTCTTTGGGCGGCTGTTTTAAAGATGGTTGTACTCTTGTTCATGTTTTGTTTACATCGGCAACGGAGGAAGATATTTCTTCCAGCTCCTGATAGAGGCCCTCCGTACTCTCTGCTTAAAGCTGGGCGCACCTGTTCTTCGTTTATCCCTTGCAACGTTTGTATTCCACTTCGAGGCGGTCTTTGTCGTCTCTATTATTAGAGGGGCACTTTGACCAAGCTTTGAAGCCGTTTTCTTCTCATTTATCACTTCATTACCTGTACCATTCAATCACCATGTTTCTTTGGCGTGTTGGTGTTGGCATTTGGAAGCTCCTAGTAGTGATTTGGCCTTCTCTGAGCAAGTTCGATATAGGAAATCCAACAAGTCACTCCTTTTTTTCTGGCTTGGAAAACTTTTGCTCGAGCAAACCATCATCATATCCTTTTCCTGTAGCTGAACCATCTGCATCAATAAGATAATGTTTCCATTTTGGTTTACGGTGAAAAATTTTTTTTCTTATAATGTGGGCGCACTCAAGGGGTTTTGAATACCCATAACATGTTTACACACAGTGCGGGCGTTATAAATAAATAAATATTTAGCGCAACAGCTCTTTAAGTGCCAGGGCCTAGCTTCTCGCAGCCAGTGCTGGCGTTGGAAAGGATAGATAGAGAGAGAAAGATTTGGTGTAGTTGCTTGAAGCTCAGTTGTTTATGCTTCAGAGAAACTCCGGGGGTGGTGTCCAGATAACTGGGGAGATTTTTGTTATTTTTTGTCTTTGCTTCTGATTCGCAGTATTTTTTTCCCGATAACCGATGTCATAGGCAAATTATCATCAACAAAGCGAATAATTTTTCCAGCCATATGGCCAAGCCACTGACAGTATTATGCCTTTGCAATAGTGTTCACACAAGCTTTCGCAATTAATTGGACTGACTATATATTTCATGAGAAATAAATAAATGCTTGCTGACGTCAGGATTTGAACCATGAACCATTAGCGTGGCAATTGACGACGTTACCACTACACCATTGGCACCCCAATGTATAAAAGTCCTTGCCATTCCTGTAACTAACAATACTCTCAGCCATGAAGTAGAATACTGATATCTATGTTGAAGTCATTGTATTCTAAGGACTCTGTTCTCGATAGGAAGACATGTCAATATGTTGTTGTGTTGTTGTTGACTCTGTTCTCGATAGGAAGACATGTCAGAGGAGAAAGTACTCCTTGTGGCGTCCCTCTTGTTGTAAATTTTCCCACCGAACTTGGTCTATTGGCTTAGTTTGAAGCTTCTCCAATAATTATACTTGGAATCCAGTTTGTGTTGATCCCGTTTCAGAACTTTTTTTTATTGATTCCGTCCTTACATTGTTGAAGGACCTTCTATGCCGGGAAAGATAGCAATAAAGTATTACTTAAAGTCCAATGAATACTGAATATCCCCGGATAACTCGGTGCGGTGCGATTGACTTTTCAGAAAAGTGTGCTGAGCACATGGGTCCTTGAATCATACTTTTTGCAGTTTTCCCTTATTTGTATTTTCTACTGACTCGCTGAAACTGGGTTACATTATATGTAATGTATATCCAATCATTCTTTCTTTACTTACGCTGGTTGTCTTACGAGGTCGACCTTAAACGATTCTTTCAGAATATTTCTAACGTTGTCTAATGCTTTCTCAATGTTACTTGCGTTTGAAGCTTCTAATGTCACGGCAAGGATAATTTTTTGGCAACGAGGTCTGAGATTTTTCAGCTTAGAGTGAAAATTGCGAAGCCAAAGCTAAAGAAAAACGTGGATAGATGCCCTAACTTTCACTTAGTAGTATAATAGTTGGAGCTGCTGTGCTCCTCAATCTACATATCTCGAATAATCAACGTCCTAGAAAGCAAAGCCTTTTACATATAAGCCCTGTTTCACTAATTCAACATATTTAACAAATTTCCTTCTTTTCAGTATCACCCTGACCAACTGCTCACTGGCATTACCTCTACGTTCGTCTCGTTCCTTGGCCTTGGACTATGAACCATCACTCCGTTCGATTTGCCGAAGTGAGAAAACTCGATCATGCCTGGAACGACGAGGTTCCCGTTTCTATCACTATCTCCGTAATAGCTGCGTCAATCTCGGTTCATTTTCGATGGATAATTTCGACAATGCATGCGACATTCTAATAGATCCCGCTATTGAAGTCCTCTCTCAGGAGTCACAAATATCCAATTAAAGGATGAAAAAAATAATAAAACTGAAAAGAAAACAATTTATTTATATATAGACGTATTTGTAGCAACTCAAAGTGTTCTAGGTCTCAGACGGTATTTTGCGTTTCTTAAATGTTCTGCGTTTAAAAAAAAAAAAAGAAAGAAAAGAAGTAAACGTATTTTTTTTTTAAATAATTTTAACGTTATATTTCTTGTTTTAACGGAGAAAGAAAAAACAACTATAAACAACATCTAATATGTACATAAGTTAAGGTCTTCTTAAACGACTAAGATTCTTAAGTTAATAGAAATGAAATAAATACATATTTTCAAACACAAAAGAGGAACTTTATCCTTCGGCGTTTCTCCGATTTGGTACTATCCAGCGTTGCTTGACTTCCATTGCTGGTGAGCTTGTAGTTGTTTTCAGCTTGAACGGGTGATTTCTGTGCAAAAGAGAAAAATCTCAGTTGGTGGGGTTTCCTTTTCACGATTAGCACTTCACTTACCTCAGCTGTTACAGTACCGATCCGGTATTTCTTGAGATCTGTTGAAGCATCCGATGAGTGGCCTGCCTGATTGTATGCTTTTGTGGCATCTTTCCCAGCGTATTCTGTAATTAACTCACCACCGCCTGGATGATGCTGAACAAAAGAAGTGACATCGTAGACGACTCCTTTGATAATAATCCAGATAGGACTACCATTCTTGCCATTGTTGGCGGCCACTTCGGTTGCTGTGTAGGTTTGTTCTGTCATTCTAACGTTCTGTTTCGAGATTCTAGCAACTATGGAATGGGCACTGTCTGGTTGCAAGGAGAACTTTTATAGTGCCCAGCTGGTCAATATAAGGCATTCGATAAGATTATAAGGCACAATGTAAGAAAACGTTTTCCTAACGTACACCCACGGCGGCTTGTTGGACTCTGTTGATAACGTGGTCGTGACTGTGATAAATACTGCGCGACATCTTGATAAGGGAAGCCACGAATTTGCACATCGATTTGATAGATTACTTCTTCATGTACGTGAGAATTAACAGTCGAGTACCCTCCTGTTTGTCGCCAGGCATTTCCAAAAGGTTTCGCAACTTTTTTTTTATCAATTTCTTGCATGTTTGAAATTGATTAAACTGTGTATAAACACAAAGTGAATCAGAACAGAAAGTAACATAATTGTGATTTCTCGAATCGAAGATCGTTTATAAACGTAGAAACACTTATAAACGTTTCCGCTTAAATATCGTTTTGTTAAACTACTATACAGTGTCTGTCTAATGAGAGTAATATATTAAACCGAGCAATTCTTATCATTACATAGTTGTTGTTCTTCTAATTGACTTTGGCAAACATTTCGAAGTGGGAATACATGACGGTTGGGGGTTTTTGAATGTTGGTAACCATAAATAGTAATCTGGTATCGGTTACCAGTCAATAGTCATTGACTTGTAGCGTATCAGTACTAGACGATGATCGTAGAGCAATAAAAATATCCAGCTCTTGAGAATTTGCAATACCTACTTGGAGAGAGTTTTTATTGTTAATTGGTTGTTAAGATTTATTGTATTTGATATACATACATACTTAAGTAGACAATAGCAATCAGCTAAGTGGCGGAAGCGCATTTTTATTTTATCTTTGTTGTACGTAAGCGCTACAACTTATATCTAAGCGAATAGTGGATAACGGTCTAGCCATAATGAGAAAAATAGCCAACATTTTTGTTTTAAAAATCAATCACATATGCATCTGCAAACTATTAGCAACAATGTATCATTGGACCTAAACTGCATTATTATCATGTTGCACCCACTCAAGTGCTTTCAGCATTTAACAAAAATGTATGATCCATGAACCGATACGTTAAATGGAGAGTTAATTATGGCTCCTATTTCTACGTTAAGCCAGATGCTTTCTACCTTGAAAATTCACTACTATGTCTATATTCTCTAGCAGTTAGACGGGTTTTCTTTATCCCGCTTGGGATCTTCGGGACATGAAGTTAAAAACGGAACAATCATGCATTCAACACGGTATCGGCCAGTCTGTCACGCCGCTTTATTCTGAACTCTTTGACCTAGAGAGCTGACATTTTTAGTACATGTCCATTTTATAGGGATCCGCATAAGGTAGCTATAAACAAAATTGCTAAGGGACCCCCATCATATTACATACAAAATGTATGTTTCCGAATGTATCGTAAGTATAATACATGCATATGCAAAACTAGGAGTAAGTTGTAGAAATCCATCAGTAATCTCATGGAATCTGCATTAAAAGAATTATCCTCCTGGGCAGAACAAAACGCCCTAGGCATTAGTCCAACAAAGACCGTACTGGTCTGGTTCTGTTTACTAAACAATGGAAAATAGATGAATTTGACCTCCCAAAAGTGAATGGAACTTCTCTAAAACTCCCTCCAACAGCAAAATATCTCGGAACAATCCTGGATTCGAAGCTTACCTGGAAGAAGAACACAGAAGAAAGAACAAAGAAACCTCTATACCCATTCTACGCTTGTAAGAAAACCTTTGGTAAACGATGGGGGCTGTGTCCGTTCCTCGCCTACAGCTGATTTCGAATATATTTGCATCAAAATCAATTTTCCAAGGCGTAGCCTCTACATTCTGTGCTGCTACATTCGCCTTTCTCAACCAATCCAGGGCTACCAGCTTGCCGTAGATGCGATTGATTCTTTATTTGACGTTCTTGGCCCCTGCGATGGCCTCATTATCCTGGGAGACTTTAACTTTCCCCATCTTCAATGGGCCCAGTCTGAAGATGAGTCCCATTTTGTTGCTATAAATCCTACCACTGAAAAGGAAGCCCTCTTCATTGATTGTCTGTCTGATTCTGGACTTTTCCAAATAAGTGGCATTACGAAAAACTTAGGCTGACACCTAGACCTGATCTTCTTAACCGATGCCTCCAATTGCGTCGTTACTGCAAGCAACCACCTTCTCTCCACATTAGACCGCTTCCACCCACCTCTATTCCTAACGTTTTCGTACGACAACTGTACATCCGCATACATGCTCGAATACATTTTCTGTCAAATAACCGGAGCTTTTCTATATACGATGGACTTATATTCCACCTCGCATAAGTCAAGATTGGACGAACAAAAGCTTGGTAACATATGACCTTCACATAGGATCTCAGATAGTTGCTGAACAATATATGCAACACCCATGAGGTAACTCTATCCTGGGTTCCCGGACATAGTAATATAGAAGGAAATGAGACAGCAGATGAACTACCCAGAAGGTGATCAGCATTGGAGATAGAACACATTCAGACATCAGTAAAAGTTCCTATTGGTGTACTAAAAAGAAAAATCGACCTCAAAACAAGAGAACTGATTAACTCCGCATGGTTTAACAGAGGCGACTGTATAATATCTCGCAGTTTATGGCCCATACTGAATGAAGGAAGAACCAAAAGCCTGCTGGCAATGAATAAAAAAGAAGTCCGTATCTTGACCGTGCGAAGAAGAAAGAAGTGCAGCGTAGTGTGAGACGTGACAAACGTCAATATATCAACTCACTGGCCTCAAGGGCTGAAGAAGCAGCGAGTAGGTGCGACAGTAGGACTGTGTATAGCATCACTAAGGAGCTCATCGGTGGTCGAAACTCCAAACAACATCCAGTGAAAAGTCTAGACGGTAACCTTCTGATTTCGGATGAGGATCAGCTCACTAGATGGAGAGAACATTTTGCTACAGTGCTAAATCACATAGACGATGGCGGTATGATCTCGAATTCGAATGAGCAGTTCGAAGCAACAAACTCCCGAATTCGCACCGCACCTCCCAGTAAAACCGAGATAATAACAGCAATCAAGTCCCTCAAGAAGAACAAGGCGGTGGGTATTGATGGCATCTCCGCCGAGCTATTTCAAGCGGCGCCAAATACATCAGCAGATTTGCTGCATCCCCTAATACGGAGAGCTTGGGATAGTGAACAATTTCCACAGGAGTGGAAAAGGGGGATGATCATTAAACTTCCAAAGAAGGGAAACTTGATGGATTGCGGTAACTGGAGAGGTATATGCGTTCTTCCAGCCGTGGCTAAAATAATAGCTAAAATAATTCTAGAACGAATTAAAGAACATTTAGATTCAACTCTCGATGTCGAACAGGCAGGCTTTCGCGCTGGATCCTCCTGCATTGACCACATAAACACCTTACGGATTATTATCGAGCAATGCGTTGAGTATAGGTCTCCGCTACATTTAATGTTTATCGACTTCGAGAAAGCTTTCGATAGCTTGAATCGAGATGCTATCTGGTTGGCCTTGCGCAGGAGAGGCATCCCAGAAAAACTTATAGCTATTATCAAGGCTACATACGAGGGCGGTAAGTGTCACGTCGTGCACAATGGTAAGGTGTCGGATGATTTTGAAGTCCAAAGTGGAGTACGTCAAGGGTGCATACTGTCACCACTATTGTTTTTGGTGGTTATCAGCGATGTACTCCGTGCAGCATTGACGGAAGGCAGCTATGGAATTCGTTGGACTATGACATCTTACCTTAAACACCTAGATTACGCTGACGATGTTTGTCTACTTTCACATCGGATAATGGGTCTTCATCTGATGGCCCAAAATCTAGAAGCTGAGGCAAACAAAGTGGGGCTAAAAGTAAACACAGCCAAAACAAAAGCCCTGAGCACTTCTTCTAACAACCGCGCTCAACTTAACATTGCCGGACAGGAAGTCGAGAAAGTTGATAACTTTCTTTATTTAGGAAGTGTGGTCTCGGCTAATCGCGGTGGCACCGAACTGGATGTGTGCAGCAGAATCGGGAAGGCTAAAGCTGCGTTCGGAATGCTATCTAAAATCTGGAGAAGCAATGTTATCAGCTTAAGAACCAAGCTGCGACTGTTCCGCTCCAACGTAGAATCAGTGCTGCTTTATGGGTGCAGTACTTGGAAGGTGGACACCATTAATACACGGAAGCTGCAAGTCTTTGTAAACAAATGCTTAAGAATCATCTTGAGGATTTTTTGGCCGAACCGCATCTCTAACGAACAGCTTTATCTGAGAACGGGCCAAGAACCTATAAGCATTACTATACGAAGAAGAAAGTGGCAATGGATTGGACACACCCTACGGCGCGAAGACAACTCCATTGCGAAATACGCCATGCAGTGGAATCCGCTCACCCAGGCAGGCAGAATAGCGGGACGCCCTAGGCAAACGTGGCGCAGAACAGTTGAGGAGGAATCGAGCTCTTTAGGAATGAGTTGGAGGCAGCTCAAACGCGTTGCAGAACTTCGAACACGATGGCGCGCAGGCGTGGATGACGCCCTATGCCCCCCGAGGGGTTAAAGGATCTAAGTAAAAGTAAGTATCTTGATAGGTGCACTTACAGGACACTGCGCGATAGGGGAAATGGCCAGACGACTAGGCATCAACTCACCCGACCACTGCAGAAGCTGTCAAGATGCGGAAGAAATAAAAAGTATCAAACACTTGCTGTGTGACTGCCCAAATCTACAAAACCGCCGCCTATACCACATGGGCAACAGGATCTTTGAAGATCTAAGTGATCTTGGGCAAGCTTCACTTAAGAACATGATACGATTTATAAAGAGCTCAGGGTGGTTCGCCAATGGACCGGCCGATAGAAAAAGACAAAGAAAGGGTAAGCTTTTACAGGTTCCACAACATAAAGGGAAACACAATGGACCGTTTGGAACCCGTGAGAAGCAAGTAGGGGCACTTCCCTCTAACCTAACCTAAGTTGTCAAACTCAAATTCAAATTCAATTTTTTATTCATGATTTTCATTAACAAATTTTTAATAACTTAAATAACAAATAATATAATATATTGTAATTTAAAGAAAAAAAGTTAATGGCATTTTATTTATTGGAGAAAAAAATGGGTTAATGCTACATTTTATATAAAATATTTCATAGTGGGGTGAACAATTAAAAATGAATATTTAAATAATAAAAAAAAGTATTAGTAGAAAGTAAAAGTAGAAAGCAAGAAAACTATATAAAGTAAGTAGCAATTCACAATCTTTAACTAATAATAAATATTTAAGTATACTCGTATGTACATAAAAAGAAGAATCAAACAATGTAGCGCAACAAAAATTCAATTTCATTAATATTAAATTCAAAAAGCCATGATTTCACACTATTCAAAAACGCAAATAAGGTTCTAATGTTACGAATATTTTCAGGTAGCTTGTCAAACAATTGGCAAAATACGATTACAAAGGAATTTCTAAAATGTGTAGTCCGAAAAGCAGGTAGGATAATAGCAGAGCGCGATGTACTCTTAAGTTATATGCGTCATATATAGGACTTTGCAAATAACCAGCTCTCAAGAGAAATATCTGATAATAAAATAAGTGACGAACTGGTAGAATTTTCGTCAGACGAAATAGTTCCGCAGTGTGAGCTAAGCGGGAGGTACTACAATTTTTTCTTACGGCACATTTTTGAAGTACAATTAATTGCTGTAATTTATTTAGATAAGCACCGCCCCAGCAACAAATTCCATATTCTAATTTCGAATGAAAAATTGCATAATATACTATTTCTAAGGTGTTGTTAGTGCAAAATTTCCTAAGGCGGTAAATACAGCGGATTGAAGAAAGTAGATACTGCTTTAAGTTTGCGAAGTGCTCTGTCCAGCTTAGATGTTGATCTATTGTAACACCTAGATATTTCAAATGTTCTACTTTGTCAACTTTAAAACAGTTAGCACTGAAGGCGGCATTAGGATGAAAGAATACAGAACTACATCTTAAGCAATTATTATTGTTACATACAATGGGCCTAGTACAATCAGGAGCATGGAACATAACATCCATATCCGTAAGCGTCTTTGTTCCGAGACTGAAAAACATTAGTTTTGTTTTCTGGTTGACAATTAGCTTATGGTCTGAAAACCAAGTCCTTAACAAATGAACATCATGGTTTATTTCACAGCATAAATTTAAGGGACTAGATGAATCATATGCAATTGCAAGATCATCTGCAAACGCCTTAACTTTCCCCGTAAAGGGCTGTTCAAAGATTGAGTTTACATAAATTAAGAACAGAATGGGACCAAGTACTGACCCTTGGGGTACTTCAAGATTTGTAACTTTCGAGTTGCTTAAAATATTATTAATCTTCACTTTTTGTGTTCTGTTTTTTAAATAAGACTCAAACCAGCTGTAAAAGAAACCACGAAAACCAACATTATAAAGCTTTTGCAAAAGAATACTATGGTTTACCATATCAAAAGCTTTTGTTATGTCAACGAAAAGTGCAGCACAGTTTTTTTTTGTTGTCTAAACCCTTTTGTATAATGTTACAGAAATCAAGAAGAGCATCTTCGGTAGAAAGGCCAGCCCTAAATCCGAACTGCAATGGACTAAAAAAATGTATTCTCTGCAAGTAATGTAAAATTCTTCTTTTAACGACTTTTTCAAATATTTTTGAAATAGAGGATGACAATGATATTGGCCGATAGTTTGATTTATCTTTTTTGTTTCCCTTTTTAAATAGAGGTGTAACATTTGCGCATTTAAGTTCTTCAGGGAAGATGCCTAAATTGACACTTAAATTAAAAATATGTGTAAGAACATCGGTGATGATATCCCCATAATTTTTTGTAAATAAAATTCGAAGTTGCAGATACGAAGAAGAAATTGAATCTGTTCGTTACCTGTTGTGTGACTGTCCTGCCCCATCCGTCAGAAGAATGTGGACTCTTGGTAGTTACTTCTTCTCGGAGCTGGAGGACTTGGGTAGTGTTGAGCTAGCGGACCTCCTGAGATTCATATCACTTTCTGGGTGGTTCTAACAGCGGATTTTCTTTACAGCGTTTCCAGGGTTAAATGATTGGGCACAATTGACCCATACTGTTGGTCTGAGTGAGCAGTGACTCTTGTCACAAGGCACCCATCTACCTAACCTAACCTAGGTCTAGTACTTTCGAAGATAGAGGGGGGTACATTTTTTTTATACATTCATTCACTATTAGTGCTTCTTTCAAGCCTTAAATAAGAAGTAATAATTTTACATTCTACCCATAAAGATGCATATATTCTGTGTAAAGATTATGCATTGTCTGTATAGCGTAGGAGCTAAAATGTGATGACTGATAGAACGATCTGTCTTCTTTTTCTGATGGTACCTCTCTATATGCGAACGAACTAGCACATTTCGAGATAAGCCTCGAGCTCGGGAGCATCTTCTACACTAGACTACGGAATAGGAATATCATTACTACTATTGATCAATGTTCACAAAGTATCGGTTCTGATTAGCTGATTCATCGAATCATTCAGTCAGACAACTTTAATCATGCACTTACGGGAGTTTATGGCAATCAGTTTAACGTGACTGATTATGTATAGAATTCTATTTAACTTTGCGATAGAAATCAATTAGCCGCTATAATTATTTTGTACACACAGCACTTGAAATAGCTCCACTTAAACTGATTATGCGGCAATAATTAAAATAAGTTTACCGACTGATTTATAATAGGAAACCGCTACATATGTACCTTCTTCTGCTAGAGGTTGTAATGGAGAGATGGGTGAGGGGGACGGAGATATTTAAAAAATATGGGGGAATAAAGTTGTTGAGGGAGGGGTGATTGGGGTAGGGATTGGAGGAGAGGAAGAGAAGAGGAATTTTCTTTTGGTAGGCTCTGATGCGGGGATGCATGTCTTGCTAATCGCAGCTTAAGCTCGTCGGAGGGTAGGTTCTTGCATCCAAGCTTCCCAAGTATCGCCACTACCAAAAAGTACTGCATGCAAAAGAGGTCTCAAAGCAAAAAGAAATAAAAAAAAGGGAAAAAGATCTGTACCAACCCTCTATAGGGTGCCAGCAAAATTCACCGCAGCTATTGGCACATAGTAGGGTGGGTACAGACCCGCTTGGAGGACGACCACCTGTTCCTCCCGTGGTAGTTATGTCCTGTATCCCCTTGTGGGTCCTAGGGCCTCTACTACGCCTACGCGCCATCGTGTACGGTTTCTGGCAATGTGTCTGAGTTCTCCCCAACATTTCCCTAACTGCCGTGCCTCCTTCTCGACTGTTCTGCGCCATGTTCTCCTCGGACCGCCAGGTCTTCTGCCATCCTGAGTTAGAGGGTTCCATTGCATAGCATGGTTCGCTATGGAACTGTCACCCTTACGGAACGTGTGACCAATCCACTGCCACTTCCGCCATTGGGTGGTTGTGCCTATTGGTTTCTGACCCGTTCTCTCGTAAAGGTGTTCGTTAGAGATACGATTGGGCCAGAAAATCCTTAAGATATTGCGCAGCACCTGTTAACAAAGGTTTGCAGCTTTGTGGTGATAGTAGTGGTCACTCTCCACGTGCTGCAACCATATAGCATCACGGATTCAACGTTGGAGCGGAACATATTTTAGTGCTCAAACTGATTGCATTGCTTCGCCATATTTTGGACAACATCCCGAACGCGGTCTTTGCTTTGGCGATCCTGTTGGCTATATCCAGTTCGGTTCCACCATCGGTCGAGACAATACTCCCAAGATACTGGAAATCCTCTACTCTCTCTACCGGTTGTCCAGCAATGCATATTTGAGCCGATGAGTTTGTTCCAAGGCTGATAATTTTAGTTTTTGCCGTATTAATTTTCAGCCCGACGACGCCTGCCTCCCTCTCCACATCTGCTGTCATTTGGTGGAGGTCCATAATTCTGTGGGAGAGTAAGCATGCATCGTCAGCGTAGTCAAGATGTAAGAGTTCATCGAATTCCTTAACCCACTTTGGATCTCAAATTCCTCAGACAACCTTTCCCTGTGCAGAACGTGACATTTGGAGCCTTCATATGTAGCTTTGATAATAGCAATTAGTTTATCGGGAATACCTCTCCTGCGTAAGGCACGCTAAATAAACTCCCTGTTGACACAATCGAACGCCTTCTCAAAATCGATGAACAGCAGGTGCAGTGGCGATCGATATTCAACAAACTGTTCGATGATAATCCGCAGGGTGTTGACAGGAGGATCCAGAGCGGAAACCTGCTTGTTCAGCATCGAGTGTGTCTTCGAGATGTTGTTTAATTCGCTCCAGGGTGATTTTAGCTATTATCTTAGCTACAGCAGGCAGCACGCAGATACCCCTCCAGTTTTCTCACTCCATTAAATTTACTTTCTTAGGAAGCTTGACGATCATTCCCTTTTTCCACTCGTTAAGAAAGCTCTCAGCTTCTCAAGGTCTCTCTATAAGTGCAAGCAGAAGCTCAGCCGATGTTGTGGGCGCTGCTCGTAAGAGCTCTGCTGGAATACCGTCAAGTCCTACCGCCTTGTTGGTTTTGAGTGCCTTGATCGCGGTAATGATCTCATCTTTACTGGGAGTCGTGGTGCGTATTCGGGAACTTCTCACCTCGGGCATCTCAGTCTGATTTGGGAGCATATCGCTAGCGAATACGCGGTTTAAAACCGTAGCAAAATGCTCTTTCCATCTCTTGAGCTGGTCCTCATCCAAAATGAGCAAGGAGCCGTCTAGGTTTTTCACTGGGTGTTGGCTGGAGCTGCGACCACCTGTCAGCTCTTTCGTGATTCTGTAGACGGTCCTGCTGTCGCACCTCCGTGCAGTTTCTTTTGCTTCTGTAGCCAGCGTGTTGATGTAGTTGCGCCTGTCACGTCGCACGCTACGCTGAACTTCTCTCATCTTCATGCGATATAGGGACTCTAGCTCGCTTCTCCCTGTTGCTGGGGTAGCTGCAATGTGAGCTTTCAGCTGTTTTCATTCGTCGATCCGTCTCCAGGTATCCTCTGAAAGCCACGCCCTATGTCTTCCCTGCGATTGACCGACAATTTTTTCAACACCAGATGTAAAAACATTTTTCACAGCACATCAATGTTCTTGAATGGTTTCGGGCATTGAGCTGCTGATTGCTTCCACACCTTGCGAAAAGTGTTCCCTTAATTGTTGGCGCACTGAGGGATCACTAAGTCTATCGATGTTGAACCTGAGCATTCTTGTGTTGTCGTGGGATCTTCAAACTGCAGCAGTGCGTAGTTGGGGAGTAGCTATCATAAGGTGGTGATCACGTACTATCTCCACATCTGCCCCTCGCCTGTTTCGGACGTCCAGGAGACTACTTCTAAAGCGGCAGCTGATGGCAAAATGGTCAATTTGGTTGGAGGTTGCTTGTCTGTCGTTAGAAACCCAGCTGACTTTGTGGCAGGTCTTGTGCTCAAACATGGTGCCACCTATCACAAGACGGTTGGCATTGCAGAAATCCACAAACCTTTCGCCGTTGTCATTGCGGTTGCCTAGTCTATGCTTCCCGATTATATGTTTGAGCCCTTCGTTGTCGTTGCCTACCTTGGTACTCAAATCCCCCATTACTATGACAATGTCTCCATTTGGTGTTGTGTTGAAGACGGCACTTAAGAGGTTGTAGAAGCTCTCCTTTTCGTCCTCAGACGAACTATTCGTTGGGGCGTAACACTGTATGAATGGTGACGCGTCGTACTCTAGTCCGGAATCTGGCCGTCAAAATCCTATCACCATGAGGTTGCCAGGAAATAAGGCCCTTGGGTGCTGTTGTTGTTAGCAGTAGTCCGTCTCCATATTCCCGCGGACTTCCGGATGGTCTTCCAGAATAGAGTAGTACAGTGTTAAGCGTTGGGGACTGGTACTCGCCCGCTTCTAACCATCTTACTTTACTTACCCCCAAATGTCCAGTTTATATCGCATGAATTCCTTTTCCAGTTGGAGGAATCTGGCATTGTAAGGACCTTCGCTTCCCGAGTCGAGGAGCGTCTTTGCATTCCAGAAACCTATCTTTGTCCGGGTACAATAGCCAAAAGTCGTCAACATGTGACCATTCCTCATCCGAGGCATAGTGTCGGTTTCTGTAGCGGGCAATATTCGGTAACGCAGGTTGCTGGCCCACGTTACCTAGCCTAGAATCAAGGCCCTAGACAACCCGCACTTACAATTATGGCCTATACGTATAAGGGTTTATACGTATAGTTGCCCGGGGACCACCACTAGGAGGTAAAGTAAGCACTTCATCACGAAGTTGATTGTTGCGCTACTGGCCCAAGCCAAGTTTTGGGCAGTCAGTAGTTTCCCGATCAATCGCAATGCAGGTCCCCAAAAATAAATCCACGTTCGATTACTTTTTTTACAATTCTTAGCATTCTAGCTTTCAGTTTTTAAATTGTTGCCTGTTGCTTTGCTCTAGCAATCCAATAGTATATTAAACAACGCAGATTCTGATGATGGGCGTTGATCCCGGACCCTACTACCCAGTTCTTCCCACAATAGTTTTATATGGTTTAAATCTGTTGATTGCGATTGTAAGATATCTTCATCTTCCCTCTGTTTCAGGTAGTCTTCACAAAGTTTTGACGTATGTTTAGGGTCGTTGTCCTGTTGAAATACGAATCCTTCGCCAATCAATCTTAGTCCAGAGGTTACAGGGTTTTGTTCCTATATTGTTTTGTATGCCTCCTTATTCATTTTTCCAATCACTCGAGCCAGATCTCCCACTCCACTTGAAGAGAAACATCCCCAAACCATAACAGAACCGCCTCCATGCTTGACGGTAGGAATCATTCAGTCTGGTAGCATCATTTGTTCAGCGCTGCGTCAAACGAAAACGCTGCTTTTTGTGCCAAATACTTCAAGCTTGGATTCATCGCTCCATAAAACTCTGTTGAAATCTTCTTCCATCCAATCTTTGTGCTTTTTGGCCCATTCTAACATTTTCTGCTTATTTTGTGGTCGCAGCTAAGTTTTCGAACAGCAACTTACCTAAATAGTCCAGCATGTCTTAGTCTTCGTTTGACCGTTGTCAAGGTAGCGGTTTTTTCCGTCTTTCATTTATTTCGGTGCGTATTTCGGTTGCTGTTTTTCATCTACTTCATTTGTTGTTGCGTCTATTAGCCGATCATCGTGTTTAGTTGTAGATCTAGGCTGTCCTGACCGTGGCTTATCCTCAAGGCTGCCGGTTTGAGCGTATCGTTCAACGGTGCGTCGAACGCAGCCCCTTGATACGCCCAACTGCGAAACAACTTTCCGCTGTATTTTGCCTTCTTTAAGAAGGATGATGATTGCAGATCGTTTCTCAATTGTAGTTTCCGAGACTTTTCCCATTTTTAACGAGTTGTATACTCAAGACGTAAAGAATCTCAAATAAATTCTTATGACTTCAAAGTGTGGCTTTTATGTAAGACTCTTGAAATCCAGGTTGAAACATTTTAGAATTTGAGAACTCTTGTAAGGAGTCATAAACAAGTGCTGAATGAACAACCAAAATTCATAAAATTGAATAATTAGGAAAAACCTAAACACTTCTCAATAAACCACAAAAGCGGTTTTTCCCACATTTGTAAACGAATCTGATTGTGTTGTGTATTGTTCAGACAGAAAATTAAGGTAGTCAGTTGGCTAGGTAGGGCTCAAACTTTTGGCCTGCAGTGTATGTACATGTAGCATAATGAATCTTCCTTGCCTCTTACAAAGGAGGTCCTAAAAACACCACGTTTCTTCAACTGAAAACTGAGTTTATGTGGTACTTATGTATTGTACTACCCACAAAAGTGCTCACGTACTGAATTAAATGTGAATCTGACAGCACCACAACTGTCGACATCATCATCGTCCATCTGGGGCGGAATCGAAGATTTTCCGGGCTGGAATGTTGAGCTCCATCCGTTTTACATGACCCAGTCATCTTAGTCGCTGTGTGAAGATCTTTTCTCTCAAAGTAACCATGGGCATCCTTATCAGATTTTGACAATGTCCATACCTCTGCGTCATTCAGCAGGACTGGGATGATTATTGTCTTATAGAGAGATACCTTAGTAGTTCGAGATAGACCTTTGTTACCTAATTGCCTATAAAAATAGCGATTGCAGAGTAATTCTTCGTTTGACCTCCCGACTGGTGTCATTTGCGGAGCTCACCATAAAGCCTAGGTAGACAAAGTCCTTTACTACAACAAAATTATATCTGTCTATTGTGGCGTTCTTATCCTCTCCGTGTGTCCGGACTTTCCGAGGTGCCAACGTAGACTCGGATCACTACCTAGTTGTAGCCAAGGTACGCATGCGGATATCCAGAACGGAGCGAAATCAACGAAATACTGTGAGGAATCGCAAGAGACCGCCAGAACCTTTGCCGATCGAGTTTCTTCTAATCTCAATCTAAGTCCTTGCCGCCAGCAGCAAATGCGGAAGACCAGTGGCAGCGTTGCCAACAAGCCATCAGAGATGCCGCCTCTGATGTACTGGGTTTTTCTCGGCCACCACAACGAAACCCCTGGTTTGATGAGGAATGCCGGCAAGCACATGCAGCTAAACAAGAGGCGTACAAAGCGGCGCTGCATAGAAGGACTAGAACTGCTTACGAGCTCTAGGTGCGCAGGAGAAAAGAGGAACATCGTTTACTCAGGTAGAAGAAAAAGAAGCATGAGAAGCGCTTGATCGAGGAGATTGAGACTCTTTATTGCAGGAATGATGTTCGAAAATTTTACCAAAAGGTAAAAAGAACATGCCAGGGTTTCAAAGCCAGAACAGAAGCCTGCAGGGACGAAAATGGCAACATAGTAGTACAATCGCAGTCGGTGCTGAGGATATGGAAGGAACACTTCTGCAGACTGTTAAACGGCGATGATGACCAATATTCCGCTGTCAGGCAAAATGAGCCATTCAACAGTGACGATGACAGTCAAGATTCCCGTCAACCCGATCAGAACGAAGTGAGGATAGTTATATCTAAACTCAAGTCCAACAAAGCTGCTGAAGCTGACGGCCTTGCCGCCGAACTTTTCAAGGCAGGAGGAGATGAGTTGGTAAGGAGCATGCACCAGCTCATCTGTAAAATCTGGTCGGACGAAAGTATGCCCGATGAGTGGAACCTCAGCATCATTTGCCCGATCCTGAAGTAAGGAGACCCTCTGAACTGCGCCAATTACAGAGGTATAAGTCTCCTCAACATCGCATATATGTAAGATCCTGTCTGCTGTATTATGTCAACGCCTAAAACCGATCGTCAACAACCTGATAGGTCCTTATCAGTGCGGTTTCAGACCGGGAAAGTCCACCATTGACCAAATATTTACACTACGGCAGATCTTGGAGAAAACCCAGGAATATAAAATCGATACGCACTACCTCTTCATCGATTTCAAAGTTGCCTATGATAGCGTGTATAGAGACGAGTTATACAGAGCCATGTCTAGTCTTGGTATCCCTGCCAAGCTCGTCCGTTTGTGCAGAATGACGATGGAGAACTCTCGCTGCTCCATCAAAGTCGGTAAGAACATCACCGAACTGTTCGATGTCAGGAAAGGTCTTAGACAAGGTGACACGCTATCATGCGATCTCTTTAATATAGTACTTGAGAGAATTGTACGAAACTCACAAGCCAACACCGGAGGTACAATCTTTTACAAGTCTGTACAACTACTCGCTTATGCCGATGACATTGACATAATCGGAAGAACTCAGCGGGCCGTCAATGCGGCATTTACGAGTATTGAGATCGAGGCAGCAAAGATGGGTCTAGCGGTCAACGAAAGCAAAACAAAATATATGCTGTCTACAAAAAGGACACCCAACATCGGCGTCTCGGACACAACGCCACAATAGATGGATATAATTTTGAGGTAGTAAAGGATTTTGTCTACCTAGGCTCTATGGTGAACTCCGCAAATGACATCAGTAGGGAGATCACACGGAGAATTACTCTTGCCAATCGTTGTTTCTATGGGCTAAAACGGCAATTGAGTAGCAAAGCCCTATCTCGAACTACTAAGGTAACTCTTTATAAGACACTAATCGTCCCAGTCCTGCTGTATGGCGCATAGGCATGGGCTTCGACATAACTGGATAAGGATGCCCTTGGTTATTTCGAGAGAAAAATTCTTCGAGCGATCTTTGGTCCTGTCTGCATAGACGGAGAGTGGAGGAGAAGATACAATGCCGAACTGTACGGCCTGTACAAGGATATTGACTTAGCCAGAATAGTTCACATACAGCGACTAAGATGGCTGGGTCATTTAGAGCGGATGGAGCCCAACGTTCCCGCTATGAAAATCTTCGAATCCACCCCGGATGGACGACGCAGTAGAGGACGACCTCGCGGTAGGTGGCGCAAACAAGTAGAGGGGGACCTCAACCAACTTGGCGTGCGCAACTGGAGGCAGCTGGCTCGTAACCGTGCTAGCTGGAGAGGTTGGTTGAGGCCCAGGTCCACCCCGGACCGTAGCGCCATCTAAGTAAGTAAGTATTGTGGCGTTCTTTCTAAGGCGCCGATGTTGGGTGTCCTTTTTTGTAGACTGCTTATATTTTGTTTTGCTTTCATTGACCGCTAGACCCATCTTTGCTGCCTCAATCTCAATACTCGTAAATGCCCCATTGACTGCCCGCTGAGTTCTTCCGATTATGTCAATGTCATCGGCATAAGCGATTAGTTGTACAGACTTTTAAAAGATTGTACCTCTGGTGTTGGCTAGTGAGTTTCGTTCAATTCTTTCAAGTACTAAGTTAAAGAGATCGAATGATAGCGTGTCACCTTTCCTGACATCGAACGGTTCGGTGGTGCTCTTCCTTCTTTTGTATAGGCCCCCTTCTATTTTGTGAACTCTTATTCATACAAATTAAAATAAAACATGATCATGTATATTTAAATTATTTAATTTTTTTATTTACAAATAACTGTACCAACTTGTTAGTTTTCCATTCCGTCATATATGTACTTACGTCTATACTTAACTTTAGACAATATCAATATTATAATATTTAAAAAAAATCACTTATCTACTTAAAATTCCTCTCGAAAAAAAGAGATTATTAAATTTAAATATAATTTACAATTTATTATATTTTTCATTTTAAAAGATTTTTGTAAAAATCTGGTATAAATAAGTATTTTTATAGTTAATTTCCCAATAATTTTTCTAAGAATTAGAGAGCATTTATGTCACAAATGATTTTCGTAGAAAGATTTTTTACACTCCTAAGTGCTATGGAATTGTTTACAATACATTTGTGTATGTAAATTAATTCGTTTTTAAATTATGTAAGTGAAAATGTTTTTTTTTTTTTTAATTTGTTAGTTGTCAATATAAAAATGGTAACTAACTATTTGTTTTAAGAAAACATCTTATGTTTGTTTAGGTTTTATGTATATACCATTATTCAACATATCTATACAACAAAATATTATTTAACAAAATAATTACACTAGAAAGCTCATATAATCTTGAAGTCAAACAGTTTAGGCAGCTAATATGGCAAATAGAAAATAATTTAATTTAAATAAATTAAAATTTAAGTTACTTGTATAATCAAAACTTCAACCAATTTTTTTTACTATTTTAATTAAGGCCATAAAATGTTGTGTGTGTTTTCTTAAATTAAACAAAAGAAACTATTTAAATTACAGTTTTCTGTTTTCGAAAAGCTCTCTTTTTGTTTCATCACTATTGTGTAAGTGTTTGATGTGCGGCTTTATATTTGGCGCTGATTATTTATTTTCACATATAGAAAACTAATGCTAACCAAATATGTATTTATACCAGTGTGTATGTATGTATGAGTATGTATATATGTGCACTAAAGAGGTGGAGTTACGATAGATAAGATATTAAAATTGGCCGACTGCGGCGATAAGAGTAAGCACGCCTACTTGCGTTAAGTGGCCCATACACGGATAAACATTCACACAGCAAGCTTTTTAATTTACGAATACATTTCTTTTTGAAGTAAAACTTCTTTAGCTTTACTAGTAAATGGGAATGACCTCGACACAAAAACCAAACATGAAACGTACGATCACCAAAATCAAGCAGCATCGGGCGCCGTTAATACTTAGATGGCGGACCGCTTGGGAACGCCGCGTGTTGTTAGCGTTTTATTTTTTCGTTTTATAAGTTGATGTATGTAAATACTCTACACAGATCTTACAAAAGCTTTTAATATAGTACATCACACTTTACTTTTATCTAACAATAAGCTTAAATCATTGGGTTTTTACTCTTCAATGCTAAGGTGGTTTCCAGTTATTTAAGTGATAGAAGACATTTGGTAAAGGTCGAAAGCTTTATATCTCGCGTAATAAAACTAGCTTCTGGCATCCCACAAGGTAGTCATCTGGACCATCATGTTTTAAGTGAAAGCCCAGAGCCAGCACATACGTTTTGATGTGTGTTTGCATATGCGTGAGAGAGCGATGATTAGATTTATAAGGCAAATATGGATGAGTAGCGCATGCCCATTAGTCAACTACGAGTTAAGGTCGGTGTCAATTACTCTATTTAAATACTGGGTTGAATCCGGATTCAATTCAAGTTGAGAAACATACTCGTATAAACGCAAATAGGAAAGAAATAGGATTGACTCAATCCGTTCACAAAGTTTTCTGGGATCGAATTGAGAATTTGTACATAAACGCGGATCGAAAGACCGAGTTTGATAGATAAATAACTGAGAGGGAGTAGGGAAAGAAAAGGAACTTCACGTACAGGGGAAGACGAATCAAACTCAATCCTCTTTCTATTCTCAGTAGAAATGCGAATCGAAACTCAATCCCGTGTCAATCCGGTCATGTAAACGTAGTAGATGCACTAGCTGTTGTGTGCTCCATGTGCGTGTACGGTTTATGCGTTTAAATGATATGTTTTACTGAACTGCGTTTCACTTCAACCATGTGCTTATGCGAATGGGGGACAAACCAGTTTTTTTTACTTTAAATAATGCCAACTGGCTTGTAGCTCAACTTACGAATATTGTTTGGCTAAGATGTAAGTAAGTAAGAAATACTTAGCTAGGTGTACTGACCAAATCTTTTTTTTTTTTAATGAGGCAGTTAAGGACATAGTGGTGTAAGTCATACTTAGATCATGTTAGGAGCTTGAGATTTGCACCGCTGTAACTTACTCTCGGCTGCTCGGGAGCTTTCCCGAGTACGCCTGGCTCTGCCCTAGACGCTTTGCTGAACTTACCTCCCCTTGATACTTATATCATGGGTTGCACTATCAAAGCCATCCATCGTCTTAGGCGGGGCGGTTTGTGGTATACTCCACACTAGAACTTTGATGAACTTGCGCGACACTTATCTTACGACTCCTGTCTTATGGATATGCCGTCTGATGCAACGACACCAGAACTCCAGCTGATGCGCAAATTCAGAGTCGACTTTCCTTGTGTCCAGGACTGGCTTCGGTCAGAGTCTCAGCCGGGAATGGAATGTAGTCGTATTTTCACGGATGGTTCCAAAACCAGTCAAGGGTCTGGCGCTGGGGTCTTCGTGGAAGTCGACAACATTAGATTTCACATCTCGTTAGGCAAATATACGTCTGTTTTCCAAGCGGAAACTTATGCAATCCTAATGGCCATGAACTATGTTGTGAAGAACAGGTGGAAGGGACGTAGCATTTGTATCTGTAGTGACAGTCAGGCTGCGCTTAAGGCCTTGTTTAACCATTTAACCACTTCCAAAATAGTTTGTGAAACCAAAAAAAAACTCTTTCAACTCGGTCGCAATGTTGAATTCTCTGTCTCTTATCTGGGTCCCAGGTCACACTGGGATCTTGGGGAACGAGATCTCCGATGAGATTGCTAGACAAAGCTCAGAGGAGGGTTTCTCAGGTCCCGAACCCGCGTTGGGTCTTCCAGCGTCCTCGGTTAGGGCTTCCATTGACGATTGGGTCTCTCACGAGCACAATTTGACTAAACGCATGCTACCGGACGTCTGTAAGAAATCAGCGGCATTCTTGCTGTCTCTCAGCAGAAAAGACTGTAGACAACTTATTGGCGTCTTGACAGGCCACTTCGCTTTTGCCAAGCACCTTAACGTGTTAGGCTTAAGTGACACTACAATCTGCGACGCTTGTGGAGAGAGCGACGACACCGCGGAACATTATCACTGTGAGTGTCCGGCCTTTGCTCGTATCAGGTGGCAGATCTTCGGTGCGTTGTTGTTGTCAGAAAGTCAAGGAAATTCCAATAAAATGGGTAAATCAGGGTTTGCTCTCTGGCAGTACAATAGACAAGTTGTGTCTGAGTGTTCCAGTCGAGAGTTTCCTATCCCGACAAAAAGAAACTTACAACATGTGCTGACATTTTGTCTATCAAACTTGTGCTACCATGAAGTTGTAATATTTTAACTTGTTTCACATATTCATGCAACTATTTGCGATGTATAGTATCATTTCTGGACTTAAATAAATGAACTCAGACCCAAATCCTAGAGCACTCAGATTTAGTGCAATCCATGGCATTATTAGAGAGAAACCTTTCTTTCATGCAATGGTTGTAAAAACTACGATGTTATTCGTTTTATGGTGGGGTGGTTGTTGGTTTGTTGCTATTACCCACTGTAATTTGAGCCTGCCCCCATTGGATGACAAGGAAAAAAACTGCCAACTTCACCATTGCCACCTACTGACCAATATACTAGATGTCTTTCAATTTCCCATTTACGTGGCATGGATTTTATGGAACAAAAGATCGTAACTCACGTATTTTTTAAAAGAATCAGTTCTTCCGCTTGCTAGAAATCACAGGATAGTCAAGCCACACTAAAGACCCTTTCAAGTTTTTTTTTTTTATCTTTTCGGTATACAGGGTACTTACTGAATACTAACTCTCCTTATACGTAATCATCATTTTTCAGGAAAACATCAAGCTTAAAAAGAGATTATTGCAATCGGCCTACTCATTCAGGAGATATGCAAAAAAAAAAAATTAGAATGAGAGTTCACTAAAGATAATTACTTGTAAGCATTTTATTATCAGTTTTATCTGTTTTAGTTAAACGCGTTCATTCGTGTGAACGCCATCTAGGTGTCATTGTGTTGTTTAGCACCCAACATCGGGTCGATCCATTTCTGTTCACTTAATCAGAAACAGCCGAGTAACAAGGAGGCCTTCAGTCAAAAACCATAAATTGTAATCCTCTACCATCCATTATTTCAATAAAGAATGAAGTGTTTTAAACTCAGATGTGGGGTCATGACAAGCTGGCCCAAGGTTAGGATCGGCCCTCGATGAGAATGTACTTCATCTGGCCCAAACTGTACTAAAAGAATTTTTCCGAAAAACTGTTTCTTTTAACCAATTCTGATGACATCACGTGTGACAAGACGAACCCCTCAGGAAAGCTGACGACGACGTGCCAGAAACAAGAAATGAGATGGACGCTGCCGTTAATGTTGCTTCCAACGATGCTGCAAATGCCGACAATGTTGATAATGCCGATTATGTTGATAATGCCGTAGGTGCCGAAGACATGCAGGGTTCTGCTCTGGACGAAGAGCTGAATAATCTACGTAAGCAGATGGAAATCCTAAAGCTTCGAAAGGAGATACGTGAACTAGAACGGGATGCAGTTTCATCCAGCCAATGTAAGACGGATTTCGGGGACGTCGAGTACGCACTGCCGAAGTTTACTGGAGACGACTTGGGCCATTCCGTACAACATTTCCTCTGCGATTTTGAGGAAATTATGGCTACAATCAAAGCAGACGACCGTTTCAAGTTGCTGAGCCTACGTCGTCCTCTGGTTAGGACTGGTCGCGTCTTTTTAGCGTCGACTGCCGCTTTAAATTACAGCGAATTGAAGACAGCACTTGTTAAGGAATTTGATATTGCCGTTTCCTGCCAGGACGTTTACAAAATGCTGAGCCGCTGACGATGGAAGAAAAACGAAGAGTCGTTACACTGCTATATTCTCACTCTGCAGGCGGTTGCTAAACGCTCCGATATTAGTGAGTTGGAGATAATCGATTTTATAGTCGACGGAATGGGAGATGTGCCGAACGTAAACCTACTGCTGGGAGCTCGCACCATTGAGGAGCTGAAGCGGTTGATCAACCGGTACCAACGACGGTACCTCTGCCAAAATGCCGTAGGACGTGATCCAGATGCCGCCTCAGGGAAACCTGCCGCTACGACGAAACATGTCGTTACAATGAAGACGAATGCCGAGAAGAAAGTGCTGTTATGCTTTAATTGTTCACAAATGGGACATATTAAGCTATACTGCCCACATCCGCTGCGCCCAAATGAATCCTGTTTCCGATGTTGGAAAATGGGACATGACCACCGGTCGTGCCCAAATCCGATGGAGTTGCCGCATCGAGTTGCTGCCGTAAATGCCGAGAAACAAGTAGCTGCCATCTTCGTAGACGCCCCAGACGATTCCGATGAAGACGATAAAGCCGTATTTGGTGCTGTAAATTGGGTAAGTGTTGCTTTTAGGATTGATTTGTTAAAGGGCGCAGAATTTATCGAATTTCTCTTTCTTTACGATACGGGAAGTCCAATTAGTCTCATAAAGTTGTCGTGCGTACCGAATAGTTTGCTGAAAACCCTGGTTACAGCCAGATTACCCTATTACGGGATAGGTGGAAATAAGTTAAAAGTTCTTGGCACAATTGTATGCCGAGTAAAGTTTGGTAATTAAGATAAGTTGATTCAAATTGTTGTTTTGCCTGACGAAGCCATGTTCATGCCGTTCATTTTGGGACGAAACGTTTTACATGCTTTTAACATTCACTTGACTAAAATAAAACTTAAATATTGTGAAGAAAAACTGCTTGCTTTAAATCAGAATAGTGAATTCTGTGCCCTGCCAGATGAATCTTATACGATTTTTGATAAACACAGCCTTTTGAAAAATGATTATGTATCTGCCGCTATTAATGAATGTGAAACGACAGGACCGATCTTGGGAGTTGGGTCAACTTGGATTAACGAGGGAACCTTGTTCAGTGCTGAATATATTTAATATTGAAATTGCCGCTAGTGAAGTTGAGTTGAATATTGATTTTAAGTTAGATAAACCTTGCCGTGCCGAATTAAATGACTTTATTATAGATTCTTATATTTCTCCGAAAGACGTTAAAATAGAGCCTTTAGATTATGAAATGAAAATACATTTAAGCGATGATATTCCGTTCCATTGTGCCCCCCGACGACTCTCTCACTTTGAGCGTACGAAGGTACAGTCAATAGTTAGTCAGTTAGAGAAAGATGAAATAATTAGACCAAGTAGATCACTTTATGCTTCCGCTATCGTGTTAGTTAAAAAGAAGAACGGAGAGACCCGAATGTGTGTCGACTATCGAGGTCTTAATAAGAAGACTATTCGAGACAATCAACCCCTGCCGCTTATTGAGGATTGTATAGAATACTTAGGGGGAAAGAAATACTTCTCACTCTTAGATTTGAAAAGCGGGTTTCACCAAGTAAAGGTTTCTGAGGAATCTATACCTCTCACTGCGTTTATAACTCCCAGTGGAATGTGGGAATACCTTAGAATGCGCCGGCTGTATTTCAACGGTTCATTAATGTTATTTTTCGCAATCTGATTGATTCAATTGCAATTGCATTCCTGCCTAGGGTTGTTTTCTTATTTTAGACGATTTGTGCCTTCATTTTCCCGAATTGCAAAGCCTTACAAAATCTATTAAAGAGAAATGCCGATTTCGACTTTGATGAACAATGCCGTACTGCGTTTATGGAACTGAAGTCTAGACTAGTCGAGGCGCCCGTCCTTGCCATCTACGACCCTACAAAAGTGACGGAACTACATTGTGGTGCCTGCTCAATTGGATTTGGCGGTTGATAAGTGTTTTGATAAGATTGTCACTTATTATTGGTTTCCGAATATGCACGAGAAAATAGAAAGGTTCATCCAAAACTGCCTCAAGTGTATTATGTATGCTGCTCCTTTTCGCTCTAGCGAAAGGAATTTGTATAATATACCTAAAATGCCGATTGATACTATCCATTTGGACCATTTTGGTCCGCTGCCGTCCGTAAATTCAAAAAGGAAACATATCCTGGTTGTCGTAGACGCCTTTACGAAATTCACTAAATTGTACCCGACAAGGTCCACTAGCACGAGAGAAGTGCAGGCCGAACTGGAAAAATACTTCCAGTGGGCCCAATTCTTCAACCCGTATACGGCAGTCGAATCCGACCATGGTCGCATTTAATTATTACTTAAGTCGTACTTTACGAACAAAAAATACGACTTTGTCATACTTAAATGCGACCATGGTCGAATACGACTGTCGTATACGAGTTGAAGAATTGGGGTGAGTATTACAGTCGCCCTAGGCGAGTTGTGACTGATAGAGGTACGTGCTTTACTTCACTTGAGTTTGAGGAATTCTTTCTGAAACGGGATATAGGGCACGTGAAGGTAACAGTGGCTACACCCTAGGCGAATGGGCAAGTAGAGCGAATCAATCGGGTGATTAAAGCCATGCTGGGCAAATTATGTGAGCCCGTCAATCATGCCGATTGGTCTTATAAGCTACTACAGGTAGAATTTACCGTTAATAATTCTATTCACAAGGCGACGAGAAACTCCCCTAGTATGCTGCTGTTTGGTGTTGAGCAGCGAGGAGAGTTAATAGACGAAATTACGGAACATTTAGACGATAAATGGGGTTCGGATATTCCGCGTGATCTCCTACAAATCAGGGCAGGTGCCTCAGAGGGAATTGATATTTCTCGGAAAAATAATTTGAGTTATTTTCTAAGGCACAGTAACCAAGTAAAAAATTATCAGGTTGGCGATTTTGTTGTCATGCTGAATGTCGATACTACGACGGGAACAAATAAAAAGTTTTTGCCGAAATTCCGTGGACCTTATGTTGTACATAAAGTTTTTGGAAATGATAGATATGTACTACGAGATGTTGAAAATTGCCAGTTGACTCAGCTACCTTACGATGGGGTCGTTGAGGCCAATAGAATGCGGAAGTGGCTTTCGAAACCCGACAACAAGGCTGTAGATATCGATAGCCGGGGCAACACTCCAGATATAGACCTTAAGTAGTATGTAATTTAAATTTAAAGTTTTGTACCATTGTTAAAATTTGATTGTTCGTGGTCGACCAATTGTCAGGTCGGCCGAGTTGTAAGCATTTTATTATCCGTTTTATCTGTTTTAAATGAATGCGTTCATTCGTGTGAGCGCCATCTAGGTGTTAGTGTATTGTTTAGCACCCAACTTCGGGTCGATCCATTTCTGTTCACAAAACCAGAAACAGCCGAGAAACAAGGAGGCCTTCAGCCAAAAACCAAGAATTGTAATCCTCTACCATCCATTATTTCAATAAAGAATTCAGCGTTTAAAAACGGTTTTTTATAAAGCAGTTAATCAGCCTTGACAACGAAATGACATTTAAGTTGTATTGCGTTGCCATGTATAAAGACAAATTTGTTGATCGTTTTACACAGAGCAAGGCAATTATCTGCGGTGATTTTAATGCTGACCTATTTAAAGATGACAATAGATCACTTCAACTATTAGACATCGTTGCCACTTCTGCCCTTTCCGTAGTCAATTCATATGCCACCCGTTTTGCACCTAACTCACCTCCGAATCTTCTGGACCTTTTACTGGTATCTGATTGCTCTGTTTTACTTCTAGACCAGTTGTCTCTAGATGGTGTGACAGACCATGACCTAATTTTCTGCACCTACAATATTGATCTATCTCGTTCCTCTACTGCATCAACTTTACAATTTAGAGACTTCGCTTCTGTGGACAACAATGCTTTGCAATTGGATACGAGCCGACTCCCCTGAAACTAATGCTATTCTCTCCCTGATGTGAGCGAAAAATTTAACCATCTGCAGTCTCTACTACTAGATCTTTTCAATAAGCATGTTCCCTTAAATACAGTAGCTGTTCGTAAAAGAAATTGTCCATGGTTCACTTCTGAGGTTCATGAAGCTATGAAGATTCGTAGGAAAATGTTTTCTAAGTGGAAGCAAAGTCCTTCAAGTCTGACTTGGGATGCCTTCCGTCAAGCACGCAATAACTCAACTCATATTACTAGGATAGCTAAAAAAAGGTATTTTTTATCTAAGCTGCGTACAGATCAAAATGTCAAAAAGCTTTGAAGCTATTTACGTACAGTTGGAGTTTGTAAAAGAGATACTTCTGACGTTACACCTGATGTTGATGAACTAAATAATGCCTTCCTATCCAACCCAGTACATAATTCACATTTTGTTCCAAACGATCAGCTTTCTTTTCGACTGTTGACACACTTCGACTTTGAAGTTGTCTCTGAAATTGATGTAATTAATAACATTCGTTCACTCAAATCAGATGCTGTAGGTGAGGATGGTATTCCTATTAAACTTATAAAAATGATCTTAACCCACGTTTTGAGTTGTGTTACGCATGTAATTAAATTCTGTATCACGTCGTCGTCTATTCCTACTGGTTGGAAATTAGCTAAAGTCATTCCTGTTCCGAAGAAACCACAACCCACCTCGGCGATAGACTTTCACTCCATTAGTATTTTACCTTGCCTATCAAAGGTTTTGGAAAAAATCCTAGCAAAGCAGATTTCGAATTACCTCGACCTACATAGTCTGCTGTCCGCGGTACAATCTGGTTTTCGATCCAACCACAGTTGTTATAAGGCTATGGTAAAGATTCTCGATGACATTAGAGTTAGCTATGATTTGGACTACATCATCGTACTTTGCCTCCTCGATTTCTCTAAAGCCTTTGATAGGGTAAATCATGAAATTCTCTGTGAGAAACTGAGAATATATTTTGGTTTCAGTCAAAGGTCAGTGCGTCTCATTATGAATTATTTGAGTGATCGCTGTCAAAGAGTTGTGGTTGGGAATAGTTGCTCTTCATTTAGGAACATACCTGCAGGTGCACCTCAGGACTCAATTTTGTGTCCCATTTTATTTTGTTTATTTATAAATGACCTCCCTAAAGTGTGCTCAAATGCAAGCGTTAATTTTTATGCAGATGATGCACAAATATACCTGTCCAGACCAATAGGCCTAATTGAGGATCTAGTATGCAGGATGAACAAAGATCTATCTGCTATCTATCAATGGTCGTTGAGTAACAGGCTCTCTCTCAACCCAACAAAATATCAACTCATTTTAATCTCTAAATGTCCCCACAGCACAGAAGTTTTGCCTTCAATTCTCTTAAACGACATGCAACTACGATTTGTAGAGACTGTAACTAACTTGGGTTTTAGGATTGATCGCTCACTTTCTCCTTCGGCTCACATTAACTTTACTATTCAGCGAATTTACGGTGGGCTTCGTAAACTCTGGTTATTTGCTAGCTTCACTCCAGTAAATACACGACTGAGGCTTGTTAAAACATTACTCGTTCCGTGTATCGACTATGCTTCAGCTGTGTACTGCAAATTGGATTCTCTATCTCAGCACAAATTGACAGTAGCATTTAATGATTATGGTTAGGTATGTATACGGCCTCCGCAGATACGATCACATATCAAACTACCATAAAAATATCCTTGGTTGCACTCTTCAACAGTTCATGAATGTTAGATGTTGTCTTTTTATGCGCAAAATAATAAACAACAGATCGCCACCTTACCTGCGTGAAAAGCTACAATTTGTACGCTCCGCTAGAACCCTCAATCTAATAACTCCCACTTCGAAATATTTCGCGCTATTTCTTTGTTTATGCCACCAAACTTTGGAACTCGCTGCCTATAGCAGCAAAATAAATAATTGGAGCTTCCAAATTCAAAAAAGCCGTTTTCGAATATTTTTCTTAAAATCGCAACAACTTTTCTATTTTACTTCTTTTACTATAGTATTCCTTTTCTTCCTTTCTCCATCCCTAATGTTTTTATTATTTTATATTATAATTACTATCTATTATATGTTGATAATCAAAATCAAAAACGACTATCAACAATCAACTTAGCCGATTCCACCCCTGCTCGGTCGTCTATGTTCATCATACGGCACATATCTACACCTAAGCACATTAAGTAAAATAAAGCATTTAAGAAATACAATAATAATAAAACTCAAAATTTGTGTATATATAATATTTGTATATTGTTTTTATTATATATGCATACTCTTTCTATTTAAAATAAATTTTAAAAAAAGAAGTCAAAATAAAAATCAATCTTATGCTGAAATTAAAAAATTAAATTTTACGTTTACCAATATAAATATCGAAATGTGGTTTAGTTCAAGGTATCCCACATCAACCTCTTAACATTTTCTCCCAAATAGTATATACATACATACCTACCTACCTATGTTTGCGGTACGTATATTATAATTTTGTTTTTAGTCAGTCGATATATTAATAAGTAAATGAAATTAAAACAAAAATATACATATTAGCTGAACATACTCAATCATACATATTTTTTTTAATAAAAAATAAACAAAAAGAAAAAACTTAGCTATTTAACACTTTTTGTTTTTTTTTTTTTTAATTTATATAATTCTTTGCGTAGTTATGGAGTTTACAAAAATTATTTTTATGAATTGTTTTCATTTTGTTGTTTTAAATATTTATACTAAATTTACACTACGATCTCTTTTCAAGGCGTGTCGTTCTGGTTGTTATGTTTTACATATTCTTTTGTGTATTTCTTGTTTTTTGTTTTTTTTTTTATTTATTCATGTATGGTCTTTTTCTTCTTCTTCTGGTGTGGTTTTCTCTTTTCTTACTGGTTTTTTTTCTAACGGTTTACAATCGGAATAATATTGAATAGAATATCGCATAGAAACGAAAAATATTTTCGATGAGGAAACTAAAGTTTAAATTTTGAGTTTTTATACATTTGGCAATATCTATGAGTTGTATCCTTTTTTTTCTTTATTTTGAATATTAAACCTTTTTATTTTTTATAAATTGTACATATATCTATTTTTACACACTCATAACAAAGTTTTTGAAAAATATTTTTTTTTAAGTTAGAAATACGTTTTTTGTTTTTTTTATTCCATGGAATTGTTTGATTTATTTTCCTTTTAAACCTTTCTTATAAGTATAACGGTATTTAATATATATATATATTTTATATTATTAACTAGAATATTAAATTTTCTTTTACGAATATATATATATAAATTATTTTCCTTCAAACATTAATTTTTCGTACTTTTTCACAGAAAAAATATATAAGATTTTTTGTTTGTTATTTTTCTTTTATTTTTTATTTCCGCTGAATTTTTAAGATAATAGATAAAAGAAAATAAGGAAGAATATAATTTGTTTTGTTTATTAGAATTATTCGAATTTTTTTTCATTAAGTGTGATTTTGTAGACGAATTCTTTTGCATTTTTTAAAATGTTTTGTAATTTTTTTTTTTTTTAGTTTTTTGATTTTTTTTTTAAAGAGACAATGACACTGTACAATAAGATGAAAATTTAAAATTTATATAAGAGAGAAATACCTAGGCAGTAGACTTAGAATAGAAATGCGACTGTTTTTTTTTTTTAGACCATTTTGAGTGGTTTTTTAATTTTTATAGAAACTTCTCTACTCTTTTCGTTCACGCCTTCTTCAAACGACTATTGAACATTTGCTTAATTATTTTACAATATTGGAAGAAGATACTAACTACAATTTGTTTTTTTATTTATCTATTTTTTAATTTATTTTTATTTTTTTTATATAAGAAACAGCACATAAAAAATCGTAGTTTATATATAAGTTTATTGATTTCCTTTATAGACAATAGATAAATGAAGAGAATTACAAGCTATATTAGGGTAAATTTTATGTATATTTTTTGAGAGATCTACTCTTCTCCACACACAAGCTCCAGGCACTCACTTAAGACATTAAAAAATTTGTAGAAAAAAAAAAGAAGAAAAATTCTTACAGGAGATTATCAAATACAGCTTATATTTATGTATACATATATCTGTAAAGTTATAAATTTATATATATATATTTTTTTTATTTTACAATATTACATACACTTACATACAAGCACACGCAGACGACGATCTCACGCTCAGACAGAGACAGAACAAAAAATGCACTTACAAAA
Source organism: Brachypalpus laphriformis (assembly GCA_945910035.1). Taxonomy (NCBI): domain Eukaryota; kingdom Metazoa; phylum Arthropoda; class Insecta; order Diptera; family Syrphidae; genus Brachypalpus; species Brachypalpus laphriformis. The sequence goes on from OX246756.1 coordinate 40,868,961, forward strand.
AATACAAGTTAACAGATGGAATTTCTAGTTTGCCCTCGGGGTATTGGGTTTTGTTTTTTTTTTTATTTAAATTTTAATGGAAAACCTTTCTCACAATATCCCATTCGTGTAGTACTGATAGCCATCGTAGAGTTTCGTTGAGAGACTCTTTAGTGAGTCTTGGACAAGTTGTTCCACTTTACGTTCCATTTCTTGTTCGGTTAAATTCATATGGAAGCGTTTACGGAGATTCTGTACGGTGCCAGAGCAACCATTTTTAAAGCATGGCAATTGGGCGTCTATAAATAAGGAAGACAACACAGATGTTTATAGTGACTCTTGGGAATAGCAAAGGATTAAAAGTTAACTTACTGCTACGCATGATTTCGACAAAATTAATTATTCTATCCATGTGCTTGCGTGCGGTCATCATACCGATGAGTAACAATCGATTGAATTCAGTCCATAATTCTGATGATGTGCCACCCATAACGTCAACAAATTCTGGAGTGAGTTTGAACGGTGATTGCTCGAATCCTGTGATTAATGCGAAAAATGTTTTAGTAAGAAGGGAAAATAAAGTAAAAAAAAAAGTAAGCTTACCTAAATTCTTTGGCGATATGCTGAGAATGAAACCGAAATCTATGTGAATCAGATGTCCATCTGAATGGAGGAGAATATTTCCATTGTGCCTGAAAAGAAGAAAAATATGGTCAGATATTTTCGTTAAAATTATGGAGAAGCACTTAAAAGAGTTCAACCTTAATATTCGCATAGAAAATTAGATATTGAAAGAGTGCGGAAGTTAGGACGATATAGGGTGACAAAATCTAGAGAAAAATACAATTTATTTATTCAATATGTTGAAGGGAACAGTTTCAACCTTAATCGGTCTAGCCATCTGATCCAGTAATAAGCCCTTTTGACGCCAATGAACCGTCATCACTTATTAACTTACGCCTAAGAGTATGACACGTTTAATGCCAATTGGAAGTTACAGAACATAAGTAAGAAATGAAGAGAAGAGATAGGAAAGACTTTTAGTCGTTTGAGAAAAAAGGTTATTGTCACATTTATTTTTGATTCACAGAAGTGGAATCACAAGTTGATGTACTCTACACTGATTTCACTAAAGCTTTTGATAGAGTACATCACACTTTTGGCTAAGCTTAAATCGTTGGGTTTCCACTCTTCAATGAATAGAAGACAATTGGCCCTCCAGGTTGGGGGTTGTGCCGTCGGGGTAACTTCCCTACCACGTAAAAAACGCATGGTTCCGAAACAACCAAAAGCCTCGGATAAGGATGACCCAACTAATGACGACCCCAGCAAACGAAATAAGGACAACGACCTTCGGATCTGTACGTGGAATGTTCTGTCCCTTTACAGACCACGTGCAGCCGAACAACTAGCAGAGGCCCTAGACTGCTATAAAGCAGATATTACCGCCATCCAGGAAGTACGATGGGATGGGCCGGGCAAAAAGAGGATGAAAAACTGTGACATCTACTACGGTGATTACTACAGAGGCAACAGGCAACGCTTATTCGGATGCGGATTTGTCATACGCGGCAGACTTAGGCAAGAAGTCTTAAGCTTCCGACATGTGAGCGAGCGTATTATGACTATCCGGATAAAGGCTAAATTCGCTAACATAAGCCTAATATGTGCTCATGCCCCACAGAAGAAAAGGACCCTGCCTCCAAAGAGTGTTTCTACGAGCGCCTCGACAAAACATACGAGCAATGTCCTAAATACGACGTTAAGATCGTATTGGGCGATTTTAACGCCAAAATAGGAAAGGAGGACGTCTTCGGTAGAGCAGTCGGTAAGCATAGCCTACACGACACCACGTCTGATAACGGACTAAGGCTAATTGATTTCGCTGTGGAGCGAAATGTCACCATAGCAAGCACATGGTTTCCTCATCTGGATATTCATAAGCAGACATGGCGGTCCAATGATCATGTCACGATCAACCAAATTGATCATATTGCGATCGACGCAAGGCATGCCTCCAGTATTCTGGATGTCCGGACCTTCCGAGCGGCCAACATAGACTCGGATCATTACCTTGTTGTAGCCAAGGTACGAATGCGGATATCCCAATCTGAGCAACAAAGAAGAATTACTGTGAGAAAATTTAACGTCGAAAAGCTACAATCGCAAGAGACCGCCAGACTCTTCGCTGAACGCGTATCCCGAAATTTCTCAATCACCCCTTTGCCGCCAGCATCAAGTACCGAAGACCAGTGGCAACGCTGCCAACATGCCATCAGAAACGCCGCGACTGATGTGTTGGGTCTCGCTCGCCCACCACCGCGAAACCCCTGGTTTGACGAAGGATGCCGGCGAGTGCATGCAGTAAAACAAGAGGCATACAAAGCGGCGCTGCAAAGGAAGACGAGAGCTGCTCGTGAGCTCTACGAGCAAAAGAGACGGGAAGAACATCGGCTTCTCCAAAAGAAGAAGAAAGAGCATGAGAAGCGCGCGTTTGAGAATATCGAGAGTCTATACTCCAGGAACAATGTACGGAAGTTTTACCAAAAGGTAAAAAGAACGTGTCAGAGAAGTAATACCCGTACAGAAACCTGTAGAGATGAGAATGGAAACCTCGTAGTAGATCACAGTCGGTGCTGAGAATATGGAAAAACTACTTCTGCAGACTGTATAACGGCGACGAAGACCAACATCCCGCTGTCAGGCAGAATGAACCATTCAACATGGACGATGATAGTCAAAATTTCCGTCCACCTGACCAAAACGAAGTGAGGATAGCAATATCCAAGCTAAAATCGAACAAGGCTGCTGGACCTGACGGTTTACCGGCCGAACTTTTCAAGGCAGCTGAGGATGAATTGGTAGAGTGCATACACCAACTCATTTCTAATATTTGGTCAGAGGAGTGTATGCCTGATGAATGGAATCTCAGCATCGTTTGCCCGATCCACAAGAAAGGAGACCCCCTCAACTGCGCCAATTATAGAGGCATCAGTCTCCACAACATCGCGTACAAGATCTTTTCTGCGATATTGTGTGAACGCCTGAAACCTTTTATCAACAGCCTGATTGGACCCTATCAGTGCGGTTTCAGGCCAGGAAAGTCCACCATCGATCAAATCTTCACACTTCGGCAGATCCTGGAGAAAACCCAAGAATTCCAAATCGATACTCACCACCTCTTTATCGATTTCAAGGCCGCCTATGACAGCATCTATAGAGAAGAGCTTTATAGAGCCATGTCTAGTTTTGACATCCCTGCCAAACTTGTCCGTCTGTGCAGGCTGACGCTGAACGCTCGCTGCTCCATCAAGGTCGGTAATGGCCTCATCGAGACTTTTGATGTCAAAAAAGGCTTTAGACAAGGTGACGCGCTGTCATGTGACTTCTTCAATATTGTACTTGAACGGATTGTGCGGAACTCACAAGCCAACACCGGAGGCACAATCTATTACAAGTCTGTACAACTGCTTGCATACGCCGACGATATAGACATTATCAGAAGATCTCAGCGGGCTGTCACCGTTGTTTATAAATTATGTTCACGATATATTTAATTTTTGTGAGGTTTAACCGTTCGCGGACGATTTAAAATTATTTGTACACATAAAGAATACAGCTGACTGCATTCGTTTTCAGTCAGATATATACAGGTTGTCGGAATGGTGTAAACATAATGCATTAGAGCTTAATATTTCCAAATGTAAGATCTTTACAGCATACCGTATTACAGCAGCGCTTTTTTATGAGTATTTTATTAACGATCTTAAACTTCTTCGTCTTGATGAAGTGAAGGATCTCGGGGTCATATTTGACACAAAATTGAATTTCTCATTGCATTATGATTACGCCATAGCTAAGTCGAACTCTCTGTTAGGCTTTCTTAAACGAACTGAAGGAGGACTGCCTATTCTGAAGGAGGATATAAAAAAAGGTACTTAACGAAGCCAAAACTAGGAAAGCCACAGGGCCAGATGAGGTACCAAACGAACTCTTGAAACTAATACAAGAGGACAATATCCATATGCTCTCGAATCTCTTCAAAGCTCTATATAAATACGGCAAGATCCCTGAGGACTGGTTAAAATTAAACTTCATTGCATTACCAAAGAAAAGCAAAGCGTCGCGCTGTGAAGAGTACAGGACAATCAGTCTTATGAGCCATGCCCTAAAACTCTTTCTGAAGATCATTCATAAAAGAATTTTCAATAAACTTGAAGATGATGTAAGTCCCTCACAGTTTGGATTCAGGGGTGGCTTTGGTACTCGCGAAGCGTTATTTGCATTCAATATGATAATTCAACGAAGTATAGAAATGAACCGAAAGATTTATGCATGTTTTGTAGACTATGAGAAAGCCTTTGACAAAGTCCAGCACAAAAAGATGATAGAAATCCTGAGGAACAAAGGCATAGATATGAATGAATGCAGAATAATCGAAAACCTATATTGGAATTAAAAAGCAAAAAGAAACATAGAAGGAGAAGAATCAGAGGATATAGACATTAAACGAGGAGTCAGACAAGGTTGTATTCTATCTCCACTTCTCTTCAATATGTACTCGGAAGAAATCTCCAAGGAAAGCATAAGAGACATCGACTATGGAGTAAATATTAATGGCGTGAGAATAAATAACCTAAGATATTCGGATGATGCAGTAATAATAACAAATGATTTAAGGGAACTAAACATTATGATGAATAAGCTGAATCTCACAAGCGAAAAATTCGGATTAAAGTTTATGATAATTGCCAAAAACACAGGTACAGAGAATGTCGAACTGAAGATAAACAACACGAACGTGGAGAGATTGTTCAATTTCAAATATTTAGGAACGGTTATCTACAGCAACGGTGATCCTTGTAAAGAAATTCAATGCCGGATAGAGTAAGTCAGGGCCGCCTTCTGTAAAATGAAAAAAAAAAACTTCTAGGTAGCAGAGATATTAATATGGAAACCAAAATAAGGTTGGTGAAATGTTATATAAGGTCGATCTTACTATACGGTACCGAAACTTGGACGCTAAAGAAAAGAACCATAAAGAAAATAGAAGCTTTTGAAATGTGGGTGTATAGACGAATACTACGCATCTCTTGGATAGATAGAGTAACAAATGAGGAAGTATTAAGACGAAACAGTGCTTTTCCCAAGTGCGATAAGTTCAAATATCGGGGATCTATGATCAATAGCCAGCAACCTGTGATGAAGACATCAATCACCGCGTAAGCATAGGGTGGATGAATTGGCGAGAAAACTCCGCTATCTTCTGTGATCGAAAAATGCCCATAAGTTGAAAGGAAGGCTCTACATCGCAGTTGTGCGTCCAGCGCTCAAATACGGTTCACAATGTTGGACGAGACATGAAGCTGCTTCGCATAATAGCAGGAGTGACAAGGCTAGATCAAATAAGAAGTTCGAAGATCCGTAGAAGCCTTCACGTCAAGGAAACCATATTACGAAAGATAGAGCGCAACCGGCTTAGCTGGTATTGCCACGTTCAAAGAAGAGATCATTTAAATAAATAAATAAATATTTGGCGCAACAGCTCATTAAGTGCCAGGGCCTAGCTTCTCGCAACCACTCATGTTGTGTGCGTTATATTTTTCGTACGAATGGAAGGGACCTACAGTTTAGTGCCGTATCCGAACGGCGATTTGAGAAGCTTTTTCGAGACAACAACAACAACAGACGCTCGCGAGAGGTGGGACCGTGAAAAAACTTTTTGGTGTTTTGTAGGATTCGAACTTGGAACCTCACGCGTAGTGATCCGACACACTAACCACTTACGCCACGGCGCCCACTAAGAGATCATTTGAACCATGTTAAAAAGGCAATATCAATGAACGTTCCAAAGGGATTACGAGGCAGGAGAGGCAGGTCTATAAACGCATGGATCACACAAATGCGACGACATGGTCCAAAGTCGAGAGGCCTGCCGATATTTTCTGCAGTCAAATAGGCGAACCCCACAGGCGGATCAGTAGAAATGCGGTGAAGTGGGAGGGTTATGATCCCTTGTTTTCGGATCATAACCTCGCCAAAATAGGAAAAAGAAGATTTTTGATTCATAGTATTTTCTTCGAGTACTTGTTTGATTATTTTGGTTGTGCGGTCGCATTATTTATTACAGATAAAATTGAACGGTTGGTACTTGAACCGACGACCTATCCCTCAATTAATGAAGACAATACCTCGTCTGTAACATAGAAAGTTCAAGGGTTAAAGCTAGGGCATCCTAATTGAAGTGATACCAACGCTCATCATTCGCAATGGGGAATCACTGGCACCAACAATCGAGATAAGTGGCTTATTCAATTCATCGACAGTTTCTAGGCTCAGGAATCGAGCAACGTCTATGGGTCGTTCCTAAAGTGCATCGGGACGCAAGTCGCTTGGTTTTGCTGGGCAGTTGAAAAAATGTTTGGTGTTGTGCGGGCTATTTCCGCAGTCAAGGCATTTGCCTTCTATTAAGGCGTCGGTCGAGACGGTTCTTGTAGCTGTTTAGTAGGCGGGACCAACCTAAACGTAGCAGAGCTAAGGTGGTCCTTGTTCTTCGAGGCAGACTACGTTCTTCGTCTGCTATGGGTGGTGGGCGGCCTCCGAGGACCACGTTGGGGCAGAGATTTTTCATAGAGTGGGACACAGTCGTGCGATGAATGCTTTTCAATGCATCTTTGTAGGTCTGTCGATCCAGGTGCCCTGCGTATAGGTATTGAGGTCGTATTTGTAGATTTAGAGCCCTTTGCGAATGGAACGGGGTGGTTGTGGTACCATCGTCAGCGGATGATTAGGGTGGTCTTGGAGGTGACAAGCTAGAAGGAACTGCTTGGAGAGCGTGGTGTGATAGTCCCCTTCGTCTCAGCATGGAGGTGACTGTCCTCATGGCCGCGTTTTGGCAGGCTTGAGTGTGCTGCTAGTTTGTATCACTCAGCTGCACTGTCCAGATGGGGGCGGCGTAGTTCAAGGCGATTGCCTTGTATGTGGCGAGTAGCGTCTCTTTATCCATTCCCCAGGAAGATCCCGTTTAGGACTTGATTACATTGTTTCGAGGTCTAACTCTGCTTTTGATGTATGATGCATGTGCGACGAACGTCATCATGCTGTCGAAAGTGACGCCAAGAAGTTTTGGTTGGGTGGAAGTTGGAATTCGATGTCCTGCTATGTCTATGTCTAGGACTGACCTCCCTTGTCCAGGACGTGCGAGTGTGGCTGAGGACTTCTCGGCTGACAGTTGTAAGTTGCGGTCTCTGAGAAATCTGTCCAGGACAGAGAGATTGGAGTTCAGCGCTGTGAATAGTGTTGGAACATTGGGTCCAGTTGTAAGGACCGTACACTCGACGGTATATGAAATAATATTGGTTCCGTCCGGTGGGAAGGATAGTTTGGAGATGCAGAAGTTGAAAAAAGTTGGCGATAGGACGTCCCCCTTGTGGAACTCCCTGTTTGACTCTCCGGTATTGAGACTTGGCGTTCCTGAACTCCACAAAGGATTGGCGGCCGTAAAGATAGTTGGCCAGCCAGTGCTTGTGGGTGTTGGGTAGTGGAGACTCCAGGATATCGCATAGCAGCGTGGCATGATCCACAGTGTTAAATGTCTTAGACAGGCTCAGGGCAACGGCAACAGTTTTATGGCTTGGTTGAGTCCGTTGGTGATCTGCGATGAAATCATGTTTAGGGCCGAGGCGGTGCTGGCGGTGCGATAGCTTAAGGTGTTCGGTGAAGTCCGAAAGAAGCAGAGTTTCCAGTATCTTGGCGACTGGTGAGAGAAGCGATATGGGGCGATACGGTTTCCCTTGGTCAGATGGTTTTACCGGTTTGGGAAGTGGGATTACCCCAGCGACGTTCCATATGCCTGGTATTTGCAGCGATTGGAAGGATAGGTTCAGAAGAGATGTTAGGTAGTCAAATTCATGGTTTGCCGAGTTTTTTAGCATCAGCATGGAAATCTCATCAGGACCATGCGCTTTAAAAGGTTTTGCCTTTAGTATGAGAGCCTTGACTTGCTCCGATGTGAAACCTTGTTGTGCTTCGTCCCGTAGAAGGTGGCGTAGTTTTCTGATAGTGATTCTCTTATGTCTGCTGTTGCTCTAAGGATGTTCGATGAACTGCTTGTTGAAGGGCTTGGCGGATTTCCTTGGGTCATTCGTAGGAAAGACAGTAAAGGAAATAGCTATGTTTTCATCGCGTTTGGTGGGGTTCGCAAGATTTCATGGTGGACCACCGTTTCTTGACACCTGAGCCCAGGTTGCAATTGTCTAGGTGTTCATGCCACTTTTTTCTGCGGTATTCGTCCACTAGGCATCGAATCCCGCTGTTGTTGGATTCTGGTGTCGAATGACCATGTTACTCTGACCACAGAATTTTAAATACTCGCTACCAGTACAGCAAAGATTGTAAGTACGAGTAAATACCATAAACTGAGTCCATGGTGGATTACTGAACTCGCGGAGTACTGCTAGAAAACCAGAAAACTCTTCATACTATGTTCAACGTAAATACGCGCGATGCAGTGAACTAGGGAATGTGTTCTAATTATCGCCGAAATCTCCGGCAAAGAGGAGAAGCGCGGTTCGAAGAAACTACACATTTGATATCAATTAAAAAAATATATCAACACCACTATCACTGATAAGGAAACAAGTAGCCAAAGTGAAATTGTGATAAACGTTCTCAGTGCGGACCAGAATGAAAACTTATCAGAGACGGTAATCGCTATCTGTATCGTATTCAATGGCGGAGCCATAAAATATATAAATGTGTATAAGTATTCCAGTTTTATAACAAATGGAATATTTTTTGTAGAAAGCTCTGAGCGTACTGGTAATAAAAGATTCGGAAAGGATGCAGTAAGCCGATGCAACGAATTCAAATCACCATACGCATACTGCAACGAACACTGTAGGTTTATAACCGCCAATGTTACAAGACACAAATGATAGATTAGCTGCCATAATTTAAGAAATATCATCACTTACCTATCTTTAACTTGCAGTAAATACGAAATAAGACAATACGCTGCACAACTCTGCACAAAGTTCTTTTGTGCTGTCTGAAATCGTTCACCATCCGCATCACCGTACTCATCGATGAAATAGTCTCTTAAACTCTTGTTTGAGTTCTTTTTGATTTGATGCAACGATACGGTGTTTAGTATGGGCTCAATCAGACCACTGTCATTGGACAAACAGACAATTTTGTATGGTCTCACCCAGAGATCGACATTTTCTTCATCCCAGATTATTTTGAACATCTAGATTTTGAAGGGGAACAAATATTAGACAAGCCTTTCCTAAGATTTCCTTATATTTTCTGTACCTGGAGAAGTTGTGTAGCCATCAGTTCTTGCCGCAAATCATCACCACATTTAACAATCGCTGAGAGGAGGCGCCAATTGGAGAGATGTCCATACGGTGAGGAATCTCGTATTTGTTTCTCCTTCTCATGCCATGGTTCCTATTAGGTATAAAATAAAAGACAGTGATAGAGGATTAGTGTGACTTAAGAGAGAAAACATACCTTCAGTGCAGCTGCTGAGGGATCCTCTGGATCATTACTAAACGACTTGGTGTTTTCACAATTCAAATTGTTGCAATGTCGCGTTCGTACATCACCAATATTGAATAACGCAGGAATTGCTATAAGTGGACAAGAAATCAAGATTAGTACACGTAGGCACTGGAAGCGTGATGAAAATCTTTACCCCTACCTTGATCCCTTGAGTCGCAAGAGTCCAAGGACATTTGTGATATTGAATCTCTCTCGCACAGGTGCTTGTGCATATTCAAATACTGCGCCGTGATCTCATCATCCTCCTGGGACCACACATCATCCTCGGTCACATGCAATACAGAATCCAGTCCATTGTGTGAATCCGATGAGGACTCGGATACCTTTTCGTTCTTCCTTGCACCATTACAACAATTATCCTTCGATTCCAAGTGCTCCTCACTCTTTGTATGCCTTAGGCTGGGCATCATTTTCAAAATCACTGGCGATGAGTAAATATCGTTTACCTCGACAACTTCCACGTAAATAATATACGGCGTCTTGTCCTTTGAATTGAGGACGGCAGTCTTCTCCTCAGTGATGCGAACCACATGGTGTGGAATGTCTGAATACAGTGGTAACCATACGCGGGCGGGTAGGTTTTTGTTGATCAAATTTAAGAACATTCTTAGGGCGCTGGTCTTCTCAGCTTTCGATGGTAATGATGTTAGATTCTTGCCCACGTTGATAAGTGCTTTCATGAACTCCTTTTGGGGAGCTGTTTTGGGCGCACCACATGTGCAGACTGTCTTATGGCCAAGCAAGTCGTTTACTGTTCCACGAACTGACTCGAAACACGTGCATCCGTTGTCGAATGCTCGACCAGAGGTCAGATCACCGAGGCAGAGTTTCGCTGGAGTCGAGGGGAATGGTAGTGATGGCATTTTAGCCGCTGACAACCGTGATCCACTCAGAAGCACTGTCGCATCTGACTGCGAGCGATGATGCGTTTTTTTGGCAGGCGACGAGGATACCACCTGCTGAGTTTTCAACTGCTTACGCTCTTTCTTTGAGAAGATCTCCCTCATCAGTGCCAATTGGTTCTTTTTACTTGAGGAAAAGTTTGTGTCCACTTGGTAGTTGTACGCCTCCAGCAGCCAAAGACATTTTAGCGAAAAATCTACTGATTTCCTGCAACGAATGGTCAAATAGGGGTCCAGTACCTCTGCCAACTCATCCATTTGAATGTACATCACTATCAGTTGAGGAATATACAGATCCACCTCTTGGTCGGGAAAACTGAAAATCTTATTCCCGATAAAACTAAGCACACCAGGCTCCTTAGAATAGAACAGATAATGGATGGCAAAGTGTATATTGAAGACGGGCGATTCGAAGAAACGCAACAGCCCGCTTGGACCCTTCTCAGTCTTAGTTGGTTCGCGTGATGGCTCCTTTTCCCGAACGAAGCACTTGACAACTCCAGGAACCGCCTTTAGCTTATTCAGCGATGAAACTGATCCCGATTTGACCATAACCGGCTTCACGTCCAGTTCGGTTGTTGCTGCCGCTGTTGTTGACGGCGTCGTCACTGGTGTCACCGTGAGTGTGGGCAGCGGATGAACTTCCTCTGTGGGGGAATTAACTTTCGTAGCTGCCGCTGCTGCTGCCTTTTTGCTGGCATTCGACGAAATTAATCCAAAGAATTCCTTCTTTTTGGAAATGTCCGTTGGAGACTTGATATCATTCGTCACAGCGGTATTGTTGCCCTCCTGCTGTTCTCCCGCCTTGATCTTCGCTGCATTCTTCTTTTCGTGATTCTCAATGATACTCTGTGCTGTACGGAAGATGGCGTTTTTCGTGGCTCCAAAGAAATTCTTGAATAGCACCTCGTTCCTGATGTGCTCTGACTTGTTGGTCGGCTCTAACGCTTTACCTGCAGGCAGTGGGATCTCCTCAGCGGATGAGGGCGATGGAGTCGCCAAATCACTGCCACCATTATCATCAGGCACTGGTGGTGGTGGACTATCAATGCAAATTGGCACGCATATACGATTGTTTTCCATTCGAATCGCTAAATTGGACATATTTTGGTCACGATAGCGCGATCTCTCCTCAGTCACTGCTGAGCACTCAGCAGTTGGTGTGGTAGGATCTTCGTGCCTCCTGCGAGGTCTCAACGTATGACAGTCGGTTTCGGGTGATTGATAGAAGCATAGGTCTGACTGCAGCATACCGTACTCCTCATCCATGGATGTGGTATCAAGAATCTCAATGCATTCCTCTTCAGCGTCCATTTCACCAGAATCCAGACTTTCGTGCGAATGCCGAATGCGATTCAGGGAGACCTGATCTGACTCAGAACCGCAGATTATACCTGAATATAGTGATAAATTAATTAGTCGATTGCCTAGGGCTAGAGCTGTCTAGCTTACCTGAATCGTCAGAGCCCAAACTGGTAAGGTCCTCACGTTTTTTATTACTACTCTCCGGTACGGCAACTTTGGACGAAGGAACAACTACTGGGGGTTTATTACTATCACTGCTATTGTTGCAGCTGGGATTCTCACTCGATTTTGGTCTTGGGCAGGGTTCAACTAGAGAAGGAAATGTTCAAGAAAATGTCCTTAAAATCAAATCAGTTATATCGTACCTATTACGCTAGAATTTCCACTGGAAGCTGATGATGATGACGTTGATGATGACGAAGAAGATGATGATGATAATGATAGTATACACTGTGATTGGCCGGCAATACCTGTCGATGAGATTGGACTACTATTGCTCACTGTTGATGTTACAATTTTCGAACACATGGTCGAACCGAGAATGGAATTTGTGCAGAATGTTGTTTCACTTTCGGCATTTGGTGATGATACTTCAACCTAAAATTGAAATAAAACAAAAAAAACAATTAAGACTCAAAATTTTATAACTGAAAGATGTCAAAAAAGGATATGTATACGTATCTATTGAAAGGCTTCTAGTATACAAGTCAAAAGGCTTTGATTTTGAAGAAAGTACCTATTCTTACCATAAGGGCAATGCATACTTCCACTGACTCCGCTTTTTAACCAAAAATATGTGGAAGTATATAATTCACAGCTGCTTTTGGCTGCTACAATCATATATAGCCTCGGATATCATCGAGCAAAACAGATATAATGGTCGTCTAACTCACGAGGCCAGCCAACAAATCAGGGCGAAACGCATTTTTAGACACCAGCTAGGCACTCATTTTTCATTAATTTGATTCAAAGTATTGGTAACATAGTTGGGGTACGAGCCTACTTAATGAAGGTCTTATCCTTTTGACCTCAAACCTCTGTAAGCCAGAATTTGCATGTAGGCTGGCAAGTGTATTGTTCCGATTGTACAGCGTGTTGCTTGGAGTATCGAAGATGGCGATAAAGTGCGCCATACTGGCTACACAACCCGAATACAAACGTAGGAAGATGGGTAGATGGCATACCGATTACTGACCATTCAAGCATTAAGGACAGGTGGCTGATCCAACAGTTACACGTTACTTAGCGGGGGTGCTGGCCGCAGAAGTACAATAAGAGGTTTGTGCACAGGTAAGTTCCTCCATCTTTTTAGATTATCTTCCAATAAACCTAGATGTACTAGGCAATGCTGCCATCAATTGCGTATATGTAAAATCGGCGGCGAACGACCATAAAATAAAACAATGTGATGATGAATTTGTAGTTTTATTGTTTATTTAAAAAGCTTTACAACTTCAGTAGTGTACGCGTTGGCTGCTCAAATCCTACTGCCACCTACTTCTAGAATTGTCAAAACTAATCTTGACGTTATAAGTGAGTACGTTCAGCGTCACTTTTAGCCTGTATATTACATGCCCTTCCTTTTATAGCAATAATATTGAGAACTCTCCCCTAACTCAAGCAAATCTGTGTTGTGGCTAAGAGCGACTAAATAACCCTAATATGTCCTAATATGGCTGACCTGCACCAGGCCCATCATCAGCATCTGATTCCACTTTCGAATCAGATTGGTCGCCACTGTCTTCAGCATCAGATCCGTTAGATTCATCAGATGATTCTGCGCCATGATTATCAGCAGCTGGGGCCTCATTTCTACCATTAACGGCGTTTCTCACAGCCTGGACATTTGGGGCAGTATGACTATCTCTGAAACGAATCGAATCATCTATAAGTTTGTGTTTACTATTTAAGGTGACCGCTAAATATCGACGGTTACGTCTGAAAATCTGACCTGTTCATATGCCCAGTACCAAAAATGAGTGGTCAGTGACACGAGCAACAATTTTACCATAACACCATTTCGTATTCTTCTTAAAAATAATTTTTTCATCAATCTCAGGCTTGGACAAGGGGCGTGTTTGACGATCGTAATACAGCTTTTGCCGTTCACGTTTTTGAATTAACTTATCTTTGATCACATGTTCTGGCAACTGTTCGCGTAATAAAAGTTTGTTACTAATTGGTGCCTTTGCTTTGATTCTTCGCCCAAAGAACAGTTGAGCTGGTAACATCGACATGGAAGCCAACGGGGAGACATTATACTCTAACATTAGGTTGCCAAATTCATGTGGGTGGCCTTCATCTAAACATTTTTTCGGTGAATTCTTGCGACACCTTTCTCAGCGAGTCCCATTATTCTGTGGATAACCCGGGCTCGAGAATGTTAATATGATGTTGGCCTTTTCAGCGAACTGATGAAACTGTCGACAATTGAATGGACTATTATCAGACCGAATTTCCGAAGGGTAACCATATCTGACAAAGACACTCTCCAAGAATCTGATAACCGTTGTCATCGATTTGTCCTTCAGTTGGTCAGCTACTAGCCAGTTCGAGTACGCATCCATCATGGCCAAGTAGTCCTTACTGGCCAACTCGAATATGTCAATTCCAAGCATCTGCCATGGATATTCTGGAATCTCGTGCTGAGTAAGTGGCTCTCTTGGGTTAGCTCGAGTATATTTCTCACATATTGAACACTTATTAACTGCCAGTTCTATATCGTCTGTGATTTTTGGCCAGTAGAATAAGTGTCGAGCTCTCAACAGTGATTTCTGAATGCCCAAATGCGGCTCATGAATCATTGACAGGATCTCTTTCCGGAGCGATTGAGGTACGACCAATTTGTCTCTGAAAAACAATAACCCTTCTTCAAATTTCAGCTCATCTCTCATCTTATGATACTGCTTGGCCTCAACGCTCAACTTTTTAAACTCCGGCCATCCAGCTTACAAATACCTGACAATTGACATCAACACATCGTCTCTCTGTGTTGCCTGTGCGTAGACGGCTTGATTCTGATCCGACATGCACACTCGCTTTCGAACTGCATGTATGACTTCCTGTAATTCATGATCATATTCTTCTGTTCGTTTAACAACTGCCCGTGACAATCGGCTACCGGAATATTTTTACCCGGAACATACTTGATTCCGATGAGCGGATACTTTAGTAGTCTTAGGAACAACCGCTGTAGTCGTGCAGAGACATCGTCTTGTATCATTATTGGCAGTGCTGGGTCAAAGATACTTAGTACAGGCCCTTTAGTCAGGTCTTTTTTTAAGGCAAGCACCTCTGCCTCCTGCTCCTTGCCCCATTGCCATTCAACATCTACTCGCGTAAGTTCACGCAGTTTTGCAGTTCGCTGTGACAAATTCGGCAAATACTGACCAACGTACTTTAACATCCCGAGAAATCGAGCTACGTCTGACTTATTTTCAGGCATTTGCATGCTGGCGATGGCGTCGAGATAATTTTGACTGGGTCTGACTTGCGATGCTGATACTTGTTGACCCATAAACCGAACCTCAGTCAATGCTAGTTGCAGCTTTTTTAATTTGCAATACCTTCCTCAGTACTGCATTATGCTCTTTCACTGTCCGGCCAGCTATAAAAATATCGTCGAAATATATCTCCACACCGGGAATATCTCCGAAGAGCTGCACCATTTTGCGCATGAATAATTCCGGTGCACTGTTTAATCCAAATGGAACTCGATTCCAACGATAACGACCAAATGGAGTCATAAAGGTAGTCAAGTCAGCACTTTGGTCATCCAACTCGGTGCAAATACCGTACGCAAACGAGGCAAAATATCTAGGAATGACCCTAGACGCAAAACTTAAGTGGAACCCACACGTTAAAAAGAAGCGCGAAAAGCTCGAAATCAGATTTAGAGAAATGTATTGGCTACTCGGAAGATACTCGAAGTTAAGCGTATACAACAAACTGCTTCTGTATAAGCAAGTCCTGAAACCGTATATGGTATACAACTTTGGGGTTGTACCAAGCCAAGCAATATGGCTCTACTGCAAGCATTTCAAAACAAAATACTAAGAGCAATCGTGAATGCTCCTTGGTATATAAGGAATAGTGATATTCACAGAGATCGAGGAATTGCTACCGTGAGGGACGAAGTAACAATCTTTGCTCGCAAACTTCGTACCCGTCTTCATGTTCACTGCAATAATGCAATAATTCGTACTATGGACGTGACAAACCTTGAGCGCCGACTACAAAGAACAAGACCTTTCGATCTAGCGCCGAAAGGAAAAACCGCATGTAATGACGGTGCCTTGACTGGAAAGCTACCTAGCTAACGCGATTAACACTACAGAAGCGTAAACTACTCGTTAAGGCATCTTAGTCGTAGTCAACACAAAAATGAAAAAATGAGAGGGACGAATTTCCTACTACTATGAGTACGCGCAGCCGGTTCTCATAGTGCCGCTCTGAGGGGTGAGGCTTAGCCCTTATGCATATACTGACTAGCACTGATGGCATTGTCAGATATATGAATGGGGCATAACCAATGGTACGGACCATTGGTATCTTTTGAAGCAAAAAGGAAATCATCGTACAAAAAATAGAGCGCGACCGGCTTAGCTGGTATTGCCACGTTCAAAGAAGAGATCATTTCAACCCCGTTAAAAAGGCAATATCAATGCGCGCTCCAAAGACATCGCGATGTAGGAAAGGCAGGCCTATAAACGCCTGGATCAGACAAATGCGACGACATCGGCATTTCATTGGCCTCAGTAACCGAGTGATCCAAAATCGGCGGGCCTGCCGATATTTTCTGAGGTCAAATAGGCGAACCCCACAGACGGCTCAGTAGAAACGCAGTAAAATGAGAGGGTTGAGATCCCTTGAGTTCGGATCATAACCGAACTATCATTCTGGACTATATCCCTGCACATGAAGGGTACGGGTTCCAAAAGGTCGCTTCATTGCAATAATATAGAAGAAATTTCAAAACGAATAAAGGAATAGTCTCCCAAGTGGAATGTCTAGGCAGACATTATTCCGATGTCTCTTTTCTACAAAGATTTAAATTCATACTAAGATACATACGTAGATGCTCAGATACAATACTTTTCTCGAAACTCAAACTCCGGATGTGTAAAGTTTGCCCTACACACCTTATATAAATACTCGTACATCGAAATACGCATTCAAAACAAATCTACACAAATTACGAGTATTTCCACGAACTGCGTACAAAACTTAAGTGCTTATTTAGTGTAAAATTTAAAAGCCTAAACATCCTCCAGTAAGAACAACATCATAGTATTTACCTCAACTTCATTTTGTTCGCTTGAATTTCATTCGAAATAAGAAAAACAATAAAGAAGAAGTAAATGTAAAAATAAAACCAAATCCCAAGTCCAATAATTTAACAAAAAAAAAAAAGAAAAGCAAACCTCAACAAATTGCCAAATTTATCTAAGTAATTAAATTTATCACAACCAGTTCTATATGGTGCGTGTACGTCAGTCAAGGTATACAACTTTGGACGTCACTCATTGCAGACCACTTTAAATTTGTGCTGATTTTTGCTTTGTTTAGTGCGATGATAGTGGTAGTATAGTTCGTCCAATTAAACGCTTATCATTTAGTTTTGGACTTTTGAAAAGCTTAGGGGTTTCGCGTGACGGAGTAATTGTTGTCAGCTAATCACTTATGTATTGCAATCATCTCTAAAGAAACCGACACGTTTTGAAGAGTATAGGTAGCTTGTGTTGGTAATAAAATTTTAATAGCGGCCAGGAGAAGATACTTCGTATTAAACAGCTCAACAGTATCATACTGTAGGTATCCGCCTCAAACTTAAATCCTCTGTGACCAGGCTAACTTATTAGGCAGACAAGCTGATTTTTTAGGGACTATTCCAACAGCTCTGCGGATAAATGTGAAATAAGAATTTCGTATGCAAATATGATAGTCTCTACATTACAGGAAAGACGGCCCTTGGAGAATACTTCTTCAATAATATATATTTTGAGATCCGAGTGCAGGCTGTACTCATTTCAGGCAGCCAACCCCTTCAACCCCTGAAGAAAGGAGACCATCTGAGCTGTCCCAATTACAGAGGTATAAGTCTCCTCTTCTTCTTCCTTTTATCAGCGAGGTTATGATCCGAAAACAAGGGATCACAACCCTCCCACTTCACCGCATTTCTACTGATTCGCCTGTGGGGTTCGCCTATTTGACCTCAGAAAATATCGACAGGCCCGCCGATTTTGGATCACTCGGTTACTGAGGCCAATGAAATGCCGATGTCGTCGCATTTGTCTGATCCAGGCGTTTATAGGCCTGCCTTTCCTACATCGCGATGTCTTTGGAGCGCGCATTGATATTGCCTTTTTAACGGGGTTGAAATGATCTCTTCTTTGAACGTGGCAATACCAGCTGAGCCGGTCGCGCTCTATCTTTCGTAAGATGGTTTCCTTAACGTGAAGGCTTTCATGGATTTTCGAACTTCTTATTCGATCAAGCTTTGTCACTGCTCCTTTCATGCGAAGCATCTTCATCTCAGCTGCCGTTAATTTACTCTCATACATTTTGTACATCGTCTAATTCAATCCATTGTGAACCGTATGTGAGCGCTGGACGCACTACTGCGGTGTAGAGCCTTCCTTTCAACTTAGGGGGAATTTTTCTGTCACAGAATATAGCGGCATTTTCTCGCCACTTCATCCATAGAACAACTTGCGGAGGCCCTAGAGTGTCTCAAAGCAGACATTACCGCTATCCAAGAAGTGCGATGGGATGAGCCGGGCAAAAGGAGGATGAAAAACTGCGACATCTACTACGGCGACTGCTACAAGCAACAAGGACAGCGTCTATTCGGGTGCGGATTTGTCATTGGAGGCAGACTTAGGCAAGAAGGCTTGAGTTTCCGGCATGTGAACGAGCGCCTTATGACTATCCGTAGGAGGCTAAATTTGCCAACATTAGCTTAATATGCGTCCACGCCCCTCACGAGAAGGACGACGCGACAAACGACGACTGCTAGTAGCTCTTGGACAAAACGTATGAGCAATGCCCTAGCCATGACGTTAAAATTGTTCTAGGTGATTTTAACGCAAAGCTGGGAAGAGAGGACGTCTCTAGTAGCGTGGTCGGAAAGCACAGCCTGCACATCACATCCGACAACGGACTCAGGCTAATCGACTTTGCGGCGGGGCGAAACTTTGTCGTAGCTAGTACGCGGTTCCCACGTCTCGACATTCACAAAGGAACATGGCTCTCCTTTGATCGAAAAACTCTCAAGCAAATCGATCACATTGCGATCGACGCAAGGCACTCTTCCAGTATTCTGGGTGTCCGGACTTTCCGAGGAGCCAACGTGGACTTGGATCACTACCTAGTTGTAGCCAAGGTACGGATGCGGATATCCACAACGGAGCGAAATCAACGAAATACTGTCGGGCGGCTACAATCGTAACAGACCGCCAGAGCCTTTGCCGATCGAGTTTCTCTTAATCTTAATCTGAGTCCTATGCCGCCAGCAACAAATGCGAAAGACCAGTGGCAGCGTTGCCAACAAGCCATTAGAGATCCCGCCTCTGACGTACTGGGTTTCTCTCGGCCACCACAACGAAACCCCTGGTTTGATGAGGAATGCCGGTACGCACATGCAGCTAAACAAGAGGCGTACAAAGTGGCGCTGCATAGACGGACCAGAGCTGCTTACCAGCTCTACGTGAGCAGGAGAAAAGAGGAACATCATCTTCTCAGGAAGAAGAAAAAAGAGCATGAGAAGCGCTCGATCGAGGAAATTGAGACTTTATTGCAGGAATGATGTTCGAAAATTTTACCAAAAGGTAAAAAGAACATGCCAGGGTTTCAAAGCCAGAACAGAAGCCTGCAGGGACGAAAATGGCAACATAGTAGTAGAATCGCAGTCAGTGCTGGGGATATGGAAGAAACACTTCTGTAGACTGTTAAACGGCGATGATGAGCAATATTCCGATGTCAGGCAGAACGAGCCATTCAACAGTGAAAATGGTAAGCAAGATTCCCGTCAACCCGATCAGAATGAAGTGAGGATAGCGATATCTAAACTCAAATCCAACAAAGCTGCTGGAGCCGACGGCCTTGCCGCTGAACTTTTCAAGACAGGAGGAGTTGAGCTGATAAAGAGCATGCACCAGCTCATCTGTAAAATCTGGTCGGACGAAAGTATGCTCAATGAATGGAACCTCAG
This sequence comes from Brachypalpus laphriformis, assembly GCA_945910035.1. NCBI lineage: Eukaryota > Metazoa > Arthropoda > Insecta > Diptera > Syrphidae > Brachypalpus > Brachypalpus laphriformis. The sequence continues at coordinate 40,888,926 of OX246756.1, forward strand.
CATCGTTTGCCCGATCCTGAAGAAAGGATACCCTCTGAACTGCGCCAATTACAGAGGTATAAGTCTCCTCAACATCGGATATAAGATCCTGTCTGCCGTACTATGTGAACGCCTAAAACCGATCGTCAACAACCTGATAGGTTGTTATCAGTACGGTTTCAGGCCGGGAAAGTCCACCATTGACCAAATATTCAAACTACGGCAGATCTTGGAAAAAACCCATGAATATAAAACCGATACGCACCACCTCTTCATTGAATTCAAAGTTGCCTATGATAGCGTATATAGAGACGAGATATACAGAGCCATGTCTAATCTCGGCATCCTTGCCAAGCTCGTCCATCTGTGCAGGCTCTCGTTGCTCCATCAAAGGCGGAAAGAACACAACCGAAACATTCTTCTTCTTCATTTTATCAGCGAGGCTATGATCCGAAAACAAGGGGATCACAACCCTCCCCCTTCACCGCATTTCTACTGATCCGCCTGTGGGGTTCGCCAACACAACCGAACCGTTCGATATCAGGAAAGGTCTTAGACAAGGTGACGCGCTATCATGCGATCTCTTTAACATAGTACTTGAGAGAATTGTACGAAACTCACAAGCCAACACCGGTGGTACAATCTTTTACAAGTCTGAACAACTACTCGCTTATGCCAAGGACATTGACATAATCGGAAGAACTCAGCGGGCCGTCAATGGGGAATTTACGAGTATTGAGGTCGAGGCAGCAAAGATGGGTCTAGCGGTCAATGAAAGCAAAACAAAATATATGCTGTCTACAAAAAAGGACACCCAAGATCGGCGTCTTGGACAGAACGCCATAATAGACGGATATAATTTTGAGGTAGTAAGGATTTTGTCTACCTAGGCTCTATGGTAAACTCCGAAAATGACATCAGTAGGGAGATCAAACGAAGAATTACTCTTGCCAATCGTTGTTTCTATGGGCTAAGAAGGCAATTGAGTAGCAAAGCCCTATCTCAAAGTACTAAGGTAACTCTTTATAAGACACAAATCATCCCAGTCCTGCTGTATGGCGCAGAGGCATGGGCTTTGTCAAAACCCGGTGAAGATTGGTTATTTTGAGAGAAAAGTTCTTCTAGCGATCTTTGGTCCCGTCTGCATAGACGATGAGTGGAGGAGAAGGTATAAGGCCGAAATATACGGCCTATATAAGGAGATCGACTTAGCCAGAAAAGTTCACATACAACGACTAAGATGGCTGGGTCATTTAGAGCGGATGGAGCCCAATGTTACCGCCAAGAAAGTCTTCGAATCCACCCCGGATGGACGGCCCAGTAGAGGATAGACGACCTCGCGGTAGGTGGCGCAAACAAGTGGAAGGGGACCTCAACCAACTTGGCATGCGCAACTGACGGATTGTGGCACCATCTAAGTAAGTAAGGAAGTCTACATCATGTACCTATATAATGTATGTCTTTTGTTATGATCCCTTATTTTCGGATCGTAACCTCGCTGATAAAAGGATGAAGAAGAAGAAGATTATGCTCTGTGCAAAAACGATTTTTTCAGCTCCATCTGCTTTTGAATACCAAAAGGTGGCTTACTCCACTTTTGTATTGATAGTTGGTAATGTAAGGAATTTACTATGTAACACCAGAACAGCAACCAACAAAAATTGTGGGTTACACCACTTTTGCGCTGATGGCCTCAATTCTACTGTACATATTTGGCGCAATAGCTCATCAAGAGCCTATGCCTAGCTTTTCGTAACAACTCGGGTTGTGTGTTATATTTTCGCACGAATGGAAGGGACCTAGAGTTTTGTGCCGTATCCGAACGGACATTTTTGTTTCTGTTTTTGAAAAGGCTTTTCGTGACAACAATACTTTCGGATGTTTGTTAGACGTTCGCGAGAGGTGTCACCGTGAAAAATCTTTCTGGTGTTTTCTGGACGTCGAATATGAAACTTCACACGCAGTGTGACCATCGACCGTATAGTCAAATGAAAACAATATCAAATTATTTCCTAAATCACTATCTCTCCCTACCCTTACCGCTGCATCCCCTAAACATCAAGCTCCAATCTCAAATTTATCACATAAAAATGTTTGATAATCACAGCGGATTCGCGTCACTGCCAAACGATCAGGTCTCTTAATCATCAATTTATAAACAATTTTCGATTTTATTCTGCTACCAGAGAAGCCACGAATTCATTATTCTGTAGACTTTGTGCAAAATTATGCAAATTAGATCGCAATAGAGACGGAGATTAACTCTACTCACCTCAGGTATCCGCTGTAGGGCGCTATCTAAGCTACGATTTCGATGATGTTGTGTAAGATTTATGCGAGTATTTGTCACTTGTGATACAGGTGGCAAGAGAATTCCCATCGATCTGTAATAGAAAGAGAAAAATAAAACTATTAAGTACAATTTAAAATAAAAAAAAATAAAAATATTTCAACTAACAAATAAATACGGCAAAAGTTCGTCTGAACTTTTTGCCAACTAGCAAGCACTCTGACTGAATAGACTTACTCTTTTTGTAGGGCAACAACAGCGCAAAAGTGAAATAACGATCACAACTGGAATTGTTGTTCTTCAACCCACCCCCCCACAACCACCACCACCACATGTTACAATCAAGAATAGAATTTTTTACATTTTTTTCTCTCATTTTTGTAAATTTTTCTTATTTTTTTTATTTATTTATCAGTTAAACAGCAGAAGAATGAATGTGTCATCGACAACTGAGAGAAAGAAAGAAACCAAAACAAAACTGAAAAAGCTTCGCACTATCAGTTGTCTCAGAGAGGCACGAAGTTTTTTTTTTTTTTTTACTGATAAATCAATAAAAAATTATACAAGTTTCTCCTTACAACTCTGTTTGGGATATTTTCCCCTTCATTTAGGGAAATTTTTTAACATTACAGCTTTCGAAAAGCTTTACATAAAAAAAAAAGAATATTAATGCAATCCATTTGATTTATGGGGCGTATACGCAACACTTTTGCTTTGTCATAATGCTCTTGTATTTGTATACGTAATATTTGCAATGATATAAAAAATATGATAAATTACTTGTAAATTTCTCTAATTTGGTTTTAATATGCAAATCAAATGTTCACAGATGGAGATCGCTGTCGAACGATCTAACAATTTCAGTTACGGAGGTGCATTCATAATAATGTGAGGTCTATACATGCATCTGTTACAACAATTAAATAAATTAGTTACAGAATATTCATGCCTGACATGGACATTAAAAATGAGGCTTTGATAAGCTAATAGATACCAAAGCTGTTGTCTAAGATTTTATTGCATTTGAAGCGAATGAAGCATTTTGATTACAGGAAATTTACTGAACTCATTCGTTCTGCTTTTGTGAGTATTAGTTTTATTTTACTGCAGGGTTTAGGAACAGATCGTTATGTAACAATATGGCAGAAGGGGCAATCAAAGAATGGAAATTAATACTGACTTGCTCGCGGTGATTAAGGTGAAATTCCAATAATTTATAGACAGCGCTTAGACATCTACGTGTAAGCTTGGTGATTCCCACATCAGGGTTATATAAGTTGCGTCGAGTAATTTTGGAAACATGCACTTGTATGCTTTCTCGCGTGCATCCCCAATCGAGGTAAATCGACGTCATCTTGAAGCCATAGATGCGATTATTAACTTCATCAATACTCCCTATTTCATTACCACAAGTGACTTCAACCTTGTCCCTTTAACTCTTACGAAGACTCTAAACAGTTTTTTGGTGTTGGCGCTTGTGACTGCTTGCTTCAAAAACTCGTAAGCGGAATACCAACCGCATACTGGATCTAATCTTTACCGACGTCTCAAACAGCAGTATACGCATTTCTAGACATCGAAGGAACCTTCGACAACACCTTTCATGAAGCAATTAGGAGGAGTCACACCACCACACCACACCACAAGTAATTGGATGTGTGAAATGCTAAGAACTAGGATTGCTGAGATAGAGGTGAGACAAAAAAAGCATCACCATAAGCACCACTAGAGGCTGTCCACAAGGAGGGGTATTATCACCATTGATGTGAAGCCTAGCAGTAGATGAACTACTGCATAAATTGACAGATGCCGGCATTATGTGCCAGGGGTACGCCGACGATATAGTCATTGTCGCAAGAGGAAAATTTGAAGAAACGCTATGCGAAATCATTCAGAGGGGTCTACGAATCACACAGAAGTGGTGTAAAACGGTAGGATTTAGAGTGAACCCTACCAAAACCACTGTGATACCCTGCACCAAGAAAATACAGTTAAAGCGTATGCAACCCATCCTGTTGAAAGGGATCAGAGTTGACCCACAGAAACAGGTCAAGTATCTAAGGTCTAACACTAGACAGCAAAGCTGTCATGTAGAAGCTATGGTAACCAAAGCCACCAGATCATTTATCCTTCCTTATGTCCTGTATCCCCTTGTGGGTCCTAGGGCCTCTACTACGCCTACGCGCCATCGTGTACGGTTTCTGGCAATGTGTCTGAGTTCTCCCCAACTTTTCCCTAACTGCCGTACCTCCTTCTCGACTGTTCTGCGCCATGTTTTCCGCGGACCGCCAGGTCTTCTGCCATCCTGAGTTAGAGGGTTCCATTGCATAGCATGGTTCGCTATGGAGCTGTCACCCTTTCGGAACGTGTGACCAATCCACTGCCACTTCCGCCGTTGGATAGTTGTGCCTATTGGTTCCTGACCCGTTCTCTCGTAAAGGTGTTCGTTAGAGATACGATTGGGCCAGAAAATCCTTAAGATATTGCGCAGACACCTATTAACGAACGTTTGCAGCTTTCTGGTGATAGTAGTGGTCACTCCCCACGTGCTGCAACCATATAGCAGCACGGATTCAACGTTGGAGCGGAACAGTCTTATTTTGGTGCTCAAACTGATTGCATTGCTTCGCCATATTTTGGACAACATCCCGAACGCGGCCTTTGCTTTGGCGATCCTGTTGGTTATATCCAGTTCGGTTCCACCATCGGTCGAGACAATACACCCAAGATACTGGAAATCCTCTACTCTCTCTACCGGTTGTCCAGCAATGCATATTTGAGCCGATGAGTTAGTTCCAAGGCTGATAATTTTAGTTTTTGCCGCATTCATTTTCAGCCCGACGACACCTGCCTCCCTCTCCACATCTGCTGTCATTTGGTGGAGGTCCATAATTCTGTGGGAGAGTAAGCATATATCGTCTGCGTAGTCAAGATGTTTCAGTTGAGATGTAAGAGTCCATCGAATTCCTCCGTTTCCCGTCGACAAAGCTGCATGAAGCACATCGCTAATCACCAATAGGAATAATATTGGTGAAAGGATACAGCCTTGTCTTACCCCACTTTGGATCTCAAATTCCTCAGACAACCTCCCCCTGTGCAGAACGTGACATTTGGAGCCTTCATATGTAGCTTTGATAATAGCAATTAGTTTATCGGGAATGCCTCTCCTGCGTAAGGCACGCCAAATAAACTCCCTGTTGACACTATCGAACGCCTTCTCAAAATCGATGAACAGCAGGTGCAGTGGCGATCGATATTCAACACACTGTTCGATGATAATCCGCAGGGTGTTGATGTGGTCGGCACAGGAGGATCCAGAGCGGAAACCTGCTTGTTCGGCATCGAGTGTGTCTTCGAGATGTTGTTTTTATTCGCTCAAGGATGATTTTAGCTATTATCTTAGCTACAGCAGGCAGCACGCAGATAGATCATTTATGGTGTGCAGGAACATTTCAGGAAAAACCTGAGGATGCAGCCCAGTCACACTGAGATAGATGTACCTGATGATAGTAAGACCCTTCATCATTTACGGGGCTGTGGCATGGGTTAACAGAACTAGGCTAACCACGACGAGGACATCCCTCAAAAAAGTGCAAAGATTAGCTTGCATATGCATAATAGGAGCCATGCGAACCTGTATCACAGCAGCACTAAAAGTGATCGTAGGTATACCTCCGCTACACATAGAGCTAGAGCAAATGGCCAATGTCATACCGCCAGACAGCTCTGGCCGACATTTAATAAATCCAGGTCCATCGGACTCTTGAAGCACAAGAGAGGAACCCTCTCAAAAATAACAAATGTCCTCACTGGACACTGCGTCATAGGAAGACATGTCCAAAGATTAGGTATCCCTCATAATGACTTCTGCAGAAGCTGCAGAGATGAAGATGAAGAAGAGACCATCAGTCATCTCCTGTGCGCCTGTCCTGCGCTCGCCAACATCAGGAAGGCCACTCTGGGTGCATACTTCTACAACGATCTTAATGATCTCGGCAACGCCTGCACGGCTAAAATTCACGACTTCATTCAACGAAGCAAATGGTTCCAAGAGTAAGAGGGTGATCCACCCGCCTTACACATCGGCAGTACAATGGACCTACTTTCTGGTCTAAGTACATCCTCATCGAGGGCCGATCCTAACCTAACCTAACCTCAATCGCCAATGAGACTATATTGAGAATCAACAAAGAGGGCAGCGGGAAAGAAACATGCATCGCAAACAAAGAGTGAGTAACCCTAATCTAAATCGGTGCCGCTTCTGGACTGGTCCAGAGATGATATGACCAAGAAATACTGATTTGAAAGAAAATTCGAATCAAAGGTGAGCAACGAAGGGGATTGGAGCACTCAGTCCGATAAGTACAAATTCAAACAACACACAATTAAATGGTACACGGACAGATCGAAAACATCTACAGGCACTGGGGCAGGAGTGTACGGGCACAGGACTAGATACTCAGAATCACTGCGAATATTCCCCAGTATATTTCAAGCAGAAGTTCAAGGGATCGAAAGATGTGCGCATTTCAACTTAGATAAGAAATATCGCGGCAGGACATCGCAATACTGTCAGACAGCCAAGCCGCTATCAAAGCATTGATTTCGCATGAGATCTAAACTGGTATGGGAATGCCTCACCAGGATCAACAAAATGGGAGAAACAAAGTTACCCTCTACTGGGTAGCAGGACATGTAGGAGTGGAGGGGAACGAAGTAGCTGATGGAACTAGCTAGAAACGGATCAGACACGCCTTTCCTTGGACAAAAATACTTTTGTGGGATAGGACCCTACAAAATACGGGAAGACTTAAGGAAAGAGGAAGAGAACAAATGGGCCAAACATTGGGATGATATCCCCCAAATAAGGTAGGCAAAAGAACTGCTGGGGAAATACAACCAGAAAAGAAGCAGGGCCTGCCTAAGAGTTAGTAAGAATCGACTTCGCATCTTGGCGGGCATGTTAACGGGTCACTGCAGACTCAAGGAGTACTTGAAAAACTGGGAATAGAGGGAGACGGACACTGCAGATTCTGCAGGGCCATCGTAGAAACACCAGCGCACTTTCTTATGGAATGCGAAGCACTGATCCACAAAATGATAAATCACCAAGGTGCCTACTTCTTATCACAAATGGATTTACCTTCGCTGGATCCACTCAAGATACTCCGGTTTGCTGCAGCAGCTGGACTGGAGGAAGTGCTCCGAGTATATCATCGGCTAGAGCCGTAGTAAGGGGGTAAAATAGATCTTTTAAAGGTCTCAGTGCACACTACCGCCGTCTCTTAATCGAAAATGCTGCACATGTACTCGTACTGCACATGGGATAGAAGGCATCGAATTCGGAAGAAATACGCAGAGGAGGAAGAAGAAAAAAAAAGGAGTCCCTGCAACTGGCCATTGGCAGGCTCAATATTTATACAAACATGCAAAGTTGTTAACAAAGAAGATCATGAAGATAAAAATCGCTTCTGCGCTTCTTTTTGACACATACTCGTAAGTTACAATCGAAGAGACCGAATCAAGTTGAGCGCGTTTTTAAATTTCTGTTTTGCGTGTTTTAAGAGCGCATTCATTTCTGATCAAAAAGTACCCAGAATTCTTTAATAAAACGAAAACGGTTCAATTATTCATCGATATCCATTTTATTCCCTTCAAAGTAATCTTCCTCCAATCTTCAAAACACTTTTCATAGGCACACGCCTTCTCATTCTGCAAATTCTTTTTAATTGGCACAATCGTCTCAAAACGCTTTCCTCGAAGTGGAAACTTGAATCGTGGGAATAGAAAAAAGTCAGTGGCAGAAATCACGAGTCGTTTCTCCACAATTCTGCCCTCTTGCGATGAACATTTTCTCTCAAACGCTTTAATACTCTCACGTAATACTCCTTATTTACTTCCTGGCCTGGTGGAAGAAATTCGGAGTGGACCATATCGCGGCAATCGAAAAAAACGGTCAACAAAGCCTTGAATTTGGATCGACTCTGTCGTGTTTTTTTCTGGGTTTTGGCTCGTTTGAGAAGCGCCATTCCGATGATTGTTGGTTGGTTTCGATGTCATTGGACTCACGTCTCGTCACCGGTAATGATGTCCTCGATAACATTTTGGCTCAAAGAAAGCATTTCTTTAGCGACATTAATGCGAGATTGTTTCTGCAACAAATTCAGCACTCTTGGCACAAGCCGCGCTTCAACTCGTCTCATGCCCAAAACATCGTGTATAACGCTCTTCACTGATCCGAACGAGATAACCAGATCGGCTGCTATCTCCCTGATGCTCACACGACGATCTGCGAGGACAATTTTCTTAACTTTTGCTATCACGCACAAACTCCCGACAGATGGCGCTCAAACAGATATAAGGAAGCTCGTATACCCATATGAGTTCACCCTGGCGAAATGCGTTTTGCTCAATAACTTCCTTAGCGATAGGTACCGCCCTCTAATTATAACTTGGCGGTAAAGTACCCAGTACACATTACTTTTTTTTTATAATTTGCGTGCATTCAATTGGTTATGAATACCCTTAAAATATTTTTACACAGTGCTGCCATTGAAAAGGATAGACAGAGAGAGGTTTGAAACTAAGGTCCTAGTCATAAAGGCAAAATTGTGAATCTGTGCTAAGCAGAGAGTTCACAAATTCACGAATCATCACTGTGAAGCAAAAAATTCATAAATGTAGTAAAGCTTTATTCTTTGCTCAATTTTGAGCGCAATCGTGCAGCTGTTAGAATCGTATTGCGTATTGATTAACTTAAATTTGCAGTTGCGCAGCTTGTCTTGCTTTGCATTGTGTTTTCTTTGCAAATCTTGCATTTATGAATGGACCCTAAGATATTAGGATTCAGAAAAACTCCAGGGGTTTGTGTCCAGATAATCAGAAAGATTTGTTTTGTTATTTTGTCTTTGCTTCTGATTCACGGTATATTTTCGCGCTCAGCTGATGTCATAGGCACATTAATCTCCCAACAGAGCGAACAATTTTTCCAGTCATATGAGCAACCTACTGTCAGTGTTACGCCTTCGCAATAGTATTGGCATAAGCTTTCGCAATCGATTGGACTGGGGCCTTATTTTGTATTGCGTTTCTATAGCAAATGTATACAAACTCAATTTCCAAGTAATTTAAGTGACGTTTGATAGATGTTTTGACAATTTAACTTTCCGAAATGTTTGATTTTGAGTTGGAAGCACTTACACCCAATCCGAGAACCATACGAAATACCCATTCATTTTAGAATCGGATTACATTTTCGAATGACAATCCGAATCCGAAAGCAGTACAAAATAAGGCCCCAGACTCTTTGTATCAGATGATTGCAAAAGTTCGTGCCCGATCTTCATACGTGGCGGAAAACTTGCTGGATGACGCGCATAGTGTTTGTTTTATGGACTTCTTGTATACCAGGGGATATGATACTTAAACGAATCTGAACATGAAGTTTGAGTAAAATCTTCAGAGCCGTTTCAAGAAAAAAATAATTTTTTGAAAATTATATTTCGCTTTGCATTGTCATCCCACAGACCCCAGAATTGAAAGGTGCACGTTTTTGAGTACCTCAATATCTGCATTCTTTAACTATCAGAGTTATCGCGAATAAATTTTCCGTCAGAATTTTTCCCCCGAACAGATATAAGGTACCTTCAAAAACAGGGAAGCAATTCACTGGGGAAAGATTAAATATCACGATTGCATTGAAAATTCTCCCGAATTATCATTCATGATACCTATTCCTTTTCCGCGGAATTATTCCCTTTTTTTCAGGCCACCTAATTTTTGTTCGGGGGAAAAATTCCGAGGGAAAATTTATTCACGATAACCCTGTATATATATTTGAATGAAATTACTCCAGGCAATCAAACTCATTCAGTACAAAGGGCGACCACTAACCCCACAGACATATTTTATTTATAGCAACAAAATAATTAACACTGACTCAAAAGTGAACAACCTCAGGATAATGTTACTAACCCAACACTCAGAGAATGTCCTGCAGAAAAATAATTCACCACAAAATGTTCACCCAAGGCTTTCCCTCCATCGCACGGAAGGATATTAATAACAACCAAGAACAATGTACTCGTACTCACGTCTATTGAAAGCGAAAAATTGCTAATTGGGATTATCCACCTGAGGAAGATGACTTCGTTACAAATTGAACCCGTGTTCCCCATAGAAATAGATTAAAGCGACTTAATGAAACGCCATCCCAGCAAAAAAATGTCGAAAACACCTGATTCAGGAAATCATAGAGCACATCCCCAAATGTCTTCATCTCAATTTCCCTTTCTTGATGAAACTGAGGTGATTAGTAATCCCCGATAGAGCTACCCTTAACAGCTTTGTTACGCTTAATGAATTTCTGTCCAAATTGATGATGGCACCAACGAGAAGGCTCTTAAATTTCTGACAAATTAAGATATTTTCATAGTAATGGAGGAACATTTTAAACTTTCTCGTTAACAAATGATGCCAAGGGCCATGAGAAGCCGATAAGTAAGAGTGAACTTGAAAAACGCTATTGTTGCTACATAAACAATGAGAAATAGGGACAATGTCTATCTGTCCCGTCCTGGTTTGGCTTTGAATTTCCTTTGGTAAATTATGTGAGAAAATCATTCACACCGAACAACAGCGACAACAAACTGTGAGAGTTTCACTCAGTTTATTAGCCCCGCAAGCAATTTGGCTTAATGATGTGAATAACTTTATATACACAGTAAAAGTAAAGTGTGTCATTTGAAGGCTTTATAATTATGATTGACAGCTTTAAATTTGGTGAATTTGACGACTGTTTTTAAATTTGGTCTGTGTAAGTGGGTGGGACCTTTGGATTGTACGTTAAGCGTCTTACTGGCAGTGCGATCTACATAGTACTAATATATAGGTGCTCGACAATGTCAGATCTTGAGAGCACTGTTCTATTGTGAAACTTGCTATTATTTCTCCTGTTGTAAGCATGTGCATTGATTGGATTTATAAGGATGGCTCACCCTCCAGTAGGGCTTCTTGTTGCTGTGAAATAGTCTATTGATAAAGAACATAGCTGCTCAATTTTATTATACAAGTAAACCGGTTGATAATGGAGTCATTCTTCTTTGAACGTGTTCGATTTCTAGCTTATAATCTGAGCCTTGCTCTCGGTGCTCCTTCTACTTCTTTGTTCGGTTGTCGTGTTATATAGCACTTAGGTGCTCTTGTTAATTTATGGTAAAAATCGAATACAACTTGCATTGATTTACACTTGGATTTTCGTTCTAGTATCGAGCACCTGAAAGTATGTCACCGAATGCAATGTGTTTATATTTCGATGCATACTTTTTGGTGCTAAGGTTTTTCTACTAATTAACGAGATTTTTATCTTTCATATAACGTATTGGCTGGTGGTTGCTGTAACTAATTCTTTATTAAAAATGCAGACTACATGATCTCTAGGTAGGTAGGTAGAAGCGGTTGTAACAGCAAACCATGCTGATACATAATTAGCACAAAAAGTGCTGTTTTAATACAACTCTAGTGACCTAAACGAATGTGAAACGGGCGTGGCTTGTACGGAAAGGGCGAAAGAGTAAAGATTATTCAAATCCACCCCGTTGCATTGAGGAATAACGATAATGTCCCCAACGCTTATCTCCGCTAATTCTATCAGGTTGTCAAAAAAGGGTTTACTCAATGTGAGCTGCCTGGCCTTGTCTAGAGCCAGACACTTACAAAGGAATTGTAAGATAGTTTCTTTCTCGTTAGCAGTATTGCAGCTATTGCAGGAATACCTATTCTGGCCGAATGAACCCCGCTGGGCCAATGGCCAGTACTAACAGCCAGAACTCTTGCGATATCTTCACGGTTTCTGTTTAGTAGATCTTGGGCTCTTTTCCGGAAGTATTTGGGCCACATCTACCTGGAGATGCAACAGTTCCGCACCCCTTGCCATCTGCTATCAGCCTTTAGCAGATAATGCGCGAAGATTCCTACCTTAAGGACCCCCAATCGTTCACCGCCTTTGCTAGGAAAACATCATGGGCAGATCCCTGCCTCGCGAGTTCATCAGGTCGCTCATTTCCCTCAATCTTGCTGTGATCCGGAACTCAAAGGAGACAGATTCTTTACCGATGACCGGGCGGGCGAGTTCCTTTTTGCACTGTTCTACTAGCCTCGATGATGTAGTGGCAGATACTAAAGCCTTGATAGCGGCCTGGCTGTCAATGAGGATGGCAATGGTATTTGGGGGTGTAGAGGTTTGCTTAAATAGGCGGCAGGCCTCAAGCACGTCAACAACTTCCACCTGAAAGACACTGCACGAATCAGGAAGCCGGTAAGACCTGGAAATATTGAGGGAGTCAGAGAATATCCCCGCTGTCAGGCAGAATGAACCATTCAACATAGACGATGATAGTCAAAATTTCCGTCCACCAGATCAAAACGAAGTGAGGATAGTAATATCCAAGCTAAAATCCAACAAAGCTGCTGGACCTGACGGCTTACCGGCCGAACTTTTCAAGGCAGGTGGGGATGAATTGGTAGAGTGCATACACCAACTCATCTCTAAGATTTGGTCAGACGAGTGTATGCCTGATGAATGGAACATCAGCATCGTTTGCCCGATCCACAAGAAAGGAGACCCCCTCAACTGCGCCAATTATAGAGGTATCAGTCTCCTCAACATCGCATAGAAGATCTTTTGTGCGATACTGTGTGAACGCCTGTAACCTTTTATCAACAGCCTGATTGGACCCTATCAGTGCGGTTTCAGGCCAGGAAAGTCCACCATCGATCAAATCTTCACACTTCGGCAGATCCTGGAGAAAACCCAAGCATTCCAAATCCGTACTCACCACCTCTTTATCGATTTCAAGGCCGCCTATGACAGCATCTATAGAGAAGCGCTTTATAGAGCCATGTCTAGTTTTGACATGCCTGCTAAACTTCTCCGTTGGTGCAGGCTGGCGATGGAGAACGCTCGCTGCTCCATCAAGGTTGGTAATGACCTCACCGAGACCTTTGATGTCAAAAAATGCTTTAGACAAGGTGACGCGCTGTCATGTGACTGATTTAATATTGTACTTGAACGGATTGTGCGGAACTCACAAGCCAACACCGGAGGCACAATCTATTACAAGTCTGTACAACTGCTTTCATACGCCGACGATTTTGACATAATTGGAAGAATTCAGCGAGCTGTCACCGATGCGTTTGCAAGCATTGAGGCGGAAGCGGCCAAAATGGGTTTAGCGATAAACGAGGGCAAAACCAAGAATATGCTGTCAACAAGAAGGGAAAGCCAACACCGACGAATTGGACAAAACGTCACAGTGGGCAGCTATAACTTCGAGGTAGTAAGGGACTTTGTCTACCTTGGCTCTGCTATAAATTCTACAAACAAAATCAGCGCAGAAATCAATCGAAGAATAACTCTTGCCAATCGCTGTTTTTTTTTGGGTTTATAAGGCAGTTCAACAGTAAAGCCCTATCTCGAACAACTAAGGAGACTCTATATAAGACCTTGATCATCCCAGTCCTGCTTTACGGCGCTGAAGCATGGACTTTATTAAAAGAGGATGAAGATATCCTTGGTCGCTTCGAGAGAAAAATTCTTCGTAAGATTTTCGGTCCCGTTTGCGTTGACGGGTTTTGGACGAGAAGATTCAATCACGAACTATACGAGCTGTACAGCGACATCGACCTAGTCAAAAAACTGCGTATTGGACGTCTGAGATGGCTAGGACATGTACAGCGAATGGACACCAACGCTCCGGCCCGCAGAGTCTTCGAATCTAACCCCGAGGGACGACGCAGTAGAGGGAATTATCGCCGTAGGTGGCGCGCACAAGTTCAAGGGAACCTCGACCAACTCGGAGTGCGCAACTGGAAGCAATTAGCTATAGTTCGAGCTAAATGGAGAGGCTTGTTGGTTGAGGCCCAGGTTCACCCCGAACTGTAGCGCCACCTAAGTAAGTAAGTAAATATGTAAGAGAATATCCCCGCCCCTACCCCGCAGTCCACTTTCGAACCGTCGGTGAAGATTGTTTTTTCGAACTCATTTGTCAGTTCGCCAGTTTCCCATTCCGCCCTGGTTGGGAATCTGACCGTGACGTCATTTCTAAAGTTCACTGTGGGAGTTATATAGATTGGTCAGATTAGCTGCCAGATCCTGTGCTAGCATATTCAGGATATTGTTGTGACCATACGGATTGGTGCACCAGCATCCTGTTTCCCTTAGCCTGACCGCACTACATGATGATAGATGCATAATGTGATGATCGAGTTGTAAAAGGTGCAGGATAACTTTCAAGGCTTCGGTTGGACATGTCCTCATTGCACCCGTTGCACCTATAGCCGCAGTTCTTTGTACCCACTTGATAAGTTTCATGTTATAAGCTTTCCTTAACGCAGGCCACCACACTAGCGATCCATAGGAAAGAACGGGATGAACCACGACAGTGTACATCCATAAGACCATCTTCGGGCGAAGTCCCCACTTCTTACTAAAGATCTTGCTGCAAGCATGGAAAGCCATACAGGCCTTCTTTACCCGCTGTTCAATGTTAAGCTTCCAGTTTAGTTTTGGATCAAGTACCACATCTAGGTACTTAGCACTGGAGGATAGGGAGAGCAGACGATTATTTAGCCGTGGAAGTGTGAAGGTCGGTATTTTGGATTTAGTGCTAAAGAGCTTTAGTTCAGTTTTGTTTGGGTTGACGCTGAGTCCACATCCATAAATTGATCTCTAACACACGTACATATTTGGTGCAGCAGCCAATGAAGGGCCTAGTTTCTCGCAACCACTCGTGTTGTGTACGTTATATTTTTCGCGCGAATGGAAGGGACCTACAGTTTTGTGCCGTGTGCGAATGGCAGTTTTTTTTTTTTTTGTGAAGCTTTCTCATGACAACAATACTCTCGGAAGTTTGCCAAACGTTCGCGAGAGGTGGGACTGTGAAAAAACTTTTGGTGTTTTCTGAGATTCCAACATTGAACTTCACGCACAGTTGTCCGATACACTATCCACTGCGCCACGGTGCCCACATACTCGTATGTCTCTTACATTGATCTATTTTTGAAGTTTTTCAGAAAGGCAAAAATTTATCACAGGAAGTAGATAAGCCTGATAGAAATGTGGCGATTGGATACAGCTGTGTATAAGAAAAAAATCAATTTTATTCGATTTATCCGATTTTACTATTTCAGTAGAGAATTTTCCACAATGGTGAGATCTACGGTGGCTCTAATACTAAGGTTTCGAAAGCTTGTAACTGATTGCTGCTGGTTGTTTTTTTTTTGCCGTTCGACGGGTCCCACTTTAACAAAATTGCTTTTATTAAACCTCAGACAGCAGCACCCCAATCGGTTTATAAAAAAAATAATCCGTAGACCGGTTAGACAGCCACAATTATTTCCATTATCGCGTGAGAAAATAAAGTATCACGTCTCTGTCATTTGAAGCACTTATTCATTGAATTCGACCTCGTACAAAAAATAAAAAAAAAACTAAACCCTTTTACTACACGGGTTATATACACAAATTATTAATTTATTAAAAAAAAAAAATGCATCACGATTTAGATTGCAATTAAGTTTTGAAATTTTCATCACTTGAATACGAGCACATCTGTGCTCATGGCTTTTGAACACATAAAACCCAATCGATTAGATAAATATAATATGCACAGACAAAAATATTAATTAATTCAAAAATGCAAACATGAGAATCGCGAACAAAATTAACAATTTTAATTGATTTTCTGATGTTCATCATCAGCTATAGCCAGCCTTGTAGCAATACCATGTTTGATTTTTTGAAATATTCGCTACGCTTATAGCCAGCTTTGGTTCATACTCCCTAGCCACAAACACTATTATTTATTTTAATTATCATATAGAAAAAAAAGTTTCTGTGCAAATTGTATTCCAATGATAATGAAGTCGAATGGAAGCTTGTTGCTTGGCTCGGTACAAGTGAAAGGATGTTATGCAATCAAAATCGATTGTTGCTAATCGTTTGATTTCTATGAATTAAATGCACAAATTATTCAAATTTTGATCAGTTGCGTTTAACTATTAGTGGATTACTAGGACGTGTGGGTAATATTTTGAAACCATTGATCTACATTTAAAGCTGAATCTGCATTGTTACCTATCAAGGGCTGGCGGCGAGTATGGTTAGATTAGGTACATAAGTGGGTTGGTTGCAATAAAGACCCATTGTGATACCTGCGGGGGGAAAAGAAAATAGAACGAATCCATTCTTCGTGAAAAGAACAAAAGTTCGCTTGGTTGGTGTCAATTTAGTAGTTTTTGAAAAAAAGAAAGAAAAAAAGATGCATTTCTCTAGCTTATAATCTAATAATATTTATTTCCAAATTTCAGAACAATAGGTAAAAATGGAGACGAGAAAGAGAAAAATTGGTGAAGTAAGCTCGGTTGAAGTTCCACCGCAAACACAGGAAGAAATTCGTTTTACCATTCTCTTTGGATTTCGACGTCAACTCACACCAGTCAAAATTCTGCACGAATGCCCAAATGCATACGGAATAAATGTACCATCTCTTGTTGCTATTTCAAAGTGGTTTCGAAGATTCCAGACTGGCCATTTTTCTGTGGAGGATGAATCTCGTGAAGGTCGGCCCAAATCCTCGACCAACGATACAAATGTGGCCCTGGTTAAGGCTAAAATTGACGAAGATGCCAGGATGATACAGGAGATGATAGCGGATGAACTCGACTTGAATGGCTGTATCACGAACTTTAAATTATCACCTGACATATTCGAAGAAGTCAGCTCGATGGGTTCCAAAAATTTTGAATGGAGAGCAAAAAGAGGCTCGTGTTCGTTTTGCTCAATATTTCCTGGATAAGTTTAAGAATGCAGTCAAGCTGCTTCAATAAGATCGTTACAGGTGATGAATCTTGATTTTACAAGTACGACCCGGAAACCAAAGAGCAGTCCATGGTATGGAGCCCAGAAGGTGCAAATCCTCCAGTAAAGGCCAAACAACAAAATTCATCGACAAAAGTTATAATGTCGATGTACTTCACCAGGGCGAAAATGATCGTCGTTATCCCGCTTAAAACTGGTCAGACAGTCACTGCTAATTGGTATACTGAAACTTGCTTACTATAAGTTTTCCAAAATTTACTAGGACACCGACGCCGCTACTTTTTGCACCACGACAATGCTCCTGCGCACACTGCTGAAAAAACCAACAACTTTCTTGCGCTCTTTCTTGGGCATCAATGAAATTCGGCCAGCACCTTATTCTCTGGATCTAGCGCCGTGTGACTTTTGGCTGTTTCCGAAAATAAAAAAAATTTGAGGGGAAAAATCTTCACATCTAAAAAAAATAAATAAATATTTGGCGCAACAGCTCTTTAAAGTGCCAGGGCCTAGCTTCTCGCAACCACTCATGTTGTGTGCGTTATATTTTTCACACGAATGGAAGGGACCTACAGTTTAATGCCGAATCCGAACGGCGATTTGAGAAGCTTTTTCGTGACAACAATACTCTCGGATGTTTGTCAGACGCTCGCGAGAGGTGGGACCGTGAAAAAACTTTTTCGTGTTTTCTGGGATTCGAACTTGGAACCTCATGCGTAGTGATCCGACACACTAACCACTTACGCCACGGCGCCCACTTCACATCTAATAAGGAGATTGTTAATGCAGTCAATGTCGAAATCGAAAAGCTTCAAAAAGAGGATTTGGAAAGCTGTTTTGAAGGATGGAACTATCGGCTGACCAAATGTATTGAAATAAATAGAAATTATGTGGAGGGTAATGATGGAGAATGCACGTTGCATTCTCAAGATTGATAATATCACGAAGCCTTTATGTCAGATAGGGTCTAAGTTATCTCCAGCTCATACCTAAGGACTTCGATTTCTCCTCATCTATTCTGAGTGACGTTGGTTGGTAAATGACTAACAAAGGCCTCATATAGAACAGCATCTCCCGATGGGTGCTTGCTGGGTCGCAAGGTAACGAGAAAGACTCTCTGAAGCCAAAGATATTGCAGCTATGTTAGTAAGACCTACTTGCACCACAAAACAGGGTAAGTTTCGATGGATTGGGGGGCCGCAAGCCAGAAAAACAAAAACAAAGACTGAACATTTTTTAAAGACCATACAAAACTGCTAATAAACAACAAAGCCCTGTGACATCCTCTAAAGAAATCAACAGGCTGTCAGTGGTGCTTTCGTGGGTATTTAGGGAGGAGCGCCAAAGACAGGTTTAGGGATTAACGACTACAAAACAAAATGCATATTCTCCTCAAAATTGGACATCCAACATTAACTCAGACAAAAAAACGGCACCAGCTAAGGGATCAACTAAAGAATCATTCATGTCAATCGGTGTTTCTTCAGGCTAACAAGGCAATTAAATATCTGGTATAGAAAAAAGAGATCCATTATTTTTGCATGAAAATGAAGGCTTTATTTAGCATAGTTAGAATGATCCGATTTAGGCCAAATATGAGCCGTTTTGTTCGATAACTTTATAACCATTTTAAAGGTAATTCCATTATGCCTTTCTCATAGAAGCCTCGTCCCTATTGGCAAAAAAACTAAGACAGTCGATTTTCACAAGCCTCTCTTGAGGCGAATTTTTCACTAGCCATGGACAGGAACAGGTGGTAATTACTTGGTTCCAGGTCCGGACTATAAGGTGGATGCATAAGAACCTCCCAACCTAGCTAGCTATCGATGTGTGTGGCCTGGCCTTGTCCTGATGGAACGCAATTCCTCTCCTATTGGCCAAAGCTGGCCGCTTCTGGGCAATTGCTTCCTTTAGACAGTACAGGTCCGAATTAAGACTTTTGGCGTAGGGGAGTAGCTCATACTACAGTGAAAGTCGCTTAGTACGACTTCCCATATTACGACGTCCGTATTTGATCAGTCCTTTTACCGTTGTTTTAAGCGACTTCCACTGTTGGAAGTCGCTTATTACGACGTCCGCTTATAACGACCGCATTTGTCGGTCCTTTCGCCGTCATTCTAAGTGACTTTCACTGTAGATGATTCTTTGCCAATCCCACCAAACACACAGCAAAACCTTCCTGGCCGTCAATCCTGGCTTGGCCACCGTTTGCGCCGGCTCAGCGCGATTCGATCACGACCGTTTTCGCTTTAAGTTGTCGTAAGTGATCCACTTTTCATCGAGTCACCATCCGAAATGGGTCGATTTTGTTGCGATTCAGCAGCGATTCGCAAATGGAAATTCGGTCCATGAGGTTTTTTTTTGTGTTAACCCGTGTGGCACCCATACATCGAGATTCTTTTTGTATCCAGCCTTATTCAAGTGGTTCCAAAGTTTTTTTTAATCGAAACAGTGCTTACATGACGGTCAGACTCGACGATTTCCATGATTTTATCGACATTTTCGACAATTGGCCTTCCAGAGCGTGGTGCATCTTTGACATCCAAATTATAGGAACGGAATCGACGAAACCAAAACTGCACGTGATTGGCTGTTGCAGTATCAAGACCATAAACACTATTCACATTTTCAGCCGCCTGACTTGCGTTTTCGTCTTTATCGAAGAAAAACTGTTATTTTCTCTTCGCTGGTGTCCATCTCTGACGCGCTCTCAAACAAAACTGAGTCAACCAATCACAAAACTGTCAGAGAAGTTTTTTTGTTCGAAATGTCATCTTTCTAATGCCATTTAGTGTACGTCCTATAGAACGTATACAACGCGAGATACAAATTGCTAAATCCATCTGTTGGAAAAATAATGGATTTATTTTTACTACACCTGATAGTTAATCACTCTGTAGAAATACCAACGAGGATGGGTATCTAGCTTGTCTTGCCTAACATTAGGCACATGTTGGGTAACTGTCATGGTGTCTAGCTTGCATTTTCCTGGGAAACCAAAAATCCCAGAAGATATACGATGAGGTTCAACATTTTCAATCAGAAAGCAAAAAATACAGTTTTCCTTAGGTTAAAGTGCAAATCTTCATTGTTGTCAAATAAATCATCTCAAATCCTACCGCAAATAAACGACCCCTTATACCAAAAGTCCAGTTACCCGAACAAAAAAAAAAATTAATCATACGCCCACCTGTTTGTCACTTGGGAGAGACATCTGTCAGCCTTGTATCGATTTCGCAAACAAATGTCATTTAATCTAATTTAAGTGTGACATTTCTCCCTAACGGTCTACCGCCGCTACTACCTACTCGTACATACTTTCTATACTTCTTGACACCTCTCCTCACTAAAACAACCAAGAGTCTGTCAAAAGTTCGAAATGTCACAACGGACCACGGACGAACGCAACGGCGGAAAGTAAAAGAGGAATGTGAAAGCAAACATTGGAACTCAATTAATGGTTGACAGCGACGGAATGTGCGTACGACATAATTATGCATGCTGTCGTTTCCTTCTCCATGTTTTTCTTACAAAGTAAGGTTCAACGAACAGGTGAAATTAATTTTTATGCAAAAGTTCCCTAAGCTCTGTCATCGGTGGTAAGTAGATACTTGAAAGGTAATGTAATAGCCGTACATAAGTACCAGCGAAGGTGTTTGCATTTTCATTTTTGATTTAATTAGCTACGTGAGTTGCATGCGCTATTCTGTCATCATTCGTGCGTCGTCGTTTGACAGTTGGGTAGTATGTAACAAAAACATCACAATGACACTAAGTCAATTAAGGTGATTCCACAAAGGTTTTCAATTGTCATTGACCTGAAGGAAAAATTTATTTATACACACTTCTGTCATTCTAATGTTTATACAATTTGACACAATTGTTCGGAGGGAAAAATATAAACGACGAATACTACTAAGAAAACCTGCATGAATTGAGCACAGAGGCAAAGTTCATTAACATGATACTAATGCCTACCACCAACATTTCATGCTTCATAACTTCCAATCACTTTGATTGGAGATACAAATAAAAAAAAAAAAACTTTAACCAGTCTATCGTGTGGGTATATGTGTGAAGTAGCAACAATCATGATTGCACCTTTTTCACCCGAAGGTCGACTGGTTTGCCACATGCTACATGCATGCAAACATGCAATTCCTCCACCATCACCACCACCATCATCATCATCACTAATGGTTAAGTGAAAAAGTCTCTCTCTCTCTCTAAGCCAACACTAGTACCTGCCACAAAAAAGCCACTCAAGCTGAAATGGCACTGTGTGGTTGTTGGTTTGGTCTTTTTTTTTTTGTATCTCCATTTTCGGAATGTATCTGTTAGATACTAAACCATGATATTGGGAAAATTCCAATGCAGGTTACTTTCAAAGAGAATAGCAACAATTTAACGTATTATGGACGGCGACAGCGCGGTAAGGCTTACAAGACATCTTAGCCATATTTGCATTCGCAGCCGAATGCGGTTTGGTTTGGTTTTGAGTTAAAGTTTCACTTATGTGCTAATGATTCGGCCGATATAACCAAGTTAAGCTGCACACTATGTGGTGCAACCAATTTAAGATACGATGGATGCGAGAGTGCGATCTACTTTGATAGTTGACTACAGACTTTGGCTATTTAGCAGCAATAACAAATCGTGGTGAAATTAATTGGGTTGGACACAGGAGGTTAAGTTGGTGAACGTGTGCTTGCGTTCCAAACATGATCACGGTGTTTGCTTGCGGATTACAACAATTTCGTGAAAATGAAATTGTTTTCTTTTTATTTAAGATTCACGTTCAGGAAATCCATTAAAAAATATGCTTAACGTGATTATTTAAAAAAAAAAAAAAAAACTGGTTGACTAATGAAGCAGGTATTCAAAGAGGTTTGGTTTTTTAATCTACATAAATGGATGAGATTTGGTTTATCCTGTTTTATTGCTTCCTTGTCTAATAATCTGCGATATGTATTTCTTAACCGACATGCGACAAGCCGGATGTTTAGAGAGTGCCATTCCATTGCCACTTTTGTTTTTTAGGCAAGTGTTGCTAGCGCCTTTGCCAATATGTACTTTCATTGCTCTTGTAATGTAAGAGATGACAAGACGTTTCAAATATCCTACATGGACGGAAAATCTGTTCGATGATCGACCTCTAGAGGGCGTACCACCAGATCCCCATGAAGCCTTCCGATATTCCGAAGACGGCCATCACTACGCCGTTCGGCCTCTACGAATTTCTATATATAACATTCGGATTACGTGACGCTGCGCAAACATTCCAGCGTCATATGCACGAGGTACTTCGAGGCGTAGAAGATTTCGCATTTCCCTACCTGGACGATATTTGTGTGGCATCAGGCGACAACAGCGAACACGAGCCTCATCTTCGATTGGTGTTGCAAAGGTTGAGCTCTCATGGCCTTACAATCAATGCTTCCAAATGCATACTCAAGACCGAAATACGATTCCTGGGCCACAAAATCAGCAGTGAGGGAATCAAGCCACTGGAGGAAAAGTTGAAGGTTATTCAGGACTTTGAAAAGCCGTCGAAAGCCAAAGAACTGAAGAGGTTTTTGGTCATGGTCAACTTTTACCGATGCTTCTTACCCGACACACTCAGCAACCATGCAGTGCTCCAAAATCTCGTTAAAGGCAACAAGAAAAACGATTTGACTCCCGTCATATGGACCGATGAAGCAGAAAGAGCATTCGAACGATGCAAAGCAGATCTGGCCAACGCTACGCTTTTAGCGCAACCAGTGATCAATGCGCCCCTTTCGCTTAGTTCTGATGCCTCAGATGTTGCAGTTGGTGCCGTGTTTCACCAGATCGTTGATGGAGTCTCACAACCACTGGGTTTTTTCACCAAAAGAACTAACTGAAACGCAAAAACGGTACAGCACATACGACCGCGAGCGTCTAGCGATTTATTTGGGCGTAAAGCACTTTCCACATTTGATTGATGGCAGACAATTCAGCATAAAAAAGGACCACAAACCGCTCGTTTTTGCTTTTAAGCAAAAACATGAGACGTCTTC
Organism: Brachypalpus laphriformis; assembly: GCA_945910035.1. Lineage (NCBI taxonomy): Eukaryota > Metazoa > Arthropoda > Insecta > Diptera > Syrphidae > Brachypalpus > Brachypalpus laphriformis. The sequence goes on from OX246756.1 coordinate 40,912,111, forward strand.
GCCACGTCAAGTCCGTCAAGTTGATTTCATCGCTCAGTTTAGCACCGACATTCGTTTCATCAACAATGTAGCTGATCCCCGTGCAGGGACGGGTTAAGAATATCACTGCAAGCAATCTAACACGACTTCTCGGACTCAAGCATCTGAAGACAACTCCCTACCATCCCCAGGCTAATGGAAGGATAGAGAGGTGGCATCGTACGCTTAAAACTGCCATCCGATGTTACCAAACGCAAGACTAGTGCGAAGTTTTGCCATCGGTACTTCTTGGTCTGCGGTCGACGTACAAGGAAGACCTCAAGGCAACTCCAGCCGAAATGCTTTACGGCACTTCCTTAAGGCTTCCTGGTGAGATTTTTGTTTCCCAGCAGACAACATACATCGAGTCAGAGTTTGTAAAAGGCTTGCGACGTTCCATGGCAAAAGTAGCTTCTACAACAGCGCCTCCTCATGACGACATCAAGGTATTTTTGCAGCCAGATATTAAAACGGCGACACATGTTTACATTCGTAATGATGCTGTCAAATCGCCGCTCCAACAGCCTTACGTGGGTACATATGAGGTTCTTGAAAGAAGCGAAAAGTATTTCAAAATTAAGTTGCACAATCAAACAGCAAAAATTTCAATTGATCGTTTGAAGACAGACTTTGGGCACAAGGACGATTCAACAAAACCAACACCAGTAACCTTACCATGTACAAACCAGCCACAACAACATCTACCACCTTCGTCTACGAAGACGGCTACCACCAGTAAACAACAATCTAGTTGCACAACTCGATCTGGAAGAAGAGTTCGAATCCCGAATAGGTATCAAATTAACACTGCATATTTATAATTTTAATTTTTTTTATTCCTTAACTTGTTAACTAGGAGGGGAGTATTGTGGCGATTCATTTATTCTTACAGTGTACTACATACTTTGCACTAACTACTAAGTATTAACCACTATTGTATTAGGCATATACTTGCATTATCACATATCTATTACATACCATATATAATTACTGTACAATTTACTAGCGTACGATATGTCAGCTTCTATTAAGTTTTATGTATCAGAGTACGTCAAACATCTAAATCGATCGGTCGCCTCCTCCCCCGTTTCATTCGCATCCAATTTTGTTAGTTTTAAGTATTTATTTTAAAGAGTAATAAACGTGAATTGTTTGAAAAATATCATTTCATTAACCATCCAACCTGATCTCCACATACTTAACACATCCCCACATCATTACCGTCAGCATGCATACAGAGCGGGCAAATCTACTGAGACTGCTCTATGTCAGATGACGGAAGCTATCCAAAGAGTTTTTGAAACAAAAGAGATAGGACTCTGTGCCTTCCTAGACATCGAAGGGGCATTTGATAACACTTCGCATGAAGCTATTAAACAAGCCCTGGACAGAAAAGGAGTCAACAGAAGAGTATCTAAGGGGATGTATGAGTTGCTGAAAACAGGATCAGCAGAAACTCAAACATCACGTAGAATTATCAAGGTCAACACAATAAGAGGATGGTCACAAGGAGGAGTGCTATCTCCTCTAATGTGGATGAGCTACTTGAAAAGTTAACAAACCTTGGAATCAAATGTCAACCTCTGCTGATGGCATTGTACTGATTGCTAGGGGAAAGTTTTAAGAAACTCTATGTGACTTTTTTTTTTTTTTTTTTTTTTTGCTGGACTCAATACAAACCCAGCTAAAACCACAAAAGTACCATTTATTAGAAAAATAAAACTTTGACTGATGCTAATCCGACTGTCCGGCATGGTACTGGCACCAGTAAAAGAAGTGAAGTATCTAGGACTACACCTCGATAGTAAACTCATGTGGAAAAAGCACACAGAGGAGATATCCAAAAAGGCTACCATTTTTCTCATGATATGTAGGAGCCTAGCGGGTAAGTCGTGGTGAATTTTGTCAAAACATTCTAAGATGGATATATATTCCCATTGTGAGACCAATGGTCACAAATAGAGTGATAGCGTGGGCAAAGCGAACTAGTTTATTCACAACGGCTGAGACACTCACAAAAGTGCAAAGACTTGCGTGCCTCTGCATCACCGGGGCCATGAGAACATGTCCAACTGCAGCCATGGAAGTACTCCTAGAGCTAACTCTGCTCCATCTCGGAGTTGAGCAAAATGCAAAGCGGACGATCCGTGGATGACATAAGAACGTATTGGAAGGGAGGAATGCGTTAGTTCGAAAGAATACGATGCACTTCTTAAGGAACTTCCCCTTCTGGGAAGTCCCTCCAGGGACGAAAGTTTCTGAAAATTTAACTTTGGGTAAAAACGTTTGTACAAAGTTAAGTAACAAGAAAGAGTGGAGCAATGAATCCACAATATACGGGGACTGGACGACCACACGATAAAGTGGTATACAGACGGTTCGAGAACTGAGGAAGGAACAAGGGCAGGCGTGTTTAGGCCAAGAATGAATCACTGAGAGCACATGAGTAAGAGTACCAGCATCTTTCAAACTGAAATATGTGCTATAGATAGATGTATCCAACTCAATCTCGACAAAAGATACAGCAACTGCGACATAGCAATACTATCAGACAGTCAAGCAGCCATCAAAGCAATTGACTCCTACGAGTATGTCATTAAATCGAAACTTGTGTGGGAATACCTACACAAACTTAATGAATTGGGTAGAAACAACAAAGTAAAGTTCTTCTGAATACCCGGTCATGTCGGGATAAAAGGTAATGAAGCAGCAAACTCCCTGGCACGACAAGGAGCCGCTGAACTCTTAATTGGACCTAAACCGTTCTGCGGAATTGGGGAACATACCATACGCGAAGAATTGAGGAAAATGGAGGAAGAAGACAGGCCAAGAGCCTGGAATAATATTCCAGATCTGAGGCAAGCTAAGAAACTACTGGGGTATTACAATCGGAAGAGATTCTAGGCCTGCATCTGCCTTCACAAGAATAACATACGAACCCTAACAGGCTTCCCAACGGGGCGCTGCAAGCTCAGAGTGTACCAAATGAACCCTTCTACAAATTCTACTATGAGTCAAGCGAGTTTCCGGAGCACCTTCTTCAATCTAGTGGGGCACTGATCCACAAAAGATTGAAATACTTGGGCAAGTACCAAATATCAGATGAGGATATGCCAACCAAGGACCCACTTCTCATTCTCAGATTCCTAAAAGAATTTGGTTTGGAGCGAGAGCTTTAAGGTGAATTATTCTCGCCAAGGCAAAGCAAAAGTGGATGAACTTCAAATACAATTCCGAAGGAATTAAAATGCGAGGGGAACTCTAACGAGGGAACAAATCATACCAATGTACTAGCCGGATGCACAATAGACCATTAGGTCGCAGTGCAAGATAACCCTACACAAATAATACTAGTAACAAAATAGTCTAGGAACTAAGGAGAGAAGTTCTTTCAAATCACCTATCATGCTTTTGATGAGGACTTGGTAGATAGAATACTGATAGGTAATCGCTATGAAAGCGGTGAATAGCTACCGGATTTCTGCAATACCAACTGCCTCGTTGTAGGTTGTATCAAGGATGAACACAGGACCAGCCACAAGAACCTTTGAGTGCCGGGTATCAGCAGCGAAGTTCAAATGGACTTACGGATATCCGAACGAAAGAAAACACCCTGCTATGAAGAGCCAAGCTTACAGACTGTATATCTAAAGCTTGCCTAAGAATCATCAGCGCCACACCATAGAATATACATAGATGAGTACTGCCGTGGAATGAAAAATTAACTTGTAACCGGAGCAGAAAATATTGCCGGGAGATCACAAAGAGGCAATTACACATGTTTGCTGCTAGATATTTGGAGACAGATTGAAGCGGAAGTAACTCAAAGTTCTTCAGGTTCAAGTCCCAGAGGGGAACAGCAATCATCAGCCACCCGAGTATAAAGGAAAAAGAATTACATCGAAGTTTTTTCAACCACTAAACCAAAGAAAGGTTCCTGCCTCGAAGTACAATGGACCGGAGAGTCTGAGTGCTCTGAGATTTGGGTTTCCTTTTTCATAAAAAAAAAAAAAACTCAAAGTTCACATTGTAACTACACACTCAAAGAGTATGAAGATGAGGGGGTCTAATGTCACATGGAAGGTGATAGAATAAATGCCATTAAACAATTGCCTGAGCAAACCAAAGAAACAGCAAGTAGGCGCGACAGTAGAACCGTGTGAAGAATCGCCAAAGAACTGATAGGTGGCCACAGCTTTCTGAGCAAGCCTTGAAAAGTTTGAAAGGTTCTCCGCTGTTTTCTAACGAGCAACAGCTGAGAAGACCGAGGATCGCTTTTCTATGGTTTTAAACTGAATTGTGGATGAAAGTATGTAGCAAAGTCAGAACAATGCTCAAAATTCCAGAATTCGCATCACACAGCGATCAAAACACTTAAAACGAACAAGACGATAGGGTTGTCGTCAACAAGATTTGTAGACCTTCAGCTTCCACTAATAAAAAAACAGACGGGGTAAAGAGACCTCTGTCTCAAAAAAAATGAAGGAATGATTGCATACATATGATGCCCTTTGTTTGGCGTTCAACATGAATACTTGTGGCAAAGTACCACCTAAGGACTAAAATTCTATCTCGCCGCCAACACACAAACGCTTTCCTTTTCTTAAATTCGATTTATACCCTTCAAAAGCCAGATCGATTACCAAAAATGTAAAAAATATTACCACAGCCAAATGGTTTAAGAGACTAACCTTCAGCACCATCATTCTCCCTTGAAAATTGACAAGTTTCTATCGTCCAACCCAAACGAATCAACCGTTCATAACTTGAGGCATCACAGAGATAATTCATTTTTGACGAAGTCAACCTTTCCCATTAAAAGGGATATTGTGTGCCTCACCCTTTTTTTATTTCGAAACCTTCACAACAAATTCTTACTTTGTTCTTAATGTAATGACATTTCATGGCTGACTCTTTGCCAAAACACAAAAAGGAAAAGTATCTCATAAGACCTAGCCCAAGGGCGAAGAACACCCCCACTCACCCTCTGTGTGCAATAAATTTTCATTTTCTCTCTGTGGAAGGACATTTACTTGGAATTGTCCAAGTAAAAGTCGTTCATCCCTTCATCTTTCTCCGTTGCTAACTATTTCTGCAACCCCTCGTGCATTTCCACCTGATTTACCCGTCTACCAAATGCCAAACGGGTGAGTACACCCTCAATCCCGTAAAATTGTCTTGCCTTCATCCTGCTTTCAGTTTACATATAATCTCCACCTTCGTCTTGCGGTGGCAATGAGTCAACGCTTTTTATTACCTACCTCAACTAATAGAGGGGGTGGAATAGACACAGACACAAAGAGAGAAAGCTATTTTTTTTTTTTTGGCATTGATTCAGCGAACCCTTTCCCTTACTGTATCTCGTTTTTCCTGCTGGTACTACTATTACACTACACCAAGGATACTATGTAGCTAAGTACATTTTTTTCCCCTTATCGATTTTGTGTACCCTGTCCTTGCATTCAATGCCATATCAGGACACCCTCCACCATTCAAGTTGCACTTGTACCAAAGAACACTACACTCTATGGAGAGAAGTGTGAGTCCTTGAGTAGGGTCTGACACGATACACTGTCTATCGTCTGGGTGGGTGGAATTGTAGGATTTGACCGTCACGTGCATTATGTCGTGCTGAAACTCTGTTCCAACTTTTAAGAATAATGATAAAGTTTGTAGACGACAGGAAGAATATTGCATGTCGTAAGGAGTTAACAGGACTCTGTAATTTAATTGGTTCCTTTGTATTAATTTGCACTGTCTTGCACTGTTTGGATAGGGCAAATCAGATTTTGTAGTTACTTAAGGAGTTTGATATCTGATTCGTGAGAGTTGCAAAACTACAGATTCCATAGGGAAGGAGTAATCTCATCTCGCTACATTCAGGAAACTCTGAGCTCCCAGCAAACTAAAGCAAACGCCTAAAACACAACTGATCATCATCTACGATGCACAGGCTTGAGGCAATAGAACTAGGTAAACTACATTTCATGGACAATAAGCTCGCGCCTGACAAAGGAGATGAAGATTCCACCAGCTAGTAGTTCCAAAAATTGGAAAATGGGTTAAATTCGTCAATTTTCCAACATCGTCCGGATACTTAACCTCAACAGAAACTAAAGCAAACAAGACATTGAAATTCCACCAGAAAGCTAAGCTGCCGCCAACTGTTACTTACTTACTTAGGTGGCGCTACAGTTCGGGGTGAACCTGGGTCTCAACCAACAAGTCTCTCCATTTAGCTCGGTCTTTAGCTAATTGCCTCCAGTTGCGCACTCCAAGTTGGTCGAGGTCCCCTTGAATTTGTGCGCGCCACCTACGGCGATGACTCCCTCTACTGCGTCGTCCCTCGGGGTTAGATTCGAAGACTCTGCGGGCCGAAGCGTTGGTGTCCATTCGCTCTACATGTCCTAGCCATCTCAGACGTCCAATACGCAGTTTTTTGACTAGGTCGATGTCGCTGTACAGCTCGTATAGTTCCTGATTGAATCTTCTTCTCCAAAATCCGTCAACGCAAACGAGACCGAAAATCTTACGAAAAATTTTTCTCTCGAAGTGACCAAGGATATCTTCATCCTCTTTTAATAAAGTCCATGTTTCAGCGCCATAAAGCAGGACTGGGATGATCAGAGCCTTATACAGAGTCTCCCTAGTTGTTCGAGATAGGGCTTTACTATTGAATTGCCTTATAAGCCCAAAAAAAACAGCGATTGGGAAGAGTTATTCTTCGCTTGATTTCTGCGCTGATCTTATTTTTCGAGTTTATAGCAGTTTATAACCTCGAAGTTATAGCTGTTCACTGCGACATTTTGTCCAATTCGTCGGTGTTGGCTTTCCCTCTTGTTGACAGCATATACTTGGTTTTGACCTCGTTTATCGCTAAACCCATTTTGGCCGCTTCCTCCTCAATGCTTGCAAACGCACCGGTGACAGCCCGCTGAGTTCTATATAGTCGGCGTATGCAAGCAGTTGTACAGACTTGTAACTGCACAATCCGTTCAAGTACAACATTAAAGAAGTCACATGACAGCGCGTCACCTTGTCTGAAACCTTTTTTGACATCAAAGATCTCCGTGAGGTCATAACCGACCTTGATGGAGCAGCGAGCGTTCTCCATCGTCAGCCTGCACAGACGGACAAGTTTGGCAGGGATGTCAAGTCTAGACATGGCTCTATAAAGCTCTTCTTTATAGATGCTGTCATACGAGTAGGCGGCCTTGAAATCAATAAAGAGGTGGTGAGTATCGACTTGGAATTCTTGGGTTTTCTCCAGGATCTGCCGAAGTGTGAAGATTTGATCGATGGTGGACTTTCCTGGGCTGAAACCACACTGATAGGGTCCAATCTGATAAAAGGTTTCAGGCGTTCAAACAATATCGCAGAAAAGATCTTATATGCGATGTTGTGGAGACTGATACCTCTATAATTGGCGCAGTTGAGGGGGTCTCCTTTCTTGTGGATCGGGCAAACGATGCTGAGATTCCATTCATCAGGCATACACTCGTCTGACCAAATCTTAGAGATGAGTTGGTGTATGCACTCTACCAATTCATCACCAGCTGCCTTGAAAAGTTCGGCCGGTAAACCGTCAGGTCCAGCAGCCTGTTGGATTTCAGCTTGGATATTGCTATCCTCACTTCGTTTTGGTCAGGTGGTCGAAAATGTTGACTATCATCGTCTATGTTGAGTGGTTCATTCTGCCTGACAGTGGGATGTTGGCCTTCGTCGCCGTTATACAGTCTGCAGAAGTAGTTTTTCCATATTCTCAGCACCGACTGTGATTCTACTACGAGGTTTCCATTTTTATCTCTACAGGTTTCTGTACGGGTATTGCTCCTCTGACACGTTCTTTTTACCTTTTGGTAAAATTTCCGTACATTGTTCCTGGAGTATAGACTCTCGATATTCTCAAACGCACGCTTCTCATGCTCTTTCTTCTTCTTTTGGAGAAGCCGATGTTCTTCCCGTCTCTTTTGCTCGTAGAGTTCACGAGCAGCTCTCGTTTTCCTTTGCAGCGCCGCTTTGTATGCCTCTTGTTTTGCTGCATGCACTCGCCGGCATTCTTCGTCAAACCAGTGGTTTCGCGGTGGTGGACGAGCGAGACCCAGCACATCAGTCGCGGCGTTTCTGATGGCATGTTGGCAGCGTTGCCACTGGCCTTCGGCACTTGATGCTGGCGGTATAGGGGTGATTGAGAGATTTCGGGATACGCGTTCAGCGAAGAGTCTGGCGGTCTCTTGCGATTGTAGCTTTTCGACGTTAAATTTTCTCACAGTAATTCTTCTTTGTTGCTCAGATTGGGATATCCGCATTCGTACCGTGGCTACAACAAGGTAATGATCCGAGTCTATGTTGGCCGCTCGGAAAGTCCGGACATCCAGAATACTGGAGGCATGCCTTGCGTCGATCGCAATATGATCAATTTGGTTGATCGTTACATGATCATTGGACCGCCATGTCTGCTTATGAATATCGACATGAGGAAACCATGTACTTGCTATGGTGACATTTCATCATCAATTAGCCTTAGTCCGTTATCAGACGTGGTGTCGTGTAGACTATGCTTACCGACTGCCCTACCAAAGACGTCCTCCTTTCCTATTTTGGCGTTAAAATCGCCCAATACGATTTTACCGTCGTATTTAGGACATTGCTCATATGTTTTGTGGAGGAGCTCGTAGAAACACTCTTTGGTGGCAGGGTCGTTTTCTTCCGTGGGAGCATGAACACATATTAGGCTTATGTTAGCGAATTTAGCATTGATCCGGATAGTCATAATACGCTCGCTTACGTGTCGAAAGCTTAAGACTTCTTGCCTAAGTCTGCCGCGTATGACAAATCCGCATCCGAATAAACGTTTGTTGCCTCTGTAGCAATCACCGTAGTAGATGTCACAGTTTTTCATCCTCTTTTTGCCCGGCCCATCCCATCGCACTTCCTGGATGGCGGTAATATCTGCTTAATAAATTTAAATCATTAAATTAAATTTAATAATTAAAGGGCTCTACACTCCCTATCTGTTGAAAGTTTCAATTGCAGCATACTGTCCAGATTTAAATTGTCATGACCATTTAAGTTTACTCATTCGAGTTTTAATTTAAATGAAAAATTCACCATACTCTTTTCATAAAAAAAAAAATGCGCATTTTCATTCAAATATTAAAACATATAAAAAATTAATATAAAAATAAAAACTACATGAATGAACGAATCTCCCAATCAGTCGCTGCCAATACCAATTCCACAATCAATAAATATTCAGTGGGCAGTAAAACAAATTTTCCATCTCTGTATCTGTACTTTGAAAAAGTTCATTGATATGAAATGCCTTCACGTTCATCAACCAAAATAAAAAGGATACGCGAATGTGTTTTTAAAATATTTTCAGTTTTATTCGCCTTTTTTGACGCAACAACTCTTTGCAGGAAAATACATTGAATAGCAAGTAAGTGTGCAGAATTTTTGATTATTCCCAGTTAGTCAACTGAGAAATACCTTTTAAAATGTCCCAATGTACCAATAAAAAAGAAAAATAAAACACACTTGCACAAGAATATAAAAATGAAACAGATGAGCTATTAAATTTTGAAAGCACTGACATTGACAATCCCCCGATGGGTGAAAATAAATTCTTGAAGTTTTTTTTTTCTTGTTTCAATCCGATTAAAATTCTTCAGTCTCACCCAGAAGTCGTTGGATTAAACTGTCAACCGATGAATGTGGATAAGATGAGGGGCATCTCTGCTGAATTGTCTGTGAGTAGACCTTTAAACAAATGACGGTAATTTTGAATAATTTTTACTTCATTCATTCTTGTATTCATGTGGGAGATGACTAGAGTTGCCATATGGCAACCATCCCGGAAAAGATGGTATACGTTCCTTCAATTTAACAAGTCGATGTTGTTGGATTAGTTTTATGAGATCTCAAATGCATTACGCATCTTGAACTTGAAAACCTTTTAAGAGGACGAAAGCGAATAAAAAAGACAATATCATAAACAAAAGAAGGAAGTGAGTCAGCACCTTGAACAAAAAATTGCATGGTTATCCTTCGAGAGACGGTTTCAAGATCAAGGCTGGATTCTACTTTGTACGAACTATAATAATATTGCAGGGACGGGTTAAGAATATAACTGCAGCGCCCCCCAACAAATAGAGCTTGTCGTAAAAGTCGACTAAAGCGACAAATCAAATCTAGGCAATATAACACCTAAGTGAGCCCAGCGACCCATACCTACACTACCCTCTCCCACAAGTGTGCATGTCAGTCCGTGGGTTGACACACGACTGGAGATCATCAGTGTCATAGAAGAAAGTTCAAACAAACAATAATAAAACAGGAGCATGCACGTGTCAAACAGCAAACACCATCGCAATAATATTGCAAAACTGTATCATTATGGTAATTCTTGCTAAAAAGAAAGGCACTACCCCGCCAGGCACTACCACTGCTGCGGATGGTACTGACCCTGGACCGAGCAGAAATGTCGGGTCAGAGCTATACGGATTCCTGGGGCAAGAAAAGTAATGAAACAGTTTGAACGAAATTTGAAAACCCTAAGAGATCTAATGAACTCGGCGCTAAATTTAGTAGCGAAATGGACGGACAGCGTTGGGCTCAACGTAAACCCGTCCAAAACTGAACTAGTACTTTTTACTAGGAAATACAAAATCCCGTTCATAGCCCCACCTTAGCTTAGAAACACGGGACTCATCTTTACAAACAAAGCAAAATAGTTAGGGTTGACCCTCGATAGTAAACTTAACTGGAAACAGAACATTCTAGACCGAACCAAGAAAGCGGAAATCGCCATCTACACCTGTAAAAAGGCTATAGGTCCTAAATGGGGTCTTCAACCTAATATAGTCCACTGGTTGTACCTGGCGGTGGTCAGACCAATCCTGCTTTATGGCGTTCTCATCTGGTGGCCTGCACTCGAAACAAGGTGCAACACAAACTCTATCGAAAGAGTACAACGATTAGCATGCAAATGCATCACAGGGGCTCTCAGGTCCACTCCCACAGCCGCCTTAGAAACCCTACTTAATATATATCCCATTGACATCTTTGGGAAAATGGTAGCATCTAAAGCAGCCCTAGGACTTAGAGAATCTCTCCAGTGGTCAAGCTCACAAATTGGCCACATGAAAATCTTACAAAACTCCAATCCCAGAGTAACAGATTACATATCCCCATTCATTGATTTCAATATCAAATATAACACCCCCATCCCAGATCAGATCCGCATGGGATGAAGGTATCATTCGAAATGACGCCGCAATCGAAATCTATACAGATGGTTCCAAAACATCGGAGGGCACACGATTAGGTATATTTTCCGAATCACCTATGATAAACGTAGCTCTCCGACTTCCGGACCATTGTAGCATCTTTCAAGCGGAAATATCGGCTGTTCGTGAAGCAGCGCGCAGACTCTCTATGCACCCGATAGATGGTAAGTCTATCGGTCTTGACATAAATAATCAGTCAGCGATTAAAGCTCTGGAAACGCCAACAATAACATCTAAGTTGGTCAAACATTGCCGCGAATCTCTTAACGAGATTGCGGACAGATGCAATATTACTCTGTGCTGGGTCCCGGGACATAGAGATATTCCAGACAACTGTAAAGCGGATGAACTAGCTAAACAAGGCACCGTACTACCTCTAGATGTCAATAGAGAGGTACCGGCACCACCAATACAATTGATGAAAATCCGTATGTTTAACGAAGCGCAATCTATTGCAAACAATAGATGGAGTAATCTAGCTACGTGCGTATCGACCAGGAAGATCTGGCCTTTACTAGACGCAAAGAAAACCAAAAATCTCCTTTCATTAAATAGTAGGAACATAAGCCTCACAGTAGGAATAATCACAGGACACTGCTTGTTAGGTAGACACGCCACTAGAATGGGTGTCCCAGCAAACGATTTCTGTAGAAGCTGCAGAGATGAAGAGGAGGAGGAGAATAGTCTCCACCTCCTCGGCACATGCCCAGCGCTAGCCACACTAAGAAAGAAGCTACTATGCGAATACTTCTTTGAGGACCTAAGTGACCTGTCTAACACAGACATAAGAAACTTAAATAGATACATAGGTAAATCCAACTGGTTTAGCTGAAATGCCCCCCCCACACCATTACCAGCCCTCTTTCCCTCTTTATTGGTTACTACCAATCCCCAAAAGGTACTGCAACAGACACCTCCCAAGATCGATAGTTAACCCTCTCATATCACTAGACCAATGCCTGTAAATAACAATACTGCATAGGAGTAACAGAGATTGATTGAGGCAATCAATCCCCCTATTACTCCCATGCACACCACCTACACGGTGAACTAGGTACTAAGGGTTTGACTGAAGCAGTCACCCTACCTAGCCAAACCATTTCCAAAAGTTCGACTGCATACTAGTGCAAGATTGACTGCATCAGTCATCTCGCTCTACTTTCCCCACTATTTCCACTGTCCACCTAGGTATGGGTTCAATTGAAACAATCACCCTACCTAGTCCACACTCTATGCATAGCAGTACTTAGAGTTCGATTGAATCAGTCACTCTATGTACGCCTATGCTCCTCTACACCTACGCTGTCCACCTAGGTATGAAGGGTTTGACTGAATCAGTCACCCCGCCTAGTCAAAACTATGCATAACAGCAATTAGAGTTAGACTGAATCAGTCACTCTACTATACTTATGCACCTCTACGCCTACACGGTTTATGGGACCTGCCAATATAACTTGCACACACAGTATAGGGGGTTCGATTGAATCAATCACCCCCCCATCACTTGTTGCGCACTATACCTTCTCGGTACACTTTGACTTCAGGGTTGACTGAGTCAGTCACCCTCTCTAACCTTTTCAGTCAGCATTGTGAGCCAAAAACCTCATGAGAAAGGTTAAGGTTCCACCGGTAACCGGTGACTCGACCGGTCACTACTCATATGGTATCACAATGGACCCAAGCGGTCTAAGTGTGTCCTGACCCTGTCAGGACAGCCACCTTTACCAAACCTAACCTAACCTACTTAGGTGGCGCTACAGTCCGGGGTGGACCAGCTAGGAGCTTCAAAAGGCCGTCATCAACACGCCAAAGAAACATGGTGGTGGAGTGATGAAGCTAAGGAAATGATAAATGAGAAAAAAGCGGCTTTCAAAGCTTGGCCAAAGTGCTACTCTAATAATAGAGACGAAGAAGCTCGCCTCGAAGTGGAATACAGATGTTGCAAAAAAAAAGCGAAGAAGAAGTGTGCCCAGCTTCAAGCACGAATGACCTGTATCGGGAGCTGGAGAAAATATCTTCCCCGGTTGTTGTTGCATACCAGGCTATCCAGGAGCTGCGACGACACAATATGTACAAGAGCGCAACCATCTTCAAAATATCTGACCAATGAAGGAGAAATACTCAGGAGAATCGTTCGCCAAAGTTCAATAACAATGCTCATGGCCAGCTTCTTGTGGATGACGACAAAATTCTACAGAGGTGGCAGCAGTATTGTGAAGAACTTTTGAATGAGCAGTTTCCCCGGCTATACTTTCCAAGAGCCACCCCGAACTGTGAAGTAGAAGTAAGTGAGGCGGCCAAATACTCCAAAAAACGAAAAGCAGTTGGACCAGACGAGGTGCCCTCTAAGTTCTGGGAAAAGATGGGAAACATCGGGTTCAGATAGCTCAGAAATCTCATCTTCAAATTTATGAGAAGTGATCCAATGCTGAATCAATGGAGGGAAAGTTACCTTCTCCCTGTATACAAAGGGTGATACGTGAAACTGTGATAACTACCGTTCGATCAAGCTGATGTCACATACCATGAAGATCGTTGAGCGGGTATTAGGTGACCGACTGCGAAAAATAATTCGGCTATCTGATGATCAGTGCGGGTTTGTCTCGGGTAAATCAACCACAGATGCAATCCAAAGTATAAGGATCATAATGGAAAAACATCGTGATTCCTTAAGGGATTTGCATATTGTATTGGTTGACTTTGAAAAGGCATTCGACAGACAACCACGAGATCTGGTATGGGTGGCGCTAAGACATCGAGGGGTTCAAAAAACCTATGTACAGATTATCATGGACATGTACGAAAGAGCAAAGACAAGAGTAAGATGTCCCGCTGGAGTAACCGATCCAGTTCCCAATCAAAGTCGGTGTATACCAGAGAAGCGTTTTAAGTCCTTTGCACTTTATTGCAGTTCTTGACTATCTGCTTGAAGGTAAAGTGATGGACCTCAAGGTAGATCAATTATGTTTTGCTGAGCCATCATAAGTGAGGATCCTACATCCCCGCAACGAGCACTTGATGTGTGGGTGGATGTTTTTGAGTGAAGTGGGTATCGCATTAGTTCAAAAAAGACAGATTACTTGTGCTGCCTGTTCTGTCATCCACTCAGGCCTATTCCAGACATTTATTTGAATGGAACAGTGCTTCTCAAGTGCGAAAAGTTCATATATCTGGGGTCTATGATCAATAGCAAAGCAACCCGTGATGACGACATCAATCATCGCGTAAACGTAGGGTGGATGAAGTGGCAAGGAAACTCCACTATCTTCTGCGACTGAAAAATACAGTTTTGAATGAAGCTATGCGGAAATCCTGGTCTTCTGCTTTAAGAAAAACATGGTACTGTGACATATTTGTACGAGATACGATTTGACAGGATTTGCTAATGCCTCAAGACACGATTTCATTTTTTTTTCATGACAACACTGGAGATGACGGGGACAACACATTTCAGATGTGAGTTTAAGCTAAGCTATTCGAATGCAATATATCTACTACGATGGCAGTACTAAAGTTAACACTTGCCATTCATCATTTTGCAGTTGAAGTACGAATATCTTTATCTAGTCGGGGACTGTTTACGAATTAGATTACTCATGGCTGAGAATCAACATTATCACGACTAATTAATCATCTATAGAGCGAAGACTTTTTATAGGTTTCTGATTCACTCTGGGAACCAATAAAGGAATTTCTTTCAGGAAACGTGTTTACTTCGTCAATGTAATTGATATTGAGTGGGTAATTTCAAGTTCCCATGAACTAAACACTGCGCAATTAGTTGCTAGTGGTGTTGGCATCAATCAACTGACGAAGAAAATAAAAAAATCCACAACAAAAGACTCTTAAATTAAATAAATAAATTAAAAAAGAAAATAAAAAGACACACTTAAGCCCGCCACCGGTCCAATCGAAAGTTGCTCTGACTTTTTGGAGGTCGTATGCATACTCGTATCTAAATATTTTTGCCTTTTTTTCGAGTTTGAATTTGCATTTTTTTATTTTTATTAAGTGAGCGGTGCTGTGGGTTGATCGGGGTCTGTGTTCGATTTTATTGGAACTCTGATGGCAGAGTTGTCACTAGTTTAATTCTGGTGGTGATGATAGGAGTTGGTGAATCGTTGGAGTTAGAAATATTTGACCTTTAATGCTTGAAGTGAGGCTGACTTGAAAGGCAGTTTGTGGTGCAAAAAAATATTCATTGCAGCAGACGAATACAAATTGAGGTTATTAGCCATAAGCATGGTGATGCTGTGCCACGTTAATTACAGTCTGTAGCTGAACAGATGTGGCTTGATTTCTAATAAGACACGACCTACTACCAGTGGCATTGTTTTGGTATTAATAAGGTAACTAGGGTAACACAATTTGGAGCTCAATGGGTTTTTAATTTCCAAAGCTGTAACGTGCTGACTGATTCATTGATCAAACGGAAACCCCTGTCGTTCTGGAAAAGATCTATTGCTTCCCCGAGAAACGTGTCCTGGGTCTGAAGGTGGGAAGCATGGACTATGTAACTTTAATTTGAAGCCTTTTCGACCAAAAGACTAAAGCTGGTGATCTCGTAGACGTTAGGGCTTGACAGATCGTTTAGATCATTAAGCAATACTAACCCAAGATTTTCTTTCTTATCGTGGATAGAGCTGAAAAAGTCGGAGGAAGAGTTCTTGACCATTCATCAGGATTTGGACAATTGAAGACGACAAACTTGTACTGGAAAATGTTTCAATCAGATAGAAGATGATAACAGAAAAGACTGGTGCATCCGTTGCATGACTATTCAAACTCGTTAGATGTCAGTGCTATATGAGTATCGGGAATGCATACTGCACCTTAGAAATAACCGATTGCTCCTAATAGCACTATATTTGGAAAGCGCACACCCCATGAGAAGAAGACTGGCCTCGGATATTGCCAAACCTGGTAAACCAGGGCATCCTTTGGAGCCAGGCCTGAAGGGTGTTAGTTTGCGAGCGTCTGGTTGTCGGCCTGTCCCGCACGGCAGACGACCGGGTCAAACCCGAAATGGCTACGAGCTTCCTGTCAATGGTCTCGCGAACTATTACGCGAGTCAAGGGGTGAGCGCGCAATGCACCGATAGGGGCACAGATGGATTCTCCAATTTTCGACAACGGCATCGAATTAGGATAGACACATGGAGCGTTTCATCGCTCACAGGAAAGGACCTTGAGTTTGTTGAGGAGGCTGTTAAAAGTCGACTAGATATAGTTGGCGTCTCTTCAACAAAGCAGAGAGGCTCTAAAACTGTGGATGGCTGGAATCTCTTTCTGTCAGGAGTCGCACCCTCAAAGTCTGCTCAGGCGGGAGTGGGGATACTCACAAGTCCCAGGTTGACAGGCAGAGCATTGGAGTGGATACTATTACGAGGGAGACTTGCGATCTTAAAGCTCAAGCTTGAAAGATCAACTCTGGCATTGGTGCAGGTATATACAGCGAACCTTCAGTCAGACTATGCAGCTTTCTTAGATGAAATTGCGGATATGGATTCTGATGGGTGACCTCAATGCTCACGTAGGTGTAGATGTTATGACATGGGGGAGTGTGATTAGGAGGAACGGTGATCCTGATCAAAACGCAAACGGGGAGAAGTTGTTAAATTTTTGCTGCGAAAATGGCTTTTCCACCATGAACACAATCTTTCCACACAAAGACATTCACAAATACACATGGTACCGTCAAAATCTTCAGCAGAAGTCGCTGATAGATTTATTTGTGGTACCATCGTGCCTGAAGAGAATGGTACGTGATGTTCGCGTATTGAGAGGGGCCGAACTGTCAACTGTGGCTGGTCAAACGGTAGTGCATGCGATCATATGAAAACACAAGTATTTTCACTCAGCTGAGGCCTACCAACTCCTACTCTCAACCTCCACGCGGTGACAGCCGGGTGCCTAGTACCTTTATCCAAGAAATGGGTAACCAACCACGTTTGGCGGATTCCCACTAGAGCACTTCTTCCTGTTCCAGGCGGCAGCGGACGAATTCCCTAGACGGAGTCAACGGTGGCGTCTATAGTTCCAGTTAGGTTGAACTTAGTGAATACCTTGCGCGAGCTGCTTCGACGTATTCGGATCACAGGTCGGTAAGGAATTTCCAATGTTGGTCAGGACATTGGAATAGAGATAGTGGCGGAGGAGCGCTTAATGGGCCAACGGCAGCGCTCATACTCCCGTAGTGGACTACTGGCACCGGTGCAGCCGGCCCCTCGTCCTAGGGGAATAATTAAGGAACTGGCCCTCCAGGTTGGGGGTTGTGCCGTCGGGGTAACTTCCCTACCACGTAAAAAAACTCATGGTTCCGAAACAACCAAAAGCCTCGGATAAGGATGACTCAACTAATGACGACCCCAGCAAACGAAATAAGGACAACGACCTTCGGATCTGTACGTGGAATGTTCTGTCCCTTTAAAGACCACGTGCAGCCGAACAACTAGCAGAGGCCCTAGACTGCTATAAAGCAGATATTACCGCCATCCAGGAAGTGCGATGGAATGGGCCGGGCAAAAAGAGGATGAAAAACTGTGACATCTACTACGGTGATTGCTACAGAGGCAACAAACGTTTATTCGGATGCGGATTTGTCATACGCGGCAGACTTAGGCAAGAAGTCTTAAGCTTCCGACACGTTAGCGAGAGTATTATAACTATCCGGCTAGCAAGGCTAAATTCGCCAACATAAGCCTAATATGTGTGCATGCCCCCACGGAAGAAAAGGACCCTGCCAGAAAAGAGTGTTTCTACGAGCTCCTCGACAAGACATATGAGCAATGTCCTAAATACGACGTTAAAATCGTATTGGGCGACTTTAACGCCAAAATAGGAAAGGAGGACGTCTATGGTAGGGCAGTCGGTAAGCATAGCCTATACGACACCACGCCTGATAACGGACTAAGGCTAATTGATTTCGCTATGGAGCGAAATGTCACCATAGCAAGCACATGGTTTCCTCATCTCGATATTCATAAGCAGACATGGCGGTCCAATGATTATGTAACGATCAACCAAATTGATCATATTGCGATCGACACAAGACATGCCTCCAGTATTCTGGATGTCCGGACCTTCCGAGCGGCCAACATAGACTCGGAACCTCAGCATCGTTTGCCCGATCCACAAGAAAGAAGACCCCCTCAACTGCGCCAATTATAGAGGCATCAGTCTCCTCAACATCGCATACAAGATCTTTTCTGCGATATTGTGTGAACGCCTGAAACCTTTTATCAACAGCCTGTTTGGCCCCTATCAAATCAAATCTTCACACTTCGGCAGATCCTGGAGAAAGCCAAGAATTCCAAATCGATACTCACCACCTCTTTATCGATTTCAAGGCCGCCTATGACAGCTCTATAGAGAAGAGCTTTATAGAGCCATGTCTAGTTTTGACATCCCTGCCAAACTTGTCCGTCTGTGCAGGCTGTCGATGGAGAACGCTCGCTGCTCCATCAAGGTCGGTAATGACCTCACCGAGACCTTTGATGTCAAAAAATGTTTTAGACAAGGTGACGCGCTGTCATTGAGGCGGAAGCGGCCAAAATGGGTTTAGCGATAAACGAGGGCAAAACCAAGTATATGCTGTCAGCAAGAAGGGAAATCCAACACCGACGAATTGACATCACATCGCACAGACATCAAGCGAAGAATAACTCTTGCCAATCGCTGTTTTTTTGGGCTTATATGGCAATTCAACAGTAAAGCCCTATCTCGAACTACTAAGGAGACTCTGTATAAGACCGTGATCATCCCAGTCCTGCTTTACGGCGCTGAAACATGGACTTTATTAAAAGAGGATGAAGATATCCTTGGTCGCTTCGAGAGAAAAATTCTTCATAAGATTTTCGGTCCCGTTTGCGTTGACGGATTTTGGAGGAGAAGATTCAATCAGGAACTATACGAGCTGTACAGCGACATCGACCTAGTCAAAAAACTGCGTATTGGACGTCTGAGATGGCTAGGACATGTAGAGCGAATGGACAACAACGCTCCGGCCCGCAGAGTCTTCGAATCTAATCCCGAGGGACGACGCAGTAGAGGGAATCGTCGCCGTAGGTGGCGCGCACAAGTGCAAGGGGACCTCGAGCAACTTGGAGTGCGCAACTGGAAGCAGTTAGCTAAAGACCGAGCTAAATGGAGATGCTTGTTGGTTGAGGCCCAGGTTCACCCCGAACTGTAGCGCCACCTAAGTAAGTAAGAGTATCAATTGAGTCCAGATGTTGTTTGAGGGATTTGAGGATAATCCCAATTGCTGGGTAACTGTGAAGGGGTGGTTGTGATGGATTCCTTTTAGCATAAAGTCCGAAATGTATACTGCATGTCTATGTTTCTCATGCTACTACAATAATTCCGTTCCGATTTTCTAGGAACTAAACACATCTGTGGCTGGTTTTTCCCTGATCTCCCAATGCCACCACAGCAGCCGGTCCATTCGATCCCAGAACGACACGGTTCCAATTAATTCCAAATAAATAAGTAAAACTAAATAACCTGAAGTCAAGTCAATTCGTTACCAAACTAAAAATAGAAAATAAAAAACCATTTAAACGAAATCAAATTAATTTGATCTCTCGTTTGGTCAACAGAGTCCCCTTACCTGCCGCCTGCCTGCCCACTGAAACCACTACCGTATACGGAAATCGAATCAAAGATGTAATTCATAGTCCAGTCCGACAACGAGCTGGTTGCTGTTTACCAGCACACATTCGCACTGCGCTAACTAACCAGGTCCGGAGCGGTGAGCAATTGTGGTGAAAGTATTCTCTGTCACCGATGCCGCCGCCACTGGACACGTCACCTTCCGCGCCGCACTGCCAATCGACATCCGAAGCTTTCTAATAAAATCTTCGTTTGGGCTTTGAACACGGCGGTAAACAGTTTGATATTGGTTTTGCTTGTTCCACTTTGGACGACTTTTTTCCTTCGTTTTCCGGGATGTAAATGAAGAATTACCACTATTTCGTCGGGTTGCGGGGGAGGAACTGGTATTGGTGTATGCTGGAGACCAACAAAAGTCGGTGTTCATTGGGGGGGAGGAAATGCGCCTACCTACCTTTACTCTGTAACCACATTTCCTACTCGTATCCTCGTGCTCACAGACTGGCTGGCACACAAACCGAGGAGCGATATAGTGTCGTACCAGTCGACAGACAGATATACATTCTCGCACACAGCAGTCAGAGAGAAGGCGAAAGGATAGAAAGTGCTCCGGTATGGCTATGGGTAGATGATCAGAAGCGCAGGAACGAAGTTGAAGGTACTTCACTTCAAATGCCATTGAACTTGGATTCTTTTTGCATTTTTTTTTTTTTGCGATGGCAACTTACCAATTATTCAGGTATTGTGCATCCAGGCAGGATGGAGAGTCACTTCTATGCATACTCTACCGTGGGAGGGCGGCATCCGTCCTCGTAGCACCGAAGTGCACCCTGCATGATTTATGAATCGACTTCTGTTCTATTACCTCAACTGGAAGATACTGAGGATGAGGGGAGATTAAAGGATAGGACCAGGAAACGTAATTAAATTTATATATGATCTTGTTGGAGCGCTGGGCCAACGTTTTTGTTGCGTGTACAGTGCACAAATTGGCATCAGGGGATCTAAGTAAACTTTTCAAATGCAATTGCAGCCATGGTATGCCATGGGGAGAGGTGTTTTGATGTCCGTGTTTGAGTTAATTAAAATGAAAATTGGTTCGAGTTCAGTACACTCTGGGGTTCAAATTAAAGAAGTTTGAAGTTATGATTTAAGTTTGTTTTGGAAATTAGGTGCTCATTTTGTGTGTGAGGGTTAACGCCAAGCCGATTTCGATAGAACTTTTGTAGAACCACAAAAGGCAAGGGAAATGCTTTTGCTGAACTATGAGGGTATACAGAGTATTATACATGTATGATCCGTTTCATACGGCTTGTTATATGAACCAATGTGTAATATACCTCCTTGGCAGCTTCAAGCCCCTCAAGTTCCCAGGACCTGATGGTATAATTCCTGCTAAGATTCAGCAATATGAGGACATTGTGCTTACACGGCTCAAAGTCATCATGTCTTAATCTAGTCTACATTCGCAAATTGTGGGCCGAGGTTGAAGTCGTCTTCATACCTAAGGCAGGAAAAGCTCGCATGTGGAACCAAAGGATCTCCAACCTGTCTATCGTTCCTTCTACTGAAAACGTAAGAAAGGCTGATTGATATCCACCTTCGATAGAGCATTAGCCCGACTTTCCTCTCGGCGTCCCAACAAGCGTACTGCAAAGGAAAATCGGTAGAGACAGCCTTACACTTGTTTCTGCGTATCATTGAAAGATCTCTGAGCATTAATAAATGCACAATGGTGGCTTTCCTTGACATTGAGGGATCTTTTACGGGTGACAATGTCAAATCAAATGCAATTACCGACGCATTTGCAGGTCTGAAAGTGGATACTTCGCACGGATCAATCAATTACTCACACGCAGGATTATTAACTCGCAGTTGGGCGGAGCATCGGCCAGAAGATTTGCCTGTTGCGGAACACCCCAAGGTAGAATCTTGTCGCATTTTCTGTGGAATCTGGTAGTAAATGAGCTACTAGTGGACCTGGATAGGTCGGGTTTTAGAGTAATTGCTTATGCTGATGACATTGCTATCGCTGCCTCTGGCAAGCGCCCAGACACTCAGGGAAATCCTTCAACATGCTCTCTTTTGGCTCACCAGATGTGGCTCCAAATGTGGACTGGTGGTTCTGGTAAAACAGAACTCGTTCTCTTCACGAGGAAATATAAAGTTACCTTCATAGATCTTCCTACGATAAATGGCACCAATCTCACCTTCAATGAAAATGCAATATCCCTGGGTCTTATTTTGGACAGAAAACTGAACTGGAAAGCCAATCTACTAGTACGCGTAAGGAAAACAAATGTAGCTCTCTATACCTGCAAAAAAGACTCTAGGTAGGAGCTGGGGTATGAATTCTCTCATCACCCGTCGGCTGTACGTGTCCGTTATCAGGCCTATACTACTCTATGGCGTGAGCGTATGGTGGCCTGCTCTTCATAGGGCTCTCCACCTCACTCAACTAGCCAAGATGCAAAGATCTGCATACATCATCAGTGGTGCACAAAGAACTACTTCCTCTGCGGCACTGGACATTTTGTTCCATCTGCTGCCCTTAGATATTTTTGGCAAACAGATTGCTGCCAGTACGGCCATCCGTCTAAAAGCCTCCTTGCAGTGGTCTAGTAATCACATTGGTCACTCCTCGATCCATGTTCTTCTCAACTTCACCCATGAAAATACGGACTACATCCCATCGAAACTGAGATTTGACCGAAACTTCCGTACAAATATCACTAAACGGGGCGACTGGGACAACTCTCCCCGGTTGATGGCAGTTCGGTTCACTTCTTTACAGATGGCTCTAAGACCGAAGATAGGGTGGGTTGTGATGTTTTCTCCGAATAGCTCAACCTGAACATCTCTTTCCGCCTCCCAGATCACGGCAGCCTTTTTCAGTCGGAAATCATGGGGATTAGGGAAGCCCTGTCCTGGCTGAAATGTAATGTACTATCTGTCAGGGATATTAGCATTTTCACTAACAGTAAAGCCAAGTCCCTGAAATCGTATTCCTTCACTTCAAAGGCCGCCTTATTTTGCCCTTTGTCTCTTACGGAGATGACAGAGTAGTTTAGCATCCACCTATGCTGGGTGCTACCACCAGAAGACATCAGAACTCCAGCTGATGCGTAAATTCAAAGTCGACTTTCCTTGTGTCCAGGACTGGCTTCGACCAGAGTCTGAGCGCTGGGGTCTTCGTGGAAGTCGACAACATTAGACTTCACTTCTCGTTAGGCAATTATGCATCTGTTTTCCAAGCGGAAACTTCTGCAATCCTAATGGCCATGAACTATGTTGTGAAGAAAAGGTGGAAGGGCCGTATTTGTGCCTGGAGTGACAGTCAGGCTGCACTTAAGGCCTTGCTTAACCCTGTAACCACTTCCCAAATGGTTCGTGAAACCAAAAACTCTTTGAACTCGGTCACAAGGCTGAATTCTCTGTCTCTTATCTGGGTCGCAGGTCA
Organism: Brachypalpus laphriformis; assembly: GCA_945910035.1. Lineage (NCBI taxonomy): Eukaryota > Metazoa > Arthropoda > Insecta > Diptera > Syrphidae > Brachypalpus > Brachypalpus laphriformis. The sequence goes on from OX246756.1 coordinate 40,935,489, forward strand.
TACTGGGATCTTGGGGAACGAGATCTCCGATGAGATTGCTAGACAAGGCTCAGAGGAGGGTTTCTCAGGTCCCAAACCCGCGATGGGTTTCCCTGCGTCCTCGGTTAGGGCTTCCATTGACGATTGGGTCTCTCACGAGCACAATTGTGTGCGGCATGACTCTCAAGGATGCAGGTTTACTAAACGCATGCTCCCGGACGTCTGTAAGAAATCAGCGGCATTCTTGCTGTCTCTCAGCAGAAAAGACTGTAGACAACTTATTGGCGTCTTGACAGGCCACTTTGCTTTTGCCAAGCACCTTAACGTGTTGGGCTTAAGTGACACTACAATCTGCGACGCTTGTGGAGAGAGCCACGACACCGCGGAGCATTATCTCTGTGAGTGTCCGGCCTTTGCTCGTATCAGGTGGCAGATCCTCTGTGCGGATGTGTTGAGTGCTGGTACTGTAAGCTCCTCATCACTGAAGTGCTTGCTTGGCTTTCTTAGAAAGACAAGGAAATTCCAATAAAATGGGTAAATCAGGGTATGCTCTCTGGTAGTACAATGGACCAGTGGCGTCTGAGTGCTCCAGTCGAGCGTTTCCTATCCCGAAAAAAAAAAAAAAAAAATGGGGGCTACTGGCCACAGGAACATTCCGGGATACTGCAGGACGAATGATTTCGCCAGACAGGGTACATTTCTAGGAATTGTACCTGATAGGCAAGCCCTAGTTATGCCCGTCGCTACATGTTAGCATCTACTAAAGCTGAACGATATTAGCAAGACTAACCACAGATGAGAGAACGGCTTAACGTGTCACATTTCGAGACAGATCTGGCCTAAGCTGGACAAGAAACGTAGCGCCGATATCGGTGTCCTCGCTGGACACTGTCTTATATACCAACATGCCAAAAGACTTAGCCTCTTCTTCAACGACTTCTGCAGGAGCTGTAGGGATGATGTGAAGTGTGTCTCTTGTGCGGTCGATCTTGTGTTCGCCTCTCTAATGGCTTTATTCCCTGCAACGAGCTTGTGTGTGCAAGGTGGGATACATACAGAGGGGTCAACGTCTTCTAGTAAGGTTGCTGAGCCGATTCTTGCTAGCTCGTCGGCTTTCTCATTCCTCGTGTCGAGGGACCCATCTGAGTGATACCTTGTGCTGTGTTCCAAGAACTCTGAGCTCTTCTCGACAACACTTTACAAGCTTCAATTTAATTTCTATGGCAGTAATCGCTTTTATAGCTGCCTGGCTGTCGATAAAGATGGTAATACCTTCTGCCGGTATTGCCCTTACCACAGACTCACGGACGGCTGTTGCCACTGCTAAGACATCTGCTTGGAAGACGCTGCTGTGGTCTGGAAGTCGTATGGATTTCATTTTAACTAGGGAGTCGGAGAAGATGCCTGATCCTACGCCAGTGCTCATTTTTGAACCATCTGTGTAGATGGCTTTAGATCCGACGTTAGGTATGTGACCGCTTTTCCATTCTTCCCTGCTAGGATAGGGGGTAGAAAAAGGCCTTACAAAGTCTAAATATGGCGTCGTGTAGTCCGTTATGGGCATGTAGGCAAAGTTATCAAGTAGGATCATCGAGTGACCTATTCCATTTGGTTTGCAGTTTGCTAACTGGCTGATTCGCATAACATTAATGGCTATTGACGTGCGTATAAAGATGTCTAGCGGTAGCAGGTTGAGAATAGCCTCGAGTCCTGCGGTTGGGGTTGTCCTTAGAGGTCGGTTGGGGTTAATTAGACTGAGGCCGATGTCTATGTTTCTTAGAGTCCTTTTAGCCGCTTCGGTATTTACATTACTGAAGGCTCTTTCAATGTCCAGAAATGAAGCTAGGGTGAACTCTTTATCTTTAAGTGATTTTTCTATAGAGCCGACAACATGGTGTAGGGTAGTTTCCACACTTTTACCCATTGTGTATGCGTGTTGGGCTGGGGATAAGTCCCCCGGACTTGAAGAGTTAGCTACTGATACCACTAAAAAGCAATTCATTAAAATCTTGTCTCAAATGCAATATCAAAGTGCAAGAGGGGATAGCCTAAGGACTTACCAAAACTATTTTCAACATTTTCTCTATAGTATTTCAAATATGAAGACACTTGATTCTCATTTTAATAATTACGTTTCTTTCTCGTGTCAAGAATAATATTTTATTATATCCTCGTTTCTCTGTCTCACTTTCTTGAAATATTTCCACGGCAACAAATGAGAAAAACCTCACAATGCCATTCAAAGTGAATCTTAAAAAAAAAAATGTAACAATATGAAAATCCTGCTGGAAACTCAATAAAATTAATGGTATGGGGAGATGAGATAAAATATACTAAAAGAGGAACTAGAGTGAAAAATTGTATTCATAGACAAGCGACAAAACTGAGCACATATAGACACAAAGGACCCAAAGTGGATGTACAGTCTCTCGATCTTGACATGAAAAAAATACAATTCAAAAGGGTGTGATGCACAATAAAACAATGCACATGCTAAGTGCTCTTAATTTTATTTTTTTAAATAGGAAGAAATGAAGGAGGAAACTAGGATGCCATACAGTAGAACCGTAGTAGACAAAGGACTGCAATATACTCGTATAGTGAGGTGACGGCGATTATTTTGTCTTTGCATAGAAGTCTTCTCTTTTGATTTTGGGAAGCTAATTTGAATCCATGGTAACTTCCCTAACGCGTAAAAAACCTTCGGTTACGAAGCAACCAACAGCCTCGGATACGGATGATTTTACTGTTGACGACCCAAGCAAACGTAAAAAGGACAACGATCTTCGTGTCTGCACATGGAATGTTAGGTCCCTCTACAAACCACGTGCAGCCGAACAACTTGCGGAGGCCCTAGAGTGTTTCAAAGTAGACATTACCGCCATCCAAGAAGTGCGATGGGATGGGCCGGACAAAAGGAGTATGAAAAACTGCGAAATCTACTACGGCGATTGCTACAGACAACAAGGACAGCGTCTATTCGGCTGCGGATTTGTCATTGGAGGCATACTTAGGCAAGAAGTCTTGAGTTTCCGGCATGTGAACGAGCGCCTTATGACTATCCGTATCAATTTGCCAACATTAGCCTAATATGCGTTCACACCCCTCACGAGAAGATGGACGACGCGACCAAGGATGACTTCTACCATCTCTTGGACAAGACGTATGAGCAATGTCCTAGCCATGACGTCAAAATTGCCCTGGCTGATTTCAACGCAAAGCTAGAAAGAGAGGACGTCTTTAGTAGCGTGGTCGGAAAGCACAGCCTGCACGACATCACATTCGACAACGGACTCAGACTAGTCGACTTTGCGGCGGGACGAAATTCTGTCTTTTCGGTTCCCACGTCTCGATATTCACAAAGCAACATGGCTCTCCTTTGATCGAAAAATCGTCAACCAAATCGATCACATTGCGATCGATACAAAGCACTATTCCAGTATTCTGGGTGTCCGGACTTTCCGAGAAGGCTACGTGGATTCGGATCACTACCTAGTTGTAGCCAAGGTACGGCTGCGGACATCCAGAACGGAGCGAAATCAACGAAATACTGTGAGGAAATTTGACGTCAGGCGGCTACAGTCGCAAGAGACTGCCAGAGCCTTTGTCGGTCGAGTTTCTCTTAATCTCAATCTAAGTCCTATACCGCCAGCAGCATATGCGGAAGACCAGTGGAAGCGTTGCCAACAAACCATCAGAGATGCCGCCTCTAATGTACTGGGTTTCTCTCGGCCACCACAACGAAACCCCTGGTTTGATGAGGAATGCCGGTAAGCACATGCAGCTTAACAAGAGGCGTACAAAGCGGCGATGCATAGAAGGACTAGAGCTGCTCACGAGCTCTACGTGCGCAGGAGAAAAGAGGAACATCGACTTCTCAGAAAGAAGAAAACGGAGCATGAGAAGCGCTCGATCGAGGAGATTGAGAAACTTTATTGCAGGAATGATGCTCGAAAATTTTACCAAAAGGTAAAAAGAACATGCCAGGGTTTCAAAGCCAGAACAGAAGCCTGCAGGGACGAAAATGGTAACATAGTAGTAGAATAGTAGAGGATATGGAAGGAATACTTCTGCAGACTGTTAAACGGCGATGATGACCAATATTCCACTGTCAGGCAGAATGAGCCATTCACCAGTGACGATGGCAGTCAAGATTCCCTTCAACCGGATCAGAATGAAGTGAGGATAACGATATCTAAACTTAAATCCAACAAAGCTGCAGGAGCCGACGGCATTGCCGCTGAACTTTTCAAGGCAGGAGGAGATGAATTGGTAAGGAGCATGCACCAGCTCATCTGTAAAATCTGGTCGGATAAAAGTATGCCCGACGAATGGAACCGCAGCATCGTTTGCCCGATCCTGAAGAAGGGAGACCCTCTGAACTGCGCCAACTACAGAGGTATGACTTATACCTTAATATCGCGTATAAGATCCTGTCTGCTGTACTATGTGAACGCCTAAAACCGATCGTCAACAACCTGATAGGTCCTTATCAGTGCGGTTTCAGGCCTGGAAAGTACACAATTGATCAAATATTCACACTACGACAGATCTTGGAAAAAGCCCATGAATATAAAATCGATACGCACCACCTTTTCATCGATTTCAAAGTTGCCTACGATAGCGTGTATAGAGACGAGTTATACAGAGCCATGTCTAGTCTTGGCATCCTTGCCAAGCTCGTCCGAGAAGGTACAGTACGGACCTATACGACCTATATAAGGACATCATCTTAACCAGAAGAGTTCACATACAGCGACTAAGATGGCTGGGTCATTTAGAGCGGATGGAGCCCAACGTTGCCGCGAAGAAATTTTTCCAATCGATCCTGGATGGACGGCGCAGTAGAGGACGACTTCGTGGTAGGTGGCGCAAACAAGTGGAGGGGGACCTCAACCAACTTGGCGTGCGCAACTCGAGGCAGCTGGCTCGTAACCGTGCTGGCTGGAGAAGTTTTTTGGTTGAGGCCCAGTTCCACCCCGGACTGTAGTGCCACCTAAGTATGTTAATTGCAGATGGTATTATCCGTGCTGTAGACACTGATTCACCCAGCCCATGTATAATACATGACGACACATTTCGAGGCTTTTCGCTGTTTATCCAGTCACAATCATTGCTGTGTACAAGACGAGTAAGTGTTCCCACTTTGTCTTGACATTCTAAGGGAGACCATGTATGGGTATTGTTTGATAATTCTGGAGATTTAACGCGAGGATGTAACGCGATTAGATGGTCGCAATATATAGTTTTGCAGTAGGTAACCAGGTCTGACACATGAAAAGGATGGTACAAGACTGGCTAGTACACATGGACCTACAACTTGCAGAAGAGAAGACAGAAGTAGTGTTCATAAGCAGCAGATGAGTCATGGAGACTATAAGAGTAACCGTGGGCGATCACGTGGTAGTTCCCAACCAGAGCTGAAGTACCTTGGCATTACTAAGATGCAAGGGCGCCGTGGCGTAAATGCTTAGTGTGTCGGATCACTATGCATAAGGTTCCAAGTTCGAAACCCAGATAATACCAAAAAGTTTTTTCACGGTCCCACCTCTCGCGAACGTCTGACAAACATCCGAGAGTATTGTTGTCACGAAAAAGATTCTCAAATCGTCGTTCGGATTCGGCATTAAACTGTAGGTCCCTTCCATTCGTGTGAAAAATATAACGCACACAACATGAGTGGTTGCGAGAAGCTAGGCCCTGGCACTTTAAAGAGCTGTTGCGCCAAATATTTGTATTTTTTTAAGGGCGACTTTTAAGCAACATATGCAATATGCAGCTAAGAAGGCAGCAAGCGCAACGGTTGTCCTGTCAAGGATCATGCCAAATATAGGCGGCTAAAGCACAAAAGGAGAATGCTCTAAGCAAGAGCTGCGGCATCGATAATCCTCTACGGCTCCCAAATACGGGCTTGTGGCATGAAGGCGAAGTCATACCGAAGGAAGACGGAGTCGGTTTACAGAATCAACGCGTTGAAAGTATGCAGCGCCTTCCGAAAAATCTCCTACGACGCGACATGTGCAGTGGCTGGCATGGTACCAAAAGACCTTCTGGCTAAAGAAGCCCAATGGAAATATCGTGAGAGCAGGACAGCGGTAACAACTGCTACGAGTCGAAGTGTCACTGAGGCCAAGAACAAGTCTGGATGAATAGCAGGAGAGATGGGAGCACCGTGATAAAGGCAGTGAACGCAGAGAATAATTTCCAATGTAAACGCTTGAATCAATAGGAAGTATGGGGAGCTGAATTCCTACCTGACTCAGACGCTTACTGGCCATGGTTGCTTCAGAGCCTACCTTCACAGGTTTGGACTCGACGAGAACTCCTGACTCCTGAGCTCAACGTGCTCAGAAGCAGTGGAAAATGCGGAATAGGTACATCATGTTCAATTGTCCATGATACTATGAAGAACGACACCTGCTCGTGAACAAACTGGGTGAGGACCTAACCCTAGACAACATCGCCAGCCAGATGATGAGCAGGGAAGATTCCTGTGAAGCAGTTAGCGACACTGTAGCAACCATTATGAAGTAGCAATGAAGACAGGAGCGACAACAACACACAGGATGTTACCAACTCGAATGAGCCGAGTACATAAGGTTGAAGTCCCCCCTCACGATAAAATGCTTGACGGCAGTGCAGCGGGGACCCGGGGAAGAAGGGGTGATGGGTTTAGAGGATTGAAATCCCATACTGCCAGTTCCGTCCTTAAAAGATTCCCACCTTCCGATACAAAAAAAAAAAAAACATGCAAGTTGAAACAGAAATAAGGCACAAAAGCGTGTCGAAAGAATATGAATCTTACGCCAGTTATTTATTTATGGTACACCCTGTACCTTCTCTGCTTTGTTCTTAGTGTATACTTAGGAGAGTTTCTCCCTTTCAATTGCACTAGAATCTTACTACTTTACACTGGAACTCATCCCCATCAAGATTTCTGAAAATAATCTAAAGTTCAAGTTCACAGGGTGTCACGAATCTCTCAGTCACACCAGAGTATACGGAAATTGCACATATTAGACAGTGACTTGCTCATTTCCTATTCAAAAATATTACGTAAAGTCTGGTCTTAATCCCATAAGCAAAATGCTTTTCCTTGATGCACAAGGCCGTAAGTTGTCAATCCACAGCAGTTGTGTGTGCACAACTTTCACGGCTACCGGCAACAAAATCCTGTGGCGCAAAAAGGAGCAATCAATAAATTGCTACCATACCTCCCACATCCCCACATGTATCCATCATTTCGTTAGGTATTTCCTAGAAAACTCCAAACTCCCCTATGACTATGCTCCCCGTGCATGCATATTAAGCCACTTCCGAGAGAGGAGGACTGATGTTAGCTCACTGAAAAAAAATTATAGACCTCTGAAACAATCCAAAGAGGTGCAGCTGGGAACTTAAAAAAAAAAAAAAAGAAGCTAAATTGCCGATTGAAACGCAGGTGGCGACAGTATCGGCAGACAAACACACATCTGTGGGCTTCGTGCGCCGCGGTACTCCAACCTCCAATCTGCCATAAACAAAGGAAGCGAAAAAAGGATTTAAAATGAATTTTGCGTACTAGTGGTGGTGGTGGTGGGGTACACCTGTCGCCCCACTGCAGTATAGATTCCATACACGTCGATTGCAAAAACACAGCTGCTGCCTGGGAGGAGGTCATGTTAATGGCCAAAGTGGCGACACGACACGTGGTAGCTATATAGATTTGTATCTTTTCTGTTTCTAACATGCTTCGGCATGACGTCGTCGTCGTTGTCGTGGCTGTCGGTCGTGAGTTGGTTCTGCCAGAGCGAAAGTTAATTGTCGTGTACAGTCTCGGCTAAAAGCATTTTTTTTTTCCTGATAGCCATCTTGGCTGGTGGTGGTGGGACAACGTTCACCTGGACATACTGATTGTTGCTTGGCGAATTTGAAACTCTTTTTTGTATCTTTTTCGCCCGGAGGCATGAGTTTGGTAGTTTGCAGAGAATTTGAAGGAGGTATAGACGAAGAAGGAAACCATTGAAGTGATTTTGGTTGGTAGTAGTAGTGGAATGCACATGCATATACTCATATGGTCAACAAGGGTGGAGAGCCTTGTCAAGGCTTCGTTCTACATTTTTCCATTTTTTTTTTTTTTTTTGTTGACTTGGATTTCTCATTTTTGCCAATGGTGCAATAATAATTATCCTTGAGCTAGTGTTTTTTATTTATTCGTAGAAGGAGAGCTAGTATGCACATGAAAGTGCAAAGGAAATTCTATAAGTTTATCGATTTATTTGATTTAATGTTGCTGTTGTGGTTTTATAAGAAACAACAGAAGACACACATAGTGTGTACATAACAAATGTAAGTTGTAATTCAAGTTGTGTGCGCGTGTGTGTGGATTTGTTGCCTTAGAAAGCTTAACACATGAATTGTGCTGTGACCTAGATTATGGACCACGAGCTAAAGGACGTGTGTTTAAAAAGACTGTCTAGCGGATTAGTTGTAGAGCAGTGCACATGTTGGGAATTGTTGTTCATGTGGGTGGAACTTTATGGCATTTCTAGATCAATGTGGCCTTCTTATATCCTTCAAGTGGTAGTCATCGAATAGCAGTGAAACGTGCAGGAAAGTAGGATTTCAACCGAAGTTACTTGTGAACGTACCTCACATACGTTTTGTTAAGGAACTAGTGGATTAGCCTGGATCCACATAAAAAACTTGGATTGTGTTATTTTCTTTTATATTCCTAAACCATCCTCAAGGAATTAAATGTGTTCATGCACACAAAGCTTAGAGATGGGCAAGTGAGTGACCAACATAGGCTCGAATCACTGCCTTGTTTTAGCCAAGGTACGAATGAGGATATCCCAAGCTGAGCAACAAAGAAGAATCACTGAGAGAAAATTTAACGTCGAAAAGCTACAATCGCAAGAGTCTTCGTTGAACGTGTATCCCGAAAACTGTCAATCACCTTTATGCCGCCAGCATCAATTGCTGAAGACCAGTGGCTACGCTGTCAACATGCCATCAGAAACGCCGCGACTGACGTGCTGGGTCTCGCTCGCCCACCACCACGAAGGCCCTGGTTTGACGAAGAATGCCGGCGAGTGCATGCAGCAAAACAAGAGGCATATAAAGCGGTGCTGCAAAGGAAGACGAGAACCGCTCGTGAGCTCTACGAGCAAAAGAGACGGGAAGAACATCGGCTTCTCCAGAAGAAGACGAAAGAGCATGAGAAGCGCCCGATCGAGTATATTGAGAGCTTATACTCCAGGAACAATGTACGGAAGTTTTGCCAAAAGGTAAAAGAGAGAAGCAATGCCCATACAGAAACCTGTAGAGATGAAAATGGAAACCTCGTAGTAGAATCAGCGTGCGACGTGACAGGCGCTGGCCACAGAAGCAAAGAAGCTGCACGGAGGTGCAACAGCAGGACCGTCTATAGAATCACCAAAGAGCTGACAGGTGGTCGCAGCTCCAGGCAACACCCAGTGAAAAGCCTAGACGGCTGCTTGTTCATTTCGGATGAGGACCAGCTTAAGAGATGAAAGGAGCATTTTGCTACGGTTTAGAACCGCGTATTCGCTAGCGTTATGCTCCTAAATCAGACTGAGATGCCCGAGGTAAGAAGTTCCCGAATACGCACCATGACTCTGTGAGGGTATCTTCCTTCAAAGGCTGAGGTGGGCTCGCCGGCCCCAGGTTCAACCCAAAGGAACACCCTAGACTTTGGGAAAGAGGTATTTCTCGGATTGGTTTAACAATAGTTGCTTGGAACAATTCTAGTAGGGTTTTATAATTTCTTAAAAATTTTTATACCTAACAATAGAAATGATGAGCTTACTACTATCGTCGTCCTGCGTCTGGTTCTGGTACGGGCCGGGGTTATGTGTCCTGTTGTCTGGCTCGGTTCGGTGCGTCGTCTCGAAGGAGTTTCAGTCCCTACTTAGGGCAGGCTTAGAAGGTCGCAGTCCGCACTTAGGGCAGGCTTGCGATGACCCAGTCCGCACTCAGGGCAGGCTTAGGAGGGATACAGTCCACACTTAGGGCAGGCTTGGAAGGTAGCAGTCTGCACTTAGGGCAGGCTTGCTGTGACCCAGTTCGCACTTAGAGCAGGCTTAGGAGGGACCCAGTCCGCACTTAGGGCAGGCTTAGGAGGGATCCAGTCCACACTTAGGGCAGGCTTGGAAGGGATCCAGTCCGCACTTAGGGCAGGCTTGGAAGGTAGCAGTCTGCACTTAGGGCAGGCTTGCTGTGACCCAGTCCGCACTTAGGGCAGGTTTAGGGGAGACCCAGTCCGCACTTAGGGCAGGCTTAGGAGGGATCCAGTCCACACTTAGGGCAGGCTTGGAAGATAGCAGCCCGCACTTAGGGCAGGCTTGCTGTGACCCAGTCCGCACTTAGGGCAGGCTTAGGAGGGACCCAGTCCGCACTTAAGGCAGGCTTAGGAGGGATCCAGTCCGCACTTAGGGCAGGCTTGGAAGGTAGCAGTCCGCACTTAGGGCAGGCTTGCTGTGACCCAGTCCGCACTTAGGGCAGACTTAGGAGGGACCCAGTCCGCACTTAGGGCAGGCTTAGGAGGGATCCAGTCCACACTTAGGGCAGGCTTGGAAGGTAGCAGTCCGCACTTAGGGCAGGCTTGCTGGGATCCAGTCCGCACTTAGGGCAGGCTTAGGAGGGACCCAGTCCGTACTTAGGGCAGGCTTAGGAGGGAGCCAGTCCGCACTTAGGGCAGGCTTGGAAGGTAGTTTAACAAAGGCGCGGCAATGTCGGTTTGTTTCTCTCAGACCGGGAGAAACCTATCGGACGGGCCGGCTACAGCTTGTAGCAGACCCGTGGGTTATTGCCCAATCACCGAGGTGAAGGCAGAAAAAAAGATCGGTGGAAAGTCGTAACACCAATTCCTGGATAGGCTGTCAAGAGTACTCTTGATTAGTACTACCACGTATGAGCAGACTCTCTCGAATGACTTTCATCCACTCTCCTTTATGAAAAAATCCTGCAAGACGAGAATGTGAATCATGAGCCAAGGTTTCGCTACCCACCAATAGATGGCGGCCCCCGCGTTAGGTGTTAAGCGAAGTGGGCGCCGTGTGTGGATGATCGCTGATTTATATTTCTGTGGCGGTGGATTATGTCACTTCGTTACACTCTCAGTAATGATGTGATCAGTACTGTGATCAAAGCACTCAAAACCAACAAGGCAGTAGGACTTGACGGTATTCCACCAAAGCTCTTACGAGCAGCGCCAACAACATCGGCTGAGCTTCTGCTTCCACTTATACATAGAGTGAGTTTGGGAAGCTGAGAGCTTTCCTAACGAGTGCAAAAAGGGAATGATCGTCAAGCTTCCTAAGAAAGAAAATTTAATGGAGTGCAGAAACTGGAGGGGTATCCGTGTGCTGCCTGCTGTAGCTTAGATAATAGCTACCATCACCCTGGAGCGAATTAAACAATACTCGAAGACACACTTGATGCCGATAAGCAGGTTTCAGCTCTGGATCCTCCTATGTCCACCTCATCAACACCACGCGGATTATCATCGAACAGTGCGTTGAATATTGATCGCCACTCCACCTGTTGTTCATCGATTTTGAGAAGGCGTTCGATAGTGTCAACAGGGAGTTTATTTGGCGTGCCTTACGCAGGAGAGGTATTCCCGATAAACTAATTGCTATTATCAAAGCTACATATGAAGGCTCCAAGTTTCACATTCTGAAGAGAGAAAGATTGTCTGAGGAATTTGAGATCCAAAGTGGGGTAAGGCAAGGCTGTATCCTTTCACCAATACTATTCCTATTTTTGATTAGCAATCTGCTTCGTGCAGCCTTGTCGACAGGAAACGGAGGAATTCGATGGACTCTTACATCTCAACTGAAACATCTTGAGTACGCTGACGATGTATGCTTACTCTCCCACAGAATTATGGACCTCCACCAAATGACAGCAGATGTAGAGAGGGAGGCACGCGTCGTCGGGCAAAAACAGCCCGGAACTAACTCATCGGCTCAAATATGCATTGCTGGACAACCGGTAGAGCGAGTAGAGGATTTCCAGTATCTTGGGAGTATTGTCTCGACTGATGGTGGAACCGAACTGGATATAGCCAACAGGATCGCGAAAGCAAAGTCCGCGTTCGGGATGTTGTCCAAAATATGGCGAAACAATGCAATCAGTTTGAATACCAAACTAAGACTGTTCTGCTCCAATGTTGAATCCGTGCAGTTATATGGATGCAGCATGTGGAGAGTGACCACTACTATCACCAGAAAGCTTCAAACAAATATTGCCTGCGCAATATCTTAAGGCTTTTCTGGGCCAATCGTATCTCTAGCCAACACCTTTACGAGAGAACGGGTCAGGAACCAATAGGCACAACCATTCAACGACAGAAATGGCAGTGGATTGGTCGCACGTTCCGAAAGGGTGACAGTTCCATAGCGAACCATGCTATGCAATGGAACCCTTTAACTCAGGATGGCAGAAGACCTGGCAGTCCGAGGAGAACATGGCGCAGAGCAGTCGAGAAGGAGGCACGGCAGTTGGGGAGAACTCACACACATTGCCAGAAACCGTACACGATGGCACGTATGCGTAGTAGAAGCCCTAGGACCGACAAGGGTATACAGGACATAAGAAGAATCCCTGGACGTTTGTTTGTTTTCTTATAACATCAAAACCTCTCTGCCGATTTTTATAACACTTTCTTTCTGTATAAGTGCACAAATCGGGGTTTTATAAATCTGATATAGTAATACGTGAACACGAAATTTATCGTACGTTTTTTTAGTATTTATTATAAAAGGAGGGGGATAAAACTTATATCATTCGAAAGGTACTGTGCCATAGATGTGCAGAATAAAAGAATCATGTGCGTATATTACCGTTAAGTTAGGTCAAATGAAGTGAACATACACACATGATTTCCCCATACACAACGCTTTAACCAAACTAATGAAAGCATTTTGATCACGTTCATGAGCTTGACACCCTTAGCTTTCCCTGCACGGGAGAATGATACAAAAAAAAGTTATGTAAACAAATGCATAGCGTTGTTTCTCTCGCTGTTTGTTTATATCCCCTCGGTCGAATTTCGACTACATGTGATACTATTTCTCTTTGTTGGAGAAATCCGATAGAGTCCTGCACGTCTGCCAGTTCAGTACTTGCTTGTTTGTTTTCTCCATTCCATTCTTTATTCCAAAACCACGTAAACAATTTTTATAAACATTTGTGAGTTATTTTAAAGACTTTACAAAAAGGATTTTAAGAATGAAATTTTCCTTTATAATTACTACGCAAGGAAGCGCATAAGGTCCCCTACCTGTGTGCTTTCTTATATGCAACTCCAGAGTCACCCAACCAAATAGTTTCGGAAATTCAAAGGTTCCAAGTACGTAATAAGCGCTTCAAGTATGTAGAGTGGTGCATTGAATTGAATTGAATTTTTTTTTTAAACTATAACCAGAACCCAAGAAATTTAAGAAAAATATATACAAACTCACCGGAAATCCAAGCTCAGATTCCTCTGATGGGTGGACAGTCGTTTCGGTGTTCCACCATTCGTCGTTGTGCCATTACAGCCATTCGCAGCGATACCGCCTCCATTCATTGCATTCGCATTTGGCCTTCCATGCACTGAAGGCATTGAGTGATTTATAAAACGACTCAAACTCAATCGATGTTTTGTGCAGCGAGCACTCTTCGGCGTTGTCGTTGCTGAATTTGACGGCTTTATACCGTTGCATCCGCCCAAACTGCTATTTCCATTGGGCATAATGATTGGCAATGTGATTTTTGCTGCTATTGGCACATCAGCAGTAGAGCACTCTCCATCCTCACTCGAGTTACACTCACTTTGAGTGATATTCACACCGGCTGTTGTCACTGTTGTACCGGTGGTTGTTGACGGCGTATCCACTATCGTTGTTATGTCACAACTACTACTGCTGCTACTACTACAACTACTGCTAGCACTCAGACTTTTCGCAGGACTATTACTCAGTGCTTGTGGTATAATGACAGTGCTCTGGCTTAACTCACTCGAACTACTCGTACATGCCGCCGATGATGATTCATCATCGTCCTCTGTTGTCGCCGTACAGCTACTACTGCTAGTCCGATGCGGGCTGCTAATGCTGACCGTATCACAATTTTGTTGACCTAAACTACAATTGCTACCAATCACGTCGACAATCAGCGGTTCGATGATAGACGCTGGTGATGTTGTCGCATGATCCACCACATCGACGCACATTCGTGGCCTAAAATTCATTTTATCACCCTCAAGGAGATCATCTGGACTGAGAGCGACTGATGATAGCATTTTCGTGGCTGTATCTATTTCACGTATATGCCTTAGGTACTGGTATCCGTTCTCTTGTGCACTCAAATTGAGTTTCTTGCCATTTGGTGTGGAATTGTTTGAGTTACTGCCACTGCCGCTTGATCGGTGGTTTTTCTCGTTACATGTGGTGTTGTTGGTACTGCCTCCACCACCACCACTACCGCCGCCGCCTGTTCCTCCTCCTCCTCCACTTCCGCTTTGGTTGGACGACGCTTTTTTCGTTTTAAACGCCGAAATGACGGAATTCATTTTGAGTTGAGTGTGGTGTGGAGTGGAATTTACTTGCACATTGAGTGAGACATAAAAATTGAGTGTGAATTGAGTGAGTGAGTTGTGAAAGTGAGATTTCGATGGAAATGAGTTGATTTTTCTTGTCAATCCTTTTGTTTTATATATATAAATTTTCTTAGCGAGTTTTGAGTTAGTTTTCCATTTTGTTTGAATGTTTTGTCAAATGAAAATGTGCATCACAACCATTTAAAGTATTTTTTTTGTTCATAAAACCCGATGGTTAATTGTATATCGACCAAGTGTTGACATCATTTCGTTGTCTTGTCATCGTCTGTCGCCTAAAATAAATGCAGTTCGCAAAAGAAATTAAAAGAAAAATGGAAATCATTAGAAATTATGTTTTTTTTTTTTCTAGCATAATAGTGAATAAATTATAAAGAAAATTAAATAAAAAGCAGTCATGGCTATAATGAACTATATGAGGCGCATGTGAGTAACTCATTATGACACGATTAGCGTGGCACAGATACTCCAGCTTGTACACACACAATTATCTAGGTCGTCCCTGAAATGTGGTGGTGCTCGTTAAGCGTCTGTTGTCATCTGTGCGCGTGTTTTTATGAAGCCCACCCCTTTTTAAATGAACTGGAGACAAAAACTGAAATCCTCATTGTGAGTTAAATTAAAGTATGCAGGAGGGTGTGAGTGAAGATGGGCTGTGGAATGCATGTGTGTGTGTATAGTGAAATGGATGTTACAAGTTGAATTGAGGTCACATAAATAAACAAAAATGCTTTAGGACACCTTAATAGACTACACAAGTTTAAGTGGGGGTGCAGATAGGGTGTGCTTGTTGCGTTCATTAATTATTTTAATAAGGCTTAAGGTTACATTAATACTTTGAGAATTTCTTGCAATTTAAGGAATCCACTATGAGCTAATCAGAGTTTTCATCTTAATTAGTTCTGCGAAAAATATCTATTCGTCGTAAGAGTTTGGAAAAGTAGCTATCTGCGAACTGAGAGGACTCTAAATTACTCGCACTCGTATATAGGTAGTTACATGATTTCACCTTAACTACCATGAAATCAAATCTGATGAGCGTGTCATAGCTGAGTTATCAAAGGAAGAACCAACCTTTTACTTCATTGACAATTTTTAGCAATTTCCGATAACAGGAATGCTTTCAATATTGTCCTTTAGTATGTATTTCTAAAGTACCAAAAGGTTACCACTCAGGTCCAGTAACGGGTGGGCCATCTAGTGATTTCTTTTTAAATCATCGATTATTTTGACACTGGCAGCTGTTTCCCGCTCGAAATCTTGACAGAAAGTCAGTATCATACCTCCGCGGAACGAAATGAGTCGCTTTACGCTTGAACAACATTGCGAAATATTGAAAACTTATTTCCAAAGTGAGTGCTGTGTAGCCCAAACAATGGGTTTTTTTGAAAAGAAGTTTTGGCCGAAATGATGCACCCACCGCGCCTGCTGTACGCAAGTTTGTGCAAAAAGTTCGTGAGACTGGTATGCTAGTGGACAACACTCATGGTCCCCGTCGTCGAACGGTGCGCACAGACGAGAATGTGACTGCTGTAGCCGAGAGTGTGAGATTCAATTCACGAACATCAACTCGTCATCGATCTCAACAGCTCAACATTTCACGCACTAGCCTGAGGAGTATTCTGCACAAAGATCTGGGATTATTCGCTTACAAGGTCCAATTGATTCAGCAATTGAAAGCGCACGACCATCCGCTTCGCAGTTTGGGCCTTAGAGCAGCGTGAATTGGACAACGATTTTGGGCGAAAAATCATCTTTTCTGACGAGGCACATTTTCATCTCGGCGGTTACGTTAACAAACAAAATTGCCGCATCTGGGGCTCGGAAAACCCGCACATTATTGTCGAGAAGCCAATGCATCCACAGAGAGTGACAGTTTGGTGCGGATTGTGGAGTGGTGGCATCATTGGACCAGTTTCCTTCGAAAATGAGACTGGGAACAACGTTTCGGTCAACGGTGGGCGTTACAGAGCCATGTTAAGGACTTTTTTTTTTACAGACATTGAAGACATGGATTTGGACGACCTCTGGTTCATTCAGGATGGCGCGCCATGCCACACAGCCCATGCCACAATCGGTCTTTTGCACACCAAATTCCCAAAGCTTGTTATCAGCCGCCTTGGCGATGTCAATTGGCCGCCTCGGAGCTGCGATTTTGGCCCCTTTGGACTTTTTTTTGTGGGGAACCGTGAAGGACCGATGTTATGCCAACAATCCGGAAACGATTCAAGCACTTAAGGCCAATATCATCCAAGCAATCCGTGAGCTACAGCCCGAAACCATCAACAAGGTCTTGGAAAATTGGAGTTATAGAATGCGCTACTGCGAGGCCAGCCGAGGCAGTCACTTGAACGACGTTGTGTTCCATAATTAATGGGAATGTTTGCTCTTACTAATAAAGGCATAATACATGGAAAAAATTCATTTTGTTCATTTTCTTGCATTTTTAAAAAGAAACTTGTAGTTGGCCCACCCTGTAGTTGAGTTCATAGCTGGATCTAAAGATGGGCACTAAGGATTCAATGAGAGTGTCGATTCCATGATGTAAGAGGGCGGGGAAAATTCCATCTCCACTGGGAGCTTTGTAAGGTTTTTGTGTGGAGATGGCCCATCTTATGGAATCAAGGGAGAAGATTTTCTTGGCCATAATCCTAGTGCGTCGGTTAGGTGGGAGTTGCATGCAACTGAGATGTGTGAGGGTCAGGGAAGTAGGTCTGCAGATGCAGACCTAATGTTTCGTTGTATCCCTGTGTAAATCTGCCGTCAGGTTTTTGTAAAAGATCAATACCGTTGCTATGGTTCTTTTCTGGGTCCTTACAGCTAAAGGGAGATCGTTAATGCTTTCGCAGAAAGACCTCCATGTATGTCTTTTTGATTTCAAGCTCATTGTTCCGCCATGGCATACCACGGAAGTTTGTTCTGCTTTTTGGGATAGCAGCTGGCTTCATATGCGGAGGTGATCTCCGACCTAAGGTTTGAGGCTTCTTCTTCAAGAGAATGAGAAGAATCTATATTTGAACAGGGTGGAATGAATTCGCCCCTAATGATTTTTACATAGAGATTTCAATTGATGCGTTTAGGAGACCTGCTGGTGGTGATTGGGTCACGAGTATTTTCGATGTCAAACCTAATGTGCAACCAGTGGTCATAGTAGGCAGATACAAAGTCTCAGCTGAATGAGGGCTTATATATGTACATACGGATGTACCTTGTCGTAAAGAGATCATAGAACTGACAGCGTAGGTGCATTGCATTACGCGCAATCTGGCTAAAGAATTAGGTCCGTTGAATGGTGAAGCACTGTGCTTAAACCTTATGGTCATGCAGTAGGCGCAGTGGTCAGTGTGTCGGACCACTGCGCGTGAGGTTAAATGTTCGAATCCCAGAAAACACCAAACGTTTCTTTTTACTGTCGCACCTCTTGCGATCGTTTGGCAAACATCCGAGGATATTGTTGTCAGGAAGTTTTTTAAAAACATAACTAAAATTGCCCTTCGGATACGGCAATTGATGCCCCAATGAGATGCTCGTACAGATTAAGTGCCTTTCCATCTGCTATTGTTTACTCTAAGTGCTGATTCTGGTATGCTGCAGAAGGTTTTTGGTATTATGAGCCTAGCCAGGAATCTCTATAAGGCTATTTCGCCTGTCAGTTTCATTGCATTCAATGTCCTTTTGACCTGGTACCAACTAGAGGTTTGTGTTGTTTGTGAAC
The DNA here is from genome assembly GCA_945910035.1 of Brachypalpus laphriformis. Lineage (NCBI taxonomy): Eukaryota > Metazoa > Arthropoda > Insecta > Diptera > Syrphidae > Brachypalpus > Brachypalpus laphriformis. The sequence goes on from OX246756.1 coordinate 40,953,791, forward strand.
ATTGCATTGTTTGATTTCATTGTTTTGATTTCTGGAAACAATGCGTATAGCTTTCACATTTATTGGTATTTTTCTTTTTTTTATATAATTTGCGCGCACTCAAGGGGTGCACCCTTAACATGTTTACACACAGTGCGGGTGTTGGAAATGATAGATAGAGAGAGAGAGAAAAAGATTTGGTGTAGTGGTTTGAAGCTCAGTTGTTTATGCTTCAGATAAATTCCGGGGGTGGCGTCCATATAACTGGGGAGATTTTTAGCTTTGCTTCTGATTCACAGTATTTTTTTCGTGACTATCGACATCATAGGCACATCAGTCATCCAACAGAGCAAGCTATTTTTCCAGCCATATGACGAAGCTATTTCCAGTGTTATGCATTCGCAGTAGTGTTCACACATGCTTTCGCAATTGATCGGACTGAGTTTATATATTTCATGAGAAATAAATAAATGCTTGCTGACATCAGGATTGGAACCATGAACCATTAGCGTTGCAATTGACGACGTTACCACTTCACCATTACCACCCCCATTGGTATCATAGATTCTCCATGACGATCGACCCCAAGAGATATGCGGGAGCCTCTTGAGCGTAGTTTACCCCTGCACAGGCACATATCCAGAACTGGATGTAATTGCCTGATTTGTTAGCATTGCTTTAACTAATTAGATGGCTTGTCTACGTTCCATAGCCTTAGTTGTGGGCTCGTATATCCGGTAGTAGCGAATGTATTCTCGACATATATTTAAAGTGATAGCCCTTTTGTCGTGTCTTATAAAGATTGACTAAAACTGCGACCTAAAAGATCCTTTATGATTCCATTTCAACCTAAGCGCTCAGGATTTAGGTCACACAGAAACATAGGATCGCTCTGGCAATTATTTGTCCGGACTTATCCAGTACTAAGCAAAGCCTTGGGATACTATTCTACAGCCCTGACTAATGATTACCATGCTAAACAGTTGCAATATCTAACTGTGACGAATACTTTTTACGTCTTTGGCAATATTTCACAAATTCGGTTTCAACATCTATTTTACTATCTGTCGAAACAATAAATTCCAAATCTTAATATTCTCTCGGGAAGTGCTTGCTCCTCCCACTGAAAAATCCATTCACATGTCACTGTTTGTTGTATTCAAATCAAATGCCTATCTTTCATAAAAAATCGTCACCTCTGTCAGCGTTTTATTACTTAAATGAGATAATTAATTTTATTTCACTTAGAAGAAACACCACTGAGTCACTACACTCGTATCTACTCCTCTAACCACTTGGCAACGAAAACCGAAAAAGAAAAGTATCTCAAAATAAATTCCCTGCGTAAGTGCTCACGCACTGGCGGATTCATTTAAATTCCAAAGCTACGATGACCTCATGAACTATTTCGATTGATTTTTTCCAGCGAACTTCACACACATTGTCAGCAGAAAAAAAAAAGTGTACTGCTCTTCCACATCATTTCGTTTATTTGGCAACCTTGAAACATTTTCCTCGTTTGGACCGTGGTACAAACCGCGCACGTGTTTGCGATATTTTTCTGATAAAATACTGCTCGACTCCTATTTTCCTCACAGTTTCTCTGTTTCTGATGGGAGGAGATCTATTCACGCACATGGACACAGTACACATTACTTCCATGCAAAACTATCTTAATGTAATTTTTATTTTTTGAGCAGAAAAAATAAATTAATTGCCACCATGACGGCAGATCGAGGCGGCGGCAGCGGCGGCAATCTTGTTGTTAAATTAAAATTTAATTTGTATCTTTTTATAGAACCTCGTGGGGATGATAGACTGTAGAGTAGTGCTCATTGAAAGTGTAGTCGACCACCCACCACCCACTCGTTTGTAGATTCAATTAAAATTCGCATGTGAAAGATAAAAATAGTTTGTTTTAGATACATCTGCTAACTAAAGGCAACTGACCTTGAAGTAACTAATCAAAGTTGATGAGAGTACACGCCAAAGTCAGATGAGGTAACCACCTGGAAAAGAACCTAATAATCTGGTGGACTTATTGCCCGGGAACAGTTAACAGTTAAAAAAGAAAAGAGAATATATGAAAGGAGACAAGAAGGAAACCGTCATGAAAAGAAGGCGTGTTAAATCCACTTTTATCAATTAACCTAAATCTAAGCTTCTATGGCATGGTACACATAGTGTATGATTACACGGCTTAGAAGGAAGCGGTGAACCGCAATTTGTTGCTACCACCACACTGTGTTGGCTTCTTTATAGAAAAGTGTGCGTAGGTACGAGCAGGTAACTGCTATGATTCAACGAGATGTTTGTTTATTTAATAATTCTTAACTACCACCGGGGCTTTATTGATCTCTTTTTTCTCCTCTTTATGTCATATTTTGTTATGGATAAAAGAAGGCAAGCATAAAAAGGAAACACAAACAAATAAGTGTGGGAAAGGTTGGGGATTAGCGGTTAAACACATAAAGATGGGTGGGTAAACAAATTCTGACATTATGGTGTTATGATGATGCAACCGCGAACCTATGTTCGACCACATTCGAATCTGGACTAATCTCGCTCCATTCCCATAACCAATACCATCATTCAAGAACGATAAATCAAGCAATTAAGTCCGTATAAGTGGTTTATGTTTGAGGTTTAAAGATTGAGAATTAAGTATTATACCGGCTTCTTTATCAGAAAAAAATAAAACTATAAACGTTTAATAAAAACAGAGTGTAGTATTTGTGATGGCAATTAGTTACACAAGATAGTTATCGACGAAAATGAATGGCATGCCACAAGATTTCCTAATAGGACCCACACTTTTCATTCAGAGATGAGCAACCCAGTGATGGCATTCAATATAGCGTTTGTCGGATGATTCAGCAGTCGCCCCGTTGGTTGACCATTTGATCAGAGAAAAGAAGTCCGCCGGAAGCGCAAACGCGTGAAAAACGGGACTCAGCGAAATCTAAAAGCATTGAGGAGGAAAACGATGTACTCCGTACCAAGCTTGCCGAAATGGAGCTACTCTATCGTGAGCTTAAGAAAGAGGTAGATTTACTCAGGCAAGCAAATAATGCCCTAAAAAACACGTACCTACAAAAAGAAAATACAGTTAGCCCACATCGCTCACCTAGTCGCGAATACCAGACGGATGAAGAAGAGCTAACACGCGAAACGAATTGGGTCGAAAAGAAACGACCCAGCAAAAAACGCAAAGCTGGTTCCTCACCGGAAGTCGAACCACAAAAAGATGAAAAGCGCAAGGAGATGCAAGAAAAGCAACAACAACCAAAATTACGTCCTCCGCCAACGATAAACGTCGTTGGAATTACGGACTATAATAAGTTGCATTGCCTCCTTAAAGGAACTCTGGCATCGAAGTTTAAGGTGACATCTCTGCGAAACAATACGTGGAAAATCAATGCCGATGATGCTGACGGTTACCGATCAGTATCTAAAAAATGCCGAAAAGATTCAGTGGTATACTTATGAAAATAAGTTAGAAAGACCACTGCGTGTTGTAGCAAGGGGACTCCACCCCTCGTGCACTAAAAAAGATGTAATGCACGACCTTCAAGACAAAGGCTTTCAAATTCTTAATACCGTCAATATTATCAAGAAGGAGAAGCAACAGTCGGAGGGAGATCATGAAAAATTGGTAAAGCGCGGACTCCCACTATTCATGCTTAGTTTTGATAAAGACGAAAATAAAGATATTATATATGGTATCAAGACTATTCTAAACATTGTGGTCAAAATCGAACCTATGCGTAAGAGCTCCAGATCGATCCCGCAGTGCAAGCGCTGTCAAGGCTTCAATCATACGCAGACTTACTGCCAGAAAGAGCCGCAATGCGTTAAATGCGCAGGTAAACATCTCTCGGAAGAGTGTCACCTAAATAAGCAAACGCCAGCCACCTGTACAAACTGCAAAGGAAAACATCCTGCGAACTAACGAGGTTGCGAAGTGGCGAAAGAGCTTCACGGCGTGGGAGACCGTAATGACAATGGTGAGCGGTTTGTGGACTTCTGCAATACCAACCGCCTAGTCATCGGAGGTACGCTGTTTAAGCATAACACCTGCCATAAGATCAGTTGGGTCTCTACTGATAGGCAACGAACATCCAACCAGATCGACCACATTTCGATCAGTCGCCGCTTTAGAAATTGTCTCCTGGACGTCCGAAACAGACGTGGAGCTGACGTCGGACAAGAACGAGATCACCATCTTATGGTAGCTCATTTACGCCTTCGTACTGCATCCGTCAACAGCAACCGCTCAAATCTGCTTAACATCACCAGGTTTAATATCGACAGGCTCAAGGTTCCCCAAGTGCGCCAACAGTTCAGGGACCATCTTGCCTTAGAAACAGAAGCAATCAGCAGCATAGAGAACATGGATGACCACTGGAGTGCTGTGAAAAATGCTTTTGCGACTGGGGCACGCACTTATGTCGGTAAAAAGCAGAAACACCACCGCACATGGCTTTCTACAGACACCTGGAGACGGATCGATGAGCGTACAGCAATCAAGGCTCGGATTGCAGCGGTCTCAGCAGTAGAGAGAACCGAGCTTGAAGCCCAATACCGTGCGAAGAAGAAAGAAGTGCAGCGTAGTGTGAGACGTGACAAGCGTCAACATGTCAATTTACTGGCCTCAAGGGCTGAAGAAGCAGCGAGTAGGTGCGACAGTAGGACTGTTTACAACATCACTAAGGAGCTCATTGGTTGTCGAAACTCCAAACAACATCCAGTGAAGAGTCTAGACGGTGACCTTCTGATTTCGGATGAGGATCAGCTCACTAGATGGAGAGAACATTTTGCTGCAGTGCTAAATCACTTAGACGACGGCGGTATGATCTTGAATTCGAATGAGCAGTTCGAAGCAACAAATTCCCGAATTCGCACCGTACCTCCCAGTAAAGCTGAAATAATAACAGCAATCAAGTCCCTCAAGAAAAACCAAGCGGTGGGTATTGATGGCATCCCTGCCGAGCTATTTCAAGCGGCGCCAAATACATCGGCTGATTTGCTGCATCCGCTAATACGGAGAGCTTGGGATAGTGAACAATTTCCACAGGAGTGGAAAAGGGGGATGATCATTAAGCTTCCAAAGAAGGGTAGCTTGATGGAGTGCGGTAACTGGAGAGGTATATGTGTTCTTCCAGCTGTAGCCAAAATAATAGCTAGAATAATTCTAGAACGAATTAAAGATCATTTAAATTCAACTCTCGATGTCGAACAGGCAGGCTTTCGCGCTGGATCCTCCTGCATCGACCACATAAACACCTTACGGATCATAATCGAACAATGCGTTGAGTATAGGTCTCCGCTACATTTACTGTTTATCGACTTCGAGAAGGCTTTCGACAGCTTGAATCGAGATGCTATCTGGCTGGCCTTGCGCAGGAGAGGCATTCCAGAAAAGCTTATAGCTATTATCAAGGCTACATATGAGGGCGGCAAGTGTCACGTCGTGCACAATGGTAAGGTGTCGGAGGACTTTGAAGTCCAAAGTGGAGTACGTCAAGGGTGCATACTGTCCCCACTATTGTTCTTGGTGGTTATCAGCGATGTACTCCGTGCAGCATTGACGGAAGCTAATTCTGGAATTCGCTGGACTATGACATCTTACCTTAAACACCTAGATTACGCTGACGATGTTTGTCTACTTTCACATCGGATAATGGATCTTCATTTGATGGCCCAAAATCTAGAAGCTGAGGCAAACAAAGTGGGGCTAAAAATAAACACAGCCAAAACAAAAGCCCTGAGTACTTCCAATACCCGCGCTCAACTTAACATTGCCGGAAAGCAAGTCGAGAAAGTTGATAACTTTCTATATTTAGGAAGTGTCGTCTCGGCTAATCGCGGTGGCACCGAACTGGATGTGTGCAGCAGAATCGGGAAGGCTAAAGCTGCGTTCGGAATGCTGTCCAAAATCTGAAGAGGCAATGTTATTAGCTTAAGAACCAAGCTACGACTGTTCCGCTCCAACGTAGAATCAGTGCTGCTTTATGGGTGCAGTACCTGGAAGGTGGACACCATTAACACACGCAAGCTGCAAGTCTTCGTAAACAAATGCTTAAGAATCATCTTGAGGATTTTTTGGCCGAACCGCATCTCCAACGAACAACTTTATCTGAGAACGGGCCAAGAACCTATAAGCATTACTATACGAAGAAGAAAGTGGCAATGGATTGGACACACCCTACGGCGCGAAGACAACTCCATTGCGAAATACGCTATGCAGTGGAATCCGCTCACCCAGGCAGGCAGAATAGCGGGACGCCCTAGGCAAACGTGGCGCAGAACAGTTGAGGAGGAATCGAGCTCTTTAGGAATGAGTTGGAGGCAGCTCAAACGCGTTGCAGAACTCCGAACACGATGGCGCGCAGGCGTGGTTGACGCCCTATGCCCCCCGAGTGATTAAAGGACATAAAGAAAAGAAGAAGAAAGAAAGAGCTTCAAAAACGCAGCGATACGCTAAAAAAATCGATGCGTCCGAATATGAAACCAATCAAGAACAGACCCAAAATAGCTACGAAAAAAGCAGCGAAAGATAGAAAGTCCGTCAATATTAACTTAAGATCGGTTAATGATAAAAAATCCGAAAGTAATAGAGATAAGGTAACAGAAGCAAAATCTCCGAATATTCGCGTGCAGTCTTATGCTCAAGCGGCGAAGACAGTTAAGGGTACGTACACGACCGACAGCTCACGGGAGATCAAAGCAAGAAACCGTCCAAACTTTAATGTAAAGACTCCTTCTCAAGTTGCGACATTGAAAAATAGTGATAGAGGTAGTTCAGAAGATCATGTATCCAATGTTTTTTCCCTAATTCTTGCGAAACTTGAAGAGCAATGCAAAACAAATAAACTAATTTTCGAGAGACTAGTTGCACTAGAAAACAACATTCATAACACGCGCCCTTCAACCAGAATATGACAGAAACGCTTAAAATTCTTACTTGGAACGCCAACGGGCTCATACAAAGACTCGACAAGTTAGAAATATTTATACGAGAAAAAGACATTGATATATGCTTGGTCTGTGAAACTCATCTGACAAAACAAACGAATGTTAAGATAAGAGGATATAGCGTGTATCACGCCTTCCACCCATCGGAAAGAGCCAGAGGCGGATCATCTTTGTTTATAAAAGAATGTATCGAACACTCAGCGGAAGTAAAGATTGAATTAGAAGCAATGCAAGTAAGCACGGTACGTGTTAGAAATAGACATTTTGCTTTCAACATTTCGTCTATATATTGTCCACTGCGATGTAAACTTGAAGAAAGTGATTTCACAAACCTCTTCAACTTCCTTAAACCAAATTTTATTATTGGTGGCGACTTCAACGCGAAACACCCATTCTGGGGTTCAATGTACGCCTTTCAGAAAGGTAGAAAGCTTTATAATGCGGGTATGCAATACAGTTGTGATTTTCACTCGACGGGTAAACCAACATATTGGCCGACTGATAGAAATAAGATACCAGATCTGATTGATTTCTTTGTTGTTAAAGGAATATCTAGCAACTGTATACAAGTTGAAGAAAGCTTTGATCTCTCCTCTGATTATTCTCCAATCATCATGACGATAAGCGATGCTCTGATTAAAAAAGTAGGACCGGTCAGATTAACCAGCGCGAAAACTAATTGGGATGGCTTTAAAAAAGATATTGAAGCAAATACTGAGCTGAGCGTATCACTTAAAACGCCATATGAACTTGAAGTTGATCGCTTCGTCGAAATCCTACAGAATGCCGCGTGGAAGAATACTCCCAAACCTAAGAAAACGCCGGCCAGTTACATTCAAACTTATCCGCAGGAAATAAAAGAGATGATTAAGGAGAAGAGAAAAGCACGCAAAAAATGGCAACAAACTCGGGCTCCGCAACATAAAGCACATCTTAACCGTTTGTGCAACTCACTAAAAAGTTCTATTAAAAACCTTAAGAATAATGAAATGCAAACTTACCTAGAAAGCTTAACGGCAGAAAAAGATTCTAATTACTCGCTTTGGAAGGCTATTAAAGGTATTGTTACGCGAGCGCACAACCGGCACGGAAACATAAACAACCGAGAAACATCTCGAAGCTGTCAACTCGAAGGTACAAGAACATTCCAGATTCTTAGCGGGGGGAATTCCAGCGGCGAATTGGAAATTGGGTTATTGGTCTGGAAAGCGAGAGCCAAATATATAAGGAGGTTGACAGAAGTCCAAGAGAGAGTTCTTTGTTGGCAGCAGTGAGAATGATCACTAGAGACGTGCAGTTCTCAAACAAACAAAAATTGTACTAGATTTGTTTGTGGAAAATTTAGTTTTTTTTGTACAATCATTTATTTGAATAAAAAAAGAAGTTCACCCTCTCGGGAACCAGAGTACTTGTGTTTTTCCTCCAGCTTCCGTCCAAACCTTGGAATTTACGGCGTAATCGGCGGATTTTTGTAACAGTATTAAAAAACCTCAAATTCAAGCCGCGGCAATTAGGAAAAATCAAGACGAATGGGCCAGGCATGACAAAGAGAAAGCGCAAGTTTTTGCCGCCCACCTGGAAGAAACTTTCAAACCGTTTGATGGACAAGCTCTTATTGAAAATATAAATAGCGTAATAAGAAATGCAACACTTACCGAACTTAAGGAAGAAATAAAGAAACTTAAACCTGAGAAAGCTCCTGGATACGACCTAATTACGGGAGAGGTTCTTAAAGCACTACCAAGAAAAGCTCTAATTAAGCTTCTGTTCATTATAAACGCCGCGATTAGACTAGAATATGTTCCCAGTCAATGGAAAGTCGCCGAAGTTATAATGGTCCTTAAGCCTGGAAAACCGCCGAATGAAAAAACGTCTTATACACCGTTTTCGCTTCTTCCAATTATATCCAAAGTGTTCGAGAGAATATTGGTTAGGCGAATACAGCCGGTAATAGAAGAAGGGCATCTCATCCCGGATCATCAATTCGGATTCAGAAGTAAGCATTCTACAGTTGAACAAGTACATCGAATAACACATGTAATCGAAAAATCACTTGAAGAAAAAAAGATTGGTTCAAGCGTATTCCGACACGAAGGCTTAAAGTTTAAATTACGACAAGTTCTGCCAGAGCACCTATATAATATTTTGAAGAACTACCTTACGAATAGACTATTCCTCGTCAAATGTGGAAACAAATATTCGGATTTTAAGGAAATAATGGCTGGGGTGCCGCAAGGAAGCGTTCTTGGTCCAGTCTTGTATCTATTTATTATACACCCGTGATATACCGCAAGTAGAAGGTGCTGAGCTAGCTACATTTGCCGACGACATTGCTATCTTGGCAGTAGGTAAAACGGTCGAAGATACTACGGAAAAACTGCAAGAAGCTTTGGATAGAGTAAATGAATGGACAAAGGTTTGGCGAATCGCACTCAACGAGACCAAATCTGTTCATGTAAATTTTACTTATAAGAAAATAAATAATTTGCCGATCTTTTCAAACTCGGTTCAAATCCCGTTTGCAAACGAGGCTAAGTATCTTGGAATGACACTTGATACAAAGCTGAAATGGAAAACGCACGTCAAGAAAAAACGCAAAGAATTAGATAATAAATATCGAGAAATGTATTGGTTACTTGGAAAATATTCCAAGCTTAATATATATAACAAACTGCTTTTCTATAAGCAGGTGCTAAAGCCTGTATGGACATATGGTATACAACTCTGGGGTTGTACCAAAATAAGTAATATTAAAATTTTACAAACTTTTGAGAACAAAGTGCTAAGGGGTATTGTTAATGCGCCATGGTATATCCGAAATAGCGATATCCACAGAGATCTTGGCATTAAAACAATCGAAGACGAAATCAAAAACTACGCGAGAAAGCATAAAAGTCGACTAGAAAGTCACGCTAATATAACAGTCCTCCAAGTTTTGGATGAAAGAAATTTACTACGCCGTCTACAAAGAATCAAACCTTTAGACTTAGCGCGTTAAGTAGACGCGTCTAAACTGCGGAGCTAGCAGGAACTTCTAATGGGAAGGTCCCTGCAAAACGTCCTTATTACGTGAAATGAAAACTACTTGATAAGTCGAATACTTAGTTGTAGTAAAAATGAAAACAAGTCAGTTTTGAAGGGAGGTTTTTTAGTGGGTAAGAATCCCACGCTACTATGAGCACGCGCTGTCGATCCTCATAGTGTCTTGTTGAAGATTTTCACGTACCCTCGGAAAAAAAAAAAAAATAAAAATTGATCAGAGTTCCTATTTACCATTTTTCACTCACGAGGGTATCCACATTATAAGAAAGAGCGCGTTCCTTCCGTGTTCATTCAATTAATTGGAGGGGAAAGCTAAAATGATGTTTTGGGCACTCTTTTTTGGTTGGCCAATGAATTCCCTCTGTTTATCGTTAGTGCTCCAGTTAAGTTTGAATGACGCCGTTTGTAAATTTTGCTTCGAGCTTGTAAGTTTTTCTTCTTTAAATACACATCGCAGTGCGTATGTGAAAGAAAGTTCATAGCGATCGGTTCTGTTTTACGCATTTGGTAAACTTTTGAAAACGGATGCAAATAAGGAGTATTTTCGGCATATTATGCTTTTTTATTGTATTTACGGAAAGGAAAAAACATGGCACAAACACATAAGAAGATTTGCGCTGCGCTGGGGATAACTCTGTAAGCGCTTGGGCTGTTCGCGAGTGGTTCCGGCGTTTTTGTGATGGTGATTTCACATGCTCTGACTTGCCCCGTTCTGGACGACCGGTTGAGATTGATAGGGACCAAATTAACGCTCTAGTTGAAAATAATGCACGCTACACAACCAGGCACATAGTTGATATTATTGGATATATCGAAATCAAGCGTAGAAAATCACTTGCGCAAACTGCAATACGTAAATCGATACGATATTTCGCTGCTGTACAATTTGAGTGAACAAAATTTATTGGTGGTCTCCATCAGCGATTCCCTGCAGAAACGCAACGAAAGTGAACCATTTTTAAAACGGATAATAACGGGCGATGAAAATATGGATACTTTACAATAACGCGGAACGGAAAAGGTCATGGAGCAATAGAGGTGAGCCACCTTTATCCATTCCAAAAGTTGGTCTTCATCCTAAGAAGGTTATGATCTATATTTGGTGGGATTGGAAGGGAATTGTGTATTATGAGCTTCTTCCGCATAACCAAACCATTGATTCCGATAAATACTACTCTCAATTGGATAAACTGAAAAATGCAGTCAGCGAAAAACGACCGGAACTGGGGCCTTATTTTGTACTGCTTTCGGATTCGGATTGCCATTCGGAAATGTAATCCGATTCTAAAATGAATTGGTATTTTGTATGGTTCTCGGATTGGGTGTAAGTGCACAAAATTTCTTCTCGCTGGAAGCTTGTAAAATCCACTTGGAGCAATTCCTCGCCAATAAAAATCAAACGTTCTACGAAAGGGGCGTTGTGAAATTGCCCGAAAGATGGCATAAAGTGGTAGAAAATAATGGTGCATACGAGTATGTTCCTAACAATAAATATTTAATCTTTCCCCGTGCAGGGACGGGTTAAGAATATCACTGCAGCGCCCCCCAACAACTAGCGCTTGTCGTAAAAGGCGACTAAGGGGACAAATCAGATCTAGGCAATATAACACCCAAGTGAGCCTATCGACACATATACTACCTTAAAAACCCCCCCATAAGTGTGCATGCGAGTCCGTGGGTTGACACGATTGGAGATCACCGGTGCCATAAAAGAAAGATCAAACAATACTAAAACAGGAGCATGCAAGTGTCAAACAACAAACACTATCGCAATATGGTTATATTGCAAAACTGTATCATTATGGTAATACTTGCTAAAACGAAAGGCACTACCCCGCCAGGCACTACCACTGCTGTACATGGTACTGATCCTGGACCGAGCAGAAATGTTCGGATCAGAGCTATACGGATTCCGGGGGCTAGCAAAATAATGAAACAGTTTGGAAGGAATATGAGGGTCGCGAGTTGGAACGTTGGAAGCATGACCAGTCGAAGTTACGAGCTGGAAGAGATGATGAATAGAAGGCGGGTGGATATCTTGTGTGTCCAAGAGACGAAATGGAAAAACACCGGAAGTCGGGCGCGTTTCTTGGACGTTAGGACAAAAGATTACAAGATCTTCTACTACGGAACGGAACAGGCTAGGAACGGAATCGGTATCATCCTTGCGGCAGAGCTACTTGGTAACGTCTTGAGCATTTCGAAGTCCAGCGGTCGTTTGATGTCTCTCAAACTAGTAACACAAGGAGAGGTGTGGAATATTGTCAGTGCATATGCTCCCTAAAATGGGTGCAATCAAATAGATAAAGATGCATTTTGGGTAGATTTCCACAATCTTCTTAACAACATCCCAAAGGAAGAGTTTCTGTTTGTTGGAGGAGATTTGAATGGACATGTCAGGAAGTCAAACGAAGACTATGAAGACTGCCATGGAGGACTAGGATATGGCATCTGGAACCTTCCTGCTGAAGACATCCTAAGCATGTGCAAATCACACGGTCTTATAGTGTTAAATACCATGTGCATCAAACAAAGCCGACACCTGATCACTTACAGCAGTGGTGGAAATGAAACTCAGATTGACTACCATTTGATAGCCAGTTTCATGAAGCCTCGGGTAAAAGATTGCAAAGTGATCCTGGGAGAGGCAATCGTTCGGCAACACCGTCTCCTGCTAACAGAAATTTTTATGAAAACACCGAAGAAAAGCAAACAAACAAGGGTCTCTGAGAAAATCAAGTGGTACAATCTGGACAAAGAAAAAGGCGAGGCTTTTCTTTTCGTAATGAAAAATTACCTCTCTCACACCATCAACGGAGCTGAGGATGAAGAGTGCAGAGCACAAAATATGTGGGATTCCCTACAGTGAACTTGCTTAAAGAAGGCCAAATCACTGCTAGGAGCTTCAAAAGGCCACCATCAACACGCTAAAGAAACATGGTGGTGGAGTGATGAAGCTAAGAAGGTGATAAATGAGAAGAAAGCGGCTTTCAAAGCTTGGTCAAAGTGCCCCTCTAATAATAGAGATGAAAAAGCTCGCCTCGAAGTGGAATTCAGATGTTGCAAGAAAAAAGCGAAGAAAAAGTGCGCCCAGCTTCAAGCAGAGAGTACGGAGGGCCTGTATCGGGAGCTGGAGAAAATATCTTCCCCGGTTGCTGATGCAAACCAGGCTAACCAGGAGCTGCGAAGACACAGTATGAACAAGAGCGCAACCATCTTCAAAATAGCCGCCCAAAGAAGGAGCAATGCTCAGGAGATTCGTTCGGCAAAGTTCATTAACAATGCTCATGGCCAGCTCCTTATGGATGACGAGAAAATTCTGCAGAGGTGGCGGCAGTATTGTGAAGAACTTTTAAATGAACAGTTTCCCCGGCTATACTTTCCAAGAGCCACCCCTAACTTTGAAGAAATACCCGACATTACAGTCGAAGAAGTTAGTGAGGCGGTCAAATACTCCAAAAAACGAAAAGCGATTGGGCCAGACGAAATACCCTCTGAGTTCTGGAAAAAGATGCGAGATATCGGGTTCAGATGGCTCAGAATTCTCATCTCCAAATTCGTGAGAGGTGATCCAATGCCGAATGAATGGAGGGAAAGTTACCTCCTCCCTGTATACAAAGGGAAGGGTGATACGCGAAACTGTGATAACTACCGTTCGATCAAGCTGATGTCACACACCATGAAGATCGTTGAGCGGGTATTAGGTGGCCGACTGTGGAAAATAATACGGCTATCTGATGATCAGTGCGGGTTTGTCTCGGGTAAATCAACCACAGATGCAATCCGAAGTATAAGGATCATAATGGAAAAACATCGTGATTCCTTAATGGATTTGCATATTGTATTGGTTGACTTTGAAAAGGCATTCGACAGACAACCACGAGATCTGATATGGGTGGCGCTAAGACATCGAGGGGTTCCAGAAACCTATGTACAGATGATCATGGACATGTACGAAGGAGCAAAGACAGGAGTAAGATGCCCCGCTGAAGTAACCGAAGAGTTCCCAATCAAAGTCGGGGTGCACCAGGAAAGCGTCTTAAGTCCTTTGCTCTTTATTACAGTGCCTAATTATCTGCTTGAAGGTAAAGTGATGGACCGCGAGGTACATCAGTTATTCTTTGCTGACGATGGAGCCATCATAAGTGAGGATCCTACATCCCTGCAACGAGCTCTTGATGTGTGGGTGAACGCTCTGGAGGGAAATGGGTATCGCATTAGTTCAAAGAAGACAGAGTACTTGTGCTGCCCGTTCTCTGATCCACTCAGGCCTATTACAGACATTTATTTGAATGGAACAGTGGTTCTCAACTGCGAAAAGTTTAAATATCTGGGATCTATGATCAATAGCAAAGCAACCTGTGATGACGACATCAATCATCGCGTACGCGTATTGTGGATGAAGTGGCGGGAAAATTCCACTGTTTTTTTTTTTTGACCGAAAAATGCCACCTAAGCTGAAAGGAAGGTTCTACATCGCAGTTGTGGGTCCAGCGCTCACATACGGTTCACAATGTTCGACAATGTACAAAAAGTATGAGAGTGAATTAACGGCAGCTGAGATGAAGATGCTTCGCATGACAGCATGAGTGACAAAGCTTGCTCGAATAAGAAGTTCGAAGATCCGTGGAAGCCTTCACGTCAAGGAAACCATCGTAAGAAAAATAGAGCGCGACCGGCTCAGCTGGTATTGCCACGTTCAAAGAAGAGATCAGTTGAACCCTCTTAAAAAGGCAATATCAATGAACGTTCCAAAGACATCGCGAGGCAGAAGAGGCAGGCCTATAAACGCCTGGATCAAACAAATGTGACGACATCGGTATTTCATTGGCCTCAGCAATCGAGTGATCCAAAATTGGGAGGCCTGTCGATATTTTCTACTAGCTACAATCGCAAGAGACCGCCAGACTCTTCGCTGAACGCGTATCCCGAAATCTCTCAATCACCCCTATACCGCCAGCATCAAGTGCCGAAGACCAGTGGCAACGCTGCCAACATGCCGTCAGAAACGCCGCGACTGATGTGCTGGGTCTCGCTCGCCCACCACCGCGAAACCCCGGGTTTGACGAAGAATCCCGGCGAGTGCATGCAGCAAAACAAGAGGCATACAAAGCGGCGCTGCAAAGGAAGACGAGAGCTGCTCGTGAGCTCTACGAGCAAAAGAGACGGGAAGAACATCGGCTTCTCCAAAAGAAGAAGAAAGAGCATGAGAAGCGCGCGTTTGAGAATATCGAGAGTCTATACTCCAGGAACAATGTACGGAAGTTTTACCAAAAGGTAAAAAGAACGTGTCAGAGAAGTAATACCCGTACAGAAACCTGTAGAGATGAGAATGGAAACCTCGTAGTAGAATCACAGTCGGTGCTGAGAATATGGAAAAACTACTTCTGCAGACTGTATAACGGCGACGAAGACCAACATCCCGCTGTCAGGCAGAATGAACCATTCAACATGGACGATGATAGTCAAAATTTCCGTCCACATGACCAAAACGAAGTGAGGATAGCAATATCCAAGCTAAAATCGAACAAGGCTGCTGGACCTGACGGTTTACCGGCCGAACTTTTCAAGGCAGCTGGGGATGAATTGGTAGAGTGCATACACCAACTCATTTCTAATATTTGGTCAGAGGAGTGTATGCCTGATGAATGGAATCTCAGCATCGTTTGCCCGATCCACAAGAAAGGAGACCCCCTCAACTGCGCCAATTATAGAGGCATCAGTCTCCTCAACATCGCGTACAAGATCTTTTCTGCGATATTGTGTGAACGCCTGAAACCTTTTATCAACAGCCTGATTGGACCCTATCAGTGCGGTTTCAGGCCAGGAAAGTCCACCATCGATCAAATCTTCACACTTCGGCAGATCCTGGAGAAAACCCAAGAATTCCAAATCGATACTCACCACCTCTTTATCGATTTCAAGGCCGCCTATGACAGCATCTATAGAGAAGAGCTTTATAGAGCCATGTCTAGTTTTGACATCCCTGCCAAACTTGTCCGCCTGTGCAGGCTGACGATGGAGAACGCTCGCTGCTCCATCAAGGTCGGTAATGACCTCACCGAGACCTTTGATGTCAAAAAAGGCTTTAGACAAGGTGACGCACTGTCATGTGACTTCTTCAATATTGTACTTGAACGGATTGTGCGGAACTCACAAGCCAACACCGGAGGCACAATCTATTACAAGTCTGTACAACTGCTTGCATACGCCGACGATATAGACATTATCGGAAGATCTCAGCGGGCTGTCACCGGTGCTTTTGCAAGCATTGAGGCGGAAGCGGCCAAAATGGGTTTGGCGATAAACGAGGGCAAAACCAAGTATATGCTGTCAACTAGAAGGGAAAACCAACATCGACGAATTGGACAAAACGTCACCGTGGGCAGCTATAACTTCGAGGTAGTAAGGGACTTTGTCTACCTTGGCTCTGCTATAAATTCAGCAAACAAAATCAGCGCAGAAATCAATCGAAGAATAACTCTTGCCAATCGCTGTTTTTTTGGGCTTATAAGGCAATTCAACAGTAAAGCCCTCTCTCGAACAACTAAGGAGACTCTATATAAGACCTTGATCATCCCAGTCCTGCTTTACGGCGCTGAAACATGGACTTTATTAAAAGAGGATGAAGATATCCTTGGTCGCTTCGAGAGAAAAATTCTTCGTAAGATTTTCGGTCCCGTTTGCGTTGACGGGTTTTGGAGGAGAAGATTCAATCACGAACTATACGAGCTGTACAGCGACATCGACCTAGTCAAAAAACTGCGTATTGGACGTCTGAGATGGCTAGGACATGTAGAGCGAATGGACACCAACGCTCCGGCCCGCAGAGTCTTCGAATCTAACCCCGAGGGACGACGCAGTAGAGGGAATTATCGCCGTAGGTGGCGCGCACAAGTTCAAGGGGACCTCGACCAACTTGGAGTGCGCAACTGGAGGCAATTAGCTAAAGACCGAGCTAAATGGAGAGGCTTGTTGGTTGAGGCCCAGGTTCACCCCGAACTGTAGCGCCACCTAAATACAAAAAAATGTCGATATTTTCTGAGGTCAATTAAGCGAACTCGACACGCGGATCAGTAGAAATGCGGTGAAGTGGGAAGGTTATGATCCCTTATTTTCGGATCATAACATCGCCGAAATAGGAAGAAGAAGACCACTGGTTTCCATTTTCTTTTTACTACTATCGAGTTTCATTAGTCGAAAATCCATAAATTTCGGTCAAGGGTGCATAGTTCTAATGGTTTCGTTGCTGAAATGCTTTACCTTCAAGAGAAGCTTATGTACCACAATCGATTTCTAATGTCTTCAGAGAGACTAACGACCTCTGCCATTCGTGGAATATGCATTCTCAGCACCAAGTCCTTAGAGTTGAGGCTTCAGTTGAGTTGTAGCACAATCTGCCAAATCTGAATTTTTAATTTAACACCAAAATATTGTAGAAGCGATAACAACTCTAATAAAAGTTTACACCCCTAGCCAGATATCCCGGGCAGTTTTATAAAATTGTTCACCGCACCCCAAATCCAAATCGATTGGATTGGATGTAATCCAATCTGGAACAAGAAACATGAACGACTAAAAACTGTTAAAACGAATTTTCAAATCAAAATCGAAAGCTTCTTACAAGAGCCTTCACAAATTTATAGCTTATTTCGTTCGGCAACATTTCAGCCCTAAAAAAAACAAAACCCAATAAATCCCAGTGAATGGAAAATTTATAGCTAATTTCCTGTTAAATACCTAAAGCCCCCATAAGACTTTGCATAAAAAGCATCTTTAACTTGGACTTGTTGGAAAATTTAATTAAATCCTCCCGGTATTGGTAATAAATTCCTCTCTCTCACTTGTGAGTTCCAGTGCTCTCTTGAAAGTAAATTAACTGCGGCTGAATGGTTCTGACCTTTTCGCAGTTTTTTCTTCTTTTATTATTATGTACCGGGAATCTTATCATATGCCATTGAATGGGAATGATGTAATTGATTGCCTGTCACCTTTTTTAATAGTTTATCTGTTGATGATTCTGCAGAGAGCGATGATGATGATGATGACCATCAATATCGGGCGAGTAATTGATGACTTGTAGGTATCCTAAGGCAGAGATGATGTTGCAAATAACGAGCAATAAAAATCAGAGTACCATTTCCTATATTAACATGGAAACCGATAAACAACAATTTATTTTCAAAGAAAAAAGGAGATCAGAGATAGTCCATAAAAATAGATTAAAGGTTTCATAAATATTTTGAGCCAGACGTCTGAGGGATCCAGGACATTTGATAGAAACTATCCCGAGATTAAACGAATCTGCGATAGAGATTTACACAGATGGACCCAAGACAGCGTCTGGAACAGGTGTGGGAGTCTACTCACTGTACGAGTATATGTCTCACCACACGACTGCCGGACCACTATAGTGTATTTCAAGCAGAAGTCACAGCAGTCCGTGAAGCTGCGACCTGGCTTTCAATTAACTCGATAGAGTGCAGCGCCAACTCCGGATTTCTGTTTGGCAGCAGCTAATGAAACACATATTCCTACCTATGGGAGTAAATTATTAGAATTAGATTTAGGTTTGCGTCGTAATTTTAAATACAATTTTACTGTGGCAAAAGTTAATAGGCCAATTATAGGTGCAGATTTTCTGTCTAAATTCGGAATTACAGTCGATTTAAAAAGAAAGAAAATCTTTGACACAATGACTTCACTATCCATTGAAACATGCAGTGTGAAGTACAATACTCCGACTCCGATAGCATACGCAAGAGATAACGAATATGCTAAGCTTCTTGAAAAGTTTCCTACTTTATCTGCTGCTCCTACCTTCGATGCATCTGCTCAACATTCTGTAGTCCACCACATTTTAACCAAGGGACAATTGCCTTGTTGCAGGCCACGACGCCTTGACCCGAGCAAACATCGCACAGCAAAGCTTGAATTTGATCACATGGTGGAGCTGAATATATGTCGTCGGAGCGGTTCTTCAGCAATATTTTAACAAATGTTGGCAGCCCCTCGCATTTTTCTCTAAAAAAATGTCTTCGGCTGAAGTAAAATACTCGGCATTCGATCGTGAACTTTTATCTGTTTATTTAGCAATTAAACATTTTAGACATTTTGCTGAGCGACGATATTTCGTGGTATATACGGACCACAAGCCCCTTACCACAGCTATACACTCCAAAACAGGTCGAAGACCAAGACAGACCCGGTATCTGGAATACATTGCTCAGTTCACAGACAAGATCTATCACATTAGCTGACTCTGACTGGGAGCTATACAAAGCCAGTCAGAGGAACTTCAAGAGCGCAACGCAAAAAGCCAGAAGACAGTCGTGGCAACGCTTCTGCGACGAGATCAAGGGTACAACAGAAACGGCCAGATTGAGGAAAATCCTCTCCAGAGAATCGAAGACTCTAGGTTCCCTAAAGAACACTGAAGGAAACTGGACCGAGTCCTGTTCGGAATCCCTTGAATTGCTTATTAAAACGCACTTCCCGGGGTGTACTACCGTACCATGTAGCAGTACTAATAACAATCACATCGAATCGGAACCCCCTGCGGATCTGGTAACAGAGGACAGAATAGAGTGGGCAATAAGATCTAAGAATAAGATCGTTCTCCCCTTTTAAATCCCCAGGACTTGATGGGATTATACCGATCATGCTGCAAAAAACTGCTCCAATCATTACCCCAATTCTCAAAAAGCTATTTGCCAGTAGTCTTAAACAATGTTACATACCAAGAACATGGAGGGAGGTAAAGGTGGTTTTTATACCCAAGGCGGGCAAGGCTAGTCACACCACCGCGAAGGACTTCAGACCAATTAGCCTTACCTCTTTCATCCTGAAAACTTTTGAAAGATTGCTCGACATCTACATACGTAGCAGAATACGCCCGGGGGACTTATCCCCAGCCCAACACGCATACACGAAGGGTAAATGTGTGGAAACTGCCCTACATCATGTTGTCGGCTCTATAGAAAAATCACTTAAGGATAAAGAGTTCACACTAGCTGCTTTTTTGGACATTGAAGGAGCCTTCAATAATGTAAATACCGAAGCGGTTAAAAGAACCCTAAGAAACCTAGACATCGACATCAGTCTAATTAACTGGATTGTTAGCATGCTCGAGGAACGACATATAACCACCGAACTTAAGGGTTCAAAGCTCGAAGCATACGCCTCGAGGGGTACCCCTCAAGGCGGGGTAATCTCCCCACTGCTCTGGGTCATTGTTCTTAATGAGGTACTACAACAACTAAGGTACAGCGGGGTCAGAGCTACAGCGTACGCGGATGACGTCGTGCTGCTTGCTACAGGTAAATTCCTGCCTACCCTCAGCGAACAACTTGACGGAGCCCTTAATACTCTTAGCATATGGGCCAGGAGCTGCGGTTTAAAGGTTAATCCCCAAAAAACCGAACTCGTACTTTTTACGAACAAGAGGAAAATACCGGAGTTCAATACACCTTCTGTTGATGGTATCCCACTCAGATTGTCCGATAGCGCAAAATACCTGGGCCTTGTACTTGACAAAAAGCTCAACTGGAGATTAAATATAGAGGAAAGAATCAAGAAAGCAACAATAGCCTTTTACTCATGTAGTAGAATTTTTGGTAGAACCTGGGGACCCTCCCCCAAAATCATACTATGGATGTATACGGCTATAGTTAGACCCATACTGACTTACGGCAATCTAGTATGGTGGCCAGCTGTCAACAAATGCACCAACTTAAAGGCAATCACCAAAGTTCAAAGACTAGCGTGCATTGGCATCATCAGTGCAATGAGGACAACCCCAACCGCAGGACTCGAGGCTATCCTCAACCTGCTGCCGCTAGACATCTTTACACGAACATCAGCAGCCATTAATGCTATGAGAATAAGTCAGTCAGCGAACTGGAAACCAAGCAGAACAGGTCACTCGATGATCCTACTCGATTACTTTGGCCTCATGCCCGTAACGGATTACATGACGCCATATTTACACTTTACAAGGCCTTTCTCTACCGCCTACCCTAGCAGGGAAGATTGGAAAAGCGGTCATATACCTAATGCCGAATCTATAGCCATCTACACGGATGGTTCAAAAATGCGCACTAGTGTAGGATCAGGTATCTTCTCCGACCCTCTAGATGTATCAATATCCATACGACTTCCAGACCACAGCAGTGTTTTCCAAGCAGAGGTCTTAGCAGTGGCAACAGCCGCCCGTGAGTCTGCGATAAGGGCAATACCGCCAGAAGGTATCACCATCTTTATCGACAGCCAGGCAGCTATAAAAGCGATTACTGCCATAGAAATTAAATCGAAGCTTGTGAAGTGTTGTCGAGAAGAGCTCAGGGTTCTTGGAACACAGCACAAGGTATCGCTCTGTTGGGTCCCTGGACACGAGGGTATCCCAGGCAATGAGAAAGCCGACGAGCTGGCGAGAATCGGCTCAGCAGCCCCAACAGAACAAATTGACCCCCCTGTGTGTATCCCGCCTTGCACACTCAAGCTCGCTGCAGGGAATAAAGCCACTGAGGAGGCGAACACAAGATGGAACTCCATGGAAACTTGCGCCATCACTAGGAAGCTATGGCCATCTTTCGACAAAGCAAAGACCGAGAGAATCATCCGTAAAGACAGGAAATCCCTTTCCACCCTCGTGGGCATCATCACGGGACACAACACTCTGCGGTACCACTTGAAGAAACTACGCCTGACGGAGAAGGAACTCTGCAGAGGCTGTGGTGACGAGGAAGTTTTTGAGGACACAACCCACTTCCTGTGCCACTGCCCGAGTCTTCAGCATTCCAGGAAAAAGTTCCTTGGTAAATTCTTCTTCCAGGATCTCGAGGAACTCTCCGGCGTTTCAACGGAAAAGATGTTGAACTTCAACAAATCATCGGGGTGGTTTGTATGCAGAAATGAAGTAAGTGACTGAGTAGTTTTTTAGTTTCATTGGGTAAGGGATCACTTTTTCCCCCATGGGTACCACAATGGGTCAACGCTGACCTGAGTGTGGCAGAGAGCGTCGCTCCCTGCCAGCCCACATACCTAACCTAACCTAACCTAACATTAGCGAAAAGCATAATGTCGTAGCCGACTTGCTTTCGCGCCCTTGTGAAAATTCTTCAATAAGTTTCGATATCGATTACAAGAGTTTTATATCAGAACAGGAATCTGATGAGCAAATAACAGAGTATTTAAATAATGGAAATAAGAATAACCATATTAAACTTGAACTCGTTACGCTTCCGATGACGGACAAAAAAAAAAATACTTTGCGAGACAAGAACCGGCAAAATTAGGCCATTTGTACCGGCCTCACTGCGGAGATTAGTATTTGACACGTTACACGGCTTTTCGCATCCAGGAGTTCGGGCCGAAACGAAAGTTAATAACAGAGCGTTATTTTTGGCCCAGTATTAACAAAGATGTGGGGATTTGGGCAAAAGGGTGCATATCCTATCAAAAGTCCAAAGTCACACGCGTACAAAATTCCAAAAATGTAATATTCCTAGTGGTAGATTTGAACATCTCCACTTAGATATAGTTGGGCCACTTCCATTATCATGTAGTGTTCAATATATACTAACGATAGTTGATCGTTTTTCGCGATGGCCTGAAGCTTACCCAATTAAAGATATGACGACAGATAAGTGGCCAAGACTTTCGTTTCTCAATACATTTCCCGTTTCGGTGTACCATCTTCTCTAACAACTGATTGTGGTTCACAATTCACCTCCAGGTTATTTTCTAGCATTACCAAACTAATAGGTGTCCATCACATCGAAGAAGTTCGAAGATCCGTGGAAGCTTTCACATCAAGGAAACCATCGTACAAAAAATAGAGCGCGACCGGCTCAGCTGGTATTGCAACGTTCAAAGAAGAGATCATTTGAACCCTGTTAAAAAGGCAATATCAATGCAAGTTCTGAAGACATCGCGATGTAGGAAAGGCAGGCCTATAAACGCCTGGATCAGACAAATGTGACGACATCGGCATTTCATTGGCCTCAGTAACCTGCCGATATTTTCTGAGGTCAAATAGGCGAACCCCAAAGGCGGATCAGTAGAAATGCGGTGAAGTGGGAGGGTTGTGATCCCTTGTTTTCGGATCATAACCTCGCTGATAAAAAGGAAGAAGAAGGTGTCCATCACATCCGAACAACTGCCTATCACCCACAGGCTAATGGGCTTGTAGAACGGTTCCATTGGCATTTAAAGTCTTCATTAATGGCTAGGTGTAATACTTCCAATTGGAGTGATGAATTCGCTTTTGTCCTGCTTGGCATACGCGTTGCATATAAAGAAGACTTACAATGCTCACCTGCGGAAATGCTTTACGGACAAACTTTGCGAATTCCTGGAGACATTTTCACTAACAATTCCACTACAGAAGCGGATTCATTTAGTGGAACGTCTGCGTGAATTCATGCGAAATATACGAACTGCTGAACCAAAACTGAGAAAACAGAAGGACATTTTTATCCCAAAATCTTTAGAAAATTGCACTCATGTTTTTGTTAGAGTGGATAGTGTCAAACCTCCTCTTCATCAGCCATATAACGGACCCTTTTCAGTAATCAAAAAGCTTAGAAAGTACTTTGTAGTCGATTTTAACGGTACGCACTCTTCAATTTCAATAGATCGATTGAAACCTGCATTTGGAATACTTAGCAATAATTATCCAATAAAAAAGAAACATGTAAAATTTATTGAATTATAAATTTGAAAAGAACCTTATTATCCTTTTTTATACTGGAAAGGGGGTAATGTAGTGACACCCTGTACTCACATTCATACAGATGTTTGCATTCACTCCTACACATGCACACCAAAAATATATACTACATGCAAAAAGACAAAACAGAATATAACGGGTGGGCCATCTAGTGGTTTCTTTTTAAATCATAGATTATTTTGACACTGACAGCTGTTTCCCGCTCAAAATCTTGACAGAAAGTCAGTATCATACCTCCGCGGAACGAAATGAGTCGCTTAACGCTTGAACAAAATTTGGAAATATTGAAAACTTATTTCCGAAGTGAGTGCTGTGTAGCCCAAACAGTGCGTTTTTTGAAAAGAAGTTTTGGCCGAAATGAAGCACCCACCGCGCCTGCTGTACGAAAGTTTCTGCAAAAAGTTGGTGAGATTGGTATGCTAGTGAACAACACTCATGGTCCCAATGAAGCCAATGCATCCACAGAGAGTGACAGTTTGGTGCGGATTGTGGAGTGGTGACATCATTAGACCATTTTTCTTCGAAAATGAGGCTGGGAACAACGTTTCGGTCAACGGTGGGCGTTACAGAGCCATGTTAACGACTTTTTTTTTTGCTGAAATTAAAGACATGGATTTGGACGACCTCTGGTTCATGCAGGATGGCGCGCCATGCCACACAGCCCATGCCACAATCGATCTTTTGCGCATCAAATTCCCAAATCGTGTTATCAGCCGTCTTGGCGATGTCAATTGGCCGCCTCGGAGCTGCGATTTGACCCATTTGGACTTTTTTTTTGTGGGGAACCGTGAAGGACCGATGATATGCCAACAATCCGGAAACGATTCAAGCACTTAAGGCCAATATCATCCAAGCAATCCGTGAGCTACAGCCCGAAACCATCAACAAGGTCTTGGGAAATTGGAGTGATAGAATGCGCTACTGCGAAGCCAGCCGAGGCCGCCACTTGAACAACGTTGTGCTCCATAATTAATGGGAATGTTTGCTCTTATTAATAAAGCCATAATACATGGAAAAAATTTCAGTTTGTTCATTTTATTGCATTTTTAAAAAGAAACTTGTAGTTGGCCCACCCTGTATATATACTTTAGTAATTTAAGTTAGAATTAAGCTAGTCAGTAAGTCTATGGATCTACCAACGTGAAGACCTAATAAAACCTAATTTTACCACAGAGTCTAATTCTTCGTTTCTTATTTTTCCTTGTCGTCAAGTGCACGCGGACGATTTATGCAAGCCCAAGCGGCATAGAACCTATTAAAAATTCCAATTAGATACCGCAGCAATTAGAATGGCAAACAGTAGGTGGAACAATATCAGTACATGTCTCTCTTCTTAACAAAACCGGCCAGAGCTGGATTGTACGAAAACCAGTAGACTTAAGGTCGATTCACAGCTCAGCGACCTGCGAATGCCCAAACTGCGAATAAACCATTTTTAACATATTTATAAGCACGCCATGGGCAATTTTACTATTCCAAAAGAACGGACCTTAATTTATCTATCTTTCTGTATATCTCCTTTTTGAGCGCTTCAGTTCAGATCTCGGAGCCATACAAGAGTATTGAGTGCATAACCGACATCGTGGTTCTTTCGGATGCGGACTTAATTTGTTGCCAGAACGTGAGCTTCGTATCTATCCTAACTCCTAGATATTTTACTGCTTCCTTAGTGTATACGTATGACCCAGCTGAAGCTCGATTATTGTGGGTATCCGCTTCCTCGTCGGCAGGACTATCTCGGTTTTTTCCACTGCTAAGCTTAGACCGTGGTCCTCCATCCATGTGGGCATCCGTCTCACGACGTAGGAGATGTTCGATAAATTCGGTCCCACAATTGAGCTCTGCGCTGCTCTGGCCGTTATTTGTTTCCTGTGAGGTCCTTCTGTGGTGTCAGAAATTAGCTCTCTGTCGCTAAGGTAGCCCCTTATCACCCGTCAAAGATGCGGTGGTACCCGAAAGTTTATTTCCAGGGGGTACAGCATGACGCACCATCTGGCCGAGTTGAGGGCATTTCTTACATCGAGAGTTGCCAACACAAAAACTTTCCTCGAGTTGGACTACTTGGACAGCCCTAATCACCTCTTCCACATCACCTATTATCGAATGACCTTTTCTTAATCCACGCTGTCTTTCAGATAGACTGAAGAACACAATGAAATACAAGTTTGACAAATATCTATGTTATGTGTTCTATTTAAAAAAAGGAAATCTGCGCTCTCATTGAATCACCCTCTAGTACTTAGTATTGCATAAATGGATTTCAAGTAAATAATAACAAAATGAATTTGTTTGCAAAATCAGTAAAACAAAAAAAAAAACACACTTCTTGTAAATAAATAACTTAGAGCTATTCTTATCTTTTTTGACATTGTTTGAGGAAAATTTTCGAATAATGAAGTGGATACTCCAACTGCATCGTAAATTAACTTATTATGAGTGTACACAAACCTCTAGAGACGAGATGCTTATCGTTACAAGGTCAAGAGCTGGTTCAGTGTCTATTTAAGTGCCTTAGTACGCTAGATAGAAAAATACTCATCTAATTTAGTAACGTAGTACGTAATTCCATGCACAAACAGATAAATACCCACAGGAAAGATATTATATTTAATTTTCTTCAGAAAATATGAAATAATCTGTTTGGGTTTGCTTGCGATATCTTCTGATAGCTCTCCACTGGGGGTTTATTAAAAATAATCTTCCAGTGCATTCGAAAACACACTCCTTGCATTCTCTAGTTTTGTAATTGAAAGTCGAATGAAATTAAAGAAACTTTTTACGGTGGATGATAGGGCTGGGTGGGGTCTAATTTGAAACGTGCGGACAATTGGAAATACTGCCAAATAATAGGAGAACGTCAGTGAGAGTGCAGAGCCATTAATTAGACACCTTGCACAAGGGTATCTTTTTTCTTAAAATTACCATTAACTAATGAGGAAAGAGTTGTGACATTTTCTAACTAAAATTCATTCGCTTGAAGAAAAAGAGAATGTGCTGTGTAGTAGACACGGAAGCAATATGAAATATGGGACCGGGTTTGAGATGATGATTTCTTTTTTTTACTCTTTTCTACAAATTATGCTGATCATAGACTGACAAAAACACAGCATATACTCGTATGTTGGCCATGGTACAAAGAGCAGTCAGTCTGTACTGACATTACAGGTGCCCTTTGCACTACGCCCACGGCCGTACTTGAGATTTTTATGTACCTTTTACATATGTATCTTTATTAGACTTACAAATAAAATAACAAGCGGGCAATAGTGCGCTTCACTTCACTGACGCTGGGCTATTTATAATCAGTAATGTGGGGCAGCTATTGGAGGAGATTTGAATGGATATGTCGGGAAGTCAAACGAAGACTATGAAGACTGCCATGGAGGACTAGGATATGGCACCAGGAACCTTCCTGGTGAAGATATCCTAATCATGTACAAATCACACGGTCTTATAGTGTTAAATACCATGTTCATCAAACAAAGCCGACACCTGATCACTTATAGCAGTGGTGGAGATGAAACTCAGATTGACTACCATTTGGTAGCCAGTTTCATGAAGCCTCGGGTAAAAGATTGCAAAGTGATCCTGGGAGAGGCAATCGCTCGGCAACACCGTCTCCTGCTAACAGAAATTTTTATGAAAACACCAAAGAAAAGCAAACAAACAAGGGTCTCTGAGAAAATCAAGTGGTACAATCTGGACAAAGAAAAAGGCGAGGCTTTTGTTTTCGTAATGAAAAATTACCTCTCCATCAACGTAGCTGAGGATGAAGAGTACAGAGCACAAAATATGTGGGATTCCCTACAGCGAGCTTGCTTACTTACTTACTTAGGTGGCGTTACAGTCCGGGGTGGACCTGGGTCACAACCAACAAACCTCTCCAGCCAGCACGGTTACGAGCCAGCTGCCTCCAGTTGCGCACCCCAGAAAAGAAAGTGATAAATTAGAAGAAAGCGGCTTTCAAAGCTTGGTCAAAGTGCCCCTCTAATAATAGTGACGAAAAAATTCGCCTCGAAATGGAATACAGATGCTGCAAGAAAAAAGCGAAGAAGAAATGCGCCCAGCTTTAAGCAGAGAGTACGGAGTGCCTGTATCGGGAGCTGGAGAAAATATCTTCCCCGGTTGCTGATGCAAACCAGGCTATCCAGGAGCTGCGAAGACACAATATGAACAAGAGCGCAACCATCTTCAAAATAGCCGCCCAAAGAAGGAGGAATGATTAGGAGATTCGTTCGCCAAAGTTCATTAACAATGCTCATGGCCAGCTTCTTGTGGATGACGACAAAATTCTGCAGAAGTGGCGCCAGTACTGTGAACGACCTTTGAATGAACAGTTTCCCCGGCTATACTTTCCAAGAGCCACTCCTAACTGTGAACAGTCGAACTGTCGAAAAAGTTAATGAGGCGGTCAAATACTCCAAAAAACGAAAAGCGGTTGGGCCAGACGAGATACCCTCTGAGTTCTAGAAAAAGATGGGAGACATCGGGTTCAGATGGCTCAGAATTCTGATCTTCAAATTTATTCGAGGTGATCCAATTCCGAATCAATGGAGGGAAAGTTACCTTCTCCTTGTATACAAAGAGAAGGGTGATACGCGAAACTGTGATAACTACCATTCAATCAAGCTGATGTCACACACCATGAAGGTCGTTGAGGGGATATTAGGTGGCCGACTGTGGAAAATAATACGGCTATCTGATGATCATTGCGGGTTTGTCGCGGGTAAATCAACCACAGATGCAATTAAAAGCATCATAATGGAATGGAAAACATCGTGATTCCTTAAAGGATTTACATATTGTATTGGTTGACTTTGAAAAGAAAGACAACCACGAGATCTGCTATGGGTGGCGCTACGACATCGAGGGGTTCCAGAAACCTATGTACAGATGATCATGGACATGTACGAGGAAGCAAAGACAAGAGTAAGATGCCCTGCTGGAGTGACCGAAGAGTTCCCAATCAAAGTCGGGGTGCACCAGGGAAGCGTTTTAACTCCTTTGCTCTTTATTACAGTCCTTGATTATCTGCTTGAAGGTAAAGTGATGGACCCCAAGGTACATCAGTTATTCTTTGCTGACGATGGAGCCATCATAAGTGAGGATCCAACATCCCTGCAACGAGCTCTTGATGTGTGGGTGCACGCTCTGGAGGTAAATGGGTATCGCATTAGTTCAAAAAAGACAGATTACTTGTGCTGCCTGTTCTCTGATCCACTCAGGCGTATTCCAGACATTTATTTGAATGAAACAGTGCTTCCCAAGTGCGAAAAGTTTAAATATCTGCGACCTATTATCAATAGCAAAGCAACTTGTGATGATATCAATCATCGCGTAAGCGTAGGGTGGATGAAGAGGCGAGAAAATCCCGCTATCTTCTGTGACAGAAAAATGTCCCCTAAGTTGAAAGGAAGGGTCTACACCGCAGTTGTGGGTCCAGCGCTCACATACGGTTCACAATGTTGGACGATGTACAAAAAGTATGAGAGTAAATTAACGGCAGCTGAGACTAAGATGCTTCGTATGGCAGCAGGAATGACAAAACTTGATCGAATAAGAAGTTCGAAGATCCGTGGAAGCTTTCACATCAAGGAAACCATCGTACAAAAGATAGAGTGCGACCGACTTAGCTAGTATTGCCACATTCAAAGAAGAGATCATTGGAACCCTGTTAAAAAGGCAATATCAGTGCACGTTCCAAAGACATCGCGATGTAGGAAAGGCAGGCCTACAGGCGGATCAGTAGAAATGCGGTGAAGTGGGAGGGTTGTGATCCCTTGTTTTCCGATCATAACCTCGCTGATAAAAGGAAGAAGAAGAAGATTTGTTTTTTTGCGGATTTTATACGCTTTTCTAAATTTCTAGTCTTACCACACCACATGTATCTATCATCATATGCTCACCTGAAAGATAAAGAAAAAGTGAAGTATAAATACATGGAACTACGACTATAAAATTTTTTTAAAAATTAAACACTTTGTAATGAGAAATCACAATTCATTGAGACTTTTTCGATTTAAATTTATGCGAATATTTCAATTCCCGCCACTCAACAGTAAACAACATTCCATCGCCAAAAATATTTGAATTCATTAAAAATTCCTCTCAAAATAGATTCAACACCCAATTTACATGAAACTACAACGACAGTTTGTCCAATTTTGAACAAACGCTCCATGAAACCCTCCTGACACCTTGTTGTCAGCCTTAATCAGCTCTGGATATGTTGCAAAGTGTGTTGCAAATGTGACAAATTGAATATCCAAATGCAATAATAAAGAAAACGAAATGCGTATCGAATGTCAGTCAAAAGAAGAAGAAAATAACTTAAGGTTCAACCAAAAATAGGGAACACAATATAAAGAAGAAAAAAATCAATAAAATTCGACCTCTGCGCGCATTCACACACCACAGATTGATGGTGTCATTGGCATTCGCCCCCATTTTTCCCTCAGCATTACCAGAAGCAGCTCTCAAGCGCTACATCAATCAATTCATTGTCATTGTGGTGTGCATACTCTCACGGCGCGCATATAGATATATCGAGTTCCATGGACACCAAGGTTCAGAGTATCTCTAAAAGCCAAGTGAATACCAGAGAGGGGAAAGGCAAGCAATTCGCTAAAAATACGTGAAATGCTTACTAATTAATAATCGATGGGGGTTATGCTTATGGTTCCTTATTGTTTTGGGGAGTCTTCCCTTTCAAAATGACCAGCTATTGGGGTTATCGATTTTGTTCTTTCTTTGAAAATTGGAGATACATTCAGATTTATAAAATATTAGATATGGTCACCAGTGGCATCCATTGCACATTGAATTTTGTATCTATATTGTGCGGTTGTATGATCCGTATCCAGCACTCAAACCGAGGAATCTGTTTACGTTTTGAATGGAATTCAAAGAATTTCTAGTTAAATTGGAATGCAGGGTGTGAGGTTCTATGAATAGATGTGCACCTGACATGAATACTATTGTGGGTGTACGAGTATCTACGTATCTATCTATGCTTACAGAAGGAATATCTGATAGATGATGACAGCTAAGTGCATTCCAGAACCAGAGAGACGTTGTGTGGTAGATTGAAAACAAATTTAAGTGCTTATTGAAATTTACCTGGGAAGCATAGAAAGTTCAGAAAATGTCATTAGATGCGGATGTATGTACAGTACACACTTTTCTTTTCATCACCACAACCGGAGATCGAGAAGTATCCGATACTCGAAAAAGTAGCAAGGTTGATACAATGAAAAGTGCATATTGTATTTGTGGATAGCATGTGGGGCAAGGAATTGGTTTTACATAAAGTAGATGTGGTACCAACGTCTTTGACTAGAGATTACCTTAAGATTTTTTCCAATTATTTTCAAAACTCCTCCAAACCAAAAAGAGAGTTACCTGAAAATTAGTTTACAATCGCAGTATCCAAACGCATCCACTCCTGCACCGCTGTTGACAATGGTATCTATTGACTCGAGTGTCGATGGTTGATGAATTTCGAACAATCCTAATTGCCATGCTCATTAGCCAGCTTTCATTAGTCATGCTTCCAAAAAAGGGTAACTTGATGGAGTGTGGGAACTGGAGAGGCATGTCTTCTGCCGGGCGTAGCCAAAAAAAAAATAACTGGAATAATTTTGAACAGAATACAAGAGCATTTACATTTAACCCAGGCAGGCTTTCGCGCTGGATCCTATTACATAGAGCAATGCATCGAGTATACCCCAAAACTTTGGCAAGTAGTGCAGGACTGAGCACTACAGTGAGTACACACGAAATGACTGCCCACTGTGCAGTCGAGAGTTCACATCTAAACACGGTCCAATGCCCTAGCCTAGCCACGACGTTAAATTTGTCCTCGGTGATTTTGACGCAAAGCTAAGAAAAGAGGACGTCTTTAGTAGTGTAACCGGAAAACACAGCTTGCACGACATCACATCTGACAACGGATTGAGGCTACTTGACTTTCCGGTGGTACGAAACGTGTTCGTAGCTAGTACGCGGTTCCCCAGTCTTGATATTCACAAGTGGACATGGCTCTCTTTTGATCGAAAGATCGTCAACCAAATCGATTACATTGCAATCGCACTCTTCAGATCACTAGCTAGTTCTAGCCAAGGTACGGATGCGGGATCACTACCTAGTTGTAGCCAAGATATCTAGAGTCGAGCGAAATCAATGAAATACAGCGAAGAAGTTTGACGTAGGACGGCTACAATCACAAGAGACCACCAAAGCCTTTGGCGATCGAGTTTCTTTAAATCTTAATCTAAGTCATGTGCCGACAGCAGCAAATGCAGAAGACCAGTGGCAGCGTTGCTATCAAAACATCAGAGGTGCCGCCTCTGTTGTACTGGGTTTCTCTCGGCCACCATAACGAAACCCCTTATTTGATGAGGAATGCCGGCAAGCACATGCAGCAAAACAAGAGGCGTGCAAAGCGGCGCTGCATAGAAGAACTAGAGCTGCTTCC
Source organism: Brachypalpus laphriformis (assembly GCA_945910035.1). Classification (NCBI taxonomy): domain Eukaryota; kingdom Metazoa; phylum Arthropoda; class Insecta; order Diptera; family Syrphidae; genus Brachypalpus; species Brachypalpus laphriformis. The sequence goes on from OX246756.1 coordinate 40,985,998, forward strand.
GAGCTCTACGAGTGTAGCAGAAAAGAGGAACATCGACCTCTCAGAAAGAAAAAAAAAAAAGGAGCAGGAGAAGCGCTCGATCGAGGAGATTGAGAAACTTTATTCCCGGAATGATGCTCGAAAATTTTACCAAAAGGTAAAAGGAACATGGCAGGGTTTCAAAGCCGGAACAGAAGCCTGCAGGGACGAAAATGGCAATATACTCGTAGCAGTAGAATCGCAGTAGGCGAACCCCACAGGCGGATCAGTAGAAATGCGGTGAAGTGGGAGGGTTACGATCCCTTGTTTTCGGATCATAACCTCGCTGAAAAAAGGAAGAAGAAGAAGAAGTAGAATCGCAGTTGGTGCTGAGGATATGGAAGGAGCACTTCTGCAGACTGTTAAACGGCAATGATGACCAATATTCCGATGTCAAGCAGAATGAGTCATCCAACAGCGACGATGACAGTCAAGATTGCTGTCAACCCGATCAGAATGCAGTGAGGATAGCGATATCTAAACTTAAATCCAACAAAGCTGCTGGAGCTGACGGCCTTGCCGCCAAACTTTTGAAGGCAGGAGGAGATAAGTTGGTAAGGAGCATGCACCAGCTTATCTGTAAAATCTGGTCGGACGAAAGTATGCCCGATGAATAAGAACCTCAGCATCGTTTGCCCGATTCTGAAGAAAGGAGACCCTCTGTACTGCGCCAACTACAGAGGTATAAGTCTCCTCAACATCGCATATAAGATCCTGTCTGCCGTATTATGGCCTAAAACCGATAGTCAACAACCTGATAGGTCCTTATCAGTGTGGTTTCAGGCCGGAAAAGTCCATCATTGACCAAATATTCACACTACGGCAGATCATGGAAAAAACCCATGAATATAAAATCGATACGCACCACCTCTACATCGATTTCAAAGTTGCCTATGATAGCGTGTATAGAGACGAGTTATACAGAGCCATGTCTAGTCGTAACATCCCTGCTAAAGTCGTCCGTTTGCGCAGAATGACGATGTAGAACCCTCGCTGCTCCATTAAAGTCGGGAAGAACAACACCGAACCGTTCGATGGTGGCTGGCTGAAGAGGTTTGTTGGCTGAGGCCCAGGTCCACCTCGGACTATAGCGCTACCTGAGTAAGTAAACTGTAATGGCTCTGATATGAAAGAATACGCGATGGGTGTTTTCATCGACATTGAGGGTGCTTTTGACAATGCGACTTTTGACTGCATGTGCGACTCGGCCAGACAACACGGGGAAGATGAAATATTAGTATTGTGGATTAAAGCAATGTTAATGAATAGAACTTTGGTAGTGGATGCGGATTGTGGCCGATACGTTATGACAGTGGTAGACAGGGGGCATTCAGAAAAATCGAAGACAGCAAAGCACCTGGACCGGATGGCATCCCGAATAGGGCAATCAAGGCGGCTGTTAAGACGAGACCGGACATCTTTCTAACAACGATGCAAAGGTGCATAGAGGAGGTATTCCCTACACCATGGAAATTGCAACATTTAGTGCTGCTTAGGCAACAAGCCGCCCGGACAACCATCATCGTATCGCCCAATATGCCTGCTCGATACGCTGGGAAAGATCCTAGGGCGTATCATCTATGACAGACTACTTGCGGTGGCGGAGGAGAACGGACCCCTGTCAGACTGTCTACCGTCGATGCCATAAAGGCGGTAGTAGATATAGCAACCGAAGCAATACAAGGGAAAAGGTGAAAATGGGGGACGAAGAAATACTGCGCAGTAGTAACGCTCGACATCAAAAATGCGTTCAACTCGGCAAGCTGGTCATTCATTAGGAGATCCCTGGCCAGGATGGATACACCATACTACCTGCTGAGGATAGTCACGGACTACTTCAGCAATAGGAAGCTAAGATACCATACTGACGATGGCGTTAAGCACTACAGTGTTTCCACGGGAGTCCCACAAGGGTCGGTTCTGGTACCTCTCCTATGGAACATTATGTACGACGGAGTTCTGCGACTAACACGGCCCGAGGGAGTCAAAGTAATTAGCTTCGCTGACGATATCGCAGTGGTTATAGTAGCTAAGCACGTACACGAGGTGGAGTCTGCCACGGATGAGGCAGTTATAAGAATAAAGGAATGGCTGGAGTCTACCGGTCTGAAACTAGCTGCCCAGAAGACCGAAGCTGTCCTAATAACCAGCCGCAAAAACGTGGAATATGCCAGCTCCCGGGTCGGAAACCAGACAAACCGGTCCAAAGAATCCTTGAAATACCTTGGAGTCATGCTCGACAACAGGCTGCGCTTCAAAGCCCATGTCGAGTATTCTAGTAAGAAAGCATCGCTGATGCAGGCAGTACTCTCCCGAATGCTCCCGAACATCGGCGGGCCTGGATACGCCCGCAGGATCCTGCTGTCCAGAGTGGTCAGCTCGGTACTTCTATATGCTGCCCCGATATGGGCAGGTGCACTGGCGACAAATGAGTGCAGGAAGAAGCTATCATCAGCTCACAGGCTCTGCGCAATCAGAGTGATCAGCGGCTTCCGAACTATCTCCGACGATGCAGCCTACGTTTTAGCTGGGATGGTCCCAATCGAGGGTATACCTTAGACGTCCCTCGAACTGGCAAGAGGCAAAAAGGATTAAGGAGGAGGAAAGGGCAGCATCAGCAACGCTGTGACAAACCAGGTGGGACAGCTCTACAAAAGGCAGGTGGACCCACAAGCTCATTCCCACTATAAAATCATGGACAGAGAGAGCGAGGGGGAACTGTAACTACCACCTCACACAGATCCTGTCCGGACACGGTGGCTACCGGAAATACCTCCATAGATTCGGACACGATAGTCCGCCCCTGTGTTCAGAATGTCCAAACGAAGAGGAGGACGCGGAGCATGCAGTGTTTTACTGCAGACGCTTTGCAGAAGATAGAGCAAACCTGCCAAGTCCAGAAAATCTTGTAAGTCACATGATACGATCAGAGGGCGAGTGGATGGAGATCTGCTCATTCACAATATGTGTGCAGAACACGCTGCGAAGGGCAGAAGCTCTAAGAAGAGCCCAAGAGGCGGCCTCGGAGACTAGAGCATAATTGCTAACCAGCCCCGTGAAGAAATACCTAACGGCAGTATCGCGGGGAGAGTGGTTGAACTGTGTAGGGTGTGTGTTTAGTACGTAGGCGTATTCCTGGAATCGATTACTTAAGTTTGCGAATCGTGCATGCTAGCAGCACTCGGGCTACTAGTATCTATGAAGATTACACATCCTTGGCGCAACCCAAAAAAAATAAAAGGGGTAGACAGGGGTTGTCCGCAAGGTGTCGTTCTGTCTCCATTGTTATGATGCATGGTGGTCGACTCTCTGTTGAGCACGCTAAATAGTTCTAACGTCTACGCTCAGGCATATGCGGATGATGTCGCTGTACTTTCTGTCGGGCCATGCCTGGCTACGGTCTGTACTAACGCGCAGGCGGCGCGGCGGTGGACATGATCGATGAGTGGTGCACTAGGCGTGGACTTTCGGTGAATCCTGTTAAAACTGACGTTGTTCTCATTACGGGAAGGAGGATTCTGACTGGTCTGAGTCAGCCAGTGCTAAAAGGCGTCACTATCCGAATTTTCAATGAAGCCAAATATCAGGGATTGATTTTGGATAAGAAACTTCATTGGTCCAAACACGTCGAGTCGAAAACTTCCAAGGGGCTCTCAGTCTTCTGGCAGTGTAAGGGTGCTTTTGGCAAGACATGGGGCTTGTCACCGCATAAGGTTGTCTAGATCTACACGGCTATCATAAGACCATTCCTCGGTTGTTTGGTGGAAGGGGCTCTCGCGTAAGTATGTAGCTGCCTTTTGCGTTAAACTCCAAAAAACGGCTTGTCTCGGCTGCACGGGAGCTTTTCCGAGTACGCCTGGCTCTGTTCTTGATGCTTTGCTGAACTTACCTCACCTTGACACTTACATATATCATGAGCTCCACTATTAAAGCCATCCATCGTCTTTGGCGGGGTGCTTTTTAATATACTCTACACTGGAATTTTGATGAACTTGCGCCACACTTATCATACCACTCCTGTGTTATGGATATACCGTCTGATGCAATGACACCGGAACTCCAGCTGATGCGCAAATTCAGAGTTGACTTTCCTTGTGTCCAGGACTGGCTTCGGCCAGAGTCTGAGCCGAGAATGGAATGTAGTCGTATTTTCACGGACGGTTCCAAAACCAGTCAAGGGTTTGGTGTTGGTGTTTTCGTGGAAGACGACAGCAAATACAAATACAAATACTTGGCGCAACAGCTCTTTAAAGTGCCAGGGCCTAGCATCTCGCAACCACTCATGTTGTGTGCGTTATATTTTTCACACGAATTGAAGGGACCTACAGTTTAATGCCGAATCCGAACGGCGATTTGAGAAGCTTTTTCGTGACAACAATACTCTCGGATGTTTGTCAGACGCTCGCGAGAGGTGGCACCGTGAAAAAACTTTTTGGTATTTTCTGGGATTCGAACTTGAAACCTTATGCATAGTGATCCGACACACTAAGCACTTACGCCACGGCGCCCACAAGACGACAGCATTAGACTTCTTTTCTCGTTAGGCAAACATACGTCTGTTTTCCAAGCGGAAACTTATGCAATCCTAATGGCAATGAACTATGTTGTGAAGAACAGGTGGAAGGGCCGTAGTATTTGTGTCTGTAGTGATAGTCAGGCTGAAATGGGCAGTAAACAGTTTCGAACCATTCAAATACCCGGGACCGGACGGTATTTTTCCGGCCCAGATTCAGACGACCTTCAACATAGTATGGCAGTATCTTTTCTGCATTCTGAAGGCTTGTTTTCAGCTCGGAACAACACCAACTGCCTGGACCGAGGTAAGAGTGGTCTTTATACCCAAAGCAGGCAAGACATCGCACACCCTCCCAATAAACGTTAGACTAATAGGTCTAATCTAATCTTCCTTCTCAAGATTCTGGAAAGAATTCTGGACCTACACATCAAGGCCACTATTGATAGCACCCTACTATCCACGTCACAGCACGCCTACCCAAAAGGTAAATCTGTCGAAACGGCTTTGCACTCCATCATCCACCCTATCGAAAAATCACTCTCAATCAAAGAGTTCACCCTAGTGTCATTTCTAGACATAGAGGGTGCCTTCAACAACGTTGAAACAAATTCGATTACCAGTGCCTTACGCAGGCTCAACATCTGCGAACCCATCTGTTGTTTCATAGAACACATTCTAAAGAACAGGGTAATAACAGCATCCTTCGGAAGCAGCACCGTCAAGCGACATGCACATCGAGGCACCCCTCAAGGGGGTATACTGTCTCCACTATTGTGGAATTTGGTGCTCAACGAGGCCCTTCTAGGTTAGGTTAGGTTGGCTGTCCACACGAGAGTGCAGACACACTTAGACCAGTGAAGGTCCTTTGTGAGGCCCTTCTAAAGATCGAAAAAACTGGATGCAATGTTATTGCCTATGCAGATGATGTCGCCATTCTAACAACAGGCAAATACCCGCAGACGCTGGCCGATGTCATGCAGTCTGCTCTCAATGAACTGCTCATATGGACCGATAAATGCGGCCTCTCCATTAACCCGACGAAGACCGAGCTAGTTCTATTCACAAGAAAACACAAGCTCCCTGACTTCACTCCGCCCATGATAAGGGGATCCACCCTCAAGCTTTCAAATAGCACTAGCTATTTAGGCCTAAAGCTTGACCGCAAGCTAATTTGGAAAGAGAATGTCGTCGAACGGGCCAGGAAATCGCTGGTCGCCCCATATATCTGCAAGAAAGCAGTAGGCTCCACTTGGGGCCTTAAACCAAGCATCATGCACTGGCTATACACGTCGGTCATAAAACCGATTCTCATGTATGGAGTATTGGTATGGTGGCCCGCCTTGGAGAAGAAATCCAACATATCCATAATGGAAAAAACTCAGCGAGTTGCATATCTCAGCATTACCGGTGCACTGAGAACTTCTCCCACAGCGGCGCTCCAAACCATGCTCCACCTGCTTCCGATTGACATCGTCAGTAAACAATTGGCTGTCAGCTCGGCAATAATACTGAGAGGCTCCAAGCAGTGGAAGGAGCAACACACGGGACACGCCAATATACTTTCGATGCACCGTCATCTTCCCAATTCCACTGACCATCTGCCCACTGAATATGATTTTAACAAGGGCTACACGCACTCGATACCGGACAGAAGTGAGTAAACGCAACGCAATGTCCTTTACAACGAATCGATGTCAATTTTTACGGACGGGTCCAAAACCAAGGACGGAGTCGGTGCCGGAATTTTCTCAGAAGATCTGGACATACACCTCTCCTTTAATCTTCCAGACCACTGCAGCGTTTTTCAAGCCGAAATCACCACAGTTCGCAAAGCCGCTGACTGGCTAGCGGCTAGCACACTATCAACACCTGATATTGTTATTTACGTCGACAGTCAGGCAGCCATCAAATCCCTCGCATCCAGCACTGCGAGATCTAAGGCAGTGAAAGACTGTCGCATATCTCTTAACGAGATAGCTGGTCAGTACAACATCACCCTTTGCTGGGTACCAGGTCACTGTGACATACCGGGGAATTGTGCAGCCGACGAACTAGCACGACAAGGCTCCTCTGGAATAGATAGCATAAGCATTACCGACATCGAAGCGCCAGCGTCTTATGTTAAGTACCTTATTCAAATTGGCGCCGAGAAAGTAGCCAATCACCGATGGCAACATCTAGACCAATGTTATACCGCCAGACAGCTCTGGCCGACACTCAACAAATCCAGGTCCGTCGGACTCTTGAAGCACACGACCCTAAACTAACCAACCCAACCATAGTCAGGCTACGCTTAAGGCCATGTTTTACCCGTTAACCTCTTCCAAAATAGTTCGTGAAACCAAAAACTTTTTGTACTCGGTCGCAAGGCTGAGTTCTCTGTCTCTTATCTGGGTCCCAGGTCACACCGGGATCTTGGGGAACGAGATCTCCGATGAGATTGCTAGTCAAGGTTCAGAGGAGGCTTTCACAGGCCCCGAAACAGCGCTGGGTCTCTCTGCCTCCTCGGTTAGGGCTTCTATTGACGATTGGATCTCTCACGAACACAATTGTGTGTAGCATGACTCTCCAAGATGCAGGTTGACTAAACGTATGCTCCCGGACGTCAGTAAGAAATCAGCGGCATTCTTGCTGTCTCTTAACAAAAAAGACTGTAGACAACTTATTGGCGTCTTGACAGGTCACTTTGCTTTCGTCAAGCACATTAACGTGCTGGGCTTGAGTGACACTACAATCTGCTACGCTTGTGAAGAGAGCGACGACACTGCGGAAAATTATCTCTGTGAGAGTCCGGCCTTTGCTCGTATCAAGTGGCAGATCGTCGGTGCTGATGTGGTGAGTGCTGATACTTTAAGCTCCTCATCACTGAAGGTCTTGCTTGGCTTTGTTAGAAAGACAAGGAAATTCCAATAAAATGGGTAAATCAGGGGTCGAATCGCGTCCTCCATTCACGGATATCTGGTCGCGTAATTTGTATGTATGTTGTTCCTAGATCTACCAACAGCACAATACAAATTACGTTACCATTCGTCAGTTGACGGAGGACTCGATTCGACCCCAGGGTTTGCTCTCTGGTAGTACAATACTGGCCCTGTTGGTGAGTAGCGTTCGAGTTTGTACAGCAGTCATTACATGGACTTTCCCGGGAGGTGTACCTTCAACAAAGTTTCACGTGCGAAAGAACCGCCAATTTTCTTAAACGATCTGTGATATGCCATACCATTCCCTGCTCCTTACACGACTAGACGTTCCTTTTGTCAGTTCAGACTCGGAATCAAGTGCCATTTCCATAACATAGGCAATCTCCATCATTAATTGTATTCTCCTTACACTGAATCACTGAAACAGATAATTTAGTATTAATTAATACCATTCCATCCGCAATCAACCGACCCGTGACTCATCCAAATTATTTCCCGTCCTTCAAGCTGATAAAAATAAAAACTCCTCCCTCCGCCAAAGTGTAAATCAAAATACAATCACCATCGTTGCTTTGGTGAAATATGAGAACAAGTATCCCTTACATTTTTCCTTTTCACAAAATTTCTAATCTTTTCCAGAAGTGATTTATACCCAAACATATGGCAACGAAGTGAAGGAGAAGATGTTCACAATCTAGGGTTGCAATAGAAATACGAGATGAGAAATGGTCACACAAAAAGAAACGAAAAAGTATCTAAAAACGGTCTGTGACAAAAGATAAAGTCGTTATTTTAAAGTAGGAGGAGGCGATGGAGGGGACAACACAGTCTTTATGTATGTTTTGTATTAAAATATTTTTTCTTTTCAATTTTGATCTCTCTCCTAATGCGAGTTGCTTTTACGATTATTTCTTTCTGCACAGAAAATTCGGAATGGTGAAGCAGGAAATATGGGGAGATTGTATGTAGTTTACCAATTTGTTATATTGCTGGCCTGTTGTGATTGAGGTTGGACCCTTTTTTCCAATATCTTTCGTGAAGATGAAGATATCTTTCCTATGCGACGAGATACTTTGTAACAAGTGCAGAAAAAAAAGGGAAAAAGAGATGATTTCAACAACAAAAGAACGAAAAACGGAAACGTCAGACAAAACGAGATTTGTGGGAGATTTGATATTTTTTTGTATCCGCATCTTGTATCTGCACATTCATGTCTGATAGGAAATTTTTTTTTCATTTTTCATATTATGCAAATACCGAGATAGATGTTAGACAAATATCATAAACTGGATGTCCTTTCCAAAGACTGCTAGGAATATGACAGACGGAAGTAATGGAAACTGCAACAAAGTTTGTGCAGCAATCGTAAAGATTTTTCCATTCGATGGCGATGGATGAATTTCTGCGCGTGGGAAATTGATTGTACTTTGCCCGGCCCGTGGTCTTTCTTACCGGTTCGATGAGCTCTGTGTTCTCAAGGCTTGGTGGGTGTCTGTTTGTTGAGTAACATAGTGAATAAATTGCATGCAGAGGTTTCAGTTTGATGCATTTGAGATTTATTCGGAAAGTATGATCCGTCTTTGGGTCCCCCAATGGGGGATGTTCACTCAAGTGACACCGTTGCAGTGAGTGACTTGAGGGGTACTAAATCTTTTTTTAGGCACACATGATGGTGGGGTTATGAAAGTCAAGTACATACTTCACTGGTGTGTTTTAAAAATAGACAAAGGCATCACTAAAGGATTGTGATAGTTAAATGTGACGATTTGCAGAATGCATTTGGCATGCCTCAGGGGACTTTACTTGGTTGTTTACTTTTTAGATCATATTTCATATTTATTTATTCAATTCACTTACAATAAAAAGATTCAAAATCTTACACAAGATTGCAAGGCAAAAAGTTATTAGCACAGAAAAAGAACAAAAAAAAAAAAAAAACAAAAAGAGAAAGAAAAAGAGAATAGAAACAGATTCAAATGTAAAAGAATTTACGGAAATAGAAAAAAGGAATACAAAAAAAAGATGCATCTACATTTAAAATGAGTTTAAAAAAATAATTTGATGTTTAGACTAATTTGACTACGCTTATTCGGAGGCCAAGTATCTGAAAAGGACGGATTTGAATTTGTTCATGTTTTCGACTCCCCTATCTGACTGCACACATCGCCGTGGTGTAGGGGCCTAGTAAAGGTCAAGGATTCTCGGGTACATATCCCCAAATGAGACATGAAGCGAAGTTGCAGTCGTCTTTTTATACCTTCAGGGACAGCTAACTGCTCGGCCTCGAGCTTACAGCACGCTGCTCCCTCCTCCTCGAAGGATCCACATCCCCTTCTTAAATCTCTCTCAGGGGCGACGGACAGCTCGGCTTCGAGTTCGCGGAACGTCGCTCCCTCCAGATCTCTTACCAAGATCGACGGCTAGCCTACAAGCTAATTCGCCGCATTCAGGCTATCCCTGAACAAGAGAGAACACAAAAACACAAAACCTCCTTAAGCTGGGCTACTAAACGTGTCCAGCTCCCCTCCAACTCATCCAACAAGGACTTATCGTCCAAACGCCAAAGATCTCAGGATGAGTCTCCCACCTTAGCAAAATAAAGACCAAGGTAGTACTTGCCAACACTACCTCCAAGCCCTTCAACCAAGTACTTAAGGCACACTTGGAGATCGCGGTCGTTGACCACAGTGATCCGGATGGTAGCATCACAGCTGACAAATGGAGGAAGGTGGAGATAAAGCTCGCCACCAATTGTCTTCAAGTCTTACGTGACCATCCCGGCCCTGATGTTTCTTACAGAGATGCTGGCTGGTATCAAGCGAACGTAAAAATCATTGCCTGTGCTGACCAAAGATCTAAGGATCTATACAAAATTGCTGTCTCCAGATTGGCGCAGGTTTGGCCATGTGCACAGTTAGAGGTCGTGGAAAAAGACCAAATTCCTAACCGTCCTAGGACTCGTACTACCATTCCGGTCGAACCCTCCGATCCTACGGTGATCCTGGATATCCTCAAGATCAGCAACAGCTCCCTCCCTACCCACAACTGGAATATTGCCAAAGTGGACGAGCCGAGAGGTGACATAAGAAGCGTCATCATTGTCATCAATGAAGAGTCGCTGGCCCCCTTGGCATCTTCAAAAGGAGTGATTAACTACGCCTTCAGCTCTATTACTCTTAAAGTATACAAATGCGATGAGAAAGAGCCCGAAAGAGTGCCTCCCAAACTGGACGCTTCTTCCGAACCAGTCGCGAGTTTCTCTCCTTCCGAGCCCATTCCCTCGCTCCCTTCGGAGCACATTCCCTCGCTTCCCTCCGCTGCTCCACCCCTCTTGAGGGTCGACTCCTCGTCGACGGACACGGAAATGGTTGACGCTCTTCTTAAACTGGACTTTTCCGGTCCCCCTTCCCCCTCTCCATCTATCCGTGAGTCCGACTTCGGTTTGACGGACACGGAGATGGATAGCGATCCTAATGGTCCTTCTCTTGAGGTTGACCTCCTGTCATCAGATTCAGAGGACGGTAACAATACCGTGATAATGGTATCTGAACAGAGAAGTAGCTCCAATGCTGCGGATCCTTCAGATTAACCTGCTTCACCCCATCTCGGCTTCGGCCTCCCTTATTCTCCTGCTTGCTAAAAACGGGTAAGACTTATTCTTGATCCAGGAACCATGGGTTGTTGGAAACCGGGTTTGTGGCCTCAAGACTCCAAACTATAAACTAATCTAAGCAAGGATGCAAGGTAAACCGAGATCTTGTATCCTTGCGAAGACCCACCTTAACATCTTTTTACTCTCTAATTTCAGCAATCAAGACATAGTCGCTACCAACCTGGAATTGCATTTAAAAAATGACTGGCTGGTTTCGGCCTATTTGGGTCACGATCAAGTGGGCCCACTCCCTCCGGACATCTTGGGGAGCTTGATTGCGAAAGCAGAGAGCCTTAAGACTGGTCTCATCATTAGCTGTGACGCGAACGCTCATCACTCAATCTGGAGCTGTTCCGACATAAATGAAAGAGCTGAGCAACTTTTTCACTTTATCCTCAGTACTAATCTCCTAATTTGTAACCGAGGGTCTATAGAATTGACTTCTGCAGGAGCTGTAGGGACGAGGAGAAGGAGGAAACCATTCTTCACTTCCTATGCATATGTCCTGCTCTATCACGCAAAAGAATGCTCCATCTAGGAGCTCCCTTCCTTGACGACCTCAGCGATTTGGCGTCCTTAGGCGTCACGAACATCCATCGCTTCAGCAAAAGCTCCGGTGGGTTTTATTAGTCCCTGAGTGGTCTAATGGTAGATCCTTGGCATCACAATGGACCTTTACTGGTCTAAGTGTGTCTGCATCGTGGTGCAGACAGCCAATCTAACCTAACCTAACCTATGTTTTCGATTCTTCTCAGGTCAGGTGGCAGAGAGTTCCACAGCCGAGCTACTTGCACAAAGAATTGACGTTCAGACGCAAGGCATGAGTATCTAGGTTGAACAAGCATCAGTGATGTGGCTATCAAAGGTGCAACCTGTTACTAGTTTTGAGAAACGAGAAACATGGTCACGTCTCTTAAGATTGAAGATGTATCGAGCGATGTTGTTGTACAAAACATTCAGTTTTCTATGACTAGAATAGTCAGTCTGGTTTACAAAAAATCTCAGAACCATACATAAGTACTGGCAAAAGAAGCGTCTTTGCCAATAACATTTTAATTTTAGTGGGCAGAATGTGCTGAGTGGCCCATAGAGTACGCAGTCCACCATAAACCTTGCCGATAGTTACATTAATATGTGTATCCCAAGAAAGGGTATGATTAAAGACAACACCAAGATTTCTGGTAGAGGCAACCCACTCTATGGGCATTTGATTGAGAAGAACAGGTTGAACATCTGAAAGATCAATAGCTCTACGGTGTATGACAAGCACTTTGGATTTCTTGGCATTCAGTTTTAGATCATGTTCAATGTTCGACCATTTGTATATACTTGAAAGATCTTCGTTTAAAAGATCTATTGATTTATTCAATTTATATAAGGGACAATTGAAGAGGAGTTGGACAGCGTACATGTGAGTTTTGCAATGCTTTATTACCTTAGGTAATTCCTTCACATACAGCGAGAACAGAGTGGGGCAAAGAATAGATCCTTGCAGTACTCCACTTAGCACGTTCATAAAGTGGGAGGACTTTTTACCAGCAACTACTTTTTGGAGTCTGTCACGCAAATAGGACATCATAAGTTTAGTTGATGTTATCGAAAACTTAAATTCACTTCTGAGTTTGCTGCATAGAATCGAATGAATTACTGTGTCAAAGGCCTTTGAGAAATCAAGAAGTGTTGGATCAAAGTGGGGCAGTTTTGATCCATTGCATTCCGGCACTCTTCAACTACAAACAATGAGGCTGTTTTACAGCCACTTTTCGGGCGAAAACCGGACTGGTTTTCACAGAGTAAGTGATACCTATTCAAATATTTTCGCATTTGTAACATCAACAATTTCTCAATAACCTTTGACAAGTAGGGTAGAATAGCTATGGGCCTATATTCAACAGGATTTTTCGTTCTATTTTTTGGAACCGGGACTACCTTAACTTTTTCCACTCAGTAGGAAAAGAAGACTTAGTCAAAATGCAATTAAAGATGTAGGTTACAAAAGACAAGATGAAAGGCAGCAGAAGTTTTAAAAATTTCGGACTTAAGCCATCAAGACCCATAGCATTGGACTTAATTGATAGAAACCCTTCGGCAATATCCTCTTCAAAAACCCTGCTAAACCAGAACCACCACTAACAATTTCTGAGTTTTGCTCAAGGACATCAGTACCTATCGATGGAGTGCCAGAGGAGGAAATAAATTCTTCATTTAACTTGTCGCAATCAATATCATCAGGAAGTTCTGAACTTTGCCTACCAATGCCAACTTGACGAAGCTGTTTCCACAGAGTTTTCCCGGATGCGGAACAGTCAAGTTTGCTACTGTAATAGGCAAGCTTAGCTTCCCTAATTTTTAGCACAGTTTTGTTTCGTTGAAAACGATAGCTAATTAGAAACTCTTCAAGACGATACTTTTTCCATTTCCTGTAGGCCGTATTTCGTTTTTCTATGAGATAAAGGATGTCTGAGTTCAACCATTGAGGTGACCGAGGATTATTCCTTTTTGTCTTCAAGGGAACGTGCTTATCATATAAGAAAAGAATTTGCTGCTGAAGAAACATTACCTGTTCATCAACGGAAGGCATATGATAGATACGATCCCAGCAAGTCTGACAAATGTCATGACGTAAATCAGCATATTTTATGCTACAGTAGTCTCTATATTGAAACGTTGACTCACTGCAAGCATTTTGAACATCAAACGTTAAATAAATCAGGTCATGTTTTGAAAACCCATGGAGCAGAAAGCTGATTATAGAACAGACATTTAGACATATCACCAACAAATAAGACGTCTAGGAGGGAGCTTGAAAAGCCTGAGAAATGAGTTGGAGTGGACGAGTTAACTGCGAACAAGTTTAGCTCTTCCATGTTGTCAAGTAATGATAGGGAACTCGACGTATCTAACAGATTACAATTAAGATTACCACAGAGAACAATGTTTGACGTAGTACAGGAAATTTCTTGGGATAGATTGGTCGTTAAATGCAGGTACATACCGGAATATGATATGTACTTAATTATTTGGATTGTAAATTTGAAATGGAAAACTCTTTTTAAAACCACTCGCGGATCTAGAATATAGCTAGGTAACTTAGCTGGATCTCACTGTGCAGAAAAAAGCTATGCTAAGTGCTCTTAGGCTACCTCAGATTCAAAAACTGTAACCCGGCGATTTCACAGGTCATCTGAGCATTCTTGAAAACGCCCAAAAACAACCCAATCTTGATACGATGCTCAAGAGATTTCGGTTCTCCAGGAAATTCGATGTGGTCATTAATGACCGTCAAGAATGGAGAAACAAAAGTCTCAAGACACCAGCCAACGCATAAATCTTGTACACAGATGGCTCCAAATTAGGAAATGGCAGTACCAGAGCTGGGGTCCATGGTCCCAACTTTCAGCGTGCGGCAGCGCTTGGTAAATCAGGTACCATCTTCCAAGCAGAAGAGGGCCCTGGGGATACCTGGAACATGGGGCGCAAGGCATTATTGAGCTTTATCAACAGTCTAAATTTGTTATTCTGGTTAACCATTGAGCCAGCACAATAGATCTTGTAGGTCGCAGTGCACTTGGGCCCCAATCATCGTATCGAATCGTATCGTAGCAACTCTAAATGTGTAGGTTAGCATATTAGTTTAACATGATATAAGAATTAAAATTCGATAGGAAAAAATACTGTTGTAGTAGTTGGGTGTGGGACAAACATCCGAGAGTATTGTTGTCACGAAAAAGCTTCTCAAATCGCCGTTCGGAGTCGGCATTAAAAAAACGGTAGGTCCCTTCCAATTGTGTGAAAAATATAACGCACACAACATGAGTGGTTGCGAAAAGCTAGGCCCTGGTACTTTAAAGAGCTGTTGCGCCAAATATTTGTATTTGTATTTTAGTAGTTGGGCTACTTAACGAAAGATTCAGACTTGGATCTAGTAAAACACCAAAATATGTTCACTGTGCCACTCCTCGTGAATCTTTAACAGACATCCAAGATTACTACTATCGCAAAAAGCTTCTCAACTTCATCTTTTGGTGGCGATACGAGCATATAAGTACTAAATGAATTTCCGGGGTGTACGTACCACGCAGCAGTACAAATAACAACAATCACATCGAATCGGTCGCCCTGCGGATTTGTAACAGAGGATAGAACAGAGTGGGTAATTAGATCGTTCTCCCCCTTTAAATCCCCAAGACTAGATGAGATAATCCCGATCATGCTGCAAAAAACTCTACCGATAATTATGCCAGTACTCAAAGCGCTATTTGCTAGTAGTCTTAAACAATGTCACATACCAAGATCATGGAGGGAGGTAAAGATGGTTTTTATACCCAAGGCGGGCAAGGCTAGCCACACCAACGCGAAGGACTTCAGGCCAATAAGCCTTACCTCTTCATCCTGAAAACACTTGAAAGATTGCTCGACATTTACATACGACCCCCTTCGGGTAGGGGTTAGAATATACCCGAGGTAGGCATGCCTGTCGTAAGAGGCGACTAAAATCCACCCTCCGTATACCGAGTATGGCGTATACAAAAAACATGCAATGAACAAAACAAAAGATTTAAATACCCCAGGTGGCAGTCCAGGTAAACTGGAAAATCCACCCTCTTCGGAGGTCGGCTCTACGGATTCTGGGGAGAGCCATTTATTGCACCTTATAAATCCCTTCTCAAAAAGTACAAGGGTAGCTCGATCTCCACCAACAAGATCGAACGTCTCCGGAAAAAGAAGTCCGCCGGAAGCGCAAACGCGTGAAAAACGGGACTCAGCGAAATCTAAAAGCATTGAGGAGGAAAACGACGTACTCCGTACCAAGCTTAGCGAAATGGAGCTACTCTATCGTGAGCTCAAGAAAGAGGTAGATTTACTCAGGCAAGAAAATAATGCCCTAAAAAACACGTACCTACAAAAAGAAAATACAGATAGCTCACATCGCTCACCTAGTCGCGAATACCAGACGGATGAAGAAGAGCTAACACGCGAAACGAATTGGGTCGAAAAGAAACGACCTAGCAAAAAACGAAAAGCTGGTTCCTCACCGGAAGTCGAGCCACAAAAAGATGAAAAGCGCAAGGAGATGCAAGAAAAGCAACAACAACCAAAATTACGTCCTCCGCCACCGATAAACGTCGTTGGAATTACGGACTATAATAAGTTGCATTGCCTCCTTAAAGGAGCTCTGGCTTCGAAGTTAAAGGTGACATCTCTGAGAAACAATACGTGGAAAATCAATGTCGATGATGCCGACGGTTACCGATCAGTATCTAAAAAATTGAATGCCGAAAAGATTCAGTGGTATACTTATGAAAATAAGTTAGAAAGACCAATGCGTGTTGTAGCAAGGGGACTCCACCCCTCGTGCACTAGAGAAGATGTAATGCACGACCTTCAAGACAAAGGCTTTCAAATTCTTGATACCGTCAATGTTATCAAGAAGGAGAAGCAACAGTCGGAGGGAGATCATGAAAAATTGGTAAAGCGCGGTCTTCCACTATTCATGCTTAGTTTTGATAAAGACGAAAATAAAGATATTATATATGGTATCAAGGCTATTCTAAACATTGTGGTCAAAATCGAACCTATGCGTAAGAGCTCCAGATCGATCCCGCAGTGTAAGCGCTGTCAAGGCTTCAATCACACGCAGACTTACTGCCAGAAAGAGCCGCGATGCGTCAAATGCGCAGGTAAACATCTCTCGGAAGAGTGTCACCTAAACAAGCAAACCCCAGCCACTTGTATAAATTGCAAAGGAAAACATCCTGCGAACTATCGAGGTTGCGAAGTGGCGAAAGAGCTTCAAAAACGCCGCGATACGCTAAAAAATTCTATGCGTCCGAATATGAAACCAATCAAGAACAGACCCAAAATAGCTACGAAAAAAGTAGCGAAAGATAGAAAGTACGTCAATATTAATTTAAGATCGGTTAATGATAAAAAATCCGAAAGTAATAGAGATATGGTGACAGAAGCGAAATCTTCAAATATTCGCGTGCAGTCTTATGCTCAAGCGGCGAAGGCAGTTAAGGGTACGTACACGACCGACAACTCACGGGAGATCAACGCAAGAAACCTTCCAAACTTTAATGTAAAGACTCCTACTCAAGTTGCGACATTGAAAAATGGTGATAGAGGTAGTTCAGAAGATCATGTATCCCATGTTTTTTCCCTAATTCTTGCGAAACTTGAAGAGCAATGCAAAACAAATAAACTAATTTTCGCGAGACTAGTTGCACTAGAAAACAACATTCATAACACGCGCACTTCAACCAGAATATGAAAGAAACGCTTAAAATTATTAGTTGGAATGCTAACGGGCTCATACAAAGACTCGACGAGTTAGAAATATTTATGCGAGAGAAAGATATTGATATATGCTTGGTCTGTGAAACTCATCTGACAAAACAATCGAATATTAAGATAAGGGGATATAGCGGATATCACGCCTTTCACCCATCGGAAAGAGCCAGAGGCGGATCATCTTTGTTTATAAAAGAAAATATCGAACACTCAGCGGAAATAAAAAGTGAATTAGAAGCAATGCAAGTAAGCACGGTACGCGTTAGAAATAGACATTTTGCTTTCAACATTTCGTCTATATATTGTCCACTGCGATGTAAACTTGAAGAAAGTGATTTCACAAACATCTTCAACTTCCTTAAACCAAATTTTATCATTGGTGGCGACTTCAACGCGAAACACCCCTTCTGGGGCTCAAGGTACGCCTCTCAGAAAGGTAGAAAGCTTTATAATGCGAGTATGCAATTCAGTTGTGATTTTTACTCGACGGGTAAACCAACATATTGGCCAACTGATAGAAATAAGATACCAGATCTGATTGATTTCTTTGTTGTTAAAGGAATATCTAGCAACTGTATAAAAGTTGAAGAAAGCTTTGATCTCTCCTCTGATCATTCTCCAATCATTATGACGATAAGCGAAGCTTTGATTAAAAAAGTAGGACCGGCCAGATTAGCTGGCGCGAAAACTAATTGGGACGGCTTTAAAAAAGATATTGAAGCAAATATTGAGCTGAGCGTATCACTTAAAACGCCCTATGAACTTGAAGTTGAAGTAGATCGCTTCGTCGAAATCTTACAGGATGCCGCGTGGAAGAATACTCCCAAACTAAAGAGAACCCCGGCCAGTTACATTAAAATTTATCCGCAGGAAATAAAAGAGATGATTAAGGAGAAGAGAAAAGCGCGTAAAAGATGGCAACAAACTCGGGCTCCGCAACATAAAGCACATCTTAACCGTTTGTGCAACTCACTAAAAAGATCTATTAAAGACCTTAAGAATAATGAAATACAAACTTACCTAGAAAGCTTAACGGCAGAAAAAGATTCTAACTATTCGCTTTGGAAGGCTATAAAAGGTATTAAAAAACCTCAAATTCAAGCCGCACCAATTAGGAAAAATCAAGACGAATGGGCCAGGCATGATAAAGAGAAAGCGCAAGTTTTTGCCGCCCACCTGGAAGAAACTTTCAAACCGTTTGATGGACAAGCTTTTATTGAAAATATAAATAGCGTAATAAGAAATGCAACACTTACCGAACTTAAGGAAGAAATAAAGAAACTTAAACCTGAGAAAGCTCCTGGATACGACCTAATTACGGGAGAGGTTCTTAAAGCACTACCAAGAAAAGCGCTAATTAAGCTTCTGTTCATTATAAACGCCGCGATTAGACTAGAATATGTTCCCAGTCAATGGAAAGTCGCCGAAGTTATAATGGTCCTTAAGCCTGGAAAACCGCCGAATGAAAAAACCTCTTATAGACCGATTTCGCTTCTTCCAATTATATCCAAAGTGTTCGAGAGAATATTGGTTAGGCGAATACAGCCGGTTATAGAAGAAGGCCATCTCATCCCTGATCATCAATTCGGATTTAGAAGTAAGCATTCTACAGTTGAACAAATACATCGAATTACACGTGTAATCGAAAAATCACTTGAAGAAAAAAAGATTTGTTCAAGCGTATTCCTTGACGTTTCTCAAGCCTTTGACAAGGTCTGGCACGAAGGCTTAAAGTTTAAATTACGACAAGTTCTGCCAGAGCACATATATAATATTTTGAAGAACTACCTTACGAATAGACTATTCCTCGTCAAATGTGGAAACAAATATTCGGATTTTAAGGAAGTAATGGCTGGGGTGCCGCAAGGAAGCGTTCTTGGTCCACTCTTATATCTATTATACACTCGTGATATACCGCAAGTAGAAGGCACTGAGCTAGCTACATTTGCCGACGACACTGCTATCTTGACAGTAGGTAAAACGGTCGAAGATACTACAGAAAAACTGCAAGAAGCTTTGAATAGAGTAAGTGAATGGACAAAGATTTGGCGAATCGCACTCAACGAGACCAAATCTGTTCATGAAAATTTTACTTATAAAAAAATAAATAATTTGCCGATCTTTTCAAACTCGGTTCAAATCCCGTTTGCAAACGAGGTTAAGTATCTTGGAATGACACTTGATACAAAGCTGAAATGGAAAACACACGCCAAGAAAAAACGCAAAGAATTAGATAATAAATATCGAGAAATGTATTGGTTACTTGGAAAATATTCCAAGCTCAATATATATAACAAACTGCTTTTATATAAGCAGGTGCTAAAGCCTGTATGGACATATGGTATACAACTCTGGGGTTGTACCAAAATAAGTAATATTAAAATTTTACAAACTTTTGGAACAAAGTGCAATACCCCTTAGTATTGTTAATGCGCCATGGTATATCCGAAATAGAATAGCGATATCCACAGAGATCTTGGCATTAAAACAATCGAAGACGAAATTCAAACCTACGCGAGAAAGCATAGAAGTCGACTAGAAAGTCACGTAAATATTACAGTCCTCCAACTTTTGGAAGAAAGAAATTTACTGCGCCGTCTACAAAGAACCAAACCTTTAGACCTAGCGCGATAAGTAACCGCGTCTAAACTGCGGAGCTGGCAGGAACTTCTAATGGGAAGGTACCTGCAAAACGACATTATTTCGCGAAACGAAAACTACTTGATAAGTCGAATACTTAGTTGTAGTAAAAATAAAAACAAGTCTGTTTTGAAGGGAGGTTTTTTAG
Source organism: Brachypalpus laphriformis (assembly GCA_945910035.1). Classification (NCBI taxonomy): domain Eukaryota; kingdom Metazoa; phylum Arthropoda; class Insecta; order Diptera; family Syrphidae; genus Brachypalpus; species Brachypalpus laphriformis. The sequence continues at coordinate 41,006,187 of OX246756.1, forward strand.
TGGGTAAGAATCCCACACTACTATGAGCACGCGCTGTCGATCCTCATAGTGTCTTGTTGAAGATTTTCACATACCCTCGGAAAAAAAAAAAAAAAAAAAAAAAAATTTGCATACGCAGTGAAATACGTCCGGGGAACTTATCCCCAGCCCAACACGCATACACAAAGGGTAAACGTGTGGAAACTGCCCTACATCATGTTGTCGGTTCTATAGAAAAATCAATAAAAGATAAAGAGTTCACCCTAGCTGCATTTTTGGACATTGAAGGAGCCTTCAATAATGTAAATACCGAAGCAGTTAAAAGAACTCTAAGAAACCTAGACATCGACCTCATTCTAATTAAGTGGATTGTTAGCATGCTCGAGGAAAGACACATAACCACCGAACTTAAGGGTTCAAAGCTCGAAGCATATGCATCTAGGGGCACTCCTCAAGGCGGGGTAATCTCCCCACTGAATTGGCTCACTGCTCTTAATGAGCTACTACAGCAACTAAGGTACAGCGGCGTCAGATCTATAGCTTACGCGGATGACGTTGTGCTGCTTGCAACAGGTAAATTACTGCCTACCCTTAGCGAACAACTTAACGAAGCCATAGAAACTCTTAACATATGGGCCAGGAGCTGTGGTCTAAAGGTTAATCCCAAATTAGTATTTTATTTCGAAATAAAGGAAAATATCAGAGTTTGGAACAGCTTCTTTTGATGGTATCCCACTCAGATTGGGATATATATATATATATATATATTATATATATATAACGCCAAATACCTGGGCCTCATACTGAACAAAGCTCAATTGGAGATTAAATATAGAGGAACGAATTAAGAAAGCAACAATAGCCTTTTACTCTTGTAGTAGAATTTTTGGTAAAACTGGGGACCTTCGCCCAAAATCATACTATGGATGTATGTGGCTGTAGTTAGACTTACGGCTAGATTACTTATACTAGATTGTATGGTGACCAGCTATCAACAAAACCAAAAACTTAAGAGCAATCTCACCAAAGTCCAAAGACTAGCGTGCATTGGCACTACCAATGCAATGAGGACAACCCCAACCGCAGGACTCCTGCTACCGCTAGACATCTCTATATGCGCGTCAACAGCCATTAATGCTATGAGAATTAGCCAGTCAGCAAACTGGAAACCAAATAGAATAGATGATCCTACTTGATTACTTTGGCCTCGTGCCCATAACAGACTACGTGACGCCATATTTAGACTTTGTAATGCCTTTTTCTACCGCCTACCCTAGCAGGGAAGAATGGAAAAGCGGTCACATACCTAACGCCGAACCTATAGCCATCTACTCAGATAGTTCAATATTGAGCACTGGCGTAGGATGAGGAATCTTCTCCGACTCCCTAGGTAAATCGAAATCCACACGACTTCCAGACCACAGCAGCGTCTTCCAAAGAGAGGTCTTAGCAGTGGCAACAGCCGCCCGTGAGTCTACGGTAAGGGCAATACCACCAGAAGGTATCATCTTTATCGACAGCCAGGCAGCTATAAAAGCGATTACTGCCATAGAAATTAAATCGAAGCTTGTAAAGTGTTGTCGATAAGAGCTCAGGGTTCGTGGAACACAGCACAAGGTATCGCCCTGCTGAGTCCTTGGACACGAGGGTATCCCAGGCAATGACAAAGCCGATGAGCTAGCAAGAATCGGCTCAGCAGCCCTACTAGGACAAGTTGACCCCCTGTGTATATCCCACCTTGCACACTCAAGCTCGTTGCAGGGATTAAAGCAATTAAAGAGACGAACACAAGATGCATCTCCATGGAAACTTGTGCCACCACCAGGAAGCTATGGCCATCCTTCGACAAAGCAAGGATCGAGAAAATTACTCGGAAAGATAGGAAATCCATTTTCACCCTCGTGAGCATCATCACGACACTCTGTGGCACCATTTGAAGAAACTGCGCCTGACGAAGGAGGAACTTTGTATAGGCTGTAGTGACGAGGGAGTTTTTGAGGACACTACCCACTTCTTGTGCCACTGTCGGGATCTTCAACACTCCAGGAAAAAGTCCCTTGGTAAATCTTGGATCTTGAGGAGCTCTTCGGCGTTTCGACAGGAAAAATGTTGAACTTCATCAAATCATCAGGGTGGTTTGTATGCAGAAACGAAGTAAGTGATTGAGTTTTGTATAGTTTTCTGCCGGTTTTCACTAGGCCTCAATGGGTAAGTGATACTTTTTCCTCTATAGGTATCACAAGGGGTCAACGCTGACCCGAGTGTGGCAGAGAGCGTCTCTCCCTGCCGTTTTGTTACCACGGACTCGTGTATACCTATTGTAGTGATTAGTTAAAAAAAAGGGATGTTAAGTTTAAACGCAGCCCGTGGAGTTCAGGAAGAGGATTAGTTCTCCAATTCTCTTGTCCGCTATCTCTCTCAGATCCTCGAAGAAGGGTTTGCCAAGAGTTTGTTGTCTGATCCTCGCCAGGGCCGGACATCTGCAAAGGAAGTGACATAGAGATTCTTTCTCATTAATATCCTTGCAACTCCTACAAAAGGTGTTGTGGGGGATACCAAGCTTGGCCGCACGCTCTCCAACTGACCAGTGACCTGTGATAATAGCTACGATTTTGGCAATAACTGGTCTTGGTTTGCCTAGTAACTCTTTTGACCTGGGTTTGTTGAAACTGAGCCACGTCTTTCTAGATATGACACAGCTAGTGAGGCTGTTCCACCCGCGATTGGCTAGCTGGAGGAAGAGAAGGTGAATAAAGCCCTTAACGGCACCAAGCGGAATGTCGACTCTTTCTGCTAGAGAGTCGTTAAGGGCCGACCCTCTCCTGTCCAGCTCATCAGCACGCTCATTACCCTCATGGTTGCTGTGCCCTGGGACCCAGATGAGAGTGATTCTCTAGTGAGTGATTTGTTGATTCAATTCAACCGGCATTGCTCTACCAGTTTTGAAGAAATGCAAACCGCAGCAATGGCCTTGATGGCAGCCTGGCTATCCGAAAAAATAGCGATATTGTGATTAGATGTTAGAAGATTGTTTAGCAGGCTTCTCGAATCGCAAGAAGCTTCACTTGGAAAACACTAGCAGAGTCTGGGAGACGGAAAGACCTTGATATATTTAGCTGGTCGGAGAAGATGCCTGCGCCGACTCCGCAGTCCATCTCCGACCCGCCGTGTATATCCCTATATCATAGTTGCAGGTAACGCTTCCGTTCTTCCATTCTTTTCTGGAAGGGAATTTTGTTAAGAAGGATTTTCTGAAGTTGAGTTTGGGTATCGTGTAGTCGGTCGAGGACGCAACCAGTTCACTTGGTATCATCTCCAGGACCTTGCCGTGACCATATGGCCTTGTGGTCTAGCATCCATATTCCCTGAGCGGACTGCGCTGCATATAGCTGTGTCTTTGATGTGTAGTTCGAGGGGGATCAGATGCAAGATCACATTGAGAGCATCTGTTGGACAAAACCTCATTGCTCCTGTGATACGCACGCCGATAGCGATAGCGCCGTAAGTAAGAATTGAACGCACAATGGCTGTGTACATCCAAAGGGTGATCTTTGGCTGGAGTCCCCATTTCCTACCGAATGTTTTATTAGAGGCATAGAAAGCTACGCTTGCCTTCTTAATATACCTCGTTCTGCATCGATTTTGCTCCCTCGCAAGGATTTTAGAGTCAAGTTTCCTTAACTCTTTTTGGGGAAAAAATGTGTGCGATACATTTTGTATTCTTACGAGCGAAAGAAAAACCCATTTCGTTTGAAATTTGCTCACTTGCTCATACTCTGTATATACGAGTACATGTAATATGTACTATTCAACCCCAGGTGAGGGGATTCTATAACCTCTTAATCTAAAACTGGAAAGTATTAGGCTGATCATTTTTCAACGAATGTGGTGTAGAATTGGCTATGAAGGCTCAGATTTAAGGAAATGTCCTGAGCATTCTGCAGATACAAGGAAAATTGTGTCACCATGCCCGGACTTATTTGGTCGTATCCGAATCATTGCAAGGATTTTATGCTGTTTTTCAGGCTTATCTTGAATATGTAGGTATACCTCTGCCCTTGCCACTATTTGATGCCATTCAAGGCTAATTGGTCTTATTGCACTCTCTCTTCGCATACAGTGACACAGAAACAGACTGCTTAAGGCTATCTTGAAGTGTACGAGTATTTGCAATCTTCATTGCGAATTGCTTTCAAAAAGTAATAGCAATCATAAGACGACAACATCGTCTCATGCAAGGGATATCGTCCAGACGGTACGAGTATTATTTGATACTTTTCGGAGTTACGTACGAAAATCGCACAATGAATCGTCAGAATGTTATGGTCATACTATATGAGATCGCTGACAAATGAGAACCGCCAGCGATAGGTCAAATAGTTCAGAACATAGCCTTACGCAGCACCTATTCATCGCGTCGATGTGTAACCTACTAAGTGTGAATTATTTGTATTTATATGCAAAACGCTCACAGAAAACCAGATTAATTCCACACGCACAAAGTGCCCAGATGAATTTCAATTAAGACACGTATTAACTCTGGGAACCAAGGGTATGTCTGGCTTTCCATACACATTTCTCATAACAATTCATTTCTAGAAACAAACCCATTTGTCACGTATCCAATGTTCCATCAGTCGCCAGAATCGCAATCGAATCGATCTATTTATAAACCTTGCAACCATTATTCAACCTCGAAATCAATACCCTTAGCTGCAAGGGAGCATATCATGGCTGTTTCGATACATAACTGCAAAACAACACCTCATCGTAACAGCAACAATGTGACACCAATGAGCAACAGTTGTTGTTCTTAACCAATTCCATAACAGTCGCGTGGTAGCAACCCTTCAAATGTAACCAGAATGCGCGCAATAAATTTACAAACTTACATAAACAAATGAAGTATCTGTTGGCATTATCAATTCAGCGGGTTAACATACTCAACCATAACCAAAACCAAAATAAAAGAGGTGAGGACAACGAAAGCATAAAAATCGAAAAAGGTGCTCCCAAGCGTGTCTCGTCTGATGGTCTTTTGAAAGTATGGCAATTGTTTGTGGTCTAGTGTGGCTGTGTGTGCAGGAGGAATATCAAAGACCAATTAGCCGACAGGGTGGTCTCTTTGAGTGGGTATTAGTCATTGTATTGCCATCATTCGCGCCCAGCCTGTTGACCGCGAAAAGAAGACATACAACCGCTAGAGTCGAGTGGTGTGATTCTTCTTTTTTTTTCTTTTTTTTTTGGTTTTGCACACTCTTACATCAGAACCATCCTTGGTAGACAATGGCAACAACGTTTTACTTTGTCGTTGTATTTTCGTGGTGACCCTGAGTGAAAATGTTGACTAAATAAGGTTCACTTAAGCCGGTAGATTAAATTAGTTTAATTGAATTACGAAGGCTTAACGAATTCGCACTTGCAGATGGGATACCACAGGGGACTTTAGTAGGTGCTACATTTGTAAGTTTGTTGTCTTGGATTAAGTGGATTCTAAGACGTTCTTTTAATCCACAAGCCCGTTAAATGCCTACCGAACCTATGAGATGACCACAAAGCCAACTTCAACAATCCTCACGCAACGCAATTACTGTCCAATGTGTCTGTGGAGTGTTTTTTTTTTTTTTACCAAGTTTAACATATTGCTGGCATTTCCATCCCTCGAATGTGGTGTAAAAAGGGTTTGTTATGGAATTCATAACCACCTCCCTGCTTACTCATCACTTGGTTGATATAAATTTACCCCAAAGGAATTACTTATTGTTGGGAACACATAATTCCAAAAATAGGCTAAAAAGGTGATGAGTGATGTGGAGGTGTATCTGTTGAATGGGAATTCAACTTATTATTTCCCTAGAGGTATAGTTTGAACAAAAATGAAGGAATAGCAATGGAAAGGTTGAATGAATGTGGTTTCATTCACCTCCTTTGGTTTGTTATTCCCTTAACGTACGTCATTTCTATTAATATCTTGAGGCAAGTAGTGGGAGGCTTTTTGGAAGCTGAATTATTGATTAATGGCACCAATGTGTCACGTGCTTTTCTTCTTCTTGCGGAAAGAAACTAAAAAAAAATCGCAAACATAAGAATAGGGACTGAATATGTTAATTTTCTGATCGAATTATGTACATATATTCAGTCCAGGTATATCCAACAAGTTCCCATATAACAAACTGGAATATTGGGAAGTTATTCTGGTAGCCTAGACCGACTTAGAGTAGATTTCACACTCTCCAACTGGATTGAATGTATGCTCAAGACGAGAGACAATAACTCGGAACTGGGTGACAGCCAAGTAAATGCACTGGCCTCTAGAGGAACCCCGCAAGGAGGGGTCCTATCGCCTTTACTATGGACTCTAGTGGCTTCATGCGATAAAGACTGGAAATTTTGGGGGTAAGCGAAATCAGACGGTTAGAAGCTGGCGAGTACCAGTCCCCAACGCATAACACTGTACTACTCTATTCTGCAAGACCATCCGGAAGTCCGCGGGAATATGGAGTCAGGCTACTGTTAACAACAACAGCACAGCCAGATTCTGGACTAAAGTACGACGCGTCACCATCGTACACTGTCATGCCCCAACGAATGGCTCGTCTGAGGACGAGAAGGAACGCTTCTACAATCTCCTAAGTGCCATCTTTAACACAAAACCAAATGGAGACATTGTTATAGTGATGAAGGATTTGAATGCCAAGGTATGAAATGACAACGAAGGGCGCTAACATGTAATCGGGAAGCATGGACTAGGCAACCGCAATGACAACGGCGAGAGGTTTGTGGATTTCTGTAATGCCAACCGCCTTGTGATAGGTGGCACCATGTTTGAGCACAAGACCTGCCACAGAGTCAGCTGGGCTTCCAACGACAGGCAAGCAACCTCCAACCAAATTGACCGTTTTGCTATCAGCCGCCGCTTTAGAAGTTGTCTCCTGGACGTCCGAAACAGGCGAAGAGCAGAAGTGAGGATAGCATGAGATCACAAATCTTACGTATATGAAATCTACCCTCCAACTACGCACTGCTGCAGTTCGAAGATCCCACGAAAACACAAGAATGCCCAGGTTCAACATCGATAGACTTAGTGATCCCTCAGTGAGCCAACAATTAAGGAATCATTTTTCGCAAGGTGTGGAAACAATCAGCAGCTCACTGTCCGCAACCATCCAAGACCATTGGTGTGCTGTGAAAAATGTTTTTACATCTGGTACTGAAAGAATTGTCGGTCGATTGTAGGAAAGACATAGGGCGTGGCTTCCCGGGGATACCTGGAGAAGGATTGACGAACGAAAACAAGGAGAATCGAGCTAGAGTCCCTATATCGCATGAAGATGAGAGAAGTTCAGCGTGCGTGCGACGTTACAGGCGCAACTACATCAAAGCGCTGACTACAGAGGAGGTGCGACAGCGGGACCGTCTACAGAATTACCAAAGAGCTGACAGGTGGTCGCAGCTCCAGCCAACACCCAGTGAAAAGCCTAGACGACTCCTTGTTCATTTCGGATGAGGACCAGCTCAAGAGATGGAAAGAACATTTTGCTACGGTTTTGAACCACGTATTCGCTAGCGATATGCTCCCAAAATAGACTGAGGTGCCCGAGGTGAAAAGTCCCCGAATACGCACCACGACTCCCACCAATGATGAGATCACTTCCGCGATCAAGGCACTCAAATCCAACAAGGCGGTAGGACTTGACGCTATTCCCGCCGAGCTCTTACGAGCAGCGCCAACAACATTGGCCACTTATAGAGATAGCTTGAGAAGCTGAGAGCTTTCCTAACCAGTGGAAAAGGGGCATGATCGTCAAGCTTCCTAGGAAAGGAAATTTAATGGAGTGCAGAAACTGGAGGGGTATCTGCGTGCTGCCTGCTGTAGCTAAGATAATAGCTAAAATCATCCTGGAGCGAAACAAACAACATCTCGAAGACATACTCGATGCCGAACAAGCAGGTTTCCGCTCTGGATCCTCCTGTGCCGACCACATCAACACCCTGCGGATTATCATCGAACAGTGTGTTGAATATCGATCGCCACTGCACCTGCTGTTCATCGATTTTGAGAAGGCGTTCGATAGTGTCAACAGGGAGTTTATTTGGCGTGCCTTACGCAGGAGAGGTATTCCCGATAAACTAATTGCTATTATCAAAGCTACAAATGTCACGTTCTGCACAGGGGGAGGTTGTCTGAGGAATTTGAGATCCAAAGTGGGGTAAGACAAGGCTGTATCCTTTCACCAATATTATTCCTACTCGTGATTAGCGATGTGCTTCGTGCAGCTTTGTCGACGGGAAAGGAGGAATTCGATGGACTCTTACATCCCAACTGAAAAATCTTAACTACGCTGACGATATATACTTAATCTCTCACAGAATTATGGACCTCCACCAAATGACAGCAGATGTGGAAAGTGAGGCAGGCGTCGTCGGGCTGAATATTAATACGGCAAAAACTAAAATTATCAACCTTGGAACTAACTCATCGGCTCAAATATGCATTGCTGGACAACTGGTAGAGAGAGTCCTCTAGACTTCCAGTATCTTGGGAGTATTGTCTCGACCGATGGTGGAACCGAACTGGATATCGCCAACAGGATCGCCAAAGCAAAGTCCGCGTTCGGGATGTTGTCCAAAATATGGCGAAGCAATGCAATCAGTTTGAGCACCAAGCTAAGACTATTCCGGTCCAATGTTGAATCCGTGTTGTTATATGGTTGCAGTACGTGGAGAGTGACCACTACTATCACCAGGAAGCTGCAAATGTTCGTGAATAGGTGCCTGCGCAATATCTTAAGGATTTTCTGGCCCAATCGTATCTCTGACGAACACCTTTACGAGAGAACGGGTCAGGAACTAATAGGCACAACCATCCAACGACGGAAGTGGCAGTGGATTGGTCACACGTTCCGAAAGGGTGACAGTTCCATAGCGAACCATGGTATGCAACGGAACTTTGTAACGCAGAATGCAGAAGACCTGGTGGTCCGAGGAGAACATGGCGCAGAACAGTCGAGGAGGCACAGCAGTTACAGAAAAGTTGGAGAGAGCTGAGACACATTGCCAGAAACCGTAAATGATGGCGCGTAGGCGTAGTAGAGGCCATAGGACCCACAAGGATATGCACGACAAAAGTAAAGTAAAGTAGGGCAGTGAGGGGTGGTTGTGTTGGGTGATTAACACATTTGTTTGAAAACTACAACGTAGACACCGTAAGGACCGGTGGAGTAGTCAATCTTGAGTTCATTAATCTTTTTTTAACAACCAGTGATCGGATTATATTATATATCCATGAAACATCGATCAGAGAGTGTGATCAGAGATGTAAGCTAAGGTAGACAGCAACGAAATACGGCGATTTGGATAGTGCTACCTCCATTTTGCAGTTGGTCCGCGTATTGCATAGATTTCTACGCCCACTTCTGGGGAGGTTTTGCTGCTTTTTTTAACAAATGGGATTCGAATTCTGTGTCTGATGTCTGAATTACAAAATATTGTTAGTCCTTCTGATATCAGTCCATTAATAGAGTATCCATTTTTCTTTCAGAGCAACATCGTTAAAATCTCTCTTCTCACGCAGTCAGTGGAACTCTTCTCTCAGTGGTCTAGAAGTGCTTAAGGGTCCTTAAAGATGTGGTCTACCTTCATTCGTCTGTTCTTCATGCCGCTAAAGAGCTTTAAATTTCAATACTCATTCTACACATTGTATCTCTGTTTTACAAGATATAATCGAAACCATGGCGGTCCCTCAATCTACAAATAAATTCACTTATAATGGGTGTGAGACGACCTAACATATAAGATAATTTGCCATAAGCCCCGGTAGCAATATGAAACTATTAGCACCCCCATCACCCTATCCGTGCTGCCTCACCCTTACGCCTTCACTCTTCAGGGAGTAACAAATTTACATTAATTTTATAACCGAAAAAGACCGCTGTCATTAGTCACCAGAAAAACCGACAAAGCAGTTGCTGTGTTGCGTGTCGTTCTACCCCCCTATTCCAAGCCGAACCCCCTTGACAACGCACATAGTTCGCATTATGCAAATTAAGTGATTGGCCCCTGTTGGCATATAAACCATCCCCAACTTTGAGTAAAAACAAACATTCCTACGACACAGTCCATTATGTTTTCCCATCAAAAAGCGTATATCCCTTCTACCCTCAATCAGTTCATCTGTAAATGATGTCACAGAGCGAGGGGACAGACTTGCAGCATCAGTACAGACAAAGGCATTGGTAAATTCGAATTCCCACCATGACAGTCGAAGTCCTCAGTGTGAAATGAGACATTCGTCCTGCTTCCTGTGCGGTTCTGCGAAAACTCATATCTTTGGATCGATTGAAGCTTATTGTACCATCCAAGGATCGAAGTAATTTTTGAAATTACTACTGTCTGTGTCCACTGCTTCCTCTCATTTGTAATTAAATAATAATTAATTTTATACTGAACAATTTTCAACTCGCTATTATGTTACAAAAAATATAAAAGGAGGTATAGGTTGCTAGATGTGAGTAATGACAATGCAATTACCCCCAACTTCTTGTTCGGAGCATAGGGATACGTGTGTAACTTGCGACTATGAGTACTCATTTAACGTTAATTAGTTTGTGGTGGCCGTGTAAGTAGTTAGCCAGGGAATCGTAATTATATGCCATTGGGTCCACTATTGGAATTCCAGTTGCGCTACCACATGGACTTCTTCTTTGTGGATAGCGAATGGGAAATAAAGAACTTTTTATGCTGGTAGATGGTAAAGATTGTAATTATTATCTCTTAAGATATACGAGCAGAATGAGCGTTGGGTACATGTGGATGCAGCGTATCTGCTTAGTTAAGCACTTTGCTTCGAAATTAAAAAGTTTTACTACTCAATTAAGAAAGATGAGTCCGTTGAGATTTAATCTAGTTTCTTAATGGCGATTCCAACAACTGTTCACAGAATCCATTAAAAGTTCTGAACAAAATGAATATAGAGTGCATACCTTTCTCATCTTATCCACAGAAAACTATGCCTAAAAGTGAAGTTCATAGTCCTTTTCCAGTGCATCAATATCTTTCTGAATAACTGTGACATCCACTCTAATCTTGACTAACCTTGCATGACTCTTTTTTATTTTCGAATTCAGACTCCTTCTGCCGACCGCTAATCGTTCATGATGGTCGCGGGGGAAGGATTCTCAGGTGGATCCTCCATCCTTCTCGGTCCTCCACCATTGACCTCCAACTTATCAGGAGGAATCCCTAGACGGCTTCAGGAGAAATGTCTGACTTGGACCAACCATCTATTTCTAGGCCTACCGGGGAGTTGCCTACCTGATGGCACGTCTTGGAAGCCGGTCTCGGGGCATACGCACTACGTGACCAAACCATCGAAGCATAAATCGTTCCGTTCGGAAAAGTAGCTGCTCAACATTGAGCGCCTGGCGTACTCTGGTGTTGCGCACTCGATCCCTACGGGTTATTTCAGCAACACTGTGAAGGAACCTCATTTCGACAGTTTGTATCCATATCTAAGACTGTTATGTACTAAAAGTTTCATACTCAATTCCAATTGTCAACCGCCAGAGCGAGGAAATCTAACCGAATCTACCACCACCAACCTATGGCAAGAGGTCCTGACAGAAAAGACCTCAACTCACAGCTGATCCTTGTCACCGGACGCTACAAATGAGTAGAGTTGAACGACACAAACTCACCATTAGACTCTGGAAGAAAGTTAAGGTGGGCTAGCAGAGTAATAACATCGAACATCTGCGGGTCGCTCCCGTCAACCATACAAGCACAGAACTCAGATTAACCGACTCCGTCTTGAGATTAATCCACAACCAGTTGCTTGTCACTCGGCCGCACGGGAGCTTTTCCGAGTACGCCAGGCTCTGCTCTAGACGCTTTGCTGAACTTACCTCCCCTTGATACTTATATCATGGGCTGCACTATCAAAGCTATCTTTCGTCTTAGGCGCTAGGCGCGGTGGTTTTTGGTATACCCCACACTGGAATTTTGATGAACTTGCGCCACACTTATCTTACGACTCCGGTCTCCTGGATATGCCGTCTGATGCAGTGACACCAGCTTCAGCTGATACGCAAATTCAGAGTCGATTTTCCTTGTGTTCAGGACTGCTTAGGTAAAAATCCTCATCCTAACCCTCCCCGTGGGTGCCAGCCGGTAATAACCACCACAGCAGTCTTGTACGTTGTCAAGATGGGGTTAGCCAAGGCCAAGAAGCATTGTATCGGGTTCTTACTCCTCAATAGTATTAACCTTTACATATGCCTCTTGGCCATCGGATTGAGGTACCCGATTTCAGTGGTGGTGTGCTTAACGCAGGAAACCGTGCCCAAGAATGCAAGGCTGGGGGTTAAACCAGCCGCGAACGAGCTTCTTCAGATGCACAGGTGAGGTCTGTCGTATATCAGCCTTATCCTGGTAAATCGGCTCTGCCAGGACGAATCTCCTTTCCGTACTACTCGTGGGACAAAATATGAATGTTCAAAATAACAATAAAAAATTAAAAAAAATAGAAAAAAACCAAAAAAAGAGCTGCTGGCTTCAAGCCACTGAACCAACAGGCAGTGTAGTAAGCACCAGCCAAAGTACTCTACCAATGTCTCAACCAGCTACTTCCACCTCTGTGGATGTTGCCAAGGATACTACTAAGAGTACTCCCAAGCAAAATCCACAAAAAAAAATTCACCAACCTCCAACATAAACACTACTTCGAGAAGGCCGTCTACATTCTAAGCAAGATCGCCAAGAATGAAGAGGCAGGCACTGTCACTGAACGTGACCAGGCAGACAAGTTGAGGTACCAGGCTATTATTAAAGACTACAACAAGCGCCAGGCCGCCAAAACGAGTCTTAACACCCAACAGAAAGCCTTGAAGAGGAACCGATCTCAAGAAGAGATGGCTCACTCCAGCAAACGCAGCAAAGTCGAAAGCGGCGTTGCTAAAAGGCAGATCAAACAACCGGCAAAAACCACCACTTCCACCACACAGAAAAGCAGCACTGTTGTTGTTTCCTCACGCACCATCTGCGAAGTGGTCAGGGACGATCTCCAAGTTGCTCTGGTAGATGAGCTTTCTACCAGTGGCAAGTCCATCCTGAAGGCATGGGGGCCGATCGAAGCCAAACTCTCGCAGATGGTGCTTGACTACCTTGCGGAAAAAGAAGGCGGTCCTGTACCCTGGTTCGACTCAGCTGAGGTCGTTAAAGGGTATAGGGTAATCAAATGCGAGGACAGGTTCTCGAAGGATTTCCTTGGTGAGTGTGTCGCTAAGTTAAGCGACGCATGGAGCGGCTTGAAGATCAAGCTCATCCCAGCCAGAGACATCCCTCGAAGACCGAAGGCTCGCATCTGGTTGCCTACTATGCCAATAGACAGTGAACAGCTGATTCGGGGTCTTAAGCGCCAAAATCCTGCGGTCCCAATGGACGATTGGGCAGTTATTAAGACGGAGCAGCCGCAGAAAAACAGCATGACTTTTCTGCTCCTCATAAACGAGGATAGTTTGGAGGTGCTCGAGAAGTTGGACTACCGTCTAAGGTTTGGCATAAGAAATGCCAAAGAAAGAAAGAAAGAAAGAAAGAAAGAAAGATCTATCTATCTATCTACCAGAGCGATCTTCAATATCTGCTACAATCACAACTTCTGGCAGCCCTACAAGGACTGCCTAAAAATATATAAGGAGTCCATCAGAATGGCAAAAAAAAAACAGGGCTGGAAAGATTACTGCCAGTCTATCGAGTCCCTCAAAGAATCCGCAAGGCTCAGCAAAATTTTGTCCAAAGGGCATAGCAACCCGTCTTTTCTTAAAAAGACGGATGGAAGCTGGACGGATTCTTCTGCGGCATCTCTGGAACTCCTGATGAGTACTCACTTCCCAGGCTGCAGTGAGATTAGAGTAGAACAAGCCAGTTCCACCTGTACGCCACTGGCAGCTTGGGATAACATCACAAACATTATTACGGAGGATAAAGTCTCCTGGGCTATAAATAGCTTCTCTCCCTATAAGTCACCTGGCCCTGAGAGCATCATGCCTATTATGATGCAGAAATTGCAAGACATAGCAATTCCCTGGCTATTACCGATTTATAGGAGTTGCTTAAACCTAAGCCATGTTCCCCAAACCTGGAGACGTGTCAAAGTGGTTTTCATCCCCAAGGCGGGCCGGCGAGGACATGAATCCGGGATTTTAGACCCATAAGCCGGTCCTCCTTTGTTTTGAAAACTTTAGAACGTATCCTAGACTTCCATATCCGCGATAACCTGAGTTCTCCACTGCCGAAATCCCAGCATGCGTATCTCAAAGGGCGGTCCACAGAAACTGCTCTTCATGAGGTCGTGCGTACAGTGGAAAAAACTCTTCACTACAAAGAATATACTCTCGCCACATTTCTTGATATAGAAGGAGCCTTTAACAACATTTTCACTGAATCTATTCAGGAATCTCTCACCGAGCTAGGTGTAGAAGGCTTTATTAGCCAATTAATAGTTTCTATGCTCAGTACTCGTATAATCCATGCAACACTAGGCAACAGTAGTACAACTAAGACGGTAAACAGAGGAACTCCACAAGGCGGAGTCATCTCCCGCTGCTCTGGTTAATGGCGATTAATAAAATCTTGGTGCGACTTGATAAGGAGGGTTTTAAGGTGGTTGCGTATGCGGATGATATGGTTATACTAGTATCAGGAAAGTTCCTCTCCACGATAAGTCAACTCATGGAGAGGGCTCTGGATAAGGTACACTCATGGGCTACGAGCTGTGGCCTCGGAGTAAATCCGGAGAAGACTGAAATGATGCTGTTTACCACTAAAACCAAGGTACCGCCACTTTACCTACCTACCTCAGAAGGTAGGCCTTTGGCCAGAGTCGTAACCAGGAATGGAATGCAGTCGTATTTTCACAGACGGCTCTAAAACCAGTCAACGGTCTGGTGTCTCGTGGAAGACGACAACATTAGACTTATTTTTTCGTTAAGCAAATATGCGTCTGTTTTCCAAGCGGAAACGTATGCAATCCTTATGGCGATAAACTACTGTGCGAAGAACAGGTGGAAGAGCCGTAGCATTTGTGTCTGTAGTGACAGTCAGGCTTTAACCACTCTAACCACTTCCAAAATAGTTCGTGAAACAAAAAACTCTTTGAACTCGGTCGCAAGGCTGAATCTCTGTCTCTTATCTGGTCTACATCCCCACGACGTGGACCGATCTTGAAGTTGCCTTCATTCCTAACGCAGGTAAGAGCTCGCATGTGGAACCAAAGGATCTCCGACCTATCAGTCTATCGTCCTTTCTACTGAAAACGCTGGAAAGGCTGATTGATATTCACCTCCGTCAGAGCATTAGCCCGCCTTTGCTCTCGCCGTTCCAACATGCGTACTGCAAAGGCAAATCCGTTGAGACAGCCTTACATTCGCTTGTGCGCATCATTGAAAAATCTCTGAGCATTAAAGAATATACCATGGTGGCTTTCCTTGACATTGAGTGAGCTTTTAACAATGTCAAACCAAAGGCAATCACAGACGCACTTGCAAATCAGAAAGTGGATACTTCGCTCGGAGTGTTCATCAATCAATTGCTAGCACACAGGATTACCAACACACAGCTGGGTGGAGCATCGGCCAGAAGACTTGCCTGTTGCGGAACACCCCAAGATGGAGTTTTGTCCCCCCTCCTGTGGGATCTTGTAGTAAAAGAGCTACTAGTGGACCTGAACAGGTCAGGCTCTAGAGTGATTGCCTATGCTGATGACATTACGATTGCTGCGTCTGGCAAGCACCCAGACACTCTCAAGGAAATCCTCCAATATGCTTTCTCTCGACTCACTAGGTGGGCTACCAAATGTGGATTGGGGGTTAACCCTCATAAAACAGAACTTGTTCTTTTCACAAGGAAATATAAAGTTCCCTCGTAGACCCTCCTATCTATGAGTAATGGCACCAGTCTCACCTTCACTGTTAATGCAAAATAGCTGAGTCTATTTTGGACAGAAAACTGAACTGGAAAGCCAATCTACTAGAACGCGTAAGGAAAGCCAATGTAGCTCTCTATTTCTGTAAAAAGGCTATAGGTGGGAGCTGGTATGAAACCTGAAATAACTCGCTGGCTTTACGTGTCTGTTGTCAGGCCTGTACTACTCTGTGGCGTGATCGTTTGGTGGCCTGCTCTTGACAGGGCTGTTCACCTCTCTCAGGTAGCTAAAGTGCAAAGATCGGCTTGCATGTGCATCAGTGGTGCACTAAGAACTACTCCCTCTGCGGCATTGAACATTATGCTCAGCCTGTTACCCCTGGATATCCTTGGCAGTCAGACTGCTGCCAGTGCGCCTATTCGTATTAAAGCCTCCTCTCAGTGGTCTAGTTATCACATTGGCCACTCCTCGATCCTTGATCTTCTCAACTTCACACATGAAAACACGGACTACACCCCACCGAAACTGAGATTTGACCGACACTTCCGTACGAGTATCCCTGAACGGGATGAGTGAGATGGCTCTCCCCCTAATGATGGGCGCCGTGGCGTTAGTGGTTAGTGTGTTGGATCACTACGCATGAGGTTCCAAGTTCGAATCCCAGAAAATATAAAAAAGTTTTTTCACGGTCCCACCTCTCGTCTGACAAACATCCGAGAGTATTGTTGTCACGAAAAAACTTCTCAAATCGCCGTTCGGAGTCGGCATTAAACTGTAGGTCCCTTCAATTCGTGTGAAAAATATAACGCACACAACATGAGTGGTTGCGAGAAGCTAGGCCCTGGCACTTTAAAGAGCTGTTGCGCCAAATATTTGTATTTTGATGATGGAAATTCGGTGCACTTCTACACAGATGGCTCTAGTACCGAAGGTGGGGTGGGCTGTGGTGTTTTCTCCGATAAGCTTAACCTGAGCATCTCTTTCCGCCTCCCTGATCATTGTAGCGTTTTTTAGGCGGAAATCATGGCGATTAAGGAAGCCCTGTCTTGGCTGAAATGTAATGTATTATCTGTCAGCGATATTAGCATTTTCACTGACAGTCAAGCGGCTATCAAGGTCTTTACTTCAAAGACCGTCTTAGACTGCCGTTTGTATCTTACAGAGATGACAGAACAATTCAACATTCACCTATACTGGGTGCTAGGTCACAGAGACATTCCAGGAAAGTGTAGGGCGGATGAACTCGCTAGACAGGGTACTACTCTAAGGATTCTGCCAGATAGGCAAGCCCTTGGTATGCCCCTCGCTACATGTAAGCATCTACTTAAGCTGAACGCTATTAGCAAGACCAACCTTAGGCGGGATATTGGCTCAACGTGTCACATTTCGAGGCAGATCTGGCCTAAGCTGGACCAGAAACGTAGTGCCGAGTTGGTTAAACTAAAGCGATTACAGATCAGCTGCGTTATCGGTGTCATCACCGGACACTGTCTAATCGGCCAACATGCCAAAAGACTTGGCCTCTTTTCCAATGACTTCTGCAGGAGCTGTAGGGACGAAGAGGAGGAGGAAACCATTCTTCACTTCCTATGCACATGTCCTGCTCTATCACGCAAAAGAATGCTCCATCTAGGAGCTTCCTTCCTTGACCTCAGCGATTTGGCGTCCTTAGACGTCATGAACATCCATCACTTCATCAAAAGCTCCGGTTGGTTTTATTAGTCCCTGAGTGGTCTAATGGTAGATCCTTGGCATCACAATGGACCTTTACTGGTCTAAGTGTGTCTACATCGTGGTGCAGACAGCCAATCTAACCTAACCTAACCTGGGTCCCAGGTCACACTGGGGAATGAGATCTCCGATGAGATTGCGTCCTCGGTTAGGGCTTGCACTGACGACTGGGTATTTCACGAACACAATTGTGTGTGGAATGACCCTTCAAGATGTAGGTTGACTAAATGAATGCTCCCGAACGTCTGTAAGAAATCAGCGGTATTCTTGCTGTCTCTCAGCAGAAAAAACTGCAGACAACTTATTGGCGTCCTGACAGGCCACTTCACTTTTGCCAAGCACCTTAACTTGTTGGGCTTAAGTGACACTACAATCTGCGACGCTTGTGGAGAGTGCGACGACACTGCGGAACAATATATCTGCGAGTGTCCAGCCTTTGATCGTATCAGGTGGCAGATCTTCGGTGCTGATGTGGTGAGTGCTGGCACTGATGCTCCTCATCACTGAAGTGCTTGCTTGGCTTTCTTAGAAAGACAAGGAAATTCCAATAAAATGGGTAAATCAGGGTTTGCTCTGTGGTAGTACAATGGACCAGTTGCGTCTGAGTGCTCCAGTCGAGCGTTTCCTAATCCAATAATAAAAAAAAAATAAGTTGCTTGTCACGTCAGTTCCGCCCTCGTCGAAGCCATTGAAAGTGAATCATCCGTCGGTTAGATAGTCACCTTCACGGGTTTCAAGGCACTGACCTGCGTTGAACTGGCTCAGGGGCAAAAAATGAGACTGAATGTCCCTTTCATTCATGTGAAAAGATACTGTAACACCAAGGACTGAGACCTGGACTCTATTGTACACCGGCATCCTCCAGCAACAGCCCTTTATTACGACGGACATCACCCGCGCATTAATTCATAAACCATCCAAAGTCACAAAATGGTTAAAACTTCCATAAAAATGTCGGCTCAACGCCTTACAACTTAATTCCCTTTGTCTTAAAGTTTTATGTATAAGGAATTCTTCGCACTCGTTATGACTTCACGGTCTGCAGCCTCTCGCAAAAAATCCACGGTCTGTGGCACTGTATTCAAATCTTGTTATTCTTTTGTAACCTTTCGACTGTAAACTCAATTAAATATTTGATAAGAAACGAGTCCTTCTCCAGCGCAGAGTCCTAAACTTTTTCTACTCCTTTCAGCAGAAAATAAGGAACCTAAACCCTGGACCAAAGTAACCAAGTGTAATTTTTGTCCCGGCATTGAAAAGACCCCATGAATGACAACAATGGTTGTTTTTCTTCCATTTACGTTACGATATTCACTTGAGTAATTTTTTTACTTCTTTTTTCCACAAAATTGTAGAGTATGTGTTCAGGATTGTAGCGTCATCATCATCATGGTCGTCGCTATCGTCATTATGGGTACTCCACCTCTTCTTCACAGATTTGTGAACGGGTGCTGATAGTACATACGAATGGAGTAAGTTCTTTCTGTGTTTTCCCCCTCGGTGCCTGGACTTTTTTTTTATGCTTGTACTGCAGAGGCCCTTAAGTTAGCCTGCGGCACACAGGAAATTCACTCAATTTTGTAGTTTTACTGTGAAATAGTTTTTCTCTTCTTCGCAATAAAACTCTATCTAGTCTTTTTGTGCAGTAAAAGAACCTCATTTGCGGTAATGATGGTTCTTTCTATTCCCCTGTTCGTCCTCTGGTCCTCTGCATCTATATTTCAATCTTACATTTATGTCTGTTTATCTGACTTTTGTGCGTTTGCCTAATGCAGGAACAGAAGTAGTAAAAACGACTGCAAAATGACGGACGTGGAGTTCTTATTTTTCCGACTTTTTTGTAGTTTTTCTTCACCCTTTGGTCTCGGATTTGTCGTCGTAGCTGACTTTTTGCAGCCGCATAGCCTAGAGGATAGTTTCAAGAAAAAAAAAAGGAAATCTCTACAGAGTATCTGTGTACTTCGTCAAAGAATTGCGATAGCTGATGGCGGATGATGATAGGTGATGATTTGCAATATTTCCTCCCCGAATGTTGTCGGTTGCATCTGTCCTAAGTAGAAAGTCAAACGAAGAGTGGAAAACACAGAACAAAAAGTATTTAGAATCATCGGAGCGAAATTTGAAAATTCTTTCAGAAGGGATATGTGAAATTGGGAAGCAAGAGATGTATTTTCAATTCGCAGTCCAGTAGACTATCAATTACTTCTTATTGGAGTTGAGTCCTTTGACCTCTGTATGATCTGTGTCTGGTCTCTGATTTGCTTGCCATGGGATTATTTTTATAGAATTTTTTCATAATTCTACCAGCAGGTAATATTCGGTAAGAAGCTGTTACCTTGATCCGTCACCATACCCAGGAGTGGTGTAGTGATAGAGTGTTCGGTTATTGACTTGAAGATTGTTGGTTTAAGTCATAACCATAACCATTAAAATTTTCTAGTTTGAAAATAAAAGGGCTTGAAAAAAACACTAGAAATCTAAAACCGGATTAATTCTCGAAATAATCCAATGTATCCGCTTTTTGCGGAAAGAATTCCAGAAGTTAAAAAGCGGATTAGACCGGAAAAATCCTTTATTCCCGCCATTTTGGAAAGGAATCCTACAAAGAATGGTAAGATTAATATAATTTAAGTGCGGAGATGCAAAGAGGCGGATTAAATCCGAAAAGCAGTCGAATGTTGCCATCTTTTTAGAACGAATACCGGATGCAAAAGCCGGATTAAATCCGGAAAAAAACTAAAACTGGGCCAAAGAAATAAGGGACGGTACTATATGCGTTGAATACATAGAGCGCAAGAGGAAGTTCAAGTACTTAATCAGGCAATCAAAAAGAAAGCCGTGAAAGGAATTCTCTGAGTCCATCGTGGATACTCGTGTAGCTTCCAGACTAAGCAAGATGTTAGCTTAAGACACTTCTGTCCCAAGCTTCATCAAAAAATCTGACGGCTCGTGGGCAGAAAGGAGCGAAGAGGTTTTAGCAACGTTAATAGAAGCTCACTTTCCAGGAAGTAGATCACCAATGGATTCTACTTCTAATGGCTACTCGTATACTGGTATGTCAATAGGGGACAATGTAGAAAATTTCATTACATGGAAGAATCTGCGATGGGCTATTATGTCATTCGCACCGGTCAAAGCAGGCCCTGATGGAATTTTTCCAGCTATGGTGCAAAAATCTGCAGCTGAGTTTAGAAATAGGCTTAGAGAAATTTGTAAACACTGTTTAAGGTCATGTTACGTACCAGTGTCATGGAGGGAAGTGCGGGTTATATTCATACCTAAAGCAGGTAAGCCAAGCCACATTTCAGCGAAAGACTATAGACTCATAAGTCGCTCGTCATTCCTCCTCAAGACACTTGAAAGACTTCTTGATATTCACATCAGATGTAGGTGTTGCAACGGCAAAGCTCAACATGCATATTTAACCCTAGAACCCTACCTGAGCACCCTGTTTCTTTGAAAAATTAATTTTTTTTTTTTGACGTGAAAACGCCTGTAAGCAAGCAAGAAGACGTACTAAGCACCCTAGGTAGGAAAAGTCGGGAAAAGTATGTGTAGTGTTCTAGGGTTAAATGGGAAATCGGTAAAAACACCTTTACACGACGTAGTGGGGAAAATAGAAGCTAGCCTTCACAATAAGGAATTTGCACTAGCAACCTTCCTAACATAGAAGGCGCTTTCAATAATGTAGAAGGAAGGGCCATCAAACGGGCCCTACAAGAAGGCCCTGAATGTCGAGCATAGCATAACCAATTGGCTCTGCAATATGCTCGGCACTAGAAACATTAACTCCACTTTCGGAAATAGTTCAATAATAAAATCATTTACCAGGGGGACTCCCCAGGGAGGCGTTATCTCACCCCTCCTCTGGGTTCTAGTCATCGAAGGGATATTTAAAGAACTAAGCAATATAGGCATAAGCGTCACTGTTTACGCGGACAACGTGGTGACTTTAGTCCAGGGCAAATTCCTTGACACATTAAGTGAAATGATGGCATCAGGTCTTAATAGTCTCGAAAAATGGGCTAAAGGGTGTGGACTGCACGTCAACCCGGATAAAACAGAATTGGTACACTTCAGCAGAAAATACAAGATACCACCCTTCAAACTGCCTAAGCTAGCAGGGGTGGATCTTTCCCTTTCGGATCGCGTTAGATATCTTGGTATAATGCTGGATAGGAAACAAAATTGGAAACTTAACATACAGGAAAGAGTCCGCAAGGCTTATAATGCTCTCCTTCATCTGTAAGAGGACCGTAGGAAAAAAAATGGAGCCTAAGGCCCACAATGACGCACTAGTTATATATCATGATAGTCAGACCCATCCTTACGTATGGGGCTCTTGTGTGGTGCAAGGCAACGAATACGAAAAACACACGGGATATGTTGGCCATGGCACAAAGAACAGCTTGCATTGCCATCACAGTTGTTCTACGCACAACACCTACCGTTGCACTCGTGACCTTTTACCACTAGACCTACAAATCAAATTTCAAGCGGGCAACAGTGCGCTTCGGCAGACTAACGTTGGTCTCTTTAAGACCAGTAATGTGGGACATAGCTTCATTCTTAAGGAATCATTTCCCGAAATCCCTGACGAATCGGACGATATCCTTGGCACTTTAGACTTCGATACACCATACGAAGTAATGTATCCTATTGGAAAAGACTGGCAAAGGAAGACAGTCTCTGTCCATAACGAGATTGCAATATACACAGACGGTTCTAAGACCAGAGAGGGCACGGGGTCAGGTATATATTTGAGAGATATTAAACTACAGGATGCCCTGAGACTTCCGGACAAATGCAGTGTGCTCCAAGCAGAGGTTCTAGCTTTACTTAAGCTGCGGAATTACATACTTGAGATGGGATCAATATCCGACAAGAATATCGCCATCTTCCAGTACATCGACATTCAGGCTGCGCTAAAGGCGCTAGAGTCGTACGTCACCAAATCTAAGATAGTCAGGAATTGCCTCACGCCGTACGCAGAACTGAGTCAGATTATCTTGGGTACCTGGACACTGCGATATCGAAGGCAACGAGCAAGGCCATGCGCTGGGGACCTGCATTGCGATTGATCGGGAAACTACTGACTGCCCAAAACTTGGCTTGGGCCAGTAGCGCAACAATCAAGTTCGTGATGAAGTGCTTACTTTACCTCCTAGTGGTGGTCCCCGGGCAACTATACGTATAAACCCTTATACGTATAGGCCAAAATTGTAAGTGCGGGTTGTCTAGGGCCTTGATTCTAGGCTAGGTAACGTGGGCCAGCAACCTGCGTTACTGAAACCAGCTCGCTACTGAAACCGACACTATGCCTCGGATAAGGACTGATCACATGTTGACGACTTTTGGCTATTGTACCCGGACAAAGATAGGTTTCTGGAATGTAAAGACGCTCCTCGACTCGGGAAGAGAAAGTCCTTACAATGCCAGATTCCTCCAACTGGAAAAGGAATTCATGCGATATAAACTGGACATTTTGGGGGTAAGTGAAGTAAGATGGTTAGAAGCGGGCGAGTACCAGTCTCCAACGCGTAACACTGTACTACTCTATTCTGGAAGACCATCCGGAAGTCCGCGGGAATATGGAGTCGGACTACTGCTAACAACAACAGCACGCAAGGGCCTGATTTCCTGGCAGCCTCATGGTGATAGGATTTTGACGGCCAGATTCCGGACTAGAGTACGACGCGTCACCATCATACAGTGTTACGCCCCAACGAATAGTTCGTCTGAGGACGAAAAGGAAAGCTTCTACAATCTCTTAAGCGCCGTCTTCAACACAACACCAAATGGAGACATTGTCATAGTGATGGGGGATTTGAATGCCAAGGTAGGCAGCGACAACGAAGGGCTCAAGCATGTAATCGGGAAGCATGGACTAGGCAACCGCAATGACAACGGCGAAAGGTTTGTGGATTTCTGCAATGCCAACCGCCTTGTGATAGGTGGCACCATGTTTGAGCACAAGACCTGCCACAAAGTCAGCTGGGTTTCCAATGACAGGCAAGCAACCTCCAACCAAATTGACCATTTTGCTATCAGCCGCCGCTTTAGAAGCAGTCTCCTGGACGTCCGAAACAGACGAGGGGCAGATGTGGGGATAGTACGTGATCACCATCTTATGATAGCTACTCTCCAACTACGCACTGCTGCAGTTCGAAGATCCCACGACAACACAAGAATGCCCAGGTTCAACATCGATAGACTTAGTGATCCCTCAGTGCGCCAACAATTAAGGGAGCACTTTTCGCAAGGTGTGGAAGCAATCAGCAGCTCAATGCCCGCAACCATCCAAGACCATTGGTGTGCTGTGAAAAATGTTTTTACATCTGGTGCTGAAAGAATTGTCGGTCGATCGCAGGGAAGACATAGGGCGTGGCTTTCCGAGGATACCTGGAGACGGATTGACGAACGAAAACAGCTAAAAGCTCGCGTTGCAGCTACCCCAGCAGCAGGGAGAAGCGAGCTAGAGTCCCTATATCGCATGAAGATGAGAGAAGTTCAGCGTAGCGTACGACGTGACAAGCGCAACTACATCAACGCGCTGGCTACAGAAGCAGAAGAAGCTGCACGGAGGTGCGACAGCAGGACTGTCTACAGAATCACGAAAGAGCTGACAGGTGGTCGCAGCTCCAGCCAATACCTAGTGAAAAGCCTAGACGGTTCCTTGCTCATTTCGGATGAGGACCAGCTCAAGAGATGGAAAGAGCATTTTGCTACGGTTTTGAACCGTGTATTCGCTAACGATATGCTCCCAAATCAGACTGAGATGCCCGAGGTGAGAAGTTCCCGAATACGCACCACGACTCCCAGTAAAGATGAGATCATTACCGCGATCAAGGCACTCAAAACCAACAAGGCGGTAGGACTTGACGGTATTCCAGCAGAGCTCTTACGAGCAACGCCAACAACATCGGCTGAGCTTCTGCTTCCACTTATAGATAGAGCTTGGGAAGCTGAGAGCTTTCCTAACGAGTGGAAAAAGGGAATGATCGTCAAGCTTCCTAAGAAAGGAAATTTAATGGAGTGCGGAAACTGGAGGGGTATCTGCGTGCTGCCTGCTGTAGCTATGATAATAGCTAAAATCATCCTTGAGCGAATCAAACAACATCTCGAAGACACACTCGATGCCGAACAAGCAGGTTTCCGCTCTGGATCCTCCTGTGCCGACCACATCAACACCCTGCGGATTATCATCGAACAGTGTGTTGAATATCGATCGCCACTGCACCTGCTGTTCATCGATTTTGAGAAGGCGTTCGATAGTGTCAACAGGGAGTTTATTTGGCGTGCCTTACGCAGGAGAGGCATTCCCGATAAACTAATTGCTATTATCAAAGCTACATATGAAGGCTCCAAATGTCACGTTCTGCACAGGGGAAGGTTGTCTGAGGAATTTGAGATCCAAAGTGGGGTAAGACAAGGCTGTATCCTTTCACCAATATTATTCCTATTGGTGATTAGCGATGTGCTTCATGCAGCTTTGTCGACGGGAAACGGAGGAATTCGATGGACTCTTACATCTCAACTGAAGCATCTTGACTACGCAGACGATGTATGCTTACTCTCCCACAGAATTATGGACCTCCACCAAATGACAGCAGATGTGGAGAGGGAGGCAGGTGTCGTCGGGCTGAAAATTAATACGACAAAAACTAAAATCATCAGCCTTGGAACTAACTCATCGGCTCAAATATGCATTGCTGGACAACCGGTAGAGAGAGTAGAGGATTTCCAGTATCTTGGGAGTATTGTCTCGACCGATGGTGGAACCGAACTGGATATAGCCAACAGGATCGCCAAAGCAAAGTCCGCGTTCGGGATGTTGTCCAAAATATGGCGAAGCAATGCAATCAGTTTGAGCACCAAAATAAGACTGTTCCGCTCCAACGTTGAATCCGTGCTGCTATATGGTTGCAGCACGTGGAGAGTGACCACTACTATCACCAGAAAGCTGCAAACGTTCGTTAATAGGTGTCTGCGCAATATCTTAAGGATTTTCTGGCCCAATCGTATCTCTAACGAACACCTTTACGAGAGAACGGGTCAGGAACCAATAGGCACAACTATCCAACGGCGGAAGTGGCAGTGGATTGGTCACACGTTCCGAAAGGGTGACAGCTCCATAGCGAACCATGCTATGCAATGGAACCCTCTAACTCAGGATGGCAGAAGACCTGGCGGTCCGCGGAAAACATGGCGCAGAACAGTCGAAAAGGAGGCACGGCAGTTAGGGAAAAGTTGGGGAGAACTCAGACACATTGCCAGAAACCGTAGACGATGGCGCGTAGGCGTAGTAGAGGCCCTAGGACCCACAAGGGGATACAGGACATAAGTAAGTAAGGCCATGCGCTGGCCAAAAGAGGAGCGGGGCTCCCACAGTGACATAATTGGTAGTATTAAATCAGCAGGGTGCGCAGCTAAGTGATTCTATTCGTGATAGAATTATCGACATGGCTAATCCAAGATGTTCAAACCTAGATGGTCACAGGGTGTCTAAGGCCTTGTGGTCTGTGTTAGACCGCAGACAGAATGGGGAGATCATAAAATCAAAAAGATCACGGTTAAGAACAGCGATAGGAATACTCTCTGGTCACTGTCTCCTAAGGAAGCATGCTATGAGACTACGATTATCTAACACAGATGTTTGTAGGTACTGCATTGACCTACATGTCTCAGAGGACATAACACATACACTCTGTGAGTGTCAAGGCATTGTCAGGACAAGGCTAAAGCACCTTGGTAGATACTTCTTCGATAACCTAGAAGAGATAAGGTTCTTGAACTGCAACAAGTACCTTTTCAAATTCTGTAGGGAAATTAGTTGTAAGTTGGTTTAGTCTTTTGCCGTAGAGGTTCCCCAGGGATCGCGATGGGCCACTTTGGTACCCATTGTTTTATGATAACCTCATAACCCTACCAAACATAACATAATAAGAATAGTTGGCAATCGCGTAGTGGATAGTATATTGGCTGCTTTAGCGTAAGGCTATAGGATATATGAATAAAACTTCCTGATTACTGTTGAACTGCTACCCCAGACAAATTTAGAAAAAGGGAAGCAAATTTGGTTTGTTTCACAAGCCACCACTCTTCCGTCTTCTTGTTTAATCTTTTACACTGCCATCTGTTAGTCAACTTCGAAAAAAGCTATAATCTTAGAGGGACCCATAAAAAAAAAATGCTGTCCACAAGCATCGATTGATACTGTCACTAACAGTGGTGGATTTCTAAACCACTTTGCGCTCAATCAATCCATCTCCTAAACGCAGGGCAGAAGGTGGTAAATCTTCCAAGTCAGTGTGTTCCAAGTAGAAGTTTCAGTCATCGTAGAAGACTTCCGAGAACTGACAGCAATCATCAAAAATTACGCGGTGAGCAGCTAACCCAGCTCAAAATATAAATTTATTACAAACAGACAATCCTAACAGGTTGTTATCTATCATCTTGCGCTAAACAGACCAAACTATCACTTGATGGAAGCTCACTTAAAAATAAGAAAGGTGGCGCAAAGGTCATCACCATATCGGAAGTGGCGAACACTGCGGCGTTTACTCACTCGCATTGAGAAAACTGGCTCAACAAATGACAGTAGCACGTAGACGTGGCCGGACTTGGAGCAGTTGATCGGTTGGCAATATCACTGCTGTGGCTGCAGACACCCAATAAGGACCCTGAAACATCAACAAGACGACAGGTCATGTAATTGGGCGTCAAAAGACGGCCTTTACAGCGAATTTTGGTGAAGGACTTGAATATGTACCCGTACAAAGTGCAAGGTTAGATTAGGTAAGTGAGTTGGCGTAGGTAGATTAGAAATCCTCTACACCACACTCAGGTCAATGCGGACCCTTTGTGATTCCTATTGAGGGAAACAAAGAAAGAAGGAATCCTCTCCTTCTGAAATACAAAGTGCAAACAGTGCATCAGTTATTGCTTGCAAATCATCAATCGCGTGTAAATTACAGCCAAGCCCTTCTAAATTTCGACCGTGATGAGGATGATTATCCATTGAAAATCATCATAAGCGACGAGGCGCATTTTCACCCATACGGATACGTAAATAAGCAAAATTATCACTTTTGAGGCACTGAAAATCCGCGTGTATTGTGCGAAGAGCCATTACATCCGCTCAGTCATTCTTTGGTGCGGTGTTTACGGAGGAAAAATTATTGACCCATATTCTTCGGGCGACGTGGCGTAAGTGGTTAGTGTGTCGGATCACTACGCATGAGGTTCCAAGTTCGAATCCCAGAAAACACCAAAAAGTTTATTCACGGTCCCACCTCTCGCGAGCGTCTGACAAACATCCGAGAGTATTGTTGTCACGAAAAAGCTTCTCAAATCGCCGTTCGGATTCGGCATTAAACTGTAGGTCCCTTCCATTCGTGTGAAAAATATAACGCACACAACATGAGTGGTTGCGAGAAGCTAGGCCCTGGCACTTTAAAGATCTGTTGCGCCAAATATTTATTTATTTATTCATATTCTTCGACGACGGCGTCCATGATCAATGATTTCTTTGCTGACGAAAATTGGTTTTGGAGAACACGTAGTTCCAGCAGGACGGTGCATTCGCATACACAGCACGGGCGACAGTGGAGATTCTGCAACAAGCGTTTCCCGGCCGGTTAATCTCTCCTTTTGCTCTGGTCCGCAAATCGCCCGACTTAACCGTTCCAGATTAATTTTTTTTTTTTGAATTTTTTAAGTCACAGGTTAATGCGAGCAAGTCACAGATCTTGTAGTCCTAACGGAGAATGAATGACAAAGAAAGTGGCGGAAAGGGTTCAGCTGGAACGTGTAATATCTGTCTCAATAGACGGGCAACTGATCGAAGTTGTGTCGGTGACGGTTTGTCTCGGGAAACCAATAAGGCTGAACGAGCTGCTGAAGCGGCGCACTCCGATAAGCGCCTGACTAAGAGTCAACAAAGACGCTGCAGAGTCAGCTGAAGGCGACAGGAAAGAGGCCTAAGTCGGCAGAAAGTACTCCAACTGGAGCCGATCAATCCCTCAGACCCAACGTTGGCTCCTTTTCGGTCGGCTCGAACAGGTCCAATCTGACGAGGCAAGTTTCGCCTGCTCTCCTTGGTGGAAGCAATTTGTTTAAAATTCATTCTGATGTTTTCACCAATAAAACTTCATCCATCTTTTTGTTTTCAAGCCCTGGGGTCGAATTGCCGCTTCGTTAACGTATGACTCATCACGTAATTTGTATTGTGTTGTTCAGTAGACCTATCATAAAAAGATTCATCGCACAAAGGTCTGTAGAGAGATTCCTGTGATGCGGAAAAGTTGCTCATGCACTCTAAGCTCTTCCTTGGTTTCGCCTTTTTACTTGTTCCACTGCGAAGGTCTATTGATGGTGATTCAACTATATACGAGTGGGTCTGGTTTTGTTGGTCCAGAGTAGCGAAACCAGCTGGTATAAAAGTCACTAAAACCACTAAAAATTCTAAGAAAATAAACTAGTTTCAGACTTGAAATGCGTTCAAGGTTTTAAAATGTCAAGCCTTCTCGGCATTTTGTCCCTCATACACACGACAAAAGTGAATGGAATCCTTTCTACTGAAATTCTTGTACATTTCATTATACAATAATACAGCCAACATGCCCACGATTTAATAATTAATTAGATTTTAATTTTAGTTTAAAACAAAGATTTGAAATTCCCCTTAAATGAACGCAAACAAATAACAAATATACGAAAATCCCCTAAGCAAAGCATCTCTATTCAGTAAAAAGTCAAATTCAAAGTGCAAATACATATCGTTATCTCTAACCTAACATCAGAGACAAGGTCACTCACGTTATCATGAAAAGCAAATTATCAAGAAAAATGCTCTCAAGATTAAGTTGAGAATTTCATTATACTCGTACGGCACACGAGTCAAACGTGAAAAACAATAAAGTGCTCATAACAAAGGTAAATGAAAGAAAAAAACAATATCAACGATTTTTAATAAATGAAATAGATTCGTGAAAGAATTTTTGTTTAAATGGCACAAAAAAGATACTAGTATCTTCTACAAAAGTAATTAATGATAATTAGATACAGAAGCACACTTCTCGAGTTAAATTCGTTTGAAGCAAACACACGTTCTGTGTGGCTTGGATGAAGATTGCTTTTCGCACTTAATTTCCCACTTCCTGTCTAAAAAGAGTGACGATGAAGTTATATATTTTTTTTTTTTAACTTGTTTGCATATCAAAATCAGTCCAGCGTGTAATTGTTACATGAGTCGTTGAGATACCAATTTTGTCAAGTTCAATGCTAAACTTACCAGCAAGATGAAGAAAATTATAAAAATGGATTTAGTTTGAAAACAAAAAAAAAACAAATTAACTTGTCAACTTGAGATACCTTGACTCCGATGTGGTTAGTAAATAAAGCCAAGTCAGCTTGGTCATCCGAAGATAAAAAGATACTTTCCTGTGTGTATTCATCAAGAATTAGCATTACTGCTCCATACAAGCTCAAATGGAATGAAAAGAAACGACTGACACAGGAAGATAAAAGCCAGCAAAAAAAAAAAGGTGACAAAAAACGACAACGAATTCTATTATTCACTATTCTGTGGCGTCAGCTGTGGGGCACAAGAACAGTGAAAGAGCATAAATTTGTCATTGAAGTGACATTAAGCTAAATATGTGCAGACTATACACCAATTTGAATCAATAGAGAGATACATATGTATGTACATGGAGGGAAAGGCAAAAACGAGATAAAAACCCACACATACAATATGGGCGCACCAAGAGCTGGCCTTGAGGTCTTGTGATTATCATTACTTTTCTCCAGTGATTTGTGCGAGATACGGATATATGCGCATATTAAAGAATGAAACTTTAATAAACGGTGCAGCTTTTGCATAATTTACGAAACGAACTCAAACCAAATACATGTATATATATTTTTTTTAAAAGATCTTGCTCAAATTTATTGATTCCAAACAGAGTGGCGCGTGGAAAGATACTCCTAGCAATATAAAAAATACACTAGCATTCGGATTGTCTCAGCAACGAAGTAATCCAAAATCGGGACGCCTTTCGATATTTCCTAAGATCAAACAAGCGAACCCCTCAGGCGGTTCAGTAGAAATGCAGGGAAGTGGGAGAGTTAGGATCACTTGAGTTCAGAGCAGTTAAACAGCTCACTGCCAGTAGGAGGAAGAAGAAGATTCACTCAGCTTCTTTTTTTCTAAAATAGAAGCAGATGATGATGCGAACTAAACCCCACGTATAAAATCTTTCCAAGAGTTGTGCGCGCATCTGAATGAATCTACGGATTGTGGCCAAAATGTAAAGGCTGGCTGGAGGCTGCCCGCAAGGTGGTGTCGTGTCACCTCTGCTATGGTGCATGGGGTTAACTCTCTGTGGAACAATCTTAATAGCTCTAACGTTTACGCACGGCAAAAAAAAAAAAATACAAACAAATATTTGGCGCAACAGCTCTTTAAAGTGCCAGGGCCTAGCTTCTCGCAACCACTCATGTTGTGTGCGTTATCACCCCTATTATGGTTAGCGAATCGAACGTTCGACTCAAGTCGAACCTCCCGGCGAATTACTTCTGTCGCTTTATACACTTCACAGATGGCATTTAATTGTTTTTTCCTTTGTCAGCATTTATTCTTTATTCGAATGAAAATGTTTGCAAACAGCAATACCACAACAGAAGCAATTCGCTGACAGTTCGACTTGAGTCGAACGTTCGATTCGCTAACCATAATAGGGGGGTATATTTTTCACGAATGGAAGAGACCTACAGTTTAATGCCGAATCCGAACGGCGATTCGAGAAGCTTTTTCGTGACAACAATACTCTCGGATGTTTGTCAGACGCTCGCGAGAGGTGGGACCGTGAAAAAACTTTTTGGTATTTTCTGGGATTCGAACTTGGAACCTCATGCGTAGTGATCCGACACACTAGCCACTTACGCCACGGCACCCACGCACGGCCATACATGGATAAACACAGATGGGATGGACTTCAGTCAATGCAAAAAGGACGCATTATGCTTCTGGTGTAAGACGGTGACGCCAGAAAACGCCGGACACGTAGCTGGTAGCAGCAAGTGCCCGGTACTCAAGAAGGCACTGGCCAAATTAATATGATGAATGTCGTCCAGATAAACCTAAACCACTGCGCCGCCGCGCAGGACCTTCTGGCGCAAACAGTATGAGAGAAAAGGATCGACGTAGCCCTAATAAGCGAGCCGTACAAGCCCACAAATGGAAGCAGCTGGATAGACGATACCACGAAAAAGCCGATATGGACCTGCGGGAGCTATGGTCTGCAGTCAGTCGGCCACCAGGCTGACCTTTTCGTATCTGCAAGGATAAATGGCGTGCACTCTTATAGTTGCTATGCGCCCCCCTGTCTACCACTGGCGGACTATCTAAAGTTGCTGGACGAGATCGTAGCTGACGCGCGAGGGAAACATCCAGTGATTATTGCTGGAGATTTCAACGCCTGGGCTACTGATTGGGGTAGTAGAACCACAGAAGCAAGAGGAAGAGCTCTCCTCGAATTCTTCGCAGCACTGGACATTAGTCTGGCCAACGACGGTACAGCGGAAACGTTTCGAAAGGTAGGCAGAGGATCAATCATTGACAACACATTCATAAACAACTCACTCCTGCGAAAAACCAAATGGCGGGTCAGCAAAGACCACAGTGACCACCAGGCAATTCTATTTAATGTCGGCCATGAGAAACGTAGACTGCGTCCACCCTAACAGGACCAAAGTGGAAGGACACGCTCTTCGACAAAGACATGTTCGAAGAAATGTTAAACACCAGTGCCACACCGAATAATGGATCGGCTGATGCCCTTTCGCATTAGCTGATCCAGGTCATTACCACAGCGTGCGACGCAGCAATGCCCAGAAGGTCTGTTAGTAAAAGAGGCGAGCCCTGCTACTGGTGGACCGGCGAGATTAAACGGCTCAGGGCGAAGTGCCTACAAGCACGACGCAGATCTAGAGATCCAGAGGCAGACAAGATTTCCAAGAGCGGATAACCACATTTAAATTGGCGAGGCGAGAACTGGAAAGGGCCATTAAGGACAGCAAGTCAAGGAGCTTTAGGCAGCTCTGTGACGAGGCCGAATTAGACCTCTGGGGCATAGCGTATAGAGTGGTGATGAAGAAGCTTAAAAGCAGCAGGTCTCCACAACTAACATGCCCGGCAATGCTAAGGACCATAGTAGAGAACCTATTCCACCATAGACCAACTACTATGGTCTCCATCACGAGGGAGATCAGCATGGAGCATATCCCGGCAATCACGTCAGAAGAACTCTTTGGGGCATGCAGAAAAATCGGAGACAGCAAAGCACCTGGACCGGATGGTATCCCGAATAGGGCAATAAAGGCGGCTGTTAAGACGAGACCGGACATCTTTCTAACAACGATGCAAAGGTGCATAGAGGAGGGGTATTCCCTACACCATTGAAATCGCAACATTTAGTGCTGCTTCCAAAGGGCAATAAGCCGTCCGGACAACCATCATCGTATCGCCCAATATGCCTGCTCGATACGCTGATCCTAGAGTGTATCATCTATGACAGACTGCTTGCGGTGACGGAAGAAAACGGAGCCCTGTCAGACTGTCAGTACGGCTTCAGAAAATCACGTTCTACCGTCGATGCCATAAAGGCGGTAGTAGATATAGCAACTGAAGCAATACAAGCGAAAAGGTGGAAATGGGGGACGAAGAAATACTGCGCAGTAGTAACGCTCGACATCAAAAATGCGTTCAACTCGGCAAGCTGGTCATTCATTAGGAGAACCCTGGCTAGGATGGATACACCATACTACCTGCTGACGATAGTCACGGACTACTTCAGCAACAGCAAGCTAAGATACTATACTGACGATGGCGTTAAGCACTAGTGTTTCCGCGGGAGTCCCACAAGGGTCGGTTCTGGGACCTCTCCTATGGAACATTATGTACGACGGAGTTTTGCGACTAACATTGCCCGAGGAAGTCAAAGTAATTGGCTTCGCTGACGATATCGCAGTGGTTACAGTAGCCAAGTACGTACACGAGGTGGAGTCTGCCACTGATGTGGCAGTTATAAGAATAAAGGAATGGCTGGAGTCTACCGGTCTGGAACTAGCTGCCCACAAGACCGAAGCTGTTTTAATAACCAGCCGCAAAAAGGTGGAATACGCCAGCTTCCGGGTCGGAAACCAGACAATCAGGTCCAAAGAATACTTGAAGTCCTCGACAACGGGCTGCGCTTCAAAGCCCACGTCAAGTATTCTAGTAAGAAAGCATCGCTGATGCAGGCAGCACTCTCCCGAATGCTCCCGAACATCGGTGGGCCTGGATACGCCCGCAGGATCCTGCTGTCCAGAGTGGTCAGCTCGGTACTTCTATACGCTGCCCCGATATGGGCAGGTGCACTGGCGACAAATGAGTGCAGGAAGAAGCTATCATCAGCTCACAGGCTCTGCGCAATCAGAGTGATCAGCGGCTTCCGAACTATCTCCGACGATGCAACCTGCGTTTTAGCTGGGATGGTCCCAATCGACATCCTCGCTGAAGAGCTGCAGAGGGTATACCTTAGACGTCCCTCGAACCGGCAAGAGGCAAAAAGGATTAAGGAGGAGGAAAGGGCAGCATCAGCAACGCTGTGGCAAACCAGGTGGGACAGCTCTACAAAAGGCAGCTCCCACTATAAAATCATGGACAGAGAGCGAGGGGGAACTGTAACTACCACCTCACACAGTTCCTGTCCGGACACGGCGGCTACCGGAAATACCTCCATAGATTCGGACACGATAGTTCGCCCCTGTGTCCAGAATGTCCAAACGAAGATGAGGACGCGGAGCATCCAGTGTTCTACTGCAGACGCTTTGCAGAAGATAGAGCAAACCCGCCAAGTCCAGAAAATCTTGTAAGTCACATGACACGATCAGAAGGCGAGTGGACGGAAATCTGCTCATTCATAGTGCGTGTGCAGAACGCGCTGCGAAGAGCAGAAGCCCTAAGAAGAGCCCAATAGGCGGCCTCGAAGACTAGATCATAATTGCTAACCAGCCCCGCGAAGAAATACCTAGCGGCAGTACCGCGGGGAGAGTTGTTGAAGTGTGTAGGGTGTGTGTTTAGTACGTAGGCGTATTCCTGGAATCGATTACTCAGGTTTGCGAATCGTGCATGCTAGTAGCACTCGGGCTATTAGTATCTATGAAGATTACACATCCTTGGCGCAACCTAAAAAAAAAAAAAAAAGTCAATTCTCTCAAAACTGAGATCGTTCTCGGCTTGTACGGCTGGACAAGAACTTTCCTGAGTACACCTGGCTCTTCTTCAGATGCACTGCTAAATTTCGCTTTACCGCTTCCATGGAGCGCTCTATCAAACAATCCATCGGATGGAATCCGGCCAACATCTGAGTTAGGAATGTACTCCAGTTCAATTTTCACGGAGCAAAAAGCTAGTCAAACGGTTCAGTCCTGGTGGGCAATCATGCATCTCCCTTTTAAGCAAAGACTTATGCTATTCTAATGGCCATGAGCTATATTGTAAGGAATTTGTAGAAGGCCCTCCGCCTGTTCTCCCAAAAATGGTTGAGAATGCTAGAACTCTCTGAATTCAGTCGAAAAGCGGAACTTTTTGTTTCTTGTTTGGGTTTCAGATCACACTGGCGTCATGTCATGGTGAGAGAGATTTCCGATCAGTTTGCTCGACAGGACTCAGAGATGGATTTCTCAGGTCCTGAACCTGCGTTAGGTCTTCCTGTGTCCTCGGTTTTGACTTTCATTAGCAATTGACAGTCTTGTTGTCTCTTGCAAGAAAGAACTGCTGTCAACTTACTGGTTTCTTGATAAGCCACTATTTGCTAAGAACTTCAGTATCTTGCTTAAAAGAGACTGGAGTCTGGAATACTTGTAGAAAGGGGAGAAAATACTGCTAACATTTTGTTTGAGATGATCTTGCGTTTGCTCGTATTACTTAGGTGCCAAATCTGCGGTACTAATATGGTAACTTCTCTTCACAGAAGCACTAAGGCTAGGTTGGCATTGCATTGTTGGCGCGGTGCCCGCTGGATAGCTATCTGATAGTGAACTAACAATCAGCGTATGCTGAGTCTGAGGATATATGTATGTGCAGCTGAACACTCAGACCTGCGTAAGCAAATCTGGATGAACTTCAGCACACATATGTTTAACCGGACGAGGCAATTCTTGTTGGCCTGAAATATGCGTCACGAAGTCTAGCAAGAGTTCCTCAGTAGGAGGTCGTGCGGCGGATGAAATCTCCCGATAGAACCAACGGTGACGTCTACAGGCCAGCGGATACCTTACCGGGGCTACTTCGACATATTTGGAGCTGAGGTCTGTAAGGATTTTCAATACTACGTCAGGGTACTGAAAAAGAGATGGTGACGTATGAACCCTTAATCGGCCAACGGCAGCGCTCATATCCCCGAAGTGGGTTATTGGCATCGGTGTATCCGGCCTCTCGTTCTAGGGGTTGCAAAAAAGGATCTATTCCTCCAGGTTGGGGGTTGTGCCGTCGGGTTAACTTCCCTACCATGGAAAAAAAATACTCGTTACGAAGCAACCAACAGCCTCGGATACGGATGATTCTAGTGATGCCGACCCTTGCAAACATAAAAAGTGCAACGATCTTCGTGCCTGCACGTGGAAAGTTAGGTCCCTCTTCAAACCACGTGCAGCCAAACAACTTACGGAGGTCCTAGAGTGTTTCAAAGCACACATTACCGCCATCCAAGAAGTGCGATGGGATGGGCCGTGCAAAGGGAGTATGAAAAACTGCGACATCTACTATGGCGATTGCTACAGACAACAAAGACAGCGTGTATTCGGATTTGTCATTGCAGGCAGACTAAGGCAAGAAGTCTTGAGTTGCCGGCATGTGAACTAGCGCCTCACGACTATCCGTATCAAAACTAAATTTGCCAACATTAGCCTAATGTGCGTTCACGCCCCCCACGAGAAGAAGGACGACGTGACCAAGGATGACTTCTACCAGCTCTTGGACAAGACGTATGAGCAATGCCCTAGCCACGATGTTAAAATGATCCTAGGCGATTTTAACACAAAGCTAGGAAGAGAGGACGTCTTTGGTAGCGTGGTCGGAAAGCACACCCTGCACGACATCACATCCGACAACGGACTCGGGCTAATCGACTTTGCGGCGGGACGAAACTTTGTCGTAGCTAGTACGCGGTTCCCACGCCTCGATATTCACAAGGGAACATGGCTCTTCTTTGATCGAAAAACTGTCAACCAAATCGATCACATTGCAATCAACGCAAGGCACTCTTCCAGTTCTCTGGGTGTCCGGACTTTCCGAGGAGCCAACATGGACTCGGATCACTAGTTGTAGCCAAGGTACGGATGCAGATATCCACAACGGAGCGAAATCAACGAAATACTGTGAGGAAATTTAACGACGGGCGGCTACAATCGCAAGAGACCGTCAGAGCCTTTGCCGCTCGAGTTTTTTTAAATCTTAATCTAAGTCCTATGCCACCAGCAGCAAATGCGGAAGACCAGTGGCAGCGTTGCCAACAAGCCATCAGAGATGCCGCCTCTAATGAACTGGGGTTCTCTCGGCTACCACAACGAAACCCCTGGTTTGATGAGGAATGCCGACAAGCACATGCAGCAAAACAAAAGCGGCGCTGCATAGAAGGACTAGAGCTGCTCGCGAGTTCTACATGCGGAGGAGAAAATAAGAACATCGTCTTCTCAGGAAGAAGAAAAAGGAGCAGGAGAAGCGCTCGATCGAAGAGATTGAGAGACTTTATTGCAGGAATGATGTTCGAAAATTTTACCAAAAGGTAAAAAGAACATGCCAGGGTTTCAAAGCCAGAACAGAAGCCTGCCGGGACGAAAATGGCAATATAGCAGTAGAATCGCAGTCGGTGCTGAGGATATGGAAGGAACACTTCTGACCTGACATGACCAATGTTCCGCTGTCAGGCAGAATGAGACATTCAACAGTGATGATGACAGTCAAGATTCCCGTCAAACCGATCAGAATGAAGTGAGAATAGCGATATCTAAACTCAAATACAACAAAGCTGCTGGAGCCGACGGCCTTGCCGCTGAACTTTTCAAGGTAGAGGGGGATGAGGTGGTAAGAAGCATGCGTCAGCTTATCTGTAAAATCTGGCTGGACGAAAGTATGCCGGATGAATAAGAACCTCAGCATCGTCTGCCCGATCCTGAAGATAGGAGACCCTCTGAACTGCGCCAATTACAGAGGTATAAGTCTCCTCAACATCGGATATAAGATCCTGTCTGCCGTATTGTGGCCTAAAACCGATCGTCAACAACCTGATAGGTCCTTATCAGTACAGTTTCAGGCCGGGAACGTCCACCATTGACCACACTACGGCATATATTGGAAAAAACCCATGAATATAAAATCGATACGCACCACCTCTTCATTGATTTCAAAGTTGCCTATGATAGCGTGTATAGAGACGAGATATACAGAGCCCTGTCTAATCTCGGCATCCTTACCAAGCTCGTCAATCTGTGCAGGCTGACGAATCTCGTTACTCCATCAAAGGCGGAAAGAACACAACCGAACCGTTCGATATCAGGAAAGGTCTTAGACAAGGTGACGCGCTATCATGCGATCTCTTTAACATAGTACTTGAGAGAATTGTACGAAACTCACAAGCCAACACCGGCGGTACAATATTTTACAAGTCTGTGCCACTACTCGCTTATACCGATGACATTGACAAAATCGGAACAACTCAGCGGGCCGTCAATGGGGGATTTACGAATATTGAGATCGAGGCAGCAAAGACGGGTTTAGCGGTCAATAAAGTAAAACAAAATATATGCTGCTGTCTATAAAAAAAAAAGGACAGCCAACATCGGCGTCTTGGACAGAACGCCACACTAGACAGATAGGTGGTCGCGTAAATCGCAGAAATTCCCACATCGAGAGACACATATAGCAATACTCGTACTGCGCTTTCATGCTAATTTATACCTAACATACAACCTATGTGCAGAAGATGTATCTAGCTTGTATGACTTTTGGCATAATAAAGACTTTTATTTTTAGGTTAACTTGACACTGGCCAGTTGAAGGGTGGCTGTAAACAAATTTATTTTCGTTCGAAGGATGTCTTCAATGTGCTACTGGCAATTTCGTATTTTTAACCAAAGCTGCCGTACCTGTATTGCAAAATATCCCCACATGTACAGGAAATAATTTGCATTTTAAATTCCCTTCCTCTGTGCACACAAGCGTTGATTTAATCAATATGCAACATGAGTTTTACACATAAATTCTCAATGCCATCGTCCGAGAAAAGCAACGACTTAACACTTCGGCCACAACAACGTCATAGAATTCTCCTCTAACCACGAAACAAGGAAAAACCATCTCTGCTCCCGTGTCGATAGGATGGAAACACGAAAAGTGAATCACGATGTCTAAATATAGACTCCACTTTCGGAGGGTAAATCTCCGTAAAAGGTTGTCATCGTAGCTGGCCTCGTCGCTGTCGTCGTTGTCATCATCGTCAACCATGTTTCTTTCGCACCTAAAGCCTGCCCCCCGTTTATGGAGAAAAATCCAGCAGATGACTATGCTGATGACAGGGACGTGGTGGTATGTTCCTGAGCGGAGGAGACCCATCTTTTTTTTTAAGTAATCTATTTAGATATTTTTTGTGCCGGCAATGCTTTGCACTTCACTCAATTTGGAGAGCCCAGAGTGTGAGGAAGAGGTAAACATAAACAGAGATCCCGGGAAGATGGTACCCACTCCAGAAATGAGTGTTTTCCTGTAGCGAATTCGGAGGTGATGCTTGGCCGCATATGTTTTTTTTTTAATACTACCTTCCGTGTTTTTTTTTTTTTAATTTAATTTTTTATGAACTCAAGGTTTTATGTGTTAACATTTAACGTTCTGGAAAATTACTTTCTAAGGGAAATTTGTTATTTTTCCATTTCGGCGACAAGTGCATTTGGCTTGTGGTATTAATTTTTGGGGAAAAATTTTCTTTTTTCTCAGTTAACCTGCGAGAAGGTCAGAATTTATGGTTGTGATTTCAAGAAGGTCTAAGGAGGATAAGATAGGCATTTCGGGGATTAAATGGAGAGCGTTGAACGACGACAAGAAGGGAGGCATCCAGATGGTCTCATAGAGGATACGGATTTTGCTTTAAGTACTTTTTTGTAAGTAAATGCAGATATTAATGAGCCGTAAAAGTAGTTCTGACATTTTTACATTCTGTAATAACTTTCCCACATCCTCGGCGAGAAATTGCGTTTTTAGTGCCTTTTTATCTACTCAAGCTATTCCGAAGAGGCTGGGGTTATTTCCCCCCCACCATTGCTAACGTCCTTCAATAGAAAAAGTGTATCTGTAACACTCGTTGCACAGACAGTGGTAAAATAATTAAAACTTGCAGAGCCCATTACAGAACGAGACGTTACCTTTATACGGTGAAATATAAGTGGACACCAGAAAAGCCTATAATACTTCAGAAATGTGCTACATCTACAAACTGAGCAGTTTCATAAATACTTACAAACTGTTAAACTTTAAGAAACGGAGGTGTCACACAAACAATCATCAAAGCTTACCTGAAAAATAAAAAATAATAAAGCATTAAAAATGTTGAATATTTTATAGAGACAAGCAATATTAATAATACTGATGACGACCCCAGCAAATGCAATAAGGACAAGGACCTTCGGATCTGTACGTGGAATGTTCTGTCCCTTTACAGACCCCGTGCAGCCGAACAACTAGCAGAGGCCCTAGACTGCTATAAAGCAGATATTACCGCCATCCAGGAAGTACGATGGGATGGGCCGGGCAAAAAGAGGATGAAAAACTGTGACATCTACTACGGTGATTGCAACAGAGGCAACAGGCAACGCTTATTCGGATGCGGATTTGTTATACGCCGCAGACTTAGGCAAGAAGTTGTAAGCTTTCGACACGTGAGCGAGCGTATTATGACTATCCGGATCAAGGCTAAATTGACTAACATAAGCCTAATATGTGTTCATGCCCCCACGGAAGAAAAGGACCCTGCCACCAAAGATTGTTTCTACGAGCTAGCTCCTCGACAAAACATACGAGCAATGTCCTAAATACGACGTTAAAATCGTATTGGGCGATTTTAACGCCAAAATAGGAAAGGAGGACGTCTTTGGTAGGGCAGTCGGTAAGCATAGCCTACACGACACCACGTCTGATAACGGACTTAGGCTAATTGATTTCGTTGTGGAGCGAAATGTCACCATAGCAAGCACATGGTTTCCTCATCTCGATATTCATAAGCGGACATGGCGGTCCAATGATCATGTAACGATCAACCAAGTTGATCATATTGCGATCGACGCAAGACATGCCTCCAGTATTCTGGATGTCCAGACCTTCCGAGCGGCCAACGTAGACCCGGATCATTACCTTGTTGTAGCCAAGGTACGAATAAGGATATCCCAAACTGAGCAACAAAGAAGAATCACTGTGAGAAAATTTAACGTCGAAAAGCTACAATCACAAGAGACCGCCAGACTTTCGCTGAATGGGTATCCCGAAATCTCTCAATCACCCCTATGCCGCCAGCATCAAGTACCGAAGACCAGTGGCAACGCTGCCAACATGCCATCAGAACCGCCGCGACTGATATGCTGGGTCTCGCTCGCCCACCACCGCGAAACCCCTGGTTTGACGAAGAATGCCGGCGAGTGCATGCAGCAAAACAAGAGGCATACAAAGCGGCGCTGCAAAGGAAAACGAGAGCTGCTCGTGAGCTCTACGAGCAAAAGAGACGGGAAGGACATCGGCTTCTCCAAAAGAAGAAGAAATAGCATGAGAAGCGTGTGTTTGAGAATATCGAGAGTTTATACTCCAGGAACAATGTACGGAAGTTTTACCAAAAGGTAAAAAGAACGTGTCAGAGGAGCAATATCCGTTCAGAAACCTGTAGAGATGAAAATGGAAACCTCGTAGTAGAATCACAGTCGGTGCTGAGAATATGGAAAAACTACTTCTGCAGACTGTACAACGGCGACGAAGACCAACATCCCGCTGTCAGGCAGAATGAACCATTCAACATAGACGATGATAGTCAAAATTTCCGTCCACCTGGCCAAAACGAAGTGAGGATAGCAATATCCAAGCTAAAATCCAACAAGGCTACTGGACCTGACGGCTTACCGGCCAAACTTTTCACGGCAGCTGGTGATGAATTGGTAGAGTGTATACATTAAATTATCTCTAAGATTTGGTCAAACGAGTATGCCTAATGAATAGTATCTCAGCATCGTTTGCCCGACCCATGGATTCCGAAAATGTCGTAGTTGCACTGACCAAGTACTCGCCCTAACAACTCATATTGAGGATGGCTTCGAAAACGGGCTTAAGACTGGCCCTGTGTTCGTAGACTGCTGCATATGATACGGTCTGGCGTACTGGAGTGGTTTATAAACTTTTGAAGACGGTACGTTGTAAAACAACAGCAAACCTGATCAACAACATGCTGAGTAATCGCTCCTTCCAAGTATTCCTCAACAATAGCGTTAGCAAATCCAAAAAACTCAACGACGGCCTCCCACAAGGATCGGTCTTGGCCCCACTTCTCTTTAACCTATATACTCACGATTTACCAAACACTACATCCAAACAATTTTCGTATGCGGACGATCTGGCTATAGCCACACAACACCAGGGCATGGACTCAATTGAGGCCACACTCTCAGCAGATCTTGGCTGGCTGGGAGAATACTTTAAGAAATGGAGGCTGACACCCAGCAAGGCTAAAACTGAGTCAGTGTGCTTTCACCTTAATAGCCAACTTGCACACACGCCGCTCGAAATTTGCTTCAACGGTACGGTCCTGCGACATAATAAGAGCCCCATGTATCTCGGAGTAACCATCGATAGATCCCTTACCTTTAAGCAGCACTGTCTTAACACCGCACCCAAGCTGAAAACAAGGAACAACCTGCTTCAAAAACTTGCGTCCAGCTCCTGGGGATCATCACCCAGTACACTTCAAACTGCCGCTTTAGGACTGGTTTACTCAACTGCCGACTACGGAGCCCCCGTATGGTTAAATAGCGCACATACTACGAAAATTGATACCCAACTCCACATCGCAATGCGCCTAATCTCTGGAACAATAAGGTCCACCCCAATTCAATGGCTCCCAGGCTTGAGCAACATTGCCCCACCATCACTTAGACGAAAGAACGCACTCGTCAGAGAATTTATAAAAATTCAAAACAACCCGAACCTTCCAATTCACATATACTCCAACGAAAAGGACTCATATCGGCTGAAATCGCGAAATCCAACTCTGAGGACAGCGACTAGACTGCATTTGTCTAACTTTAACATCAACGAAGAGTGGGAAAAAGACTGGAGGAATTTTGCCCCAAATACCTGCAGTAACATAGTTAACCCTACTGTTCGCGTACCAGGATTCAACCTACCCAGAAAAACGTGGACACAACTAAATAGGATAAGGACCGAGCACGGCCGCTGCAGAGACTTTCTGTTCAAATGGGGAGCAACAGCATCTGGTGCATGTGACTGCGGGGAACCTACCCAAACGATAAGACACATTGTTTCCAGTTGTCCCCTTTCTATGTTTAACGGCAACCCCAACGACATCCACAATATCATACCTGATGCCCTTCTCTGGCCAACCAGCTTAAATACTATTCTCTGACGCTAAATATAATGTGTTTCTTCTACGATTTATATTGTACTTGTGTATGTCTCTTACTTTATCTCTCTATGTACTTATGTGTTTCTTACTCATGGCTTAAAGCCATTTCTTTGTGCAATTGTTAATCTGCTATTTGTATTTATAACTTGTTATACCCATACGATAAATAAATAAATGCATACGCCGACGAGATTAACATAATTGGAAGAACTCAGCGGGCCGTCACGGGTGCGTTTATGCTGTCAACAAGAAGGGACAACCAACACCGACGAATTGGGCAGAACGTCACAGTGGGCCGCTATAACTTCGAGGTAGTAAGGGACTTTGTCTACCTTGGCTCTACTATAAACTCGAAAAACAACATCAGCGCAGAAATCAAGCGAAGAATAACTCTTGCCAATCGCTGAACAACTAAGAAGACTCTATATAAGACCGTGATCATCCCAGTCCTGCTTTACGGCGCTGAAACATGGACTCTATTAAGAGGGGATGAAGATATCCTTGGTCGCTTCGAAAGAAAAATTCTTCGTAAGATATTCGATCCCACTTGCGTTGACGGGTTTTGGAGGAGAAGATTCAATCACGAACTATACGAGCTGTACAGCGACATCGACCTAGTAAAAAAAAATTTGCGTATTGGACATTTGAGATGGCTAGGAAATGTAGAGCGAATGGACATCAACGCTCCGGCCCGCAGATTCTTCGAATCTAATCCCGAGGGACAACGCAGTAGAGGGCCTCTTCGCCGAAGGTGGCGCGCATAAGTTCAAAGGAACCTCGACCAACTGGGAGTGCGCAACTGGAGGTAATTAGCCAAAGACCGAGCTAAATGGAGAGGCTTGTTGGTTGAGGCCCAGGTTCACTCCGAACTGTAGCGCCACTCATAGATCCATATATTTATTTGGTTTATTTGTGTGGTTTAGTTAACGCTCAAACGCTCAAAAACATCGCGAGGCAGAAGAGGCTGACCTATAAACGCCTGGATCACACAAATGCGACAACATCGGCATTTCATAGGCTTCAGTAACCGAGTGATCCAAAATCGGGGGGCCTGCCGATATTTATATTTATATTATATTTATATAAATGCGGTGAAGTGGGGGGTTATGATCCATGGTTTTCGGATCATAACCTCGCCGAAATCGGAAGAAGAAGTAGTTAACGCTCAAACAATGTCAGCTCCCCAGAGTTTATTAAACAAATTGGGCACAATTGACTCTATGTTGTTTAAATGAGTCCAAGAAATTTCCGTCATCAAAGGCACCCATTTGCCAAACCTAACCTTTGTTTTGGTTTGGTTTTAAAAATTATTTTAAGTAAGTTTAAGTAGTGTGAAGGCCCTGGGTGTTTGCTTTTTTGTATTCCTGGTAAGGCCTAGTTTTTATTTTTCCTAAAAATTTGGTTAAAATTGTAAAAAAATTGGAAAGATACAATTTTTATTCACTTTTTAACTTTACATATAAACCCAGTGTTTGATTGTACAAACGAAGCGAATTTTAAGTATCATAGCGAAGATTTCAATAAAATTATTGGCGCAAAATTATAGTCATCTGATTTTAAAGAATGTTAGTAGCCACTCTTGGCCACTCCTCGATCCTTGATCTTCTCAACTTCAAACACGAAAACACGGACTACACCCTGCCGAAACTGAGAT
The DNA here is from genome assembly GCA_945910035.1 of Brachypalpus laphriformis. Classification (NCBI taxonomy): domain Eukaryota; kingdom Metazoa; phylum Arthropoda; class Insecta; order Diptera; family Syrphidae; genus Brachypalpus; species Brachypalpus laphriformis. The sequence continues at coordinate 41,051,185 of OX246756.1, forward strand.
TTGACCGTAACTTCAGTACGAGGATCCCTAACCGGGATGTATGGGACACCTCCCCCCGTGTCGATGGTAGTTCGGTTCACTTCTTTACAGATGGATCTAAGACGGAGGGTGGGGTGGGTTGTGGTGTTTTCTCCGAACAGCTCAATCTGAGCATCTCTTTCCGCCTCCCCGATCATTGTAGCGTTTTCCAGGCGGAAATCATGGCGATTAAAGAAGCCCTGTCCTGGCTGAAATGTAATGTATTATCTGTCAGGGATATTAGCATTTTCACTGACAGCCAAGCAGCAATCAAGTCCCTGGAATCGTTCTCCTTCACTTCAAAGGCTGCCTTAAACTGTCGTCTATCTCTTATGGAGATGACAGAGCAGTTCAACATTCACCTATGCTGGGTGCCGGGCCATAGAGACATTCCAGGTAACTGCAGGGCTGACGACCTCGCCAGACAGGGTACCACTCTAAGGATTTTGCCTGAAAGGCAAGCCCTGGGTATGCCCCTCGCTACATGTAAGTATTTACTAAAGCTGAACGCTATTAGCGCGACCAACCTTATATGGGGAAACGGCTCAACGTGTCACATTTCGAGACAGATCTGGCCTAAGCTGGATCAAAAACGTAGTGCCGATCTGATCAAGTTAAAGCGTATACAAATCAGCTGCGTTGTCGGTGTTCTCACTGAACACTGTCTTATAGGCCAGCACGCCAAAAAACTTGGCCTCTTCTCCAATGACTTCTGCAGAAGCTGTAGAGACGAGGAGGAGGAGGAAACCATCCTTCACCTCCTATGCACATGTCCAGCCCTGTCGCATAAAAGAATGCTCCATCTAGGGTCCCCCTTCCTTGACGACCTCTGCGATCTGGCGTCCTTGGACGTCATGAGCATCCATCGCTTTGTCAAAAGCTCCGGTTGGTTTTGTTAGTCCCTGAGTGGCCTAATGGTTTGATCCTGGTATCACAAAGGACCTTCGCTGGTCTAAGTGTGTCTACACTCTCGTGTGGACAGCCAACATAACCTAACCTAACCTAGTAGCCACTAACTAGCATCCCTTTAAATTTAAAGCCGGTACTTAACTTTGAATTAAATTATAAACCTACCTGCAACTAGTGTCGACTCAAACCCAAAAATTTAAAGTTTGAGAACAAAAATGCAGTTTAGGGAACAATGTTGTGTCAAATTTAAATGAATTTCAGCCGTTGTTCGCTGAAATTTGAATTTGAAAAAGTGAAAAAGAATGGCGGATGACAGATGGTTAAAAGCCCACTCTAAAAGTTAAAAGGCACTTTTGGTGGTTTTAAAGTTAGCGCGAGGTGATACGTATAAAGTGGGTTTTATGTCGACTATAAATAGGAAAACACTAATATTGACTTTGTTACGTGCTAAAATCCTTTTAAAGTGTACTTTATGCGACTATAATTTTGCGCCATTAAATTTTAGTTGCAAACGGTCACAGCCTTCTGCACTTTTTTACTAGGAAATTGTCATGATAATGCAACTCAAAGAAATGTAGAAACTGGTCTTTCGGTGGAGAGATATTTTTCCATTTGAAAGAAACGGAGATCAAATACGTTACATAAGCGTTTAAGCGATATTCAATTATTGTAATTTTCCACTCATACAAAAATGATAAATGAAAATCTCAATTCTTTAATTTAAACATTTTTGAGAAAATAATAGTAATAATTATGCAATAGTAGAATTTTTAAGTGATATCCACCATGCTCTTGATAGGAATCAGAAAGCGGTTGGACTGTTTCTCAACCTAACAAAAACCTTTGATCTAGTGAATCACGAGATACTTCTTCAAAAGTTATGTACAGCTGGTTTTAGGGGTAACATTTAAGTGTTGCCCGTGCAGGGACGGGTTAAGAATATCACTGCAGCGCCCCCCAACAACTAGCGCTTGTCGTAAAAGGCGACTAAGGGGACAAATCAGATCTAGGCAATATAACACCCAAGTGAGCCTAGCGACACATATACTACCATAAAAACCCCCCCACAAGTGTGCATGCGAGTCCGTGGGTTGACACGACTGGAGATCACCGGTGTCATAAAAGAAAGATCAAACAATACTAAAAAAGGAGCATGCACGTGTCAAACAACAAACACCATCGCAATATGGTGCAAAAATTGTATTGCAAAACTGTATCATTATGATAATACTTGCAAAAAGGAAAGGCACTACCCCGCCAGGCACTACCACTGCTGTGCATGGTACTGATCCTGGACCGAGCAGAAATGTTCGGGTCAGAGCTATACGGATTCCGGGGGCTAGCAACATAATGAAACAGTTTGGACGCAATTTAAGGGTCGCGAGTTGGAACGTTGGAAGCATGACCGGTCGAAGTTGCGAGCTGGAAGAGATGATGAATAGAAGGCGGGTGGACATCTTGTGTGTCCAAGAGACGAAATGGAAAAACACCGGGAATCGGGCGCGTTTCTTGGACGTTAGGACAAAAGATTACAAGATGTTCTACTACGGAACGGAAAAGGCTAGGAACGGAATCGGTATCATCCTTGCGGCAGAGCTACTTGGAAACGTCTTGAGCATTTCGAAGTCCAGCGACCGTTTGATGTCTCTCAAACTAGTAATACAAGGAGAGGTGTGGAATATTGTCAGTGCATATGCTCCCCACGATGGGTACAATCAGAGAGATAAAGATGCATTTTGGCTAGATTTCCACAATCTCCTTAAGGACATCCCAAAGGAAGAATTTCTGTTTGTTGGAGGAGATTTGAATGGACATGTCGGGAAATCAAACGAAGACTATGAAGACTGCCATGGAGGACTAGGATATGGCACCAGGAACCTTCCTGGTGAAGACATCCTAAGCATGTGCAAATCACACGGTCTTATCGTGTTAAATACCATGTTCATCAAACAAAGCCGACACCTGATCACTTACAGCAGTGGTGGAGATGAAACTCAGATTGACTACCATTTGGTAGGCAGTTTCATGAAGCCTCGGGTAAAAGATTGCAAAGTGATCCTGGGAGAGGCAATCGCTCGACAACACCGTCTCCTGCTAACAGAAATTTTTATGAAAACACCAAAGAAAAGCAAACAAACAAGGGTCTCTGAGAAAATCAAGTGGTACAATCTGGACAAAGAAAAAGGCGAGGCTTTTGTTTTCGTAATGAAGAATAACCTCTCTCACACCATCAACGGAGCTGAGGATGAACAGTGCAGAGCACAAAATATGTGGGATTCCCCACAGCGAACTTGCTTAAAGAAGGCCAAATCACTGCTAGGAGCTTCAAAAGGCCACCATCAACACGCCAAAGAAACATGGTGGTGGAGTGATGAAGCTAAGAAAGTGATAAATGAGAAGAAAGCGGCTTTCAAAGCTTGGTCAAAGTGCCCCTCTAATAATAGTGACGAAAAAGCTCGCCTCGAAATGGAATACAGATGCTGCAAGAAAAAAGCGAAGAAGAAGTGCGCTCAGCTTCAAGCAGAGAGTACGGAGGGCCTGTATCGGGAGCTGGAGAAAATATTTTTCCCGGTTGCTGATGCAAACCAGGCTATCCAGGAGCTGCGAAGACACAATATGAACAAGAGTGCCACTATCTTCAAAATAGCCGCCCAAAGAAGGAAGAATGCTCAGGAGATTCGTTCGCCAAAGTTCATTAGCAATGCTCATGGCCAGCTTCTTGTGGATGACGACAAAATTCTGCAGAGGTGGCGGCAGTATTGTGAAGAGCTTTTGAATGAACAGTTTCCCCGGCTATACTTTCCAAGAGCCACCCCTAACTGTGAAGAAATACCCGACATTACAGTCGAAGAAGTTAGTGAGGCGGTCAAATACTCCAAAAAACGAAAAGCGATTGGGCCAGACGAAATACCCTCTGAGTTCTAGAAAAAGATAGGAGATATCGGGTTCAGATGGCTCAGAATTCTCATCTCCAAATTCGTGAGAGGTGATCCAATGCCGAATGAATGGAGGGAAAGTTACCTTCTCCCTGTATACAAAGGGAAGGGTGATACGCGAAACTGTGATAACTACCGTTCGATCAAGCTGATGTCACACACCATGAAGATCGTTGAGCGGGTATTAGGTGGCCGACTGCGAAAAATAATACGGCTATCTGATGATCAGTGCGGGTTTGTCTCGGGTAAATCAACCACAGATGCAATCCAAAGTATAAGGATCATAATGGAAAAACATCGTGATTCCTTAAGGGATTTGCATATTGTATTGGTTGACTTTGAAAAGGCATTCGACAGACAACCACGAGATCTGATATGGGTGGCGCTAAGACATCGAGGGGTTCCAGAAACCTATGTACAGATGATTATGGACATGTACGAAGGAGCAAAGACAAAAGTAAGATGCCCCGCTGGAGTAACCGAAGAGTTCCCAATCAAAGTCGGGGTACACCAGGGAAGCGTTTTAAGTCCTTTGCTCTTTATTACAGTCCTTGATTATCTGCTTGAAGGTAAAGTGATGGACCCCAAGGTACATCAGTTATTCTTTGCTGACGATGGAGCCATCATAAGTGAGGATCCTACATCCCTGCAACGAGCACTTGATGTGTGGGTGGACGTTTTGGAGGGAAATGGGTATCGCATTAGTTCAAAAAAGACAGAGTACTTGTGCTGCCCGTTCTCTGATCCACTCAGGCCTATTCCAGACATTTATTTGAATGGAACAGTGCTTCCCAAGTGCGAAAAGTTCAAATATCTGGGATCTATGATCAATAGCAAAGCAACTTGTGATGACGACATCAATCATCGTGTAAGCGTAGGGTGGATGAAGTGGCGAGAAAATTCCGCTATCTTCTGTGACAGAAAAATGCCCCCTAAGTTGAAAGGAAGGCTCTACACCGCAGTTGTACGTCCAGCGCTCACATACGGTTCACAATGTTGGACGATGTACAAAAAGTATGAGAGTAAATTAACGGCAGCTTCGCATGACAGCAGGAGTGACAAAGCTTGATCGAATAAGAAGTTCGAAGATCCGTGGAAGCTTTCACATCAAGGAAACCATCGTACAAAAAATAGAGCGTGACCGGCTCAGTTGGTATTGCCACGTTTAAAGAAGAGATCATTTGAACCCTGTTAAAAAGGCAATATCAATGCACGTTCCAAAGACATCGCGATGTAGGAAAGGCAGGCCTATAAACGCCTGGATCAGACAAATGCGACGACATCGGCATTTCATTGGCCTCAGTAACCGAGTGATCCAAAATCGGCAGGCCTGCCGATATTTTCTGAGGTCAAATAGGCGAACCCCACATGCGGATCAGTAGAAATGCGGTGAAGTGGGAGGGTTGTGATCCCTTGTTTTCGGATCATGGCCTCGCTGATAAAAGGAAGAAGAAGAAGAAGAATTTAAGTGAGTGGCTTGCTTCCTTCTTACTAAATAGAAAACAGGGCACAAGAATAAATGAAATCTTAGAATCCAAGAATAATTGGAATGAGGAGTTGTGCCGCAATGTCCTCATTTATATTAATTCTGTTTTCATCATACCAACAAATGGTTATTTAATTGGATATGCGGATGACCTGGCACTTTCTTATAAATCCAACTTCCTAAATGACTTAAGAAATCAAATGGACCAAGACTTACGTTTGTTTAGTATCTGGTTTAGCTTTCATGAAATGATACTAAGCAGAAAATCTAATTCTATGCATTTCTCGCCTTCTAGTCATAGTATCCTTGTGGGTCTTGATTATCTCCAATTTAGCTGTACCAGGATCAACTGCACCAAGGAGTTCTGCTTTGAACTAGAATTTGTAAAAGAGTTCGAATACCTGGGAGTGTTAATTCACTGTCATCTCAACTGGAAGGCTCACATAATATCTGTTAAAAGATTGATGTTTGTCTCATCGAATAAAATTTACTATTTACGTAAATTGGTTCCACAAAATTATTTACTTCGCTTTGGTTCAATCACGATTGGAGTATGGTCTTGCATGCTGGGGTAGTGCCTATATACTCGTAACTAGCTTGAAACCAATAACAGTCGCACAGAAAAGAGTTATAAGACTAATGATGTTTATTAATAGGTCTGCGACTTACATTGACCTTACTTCAAGTCTTGAAAATCCTCCCACTCAGATACTTATACATCTATAAAGTCCTTCAAATTTTCTTCGTAAGAACTGGGAACATAAATTTTAGATCGAATACGGTGTATTCACTTAGAACTTGTAACTCAGTAGACGTCCCGGTAGTTAAGAAAGAACATATTATAGTAGATGCTTTCTCAAGAATATTGCACGTTATATTTTTTAACAAACTGCCGAACCAATTATGTACCTTGGTTACAAATCCACATAAATTTCTTAAAAGACTTAAAGAACGGCTACTTTCCAGATCCGAGGTTGAGACTTTGATTAATGTTTTGTTCTAATTGATAAAAAAAAAAACTGAAGTCATGTTCATTTGATTAAGGAGGGCTTAGAAGGGATAGACGGATAGGGATACAGTATCATACATCATCTGCGTTTTTTGATAAATTGGTTTGTATCTAGGATGTTCTTGTCTGATGCTCAATAGTGTGTGTCTGAACTTACCACGGAGACTTATTATGGATTTTTTGCATTCGTTTAGTTTATAGTATCTACATTGAAATTGAACTCAATAAATCGTACATGAGACCAACGAGGATATGATATATATAACGGGTGGGTCATCTAGTGATTTCTTTTTAAATCATAAGAACTGTAGCGCCACCTAAGTAAGCTGTTTCCCGCTCGAAATCTTGACAGAAAGTCAGTATCATACCTCCGCGGAACGAAATGAGTCGCTTTACGCTTGAACAACATTGGGAAATATTGAAAACTTATTTCCAAAGTGAGTGCTATGTAGCCCAAACAGTGCGCTTTTTGAAAATAAGTTTTGGCCGAAATGAAGCATCCACCGCGCCTGCTGTACGCAAGTTTGTGCAAAAAGTTCGTGAGACTGGTATGCTAGTGGACAACACTCATGGTCCCCGTCGTCGTACGGTGCGCACAGACGAGAATGTGGCTGCTGTAGCCGAGAGTGTGAGACTCAATTCACGAACATCAACTCGTCATCGATCTCAACAGCTCAACTTTTCACGCATGAGGAGAATTCTGCATAAAGATCTGGGATTATTCGCTTACAAGGTCCAATTGATTCAGCAATTGAAAGCGCACGACCATCCGCTTCGTTATCGCTTCGCAGTTTGGGCCTTAGAGGAGCTTGAATTGGACAACGATTTTGGGCGAAAAATCATCTTTTCTGCCGAGGCACATTTTCATCTCGGCGGCTACGTTAGCAAACAAAATTGCCGCATCTGGGGCTCGGAAAACCCGCACGTTATTGTCGAGAAGCCAATGCATCCACAGAGAGTGACAGTTTGGTGCGGATTGTGGAGTGGTGGCATCATTGGACCATTTTTCTTCGAAAATGAGGCTGGGAACAACGTTTCGGTCAACGGTGGACGTTACAGAGCCATGTTAACGACTTTTTTTTTACTGAAATTGAAGACATGGATTTGGACGACCTCTGGTTCATGCAGGATGGCGCGCCATGCCACACACCCCATGCCACAATCGGTCTTTTGAGCACCAAATTCCCAAATCGTGTTATCAGCCGTCTTGGCGATGTCAATTGGCCGCCTCGGAGCTGCGATTTGACCCCTTTGGACTTTTTTTTTTGTGGGGAACCGTGAAGGACCGATGTTATGCCAACAATCCGGAAACAATTCAAGCACTTAAGGCCAATATCATCCAAGCAATCCGTGAGCTACAGCCCGAAACCATCAACAATGTCTTGGAAAATTGGAGTGATAGAATGCGCTACTGCGAAGCCAACCGAGACAGCCACTTGAACGACGTTGTGTTCCATAATTAATGGGAATGTTTGCTCTTACTAATAAAGCCATAATACATGGAAAAAATTTCATTTTGTTCATTTTATTGCATTTTTAAAAAGAAACTTGTAGTTGGCCCACCCTATATATATATGTATAGTATACATAACAGCAGCTATATCTTAAACAAAGGATCTTTCCGTATCGGAAGTCCGACGTTTAAATAAATGCTTGTCATGTGCTGTTCATAAGTATTATTTTCACTAAAATGGAGTTTCATTTGCAGGCATCAAACTCCATTACTCCCCTTTTGCCGCCAAACAATGGCTAACTGCAACTTCGTATGCTGTTCATTATTACAGCGTCAATCTCTCGGATGCATTCGAATCTACATTTTAATTTTCTATTCGCCCTTTTCATCTCCGACTACATACATCATCAGAAATTCTACACAAAGGACTGCAGTTCCCCTTTAATATCTATCTGTACGTAGATAGATTTTGTTTTTCACTGAACGTTTTAACATTTTCTACTTTAAATAATTAAAAAAAAAAAAAAATGCGAAAGAGGGAGAAGAAACTTTCCGGATTCTCCCCCCGGATACACTCCCTCGAACCGTGCGGATATCTCATGAATATCCCACTTCACTTCGGTGGATTATTCTTTTTTTCCTGGTTTTGTATCTCTCTCCCTGTTTGCTTTGTATTTTGCATTTTTTATTTTTTTTTTTTGTATATATTGTTTGGTTTAATTTCTGTTTTTCTTTGCGATGAACTTTCGCCCCATTGCACTGTTTGGCTATGTGCAAAGCCAGGGGGAGAAAAATAAAACCACACGACTATTTCCACAAAACCAACAAAGCGTAAAATTTGCTCCTGCTCACCACCACCACCACAAGGGGGCGGGCGAAAAGGGGGGTTGGGAGAGAAAACGCATTCGCAAATATGAAAGAAGAGTTATTCCCCTTCTTTTTCACATCAGTATAGAATTAATGAAAAGGGATCGCCAGGGCATGTGGCCATGGGACTTATTCGATTTCGACCTCCGAAGTCGTCTACAACAGCATTGGCACATAATCCGGATCTCCAGCAGCGAAATTAAATCATCAAACAAAATAATTGAAATATAATTCCAATTACAAATCCACACCAGTAGAAGGAAAAATCCGGGCTGAAGGAAGCGCTGCAAAACAACAAACGACCGGACGGATGCACGTCCTACTACTCCTTTTTCCATTGACGCCATGCCGCGTCATCAGGCCGTTGAACTTGAGTTCCGGCGCCGGGTAAAGTTCATTTTTGCGCGAAATTACATCGATGAGACAACACAATACACGACTAACAACAACAGAACATGGTCTAGAGTGCGTATGCCATAGTCAACCCTCCAATTGTGTTTTGGAATGCAATATGTACACGCTTTACTGCAAATCGTATCTGATGACATCGTGAACGTCGCCGTCGTCGTTGCAGCATTGGCATGGTGTGCTCCAATTGTTTACTACTTGTATGGGGAATTATGCTGACGAGGAGCACTCTACTTGGCGTTGCGTTATGTGGAACAGTTGGGGTTTTGCTTTCGCTTTGATGGTTCAACTTGGCAGACGAATTTGGCGAATGAATTGAATGTAGCTTCGTGTCGTTTAGTTTAGATTAACACTCATAAATAGCTCTTACTGGAACGGGCAATAGAAGCATTGTTACGCTGTTGGGTCGTGATAGTAATTAATAAATGCTCGTGAGCTTTCGTAGTTGTGACACAACTTATCATCATAATCATTCAACAAAAGGATGTAGTTCGAAGTTAGAAATGTGATGGAGTATATCCATACCGATGCATAGCCAATCAACTCAGCAATGGCAAACAATTTTAGATTGGATCTGGGTCTGACTTTCTCTGGTCCTATCTCTCACCACTCCTCAGTCTGTTTGTGTTCTTCGCTGATCTTAGACTTTTTCAGATCATATGCGCCTCTCGTTAATTTTATTTTTTTTTTTTACTCAGCCTAAAAAACTAAACAGACTAAGGTACAATGGTTCTTTATTTTGTGTACAGGGACTTGGGGAAGTGGAATACAGATGTTGCAAGAAAAAAGCGAAGAAGAAGTGCGCCCAGCTTCAAGCAGAGAGTACGGAGGGCCTATACCGGGAGATGGAGAAAATATCTTTCCCGGTTTCTGATGCAAACCAGGCTATCCAAGAGCTGTGAAGACACAATATGAACAAAAGCGCAACCATCTTCAAAATAGCCGCCCAAAGAAGGAGGAATGCTCAAGAGACTCATTAACAATGCTCATGGCCAGCTTCTTGTGGATGACGACAAAATTCTGCAGAGGTGGTGGCAGTATTGTTGTTTTTTTTTTTTTTTTTTTTTTCTTTTATTCCAAACATAATAAGCTGCAAAGGATTACAAATGTTTGTTAAGTTATAGAGTTATACCTAGATATTTCGCTGTATTAGCGTAAGGTAATGTCGTGCCTGATATTGCTATGGGGGAGTACGAGTTAGACTTATTTGTGAAGACAATATGTACAGATTTGCTCGAATTTAGTTTTGCAGCTTTTGCGTCGATTCTAGCGTTGTATCTCCCACTGCTAAGACTGCCATGTCGTCGGCAAAAGTTGCAGTTTTGGTGTAGGGCGTTGTCAGTAGGTCTTTAGTATAAAGGAGGTATAACAGAGGTCCGAGGACGCTTCTTTGAGGAACTCCGGCTTCGATCTGCATTAGCTTAGAGTAGTAGCTTTCATGTTTTATACGGAAGTAACGCGATGTTAAATAACACTCCATTAGGTGGAAGTACTGTTCTGGCAGGTACACTTTCAGTTTATTGAGAAGACCTTCATGCCATACTCTATCGAAAGCCTGTGCTACGTCTAAAAAGATAGCAGAGCATACTTTTTTTTCTTCTAGTGCTCTTTCGATTTCAGATGTTATTCTGTGGACTTGTTCTATCGTGGAGTGTTTGCTTCGAAAGCCAAACTGATGATTCGGGATTAAATTTCTTGATTCTACGATTGGTTTGAGACGCTTAAAAATCAGTCTTTCAAACAACTTTGATGTTGACGGAAGTAGCGATATTGGTCTATATGAGGATACCTCGTGAGGGTCTTTACCTGGTTTAGGGATCATTATCACGTCAGCTACTTTCCAGACGCTTGGTGCATACTCAAGGCTAATTGTTTTATTCATTAACCGTAAGAGTTTCACTAACCCTTTGTTTGGCTGTCGCTTCAGGACTTCCGCAGTGATCAGGTCAAAACCTGGAGTTTTTTTGTCTTTTAATCGCCTTATCTTATATTTTAACTTGTGCATTTTAATGGGAGCAATCATAGAACTAGTACTTTCATTGAGATTTAGAAGCTCATCACAGGAAGCATCATTAGGCTTAAAGGTATTCGCCAGGTGGTCGGCAAAAGCAATAGCTTTTTCCTCATTGCTTTTAGCCCATTGCCCATTACTGCATCTTATTGGGGGAATATGATTTATTGGTCACTTAAGATATTTTGTACTTTTCCAAAGTGAATATTCAGTGCTCTTGTCAGCAGTTAGCTCTGAGAGATATATTTTTATCGTCTCATTCCGGATTAGCTATACCTCAAGTCTAAGATCTTGTGTGGCCTTGTTTAGTCTCGTTTTGTCGGAGGGAGATCGAGTTTGTTGCCACCTACGCCGAAGTTTTCTCTTGTTTATTATAAGGTCCTTAATTTCATTTGGATAATTGCCACCGACCGTTTTTCTCTTCGTTGGAGGAGTACAGCTGAAAGCTGCGAATTGGATTAGTTGGATAAAAGCATTTGCTTCGTTTTCCAGTTGGTCTGTCGTCTCAATAGGCGTACTAATATAGACTTTATCCTGAAGGATTTGTTTAAAAACTAAGCCAATCGGTGAATTTGTTTGAAAGGTATGGACTTTCTTCTTTAAGTATAACAGTTTCACTGAGTGTCAGGTATATTGGTGAGTGGTCCGAGTGGAGATCCAAACCTTCTTGTACCCGGATAAAATTCCTTGACAATTTATTTATGACAAAAAAGTCAACCAGATCTGGAATTTTGTTAACGTCCGTCGGCCAGTATGTAGGCTTACCAGTAGATACAAATTCACACCCTGTCTTTTTAGCTGCATCGTAGAGTTCACGACCTTTTGTTGTAGTGAGTCGGGATCGCCAGTATGTGTGCTTAGCATTAAAGTCTCCTCGCAGTATTGTGAAGAACTTTTAAATGAACAGTTTCCCCGGCTATACTTTCCAAGAGCCACCCCTAACTGTGAAGAAACATCCGAAATTACAGTCGAAGAAGTTAGTGAGGCGGTCAAATACTCCAAAAAACGAAAAGCGGTTGGGCCAGATGAGATGCCCTCTGAGTTCTGGAAAAAAATGGGAGACATCGGGTTCAGATGGCTCAGAATCCTCATCTCCAAATTTATGAGAGGTGATCCAATGCCGAATCAATGGAGGGAAAGCTAACTTCTCCCTGTATACAAAGTGAAGGGTGATACGCGAAACTGTGATAACTACCGTTCGATCAAGCTGATGTCACATGCCATGAAGATCGTTGAGCGGGTATTAAGTGACCGACTGCGAAAAATAATACGGCGGATTTGTCGCGGGTAGATCAACCACAGATGCAATCCAAAGTATAAGGATCATAATGGCAAAACATCGTGATTCCTTAAGGGATTCGCATATTGTTTTGGTTGACTTTGAAAAGGCATTCGACAGACAACCACGAGATCTGATATGGGTGGCGCCAAGACATCGAGGGGTTCCAGAAACCTATATACAGATGATCATGGACATGTACGAGGGAGCAAAGACAAGAGTAAGATGCCCCGTTGGAGTAACGGAAGAGTTCCTAATCAAAGTCGGGGTGCATCAGGGAAGCGTCTTAAGTCCTTTGTTCTTTATTACAGTCCGTGACTATCTGCTTGAAGGTAAAGTGACGAACCCCAAGGTACATCAGTTATTCTTTGCTGACAATGGAGCCATCATAAGTGAGGAGCCTGCGTTCCTGCAACGAGCACTTGATGTGTGGGTGGACATCTTGGAGGGGAATGGGTATCGCATTAGTTAAAAAAAGACAGAGTACTTGTGGGCAGCACAAGTGATCCACTCAGGCCTATTCCAGACATTTATTTGAATGGAGCAGTGCTTCCCAAGTCCGAAAAGTTCAAATATCTGGGATCTATGGTCTATAGCAAAGCAACCTGTGATGACGACATCGTGTAAGCGTGTGTTAGATGAAGTGGCGAGAAAGGTAGGTAGGTAAAACAGGGAACCAATTAGCACAGTTGTGCCGTTTTGATACCACGGCCCAAGCGACCTTGGACGTTGATGTGTGGTGGTGAGGACAATCTAGAGCCAGCCTGTGGAGTTTAAGAAGAGCGTTAGCTCATTTATGATTTTATCCGAGATCTCCTCAAGTGAATTGTAGAAGGGTTTGCCTAATGCTTGATGGGGGCGCCGTGGCGTAAGTGGTTAGTGTGTCGGATCACTACGCATGAGGTTCCAAGTTCGAATCCCAGAAACACCAAAAAGTTTTTTCACGATCCCACCTCTCGCGAGTGTCTGACAAACATTCGAGAGTATTGTTGTCACGAAAAAGCTTCTCAAATCACCGTGCGGATACGGCACTAAACTGTAGGTCCCTTTCATCTGTGTGAAGAATATAATGCACACAACATGAGTGGTTGCGAGAAGCTAGGCCCTGGCACTTTAAAGAGCTGTTGCGCCAAATATTTATTTTTTATTTTTTTTTTAATGCTTGATGTCTAGCCCTAGCTAGTGCTGGACAAATGCACATGTAGTGGATAATTGTTTCCTTTTCGGTGGCTATTTTGCAACTACGGCAGTGTGTATTATATGGGATACCTAGTTTGGATGCGTGTTCTCCTACCGGCCAGTGCCCCGTGATTATCGCGATTATACGGGCAATGCCTTTGCGCATTCTGTTCAATAGGGCGGTTGTTTTGGTCTTGTTGTAGTTAGGCCACATCTTTCTGGATATGACGCAGTTCGTTAACCTAGACCATTTAAGGTTAGCTTTTCTAAGAAAGATTGAGGAGATGTTTGCCTTAATTGCTCCGAGCGGGGTGTGAACAAGTTCAGCAAGTGAGCATTGAAGGGCTGAGCCTCGCCTGGCCAGTTCGTCAGCATGTTCGTTGCCATCAACGTTGCTGTGGCCTGGAACCCAGACTAGGGTCACCATGCATTGGCCATCTAGCGAGGCCAGCTCCTGTCGGCATTCTAGTACTTATTTCGAGGAAATGGTTTCCGAGGATGGTCTCCGAACGGAACTATCTATGCTTCGATGGTTTGGTCACGTAGTGCGTATGCCCCCAGACCGGCTTCCAAGATGAGCCATGGTTGCCGTGCCATCAGGAAGGCGACTTAGCGGAAGGCCTAGAAATAGATGGTTGGATCAAGTCCGACATCTCTCCTGGAGCCGCTTAGGGATTCCTCCTGATGAATTGGAGTCAATGGCGGAGGATCGAGAAGGATGGAGAGTCCACCTGAGCATCCTACCACCGCGACCCTCATGAGGGATTAGCGGGCCATTGAAAATGAATGAATGAATGGTTTCCGAGGCAATGGCTTAGCAGCTTGGCTATCGATTAAAATAGCGATTCTTTGCCTTGGTAGTGTATTTGTGTGAGACTTGATTTGGCGACAGGCTTCGCGAATGGCGAGTAATTCCGCTTGGAAGACGCTGGACTTGGACTCTCTGAGTCTGATTGCGCTGTGCGCTGAGATGTTTGTGATATGTAGATCTAGGGGTAAAAGGTGTAGCAGGACTGTTAGATCGTCTGACGGAGTTGACCGTAGGGCGCCTGTGGTGCCTGTGCATGTTGCTCTTTGCACCTTATTTAGTTTGGTTATATATTAGGCTTTTTTAAGGGCCGGCCACCATACTATCGACTCATAGGTAAGGATTGGACGTGCTACAGCTGTGTACATCCACAGGGTCAATTTTGGTTGCAGGCCCCATCTTTTGCCGAAGGTTCTGTTGCAGGCATAGAAGGCTATACATGCTTTCTTTACTCGTTCGTCTATGTTTGGTTTCCAGTTAAGTTTGGGATCTAGAACAACTCCTAGGTACTTACCACTGGAAGATAGGGAGTGTATCTGACCGTTTAATCGAGGAAGATTGAACTCGGGTATTTTGGTTTTTGTGGTGAAAAGCATCAGTTCAGTTTTATTTGGGTTGACTCCAAGTCCACACTTTCTGGACCATGCGGTGACTTTACTTAGAGCACTCTCCATGATCTCACTTATCACGGGAGGAAAAAGTCCCGACACTAAAATCACCATGTCGTCCGCATACCCAACTACTTTAATTCTTTTTCTGTCTAAGCATAAAAGGATTTTATTCATGACTATTAGCCATAGTAGAGGTGAGATGACTCCACCTTGGGGCGTTCCTCTACTGGTTATGGTGCTGTTTCCTAGAGACGCCTGAATGGTTCTACTGCTGAGCAGAGACTATCCATTGGCTTAGGTAGGTTTCTATGCCCAGCTCCGTGAGGGACTCTAGAATTAAAAGCTCCTTCTATGTCTAGAAAGGTAGCTAAAGTGTATTCCTTATACTGTAGGGATTTTTCTATTGTTCGCACTACTTCATGAAGAGCTGTTTCTGTAGATCTTCCTTTGAGGTATGCGTGCTGGGACTTGGAGAGAGATGACTCGATTGTATCTCGTAGATGGTTGTCTAGAACGCGCTCGAGGGTCTTCAAAACGAAGGAGGTCAGACTGATTGGTCTGAAATCTTTCGCGTTCTCATGTCCTCGCCTCCCCACCTTCGGAATGAAAACCACTCTCACCCGTCTCCATGAGTGGGGTACATGGTTATTTAGGATGCAGCTCCTGAAAATCGGCACCAGCCATGGGACTGCTACCTCTTGCATTTTTTGTAGCATAATGGGCAGAGTGCCATCTAGGCCTGGCGATTTATAAGGGGCGAAGCTGCGAATGGCCCAGGAGATTTTTTCTTCGGTAATAATGGGTATTATGTGTTCCCAGGATTGCAGGCATTGCGAACTGTTAGGCTCTGTGTAACTGTCTTTACATCCGGGAAAGTGGGTGTGTATCAAGATATTTAAGGATTCTGCAGTTGACTCCGTCCACTTACCATCCAACCTTTTCAGGAGGGATGGATTGGAATGATCCTTCGATAGAATCTTGCTTAGTCTAGCGGAGTCTTCGAGGGTAGCAATTGATTAGCAATACTCTATCCAGGACCGTTTTTTGGCCATTCTGATAGCTTTTTTGTATATTTTAAGGCTGTCCGTGTAAGGCTGCCAGTATTTGCACTTGTAGCAGATATTGAAGGTCTCTCTAGTTAGAGACTTCTTCGTTTCACCACGGAGGGAAGGTTTTTTTGCTGTATTTGACCGGACACGCAACTTTAAAAGCATTATTGAAGGATTTTTCGAAAGTCTTTACTTTTGTGTCTAGTTCTGCAGTGGAGGTTATTAAAGCGTTTGGAGTTCTATTGTACGTAGCTTGGATCTAACGACTTGACTAAACTTTATCCAGTCGGTTCTTTCGGGGTTTCTGTAGGGTTTGGGAGTCTCGATCTCGAGATCTACATTGAAGAGGATCCAATTATGGTCTGAAAAAGACGAGAAAACTCCGCTATCTTCTGTGACCGAAAAATGTCCCCTAAGTTGAAAGGAAGGCTCTAGACCGCAGTTGTGTGTCCAGCGCTCACATATGGTTCCCAATATTGGATGATGTATCAAAAGTAGGTATGAGAGTAAATTAACGGCAGCTGAGATGAAGATGCTTCGGATGACAGCAGGAGTGACAAAGCTTGATCGAATAAGAAGTTCGAAGATCCGTGGAAGCCTTCAAATCAAGGAAACCATCTTACGAAAGATAGAGCACGACCGGTTCAGCTGGTATTGCCACGTTCAAAGAAGAGATCAATTGAACCCAGTTAAAATGGCAATATCAATGAACGTTCCAAAGACATTGCGAGGCAGGAGAGGCAGGCCTATAAACGCCTGGATCACACAAATGCGACGACAACAGCATTTCAAGGGCCTCAGTAACCTGGTGATCCAAAATCGGAAGGCCTGCACACATTTTCTGAGGTCAAATAGGCGAACCCCCACAGGCGGATCAGTAGAAATGCGGTGAAGTGGGAGGAAATCGCCGAAATAGGAAGAAGAAGAAGATTTAAAAAATTGTAAAGAAATCGGTATCCACTCTGCAGATGAAATAAATAAATAAAAACAACACCAAGTGACATTCTGTATTTTGTTTAGCGTATATAATAGTCTATATTGTTCACGTGAACATTTGTTTGGCAATCCCGGCTTTTTGTTAATAGAACGTGAACGGAAAGCAGGTTAGCAAAATGCTAACTAAATCAAATGAATAAAGCTGCGAAGGTGTGTTTTCAAAGCTTTAACTGCTTTAACCAGTCTGTGACGCACTTTAACAAGTCACTTATTTAGCACTTATATTGACATATGTACATTTTTTTCAGAAGTTTGTACATACCATATGCACGACAACGACTATGATTATGCAGATCTGTGGCCTTCGCTTCGTGAGAGATAAACTCTAAACAAGTTTTTTATATTTTTGTTTGGAAGAAACTGAAAATTTTTCTTCAATATATTTTTCCAAAAATCTTAATACAATATGGGTCTTGTTAAAAATATTGAACAATATTCAAGAGTAGATCCTTAGCAATAGTATCTAGAACCATAAACGTTTGATGTCTACTATTTTAAACAGCCACGACTTCTAATGAGGGTGTGGTGTCATCTGAGAGTACTTTCATATACTTTCAAATCGTAGACATGTCGAGATATACATTGGTTGTCACATATCTGTTTAGAACCAAATTCAGACCCTTCAAGACAAACAAAAACCTTTTTAGGAACATTATCCCTACGCTATACTGAAACGTATTATTCAGGTTTTCTGACCTAAAACTCAACAACCAGCTTCAATGGGTAATCACTTTGAAAGTACAAATTTTACACACGTTGTAAAATATTTAAAATATCCACTAAAATCCATCTCAGCCTAATCCTTAAATGAATTGTTAAGACTCCTGGGAGTGCTTACTCTGCCGTAAGCAGTCCCAACACGGAAACGTAGGCACTCATCAAAACCCATCTAGGTCACACCAAACTAAGGTAATCCTTGTAAATAACCTGGACAAATTAAACCATTAATGTGCCAACTCCAAAACACTTGAAATGAGGCATAGTACACGCTACAATACAACACCATACATATAGACACTGTAAGGGTGTACCCTACCAATCTCCAAAGGGCACTCTTATTCATTTCACTTAATTGTTCACGTACACACTTAAATCTTGTGGTTCACAGTCCCTTCTTAATTCGCCTCGTCTCTCTGTCATCATACTGGTAAATACCAGATATCCTCACTGTCTGACACATACATACTCGTACATCTGTATGAGAAGACTAAGCCTAAACCATTACGCCCCATACACAGCCCACCGAGCAAGTGAAATACATTTTTCTCGAGTGTCCGTTCCATTTTGTATTCTCCATTTATTTTCCTCATCTTTATTTTTTTTTTTTTAATTTATTCAAGGATTTCAATATACAGGAGGTAGCTACCATAACATTCCGTAAACCTCCACCCCCAATTATGGATGTCGTAGTAGTCGTAGTTGCTGTTATCGTTGTGTTGTCATTCAATTCATTGCCTCGCAGCGTGTAAATGTCTGCGACTTGTTCTGATGTTATTCATCCTAACTTGACATATATTTTTGTACATTTTTTTTTTTTTTTTTTTTAAATGGAAGGAGTGTAAAAAACCGTTAATTCTCTGAGCAATTCGTTATAAATTTTTCTCATTTTCTCCCATTTTACTAAATCACGAGACCATTTGCAGCATCATTGGGCTACGATACTCGCCTTCGTTTTTTTTTTTTTTTTTTAAAGGAAAATTGCTACCAGGAAAATTAATGAGTCGTCGTCTGTGACTGTAATGATTTTTATTTGGTCTTCCTTATCGTTCTTGTTCATTTTTATAAAATACGTTGAAGCTATTTAAGTGAGGGTAAATTTATTTGATGCTAAATGCATGGGTTAATGAAGCACATTTTGAGGATATTACTTTTTGCTTCGTTTGACAGCAATAGAATATAGGTTAATTTGTATCTTTATACGAATCTCTGTCGTCAATTTTTAGTTAAGGTAGTTCTACTTTAGTAAACCAAGTGACGGGGTCCTAAAAGAGAATAGAATGGAAGTTATAACTAAAAATTTGCATTAGGATTTGGGAAAACCTTTTATAACTTTTGTAGCAAATTATTAATCAGTTTAAATCGGTTTTTCTTGGACCGATTATAAGCTTCTAGCTAAGACCCAGGTCCACTTGGACTGCAGTGCCATCTAAGGCAAAGTAAGCTGGCAAGCAACACTTCTAGGTTAGGTTAGGTTAGGTTGGCTGTCCACACGAGAGTGCAGACACACTTAGACCAGTGAAGGTCCTTTGTGATACCATGGATCAAACCATTAGGCCACTCAGGGACTAACAAAACCATCCGGAGCTTTTGACAAAGCGATAGATGCTCCTGACGTCCAAGGACGCTAGATCGCCGCCGTCGTCAAGGAAGGGGGACCCCAGATGGAGCATTCTTTTATGCGACAGGGCTGGACATGTGCACAGGAGGTGAAGGATGGTTTCCTCCTCCTTCTCGGCCCTACAGCTTCTGCAGAAATCGTTGGAGAAGAGACCCAAGTCTTTTGGCGTGTTGGCCTATAAGACAGTGTCCAGTGAGAACACCGACAACGCAGCTGATTTGTATACGCTTTAACTTGATCAGATCGGCACTACGTTTTTGATCCAGCTTAGGCCAGATCTGTCTCGAAATGTGACATGTTGAGCCGTTTCCCCATCTGAGGTTGGTCGTGCTAATAGCGTTCAGCTTTAGTAGATACTTACATGTAGCGAGGGGCATACCCAAGGCTTGCCTGTCAGGCAAAATCCTTAGAGTGGTACCCTGTCTGGCGAGCTCGTCCGCCCTGCAGTTATCTGGAATGTCCCTGTGACCCGGCACCCATCATAGGTGAATGTTGAACTGCTCTGTCATCTCCATAAGAGATAGACGACAGCTTAAGGCAGCCTTTGAAGTGAAGGGGAATAATTCCAGGGACTTGATTGCCGCTTGGCTGTCAGTGAAAATGCTAATATCCCTGACAGATAATACATTACATTTCAGCCAGGACAGGGCTTCCTTAATCGCCATGATTTCCACCTGAAAAACGCTACAATGATCAGGGAGGCGGACAGAGATGCTCAGATTGAGCTGTTCGGAGAAAACACCACAACCCACCCCACCCTCCGTCTCAGGTGCCTTTTTTTTTTTTTTTTTCCTTTTATCAGCGAGGTTATGATCCGAAGACAAGGGATCATAACCCTCCCACTTCACCGCATTTCTACTGATCCGCCTGTGGGGTTCGCCTATTTGACCTCAGAAAATATCGGCAAACCTGACGATTTTGGATCACTCGGTTACTGAGGCCAATGAAATGCCGATGTCGTCGCATTTGTCTGATCCAGGCATTTATAGGCCTGCCTTTCCTACATCGCGATGTCTGATCTCTTCTTTGAACGTGGCAATACCAGCTGAGCCGGTCGCGCTCTATTTTTTGTACCGTCCGTCTTAGATGCATCTGTAAAGAAGTGAACCGAACTACCATCGACAGGGGGGGAAGTGTCCCATACATCCCGGTTAGGGATGCTCGTACGGAAGTTACGGTCAAATCTCAGTTTCGGCGGGGTGTAGTCCGTGTTTTCGTGTTTGAAGTTGAGAAGATCAAGGATCGAAGAGTGGCCAAAGCGATAGCTAGACCACTGAGAGGAGGCTTTTAGGCGGATGGCCGCACAGGCAGTCATCTGTTTGCCGAAAATATCTAAAGGTAGCAGGTTGAACAAGATGTCCAGTGCCGCGGAGGGAGTAATTCTCAGTGCACCACTGATGCAGATGCATGCAGATCTTTGCACCTTAGCTAGTTGAGTGAGGTGGACCGCCTTGTCAAGAGCAGGCCACCATACGATCACGCCATATAGTAGTAAAGGCCTGATAACGGACACGTATAGCCAATGAGTGATTTGAGGTTTAACACCCCAGCTCCTACCTATAGCCTTTTTACAGGAACAGAGAGCTACATTAGCTTTCTTGACGCGCTCTAGTAGATTGGCCTTCCAGTTTAATTTCCTATCCAAAATAAGACCCAGATATTTTGCGTTTTCAGAGAAGGTGAGACTGGTGCCATTTATCATAGGAGGGTCTATGAGGGGAACTTTATATTTCCTCGTGAAGAGAACGAGTTCCGTTTTATGGGGTTTAACCCCCAGTCCACATTTGGAAGCCCATTTGGTGAGCCGAAGGAGAGCATATTGGAGGATTTCCTTGAGAGTGTCCGGGTGTTTACCGGAGGCAGCAATAGCAATGTTATCAGCATAGGCGACCACTTTACAACCTGACGTATCCAGGTCCACCAGTTGTTCATAAACTACCAGTAAGGGACCCCACAAAATAAGGGAAGACTTAGGGAAAGAAGAAGAGAAAAAATGGGCCAAACATTGGGACGATATCACCCAAATAAGGCAGGCAAAGGAACTTCTGGGGAAATACAACCAGAAAAGAAGCAGAGCCTGACTAAGAGTTAGTAAAAATCGGCTTCGCATCTTGGCGGGCATGTTAACAGGTCACTGCAGACTTAAGGAGCACCTTGGGAAACTGGGAATAGAGGGAGACGGACACTGCAGATTCTGCAGGGACTTCGCAGAAACACCAGCATACCTTCTTATGGAATGCGAAGCACTGATCCACAAAAGAAGGAATCACCTTGGTGCCTACCTTCCATCAGAAACGGATTTACCTTCGCTGGATCCATTGAAGATACTCCGGTTTGCTGTAGCAGCTGGACTGGAGGAAGTGCTCTGACCGAGTATATCTTCGGCTAGAGCCTTAGTAAGGGGGCACAATAGATCTTTTATAGGTTGCAGTGCACTTGCACCTCTTAATAATATACATCTACATCTACATCTACTTGTGAATGGCAAAACAAAAAAAAGATACAATTTTGAATAAGTTCTATGTTCCCACTTTATTGGAATCAAACCCGGAAAAGCGTGGGAACTTAGGGAAAATTTCCGTTGATACGTAATTTTCCGACATTTCCACTTTCAATTGTTTTGTTTTTTTTTTCAGTTTTAGACCTCTTTGCTCACATGGCGCTTAACACTTTTGTTTTTGAAAAGCTTGCTTGGTCGGATGGGTCGCGAAAAAAATGGATGTAGAGTACATCCATACATATATAGTGTAGACGTCTATGCAATGCTGTTTCGGTAATGCGTGCCAACATTTAAACGACGTGTAGTGGAGGAATTTACCACCTCTTCATCAATTTTGCCTATGATAGCGTGTATAAAGATATGTTATACAGAGCCATGTCTAGTCTCGGCATCCCTGCCAAGCTCGTCCGCTTCTGCAGGATGACAAAGGAGAAATCTTGCTGCTCCATCGAAGTCAGAAAGAATACCACCGAACCGTTCGTTATCAGGAAATGTCTTACACAAGATGACGCGCTATAATGAGATCTCTTTAACATAAAACTTGAAAGAATTGTATGGAACTCATTAGGCAACTGTGGAGGTACAATCTTTTATAATTCTGTACAACTTCTCGCTTACGCCGATGACACTGACATAGTCGGAAGAACTCAGCAGGCCGTCAGTGGGGCATTTTCGAGTATTAAGATCGACGCAGCAAAGATGGATGAAAATGTATGCTGCCTACAAAAAGGACACCCAAACCCAGCATCGGCGTCTTGGACAGAATGTCACAATAGACACATATAACTTTGAGGTAGTAAAGAACTTTGTCTACCTAGGCTCTATGGTGAGCTCAGCAAATGACACCAGTGAGGAGATCAAACGAAGAATTACTTGTGCCAATAGCTGTTTTTATGGGCTAAGAAGTCTGCATAAATGGCGAGTGGAGGAGATGGTACAATGCCGATCTACGAGTATATGGTCTATACAAGGACATCGACTTTGTCAGAACCAAACTGCCGGAATGTTGTGTAAGATATTCATCACTAAAATGAAAGTGAGCAAGGAGCATGTTCGCCAAGCTTTGCTTTGGGAATATCATAAGTCATAATGCAGTGGAAGTTGCACGTGAATTGTCTAAAATCTGTGGTAGACATGTCGTAAGTGAAAGTTAGGCCCAAAGATGGTTTAAAAAATGGGTTTCTTATGGGAGCATTAAGTGTACCAGGCAGTGACTGAGTCCTTCAGATAAACCCCAGAAAATGGGTAAGGCAGGTCTCCACCCAGAAAAATATAATAGTCTCTGTCTGGTGGGATATGCGTGGTTTTTTCCATTCTGAAATGCTTCCTACTGGCTAAACCATCACAAGAGTATTATAGTCAACAATTAGACTGATTGAAGAAAATTATAGAAGAAAGTATTGGTCAATCGTCGAGGGATGCTGTTCCATTAAGACAATGCCCAGCCACATGTCAGAAGAGAGACGATTCAAGAAATCCATAGCTTTGGTTGGGAAATTATGAATCATTCTCATCCAGCGTACTCTCCTGACTTTGGCCCTAGCGATTACCATACTTTCAGAAGTATGCAAAATCGTTTAAGCAATCGAAGGATTACTGGAGGAGTTTTTCACTTCACTTCAAAACCAGAACAATTTTATAAATCTGGCGCAGAAAAATGACCAGTACGTTTGGATGATATCATTAGGAACGACAGAAAATGCTCAGATTATATATATATTTTTTAAATTGAATGAAGGACATGAAAACCCGCATTATTTATGGAATAACATGATACATACATATGTACATATCTACGTTGAACGTTTTTTATCGCTACGTAGAACATAGTTGGACATTCTCTTGTAAATCCTTAAAGAAGTATTGTCCAAGGAACTTGTTTCTTAGATGGTAGAGTCCTGGGCAGTGGATAGTATCCCCCTGAACCTCCTCGTCACCACAGCTCCTACAAAGGTCTTCGTTCCTCACATGTACTTTTATTATGTGGTATCGTACAGTGTTACATCCCGTAATGACTTCTATATTCGTAAGAGTAAAGAGGGATATTTTAAGTCTATTGTCCTCGTGGTAATACAAGTATCTAGAAAGGTTCACCTATTATTCGATTCCGTTAGAGTTTTGTTCCCTGCTTCGAGTTTGAGTGTGCAAGGCGGGCTGTACACTAAGTGGTCGGATTTGTACGAGTTTAGCAATGAGCCTCCTCTAGCCAGTTCGCCGGCTTTCTCATTCCCTGATATACCCTCATGTCCAAGAACCCAGCAGAGCTTTACCTTGTGCTGTGTTCCAAGAATCTTGAGCCCTTCCCTACAACACATCACAATCTTCGATTTTACGAGTATTTCTGTAACAGATATTGTTTTTATCGCTGACTGGCTGTCTATGAAAAAGATGATATCCTCTCAAGGTATTGCCCTCATCGCAGTCTCACGGGTTGCTATTGTCACTGCTAGGACCTCTGCATGGAAAATGCTGCTGTAGTAGGAAGCCGAACTGACAAGGAGGTACTAAGCGGTTCAGAGAAGATACTTGCGCCAACACCTATTTCCACTTTGTAACTATCGGTGTACACAGCTATAGATCGTTCGTTAAGTGCTCTATTGATTTGACATTCTTCTATGATCGGATAAATAAATAAATAAATAAATACTTGAAAACAGCGAAAGAACAGTCTTGGAAAGAGTTTGGCGAAAAATTGGAACGTGACCACAGATCTGCAAATAAGATGTTCTGGCAGACCGTCCGCCGACTCAGAGGAAAAAAGTTGAATATCGTCGAAGGAGTTAAATCCAAAGACGGCACACTTCTTTCCAATGAGAAGGACATCTTACGCAGATGGAGCGAGCACTTTTCAAAATTACTCAATCCCGAACAGGGCACTGAAGATGACAGACTTACCATATGTTGAGGGTTGGGCGGAAAGCAGTCCTACGGTAGAGGAAGTAACTTTGACGATCAAAGCGCTAAAAGCTGGCAAATCTGCTGGTGTGGATGAAATTCGGCCAGAAATGCTAAAGGCTTTAGGTAACGAGGGAGTGCAATGGCTCTCGCGTGTCATTAAAGTGGCCTGGGAATGCGGTGAAACACCTGGTGATTGGCAAATGGGGGTGATAGTTCCACTTTTTAAAAAGGGGGCAAAAGATATTGCGCCAACTATAGGGGTATATCTCTTTTAAGTCTCCCTGGAAAAGTCTTCGCTAAGGTGCTAGAAACGCGTTCCAGAGCTGTGGTTGAGGACAGTTTGGGCGATGAGCAGTGTGGTTTTCGTCAGAATGGTTCGGAATGTTTCGAAGTGGGAGACCAAAGGATTAGTCATC
This sequence comes from Brachypalpus laphriformis, assembly GCA_945910035.1. Classification (NCBI taxonomy): domain Eukaryota; kingdom Metazoa; phylum Arthropoda; class Insecta; order Diptera; family Syrphidae; genus Brachypalpus; species Brachypalpus laphriformis. The sequence goes on from OX246756.1 coordinate 41,076,356, forward strand.
TGCTCTTTGCGGATGATTTGGTCATCCTTGAGTCCTCTCAAACCGAACTTCAGCGCGCACTTGAACGGTTTGTAGCCGTTTGTGATGATGCTGGAATGAAGATCAACGTGAACAAGCCAGAAGTAATGGGCGTTTCCAAAAAAAACCCATTCAGTGCACTCTGCATATTTGTGGAGTTCCACTGAAGCAGACGGATAAGTTTAAGTACCTCGGGGTCTTATTCACGAGTGATGGGAAGAGCAATGCCGATTTATCCTGTAGAATTGATCAGGCTGGATCAATTTTGAGAGAGCTTGGCCAATCTGTTTTAAGGAAGGCTGAACTTAGTGTTGAAGCTAAGCTATCGGTTTTTAACTCGGTGTATATTCCAACTCTCATCTATGGTCCTGAAATTTGGGTAGTGACCGAAAGAATAAGATTGCGGGTACAAGCTGTCGAAATGAGGTTCCTGCGAGGTGTTGCTGGAATAACTCGTAGGGATCGAGTGCACAACACCAGAGTACGCCAGGCGTTCAATGTTGAGCAGCTACTTCTCCGAACGGAACGATCTATGCTTCGATGGTTTGGTCACGTAGTGCGTATGCCCCCAGACCGGCTTCCAAGACGATTTGATTTGATAAGCTTTCTCGTGACAACAATACTCTCGGTTGTTTGTCAGACGTTCGCGAGAGGTTGGACTGTGGAAAAAACACACTAACCACTTGCACCCTGCTCGGATAGGTGCTTAGAAATTGTCTCGTGAAGTCTAGGTATGGCGTAGTGTAGTCTGTACTAGATACATTTCCCAGATATCTATCTTTCTGTCTCAGCTATCTTAATTTGGCTCAATCTTATGGCACTAATAGCCGCTGATGCTTGCATAAATATGTCTAGCGGAAGCAAGTTGAGAATGGCCTTGAGTCCTGCTGCAGGTGCCGTTCTCATTGCACTGGTGGTGCCAATGCGCGCTAGTCTTTGTACTTTAGTAATAGCAGTTATGTTGTTCATTTTGCTAGCGGCTTGCTATTATACAAGGCTGTCATAAGTAAGTATGGGACTTACTATAGCCGTATACATCCATAGGATGATTTTGGGGTTCGGTCCCGAAGTTTTGCCGAATATTCTGTTACACAAGTAAAAAGTTAAAAAGGCAATATCAATGCACGTTCCAAAGACATCGCCTTGTAGGAAAGGCAGGCCTATAAACACCTGGATCATCCCACGTGACGACTTCGGCATTCCATTGGCATCAGTAACCGAGTGATCCAAAATCGGCAGGCCTGCCGATATTTTCTGAGGTCAAATAGGCGAACCCCACAGGCGGATCAGTAGAAATGCGGTAAAGTGGGAGGGTTGTGATCCCTTATTTTCGGATGATAACCTCGCTGATAAAAGGAAGAAGAAGAAGAAGATTCTGTTACACAAGTAGAAAGCTATCGTGGCGTTTTTGACTCTATCGTTAATGTTCAGTCTCCAGTTCAGTTTCCTATCGAGCACCAGGCCGAGGTATCTCGCACTGTTTGAGATACTTAACGGGTTGCTATTGGGGATTGACCGCTAGTCCACATCTCTTCGTCCAGGAATCTATGATTTTAGCGTCCCTTCAATTTACTCGGTCAGGGTGGGGAGAAATATTCCTGTTGCCAGCATCACATCGTCGTCCGCACAAGCTATGGTTTGGACGCCGCTGTCCGGAGTTAAGGGATGACTTTTTGGAATGTAAGGGATTGCAATGTCAGAGTTGGTTGAAATAAAAGGATCTGTGGCGATATAAATTATATTTGCTACTAACGCCATCGACACTATAAACCTAGGCTTCTTATAGGCCTTACGAGCTGAAAAGAAATGACTACCACTATCCTTTTCGACTGTTGGCCAATATTTCACGCACGATTAAACACCCGAACTCGGACAACACATTTGAATTATCAGTTAAATGCACAACTATTGTACAAAACTGGTTCCCAGATAACCATCTACAAAATTTGCTCAAGTCACATCACCCACCCAGTAAAAAAAATATAAATAAACAGATTGCATAACGACAGTTAAACGTGCTCTAACTGCTTTTCTTTTTGTACTTTCTCCCTTCAAACAAATGGGCATTGTATTTCCCAGAGAAGAATGCACCAACAGCAGCCATCTCCTTACCCCGCACACTGAATACCGATTATTTATCTAAATTTAATGCCCGCCTAATGAGTGCGGTTTCAATTGAATTTCAACACAACAATAGGCTCGCTAGCTCGCCTAACCTCCACCTTAATTGCCGACGTCGTTGTCGTTCATTGTACCCCCGGTTTCGGAGGCTCATACTATCATTTTTCCAATGCGACGCGATTCCGACCCGCATTCCATGACAATTGAACCAATTAACATGTCCCGCACATACGTTCACATGTTCGAATTTTTACACCCGAAACGTACCAAAAGAAAGAAACCAATTTGTTTGTCGGCCAAAGAGAGTAAGAAAAGCCTCCCTTCCCTTCTTCTGAATGGAAATTCAATAGGGCTGTGCTGTTGCATTGTAATCACGGATGAATGGTGAAAAAAAAAATTAAAAAAAATAAAAAACTCACGATAAAGTGAAACGTGTGTGCAGTTGTGAAGCACATTTTCTCGCCAAATGAAAGTGTGAAGTGGGGATAGATCTTGTATTGTAGAAGAAGAAAAGTCCAAATAGCCGCCGCCAACGGGTGTTTACTGTTTACATTTTCAATTTTTTTATTTTTTTGAAAATAAATAACCAAAGAGGATATCTCACAGATTGATTAGCGAGTCATAGATACATGGTATCCATCCGAAGAAGAGATGAAGAAAAATCACATCGAGTGGAAAATGGAAATAGATTTGCTCTCGTTTCTCAAGTTGATTCTTCTGCTTTTCTTCCTCTTCCTCCTCCTCCTCCTGCTTCTCCTCCTCAGACTTCAGTTCTAGTTTATGTTTTCTTTGTGAAAGCTGCCTGTCAATCTGGATGTGAAGAAGAAATTGTCTGGAGACTCTTTCCTCTTCACAGTTCAGTTCTTTGTCAATCTCATACACTGATATGACGATGTAATGTAGTGTGGCACGATTGAGGTGCATCGTAGCGTTTTACAGATTGCCAACCGACTATGCGTCTATTGAGGGCAATTGAATGCGCCTAGTTATGGAATTGAATTCAATTTGAGTGCCATGAGCACTGATGCCAAATGATCTACCACAGTAGGAGGCAAAGATGTTATGTAAAAGCCTGAAGACGACCATTGTTTTATCGAATGGATTTGTTGTTATTTTTTTTTATCCGATATTGATTCAAGTGTTTTGCGCGAATAATTTGTGTGCGCAGTTGAGAGTGTCAATAAAATCGTCGTGTATAGGAAGAAGTATGTGTAGTCATAGTGCGACAAGTATTATGCAAATGTTTGAAGTAACCAAGCTAAGCAAATGGTTTTGTTGCTTTTTTTTATAAAAAAAAAAAAAAAGATACACTTACGTACATAGTTGTTGGTAAGTTTGTGCAAACTAACGCTGGTCTGTGGCTATATAACCATTCATCTAATGACGGAAGTTTACTCAGTCATTTCTTGACCTCTGGCCTGTATTAGAGCAAAAAGCTGCAAGAAGGGTTAGAGTCTCTTTACGTAACTCGGAAAATCTTCGAATCTACCCCGGATGGACGGGACAGTAGAGGACAACCTCGCGTAGGTGGCACAAACAAGTGGAGGCAGCTGGCTATTAACCGGGCTGGCTGGAGAGGTTTGTTGATTGAGGCCCAGGTCCACCCCGGACTGTAGCGCCACATAAGTAAGTACGTGACTTTAGAGAAGGGTTTTAGCCGTCCATGATTAATGAGCTTTCCGAAAAACACTCAGTAACAATGCGAATGTTTTTTTTTATTGCCACTGTGTCGTCATTTATTTCCAATGTATCCCGTTGAGACCGATTTTTTCGCCTTTTTACCTTTATGTCCACACATTTCGTGCTTGTATCTTGTACCGCGTGGGTAGAGCTTTCACTTACACCCAAAACCCGAAAGAATTTTGGAGGACTTCTCATAAGGAGCACGAATAGTGTTGCGCTGCTTAGTGCCACCAATCAGCTTTCTACATGCTTTGTCTAGAAAGAAAGAAACGAAGCACCAACCATGCAATATAAGCTGTGTGCGTTATAGCACGCGAGGCAATTGCGGGAGAAAGATGGCTCGGAGAAACAAAACAGTACTGTGCTATGGTGACACTTGATGTCAAGAACTCAGCCGACTGGAGCTGTATACTAAAAGCACTGAGTGAATTGCAGGTACCAAACTACCTTCTTCTTCCTTTTTATCACCGAGGTTATGATCCGAAAATAAGGGATCACAACCCCCACTTCACCGCATTTCTACTGATCCGCCTGTGGGGTTCGGTAACCTACTGCGGATAATTGCGAACTACTTCGAAGACAGAACCCTTTACTATGACACAGAAGAGGGACCAAAGAGGTACGAAATCACGGCAGGTGTTCCACAAGGGTTGGTTCAGGGACCAATTCTATGGAATATAATGTACGATGGCATTCTAGGAACACAAAAGCCGAACGGAGCAGATCGGTTACGCCGACGAATCGCAATTGTAGTAGTGGCCAACAAATTTGAGGAAGTTGTGCAAAACTGCAATCAAACAATCGCAAACGTGAAGCTATGGCTACAGACATCAGATTTAGAGCTAGCGGAACACAAAATCGAAGCCGTTCTCATAAGCAGCTGTAAAAATGTGGAGCACCATACAGGTCGGTGAACGAACTATCGAAGTCGTACAACAAGAACCTGGGAGTGTTGCTGGACCACAGACTCAGCTTCATGGACCACCTAATGTACGCAGGCGAGAAGGCCTCCCGGGCAGTAGCGGCACTATGCAGACTAATGCCAAATATTGGGAGACCAAGGCAGCCAATCAGAAATCTCCTAACAATCGTGAGTAGGTCAATACTCTTGTATGCGGCCCCAATATGAGTATCAGCGATGCATCGTTAGTCATACATTAGAACGATGAACTCGGCGCATAGAATCACATCTTTAAGGGTATGCTGTGCCTTTAGAACTGCATCAATCGATAAGTGTAATATCAGGCTGAATGCCTATCGATCTAGACGCGAAGAAGACTGCGGCCCTACGCGAAAACGAGGACGATGACGGGACAACAGCTATAGAATCAATAAAAGCAGAATGGGAACATAGGTGGAACATCACAACCAAAGGGTCTTCTTCTTCTTCTTCTTCTTCCTTTTATCAGCGAGGTTATGATCCGAAAACAAGGGATCACAACCCTCCCACTTCACCGCATTTCTACTGATCCGCCTGTGGGGTTCGCCCACATCACAACCAAAGGGTGATGGACATAAATACAAATTGATACCCGAAGTTGATGAATGGATTAGCAGAAAGCACGCGAAGGTGAATTACTACCTAACACAATTTCTATCGAGGCACGGATGCTTCCGGGAGTACCTCTACAAGTACAAGCACACAGATGACCCATTCTGCCAGCACTGTGAAGAAAAAGTGCAGAACGCAGAGCATGTACTGATGGAATGACAAAATTATCAAATGGCCAGGAACATCCTAGAAAGAGCAATTGGCGGGCAAGTGACTCCAAGACGCCTGACCTTATTCATGTTGGCGAGGAGCGAAGGCTGGGAGACTACAAACGAAGTAAGCACGAGTATGATGCAGCAACTGCGTATAGAGGAACGAGCAACGAGAAACGCGAGAGACGAATATCCTGCCAGCTCTGGCAGCTAAAAAGAATTGGCGAAATGTCAAACCTGCCCCTGCGAAGGAATGTCTTGACTAGCGGTGCCGCAGGGGAACAACAGGACAGAGAAACATAAAGTCGGGCATAACTCGTAGCACGAGCTACAAGTACTTATCCATAAAGATTTTTACCCCTACCCGCACATCAAAAAAAAAAAAAATGTTTGGTCTAGAACTCGTTTTGGAACCCAGTTCTATATCCGACCAAACAAATTGTATTATCTCTAGATTTAGCCACGCCTTCATTCTGAATAATATCAAAATCGCTACCAAATTGAATTTTGACAAAAAGCGACCATCCCTTCCAGGTAATTTTGGGTGGAAGAGGTTTTTCTGGAAGATAAGTCGATTCATTTCTTCACCGACGGATCAAAAACCAACAACGAGGTAAGTGGAGATGGTTTCCCTGATAGGCTTAATCTCTGTCTCTACTTCCGTCTTACAAATCGTTGTAGTGTGTTCCAGACGGAAAAAGTGGCGATTAAAGAAGTCCTACCTTGGTTTAAGCAAAATGTGATATCCGCTAAAGATATACGCATCTTGTCGGACAGCTAAGCAGCAATCGCAGCTGGAATATCTTTTCTTTTACATAATCTTCTCTCAAGAAAGGCGAACCTATAACGCTGAAACAGCGTCCCGAGATGTCTGCAGATGTCTGTTGATTCTGCTGTTGAATAGCTGCTAGATTCTGGTTCCTGGGAGTTAGCTACAAAGTTTGCCCGTCCTGCAACAAATTCAAAAGTAGCTCTAAACTGCCGAATGCTTCTCGCAGAGATGGCGGAGCAGTTAAATTTTCACCTTTGTTGTGTGCCAGGTCATAAAAATATTCCAGGGAACTGTATGTCTGATGAACTCGCCAGACCTGGAACAACAACACCCATTTTACCAGGAAAAGGTACCTTAGGTATACCAATCGCTACACGCAAATTTAAACTAAAGCTGAATGCTATCGAGAACTAATTTTAGGTGGACAAGTGTTACAACGTGTTTAGCGACAAAGCAGATTTAGTCATAGCTGGATCTGATTTCTCTTAACCGATTGCATATTGCCACTAACAATAGGTGCCCAGTGATGACGGGCACACTCAGTCTAATAGGCGATTTCTATAGAAGCTGTATGGACGAAGAAGAGGAGGAAACTATTCTCCACCTCCCACAAAAGAAAACTTCACTTAGGGGCTCTTTTCGGCCTGGTGCTCAATAGGAAACTGAACCGGAGACTAAACATTAACGAAAGAGTAAAAAAAAAGCAACGATAGCTTTTTACTCGTGCAATAGAATATTTGGGAAAACTTGGAGTATAAATCATGCTATGATGTATACAGCTATAACACGGCCATTACTAACTTATGGCAGCCTTGTATGGTGGAAAGCAGCCAGCAAAATAAACAACCTAACTGCTATCACAAAAGTACAAAGACTAGCGTGCATTGCCACAACCAGTGCGATGAGAACGACACCTACAGCAGGACTTAAGGCCATTCTAGATCTGCTTCCGCTAGACATCTTTATACAAGCATCGACGGTTATTAGTGCCGTAAGATTAAACCAGGTAGCTGAAGACCGAATGCAATGGGTCACACCACGATCCTGTAGGGATATCTAGGCAATGTATCTAGTTCAGACTACATAAAACCCTTACCTACACTTCACGAGACTATTTTTAAGTGCATATCCCAGCAGGGAAGACTGGAAAAATGACAGAACGCCTAACGAACGATCTATAGCTGTGTACATCGATGGATCTAAAATGGAAATAGGTGGCGCAAGTATCTTCTCTGAACCGCTTAGTATCTCCTTGTCAATTCGGCTTCCGACTACAGCAGCGTTTTCCAGGCAGTGGTCCTAGCAGGGACAATAGCAGCCCGTGAGACTGCGATGAGGGCAATACCACGGGAGGATATCACATTTTTTATCGACGGCCAGGCAGCGATAAAAGCAATATCTACTACAGAAATAAAATCGAAGCTTGTGAAGTGTTGCAGAGAAGAACTCAAGGTTCTTGGAACACAGCACAAGGTAAAGCTCTGCTGGGCCCCTGGCCATGAAGGCATACCAGGGAATGAGAAAGCCGACAAACTGGCTAGAGGATGCTCAGCACTAAACTCGGACCAATCCGATCCCTCAGTGTACATCCCGCCTTGCGCACTCAAATTTGAAGCAGCGAACAAAGCCCTAACTGAGGCTAACAACAGGTGGATGCTTTCTTAAGGATATGTACAAGAGACGATTTATTTTTTGCTTTTCACAAGGAAGGGATTGTCTAATCTATCTCCTTTCCCCCCATGGGTATCACAATGGGTCTATATTGACCTGAGTGTGGTGTAGAGGTTTTCTATCCCCTACACTAGACGACATACCTAACATAACCTAGGAGCTTTCTACTATAGCGATCACCTATCTGAAAAAAACCGATATTAGAGGTCTCTTATTAATTAATTGGTTCTACGAGTAGGTACGTAAAACTTTTCAATGATTCATATGCACAAAGCACGTATCATTAGTCTAAGTGTTTTGGTGCTAGTTGGCAGCCCGTTCAACCTAACCTAACCTACCTCTAGAAAGTAACTTGAACTGTAAGCAGATTCCAACAAAAGTTTGCTAGGATAAAACCGACATCAAACCCTTCAAGCTCTTAAAAGGTACATAGAAGACACCCTAAGACAGGGAAAAACGACTTAGCCTTGCTGTTCTCCCAAAAGTGCTTCGAAAACCTAAGTACTAGAGTAACAGCTTTCGTGTCACTTCATCTGACCTGAGAGATAGAATACATCGAACAGTTCACTGGTCTTCTGTGGCACTGTAGTATCACTATCTAGCACTCAGTTTCAGTGAAAACAATCAGTCCTATCGAGAAGAAATTTTCTGCTGAAATTTTCCGTCAATCAAAAATTAGGACTCTCCGCAAACAAAAAAAATAAAAATTAAATTCCGCGGAATAAAATGCGTACTTATCCTAACTGAGTTAAGAATTTCTCTTGAATTCAGGAGTATGGGTAAATAAGACGATGCGTGATGAAGACGTTACACCGTCCACCATAAGGACATAATCCACTAAGAGGTCCTTCAAGTACAGCCAGAATGTGAGAGACACGAATTACGACGGGACAGCTTGACTAATGCGGCAAATAAACACGAGAGGTCGCTGTTAGTTGACCATCCCCCTGTCCATTATCTGAAAGCGCTGAAAAGTTTATTTGAAGTTCACCTTAAAGTCTAAGAGACTAACTTAGAGACTTTAATATTCATCCCAATTACCGCAGTTGAAGTGAAAGAATATCACTTCAGTGAAACTAAGTGAAGTTGGTACGGGATAAGAACAGAAATTTGCAATTGTCTCCTTATTTTGAAGCGATACAATAATGAATGGGGTTCTACTAAGTGTCATCGGAGTTTCAGAGTTCGTGTATGTTTCAAGTAACTTGTTGACATGCATGGATGACGCAGACCATGTACTTTCTGTCGCCGTATAAGTTTGTACTCAAGGCGGTGGTAAAAGAGATGCTACTGATGAGAAACTCCATAATGGCATTTGGCTACAACTGAAGGATCTAGGCGAATGCGCTTACAACAGGCAGAGTCAATTTTTAAACTATCGGGATACCCCTTTGAATTCGCATAAGTCACACGGAGAACTTTCTATGTAGTGTAAAAATTTATCAAATTTGTTATGTCCTGTATCCACTTGTGGGTCCTAGGGCCTCTAATACGCCTACACGCCATCGTGTACGGTTTCTGGCAAACTGTCAAACTTGCTTCAAATTGTTAATCTGGTTGCGATAGAAACTTTATGGCTGGGTTAATCAATTGTCCTATTTTCAACAAATCCCCCTGAAACCCCATATCATGTTTGTTCCATCACATATGACTATGACCATCGTACACATAGAATGATATCACTCATCCCAACTGCAGCAGAGAAAATAAATTTCTCTCCCATTGGATTTCTTGACTGATATCTCCATCATAAAAAAAAAAAAAAAAAAACATCTCATAACAAGATACAAAAGCAAAAATAAATTAAAAGAAAATTTCCAATTAAGCATCACTCGTACCACAACCAGTCGCTATGCAACACAACATGTCTGACTGACTGACTGACCCCCCTATGCTGGCTCGACCCAAAGGAATGGCATGCGCGTTGGTGAGAAATAAGGGCCAATTAATATTACGACAGCCAGTACTCATAACAATAAGAATACAAGAGATGATGAGAAATAACTTTCTTTTATAAGAAAATTAAGTGTGCGTGAGCATTCAATAAATAACCTCAGACGATGGAAAATAATGAATGATCCCAAAGGTCAAACAAACGACGGAATCTCGAGATTTTTTCTCTTTATTAAGTAACGTATCAATTAAAGTACGACAGACAAACAAGGTAAGTACATCGTTCACGACCGGACGGACAATGACATTCCCAGCGAGTCGTTTGCATATCAATCAGATGAAGAGTTTCCGTTGAGATGTGTTTCCTCGTCATCTTAACTGACCATGGTCCACATGCATTGTTCGAAAGCAGTTCCCACACATTATGTCCCACTTAAGATGGACATTCGACAATAAAGCAGAATTTAAGAGAAAAAAAATGATTCTTTTGAAACTCAAATTAAATTTGCTTGTAGCGGAAGCTTTTACAATTCTATCTATAAATACCTTAATTGGCTTCAAAATGACAATAAATGTGTAACCAACCTGAAAGTAAAAAAAAAATAAATTGTTAGCAAATAATCGTAGCTACGAGTAATATGATTTCTTAAATTTAGTTACACAATTGTTACAGGTGAACCATAACACCGAAGGATGTCTCAGTTACCAAAGGAACGATTGTCGGACATAATTACATCATTCCCGCCAAATCAATCTCACTTTGGTTTTAGGTATCTCTCTTTGGCAATAGAAATAAACACAATGATACCGATTGACATGACATATTGAATTTCAGAGAAAAAGATAAATAAAAGGAATTCAATCTAGTACATTGTTAAGAAATAAATCGAAAGAAAATTGAGAGATACTGATATCGAAGATGACTGTTAAATTGATTTTTCATAAACATACATCCATCAATCTGGTGGAAGGAAGAAGTAAGAAATGGTTTCCAGAATGAAAAAAAAAAATATATAAAGGGTGACCAGATAGCAATGATACCTTTTCCAATTGTTATGTTTCAGCAGCTGTCAAAGTTACCAATGACATCCAGCTGTCAAAATATTCAGTAAGGTTTGCCATTTCATCATGCATCGTTTCACGCTTGCCGAACATGCGGAAGTTATAGACGGAGGTTAGGTTAGGTTAGATTGGCTGTCTGCACTACGATGCGTTTTGATTAAATGTAGATACGATTTGAAGTGTAGATTTCTGTTTATACTATCAGCAGATACTACCTTTGTAGAAAGTTGGTGACACATAGAGAAATTCATTATTTTGGCGGATAACCCTGTTGTTGCCCCGCTGGTGGGCGCCGTGGCGTAAGTGGTTAGTGTGTCGGATCACTACGCATGAGGTTCCAAGTTCGAATCCCAGAAAATACAAAAAAAAGTTATTTCACGGTCCCACCTCTCGCGAGCGTCTGACAAACATTCGAGAGTATTGTTGTCACGAAAAAGCTTCTCAAATCGCCGTTCGGATTCGGCATTAAACTGTAGGTCCATTCCATTCGTGTGAAAAATATAACGCACACAACATGAGTGGTTGTGAGAAGCTAGGCCCTGGCACTTTAAAGAGCTCTTGCGCCAAATACTTGTTTTTTTTTTTTTTTTTGTAACCCTGTTGTTGTATACAGTGTCCAACGCATTGATTTGTATCTACGTTATATGTATCTAGGAACATCTGTCATGTCCATCTGTCTGTCGGTATGACACCACTTTCGAGCTAGGAGGATGACATTTCATGTACAGGATTCTGAGAAGGAGAATGGGAGTAAATGTAAGAATATTTGAAGTCCGCCCATAAGCACACTAACTTTTCAAGAAATTGCCTTTTTAACTAAAAATCCTAAGAGGTTGTGTTGAGGAAATACGTAGGCATTGGCATTCATAAATCATAATTCCTCCTGAAAAATCGGTGGACCTGACTGCTTACCGGTAGAACTTCTCAATATTGCATACAAGATACTTTCTGAGATATTGTGTGCAAGCCTGAAACTTTTAATCAATAGCCTAATTGGCCCCTATCAGTGCGGTTTTAGGTCAGGAAAGTCAACTATCGATCAAATCTTCACACTTCGGTAGATCTTGGAGAAAACCCAAGAAGTCCAAATCGATACTCATCATCTCTTTATCGATTTCAAGACCGCCCTTGCCCGCATCTATAGAAATCAGTTATATAGAGCCGTATTTAGTTTTGGCATCCCTGTCAAACTTATCCGTTTGTACAGGATGACGATGGAGAACGGTCGCTGCCCCATCAATGTCGGAAATGACCTCACCGAGACATTTGATGTGAAAAAAGTTTTAGACGCGCTTTCATGTGACTTGTTACTAATGAACGGATTGTGCAGAACTTGCAAGCCAACACCAGAGATACAATCTATTAAAAATCTGTACAACTGCTTACATACGCCGACAATATTGAGATAATTCGAAGAACTCAGTGGGCTGTCACCAGTGCGTTTGCAAGCATTGAAGTAGAAGTGGCCAAAATGGGTTTAGCGATGAACGAGGGCAAAAACAAGTATATTTTGTCAACAGGAAGGGACAATCAATGCCGATGAATTGAACAGAATGCCAAAGTGGAGAGCTACAACTTTAAGGTAGGAGGGGACTTTGTCTACCTTGGCTTTGTTATAAGTTCTGGAAACGACTTACTTACTTACTTACTTAGATGGCGCTACAGTCCGGGGTGGACCTGGGCCTCAACCAACAAACCTCTCCACCTCCAGCCAGCACGGTTACGAGCCAGCTGCCTCCAGTTGCGCACGCCAAGTTGGTTGAGATCCCCTTCCACTTGTTTGCGCCACCTACTGCGAGGTCGTCCTCTACTGCGTCGTCCATTCGGGATGGATTCGAAGACTTTCTCGGCGGGAACGTTGGGTTCCATCCGCTCTAAATGACCCAGCCATCTTAGTCGCTGTATGTGAACTCTTCTGGCTAAGTCGATGTCCTTGTACAGGCCGTATAGTTCGGCATTGTACCTTCTCCTCCACTCACCGTCTATGCAGACGGGACCAAAGATCGCTCGAAAAACTTTTCTCTCGAAATAACCAAGGGCATCCTCATCCGGTTTTGTCAAAGCTCATGCCTCTGCGCCATACAGCAGGACTGGGATGATTAATGTCTTATAAAAAGTTACCTTAGTAGTTCGAGATAGGGCTTTGCTACTCAACTGCCGTTTTAGCCCATAGAAACAACGATTGGCAAGAGTAATTCTTCGTGTGATCTCTCCACTGATGTCATTTGCGGAGCTGACCATAGTGCCTAGGTATACAGAATCCTTTACTACCTCAAAATTGTATCTGTCTATTGTGGCGTTCTGTCCAAGACGCCGATGTTGGGTGTCCTTTTTGTAGACAGCATATATTTTGTTTTGCTTTCATTGACCGCTAGACCCATCTTTGCTGCCTCGTTCTCAATACTCGTAAATGCCCCATTGATTGCCCGCTGAGTTCTTCCGATTATGTCAATGTCATCGGCATAAGCGAGTAGTTGTACAGACTTGAAGAAGATTGTACCTACGGTGTTGGCTTGTGAGTTTCGTACAATTCTCTCAAGTACAATGTTAAAGAGATCGCATGATAGCGCGTCACCTTGTCTAAGACCTTTCCTGACATCGAACGGTTCGGTGATGTTCTTACCGACTTTGATGGAGCAGCGAGAGTTCTCCATCGTCATTCTGCACAAACGGACGAGCTTGGCAGGGATGTCAAGACTAGATACTGCTCTGTATAACTCGTCTGTATACACGCTAGGCAACTTTGAAATCGATGAAAAGGTGGTGCGTATCGATTTTATATTCATGGTTTTTTTTTTCAATATCTGCCGAAGTGTGAATATTTGGTCAATGGTGGACTTTCCAGCCCTGAAACTGCACTGATAAGGACCTATCAGGTTGTTGACGATCGGTTTTAGTCGTTCACATAGTACGGCAGACAGGATCTTATATGCGATATTTAGGAGACTTAAACTTCTGTAGTTGGCGCAGTTCAGACGGTCTCCTTTGTTCAGGATCGGGCAAACGATGCTGAGGTTCCATTCATCGGGCATACTTTCGTTCGACCAGATTTTACAGATGAGCTGGTGCATGCTCCTTACTAACTCATCTCCTCCTGCCTTGAAAAGTTCAGCGGCAAGGCCGTCGGCTCCAGCAGCTTTGTTGGATTTGAGTTTAGATATCACTGTCCTCACTTCATTCTGATCGGGTTGACGGGAATCTTGACTGCCATCGTCACTGTTGAATGGCTCATTCTGCCTGACAGCGGAATATTGGTCATCATCGCCGTTTAACAGTCGGCAGAAGTGTTCCTTCCATATTCTCAGCACCGTCTGCGATTCTACTCCTATGTTGCCATTTTCGTCCCTGCAGGATTCTGTTCTGGCTTCGGAATCCTGGCATGTCCTTTTCACCTTTTGGTAAAATTTCCCAACATCATTCCTGCAATAAAGTCTCTCAATCTCTTCGATCGAGCGCTTCTCCTGCTCCTTTTTCTTCTTTCTGAGAAGTCGATGTTCCTCTTTTCTCCTGCGCACGTAGAGCTCGTAAGCAGCTCTAGTCCTTCTATGCAGCGCCGCTTTGTACGCCTCTTGTTTTGCTGCATATGCTTGCCGGCATTCCTCATCAAACCAGGGGTTTCGTTGTGGTGGGCGAGAGAAACCCAGTACATCAGAGGCGGCATCTCTGATGGCTTTTTGGCAACGCTGCCACTGGTCTTCCGCATTTGCTGCTGCCGGCATAAGACTTAGATTGAGTATAGAAGAAACACGATCGGCAAAGGTTCTGGCGGTCTCTTGCGATTGTAGTTTTTCGACGTCAAATTTCCTCACAGCATTTCGTTGATTTCGCTCCGTTCTGGATATCTGTATCCGTACCTTGGCTACAACTAGGTAGTGATCCGAGTCCACGTTGGTTCCTCGGAAAGTCCGGACACCCAGAATACTGGAAGAGTGCCTTGCGTCGATCGCAATATGATCGATTTGGTTGACAGTTTTTCGATCAAAGAAGAGCCATATTCCCTTGTGAATATCGAGACGTGGGAGCCGCGTACTAGCTACGACAAAGTTTCGCCCCGCCGCAAAGTCGATTAGCCTGAGTCCGTTGTCGGATGTGATGTTGTGCAGGCTGTGCTTTCCGATCACGCTACTAAAGACTTCCTCTCTTCCTAGCTTTGCGTTAAAATCACCTAGGATCATTTTAACATCGTGGCTAGGGCATTGCTCATACGTCTTGTCCAAGAGCTGGTAGAAGTCATCCTTGGTCACGTCGTCCATCTTCTCGTGAGGGGCGTGAACACATATTAGGCTAATGTTGGCAAATTTACCCTTAATACGGATAGTCATGAGACGCTCGTTCACATGCCGGAAACTCAAGACTTCTTGCCTAAGTCTGCCTCCAATGACAAATCCGCACCCGAATAAACTCCTTTTTGTCTGTAGCAATCGCCGTAGTAGATGTCGCAGTTTTTCATCCTCCTTTTGCCCGGCCCATCTCATCGCACTTCTTGCATGGCGGTAATGTCTGCTTTGAGACACTCTAGGGCCTCCGCAAGTTGTTCGGCTGCACGTGGTTTGTAGAGGCACCTAACATTCTATGTGCAGACACGAACATCGTTGTCCTTTTTACGTTTGCATGGGTCGTCAACAGTAAGGTCATCCGTATCCGAGGCTGTTGGTTGCTTCGTAACCAAAGGTTTTTTACGTGGTAGGGAAGTTAACCCAACGGCACAACCCCCAACCTGGAGGGCCAGATTCTTTTTTTTTTGTACCCCTAGGACAAGAGGCCGGATACACCGATGTCAGTAACCCACTTCGGGGATATGAGCGCTGCCGTTGGCCCATTAAGGGTTCATCCGCCACCATCTCTTTTTCAATACCCTGGCGTAGTATTGAAAATCCTTACAGACCTCAGCTCCAAATATGTTGAAGTAGCTCCGGTAAGGTATTTGGAAACGACATCAGCGCAGAAATCAAGCGAAGAACTCTTGCCAATCGCTGTATTTTTGGGCTATGTCGAACAACTAAGGTGACTCTATATAAGACTTTGATCATCCCAGCCCTACTTTGCGGCACTAAAACATTGACTTTATTGAAAGCAGATGAAGATAGCATTGGTCGCTTCGCAAGATATTCGGCCCCGTTTACGTTGACTGGCTTTGAAGGAAAAGATTCAATGACGAACTACACGAGCTGTACAGCAACATCGACTTAGTCAAAAAAAAAAAAAACTGCACATTGGACGTTTGAGATGGCTAGCACATGTAAGGCTAATGAGCACCAATGATCTGGCCAGCAAAGTCTTTGAATTTAACACAGAGGGACAATGCAGTAGAGGACCTCCTCACCGTAGGTGTAGCGCACAACTTCAAGGGGACCTCGACCAATTTGAAGTGCGCAACTGGAGGCAATTAGTTAATGGCCGAGCTGAATGGATATGCTTATTGGTTGAAGCTTTAGTTCACTCTGAACTGTAGCGCCACTTAAGTAAGTAAGTCCTGAAAAATCTAAGAAAATACGTCTGCATGTGAAGGAATTTATAATTTCATAATGAATAGGGCTCACTTTACTAAGGCTGCGTTAAATGATTCGAATTACAAGTATGGCATCTTATACAATTTGTTTCAGTTGGATTTTAACTTTTCTGTTTGTTTCATAATCGGAATCATTTCGATGCGTAGGGTTATGATTGTCCGAATCTTAATTATATCCAATTTTCGAACGTGATTGCGAAGACTCCTTTTTCCAGCTCTATACTTCGTAAGTCCCATGTACATGATCAATAGAATCCTACCGTTTTAGTGGCTAGCTATTCGAAGAGACCAACGTTTTCCATACAAAAACCCAAAGATACATTTCTCCTGGGATGCAAACCAAACTCCGTGACATGATCCAAAATCGTTTCACACAATTAGCATCGGCATTTTACATTTTCTTCAAAAAAGGCGACCCTATGTCTTGTAAGAACTATCGAGGCATATCCCTGCTAAATGTCGCATTTAGGGTCCTATCCAATGTATTGTGTGAACGTCTAAAACCTTTCTGCAAGACACTAATTAACACGTACCAATGTGGCTTCCGGCCGGGCAGATCGACAATAGACCAAATTTTCACACTAAAGCACATCCTGGAAAAGACCAACGAATATCAAGTCGAAACCCACCACCTTCATCGACTTTAAAACCGACTTTAAAAGCGACTTTCATCGTCTTGAACTCGACCAAGCAATTGCCCGATTCGGGATACCGTCAAAACTTATCCAGAGGTGTCGCGTAACGCTGGAAAACACGCGATGTTCTGTGCAACTTGGAAACAGGTCTTCTGAACTTTTCCAAACATGCATCGGGTTCCGGCAAGGAGATGCGCTGCCATGTGACTTCTTCAATATTGTGCTGGAGCAGATAGTGCGTAGGGCAGGTATAAACACGGAAGGTGCCATCTTTCACAAATCCATCCAACTGCTGGGATACACGGACGATATTGACATCATCGGAAGATCCCGGCAAGCCGTTGTAGAGGCATTTACGGCAATTGAAGAGCAGGCGAAAAGACTAGGTCTTGAAGTAAAGAAGGACTAGACTAAGTACATGTTGTCAACAAACAAAAAATTATCTGCTCAAAACCTTGGACAGAACTTCACTATTGATGACTACAACTTCGAGGTACTTAAGGAGTTTACCTACTTCGGAGCAAACATAAATCCCACAAATGACAGCTTGGTGGATATCCGATGAAGAATAACTTTAGCAAACCGCTTCTACTTCGGTTTGGCAAAACGACTGGGTTCAAAACTCTCAACTCGACGGACCTAATTTATGCTCTAAAGAACGCTCATCTTACCAGTCTTGCTTTATGGCGTCGAGTGCTGGACGATAAGTAAGAAAACAGAGCAAACATTGGGTACCTTTGAGCGAAAAATACGTCGTCGGATATTAGGTCCCACATGCGAGGAGGTCGAATGGAGCAGAAGATACAACTCTATGAGTTGTACCAGGATGTGGAGGGTTTTGACCGTTCTGACTCAGCCAGTGCTAAAAGACGTCACCATTCGCATTTCGAATGAAGCCAAATATCTGGAAGTGATTTTAGATAAGAAAAGAAAGAACTTACCTCCCCTCGATACTTATATCATGGGTTGCACTATCAAAGCCATCTATCGTCTTAGG
The DNA here is from genome assembly GCA_945910035.1 of Brachypalpus laphriformis. Classification (NCBI taxonomy): domain Eukaryota; kingdom Metazoa; phylum Arthropoda; class Insecta; order Diptera; family Syrphidae; genus Brachypalpus; species Brachypalpus laphriformis. The sequence goes on from OX246756.1 coordinate 41,094,421, forward strand.
CGTGGCGGTTTTTGGTACACTCCACACTGGAATTTTGGTAAACTTGCGCAGCACTTATCTTCGGCTTCTGTCTTATGGATATGCCGTCTGATGCAATGACACCAAAACTCCAGCTGATGCGCAAATTCAGAGTCGACTTTCCTTGTGCTCAGGACTGCTTTCGGTCAGAGTCTGAGCTGAGAATGGAATGTTGTCGTATTTTCATGGATGATTCCAAAACCAGTCAAGGGTCTGGCGCTGGTGTCTTCGTGGAAGTCGACAACATTAGACTTCGTGCGTCTGTTTTCCAAGCGGAAACTTATGCAATCCAAATGGTGATGAACTATGTTGTGAAGAACAGGGGGAACGTAGCATTTGTGTCTGTAGTGACAGTCAGGCTGCGCTTAAGGCCTTGCTTAACCCTTTAACCACTTCCAAAATAGTTCGTGAAACCAAAAACTCTTTGAACTCGGTCGCAAGGCTGAATTCTTTGTCTCTTATCTGGGTCCCAGTTTACACTGGGGAACGAGATCTTCGATGAGATTGCTAGACAAGGCTCATAGGAGGCTTTCTCAGGTCTCAAAACCGCGTCGGGTCTCCCTGCGTCCTCTGTTAGGGCTTCCATTGACGATTGGGTCTCTCACGAGCAAAATTGTGTGTGGCATGACTCTCCAGGATGCAGGTTGACTAAACGCATGCTTCCGGACGTCTGTAAGAAATCAGCGGGATTCTTGCTGTCTCTCAGCAAGAGAGAGGATTCCCAGGCCAATTTAATGACACACGAGAGCCATTGCACTCCCTCTTTACCTAAAGCCTTGAGCATTTCTGGTCGAATTTCATCCACACGAGCAGATTTGGCAACTTTTAGCGCTTTGATCGCCAAATTTACTTCCTCTACCGTAGGACTACTTTCCGCCCTACTCTCGACCATAGGTCTGTCATCTTCGATGCAATGTTCGGGATTGAGCAATTCTGAAAAGTGTTCGCTCCATCTGCGTAAGATGTCCTCCTCATTGGAAAGAAGTGTACCGTCTTTGGATTTAACTCCTTCAACGATATTCAACTTTTTTCCTCTGAAACGGCGGACGGTCTGTCAGAACATCTTATTTGCAGATCTGCGGTCACGTTCCAATTTCTCGCCAAACTCCTTCCAAGACTGTTCTTTCGCTGTTTTCACAGCTAATTTGCAAGTTCTTCGCGCCTCAGTGTACCGATTTCGAGAATCGGAGTTCCCCAAGTGAATCCACACCTTAAAGGCTCTCTTCTTCTCTCTGATGGCTTCTTGAACTCCGGGCGTTTTTAACGAAGCAGTTCTTTTCTCAACACCAGCCGCCACCCCAAGCCGCTTCACTCCACAAACATCTCCTGCAGAGGCAATAACCGCTGCCATTCTTCCTCTATATTTGATGGAACAGTTGGAATTCGTTCAAACCTCTCAGATATTTGCCGCGCAAATGTCTCCCGTATCTCATCGTCCTATAACCTCTCCCATCGTATGCGTGTAACAAACCTTGGTTTACGCTTTGGTAGGGGAGGCACTCTCTCGCTAAGATACAATTTGCATAGCACTAAGTGATGATCAATTAACAGCTTTCTTAGAAAGTCAAGGAAATTCCAATAAAATGGGTAAATCAGGGTTTGCTGTCTAACAGTGCAATGGACCAGTTGCGTCTGAGTGCTCCAGTCGAGCGTTTCCTATCCCGACAAAAAAAAAAACATGCCCTGTAGGATGGAAGGCAGCCATGTCTCAGGCAGCAATCGAAAGATCGCATTTTTAATACGGTAAACCGTCGAAAATGCAGATGTATTAGGTAAATAGTGAGTTCACGATATGTATGGAGAGCATTCTCCTTAATTGACCTCGAATCATGAGCACAGTTAAAGAAAATTTGGCAAGAAGTGCGACCAACAATTTGAGAGTCGACTTTCAACTTGCTTGGACTGTGGTTGTAGCATCCCTCTCTATACCAACATGCTTACTTTGGACGTAGAAAAAACATAAAGAAATATTTTTATAGCTTTACCAACACTTCGTATTTATAACAAATAAATCTCACTTAATAAATTTTTAATGTGACATTGCGCCTCAGTTTACTGCGGCTATTAAGTTTATTTTTAAAAAATTATATCATGCACATATTAAGATAATTGAAAAACCCCATTCACACCATTGTAGGATGTTTCGCTTAAAGTTTAATTTTTTTTTTATTTTATCTCTGGTGCCAGTGGGTACCTAGCAGCAATAGATAAAATTGTTCACTTTTTTTTCCAGTGAACAATCGATTGCGATGTAAGTATGTATTGTGTTGTATGGCGTTTCCTAGTGTTTTCATAGGTACTCTGCAAATTAGCATACAAATTGTAATTGAAAACGGAGAGAGAGAACAAAATTCACATCTCTGACAGGTGTCAGACAAGTAAAACATTTCTAATTAATCATTTGAAGCGGATTCCACACACACGATTGTGTGACACTTGGCCTAGAGTGCTTGCCAAAATGGAATGACAATAGAACAAGTGTCTTCCGTTTTCGGGTATCTGACATTTTTTCCAAAGTGGAACGTGTGACTCAAGAGTAACGCATTTCCTATCGATTAAAATGGCAAAAAAAAAAAAAAAAAAAAAGACAATGACAAGCATAGATAAGTATCTGTGCGTTTGTTTTTATTAAATTTTTGTACTTCATTTTCAGAGACATTTTCAATTCTATTTTAAGCTCATTTCATGCAACAGCACACACTGAGTAGGGTATGTAAGTGCATTTTAGTCGTCAGTACTTGTGATAACATAATCAAATGCATTCTTGTTTTACTCGTACTCTGGCTCTTTGTTCTCGTCAGATTGTCGCCGCAATCTATCTTTAGATACTTAGTCAACGCCTGAGAATCCCGTCAAAATGATCACGATGATCTTGTGATCTTTTAATCGATTTTTACTATTTAAACGATTGAGGCGAGGGGGCGTGTTGTTTTGTTTTCAATTTAAAGAAAAATCTAATGGCAAATATATATACATATATACGTAAGCATTCATGTATTTTTAACTGTTTGTCAGACATAATTACAGTGGATTGTAGACTCAATTAATGCACAGATTTATGGAAGTGGTGAGTGACGCAATGTACAGAACTAATGCAAGGAGAAACTTGCGTTGATTCCATATTGAGATAAACTACTAATGACAGTCACAATGACGTCATGTAAAGTGGCATTGAATGAGATGCCAACTGAAGTGCAAAATAATCAAATAAGTTCCGGAATAATTATAAATCTTTGTTTGTGAGTGACTTTTGCAAACAAAATTTATGAATAGCATCAAAACATGCATGCGCAAAAGAAAACGTTTTGAAGCCAAGAATATCATATGGAAAAGAATATAATTTTGCAGACATGTATCCTTTTTATCCCATCATGATAGTCAGACCTGTAAAGGTATTTTTCTTCGAAGGCTGAGGTGGGCTCGCCGGCCCCACGGTTAACCCAAAGGAATACCCTAAACTTTGGTATTTTATTATCCTTATGATCCATTCCCTCAATGCAAGCGATCCAAAACCCCTCAACGCAAACGGGACCGAATATCTTACGATACATTTTTCTCTCGAAGCGACCAAGGATATCTTACTGACTTAGATCCTTTAACCCCTCGGGGGGCATAGGGCGTCAACCATGCCTGCGCGCCATCGTGCTCGAAGTTCTGCAACGCGTTTGAGCTGCCTCCAACTCATTCCTAAAGAGCTCGATTCCTCCTCAACTATTCTGCGCCACGTTTGCCTAGGGCGTCCCGCTATTCTGCCTGCCTGGGTGAGCGGATTCCACTGCATGGCGTATTCCGCAATGGAGTTGTCTTCACGCCGTAGGGTGTGTCCAATCCATTGCCACTTTCTTCTTCGTATAGTAATGCTTATAGGTTCTTGGCCCGTTCTCAGATAAAGTTGTTCGTTAGAGATGCGGTTCGGCCAAAAAATCCTCAAGATGATCCTTAAGCATTTGTTTACAAAGGCTTGCAGCATGCGTGTGTTAATGGTGTCCACCTTCCAAGTACTGCACCCATAAAGCAGCACTGATTCTACGTTGGAGCGGAACAGTCGCAGCTTGGTTCTTAAGCTGATAACATTGCTTCTCTAGATTTTGGATAACATTCCGAACGCAGCTTTAGCCTTCCCGATTCTGCTGCACACATCCAGTTCGGTGCCACCGCGATTAGCCGAGACCACACTTCCTAAATAAAGAAAGTTATTAACTTTCTCGACTTCCTGTCCAGCAATGTAAAGCTGAGCGCGGTTGTTAGAAGAAGTGCTCAGGGCTTTTGTTTTGGTTGTGTTTATTTTTAGCCCCACTTTGTTTGCCTCAGCTTCTAGATTTTGGGCCATCAGATGAAGATCCATTATCCGATGTGAAAGTAGACAAACATCGTCAGCGTAATCTAGGTGTTTAAGGTAAGATGTCATAGTCCAACGAATTCCATAGTTGCCTTCCGTCAATGCTGCACAGAGTACATCGCTGATATCCACCAAAAACATTAGTGGTGACAGTATGCAGCCTTGACGTACTCCACTTTGGACTTCAAAGTCCTCCGACATCCTACCATTGTGCACGACCTGACACTTACCGCCCTCGTATGTAGTCTTGATAATAGCTATAAGTTTTTCTGGAATGCCTCTCCTGCGCCACCAATGAGCTCCTTGGTGATGTTGTAAACAGTCCTACTGTCGCAGCTAGTCGCTGCTTCTTCAACCCTTGAGGCCAGTGAGTTGACATATTGACGTTTGTCACGTCTCACACTACACTGCACTTCTTTCTTCTTCGCACGGTATTAGCTTCAAGCTCGGTTCTCTCTACTGCTGCAATCCGAGCCTTGATTGCTGTACGCTCATCGATCCGTCTCCAGGTGTCTGTAGAAAGCCATGTGCGGTGGTGTTTCTGCTTTTTACCGACATAAGTGCGTGCCCCAGTCGCAAAAGCATTTTTCACAGCACTCCAGTGGTCATCCGTGTTCTCTATGCTGCTGATTGCTTCTGCTTCTAAGGCAAGATGGTCCCTGAACTGTTGGCGCACTTGGGGAACCTTGAGCCTGTCGATATTAAACCTGGTGATGTTAAGCAGGTTTGAGCGGTGCTGTTGACGGATGTAGTACGAAGGCGTAAATGAGCTATCATAAGATGGTGATCTCGTTCTTGTCCGACGTCAGCTCCACGTCTGTTTCGGACGTCCAGGAGACAATTTCTAAAGCGGCGACTGATCGCAATGTGGTCGATCTGGTTGGATATTCGTTGCCTATCAGTAGAGACCCAACTGATCTTATGGCAGGTGTTATGCTTAAACAGCGTACCTCCGATGACTAGGCGGTTGGTATTGCAGAAGTCCACAAACCACTCACCATTGTCATTACGGTCTCCCACGCCGTGAACTCCCATCACACTTGGCATTGAGATCTCCCATTATCATTACGATGTCCCCATTAGGCGTTTGGTTGTAGGCGGCGCCTAAGTGGCTATAAAAATTATCCTTTTCATCCTCAGTCGCGTCTAGAGTCGGAGCATAACACTGTATGATGGTAATTTTTCTAACTCTACTCTGGAACCTAGCCGTCAATATCTGGTCACTATGGGGTTTCCAGGATATGAGGCTACTACGTGCTGCTGGAGTTAGCATGAGTCCTACGCCAGAACTCCGTGCACTTCCAGCTGGTTTACCAGAGTAGAGCATCACAGTGCTTTTTGTTGGGGAGATGTATTCCCCAGCATCGTACCATCTTATCTCGCTCAGCCCTAAGATGTCGATTTTATACCGTGCGAATTCGCGCCCCAATTGGAGGAATCTGGCGTTATAAGGCCCTTCCTTGAGTGAGTCCAGGAGGGTCTTAACGTTCCAGAATCCGATCGTTGTCCGTGTCCGATAGCCAAAGGTCGTCAACAAATTATCCGTCCTTATCCGAGGCGATTGTTTCCGTTTCGGAGCAAGATTTGTTTTACGGTTGCGGCTCGCTGGGCCACAGACCAACCGACACTAGGGCAGGCTTAGGAGGGACCCAATCCACACTTAGGGCAGGCTTAGGAAGGATCCAGTCCGCACTTAGGGTAGGCTTGGAAAGTGGCAGTCCGCACTTAGGAGAGGCTTAGGAAGGATCCCGTCCGCACTTAGGGCATGCTTGGAAAGTAGCTTCAAATCCGCTGTGTCTCAATCAGGTCGCTTGTCCCAGACGGGGAGAAATCTAATCTATATCTATCTAAAAAAAAAAACCTTGAAAAAGGTTTGCAAACAGTTTCCTTGAGAGGCTGTCAAGAGTACGCTTGATTGGTACTAACACCACTTGAGCAGACTCTCCTTTATGTGCAAATCCTGCACGACGAGAATGTGAATTAGGAGCCAATTCAAATTTTACTTCACATTTTCGTGTGCGACCTTTAGATGTACTCCTGTCAAATTGAATTCTGCTCACTTTCCTCCGTTTTCTCTGAGTGTATTCGAGGTTCGCTACCTACCAACAGATGGCGGCCTTCGCATTAAGTGTTTAGCAAGGTGCCCACAAGTGTGTGGATGACTGAATGTTTGTATTTCAGTGGCGGTGAAATATGTCATTTCGTTACAGACCCATTCTTACGTAAGGGGCTCTTATGTGGTGGAGGGCAACGAATACGAAAAATATACGGGATATGTTGGCCATGTTACAAAGAACAGCTTGCATTGGCATCACGGGTGCTCTACGCACAACACCTACGGCTGCACTTGACATCTTTTTGTATCTCTTACCATTAGACCTAGTAATCAAGTTTCAAGCGGGCAACAGTACGCTTCGGCTCACTAACGTTGGTCTCTTCAAGGCCAGTAATGTGGGACATAGCTCCATTTTTAAGGAATAATTTCCCGATATCCCTGACGAATCGGACGAAATCCTTGGCACATTAGACTTCGACACACCATACGAAGTAATGTATCCTATTAGAGAGGACTGGCGAATTAAGACAGTCTCTGTCCATAACGATATTGCAATATACACAGATGGTTCTAAGAGCAGAGTGGGCACGGGGTCAGGCATTTACTCGAGATATGAACCTACAGGTGGCCCTGAGACTTCCGGACACATGTAGTGTGTTCCAAGCAGTGGTTCTAGCTGTACTTGAAGCTGCGGAATTACTTGAGATGGGATCAATATCCGACAAGAATATCGCCGTCTATATTGACAGTCAGGCTGCGGTAAAGGCGCTAGAGTCTTACGTCACAAAATCAGAGATAATCAGAAATTGGCGCACAATGCTTAGAGCATTATGTACGCAGAACCGAGTCAGATTATGTTGGGTACCTGGACACTGCGATATCGAAAGCAACGAGCAAGCCGACGCGCTGGCTTAAAGAGGAGCGGGGCTCCCACATAGTGACATAATTGGTAGTATTAAACCACCAGGGTGCGTGGCTAAGTCAGTTATTCGTGATAGAATTATCGACACGGCTAATGTAAGATGGACACAGGGTGTAAGGCCTTGTGGCCTGTGTTAGACGGCAGAAAATCTGGGGAGATCATAAAATTAGATAGATCGAGGCTAAGAAAAGGGATTTGCAGCGCCTTGCAATAAATGGTGTGCCACAAGGGACGTCTTAAGGGCCTATTCTCATTGTGAAAATCAAAAGCGTGTCACTTTTCACCTTACCTTACTTAGTAACTCGTTTGTAGGCTTTTATTTTCGAACTCGAACTAACATATGTACTACAGCGCTTACAGCTTGGCTTCTCATCTAGGATCTACAAGTAGGTTAGGTTGAAGTGGCTGCCAGCTGAGAATCGCCAACACCCTTAGACCAATAATAGGTCCATTGTGATACCACGTGGATCATGGGAGAAAATCTCTCTACCTACTCGCTGAAACCATTTTGAACTTCTCATGAAGCGGTGAAGGCTCTTAATATCAATATCTATCAGGTCGCCCAAGTCGTTGTAATAGGGTCGCTGTCGGTCGTTGTATCAGGTAGCCTAATTTTAAGTGAAGCTTTCTTTTACGGGAGAGAGCTGGGCAGGTGGTGAGGAATAGTTTCTTCCTCTTCTTCATCCATGCAGCTTCTACAAATGTCGTTCGCAAAAACGCCTAGCCTTGTACCATGCTTACCTATTAGACAGTGTCCAGTGATGACACCTATTTTAGCGCCGATATGCAATCTGTTGAGAGAAATCAAATTCTTAGAACGTTTTAGATACAGATTCGGCCAAATCTGTTTTGTCGCTAGACATTAGACATGTTGATCCAGTTGTCCACCTAGGATTTGTACTCTCGATAGCATCCAGCTTAAATTTGAGTTTGCAAGTAGCGATTGGTATACCTAGGGAGCATTTGTCCGTCAGGATGGGTAGTTGTTCCTTGGCGAGTTCACCGGCCTTACAATTCCCTGGAATGTCCCTATGCCCCGGCACCGAACAACGCAAGAAACGATCGGCAGTCTAGAGCTACTAAGGAATTTAAAGAAATCGATTCCAGGGATTTGATTGCTGCTTGGCTGTATGAAAAGATGCAGATATCTCTGGCAGATATCACGTTTTTCTTAAACCAAGATAAGACTTCTTTAATCGTCATTATTTCCGCCTGCAAAATGCTACAATGATTTGGAAGACGGAAGGAGAGCTTAAGATTAAGCGTGTCAGAGAAAACGCCTGCAGCAACTCCGTCTTTGGTTTTTGACACGGCAGTGTAGAAGTGAATCGACTCATCTTCTAAAAATGTATCGTCCTACCAGAGTGATCTGGAAGTGATAGTGACTAGGAAGTTCTTATCAAAATTTAGGATGGTGTAGTCCGTGTTTTCGGGAGAGATTGTGAATCTAATCAGAATGGAAGCGTGGCCAAATTCATTTCTTGACCACTGTAGGGTAGCTTCACGGCGAACGGCTGCATTCGCTGACGTTTGCTTGCTAAATATATCGATGGGTATCAGAAGAAACATAATATCCAGTGCAGCAGAAGGAGTTTTTTAAGTAGTGCTCAGCTTAAGCACAGACAAGCTGTACGCTGGACTTTACTTATTGGGTATATAACTTAATTCGTGCGGCTTTTTTTTTTCAAAATTTGAACGTTTATTTAAGAAAAACATGTACAATAGTATTATTGATATTTTGAAATGGCTGCTTGAGTGACACCCAAAGATTCTGCGAGCTCTTCTTATGTTTGGCAACAATCTTCATAGAGTAATGCTTCCAGTTCTTCATCTTCAAACTTTTTTGGCTGCCCAGGACGTTCATCGTCTTCTAAGCCAAAATCACCACTTTTAAATCGTGCAAACCACTTTTGGCACGTTCGCTCAGCTAGCGCATGTTCACCATAAACTTCCACCAAACTACGATGACTTTCGGCAGCAATTTTCTTCATATTAAAGTAATGAAGAAGAACTCCCCGCAAAAACACTTTTTCAGGCACAAAGTTCGACATATTTGAGTGAAAAAAAATTATTGTTGTTTACGCTTCAAATGAATGACATATACTGAAATGACGTACAATGACAGTAGCTTTCCAACGCATGTTCCAATGGAATAATAACAATGGAATAATACAAGTTACGCCATCTCTTAGCAAACCGCACGAATTAATAGATAGATAGATAATCGCGATCTATAGCCTTTTCTAAGGCTGTCCACCAGACAATCACCCTGTATGTAAGTATCGGTCTAATGACCGAGATGTAGAGCTAGTGAGTGATTCGAGGTTGTAAACCCCGTTTATAGCTTTCTTGTCAGAGGAAGGTACTATGGTAGCTTTCTTTACTATTTCTTGAATATTAGGTTTCCAGCTTAATTTCTTCTTCTTCCTTTTTTTTTTATCAGCGAGGTTATGCTCCGAAAATAAGGATCACTTCACCGCATTTCTACTGATCCGCCTGTAGGGTTCGCCTAGTTTCCAGCTTTCTTATCCAGGATAAGTCCCAAATATTTTTCTGTGTCAGAGGGAGTTAAGCTGATACCATTAAGAGATGGAGGGTCGACTAGCGGAATTTTATATTTCCTGGAGAAGAGTACTAGTTAAGTTTTGTGGGGGTTTTCACCCAAACCACACCGAACCGCCCATCTAGTGAGCTGGTTTAAAGCGTTTTGTAGAAGTTCTTTTAGAGTATTTAAGTGCTTTTCCGAGACAGCCAAAGCAACATCATTTGCATAGGCGATCGCCGTGCATCCCTCGCCTTCCATGATTATCAATAGTTCATTGATCACCAAATTCCATAAAAGGGGGATAGAACTCCTCCTTGCTGAGTGTCTCTACTGACAGACCTTCCAGTAGATGTCCCACCCAGCTTAGAGTTGATAATCCGACCATTAAGCAGTAGATCAATCAATTCGCAAAGTGAGCAGTCGACCTTCAGGTCTGATAGTGCATCTGCTATCTCTGATGTGTGGACATTGTTGAAAGCGCCTTCTATATCCAGAAAAGCAACCATTGTATACTCCTTATGAAACAGGGGATGTTCAATATTACGCACCAGTGAGTGTAATGCCGTCTGCACTGATTAACCTATAGAATATGCATATTGGGCCGCCAACAGTAGTTTCTTATCAATACTGTTGCATAAATGGATATCAATCAGTCATTCTAATATTTTTAAGAGGAATGATGATAGACTAATAGGTCTGGAATCTTTTAGATTTGTGTGAGAGCATTTACCCGCTTTGGGTATGAAGACAACTTTAACTTCTCTCCATATCTTTGGGATATACACCCAGGTCTAGAGAACTTTTTAAAATTGTCTCAAGCACCGGCAAGATTATATTCGATGACTTCTGCAACTCGGCAGGTATTATGCCGTCTGGTCCTATGGATCTACAAGTAAGGATTCATTAAATAGAAACGCCTTATCAACTCAATATTACAATTCAGGCGAATTCTACAAAAAGAACAAAATCATTAAAATCTCATAAAATATCCTCCATACTTGTAAAACGTTTTCGGGTCCCCACAGCACCGTTAAATAAAAGGTCACGACAATTAAACATAATGATGCGTAGGCGTCCCTGTAGATAGCCCACCAAGTATCAGGAGTTAGAAGTACCACACAACTGCTCTGTCGCCGTTTGCCATTAACCGACAAAAACCAGCAGCAGCACCCATAGTGAAATGTAATAAAAGAAAAGTACAGAGGAATAAATTATCTTTACCAAACCATCTTAGACAATTACTGAGAATTCACCGACAGCTCCTCTCTGGCTGGGGGCGAGGGGGATCTAATGCTGGTCATGACTTGTCTCCAGAGGCAACCGAACGAAAAAATAAAGATAAAGTCCACTTAAAAAGGGTCAAATCTGATAGAATTCCCTCATCAGTCCCTACTCACAGCAATTTACCCATTAACATAGGCAGGCTATTTTTTTTTTTTTTGTATCTAAGTACATCGAAAAATTATTTATGCCGCCCAAGTACTTTTAAGATACTTCTAAGCTGTATGTGTGTAAGTGGGTGGGGGTTAGTTGGCAGTTTCCTTCTTACTGCGGAACTAAAACTGTTATCAACATAAAGTTTGATTTATCTCGACTGAAACCGTGTTCTACGTTCTACTCTATGCATCTCAATTCTAGGAAGCGTGTAGCCGTACACACACAATCCAGTGTTCGAAACGTGCTGGAAATAGTAAATCATGTTCCACACAGTAAATACGCCAAAAAAAACACTAACAAAACACAAACAAGTCCGCGACCGCGGTGCCCATCGTCGTTAATGACTTCCGACAGTCGATGTGTCTTGGACGATTTTTTTCTTTATCTATCTTGGAAATCCAATCCAACTCACGGTAGAGTGTACGTACACCTACTGTTGATGGTGGCCATTAGGGAATACTAATTGGATATGGGCGCGTTTTATTGTCTCTCCCTGGAGGTAAGGAATGAGTAGCAGAATATAATTTTTTTTTCGTTTTTTTCTTAAATTTATTAAAATATTGACAATTTCGTACAGAGAGAGAATTTTGCTACCTCTTTTGCCGCCTGGTCCATCGTCTACGTGTCCTTCGCTTAGGGCGAATATATACGGCAAAAGCTTTTTTCAGTTTTTCTAGTACCGCCCTTTCGTGCGGTTTCAGTATTACTGCTTCATTTTCTCGTCTTCTTGATCTCCTTCTATGCCGTCTCACTTTCTTAGCCTTTAGTGGATACAATCTCCTTTTGTCTGCTCGTCTAACTTTTTGACCAATGTTTCTTTTTGCACTTCTTCGTTTTTTATGGCGAATTTTACTGCGTACTCGCTTTGTTGTCGTCACTCGTCGACGTTTTATATCTTTAATTATCTAAAATAACCACTGGGATGCGTTAAATATGACTCGCAAGATAGTTTTTAATTTTTTTTTTTGTTCAACTTACATCCGTGTAACGATAAGACTTTCTTTCCGCTGGAGATAGACGATTCCATGCGACTGCAGCTTCATGGTAAAGATCTGGAAGGCCATAATCCAATCTTGTCAGACGAAATTCCCGTAGAAAGTTGATGTAAGGACTTTTATACAATAGTTCCGGTTGACGATCGAAGATAGCAGGTAAATTTAGATACCTTTTTGATTTTTCGTTGTTCTCGGCATTTGGTAAACTTACACCTTTTCTTGTTTTTGAGTTTTCAGCATTTTCAGACATAATACACACAAATTTCGTGGGACAAAAACACGAACACAGATTTCGAATTTTTTTTATTTTATTTATAATTTTTTTGACATTGTTTTCTGAGCAAAAAAACAAGTATTTGGGGCAAACATTTGGAAGTGAGTTTGCTTTAAAAATGGCACTAAGTAGGGATGGAAGAGTTTACTCTTTTTCGTGAGTCGACTCATCACGGTTCACTTTCCTGACTGAGCCGACTTAAAGTAGTGTATCAATCGAATTTACACTTTTAGTTTCCTCTTCAATAGAAGCATAGTAAGAAAAACCACAAAAAGATATTGAAACTGAGATAAGCTTAGAACATAAACAAAAAAGTTCACCCCATTTACAACCTTAAATACCTGCTTGAAAAATTACAGTCGAGTAACCTCACAAGCTGGGTTCCGGGACACAGAGATATTCCAAGCAATGGTAAAGCGGATGAATAAGCTAAACAAGGCACCGTAGTTAGAAAAATTACCATCATACAGTGATATGCTCTAGAGCCGACGCGACTGAGGATGAAAAGGATGATTTTTATAGCCACTTAGGCGCCGCCTACAACCAAACGCCTAATGGGGACATCGTAATGGTGATGGGAGATCTCAATGCCAAGGTAGGTAGCATCAATACCATGCTTAAGCACGTGATGGGAGTACACGGCGTGGGAGACCGTAATGACAATGGTGAGTCGGTTTGTTGACTTCTGCAATACCAACCGCCTAGTCATCGGAGGTACGCTGTTTAAGCATAACACCTGCCATAAGATCAGTTAGGTCTCTACTGATGGCAAAGAACATCCAACCAGATCGACCACATTGCGATCAGTCGCCGCTTTAGAAATTGACTTCTGGACGTCCGTAACAGACGTGGAGCTGACGACGAACAAGAACGAGATGACCATCTTATGGTAGCTCATTTACGCCTTCGTACTGCATCCGTCAACAGCAACCGCTCAAACCTACTTAACACCACCAGGTTTAATATCGACAGGCTCAAGGTTTCCCAAGTGCGCCAACAGTTCAGGGACCATCTTGCCTTAGAAGCAGCAGCATAGAGAACATGGATGACCACTGGAGTGGCGTGAAAAATGCTTTTGCGACTGGGGCACGCACGTATGTATGTCGGGAAAAAGCAGAAACACCACCGCACATGGGTTTCTACAGACACCTGGAGACGGATCGATGAGCATACAGCAATCAAGGCTCGGATTGCAGCGGCCTCAGCAGTAGAGAGAACCGAGCTTGAAGCCTAATACCGTGCGAAGAAGAAAGAAGTGCAGTGTAGTGTGAGACGTGACAAACGTCAATATGTCAACTCACTGGACTCAAGGGCTGAAGAAGCAGCGACTAGGTGCGACAGTAGGACTGTTTACAACATCACTAAGGTGCTCATTGGTGGTCGAAACTCCAAACAACATCCAGTGAAGAGTCTAGACGGTAACCTTCTGATTTCGGATGAGGATCAGCTCACTATATGGAGAGAACATTATGCTACAGTGCTAAATAGCTTAGACGATAGCGGTATGATCTCGAATTCGAATGAGCAGTTCGAAGCTACAAATTCCCGAATTCGCACCGCACCTCCCAGTAAAACCGAGATAATAACAGCAATAAAGTCCCTCAAGAAGAACAAGGCGGTGGGTATTGATGGCATCCCTGCCGAGCTATTTCAAGCGGCGCCAAATACATCGGCAGATTTGCTGCATCCCCTAATACGGAGAGCTTGGGATAGTGAACAATTTCCACAGGAGTGGAAAAGGCGGATGATCATTAAGCTTCCAAAGAAGGGTAGCTTGATGGAGTGCGGTAACTGGAGAGGTATATGTGTTCTTCCAGCTGTAGCCAAAATAATAGCTAGAATAATTCAAGAACGAATTAAAGAACATTTAGATTTAACTCTCGATGTCGAACAGGCAGGCTTTCGCGCTGGATCCTCCTGCATCGACCACATAAACACCTTACGGATCATAATCGAACAATGCGTTGAGTATAGGTCTCCGCTACATTTACTGTTTATCGACTTCGAGAAGGCTTTCGATAGCTTGAATCGAGATGCTATCTGGTTGGCCTTGCGCAGGAGAGGCATTCCAGAAAAACGTATAGCTATTATCAAGGCTACGTATGAGGGCGGCAAGTGTCACGTCGTGCACAATGGTAAGGTGTCGGACGATTTTGAAGTCCAAAGTGGAGTACGTCAAGGGTGCATACTGTCCCCACTATTGTTCATGGTGGTTATCAGCGATGTATTCCGTGCAGCATTGACGGAAGCTAATTATGGAATTCGTTGGACGATCACATCTTACCTTAAGCACCTAGATTACGCTGACGATGTTTGTCTACTTTCACATCGGGTAGTGGATCTCCATTTGATGGCCCAAAATCTAGAAGCTGAGGCAAACAAAGTGGGGCTAAAAATAAACACAGTCAGAACAAAAGCCCTGAGCACTTCTAATACCCGCGCTCGACTTAGCATTGCCGGACAGGAAGTCGAGAAAGTTGATAACTTTCTATATTTAGGAAGTGTCGTCTCGGCTAATCGCGGTGGCACCGAACTGGATGTGTGCAGCAGAATCGGGAAGGCTAAAGCTGCGTTCGGAATGCTGTCCAAAATCTGGAAAAGCAATGTTATCAACTTAAGAACCAAGCTACGTCTGTTCCGCTCCAACGTAGAATCAGTGCTGCTTTATGGGTGCAGTACCTGGAAGGTGGACACCATTAACACACGCAATCTGCAAGTTTTCGTAAGCAAATGCTTAAGAATCATCTTGAGGATTTTTTTGGCCCAACCGCATCTCTAACGAACAACTTTATCTGAGAACGGACCAAGAAGCATTACTATATGAAGAAGAAAGTGGCAATGGATTGGACACACCCTACGGCGCGAAGACAACTCCATTGCGAAATACGCCATGCAGTGGAATCCGCTCACCCAGGCAGGCAGAATAGCGGGACGTCCTAGGCAAACGTGGCGCAGAACAGTTGAGGAGGAATCGAGCTCTTTAGGAATAAGTTGGAGGCAGCTCAAACGCGTTGAAGAACTTCGAACACAATGGCGCGCAGGCATGGTTGACTCCCTATGCCCCCCGATGGGTTAAAGGATATAAGTAAGTAAGTAAGTACATTCAATTCTCCAATACTCTTGGTAATAGATTTCTGGCAGCAGGCGACTATAACGCAAAACACATTTACTGGGGATCAAGACTAACCAGTCCAAAGGGCAATAGACTCTGGAATGTCGTATCTAGTAAAGGATTCGACACCATATCTGCTCGTAACCCAACTTACTGGCCTACAGACCGACGAAAAATTCCAGACCTGCTGGACTTCGGCATAATAAGAAACCTAAATCGTGACTACTTCCTCGCTAAAGCAAGTCTACAGCTTTCATCAGATCATTCTCCCATCATTATCAATGTGAGGCCCTACGCCGGAGAGCTCCTCGAGATCTTGGAAGAAATAATTACCAAAGAACTTTTTTCTGCAGTGTTGAAGACCGGGACAGTGGCATAGGAAGAGGGTAGTGTCCTTAAAAACTCCCTCGTCACCACAGCCTCTACATAATTCCTCCTCCGTCAGGCGTAGTTTCTTCAAGTGGTACCGCAGAGTGTTGTGCCCCGTGATGATGCCCACGATGGTGGAAAGGGATTTCCTATTTTTCCGAGTAATTCTCTCGGTCCTTGCTTTGTCAAAGGATGGCCATAGCTTCCTGGTGGTGCCACAAGTTTCCATGGAGGTCCATATTGCGTTCGCCTCTTTAATGGCTTTATTCCCTGCAACGAGCTTGAGTGTGCAAGGCGAGATACACACTGGATACACTTGTTCCAGTAGGGCTGCTGAGCCGATTCTTGTTAGCTCGTCGGCTTTCTCATTGCCTGGGATACCCTCGTGTCCAGGGACCCAGCAGAGCGATATCTTGTGCTGTGTTCCAAGAACCCTGAGCTCTTCTCGACAACACTTTACAAGCTTCAATTTAATTTCTATGGCAGTAATCGCTTTTATATGAAAGCTGCCTGGCTGTCGATAAAGATGGTGATACCTTCTGGCGGTAGTTCCCTTACTACAGACTTACAGGCAGCTGTTGCCAATACGAAGACCTCTGCTTGGAAGACGCTGCTGTGGTCTGGAAGTCGTATGGATTTCGATATACCTAGGGGTTCGGGGAAGATGCCTGATCCTACCCCAGTGCTCATTTTTGAAACATCTGTATAGATGGCTATAGATTAGGCGTTAGGTATACGACCGCTTTTCCATTCTTCCCTGCTAGGGTAGGTGGTAGAAAAAGGCCTTACAAAGTCTAAATATGGCATCATGTAGTCCGTTATGGGCACGAGGCCAAAGTAATCAAGTAGGATCATTGAGTGACCTATTTAATTTGGTTTCCAGTTTGCTGACTGGGTATTCTCATAGCATTAATGGTGGCCAGGGAGTATTCTCATCGCTGTTCTTAGCACTGACTTCTCTAGTTTTATGAACTCCCCAGATTTCCTGGGGTCTAACACAGGCCACAAGGCCTTAGACACCTTATGACCATCCAAGTTGGACCATCTTAAATTAGCTATGTTGATGATTCTATCATGAATAATTCCCACACCTTGGTGGTTTAATGTTACAGATTATATCGCTATGCTGCTCCTCTTTTGGCCAGGTAGTGAGCCTTTTCATTGCCTTCTATATCGCAGTGTCCAGGTACCCAGCATAATCTCATTTTTGACTGACTCGGTTTTGCGTACATAATGTCTTAAGCATTGTGCGGCAATTCCTGACGATCTCAGATTTAGTGACACAAGACTCTAGCGCCCTTAGCGTAGCCTAACTGTCAATGAAGATGGCGATCTATAGATGGATACTGATCACATCTCAAATAATTCCGCAGCTTTAAGTACAGCTAGAACCTCTGCTTGGAACACACTACATGTGTCCGGAAGTCTCAGGCCACATGTAGGTTCGTATCTCTCGAGCACCTGAGCCCGTGCCCTCTCTGGTCTTTAGAACCATCTGTGAATATTGCAATCTCGTTGTGGACAGAGACTGTGTTCCTTTGCCAATCCTCTCTAATATGATACATTACTTCGTACGATGTGACGAATCTAATGTGCCAAGGATATCGTCCGATTCGCCAGGAATATCGGGAAATGATTCCTAAAGAATAGAGCTATGTCCCACATAATTGGTCTTGAAGAGACCAACGTTAGTGAGCCGAAGCGCACTGTTGCCCGCTTGAAATTTTATTTATAGATCTAATGGAAAGAGATACAGAAAGATCTCAAGTGCAGCCGTAGGCGTTTTGCGTAGAGCACCCGTGATGGCCATCTCGGTTGTTTTTTGTACCATGGCCAACATATCCGGTATATTTTTCGTATTCATTGCCTTCCACCACATAAGAACCCCATACGTAAAAATAGGTCGGACTATCATAATGTATAACCAGTGCATCATAGCAGGCTTCAGGTCCCACTTTTTCCCCGCCGTCCTTTTACAGATGAAGAGGGCATTATAAGCTTTGCGAACTCTTTCCTGTATATTAAGTTTTCTATCTAACATTATACCAAGATATCGAGCGCGATCCGAAAGGGAAGGGTCCACCCCTGCTAGCTTAGGCAATTTGAAGGGTGGTATCTTGTATTTCCTGCTGAAGAGTACCAATTCTGTTTTATCTTATCCACACCCTTTAGCCCATTTTCCGAGACTGTTAAGAGTTGATTCCATCATTTCACTTAATGTGTTTAAGTCATCTCCATACCCAAAGCTGGTAAACCGGCCCACACTAACCCAAAGAACTTCAGGCCGATTAGCCTGTCTTCATGTTTGCGCTTTGGTAGTGGAGGCACTCTCTCGCTAAGATACAATTTGCACGACACTAAATGATGATCAGTTGATAGTTCGGCCGCTATCAATACGCGAACATCACAAACTATTCTCTTCAGACACGATGGTATCGCAAATAAATCTATCAGTGACTTCTGCTGAAGACTCTGACGGTACCACGTGTATTTGTGAATGGATAGATGTGGAAAGATAGTGTTCATGATGGATAAGCCATTTTCACAACAAAAATTCAAAAAACGTTGACTTTTGAAATTACTTGTCAACTAATTTACACGAAACAAGTGACATTGATCATTGATATTTCCCTTTTTCTTTGAATAAACAATAGTGTACCACAAGGTTCCCGTCACAGTTCGCTACTTCTTAATTTTTTTTATTTATTAAATTTCTAAGAAAAAATTGTGTTACCAATAAACAGTCAGTCGCTGCAAACAGTAACATGACCTTGCAACGCCTCTTTGCTATTTCAATCATCAACCAACAGACCTGAAAACCAAATAACTTAATTTTTGTGAACAGACAGCAGCATACCGTCACCGTCGCCTTGGGACCGTGTCGCGCTATCGAGACAAATGCGGTTGAACAACTATGTCAATGCGTTCAAGATTACTTACTTGGCATGTTTTTTTTTTTCTGTCTTCCACTCCCGATATGAAGACGGAAATTGCATGATGACAACATTAGCCGCTTATCTGAGGAAATGCTAGCTACGACGAGTACATTTCTGATGGATACGCCGCGCGCCACCACTACGGAACTTATGCATCCATATCCAAACTGGCAGTGAGTTTCAAAGCATTTCCTCACTTAGCCTGCTTGTGAAACATGCAACGCAAAATACCATTGCATGTGCAATGTTTCTTATATTTGTCGGCTTCTGTCAAAAAAGTCACCACCAGTGGCACAAAAAAAAATAAATAAATAAATCTCCGCAATGGGGAACTGTTACCAGTTTTATACGGTTGCAAGGGTTTTTATGTCACCACCAAACCGGGGATTTAATTACAAAAAGAAGCCATCACTGAGTGGCTTCTGTGTGGAACTTGACCCCCGAATGATGCACGCAGGTACACTTCCTTTCTCAGAGTCAAGTGAATGATTGATGTACTGGCAACATGGTTTATGGAGTTTTTAGTGGTTTACTCTGTTTCCAGTGAAACATAACTCTCCAGGTATACCCCTATCCACTACCATTCTGTGGCCATGGCCAGAGTTGTGTTATCGATGATGATGATGATAAAAGTGAAAAAGTTATGCTTGGATGGTGATTCATTTGCCGACGAGTCGATTTATTATTATACCCAGGGCCATTTGACCCTTGTTATTGTTAGAAATTGTGGCAGTGGCGGCAAAAAAAAAAAAAAAAAAAAGACAGTAAAGGAAGACTTAGCAAGTTCGCCTGTACCTCTTCCTCTTCCTCTGACATGACCATCACAGTGGAACACTCATTGATGAGGGATGGAAAGTTGTACGGTTCGCTGCATTGCTGACGAATGGGGTGAACCATAGATGGTTGTTTAGATGCGGTTATGTTGTTAATAGGCTTTGGCCAAGGCGATGTGTGATAAACGGCTTACATGAGAACAGCAAAAAAGTTGCAACATAATATATTTAGAAATTATGATACAATCCGTTTAGGGGGCCAAAGAGAACAGAAAAAGCAAGTTGAGATTGGTCGCTTTTGAAATTCTGATTTATCGTCTAATTGATATACATGGCCCGAGAAGGATGATGTGGCCATAAGAAGGTCTTAACAACCAGTCATAATTTATGGGATGATTTTTATGACCATGAGTATGGTATACCTTATCTTGAAGGACAAGCAAGTTGTGTAGCGTTTTGGGAAGTCACCATTTCAGGAATATTGGGTAAAGCTTATCCTACAAATTATTGGCCGGGTAAGTCGAAAGTAGATTAGTTATCTTAATAGATGTAACGGCGATATAATATTTTCAGTTGTCAATTGAGTTCGGTGGACGAATCATATTGGTAGTGGTCCATGAAGTTGGCTATGTATCAAGCAATATGTATTCCAGTATTACCCATCCTTACCTACGGAATTGTTGTATGGTGGAACGCAACAGACAAAATCAGCTATCTTAAAACACTCACAAAGGTACAAAGATTAGCATGCATAAGCATAACAGGAGCACAGAGATCAACACCACAATGCTAAATATGTATCCCCTAGATGAGTACATGCGATGCACAGCTGCCAAAAGTGCGATTCGCCTCAAACAATCGAGCGCATGGAAGCAAAGCTCCTATGGACATGGATCTATACTCACAGTTATGGTATAACCGTTATGGTATAACCGATCTCAACAGAACAACCGATTATATCATACCCTATATAGATTTCGACATGGCGACAGGGCGTGGCAAAATCACATCATTACCTCCCCGTGATGCCCGCTGGATAGCTATCTGATAGTGAACTAACGATGAGCGTATGCTGAGTCTAACGATATATGCGTAGCTGAACACTCAGACCTGCGCAAGCACATCTGGGTGAACTTCAGCGCGCATATGTTTAACCGGACGAGGCATCTCTTGTTGACCTGATTGGCTGAAATATGCGTCTCAGAAGTCTAGCAAGAGCTCCTCAGAAGGATTACGTGCGAGGACGTGAATTCTCTCGATGGAATCAACGGTGACGTCTACAGACCAGCGGATACCTTAGCGGAGCTACTTCGACATATTCGGAGCTGAGGTCTGTAAGGATTTTCAATACTACGTCAGGGTATTGAAAAAGAGATGGTGGCGGATGAACCCTTAATGGGCCAACGGCAGCGCTCATATCCCCGAAGTGGGATCCGGATCGGTGCATCCGGCCCCTCGTCCTAGGGGTTGCAAAAAAAAAAAAGGATCTGGTCCAGGTTGGGGGTTGTGCCGTCGGGTTAACTTCCCTACCACGCAAAAAAACCTTCGGTTACGAAGCAACCAACGGCCTCGGATACGGATGATCTTACTGTTGACGACCCAAGCAAACGTAAAAATGACAACGATCTTCGTGTCTGCACGTGGAATGTTAGGTCCCTCTTCAAACCACGTGCAGCCGAACAAGTTGCAGAGGCAATATAATGTTTCAAAGAACACATTACCGCCATCCAAGAAGTGCGATGGGCTGGGCCGGGCAAAAGGAGTACGAAAAACTGCAACATCTACTACGGCGATTGCTACAGACAACAAGGACCGCGTCTATTCGGGTGCGGATTTGTCATTGCAGACAGACTCAGGCAAGAAGTCTTGAGTTTCCGGCATGTGAACTAGCGCCTCACGACTATCCGAATCAAGATTAATTTTGCCAACATCAGCCTAATATGCGTTCACGCCCCTCACGAGAAGATGGACGACGTGACCAAAGATGACTTCTACCAGCTCTTGGACAAGACGTATGAGCAATGCCCTAGCCACGATGTTAAAATGATCCTAGGTGGTTTTAACGTAAAGCTAGGAAGAGGGGACGTCTTTAGTATCGTGATCGGAAAGCACAGCCTGCACGACATCACATCCGACAACGGACTCAGGCTAGTCGACTTTGCGGCAGAACGAAACTTTGTCGTAGCTAGTACGCGGCTCCCACGTCTCGACATTCACAAAGGAACATGGCTCTCCTTTGATCGAAAAATCGTCAACCAAATCGATCACATTGCGATCGACGCAAGGCACTCTTCCAGTATTCTGGGTGTCCGGACCTTCCGAGGAGCCAACGTGGACTCGGATCACTACCTAGTTGTAGCCAAGGTACGGATGGGGATATCCACAACGGAGCGAAATCAACGAAATGCTGTGAGGAAATTTGACGTCGAAAAGCTACAATCGCAAGAGACCTCCAGAACCTTTGCCGATCGTGTTTCTTCTAATCTTAATCTAAGCCCTATGCCGCCAACAGCAAATGCGGAAGACCAGTGGCTGCGTTGCCAACAAGCCATCAGAGATGCCGCCTCAGATGTACTGGGTTTTTCTCGGCCACCCCAACTAAACCTCTGGTTTGATGAGGAATACCGGTAAGCACATGCAGATAAACAAGAGGCGTACAAAGCGGCGCTGCATAGAAGGACTAGAGCTGCTTACGAGCTCTACGTGAGCAGGAGAAGAGAGGAACATCGACTTCTCAGGAAGAAGAAAAAGGAGCATGAGAAGCGCTCGATCGAGGAGATTGAGAGACTTTATTGCAGGAATGATGTTCGAAAATGTTACCAAAAGGTAAAAAGAACATGCCAGGGTTCCGAAGCCAGAACAGGAACCTGCAGGGACGAAAATGGCAATATAGTAGTAGAATCGCAGTCGGTGCTGAGGATATGAAAGGAACACTTCTGCAGACTGTTAAACGGCGATGATGACCAATATTCCGCTGTCAGGCAGAATGAGCCATTCAACAGTGACAATGGCAGGCAAGATCCCGTCAACCCGGTCAGAATGAAGTGAGGATAGCGATATCTAAACTCAAATCCAACAAAGCTGCTGGAGCCGACGGCCTTACTGCTGAACTTTTCAAGGCAGGAGGAGATGAGTTGGTAAGGAGCATGCGTCAGCTCATCTGTAAAATCTGGTTGGACGGAAATATGCCCGATGAATGGAACCTCAGCATCGTTTGCCCGATCCTGAAGAAAGGAGACCCTCTGAACTGCGCCAATTACAGAGGTATAAGTCTCCTTAACATCGCATATAAGATCTTATCTGCCGTATTATGTGAACGACTAAAACCGATCGTCAACAACCCGATCGGTCCTTATCAGTGCGGTTTCAGGCCTGGAAAGTCCACCATTTACCAAATATTCACACTACGGCAGATCTTGGAAAAGGCCCATGAATATAAAATCGATACGCACCACCTCTTCATCGATTTCAAAGTTGCCTATGATAGCGTGTTTAGAAACGACATCCTTGCCAAGCTCGTCCGTTTGTGCAAAATGACGATGGAGAACTCTCGCTGCTCCATCAAAGTCGGTAAGAACATCACCGAACCATTCGATGTCAGGAAAGGTCTTAGACAAGGCGCCGCGCTATCATGCGATCTCTTTAACATTGTACTTGAGAGAATTGTACGAAACTCACAAGCCAACCCCGGAGGTACAATCTTCTTCAAGTCTGTACAACTACTCGCTTACGCCGATGACGATGATTGGCATAATCGGAAGAACTTAGCGGGCCGTCAATGGGACATTTACAAGTATTGAGATTGAGGCAGCAAAGATGGGTCTAGCGGTCAAAGAAAGCAAAACAAAATATATGCTGTCTACAAAAAAGGACACCCAACATCGGCGTCTTGGACAGAACGCCACAATAGACAGATACAATTTTGAGGTAGTAAAGGATTTTGTCTACCTAGGCTCTATGGTCAGCTCCGCAAATGACATCAGTAGGGAGATCACACAAAGAATTACTCTTGCCAATCGTTGTTTCTATGGGCTAAAACGGCAGTTGAGTAGCAAAGCCCTATCTCGAACTACTAAGGTAACTCTTTATAAGACATTAATCATCCCAGTCCTGCTGTATGGCGCAGAGGCATGGGCTTTGAAAAAACCGGATGAGGATGCCCTTGGTTATTTTGAGAGAAAAGTTCTCGAGCGATCTTTGGTCCCGTCTGCATAGACAGTGAGTGGAGGAGAAGGTACAATGTCGAACTATACGGCCTGTACAAGGAGATTGACTTAGCCAGAAGAGTTCACATACAGCGACTAAGATGGCTGGGTCATTTAGAGCGGATGGAGCTCAACGTTCCCGCTAAGAAAGTCTTCGAATCCACCCCGGATGGACGACGCAGTAGAGGACGACCTCGCAGTAGGTGGCGCAAATAAGTGGAGGGAGACCTCAACCAACTTGGCGTGCGCAACTGGAGGCAGCTGGCTCGCAACCGTGCTGGCTGGAGAGGTTTATTGGTAAGTAAAAGTAAGTAAGTAAGTATTAACTGCTGTAATTGTTGTCTTAATGTCATTCCAGGAAGAAGATTGCGCGACCTGAGAGTCTGGTGGGACGGCAATTTAGTTATTACATCCTGGAAAGTGTGTTTGCATTAAAAGTTTCAGTGACTCGCTAGAGGAGTCCGTCCAAGTCCGTTGAAGTACATCATATTGATACCAAATAAGTTTAAAAAATAAATACGCTGTGGCTTGGAATATACAAATATGCATACTTATGTATCAACTTGTTGGCATCTTTCGTTCGTTAATATTTCGACACATTCATCGATCAAGGTCGGAAATAAAACACTTCTAAGCCAATGCTTAATTGGTCACAGTCAGATTTTTGATGATTCACTGACAATAATTTAGACTACGAGTCATCTCAGTGATAACCCCATTAGTCTACACATGTCTCCCCTTAAACTTTCAGCAATCTTATCGCTGTGTACTGAATTTCTCGTCAAGACTAGATTACTCTAAATCTGTTTAGTTTTTCAGATTTTATAATGTTTTGAACTATGTCACGGCTTCCTAGAATATGGAATTTCTTTTGATTTCTCTGACTTCAACTGACCACTTCTTATTTACGTCCAAGGTGCACACTTTATAGTTATATTCTCTTGATAATTGTTTATTTCTCACATGTTAGCTAAACATTTTTAACATTTCATCAACCGATTAAAATTTAACAGTCACACTCCTATCTTAAGTTATTTTTACTACCAAACACATCAATTAGACGTCTGGTTCAATCAAGCTTTATTACGATCATTAGTAAAGTCCCACAATGCTGTGTCTTATAAAAAATGGACAATTTAAATAAAAACTGTTTACGAAATATCACCGTACACAAAATTTGAAACGCACAACATTAAATTAAATTCCACGCATTTTCCCAAGCATTTAATTAAAAAAAAGATAATTAATTTGGAAAACGAAAATCTTCACTTTCAGTTTCAACTTCCATCCCGCATTCATCCATTCAAAGGTAATCTAATCTATCTCGCGTTTTGAAATACTAAACTCAGCCCATTTTTCAGACCTCAAGTTGGCACACAAAAAACCAAAAAAAGAAACCAAAACCGTTCACGCAAAATGAAGACAGCAGATACAAATGGGTGAAGAGAGAAAAAAAAAACAAAAAACAGTTAGTAGTTATAATAAATTAAAGGAAAATCCAACGAGCATAACTAAGAGCAACAACAACAACAGCGAATGTAATTAATTCACGCAACCCCACCATCAAACATCTTCATATCCCCCACTTAGCTGCAGATACACAAACTTAGACCGCGTAGCCGGCCGTTACCATGGACCGTAGTTGTAACGATCCCTTATTTGAATACATTTTATGGTTCTTTCAACACCGCTGTTGCGGTGCAAGACCAGCACGCCCCCGAAACCAACCAACAGAAATTTAACAGAGATTATGAGCTCCAACTTTGACTTTTACTTTTATTTTCTTTGTACGCACTTTTTCGGGTGGAATACATCGCAAAACCCCACCCCCACCAGTTTGAAACAAAAAAAAAAAAAAAAACAAAAGGGTGAACGAGAATTTCCAAATCCCACCCTGACAACGGAGATACACAGATACACAGATACAAATGATTAGGGTGCTGATTCTCTTGATGAGGTTTATCACGATGATGTTGATGATGATGCTGTTGACGGTGGTAATACGGTGATGACGTGGGTAGTACAGACTGGAATAAAGAAAAAAAAAAATCGCATCTACGTGTAATATTTATCTGTATGGGGTAGTTCAAGGTGTACACCTGGTTCGCATGTACCTACCATTGAATTAAACGTGCAAATGTATTGACAGAAGCAGAGAGGGTGACTGGCAAAAAGCGTACTGTCCATATTGTGGGGATAACCCACATGTTAACTCCGGCCAGTTACGTAATTTTTGTGGCAAATTTCGTTCGTGTACAACGCACATGCACATGACTATGTGTTGGAGTGTGATAAAAACTGACCATGGGTACCATATCCAAACAAGCATGCTAATTGCGAGTTTGCAGATTGATTTTGTTGGTAATTATATTTACGGTTTCGTTCAGAGAGAGGGAAACGATTTTCTTTTTATATTTTCAGTGTTTTTTGTGCTTCAAACGGTTTGCAGTGTTTATTTTGCAGCCTCTGGTTCTACAAATATTTATTCAACCGTGGGTGAAATTTTGAACAAAAATATTTTGATTTTGAGATGTTTTGCAAAGGAAGTGTTTTGTCAGGTAAAGCAGAGGCATGTTCTGTATATACTAGGACTACACCAAGATGGTAAACTCATGTGGAAAAAGCACGCAAAGGAGATATCCAAAAAGGTTACCCGTGATCTAGTGATATGCAGGAGCCTAACGGCTAAGTCCCCAGACTAAATTCAACATAGAGTTCAGGAAATCCAAGAGAACAGCATGGAGAAAGAACTGCGAAAAAATTGAATCCCTTCCAGTAGCAGCCGGGATGCAACGATAGATCGCCTCCACGTAGTGCATCCTGGGTAATGCTAAATAATCTATCACACTAAGGCTGCCAAACAATCAAATTATATCACTGATCTCCTGGCAAACAAGATACTATAACTACGGAATCTAAATGCAGTCTACTAACTCAAGAAACGGTTCTTGTAAGAACTTCCTAACGAAGAGAATCGGACCTTCAGTCCGCATTCTCCAACTAAATATTGAAGGTATAAACAAGTCCAAAAGCGAATACCTTTCTAAGATTCTTAAGGACAATGCTATTGACGTAGCAGTTATCCAAGAAACCCATTCGGCTTCGGAAGCTGACTTTAGTATTAGAGGCAAAATACACGGATACTCGGCCATCGGAGTGCTATACCGCCAGGCATATGGTTCTGCAACTTTCATACGCAACGGCGTTAAGAATGCGCGGTTAATCCAGCAAAGCTCCACAGACAACGTATTCTGCATCACCGTAGAAGTTGCTGGCACACGCATCACCAACGTATATAAACCTCCAACTATCCCTTGGCCACGAAGTGTCATACCACTCTTTGACCACCCTGCTGTCTATGTGGGTGATTTTAACAGCCACCATACATCATGGAGATACCCAAATAACGACCTGAATGGTCTTGAGCTATCAAAGTGGGCCAAGGATGCCGGCTCCTTTCATTCCAGACGGTGGCTCAGGGACTACAACCCCGATCTCACATTTGTGAGCTGCAACCGCGATCTAAGACCTCTTCAATCCAGTCGTCAAGTTCGCGCAAACTTCCCTCGTAGCCAGCACAGACCCATTGTCATTGACATCGGCATACAAATACCTATTGTTGAATCTGCTACCGTGAGGGACGAAGTAACAAACTTTGCTCGCAAACTTCGTACCCGTCTTCATGTTCACTGCAATAATTAAATAATCCGTACTATGGACGTGACAAACCTTGAGCGGCGACTACTAAGAACAAGACCTTTCGACCTAGCGCCATAAGGAAAAACCGCATTGTTGAATTTGTTGCCCAACCTAGATGGGGCCTAGATGGAGCCTCCTGGGACGAGTACACAAAAGCCCTGGACGCTAATATAAGATGGATCCACCCGCTAGCCAAAAATTATGAACGACTCGTCGGCACCATTCTCTCTACAGCCAAGAAACACATTCCGAGAGGATATCGGAAGCAGTACATCCCTGGTTGGTCGGATGAATGCGATCGCCTTTACAAAGAGTTCGAAGCGAATGGCCTGCCCGAAGCAGCTGACAAGCTTCTCCAGTCCCTCGACAAGGCACGTAGTGAAAAATGGCAACACACGGTCGAGAATACAAGTTTCGTCCACTCCAGCCGCAAGACCTGGAGTCTGCTCCGCAAACTCGGCTGCAGCACGCCAATTGCAGCCCTAAAACCTTCAATCAGCCCAAACGCGATAGCTTCCAGAATAGTAAAGCTTTCCAAGGCTCCCCCGGATAAAATCGAAACCAAACTCATCAAAAAGAATCTTACACCCCTATTATGGTTAGCGAATCGAACGTTCGGCTCAAGTCGAACTGTCCGCGAATTGCTTCTGGCGTGGTATTGCTGTTAGCAAACATTTTCATTCGAATAAAGAATAAGTGCTGACAAAGCAAAAAACAATTAAATGCCATCTCTGTGGTGTATAAAACGACAGAAGTAATTTCCCGGGACGTTCGACTTGAGTCGAACGTTCGATTCGCTTACCAGATTAGGGGTGTTAAGTTACTGAAATCAGAGTCACACGCGCTAGCAGAGTTCTCAAGCCTATTCACACTGAAGGAAGTAGAAGCATCACTCCAAAAACTCAAGTCATGCAAGGCCGCTGGACTAGATGGGATCTTCTTCTTCCTTTTATCAGCGAGGCTATGATCCGAAAACAAGGGATCACAACCCATCCACTTCACCACATTTCTACTGATCTGCCTGTGGGGTTCGCCTAGATGGGATATTCCCGGAATTCCTTATTCACAGCGGCATCCATTTTAAGAACTGGCTCGCGCGTTTCTTTTCAAACATACTGGAAACAGGGCACTTCCCCGCTAACCTCAAGAAATCAAAAGTAATCGCTTTACTCAAACCAGGTAAGCCCAGCGACCAGCCAGAGAGCTACCGCCCAATCGCGCCACTATCTTTCACGAATTCATCCAACTGCTGGGATACGCGGACGATATTGACATCATTGGAAAATCCCGGCAAGCCGTTGTAGAAGCATTTACGGCAATTAAAGAGCAGGCGAAACGAGTAGGTCTTGAAGTAAATGAGGACAAGACTAAGTACATGTTGTCAGCAAACAAAAAATGATCTGCTCAAAATCTTGGACAGAACGTCACTGTTGATGAACTTCGAGGTAGTTAAGGAGTTTACCTACCTCGGAGCAAACATAAATCCCACAAATGACACCTTGGTGGAGATCCGACGAAGAATAACCTTAGCAAACCGCTGCTACTTCGGTTAAGCAAAACAACTGGGTTCAAAACTCTCAACTCGACGGACCTAATTTATGCTCCATAGAACGCTCATCTTACGAGTTTTGCTTTATGACGTCGAGTGCTGGACGATAAGTAAGAAAGCAGAGCAAATATTGGGTACCTTTGAGCGAAAAATACTTCGTCGGATATTAGGTCCCACATACGAGGAAGGCGAATGGAGGAGAAGATACAACCGCGAACTCTATGAGTTGTACCAGGATGTGGATGTGGTCCAAAAAACCAAGCTGGCTCGGCCACATCGAGCGAATGGACAACAACGCTTCAGCTAAGAGAATCTTCGAATATCAGCCCCCAGTTTTGAGACGGCAAAAAAGGCTGAACCGCCGCGCCGGTATAAAGACCAAGTTGTCGCGGATGCCAGAAAACTTGGTCTTCACAACTGGAAGCAGCGTGCCTGGGATCGCAGAGGATGGAAGGCAGCCGTGTCTCAGGCAGAGACTCTCCAAGGGTTGGGAGCCCTTTAAGTATGTAAGTAAGTAACGGGTTAGCCTTCATTAGACGTAGTTTAAACATTTTAAGATGGATGTATGCATATTACCATTGAAAGGCCAATGATCACATATGGAGTGACAGTCACAACGAGGGAGGCACTCACAAAAATCCAAAGACTTGCGTACCTCTGCATCACCGGGGCCATGAGAACATGTCCAACTGCACCCATGGAAGTACTTCTAGAGCTAACTCCGCTTCATGTCGTAGTTGAGCAAAATGCAAAGCGGACGATCCTAATGATGGCAAAATAAGGTATTGGAAAGTAGAAATGCGTTAGTTTGGGAGAATACGATGCACTTCTTAAGAAACTTCCCCTTCTGGCACTCCTCAGGGACGACAGTATCAGAAAATGTAACTTTGGGAAAAACATTTGTACAATGTTAAGTAACAAGAAAGAGTGGAGCAACGAACTCACAATATACGGACTGGGTAATCACACGATAAAGTGGTATACAGACGGTTGGAGAACTGGAGAAGGCACAGGGGAAGGCGTGTTTGGACCAAGGACGAAGCACTCAGAACCCATGGACAAGAGTACCAGCATCTTTCAAGCTGAAATATGTGGTATAGATAGATGTATCCAAGTCAATCTCGAAAGAAGATACAGCAACTGCGACATAGCAATACTGTCAGACAGTCAAGCAGCTATCAAAGCACTTGACTTCTACGAGTAAGTCAAGTCGAAATTTGTGTGGGAATGCGAACACAATCTTAATGAATTGGGTAAGAACAACGAAGTAACGCTCTACTGAATACCCGGTCATGTCGGGATAAAAGGTAATGAAGCAGCAGACTCCTCGGCAAGACAAGGAGCTGCTGAACTCTAGATTGGATCTGAACCATTCTCGGAATAGGGGAACATACCATACGCGAAGAATTTAGGAAAATGAACAAAGAAGACAGGGTAAGAGCCTGGAAAAATAATACGGTTCTGAGTCAAGCTTAGAAACTACCGGATTGCTAGAATCAAAAGAGATTTTTAGGCCTGCATCTGCCTTAAAAAGAATAACCTACGAATCCTAAAAGTCTTCCTAAGGGGGCGCTCCAAACTTAGTGAGCATTTATGGAAACTAGGTATAACAAATGTAGGCCTTTGCAGATTCTGCACTGGGAATCAACAACTGACGGGAATCAACTGCACTGGGAATCAACACAGTGACATCAGCCAAGGCTCATTTGAGTGACGGTACAGCATATGAAAGGGTACTACAAACCTTACTTACGAAAAATTCTGCATTGTTTGAAAGTTCTAGAGAGGCAATTAAGGACTTTCAGGTAAATATACACATTAAGGACAACACTAATCCTATTAATATTCCAGCCAGACCTATCAAATTCGGAATACAACGCAACGTGGAATTGGAAGTAAACCGACTCGTAAAAAAGGGCATTATATCGCCTGTTGACCCTAACACAACACCTGTAGAATGGGCAACGCCTACGGTTAACGTCCCCAAAAAGGATGGAAGAATCCGAATATGTGGAGATTTTAGGACTACGATCAACCCTTTACTCGTTAAGGACGCACATCCAATTTCTCTTTTTTTAATGCTGCAACTTCAAAAAATAAAACAGAACTGCGATCCTTTTTAGGACTTGTGAATTTTTACGAGAAATTCATCCCAAATTTACACGGAATTTGTACAGACTTACACTCAGCAACTAAGGCGAAATCTAAATGGAGGTGGGACTGTCTTGAGCAGCAGGCATTCGATCACGTCAAAGGGAAGCTTTCACAGTTACACACACTCGTTCCTTTTGACATTACAAAGAATCTCTATCTGGCATGCGACGCTTCCGAGAAAGGCCTCGGGGCGGTTTTATTTCACAAGGATGCAAAGGGAACTGAAGTACCAATTGCGTTCGCGTCAAGGAAATTGGCAGCTTTAGAGGAAAAATATTCAGTTATAGATCGAGAAGCGATGGCCATATTCTTTGCTGTAAAGAAATTTGACCAATACTTGAGGGGAATACAGTTCACGTTGCTTACGGACCATAAGCCACTTGAATATCTACTAGGAAGGAACCGGGATCTACCGAAGCTCGTCAATAATCGCTTGACCCGTTCGGCGTTATACGTCGGGCAATATGATTATGAGATTAAATATCGAAAAGGGACGTTTAACACGGTTGCGGATAATCTTTCACGTCTTCCCAACAACAACGAAAAGGCATCAAAAGAAGAATAGTTAATCTGCCTAATTAACACACTACAGCATAATAAGAAGTATAACGATATACAGCTATTAGAAAGTTTGCTAGCCCAAGCCACAAAGCAGGACAAGACCCTCCAACAGGTTATGTGGAAAATGAACACGAACTGGCACTCATCGATTTTAAAACAGGAGTTGAAACCATATTATGATAAACGGGAAGAATTATCAAGGGAAAACGGCATACTAATGTGGCAGGGGCGTATGGTCATTCCAGAGAAGCTTCGAAAGAAGGTATTGCATCATCTACATGAAGGGCATCCAGGTGTTGTTGCAATGCGAGCACTAGCAAAATATTATGTCTGGTGGAGAAACATTGACAAAGACATAGACAATTTTATAAAGAACTGTCGGAGTTGCCAAGAAAATCGACCAAATTTGACAGAACTTCCAGTGCGCTCATGGTCCATTCCTGATCGCGTATGGGAACGACTTTACGTCGATTTCGCAGGTCCATTTAAGGATAAGACGTGGCCGATTGTTGTCGATGCTTTGTCAAAATGGATAGAAGTTAAACCTATGAGGACTATGACAGCCGATAATCTTTGTGATGCCTTGGACGAAATCTTTACTACCTTTGGGCTACCGAATATGATTGTTTCAGACAATGGAGCGCAGTTCACCTCCAAAAAGTTCAAAGATTTTTGCGACCAACGAGCGATAAGACATATTACGGCTACACCATATTATCCGAGAACGAACGGCTTGGCCGAAAGAGTTGTAAGGACGTTCAAATCGAGAATGTTAGCCAGCCGATACGATTAAGAAGGAGAGAAACGACAACTTAGAAACTTGCTATCGTCGTACAGAAACACACCACACGGTGCAACGGGCAAACCCCCAACAGAAATAATGTTCGGAACTGTCATATTTGATAACATAAAAACAAACACACAGAAAGAACTCCAATATAAGAACGTTAAGCAACAAATTGAATAGAGTGGAGGAAGCATCAGAGAGTTTAAGCATCAGCAAAATGTGTATTGTAAAACAAAACTGGATCAAAACTGGACGCCTGCTAAGGTCATAGAAAGGACGAACAAATACTCTTATGTGGTAGAAACAGCCGACGGTGTCCGTCGAAGGAGACATGCTGATCAATTGCGAAGTCGAAGTAATTCCAACTTGCAGCACTACGAAGGATTTCCAGATGGTAATGTTTCCAATTCAGGGTTGAGGTCTAACACTGATATCAGTAGCAGGGATATCAGTCGAAAGTAGGTCCGGGCAAACATCAGCATTGTCACCATCCATCCTAAAAACCAATAAGTCACCAACACGATCACAACTAGCACAACGTGCACAGCATATGATGGTCAAAGAAGGCTGTACTCAAGAGGCACAGTTGACACCTAGCAAGGGAAACTCTGAGCCGATATTGCGGAGAAGTTTACGGCAGCGGAAACCACCAGAGCGATTGGTTCTTTAAGGCAAGGGTGAAATGTAGAGTGAACACACTCGCAACTTAACGACTCGTTGAGTTACGACTGTCGCCGGCTTTCAACGTCATGTACATATATGTCATTCTCTTCCCTTATCGTGTAAGCAGCACATCTAACCTTTTTTCTTTGTATAATTTTTATCTTGAAGTATTAAATTGAATTATATTAACTTTATGGTATATGTCTTCTTATTTCCATTACACAACAGTGTTCACACAAGCTTTCGCAATTGATCGGACTGACTTTATATATTTCATGAGAAATAAATAAATGCTTGCTGACATCAGGATTTGAACCATGAACCGTTAGCGTGGCAATTGAAGACGTTACAACTATACCATTAGCACCCCCATATGTACATATGTAGGATCTGCAAGTCACTCGTGATTTAAGCTGCTAGATCTAATTTTTGTTCTTGATTTTTGGTGCAATGGAACACCTTAAAAAATACGGCTTTCAAAAGGCTTGCTTAAAAATAATATAAACGACGCAGAACGCTAAGTAAGATTTAAAGACGAAAATATGGCTCTAAGAAGTACTGGCTTGAAGCATTGAACGCAGTTTTCTGGTGCCACATCCAAAATCACTCAGAAACATGCTAGAATCAACGTATCTAATCAGAATTGTGACGAACTATTGTGGATATTCTGCGCCTGTTATACTATGTCGACAGGGGAAACGAAAAAAGTTGGTGGAGTCCAGTGGGTCTACGGTTGCGAAAAATTATGCACAGCGACGTTTTAGGACTTTCAATAACCGTGCAGAAGAAAATTTAAAGTTTTTTTTTTAACGATATCGCTGAACTGTTGCTAAGGATGGAACACAGCAGCAATGAGACAATAAGGATTGCTCGGCAGAAGACTCTAACGAAACATTTAACTGAGGCGATCATAAACAGTTAATAGAAGTTATGACAGATACGAGACTCCAAGACGTGCCATGATTGCCGTGACATCGGGTAGGCGACTCCCCGGTATCCCTAGAAATAGATGGTTGGACCAAGTCCGACATCTGTCCTGCAGCCGTCTAGGGATTCCTCTTGATGAGTTGGAGTCAATGGCGGAGGATCGAGAAGGATAGAGACTCTACCTGAGCATCCTACCCCCGCGACCCTCATGAAAATGTATGTATGTACGAGACTCCCGTTTAACATATTAAGCTATACGCATGAGTATAGTGGACTAAAAATATTATAAATACCTTAGTTGGCTTCAAAATAAGAGTTTATGTGTAACCAACCTGAAAAGAAAAAATAAAAAAAATGGTTAACAAACAAGCGTAATATGATTTTGAAATTTTGTTGCATAATAGTTACAAGAGAAGCATGACGTCTAAGGGTGGCTCATTTAACAAAAAAAAAAACATCGACTGTTTTTCATCATTTGATTCTAGTCAGTTCGTGAGCAGGGCTCCTGCTGCTCGAAAAAACTGGATGCAAGGTTATTGTTTGCACAGAAAATGTTGCTATCCTAACAACAGGCAAATACCCACAGCCGCTCGCCGTTATTATGCAGTCTGCTCTTAACGGACTGCTCATATGGGCCAACAAATGCGACCTCTCCGTTAACCCGACGTAGACCGAGCTAGTTCTATTTACAAGAAAACACAAACACCTTGACTCCACTCCACCCAAAATAAGAGGATCCACTCTTAAACCTTCAAATAGCGCTAGCTATGTAGGCCTATATAGCTTGACCGAAAGGTAATTTGAAAAGAGAATGTCGTCGAACGTGTCAGAAAATCGCTGACTATGGTTAGGTTAGGTAGATAGATGCCATTTGACAAAGTCACTGCTCACTCAGATCAACAGTACGAGCCCATTGTGCCCAATCATTTAACCATGGAAACGCTGTAAAGAAAGTCCGCTGTTAGAATCACCCAGAAAGTGATATGAATCTTAGGAGGTCCATCAGCTCAACATTATCCAAGTCCTCCAGCTCCGAGAAGAAGTAACTACGAAGTACGACTCATTCTTCTGACGGATAGAGTAGGACAGTCACACAACAGGTGACGAACAGATTCAATTTCTTCTTCGTCCCTGCAACTTCTGCATTAGTCGTTATGCAGGACACCGAATCGCTCCGCGTGAACACAAATGGCACACTGTCCAGTAATTATGCCAGAAATGACCCGTGTGTTATAACGACTAAGTTTTACCAGAGAGGTTGATCTCTTCTTTCTGTAGGCCAGTCATAACGCCTGGCCTGGCCGTTGTGCATGTTTCCAGATGAACCCAGCGACTGTTTGCTCGACCGGTGGTTTCATCTTCTATTTGCTTCCGTAAGAAACTGATTGGGGTTGTTACAGAGGGGAGGGCTCGCGAAAAGTGCAGCGCCAACCCTTTCCTAGCAAGCTCGTTAGCCCTTTCCTTACCTTCGATATCCATATGCCCTGGTACCCAGCAAAGGGTCACAA
Source organism: Brachypalpus laphriformis (assembly GCA_945910035.1). Taxonomy (NCBI): domain Eukaryota; kingdom Metazoa; phylum Arthropoda; class Insecta; order Diptera; family Syrphidae; genus Brachypalpus; species Brachypalpus laphriformis. The sequence continues at coordinate 41,130,250 of OX246756.1, forward strand.
CATTAGCTCTAGATATCTTATTGTGATACCATGTGGATCATGAGAGAAAGTTTATCCTACCTACTCGTTAAAACCATTTTGAGCTTCTTATGAAGCGTAGGAGGCCCCTAATGTCGATGTTTTCAGGTCGCCTATGTCATTGTAGTAGGGGGGCTCCTAGGTGAAGCTTCCTTCTACGGGAGAGAGCTGTGCAGAAACAAAGAAGGTGAGTAATAGTTTCTTCCTCTTCTTCATCCATGCAGCGTCTACAAAAGTCATTCACAAAAAGGCCTAGCCTTGTAGCATGCTTGCCTATTAGACAGTGTCCAGTGATGACACCTATTATAGCGCCGATATGCAATCTGTTGAGAGAAACACATTTTGCTTCCCGGGCACGAACAATTCTCAGCAACCAAGAGCGCATCTATTTGTTCAAAGATGCGTTTTGAAGCTTGAATCTTTCTCTGCTATCTGTCATGACATTTGGTTGACATTTAACAGTTATAAAAATTATTTATCCAGAACACCTTTTCATTTGATGTTGAAATTTTAACATGGAACAAAGAGCGATCATTAAATTCCACGCAAAACTTGGTAAAAATGCATCAGAAACATTCCGATTGATACAACAAGTGTATCGTGATAATTGTTGGAGTAGAACAGTTGTTTTCGAGTGGCATAAACATTTTTTTGGGGCGGAAGAGAGACACTGGAGGATGACAAACACACAGGAAGGCCAATTTCAGTTCGGACGCCTGAAATGATCCAAAAGGTACGTAATTTTGTTGCAGAAGACTGCAACGCTTTACTGAGAATGATGGAAGAGGCCTTAAACACCAAGTTTTGAAGCGTTTGCTGGCAGGAATCCATTGTATTCGACCCGAATATCGCGATCCAGAAAATTGGTCTTTGTTGCATGATAATGCACCGAGTCACACAGCATTCATTGCTCGTAAATTTTTGGCTCGAAATCAAGTGTGTGTGTTAAATCATCCACTGTATTCACCTGATTTGGCACCGTGCGATTTCTTGTTCTCGAAATTGAAATAAGTTAAAAGGATGCTTTTTTTACAATATTCCGACCAGTTAAGCAGCTTCGACACAGGCACTGGAGGCAATTCCGCAAAATGAGCTAGAGAACTCATTTAAATTACTATTGAATCGCTGTAACAAGTGTATTGAATCGGGAGGAGAATATTTCGAATAAAAACACCGAAAAACAAACAGAAATCGTGTTTTAATTATGTTTCTAGAGCCAGTCCACACTGTGTATCTACGAAATTTTATTTTCATAAATCTGAAAAAAAAAGAAAGAAGCAAATATCCCCCAGAGGTATAGCTATATGTTACGGAATTTAAGTTAGTAAATATTTGTAAATGAGCACTGAAATTATTTTTGAAATGCATTCCATTGCGTGGCCCCCAAGAGATATCTCAATTACAAATTACACGCATTTTCTGAAAATAATCTCCCACTCATTTCCCTATTTCATTGATGCGTATCCATCATAGGAGCCCCCAGTGTGCATGCACTTAACGCATGCATTCCTTTTGACGGTCTACCGCCCTTGGGTTTTCCATTTACACTCTCCCCGTCTTATCAAAAAAACGATTTCCCAATAAGATTAAAAAAAGAAAAAACTTGTTACACAGTGTTTTTGAAAATAAATTGAAAAATTATTAAAACGAAATTCAACGTATTGTGTTGCGCGCGCGCGCGTATCTAATTTTAGAAGCGCACTCTCGGTGGCGTTTTATAAATCTGTTGTCGATGGAGGTCTTATCTCAAATTCAAAAGTTCAAAACCCAATGAACGATTAGAGACCAACGACTTTTTTTTTTATTATTTGAACTGTTTGCATGGGGTAAACATAGGCAAGTGAACTACCATATATCTCGGAAACGTGGAAATGACTCTGAGTCTAGTGAGTTGTTAAACCTGAAATATGATCTGATTCCTACCAAAGTTAATTTTTTTTTTAATCCATTCCAAGGTTAGATACCAATCAGAGTGAATTGAATTCAAGTTGGGTCTCTATACACACAGACGTAAATTAAATATGTACTCGTAATTGAACGTAGTGTACTGGTGCTGGTTCCGGGCGGATCTGTTCGTAGATATAAACAAAAAAATAAAACACTGAACGAGAGACACCACCCAATGCCAATGAACTTCTTCAAGATCAAACATAAAAAAAGCTACACTGCCTGTGATAGTTGATTGAAAGCGAATTTATTTGATCAAGTTTAGTTAAATAAAATTGTGTGTAGCAGTAGTAGTAGTAGCAGCAGTGGACGTAGGTTTGTTTTTCATGTGATCCTGAGAGCTATGTGCTCATAATATCTAAGAATGTAGCAGGTGAACTGGAAGTGGCTTCAAAGGGAGCTGTAGTTCCAGCAATGGCAATTTGATATGGACCAGAGAACTTAAGCAAGTAGTTCATTTTATGAGCCACTCGAAACATTCACTGCCTTCACCCACATTCACATTTATTCCAAGATATGATTAGCTACCCTCACACTTTATTGCGACCATAATATGTACCCTGAAAATTCTACACTTATTTAATACGAGCTACTTGAAACCATTCGAAGGCTCGTGAATCACTTCATTTGTGAATACTCTGTTTGAGAGAATACTTTGAGTGCGAGCCTGCTACGCATTCAAATATTCATGAGTGTCGATTCATACTTGTTTGTTTTCTTTGTGCGTGAGACTGTTGACGGCTCCACTGCAAATGAGTGGATTCATGCAGTACTCTGATATGGACTGTAGTCTCTGTGGAGTCTCGTTTGGTGTCTCAACGACTCACTCTGACATAGGCATGAATTTTATCTAACCATTTGCTCCATCCCGACCAGTTGAAGAAAGAAAGATTGGTCCTCCTACCAAAAGATAATAAACCACAGCAGGATCGCCTATCGTATAGGCATCTATGCATGTTAGACACTCTGCGGAAAATACTGGAGCGCTACATAAGTGATAGATTGGAGAGTGCAATCGATGAGGCAGCAGGTGGCCTCGTAGATCGTCAGTATGGATTCCGTAAGGCACGTTCTACGGTCGTCGTCGACGCCACCGACGCCATCGACGTAGTCGTGAATACGGCGGAAAAAGCAATCGAAGGAAGACGATGGAAAGGTGGGAGTAAACAGTACTACGCAATCATCACGCTGGATGTAAAGAACGCCTTCAACACTACAAACTGGAGAAATATCTAGCGAGCACTTACCGCAAAGGGAGTACCAGACTACCTGCAGAAGATAATGACGGACTATTTCAGAAATAGGATACTGCACTACAACACAGGGGTGGCAATGGTGTAGTGGTAACATCGTCAACTGCCACGCTAATGGTTCATGGTTCAAATCCTGATGTCAGCAAGCATTTATTTATTTCTCATGAAATATATAAAGTCAGTCCGATCATTTGCAAAAGCTTCTGTGAACACTACTGCGAAGGCATAACACTGGCAGTAACTTGGTCATGTGGCTGGAAAAATTGTTCGCTCTATTGATGATTATTTGCCCTTAACATCGATTATCGGGAAAAAAGTACTGTGAATCAGAAGCAATGACAATAATAACAAAAATCTCCCCAGTTATCTGGACGCCATCCCCGGAGAATAGCTGAAGCATAATATATATTATATCTCTCTCTCTCTCTATCCATCCTTTCCAAACGCCCGCACTGTGTGTAACCATGTTAAATGGTATTCATAACCCTTTAAGTGAGCGCAAATTAAAAAAAAAAACAACACCGACGATGGACCGAGACAGTATAACGTTACAGGCTGTGTGCCCCAAGGCTCCGTACTAGGTGCGCTACTTCTTCTTCTTCCTTTTTCAGCGAGGCTATGATCTGAAAATAGGGGATCATAACCCTACCAGCGTTCGCTACTATGGAACCTAATGTATGATGAAGTCATCAGACTTAAAATCCCGATGTCTTCGAAAATAGTACGCTTCGCCGACGACATAGCAACCAAACTTCTTAAGGAATTGGAGCAAGACTACAATGAAGCTATTGGGATGGTTCAGGACTGGCTAGTACGCATGGGCCTACAACTTGCAGAGGAAAAGACAGAAGTAGTGCTCATAAGCTACTGCACTAAGGTCGGTAATGACCTCACCGAGACCTTTGACGTCAAAAAAGGTTTTAGACAAGATGACGCGCTGTCATGTGACTTCTTTAATATTGTACTTGAACGGATTGTGCGGAACTCACAAGCCAACACCGGAGGCACAATCTATTACAAATCTGTACAACTGCTGGCATACGCTGACGATATAGACATTATCGGAAGAACTCAGCGGGCTGTCACCGGTGCGTTTGCAAGCATTGAGGCGGAAGCGGCCAAAATGGGTTTAGCGATAAACGAGGGCAAAACCAAGTATATGCTGTCAACAAGAAGGGAAAACCAACACCGACGAATTGGACAAAACGTCACAGTGGGCAGCTATAACTTCGAGGTAGTAGGGGACTTTGTCTACCTTGGCTCTGCTATAAATTCTACAAACAAAATCAGTGCAGAAATCAATCGAAGAATAACTCTTGCCAATCGCTGTTTTTTTGGGCTTATAAGGCAATTCAACAGTAAAGCCCTATCTCGAACAACTAAGGAGACTTATATAAGACCTTGATCATCCCAGTCCTACTTTACGGCGCTGAAACATGGACTTTATTAAAAGAGGATAAAGATATCCTTGGTCGCATCGAGAGAAAAATTCATTGTAAGATATTCGCTCCCGTTTGCGTTGACGGGTTGTGGAAGAGAAGATTCAATCACGAAGTATACGAGCTGTACAGCGACATCGACCTAGTCAAAAAACTGCGTATTGGACGTCTGAGATGGTTAGGAAATGTAGAGCGAATGAACAGCAACGCTCCGGCACGCAGAGTCTTCGAATCTAACACAGAGGAACGACGCAGTAGAGGACCTCCTCGCCGTAGGTGGCGCGCACAAGTTCAAGGAGACCTCGACCAACTTGGAGTGCGCAACTGGAGGCAATTAGCTAAAGACCGAGCTAAATGGAGAGGCTTGTTGGTTGAGGCCCAGGTTCACCCCGAACTGTAGCGCCACCTAAGTAAGTAAGTATGTCGAAGGCCTTAGTTATGGCCACGGATAGACCGGCATAGCTTCTTTTCTCATCAATCCCTTTGTTTATTAATGAGCAGAATGCTAAGAGTGGATCTTCGGTAGGAAACACTCGACTGGAGCACTCAGACACAACTGGTCCATTGTACTGCCAGAGAGCAAACCCTGATTTACCCATTTTATTGGAATTTCCTTGACTTTCGAAGAAAGCCAAGCAAGCACTTCAGTGATGAGGAGCTTACACTACCAGCACTCACCACATCCGCACCGAAGATCTGCCACCTGATACGACCGGACACTCACAGAGATCATGTTCCGCAGTGTCGTCGCTCTCTCCACAAGCGTCGCAGGTTGTAGTGTCACTTAAGCCTAACACGTTAAGGTGCTTGGCAAAAGCGAAGTGGCCGATAAGTTGTCTACAGTCTTTTCTGCTGAGAGACAGCAAGAATGCCGCTGATTTCTTACAGACGTCCAGGAGCATGCGTTTAGTCAACCTGCAACCTGGAGAGTCGTGCCACACACAATTGTGCTCGTGAGAGACCCAATCGTCAATGGAAGCCCTAACCGAAGATGCTGGAAGACCCAACGCGGGTTCGGGACCTGAGAAAGCCTCCTCTGAGCCTTGTCTAGCAATCTCATCGGAGATCTCGTTCCACAAGATCCCAGTGTGACCTGGGACCCAGATAAGAGACAAGAAACAAGTTAACAATAGCACATTTTAACTGGTCGGGAAATATTCCACTGAATAGGCTTAAGTTAAGGAGGTAAACCAAAATGTTAACTATGTTTAGAGCTATATTCTTTAAGGTAAGACTAGAAATGCGATCGTCTCCACAAGAGTTCGTTTAATTAAGAGAATTAATGAATGACAGGATTTCAATACCAGTAATTGGTTCAAAGAAGAAGCTTTCACTGTAAACTTCACCTTCCACCAGATTACCATCGGCACATCGGTTACAGTGAGTAGCGTAATCATGTCAATCAGACATTTGACCAAACGAAGTGGAAAAGTCCTTTAATACGTTGGCTATCGTTGTAGAGTCGTCAGAAACAGAATTATTATTAGCCAGTGCAATAGGGTTGGGAATTTTCGAAGCATTGCTATTGATTTTGCTGTTAATCACTCTCCATTATTTTCTAGGGTTGCCTTGTGAACTGTGCACTTTAAACAGATAGTATTTATCACGGCATAGCCGAATTTCCTTGTTTACTTTCAGACACAATGGCTTGAATGGTTATTGTTTATTTCTGTGGTTGTGTACTTTAGTGGCTTGGCAAACCCTTTTTGAAAAAAGACACCTGAATCTAAGGGATGAAACGGAATGCCACTGACAACAAAAATGGGTTGCAGTCTCAAAAAACTACCAACAGATGTACGAGGGCAAGGTGAAACGTTCTCGGCCTGACGCAGAGATAGCGTTCCAATCAGCAAAACATTATGTTTCCTGCCTGAGTGCACTTCTCATTAGTTCGTATGACAAGTTTCAACTTATTCTCTCAAGTAGTTTGTTTACACGAATTTTTGCAGTAGACGTCTTGCGTGTTTTTCGTTAAAATGGATAAACTTGAATATCGTGCGGTCATAAAATTCTTCGTTTTGGATGGGTTAACCCATAAGGGAATTCATCCAAAGTTGACAAAAGTTTACGGGAACTCTGCTCCTTCCATGTCAACCGTTAAAAAGTGGGCAGCTGGATTTAAACGTGGTCGCACATCCCTCGAAGATGACCCACGTGAAGGACCGCCAAAAACCGCAACCACACCCGAAACCATCGAAAAAGTGCATGATATCGTGTTGGACTATAGACGAGTGAAGGTGAGTGAGATAGCTGAGGCTGTGTGTATATCGGAAGAGAGGGTGCGAAACATCTTGCACGAAAACTTAGGGATGCGAAAGCTCTGCGCAGATGGGTGCCGCATTTGCTGAATGCCGATCAAAAGTAAATGCGCAAACGATTTTCGCAGCAATCTTTGGACCGATTCAATAGGTATCCGACCGATTTTGTGCGGCGATTTGTCACCATGGTTGAGACATGGGTCCACCACTACACACCAGAAACGAAACAGCAGTCGAAGCAGTGGGTGGAAGCCGGTGGTTCAGCGCCAAAGAAAGCGAAGTCGATTGCATCTGCCGGAAAGGTCATGGCCAGTGTGTTTTGGGATGCGAAAGGGATCCTGTTAATTGATTACCTTGAGAAAGGCAGAACAATTACAGGCGAACATAACTCCATTCTTTAGGAATGAGTTGGAGGCAGCTCAAACGCGTTGCAGAACTCCGAACACGATGGCGCGCAGGCGTGGTTGACGCCTTATGCCCCCCGAGGGGTTAAAGGATCTAACTAACTATAACTCCAACCTTCTTGACCAAAAAAAAAAACAAATATTTGGCGCAACAGCTCTTTAAAGTGCCAGGGCCTAGCTTCTCGCAACCACTCATGTTGTGTGCGTCATATTTTTCACACGAATGGAAGGGACCTACAGTTTAATGCCGAATCCGAACGGCGACTTGAGAAGCATTTTCGTGACAACAATACTCTCGGATGTTTGTGAACGACGAGACGCTCGCGAGAGGTGGGACCGTGAAAAAACTTTTTGGTATTTTGTGGGATTCGAACTTGGAACCTCATGCGTAGTGATCCGACACACTAACCACTTACGCCACGGCACCTTCTTGACCAGCTGGATGCCAAAATTCGGGAGAAGAGGCCTGGCTTGAAGAAGAAAAAAATCATCTGTCACCAGGACAATGCACCTGTACACAAGTGTGCGTTGGCGATGGGAAAACTGCGGGATTTGGGGTACGATTTGCTCGGCCATCCCCCTTATTCACCTGATTTGGCACCTTCAGACTACCATCTGTTCCCAAACTTGAAGAAATTTGTTTCTGGGAAGCGATTCGCATCCAATGCAGAAGTTGAGAGGGCCGTAGATGAATATTTTCACAGCCTTCCAGACTCTCACCTCCGAGAAGAAATACTGATGTTGGAGAAACGCTGGACTAAGTGCTCTCAAAAATAACAAATGTCCTCACTGGACACTGCGTCATAGGAAGACATGCCCAAAGATTAGGTACCCCTCATAATGACTTCTGCAGAAGCTGCAGAGATGAAGAGGAAGAAGAGACCATCAGCCATCTCCTGTGCGCCTGTCCTACGCTCGCCAACATCAGGAAGGCCACTCTGGGTGAATACTTCTACAATGATCTCAATGATCAAAGTAACGCCTTTACGGCTAAAATACACGACTCCATTCAACGAAGCAAATAGTTCCAAGAGTAAGACGGTGATCCACCCGCCTTACACATCGGTAGTACAATGGACGTACTTTCTGGTCTATGTACATCCTCATCGAGGGCCGATCCTAACCTAACCTAAGTGTGTTGAAGTCAAGGGAGATTATGTAGAAAAATAAAATGATTTTTTAACTGAAAATCGCAGTCTTTCATTGTCAGGTCGAGAACTTTTCACCTTGCCCTCGTACGTTATGTTGTCGGTTGATGCTCTCCCATCTGCACATTTACCCACTCCTTCCTGCAAATATCGGTCGTTTAACAATATTTTCTCTTTAATTGCACGCACTAAACAGATTAACGACAAATGCAATTTATGACACTCTCACGAAACGCTTTGCCTGCAAATGTCACTCCTCAGCTGACGGACACTAGCTACAGAGTGACAAGCAATTTACTTGTAATGTTTCTTGTTCACTTGTGTCTTTTATGCGAATGACACAACTTAACTGCTGGCCTTCCCGCTGAGTACTTTCACTTTCCACAGTTTATAAATTTACATGTTAAGCTGAATGAATTATACCCAAAACGATACTAATGACCGGTACACGACTAACTTTTTGTTTTTTAGCTTTTTTAAGAGAAAAAAAGCATACAAGGAAATAACAATAAATGAGGTCGATGCACAAGTGGAATTCCATATGAGCCACTTGGCATGCCGAATGCAAAAATTGCTTCGTACCTTTGGGAAAGACTGTGTGTATCTTATCTAAAGAGTTTGGCTGCGATATTGATCTACGCAGCTATTTTGTTAGATAACAGCAAATAACTGTATGACTATCAACAAAAGAAGTAGAAAAACAACCGAAAAGGAAAAGAAAAGAAAAAGAGATTTTGAGATAAGAAAGTATTTTCCATTTTTATTGTCATTTCTGATTATTTAATTCACAGTTTTATCGCAGAGCGTCTTTTTTTTCACATTTTGACGCAAATTGCATAAGCTGTCTGTTGGACGGTGGACGGTGGATATTGCGGAACTCTTTTTGTTTTATAATACACTCCATGGGATTTTGTGATAAGCGAATGACTATAGACAAAGACAAGCAGAATGATAAGAGAACTGGGTTTGTGTGCACCGAAAATGAGGATGTTGTGCAAAAAAAAAAAGAAAAAAAAAAAATGATGACAGTTTTGTTTGACACCCCTTTTTGGGGTTGCAACAACGGTTGATGATGATTTTATGAGATTGTGTTGAATTTATGATGTTTTTGGGGCTAGTTGTTTGAGTTATTTAAGCTGATAGGTTGGAAGTTATTTGTATTTGTTTCAAATGACTAAGCAGATACACAAATTACTAAACGATTTTATATAGCAATTACGTAAAGAATCTGGGGGTAGTTGGTCAGAGAACTATTTGCACAGCGAGCAAGTTCGTAATGTACTTTGCCTAGAAGCATAACACTGAAACAAAGTGTGGACGTCATAGTTTAAGACGTTGGCCAATAGTAACTGATATAAGCTCGACTTCCTGGGAACAAGTAAAATAAGAGGGTTCGAGGTGAATGATTCCAATCTCCAAACCACACACTAACATGTAAGAAAAAAAAAGAGCCATTATCGAGTAAGTAGGATTCTTAAGAATTCTTTTTGTCCGAGGTCTATGGACCCCCAAGCTCATCAGTTATTCTTTGCTGTATATGGAGCCATCATAAGTGAGGATTCTATGTCCCTACGACGAACAATTGACGTATGGGTGGACGTTTTAGAGGGAAATGGGTATCGCATTATTCCAAAAACGACCGAGTACTTGTGCTGCTAGTTCTCCGATCCACTCGGGCCTATTTCAGACATTTATTTGAATGGAACAGTACTTGCTAAAAGCAAAAAGTCCAATGATCTATGATCAATAGCGAAGCAACATGTGATGGCGTAAGCGTAAGGTGGATGAAGTGACGAGAAAACACCGCTATCGATCAGTAAGCTGAAAGGCAGGCTCTCCACCGCAGTTGTGCATTCTGCACTCACATACGATTCCCGACGTTGGACAATGCACAAAACGTATGAGGAGAAATTAGAATGACAACAGAAGTGACGAAGCTAGGTCGAATAAGAAGTTCGAAGATCCGTCGAAGCCTTCATGTCAAAGAAACCATCTCACTAAGAATAGAGCGCTACCTGCTCGGCTGGTATTGCTATATTCAAAAAAGAGTTCATTTGAACCCGGTTAAAAGGGCAATATCAGTGAACGTTCCAGAGATATCACGAAAGAAAGGGGGGCCTAAAAACTCCAAGATCACACAAACGCAACGGCATCAGCATTTGGTTTGCATCAGTAACGGAGTGATCCAAAACACGCAACCCCACAGGCGTATCAGTAGAAATGCAGTGAAGTAGGAGGGTTATGATCCCTTACGTTTACATCATAACCTCGCCGATATAGGAAGAAGGATCATAGAAAATCACAACTTTAGTCAGGTAGGGGAACACAGCTATAAATTCGTTTGAAGGTAGGTAGGTAGGTAGGTGTGGTGGTTCTACTTAGAATAGAAGAACACAATTAGCACCAGGTGCCGTTTTGATGCCATAAACTCATGGTAATCTGGATGTGAAGGTGTGTTGGTGGGGAGTCTCTAGATCCAACCTGTGGAGTTTAAGAAGAGTATTAAATCTTTAATGCTTTTCTCTGGGACTTCCTCAAGGGGAATTGAAAAATGGCTTTCCTAAAGCTCGTTGTCTGGCCCTAGTCAGTGCCCATAAAAAGTGGATAGGGGTTTCTTTTTCAATTGCGGCATTACAACTGCGACAGTATGTGTTGTGTGGGATGCCTAGTTCGACTGCACGATCTTCTATTGGTCAGTGACCTGCGGTGATCGCTGTTACTCTGACGATGTCTTTAAACGCGTTCTGTTTAGGAGGTCGATTGTTGTTGTTTTGTTGTAGCTTTGCACTCCTAGATACGACACAGTTTGTTAGTCTAGTCCATCTGAGGTTGGCTTTTGCAAGGAATTTTGAGATTTTTGCTTTGACTGCTCCAAGCGGAATCTGAACTGATTCCGCAAGTGAGTGGTGGAGGGCTGGCTTGCCTAGTCAGTTCATCAGCAAATTCGTTTCAGGGTTACCTTGAATTGACCATGTAGCGAAGCTAGCTCATTTCGGCATTCTAGCACCAGTTTGGAGGATGTACAAGCTTTGATGTCAGCTTGGTTATCAATTATGCGGAGGTGGTCTTGGTAATACTTAAAATTCGGAAATATTTTGCCACGCGCTTTGTACTATTTGCCAAAGCTCTCGATTATTTTGTCGGTTTTGCATGCCTAACTGCTGTATTTACGTCACACCATACGTTTTCTATTGGGTTAAGGCCAGGTGACTGTGCGTTCATATTCCACATAGAGCAGCATTGTTCCTGCCAGGATGTCAACATACACATTTTGGTCCATAATCCCATAAATAAGATAGATGGAGCCTACACCTTGGTGGGAACAACAGCCCCAAACCATTATTTTCAAACCGCCGTGCTTTATAGTCTTAGTTGTATATCTTGGCTAATATTCGGAATTTGGGGGACGGCAAACATATTGACAGATTGACTCCGAGCATGCAATTTTTTTTCAGTAGCCTACGGACTGTGACTTATTTACTTACTTAGGTGGCGCTACAGTTCGGGGTGAACCTGGGCCTCAATCAACAAGCCTCTCCATTAAGCTCGGTTTTTAGCTAATTGCCTCCAGTTGAGGTCCCCTTGAAATTGTGCGCGCCACCTACGGCGATGATTCCCTCTACTGCGTCGTCCCTCGGGGTTAGATTCGAAGACTCTGCGGGCCGGAGCGTTGGCGTCCATTCGCTCTACATGTCCGAGCCATCTCAGACGTCCAATACGCAGTTTTTTGACTAGGTCCATGTCGCTGTACAGCTCGTATAGTTCGTGATTGAATCTTCTCCTCCAAAACCCGTCAACGCAAACGGGACCGAAAATCTTACGAAGAATTTTTCTCTCGAAGCGACCAAGGATATCTTCATCCTCTTTTAATAAAGTCCATGTTTCAGCGCCGTAAAGCAGGACTGGGATGATCAGGGTCTTATACAGAGTCTCCTTAGTTGTTCGAGATAGGGCTTTACTGTTGAATTGCCTTATAAGCCCAAAACAACAGCGATTGGCAGGAGTTATTCTTCGCTTGATTTCTGCGGTGATGTCGTTCCCAGGGCTTATAGCAGAGCCAAGGTAGACAAAGTCCCTTACTACCTCGAAGTTATAGCTGCCCACTGTGACGTTCCGTCCAATTTGTCGGTGTTGATTGTCCTTTCTTGTTGACGGCATATACTTGATTTTGCCCTCGTTTTTCACTAAACCCATTTTGGCCGCTTCCGCCTCAATGCTTGCAAACGCACCGGTGACAGCCCGCTGAGTTCTTCCGATAATGTCTATATCGTCGGCGTATGGAAGCAGTTGTACAGACTTGTGATAGATTGTGCCTTCGGTGTTGGCTTGTGAGTTCCGCACAATCCGTTCAAGTACAATATTGGAAAAGTCGCATGACAGCGCGTCACCTTATCTAAAACCTTTTTTGACATCGAAGGTCTCGGTGAGGTCATTACCGACCTTGATGGAGCAGCGAGCGATCTCCATCGTCATCCTGTAGAGACGAACAAGTTTGGCAGGGAGGTCAAAACCAGACATGGCTCATAAAGCACTTCTCTATAGATGCTGTCATAGGCGGCCTTAAAATCGATAAAGAGATGGTGAGTATCGATTTGGGCTTCTTGGGTTTTCTCCGGGATGTGCTGATGTGTGAAGATTTTATTGAAAGTGGTTGCTTTATAACTGCAGCAAAGTAATTGACACCCCTGCTCAAAGTCCCGACTTAAGCCCCATTGAAAATTTGTGGGCGTATGTAAAAAAGAAGGTTCCAATAAGGGGTCCAAAGTTGAAACTTAATTAAGTTCATCAACGAGAAGTGGCTAAAGATTCCCGAGGAATACGACCTTCAGAAGCTCATACATTCTAGTAGGAGTAGGTTACAGGCCGTCATTTAGGCTAATGGCAAACATACTAAACATTAAAAATTAAAAAAAAAAAAATTTCACTGCTCATCCCCCAAACTGTCCTCAACCACAGCTCTGGAACGCGTTTCTAGCACCTTAGCGAAGACTTTTCCAGGGAGACTTAAAAGAGATATACCCCTATAGTTGGCGCAATCTCTTTTGTCCCCTTTTTTAAAAAGAGGAACTATCACCCCCATTTGCCAATCACCAGGTGTTTCACCGCATTCCCAGGCCACTTTAATGACACGCGAGAGCCATTTAACTCCCTCTTTACCTAAAGCCTTGAGCATTTCTGGCCGAATTTCATCCACACCAGCAGATTTGCCAACTTTTAGCGATTTTATCGCCAAAGTTACTTCCTCTACCGTAGGACTACTTTCCGCCCAACTCTCGACCATAGGTCTGTCATCTTCGGTGCCCTGTTCGGGATTGAGCAATTCTGAAAAGTGCTCGCTCCATCTGCGTAAGATGTCCTCCTCATTGGAAAGAAGTGTACCGTCTTTGGATTTAACTCCTTCAACGATATTCAACTTTTTTCCTCTGAGTCGGCGAACGGTCTGCCAGAACATCTTATTTGCAGATCTGTGGTCACGTTCCAATTTCTCGCCAAACTCCTTCCAAAACTGTTCTTTCGCTGTTTTCACAGCTAATTTGCAAGTTCTTCGCGCCTCAGTGTACCGATTTCGAGAATCGGAGTTCCTCAAGTGAATCCACACCTTAAAGGCTCTCTTCTTCTCTCTGATGGCTTCTTGAACCCCGGGCGTTTTAAACCAAGCAGTTCTTTTCTCACCACCAGCCGCCACACCAAGCCGCTTCACTCCACAAACATCTCCCGCAGAGGCAATAACCGCTGTTGAAAACAGTTGCCATTCTTCCTCTACATTTGATGGAACAGTTGGAATTCGTTCAAACCTCTCAGATATTTGCCGCGCAAATGTCTCCCGTATCTCATCGTCCTGTAACCTCTCCCATCGTATGAGTGTAACCATGAAACCCTGGCAGCTGACCTCCTCGTGGTGGGGGGCGGTCAACGTGACTGGGATGTGCGGATGGGGTAACTTAAATAGTTATTCCCATCCATACAATCCAGTCACGGCTAACAAAGCGCACACCCCATGATGACAAGGCGACGTAAACTGGCCTCGAATATTGCCAAACCTGGTAAGCCAGGGCATCCTTTGGAGGAGGTTGTTGGATTTTTGTTGTGAAAATGGCTTATCCATCATGAACACTATCTTTCCACACAAAGACATTCACAAATACACGTGGTACCGTCAAAGTCTTCAGCAGAAGTCGCTGATCGATTTATTTGTGGTACCATCGTGTCTGAAGAGAATGGTTTGTGATGTTCGCGTATTGAGAGGGGCCGAACTGTCAACTGATCATCACTTAGTGCTGTGCAAATTGTATCTTAGCGAGTGAGTGCCTCCCCTACCAAAGTTACAAATATAGTTACAAATAAACTGAATAAATTAATAATGTATGTAGGATGTCCAGAATAAACTCAGATTGCTTGCGGGTGGTCCTCTTTTCAACCTGATGCCTGCAACTTTCCTCCATGTTCATTTTGAAAAACAATAGATCACCAAATGAGACATGAATTCGTTCTAAGGAAAGGCATGATTATAAACATTGTTTTCAGCCACATTTACGTCGAAAAGAATCAAAAATGTTTCCGCAATAATTCATTTAATTCAATGTACTACCCATAGGACGCCAGGTGTCAGGAGGTTAACTGAAAGGAATTTAATGACAAATAAAAAATTGTGTTTTGAGTCATCTTGGCCCTATTATTTTTGCCACCACTGTAGATAGGTACCTGTGTTGACAAACAACGTGCGTTCTTTTAAGTACAACGCTAGATGAGCACAGTCTGATTGTTCATCTAATATAAGAAACTTTACAATCTTCTGCCGTTTCCTTTTCAATTTAAGACCTAGATTTTTATAGTTTTATTGCTTTTCACATTCCACCGCGCACATCCTACAATCAATCATCAAAAATGTCTCCTCTACACAAAATAGAGGCGGACATTCATTCAATTCATAGAAAAAAAAACTACACATTGCCCTAAAAAAAATCCCACATTCCACCAAACAACAAAATAATAAAAAGAAACAATAGAAAAAAATGTAAATAAAAACACAAAATTGCAACAGGGAGAGCGAGAACAAACAGAAAGAAAAACAAACAGCCCCCTTACGAATGAGTAACAGAGACAAAGCACACCCATACACCGCCAAACAAGAGAAGGGAAACCACACAGCTAGAGATTACTCTTTGATTCTTGGAAATGATCATGCAGCACTTTGCTGATGCTGGCTGATTTCGCCCCACGCGTTAGAGTGAGAGCTGCAGAACCCCATTCACCCATACCAGCCCACGACAGATGGAATTTGAACTCGAAAGAAGCAGAAGCAGAAGATACAGCCAAACAAAATCAAAATAAATTAATAAATTGCATAAAATGAGAAAATAATGCAAAATACTTTTTGTTTTTGTTTCTTTTTTTTTCGCATAGTGTGAGAGTCCGAAAAGTTCGAATTCGAAATGATGTCAGAGGTGTATTTGGCCAGTGGTTGTGTGGTGTGCCTTGTGTTGTCACCTTCGATTTTATTGTTTGCGATCTGTGCTCTTTCCTGCTTTTTTTTGTTCTAGTTGGACATTTCGTATGAAATTCCATTTTTAACCAGATTACTAACGAGACCACAAACATAATAAAATAAGCAAAAGCAGGCGAAAAGAAAATAGAAACCTGTCTGTCGCCCATTCAGGGTGTGCCAAAAAAAATGTATTTACCCGACACAACTCCACGCCACGGGATGCATGCACATTTTTTGTGCACAAACTCACTCGTATACAGGCTAGGCGCAGAGGGGAGAGTCCAAGGCAAGGAAAACGGGAATTTCCTGGAATATATTTCCAGAGCTGGCTGTATATAAAGGTAGATGGTGGGTTTTTTTTTTTTTTCCTAGTTATATACGTGGGAATGGGAGATGTAGAATATTTTCAAACGCCAGAGGGGAAATTAAAAAAGTTCTGGATTTTAGAGAAATATCATCAGTGTTGCCGATGCTCGTCTGGTGTATTTCATTCATTGAAATGTATAAAACCGGCGTATTTCGGAATGCCTCTGTTAAGTTGTCTGAGCAGTTGGTCACTTTTCCAATAGGATACGCGTTTATTGCTCTCTCATCTATTTGTTATAGCCTTGAGCTTTATTTTTTTGGTTTTTCGCCACGCCCATTTGACGCAAAGGCACTGCGACCCGATTATGGTGCCGCCGAAAGGTTCGTATCATATGACTTCGAGAAAGTCTATCTGTCAACTCAGTAATTTAAATTCCACTTAAATGTTGAGGTTAATATGCAATTGTTTAGTTTGTTCAGTTTTGTTAAGTATTGGTCTAGTTAAAAGAATTCCATTATTTTTCCAACAGATGGCTTTAGTAATTTGTATCTCGCGTTGTATACGTCCTGTCGGACGTTAGAAAGTTGACATTTCGTACAAAAAAAACTTCTCTGATAGTTTTGTGATTGGTTGACTCAATTTTGTTTGAGCACGCATCAAAGATGGACACCCGCAAAGAGAAAATACGCCATATTTTACAGTTTTTCTTCAATAAAGGCGAAAACTCAAGCCAGGCGTGGAATCCTCTAAGGTGATAGTTGATAGTCACACTTTTGACAGTCAAAATTGATGATCACAATTTGTTAGCTCTCCGTAAAACGATCGCAAAGTCACACAAAAACGATCGCAAAAAGGTGATGATCACGCTGATGGTCACCTTAGAGAGAGCAAAAGGGATGATTGTGATCATCAACAATCAACTATCACCTTTGAGGATTCCACTCCAGGCGGCTGAAAATGTGAATAGTGTTTATGGTCCTGATACTGAGTTGATACTGGATGATGATGATACCGGTTGATACTGTCAATCACGCGCAGTTTTGGTTTCGTCGATTGCGTTCCGGTAATTTCGATGTCAAAGATACACCACGCTCTGGAAGGCCAATTGTCGAAAACGTCGTTAAAATCATGGAAATCATCGAGACTGACCGTCATATAAGCAAGTATGTTTCGATTGCACAGGAGCCAAACATTGCACAAAAAACTCTTTGGAACCATTTGAATAAGGCTGGATACAAAAAGAAGCTCGATGTATGGGTTCGACACGAGTTAACGCAAAAAACCCTCAGGAAGCAAATTTCTATCTGCGAATCGCTGCTGAATCGCAACAAAATCGACCCATTTCTGAAGGGGATGGTGACTAGTGATGAAAAGTGGATCACTTACGACAACTTAAAGCGAAAACGGTCGTGGTCGAATCGCGCTATGCCGGCGCAAACGGTGGCCAAGCCAAGATTGACGGCCAGAAAGGTTTTGCTTGTGTGTTTGGTGGGATTGGCAGGAATTCATCTACTATGAGCTTGTCCCCTACGGCAAAACTCTTAATTCGGATCTGTACTACCAACAATTAGACCGTCTGAAGGAAGGAATTGCTCAGAAGCGGCCAGCTTTGGTCAATAGGAGAGGAATTGTGTTCCAAGACGACAACGCCAGGCCACACATCGATAGCGACTCGCCAGAAGCTCCGTGGGCTTGATTGGAAGGTTCTTATGCACCCACCTTATAATCCGGACTTAGCATCAAGTGATTAGCACCTGCTCATGTCCATGGCGAACGATTTTTCTGGTGAAAAATTCGCCTCAAGAAACGCATGTGAAAATCAACTTTTTTTGCCAATAGGGACGAAAGCTTCTATGAGAGAAGCATAATGGAATTACCTTCAAAATGGCAACAAGTTATCGGAAAAAACGGGGCATATTTGACCTAAATCGGATCATTCTAACTATGCTAAATAAAGCCTTCAATTTCATGCAAAAATAATGGATTTCTTTTTACTACAAGATATTGATTCCATCGAATGGAAACTTAAGAGTTTAAGAGTCACTTGACTGTCCACAACTACGATTTCCAAGGTGCCAAAATGTTACAACGGATTTTTCTAGATCTCAGTAAAGTTAACAACAAAAAAAAAATTGGTAAAAACTTTGCATATTTTGCTTCGTTTGCAAGATATAGAGAAATAGTCACACCAGTGCTTGATTGAGATACTACATACTTACTTATATCCTTTGCATAGCTATAAGTTTTTCTGGGATGCCTCTCCTGCGCAAGGCCAACCAGATAGCATCTCGATTCAAGCTGTCGAAAGCCTTCTCGAAGTCGATAAATAGGAAATGTAGCGGAGACCTTCGAATATAACCCCGACGACGCAGTAGAAGGAATCATCGCCGTAGGTGGCGCGCACAAGTTCAAGGGGACCTCGACCAACTTGGAGTGCGCAACTGGAGGCAATTAGCTAAAGACCGAGCTAAATGGAGAGGCTTGTTGGTTGAGGCCCAGGTTTACCCCGAACTGTAGCGCCACCTAAGTAAGTAAGTAAGCGGAGACCTGTACTCGACGCATTGTTCTATTATAATCCGTAAGGTGTTTATGTGGTCGATGCAGGAGGACCCAGCGCAAAAAACCTGCCTGTTCGACGTCGAGAGTTGAATCTAAATGCTCTTTGATTCGTTCCAGAATTATTCTAGCTGTTATTTTGGCTACTATTCGGAAGTTTTATGATCATCCACCTTTTCCAGTCCTGCGGAAATTGTTTGCTATCCCAAGGTCTCCGTATTAGAGGGTGCAGCAAATCTGGCAATGTATTTGGCGCCGCTTGAAATAGTTCGGCAGGGATGCCATCAATACCCACCGCCTTGAACTGCTCATTCGAATTCGAGATCATACCGCCATCGTCTAAGTGGTTTAGCACTCTAGCAAAAAGTTCTCTCCATCCAGTGGGTTGGTCCTCATCCGAGATCAGAAGGTTACCGTCTAGGCTCTTAACTGGATGTTGTTTGGAGTTCCGACCACCAGTCAGCTCCTTAGTGATGCTATAAACAGTCCTACTGTCGCAACTGCTCGCTGCTACTTCAGCCCTTGAACCCAGTGAGTTGATGTGCTGACGTTTGTCACGTCTCACACTACGCTGCACTTCTTTCTTCTTCGCATGGTATTGGGCTTCTAATGCAGTTCTTTCTACTGTTGAGGCTGCTGCAATCCGAGCGTTGATTGCTGTACACTCATCAAAACGACACCTAGTGCTAATTGGGTTCTTTTCTTAAGAAGAACCACCACACCTACCTGGGGAACCTTAAGCCTGTCGATATTAAACCTGGTGATGTCAAGTAAGATTGAGATACATAGTATGGTCATATTATGACCATAATTTGCGCGAATTATACAGAAACTACTTGATTCTCCGGTAAAATTTACCGGAAATGTCGAAAATTGGATTTTTTTTTCAGATCAGTTCACGTTAAGCACGAAATTATCGGTCGATTTTGACGAAACTGTTTTGATCTGTTAATTTAGTTCTTTATCTTTGCAGCAAAAAAATAATTTAAGAATCTGAATGCTCCATTCCTGAAAATTTTGTACCGTTTTATATGGCTTTTTCGAAACTTTGGGGGCGGGTTACACCTTTTCGGTAAAAGAGCACCGACAAAAATTACATATTTGTGCTCCGCGCGAGCTAATCTATCGGACTAAACAAGAAAAACATTCAATTTACGATATTTTCGGTAAAGTAAGGGACCTACCATCTTGTGTCGTATCCGAAGCGCAATTTTTATTTTGTTTTTGAGAAGCTTTCTCGTGAGAACAATATTCTTGGATGTTTTTCAGACGTTCTTTATGAAAATATTTTTGGTGTTTTTTGAGATTTCTGGGACCACACGCAATGGTCCGACACACTAACCAGTGCGCAACGGCTCCCGATATTTGTAACAATGCCATATACAATTTGCAATGCCCTGTGAAACTACGATTGTGTAATATCTCTTGAAACTCTGCACATTGTCTGTTTAATGAGAGAATACATTCACAATCACGGTTCTTGTTTTCCAAAGCTGACAAGCGTTTAAAAATTAGGTATCTTCGGCTGCTACCGACCACTAGTCAGCAGCAAGTTATTTCTATTATTTTCCGGCTCACAATGCTACTTTTTAATCCAATTAAGCAAATAAACCGCATTCCCGCCCATCTTTAAGAAAGACTTCGGCGTGTGTAACACCGTCACAATCGGCCGTGTACACCCCGAGCGATCTGTCCCGGAGAACATCCGTAAACCAGCCTACTACTTCAAGTACATGCCACCGGGCAACACCATTGGCGAAGTCGAGATCAAATGACATAACTGAGTGAAATTAAAATCTCTCATAAATATTCCTTGACTAGGTATCAGTCTCAAATTAATGAATTTCCTGAGTTATGTCAATTATTTTACGTGTAACGTGGCTTAAAATGTGTGTCCTCAATTGAGTACAGTGGGCGCTAATGGGTTAATAATCTAGGGATCGCGATGGGCCCACCTTGGTGCCTAGTTTCTGATGATAACCTCATAACCCTACTCAACCTAACCTACGGGTATCTATAATCAGTCGGCGGCAGATAATTTATTTTCGCAAGTGTATGATGTACATACTTTTCTTCTTCTTTTTCTTCTTCCTTTTATCAGCGAGGTTATGATCCGAAAACAAGGGATCACAACCCTCCCACTTCACCGCATTTCTACTAATGATGTACATACTCGTACATGTGAATTGAGCCTTAAAACCCAATTTTCGGAAGATGGTTTCCTTGACATGAAAGGTGTCGCTAATTTGTTCTCATACTTTTTGTACATCGTCCAAAATTGTGAACCGTATGTGAGCGCTGGATGCACTACTGCGGTGTACAGCCCTCCTTTCAGCTTAGGGGGCATTTTTCAGTCAAAGTAGATAGCGGAGTTTTCTCTTCACTTCATCAACCCTACGCTAACGCAATGATTAATGTCATCACAGGTCGCTTTGCTATTGATCATAGATCCTAGATATTTGAATTTTTCGCACTTGGGAGCACTGTTCCATCTTATATATTAATATGTGAGCATAAAACTTATCGTACGTTTTTTTAGTATATACTACAAAAGGAGGGGGATGAAATTTATATCATTCGAAAGGTATTGTGCCATAGATGTGCAGAAAAAAAAACATGTACGTATGTAACCGTTAAGTCGGTCGAATTTCGACCACACGCGATACTAGTGCAAATAAATTTCTGAAATAGGCTTGAGTGGATTAAAGAACGGGCAGCACAAAAATCCTGTTTGTTTTAAACTAATGCGATACCCATTTTCCTCCAAAACGTCTACCCACTCATCAAGTGCTCGGGATGTAGGATCCTCACTTATGATAGCACTTATGAAGAACATAGCCCACAACTAGCTAATAGACTGACTGATTGAAATTACTTCAGACAGAAGTTGGAAGAAAATATTCATCTATCATCAGCTATTCAAACAGAAGACCAACTACAAGAAGAAGTGCAAATATTTACACTGATATCCAAAAAGCTGCATGGGCTGCAACTCCCAAAACAGCAAACAAGATTAAACAAAACTCCTATCCTCCCGAAATATGTGAAATTATTACAGACAAGAGGAAAGCTAGAAAACGTTGGCAATAGACAAGGGCCCCAAGCGACAAAACAACACTGAACAATTTAAATAACAAGCTCAGAAAATCTATAAGAGAGTTTAATAATGAGACTTTAAAAACTTACCTTACAAGTCTTACAAATGAATAATGATGCTAGTACCGACTTATGCTCTGGAAGGCAACTACTCGCTCTGGCAGGAAAATGAACAGGCTAATAGCTCACATTCCACCAGTGAAAACCAGAGAAGGTAACTGGGCAAAAAGCAGCCAAGAGAAAGCAAACACTTTTGCAGAGTATCTTAAAGACGTCTTCAAACCTTATGAAGATAAAAATTATCAAGGAATCGAAGTAAGGTACGAAGAAGATAGACCTATTCAGCCGGTAACAGCTAAAGAACTTGCCAAAGAAATTAAAGAAGGAATAAACATAAAGAAGGCCCCAGGGTTTGATTTAATTACAGGGGAAATTTTAAAACAATTTCCACGAAAAGGTTTGAAAAAACTAGCGCAGATAATAAAAGCTGCATTCAAGTTAAGATATGTGCCAAGCATGTGGAAGGTCGCTGAGGTAATAATGATACCAAAACCAGGCAAACCACCCAGCGAAGTAACATCATATCGCCCAATATCGATACTATCAATGTTGTCCAAGTTATTTGAAAAAATGCTGGTCAAACGTCTGCAAAAAATAGTTGACGAAAAATCGATAATCCCAATTCACCAATTTGGATTTAGAAATTATCACTCTAGAATTGATCAGGTGCATAGAATCACAGATAAAATCGAAAAAGCATTTGAAGAGAAAAATGTGTGCTCTACAATATTTCTTGATATAGCACAAGCTTTCGATAAAGTCTGGCACAACGGATTGATCCATAAATTACAAAAACAACTGCCGATGCAGTATTCAAACATTCTGGAGTCATATATGTAAGATCGATTCTTCAGAATTAAACAAGAGACAGTGTACTCATCATTAAAAGAAATTAAAGCTGGGGTACCACAAGGCAGTGTATTGGGTCCTGTGCTATACCTTTTATTCACTAGCGATCTGCCTGAAAGTGGAGTAACCACTATAGCAACTTTTGCAGACGACACTGCGGTACTTGTAGTGGGAGCAACTATCGAAATAGCCACAAAAAAGCTTCAAAAGGCAATAAACAGTATATCAGAATGGACAAAAAATATGGCAGATTAGGTTAAATGACCTAAAGTCAGTACACATTCATTTTACGTATAAAAACGTATCATACATTCCAGTATACATAAACAATAATGTAGTGGAATACTCCAAAACAGCCAAATATCTAGGCATGACCCAAGACGCTAAATTGCGCTGGAAAGCGCATGTAAAGAAAAAGAGAGATGAGTTGAACATGAGATACAGTAAAATGTATTGGCTAATTGGGAGATACTCATCCCTGTCCAACTACAATAAGTTATTGCTATACAAGCAAGTTCTGAAACCAGTGTGGACCTATGGGCTCCAGTTATAGGCATGCACATGCCAAACAAATATAAGAAAAATCCAATTCTTCCAAAATAAAGTACTGAGGAAGATAGTTAATGCACCTTGGTACATACGCAACGCTGATCTACATAGAGATCTAAATATTGAAATGGTTGAAGAGGAAGTTAAAAAAGTTGGTCAAAGGCACAGAAGTAGGCTTCTCAACCATGTAAACATAGAAATAAGAGAAATATTAAATACTGACAATGTAATCAGGAGACTAAGAAGGGTAAAACCTCGTGATCTACACGAGCTAGCCAAGGCCAAGAAATTAGGTTATATTTTCAAACAAAAATGGCTTGAAATCCGACAAACGGCGGATTATTCTTTTCTATTTTCCAAAGAAATCAAAAATAAATTGCCGATTAGTCGAACGACTAGGTGCAATCCCATCCGGGATGACGAAAATCAGTCCCCCCGGGAGGTTTTTTTAGATTGGTTTAAAGTCCCTCACTATTGCAGAGCATCCCTCGCGTACTTGCTCTGCAATGTCTTTCGATGGTTTTTCCTTCCAGCGAAAAAAAAAAAAAACTTATAATGGCGACAAAACTCATTGGCCTAAATTCTAAGTCTTACGGCGTGCCTGCCTAGTACGCTTGGACCAGTTAACAATCCGACTAGAATACCTATGCGTGGTCTGCTAATCAGTAACAGGCATTGGTTTTCATTTATTTAACTGTTGCCATGTTTGTCTCGCATGGTTACATGAGTCAAGATTGCGCCATTTCTCATTGCCCTGATTCAGTGCCGCTATAGAGATTTTGTATCTTGCAGAAACTATCTAGGTAGAAACAGATTTTGTTTTTTTTTTTTTTTTTGCCTAAGGGGTTTTGGAAAACGCTACTACTGACGAAAAATAGGCTCACTCTTTTTCAAGTAGTGTGGGACTTGGTACTAACTAAAAACCTACCACCCTTTTATTCGACTTGACACCATCCACTCCGGAACCGCTTTTGCATTACTTCAGAGTGATGTCGTTTTCTTTCCCCTTTCGGTGCCGGCTTTTTCATATTTGTCTTCTCTTGCGGGTTAATTCTTTCTTGTCGGTAAGGCTTACATAAATCTCATGAGGATGATTATTGATCTTTTTTTGATTTAAACACTTTTTCTATAAAGGAACGAGTACTTGATTCCAGCTCTGGTCACTCATTGACATTTTTGTCACTGTTTTCCGGGGCGATGACGCCGATTGGAGATTCTAGCGCCCTCCTTTCAGCTTCCCATCTGTTGCACTCGAAGAACGTATGGTTTATAGGTAGAAACACAGTAGAGAGCTCCTCTTTCGTGCTATTACTGGCTCATTCGTCTGCTCTGCAGTTGTCTGAAATATCCGAATTACCAAAAACCCAGCACAGAGTGAAACTGCGTTAATTCGACTTCCTAATTAGGGATGCGCGACATTGTTTCACCGGTTTAGATCTTATTATTGGCGATTCGAGTGCCTTTAAAGGTGGCTGGCTGTCGGTGTAAATAACGATGTCTGCGTTCCGTACCGATTTCGTCGACAGCCATTTCATTGCAAGAAATATGTCAAGCAATTGAAATTTTCAAAGGAGACCGCAAATTTCTTGAAATAATTCATTTCATTTGCGGTCTCCATTGGAAATTTCTATTGCTTGACAATGACATACATATTTCTTGCAATGAATTATTGCCAGTGGAGACTAGGGGTTAACTTGCGCTAGGAATACACTGCAGTAGTCTGATAGTCTAAGACTTCTGCGTATTCTGATGTGCCGAGAACATACCTGACCTCTGTCTTAGACCCATCGGTGTATTTTTCTTTAGGAATCTTCTCCGCCCAATTCTATTGACTGGGAATGTTTGCGATTGTATTTAATATTGAAGTCTAGGGACGGCGTTAAGTAGTCTGTGACTTCTACTAAGTTGCTGCATCATTACTAGTAACTTTATAAAAACCTTTAAAAATCGTAAATCAAAACCCCTCTTAATAAAAATAATCGTCACACGACAACACTGGTTATGTTTATTTTCACTGGAAATCGGCCTGGAAGTTAGAGGGAAATTTTGACAGACACCAACAGAACTGAGTGGAAGGACCAAAGCATAAAGAAAATATTTGGAATTGAGGAGGTATCGCCCTTCGCCCTCTTCCCTCCCTTGGCAGAAAAAGAGAAGGAAATCCATGTTCTCGTATCTGACGCACCCCACACAACAAATGCACTTGTAACTCGACTCCAACTCCAACTCCCACTCACCTTAATTGCTCGCCGAGTAAAATTCAATTAAATCCTCCCAAGGAAAACGCAGCACAACTCTCGAACAAAAAAAAAAAAATCAACAATGCGCCAACGAATATAGAGGAGAATGGGAAGCGAAAATATCCAAGCGCCACTCCTTTTTCCTTTCCGATCCGATCCCGACCGTATGCGAGTTTCTCGTATCGTATCTCGTATCCAGGGAATTTTTTATTTTTTAAATCCTTGTGTCCGGCACCACAAAGTTGGGAAATCACTTGAAAAATACAAAAAAATTTCTATTTTGTTTTTTTCTTCACACTTTTCTCACTTTTTCTTGGCTTTTATGCGCCTCGTTGTTTTGTATTGAACTTTCTATTTTATTCTATTATTCAATTTCGTGTGTTACTTGGCACAAAATACACATTTCAGCACACAAAACAATTTTTTTTTTTCACTTTTTCTGTAGAATTTATCTCTTGAATGGGAAACGCGACGAATGGGGGGAGAGAAACGAGGTTGCAGAGGAAAATTGTTGTACAATATTGATGGAGAAAGGAATAAGAAACAAAAAAGAGAAACGAGTATAGTGGATGATGTTTTGTGGGTTTTTTTCTGATCTCAATGTAGTCCAGTGGACTGTGGGTTCGTATTCCGACGTAGGACACCCTTTTTCGGTTAAAAAAATCTTTATTTGTGTTGCAAAGTAGGAAAAGAGAAAACAACACCTTGGTGTGTGCAAAAAGTTTGCAGAGAGAAACTGTATTCCGCGATACACTAGGACGACTGGTGCAATGCTGCGTGTTTCACTGCGCTCGTGTCAGCCATTACTACGACAGAAAATCCCATTCGACCTCGCTGGACTGGAATCCGATTGGAAGTTCGAGAGGGGAAATTTAGGTTTTTTTTTTTATTGTATTTTCGTTCGCGATTGCGGGTTGTAAATGGGGAATGCGACGGAAATGGAATGGGAGATTTCAGGTTTTGTTTTCTTTTGGTGTGGTGAATTCGTAGGAATGTTGACAGTTTGGTCCTAACAGTGTTAACAGGGGGGAGGATTTTGTTGTGGTGAATTAAACATACATTTGGTTTGTAATTCTTCTGATAGTGTTCCTCGAGACAAACTTTGGAGTGTTCTGAGGAGTATGGGATTAATGGTTCCTTGTTAAGGGCGATTCAGTCTTTATATATAAACTGTAGAAACTGTGTTCGGGTAAATGGCGTTAAATCGATACCTTTCTCCTCTTCATTGTATACATAAATTATATGGACTGAATGTTACAGCGCAGCCGTGGCAGAGAATTTTTAAGAGTTGGAGACTTAAGTACCTCGGCGTCTTATTCCCGATTGTTGAAAAGAGCAATGCCGAGTTGTCTTGTAGAATTGGTCACGCTGGATCAATTTTGAGAAAGCTTGGTCAATCTGTTATAAGGAAGGGCGAACCTAAGGCCCAAGCATAATTGGCCTAAATTGTACGTTAGTTTGTGTCATAATGGAACGAAAATTTAGCGCGCGTACTGTCAAAACCAAGCAGTACCCAAAATTCACGTTTGTATCAACTATCATTGTGAATAGGACTGAAGAAGCAGCGAACAAGCGCGACAGTAGGACTGTTTATAGCATCACTGAGGGCCCAACTATAATAGTCGGAAGAAGCCGGAAGCTAATGTCATAATTATTCGTTAAATTTCCTTCCAAACTGTCAATTGCTCAAATGGCCCATAATAGTCGGAAGCAATAGGCCTTTTCGCCTGCTTGTCAAAATTATGACGTTTAAGTGACAAACCGCTTTTGGTGGCCAAATGTTTTTTTTTTTCTTTTGTTTTGCGCGAAAGTGAAATTTTTTTGCAACAAATTGGTCCAGGCCTATGCCGAAGCTGAATTCCAAGCTATACTCATAAAATGCAGTCAACTGGCCAAGGATAAGAAGTACATGGAAGCGGTGGAAGTGTTGAACAAGTATGCAGCTGAGAATGAGGAAACCTTATTCGCAACCAAGTTTGCCATCATCCATTTGCTCCTGTTGCAGGTTGGTTCTGCTATTGCTTGCACAGAATTTCCTCTTAATTTTGAGTGTTTGTAGGGCAACCGTAAAGAAGCTATTGAAGTTCTCCTGTCCCTTGGAGAGTCCAAGTACAAGCCAGGTGTTGTATCGACCTTAGTGGCCCTCTATCTGGGCACCGACAATAAACAAGCCGTCTCGGCTCTACTCAAATCCGCAGTGGGCTGGTACAAGAAGAACAACGTAAGTACCAAGGCGGCCAAAATATCTGCCGATGCCAAGATCGAATAATCGGCAAGCATGCCAGGAGATGTGCAGAAGAAAAAGAAAACCAATCGCAAGAGGGAGGGTAAGTTGCCGAAGAATTACTACGCTGAAGTGCCACCAGATCCAGAACGCTGGCTGCCCAAGTATGAGAGAACTGGTTTCAAAAAGATGAGGGATCGCAGGGCGAAGGATATCATCAAGGGCTCACAGTGAATGTCCACTGGAGCTGCAGATCAATAGTTAGTTGGTTTTTTCGTAAACCAATCGTACAGATTCGTTAACTTATTCCTCCTTTCAGTGACATGTCGAAGGCTCGGAATCTGAGTAAGAACTCTCCGGTTACTCCAGTGTACCAAGAGGTTATACCTGGACCCCGTCGGCAGCACCGTAAAGTCGGACACAACAAAAAGAAGAAAGGAAGACACTAAATGAACTTTTATACAAAAAAAAAATATAAAAAAGTAGACTTGCATTCTTAGAAAGTCTGAGTTTTATTGTTACTAACTGTTTGGATAGTCTCCTTCTCTTTGGTTGAGCTTATGTGAAAGAAAAAAGTGCAAGTGGATCTGTATTCTTACATAAATCTACTTTTATTGGGCTATCTGCTCAATAATAACCGGTGACGGTTGAGTTGTCACATCCTTGTTTTTCCTTGCATCGTACGAATGCTTCTTGAGAGTGTCTAACCATGCCAACCTTTACTTGTCCTTCTGTTCCGTCGCATAGATGTTGGAATAGATATACTTCTCGACGAATTCCTCAATCTTCGGTTCCAATTCTTCCCAAGTAAGTGGTTTGTCGATACCATCCTCACCATAACGATCATAGTGCACATGATCGAGTATCAAACCCCATCCGGGCGCTATCGGCAGATCCAACTGTTCCTCTGTAAACGCTCGAGCAATTGTCGCCTCCTCTGCGTTACCCGTGACCACGGCAATGGCTACACCGACCATTTTTCTAATCTGATGGAGCACGAAACTCTGGCCTTTCACCTTGAGCGTGAGAAATTCAATGCCCTGCGGGCTGAGGAATGGTTCACCGCTTGTGAAGGACATTATAAAGCGCTTCGCCAAAGGATCCAAGAAGTTTCTGTAATGGAGAGGGAGTTAAGTTTACCAGAAATTGCTGCAAATTGCTAATTAACTCACTTCTTGCTCGTGAAGTTCTGATAGTTCTTTGTGCCCTCGTAGAGTTTCAAAGTCGAGTTGACCTTCTCCAGTATATCGGCTGGTACACGATAGGTCTCCATGTTCAGCTCCTTGCAATGATCCGCAAGTTCCACCGAAGGCAAAGTGTATGTGTATGTCTTGCATTACACTTTTCCTTTGCATAGTTGGCCACCAAAACACTTTTACAGCATAGACGTCAAACCGCGAAAAGGTCTATTGGTCTGTCAAATCGGTTTACCTGTCATTTGTTGCTTTGTAGTACGTTACTACATATTTGTACGTACTACATACTACATCCTTACTTTAGAATACTATATTTTGTTACAATTTGAAATGCATATTCAAAATTCTGAAATGTAAAAAGAAAAGCTATAAATGTGTATGTAGAGCTATGTAAGCAGCTCATTCAAAGATTTAACCTTTATAATACTAAAATGCAATTGCTTAAATACTTAGATCCTGGGCAGATAGCTACAGGCAATGAACCAACCATTTTTAATTATTTTTAAACAGCTTCCCTGTAATAACGCAAATTTAGAACTTCAAAATGAGCAGTGACGCTTGCTAACTGGGTCTTCGGATCTAATTACAAAATGTGGATCTGAAAATAGCGATATTAGCCGTATTTTATTATTACTTAAAAAAAATAAAATAAAAATAAATTTAGGAGAATACATGTTTTGAGAGTGTGTGTTCCAACTCTCACCTATGGTCATGAAATTTCGGAAGCGACCACAAGTGAACGAAAACTTAACGAATTGAAGGTAAAAGCTATTATGGGTACACAATACAAATCCTATGTATTCGCACTGTTTCGGAAGTGGACGTACGAGACCATTCACCTTAAGGAGCTCACTGGTGGTCGAAACTCCAGACAACACCCAGTGAAGAGCACAAACGGTAACCTTCTGATCTCGGATGAAGACCAGCTTACTAGATGGAGAGAACATTTTGCTAGAGTGCTAAATCACTTAGGCGATGGCGGTATAATCTCGAATTCGAATGAGCAGTTCGAAGCAACAAATTCCTGAATTCGCTCCGTACCTTCCAGTAAAACCGAAATGATATTAGCAATCAAGTCCCTCAAGAAGAACAAGCCGGTGGGTATTGATGGCATCATTGTCGAACTATTTCAAGCGGCGCCAAATACATCGGCAGATTTGCTGCATCCACTAATATGGAGAGCTCGGGATAGTGAACAATTTCCGCAGGAGTGGAAAAGGGGGATGATCATTAAGCTGCCGAAAAAAGGAAGTTTGACGGAATGCGGAAATTGGAGAGGTATTTGTATTCTTCCAGCCGTAGCCAAAATTATAGCTAAAATAATTCTGGAACGAATCAAAAAGCATTTAG
Source organism: Brachypalpus laphriformis (assembly GCA_945910035.1). Classification (NCBI taxonomy): domain Eukaryota; kingdom Metazoa; phylum Arthropoda; class Insecta; order Diptera; family Syrphidae; genus Brachypalpus; species Brachypalpus laphriformis. Next base: position 41,160,630 of record OX246756.1, read on the forward strand.
AATCAACTCTCAATGTCGAACAGGCAGGCTTTCGCGCTGGATCTTCCTGCATCGACCACATAAACACCTTGCGGATCATAATCGAGCAATGCATTGAGTATAGGTTTCCTCTACATTTGCTGTTTATCGACTTCGAGAAGGCTTCGACAGCTTGAATCTTTTATGTCTGATTATACATAGTTCTCATTTTATACGTATAAATAGTGGTAAGAGCCTAGCGGGAGCGTACTTATTATAAGGTATATAACAGAATCGAGATGCTATCTGGTTGGCCTTACGCAGGAGAGGCATCTCAAAAATAAACTTATAGCTACACTCATAGCTCGCTTTGCGTGTGGGTTAGGGGGATTGAAAAGTTTCGCGTAAAGCGAAACCGCGCTAAATGAAGTAAGAACGTCATGTAAAATAAGGGGATGTGTTCCTAAAAATAGGAAATATGAAAAACTGAAAGAAATTTGAAACGTAGTTACGTATAGTATTTCATTATATAAACTAAATCCTAGCATTCAAAAGAAATGCTTATGTTATGTCCATGCTTATGTAATTTATCTTGAAGTTGGAAATTACACCTTGGTCCATCGGTTGGATTAAAGCCGTTGTATTCGGAGGTAAGAAAACAACTTTGATGTTTGGGTACAGGTCTGTAAGATATGCTGAATAAGATGTTGCGTTGTCCAAAATAAGTGACGCTTTGAAGGAAATGTTGAACTTTTTGCAATATCCTTCAGTGGCAAAATGTTCCGTCAACCATTCCTTGAATATAGAAGTGGTAACCCAGGCTCTGTGGGCGCCGTGACGTAAGTGGTTAGTGTGTCGGATCACTACGCATGAGGTTCCAAGTTCGAATCCCAGAAAATACCAAACAGTTTTTTCACGGTCCCACCTCTCGCGAGCGTCTGACAAACATCCGAGAGTATTGTTGTCACGAAAAAGCTTCTCAAATCGCCGTTCGGATTCGGCATTAAACTGTAGGTTCCTTCCATTTGTGTGAAAAATATAACGCACACAACATGAGTGTTTGCGAGAAGCTAGGCCGTGGCACTTTAAACAGCTGTTGCGCCAAATATTTGTTTTTTTTTTGTAACCCAGGCTTTTTGCTCGACCTCCAGTAACCAGGCAAATGCCGTATAAAAATGCCCTTGAAAGCCCTTGGGTTTTCAAATGTATGAATAACCATAGGCTTCCATCTGAAATCGCCCTCAGCACTACATAGATACATGTGTTTGTATCTGTTAACAGAAAAACCTTGGCGTGCCATGATTTTTTTTTAGACAAAAATTGTATTTCGCGCAAAGCGAAGTCGCACAAATCGAATGTAGTATATGAAAATCGCGCAAGGGTGAAAAGAAACCGCGCAAAGCGAGGTATGAGTGTGTTATCAAGGCTACATATTAGGGCGGTAAGTGTCACGCCTTACACAATCGTAATGTGTCGGAGGATTTTGAAGTCCAAAGTGGAGTATGTCAAGGGTGCATACTATCGCCACTATTGTTCATGGTGGTTATCAGCGATGTACTCCATGCAGAATTGATGGAAGGCAACTATGGAATTCGCTGGACTATGACATCTTACTTTAAACACCTAGATTACGCTGACGATGTTTGTCTACTTTCACATCGAATAATGGATGTTCATTTGATGGCCCAAAATCTAGAAGCTGAGGCAAACAAAGTGGGGCTAAAAATAAACACAGCCAAAACAAAAGCCCTGAGCACTTCTAATACCCGCGCTCAACTTAACATTGCTGGACAGGAAATCGAGAAAGTTGATAACTTTCTTTATCTAGGAAGTGTGGTCTCGGCTAACCGCGATGGTACTAGACTGGATGTGTGCAGCAGAATCGGGAAGGCTAAAGCTGCGTTAAGAATGCTATCCAAAATCTGGAGGAGAAATGTTATCAGCTTAAGAACGAAGCTGCGACTGTTCCGCTCCAACATAGAATCGGTGTTGCTTTATGGGTGTAGTACTTGGAAGGCGGACACCATTAACACACACAAGCTGCAAGTCTTCGTAAACAAATGTTTAAGGATCATCTTGAGGATTTTTTTTTTTTTTTTGCGAATCACCTCTCCAACGAGCAACTTTATACGAGAACGGGCCAAGAACCTATAAGCATTACTATACGAAGAAGAAAGTGAGAGTGGATTGGACACACCCTACGGCGTGAAGACAACTCCATTGCGAAATACGCCATGCAGTGGAATCCGCTCATACAGGCAGGCAGAATAGCGAGACGCCCTAGGCAAACGTGGCGCAGAACAGTTGAGAAGGAATCGAACTCTTAAGGAATGAGTTGGAGGCAGCTCAAACGCGTTGCAGAACTCCGAACAATGGGCGTGGTTGGCGCCCTATGAGCCTCGACGGGTTAAAGGATCTAATGTATGCAATGTAACACCAGAGTACGTGAGGCACTCAATGGTGAGCAGCTACTTCTCCGAACGGAACGATCTACACTTCGATGGTTTGATCACGTACTGCGTATGCCCCCAAACCGGCTTCCAAGCCGTGTCATGATTGCCGTGCCATCAGGTAAGCGACCCTTCAGTAGACCTAGAAATAGATGGTTGAATCAAGTCCGACATCTCTCCTGGAGCCATCTACAGAATCCTCCTGATGTCTTGGAGTCAATGGCGGAGGATCGAGAAGCGTGAGATTCTACCTGAGCATCCTTCCCCCGTGACCCTCATAAAGGATTAGCAGGCCATTGAAAATGTGTGTAAGAGTATCAACGCGAAAAGCACTTATACTGGGACTCACAAATACGTCTAAGACACGCAAAAAGACGTATTGATCTCTTCAGTAAAAGATCGAAAGAAATTCTAGCAATGAACAAACACAATACAAAGTTTTTAACAGACTTTCTTTTTGGTTATTGCTCTCTCAAATGCCATTTAAGAAAATTGCCATTAGTCAATCTGATGCTTGCAGACTATATTATCTTGAGGACACTGAAACTGCTGAGTTTATCATGTGTGAATGTCCCGTCATCGCTCGCAGCACACAAAAAATTATTCATAAAAGGTTTATCACCACATCTGATATAATCTCTTCCTCAGCCTAAAACATCCTAAACTTCCTTTGAGAACTTCATTTCAGCTAGGACACCATCGCAACATGCTTTCCTTCAGCGGTTAGTACAAAAGATCACTTTGTAGGTAGAAGTACTACCTTGGGTCTTAGAGCACTCTTCTATCACCGCACTCTTCACTTAAAAAACAAACAAAAAGCCAGAAGACAGGACTCATTTGATACACTTCGACGACGGAAAATTGAAACGAGTCTGTGAATTGTCTCAAGAAAACTTTCAATATTTGTTTAATAAGTTTTAGTGATAATAATGCGTTCAGTTTGGGACACCGTTAGTTAAAAACTTAGGTGGTATTAGGTTTCAGCACAGACTTCGCAGCAACGTATTTAAATTATATTTGTGTTTTCCAAAACTTTGTCAAATCTACCCAACTCTCCCCTAAATCGGGTTTACTGTCATGCTTGACCATAGTTTATTTTAAGAAATTTCTTTAACGCCACATATTTACTCCAACCAGTACCCTTTACCTTTATCCTTCAATTTCTGTCCCCAAATTGTAATTGCGGTGACCCCAAAAGTACTCAACAACTGTACGCCGACCGGTAATATCATTATAACTCTATTTAGCACACTCGAAAGTACAATTCACTTGAAAATGATTAATTACCATCCACTTCAACTGATCGCTTTCATTTTATTTTGCAGGCAACTTTGTGTTTGTCCTCTCCATGAACACACAGTGAACATGGAATCCAGATTTTGTGTGTATATCGTCAAAAATCTCACAGAACAGTACTCTGCTACCCCATTTGCCTGATTGTCCCACATGATTGAAACTTCTAGCCATCCATTTGAACTACTCGTAGAATTCTGCTAACAGCATCCGACATCCCAAAACAGTGTAAGCGGGGGTGCTCCATGCTCGAAACGATGAAAGTAAAATTGCATTCGCTGCGGCACTTCATCTCCCCTTGCTCGTTGACATCATTATATAAGAACCATGTAAACAAAAAAAATGTTGCTCATTTTTTTGCCAATAGTCCTGCGAGTGGGGTTACACTACACTGGGTTTTGTGTTTAGCCTTCTACACCCCCGGGACGATTTCGGCCCGTTTACGGGAAATGCGTATGGTCTGGATGAGAATTGAAACTTATTCCGCAATAAATTGGTTTTCATGGACTGTGCATCGATGACTCATACGCATTTGGGGGATGAAAATTTATTCCATGGCATCCCCCTAATGTTGTTGCTGTTTTATGCGAAATTTAATACTTTTTGGTAGTCCACCAGGGTTGTTTGGATTATTTGTTTATGTTTGTTTCCGAGGGGTTGTAACTGTGTATGGGCTATATGGGAAGAGTGACACGTGACGGTAATGAATGATTGAAGAGGTTTTTCATCAACAGATCCATTCAGGGCCATTTTAGTGGCGGTCAATGATATGGAGGGAAGTGGCTTGTATGAGTTAGACTAATCAATTACTGAGACCTAGTGACATAAGCTTCGTTAGACTCTCAAATACAACAAGTGTTTTCATATTCGCTGGATAGAGGTGAAAGCCCCTAATTTGAACTTTTCTGTTTAAAAATGTTCATGTTTGAAGAATTCAAAGCACCCTTCGAAAAAGTCCTCTGAAGAAAGTTTTTAACACGGTATATGTTTCAGCTCTCACCTATAGTCAAGGATACAAGCTGCTCAAAGAGGTACCTTCGCGGTGTTGCTGGAATATATGTTTCAGCTCTCACCTATAGTCAAGGATACAAGCTGCTCAAAGAGGTACCTTCGCGGTGTTGCTGGAATAAATCGTAGGAATCTAGTGCGCAACACAAGAGTACGCGAGACGCTCAATGTTGAGCTGCTTCTTCTCCCATCGGAAGGATTTATGTTTTGACGATTAAGTCACGTAGTGCGTATGTCATCAAACTTCCAAGGCAAGTTATGATTGCAGTGCCATCATATAGGCGACTCTGCGGTAAGCCTAGAAATAGATGGTTGAAACAAGTTCAACATCTCCCCTGGAGCCGTCTAGGGATTCCTCCTGATGAGTTGGAGTCATCGGCGAAGGATCAAGAATGATGGAGAGCTCACCTAATCATCCTACCTCCGGTACCCACATAAAGGATTATCGGGTAAACTATTTCAATGATAAAACTGAGAGTGCTACAAAGAAGTGTACTTGAAATCGCATATTATTATAAAAGACCCAGCGAAGCGGGTACAAGCAGCTAGTTTGCTTTAAAGGGATGATTTCTACACCAGAGCGCCCAGAGTATTTATTTAATTAAGCTTAATACAAGCAACTAACTTAAATTTAAACTTAAAACTAACAAAGAAGAACTTAAATAACTAAGCTAAGTAGGGGGAAGGTACATGGGGAGGAAAGGTTCATAAGGATGAAAGGTACATTTTGAAGGAAGATTGGCTAAGGTGGAAGTCTAGTGTGTTGTTTGCGTGATTGGTAACATTCTGGACATGGGTTCAAAAAGACCGTGATTGGTGCGGTGAAGATCGAAACGAAAGAGGGGTACAAACCGAATGTTTAGTTTTAAAGTAGATCTTCATCTTTATACGCACGTCAGCAGCTAATAATGCTATGAGAGTTAGCCAGTCAGCAAACTGGAAACCAAATAGAATGGGTGACTCGATGATCCTACTTGATTACTTCGGCCTCGCGCCCATAACGGACTACATGACGCCATATCTAGACCCTAGCAGGGAAGAATGGAAAAGCGGTCGTATACCTAACGCCGAATCTATAGCCATCTACACAGATGGGTCAAAAATGAGCACTCTCCGACCCCCTAGGTATATCGAAATCCATACGACTTCCAGACCACAGCAGCGTCTTCCAAGCAGATGTCTTAGCAGTGGCAACAGCCGCCCGTGAGTCTGCGGTAAGGGCAGTACCGTCAGAAGGTATCACCATCTTTATCGAGAATCAGGCAGCTATAAAAGCGATTACAGCCATAGAAACTAAATCGAAGCTTGTGAAGTGTTGTCGTGTTGTTCCGCTTTGCACACTCAAGTTCGTTGCAGGGAATAAAGCCATTAGAGAGTAATAAAGCCATTAGAGAAGCGAACACAAGATGAACCTCCATGGAAACTAGTGCCACCACTAGGAAGCTATGGCCATCCTTTGACAAAGCAAGGACCGAGAGAATTAGTCGAAAAGATAGGAAATCCCTTTCCACCCTCGTGATGCCCACGAGGGGCACAATACTCTGCGGTACAACTTGAAGAAACTACGCCTGACGGAGAAGGAACTCTGTAAAGGCTGTGGTGACGAGGTAGTTTTTGACACTACCCACTTCCTGTGCCACTGTCCGAGTCTTTAACACTCCAGGAAAAAGTTCGTTGGCGAATATTTCTTCCGGGATCTCGAGGAGCTCTCCGACATTTCGACGGGAAAGATGCTGAACTTCATCAAATCATCAGGGTGGTTTGTATGCAGAAACGAAGTAAGTAGCTTTTTGCCGGTTTTCACTACGCCTCAATGGGTAATAGATTACTTTTTCCTCTATGGGTTTCACAAGGGGTCAACGCTGTTCCGAGTGTGGCAGAGAATGTCTCTCCCTGCCAGCCCACATACCTAACCTAACCTAAGGTATATTTTTCAAGGTAAGGCGGGGGAATCAATTTTACCGACTAACAACTGATGCATGAAGATGAAGAAAGTCGGCAATATGGCGCTGTTTTTCCAGAGTTTCTAAGTTGATTAGTTTTAGCCGGTCCTTGTATGGAGGCAAAGACATATTTGTCAGTCCAGAAGAGACCACATAAGGCGAAACGGATGAATTGACTGGCGTATTCGAGGACGGGCCTGGCAAAGGAAACATAAAGGTATTTAGTAACATAGGGATTCGAGAATTCTTTGGATCATCGTTTGATGAAACCGATCGAAGAGTTAGCTCTATTGATGATATGATCAATATGTAAGTATTGTACATGCAAAGTCACTTGAGTCTCTACTCGAATTGACAAGCAATAGCAGCTCATATTACTCAATCCCAATAGTACTCGGGGCATATTGTGCCATGGGGAGAGAAATGGGAAAATGGATATACAATTAATAGATCCAATACGGACATTACCGCAGACGGACACTCAGATTCTTGGAACATCTCAATACACCTTTCTTTTAGAGCGAAGGCTGTAGCTCTCTAATACTCGTAGTAACAAAAGCTGCAGTGAGACTATGCTGAAGGCCTTACAAAGTGATGAGAAGCAAGACGCTTACAAATGGAAACAGCATAAAAAGTTCGCAGCCCAACTGGACAATAGCACGCAAATTGTCACCACCCCACAACAAATTCAGAATCGACAAACTTCTAATGAAGTCCACATGGAAAATTTAAGGCTGAGGAAGATAACGCGGGGACACTGTTTTTGTAATTGTCTAGGCCTTTTCGACCAAAGTTGTAGGTTTGGTATCACCGCATTAATACTCTGCATAACGCCACTAATCAGCACCAGAAATAATACTGGCGATAGCACACAGTCTTGTGAGAAACCACTTCCTCCGATAGCCTTCCCCTATGCAACATACTTTGTCAGGGATGTCTCTCCTGCCTAAGGACCAATAATATCAGATCGTTGGATTTCAAGCCTAAAAAGAGCAAACTGATTTCAGATCAAATCGTGAGATTTTCAGGGCCAATTTTGGGAATTACTCTCATTTCGAGACTCCCAAACTCTTCAGAAGCCCGAAAAGAATCGACTGGACGAAGTTAATTCAAGTCGTTATATCCAAGCTATGTAGAACTCCAAACCCTATAAAACCTCTACTCCAGAACTAGGCACAAAAGTAAAGACTTTCGAAAATCCATCAATAATGCATTTAAAGTTGCGTGTGCGGTCAAATATAGCAAAAAAAACTTTCCTCCGTGGTGGAACGAAAAACTCTCTAACCTCAGGAAACTGACTAGAGAGACCTTCAATATCTGCTACAAGTGCAAATACTGCTATCAAAGTAGCCAAGACACGGTCCTGGATAGAATATTGCCAATCAATCGATACCTTCAAAGACTCCACTAGACTTAGTAAGATTCTATCGAAGGATAATTCTAATCCATCTCTCTTGAAAAGGTTGGATGGTAATTGGACGGAGTCAACTGCAGAATCCTTAGAGACCTTAATATACACTCACTTTCCCGGATGTAAAGACAGTAGCACAGAGCCTAACAGTTCGCAATGCCTGCAATCTTGGGAACACATAATACCCATTATTACCGGGGAAAAAAATTCCTGGGCAATTCACAACTTCACCCCTTATAAATCGCCACTCCTAGACAGCATTCTCCCCATTATGCTACAAAAAATGCAAAAGATAGCAAATCCCACGGTTCGTACCGATTTTTAGGAGCTGCATCTTAAATAACCACGTACCCCACTCATGGAGACGGGTGAGAGTGGTCTCCATTTCGAAGGTGGGTAGGCGCGGCCATGAACGCGAAATATTTCAGACCAATTAGTCTGACCTCCTTCGTATTGAAGACCCTCAAGCGCGTTCTAGACAATCAGAAGATCTACGGAAACAGCTCTTCATGAAGTAGTGCGAACAATAGAAAAATCCATAAAGTATAAGGAATACACTTTAGCTACCTTCCTAGACATAGAATGAGCTTTTAAAAATGTACATACTGAAGTAATTCTCAATTCTGGAGTCCCTCACGGACCTGGACATAGAAAACTATCTAAGTCAATGGATAGTCTCTATGTTCAGCACTAGAATTATTCGGGCATCTCTAGGAAACAGCACCATAACCAAATTTGACAGTAGAGGAACGCCATAAGGCAGGGTCATCTCACCTCTACTATGGCTAGTAGTCATGAATAAAATCCTTTTATATTTAGACAGAGAAAGAATTAAAGTAGTTGGGTACGACATGGTGATCTTTGTGTCGGAACTGTTTCCCTCCGTGATAAGTGAGATCATGGAATGTGCTTTAAGTAGAGTCACCGCATGGGCAAAATAGTGTGGACTTGGAGTCAACCCGAATAAAACCGAACTGATGCTTTTCACCACCAAAACCAAAATACCTGAATTCACGCTTCCTCGACTAAACGGTCAGCTACTCTCCTTACCTTCCAGATCTAAGTATGTACATAGGAGTTATCCTAAATTCTAGACTTAAATGGATACTAAACATAGACGAAGGAGTAAAGAAATCAAGTATAGCCTTCTATGCCTGCAACAGAACCTTCGGCAAAAGATGGGGCCTGCGGATGTACACAGCCGTACTACGCCCAATCCTCACTTATGGGTCGATAGTATGGTGGCCGGTCCTTAAAAAAGCCTATAATGTAACCAAACTGAGTAAGTTGCAAAAAGCAGCGTGCATGGGCACCACGGTTAACTCCATCAGACGCTCTAACAGTCCTGCTACACCTTTTACCCCTAGATCTACATATCACAAACATCTTAGCGCACAGCGCAATCAGACTCAGAGAGTCCAAGTGCTGGACTGCAAAACCCTATGGACACAGCAATATTCTGGATTCTCTACCAAGAGAACTCGTATCGACTCCAACAGACTACATTATCCTCACAATGAACTTCACAAAGTATTTCGACGTATAATTCCCTACAATAGAAAATAGGCAAGATGGACCAGTGGCAGGTGACCAGTGGCTTCGATCTAACAGTCTACACCGACGGTCTAAAAATGAACTGTGGGGTTGGTGCGGGTGTTTTTTCAGAGTCCCTGAACATCTCAAAATCGTATAGACTTCCAGACGCTGTCAGCGTCTTTCAAGCGGAATTACTCGTCATCTGCGAAGCCTGTCACCAAATCAAATCACACAATCAGATGGCTCAGAACTCTCGTCTCCAAACTTATGCTAGAGTAGGTGGTCCAATGCCGAATCAATGAAGGGAAAGCTACCTTCTCCCTGTATACAAAGGGAAGAGTGATACGCGAAACTCTGATAACTACCGTTCGATCAAGCTGATGACACCATGAAGATCGTTGAGCGGGTATTAGGTGGCCGACTGCGAAAAATAATATGGCTATCTGATGATCAGTGCGGGTCTGTAGCGGGTAAATCAACCACAGATGCAATCCAAAGTATAAGGATCATAGTGGAAAAACATAGTGATTCCTTAAAGGATTTGCATATCGTATTGGTTGACTTTGAAAAGGCATTCGACAGACAACCACGAGATCTGATATGGGTGGCGCTAAGACATCGAGGGGTTCCAGAAACCTATGTACAGATGATCATGGACATGTACGAGGGAGCAAAGACAAGAGTAAGATGCCCGCTGGAGTAACCGAAGAGTTCCCAATCAAAGTCGGAGTGTACCAGGGAAGCGTCTTAAGTCCTTTGCTCTTTATTACAGTCCTTCATTATCTGCTTGAAGGTAAAGTGATGGACTCCAAGGTACATCAGTTATTCTTTGCTGACGATGGAGCCATCAAAAGTGAGGATCCTACATCCCTGCAACGAGCACTTGATGTGTGGGTGGACGCTCTGGAGGGAAATGGGTACCGCATTAGTTCAAAAAAGACAGAGTAGTTGTGCTGCCCGTTCTCTGATCCACTCAGGCCTATTCCAGACATTTATTTGAATGGAACAGTGCGAAAAGTTCAAATATCTGGGATCTACCATATGATCAATAACAAAGCAACCTGTGATGACGACATCAATCATCACGTAAGCGTAGGGTGGATGAAGTGGCGAAAAACTCCGCTATCTTCTGTGAACGAAAAAATGTCCCCTAAGTTGAAAGGAAGGCTCTACACCGCAGTTGTGCGTCCAGCGCTCACATATGGTTCACAATGTTGGAATATGTACAAAAGGTATGAGAGTAAATTAACGGCAGCTGAGATGAAAATGCTTCACATGATAGCAGGAGTGACAAAGCTTGATCGAATAAGAAGTTCGAAGATCCGTGGAAGCCTTCACATCAAGGAAACCATCGTACGAAAGATAGAGCGCGACCGGCTCAGCTGGTATTGCCACGTTCAAAGAAGAGATCATTTGAACCCTGCTAAAAAAGCAATATCACTTAACGTTCCAAAGACATTGCGAGGCAGGAGAGGCGGGCCCACAAACGCCTGGATCAGACAAATGCGACGACACTAGCATTTCATTGGCCTCAGTAACCTGGTGATCCAAAATCGGAAGGCCTGCCGATATTTTCTGAGGTCAAATAAGCGAACCCAACAGACGGATCAGTAGAAATGCGGTGAGTGGGAGGGTTACGATCCCTTATTTTCGGATCATAACCTCGCCGAAATAGGAAGATGAAGAAGGAGGCAACTTCCATTGTCCCGGAAATACATCTGTTGTAAGAATGGCGTTAAGAGTGTATGTTAGGAAGGAAAGTAGGAAAGTAGGCGAACCCCAGAGGCGGATCAGTAGAAATGCGGTGAAGTGGGAGGGTTGTGATCCCTTGTTTTCGGATCATAGCCTCGCTGATAAAAGGAAGAAAAAGTTAGGAAGGAAAGTAGGATAGGAAGAATCAATTTAAAAAAACGATCAGTGCATCTCATCGAAACCAACCGCATTTGACTCGAAAGTAAACTGGCAACCACTTCTGCACTGTCTACCGTTCTGAAGGTGAAGCTGGTACTAGAGAGCAATCTATGAGGATTAAGATCATTGTAGTCAATATCATCTACACAGTTGGTTTTCCTTTGGCAATTCCCATTTGGCAAAGGTTGTTCCACAGCTGCCGTCCGCTCAGTAATGAGTTAAGTTGGTTGCAGTAAAAGTGGGATCGCCCTAACGACTTTGCTCCGAAGTGAGCGATACAAGCAGTGCTGTTCCTCTAACCGCAATCGTTTTCAGCAATTGTAGGCTTGATCACTTCGAAGCATTAGTGTACGAATCTGTTGAGTAAACCATGGTTTGCTTTAGGGTGTGCAACTTTTTTGTTTACTTTGGAGGAGAAGATTTAATAACGAACTATACGAGCTGTACAGCGGCATCGACCTAGGTAAAAACGGAGTATTGGACGTTTGAAATGCAAAAAAAAGGAGACGACGCATTAGAGAGCCTCCTCGCCGTATGTGGCGCGCACAAGATCAAGCGGTCCTTAACAAACTTGGAGTGCGTAACTGAAGCTTATGACCGAGCTAAATGGAAAGGAAAGCACAGGTACATCCAGAACTGTAGCGACACTTAAGTAGTAAGTAACCATTCTGCATGCGACACATTCTCTTAAAAGAAAGTCTCACAGGAAAAGGAAATAATAAATGTCTTCATCATAATCACCATCACGTTTTGAATAATTTCTAACTAATAATAAAAAATAATGATCTTCCCTAAGCGAAACACAATACCAATAATTTTAAACATAAATTCAAATATCCCATACCTATGTATTTCCCGCATTCTATTTCCCAACCCATTGCCATTCCCCAAAAAATACAATTTTATCCCGCAGCAAATTGCAACCGTTCCTCCTTAGCTAATAAAAGTTAATAATTCATTTCGAAAAGGCCCCTTTTAACCGGGACGAGCAGACCACAAACAGCTCGTTTGCTCCCAATCAAACACACATTTCATGGCATTATCCCTCTTTCCTGACCCACATACCCAGCTGAACACACCCAAAGGACTCTCAACGAAATGAGAAAGAAAAAGTACAAAAATAATGAAATTTGTGCGTAACACTTAAATTCGAAAGAGATCCCGAGACCGGGGGTTAGTCGAGCGCACCCTTAAAACAGGGTGTGCTTGTCCTCCGTGCAACGTGTCTATTCAACCCTCTGTGCTCTATCTAAATCTGCCCGGTACACGGCAAATAACATTTATTGTCCTTATTTCTCGGAAATACGCGTTTTCCTCACCTCACACGTTCTTTGTATACATCACAGGCACGATTGTGCATACTCGAGGGTGAATACCCGTTTCCATTCTTTTGAAAATCGATGGCATCATGCCATCAGGCACAGCCAACATTGGCCGTCCTGTTGATAGCTGTGAAAGGCACTGAGGTGCAAGCCACAGGATTATAAAGCAATTATAGGTCCATCGGCTCGTACAGGACATTGGCATTATGCGGGACATGTGTATTCAGGAAGAGGGTTCGACTGCAACCCTAACGAATGAAAAAAAGGAAACAGCACTTTTCCTCTTCACAAAAAAAGGACTAAAATGAAGGATAACGACAAAAGATTATCATTCTAACCTACTTTTCCTACTCAGCAGGACACAAAGAACTTACTACGTCTAGCGATGGTCTAGGAGCATGGACAACCCGTCAATTTGACTTATCGAGTGAAAGGAACAACACCAAGGATCATAATGCATGTTTCCTTCTTCGCTCTAACACAGTACTAATGTATGTAACTCACGAAAGTCAACGTACCGACAGACTATACCAGTATTTAACCAACTGCCTGCGTGTGTTTGTGCTGTATGTCCTCGGTGACATCTTCCTTGATTGATGGCCCAAATATAGAGAGAAGGTGGCATTACGTGCCTGACGGAGCTTATCAGAGCAGCAAAAAGGACACACATACCTTTCGCAACAGGGAGGACATTTTAAACAGCCACAAACGGCTTTAAGGTAAATTAAATAGCTAAATGACTGTATTTGTAGCTGCGATAGGAATTCCTCGGTAGAGAGTTGTGTTAGAAAAGGATGTGTGTTGCGTGTACGTGGGTGTAAATGGTTGTACAGTGATTCGTCATGGTCACACACCGAGAGAGGTGAGGTTTGTAATTAGCAGTTTGTAGGCTAATTGAACGGAAATGTAGTTTTAACATGAATTGAAATGTGACATAGCAGAAGGATTGGACAAGAAGAACCGGAAAGGCATTCCTATCATATCTCACGTTTTCCGACTGAAGAGGAATTTTTAATGAAATTATGTTAGAATCAGTCGAGAGTTTAAGGTTATTCAAATATTGAGGATATTCGGCATTTAAAAGCAGTTGGGTCCTTGGATTTGTACTTGCTGAATACCAAATGATCTAAATTCTCTTCTCGGGAACTACGGGTGTATATGTGTATGAAGTGGCAAGCAATGAACTGAGAAATCTGTTAGCGAGATGATTTGAAGTCCTTAAAGTATGAACTATGCAATTCTGGCTATACCTATTGGATAAAGTTTTTAATTATCCTCGTGGTATAGGAAAAGAGATATGTTTTTGTCGAGATTTTGGCCTCTTTCACAAGAGAGAATTCCTCCTACCGGGGAATAGTGCAGGTGACGAGGTGCCTACTCCGATACAAAGAGCACAAACGATACCAACATCGAAGAGCCAACGTTTTGTGTTAAGTACGTTATCCACGCACTGACGCGATGAGTGACGCTAATCATCGATTGCAGCATCTAAGCCAGTGTACACGGCTCGGCTACTTTGGCCAACATAGAGCAAAACGAGGTCCATCGGGTTCCTGAAACACAAGCGAGGAATCCTCTCCAAAATAACAAAGTCCTCATAGGACACTGCGCTGAAGGATTGATTTCCGCAGAAGCTGTAGGGACGAGGATGAAGAATAGACCATCGGTCACTTTGCATGCACTTATCCTGCACTCGCCAACATCAGGAAGGGTACCCTGGGTGAATACTTTTTCAGCGATCTAAGTGATATGGCAATGCTCTTCTTCTTCTACTCTTCTTAAATCCTTTAAACCCTCGGGCGAGCCATCATATTGGGGTGCGACACCAACGCGCACCATGATCTATGGGGAAGTACCGACACTAACCCTCGAGGTAGGTATATTTTCGAGTATTTAGTAGGCACCGACCTAGTAGTTTGTAACAGAGGAAATAGTCCTACTTTTATTACTAAGACCCGACAAGAGGTGCTTGACGTCACCTTTGCTTCCCAAAGTATCTATCCTGCAATTTCCAACTGGACTGTATCTGACAGTCATTCGTTTTCCGATCACCGCTATCTGGAGTACAAACTGGAAATTTGTCACAGTACCGCACCCTTAGTCTTCCGCAATCGACGGAAAACCGACTGGTCCTTACACAATAAATCCCTCTCTGCTAAACTATCCAATCAAGTGTACACTACACCAACTACACAGTTGGAATTAGACAAGCTAAACACCGTTCTAACTTCTGCACTTAATACAGCTTTCATCGAATCCTGTCCGATCACAAGAAGAAAGGTGGGCAATCGTCCCCCATGGTGGAATGGAGAACTTAACAGTCTTCGCTGCACAAGCAGGAAACAATTCAATAAAGCCAAACGAACAAGGCTATCACTGGACTGGGAGATCTACAAAGAAAGTCTGAAGAACTTCAAAATAAAGGTTCGGAAAGCTAGACGCAGATCCTGGCGCGGTTTTTGTCAGAGTATTGACAACACATCTCAATCCTCTAGACTGCGAAAAGTCCTCTCCAAAACACCAACTATACCTAGTGTCCTCATGAATCTCAATGGATCCTGGGCGGAATCGGACGAAGCATCACTCAACCTGCTCATGGACACTCACTTCCCCGGCTGCAGGCCTACCCCCAACGATGATCGCGCCCTGGTAAATGTTGCACGCCCACTGGCACCTCCTCATCTTATCAGCGAAGATAAGCTGAAATGGGCAGTAAACAGTTTCGAACCATTCAAATCCCCGGGACCGGATGGTATTTTTCCGGCCCAGATTCAGACGGCCTTCAATATAGTATGGCAGTATCTTTCCTGCATTCGTTGAGCTCGGAACAACACCAACTGCCTGGACCGAAGTAAGAGTGGGCTTTATACCCAAAGCAGGCAAGACATCGCAGACCCTCCCAAAGGACCTTAGACCTATTAGTCTAACGTCCTTCCTTCTCAAGATTCTGGAAAGAATCCTGGACCTACACATCAAGGCCACTATTGATAGCACCCTACTATCCACGTCACAGCACGCCTACCAAAAAGGTAAATCTGTCGAAACGGCTTTGCACTCCATCATCCACCCTATCGAAAAATCACTCTCAATCAAAGAGTTCACCCTAGTGTCATTTCTAGACATAGAGGGAGCCTTCAACAACGTTGAAACAAATTCCATTACCAGTGCCTTACGTAGGCTCAACATCTGCGAACCCATCTGTTGTTTCATAGAACACATTCTAAAGAACAGGGTAATAACAGCATCCTTCGGAAGTAGCACTGTCAAGCGACATGCACATCGAGGCACCCCTCAAGGGGGTGTACTGTCTCCACTATTGTGGAATTTGGTGCTCAACGAGGCCATCTAAAGATGAAAAAACTGGATGCAATGTTATTGCCTATGCAGACGATGTCGCCATTCAAACAACAGGCAAATACCCGCAGACGCTGGCCGATGTCATGCAGTCTGCTCTTAATGAACTGCTCAGATGGACCGATAAATGCGGCCTCTCCGTTAACCCGACGAAAACCGAGCTAGTTCTATTCACAAGAAAACACAAGCTACCTGACTTCACTCCGCCCAAGATAAGGGGATCCACCCTAAAGCTTTCAAATAGCGCTAGCTATTTAGGCGTAAAGCTTGACCGCAAGCTAATTTGGAAAGAGAATGTCGTCGAACGGGCCAGGAAATCGCTGGCCGCCCTATACATCTGCACGAAACCAGCAGGCTCCACTTGGGGCCTTAAACCAAGCATCATGCACTGGCTATACACGTCGGTCATAAAACCGATTCTCATGTATGGAGTATTGGTATGGTGGCCCGCCTTGGAGAAGAAATCCAACCCATCCATAATGGAGAAAACTCAGCGAGTTGCATGTCTCCCACAGCGGCGCTCCAAACCATGCTCCACTTGCTTCCGATTGACATCGTCAGTAAGCAATTGGCTGTCAGCTCGGCAATAAGACTGAGAGGCTCCAAGCAGTGGAAGGAGCAACACACGGGACATGCCAATATACTTTCAATGCACCGTCATCTTCCCAATTCCACTGACCATCTGCCCACTGAATATGATTTTGACAAGGGCTTAACGCACTCGATACCGGACAGAAGTGAGTGGACGCAACGCAATGTCCTTTACAACGAATCGCTGTCAATTTTCACGGACAGGTCCAAAACCAAGGACGGAGTCGGTGCCGGAATTTTCTCGGAAGATCTGGACATGCACCTCTCCTTTAACCTTCCAGACTACTGCAGCGTTTTTCAAGCCGAAATCACCACAGTTCGCAAAGCTGCTGACTGGCTGGCGGATAGCACACTATCAACACCTGATATTGTTATTTACGTAGACAGTCAGGCAGCCATCAAATCCCTCGCATCCAGCACTACGAGATCTAAGGCAGTGAAAGACTGTCGCATATCTCTTAACGAGATAGCTGGTCAGTACAACCTCACCCTTTGCTGGGTACCAGGTCACTGTGACATACCGGGGAATTGTGCAGCCGACGAACTAGCACGACAAGGCTCCTCTGGTTCAGATAGCATAAGCATCACCGACATTGAAGCGCCAGCGTCTTATGTTAAGTACCTTATTCAATTTGATGCCGAGAAAGTAGCCAATCATCGATGGCAACATCTAGACCAATGTCATACCGCCAGACAGCTCTGGCCGATACTCAATAAATCCAGGTCCATCGGACTCTTGAAGCATAAGAGAGGAACCCTCTCAAAAATAACATATGTCCTCACTGGACACTGCGTCATAGGAAGACATGCCCAAAGATTAGTATTCCTCATAATGACTTCTGCAGAAGCTGCAGAGATGAAGAGGAAGAAGAGACCATCAGTCATCTCCTGTGCGCTTGTCCTGCGCTCGCCAACATCAGGAAGGCCACTCTGGGTGAATACTTCTACAATGATCTTAATGATCTCGGCAACGCCTGCACGGCTAAAATTCACGGCTTCATTCAACGAAGCAAATGGTTCCAAGAGTAAGAGGGTGACCCACCCGCCTTACACATCGGCAGTACAATGGACCTACTTTCTGGTCTAAGTACATCCTCATCGAGGGCCGATCCTAACCTAACCAAACCTAACCCCTCGGGCGGCATAGGGCGTCAACCACGCCTGCGCGCCATTTTGTTCGGAGTTCTGCAACGCATTTGAGCTGCCTCCAACTCATTCCTAAAGAGCTCGATTCTTCCTCAACTGTTCTGCGCCACGTTTGACTAGGGCGCCCTGCTATTCTGCCTGCCTGGGTGAGCGGATTCCACTACATGGCGTATTTCGCAATGGAGTTGTCTTCGCGCCATAGGGTGTGTCCAATCCACTGAACTCACCTCTGTAACACTTCATCTTCTCTTACCGGTGTTTGCAGAAATTCCAGAATTTGGGCACGTGTAATGGCAATGCTCGCACGGCTAAAATTACACTCCTTCATATAGAGAAGTAAATGGTTCCAAGAGTAAGAGGGTGACCCACCCACCTTATACATCGGCAGTACAATGGACCTACTTTCTGGTCTAAGTACATCCTCATCGAGGGCCGATCCTAACCTAACCAAACCTAACCCCTCGGGCGGCATAGGGCGTCAACCACGCCTGTGCGCCATTTTGTTCGGAGTTCTGCAACGCAATTGAGCTGCCTCCAACTCATTCCTAAAGAGCTCGATTCTTCCTCAACTGTTCTGCGCCACGTTTGACTAGGGCGCCCCGCTATTCTGCCTGCCTGGGTGAGCGGATTCCACTACATGGCGTATTTCGCAATGGGTGTGTCCAATCCACTGAACTCACCTCTGTAACACTTCATCTTCTCTTACCGGTGTTTGCAGAAATTCCAGAATTTGGGCACGTGTAATGGCAATGCTCGCACGGCTAAAATTACACTCCTTCATATAGAGAAGTAAATGGTTCCAAGAGTAAGAGGGTGACCCACCCACCTTATACATCGGCAGTACAAAGGACATATCTCTGGTCTAAGTGCATCCTCATCGAGGGCCGTTTCTTACCATCGAACCATGCCAGGTTCACATTGCAAAGTGAGTAGGATACTCAAATTGTTGAAAACCTGTTGCGTTTAATGACTTGACCGCTTCAGATCTCAATATATTTACTGTCAAAGTCTTCCAGGATTAAGAACCGACACACAACACCAAAGTGATCATTCTAAACTTACACTTTATCAAATTATTGTCAAAACAGATGGAGACGTCCGACCCATAAAATGGATACAAATTCCAGGCGTTTACTCACTTATATGCGGCGCATTTATTAATTGTCAACAACTTAATTCCGACCACAATTACTTACTTAGATGGCGCTGCAGTTCGGGGTGAACCTGGGCCTCAACCAACAAGTCTCTGCATTTAGTTCGGTGTTTAGCTAATTGCCTCCAGTTACGCACTCAAAGTTGGTCGAGGTCTCCTTGAACTTGTGCGCGTCACCTACGGCGAGGAGGTCCTCTACTGCGTCGTCCCTCTGGGTTAGATTCGAAGACTCTGCGGGCCGGAGCGTTGGTGTCCATTCGCTCTACATGTCCTAGCCATCTCAGACTTCCAATACGCAGTTTTTTGACTAGGTCGATGTCACTGTACAACTCGTATATTCGTGATTGAATCTTCTCCTCCAAAACCCGTCAACGCAAACGGGACCGAATATCTTACGAAGAATTTTTCTCTCGAAGCGGCCAAGGATATCTTCATTCTCTTTTATAAAAGTCCATGTTTCAGCGCCGTAAAGCAGGACTGGAATGATCAGAGTCTTATACAGAGTCTCCTTAGTTGTTCCAGATAGGACTTTACTGTTGAATCCCCTTATAAGCCCAAAAACAGCGATTGGCAAGAGTAATTCTTCATTTGATTTCTGCGCTGATCTTGTTTTTAGAGTTTATAGCAGAGCCAAGGTAGACAAAGTCCCTTACTACCTCGAAGTTATAGCTGCCCACTGTCCTGTCCAATTCGTCGGTGTTGGTTGTCCCTTCTTGTTGACAGCTTATACTTGGTCTTGCCCTAGTTTATCGCTAAACCCATTTTGGCTGCTTCTGCTTCAATGCTTGGAAACGCATCGGTGACAGCCCGCTGAGGTCTTCTAATTATGTCAATATCGTCGGCGTATGCAAGCAGTTGTATGGACTTTTCATCGATTCTGCTTCTGGTGTTGGCTTGTGAGTTCCGCACAATCCGTTCAAGTACAATATTAAAGAAGTCACAAAGATAGCGCGTCACCTTATCTAAAACCTTTTTTGACATCAAAGGTCTCGGTGAGGTCATTACGGACCTTGATAGAGCAGCGAGCATTCTCCATCGTCATCCTGTACAGACGGACAAGTTTGGCAGGGATGTCAAAACTAGACATGGCTCTATAAAGCGCTTCTCTATAGATGCTGTCATAGGCGGCCTTGGATGGCAAACGACTAACAAAGGCCTCGTAGGGGCAGCATCTCCCGATAGGTGCTGGTCCGCTAAGTAACGAGTAGGAGCCACTGCAGCCGAAAACCTAGCAGCTCTGTTAGTAAGCCCTACTCCCACCTCCTCGTGGTGCCATCTGGGAATTTCTTCGGAAATTGCTAACGGGAGAGGACGAATGGCGAGCTTCCTGCGCCAAAAAACAGGATAAGTGTCGGTTGGTCTGTGGCCCAGCGAGCCGCAACCGTAAAAAAAATCTTGCTCCGAAACGGAAACAATCGCCTCGGATAAGGACGGATCATTTGTTGACGACCTTTGGCTATCGGACACGGACAACGATCGGATTCTGGAACGTTAAGACCCTCCTGGACTCACTCAAGGAAGGGCCTTATAACGCCAGATTCCTCCAATTGGAGCGCGAATTCGCACGGTATAAAATCGACATCTTAGGGCTGAGCGAGATAAGATGGTACGATGCTGGGGAATACATCTCCCCAACAAAAAGCACTGTCATGCTCTACTCTGGTAAACCAGCTGGAAGTGCACGGAGTTCTGGCGTAGGACTCATGCTAACTCCAGCAGCACGTAGTAGCCTCATATCCTGGAAACCCCATAGTGACCGGATATTGACGGCTAGGTTCCAGAGTAGAGTTAGAAAAATTACCATCATACAGTGTTATGCTCCGACTCTAGACGCGACTGAGGATGAAAAGGATAATTTTTATAGCCACTTAGGTGCCGCCTACAACCAAACGCCTAATGGGGACATCGTAATGGTAATGGGAGATCTCAATGCCAAGGTGGGTAGCGACAACACCATGCTTAAGCACGTGATGGGAGTTCACGGCGTGGGAGACCGTAATGACAATGGTGAGCGGTTTGTGGACTTCTGCAATACCAACCGCCTAGTCATCGGAGGTACGCTGTTTAAGCATAACACCTGCCATAAGATCAGTTGGGTCTCTACTGATAGGCAACGAACATCCAACCAGATCGACCACATTGCGATCAGTCGCCGCTTTAGAAATTGTCTCCTGGACGTCCGAAACAGACGTGGAGCTGACGTCGGACTAGAACGAGATCACCATCTTATGGTAGCTCATTTACGCCTTCGTACTGCATCCGTCAACAGCAACCGCTCAAACCTGCTTAACATCACCAGGTTTAATATCGACAGGCTCAAGGTTCCCCAAGTGCGCCAACAGTTCAGGGACCATCTTGCCTTAGAAGCAGAAGCAATCAGCAGCATATTGCAAGAGAACATGGATGACCACTGGAGTGCTGTGAAAAATGCTTTTGCGACTGGGGCACGCACTTATGTCGGTAAAAAGCAGAAACACCACCGCACATGGCTTTCTACAGACACCTGGAGACGGATCGATGAGCGTACAGCAATCAAGGCTCGGATTGCAGCGGCCTCAGCAGTAGAGAGAACCGAGCTTGAAGCCCAATACCGTGCGAAGAAGAAAGAAGTGCAGCGTAGTGTGAGACGTGACAAGCGTCAACATGTCAACTCACTGGCCTCAAGGGCTGAAGAAGCAGCGAGTAGGTGCGACAGTAGGACTGTTTACAACATCACTAAGGAGCTCATTGGTGGTCGAAACTCCAAACAACATCCAGTGAAGAGTCTAGACGGTGACCTTCTGATTTCGGATGAGGATCAGCTCACTAGATGGAGAGAACATTTTGCTGCAGTGCTAAATCACTTAGACGACGGCGGTATGATCTTGAATTCGAATGAGCAGTTCGAAGCAACAAATTTCCGAATTCGCACCGTACCTCCCAGTAAAGCTGAAATAATAACAGCAATCAAGTCCCTCAAGAAGAACAAAGCGGTGGGTATTGATGGCATCCCTGCCGAGCAAGCGGCGCCAAATACATCGGCAGATTTGCTGCATCCGCTAATACGGAGAGCTTGGGATAGTGAACAATTTCCACAGGAGTGGAAAAGGGGGATGATCATTAAGCTTCCAAAGAAGGGTAACTTGATGGAGTGCGGTAACTGGAGAGGTATATGTGTTCTTCCAGCTGAAGCCAAAATAATAGCTAGAATAATTCTAGAACGAATTAAAGATCATTTAGATTCAACTCTCGATGTCGAACAGGCAGGCTTTCGCGCTGGATCCTCCTGCATCGACCACATAAACACCTTACGGATCATAATCGAACAATGCGTTGAGCATAGGTCTCCGCTACATTTACTGTTTATCGACTTCGAGAAGGCTTTCGACAGCTTGAATCGAGATGCTATCTGGCTGGCCTTGCGCAGGAGAGGCATTCCAGAAAAGCTTATAGCTATTATCAAGGCTACATATGAGGGCGGCAAGTGTTACGTCGCGCACAATGGTAAGGTGTCGGAGGACTTTGAAGTCCAAAGTGGAGTACGTCAAGGGTGCATACTGTCCCCACTATTGTTCTTGGTGGTTATCAGCGATGTACTCCGTGCAGCATTGACGGAAGCTAATTCTGGAATTCGTTGGACTATGACATCTTACCTTAAACACCTAGATTACGCTGACGATGTTTGTCTACTTTCACATCGGATAATGGATCTTCATTTGATGGCCCAAAATCTAGAAGCTGAGGCAAACAAAGTGGGGCTAAAAATAAACACAGCCAAAACAAAAGCCCTGAGCACTTCTTCTAACAACCGCGCTCAACTTAACATTGCCGGACAGGAAGTCGAGAAAGTTGATAACTTTCTTTATCTAGGAAGTGTGGTCTCGGCTAACCGCGATGGTACTAGACTGGATGTGTGCAGCAGAATCGGGAAGGCTAAAGCTGCGTTAAGAATGCTATCCAAAATCTGGAGGAGAAATGTTATCAGCTTAAGAACGAAGCTGCGACTGTTCCGCTCCAACATAGAATCGGTGTTGCTTTATGGGTGTAGTACTTGGAAGGCGGACACCATTAACACACACAAGCTGCAAGTCTTCGTAAACAAATGTTTAAGGATCATCTTGAGGATTTTTTTTTTTTTTTTGCGAATCACCTCTCCAACGAGCAACTTTATACGAGAACGGGCCAAGAACCTATAAGCATTACTATACGAAGAAGAAAGTGAGAGTGGATTGGACACACCCTACGGCGTGAAGACAACTCCATTGCGAAATACGCCATGCAGTGGAATCCGCTCATACAGGCAGGCAGAATAGCGAGACGCCCTAGGCAAACGTGGCGCAGAACAGTTGAGGAGGAATCGAGCTCTTTAGGAATGAGTTGGAGGCAGCTCAAACGCGTTGCAGAACTCCGAACACGATGGCGCGCAGGCGTGGTTGACGCCCTATGCCCCCCGAGGGGTTAAAGGACATAAGATAGGCGGCCTTGAAATCGATAAAGAGGTGGTGAGTATCGATTTGGAATTCTTGGGTTTTCTCCAGGATCTGCCGAAGTGTGAAGATTTGACGGATTTGTGGACTTTCCTGGCCTGAAACCGCACTGATAGGGTCCAATCAGGCTGTTGATAAAAAGTTTCAGGCGTTCACACAATATCGCAGAAAAGATCTTGTATGCGATGTTGAGGAGACTGATGCCTCTATAATTGGCGCAGTTGAGGGGGTCTCCTTTCTTGTGGATCAGGCAAACGATGCTGATATTCCATTCATCAGGCATACACTCGTCTAACCAAATTTTACAGATGAGTTGGTGTATGCACTATGCCAATTCATCCCCAGCTGCCTTGAAAAGTTCGGCCGGTAAGCCGTCAGGTCCAGCAGCCTTGTTGGATTTTAGCTTGGATATTGCTATCCTCACTTCGTTTTGGTCAGGTGGACGGAAATTTTGACTATCATCGTCCATGTTGAATGGTTCATTCTGCCTGACAGCGGGATGTTGGTCTTCGTCGCCGTTATACAATCAGCAGAAGTAGTTTTTCCATATTCACAGCACCGACTGTGATTCTACTACGAGGTTTCATTTTCATCTCTACACGTTTCTGTACGGCCATTGCTTCTCTGACACGTTCTTTTTAACTTTTGGTAAATCATTCCGTACATTGTTCCTGGAGTATAAACTCTCGATATTCTCGGCCGCGCGCTTCTCATGCTCTTTCTACTTCTTTTGGAGAAGCCGATGTTCTTCCCGCCTCTTTTGCTCGTAGAGCTCACGAGCAGCCCTCGTCTTCCTTTGCAGCTCCGCTTTATGTTTAACTGCATGCACTCGCCGGCATTCTTCGTCAAACAAGGGGTTTCGCGGTGGTGGACGAGCGAGACCCAGCACATCAATTGCGGCGTTCCTGATGGCATGTTGGCAGCGTTGCCACTGGTCTTCGGCAGTTGATTCTGGCGGCATAGGGGTGATTGAGCAATTTCGGGATACGCGTTCTGCAAAGAGTCTGGCGGTCTCTTGCGATTGTAGCTTTCCGACGTTAAATTTTCTCATAGTGATTCTTCTTTGTTGCTCAGATTGGGATATCCGCATTCATACCTTGGCTACAACAAGGTAATGATCCGAGTCTATGTTGGCCGCTCGGAAGGTCCGGACATCCAGAATACTGGAGGCATGCCTTGCGTCGATCGCAATATGATCAACTTGGTTGATTGTTGCATGATCATTGGACCACCATCTCTGCTTAAGAATATCGAGATGAGGAAACCAAGTGCTTGCTTTGGTGACATTTCGCTCCACAGCGAAATCAATTAGCCTTAGTCCGTTATCAGACGTCGTGTCGTGTAGACTATGCTTACCGACTGCCCTACCAAAGACGTCCTCCATTCCTATTTTGGCGTTAAAATCGCCCAATACGATTTTACCGTCGTATTTAGGACATTGCTCTTATGTTTTGTCGTGGAGCTCGTAGAAACACTCTTTGGTGGCAGGGTCCTTTTCTTCCGTGGGGGCATGAACACATATTAGGCTTATGTTAGCGAATTTAGCTTCCATTCGGATAGTCATAATGCGCTCGCTCACATGCCGGAAGCTTAACACTTCTTGCCTAAGTCTCCCGCGTATGACAAATCCGCATTCGAATAAGCGCAGCCTGTTGCCTCTGTAGCAATCACCGTAGTAGATGTCACAGTTTTTCATCCTCTTTTTGCCTCCACTTTGTGGACCGAACATTGTCCAGACTAAATAGTTAATTCTACTCGACAGCGGTGCATTGGTTGTAGTCGGCGTTTAACACTCTGCAGGAATGATCTTCCTATTCAATTCTTTATACTTCTAGATATCTATGATCTTACCAGCATTCTTCTGTTCAGTTTTAAAGCTCTGGTACATTCGGTTTAGGTTTTTGCAAGACATTCGAGCATCGTTCCTGAAAAAGCATATTTCTCGATCAAACGCTCTCATGCTCCTTTCTTAGAAGTCGATCTGCTTTCTTTATCCTCTGCTCATAGAGCTCGCATCAGTTCTGGCCATTCTAGGCCACCTTGCGCACTTCTTAATTTGTTGCATCTACAAATGAGCATTCTTCATCTTTGATGACATGTTGCTATTACTAGCCTTCTGCCTTTGACGCTGACGGCATATGTACGACTCCGTAGGAGATCAACGGACAATCAACTGACAAAGGCACTTGCGATCTCTTGCGATTGCAGCCACTACACGTTGAACATCCTCACTTTTCTGACATGTATCCTTAGAATAGGAGACCGCATGTAGAATTATGATTCCTCAGACCTGGAATGCTGGCTTTAGAGAATCAAATAACAAGTTAAAGCAGAAATATGATGCTCAAATTAAGGTCTAGTAGAATTAAAATCACGTTGATTGGTGCACATTCAAGTGTCTTAATTGAAAACAGTACAAAATGAATGAATGAGTTATGCAGCCTTTGGTATTATCACTGATCTAAGAGGCCCATCGATTCATTTTACCTTTTTTTTGAAAAGACTATCTATCTATCCCATCAAGTTGTAGACTTAACATTCTCCAAAAATCGGTAACATTAACAAAGAAAGAAGAACACCACATCTTTTATCCGATAACACAAATAATGTGCTCCTTTATTCCAATCCACAAGGGTGCACTCCTGACGGGGATTATTTTCTTTCTAAGCAGGATATCCAACGTCAGGATCAGAAAAATGCCAAACATTTCGTCAACTCGAATTATTGTTCCACTCATCATTCGACCCTCGCGCATCTCACGAACGCATAATTCCAAATCCAAATCTATTCCAATGCACTCCCACATGTCAGTTTTAAGGATACCCGACAAACATATTATCACGCGTTCAATTCGAAAACGTTTTTATTCACAAAAGTACACAAAACATGAGAAGGGTCACTGTGCGTAAGGCTTGGTTCGGTCCCTCTACAGTTCATATAATTTAAACTAACTCAAGTAGCAGATGGTGTACTGTGTACTTAGCCGACAGCGGTATCATGCTCATGTCAATCATTTCGAAAATCGTAAATTTCAGGCTCACAACCATAACTATGCTAGCACACTACCTATAATGAATTTAGCTGCTTCCACTATCGGGGGTTGGCTGTTTACATCCTTGGAAAGTAAATTAAAAATTTGTTCGACAACCTTAACCCTTAGGGGCATGCATTAAGTCACAAAGGCGTCTGGTTTTAATTTTAATTGAAATTCAACAGCAGGCCAGGGTGTACTCTACTGAAGTGGTGGGTTATCCTTTTTTCCAACGCGCCGACTGTTTATATCTTTATTCAGAAGGTTTCTGCTAGAAATGTTTACTATGTCCTATTGGGTTGCGAGAAGTGCTTCCTGCTTTTATTGTTATTGTTTCAATTTTTTCGGGTTTTTGGAAGTAAAGCGTTCTTTGGTTGGATTTTATTATCCTTGAAAGGGTAGGAAGTATTATTTCGTCATTTTTCTTGTGGATTTATGGCTTTATTATTGCTGTTCGTCTATATAAACTGTTTTTTTTTTCTTGTGGAATGTTAAGTGAATTATTGGGACAATTTGACGACATCATCATTTCCGGCATGTGCGATAGTTATCTGTGTAAATATTTGTGGCAGTGATTCATAAATATTCTATTTTTATTGGGAAATGTACATACCATATACTCAGTTCTTTGATGCACGAGTATGTATCTTAGTTATAATGCGTGCCTCAGAAGTTGGCACAATAATTGGTTGAATAGGAATTGCTCGTATATCTTTTAACTGTCAAACTAATTTTAAAATCTAGCAAGTCTAAAGAGAAGAGATCATATATTCTGGTGCAATTTTCTTATGTTCCTTCCTTTGAAGAGTTACTATCAATTTCCTTTTCAGATCCATCTAACTTATTTCAAAATGACAGGTCTGTTTCTGATCTCTTGCTCGCCAGTTCATCCGCTATCTCGTTTCCTGGAATTCCTTTGTAACCTGAGATCCACCAGAGTGTTTACATGGTGGCTATGGATGAGCGTTTTAAGCTCTTCGAGGCAACGTTTTATTTGCTTTGATTTTACTATCACGGATGAGATGGCCTTTATAGCAGCTTGACTATCTATGTTAATATCAATCAAAAGTTTCTTGGGTAGTTCTTGTGCCTCCTCTGCTGTCGCTAGGACTTCTGCCTGGAACACACTGACGTGGTTCGGACGCCTTAGTGATATTGTAAAATTAGGCACCACTGAGTAGATACCCGAACCCACTCCTTCTTTTGTTTTGGACCCGTCAGTGAAGACTGAAATACTATTCGGGTTAATGGCCCCACCGTTTTCCCAGTGTTTCCCTGATGGGATGACAATTTTGACATTTAGGCTGAAGTCGGTGGATAGTGGAAGAAAGTATGTGGTGGCGTCTAGGTGAGCCCATCTTGAAATGCTACGGTAGCCCATGTGGCCCCTTCTCCAAAGGTTGGATTCTTTTAGGCGCAGGGTACTCAACGAAGCTGATTTCTTAACAAATAAGTTTAGTGGAATCAATGCGAGAATTGTTTCAAGTGCTGCGATTGGGGTGGTTCTAATGGCGCCAGTAGTTACTATGCAGGCAAGTCTCTGGATTTTAGTCAACTTCTTGAGATGTGTTGTTTTCTCTTCTGTTGGCCACCAGACAATGCAAGCATAGAACGCAATGTACGCTTTCTTTATTCTTTCATTTGTGTTATCTCTCCGACTCAGTTTGCGGTCAAGTATGCACCCTAGATACCGTGCTTTAACCGAGACTTGGAGTTGAGTGCCACCGAGTCGTAGGCGTCCAAAAACTCAACCTCCGCACGGTGACAGCTGTGCCTAGTACCTTAATCCAAGAAATTGGTAACCAACCCCGTTTAGAGGATTTTTGGCGGCAGCAGATGATAGAGGGGGGAAAAGTGCTTTCTCACTAGAGCACCTCTTCTTGTTCCAAGCGGCAGCGGACAAATTCACTAGTCGGAGACAACGGTGGCGTCTACAATTCCAGTTAGGTTGAACTTAATGAATACCTTGCGCGAGCTGCTTTGACATATTCGGATCACAGGTCGGTAAGGAATTTCCAATGTTGGTCAGGACATTGGAATAGAGATGGTGGCGGAGGAGCCCTTAATGGGCCAACGGCAGCGCTCATACTCCCGTAGTGGACTACTGGCACCAGTATACCCGGCCCCTCGTCCTAGGGGACTAATTAAGGAACTGGCCCTCCAGGTTGGGGGTTGTGCCGTCGGAGTAACTTCACTACCACGTAAAAAAATTCTGGTTCCGAAACAACCAAAAGCATCAGATAAGGACGACTCAACTGATGACGACCCCAGCAAACGAAATTAGGACAACGACCTTCGGATCTGTACGTGGAATGTTCTGTCCCTTTATAGACCACGTGCAGCTGGACAACTAGCAGAGGCCCTAGACTGCTATAAAGCAGATATTACAGCCATCCAGGAAGTGCGATGGGATGGGTCGGGCAAAAAGAGGATGAAAAATTGTGACATCTACTACGGTGATTGCTATAGAGGCGACAGGCAGCGCTTATTCGAATGCGGATTTGTTATACGCGGTAGACTTAGGCAAGAAGTCTTAAGCTTCCGACACGTAATCGGCTTCTTCAAAAGAAGTATAAAGAACATGAGAAGCGCGCGTTCGAGAATATCGAGAGTTTATACTCCAGGAACAATGTACGGAAGTTTTACCAAAAGTTAAAGAGAACGTGTCAGAGAAGCAATACCCGTACAGAAACGTGTAGAGATGAAAATGGAAACCTCGTAGTAGAATCACAATCAGTGCAGGGAATATGGAAAAACTACTTCTGCAGACTGTATAACGGCGACGAAGGCCAACATCCTGCTGTCAGGCAGAATGAACCATTCAACATAAACGATGACAGCCAAAATTTCCGTTCACCTGACCAAAACGAAGCGAAGATAGCAATATTCAAGCTAAAATCCAACAAGGCGGCTGGACCTGATGGCTTACCTTACTTACTTTTCAAGGCAGCTGGGGATGAATTGGTAGAGTGCATACACCAACTCATCTCTAAGATTTGGTCAGACGAGTGTATGCCCGATGAATGGAATCTCACAATCGTTTGCCTGAACCACAAGAAAGGAAACCCCCTCAACTGTGCCAATTACAGAGGGATCAATCTCCTCAACATCATATACAAGATCCTTTCTCCGATATTGTGTGAATGCCTGAAACTTTTTATCCACAGCCTGATTGGCCCCTATCAGTGCGATTTCAGCCCAGGAACGTCCACAAATCCATCAAATCTTCACACTTCGGCAGATTCAGGAGAAAACCCAAGAAGTCCAAATCGATACTCACCATCTCTTTATCGATTTCAAGGCCGCCTATGACAGCATCTATAGAGAAGAGCAATATAGAGCCATGTCTAGTTTTGACATCCCTGCCAAACTTGTCCGTCTGTGCAGGCTGACGATGGAGAACGCCCGCTGCCCCATCAAGGTCGGTAATGATCTTACCGAGACCTTTGATGTCAAAAAAGGTTTTAGAGAAGGTGACGAGCTATCTTTGTGACTTCTTTAATATTGCACTTGAACGGATTGTGCGGAACTCACAAGCCAACACTGGAGGCACAATCTTCCAAAAGTCCATACAACTGCTTGCATACGCCGACGATATTGACATAATTGGCAGAACTTAGCGGGCTGTCACCGATGCGTTTGCAAGCATTGAAGCAGAAGCGGCTAAAATGGGTTTAGCGATAAATGCGCGCAAAACTAGGTACATGCTGTAAAGAAGAAGGGACAATCAACACCGATGAATTGGACAGAACGTCACAGTGGGCTGCTATAACTTCGAGGTTGTAAAGGACTCTGCTATAAACTCCAAAAAGAACATCAGAGCAGAAATTAAGCGAAGAATAACTCTAGCCAATAACTGTTTTTTTAAGCTTATACATACATTGCGTTATTCAACAGTAAAGGCCTATCTCGAACAACTAAGGAGACTCTGTATAAGACTCTGATCATTCCAGTCCTGCTTTACGGCGCTGTAACATGGACTTTATTAAATTATGATGAATATATCCTTGGTCGCATCGAAAGAAAAATTCTTCGTAAGATTTTCGGTCCCGTTTGCGTTGACGGGTTTTGGAGGAGAAGATTCAATCACGAACTATACGAATTGTACAGCGACATCGACCTAGTTAAAAAACTGCGTATTGGACGTCTGAGATGGCTAGAACATGTAGAGCGAATGGACACCAACGCTCCGGCCCGCAGAGTCTTCGAATCTAACCCCAGGGACGACGCAGTAGAGGGAATCATCGCCGTAGGTTGGCGTGCACAAATTCAAGGGGACCACGACCAACTTGGAGTACGCAACTGGAGGCAATTAGCTAAAGACCGAGTTAAATGGAGAGGTTTGTTGGTTGATGCCCAGGTTCACCCCGAACTGTAGCGCCACCTAAGTAAGTCGTGCAAGTAAAACGCCACTCAGAATAAGGCTGAATGATTAGAAATTCTATGATAATGTTAAATGACACTTTTTTAAAAGATAAATATATAAAGTCAAATCTAAATGTTCATATGACGGGAACTTGCTGTGGCCATTTACATAGTCGCCTATGATAACTTAAATAGTTAAACTATAATCAAGGGTCTCAACATACACAAATCCGCTGGTCCACATGGTATCTGCCCCATAGTTCTGAAGAGGTGTTCTTCTACGCTGGCAAAACCCCTGCGTAAGCTTTTCTGTCTATCCTACTCTTCTGGGCTCTTTCCGAGTAGATGGAAAACAGCATTTGTCCAGCCCGTCCCTAGAAAAGACAGATCTTCCTCCCCGTCCAATTACCGACAAATTGCACTTATGTCCCTTCTTTCCAAGGTCATAAATCGTCAACTTATGAAATATCTTGATTCGCGAAAACTCCTCAATGACCGGCAGTACGGTTTTTGTAGCAACAGGTCCACTGGTAATTTGTTGGCTTATCTCACCGAGAAGTGGAACCAATCTCTCCACCACTTCGGCGAAACAAAGATGTTTGCGCTCGATATTTCTAAGCCATTTGACAGAGTTTGGCATCCGGCTCTTTTGTTGAACATGCGTGCATATGGCATCGATGAGTTTCTTCTTCAATCGATTAGAAATTACCTTTCGGATCGTTCAATACAGGTTGTCTTGGACGGCTTTAAGTTTGCAATTCACCATATAAATGCTGGTGTTCCCCAGGGCTTCGTTTTGTTTCCGACTCCCTTTCTCATTTTTATAAATGACCTCTTGTCTGCTACTTCTAAGCCGATAACATTGCTTCTCCACATTTTGGATAGCATTCTTAACGCAGCTTTAGCTTTCCCGATTCTGCTGCACACATCCTGTTCGGTGCCACCGCGATTAGCCGAGACCACACTCCCTAAATATAGAAAGTTATCAACTTTCTCGACTTGCTGCCCGGCAATGCTAAGTTGAGCGCGGGTATTAGAAGTGCTCAGAGCTTTTGTTTTGGCTGTGTTTATTTTTAGTCCCACTTTGTTTGCCTTAGCTTCTAGATTTTGGGCCATCAAATGAAGATCCATTATCCGATGTGAAAGTAGACAAACATCGTCAGCGTAGTCTAGGTGTTTAAGGTAAGATGTCATCGTCCAACGAATTCCAAAGTTACCTTCCGACAATGATGCACGGAGTACATCGCTGATAACCACCCAGAACAATAGTGGGGACAGTGTGCACCCTTGACGTACTCCACTTTGGACTTCAAAATCGTCCGACACCTTACCATTGTGCACGACGTGACACTTGCCGCCCTCGTATGTCTTGATAACAGCTATAAGTTTTTCTGGAATGCCTCTCCTGCGTAAGGCCAACCAGATAGCATCTCGATTCAAACTGCCGAAAGCCTTTTCAAAGTCGATAAACAGTAAATGTAGCGGAGACCTATACTCAACGCATTGCTCGATTATGATCCGTAAGGTGTTTATGTGGTCGATGCAGGAGGATCCAGCGCGAAAGCCTGCCTGTTCGACATCGAGAGTTGAATCTAAATGTTCTTTAATTCCTTCTAGAATTATTCTAGCTATTATTTTGGCTACAGCTGAAGAACGAATATACCCCTCCAGTTACCCTTCTTTGGAAGCTTAATGATCATCCCCCTTTTCCACTCCCGTGGAAATTGTTCACTATCCCAAGCTCACCGTATTAGCGGATGCAGCAAATCTGTCGATGTATTTAGCGCCGCTTGAAATAGCTCGGCAGGGATGCCATCAATACCCACCGCTTTGTTCTTCTTGAGGGACTTGATTGCTGTTATTATTTCAGTTTTACTGGGAGGTACGGTACGAATTCGGGAATTTGTTACTTCGAACTGTAGCATAATGTTCTCTCCATCTAGTGAGCTGATCCTCATTCGAAATCAGAAGGTTACTTACTTATGTCCTGTATCCCCTTGTGGGTCCTAGGGCCTCTACTACGCCTACGCGCCATCGTGTACGGTTTCTGGCAATGTGTCTGAGTTCTCCCCAACTTTTCCCTAACTGCCGTGCCTCCTTCTCGACTGTTCTGCGCCATGTTCTCCTCGGACCGCCAGGTCTTCTGCCATCCTGAGTTAGAGGGTTCCATTGCATAGCAGGGTTCGCTATGGAACTGTCACCCTTACGGAACGTATGACCACTCCACTGCACTTCCGCCGTTGGATGGTTGTGCCTATTGGTTCCTGACCCGTTCTCTCGTAAAGGTGTTCGTTGGAGATACGATTGGGCCAGAAAATCCTTAAGATATTGCGCAGGCTATTAACAAACGTTTGCAGCTTTCTGGTGATAGTAGTGGTCACTCTCCACGTGCTGCAACCATATAGCAGCATGGATTCAACGTTGGAGCGGAACAGTCTTATTTTGGTGCTCAAACTGATTGCATTGCTTCGCCATATTTTGGACAACATCCCGAACGCGGACTTTGCTTTGGCGATCCTGTTGGCTATATCCAGTTCGGTTCCACCATTGGTCGAGACGATACTCCCAATATACTGGAAATCCTCTACTCTCTCTACCGGTTGTTCAGCAATGCATATTTAAGCCGATGAGTTAGTTCGAAGGCTGATAATTTTAGGTTTTTCCGTATTAATTTTCAGCCCAACGACACCTGCCTCCCTCTCCACATCTGCTGTCATTTGGTGGAGGTCCATAATTCTGTGGGAGAGTAAGCATACATCGTCTGCGTAGTCAAGATGTTTCAGTTGAGATGTAAGAGTCCATCGAATTCCTCCGTTTCCCGTCGACAAAGCTGCATGAAGCACATCGCTAATCACCAATAGGAATAATATTGGTGAAAGGATACAGCCTTGTCTTACACCACTTTGGATCTCAAATTCCTCAGACAACCTTCCCCTGTGCAGAACGTGACATTTGGAGCCTTCATATGTAGCTTGGATAATAGCAATTAGTTTATCGGGAAAACCTCTCCTGCGTAAGGGACGCCAAATAAACTCCCTGTTGAAACTTTCGAACGCCATCTCAAAATCGATGAACAGCAGGTGCAGTGGCGATCGATATTCAATGCCCTGTTCGATGATAATCCGCAGGGTGTTGATGTGGCACAGGAGGGTCCAGAACAGAAACCTGCTTGTTCGGCATCCAGTGTGTCTTCGAGATGTTGTTTGATTCGCTCAAGGATGATTTTAGCTATTATCTTAGCTACAGCAGGCAGCACGCAGATACCCCTCCAGTTTCCGCACTATATTGAATTTCCTTTGTTAGGAAGCTTGACGATCATTCCCTTTTCCCACTCGTTAGGAAAGCTCTCAGACTCCCAAGCTCACTCTCTATAAGTAGAAGCAGAAGCTCAGCCGATGTTGTTGGCGCTGCTCGTAAGAGCTCTGCTGGAATACCGTCAAGTCCTACCGCCTTGTTGTTTTGAGTGCCTTGATCGCGGTAATGATCTAATCTTTACTGGGAGTCGTGGAGCGTATTCGGGAACTTCTCACATCGGGGATCTCAGTCTGATTTGGGAGCATATCGCTAGCGAATACACGGTTCAAAACCGTAGCAAAATGCTCTTTCCATCTCTTGAGCTGGTCCTCATCCGAAATGAGCAAGGAACAGTCTAGGCTTTTCACTGGGTGTTGGCTGGAGCTGCGACCACCTGTCAGCTCTTTGGTGATTCTGTAGACGGTCCTGCTGTCGCACCTCCGTGCAGCTTCTTCTGCTTCTGTAGCCAGCGCGTTGATGTAGTTGCGCTTGTCACGTCGTACGCTACGCTGAACTTCTCTCATCTTCATGCGGTATAGGGACTCTAGCTCGCTTCTCCCTGCTGCTGGGGTAGCTGCAACGCGAGCTTTCAGCTATTTTCGTTCGTCAATCCGTCTCCAGGTATCCTCGGAAAGCCACGCCCTATGTCTTCCCTGCGATCGACCGACAATTCTTTCAGCACCAGATGTAAAAACATTTTTCACAGCACACCAATGGTCTTGGATGGTTGCGGGCATTGAGCTGCTGATTGCTTCCACCCCTTGCGAAAAGTGCTCCCTTAATTGTTGGCGCACTGAGGGATAACTAAGTCTATCGATGTTGAACCTGGGCATTCTTGTGTTGTCGTGGGATCTTCGAACTGCAACAGTGCGTAGTTGGAGAGTAACTATCATAAGATGGTGATCTCGTACTATTCCCACATCTACCCCTCGCCTGTTTCGGACGTCCAGGAGACTACTTCTAAAGCGGCGGCTGATAGCAAAATGGTCAATTTGGTTGGAGGTTGCTTGCCTGTCATTGGAAACCCAGCTGACTTTGTGGCAGGTCTTGTGCTCAAACATGGTGTCACCTATCACAAAGCGGTTGGCATTACAGAAATCCACAAACCTTTCGCCGTTGTCATTGCGGTAGCCTAGTCCATGCTTCCCGATTACATGTTTGAGCCCTTCGTTGTCGC
Source organism: Brachypalpus laphriformis (assembly GCA_945910035.1). Lineage (NCBI taxonomy): Eukaryota > Metazoa > Arthropoda > Insecta > Diptera > Syrphidae > Brachypalpus > Brachypalpus laphriformis. Next base: position 41,196,039 of record OX246756.1, read on the forward strand.
TGCCTACCTTGGCATTCAAATCCCCCATCACTATGACAATATCTCCATTTGGTGTTGTATTGAAGACGGCGCTTAAGAGATTGTAGAAGCTCTCCTTTTCGTCCTCAGACAAACTATTCGTTGGGGCGTAACACTGTATTATGGTGATGCGTCGTACTCTAGTCCGGAATCTGGCCGTCAAAATCATATCACCATGAGGCTGCCAGGAAATTAGGCCCTTGCGTGCTGTTGTTCTTAGCAGTAGTCCGACTCCATATTCCCGGGGACTTCCGGATGGTCTTCCAGAATAGAGTAGTACAGTGTTACGCGTTGAAGACTCGCCCGCTTCTAACCATCTTACTTCACTTACCCCCAAAATGTCCAGTTTATATCGCATGAATTCGTTTTCCAATTGGAGGAATCTGGCATTGTAAGGACCTTCTCTTCCCGAGTCGAGGAGCGTCTTTACATTCCATAAACCTATCTTTGTCCGGGTACAATAGCCAAAAGCCGTCAACATGTGATCATTCCTTATCCGAGGCATAGTGTCGGTTTCTGTAGCGGGCAATATTCGGCAACGCAGGTTGCTGGCCCACGTTACCTAGCCTAGAATCAAGGCCATAGCCAACCCGCACCTACAATTTTGGCCTATACGTATAAGGGTTTATACGTATAGTTGCCCGGGGACCACCACTAGGAGGTAAAGTAAGCACTTCATCACGAAGTTGATTGTTGCGCTACTGGCCCAAGCCAAGTTTTGGGCAGTCAGTAGTTTCCCGATCAATCGCAATGCAGGTCCTCAAAATCAGAAGGTTACCGTCTAGACTCTTCACTTGATGTTGTTTCGAGTTTCGACCACCAATGAGCACCTTAGTGATGTTGTAAACAGTCCTACTGTTGCACCTAGTCGCTGCTTCTTCAGCCCTTGAGGCCAGTGAGTTGACATATTGACGTTTATCACGTCTCACACTACACTGCACTTCTTTCTTCTTCGCACGGTATTAGGCTTCAAGCTCAGTTCTCTCTACTGCTGAGGCCGCTGCAATCCGAGCCTGTTGGCACACTTGGGGTACCTTGAGCCTGTCGATATTAAACCTGGTGATGTTAAGTAGGTTTGAGCGGTTGGTGTTAAAGGATGCAGTACGAAGGCGTAAATGAGCTACCATAAGAGTGATGATCTCGTTCTTGTCCGACGTCAGCTCCATGTCTGTTTCGGACGTCCAGGAGACAATTTCTAAAGCGACGACTAATCGCAATGTGGTCGATCTGGTTGGATGTTCGTTGCCTGTCAGTAGAGACCCAACTGACCTTATGGCAGGTGTGATGCTTAAACAGCGTACGTCCGATGACTAGGCGGTTGGTACTGCAGAAGTCCACAAACCGCTCACCATTGTCGTTACGGTCTCCCACGCCGCGAACTCCCATCACGTGCTTAAGCATGGTGTTGTCGCTACCCACCTCGGCATTGAGATCTCCCATCACCATGCGTTTGGTTGTAGGCGGCGCCTAAGTGGCTATAAAAAGTCATCCTTTTCATCCTTTCATTTTTCTAACTCTACTCTGGAACCTAGCTTTCAATATCCGGTCACTATGGGGTTTCCAGGATATGAGGCTACTACGTGCTGCTGGAGTTAGCATGAGTCCTACGCCGGAACTCCGTGCACTTTCAGCTGGTTTACCAGAGTAGAGCATGACAGTGCTTTTTGTTGGGGAGATGTAGTCTCCAGCATCGTACCATCTTATCTCGCTCAGCCCTAAGACGTCGATTTTATACCGTGCTAATTCGCGCTCCAATTGGAGGAATCTGGTGTTATAAGGCCCTTCCTTGCGTGAGTCCAGGAGGGTCTTAACGTTCCATAATCCGATCGTTGTCCGTGTTCGATAGCCAAAGGTCGTCAACAAATTATCAGCCCTTATCCGATGCGATAGTATCCGTTTCGGAGCAATAGTTTGTTTTACGGTTGCGGCTCGCTGGGCCACAGACCAACCGACACTTATCCTGTTTTTTTTGGGGCAGGAAGATCGCCATTCGTCCTCTCCCGTTAGCAATTTCCGAAGAAATTCCCAGATGGCACCACGAGGAGGTAGGAGTAGGGCTCACTAACAGAGCTGCTAGGTTTTCGGCTGCAGTGGCTCCTTCTCGTTACTTAGCGGACCAGCACCTATCGGGAGATGCTGCCCCTACGAGGCCTTTGTTAGTCGTTTGTCATCCGCCTCGACAGCATTACCAAATGGGGTTCAATCAATAAAGTCGAATTTAATGCATCCAAAACGCAATGCAGTCTTCTATCTCTTAAGCGAAACCAAGACCCTCAACCATTATCCATGAATGGTACTTGTATCGTTGAATCCGAAAGACTTGCCATTCTCGGTATATGCATCAATAACCGTCTTCGATGGAACGATCACATATTCGAGGTCGCCAAAAATGCAGCAAAATGTCTAGGATTCCTTAAGCGGTGCAAGAAATATTTTACCCCGTCTGATCTGGCCTCCGTCTATAAGGCATTCATCCGCCCAAAGCTGGAATATAACGCCCACATCTGGTCTGGTGCACCCAAGACCGTTCTGCACATTGTAGATAGGGTACAAAACCGCGCGTTAAAACTAATAGGTGATAGAGACACTATGAACTCCATAGTCTCACTTAAACATTGTAGAAATGTCTCGTGTCTTTTCCTTTTTTATCACTTTTTTATAAAAAATGCTCCAGCATTCCTCCCCTTCAAAACTTCACCCGCAATAGGTATCATGCTTCGAATGCACATTAGTTCAAGCCTAACTTCGGACGTACTGTCGATTATATAGGGATTCGTTTATGAGTCGAGCAACACGTTTGTGGAACGATCTACCAGCCTCTGTATTTCCTAATCATTACAACCTTCAAACATTTAAAGCCAACGTAAACCGGCATCTCCTCCGTCTCTTTCCCCCCTTTTCCCATCCGCCCGTGCCCTGAGAACCAGTATAAGGGTTTTAACAATCCCTTTGGCACGCACAAATTAAAGAAAAAAAAAGCTGTAGAATTTTAGCGCCAGCAGAATTGTTTGATCTACACTAATCTGATGTGGATATGGTGAGGTGGTGCAGAAATTCGGTGAAGAAGGAAATACACGCCACAACCTTTGTCTTTGTTCGTACATCCTTCTCTCTGGGAACAAATCCCTTGGGAAAATATTATATGTGCACATCATCTCTTTCTCTTAATTTTTTTTTTTTTGTCTGCGCCAAGTGACTCAATTTCCAACTCCGAAAATAGCCATCAGCACACGACTATACACTTAACAAACGAGCCTTTGTATGCTGAGAAGATCATAAGGCAAAGTACCAGAATTGTAATTGCATTCAAAAGACTGTTGACAACGAACAGACCCAGCTTGACATTTCAAGTGCGGGTTATGGTGTTGTTCATACCATCTTTCAGCCACATGCGTCTCCAGCTTCCGAGGAATCCAAATGGTGTAGGAGAAGCAATTTATCACAGCCTCAGACCTTTCGACTCGCACATTTTCTGCATAAAAAAAATGCCTACACTCCAGGCTCCATGAAATATTTGTTTATTGCCCCAAATTGAATGGATTGTACTGATAATGGCAAGCAGCATGTGCCGCAGCTATTTTCGTCGGAACAGTCGCATCGCAGACAATCAGATGCATTTATCTGATTTTGCCATTTTGAACACTAAAAAGAGTTTGACTGTGTCTAGCAGATTGGACACTGTCTAGAGTAAATACGCTGAAGTAGTTCATAATGTAGATGCGGGGCTCAGTAATAAATGGAAAATGATGCCCCAGTACAGTGAGTATAAAATAAATTCCAACAAGCATATTTTTTTTGATATTTGGGTGCTTAAAGATCAGACGTGGGGTCGAGCATGGTATGAGCTGAAGTAGGCTAGTTCAGTAGCCTAGTATTCTCTAAATCTAAAATTTTAATTTGATTCCATACAAAATTCGTGAGAAAGAGCTTCCCGGAGGTGATAAAATTACAGCTTCAGATGTGGGCAAGAGACTCATGGGGCTGTTGTCATTTCCCGGTTGAAGAAATCTGAAATTTGAAAGACATTTTCTTAGAGTCACTCGCATCCCACAAACCAATATCTACAAGTATCTTGCTTTGACAATCACCTCGTGACCATTAGTTATCCAAGGCACTATAGCTCTGGGTATACCTTACATGCAGAAGCCAGAGTCTTTTTAAGGACTTTCAGTCAAAGAATTTATTACTGTATGTATAAAATATTTTGCTTTTGAAATTATACAAAACGAATGAATGAATGAGTAGCGGTGGGCTCAATGCTTCACTATAATAAAGGTCTAATGTCTCGTTGCATCCTGAGTTGGGATCCATATTTACAGTGACTTCATGAGAAAACCGTGGGCGCCGTGGCGTAAGTGGTTAGTGTGTCGGATCACTACGCATGAGGTTCCAAGTTCGAATCCCAGAAAATACAAACAAGTTTTTTCACGGTCCCACCTCTCGCGAGCGTCTTGTTGTCAGTATTGTTGAGAGTATTGTTGTCACGAAAAAGCTTCTCAAATCGCCGTTCGGATTCGGCATTAAACTGTAGGTCCCTTCCACTTGTGTGAAAAATATAACGCACACAACATAAGTGGTTGCGAGAAGCTAGGCCCTGGCACTTTAAAGAGCTGTTGCGCCAAATATTTGTATTTATTTCATGAGAAAACAAGTGGATATTCGCATCCTATTCCCACATAAGCTGGTCTAAGTTTTAGCCCTCTTTCCGTTTAAAATTCTCGAAGAGTATTCCTTTCGCTCTCTTTCTCTTCGTAACCCACCTCGGAGATGTGTAGGTCCACCCCCCTAAAGAAATCTAGGCCTACGAACCACCCAGTTTTTGCTAAGATCTTGAGTTTGTCTAGGAACTTCAACACCATCCGTAGAAGATCGGAGTTTTGACGTATCAGCATCACCAACACTGTTTACTCCACCACTTTTTAGATTCTCGAGGAGTTAGTCTGATATTGTATCAACATTAAGGAAGACAAGACTTCTCCTTGGGAGCATACTAACTTACTTGGGTGGCACTACAGTCCGGGGTGAACCTGGGCTTCAACCAACAAACCTATCTAGCCAGCACAGTTACGAATCAACTGCCTCCAGTTGCGCTCGCCAAGTTGGTTGGTGTCTCCCTCCACTTGTTTGCGCCACCTACCGCGAGGTCGTCCTCTACCGCGTCGTCCATCCGGGGTGGATTCGAAGACTTTCTTAGCGGGAACGTTGGGCTCCATCCGCTCTAAATGACCCAGTCATCTTAGTCGCTGTATGTGAACTCTTTTGGCTAAGTCAATGTCCTTGTACAGGGCGTATAGTTCAGCATTGTACCTTCTCCTCCACTCACCGTCTATGTAGACGGGACCAAAGATCGCTCGATGAACTTTTCTCTCGAAATAACCAAGGGCATTCCCATCCGATTTTGACAAAGTCCATGCCTCTGCGCCAACAGCAGCGCTGGGATGATTAGTGTCTTATAAAGAGTTACCTTAGTATTTCGAGATAGGGCTTTGCTATTCAATTACCGTTTTAGCCCATAGAAACAAAGATTGGCAAGAGTAATTCTTTGTTTGATCTCCTCACTGATGTTATTAGCGGAGCTCACCATAGAGCCTAAGTAGAGAAAGTCCTTTACTACGTCAAAATTATGTCTGTCTATTCTGGTGTTCTGTCCAAGACGCCAATGTTGGGTGTCCTTTTTTGTAGACAGCATATATTTTGTTTTGCTTTCATTGACCGCTAGACCCATCTTTGCTGCCTCGATCTCAATACTCGTAAATGCCCCATTGATGGCCCGCTGAGTTCTTCTGATTATGTCAATGTCATCGGCATAAGCGAGTAGTTGTACAGACTTGTAAAAGATTGTACATCCGGTGTTGGCTTGTGAGTTTCGTACAATTCTCTCAAGTACTATGTTAAAGAGATCGCATGATAGCGCGTCACCATGTCTAAGACCTTTCTTCTTCTTCTTCTTCCTTTTTCAGCGAGGTTATGATCCGAAAATAAGGGATCACAACCCTCCCACTTCACCGCATTTCTACTGATCCGCCTGTGGGGTTCGCCTCTAAGACATTTCCTGACATCGAAAGGTTACCGACTTTGATGGAGCAACGAGAGTTCTCCGTCGTCATTCTGCACAAACGGACGAGCTTGGCAGGGATGTCAAGACTAGATATGGCTCTGTATAACTCGTCTCTATACACGCTATCATAGGCAACTTTGAAATCGATGAAGAGGTGGTGCGTATCGATTTTATATTCATGGGTTTTTTCCAAGGTCTGCCGTAGTGTCAATAATTGGTCAATCGTGGACTTTCCCGGCCTGAAACCGCACTGATAAGGACCTATCAGGTTGTTGACTATCGGCTTTAGGCGTTCACATAATACGGCAGACAGGATCTTATATGCGCTGTTGATGAGGCTTATACCTCTGTAGTAGGCGCAGTTCAGAGGGTCTCCTTTCTTCAGGATCGGGCGAACGACGCTGAGGTTCCATTCATCGGGCATACTTTCATCCGACCAGATTTTACAGATGAGCTGGTGCATGCTCCTCACCAACTCATCTCCTTCTGCCTTGAAAAGTTCAGCGGCAAGGCCGTCGACTCCAGCATCTTTGTTGGATTTAAGTTTAGACGTCGCTATCCTCAATTTATTCTGATCGGCTTGACGGGAATCTTGACTGTCATCGTTACTGTTGAATGGCTCATTCTGCCTGACAGCGGAATATTGGTCATTTGGTTCACGTTGGATTCCCCACAGCGAACTTGCTTAAAGAAGGCCAAATCACTACTAGGAGCTTCAAAAGGCCACCATCAACACGCCAAAGAAACATGGTGGTGGAGTGATAAAGCTTAGAATGTGATAAATGAGAAGAAAGCGGGTTTCAAAGCTTAGTCAAAGTGCCCCTCTAATAATAGTGACGAAAAAGCTCGCCTCGAAATGGAATACAGATGTTGGAAGAAAAAAGCGAAGAAGAAGTGCGCTCAGCTTCAAGCAGAGAGTACGGAGGGCCTGTATCGGGAGCTGGAGAAAATATCTTCCCCGGTTGCTCATGCAAACCAGGCTATCCAGGAGCTGCGAAAACACAATATGAACAAGAGCGCAACCATCTTCAAAATTGCCGCCCAAAGAAGGCGGAATGCTCAGGAGATTCGTTCGTCAAAGTTCATTAACATTGCTCATGGCCAGCTTCTTGTGGATGACGACAAAATTCTGCAGAGGTGGCGGCAGTATTGCGAGTAACTTTTAAATGTACAGTTTCCCTGGCTATACTTTCCTAGAGCCACCCCTAACTGTGAAGAAATACCCGACATTACAGTCGAAGAAATTAGTGAGTCGGTCAAATACTCCAAAAAACGAAAAGCGGTTGGGCCAGACGAGATGCCCTCTGAGTTCTGGAAAAAGATGGGAGACATCGGGTTCAGATGGCTCAGAATTCTCATCTCCAAATTTGTGAGAGGTGACCCAATGCCGAATCAATGGAGGGAAAGTTGTTACCTTTTCCCTGTATACAAAGGGAAGGGTGATACGCGAAACTGTTCTAACTACCGTTCGATCAAGCTGATGTCGCACACCATAAAGATCGTTGAGCGGGTATTAGATGGCCGACTGCGAAAAGTAATACGGCTATCTGATGATCAGTGCGGGTTTGTCGCGGGTAAATCAACCACAGATGCAATCCAAAGTATAAGGATCATAATGGGAAAACATCGTGATTCCTTAAAGGATTTGCATATTGTATTGGTTGACTTTGAAAAGGCATTCGAAAGACAACTACGAGATCTGATATGGGTGGCGCTAAGACATCGAGGGGTTCCAGAAACCTATGTACAGATGATCATGGACATGTACGAAGGAGCAAAGACAAGATTAAGGTGCCCCGCTGGAGTAACCGAAGAGTTCCTAATCAAAGTTGGGGTGCACCAGGGAAGCGTTTTAAGTCCTTTGCTCTTTATTACAGTCCTTGATTATCTGCTTGAAGGTAAAGTTATGTGTGGGTGGGCGCTCTGGAGGGAAATTGGTATTGCATTAGCTCAAAAAAGACAGAGTACTTGTGCTGCCCGTCCACTCAGGCCTATTCCAGACACATATTTGAATGGAACAGTGCTTCCCAAGTGCGAAAAGTTCAAATATCTGGGATCTATGATCAATAGCAAAGCAACCTGTGATGACGACATCAATCATCGCGTAAGCATAAGGTGGATGAAGTGGCGAGAAAACTCCTCTATCTTCTGTGAACGAAAAAATGCCACCTAAGTTGAAAGGAAGGCTCTACACTGCAGTTGTAAGTCCAGCGCTCACATACGGTTCACAATGTTGGACGATGTACAAAAGGTATGAGAGTAAATTAACGGCAGCTGAGATGAAGATGCTTCGCTTGACAGCAGGAGTGACAAAGCTTGATCGAATAAGAAGTTCGAATATCCATGGAATCTTTCACATCAAGGAAACCATCGTACAAAAAATAGAGCGCGACCGGCTCAGCTGGTATTGCCACGTTCAAAGAAGAGATCATTTGAACCCTGTTAAAAAGGCAATATCTATGCACGTTCCAAAGACATCGAGATGTAGGAATCGCAGGCCTATAAACGCCTGGATCAGACAAATGCGACGGCATCGGCATTTCATTGGCCTCAGTAACCAAGTGATCCAAAATCGGCAGGCCTGCCGATATTTTCTGAGGTCAAATAGGCGAACCCCACAGGCCGATCAGTAGAAATGCGGTGAAGTAGGAGGGTTATGATCCCTTGTTTTCGGATCATAACCTCGCTAATAAAAGGAAGAAGAAGAAGAAGAGCGGAATATTGGTCATCATCGCTGTTTAACAGTCTGCAGAAGTGTTTCTTCCATATCCTCAGCACCGACTGCGATTCTACTACTATATTGCCATTTTCGTCCCTGCAGGCTTCTGTTCTGGCTTTGAAGCCCTGGCATGTTCTTCTTATCTTTTGGTAAAATGTTCGAACATCATTTCTGCAATAAAGTCTCTCAATCTCCTCGATCGAGCGCTTCTCATGCTCCTTTTTCTTCTTCCTGAGAAGTCGACGTTCCTCTTTTCTCCTCCGCTCATAGGGCTCGTAATCGGCTCTAGTCCTTCTATGCAGCGCCGCTTTGTACGCCTCTTGTTTTGCTTCATGTGCTTGCCGGCATTCCTCATCAAACCAGGGGTTTCGTTGTGGTGCCCGAGAGAAACCCAGTACATCAGAGGCGGCATCTCTGATGGCTTGTTGGCAACGCTGCCACTGGTCTTCCGCATTTGCTGCTGGCGGTATAGGACTTAGATGGCGGTCTCTTGCGATTGTAGCCGCCCGATGTCAAATTTCCTCACAGTATTTCGTTGATTTCGCTCCATTCTGGATATTCGCATCCGCACCTTGGCTACAACTAGGTAGCAATCCGAGTCCACGTTAGCTCATCGGAAAGTTCGGAATACTGGTTGACAGTTTTACGATCAAAGGAGAGCCATATTCTCTTGTGAATATCGAGACGTGAGAACCGCGTACTAGTTACGACAAAGTTTCGTTTCGCCGCAAAGTCGACTAAGCTGAGTCCGTTGTCGGGTGTGTGCAGGCTGTGCTTTCCGACCACGCTACTCAAGACGACATTTCTTTCTAGCTTTACGTTAAAATCACCTAGGACTAGGGCATTGCTCATATGTCTTGTCCAAGAGCTGGTAGAAGTCATCCTTCGTCGCCTCGTTCATTACCTTGTGAGGGTCATCCTTGGTACGTACTAATTTGAATTGTGTTTTTTCTTGTGGGCGCCGTGGCGTAAGTGTTTAGTGTGACGGATCACTACGCATGAGGTTCCAAGTTCGAATCCCAGAAAACACCAAAAAGTTTTTTCACGGACCTCTCGCGAGCGTCTGACAAACATCCGAGAGTGTCACGAAAAAGCTTCTCAAATCGCCGTTCGGATTCGGCATTACACTGTAGGTCCCTTCCATTCGTGTGAAAAATATAACGCACACAACATGGGTGGTTGGGAGAAGCTAGGCCCTGGCACTTTAAAGAGCTGTTGCGCCAAATAATTGTATGTTTTTTTTTTTTTTTCTTGTGAAGTAAAAAGCTTATTTTGTACACAGAAAGATGCAGAGAGGTCTATTGGCGGCAAGTCTTCAACTCCTTCGACAGCCTACTATTTATTCTAAACAAGTGGTTTCTTGTTCCCTTTATTCTAATAAGATGGGAACGGTAATTTGAACCTCTGAAGTACCTTTATGACACAGACACTAAAAAAAGCCACAAAAATCACACAACAAGCAAGCTAGGGGACTATTCTTACTTTCAAAACTAAGCTTGCCTAAGCCTATTGCACGGATGGGAGGTAATAGTCCACCCAATTGCATGGGTATCTAAAAAAACCTTCGTCTACGTAAACTGAAGGCGGTTGGGAAGTGTTCGAGTGGCAGTAATGTCTTATTACTGGACTCCATGGGTCTCCCATTTAAACAAGGCGTGCGACAGATAGAATGTGTGAAGTATAGAGCAAATTTCTTGCACCACACTGTATCAGTTTCTCTCAATTACATCTTAGATTGAATTATCAAGATGTCCCACTTCAAGTACTATACTGTTCTATTGACAAACGCATTCTCCTCGCGCAAATTAACTCAAAATAAACGCATTCTAAGAGGTCTACAGTATGTATCTATTCCAACATCACTATAACCGGATACTAGGCAATTTGATGCACATTTCAAGTGACACTTTGTAGAGATGCGTTGACCCCACTTGAAATTGTTATCAAAAAGAGATGCCTCTTTCGACTGGAGAATTTGTTTCCACAAGAAAGAAAGATATCTCACATATAGATACTATATAACGGCGGTTTTTATTGCTCAATAAAAAAGATACAATTATGTAATAATGGAAATAAATTTTCCTGTCACATATGGGTATCAACTATAAATTGAAGTCCCGCACATATACGGAGACGAGAATACCTACATTTAAGTGCGTCTGCTTTATTTTATGAAATTAAGGCAACCAGAAGAATAGAAGAGCCAATAAAACTGCCACTAGAGGGACTGTATGGGAGGGTTTATCTGGGAAACATTATCTTCAGGGAAAGCAGAGGCAACCCCTCTCAGAATGATGTGCATTGGATAAGTACTGTGACAAAGTATTTGTGTTTCACGAGCCCTTTTCTTCCAACAACGGCGACTTTTTATTTTATTCGTCGATATTTTCGATATTCAATTCATTTGTGCGGTTCCCCCGTGCGTCTTCGTCAATCGATAAAGCCCCGAAGAGAAGGAGATTTTTGGTATTTGTATTTGATGTTGTTTCAGGCTTAATTGAAATTGATTTGATGTGTTTTCTTCGGCGAAATGTGAGCGCGAGTTTCCCTATAGGTAATGAAAATGAATTCGAAGATAAGGATTTTATTTGATTGAAGAAAAGAATTGTGTTATAGAAAGAGCTTCAAGAGCAGCAGCAGAAATTGAATAGGTCATGAGGGAGCTACTTTTTTTTATGACAAATGGTATACAGTACTAAGGTGTATTTTAAGGTCAGCCCTTCTCGTTAATAAGTAGACACACAATCAAATTTAAAAAAAAAACGGTCTCTCTGCAAAGTAGACTATCACTTTCCGACATGGGCCTCGATTGAGGCATTTAGTGAGTCACTTCACTTGACTCAGTAGAGCCGTACTTTTTTATTGATTTACCCATGATTTGTCCATCTGAACTGCACTAACTAGAGATGTAAAAGTCCTCTCAACATCGCATATTAAATCCTGTCTGCCGTATTATGTGAACGCCTAAAACCAATCGGCAGCAACCTGATGGGTACATTGACCAAATATTCACACTATGGTAGATTTAGGGAAAAACCCATGAATATGAAATCGATACGCATCATCTCTTCATCGATTTCAAAGTTGCCTATGATAGTGTGTACAGAGACGAGTTATACTTACTTACAATACTTATGTCCTGTATTCCCTTGTGGATCCTAGGGCCTCTACTACGCCTACGCGCCATCGTGTGCGGTTTCTGGCAATGTGTCTGAGTTCTCCCCAACTTTTCCCCAACTGCCGTGCCTCCTTCTCAACTGTTCTGCGCCATGTTCTCCTCGGACCGCCAGGTCTTCTGCAATCCTGAGTTAAAGGGTTCCATTGCATAGCATGGTTCGCTATGGCACTGTCACCCTTTCGGAACGTGTGACCAATCCACTGCCACTTCCGCTGTTGGATGGTTGTGCCTATTGGTTCCTGACCCGTTCTCTCGTAAAGGAATTCGTTAGAGATACGATTGGGCCAGAAAATCCTTAAGATATTGCGCAGGCACCTATTAACGAACGTTTTCAGCTTTCTGGTGATAGTAGTGGTCACTCTCCACGTACTAAATCCATATAACAGCACGGATTTAACATTGGAGCGGAACAGTCTTAGCTTGGTGTTCAAACTGATTGCATTGCTTCGCCATATTTTGGACAACATCCCGAACACGGATTTTGCTTTGGCGATCCTGTTGGCTATATCCAGTTCGGTTCCACCATCAGTCGAGACAATACTCCCAAGTTACTGGAAATCTTCTACTCTCTCTACCGGTTGTCCGACAATGCATATTTGAGTTTGTTCCAAGGCTGATAATTTTAGTTTTTCCCCTACTAATTTTCAGCCCGACGACGCCTGACTCCCTTTCCACATCAGGTCATTTGGTGGAGGTCCATAATTCTGTGAGAGAGTAAGCATACATCGTCAGCGTAGTTAAGATGTTTCAGTTGAGATGTAAGAGTCCATCGAATTCCTCCGTTTCCCGTCGACAAAGCTGCATGAAGCACATCGCTAATCACCAATAGCAATAATATTAGTGAAAGGATACAGCCTTGTCTTACCCCACTTTGGATTTCAAATTCCTCAGACAACCTTCCTCTGTGTAGAACGTGACATTTGGAGCCTTCATATGTAGCTTGGATAATAGCAATTAGTTTATCGGGAATACCTCTCCTGCGTAAGGCACTCCAAATAAACTCCCTGTTGACACTATCGAACGCCTTCTCAAAATCCATGAACAGCAGGTGGAGTGGCGATCGATGTTCAATGCACTGTTCGATGATAATCCGCAGGGGGTTTGATGTGGTCGGCACAGCAGGATCCAGAGCGGAAACCTGCTTGTTCGGTATCGAGTGTATCTTCGAGATGTTGTTTGAGTTGCTCCAGGATGATTTTAGCTATTATCTTAGCTACAGCAGGTCGGACACAGATACCCCTCCAATTTTCGCACTCCATTAAATTTCCTTTCTTAGGAAGCTTGACGACCATTCCCTTTTTCCACTCGTTAGGAAAGCTTTCAGCTTCCCAAACTCTCTATCTATAAGGGGAAGCAGAAGCTCAGCCAATGTTGTTAGCGCTGCTCGTAAGAGCTCTGCTGGAATACCGTCAAGTCCTACCGCCTTGTTGGTTTTGAGTGGTTTGATGGCGGTAGTGATCTCATCATTACTGGGAGTCGTGGTGCGTATTCGGTCATTTCTCACATCGGGCACCTCAGTCTGATTTAAGAGCATGTCGCTAGCGAATACACGGTTCAAAACCGTAACAAAATGCTCTTTCCATCTCTTGAGCTGGTCCTCATCCGAAATGAGCAAAGAGCCGTCTAGGCTTATTGCTGGGTGTTGGCTGGAGCTGCGACCACCTGTCAGCTCTATGGTGGTTCTATAGAGTGTCCTACTATCGCACCTCCGTGCAGCTTCTTCTGCTTCTGTAGCCAGCGCGTTGATGTAGTTGCACATTTCACGTCGTACGCTACGCTGAACTTCTCTCATCTTCAAACAAAATAGGAACTATAGGTCGCTTCTCCCTGCTGCTGGAGAGCTAGTAGTAACACGAGCTTTCAGCTATTTTCGTTCGTCAATCCGTCTCCAGGTATCCTCGGAAAGCCACGCCCTATGTCTTCCCTGCGATCGACTGACAATTCTTTCAGCACCAGATGTAAAAACATTTTTTACAGCACACAAATGGTCTTGGATGGTTGCGGGCATTGAGCTGCTGATTGATTTCACCCCTTGCGAAAAGTGCACCCCTAATTGTTGGCGCACTGAGGGATCATTAAGTCGATCGATGTTGCACCTGGGCATTCTTGTGTTGTCGTGGAATCTTCGAACTGCAGCAGTGTGTAGTTGGAGAGTAGCTATCATAAGATGGTGATTTCGTTCTATCCCCACATCTACCCATCGCCTGTTTCGGACATCCAGGAGACTACTTCTAAAGCGGCAGCTGATGGCAAAATGGTCAATTTGGTTGCTTGCCTGTCGTTGGAAACCCAGCTGACTTTGTGGCAGGTATTGTGCTCAAATATGGTGCCACCTATTACAAGGCGGTTGGCATTGCAGAAATCCACAAACCTTTTGCCGTTGTCATTGCGGTTGCCTAGTCCATGCTTCCCGATTACATGTTTGAGCCCTTCGTTGTCGTTGGCATTCAAATCCCCCCATCACTATGACTATGTCTCCATTTTGTGTTGTGTTGAAGACGCCAGTTAAGAGTTTGTAGAAGTTCTCCTTTTCGTCCTCAGACAAACTATTCGTTTGGGCGTAACACTGTATGACGGTGACGCGTCATACTCTAGTCCGGAATCTGGCCGTTAAAATCCTATCACCATGAGGCTGCGAAGAAATTAGGCGCGTGTTGTTGTTGTTAATAGTAGTCCGACTTCATACTGCCGCGGACTTCCGGATGGTCTTCCAGAATAGAGTAGTATACGTACAGTGTTACGCGTTGGGGACTGGTACTCGCCCGTTTCTAACCATCGGATTTCACATGCCCTCAGAATGTCCAACCTATATCGCAAGAATTCATTTTCCAATTGAAGCAATCTGTCATTGTAAGGTCCTTCGCTTCCTGCGTCGAGGAGCGTCTTTACATTCCAGAAACTTTACTTTGTCCGTGTAAAATAGCCAAAAGTCGTCGACATGTGATCATTCCTCATCCGAGGCATAGTGCCTGTTTCTGTAGCAGTCGGAAGAAGAAGAAGAAGAAGTATATTTGAGAAGTAGTAGTTCCTCTGAAGTTTATGGTCACACTGATTGAGAATGCTCTTGGAAATCATAATGCACCATATTAATGCACGGAATTGAACTCGAAAGCTATATAACGACTTATTCTGTTAGCTATACCTCTAGCAAATAATTACTGAATTTCTTGAAACTCAATTTATTTCCCATCAAAAATTAAAAGTATTCATTTTCAAAGACGTTTATGGCCCATTTAAATACGAATTCTACTCTAACCCAAGGGATTTTTATTTGTTTTTGAATTTTTAGTCACCAGAGACTTGTAAACCTATTCAGTTCCTGGAATCTCCACAAAAAAGAAATATCAGTCCATTGAGGCATTCCTCCAAACTAAACAGAAAATGTTTTCCCATTTCGCTTGTATTATGCCATTCGGCTTGCTGCCTCTTCTTTCATCTAATCGTTGCAATGAAAACGACATGGTCCACATCTTTTGACGCTTTCCAGAAATATCTCCAAAGATACACTGAATTTCCGTATCAAAGTCGATTCCCCTCGAAAGTGAAATGAAAAACCATTTCCACACACTTAATGAGCAAAAAAAGATCGTTTCAGAGCAGACAGCGTTTTCGAAGATTTAAGGGCCGCTCGATCAAAGCGCATACAAAACGTGCCTGCACCCACCCCACAAGAATAAACGATATCGTGCCCCCCCGCCAAAGTCGAAGAATGAAGAAGGAGGATGACTCCTCCGGCTTATTTCGAGATCGTTAATAATGTGGCACATCATCATCGAAGTGGCGTTCGTTTGTAATATCAAACTCCAGGAAGATGCTTCGTTGCTACTGTGTTGGTTGCATTCAGCCAATTTAGGGGGGATATTTCAATAAATCTCACAGTTGTGAATCTGAGGGTCTCTGATGTCAGATATTTGAGTGCACAAGGGAGCCGCCTCCCCAACGAGAATGCATTCGTTTATGGTATCTCTGGATGAAATTTCGAAATGGTCATCAAAAGGAAAAAAAAAAATAGAACCCACACAGATATCGCGGGCGGAATTCATTTGTGCGTGCAAACAGAAGGCCCAAAATAAATTCAATGTTTCCGGAGTAGGAATGTGAAGATAAAAGAACATTGCAGTTGCATTTCCTTTCTTTTGTGCGTGAAGTGTGTTAATTGGTGTATGGAAAGCTATTGAATCTTTCCGTGCAGGCACTTAAAAGGCTGCTGAAATGCATACAGAATGCTGGTGGGGAATTATCAAAAGAAAAGGCCTACGACAAGCTGTTGATGAGATTAAAAAGAATTTGATTAGTTTCTGATGATTGTTTTTGAATAAAGCAATGGGTTTTGCAATTGTTTGTAGCTTAATTAGTCGGGTATTTCAATTGAAGTGTAACAGAGAATAATGAATTATATAATAGTATCTCTGAAGCTACTGATTTCTTGTTTTAATGTTCGTAAAAAAATTCTATTGAAAATATTGTACATTCACTCAATTTTCCTTTAAATGAGATCAAAGTGTCCAATCTGATGGCGAGCATATGGCATGAGTCTCGAATGATAGCCTGCATAATTTTGTTCTATTCGCGGACTAGTGCATGTCTCAAGATTTCAACGCTTTTCAACGCTTTCGTACTTCTTGTTGCTGACCTTGCTCTCACAAATGCCCTATATGGAAAAGTCCATGGGATTGAGCTCGGCCGAGGACGAAGGCCAAACTGCCGTCGAAATTAAATCAGGAATATTTTCTCGAAGGCAATCCTGAGTTGTCTAGGCTTTGACCGGGTACAGAGTCCTGCTGTTTGTAGAGCGAATGGAGCTCAACGTTCCACCCCGGAAAGTCTTCGAATCTACCCCGGTTGGACTGCGCAGAAGGGGATGACCTCGTGCTATTTGGCGCAAACAAGTAGAAGGGACCTCAACCAACTTGGTGTAAGCAAGTGAGGCTTGAGGCCCAGGTCCATCCCGGACTGTAGCGCCACCTAAGTAAGTAAGTAATCTTCATCAGAGAAAGAATTCTTAGTCTTTTCTTTCCCTCTTTTTCTTGCCGCTTTTAAAATGTAATTGTTCATCTTGTGAGAATTAAATTTTACTTTACTATTTTTCAAATTATCACAATTCCGTTGACTAAGTGGGTGCCGTGGCAAAATCGCATCATCACCTCCCCGCTGGATAGCTATCTGATAGTGAACTAACGATGAGCGTATGATGAGTCTGACGATATATGTGTAGCTGAACGCTCAGACCTGCGTAAGCACATCTGGGTGAACTTCAGTGCGCATATGTTTAACAGGACGAGGCATTTCTTGTTGACCTGATTGGCTGGAATATGCATCTCAGAAGTCTAGCAAGAGCTCCTCAGAAGGAGGACGTGTGGCGGATGAATTCTCTCGATGGAATCAACTGTGACGTCTTCAGACCAGCACATACCTTACTTCAGCTACTTCGATATATTTGGATCTGAGGTCTGTAAGGATTTTCAATACTGCGTCAGGGTACTGAAAAAGAGAAGGTGGCGGATGAACACTTAATGGGCCAACGGCAACGCTCATATCCCCGAAGTGACTGGCATCGGTGTATCCGGCCTTTCGTCCTAGGGGTAAAAAAAAAGGATCTGGTCCTCCAGATCGGGGGTTGTGCCGTCGGGTTAACTTCCCTACCACGTAAAAAACCTTCGGTTACGAAGCAACCAACAGACTCGGATACGGATGCGATTGCGATTGACGCAAGGCACTCTTCCAGTATTCTGGGTGTCCGGACTTTCCGAGGAGCCAACGTGGACTCGGATCACTACCTAGCAAGGTACGGATGCGGATATCCAGAACGGAGCGAAATTGACGAAATACTGTGAGGAAATTTGACGTCGGGTGGCTACAATCGCAAGAAACCGCGATTTTTTTTTATAGTCATCTGTACGAATACGGATTTTGCTCATCCCAAAATGAAAAACGAAATTTTTTGAACATTTTTATGAACACATGATTTTTATTTTTATTTTTTATTATAAATTTACAAATTGCAATTATAACTATACGTATCTCATTCATTATTTTGCTTTCTTTTTGTTTTAGTAAACATTTTTTTCTTCTAAGTAGGGGTGTAGGAATATGAATTTTGCACACTGTAGGTACCATGAATGACAATTCAAGAGAATTTTCAACACAATCCCGATATTTAATTTTTTCCTGATGAACTTTTTCCCTATTTTTGAAGATACCTAATTTTTGTATTAAGACATTATTTTTACGACCGCTACAATCTTCAGATGATTTCAACTACTTTTAAAGCAAGAGGTAAGCTGCTTAACCGTAACTTTGTTCTACATAGAGTCGTCGAGAATGCGAAATGCACTTTATGTAACCTCCTGCTGAGGGAAGATGTGCATCATTTTATCGGAATCTGTCCAATACTAAAAGCGATCAGACAAGCTCATTGGGGAAAAGATACACTTTCGGGAGATGAAGACATCTTTAGCTTAAATGACCAAGACTGGAGTATTCTATACAGCTATATGAAATCTGCCTGTAAATACCGACAGCAAATAGTGAATGATGCATTTTGAATTTAATTGAACTTATTTTAATACCGTTAATTTTAAATCTTTATATTTAGTATACATTTTTTTCTCTTTTATCCGGCTTAACTGCGAATGCTAAAAAAAAAAATGAAGAGAAATTAAACAAAACCCAATAGTTAGTGCACCAAAACTAGGAGTTAATTTAGAGGAAAGAACAGGAAAAGTAGTGAATTCTGAAACAATATGGAGAGCGATACGGAGAACTGGTTATAATGGAAGATAAGCTAGAAGGAAATTTTATGTCAGCGAAGCAAATAGAGAAAAATTACTACAATTCGCTCAAACATGCGAAGAACGTGAAGTTCAATATATTTGGTAGTGATGAACGCATTACCGTATGGGGAAAAGCAAATGGTCGGCTGATGGTGTTTGTGATTTGGTTTTTATCGAAGAGACAATAACACAGTGGGTGTACACCCAGTTCTGTTTTTACACGAATTTGCTTTTACACGAATCAGAAAAAGAATTTAATTCACTTTTTACACTATCTCTTTTTTTTAAATAACACGAATGTAACGGCAAACAATTCTAAATTCGGGGTTTCCCCTAATTTCATATGTCAGCTCAATAGGAGTTAAGTTTTGCCGCGAAAAGTACATATGTATCTCTATTTGGTGTTTATTTGTGGAAGTGTAATTTGTTAATTTTAGTGAAAAATTATTACATATAGAGTGTGCCCTTGAGACCCCTGATTCCGACGAAATAAGCGATGATGCTGAAGATGAACCCGTTCTAAATGCACGTGTAATTAAAGAGGGTCTTGACTTGGCCAATAAACTGGGCACTCATTTTACAACACACGATCCTAATGAGGAGCGAGCTGAAAGGTTTCAACGTGATCTAATGTTATTATTGGCCCCTTACAGAGAATTATATAAGGGATTAGTCAAAATAAGAACACAGCGATTGCTTATCGAATTTGTTCATAAAACCACTGAAGCTGGTGTTGCGACTGCTAATTCTAGCGCCGAGATTGAACAAATGGACCAAGAAGACAATGAACATGATATTTCTGGTATTGGCAATGCTCTTGCACTTCTGTTGTCAGACGGCGACAACGAATAAAACGTTCACATAATAATTATATCGCCGTTTGTACCTTTGAATTATTACCTTTTTTTTCGCTTTCAACAATAATTCAGTTCATAAAGCATCCTGTACAATTTTACGAGATAATAAGGGTAAGTAAGATAAAATTGCAAGGAATATTCATTGGGTTATTGTATTACTTGTGCTAGTCTGGACCCAATCTTTTGTTTTCCCATATATGTACATACAAACTCCAGATTTTTTTTACACGAATTCTGCAGGAACGTATCTGTCGTGTAAAAACAAAATTAGGTGTATTTGAATATAATCAAAAATCATTTGCGCCAACGCGCAGATAAAAATGGACGTTTATTTATTATCAAGTTAACGACCCTAAACACAAACCGTACACTGTTTGGTCATAGTTGCTTTATAATTGCCCTAAGGTCATTGAAACACCGTCTCAATCCCCGGACTTTAACCCCATTGAACATCTATGAGATATTCTTAAAAAGAAAGTAGAAAGCCACACAATCAATTCAAAGAGGCACTTATATACCACCGAAAAGTGCACAAATTTTAGTCGAATCGATTCCAAGAAGACTTCAAAAAGTTATTGAAGCCAATGGCAATCCCACAAAAATAGAGTACTTACTATTTATTTTCTTTTGCTAAAATACCACTAAAGTTACATTGTCCTACTACTTTTGTGAGATTAATTTTGTGTCTTAAGATAAAAATTTATTTTCTATTTTGCTTTATAGTTTTTTTTTAATGAATTGTGATATATTAAGTTATGTGTCTTAAGAAGTAGTATTAAAATAAATAAACAAGAATTTATGTTTTCCTAAATGGAGTTAACATTTGGAAAAATGCCCCCATGACTCTTTGTGAGGCACTGTATATGTTATTTTCTGTTCTGCTCTCGTTTGTTTTAGAGCAGAATATCATCATATCTTCCCCGTGCAGGGACGGGTTAAGAATATCACTGCAGCGCCCCCCCCCCCCCCCCCCCCCCCCCCCCCCCAACAACCAGCGCTTGTCGTAAAAGGCGACTAAGGGGACAAATCAGATCTAGGCAATATAACACCCAAGTGAGCCTAGCGACACATATACCACCTTAAAAAACCCTCCCACAAGTGTGCATGCGAGTCCGTGGGTTGACACGACTGGAGATCAACCGGTGTCATAAAAGAAAGATCAAACAATACTAAAACAGGAGCATGCACGTGTCAAACAACAAACACCATCGCAATATGGTGCAAAAAAATTGTATTGCAAAACTGATATCATTATGGTAATACTTGCAAAAAGGAAAGGCACTACCCCGCCAGGCACTACCACTGCTGTGCATGGTACTGATCCTGGACCGAGCAGAAATGTTCGGGTCAGAGCTATACGGATTCCGGGGGCTAGCAAAATAATGAAACAGTTTGGACGCAATTTGAGGGTCGCAAGTTGGAACGTTGGAAGCATGACCGGTCGAAGTTACGAGCTGGAAGAGATGATGAATAGAAGGCGGGTGGACATCTTGTGTGTCCAAGAGACGAAATGGAAAAACACCGGGAATCGGGCGCGTTTCTTGGACGTTAGGACAAAAGATTACAAGATGTTCTACTACGGAACGGAAAAGTCTAAGAACGGAATCGGTATCATCCTTGCGGCAGAGCTACTTGGTAACGTCTTGAGCATTTCGAAGTCCAGCGACCGTTTGATGTCTCTCAAACTAGTAATACAAGGAGAGGTGTGGAATATTGTCAGTGCATATGCTCCCCACGATGGGTACAATGAGAGAGATAAAGATGCATTTTGGCTAGATTTCCACAATCTCCTTAAGAACATCCCAAAGGAAGAATTTCTATTTGTTGGAGGAGATTTGAATGGACATGTCGGGAAATCAAACGAAGACTATGAAGACTGCCATGGAGGACTAGGATATGGCACCAGGAACCTTCCTGGTGAAGACATCCTAAGCATGTGCAAATCACACGGTCTTATCGTGTTAAATACCATGTTCATCAAACAAAGCCGACACCTGATCACTTACAGCAGTGGTGGAGATGAAACTCAGATTGACTACCATTTGGTAGGCAGTTTCATGAAGCCCCGGGTAAAAGATTGCAAAGTGATCCTGGGAGAGGCAATCGCTCGGCAACACCGTCTCCTGCTAACAGAAATTTTTATGAAAACACCGAAGAAAAGCAAACAAACAAGGGTCTCTGAGAAAATCAAGTGGTACAATCTGGACAAAGAAAAAGGCGAAGCTTTTGTTTTCGTAATGAAAAATTACCTCTCTCACACCATCAACGGAGCTGAGGATGAAGAGTGCAGAGCACAAAATATGTGGGATTCCCTACAGCGAACTTGCTTAAATAAGGCCAAGCTTCAAAAGGCCACCATCAACACGCCAAAGAAACATGGTGGTGGAGTGATGAAGCTAAGAAAGTGATAAATGAGAAGAAAGCGGCTTTCAAAGCTTGGTCAAAGTGCCCCTCTAATAATAATGACGAAAAAGCTCGCCTCGAAATGGAATACAGATGCTGCAAGAAAAAAGCGAAGAAGAAGTGCGCCCAGCTTCAAGCAGAGAGTACGGAGGGCCTGTATCGGGAGCTGGAGAAAATATTTTCCCCGGTTGCTGATGCAAACCAGGCTATCCAGGAGCTGCGAAGACACAATATGAACAAGAGCGCCACTATCTTCAAAATAGCCGCCCAAAGAAGGAACAATGCTCAGGAGATTCGTTCGCCAAAGTTCATTAGCAATGCTCATGGCCAGCTTCTTGTGGATGACGACAAAATTCTGCAGAGGTGGCGACAGTATTGTGAAGAGCTTTTAAATGAACAGTTTCCCCGGCTATACTTTCCAAGAGCCACCCCTAACTGTGAAGAAATAGCCGACATTACAGTCGAAGAGGTTAGTGAGGCGGTCAAATACTCCAAAAAACGAAAAGCGGTTGGGCCAGACGAAATACCCTCTGAGTTCTGGAAAAAGATGGGAGACATCGGGTTCAGATGGCTCAGAATTCTTATCTCCAAATTCGTGAGAGGTGATCCAATGCCGAATCAATGGAGGGAAAGTTACCTCCTCCCTGTATACAAAGGGAAGGGTGATACGCGAAACTGTGATAACTACCGTTCGATCAAGCTGATGTCACACACCATGAAGATCGTTGAGCGGGTATTAGGTGGCCGACTGCGAAAAATAATACGGCTATCTGATGATCAGTGCGGGTTTGTCTCGGGTAAATCAACCACAGATGCAATCCAAAGTATAAGGATCATAATGGAAAAACATCGTGATTCCTTAAGGGATTTGCATATTGTATTGGTTGACTTTGAAAAGGCATTCGACAGACAACCACGAGATCTGATATGGGTGGCGCTAAGACATCGAGGGGTTCCAGAAACCTATGTACAGATGATCATGGACATGTACGAAAGAGCAAAGACAAGAGTAAGATGTCCCGCTGGAGTAACCGAAGAGTTCCCAATCAAAGTCGGGGTGCACCAGGGAAGCGTTTTAAGTCCTTTGCTCTTTATTACAGTCCTTGATTATCTGCTTGAAGGTAAAGTGATGGACCCCAATGTACATCAGTTATTCTTTGCTGACGATGGAGCCATCATAAGTGAGGATCCTACATCCCTGCAACGAGCTCTTGATGTGTGGGTGCACGCTCTGGAGGGAAATGGGTGTCGCATTAGTTCAAAGAAGACAGAGTACTTGTGCTGCCCGTTCTCTGATCCACTCAGGCCTATTCCAGACATTTATTTGAATGGAACAGTGCTTCCCAAGTGCGAAAAGTTCAAATATCTGGGATCTATGATCAATAGCAAAGCAACTTGTGATGACGACATCAATCATCGCGTAATCGTAGGGTGGATGAAGTGGCGAGAAAACTCTGCTATCTTCTGTGACCGAAAAATGCCCCCTAAGTTGAAAGGAAGGCACTACACCACAGTTGTGCGTCCAGTGCTCACATACGGCTCACAATGTTGGACGATGTACAAAAAGTATGAGAGTAAATTAACGGCAGCTGAGATGAAGATGCTTCGCATGACAGCAGGAGTGACAAAGCTTGATCGAATAAGAAGTTCGAAGATCCGTGGAAGCTTTCACATCAAGGAAACCATCGTACACAAATTAGAGCGCGACCGGCTCAGCTGGTATTGCCACGTTCAAAGAAGAGATCATTTGAACCCTGTTAAAAAGGCAATATCTATGCACGTTCCAAAGACATCGCGATGTAGGAAAGGCAGGCCTATAAACGCCTGGATCAGACAAATGCGACGACATCGGCATTTCATTGGCCTCAGTAACCGAGTGATCCAAAATCGGGAGGCCTGCCGATATTTTCTGAGGTCAAATAGGCGGATCAGTAGAAATGCAGTGAAGTGGGAGGGCTGTGATCCCTTGTTTTCGGATCATAGCCTCGCTGATAAAAGGAAGAAGAAGAAGAATATCATCATATCTGTGGCTACACAAGGTAAAACCGCCTAAGTCGATTTCATAGATTCTCAGAAAACGAGTTTTCGTTTTTCCTGAAAACGTATGGAAATTTTAGTCTTGTTCTTTGCTTATAAACTCGGCAACTATAACAGGTAATAGGCAAAAGATTGTAGGCATAAACCTCGAATAGTAAGCATCCTTCTGTTATCTCCCTCAATTTTCTCCTAACTCGACTTAGGCGATTTTACCAAGGCCCACAGAAATGAAAATCATCAATAATTGTAAGGAAAAATGAATCGGGTCTAAATGGGTTATAACACATAACAACTGAAGAAAAAAGGGCGTGCGCACACACCAGTCATCATTATTTTGTATAATAAAAAAAAAACTTGGCCAAAGTTCTACGAGTGTGCATAATTTACTTAATGTTTTAATTTACTTTAATGTTTAATTTAATTTTAATTTACTTATGTACGTAGTAACAAATTTATACGTATGATTTCTGACGGAACAAAACCACCCACCCATCCATCCATCCATCCATCCACCTTCATGCACCACCCCAAACACAATTTGTCCTCTCTGCGCGCAATTCCTATCAAGTTTTTTACACTGTCAAAAAGAGAATAGCCCGCCACTAGCCCCCGCAAACAGTTTCCTAATAGATTCAGTTTCCACGCAAATTATATGTACGCAATAAGTCCGATAAACATTTGCAACGTCGAAACTGCTGCATTCAACAAAGTCGCAGCAATTTAGAATACAACATACGATTTATTAATATCATTTACTCAGCTTTTCTACTAATAGAAATAATTTAATGTGGATGATTATTTATTTGGGCCGATCCCGGCGGTACTGCAATACCGGGCCAACCCGCGACAGAGGTGGAGCAAGCCCCTAGCACTCCGTCTATTTCCAAAAATCAGTTTAACATTTGTTGTCCCCCGATGGGGGATCTATCAGATGTTAAGCTGATAAGAACAGATACTACACTTTGATCTTAGCCATAAGGCCGAGAAGCGATAACTTCACCATCACATTACGCCTCTATATCACTGTATTTCTTGCAGAAGGAAAGTGTGAATAATAAAGCCGACTGAAATTACACGTGTATTTTGTTTTTGTAACTGAATTCTAAATTATTTCTCAGCAACGTATAGCAGTGGTTGTTGTTGTTCCATTCGGGGGTGGTTTGGTGGGTATTCGATTGTTCTGTATGTACCTTTATATCTGTATCTATTTAGTTGTTTTGTGTGACATGTATACTCGTATCTATGTACGTACGTAGGTTGCTGCTTGTGGAATGGTATTCTACTTACGGATAGATAGTACGTACAGATGATGAATCATAGTTTCTTTTTCTCGTGGATGGAGTAGTTTATAAGTTTTATTTAAAATTTTTTTTTTATAAATTAATATGATATGAATAGATTAAAAGTTGGAAATGTGTTTAGTGTATATTGCGAGCATTTACTCGTAGGTTGTTCGTACGCTAAAAGTGTAGATAGTCAACTAAACGAGATGATTTGTTCGAAGTGAAGTGGTATAGTAGTGATACATTCGTTAAGAAGGACTAATTAATGTTATGTACATACATATGGTTCATATTGAGATTTGTAAATATATTGTAAATGTTTAAGCAAATGTTTACCAAAAAAGATAGACATGAAAACCTCCAGAGGACCGAAAAATACATAAATTGGAATAGAAGCACCAACATCATCCCTTTACATTTCCCGCTATCAAATGTATTGAACGGATACCTAGCTAAATTGTGGGTAATTTGTGTAATATTGAACATTGCCTACATTGTACCTACATTGTACTTCTATTGGTTTTTTTTAAAAATGTGAGGTCGTTTTTTTTTTTTTTGTAAATAGGTGCGGGGAATATACATATTTTCAATATAAAGAGATCTTAATCCTCAATATACTGTCCCCCATTTTCGATGATAAGCGTACATCGATGGGAATATACGGTATTCCGAAGGAGCAAAGTTTGGTGAGTATGTAAAGAGGATGCGAGAGCACTTCTTATCCTAGAGCCTGGAGTTTTTGCCTGGTGTCCAAAGATACATAAAAGATGTCGAGCATTGTGGTACTGGAAGGAAATGCCCTTTTTGGTGTACATTACTGAGAGAATTTGACGTTTAATCAACTCCATTGGTTAATTAATACATGTACATACATATGTACATATCTCAAGAAAGCTTCTCAACAAAACAATTCCCAGTTAATCTGGTTTAAAACTTGTTTGTATTGTTTAAAGATTGGTCGTTGAATTGAAAATGAATGAAAAAACTCTTTTCAGCGCCCTCTGAAATTGAGTAGCTTAAAGTGGTTGCATTTTGGTCAGTTTTTGTTGTTGTACTCCGTGCTAAATCTTACTTCACTGAAAAGCGACGTCTCACCAAAACACGCCAAATGTTGTACCAGATCCAATTTTCGTCGGGGGTTATCAATCGATCTTCGACTGGTTTAAATATTGTGGACGATAAGAGAAGAGTAGAAGAAGTGGGAGGGTTGTGATCCCTTGTTTTCGGATCATAACCTCGGTGATAAAAGGAAGAAGAAGAAGATAAGAGAAGAGTAGAAGAAAATTTGATATGCACGATTTTTTGATGCGAATACGTCGGTCTGTAAGATCGGTTTGGTAGCCAGGCCAAAACTTACGATGCAACGAAATTATGCCAGATTTCATGACGCAACAACTCTGTGAATAATGAACCGACAAAAATTAACCGGCTAGATGCAGATAATATATATGTACATGTAAGATTATACGAGGCTATTGCGGCAACTGACGCAATCTCTGAGCGTGGCACGTCGAGTGCGCAAAAGACTGAAATATAGGTGTACGCATACTTTCCAGGCAGTATATCTCGCGAAGGCGTAAATCGATCGAGGTGTCCTTGGAAAGCACTCAAGAGACTCCACTTGTACCTCAAGCGATAATTGCTTTAAATTTGCATAGTTGAAAAATCAAAATTTTACAAGAATGTCGGCATAAACATATGACACAAAGATATGCCCCGAAGCGAAGGAAACTACAATCAGAAGAAAGAGCGGATTACGGAGAACCCAAAAAGACCCCAACCGTCAGCACAGTGTGATCGAGAGAGCTACGGGAGTGCCGAAGAAGATTAGCGATGGACGCAAATTCAACTACCCACACAGCGGGCCCGTACCCTATACCAGCGAGGCAACTTAGATTTGTGCGAGTGTGAAAGTGACTAACAAAGTCGATGGAGTGCATCCAGAGAAGGGTCTCAGCACCGTGGAGGAGCCAAGTCCCGCTAGAGACATTCAGAGGCGGCAATGATGGAAGACGGCTCGCGAACAAGTTTGGCCACTTGTATTTCGTTGACTAAAATCCCACAAAGAAGCAAAGAAATCGGAGATCGGTAGGTTTTCACGTAAGCCCTCTACGGCTCGGACAGGACTGCGTCTGCATAATTTCTTTCGCTCAGATTGTGGGTTACGCACCTTGTTAGCGCTTGAACATATCTAAATCTAAACCGGTCTAGATGACTGACAACGACGACATAGCATGTTAACACTTATCACAGTCTCCCTGAGCATAAGAAATGGGTTCTGGTCCATAGTGTCCTTAATTACCTTAATTACCACTTCAACCGTGCTTGGGCAGCCGCTTCGGAATTAATTTTGCTCGAAAACTAGGTACAAACTAACTTATGTGTCTAAGTAGTCTAATGCACGGGCTTGAGCGTATAAAGTAAGTACGACGTGCATAAAATAAATTTTTGGCTTATAAGGCAATTCAACAGTAAAGCCCTATCTCGAACAACTAAGGAGACTCTGTATGAGACTTTGATCATCCCAGTCCTGTTTAATGGCGCTGCTAAAACATGGACTTGGTGATGGATGAAGATATCAAGGATGAAGATATCCTTGGTCGCTTCGAGAGAAAAGTTCTTCGTAAGATTTTCGGTCCCGTTTGCGTTGACTGGTTTTGGAGCAGAGATTCAATAACGAACTTTACGAGCTATACAGCGACATCGACCCCAACTGCGTATTGAACGTCTGAGATAGCTAGGAGATGTAAAGCGAATGAACACCAGCGCTCCGGGCCACAGAGTCTTCGAATCGAACCCTGAGGGACGACGCAGTAGAGGACCTCCTCGCCGTCGGTGACGCGCACAAGTTCAACGAGACCTCGACCAACTTGGAGTGCGCAACTGGAGGCAATTAGCTAAAGACCGAGCTAAATGGAGAGGCTTGTTGGTGGAGGCCCAGGTTCACCCCTAACTGTAGCGCCACCTAACCTAAGTAGGTAAGTAAGACGTGCATAAAAAGGTCTTGAAATCGCTCATAATGGAGTAGGGATTTTAAATGTAAGTTTTATTCTCAAAATGCTACTGAATATCAGAATCGGTTGACGGACAATCACAGAATGACGCCTGAAGGTAGCCTCGTAGAAAATTTAAGAATGCGAACGATCTAGCATTAGTCTGATGTGATAATTTCAGTAAATTGCAGACATTGTGGTTTTATTCTTCAGATGTAGCACGAATCCATTTTCATAACTTTTTCAGTATTCTACACGACAAACAAATTGCTTAGTAATGTTTAAAGGTCAGCAGGTTCTTATCCATAAATGAAGCGACAATCGTCGAAAAGCGACAAACGCCAACGACAATCAGGGTGATTCATTTTAGTTTGTTGATGTCCTCAATGTCGTAGTCTTTTCCTGATTTCAGGTGTTAAGTGAGCAGAGGTGTGTGTTGTCTTTTTCCATGATCAATTAAATCTAGACGTACTGAAAGCAGACGTCTTCTGATCTACGTACGATATGAGGGTTGCAGCGTAAAGCCCACTTCGTTTTGCTTAAAGAAATCGATACCTTTATATGGCACCAATGTACATGATCCAATTAGGATCAATGTAATTCCTCAGATATCAGCATCATAAGCGAAGTTGCGCTTCAACCCATGAATGTTAATCCTCAAACACTAAAACTCTTCCAAACCTATGCCTCTCAACAAATGAACAAAAATTCACTTAACTGAAACCCTACTCTTTACTATCAGCACTAATATGTATCGTATATGATGAAAGACATCAGGATAGATCTGACAATGAGAAAAGGCGATTAATAAAAAAAAATATATATTTACTTGCGTAATTTTTAATATTCGTGGGTATAGAATGTTGGGTTGTAAAGTGGCATCAACTAAGAAGATCTTAATTCTTCGCTTACGGTAAGAAAGGCATTTGAATCGAATGCAGATCAACAACGCTTCAGTTGAAGAGAAGAAGACGAACGACAAAGGAAACCGCAAATAAAGGTGACTGGACCAAATCGAATGTATTTTCAGGCGATATGACCAAGATATCCGTGCATTTGTATCTTGGTGGTGACATTTAAGTTTGTTTAGATGCAGGCCTTGCCAGCTAAAGACTGACACTAGGTGCCGTATGCCACAGAACGTAATAAGAGGCAATAAATTCCTAGCTCCGTTGCGAAGCCCATTGAAACACTGACGTCAATCCCAAGTGTAGTTCTAATTTTCTTCCATCTCCCAGCCATACCACTCCCATTTGGTTAATTACCACATTAATTGCTATCAAACACAATTCATTCATGGAATTTAAAAATTGCAAAATCCACATGTTTGTGCTCACCAGCACTCTACAACACTGTTGTGCTCCCTTCCAAATTTAATCCTATTAATACGCTTCGAGGTTCGTTCCATTCATGCATTCATGCCCCAATTGCAGTGGAATTCAAAGAATTATGGACACGTACATATGTACATCTGTTGCTTGGATCTACTGTGGGCTGTGGCTGTGGCGATGCCTCGATTAATGCTGGCCTGGTGGCTTGGTTGGTCTTTATTGTGGTTTTGTGCTAATGTCGATGTTTTAGAAGTACACATTTTTTTTTGTTTGATTCTGAAAACGCATGG
Organism: Brachypalpus laphriformis; assembly: GCA_945910035.1. Taxonomy (NCBI): domain Eukaryota; kingdom Metazoa; phylum Arthropoda; class Insecta; order Diptera; family Syrphidae; genus Brachypalpus; species Brachypalpus laphriformis. Next base: position 41,225,979 of record OX246756.1, read on the forward strand.
TTTACTGTAGCACATAAACAGATCAACATGGAGCGCCAGTTAAACGAAGATTGTAATTGCACAACATCCAAGCTACAGGCAGGCATGCAACAATCGGCAATATGACTAATTGGCTCTTTTGAAAAGTGCACACCATAACCAGAACCATTTGTTAAAGGAAGGGAGCGGATATTGCGAGCTGGCAATCCACATCCGATACGCGAATAAGTTTATTATTGAGTAATTTATGCTGAACGGAAATTCGAATTTCTTGTAATTAAATGGACGGAAATTGCTGAGGAGTTGAATGTAGGTATACAATAAGCGGGTATTATGGCATAAGTCATTATTAACAGTAAACGACTATCGACAGAGAGTTTGAAGAAAGCAATTCCTGAAATCGATACGAAGTATGAAAGAGATTGGACACATTTGGACGTCTACCAATTATGTCCTTTTGTCCAGTTTGAAAATAGGTGCGTTTTGGTGAGAATTATAAAAGCTTCTCCACAAAGCGATCCCCAGTCAAACTGGCTTAAAACTTTTTTTTATTGTTTGAAGATTGATGATTAAATTGAAATTGAATTAAAGAGTATGAAAAAGTTGTGCTTAAATACGAGAAATACTACTGAATCATTCAACTTGAATGAAAAAGCTCTTTTCAGCGCCCTCTGAAATTGAGTAGCGCAAACTAAATATACCAACTCAGTTTTGAGTGGGAAAAAAAGCTAAAGTGGTTCCCACTTGTACTCCGTGCTAAATCTTACTTCACTGAGAAGCGACGTCTCCCCAAAACGCACCTAATATCAATGAAATGTGCCTTCTTCATATCCTGCTCTTCTCTGTTTCCTTGCAGAACCTGCATCATCTTGTCGCTTTCTATGGCGAAACTCTTGCAGCTTTTGCTTTGATATTCTTTCTCTACCCTCTAGTTGATTCCCTTTGTCACGCGTAGATAATCTCTTCCACACTTTTGAGTACGACACACACCTTCGCCTGAAAGGGTTTTGAGTTGACACGTTGAGAGTGGTGATTTTCAGTTCACTTTACGTCTACCAATGAATGGGCGTTAAGCTTATATCTATGTGAAAACTTTAATGGCTCAGTTCTTACCTCTGTGTTTTGATAACATTATTTAATAACCGAACTGTTAAATTTAAAATGTTAACCACTTTGGGAAAAATTCCACCCCTTTGCAGATGCAATTATAAAGTTACTACAAATACAAACTGCGATTTGAGAAGCTTTTTCGTGACAACAATACTCTCGGATGTTTGTTAGACGCTCGCGAGATGTGGGACCGTGAAAAAACTTTTTGGTATTTTATATATTATAAAGTTACTGAGGGGATAATTTCCAATAGGTATACTTGTCTTTTGAAAGCTCTCTCCAGCGTTTGGCTCTTTTAGTTTCCTCTTCTCTTTGTAGGTAACACTTACTCTTATGAGGTGATCGCCCATGGCTCATCGCACAGAAGCAGAGAGAACCACCGAAACAATCATACACCTGCCTGGCCCCCTTCGGGTAGGGGTTAGAATATACCCGAGGTAGGCATGCCTGTCGTAAGAGGCGACTAAAATCCACCCTCCGTATACCGAGTATGGCGTATACAAAAAACATGCAATGAACAAAACAAAAGATTTTAATACCCCAGGTGGCAGTCCAGGTAAACTGGAAAATCCACCCTCTTCGGAGGTCGGCTCTACGGATTCTGGGGAGAGCCACTTATTGCACCTTATAAATCCCTTCTCAAAAAGTACAAGGGTATCTCGATCTCCACCAACAAGATCGAACGTCTCCGGAAAAAGAAGTCCGCCGGAAGCGCTAACGCGTGAAAAACGGGACTCAGCGAAATCTAAAAGCATTGAGGAGGAAAACGACGTACTCCGTACCAAGCTTAGCGAAATGGAGCTACTCTATCGTGAGCTTAAGAAAGAGGTAGATTTACTCAGGCAAGAAAATAATGCCTTAAAAAACACGTACCTACAAAAAGAAAATACAGTTAGCCCACATCGCTCAACTAGTCACGAATACCAGACGGATGAAAAAGAGCTAACACGCGAAACGAATTGGGTCGAAAAGAAACGACCCAGCAAAAAACGGAAAGCTGGTTCCTCACCGGAAGTCGAGCCACAAAGAGATGAAAAGCGCAAGGAGATGCAAGAAAAGCAACGACAACCAAAATTACGTCCTCCGCCACCGATAAACGTCGTCGGAATTACGGACTATAATAAGTTGCATTGCCTCCTTAAAGGAACTCTGGCATCGAAGTTTAAGGTGACATCTCTGCGAAACAATACGTGGAAAATCAATGTCGATGATGCCGACGGTTACCGATCAGTATCTAAAAAATTGAATGCCGAAAAGATTCAGTGATATACTTATGAAAATAAGTTAGAAAGACCACTGCGTGTTGTAGCTAGGGGACTCCACCCCTCGTGCACTAAAGAAGATGTAATGCAAGACCTTCAAGGCAAAGGCTTTAAAATTCTTGATGCCGTCAATATTATCAAGAAGGAGAAGTAACGGTCGGAGGGAGATCATGAAAAATTGGTAAAGCGCGGACTTCCACTATTCATGCTTAGTTTTGATAAAGACGAAAATAAAGATATTATATATGGTATCAAGACTATTCTAAACATCGTGGTCAAAATCGAACCTATGCGTAAGACATCCAGATCGATCCCGCAGTGTAAGCGCTGTCAAGGCTTCAATCATACGCAGACTTACTGCCAGAAAGAGCCGCGATGCGTCAAATGCGCGGGTAAGCATCTCTCGGAAGAGTGTCACCTAAACAAGCAAACCCCAGCCACTTGTATAAATTGCAAAGGAAAACATCCTGCGAACTATCGAGGTTGCGAAGTGGCGAAAGAGCTTCAAAAACGCCGCGATACGCTAAAAAATTCGATGCGTCCGAATATGAAACCAATCAAGAACAGACCCAAAATAGCTACGAAAAAAGCAGCGAAAGATAGAAAGTACGTCAATATTAATTTAAGATCGGTTAATGATAAAAAATCCGAAAGTAATAGAGGTATGGTGACAGAAGCGAAATCTTCGAATATTCGCGTGCAGTCTTATGCTCAAGCGGCGAAGGCAGTTAAGGGTACGTACACGACCGACAACTCACGGGAGATCAACGCAAGAAACCTTCCAAACTTTAATGTAAAGACTCCTACTCAAGTTGCGACATTGAAAAATGGTGATAGAGGTAGTTCAGAAGATCATGTATCCAATGTTTTTTCCCTAATACTTGCGAAACTTGAAGAGCAATGCAAAACAAATAAACTAATTTTCGAGAGACTAGTTGCACTAGAAAACAACATTCATAACACGCGCACTTCAACCAGAATATGAAAGAAACGCTTAAAATTCTTACTTGGAACGCTAACGGGCTCATACAAAGACTCGACGAGTTAGAAATATTTATACGAGAAAAAGATATTGATATATGCTTAGTCTGTGAAACTCATCTGACAAAGCAATCGAATATTAAGATAAGGGGATATAGCGTGTATCACGCCTTTCACCCATCGGAAAGAGCCAGAGGCGGATCATCTTTGCTTATAAAAGAATCTATCGAACACTCAACAGAAATAAACATTGAATTAGAAGCAATGCAAGTAAGCACGGTACGCGTTAGAAATAGACATTTTGCTTTCAACATTTCGTCTATATATTGTCCACTGCGATGTAAACTTGAAGAAAGTGATTTCACAAACATATTCAACTTCCTTAAACCAAATTTTATTATTGGTGGCGATTTCAACGCGAAACACCCCTTCTGGGGTTCAAGGTACGCCTCTCAGAAAGGTAGAAAACTTTATAATGCGGGTATGCAATATAGTTGTGATTTTCATTCGACGGGTAAACCAACATATTGGCCGACTGATAGAAATAAGATACCAGATCTTATCGATTTCTTTATTGTTAAAGGAATATCTGGCAACTGTATAAAAGTTGAAGAAAGCTTTGATCTCTCCACTGGTCATTCTCCAATCATTATGACGATAAGCGATGCTCTGATTAAAAAAGTAGGTCCGGCCAGATTAACCAGCGCGAAAACGAATTGGGATGGCTTCAATAAAGATATTGAATCAAATACTGAGCTGAGGGTATCACTTAAAACGCCCTATGAACTTGAAGTTGAAGTTGATCGCTTCGTCAAAATCCTACAGAATGCCGCGTGGAAGAATACTCCGAAACCTAAGAAAACGCCGGCCAGCTACATTCCAAATTATCCGCAGGAAATAAAAGAGATGATTAAGGAGAAGAGGAAAGCGCGCAAAAAATGGCAACAAACTCGGGCTCCGCAACATAAAGCACATCTTAACCGTTTGTGTAACTTATTAAAAAGATCTATTAAAGACCTTAAGAATAATGAAATGCAAACTCACCTAGAAAGGTTAACGGCGGAAAAAGATTCTAATTATTCGCTTTGAAAAGCTATAAAAGGTATTAAAAAACCTCAAATTCAAGCCGCCCCAATTAGGAAAAATCAAGACGAATGGACCAGGCATGATAAAGAGAAAGCGCAAGTTTTTGCCGCCCACCTGGAAGAAACTTTCAAACCGCTTGATGGACAGGCTCTTATTCAAAATATAAATACGTCGTATATTGACAATCGTATAATAAGAAATGCAACACTAACCGAACTTAAGGAAGAAATAAAGAAACTTAAACCTAAGAAGGCTCCTGGATACGACCTAATCACGGGAGAGGTTCTTAAAGCACTTCCGAGAAAGGGTCTAATGAAGCTTCTGTTCATTATAAACGCCGCGATTAGACTAGAATATGTTCCCAGTCAATGGAAAGTGGCCGAAGTCATATTGGTCCTTAAGCCCGGAAAACCGCCGAATGAAAAACCGTCTTATAGACCGATTTCGCTTCTTTCAATCATATCCAAAGTGTTCGAGAGAATTTTGATTAGGCGAATACAGCCGGTTATAGAACAGAGGCATCTCATTCCGGATCATCAATTCGGATTCAGAAGTAAGCATTCTACAGTTGAACAAGTGCATAGAATAACACATGTAATCGAAAAATCTCTTGAAGAAAAAAGGATTTGTTCAAGCGTATTCCTTGACGTCTCTCAAGCCTTTGACAAGGTCTGGCATGAAGGCTTAAAGTTTAAATTACGACAAGTTCTGCCAGAGCACCTATACAATATTTTGAAGAACTACCTTACGAATAGGCTATTCCGCGTCAAATGTGGAAACGAATATTCTGATTTTAAGGAAATAATGGCTGGGGTGCCGCAAGGAAGCGTTCTTGGTCCAGTCTTATATCTATTATACACTCGTGATATACCGCAAGTAGAAGGCACTGAGCTAGCTACATTTGCCGACGACACTGCTATCTTGACAGTAGGTACAACGGTCGAAGATACTACAGAAAAACTGCAAGAAGCTTTGGATAGAGTAAATGAATGGACAAAGATTTGGCGAATCGCACTCAACGAGACCAAATCTGTTCATGTAAATTTTACTTATAAGAAAATAAATAATTTGCAGATCTTTTCAAACTCGGTTCAAATCCCGTTTGCAAACGAGGCTAAGTATCTTGGAATGACACTTGATACAAAGCTGAAATGGAAAACGCACGTAAAGAAAAAACGCAAAGAATTAGATAATAAATATAGAGGAATGTATTGGTTACTTGGAAAATATTCCAAGCTTAATACACATAACAAACTGCTTTTATATAAGCAGGTGCTAAAGCCTGTATGGACATATGGTATACAACTCTGGGGTTGTACCAAAATAAGTAACATCCAAATTTTACAAACTTTTGAGAACAAAGTGCTAAGGGGTATTGTTAATGCGCCATGGTATATCCGAAATAGCGATATCGACAGAGATCTTGGCATTAAAACAATCGAAGACGAAATCAAAAACTACGCGAGAAAGCATAAAAGTCGACTAGAAAGTCACGTTAATATTACAATCCTCCACGTTTTGGATGAAAGAAATTTAGTACGCCGTCTACAAAGAATCAAACCTTTGGACTTAGCGCGTTAAGTAGCCGCGTCTAAACTGCGGAGCTTGCAGGAACTTCTAATGGGAAGCTACCTGCAAAACGTCATTATTTCGTGAAACGAAAACTACTTGATAAGTCGAATACTTAGTTGTAGTAAAAATAAAAACAAGTCTGTTTTGAAGGGAGGTTTTTTAGTGGGTAAGAATCCCACACTACTATGAGCACGCGCTGTCGATCCTCATAGTGTCTTGTTGAAGATTTTCACCTACCCTCGGGAAAAAAAAAAAAAAAAAAAAAAAAAAAAAAAAAAAAAAAACATTCGCTGTCTTAAATAGGCGAACCCCACAGGAGGATCAGTAGGAATGCTGTGAAGTGGGAGGGTTATGATCCCTTATTTTCAGATCATAATCTCGCTGAAAAAAAGGAAGAAGAGGAAGGCTGTCTCGCATAATTGTTATGCCTTGCTTGACAGTCTCCGTCGAAATTAAGTCGAGCACACCTCCCAATTGCATGAATTTTGTCTGGAGATTTCAGCCCTCATTTTCCCGTCCCAGTCTTTCAGCTGTTCTCTATCCATATAGCATTTTATAGCATTTCATTTCCCTGATTTACCCATTTTATTAGAATTTCCTTGTCTTTCTAAGAATGCCAAGCAAGCACTTCAATGATGAGAAGCTTACAGTACCAGGACTCACCACATCAGCACCGAGGATCTGCCACCTGATACGCTGTTCCGCGCTATCGTCGCCTCTCCACAAGCGCCGCAGATTGCAGTGTCAATCAAGCCCATCACGTTAAGGTGCTTGGCGAAAGCAAAGTGGCCTGTCAAGACGCCAATAAGTTGTCTACCGTTTTTTTCTGCTGAGAGGCAGCAAGAATGACGCTGATTTCTTACAGATGTCCGGAAACATACGTTTAGTCATCCTGCATCCTAGAGAGTCATGCCACGCACAATTGTGCTCGTGAGAGACCCAATGGTCAATGGAAACCCTAACCGAGGACGCAGGGAGACCCAACGCGGGTTCGAGAACTGAGAAAGCCTCCTATGAGCCTTGTCTAGCAATCTCATCGGAGATCTCGTTCCCCAAAATCCCAGTGTGACCTGGGACCCAGATAAGAAACAGAGAATTCAGCCTTACGACCGAGTTCAAAGAGTTTTTGGTTTCACGAACTATTTCGGAAGTGGTTAAAGGGTTAAGCAAGACCTTAAGCGTAGCCTGACTGTCACTACAGGCACAAATGCTACGGCCCTTCCACCTATTCTTCACAACATAGTTCATGACCATTAGGATTGCGTAAGTTTCCGCTTGGAAAACAGACGCGTATTTGTCTAACGAGACAAGAAGTCTAATGTTGTCGTCTTCCACAAAGATACCAGCGCGAGACCCTTGACTGGTTTTGGAACCATCCGTGAAAATACGACTACATTCCATTCCCGGCTCAGACTCTGACCGAAGCCAGTCCTGGACACAAAGAAAGTCGACTCTGAATTTGCGCATCAGCTGGAGTTCTGGTGTCATTGCATCAGACGACACATCCATTAGACAGGAGTCGTAAGATAAGTGTCGCGCAAGTTCATCAAAATTCTAATATCAAAAACCGCCCCGCCTAAGAAGATGGATGGCTTTGATAGTGGAACCCATGATATAATTATCGAGGGGAGGTAAGTTCAGCAAAGCATCTAGAGCAGAGCTAGGCGTACTCGGAAAAGTTCCTCTGCGGACGAGAAGACCTTTGAAGGTATGCAATGTAGGTTCTTTGGTCCATTTTAATTAAGAAGTTTCGGGAATGGAATGCTTGGCGAAGTTGTATTTCTGGTGATCATTTTATTTCGAGATTAGTAATGGACTGATGATCGAGAGAAAGCAAAACAAAATATATGCTGTCTACAAAAAAGGACACCCAACATCGGCGTCTTGGACAGAACGCCACAATAGACAGATATAATTTTGAGGTAGTGAAGGATTTTGTCTACCTAGGCTCTATGGTGAACTCCGCAAATGACATCAGTAGGGAGATCACACGGAGAATTACTCTTGCCAATCGTTGTTTCTATGGGCTAAGAAGGCAATTGAGTAGCAAAGCCCTATCTCGAACTACTAAGGTAACTCTTTATAAGACACTAATCATCCCATTCCTGCTGTATGGCGCAGAGGCATTGGCTTTGACAAAACCGGATGAGGATGCCCTTGGTTATTTTGAGAGAAAAGTTCTTCGAGCGATCTTTGGTCCCGTCTGCATAGACGGTGAGTGGAGGAGAAGGTACAATGCCGAGCTATACGGCCTGTACAAGGACATCGACTTAGCCAGAAGAGTTCACATACAGCGACTAAGATGGCTGGGTCATTTAGAACGGATGGAGCCCAACGTTCCCGCCAAGAAAGTCTTTGAATTCACCCCGGATGGACGACGCAGAAGAGGATGACCTCGCGGTAGGTGGCGCAAACAAGTGAAGGGGGACCTCAACCAACTTGGCCTGCGCAAGTGGAGGCAGCTGGCCCGTAACGTGCTGGCTGGAGAGGTTTGTTGGTTGAAGCCCAGGTCCACCCCGGACTGTAGCGCCATCTAAGTAAGTAAGTAAGTAAGATGATCGAGAGATCTTGGTCCGGATGGGATCATTATTATTACTTCTTTTGCTTCTCTCTCAATTGAGTAAAAGTGAAGGATCCATGGACACTACCTCATTGCCCCTGACATTTGTGTGCAAGCCAGTGTATGCATTTATCCGAGAATTATCTTTAAGCTTTTCCTAGAAAAGGTGTTCACTGTGTTCCTAATGTACTTTAGTAACCTTGAATACATCCTGTATGTTATCACAGAGTGTCTCCTCGAATGTACCTTCAATTCTTCCCAACTTCTTAGGCAATTGATGAGTTTGTCCCATAATACTGCTTAGTAAGGGTGTGGCTAACCTCGTAATGTAATAACTCTAATTTATTATACGAGCACCTAGCATCACACAGATTCATCCGTTTTGATAAAGTTATCGTAACCGTTTGACGTGAAGGGTTGTAAAAGGCTCCTTTTACACCCGAAAAGGAGGAAGTATATACGTATATATATATATATATATATATACGGAAGTACATAGTATGTTGTTTCCACTTTAGGGTTTGAAGTTACATTTGCCCTTTTACAGGGATAGTCAGTCAGAAAAGAAAAGTTGTTTCTGTCAATTCTTAGCAGGAGTTGGCCCTCCCCTTCATTTATGTGTAAGATATCAGAGTACCTGAAAGGTGCTTCACTGTGTCTTGGTAGAATTCGCCAGTAACCGTTTTTTTTAATCTAGAACTAGTCTTTAAAAAAAGTTTCATGAATAGAATTCTCAATGACGGAAAGAAAAAAAAAAAAATAAATAAATATTTGGCGCAACAGCTCTTTGAGTGCCAGGGCCTAGCTTCTCGCAACCACTCATGTTGTGTGCGTTATATTTTTCACATGAATGGAAGGGACCTACAGTTTATTGCCGTATCCGAACGGCGATTTGAGAAGCTTTTTCGAGACAACAATACTCTCTCGGATGTTTGTCAGACGCTCGCGAGAGGTGGGACCGTGAAAAAACTTTTTGGTGTTTTGTAGGATTCGAACTTGGAACCTCACGCGTAGTGATCCGACACACTAACCACTTACGCCACGGCGCCCACTAAAATGACGGAAAGAAGTTGGAAATAAATAAAAATTGGCCTGAAGTATCCAAGATGTACATAAGTACTTCCTTTTGGATCTACCACATCTGATTACAGAATTACTTGTAGCGGAAATTGTATTACGAATTCAAAAATTGTTCATAAATTCCGTCGTAAATTCGAAATTCGTTACGAAATTTTCCTTACACCAGAATCGGTGATAGCAATTTCGGAATTTGTAATGTAATTTCCGCTACTATGGATTCTGTAAGAGGAAGAGAAAAGCTGCAAAAATTAGGATAAAAAGAAACATTTTGTAGGAGTCTATTAAGGCTCTGGATCGGTTTGATTGCAGAAGTGACACCAACCAGATGAACTGGGTCTGAAATGCTTTCCATTAGTACTCTTGCTATTAGCGAGCCGATCAAAGTAGTGATGGTCGCATTCGAATGATAAAATCGATTATAATCGATTCTTCCAATATCTCGAGATATCTTGAAACATAATCTGAAATCATTCGAATGATTTACTATACCTGCATACTTCTGTCGAAGCAGCGAGAACCGACAACGAGCGCAAAGGGTAAACACAAAACAAATGCTCGTGTCTTATCTCTCAATTCTGAATTCGAATGATCATTCGAGTCATGAGTGCTGTATGCATATGAGAACACACTTCCCACGAATCGAGATATGAGATATCTATCCAAGTAAAATTGTACTCGATTAATTTTAAAGGTGGGTAGTACCAAAGCGAATGAATCGAGTACTATTTTACTCGGTTACACATCTCATATCTCGAATCACGATATGAGTGGAATCGAGAACTTTGTTTGTGTATTCAGCCACTTGGGGCGTGTGTTCTCATATGTATATAGCACTCATAGTTCGAATGATCATTCGATTATTGGGATCACTCGAGTTCTAATGTCTTTATTCTTTAAATGATTCGATTATGTCCGTCACTACAAAGCAATGAGTTAACATGAAATCCTTTGCTTTTAGTTCGCCAAATCTGTTGTTGAAAGTTTTTTTTACTTAATTTACGCGTATGAGAGCTGTTTGATTTGTAAATTGTAAGGATGCATAACGTATCTGCGCATAACTTGTCTCAGCGTTAACAAGGATATTGGTTGGGTGTCTTGGTTTCGCTTGAGACAGAAGACAGCATTGCGTTTTGAATGCATTAAATTCTACTTTATTGATTGAACCCCATTTGGTAATGCTGTCCAGGTCGGAATTTAATGTGTTTAACATACGTTGACGTTCCTCTTCTACGACAGAAGAGCAGGGACGTAAGTTAGGGAACGTATGGGAAAAACTGAGGGCACTGTCATCAGCGAAGGAATGGATTGGATTAGAAGTAGCAGACAAGAGGTCATTTATAAAAAGGAGAAAGAGAGTCGGAGACAAAACGGAGCCCTGGGAAACACTAGCATTTATATGGTGAATTGCAGACTTTAAGCCGTCCAAGACAACCTGTATTGAATGGTCCGAAAGGTAATTTCTAATCCATTGAAGAAGAGACTCATCGATGCCCTATGCACGCATTTTCGACAAAAGAGCCTGATGCCAATCTCTGTCAAATGCCTCAGAAATATCAAGCGCAACCATCTTTGTTTCGCAGAAGTGATGGAGAGATTGGTTTCACTTCTCGGTGAGATATGCCATCAAATCACCAGTGGACCTGTTGCTACGAAAACCGTACTGCCGGTGATTGAGGAGTTAATCAAGATATTTCATAAACTGACGACTTATCAGCGTTTCCATGACCATGGAAAGAAGGGACGTACATTTTTTTTAAAGATGTATGGCCATGCCCAAATGGCGTGCGATTAAGGAGATCTATTGTGCCAGAGGCCACTCTTCAGGGCAAAAGTACTTCCGCTCTCCTTATGAAAGCAATAGTTAAGCCTGCGGAGGAGTTCCTTAAATCTATTGGAGATATAATCTTCTCCCTGTTATCAGCGAGGTTATGATCCGAAAATAAGGGATCATAACCCTCCCACTTCACCGCATTTCTACTGATCCACCTGTGGAGTTCGCCTACCTATTGGAGATATAATCTCTTTAAGGAATAAGCTTCTCCTAATTCTACACAGAGCTACCCACTCACATAGTATGTGTTCTGCGGTTTCGTCCTCTAGGCAGAGGCGGCAGGTGATATTCTTCGTAATTCTCATTTTGTTAAGGTGGTAAAGTAGTTGACAGCGACTGGTAAGGAAGCTCACAAGCCTTCTTATGTCGTTTCTGCCGTATTTTAAGATATCAACTGCCTGTCTTTGGAAGGGTTGGATAGCTCTTTTAACTTGTCTGAGACCTTGGGAGTTATTCTAGTGGGAGATGCACATGTTGCGTTCCCAAATGTTTAGGGTCAGTTTAAAGGTGGAATCAGATATTCCGAAGAAATGTTCAAGTCCAGTGAACAATTCAGAGGAGCATTTTCTAGCTAGCAGGTCTGCAGTTTCGCTGCCGTCAACGCTAACATGACCCGGTACCCACAAGAATTTTACTTTTTTGTACCGGGCCAAGTTTTGTAAACTGTCGAAGCAGCTTAGAACTGATTTTGAACTGATTAAGTGGGAGATCAGTGCTTTAAGAGCCGCTTGTCTATCGGTGAGTATGTGGATAGAGGCACATTTAATGTCTGAGTGCATGTTAATGTTAGCACAAGTCTCAATAGCGTGAAGCTCGGCCTGGAAAACACTAGAACTCTTGCAGTGATTTCGAAATTTTATGATTGGGTCCATATACAGCGGCGCCAACTCCTGAATCAATTTTTGATCCATCGGTATACCACACTATTCCTTGTGGATCAAGCGACGGTCCGCCATTATTCCATATATCACGGATTGGGATCACAATCTCAAACCTTTTACCAAACTAGAGTGATTTGGGTGTAAAGTCGGAAACCGTGCTGAGCATATCTAGCTCGGGGAAGTCGGTTAATAAATCGATGAGATCCGCATGATCCCATGTACTATTAGCACCTAATTTTCGAAGACTAACTGCACTGTGAATTAACACTTTTTTAAATAAATATATGTATGTAACGGAGTGAGTCCGATTACTGCTTCTATGGCTGTTGTGGGAAAGAAGGGACATAAGTGCAATGGGCCGGTAATTGGACGGGGAGGAAGATTCGCCTTTTTTAGGGACGGGCTGGACAAATGCTGTTTTCCATCTTCTCGGAAAGAGCCCAAATGAGTAGGATAGACAGAAAAGCTTACGCAGATGTTTTTCCAGTGTAGAAGAACATCTCTTCAGAACTATGGGGGAGATGCCAATTTGACCAGCGGATTTGTGTATGTGTCTGAATGACTCGACAGCTGTACACACAGACCAATCCGAAATAACAAGCAATCAAAAGGTAGACACAACCAACGTTTATGTAAATTAAAACTTTATTTACAACAAAATCCACAGGTTAACATTCACTTCCTCTTCGATCGTTTGCCACCTTTTTGTGACTTCCTCGTGCTCCTCTTGCGATTCTCCGCCTTTTTCACCACATTGTCCTGTTGCCTCTTCTTGATAAACTCCAAACGCATTCGACTCTTCACAATCTGATCGGGGTTCCTCATCTCCTTGTCCGTTCCCATCCGTTTCTTTTCCACCACCTTCGCATTATGACGAGCGTGTCTGCTCACCGGATACCGTTTCTCATGGGTAAGTGGTTTCTGCATGTCATCATCGCTTCCAGCTTCACGCTGCAGCTGCTCTTCGATCTTTGACTTTTGTTTCCATTCTGTATAGCGACCCGTCTTGAAGCTAGCTGGAATCCAAGCTCCAGATTCAGTGCGGATTTTTCCATTTCTTGGATCTTGCACTGGAACCATTTTCTTCTTGACTCGATCCCATCGCTTCATACCAGGTTTGTGTTTCAGCTCTGGCACCGAGGTGTTTTGCACAACACTGAACTCGGCATTCATTGCTTGGCGTTCGAAGGAGTTGATTGCAAGGCCGTCTTCGGTATGCTTATCAGCCGACTGATAGGGGATGAAGTTTTCCGCGTCCTTGACATGTATCTTTTTCTTTTTCTTCGCCTTTGGCTTATAGAGGGCGTCCATATTTTTGCGTTTCTTTGGCGCTACGACTTTGTCAAAGGTTTTCGTCAGTTCTTCGTCGTCAAGCTCTGGTTGGAGCTGTAAGGAAATCAAACATAGAATCATAGTTAATTGAAGGGAACATGAACTTACCTTGTCTTCGTTGCTTTGGGCCACTCGCTCGTCCTCTTCTCTGTCCATTTCCTCCATCTTGGAGCGGAATTTCTCAATCATTTCCGAGTGTTTTTCACGTTTCTCCTTCATAACAGTGAATTGAATGGATTTCTGATTACGACTGAGCTCGAAGATTGTCTGAAAGTGAATGTGGAACTTATTTGATAAACGTTCCATAGATGAATAAGAAAAGAAACTCACCCCAGGTGGTCGGAAATTGCGCATTTTCACAACCAAATCATGCTTTGCGTCTTGCAAACGTCTCTGTTCCTCTTCTGCGCTCTCGTTTGGCTTTGATTTCTTCTTCGTGCTTGTTGCCGAAGCTGTTTCCAATGCCACGGAAGACTTTAAGAAATCCTCCAAAGGCTTAAGGCTGAAAAACTTGATGGTCTTTACACGTTTGTTGGCATCTGCTGATGCTACCGGTCTGGACGCTAGGTATTTCTTATATGCGTTCTCGCTGGTTCTCATCACCCCACTCTGAAAGAGATATTCTATTTAATGAGTTGATATTGGTAACCGCGAACTACTTACAATATGATGACTGTTCTTGTACTCGATGACTGTTAAATGTTCCTCTTCCAACAGGTCCTGTGGAACCACTCCGATTGAGTTGCTATCATTGATCTTGAACGGTCTGTTCAAGAAGAGATGTAGATCGAGCAAATGAGCTTGATCTTCAGTAGAGAAGATGGAAAAAGCTGTGCCTGTTCGACCAGCACGAGCACAACGTCCAACTCGATGGACAAATAGTTTGGGTTTGCCTGGAAAATGCACATTGATGACATAGTCCAGGCTGGGGATATCAATACCACGAGCTGCTACGTCGGTGACAACCAGAACTGAAACCTTTTTATACACAAACTTGGCTGTATTGATTTTTCTTGCCGAAGGATCTAAGCTGGAGTATACAGGGGCATTAGAAATGCCGGCTTGCGTGAGTATCTAGAAAGGAAGAGAGTATCGCAAATTGGTTCGATTTTTTTAGTACAAGTCAAATAGGGTGTGTATGGCTAACAGTGTGGCAGTTATGAAGTGATTCTAAAGTAAAATGGGGGGACAGAATGATCAGAATTGATGATCTTTATATAAATTTACTTTTATTGCGTAAACTGGTAAACAATTCCACTGATCTGGAAAACAAACTATGACAACCGCTGATCATAACGCTCAGTAAGCCTTGATAAATATTTCAGAAGGCAGAAATCTTTGCCATCAAACAGTAACTCAGCAGCAGTGAAATCAATGAAAACAGATGTTACCTTGGGCTCCGACTACTTGCCATTCACTATCACTATCGAGACCGCTGACAACTTCCTAGTTCCAGAGAAAAAGACTATCATGAACTACAGCAAGGCGGACTGGGAAATCAATCATCTATACGAATAACTGCTTCAATAATATACAACCCCCACCGAATATCTTTTCAAGAGAAAGAACCTTCTGCAAAACAATCAACAAAGCAGCAGCACGTTTCATACCGGCAGGCAGGATCCCCAAAATTAGACCAAATTTTCCAGATACTGCCGCTCAGCTAGCAGACACGCGAACAACGAGATTCGACGCCTAGTGGACGAATACCACAGAAAGAAGTGGCACGAACACTTAGACAAATGCAAAATGGGCTCAGGTGTCAAGAAACGGTGGTCCACCATCAAAAATCTTGCAAACCCCACCAAACGCAATGACAACATAGCTATTTCCTTTAATGCCTTCCCTAAGAATGACCCGAGGAAATGCGCCAAGCTCTTCAACAAGCAGTTCATCGAACATCCACAGAACACCAGCAGACACAAGAGATTCACTGTCAGAAAACTGCACCAAACCTTCTACGGGACGAAGCAGAGCAAGACTTCACATCGGAGCAAGTCAAGGCTGTCATACTAAAGGCAAAACCTTCCAAAGCACTTGGTCCCGATGAGATTTCCATGCTGATGCTAAAAAAAAACTCGCGCACCACCAGCACGGTTTTCCGAAAAACCACAGCATCACCTCAGCCCTAAACATGATTTCATCGCAGATCACCAACGGGCTCACCCGAAAACAACCATGTCATAGAACTGTTGCCGGCGCCCTGGACCTATCTAAGGCATTTGACACGGTGGATCATGCCACACTGGTACGCGATATCCTCCATTACCCAACACCCACAAGCGCTGGCTGGTCAACTGCCTTTGCGGCCGTCAATCCTTTGTTGAGTTCAGGAACGTCAAGTCTCGATACCGGAGAGTCAAACAGGGAGTTCCACAGGGGAACGTCCTATCGCCACTTCGTTTTAACTTCTACATCTTCAAACTACCCCTCCCCCGAACGGAATCAATATTGTTTCATATGCCGACAACTGTATGGTCCTCACAACTGGGCCAACGTGCCAACACTATGCACAGCGCTGAACTCATATTTCTCTGTCCTGGACAGAGAGACCGCAACTTACAACTGTCGGCCGAGAAGTCCTCAGCCACACTCTTCACGTCCTGGACAAGGGAGATAAGGTCAGTTCTAGACATAAACATAGCAAGACGTCGAATTCCATGGGAATGGATAAAGAGACGCTACTCGCCACATACAAAGCAATCGGTCGCTCCGTTCTGAACTATGCCGCTCCCCATTTGGACACCGCAGGTGAGTGACACTAACTGGCAGCATCTTCAAGCTTGTCAAAATGTGGCCATGAGGATCATTACCGGATGTCACCTGATGTCACATGCTGTTCACCTCCACGCTGAGACGAAGTTGCTTTCAGTAAGGGACCATAACACCTTGCTCTCCAAGCAGTTCCTTCTAGCTTGTCACCTCCAAGACCACCCTAATCACCTCCGCCACCGGTCTTCGGAGGCCGCCCACCACTCATAGCAGACGAAGAACGTAGCCTGTATCGAAGAACAAGAACCACCCTAGCTCAGCTACGCTCAGGCTGGTGTTGTTTACTAAACAGCTACAAGAACCGTCTCGACGCTTCCATAGAAGACAAATGCCCTGACTGCGGAAATAGCCCGCACAACACCAAACAACTTTTCAACTGCCCAGCAAAGCCAACCGACTTCCCCCTGATGCACTTTGGGAACGACCCATAGCCGTGGCTCGATTCCTGAGCCTAGAAACTGATTTGTCCCCAGCGGAACCGTAGCTACTACAACAACACCGTGCCAACACTATGCACTTCTATCTCTGTTCTGTACCGATTGCTTCAAATTTACAAAAACATCGATGCCTACACGCAGAGTATCAGTATCGACAGGTAGACCTACTAGGATGCATTGAAAAGCATTCATCATACGACTGTGTCCCACTCTATGGAGAATCTCTATCCCAACGTGGTCCTCGGAGGCCGCTCACCAGCCATTGCAGATGAAGAACGTAGTCTGCCAAGGAGAACAAGGACCACCCTAGCTCAGCCACGCTCAGGCTGGTGCCGCTTACTAAACAGCTACATGAACCGTCTCGATGCCTCCATAGAAGACAAATCTCCTGGCTGCGGAAATGGCCCGCACAACACATCTTTTCAACTGCCCAGCAAAACCAACCGACTTGTTCCCTAATGCACTTTAGACGTGGCTCAATTTGTGACCCTAGAAATTGCTGACCTGTCCCCAGCGGAACCGTAGCTGCTACATTATAATACGAATAAAATCAAACCCACGCTATCCAATCCAGGAGAAGAGACGATTTCCCTGAGTAAAAAAGCGGCAGAATGATGTTGAAATGTTTGGAATACACAATAAAGCTCCGAAGACTATAATATTCATTTGCCAGCGCACCCATGGACAAGGAACTAAACTATTTAAGGACTTACGTATGAAATGAGTTCCACATGATGTTGAGTGCCAGCAAATACAACAGTCTGGGCATCCTGCGGCACTATATACTTGAGCAGACAAATCAGCGACGTATAGCGCTCATCCGGACGGCAATAGAGGAACTTAAGAGTTAATCCCTCGGGTAGCTTCGATTCCACATCTAAGGATGGAAGTTAGTCAAATAATTCAGTTTTGGGAGCGACAGACAACTTACCCAATCGTATCAACACCGGATCACTCAAACCAGCCTTCGCAAAATCCACCAGCAGCTTGGGCAGTGTAGCACTGAACATCACCATTTGCTTCGAAGCGGGCAGCCGGTTCAACGTCTCATTCAGCTGCTCCCCAAAGCCCATTTCAAACAGCCTATCAGCTTCATCAAACACCACGTACTCTGGAAAGAAGATTAGATAAGCAACGTTCGGTAAATTCATCCATCTACTTACGAATAGAACCCAACTTCAGGTCCATTTCGACACACAAATGCAAGAATCTCCCTGGCGTAGCCACTATCACGTCCGGACAAGTGTGTATCGCTGAGAATTGCGAATCCATAGAGTCGCCGCCAAGCACCAGTATGGTCTTCAGGTCCATAAACTTGCCGATTTCCTTGATAAACTTGTACGTCTGGATGGCCAACTCACGAGTGGGCGAGAGTACCAGAGCTCGAGCACCCTTAGTGGGTTCACGGCACTTTAATTTCTCGAACATGGGAATCAGAAAGCAGGCAGTCTTGCCAGAGCCAGTCTTAGCCATAGCCACTACGTCTCGACCCTCAAGGATCAGGGGAATCGTCTGAAAATAACAAAGTTAAGCACGGCAAGCCAACAAATTCAAACTACATGCCTTTCTCTGGATTGGCGTGGGGACTTTGTAGCCACGCTTTGTAATTCCCTTCAGGATATCATAACTCAGTCCCATGGATTGGAATCCACCACTTTTCTTCACTTTTCCGCCGCCTTTGATGGGTTTGATGTCCGAGTCCTTGTTCCCATCGTCCAGCGAGGGAAAGCCCGGGAGTTCGTCTGACTTGGGCTTTCTCTGGAAGAAGACACCCGTGAGTGTTATATACCAATAGAATCGTCTTGAAGGCTTACCATTTTAAAACTTCTTTAAATATCACAGCAAATCAGTTATTTTGTTAAATTCTTGTAAAAACTTTTCAAAAGCAAATCGGCGATGTAAGATCGCACGTGTTGGTAAACTTCAAATATTTGACAGTACATCCAACAGGGGTGGCATTCGACTGCATGTTTTGCGCACAGCCATGTCGGTAATACAGGTTTCCATCATTACAAAATCGGAGGCACAGTTTCAAGTCGGTATGTCTATCTGTAACCAAGTTCAACGAATAATTTAAGCTTAGAAGAAAATAAGCTTGCTGCAAATCGTTCATTTTGATCTTATGCGGCAGCTAAAGAATTTCGTTTCCTTTGCTGCAAGCTAAAGAATTTCGTTTCCTTCGTTGCAAGTTGTCAATAATCATCTGTCAGAGAGATATTCGCTCCGACTTTCTTCCGAAAACTCTTCAAAACCATTCGCAGCCAACTTCAATTCGCAACACACACTCAACTACATTTTTTCTGTTAAGTTCCATATAAAACCTAGAGCATTTGGCAGTCTCTAAACTACTAATCAATATGTCGGAGCAATGCAATCAGTTTGAACACCAAGTTAAGACTGTTCCGCTCCAATGTTGAATTCGAGCTGTTATATGGATGCAGCACATGGAGAGTGACCACTAATATCTCCAGAAAGCTGCAAACGTTCGTTAATAGGTGCCTGCGCAATATCTTAAGGATTTTATGGCCAAATCGTAACTCAAACGAACACCTTTACGAGAGAATGGGTCAGGAACCAATATGTAAAACCATTCAACGGCGCAAGTGGCAGTGGATTGGTCACACGTTCCGAAAGGGTGACAGTTCAATAGCAAACCATGCTATGCAATGGAACCGTTTAACTCAGAATGGCAGAAGACCTGGCGGCCCGAGGAGAACATGGCGCAGAACAGTAGAGAAGGAGTAACGGCTGTTGGGGAAAAGTTGGAGAGAGCTGAGATACATTGCCAGAAACCGTACACGATGGCGCGTAGGCGTAGCAGAGGCCCTAGGACCCTCAACGTGATACAGAATATAAGTGAACTACCAATCAAAAGGGGTGTAGAGCCTTTCCTGCAGCTTAGGAGGCATTTTTTGGTTACAGAAGATGATAAGAGACAGCAGTTGTTTGAACTTTTCGAACTTAGGAAGCACTGTTGCACTCAAATAAATGTCTGGGGTGGGCCTAAGTGGATCAGAGCACGGGCAGCACAAGTACTCGGTCGTTTTTGGACTAGTGCGATACACATTTCCTGCCAAAACGTCCACCCATACATTAATTGCTCGTTGCAAGGACGTAAGTCTTCAGTTATGATGGCTCCACCGTCAGCAAAATAACCGGTGTGCTTTGGGATACATCACTTTACCTTCAAGTAGATAGTCAAGGACTACAATAAAGAGCAAAGAGTAAGCTCTTCACTGGTGAACTGCGCTTAACGGTCTTCATTGATGTGTGTTATCAGCGTGATCGAACGGTAATTATATATTAGGAATTTATAAATATATCCGTTGGCATCTATGACATTCTTCCAACGTGATACAAGGTCAAATATTGCTTTCTCCTCGAAGTGCTGACTTTTTGAGGCAATGAAATCTTCAAAGGCTTTTATGACCTCTGCCCGGTTTCGGAAGACCTTTTGCCGGCAAAATGAATCCAGATTGCGGAAAAGGTGGTAGTTCGTTGGGGAAAGATCAGGAGAGTACGGTGAATGCGGAAGAATTTCAAGTCCCAATTGCAACAGTTTTTTCACCGTTTCGCGTGAAATATGGGGTATAGCATTGTCATGTAATAGGATCGGACCGTACCTATTGACCAACACAGGCTGTTTTTCAGCGAATTTTGCATGCAATATGTCGATTTGCTCACAATATTTAATAGCGTTTATTGTTTCTCCTGGCTGATGAAATGAAAAGTGGATTGGTCCTTTCGATGTTCACCAGATTGTCACCATAACCTTTTTTGGGTGAAGAGCGGGCTTGGGGTGTGTTTTGGTTTTTCGTCTGCATCCAACCACTGCCCAGATCTTTTACGGTTATCATGCAGAATCCACTTTTCATTACAGGTGATTATCCGATGCAAAAACGTTTTAGTTTGGTTTCTTAATCTAAGCGATGAGCAGATTTCTATGCGCCGTTCAGTTCATGGAGCACCCACTTATCGAGTTCATTCAACCCACTTATCGAGTTTCTTTACTTTTCCTATGAAGGAAAAGTGTCGACTTATTTTTAAAAGGGATACTCCCCGAATTTGAACTACCGACAGCATGGTAAACAATTACTAAAAAAAAAAGACTGTACTTGTAACGAACCCTAAAAAGTTAACACGTCAAACACACGTATCACTTTACCTTATAAAAAAAGAAAATTGGACGTTCTGGCACAGTTGTTCACTCGAGAGCTTCTTATTTCGGACTGAGCGAAAATCGGACATTTCATGTGGTGCTCCTACAGCCTAATATATATTTATATTTCGAACTCCATCATCTTCCCTTCCCACCGCGCGAGGGGACACAGTTACGTGCGAGTTAGCAAGTTATCGGTTCATAAATTTGGTAATATATGCCATTTAGCTTCTCATTTAGGCTGATTTGCTGCCTTATGGTAGAAGTGGCGGTTCTGTAGAGCAGAGACCCAATTAGCACAGTTGTGCCGTTTTGATATTGCTGCCTTATACTTAGCCATTGGTGGCAGTGGTGAAGTGGTAACGTCGTCAATTGCCACGCTAATGGTTCATGGTTCTAATCCTGATATCAGCAAGCATTAGCTTATTTATGAAGTATATAAAGTCAGTCCGATCAATTGCGAAAGCTTGTGTGAACACTACTGCGAAGGCATAACACTGGCAGTAGCTTGGTCATATGACTGGAAAAATTCTTCGCTCTGTTGTTGATGATTCGCGTATGACATCGGTTATCGGGAAAAAAATACTGTGAATCAGAACCAAAGGCAATAAATAATAAAATATATCCCCAGTTATCTGGACGCCACACCTGGAGTTTCTCTGAAGCATAAACAACTGAGCTTCAAACAACTACAGCATCAATCAATCTTTCTCTCTCTCTCTCTCTCTCTATCTGTCCTTTCCATCGCCCGCACTGTGTGTAAACAATGTTAAGAGTATTCATAACCCCTTGAGAGCGCGCAAATTATAAATTTTTTTTTTCAGATTTTCCAGCATATTATGTGGGTTAGTCTTGTGCACTTGAAAATTATCTTCATGGCTTTATTTTAGATCTTTTGTCGCCTTGTTAAATCTCCTTCCGTTGAAAGAGCATTGTTGAACAATATTGGAAATGCGGTCTCATTTTATCACACTTTCGCGTACTACCTTTGTCTTTGTATACAGAGAGAAGGTAACTGTCCCTCCATTGATTCTGCATTGGATCGCCGCTCAAAGCTTGGAGATGAGAATCATGAGCCATCTGAACCCGATGCGTCCCATCTTTTCCAGAACTCAGAGGTTATCTCGTTTGGCCCAACGCTCTGCTCTGCTGTAATGTCGGGTAATTCTTCACAGTTAGGGGTGGTTCTTGGAAATTGTAGCCGAAGAAACCGTTCATTCAAAAGTCCTTCACAATACTGTTCGCCACCAATGCAGAATTTTATTGTCATCCACAAGAAGCTGAACTTGACCATTGTTAATGAACTTTGTCGAACGAATCTCCTGAGCATTCGTCGTTTTTTTGGCGGCTGTTTTGAAGATGATTGTGCCTTTCTTCTTAATTATGTTGTTGTTGTTGTAGCAACCATGTCGATTCGTATGGTTCAAACGTTAAGGTGGTGTAAGCGGGTTGTCATCAGTAAGGTTGAGGCCCAAAAATACGACAGCTTCGACTGGGTGAGTCCATAAAGATCTTGGTGTTAGTGTTGTGGACTGTGCCGCAGTCCGGGCATTGATCAATGATACAGCCGCGTATGCGGTGCATACATATAATTGTTCAGCATAGAGCTGAACGTCTAGGGAGATGTTCTTCACTATGATGCATCGGTGGAGGACGGCCGCCTAGCACGATGTTAGTCTGGCGGCTATCAAGCGCTGATCAGACTGCATATTGATGGATAGAGTTCAAAGCCAATATGTGACACGCTGGGACGAGTGGTATGTGGGTTATAAAGCTATTAACCTCTTCACGGTATGAACGGACGTCAGATCGAACATGTCTCGGATGTGTTTCCTGATGAAGGTGATCTTCATGGGACATACGGTGACAGCTTTCGATAATGCGTAGAGCAGCATTCTGGCTTGTTTGAAGCTTATGCCATTGAGTATCACTGAGGCGTGGGGTCCAGATTGGTGCCGCATAGTTGAGAACCGATCTTCCAATTGCTTGGTATGTGGTGAGGATACGGCCCTTGCTCGTATCAGATGGCAGATCATCGGTGCTGATGTGGTGAGTGCTGGTACTGTAAACTCCTCATCACTGAAGTGTTTGCTTGGCTTTCTTAGAAAGACAAGGAAATTCCAATAAAATGGGTAAATCAGGTTTTTCTCTCTGGTAGTACAATAGACCAGTTGCGTCTGAGTGCTCCAGCCGAGCGTTTCCTAGGGAGTTTCTTTGTCTTTCCCTCATGTGATACCGGCCAGGAATTTTAAGACCTTATTCCTGGACATGACTCGTTCTTGAATGACTAGAGAATGTCAGTAGATTGTCAAAAGTGACTCATAGAATCTTTGGGTGGTTGGTTGTCGGAATCGCCCTGCTATGTATCGATGTCGAGTTGTAGGTTTACCTCTTTGGTCCAGGTGGTGAATGGGGTGGATGAGGATTTTTCAGTTTGAGATTGGCGGAAAGGTCTTCCAATTCATTAAGGTATTCATTGATGTTACTGCAGATTGAGCGGACGTCCTTTCCTGAGGCGAGAGTGGTGCAGTCGTCGGCATATGATACCAATTTCACTCCGGCTGGTGGTATGGGGAGTTTCGCCAGGTAGTGGTTAAAAAGGATCGGAAAAGGGACTCCTCCTTGAGGTACTCCTTGCTTGACTTTCCTAAATTGCGATTTACAGTTACGGAATTCAACGAAGGACTGCCGGCCATTTAAGTAGTTGGCAAGCCATCGTTTAGTGGAGTTTGAGAGTTGTGCGTCTAGGATGTCCTGAAGTAAGATTCCTAGGTCAACAGTACCAAATGCCTTTGATAAATCGAGTGCAACTAGGACAGTGCGATCACATGGTCGTTGTTGGTGTGATGTGGGTCATGATTTCGGATAGGGCTGTTGTTGTACTTCGCAGTTTGCGGAAGCCATAATGGTTTCCGGCTAGCTGAAGCTCAGAATGAAGCTTGGGTAGTATCAAAGCTTCGAGTATTTTCGCAACTGGAGAGAGAAGAGATATTGGACGATATGAAGTACCTTGGTCTGCTGGCTTGCCTGGCTTAAGAATCGGTATGATTCTGCCCACCCTTTAGGGGTCAGGAATATCCAATGATTGAAGCGAAAGATTAAGTGGCTGGGTAAGGTAAGAGATTCCTATAGGCCCCAGGTGTTTGAGCATAATCATTGAGATTCCATCCGACCCAATGGCTGTAGAGGGTTTAGCTTTGCCGATGGCAGATTCGACTTCGGACGGTAGTAGAGAGCAAGAAGTGGTATCTGGAGTAAGGCAGCGAAGTTTCCTGAGAATGGCACGTCTATTTCTGTTGCAGTGCGTCGGGTGTTCGATGAATTGGCGACAGAAGGATGAGGAACATTTCCTGGGATCATCAAACTGTGAGGCGTTGAAGGTGACGACTGTTAGGTCTTTATGTCTGGTGGAATTGGGAAGCTCCTTGATGGTAGCCCAAATCTTCTTGGAGACTTTATCGCAGGTCTGCAGGTATTCTAGCCCTTTTGTCCATCGATGTTGGTTGACTAGGTGATAAATCTCCTGGTTGAGATGATCTATTCTGGGATTATCAAGATATGTTCTACGTAACAGGTCACGTTCGTTGGCGAGCTGGGCTGCTTTGGCTGGAAAGTTAGATCAAGGTTTAGGGATTTCTTCGGCAGGAATGAAACGGGCTGTTGTTTTGGTTAGGATTTGTCGAAAGAGCTTTTCCCCTGAGTGCACATTAAGGGGAGACGGGAGTTGTTCAGTTTTCGATCAACGAGCCGCTCAAAGCCGTTCACATTATGTCATTGCAGTTCCTGTATAGTTGGGTTTTTATCAGCAACCGGGAAAGATATTTTTTCCAGCTCCCGCTAGAGGACCTCCGTACTCTTTTCTTATTCTAAAAACAGTAGTTACCTAAGTCTTATATACAAAATTTATTAATGCACATATTTTGTTTAATACGTCTAAAAAAAAACTAGTAAAATCGTTCCTCCTTAAAAATAAAAAAAAATTAAACTCAATTTTAACTTCGAAATGGTCCATCATCATTTTTACAAGGAGTGGCTCCACCAAAAAAAAATCTGTATAGACTCTTAAACTCTGGTAACAAATATTCATTTCCAACAATTAACAACGTCTGACATAGATGACGGATTTTCTGCTTTAACTCTAAACGCGCATGTATGTAAAAAAATATATAAATGGGTTAATCCTATAAAAAAATAACTTCTTCATAATGAGAGTTTAAGCTTTTGCCTCGCCTTCGAGTAGGAGTTAAATTTTAAACAAATCTTCGTATGCACGAAATAACGACAGTGTAGCATCAATAACGACGAAACTATACTTCAGAGTAATCGTCTTCAGTGTGTTCCACCAGCAGGAGCGTCTCTAACCGCTCTAATCGATTTCGAAGATCCTCTTTCTCCTTTTGAGCGATTTCGTATTTTCTTCGCAATTCGTCGTTTTGCTTACGCAACTCGAGCAGTTGTCGACAGATCTCGGGTATGGTCAGGAGTGGAATCACTGGGGTTCGGTCGGGTTTTATATCGCCTGTACTTGCGACGCTTGGTGGTCTTGAGTATGTAAACCGAGTGTTATTTGTGGTGGGCTGTTGATGGCGTATTGATAGGAGACGTGGCTCTGGCGAGTGTTGTGCAGGCGGATGGATGACTGTGGTTTGAGGTCCATCGACATCAGAGGAGTCTTCTTGTTCGCTTTCTGGCGAAACTTTCACTATGTTTGGTGGTAGGTCGCTTTCCTCGTCATCGTCAGGTTCAGAGTCCTCCAGTTGAACGATTGGATCCGGTAATTGGCTCTACAGAGGTTGTGGAATGTAAGCGAACGCTGTGGATTCTATATAACACTTACCTCTTCGCTGGATTTTCTATGTGCAAAGATTTTTTTATCCTCGGTTTTTATTTTTACAACATGAGATCTGGAAATACAAATGTTTTGTTAGTCTTTCATTTCATGTGAGCCACATCACCTACTTGTTCAAAGAGGTTTCGATTTTATGCAACGACTTGAGGTTGCCAGTTCCATAGAGCTTCTTAAAATCATTCAGCGATATTATTCGAATGTTCTGCAATAAAAATCAGAGTAACAGTGATGATCGTTACAGGTAATTACGTTAACCATACTTTGTATTGATTTCCATTGTTATTATTCGTCGCTATGTCCTTAGAATCCTTCGCCGCTGCAACATCTTTTGGCTTTGAGATGATATTTGGGCGGAATTTTCCAGGCGAATACACTTGCGTAGACCTAGGCTCGGGATCTCTTTTCACTTGTGCTACCGCTGTCGTCGTAATACAGCCCTGTGAGTTTGGAGATGTTCTAATTGTTTCTGGGATTTTATTACCACCCATCCGCCTTGCTTCGTTCAGAAGTAATTTACCGCCTTCGGAGAGAACTAATTGTCTACCATTTTGCAGGACTGTTGTGAGTAAATTATTCGATGTATCCTCATCGTCTTTCATCATTGAGATGCCATGACTTTTCAGAAGGTTTATTGCTGAGTTATCGAAGACTTTTGCATCTGCAAGAAGGCGGCTCTTATCCTAGATAAACTGTAAGAAGGTGAATAATGACCGCTTACCATTGATGTCATCTAAATGATCGATAGATAATCTAGAATTGATTTTTGATTGTTTTTCATTTTCTAGGCTCATTTTAGGCTTCTTGTACATAGGCTCATCGTCATCTTTAGATTGACCCATAATTGAGTTAACAGCTTCATTTGTTTCTTTCTAGTGGTGGGAAAAAGTTAATTCAATGAGTATGAGCTTGCAATATGGGAAAAGTTTTGTAGAGGATAATAATTTTGAATTTTCGTTACTTTTTGAAAACAAAAGTCAATTGCCAGTGATTGAAAGATATATGTATGTGGAATCTAAAGGTACTGTACCTCTGATAATTCCTGTTTAATAGAAGTAAGCGGTGCCAAAGGATCAACTAAAGGCTGCAATATGAATAGGAAAAACAAACACAATGCACACAATTTAGACATTTTTTTTATTATTAAATTGAAGGAACTTGAACTGAAGATGAAAATAGCAAGAAATATATATTTGAGTGACCTTTCTATTCAAAAGGTCAGACACTTTGAAAAGAGGTTACTAAACGATATGATTTTGTACAATACTGCTGTGCATCGCATCATTGGTATTCGGTTGTGTCATCGGCATGTGTTGAAGTTCTTGACTATCTGCTTGAAGGTAAAGTGATGAATCCCAAAGCACACCGGTTATATTTAGCTGATGATGGAGTCATCATAAGCGAGGATCCTACGTCCTTGCAACGAGCACTTGGCGTATGAGTGGCCGTCTTAGAGGGAAATGTGTACCGCATTAGTCCAAAAACGGCCGAATACTTGTGGTGCCTGTTCTCTGATCAACTCAGGCCTATTGAAGACATTTGTTTGAATGGAACAATTTTCCTAAGTTCGAAAAGTTTAAATATCTGCTTGAAATGAGGCTCTACACGACAGTTGTGCGACAAGCACTCACATACGGTTCACATTATTGGGTCATGTACAAAACGTACGAGTAACCGGCAACTGAGATCGAAAGCTGAAAAAGCTTGATCGAAAAAGAAGTTCAAAGATCCGTGGAAGCCGTCACTAGAAAGAAACCACATCACGAAATATAGCTCATGTAACGATCAACCAAGTTGACCATATTGCGATCGACGCAAAACATGCCTCCAGTATTCTGGATGTCCGGACCTTCCGAGCAGCCAACATAGACTCGGATCATTACCTCGTTGAGCCAAGGTACGAATGCGGATATCCCAAACTGAGCAACAAAGCAAAAAATCACTGTGAGAAAATTTAACGTCGAAAAGCTACAATCACAAGAGACCGCCAGACTCTTCGGTGAACCCGTATCCCGAAATCTCTCAATCACCCCCATGCCGCCAGCATCAAGTGCCGAAGACCAGTGGCAACGCTGCCAACATGTCATCAGAAACGCCGCGACTGATGTGCTGGGTCTCGAAGAAGAACATCGGCATCTCCAAAAGAAGAAGAAAGAGCATGAGAAGCGCGCGTTTGAGAATATCGAGAGTTTATACTCCAGGAACAATGTACGGAAGTTTTACCAAAAAGTAAAAAGAAGATGTCAAAGAAGCAATGCCCGTACAGAAACGTGTAGAGATGAAAATGGAAACCTCGTAGTAGAATCACAATCAGTGATGGGAATATGGAAAAACTACTTCTGCAGACTGTATAACAGCGACGAAGAGAAACATCCCGCTGTCAGGCAGAATGAACCATTAAACATAGACGATGATAGTCAAAATTCCCGGCCACCTGACCAAAATGATGTGAGGATAGCAATATCCAAGCTAAAATCCAACAAGACTGCTGGACCTGACGGCTTACCGGCCGAACTTTTGAAGGCAGCTGGGGATGAATTGGTAGAATGCATACACCAACTCATCTCTAAGATTTAGTCAGACGAGTGTATGCCTGATGAATGGATTCTCAGCATCGTTTGCCCGATCCACAAGAAAGGAGACCCCCTCAACTGCGCCAATTATAGAGGCATCAGTCTCCTCAACATCTCTTCTGCGATATTGTGTGAACGCCTGAAACCTTTTATCAGCAGCCTGATTGGAACCTATCAGTGCGGTTTCAGGCCAGGAAAGTCCACCATTGATCCTGGAGAAAACCCAAGAAAATCGATACTCAGCATCTCTTTATCGATTTTAAGGCCGCCTATGACAGCATCTATAGAGAAGAGCTTTATAGAGCCATGTCTAGTTTCGACATCCCTGCCAAACTTGTTCGTCTGTGCAGGATGACGATGGAGAACGCTCGCTGCTCCAGTAAGGTCGGTAATGACCTCACCGAGACCTTTGATGTCAAAAAAGGTTTTAGACAAGGTGACGCGCTGTCATGTGACTTCTTTAATATTGTACTTGAACGGATTGTGCGGAACTCACAAGCCAACACCGGAGGCACAATCTATCACAAGTCTGTACAACTGCTTGCATACGCCGACGATATAGACATCTTTGGAAGAACTCAACGGGCTGTCACCTGATCACTTCAATCTGCCGCGCTCATCATCAACATTGCCGGACAGCAAGTCGAGGTAGTAGAGAACTTTCTATATCTAGGAAGTGTGGTCTTGACTAACTGCGGTGGCACCAAATTGGATATATGCAGCAGAATCGGGAGGGCAAAAGCTGCGTTCGGAATGTTATTAAAATGGAGAAGCAATGTTCTCAGCATAAGAACCAAACTGCAACTATTCCGCTACAACTACTAGAATTAGTGAGGGTTATCGTGAATAGATTTTCCCTCCGAATTTTTCCCCCGAACAAAAATGATCTTAGTATCTTCAAAAAAGAGGAAATATTTCCGTGGAAAAGAAATTGGTATCATGAATGACAATTTAAGAGAATTTTCAACGCAATCGTGATATTTAATTTTTCCCCGATGAATTTGTTCCCTATTTTTAAAGGTACCTCATTTTTGTTCGGGGGAAAAATTCCGAGGGAAAATTTATTCACGATAACCCCGAGGCGGCATAAAGTTAAAATGTGCTTCCTCATCGTCACCGTGTCCCTCTCAATTGAGTGTTTACTTTCAAAATGCTGGTGGATTACGAACAAAGACAAATGAACTTTTTATAAACTCTTCGTTGCATGAATATGATGTGATAATTCTAACTGAGACCTGGTTAAAGGTAAGTTTTCTATCTACGGAAATGTTTTATCCTTCTTACATCGTCTGATCGAATCTGGAATGGAACGAAGCGGAGGAGTGCTAATTGCAGTACGTTCTACTCTTGTGAGCCAGCAGTGCGATTTGTAATAAATCTCTTAATGAAATGTATGACACCTTTAAAGATTCAATTTTTAATGGCGTTGATCAATTTGTCCCTGTTTTTAACAAACGAACTTTTTTTAAGCTCCCATGGTTCAATAAAAGATTGAAAATTTTAGAAAACGTTAAAAATAAGGCATTGAGAAAATCGAAAAACTCAGCTAATCCTGAGGATCGAGCTCGTTTTCTTCAACTTCGGAGAGAGTTCGATTTTTTGAACAAATTTCTATACCATCAGCATATAAGTGTTGCTGAAAGAAATATTAAAAAGAATAGTAAATCTTTTTGGGTATTCTTGAATTCTAAACGGCAAAGTTCTTTCTCCCATCAGCAATGGAACTTGAAGGTGACAGATCGAACGATATAAAATCGTCCTGCAATCTCTTTGCAAAGTACTTTCAATCGAATTATAACACGGATGTTATTTCCAATATAAACGATTTGTATTCAGACAAAGCACCCATTACAGATTTCGATTTAAAGTGCTTTTTTGACCAAGATGTCCTTGACGGTTTAATTGAACTCGATTCAACTAAAAAGGCTGGAGTGGATGCTATTCCCCCACTCTTACTGTTGAAATGTGCCTCGTCACTCTGCAGCGCATTAAAAATTATTTTTAATAAACCTTTAGCAACTGGTGACTTTATCGATGATTGGAAAATATCTTTCGTAAATCCAATTTATAAAAGTGACCTAGGGGTAGGTAGGTAGAAGTGGCGGTTCTGTAAAAACAGAGACCCAATTAGCACAGATGTGCCGTTTTGATACCACGACTCATGCGACCTTGGATGTTGATGTGTGTTGGTGAGGACAATCTAGAGCCAGCCTGTGGAGTTTAAGAAAAGGGTTAGCTCATTTATGTTCCTACCCGAGATTTCCTCAAGTGAATTGTAGAAGGGTTTGCCTAATGCTTGATGTCTAGCCCTAGCTAGTGCTGGACAATTGCACATGCA
Source organism: Brachypalpus laphriformis (assembly GCA_945910035.1). Classification (NCBI taxonomy): domain Eukaryota; kingdom Metazoa; phylum Arthropoda; class Insecta; order Diptera; family Syrphidae; genus Brachypalpus; species Brachypalpus laphriformis. Next base: position 41,256,778 of record OX246756.1, read on the forward strand.
GTGGATAATTGTTTCCTTTTCGGTGGCTATGTTGCAACTACGGCAGTGTGTATTATATGGGATACCTAGTTTGGCTGCATGCTCTCCTACCGGCCAGTGTCCCGTGATTATCGCGATTGTACGGGAAATGTCTTTGCGCGTTCTGTTCAATAGGGCGGTTGTTTTGGTCTTGTTGTAGTTAGGCCACATCTTTCTGGATATGACGCAGTTCGTTAACCTGGACCATTTAAGGTTAGCTTTTCTAAGAAAGATTGAGGAGATGTTTGCCTTAATTGCTCCGAGCGGGGTGTGAACAAGTTCAGCAAGTGAGCATTGAAGGGCTGAGCCTCGCCTGGCCAGTTCGTCAGCATGTTCGTTGCCATCAACGTTGCTGTGGCCTGGAACCCAGACTAGGGTCACCCTGCATTGGCCATCTAGCGAGGCCAGCTCCTGTCGGCATTCTAGTACTAGTTTTGAGGAAATGGTTTCCGAGGCAATGGCTTTGATAGCAGCTTGGCTATCGATTAAAATAGCGATTCTTTGCTTTGGTAGTGTATTTGTGTGTGACTTGATTTGGCGACAGGCTTCGCGAATGGCGAGTACTTCCGCTTGAAAGACGCTGGCAGCATCCGGGAGTCGATACGATCTTGCGATGTTCAGGGACTCCGAGAAAACACCCGCACCAACCCCACAGTCCATTTTTGACCCATCGGTGTAGACTGTTAGATCGAAACCACTGGTCGCCTGTCCATCTTGCCAATCTTTTCTTGTAGGGAATTGTACATCGAAACGCTTTGTGAAGTTCAATGTGGGGATGATGTAGTCTGTTGGAGTCGATATGAGTTCTCCTGGTAGAGAATCTAGGATATTGCTGTGTCCATAGGGTTTCGCAGTCCAACACTTGGACTCTCTGAGTCTGATTGCGCTGCGCTGTAAAAGTGACCTAAAGCACCAGGTAAAAAATTACAGGCCAATATCTAAACTCTCTGCAGTACTCGAAAAATTAGTAACTCAGAGACTATACTTTTCAGTCAAAGAATCGATAACGCCAAAACAACATGGGTTTGTTAGCGGCCGTTCAACTGCCACTAATTTGTGCCTTTTTTCACATTTTTGTTTAAAATTTATGGAAAATAAAATGCAAGTCGATGTCCTATACACAGATTTTGTTAAGGCCTTTGACAGAATTCACCATGGCCTGTTATTACAAAAACTCCATAAGTTAGGAGTAAATTTAAATTTTTGAAATGGTTAAGGTCGTACTTATCTAACCGAAAACAAATTGTTCAGATCAATGGTTTCCAATCATTTTTCATTAAGGTGGAGTCAGGTCTTTCACAAGGTAATCACTTGGGACCACTTTTGTTCGTTTTGTTCGTGAATGATATTCCTGACGTCCTTTAATTCTCGGATTGTCTGATGTTTGCGGACGACGTTAAATTATTTAGCTCAGTATCTTCACATAACGACTGTCTCAACTTTCAAAACGATATTGATTTATTTTTAAATTGGTGTAATTACAACCATCTTGAACTAAACATTTCTAAATGTAAAATCTTTAGTGCCTGTAGGTCGTTGTCACCCGTGACTTTTGTTTATAGGTTTGGGAATGAACCACTTTCAAAAGTCAGTGAGGTCAACGATCTCGGTGTTATCTTTGACTCCAAACTAACTTTCATGGTGCATATCGATTTTATTGTATCGAAAACGAGTTCTTTATTAGGTTTCCTTAAACGAACTTCAGCGGTCTTTAAGGACGTGTATACATTAAAGGCAATTTTTCTGTCCCTGGTACTGTCTGTCCTAGAATATTGCTGTGTCGTTTGGTCCCCATTTTATGAAAATGCTATTATCAGAATAGAAAGAATACAAAGAAGATTTACGCGTTTCGCATTAAGAAATCTAAGATGGTCCCATGAAATGCCTGATTATCTTCCAAGATGTGCGCTAGTAGATTTAAAAACTCTAGAAAGCCGCAGGCAAGCCCAATGCGTTATTTTTATAAAAGATATTTTAAATTTTAATATTAAATCTGAGGAGCTACTCGCGTTAGTTTTTTGGTACGTTCCGGAAAGAAATCTTAGGAATAGAAATGATCTATTCTATGTTCCCACTCATAGAACTAATTATGGTCTTAATAATCCAGTAACTCGGTCCCTAACGTTGTATAATTCCATTTGTAGTGAAGTCGACCTCTCAATGAGAAGGGATACTTTTAAAAATATTGTTCAAAATTTATTTAATCCTTAAGTTGAGCAAGCATTAACTAGCCTATCTTAAGTAAGCATTTTTTGTAATCAACCGATTGTAAATCCATTGATGAATAAATATAAATATAAACTTAGGAATATAAACTACTGCTGTATGGGTGTATTACTTGGAAGGTGGATACCATTATCACATGCAAGCTTCAAACAGATGTCTAAGAATTTTCTTGGGAGTCTTTTGACCCAATCATATCTCTACCAAAGAGCTCCAGAGAAAAGGCCAAGAATCTATAGTCACTACTATACGGAGGAGAAAGTGGCAGTGGATCGGACACACACTACGGCGCGACAACATGTCGATTGCAAAATAAACCATGCAATGAAATCCGCTAACCTAGGCAGGCAGAATAGCTGGATGCCCTAGGCCAACGTGGTGCAGAACAGTTGGGGAGGAATCCAGCTCTTTAGGAATGAGTTGGAGGAAGCTCACACACCCTTTGTCCCCTGAGGGGCTGTTGTTGACTGTTGCAAAGTTCACAGTTGAGAATTACGGATAATTTCATTTTGCCTGTATTTTTTTAGGGGAATCTCTTATTCATAACAGCTCGTACTACTACTACTGCTACCGTTACAATGCATTCGTCTGGAGTCTTCATATATTCTGTAGGAACAGCACATTGATGGAAATCCTTACTTTAGGTGACGACTACAAATGGAAAGGTATTTTTTGCGCAACTGGAGGTAGATGGATAATAATTAAGAGGCGCACACCATATAGAAGAAACGACTATTTATCGAATAGAACAACTTAAGACAAGAAGTGCCACAACCCCAATCGATGGCTTAAGAGGCTTAAGAGTAGGAAGAACAGGAAGAGTATGCATACAAACTGCCCAAAAACTCACCTCGTGTTCTTCGATGTATTTTTCGCTCTGTTGAAGCTGTCTGGCGGTTTCTAGCTCCTGTAGTATGTCCGCCTGCTCGGTAAGCACAGCCAAAGCGATTGGAGTTTTCCCAAATTTCGAAATCGACGTCACATCAGCATGATGCTTAAGCAGCAGACGTACAATGCCCTTGTGCCGCTTCTCCACCGCCCAATGAAGTGGTGTCATTCGTAACTGAAAAGAGATTCAAAATTAAAGCACTCAAATCTCCAGTGGGGTCATTATGTGAAAGGGTTCTGTGTCTCACTTTTATTAGCTTTAGAGTGTTAGAGTGGGTTGGTATGTAAAAAGGAAAAGCTGTCTACGAACTCGAGTAACAGCTAACAAATGAGATTTTAATACTTTTCGCATACGAACTCGTGTAATGCTTACCATATCCCTAGGATTCAGTGTGCATTGATGCTCAATCAAGAGCTGCGCGACCCTTTCGTGTCCATAGAACGCGGCCAAATGCAACGGTGTCCGGTCCACCTTCGTGCGGACGTCCTTATTTATCCCCGACTTCAGCAGCAACTTACAAATATCGTAACAATCATTCATGGCCGCAAAGTGAATTGCAGTCATTCCAAGCTGAAACAAGCACATACAGTCACTCCGACGCACAGCGAGATACTCCTCAAGACTCACCCAATCAATTGCAAAGGGAGCTCCCTTCCTAATCAACGACGCCACACCATTGAAATCATTGTCACGAGCACACTGCAACAACTTTTTCCCCATATCCATCACAGTCGCCTGGATACGATTGTTGTTCATGGCGATCTCCGATGCCTCGCTCATGTTCATCTGGCTGCTTACGGAATTTGTGCGCTAAAATCGAATCGGAATATAGAAACCTTCCCAAGCCTGTCTGTGCCTTGGCTACTAACCGACTTCATGTTAACAAGATTAGCAAATTGAGAATGATTCGTGTTGAGGACACTGCCACCGGTGGTGCCGCCACCCTCATCCAAAGGATACACCATTCCGTCCATCCGTATCGCTGTAATTATTTTGTTGCCCACCATCCTTCAGTCCGCGAATAGCTTCACCTTTCAACTTATTTCATAGAGAATTAAATAGAAATTTCGCAAAATAATAGAAAATAAACAAAAATGTTATCAAAACAACTCCAAATTGCTGTGTTCCTCAGCGGCCGTCAATCAGTGTGACCAGCAAATCTTTTTTATTTTATTTTCTTTGAAAATACTCTACTTGTTGTAATATGCGAATATTTTTATTCACTCACTTTGCACTTTTAAAATTAGTGATAAGGAAGCCACATATGTGCGATAGAAGGTGCTGGTCTCGATGCTCCAACCCCTGTCGAACACTATCGTTAAGACGACATCGTTTATACGATAACTAAAGAGAGTCTTGCATTGGTGTGTATATTTTGCAAACAAGTAAAGCTAAAGTTTTTTTTTAATTTTATTAGTTTTTTTTTTATGCAAATTGATTTTATATTTAATGAAAATGCAATAGTTTGTAGGCGACTGTCTTGTATCAGTTTTCAGTCAGTGGAAGCTACTGAAGGCTCTCAACATTTGGACGATAATAATAGAGTAATGTGAAGCTAACTAATGACGATAGCATTTACAAGTATCGTTCGGGTGATAATCGTTCTTGAAGTTACGGAATGAGTGCCCAGTTTCACCCTTATCGCAATCAACATCATTTTCCATAACCCGCTTAACTTGATTAGGGTCGCGGGGAAAGGATGCTCAGTTGAACTTATGTTACTTCGTCGCATACTTCAAATCACAGAAGGTGATTTCGGACTTGATCCAAATATTCATTCCGAGACCTGCCAAGAGATCGCTTACTTAGATGGTACGGCACACATTACACTTCTGTTATGGAAACAACATTTGCTTCCTCTAGGAGACGGTACAAAGTTGCATAGTAACTAAATATTTTACTTTTGATCTTCACAGGAAACTTATACGCATGAGAGAAAGATATACAAGAGCAGTGAAGTGGGAGGGTTATGATCCCTTATTTTCGGATCATAACCTCGCTGATAAAAGGAAGAAGAAGAGAAAAATATGCAAGAACATTCAATAAAATCAGTTTCGCCGATTTGACCAAATAGTGAATTCATAAGTATTTTTTTTCCGATGCCACACCTTAACGGTAGGTAAAACAAATGGGTTGTCAAATTATTACACTTCGGAAGTGGCGAAACAGAACGGATTTGATGCATTCCCTTCAGCTCTTAAAAGATATGATTCCTAGACTGCTTTTAAACGTTGCAATTCTTGCACTGCGCCTATCGTTGATTCTCTTTCGTTCTCTTTCCGAAACACAGATGTCCTTTTAAACGTTGCGACTCTTCAAGAATGCCTTTCTTGTCATTCCTTTCCATTTCATGTTCGCGAGTAAAAAATTTGGTTGTTGCCTAGTACTCGTACATACTTGTTTTGTTTATTGCAGTGCGCATTAAAAAAAAATTATTTGAGAAAATTGATAAGGATATTGCTGTGAGCAACCAAGCAGATCACATGAAACAATTTTTTTTCCATAATGTACGTTCAACCGAAAAAAAACATCACAAACTAAATAGACATCATAACACAAATTTACTCGTAAACGACGAACATAATAACGGGGAATTCTCAAAAGTGAATGTGCCAACGAAAAACACAAAGAAAGACCGATATGTCTGCAACACGAGCAACCCCTGCGATTCTGTTTTTCCTGGCCACCACATACGTTTCTCTCCTAAAAGCTCAAGCAAATGAGTGACAAACAAATGAATTGCAAGTAAGAATTGCAATGTTTAAAAGCAGTCTAAGATAAACTCTCTCAGACTTTACAAAAATTAACTGTTTCTTTTTAAAGTAAGCGCTCTCAAAATGCGGTTGTAACCCTATACATTGAATAGGTGAATTACGGAGAAAATAAATGTTTTTTCGTCAGGAAATATTATGTTAAACAACTTTATAGGATTTCCAATAACAACTTTATAAAAGAGACATTTTGGATACATTGGAGGCTTTCAAAAAATTGTACAGTTGAATTGCTTTAGACTTTCCCATACATGAAATTTCATTTTCTCAAAAAAAGCTAACATGGAAAGACCGACGTAGAAGAATCAACTCGACAAGTGGTGCTGATCATTTGCAAATGCATACACTTCGATGTGTCTATCTTCACTATTTCTCTTTTAAAAGCGCTCTGTCAAACGTAACGTATCCAATGTAAGGTATAAAATATAAAATACTACTATCATTGTGATCATTTTATCAAAACAATATAATTTCATCTCGTAAACTTAAAAATAACGCACTCTGGTCACACTGCTGTCTGTTATTGGTTTGACAGTTTTCACACGTCAAATTTTAGCGGAAATCTTCGCACACAAACAATTTTTTTTTTGCATTTGGTGCAATTTTCGATGATTTCTTTAGAAAACTCATCGTTTTAGAAATAGTTTTAAAAGTTATATTCACCATTTCATGAAACAAGTCATTTCGATATGAAAATTTCCATTTTCGGAGGGAAAATCCTTTACCCCGGTTTTTGCGACAACAATGGAAGCAAGTGCTTTCCAGTTCCGCTACTCGTAAAGCGGAAGTCAGTAAAATTGATTATATTTAATTTGTGCGCAACGCAAGTAAATGTATTTTGATACCAAACGGAAGGGTATATTTTGGTAATTACTTAGAGATAAGTTTTATTAATTTTAATGCGAGATGTACTTACCTATATTTGTGTAGAATATGCCGACCGAGTCGATTGTCACAGAAGAGAAGACAAATTTGTGTGCACTCTGCGAGTGGATTTTAGCTTTAAAATGGTTTTGACGTTTCCCGTTGCAATGGCGGAGTATTGCTTATGGGTTGGTGTATGTGATAGAAGCTGGTAATGCAGGAAATAGATTAGCTTGCCGGATGGGTAGTGTGCTAGGCGGGAATTTGAAAACATTTTCAATTCAAAATTTCAAAATTAGATTTTTCCTTAATAAGCATCCACCCAATTTTATGAAGCACGTTCGAATTGTTAGATAGTAGTTATTGGCTAAGAAAATATCTATTCTCATAGTCGTATGTAAACGCTTGCAAATATAATACGGTTATTACGCATGAAAACTTTAGTAAAGCGCTGGTGTACTGAGTGATTTAACGAAACAGGGAGAGAGAATGAAATTTTCTTCGTTTTCTTCTTTTTTAATTTTCTGCCGGGTAAATTCCAATCGACAAAACAATGAAAACTGTCAAATGAGTCAAATTTTTTACTGTTAAAAAATACATACATGTACTCCAACCAACATTAAGTTAACCAACATTGGATATGTCTTTTAGAAGAAGTTAATGATGAGTATTTTTTTTTTTTTGTTTTCCTCTTGTACAACCCATGCCGTGTGGCAACAACACTGTGACCTGAAAGATCTATTGCATCGAAGGGTTGGAGTTAATCTAAAAGACGTACTACCTCCCTTATGAAATATATATATATATTTGGCGTAACAGCTTTTTAAGTGCCAGGGCCTAGCTTCTCGCAACAACTCGTGTTGTGTGCGTTATATTTTTTCACACGAATGGAAGGGACCTACAGTTTAGTGCCGTATCCGAAGGGCATTTGTGAAAAGCTTTATTGTGACAACAATACTCTTGGATGTTTTTCAGACGTTCGCGAGAGGTGGGATCGTGAAAAAACTTTTTGGTGTTTTCTGTGATTCGAACTTGGAACCTCACGCGCAGTGGTCCGACACACTAACCACTTGCGCCACGGCGCCCACTCCCTTATGAAAGCAAGTATGTTTTTAGTACCGGAGCTTTTCAGTTCTACTCAAGTAAGTATTTTTTTGTGGAGAATATATTTCCTTAACTAGTGTAGTGCCGGGCATACAAAAAAAAAAAAAATGTGTCCGGAAGTTTCATCATGAGTAAAAATTCATGATGATGATTAGTAAAAATTAAATTAACTCTGCTGACATTTAACACTTCGTCACTTTAAATTGACTTTTCTATATATTTTTTGTAAGAAAACCGTTTGGATATTTAATGTTTTGTTTTTACTTAGAATCCTCTCTCATTTTCTTTTATTTGACGTTTTTCACTTTTTATACTGCAAAATCAACAAAAGTACTCGACACTATTTAGATTAAAGTGGGTAAATGTCAAAAGCAGCTGTCTCCCGCAATGCGTTTATAGCTTTGTATTCATTACGGTATTTTGTTTAACTAAAAATAAGCCTTAAGAGGCTGTCCCTCAGAATCGGCCGTCCCACAGAATCGACGTATACGTTGACATTAACGTATTTGATGGAAGGGACAGTCCCATAAAATCCATCGTATACAATGACACTTTCTTATTGCTGAACGTGTTTTCTGTAAATAAAATCGAAATTGAGCTGTCAATCGGTTGCTAACGGATTTAATGGATAAAAAAAAATAGAGGATTAACGTACTCTTTCCGTCGTATCCGTCATACCCGTAGTTACCTTCTATAAGCAGGCATGTATTCTATTCAGCTATCAGTTAAATATTCTATGGGACAGCCCCTTTATCCTTAAGACAGCGGTCTCGATGGCTTGTTGACATAGATGTCATTGATTGTGTGAACTTGACGCTGCGCTGGCGGCCTTCAACTTCTCGAGAGGTTAACGCGCACTCGATAGGCAAAAGTTCCGGCAGTCACTTTCGTATGTAACCAATATTACATAGGGACTAACAAAAGTTTGCTCAGTTGATTGAATAATAAAACACAAAAATAATTTTGACTTTAGATATTTAATCTTCATATTTTTTTAATTTCTCCACATAATTCTCATTTATTTCAATACACTTCTTCAGCCGATAGCTGAAAAGCCGAAAATATTCTTTCTGGAGCTTTTCGACTTCGACATTAACTACATTAATAATCTCCTCATTAGTGTGAAGATTTTTCCCATCAAATCTTTTTTTTATTTTCAGAAATTTCGCTAGATCCGGAGAATAAGGTGCTGGGCGAATTTCATTGATGTCCGAGAGCACAAGAAAGTTATTGGTTTTTTCTGCAGTGTGCGCAGGCGCATTGTCGTGGTGCAAAAAGTAGCCGCGCAGCTTCTCTTTTTGGCTGTGTCCTAGTAAAAACTTGTGGTAAGCAAGTTTCAGTATACCAATTAGCAGTGACTGTCTGACCAGTTTTAAGCGGGACGACGGTAACCATTTTCGCCCTGGTGAAGTAGGTACGTCATAACTTTTGTCGCCGACTTTTGTTATTTTGCCTTTACTGGAGGATTTGCACCTTCTGGGCTCCATACCATGGACTGCTGTTTGGTTTCCAGTTCGTACTTGTAAAACCAAAATTCATCACCTGTAACGATCTTATTAAAGCAGCTTGACTCTCCATTTTCAAACTTATCCGGGAAATATTGAGCAAAACGAACACGAGCTTCTTTTTGCTTTTAATTCAACATTTTTGGAACCTATCCCATGACTTCTTCGAATATTTCAGACGCTTGGTCGAACACTTGTGGATTGTGTTCTCTCCAATAACAGCAATTTCGCCTTTTGACATAGCCGCTGAGCCAAAAATGGGCCTCACCCGAGAAGATAATTATTTGGCCAAAATTCGGATCTCCGGCCAACATTTCCAGCACCCAATAAGCGAACTCACGGCGTTGACTATGGTCGTTCGGCTTAAGTTCTTGCGTCAGCACAATCTTATGTGGATGTAGGCCGAAGTCCAACCGCAAAATAAGCCGGGTTGACTCTCTGGCGATGCCCAATTCAGCTGATCGGAGCCGAATCGACACTTCTGGGTCTTCTTCGATACTGGCCGCTACGGCGCCTATGTTTTCTTCATATCGCACCAATCTCTGTCTGGTTGATGGCTTAAGGTCCAAAAGAGTGTACACACGCTCAAACTTTTCTACGGTGCGACGAATTGCCTGCACACTGAATCCATGATGACGACCGACCTCACGACGAAATTCACGTTGCATATTTACAACTGAGTCGGAATTTCGATAATATTTTTTAATAATTTCCGCACGTTCGGCAAGGGTGAAACGATGCATGATGAAATGGCAAACCTTACTGAATATTTTGACAACTGTTAACTTTGACAGCTGCTGAAACATAACACCTGGAAAAAGCATCATTGCTTCCTGCTCACCCTTTACACTCGTGATATACCACAAGTAGAAGGGACTGAGCTAGCTACATTTGTCGACGACACTGCTATCTTGGCAGTAGGTAGAACGGTCGAAGATACCACAGAAAAACTGCAAGAAGCTTTGAATAGAGTAAATGAATGGACAAAGGTTTGGTGAATCACACTCAACGAGAACAAAACTGTTCATGTAAATCTTACTTATAAGAAAATAAATAATTTGCCGATCTTTTCAAACTCGGTTCAAATTCCGTCTGCAAACGAGGCTAAGTATCTTGGAATGACACTTGATGCTAAGCTAAAATGGAAAGCACACGTAAAGAAAAAAACGCAAAGAACTAGATAATAAATATAGAGAAATGTATTGGATACTTGGAAAATATTCCAAGCTTAATATAGAGAATAAACTGCTTTTATATAAGCAAGTGCTAAAGCCAGTGTGGACATATGGTATAAAACTCTAGGGTTGTACCAAAATAAGTAACATTAAAATTTTACAAACTTTTGAAAACAAAGTTCTAAGAGGTATTGTTAATGCGCCATGGTATATCAGAAATAACGATGTCCACAGAGATCTCGGCATTAAAACAATCGAAGACGAAATCAAAAACTACGCGAGAAAGCATAAAAGTCGACTAGAAAGTCACGTTAATATTACAGTCCTCCAAGTTTTGGATGAAAGAAATTAACTAGGCCGTTAAAAAAGAACTAAACCTATAGATTTAGCGCGATAGGTAACCGCGTCTAAACTGCGGAGCTAACAGGAACTTCTAATGGAAAGGTACCTGCAAAACGTCCTTATTTCGTGAAATGTAAACTACTTGTAAGTCGAATACTTAGTTGTAGTAAAAATAAAAACAAGTTTTGTTTTGAAGGAAGGTCTTTTAGTGGGTAAGAATCTCACACTACTATGATCATGCTCTGGCGATCCTAATAGTGTCTTGTTGACGATTTTCGTCTAGCCTTGGAAAAAAAGAAGTAGCCACCCTAGGAACCCAGACGAACCCCACAGGCGGATCAGTAGAAATGCAGTGAAGTGAGAGGGTTATGATCCCTTATTTTCGGATCATAACCTCGCTGATAAAAGGAAGAAGAAGAAGTAGCCACCCTAGGATTCTCGCAAAACACGGATTCGGAGTGACCCCAGGTTTATCAAAAAAACACACCAGAGTCTCAAAAGTCTTAAAAAACAGACTTAATTAGGGCTATTGGCAATTCCGGGGGAAACTAAATTCCGCCCGAACATTTCTGTTCCCTGGAAAATATTACTCCTATCGTGAATTTCCATCGGAATTTATTTCCCCGGGAATCAGCAAAATATTTTCGAAGTTTTTTTCGAATGTTTTGGCAGTTGTCAATCACCGCTGTTTTTATTTTTTTTTTAAATCACACATTTGATATATTTGTACAAATATTTGTTTTCAGTGAGAAAATTGTGTTTATTTTGGTAAATAGTAAGACGCGGATTTTATTTATCGTTAGTTTGGTATTGAAAGTGTTCGATTTATTCCAGATTAAAACAAAATTCATGTATAAAATGCATAGCCTAGAATTTAGACTCATAACCAGGAGATAAATAGACAAGTTCAATATTTTGAATCTATCACAGGCGCTGCAAGTACAGCCAATGAGCGTTATTGCACCGTCTGTAGCTTCACCCCTGGGCGAGATTAACTTTTAGAATGGTTGATATACACTCATTATTATGTGTACTTTCAGTTGGGATGGATCTTTGGAAGGTTCAATATCGCTTCATTTTACTACCAGAAGACGTTAAGTGGCCCCTCGATCATCGGATCATCCATCGTGACCTATTTTATTTGGTATACATTTCACTGATTCACTCATGCAACATATGTATCTCAATTATGGCTTCTTCCAAATAGGAAATTCTGTATTGCCTGAAATAGCCTCCTCCGGTACCATTTTGGTGTTTTCTATTTTCGTTTTAGGATTGGTTAAGTTAAACTTAATTCAAATAAGTAAATGTTTATTTTAGTTTTATTAAGTAAAAGCAATCAAACTTTTGTAACGCGAACCGAGGAGACAGCGGTGAGCGAACAAGGACCAACATGTTCGCCAGGCAGATATATCATCGAACCCATACAAAAAACGATATAGGCAGTGAGCGAGAACAGTCAACGAACTGAAGTACAGACGAGTGGTTGATTATTTTATACTTAGTAGTAGTATTGACTTTATTTCACTGAATTATGTTAATGTACATCGGTTAACAAATTATTTTAAAGCAATGGCAAAAACCGTCAGCTAAAATGACAGTTATAATTCGAATAATAAATCGGCTAAAAGAAAAAAAAAAATAAATAATAATATTAATAATAACATAAAAATAAAGTTGAATGTGTAGAACTATATTTCTAAATATTGCTTTCTGTACTCCAATGCAGCCGAGACGTAGTAGAATAGTACTTTCCAGTTACTACCATTCAAGATTTGAATTACCTCCTCCCGCGATAGCACGGACTGATTCCAATAGAGTCTCCTCAGTTCCTGCAGAATAGGACATCTTCCCAGAAAGTGGTATACATCTTCTCTCTCCTTTAAATTGCACAGTGAGCAAAAGATTGGCAAATCGTTCCGGCGAGGTCTGAAATTCAGTGGTAAGAACCCTCCTCTCGCTTTAAAAGCTACGCTCATCTGCTGCACCGTATTTTATTCGTTGAAATAGTTTCTCTCCTTCAGGCTATGATTTAGAACTCTATATATACTGCGACTCCAGGATTGAGTAGCTCTTTCCATGAAAGCTGCATGTTTCCTTTCATCAAGGGTCATAAATATAACACTCATATCTGCACTCCAGCTACTTTCGTCTTCCCATCTTAATGACATATCCACACTGCAATATTCACTAATTTCTTCCCACTTACGGAACAGTAAAGGTTTTCTGTTGAGAAGATAGCGAAGCATTATTTTTGGAAGTCGATGGTCTGGCATATCTACTACTTTTAGTATATATTTGAAGTGTAATCCCACAGCATATAGGCTTAACATAGGCAGTCCTGTCTCAACATATAGCATATAATTTGGGGTATTTAGTGGAAGTTTGAAGATGTGCTTTAAAAAATATCTTTGCAGCGCCTCGACTTCATCATAGTCCTCATAACCCCATACTTGGCTTGCTTACTGAAAATACCCGACATTACAGTCGAAGAAGTTAGTGAGGCGGTCAAATACTCCAAAAAACGAAAAGCGGTTGGGCCAGACGAGATGCCCTCTGAGTTTTGGAAAAAGATGGCTCAGAATTCTTATCTCCAAATTTATGAGAGGTGACCCAATGCCGAATCAATGGAGGGAAAGTTACCTTCTCCCTGTATACAAAGGGAAGGGTGATACGCGAAACTGTGATAACTACCGTTCGATCAAGCTGATGTCACACACCATGAAGATCGTTGAGCGGGTGTTAGGTGGCCGACTGCGAAAAATAATACGGCTATCTGATGATCAATGCGGGTTTGTCTCGGGTAAATCAACTACAAATGCAATCCAAAGTATAAGGATCATAATGGAAAAACATCGTGATTCCTTAAAGGATTTGCATATTGTATTGGTTGACTTTGAAAAGGCATTCGACAGACAACCACGAGATCTGATATGGGTGGCGCTAAGACATCGAGGGGTTCCAGAAACCTATGTACAGATGATCATGGACATGTACGAAGGAGCAAAGACAATAGTAAGATGCGCCGCTGGAGTAACCGAAGAGTTCCCAATCAAATTCGGGGTGCACAAGGGAAGCGTTTTAAGTCCTTTGCTCTTAGAGTCCTTGATTATCTGCTTGAAGGTAAAGTGATGGACCCCAAGGTACATCAGTTATTCTTTGCTGACGATGGAGCCATCATAAGTGAGGATTCTACATCCCTGCAACGAGCACTTGATGTGTGGGTGAACGCTCTGGAGGGAAATGGGTATCGCATTAGTTCAAAAAAGACAGAGTACTTGTGCTGTCCGTTCTCTGATCCACTCAGGCCTATTCCAGACATTTATTTGAATGGAACAGTGCTTCCCAAGTGCGAAAAGTTCAAATATCTGGGATCTATGATCAATAGCAAAGCAACTTGTGATGACGACATCAATCATCGCGTAATCGTAGGGTGGATGAAGTGGCGAGAAAATTCCGCTATCTTCTGTGATAGAAAAATTCCCCCTAAATTGAAAGGAAAGCTCTACACTGCAGTTGTGCGTCCAGCACTCACATACGGTTCACAATGTTGGACGATGTACAAAAAGTATGAGAGTAAATTAACGGCAGCTGAAAAGAAGATGCTTCGCATGATAACAGGACTGACAAAGGTTGATCGAATAAGAAGTTCGAAGATCCGTGGAAGCTTTCACATCAAGGAAACCATCGTACAAAAAATAGAGCGTGACCAGCTCAGTTGGTATTGCCACGTTCAAAGAAGAGATCATTTGAACCCTGTTAAAAAGGCAATATCAATGCACGTTCCAAAGACATCGTGATGTAGGAAAGGCAGACCTATAAACGCCTGGATCAGACAAATGCGACGACATCGGCATTTCATTGGTCTCAGTAACCAAGTGATCCACAATCGGCGGGCCTGCCGATATTTTCGGAGGTCAAATAGGCGAACTCCTCAGGCGGATCAGTAGAAATGCAGTGAAGTGGGAGGGTTATGATCCCTTATTTTCGGATCATAACCTCGCTGATAAAATGAAGAAGAAGTAGAACCCCATACTTGGCTTGCGTAACACATAATAGATTTAGCTGTGGCTTCAAAGAGTTTACACTTTGATTTCGTTGATACATCGTTTCTTCCGAAAACCCTTTTCCAGGTACTGCTTATGACTCTTTTCAACTCTTTCAGCTTCTCCTTTAGGTGACTTGCATACGACAGTCTTGGTGTAAGTGTTACCCCTATGTAGCGATATTACTTAACTACTTCTAGTTGCTCATGAGCGAACGACCATTTCTCCTCTCTGGCGTATCTTCCTAAATTATTTCGAAATATCAAGACTTTCGATTTAGCGGTGTTTACACTGAGGTTCCATAGCTTGCAGTACTCCTCCAGCTTGTTACTCATAAGCTGCAGCATATTTGGCGATTCTGCTAGAATGACGATATCGTCAGCATAGAAGAGAACTTGAATGATACAGTCCTCGAACTCAATTCCACCTGGTAAGTAGGGTGCTAGATCATCTAGGTATAAACTAAACAATAGCGGACTTAACATGCAACCTTGTTTGACACATGTATTTGTGGAAAACCATTCTGATAGCGTGACACCGTCCCATACTGCCGTCTGATTATCGTTATATAGGCTTTGTATTATCCTTAACATTTTCGCCGATATACCCAGCTTATAAAAAAGCGATTGCCTCCGTACCGTATCAAAGGTAGCACGAAAATCCACAAAAAATGCACACAGTTTTTCCCCTTGCTGAGATACAAATTTGCTAAGTTGGTTAATACAAATATGTTGTCGAACGTTCAGTAGTTCGCTCTAAAGCCAGCCTGAAACTCACTCAAAAGTCCTCTTAATTCTACCCATGTCGACAACCGTTGCAGCAAAACACTCGTAAATAGTTTCAGAAGAGTGTTCAGGAAGGAAATACCCCTGTAGTTACCTGGGTTGTTAGCACCTCCCTTTTTAAATAGGGGGAATATTATATTCTTATATAAATCATGTTTCATCATTATTTTATACTTATTATACGCCTACAATTTAGTTAATAAATATAACCATTTAGAATAACCGTTAAAATGTTTGCTTTTAAAATGGCCCGTCCTTTGTAGTTGGTGCACATCAAACCCGTGACGTCTGTATTTTCACTTTCCGCTTAAAAAAACATCAAAAGTGGCATAAAAAAGGTAACGCTATCCATGAATTGTTTTGGATTCCTCCAGCAAATTGATGAGGAAAAATTCCGGGGGAAATCGTGTTGAAATTCCGGGGGAAATTTTGTCCACGATACCAATTTTTTTCGGGGGAAACTTTTTCCCTCGTTCGAAATTCATTGCCGATACCTATTTTTCGAAAAAGGGAAACATCTCGGGGGGAATTTTATTCACGATAGCCCTGATTATCAAGATTTTAGCATTTAAGGGCCCCCATTTAATTTGGAAACTATCACCTCTAAATTTTAAAGATCTGATGAGAGTACTGATTTTAGTACCATCAGATTTGTAGAGTCACAGGTAGGTAGATGTAGATGTATATTATTGAGAGGTGCAAGTGCACCGCGACCTATAAAAGATCTATTGTGCCCCCCTTACTAAGACTCTAGCCGATGATATACTCGGTCTAGAGCACTTCCTCCAGTCCAGCTGCTACAGCAAACCGGAGTATCTTCAGTAGATCCAGCGAAGGTAATTCCGTTTCTGATAGGAGGTAGGCACCAAGGTGATTCCTTCTTTTGTGGATCAGTGCTTCGCATTCCATAAGAAGGTGCGCTGGTGTTTCTGCGAAGTCTCTGCAGAATCTGCAGTGTCCGTCTCCCTCTATTCCCAGGTCACTAAGGTGCTCCTTAGGTCTGCAGTGATCTGTTAACATGTCCGCCAAGATGCGAAGCCGAATTTTACTAACTCTTAGGCAGGCTGTGCTTCTTTTCTGGTTGTATTTCCCCAGAAGTTCCTTTGCCTGTCTTATTTGGGGGAAACCGTCCCAATGTTTGGCCCATTTGTTCTCTTCTTCTTTCTTTAAGTCTTCCCGTATTTTGTGGGGTCCTATCCCACAGGAGGGTTCTGGTCCAAGGAACGGCGTGTCTGATCCGTTTCTAGCTAGTTCACCAGCTGCTTCGTTCCCTTCCACTCCTACATATCCTGGTACCCAGTAGAGAGTTACTTTGTTTGTTTCTAACAGTTTGTTGATCCTGGTGAGACATTCCCATACCAGTTTGGATCTGATCTCATGCGAGGTCTTTGCTTTAATAGCGGCTTGGCTGTCTGATAGTATCGCGATGTCCTGCCCGCGATATTTCCTGTCTAAGTTGAATTGCGCGCATCTTTCGATCGCGTGAACTTCTGCTTCAAATATACTGGGGAATATTCCCAGTGATTCTGAGTATCAAATCCTAGGCCCGTACACTCCTGCCCCAGTGCCAGTAGATGTTTTCGATCCGTCTGTGTATCATTTAAGTGGGTGTTGTTTGAGTTGGTATTTATCGGATTCGCTGCTTTGAGTCAAATTTCCTTTCAAAGCAGTATTTCTTGACCATAGGCACCGATTTGAATAGAGTTACTCGCTCTTTATTTGCGATGCATGTTCCTTTCCCAATGCCCTCTTTGCTGATTCTTAAAATGGTCTCCTTGGCGATTCGCTCTAGCACTATGTGTAGTGGAGGTTAAGGGGGTGGCAATGCTGTAGTGGTAACATCGTCAATTGCGACGCTAATGGTTCATGGTTCAAATCCTGATGTCAGCAAGCATTTATTTATTTCTCATGAAATATATAAAGTCAGTCCGATCATTTGCAAAAGCTTCTGTGATCACTACTGCGAAGGCATAACACTGGCAGTAGCTTGTTCATGTGGCTGGAAAAATTGTTCGCTCTGTTGATGATGATTTGCCCTTGACATCGATTATCGGGAAAAAAGTACTGTGAATCAGAAGTAATGACAATAATAACAAAAAAATCTCCCCAGTTATCTGGACGCCACCCCCGGAGAATAGCTGAAGCATAAACAACTGAGCTTCAAAAAACCACTACACCAAAATCTTTCTCTCTCTCTGTCTATCCTTCCTTTCCAAACGCCCGCACTGTGTGTAAACATGTTAAAGGTATTCATAACCCTTTGAGTGCGCGCAAATTATAAAAAAAAAAACAAAGGTATCCCTACGATCACTTCTAGAGCTGCTGTGGGACAGGTTCGCATTGCTCCTGTTATACATATACAGGCTCATCTTTGCACTTTGTTAAGGGATGTCCTCGTCGTGGTTAGTCTAGTTCTGTCAACACATGCCACTGCCCCATAAATGATGATGGGTCTTACTATCATCAGGTACATCCATCGCAGTGTGGCTGGGCTGCAACCCCAGGTCTTTCCTGAAATGTTCTTGCACACCATTAGTGCTCTGGTGGCTTTGGTTACCACAGTTTCTACATGTTCTCTCCAGAGGAGTTTGCTGTCTAGTGTTAGACCTAGATACTTGACCTGTTTCTGTGGGTCAACCCTGATCCCTTCCAACAGGCTGGGTTGCATACGCTTTAGCTGTCTTTTCTTGGTGAAGGGTATCACAGTGATTTTGGTAGGGTTCACTCTAAGTCCTACCGTTTTACACCACTTCTGTGTGATTCGTAGACCCCTCTGAATGATTTTGAATAGCGTTTCTTCAAATTTTCCTCTTGCGACAATGACTATATCGTCGGCGTACCCCTGCCACGTAATGCCGGCACCTGTCAATTTGTGCAGTAGTTCATCTGCTACTAGACTCCACATCAATGGTGATAATACCCCTCCTTGTGGACAGCCTCTAGTGTTGCTTATTGTGATGGTTTTTTGACCACCTCTATCTCAGCAGTCCTAGTTCTTAGCATCTCACACATCCAGTTACTTGTGATGTGATTTACTCCTTTTATTTCGAGACCCCTCCTAATTGCTTTATGAGAGGTGTTATCGAATGCTCCTTCGATGTCTAGAAATGCGCATACTGCTGTTTCCTTGCTCTGCAGTGTATCCTGAACCCAACTTGTCAGCTGGTAGAGTGCAGTTTCGGTGGATCTTCCTGCTATGTAGGCATGTTGATCGTGGTGGAGAGGTATTCTTTCCAGCACAGGCATTCTTAGGTGATTATCTATGACCTTTTCTAGCGCCTTTAACATGAATGAGGTCAAGCTGATGGGTCTAAAGGATTTTGGTGAAGTGGTGCCTCCTTTTCCCACTTTCGAAATGAATATGACCTTTGCCCTTCTCCTTCTCCTTCTCTGTTGGGTACCTGGACACTGCGATATCGAAGGCAACGAGCAGGCCGATGCGCTGGCTAAAAGAGGAGCGGGGCTCCCACGTAGCGATATAATTGGTAGTATTAAACCACCAGGGTGCGTGGCTAAGGGAATTATCCGGGATAAAATCATTGACACGGCTAATCTAAGATGGTCACAGGGTGTCTAAGGCCTTGTGGCCTATGCTAGATCGCAGAAAATCTGGGGAGATAATTAAGTTAGATAGATCGAGGCTAAGAACAGCGATAGGAATACTCTCTGGCTACTGTCTCCTAAAGAGGCATGCCATGAGACTAGGATTATCCGATACGGATGTTTGTAGGTACTACGATGACCTACATGGCTCAGAGGATATAACTCATATACTCTGTGAATGTCAAGGAATTGCCAGGATAAGGCTAAAGTACCTGGGTAGATACTTCTTCGATAACTTGGAGGAGGTGAGGTCCTTGAACCATAACAAGGATCTCTTCAGATTTTGAACGAAGATTAACTGCTTGGAGGAATGGGTTAAGGTTTTTTGCCGTGAAGGTTTCCTAGGGATCGCGATGGGCCCACTTTGGTGCCTAGTGTTTTATGACAACCTCATAACCCTACCTAACCTAACCTAACCTTGCCCTTCTTCATATTCTTGGTATATGCCCAAGTGCAACGCTGCTTCTCAATAGTCCTAGGAGGTGTGGCATAATGATTCCCTGGCCTTGTTGTAGTAGGCCAGGGAATATTCCGTTCGCTCCCGGTGCTTTAAACGGCTGGAAGCTGTTCAGAGCCCAACTTAGCCGTTGATTCGTGCAGATGTCTCTAGCCATCGCCCAGTCCTCTCTTTTATGTCTTCCTAGTACATCTGTGGTGCTGTAGATTGAGCTACCCGGGAAGTGTGTCTCTAATAGTAGAAGGGCCCTCTGCTCTTCATCTTCGGTATAGCTGCCATCTTGCTTAGGTTAGGTTTGGGCCCATTAGGAAGCGACTGGGTTCTTGTCACCATCTTGAATAGCCTATATTCCGGAAATAAAAGTTAAAAAATGCAACACTTGTTATTCATTATATTTCTTATTTACTCAATGTCAGTCGTATATAATATAACGTTGATTATTACATACACAGGTTATGTTGTTCTTTTGTTTTAATTTTCAAATCATCCTACTATTTTTGTTATTAACTGTTTTTTTTGTTTTTATTCTAATTTGCTTTCAAAACTGTGATTAGGAAAACACAAAGAAACTACTGTATATTTTCCATCATTTGAAATAAAGGGGTGGGTGTGGGGGGGAGGGTTGGGAATTCAATAAATTCGATAGCACACAATGCAACTCAATGCGTTTTTAGATGTAAACAAACAAAGCACTCTTAACAGGATCACATTTGGGAATTTAATATTTACTTTTGTTCTAATTAAAAGTACTTTGCATTTTCTATGGTGTTTCAGTTAAATTCTAAACATTTTGGCAATTACAATTAAATTTCTATTGGTTTTTGGCAACGAAACAATTCGAATAATATTAAATTGACCGGAAACCAACCATCTTTACTTCTGTTTTGTTTTGTTTTGTTTGTTTCTGTGGGAAGTTGAAGTGAATATTATTCTTTCAAATTGTTTTCATCTTATATTCTATTTCTATATAATAACTCATAGTTATGGTGTATTTCATGTTATATAGTTTGTTTTTACTAACTTAGAAAATATGTACACTTAAAATAATAATGTGGGTGAAATGCTTTTAAAGCATTGTCGCTTATATCATTTGTTTTAAATCGTTATATTTGAGATCTTAGACTACATAGTATAACAGTATTCTAAACTAATTATTTGCTTTCTGCACAAAGAGTGTTTGTTTTTTTTTGTTGCATTCCAATTAGAAATTTAAATTTTTAATTCTATTTCAGTATACAGAATTTTTTTTTCTTGTTTATATGATGTATATGCCTAATAATGTGGTGTATAATTTTTAGTTGTAACTATAAATCTTATAATTGTATATAGAAATGGTAAAGTGTTGCGCTTCATTTATAGGCAGTTGTTTTATTTAATTGTTTTGTTTTTCATTAAAGTTAAGGGTTTTAATAGATTTTGTTTTATTTTAGAGATAGAATTTTTTTAGGAAAAGAATATTAAGAATTTTTTTTAAAGGATTTTAGAAAAATATTTTAAATATTTTTTTTTTTTTTTTAAGACAGGAGTGTATTTTTTTATTTTTTATTTTTATTTTTATTTTTTTTTTTGTGTATATGTTATAATGTTTTATGTTTTACTTAACTTGGTTTTTCCGCATTTATTTGTGGATTCTAAAATTGTGGGGTAATGTCATTGTTATAATAATTTCTGTACTCTTAATAAAGTTGTGTAAGACAGTCTCCTATATAGTTTCTTATTCAAGCTAAATTCATTATGCGTTTCGGTTACAATTGTTAGTTGTTTATGTTTGTTAGTGAAACACTTTCACATACAATTTATTTTTTATTTTTTGCAAATTTTTCGCTAAATCACCGAATTTAGATAAAGACGATTTGTTTTTCTTTTTTTGACACAATATTTGACACAAATTTGTAAATAAGAAGTTTGAAACCTGAAATAAATTTGTTAAATATTTTTATTCAACTTCTTGAAATAGAAATTCGATTCTTTTAAAGTTAAACTTTAATGGTAAGTATAGTTCCGAATTTAGAAATTAAAGTAATTGAATATTGGATACACGTTATTGTTAATTTTAAATTATATCACCGGGTACGGAAAACTATTAAAAATAAGCTAAAAGTAAGAAAAATGAAAAAAAAAAAGAAATGCAATTATGATTCGCGACCTAACAATGTTTCTTGACTCTAACAGTGGGGTTGGTGATATCGGTAGTCGTTGAATATTCAGGGTTATCGTGAAAAAAATTAAGTTTCTCTAAAAAAGAGGAAATAATTCCTCGGAAAAGAAATAGGTGTCATGAATGATAGATGCCATGATTCAAGAGAATTTTCAACGCAATTGCGATATCTATTTATTCCCTGATGAATTTTTTCCCTTTTTTGAAGACATTTAATTTTTGTTCGAGCGAAAATTTTTTCACGATAAGCCTGATTTAGTCTTGATTTTCGGGAAACTATTCCTGCTTTCTTCAGATTTTTTTCGATGGGAATATGATGCTGATACTGAATATACAATATGATACTGAAACACAGCGTTGGTAGAAAGTAAGAGGGGAAAGAAAAACACATAACCACCGAACTTAAGGGTTCATAACTCGAAGCATACGCCTCTAGGGGTACCCCTCAAGGCGGGGTAATCTCCCCACTGCTTTGGGTCATTGTTCTCAATGAGGTACTACAGCAACTAAGGTACAGTCTCGTCAGAGCTATAGCTTACACGGATGACGTTGTGCTGCTTGCAACAGGTAAATTCCGGCCTACCCATAGCGAACAACTTGACGGTACTCTGAATACTCTTGACATATGGGCTACATAGAATTTTTGCTAGAACCTGGGGACCCTCTCCCAAAATCATACTATGTATGTATACTGACTTACGGCAATCTAGTATGGTGGCCAGCTGCCAACAAAACCACCAACTTAAGGGCTATCACCAAAGTCCAAAGACTAGCGTGCATTGGCACTACCAGTGCAATGAGGACAACCAACCCCAACCGCAGGAGTGGAATCCTCTAAGGTGACAGTTGAATTTTGACGATCACAACCATCCCTTTTGCTCTCTCTAAGGTGACCATCAGCGTGATCATCACATTTTTGCCATAGTTTTTGCGTGAAAGCTATTTAGGTGTCACTTCCATGTAGAGCCATTCTATTTTTTACGATTATTAGTAAAGAAATGATACGAGTATTCTCGAAGTGCTACGAAAATGTTTACCTCTTTGCAACTATTTTATAAATCAAGTGCCGATGAACATAATTCTAATGTACGACTGCTTTGATCTAATTTGAGAAATAACTCAAATATTTTGGAACTTCCAAATCCAATGGAAAAAAAATTCTATTTTTTGTGTCGGCAAATTAATTTGATTTTTTTAATTTAGATTTTTATGTATGTATTTTTTGCGGTTGTTGGGCATACCAAGTGGAAGGCATAGTATAAAGGCTATGCTATGCTATATTTTTCACATATACCAAATGTAATAAAACAATTACGTTAAACAAATAAACAATTACAGCTGCGACCGGGCAGGATACAACTGGCAAAAAAATGGCATTTCGAAAAGCTGTGCTGGCAAGCTTTAAATAATTCTATGCGATCATTTTACGGAGAGCTAACAAATTGCGATCATAAACTTTGACTACCAAAAGTGTGACTACCAACTATCACCTTAGAGGATTCCACTCCAGGACTCGAGGCTATTCTCAACCTGCTACCGCTGGACTTTATACGCACGTCAGCAGCAATTAATGCTATGAGAATAAGCCAGTTA
Source organism: Brachypalpus laphriformis (assembly GCA_945910035.1). Classification (NCBI taxonomy): domain Eukaryota; kingdom Metazoa; phylum Arthropoda; class Insecta; order Diptera; family Syrphidae; genus Brachypalpus; species Brachypalpus laphriformis. The sequence continues at coordinate 41,280,311 of OX246756.1, forward strand.
GTAAACTGGAAACCAAATAGAATAGGTCACTTGATGATCTTACTTGATTACTTTGGCCTCGTGCCGATAAAGGACTACATGACGCCATATTTAGACTTTGTAAGGCCTTTTTCTAGCGCCTACCCTAGTAGGGAAGAATGGAAAAGCGGTCGTATAACTAACGCCGAATCTATAGCCATCTACACAGATGGTTCAAAAATGAGCACTGGCGTAGGATCAGGCATCTTCTCCGACCCCCTAGGTATATCGAAAATCTATACGACTTCCAGACCACAGCAGCGTCCTCCAAGCAGAGGTCTTAGTAGTGGCAACAGTCACTGGTGAGTCTACGGTAAGGGCAATACCGCCAGAAGGTATCACCATCTTTATCGACAGCCAGGCAGCTATAAAAGCGATTACTGCCATAGAAACTAAATCGAAGCTTGTAAGTGTTGTCGAGAAGAGCCCAGATTCTTGGAACACAGCACAAGGTATCGCTCTGCTGGGTCTCTGGACACGAGGGTATCCCAGGCAATGAGAAAGTCGACGAGCTAGCAAGAATCGGCTCAGCAGTTCTACTAGAACAAAGCTGAGCCCTCTGTGTGTATCCCGCCCTGCGCACTCAAGGTCGTGCCAGGAAATAGTGCCGTTAGAGAGGCGAACACAAGATGGACCTCCATGGAAACTTGTGCCACCACCAGGAAGCTATGGCCATCCTTCGACAAAGCAAGGACCGAGGGAATTACTCGGAAAGATAGGAAATCCCTTTCAACCCTCGTAGGCATCATCACGGGGCACAATACTCTGTGGTACCACTCGAAGAAACTGCGCCTGACGGAGGAGGAACTCTGTAGAGGCTGTGGTGACGCGGGAGTTTTTGAGGACATTACCCACTTCCTGTGCCACTGTTCGGCTCTTTAACACTCCACTAACAACGCTCTCCGGCGTTTCGACAGGAAAGATGCTGGAGTCGAATAGCGTCCTCCGTCAACGGATGACTGGTAATGTAGTTTGTATTGTGTTGTTGGTAGATCTAGCAACAACATACATACAAATTACGTGACGAGTTATCCGTTCACAGAGGACGCGATTCGACCCCAAAAACTTCATCAATTCATCAGGGTGGTTTGTATGCAGTCCACATACCTAACCTAACCTAAGAGAGAAACGCCTCAACGTACTCGTATGACGGGTAAGTTTTCGATTAGTCGATGTTAGTTTTTACCACAAGCAAATATCGTCTAGAAACGAACTTTGGTTGTGTAAAATACAATAAAGTAGCTAGGGTAGCCCACCAAGTCTCCGAAATGTTAAGCTTTCGCGTGATATTTTTATCCAGAACTTCATTCTGTACAGGTGTTGAAATTGAACTACGGGTATATTCACAAGAAATATCATTTCGGTTTATTTTTTGTTAAATGGCGCCCAATGCAAACTAAGCCAGAATTTCAGTCACGTAGTTATTAAGCAATCTGATAATGCGATATCGATTGTTAATTATATTATTCCTAGACAGCTTGGACTGTTCATTATGTGATCTGCAGAACTATGAATCAGGGGTTGAATCGCGTCCTCTGTGAACGGATAGCACGTCACGTAATTTGTATGTATGTTGTTGCTAGATCTACCAACAACACAATACAAATTACGTCACCAGGCATCCGTTGACAGAGGGCGCGATTCAAGCCCAGATTATTGGTGTAAACGAAAAGATCGCCTGTGAATATTTAGAACAGAAATGTCGCAAACATCTGTAATAAGATTGGGGATAGTTTTATCCAATACGACTCGTATAGTACTATCTGAAAGAACTTTCTAAATGAGGTTTTGTAAATGAGGGCCAAAAGTATTTAGCACAACGATTTGGGTTTCGCTATAAATGTTTCCAACGTTCAGTAAGTTATGCGTAAGGCAAACCCCACAGGCGGATCAGTAGAAATGCGGTGAAGTGGGCGGGTTATGATCCCCTGTTTTCGGATCATAGCCTCGCTGAAAAAGGGAGAAGAAGAAGAAGTAAGCAGTGGGATGGCAGTTCAGAGGGAAATTTCTTTTGCAAATAAAAGTAGTTTTGGTTTCTAATGTTCGGGAAATTAAACTCTTGGCCTTTCAAAAGCCAAATGGCTACTGAAGGGCTTTTGTTAATCGCGCTAGGCAAGTTCAAATGCTATCTCGTTACTTTGAATGCTCTGAAGTCTGAGAAGTCCACGTAAGTGCGACTCTGTGTGGTAAGACTGTTAAGAAAATTTCATACGAGCTCGAACTCAAATTAAAAGAAATTTAGTGCTTAGCAGCTTGAGAATATGTCTACATAATGATCTGATCTACGAAGATTACGTCTGATACACTATTTTGTTTCACTTGTGGACTATTGAGTAATTGAGTTCCCGCAGTTAAGTTCTCCGTTTTCGCATGCACTGATGATTCTTGCCACTGAACCTCTGATTGACCTTCTGATAGGCGATGTAACTAGATCGCTTGATATAAATATCTAATACAGCTGTATTGGTGGCCTTCTTTAATCAATTTTGTAGTGCAGTGGGGGACATGCCAGAGGGGTTATGATGAAGAAATCACCTTAGAATCTCTACCAAATTGGTGTGCGGAACTGGATTAACGATCAAACTCAAATGAAAGTAATACATGCAGGTGCAAAAAAAATAAATAAAACCAAATTATTTATAGAAAAGAATTAAATTAAAATTTATTTATAGTTTTAAATAGAATTTAACATTAAATACTCAAAAATAAAAATATTTGTTTCTCCAGGTTAATCTTAAATAATCAACAAAACGAATAATAAAATCAAAACAAAATAGTTCTTTCTTAAAAATAAATTATTAATCAGAAAATTAAAGATGACTAACCATCATCCCTAGGCCAAAAAAGAAACACTTGTCCTCTCTTTTATTAAAAATATTTTAAGTATTAAATTAAAAACGATAATATACAGAAAAATAGAAGAAAAACAACTCTTTATATCTATACAAAATAAAATTACTAATCAAAGAGCTTCTAAATCAAAATAAAAACTTAAATTTTAGTTAAAAAAAAAAAAATGAAAACAAATAAATTTATCTTGTTCCGGTTTGCTTGTTTGTTATTTTTTTTGTTTGTTTTGTGCTTAATTAAATAACGAAATATGTATATATAATATTTTCAAGAACAAAAATACATAAATTATACAATGTACATAATAGTATTAATTTTTTTGTTTAACTCTTAATTGACACACAATTTGTTTTAATTATTTTTTTCTTTTTGAAAAGAATAAATCATTTGTGAAATGCATTAAGTGGATTGAGATCGAGTTCGACTCACTTCTCGTTCCACCTTGCTTACTTACTCTAACGAGTATTGCTGCTTCATGATGATGAACCCGATGAGTCTTTAGGTTTTCCTTTACCCAAAGCTGGGCTACTCTGTGATGAACTATCCGAATTGAAGGTGATCACACTTGGATTGTGTGTTGGCGATTGATTTGGTGTGGAATTCGTACTTTTCGATTTGCGGAACCAGTTACCGATTCGACGACGACCCAGCGAGCCAGTATTATATTCATAACCTTCTTTCGAGTTTACTTGTCGAGACTTTTTGGGCAGAGTATCACTGTATTTTTGTAGCTTTGCTGGAGATTCGGGAGATTTCTCGTCATAGATGTTCTCCTTCCAATTCAGTTGGACAGTACTGTAGTGATTTTCACCGGTTGGTGTCATAATTGATGTCGTCGTCATGGCTTCATAGTCACTGTGGTATTCCCTATCGGATAGATTATCTTCTTCGTCACCAGCTAGTTCGGATATAAAGAGATTCTTGCCACAGAATTGCCGCTCCAGAGCTAGAGTGCTAAGGAAACGCTTTTTGCGATTCGCACTACGAAAACTGAAGTCAAACCACTTGTTTCGAGATTCACAATAGATTCGGAGGGCGTTCTTGACGGTGGCACCGAAAATCTTACCGTCGGGTAGGTTGAGAATGCGACAATTGTCGAGGAATATTCGCCCCTTGTAGATGAAATGATTACGCTTGAGAATATCCTTTTTACAGTAGATCAGCTGGTGATCGAAAAGGAACAGTGTGTAGGTGTTGTTCCAGAGATTCGGCGAGACGCGAGTCGCATCGATTTGTGTGAAATACCGCGTACTGTGGAAATGCAGGGGTGGTCCAGTGAAGTTTTCAAAGCTCGACTGGTGGCGTGCTAGGTTTTCACTGTGACGTTTACCTAGAGCAAACGGGAGGTGGGCTATAAGAATGAATTTGAAACACACAAAGGTCTACTACTCACCTTCATTGACAGCCTCGGTAACCTTTCTCATAGCCTTTAGAGCGGCTTCGAGCATTTCTTTGGAATCAACAATATCCAAGAGACTAGCATCGATTTCATCGATTGGATCAGTATTTTCAGTGTTGCTGCTGTAGGAGCTCTTAATAAGCTCCGCCAAATGGAGTGGATAGCGGCAGATTCTCTGGATTGGAGCGAGTAAATGGGCGGATAATGGTAGTTCAGGGAGATTTTCTGCTTGACGACAACTAAATTTGGAGGAAATAATTAATTAGATGGTGAAATTGGTACAGTTCCACAGTAAGCCTACTTTTCAAGGACAATCTTAGCCTCTTTGCTGCGTGAATAAGTCTCCAGCTCTATCAGTGCACGTGGATATGAATTGCAATATGCCGAATAAACCAGAAATCCCGATTGCTAATCAAAGAAACCATAAAACTGATTCAGAAAAACAAGTTTATTCAACGTTTTCAACTTACATGTTGTAAAAACACCTGAGCAATGCGATCCAATTCAATGCCACGCCTCAAGGAGTCCAGGAAACTCTGCTGGAACTTCCAAATATTCTCAATATTTGAGAATATCAAATTCAGACTTTCAGTTGAGAAGATATCAATGCGCTTCCTCATCGCTGGAAGGTATCTACAAATGACATAGTCGCATTAGAAGACTTACAATCCACATGGATTCCATCTAGAATGCTTACCCAGTACACAGTGAGCCTAACAGCTTCACATAATTAATCTCTGTTTCTAGTAACTCCTTGACTGCATTATTTCTTAAACAGACTGCTTCTAGTTCAAGTTTCTTTGGACTTGTATCGGGTGTTGGATGATCTACAACAATTGTGGTTACATTATTTGGACTTATACTGCAAGTGGCCGCAACGAGAGTATCATCGAGTGACGGAGAGGTAAGTTTACGCTGCCGATGAATAAATGTGCCATCTGATTCGGGAAATTGTATGACACGTACAAAATCTTTGGGAAACCAACCCAGTTGTGGTTCGAATAGGGTTTCTATGATAGCGTCATTTTTGATTCGACCATACCACCAGGGACCGACTTCTTTGCGGAGGATTTCGACTAGATTGCCACGTTCAAGAGCAAGCTCTTGCTGACTGGCTGGTGTGAAATTATGCAGAACTTCGGCGTACATTGGACGGTGTTGAACTGAAATGATAAAAATGATTAGAATATGTTTATATGGAAGGATGAGGACGGTTAGGTTACTAAGTTTTAAAGAGTATAGAAGGCAATGCTTCACATTTTATTTAGTATTTGAGTGATTTGCAGGAGTTAGCTATGATTTTCAATTATTATCACTTTCAAGAAAGAATTGAGCGTCGGTAACGCCTCTACTGGTTATTTGGTTTCAAAATCTTTGGAAGAAAATATGTAAGCTAGTGGAATAGTACTTCCACCATACAACAGGATGAGAGTGTTCGGTTTTGAAATTCTCTCATCAGTTATCGATTTGGCCACACGTAACAGTAAAATTACGAAAGTAACACACGGTTTTCTCTCATTTAGCAACCTTTTGATAAGTCAATATCTCTGAACGTCGACAGCGTCCATTGAATCTCTACGCTGGTGATGCCCAGTACTGTTCTCACTACATTTACTAATGATTTATCGCAAATCCTCAGTGAATTGATGGGCCCCCTGACTTACTTCTTAGCATATTTTTCCTTTTGAATTTCTTGTGACTTGTTCTTTAAAATTTATTCTCCATTTGACTTGAATCTTACTAGAATGGGGCTGTGATGTCCACTACATCAAGCACCCAGCACAGAGGCCATCATGTACCACTTTAATGCTGTTAACGTACATATCAGTATGTAACTGGTCAGTTATAAATAGGTTTACCTTTCTGACAGCTGTTTTGTGACTTAGGGAGCAGGATGTTTCTACTGAGTTTTTTTTTCAGGGTTTCGATTCGAAAGATTAACAGTAACCGGCCTGAAATCTTTGAGGAATGTGTGTGAAATTTTTTCCGCTTTTGATATGAGAAACCCAGACTTTGGCACAGGCATTTTGTACAGTTCCTTATAGTGGACAGCACTTCAGAATGTAATTCAGAAGAAATTTGCAGACGGACAGCATACTTTTTCGTCAGGATAATGAGCCTCTATTGGCGGATTTAATAATCCTTTCTCTGATGTTGCACAGAATTTAGGAAATCATGTTGTCTTCTTCTTCTTCCTTTTATCAGCGAGGTTATGATCCGAAAACAAGGGATCACAACCCTCCCACTTCACCGCATTTCTACTGATCCGCCTGTGGGGTTCGCCTATTTGACCTCAGAAAATATCGGCAGGCCTGCCGATTTTGGATCACTCGGTTACTGAGGCCAATGAAATGCCGATGTCGTCGCATTTGTCTGATCCAGGCGTTTATAGGCCTGCATTTCCTACATCGCGATGTCTTTGGAACGCGCATAGATATTGCCTTTTTAACAGGGTTCAAATGATCTCTTCTTTGAACGTGGCAATACCAGCTGAGCCGGTCGCGTTCTATTTTTTGAACGATGGTTTCCTTGATGTGAAAGCTTCCACGGATCTTCGAACTTCTTATTCGATCAAGCTTTGTCACTCCTGCTGTCATGCGAAGCATCTTCATCTCAGCTACCGTTAATTTACTCTCATACTTTTTGTACATCGTCCAACATTGTGAACCGTATGTGAGCGCTGGACGTACAACTGCGGTGTAGAGCCTTCCTTTCAACTTAGGGGGCATTTTTCTGTCACAGAAGATAGCGGAATTTTCTCGCCACTTCATCCACCCTACGCTTACGCAATGATTGATGTCGTCATCACAAGATGCTTTGCTATTGATCATAGATCCCTGATATTTGAGCTTTTCGCACTTGGGAAGCACTGTTCCATTTAAATAAATGTCTGTAATAGGCCTGAGTGGATCAGAGAACGGGCAGCATAAGTAGGAAATCATGTTGTAAAGAGCTGTATTCTGGCGTTTATACTGTAACGAAAAATTCACCCTGATTGTCGTTTCAATTTTTATAACTTTTTCACTATGAAAGAGTTGTAATAGTATTCTACACGACAAACAAATAGCTTAGTCGGTTTAACGGCAGGTCGTAGCTATGAATAAAGCGATAACCTTCAAAAAGCGACAGACGCCAACGACAATCAGGGTGATTACTACGCGTATTTCCGACTTTCTTTCTGCAGATTATCAAAAGTGGTAATCTAATCTTTTTCGATAACTTCCTGCTGCCGCAAATTGACGAGTTGGGTTTGGAGAACATGTGGTTCCAACAGGACAATGCAATTGTACACACAGCACGAGCGTCAGTATAAATTTTGCAACAACGTGTCAGCGGGAGTTCCACAAGGTTCCGTACTCGGCCCCCTTGCGTGGAGCATCATGTATGATGGAGTTCTGCGACTATCTCTGCCGCAAGGAGTAAAAATTATTGGATTTGCTGTGGTGGCGGAATATACCCACGAGGTAGAGACATTCACAAAGGAACCAATATGCCGGATTCAAAATTGGGAAGTTAACTGGCTGACCATAAAACGGAGGCTGTCCTTTTATAACCAGTCGAAAAGTTCCAGAATATTTCAACATTCAGGTTGGAACCAGCAAAACAAAGTTCAAAGACGCCATCAAATACCTTGGTGTAATGCTAGACAACCGGCTGAACTTTAAGAGCCATAAATCGGACGTACAAAGCATACATTAAACCAATTATAAAATACGGAGGAGAGCTACTGACAATTCTTTCAAATCAAAAAAGAGAAAAGCTAGAAACAGCACAGAACAACGTCCTCAGAATAATTACAGGAGCCGGCAAAACCACACCAGTAATAGCTTTAATACGATTCACAGGAAACGCGACAGTAAAAACAGAGCATAATATACAAGCCGCACTGTACGAGAAAACTAAACTTCAACGAGAAAACTTTCCATGGCTGAAAAATTACCCCTCTATGTTCCATCTTAAGACATACCCGGACTTCTCGCAAACATCCAAAAACATCCTCGAACAGATCGGTCCCTCGCCAAAAATCGCCCCAATACCACCACGTACGAACCCTCTAGACCTCATATCTATGAACGTAAACACAAACCTCGTATTACCAGTCAATGAACATCACACAACAGCAGAAGCTATGAAACAAATCGCACTAACAACAATCAATGAAAAGTACCCAAACAAAACCTGGCTTCGAATATACACGAACGGATCCCTACTGAAAGACAGCATCGGTGCAGGCGCAGCAGTACACTGTGAAAAATTTAGTCACTACTTCGCGTTACCAACCAACTCTACTGTATTTGAAGGAGAACTCGCAGCCATAGAATATGCCCTAGAGCAAATTCTTCATAGATAGGAATCCTCAAAAAATATCGTTATCCTTTCGGACTCAAAATCCGCTCTCCAATCATTGATAAGCTATAACAGCCAAAACGAAACACAAACTACAAGAAACATCCGACGAACATATCACTTCCTACAACAAAGAGGACACAGTGGATACCAGCCCATGTCGACATACTGGGAAACGAAACAGCAGACAAACTAGCCAAGAAGGGAGCCAACATCATAAGCAGAACCCCAGAGACGACGCCACTGATAAGCAGACTGCATCGAATAAAAACACATCTCATGCACAAAGAAACCAACAACGAACAAGCAGCAATCGCAGGGAAATGCTACGAAAGCATACACGACTTTTACCACAAAATATCTCATGCACCAAGGAAGGAAGCAGTTGCAGTGATAAGATTAAAAACTGGACACAGCTGCCTAGCTTCACACCTCAAAAGAGTTGGAATATTTGAATCCGACATATGCAGCCTTTGCACAACAAATGAAATATAAGACGAAGACCATCTCTCAAGATGCCCGGCGTTGGATCAAGCTAGGAAGCAAAGCACAAATCTCCCATCTCCCATCTTTACTGGACTGCTCGATGAAAAATGGCGTAGGCCAGTTTTCTCCATTGGAAAACAACAACTTTAAGAGCCATGTATGATCCATGAGTAAAAAAGCCTCGGCAATTCAGGCAGCGCTCTGCAGGATCTTTCCAAATATCGGGGGACACGGTTACGCCAGATGAATTCTACTTTCAAGAGTAGTCAGATCGGTCCTCTTTTATGCGGTCCCGGTGGGAGCGAAGGTATTGACAACAAAGGCGATACGAAATAAACTCACTTTGGTATACAGACTTTGTGCTCTAGGAACCATTAGTGGGTTTAGAAAAATCTCGGATGAAGCATTTGTCATAGCCGGAATAGTTTTCATCGACATTCTTGCAGATGAGATGCTGCGAATCTATATAAGGAGACAGACGTTGTGCTCTAGGAAACATATGTGGATTTATAACAATCTCAGGTGAAGCAGCATTTGCCATAGCCAGAATGGTTTCCATCGACATTCTTGCAGATGAGATGCTGCGAATCTATATAAGGAGACCCCCATCCGCAAAATGTGGCTGCAGCGAAAACAATAAAAAAAAGATCAACATCACTAGCCAGCTGGCAGAACAGGTGGGATAGTGCCACAAAAGGCAGATGGACCTACAAAGAGATGAACCTACCACAAGATCGCTCGATTTGACCGTTCCAGAGTTATTTCTTTGAGGTTTTTTAAAGTCACGGGTCTATACGAAGAAGCTCTAAAGGAGAACATCCGACAAGTAGAGAATTAGTAGCCAGAAGTTTTGAGACAAGTCATGAAATATGCAGTGGTACAGTCCCGAATGTGAATCAACTCTTCGCGACTTAATAAATAAATTTGAACGTCTAACTTAACATAATCAGCAAGCAGATCCAATTCTTTTTACTTAAAAACAAAGCTACTGCTTTAGGAAACCGACTGAGGACTTTTGCGCCACTTTGTCTAGAATTTTAATATGAAAATCAATTAAATTCTCCTCCAACTGAGAAAAGTACACCGTCTACTTCTTGCAAGGAGTATACAGACATGTCGGATAAGCAAAAGAATGTAACCTGATTAATGACTCAAGAATACATGCCAATATTTCACCCTACACCATCTCCCACAGTTAATAAATCTGTTCTTAAGGTTAATCACTATTTAACCCTAACAGCAGAGCCCTTCACTTATCTCTCCCCATCGCGCAAAGGAGACCATGACCATCACAATAAATTAAAATAAAGGTCAAGTGCCTGTGATTTGTGTGCATTGACTTATGTACATAGTCCAACAGGGTAAGAAGTACGGAAATTAAATAATTTCTTACCTTCATGGCAGTCAGGGTGTGATGACACACTATCCGTATCACTCTCATCGGGATCTGTACCAAAAAAAAAAATTCACATTAAGCACTTCCACTTTCTGTCGAAAAAAAAAAAATAAATTCTCTGTCTCACCAGTTCGCGTGACACGATCCAATCCACTTGGCTGACTTAGTGACCTCCTTGCGGGTAATGAAGTCGGTACCATCCGACTATCATAGCTTTCCATTTTTTTCAACGCTTTAGCCTTGGCCGTCAATGCTGATGTGGGTGAGCTGGTTGCCTTTGCTGAGTTAGCACGACGTATTCTTGCCTTTGGCGTCGACGTTAGTGTGGCTCCATTGATTTCCTATCAAGAGAATACAAATTCGTAAAAATAAATATTCCTACACGTCTTCCTTGTCACTTACCATTCCGGCAAAAGTCTCATCGTTCTCCAATTCAATTTGGATTCCTGAATCGCCACTGTTGCACTTATCACGACGATTGTATTTGGTCTTTCGGCGCTCCTTGCTCGACCGCCAAATGAGTGGACCAAAACGATACTTTGTGGTGTTGTCGCCCATTTCTAGAACTGGCACTGGAATCTGTTGTAAAAGTGCTGCCGATGGTTGCTGCTGTTGCTGCGCTACAGTAGTGTTCATTCCCGATGAGTTGGTGCTACTATTGCTGCCACCGTTCGACTGTTTGTTGAAATTCGAAAAAGTTCTCTTGAATTTCTGCAGGACACCAGTTGTGGATGCAGTGGATGCACGATGACCATTAACTAGGATTGTATTAGTAGTCGATGATAGCTGGTGCTGGAGGTGGTTGGTATCTTTGTTGTTGTTGTGGTGGTTATTGTATTCAGTCTGGTTGTTGATGTTTGGATTGCCATCATCGAGTGGGTGGTCGGAGAGTGAAGGACTAGAGACTGCACGTATTTGGTGTTGCTGCAAGGAAAGAAAGAAGAGGTGTTATAGTTTATTTACAGTTTTAATGGAGTTTTGCCAATGACAAAGGGGCAGTGCAGAAGCACAATAGAGAGTACATTTATATCGCACTGATTGCATTCATAGACCTTGGTATCATGATATAAGTTCAAGGTGTCTCCGTTTTGGATAACATAGAAACTGATATGACGATGATTTAACCTGGTCCTGTGCCAATACGTTGATTTCTATAGGCACATTGTCCTAGAAATACCTTGACGGTGAGTCCATGTGGCTTGTTCAGTGTTGTCTTCCAAGTCAGACGTCAGTAGGTCTATTATTGGAGGTATTATGCGAACAATTCTGCTTTAAGGATTGTTACTGTCATTGCTAACGACCGACGTAGGGAAAGCTTGATTGTAATTATATTCAAGGTCCAAGTGTACATGTTTAAAGAAAGAAACGACTTCCCTATTACAAATATTGTAAATGCCAGAGTTGAGCTGCCCAATAATACTACATCGATCCAATAAACCGAAGCTTTGACTTCCTGTCGAACCACCAGAAAAATAAAAATGCTCCAAAAGTAGAACTTCAGTGCATCTAAAGTAACAACGTCAGCTCTAGACTGGGAGGTACGAGTATATACAAGTAAAATCAATTTGATACTCTTTAGGACAAGCAGATCTTTTATGAGAGTATTGGTATCATACAACGCTCAACGCTCTCTAAGATTTAAGAACTCTCAAGTGCTGATAGTTTTGGTCCTTAGTCAGAGCTCAAAGAGATATTAATTATTTACCCTGGACCTCTTAACCGGATGGTCTCAGGCTTAAAATTAAGCTAAGTAGAGATATTTTTGCTTGGAGACATGAAATCTCTGTGAAATCTCATGAATGGCTGTGTTGTTGTCTTTTAAAAAGGTTGCACGATTAGATTACTCTGGTTCGAATGAATTCGAAAAAATTGCAATCTCAAGACAGTTGTACGAAACCTGGTAATATTTCCAACAGATATTTAGCAAATAGTCATCATCATGATAGGTAGGTTGCCCTTAAATCCCTCTAGAGAGAGTACCTTTTCAAGGATCTAAGTACCGGTTGCACGTCTAGAATCAAAATTTTTTTGAAGTACTTCGTTTCTATCAACTGGCAGTATAGTGAATCAATTTTTATCTGGATTTATCTCATCGAAGGCCTTTACTTACTTAGGTGGCGCTATAGTTCGGGGTGAACCTGGGCCTCAACCAACAAGCCTCTCCATTTGCCTCCAGTTGCGCAATCCAAGTTGGTCGAGGTCCCCTTGAACTTGTGCGCGCCACCTACGGCGATGATTCCCTCTACTGCGTCGTCCCTCGGGGCTCATCGAAGGCCCTGTCCAAACCAAAAAAAAAAAAGAACCCTATCTAAGCATTTACAAAGACAAAATGCAGAGTGCAGAGTTTCTGCCTCAGACAAACACTGCTCATCAGCAGCAGATTTATGGTGACTGTAACAGTAACCGTGGGCGATCACGTTATAGTTTCCAAACCAGAACTGAAGTACCTTGGTGTTACTATAGATGCAAGGATATCTTTTAAGCAACATCTGCAACACGCAGCTGAGAAGGCAGCAAGAACAACGGCTGCCCTGGTAAGGATCATGTCACACATTGGAGGACCTAAACAAAAGAAGAGATTGGTCTTAGCAAGAGTTGGGACGTCGATGATGCTTTACGGCTCCCAAATATGGTCAGGTGCCATGACTATGAAATCGTACAGAAGGAAGTAGGAAGCGGTCTACAGAACCAGTGCCTTGAGAGTATGCACCACATTTTGAACAACCTCCTACGACGCGGCATGCGTAGTGGCTGGAATGTTGCCAATAGACCTCCTCGTTAAAGAAGCCGAACAGAAATATCGTGCCAGTAAGACAATGGTGTCAACAGCGACGAGTCGAAGTGATACTGAAGTACCACCAAGAACAAGCCTCAAAGAATGGCAAGAGAGATGGAACTTTTCTGACAAAGGACGCAGAGATTGATCCCCAATATAGAACTTTAGATCAATAGGAAGCATGGAGAGCTGAACTTCTGCCTGACGCAAATGCTTACTGGTCATGGGTGTTTCAAAGCCTACCTCCACAGATTTGGACACGAACACAACCTTTATTGCCCAACGTGCACGGAAGCAGTTGAGACATCATGTTCCACTGTGCACGATATCACAAAGAACGTAACTTGCTGGCGAATAGACTGGGTGTGGACTTAACACCAGAGAACATCACTAGACAGATGCTGAGCACGCAAGAAGGTTGGAAAGCAGTAAGCGAAACTGTGGCTACCATCATGAAAGAACAACGAAAACGGGAGCGTTAGCGACGGCTGCCAACACGAAGAAGCCGCGAGGACCAGGGGCAGCAGGAGGGGAGGTGAGTTTAGTGGTTGGAAATCCCACACTGTTACTGAGTACGGGCTCAGTTTCGTCTTTGAAAGATTCTCACCTTCCAACGCAAAATAAAAAAAAAATAAAAAAAAGGCAAACACCGAGATACTAGCAGGGAAATCCTTCAATATGCTCTACTCCGGGTCATCAGATAGGCCCAAACATGTGGGCTGGGGGTTAACCATCAACAAATAGAATTAATTCTCTTCACAACGAAATACAAAGTTCCCCTCACTGACCCTTCTACAATAAATGGCACCAAGTCTCTCTTTCAGAGAAAATGTAAAATACTTCGGTCTTCTTTTGGACAGGAAACTAAACTGGAAAGTCGGTCTGCTAACAAATGTAGCTCTCTATTCCTGTAAAGAGGCTATAGGTAAGAGCTGGGATATACAATCACACGTTGGCTGTACGTGTCCGTTAATTACGTGGCACTACAGTCCGGGGTGGACCTGGGCTTCAACCAACAAACCTCTCCAGCCAGCACGGTTACTAGACAGCTGCCTCCAGTTGCGCACGCCAAGTTGTTTGAGGACCCCCTCCACTTGTTTGCGCCACCTACCGCGAGGTTGTCGTCTACTGCGCCGTCCATCCGGGGTGGATTCGAAGACTTTCTTGGCGGGAACGTTGGGCTCCATCCGCACTAAATGACCCAACTATCTTAGTCGCTGTATGTGAACGTACGTGTCCGTGTTCGCTTAATGGCAGTTCTTGATAGGGCTGTCCACCTCACTCAATTAGCTAAGGTGCAAAGATCTGCATATGTATGTGAATCAGTGGTGCACTATTAACTACTCCCCCAGCAGTACTGGACATTATGTTTCATCTGTTGCGGCAAATAGAAGGCTACCAATGCGGCCATCTGACTAAAAGCTTCCTCGCAGTGGTCCAGTTATCACATTGGCCACTCCTCGATCTTCTTGACTTTATTTATGAAAACACCGACTACACCCCGCCGAAACTGAGATTGACCATACCTTCCGGACGAGCATTCCTTCCGCAGATGGTAGTTCAGTTCACTTCTACACAGACGGCTCCAAGACCGAAAGTGGGGTCGGTTATGGAGTTTTCTCTGAAAAGTTCAACCTGAGCATATCCTTCCGCCTTCCACATCACTGTAGCGTATTTCACGTGGAAATCATGGCGATTAAAGAAGCATTGTCCTGGTTGAAGTGTAATGCAATATCAGTCAGGGATATTGCATTACAGCCTGGAATCTGGCGCATTCACTTCAAAGACCGCCTTAAACTGCCGTTTGTCTCTTACCGAGATGACGGTGCAGTTCAATATTCAGCTATGCTGGGTGCCAGGCCACAGAGACATCCCGGGTAACTGCAAGGTTGACAAGCACGCCAGGCAGGGCACGACTTTAAGGAATCTACCGAAATGGCAGACCTTGGGTATGCCTCTGTTCTTCTTCCTATTTCGGCGAGGTTATGATCCGAAAACTAGGAGTCCCCCATTTCATCGCATTTCTACTGGTCCGCCTGTGCAGTTCGCCTATGTGTATGCCTCTCGCTACATGTAAATATCCACTAAGGCTGGACGCTATTAGCAAAACCAACCATGGATGCGAAAATGGCTCAACGCGTCATATTTCGAGATATATCTGGCTTAGGCTGAATCAGAAACGTACTGCTGGGTTGGTTAAGCTAATGAGATCACAGATCAGCTACGTTATCAGTGTCGTCACTGGACACTGTCTGATAGGACAATATGCTAAATAACTGGGCCTCTTTTCTGACGACCTCTGCAGGAGCTGTATAGGCGAATAGGAGGACGAAACGAAAAAGACTGATCCATCTAGCGACTCCTTTCTTCGATGACCTCGGTGAACTGTCGTCCTCAAGCGACATGAGCATCCTTCGCTTCCTTAAAAGCTTAGTTTGTTTTTAGTTCCTGGGTAGCCAAATGGAAAGATTCATGGCATCACAATGGACCTCTACTGATCTAAGTGTGTCTGTGCTCTCGTAGAGACAGAGCACAGTTAACGCAACCTTACCTAACCTAAGCCTTTACAAGATTCTTGTATTTTTTTTCTATAGAAAGACTGCATTTCATAATACACAATCAATTACATCAGTTCGATAACTTGTGAAACACAAGCCAGAGATTTCCTAAAATCCGATACGCCTTGTCCGGTGCGAAAATTCCATGAAACAAATTTAACCAATAATAAAAAGAAAACAATTCTGAGTCACACAATCGACAGAAATTTATTCCCCAGATGCTCCATCAAAGTTAATAAAAATAAAAGTAGCCGATTCCCGATTAAGAATAACTTTTGTTTATTTTTTTAATCGACATTCCCCCTAATTAAAACGTAGATTGTAAATTTATAAACAAATCAGCTTCTTTGGAGATATGGCAAATTAAGCAAACAAATTAAAATCAAGCATTAGTCTAGATATTTGTTATAATAAAAAGTAATCGGTAAATGATTTGAAGACCGATAACATTCTATGTGTCTTCAATAATAGCAGACCACGAGAATTTGCTTTTGGCTATCGGAATTAGAAAAAAAAAGAAGAAAAATTCTTACGAAATGCGTAATGCTAATGCTTTAGTTATCAATAATGGATAGTAAACTAAATCAAAGGGGTTCGAATCGGAAATAGCCTTTCTACCTAAGATTAAGAATAAACTTATATTTCAGTTTGTTTACTTGAAGGTGATAGTCTCCCCCAGGTAGTTCCACAGAGAAAACTATTCACTTCTTGGTATTACAGAGAAAAACAACTTATAGGGGATGTATGTTTTTTAAAGAGCGTCACGAGTTGTATTTAATTTTTTTAAATAAAACACACATTTGAGAGTTAATTTGATGGCATTTAGTATTATATCAGGTTGTAACATAAGTATTGTCTAAGATGGATGAATGACATTGTGAGACCAAGGACCACATATGGAGCGATAGCGAGGGCAAAGCGAACTAGTCTATTCACAGCGAGGGAGACACTCACAAAAGTGCAAAGACTTGCGTGCCTCTGCATCACCGGAGCCACGAGAACATGTCCAACTGCAGCCATGGAAATACTCCTAGAACTTCGCTCCATCTCGTAGTGGAGCAACATGAAAAGAGGGCGATCCTAAGGATGGCAAAAGGAGGTATT
The DNA here is from genome assembly GCA_945910035.1 of Brachypalpus laphriformis. Taxonomy (NCBI): domain Eukaryota; kingdom Metazoa; phylum Arthropoda; class Insecta; order Diptera; family Syrphidae; genus Brachypalpus; species Brachypalpus laphriformis. The sequence continues at coordinate 41,297,245 of OX246756.1, forward strand.
GGAAGGGAGAAATGCGTTAGTTCGAGAGAATACGATGGGCTTCTTATGAAACTTCCCCTTTTGGAAGTCACCAGGGATGACAGTATTAGAAAATTTTACTTTGGGAAAAACTTTTGTACAAGAAAGAGTGGAGCAAGATTACACAATGTACGGACAATAAAGTGGTATACAGACGGTTCGAGAACTGAGGAACGAACAGGGCAGGCGTGTTTGGGCTAAGGACGAAGCACTCAGAACCCTTTCAAGCTAAAATATGTGCATCAATAGATATGTAGATATATCCAACTCAATCTCGAAAGAAAATACAGCAACTGCGACATTACAATACTGCCAGACAGTCAAGCAGCTATCAAAACACTTGCCTGCCATGCCATTAAGTTGAAACTTGTGAAATGCCTAAACAATCTTAATGGTAGAAACAACAAAGTGACGCTCTACTGGGTACCCGGTCATATCGGTATAAATGGCAATGAAGCAGCAGATTGGCAAAACAAGGAGCTGCGGAACTCTTCATTGGACCTGAACGATTCTGCGGAATAGGAGAACATACCGTACCCGAAGAACTCAGGAAAATAGAGAAAGAAGACAGGGCAAGAACCTGGAATAACACTACAGGTTAAAAAACGAATGGAATGTTACAACCGGAAAATATTTGAAGTCTGTATCTGCTTTAGCAAGAATAACCTACGAATTCTAGCAGACTTCCTAACGGGACACTGCCAACTTAGGGAGCTTTTACGGAATCTAGGTTTAACATAAATGTAACAAGCACAGAGATCAACACCGCAAGCAAGTTTGGAGGTGATGTTAAACCCACTCCCCCTGGATGAGTACGTTCGAAGCACAGCTGCCAAAAGCGCGGTTCGCCTCAAGCAATCGGGCGCGTGGAAGCATAGCTCCTATGGACATGGTTCTGTATCTGTACTACAAAGATACAGAACAGACTCGATAGAACAACTGACGTCATACCCTATATAGACTTCAATAAGAATTACTCCACGTTTATTCCTGGAAGATAAGAGTGGGACTCCAACACATTAACCAATAAACAGGCCATTCAGCTCTATACAGACGGGTCTAAAATGGATACAGGAACTGGTTCTGGAGTCTTCTGTGAATGACTCAATATCAACGACTCATACAAGCTCCAGTATCTTCTAAGCCGAAGTCTTCGCTATTGAAAGTGCAGCACAGACCATTCACAGAAAGAAACTTAATCCTTCCTAGATTACCATCTTCGTAGATAGTCAAGCGACAATCAAGGCACTAGACAGCGTGGAAGTTAGATCAAAAGCAGTTTCCAGATGCCTAAATTCACTGAACAATATATGCAACACCCATGAGGTAACTCTCTGCTGGGTTGCCGGACATAGTAATATAGAAGCGAATGAGATAGCTGATGAACTAGCCAGAAGGGGATCAGCATTGGAGATAGAACACATTCAGACATCAGTAAAAGTTCCTATTGGTGTACTAAAAAGAAAAATCGACCTCAAAACAAGAGAAGTGATTAACTTCACATGGCTTACCAGAGGCGACTGTATCATATCCCACAGTTTATGGTCCATACTGAATGAAGGAAGAACCAAAAGCCGGCTGGCAATGAATAAAAAAGAAGTCCGTATCTTGATAGGTGCACAGGACATTGCGCGATAGGGGAAATGGCCATACGACTAGGCATCAACTCACCCGACCACTGCAGGAGCTGTCAAGACACGGAAGAGATAGAAAGTATCAAACACTTGCTGTGTGACTGCCCAAATCTACAAAAGCGCCGCCTATACCACTTGGACACTTCCCTCTAACCTAACCTAGGTATAACAAATGAAGCCCTATGCAGATTCTGCAATGAGTCAAGCGAGACTCCGGGGCACCTTCTGGAATCTTGTGGGGCACTGACCCACAAAAGACTGAAACAGTCAGCAAGTACCAAACCAAATATCAGATGAGGATATGCCAACCATGGACCCACTTCTCATTCTCAAATTTTTAAAAGAAACTGGTTTGAAGAGAGAGCTCTAGGTGAATTATTTTCGCCAAGGCAAAGCAAGAGTATAAGACCTTCAAACACGATTCCGACGGAATTATAATGCGAGAGGAACTCTAACGAGGGAATAAACTTTACCAAACATCGACTTAGCCAGAAGAGTTCACATACAGCGACTAAGATAGCTGGGTCATGTAGAGCGGATGGAGCCCAACGTTCCAGCCCAGAAAGTCTTCGAACCCACCCCGGATGGACGGCGCAGTAGAGGATGACTTCGCGGTAGGTTTGGAGAGGTTTGTTGTCTGAGGCCCAGAGCCACCCCGGACTGTAGCGCAACCTAAGTACGAGTAAGTATGAGTACCGGAGGCACCGGAATGCTTCTAATTATAATGGTACCACAATGAACCTTTGGATGGCAAACGACTAACAAAGGCCTCGTAGGGGCAGCATCTCCCGATAGGTGTTGGTCCGCTAAGTAACGAGAAAGAGCCACTGTAGCCGAAAACCTAGCAGCTCTGTTAGTAAGCCCTACTCCCACCTCCTCGTGGTGCCATCTGGGGATTTCTTCGGAAATTGCTAACGGGAGAGGACGAACGGCAAGCTTCCTGCGCCAAAAAACAGGATAAGTGTCGGTTAGTCTGTGGCCCAGCGAGCCGTAACCGTAAAAACAAATCTTGCTCCGAAACGGAAACCAACGCCTCGGATACGGACGGATAATTTGATGACGACTTTTTGCTATCGAACACGGACAGCGATCGGATTCTGGAACGTTAAGACCCTCCTGGACTCACTCAAGGAAGGGCCTTATAACGCGTATTCGCACGGTATAAAATAGACATCTTAGAGCTGAGCGAGATAAGATGGTTCGATGCTGGGGAATTCATCTCCCCAACGAAAAGCACTGTCATGCTCTACTCTGGTAAACCAGCTGGAAGTGCACGGGGTTCTGGAGTAGGACTCATGCTAACTCCAGCAGCACGTAGTAGCCTCATATCCTGGAAACCCCATAGTGACCGGCTATTGACGGCTAGGTTCCAGAGTAGAGTTAGAAAAATTACCATCATACAGTCATATGCTCCGACTCTAGACGCGACTGAGGATGAAAAGGATGATTTTTATAGCCACTTAGGCGCCGCCTACAACCAAACGCCTAGTGGGGACATCGTAATGGTGATGGGAGATCTCAATGCCAAGGTGGGTAGCGACAACACCATGCTTAAGCACGTGATGGGAGTTCACGGCGTGGGAGACCGTAATGATAACGGTGAGCGGTTTGTGGACTTCTGCAATACCAACCGCCTAGTCATCGGAGGTACGCTGTTTAAGCATAACACCTGCCACAAAATCAGTTGGGTCTCTACTGATAGGCAACGAACATCCAACCAGATCGACCACATTGCGATCAGTCGCCGCTTTAGAAATTGTCTCCTGGACGTCCGAAACAGACGTGGACCTGACGTCGGACTAGAACGAGATCACCATCTTATGGTAGCTCATTTACGCCTTCGTACTGCATCCGTCAACAGCAACCGCTCAAACCTACTTAACATCACCAGGTTTAATATCGACAGGCTCAAGGTTCCCCAAGTGCACCAACAGTTCAGGGACCATCTTGCCTTAGAAACAGCAGCAATCAGCAGTATAGAGAACATGGATGACCACTGGAGTGCTGTGAAAAATGCTTTTGCGACTATGTCGGTAAAAAGCAGAAACACCACCGCACATGGCTTTCTACAGACACCTGGAGACGGATCGATGAGCGTACAGCAATCAAGGCTCGGATTGCAGCGGCCTCAGCAGTAGAGAGAACCGAGCTTGAAACCCAATACCGTGCGAAGAAGAAAGAAGTGCAGCGTAGTGTGAGACGTAACAAACGTCAATATGTCAACTCACTGGCCTCAAGGGCTGAAGAAGCAGCGAGTAGGTGCGACAGTAGGACTGTTTACAACATCACTAAGGAGCTCATTGGTGGTCGAAACTCCAAACAACATCCAGTGAAGAGTCTAGACGGTAACCTTCTGATTTCGGATGAGGATCAGCTCACTAGATGGAGAGAACATTTTGCTACAGTGCTAAATCACTTAGACGATGGCGGTATGATCTTGAATTCGAATGCGCAGTTCGAAGTAGCAAATTCCCGAATTAACACCTCCCAGTAAAACAGAAATAATAACAGCAATCAAGTCCCTCAAGAAAAACAAGGCGGTGGGTATTGGTGGCATCCCTGCCGAGCTATTTCAAGTGGCGCCAAATACATCGGCAGATTTGCTGCATTCGCTACTACGGAGAGCTTGGGATAGTGAACAATTTCCACAGGAGTGGAAAAGGGGGATGATCATTAAGCTCCCAAAGAAGGGTAACTTGATGGAGTACGGTAACTGGAGAGGTATATGCGTTCTTCCAGCCGTGGCCAAAATAATAGCTAAAATAATTCTAGAACGAATTAAAGAACATTTAGATTCAACTCTCGATGTCGAACAGGCAGGCTTTCGCGCTGGATCCTCCTGCATCGAGCACATAAACACCTTACGGATCATTATCGAGCAATGCGTTGAGTATAGGTCTTCGCTACATTTGATGTTTATCGACTTCGAGAAAGCTTTCGACAGCTTGAATCGAGATGCTATCTGGTTGGCCTTGCGCAGGAGAGGCATCCCGGAAAAACTTATAGCTATTATCAAGGCTACATACGAGGGCGGTAAATGTCACGTCGTGCACAATGGTAAGGTGTCGGAGGATTTTGAAGTCCAAAGTGGAGTACGTCAAGGGTGCATACTGTCACCACTATTGTTCTTGGTGGTTATCAGCGATGTACTCCGTGCAGCATTGATGGAAGCTAATTATGGAATTCGTTGGACTATGACATCCTACCTTAAACACCTAGATTACGCTGACGATGTTTGTCTACTTTCACATCGGATAGTGGATCTTCGTTTGATGGCCCAAAATCTAGAAGCTGAGGCAAACAAAGTGGGGCTAAAAATAAACACAGCCAAAACAAAAGCCCTGAGCACTTCTTCTAACAACCGCGCTCAATTTTACATTGTCGAGAAAGTTGATAACTTTCTTTATTTAGGAAGTGTGGTCTCGGCTAATCGTGGTGGCACCGAACTGGATGTGTGCAACAGAATCGGGAAGGCTAAAGCTGCGTTCGGAATGCTATCTAAAATCTGGAGAAGTAATGTTATCAGCTTAAGAACCAAGCTGCGACTGTTCCGCTCCAACGTAGAATCAGTGCTGCTTTATGGGTGCAGTACCTGGAAGGTGGACACCATTAACACACGCAAGCTGCAAGTCTTTGTAAACAAATGCTTAAGAATCATCTTGAGGATTTTTTGGCCGAACCGCATCTCTAACGAACAACTTTATCTGAGAACGGGCCAAGAACCTATAAGCATTACTATACGAAGAAGAAAGTGGCAATGGATTGGACACACGCTACGGCGCGAAGACAACTCCATTGCGAAATACGCTATGCAGTGGAATTCGCTCACCCAGGCAGGCAGAATAGCGGGACGCCCTAGGCAAACGTGGCGCAGAACAGTTGAGGAGGAATCGAGCTCTTTAGGAATGAGTTGGAGGCAGCTCAAACGCGTTGCAGAACTTCGAACAAGATGGCACGCAGGCGTGGTTGACGCCCTATTACCCCCGAGGGGTTAAAGGATTTAAATAAAGCACAATGAACCTACTTATTGATCTAAGTGTGTCCTAGATTTAGCTTGGGGCAGCCGTTCTACCTATCCTATGTAAACTCCACCGCAATTCAATTATGCAAGTACTAATTCCACTTGCGCAAGTACACGGATTTGATCGAATTTAACTTAAAGTCACAATGACAAGCGAACAATTGATTGCTTTTACAACATACTCATATACCATATGTATTAATAAATTTATTTCGAAGAACATAAATTCCCAAAAAAGTTATTGAATTCCAGATATCAGTTAAACCATTAGTAAGAGCCACTTGTGATAGGATTTTCCAACACAAAACGACGTTTATATCAATTTATCGGCACTTTTTCTTTTTGATATCTTGATCAAAGTCCAGCCCATAAAATTACTTTGGAATTTCATGTTCTTATCCATTGTTTTCGTGAGAATGAATGAGATTTTTGAAAAAATCGGTTTTGTTTAGATTGATCAGACGTATCAATAGAAATACAATCCACACTTTTGCGATCAATCGAGTGGACGAAAACACAAATGTATCTATGATAATATATATCTCTCTTCTTCTTTTTCCTATTTCGGCGAGGTTATGATCCGCAAACAATGGATCATAACCCTTCCACTTCACATATGATATATATCTGTTCACTGAAATTTTTTTTTATGACATTGTAAACACAGAAACATAAAAATTATGCCACACGAGGGCGATAAGACTGTCAGGGTTTGTTTGCGATTAGAAAAAAAAAAAAAAAAGTCAGACATGAAATTAATAAACATTTAAAGCATAACACGAACCAACTCATCGGTAGTATCATCGAATTCCAAAAGTCTTAGGTAACCATAGGAGTCGACTACGCGAGAGAACACCATGTTCTTCATCTGATCAGCGACGTATTGATCCAATTTTTATGATACAAATTGCACAAAAAAAAAAAAATAAAAAATAGATAGCACGAACGGATTATGCTTTCCTCCGCGATAAAATGTGTGTACTGACTTGCTATTTCGACTGATAACACGAGACTGAGGTGCTGAATTTTCAAAGCGCCAGGGTTAACACAAAGAGGTGACTTCTTATCAGGGGGTGACACTAGTACGGATAACAGGTGATAGATATGGTGATGATTTATAGCTCATTACCTTTCGATTAACTGACAGTTTTATGCAGTTCTAGGAGGGCGAGTGCTATATAACTAAGGGGTTAGTTGGTATTATAATATTTGTGATACTATGGTTATCCACTTGGCTATGATTTACATGAATTTACATCAATATTGTGTCATTCAATGTGTGACAGCAGAAACGTGATCAAATAGAGTGGTGAAATGTAATATAGATAAATTTGTTTTGGAATTGAGTCCTTGCAGAGGCACTAAACAGAATTATACGCCCATTGCGTCACCTCAAGCGATAGGAAAACGCTTTAAGTGTTCTCTGTTTTCAATTTGATCACTGCTCAAGCAGACTGGGCAGAATATTTAGATGAATGGAGCGTGTTTTAACTTTGAGGATATCTCCATGGCAGATTGGATTAAAGTTGTCTAAGCTGGTAGGATTTTCAATACTACGTCAGGGTATTGAAAAAGAGATGGTGGCGGATGAACCCTTAATGGGCCAACGGCAGCGCTCATATCCCCGAAGTGGGTTACTGACATCGGTGTATCCGGCCTCTTGTCCTAGGGGTACAAAAAAAAGGATCTGGCCCTCCAGGTTGGGGGTTGTGCGGTCGGGTTAACTTCCCTACCACGTAAAAAACCTTTGGTTACTAGGCAACCAACAGCCTCGGGTACGGATGATCTTACTGTTGACGACCCATGCAAACGTAAAAAGGACAACGATCTTCGTGTCTGCACATGGAATGTTAGGTCCCTCTACAAACCACGTGCAGCCGAACAATTTGCGGAGGCCTTAGAGTGTCTCAAAGCAGACATTACCGCCATCCAAGAAGTGCGATGGGATGGGCCGGGCAAAAGGAGTATGAAAAACTGCGACATCTACTACGGCGATTGCTACAGACAAAAAGGACAGCGTCTATTCGGGTGCGGATTTGTCATTGGAGGCAGACTTAGGCAAGAAGTCTTGAGTTTCCGGCATGTGAACGAGCGCCTCATGACTATCCGTATCAAGGCTAAATTTGCCAACATTAGCCTAATATGTGTTCACGCCCTTCACGAGGAGAAGGACGACGCGACAAAGGATGACTTCTACCAGCTCTTGGACAAGACGTATGAGCAATGCCCTAGCCACGACGTTAAAATTATCCTAAGTTATTTCAACGCAAAGCTAGGAAGAGAGGACGTCTTTAGTAGCGTGGTCGGAAAGCACAGCCTGCACGACATCACATCCGACAACGGACTCAGGCTAATCGACTTTGCGGCGGGGCGAAACTTTGTAATAGCTAGTACGCGGTTCCCACGTCTCGATATTCACAAAGGAACGAAATGGCAATATAGTAGTAGAATCGCAGTCGGTGCTGAGGACATGGAAGGAACACTTCTGCAGACTGTTAAACGGCGATGATGATCAATATTCCGCTGTCAGGCAGAATGAGCCATTCAACAGTGACGATGGCAATCAAGACTCCCGTCAACCCGATCAGAATGAAGTGAGGATAGCGATATCTAAACTCAAATCAAACAAAGCTGCTGGAGCCGACGGCCTTGCCGCTGAACTTTTCAAGGCAGGAGGAGATGAGTTGGTAAGGAGCATGCACCAGCTCATCTGTAAAATCTGATCGGACGAAAGTATGCCCGATGAATGGAACCTCAGCATCGTTTGCCCGATCCTGAAGAAAGGAGACCCTCTGAACTGCGCCAACTACAGAGGTATAAGTCTCCTAAATATCGCATATAAGATCCTGTCTGCCGTACTATGTGAACGACTAAAACCGATCGTCAACAACCTGATAGGTCCTTATCAGTGTGGTTTCAGGCCTGGAAAGTCCACCATTGACCAAATATTCACACTACGGCAGATCTTGGAAAAAACCCATGAATATAGAATCGATACGCACCACCTTTTCATCGATTTCAAAGTTGCCTATGATAGCGTGTATAGAGACGAGTTATACAGAGTCATGTCTAGTCTTGGCATCCCTGCCAAGCTCGTCCGTTTGTGCAGAATGACGATGGAGAACTCTCGCTGCTCCATCAAAGTCGGTAAGAACATCACCGAACCGTTCGATGTCAGGAAAGGTCTTAGACAAGGCGACGCGTTATCATGCGATCTCTTTAACATTGTACTTGAGAGAATTGTACGAAACTCACAAGCCAACCCCGGAGGTACAATCTTCTTCAAGTCTGTACAACTACTCGCTTATGCCGATGACATTGACATAATCGGAAGAACTCAGCGGGCAGTCAATGGGGCATTTACGAGTATTGAGAACGAGGCAGTAAAGATGGGTCTAGCGGTCAATGAAAGCAAAACAAAATATATGCTGTCTACAAAAAAGGACACCCAACATTGGCGTCTTGGGCAGAACGCCACAATAGACAGATACAATTTTGAGGTAGTAAAGGATTTTGTCTACCTAGGCTCTATGGTCAGCTCCGCAAATGACATCAGTGGAGAGATCACACGGAGAATTACTCTTGCCAATCGTTGTTTCTATGGGCTAAAACGGCAATTGAGTAGCAAAGCCCTATCTCGAACTACTAAGGTAACTCTTTATAAGACATTAATCATCCCAGTCCTGCTGTATGGCGCAGAGGCATGGGCTTTGACAAAACCGGATGAGGATGCCCTTGGTTATTTCGAGAGAAAAGTTCTTCGAGCGATCTTTGGTCCCGTCTGCATAGACGGTGAGTGGAGGAGAATGTACAATGCCGAACTATACGGCCTGTACAAGGACATCGACTTAGCCAGAAGAGTTCACATACAGCGACTAAGATGGCTGGGTCATTTAGAGCGGATGAAGCCCAACGTTTCCTCTAAGGAAGTCTTCGGATCCACCCCGGAAGGACGACGCAGCAGAGGACGACCTCGCGGTAGGTGGCACAAACAAGTGGAGGGGGACCTCAACCAATTTGGCGTGCGCAACTGGAGGCAGCTGGCTCGTAACCGTGCTGGCTGGAGAGGTTTGTTGGTTGAGGCCCAGGTCCACCCCGGACTGTAGCGCCATCTAAGTAAGTAAGTAAGAAAGCCTAAATCGGTCTTAAATAATCTTACTTCGAAAGTTTTAGTCAACCCCTTGTTTACAGGTGTTCAAAACCAAGCCAATTTCAAATTTTTATAGCCAGGATGCAAAAGTGTATAGAGGAAGGAGTTTTTCCTGGGGCATGGAAGCTTTAACTTTTGGTACTGCTACCAAAAGGAAACAAACCACCTGGAGAACCATCGTCATATCTCCCAATATGTTTACTCGACACTTTGGGAAAGATACTTGCACGATACTATACAACAGACTGATCGTGGTAGCAGAAGAGAAAGGAGCACTGTCAGGCCATCAGTTCGGATTTAGAAAATCGCGTTCTACCGTTGATGCCATAAAAGCGGTAGTTGACACAGCAGCTGGAGCGATCTAAGGAGAAAGATGGCGAGGGGGGACAAAGAAATACTGTGCAGTAGTGACTTTGAACATCAAAAACGCCTTTAACTCGGCAAATTGGTCGTTCAGAAGGAGATCGCTAGCTAAAATGGATACTCCATACTACCTATTGAGGATAGTTACAAACTACTTCACCAACAGGAAGTTAAGGTACTACAACAGAACGCAAGGATCGATACTAGGCCCTCTGTTATGGAATATCATGTACGACGGAGTCCTGCGACAAGGAGTTAAGATAATCGGGTTCGCTGACGACATCGCGCGTAGTCACCGTGGCTAAAATACATCCACGAAATAGAATCAGCAATAAACGAAGCAATTGAAAAAATTAAAGACTGGCTAGGATCCGCCGGCTTAGAATTAGCAGACCATAAAACTGAAGCTGTTCTTATAACAATTCGAAAAGCTGCTGAATATGCGAATATTCGATTCGTAAATCAGACTACAAGATCCAAGAAAGCAGTCAAATATTTAGGAGTAATGCTCGACAACAGGTTAAGGTTTAAAACGCACGCGGAATACTCGAGCAAGAAGGCATCACTACTGCAGGCAGCCCTTTCTCGAATACTGCCAAACATCGGTGGACCTGGATATGTTAGACGGATTCTACTATCCAGAGTGGTTAGCTCGGTTCTTCTATATGCTGAACCGGTTTGGGCGGCGGCGGCTTTAGCGACGATACAAACACGGAGAAAAGTATCGTCAACACACAGGCTATGCGCGATAAGAACAATCAGTGGTTTCCGAACAATATCGGACGAAGCAGGCTGTGTCATAGCCAGAATTATCCCCATCGACATCCTTGCAAATGAGATGGTAAGGATCTATGAAAGGAAAAGCTCGAGTCATCAAGAAGCAGGTAATGCCAAGAGAATAAAGGAGGAGAAGACAACATCACTAGCTATGTGGCAAGCCAGGTGGGATAACAGTACAAAAGGTAAATGGACCTACAAGCTGATCCTCACCATTGAGGTCTGGACCAAGCAAGTGCATGGGGACTACAACTACCACTTTTCGCGGTTTCTATCGGGTCACGGCGGCTATCCCAAATATTTACATAGATTTGGACATGATAACTCACCTCTTTGTCCACATTGTTCAGACCAGGAGGAAGATACAGAGCACGCAATATTCCATTGCAATCGCTTCACGGAATGGAGAAATAACCTGCCAAGTTCATCATTCTTTATAGACCAAATGCAGCGGTCAGAGGAGAATTGGCTGGAGATGTGTACACTCATAACGAAAGTGCAAAAAGAGCTCCGAATAACTCAAAAAGCAAGGAGAGCAGAAGCAGCAATACAAGAAGTATAGAATTAATTGCTAACCAGCCCAGCGAAGTAACACCTTACGGCAGTCCCGCGGGGAGAGTGGTAGAAGTGTGCAGGGTGTGAATTAGTACGTAGGCGCATTCCTGGCATCGAGTATTTGGGATTGTGATGCTAGCATGCGCTACTAGTATCTTTGGAAGACTACCACATCCCTTGGCGCAACCAAAAAAAAAAAAAAGCCGATTTCAAATGCAAGGTGTTGAGAGATACAGACGCATTTAATGAGACTATGGTATTTCAATATCTTGCTGTGATGGACCTACGTATGTTGAAACGGATGTCACCAAATTGGTACTCAGAAATAAAAGCTCTTCATGCGGACAACTAGCAAAGTAGATTAGACTGCAATTGGTACAACGAGATCCACACTAAGAAAAGCCTTACACAGTTCTTCGAGACTATTGTTCGTCCAAGCTTCCAAAATTTGTTTATACTACTCCGATCTGTTTATCCTAAAATGCAGGGAAAGTCTGGACATCAGTTTGCGTAAATATCAGCATTGATCTTAGGGTTATATTTTCCGTCGAATTAGGTTTACTCTGTACTAAGGGAAGGGTATAAGGTTCGAGTTCCATAAAACGCCAAACACTTCTTAACTGTCCCGCTTCGCAAGAACGTATGTACAATTTTCGAGAGCACAACTCTCATGGGGAAGCTTCTAAACGTGGCCTTCGAGTACAGCATCCAATTTTAGGTCCTTTTCATTCCTTCCATACACAACACGAATGGTTTCGAGAGGCTAGACTATGGTCACTTCATGTCGATTATTTATTTCTTTAAGACAATGTCGACAAATCAAATGGCTATCATTCGCCTAATTTGACTTTTACAGGCCCTTGTTTGAAATTTATTCCCAAAAATACTAGCTGCACCCTACCTAGTTCATCTTCCTTTGTAAAGTTATAAGCCCCTACTTTCAAGCTCCCGAACGAGACTGAGAATTAGACCTAACGCCACTAGGAGAATCCAAAAGGCTATTGAACCACAAGCATGCCAAGATTCTACGGGCACTCTATTGCAGCCTTCCCAGCGGTACAACTATCTTTTCAGAATAAAACGGAAAACCCACATACAATCCACAAGTGTTCAGGAAACCTATGAAACATTTTCATCTGCCAAGGTCACATAAAATTTCTTTATTTCCATTATAACACATTTCTCAATGGTCAAAGCAAACTGCACTTAATTACGTTCCACATATCTACCTCCTGCAGAACTTCTCCCTATTTGACGGAATTTTTTTACGCTAATACATGTAAGGTTTCAATCCATTGCTGTACAACAAGAATATCAGGTAATAGTGTTTAAATATCACATTAATGAGAAGAAGGGGAGAATCGCATCGCACATGCCTGGTTGACCGAGAAACCGCAGTTGATGCCAATGAGTTGAATGTATCTGTGGGTAAAGGTTTGTTTGCCCGCTTTTCATGCGGAATACATGCATCCTGAAACCAACAATGGAATTTATTATGTTTTCGGTTTCTCTATGGAGAACGTAATTTGATCAATGAGGTTAGCTCATCGATTTTCATCATTCAACACCTTACGATGTTAATGGAATGATGGGAGTCACAAACTTACTGACACTGAGAGCGATTGAAGACTTTGCATGTTCGTATGAAGCACACTTTGTGTGTTTTCTCTGCTCTGGATGATAAAAAGTTCAACGAACATATCAGTTGATACTATTGGCACAAGAGACATGATGGAAGGTATCAATTGATAAGCTTCGGTTACATGCTTAGTTTTTTTTTTTTCTTTAAAATTGGCTTGGAAGAGATGTTGTTCTTGAAGATACTTAAAGCATTTTAAAATGGTGGTTAAGGTTTGTTTGTGGGCGCAGTGGCGTAAGTGTTTAGTGTGTCGGATCACTACGCGTGAGGTTCCGAGTTCGAATCCTACAAAACACCAAAAAGTTTTTTCACGGTCCCACCTTTCGCGAGCGTCTGACAAACATCCGAGAGTATTGTTGCCACGAAAAAGCTTCTCAAATCGCCGTTCGGATTCCGCATTAAAACTGTAGGTCCCTTCCATTCGTGTGAAAAAATATAACGCACACAACATGGTTGCGAGAAGCTGGGCCCTGGCACTTTAAAGAGCTGTTGCGCCAAATATTTGTATTTGTAAGGTTTGACACTACAACAGAGGAGAGGTAATTTTGTTCTGGACCTTTTACTGAATTCATGTACATGTTTAGGTTATTTTGTTCTTCCTATTTTGGCGAGGTTATGATCTGAACTCAAGGGATCATAACCCTCCCATTTCACTGCATATTTACTGATTCGCCTAATCACCTTAATACCCCCTGCAACACCCAAGAGCTTGATTGTTTAGTTGAAGATTTAGCCTCATTTCTCAATAGAGCGATGGCTTCTTCCTGTCCTATAATTCAACCGCGAGGCAAGAAAAAGCCGCATTGGTGGACTGCAGGCTTATGTCCTTTAAGAAATAATTGTAGAAAACTATTCAACAATACCGTACAAGAGACGCGCTAGACTGCGACTTGTGCAAGGCAACCCTAAATATATACAAAAAGAATTAAGGAAAGCCAAACGTAATTCTTGGAGACTCTTCTGTGGTAAAATAGAAGAAACCTCTGAGGCATCTAGCTAAGGAAAATTCTCTCTTCAAATTCAATAACATCCAGTAACCTTTAGAAAATTGATGGGCCTTGGATGAATTCCAGCGAAGATTCACTAAATTACTGTTTGACACTCACTCATTTCATTGATTTGCTGACACAGCCACTTCTACCTACCTATCTACCTACCACTCATTTCCCAGGTAGTTCCCAAGTTGTTAGGAACATGGTTCAACAGACCATCTGTACGAATAACCAACTCCTCAAACTTGATTACCCAGAATAAACTCCATTGGGCGCTACATAGCTTCAAACCATATAAATCCGCGGGACCAGACGGCATAATACTGGGAATTGTCTAGTAAGCAAGCATGCTACAAGGCTGGGTCTTCTTGCAAACAACTTTTGTAGGACCTGCATGGATGAAGAAGAGGAAGAAACTATCCCTCACCTTCTTTACTGTTACTGCCCAGCTTTCTCTCGCTGATGGAAGCTTCACCTAGAAACCTTCTATTACAACGATATAGGCGATCTGATAAAAAAAAAAAAAATAAATAAATATTTGGCGCAACAGCTCTTTAAGTGCCAGGGCCTAGCTTCTCGCAACCACTCATGTTGTGTGCGTTATATTTTTCACACGAATGGAAGGGACCTACAGTTTAATGCCGTATCCGAACGGCGATTTGAGAAGCTTTTTCGAGACAACAATACTCTCGGATGTTTGTCAGACGCTCGCGAGAGGTGGGACCGTGAAAAAACTTTTTGGTGTTTTGTAGGATTCGAACTCGGAACCTCACGCGTAGTGATCCGACACACTAACCACTTACGCCACGGCGCCCACAATCATGGGGTTTATCAATGCGATCTGATAAACATACATATATAAGAGCTGGACGACATCGTAGCTGACGCGCAGGGGAAACACCCAGTGATTATTGCTGGAGATTTCAACGCCTGGGCTACTGATTGGGGCAGTAGAACCACAGACGCAAGGGGAAGAGCTCTAATCGAATGCTTCGCAGCACTGGACATTAGTCTGGCCAACGACGGTACAGCGGAAACGTTTCGAAAGGCAGGCAGAGGATCAATCATTGACATCACATTCATGAGCAACTCACTCCTGCGGTAAACCAAATGGCGGGTCAGCGAAGACTATACCCACAGTGACCACCAGGCAATCATATTTAATGTCGGCGAGGAGAAACGTAGACTGCGTCCCACCCTAACAGGACCAAAGTGGAAGGACACGCTTTTCGTCAAAGACATGTTCGAAGAAATGTTAAACACCAGCGCCACAACAAATAATGTCTGTAAAGGTCTGTCAATAAAAGAGGCGAGCCCTGCTACTGGTGGACCGACGGGATTAAACGGCTCAGGGCGAAGTGCCTACAAGCACGACGCAGATCTCAGAGATCCAGAGGCAGACAAGATTTCCAAGAGCGGCTAACCACATTCAAATTGGCGAGACGAGAACTGGAAAGGGCCATTAAGGAGAGTAAGTCAAGGAGCTTTAAGCGGCTCTGTGACGAGGCCGAATTAGACCCCTGGGGCATGGCGTATAGAGTGGTGATGAAGAAGCTTAAAAGCAGCAGGTCTCCACAAATTACATGCCCGGCAATGCTAAAGACTATAATAGAGCACCTATTCCCCCATAGACCAACTACTATGGTCTCCATCACAAGGGAGATCAGCATGGAGCATATCCCGGCAATCACGTCAGAAGAACTCTTTGGGGCATGCAGAAAAATCGGAGACAGCAAAGCACATGGACCGGATGGCATCCCGAATAGGGCAATCAAGGCGGCTGTTAAGACGAGACCGGACATCTTTCTAACAACGATGCAAAGGTGCATAGAGGAGGGGGTATTCCCTACACCATGGAAATTGCAACATTTAGTGCTGCTTCCAAAGGGCAATAAGCCGCCCGGACAACCATCATCGTATCGCTTAATATGCCTGCTCGATACGCTGGGAAAGATCATAGAGCGTATCATCTATAACAGACTGCTTGCGGTGGCGGAGGAAAACGGAGCCTTGTCAGACTGTCAGTACGGCTTCAGAAAATCACGCTCTACCGTCGATGCCATAAAGGCGGTAGAGGATATAGCAACTGAAGCAATACAAGGAAAAAGGTGGAAATGGGGGACGAAGAAATACTGCGCAGTAGTAACGCTCGACGTCATAAATGCGTTCAACTCGGCAAGCTGGTCATTCATTAGGAGATCCCTGGCCAGGATGGATACACCATACTACCTGCTGAGGACAGTCACGGACTACTTCAGCAATAGGAAGCTAAGATACCATACTAACGATGGCGTTAAGCACTACAGTGTTTCCGCGGGAGTCCCGCAAGGGTCGGTTCTGGGACCTCTCCTATGGAACATTATGTACGACGGAGTTCTGCGACTAACATTACCCGAGGGAGTCAAAGTAATTGGCTTCGCTGACGATATCGCAGTGGTTACAGTAGCCAAGCACGTACCCTAGGTGGAGTCTGCCACGGATGAGGCAGTTATAAGAATAAAGGAATGGCTGGAGTCTACCGGTCTGGAACTAGCTGCCCACAAGACCGAAGCTGTCCTAATAACCAGCCGCAAAAAGGTGGAATATGCCAGTTTCCGGGTCGGAAACCGGACAATCAGGTCCAAAGAATCCTTGAGGTACCTTGGAGTCACGCTCGACAACAGGCTGCGCTTCAAAGCCCACGTCGAGCTAGCAGCACTCGAGCTATTAGTATCTATGAAGATTATACATCCTTGGCGCAACCTAAAAAAAAAAAAAAAAAAAAACATATTAAGAGCCACTGACGCTTCATCAGAAGCTTAAAATCATTTAACGAGTAGGTAGAGAGAAACGTTCTCCTATGATGCGCATGGTATCACAATGGACCTATTGTTGATCTAAGTGCGTTGGCGTTTCTCAGCTGCTAGCGACTTTAACCTAACCTAACCTATCGCTTAGCAACATGGAAAGGGATCAAAGTCAAAAAGAGTCCATACAAAGGAAACAGACTAAGGTCAACGACCAATTTCTTAAGGACGCTAAACAGCTGGGGTTGGTTGTCGCAGTTTATGAAACTTTCGCAAGCTTTGTGGTGGTGTCAAGCTTAAATGTTCTACGGGACGTCAGTAGAATGGTGGTGGTGCCAAGCTTAAATATTCTAGAATAAGCACAACCAATAAACTAAATCCCAAACCTTCAAAGTTAACTCCTGCGTATAAAGTGAGACTTAATCTAAAAAAAAAATCCTTTACGTCACGCAACACTGTTGCTATAATTACGCAAAGAATATGGACCGGATGTAGATTGTCCCAGTCAACCTTCTTCGAAAGCCAGCAAACTATCGCATTCGTCCAGGATACTTAGACCAGCACTCATGGACAAAACAAATGCCTTTAGAACCTCATCTTATAGACTTTCAACATGAATTAAAAATAATAGCGATGGAGTTCATTTTAAGAGCAGATATGGGTATCCACAATCCGTAGAAATATTGGTCAGGAAGCAACGTCAAGGAAACTATCTTACGAAAAATAGAGCGCGACCAGCTCAGCTGGTATTGCCATGTTCAAAGAAGAGATCATTTGAACCCTGTTAAAAAGGCAATATCAATGAACGATCTAAAGAGGCAGGAGAGGCAGGTCTAGAATCGCCTGGATCACACAAATGAGACGACATCGGCATTTCATTGGCCTCAGTATCCGAGTGATCCAAAATTGGGAGGTCTGCCGATATTTTCTGAGGTCAAATAGGCGAAAATACCAAAAAGTTTTTTCACGGTCCCACCTCTCGCAAGCGTCTGACAAACATCCGAGAGTATTGTTGTCACGAAAAAGCATCTAAAATCGCCGTTCGGATTCGGTATTAAACTGTAAGTCCCTTCCATTCGTGTGAAAAATATAACGCACACAACATGAGTGGTTGCGAGAAGCTAGACCCTGGCACTTTAAAAGAGCTGTTGCGCCAAATATTTGTAAATAGGCGAACCCCACAGGCGGATCAGTAGAAATGCGGTGAAAAGTGAGGGTTATGATCCCTTGTTTTCGGATCATAACATCCCCGAAATAGGAAGAAGAAGAAGCAATGAAGCAAAATTTCGAGGTCAAATCTTGGAGCGCAGAAAGCAAACAAAAGTCGAATATACTACCTCTCCACTCTTTTTCCTTGAATAAATTTTTCAGGATTAACTAGAACCCACCCTCATACAATAAATTCATTTTCCCATTTCGAAAGGGTTTACTCGCCGTCACTAGGAGACTAGATATCGTTCTTAAAATTTTACATAGCAGCAGATGAAGATAGAATAAATGTTCAGCTTTATTGTAACTGGAAGAAATTGCAGTGGAGGAAGTTCAAGGATTAAGAAATTCTAAGACGCATTTTACCTGAGTTCCCCTAGATGCATTGTTACATCAAAAAAGCTCCAATTAGGGACTATGTTTCTTTTCTTTTAAACGACATGAAAAATAAAAGACAATTAACTAGTTGAATGGTATCATTCGGATAAGACAAGGATAAGCTATGAAATATGAAGACCCTCTTATCCTGTTTTTTTTATTTTCCTTTCCACTTTTATTATTCTAAGCAGCACACCATTCTGCAGTCATGAGAGTTTAAATTATTCCTCATCATAGGTATGGTATCCTTGAAACAAAGAATTTATCCTTATGAACTCATTTTATTTTCAAAGACAGTTGCTGTTCCCCTCTGCACACACACAAATGGAAGGCATGGCAATTGAATTAAGTTCTAAAGCACTTACTTGTCCCAGTTCCACTGGTGTAACGTGGGTTTTATGTCAAGTGAAACGATGAATTCTATTTTTATTTTTTTTTTGTTAGCTTTCTCTCAAAACTGCATCTAATTGGAACGCTGAATGATGTAGGACATATTTTTTAAGGGAATCGTTGTATAGTGATGCTGAAGGTTTTTTTCTTTTAAAAGGATCTAAAATATCTCATGTGATTGCAAAATACTTTTGACTAACAAGCCAAATATTGACATATGCCATAAAAATGGAAGGATTTAACTTTGTGTTAATTAATAGTTATATTTGAATAGAAATGATTGGATGAGGATGTAGGATGTAGGAGTCTGAACTTCATTACTGTTGCTTGTGTTTACAAGGCCTTTAACTAACTTAAAGTCAGTAGTAATTATCATCGGAGTAGAGCTTCGTTCCTGTGATTGAGCTGGACCTTTTCTTCCTCCGATTCCCGTAGTTGAAACAATAATAGGGAGATTAAAGAAAAGACGTTCGGCAAAGAGCAAACAGATATCTCTTCAGGAACATCCTACGTTAACCACATGAGCACTTTAAGTATTATCATTGAAAAATGTGTCGTTTTTAGGTGCTAGACTTATTTTTTTGTAATTATCAACTGGTTTATGTCTAGGGGTACAACTCTTTTGACGCAATTGAACAACTTTCATAAGTTCAAAATAAAGAGAAAAGACAAGGCATGTCGATCCAATGATCAATTCACGAAAAATCAAATTAATAAACGATAATAGAGAAGAATCCCATCAACCTGATCAAACCTGAAGATGGTCACATCTAGACTTAAATTCAACAAAGCTGCTGGAGCCAGCGGTCTATCCGCCGAACTCTTCAAAACTGGAGGCGATGACTTGGTAAGCAGCATGCACCAACTCATCTGTAAAATTTGTGCTCCTTTAGCCCCTAAATGCAAAATCTAAGCTGCAAACTAATCCAAAGCGTAAGAATGCACAGGAGAAACTAGCTAAACTAAAACTACAGGGTTCAGAGCGCAAAAAGGTGAGGGAAAGAGTGACAACAGAAAAGTCCTCTACCTCAGTTCTTAAAAGAAACGGTACTGAAAAGTTAACATCGAAAAAGTCGCCGGGTAATGGCCCTCGGACAGCAGGAGAGCAGACTTACGGCATTTCGCGGCATGCGAAAAAAAAAAAAAAAACGTTGAAATTTCGACGGACCCTGTCTCTCATGTTTTGTCGGTTATTCTCGAGAAATTTGAAGAACAAAGCAAAATAAATAAAATTATTCTCGATAGGCTGGTTAAGCTTGAAAATAATTCTCAGAAAACGCGTACTTCAACTAGAATATGAATAACAAACGAATGTTAAAAATATGTACTTGGAATGCAAACGGACTTTTGCAAAAACTCGACGAATTGGAAATACCATATTCATGCGTGGAAACGATATTGATATTTGCTTGATTTCTGAAACCCACGTAAAAAAGGAATCGCATTTAAAAATAAAAGGTTATAATGATTACCATGCTTGTCACCCTACGGGAAAAGCGAGAGGTGGATCATCCTTGTTTATTAAAGACTGCATCGAACAATCCGAAGACCTGAAGATAGAACTCGCAACTTTGCAACTGTGCACGATTCGAGTTAAAAATAGTCAGCGCACTCTTAAAATCTCATCTATCTACTGTCCACCGCGTTCCGCGCTTGAAAAATCTGATTTTACTAACTTGTTTGAATCGCTGAAACCTAATTTTATCATCGGCGGCGACTTTAATGCGAAACATACGTTCTGGGGCTCAAGATACAGCTCGAAAAAAGGTAGAATGCTTTATGGCGCAGGTATGGAGTACAGTTGTGATTTCCATGCGATGGATAAACCGACTTACTGGCCAACTGATACTTCGAAAATACCTGACCTGATCGATTTTTTCGTTGTGAAAGGAATATCTACCAACCATATAAAAGTCGAAGACAGCTTTGATCTGTCGTCTGATCATTCCCCGGTTATTTTAACAATCAGCGTAAAACTAGTCTATAACCTAGAGCCAGCGAGATTAACTGGTCGAACAACTAACTGGGAAGGCTTTAGGAACGAAATTGAAGATAGTGTAGAACTGAGCGTCCCACTTACGACACCCTATGAACTTGAGGTTGAAGTTGATCGCTTCGTTGAGATTGTACAGCTCGCCTCTTGGAATAATACTCCTAATCCAAGGAAAACGCCGGACAGATACGGTTTGCGATATCCTCCTATAAGAAAATTGGTCCTCCTATTGCGATATCCTCCTATAAAAAGCGCGTAAAAAATGGCAACAGAGTCGTGCTCCGCAACATAAAGCACACTTGAATCGTCTGTGCAATTTGTTGAAGAAGACTATTAAGGATTTTAAGAATCGTGCAATAGCCTCTTACCTTGAAAGTTTAACAGCGAAAAAAGATTCCAATTATTCACTTTGGAAAGCTGTAAAAGGCACCAAAAGGCCCAAAGTCCCCGCGCCGCCAATCAAATTAAATCAAAAGGAATGGGCGAGGGAAGATAAAGAAAAAGCGGACGCCTTTGCGGCCCACCTGGAAGTAACATTTAAACCGTACGATGGTCAAGTGGTTTACGATAACCGCAATAGGCTGGATTTACCATCTGACGATTTGACGCTCACAAGTGCAACGTTAAGGGAACTCAAACATGAGATCGAGAATCTAAAACCTAAGAAATCTCCTGGTTATGATTTGATTACCGGAGAAATTCTCAAAGTTTTACCTAGAAAAGCATTGATTAAGCTTCTCCATATTGTAAATGCTGCACTCAGTTTAAAACACGTGCCGAGCCAATGGAAAACCGCCAAATGAAGTAAAATCGTACAGACCAATTTCGCTTCTTCCAATCATATCAAAGATTTTCGAGAGGATATTATTAAGGCGTCTCTTCTTCAATGGATTAGAAATTACCTTTCGGGCCGTTCAATACTGGTTGTCTTGGACGGCTTCAAGTCTGCAATTCACCATATAAATGCTGGTGTTCCCCAGGGCTCCGTTTTGTCTCCGACTCTCTTTCTCATTTTTATAAATGACCTCTTGTCTGCAACTTCTAATCCAATCCATTCCTTCGCTGATGACAGTACCCTCAGTTTTTCATATTCGTTCCCTAACTCACGTCCCTGCTCTTCGGCCGTAGAAGAGGAACGACAACGTATGTTAAACACATTAAATTCCGACCTGGACAGCATAACCAAATGGGGTTCAATCAATAGAGTGGAATTTAATGCATCCAAAACTCAATGCTGTCTTCTGTCTTTCAAGCGAAACCAAGACCCTCAACCATTATCCATGAATGGTACTTGCATCGCTGAATCCGAAAGACTTGCCATTCTCGGTATGTGCATCAATAACCGCCTTCGATGGAACGATCACATATTCGAGGTCGCCAAAAATGCTGCAAAATGTCTAGGATTCCTTAAGCGGTGCAAGAAATATTTTACCCCGTCTGATCTGGCCTCCATCTATAAGGCATTCATCCGCCCAAAGCTGGAATATAACGCCCACATCTGGTCTGGTGCACCCAAGACCGTTCTGCACATTCTAGATAGGGTACAGAATCGCGCGTTAAAACTGATAGGTGATAGAGACATCGTGAGCTCCATAGTCTCACTTGAGCATCGTAGAAATGTCTCGTGTCTTTCCCTTTTTTATCGCTTTTTTTATAAAAAATGCTCCAGCGAAATAGCCAGCTGCATTCCTCCCCTTCAAAACTTCACCCGCAATACGCGTCACGCTTCGAATGCACATCAGTTCACCCTCAAGCCCATCTTCGGACGTACTGTCAAATATAGGGATTCGTTTATAAGCCGAACAACACGTTTATGGAACGAATTACCAGCCTCTGTATTTCCTAATCATTACAACCTTCAAACATTTAAAGCCAACACAAACCGGCATCTCCTCTGTCTTCTTCCCCCCTCTTCCTATCCGCCCGTGCCCTGAGAACCAGTATAAGGGTATTAATAATCCCTTTGGCGCGCGCAAATTATAAAAAAAAAGAAAAAAGAAGCAAGCATTCGACGATTGACCATGTGCATAGAATTACTGACGTAATCGAGAAAGCATTTGAAGAAAAAAAGATTTGCTCAAGCCTATTTCTTGACGTCTCGCAAGCCTTTGATAAGGTGTGGCATGATGGCTTGAAATTCAAACTACGACAAGTTCTCCCTGTATGCTTATTCGATATTCTAGAATCATATCTCGGGAATAGAATCTTTCGTGTTAGACATGGAGTCGAATACTTCGAGCTCAAAGAAATTTCGGCCGGCGTACCGCAAGGAAGCGTTCTTGGGCCGCTTCTCTATTTCCTATATACTCGTGATATACCGAACGAAGATGGCACTATCCTTGCTACGTTTGCCGATGACATCGCTATCCTAGCAGTAGGTAAAACAATCAAAGAAACGACTGCAAAACTGCAAAACGCACTGAATAATGTAAATGAATGGACGAGGGACTGGCGGATCGCCCTCAACGAATCTAAATCTGTTCACGTGAATATCACTTACAAGAAAATTAATGACTTGCCACTTTTCCTAAACTCGGCCCGAATACCTTTTGCAAACAAGGCCAAATATCTGGGAATGACACTCGACGCAAGGCTGAAATGGAATTCGCACGTGAAAATGAAACGAAAAGAACTCGAAATCAAATATAGAGAAATGTACTGGTTACTCGGAAAACATTCCCAGCTCAGTACTGAGAACAAACTGCTTTTATACAAGTGCTAAAGCCGGTGTGGACCTACGGTATACAACTTTGTGGTTGTACCAAGAAAACAAATGCCAATATTTTACAAGCTTTTCAAAATAAAGTGCTAAGAGAAATTGTCCAAGCACCGTGGTACAGTAGAAACGACGATATCCACAGGGATCTCGGAATTCCGACAATCGAAGCTGAAACTAGAAGTTTCGCGAGAAAGCATAGAAACCGACTAATCGGACATGCCAACAATACAGTCCTACAAATTTTGGATGAGAGCAATTTATTGCGCCGACTACAAAGGACGAAACCTTTCGACCTGGCGAGATGATTAACCGCGTCTAGATTGCGGAATATGCAGGATCCTTCAGTGGAAAGTAACCTGCCAAACGTTTTTATTTCGTGATAGAAAAATTGCTTGATAAGTTTTTACTTAGTTATCTAACAAGTTTATATCGAAGGGTAGTGTTTTTTTAGTCAGTAAGAATCTGACACTACTATGAGCACGCGCTTGCTATTCTCATAGGGTCTATGGAAGATTTTTCACCTACTCTCGAAAAAAAAAAAATAAAAAATCTGTAAAATTTGGTCGGATGGAAGAATGCCCGACAAATGGAATCTTAGCCTAATCTTGAAGGAGATCCTCCGAACGGTGCCAACTACAGAGCCATAAGTCTTCTTAACATTCTCAAAATCTTACCTGCCGTATTATGTGAACGTATAAACCGCTCGTCAAAAACCTGATAGGTCGTTATAGTGCGGTTTTAGACCGGGAAAATCAACCACTGAACAAATATTCACACTACACCAGATTTTCGAAAAAACCCAGCAATACAAAATCGATATGGCTATGAGCTGGCTATGAGCTATACAGAGCAGTTGACATCCCATCCAAGTTCGTATGTCTGTGCAGGATGACGATGGAGAGCTCTTGTTGCTCCATCAATGTCGGTAAGAACAGCACCGAGCCTTGTGCTGTCAGAAAGCACCTTAAATAGGGCGATGCGCAATCGTGCGATTTCTTAAACATTATACTTGAAAGAATTGTACGGAACTCACAAGCCAACACCAGAGGTACGATTATTAAAAAGTCTGTGCACGTCGTCAGTGGGACATTTATGAGTATTGAGGCAGAAGTAGCAAAGATGTGTTTAGCGGTCAATGAAAGCAAAACAGAATATAAGCATAAGCTGTCTATAAGAAAGGACACTCAACAGGACATATATTGAAGTAGTAACGGTCTTACTAGGCTTTACGGTGAACTCTGGCAATTGGTGCTGTTTCTATGGGCTAAGAAGGCGATTGAGTACTAAAGCCCTCTCACGAACAACCAAGAAGGGTCTTAATACCCTCATCATTCCAGTACTGCTCTGTGGCGCAGAAGCATGGACCTTGTCAAAAGCGGATGAAAACACTATTGGTCGTTTTGAGGAAAAGGTATTATATAATAAAAAAAATCTACGAGTTGCACAGCGATAGAGATCTAGTCAAGAAGGTTCGAATTTATCGACTAAGATGGCTAGGACATTAGAGCGAATGGACTTTGCGCTAAAGGAAGACCTAACCTGAAGTGGCGTGCGCAACTGAAGGCAGTTGGCTAAAGACCGATCTAGCTGGAGAGGAATATTGGTTCAGACCCAGGTCAGTCGCGGACTGTAAGCGTAGTAAAAGTAGAGTCTGCTTTTGATTTGTACAATTTTTATCGATTTCGTGTTTAGTTACTCGTATAGAATCATAAACTTTAACCATATATCATTCGGCTTTGGAACAGAGTTAAAAGTGCTATACAAGCTGTGTCAAAATAGCACCTCCACCAGCATACGAGTAGTTGGACAACAAGTCGGAAGTACAGAATTGTCGGTGCCTTTGAAATGCTCTCTTGGTTGACACAAAATCATTATGACATAAGCTGTCGAATTTTTCTAAAATCTGGAGAAGCATTGCAATCAGACACCAATTTGCAACGTACCCCAGGAGAAGAAGGCTGCATACCTAATTGTTAAAATCAGAAACAGTGTATGTTCTGTTCACAACGCATCTCAAAGGAATAGCTTTATAAGTAAAGAACGAGTAAGGAACCCAAACGATTCTAGAGACGTGAAAGTGGCAATCGATTGATTAATGGAATCCGCATACCGCTTACATAAGGTCAAAGAGGCGAACCCCACAGGCGGATCAGTAGAAATGCGGTGAAGCGGGAGGGTTATGATCCCTTGTTTTTGGATCATAACCTAGCTACAAAAGGAAGAAGAATGGAATCCGTATACCCAAGTCGAATGCAGATTGAACCACTCTCGAAAATCTAGCGCCAAAGAGGATTCCCGACAATCAGGAAGGTAAGGTTAGTTTAGGTTGAGTAGGGTTATGAGCAGGGATAGGATTTTGCTAACTTTGCCTCTTTTTTTTGCTTAATCGGAAGATAGTATTGACTTTACACAAACACGTTTCATGTCCTCCTGATTCCAAATATATGTATTTTATTTTGCCTTTTTTGCCTTTTTATATCGTTATTGCCTTTTTTGCCGTTGTTGGCTTTTTCTGCCTTTTTTGCCTATTTTGTTTTTTTCTCAAAGTTTGTTCGCTAAAAAAATTGTAGAAAAATGCGCGTTTGCATGTATGTATATCTGTTCAAACATGCGTCTTACTCACACTACGTTATACGCATACCTAAATTTAAAACGTCTAGTCCGTGGGGAGAGTCAACATGGAAATATGTACATGACCACAGACGGTTTACACTTGTATGTGACCGCAGACGTTACTGTGTATAGCTCTATTACATATTTCTTGTTTGTATACAATACATAATAGAATAGAGCGCGACCGGCTCAGCTGGTATTGCCACGTTCAAAGAAGAGATCATTTGAACCCTGTTAAAAAGGCAATATCTATGCACGTTCCAAAGACATCGCGATGTAGGAAAGGCAGGCCTATAAACGCCTGGATCAGACAAATGCGACGACATCGGCATTTCATTGGCCTCAGTAACCGAGTGATCCAAAATCGGCGGGCCTGCCAATATTTTCTGAGGTCAAATAGGCGAACCCCACAGGCGGATCAGTAGAAATGCGGTGAAGTGGGAGGGTTGTGATCCCTTGTTTTCGGATCATAACCTCGCTGATAAAAGGAAGAAGAAGAAGAAGACATAATATGCGGATTATTTTGCTCGGATTAAAAAAATCGTCAGCGTTCTTGAAGACGATGCAAGCTGTGTTGTGTTTGCAAAGGAATTGATTGAAGATGAAGCAGTACAAGCGCAGCTGGCGTACATCAAAGTCAATTTTAGGTTTTTAGTCGACCCAAAAAAACGAACTTTCGAAGACAGGTATTTTTGAGAGTCTGTACTTATAATTTTAACTAGTATTATTCTGATCAAGGAACATCAATTGACAAAGTGTTGCCGGTTTTAAAGAACATTCAGCAAAACTTGAAAAAAGCAAAAGGGCCGATTGCAAAGGAAGTCCTGAAGAAGTTTACTGCCGTTTTCAATGCAAATACGGGACTGAAAACTATTGAGCAGATAAATTCTATAATGAACGGCGGTTTGGATTCCAAACTTCCAGAAAATATTGATGTTAATAATGTTGAAAGCTTTAAATGGGCTCTACTCGTTTCAGCGGAAGTAGAAAGGTCATTTAGCTCTCTAAAGGCGCTTCTAAGAAAGAACCGGAGAAGATTATTACCAGAAATTTCAAAAAGCTATTGGTAGCTCAATGCTACTATAACTAAATGTGCATTTACTTTCCTTTTCTTATTTTTGAATAAATGCCTTTTTTTGCCTTTTTTAGTGTTTTGTTTTGCCTTTTTTTACTTTTTTATGTCAACAAAATCCTAACCCTGGTTATGAGGTTACCATAAGACACTTAGTACCAAGGGCCCATCACGATCCCTAGCAACAATTAGGAAAGAACTGACAGAAAATTTACCCGAAAGCCTGGTGAATTGTTTTCGATATAGTCACATTAGTGAGCTCAAATGCAAATCCCACAATCTCCTAAAGCACGTGAAATATTACCGGCAAACATTCTTTAAACTAATAATTTGTCATCCTTAACGAGTACCTTCACCGATGCCGCCATAGTTCCATAACTCATGCCTTAATCTCACCGTAAAAATGTCACTACGCACATTTTTCGCGCGCTCATACCTCATTTCGGTCTTTGAAACTTTGAAATGGGTCCCGTATACGGATGCCTCATGCGCCTCTCTCTCTCTATATCGAGAATGCATTCCTGTGGTTATTTATAATAAGCATCTTCAGTGCGCCAAGTGTATCTTCACTTCAGTAGGTAGTGCTCTTAACAAAAATACTTTTCGCTGGCAAATAAAACATTTTTCACAGTCGCTGCCCCCCTTCCCCCTTATTACATTGACAGTCGACAGTCGGCAGAAAATTCTAAAGACGTAGAAGATGCTGCATGTATGTAGGTACTTAGTACCTACCCAAAAAGTCTGCCTGTGGAAGGAAGGAAGGAACGAAGGAAGGAAGGAAGGAAGGAAGGAAGCTGATTCACACATTCACAGAGGAAACTATATTTTCGGTTTCTATTTTCGGGATGCAACCAAACAACACAAGACTTTCTATCTCCGAATGAACAGAGGTAGCACGGTTGTGCATGGCATAGCATATGGCACAGATGAACAGCAACAACAAAATGCAAGACTGCAGCTGAGGATGAGGGTGTTTATATGGTTAAGTCTGACCTGATTTATTGAGGGAGTCTACTCGTATCTAGCAATGCAGAGTAAAAAGATATCGAGAAGGGAAATTCCTTTAAGGATCTGTATGTGCCACTTGGAATCCTCTAACAGCTGAGGGCATACCATGTACCGTCGTTTCCGAATAACACAACAAAAAAAAGTCTTGTACAATTTATTTTATCGATGACATTTGATATTTTTTAGGTACCCCTTGTACGTCCTTTCTCTAGCACCAAACAGGATTGGAGTAAGATAACATCATGTCTCATTTTTTGATTTAGCAGTTCCTTTTTGGTGTCGTTATTTATAGAAGAAGTATGTCTTACGTCGTCTCTTGTTAGAGGGTGAACCTAAGGCAATGCCTTTACTAAACGACGTTTGATTGATTTTAGGTCACTGAGAGGGATTCAATTTCATGAGTATCTTCCAACAGAATGGCTATGGAGATGTCAGAGGTTTATTAAGAGGAACAGCTGAATTGCTTCTGTGTGATTAGGTCAGAAAGGGGGTTTATTTTCTATTTTAAGAAACTGAAGTTCTGGTTCCTAATAGTTTTCAAATTGAGCTTAGCACATCTGACTATCTAAACGTTTATGTAATGAATCAAACAAAAGTTTATTTTTAGGTAAAATTACGTCATATCTCGCGGAGCGCTTGAATAGAGAGATTTCCATGTCGGAAACATCAACTGGGTCTATAAATCTGAATGCGACACAAAAACAATTTGCCGGCAAATGACGTTCCCGACTTTTGACCTTCAGTTCGTGTGTTTTTTTGACTTTGACATTCTTTTAATGACTGGCATTTGTTACGCACTCAACTAACATTCTTTTATTCACGTTTTGAGTAGTGTTTAGTGATTTTTTTTTTTCTTTAAATAGACTTTGAACTTGAAAATTCATTTGACAACTTGATTTATAGGAATTTTTGAGAATTTAGGTTGAAATGCTTTTTTTTTTTAAATATTTATGTTCGATGCGATAACACCACACACGACAGTGAATCTATTGTTATTATTGAAAACATTCTCATTGCCATGTAGGAATAGAGATTAGCAGTGGGTTTTCGAATTTACTGAAAGAGAATTGAGGAAAAAGTAACGAATCTAGGAGAGTTTTGGAAACAAAAAACATGTATGCTCTTCGAAACACAAAAGTGCAGACAAACTTCTAAAGTGAATTAGTCAACTTTGTGATTAAAAGTATGAATATTCGTCATCTTCGGAAAGGCTTTACAAACTCTAAACCATCTAGAAATAATCAAGATATTACAGCGAACTGGTTGCATGATTATGTATCAAACCATCCCCTGCCTCAAGGTAAACAACTGAAGAATAAAGCGTATGTAGAACAGGTATGGGGACCCCTAAGGTTCGAGGTAAGGCCCGATTCTGTTCAAAATGTGTATTACTAATTTTAAAAGAAGCGGTGGCGATATGGAGTAAAACAGCAATGGAGATGATGCAGACGCAATTTAACGAGGCCGTCAGATGGTGCCCCGACAATAAAGAAAAATGCCAACTTTTTTGACTTGCTTTCTGACAATATTTATCTGAGTAGAGCATTGCGACAGGCTTTCTTCTTCTTCTTCTTCATTTTCGGCGATGTTATTATCCGAAAACAAGAGATCACAACCCTCCCACTTCACTAAATTTCTACCGCCTGTAAGGTTCGCCTATTTACTCCTATCACCTCAGCAAATATGAGCAGGCCTCCCGATTTTGGATCACTGGTTTACTGAGGTCAATCAAATGTTGGTGTCGTTGCATTTGTGTGATCCAGGCGTTTATAGGCCTGCCTCTCCTGCGACGCGATTTCTTTGGAATGTTTATCGATATTGCTTTTTTAATAGGATTCAAACGATCTCTTCTTTGAACGTGGCAATACCAGATAAGCCAGTCGCGCTCTATCCTTCGTGAGATAGTTTCCATGACGTGAATGTTTCTACGGATCTTCGAACTTCTTATTCGATCAAGCTTTGTCACTCCTGCTGTCATGCGAAGCATCTTCATCTCAGCTGCCGTTAATTTACTCTCATACTTTTTGTACATCGTCCAACATCGTGAACCATATGTGAGCGCTAGACGCACAACTGCGGTGTAGAGCCTTCCTTTCAACTAATGGGACATTTTTCGGTCACAGAAGATAGCAGAGTTTTCCCGAGACTTCATCCACCCTACGCTTACGTGATCATTGATGTCGTCATCACACATGCTTTGCTATTGATCATAGATCCGAGATATTTTAATACTCCGCACTTGGGAAGCACTGTTCCATTCAAACAAATATCTGGAATAGGCCTGAGTGGATCAGAGAACGGGCGGCACAAGTACTCTGTCTTTTTTGAAATAATGTGATACACATTTCCCTCCAAAAAGTCCACTCATACATCAAGTGCTCGTTGCAAGGACGTAGGATCCTCACTTATGATGGCTCCATCATCAGCAAAGAGTAATTGATGTACCTTGGGGTCCGTCACTTTACCTTCAATCAGATAGTTAAGAACTGCAATAAAGAGCAAAGTACTTACGACCCTTCCCTGGTGCATTCTGACTTTAATTTGGAAGTCTTCGGTTACTCCAGCGGGACATCTTACTCTTGTCTCTGCTCTTTCGTACATATCCATGATCATCTGTACATAGGTGTCTGGAATCCCTCGATGGCTTAGTGCCACCCATATCAGATCTCATGGTTGTCTGTCGAATGCCTTTTCAAAGTCTACCTATACAATATACGAATCCTTTAAGGAATCACGATGTTTCTCCATTATGATCCTTATACTTTGGATTCATCTGTCGTTGATTAACCCGAGACAAACCCGCACTGATCATCAGATAGCCGTATTATTTTTCACAGTCGCCCACCTAATACCTGCTCAACGATCTTCATGGTATGTGACATCAGCTTGATCGCACCGTAGTTATCACAGTTTCGCGTATCACCCTTCCCTACGTATACAGGGAGAAGGTAACTTTCCCTCCATTGCTTCGGGATTGGATCACCTCTCATAAATTTGGAGATGAGAATTCTGAGCAATCTGAACCCGACGTCTCCCATCTTTTTCAGAACTCAGAGGGTATCTCGTCTGGCCCAGCGGTTTTTCATTTTTTTGGAGTATTTGACCGCCTCACTAACTTCTTCGACTGTAATGTCGGGTATTTCTTCACAGTTAGAGGTGGATCTTGGAAAGTATAGCCGGGGAAACTGTTCATTCGAAAGTTCTTCACAATACTGCCGGCACCTCTGCAGAACTTTGTCGTCATCTACAAAGAGCTGGTCACGAGCATTGTTAATGAACTTTGGCGAACGAATCTCCTGAGCATTCCTCCTTCTTTTTGCGGCTATTTTGAAGATGGTTGTACTCTTGTTCATATTGTGTCGTCCTGGATAGCCTGATTTGCATCAGCAATCGAGGAACAGCTCCCGATACAGACCCTCCGTACTCTCTGCTTGAAGGGCGCACTTTTTCTTCGCTTTTTTCTAATACTATCTGTATTCCACTCCGAGGCGAGCTTTTTCGTCCCTATTATTAGAGGGGCACTTTGACCAAGCTTTGAAAGCCGCTTTTTTCTTATTTATCACTTCTTTAGCTTCATCACTCCATCACTATGTTTCTTTGGCGTGTTGTTGATGGCTTTTTGAAGCTCCTCGCAGTGATTTGGTCTTCGCAAGTCCGCTGTAGGGAACCCCACATATTTTGTGCTCTGCACTCTTCATCCTCCGCTCCGTTGATGGTGTGAGAGAGATAATTTTTCATCACGAAAACAAAAGACTCGCCTTTTTCTTTGTCCAGATTGTACCACTTGATTTTCTAAGACACCCCCTGGTTTTTTTGCTTTTCTTCTTTCTTTATTGCTGCTGAATTCATAAGTTTTTCACTGGCACTGAAAAAGTCCCCGTCAAAGTCGATGAAGAACGAATGTAGTTTCTTATCGATCTAGGACAATCAATAAGTTACTAGTGTGGTCAGTGAAGAAAGGAATATGCCAAGTGGAGACATTTATTTCACTAATTGTTTGGGTAACTATTATATTAACTGTGAGATGAAAATACATCTTTAGTTTTTGCACTCCACTATCCTTCTAGAGGTGTTTGTACCTTACTGCTATGCTGGGGCAACTGTAATGCGGGTTTTGAATTAAATGCGGTACCTGAAGGTCTGTAGATGGCCCGACAGGTTTCCTGCATTCTTCTATGATCGGTTGTACCTAGCTTCTGATCTTAGCCTTTCATTGCATCGGTTTAGTTCGCCATACCTCGAAATTCGATTCAAAATAGTTCGGTTTCTTTAAATTGGATGCAGTTCAAAGCCATACTAAGATGGGGTTTGAATTGCGGAAGTATAGGAGGTTCGCTAAGAAACAATTTCTAAATCGCTGATTGTCGTTCAAGTGCTTTCAAATAGGATAACCTTTATTGCAAGACGGTTGCCATTGCAGAATTTTGTGAATAGTTCGCCATTGTTATTATGGTCAGGGAGGCCTTTGTTTCCCTATATCTGCTCTTCCCTTCGATAAGGGCTTACAAAATAATTTAACGATATTAGGCTTTTGAGTCTATTTCGGGTCATCAGCAATTTCTCGCAAGAACCATTTTTTTTTTTTTTTTTTTTTTTTTCGGGATAGGAATGCTCGACTGGAGCACTCAGACGCAACTGGTCCATTGTACTACCAGAGAGCAAACCCTGATTTACCCATTTTATTGGAGTTTCCTTGTCTTTCTAAGAAAGGCAATCAAGCACTTCAGTGATGAGGAGCTTACAGTATCAGCACTCACCACATCAGCACCGAGAATCTGCCACCTGATACGACCAAAGGTCGGACACTCACAGAAATAATGTTCCGCGCTGTCGTTGCTCTCTCCACAAGCGTCGCAGATTGTTGTGCCACTCAAGCCCAGCACGTTAAAGTGCTTGGCGAAAGCAAAGCGGTCTGTCAAGACGCCATTAAGTTGCCTACAGTCTTTTTTGCTGAGAGACAGCAAGAATGCCGCTGATTTCTTACAGACGTCCAGGAGCATTCGTTTAGTCAACCTACATCCTGGAGAGTCATGCCACACACAATTGTGTTCATGAGAAACCCAACCGTCAATGGAAGCCCTAACCGAGGACGCAGGGAGACCCAACATGGGTTCGGGACCTAAGAGGGCCTCATCTGAGCCTTGTCTAGCAATCTATCAGCCCAGACAAGCCGTTCTTTGGAGTTTGGTGCAAAAGACTACCACATATTTACGCGAGAGCACCTTCCACCAAACAACTGACGCATATGCGAGGTATGGTCTTATCATAGCCGTGTAGATCCAGATAATCTTATTCGGTGACAAGCCCCATGTCTTGCCAAAAGAACCCTTACACTGCCAGAAAACTGAGCGCGCCTTGGATGTTTTCGACTCGACGTGTTTAGACCAATGAAGTTTCTTATCACTCCCAGATATTTGGCTTCATTGGAAATGCGGATAGTGACGCCTTTTAGCACAGGCTGAGTCAGACCGGTCAGAATCTTCCGTCTCTCATGAGTTTACTGAAATACACTGTAATCTGATGCAAGGAGCTCACATTTTGTCCAATGCCCAGATAACAGCACGTGAAGGCAAAAGTTAGATTTCAGTATGTTTGTTTGATGATCGCTTAACAATTACATATCCGATTACGATGAAACTTCTACTGATATGGCAGGTATTGTATCCGAAATAACATAGGCTATGCATTGTAAAGTTTTGTCAAAAGCGGGCAGTGATAATAAAAATTAAGTAAATATAGTCATGAAATTTGGGTAGTGAGCGAAAGAATACGATCGCGGATACAAGCTGCCGAAATAAGGTTCCTTCGCGGTGTTGCGATCCTCATAGGGATCAAGTGCGCAACACCAGAGTACGCGAGGCGTACTCCGATCGGAACGGAATGATCTATGCTTCGATGGTTTGGTCACGAAGTGCGTAGCGTGTGCCTCCAGATAGGCTTCCAAGACGTGCCATGATTGCGGTGCCATCAGGTAGGCGTCCCCTCGGTAGCCCTAGAAATAGATGTTTGGGATCAAGTTCGACATCTCTTCTGGAGCCGTTTAGGGATTCCCCGTGATGAGTTGGAGTCAATGTCGGAGGATCGAGAAGGATGGAGAGTCTACCTGAGCATCCTAATGAACGAATAAATTGGGTGGACACAACAAAATGATGCAAACTAGTGTCTACCGAAAAATGCTACATTCAGACCTTTATTGATCGTTTTTCTACACAAAATAAAAGTACAACCAAACATTCTATTCAAATTCAATCTGACCCGAGTGATAGCCAAAACCTCTTAAGGCTTAGTGCTCGCAAAGCAATCACTATTCGTCACTTAGCCGACAAATAGTGCCATCAAATCAAGTGGAGGACCCAAGTGGTCGATTTCATCGCTACAATTAAAATGTATTAAAACCAAATCACATCAAGCTGTCATTCCAAAGAGGCCACTCTACACCACTTGTGTCGGTACTCGAAGGAATTCACATCGAACCCATTGTGAGAGTACAAGTGCCACCAGTAGCACTTAAAACTTCGAAACAAAGGAAGGACTTGCAATTTGTACGCAAAACATAAATTTAAAAAGATAAATTCCACAATACCAAGGTAACTTACTCCACCTCAACCTTGAAATGGAATCCGATTGACTTTTTTTTTTGCGTTTTTTATGTCATTTATGCCAGATGCATAATAAGAACCAGTTTTACTGAACTGATTTCGGTTGTGGCCCACTGTTGTGAAACATCTGTCGCGACGGTCATTATATCTTTTTTTTTGTTGTTCTCTGCAATCGATTGCAACTTGAGCTGGAAAACTCGATGACAAATTAGTCCAATTGTGGGCCAAGCTAACGCCTTTATTATTCCAAAGGGGGAGATACATGTGGGTAAACGCAGATACAACCTACCTGACCAGATATTTACTTTCGATTTCAATTCGATCATTCACCACGCATGCACTTTAATTAAACTCGATTAACAAAGAGCACCAGACAGACGTGTAGACTTTTAGGTTGCCCAATGTTCCAGTCACTGTGCAGTGCATTCCTAAGGTTCATGTCCACCATACGACCAATCAGACTACTTAGCGTGCAATTGTATCTTGTAATGAATCCATCTGGTGGCATAATTTATTTTCTTTGGTCTTTTTTGTTTTTTTTTTATTAAATACCAATAAATCGTCGGCGTTATAACGCTGCTGTGGAAAACTTGTTATTCAATGAACATTTTAGGGGGGCCACGGGGACCTAAAGTGGCTTTTAAGTGATTCAGATATGTGCACGATTATGAATTTGAATTTTAATTGTGGGAATTTTATTTAAAGTTAGGAGTGCCAGCAAATCATTTATAATCATTATCTTGTATCAACAATATTTAAATTTAAATTAAATGTGATGGAATCTTAGCATGCTGACATTAACGCCATCCAAGAAGTGCGATGGGATGGGTCAGGCAAAAGGAGGATGAAAAACTGCGACATCTACTACGGCGATTGCTACAGACAACAAGGACAGCGGCTATTCGGGTGTGGATTCGTTACTAAAGGCAGATTTAAGCAAGAAGCCTTGAGTTTCCGGCATGTGAACGAGCACCTCATGACTATCTGTATCAAGGCTAAGTTCGCCAACATTACTTAATAAGCACTCACGCCGCGCCCCTCACGAAAAGATGGACGACGCAACGAAGGATGACTTCTACCAACTCTTGGACAAGACGTTTGAGCAATGCCCTAGCCACGACTATACAATTTTCCTGGGTGATTTTAACGCAAAGCTGGGAAGACACAGCTTGCACGACACCACATCCGACAACGGATTCAGGCTAGTCGACTTTGAGGCAGGACGAAACTTTGACGTAACTAGTACGCGGTTCTCACGACTTGACATTTTATTTACAAGCGGACATCGCTCTTTTTTGATCGAAAAACTGTCAACCAAATCGCATAAATCGCATTGCGATCGACGCAAGGCACTTTTCCAGTATTCTGGGTGTCCGGACTTTCGGAGGTGCCAGCGTGGGCTCAGATCACTACCTAGTTGTATCCAAGGTACGGATGCGGATATCCAGAACAGAGGGAAATCAACGGAATACTATAAGGAAGCTTGACGTCGGATTGCTGCAATCGCAAAAGACAACCAGAGCCTTTGCTGATCGAGTTTCTCTTAATCTGAATCGAGCCATCAGAGATGCCGCCTCTGATGTACTGGGTTTCTCTCAGCCACCACAACGAAACTCCTGGTTTGATGAGGAGTGCCGGCAATCACATGCAGCAAAACAAGAGGAATACAAGGCCGCGCCGCGCTGCATAGAACGTCTAGAGCTGCTGGCGAGCTCTACGAGCGGAGGAGAAAAGAGGAACGTCGACTTCTCAGAAAGAAGAAAAAGGAACATGAGAAGCGCTCGTTCAAGGAGATTGAGAGACTTTATTGCAGGAATGATGTTCGAAAATTTTACCGAAATGAAAAAGAACATGCCAGGGTTTCAAAGCCAGAACAGAAGCCTGCAGGGACGAAAATGGCAATAAGTAGTAGAATCGCAGTCGGTGCTGAGGATATGGAAGAAACACTTCTGCAGACTGCTAAACGGCGACGATGGCAATATTCCGCTGTTAGGCAGAATGAGCCATTCAACAGTGACGATGACAGTCAAGATCCGCGTCAACCCGATCAGAATTAAGTAAGGATAGCGGTATCTAAACTCAAATCCAACAAAGTTGCTGGAGTCGAAGGTTTTGCCGCCGAACTTTCAGGGCAGGAAGAGATGAGTTCATAAGGAGCATGTACCAACTCGTCTTTAAAATCTGGTTGGACGAAAGTATGCAAGATGAATAGAACAGCATCGTTTGCCCGGTCTCGAAGAAAGGAGACCCTCTGAACTGCGCCAACGACAAAGGTATAACTCTCTTCAACATCGCATATAAGATTCTGTCTGCCGTATTATGAGAACTCCTAAAACCGATCGTCAACAATCTGATACGTCTTTATCAGTGCGGTTTCAGGCCGGGAAAGTCCACCATTGACCAAATATTCACACTACGATAGATCTTGAAAAAAAAAAGTATGGATATAAAATCGACACGCACCATCTTTTCATCGATAATAGCGTGCATAGATACGAGTTATACAAGGCCAAGTCTAGTCTTGGCATCCCTGCCAAGCTCGTCCGTTTGTGCAGAATGACGATGGAGAACTCTTGCTGCTCCATTAAAGTCCGAAAAAACACCACCGAACCGTTCGATGTCAGGAAAAGTCTTAGACAAGGTGACGCACTATCATGCGATCTCTTTAACATAGCAGTTGAGAGAATTGTACGAAACTCAAAAGCCAACACCGAAGGTACAATCTTTTACAACTCCGTACAACTATTTGTTTACGCCAATGATATTGACATAGTCGGAAGGACTCAGCGGGCCGTCAATGAGGCATTAGCGAGTATTGAGATCGAGGCAGCAAGGTGGGTTTAGCGGTCAATGAAAGCAGAACAAACTATATGCTGTCTACAAAAAAGGACACCCAACATCGGCGTTTTGGACAGAGTGTCACAATAGATAGATATAATTTTGAGGTAGTAAGGGACTTTGCCTACCTAGGCTCTATGGTGACCATGACACCAGCGGGGAAATCAAACGAAGAATTACTCTTGCCAATCGGTGTTTCTATGGGCTAAGAAGGAAATTGAGTAACAAAGCCCTATATCGAACTACTAAGGTAACTAAGGTCGATCAGTCGAAACATCCCTGCACGAAGTGGTAGCAATGATCCACAAATGACTCTACCAGAAATAATTCACTTTAGCGGCCTTTTTAGACGTGGAAGGAGCCTTTAAGAATGTGAAAACCGAATCAATAAGATTACCACTAGACCGACTCAGAGTAGATTCCACAGTCTCCGACTGGATTGAATGTATGCTCAAGATGAGACACATCAACTCGGAGCTGGGTGACAGCCAAGTAAACGCACTGGCTCTAGAGGAACCCCACAATGAGGTGTCTTATCTCATCTACTATGGACTCTAGTCACAAACGAGATCTTTTTAAAATTAGGACATAGCGGAGTAAAAGTTGTTGCTTATGCAGATGACATCATCCTACTTATGTCTGACAAATTTCTCGACGCAATCACCGAACTTCTGCAATCGGCCCTGAATACCCTCCATAACTGGGCGAGAAGTTTTGGACTGAACGTTAATTCAGTGAAAACAGAAGCAGTCCTCTTCACAACAAAAGAGCAATCCCAGCTTTCGGACCCCTACGACTCGGTGACACTCCACTCCAAGTCTCGGATAAAGCACGGTATCTAGGGTGCATACTTGACCGCTTGCAACAAAATTTTTGCCAAAAAATGGGGTCCCAAAGCTGTCATTATCCACTGGATGTATACAGCCATAGTCAGAGCCGTTCTTACATATGAGTGCATTGTCTGGTGGCCAATAGCAGAGAAAACCATACATCTCAAGGAGTTGACTAAAATCCAGAGACTTGTCTGCATAGCAACTATTGGCGCCATAAGAACCACACCGACCGCAGCACCTCAAACAATTCTCCCACTGATTACGCTAGACTTATTTATTAAGAAATGAGCTACGATGAGTGCCCTGCGCCTTACAGCATCAAAGCTAGGGGGAACGGGCCACACGGGCAACCGTAGCATCTCAAGATGGGCTCACCTAGACACCACCACAGACTATCTTCCGCAATCCTCCGACTTCAGCCTAAACGTCAAAACAGTCATCCCATCAAGGGAACACTGGGAAGACGGTGGGGCCATAGTATTTCAGTCTTCACTGACAGGTCCAAAACAAACGAAAGAGTGGGTTCGGGCATCTACTCAGTGGTACCTGATATTGGAATATCACTAAGGCTTTCGAACCACGGCAGTGTGTTCCAGGCGGAAAGTCCTAGCAATAGCAGAGGCGGCTCGAGAACTATCCAAGAAACTTGTTACTAGAAAAGAGATTGATATTTACATAGTCAAGCTGCTATAAAGGCAATTTCAACCGCGGTAATAAAATCAAAGCAAAGAGCGCTCCGTGTCTCCAGAAGCATCTGGACAAAACATGACAAGATGAAAACCAAGCTCATCCTCACTCAAAATAGACAAAACTTGGCGCTTCTCATAGGCATCATTACCGACCACAACCTATTGGCGGCCCACCGAAAAAGAATGCGGCTAAGTACAGATGAACTCTGCAGAGGATGCGGCAACACAGACGTAGAGGAGGACACGGAACACTTCATTTGTACAGGGTGGGCCAACTACAAGTTTCTTTTTAAAAATGCAATAAAATGAACAAAATTAAATTTTTTTCATGTATTATGGCTTTATTAGTAAGAGCAAATATCCCCATTAATTATGGAATACAACGTCGTTCAAGTGGCTGCCTCGGCTGGCCTCGCAGTAGCGCATTCTATCACTCCAATTTTCTAAGACCTTGTTGATGGTTTCGGGCTGTAGCTCACGGATTGCTTGGATGATATTGGCCTTAAGTGCTTGAATCGTTTCCGGATTGTTGGCATAACATCGGTCCTTCACGGTTCCCCACAAAAAAAAGTCCAAAGGGGTCAAATCGCAGCTCCGAGGCGGCCAATTGATATCGCCAAGACGGCTGATAACACGATTTGGGAATTTGGTGTGCAAAAGACCGATTGCGGCATGGGCTGTGTGTCATGGCGCGCCATCCTGCATGAACCAGAGGTCGTCCAAATCCATGTCTTCAATTTCAGTAAAAAAAAAAGTCGTTAACATGGCTCTGTAACGCCCACCGTTGACCGAAACGTTGTTCCCAGCCTCATTTTCGAAAAAAAAAATGGTCCAATGATGCCACCACTCCACAATCCGCACCAAACTGTCATCCTCTGTGGATGCATTGGCTTCTCGACAATAACGTGCCGGTTTTTCGAGCTCCAGATGCGGCAATTTTGTTTGATAACGTAGCCGCCGAGATGAAAATGTGCCTCGTCAGAAAAGATGATTTTTCGCCCAAAATCGTTGTCCAATTCAAGCTGCTCTAAGGCCCAAACTGCGAAGCGATTACGAAGCGGATGGTCGTGCGCTTTCAATTGCTGAATCAATTGGAGCTCGTAAGCGAATAATCCCAGATCTTTGTGCAGAATTCTCCTCAGGCTAGTGCGTGAAATGTTGAGCTGTTGAGATCGATGACGAGTCGATGTTCATGAATTGAGTCTCACACTCTCGGCTACAGCAGCCATATTCTCGTCTGTGCGCACCGTACGACGACGGGGACCATGAGTGTTGTCCACTAGCATACCAGTCTCACGAACTCTTTGCACAAACTTGCGTACAGCAGGCGGGGTGGGTGCTTCATTTCGGCCAAAACTTCTTTTCAAAAAACGCACTGTTTGGGCTACACAGCACTCACTTTGGAAATAAGTTTTCAATATTTCCCAATGTTGTTCAAGCGTAAAGCGACTCATTTCGTTCCGCGGAGGTATGATACTGACTTTCTGTCAAGATTTCGAGCGGGAAACAGCTGTCAGTGTCAAAATAACCTATGATTTAAAAAGAAGTCACTAGATGGCCCACCCGTTAAATGCCCTAGTCTTTGCAATACCAGGAAGACGGCCCTTGGAGAGTATTTCTTCAACCATCTGAGCGACCTGTCTGAAAAGCCATCAACCACCATTATGAAATACACAACTTCTTCAGGGTGGTTCAGAGGAGGCCGTTCCATTAAGGAAGAACTCTAGCCATTTTGTTTTTCCTCTCTTTTCAGTTCTTCAGACAGGAAACTCCACGTCAGGGGAGCACAATGGATCCTTTTGTGATCCGAGTGCAGGCTGCACTTATTCGTTGCAGCTAACCACTTTAACCTAACCTAAGGTAACTCTTTATAAGACACTAATCATCCCAGTCCTTCTGTATGGCGCTGCGGCATGGACTTTGTCAAAATCGGATGAGGATAAAAAAAATAAATAAATATTTGGCGCAACAGCTCTTTAAAGTGCCAGGGCCTAGCTTTTCACAACCGTTCATGTTGTGTGCGTTATATTTTTCACACGAATGGAATGGACCTACAGTTTAGTGCCGTATCCGAACAGCGATTTGAGAAGCTTTTCGCGACAACAATACTCTCGGATGTTTGTCAGACGCTTGCGAGAGGTGGGACCGTGAAAAAACTTTGTTGGTGTTTTCTGCGATTCGAACTTGGAACCTCATGCGTAGTGATCCGACACACTAACCACTTACGCCACGGCGGCAACGGATGAGGATGCCCTTCGTTATTTCGAGAGAAAAGTTCTTCGAGTGATCCCGTCTGCATAGACGGCGGGTGGATGAGAAGGTATACTGCCGAACTATACAAGGACATCGACTTAGCAAGAAGAGTTCACACACTACGAAGAAGATGGCTGGATTATGCAGAGTGGACGGAGCCCAACGTTCCGGACCGGAGTCTTCGAAGTCACCCTAGATGACGTCGCAGTAGAAGACGACCTAGCGGTAGGTGGTGCAAACAAGTGGAGGGGGACCTCAATCAACTTGGTGTGCGCAACTGGAGGCAGCTGGCTCGTGACCGTGCTGCCTGGAGAGGTTTGTTGGTTGAGGCCCGGACTTTAGCGCCATCTAAGTAAGTAAACAAGTAGGTTACAGGTCGTTATACTGAGGAATCCGATACGTAGCCTTTTGGATGTTATTCGGAATTTGTGTGTTTAAAAGTTAGTCAAGATGGTGTTCCATGATCCGTCTTGGAGGTCATTTTCTTGAGTCTGATCGATTATGCTGACTCATAACCAAGTCGTCAATCATAATATGTTGTTTTGATTGTTTTTGTCTCGAAGGATAAGGATTCAATATCATATTTTCTTCCACTACAACAAGAATCCCAATTAGAATCAATTATCTGCAAACTCATTCAGCAAGTACAACAGTATTCCTACAATCTTTCAATTAATCGAAACATTATGGTGTAGAACTACTTAAATTCAAAGTGCAACCATCTGTAGTGAATAAATCAACTCGATAACCTGCTTGCCAATTACGAGTATCTAATTCTAATATTCTAAGTGTTTACAGTTGTGCGTATCTGGAGTGTGTAGACTCAAAATCTATGCACATAATTTCCGCAGCATCATGGGTATTGATCGCATTAATTGTTATTTTCTTAACGCTACAGTGAACGCCATACGGAAGAGTCTATACGTTCCGTGAAATATGCATTAACTGTAACAAATTCTGAAGGAGTGGTTGAAAGTGTAGATAAATATACGGAGACTATAAACGGTTTGTCATTGGCACTATAGCTAGTGTGGAAATGTGTTCTGCACGACTTGTCACGTCGCTTTTTATATTTTAATTTATTTTCAAAATAAGATTACTCACCAAATTACTAGAAAACAAATCCCTTTTGACATCATTACTACTGCTTATTCCAATGACACTAACACCGTCATTCGTTGTCGTTGTTTCAAATCTGTACAAAGAAAACAAAACACCAGATGTTAGCATTCATACAATTCAATTTGTAAAACATTTACGAGTATAACCATGTAATAAAATAAAGTTCAAACAGAACGTGTGAAAGTGGACATAGAACCCTTTGAAATCGTAACCAAATCATAAACAGACTGAGGAAGGATGATGGATTGCACAAGGTTAGAAACGAGTCCTTCTTAGAATCAGGGATCACCAGATTTTCATTCATTTTCATTTGGTTGATGAGAAAAAAATTGCAATGACAGGATAATATGAAAGAAATTTCTTCGGGAAATTCCGCATTTAGCCTTGGTTCGGAGAATTTTTCACCTAAACCACACGCGTAGAGATTGCATGTAGTGCGGGGATAATTGTTTTTTTTTATTTCAAAATCCTGAAAACAAATAGATGCAGGAGAATGGAAGAGGAACCTGGTGACACAGGTAGGACATGCAGACAATGTATCCATTAAGATTTTGTTTCTAACATACTGACAGCTAAGAGTCATAGTTTCGACGTCATGTTGGCATCATACTGAGACAACTTGAGGAAGATGTAAGAGTAATGAGGAGGAATGGAAGTAGATGACATTTGCGAAGGAAAATAGATACAAATTCTAGGAGACTCTCATGATTACCTTTGCCCTATTGGTTGTTTCGACGACGATATTCCTCATCCGACCTTCGGTAGGCAGCGACGCAGCAACGGCTTTGATGCAAATACTGAAACTAGCTGGCTTGGAAATTTTAGTAAATAGTAAGCCAAGTTTAGAATCGTTAAAGGCATACTAGTGGGCCCAAAGTCTAGCTATTCAAAAAT
The DNA here is from genome assembly GCA_945910035.1 of Brachypalpus laphriformis. Lineage (NCBI taxonomy): Eukaryota > Metazoa > Arthropoda > Insecta > Diptera > Syrphidae > Brachypalpus > Brachypalpus laphriformis. The sequence goes on from OX246756.1 coordinate 41,340,790, forward strand.
ACAGAAAATCCGCTCATTTCTACGCATTAGCTCCAATCAGGAGGCCGAAAGCACTTTGCTTTCATTTCAGTTTCTAGGTATGATCAGGATAAGGCTGCGCTAACCTATGAGAAGCAGACAGTAGCAAATTTCGATAGTAGTTGGTAAGGAAAGAACCTGTTAACTTCGGCCGTTGTCTCTCAGCGAAGTGTTCCTAAGACGGTTAAAGTTAGTTCTGAAAACGACCTCTTCGTTGCGGAATCAACAAGAAGAATTACGCTGTCTGCCAGCATAACGAGCAGAGATCTTCAATTCGATTTGACATCCGTTAAAATATAAGAAAATTCACTATGAACTGAAGCTTATTGTGCTTCTTCGTGTATAGTTGATTTGAGGAGGTTGGTTAGTGTAAAAATAAAATAAATATTAGGCGCAACAGCTCTTTAAGTGCCAGGGCCTAGCTTCCCGCAACTACTCATGTTGTGTGCGTTATATTTTTCACACGAATGAAAGGGACCTACAGTTTAGGTCGTTTGTTTTGAGAAGCTTTTTCGAGACAACAGTACTCTTGGATGTTTGTCAGACGTTCGCGAGAGGTAGAACCGTAAAAAAAACTTTTTGGTGTTTTCTTGGATTCGAACATGGAACCTTACGCGCAGTGGTCCGACACACTAACCACTTACGCCACGGCGCCCACGGTTGGTTAGTGTGGGCAGCACAATTTGCTTGACTTTATCTGGGGACCGCTGTATAAGCTACTCACAAGCCAACACCAGAGGTACAATCTATCAAAAGTTCGTACAACTGCTTGCATACGCCGACGATATTGACATAATTGGAATAACTCAGCGGGCTGTCACCGATGCTTTTGCAAGCATTGAAGCAGAAGCAGCAAAAATGGGTTTAACGATAAACGAGGCAAAACCAAGTTTACTACTGTCAACAAGAAGGGACAACCAACACCGATGAATTGGACAGAACGTCAGAGTGGGCAGCTATAACTTCGAGGTAGTAAGGGACTTTGTCTACCTTGGCTCTGCTATAAACTCTAGGAACAACATCAGCGCAGAAATCATGCGAAGAATAACTCTTGCCAATCGCTGTTTTTTTGGGCTTATAAGGCAATTCAACAGTAAAGCCCTATCTCGAACAACTAAAGAGACTCTGTATAAGATTTTGATCATCCCAGTCCTGCTTTACGGCGCTGAAACATGGACTTTATTAAAAGAGGATGAAGATATCCTTGGTCGCTTCGAGAGAAAAATTCGTCGTAAGATATTCGGTTCCGTTTGCGTTGACGGATTTTGGAGGAGAACATTCAATGACGAACTATACGAGCTGTACAGCGACATCGACATAGTCAAAAAACTGTGTATTGAACGTCTGAGATGGGCTAGAACATGTAGAGCGAATGGACACCAACGCTCCGGCCCACAGAGTCTTCGAATCTAACCCGGAGGGACGACGCAGTAGAGGACCTCGACCAACTTAGCAGTTGAAACTAGGAGGCAATTAGCTAAAGACCGAGCTAAATGGAGAGGCTTGTTGGTTGAGACCCAGTTTCACCCCGAACTGTAGCGCCACATATGTAAGTAAGGAAGCAAACTGTATAAGCTTAAACATCTAAGAATGGTGTTCCATCACGATCAGCACGCTTACCAAGCAGGAAGATTAACAGAAACAACGCTCTACCAGCTGACAAATAGGATTCAAGATACACTTGACAGCACAGAAACGGAAACTTGCGCCTTTTTGGGCATCGAAGGAGCCTTCGGCAATGCCTTTCACCAAGCAAATAAGAAGGGTCTTGAACGGAAAGGAGTGAACCACACCATAAGCAATTGGAGGTGTGAAATGCTCAGAGCTAGCATTACGAGGCAGAGCTGGGTGGGACAAGATACCATCATCAGAATAAGCACCACTAGAGTAAAGGACAGAAGTCGGAATAAACAGTCATTATTGCAGGAGGAATACATGAAGAAACACTCTGCGAAGATGTTTAAGGAACACACAGAAGTGGTATCGAGTTGTAGGACTTCAAGTAAACCAAAACCACTGCCGTACATTTAAGGGTGAAGGGATTATAGTCGACCCATAAAGTCAGATCAAGTATCTAGGCATAAAATTAGATAGCAAACTTCTCTGGAAGGAATACGTAGAAGCTTTGGTAACCAGGGCCCCTCGAGCAGTTATGGTGGGCAGGTAAAAGTTGGATGCATTTGATGATAGTCAGGCTCATCATTATACACGGTGCGTGGCGAGGGCAAGAAGAACAAGGCTAAGCACAACGATGATATAACTAGACAAAGTGCAAAAACTAGCCTGCATCTGCATTACGTGTCCTACAGCAGATTTTGAGGTGATCGTAGGACTTTCCCCTCTAAAATGTTGCTATCGCAATCAAAAGATAGATCCATTTTGACTTCGACAGGAAATATCGCGAGAAACACATGCTAATATTGTCAGATAGCCAGGCCGCAATTAAGGCGCTGAACTCAAACGAGATCAGATACAGACTGGTATGTCAAATAAAATAGCTTTCTACTGGGTACCAGATCGGGTAGGAGTGGAGCGAAAATAAGCGGCTAACACACTAGCAAGAAACGGCTCGGAGACAGCGTTTTTCGGACCGGAACATTTCTGTGAGCTAAGAGCACACAAAACGCACACAAAACACACACAAAACGCGGAGAACTGAGAAGAGACAAATGCTCATGCATTGGTATGATATACGCCAACTAAGACAGGCCACAGAAATACAACCAGAAAAGAAGAAGTATCTGCTTAAGCGTCAAAAAATAGAAGAATGGATGTACTGCCAAAATAAAAAATCTTTAAAACTTTCCTGGACGAAGAGACGTGGACTAGCGGACGATCCCCAGAAAAAGGAGTTAGTACTATTCACTAACAAAAGGATAATTCCACAAATCGTAACACCTTCTGTAAGAGGTACTCGTATCGAGCCTGGTGCTCGATAGGAAACTGAGCTGGAGTCTGAACATTAACGATAGAGTCAAAAAAGCCACGATAGCTATGTTACTACTCGTGTAACAGAATATTTGGGAAAGCCTAGGGATCAAATGCGTGCATTAGAACCATCAGTGTAATGAGAACGACGACACCTACAGCTGGACTCGAGGCCATTCTCAAGCTGCTTCCACTGGGCATCTTTATACAAGCAACGGCGGCTATTAGTGCACAAAGCACCTATCCGAGCAGAGGAGAATGAAAAACCGACAGAACACCTACACCGATGGATCCGAAACGGAAATAGGTGTAGGCGCAGGGATCTTCTCTGAACCGCTTGGTATCTCTTTGTCAGTTCGGCTTCCGAACTAGAGCAACGTTTTTCAGGCAGAGGTCCTAGCAGTGACAATAATAGCCCGTGAGACTGTGACGAGGGAAATACCACAGGAGGATATAACCTTTTTCATTGACAGCCATGCAGCGATAAAAAGCAATATCTGCTACAGAAATAAAATCAAAGCTTGGGAAGTGTTGTAGAGAAGAGCTCAAGGTTCACGGAGCACAGCACGAGGTAAAGCTCTGCTTGGTCCCTGGTCATGAAGGCATACCAGAGAATAAGAAAGCCGACGAACTGGCTAGAGGAGGCTCAGCACTTAACTCGGACCAATCAGACCCCTTAATGTACATCCCGCCTTGCACACTTAAACTCGAAGCAGGGAGCAAAGCCATAACGACCACATACAAAATGTGGACCTCTCTAGATACTTGTATCATCTCGAGGAAGCTATGCCCATCATTCGACAGAACAGGAACCAATAGACTTATGCAGAGCGATAAAAAAAAAAGCTCTCTACTCTATGCGATAAAAAAAAAAAAAAGTAAGCGGTGGGCCATCTAGTGATTTCTTTTTAAATCATAGGTTATTTTGACACTGACAGCTGTTTCCCGCTCGAAATCTTGACAGAAAGTCAGTATCATACCTCCGCGGAACGAAATGAGTCGCTTTACGCTTGAACAACATTGGGAAATATTGAAAACTTATTTCCAAAGTGAGTGCTGTGTAGCCCAAAGAGTGCGTTTTTTGAAAACAAGTTTTCGCCGAAATGAAGCACCCACCGCGCCTGCTGTACGCAAGTTTGTGCAAAAAGTTCGTGAGACTGGTATGCTAGTGGACAACACTCATGGTCCCCGTCGTCGTACGGTGCGCACAGACGAGTATGTGGCTGCTGTAGCCGAGAGTGTGAGACTCAATTCACGAACATCAACTCGTCATCGATCTCAACAGCTCAACATTTCACGCACTAGCCTGAGGAGAATTCTGTACAAAGATCTGGGATTATTCGCTTACAATGTCCATTTGATTCAGCATTTGAAAGCGCACGACCATCCGCTTCGTTATCGCTTCGCAGTTTGGGCCTTAGAGCAGCTTGAATTGGACAACGATTTTGGGCGAAAAATCATCTTTTCAGACGAGACACATTTTCATCTCGGCGATTACGTTAACAAACAAAATAGCCGCATCTGGGGCTCGGAAAACCCGCACGTTATTGTCGAGAAGCCAATGCATCAACAGAGAGTGACAGTTTGGTGCGGATTGTGGAGTGGTGGCATCATTGGACCATTTTTCTTCGAAAATGAGGCTGGGAACAACGTTTCGGTCAACGGTGGGCGTTACAGAGCCATGTTAACGACTTTTTTTTTATACTGAAATTGAAGACATGGATTTGGACGACCTTGGTTCATACAGGATGGCGCGCCATGCCACAATCGGTCTTTTGCGCACCAAATTCCCAAATCGTGTTATCAGCCGTCGTGGCGATGTCAATTGGCCGCCTCGGAGCTGCGATTTGACCCGTTTGGACTTTTTTTTGTGGGGAACCGTGAAGGGCCGATGTTATGCCAACAATCCGGAAACGATTCAAGCACTTAAGGCCAATATCATCCAAGCAATCCGTGAGCTACAGCCCGAAACCATCAACAAGGTCTTGGAAAATTGGAGCGATAGAATGCGCTACTGCGAGGCCAGCCGAGGCAGCCACTTGAACGACGTTGTGAGGCCTAGCTTCTCGCAACCACTGTGCGTTATATTTTTGTACCAATGGAAGGGATAGTGCCGTATCCGAAGGGCAATTTGTTTTGAGAAGCTTTCTCGTGACAATAATACTCTCGGATGTTTATCAGACGTTCGCGAGAGGTGCGACCGTAAAAAAACGCGTTGGTGTTTTCTGGGATTCGAAGCTCATGCGCATTGGTCCGACACACTAACCACTTGCGCTACTGTGCCCACAATGTGATACCACATAAAAAAGTTACATGCGACGAACGAAGACCTTTGTAAGGGCTGTGGTGACGAGGAGGTTCAGGAGGACACTAACCACTTTCTTTGCCATTGCCCAGGCCTCTACCAACCTAAGAAATAAGTTCCTAGGAGAATACTTCTTTAAGGATTTAGAAGAATTGCCCAACAGACCGATAAACGGCATCGCAAACCTCACTAAATCCTCTGGATGGGTTGTATATTGAGCACAGTAAGTACTAATGCTTTCTACTAGGCTATGCACATAGTCGTTTATTATCTTTTTTTCACGAGGAAGGAATTCATTCTATCTTCTTTTCCCCTATGGGTATAACAATGGGTCTATATTGACCTGCGTGTGGTGTAGATGATTTCTACCCCCTACACCAACCGACTTATCTAACCTAACCTATCCTGCACACCCTTCTCAAGAGCCACTTTGGTAACGTTTTGTTCAATTGCATTTCAAAATATTCAAGCTCGTTCGGACTTCGCCTTCCATTTGATATGACTTATGGTAGGGACAACAAATACGTTCACATGGGGTCTAATAATACCCCAAACGTGTTCCTTCACGTATAAGTATAAGTTTTCTTCAAGATTCAGTTCGATCAATTAACAAACGACATGTATATATTTCTGGAAATATTCAGCTCTTCTCTCCCAAAGTCCGGCAAATAGAAAAAGAAAACCAGTAACTTGCGTTTCTGAGATGTTTCTAAAAAGATCTGTGTATGGACCCTGTGAATGTCCAATATTTCCGAAAACCAACACACTACGACGACGTTGTATTGATTAAGTAATTAGAAAAAAAGCTTCATTACGAAAGGAGAGACCCGAAAATACCCTCAGTTCTGTCAACATTCGCACGATTATCCAATAAAGGACAAATTAAATGTACACTTGAACACACACATGTTTCAATAATCGTTCCGACAATATTGAATTCCCATTGATTTGCCACTTGAATACGCCCACCCTCTCTTTTGCATGAGAGAGACTGTTTTACATAAAATTATTCACTTAATTAAATCCAATGTCATTGCACGCTTAATTTCACATCCCTTCCTCGATTAATTGATTTTTTATTTCGAACATCCTTTGCCACCTGTTTTCAACGGATTGCCCAACGTAATTCATTAATATTCATCACCGATGCAGCTATCCCCACCACTCACCCTGACGTAGATGATGATGATTTCTTTGGTGGCGATGGTGTACTACCTCTTGTACTCCTTGTGCAAGCTCCATTCATCGATGTGTATTCCATCATTGATGATAAATACGTAACCCGAACCCGTGTGAGACGCAATTGTCCAGATATTAAACGTTCCCGGTACGTAACCATATCACTTGCGCAAAAAAGATGAAATGGACAACAAGACAGGAAAGAAGAAAAAAAATATATATCAGCGACGACGTGAGTATATCGAACGATGCACAATACCCGACTGGACGAGGATATTGCATTGATCCTTTGTAGAGCCTTCTGTGGTTCGTTGATTTTTAAAAATCTCAACAACAGCTGTTGGTATTTCTTTTTTTCTGGAACGATATTCGATACTTTTTCCAGCACAACACATCATCTCTCATTCTTTCTCATTTTCACTCGAAGCCTGGAGTGGGAACGCATTTCATTTTTAAGGACTACTGTGGTGTAGGTGAAGGTAGACAATGCAACAAGATTTTTGCTTTCATTCAACTACGACGATGGAATACGTGAGTGGATTCTTTAAGGACCTAAAAACCAGTTCTGAACCAAAAAAAAAAAAATAAAAACCATCTAAATTGGGTACCTGTCCTGTTTTGAAAAAAAAAAAAAACAAAACATCTGCGGCTGCGATGGCGTGTGTTTCTTCGCTTTTTTTTTTTTTTTTGTTGGCCATTCTTCATTTAAAGTGCATTGTCCTGCCTTCGGGGCCCAGCCAAGTTCCTTCGCGAGTCACTTGCCGAAATCAATAAAAACAGACAGACGATCATAAAAATTGTTTATTTTTGGTTCTGTTCTTCGTAATTTACAATCCAAGACAGAGAGGAAGAGTGAGAAGCATCTGCCATTTGAGGTTACACTGAAAGAAATCTACATTCGCATCGTCCTGTGAGTGCAAATCATCCTCTAAATTCCTGGCGGTTGCGTGGTTTATGTGTGGGGGGAAATGGATATGACCAACTTTACACAATGGTACCCTCACCGGATATTTGATAAATTATTTACACACATGTTCGTGTCGCCCTGAAGAAACATACACATGCCAACCACTCATTGGACGGAACCAACAACGGGGGAGCACAGAATCAGGAAAAGGAAATGAGTAGCATGCATGAATTTTCTATGAGTTTCCTAACCGAAATGAGCTGTAGATTTATTAGGGAAATGTGTTTGTTAATTTTCCGTGGCTCTGTATTCTACGTTCTTTTTTCTCTGGAGACTGGGTGTATCCTTTGCGGGATTATATGGAGAGATAACGAGTTTACGTGACCGAGGTAATGAGAAATGCATGAGACGCAGTAGTTTTCTTTAATGGCAAACATAATGAAAGGAGGCATGGAGTAGTTTATTTGTGGGAGATATGAAACCACATTAGTGGGAGTATTCTTCTTTAATTATGCAATAAAGGAAAATGCCTGAAAATGATTGGGAATATAAGAAGATACATATAACATATATATAGGGGCGCTGGCGTAAGCGGTTAGTGTGTCGGATCACTGCGCGTGAGGTTCCAAGTTCGAATCCGAGAAAACACGAACAAGTTTTTCACGGTCCCACTTCTCGCGAACGTCTGACAAACATGCGAGAGTATTGTTGTCTCGAAAAAGCTTCTCAAAACAAATTGCCCTTCGGATACGGCACTAAACTGTAGGTTCCTTCCATTCGTGTGAAAAATATAACGCACACAACATGAGGTGTTGCGAGAAGCTAGGCCCTGGCACTCAAAGAGCTGTTGCGTAAAATATTTATTTTTTCAAAGGGCGCTTAGCATTTAAAGAACAGGTATGCAGATTGTTATAATCCTCCCTAAACACACCCACTTTAAGGAAGACTCCATATTTATAACACTTTCACTAAAAACTAAAAAAAAAGCAAGCGAGCCTTGTAATTTTATTATGCATAAGATTGTGTTAGAACTGACGACAGACACCTCCAGGTTTTTTAAAAGGTTCCGTTTTTGAAACAGGTTCTCTTAAAAAAATCGAAGAACTATCGTCGTAAATCAAAAATTTCATAAAGTCACGCCTTCTTTATTGGACATTAATCGAGGACATGCATAGGGTATTACACGATCGGCTCCAGACAAATAGACACAGTGCGAAACTTTTCGGCGTTTTCCTTGGAACATGCATTTTTTCTTACTTAATGGGTCCTTGCTTGGGATGCCGTATTGTTCCATGGCATCAGCAATCGGTTGGACTTTGAAATAGAGGTTCGGTCTTCCTTGTGCCCTCAAAATTTTGTCCTGTGTTCGTTGGATGCTTTGGAGCCAAAACATCTTTGTATTTTGCTCCACATTTGAGCTCATTGAGTTCGCAGTTCTTCTTTATGGAAATAGGACCGAATATACAATTAAGGATTTTTAGTTCGAAAGAACCCAGTATGCCCAGCCCGGCTTTTATGCTCACCTTTCAAAACTGGTAGGATTAATGCAAGATATACGGAGCCTCGGTTGATTTGCCTTTTACAGTAACGAAGCAGTTGCACAGCATTTTTGAAGAAAATAACTTCCAGCTAAAGGGTGTCCCATAATTCACGCAAAATGTAATTTTGATAGAAAATACAGATTTTTAATTAGAAAGCTTACATTTTTTTATTGATTCATAGAGTATACAGATTGGGGTTATGTATGGAATAGCACATCGGATAAATGGCCGCCACGGCTTTGCTGGCAAGTACGTACTCTTTTATTGAAATTTTCAATGACCGTTTCGCATAAATGTGGCTGAACTTCATTAGTACACCTCCCAATTTCCTCTTTCAAGGTGTTGGTGGTCGTGGGCTTGTTTGCATAGACCTTTGACTTCAAAAAACCCCAAAGAAAAAAGTCCAATGGCGTTAAATCGCAAGATCTTGATGGCCATTCTGATCGCAAGAACGGCCGATTACACGATTAGGAAATGACTCATGCAGTAATTGAATTGTTTCTGTGGCTGTATGGCATGTGGCACCGTCTTGTTGAAACCACTCGTTGGTCACATCTATATCTTGTAATTTAGGCACTAAAAACTGGGTTATCATGTCACGATAACGAACACCATTAATTGTTGTTGCCTGACCAGCCGCATTTTCGAAGAAGAATGGTCCGATAATGCAACGAGCCCAAAACGCGAACTACTTCGATGTTTTCTATTGAACGACTTGTGACAGGACACCCAGAGTGTTTAAGATCACTAATTGATCCAGTCTCCCTGAATTTTTCAATTATTCTCTTCACAGTTGATGGTTTTAAATCACTATGACGGCCATATTTTGTATGAAAATTGCGGACTGTAGCTGACAAACCTTCATTATTTTTAAAATATTGCTCAACAATGAAAATGCGTTGTTCTTTCGTATAGCGCTCCATTTTTACTAACCCCGAAATGTCAGCTGTGATATTGTTATCATGTTTTCCGTTGGCACCACTGTAGTATTATATGGCGCAAAATTCAAATTTTGCGTGAATTATGGGACACCCTTTATAAGCCCAACACGATTTCTAATGTTTTTAAGCGAAGCTAATCTGAACCAGATGCTTTAGCTGGAGAACTACTTCGGCTGGCACAAGGAGGAGTCTTAATAGATATCTCAAGTTGCAGTGATGCAATACGGGATCAAGAGGTCAGCACATCCCCTTGCTGAAATTCTGTGTGTGGAAGGAAAATTTCCGTCTCAGTGGAAACACGGCAATGACTAATCTTCTTCTTCTTCTTCCTTTTATCAGCGAGGTTATGATCCGAAAATAAGGAATCATAACCCTCCCACTTCACCACATTTCTACTGACCCGCCTGACAAACACGGCAATGACTAGTACTCGTACCAAAGGGTGACAAACCCCCTGAGCAATAATCGTCATATAGGTTGTGCATGCTAGATGCGCTGGGGAAAGTGTTCGAGAAAATTATACGAATACGATTAGAGTAATACACAGAAGCGGACTCGGGGCTTTGTAACCGATAGTTTGAATTCAGAAAGAAAATATGCACCAACTATGGTATAGCGATATAGCACGTGAAGCAATTGTGGGAGAAAGATGGCTCGGAGGGACAGAACAGTACTGTGCTGTTGTGACACTCGATGTCAAGAATGTGTTCACTTCAGCCGACTAGAGCTGTATACTAAAAGCACTGAGTGACATGCATGTACCAAACTACCGCGAATAATTGTGAATTACTTCGAAGCCAGAACCCTCTACTATGACACGGAAGAGGGACCAAAGAAGTAGAAGACCACCAAGGAGTTCCACAAGGGTCGCTCCTGGGACCAATTCTATGGAACATAATGTACGATAGCATTCGGCCAACAAAAAGGCCGAACGGAGTAGACATAATCGGCTATGCCGACGATATTGCAGTTGTAGTAGTGGCCAAAGCATTAGAGGAAGCTATGCAAAACCGCAATCAAACAATCACAAACATGAAGCTATGGCCACAGACATTAGGGTTGGAACTAGCGGACCACAAAACCGAAGCCGTTCTCATAAGAAACCGTAAAAAAGTGGAACACCTTACCATACAGGTCGGTGAGAAAATCATCGAGTCGAAGCCGTACATGAATTACCTGAGAGTGATGCTGGACCACAGACTCAACTTCAGGAATCACCATCCAGAAACCGCCAACCAGAAATCTTCTAACGACCCTGAGTAAGTCAATACTCCTATATGCGGTCTCAATATGGGCATCAGCGACACACCGTAAGTTGTACATTAGAACGATGAACTCGGCGCATAGAATCGCATCTTTAAGGATATGCTGCGTTTTTAGAACTGTGTCAGCGGATGCGATAAGTGTAATATCAGGCCGAATGCCTATCGATCTAGACGCGAAGAAGACCGCTGCACTACGTAAAAACGAGCACGCTAACAGAACAACAACGGTAGAGCTATAAAAGCTGAATGGCATCATAAGTGGAACATCACAACCAAAGGGTGACGGACATACAAATTGATCCCCTAACATATCTAGAAAAAGCAATTGGCGGCCAAGTGACCCCAAGAAGCCTGTTCTCATTTATGCTGGCGAGAAGCGAAGGCTGAGAAACTGTAAACGAAGTAATCACGAGTGTGATGCAGCAACTGCACATAGATGAACGAGAATCGAAGATCCTGCCAACTCTGGCAGCTAAAAAAGAAGTGACGAAATATCAAACCTGCCCCTGCGAAGGAATGCCTTGACTGGCGGTGCCGCGTTGGAGCAACAGGACATAGAAACATGAGGGTTTTTTTTTTAGCACCTAACCATGCAGGAGCATGGAGTCGAGCATAACTCGTAGCACGGGCTACAAATATCCATAAAGGAATTTTACCCCTACCCGCACATAAAAAAAAAAAAAATGGTGTGTGTGTCTGAAACAGTTGGAAAGAGGGGTTTGCGAATTGTATAGAGCAGTTTTTTTCGGTAACTTGATATTAGTCATCGCCTTGTATAACTATTAGCAATGGATACTGTTGTAAGCCAATTTGAGTTGTAGTTTAAGTGCAGTGTAAAAATGTAGTCTAGTGTCAATTTCTCCTACTTCTGGCGCTGAAACATGGACTTTATTGAAGGCGGATGAAGATATCCTTGGTTCACTGACGAACTATACAGTGATGTCGACCTGGTCAAAAAACTGCATATTGGGCGTTTGAGAGCGAATGGACACCAACGCTCCGACCCGCGGAGTCTTCGAATCTACCCCAGAGGGATGACGCAGTAGAGGGCCCCCTTGTCTTAGGTTGGGTGCACAAGTTCAAGGGGACCTCAAAAAGAGATGTTTGTTGGCTGAGTCCCAGGTTCACCCCGAACTATAGCACCACATAAGTAAGTTAGTAGTGTAGATATCATTAAAGATTATTTAAGCTCTATCTAGCAAAAATCAAAAGTTTTCTCTCACATCCTTTGACTAAAAGTCTAAGCTGGTTTGGAATTGTCTCCAGAGTCTTTTGTACCTCGTTGCACACATTAAAATCACATTAATGTGGGTCGCCGGAAACGAAGGCATCCCTGGTAATGAAGCGGCTGATGAGCTTGCCAGACTAGGTTGGACCTCAACCATTCTGCGATTTACCCACTAGCCGGATTAAAATAGAGCTATTTCGTTGGGTACGCGAACAAATGCTCTCACATTGGAATGCACAACCTGGCCTAAGGCATTCCATGAAATTTATTAATTTCTCAAAAAATAGAACTAGAGACATTCTGTAAATGAGCAAACAGAATGCTAAGATCCTTACTGACTTCCTAACTGGACACTGCTCAACTACCAACTCAAGAAAATGGGCTGTGTTCAATCGGAAACGTGCCGTCTCTGTCTTGAAGACACCGAAACAGCCCATCACATACTCTGTGATTGCCCGGCCATAGCCAGACTGAGGCTAAAGCACTTTAATAAAGGCGTTACATCACCTCCTGATATCACCTCTTCCTCAGTTCGAACAACCAACCAGGGGATATCATAAAAGATCTTTTTACGTCGCATTGCTCCGGGGGTCATTCTCGGCCGTTCCTCCCTCTCTACCTTAAAAAAAAAAAAACCAACAGCATCTAACGTGGATTTTATGATTTACTTTATTCATCACGAAGTTTTCAAGGAAGTGCCCGGAATTGGTAGGTAGGTAGGTAAAGTGGCGGTCCAAAAGAACCCAAATAGCGCTTAGGATGCGCCGTTTTGTTGCCACGGACTCGTGTATACCCATTGTAGTGGTTAGTTAAAAAGAGATGTTAAGTTTAAACCCAGCCCGTGGAGTTCAGGAAGAGGATTAGTTCTCCAATCCTCTTGTCCGCTATCTCTCTCGGATCCTCGAAGAAGGGTTTGCCAAGAGTTTGTTGTCTGATCCTCGCCAGGGCCGGACATCTGCAAAGGAAGTGACATAGAGATTCTTTCTCATTAATATCCTTGCAGCTCCTACGAAAGGTGTTGTGGGAGATACCAAGCTTGGCCGCATGGTCTCCAACTGGCCAGTGGCCTGTGATGATAGCTACGATTTTGGCAATAACTGGTCTTGGTTTGCCTAGTAACTCTTTTGACCTGGGTTTGTTGAAACTGGGCCACGTCTATCTAGATATGACACAGCTTGTGAGGCTGTTCCACCCGCGATTGGCTAGCTGGAGGAAGTGAAGGTGAATATAGCGCTTAACGGCTCCAAGCGGAATGTAGACTCTTTCTGCTAGAGAGCCGTTAAGGGCCGACCCTCGCCTGGCCAGCTCATTAGCACGCTCTTTACCCTCATGGTTGCTGTGCCCTGGGACCCAGATGAGAGTGATTCTCGAGTGAGTGCTTTGTTGATTCAATTCGATTCGGCATTGCTCTACTAGTTTTGAAGAGATGCAAACCGCATCAATGGCTTTGATGGCAGCCTGGCTATCCGAAAAAATAGCGATATTGTGGTTAGATGTTGGAAGATTGTTTAGCAGGCGGCAGGCTTCTTGAATCGCAAGAAGTTCCGCTTGGAAAACACAAGCAGAGTCTGGGAGACGGAAAGACCTTGATATATTCAGCTGGTCAGAGAAGATGCCTGCACCGACTCCGCAGTACATCTTCGAACCTGTCCGTGTATATCCCTATATCATAGTTGCAGGTAAAACTATGTGTTGAACTTTGCCCGATGAATTCCGCCAGAGCATAAAGCCTTTCAACCCTTCCAAAACAATATTTTGTACTTTTCGCGCTTTCTCATGAAAACGTTGCACGTTGTGAATGCTAAATTACTGTGAGAAGCTTCTAAAGAAGCCCTAGGACAAGCCTGATTACACTTCTTGTATCTTCAATACGAATTACTACTTCCAACTCTAATCAGTATATCCAGGCATCAATTTGTCATACTCACAGATATCGTTCGTCCTTCATTGTTCCCCCCTCACCCATTTTGTATTCACAATCAGCATAAAATAATGAAATTCCTTCAACAGGCTAATTATCCTCTTTTTTCTTCCTCACGCAACACGTTATTGTGGCATTTTTTTTCCACTACGAGTCCTTGAAACGCGAAGGAATTTTCTCACTTCGAAAACTGTGTATCTCATTTCCATCCTCACGAATTGAGTGGCGGTAATATTCCAATCATTTGTTTAATCTTTCTATTTGCCGAACAAAATGTCCTTATCTGCCTCGAAGGAATGCCACACAATAAAAGCCTAACCAGTGCGAACTAAAATGCTCCGTTGCTTGCGGCGAAAATTAATTACCATAATTAGTGTGAGCGCTTGTGTACATTTTTCTGTTTAACGCTTCTTCCCGGCGGCATCCATTGGTTGTCCTTATTGCCTATTTGTCTATAAGAAAACCGGTGCGCGTACTTTGTATAACTCACAGGAGGAAAACGAATTCCAAAGGCACGCAGTGTGAATTGATCCGAAAGATAGGCCCTCTCTTTTGATGGTCCATTGAATGCAAATCGTTAAAGATACTTTTGTATCTTTTTCAATTTTATAGCGCAAGATAAATCCACAGCGACGAGAGACATTCTAAACATTAATCCGTTGCGATAAGACCGACAATAAAAATATGAATGCATGTCTGGGAGAACAAATCGCTGGGACTCAATTAAAGTGCAACCTGGTGGGGATGGAGATTCAAAAACCTATTGAAGTGTATTTAAGTGTCATCGTATGCCCGGCAGCGAAATACCTCACCAGAAGAAGACCTGGTATCTCGAGCATGTACGCTTTAAAAATGACCACATCAACGGCACAATATAGTCAGGTGAACGAGGATAAGATATAAACACCGATAGCACGTACATATCTTGGGACGGATGCGCTTCGTATGGATGAAGGATAGGAGGGAGTATTACGCTGTTCAGGTAGAAAATCGAGTAGAAAAGAAGAATCATTATTTTCGAAAGATTTTGTGGATTTTTTGCGATGCTGCTCTTTTTTGTTTGCAGGGAGTTAACTGCACTGCGGGAAATAGTTTGTAATCTTTGGATTATGGATACGCTCATTAAGCGAGACGAGAAAGCAGGTCTTTTTATTAAGAAAACAATGATTTGTCACGCTGGCGACGGTGGTCTGAAAGGAAATTGCATGTTTCTTAGAATATTAGTTTAAATGATTTTTGAGAAACACTGTACAAATAATTAGAAAGCATTAAAATTAAAGCGGCAAATTATAAGAACAACCTTTTGATGGGTATACGACATCATCGATTGTTTAACTTTTTTCGATACTGATGCTCTACTTGAATATATACGAAATTAGAACTTGAATTATTGTGAACTCACTTGGTATTCTTTAAAGATTTAGACAGGTGAGACGTTAGTTAACTTGGATTCATTTGTCATTTTGACAGAAGAGCTACATGACATGCACGTCATCTGTAATTCCTAAAGCAACATTCAAACAACGTCGCCCGGCCTTCCTAACTCAAAACTGAAACTAAATTAAAGTGGCAAAGTAGTATAGGGGTGAGAACTGTCACTGAGAACTGACAGATGTCATTTTGACAAACATAATTGGAAATGAAAAAATAGCATATTCGGTAAGCAGGCTACATTGGGTGAGGAACTGTCAGTTATGGTGACAGGTTTCATATTCTCTAATCCAAAAATGTTGTTTTTTGCTTTCCTAAAATATTTATTTTACATGTAGGTAGTTCTGCTTTTATTGAATTTTTAAGCCAGATTGATAATAGATACTGAATCAATTTGAATAACTCCACAAGCGAGGGAAGCACTCACGTTTCTAAAACTTCACAATTTTTTAAGGGAGGAACCCTATATTACAAAGGAATTCTGTTATTTACGGTATGGCTATCATCATGAAAGCGGTTAGTCGCAGACCACATAAAATGTGGGCAGTATGCCCCATGATGGAGGGCAGAGGCAGTGGAAAGCAGAGCACTACGGAGACATCGCAGTACTACTACTCGTGCACTAGGTAGCTGAAATTATCTCACATTTACTTCTTACCTGTTGTACAAGTCTTGTATGTAGTTTTCTGGTCGCTGGTGGGTAATTTGTTTGGACTGTCTGGGTGTCTGCGACAGAAGGGTTGCTGGTGTTTCGCTACCTATTATACCTTGGATAAACAACTCGTACTACGGCCGTAGGTTTAGCTCAGTATTAGTAAAAAGGACGAGGACTTCGACTATGTTTTGGTGTTAACAGATTGAGTCATCAGCGGTGTATAAGTACTGCATATTAATAGCTGTCGTAATTTTAAAATCACAACCGATGTTTTAGAATGTTACTTACTTACTTACATAGGTGGCGCTACCGTTCGGGGTGAATCTGGGCCTCAACCAACAAGCCTCTTCATTTAGTTCGGTCTTTAGCTAATTGCATCCAGTTGCGTACTCCAAGTTGGTCGAGGTCCCCTTGAACTTGTGCGCGCCACCTACGGCGATGATTCCCTCTACTGCGCCGTCCCTCGGGGTTAGATTACAAAGACTCTGCGGGCCGGAGCGTTGGTGTCCATTCGCTCTACAAGTCCTAGCCGTCTCAGACATCCATTACGCAGTTTTTTGACTAGGTCGATGTCGCTGTACAGCTCGTATAGTTCGTGATTGAATCTTCTCCTCCAAAACCCGTGAACGCAAACGGGACCGATTATCTTACGAAGAATTTTTCTCTCCAAGCGACCAAGGATATCTTCATCCTCTTTTAATAAAGTCCATGTTTCAGCGCCGTAAAGCAGGGCTGCGATGACCAGAGTCTTATACAGAGTCTCCTTAGTTGTTCGGGATAGGGCTTTACTGTTGAATTGCCTTATAAGCCCAAAAAAACAGCGATTGGCAAGAATTATTCTTCACTTAATTTCTGCGCTGATGTTGTTGTTAGAGTTTATAGCAGAGTCAAGGTAGACAGTCCCTTAGTACCTCGAAGTTATATCTGCGTACTGTGACCTTCTGTCCAATTCGTCGGTGTTGGTTTTCCCTTCTAGTTGACAGCATATACTTGGTTTTGCCCTCGTTTATCGCCAAACCCATTTTGGCCGCTTCCGCCTCAATGCTTGCAAACGCACCGGTGACAGCCCGCTGAGATCTTCCGATAATGTCTATATCGTCGGCGTATGCAAGCAGTTGTACAGACTTGTAATAGATTGTGCCTCCGGTGTTGGCTTGTGAGTTCCGCACAATCCGTTCAAGTACAATATTGAAGAAGTCACATGACAGCGCGTCACCTTGTCTAAAGCCTTTTTTGACATCAAAGGTCTCGGTGAGGTCATTACCGACCTTGATGGAGCAGCGAGTGTTCTCCATCGTCAGCCTGCACAGACGGACAAGTTTGGCAGGGATGTCAAAACTAGACATGGCTCTATAAAGCTCTTCTCTATAGATGCTGTCATAGGCGGCCTTGAAATCGATAAAGAGGTGGTGAGTATCGATTTGGAATTCTTGGGTTTTCTCCAGGATCTGCCGAAGTGTGAAGATTTGATCGATGGTGGACTTTCCTGGCCTGAAACCGCACTGATAGGGTCCAATCAGGCTGTTGATAAAGGGTTTCAGGCGTTCACACAATATCGCAGAAAAGATCTTGTATGCAATGTTGAGGAGACTGATGCCTCTATAATTGGCGCAGTTGAGGGGGTCTGCTTTCTTGTGGATCGGGCAAACGATGCTGAGATTCCATTCATCAGGCATACACTCGTCTGACCAAATATTGGAAATGAGTTGGTGTATGCACTCTACCAATTCATCCCCAGCTGCCTTGAAGAGTTCGGCCGGTAAGCCGTCGGGTCCAGCAGCCTTGTTCGATTTTAGCTTGGATATTGCTATCCTCACTTCGTTTTGGTCAGGTGGACGGAAATTTTGACTATCATCGTCCATGTTGAATGGTTCATTCTGCCTGACAGCGGGATGTTGGTCTTCGTCGCCGTTATACAGTCTGCAGAAGTAGTTTTTCCATATTCTCAGCACCGACTGTGATTCTACTACGAGGTTTCCATTTTCATCTCTACAGATTTCTGTACGGGTATTGCTCCCCTGACACGTTCTTTTACCTATTCTCAAACGCGAGATTCTCATGCTCTTTTTTCTTCTTTTGGAGAAGCGGATGTTCATCCCGCCTTTTTTGCTCGTAGAGCTCACGAGCAGCTCTCGTCTTCCTTTGCAGCGCCGCTTTGTATGCCTCTTGTTTTGCTGCATGCACTCACCGGCATTCTTCATCAAACCAGGGGTTTCGCGGTGGTGGTGGTGGCGAGCGAGAGCCAGCCCATCAGTGGCGGCGTTTCTGATGGCATGTTGGCAGCGTCGCCACTGGTCTTCGACACTTGATGCTGGCGGCAGAGGGGTGATTGAGAGATTTCGGGATACGCGTTCAGCGAAGAGTCTGGCGGTCTCTTGCGATTGTAGCTTTTCGACGCTAAATTTTTTCACAGTGATTCTTCTTTGTTGCTCAGTTTGGGATATCCGCATTTGTACCTTGGCTACAACAAGGTAATGGTCCAAGTCTATGTTGACCGCTCGGAAGGTCCGGCCATCCAGAATACTGGAGGCATGCCTTGCAAAATACAAATATTTGGCGCAACAGCTCTTTAAAGTGCTAGGGTCTAGCTTCTCGCAACCACTCATGTTGTGTGTGTTATATTTTTCACACGAATGGAAGAGACCTACAGTTTAATGCCGAATCCGAACGGCGATTTGAGAAGCTTTTTCGTGAGAACGCTCGCGAGAGGTGGGACCGTGAAAAAATGCCTTGCGTCGATCGCAATATGATTGGACCGCCATGTCTGCTTATGAATATCGAGATGAGGAAACCATGTGCTTGCTATGGTGACATTTCGCTCCACAGCGAAATCAATTAACCTTAGTTCGTTACCCGACGTGGTGTCGTGTATAGGCTATGTTTACCGACTGCGCTACCAAAGACGTCCTCCGTTCCTATTTTGGCATTAAAATTGCCCAAAACGATTTTAACGTCGTATTGAAGACAAAATGGTTTAGAATGTTGGTAGTTGATAAAATCGATATATTTAAACCTCAAAGGGTCGTCGAACATGAGCATTCTTAGTGTACACTGTCTGGCGTTTGCTAGGGCTAGACAGCTGCAAACAAAATGAAGCAGAGACCCACTTTTGTTATTATCCATGCAACTACGTTAAGAAAGGTTATGAGATGGCTGTATTACTTCTTGTTGCCCAAAGGATACACTTTTGGTAATGTCTGGTCTTGATCTGCTTGGTACGTCGTTTATTTTCGGGTTGTTCTAGCAGGGGTGAGTTTAAAGAGGGAGAATAGAAACAAGCCTTCACCATAAGGAATTTGCACTAGCAGCCTTCCTAGACATAGAAGGTGATTTTAGTAACGTAGAAGAGCAGGCCAACAAACAGGTCCGAGAAACTATAAATGTCGAGCATAGCATTACCAATTGGCTTTGTAATATTCTCGGCACTAGAAACATTAATTTCATTATCGGAAATAGTTCAATAAGAAAATCTGTTACCAGGGGGGACTTCCCAGTGAGGCTTTATATCGCCCCTCCTCTGGGGTATACTTAAAGAACTAAGCCATACAGGTATAAGAGTCACTGCTAACGCGGACGTGGTGATCTTAGTCCAGGGCAAATTTATGGATACATAAAGTGAAATGATGGAATCAGCTCTGAATAGTCTCGGAAAAGGAGTGGATTGCACGTCAACCCGGATAAAACATAATTGGTACTCTTCAGCAGAAAATACAAGATACCATCCTTCAAACTGCTTAAGCTAGCAGGGGTGGAGCTTTCCTTTCGGGATCGTACTAGATATCTGGGTAAAATGCTAGATAGGAAACTAAACCGGAAACTTAACATACAGGAAAGAGTCCGCAAGGCTTCGTGCTCTCTTCACGTGTAAGAGGACTGCGGGGAGAAATGGGGCCTGAAGCCTGCAATGGTGCACTGGCTATACATCATGATAGTCAGACCAATTTTTACGTATGGGGTTCTTGTGTGGTGGAAGGGAACGAATTCGAAAAACATACGGGATATCTTGGCCATGGTACAAAGAACAATCTGCATTACCATCACGGGTCCTCTACGCACGACGCTAACGGTTGCACTCGAGATCGTTCTGTATCTTTTAGAATTAGATCTACAAATCAAACTTCAAGCGGGCAACTGTGCGCATCGGCTCACTAACGTAGGTCTCTTCAAAACTAGTATCATTTTCCGACATCCCTGGCGAATCGGACGATATCCTTGGTACCTTACTCTTCGTCACACCATACGAGGTAATGCATCCTGTTTCAGAGGATTGACAAAGGGAGACAGTCTCTGTCCACAACGAGATTGCAATGTATACAGATGGATCTAAGACCAGATAGGGCACGGGGTTAGGTATATATTAACCTACAGGTGGCTTTGAGACTTCCGGAAATAAGCAGTGTGTTCCAAGCACAGGTTCTAGCTGTACTTAAAGCTGCGGAATTACTTGAGATAGGATTAATATCCGATAAGAATATCGTCATCTATATTGATACTCAGGCTGCACTAAAGGCGCTGGAGTCTTACGTCACTAAATCTGAGATCGTCAGGAATGAGAATAATCCAAAACGGCGACCATAACCAAAATGGCGACATCTATTTTTTAGCTGGGCCTTGCCTAATGGCCGACACTGCAACTTGAAACATCTATCTTGTCAGGGAGGAAGGCGGTGTTTATCCAAGGGGTATTTTTGGTTTCCCGTTCCGTAGTACCGACTGAACATCATCAAATCATCAGCTTGTCATTGCAAATGTCGGCGAAAAAACTGGAAAGTTGTCAAAAGAAAAACTACCGCTACCATTCCTAAAACTCAACCTTCTGCACAATTTAAATCAGGTGAGCTGGATGGGCATCTTATCATCAGAAACGCGCGTCGGCTTAACTCTGGGAATTCACAATTTACTTGCGGAGTAGGTGCAATCTTTTGCGGTCCTAACTTCGAGATATCAGTCCTCTACTGTGGCACAGGTATAAATTAATTTCAACTCACGTTTTAAATACCTACAGACAGAGATTATATTTATAAAACCGAAACAAAAATGTTTCGCAGAAGGACTTTCAGTGCTGTTTTCCACGATAAACGATTATTAATAGCACGCGTGGCTATAAAACCCTATTAAAAATTCGGCAGATTTTCGCTACACCTACACACTCGTTTGTGAGAAAATCAATTTTCGGCAAAAACATAAAGAAATAAACACATAAAAATTTGAAATCTTTTAAGGGTTTGTTTACCTTTAATTTTTCGTGGACAAATATTTACCTCTTCTTGACTAGACAGATTTGATGCAATACAAACATGAGATAGTTTGGATACGCTTTTAAATCTACCTTCCGGTTCACTTCATTTTTTTTTTGAAGATACGAGTACGATAAGGGTGTTAAGGAAATAAATATGAAATTCATAGCAAAGATGAAAAGAAGAAGCTACATGGCGATTGCCTCTTCGAGGTGGTGTCAATAATATTGTATTTTTTAATGATATCCTCTGGGGTCGCATCGGATACTACGGAGATTTAATTCAACACTTAAAAGGATTGTTCTTCGGAAAAGTGAATACTGTAAAACAATTCTTTAGTATAAGGTCAAGGTCACGCCTGAACTTTGAGCGCATCGAAATTGGGAATTTTTTTTAGTCAAACGATGCGCAAGTTACGTGGAATTTAGGGACTGGACGAGATTCCTTTCCAGAGTTCAATTCGACGAATTACTGAGAAATTCGAGAAAATTGGTTCAGTTGCTAATCCAGCAGTGTCTCTGCGTTGCAGCAACGTTCAGTTGAACAAGAATATTGATGCTGTTGCTGAAAGTGTGCGTGAGAATCGAAACCTCTCAGTACGACACCTTTAGCAGGCCTCGAGGTCATTCTCAATCTGCTTCCGCTAGACACCTTTATGCAAGCATCGGCGGCTATTAGCGCCGTAAGATTAAGCCAAACAGATAGCTGGAGACCAAATGAAATGGGTCATACCTCGATCTTGCAGAGATATCTAGGCAATGTATATAGTACCGACTACATAACGCCTTACCTAGACTTCACGAGACAATTTTTAAGCACCTATCCGAGCAGGGAAAACTGCAAAAATGACATAACGCCTAACAAACGATCCATAGCAGTGTACACCGATGGATCCAAAATGGAAATAGGTGTAGGTGCAGGCATCTGCTCTGAAATGCTTGGTATCTCCATGTCAGTTCGGCTTCCGAACTAAAGCAGCGTTTTTCGGTCTGAAGTCCTAGCAGTGACAATAGTAGCCCATGAGACTGCGATGAGGGCAATACCACGGGAGGATATCATCTTTTTCATCGACAGCCAAGCAGCGATAAAAGCAATATCTGTTATGGAAATAAAATCAAAGCTTGTGAAGTGTTGTAGAGAAGAGGTCAATGTTCTTGGAACACAACACAAAGTAAAGCTCTGCTGGGTTCCTGGTCATGAAGGCATACCAGGAAATGAGAAAGCCGACGAACTGCCTAGATGAGGTTCAGCTCTAAACTCAGACCAATTCGACCCCTCAGTGTACATCCCGCCTTGCACACTCAAACTCGAAGCAGAAAACAAAACTCTAACGGAGGCAAACAACAGGTGGACCTCTTTATATACTTGTGTCACCACGAGGAAGCTGCATTCGATAGAGCATTCGACAGAGCAAGTACCAATAGACTCATACAAATGGATAGAAAATCCCTCTCTACTGTAGGTAGGTAAGTAGAAGTGGTGGTTCTGTAAAACAGAGACCCAATTAGCACAGTTGTGCCGTTTTGATACCACGACTCATGCGACCTTGGATGTTGATGTGTGTTTGTGAGGACAATCTAGAGCCAGCCTGTGGAGTTTAAGAAGAGGGTTAGCTCATTTATGTTTTTACCCGAGATCTCCTCAAGTGAATTGTAGAAGGGTTTGCCTAATGCTTGATGTCTAGCCCTAGCAAGTGCTGGACAAGTGCACATGTAGTGGACAATTGTTTCCTTTACGGTGGCTATGTTGCAACTACGGAAGTGTGTATTATATGGGATACCTAGTTTGGCTGCGTGCTCTCCTACCGGCCAGTGTCCCGTGACTATCGCGATTATACGGGCAATGTCCTTGCGCGTTCTGTTTAATAGGTCGGTTGTTTTGGTCTTGTTGTAGTTAGGCCACATCTTTCTAGATATGACGCAGTTCGTTAACCTAGACCATTTAAGGTTAGCTTTTCTAAGAAAGATTGTTTGCCTTAATTGCTCCGAGCGGGATGTGGACAAGTTCTGCAAGTGAGCAGTGGAAGGCTGAGCCTCGCCTGGCCAGTTCGTCAGCATGTTCGTTGCCATCAACGTTGCTGTGGCCTGGAACCCAGACCAGGGTCACCATGCATTAGCCATCTAGCGAGGCCAGCTCATGCCGGCATTCTTGTACTAATTTCGAGGAAATGGTTTCCGAGGCAATGTCTTTGATAGCAGCTTGGCTATCAATTAAAATAGCGATTCTTTGCCTTGGCAGTGTATTTGTGTGTGACTTGATTTGGCGACAGGTTTCGCGAATTGCGAGCAATTCCGCTTGGAAGACGCTGGCAGCGTCCGGGAGTCTATACGGTTTTGCGATGTTCAGGGACTCCGAGAAAACACCCACCAACACCAAACCCACAGTCCATTTTTTGACCCATCGGTGTAGACTGTTAGATCGAAACCACTGGTCGCCTGTCCATCTTGCCAATTTTTTCTTATAGGGAATTGTACATCGAATCGCTTTGTGAAGTTCAATATGGGGATGATGTAGTTTGTTGGAGTCGATACCAATTCTCCTACAAATAAATACAAATATTTGGCGCGACAGCTCTTTAAAGTGCCAGGGCCTAGCTTCTCGCAACCACTTATGTTGTGTGCGTTATATTTTTCACACGAATGGAAGGGACCTACAGTTTTAATGCCGACTCCGAACGGAAATTTGAGAAGCTTTTTCGTTACAACAATACTCTCGGATGTTTGTCAGACGCTCGCGAGAGGTGGGACCGTGAAAAAACTTTTTTTTTGTGTTTTCTGAGATTCGAACTTGGAACCTCATGCGTAGTGATCCGACACACTAACCACTTACGCCACGGCGCCCACCGAACGAATTCTCCTGGTAGATCTGGAATTTAGGATATTGCTGTGTCCATATGGTTTCGCAGTCCAACACTTGGACTCTCTGAGTCTGATTGCGCTGTGCGCTGAGATGTTTGTGATATGTAGATCTAGGGATAAAGGGTGTAGCAGGACTGTGACTGTGAGCGTCTGACGGAGTTGACCGTAGGGCGCCTGTGGTGCCTATGCATGCTGCTCTTTGCACCTTATTTAGTTTGGTTATGTTATAGGCTTTTTAAGGGCCGGCCACCATACTATCGACCCGTAGGTAAGGATTGGGCGTACTACGGCTGTGTACATCCACAGGGTCAATTTTGCTTGCAGGCACCATCTTTTGCCGAAGGTTCTGTTGCAGGTATAGAAAGCTATACATGTTTTCTTTACTCGTTCGTCTATGTTCGGTTAAGTTTAGGATCTAGAATAACTCCTAAGTACTTAGCCCTGGAAGATAAGGAGAGTATCTGACCGTTTAGTCGAGGAAGATTGAATTCGGGTATTTTGGTTTTTGTGGTGAAAAGCATCAGTTCCGTTTTGTTTGGGTTGACTCCAAGTCGACACTTTCTGGCCCATGCGGTGACTTTACTTAGAGCACTCTCCATGATCTCACTTATCACGGGGGGAAAAAGTCCCGACACCAAAATCACCATGTCGTCCGCATACCCAACTACTTTAATTCTTTCTCTGTCTAAGCATAAAAGGATTTTATTCATGACTATTAGCCATAGTAGAGGTGAGATGACTCCACCTTGGGGCGTTCCTCTACTGACAAATTTGGTTGTGGTGCTGTTTCCTAGAGATGCCTGAATGATTTTAGTGCTGAGCATACAGACTTTTCATTGGCTTAGGTAGGTTTCTATGTCCAGGTCCGTGAGGGACTCTAGAATTACTTCAGTGTGTACATTGTTAATAGCTCCTTCAATGTCTAGAAAGGTTGCCTCTCTACTCTAATAGGAGTTATTACGGGGCAATGAGAAAGCTACGTGTGAAGGCTACGACGAAGACTTTTGCAGAGGCTGCGGTGACGAGGAGGCTCAGGAAGACACCGCCCACTTTCTTTGCTACTGCACATGCCTCTATCATTTGAGAAATAAGTTCCTTGGACAACACTTCTTTAAGGATTTAGAAGAGTTGTCCAACAGACCGATAAACAACATCGCAAACTTCATCAAATCCTCTGGAGGGTTTGTATCTCGGGCACACTAAGTAATAAATGCTTTCTCTACGATATGTACAAAAGGCGTTTTATTTTCTCGTTTTAACCAGAAAGGGATGGTTGGTTGGTTTAGGATCGGCTCTCGATGACGATGTACTTGGACCTGAGAGCAGGTCCATTGTACTACCGATGTGTAAGGCGGGTGGGTCACCCTCTTACTCTTGGAAGGAACAATTTGCTTCGTTGAATGAAGGCGTGAATTTTAGCCGTGCAGGCGTTGCCGAGATCATTAAGATCATTGTAGAAGTATTCACCCAGAGTGGCCTACCAGAAGGGGATTCTCTAATCTATTTCCTTTCCCCCCCCTCATGGGTATCACAATGGGTCTATATTGACCTGAGTATGGTGCAGAGGTTTTCTATTCCGTACACCAGCCCACATATCTAACCTAACCTAGTAGCCCTAAGGAATTTGAGAGCTCAAATTTCACTGCTTGCAAAAGATTAATTCTATGTACAACTTTCGGCAACAATCGGGGACTGAAAATGACACTCTACTGACAGCCAAAGGTAAAATAGAACAGGGTCTTCAAGTTTTGAAGAAATGCAGATTTTGCGGAAATGCATACACACATGGAGTATCTTGCAACAACTCCACACCCTTGTGCCACTATGACCTCCAATCAATTTAAATTCTTCTCACACTCTGTGCAATGTTAACTTTAACATTTCCCCCCCTCCTACTTGAACAGCAAGCATTCTTTCAGCAATTAATTTCATAATACTCGATGATGCACATGACATTAGTATGCAAATGTTGCTAAAGACACAGAAACCGTTGCACTACCTAATTAGTATCGCGCCATTCGCTACCCTTTGGTGCCTGCCTTGTCTACAATTCAACCAAAAAAAGAATGAGGAAGAAGAAAAAAAATTCAAATTGCAAAAATAGAAAAAAAAAAATGCAATTCAGGCAGAAATGTTTGAAGACATACTCACGATGTACGAGTTCTTGTATAGTTAGCTGGTCAGTGGCCAGAAATATGTTCGTCATTCAATTGAATACTTACACACAATGGTGGCGGACGACGAAGAATTTCAAAAAAAAGAAAATGTCAGCAGAATAATTGTGGACCTAGTAGACGATAAAGTTTGTTGTTATGTCTCTCCTTCGCTTTCTTGTTTTGTTTGCGGAAGAGTTCGTCGGCATTTAGTTACATACATTGTTATCTTTAGGTTATGTGGTGTGGTAATTGATGAAAGTTGACTTTTGACAGGTGTCAACAATTTGTAATAAGTTAGACACGCAATTGCCTTGACGAATCACTTCCAATTCTTTGTTTGAAAGTATATGTGCATTATATGAATTTTTACAAAACTACTTGTAATTAGCACTAGGTTCCGTTTTGTAAAAAAGAAAAGAAAAGAAAATGAGTGAGAACACTCTGGTGTTCCATTTTCATTATATCTTGCAACATCCTCCGGGCGGCGAGCATGCAGGAACCTTCAGCTTGTGTAACAATTCAAGAGGTCGTCGAGTTCTAAAACCGCCGGAATACCGTACTTCGTAGGTTCGTTGACGCCCGTCTCGACCAGAGAAGACGTCCTCTATAGTAGCCAACTTCCAGTTCAATCGGGGCTTCCCAGAATCTGCTACCAATATGACATCGCCCCTTTTAAATGTGGGAGATGGACATACCTTATTGTGATGAAATGAACGCAAGAGTTGCAAGTACTCCATCCTCCATCGCCTCCACAGTTTGTTAGTGTAATTCTGGCGACGTGTCCATAAAGCTCGAATCCCATTAGCATCATCGGATATGCCGTGGGGTTTGCTAGGTCCATATTGGATACCCAGGAAGTGAGCCGGTGTCAAAGGTTCTGCATCAGATGGAACGTTGCCCACGTTGGTTAAGGGACGCGAATTGACCACTCCTTCGGTCTCGATCAAAAGGGTCATCAGCTGCTCGGAAGTGAGCTTAGCCTTTCCTATTACCACCTTTAGAACCTTTTTCTTATAGTTCTGATGAGACGTTCTCAGAACCCCGCCCCACCAGGGAGCTCGCTCGATTGAAAACTTCCACTTGATACGTTTATGCGCTAGGAAATCTTGAAACATTCCATCTTCAAACTCCACGGCACTTATCTCAAAGGTGGCTCTGCGGAACGTCTTAGCATTATCAGAATATATGACAGAAGGAACTCCTCTTCGAGCGATAAAACGCTTGAGACCTGTTATGCAGCTGTCCGTCGATAAGCTCGTCAGCATGTCGAGACGCACAGCTCGAACAGCTGCACAAGTAAAAACCATCATGTAGAGCTTATTCATAGTATCTGATTCATCAAAAGAATAGAGCGGACCGGGGAAATCGACACCAACGACATCGAAAGGTTTAATCAATTTGAGTCGATCGGCGGGTAAGGCTCCATACGGGGCTGAAGATGCTCTCCCAAACAACTTTCACTACGCACGTCTTTATTCGTTTTTGGATGCGTTGACGTCCTTTAGGTATCCAAAACCTTGTTCTTATTTGAGACAGCACAATATTGGTTCCACCATGCAGGGTACGTTGATGAAAGTCGTCTATAATAAGCCCCGTGGCGTGAGACTCTGTGGGTAATATTATGGGATGCCCTATATCTGAAGAGTCGTCAAGGCACTGAAGACGACCCTTTACCCTCAAAAGACCGTTACCATCCAGAAAAGGAAGCAATTGCCAAATTATCGACGTCTTTGATATTTTCATCCCTTCCCGCCAAGATCAAATTTCTCTAGTAAAACAAATAGACTGAATATACCTGATCCAGTGACTCCCAACTCGACTCTGAAAAGTTGGACCTCATCGAGCAGGAGCTGCAAACACTAAGCGGATCAGTAGAAATGCGGTGAAGTGGGAGGGTTATGATCCCTTGTTTTCGGATCATAACCTCGTCGAAATAGGAAGAAAAAAAAGAAGAGTCCGAACAAGATGGCACGTTGGAGTTGTTGAAAGTTCCCTGACAAGTAATAGAACAACTACATGTGTATGAGTATGTACTATAGCAAGACAGTAACTCTGGTTACGACTACGTAAAGTTTCCATAGTAAGAATAAATTTATTTCTACGACTTACTCAACTGTTTTATGAAATTTCCAAAATCTTTATGAATTTGTGCACTTACCTGGAAAGAAAGAAAGAAGATTATAAGTAAGAATATCATGGAGTTCTATACTCGTACATAAAATAAATCAGAGAAAGAAAAACATAGATTGAAGTTACAACCAATTTTAACCGGGTCGTTTGAAAGCTATTTCTCGTTTCTTAAACAACCTCGTGCCGTTGTAAATTTATTGAAAGCAACAGAGTGATCATTTGCAACTTTATTTCTTATTAGCTACATACCCGGCGTGCGCTGCTATGCATTAAAAAAAAAAATAATAATAAAAAGTTCCATTGCTTTTGATGACATGCAATTTATACGTGGTGAAAATTGCATGAAGATTGGTTGAGCGGCAAAGCGTAAATATTAGGTTAGGTTGAAGTGGCTGCCAGCTGAGAATCGTCAACACACTTAGACCAATAATAGGTCCATTGAGATACCACATGGATCATGGGAGAAATTTCTCCTACCTAATCGTTGAACCATTCTGAGTTTCTTATGAAGCGTAGGAGGCTTTTGATATTAATGTTTTTCAGGTCGCCTATGCCGTGGTAATAGTGGGCTCCTAGGTGAATTTTCCTTCTATGGGAGAGAGCTGATAGGGTTCCTCGAGGCAAACTCTGGAGTGTTCTGCAGGAGTATGGGATTGATGGTTCCCTGTTAAGGGCGATTCAGTCTTTATATACAAACTGTAGAAGCTGTGTTCGGATAAACGGTGTTAAATCAATACCTTTCACTGTGGGCGTTGGACTCCGCCAGGGGTGCGTTTTGTCACCTCTCCTCTTCATTGTATATATGGATTGGATGTTACAGCGCAGCCGTGGCATGTGGAATGTTTCAAAGTGGGAGACCTAAGGATTAGTCATCTGCTCTTTGCGGATGATTTGGTCATCCTTGGGTCCTCTCAAACCGAACTTTAGCGCGCACTCAAAAGGTTTGTAGCCGTTTGTGATGATGCTGGGATGAAGATCAACGTGAACAAATTGGAAGTAATGGTCGTTTCCAAAAAATCCATTGAGTGCACTCTGCATGTTAGTGGAGTC
This sequence comes from Brachypalpus laphriformis, assembly GCA_945910035.1. Classification (NCBI taxonomy): domain Eukaryota; kingdom Metazoa; phylum Arthropoda; class Insecta; order Diptera; family Syrphidae; genus Brachypalpus; species Brachypalpus laphriformis. The sequence goes on from OX246756.1 coordinate 41,370,540, forward strand.
CCACTGAAGCAGGTGGATAAGTTTAAGTAACTCGGGGTTTTATTCACGAGTGATGGGAGGAGCAATGCCGAGTTATCCTGTAGAATTGGTCGGGCTGGATCAATTTTGAGAGAGCTTGGCCAATCTGTTATAAGGAGGGCCGAACTTAGTGTTCAAGCTAAGCTATCGGTTTTTAACTCTGTGTATGTTCCAACTCTCACCTATGGTCATGAAATTTGGGTAGTGATCGAAAGAATAAGATCGCGGATACAAGCTGCCGAAATGAGGTTCCTTCGCGGTGTTGTCGGAATAACTCGTAGGGATCGAGTGCGCAACACCAGAGTACGCGAGGCGCTCAACGCTGAGCAGCTACTTCTCCGAACGGAACGATCTATGCTTCGATGGTTTGGTCACGTAGTGCGTATGCCCCCAGACCGGCTTCCTAGACGCGCCATGGTTGTCGTGCCATCAGGTAGGCGACTTCGCGGAAGGCCTAGAAATAGATGGTTGGACCAAGTCCGACATCTCTCTGGAGCCGCTTAGGGATTCCTCCTGATGAATTGGAGCCAATGGCGGAGGATCGAGAAGGATGCCACCTGAGCATCCTACCCCCGCGACCCTCATGAAGGATTAGCAGGCCATTGAAAATGAATGAATGAATGAATGAATGAATGGGAGAGAGTTGGGCAGTGACAAAGAAGGTGAGGAATACTTTCTTCATCCATGCAGCTTCTACAAAAGTCGTTCGCAAAAACGCCTAGCCTTGTGGCATGCTTGCCTATTAGACAGTGTCCAGTGATGACACCTATTAAAGCGCCGATATGCAATCTGTTCCAAGAAATCAAATTCTTAGAACGTTTTAGATCCAGCTTCGGTCAAATTTGTCTTGTCGCTAGACATGTGGGTCCACTTGTCCGCCTAAGGTTCGTACTTTCGATAGCATCCAGCTTATATTTGAGTTTGCAGGTAGCGATTGGTATACCTAAGGAGCCCTTGTCCGGCAGGATGGGTATAGTTGTTCCTATTCTGGCGAGTTCGTCGGCCTTACAATTCCCTGAAATGTCCCTATGCCCCGGCACCCAACACAGGTGAACATTGAACTGCTCAGCCATCTCCACGAGAGACGAGCGGCTACTAAGGAATTAATAGAGGTCGATTCCAAGGATTTGATTGCTGCTTGGCTGTCTGAAAAGATGCGGATCTTTTTAGCAGATATCACGTTTTTCTTAAGCCAAGACAAGACTTCTTTAATCGCCAAAATTTCCGCCTGGAACACGCTACAATGATTTGGAAGACGGAAGGAGAGCTTAAGATTAAGCCTGTCAGAGAAAACACCTCCACCAACCCTGTCCTTAGATTTTGAGCCGTCAGTGTAGAAGTGGATTGACCCATTTTCTAAAAATGTATCATCATTCCAGAGTGATCTGGAGGGGATGGTAACGAGGAAGTTCTTGTCAAAATTTAGACGTAGGATGGTGTAGTCCGTGTTTTCGGGAGATTTTGAGTTTATTCAAAATGGAAGCGTGGCCAAAGTCTCTTCTTGACCACTGTTGGATAGCTTCGATGCGAACGGCTGCATTCGCTGCCATTTGCTTGCTAAATATATCCAGGGGTACCAGATGAAACAAAATGTCCAGTGCCGCAGAGGGGGTTGTACGTAGTGCTCCGCCTATGCACAGACAAGCTGTGCGCTGGACCTTACTTAGATAATCGCGATTTACAGCTTTTTCTAAGGCCGTCCACCAGACAATCACCCCGTATGTGAGTATCGGTCTAATGACCGAGATGTAGAGCCAGTGAGTGATTCGGGGTTGTAAACCCCATCTATTTCCAATAGCTTTTTTGCAAGAGAAAAGTGCTACTGTAGCTTTCTTTACTCTTTCTTGAATATTAGGTTTCCAGCTTAATTTCTTATCCAGGATGAGACCCAAATATTTTGCTGTGTCAGAGAAAGTTAAGCTGATACAATTAAGAGAAGGATGGTCGACTAACGGAATTTTATATTTCCTGGAGAAGAGTATAAGTTCAGTTTTGTGGGGGTTTACACCCAAACCACACCGAACTGCCCATCTAGTGAGCTTGTTTAAAGCCTTTTGTAGCAGTTCTTTTAGAGTATTTAGGTGCTTTCCTGGGACAACCAAAGCAACATCGTCTGCATAAGCGATCGCCGTTCATCCCTCGCCTTCCATGATTATCAGTAGCTCATTGATCACCAAATTCCACAAAAGGGGGGATAGAACACCACCTTGCGGAGTGCCTCTACTGACAGACCTTCTGGTAGACGTCCCACCCAGCTTAGTGTTGATAATCCGACCATTAAGCAGTAGATTAATCAGTTCGCAAAGTGAGCATGCGACCTTCAGGTCTGAAAGTGCATCTGCTATCGCTGATACACTGACATTGTTGAAAGCGCCTTCTATATCCAGAAAGGCAACCATTGTATACTCCTTATGAAACAAGGAATATTCTATTTTACGCACAAGTGAGTGTAATGCCGTCTCCACTGATTTGCCTTTGCAATATGCATGTTGGGTCGCCGGCAGTAGGTTCTTATCTATACTGTTGCGTAAATGGATATTAATCAGTCATTCTAATGCTTTTAAGAGGAATGATTATTGACTTATCGGTCTGAAATCTTTTGGATTTATGTGAGAGCATTTGCCCGCTTTGGGTATGAAGACAACTTTGACTTCTTTCCATATCTTTGGGATATATACCAGATCTAGACAACTTCTAAAAATTGTCTCAAGTATCGGCAGGATTATGTCCGATGACTTCCGCAACTCGGCAGGTATAATGCCGTCTGGTCCCGTGGATTTATATGGTTTGAAGCTGTGCAGTGCCCACTGAAGCTTGCTCTGTGTAATCAGTTTTGAGTTTGTTTTTTGTGTAGATGGTTTGCTGAAAACCATATTGCTAACAACCTGGGAAATGAGTGTCAAGCATTAAATTTAGCGAATCTTCGCTTGAAGTCGTCCAAGACCCATCGGTTTTCTTAAGGTAACTGGGTGTAATTGGATTTGAAGAGAGAATTTTCCTCAGCCTAGATGCCTCAGAGGCTTCTTCTATTTTGCCACAGAAGAGTCTGCAAGAATTACGTTTGGCTTTCCTTAATTCTTTTTTGTATGTGTTTAGGGATGCCTTGTACAAGTCCCAATCTAACGCGTCTCTCGTACTTTTGGCATTATTAAAATGTTTTCTACAATTATTCCTTAAAGGACCTAAACCGGCAATCCACCAATGCGGCTTCTTCTTGCCCCTGGGTTGTATCAAGGGGCATGAAGAAGTCATCGCTATATTTAAGGCTGAGGTTAAGTCCTCAACCATGCGATCAAGTTCTTGGGGGTTGCAGCGGGGATTAAGGTGATCTGAGGTAACTAAGTTGCTTAAAGTTGACCTGTACTTGAGGCAATCAGTTTTGCGGTAGTTCCTAAAAACTGGAGGGCTAATAGAATCTATGTATAGCGAGAATTGGAGATACCTGTGATCCGAGAAAGCGTAAATATCGAAAAATTACAATTCTGAATAGTAATTCAGTCGCCAAGAAGGTTATGTACAACATCTGAACGAGTTTCATTATGTAGTTTCTAAAAATGGTAAACACAAGATTCCCCTTTCCCTGTAGGATAGGTAATGTTTTGCCATGCTTGATGGCTTTATTGGCTTTTCAGTTTTCTTGAATATCCTTGTATCCAAGATAATATACTGGACGCACAGCGCCACTATCAAACCCTTACAGGTCAAGACTCAGGAACAGTTGAATTAAATCTATCGTCTAGTCTGTCTGGGTATAACAGGGGCAATGAAAACTTGCCCAACGGCAGCAATGGGAGTTCAAATGGGCAGCAGCGCTGAGAAGTCAACAACAGCATTTCAGGCGGAAGCCCACGCAATCGAACTCTGTGTACGAGAATGCATGCGAAGAAGGGTCGAGAGCATCCGTATTTACATCCTCTTGGACAGCAAGGCAGCACTCATCATATCATACACGGTAGGATTCAAACTTTGTCTCAATCTACTCGATGATCTCGCATCGAAAAACACAGTCCTCGATGCCAGAACACGAAGACTTCGAGGGCAATGAACAATGAGGCACTAGCCGCCCGCTAGTCGATCATGAACCCTATTTTGGAGTTACCATACACAGAGTAGCACAAACCTCAAAATAAAACAATGGGAAGCTGATTGTCATGCAGAGTACTGGGTCAAATTCAAGGGCAGAAGAGAAGCAAAAAAAGTTCACCAATCTCAACCATTGTAAGGCTAAGAAGCTACTTGAGCTCAGCAAAGCAGACTTAAGGACCTAAACAGGCTACTTGACTGGCTATTGCCCACTCAAGTACCGTCTGCACAAAATAGGAGTAAAAGATACAGACGTATGTCAGCTATGTGTAAAGCAAAATCAGACGGCAGAACATATTCTTTGTGAATGCCCCAGGGCCGCAAGGAAAAGACTTCTTCACATCAGGCGGGCTTTATTGAGCCACTGAGACTTTTCGTACATTGAGCCTGGAGCTTTGTTGAGGTTTATCAAGAGCCTTATCCAGTTCTCGGGACCTCTCTCTGAGGTCGCAGTGCGAACAAGGCCCTAGTATAGTGCAGTATAGTATACTATAACCAGATAATGTATTGATTGAACTGCTCAAGCACCTAGAAAAGAGAAAACGACAATTTAGAGCGATCTTACAGTTGAAGGGGACCGATTTGACCATTACTTTACTTACTTAGGTGGCGCTACAGTTCGGGGTGAACCTGGGCCTCAACCAACAAGCCTCTCCATTTAGATCGGTCTTTAGCTAATTGCCTTCAGTTGCGCACTCCAAGTTGGTCGAGGTCCCCTTGAACTTGTACGCGCCACCTACGGCGATAATTCCCTCTACTGCGTCGTCCCTCGGGGTTAGATTCGAAGACTCTGCGGGCCGGAGCGTTAGTGTCCATTCGCTCTACATGTCCTAGCCATCTCAGACGTCCAATACGCAGTTTTTTGACTAGGTCGATGTCGCTGTACAGCTCGTATAGTTCGTGATTGAATCTTCTCCTCCAAAACCCGTCAACGCAAACGAGACCGAAAATCTTACGAAGAATTTTTCTCTCGAAGCGACCAAGGATATCTTCATCCTCTTTTAATAAAGTCCATGTTTCAGCGCCGTAAAGCAGGACTGGGATGATCAAGGTCTTATATAGAGTCTCCTTAGTTGTTCGAGAGAGGGCTTTACTGTTGAATTGCCTTATAAGCCCAAAAAAACAGCGATTGGCAAGAGTTATTCTTCGATTGATTTCTGCGCTGATTTTGTTTGCTGAATTTATAGCAGAGCCAAGGTAGACAAAGTCCCTTACTACCTCGAAGTTATAGCTGCCCACGGTGACGTTTTGTCCAATTCGTCGGTGTTGGTTTTCCCTTCTAGTTGACAGCATATACTTGGTTTTGCCCTCGTTTATCGCCAAACCCATTTTGGCCGCTTCCGCCTCAATGCTTGCAAAAGCACCGGTGACAGCCCGCTGAGATCTTCCGATAATGTCTATATCGTCGGCGTATGCAAGCAGTTGTACAGACTTGTAATAGATTGTGCCTCCGGTGTTGGCATGTGAGTTCCGCACAATCCGTTCAAGTACAATATTGAAGAAGTCACATGACAGCGCGTCACCTTGTCTAAAGCCTTTTTTGACATCAAAGGTCTCGGTGAGGTCATTACTGACCTTGATGGAGCAGCGAGCGTTCTCCATCGTCAGCCTGCACAGGCGGACAAGTTTGGCAGGGATGTCAAAACTAGACATGGCTCTATAAAGCTCTTCTCTATAGATGCTGTCATAGGCGGCCTTGAAATCGATAAAGAGGTGGTGAGTATCGATTTGGAATTCTTGGGTTTTCTCCAGGATCTGCCGAAGTGTGAAGATTTGATCGATGGTGGACTTTCCTGGCCTGAAACCGCACTGATAGGGTCCAATCAGGCTGTTCATAAAAGGTTTCAGGCGTTCACACAATATCGCAGAAAAGATCTTGTACGCGATGTTGAGGAGACTGATGCCTCTATAATTGGCGCAGTTGAGGGGGTCTCCTTTCTTGTGGATCGGGCAAACGATGCTGAGATTCCATTCATCAGGCATACACTCCTCTGACCAAATATTAGAAATGAGTTGGTGTATGCACTCTACCAATTCATCCCCAGCTGCCTTGAAAAGTTCGGCCGGTAAACCGTCAGGTCCAGCAGCCTTGTTCGATTTTAGCTTGGATATTGCTATCCTCACTTCGTTTTGGTCAGGTGGACGGAAATTTTGACTATCATCGTCCATGTTGAATGGTTCATTCTGCCTGACAGCGGGATGTTGGTCTTCGTCGCCGTTATACAGTCTGCAGAAGTAGTTTTTCCATATTCTCAGCACCGACTGTGATTCTACTACGAGGTTTCCATTCTCATCTCTACAGGTTTCTGTACGGGTATTACTTCTCTGACACGTTCTTTTTACCTTTTGGTAAAACTTCCGTACATTGTTCCTGGAGTATAGACTCTCGATAATCTCAAACGCGCGCTTCTCATGCTCTTTCTTCTTCTTTTGGAGAAGCCGATGTTCTTCCCGTCTCTTTTGCTCGTAGAGCTCACGAGCAGCTCTCGTCTTCCTTTGCAGCGCCGCTTTGTATGCCTCTTGTTTTGCTGCATGCACTCGCCGGCATTCTTCGTCAAACCAGGGGTTTCGCGGTGGTGGGCGAGCGAGACCCAGCACATCAGTCGCGGCGTTTCTGATGGCATGTTGGCAGCGTTGCCACTGGTCTTCGGCACTTGATGCTGGCGGTATAGGGGTGATTGAGAGATTTCGGGATACGCGTTCAGCGAAGAGTCTGGCGGTCTCTTGCGATTGTAGATTTTCGACATAAAATTTTCTGACAGTAATTCTTCTTTGTTGCTCAGATTGGGATATCCGCATTCGTACCTTGGCTACAACAAGGTAATGATCCGAGTCTATGTTGGCCGCTCGGAAGGTCCGGACATCCAGAATACTGGAGGCATGCCTTGCGTCGATCGCAATATGATCAATTTGGTTGATCGTGACATGATCATTGGACCGCCATGTCTGCTTATGAATATCGAGATGAGGAAACCATGTGCTTGCTATGGTGACATTTCGCTCCACAGCGAAATCAATTAGCCTTAGTCCGTTATCAGACGTGGTGTCGTATAGGCTATGCTTACCGACTGCTCTACCGAAGACGTCCTCCTTTCCTATTTTGGCGTTAAAATCGCCCAATACGATTTTAACGTCGTATTTAGGACATTGCTCGTATGTTTTGTCGAGGAGCTCGTAGAAACACTCTTTGGAGGCAGGGTCCTTTTCTTCTGTGGGGGCATGAACACATATTAGGCTTATGTTAGCGAATTTAGCCTTGATCCGGATAGTCATAATACGCTCGCTCACGTGTCGGAAGCTTAAGACTTCTTGCCTAAGTCTACCGCGTATGACAAATCCGCATCCGAATAAGCGTTGCCTGTTGCCTCTGTAGCAATCACCGTAGTAGATGTCACAGTTTTTCATCCTCTTTTTGCCCGGTCCATCCCATCGCACTTCCTGGATGGCGGTAATATCTGCTTTATAGCAGTCTAGGGCCTCTGCTAGTTGTTCGATTGCACGTGGTCTGTAAAGGGACAACATTCCACGTACAGATCCGAAGGTCGTTGTCCTTATTTCGTTTGCTGGGGTCGTCATTAGTTGAGTCATCCTTATCCGAGGCTTTTGGTTGTTTCGGAACCATGAGTTTTTTTTACGTGGTAGGGAAGTTACCCCGACGGCACAACCCCCAACCTGGAGGGCCAGTTCCTTAATTATTCCCCTAGGACGAGGGGCCAGGTACACCGGTGCCAGTAGTCCACTACGGGAGTATGAGCGCTGCCGTTGGCCCATTAAGGGCTCCTCCGCCACCATCTCTATTCCAATGTCCTGACCAACATTGGAAATTCCTTACCGACCTGTGATCCGAATACGTCGAAGCAGCTCGCGCAAGGTATTCACTAGGTTCAACCTAACTGGAACTATAGACGCCACCGTTGACTCCGTCTAGGGAATTCGTCCGCTGCCGCCTGGAACAGGAAGAAGTGCTCTAGTGAAAAAAGCACTCTTCCCCCCCTCTCTCATCTGCTGCCACCAAGAATCCGCCAAACGGGGTTGGTTACCCATCTCTTGGATTAAGGTACTAGGCACCCGGCAGTCACCGCGTGGAGGTTGAGAGTAGGAGTTGGTAGGCCTCAGCTGAGTGAAAACGCTTGACCATTGGTGGGAACGATTATATACCAGGGAGATGCTTTATTTCATTTCAGCCATGACAATACATTTATAATTACTGATTAATTAATTTTCTCAGTAATTATCTGTAATTATCTTCTGTTCCGACCTCGTGGAGCTGTTCGTAGAAGAGCGTGGATTCCACCGGTGTGTTGAGATGTCCTCTGCGAGATGTATAGTCTGCAAGGAAAGTGGCGTCGAAATTGTGAGTGAAAGGTCTGTTATGAAAGCTATAGTAATACACATGCAAGCTGATCTCTGTACCTTTCCTAAATAGCCGCGGTGGAGAGCTCTATCCACAATTATCCCAAAACAAGGCTTACGAATCAGCAAGCTGCAAACCTTCGTAAACAGATGTCTAAGAATCATCTTAAGGATTTTTTGGCCCAATCGAGTGTCCAACGTACAACTTTATCTGAGTGCGGACTAAGAACCTGTAGTGCGAAGGAGAAGGTGGCAGTGGATTGGACACCCCGGTGCGACGACATCTCCATTGCGAAATACGCCACGCAGTGGAAATCGCTTACTCAGACAGGCAGAACAGCGGGACGCCCTAGGCAAACGTGGCGCAGGACAGTCGAGGAGGAATCAAGCTCTTTGGGAATGAGTTGGAGGCAGCTCAAACGTGTTGCAGAACTCCGAACTAGATGGCGCTCAGGCGTTGTTGACGCCCTATGCCCCTTGAGGAGTGCAAGGATTTAAGTTAAGGTCTACGAATCGTCTAAAGGTTATATCAATCTAATGGAGGATACTATGAAGCACGTAGTCTCTATCGGGAACTGTGATAGCAAACTTATTTTCAGAGATTTATGTCAATATCAACGGCTATTCATCTTTGTCCGAAGCAAAAACAAAAAAATATAAAAACAACCTGACAGGAGTGCTCTAATGACCCCAATTCCAGATTTGGTATAGACTTGGACGTAATGCAAAGGGAAGTGTGGATCGAGGTAATGCAAAGGGAAGTGTGCATCAGCCTTTGGATTACGTCCATCCACTGCACCATAAGTAAAAGTCATTATTTCATAAAGTTTGCTGCCTTATGCGCTCCATCAAACTGCAATACCTTTCAGAAGCCACCTCACATTCCATAACTCTTCCACACCAATTAGCACCACTCAGCCATCTCTCTCATTTGCATCGAATTCTAAAACAAACTCATTTATGCCACGCCAACAAACACAAATTTTGTCCTCAATTTGCAAAAATGTGTGCAGTTTCCTTGGAACCGTACACAGCCAACGCAACGGAAGAGATCCCAATTAGAACCAAACTAACTTAATTTGTCAGTTCCTCAGTAGACTTGGTCGCGGGATGTCTGCCATAGTCTCTCCCACATTCTTCCGTTAGATCTTTTCAGATACTCGTACAGTACGCACTAGCTGCTAACGATGGCTGTTGCGGCATTTTTCTATCTAGGATAGAAACAAATTCGCTCCCACACTCTCACGTCACATCAACCGTCATCGTTGCCATCATCAGCGTCATCTTCAAGAAAATAAATTTGAATAACAAATGCTTCTTCCCCCTTTCCACCTCCTCCTCCTTCTCCTGCTGCATCGAAGCATTACATAAGGTGAAGTGGAATAAAGTCACAAAGTACTACAAAACAAGAAAAAACATTGCAATTGCCGGTGCAATGGATGTAGGCAAAGGCAGCAGCGAAATGTGGTTTAATAGGACCAGACACCCAAACACACACAGGCCACCGACCGACAGACGGACATAGACAATAGCTAGATCTCCCCAGACACGACTGAAACAGTAACAGCGCCTTTGTTTGGCCCGTCTTTTGGCATAGTTAAGTTCAAGTTGTGGTTCTAGTCGTTTTCTAGCCCTACGAGCTCTTGGCACTGACAATGGGCGTTCGGCCGGGGAGAAGGAGAGTATGGAGCGTGTCTGGCCGACTTCAAAGATTATCAGAGTAGAACTTTGGAGGACATCATCATCACCAACATTATCAGCACAACATCAACGTCGACAGTCGCCGCCGCCAGCATTATATTTTGTTTTGCATTTAGATGGATCTTATTCTGGTTTGGATGCTCTGGCTGGCAGATATTCCCTTTGGGATTTCTTTGTTTTGTGTGTCTCTCGTGTGTGTGTGTGTGGTTGGATTTCTGGGTTGGCCTTCTCTCTCTGGGCGAACGTGGGCTATGTGTGGCATAGTAAAGGCAAATTCCTTTTGTGGGTGACAATGACACGGACGAAGATTTAGATTATTATGTGGTGGCGGTTTTGGGGGAAATCCAAGGCGGTGCGGCTTAAAAGGACGCGTGCCATTCACTCGTCATCTAACGGTTTGAGGGATTTATTTTGATGTTTTCTTTTTATGTGTTATGCTACGATTTGTCAGATTTTATAGCAGTGAGTTGATTAATTTCGTGTGGCTTTTCGAGATGAGGAAGCGAGAACAATTGGAACTTTAATGACGCGCGGTTGGAGCATTGAAGTCAGTTGATCTGGGTGAGTTGGTTAGGGTGACAAAGACATGACACTGTGTTTTTAGAACGGAATCGCTTGTTCAAGACATAAAACGGCTCAGACAAGTCACGTAAAAGCATCATCATCCGACTACTGATTGATTGTAAATTGATTCCTGATGCGGGAACTGGTCGCTCCATATAACCACAGATGTGTTTATTGTACGGTGGGGTTGTATGATGACGGGTTTGGTGATAGATACGACTTTGTCTTTGTGTGAGCTGACATTGTCTTCTGCTTGAAGCTAAAAATTACTCAAAGTAACTGTTGTGGATGTGTGGTTGATGGTTACACAGCGACCTAAATAGATCTATTGCGCTTCTCAAACTAGAGCCTTAGCCAATGAATTAGAGCACTTCCTCTAGTTCAGCTGCTCTGATGAACTGGTGTATCTGAATTGGTTTGGTTGGCAATCGTGCAGTGGGTAGTGTTTTTCTCGTTAACCGATGTGTACAGGTTCAAGCCACAACAGGGAAGAGCAGTTTTATGTATTAATGCTTTGCGTTCCATAAAAGGTGTGTTGGTGTTTCTTCGAAGTCCCTGTAGAATCTGCATTCTCTTGTATGTCTAGTTTCTTGAGCCTGCAGTGTCTCGTTAGCATGTCTGTCAGAATGCGAAATCGATTTTCGCTAATTTTAGGCAAGTCCTACTCGTATTTTGTGTGGTCCTACCTCACAGAAAGATTTCGGTCCAAGAAACTGGGTTTCCGAGCCGTTAGCAGCTTGATTTCCCTACACTCCTTTATGTCTCCGTACCCAGTAGAAGGTTATTTCATTAGCCCAGGCCAGTCTGCTGAGCATTTCCATACCAGTCTGGATTTGATCTCAGTTCAGTGAGTTAAGTGCCTTAATTGTGACCTGGCTATCTGACAGTATTGCGATGTCTGGCGCACGATATTCTCTGTCGAGGTTTCGATCTTTCGATCGCGTGAACCGCTTGGAATATGCTGGGGGAAGTGCTCAGAAATTCAGATTATCTAGTTTTGCGACCGTGCATGACTGTCCCGTGCTTCGTTTTCATTTGAATGCATAAATGCGTCGATTAAGAGTGGAAGGAAGCACTTCGGTAGCAGCTGCACTCCTACTTGTCCTTCTATCATCCATTGCACTGTTTGCACTCACATAAGCTAAATATTGAAGCTTACTGAGCCTGTCTTGTACAGGCTTTTGCTTGGCTTTGTGTCACAATAAGCGTGCTGCAAAGCTAACAGTGAGTCTTACTATTTTTTTTTTTTATAATCTTCTCTCGGGGAGGCAAACCTATAACGCTGAGACAACTTCCCGAGATGCCTGTTGATTTTGCTCTTGAAAAGTTGAAGATTGTAAGAAAGTGGCACAGGGATGTTTCCACCGTTGCCATATGAACATGTCAGTGGCCTGTCTGTCTGTTTTTTTTTTTTTTTTGTCTAGGGGGTAGTGGTAAAACGCTAATGCGCACGAGAAACAGTCCCGCTCTGTTTCAAGTAGTGTGAGACTTCTACTCCTTGTGAGGGTATCTTTCTTCAAAGGCTGAGGTGGGCTCGCCGGCCCCAGGGTTAACCCAAACGAACACTTTGGGAAAGAGGTACTTTATTTCTCGGTTTTGTTTCACAATAGTTAATAGAACAATACTAGTACGGTTTTTATCAATTCCTTAACAATTTTTATACTTAACAATAGTACTAATACGCTTACAACTATCGTCGTCCTGCTGCTGGTTCTGGTACGGGCCGGGGTTATGCGTCCTGTTGTCTGGCTCGGTTCGGTGCGTCGACTCGAAGGAGTTTCAGTCCGCACTTAGGGCAGGCTTGCGATGACCCAGTCCGCAATTAGGGCAGACTTAGGAGGGATCCAGTCCGCACTTAGGGCAGGCTTGGAAAGTAGCCGTCCGCACTTAGGGCAGGCGTGCTGTGACCCAGTCCGCACTTAGGGCAGGCTTAGGAGGGATCCAGTCCGCACTTAGGGCGGGCTTAGAAAGTAGCCGTCCGCACTTAGGGCAGGCGTGCTGTGACCCAGTCCGCACTTAGGGCAGGCTTAGGAGGGATCCAGTCCGCACTTACGGCAGGCTTAGAAAGTAGCCGTCCGCACTTAGGGCAGGCGTGCTGTGACCCAGTCCGCACTTAGGGCAGGCTTAGGAAGTAGCTTAACAAAGGGCGGCAAATCCGCTGTGGTTAACTCGGTTTGTTTCTCTCAGAAGGGGATAAACCTATCGGACGGGCCGGCTATAGCTAGTAGCAGACCCGTGGGTTATTGCCCAATCACCGAGGTGAAGGTAGAAAAATCGGTGGAAAGTCGTAAGATCAATCCCTGGAGTCAAAAGTACTCTGGATTGATACTACCACGCTTGAGCAAAGTCTCCCGACTGACTTTCATCCACTTTCCTTTACGGCAAAATCCTGCAAGACGAGAATGTGAATCATGAGCCAATGCAACATTTCCTCCACATTCTCGTCTGCGACCTTTGTATTTACTTTTTTTCGTATTGTGCTATTCTCCCTTTCCTCCGTTTCCTCTTGTTTGACTTAGGATTCGGAGAATATTCGCGGTTTCGCTACCTGCCAACAGATGGCGGCCTCCGCATTAGGTGTTTAGTGAGGTGTGCGTAAAGTGTGGATGATCGCTTCTGTGGTGGTGGATTATGTCACTTCGTTACATCCTTCTATTCACTAAAAAAAACCACCTTTAACCCCTTTTCCACCTAACACCATCCACTCCGGAACCGCTTTAGCATTACTTCAGAGTGGCGTCGTTTTCTTTCCCCTCTGGGATACGAGTTTTTTACATTTTTCTCCTGTTGCGGGTTTATAATATCTTGCCAGTAAGGCTTTCATCAAATTAGCAAACTTACTGAGGGTATATTTACTTCCTCCTCTCTCTTTTCCGATCTGAGTACGTTCTCAATGAATAAAGATATTTTATTCCACGTATCGATACTCGAGACCATCTTGTTTACGGCACTTTCCAGCATAAAGTTGCCTATCTCTGACTCCAGGCTATTTCTTTCTGCTGTCCACCTGTGACAGATGGAAAAGGTGTGATACGCATCGCCTTCCAGGGAGTCTCAGTATTGGCAGGCTGCGCTCTCTACTTTCCTCATCTTGTACAGGTACCGGTTGAAGTAACCATGTCCATGGTAAGGAACTGGAACTGGATGATATAATAATTCACTTCGCCGTGGTCCCGCCACCGTCCACCGTCCCCTCGTTTCGGCGTTCCATCTATTTTGCGGCTTCTGCTTCGAGAGTTGCTTCGCTTCTGTAGCTGCTATTGCTGAGCCTACTTCCACCTTCTTGTCGTGGACGTACTTCCTTGCTGCTGCTAGGAGATCATGGGCGTCACTTCTGCGACTACTATGGCTGCTGGCTTCGACACTGTTCGGTATGAACTCGTTATCCGAAGGGTGCCTATACGTTGCACTGTGGCCACTTTCTTCCTGTATATCTCCTACTTGAGTGCGTCAGCCCAGATCTCGGAGCCATACAGGAGTATTGAGAGTGTAACCGACATCAGGAGTTTTCTTTTAATTGCCGTGGGACCTGTTCGCCATCAGTCTACTTAGCAACAGGCATGTTTTCGTGGCTCTTTCGGATGCGGACTTAATTTGTTCCCAGAAAGAGAGCTTCGTATCTGTCCTAACTCCTAGGTATTCTACTGCTTCCTTAGTGTATATGGTATGACTTCCGCACCCAGCTGGAGCTCGATTATTGTGGGTATCCGCTTCCTCGTCAGCAGCACTATCTCTGTTTTCTCCACTGCCAAGCTTAGGCCGTGGTCCTCCATCCATGTGTGCACCCGTCTCATGACTTGATTTAGCCTTCTTTTAGCGTTTTAGGTGACTCGTGCGGTGATCACTGAAGCGATGTCGTCTGCATAGCCGACCAGGAAAGTGCTTTCGGGCTTCTCCATGCGAAGAATTCCATTGTAGGAGATGTTCTATAAATCTGGTCCCAGAATTGATCCCTGCGCTGCTCCGGTTGTTACTTCTTTCCTATGGGGCTCTTCTGTGGTGTCTTATATTAGCTAGTGGCCCGCCTGGTAGGACATCCAAATGTCGTGTTTCTTGACATCATTTCGTTGAGCTTTTCAAAACATATTCTGTGGTGGTGTCTGTAGTAGAGGCATAAGTCTGCTACCCGTCTTCAATGAACCAATCAAATTGGTCGCCTTGTATGCTGTCAAATAGATGTAGAGAAACCTTCGCGTCCAAGCTCCAAACGTGAGAGTAATAATTGCCTTGGTTTAACATGTGCTTTGAACACAAGGAGTTGTGGCGATGCTTAGTTTCTCGGAGCTCTGAACAGGCAGGCTTTTCCATGTACAGTCACAGTGTCATTTCTGAGTTCAGGCCAAGATGTTGTTGGTTCAGAATGAAATCTTGGCCACGTAAGGTGAGAGTTCCAGGCAAGTCTTTCATCCAGAATTTTCAACCAGAGTCTGGTGTTAATTATGACGCTTTGGTTGGTGTTGAAATTTAACTAGTTTAGGAGTTAATTGGAGATTCTTTCCTCGAATTAGAATCCATCCTTGTTGAGTATTGTTAGCAATTCATTAACTACCATAAACTCCACTTCTTGGAAAACCTTTCGTAGCACTAACGCTGAGTTTATTGCCAAATAATATTGAGTCCTATCCTCTAGTATACTTACTTACTTACTTAGGTGGCGCTACAGTTCGGTGTGAACCTGGGCCTCAACCAACAAGCCTCTCCATTTAGCTCGGTCTTTAGCTAATTGCCTTCAGTTGCGCACTCCAAGTTGGTCGAGGTCCCCTTGAACTTGTGCGCGTCACCTACGGCGATGATTCCCTCTACTGCGTCGTCCCTCGGGATTAGATTCGAAGACTCTGCGGGCCGGAGCGTTAGTGTCCATTCGCTCTACATGTCCTAGCCATCTCAGACGTCCAATACGCAGTTTTTTGACTAGGTCGATATCGCTGTACAGCTCGTATAGTTCGTGATTGAATCTTCTCCTCCAAAACCCGACAACGTAAACGGGACCGAAAATCTTACGAAGAATTTTTCTCTCAAAGCGACCAAGAATATCTTCATCCTCTTTCAATAAAGTTCATGTTTCAGCGCCATAAAGCAGGACTGGGATGATCAGGGTCTTATACAGAGTATCCTCTAGTATACTAGTGTGTAAATCTTTTCAATTCTATGAAGCGTTTAGATTTCTTCCGAATAATGCGCAACAAGGTCTCAGTCGAACCACTACTGTACTTTCGCAAACCACTAAGCTCATTAGCACAGTTCACTCTGGTTTTCAGAAGATTAAGAGTTGATGTCATTGGCGTTGCTGATGATGATTGGCGACATAACGATAATCGTGTCAGTAAAAGCAGGACCTAAATTTAACATAAGTTCACTTTGAAATGGTGGCTAGTTTCAGCACTCGAGTGTCTCGCCTTCCCACTAAGGCGAAATAGTTGTTTAAACTATCTAGTCTTAGTATGTTATGTTATCCTTTAACCACTTGAGCCTCCATCAAAGTTCCAGGGTGGCTTGTAACCCGAAGGCAATATATACTTTATTTGAACGCAAAAGCAATGGACACCACAATAGGTCTATTTGAATGACTCCAGAGTAATTGCTAGCCGGATGCACCCTATAGCGTGTTACCTGATAAGACATACCATATCCCGTAGTCGACTCATTAAAAATTAAAAAGCAATTTATTTTTTATTTTATTGACTTGTTTAGGCTTTTTCAAGGCTCCAACTTGCTCATAAATCAATCCAATTAGAGAAGCACGTACAAATAATCAACTTAACCACTTGAAGGATTTAAATACACATAACAAATTTTATTTCTTCAAAAATTGAAGAAACTTGAGATGAACAATTTCCTTGTACATCCTGCCGCAATTAAATTGTTTAAGCAAACCTAGACAAGCCAATTCAAACGAAACAAGTCTTTCAATTCAAATTACCCATCAAAACGTGGCTCACCAAATGCATGTTAGTCTTGAGAGAAACATGAAAAGGGTCTGCTCAACCACAAATGATTCAAACACCATCCCCGACATGGACACAATCATTTGCTGAGGTTGTGCCTATTTTATTTTTCTGCATTCGTAGAACATGAAATGTATTTAAAGGGTCCTCGTTGGACGCGTTTATACCTCGAAGGTTTATATCTGCTCGTCTATCTTATATGAAAAAACAAACCACTTTTGCATGTTCGACATTAAGCACTCTCAAGTCGTCAAAGTCTTGTTAAACAAGTCCAACTGACTGGCAAAACCGACATCAAACCAAACACCAACAAAACAAAAAATCAGAAAGAACCCGCTTTCGTAATAAAACTCCTCATTTTATTACATTCGAGATTGTTATCCTTGCGGATACTATTTGCAAGTAAACGTGTGTTGAATGTGTCTGATGTAGACGCCGTCATCGATGTTGAATCGATTTGGTGTGTTAGTGTGCATGCAACAGTTGCTGCCGCTATCGTTACTGTCACATCATAAATCGGATGAAAGATATAAGGACTATGATATCAGAACGAAAGGTCTCCCTTTGATTTGACACATGTGACTGGTATCCTTAGAGTGGTTTATCATCACGCCTACGACTGGTATTTCTTGTGTTTGAAATGCGGAAGGCATACGCAGTGTTGCATGGTGTCGCTATGAGGTAACTTTTATTTGATAATTTTTATTTATTTAGGTACCCACTGGGAGAAGGAGGTTACGTAGACGTACTTAGTAATTTCAGGGAGAATATTTATGATACGTAATGAGAAAGGGCTGTTTGGAACATAAGTTACATAATTGCGACGGATGATGCGGTTTAATAAGAGAAGCATAAAACATTCCAGGTCCTTTATCTGAAATCCTGTGCGTGATGGGTAATTTAGTCGTTTGAAGGCTCTGGCTGTGAAGTTTATGCCTTCAAACTTTGATGATGCAAATAAAGGATTATTATGAGCAAGTGTGTGCACTAACGAACGATAAAAATTCATGTGACTTGAGACTGCTCGTTAAGTCTTGTAACTTGTGGCCCCATAAACAGATGTAAGGACATTAAGTTTGAATTGTAAGATCTTCGTGGAAGCTACACCACCAAATATAAGAAATATGATTATATCTTTGAGATATCGATTTTTTTTTTTAATTTGCAATGCAGTGCAATCAAAATATATTCTGCGGTTCTTAAGTTAACGGTTCATGCAATAAGAAATAAAAAATGTATCCAACAAGGACACATGTTAAAACTACTTAGGTATTGTATATCCGCCAAGCGGTTCTGAACATAGACTTCGATGTATCTGACGTCATGTATACCCAGCAAACCAGTCGATTCACCTTACTTTCGAAATGATTGTATTTGACGAATATTAACGACGCGGCGAGTTTATGTGCGATTCGGAGGCGAACCAGTAGTATTGTTAAAAAATTGACGTCGTGAATGCTATAAGCAGGAAACTTTCTCGCGATAACAATACTCTCAGATATTGGTCAGACGTTCGCGAAACTAGTGCCCGGAAGAACTTGCTGGTTTTTTCTGAGATTTGAACATTGAACACGCACAGCGGTACGACGCAATCATCACTGCGCCCATTTAAATTAAATATATCCTTAAAAACACATCCCTCTAATTCAAATGGTTAGGCAACCGCAATAACAATGGCAAAAGGTATGTGGATTTCTGCAATGCCAACCGCCTTGTGATAGGTGGCACCATGTTTGAGCACAAGACCTACCACAAAAGTCCGATGGGTTTACAAAAAACAGGCAAACAACCTCCAATCAAATTGACCACTTTGTGATTAGCTGCCGCTTAAGAAGTAATCTTCTGGACGTCCGAAACAGGCGAAGGGCAGATGCGGGGATAGTAAGAGATCACCATCTTAAGATAGCTACTCCCCAACTACACACTGCTGCAGTTCGAAGATTCCACGACAACACAAGAATTCCCAGGATTACCATCGATAGACTTAGTGAACCCTTAGTGCGCCAACAATTAAGCGAGCACCTTTCGCAAGGTGTGGAAGCAATCAGCAGCTAACTGCCCGCAACCATCCAAGGCCATTGGTGTACTGCGAAAAATGTTTTTACATCTGGTGCTGAAAGAATTGTCGGTCGAACGCAGGGAAGACATAGGGCGTGCCTATCCGAGAATACCTGGAGACGTATTGGTGAACGAAAACAGCTGAAGCTCGCATTGCAGCTACTCCAGCAACAGGGAGAAGCGAGCTAGAGTCCCTATATCGGATGAAAATGAGAGAAGTTCAGCATAGCATGCGACGTGATAGGCGCAACTACATCAACGAACTGGCTACAGAAGTGGAAAAAGCTGCAAGGAGGTGCGACAGCAGGACCGTCTACAGAATCACCAAAGAGTTGACAGGTGGTCGCAGCTTCAGCCAGGACCTAGTGAAAAGCCTAGGCAGTTCCTTGCTCATATCGGATGAGGACCAGCTTAAGAGGTGGAAACAGCATTTTGCTACCGGTTTTGAACCGTGTATTCGCAAGCGATATGCTCCCAAATCAGACTGAGGCACCCGAGGTGAGTAGCGCCCGAATACGCGCCACGACCCCCAGTAAGGATGAAGTCACTACCGCGATCAAAGCACTTAAAGCTAACAAGACGGTAGGACTTGATGGTATTCCAGCAGAGCTCTTACGAGCAGCGCCAACAACATCGGCTGAGCTTCTGCTTCCACTTATAGAGATAGCTTGGGAAGCTGAGAGCTTTCCTAACGAGTGGAAAAAGGGAATGATCGTCAAGCTTCCTAAGAAAGGAAATTTAATGGAGTGCGGAAACTGGAGGGGTATCTGCGTGCCGCTTGCTGTAGCTAAGATACTAGCTAAAATCATCCTGGAGCGAATCAAACAATATCTCGAGGACACACTCGATACCGAACAAGCAGGTTTTCGCTCTGGATCCTCCTGTGTCGACCACACCAACACTCTGCGGATTATCATCGAACAGTGTGTTGAATATCGATCGCCACTGCACCTGCTGTTCATCGATTTTGAGAAGGCGTTCGATAGTGTCAACAGGGAGTTTATTTGGCGTGCCTTACGCAGGAGAGGTATTCCTGATAAACTAATTGCTATTATCAAAGCTATATATGAAGGCTCCAAATGACACGTTCTGCACAGGCGAAGGTTTTCCGAGGAATCTGAGATCCAAAGTGGGGTAAGACAAGGCTGTATCCTTTCACCAATATTATTCCTATTGGTGATTAGCGATGTGCTGCATGCAGCTTTGTCAACGGGAAACGGAGGAATTCGATGGACTCTTACATCTCAACTGAAACATCTTGATTACGCTGACGATGTATGCCTACTTTCTCACAGAATTATGTACCTCCATCAAATGGCAGCAGATGTGGAGAGAGAGGCAGGCGTCGTCGGGCTGAAAATGAATACGCCAAAATTATCAGCCTTGGAACAAACTCATCGGCTCAAATATGCATTGCTGGACAACCAGTAAAAAGAGTAGAAGATTTCCAGTACCTTGGAAGTATTGTCTCGGCCGATAGCGGAACTGAACTGGATATAGCCAACAAGATCACCAAAGCAAGGCCCACATTCGGGATGCTGTCCAAAATATGGCGAAGCAATTCAATTAGTTTAAACACAAAACGAAAACTGTTCCGCCCCAATGTTGAATCCATGCTGCTATATGGATGCGGCACGTGGAGAGTGACCATTACTATCACCAGAAAGCTGTAAACGTTTCTTAATAGGTGCCTGCGCTATATCTTAAGGATTTTCTGGGCCAATAGTATCTCTAACGAACACCTCTACCAGAGAACAGGGCAGGAACCAATAGACACAACCATCCAAAGATGGAAGCGGCAGTGGATTGGTTACACATTCCGAAAACGTAACAGTTGCGTAACTAACCATGTTATGCAATAGAACCCATTAACCCAGGATGGCAGAAGACCTTGTGCTCCGAGGAGAACATGGCGTAGAACAGTCGAAAAGGTGGCACGGCAGTTGGGGAGAACTGAGGTACATTACCAGAACCCGTACACGATTGCGCGTAGGCGTAGAGGCCATAGAACCCACAAGGGGATACAGGACATAAGTAAAGTAAAGTACATCAAACGGTCTAAGAGTCACAAGGGTGTGACAGACTGGCAGGCAGATGAAGCACTAAAAATTGCGTTTTTCAAAAATGGGCAGTTGCATTTAAAAAATGTCTGTCAGAGTTGTCATATGAAATTTCTCAATACCGCTTTTCGAATAATGTAAATTCCTTCCTTTTTTGCGAAAATTATAACACAAACAACACGAATGTCTGCGCGAAGCTATGTACATGGACCCTTGGTTCTTCATTGCCGTGAATTTTTTTTTATTTGAAAACCAGGACCAAGTTCTATCTTTGTTAACAATATTTGCTTCTCTGGCTGTGAGATAAATTACGTTTTTTTTTATTATTCGCGCGCGCCGAAGGGATTATTAATACCCTTATACTGATGCTCAGGGCGCGGGCGGATTGGAAAAGGGGGGAGAGGAACGGATGAGATGCCGGTTTGCGTTGGCTTTAAATGTTTAAAGGTTGTAATGATTAGGAAATGCAGAGGCTGGTAGATCGTTCCACAAACGTGTTGTTCGGCTTATAAACGAATCCCTATATTTGACAGTACGTCCGAAGTTGGGCTTGAGGGTGAATTGATGTGCATTCGAAGCATGACACGTATTGCGGGTGAAGATTTGAAGGGCAGGAATGCAGCTGGCTATTTCGCTGGAGCATTTTTTATAAAAAAAAAGCGGTAAAATAGGGAAAGACATGAGACATTTCTACGATGTTCAAGTGAGACTATGGAGTTCACAATGACTCTATCACCTATAACGCGCGGTTCTGTACCCTATCTAGAATGTGCAGAACGGTCTTGGGTGCACCAGACCAGATGTGGGCGTTATATTCCAGCTTCGGGCGGATGAATGCCTTATAGATGGTGGCCAGATCAGACGAGGTAAAATATTTTTTGCAACGCTTAAGGAATCCTAGACATTTTGCAGCATTTTCTGCGACTCCAAATATGGTATGTGATCGTTCCATCGAAGACGGTTATTGATGCACATACCGAGAATGGCAAGCCTTTCGGATTCAGCGATACAAGTACCATTCATGGATAATGGTTTCGCTTGAGAGACAGAAGACAGCATTGAGTTTTGGATGCATTAAATTCCACTCTATTGATTGAACCCCATTTGGTTATGCTGTCCAGGTCGGAATTTAATGTGTTTAACATACATTGACGTTCTTTTTCTACGGCAGAAGAGCAGGGACGTAAATAAGGGAACTGAGGTTACTGTCATCAGCGAAGGAGTGGATTGGATTAGAAGTAGCAGACAAGAGTTAATTTATAAAAATGAGAAAGAGAGTCGGAGACAAAACGGAGCCCTGGGGAACACCAGCATTTATATGGTGAATTGCAGACTTGAAGCCGTCCAAGACAACTTGTATTGAACGGTCCGAAAGGTAATTTCTAATCGATTGAAGAAGAGACTCATCGATGCCATATGCACGCATTTTCGACAAAGGAGCCTGATGCCTAACTCTGTCAAGTGCCTTAGAAATATCGAGCGCAACCATCTTTGTTTCGCCGAAGTGATAGAGAGATTGGTTCCACTTCTCGGTGAGATATGCCATAAAATCACCAGTGGACCTGTTACTACGAAAACCATACTGCCAGTCATTGAGTAGTTTTCCGTGGATCAAGATATTTCATAAGCTGACGATTTATCAGCGTTTCCATGACCTTGGAAAGAAGAGACGTAAGTGCAATGGGTCCGCAATTGGACGGGGAGAAAGATTCGTCTTTTTTAGGGACGGGCTGGACAAATCCTGTTTTCCATCTACTCGGAAAGAGCCCAGAAGAGTAGGACAGACAGAAAAGCTTACGCAGAGGTTTTGCCAGCGTGGAAGAACACCTCTTCAGAACTATGGGGGAGATACCATATGGACCAGCGAATTTGTGTATGTTAAGACCTTTGAGTACTCCTGCAACTGTACGAGTGCGAAAATGGACTTGTCCTATTGAAAATTCGACACTCTCAAGTACAGGCGGAGACAAAGCGCTATCTGGCAAGGTGGAGCTCGCTGCGAAGTGGGCAGCAAGCAGATTGGCTTTGTCTAAGGAGCTGACAACTGGAATGTCATTGTAAATGAGCGTTGGGATGGCAGACGAGGCAGAATTTTTAATATTTTTGACGAATGACCAAACATTTTTACTACCATTGGGACATTGTAGAATTTTTTGCCTCAATTTTTGGTCATGTAAGAATTTTACACGCCGAATGAGAGCATTGCAGTCATTTCTGGCTTGTTTAAACTTCTTTCGGTTTTCCTCAGATTTATTGGCTTTATAAGACCGAAAACTTACTTCTTTCAACCTGATAGCCTCTTTGCAGCTCTGGTCAAACCACGAGTTTGCCTTGGGTTTGATGCTTTTTATTCTGTTAGGAATAAAGGCATCCATACCTAAGAGGATGGTGTCAGTAATCATATCAGTGACGGCATCCACGTCGCTATCGAGGAAGCATAGCGACCAGTTAAAACTCATAAAGGAACTATTAAGGCCGTCCCAGTTGGCTTTTTCGTGGGAGTTTTTTCTTTAACTGTGTGGTCAGAGTAGGATCATCACAATGTACCTTTACTGGTCTAAGTGTGTCTGCATCGTGGTGCAGACAGCCAATCTAACCTGTGGTCAGAGTACGAGAATTTAGCTGATACGATATTGTGGTCAGACCGGCCTAGAGGCGCTAAAACATCAATGATGTATTTATCAGGGTGTGCAGTAAGAAACAAGTCCAGAGTGTTGGCGGAATGACTTTCAATGTCCGGTATACGTGTAGGCTCATTTACAAGCTGAGCCAAATTGTTTATCTCAGCGAAAAGTTCAACATACCTTCCTTCAATTACATTTAAGGTAGAGTAGATATCGATTTAGATTTATAATACTTTCAGGTTTCAACGCCTCCTCGTGAGGTGAGGTTCACAACTTCCTTCGCACTTGCACCAAAAATGTTCCCGTCGTTCGATACTGGCTGATGTAATTGCAATTAATCGATTAAGACTCAAGAGTACTTCTCACAGTTAGCCTATCAGAATGATTTCTTCGAATAATAAGAGTTGTGTGGAGCAACATGCGTAACGCGCATACTTTTACAGCGCCAACAGCTGCATATCTCGACGCTATCGTCTGATGTTGGTGAATCCAGTTGTATTGCGACAAAGGGCTGCTGGTTTTACCAACATAAAGCATAATGTTACAAATCTTTCACTTTTGGTTCTTCATAATTCTTCCCTCATGTTACGATCTAGGCAACCATATAATCCCAACGAAACTACTCGTGTTTTCTGCTTCAATTGAGCAATAAAATAAAGCACAGAAGACATGCCATGAGCTTTACCCAGGCGTGCACTAAAAGAAAGTTCCCATTCAAAACTAACAGCCTAAGGCACATTTCAACGATCTGCGTTCTTTTCTTCTAATAAATCAAGACCTTTGAAAAGTCACCATCCGAGATGTGATCTACAAAGTGCTGCATCTATTCTTCGGGCGCTTATCTTTCAACTCAACACTAAACCTTGCCCTCTGGTGTTGAAATGACACTAATTATGTATGTAGGATAGGCATACAACTTTATTTCCTCGATGATTTCCCTTTTTATTAGATGGTGTCCCCCTTCCAATGATTTACTGTGACGATGCACTCTCGTTCATTCGAACTTTACAAGTCATTTCCGATTGAGATTTTTCTTTTCCATTTGTGTATCTAAAATGTTACATGAAGCCAACTACAGTGTATCTTAATGTCGATTAAAGTCATCTGCATTGTGTTATGTTACCCTTCTGGCATTTTCACCTTAAATACAATTAAATTGTCGGTGAATCGTTTAAATAAGTTCACATAGATACTGTCGATTTGGTAGATGGTCGCCGAACAGTAGTCCATTAAGTATGTGTGAATCTCTCTATTGTTTGTGTTTTCAACATTTTTGTGAATGCAACTCTGTAGGTTGGTGTAACAAAGATCGTAATTCTAAGCTAAAGAAAGTGAAATGAAAATCTACATAAAACGCGGCACAGAAAGATAGATGCGTTTTTAATTGTGGCACTGACTAATGTATCTGCACGAGCATAAAACTATCTTTTACTTCTTAGATAAATTAATTATTTTTTTTTCTTTAAAAAGAAAAGATAACTTAGGCAAGTACGTGCAGTTATGAAATGCTCACTTGGTGCTATCAATTTCACTGTTCCATTGGGTGGCAAGCACTAAATGGAAGGTTCGTGGCGGCATTGTATCTATAGTAAGAAGATTCATGAAAGTTTTCATTGTGTTAACGTTTTCTAAATGGCGTCGGTACGTCTAAATTACCAATGACGTACGTTTTTTGTGTTCACTTGACGTGTAATAATTCTTCTTTTTTTTCTGTTGAAAAGTAGAAAAGTGGCGCGAGGAAATCTTATACAATCTGAGTAAGGTTACAGTTTTTCTAAGAAATATTACCCACACTTATGCAAGTTACACTTTGTACACAAATATAAATGTACATATTCTTATTACATACCTAGGTTTCATTCTAAAAGCAATTGAGTAGCACAATTAGGGAAGTTTTTGTCCAGACTTTAAGCTGGAAAAACTGCAGTTGTGCGCGGTAAGGGTTAAAAATAAACACATGAGCTACAATATAGCATCTGTTTACTGTCCGCCGCGATGCTTACTAGAAAAAGATGACTACTTTCGTGTCTTCAATGACCTTGGTTCAAATTTCCTTATTGGTGGAGATTTCAACGCGAAGCACACCTTCTGGGGTTCAGGATGTACATCTTCTAAAGGAAAAATTCTCTACGAAGTGGCATATGAATTCGGTTGTTGTTTTTATTCGACAGGAAAATCGACCTATTGGCCAACTGACTCACAAAAAATTCCCGATCTTATCGATTTTTTTGTTACAAAAGGCATTTACGAAAAGTTTGTTACAGTCAAACAATGTTCTGATCTCTCTTCTGACCACTCGCCGGTAATTTTAATACTTGGAGAAGCGCTGATCAAGAAAAAAGGGCCTCCAAGACTTACTAGCAATAGAACAAACTGGGAGGGCTTTAGAAATGATTGCGAAACAAATATCGCCTTAAATGTATCACTTAGAACACCTTGTGAACTAGAGGACGAAATTGATCGTTTCGTGGAAGCAATTCAAAGAGCGGCATGGAGAAACACACCTTCTAGAAGCACACCTTCAACCGCAACGAAAAGTATCCCAGAGAAATCATTGAACTGGTGAGGTAGAAACGAAAAGCACGAAAGAAGTGGCAAATCACTCGTACACCGCAGCATAAAACGGTCCTTAACCGACTATGCAATCGGCTTAAAGATAGTATTTGCGAATTTAAAAGCAAAAAGATAGCGACCTACCTTGATAATCTCTCCGGTGAAAGAGAATCAAATTATTCGCTTTGGAAAGCGCTAAAAGGCATCCGGAAACCTCAAATGCAAGCACCACCAATTCGGAAAATAGATGGAAACTGGGCCAAGAGCGACAGAGAAAAGCCAGAACTTTTTGCTTTGCACTTAGAAGAAACAATTAAGCCATTCGACGGCCCTTCGTTAACGCCCGACTCCCCAGTCACGACATCTGACAACTTTAAAGTAAAAAAAGTTGCATTGATTGAACTGAGGGAAGTGATTAAAAATTTAAGGACAAAAAAAGCTCTGGGTTACGACTTGATAACGGCGCAGGTAGTAAAGGAATTGCCGAATAAAGCTATTATCAAACTGCTCTATTTGATCAACGCTTCGTTCAGATTGCTTTATGTTCGGAGGCAATGGAAAGTCGCCGAGATTATAATGGTCCCGAAACCAGGCAAACCGCTAAATGAGAAGAAATCATATCGGCCTATTTCCCTATTGCCGGTTATCTCAAAAATATTTGAAAAACTTGTCAAGGCATCCGGAAACCTCAAATGCAAGCACCACCAATTCGGAAAATAGATGGAAACTGGGCCAAGAGCGACAGAGAAAAGCCAGAACTTTTTGCTTTGCACTTAGAAGAAACAATTAAGCCATTCGACGGCCCTTCGTTAACGCCCGACTCCCCAGTCACGACATCTGACAACTTTAAAGTAAAAAAAGTTGCATTGATTGAACTGAGGGAAGTGATTAAAAATTTAAGGACAAAAAAAGCTCTGGGTTACGACTTGATAACGGCGCAGGTAGTAAAGGAATTGCCGAATAAAGCTATTATCAAACTGCTCTATTTGATCAACGCTTCGTTCAGATTGCTTTATGTTCGGAGGCAATGGAAAGTCGCCGAGATTATAATGGTCCCGAAACCAGGCAAACCGCTAAATGAGAAGAAATCATATCGGCCTATTTCCCTATTGCCGGTTATCTCAAAAATATTTGAAAAACTTCTTTCCAAACGTCTACAGCCCGTAATCGACGAAAGACGTCTCATTCCTGACCATCAGTTTGGATTTAGAATGAAACATTCTACAATTGACCAAGTCCACAAAATAACTGACGTGATTGAGAAAGCTCTGGAAGAAAAAAAGATTTGTTGTGGTGTATTTCTTGACGTCTCACAAGCTTTCGATAAGGTTTGGCACGAAGGCTTGGAGTATAAATTGCAACGACTACTGCCACGGCAACTCTTTTTAATCTTACGATCGTACCTCACCGAGAGACTCTCTCGTGTTAAGCACATTGCAGCCGGAGTCCCGCAAGGAAGTGTCCTTGGCCCACTTCTATATGTACTCTACACGCGTGACATCCCGCAAGAAAGAAACTGTGTCGTCGCCACGTTTGCGGACGATACGGCGATATTGACAACGGGAGATACCATTGAAGCTGCAACCGGAAAGCTTCAACATGCTATTAATAAAGTCCACGCTTGGACGAATTCTTGGCGTATTGTGCTGAACGAAAGCAAATCTACTCACGTCAACTTTACCTATAAAAAAGTGGATAGATTACCTCTATATCTTAACTCGGCTCAAATACCGTACGCGAACGAAGCAAAATATCTAGGAATGACTCTAGATGTTAAGCTTAAATGGAAATCACACGTAAAAAAGAAACGCGACGAGCTAGAAAACAAATACCGTCAAATGTACTGGCTACTCGGAAAACATTCGAAGTTGAGCCTACATAACACACTGCTTATCTATAAGCAAGTGCTAAAGCCAGTGTGGACGTATGGTATACAAGTATGGGGTTGTACCAAGAAAAGAAATAGAAACATCATACAAACTTTTGAAAATAAAGTTCTTAGAACGATCGTCAACGCACCGTGGTATGTACGTAACGAAGATATTCATCGGGATCTGGAAATTCCCAGAGTCGTCGAAGAGATAACAAAATTTGCGCGTAAACACAAAGATCGTGTTCACGGCTATTGTAACCGTACCGTCATTCAACTACTTGACGCGAATAATTCAATTCGTCGTCTGCAAAGGATAAAACCTTTTGACCTCGCGTCATAGTATATGCCGGTCGCGAAAAAGGCAGGAACTATCATTGGAATTTAACCTGCCTAATGTTCTACATTTCTTTTAACTTCGTACGACCATTTTTTTTTCCAAAAATCACGTGTATCGTAAGCAAAAAAAAAAAATAACTAATTGATCCAGTCTCCCTGAATGTTTCAATTATTCTCTTTACAGTTGATGGTTTTAAATCACTATGACGGCCATATTTTGTACGAAAATTGCGGACTGTAGCTGACCTTCATTATTTTTAAAATATTGCTCAACAATGAAAATACGTTGTTCTTTCGTATAGCGCTCCATTTTTACTAACCCCAAAACGTCAGCTGTCACATTGTTATCTTTTTTTCCGTTGGCACCACTGTACTATTAAATGGCGCAAAATTCAAATTTTGCGTGAATTATGGGACACCCTTTAATTCAGTCTAGCTCATTGGCCCAATGTCCGGTTTATCTACTGAATTTATCAATCTTTAGAGTCCTTGCACGATATCCATTAACACACATTTCTACTCCAATACATCAATACTGTCACAAATGTGCATCCCATCAATTTCCGTTGATTCGAGGAGTTATTAATCAAATGTGTACATTATCACATTGCACCGCGCCGGCCTCCGTTGCAAACTCATCATAATAAATAACAGCCTGGAACGAATTACCTCATTTGGACTAACACTCTTTACAAAAAGAAGATGTAAGAACCATCACCATCCTAACCCATCAAGATCATCATCAACCATCAAGAGCCGACGCCACTTTCAGAAACGCAAAGATAGATGATTATCTCGACGAACTGCATTCGCATTCGCAGTGGTTCGCTCGTTGTGTTGAACGAATTATTCAATTAATGCTCTAAACCTCTGCCCCTCGTGATGGCTGGTGATCTTCATGAGTGCCGTCTCTGCAAAGCCTACTCTGCAATCGAATCAGCATGATCGGGTCAATTGAGCGCGAGACTGTCGACAACGGCGACGGGCAGCAAAATTTCCTCGTGTATCTCTCTAGACTCGCTTGTCCATTCAATTATTCGGAAAACGATAGTTTTGAGCCTTAATCGGGTTAATACCATTAGCTAAGCCCGTGCATGGTTGTTGTCTGGAAATTCGCTTTAGCTACGGAGAGGTTGCACATAAAAGGGGTGATGACGTTTTTCAAGAGGAGCAGTCGGATCTTCTAAACTGGTGTTAATTCCCTAGATTTACATAAATGAGTAGGTTTATGGGCAACTACGGAACACTGATTGCTTTTACAAGTTGTTACGGACCAGTGGATCGGTTGGAAGGAGCTTAGAATTGATTTCGTTTACTGTAAATGGGCTATGCTATGGTTTGCTCATGTAAGGAAAGAAGCAATTATTCTAGCTTCCATTTCCGGGAGTTAGAATTTTTTTTTTTTTGCAAGTGGAGTATCTAACATACAACTCCGAATCTTGGTTGGCTGGTTCGTTTGGAGTGGAACTTGATGAGGTGCACTTAGGTTAAGAATGGGTTCATTTTGGTGTCACTAATCCTACTCATGGAGCCATACGCATGTTAAAATAAAAGATTTAAACTAAGCCATGCAGGCATTTCTGAGAGTATTATGTTCTTTGAAAAGGGATCGTTTTAATTTGGATGAGTGCAAGCCAGTTGCACAGGAAGTGTGCTATGGACCATAGCTACGTACGCATAGGTAAGAATGGCTTAAATACTGAAGTGAACGACCAGGGTATTATGAGCCTACTGCCTTGTTGTATGTGCTTAATTGAGTTCCAGTTGAGGTTTAAGCCTTAATCACGAATAGTTAGCGTGCCATCCCGGTATATAAGGGTTGGATCAATTCCGATCTTCCTTGTTCAATGGCGGAGGATTGAGAAGGTTGAAGAGCTCACCTGAGCATCCTGGTTACATGACCCTAGTGAAGGATAATCGGGTCATCGAAAATGTAGGTGGCGTCATTCAAGCGTGGATCTTCTTAGTTTAACAGGAGTTTTTATGTTACCCAGTGAACAGGACCAACTCGGTTTTGGTTAGGTTAGCACTCAGATCACAGCTATTAGCCTAAGCGACCAATTGACGAGGACAAACTGAAAAACATCACGTTGACGCAGTAAAACAGCATATGTTTGCACAATTAAGTGAACACTACTTGGTTCTTATAGCAAACCCTAGTATCTCAAAGAAGCCCCTAAGCCCACATACTATATATGCACTTAGAACCGTCAACAACAGAGTCTTTTAGATTAATTAGAGTACTCCGAGAGAAGGTTGCTTTTATACGAAACTGAGACTGTGGTATATGGATGCAGACATCATTTCTGGTGGTGTCCCAGAAGGGTATGTAATGTAGTAAGGCTCATTTTATGGAAAACAATGTATGAAACCGTCCTGAGACTTTAAATCAATAGGGAAGCCAAAATAATTGGTTTCACAGATGACATCTTTATTGTCACAGCTGCCACGTCCCTGGGAAAAGGGATCGGCTCTCGTCAGCCGATCTAATCCTCGCGGAAAAAAACAACGGAAGCGGTGATGACAATCAGAGTAGGTGATGTCAAAATATAAAAAAAAAAACGGTCAAAACTGATTGTCATATACTAGGAGTAATGCCTGACTCCAGGATTAACTTCTAGAACGAGCCAATGACAAGGCCATTCGAGTGAGAGCGCTCCTATCAAGGATAGCGACATACATCTAAAGCTAAAATAAGGCTCCTCTTATTAAGAGTGGTGCAATCCATTCTTCAGTGCCTTAAAAACCAGATTGCACCATCTATGCGGATTAATAATGTCTAGCACCTTTCAAACAGCTTCACAGTGACGATGAGTGGTTTGCATTATCGACTGCTTCCAGTTGAAATTCAGGCTGATGAACAATGACTTCTATCTTAGTCAGTTACCAACAGCACACTTGTCTAAACTGCGGAGATGTCCCAATATTTGTGGAACATGTATTCTTCCAATGGCAGCAATTGAACTTAGAATGGTAACTCAAACATAAGGGAAAAGCTATAAAGCTGAAGACCAGCCCACGATGAAATACTCGTACTTTATGGTAGCGTCGTGTGAAAATAAATGTGATAGAGGAAGGTAGTTTGTTAATGGGTAAGAATCTTTAAGTCTCCCTGGAAAAGTCTTTGCTATGGTGTTAGAAAAGCGTTCCAGAGCTGTAGTTGAGGACAGTTTGGGGGACGAGCAATGCGGTTTTCGTCCCTGTAAGAGCACAACCCACCAGTTATTCAATCTTAGAATAGCTCTTGGGAAGGACTGGGAGTATGCCAACCTGTGTACACTTGCTTTGTGGATTTGGAGAAAGCATATGATAGGTTCCTCTAGGCAAATTCTGGAGTGTTCTGCAGGAGCATGCGCAAATTATAAAAAAAAATAAAAATCAGTACCTTTCACTGTGGGCATTGGAGTCCGCAAAGGGTGCGTTTTATCACCTCTCCATCTCTTCATTGTATACTATAAATTGACTGGATGTAACAGCGCCGCCGTGGAGCAGAATTTTTCAAAGTGGAAGACTTAGGGATTAGTCATCTGATCTTTGCGGATGATTTACATCCAACGCGAAAGGTTTGTAACCATTTGTGCTGATGCTGAAATGAAGGTTAACGTGAACAAATCGGAAGTAATGGTCGTTTCCCGTATGCCTATTCAGTGCACTCTGAACGTTAGTGGAGTAGTACTGAAGCAGGTGGATAAGTTTCTTATTCACGAGTGATGAGAGGAGCAATGCCGAGTTATTCCGTAGAATTGGTCGAGCTGGATCAATTTTGAGAGAGCTTGGTCAATCTGTTATAAGGAAGGACAAACTTAGTATTCAAGCTAAACTATCGGGTTTTAAGTCGGTATATGTTCCAACTCTCACCTATGGTCATGAAATTTGGGTAGTGACCGAAAGAATAAGATCGAGGATACAAGCTGCCGAAATGAGGTTTCTTCGCGGTATTGCTGGAATAACTCATAGGGATCGAGTGCGCAACACCTGAGTACGCGAGGCGCTCAATGTTGAGCAGCTACTTCTCCGAACGGAACGATCTTATCTTCGATGGTTTGGTCACGTGGTGTGTATTCCCCCAGACCGGCTTCCAAGACGTGCCGTGCCATCAGGCAGGCGACCCCTCGGTAGGCCTAGAGATAGATGGTTGGATCAAGTCCGACATGTCTCCTGGAGCCGTCTAGGGATCCCTCTGACGAGCTGGAGTCAATGGCGGAGGATCGAGAAGGATGGAGAGTCCACCTGAGCATCCTACCCCCGCGACCCTCGCAAAGGATTAGCGGACTATTGAAATAGTATGTACTCGTATGTACGTAAAAATCTTACAGTTTTTAGTGAATTCGCAGTTTTGTCCTTCCACACAAAACAAAAAACGCAATGACTTCTGCAGAAGCTATGTATATGCACAGAAGCCTCCCCTATAAATAGTGCGCTACTTATGTTCTTTTCAACGCAAGGTGGTGTCATCATCCGGAGAAAGGTCTGCAGAGGAACACCCCAATGTGGAGTTCTGTCTCCGCTAATATGGCTCCTTGTAGTGGATAAGGTCTTGGTAATACTGAAGGAAAAAGGCTTCAATGCGACGGCGTATGCCGACGATGTGGTTATACTGGTTTCGGGGAAATTTCCTCCAGTCCTAATTGAAAACCTCAACTTCGCACCACAACTAGTGAATAACTGGGTCAGCAGCAAAGGGCTGGGAGTGAACCCTTCAAAGACGAAGGTAGTTCTTTTCACGAAAAAGAGATCAATTCCCACCTTCAGACCCCCAAATATCGGTGGTATTGAACGAAGTATCTCAAGTTCTGCTCGATACCTGAGCGTAATTTTGGATTCCAAACTAAACTAGAAGGTAAATTTTGCCGAACGAGTCAAAAAAGCAAGGTAGCTGTCTATTCTTGCAAAAATGCATTCAGTAATACCTGGGGCTTCAAACCAGCTGTGGTGTACTGGACGTACACGGCGGTAGTACGCCCCATTCTCATATAAGGTTCACTAGTATGGTGGACGGCACTTGAGAAGCAATACCAGCTTTCAAACCTCATCAAAATCCAGATGGCAGCGTGCATCGGAGTCATGGGATCAATGAGAACAACAAAAACAGTGGCAATTAAACCATGCTTAGTTTCATTCCGCTTGGTATACGAATCGCTCGTATACTGTAGCAGTCTGGCGGCCAAAACCGCTGTAAGACTGAGAGAAGGCCGATTTTTGTCATCGAGCCTTTCCGGCCATGACTTCAATCTGTCCTGATGGGAGACTATCAGTGGATCGACGGAAACCGATCACATGAACCCGATGCTTGCATTTGAAAGGAGATTCACTACAAGCATTTCTGACAGAATATACTGGAAGAACCGAAGAACTATGAACAAAAAGGAGTTGGCATTCTATACCGACGGTTCTAAGATGGACGTTGGGACACGGGAGCCGGAGTTTATTGTGAAGCCCTACGAATAAACGACTCCTGTAGAATAAGCGACGACTGCAGCGTCCTTCAGGCCGAGGGCACAGCCATCATACAGGCTTGCTGAAATTATACGCGGAAGTACGAGTAATATCGTTGGTAGAACGATCGCTGTCTATATAGACAGCCAGGCAGCCGTTAAGGCTCTGGACTCTGCTGTAATTAGATCGAGGCTTGTGAGGACCTGCAAACCACTTTTAAACGAGATATCTAGAACTAACGTGGTCACCCTCTGCTGGGTACTAGGGCATATGGATATCGAATCAAAGGAAAGGGCTGACGCGCTTGCTAGAAAAGGGTCGGCGCTACACTTATCGCGGCCCCTCCTTTTTGTAGTAACCCCAATCAGTTCCTTATGGAAGAAAATAGAAGATAAAGCCATCGGTCGAGCAAACAGACGTTGGCTTCATCTGGAAACATGTGCAACGGCCAGGGCGCTATGGCCGGCCTTCAGCAAGAAGAGATCAACCTCTCTTGTGAAACTTGGTCGTTTTAATGCACGGGTCCTTTCTGGCATAATTACTGGTCATTGTGTCATTGGCATCCACACGAAACGACTTGGATTTGCTGCATAACGAATATTGTAGGAGTAGCAGGGATGAAGAAAAAATTGAATCTATTCGCCACCTGTTGTGTGATTGTCCTGCCCTTTCCATAAGAAGAATGAGGACTCTTGGTAGTTACTTCTTCTTGGAGCTGGAGGACTTATGTAATGTAGAGCTGACGGACCTCCTGAGATTCATATCACTGTCTGGGTGGTTCCAACAGCGGACTATCTTTCCAGGGTTAAATAATTTGGCACAATGGACCCGAATTGTTGGTCTAAGTGAGCAGTGACTCTTTTTGTCACAAGGCACCCATCAATCTAGCCTAACCTATGTTAAATGGCGCAGTTGTTGTTCATTTACAACAACTTCGAAGATTAGATTTGTTACCGTAACCTACTAAGAAGTTTATAGCTTTAGTCATAGCCTGCAACGCCCATATTTCAATATTAATAAAAAAAAAAAAAAATACGGTGCCAAACAAATCTCATTAAATACCCCAACGCGCCTTACTGATCCTCCTGATGCATAAAAAACCAAATTACCTGCTTGCGTGAACTCTGAATCCTAGAATATCTCCATAAATCTAATTATTAAGGCACTGGCGTTGTACTAAAAAAAAATTCCCCTAAATTGTGTTTCACATAAAACATTTAGGACCGCTTATTCCAACCCCTATCCAAGTAACCATAAATAAAATCCCTAAACAGAAGACTACACATCACTTATTGTTTGCCTTCAGCCGCACAAAGGGTCTGTTGGGCATCGAATCCTCTTTAATCCATCTAACGCCTGTAGTGCATTAATTATGATTCAACATCTCCAATAATAAGGGCTCACAAATTAATTAAACGGAAACATCTCGTTAGGGCCATTAAATTACACTTTTTCCATTCCTTTCTGGGAAAAATTTATTTCTATTTTCATTGTTCTGCCGGTTTAATTGCGTTCGTCGTCCTTCGAACCCGCACAGAGGGAATTCCATCAGCAAAAACATAAACTCACAAGAACCGAAATGCCGAAAGGAAAGGAACTCATAACACACTCGTGTCTGTCCTTTTTCTTATGAGAAATGTGTGTTATTCTGAGGAGAAATGTGCCACCACACACAGAGATTACGTGTTAAATGTGGCTAAAGTGATGTAAGAGTTCTTGTTACCAAGAATGACATTCCTTCAGGGAATCACTACACACATACCAAGCCGCTTCAAACTGGGATTCGAAGGAAATAAGAAATCCCTTCGATATTCCAGAGATGTTATGAATTTTCAAAAAAAAAACATACTAGCCGCTGATTCATTCGACAAATTGACGAACGTGCCCATTCGTCATCGAATCGAAAAATTATCGGTCGACCACCTGCTGTCGTTTTGGTTTCCGTGATTCGGATACCTTCACACGCGTAAAATGAGAATGCGCCTTATTTCCGTTATTTGATATGTCAGTGGGTGACCCAAAACCCCTTCCTCATCGAGGAAAGTAGGGGGTTGGCATGGGGATGCAATGTGAGACGTGCAGTGGCGTTCTCGCATGAATCCAAGAGGAAGTTTCGATACGATTGGAGTTTCACGTTTCGCGATTTTGGAATCACGTTCATTGTGGCGGTTTTGTTTGTTTGTTTTTCGTATTTGCTTTGCGAATTAATTTTATGGGAAACTGGTGCAAGGCGAATGATTAAATAAATGCGATACGAGAAGATTGATTGGGGGGGGAGTGTAGCTTAATTGCATGACTAATTGAGAGGGTTAGAAGCCGAGCGGACTGTGGCAAGGAGGTCAATGAATCATATCGAGTTGTAATGCAGTTGAACTGTGCGTGAAACGAATGACACGCTAAGTGGTTGTTGATGGTGGAAATGGAAAACTTTCGCATGGGAATCGTGTGGAACAACTTGAGATGGGTTTGAGTACTCTGGGAACACTCACTTACAGTTGAAACAAATCATTTATGTTAGGATCAAATTCTTTGCGAACATTTTTGAGAAATCTAAGGACAAGCTGTTAAAGGCACAAACAATGATGTGCCACAAGTTTATACATACACGCTTGATTCCTTTAATAATCGTGCTACAAAAGTTTGAACTTCTAAATAGGTGGCAAGAGAACTGTTACGGTGGTAGGCCTTTTTTTCCACAACCGTTTGGACCCACACCTAAATTTTCTGAATTTATATGACTTTTACGGATAGGGAGTCTTCGGCACGTCTAAACGCCATGTTGACC
Organism: Brachypalpus laphriformis; assembly: GCA_945910035.1. Classification (NCBI taxonomy): domain Eukaryota; kingdom Metazoa; phylum Arthropoda; class Insecta; order Diptera; family Syrphidae; genus Brachypalpus; species Brachypalpus laphriformis. The sequence continues at coordinate 41,406,929 of OX246756.1, forward strand.
CTTTTGTGTTACCAAAAGCCTTGACGAATTCCATAAAATCTGCTGAGTCAAGGGGTTATTCTCCTTCTTACTCCGATTTAGGCTGACCCTATTGTTGATAAGCATCTGTACTTTTAAGAAGGGACCTGCTGTTTTATGCGGTATCTGAAAGACGGTATTTAAAAAGAAACTCGGTTCGAGAGGTGGAGCCGTGAAAAAACATTCGTTGGTGTTTCATTTCTCTTTCTTCTCGGATTTGAAACCCGAAATTCGTGCTTACTTACTGATTTTTAGCTTAGCTCCTCTTAGCGAGTGCAGAAGTGGAACAACTAACCATTACTCTCCAGAAGATAGCTTGTGCCCGCAGGGCTTCTCACTTTTCTGAAGAGTAGTAAACGGCGAGGCGCCTAGTAACCCTTGAGGACTCTTCAGGACTGGCTTCGGCCAGTCTGAGCCGGGAATGGAATGTAGTCGTATTTTCACGGATGGTTCCAAAACCAGTCAAGGGTCTGGCGCTGGTGTCTTCGTGGAAGTCGACAGCATTAGACTTCTTTTCTCGTTAGGCAAATATGCGTTTGTTTTCCAAGCGGAGACTTATGCAATCCTAATGGCCATGAACTATGTTCTGAAGAACAAGTGGAAGGGACGTAGCATTTGTGTCTGTAGTGACAGTCAGGCTGCGCTTAAGGCCTTGTTTAACCCTTTAACCACTTCTAAAATAGTTCGTGAAACCAAAAACTCTTTGAACTCGGTCGCAAGGCTGAATTCTCTGTCTCTTATCTGGGTCCCAGGTCATACTGGGATCTTGGCGAACGAAATCTCCGATGAAATTGGTAGACAAGGCTCAGAGGAGGCTTTCTCAGGTCCCGAACCCGCGTTGGGTTTACCTGCATCCTCGGTTAGGGCTTCCATTGACGATTGGGTCTCTCACGAGCACAATTGTGCGTGGCATGACTCCCCAGGATGCAGCTTGACTAAACGCATGCTGCCGGACGTCTGTAAGAAATCAGCGACATTCTTGCTGTCTCTCAGCAGAAAAGACTGTAGACAACTTATTGGCGTCTTGACAGGCTACTTTGCTTTTGCCAAGCACCTTAACGTGGTGGGCTTAAGTGACACTACAATCTGCGACGCCACCGCGGAACATTATCTCTGTCAGTGTCCGGCCTTTGCTCGTATCAGGTGGCAGATCCTCGGTGCGGATGTGGTGAGTGCTGGTACTGTAAGCTCCTCATTACTGAATGAAGTGCTTGCTTGGCTTGCTTCGAAAGACAAGGAAATTCCAATAAAATGGGTAAATCAGGGTTTGCTCGCTGGTAATACAATGGAAAAGTTGCGTCTGAGTGCTCCAGTCGAGCGTTTCCTATCCCGACAAAAAAAAAAAAAAACCTTAAGATGCGCTTCAGGCAGTTACAAAACATCGGACACATTGCCCCATCTAGGATAAAGAGACGCAACGCAGGAAGCAACGTCACATTTATTCAATGACTTCAGCTAAGTCATATTCAGCTATTGATTAGGAAGTCTTAGTTGGTTTTGAGAATATTATATCGATAGTATGCAGCATCCACCTTCAGTTCGGGCCCCATTCTACCTTCCTTAGATCTCTGTGAACCTTTTGTAATACCCCTTGCCTCACAACATGCATACACCTGCGGCAGTTCGGTAGATACAGCCCTCCACCGGGTCGTATCGAGCATAGAAAGATCCTTCCACTTCAAGGAGTTCACCCTTGGGGCGTTCCTAGGCATTGAAGGGGCGTTCAACAACGTAAGCTCTGACGCGATCCTGAACAGCCTGCTCTTCTCAACACCGGCCTCTGCAACTGGATTGCACAGATACTTCAATCAAGGATTATATTTTCAACGCAAGGACATGTAACCATCCGGAGAAGGGTGTGCAGAGGAACACCCCAAGGTGCAGTTCTGTCCCCGCTAATATGGCTCCTTGTGGTGGATGAGATCTTGGTAATACTGAAGGAAAACGGCTGCAACGTGACGGCCTAAGTGAAAGGCTCAACTTCCCACTGCAACTAGTGGATAACTGGGTCAGCAGCAAAGGGCTGGGAGTGAACCCTTCAAAGATGGAGGTAGTCCTTTTTACGAAAAAGGGATCGATTCCTACCTTCAGACCCCAAAATGTCGGTGGTATTGAACTAAGTATCTCAAGTTCAGCTCGATATCTGGGCGTAATTCTGGATTCCAAACTAAACTGGAAGCAAAATATTGCCGAACGCATCAAAAAAGCAAGCATAGCTACTACTCCTGCAAAAAGGCATTCAGTAATACCTGGGGCTTCAAACCAGCTGTGGTGTACTGGATATACACGGCGGTTGTAAGACCCATTCTCACATATGGTTCACTAGTATGGTGGATGGTACTTGAGAAGCAATACCAGCTTTCAAACTTCACCAAAATCCAGAGGGCGGCATGCATCGGAGTCATGGGATCAATGAGAACAACACCAACAGCGGCAATAGAAACCATGCTTAGTTTCATTCCGCTTGATTTATACTGCAACAGTCTGGCGGCCAAAACCGCTGTAAGACTGAGAGAAGGCCGAATGTGGTCATCGAGCCTTTCCGGCCATGCCTCCATTCTGTCCCGATGGGGGACTATCAGTGGATCGACGGAAACCGACCCCATGAACCCGATGTTAGCATTTGAAAGGAGATTCACTACAAGAATTCCTGGCAGAATACACTGGAAGAACCGAAGAACCACGAAGAAAACAGAGTTGGCTTTCTATACCGGCGGTTCTACGATGGACGTTGGCACGGGAGCTGGAGTTCATTGTGAACCCGCAGGAATAAACGACGATTGCAGCGTCTTTCAGGCCAAGGTCACAGCCATCATACAGGCTGCTGAAATTATACGCGGGTAATATCGTTGGTAAAATGATCACTGTCTATATAGACCGCCAGGCAGCCTTTAAGGCTCTGGACTCTGCTGTAATTAGGTCGAGGCTTATGAGGACCTGCAAGTCACTTTAAACGAGATATCTAGAGCCAATGCGGCGATCCTCTGCTGTGTACCAGGGCATATGGATATAGAAGGTAAGGAAAGGGCTGACGAGCTTGCTAGGAAAGGTCGGCGCTGCACTTATCGCAGGCCCTTCCCTCTGTAGCAACCCCAATCAGTTCCTTACGGAAGAAAATAGAAGATGAAGCCATCGGTCGAGCAAGAGACGCTGGGTTCATCTGGAAACATCTGCAACGGCCAGGGCGCTGTGGCCGGCCTACAGCAAGAAGAGATCAACGTCTCCGGTGAAACTTAGTCGTTATAACGCACGGGTCTTTTCTGACATAATTACTGGACATTGTGGCATTGGCGTTCATGAGGAGTGACTCGGTGTGCTGCATAACGAATATTGAAGAAGTTGCAGGGACGAAGAAGAAATTTAATCTGTTCGACACCTGTTGTGTGACTGTCCTGCCCTAACGGTCAGAGGAATGAGGACTCTTGGTAGTTGCTTCTTCTCGAAGCTGGAGGAGTTGGGTAATGTTGAGCTGATGGACCTCCTGAGATTCATATCACTATCTGGGTGGTTCTGACAGCAGACTTTCTTTACAGCGTTTCCAGGGTTAAATAATTGGGCACAATTGAGACGTACTATTGGTCTGAGTGAGCAGTGACTCTTTGTCACAAGGCACCCATCTACCTAACCTAACCTAGGAGTAGATCCATTCGCGCTGCCTTAATAAATGCGGGATCTGCTAGTACAAACTCTTGTATGTTACTCAGTCAGCGATTTGTAAATATACAAAGGCGTGGGTGTTGGTCTCAAGGGTCGGGTGTAACGATTCGACACTCAATATGTCGACATAAATGTGACATGCAGTGCTGCTGACCAATCCTTGCCCTGATACCTCAACCAACGTTCGCCAACTTTCAATCGCAGAAGCTGTTTGCAGATTCTGCCATGAACCGCGGACTTTCCTCATACCATACCATGGTTGGTTGGTTGGTTTAGTATCGGCCCTCGATGAGGATGTACTTAGACCAGAGAGTAGGTCTATTGTACTACCGATGTGTAAGGCGGGTAGGTCACCCTCTTACTCTTGGAACCATTTGCTTCGTTGAATGAAGGCGTGAATTTTAGCCGTGCAGGCGTTGCCGAGATCATTAAGATCATTGTAGAAGTATTCACCCAGAGTGGCCTTCCTGATGTTGGCGAGCGCAGGACAGGCGCACAGGAGATGACTGATGGTCTCTTCTTCCTCTTCATCTCTGCAGCTTCTGCAGAAGCCATTATGAGGGATGCCTAATCTTTGGGCATGTCTTCCTATGACGCAGTGTCCAGTGAGGACATTTGTTATTTTTGAGAGGGTTCCTCTCTTGTGCTTCAAGAGTCCGATGGACCTGGATTTATTGAGTGTCGGCCAGAGCTGTCTGGCGGTATAACATTGGTCTAGATGTTGCCATCGGTGATTGACTACTTTCTCGGCATCAATTTGAATAAGGTACTTAACATAAGACGCTGGCGCTTCGATGTCGGTAATGCTTATGCTATCTGCACCAGAGGAGCATTGTCGTGCTAGTTCGTCGGCTGCACAATTCCCCGGCATGTCACAGTGACCTGGTACCCAGCAAAGGGTGAGGTTGTACTGACCAGCTATCTCGTTAAGAGATATGCGACAGTCTTTCACTGCCTTAGATCTCGCAGTGCTGGATGCGAGGGATTTGGTGGCTGCCTGACTGTCGACGTAAATAACACTATCAGGTGTTGATAGTGTGCTTGCCGCCAGCCAGTCAGCGGCTTTGCGAACTTCGGCTTGAAAACGCTGCAGTGGTCTGGAAGGTTAAAGGAGAGGTGTATATTCAGATCTTCTGAGAAAATTCCGGCACCGACTCCGTCCTTGGTTTTGGACCCGTCCCGTGAAAATTGACAGCGATTCGTTGTAAAGGACACTGCATTGCGTCCATACCATACCATACCAAGCCCTTTCAACCATTCGAATGAATAAATTTAAGGTTCGATGACATTTGACGACATAGCTTTAAAGCGAAGGTCCCTTCGAATTTCTTGGAAATTTGTTTATAACACGCGCAACATGGAAGGTTGCGAGAAGCTAAGCCTTTAAATAAATAAATAAATATTTGGCGCAATAGTTCTTTTAGCGCGAGGGTCTAGCTTCTCGTAACCACTCATGTTGTGTGCGCTATATTTTTCACACGAATGGAAGGGACCCACATTTTAGTGTCGTATCCGAAGGGTAATTTGTTTTGAGAAGCTTTTTCGAGACAACAATACTCTCTGATGCTTGTCGGACGTTCGCGAGAGCTAGGCCTTAGTCCATTTATTTATTTTTTTTATTTTGAAATAAAGTAACTGGAGAATCCGAAATTAAAATAGGAGTACACCAATGATGTTGCCTATGTCCCCTGCTTTTTAGTGTCGTGCAAGATTTTTTGCTTAAGCGACTATCTTCTTGAACCGACTACTCTTCGGACAACCCTTCAGAATACATTTAATAATTGGATCAGGGCGCTGTAAGATAACGCTTTAAGAATCAGCCTCATGAACGGAGTTATAGTTCGAAAATTCAATAAATTTAAATGCGTGAGCTTAATCGTAAATGACCAGGGAAATTGTGACGACGATATTTCACATCGAGTGAGTGCGGGGTAGTTAAAATGGCGAGAAAACTCCACGGTCTTTTGTGGCAGAAAAATGCGACTTAAACTCAAAGGTTTACTTTATGCGATAATCGTACGTCCGGATTAACATACGCAACGCAATGTTGAACGATGTATGAACAATATGAATCGACGGTGATGTCGATGCCTGTAGAATGACATTGAAGTCCGAAAACTTAGCCAACTCCCTAGTAGCAAGGCAGATACGTCAGAGAAATATTTAGCATAAGATGTACGTGTACGTTTGCGTTATGTATTTCAGCGTTTAATGATGAAGAAGAAAATTTTGAAACAGAATATATGTTGTCTTAAAAAAAAGGACACATAACCCGCAGGATAATCATAAAACTCTAAACTACCACCTTCCACTATGTCGCAATAATTCACTTTCAGGACACACTGTGTCCCTTCGTTGTGGGTCTGTTTTGATGCGTACTTATGAAATGTACCTCTGCCATCAGGATGCACTTCATAACTCAGCACTCTAGTGTTGTACCCCTCGCAAGACAGGATGTTTATCTGTCGTTTTGTTGCTTTTATTATGATTATCTTTATAAAAAAAAAAAAACAATCTCTGCGCTTTGTTTACACTTAGAAAGAAGTGCGGGAGTGAGAAAAATCCCTGCGACATTCACGATGCACTTGATGACGGACGACAACTGAGGCTGTGTGAAGTGTTTTGTTCCTGTGCGCATCCTGTGCATTCATTCTCACACCATATTCCAGTCACGGCGCGTGTTTTTTACGCAACGAATGCAATTGTAGGTCCTCCACCACAACGTGCGCAATGTTTGTCAACGGATGAGTCGTAAATACAAAAATAAAGGGTTGCTCTTGCTGTGTCGCGTCGTCTCAAGGGAGCACCAAAGGGTTGAAAATGTTTACATGCGGATTTCATGTCCATGATTACGATGAGTTTTCGGTTTAAATGAATGATTTCGTCTTTTATTCCAGGGGCTTGTACCGGTTTTATGGTCTCCCATAATGGATTTCCATAAATTTTAAATGTTCAACTAGGGATACGCAAATCCCTTCCCATCCCTTTGCTTTTGTTTCTTTTATTTTGTCTCTTTGTTGGATTTGATGAATATTTGAGAATGGAAATGACGAAATGAATTCAAAATCCCATTCAGTGATTACCATGATTTAAATGAAGCCAGAGTGGTCTGTTGTAGGATGATGCGCTACTTTGTGCATGAACCATCTCGTGACGGAATTTATAGTCTCCACATGCAAGAAGCTACTTCCAGAATCGATTGCGTGCTCGATGGGATGCAATCGTGTTAGAGGTCATATCATCACCACCATAGCAAACCTGCAAACCTACTTCGTGGATGAGTTATGAGATCTGAATGAATCCGGTTTTGGAATGCGAATGCAATCCTGCCTCTAATTAGGTTCGGGGCAAAAGGAGCGTTTGGCTCTGGTACCATTATCGTGTTGCAATTAAATTGCTCAAACCAAGTCTGGGGTTAGGGTTGCGCTCGCGCGGGAATGAGTAAGACTTAAGATACTCGTATGTATGCGATGACTAAGCCACTGCGGCAGTCAGTTTGCTCTGAGGCAAGTGCGCAGGAATGCAATAAATTTTATCACTTGAAAATTAATTCGCCTACTTGTTGCGTGGAAATTCGATTGCAAGTCATGCATGAATTATTTGCCCAGCATTATTGTCATAATAAAGTTATTTTTATAATTGTGGCTTTGATTAGGGGTTCTAAAGTGCCTTCCTAGCAGGTGCTCCTTAGCGCGGCTGGTAATGATTCAGTAGACAGCTGAAATGAAAGAGAACTCACAACCTCCCAGGTGGCATTTCCTAGGACTAAGCCTCTGTTGAAACAGTCTTGTAATAAATACTGGATTGGTTAATCATTTCAGCGCGCGGTAGGTACGTTCCTGTGTTTTAGAATCTTTCAGTTCAAGGATTTATGATCGGAATGTAAAATGGTTGCATGTGTAGTTGCACTATTCCAATCTACGGAATGATCGCTGTTGCGCAGTCCTATTCAGCTTACTGTATGAAAGTCTAAAGCCGCTTTGTTCCACAATTTCCGTGGAGAGGAGCAGTTTAATGAGCCTGAAATTAAATTCATACCAATGTGGCTTTCGGTCGGACAGAACCACAATCGATTAATTGTATCTAATATCTAAGTCCAACGCAATCTGGACTGTCACTCTAGGTGAGAAGCGCACGAGCTACTTTTTCTTTGGACCTAACAACCCTAACCGGCGCTTGCTGCAAGATATGCCTGAAAAGAGATAATCCCTTGTCACAAATTGCAGAGAACTTATCTCACTGGCCTTCTCCGCTGTGTTCGACTTTGAGAAGCTAATGAACTTTATGATAGCTTCCTGAGTGAAGAATTCCCCTCAGAACTGTGTGTAAGCAAAAAAGGCCTTTTTGAAAGACGGCAGTCTCGGAGAAAACCATGTGTTTCCCAAAAATAAACCTACGCTACCTCAGCTAAACCAGAGAGGCTCTTCGAATCTAATCGACGCAGTAGTGGACCTCCTCGCCGTAGGTGGCGCGCACAAGTTCAAGGGGACCTTGACAAACTTGGAGTGCGCAACTGGAGGCAATTAGCTAAAGACCGAGCTAAATGGAGAGGCTTGTTGGTTGAGGCCCAGGTTCACCCCGTACTGTAGCCACCTAAGTAAGTAAGTACCTCAGCTAAAGCGAAACATGCTCCCCAAGATATACATCGTAAGATTGTACATTCATGTTGAACAAAAAGGATTTGAAATTCACCAATTCCTGCCCATATTGAATTCTGCCAAATTTGCACGCATTTAGCTTGAAAACGACAGACTCTGGTACATTTGCAACTATGCAGCCTATTCTGTTCGCCAATATCTTAAGAAAACCCTTCGAATGAAAAGATTGCTAGGGAGCTAAGATGCATTCATCCCCATTCTGGGAAGCAGGCTAGAGCTTAATTTAAAATCGCTCCTTAAACATGCTAGTCATGGACTCTGGATGCTCTGTAAATTTAAGTAAAAACTTATAACCAATCCATAGTCTTTTGGATGGTAAACGACTAACAAAGGCCTCTAGGGGCAGCATCTCCCGATAGGTGTTGGTCCGCTAAGTAACGAGAAAGAGCCACTGCAGCCGAAAACCTAGCAGTTCTGTTAGTAAGCACTACTCCCACCTCCTCGTGGTGACATCTGGGAATTTGTTCGGAAATCGCTAACGGGAGAGGACGGAAGGCGAGCTTCCTGCGCCAAAAAACAGGATAAGTGTCGGTTGGTCTGTGGCCCAGCGAGCCGCAACCGTAAAAAAAATCATTGCTCCGAAACGGAAACATACGCCTCGGACACGGACTGATCATTTGTTGACGACCTTTGGCTATCGAACACGGACAACGATCGGATTCTGGAACGTTAAGACCCTCCTGGACTCACTCAAGGAAGGGCCTTATAACGCCAGATTCCTCCAATTAGAGCGCGAATTCGCACGGTATAAAATAGACATCTTAGGGCTGAGCGAGATAAGATGGTACGATGCTGGGGAATACATCTCCCCAACCAAAAGCACTGTCATGCTCTACTCTGGTAAACCAGCTGCAAGTGCACGGAGTTCCGTCGTAGGACTCATGCTAACTCCAGCAGCACGTAGTAGCCTCATATCCTGGAAACCCCATAGTGACCGGATATTGACAGCTAGGTTCCAGAGTAGAGTTAGAAAAATTACCATCATACAGTGTTATGCCCCGACTCTAGACCCGACTGAGGATGAAAAGGATGATTTTTACAGCCACTTAGGCGACGCCTACAACCAAACGCCTAATGCGGACATCGTAATGGTGATGGAAGATCTCAATGCCAATGTGGCTAGCGACAACATCATGCTTAAGCACGTGATGGGAGTTCACGGCGTGGGAGACCGTAATGACAACGGTGAGCGGTTTGTGGACTTCTGCAATACCAACAACCTAGTCATCGGAGGTACGCTGTTTAAGCATAGCACCTGTCACAAGATCAGTTGATCGACCACATTGCGATCAGTCGCCGCTTTAGAAATTGTCTACTGGACGTCCGAAACAGACGTGGAGCTGACGTCGGACAAGAACGAGATCACCATCTTATGGTAGCTCATTTACGCCTTCGTACTGCATCCGTCAACAGCAACCGCTCAAACCTACTTAACATCACCAGATTTAATATCGACAGGCTCAAGGTTCCCTAGTGCGCCAACAGTTCAGGGACCATCTTGCCTTAGAAGCAGAAGCAATCAGCAGCATACTGCAAGAGAACATGGATGACCACTGGAGTGCTGTGAAAAATGCTTTTGCGACTGGGGCACGCAGGTATGTCAGAAACACCACCGCACATGGCTTTCTACAGACACCTGGAGACGGATCAATGAGCGTACAGCAATCAAGGCTCGGATTGCAGCGGCCTCAGCAGTAGAGAGAACCGAGCTTGAAGCCCAATACCGTGCGAAGAAGAAACAAGTGCAGCGTAGTGTGAGACGTGACAAACGTCAATATGTCAACTCACTGGCCTCAAGGGCTGAAGAAGCAGCGAGTATGTGCGACAGTAGGACTGTTTATAGCATCACTAAGGAGCTCATTCGTGGTGGAAACTCCAAACAACATCCAGTGAAGAGTCTAGATGGTAACCTTCTGATTACGGATGAGGATTAGCTCACTAGATGGAGATTACATTTTGCTACAGTGCTAAATCACTTGGACGATGACGGTATGATCTCGAATTCGAATGAGCAGTCCGAAGCAGCAAATTCCCGAATTAGCGCCACACCTCCCAGTGAAACCGAAATAATAACAGCAATCAAGTTCCTCAAGAAATACAAGGCGGTGGGGGTATTGATAGCATCCCTGCCGAGCTATTTCAAGTGGCGTCAAATACATCGGCAGATTTGCTGCATCCGCTAATACGGAGAGCTTGGGATAGTGAACAATTTCCACAGGAATGGAAAAGGAGGATGATCATTAAGCTTCCAAAGAGAAACTTCATGGAGTGCGGTAACTGGAGAGGTATATGTGCTCTTCCAGCCGTAGCCAAAATAATAGCTAGAATAATTCTGGAACGAATTAAAGAACATTTAGATTCAACTCTCGACGTCGAACAGGTAGGCTTTCGTGCTGGATCCTCCTGCATCGACCACATTAACACCTTATGGATCATAACCAAACAATGCGTTGAGTATAGGTCTCCGCTACATTTACTGTTTACCGACTTCGAGAAGGCTTTCGACAGCTTGAATCGAGATGCTATCTGGTTGGTTTGCGCAGGAGAGGCATCCCAGAAAAACTTATAGCTATTATCAAGGCTACATACGAGGGCGGCAAGTGTCACGTCGTGCACAATGATAAGGGGTCGGGCGATTTTGAAGTCCAAAGTAGAGTACGTCAAGGGTGCCCCACTATTGTTCTTGGTGGTTATCAGCAATGTACTCCGTGCAGCATTGTCGGAAGGTAACTATGGAATTCTTTGGACTATGGCATCTTACCTTAAACACCTAGATTACGCTGACGATGTTTGTCTACTTTCACATCGGATAATGGACCTTCATCTGATGGTCCACAACCAAGAAGCTGAGGCAAACAAAGTGGGGCTAAAAATAAACACAGCCAAAACAAAAGCCATGAGCACTTCTTCTAACAATCGCGCTCAACTTTACATTGCCGGACAGGAAGTCGAACAAGTTGATAACTTTCTTTACTTAGGAAGTTTGACCTCGGCTAATCGTGGTGGCACCGAACTGGATGTGTGCAGCAGAATCGGGAAGGCTAAAGCTGCGTTCGGAATGCTAACCAAAATCTGGAGAAGTAATGTTATCAGCTTAAGAACCAAGCTGCGACTGTTCCGCTCCAACGTAGAATCAGTGCTGCTTTATGGGTGCAGTACTTAGAAGATGGACACCATTAACACACGCAAGCTGCAAGTCTTCGTAAACAAATGCTTAAGAATCATCTTGAGGATTTTTTGGCCGAACCACATCTCCAACGAACAACTTTATCTGAGAACGGGCCAAGAACCTATAAGCACTACTATACGAAGAAGAAAGTGGCAATGGATTGGACACACCCTACGGCGCGAAGACAACTCCATTGCGGAATATGCCATGCAGTGGGATCCGCTCACTGGGAGGGTTGTGATCCCTTATTTTCGGATCACAACCTCGCTGAAAAAGGAAGAAGAAGAAGAAGTGGAATCCGCTCACCCAGGCAGGTAGAATAGTGGGGCGCCCTAGGTAAACGTGGCGCAGAACAGTTGAGGAGGAATCGAGGTCTTTAGGAATGAGTTGGAGGCAGCTCAAATGCGTTGCAGAACTTCGAACAAGATGGCGCGCAGGCGTGGTTGACGCCCTATGCCCCCCGAGTGGTTAAAGGATCTAAGGAAGTAATCCATAGTCTGCAAAATTTAATTCCAAATGCCAACGGTTATAATAGCAGTCGATTATTTGGCTCTCAAAAACCCCTTGACAAACCTACCATCACAACAAGTACACAGCTTTGGAAAGACAAGTTCCTTTCCTGTAACACCGACTGTACATACATCTGTGAATAAAAGAAGAAGCGTAAAGCTGTCCAACTTCCTCTTTGCTTCTAATTACAACCCCCATTCGTGGCTGTTCATCCTTCTTTTTATTTTCAACTTCCTTCAGTCTGTCGACAAAGTATCCTGTCGCATTCTATCAAACATATGTTGAGTTGCACTTTATTTACAAGATGAAGGGCTGTGCGTTGCATCAGAGAAGAGACCCAAACTTGGTTTCTAATTAAGATATTGAAATGAGTTCCTTTCAATTTCTTTTCATTTTGTTAAGGGGGTTTACATTTTTGCAAGGATGTCAACCCTTGCGAAGGATTTCTCTCCTTTTTTTTCCTTTTTTTACGGAAAAGTTAACTGTAGCACCCGGTAAAACTTGAGTTAGTAACTCATCGATACTACTCTTTAGGCTTCTTTGTGTACCGCAGGTAGTTTTAGATTTATCATCTCATCCCCAAAGGAGTCTCTACAGTTTTCACTGGATGAAGGACAACTATTGAAATTTAATTAATTGCTAACCGTATACGAAGCGAAAAATATTTAGTCGCGTCGAAACTACTCATAGCGAATCTTTGAAGAAGAGGGTTGTTGAAGTTAGTTGAACCCTTAACGAGAGGATGTGCAAGTACTCTCAGTTGCTGGATTGGTGCTACGGACTGAAACGAATAGCTTCAGTGATTTAATGCCATTAACAGAGTTAAGTGCGGGAAATTTGCAAGTTCAGAGGTTAGCTGGTCCTCGGTAATTAGAGCTTATACATGTTCAACCCCTAGAAGAGGGTTGTAAGAAGTACTTTATAGTAAGAGTAGAGGGATGCAAATTGCATTTATCAAGTAATTACGACGAATTAAGGTGTGAGGCAGGACGTGGGGCATAAGGTGGCAATCTTCTTTCTTTTTCTTCCTTTTATCAGCGAGGTTATGATGCGAAAATAAGGGATCATAACACTCCCTCTTCACCGCATTCTGTGATCCACCTTCTTTGCATAAGGTGGCAATGAAACCGATAAATCAGCGACATAATTTCTTGTCTATAACGAAGTTAAAACTACACCCAGTAAGTAGCATGATATCAAGTTTTTATTATTTCAGCGCCACTATACTATAGCCTTGCCTTCAGTACTCTAGAAGATTTTCTTATGACGAAATTCTCAGATAACCTATTGTAGACGACAAACACTATTTCCGTCCTTGACCATTAGACTCCCTGTAAATTCCACTGAATGTTGTTACACAAGATCACAAAGACATTGAATTAAAAATCAATAACAATAAACACTAAGCTGTCTGTGATTACAAGGTATCTACAGATTATACATCCACATCTCTCATTCTCGTCGATGATAAGACGTTACGCAATCAGTGTTACATCGATTGTGTGGCAGTACATAGAACCTAAGAGGAACTCCGCTGAAATGGAATAAATGAAGCTCAACGATAAGGGTTATTGTTATAGTGATAATCAAAGTAGAGCACCGTACTCACAGGAGAAAGGAAGATAAACTAAATGTCAGGGTGATGGAAGTGAAATAATCAAGGAATACGATTTCGGTTCCAATCACAATTGAGAATTTACGAATTAATCTCCTTTATGGGGATATTTGGAGCAAGTCGAGCATGATTTGGATTTTGCTGTAAATGTTCGACTTGGTGGTGAAAATAAACGTGAATCAGAAGTAGGTAGGTTGGTATACGTATAGCAGATGGGTGCTTTGTGGAAAAAAAAAGAATCGATGGATTAGAATCGCCCTAGTAGGGATATGAATCTTAGGAGGTTTTTCAGGTTATTTTCTCTAACTCTGACAGGTGATGGACAGATTTTATTCGCATAAATACCAGTGGTACAGTGCCCAGGTATGATGGTAGAGACGACTCGAGCGTCACTGCGGCTAAGCTAAACTAAAGTAGGGGATCTCGTTCTATTACAAGGTTCTAGTGGTTACGCATGTAAAGGGTCATTCGGTAGGTTAGGTTAGGTTAGGTAAGATGGCTGTCCTGGCAAGGTCAATACCCACTTAGGCCACTTGGGTTCATTGTGATACCACATAGAGTTGGGACCGGAGAATCACCGGTTACCGGGGGAACCTTAACCTTTCTCAGGGGGGTGTTGGGTGAGAATAACTATGCCTGAAGTGGCTAGAGAGGGTGACTGACTCAATCAACCCTAAGTCGGTGTATACCGGGAAGGTATAGCGTACAAGCAAGTATTGGGGGTGACTGATTCAATCGAACCCCCTGTACTATTTTTAAAGTTGTATTGGAAGGTCTGAGTAAACCGTGTAGGTGTAGAGATGCATACGTGTAGTAGAGTGACTGATTCAATCGAACTCTAAGTACATGGGTGTGGACTAGGTGGGGTGACTGTTTTAATCAAAACCTTCATACCTAGGTGGGCCGTGCAGGTGTAGAGATGCATAAGCGCCATAAAGTGACTGATTTAATCAAACTCTAAGTACTGCTGTGCATAAGGTGTTTACTAGGTAGGGTGACTGTTCCAATCAAACCCGTACATAGGTGGACCGTGGAAATAGTGGAGTGCATAATAGAAGGCGAGGTGACTGATACAATCAAACCTTGCACTGCTATGCAGTCGAACTATGGGGATTGGTTAGCTAGGTAGGGTGACTGATACAATCGAACCCTTAGTACCTAGGGTCATTCAGTAACTATGATAGAACTTTAAAAGCCGACTGCGGTCGTATTTGGAAATATGTTGCTGTTATTTTGTTCTGTCATAGTCACCATTTTACCATGAAGCGCTACACGATTCAACAACACATCGCACTCGTAAAATTTATTATAAAAATTCGAGTTCTGTTCACGGATCGTTCCGGGCGTTACACACAATTTACGTTCGTAATGAGTCTCCTTCCGAGCTCACCATTCGACGACTTATGAAGAAATTCGAGAATAATTGCTTAGTGGGCGCCGTGGCGTAAGTGGTTAATGTGTCGGATCACTACGCATGACGTTCCAAGTTCGAATCCAGAAAATACCAAAAAGTTTTTTCACGGTCCCACCTCTCGCGAGCGTCTGACAAACATCCGAGAGTATTGTTGTCACGAAAAAGCTTCTCAAATCGCCGTTCGGATTCGGCATCAAACTGTAGGTCCCTTTCATTCGTGTGAAAAATATAACGCACACAACATGAGTGGTTGCGAGAAGCTAGGCCCTGGTACTTTAAAGAGCTGTTGCGCCAAATATTTGTATATTTTTTTTTTTTTTTTTGGCTGATCGAGCAGTCCCAATACGTGAACGAAACACGCGATCGACCGAAAATATTGCTGCGGTGGCATAGAGTGTGCACGGGGACTAAAGCGTCTCAATTTCACGTCGTTTTCAAGAACTTGACCTTTCATAAGTTTAAACTTGCCGAATTTTGCGAAAAGACTTGGGCCTGTATCTGCACAAAATTTAAATTGCTCATTGGGCTCTGAAGCAGTTGGAAACCGATACCAATTTTAACCAAAAAAGCATCTTCAGCGACGAGGTGCATTTTTGGCTGAATGTGAACTAACTAGATTGTCGATTTTGGAACAATGAAAATCCACGAAAGCTTATGTCAACACATTTGCATACCGAAAAACTTACTGGTGTGTATTATGGGCCAACGGCATAATCGGACCTTACTTTTTCAAGGACGAGCGCTGACTATCAACGGGGAGCGGTACCGGGCCATGATAACCGAGTTCGTTTGGCCGGAAACTGATCATGTGGGCATTGGTGGAACGGTGCGATGTGCCACATATCGAACGAAATGCTGGAGATATTGAAAGCGAAGTTTCCGGGACGCGTAACCTCACGAATAGCAGACGTCAATTGACCGCCAAAATCGTGCGATTTGACGCCCTTAGACTTTTTTTCTTTGGGGTTACGTTAAATCTCTAGTTTTTGCCATGCCAACAAGCCAGCAACAATTTCCGACCTTAAGGACAACGTTGTCCGCGTCATTGGCGAGATTGGGACCAACTTATGTCCCCGAGTCGTCCAAAATTGAACATCTCGGATGACCGCCGTCAAGCAAAGCCGTGGGGCCATTTGAACGATTTTATTTTTAAAACATAATGGTATCGAATGCCCTTTAATTGGAAATAAAAAAAAAAAACAGGTGTACCTCAAATACAATTTGTTTTACTTAAGTTCAAAGATGTATCGCGCTTAATGAATGACCCTTTATAATTCAGAACCTTAACAGCTGCTCTTTATTTTTTTCCATGTGGAACCGTCAGTGTGGAGTACTGTTAAACTGTTACAATAGGGATCGAGAGAAATGAGACTTAGCATGGTTTCCATTGCTAGTGGAAGGTTGTTCCTATGATTCTGATGAAGGTTGTCCTCTGGATCTTGGTCCAGCCTTCCACCAGACTATCGAGCCATACGCTAGAATAGGGCTCACGGTTTGGAATCTAAGAATGTAAGATTGAGTATTGTCTTGAGAAGTTTCATTCAATGCCTCCGATCCTTGGGCGTTCGAGATGTTGTCCAAAATATGGCGAAGTAATGCAATCAGTTTGAACACCAAACTAAGACTGTTCCGCTCCAATATTGAATCCGTGCTGTTATATGGATGCACCACTACTCTTCTTCTTCCTATTTCGGCGAGGTTATGATCCGAAAACAAGGGATCATAACACTCCCACCTCACCGCATTTCTACTGATCCGCCTGTGAGGTTCGTCTATTAAACCTCAGAAAATATCGGCAAGCCTCTCGATTTTGGATTACTCGATTTTGGGCTCACCCAATGAAATGCCGATGTCTTCGCATTTGTATGATCCAGGTGTTTATAGGCATGTCTCCTTAACAGGGTTCAAATGATCTCTTCTTTGAACGTGGCAGCACCAGCTGAGCCGGTCGCACTCTATCTTTCGTAAGATGGTTTCCTTGACGAGAAGGCTTCCACGGATCTTCGAACTTCTTATTCGATCATGCTTTGTCACTCCTGCTGTCATGCGAGGCATCTTCATGTCAGCTGCCATTAATTTACTCTCATACGTTTTGCACATCGTCCAACATTGTGAACCGCATGTGAGCGCTAGACGCACAACTGCGGTGTAGAGCCTTCCTTTCAACTTAGGGGCGATTTTTCTGTCACAGAAAATAGCGGAGTATTCTCGCCACTTCATCCACCATACGCTTACGCGATGATTGATGTCGTCATCAGAGGTTGCTTTGCTATTGATCCTAGATAGATTCCAGATATTCGAACTTCTCGCACTTAGGGAAGCACTGTTCCATTCAAATAAATGTCTGGAATAGGCTACTACTATCAGCAGAAAGCTATAAACGTTCGTTAATATGTGCCTGCGCAATATCTTAAGGATTTTCTGGCCGAATCATATCTCTAACGAACACCTTTACGAGAGAATGGGTCAGGAATCAATAGAGGCACAACCATCCAACGACAGAAATGGCAGTGGATTGATCACACGTTCCGAAAAGGTGACAGTTCCATAGCAGACCATGCTATACAATGGAACCCTTTAACTCAGGATGGCAGAAGACCTGGCGGTCCGAGGAGAACGTGGCGCAGAACAGTCGAAAAGGAGGCACGGTAGTTGGGGAAGAATTAGAGGAGAGCTCAGAAACATTGCCAGAAACCGTACACGATGGCGCGTAGGTATAGTAGAGGTCCTAGGACCCACAAGGGGATACAGGATATAAGTAAGTATCCTTGGGCGTTTGAATAAAAGAATTGATATTTTCTTAGTGAAAATGGCCATCTCTGTCTTTGAAGGATTGACCTTCAGACTTAAACTGCTGACACAATTATTAGCTCTGAGGTGTTTCTCTGATATCTTGTCATATATTGTGTTGCGCTGTAGTAGATACATCGTATGTGTGTGTTTGCTAATATTAAGCAGAAGGGAAACCAAACTGAATGGTCTGTAGTCCTTTAAGGTGGTGTCACTAGCTTTCCCCGCTTTGAATGAAAATGGCACACATCTTCCGCCATGCTTTAAGATCATACCCTGGCTTAAGGTAGCTTGTAAGGATTCGCTTGAGCCTCGATATAACAGTTTTCTCTGAATCTTACAGCATTACATGTCAAATGATGACCATTTTTGGTGCCTTATACGGATGATTAAATTTGCAAAGCTATATTACGTTCGTCCATTATCTTGTCGGTTTTAATCGCTTCCAGCCCTGACCTAGTTTCCACAATAGAATTTAGGGAAATATGTGCTCATTAGAATGTCTAGCGTCTACTCACGTGAGACAGTCTAATCACTATGGGTTCTCCTGATACAAGATGTATCGGCTAGGACTTTACTTAGGTGAAAGGCTTCAGTGGTTGATTAGATAGATCCGTAAAAATTCTTTCGTGAGTTCTTGTTCGTAAATCTTACTTTTTTCTTGAGGAGCTCCTTATACTCTCCTTACAAGTGAACCAAAAGGAACGGCCTTGCGTCCGAAAACGCTATTATAAGTATTTGCCGAGCTAGGTTTTTATTAATTTTTTATTTTTTTATTTTTTTATTTTCTGCGTTTTGATATATGTAAGTGAACGCAGCAAATACTGTTGTTATTTCTTTATGATATTTCAAGTCTTTCTACGAAACAAATAAAGTGCTAAACGCGCCAGGACCATGCATTTAACTAAAGATAGAAAGATAAAGATAACCAGGAAACGTAATATACGCCCTATCGCAACGAAAATAGCAGCCCAAGTAAATTTGAGTAGGGTTAAACCATTAAGTGTTTCAACCGCTATATGCAGGCTTTAAGAAGTAGATTTTCATGGCAGGTATAGCTTTAAGAAACCGTTGTTGCAAGTCCCATTTAAGCAGAACAAAATGCAATGGACAGAAAAATTGGACACTTGACGACGCGAACAAGTTATCTGGAGCGACGAGTTTAAATTCAAATTTTTTGGCTCAAAGCGAAGCAGGTCAGCAGGAAAAGGGACATCTGTTCAGTAGTTAGTGCCTTCTGTGAAGATAATAATAGAATAGTGGTAGAGCTTTTGCCAAATCCTTCTTCTTCTTCCTAGTTCGGCGAGGTTATGATCGGAAAACAAGCGATCATAACCCTCCCACTTCACTGCATTTCTACTGATCCGCCTGTGGGGTTCGCCATTGGCAAAATCCAAAATACATGTAATGCGGAGAGAACAGTATCGCAAAATTCTTGAAAAAGAAATGTTGCCGCTTTATATTTCAGCATAACAATCATCCCAAGCGCTCTCAACAACTCTGCTGGAAATATTTGTGGAAGTTGTCAGTTGAATAAGAGTTCAAAGTTATGGTTTGACCACTCTTGAACTCAACCCAATTGAGACTTTGTGGAATGAGCTGTGCCGGAAGATAATAAAATCTGTCCCAACCCCGTAGAATAATTATAGAATATTTTGTAAACAGAATTATACATCTTAATAGAAACCCAAAACCTTATTTCTTCCTTATATACACACAATATGTATATTACTGATTGCATAGGATGGGCAAATACTTATAAACGGTAGTGTCTACCATAAAATCTGCAACCCAGATTGACTACCATTTGGTAGCGAGTTTCATGAAGCCTCGGGTAAAAGATTGCAAAGTGATAATGGGAGAAGCGATCGCTCAACAACACCGTCTCCTGCTAACAGAATTTTTTTTATGAAAATACCAAAGAAAAGCAAACAAACAAGGCTCCCTCAGTATATCACCCAATCGTCATTTCCTACTTGAAGAAACGCTATGCGAACTCATTCAAAGGGGTCTACGAATCACACAGAAGTGGTGTAAAACGGTAGGACTTAGAGCGAACCCTACCAAAACCATTGTGATACCCTTCACCAAGAAAAGACAGCTAAAGAGTATGCAACCTATCCTGTTGGAAGGGATCAGAGTCGACCCACAGAAACAGGTCAAGTATCTAGGTCTAACACTAGACAGCAAACTCCTCTGGAGAGAACATGTGGAAACTGTGGTAACCAAAGCCACCAGAGAACTTATGGTGTGCAGGAACATTTCAGGAAAAACCTGGGGTTGCAGCCCATAGACACTGAGATGGAAGCATCTGATGATAGTAAGACCCATCATCACTTACGGGGCAGTGGCATGGGTTAACAGAACTAGGCTAACCACGACGAGGACAGGTTAGGTTAGGTTAGGTAGATGGGTGCCTTGTGACAAGGAGTCACTGCTCACTCAGACCAACAGTACGGGTCCATTGTGCCCAATCATTTAACCCTGGAAACGCTGTAAAGAAAATCCGCCGTTAGAACCACCCAGAAAGTGATATGAATCTCAGGAGGTCCGCTAGCTCAACACTACCCAAGTCCTCCAGCTCCGAGAAGAAGTAACTACCAAGAGTCCTCATTCTTCTGACGGATATGGCAGGACAGTCACACAACAGATGACGAACAGATTCAATTTCTTCTTCGTCCCTGCAGCTTCTGCAATAGTCATTATGCAGCACAACGAGTCGTTCCGCGTGAACGCCAATGGCACAATGTCCGGTAATTATGCCAGAAATGACCTGTGCGTTATATCGACTAAGTTTTACCAGAGAGGTTGATCTCTTCTTGCTGCAGGCCGGCCATAGCGCCCTGGCCGTAGCGCATGTTTCCAGATGAGCCCAGCGTCTGTTTGCTCGACCGGTGGCTTCATCCTCTATTTTTTTCCGCAAGGAGCTGATAGGGATTACTACAGAGGGGAGGGCCCGCGATAAGTGCAGCGCCGACCCTTTCCTAGCAAGCTCGTCAGCCCTTTCGTTACCTTCGATATCCATATGCCCTGGTACCCAGCAGAGGGTCACCGCATTGGCTCTGGATATCTCGTTTAAGAGTGATTTACAGCTTCTCACGAGCCTCGACCTAACTACGACAGAGTCCAGAGCCTTAACGGCTGCCTGGCTGTCTATATAGACAGTGATCGTTTTGCCAACGATATTACTCTTGCGTATAATTTCCGCAGCCTGTATAATGGCTGCGACCTCGGCCTGGAAGACGCTGCAGTCGTCGTTTATTCTAAAGGAGCGGTTTATTCCTAGGGCCTCACAATAAACTCCAGCTCCCGTGCCAACGTCCATCTTAGAACCGTCGGTATAGAGAGCCAACTCCTTTTTCCTCATGGTTCTACGATTCTTCCAGTATATTCTATCAGGAATTCTTGTAGTGAATCTCCTTTCGAATGCTAGCGTCGGATTCATGGGATCAGTTCCCGTCAATCCGCTGGTGATCCCCCATCGGGACAGAATGGAGGCATGGCCGTAAAGGCTTGATGACCACAATCGGCCTTCTCTCAGTCTTACAGCGGTTTTAGCCGCCAAACTGCTGCAGTATATGGTCAAGCGGAATGAAACTAAGCATGGTTTCCATTGCCGCCGTTGGTGTTGTTCTTATTGATCCCATGACACCGATGCACGCCGCCCTCTGGATTTTGGTGAGGTTTAAAAGCAGGTATTGCCTCTCAAGTGCCGTCCACCATACTAGTGAACCATATGTGAGAATGGGTCTTACAACCGCCGTGTATATCCAGTACACCACAGTCGGTTTAAAGCCCCACGTATTGCTGAAAGCCTTTTTGCAGGAGTAGAAAGTTCGGCAATATTTTCCTTCCAGTTAAGTTTGGAATCTAAAACTACGCCCAGATACCGAGCTGAACTTGAGACGAGGACACTAAAAGTGATCGTAGGTATACGACCATACTGAGAATCAGCAAAGAGGGCATCGGGAAAGGAACATGCATCGCAAATATAGAGCGAGTAACCCTATCCAAATCGGTGCTGCTTCGGGACTGGCCCAGAGATGATATGGTCAAGAAATACTGCTTTGAAAGGAAATTTGACTCAAAGCTGAACAACAAATGAGACTGGAGCAGCGAATCCGATAAATACCAACTCAAACAACACACAATTAAATGGTATACAGACGGATCGAAAACATCTACTGGCACTGGGGCAGGAGTGTACGTGCCTAGGACTTGATACTCAGAATCACTGGGAGTATTCCCCAGTATATTCCAAGCAGAAGTTCACGCGATCGAAAGATGTGCGAAATTCAACCTAGACAGGAAATATCGTGGGCAGGACATCGCAATACTGTCAGACAGCCAAGCCGCTATTAAAGAACTGACCTCGCACGAGATCAAATCCAAACTGGTATGGAATTGCCTCACCAGGATAAAGAAACTGGGAGAGAAAAAAAAAAAAGTAACCCTCTACTGGGTGCCAGGACATGTAGAAGTGGAGGGGAACGAAGCACCTGATGAACTAGCTAGAACGGATCAGACACGCCGTTCCTTGGACCAGAACCTTTTTGTGGGATAGGACCCCACAAAATAGGGGAAGACTTAAGGAAAGAGGAAGAGAACAAATGGGCCATACATTGGGACATATCCCCAAATAAGACAGGCAAAAGAACTTCTGGGGAAATACAACCCGAAACTGGGAATAGAGGGAGACGGACACTGCAGATTCTGCAGAGACTTCGCAGAAACACCGGCGCACCTTCTTATGGAATGCGAATCACTGATCCACAAAAGAAGGAATCACCTAGGTGACTACCTCCTATCAGAAACGGATTCACCTTCGCTGGGTCCACTGAAGATACTCCGATTTGCTGTAGCAGCTGGACTGGAGGAAGTGCTCTAGACCGAGTATATCATCGGCTAGAGCCGCAGTAGAGGGGGCACAATATACCCCCTTACAATGCTCGGGAGATTCGTACGCCAAAGTTTATTAACAATGCTCATGACCAACTTTTTGTGAATGACGAAAAATTCTGCAGAGGCGGCGGCAGTATTGTGAAGAACTTTTGAATGAACAGTTTCCACGGCTATACTTTCCAAGAGCCACCCCTAACTGTGAAGAAATACTCGACATTACAGTCGAAGAAATTAGTGAGTCGGTCAAATACTCCAAAAAACGAAAAGCGGTTGGGCCAGACGAGATGCCCTCTGAGTTCTGGAAAAAGATGGGAGACATCGGGTTCTGATGGCTCAGAAGTCTCATCTCCAAATTTGTGAGAGGTGATCCAATGCCGAATCAATGGAGGGAAAGTTGCCTTCTCCCTGTATACAAAGGGAAGGGTGATACGCGAAACTGTGATAACTAGCGTTCGAGCAAGCTGATGTCACACACCATGAAGATCGTTGAGCGGGTATTAGGTAGCCGACTGTGAAAAATAATACGGCTATCTAATGATCAGTGCGGGTTTGTCTCGGGTAATTCAACCACAGATGCAATCCAAAGTATAAGGATCATAATGGAAAAACATTGTGATTCCTTAAAGGATTTGCATATTGTATTGGTTGACTTTGAAAAGGCATTCGACAGACAACCACGAGATCTGAAATGGGTGGCGCTGAGACATCGAGGGGTTCCAGAAACCTATGTACAGATGATCATGGACATGTACGAAGGAGCAAAAACAAGAGTAAGATGGCTCGCTGGAGTAACCGAAGAGTTCCCAATCAAAGTTGGGGTACACCAGAGAAGCGTCTTAAGTCCTTTGCTCTTTATTACAGTCCTTGATTATCTGCTTGAAGGTAAAGTGATGGACCCCAAGGTACAGCAGTTATTCTTTGCTGACGATGGAGCCATCATAAGTGAGGATCCTACATCCCTGCAACGAGCACTTGATGTGTGGGTGGACACTCTGGAGGGAAATGGGTATCGCATTAGTTCAAAAAAGACAGAGTACTTGTGCTGACCGTTCTCTGATCCACTCAGGCGTATTCCAGACATTTGTTTGAATCGAACAGTGCTTCCCAAGTGCGAAAAGTGCAAATATCTAGGATCTATGATACGGATGTTTGTAGGTACTGCGATGACCTACATGTCTCAGAGGATATAACTCATATACTCTGTGAATGTCAAGGAATTGCCAGGATAAGGCTAACGTACCTGGGTAGATACTTCTTCGATAACTTGGAGGAGGTGAGGTCCTTGAACCATAACAAGGATCTCTTCAGATTTTGTAGGGAGATTAATTGCTTGGAGGATTGTGTTTAGGTCTTTTGCCGTGAAGGTTTCCTAGGGATCGCGATGAACCCACTTTGGTGCCCTCATAACCCTACCTAACCTAACCTAACCTAGGATCTATGATCAATAGCAAAGCAACTTGTGATGACGACATCAATCATCGCGTAAGTGTAGGGTGGATGAAGTGGCGAGAAAATTCCGCTATCTTCTGTGACAGAAAAATGCCACTTAAGTTGAAAGGAAGACTCTACACCGCAGATGTGGGTCCAGCGCTCACATACGGTTCACAATGTTGGACGATGTACAAAAGGTATGAGAGTAAATTAACGGCAGCTGAGATAAAGATGCTTCACATGACAGCAGGAGTGACAAAGCTTGATCGAATAAGAAGTTCGAAGATCCGTGGAAGCTTTCACATCAAGGAAACCATCGTACAAAAAATAGAGCGCAACCGACTCAGCTGGTATTGCCACGTTCAAAGAAGAGATCATTTGAACCCCGTTAAAAAGGCAATATCAGTGCACGTTCCAAAGACATCGCGATGTAGGAAAGGCAGGCCTATAAACGCCTGGATCACACAAATGCGACGACATCGGCATTTCATTGGCCTCAGTAATTGAGTGATCCAAAATCGGCAGGCCTGCTGATATTTGCTGAGGTCAAATAGGCCAACCCCACAGGCGGATCAGTAGAAATGCGGTGAAGTGGGAGGGTTATGATCCCTTGTTTTCGGATCATAACCTTGCCGAAATAGGAAGACGGTTATACCATATGATATAACTAAGCAACAGGAATACTCTAACAGCTTGGCGCGAAGGATAATTGTGTCAATTTCGACTGTAATTCATTGCTCTATTTTCACGCAAAATTGAAAAACAAAAAAAAAATTAAATATGTTTCAGTGATAATCCTAATATGGCACTTTCAGTCGGCGGAAAATTAGTCAAAATATATTCCTAGTTTTTTTTTTTATAATTTGCGCGCACTCAAGGGGTTATGAATACCCTTATTATGTTTATCCACAGTGCGGGCGTTGGAAAGGATTGATAGAGAGAGAGAGAAAGATGTGGTGTAGTGGTTTGAAGGTCAGTTGTTTATGCTTCAAAAATTCTCCCGGGGTGGCGTCCAGATAACTGGGGAGATTTTTGTTATTTATTGTCTTTTGCTTCTGATTCACAGTATTTTTTTTTTTCTGATAACGGATGTCATAGGGAAATCATCATCAACAGAGCGAACAATTTGTCCAGCCATATTACCAAGCTACTGCCAGTGTTATGCCTTCGCAGTAGTGTTCATACAAGCTTTTGCGATTGATCGGACTGACTTCATATATTTCATAAGAAATAAATAAATGGTTTCTGATAATCAGGATTTGAACCATAGACGTTACACACCACCACTACACCATTGCCTTTAAAATTGAGTCTCATGGCAATGATATGATGTACCCACTCTTTGGACTTAAAAATACGTAACAACGGTCGTATTACAGAAAATTTGCAGTCATACTCGTCCTCAATTCCATATTTGCCCGATATTGTTAAAAAAAAGACTTAATGCGATCATAGGCGAAGAGAGACTTATTGCGTCGGATCTATAGACCGACAGACCTATCAGCTTATGAACCCATAAGACATGTCTTAAAAAGAAAAAAAAAACATAGTTTTTATATAATTTACATGACCAACTCACGAATGCAATGTTCATGTAACTCATGTAACGTAGAGATTGTTTAACATTCAAGGAATGTTATGAATGATTTCTAAATAAATCACGTCACTGTAATGGAATTCAATACTTTCGATGAAATTTAAGGCAGAACCAACAGAATCCACTTGAAGTAACTACATTACATGAGTAATGCTCATTGCCCTCACGGTCAAAGAAAGCACAGCAGACGACTGTGTCTGAAAAACTGTCACAAATTTCAACGTGACTCCCACAGATCTCTGTCAGTCACACTCGTCACATTTTAAGCGCCATTCAGCATGGATAAGTGCACAAGAAACGAAAGTCAAGCAAATATGTCGCATCGCTCTTTCTTTTGTCTAAAATTACATAACAAACAACTTTACCCGCTAACAGTTCACGCACCGACCGACGCAATGATGACGAGTGGCTACAAAGAAATAAAGAATACTTTTCCCTCGCATTACCCTTTCTTGTATCTGGTCCAAGACAATGATTTCAACAAAAAGATACACATTTGTCCGACTTTACTTGTGTTTCTCAAATTTTCTTCGGTCGACTGTACACGTAATTGAAGCATTCATAATGTTCTTCCCCAGATCCCGGCGCCCTCCATCCTCGTATCCTACCATTAAATCAGTAAACATTCAGGTGAGATGGAAAATTATTAAAGATTGTTATTTGGGCGCTTAAATTACCTACACCATCATCTTCTACAACTGAATGGTTTCCATTAACAAGGAACCAACAAGCACGGTTCAGTTGTTTGTGTTGCATGTTAAATGTGATCACGAATAAGAATAACGAAGAAGAAGAACGAATAATACTTTGTTGCTTCCTCTAACGATATGGCGGTGGTAGATACACAAATATATAACAGAAAGGTTTGTAAATTTAATCGAAGGTACATTACCCCCATCCTTAGGTTGGTTCGTATCTATTACTCACACATTGAATATTCAAAAGGAAAATTGGAGATTGAAACAACCTCTTCCGGTGAGGCGTTCAGGCGAAGGGAATATGTATAGGAAAACGTCTCCGCAAGTCAATATTTGACAGTCGGAGAGTGTTGGATTTACGAAGAGCGGAAGCAAATATTTGTAACGAGATACAAATGTATTTATTGAACAATGTTTGCTATTTTCTTGGGGGTTACAATGTTTTTTTTTTTTTTTTGCTTGGTCACGGGCATCAGATAGAAGGCGACTTGGAATAGGCCAAGGAAGGAGGGAAAATCAATATTTTGTGGCAAAAAATCAAGTTACAAGGTAACGAGTGATAAGGCAAACGCCATTGGGGCAGGTTTGGAGACGAGTCGAGGTTTACATATTGGTAAATTTCTATAAGAACGGAAGCATTAACCGACCACTTTAAGGCATCTGCAAACCTACCAGTATGACATGTGAGTTTGCTGGTAGACGGCCTTAAGCCAAACCATAAACGACTATGTATATACTGTTTGTGAAAATTATATGAAGTTAATAAAAAGTCTATCTAACTAACTAACATGTGAGTTTGACGAATGTAGATATTTTGACAAGTTTATGTAAGCATTGGAAACTTCTTAAGCCCATGACTGATCAGATAATCACCCTGATTGTCGTTGGCGTTTGTCGCTTTTCGACAATTGTCGTTTTATTCTTCAGATGCAGCACGAATCCATTTTCATAGCTTTTTCACTGTGAAAGGGTTGTAATAGTATTCCACACGACAAACAAATTGATTAGTAATGGTTAACGCTCAGCAGGTCGTAGCTATGAATAAAACGACAATCGTCGAAAAGCGACAAACACCAACGACAATCAGGGTGATTACTTTTTAGGGAGAAAAAAAGGAAAGGTTCAGCCTAGATATAAATGTAAAGGCACACTTCACTTTATCCATCACTAGTGCCATGAGACGCTGGTGAATAGACGTACCTACTACCAGATGGGTTGGGACCATGCTTGATAGTCCCATAATAACATCTTCGTCTGGAGAGGTCTCTGTGACGGTCTCCTTGGCCAAAGGCTGCTACCAGGGCGGCGGCGTCCTCTTGCCTCTCTTATGGTCGCTCGTAGTGGATGACTTATTGAATAGACTTAATAGTTCAAGCTTCATAACTATAGGCTATGCAGATGATCTTGTGTTTACAAAACTTGGCCCGACACAATAAAGTAAAATTGCGTTGGGTACCGGGTCATGTAGGCGTTGACGGCAACGAAAATGTAGACCTGCAAGCTAGGAAAGGCTCCTCTGAGTTGTTCACCGGACCTGAGCGAAGGCAGACGGCATTGCCATGCTAATCGATTTTTTGTTAAACAAATTTGTATCATAAACAAGAAAAGAAATAATAAATCAATTATCCATCTATCTATCTATTTATCTATAACTGGACCTAAACCTTTCTGCGGAATATCTGATTCCACCATTGATCTGACCCTTAACATTTGGGGGCGCAACATGTGCATCTCCCACTTGAATAACTCTCAGATAAGCTAAAAGAGCAGTCCAACCTTTCCAAAAACAGGCAGTTGATATCCTAAAATATGCCAGAGACGATATAAGAAAGCTTGTGAGCTTCCTTACCGGTCACTGTCAATACCTTACCACCTTAACAAAAGGAGAATTACGAAGGATATCACCTGCCGCTTCTTCCTAGAAGAGGACGAAACCACAGAGCACATACTATGTGAGTGTGTAGCTCTGTGTAGAATTAGGAGAAGCTTTTCCCTTAAAGAGATTATATTTCCAATAGACATTTGGAACTCCTCCGCAGCTGTAACTATAGCTTTCATAAGGAGAAGTACTGCTGCCCTGAAAAGTGGACCCTGGCACAATAGACAATTTGGGCGTGGTTACACATCTGATTAAAAAAAAGGCACACTTTGAACGATTGTATATTTCTAGCAACAGAATTTGACCGCAGATGTTAAAATTTACCGAAAACAGAGGTTCGTCTAACTAAGAGTAAGCCTTGCTGAAGTACTCTTTTGGAAGGACAAATTGAGAAATTTTGTTGAATCTTTACGGGGTTTGACGAGAAATCCTGATGATTCAGTCCTAGCACAAATGCCGGGTTTGGAATTAGATTGGGTTCATCTGCACGATCAGCTCAACCACAGGAGACGTGAACATGAAAAGATCACTCCTTGTATTTACCAGTAAATCGCCTAGGATTGCAGTGGTTAATCAAGAAATTCCGACTAAAACTAGGTGTCTCGAACTAAACTAAACTCAAACTAAACTAAAGGGATAGCATGGGTGGCAGCATTAAGGAGGCACGTGTGACCTTCTATGCTTTAGGTTTCACACCAGTAGCGGCATATCTGTGACACCCATTTGAACATATGTACACACTAGTAGTCTGGTGAAAGGCCTCACAGGCTGACACCCACAACGTGAATGCTCTTGCTTTATTGCATTGCAGTGATTTTTCAAACCGAAATTTCAGGTGAAATTCAGCAAAAATTGTCAAAAGGACATTGACACCAGTACTTAGTAAGACATATGCATAAAAACTTTTGGCAGTCATTTCTTCGAGGAGCTTCATCGCTTTTATCACCAATTTATCGCCTTTTTAGCAAATTATCAATTCCTAATCGAACTAGTCAAATGTGACCAGATGTCTTACAAATTCCTGTATGTTTTGCCATGAAGTGTTGCATCGATCGATGGTAATTGGCCTTTCTGCCGTACAGGTTGTATAGTATTAAGCAATTCTGACGGATTTTCGTATCTTATCGAATCATTTGACCTTATCCCACTAAACCCACGACATTTGCATGGTTTCGTTTGACTACGTCTCGAATTGGCCCATTTCCGGATGACATTGTTGAGCAGGATCTATTTTTTTTTTCACCATTAACCCCAATTGATCGTAGAAGATTCGAATTTATTGTGCATGATCAGAGAAGACAGAGATGGAAATCTGCAAGAATTTATTCCACTCACATAGCACACTATTGGACATATCCAAGCAAATGTTTGGAAATGATAGTATGGCTTACCTCTTATTTCCTCGCAATCTCTCTGAACGTAAAAATGGGTCTTGGTCAACAACATCTTTAATACGAGTAACTGACCACTAAGCGACCGCGTCAGGGTTCATATTGGCGAACAATCATTGTAGACTGCGCATTTCTACAGTGCACTCTCTGAAAGCAGCCTTATGCCTAATCCTTGACCTGTATTGTACAATACGTACACTACAAATCTTCGTAATTTTAAGAATTTGCTAAGTATGCTGTTGCCGGTTAAAACAAACCCTCGAAATCTATTAAAGGCATTTACGCAACATTATACATACGAAGTGGATTTCTTTTCAAATCCAAACTGTCTTCTTTACAAGGGTGAATTAGATGAAATATATTTATCTTTAATGTGAAGTTGACTAGGCCGATAGCGTGACGAATATCCGACTTTACACAAAGTGCCAAATTTGCAACAGGAAATCTCTTTTCCGTGACGCAAATAAATTCATAATCTTTGAGGTTATTTTCTAGGCAATTTGGAGCTAATGTGCCATATCTCAAATTAAATTTGTCAAAAGAAATTGCTTAATTTTTAGACGTCTGACTATCGTGGAACTATTCAGTAACTTTTGTTGAAACAAAGTTTGTTGATACCAATCATGTGCATTTTGGGTCCATAAACCAGATTTTTAGCAATTTCTGTTTTTGTATTCCACCATGGTACACCATTACATCGTGTACTTGTCTCTGTGCAATGCGACATTGCTCGGAAAGGTTGTCAATTAAAATTTCTTTTTAAAAAAGAGCACAACTTTCCATAGACTACTGTTTTTAGAATAACGTCTAGCCAGAAATCATCAAGCCGATGGTTCTCTTCTAACGAAAAACTTGTCATTTTCTAGCAATTTAGTGCAAACATCATTATAACTTCTTTCAATTATTGTCTGCTTGAGAGCCAATTGTTCTGTATAAAAATATGTAAGACTTTACTTATATTTTATTGCGATACAAGGAGCAAAGCAACAGGTTCCATTTGATAATAGATATATGTGGCGACGATCTAGATAGATACTTGACCAGTTTCTGTGGGTTGACCCTGATCCCTTCCAGTAGGATAGGTTCTATACGCTTTAGCTGTCTTTTATTGGTGAAGGGCATTTCAGTGGTTTTGGTAGGATTTACTCTAAGTCCTACCATTTCTGTGTGATTCTTAGACCCATTTGAATGAATTCACACAGTGTTTCTTCAAATTTTTTTCTTCCTACAATAACTATATTATCGACGTACCCCTGGCACTTAATGCCTACATCTGTCAATTTGTGCAGTAGTTCATCTACTACTAGGTTCCACATCAATGGTGATAATACCCCTCCTTGTGGGCAGCCTCTAGTGGTGCTTATTGTGACTCTGTCTCAGCAGTCCTAGTTCTTAGCAGTTCACACATCGAATTACTTGTGGCGTGATTTATTCCTTTTATTTTCAGACCCCTTCTAATTGCTTCATGGGAGGTGTTGTCGAAGGCTCTTTCGATGTCTACGGAGGGACTAACAAAAGTTCGCTTAGTTGGTGTCAATTTAATAGTTTTTGAAAATAGAAGATGCATTTCTGTAGCTTATAATCCAACAATATTTATTTCCATATTTCAGAACAATAGGTAAAAATGGAGACGAGAAAGAGAAAAATTAGTGAAGTAAGCTCGGTTGAAGTTCCACCGGCAATACAGGAAGAAATTCGTTTTGTCATTCTCTTCGGATTTCGACGTCAACTCACGCCAGTCAAAATTCTGCACGAATGCCAAAATGCATATGGAATAAATGCACCATCTCTTGTTACTATTTCAAAATGGTTTCAAAGATTCCAGACTGGCCCTTTTCCTGTGGAAGACGAATCTCGTGAAGGTCGGTTCAAATCCTCATGTGACTTCTTCAATATTGTACTTGAACGGATTGTGCGGAACTCACAAGCCAACACCGGAGGCACAATCTATTACAAGTCTGTACAACTGCTTGCATACGCCGACGATATAGACATTATCCGAAGATCTCAGCGGGCTGTCACCGGTGCTTTTGCAAGCATTGAGGCGGAAGCGGCCAAAATGGGTTTGGCGATAAACGAGGGCAAAACCAAGTATATGCTGTCAACTAGAAGGGAAAACCAACATCGACGAATTGCACAAAACGTCACCGTGGGCAGCTATAACTTCGAGGTAGTAAGGGACTTTGTCTACCTTGGCTCTGCTATAAATTCAGCAAACAAAATCAGCGCAGAAATCAATCGAAGAATAACTCTTGCCAATCGCGGTTTTTTTGGGCTTATAAGGCAATTCAACAGTAAAGCCCTCTCTCGAACAACTAAGGAGACTCTATATAAGACCTTGATCATCCCAGTCCTGCTTTACGGCGCTGAAACATGGACTTTATTAAAAGAGGATGAAGATATCCTTGGTCGCTTCGAGAGAAAAATTCTTCGTAAGATTTTCGGTCCCGTTTGCGTTGACGGGTTTTGGAGGAGAAGATTTAATCACGAACTATACGAGCTGTACAGCGACGTCGACCTAGTCAAAAAACTGCGTATTGGACGTCTGAGATGGCTAGGACATGTAGAGCGAATGGACACCAACGCTCCGGCCCGCAGAGTCTTCGAATCTAACCCCGAGGGACGACGCAGTAGAGGGAATTATCGCCGTAGGTGGCGCGCACAAGTTCAAGGGGACCTCGACCAACTTGGAGTGCGCAACTGGAGGCAATTAGCTAAAGACCGAGCTAAATGGAGAGGCTTGTTGGTTGAGGCCCAGGTTCAGCCCGAACTGTAGCGCCACCTAAGTAAGTAAGTAAGGTTCAAATCCTCGACCGGCGATACAAATGTGGCCCTGGTGAAGGCTAAAATTGACGAATATGCCAGAATGACACAGGAGATGATAGCTGATGAACTGGGCTTGAATGCCATGGCTGTGTCACGAATTTTAAATTATCACCTGAAATATTCGAAGAAGTCAGCTCGATGGGTTGCAAAAATGTTGAATGGAGAGCAAAATGAAGCTCGTGTTCGTTTTGCTCAATATTTCCTGGATAAGTTTGAAAATGGAGAGTTAAGCTGCTTCAATAAGATCGTTACAGGTGATGAATCTTGGTTTTATAAGTACGAGCCGGAAACCAAACATCAGTCCATGGTATGGAGTCCAGAAGGTGCAAATCCTCCAGTAAAGCCAAACAACAAAAGTCAGCGACAAAAGTTATGATATCAATGTACTTCACCAGAGCGAAAATGGTCGCCGTCATCCCGCTTAAAACTGGTCAGACAGTCACTGCTAATTGGTATACTGAAACTTGCTTAACAAAATTTTTCCAAAATTTACTAGGACACCGATAAAAAGAGGAGCTGCGCCGCTACTTTTTGCACCACGACAATGCGCCTTCGCACACTGCTGAAAAAATTAACAACTTTCTTGCGCTCTCGTGCATCAATGAAATTCGCCCAGCACCTTATTCTCCGGATCTAGAGCCGTGTAACTTTAGGCTGTTTCCGAAAATAAAAAAAAAAATTTGAGGGGAAAAATCTTCACATCTAATGTGGAGATTATTAATGCAGTCAATGTCGAAATCGAAAAGCTCCAAAAAGAGGATTTTGAAAGATGGATCCATCGGCTAAAGAAATGTATTGAAATAAATGGGAATTATGTGGAGAAATCAAAAAAAAGATGAAGTTTAAATATGTATCTAAAGTCAAAATTATTTTTGTGTTTTATTATTCAATCAACTAAGCGAACTTTTATTAGTCCCTACGTAGAAAAGCGCATACTGTCATTTTGTTGCTCTCCATTGCATCCTGAACCCAACTTGTCAGCTGGTAGATCGCGGTTTCGGTGGATATTTCTGCTCTGTAGTCATGTTGATTGTGGTGGAGAGGTATTCTTTACAGCACAGTCATTCTTAAGTGATTATCTATGACCTTTTTCTAGCGTCTTTAGCATGAAAGAGGTCAGGCTGATGGGTCTAAAGCATTTTGGTGAAGTGGTGTCTCTTTTACACACTTTCGAGATGAATATAACATTTTGCTTTCCCCAGATTTTTGGAATATGCCCAAGTGCTATGCTGCTTCTCTATAGTCCTAGGTGGTGTGGCATAATGATTTCCAGGACTTTTTGTAATAGGGCAGATAATATCCCGTCCGCTCACGGCAGTTTAAATGGCTGAAAGGTGTTTAGATCCCAGCTTAGCCTTTGTTTCGTGCAGATGTCTCTTGCCTTCGCCCAGTCTTCTGTCCTGGGCCTTCTATACCCTTTCAAATACATCTCTGCTGCTGTAGATTGAGCTACCCAGTCTGGGCATTATTTTCATTGCTTCCTTACAGAAGTAGTCGGAAAACTCATCGATGACCCCATAAATGTTTCTGTCACTGAAATTCTTTAGAATTTATTTGTCCAAAGGCATCTTGTTTCTCCCAATTATTTTATTGACAAGAGCCTAGGTCTTTCTCGGATCCCCTCTAGCTGTTGCAAATGTTCTTTTACAGTAACTGCTTTCAGTTAGATAGATCTCCTTCTTGAGCTTATTACGGTACTGTTCTCCGTACGAGACTCAGTTTGTTATTTTTCCACTTTCTGTACAGCTGGACGCGCATTTTACAATTCTCTTTTAGCTGAGCCAAGGATGATGTGTCCTATTTCTTTTACAGCAGCAACTAACACTCGTGTACCCATAAATTGCCTGCATTTTTTTAATAAAGTCGCTGTACCCGTCGACATTCTGTTTTAGAAGTTTGTTGCTTCTATCAATTCATTTATATACATACTAGCTGACCAGTGCTCGCCTTGCTTCGCCCGCATTTTAGTTGACGGTTATTTACTTGTTGAAATATAATTGTGAACTGAATACAATACCGAAAATGTGTAAACTCAATTATAATTTTTCCCGTGGGAATCCCACCAGAGCATACGCAAACCCGCTTGCAACGCTCAATTTATTTTAAATTCATTAAAAGATTCTAAAATGTGGACAAATGCAACGATCAACATGTCATCTAACAAAATGGAAAATTATTGCAATAGTTCTGTGTCTACACATGCATATGCATGTACATATATGTACCTACGCGTATATTCCCAAGTCTCTTAATTGAATGAAGTGTTGATACCACATGGATATCTTAATTGATAAAATTTACAATATCTTAGATTTGGCACTGATAATGTTTTTTTTAATTTTAACTCTAGAAGAGATCGCACACTGAAGATCAAAACATAATCATGGGATAGCGCACCCATATACTCACACACACATACTATTGCAACGATAGCCACTTCTGCATGACTGCTGGCCGTGGTCTCCACTGAAGGAAATTTGTGGGTGATGATTTGATTAATTGTTTTTAGCATTGCTCAGCTTCAGGACAACGCAGAAGGATAAAAAATAAATAAATATTTGGCGCAACAGCTCTTTAAGTGCCAGGGCCTAACAAAAGGATGTTTTACACCTTAAATGAATCAGCGGCGAATTTACTAAATTCACCTATTATTTATTTTTTGAATCCGGAAAGCCAGTACTGAGCTACGGCTGTGGAATCAATATTTACAAATGGAAAATTCGATCTCAACCCCCTTTATGCCACTTAGACCTTAAATTTCGGAAAATCCCTTCTTATCTCGCATCTAGGCAAAATAAGGAATAACTGCGCAAAATTTCAAGTGCCTCTAGTTGTTTCCGAGAAACGGTGTTCACAAGGAAAAACGATTTTGCTTTTATAGTATTTATTAAGATTAATTAAAAATACCTATCGTCTCCCTTCGGTGGACACCCCCGCTGTCAAGCGCCGTTGGTGTCCGTAATTTGAATCTCAGGTGATATCATATGTCGGAGATGGCGTCTCAATAATTGGGAATTTGCCGTTGCCTTACGATTCACAGTATTTTTTTTCCATTCACCTGATGTGATTCACATCAAGTCATATCACCACCGTACTGCCAGTGTTATTCAGGCTTTCACAATTGATCGAGATGATTTCATTCATTTCATTAGAATTTAGGTGTATTCATGCCTTAGCCGAAAACGGATGGAGAATTTTTTCTCATAAATCCCACCATTTTTCCAGTAATCCCTACGTTATCACAAAAATAATTTCAAACGTCATCTGGGGTCAAAATTCCAACAAAATTTGGGTGTCACACATTTAGCTGATTATCAAATAGCATTCAAATTAAATTGCTCAACTCACCCACACTCCAAAGTTTTAATGTTAAAAAATTCAAGTGCACTTACCTGAAAAGAGAAAAAGAAAAAAAAAAGTTAGATATTAATTTTTTTTTTGAATATTACGACAAATCAGAAACTTGAGACAAACAAAATGAATAGAAAAACGTTTCGAATTAATTTCCTCAGATTTTTCCGATTTAAAAACTCATTAATCATTCTCCTGTAAAAAAAAAAAAAAAAAAAAAAAAATACACAATGTAACTCAATCCAATTTCGGAAGAAAATACAAAAAAATCGTTTATCAAACACGAGTCATCAAAAAGCGTGGTAGTAGCCACCGCTGCTAGTAAAGATGTAGATAAGAAGAAAAGATTTTTTTTTTTCGAACTTTTTCGGGGATAGAACTTTTGAATAAGTTTAACTGAGATTTTCCTCAGAATTCGTACAAGTGGAAGACGGGATATGCAGTTTTTTTTTGTTGTTGAATGAGTTGAGGTGGTCGCCAGAACAGAAAACGAATGAGCTGTCCAGATTTTAATGGAAACATTTTGTTCAGATGATCGATGCATAGTCATAATATTTTGAAGGTAAACTTAGATGCATCAGTAGGTAAATCTGCATTTTATGCAGTTCGTATATCAGGGTGTTGGTAGGACGTTGAATGAACAACTTAAAGCAACAAAAAAATCCAGACATAATAAAGAGACTGTAGAACAGGTCTTCAAAGTGCTTCTGGAAATCAGTTTTTAAAGGCATTTGACAGTCATTATAATTCTTCCCCTTAAAGTGCAGTATTTCATTGGTGAGTATGAAAATTGTTTATTATTGTAGAATTGCTATTACTGTATCATGGTCACCATAGCAAGCACATGGTTTTCCTCATCTCGATATTCATAAACAGACATGGCGGTCCAATGATCCCAATGATCATGTAACGATCAATCAAGCTGATAATATTGCGATTGACGCAAGACATGCCTCCAGTATTCTGGATGTCCGGACCTTCCGAGCGGCCAATATAGACTCGCATCATTACCTTGCTGCAGCCAAGGTATGAATGCGGATATCCCAAACTGAGCAACAAAACAGAATCACTGTGAGAAAATTTAACGTCGAAAAGCTACAATCGCAAGACACCACCAGGGTCTTCGTTGAACGCGTATCCCAAAATCTCGCTATCACCCTTATGCCGCCAATATCAAGTTCCGAAGACCAGTGGCAACGCTGCCACCATGCCATCAGAAACACCGCTACTGATGTGTTGGGTCTCACTCGCCCACCACCGTGAAACCCCTGGTTTAACAAAGAATGCCGGCGAGTGCATGCAACAAAACAAGAGGCATACAAAGCGGCGCTGCAAAGGAAGACGAGAGCTGCTCGTGAGCTCTTCGAGCAAAAGAGACGGGAAGAACATCGGCTTCTCCAAAAGAAGAAAAAAGAACATGAGAAGCGCGCGTTCGAGAATATCGAGAGTTTATACTCCAGGAACAATGTACGGAAGTTTTACCAAAAGGTAAAAGGATCGTCTCAGAGAAGCAATACCCTTACAGAAACCTGTAGAAATTAAAATAGAAAACGCGTAGTAGAATCACAGTCGGTGCTGAGAATATGGAAAAACTACTTCTGCAGACTGTATAACGGCGACGAAGGCCAACATCTCGCTGTCAGGCAGAATGAACCATTCAACATAGACGATGATAGTCAAAATTTCCGTCGACCTGATTAAAACGAAGTGAGGATAGCAATATCCAAGCTGAAATCCAACAAGGATGCTGGACCTGACGGCTCACTGTCCGAACTTTTCAAGGCAGCTGGCGATGAATTGGTAGAGTGCATACACCAACTCATCTTTAAGATTTGGTCAGACGAATGAATGCCTGATGAATGGAATCTCAGCATCATTTGCCCGATCAACAAGAAAGGAGACCCCCGGAACTGCGCCAATAATAGAGGCATCAGTCTCCTCATACATCGCATACAAGATTTTTTCTGCGATATTGTGTGAACGCCTGAAAACGTTTATCAACAGCCTGATTGGCCCTTATCAATGCGGGTTCAGGCCAGCAAAGTCCATCATCGATCAAATCTTCACACTTCGGCAGATCCTGGAGAAAAGCCAAGAAGTCCAAATCTATACTCACCACCTCTTTATCGATTTGAAGGCCGCCTATGACAGCATCTATAGAGAAGAGCTTTATAGAGCCATGTCTAGTTTTGACATTCCTGCCAACCTTGTTCGTCTGTTCAGGATGACGAGGAGAACGCTCGCTGCTCCATCAAGGTCAGTAATGACCTCACCGAGACCTTTGATGTCAAAAAAGGTTTTAGACAAGGTGACGCGCTGTCATGTGACTTCTTTAATATTATACGGATTGTGCGGAACTCACAAGCCAACACCGGAGGCACAATCTATCAAAAGTCCGTACAACTGCTTGCATACGCCGACGATATTGACATAATTGGAAGAACTGTCTGGCTATCACCGATATGTTTGCAAGCATTGAAGCAGAAGCGGCCAAAATGGGCTTAGCGACAAACGAGGGCAGAACCAAGTAAATGCTGAAAACAAGAAGGGACAATCAATACCGACGAATTAGACAGGACGTCACAGTGAGCAGTTCA
This sequence comes from Brachypalpus laphriformis, assembly GCA_945910035.1. NCBI lineage: Eukaryota > Metazoa > Arthropoda > Insecta > Diptera > Syrphidae > Brachypalpus > Brachypalpus laphriformis. The sequence goes on from OX246756.1 coordinate 41,445,432, forward strand.
GCTACAACTTCGAATCTAACCCCGAGGGACGACGCAGTAGAGGGCCTCGTCGCCGTAGGTGGCGCGCACAAGTCCAAGGAGACCTCGACCAACTTGGAGTGCACAACTGGAAGCAATTAGCTAAAGACCGAGCTGAACGGAGATGGTTGTTGGTTGAGGCTCGGATTCACCCCGAATTGTAGCGTTACCTAAGTAAGTTAGAATCTAGAAATGACGCACTTGGTAGTAAGAGGTACGAGTACTTGGCAGTCCAATGGCTGCTGAAGATATGTGCGTTTCAAGACTTTTGCTTCAACAGTTTCGGAAATAATCGATATACACAAAGGTAGTTTACTTAGTTAGATAGAACAAACAAAATATATTTAGAATCATCAAATTCATTCAAACCCACAGGCGGATCAGTAGAAATGCGGTGAAGTGGGAGGGTTGTGATCCCTTGTTTTCGGATCATAACCTCGCTGATAAAAAAGGAAGAAGAAGAAGACATCAAATTCATTCAACACCCATAACGCTTTCATGTTCCCCACAGTTTTTGATTTTCGACTTCCTTGTCTTAAAGGCAATTAACATGCTCCTAAGGAACTATCAAACACAAAACTAAATCTTTAGTAACCCTCTTCGGATTCCAAGCATTTCTGGGTCAAAAGAAAATGTTGTGTTTGTTCTTGGTCCCAGCTTGTGAGAAAAATCCCCAACCACTACCAGCAATTTGCATAACAAGTTATTTCCTCTTCTCGCACAGATATTCTTTTATTTTTTTAGTTTTCCTCTTGGCGAAAACCGAATCTAGGTTAATCTTTATTGAGGGGTAATTAGAGCAACAATCAAGTGTTCTGCTGTTAAACGATGATTGACATTGCTTCACTATTCGATCGAAAAAACAACTTCCTATGCAAATCATACTTCCAAGATAGCTAACAATAAATCGTAGCTCAAGACACTGACTGCTGATTCAGAGCAATTTTATCTACTATCCCCCACTAGTATGCCAATTGATCTCGAATTGAATTCCATAGAAGTACAATCTTTCGCAATTGTTATGACTTTGCGAATTAAATGTCAACAAATAGGGGCTGACTGCACTATGGCGACAAAATAAGGAGCACTTGCCGTGTCAAAGTAAGCCTTCCATCATGTGTACATATCTGCAGCGGAATCTCAGCTGACTCAGCATAGCTCGACGACAATTTAATTGGAGTCCAACCGTCCATTGGATACGAAGCAGAAGAAGGAGAATCAAAACAAACCCAGAGGTATTTAGTTGGACGACTTGTTGGATCACAGACTTGAAATATTTTATATCAAAGTTTGTGTGTTGTGTTACTTAATTGGAGGAATTACGAGTACAAACCGTCGCGTCTGTTTCTGATGTCTGCGAATGGATTGAAGCAGAAGTTCTGCTCAAAGTAATTGCAATTTGCCATCGGCCGGTTTTGCGTGCTGATTTCTTGTTTTTAGCTGTTCTACCCCTACCAACCCTCCTCAATCTCGGTTGCTGGCAAGGAGGTGATGTATCACGATGAGTATGCTCTGGGCAATGATGACATCATCAAACTTTTTTTTGTACTCTCCTTCCTTCTTGTTTATTTCTGCCTTTGGGTTTTGCTTTTTTGGTGATTATTTTATGGAAGTAATTTACTAAATGTACTTTCTTGGTATTTTTCTGACATTCGGGATGTGTATGACGAGGGTTGCATGATGATTAGAATTTTTGTTTGCATTGTTTTCAAAAGAGGGGACTTTACATGTTACCTTATTTTTACAAATAAAAAATAACAGAATAGAATTGAGTTGAAAATATGATAAAATACTTTGGGTCTTGGTTAGGGATATGCAATATTTTTGAAAGCAAAAAGTGTTCGGGTGGATGATATTGTTGTCAGTATATTGCAGCAAAAATGTTGAGCGAGATATCATCCATACCAAGCCCATACTATCCCTTCTCATGACCATAAATTAAAAGAATAAATAAAGCTCAGAATTTTGCAACAGTAGGTTAGGTTAGGTTGGTAGTCTGCACAAGAGTGCAGGCACGCTTAGACCCGTAAAGGTCCATTGTGATGCCGTGCATCTATGGATGCTCATGACGCCTAAGGACGCCAAATCGTCGACGTCATCAAGGAAGGGGGCCCCTAGATGGAGCATTCTCTTACGTGATAGGGCTGGGGATGTTCATAGAAGGTGAAGGATGTTTTCCTCCTCCCCCTCGTTCCTACAGCTTACAGAAGTCATTAGAAAAGAGGCCAAGTCTTTTGGCACGTTGGCCTATAAGACAACGTCTAGTGAGGACACCGATAACTGATCTGTGATCGCTTTAGTTTAACCAACTCGGTACTACGTTTCTGGCCCAGCTTAGGCCAGATCTGTCTCGAAATATTTTTTTTTTCGTGGGTAGGTGAAAATCTTCATGAGACACTATGAGACCGTGTACTCATAGTAGTGTCAGATTTCTACTGACTAAAAACACCCTTCCCTTCGTTTTTTTTTACTACGACTAAGTTAGACCTTATCAAGTAGTTTAAGCTTCAGAAGAGAATATTCGCGTGAGGCAGGTAGATTTTCAATAAAAGCACCTGCTGAAACCGTCATGACATGCGGCTTTTTGTCTTATTGCGCTAATTCGAACGGTTTCGTTCTTTGAAGTCGGCGCGTAAGATTTGTCACATCCAAAGTTTGGAGTATGGCACAGTTGCAATGGTCATGAAGACGAATACGAAGCTTGCGAGCGAAGTTTTTTATTTTGTCCTCCACGGTAGCTGTCCCTAAGTCTCTGTGGATATCATTGTTTCTGATATACCAGGGAGCGTTCACGATTATTTCATGGTTGCTGACTCGATTGAACTTTCCGTTGCCAGAATAGCCGTATCGTCCGCGAACGTAGCTACAATAGTGCCTTCAGTTTGTGGTATGTCCCGAGTGTACAGCAAGAATAAGATAGGCCCAAGGACACTTCCTTGCGGAACTCCGGCGGCGATTTCTTTAAAATCAGAATATTCAGTTCCGTGCATGACACGAAAAAGTCTGTTTTTAAGGTATGATTCTAAGATCTTATGAAGTTGCTCCGAAAGGATTCGTCTTAGCTTATAATTCAATCCATCGTGGCCAAACCCTGTCGAAGGCTTGAGATACGTCAAGAAAAGCGCTAGAACAAATCTTTTTCTCCTCAAGGGCTTTTTCAATTTCGTCGGTTATTCTATAAACCTGGTCAATTGTGGAATGCTTGATTCTGAACCCGAATTGGTGGTCAGGTATTAGGCGTCTCTCTTCAATGACCGGAAGAATCCGTTTCAGAAGGAGTTTTTCAAATACCTTCGATATTATTGGTAGTAGCGATATCGGTCTGTATGATTTTTTGTCATTTGGAGATTTCCCCGGTTTCGGAACCATTATGACTTCTGAGACTTTCCACTGATTTGGAACGTATAATAATCTAATGGAAGCATTTATTAAATAAAGCAATTTTAATAGTGCCTTTTTTGGTAATTCCTTGAGGATTTGTCCTGTTATTAAATCATAGCCAGGAGCTTTATTGTTCTTCAGGTTTTTTATTGCCTGGCAAAGTTCTATAAGTGACACACTCTTTATTCTAAGGTTGTCAGATGTCGTAGTCGTACCGGTAAAATCGTCTACCAATGTTTCTCCATCAAATGGCTTAAAAGTCTCTTCTAAGTGCTCGGCAAATAGATCCGATTTTTCTTTGTCACCTTTTGCCCATTCGTCGTTGTTTTTTCTTTTCGGTGGCGAATGTATTTGGGGTTTTTTTAATTCCTTTGACAGCTTTCCAGAGCGAGTAATTAGTGTTTTTTTAGCAGCTTAACCTTCAAGATAAGTTGAAGTCTCTCGGTTTTTTAGGTCTTGGATCGTTTTTTTAAGCTTATTGCATAGGAAATTCGAGTGGGTTTTATGCTGGGGAGAGCGAGTTTGTTGCCATATTTTGCGTGCTCTCCTCTTTTCTCGAATAAGTTCTTTTATTTCCGGCGGATAATTAGCTTCATTGCATGGGACTTCTTTCCTCCTTAAAGGTGTATTTTTCCACGCGGCATTCTGTATTGATTCAATAAATTTGCCGAGTTCATCTTCTATTTCGAAGGGTGTTTTGAGCGATACATGTAAGACAATATCTTCTTCGCAATCAGTTCTAAAGTCGCGCCAGTTAGTTTTTTTGTTAGTTAATCTAGACACACCTTCTACTGTCATTAGTCGGTCACTTATTGTCAAGATTACCGGCGAGTGATCTGAGGAGAGATCAAAGCTTTCCTCTACTTTCGCAAAATTTGAAGACACTCCTTTTGCTACGAAGAAGTCTATTAGGTCCGGTGTTTGTGCTGTATCAGAGGGCCAATACGTCGATTTCCCCGTCGAAAAGAAATCAACCCCGAATTGCATACCGGCTTCGTACAGAAGTCTGTCTCGAAATATGACACAGTAGGCATCGATAACAATATTATTATAATTATTATTATATTTTTTTTATTTAAAAAATATAATTAAAATATAAAAGAAAATACAAGCAAGGCATAAACGCTGTCTGCCGTGAATTGACATTACTTAAAAAAAAAATAGATCAATAAATAAAATGGAAATTGTATTAGAAATTGAGATCAGAGAAATTGAAGTTGTTGAAAGTATACTATATAAACTAGCTAACAAAATTAAAAAAACAAAAATTAATAACAATGATCTTGGAAGCTTCTGACCAATATGTAGCAGAATTATTACTTATATTTATATTAGTCCAAAAAGCTGTTTCGATAGCCAAAAGCGTGATTGCAATAATAAAAAAAAAAGAATTCTCCAACCTAATACACCATTCAATAATTGCTCAGCTTCTTCAAATGAGAGAACACTCTTAGGAAAATAGAGGATGCGCAGCTCACGCAATATGGGACACATGTATTGCTTAAAAACGAAATACGGCATAGGGTACAAATTCCTCGAAGATCCTGTCTATGCGGTGTCTATGTCTATGTCTATGCAGTGGAGAGGCAATATCTCAAAAAAAAAAAAAAAAATATCTCCGTTCTAACCTTAAAGATCAAACTCATCTGGTAAACTGAAAGTTCGTTTCTGAAATAACTGCAAGTTCCCAAAGTGTGATTAAGTCTTTTGTATACCTGTCTGCTTAACGACATACTTGCTCTGTTCAAACATTGCTGGAAGGAAGACTCGTCTACTTTGGCAATGCAGCTATTAAATTTGTTCCGCCAATCGCTAACATTCCTTATAGTAAGATTGAAACAAACATCATGTACAGACGCCAGATCATACCACTCTTCAAAGGGCGTTAATCTACAGCAAAGTAAACGCTATGACTTTCTTTTGCAGGCTGTTGTTAGGTTAGGTTTATTTGCAAAGAATTTGCCCCACACGCCGTTGATAGCAGTTTTAGCAGCTACACAATTTTCTCTTACATGAGAATGCAAGTCCAAGTCGTTCGATAAGAGAAAGCCTAAGTTCTTAAACTTTTGAACTACCTGAATAGGATCCCCATCGAATGCCGAATGCTCCCGCGAGCTCCTGCGTGACGTAGACTCAAAAACCATAATTTTTGACTTCGATATATTAATTTGAAGGTTCCAACTGTCGCAATACCTCTCTAATTTATTGATCATCAGTTGTAGGGTTACAGGATTGTCAGCGAGAACGACAAGATCATCAGCGTATAATAAAACCTTCACTAACAGATTGTCAAACTGCACCCCTCCAACTTGCAGATATTCGCATAAATCATCAATAAAGAGTGAAAAAGTGATCGGACTTAAGACACACCCTTGTTTCTGTTTTGAAAAAAAATTAGACGTGGAACTACCATTCCAAACAGAAGCGGAGGTATTTAAAAGGAATTTTTTGTAAAGCCTTAAAAACTTAGTGGATAAACCAAGAGCTTACTTACTTATTTAGGTGGCGCTACAGTTCGGGGTGAACCTGGGCCTCAACCAACAAGCCTCTCCATGTAGCTCGGTCTTTAGCTAATTGCCTCCAGTTGCGCACTCCAAGTTGGTCGAGGTCCCCTTGAACTTGTGCGCGCCACCTACGGCGATGACTCCCTCTACTGCGTCGTCCCTCGTTATTAGATTCGAAGACTCCGCAGGCCGGAGCGTTGGTGTGCATTCGCTCTACATGTCCTAGCCATCTCAGACGTCCAATACGCAGTTTTTTGACTAGGTCGATGTCGCTGTACAGCTCGTATAGTTCGTGATTGAATCTTCTCCTCCAAAACCCGTCAACGCAAACGGGACCAAGCGTTCTCCATCGTCAGCCTGCACAGACGGACAAGTTTGGCAGGGATGTCAAAACTAGACATGGCTCTATAAAGCTCTTCTCTATAGATGCTGTCATAGGCGGCCTTAAAATCGATAAAGAGGTGCTGAGTATCGATTTGGAATTCTTGGGTTTTCTCCAGGATCTGCCGAAGTGTGAAGATTTTATCGATGGTTGACTTTCCTGGCCTGAAACCGCACTGATAGGGTCCAATCAGGCTGTTGATAAAAGGTTCCAGGCGTTCACACAATATCGCAGAAAAGATCTTGTATGCGATGTTGAGAAGACTGATGCCTCTATAATTGGCGCAGTTAAGGGGGTCTCCTTTCTTGTGGATCGGGCAAACGATGCTGAGATTCCATTCATCAGGCATACACTCGTCTGACCAAATATTAGAAATGAGTTGGTGTATGCACTCTACCAATTCATCGCCAGCTGCCTTGAAAAGTTCGGCCGGTAAACCGTCAGGTCCAGCAGCCTTGTTCGATTTTAGCTTGGATATTGCTATCCTCACTTCGTTTTGGTCAGGTGGACGGAAATTTTGACTATCATCGTCCATGTTGAATGGTTCATTCTGCCTGACAGCGGGATGTTGGTCTTCGTCGCCGTTATACAGTCTGCAGAAGTAGTTTTTCCATATTCTCAGCACCGACTGTGTTTCTACTACGAGGTTTCCATTCTCATCTCTACAGGTTTCTGTACGGGTATTACTTCTCTGACACGTTCTTTTTACCTTTTGGTAAAACTTCCGTACATTGTTCCTGGAGTATAGACTCTCGATATTCTCAAACGCGCGCTTCTCATGCTCTTTCTTCTTCTTTTGGAGAAGCCGATGTTCTTCCCATCTCTTTTGCTCGTAGAGCTCACGAGCAGCTCTCGTCTTCCTTTGCAGCGCCGCTTTGTATGCCTCTTGTTTTGCTGCATACACTCGCCGGCATTCTTCGTCAAACCAGGGGTTTCGCGGTGGTGGGCGAGCGAGACCCAGCACATCAGTCGCGGCGTTTCTGATGGCATGTTGGCAGCGTTGCCACTGGTCTTCGGCACTTGATGCTGGCGGTATAGGGGTGATTGAGAGATTTCGGGATACGCGTTCAGCGAAGTGTCTGGCGGTTGTAGCTTTTCGACGTTAAATTTTCTCACAGTGATTCTTCTTTGCTGCTCAGATTGGGATATCCGCATTCGTACCTTGGCTACAAAAAGGTAATGATCCGAGTCTATGTTGGCCGCTCGGAAGGTCCGGACATCCAGAATACTGGGGGCATGCCTTGCGTCGATCACAATATGATCGATTTGGTTGATCGTTACATGATCATTGGACCGCCATGTCTGCTTATGAATATCGAGATGAGGAAACCATGTGCTTACTATGGTGACATTTCGCTCCACAGCGAAATCAATTAGCCTTAGTCCGTTATCAGACGTGGTGTCGTGTAGGCTATGCTTACCGACTGCCCTACCAAAGACGTCCTCCTTTCCTATTTTGGCGTTAAAATCGCCCAATACGATTTTAACGTCGTATTTAGGACTTTGGTGGCAGGGTCCTTTTCTTCCGTGGGAGCATGAACACATATTAGGCTTATGTTAGCGAATTTAGCCTTGATCCGGATAGTCATAATACGCTCGCTCACGTGTCGGAAGCTTAAGACTTCTTGCTTAAGTCTGCCGCGTATGACAAATCCGCATCCGAATAAGCGTTGCCTGTTGCCTCTGTAGCAATCACCGTAGTTTTTCATTCTCTTTTTGCCCGGCACATCCCATCGCACTTCCTGGATGGCGGTAATATCTGCTTTATAGCAGTCTAGGGCCTCTGCTAGTTGTTCGGCTGCACGTCGTCTGTAAAGGGACAGAACATTCCACGTACAGATCCAAAGGTCGTTGTCCTTATTTCGTTTGCTGGGGTCGTCATTAGTTGAGTCATCCTTATCCGAGGCTTTTGGTTGTTTCGGAACCATGCGCTTTTTACGTGGTAGCGAAGTTACCCCGACGGCACAACCCCCAACCTGGAGGGCTTGGCTCTGCTATAAACTCTAAAAACAAGATCAGCGCAGAAATGAAGCGAGGAATAACTCCAATCGTTGTTTTTTGGGCTTATAAGGCAATTCAACAGTAAAGCCCTATCTCGAACAACTAAGGAGACTCTGTATAAGACCCTGATCATCCCAGTCTTGCTTTACGGCACTGAAACATCGACTTTATTAAAAGAGGATGAAGATATCCTTGGTCGCTTCGAGAGAAAAATTCTTCGTAAGATTTTCGGTCCCGTTTGCGTTGACGGGTTTTGGAGGAGAAGATTCAATCACGAACTATACGAGCTGTAACATACAGCGACATTGAACTAGTCAAAAAACTGAGTATTGGACGTCTGAGGTGGCTAGGACATGTAGAGCGAATGGACACCAACGCTCCGGCCCGCAGAGTCTTCAAATCTAAACCCGAGGGATGACGCAGTAAAGGGCATGGTTGACGCCATATGCCCCCGGGGGGTTAGAGGATTTAAGTAAGTAAGTAAGTTCAGCCACTGATGCAGTTAATTGCTATACCAGAGGATAACATCCGCCGCCAGGAGAACACTGTGAATGTTGCCGGATGAACATTACAAGACGCCGTGATGATTGATATCTTTAAATAGAATTAACTTGACTAAGTTAGTTTACACATTAGCAACTAGAAAAAAACATTAAAGGAAATTAGGCCCGTGCACTGAAGGGATAGGCATGAAGCGTAAAAATCAAACCTCACCCATACTTCCAGGCACAAGCTGAAAGCAACCATAGATGGCTAGCTAGCAATCTTGGTGACAAGTGTGGCTTATTAGTTCGAAATCCAAACCCACCCCTAAATATTGCGTTGTAAACATTAAATTACATTTGCAAGAGTCACGTCACTTTGTCGCTTTGAATCATCTATTCCCCTGATTTCATTTGAAAAAAGCACATTGGAAATCTGAAATCAATGACTAGATTCATCTAGTCTCTCACGATGATGCAATCTTTTCCTTGTGTCCATAAATTTCATGGTGTGAATGTAAACAACATGATGCCAAAATCATGGCATCAAATTTAAATCGCTTCATTTGGTATTTCCCGTCTATCGGCGCGGAAGTATACCTGACACAAATGCGAAATAATCTAATTTATGGTGAGTAGAATTCTAGACAAGTTTTGCATCAGCAGCGGCGCCTTTCCCCACAAAATGTATACCATCCATGAACTTCTTCTCAATTAACAGCGCAATAAAACGTCGAAATTGAATCAAAAACACGTCTTTCAAATAAACCGTCTAATTTGAATTATAACAGCGCAGCAACTACAAAAAAAAAGATCTCTGTTTATAAATAAATTTCTAGTTGCATCAAAAAAGCCAGCTGCACATCATTCCACCTGTTCATGGCTACCAAAACGAAAAAAAAAATGTATCCCCTCGACCCAGAACGCCATGCATGAACACACAGATACTCTCCCCCGGCAGACAGAGTTTGTTGGTTGAAAACGAATTCCAAAACAATCTTTTGCCAAATAAAGGGCTATCCACCAGATGTCGGAAGGAGAAAAGAAAGACTAAACAATAATTCTTCTCTGCTGGACCATAACAAATTTCATAATCACAGATGTAATCAATTTTCAATTTAGATACGAAAATTTGCTTTCACGACGGAACAACTTTCCACCACCAATATGAACGTTGGATCTCGGCCAATTTTCCGGCATAGAATTTTCTCATAAACAGTTTTTCCTTTTTCTGTCTACGCTTTTCTCGATTTCATTAACAAAGATGCCTTGGGGTACAAATTTTTTTTGAAAAATCCGTCGTTCAAAGTCAAGATACATACGCCAGCCGCGCGCCGTGCGTTTTCGTGTCGACTTTGTTTACATACGCCTGACCGACAATCTACACTAATTAATCAGAGGAAAACTAAACAAGAAATGTTTGGAATCCAAGATTTGGAAAGTTCTCCTCCAATTGAAGCTGGAATGTTAATGCAATCCTAAACGGAACACACACGTATCTCACAAGAAACGAACTAGTATTTCCGGATGACAGAGAAGTTTGACAAAGTTTTGCCCTCCCCCTCGGGCCCCCAGAGATTTCCATCAGCCCGGTCTGGACCTCTTATCTGTCCCAAGCGTTTGACCTGGATTGTTATCTCCGTTGTTGTTGTCTGTTTTTAGAGGCAATTTGATGACGATTATGACCCGCTTGAATGACACTCTTTTCCACTTGAGGCGCGCGTTTGTTTATAAGTATCTTGTCACGGTGTTGGGTCGTAATATCCGTCGTCTGCGTTACTGTAAATCCAGCGATTGGCGATTTAATCTTCCCAATTGATTTCCAATGTTTATGGGTGATTTGTAGTAGTATCTTCCCCAAGTGTTTATATTTACGACCATCAACCGAAAAGAAAAAAATCGGATGAATGAGAGCGGCGAGTCAACGATTCGTGAGATAGATGGATGGATTTTGAATCTATTATCAAGGCGAATGCAAATTTTAGAGGTCGTCTCTTGGGTTATGAAATTTTTATTGAAATCTTTATGGGCACTGAATTAGCATCGGTTGGGTGTTTGGAGAGACGATAATGAAGTTGATTGTGAGAAGTGTGTGGAATAAATAGATTAGGTTTGGTAGTAAGTGGTGTGAGACTTGTTTTTGGTTTCGGTATTTCCGCATTGATTTTGAGATAAATATTAAGTGAACTTTTGAACGTTGATAGATGCGAATATTCTGAAAGGGAAACTTATGTGTGAGATTGACTGACAGTAGCTAATGACTAAAATCGAACGACAATCGATGTTGAAGGTTGAAAAAATAGAAGAAGATTTCGCAGGTGCATCGTAGAATGGCATCTTCCAATAGATATTGACTTGATAAGTAATGAGGAAGTGCCTCTGCCAAATTAAAGCATTTAAAAAAATATATTTAAAGCTATGGGGACGGATATAATTGGATTTTCCCCACTTATTGGTCTGCGGGCCGCTTGGTATAGGCAAAACCAGTACCATCCTCGCGTGTGCCAAGCAGCTGTACACGCCGGCACAGTTCAAGTCAATGGTGTTGGAGCTGAATGCCTCAGATGATCGTGACATAAACATAGTCCGTGGGCAGATCCTCAACTTCGCCTCCACCCCTACAATATTCAGCGGAACGTTTAAGCTTATCATTCTGGATGAAGTCGATGCTATGACGAATGATGCAAAGAACGCCCTGAGATGAATTATCGAAAAGTACACGGAGAACGTCCGCTTCTGTGTGATTTGCAATTATCTGAGTAAAATCATTCCCGCGGTTCAGTTGCGTTGCACTAGGTTTCGTTTTGCGCCACTCTCCTACCTCGGCTGGATAAAATCATTGATATGCAGGGCCTCACAGTAACAGAAGATGTAAAGCAAGCATTAATGACCCTTTCCAAGGGTGATATGCGAAAGGTACTCAACGTTTTGCAAAGCACATCGATGGCGTTTGACGAGGTCAATGAGGGTAATGTGTACACATGCGTTGGTCATCCCCTGAGAAATGGCTGATGTCGACTGAGAGCTTTGAAAAGGCATACGATGAAATTCAAAAGGTAAAATCCGCAAAAGGTCTGGCTCTGGAGGATATCATTACGGAGCTGCATTTGTTTGTTATGCGAATTGAACAACCAATGAGTGTTATGAATAAAATCATAAATAAAATGGCTGACATAGAGGAACGATTAGCCAAAGGATACACAGAGGGAACACAAACAACAGCTTTGATAGCAGCGTTCTTTATTTGTCGCGACATGGTGACATTGGAGTCGTGATAGTACAGTTTTAAGTCAGATAGAGCAGTTCATAAGAACCGTAATGTTGGTTATATAAAACGAGTAAGATTTGATACTAAAAAAAAAAAAATTCCACAGTTGCTGCAATCGAGAACTATTTTTTCAACGCAAGGAGATGTCACCATCCGGAGAAAGGTCTGCAGAGGAACCCTCCAAGGTGGAGTTCTGTCACCGCTAATATGGCTCCTTGTAGTGGATGAGATCTTGGTAATACTGAAGGAAAACGGCTTCAACGCGACGGTCTATGCGGACGATGTGGTTATACTGGTTTCGGGGAAATTTCCTCCAGTCCTAAGTGAAAGGCTCAACTTCGCACTACAACTAGTGGATAACTGGGTCAGCAGCAAAGGGCTGGGAGTGAACTCTTCAAAGACGGAGGTAGTTCTTTTCAGTAAGAAGAGATCAATTCCTACCTTCAGACCCCCAAATATCGGTGGCATTGAACTAAGTATCTCAAGTTCAGCTCGATATCTGGGCGTAATTCTGGATACCAAACTAAACTCCAAGCAAAATATTGCCGAACGCATCAAAAAAGAAAGGGTAGCTTTCTATTCCTGCAAAAAGGCATTCAGTTATACGTGGGGCTTCAAACCAGCTGTGGTGTACTGGATATACACGGCGGTAGTAAGACCCATTCTTACATATGATTCACTAGTATGATGGATGGTACTTGAGAAGCAATACCAGCTTTCAACCCATGGAGTCATGGGATCAATGAGAACAAGACCAACAGCGGCAATGGAAACCATGCTTAGTTTCATTCCGCTTGATATATACTGCAACAGTCTGGCGGCCAAAACCGCTGTAAGACTGGGAGAAGGCCGAATGTGGTCATCGAGCCTTTACGGCCATGCCTCTATTCTGTCCCGATGGGGGACTATCAGTGGATCGACGGAAACCGATCACATGAACTCAATGTTTGCATTTGAAAGCAGATTCACTGCAAGAATTCGTGACAAAATATACTGGAAGAACCGAATAACCATTAAGAAAAAGGAGTTACCGTTCTATACCGACGGTTCTAAGATGGACGTTGGCACGGGTGCCGGAGTTTATTGTGAAGCCCTAGGAATAAACCACTCCTTTAGAATAAGCGACGACTGCAGCGTCCTTCAGGCCGAAGTCACAGCCATCATATAGGCTGCTGAAACTATACGCGGAAGTAATATCGTTGGTAGAACGATCACTGTCTATATAGCGAGCCAGGCAGCCGTTAAAGCTCTGGACTCTGCTTGAATTAGGTCGAGGCTTGTGAGGACCTGCAAATCACCTTTAAACGAGATATCTAGAGCCAATGCGGCGACCCTCTGCTGGGTATCAAACAAAAAAACAAAAATTTGGCGCAACAGCTCTTTAAAGTGCCTGGGCCTAGCTTCTCGCAACCACTCATGTTGTGTGCGTTATATTTTTCATACGAATGGAAGGGACCCACAGTTTAATGCCGAATCCGAACGGCGATTTGAGAAGCTTTTTTGTGACAACAATACTCTCGGATGTTTGTCAGACGCTCGCGAGAGGTGGGACCGTGAAAAAACTTTTTAGTATTTTCTGGGATTCGAACATGATCCGACACTCCTGGGTATCAGGACATATGACCTCCCTTTTGTAGTAACCCCAATCAGTTCCTTACGGAAGAAAATAGAAGATGAAGCCTTCGGCCGAGCAAACAGACGCTGGGTTCAGCTGGAAACATGTGCAACAGCCAGGGCGCTATCGCCGGCCTTCAGCAAGAAGAGATCAGCTTGTCTGGTGAAACTTAGTCGTTATAACGCACGGGTCGTTTCTGGCATAATTACTGGTCATTGTGCTATTGGCATCCACGCGGAGCGGCTCGGTGTTCTGCATAACGACTAATGTACAGGGTGCGCTATCTCTTATGTCGGTATGTAAACATTGAATAACTTTGACATTTATCAACTGATTGACTTGAGTAGACATGCTTTTGAAACGTTAATTCAGTACAATTTTAAGCATGAATCGCTTTACACCGAAACAACGCGCAGAAATAGTGACGCTGTACATTGAAAATAGACGTTCGGTTGTGTTAACTCAACGTGCATATCGTCGAAAATATCGTGGGCAACAAGCCCCGTCTGACAACACTATTCGTCGTTTAGTGTCGAATTTTGTTGAGTACGCGTGGGAAATCAGTGGGAGATCGTCAACATGCCGGATTTCAACGCCCAAGACGTTCCAATGAACTGGTTGAAGCGGTAAGAGAGAGTGTTGCCGAGAACTCACATGTGTCGTATCGTATTTTGGCGTCAGCGGAACCACCTTGCGGCACATTTTGAAAGATGATTTGCGTTTGTTTTCGTATAAAGTGCAATTGACCCAAAGAATATTGCCGACAGACCGTCCACGTCGCTTGGAATACAGCCAAACAGTCGCTCGAATGGTTGACACTGAACCTGATTTTTGAAAGCAAATTTTGATGACCGACGGAGGCCCATTTCACACTCACTGGCGCCGTTAACAAGCAAAATTGCCGCATTTGGGGAACGGAGAATCCACACGAGATCCATGAAACACCATTACATGACCAAAAAGTGACTGTTTGGGCCGGCGTTTGCGCCAAAACCATCATTGGGCCATTTTTCTTCAGAGAAGGCGAAACAGTCAATGGAATCAATATCGGTGGATGTTAGCTCATTATGTCTGCCCACAAATGTGTGAAAAACGTCTGGACGGTTACTGGTTTCAACAAGACGGTGCGCCATGTCACACTGCAAATCAAACAATGCAGTTTCTGCAACGGAAATTCCCTGGACGTGTGCTGTCAAAAAATGACAACATTGACTGGCCACCCAGATCTCCAGAGTTGACCCCTCCGGACTTCTTTTTGTGGGGTTATTTGAAAAGCAAAGTGTACACCAGCAAGCCTCAGACCATAAACGAGGCAAACATTCATGCCGAAATCATTGCTATACCGCCCGAGATGCTCGAAAAAGTGATGAAAAACGCAGCAAAAAGGGCACATTTTTCTTTGGTGAATTGAGACGGCCACTTGATTGATGTTGTATTCAAAAACTAGTCCAAATAAATTGTAAAGGACCAAATTAAATAAAAATACCACATATATGGAAATCGGTTTTTTTTTTTTTAAAGTTATTCAATATTCACATACCGACATAAAAGATGGCGCACTCTATAGAAGTTGTAGAAGTTCCAGGGACGAAGAAGAAATTGAATCTATTCGTCAGCTGCTGTGTGATTGTCCTGCCCTTTCCACCAGAAGAATGAGGACTCTTGGTAGTTACTTCTTTTCGGAGCTGGAGGACTTAGGCAATATAGAGCTGACGGACCTCCTGAGATTCATATCACTTTCTGGGTGGTTCTGACAGCGGACTTTCTTTACAGCGTTTCCAGGGTTAAATGATTGGACACAATGGACCCGAACTGTTGGTCTAAGTGACCAGTGACTCTCTTTGTCACAAGGCCCCCATCTACCTAACCTAACCTATGGGGACGGGTAACAACGCCTTGGATAATGGTACTACTCTTAATGATGTACAACTAGAATTCGTGGAAGCCTTGGTATATAGTCGAACTCCTTCCGAAACCGCTTCAATTTGTATTTTCCACATCAAACCTATATTTCCCAGTTTAATATCAAAATCCCACCAAACACAAGAAATATTAAACAACAAATCATAAAAAAAACCTCAACAATAGAGTGCTGTAACAAGACCTTCTCTCGAACACTTTCCATTTTCCTCCGCGAGCTTCCAATTAAACTTTATGGTTGTACAAATAGTTTCACGCAATTAAGTCCAACAAAAATGTCAGCGAAAACAACCCAACAACATGCGGATTTCCGTCTGTCATCGATCACATAAAGACTTCCATATAAAACGACGACGACCTTTTGCTGAGTCGTCGCAATGGAAAAAGCACCACACTGGCTCCATAACTGCCACCGCCGCTGATAAATGAACTATCAATTGCGGTTATATTTAGATACAAGATGGGAGTAGATACTACCGCATGACTTTCACGTTTCACCTCTTCCGATGAGATGATCGGTTTCGCAATTGTCAACTAGCCCCCGGATGCACTACCAATTCATCATAGAACCATCGTTGTCATCGACATTGGTTATGTAATTGACGCCCGGCGTTTGTCCGTCCGTTTTATGTACTATTCTCACATTTTCTATCCAAGATCAAGCTGACATTCAACGCAAATGTCATTGGCGTGACGATGACCAAGCTAGTGTGCATGTCAATGACACTTCGCTTCACCAATTGATGGTCGGCGACTTGGTCATAAGTGATTGGATCAACAAACCAAAGTGTCTGACGACAGCTTAATTAGCTGCTCACTCCCGCGGGCTGCATTCAAAGATGCATTCACTTGACCATTCATGTGGAAGTGCTGGAGTCCACCCACATCAGTTGGGGGAAATACAGTCATCACCTTCTCCCGTCACATTGTCCCGATGGAATATCAATTTGTTGCCCGAGTCGAGAGGGGAAAACAAGTTCCAGCCTCTGTTACAGATTCAAACTGAGACAGGTTGTGCGCCCATAGCTGGGGCTAAGTGGAATCAAATCTCAGATCAGAACGGGGTAATGGCTGCATACCCATTCTATATTCCCAGCACGACAACGGATAGGTCTCCATTGACTACATTAAAGTGTTGGGAGTTTGAGTTCACCTTTTTTGTCGTCGCTATGCTACAAGCTGCCTGACAAATTGGAGCTTCAACTCGTTGCCTGGTTTCGTCATGCATGAATGGCAATGAAGTTTAAAATCCTTTCTGACATACTTTGGGAACATTTTCAAATTGTCTTTCTTCGTTTTGACTGCGCGATAATGGTGAAGTTGGACCGGATGCACGTTTTAACTTGAAGAATGTCTAAAGCAGTCACGTTGAATATTACTATTTTTTTTTTTTTTTTGGTTCGGAATATCTTTTCTTTTTGTTGGGAGGGAAAAGTTTTAAGGAGTTGAATTCATTTTTGCATGGAGTTACTAAGTTGTTTCCTTTTGTTCGCATGATTGATGGAGAATTCTAATGGAATGGAGAGTTCCTTGAAGTTGGAGATGCACATAAAACTGAGTTGAGAGTTCCAAGTGAAGTATAACTTCGTTATAGTAAATATCATATGAATACAAAAAGATGCTGAAATCGATAAATTCTTTCGAATATCTTCTCTTGGCTGTCTCCCTTGCTATATAAATCGTAGAAGTACGAATGGAGTGCCAAACACATTTTAATCATTTAAAGAATAGCTAAAGAGACAGCTGGTCTGTGATCATTAAAATTCAGTTTTGCAGAAAATGAAGCGTAGTAGTTAATACAGTTGATTAAGGCTGGTTTCCTCAAGTCTCTTCGGAAATTTGCTTGCCCAAACGCAAGTCTTAGAACAAATTGAATGACAAGCTGAAAAGCAGCTTCCCACATACATATGCTTGTGAAAACTTAAGCCTAAGTCCATTCAAGGGTGTGTTAGTCAAGGAGCTAGTCCACCAAATTCTAACTTCGCCAACAAAAACTAAAAAAGGAACAAAACACTGACCCTTGTATTATTAGCCATATAAACCAGAAAGCTGCAAACGTTCGTTAATAGGTGCCTGCGCAATATCTGGCCCAATCGCATCTCCAATGAACACCTTTACGAGAGAACGGGTCAGGAACCAATAGGCACACCAATCCATCGACGGAAGTGGCAGTGGATTGGACACAGGTTCCGAAAGGGTAACAGTTCCATAGCGAGCCATGCTATGCAATGGAACCCTTTAACTCAGGGTGGCAGAAGACCTGGCGGTCCGAAGAGAACATGGCGCAGAACAGTCGAGAAGGAGGCACGGCAGTTGGGGAAAAGTTGAAGTGAACTCAGACACATTGCCAGAAACCGTACACGATGGCGCGTAGGCGTGGTAGAGGCCCTAACACCCACAAGGGGATACAGGACATAAGTAAAGTAAAGTATGCAAAATCGCCTGGTTTGGGTACGAGGGGTTGGACAATATAATTTTCGCAACAAAAAAAATAAAGATAAGTACAGATGGAGACTCGATTAACCAGTTTAGTCGGGACTGAGTTCATCACAGAAAATCGAAAATCCAGGATGTTCTATGAAACACTGAACTAACAAAACCTTCCGATTAATCGGTTCTTCACTGTAGGTACTTATCTTTAAATTTTTGTAGCGAAAATTATATAGTCCAACCTGGAAACACCTATTCTGAGAGCTAAAAAATTGAAAGATTACCAGAGTTACCAAATTCTTAAAATAAAAATGGTAAGTAACGTCTGTTTTAATAACTAAGGGCTTCTGGGCCTGTCGTAGACTCTTTGGTAAAAAAAAAAGGGGTCTCAAGCCCAGAATGATCTACCTTCCCTTCATCATTCTCATAATGACCTATGCCTCACTAATATGGTGGGAAAAAATCGAACAGGTCCATGCGAGGTACCATTCAAAAGGTCGCCTGTGTAGGTATCACGGGTGCGATGCGCACATGCCGGACAGCGGCACTGGAAGCCCTATTGGACCTTCCACCTTTACACATAAAAGTAAAGAAGACTGAACCTTCACCTCTTCTGTAATGTGAAGGAGTCTGATTTAACAGGGCATATGAAGATTTTAAACAAAATTTCGCTGCTAACCTCACCAGCACTATGTGTATCTGACTTCATGCCCAGAACAATAAACCTGAATCTTCTTCTTCCTATTTCGGCGAGGTTATGATCCGAAAAACAAAAGATCATAACCCTCCCACTTCACTGCATTTCTACTGATCCGCCTTTGGGGTTCGCCTATCTGATCTCAGAAAATATCGGCAGGCCTCCCGATTTTGGATCACTGGACTACTGAGGCCAATCAAATGCTGATGCCGTCGCATTTGTGTGATCCAGGCCTGCCTTCCCTGCAGGGTTTAAATGGTTTCTTCTTTGAACGTGGCAATACTAGTTGAGTCGGTCGCACTCTATTTTTCGTAAGATGGTTTCCTTGACGTGAATGTTTCCACGGATCTTCGAACTTCTTATTGGATTAAGCTTTGGCAGCTCTGCTGTCATGCGAAGCATCTTCATTTCAGCTGCCGTTAATTTACACTCATACTTTTTGTACATCGTCCAACATTGTGAACCGTATGTGAGCACTCCACGCAAACCTGCGGTGTAGAGCCGTCCTTTCAACTTAGGGGGCATTTTTCGGTCACAGAAGATAGCGGAATTTTCTCGCCACTTCATCCACCCTACGATTACGCGATGATTGATGTCGTCATCACAGGTTGCTTTGCTATTGATCATAGATCCCAGATATTTGAACTTTTCGCACTTGGGAAGCACTGTTCCATTCAAATAAATGTCTGGAATAGGACTGAGTGGATCAGAGAACGGGCAGCACAAGTACTCTACCTTTTTTGAATTAATGCGATACCCATTTCCCTCCAAAACGTCCATCCACATATCAACTGCTTGATGCAGGAAAATAAACCAGAATCATCCCTTCAAAATCGAACCTATTGGACAAACCCTCAGCTCCCTCAGATGGATCGACAAATCAATTGGTACACCGATGGCTCAAAAATGACAAATGGTGTGGGTGCAGAAATTGTTGGTCCCAGTTTCAAATCTGCTGGTACTTACTTACTTACTTACTTAGGTGGCGCTACAGTCCGGAGTGAACCTGGGCCTTAACCAACAAGCCTCTCCATTTAGTTCGGTCTTTGGCTAATTGCCTCTCGTTGCACACTCTAAGGTGGTTGAGGTCCCCTTGAACTTGTGCGCGCCACCTACGGCGAGGAGGTTCTCTATTGCGTCGTCCCTCGGGGTTAGATTCGAAGAATCTGCGGTCCGGGGCGTTGGTGTCCATTCCCTTTACATGTCCTAGCCATCTCAGACGTCCAATACGCAGTTTTTTGACTAAGTCGATGTCGCTGTACAGCTCGTATAGTTCGTATACTTCTCCTCCAAAAGAAGAATTTTTCTCTCGAAGCGACCAAGGGTATCTTCACCCTCTTTTAATAAAGTAATCTGCTATATTTTTAGGTAAGAAAAAACCTCTATCTTCCAAGGAGAGGTCTATGCTATAGACAGAGCTATGTGCCAGAGATTGCGTCAGAAGAGGTCTCCGAAGATCTCACATAAACATTCTATTAGATACTCAAGCAGCTCTAAAGACTCTCAAATCTTTCAGCTTTGAGTCTAAATTAGTTTGGAACTGTTTCAGCTTGCTGCACTCAACACCCTCTCACTCACATGGGTCCCTGGCTACAAGGGGCTTCACCGGCAATGAGAATGCTGATGAACTACCCACATCTGGCTCCCAACTCAAATTCATTGGTCCGAAACCTTTTTGCGACCTACCTACAAGCTAAATTGAACTAGATCGTTGGGAACAACACGAAAAGCGCTCATATTGGGATTCACAAATACGTCTAAGATACGCGAAGAGATTTATTGATGTCTCCAGCAAAAGATAAAAAGAAATTCTAGCAATGAACAAACATAATACAAAATTTTTAACAGACTTCCTTATTGGTCATTGCTCTCTCAAATACCACCTTAAGAAAATTGGCATTAGTCAATCTGACACTTGCAGACTATGCCTTGAGGACACTGAAACTGCTGAGCGCATTATGTGTGAATGTTCCCCCAACGCTCGCAGCGGGCTTTGGCCATGTCATTGACACTGTGGACCGATTATAATTTTTATTAATTTTTTCGGTTGGTATGAGAATTTGTCAACGTACAAATTTTGGGAAATGCCGGCACAAAAGATTGTTTTTCGATTGAAATTAGGTTTAGCAATCTGGTCCGATTTGGGCAAGGGATACGCTTTTTAATAATTCAAGCTGGACGTGCAAAACGGATTGACTCCATCTCATGTATGGAGTATTGGTATGGTGGCCCGCCTTGGAGAAAAAATCCAACCTATCCATAATGGAAAAAACTCAGCAAGTTGCATGTCTCAGTATTACCGGTGCACTGAGAACTTCTCCCACAGCGGAGCTCCAAACCATGATCCACCTGCTTCCGATTGACATCGTCAGTAAGCAATTGGCTGTCAGATCGGCAATAAGATGGAGATGCTCCAGGCAGTGGAAGGAGCAACACATGGGACATACCAATATACTTTCGATCCACCGTCATCTTCCCAATTCCACTGACCATCTGCCCACTGAATTTGATTTTGACAAGGGCTACACGCACTCGATACCGGACAGATGTGAGTGGACGCAACGCAATGTCCTTTACAACGAATCGCTGTCAATTTTCACGGACGGGTCCAAAACCAAGGACGGAGTCGGTGCCGGAATTTTCTCGGAAGATCTGGACATACACCTCTCCTTTAATCACCGCAGTTCGCAAAGCTGCTGACAGGCTGGCGGCTAGCACACTATCAACACCTGATATTGTTATTTATGTCGACAGTCAGGCAGCCATCAAATCCCTCGCATCCAGCACTACGAGATCTAAGGCAGTGAAAGACTGTCGCATGTCTCTTAACGAGATAGCTGGTCAGTACAACCTCACCCTTTGCTGGGTACCAGGTCACTGTGACATACCGGGGAATTGTGCAGCCGACGAACTAGCACGACAAGGCTCCTCTGGT
The DNA here is from genome assembly GCA_945910035.1 of Brachypalpus laphriformis. Taxonomy (NCBI): domain Eukaryota; kingdom Metazoa; phylum Arthropoda; class Insecta; order Diptera; family Syrphidae; genus Brachypalpus; species Brachypalpus laphriformis. Next base: position 41,467,065 of record OX246756.1, read on the forward strand.
ACAGATAGCATAAGCATCACCGACATCGAACCGCCAGCGTCTTATGTTAAGTACCTTATTCAAATTGATGCCGAGAAAGTAGCCAATCATCGATGGCAACATCTAGACCAATGTCATACCGCCAGACAGCTCTGGCCGATACTCAATAAATCCAGGTCCATCGGACTCTTGAAGCACAAGAGAGGAACCCTCTCAAAAATAACAAATGTCCTCACTGGACACTGCGTCATAGGAAGACATGTCCAGAGATTAGGTATCCCTCATAACGACTTCTGCAGAAGCTGCAGAGATGAAGAGGAAGAAGAGACCATCAGTCATCTCCTGTGCGCCTGTCCTGCGCTCGCCAACATCAAGAAGTCCACTCTGGGTGAATACTTCTACAATGATCTTAATGATCTCGGCAACGCCTGCACGGCTAAAATTCTCGACTTCATTCAACGAAGCAAATGGTTCTAAGAGTAAGAGGGTGATCAACCCGCCTTACACATCGGCAGTACAATGGACCTACTTTCTGGTCTAAGTACATCCTCATCGAGGGCCGATCCTAACCTAACCTAAGTTTTTTTTTCTCTTGTACAACCCATGCCCGCATGGCAACGGCACTGCGACCTGAAAGATCTATTGTATCGGAGGGTTGGAGTTAATCTAACAAACGTAAAATAAATAAATATTTGGCGCAATAGCTCTTCAAGTGCCAGGGCCCAGCTTCTCGCAACCACTCATGCTGTGTGCGTTATATTTTTCACACGAATGGAAGGGAACTACAGTTTAGAGCCGTATCCGAAAGGCAATTTGTCTTGAGAAGCATTTTCGAGACAACAATACTCTCGGATGTTTGTTAGATGTTCGCGAGAGGTGGGACCGTGAAAAAAACTTTTTGCTGTTTTCTGGGATTCGAACTTGGAACTTCACGCGTAGTGATTCGACACACTAACCACTTACGCCACGGCGCCCACTAACAGACGTACTACCTCCCTTAGGAAGGTGAGTATGTCTTTAGTAGTGGAGCATTTCAGTTCCACTGAAGTAAGTATTTCCTTGTGGAGAATACGTTCTCTTAACCAGTGTAGTGCCGGGCATTCACAAAGAATGTGTTCCTCTAAGCATAACCGACAGTCCTTCTCCTGGCATAGGTTCATCTTGTTAAGGTGGTATCTCAGGCCGCAATGGCCAGTTAGAAAGCTCATGAGCTTCCTAATGCTTTTCCTATCTTAGTTAAGGATTTCCTTATAGGAATGAGGTTTCATTAATCGTTTGGCTTGTCTTTGACCTGGCTCATTGGTCTAGTGGTCAAGTTTGTTTTCCCATTCTTTAATCAGCGTTGTAGCTGTTGCCCAGTTGACGCCACAATAAGGTTCAGGACCTATGAACGCAGATTCAGAACCAGCCCTATCAAGCTCATCTGCAGATTCGTTGCCCACAATCCCTTGGTGTCCAGGGACCCAACCGAGTTTTACCCTGTTCTATATGGCAAGGTCTTGTAATGCATCGTAGCAGCATTTCACAGTTCTGGAGTCCATTAGGTTGGACGATAGTGCCATAAGTGCTGCTTGGCTATTTGAAAAGATATGTATTCTATCGCCCTTGATCCCCTTGCGGAGATTGTGTCTGGCGAAGATCTCAATGGCATGGATTTCAACCTGAAACACAGTGGGAGTTGTACCCATAGGTACCGAAATTTTTGTGTTGGGTCCAAAGAACCCAGTTCTAGCTCCAGAATCCATTTTCGAACCGTAGGTGAACCAGACCAGACTTCTAGGGTTCTAGTGTTGGAGCATCATTGGACCAATTTCCGCGGTGCAATATTTCAACCTCGAATAACCTACCGAAACAATGTTGCCTGACTATAATGTCTGGTGCTGTGCAGAATATGTCACTTTTAGGGATTGAGTTGAGTATCTTTAAATGTCCCGCTAGGTCACCTGATTTCTACTCATAATCTAGCTGCAGCCTGATGGCATATCTTGCAGCCATCTTCCTAATGAAGATTGGTACGGGTGTAAGCCCAACAATAGCTTCCAGAGCTGTCGTAGGGCAGGTGCGCATCGCACCTGTAATGCCAAGACAGGCAATTCTTTGCAACTGCCGCAACTTGTTTGCCGTTGTCCGCTGGAGAGTTTTTGGCTACCAGACGATGGCCGCATATGTGATAATGGGTCTAACCATCATTATGTACAACCAATGTATCATCCTAGGAGGGAGACACCACTTTTTGCCGTATAGGCGTTTACTGGCCCACAGAGCTCTAGTAACACGCTCTGTGGCGGACTTAATATGTGAATTCCAGTTAAGTCGTTTGTCAAGAATTACATCATGATATTTGACCTCGCTGAAATAAACTAGTGTGTTGTCTCTGATTGTAATAGGTTCAAGGTTGAACTGTGTGCTCCTTGTGAACGTCATCAGAATGGTTTTACTAGGATACACAACAAGTTAATATCCCCTAAATTCTCTAGCTTTGAAGTAAGACTTAACTGGAAAAATTAGTGAATACTACCATCTAAAAACGTATGAATGTCTGTGACAATGCCACATTTCATTTTCGCAACGAAAGGAATTGTCCTATTAGAGAACCTCTCAATTGGCTATCAAGAGGTTGCCTTACAACTACCTACATACAAACATCTGCAGTAAAAAAAAATCTACTCTAATTTTAAACGACGGATGACACACTAGACTACACAAGCAAATCGCAATTCCAGACCTGCTCCAAACCTTTCCTCCAATCGATGAGCAACCATCGCCGTAAATTAGCAAATTACTTACAAACCAAAGTCAACAAAACCATTGGAACAGTTGCAATTTGTCCGTCAACTTTGATAACAAAACTTTATCTTCGATTTGTCAACTTTCTGACAATCAGTTCAAATGAGAGCTCACAACAGTCAACAAATCATTACGTGTTGTACCGCAATGACACTTGACCTTCAGCATCCACATACCCCCGGGGCATATCCAATGAAATAGAAAACTTTTCGCCGCTACCATCTGTGTGTTAACAGTGTAGCATAACTTATTTGACAGCTGACGGTATTAATTAATATCTCGAATCAAAAAATTCATTCACTCTTGCCTCACTAATACACGCAAGACAATCACGATGTTAATCCCCTCGATGGGGGTCTAATGTAAATTCAAAGTGATTACAAAAGAAAAATTTTGCTATTAAACAAGAAAACTTGTGTTGTAATGAAATTTAAATTTCAAATTTTAAAATACAGTAAATCAAAGGTAGCTCGTGCTCATTCGATTACAAAAAAAAAGAGGCTAAAAGCACTTGTGCAGCAAACCGCCCTAATTGATGAAAATTTACTTGAAATTGCTTTTAGCTGCCACCCGACCTCCTCATCAATGACACATAAGTATCTATCGCCCTCGAAAGGTAATTGCCTGCCAACAAACTTTTACGTAATTAAATATAATGCTGGGGCATGCGAAGCAGGTAAGAATACCGAATTCAGGAAACATTATATGTATCATTACTCTTCTTGCTGCAATCGATATACGACCAACTGAAGACGAAACCACTGCCGGTGTCAGAATCCAACCAACAACTCAACAACTAATGACACATTCGCCATATGGAAGTGGAACATAAGCCAACAAACAAGCGAACCAGCAAACATGAGCATTCATTACTCACCTATCAATTGTCAAGATTGTAATAATAATTTTCTCTTCGAATGACCCCAGTGGGGGGGGGGGGGGGGGGGGGGGGCAAATTCACTCTTATGTCATAGATACTGTTGGCTTCATTCCGTAGATACACTTGTTTTCATACACACGCAGAGCAAGTGGGAGGAAGAAAAACCTGTTCACCATTTCCACCAGCTGACTGCCTGCCTACTCGTTCTCATTCAGTGGAAATGCCATTGCGCTCCTGGGTAATTTTTCATTCCAGCACTCGGTTGGAGCTCAGGAGGAAACATGCCTACGCTTTTTTCCCCTAAGAGTGTGTGTATTTTGGATTTGTATCGGATTGCGAGCCGCTCCATCCGTTTTGGATAGCTTTTCGTATATAGCTTCTGACAGCTTCTCACGTCATACCCAAAGGCATATGATGAAGAGAATGATGATCGCCTGCCTGGGTGTCATCGTTGACTCCGCTTAATTCTGTGCCACCCGCACGAAGTCAGTGGGAAAAAGGAATGCTGCCTCGGTAGACATAATCTCAAGGGTGTTTCGTATAATTAGAAGAGAAGGCAAATAATCGCATTAAATATTTACTAAGGGGAGGGCAATACGAGTATATACACTAAATGGCAATTACCGATTACTGGTCACACGAGTAAGTACAAGACATGGTGATCATGATCATTTGCTGTGGGATTTACGTTTGTGGGTTCTTCGTGTGGTTCACTTAGGCGGGCATGTATATTCACACCTAGATTCTTGTTTTTACTATTTCTCTTCTTGTTCGTATTCCCATGCTGAGCCATATGGCGTTAAGGTGCGTATCATTTAAATTTTATTTGTCGTTTGATATTTCTATTTAACAATAAAATTTAATCGGATCTTGGCGATTTACGTTTATTAGTAAATATGGGAAAACGCAGGCGAACCTCACAGGCGGATCAGTAGAAATGCGGTGAAGTGGGAGGGTTGTGATCTCTTGTTTTCGGATCATAACCGCGTTTATAGGCCTGCTTCCCGTGCCACCCGATGTCTTTGGAACCTTCATTGATATTGCATTTTTAACAGTATTCAAATGATCTCTTCTTTGAATGTGGCAATACCAACTGAGTCGGTTGCGCTCTATCGTTCGTAAGATGGTTTCCTTGACGTGAATGTTTCCACGGATCTTCGAACTTTCGATCAAGCTTTGTCACTCCTGCTGTCATGCGAAGCATCTTCATCTCAGCTGCCGTTAATTTACTCTCATACTTTTTGTACATCGTCCAACATTGTGAACCGTATGTGAGTGCTGGACTCCCAACTGCGCTATAGAGCCTTCCTTTCAACTTAGGGGGAATTTTTCGGTCACAGAAGATAGCTTACGCGATGATTGATGTCGTCATCACAGGTTGCTTTGCTATTGGTCATAGATCCCAGATATTTGAACTTTTCGCACTTGGGAAGCACTGTTCCATTCAAATAAATGTGTGGAATAGGCCTGAGTTTATCAGAGAACAAACAGCACAAATACTCTGTATTTTTTGATCTAATGCGATACCCTTTTCCCCCCAAAGCAGTAAGTGCTCGTTGCAGGGATATAGGATCCTCACTTATGATGGCTCCATCGTCAGCAAAGAATAATTGATGTACCTTGGGGTCCGTCACTTTACCTTCAAGCAGACAGTCAAGCACACAATAAAGAGCAAAGGATTTAAGACGCTTTCCCGGTGCACCCCGACTTTGATTGGGAACTCTTCGGTTACTCCAGCGGGGCATCTTACTCTTGTCTTTGCTCCTTCGTACATGTCGATAATCATCTGTACATAGGTTTCTGGAACCCCTTGGTGTCTTAGCGCCACCCATATCAGATATTGTCGAATGCCTTTTCAAAGTCAACCAATACAGTATGCAAATCCTTTAAAGAATCACGATGTTTTTCTATTATGATCCTTTTACTTTGGATTGCATCTGTGGTTGATTTACCTGCGACAAACCCGAACTGATCATCAGATAGCCGTATTATTTTTCGCAGTCGGTCACCTAATAACCGCTCAACGATCTTCATGGTGTGTGACATCAGTTTGATCGCGCGGTAGTTATCACAGTTTCGCGTATCACCCTTCCCTTTTTATGCAGGGAGAAGGTAGCTTCCCTCCATTGATTCTGCATTGGATCACCTCTTATAAGTTTGGAGATGAGAATTCTGAGCCATCTAAGCCCGATGTCTCCCATCTTTTTTCAGAACTCAGAGGGCATCTCGTCTGGCCCAATCACTTTTCGTTTTTTTTTAGTATTTGACCGCCTCACTAACTTCTTCGACTGTAATGTCGGGTATTTCTTCATAGTTAGGGGTGGCTCTTGGAAAGTATAGCCGGGAAACTATTGATTCAAAAGCTCTTCACAATACTACCGCCACCTCTGCAGACTTTTCTCGTCATCCACAAGAAGCTGGCCATGAGCATTAATAATAAACTTTGGCGAACGAGTAAGGCCAATGCTAACGTATGGCAGCCCTGTATGGTGGCAAGCAGCTAGCAAAATAAATAACCTAGCTGCTATCACAAAAGTACAAAGACTAGCGTGCATCGCTCCAACCAGTGCGATGAGAACGACACCTACAGCAAGACTCGAGGCCATTCTCAATCTGCTTCCGCTAGACATCTTTATACAAGTATCGGCGGCTCATAGTGCCGTAAGATTAAGCCAAACAGATAGCTGGAGACCAAATGCAATGGGTCACACCACGATCCTGCAGAGAACATATCTAGGCAGTGTATCTAATACAGACTACTTAACGCCTTACCTAGACTTCACGAGACCACTTTCTAGCACCTATCCGAGCAGGGAAGTCTGGAAAAATGACAGAACGCCTAATGAGCGATCCTTAGCTGTTTACACCGATGGATCCAAAATGGAAATAGGTGTAGGCGCAGACATCTTCTCTGAAACGCTTGGTCTCTCCATGTCAGCTCGGCTTCCGAACTACAGCAGCGTTTTCCAGGCGGAGGTCCTAGCAGTTACAATAGCAGCTCGTGACACTGCGATGAGGGCAATACCACGAGAGGATATCACCCTTTTCATCGACAGCCAGGCGGCGATAAAAGCAATATCTGCTATAGAAATAAAATTGAAGCTTGTGAAGTGTTGTAGAGAAGAGCTCAAGGTTCTTGGAACACAGCACGAGGTAAAGCTCTGCTGGGTCCCTGGTCATGAAGGCATACCAGGGAATGAGAAAGCCGATGAACTGGCTAGAGGAGGCTCAGCACTAAACTCGGACCAATCCGACCCCTCGGTGTACATCCCGCCTTGCGCCCTTAAGCTCGAAGCAGGAAACAAAGCCCTAACGGAGTCTAACAATAGGTGGACCTCTTTAGATACTTGTGTCACCACGAGAAAGCTGTGGCCTGCATTTGACAGAGTAAGAATCAATAGGCTCATACAGAGGCATAGAAAATCCCTCTACTCTAATAGGAGTCATTACGGGGCATAATACCATGCGGTACCACATGAAAAAACTACGTGTGACTAACGAAGACCTCTGTAGAGGCTGCGGCGACGAGGAGGCTCAGGAGGACACCGCCCACTTTCTCTGTCATTGACCAGGCCTCTATCATTTGAGAAATGAGCTCCTTGGACAACACTTCTTTGAGGATATAGAAGAGTTGTCCAACAGGCCAATAAATGACATCGCAAACTTCATCAAATCCTCTGGATGGTTTGTATCTCGGGCACAGTAAGTACTAAATGCTTTCTTTAGGATATTTACAAAGACGGTATTTTTCCACGAGGAAGGGATTCTCTTTTCTATCCCCTTTCCCCCGATGGGTATCACAATGGGTCTATATTGACCTGAGTGTGGTGTGGAGGTTTTCTATCCCCCTACACCAGCACACTTACCTAACCTAACCTAACCTTGGTGAACGAATCTCCTGAGCATTCCTCCTTATTTGTGCGGCTATTTGCAAGATGGTTGCGCTCTTTTTCATATTGTGTCATCGCAGCTCCTGAATAGCCTGGTTTGCATCAGCAACCGGGGAAGATATTTTCTCCAGCTCCCGATACAGGACCTCCCTACTCTCTGCTTGAAGCTGGGCGCACTTGTTCTTGGCTTTTTTCTTGTAACATCTGCATTCCACTTCGAGGCGAGCTTTTTCGTCTCTATTATTAGAGGGGCACTTTGAAAGCCGCTTTTTTTCTCATTTATGACTTCCTTAGCTTCACCACTCCACCACCATGTTTCGTTGGCGTGTTGGTGGCCTTTTGAAGCTCCTAGCAGTGATTTGGTCTTCTTTAAGCAAGTTCGCTGTAGGGAATCCCACATATTTTGTGCTCTGCACTCTTCATCCTCAGCTACGTTAATGGTGTGAGAGAGGTCATTTTTCATCACGAAAACAAAAGCCTCACCTTTTTCTTTATCCAGATTGTACCACTTGATTTACTGTTGATCTTGCTTATAATGTCAAACTATCGATCTCGAAAATCTTTTCACTTTTTTAAACCAGAGGCTTAGCATTTGTCATTTCCAGACTTAAGAACCATCATTGATCGTGTTCCAGATCATCTGAGTATGTTTCATGGGATATATACACAAATTTCTGACAACTAGCCTTCGATCTCTCGATCTTGCTGATCGTATCGGGTATTAAATTCAGAGTGCTTAAAATCTGACAGTATTTGGGAATAAAGATCTGCTCTTCCATTCGATGGCCTTGATCGTATCGTGTTGAGCAAAACTTTTTGTCGGTTATTTAGTTTTGTCGATTTGCAAAGTACATTCATCATTTGAGTTTATAGGTCCAATACGTTTAGATTTCCAAGTCAGGTTGAAGTTGAGGTATAAGTTCGTATATTTAAGATTTTTTCGAGATCACCTTAGATGAGAATTCAACTCAAAGACAATCTCCTGACTTCTTACTACTTTCGTTCATCGACGTACTGATCTTGCTCAAATTATAGAACTTCATGTTCGGGATCTGATATCAGAATCATAACATCCATCCCGCCTAGGTCCCAGATCCTTTGAATGTATCTAATCAAGAGTCGTTCCCTAAATACGCTGAATGAAACTCAATATTTTCCATGAGTCAACAAAGTTAGCTGATTAATTGTCAAGCGCAGTAGAAATTTGCATGACGAACCATTTTATCTGTAGAAAAATATTAATTAGCGTTGCCTTCATTTACTTTATGGTTGCTATTCGCACATTACGATTTATATCGTTGTAATTGATCGCGATTAAAAAAGGTGGGAACGATCATTATTGATCGCTATGATCACGATCGGAATCATATTTGGTTAGAAATAAAAATCTTCGGGTCAACTGGCCGATCGGAAAGTCGAATTTTGGATCACATCAAATTTTTGTGACTTTTCATCTCGATCAACAATTGATCGAATATCAAAATCTATCTCTCCGATCAATTTATATCGAGTTCATCGATCAGCAATGTACGAAATGTTAATTGGCTGTTTTAATCGATATCACAGTCCTGATGGTTTCTAGTGATTTTTCGTCTTAATAACAATCCTATTTATAATTTTAAAAATATCTCTTTAAGTATTATGTCATTTAATGTAGCAGGGTTAGGCAACAAATTACTTTTTCAATTTTTTTTTTAATTCATAAATAAATTCAATATTTTTGCTTTATGTGAAACCTTTCTGGAGCAAAACACGGAACGTTTCGACAATTTTTTCAAACATCATAAGCTCCTCTGGACGCCAGCAGAAAGAACATCCATACACGGCAGAGCTAGTGGAGGTTGCGTATATGGCATAAAAAAAAACTTGCAAAAGTTGTGGCTTGCCGTTTCGTTAAAATGCGCAACAGAGATTTAATTGAAATCGTAATCGAAAAACGAAAAATGTACATGCTGCCGGTTTATATCAATTGCAATAAATGGATGAAGGACTTTACAAGCTTGTATAACTTTCTATTGGAATTTAGCAAAGAAGATATCATGATAATCGGAGACTTTAATGCAAGAGTGGGAACTAACCAAGTACTTAATGTGGAACAAGAACTCTTAGAAGAATCGTTTAAAGAAGTGAGAATTGCAACGGACTTAAATATTGATGGAAAGGGAAACAAGCTAATTGAAATGTGCGAATCGATTGGACTTACGCTTTTAAATGGACGAACCGAAAGTGACGAGAAAGACCATTTTACGTTTATAAGAGGTACAGCTTGCTCAACAGATGACTACTGCTTCGTCCGGGGAAAGTGGCTTGAACTCGTAGCTGACTTCGATATAGAGGATGTACCATATCAGATCATTTACCTATAGCTGTAAAAACAAAGCTTAAAGCGCAACAAGAGACACCCGCTTTGGAAATATGTCTGTTACCAAAGCTGCAGTGGAAAGAGGAAAATCTGGAAAGGTACAGGGCAAATTTGAATAAAGAAATTAGCGCGGTAAACGAAAATGGACTACAATCTATCAGAGGTACGGATATTCTCACTGCTTGTATTTTGGACTCGGCAAGACCCCTGCAGACAAGATTTAGAGGAAATGGAAAGCAACCATGGTTTGATTGGGAGTACAAGGCAGCTAGAAAAATATGTTTTGCCTGTCTTCGACTGCTGAGAAGTATAGGCACCAATTATGCAAAACTTATGTAAAAGGAGGCAAACAAAACGTACAAAAACATATGCGGACATAAACAAGAACTGTACATCCAGAGTATTTCAGCAATGCTAACAAGTATAAAAGACAGTCGGTCTTTCTGGAAGATCGCCAAAACACTAAACGGTGCGCTTTTCGCAAAGAGTATCAAAGTCGAAGCATCCTTACTAGCCGAGTACTTTGAAAAGTTGCTGAACCCACCTCACAGTCAATATGAAATGCACTATGCACTGCCATTCATCGAAATAGTATCACTAGACCGACCCATAACTTTCCATGATGTCACCAGAGTCATACACCGATGTGCGTTGAACAAAGCCCCAGGCAAAGATCGTATCCCTTACGAATTCTTCAAAAATGCGACAGAAGACTTCCTGAAAAAACCCACGAAAACCTACAACTTTATTTTTACCAATGGGGAGGTATCAGAAAGTTGCAAGAGGAACATAATCTTTCCGATTTTTAAGAAAGGAGATCCAAAGGAGCGAAGCAACTACAGAGGGATATCGTTCTTAAATGCTGTCACTAAAATATTTACGGGTATTATCTTGGAACGCTTAACAGACTGGATACAAGAGAATGACCTGCTTAGCGAATTTCAAGCCGGTTTTCGAAAAGGATACTCCACAGTTGATAATATCTTCTCATTAACAAGCATCGCCAGAGATTTTTTGGACAATGGGAAGAAATTATATGCTTTCTTCGTAGATTTTAAGGCGGCTTTTGACTCCATAGACAGAAGAGCTCTGTTCTCTCTGCTAAGCAACCTGGGAGTCTCAACAAAAATACTTAGAGTAATACAAAGGGTATACGAAGAAAACACGCAGCTGTATGGGACGGAAACATCTTATTCAACTGGTTTCAATCGAAAACAGGAGTAAAACAAGGCTGCCTTCTGAGTCCTCTTCTATTCTCAATCTTTCTAGATGACTTAGTTTCGTATCTCCCGGGGGAATAACATTCGTCGGGGTGAATATAAAGCTCTTACTCTATGCTGATGACATCGTCATACTAGCGGAAACTCCTAACATGCTGCAGATTATGATCAACCTCAGCAATACTGCAATCTTTGGAATCTCAATCTAAACACAAACAAATCCAAAGTCATGATCTTTCGCAATGGAATGGGACGCTATACAAGGGAAGAAAAATGAACCTGGCATAACGAAGAACTTGAAAAAGTTAAAGAGTACAAATACCTCGGAGTTCTAATAACACCCCAGTTATCTTTTAAAAAGCACCAAAAAGAGAAACTAAGTCGTCGTCAGGTCAATCATATGCTACGCGGTACAAGTCTGGGGCATTCTCCAGTTTGATGAGGTAGAAAAAATGGTCAGATACTTCATAAAGAACATTTTCAGACTACCAGAAAACACTCCGACGTACATGTTGCATCTGGAAACTGGTCTACCACCGCTGTACATTCACACTCTAAGATTGCATTTCTTATATATTCTAAAAATCATTGGACAACCAAGTCATCGGCTCCCAAATAAGATTGTTACCCACCTTAGAAATAGAAATATTCAATTCTTTGATGAATGGGCAAGGCTGGGACGCGAACATAACGTTGTCTTATATACTTCAAGCAATACCTTGGGAAGTGCTCTTCAGGAGTTATTAGTAAAGATTGACGAAGGCACGCGTGAAACGTTCAGGGCACAAAGCCAGCAAAGCCAAACAAGAAACACATATAAAGTTCTTCAGCATGACCTTTATGACAAGAACTATTTCCATGATCGTAACAGCTTGGATGTAATTTCAACCATTTTTAAAGCCAGAGGTGAACTGTTGCGCTTGAATTATCTGCCACACATATCCACAGGAAATGCTGAATGTTCTTTGCGTAACCAAAGAGCTAGAGAAGACGTCTATCATTTTATTGGAATCTGCCCTATACTTAGCGAAATCAGAAGAGCCAATTGGGGGAAAAATACTCTTATGTCGGAAGAAATCATTTGCATTTTAAATGGTGAAAATTGGACTGTCCTCTATAATTACCTAAAATCCGCACTAAATTACCGTCAACAAATAATAAACGAATCCTTTTAATTAATATAAATAAACAAAATGAGATGAAAAACATAAAAGAACATATATAAACAATACATTGCAATACATAGCAAAAATAATAGTAATAATAATCCAACATCTTAAATTAGTAACAATCTTTAAGCTACAAATTCAAAAACTCTCTTTCTCGGCTGACGGCAAAAGCCAATGCTTATTATTGTGAACTTTTCTGTAAAATGAATTTTAATGAATAAATAAAGTCACACTATTACTTACTTACTTACTTACTACTTACTAGTGATTTTTCTACAAACTTTACTTTGTTTAGTACATTTCGGTGCCTGGATTGTGGAGTCCGACACCTAATTTTGAGTATTAATACGTGAAAAGGAGACTTATCGTACGTTTTTTTAGTATCTATTAAAAAAGTAGGGGGACGAAACTTATATCATTCGAAAGGTACTGTGCCATAGATGTGCAGAAAAAAAAAAAATTATGTGCGCATGTAACCGTTAGGCTAGGTAAATTCCCCTCGGTCGAATTTCGACCAGACGCGATACTAGTTTTGAGTATTTGTTGTGCAACAGAAGCAGATGAGTATGACCGGAAATATTGGTTAAATCAACTTTGACAAGAAAATTCTTTTGGAATTATAGGTAGATCATGAGAATATTTTAGGCCGAAAACAAAAGCGTGTACAGCATACAAGCGAATCTTTGAGAAATTTATAACTCTGTACGCTGAGAAAAGGCACGGGGTAATAATTTAAGTACCTTAACCAAAAAAAATGGCAATAAGCATCACAACAGTGTCCTCGATAACACGAAATCACTTCCTCTGGTTGGGTATATTTTCAAGGACTACCGAGACGTCTCTGCCATATTCATTGGGCACCACGCCACCAGTATCCTGCTGGGAATGTGCAGAGGAAAAAGGGGGGACGAGAAAGTAATTGCTGTTTATTCGTCGCCTCCATTGAAAGCCCTCCCCTATATTCTCCCATCTGTATTTATATCTTCATCTGGGTGGGTAGCAATTTCCTGGAAACATACAACAGCTCATGAGTCCTTGAAACAAATTTATCAACAAACTACGCCTTAAAAATCGGAATAAATCATTTGGAAAAAGATGAATACTTTGGAAATATTCCCGACGAAATACTAAGGATAATCAATCATGTCCTACAAGCCCAAATTTTAAATCTCATTCAACATAAGTTTCTAATTTCCCTAAACGTCCCAATCACCGCACATTCATATTGCTTTTTCGTGTACTTTACAAAGAAATACCAAGAAACCGTAATAGAATTCAAGGACCTCCATTAAATATTCATGACAATAGCATTATGACGCTTCTACAGGATGTCCCTGTCCTCCCCTACAAAATTTAAAAATATCTCTCCACCGTCAACAGCTGCACAGTAGGGAGGGATACAAATCGAATCTGTTCGACGAATTTATTTAAAGACTCGTTAATTCCTTTCAGGATCATTGTTCGTTTGTCAACGGGTCATCGACATCCTTCCAATACTTTCGTTCTCATTTAATCTATTCCAGGATATTGATTTTTATTTGAATATTCATTTCAACAGTGAAAAGTCAATTAAGCCCCATCCATCTGTCATTTACTATTAACGCCGACAGTTTAAAAGGACTTAAATGTTACAGAGCCTGCCCAAGAAAATGGGTACGAAAGGTCATTGGACTTGGTCTTCTCTACAAGAATTGACACAAATTTATCACCTCCCACGCTTAGGTATAAAGACCGCACTCTTGACACAACATCCTAACCCAAATAGACCAAAAAAATAACGAAGTCAAACAAAAAAAGGACACTTAACAGACCGCCCCTCTGCGTACCTCTTAAGTAATTTCCTGAACAAACATAAGAGGCGCACGTAAAACAACAAAAATGTACCTGCTGCCACTAACTACTACTGGTACGGCGACCACTAGGACAACATGCAGTTGGTATGTCCCTTTACACATTCTATTTCCTTCCGGGCGTATCGTCGTCGTGAAGGATGATCACCCCCAAGATATATGTGTGTAGTGTGAAATGAAAATGGAGGGATGGGGTAAGGAAATACTAAAAGAAATTCCCAAGTATACGTGTGGTAAAAATAATGTTTTTCCTTCTCTCACACACATTCCACCTGACGATAGTATTATCCTGCGCCTTTCTGTACTTATTGCTAATGGACACATGGAGCACGTACATTTAAACAGTCGCACGTACGAATTGTTACATCGCTTCATCTTTTGTTAAAAAAAGGACGAATCCAAAAAAAAAAAAAAAAATAAAGAAAAGAAAATTCTGAAATTAAAGCCAAAAAGGACGAAGAAATATGTGCAGAGGAACATACAATACAAACTGTGATCTAGTGGAGAAGAAAATAATCCTTTTAGTAGAAATGATGTTCTAGATTTTTATTGAGACCAAGGACTCCTGTGTAATTGTGGGTTGTTCCTTTTTGAGCCTTAAACGTGTACGCGTGTAAAAGTTAAAATTATTACACGACGTTCAGGCGTTCAGTACTCGTAAGTACCACAAGTTGAATCTTTATCGCGCAGTTTGTGGGGCATGTCTTGAAATCTATTAAGTGTGGCAACTGACTGGAGATATGTGAAAGGAAGGCTGTATACGAAGATATGTACGAGTACATATACATACGTATATGTGAGTGGATTTAGGCAAAAAAAAACTGAGATAACTTCAAACGCGTGCGTTGAATTGATTTATTCAGTTACTCTTTGTTTAATGCAGTCACGTAGCTCTTTTGTGGAATGTTAAAAAAGTTAAATAAACTTTTTTCCTACATTGAACAGTTTAAAAATGCCCTTCACCAGAGAATTGTTTCCGCGAAACGACGACATATTCAATTTGAATAGCAATTTTCTGCAATACAAGCAAGACAGGACTGTACTCGTAGTTTGAGTGAGGATTTAATTTTGTCAAGAAGGTCTCTTACATACGGGGCTTAGCTTCGCCTACTTCGTCTGTACCGTGACGGCAAGTGTCACTAGCACGGTACTCATCTATGGACACAGTAACAGACTCGACTTCATGAATAATCAATTAATCGATCTAGACATGTATATGGATGGGATAGTACGTATTCATTTCATTGAAAGGAAGTTCTGCTCAGAAATATGGTTTTATGTAAGTAACTTCAGGGATGGATCCACAGTAGAAGGCAGTTCCGTCTTCTCAGAAAACCTAAATTTGAGTATGCAATTTTTTTGTTCTGCGGCATAACACTGGCAGTAGCTGAAAAATTTGTTCGCTCTGTTGATGATGATTCGCCTATGACATCGATTATCGGGGGAAAAAAATACTGTGAATTAGAAGCAAAAGACAAAAAATAACAAAAATCTCCCCAGTTATCTGGACTCCACCCCCGGAGTTTCCCTGAAACATAAACAAATGAGCTTCAAAAACCACTACACCAAAAATGTTTCTCTCTCTCTATCTATCCTTTCCAACGTCCGCACTGTGTGTAAATATGTTAAGGGTATCCATAACAGTGAACAGATTGACTGAGGGATAGGCTGTTAATGAACACCACAAATGATGGTCAACCATGCTCAAGTGGAGACAAGCCAAAATGGCAACAAAAATGCCAGAGCCACTTAGGTAGGTAGGAGTGGTTGTGTTAGCAAACCATGCCGACACTTAATTAGCGCAGAAGCGCCGTTTTACTACCACAACTCAAGTGACCTAACGGATGTAACAAGGACGTTAGCTACTAGGGAAAATAAGAAGAAAAAGGGGGTAAGGATTATTCAAATCCACCCCGTTACATTGAGGAAGCTGATAATATCTCCAATGCTAATCTCCGCTAGCTCTATAAGGTTGTCGAAAAAGAGTTAACCTAAGGTGGTAACTGCCAGAATTCTTGCGATATCTGCACGGTTTCTGTTTAGTAGATCTTGCGTTCTTTTCCGGGAGTATTTGGGCCACATCTGCCTGGAGATGACACAGTTCCGCACCCCCTGCCATCTACTATCCGCCTTTAGCAGATAGTGCGCGAAGATGCCTCCCTTAAGGACCCCCAACGGGACGTTCACCTCCTTTGCTAGGGAAGCATCAAGGGCAGATCCTTGTCGCGCGAGTTCATCAGCTCGCTCATTCCCCTCAATGTTGCTGTGACCCGGAACCCAAAGGAGACAGATCCTTAGCCGGTGACCAAGCGAGGCGAGTTATTTTTTGCACTGTTCTACTAGCCTTGAGGATATAGTGGCAGATACTATAGCCTTGATAGCCGCCTGGCTGTCAATGAGGATGGCAATGGTATTTAGGGGTGCAGAGGTTTGCTTAAGTATGCGACAGGCCTCACGTACAGCAAAAACTTCCGCCTGGAAGACACTGCACGAATCAGGAAGCCGATACGACCTGCAAATATTGAGGGAATTAGAGAATAAACACAACACGAACACGTCTCCAGCTCAGGGGAACGTGGTTTAGGAGAAAACAGCTTCTGTAGATCGGAACTAGTCACGCAGAGCCTCTTACTAAACGGAGGGTTCTAAGCATTGAGCAAGGAACAATTAACTCGTTAGTAGAGATTTTTTTTTATTGTGGAGCAGATGAACTCCCGACCAGCACCGCGAAACCCCTGGTTTGACGAAGAGTGCCGGCGACTGCATGAAGGAAAACGAAAGGGATATAAAGCGATGCTGCAAAGAAAAACGAGAGCTGCTCGTGAGCTTTATGAGCAAAAGAGACAGGAAAAACATCTGCTTCTCCATAAGAAGAAGAAAAAGAACATGAGGAGCGCACGATCGAAAATATTAAAAGATTATACTCCAGGAACAATATATGGAAGTTTTACCAAAAGGTAAAAAGAACGTGTCAGAGAAGCAATGCCCGCACAGAAACCTGTTGAGTTGAAAATGGAAACCTCGTAGTAGAATCACAGTCGGTGCTGAGAATATGGAAAAACTACTTCTGCAGACGAAGACCAATATCCCACAGTCAGGCAGAATGAACCATTCAACATGTTTCAACGCAGCCATGCGCACTATCACCGGTTGCCACCTGATGTCAAATGAAGACTATCTCCACTCAGAAACAAAAATGCTCCCAATCAGAGAACACAACACCATGCTATCTAAGCAATTCCTAATGGCCTGCCACAACATCCTAATAACATACTCACGACACTGGGAGCCCCACCACGCAACATCCGCAAAAACATCACCACCTACAAGAACGACATCGCGCTTTACCAACACAACGACGACATCAATGACGCAAACTACAAAAGCTACATAAACCAGCTGCACCAAACTGCAGTCTCCAACGCTCTGGCCAACTACCACCCAAACGTCATTCTTGGTGGTCGCCCCCCACCTATAGCGAAAGAGGAACGTCAGCTACCACGCCAAACCAGAACAACATTGGCTCAACTTCGCTCAGGCTGGTGTCACAAACTCAACAGCTACAAAGCGCGCTTGGACCCGAACAACAACGGCCTGCACAACGTACCACACCTTTTCAACTGTCCGGCAAACCCAACAACACTAACCCCCGAAGCACTCTGGACCCGCCCAATCGACGTTGCTCTATTCTTGGGCCTGGAAACCTTAGAACACACAAACCGAAATTGAAAGTATATGGTATGTATATGTGAAACTGCTACAACAACAACAACATTCCACATAGACGATGATAGTCAAAATTTCCAAAACGAAGTGAGGATAGCAATATCCAAGCTGAAATCCAACAAAGCTGCTGGACCTGACGGCTTACCGGCCGAACTTTTTAAGGCAGCTGGTGATGAATTGGTAGAGTGCATACACCAACTCATCTCTAAGATTTGGTCGGACGAGTGTATACCTGATGAATGGAATCTCAGCATCGTTTGCCCGATCCACAAGAAAGGAGACCCCCTGAACTGCGCCAATTATAGAGGCATTAGTCTTCTCAACATTGCATGCAAGACCTTTTCTGCGATATTGTGTGAACGCCTGAAACCTTTTATCAACAGCACCCTATCAGTGCGGTTTCAGCCCAGCAAAGTCCATCATCGATCAAATCTTCACACTTCGGCAGATCCTGGAGAAAACCCAAGAAATCCAAATCGATACTCACCTTCTCTTTATCGATTTCAAGGCCGCCTATGACAGCATCTATAGAGAAGAGCTTTATAGAGCCATGTCTAGTTTTGACATCCCTGCCAAACGTGTCCGTCTGTGCAGGCTGACGATGGAGAACGCCCCCTGCTCCATCAAGGTCGGTAATGACCTCACCGAGACCTTTGATGTCAAAAAAAGGCTTTAGACAAGGTGACGCGCTGTCATGTGACTTCTTCAATATGATACTTGAACGGATTGTGCGGAACTCACAAGCCAACACCGGAGGCACAATCTATTACAAGTCTGTACAACTGCTTGTATACGCCGACGATATAGACATTAACGGATGAACTCAGCGGGCTGTGGCCGGTGCGTTTACAAGCATTGAGGCAGAAGCTGCCAAAATGGGTTTAGCGATAAACGAGGGCAAAACCAAGTATATGCTGTCAAGAAGAAGGGACAACCAACACCGACGAATTGGACAGAACGTCACAGTGGGTAGCTATAACTTCGAGGTAGTAAGGAATTTTGTCTACCTTGGCTCTGCTATAAATTCCATAAACTCTAAAAACAACATCAGTGCAGAAATCAAGCGAAGAACAACTCTTGCCAATTGCTGTTTTTTTGGGCTTATACGGCAATTCAACAGTAAAGCCCTATATTGAGCAACTAAGGAGACTCTGTATAAGACCCTGATCATCCCAGTCCTGCTTTACGGCGCTGAAGCATGGACTTTATTAGAAGAGGATGAAGATATCCTTGGTCGTTTCGAGAGAAAAATTCTTCGTAAGATATTCGGTCCCGTTACGTTGACGGGTTTTGGAGGAGAAGATTCAACAACGAACTACATATGTATATGAGCTGTACAGCGACATCGACATAGTAAAAAAAAACTGCGTAATGGACGTCTGAGATGGCTACGAAATGTAGAGTCTTTGAATCTAACACGGAGGGATGACGCAGTACAGGACCTCCTCGCTGTAGGTGGCGCGCACAAGTTTAAGGTGACCTCGACCAACTTGGAGAGCGCAACTGGAGACAATTAGCTAAAAATTGAGCTGAATGGAGAGGCTCAGATTCACCCCAAATTGTAGCGCCACCTAAATAAGTAAGATGAACTGCTCTGGCACTGGGAAGATCTATTGTGCTGAAATTTAGATTCTAGATCATATCGTTCACTCCAGAGGCTATCTGGAACTTTAATAGCTTTTCCGGGTGTATCGCAGCAGGGCAAGTCGGTTGGACGAATTCGCTGCCAAGACTCCGTTTCTTCACTTGGATAAGATCGGGGTATTCTGTCATTACATGAAGAGAGGTCTCATCGCTCTCTAGGCATAGTCTACAGATAGGGTCCAATGATTTCAGTCTATGGAGATGCTTCTTTAGGAGGCAGCCACTGGCCACTGATAACACAATTGAAATTCAAAGATGATTTCTGCCCAGATTCATCAGAAACAGAGATTTCTTAAGTGACAGGACAGGGAAGAACTTGAAGCATTACTGGCCTGGGGTGTCATTCCAGATCGAAGCGTGAAAAAATGTCAAAATTTCAAATTCGAAAAAAATTCTATCTTGGTACAAGTA
The DNA here is from genome assembly GCA_945910035.1 of Brachypalpus laphriformis. Lineage (NCBI taxonomy): Eukaryota > Metazoa > Arthropoda > Insecta > Diptera > Syrphidae > Brachypalpus > Brachypalpus laphriformis. The sequence goes on from OX246756.1 coordinate 41,486,983, forward strand.
GGGTGATTTTAAATATTTCCTCCTGATAGATAGAATCCAGTGCGAAAATTTCAAATATTTGGGATCTATGATCAATAGCAAAGCAACCTGTGATGACGACATCAATCATCCCGTAAGCGTGGGGTGGATGAAGTGGCGAGAAAACTCCGATATCTGCTGTGACGATATACAAATACAAGGTGGCGCAAAATTAATCATCCAATTTTGTTTTTGAATTACTTTTTTACTAAATAAAAAAAAAAAAAATGATTTTGAGTGATGGAAATCTTTATTTGGACATTTACAACCTCCATTGCTTGTCTGTTTGTATACTGCAGCTGTCTAGCTCACAAATGTGAAATATGATTGGCGTACGACGCCATTTGCAAAAATTATAACATCTTCCGATAGGGTGATTCATTTTGCGCCACCTTGTAGTATGAGTAAATTAACGGCAACTGAGATGAAGATGCTTCGCATGACAGCATGAGTGACAAAGCTTGATCGAATGAGAAGTTCAAAGATCCGTGGAAACATTCACGTCAAGGAAACCTCTTACGAAAGATAGAGCGCGACCGGCTTAGCTGGTATTGCCACGTTCAAAGAAGAACCCTGTAGGAGAGGCAGGCCTATAAGCGCCTAGATCACACAATTGCAGCGACGCCAGCATATGATTGCCCTTAGTAACCCAGCGATGCAAAATCGGGAGACCTGCCTATATTTTCTGAGGTCAAATAGGCGAACCCCACAGGCGGATCAGTAGAAATGCGGTGAAGTGGGAGGGATATGGTCCCTTTTTTTTTTGGGATCATAACCTCGCCGAAATAGAAAGATAAAGAAGAAGATTGCCTACAAACAAGGTAACCATCTGGTGGTAACCATAGAATGCGAGGATTTGCCCGAGATGGACTTTTTGCGTTCTCTCTCAAGTCATCGCAAGTCCCCATCACAGCACGAGGCTGTGAGATATGTACGTAGGTTACACAAAGGTCGAAATTGCCCGCACTCTATCCACTCTTCAAGTGCTAGCGGCGTACTTTGTAATCAACTCTTGTTTCCCCACTGAATAGGTATTTATCAGAAGAATGAACTTAGTCCTACCCTCACTGATCCTTTTACCGTCACACTTACACACAAACATACATATTCCATCAACAAATCGAGAAATATGTAGGTATTCCCACAATACGTCGCCACAAAGGTATTCAAGTCTCCTTGGATACTCCAAGGAATTTCCGATTTCCATAGAAATTTCCAAAATAACTCGCTTTAATCACTGTTCACAGGACACACTTCTTGTCAACAACCCAGCCCACTGTTTATTTCAAAATGTCAACCTGTCACAAGGAAAGGTTTCATTTCAAAAGTTCAAGGACCCCTCAACCCACTATTCGAACACATGCCTCCCGAGAGAAAGCCGCTAAGATTTATTTTTCTCCTTTTTCACAATCAAAATACGAGCAGATGTCCTGCCAACTACCCTTCCTGGTTCAATAATTTAAGCAAATGAGCAAAACCACTTACAGTATATCTCTGTCGCTGGTCTCCAAATGCCAACTGTGACGATTGCCCGCTGAATCTCCTGCCCTCGAATGATCACCTCCTCGTAGAACAACTCCACTGCTGGCAGTTGTTATCACTTTCATGTCGCAATCGCTAATGTTATCCTTTTTTGACTCATCTCCAACAGCCGTCGCACCGGCATCCTCACTGTCCGCCGAATACCATTTGGTTTCATTTCCTCCATCGTCCTTCTCTGTGCAGGGCTTCTTGCACAGATGTCCACTGTCGAGTTCAAATTCCGTAACAGATTCGCGACCACTATCACACGCCCCACCACCCCCTCCTGATGTAACCGCACCACTCTCACTGTTAATTTCTATTTTCACGATATTCTCCAACGAAATTTTCTCATCGCCAGCAATTATTTCGGCCATTTTCATTCAGGAAAACCAATTTTCACACAAAAATTCACAAAACACGACTTTTTCCCGGCAAAACTTCACAAACCCACACACACAGCAATAGGGACATTCACTCACACTTACGCGCTATAAATTCAAATTCGATTTTCAAGCGAAAAAAAAAAAATTGACAAAGCAAACAGTAACAGCACTCGTCGCGGTAAACTCCTTTTTTCCCCGTCGGTCAGGCCGCCTTCAGGAACAAAACTTCCCTTCTTGGTCCTTCGGATGGACTCTAATTAGCTTCGGGTGGGATATTTTCTTGGCACTAATTCTACTGATATGTATACATCGCATTTTAATTAACCAAACAGAATGCGCACGCAGCAAACTACGAGATACAAATCAGTCGCGAATCAAAGGAAAACAAAAAATAAATAAATCGATTCGTCCAAACAAAAACGGAAAAGCGTCAAAAAACTGTAGAAACACGGCGCTGTTCTCCGTTCAGCTGTTCACACTCTCACGTATTTTTTATCAATGAAAAGAGAATAGAGACGGAGAGACATGAAAACCGTTGGTGGATTTGTGCAGTTTGTTGTGTGTGCAAGGAGAGAAGCAGCGCGAATTGAATTTTTTTTTACCGAAATATTTGGAATGTGAAAGAACAAGAGGGAATGAACTGTTTGAGAAGATGTGGGAATTGAGTGAGAGATTTTCGAGCAGTTGCTGTTTTGAGGGCATTGCCAGAGTGGGATTTTTGAGATGTAAGCGCGGGCGAGTTTTCATAGTCTGAATTTATTTTATTTTATTTAGGGGCTTATTGCGAGTATACAGTAATCCCTCGATTTACTTCGAGAGGTGTTGCAAGAAATGAGGACGCAAGTCGAGACGACGTAAACCGAGAAGTACAAAAATTACATACAATGTCAAATTTTAATTTGTGTGAATCCCCAAATCAAGAAAAAACAAACCATGAGAATCCCCGATTAAGTTCCATTTAATCTGCCAATTTTCAAATTTAAACTGCTTAAATGAAGCAATTTCAAATCTAAACGGCTAAGAAAATCACCGAATATGACAACGTAAATCGAGAGATAGGACGACGTTAAACGAGGCAAGGTTCATTATTTTACACAACGTAAATCGATACGACGTAAGCAGAGGTAACGTAAATCGAGGGATTGCAGTATTACACAAACAAATCTGTTTGACCTTTTTCGATTATCACTACCGTTATACTGGTTTTCAGAGCACGGGTGGATGGGAAAGGGGGAAAAAAGACAGAGGAGATGCCGGTTTGCGTTGGCATTAAATGTTTGAAAGTTGTAATGATTAGGAAATTCAGAGACTGGTCGATCATCCCACAAACGTGTTGTTCGGCTGGTCAAACGGTAGTGCATGCGATCATATGAAAACACAAGCGTTTTCACTCAGCTGAGGCCTACCAACTCCTACTCTCAACCTCCACGCGGTGACAGCCAGGTGCCTAGTACCTTAATCCAAGAGATGGGTAACCAACCCCGTTTGGCGGATTCTTGGTGGCAGCAGATGAGAGAGGGGGGGAAGAGTGCTTTTTTCACTAGAGCACTTCTTCCTGTTCCAGGCGGCAGCGGACGAATTCCCTAGACGGAGTCAACGGTGGCGTCTATAGTTCCAGTTAGATTGAACTTAGTGAATACCTTGCGCGAGCTGCTTCGACGTATTCGGATCGCAGGTCGGTAAGGAATTTCCAATGCTGGTCAGGACATTGGAATAGAGATGGTGGCGGAGGAGCCCTTAATGGGCCAACGGCAGCGCTCATACTCCCGTAGTGGACTACTGGCACCGGTGTACCCGGCCCCTCGTCCTAGGGGAATAATTAAGGAACTGGCCCTCCAGGTTGGGGGTTGTGCCGTCGGGGTAACTTCCCTACCACGTAAAAAACACATGGTTCCGAAACAACCAAAAGCCTCGGATAAGGATGACCCAACTAATGACGACCCCAGCAAACGAAATAAGGACAACGACCTTCGGATCTGTACGTGGAATGTTCTGTCCCTTTACAGACCACGTGCAGCCGAACAACTAGCAGAGGCCCTAGACTGCTATAAAGCAGATATTACCGCCATCCAGGAAGTGCGATGGGATGGGCCAGGCAAAAAGAGGATGAAAAACTGTGACATCTACTACGGTGATTGCTACAGAGGCAACAGGCAACGCTTATTCGGATGCGGATTTGTCATACGCGGCAGACTTAGGCAAGAAGTCTTAAGCTTCCGACACGTGAGCGAGCGTATTATGACTATCCGGATCAAGGCTAAATTCGCTAACATAAGCCTAATATGTATTCATGCCCCCACAGAAGAAAAGGACCCTGCCACCAAAGAGTGTTTCTACGAGCTCCTCGACAAAACATATGAGCAATGTCCTAAATACGACGTTAAAATCGTTTTGGGCGATTTTAACGCCAAAATAGGAAAGGAGGACGTCTTTAGTAGGGCAGTCGGTAAGCATAGCCTACACGACACCACGTCTGATAACGGACTAAGGCTAATTGATTTCGCTATGGAGCGAAATGTCACCATAGCAAGCACATGGTTTCCTCATCTCGATATTCATAAGCAGACATGGCGGTCCAATGATCATGTCACGATCAACCAAATTGATCATATTGCGATCGACGCAAGGCATGCCTCCAGTATTCTGGATGTCCGGACCTTCCGAGCGGCCAACATAGACTCGGATCATTACCTTGTTGTAGCCAAGGTACGAATACGGATATCCCAATCTGAGCAACAAAGAAGAATCACTGTGAGAAAATTTAACGTCGAAAAGCTACAATCGCAAGAGACCGCCAGACTCTTCGCTGAACGCGTATCCCGAAATCTCTCAATCACCCCTTTGCCACCAGCATCAAGTACCGAAGACCAGTGGCAACGCTGCCAACATGAAACGCCGCGACTGATGTGCTGGGTTTCGCTCGACCACCACCGCGAAACCCCTGGTTTGACGAAGAATGCTGGCGAGTGCATGCAGCAAAACAAGAGGCATACAAAGCGGCGCTGCAAAAGAAGACGAGAGCTGCTCGTGAGCTCTACGAGCAAAAGAGACGGGAAGAACATCGGCTTCTCCAAAAGAAGAAGAAAGAGCATGAGAAGCGCGCGTTTGAGAATATCGAGAGTCTATACTCCAGGAACAATGTACGGAAGTTTTACCAAAAGGTAAAAAGAACGTGTCAGAGAAGTAATACCCGTACAGAAACCTGTAGAGATGAAAATGGAAACCTCGTAGTAGAATCGGTGCTGAGAATATGGAAAAACTACTTCTGCAGACTGTATAACGGCGACGAAGACCAACATCCCGCTGTCAGGCAGAATGAACCATTCAACATAGACGATGATAGTCAAAATTTCCGTCCACCTGACCAAAACGAAGTGAGGATAGCAATATCCAAGCTAAAATGGAACAAGGCTGCTGGACCTGACGGCTTACCGGCCGAACTTTTCAAGGCAGCTGGGGATGAATTGGTAGAGTGCATACACCAACTCATTTCTAATATTTGGTCAGACGAGTGTATGCCTGATGAATGGAATCTCAGCATCGTTTGCCCGATCCACAAGAAAGGAGACCCCCTCAACTGCGCCAATTATAGAGGCATCAGTCTCCTCAACATCGCATACAAGATCTTTTCTGCGATATTGTGTGAACGCCTGAAACCTTTTATCAACAGTCTGATTGGACCCTATCAGTGCGGTTTCAGGCCAGGAAAGTCCACCATCGATCAAATCTTCACACTTCGGCAGATCCTGGAGAAAACCCAAGAATTCCAAATCGATACTCACCACCTCTTTATCGATTTCAAGGCCGCCTATGACAGCATCTATAGAGAAGAGCTTTATAGAGCCATGTCTAGTTTTGACATCCCTGCCAAACTTGTCCGTCTGTGCAGGCTGACGATGGAGAACGCTCGCTGCTCCATCAAGGTCGGTAATGACCTCACCGAGACCTTTGATGTCAAAAAAGGCTTTAGACAAGGTGACGCGCTGTCATGTGACTTCTTCAATATTGTACTTGAACGGATTGTGCGGAACTCACAAGCCAACACCGGAGGCACAATCTATTACAAGTCTGTACAACTGCTTGCATACGCCGACGATATAGACATTATCAGAAGATCTCAGCGGGCTGTCACCGGTGCTTTTGCAAGCATTGAGGCGGAAGCGGCCAAAATGGGTTTGGCGATAAACGAGGGCAAAACCAAGTATATGCTGTCAACTAGAAGGGAAAACCAACATCGACGAATTGGACAAAACGTCACCGTGGGCAGCTATAACTTCGAGGTAGTAAGGGTCTTTGTCTACCTTGGCTCTGCTATAAATTCAGCAAACAAAATCAGTGCAGAAATCAATCGAAGAATAACTCTTGCCAATCGCTGTTTTTTTGGGCTTATAAGGCAATTCAACAGTAAAGCCCTATCTCGAACAACTAAGGAGACTCTATATAAGACCTTGATCATCCCAGTCCTGCTTTACGGCGCTGAAACATGGACTTTATTAAAAGAGGATGAAGATATCCTTGGTCGCTTCGAGAGAAAAATTCTTCGTAAGATTTTCGGTCCCGTTTGCTTTGACGGGTTTTGGAGGAGAAGATTCAAGCACGAACTATACGAGCTGTACAGCGACATCGACCTAGTCAAAAAACTGCGTATTGGACGTCTGAGATGGCTAGGACATGTAGAGCGAATGGACACCAACGCTCCGGCCCGCAGAGTCTTCGAATCTAACCCCGAGGGACGACGAAGTAGAGGGAATCATCGCCGTAGGTGGCGCGCACAAGTTCAAGGGGACCTCGACCAACTTGGAGTGCGCAACTGGAGGCAATTAGCTAAAGACCGAGCTAAATGGAGAGGCTTGTTGGTTGAGGCCCAGGTTCACCCCGAACTGAAGCGCCACCTAAGTAAGTAATAATTGATTTGTTATGAATTTTATGTATTGAAAATGGCGGAGCAAATAGCAATCGAAGTGAGAAAAGTACTGAATATTTTTACATTATATTTACTTAATAATTGTGTATTTAGATACTTATGTCAGAAAGTGAGGATACAACAGATTCTGCTGAAAGCTCAGACATGGATACGTTTAACAGCGAGTCATCATCTTCTGAGAGGGATTTTGAAAGTCACCAAAAAATTCAAGATTTTGATAATGTTGTAAGGAACTACGGGGATGCTGATTTTAAAAGTCACTTTCGTCTGAAACGTACCAGAGCTCTAATATTAATTGGTAAATGCGTCCCTTCACAAATTGGTTTTATATTTGTTTTTTTTATTTCAGAGCCGTATAAAGAATCGCATTTTTACTTAGCTTCGGATATGAGAGGAAGGAAGAAAGTTGGAGCTCAAAAAGGAAATATACCTCTTTTTATGGTACATGCCAAATACAAACAGCTTTTGAGAAATCGGGAACTTATTTGGCATTTGGAAGTCCTCAGCGTGGAACGTCGTAAAAAGGGTTTCTTCCTGGCTCATTTCTATTGGCCACGACTACATTCAGTGGCCAAATGAAAGCGAAACTATCCGAAACACATCTGCCTTCGAACGAAAGACGAGAATGCCTGGCATCATAGGGTGTATCGACGGGTCCCACATTAAAATAAAAGCTCCCTCCGTCAATAAAGAATGCTATTTCAATCGGAAACGTTTCTACAGTATTTCTTTGCCGGGCGTGGTTGGTTTTGACAAAAATATTATTAATGTGTACTGTGGTGAGCCAGGAAGTCTCCATGATAGCCGAGTTCTTCGAAGATCCCGCTTATATCGTAAAGCTTCCGAGGATTTACATGGAACGTTCAAAAGAAATTCTTTTTTGCTCGGCGATTCCGCCTATCCATGTATGGATTGGATAATCCAACCATTCAAGGACAATGGTTCCTTGACGGGGATTCAACGCCAATTTAATTGCATGTATTCAAAAAGGAAAGAGTCATTGTAGAGCACTCATTCGATTTGTTGAAAACCCACTTTCGACGGCTCCTTCATTTCACTGAGCAAATTCACATACACATGATCGTCAATTTAGCTATTTGCGGATGCAGTCTACACAATATCTGTCTGTATAATAACAATATTTTAGAAAATGAAGAAACAGATGAGGAAAGTCAACCTAACCACAGCACTGAAGTACATGCACATTCACATTCGAGAATGAGCAGAAGAGATCAACTTATAAATGAACTTATTAATAGACACATTTTAAATCCAGTTTAATTTATTTTGCTTATATTTACATTAATACTTTATACTTCATTCAAAACAATAGCATCAAACTTAATATAAAATTCACAGATTTTGGAACAAAGGAACTTAAAATTAATTTTGCACATTTCTTTCAAAACAATGAATGCAGTTTAGCTTCCATGCTTTTTTTATTAAAAAAAAGGGTTTACGAAATAGATTGCGAATGGATCCATTTTCTTTTCTCTTCAAACCAATTTTAGCAATCAACTGCTTAAAGAACAGCACTATGTATAAAGAAAAGCTAGAACTGATATCAAAATTATTTGAATGGCTTTATTTATTTTTTTTGTTAGTAAAGCCAAATAATTTGGTTGCGTCTAGATACTTGATAACTGTCGACTTTGGTCCATCTCTTCTTAACGATTACCTTGTACCTAGACACAAGCAAATTATTCGGCTTTACTGATAATTTAAAAATTATGGCTTTTCACATAATTTTGATATCAGTTCTAGCTTTTCTTTGTAGTGCTGTTCTTTGAGTTTAATTTCTGCCATCATTTTTTCGGTTTTTGCCGAAGCCACTAAACTTATAGGTTTAACTTTCTCTTCCGAGACCTTTCTTTTAAGCTCAGTTTTTATGTTGAAATATTATTGTCGTTCTGTTAATTTAGGTTCTTTTACAGGCGTAGGTGACGTAAACTCAAATTCTACATCCCTTGATTGATTCTCATCCGTGACAACAATCTTGGAAGGGCAGGGAAGACTAAAAGCTATATCGCCATCCATATCGATTGTATAGGAGTTGCTAATGATAGGACGATTTCCGAAAATCTCCTCCATTTCCTCCGCGAATGGAATTGGATTACCAGCTGCTCCTGTTCTTTTGGCGTTATCCTTTCCCGATTTGTAGGCTTTCAATAGATTTTTTAATTTGGAGTGGAGCATTGCGACCGTTGTTTGTTGTTGTTACTGAACAAAGCTCTTAGGCCGGTATTCACCGAGCAATCTTAAACTAAGAGCTTCATAAACCTATTCAACAACCAATATTAGTGCAGATTTATTAGCGCTCATAAGACTTATGAGTGGTCCCAATCACTCTTAAGTTAAGAGCGCTCGTAACTTAGGAATTTCGAAAATTTTCGAAATCAGCTGTGAACTGTTACTCAGACCAAACAAAGGACAGGCTGCATTGGCGTAATGCAAAAGAAGAAAGGCCGACGAATTTAATGCCTCCAGCATTTCCGTCAAAAGATCTGCCAACCAAATAAAAAATAAAATGTACCTTAATTAATTGTGATTAAAATCAGGAAAATACAATGGTTTTTTTTTTTTTTTTGACATTTCTCTCAGTTCGAAAGAGAGTTCGGAAACTCATTTAAGAACGCGTTTGGAAATCCGAAAATTAATTTTTCGCATATTCGAATTAGTATGGATACAAACCTATTAGTGTTCAAGTGCTGGTTCAATTGTTGTTTTTGCATCCTGTGTAAAAATATGAACTGAACCAGTTCACGGGGAAAACAAAACGCAGCTATTTTGTTTATAGTTGACCCTGTTTACTCGTTATCTGATGAGTGCGATATGTCGATAGTTTTTGGGTGAGAATAGTGAGGGGTAAAGAGAGACGGACAGTCATGAAGAAAATATAAAAATTGAGAGGAAAGTCACGTTCCACACCCGAAATGTTCCATTCTATTCCATTTTATCATTTTTAGTTCGATCGTGGAGTAGTGAAGATCGAGGGATGATATGAATAATTGGATATGAGAACGCTCTCCGATACACAATTGTTTCAATTCACTTATTCCACCCCGAAACTTTGGAAGGAGTGCTGCACTGAAAACTGCAGTGTGTGAACACGACATGACTGCCCACTACACACTCATCAGATAACATCTAAACAGGGTCTTTGACAATGATTTCTGCTGCTTTCGATCCCAACAGCGCATTTGTGGCTGAATGCTGAATTTGTTGTTCGGTGCGACCAAAACACGCGATGCCTTTCGTCGTTTATTTATTCTGTCAGGATTCAAAAAGTAGTGAACTGCCTTAAAGCCTTCATTCCTTTGAAGTGGACGAGACCGGGAAGTGCAAACTGCGATAAGTTAAATAATTGTATTAGAAAACAAGATTAAATGTTACTTTCTTTGACAGAAATAAAATATACTACCAGTAGTCCATTATTTTCTGAATTTTCATTTCGCTAGGAGGCACACTGCCAATTGTGATAAGCAGGGATACTTACTTACTTACTTAGGTGGCGCTACAGTTCGGGGTGAACCTGGGCCTCAACCAACAAGCCTCTCCATTTAGCTCGGTCTTTAGCTAATTGCCTCCAGTTGCGCACTCCAAGTTGGTCGAGGTCCCCTTGAACTTGTGCGCGCCACCTACGGCGATAATTCCCTCTACTGCGTCGTCCCTCGGGGTTAGATTCGAAGACTCTGCGGGCCGGAGCGTTGGTGTCCATTCGCTCTACATGTCCTAGCCATCTCAGACGTCCAATACGCAGTTTTTTGACTAGGTCGATGTCGCTGTACAGCTCGTATAGTTCGTGATTGAATCTTCTCCTCCAAAACCCGTCAACGCAAACGGGACCGAAAATCTTACGAAGAATTTTTCTCTCGAAGTGACCAAGGATATCTTCATCCTCTTTTAATAAAGTCCATGTTTCAGCGCCGTAAAGCAGGACTGGGATGATCAAGGTCTTATATAGAGTCTCCTTAGTTGTTTGAGATAGGGCTTTACTGTTGAATTGCCTTATAAGCCCAAAAAAACAGCGATTGGCAAGAGTTGTTCTTCGATTGATTTCTGCGCTGGTTTTGTTTGCTGAATTTATAGCAGAGCCAAGGTAGACAAAGTCCCTTACTACCTCGAAGTTATAGCTGCCCACGGTGACGTTTTGTCCAATTCGTCGATGTTGGTTTTCCCTTCTAGTTGACAGCATATACTTGGTTTTGCCCTCGTTTATCGCCAAACCCATTTTGGCCGCTTCCGCCTCAATGCTTGCAAAAGCACCGGTGACAGCCCGCTGAGATCTTCCGATAATGTCTATATCGTCGGCGTATGCAAGCAGTTGTACAGACTTGTAATAGATTGTGCCTCCGGTGTTGGCTTGTGAGTTCCGCACAATCCGTTCAAGTACAATATTGAAGAAGTCACATGACAGCGCGTCACCTTGTCTAAAGCCTTTTTTGACATCAAAGGTCTCAGTGAGGTCATTACCGACCTTGATGGAGCAGCGAGCGTTCTCCATCGTCAGCCTGCACAGGCGGACAAGTTTGGCAGGGATGTCAAAACTAGACATGGCTCTATAAAGCTCTTCTCTATAGATGCTGTGATAGGCGGCCTTGAAATCGATAAAGAGGTGGTGAGTATCGATTTGGAATTCTTGGGTTTTCTCCAGGATCTGCCGAAGTGTGAAGATTTGATCGATGGTGGACTTTCCTGGCCTGAAACCGCACTGATACGGTCCAATCAGGCTGTTGATAAAAGGTTTCAGGCGTTCACACAATATCGCAGAAAAGATCTTGTACGCGATGTTGAGGAGACTGATGCCTCTATAATTGGCGCAGTTAAGGGGGTCTCCTTTCTTGTGGATCGGGCAAACGATGCTGAGATTCCATTCATCAGGCATACACTCCTCTGACCAAATATTAGAAATGAGTTGGTGTATGCACTCTACCAATTCATCCCCAGCTGCCTTGAAAAGTTCGGCCGGTAAACCGTCAGGTCCAGCAGCCTTGTTCGATTTTAGCTTGGATATTGCTATCCTCACTTCGTTTTGGTCAGGTGGACGGAAATTTTGACTATCATCGTCCATGTTGAATGGTTCATTCTGCCTGACAGCGGGATGTTGGTCTTCGTCGCCGTTATACAGTCTGCAGAAGTAGTTTTTCCATATTCTCAGCACCGACTGTGATTCTACTACGAGGTTTCCATTCTCATCTCTACAGGTTTCTGTACGGGTATTACTTCTCTGACACGTTCTTTTTACCTTTTGGTAAAACTTCCGTACATTGTTCCTGGAGTATAGACTCTCGATATTCTCAAACGCGCGCTTCTCATGCTCTTTCTTCTTCTTTTGGAGAAGCCGATGTTCTTCCCGTCTCTTTTGCTCGTAGAGCTCACGAGCAGCTCTCGTCTTCCTTTGCAGCGCCGCTTTGATTTGAGATTTCGGGATACGCGTTCAGCGAAGAGTCTGGCGGTCTCTTGCGACGTTAAATTTTCTCACAGTAATTCTTCTTTGTTGCTCAGATTGGGATATCCGCATTCGTACCTTGGCTACAACAAGGTAATGATCCGAGTCTATGTTGGCCGCTCGGAAGGTCCGGACATCCAGAATACTGGAGGCATGCCTTGCGTCGATCGCAATATGATCAATTTGGTTGATCGTGACATGATCATTGGACCGCCATGTCTGCTTATGAATATCGAGATGAGGAAACCATGTGCTTGCTATGGTGACATTTCGCTCCACAGCGAAATCAATTAGCCTTAGTCCGTTATCAGACGTGGTGTCGTGTAGGCTATGCTTACCGACTGCTCTACCGAAGACGTCCTCCTTTCCTATTTTGGCGTTAAAATCGCCCAATACGATCTTAACGTCGTATTTAGGACATTGCTCGTATGTTTTGTGGAGGAGCTCGTAGAAACACTCTTTGGAGGCAGGGTCCTTTTCTTCTGTGGGGGCATGAACACATATTAGGCTTATGTTAGCGAATTTAGCCTTGATCCGGATCGTCATAATACGCTCGCTCACGTGTCGGAAGCTTAAGACTTCTTGCCTAAGTCTGCCGCGTATGACAAATCCGCATCCGAATAAGCGTTGCCTGTTGCCTCTGTAGCAATCACCGTAGTAGATGTCACAGTTTTTCATCCTCTTTTTGCCCGGCCCATCCCATCGCACTTCCTGGATGGTAATATCTGCTTTATAGCAGTCTAGGGCCTCTGCTAGTTGTTCGGCTGCACGTGGTCTGTAAAGGGACAGAACATTCTACGTACAGATCCGAAGGTCGTTGTCCTTATTTCGTTTGCTGGGGTCGTCATTAGTTGAGTCATCCTTATCCGAGGCTTTTGGTTGTTTCGGAACCATATATTTTTTACGTGGTAGGGAAGTTACCCCGACGGCACAACCCCCAACCTGGAGGGCCAGTTCCTTAATTATTCCCCTAGGACGAGGGGCCGGGTACACCGGTGCCAGTAGTCCACTACGGGAGTATGAGCGCTGCCGTTGGCCCATTAAGGGCTCCTCCCCCACCATCTCTATTCCAATGTCCTGACCAACATTGGAAATTCCTTACCGACCTGTGATCCGAATACGTCGAAGCAGCTCGCGCAAGGTATTCACTAAGTTCAACCTAACTGGAACTATAGACGCCACCGTTGACTCCGTCTAGGGAATTCGTCCGCTGCCGCCTGGAACAGGAAGAAGTGCTCTAGTGAGAAAAGCACTCTTCCCCCCCTCTCTCATCTGCTGCCACCAAGAATCCGCCAAACGGGGTTGGTTACCCATTTCTTGGATTAAGGTACTAGGCACCCGGCTGTCACCGCGTGGAGGTTGGGAGTAGGAGTTGGTAGGCCTCAGCTGAGTGAAAACGCTTGTGTTTTCATATGATCGCATGCACTACCGTTTGACATACATAAGCAGGGATAGGATTTTGCTAATTTTGCCTCTTTTTTTTGCTTAATCGGAAGATAGTATCGACACAAACACATTTCATGCCCTTCTGATTCCAAATATATGTATTTTATTTTGCTTTTTCTGCCTTTTTATGTCATAATTGCCTTTTTTGCCTTTTTCTGCCTTTTTTGCCTATTTTGCTTTTTTCTCAAAGTTTGTTCGCTAAAAATTGGGGGTGGCAATGGTGTAGTGGTAACATCGTCAATTGCCACGCTAATGGTTCATGGTTCAAATCCTGATGTCAGCAAGCATTTATTTATTTCTCATGAAATATATAAAGTCAGTCCGATCATTTGCAAAAGCTTCTGTGAACACTACTGCGAAGGCATAACACTGGCAGTAGCTTGATCATGTGGCTGGAAAAATTGTTCGCTCTGTTGATGATGATTTGCCCTTGACATCGATTATCGGGAAAAGAGTACTGTGAATCAGAAGCAATGACAATAATAACAAAAAAAAAATCTCCCCAATTATCTGGACGCCAACCCCGGAGAATAGCTGAAGCATAAACAACTGAGCTTCAAAAACCACTACACCAAAATCTTTCTCTCTATCCTTCCTTTCCATGCCCGCACTATGTGTTAGCATGATAAAGGTATTCATAACCCTTTGAGTGCGCGCAAATTATAAAAAAAAAAATTATTAGAAAAATGCCCGTTTGCATGTATGTATATCTGTGCAAACATGCTTCTTACTCACACTACGTAATACGCATACCTAAATTCCTAGACGCATTCAAATTTAAAACGTCTAGTCTGTGGGGAGAGTCAACATGGAAATATGTACATGACCACAGATGGTTTGCACTTGTATATGACCGCAGACGTTACTGTGTATAACTCTATTACATATTTCTTGTTTGTATACAATACATATTATGCGGATTATTTTGCTCAGATTAAAAAAATCGTCAGCGTTCTTGAAGACGATGGAAGCTGTGTTGTGTTTGCAAAGGAATTGATTGAATATGAAGCAATACAAGCGCAGCTGGCGTACATCAAAGTCAATTTTAGGCTTTTAGTCGACCCAAAAAAACGAATTTTCGAAGACTTACAAAAAACAGGTATTTTTAAGAGTCTGTACTTATATTTTTAACTAGCATTATTCTGATCAAGGAACATCAATTGGCGAAGTGTTGCCGGTTTTAAAGAATATTCAGCAAAACTTGAAAAAAGCAAAAGGGCCGATTGCAAAGGAAGTCCTGTAGAAGTTTACTGCCGTTTTCAATGCAAATACAGGACTGAAAACTATTGAGCAGATAAATTCTGTAATGAACGGCGACTTGGATTCCAAACTTCCAGAAAATATTGATGTTAATAATGTTGAAAGCTTTAAATGGGCTCCACTCGTTTCAGCTGAAGTAGAAAGGTCATTTAGCTCATTAAAGGCGCTTCTAAGAAACAACTGGAGAAGATTATTACCAGAAAATTTCAAAAAGCTTTTGGTAGTTCAATGCTACTATAACTAAATGTGCATTTACTTTCCATTTCTTATTTTTTAATAAATCCCTTTTTTTTGCCCTTTTAATTGTTTTGTTTTGCCTTTTTTTACTTTTTTATGTCAACAAAATCCTAACCCTGGTGATAAGTAAAGCAAACAGAAATATTGTTGAAAGCATTTCTTTTACTTATCAGTGAAGTGGAAAGAAAATGAAAAGCAAGAACCATTGTATTACAAAAAAAAAATACAAATATTTGGCGCAACAGCTCTTTAAAGCGCCAGGGCCTAGCTTCTCGCAACCACTCATGTTGTGTGCAATATATTTTTCACACGAATGGAAGGGACCTACAGTTTAATGCCGACTCCGAACGGCGAAAATTCCGAACTTTTTAATTCTATTTCGAAAATGCTCTGTCTTAGCTCAGGGCTCCCAATAGCTCAGCAGCAGCTAAGCGAGCTGTTCGTGATCTGGGTAATAATGTTTACTAACCAGATTAAATCTGAGTACTTAAAAAAAATTAACTAAATTGCATTTGCGTACCAAATAAATTGATTGATTGATTATTTTTTTATTAACTATTTGTTTTTGTGGTTTATGTAATATATTCTTAGATTCCCTATTTATTCACCCGCCATTTTTTCAAAATAAACTGATTGCTCTGAGAAACATTGTTTTCTTCTTTTTTTTTCTACTTCAGGCTACCTTGCAGAATGGAAAATTTAGCTACTTTTGCTACTTTTTCATTCTTTACTTTTGTTGGGCTACATTTAACTAGAATCGAGCGGCAACCCTGCTTCTAAGTCTGCTTTTACACGGTGACTCTTGAGTCATGACTCTTTTGAAATCACACAACTGTAAAAGAGAAAAAAAAATTAAATAGAAAAACAGCAACCCAGAAAGTCGTGGGTAGAATTTCGTTCGTTATTTTTCTATTTCACTTCATTTCCATTCGCTGCCTGTAGAGCGTAGACGTGGAAAGACCGGACTAAATTAAATTAAATGTAACTGGCTATTTCGCCGGTGCATTTTTTATAAAAAAAAGCGATAAAAAAGGGGAATAAAAGACATTTCTACTACGTCCAAGTGAGTCAATGGAGTTCACCTATAAGTTTTAACCCTATCTAGAGTGTGCAGAACGGTCCCGGGTGCATAAAACCAGACATGGGCGTTATATTTCAGCTTTCAGCGAATGAATGCCTCATAGACCGAGGCTAGATCAGAAGAGGTAAAATATTTCTTGTACCGTTTAAGAAATCCTAGGCATTTTGCAGCACTTTTGGCAACCTCGAACATGTTACCGTTCAATCGAAGATGGTTATTGATGCACAAACCGAGAATTTTAAGCATTCTGGATTCAGCCATGTAAGTACCATTCAAGAATAAAGGTTGAGGGTCTTGATTTCGCTTGTGAGACAGAAGGGAGCATTGTGTTTTGGATTTTTACTCTATTGATTGAACCTCATTTGGTTATGCTGTGCATGTCGGAATTTAATATGTCGAACATAAGTGTCTCACTACGCCTGAGGTTTCAATTTCGAATCACAGAAAACACCAAAAAGCTTTTTCACGGTCCCACCTCTCGCCAGCGTCTGACAAGCATCCGAGACTATTGTTGTCACGAAAAAGCTTCTCAAATCGCCGTTCGGACTCGCCATTAAACTGTAGGTCCCTTTCATTCGTGTGAAAAATATAACGCACACAACATGAGTGGTTGCGAGAAGCTAAGCCCTGGCACTTAAAGAGTTGTTGCGCCAAATATTTATTTATTTATTAACACAAGTTGCCGTTTCTCTTCCACGGCCGAAGAGCTAGAAAGTGAGTTAGGGAACGAATATGAAAAACTTAGGGTACTGTCATCAGCGAAGGAATGGATTGGGTAAGAAGTGACAGACACAAGGTTATTTATAAAATTGATAAAGAAAGTTGGAGACAAAATGTAGCCCTGGGGGATTCCAGTATTTATGTGGTTAATTTCAGACTTGAAGCCGTCCAAGACAACCTGTATTGAACGAGCCGAAAGGTAGTTTCTAATCTACAGACCTATCGATGCCCTTTGCACGCATTTTTGGTAAAAGAGCTTGATGTCAAACTTTGTCAAATCCCTAATCAATATCGAGCGCAAACTTAATCTTTTTTAGGAATGGGCAATACAAATGCTGTTTTCCACCTTCTCGGAAACAGCTCAGAAGAATGAGATAGACATAAACGCTTACGCAGTGGTTTTGCCAGCTTGGAAGAACACCTCTTCAGAAGTATGAGGGACATACCATCTGAATAATCATATTTCTGTATGTTGACACCTTTGAGTACTCTTGTAACTGTACGAGTGGGAAATCGTACTTGTACAATCCAAAATTCTACGCTCTAAAGTGCAGGTGGAGACAAAGTACTATCTGGCAGGGTGGAGCTCGCTGCAAAGTGAGCAGCAAAAAGACTGGCTTTGTCTAAGGAGCTGGCAGCTGGAATGCAATTTTATCAAATTTAGTCACAGTATTACGTAGTTTAATAGAATATCTCAACTAGAATTGACTTTTTGAAATCGAAAATAATACAAAGCTCTGGAGCCTTCAATTCAAATGTATTTTTTTTTTTGCGAAAATAATGAGCTATCCAGTTTCGTGTCTTTAAGAAGGAATTAGAGGAGGTTCATCGAGCTGACATTTTATCAATATTTATGTACTTACTTAGGTGGTGCTACAGTCCGGAGTGGACCCGGGACTCAGTCCACAATCCTCTCCAGCCGGCCCGGAAATAGTTACAAATTTTTCGCTTCAACTGCGTGATTGGTTGAATAGTTTGTCCTAGCGAATGCGCTCGATGCAGATATCCCTACCGGTCCGAAGAGAACATGGCGAAGAACTAGGATCCATAAGGGGATGCAAGGTATAAGTAAGTAAAGTACTCAAGAACATCAGTAGGCGCAATGATGATTGTTCACCTATCGCCGACTTGTCGGCAGTAGTTCTAAGACAATGTTTTAACGACTTTTGGCGTCCTCCGTAGTACCTCAGTGATCCTGCCGCCACTGATCTTTACTTACTTACTTAGATGGCGCTACAGTCCGGGGTGGACCTAGGCCTCAACCAACAAACCTCTCCAGCCAGCGCGGTTACGAGCCAGCTGCCTCCAGTTGCGCACGTCAAGTTGGTTGAGGTCCCCCTCCACTTGTTTGCGCCACCTACCGCGAGGTCGTCCTTTACTGCGTCGTCCATCCGGGGTTGATTCAAAGACTTTCTTGGCGGGAACGTTGGGCTCCATCCGCTCCAAATGACCCAGCCATCTTAGTCACTGTGTGTGAACTCTTCTGGCTAAGTCGATGTCCTTGTACAGGCCGTACAGTTCGGCATTGTACCTTCTTCTCCACTCACCGTCTATGCAGACGGGACCAAAGATCGCTCGAAATAACCAAGGGCATCTTCATCTGGTTTTGTCAAAGCCCATGCCTCTGCACCATACAGCAGGACTGGGATGATTAGAGTCTTATAACTGATGTCATTTGCGGAGTTCACCATAGAGCCTAGGTAGACAAAATCCATTACTACCTCAAAATTGTATCTGTCTATTGTGGCGTTCTGTCCAAGACGCCGATGTTTGGTGTCCTTTTTTGTAGACAACATATATTTTGTTTTGCTTTCATTGACCGCTAGACCCATCTTTGCTGCCTCGATCTCAATACTCGTAAATGCCCCATTGACGGCCCGCTGAGTTCTTCCGATTATGTCAATGTCATCGGCATATGCGAGTAGTTGTACAGACTTGAAGAAGATTGTACCTCCGGGGTTGGCTTGTGAGCTTCGTACAATTCTCTCAAGTACTATGTTAAAGAGATCGCATGATAGCGCGTCGCCTTGTCTAAGACCTTTCCTGACATCGAACGGTTCGGTGATGTTCTTACTGACTTTGATGGACCAGCGAGAGTTCTCCATCGTCATTCTGCACAAACGGACGAGCTTGGCAGGGATGCCAAGACTAGACATGGCTCTGTGTAACTCGTCTCTATACACGCTATCATAGGCAACTTTCAAATCGATGAAGAGGTGGTGCGTATCGATTTTAAATTTCCAGGGGTTTTTCCAAGATCTGCCGTAGTGTGAATATTTGGTCAATGGTGGACTTTCCCGGCCTGAAACCGCACTGATAAGGACCTATCAGGTTGTTGACGATCGGTTTTAGGCGTTCACATAATACGGCAGACAGGATCTTATATGCGCTCTTGGTGAGACTTATACCTCTGTAGTTGGCACAGTTCAGAGGGTCTCCTTTCTTCAGGATCGGGCATACTTTCGTCTGACCAGATTTTACAGATGAGCTGGTGCATGGTCCTTACCAGCTCATCTCCTCCTGCCTTGAAAAGTCGGCAGCAAGGCCGTCGACTCCAGCAGCTTTATTGGATTTGACTTTAGAGATCGCTATCCTCACTTCATTCTGATCGGGTGGACGGGAATCTTGACTGTCATCGTCACTGTTGAACGGCTCATTCTACCTGACAGCGGAATATTGGTCATCATCGCCGTTTAACAGTCTGTAAAAGTGTTCCTTCCATATCCTCAGCACCGACTGCGATTCTACTACTATATTGCCATTTTCGTCCCTGCAGGCTTCTGTTCTGGCTTTGGAACCCTGGCATGTTCTTTTTACCTTTTGGTAAAATTTTTGAACATCATTCCTGCAATAAAGTCTCTCAATCTCCTTTTATTTTCTTTCTGAGAAATCTATGTTCCTCTTTTCCTCACGTAGAGCTCGTAAGCAGCTCCAATCCTTCTATGCAGCGCAGCTTTGTACGCCTCTTGTTTTGCTGCATGTGCTTGCCGGCATTCCTCATCAAACCAGGGGTTTCGTTGTGGTGGCCGAAATAAACCCAGTACATCAGAGGCGGCATCTCTGATGGCTTGTTGGCAACGCTGCCACTGGTCTTCCGCATTTGCTGCTAGCGGCATAGGACTTAGATTGAGATTAGAAGAAACTCGATCGGCAAAGGGTCTGGCGGTCTCTTGCGATTGTAGCCGCCCGACGTCAAATTTCCTTACAGTGTTGAGTTGATTTCGCTCCGTTGTGGATATCCGCATCCGTACCTTGGCTACAACTAGGTAGTGATCCGAGTCCACGTTGGCTCCTCGGAAAGTCCGGACACCCAGAATACTGGAAGAGTGCCTGCGTCGATCGCAACGTGATCGATTTGGTTGACAGTTTTTCGATCAAAGGAGGGCCATGTTCCTTTGTGAATGTCGAGACGTGGGAACCGCGTACTAGATACGACAAAGTTTCGCCCTGCCGCAAAGTCGATTAGCCTGAGTCCGTTGCCGGATGTGATGTCGTGCAGGCTGTGCTTTCCGACCATGCTACTAGAGACGTCTTCTCTTCCTAGCTTTGCGTTAAAATCACCTAGGATAATTTTAACGTCGTGGTAAGGGAATTGCTCATACGTCTTGTCCAAGAGCTGGTAGAAGTCATCCTTTGTCGCGTCGTTCTTCTCCTCGTGAGGGGCGCGAACGCATATTAGGCTTATATTGGCAAATTTAGCATTGATACGGATAGTCATGAGGCGCTCGTTCACATGCCGGAAACTCAAGACTTCTTGCCTAAGTCTGCCTCCAATGACAAATCCCCATCCGAATAGACGCTGTCCTTGTTGTCTGTAGCAATCGCCGTAGTAGATGTCGGAGTTTATCATCCTCCTTTTGCTCGACCCATCCCATCACACTTTTGGATGGCGGTAATGTCTGCTTTAAGACACTCTAGGGCCTCCGCAAGTTGTTCGGCTGCACGTGGTTTGTAGAGGGACCTAACATTCCATGTGCAGACACGAAGATCGTTGTCCTTTTTATATTTGCTTGGGTCTTCAACAGTAGAATCATCCATATCCGAGGCTGTTGGTTGCTTCGTAACCGAAAGTTTTTTACGTGGTAGGGAAGTTAACCCGACGGCACAACCCCCAACCTGGAGGCCACTGATATTTGTCCTAACATTAATCGATATTCACCTCAACTTAAAGAATACTGGTCCATCCATTTACGCGGACAATAAGAAGACTTTTAAGATAATTTCCCTCGTACCAGGGTCTGTCTGTTTTACTAAATCTGAATTGAGGAGAGCTCGAATTTAGTTCGCACATAGGATTTAGCAAACTTTGGTCTAAATAATTCTCGAATCCTTACATCACTTAATTACTATACGTCATCTTTGTTTAGTTTGGTCCCCCTATCACGATACCAACTCTTTTAGAATTCGAGCTGTGCAGCGTACGATCATCCATTTCGCCGTATGTGGTTTCTTCTAGGTTGACAATTATAGCTTGACTCCACACATAGACCGACTCCAACTGATCAGCCTGCAAACTTTATAACAAACATCGTCACGTTACTGATTACCATATAAATGCACAGAGCCTGCGTGGCTCATTCTCCCGCTCTACTGCAAACGACCAACCTGAATGCTAACCCTCGCCACATTGGGTCTTTCTGTTTTATTTAGCTTCAAGTAATTACTTAAGAGTCGTTACTTACTTACTAAGGTGGCGCTACAGTTCGGGATGAACCTGGGCCTCAACCAACAAGCCTCTCCATTTAGCTCGGTCTTTAGCTAGTTGCCTCCAGTTGCGCACTCCAAGTTGGTCGAGGTGCCCTTGAACTTGTGCGCGCTACCTACGGCGATGATTCCCTCTACTGCGTCGTCCCTCGGGGTTAGATTCGAAGACTCTGCGGGCCGGAGCGTTGGTGTCCATTCGCTCAACATGTCCTAGTCCTTAAGAGTTGTTGCATTAAGCTTAAATAAATCAATATACGTAATCAGGCTTTTAGGATATAGTGGTCCGTTTTCTAGAACATTCTGGACTAAAGAAAGACTAAAGATATATATAGATCTATCCATTCGAAGCTATAATTTTCCCAATCCATTTTTCCTGAGAATTGCTTAAGGTTATAAAATTAGTATGCCGGCGAATCAATAATACTTACACATTGACACGATTGACGCGCCTACTAAACAGGACTCAGAGACTATTCCTCTAAGTCACTAATGTAATAATTGATTTAATTATAAAAGGCTTACGCTACCTACTTACTGGAAATCCCAACTTGCTCGGTTTCTGTACCTGTGGAAAATATTTCTATGGCAGTTTTATTGGGCACAATAAATTCATTGTAAAATACTTATTAGTTTATTGTTTTCATTATTACTATTATCTTTTAGTAACAAGTAATTAAGATTACGTGGTAATAATAAACTTATTGAGCCTACCTGCGGAGACTACTTAATTGTTTGTTTTTTTTTAGATATTAACTTACTTAGTTACGAAGGAATGCAGAGTATAGAAAGAAGGTTGTCTTTGCCTTAAGAACTACAGTCAATTCGGCAGATCTGATATAGTTTTCGTATCCAGTAGACAGGAATTACACAAAATCATCTCCCAAAGTCCACGCTGCCACATCAATGGTCACTGCATACTCTACGTGCAAGTCTATTTTTCTCTGTCAGTGTACAGCTTTTGTAAGAACAAGGTACAATCTACAATGGTAGAAAGTTTGCGTTTCAATGAGAGTGCACAGAAATTTAACTAGGTGCTAAAATGGGGTTTAAGTGCAAAGGACCGCCTTATGTCTGAATGCATGTGATGGACCAACCCTCATCCGCCTATTGATTTCTTTTCTTATGCACTGATTATATTAATCCTCAATATATAGTGCGAAAGCGTACTCCTGCTAATAGGTTCAGTGATTAGTACGGGCGTACAGTTTCGACCTGTTAAGATACACTTTTACAACAACAATTTGGCATACCCAATTTTTACAAATGTCCTTTTAGCATTCCACATATACCTCTCGTCAGGTAAAAAGGCAGTGCATTTGCAAAAACAAAGACTGCTAGTAAAAACCAACCCTGGTAATAACAGAGCATCCTTAATTACTAATACTAATCAACAACTAATACTAGCAGCACCCTTGCTTATTATTGGCTCATAGCGGTAAGGGTGGGTTTACAAAAAAATTGTTGCACTGCGCAGCGCAGGTAGATTATGTATTTTTTTTTTTAGCCTGAAATCCTTATAAGTACCGTGGTGAATGCATGCGAATTTCATAATCAAACTTTATTCAATAGTGAACGGACGTCAAGCTCAAAATCATGGCACACACATCTTCCGCAACCAAATCTTCAACTCTAGTTGAAACACCAGAGTTCACCGAACTACAAAATTTCCTTGGGTTCGACTTGAGGAAAAGTCTTGAGAAATTGGAGAAGGACTTGAAAAGGCTTGTCTTAGAAGTACTGATCCGGGAAAAACACTCATCAGGCGAGGTCTCTAAGCATACGTTTGAGTTCAGCTTGAAAGACAATGACGGCAAATGGAAGGAGAAATCTCAAATGGACCGCTCAAAGCCAGAATACATTGAGCAATTACTTAAACGTATTAAGTCGCTTGAAGAGGACCGCAGTAAACTTCTGGAGAAGGCAACAGCAAAAGTCAACGAGATTCAACGGGAGTACAGAAATAAAGACTTCACAGTTGAAATAATTAAGCGGATCTCACACTCAAAGGATACCTCAGAGTCTAAACCCCAACTATCCTGTGATGAAAAGTCATCCGCTTTAGACCGAAAAAGCAGCAAGATCAAGTATGACCGTTATCAACATAAACCTCATGATGGAAAGTCATCATCATCAGAAGGAAGCAAAAGGAAAAGCAGCTCTGACAGCCATCCTCAGCCTAAACCTGAAGCCGCTCACGATGAAAAGTCATCCTCATCGGAACGAAATAGCAGTAAAACCAAGTCTGACCGTCATCAGCATAAGCCTCGCGATGAAAAGTCATCAGCATCGGGAGGAAGCAAAAGGAAAAGCAGTTCTGATAGCCATCGTCAGTCTAAACCTGAAGCCACTCACGATGAAAAGCCATCCTCATCGGACCGAAAGAGCAGTCAAACCAAGTCTGAGCATCATCAACATAAGCCTCGCGATGAAAAGTCACCAGCATCGGAGGAAAGTCAAAACAAAACTGGGTCTCGCAGCCATTCAATGCGCAAGTCGCAAAGCTCTGGTGATGAAAAGTCTTCCGCATCGGAAGGAAGGAAAAGGAAAATCAGCTCTGACAGCCATGCCGAGATGGAGCAACCACCGAAACGACGACCGCGCCTTGAAGAGTATCCAAAGGAGTTAGACCCACGCTCTGATATTTTAATAATTGGGCCTAACAGGACACAGCTACACCGCAAGGACTACGAATCGATACGTTGGGTGGATTCGGTGTCAGCAACAATGCAGCTGTGTAGTCGCATATTTGGCGATAATGCCATGGCTACGCATTCCTTGACTGGTAACGAATCAGTCTATGATGGACCACTAAAGTCACAGCTGAATCCCGACAAGACGGCCGATATTGTTTATTTGGTGTGCTCCAGGTTCCGTGGGAAGGAACGAGTCGTGCATTACACAATCAAGAAAAGATGCGAAGATGCTGCCAGGAGGCTCGCGGCAAAATTAGGTAAATTAGTTAATTAAGGTTTTATATTTCGCTTGTAGTTATTTAAGTTTTTGAGAATATGAATAAAATAAAAGAAAAAAATTAAAAAAAATTAAAAATGTTTGAAACTTTTTATTATGAAATTGATATTCTTATCTGGAAGGGAAGTTGCTTCTATAAAGGGTTTGTGTTTCACAAGTCTCATTTTCCGCTCTCATTTCGTTTCTTTGGGCAAACACCAATCTGATTTGGTGAACAAAAAGAAACTCGGTCATCATCTAGTTCGACAAGTAACTCTACATTGCTTTGAAAACTATTTTATCATTTGCTCGCGTGGCAGCCATGGAATATGAAGTCCTTTCTGTCACTCTGATCGCTTGTGTTATGTTTTCTTATTATCAGTGTGACCAATAGAACCAAATCTTCAGTACATATATACAAATAAAATTTACTTGGAATTTATTACTTAGATGACTCTCTATAGTCCGGGGTGGGCCTGGGTCTCTATAGTTGGCACAGTTGAGGTGGTCTCCTTTCTTGTGGATCCGGCAAACGATGCTGAGATTCCATTCATCAGGCATACACTCGTCTGACCAAATCTTAGAGATGACTTGGTGTATGCACTCTACCAATTCATTACCAGCTGCCTTGAAATGTTCGGCCGGTAAGCCGTCAGGTCCAGTAGCCTTGTTGGATATTTCTATCCTCACTTCGTTTTGGTGGACGGAAATTTTGACTATCATCGTCTATGTTGAATGGTTCATTCTGCCGGCAAACGATGCTGAGATTCCATTCATCAGGCATACACTCGTCTGACCAAATCTTAGAGATGACTTGGTGTATGCACTCTACCAATTCATTACCAGCTGCCTTGAAATGTTCGGCCGGTAAGCCGTCAGGTCCAGTAGCCTTGTTGGATATTTCTATCCTCACTTCGTTTTGGTGGACGGAAATTTTGACTATCATCGTCTATGTTGAATGGTTCATTCTGCCTGACACCGGGATGTAGGTCTTCGTCGCCGTTATACATTCTGCAGAAGTAGTTTTTCCATATTCTCAGCACCGATTCTACTACGAGGTTTCCATTTTCATCTCTACAGGTTTCTGTACGGGTATTGCTTCTCTGACACGTTCTTTTTACAAGTCGTTTAGAAACTTTCGCGGAGTGCAAACGTGTTTCGGCTTCGCTTAAAATAGCAGTGACTCATTTAAGAAGACAATTGGACAAAGCTAAAGCTTAGTGAAAGGCAGCTTAGCGTAGTGCAAGTGTTGTCACCCACCCAAGGCAGGGACGCTGGTTCAAGTCCTGGTCAGGGCTCAAAGTTTTTTTTATTTTTAATTTAAAATTAAAACAAAACCGGTGAATTGTGTCTCGTCGCAAACAAGATCGGGCGATGGTGACTGATGAGCGGTTCGCTCTCCCAGTAACGGTATCAGCGGATGGCAAACGACTAACAAAGGCCTCGTAGGGGCAGCATCTCCCGATAGGTGCTGGTCCGCTAAGTAACGAGTAGGAGCCACTGCAGCCGAAAACCTAGCAGCTCTGTTAGTAAGCCCTACTCCCACCTCCTCGTGGTGCCATCTGGGAATTTCTTCGGAAATTGCTAACGGGAGAGGACGAATGGCGAGCTTCCTGCGCCAAAAAACAGGATAAGTGTCGGTTGGTCTGTGGCCCAGCGAGCCGCAACCGTAAAAACAAACTATTGCTCCGAAACGGAAACATACGCCTCGGATACGGACTGATCATTTGTTGACGACCTTTGGCTATCGGACACGGACAACGATCGGATTCTGGAACGTTAAGACCCTCCTGGACTCACTCAAGGAAGGGCCTTATAACGCCAGATTCCTCCAATTGGAGCGCGAATTCGCACGGTATAAAATAGACATCTTAGGGCTGAGCGAGATAAGATGGTACGATGCTGGGGAATACATCTCCCCAACAAAAAGCACTGTGATGCTCTACTCTGGTAAACCAGCTGGAAGTGCACGGAGTTCTGGCGTAGGACTCATGCTAACTCCAGCAGCACGTAGTAGCCTCATATCCTGGAAACCCCATAGTGACCGGATATTGACGGCTAGGTTCCAGAGTAGAGTTAGAAAAATTACCATCATACAGTGTTATGCTCCGACTCTAGACGCGACTGAGGATGAAAAGGATAATTTTTATAGTCACTTAGGTGCCGCCTACAACCAAACGCCTAATGGGGACATCGTAATGGTAATGGGGGATCTCAATGCCAAGGTGGGTAGCGACAACACCATGCTTAAGCACGTGATGGGAGTTCACGGCGTGGGAGACCGTAATGACAATGGTGAGCGGTTTGTGGACTTCTGCAATACCAACCGCCTAGTCATCGGAGGTACGCTGTTTAAGCATAACACCTGCCATAAGATCAGTTGGGTCTCTACTGATAGGCAACGAACATCCAACCAGATCGATCACATTGCGATCAGTCGCCGCTTTAGAAATTGTCTCCTGGACGTCCGAAACAGACGTGGAGCTGACGTCGGACAAGAACGAGATCACCATCTTATGGTAGCTCATTTACGCCTTCGTACTGCATCCGTCAACAGCAACCGCTCAAACCTGCTTAACATCACCAGGTTTAATATCGACAGGCTCAAGGTTCCCCAAGTGCGCCAACAGTTCAGGGACCATCTTGCCTTAGAAGCAGAAGCAATCAGCAGCATAGAGAACATGGATGACCACTGGAGTGCTGTGAAAAATGCTTTTGCGACTGGGGCACGCACTTATGTCGGTAAAAAGCAGAAACACCACCGCACATGGCTTTCTACAGACACCTGGAGACGGATCGATGAGCGTACAGCAATCAAGGCTCGGATTGCAGCGGCCTCAGCAGTAGAGAGAACCGAGCTTGAAGCCCAATACCGTGCGAAGAAGAAAGAAGTGCAGCGTAGTGTGAGACGTGACAAGCGTCAACATGTCAACTCACTGGCCTCAAGGGCTGAAGAAGCAGCGAGTAGGTGCGACAGTAGGACTGTTTACAACATCACTAAGGAGTTCATTGGTGGTCGAAACTCCAAACAACATCCAGTGAAGAGTCTAGACGGTGACCTTCTGATTTCGGA
This sequence comes from Brachypalpus laphriformis, assembly GCA_945910035.1. Classification (NCBI taxonomy): domain Eukaryota; kingdom Metazoa; phylum Arthropoda; class Insecta; order Diptera; family Syrphidae; genus Brachypalpus; species Brachypalpus laphriformis. Next base: position 41,514,751 of record OX246756.1, read on the forward strand.
TGAGGATCAGCTCACTAGATGGAGAGAACATTTTGCTGCAGTGCTAAATCACTTAGACGACGGCGGTATGATCTTGAATTCGAATGAGCAGTTCGAAGCAACAAATTCCCGAATTCGCACCGTACCTCCCAGTAAAGCTGAAATAATAACAGCAATCAAGTCCCTCAAGAAAAACAAAGCGGTGGGTATTGATGGTATCCCTGCCGAGCTATTTCAAGCGGCGCCAAATACATCGGCAGATTTGCTGCATCCGCTAATACGGAGAGCTTGGGATAGTGAACAATTTCCACAGGAGTGGAAAAGGGGGATGATCATTAAGCTTCCAAAGAAGGGTAACTTGATGGAGTGCGGTAACTGGAGAGGTATATGTGTTCTTCCAGCTGTAGCCAAAATAATAGCTAGAATAATTCTAGAACGAATTAAAGATCATTTAGATTCAACTCTCGATGTCGAACAGGCAGGCTTTCGCGCTGGATCCTCCTGCATCGACCACATAAACACCTTACGGATCATAATCGAACAATGCGTTGAGTATAGGTCTCCGCTACATTTACTGTTTATCGACTTCGAGAAGGCTTTCGACAGCTTGAATCGAGATGCTATCTGGCTGGCTTTGCGCAGGAGAGGCATTCCAGAAAAGCTTATAGCTATTATCAAGGCTACATATGAGGGCGGCAAGTGTCACGTCGTGCACAATGGTAAGGTGTCGGAGGACTTTGAAGTCCAAAGTGGAGTACGTCAAGGGTGCATACTGTCCCCACTATTGTTCTTGGTGGTTATCAGCGATGTACTCCGTGCAGCATTGACGGAAGCTAATTCTGGAATTCGTTGGACTATGACATCTTACCTTAAATACCTAGATTACGCTGACGATGTTTGTCTACTTTCACATCGGATAATGGATCTTCATTTGATGGCCCAAAATCTAGAAGCTGAGGCAAACAAAGTGGGGCTAAAAATAAACACAGCCAAAACAAAAGCCCTGAGTACTTCCAATACCCGCGCTCAACTTAACATTGCCGGAAAGCAAGTCGAGAAAGTTGATAACTTTCTATATTTAGGAAGTGTCGTCTCGGCTAATCGCGGTGGCACCGAACTGGATGTGTGCAGCAGAATCGGGAAGGCTAAAGCTGCGTTCGGAATGCTGTCCAAAATCTGGAGAAGCAATGTTATTAGCTTAAGAACCAAGCTACGACTGTTCCGCTCCAACGTAGAATCAGTGCTGCTTTATGGGTGCAGTACCTGGAAGGTGGACACCATTAACACACGGAAGCTGCAAGTCTTCGTAAACAAATGCTTAAGAATCATCTTGAGGATTTTTTGGCCGAACCGCATCTCCAACGAACAGCTTTATCTGAGAACGGGCCAAGAACCTATAAGCATTACTATACGAAGAAGAAAGTGGCAATGGATTGGACACACCCTACGGCGCGAAGACAACTCCATTGCGAAATACGCTATGCAGTGGAATCCGCTCACCCAGGCAGGCAGAATAGCGGGACGCCCTAGGCAAACGTGGCGCAGAACAGTTGAGGAGGAATCGAGCTCTTTAGGAATGAGTTGGAGGCAGCTCAAACGCGTTGCAGAACTCCGAACACGATGGCGCGCAGGCGTGGTTGACGCCCTATGCCCCCCGAGGGGTTAAAGGACATAAGTAAGGCCGACTCCCAATCTGGTAAAGCGCGTCTCTCTGTCAGCTTCGCCCGAAAAGCTGGCGGTCGGAGTAAAGGGAGGGGCGCCAACAAAAACTACAATGGCAGCTGGAAAAATAAAAAGTGGCAAAATTCGAACTGACGGTGGAGAAGGTCGATTCACCGGAGAAAATAAAACTTTGCTGATCTAGCAACCTCCAAGTCAGACGATGAAGAGGAAGAAGTAGATAGCCTAAACAACACCATCAGCCAGTTCCACGAGAGGGTTAATGCCATCAAGGCCAAGCAAGCCGCCAGAAGGGAGAAGGAGCGACAGCTGGAGCTCCACCAGATCCAACAACAACATCAGTTGCAACAAGAGCAACAAACACAACAGCAGCAGCAAACTGAACGGCTGCACTGTCAGCAGTAGCGAAAACAACAGCCGCAACAACAGCAGCTGCAGCCAAAGGCCCAACGGCAGCCTAAGCCAAAGCAGCCGCAGCAACAGCAGCCACAGCAACAGCAGCCGCAGCAACAGCAGCAACTACAACAGCTGCAAAAACAGCAGCAGAAACAACAGCAGCAGAAACAACATCAGCAGCAGCAAGAACAGCAGCAGCCGAAACAACAGCAGAAACAGCAGCAATAACAACAGCAGCAGAAGACGAAGCAGAGGGTGCTGCCGATCAACGCCTTCAAGATTGAATTGAAAGACACCATCGAACTAGGTAAGTCGGCCATAGAGAATAATTTTTATGTTAAAAGACTTAGCGTAGATAGACATGCTATCTACTGCAACACAGTGGAGCAGTACCACAGAATTAAAAATCTATTGAGGGAATCGACGACGGAGTTCTTCTCCTTCACCCCGAAGGTGGAAAAGTTGCAAACCATACTACTGAAGGGGATGGAACCGACTACCGAACCGGAAGAGCTCTTAAAGCTACTTGAAGAAAAGGAGTGTTGGATTTACTCGGGCTGTAAAATCCAACAACCTGAGTATGTTCCCGAAAATAAACAAGATCTTTCGGAGGATTAATCAAAATGATTTTTCGCGTCTTAAAATCCCCCGAAGTACGAACAATGCACAAATACTTATAACAGCAGGTATAGATCCGGATAATGCAGCTGAGGATGACAATTTCTTTGTGATCGAAGATACGCAGGAGAAGGTAGAGGCTATAGGAGCGACTTTCCAGGACGTGTATAAGGTGAATGATAGCATTTGCCCAAACCACGAGTTGGAAAATCGGGTCCTTGTGCACGACTTCTACCTTCGAAATGACATGGAGCACTGGCGATCTGAGAACACTGGTTTCACCGTGTTCAATGAAAGAGACATCCCCCATTTATTTCGAAGGCAGATCTCCAAACGATGTTCGATTCATTTAGAAGAAAGAAATCCGTGGGGATCGATGGCATACCCAACATTGTGCTTCGACATCTTCCTCCTGAAGCGGTGGACATTTACACCACCCTGTTTAATAATGCAATGAATAATGCCCATTATCCAGCGCATTGGAAAACAGCGCTGGTGCGGCCTATTCCAAAAAAAATAAAATAAAGATACTTCCAATCCGGGGAATCTCCGGTCAATAAGTCTACTTCCGAACATCAGCAAGGTATTCGAAAAAGTGATGCATAGAGCCCTGGTTAAGTGAGTTAAGGTCATGCACATAATTCCGGATAACCAATTCGGTTTCAAGGCGGGACATAATACAATACATGCCGCGTCTAAACTGGTATCGGATATCCAATGGAACAAAAGCAAGAAACAATGCATGGCTGGGCATAAGTAAACCACTGTTGTACATACCTTATGACATGTTCACCAGTAAGAGGTTCATTGTGAAGAATGGCAATGTGACGTCTGCTGGAACTTTTGAAGTAAAAAATGGTCTGCAACAGGGCGCGGTTAATTCGCCGATCCTATTCAATATTTACACGAGTGATCTCATTTTCTCGATTTGGTCGCGTACAGGTCAGTGCCTACGATCGAGGTAATTGCAACACTCTTACATCGTGACTTCGATAGAATCAAGAGATACTGCGACGACTGGAAGCTAAAGATTAACTTCCAGAAGTCGGAGACCATCCTGTTTAGAACGCCGTTGTCTGAGGCCTCTAGGGACACCAGAAAGAATTGGCGAAAGTTCTCTATCGTTGGACAACACGGACAGCCACTTGCGAATCGAAGTGTAGTCAGGTACCTTGGGGTCTGGCTAGATCAATATATATATTTTAATAAACATATAGATCCTGCTCTGGCCAGAGCCAAAGTTGCTTTCGCCCTTATAAAGAGACTGTTTTATAGCAGCCAACTCGATGCAAGGGTGAAGGTAATCTGCTACATGGCCCTCATTCGGCCTATGCTCACCTATGGGTGTCCCGTGTGGTTGAACGTGGTGCCAAGCTTGTTGGAAAAGATGCGGGTGTTTGAGAGGGCTTGCCTTCGTTTGTACAGAACACCAGAGTCTGAGTACATAAAATTCTATCGAAATGAGGTCCTGTACAACGAAGCGAATCTGATCAGAGTGGATAATTTCTTGATCAAGTTGATTCGAAGGCACATTGCAAGAGCAATGACCTCGATGAATAGTCTAAACTTTTCGGCTTATTACCCCAAAAATCTCTATCACGAGAGTGTGCGCCTTAACGGCCTTATCCCTTCAGAAGCGTTCCTATATCTCGATCAAAGAGGTCTGATGCAGGATAAGTTAGCGGTTCCGCTAATATTCCACATCGCCAGAACAGCTGCGGATAGGCGCCTCAATTACGACCGAGACGTCGCACAGAGTAGTGTAGAGCATCTCCGGTACAGTAGAGCGGTTTCAGATCGCGATATTGAAGACATTAAGCAACAATATGATAAATTTTGGTGGCTTGTTGAAGAAGAGGGAACGCCGCCGTCGTTTCCCCCCCAATCCGGGGTAGCCTCTAACGGGGCAAAGCAGGTCATGCTTACACATATATTGTATTATATAATAGCCATGGCCGGCTTACATAGTTTAGGTAGTCTTAAGTTATAGGTTAAAAAAAAATTAATTAAAAAAAAAAAAAAACAAATAAAAAAATAAAAATAAAAAATAAAAACGTTAAATTTTCTCACAGTAATTCTTCTTTGTTGCTCAGATTGGGATATCCGCATTCGTATCTTGGTTACAACAAGGTAATGATCCGAGTCTATGTTGGCCGCTCGGAAGGTCCGGACATTCGGAATACTGGAGGCATGCCTTGCGTCGATCGCAATATGATCAATTTGGTAGATCGTTACATGATCATTGGACCGCCATGACTGCTTATGAATATCAAGATGAGGAAACCATGTGCTTGCTATGGTGACATTTCGCTCCACAGCGAAATCAATTAGCCTTAGTCCGTTATCAGACGTGGTGTCGTGTAGGCTATGCTTACCGACTGCCCTACCAAAGACGTCCACATTTCCTATTTTGGCGATGAAATCGCCCAATACGATTTTAACGTCGTATTTAGGACATTGCTCGTACGTTTTGTCGAGGAACTCGTGGAAACAGTCTTTGGTGGCAGAGTCCCTTTCTTCTGTGGGGCATGAACACACATTAGGCTTATGTTAGCGAATTTAGCCTTGATCCGGATAGTCATAATACGCTCGCTAACGTGTCGGAAGCTTAAGACTTCTTGCCTAAGTCTTCGGCGTATGACAAATCCGCATCCGAATAAGCGTTGCCTGTTGCCTCTGTAGCAATCACCGTAGTAGATGTCACAGTTTTTTATCCTATTTTTGCCTGGCCCATCCCATCGCGATTCCTGGATGGCGGTAATATCTGCTTTATAGCAGTCTAGGGCCTCTGCTAGTTGTTCGGCTGCACATGGTCTATAAAGGGACAGAACATTCAACTTAACATACAGATCCGAAGGTCGTTGTCCTTATTTCGTTTACTGGGGTCGTCATCAGTTGAGTCATCCTTATCCGAGGCTTTTGGTTGTTTCGGAACCATAGGCTTTTCACGTGGTAGGGAAGTTACCCCGACGACACAACCCCGAACCTTGGGGGCCAGTTCCTAAATTATTCCCCTGGCCGGGTACAACGGTGCCAGTAGTCCACTACGGGAGTATGAGCCCTGCCGTTGGCCCATTAAGGGCTATTCTGCCACCATCTCTATTCCAAGGTCCTGACTAACATTGGAAATTCCTTAACGACCTGTGATCCGAATACGACGAACTAGCTCGCGCAAGGTATTTTTTTTTTTTGAGCTTGTATTAAGCTAATAATAATAATTTGCACTCCCCCCCCCCAAGAATCCGCCAAACGGGGTTCGTTACCTATTTCTTGGATTAAGGTACTAGGCACCCAGCTGTCACCGCATGGAGGTTGAGAGTAAGAGTTGGTAGGTCTCAGCTATGGCAGTTTTATTGGTCACAATAAATTGATTGTAAAGTACTTATTAGTTTGTTGTTTTTATTATTGCTATTATCTTTTAGTAACAAGTAATTAAAATTACATGTAATAAAACAAAATAACAAGTAATAAAACTTAATGAGCCTACCTGCCTACCTGCCTACCTGCCTACCTACCTACCTACCTAGTTTTTTTTTCTTTTTATTAACTAAGTACGAAGGAGAGAAGAGTATAGAAAGACGGTTGTCTTTGCGTTAAGAACTAGAGTCAATTCGGCTGATCTGATATAGCTTTCGTATCTAGTAGACTAGAATTACCCAAAATCAACTCCCAAAGCAGACTCTATGTGCAAGTATATTTTTATCTGTCAGTGTCCTGCTTTTGTAAGAACAAGATTGCGCATCCCCGGTCGTGATGCCATGGGAATAGATACGATACGATCTTACACCATAATAGAAATTTTGCGCTTCAATAAGAGTGCGCAGAAGTTTAACCAGGTGCTAAAATGAGTTTAAGTACAAAGGACTGTCTTATGTCTGAATGCTTGCGTCCACCCTCATCCGCCTATTCATATCATTTCTTACGAATTGACACATTGCTATTAACACTTAATAGATAGTGCGAAGCTACTGATAGCTACCTTAAACACAAGGAATGGTTCGCTTAAGGGAGCCATGTTTAAGTGATAGTGTGTGCGCACAGTTTCAACCTGGTAAGATACAGTTTTACAACAACAATTTGCATACAAAATGTTTACAAATGTCCTTTTAGCATTCCACATATACCTCTCGTCAGGTAAAAAGGCAGTGCATTTGCAAAAACAAAGACTGCTAGTAAAAACCAACCCTGGTAATAACAGAGCATCCTTAATTACTAATACTAATCAACAACTAATACTAGCAGCACCCTTGCTTATTATTGGTTCATAGCGGTAAGGGTGGGTTTACAAAAAAATTGTTGCACTGCGCAGTGCAGGTAGATTAAGTACTTTTTTTTAGCCTGTAATCCTTATAAGTACCGTGGTGAGTGCATGCGAATTTCATAATCAAACTTCATTCAATAGTGAACGGACGTCAAGCTCAAGATCATGGCAAACACTTCTTCCGCAACCAAATCATCAACTCTAGTTGAAACATCAGAGTTTACCGTACTACAAAATTTCCTTGGGTTCGACTTGATGAAAAGTCTTGAGAAACTGGAGAAGGACTTGGAAAGGCTTGTCTTAGAAGTACTGATCCGGGAAAAACACTCATCAGGCGAGGTCTCTAAGCGCACATTTGAGTTCAGCTTGAAAGACAATGACGGCGAATGGAAGGAGAAATCTCAACCAGACCGCTCAAAGCCAGAATACATTGAGCAATTACTTAGACGTATTAAGTCGCTTGAAGAGGACCGCAGTAAACTTCTGGAGAAGGCAACAGCAAAAGTCAACGAGATTCAACGGGAGTACAGAAACAAGGACTACACAGTCGAAATAATTAAGCGGATCTCACACTCAAAGGATACCTCAGAGTCTAAACCCCAACTATCCTGTGATGAAAAGTCATCCGCTTTAGACCGAAAAAGAAGCAAGATCAAGTATGACCGTCATCAACATAAACCTCGTGATGAAAAGTCATCAGCATCGGAAGAAAGCAAAAGGAAAAGCAGCTCTGATAGCCATCCTCAGTCTAAACCTGAAGCCACTCACGATGAAAAGTCATCCTCATCGGAACGAAATAGCAGTACAACCAAGTCTGACCGTCATCATCATAGGCCTCGCGATGAAAAGTCATCAGCATCGGAAAGAAGGAAAAGCAGCTCTAATAGCCATCCCCAGCCGAAACCTGAAGCCACTCACGATGAAAAGTCATCCTCATCGGAACGAAAGAGCAGTAAAACTAAGTCTGACCGTCATCAACATAAGCCTCGCGATGAAAAGTCATCAGCATCGGGAGGAAGCAAAAGGAAAAGCAGTTCTGATAGCCATCGTCAGTCTAAACCTGAAGCCACTCACGATGAAAAGCCATCCTCATCGGACCGAAAGAGCAGTCAAACCAAGTCTGAGCATCATCAACATAAGCCTCGCGATGAAAAGTCACCAGCATCGGAGGAAAGTCAAAACAAAACTGGGTCTCGCAGCCATTCAATGCGTAAGTCGCAAAGCTCTGGTGATGAAAAGTCTTCCGCATCGGAAGGAAGGAAAAGAAAAATCAGCTCTGACAGCCATGCTGAGATGGAGCAACCACCGAAACGACGACCGCGCCTTGAAGAGTATCCAAAGGAGTTAGACCCACGCTCTGATATTTTAATAATTGGGCCTAACAGGACACAGCTACACCGCAAGGACTACGAATCGATACGTTGGGTGGATTCGGTGTCAGCAACAATGCAGCTGTGTAGTCGCATATTTGGCGATAATGTCATGGCTACGCATTCCTTGACTGGTAACGAATCAGTCTATGATGGACCACTAAAGTCACAGCTGAATCCCGACAAGACGGCCGATATTGTTTATTTGGTGTGCTCCAGGTTCCGTGGGAAGGAACGAGTCGTGCCTTACACAATCAAGAAAAGATGCGAAGATGCTGCCAGGAGGCTCGCGGCAAAAACAGATAAATTATTTAATTAAGGTTTTATATTTCGCTTGTAGTTATTTAAGTTTTTGAAAAAATGAATAAAATAAAGAAAAAAAATTAAAAATGTTTGAAACTTTTTATTTCAAAATTGATATTCTTATCTGGAAGGGAAGTTGCTTCTATAAAGGGTTTATGTTTCACAAGTCTCATCTTCCGCTCTCATTTCGTTTCTTTGGGCAAATACCAGTCTCATCTGGTGAACAAAAAGAAACTCGGTCGTCAAGTAACAGCTTATTCGTCAACACGTTTGACTCTACATTGCTTTGAAAACAATTTTATCATTGGCTCGCGTGGCAGCCCTGGAATATGAAGTCATTTCTGTCACTCTGATCACTTGTGTTATGTTTTCAATAGAACCAAATCTTCAGTACATATATGCATATAAATTTTACTTGCACTTAATTACTTAGATGGCTCTATAGTCCGGGGTGGGCCTGGGTGATTGAGGTCTCTCTCCATTTGCTTGTACCACATACTGCGAAGTCGTCCTCTACTGCGCTGTTCATCCAGGGCTCTTCTCTGAAGTCATTGTATCAGCCCTATAGTTCGGTATTGTACTCTCTTCTTCCCTCCCCGTCTCTGTAGACGGGACCAAAGATCACTCGAAAAACATTTCTCTCACAGTAACCAAGGGCATCCTCATCTGATCTTAATAAAGTACTCACCACTGCACCATACAGTAGGACAGGGATGATTAGTCCCTTATAACGAGTTACCTTAGTATTTCGAGATAGGGCTTTGTTACTTAACTGCCTTCTTAGCCCATAAAAACACCGATTGGTAAGAGTAATTCTTCGTTTGATCTCTCACCATTGGGGCTAGGTAGACCCCCCCTATCACGATACCAGCTCTTTTAGGATTAGAGATGTGCAGCGTACGCTCATCCATTTCTCTGTATGTGGTTTCCTTTGGGTTGACAGATACAACTTGTCTCCACACGTAGATCGACTCTAACTGATCAGCTTGCAAACTCGAGAAAAACATCACCACGTTACTGGCTCCCATATAAACGTACAGAGCCTGCGTGGTTCATTCGCCCCCTCTACTGCAAACGATCAACCAGAATGCTAACCCTCGTCACATTGGGTCTATGGAGTTGTGGGAAATGTGCGAGCGTAAGTGTCTTCGGCGGCGAGAATTTTTTGGATGTGCCGTCGTTTATTTCTACTCCAACTCCAATAAAATAAAAAACACAATTTTTACGGGAGGAGAAACTCAGAATAAAAAAACAAATTTATTTAGCCAAAAGTTTTGGGCGCCAATCGTGTGGCGCAAAAGGCGTCGAATTGCCTATGTGGCATTGCAGCTAATGACTGATGGCTTGCTTTTGTTCTGCTGCCATTTCGTTCCATTACCAAACTTGTATATACACGGAAAACTTATACGCATAATGTGGTGAAATTAAAAGGTGTTAAAAGTGTTGCCACAGGTGTTTCTGTTTTATTTAGCTCCAAGTAATTACTCAAGAGTTGCTTGGATTAAGCTTTAATAAATCAATAAACGTAATCAGGCTCTTAGGATATAGTGGTCCGTTTTCTAGAACAAGGAAAGGCTAAAGATATATATAGATCTATCGAAGCTATAATTTTCCCAATCCATTTTTCCTGAGAATTGCTTAAGTTTATAAAATTAGTATGCAGGCGAATCAATAATACTTACACATTGACATGATTGACGCGCCTGCGAAACAGGACTCAGAGACTATTCTTCTAAGTCACTAATGTAATAATTGATTTAATTATAAAAGGCTTGCTACCTACTTACTGGAAACCCCAACTTGCTCGGTTTCTGTACCTGCGGAAAATATTTCTATGGCAGTTTTATTGGGTTCAATAAATTCATTGTAAAATACTTATTAGTTTATTGTTTTCATTATTACTATTATCTTTTAGTAACAAGTAATTAAAATTAAATGTAATAAAACAAAGTGACAAGTAATGAAACTTAATCAGCCTACCTGTCTACCTACCTACCTACCTACCTATTTTTATTTTATTTTTTTATTAACTAAGTGCTAGAGAATGAAGAGTATAGAAAGAGGGTTGTCTTTATCTTTAGAACTAGAGTCAATTCGGCAGATCTGATATAGGCTGCGTATCCAGTAGACTAGAATTACCAAAGGAATTACCCAAAATCAACTCTCAAAGCACACGCCGAATTGCAGACTCTACGTGCAAGTCTATTTTGATCTGTCAGTGTCCTGCTTTTGTAAGAACAAGATACGATCTCATACCATGGTAGACATTTTGTGCTTCAATAAGACTGCACAGGAATTTAACTAGGGGCTAAAATGGGTTTTAAGTGCAAAGGACAGTCTATTCATCTTATTTCTTACACATTGACACATTGATATTAATACTCAGTATATAGTGCGAAAGCGTTCTCCTGCTAGTAGGTTAAGTGGTTAGTGCGTGCGTACAGTTTCGACCTAGTAAGACACACTTTTACAAATGCAATTAACATATACAATTTTTAAAAATGTCCTTTTAGTATTTCACGTATACCTCTCGTCATGTAAAAAGGCAGTGCATTTGGAAAAACAAAAAAACAGTAAACTTCGCGCAAAAACGCACCCCTGGTATTCAATAACACAGCATCCTTAATTACTAATCCCCAAATAATATGGACAGAACCCTTGCTTATTATTGGTTTATTGCGGTAACGGTGCATTTACAAAAAAAAGTGGTGGGGAGCGCAGGTAGATTATGTATTTTTATTTTTAACAGGTAGATTATTTAATTTTTTTTATAGTCTCAAATCCTTATAAGTACCGTGGTGAGTGCATACGAACTGCATAATCAAAGTTTATTCAATAGTGAACGGACGTCGAGCTCAAAATCATGGCACACACTTCTTCCGCAAGCAAATCTTCAACTTTAGTTGAAACACCAGAGTTCACCGTACTACAAAATTTCCTTGGATTCGACTTGAGAAAAACTCTTGAGAAACTGGAAAAGGACTTGAAAAGGCCTGTCTTAGAAGTACTGGTCCGGGAAAAACATTCATCAGGTGAAGTCTCTAAGCATACATTTGAGTTCAGCTTGAAAGACAACGACGGCAAGTGGAAGGCGAAATCTCAGATGGACCGCTCAAAGCCAGAATACATTGAGCAATTACTTGAACGTATTAAGTCGATTGAAGAGGACCGCAGTAAACTCCTGGAGAAGGCAACTGCAAAAGTCAACAAAATTCAACGGGAGTACAGAGATAAGGACTACACAGTTGAAATAATTAAGCGGAGCTCACACTCAAAGGATACCTCAGAGTCAAAACCGCAACTATCCTGTGATGAAAAGTCATCAGCATCGGAGCGAAACTGCAATAAATGCAAGTCTGTCTGGAAGTCTTCCGCTTCGGAAGGAAGCAAAGGAAACACCAGCTCTGACAGCCGTCGCCAGCCTAACCTGAAGCCACCGGTGACGAAAAGTCATCAGCATCGGAAGATAATCAAAGCACAACTGGGTCTGATAGCCATTCAATGCGTAGGTCTCATGCCTCTGGTGGTGGGAAGTTCTCCGCGTCAGAAGGAAGCAAAAGGAACATCAGCTCTGACACACCTCCCCCGTCTAAACCTGAACCCACTCTTGACGAAAAGTCATCAGCATCAGAGCGAAAGAGCAGCAAGATCAAGTCTGACCGTCATCAACATAAGACTCACGATGAAAAGTCATCCGCATCAGAAGAAAAGCAAAGCCAAGCTAGTTCTGACAGCCATTCAATGCGTAAGTCTAACACCTCTGGTAATGAAAGGTCTTCCGCATCGTTAGGAAGCAAAAGAAAAATCAGCTCTGACAGCCACCCCGAGATGGAGCAACCACCGAAACGACGACCATGTCTCGAAGAGTATCCAAAGGAGTTAGACCCACGCTCTGATATCTTGATAATCGGGCCAAATCAAACACAGCTACACCGCAAGGACTACGAATCGATACGTTGGGTGGATTCGGTGTCAGCAACAATGCAGCTGTGTAATCGCATATTTGGCGATAAAGTCATGGCTACGCATTCTTTGACCGGTAACGAATCAGTGTATGATGGACCACTGAAATCACAACTGAACCCCGACAAGACGGCTGATATTGTTTATTTGGTGTGCTCCAAGTTCCGTGCGAAGGAACGAGTCGTGCATTACACAATCACGAAAAGATGCGAAGATGCTGCCAGGAGGCTCGCGGCAAAATTAGATAAATTATTTAATTAAGGTTTTATATTTTGCTTGTAGTTATTTAAGTTTTTGAAAATATGAAAATAAAAGAAAAAAATTAAAAATATTTGAAACTTTTTATTGTGAAATTGATATTTTTATCTGAAAGTGAAGTTGCTTCTATAAAGGGTTTATGTTTTCCAAGGCTCATCCTTCGCTTTTCATGGGGTATAAGAGGCACCTTAAAAAAATATGGGAACATCGCATATTTCGCTATTTTGGAAACCTTTCTCGTATTCTTATGATATAGATGTTTGAAAATATCTGCAAATCCAAGATGGGTTTGATTTTAAATCAAGTGTACCTGGAAAATATAAAGAAACAAATTTCTACTCTACAAGCAAAGGACAGAAATTCTCTAGTAGTTACTAACGAGCGCACTGAAATTCCCTTGAATCTGATTACTTGCTGTAATGTTCTACAAATCGAAGAGCTCTCATTTCGTTTCTTTATTCTCCTGAAGCTTGCTGCAAACAACGAAACCACACTCACTTGGGTTAGATATAACGGGTGGGTCATCTAGTGTTTTCTTTTTAAATCATAGGTTATTTTGACACTGACAGCTGTTTCCCGCTCGAAATCTTGACAGAAAGTCAGTATCATACCTCCGTGGAACGAAATGTGTCACTTTATGCTTGAACAACATTGGGAAATATTGAAAACTTATTTCCAAAGTGAGTGCTGTGTAGCCCAAACAGTGCGTTTTTTGAAAGGAAGTTTTGGCCGAAATGAAGCACCCATCGCGCCTGCTGTACGCAAGTTTGTGCAAAAAGTTCGTGAGACTGGTACTGGTACGGTGCACACAGACGAGAATGTGGCTGCTGTAGCCGAGAGTGTGAGACTCAATTCACGAACATCAACTCGTCATCGATCTCAACAGCTCAACATTTCACGCACTAGCCTGAGAAGAATTCCGCACAAACATCTGGGATTATTCGCTTACATGGTCTAATTGATTCAGCAATTGAAAGCGCACGACCATCTGCTTCGTTATCGTTTCGCAGTTTGGGCCTTAGAGCAGCTTGAATTGGACAACGATTTTGGGCGAAAAATCATCTTTTCTGACGGGGCACATTTTCATCTCGGCGGCTACGTTAACAAACAAAATTGCCGCATCTGGGGCTCGGAATACCCGCACGTTATTGTCGAGAAGCCAATGCATCCACAGTGCGGATTGTGGAGTGGTGGCATCATTGGACCATTTTTCTTCGAAAAGCAGATTTCGAGGTGATCGTAGGACTTTCCCCTCTAAACATGTTGCTATCGTAATTAAAAGATAGATCCATTTCAACTTCGACAGGATATATCGGGAGAAACACATGCTAATACTGTCAGATAGCCAGGCCGCAATTAAGGCGCTGAACTCAAACGAGATCAGATATAGACTGGTATGTCTAATAAAATAGCTTTCTACTGGGTACCAGTTCGGGTAGGAGCGGAGCGAAAATAAGCAGCTGACGCACTAGCAAGAAACGGCTCGGAGACAGCGTTTTTCGGACCGGAAACTTTCTGTGAGCTAGGAGCACACAAAACGCGGAGAACTGAGAAGAGAACAAATGGCTCAAGCATTGGGATGATATACGCTAACTAAGACAGGCCCCAGAAATACAACCAGAAAAGAAGAAGTATCTGCTTAAGCGTCAAGAAATAGAAGAATGGATGTACTGCCAAAATGGATGTGGCGAACCCCACAGGCGGATCAGTAGAAATGCAGTGAAGTGGGAGGGTTATGATCCCTTATTTTCGGATCATAACCTCGCTGATAAAAGGAAGAAGAAGAAGAAGGATGTATTGCCAACATAAAATATCTTTAAAACTTTTCCTGGACGAAGAGACATGGACTAGCGGTCGATCCCCAGAAAACAGAGTTAGTACTATTCACTAACAAAAGGATAATTCCACAAATCGTAGCACCTTCTGTAAGAGACGCCTGGTGCTCGATAGGGAACTGAACTGGAGTCTGAACATTACCGACAGGTAAAAAAAGCCACGATTGCTTACTACTCGTGTAACAGAATATTCGGGAAAGCTTGGAGACCAAATGCGTGCATTGGCACCATCAGTGCAATGGAACGACGACACCTACAGCAGAACTCGAGGCCATTCTCAATCTGCTTCCACTGGGCACCTTTATACAAGCAACGGCGGCTATTAGTGCCGAAAGATTAAGCCAAACAGATAGCTGGAGACCAAATGCAATGGGTCATACTATAATACAGAGGTATCTAAGCAATGTATTTAGTACAAGCTACATAATGCATTACCTAGACTTCACGAGACCATTTCCAAGCACCTATCCGAGCAGAGAAGAATGAAAAACCGAGAGAACACCTAACAAGCTATCCATAGCTATATACACCAATGGATCCAAAATGGAAATAGTTGTAGGCGCAGGCATCTTCTCTGAAACGCTTGGTAACTCCTTGTCAGTTCGGCTTCCGAACTACAGAAGCGCTTTTCAGGCAGAGGTCCTAGCAGTGACAATAGTAGCTCGTGAGACTGTGATGAGGGAAATACCACGGGAGGATAGAACCTTTTCATCGACAGCCATGCAGCGATAAAAAGTAATATCTGCTACGAAATGAAGCACCCACCGCGCCTGCTGTACGCAAGTTTGTGCAAAGAGTTCGTGAGACTGGTATGCTAGTGGACAACACTCATGGTCCCCGTCGTCGTACGGTGCGCACAGACGAGAATATGGCTGCTGTAGCCGAGAGTGTGAGACTCAATTCACGAACATCAACTCGTCATCGATCTCAACAGTTCAATATTTCACGCATTAGCCTGAAGAGAATTCTGCACAAAGATCTGGGATTATTCGCTTACAAGGTCCAATTGATTCAGCAATTGAAAGCGCACGACCATCCGCTTCGTCATCGCTTCGCAGTTTGGGCCTTAGAGCAGCTTGAATTGGACAACGATTTTGGGCGAAAAATCATCTTTTCTGGCGAGGCACATTTTCATCTCGGCGGCTACGTTAACAAACAAAATTGCCGCATCTGGGGCGCGGAAAACCCACACGTTATTGTCGAGAAGCCAATGCATTCACAGAGAGTGACAGTTTGGTGCGGATTGTGGAGTGGTGGCATCATTGGACCATTTTTCTTCGAAAACGAGGCTGGGAACAACGTTTCGGTCAACGGTGGGCGTTACAGAGCCATGTTAACGACTTTTTTTTTTAACTGAAATTGAAGACATGGATTTAGACGACCTCTGGTTCATGCAGGATGGCGCGCCATGCCACACAGCCCATGCCACAATCGGTCTTTTGCGCACCAAATTCCCAAATCATGTTATCAGCCGTCTTGGCGATGTCAATTGGCCGCCTCGGAGCTGCGATTTGACCCCTTTGGATTTTTTTTTTGTGGAGAACAGTGAAAGACCGATGTTATGCCAGCAATCCGGAAACAATTCAAGCACTTAAGGCCAATATCATCCAAGCAATCCGTGAGCTACAGCCCGAAACCATCAACAAGGTCTTGGAAAATTGGAGTGATAGAATGCGCTACTGCGAGGCCAGCCAAGACAGCCACTTGAACAACGTTGTATTCCATAATTAATGGGAATGTTTTCTCTTACTAATAAAGCCAAAATACATGGAACAAATTTAATTTTGTTAATTTTATTGCATTTTTAAAAAGAAACTTGTAATTGGCCCACCCTGTACATACATGTATTAATATTTACGCATTAAAGAAATGATGGCTGGGGTACCGCAAGGAAACGTCCTTGGTCCACTTTTGTATCCATTATTTACTCATGATACCTATACCACAAGGAGATGGCACAGCGTAAGCTACATTTGCCGATAACACTGCTATCTTCGCAGTTGGTACACGGTCGAAGAGACTACCGTAAAATTGCAAGAAGTATTGGCGAACAGCACTGAATGAAACATGGAAGGTCAAGGTGAAAAAATAAGGCTTAGGTGGCCAGCATCCTACAAATTTCTACAAATTGTGTACTTAGAATGATTTTTGATACAATTGGAAACCTATGGAAAGTAGTTATTAATTATTGCAGTATACTATACTATACTATGGTATACTATACTAGGGCCCTTGTACGCACTGCGACCTATAAGATCTATTGTGCCAGCCCAGTGTTTAGTCGAGAACTTGGTTAAGGCTCTTGATAAACCTCATCAAAGCTCCAGGCTCAATGTTCCAGAAGTCAGAGGCACTCAATAAAGCCCTCCCGAGATGGAGAAGTCTTTTTCTTGCGGCCATGGGGCATCCACAAAGAATATATTCTGCTGTCTCTCTTTGCTCTCCACATAGCCGGCATACGTTTGTATTTGCTACTCCTATTTTGTACAGATGGTATCTGACTGGGCAATGACTAGTCAATTAACCTGTTAAGGTTCTTAAGTCTGCTTTCCTAAGCTCGAGTAGCTTTTAGCCTTGCAACGGCTGAGATTAATAAACTTCTTTGCCTGTTTTAGGCCCAGTACTCATGATGATAATCTTCACATTTTTTTATTTTGATGTTTGCGCTATTCCGTGTAACTCCAAAATAGGGTTCAGGACCGACCAGTGGGCGCAAAGCGCCTCTTTTCGCTAAGCAGGCCGCCCATTCGTTGCCCTCGAAGCCTTCGTGTCCTGGTATCCAGGCCAAAGTGACTGTGTTTTTCGATGCGAAATCTTGGAGTAGGTTTAGACAGTCCCATACAAGTTTGGATCCTACCGTGTAAGATTTCAGAGCCATAAGTGCAGCCTGGCTATCCGAGAGGATATAGATACGAGTACCCTCGACCCTTCTTCGCAGAAATTCTCGTACGCAGACCTCGATTGCATTGAATTCCGCCTGAAATATTGTTGGTGATTTCCCAAGCGCTGCTGCACGTTGGAACTTGGCTCCATGAACCCCTGCGCTAGTGCTACCATTTTCCAATTTGGAACCATCTGTGTACTAAGTTTGAGAGTGTGGTAAGACTACAAGTCCTTCCTTACTCCATGTGTGGCGGTCACCTATGACCACATTGAATTTCCTGGAAAACCGGTATTTCTTGAGCATGGTACCTATCTGGGATTTTGAGAATAGGGTCATTTTGAATATACTCTAGAATCTTCAGATGGCCTGTAAAGTTGCCGGTTTCAAGGTCCGAGATCTTGGGCAGCCTAAGAGCACTCAGCATATGTAGCTTCTGTTTGTACTGCAAAGTGCAACGGTGTGAGGCTAAACATTGCTCCCATTGCACCCGTGGGGCACATTCTCATTGCCCCTGTGATACTCAGACACGCTAGACGATGGATTTTATTCAACTGTTCCTGAGTCTTGGCTTGTAAGGTTTTTGGTCACCAAACCAACGATGCATAGGTGACCATGGGTTTGACAATGGCGCTGTACGTCTAATATATTATCTTGGGGTTTAGCCCTCAAGTTTTACCATTCAGGCTTTGTGCGAATTCTAGGTGAGCGTCTTGTCACGGATAACGCTTATGTACATAGGTATTTCGCTTCCTTGGACATGTCGACTGGGACGTTTTCCAGTGTAATTTGTTTAAGAGTATTATAATCAAGAGTAGTATAATTATTATTATTAAATATTGTGAATACCTTGCGCGAGCTGCTTCGACGTATTCGGATCACAGGTCGGTAAGGAATTTCCAATGTTGGTCAGGACATTGGAATAGAGATGGTGGCGGAGGAGCCCTTAATGGGCCAACGGCAGCGCTCATACTCCCGTAGTGGACTACTGGCACCGGTGTACCCGGCCCCTCGTCCTAGGGGAATAATTAAGGAACTGGCCCTCCAGGTTGGGGGTTGTGCCGTCGGGGTAACTTCCCTACCACGTAAAAAACGCATGGTTCCAAAACAACCAAAAGCCTCGGATAAGGATGACTCAACTAATGATGACCCCAGCAAACGAAATAAGGACAGCGACCTTCGGATCTGTACGTGGAATGTTCTGTCCCTTTACAGACCACGTGCAGCCGAACAACTAGCAGAGGCCCTAGACTGCTATAAAGCAGATATTACCGCCATCCAGGAAGTGCGATGGGATGGGCCGGGCAAAAAGAGGATGAAAAACTGTGACATCTACTACGGAGATTGCTACAGAGGCAACAGGCAACGCTTATTCGGATGCGGATTTGTCATACGCGGCAGACTTAGGCAAGAAGTCTTAAGCTTCCGACACGTGAGCGAGCGTATTATGACTATCCGGATCAAGGCTAAATTCGCTAACATAAGCCTAATATGTGTTCATGCCCCCACAGAAGAAAAGGACCCTGCCACCAAAGAGTGTTTCTACGAGCTCCTCGACAAAACATACGAGCAATGTCCTAAATACGACGTTAAAATCGTATTGGGCGATACAGCCCCTACAATTTTCAATAAGCTGCCTTTATTTGTCCGGACAACTTTAAATTTTCATTCTTTTCTAAACCGAGTAAAAGTCTGGTTATTCACGACTGACTATGCTAATATTGAATCTAGTCTGAGAAGTGTATCTTAATCATCAGCACAAATCATTGTTAAATATGTATGTATCTTATTGTCTGAATTGCTATATCTATTACTTTGAATTGTTTTTCTTTATCTTTTCGCATGAATTTTTAAATTATATATATATTATTAATAATATATACTATTTCTGAAATTGAATTATTAATAATGTAGAACTGATTGTCACCCCACATCAGATTTTTAAGTTTGTATAAAATATGAATTCTTGTGTCATTCCGCACTAACTTTTTAAGTTACAGAATGATCACTATTATTTAATTCCGCCATTGTTAAGCATTTTTTGTTAATTATCTTTAAGTTTGGAATTAAATAAATAAATGAAATGAAAAAAAGACATGGCGGTCCAATGATCATGTAACGATCAACCAAATTGATCATATTGCGATCGACGCAAGGCATGCCTCCAGTATTCTGGATGTCCGGACCTTCTGAGCGGCCAACATAGACTCGGATCATTACCTTGTTGTAGCCAAGGTACGAATGCGGATATCCCAATCTGAGCAACAAAGAAGAATTACTGTGAGAAAATTTAACGTCGAAAAGCTACAATCGCAAGAGACCGCCAGACTCTTCGCTGAACGCGTATCCCGAAATCTCCCAATCACCCCTTTGCCGCCGGCATCAAGTACCGAAGACCAGTGGCAACGCTGCCAACATGCCATCAGAAACGCCGCGACTGATGTGCTGGGTCTCGCTCGCCCACCACCGCGAAACCCCTGGTTTGACGAAGAATGCCGGGGAGTGCATGCAGCAAAACAAGAGACATACAAAGCGGCGCTGCAAAGGAATACGAGAGCTGCTCGTGAGCTCTACGAGCAAAAGAGACGGGAAGAACATCGGCCTCTCCAAAAGAAGAAGAAAGAGCATGAGAAGCGCGCGTTTGAGAATATCGAGAGTCTATACTCCAAGAACAATGTACGGAAGTTTTACCAAAAGGTAAAAAGAACGTGTCAGAGAAGTAATACCCGTACAGAAACCTGTAGAGATGAGAATGGAAACCTCGTAGTAGAATCACAGTCGGTGCTGAGCATATAGAAAAACTACTTCTGCAGACTGTATAACGGCGACGAAGACCAACATCCCGCTGTCAGGCAGAATGAACCATTCAACATAGACGATGATAGTCAAAATTTCCGTCCACCTGACCAAAACGAAGTGAGGATAGCAATATCCAAGCTAAAATCGAACAAGGCTGCTGGACCTGACGGCTTACCGGCCGAACTCTTCAAGGCAGCTGGGGATGAATTGGTAGAGTGCATACACCAACTCATTTCTAATATTTGGTCAGATGAGTGTATGCCTGATGAATGGAACCTCAGCATCGTTTGCCCGATCCACAAGAAAGGAGACCTCTCAACTGCGCCAATTATAGAGACATCAGTCTCCTCAACATCGCATACAAGATCTTTTCTGCGATATTGTGTGAACGCATGAAACCTTTTATCAACAGCCTGATTGGACCCTATCAGTGCGGTTTCAGGCCAGGAAAGTCCACCATCGTTCAAATCTTCACACTTCGGCAGATCCTGGAGAAAACCCAAGAATTCCAAATCGATACTCACCACCTCTTTATCGATTTCAAGGCCGCCTATGACAGCATCTATAGAGAAGAGCTTTATAGAGCCATGTCTAGTTTTGACATCCCTGCCAAACTTGTCCGTCTGTGCAGGCTGACGATGGAGAACGCTCGCTGCTCCATCAAGGTCGATAATGATCTCACCGAGACCTTTGATGTCAAAAAAGGATTTAGACAAGGTGACGCGCTGTCATGTGACTTCTTCAATATTGTACTTGAACGGATTGTGCGGAACTCACAAGCCAACACTGGAGGCACAATCTATTACAAGTCTGTACAACTGCTTGCATACGCCGACGATATAGACATTATCGGAAGATCTCAGCGGGCTGTCACCAATGCTTTTGCAAGCATTGAGGTGGAAGCGGCCAAAATGAGTTTGGCGATAAACGAGGGCAAAACCAAGTATATGCTGTCAACTAGAAGGGAAAACCAACACCGACGAATTGGACAAAACGTCACCGTGGGCAGCTATAAATTCGAGGTAGTAAGGGACTTTGTCTACCTTGGCTCTGCTATAAATTCTACTAACAAAATCAGTGCAGAAATCAAACGAAGAATAACTCTTGCCAATCGCTGTTTTTTTGGGCTTATAAGGCAATGCAACAGTAAAGCCCTTTCTCGAACCATTAAGGAGACTCTATATAAGACCTTGATCATCCCAGTCCTGCTTTACGGCGCTGAAACATGGACTTTATTAAAAGAGGATGAAGATATCCTTGGTCGCTTCGAGAGAAAAATTCTTCGTAAGATTTTCGGTCTCGTTTGCGTTGACGGGTTTTGGAGGAGAAGATTCAATCACGAACTATACGAGCTGTACAGCGACATCGACCTAGTCAAAAAACTGCGTATTGGACGTCTGAGATGGCTAGGACATGTAGAGCGAATGGACACCAACGCTCCGGCCCGCAGAGTCTTCGAATCTAACCCCGAGGGACGACGCAGTAGAGGGAATCATCGCCGTAGGTGGCGCGCACAAGTTCAAGGGGACCTCGACCAACTTGGAGTGCGCAACTGGAGGCAATTAGCTAAAGACCGAGCTAAATGGAGAGGCTTGTTGGTTGAGGCCCAGGTTCACCCCGAACTGTAGCGCCATCTAAGTAAGTAAGTATACAAGTTTGGATCCTACCGTGTAAGATTTCAGAGCCATAAGTGCAGCCTGGCTATCCGAGAGGATGTAGATACGAGTACCCTCGTCCCTTCTTCGCAGAAATTCTCGAACGCAGACCTCGATTGCATTGAATTCCGCCTGAAATATTGTTGGTGATTTCCCAAGCGCTGCTGCACGTTGGAACCTGGCTCCATAAACCCCTGCGCTAGTGCTACCATTTTCCAATTTGGAACCATCTGTGTACTAAGTTTGAGAGTGTGGTAAGACTACAAGCCCTTCCTTACTCCATGTGTGACGGTCACCCATGACCACATTGAATTTCTTGGAGAACCGGTATTTCTTGAGCATGGTACCTATCTGGGATTTTGAGAATAGGGTCATTTTGAATATACTCTAGAATCTTCAGATGGCCTGTAATGTTGCCGGTTTCAAGGTCCGAGATCTTGGACAGGCTAAGAGCACTCAGCATAGCTTCTCTTTGTACTGCAAAGTGCAACGGTGTGAAGCTAAACATTGCTCTCATTGCACCCGTGGGGCACATTCTCATTGCCCCTGTGATACTCAGACAGGCTAGGCGATGGATTTTATTCAACTGTTCCTGAGTCTTGGCTTGTAAGGTTTTTGGTCACCAAACCAACGATGCATAGGTGACCATGGGTTTGATAATGGCGCTGTACGTCCAATATATTATCTTGGGGTTTAGCCCCCAAGCTTTACCATGCAGGCTTTGTGCGAATTCTAGGTGAGCGTCTTGTCACGGATAACACTTACATAGGTATTTCGCTTCCTTGGACATGTCGATTGGGACGTTTTCCAATGTAATTTGTTTAAGAGTAGTATAATTATTGCCCTAACTAATGCGTACATAAATTGCTGGAAATTCACTCGTAGTTACAACCCGGACATAATGCATTTATTAGGGAATTAGCGTTCCTTATAGAATAGAAAAATACTCATCATTTTCAAATTGAAGTTCACAAATATTTTCTAATTCCTCATTTCAAAAGTACAACAGCATAACAGTTTGAGATCCACTAGCAACTGCACGAAATGAACCCCAGACAAGAAACAATTTAATCGAACACTGTCTACATATTCGGCAAAAGAAAGAAACAAAACCATCCCTAACCACCCCCAATAAGGAGAGCAGAGTACCGTAACCGTAATACCTACGTGCCATTGTCATCCAAAAGAAAAAGAGATAAATAAAGCGCAACAGCTGCTCGGTGTTATCAAAAAATCAATAGACGACCTCTGTGAGCGAAAGGAAGTAGGCAATACTTCCGTCAAAGCACTGCGCATGCCTAGTGCAAGAGAAACGAAAAGGAAATGCACTGCGAGAGGGTGACAAAAATAGAAAATAAACACAATTGCATAACGCCTAAGGCTATGCAATTATTTCTTTCCGAATGTGTAACATTGCTTACACAACGAATATCCAATATGGGGCACACATCCGAAGCGTATTTACCCTGACCGGGTTAATTTTAGGATTGTAGTAGGGAATGGGGTTGGTTATTTTGCAATAATCCTTTCGGAAAATACGAGAAAGCTTGTACGCAATAGAGTTCTAATGGAAATCATATGATTTATGAGAAACCGTAGAACAGTTTGAGAGTCGCAGCGCCCTAGTCCATGCAATATTTGGTGGGATTATTTATGCGGATAATTTGAATTTAGTTTGCACTGATTGATCGGTTATAAAATAAAAACGGTTTGTTGGACTTATAGGAGAAACGGAGGACTTCGACGGAGGAGATTGGATTTTTTTTTGTTGTGGTAAAAAATATTTGGTCTTCGATAACTTAAGAGAATGTCGTCGAACGTGCCAGGAAGACGCTGGCTGCACCATACATCTGCAAGAAGGCGTAGGCTCCACTTGGGGCCTACAACGAAACATCAGGCACTGGCTCTAAAAAATAAATAAATAAATATTTGGCGCAACAGCTCATTAAGTGCCAGGGCCTAGGTTCTCGCAACCACTCATGTTGTGTGCGTTATATTTTTCACACGAATGGAAGGGATGCACTGGTTATACACGTCGATAATAAAACCGATTCTTATGTATGGGGTGCTGGTATGGTGGCTCGCCTTGGAGAAAAAGTCCAACCTATGCATTATGGAAACAACCCAACGAGTTGCATGTCTCAGCATTATCGGTGTACTGAGAACCACTTCCACTGCGGTGCTACGTCCGATTGACATCGTCAGTAATTAATTGGCTATCAGCTTGGCAATAAGACCGAGAGGCTCAAAGCAATGGAATGAGCAACACACGGGGCACGCCAAAATAATTTCGATGCACCGTCATCTCCCCAATTTTACTGACCACCTGCCCACTGAATATGACTTCAACAGGGCTATATGCGCTCAATACCCGACAAAACTGAGTGGACGCAACGCGATGTCATATACTTGTACAACGAATCGCTGTCAATTTTCATGGACAGGTCCAAAACAAGGACGGATTCGGTGCCGGAATCTTCTCAGAAGACCTGGATGTAAACATCTCTTTCAACCGTCCAAACCATTCCAGCGTTTTTCAAGTCAAAGTTACTGCGGCTCTGTAAGCCGCTGACTGGCTGGCGGCTGATACACTATCAACATTGGATATTGTTATTTACGTATATGTCAATAGCCAGGCAGCCATCAATCCCTCCCAGTACTACGAGATCTAAGGCAATGAAAGACTGCCGCGTATCTCTTAACGAGATAGTTGGTCAGTACGACCTCACACTTTCCTGGGTACCAGGTCACTGTGAACTACCCAAGAATTGTGCAGTTGACGAGCTGGCTCGACAGGGCTCTTCTGGTACAAATAGCATAAGCACTACCTACCTACATCGAAGCGCCAACGTCTTATGTTAAGAACCTTATCCAAACCGATGCGAAGAAGGTGCCCAATCACCGATGGCAACATCTAGGCCAATGCAACACCGCCAGACAACTTTGGCCAGCACTTAACAAATCTAGGTCCATTGGACTCCTGAAACGCAAGAGAGGAACCCTCTCCAAAAATAACAAATGTTCTCACCAGACACTGCGTCATAGGATGACATGTCCAAAAAATAGGCATCCCCTATAATATCTTCTGCAGAAGCTATAGTGGTGAAGAGGAAGAAGAGATCATCAGTCACCTTCTATGCACTTGTCTGCGCTCGTCAACATTAGAAAGGCCACCCTGGGTGAATACTCTTTCAATGATCTAAATGATCTTGGCAACTTCTACACGACTAAAATCCACTCCTTCATACAACTAAGCAAATTGTTCCTAGAGTAAGAGGGTGACCCACCCACCTTACACATCGGCACTTCAATGGATCTATTTCTGGTCTAAGCGCATTTTCATCGATGGCCGATCTTAACCAGCCAACCAACTCAAGCAATCTCTTTTACGGAGGTTCTGCATTTCTCCTGTAAGTGAAAACGCCTGAATTTTAGTAGCTAAGCAGAAATTTATCAGCGGGCTGGTCATGTCGTAAGCGGGGCTATATGAAAACAAGTCTCGTTAAGGACTCTTGTTAGCGCGACCAACTGCAGGTGGGCTAGCAGCAATACGTACCTCACCACTAGACAGATCTGGCTGATCTGGATCAGAAACGCTCCAACTGCCTTATCGGTCGCTCGTCGCAACCACAGTAGGTGTCATCATGGCGCACTGCAACATCGGTAGGCATGCTATCAGGCTTGGTATCTTATCAAATGACTTCTGCAGAAGCTCCAGGGGTAGTTTTTTCTGGGGATGATAGATCTATATGGTACCACAATGGGCCTAGTCTGGCCTAAGTAAGGCTGCATTCTGCAGCCTGCCATATTAACCAAAGGACTCCTTATTTCAAGTGGTTTTATTCATGAAAACCGTTCCTATCTGCTTTTGGTGGGCTACATGACGTTATTACTTGTACTTAAAAGAGTAAGCATTATTCTATGGTTAATAGTGATTAACAAAATCTTGGTGCGACGTGATAGGGAGGGTTTTAAGGTGGTTGTGTACGCAGATGATGTGGTTATACTAGTGTTAGGAAAGCTCCTCTCCACAACAAAACAACTCATGGAGAAGGCGGATAATGTACACTCTTGCGCCACGAGTTCTGGCTTCGGAGTATATCCGGAAGAAATCGAAATTATGTTTTTTACCACTAAAACCAAGGTACCGGAATTCTCGTGTAAAATACCTAGGCACCGTGTTCCAGATCTGGAACTTAGTTGGAAACTCAACACAGAACAGCGGATAAAAAAAGCAAGTGTAGCTTTCTTTGCCTGCAACAAGACATTCGGTAAAAGAATGGAGGCCCCGGCCAAAGATTACCCTATGGATGTACAAAGGCGTTGTGCATCCAATTCTTACCTTCGGCGCTTTCGTTTGGTGGCCTGCATTGAGTAAAAAGTACAATATCGCCTGTATCATAAAGAGTACAAAGATCGCCGTACGTGGGCATAACAGGAGCATTGAGATCTTGTCCAACAGATGCTCTAAGTGTGATCCTGCACCCGATCCCCCTGAAACTTCATACTAAGGACACAGCTATATGTAGCACAGTCAGACTCTGGGAATCTGAGTGCTGGACCGCAAGGCCATATGGTCACTGTAAGGTACTGGAGACGATACCAAGTGAACTGGTTGCCTCTTCGACTACCTCGGATAAGGAATGATCACATGTTGACGACTTTTGGCTATTGTACCCGAATAAAGATAGGTTTCTGGAATGTAAAGGCGCTCCTCGACTCGGGAAGAGAAGGTCCTTACAATGCCAGATTCCTCCAACTGGAAAAGGAATTCATGCGATATAAACTGGACATTTTGGGGGTTAGTGAAGTAAGATGGTTAGAAGCGGGCGAGTACCAGTCCCCAACGCGTAACACTGTACTACTCTATTCTGGAAGAACATCCGGAAGTCCGCGAGAATATGGAGTCGGACTACTGCTAACAACAACAGCACGCAAGGGCCTAATTTCCTGGCAGCCTCATGGTGATAGGATTTTGACGGCCAGATTCCGGACTAGAGTACGACGCGTCACCATCATACAGTGTTACGCCCCAACGAATAGTCCGTCTGAGGATGAAAAGGAGAGCTTCTACAATCTCTTAAGCGCCGTCTTCAACACAACACCAAATGGAGACATTGTCATAGTGATGGGGGCTTTGAATGCCAAGGTAGGCAACGACAACGAAGGGCTCAAACATGTAATCGGGAAGCATGGACTAGGCAACCGCAATGACAACGGCGAAAGGTTTGTGGATTTCTGCAATGTCAACCGCCTTGTGATAGGTGGCACCATGTTTGAGCACAAGACCTGCCACAAAGTCAGCTGGGTTTCCAACGACAGGTAAGCAACCTCTAACCAAATTGACCATTTTGCCATCAGCCGCCGCTTTAGAAGTAGTCTCCTGGACGTCCGAAACAGGCGAGTGGCAGATGTAGGGATAGTACGTGGTCACCATCTTATGAAAGCTACTCTCCAACTACGCACTGCTGCAGTTCGAAGATCCCAGGACAACACAAGAATGCCCAGGTTCAACGTCAATAGACTTAGTGATCCCTCAGTGCGCCAACAATTAAGGGAACACTTTTCGCAAGGTGTGGAAGCAATCAGCAGCTCAATGCCCGCAACCATCCAAGACCGTTGCTGTGCTGTGAAAAATGTTTTCACATCTGGTGCTGAATGAATTGTCGGTCGATCGTAGGGAAGACATAGGGCGTGGCTTTCCGAGGATACCTGGAGACGGATTGACGAACGAAAACAGCTGAAAGCTTGCATTGCAGCTACCCCCGCAGCAGGGAGAAGCGAGCTAGAGTCCCTACATCGCATGAAGATGAGAGAAGTTCAGCGTAGCGTGCGACGTGACAAGCGCAACTACTTCAACGCGCTGGCTACAAAAGCAGAAGAAGCAGCACGGAGGTGCGATAGCAGGACCGTCTACAGAATCACGAAAGAGCTGACAGATGGTTGCAGCTCCGGCCAACACCCAGTGAAAGCCTAGACGGTTCCTTGCTCATTTCGGATGAGGACCAGCTCAAGAGATGGAAAGAGCATTTTGCTACGGTTTTGAACAGTGTATTCGCTAACGATATGCTCCCAAATCAAACTGAGATGCCCGAGGTGGGAAGTTCCCGAATACGCACCACGACTCCCAGTAAAGATGAGGTTATTATCACGATCAAGGCACTCAAAACCAACAAGGCGGTAGGACTTGACGGTATTCCAGCAGAGCTCTTATGAGGAGCACCAACAACATCGGCTGAGCTGCTGCTTCCACTTATAGAGAGAGCTTGGGAAGCTGAGAGCTTTCCTAACGAGTGGAAAAGGAAATGATCGTCAAGCTTTCTAAGAAAGGAAATTTAATGGAGTGCCGAAACTGGAGGGGTATCTGCGTGCTGTCTGCTGTAGCTAAGATAGTAGCTTAAATCATCCTGGAGCGAATCAAACAATATCTCGAAAACACACTCGATGCCGAACAAGCAGGTTTCCGCTCTGGATCCTCCTGTGTCGACCACATCAACACCCTGTGGATTATCATCGAACAGTGCGTTGAATATCGATCGCCACTCCACCTTCTGTTCATCGATTTTGAGAAGTGAGAAGTTCGATAGTGTCAACAGGGAGTTTATTTGGCGTGCCTTACGCAGGAGAGGTATTCCCGATAAACTAATTGCTATTATCAAAGCTACATATGAAGGCTCCAAATATCACGTTCTGCACAGGGGGAAATTGTCTGAGGAATTTGAGATCCAAAGTGGGGTAAGACAAGGCTGTATCCTTTCACCAATATTATTCCTATTGGTGATTAGTGATGTGCTTCATGCAACTTTGTCGACGGGAAACTGAGGAATTCGATGGACTCTTACAACTCAACTGAAACATTTTGACTACGCTGACGATGTATGCTTACTCTCCCATAGAATTATGGACCTCCACCAAATGACAGCAGATGTGGAGAGGGAGGCAGGTGTCGTCCGGCTGAAAATTAATACGGCAAAAACTAAAATTATCAGCCTTGGAACTAACATATCGGCTCAAATATGCATTGCTGGACAACCGGTAGAGAGAGTAGAGGACTTCCAGTATCTTGGGAGTATTGTCTCGACCGATGGTGGAACCGAACTGGATATAGCCAACAGGATCGCCAAAGCAAAGTCCGCGTTCGGGATGTTGTCCAAAATATGGCGAAGCAATGCAATCAGTTTGAGCCCTAAAATAAGACTGTTCCGCTCCAACGTTGGATTCGTGCTGTTATATGGTTGCAGCACGTGGAGAGTGACCACTACTATCACCAGAAAGTTGCAAACGTTTGTTAATAGGTGCCTGCGCAATATCTTAAGGATTTTCTGGCCCAATCGTATCTCTAACGAACACCTTTACGAGAGAACGGGTCAGGAACCAATAGGCACAACCATTCAACGGCGGAAGTGACAGTGGATTGGTCACATGTTGCGAAAGGGTGACAGTTCCATAGTGAACCATGCTATGCAATGGAACCCTTTCACTCAGGATGGCAGAAGACCTGGCGGTCCGAGGAGAACATGGCGCATAACAGTCGAGAAGGAGGCACGGCAGTTAGGGAAAAGTTGGGGAGAACTCAGACAAATTGCCAGAAACCGTACACGATGGCGCGTATGCGTAGTAGAGGCCCTAGGACCCACAAGGGGATACAGGACATAAGTAAGTAAGTATCTTCAACTACAGGATACCCAAGCTTAGCTTCAGAAAATTATTCTTAACAAAATTCCCTATCAGACATGAATGGAAACGTTATCAATGACTATGATGTTGGTATTTACATACATGGATGGTTCGAAGATGGAATGCGGTGTCGGCGCATTGACCAACTAAATATATCGAAATCTTTTAATCTCCACAATGCATTTTGTAGAAGCTGTAAGGAAATTGATAAGAAAGAATCTCTATGCCACTTCCTTCGTAGATGACCGGCCCTAACAAGAACCAGACAACACACTCTAGGTAAACTCTTCTTCGAGGATCTAAATGAGATAGCTGACAAGAGGATTGGAGAACTAATCCTTTATTTGAACTTTACGGGGCTAGGTTTAAGCTCATCATTCTTCCACAACTAACAACACTCTCAGACAAATTGGTTTGGACAAGTTTGTGCTAACAAAGCGGCGCATCATTAGCGCTAATTGGGTACTTTCTGAACCGCCACTCTATCTATCTACCTAAGTATCACTTTCATAAAAAATGCTTGATTTCGAAATTTTGATCCATCTTGGAATTAGGTATTTTTAGAGAGAAATTAAAAAAGTGGGTCCGCCAAAGCTATTTGTCTGTCTGTCTGTATGCATATGTAGCTGACCGGAACGAATTTACTTCAGGCAGGCCTCATATTTTCATTCCAAGGTTCACCCCGAACTGTAGCGCCACCTAATATACAGGGACACAAATAAGCAGTACTGGTCACTCTGAGAAGTTAAAGAAATTGCATCTAAGTACAAAGTTCTTATTTCACAGCTATACGCCCACTCTTATAAGGCGTGGTTAAACTTTAACGGATAGGGTATCATAGGATTCGTGTCAGACGGAATATAATTCTTCTGAGAATCCTGTAATATACGTATCTTGCGTCCGATAGTTATTGTCGAAGACAAGCTGGCTACATAATCCTTACGCCTACATTTCCTTCTGGAAGGTTTCCGACAACATGCCAACTGGATCCGAGTTTTTGGTTCTTGGCTGGAAAACTTCTGCGATAAACCCTCTCTGGAGGTGAAAAGCAAAGACCTTAATTAAAAGTGTTGTCAAAACAGAAGAGTACAGAATTCTAGAAATCTTGGACGGTTTTAGACAGTTTTCTCTAGTTCCTTGCCTATTCGTGAATATCGTCTTTAAACAAAAATGTAAATAGTAATTATTTTTTAAGGGTTTATCCCTGTTCTGCACTTAGTTTTCAAACTTACTCAGTTGGTTTATAAAGTTATCACAAAAATTTAAACGCACTTACCTGAAAAGAAAGAAAAAAATATTGTAAGTACAAATGAATTCTTTTAATGTTAATTAGATTAAAAACTATATATAAAACAAAAATCGTATAAGGGGGGGGGGGGGGGGGAATACACTTTTCTTAAGAAATTGTTATCACCTCTGGTATTCCATAAGGAAGTCATTTGAGGCCTTTCCTGTTTTTTTATTCTTATTAAAGAATTGCGTGGCAAAATCGCATCATACCCTCCCCGTGGTGCCCGCTGGATAGCTATCTGGTAGTGAACTAACGATGCTGAGTCTGACGATATATGTGTAGCTGAACACTCAGAGGAGGAGGCCCTAGACTGTTTCAAAGCAGACATTACCGCCATCCAAGAAGTGCGATGGGATGGGCCGGGCAAAAGGAGTATGAAAAACTGCGACATCTACTACGGCGATTGCTACAGACAACAAGGACAGCGTCTATTCGGGTGCGGATTTGTCATTGGAGACAGATCTAGGCAAGAAGTCTTGAGTTTCAGGCATGTGAACGAGCGTCTCATGACTATCCGTATCAAGGATAAATTTGCCAACATTAGCCTAATACGCGCTCACGCCGCTCACGAGAAGATGAACGACGCGACCAAGGATAACTTCTACCAGCTCTTGGACAAGACGTATGAGCAATTCCCTTACCACGACGTTAAAATTATCGTAGGTGATTTCAACGCAAAGCTAGGAAGAGAGGACGTCTTTAGTAGCGTGGTCGGAAAGCACAGCCTACATGACATCACATCCGGCAACGGACTCAGGCTAATCGACTTTGCGGCGGGGCGAAACTTTGTCGTAGCTAGTACGCGGTTCCCACGTCTCGATATTCACAAAGGAGCATGGCTCCCCTTTGATCGAAAAATCGTCAACCAAATCGATCACATTGCGATCGACGCAAGGCACTCTTCCAGTATTCTGGGTGTCCGGACTTTCCGAGGAGCCAACGTGGACTCGGATCACTACCTAGTTGTAGCCAAGGTACGGATGCGCATATCTAGAACGGAACGAAATCAACGAAATACTGTGAGGAAATTTGACGTCGGGCGGCTACAATCGCAAGAGACCGTCAGAACCTTTGACGATCGTGTTTCTTCTAATCTCAATCTAAGTCCTATGCCGCCAGCAGCAAATGCGGAAGACCAGTGGCAGCGTTGCCAACAAGCCATCAGAGATGCCGCCTCTGATGTACTGGGTTTTTCTCGGCCACCACAACGAAACCTCTGGTTTGATGAGGAATGCCGGCAAGCACATGCAGCTAAACAAGAGGCGCACAAAGCGGCGCTGCATAGAAGGACTAGAGCTGCTTACGAGCTCTACGTACGCAGGAGAAAAGAGGAACATCGTCTTCCCAGAAAGAAGAAAAAAGAGCATGAGAAGCGCTCGATCGAGGAGATTGAGAGACTTTATTGCAGGAATAATGTTCGAAAATTTTACCAAAAGGTAAAAGAACATGCCAGGGTTTCAAAGCCAGAACAGAAGCCTGCAGGGACAAAAATGGTAATATAGTAGTAGAATCGCAGTCAGATATGGAAGGAATACTTCTGCAGACTGCTAAACGGCGATGATGACCAATATTTCGCTGTCAGGCAGAATGGGCCATTCAACAGTGACGATGGCAGTCAAGATTCCCGTCAACCCGATCAGAATGAAGTGAGGATAGCGATATCTAAACTCAAATCCAACAAAGCTGCTGGAGCCGACGGCCTTGCCGCTGAACTTTTCAAGGCAGGAGGAGATGAGTTGGTAAGGAGCATGTACCAGCTCATCTGTAAAATCTGGTCGGACGAAAGTATGCCCGATGAATGGAATCTCAGCATTGTTTGCCCGATCCTGAAGAAAGGAGACCCTCTGAACTGCGCCAACTACAGAGGTATAAGTCTCCTTAACATCGCGTATAAGGTCCTGTCTGCCGTACTATGTGAACGGCTAAAACCTATCGTCAACAACCTGATAGGTCCTTATCAGTGCGGTTTCAGGCCGGGAAAGTCCACCATTGACCAAATATTCACACCACGGCAGATCTTGGAAAAAACCCATGAATATAAAATCGATACGCCTATAGAGACGAGTTATACAGAGCTATGTCTAGTCTTGGCATCCTTGCCAAGCTCGTCCGTTTGTGCAGAATGACGATAGAGAACTCTCGCTGCTCCATCAAAGTCGGTAAGAACATCACCGAACCATTCGATGTCAGGAAAGTTCTTAGACAAGGTGATGCGCCATCATGCGATCTCTTTAACATAGTACTTGAGAGAATTGTACGAAGCTCACAAGCCAATACCGGAGGTACAATCTTTTACAAGTCTGTACAACTACTTGCTTATGCCGATGACATAATCGGAAGAACTCAGCTGGCAGTCAATGGGGCATCTACAAATACTGAGATCGAGGCAGCAAAGATGGGCCTAGCGGTCAATGAAAGCAAAAAAAAATATATGCTGCCTACAAAAAGGGACACCCAACATCGGCGTCTTGGACAGAACGCCACAATAGACAGATATAATTCTGAGGTAGTAAAGGAATTTGTCTACCTAGGCTCTATGGTGAACTCCGCAAATGACATCAGTAGGGAGATCACACGAAGAAATACTCTTGCCAATCTTTGTTTCTATGGGCTAAAACGGCAATTGAGTAGCAAAGCGCCGTGGCGTAAGTGGTTAGTGTGTCGGATCACTACGCATGAGGTTCCAAGTTCGAATCCCAGAAAATACCAAAAAAGTTTTTTCACGGTCCCACCTCTCGCGAGCGTCTGATAAACATCCGAGAGTATTGTTGTCACGAAAAAGCTTCTCAAATCGCCGTTCGGATTCGGCATTAAACTGTAGGTCCCTTCCATTCGTGTGAAAAATATAATGCACACAACAAGATTGGTTGCGAGAAGCTAGGCCCTGGCACTTTAAAGAGCTGTTGCGCCAAATATTTGTACTTGTTTTTAGTAGCAAAGCCCTATCTCGAACTACTAAGGTAACTCTTTATAAGACATTAATCATCCCAGTCCTGCTGTATGGTGCAGAGCCATGGGCTTTGACAAAACCGGATGAGGATGCCCTTGGTTATTTCGAGAGAAAAGTTCTTCGAGCGATCTTTGGTCCCGTCTGCATAGACGGTGAGTGGAGGAGAAGGTACAATGCCGAACTATATGGCCTGTACAAGGACATCGACTTAGTCAGAAGAGTTCACATACAGCGACTAAGATGGCTGGGTCATTTGGAGCGGATGGAGCCCAACGTTCCCGCTAAGAAAGTCTTCGAATCCACCCCGGATGGACGACCTCGCGGTAGGTGGCGCAAACAAGTGGAGGGGGACCTCAACCAACTGGGCGTGCGCAACTGGAGGCAGCTGGCTCGTAATCGCGCTGGATGGAGAGGTTTGTTGGTTGAGTCCCAGGTCCACCCCGGACTGTAGCGCCATCTAACTCTAACACAGCAAGTGCAGTAAGTCCACTTCCGATCAGATTCTTTAAACTAAACTTGGGCTTGTATCAATTGACAATGTACTGCCTCCTACGCCTGAAACAATCCAAATCCTCGAAAATAGGCTAGGCAGACCATCGTACAATTGCTAGAGGGGTAAAAATGGCAAGGGAAAGCGACCACTTTTTACTGCACTCAGAAATACCATATGTCTGAGCATCCAGTCCAGTTGAGAGACAAGAGAAAGTTGAAATTATTCGGAAGAATCCGTTACTGTCTAGATGGTTAGGTTTCCAAAGAGTGTTCTGCCCATTGCTGAAGCTCCATGAAACTATCTTGCTATATCACTAGGAAAGAGACAAAAAATTGAAGAGACTTGCTGAGCATAATACCTTAGATAGTCTAAACGACAAAAGGTATAGTCTATACTCCTATACTCATCGCCTTTTGTTTATTTTGAATGCAAACACTTTGATTATGTTGACGTCCAAAAATCCTAGTTCTTGCTGATAGTAAATTCATGGTTAAGTATTAAGAGTGGTAGAAACCTTTGTGGCTTTCGTTCAAGTCCTCAGCATTATAGTACAAGAAACTGTTTCTAGTAGGATAGGTTAGGTTAGGTTAGGTTAGGTTGGATGCCTAGGGCTTACTTATCAGGCAGAGTCCTTAGAGTTTACTCTGTCTGGCGAGCTTGTCCACCCTACAGTTTCCTGGCACGCAGCATAGGTGAATGTTGAACTGTTTTGTCATCTCCGTAAAGGACAAATGTCAATTTAAGGCGGCCTCTGAAGTGAAGGAGCACGATTCCAGTGATCTGGAATAGGAAACACTCAACTGGAGCACTCAGACACAACTGGTCCATTGTACTGCCAGAGAGCAAACCCTGATTTACCCATTTTGTTGGAATTTCCTTGAGTTTCGAAGAAAGCCAAGCAAGCACTTCAGTGATGAGGAGCTTACAGTACCAGCACTCACCACATCCGCACCGAAGATCTGCTACCTGATACTAGCAAAGGCCGGACACTCACAGAGATAATGTTCCGCGGTGTCGTCGCTCTCTCCACAAGCATCGCAAATTGTAGTGTCACTTAAGCCTAACACGTTAAGGTGCTTGGCAAAAGCGAAGTGGCCTGTCAAGACGCCGATAAGTTGTCTACAGTCTTTTCTGCTGAGAGACAGCAAGAATGCCGCTGATTTCTTACAGACGTCCGGGAGCATGCGTTTAGTCAACCTGCAACCTGGAGAGTCATGCCACACACAATTGTTCTCGTGAGAGACCCAATCGTCAATGGAAGCCCTAACTGAGGACGCTGGAAGACCCAACACGGGTTCGGGACCTGAGAAAGCCTCCTCTGAGCCTTGTCTAGCAATCTCATCGGAGATCTCGTTCCCCAAGATCCCAGTGTGACCTGGGACCCAGATAAGAGACAGAGAATTCAGCCTTGCGACCGAGTTCAAAGAGTTTTTGGTTTCACGAACTATTTTGGAAGTGGTTAAAGGGTTAAGCAAGGCCTTAAGCGCAGCCTGACTGTCACTACAGACACAAATGCTACGTCCCTTCCACCTGTTCTTCACAACATAGTTCATGGCCATTAGGATTGCATAAGTTTCCGCTTGGAAAACAGACGCATATTTGCCTAACGAGAAGTGAAGTCTAATGTTGTCGACTTCCACGAAGACACCAGCGCCAGACCCTTGACTGGTTTTGGAACCATCCGTGAAAATACGACTACATTCCATTCCCGGCTCAGATTCTGACCGAAGCCAGTCCTGGACACAAGGAAAGTCGATTTTGAATTTGCGCATCAGCTGGAGTTCTGGTGTCATTGCATCAGACGGCATATCCATAAGACAGGAGTCGTAAGATAAGTGTCGCGCAAGTTCATCAAAGTTCCAGTGTGGAGTATACCAAAAACCGCCCCGCCTAAGACGATGGATGGCTTTGATAGTGCAACCCATGATATAAGTATCAAGGGGAGGTAAGTTCAGCAAAGCGTCTAGAGCAGAGCCAGGCGTACTCGGGAAAGCTCCTGAGCAGCCGAGACAAGCCGTTCTTTGGAGTTTCGAGCAAAAAGCAACCACATATTTACGCGAGAGCCCCTTCTACCAAACAACCGACGCATATGCGAGGAATGGTCTTATCATAGCCGTGTAGATCCACAGAACCTTATTCGGTGATAAGCCCCAAGTCTTGCCAAAAGCACCCTTACACTGCTAGAAGACTGAGAGCGCCTTGGATGTTTTCAACTCGACGTGTTTAGACCAATGAAGTTTCTTATCTAAAATCACTCCCAGATATTTGGCTACATTGGAAATGCGAATGGTGACGCCTTTTAGTACTGGCTGAGTCAGACCGGTCAAAATCCTCCTTCTCGTAAAAAGAACAACCTCAGTTTTAAGAGGATTCACCGAAAGCCCACTCCTAGTACACCATTCATCGATCATGTCCAGCGCCGCCTGCGCGTTAGCACAGACCGTCGCCAGGCATGGCCCGACAGAAAGTACGGCGATATCATCCGCATATGCCTGAGCGTAGACGTTAGAACTATTTAGAGTGTTCAACATTATGATAGTACAATGACGGATAGTACATTACAATTTAGCCAGGAAAGGGCTTCTTTAATCGCCTGAAAAATGCTATAATGACGTGAGCCGAACTACCATCAACAGGGAGAGAGTTGTCCCATTCATCCCGCTCAGGGATACTCGTACGAAAGTTTCGGTCAAATCCCAGTTTCGGCAGGGTGTAGTCAGTATTTTCATGTAGGAAGTTGAGAGGATCAAGGTTCGAGGAGTGGCTACTTTGATATCTGCACCACTGCGCGGAGGCTTCTAGACAAATGGCCGCACTGGCAGCGATTTGTTTGCTAAAAATATCTATGGGCAGCAGATGGAATAAAATATCCAGTGCCGCAGAGGGAGTAGTTCTCAGTGCAGCATTGATGCATATGCATGCAGAACTTTGCACCTTAGCTAGTTGAGTGAGTAAGCCACCATACAATCATGCCATATAGTAGTATAGATCTGATAATAGACACGTAGAGCCAATGGGTGATTTGAGTTTTCATACACCAGCTCCTGCTTATAGCCTTGTTACAGAAATAGAGATGTACATTCGATTTCCTTCTGTTCTGTTTTATGAGTGTTAACCCCCAGTCCACATTTGGAGGCCCATCTGGTGAGAGAGAAGAGAACATATTGGAGGATTTTCAAAGGCAGCAATAGCAATGTTATGATTTCTAGTAAATCTCATCAAATATTTTGATGCCGTCCTCAATAGAACCTGAACCTGATGTATTGCTAACAGTTACTGAATATAGTTTTGGCATTATAAGTGTATATTTAGAATTGCCAAGTAGATCCTGGCAATGATGTTGAACATACACCAACTAATTTCAATATCTTGAATCAATCACTGTCAAATTTTCCAAAAGCTTAGCATCTGCTAACGCATACTTCAGTGCTGGAGATAGACAGTGATGTATGTAGTATGCAGTGCAACATACTCATAGATATTTGCCTCCAATCCCTTTTCATATTCAGAATATTACACAGAAATCCTTTCAAACTACCATCTACAGAATTGCCTTTCAACAAACAAGTCCTAATTAGGGAATCGTTTGGCTTGTCATCAATGACTCAGTCATATTCGGTATCTATAATAATCGTTTGTGCTATTCAAAGGATGTAATTTCCAAACCGATGGAAATGAAAAAAAATCACTACAATTGGTACTTTTCGTTCCCTCTAATGATAAAGCTCATAATTAATATCCTTGATTTCCAGGGCAGCCCAACGTAGTTTTCTCCCCCTGGTATAATTAATATCCAGATCCTTTGCTCTGTCCATAACAATCAATCTAATCGAATAAGCTATAACGCCATATTTACATTGCTGTCCCCATTTATTTGGACGTCTCCCATCTAGGATATTCCCGAATCAATAAAAATGATTAGCAGGATGCGAGATATTTGAATAATACTCATGTCCAATGTTTTCTAGTCAATCATCCTTTGCAAATGCCTGTGGGTGGTTATTCACCGTTTCATCATAATTATAGCAATAATCATTCTTATTCTTATCTAAATAACTGAGTGGACCAATATTAATCCTAAGAGCTGAAAAAAATGTCATCATAAATTCATTTGATGATGATGTATGGTAGAGTGTCCTTAATTGGTATGGAGATGAGTTTCTGTAATTCCACTGAACGAGTGTAGTGAAAGAGTTTCATTTTGTGTAATTAGTGCATGGTTCACTTGGGAGCTTTGCTTATTGCAAAGGACCGACTTGTAGATGTACCTGTGGAGAGCAATGAGAATATAGTCGTTCGGTTTTTGGTGAAATTGTTACCTTTGAAGTTGCTTGTGATCCAATATTATAAAGGTCAAGTGACTATAGAACAAATAATCAAACGAATTCCCATGAGCAGTAACGTAGTATATTGAGATAAGGTATCATTTCGATGGAATTATTATTAGAAGTAGATTTAGAGAGTAAGAGACATACAACCTAGGACTGGTGGCATCCTTGATGCAACCCATTTCTGTTTTTAATTTTTTGTTTATTTTATTTTTTATTTGATAAACTGATCGCCTGTATAAATCCATTGAAAACACTAACGAGGTTTCTATCCAAAGACCTATCAGTCGCGGGATATCTCAAGCGTAGTAATAACCCCTGGACAGATTCAAGCCAAGGATCGATACAATTGTTAATGGAAACACACTTCCCAGGGTGCAGCGACCTCGTGTCAAACGCGACTACCCTTCAGTTCGTTCCAAATTCAGTAACAAATAATAAACGGATTATATGGCTGGAAACGGCTCTCATTTTACTGTTCTTCTTCTTCCTTTTATCAGCGAGGTTATGATCTGAAAATAAGGGATCACAACCCTCCCACTTCACCGCATTTCTAATGATCCGCCTGTGGGGTTCGCCTATTTGACCTCAGAAAATATCGACAGGCCCGCCGATTTAGGATCAGTCGGTTACTGAGGCCAATGAAATGCCGATGTCGTCGCATTTGTCTGATCCAGGCATTTATAGGCATGCTTTTTCTACAACGCGATGTCTTTGGAACATGCATTGATATTGCCTTTTTAACAGGGTTCAAATGATTTCTTCTTTGAACGTGGCAATACCAGCTGAGCCGGTGGCGCTCTATTTTTTGTACGATGCTTTCCTTGATGTGAAAGCTTCCACGGATCTTCGAACTTCTTATTCGATCAAGCTTTGTCACTCCTGCTGTTATGCGAAGCATCTTCATCTCAACTGCCGTTAATTTACTCTCATACGTTTTGTACATCGTCCAACATTGTGAACCGTATGTGAGTGCTGAACGTAAAACTGCGGTGTAGAGCCTTCCTTTCAACTTAGGTGGCATTTTTCTGTCACAGAAGATAGCGGAATTTTCTCGCCACTTCATCCACCCTACGCTTACGCGATGATTGATGTCGTCATCACAAGATGCTTTGCTATTGATCATAGATCCCAGATATCTGAACTTTTCGCACTTGGGAAGCATTGTTCCATTGAAATAAATGTCTGGAATAGGCCTGAGTGGATCAGAGAACGGGCAGCACAAGTACTCTGTCTTTTTTGAACTAATGCAATACCCATTTCGCTTCAGAACGTCCACCCACACATCAAGTGCTCGTTGCAGAGATGTAGGATCCTCACTTATGATAGCTCCATCATCCGCAAAGAATAACTGATGTATCTTGGAGTCCATCACTTTACCTTCAACCAGATAATCAAGGATTGTAATAAAGAGCTTAAAACGCTTCCCTGGTACACCCCGAATTTGATGGGGAACTTTTCGGTTACTCCAGCGGGGCAGCTTACTCTTGTCTTTGCTCTTTCGTTCATGTCCATGATCATCTGTACATAGCTTTCTGGAACCCCTCGATGTCTTAGCGCCACCCATATCAGATGTCGTGGTTGTCTGTCGAATGCCTTTTCAAAGTCCACCAATACAATATGCAAATCCTTTAAGGAATCACGATGTTTTTTCATTATGATCCTTTTACTTTGGATTGCATCTGTGGTTTATTTACCTGCGACAAATCCGCACTGATCATTACATAGCCGTATTATTTTTCGCAGTCGGCCACCTAATACCCGCTCAACGATCACCAGCTTGATCGTTTCACAGTTTCGCGTATCACCCTTCCCTATGTATACAGAGAGAAGGTAACTTTCCCTCCATTGATTCGGCATTGGATCACCTCTCACAAATTTGGAGATGAGAATTCTGAGCCATCTGAACCCGAGGTCTGCCATGTTTTTCCATAACTCAGAGGGCATCTCATCTGGCCCAACCGCTTTTCGTTTTTTGGAGTATTTGACCGCCTAACTAACTTATTCGACTGTAATGTCGGGTATTTCTTCAGAGTTAGGGGTGGCTCTTGGAAAGTATAGCCGGGGAAACTATTCATATAAAAGTTCTTTACAATACTGCCGCCACATCTGCAGAATTTTGTCGTCATCCTCAAGAATATGGCCATGAGCATTGTTAATGAACTTTGGGGAACGAATCTCCTGAGCATTCCTCCTTCTTTGGGCAGCTATTTTGAACATGGTTGAAATCTTGTTCATATTGTGTCTTCGCAGCTCCTGGATAGCTTAGTTTGCATCAGCAACCGGGGAAGATATTTGCTCCAGTTCCCGATACAGGCCATCCGTACTCCCTGCTTGAAGCTGGGTGCAGTTCTTCTTCGCTTTTTTCTTGCAACACATGTATTCCATTTCGAGGTGAGCTTTTTTGTCACTATTATTAGAGGGGCACTTTGACCAAGCTTTGAAAGCCGCTTTCTTCTCATTTACCACCATTATGCCTCTCTGGCGTGTTTATGGTCGCCTTTTGAAGCTCCTAGCAGTAACTTGGCCTTCTTTAAGAAAGTTCGCTGTAGGGAATCCCACATATTTTGTGCTCTGCACTCTTCATCCTCAGCTCCGTTGATGGTGTGAGAGAAGTAACTTTTCATCACGGAAACAAAAAACTCGCCTTTTTCTTTATCCAGACTGTACCACTTGATTTTCTCAGAGACCCTTGTTTGTTTGCTTTTCTTTGGTGTCTTGATAAAAATTTCTGTTAGCAGGAGACGGTGTTGCCGAACTCGATCGCCTCTCCCTGAATCAATTTCCAATCTTTTACCCGAAGCTTCATGAAACTGGGTACCAAATGGTAGTCAATCTGGGTGTCGCCGAGTCGAGTGTTAGCCGATGTGGGTTGTACGCTGTCACTAGGTGGTTCCAAAAGCAAACATCGGCGGCGCTGTCATCGATCAAAGTGAAGAAAGAAGACAACCAATCACCTTCCAGCTTCTATAATATTTTTGATTTTGGAACGAGGAGATAACATTGGCGAGCGGAGAATACAAATACAATTTTAAAACTACGCATGTAATTTTGTAGTTACCTTTTTAATAAATCTTTTTACACGCTTACAACACAAGTATAACTTTCTTTATTACACTAGACATGTGTACATTACTCATATCTCGAATGATCACTTGATTATATGGACAACCCGTATAATAATGTATTGATTCTTTGAAGAAATTCGATTATGCCCATCAATAATTCTAGCCGCAAATGACTACATCGTATGAGGTATCCATCTACAATTGAGTGAAAGTAGAGAACTCTACGCATTTTAAAACTGTCTATAATAGGAATTTCTTTAAAAACGGTCGCTGGTCATTTAGATAATAGAATAAAGGTTTTCGATGGACAACAAATCATCCAGAGTGGCGATGGAAT
The DNA here is from genome assembly GCA_945910035.1 of Brachypalpus laphriformis. NCBI lineage: Eukaryota > Metazoa > Arthropoda > Insecta > Diptera > Syrphidae > Brachypalpus > Brachypalpus laphriformis. The sequence goes on from OX246756.1 coordinate 41,556,893, forward strand.
AGTGGCAACGTCATTAATCTCGGCGGTAATGATTCATGGTTCAAATCCCAACTGTCAGGATTTATTTATTTCTCATGAAATATGTGAACTCAGTCCGATCAATTGTGAAAGCTTGTGTGAACACTATTGCGAAGGCATAACACTGGCAATAGGTTGATCATATGGCTGGAAAAATTGCTCGCCCTGTTGATTGATTGATATACCTATAGCATAGGAGGTCGTGAAAAAAAATACTGTGAATCAAAAGCAAAAACAAAAACCTCTCCAGTTATCTGAAAGTCACCCCCATGCATTTTCCGAAAACACGGCTGAGTTTCAAACCACTACACCAATCTTTCTATCCTTTTCAATGCCCGCCCGTTTGTACCTAAAATGGACTCAAGTTTTCACGATAAACAGATCAGAGAGCGCAGCACACATTTTTCCTGAAAAAAACTTTAATTTATTTTATGGTAATGGTTTTTCCTAATGACTTTCGTTCTTTTCAGGTATAATAAGACATTTAGAGTAATTTTGGTGTTTAAAGTGATAAGTGACGTTATAAAATGATTAAAATGAAAGAGACGCTACATGTACTAATATGTTCTTGCATACGAATTTCAAGATTTTAACTATTTATGAAAAAGCCATTAATAAACCCTTTCAAAAAATTGCTACCTACTGCCAAAGAAATACATTTTTTTCGTTTTCTAAAATTTATTGGAATTTCAAACTCGCTTCTTCTTCTTCTTCCTTTTATCAGCGAGGTTATGATCCGAAAACAACGGATCACAATCCTCCCACTTCACCGCATTTCTACTGATCCGCCTGTGGGGTTCGGAATTTCAAACTCGCTACTTGTAGAAAATAGTTATATGAGCAGTTTTATTGGCCACAAGTTTGTAAACAATTGACTGGAAAATACTATTTAGTTGATTCTCATTTTCATACACAAAGAACAAAGAAATGATGAGGAGAGGAGTGGTGGAAAACCAAGTAAAAATTGTAAAGTCCAACTAAATTAAGTATGAATATTTCAAGCAAGTCTTATGTTAACGGTCCCAACAATTATTGCTACATACATACTCGTATGTGATAAACTTTGTCAACAAAAGCAACAAAGAAATATTAACAATTTTGTAAAACAAAATTACTAAACATACTGGGAGCTTATATGAGTATCAACATACAGCCATTTTGAAAGACTCCCTGAATACTTGGGTTATTACAGCAAACAACAAGGAGAATGGTTCCGCCATGATATTAAGATTATGGAGGAAAGATAGGAAGGCCGGTGGGACTACTGCTGAAATTTACAAACGGATTGTCCTGGCAAAAACCACAGTAGGCGATCGCATACATGTGTATGTGGGTACATAGGTAGAATAAAAAATCCAAAGTATTTAGTTTTTTTAATAATTTATTTAAAACTAATACACTCCTAATACATAGTTCATATCTAATGTTATATTTTTCGTTGCCCTAAATACAACTTGAGTAAACATTAAACATTTTTTTTAATCAAAATACGTAATCCGCAATCTTCCTGGAAGCCATTGCACATCTCATTTTGATGGCAGAATGTATGATTTGTGGACTTTCGTTAAGCTTAGAGGCCACCAAGTAAGTAATATCGGCCGTCTCTCCGGAATCCAGCTTTCCCTTTAATGGTCCATCATGGAGTGATTTGTTTCCAGTCATTGAATGCGTAGCTAAGATATGCTCGGGAAAAATGAGATCACACAACTGCATTGTGACCGATACCGAATGCCTCCAATTTAACGATTCGTAGTCTTCTCGGTGAATTTGTGTCCCATTTGGTCCGATGTCGAGGATATCAGAGCATGGGTCTAATTGCTTGGGATACTCTTCGAGGCCCCGTCGGCGCTTCGTTGGCTGCTCCATCTCCAAATGGCTGTCTAAGCTCAGCTTTCTTTTGTTTCTCCTCGACACTGGTGATTTCCTCCTACGTGTAACTATCTCGATTGTGCAGTCGTCTTTGTCTTTATAATCTTTTACGATGTTTGCAAATGAAAGACGTGTCTCGTCGAGGACCTTTTTAACCTCATCTTGAAGCCAATTAACATAATCGAGTAATGCGTTAATACTCTGCAGTTCCGAGTGTCCATGTTGTGGTTTCCTGGCTCGTTTACAGTCATCGTCATCTGGGCTGAATGCAATAACGTATTTAGAGACTTCACCCGATGGTTGTTTTTCCTTGATTACTATATCAAAGCAAATTCTTTCTAAATAGTCCGCAATATTTCCAAGCGTTTCTTTTATGTCCTTTGTGTGAGTGATTGATATGGTAGGCTCGTCTGGGATTCGAACCAGCAGTTGCATTGCACTTGAAGACGTGTATTCGAGTTGAACTTCCATGTTGCTGTTGGTGTGGTTAGAATGTGACTATGCCATTCGTATGCACTGAGCACGGTATTTATAGGATTAGAAGTTACAGAATCTACCTGCGCTACTTTCATTAGTTAATTTTTACACATATATCCTTAGGCCCACTTATAATAAACTAATAATCGAGGGGGCTACCTGTACACATTTTCTTAGGCCCAATTATAATGAACTAATAATCGAGAGGGCTACCTGATCTACGTTTTAGGGAAGTATGCTGTTTAATTAAGCCCAAGAGGTTATTTTTCCGAAGAAAGGTTCTTGTTAAGATTAGTCGAAATATTAATATCTAGTTGTAGTAATTATTAGTAATATAATAATAGTTTTTAAAACTGTGTTGTATTAGGGTCTCCATTCTACAAATGCATTTTTTTATTAGGCGACGAGGGGCTCATAAATATGTACGTATATAAGTTTTAAAAAATGTACTTTTGTCAAGGGAAGCTTAAGAAATGTATGTGTATGTGGTGTTTTACCCATTCGTGAGCAGGCTGTTAAGATTCAAGTCGAGAAATTGACTTTTGAAAATGAAAAGAAATTAATAGATGGGATGAAATTAAGTTAATGCCGTGAAGTCAGATATAAACTTAAGACACTATTGAGAAGAGCACCCTAGTGAAATTTCTGAATATTCTTAGTGAAACACGAAACTTTAGCCAAGATAAGAGGTTGGATTGAACGTATTTTCATGACATCCAGGCTCAAGATGCGCAGTAGAGTTTACAATGACTCCCATGATTAACAGGACCACCTTCATTTCTTCCTTCTCAGACTGAGCCGTTATTTTTTCAGGCTCGTTCACAAAAAACGTTGTGGTTCTGCAATCATCGAAACTAGATATTCTATCGTTATGTATAGATACCATATAACCGTCGATCCAGTATGTGACATTTGCCAAACATACTTCAATTATCGGTTCCGGACTTAGAGAAAGAGATTCTGAAGCCTCCTTTGCAAGCGCGTCAGAGATGTGACCTGGTATCCAAATTACTTCCTTACTCTCTTAGTTGGAGCTACAGTATGGTGTGGACCTGGGCATCAACCAACAAACTCTCCAGCCAGCTGCCTCCAGTTGGGCACTCTAAGTTGGTTAAGGTTGAGGTCCACCTCCACTTGTTAGCGCCATCTGCCGCGAGGTCGTTCTCTACTGCGAAGTCTATCCGAGGTGGATTCGAAGATTTTCCGGATTGGAACGTTAAGCTTCATCTGCTTCACATAACCCAGACATGTAACTCTTCTGGCTAAGTCGATGTCCTTGTATAGGCCGTATAGTTCCCAAGGGTACTTTCGATTTTAACAATGTGCATGCCTTTGCGCCATACAGCAGGGCTGGGATGATTAGTTTCTTACACAGAATTACCTTAAAAATTCGAGATAGGACTTTGTTACTAAATTCCCATCTTAGCCCATAAACACAGTGACTGATAAGAGTGATACTTCGTTTGATCTAGACGACCTAGAACCTAGGTATAAAAAGTCCTTCACTACCTCAAAGGTGTGTATATGTGTCTATTGTAGTGTTCTGCCTACGTTGTCGAAGTTGGGTGTCCTTTTTTGTAGACAGCATATATTTTGTTCTGCTTTCATTGACCACTAAACCCATCTTTGCTACCTCGATCTCAATACTCGTATACGCCCCACTGAGGACCCGCAAAGTTGTACGACTTGTGAAGGATTGTGCCTCCGGTGAATTAAACGCAATTCTTTAAAGTATTACGTTAAAGAGATCACAGGACCAGGGCATCACCTTGTCTAAGACCTTTCCTGACATCGAACGGTTCGGTGGTGTTCTTTCCGTCTTTGATGGAGCGAGAGCTCTTCAACGTCGTCCTGCATAGATGGACAAGCGTAGTAGGGATCCCACTATTAGACATGGCTCTGTATAACTCGTCCCTATACACGCTTCTTCTTCTTCTTCCTTTTATCGGCGAGGTTATGATCTGAAAATAAGGGATCACAACCCTCCCACTTCACTGCATTTCTACTGATCCGCCTTTGGGGTTCGCCTATTTGACCTCAAAAAATATCGGCAGGCCCGCCGATTTAGGATCACTCGGTTACTGAGGCCAATAAAATTCCGATGTCGTCGCATTTGTCTGATCCAGGCGTTTATAAGCCTGCCTTTCCTATATCGTCTTTATACACGCTATCGTAGGCAATTTTGAAATCGATGAAGCTGTGGTGCGCATCAATTTTATGTTCAAGAGTTTTTTCCAAGTATCTGCAGTAATGTGACTATTTGGTCAATGATGGACTTTCCCGGCCTGAAACCACATTGAGAAGGATCTATCAACTTGTTAACGATTGGTTTAGGCGTTCACATAATACGAAAGACAGGATTTTGTACGCGATGTTGAGAAAACTTATACCTCTGCAGTAAGCGCAGTTCAGAGGGTCTCCTTTCTTCAGGATTGGACAAACGATGCTGAGGTTCCATTCATCGAGCATACTTTCGTTTGAAACGTGTAGTTTCCCATGAATATATGGCAGATATGACAGAACCAAATCATCATAGAATGACAGCGCTGTCATTTCAAACATAACCACAATCAGCTGTCAAAATTTAGGTTTGACTATTACAAAATCCTGTACTTTACAGCAATTATTCACTTTTAATATAAAAAACCGGGATTGCTTTAGTCTGAATTTGATATAGCCTAACAAAAACGTATAATTTCGATAATATATGATGAAGTTTGAAAATAACCCCCGTCTGTATTTGCTAAATTCAAGTAGTACTCTGCAAAGTAAACACAACCCAACATAGTCAAAGTTCCACTCTGTACACATAAGGTCCTCGTAACTTTTTAAAATAATCGCCCTCCGCTCAAAACAAAATGAGCTCTGAATAAGTTCCGGCAACGAAAACTTTTTCACCAGCGGAGAACTGTAGAAAAAAATAAATTAAATTGAGAATATCAAATTATATACCATAAATAATCACCACACTTTTAGGCCATGAACTTTCCCCTTTGTTTTTTATTTCTTCCACTTCTATGTCCTTTTCCCTGGGGAAAACTTTTGCATACGTTTCGTGAATAACCAAACAGCTCCTTTCATTCACGGACACACACAGTCGCCCAGAAATGAAATTCTCAAAACATACATCACGCAACAGTCTATAAGGCTGACATGTACGATTACCATATAGCCCTTTTCAAAAATTAAAAAAAAAAATAAATAAATAATTTTTTTGTTCCAAATCACAGCGTTTGTGTCATCCTTAAAGTTCCCCACTGTCGTCAAGAGATAAGGAGATTGCGAAAGTTTGCACTTTTCTATTGAGCATTTTAATGAAATTTTCTAAAGTTTATGAATTTTCATTCATTTAGCTGTGCAACGCGTCAAAAACTTACAACAAGAACAATCTGGAGTCTGCACATAAGTCTCTGTGCAACGACCGGTGTACTGTGGGAAGTGGATTATAAAGGATAACTCACCACCACCACCTATTCAGGGTTCAGTTAATGAATGAAAATCCTTACAAACAATATAAAAATGTAGCTTCTGCTAATTTAGAATAGTTTTTCTTTTGCACTCCTTTTTGAGTAAATTTACTTTAGGTCCTTTGCAAATAAGGAAGTTATTTATGCTTTCACTTACTACTTTCATATCGTCTTTTGAATGTTAGAATGAAATGAAAATACTCAAAGGACAATCAAATGAATATTCATTAGTGTGTACTCGCTATTCCCCCGTTGAGTTTGCTTTCCTTTTTTCTATTAAACTTGTGAGTGTCTCCTTTCTTTTTTCATGCTCAGATTGTCCACTTGAAAGAGGTGCAAGCAGGCACAAAGGCAGGTACGGAAGGTACTTCGCATAAAGGAAGTGCACTTGAAAGGACATATACTCTTCAAATATATGACCAATGTTGACCATTTAAAAAATCAGATGTAAGTCTCCCAAAAAAGGAGTTCACTTACGGAAGTTGACTTTAAAAATGTTCCCCATGATACTCCTGACAACCTTATTTTCAAATAGAAATTTGAATTTTTTCGACATATGTACATATATATTTTAATTATATATCAAATGGTTGAGGGGGGTGTCTTTCATTCACACATATTTGAATTGTCCTTCACTGGACCGTTTCCTTTTAAGTAGATTGCATTTGAATAAAGAATTCAAAGTCCATCGGTGTGTTGAGAAGGGAATTTCATTTAAATTACTCCTCGGGCGTTAGTGTGTTCTTGATATTAACACTTGTGTTTCGAACACATGCTTAAATTTGTTATACAAGCAATTTAACATTGATTTGCATTTGAAAACTGCTTAGAATCATGAAAATATGGTGGGAGTAGGAGGCTTTAAAATCTTCAAATTATTATCCTCGCTATGCATGTCTCTCAAAAGGTCGATCTACGGAAGGCGCCCTTCACTATCTCGTCATAGAGATCAAAGCTGCCTGCAGCTCCAAAGAAATTGCCCTTTGTGCATTCCTTGACATAGAAGGTGCTTTTGATAACACTGGTTATGAATCCATCACTAGTGCTATGAGACGCAGGGTAATAGACAAACCTACTACGAGATGGGTTAGGAACATGCTCGATAGCCGCATAATAACATCTTCGTCTGGAGAGGTCCCTCTGACGGTCTCCGCGGCCAAAGGCTGCCCCCAAGGCGGCGTCCTCTCGCCTCTCTTATGGTCACTCGTGGCGGATGATTTATTGAACACACTTAATAGTTCAGGTTACACAACCATAGGCTATGCGGATGACCTGGTGATCATCATTAAAGGCAAACATGAAGACAATGTGTGTCAACTTATGCAAAATGCACTCCTTGTAGTCTCAGACTGGTGTGCTGGGGAGGGCCTATCGATTAACCCCAGCAAGGCAGTCGTTGTACCGTTTACAAGAAGAAGAATGCTGAATATTGGCTCAATGACTTTAACCGGAACAACCATCAATTTTTCCGATGAGGTCAAATATCTAGGAATTGTCCTGGATAAGAAGCTTAACTGGAACTCCCATATTAAGCATAAAATTGCCAAGGCGACTACTGCCTTGTGGGAGCTGGGGCCTGTCTCCAAAGGTCATTTTCTGGTTATACACCACGGTTGTTAGACCCATTCTGACATACGCGTCCGTAGTCTGGTGGACGAAAACCACCAGCACTCACAAAACTTCAAAGACTAGCTTGCCTCGGCATCACAGGTACTATGTACACTTGTCCCACAACAGCCATTGAAGCCATAATCGGACTTACTCCTTTACATATATTTATAAAAAAAAAGTTGCAATCCGCAGTGCAGTTAATCTTAAAAAATCAGATGCTAATAAGACACGGGATCACGTGGATCTCATGGAGCTATTGTCCGACTTCCCCGAGCTAGACATGCTCAGCACGGTCTCCGAGTTTACGCCTAAACCACTCTACTTTGGTAGAAGGTTTGAGATTGTTATCCCAAGCCGTGATATATGGAATAATGGCGGACCGTCGCTTGACCCAAAAGGTACAGTGTGGTACACCGATGGATCAAAAATGGATTCATGAGTTGTCGCCGGTGTGTATGGACCCAATCATAAAATTTCGAAATCACTCGGAAAGAGACCTAGTGTTTTCCAGTCCGAGCTTTGCGCTATTGAAACTTGTGCTAACATTAACCTGCGCTCAGGCATCAAAGGTGCCTCTATCCATATACTCACCGATAGTCAAGCAGCGGTCAAAGCACTGATCTCCCATTTGATCAGTTCAAAATCAGTTCTAAGCTGCTTCGACAGCTTACAAAATCTGGCCCGACACAATAAAGTAAAATAGTGGTGGGTACCGGGTGATGTAGGCGTTGATGGCAATGAAACTACAGACCTGCTAGCTAGGAAGGGCTCCTCTGAGTTGTTTACTGGACCTGAGCCCTTCTGCGGGATATCCGATTCCGCCTTCAAACTTACCCTAAACATTTGGGAACGCAACATGTGCATCTCCCACTGGAATAACTCCCAAGGTCTCAGGCAGGCTAAAAGAGCTGTCCAACCCTTCCAAAGACAGGCAGTTGATATCCTAAAATACGGCAGAAATGACATAAGAAGGCTTGTGAGCTTCCTTACCGGTCACTGTCAACTTCTCTACCACCTTAACAAAATGAGAATTTCGGAGGATATCACCTGCCGCCTCTGTCTAGAAGAGGACGAAACCGCAGAACACATACTACCTATGTGAGTGTGTAGCTCCGTGTAGCACTAGGAGAAGCTTTTTCCTTAAAGAGATCATATCTCCAAAAGATCTAAGGAACTCCTCCGCAGCCGTAATTATAGCTTTCATAAGGAGAGTAGAAGTACTGCCCTAAAAGTGGCCTATGGCACAACAGATCTCCTTGGTCGCAGTGCTTACAAGTGGCCACACACTATCCATCGTCTTTGGCGGGGCGGTTTTTGGTATACTCCACACTGGAATTTTGATAAACTTGCGTGACACTTATCTTACGACTCTGGTATTATGGATGTGCCGTCTGATGCAATGACACCAGAACTTCAGGTGATGCCCAAATTCAGAGTCGACTTTCCTTGTGTGCAGAACTGGCTTCGGCCAGAGCCTGAGCCGGGAATAGAATGTAGTCGTATTTTCACGGACGGTTCCAAGACCAGTCAAGAGTCTGGCGCTGGTGTCTTCGTGGAAGACGACAACATTAGACTTTTCTCATTAGGCAAAAATCCGTGTGTTTTCCAAGCGGAAACTTATGCAATCCTAATGGCCATGAACTATTTTGTGAAGAACAGGTGGGAGGGCCGTAGTATTTGTGTCTGTAGTAACAGTCAGGCTACGCTTAAGGCCTTCCTTAACCCTTTAACCACTTCCAAAATAGTTCGTGAAAGCAAAAGCTCTTTGAACTCGGTCGCAAGGCTGAATTCTCTCTCTTATCTGGGTCCTAGGTCTCACTGGGATCTTGGGGAACGAGATCTCCAATGAGATTGCTAGAGAAGGCTCAGAAAAGGCTTTCTCAGGTCCCGAACCCGCGTTGGGTTTACCTGCATCCTCGGTTAGGGGTTCCATTGACGATTGGGTCTCTCACGAGCACAATTGTGTGTAGCATGACTTTCCAAGATGCAGGTTGACTAAACATATGCTCCCGGACGTTTGTAAGATATCAGCGTCATTCGTGCTGTCTCTCGGCAAAAAAGACTGTAGACAACTTATTGGCGTCTTGACAGGCCACTTTGTTTGTGCCATGCACCTTAACGTGCTGGGCTTAAAGGACACTATAATCTGTGACACTTGTGGAGAGAGCGACGACACCGCGGAACATTATCTCTATGAGTGTCCGGCCTTTCCTCGTATCAGGTGGCAGATCAGATCCTTGGTGCTGACATGGTGAGTACTGGTACTGTAAGCACCTCATCATTGAAGTGCTTGCTTGGCTTTCTTAGAAAGACAAGGAAATTCCAATAAAATTGGTAAACTAGAGCTTGCTCTCTGGTAGTACAATGGACCAGTTGTGTCTGAGTGGTCCAGTCGAGCGTTTTCTATCCCACAAATAAAAAATAAAAATAAAAATAATATTGATCAGCAGACCACGCATAGGTATCCTAGTTGGACTGTTTACTGCTCATTGCGTACTAGGCAGACACGCCGCGAGGTTTGCAATTCCGGCCAGTGACTTTTATCGCAGCTGTATGGACGAAGAAGAGGAGGAATCCCCTCTCACTTGCTCTGTGGCTCTCCAGCACTATCCTCAGTTTGAGGAATTTAAAGATATCGCCGTGCCACCCACATGGGCGAAATATCATACACTGAGTTTATATTAAGGATAAAGGACTAAAGACTAAATATAGTGTCCTTAGCTCAACCCACAACCTGTTACATACAAATGAATAGGTGGATACAATGTTCTTTTGACCGTCTAGTTCCCTCTGATGCAAACTATACATTGAAGAGGATATACATACAAACAATATAAACACCACCCGTTCTCTTGGTGAAACAGAAACAACAGGGTTTCACACTACTGCGTTCTCTGCGTTCCTGCCATTCAGTCTTATACGTACTACCGCTTTAAGATGAGGGCTACACGATAAAAATCTCAAGAGCGGTAGTCATAAATACAGATTGTAGTCATTATGGAATATCGATGTTAAACAGTTTGGCATCGGGCACCATTCTTTGGTAATTTGCACTAGATGCACTAAAGCACTCAGACTTTAATTAAATGTTGTCTCAATAGGGTCGCGGTTTTAAAATGTTGAAGTCGCCTTTTTCATTCCCTAAATCTAAAAATGCTTTTACGCATCTACATATATCAAGCATTGTCGGAAGGTAACTATGGAATTCGTTGGACTATGACATCTTACCTTAAACACCTAGATTACGCTGACGATGTTTATTCACTTTCACATCGGATAATGGATCTTCATCTGATGGCCCACAATCTAGAATCTGAGGCAAACAAAGTGGGGCTAAAAATGAACACAGCCAAAACAAAAGCCCTGAGCACTTCTAACAACCGCACTCAACTTAACATTGCCGAACAGGAAGTCGAAAAAGTTGACAACTATATCTAGGAAGTGTAGTCTCGGCTGACCGCGGTGCAGCAGATGTGTGCAGCATAATTGGGAAGGCTAAAGCTGCGTTGCAAATGCTATCCAAAATCTGGAGAAGTAATGTTATCAGCTTATAAACCAAGCGGCGACTGTTCCGCTCCAACGTAGAATCAGTGCTGCTGTATGGGTGCAGTACTTGGAAGGTGGATACTATTAACACACGCAAGCTGCAAGTCTGCGGATGAATTCCCCAGACGGAGTCAACGGTGGCGTCTATAGTTCCAGTTAGGTTGAACTTAGTGAATACCTTACGCGAGCTGCTTCGACGTTTTCGGATCACAGGTCGGTAAGGAATTTCCAATGTTGGTCAGGACATTGGAATAGAGATGGTGGCGGAGGAGCCCTTAATGGGCCAACGGCAGCGCTCATACTCCCGTAGTGGACTACTGGCACCGGTGTACCCGGCCCCTCGTTCTAGGGGAATAATTAAGGAACTGTCCCTCCAGGTTGGGGGTTGTGCCGTCGGGGTAACTTCCCTACCCCGTAAAAAATGTATGGTTCCAAAACAACCAAAAGCCTTGGATAAGGATGACTCAACTAATGACGACCCCAGCAAACGAAATAAGGACAACGACCTTCGGATCTGTACGTGGAATGTTCTGTCCCTTTACAGACCACGTGCAGCCGAACAACTAGCAGAGGCCCTAGACTGCTATAAAGCAGATATTACCGCCATCCAGGAAGTGCGATGGGATGGGCCGGGCAAAAAGAGGATGAAAAACTGTGACATCTACTACGGTGATTGCTACAGAGGCAACAGGCAACAGGCAACGCTTATTCGGATGCGTATTTGTCATACGCGGCAGACTTAGGCAAGAAGTCTTAAGCTTCCGATAGCAATATCCGTACAGAAACCTGTAGAGATGAAAATGCAAACCTCGTAGTATAATCACAGTCGGTGCTGAGAATATGGAAAAACTACTTCTGCAGACTGTATAACGGCGACGAAGACCTACATCCCGCTGTCAGGCAGAATGAACCATTCAACATAGACGATGATAGTCAAAATGTCCGTTCACCTGACCAGAACGAAGTGAGGATAGCAATATCCAAGCTAAACTCCAACAAGGCTGCTGGACCTGACGGCTTACCGGCCGAACTTTTCAAGGCAGCTGGGGATGAATTGGTAGAGTGCATACACCAACTCATCTCTAAGATTTGGTCAGATGAGTGTATGCCTGATGAATGGAACCTCAGCATCGTTTGCCCGATCCACAAGAAAGGAGACCCCCAGAACAGCGCCAATTATAGAGACATCAGTCTCCTCAACATCGCATACAAGATATTTTCTGCGATATTGTGTGAACGCCTGAAACCTTTTATCAACAACCTGATTGGACCCGATCAGTGCGGTTTCAGGCAAGGAAAGTCCACCATCGATCAAATCTTCACACTTCGGCAGATCCTGGAGAAAACCGAAGAACTCAAAATCGATACTCATCACCTCTTTATCGATTTGAAGGCCGCCTATGACAGCATCTACAGAGAAGAGCTTTATAGAGCCATGTCTAGCTTTGACATCCCTGCCAAACTTGTCCGTCGGTGCAGGAGAACGCTCGCTGCTCCATCAAGGTCGCTAATGACCTCACCGAGACCTTTGATGTCAAAAAAGGTTTTAGACAAGGTGACGCGCTGTCATGTGACTTCTTTAATATTTTACTTGAACGGATTGTGCGGAACTCACAAGCCAACACCGGAGGCACAATCTATTACAAGTCTGTACAACTGTTGCATACGCCGACGATATAGACATTATCGGAAGAACTCAGCGGGCTGTCACCGGTGCGTTTGTAAGCATTGAGACGGAAGCGGCCAGAATGGATTTAGCGATAAACGAGAGCAAAACCAAGCATATGCTGTCAACAAGAAGGGAAAGCCAACACCGACGAATTAGACAAAACGTCACAGTGGGCAGCTATAACTTCGAGGTAGTAAGGGACTTTGTCTACCTTGGCTCTGCTATAAATTCTTCTAACAAAATCAGCGTAGAAATCAATCGAAGACTAACTCTTGCCAATCGCTGTTTTTTTGGGCTTATAAGGCAATTCAACAGTAAAGCTCTATCTCGAACAACTAAGGAGACTCTATAAAAGACCTTGATCATCCCAGTCCTGCTTTACGGCGCTGAAACATGGACTGTATTAAAAGAGGATGAAGATATCCTTGGTCGCTTCGTGAGAAAAATTCTTCGTAAGATTTTCGGTCCGGTTTGCGTTGAGGTGTTTTGGAGGAGAAGATTCAATCACGAACTATACGAGCTGTACAGCGACTTCGACCTAGTCAAAAAACTGCGTATTGGACGTCTGAGATGGCTAGGACATAAAGAGAATACACACCAACGCTCCGGCCCGCAGGGTCTTCGAGTCTAACCCCGAGGGACGACGAAGTAGAGGGAATCATTGCCATAGGTGGCGCGCACAAGTTCAAGGGGACCTCGACCAACTTGGAGTGCGCAACTGGAGGCAATTAGCTAAAGACCGAGCTAAATGGAGAGGCTTGTTGGTTGAGGCCAAAGTTCACCCCGAACTGTAGCACCACCTAAGTGAGTAAGTAAGTAAATTTGTGGCGTATAGGCACTGCTACCAGAAAGATCTATTGTGCCCTTATGAAAGCGATAATTACGCCTGCGAAGGAGTTCCTTATGTCTGTTGGAGATATGATCTCCTTTAGAAAAAAGCTTCTCCTAATTCTATTGTACATAGAGGTGCACACTCACATAGTGCATACATACGTGGTCTGCGGTTTTGTCTTGTTCTAGGCAGAGGCGACAGACGATATCCCCCGAGATTCTCATTTTGTTGAGGTGGTATAGTAATTGACAGTGACCGGTAAGGAAGCTCATAAGCATTCTTATGTCGTTTCTTCTGTATTTAAGGATATCGACCTCCTTTTTCTAGCGAGCAGGTCTGCAGTTTCATTGCCGTCAATGGCTACATGACCCGGTATCCGCCACAATTTTACTTTATTGTATCGGACTAAGTTTTGTAAACCGTCGAAGCTGCTTAGAAATGATTTTGAACTGATCAAGTGGGAGATCAGTGCTTTGAGCACCCCTTGGCTGTCGGTGAGTATGTGGATAGTGGCACCTGTGATGCCTGAGTTGATGCATGTTTATATTAGCACAAGTCTCAATAGCGTAAAGATCGGCTGGGAAGACCCTGGGACTCGTTCCAAGTGGTTTCGAAACCTTAGATTTTGGATTTTCTAATTTAATCAAATTTTCTAAGATAGCATCAACCAGTGCGTGCTTTTAATATTAGTAGTAGTAGAAGTAGTAATGTGATTTTATTAATACTTCGTTTTACTAGATTTACAATTTCACAAATTATAGCATTGGCTTTTGCCGTCAGCCAGAGAAAGAAAGAGTTTACTATCAGTTAAATACATAAGAACTCGTAGTAATAAAATAAAAAAATTCAAAAACAAGAAAAAGAAAATAATGTATATAAGCTTAATAGTTTCAATAGGAAAGTTTTAGATCTTAGCTTAGTAGTTAATAATTTTAATCGAATTTAATAATTTGTTGACGATATCGCAGAGCGGACTTTACATAGCTATGCAGAACCGCCCAGTCCTGGCCATTTAGTGCGTCTATGGTTTCGCTTGTAGATGAATTTACCCCAATGAACTCGCCTTATCTCACCCAAAATAGGACAGATCCCAACAATGTGGTGTACATTTTCTTTCTCCCTGAGATTGGATAAACTACACTCTGTGTAGTAGATGCAAAAGCTCTCCCCTGACTTTGAAAATCCAAGAGATAGTATCTAGAGTGTAACGGTCATTGAAGTAGTTTTTTACTCCGAGGTCATGTTGGAGTATACGATAAATGTTTCTAGACTCACTTTGCTGCGCTCTGTCTGTAAACTTTTGGAAGCTAGTCCTTTCGATCTCGGCCAGAATAGTTTGAAAATAATTTTTCCAAGACTCCGCGCTTCCTTCCTCGAGCCTGAACAGTACATTGTGTTGAAAAGCCAGCCTTGAGCATTCCTCGAAGAACTGTAGTTTTCGCTGAAGAAGGTGCTTTGTAATCATATGGGGAAGTCGGTGACTTAGGAGTGACATTATTTTTTCCTCGTAGCTGAAGTGCATCCTTAGGGTGAATATGTATAACGGACGAATCCCAGTTTCTAGGTGTATAATGGTATAAGTAGGGGTGTTTTCTGGTAATCTGAATATTTTTTTGATGAAGTACCTCAGCAACTTCTCCACCTCTTCATACTGAAGAAATCCCCATATCTGAGCCGCATAATACATTATTGACTTCATTACCGCCTCAAAAAGTTTATATTTTGCACTAGGGGCTACATTTTTTTCCCCAAGATTCCTCTCCGATTGCAATTAATGGCCGGTTTGGCTTCCTTCAGTTCTCTTGAAGATGTTTTCGAAACGATAGCTTTGGCGTGATGATGAGTCCAAGGTACCTATATTCCTTTACTATCTCCAGTTCCTCGCTTTCCCAGGTCCACTTTTCGTCTCTTGCATACCTCCCTGTCCCGTTTCGAAAAACCATTATTTTGGATTTGCTCGTATTAACTTTAAAATTCCACAAACAGCGATACCGCTGCAATCTGTGTATCATTATTTGCAACATGTGTGGGGTCTCCGTCAGTATAACGATGTCATCCGCTTACAGGAGCATTTTGATGATCAGCCCGACGAACATGACCCCACCTGGTAAGTATGTTGTAAGGTCATCTAAAAAGAGCGAGAAAAGTAGAGGACTTAGTAGGCAGCCTTGCTTTACTCCCATTTTCATCTGAAACCACGCGGATCCTTCATTTCCATCCCAGACTGAGGTCTTGTTTTCATCATAAAGGCTTTGGATTACTTTGAGCATCTTTGTTGACATTCCCAGGTTGCTTAGCTTGTAGAAAGCCGCCTTGAAATCCACGAAGAATGCACATAACTTCTTTCCCTTAGACAGATATGATTTTACGATAGTTGTTAATGAAAATATGTTGTCCACAGTTGACTATTTCCTTCTGAAACCAGCTTGAAACTCCGAAAGCAGGTTGTTTGCTGTATCCACTCTGTTAAACGATCAAGGATGACACCCGTGAATATTTTCATGACAGAGTTCTTGAATGAAATGCCGCGATAATTACTTGGGTCGTTAACATCCCCTTTCTTGAACAAGGGGAATATTATATTTTTTCGAAAACTGTCTGGCACTTCACCCGAGGTGAATATGAAATTATATGTTTCCGTAAGTTTTTCCATAAAATCTTCAGTGGCATATTTAAAAAATTCATATGGTACACGATCATCCCCAGGCGCCTTGTTCAGGCTGCATCTATGGATAACCTTGATGACTTCTTGTACTGTAGTTGTACGGTCAGGTTGAACATGTTCCAAGTATGGAAGGGCATATTGCAATTGGTTTGAGCGAACCGAGGAGTTAAGCAATTTTTTTAATTATACTTCCAATATTCTTCTCAAAACTACAATCAAATTTTCACCCAACCTATCATATCCATTCAAATGAATGATTTTCTGCCAAATGACAATTTTACTCCAATGAGAAAAATTTAAACAAACTCCAAAAATGTTAACGAAAAACTTAAAACGCTGCCTTGGTAACATTAAAAAAAATATGCTCGATTAAAACCCATCACATTTCGAATTCATTGCTCCAATTTAATTTTAATTATTTTCTTCCTCAGCCTTGTGGTCTCCAATCTGCTTCTGCATGCCAAAAATGTTCCTTTAATTACTTTCAACCTACTCATATTTTGGCCTTAATACTGTATAAGAACATTCTGGTGCCTGAACGCCTCCACCATTGCCCATTGGGAGAAAGGATACTTTATAGCAAGGGTTCTCTCTGCCTCATAGAAGAGTATTACCTAAATCTGGGTCAGGACACGTAATGGCACACCACTACCAACACTTGTGTATGCCCTTCTACTCTACAGCCAGGTTAATTAGATTCTAAACGAAAAATCTTAAAATAACTTGTCATCATCAGTAGCATTGTCCTTGTCATTGCTGTATGTCTCCCCGGACAGGGAGGATCGTAGTTGTCATCATCATCTTAATCTGGAAATTCACTTTAAAAATGCATTCTTCTCTGTGTGCTAAATTGCCTTAAAGTGGCGCTCCCATGAACACACTCAAGTTCCTTTCATAAAGCAACCACTAATAGATGGGGGAGTCCTTCGAGTCCTTCTTATCTTTTGATTATGAGTTTGGAATGAAAAAAGTTAAAACCAAGAGCGTGCGGAAAACTGTTATCCCATTATGTTTATAAATTGTTATCGCGTTTTTTATTCAAGACGTGAATGCGGAGCGCTGCTAAATAATTGTAGTCCTTTGTTGTTTTATTCGTTGTCGTTTTGGGCACTTTTCAAATATTAAATACTCTGTGGAATTATCAAGGGTAGGAATTTCTCTACGAATCTTTTGTTCAAGTAATATTCAATAATATACCAAAGTATTTTTTTTAGCATTTAAAAATTGAAACGTATTTTTTAAGTATTATTGTATATACTCGTACAACAGGGTGGAGCGAAAACGGCGGAAAATTATTTGTGTTATTAATTGTTGACGCTATATACGTAGTAGCACATCATACGTGCAAAAAATCAGCAACCCATGACTTTATCTTCAGGTGGCCGTTGACGTTCAAAAAATCTCAATTTTTACTACTTTCTTCAACCCACAATTAAGAGTGATATTAAAACTTTTCCAATAGTAGTGTGTTATTTTCGCTTTTTGAGAAGTCCCGTCATGCATTTATCACTATTTACCGACATTTCTAACTATATTACTCGTTATAAGGCTTGTACTTTAAACAAATTCAAGTAAAATCAGCTCCGATAATAAGTGTTTTTGTTGCTAACGAAAAGCATTTAAATGCCTAAAGCGGCCTGACATACGAGTAATTGGAAGATCTCAGCGGGCTGTCACCGAAGCACTTGTAAGCATTGAAGCGGAAGCGGCCAAATGGGTTTAGCGATAAACGGGGTCAAAACCAAGTATATGCTGTCCACAAGAAGGAGAAGGGACAATAAACACCGAAGAACTGGACAAAACATCACAGTGGGCAGCTATAACTCTGAGGTAATAAGGGACTTTGTCTACCCCGACTTTGCCATCAAATCTGACATTTATACTAGCGTAGAAATCAAGCAAAGAACAGCTCTTGCCAATCGCTATTTCTTTTTTGTTGAGCTAATAATTCAATTCAACAGTAAAGCCCTCTCTCAAACAACTAAGGAGCCTCTGTATGAGGCCTTGATCATCCCAGTCCTGCTTTACGGCGCTGAAATATGGACATTATTAAAAGTGGATGAAGATATCCTTGTTCACTTCGTTTTCGTTGACGGGTTTTGGAGCAGAAGATTCAACGACGAACTATACGAGCTGCACAGCGACATCGACCTAGTCGAAAAACTGCGTATTGGACGTTTGAGATGGCTGTGATATATAGAGTGGATGTACACCAACGCTCCAGCCCGCAGGGTCTTCGACTCTAATCCGGAGAACCTTCTCCCCGAAGATGGCGCGTACAAAATCAAAGAAATCTCGATCAACTTGGAATGCGCAACTGGAGGCAATTAGCTAAAGACAGATCAAACAAAATGTATATGTCGGTTGGTTGAAACCCAGATTCATCCCGAACTGTAGAGCCACCTAAGTAAGTAATTTCATTAAAGCCAACATGCCACTCGTCGTGCTTACTTGCTCAACTCTCCGACCAGTTTTCTCGTGAGTACTGTAATGTACTCAATCATTCAGAAACCACGACACAAATATCAACAATATGAATTTTTAAAAAAGTCTTAAATGTGGCTTCTATTGGTAAGTGAAATTCATTTTCTTCCCACTGTGCTCTCAAATTTTCCAAATTTCCAACATTTTTTATGAATCTTTTTTCTACCGCTAGGCTTCCTTATGTCCCATTAAAATGAGCAGTGTCAAATTTATATGATTATTCAACGAGGCAACGACGAATGCTTCTCTGTTCATACGAGTACCTATATAGAATAAAAATTCAAAATTCCAAAGTTTTTAGTTTGTTTTATATTTTTATTTAAGAAACGTATACTCTTAATTACTACATAATTTATATTTATAGTTTATATTGAATACATTTTTTGTAAGTTTCTTGTTTCATTAATAAGCAAAATGCGCAAAATACTTCTTTGCCACACGTTCCCTGATCTTCTTGGAAACCTCAGCACATCTCTTGTTGATGGTAGAATGTACATGTTGTTGACTTTCATTAAACTTAGAGCACACCAAGTAAGTAATATCGGCTGTCTTTTCAGGATCCAGCTGTCCCTTTAGTGGTCCATCACGGAATGATTTGTTTCCGGTCACCGAATTCGTAGCCAAGATACGCTCATTAAAAAGAAAATCACACAGCTGCACTGTTGCTGATGCCCAATGCCCCCAGTCTACCAATTCGTAGACTTTTCGGTGGAGCAATGTCCTATTTGGTCCAATGACTAGGATGTCAGAGGATGGGTTTAATTTTCTGGGATACTCTTCGATGCACGGTCGTCGCTTCGGTGGCCGATCTGAGTCCAAATGGATGTCAGATCTCAGTTTTCTTTTGTTTCTCCTCGATGCTGGTAATTTATAATGAATTAAGTCCAATATGCACTTTTTGTCTGCATATCTCTCTGAGACGTCTTTATATATAAAATTTGCCTTGTCGGTAAGATTTTCCTGCTCCTTTTGAAGCCAATTACATAATCAAGCAATGCGTGAATATCCTCTGGTTCCGAGTGGCTATGTCGAAGTTTCGGTGCTCGCTTGAAGTCATCGTCATACAGTTTGAATGTAAGCTTGAATTTAGAGACTGCGCCCGATGGTAGGATTCCGGTGGCCACTATATCCATGGCATGTCGTTCGAAATAGTCCACATTTCTTCGAAGTACTCTTTTCATGTCGTCTAGAGTTGAAGCCTTGTCTGCTAAGTCCACGAGTTTAGATTCCATGTTGCTTTAGTTGTAGTTAGAATGTGCCTATGCACTTCGTACGCACTGAGCACGGTATTTATAGGATTTCAAAACTACCTGTACTGCCTTGATTACTAAATATTTGCAAATGCGTGCTGCTTTAGTTGTAGTTAGAATGTGACTATGCACCTTGCACGCTCTGAGCACGGTATTTATAGGATTTCAAAACTACCTGTACTGCCTTGAAAATGCGTCCTTATTTTCTCTTGTAATAAACTAATGATCGAACGGCCTACCTGCTCTACCAACTAAGTAATTGTGTGATTAAACACTTGAGATTATTTTTTCGAAGAAGGGTTTTCGTTAATTGCTCTTAGAAAATATAAAAAAATAGTTGCAGCTTACAGCTGTATTTGTAGTAATTAATAGTATGCTGTATTGGGTTGCCATTCTACAAACGCATTTTTTGTAATATATGGCGTAAGGAGTAGTGGTACAAATACATATATGTACATACATACATATTTAGTTAAAAATAAGTGTGTTATTTGTGTTATATTGTTATTGTTATAAATATTTGAGCCAAATCTTGATTTTTAAAATAGTAATACAGGAATGGTTCGGTATATGTTCAAAATGAAATTAAATAAATAGGTGGGATGGATGTTAGATCATGCCAAGCATTCAAATACAAACTTAGGGCCCCAGTAAGAAGATGTTGTGATATTTTTTTGTATATTCAATACATCTGCCTTACTATAGCATTCCACACGGAAAAGTTTTCGTCAAAAGAAGGTGAATGCGAAAAGAAGTTTTCAATTCAATATGTCACATCATAAAATCTTTCGAAGTGAAAATTCTAGAACATACCTAGGTTGTGGATATAAAAGTACTCGCAGCTGGGAATTAAATGATTCCAAACATTTAAAAAGCTAGATATAGATGGAAATTGCTAGGTAAAATACATGTTCAAATTTATTGATAAAAGGTACATCTAAGGACCGTCCGGTCACCTATGCTTCTAGGGTACCGGACAATAATCTATTTTGTGATTTGATTTTGATCTAAATTTATTTTTGAACCTATCGTTTGCAGCCTCTACTACTGGACAGAAGGCAATGGGTCCATGCATCAATGCTTAATGGAAAATTATATTCTAGTGCTAATACAGAACTTTTTTTGTAAAGGTTGATTTTCTTGAAAACTAAATGATTTACTTCAAATTGAATATTTAGAATGGATGCCACTGAATGGCGCTTTAGCAAAAAAGTATGACAGTTCTTAACTTATTAGCCATTATTAAAAATAAGTTTAATAGAAATTGATCGGTTAATAATTTTGGTTGAATGCTTGTCACATTAATGCGTATTGTACGTGTTATATTCTTTAAGTTGAACACGATTTTAATGCCAAAATAGGAAAGGAGGACGTCTTTGGTAGGGTAGTCGGTAAACATAGCTAACATAGTGCTACGATTGATAACGGACTAAATCTAGTTATTTTAATATATTTACCAAGGCACTTTCCCTGAAGTGCTGAAGATCCGGACAGTGCGAACCCCAAGTGCGAAAAGTTCAAATATCTGGGATCTATGATCAATAGCAAAGCAACTTCTGATGATGACATCAATCAACGCGTAAGCGTAGGGTGGATGAAGTGGCGAGAAATTCCGTTATCTTCTGTGTCAGAAAAATGCCACCTAAGTTGAAGGGAAGGCTCTACACCGCAGTTGTGCGTATAGGGCGCACATACGGTTTACAATATTGAACGATATACAAAACGTATGAGAGTAAATTAACGGCAGCTGAGATGAAGATGCTTCGCATGACAGCAGGAGTGACAAAGCTTGATCGAATAAGAAGTTCGAAGATCCGTGGAAGTTTTCACATCAAGGAAACCATCGTACAAAAAATAGAGTGCGACCGGCTCAGCTGGTACTGCCACGTTCAAGAAGGAGATCATTTGAATAGACAGGTCTATAGGCTGGTCTATAAACGCCTGGATCACACAAATGTGGCGACATCGGCATTTCATTGGCCTCAGTAACCGAGTGATCCAAAATCGGCAGGCTTGCTGATATTTTCTGAGGTCAAATAGGTGAACCCCACAGGCGGATCAGTAGAAATGCAGTGAAGTGGGAGGGTAGTGGTCCCTTATTTTCGGATCATAACTTCGCTGAAAAAGGAAGAAGATACACATGCATGTGAGTGGTTGAGTACACTAACAACGAGGAGTGCGGTAGTGGATTGGTCAAACATTCCAAAAACGTGACATAGCTAAGCATTCTATGCAATGGAACCAATATGCCCAGGATAATAGAATACTTGGCGGTCCGAGTATAATATGGCGTAGAACAATCGAGACGGAGGCACGGCAATTTGGGAGAGTTGAGGGACATTGTCAGATGGCGAGTTAGCGTAGTAGAATCACTCGGACCCACATCTAATCCACCACATGGGGACGCTTGATTGGAATTTTTTTTTTAATCTAATACGCAGCATAGTATTCTTATGTCTAATTCCGTAACATAAAAACCGTTTTCTAAAATAATTTTTAAATTAAGTATTAAGGCCATGTCTTCCTCGATCCGAATTGTGCGATAATCCGAAACACCCTTTACATATGTTGATTGGGATTAGCAAGTCATTACTGTATGTAGTAAAGTGTTTGTTTAATGAACGCATAGGTACAAATATGACAGCTTAACTGCTTAATCAGTGTGGAAAATTTTCAGGAAAATTAGTATAGTACACCGCTATATGTTCCTCCCAATGCATAATAAAAACATTAATTTGTAATGAATTTTTATTATTTTATTATTACAGGTAAAAAAAATTACAGGTAGTCAAAAAATAACCTTAAGTGTTTGATTACACAGCATATGATCCTTAAAAGGTAGAGCAGGTAGCGCGCTAGATCACTAGTTAATTACAAGAGGACGTAAGGGTGCATTTCCAAAATATGAATAGTATAGGTAGCGCTGGCAGATTTGGCAACTTAAAATCGTATAAATACCCTGCTGAGTGCATACGAAGTGCATAGTTACATTTTAACAATAACTAAAGCAACATGGAACATCAACTCATGCAGCTAACAGACAACCCTTCAACTCCAATGCAGCTGATTGAACTCCCGGGCGAAATTGCTATATTAACCGATCACATAGGCGATATAAGGGGAATACTTGAACAAATTGCGGACGATTTGGAAAGAATTTCATTCGAGTTAGTGGTCCAAGAAAAACAACCAACGCAACGGGCGAAGTCTCCAAACACTCGGTTCTATTCAGACTGAAGGACGATGACTTTAACCGAGCATCACAACAATACTACTCGGATCCAGATAATATTAATGCATTACTTCATTATGTTAACTGGCTTCAAAAGGAGCAGAGAAAGCTTGTCGAGCAGGCAAATCATACATTCATAGACATCTTAGAATACTATAGAGGCAGAGACTGCACAGTCAACATGATTAAACGGGAATCACCAGTATCGATGAGAAACTAAAGAAAGGGAAATGGATCAGCTACCGCAACGTCGACGGTGCCTAGAAGAGTATCACAAACAATTACGAGTAGATCCATCCTTTTACGAGTACATCCTGATCATCGAACCAAATGGGACACACCTTCACTGAGAAGACTACGAATCGGTAGATTTGCTCTCTAAGCTTAACGAAAGTCAGCAACAGAAACTGCATTCCGCAATCAACAAGAAGATCAGAGGGTTTGCGGACAATTAGTATTCAACGCATTTTGTATAAACATTTTTTTTTTAAATCTTGCTCTAGCTCTATTGACGTAACTAAAATTATAATTAGAAAGATATCAACTATGAATCATGTATGAAAAAGGCGTACTTATGAGGAGTTTGGTCTTAAATAAAATATAAATGAAACTAAATATTTAAATTTTTTGATTTGCTATATCGTACTTGTATGTAGGAAAGCGTTTGTATTTTTGGGTTAAGTTTCTTCTATGAAAGACTGGTGATAGATGCAACTTGTCTGCTTTTAGTTGGCTGTATTAATAAGGTGTTTTCTCATTCACTTATCTGAGTGCAATCCCCATCCTTGGTTATATTTGTGTGAATGGTTGATCCTAGCGAAAGCGCTCAATGCTTGATGTATATATTCATAAGGCTAGTTCATAAGTTTACATTTGCAATACTTGCCTCAAAAAAAGTGATCTCCAAAGTTTTCGTAGTAGACAGATTAGCTTCATATATTTATATCTCTCTCGCCCCCCTGGCAGCTGACCTCCTCATGGTGAGGGGCGGGTAACGTGATTGGGATGTGCGGATGGGGTAACTTACATTTTTATTCCCATCCATTCAGTCCAGTCAGGGCTAACAAAGGGCACGCCCCATGATGTCTAGAAGAAGACGACTGGCTTAGGATATTGCTAAACCTGGTAAGCCAGGGCATCCTTTGGAGCCAGGCCTGAAGGGTGTCAGTTTGCGAGTGTCTGTTGGTCAGCCTGTCCCGCACGGTAGCTGACCGGGTCAAACCCGAAATGTCTACGAGCTCCCTGTCAATGGTCTCGCGAACCATTACGGGAGTAAAGGGGCGAGCCCGCTATACACCGATAGAGGCACAGATGGATTCTCTGATTTTCGAGAGCGGCATCGACTTAGGATAATCACATGGAACGTTTCATCGCTCACAGGAAAGGACCTTTAGCTTGTCGACTAGATTTAGTTGGCGTCTCATCAACAAAGCAGAGAGGCTCTAAAACTGTGGACCTTTTGAATGGGAGTCGCACCCTCAATGTCTGCTCAGGCGGGAGTAGTGATACTCACAAGTCCCAGGTTGACAGACAGAGCATTGGAGTGGATACCATTAGGAGGGAGAGTTGTGATCTTAAAGCTTAAGCTTGAAAGATCTACTCAGGCATTGGACCAGGTATACATATGCACCCAATCTTCAGTCAGAATATGCGGCGTTCTTAGATGAAGTTGATGTTGCTCTTGAAAAGATTGCGAGTATGGATGCTTTTGTCCTGATGGGTGACTTCAGTGCGTGGGTGTAGATGTTATGACATGGGGGAGTGCGATTGAGAGGAACGGTGATCCTGATCAAAACGCAAACGGAGAGAAGTTGTTGGATTTTTACTGTGAGAATGGCTTATCCATCATGAACACAATCTTTCCACACAAATATATAACGAACACACGTGGTACCGTCAGAGTCAGCAGAAGTAGCTGATAAATTTCTTTATGGTACTATCGTGTCTGAAGAGAATGGTTTGTGATGTGTACGTATTGAGAGGAGCCAAACTGTCAACTGATCGCCACTTAGTGCTATGCAAATTGTATCTCAGTAATGTAGTGCCTCCCTTACCAAAGCGGAAACCAAGGATGATTACACGCATACGACCGGAGAGGTTACAGAACGATGAGATACGGGAGACATTTGCACGGCAAATATGTGAAAGGTTTGAACGAATTCCAACTATTCCATTAAACGTAGAGGTCGAATGGACACTGTTTTCAACAGCGATTATTGCCTGTGCGGGAGATGTTTGTGGATTGAAGCGGTTTGGTGTGGCGGCTGGTGGTGAGAAAAACGCCCGGAGTTCAAGAAGAAATCAGAGAGAAGAAGAGAGCCTTTAACGTGTGCATTCACTTGGGGAACTCCGATTCTTAAAATCGGTACAATGAGGCGCGAAGAACTTGCAAACTAGCTGTGAAAACAGCGAAAGAACAGTCTTGGAAGAAGTTTGGCGAAAAATTGCAACCTGATTACAGATCTGCAAATAAGATGTTCTGACAGAACGTCCGCCAACTCAGAGGAAGAAAGTTGAATATCGTTGAACGAGTCAAATCCAAAGACGGCACACTTCTTTCCAAAGAGGCATCTTAGAAAGGTGGAGCGAGCATTTCTCAGAATTGCTCAATCCCGAACAGGGTACCGAAGATGACAGACCGATGAGCGAGAGTAGGGCGGAAAGAAGTCCTACGGTAGAGGAAGTAACTTTGGCGATCAAATCACAAGAAGTTGGCAAATCTGCTGGTGTGGATGAAATCCGACCAGAAATACTCAAGGCTTTCGGTAAGGAGGGAGTGCAATGGCTCTTGCGTCTCATTAAAGTGGCCGGGGACGAAATGTTGTCGCAGCTATAGTACGTGGTTCCCATGTCTTGATATTCGCAAAGTCAACCAAAGCAATCACGTCGCGATCGACGTAAGGCACTCTTCCAGTATTCTGGGTTCCTGGACTTTCCGAGGAGCTAACTTGAATTCGAATCACTACCTAGTTGTAGCCAAGATACGGATGCAGACATCCAGAATGGAACGAAATCAACGAATTGCTGTGAGGAAGTTTGACGTCGGGTGACTAGCCACCACAGATGCGGCCTCTGATGTACTCGGTTCTCTCAGCCACTACAACGAAACGTCTGGTTTGAAGAAGAATGCTGGCAAGCACATGCAAAAACACAATAGGCGCACAAAGTGGCACTGCATAGAAGACGGACTAGAGTAGCTAGATAAGAAGAAAAGGGGAACATCGACTTGTCAGAAAGAAGAAAAAGGAGTATGAGAAGCACTTGGTCAAGGAGAATGAAAGAATGGAATGATGTTCGGATATTTTACCAAAAAGTAATAAGAACATGTCAGGGCTTCAAAGCCAGAAGAGAAACCTGCAGGGACCAAAATGGTAATACCGTAGTAGACTCGAAAGCGGTGTTGATGATATGGAAGGAAAACTTCTGTAGACTGCTAAGCGACGATACCGATTATTCTGCTGTTAGGCAAAAAAAGCCATTCAACAGCGACGATGATAGTCAAGATTCCCGTCAATGCGATCAGAATGAAGTGACGATAGCGATATCTTAACTGTAATCCAACAAAGTTGCTGGAGCCGACGGCCTAGCCGCTGAACTTTTCAAGACAGAGGGAGATGAGTTGGTAAAGATCATGAACCATCTGATCTGTAAAATCTGGTCAAACGAAAGTATGCGCGATGAATGGAACCTCAGCATCGTTTGCCCCATCCTGAAGAAAGGAGACCCTCTGAACTGAGCTTACTACAGAGGTATAAGTTTTGTCAACATCGCGTAGAGGATCGTGTCTGCCGTGTTATGTGAATGCCTAAAACCAATCGTTTACAAGCTGATAGATCATTACCAATGCGGTTTCAGGCCGGGAAAGTCCATCATTGACCAAATATTCACACTATGTCAGATCTTGGAAAAAATCCATAAATATAAAATTGATAAGCACCACTTCTTCATCGATTTCAAAATTTCGTATGATAGCGTGTATAAAGACGAGTTATACAGAGCCATGTTTAGTCGCGGGATCCCTGCTACGCTGCTCCATCTATGCAGAATGACGATGAAGAGCTCTCGCTGCTCCATCAAAGAACACAACCGAACCGTTCGATGTCAGAAAAGGTCTTGGACAAGGCGATTTGCTATCCTGCGATCTCTTTTACATAATAATTTGAAGAATTGCATTTAAACTCACAAACCAACACCGCAGGCACAATCTTCTACAAGTTGTACTATTAAGCGGGCCGTCAGTGGGGCTTATACGAGTATTGAGGTCGAGGCAGCAAAGATGGGTTTAGCGGTCAATGGAAACAAAACGAAATATATGCTGTCTACAAAAAAGTACACCCAATATCGGTGGCTGACATCTAAATAGATTATATGGCAAACTCCACAAATGACATTCGTGGGGAGATCAAACGAAGAATTGCTCTTGTCAATTGCTGTTTTTATGGGCTAAGAAGGCAACTGAGTAACAAACCCTTATCTGGAATTACTAAGGTAACTCCGTGTAAGACACTAGAGGTTTGTTGGTTGAGGCCCAGTTCTACACCGTACTGTAACGCCACCCAAGAAAGTAAGGAAGTAGTGTGTGAACCAGGTCATATCTCCGACGCGCTTGCAGAGGAGGCTTTAGAACCTCTTTCTCTAAGTCCGGAACCGATAATTGAAGTATGTTTGGCAAAAGTCACCTACTGGATCGACTGCTATATGGTATCTGTACATAATGAAAGAATATTTAGTTTGTATAATTGTAGAACCACAAAGTTTTTGTGAACGAGCCTGATAAAATAGCTGCTCAGTCTGAGAAGGAAGAAATAAAGGTGGTCCTGTTAATCACGGGAGTCAATGTAAATCCTACTGCACATCTTGAGCCTGGATGTCATGAAAATACGTTCAATCCAACCTCTTATCTTGGCTAAAGTTTCGTGTTTCACTAAGAATATTCAGAAATTTCACTAGGGTGCTCTTCTTAACAGTGTCTTAAGTTTATATCTGAGTTCACGGCATTAACTAACTTTCATCCCATCCATTAATTTCTTTTCATTTTCAAAGGTCACTCTGACTCTAAACAGCCTGCTCACGAATGGGTAAAACACCACATACACATACATTTCTTAAGCTTCCCTTGACAAAGTACATTTTTTAAAACTTATTTACATACATGTTTATGAGCCCCTCGTCGCATAATAAACAAATGCATTTGTAGAATGGTGACCCTAATACAACACAGTTTTAAAAACTATTATTATATTACTAATAATGACTACAACTAGATATTAATATTTCGACTAATCTTCACAAGAACCTTTCTTCGGAAAAATATCCTCTTGGGCTTAATTAATCAGCATATTTCCCTAAAACGTAGATCAGGTAGCCCCCTCGATTATTAGTTTATCATAAGAGGGCCTAAGGATATATGTGTAAAAATTAACTAATGAAATTAGCGCAGGTAGATTCTGTAACTTCTAATCCTATAAATACCGTGCTCAGTGCATACGAAGGGCATAGTCACATTCTAACTACACCAACAGTAACATGGAACTTCAACTCGAAACCACGTCTTCAAGTGCAATGCAACTGCTGGTTCAAATCACAGACGAGCCTACCATATCAATCACTCACACGAAGGACATAAAAGAAACGCTTGGAAATATTGCGGACTATTTAGAAAGAATTTGCTTTGATATAGTAATCAAGGAAAAACAACCATCGGGTGAAGTCTCTGAATACGTTATTGTATTCAGCCCAGATGACGATGACTGTGAACGAGCCAGGAAACCACAACATGGACTCTCGGAACTGGAGGGTGTTCACGCATTATTCGATTATGTTAATTGGCTTCAAAATGAGGTTAGCAAGGTCCTCGACGAGACATGCCTTTCATTTGCAAACATCGTAAAAGATTATAAAGACAAAGACGACTGCACAATCGAGATAGTTACACGTAGGAGGAAATCACCAGTGTCGAGGAGAAACAAAAGAAAGCTGAACTTAGACAGCCATTTGGAGATGGAGCAGCCAACGAAACGCCGACGGGGCCTCGAAGAGTATCCCAAGCAATTAGACCCATGCTCTGATATCCTCGACATCGGACCAAATGGGACACAAATTCGCCGAGAAGACTACGAATCGTTAAATTGGAGGCATTCGGTATCGGCCACAATGCAGTTGTGTGATCTCATTTTTACCGAGCACATCTTAGCTACGCATTCAATGACTGGAAACAAATCACTCCATGATGGACCATTAAAGGGAAAGCTGGATTCCGGAAAGACGGCCGATATTACCTACTTGGTAGGCTCTAAGCTTAACGAAAGTCCACAAATCTTACATTCTGCCATCAAAATGAGATGTGCAATGGCTTCCAGGAAGATTGCGGCAAAGAATCATTCTACGTATTTTGATTAAAAAAATGTTTAATTTTTACTCAAGTTGTATTAAGTGCAACGAAAAATATAACATTAAATATGAACTATGTATTAGGAGTGTATTAGTTTTAAATAAAATATTAAAAAACTAAATACTTTGGATTTTTTATTCTACCTATGTACCCACATCAACATGTATGCGATCGCCTACTGTGGTTTTTGCCAGGACAATCCGTTTGTAAATTTCAGCAGTAGTCCCACCGGCCTTCCTATCTTTCCTCCATTATCTTAATATCATGGCGGAACCATTCTCCTTGTTGTTTGCTGTAATAACCCAAGTATTCAGGGAGTCTATCCAAATGGCTGTATGTTGATACTCATATTAGCTCCCAGTGTGTTTAGTCATTTTGTTTTACAAAATTGTTAATATTTCTTTGTTGTTTTTGTTGACAACGTTTAACACATACGAGTATGTACATATGTAGGAAAAATTGTTGAGATTGTTAACATAAGACTTGCTGGAATACTTTTGTTTGTTTTTCTAATTTAGTTGGACTTTACAATTTTTACTTGGTTTTCCACCACTCCTCTCCTCATCATTTTTTTGTTCTTTGTTTATGAAAATGAGAATCAACTAATTAGTATTTTCCAGTCAACTGTTAACAAATTTCACTTTCATTTCATTTCATTTATTTATTTAAGTTTAAATCTTTTACATTAGACCAATTGATCTCTTAAATTGTAAAAGTACAAGTTAATCATTTCACAAATTCAATAAAAAATGAAGCTACGAAATCGATTTAAGACATTAATAAGAAAATAATACATAAGTAATAACATTATGAAGCCAAAACTTGACAAATAATATAACTCTAATATAACTCACTAGACAAATACGCGAATAAAACAGCATCAAAATTATCCGCACAAAAAAGTCTTCTTACGTCGAGAGGTAACGAATTCCACAGACGAATGGCATTTACGAAAAATTGACGCTCGGAAGATAATTATTTAAAATTAGGATGAATAAGAACAAGTGAACGTGAAGAGTTTGAGAAATGCAATTTGTTATAAAGGTATGCAGGTTCTCTTGTTATAATTACTTTGCGTAATAACTTTAAACCACAGTAGTCAAAACAGGAATTCAAGGTACACCCAAGTATTGTTTTAACGTATCTGGAGACATGATCGTAGCGCCTGAGATCGTATACGTATCGAACAACATTGTTGAACGCCACATTTAGCTTCCGTTTGGTGTCTGCACTATGGTTACAAAATATTTCGCATCCATAGGATATCATAGGAATTATGAGGGATCTCACGAGCATCAATCTGGTACCAAAAGGCGTATAATGCTGAGAAAGGGAGAGGTTCCTTAAACAACCGTAAACTTTGCCAATCACTGTACGGACGTGATTATCCCAGGAGAGCGTTCTATTGAACCAGACGCCGAGATTTTTGACCTTATCAATATATTCAATTGGGGTGGCTCCGAGAGAAATGGTAGGGAAGTAGCTCAAATCAAGTTTGTTTCTAAAAATGACTAGGCATTTCGATTTTGTTGGATTTAGCCGCAAGCGATTACTCTCGGACCAATCTAAAATCCTTTGCAAATCAAAAAAATAAAATGTATTTCTTTGGCAGTAGGTAGCAATTTTTTGAAAGGGTTTATTAATGGCTTTTTCATAAATATTTTAAATCTTGAAATTCGTATGCAAAAACATATTAGTACATGTAGCGCCACTTTTATTTTAATTATTTTATAACTTCACTTATCACTTTAAACACCAAAATTACTGTAAATGTCTTATTATGCCTGAAAAGAACGAAAGTAATTAGGAAAAGACCATTACCATAAAATAAATTAAAGTTTTTTTCAGTGACTTTCAGATAACTGGAGAGGTTTTTGTTTTCGCTTTTGATTCACAGTATTTTTTTTTCACGACATAGGTACATCAATCAATCAAGAGGGCGAGCAATTTTTCCAGCCATATGACCAACCTATTGCCAGTGTTATGCCTTCGCAATAGTGTTCACATAAGCTTTCGCAATTGATCGGACTGAGTTCACATATTTCATGAGAAATAAATAAATCCTGACAGTTGGGATTTGAACCATGAATCATTAGCGCCGCAATTAATGACGTTGCCACTCTTCCATCGCCACCCTGGATGATTTGATGATTTGATTTACGAGAAGTTTATTACAATCAAAGAATGTTTTGATCTCTCTTCTAACCACTCGCCGGTAATTTTATTACTTGGAGAAGCGCTGATCAAGAAAAAAGGGGCTCCAAGACTTACTAGCAATAGAACAAACTGGGAGGGCTTTAGAAATGATTGCGAAACAAATATCGCTTCAAATGTATCACTTAAAACACCTCGTGAACTAGAGGACGAAGTTGATCGTTTCGTGGAAACAATCCAAAGAGCGGCGTGAAAAAATACTCCTTCTAGAAGCTATAAGATCAACTGCAACGAAAAGTATCCCAGAGAAATCATTGAACTGGTGAGAGAGAAACGAAAAGCACGAAAGAAATGGCAAATCACTCGTGCACCGCAGCATAAAACGGTCCTTAACCGACTATGCAATCGCCTTAGAGATAGTATTCGCGAATTTAAAAGTAAAAAGATAGCGACCTATCCTGAAAATCTTTCCGGTGAAAGAGAATCAAATTATTCGCTTTGGAAAGCGCTAAAAGGCATCCGGAAACCTCAAATGCAAGCGCCACCAATTCGGAAAAACGATGGAAACTGGGCCAAGAGCGACAAAGAAAAGACAGAACTTTTTGATTTGAACTTAGAAGAAACGTTTAAGCCGTTCGACGGCCCTTCGTTAAGGCCCAACTCCCCAGTCACGATATCTGACAACTTTAAAGTAAAAAAAGTTGCATTGATTGAACTGAGGTGAAGTGATTAAAAATTTAAAGACGAAAAAAGCTCCGCGTTATGACTTGATAACGGCGCAGGTAGTTAAAGAATTGCCGAATAAAGCTATTATCAAACTGCTCCATTTGATCAACGCTTCGTTCAGATTGCTCTATGTTCCCAGACAATGGAAAGTCGCCGAGATTATAATGGTCCCGAAACCAGGCAAACCGCTAAATGAGAAGAAATCATATCGGCCTATTTCCCTATTGCCGGTTATCTCCCCGTAATCGACGAAAGACGTCTCATTCCTGACCATCAGTTTGGATTTAGAATCAAACATTCTACAATTGACCAAGTCCACAAAATAACTAAGGTGGTTGAGAAAGCCCTGGAAGAAAAAAAGATTTGTTGTGGTGTATTTCTTGACGTCTCACAAGCTTTCGATAAGGTTTGGCACGAAGGCTTGGAATATAAATTGCAACGACTACTGCCACGGCAACTATTTTTAATCTTACGATCGTGTCTCACCGACAGACTTTTTCGTGTTAAGCACGGAAACGATTACTCTGACTTCAAGGAGATTGCAGCCGGAGTCCCCCAAGGAAGTGTCCTTGGCCCACTTCTATATGTACTCTACACGCGTGACATCCCGCAAGAAAGAACCTGTGTCGTCGCCACGTTTGCGGACGATACGGCGATATTGACAACGGGCGATACCATTGAAGCAGCAACCGGAAAGCTTCAACATGCTATTAATAAATTCCACGCTTGGACGAATTCTTGGCGTATTGTGCTGAACGAAAGCAAATCTACTCACGTCAATTTTACGTACAAGAAAGTGGATAGATTGCCTGTATATCTAAACTCGGCTCAAATACCGTAGGCAAACGAAGCAAAATATCTAGGAATGACTCTGGATGTCAAGCTCAAATGGAAATCGCACGTGAAAAAGAAACGCGACGAACTTCAAAACAAATACCGACAAATGAACTGGCTACTCGGAAAACATTCGCAGTTGAGCCTACATAACAAACTGCTTATCTATAAGCAAGTGCTAAAGCCAGTGTGGACGTATGGTATACAACTATGGGGTTGTACCAAGAAAAGCAATAGAAACATCATACAAACTTTTGAAAATAAAGTTCTTAGAACGATCGTTAACGCACCGTGGTATGTACGTAACGAAGATATTCATTGGGATCTGGGAATTCCCAGCGTCGTCGAAGAGATAACAAAATTTGCGCGTAAACACAAAGATCGTGTTCATGGCCATTGTAACCGTACTATCACTCAACTACTTGACGCGGAAAATTCAATTCGTCGTCTTCAAAGGACAAAACCTTTTGACCTCGCGTCATAGCATATGAAGGTCGTGAAAAAGGCAGGAACTTTCATTGGAATTTAACCTGTCTAAAGTGCTACATTTATTTTTAATCACATACGATCATCTTTTTCTAGAATAACGATTCTCGTAAGCGAAAATAAAACTACTGGATAAGCACTGGCTTAGTTGTAGTATTCATTTTGAAGAGAGGTGTTTTTTTAGTGAGTAAAAATCTCACACTACCATATGCACGCGCGGTCGGGCCTTATGGTGTCTTTGGAAGATTTTTCACCTGCTCTCGGCAAAAAAAAAAAAAAAAAAATCGAGATATATGTAATGTACACATTTCTAGTGTAATAACGAAAGTTATAATTGCGTTGTAAGCGTGTAAAAAGATTTACTAAAAAGGTAACTACAAAATTACATGCGTTGTTTTAAAATTGTATTATTTCTCCGCTCGCCAATGTTATCTCCTCGTTCCAAAACCAAAAATATTATAGAAGCTGGAAGGTGATTGGTTGTCTTCTTTCTTCACTTTGATCGATGACAGCGCCGCCGATGTTTGCTTTTGGAACCACCTAGTGACAGCGTTCAACCCACATCGGCTAACACTCGACTTGGCGACATCCAGATTGACTACCATTTGGTAGCCAGTTTCGTGAAGCCTCGGGTAAAAGATTGGAAATTGATCCAGGGAGAGGCGATTGCTCGGCAACACCGTCTGCTGCTAACAGAAATTTTTATCAAGACACGAAAGAAAAGCAAACAAACAAGGGTCTCTGATAAAATCAAGTGGTACAATCTGGACAAAGAAAAAGGCGAGGCTTTTGTTTTCGTGATGAAAAATTGCCTCTCTTACACTATCAACGGAGCTGAGGATGAAGAGTGCAGAGCAGAAAATATATGGGAATCCCTACAGCGAACTTGCTTAAAGAAGGTCAAATTACTGCTAGGAGCTTCAAAAGGCCACCATCAACACGCCAGAGAAGCATAGTGGTGGTAAATGAGAAGAAAGCGGCTTTCAAAGCTTGGTCAAAGTGCCCCTCTAATAATAGTGACGAAAAGGCTCACCTCGAAATGGAATACAGGTGTTGCGAGAAAAAAGCGAAGAAGAAATGCGCTCAGCTTCAAGCAGAGAGTACGGAGGGCCTCTATCGGGAGCTGGAGAAAATATCTCACCCAGTTGCTGATGCAAACCAAGCTATGCAGGAGCTGCGGAGGCACAATACTCAGGAGATTCGTTCACCAATGTTCATTAACAATGCTCGTGGTCAGCTTCTTGTGGATGGCGACAAAATTCTGCAGAGGTGGTGGCAGTATTGTAAAGAACTTTTGAATGAATAGTTTCCCCGGCTATACTTTCCAAGAGCCACCCCTAACTCTGAAAAAATAGCCGACATTACAGTCGAATAAGTTAGTGAGGCGGTCAAATACTCCAAAAAACGAAAAGCGGTTGGGTCAGACGAGATGCCCTCTGAGTTCTGGAAAAAGATGGAAGACCTCGGGTTCAGATGGCTGAAAGTTCTCATCTCCAATTTTGTGAGAGGTGGTCCAATGCCGAATCAATGGAGGGAAAGTTACCTTCTCTGTGTATACAAACCTCACCGAGACATTTGATTTCAAATACGTTTTAGACAATGTGAAGCGCTGTCATATGACTTCTTTATTATTGTACTTGAACGGATTGTGCGGATCTTAGAAGCCAACACCGGAGGAACAATGTATAAAAAGTCGGTACTTATGTTTGCATACGCCGACGATATTGACACACGAGTAATTGGAAGAACTCAGCGGGCTGTCACCGATGCGTTTGCAAGCATTGAAGCGGAAGCGGCCAAAATGGGTTTAGCGATAAACCGGGTCAAAACCAAGTATGTGCTGTCAACAAGAAGGGACAATCAACACCAAAGAATTGGACAAAACGTCACAGTGGGTAGCTATAACTCTGAGGTAATAAGGGGCTTTGTCTACCTCGACTTTGCCATCAACTCTGTCATTTATACCAGCGCAGAAATCAAGCAAAGAACAGCTCTTGCCAATCGCTATTTCTTTTTTGTTGAGCTAATAATTCAATTCAACAGTAAAGCCCTCTCTCAAACAACTGAGGAGCCTCTGTATGAGGCCTTGATCATCCCAGTCCTGCTTTACGGCGCTGAAACATGGACTTTATTAAAAGTGGATGAAGATATCCTTGTTAACTTCGTTTTCGTTGACGGGTTTTGGAGCAGAAGATTCAACGACGAACTATACGTGCTGCACAGCGACATCGACCTAGTCGAAAAACTGCGTATTGGACGTTTGAGATGGCTGTGATATATAGAGTGGATGTACACCAACGCTCCAGCCCGCAGGGTCTTCGACTCTAATCCGGAGAACCTTCTCCCCGAAGATGGCGCGTACAAAATCAAAGAAATCTCGATCAACTTGGAATGCGCAACTGGAGGCAATTAGCTAAAGACAGATCAAACAAAATGTATATGTCGGTTGGTTGAAACCCAGATTCATCCCGAACTGTTGAGCCACCTAAGTAAGTAATTTCATTAAAGCCAACATGCCACTCGTCGTGCTTACTTGCTCAACTCTCCGACCAGTTTTCTCGTGAGTACTGTAATGTACTCAATCATTCAGAAACCACGACACAAATATCAACAATATGAATTTTTAAAAAAGTCTTAAATGTGGCTTCTATTGGTAAGTGAAATTCATTTTCTTCCCACTGTGCTCTCAAATTTTCCAAATTTCCAACATTTTTTATGAGCAGCGTCAAATTTATATGATTATTCAACGAGGCAATGACGAATGCTTCTCTGTTCATACGAGTACCTATATAGAATAAAAATTCAAAATTCCAAAGTTTTTAGTTTGTTTTATATTTTTATTTAAGAAACGTATACTCTTAATTACTACATAATTTATATTTATAGTTTATATTGAATACATTTTTTGTAAGTTTCTTGTTTCATTAATAAGCAAAATGCGCAAAATACTTCTTTGCCACACGTTCCCTGATCTTCTTGGAAACCTCAGCACATCTCTTGTTGATGGTAGAATGTACATGTTGTTGACTTTCATTAAACTTAGAGCACACCAAGTAAGTAATATCGGCTGTCTTTTCAGTATCCAGCTGTCCCTTTAGTGGTCCATCACGGAATGATTTGTTTCCGGTCACCGAATTCGTAGCCAAGATACGCTCATTAAAAAGAAAATCACACAGCTGCACTGTTGCTGATGCCCAATGCCCCCAGTCTACCAATTCGTAGACTTTTCGGTGGAGCAATGTCCTATTTGGTCCAATGACTAGGATGTCAGAGGATGGGTTTAATTTTCTGGGATACTCTTCGATGCACGGTCGTCGCTTCGGTGGCCGATCTGAGTCCAAATGGATGTCAGATCTCAGTTTTCTTTTGTTTCTCCTCGATGCTGGTAATTTATAATGAATTAAGTCCAATATGCACTTTTTGTCTGCATATCTCTCTGAGACGTCTTTATATATAAAATTTGCCTTGTCGGTAAGATTTTCCTGCTCCTTTTGAAGCCAATTAACATAATCAAGCAATGCGTGAATATCCTCTGGTTCCGAGTGGCTATGTCGAAGTTTCGGTGCTCGCTTGAAGTCATCGTCATACAGTTTGAATGTAAGCTTGAATTTAGAGACTGCGCCCGATGGTAGGATTCCGGTGGCCACTATATCCATGGCATGTCGTTCGAAATAGTCCACATTTCTTCGAAGTACTCTTTTCATGTCGTCTAGAGTTGAAGCCTTGTCTGCTAAGTCCACGAGTTTAGATTCCATGTTGCTTTAGTTGTAGTTAGAATGTGACTATGCACTTCGTACGCACTGAGCACGGTATTTATAGGATTTCAAAACTACCTGTACTGCCTTGATTACTAAATATTTGCAAATGCGTGCTGCTTCAGTTGTAGTTAGAATGTGACTATGCACTTTGTACGCACTGAGCACGGTATTTATAGGATTTCAAAACTACCTGTACTGCCTTGAAAATGCGTCCTTATATTCTCTTGTAATAAACTATTGATCGAACGGCCTACCTGCTCTACCAACTAAGTAATTGTGTGACTAAACACTTGAGATTATTTTTTCGAAGAAGGGTTTTCGTTAATTGCTCTTAATATAAAAAAATAGTTGCAGCTTACAGCTGTATTTGTAGTAATTAATATTATGCTGTATTTGGTTGCCATTTTACAAACGCATTTTTTGTAATATACGAAGAGAGGAGTAGTGGTACATATATACGTACACACATACGTATTTTGTCAAAAATAAGTAAAAGATGAAAGTAGAAATATTGTTATAAATATTTGAGTCAAATCTTGATTTTTAAAATAGTAATACGGAAATGGTTCGGTATATGTTCAAAATGAAATTAAATAAATAGTTGGGATGGATGTTAGATCATGCCAAGCATTCAAATACAAACTCAGGACCCCAGTAAGAAGATGTTTTCGTCAAAAGAAGGTGAATGCGAAAACAAGTTTTCAATTCAATATGTCTCATCATAAAATCTTTCGAAGTGAAAATTCTAGAACATACCTAGGTTGAGGATATAAAAGTACTCGTAGCTGGGAATTAAATGATTCCAAACATTTAAAAGGCTAGATATAGATGGAAATTGCTAGGTAAAATACATGTTCAAATTTATTGATAAAAGGTACATCTAAGGACCGTCCTGTCACCTATGCTTCTAGGGTACCGGACAATAATCTATTTTGTGATTTGATTTTGATCTAAATTTAGCTACCGCAACGTCGACGGTGCCTAGAAGAGTATCACAAACAATTACGAGTAGATCCATCCTTTTACGAGTACATCCTGATCGTCGGACCAAATGGGACACATCTTCACTGAGAAGACTACGAATCGGTAGATTTTCTCTATAAGCTTAACGAAAGTCAGCAACTCGTGCATTCCGCAATCAACAAGAAGATCAGAGGGTTTGCGGACAATTAGTATTCAACGCATTTTGTATAAACATTTTTTTTTAAATCTTGCTCTAGCTCTATTAACGTAACTAAAATTATAATTAGAAAGATATCAACTATGAATAATGTATGAAAATGGTGTACTTATGAGGAGTTTGGTCTTAAATAAAATATAAATGAAACTAAATATTTAAATTTTTTGATTTGCTATATCGTACTTGTATGTAGGAAAGCGTTTGTATTTTTGGGTTAAGTTTCTTCTATGAAAGACTGGTGATAGATGCAACTTGTCTGGTGTTTTCTCATTCACTTATCTGAGTGCAATCCCCATCCTTGGTTATATTTGTGTGAATGGTTGATCCTAGCGAAAGCGCTCAATGCTTGATGTATATATTCATAAGGCTAGTTCATAAGTTTACATTTGCAATACTTGCCTCAAAAAAAGTGATATCCAAAGTTTTCGTAGTAGACAGATTAGCTTCATATATTTATATCTCTCTCGCCCCCCTGGCAGCTGACCTCCTCATGGTGAGGGGCGGGTAACGTGATTGGGATGTGCGGATGGGGTAACTTACATTTTTATTCCCATCCATTCAGTCCAGTCAGGGCTAACAAAGCGCACGCCCCATGATGTCTAGAAGAAGACGACTGGCTTAGGATATTGCTAAACCTGGTAAGCCAGGGCATCCTTTGGAGCCAGGCCTGAAGGGTGTCAGTTTGCGAGTGTCTGGTGGTCAGCCTGTCCCGCACGGTAGCTGACCGGGTCAAACCCGAAATGTCTACGAGCTCCCTGTCAATGGTCTCGCGAACCATTACGGGAGTAAAGGGGCGAGCCCGCTATACACCGATAGAGGCACAGATGGATTCTCTGATTTTCGAGAGCGGCATCGACTTAGGATAATCACATGGAACGTTTCATCGCTCACAGGAAAGGACCTTTAGCTTGTCGACTAGATTTAGTTGGCGTCTCATCAACAAAGCAGAGAGGCTCTAAAACTGTGGACCTTTTGAATGGGAGTCGCACCCTCAATGTCTGCTCAGGCGGGAGTAGTGATACTCACAAGTCCCAGGTTGACAGACAGAGCATTGGAGTGGATACCATTAGGAGGGAGAGTTGTGATCTTAAAGCTTAAGCTTGAAAGATCTACTCAGGCATTGGACCAGGTATACATATGCACCCAATCTTCAGTTAGAATATGCGGCGTTCTTAGATGAAGTTGATGTTGCTCTTGAAAAGATTGCGAGTATGGATGCTTTTGTCCTGATGGGTGACTTCAGTGCGTGGGTGTAGATGTTATGACATGGGGGAGTGCGATTGAGAGGAACGGTGATCCTGATCAAAACGCAAACGGAGAGAAGTTGTTGGATTTTTACTGTGAGAATGGCTTATCCATCATGAACACAATCTTTCCACACAAATATATAACGAACACACGTGGTACCGTCAGAGTCAGCAGAAGTAGCTGATAAATTTCTTTATGGTACTATCGTGTCTGAAGAGAATGGTTTGTGATGTGTACGTATTGAGAGGAGCCAAACTGTCAACTAATCGCCACTTAGTGCTATGCAAATTGTATCTCAGTAATGTAGTGCCTCCCTTACCAAAGCGGAAACCAAGGATGATTACACGCATACGACCGGAGAGGTTACAGAACGATGAGATACGGGAGACATTTGCACGGCAAATATGTGAAAGGTTTGAACGAATTCCAACTATTCCATTAAACGTAGAGGTCGAATGGACACTGTTTTCAACAGCGATTATTGCCTGTGCGGGAGATGTTTGTGGATTGAAGCGGTTTGGTGTGGCGGCTGGTGGTGAGAAAAACGCCCGGAGTTCAAGAAGAAATCAGAGAGAAGAAGAGAGCCTTTAACGTGTGCATTCACTTGGGGAACTCCGATTCTTAAAATCGGTACAATGAGGCGCGAAGAACTTGCAAACTAGCTGTGAAAACAGCGAAAGAACAGTCTTGGAAGAAGTTTGGCGAAAAATTGCAACCTGATTACAGATCTGCAAATAAGATGTTCTGACAGAACGTCCGCCAACTCAGAGGAAGAAAGTTGAATATCGTTGAACGAGTCAAATCCAAAGACGGCACACTTCTTTCCAAAGAGGCATCTTAGAAAGGTGGAGCGAGCATTTCTCAGAATTGCTCAATCCCGAACAGGGTACCGAAGATGACAGACCGATGAGCGAGAGTAGGGCGGAAAGAAGTCCTACGGTAGAGGAAGTAACTTTGGCGATCAAATCACAAGAAGTTGGCAAATCTGCTGGTGTGGATGAAATCCGACCAGAAATACTCAAGGCTTTCGGTAAGGAGGGAGTGCAATGGCTCTTGCGTCTCATTAAAGTGGCCGGGGACGAAATGTTGTCGCAGCTATAGTACGTGGTTCCCATGTCTTGATATTCGCAAAGTCAACCAAAGCAATCACGTCGCGATCGACGTAAGGCACTCTTCCAGTATTCTGGGTTCCTGGACTTTCCGAGGAGCTAACTTGAATTCGAATCACTACCTAGTTGTAGCCAAGATACGGATGCAGACATCCAGAATGGAACGAAATCAACGAATTGCTGTGAGGAAGTTTGACGTCGGGTGACTAGCCACCACAGATGCGGCCTCTGATGTACTCGGTTCTCTCAGCCACTACAACGAAACGTCTGGTTTGAAGAAGAATGCTGGCAAGCACATGCAAAAACACAATAGGCGCACAAAGTGGCACTGCATAGAAGACGGACTAGAGTAGCTAGATAAGAAGAAAAGGGGAACATCGACTTGTCAGAAAGAAGAAAAAGGAGTATGAGAAGCACTTGGTCAAGGAGAATGAAAGAATGGAATGATGTTCGGATATTTTACCAAAAAGTAATAAGAACATGTCAGGGCTTCAAAGCCAGAAGAGAAACCTGCAGGGACCAAAATGGTAATACCGTAGTAGACTCGAAAGCGGTGTTGATGATATGGAAGGAAAACTTCTG
Organism: Brachypalpus laphriformis; assembly: GCA_945910035.1. NCBI lineage: Eukaryota > Metazoa > Arthropoda > Insecta > Diptera > Syrphidae > Brachypalpus > Brachypalpus laphriformis. The sequence goes on from OX246756.1 coordinate 41,598,481, forward strand.
TAGACTGCTAAGCGACGATACCGATTATTCTGCTGTTAGGCAAAAAAAGCCATTCAACAGCGACGATGATAGTCAAGATTCCCGTCAATGCGATCAGAATGAAGTGACGATAGCGATATCTTAACTGTAATCCAACAAAGTTGCTGGAGCCGACGGCCTAGCCGCTGAACTTTTCAAGACAGAGGGAGATGAGTTGGTAAAGATCATGAACCATCTGATCTGTAAAATCTGGTCAAACGAAAGTATGCGCGATGAATGGAACCTCAGCATCGTTTGCCCCATCCTGAAGAAAGGAGACCCTCTGAACTGAGCTTACTACAGAGGTATAAGTTTTGTCAACATCGCGTAGAGGATCGTGTCTGCCGTGTTATGTGAATGCCTAAAACCAATCGTTTACAAGCTGATAGATCATTACCAATGCGGTTTCAGGCCGGGAAAGTCCATCATTGACCAAATATTCACACTATGTCAGATCTTGGAAAAAATCCATAAATATAAAATTGATAAGCACCACTTCTTCATCGATTTCAAAATTTCGTATGATAGCGTGTATAAAGACGAGTTATACAGAGCCATGTTTAGTCGCGGGATCCCTGCTACGCTGCTCCATCTATGCAGAATGACGATGAAGAGCTCTCGCTGCTCCATCAAAGAACACAACCGAACCATTCGATGTCAGAAAAGGTCTTAGACAAGGCGATTTGCTATCCTGCGATCTCTTTTACATAATAATTTGAAGAATTGCATTTAAACTCACAAACCAACACCGCAGGCACAATCTTCTACAAGTCGTACTATTAAGCGGGCCGTCAGTGGGGCTTATACGAGTATTGAGGTCGAGGCAGCAAAGATGGGTTTAGCGGTCAATGGAAACAAAACGAAATATATGCTGTCTACAAAAAAGTACACCCAATATTGGTGGCTGACATCTAAATAGATTATATGGCAAACTCCACAAATGACATTCGTGGGGAGATCAAACGAAGAATTGCTCTTGTCAATTGCTGTTTTTATGGGCTAAGAAGGCAACTGAGTAACAAACCCTTATCTGGAATTACTAAGGTAACTCCGTGTAAGACACTAGAGGTTTGTTGGTTGAGGCCCAGTTCTACACCGTACTGTAACGCCACCCAAGAAAGTAAGGAAGTAGTGTGTGAACCAGGTCATATCTCCGACGCGCTTGCAGAGGAGGCTTTAGAACCTCTTTCTCTAAGTCCGGAACCGATAATTGAAGTATGTTTGGCAAAAGTCACCTACTGGATCGACTGCTATATGGTATCTGTACATAATGAAAGAATATTTAGTTTGTATAATTGTAGAACCACAAAGTTTTTGTGAACGAGCCTGATAAAATAGCTGCTCAGTCTGAGAAGGAAGAAATAAAGGTGGTCCTGTTAATCACGGGAGTCAATGTAAATCCTACTGCACATCTTGAGCCTGGATGTCATGAAAATACGTTCAATCCAACCTCTTATCTTGGCTAAAGTTTCGTGTTTCACTAAGAATATTCAGAAATTTCACTAGGGTGCTCTTCTTAACAGTGTCTTAAGTTTATATCTGAGTTCACGGCATTAACTAACTTTCATCCCATCCATTAATTTCTTTTCATTTTCAAAGGTCACTCTGACTCTAAACAGCCTGCTCACGAATGGGTAAAACACCACATACACATACATTTCTTAAGCTTCCCTTGACAAAGTACATTTTTTAAAACTTATTTACATACATGTTTATGAGCCCCTCGTCGCATAATAAACAAATGCATTTGTAGAATGGTGACCCTAATACAACACAGTTTTAAAAACTATTATTATATTACTAATAATGACTACAACTAGATATTAATATTTCGACTAATCTTCACAAGAACCTTTCTTCGGAAAAATATCCTCTTGGGCTTAATTAATCAGCATATTTCCCTAAAACGTAGATCAGGTAGCCCCCTCGATTATTAGTTTATCATAAGAGGGCCTAAGGATATATGTGTAAAAATTAACTAATGAAATTAGCGCAGGTAGATTCTGTAACTTCTAATCCTATAAATACCGTGCTCAGTGCATACGAAGGGCATAGTCACATTCTAACTACACCAACAGTAACATGGAACTTCAACTCGGAACCACGTCTTCAAGTGCAATGCAACTGCTGGTTCAAATCACAGACGAGCCTACCATATCAATCACTCACACGAAGGACATAAAAGAAACGCTTGGAAATATTGCGGACTATTTAGAAAGAATTTGCTTTGATATAGTAATCAAGGAAAAACAACCATCGGGTGAAGTCTCTGAATACGTTATTGTATTCAGCCCAGATGACGATGACTGTGAACGAGCCAGGAAACCACAACATGGACTCTCGGAACTGGAGGGTGTTCACGCATTATTCGATTATGTTAATTGGCTTCAAAATGAGGTTAGCAAGGTCCTCGACGAGACATGCCTTTCATTTGCAAACATCGTAAAAGATTATAAAGACAAAGACGACTGCACAATCGAGATAGTTACACGTAGGAGGAAATCACCAGTGTCGAGGAGAAACAAAAGAAAGCTGAGCTTAGACAGCCATTTGGAAATGGAGCAGCCAACGAAACGCCGACGGGGCCTCGAAGAGTATCCCAAGCAATTAGACCCATGCTCTGATATCCTCGACATCGGACCAAATGGGACACAAATTCGCCGAGAAGACTACGAATCGTTAAATTGGAGACATTCGGTATCGGCCACAATGCAGTTGTGTGATCTCATTTTTACCGAGCACATCTTAGCTACGCATTCAATGACTGGAAACAAATCACTCCATGATGGACCATTAAAGGGAAAGCTGGATTCCGGGAAGACGGCCGATATTACCTACTTGGTGGGCTCTAAGCTTAACGAAAGTCCACAAATCATACATTCTGCCATCAAAATGAGATGTGCAATGGCTTCCAGGAAGATTGCGGCAAAGAATCATTCTACGTATTTTGATTAAAAAAATTTTTAATTTTTACTCAAGTTGTATTAAGGGCAACGAAAAATATAACATTAAATATGAACTATGTATTAGGAGTGTATTAGTTTTAAATAAAATATAAAAAAAAATGAATACTTTGAATTTTTTATTCTACCTATGTACCCACATCAACATGTATGCGATCGCCTACTGTGGTTTTTGCCAGGACAATCCGTTTGTAAATTTCAGCAGTAGTCCCACCGGCCTTCCTATCTTTCCTCCATTATCTTAATATCATGGCGGAACCATTCTCCTTGTTGTTTGCTGTAATAACCCAAGTATTCAGGGAGTCTATCCAAATGGCTGTATGTTGATACTCATATTAGCTCCCAGTGTGTTTAGTCATTTTGTTTTACAAAATTGTTAATATTTCTTTGTTGTTTTTGTTGACAAAGTTTAACACATACGAGTATGTACATATGTAGGAAAAATTGTTGAGATTGTTAACATAAGACTTGCTGGAATACTTTTGTTTTTTTTTTTCTAATTTAGTTGGACTTTACAATTTTTACTTGGTTTTCCACCACTCCTCTCCTCATCATTTTTTTGTTCTTTGTTTATGAAAATGAGAATCAACTAATTAGTATTTTCCAGTCAACTGTTAACAAATTTCACTTTCATTTCATTTCATTTCATTTATTTATTTAAGTTTAAATCTTTTACATTAGACCAATTGATCTCTTAAATTGTAAAAGTACAAGTTAATCATTTCACAAATTCAATAAAAAATGAAGCTACGAAATCGATTTAAGACATTAATAAGAAAATAATACATAAGTAATAACATTATGAAGCCAAAACTTGACAAATAATATAACTCTAATATAACTCACTAGACAAATACGCGAATAAAACAGCATCAAAATTATCCGCACAAAAAAGTCTTCTTACGTCGAGAGGTAACGAATTCCACAGACGAATGGCATTTACGAAAAATTGACGCTCGGAAGATAAATATTTAAAATTAGGATGAATAAGAACAAGTGAACGTGAAGAGTTTGAGAAATGCAATTTGTTATAAAGGTATGCAGGTTCTCTTGTTATAATTACTTTGCGTAATAACTTTAACCTACAGTAGTCAAAACAGGAATTCAAGGTACACCCAAGTATTGTTTTAACGTATCTGGAGACATGATCGTAGCGCCTGAGATCGTATACGTATCGAACAACATTGTTGAACGCCACATTTAGCTTCCGTTTGGTGTCTGCACTATGGTTACAAAATATTTCGCATCCATAGGATATCATAGGAATTATCAGGGCTCTCACGAGCATCAATCTGGTACCAAAAGGCGTATAATACTGAGAAAGGGAGAGGTTCCTTAAGCAACCGTAAACTTTGCCAATCACTTTACGGACGTGATTATCCCAGGAGAGCGTTCTATTGAACCAGACGCCGAGATTTTTGACCTTATCAATATATTCAATTCGGGTGGTTCCGAGAGAAATGGTAGGGAAGTAGATCAAATCAAGTTTGTTTCTAAAAATGACTAGGCATTTCGATTTTGTTGGATTTAGCCGCAAGCGATTACTCTCGGACCAATCTAAAATCCTTTGCAAATCAAAAAAATAAAATGTATTTCTTTGGCAGTAGGTAGCAATTTTTTGAAAGGGTTTATTAATGGCTTTTTCATAAATATTTTAAATCTTGAAATTCGTATGCAAGAACATATTAGTACATGTAGCGTCACTTTTATTTTAATTATTTTATAACGTCACTTATCACTTTAAACACCAAAATTTTCTGTAAATGTCTTATTATGCCTGAAAAGACCGAAAGTCATTAGGAAAAGACCATTACCATAAAATAAATTAAAGTTTTTTTCAGGGAAAATGTGTGTTGCCCTTTCTGATCTGTTTATCATGGAAACTAGAGAACATTTTAAGTACAAACCTGAATGCCACGGACATTTTTTCTTAGTTCGGGCATTGAAAAGTATAGATAGGGGGATAGAAAGATTGGTGTAGTGGTTTGAAACTCAGCTGTGTTTTCAGAAAAAGTATGGGGGTGACTTTCAGATAACTGGAGAGGTTTTTGTTTTCGCTTTTGATTCACAGTATTTTTTTTTCACGACATAGGTACATCAATCAATCAACAGGGCGAGCAATTTTTCCAGCCATATGACCAAGCTATTACCAGTGTTATGCCTTCGCAATAGTGTTCACATAAGCTTTCGCAATTGATCGGACTGAGTTCACATATTTCATGAGAAATAAATAAATCCTGACAGTTGGGATTTGAACCATGAATCATTAGCGCCGCAATTAATGACGTTGCCACTCTTCCATCGCCACCCTGGATGATTTGTTGTCCATCCAAAGCCTTTATTCTATTATCTTAATGACCAGCGACCGCTTTTAAAGAAATTCCTATTATAGACAGTTTTAAAATGCGTAGAGTTCTCTACTTTCACTCAATTGTAGTTGAATAGCTCATACGTTGTAGTCAGTTACGGCTACAATTATTGATGGGCATAATCGAATTTCTTCAAAGAATCAATACGTTATTATACGGGTTGTCCATATAATCGAATGATCATTCGAGATATTCGTGTCTTCAATGCTCTTGGTTCAAATTTCCTTATTGGTGGAGATTTCAACGCGAAGCACACCTTCTGGGGTTCAAGATGTAGATCTTCTAAAAGAAAAATTCTTTACGAAGTGGCAAATGAATTCGGCTGTTGTTTTTATTCGTCTGGAAAACCGACCTATTGGCCAACCGATTCAGGAAAAATTCCCGATCTTATCGATTTTTTTGCTACTAAAGGCATTTACGAGAAGTTTATTACAATCAAAGAATGTTTTGATCTCTCTTCTAACCACTCGCCGGTAATTTTATTACTTGGAGAAGCGCTGATCAAGAAAAAAGGGCCTCCAAGACTTACTAGCAATAGAACAAACTGGGAGGGCTTTAGAAATGATTGCGAAACAAATATCGCTTTAAATGTATCACTTAAAACACCTCGTGAACTAGAGGACGAAGTTGATCGTTTCGTGGAAGCAATCCAAATAGCGGCGTGAAAAAATACTCCTTCTAGAAGCTAAAAGATCAACCGCAACGAAAAGTATCCCAGAGAAATCATTGAACTGGTGAGAGAGAAACGAAAAGCACGAAAGAAATGGCAAATCACTCGTGCACCGCAGCATAAAACGGTCCTTAACCGACTATGCAATCGCCTTAGAGATAGTATTCGCGAATTTAAAAGTAAAAAGATAGCGACCTATCTTGAAAATCTTTCCGGTGAAAGAGAATCAAATTATTCGCTTTGGAAAGCGCTAAAAGGCATCCGGAAACCTCAAATGCAAGCGCCACCAATTCGGAAAAACGATGGAAACTGGCCCAAGAGCGACAAAGAAAAAGCAGAACTTTTTGCTTTGCACTTAGAAGAAACGTTTAAGCCGTTCGACGGCCCTTCGTTAACGCCTGACTCCCCAGTCACGACATCTGACAACTTTAAAGTAAAAAAAGTTGCATTGATTGAACTGAGGGTAGTGATTAAAAATTTAAAGACGAAAAAAGCTCCGGGTTACGACTTGATAACGGCGCAGGTAGTTAAAGAATTGCCGAATAAAGCTATTATCAAACTGCTCTATTTGATCAACGCTTCGTTCAGATTGCTCTATGTTCCGAGACAATGGAAAGTCGCCGAGATTATAATGGTCCCGAAACCAGGCAAACCGCTAAATGAGAAGAAATCATATCGGCCTGTTTCCCTATTGCCGGTTGTCATCGAGCCATAAGAATTATAGAGTGTTATCATGCCATAAGAATAAAGTGGCATCACCTTTTTCTTTTTTCTCTTTCTTTTTATAATGTCAAAATCAAACACATTTTTTTTGTAAATTATAACCTCATTTTATCTTGTTAAGTTGCTGAAGTTAGCCATTTCACGGATGTGAGTATTCTTATTTTTTATTGTTTAATAATTAGGAAAACCTAAATTCATTTTGTAACATTTTCTCAGGAAAATAAAATCGCTATTCACCAACGTTGTTTGTTTTCCTTTGTTTTGGAATTCGGTGGTGAATTTTGGAAAGCGATATTTATACCCGGAATTGGTTTGAGGCTGACCCAGCGACATCATTTTATTTTCATCCATTACTTCATTTGGATTTGGATAAAATTCCCATCAGTATTGTTACTGTATGATGGGTGGAAACATGCATAGCTGCAGTGCAGTCAAGTGCAGAAAGGCGGACGACTCCCACATTGTGAGCTGCGATCGATGCAAGCGGTGGTGGCATTTTTCGTGTGCTAAGTTCGATCCCAATGAGTTCGACACTGCGACTCCTTGGTTCTGCGGTGAGAGTACCTGCGTGGAAGCAGGTGAAGAGGGTGCATCATGCTCCGATACACGTCAGCACGATGATCTTGTACCACCAACACCTCTTGAGCAAGACGATTTGGAAACCTCTTTGAATGTCTTGATGGAAGCCGCTGTTGTCGCGCAAGTTTCTGTTGCGCAAAAGGCCGTTGAACTGGAGACCTTACGTAAAGAATTGGAAGAGGTTAAACTAAAATTAGCAAGTGCTTCAATTCCAGTGAAGCAGGCGCCTGTGATTGAGGAAAAGTCGAGTTCTTCTAGTCGACCACGTGTTAAAATTTCTGACGAGAGGTTAGAAATGCTGCGTACCATTCAAGCAAATCACCAGGCTCTTTTGAAGAGTTCTCAGCATCAAAAGGTCAACGGTGCAAGTTCTGCTGAACACCTTCAGTCGACACCTATTACTGGAATCAACAATCATCGTGTGAGTTTTCCAGATACGTCCATTCAGCAGGGTGAGATGTCCAGTTTGCTGACCATACTGAATAGGAGCAACGTGCAGGAGCTACCTTCGTTTTCCGGCGCCAACAAGAGGGAGTGGCCTTATTTCGAGGAGGTATTTAAGTCGACCACAATCGAGGGTAAGTACAGCAGTGAAGAGAATGTTGCTCGGTTGCGAAAAGCGCTCAAGGGCGAGGCGTATCAGCTGGTTAGTGACCGGCTGAAGTATTCATCTGACGACCTCGCCATAATGGATTCGCTGCGGGCTATTTTTGGTCGCCCTGACGTGCTTATTCATGGCTTAACAGCGGACCTACTCAGACTTCCACCACTGAAATCTCGCTGCGATCCGAATCTACATTTGTGGGCTGTCAGGGTTAGTGGTTTTGTAGCCGATATCAGGTCTATGGGGAAAGATGAGGATCTCTACAATGGGTATGTGCTTACGGATCTTGCATGTAGGTTAGGGGCGAATTTATATCAAGACTGGCGGAAAAAAGAATTGTTAATTACTCGTGCTTCTCTTAAAGATTTCGCTGATTTCCTCGCTGCAAAAGTTGTTGATTTGCCTCCTGATCTGGTGAAGCCTATAGTGTTTGCGGGTAGTAGAAGGCCTCAATCATCAAAACCCACACGTCAAGTACTGACACATTAGCAAGTCGCATCTAAGGACGACCAAACGCCTTGCAGTAGTTGTGGCCGTAGACAACATCCCTTATGGCAGTGCGAGGAGTTTAAGACGATGCTACCAGAGCAGAGGTTAGCGTTCGCACGGGAGAAGTCCATTTGCTTTACTTGTTTGAACCCTTCGCAGCACGATTGGCGATCGTGTTCCAAAAAAAGGATTCGTGGTCTGAACAACTGTTCCGGGCGGCATCACCAGCTGCTGCACCCGATGTTTTGTGTCCTCGCATGCCAGGCCTGATCTGCCAGTTTTGTACAAGGTTGCCCCAATCCAGATTTATGGGAACAATGGCAAGTTCGTAGATACTTTTGCTTTTCTGGATGACGGCTCTAGTTTGACAATGTTGGAACGAGATCTTTTCAACGAACTTGATTTAGAGGGTACTTCTGAGGTTTTAACCGTCCAGTGGACTAAAGGAGTGTCCTGGTCTGAAGATGCAATACGAACGGACGTTTCTGTATCTGGTGTTAAGGGTCGAAAGCGACATTTCCTAAAGGGTGTTTATTCTGTTGAGAATCTAGGGCTACCCAGTCAGTCAATCGATGTTGAAAAATTGAAGGAATTGTATCCGCATCTCCGTGGTCTTCCGCTCACGGACCTGGTTAATGCTAAGCCGAAGATTTTAATCGGTTTGAACCAAGCAAAGTTTCTGATGGGTCATGGACAGCGACATGGGAATGATGAGGAACCATGCGCTTTAAAGACACTCCTCCGTTGGATTGTGTTAGGACAGTCATCTCTTTCCGTCAGTGCGTCGTCCCTTAACCAAGTAGCTAAGCCAACTATGCGTCTGTTATTTCATGATGCTATTAAGGAAGAAGACGAGCTTCATGTTTTAGTCAAGCGCCATTTTTCAACTGAGGAATTTGGTGTTATGCCTCCCAAGGGAGAATTAGTAAGCAGGGAAGTTAGTCGGGCACTTGATATTATGGAACAGACTTTGAAGTTGGAGAACAACCGTTACGAGATCGGGTTGCTCTGGGATTCTGACAACGTAAATCTACCTGACAGCTACCCTATGGCCTTAAACCGCCTCATCAGACTCGAGAAGACGTTGAAGAGTAAGCCGTACTTGCTGAAATGGAAAAAAAACTACATGCTTGAATTGTTATCAAAGGGGTATGCAAGAATCGCTTCTGCGGAAGAGCTGAAGAAAGAATGGCCGCGTGTTTGGTATGCACCCACTTTCATCGTTCATAACCCTAACAAATCTCCACCGAAGCCCCGAGTAGTGGTTGAAAGGTCCTGACAATCTTGTTCCGCTTCATGCTGGTCTGTTTAAGTTTCGGGAGCGCAAAGTGGCGGTAAATGCTGATGTGAGAGAGATGTTTCACCAGATTCGTATTAAAACAGAGGACCAACAATGTCAACGAATTCTATGGAGGAACGGGGACAGTTCTAAAAATCCTACGGTCTACATTTTTCAAGTCATGATGTTTGGACCCAGATGCTCGCCATCATGCTCCCAGTTTGTGAAGAATCACCATGCGAAACTTTTCCAATCTGAGTGCCCTGAGGCTGTGGATGGCCTAACTAATCGGACCTACGTCGACGATTATTTCAATAGCCATGACACAATTGAGCAGGCTGTAGCAGTTACGCGAGATGCAATTCGCATCTGCAAATCTATGAGTTTTAGTCTCGTTGGAGTCCAGTCGAATAGCCGTGAATTTCTTTTGTCGGTGCCGGAGAGTCACGTCAATCCCAAGCTCGTAAGTGTGGACCCAAATGAATCCGAAGGCTTCGTCGCTAAAATTCTAGGAATGTTTTGGCATCCGTCGTTTGATCACTTTTTATACGTTTTATCGGACGATGGTCTCTTTGCTAAAATGAACGATCCAGGATTCACTGTTTCGAAAAGGCTGATTCTGAAAACCATAATGCGAATTTTTGACCCACTTGGATTAATTTCCCTTTATATTATTCGTGGCCGGATGGTGCTTCAAGAGGTATGGCGCGAAGGTTTCGGATGGGACGAACCAGTGTCGACGGTTCTAAGATTGCAGTGGCTTGAGTTTATTAGGGAGTTGAGGAGCATTGAACAGCTTAAGATTCCACGACGATACGTTTCTTGGACTCCTGACGATTCTAGGATAAGCCTCGTCGTTTTCGTGGATGCTTCAGAGATGGAATTTGCGGCTGCTGCGTACTTTCGTTTTGAGCGATCTGGTGAGGTGGATGTTTCCCTAGTCATGGCCAAGTCTAAGGTCGGCCCCGTTAAAAAGCTTTCTGTGCCACGGTTGGAGTTACAAGCGGCGGTCTTGGGCGTTCGTCTGATGTCTACAATTAAGCTTTCGCACACCATACCAATCCATGAAGTCATATTACTCTCTGACTCAAGGACTGTGTTAGCATGGATCAATACATCGAAGTCCAAATTTCCGTCCTTCGTCGCAGTAAGAGTAGGAGAAATATTAGAGTCTTCATCCCCCCGCCAATGGTTCTATATCAAAAGCGTTGACAACGTGGCAGATGACGGTACAAGATGGAGCGACTCATCTATGAGACACCATGATGCACGATGGTTCCGGGGACCAAATTTCCTAAGGAGTCCATTTGGGGATTGGCCGATCACGCCCAGTAAGTCGGATGAAACTCTAGAGTTGTGTAATGGTGACCAGTTAAGGATTTGCGTACATGGCCGAGCTGAAAGAGTTAGCTACTCAATTTATGATGAGTTGATGCCAAGGTTTAGAGCAAGGTGGTCTTCCTCAGTTCGCGTCATCGCCTTTAAGGGAAAAGGGATGTGGATAGAGAAGCCTTTGTCACTCCGGACGAGTACCACCTAGGGGAGGTTTGGCTGTTTAGAAAAATTCAACAAGATGAGTTTCAGCACGAGATACCATCGTTAAAAGCAAACAACAAAGTGGCCAGCTCGAGCTCAATTTTTAATTTGTCTCCATTCTTGGACAATGAAGGCACGATTCGCATGAGTTCGAGGGCGCAAAAGGCCCTAATCTCCTACGCTGCTCGAAATCCCGTGATCTTGCATAAAAATCATCCGCTAGTAGAGACTTTCGTGCAGCATCACCATGATCGGAACCTTCACGTGGGCTCAGAGCTAATAATTTCGGACATTAGAGAGACAGCTTGGATCATAAGCATTCGAGGAGTAGTCCATAGGATTAAATCAAGATGCAATATGTGTAAACGGCTCAGGGCTAAGCCAGTAATGCCGTTGATGGGTCAACTACCTCGAGCTCGTATGGCTTTCGAATCAAGGCCCTTTACACACGTAGGGGTTGATTGTTTCGGCCCTTTGCTTGTCAAGTTCGGACGAGGGACTGTTAAGAGATATGGAATGATCTTCACGTGCCTCACCTTTCGAGCGGTCCGAATTGAACTGTTGAATGACCTAGGCTTGGACCAATGTACGATGGGACTTAGGCGTTTTCTCGTGAACCGAGTTGTAACTCGTTATTTGTATAGCGACAATGGCTTAAATTTTATCGGGACCAAAAACCTTTTGGAGAAGGATGTGAAGGAGATGGAAAACGCCCTTAGCGAACATGCAGCGAAGTACGAAGGAATCCTCTGGCGGTTTATCCCAGCTTATTCTCCGTGGATGGGTGGCGCTTGGGAACGCCTTATACAGTCCATCAAGATCAGTGTTAATTATCCCGTCCATCAGCGGGAATTATCCCGCGCGAAGAAGTTCTGCGTAATGCCCTCATCGAAGCTCAAGGACAAATCAACCGCCGACCACTCACCCACATCCCAGTCGATCCAGAAGACCCTAAACCACTAACCCCAAATTCTATGCTCTTCGGAGGCGATGATAGAGACGTAACTGCCCCAGGTGTATTTTCTGATAAGGACGCATGCAGAAAATGGTACAGTCGCCGATCGCAGCATCTGATGGCAGAATTTACGAAACGTTGGTACAGGGAATACCTACCGGAAATCACAAGACGTTCTAAGTGGCACAGAACCTCAAGACCGTTGGAAGTTGATAGTGTGGTGATTCTCGTGGAGCCAAATGAGATCCGTTTTGCCTGGCAAGTGGGCCGCGTTACCAACGTTTATCCAGCTGCGGATGGGGTAATTCGCACCGCTGATGTACGCCTGTCGAATGGGACGATTAAAAGGAAGAGAGCGGTCGGAAGGCTCGCTGTCCTAGACCTGGAGTCTTCACCTGATAGTTCAGACGGCCCCGGAGTGTCATCGAGCCATAAGAATTATAGAGTGTTATCGAGCCATAAGAATAAAGTGGCATCACCTTTTTTTTTCTTTTCTCTTTCTTTTTATAATGTCAAAATCAAACACATTTTTTTTGTAAATTATAACCTCATTTTATCTTGTTAAGTTGCTGAAGTTAGCCATTTCACGGATGTGAGTATTCTTATTTTTTATTGTTTAATAATTAGGAAAACCTAAATTCATTTTGTAACATTTTCTCAGGAAAATAAAATCGCTATTCACCAACGTTGTTTGTTTTCCTTTGTTTTGGAATTCGGTGGTGAATTTTGGAAAGCGATATTTATACCCGGAATTGGTTTGAGGCTGACCCAGCGACACCGGTTATCTAAAAAATATTTGAAACACTACTTTCCAAACGTCTACAGCTCGTAATCGACGAAAGACGTCTCATTCCTGACCATCAGTTTGGATTTAGAATGAAACATTCTACAATTGACCAAGTCCACAAAATAACTGACGTGATTGAGAAAGCTCTGGATTTGTTATGGTGTATTTCTTGACGTCTCACAAGCTTTCCATAAGGTTTGGCACGATGGCTTGGAATATAAATTGCAACGACTACTGCCGCGGCAACTCTTTTTAATCTTACGATCGTACCTCACCGAGAGACTCTTTCGTGTTAAGCACGGAAACGATTACTCTGACTTCAAGGAGATTGCGGCCGGAGTCCCCCAAGGAAGTGTCCTTGGCCCACTTCTATATGTACTAAAAAGTGGATAGATTGCCTGTATATCTAAACTCGGCTCAAATACCGTACGCAAACGAAGCAAAATATCTAGGAATGACTCTAGATGTCAAGCTCAAATGGAAATCGCACGTGAAAAAGAAACGCGACGAACTTCAAAACAAATACCGACAAATGTACTGGCTACTCGGAAAACATTCGAAGTTGAGCCTACATAACAAACTGCTTATCTATAAGCAAGTGCTAAAGCCAGTGTGGACGTATGCTATACAACTATGGGGTTGTACCAAGAAAAGCAATAGAAACATCATACAAACTTTCGAAAATAAAGTTCTTAGAACGATCGTCAACGCAACGTGGTATGTATGTAACGAAGATATTCATCGGGATTTGGGAATTCCCAGCGTCGTCGAAGAGATAACAAAATTTGCGCGTAAACTCAAAGATCGTGTTCACGGCCATTGTAACCGTACTATCACTCAACTACTTGACGCGAACAATTCAATTCGTCGTCTTCAAAGGACAAAACCTTTTGACCTCGCGTCATAGCATATGAAGGTCGTGAAAAGGGCAGGAACTTTCATTGGAATTTAACCTGTCTAAAGTGCTATATATATTTTTAATCACATACGATCATCTTTTTCTAGAATAACGATTCTCGTAAGCGAAAATAAAACTACTGGAAAAGCACTGGCTTAGTTGTACTATTCATTTTGAAGAGAGGTGTTTTTTTAGTGAGTAAAAATCTCACACTACCATATGCACGCGCGGTCGGGCCTTATGGTGTCTTTGGAAGATTTTTCACCTGCTCTCGGCAAAAAAAAAAAAAAAAAATCGAGATATATGTAATGTACACATTTCTAGTGTAATAACGAAAGTTATAATTGCGTTGTAAGCATGTAAAAAGATTTACTAAAAAGGTAACTACAAAATTACATGCGTTGTTTTAAAATTGTATTATTTCTCCGCTCGCCAATGCTATCTCCTCGTTCCAAAACCAAAAATATTATAGAAGCTAGAAGGTGATTGGTTGTCTTCTTTCTTCACTTTGATCGATGACAGCGCCGCCGATGTTTGCTTTTGGAACCACCTAGTGACAGCGTTCAACCCACATCGGCTAACACTCGACTCGGCGACATCCAGATTGACTACCATTTGGTAGCCAGTTTCATGAAGCCTCGGGTAAAAGATTGGAAATTGATCCAGGGAGAGGCGATCGCGCTCGGCAACACCGTCTGCTGCTAACAGAAATTTTTATCAAGACACCAAAGAAAAGCAAACAAACAAGGGTCTCTGATAAAATCAAGTGGTACAATCTGGACAAAGAAAAAGGCGAGGCTTTTGTTTTCGTGATGAAAAATTGCCTCTCTTACACTATCAACGGAGCTGAGGATGAAGAGTGCAGAGCAGAAAATATATGGGATTCCCTGCAGCGAACTTGCTTAAAGAAGGTCAAATTACTGCTAGGAGCTTCAAAAGGCCACCATCAACACGCCAGAGAAGCATAGTGGTGGTAAATGAGAAGAAAGCGGCTTTCAAAGCTTGGTCAAAGTGCCCCTCTAATAATAGTGACGAAAAGGCTCACCTCGAAATGGAATACAGGTGTTGCGAGAAAAAAGCGAAGAAGAAATGCGCCCAGCTTCAAGAAGAGAGTACAGAGGGCCTCTATCCGGAGCTGGAGAAAATATCTCACCCAGTTGCTGATGCAAACCAGGCTATCCAGGAGCTGCGGGGGCACAATACTCAGGAGATTCGTTCACCAATGTTCATTAACAATGCTCGTGGCCAGCTTCTTGTGGATGGCGACAAAATTCTGCAGAGGTGGTGGCAGTATTGTAAAGAACTTTTGAATGAATAGTTTCCCCGGCTATACTTTCCAAGAGCCACCCTTAACTCTGAAGAAATACCCGACATTACAGTCGAATAAGTTAGTGAGGCAGTCAAATACTCAAAAAAACGAAAAGCGGTTGGGCCAGACGAGATGCCCTCTGAGTTCTGGAAAAAGATGGAAGACCTCGGGTTCAGATGGCTGAAAGTTCTCATCTCCAATTTTGTGAGAGGTGATCCAATGCCGAATCAATGGAGGGAAAGTTACCTTCTCTCTGTATACAAACTTCACCGAGACATTTGATTTCAGAATACGTTTTAGACAATGTGAAGCGCTGTCATATGACTTCTTTATTATTGTACTTGAACGGATTGTGCGGATCTTAGCAGCCAACACCGGAGGAACAATGTATAAAAAGTCGGTACTTATGTTTGCATACGCCGACGATATTGACACACGAGTAATTGGAAGAACTCAGCGGGCTGTCACCGATGCGTTTGCAAGAATTGAAGCGGAAGCGGCCAAAATGGGTTTAGCGATAAACGAGGTCAAAACCAAGTATGTGCTGTCAACAAGAAGGGACAATCAAGACCAAAGAATTGGACAAAACGTCACAGTGGGTAGCTATAACTCTGAGGTAATAAGGGGCTTTGTCTACCTCGACTTTGCCATCAACTCTGACAATTATACCAGCGCAGAAATCAAGCAAAGAACAGCTCTTGCCAATCGCTATTTCTTTTTTGTTGAGCTAATAATTCAATTCAACAGTAAAGCCCTCTCTCAAACAACTAAGGAGCCTCTGTATGAGGCCTTGATCATCCCAGTCCTGCTTTACGGCGCTGAAATATGGACATTATTAAAAGTGGATGAAGATATCCTTGTTAACTTCGTTTTCGTTGACGGGTTTTGGAGCAGAAGATTCAACGACGAACTATACGTGCTGCACAGCGACATCGACCTAGTCGAAAAACTGCGTATTGGACGTTTGAGATGGCTGTGATATATAGAGTGGATGGACACCAACGCTCCGGCCCGCAGGGTCTTCGACTCTAATCCGGAGAACCTTCTCGCCGAAGATGGCGCGTACAAAATCAAAGAAATCTCGACTAACTTGGAGTGCGCAACTGGAGGCAATTAGCTAAAGACAGATCAAGCAAAATGTATATGTCGGTTGGTTGAAACCCAGATTCATCCCGAACTGTAGAGCCACCTAAGTAAGTAATTTCATTAAAGCCAGCATGCCACTCGTCGTGCTTACTCGTGAGTACTGTAATGTACTCAATCATTCAGAAACCACGACACAAATATCAACAATATGAATTTTTAAAAAAGTCTTAAATGTGGCTTCTATTGGTAAGTGAAATTCATTTTCTTCCCACTGTGCTCTCAAATTTTCCAAATTTCCAACATTTTTTATGAATCTTTTTTCTACCGCTAGGCTTCCTTATGTCCCATTAAAATGAGCAGTGTCAAATTTATATGATTATTCAACGAGGCAATGACGAATGCTTCTCTGTTCATACGAGTACCTATATAGAATAAAAATTCAAAATTCCAAAGTTTTTAGTTTGTTTTATATTTTTATTTAAGAAACGTATACTCTTAATTACTACATAATTTATATTTATAGTTTATATTGAATACATTTTTTGTAAGTTTCTTGTTTCATTAATAAGCAAAATGCGCAAAATACTTCTTTGCCACACGTTCCCTGATCTTCTTGGAAACCTCAGCACATCTCTTGTTGATGGTAGAATGTACATGTTGTTGACTTTCATTAAACTTAGAGCACACCAAGTAAGTAATATCGGCTGTCTTTTCAGGATCCAGCTGTCCCTTTAGTGGTCCATCACGGAATGATTTGTTTCCGGTCACCGAATTCGTAGCCAAGATACGCTCATTAAAAAGAAAATCACACAGCTGCACTGTTGCTGATGCCCAATGCCCCCAGTCTACCAATTCGTAGACTTTTCGGTGGAGCAATGTCCTATTTGGTCCAATGACTAGGATGTCAGAGGATGGGTTTAATTTTCTGGGATACTCTTCGATGCACGGTCGTCGCTTCGGTGGCCGATCTGAGTCCAAATGGATGTCAGATCTCAGTTTTCTTTTGTTTCTCCTCGATGCTGGTAATTTATAATGAATTAAGTCCAATATGCACTTTTTGTCTGCATATCTCTCTGAGACGTCTTTATATATAAAATTTGCCTTGTCGGTAAGATTTTCCTGCTCCTTTTGAAGCCAATTAACATAATCAAGCAATGCGTGAATATCCTCTGGTTCCGAGTGGCTATGTCGAAGTTTCGGTGCTCGCTTGAAGTCATCGTCATACAGTTTGAATGTAAGCTTGAATTTAGAGACTGCGCCCGATGGTAGGATTCCGGTGGCCACTATATCCATGGCATGTCGTTCGAAATAGTCCACATTTCTTCGAAGTACTCTTTTCATGTCGTCTAGAGTTGAAGCCTTGTCTGCTAAGTCCACGAGTTTAGATTCCATGTTGCTTTAGTTGTAGTTAGAATGTGACCATGCACTTCGTACGCACTGAGCACGGTATTTATAGGATTTCAAAACTACCTGTACTGCCTTGATTACTAAATATTTGCAAATGCGTGCTGCTTCAGTTGTAGTTAGAATGTGACTATGCACTTTGTACGCACTGAGCACGGTATTTATAGGATTTCAAAACTACCTGTACTGCCTTGAAAATGCGTCCTTATATTCTCTTGTAATAAACTATTGATCGAACGGCCTACCTGCTCTACCAACTAAGTAATTGTGTGACTAAACACTTGAGATTATTTTTTCGAAGAAGGGTTTTCGTTAATTGCTCTTAATATAAAAAAATAGTTGCAGCTTACAGCTGTATTTGTAGTAATTAATATTATGCTGTATTTGGTTGCCATTTTACAAATGCATTTTTTGTAATATACGAAGAGAGGAGTAGTGGTACATATATACGTACACACATACGTATTTTGTCAAAAATAAGTAAAAGATGAAAGTAGAAATATTGTTATAAATATTTGAGTCAAATCTTGATTTTTAAAATAGTAATACGGAAATGGTTCGGTATATGTTCAAAATGAAATTAAATAAATAGTTGGGATGGATGTTAGATCATGCCAAGCATTCAAATACAAACTCAGGACCCCAGTAAGAAGATGTTTTCGTCAAAAGAAGGTGAATGCGAAAACAAGTTTTCAATTCAATATGTCTCATCATAAAATCTTTCGAAGTGAAAATTCTAGAACATACCTAGGTTGAGGATATAAAAGTACTCGTAGCTGGGAATTAAATGATTCCAAACATTTAAAAGGCTAGATATAGATGGAAATTGCTAGGTAAAATACATGTTCAAATTTATTGATAAAAGGTACATCTAAGGACCGTCCTGTCACCTATGCTTCTAGGGTACCGGACAATAATCTATTTTGTGATTTGATTTTGATCTAAATTTATTTTTGAACCTATCGTTTGCAGCCTCTACTACTGGACAGAAGGCAATGGGTCCATGCATCAATGCTTAATGGGAAATTATATTCTAGTGCTAATACAGAACTTTTTTTGACCGATTTAGTAAAGGTCGATTTTCTTGAAAACTAAATGATTTACTTCAAATTGAATGTTTGGAATGGATGCCACTGAATGGCGCTTTCGCAAAAAAGTATGACAGTTCTTAACTTATTAGCCAGTATTAAAAATAAGTTTAATAAAAATTGATCGGTTAATAATTTTGGTTGAATGCTTGTCATATTAATGCGTATTGTACGTGTTATATTCTTTAAGTTGAACACGATTTTAATGCCAAAATAGGAAAGGAGGACGTCTTTGGTAGGGTAGTCGGTAAACATAGCCAACATAGTGCTACGACTGATAACGGACTAAATCTAGTTATTTTAATATATTTACCAAGGCACTTTTTCCTGGAGTGTTGAAGATCCGGACAGTGCGAACCCCAAGTGCGAAAAGTTCAAATATCTGGGATCTATGATCAATAGCAAAGCAACTGCTGATGATGACATCAATCAATGCGTGAGCGTAGGGTGGATGAAGTGGCGAGAAAATTCCGCTATCTTCTGTGACAGAAAAATGCCACCTAAGTTGAAGGGAAGGCTCTACACCGCAGTTGTGTGTCCAGTGCTCACATACGGTTCACAATATTGGACGATGTACAAAACGTATGAGAGTAAATTAACGGCAGCTGAGATGAAGATGCTTCGCATGACAGCAGGAGTGACAAAGCTTGATCGAATAAGAAGTTCGAAGATCCGTGGAAGCTTTCACATTAAGGAAACCATCATACAAACAATAGAGCACGACCGGTTCAGCTGGTATTGCCACGTTCAAAGAAGAAATCATTTAAACCCTGTTAAAAAGGCAATATCAATGAACGTTCCAAAGACATCGCGATGTAGGAAAGGTAGGCCTATAAACGCCTGGATCAGACATATGCGACGACATCGGCATTTCATTGGCCTTAGTAACCGAGTGATCCAAAATCGGATCAGGCCTGCTGATATTTTCTGAGGTCAAATAGGCGAACCCCACAGGCGGATCAGTAGAAATGCGGTGAAGTGGGAGGGTTGTGATCCCTTATTTTCGGATCCTAACCTCGCTGAAAAAGGAAGAATATACACATGTATATGAGTGGTTGAATACACGAACAACGAGGACCAGCTCAAAGCAAACATTCAATGGTTCCAAGCGGTAGTGGATTGGTCATACATTCCAAAAATGTGACATAGCTGAGCATTCTATGCAATGGAACCAATTATCCCAGGATAATAGAATACTTGGCGGTCCGAGTAGAAGAAGGCATAGAACAATCGAGAAGGAGGCACGGCAATTTGGGAAAGTTGAGGGACATTGCCAGATGGCGAGCTAGCGTAGTAGAATCACTCGGACCCACATCCAATCCACCACATGGGGACGCTTGATTGGAATTTTTTGTTTTTGAATCTAATACGCAGCATAGTATTCTTATGTCTAATACCGTAACATAAAAATCGTTTTCTAAACAAATTTTTAAACTAAGTATTAAGGCCATGTCTTCCTCGATCAGAATTGTGCGATAATCCGAAACACCCTTTACATTTGTTGATTGGGATTAGCAAGCCATTACTGTATGTAGTAAAGTGTTTGTTTAATGAATGCATAGGTACAAATATGACAGCTTAACTGCTTAATCAGTTTGGAAAGTTTTCAGGAAAATTAGTATAGCACACCGCTATATGTACCTCCCAATACATAATAAAAACATTAATTTGTAACGAATTTTTATTATTTTATTATTACAGGTAAAAAAAATTACAGGTAGTCAAAAATAACCTTAAGTGTTTGATTACACAGCATATGATCCTTAAAAGGTGGAGCAGGTAGCGCGCTAGATCATTAGTTAATTACAAGAGAACGTAAGGGCGCATTTCGAGATTATCAATAGTATAGGTAGCGCTGGCAGATTTGGCAACTTAAAGTCGTATAAATACCCTGCTGAGTGCATACGAAGTGAATAGTTACATTTTAACAATAACTAAAGCAACATGGAACATCAACTCGTGCAGCTAACAGACAACCCTTCAACTCCAATGCAGCTGATTGAACTCCCGGGCGAAATTGCTATATTAACCGATCACATAGGCGATGTAAGAGGTATACTTGAAAAAATTGCGGACGATTTGGAAAGAATTTCATTCGAGTTAGTGGTCCAAGAAAAACAACCAACGGGCGAAGTCTCCAAACACTCGGTTCTATTCAGACTGAAGGACGATGACGTTAACCGAGCATCGCAACAATACTACTCGGATCCAGATAATATTAATGCATTACTTCATTATGTTAACTGGCTTCAAAAGGAGCAGAGAAAGCTTGTCGAGCAGGCAAATCATACATTCATAGACATCCTAGAATACTATAGAGGCAGAGACTGCACAGTCAACATGATTAAACGAGAATCACCAGTATCGAGGAGAAACTAAAGAAAGCAGAGCTCTGACGGCCATTCGGACACGCATCTACCACCGAAGCGTCGACGAAGCTCTAGCTCTATTAACGCAATTAAAATTATAATTAGAAGGATATCAAATATGAATCATGTATGAAAATGGCGTACTTATGAAGAGTATAGCATAGTATAGTCTTAAATAAAATATAAACGAAACTAAATATTTTGGTTTTTTAATTTCCTCTTATGCAGCAAAGCGTTTGTATTTTCGGGGAAAGTTTCTTCTTTGAAAGAGTGGTGATTGATGAAACTTGTCTGCTTTTATTTGGCTGTATTAATACGGTGTTTTCTCATTCACTTATCTGAGTCCAATTCCCAGCCTTGGTTATATTTGTGTGATCGGTTGAATGGTTGATCCTAGCGAAAGCGCTCAATGCTTGACGATGTAGATAGGCATAAGGCTAGTTCATAAGTTTACATTTCCAATATTTGCCTCAAAATATGTGATCTCCTATGTACGAGGTGAGCCATCTTTTATGTCGGTATGTGAATATTGAATAAATTTAAAAAAAAGAAACCAACAACCGATTTCCATATATAAGGTATTTTTATTTAATTTGGTCCTTTACAATTTATTCTGACTAGTTTTTGAGTACAACATCAATCAAGTGGCCGCCTCTATTGACCAAAGCAAAATGTGCCTTTTTTGCTGCGTTTTCCACCACTTTTTCGAGCATCTCGGGCGGTATAGCGATAACTACGGCACGAGTGTTTGCCTTGAGTTCGTCAATGGTCTGAGGCTTGCTGGCGTACACTTTGCTTTTCAAATAATCCCACAAAAAGAAGTCCGTAGGGAGATCTGGAGATCTGGGTGGCCAGTCGACGTCGCCATTTTTTGACAGCAGACGTCTAGGGAATTTTCGTTGCAGTAACTGCATTGTTTGATTTGCAGTGAGGCATACTTACTTACTTTACTTATGTCCTGTATCTCCTTGTGGGTCCTAGGGTCTCTACTACGCGTACGCGCCATCGTGTATGGTTTCTGGCAATGTGTCTGAGTTCTCCCCAACTTTTCCCTAACTGCGATGATAATCCGCAGGATGTTTGTGTGGTCGGCACAGGAGGATCCAGAGCGGAAACCTGCTTGTTCGCATCGAGTGTGTCTTCGAAATGTTGTTTGATTCGCTCCAGGATGATTTTAGCTATTATCTTAGCTACAGCAGGCAGCATGCAGATAGCCCTCCAGTTTCCGCAATCCATTAAATTTCCTTGCTTAGGGAGCTTGACGCTAATTCCCTTTTTCCACTCGTTAGGAAAACTCTCAGCTTTCCAAGCTCTCTCTCTATAAGTGGAAGCAGAAGCTCAGCCGATGTTGTTGGTGCTGCTCGTAAGAGCTCTGCTGGAATACCGTCAAGTTCTACCGCCTTGTTGGTTTTGAGTGCTTTGATCGCGCTGATGATCTCATCATTACTGGGAGTCATGGTGTGTATTCAGGAACTTCTCACCTCGGGCATCTCACTCTGATTTGGGAACATATCACTAGCGAATACACGGTTCAAAACCATAGCAAAATGCTCTTTCCATCTCTTGAGCTGGTCCTCATCTGAAATGAGCAAGGAACCGTCTAGGCTTTTCACGGGTGTTAGCTGGAGCTGCGACCACCTGTCAGCTCTTTGGTGATTCTGCAGACGGTCCTGTTGTCGCACCACCGTGCAGCTTCTTCTGCTTCTGTAGCCAGCGCGTTGATGTAGTTGCGCCTGTCACGTCGCAAGCTACGCTGAACTTCTCTTATCTTCATGTGATATAGGGACTCTAGCTCGCTTCTCCTTGCTGCTGAGGTAGCTGCAACCCGAGCTTCCAGCTGTTTTCGTTCGTCAATCCGTCTCCGGGTATCCTCGGAAAGCCACGCTCTATGTCTTCCCTGCGATCGACCGACAATTCTCTCAGCACCAGATGTAAAAACATTTTTCACAGCACACCAATGGTCTTGTATGGTTGCGGGCATTGAGCTGCTGATTGCTTCCACACCTTGCGAAAAGTGCTCCCTTAATCGTTGGCGCACTGAGGGATTACAAAGTTTATCGATGTTGAACCTGGGCATTCTTGTGTTGTCGTGGGATCTTCGAACTGCAGCAGTGCGTAGTTGGAGAGTAGCTACCATAAGATGGTGATCACGTACTATCCCCACATCCGCCCCTCGCCTGTTTCGGACGTCCAGGAGACTACTTCTAAAGCGCCGGCTGATGGCAAAATGGTCAATTTGGTTGGAGGTTGCTTGCCTCTCGTTGGAAACCCAGCTGACTTTGTGGCAGGTCATGTGAGGCATGGTGTACCGTCTTGTTGAAACCAGTAACCGTTCGGACTTTTTTACACATTTGTGGGCAGATATCGGTCCACCGATATCGATTTCCATTGACTGTTTCTCCTTCTCTGAAGAAAAATGGCCCAATGATGGTTTTGGCGCAAATGCCGGCCCGAACAGTCACTTTTTGATTATGCAATGGTGTTTCATGGATCTCGTGTAGATTCTCCGTTCGCTAAATGTGGCAATTTTGCTTGTTAACGGCCTCAGAGAGTGTGAAATGGACCTCGTCGGTCATCAAAATTTGCTTCCAAAAATCAGGTTCAGTGTCAACCATTCGAGCGACTGTTTGGCCATATTCCAAGCGACGTGGACGGTCTGTTGGTAATATTCTTTGAAGCAATTGCACTTTATATGGAAACAAATTCAAATCATCCTTCAAAATGTGCCGCAAGGCGGTTCCACTGACGCCAAAATGCTGGGCGCGGTGACGATACGACACAGGTGGCAACACTCTATCTTACCGCATCAACCATTTCTTTGAAACGTCTTGGGCGTTGATGAATGGCATGTCGACGATCTCCCACAGTCCCGTGCTCAACAAAATTCGACACCAAACGACGAATAGTGTTGTCAGAAGGTGCTTGTTGGCCACGATGTTTCGACGATATGCACGTTGAGTTAACACAACTGAACGACTATATTCAATGTACAGCGTCACTATTTGGGCACATTGTTTCGGTATGAAGCTATTCATGACTAAAATTGTACTAAATTGACGTTTCAATAACATGTCTTTTCAAGTCAATCGGTTGATAAATGTCAAAGTTATTCAATGTTTACATACCGATATAAAAGATGGCCCACCCGTTATTTCTCTTAAGTATAGAATAGATAGTAACCCATTAAAAGATAATAGTTTGATGCTCAAAAATATAAGCTCAAAAATATAAGCTGGAACAAATGTGTTGTCAGTGAGTTTCTTGTTTGTAATTTGCCTTTCTCAAAACTTAAGAAATTTGAAAGATTATATAAAAGAGTTACTTTAATAAAACCAAACTTTTCAAAGACTTACGAAACTTCAAGTAGGTACACTTAAATGAAAAGTTATATCCCCTAGGAATCTCTTCGACTCTTCCAATGAAAATGCAAATAATATTCCTTCTATTATTATTCATATTTTCCCGTTAAAGGTCTCCAATTAATCTTGAATGAGCAGCAGTAGATAACATCATTCTAAGAATTTCAAATCAAGCGAATGCAAACTCAATTAAAACTTTCAAAAGATACTCGAACTAGTAACTAACTCTTTTCAAGGACACTCTGCCATACCTTCGATTTGTTTGAATCTTACACTGAAGATTCAATCCGTCTATGCGAAGTGTAATTCCAATAATCTCAATCTTTGTGTTCTTCTTGTTTTTTTTCGAAGTTTAAAATTCAACTCAAGGCTTTTCTTACCCTTTCAAACTTGATGAACTTTCAGGAAAGACTCTGCCTACTTTGCTCTCTAAAAGGATATATTGTACATAGTATTCCCACCCTGCCAAGGTATGACTCTTGTAATACCAAAATATCCATTCAATGTTATGCTGATAGATAGTTAAAAACTCTCCAAGAGTATCAAATTTCGACACAAATCCTTCTCTCTGTCTTAGAATTCTGCAAAATGACGAGAAGTTTTAACATTATACACCAACAAAAGGTGGTAAAACTTTGATAGATTGCGGTACAATGGAAGTCGTGAAAAGTCATAAAGTAAATTTATTTATGAGCAGTAATTCTCAGCCAGTTTAAAGTGAAATTTATAGGTAAAAGCCTCCAGCAGTGTGGAATTTAATCACATGAAGTGCTTTCCATCCTCTACACTACCCCTGAAGGACGATTGTGTACACTCAGGCGCTATAAATACCAATCTGCCATCATCAATCAATCGCCGCAGTGTATTTGGTGATTAATTTTAGAGAAAGAAAGCCTTTAGCGGGGTGGAGATCTATCAGTAAAAGGATTCGAACCACACACACAGAAAAAGGTAGGGTTAAGGCGCGTTCATAAATTTTAAATCCGATTAAAAGCCAAAGTGTGTGGCAGTTCCGGTTTTCGGCTGAATCATTTTCCTTAGAAAATTGTGTCGCTATTTATTAGGATTTTGGGGAGTGGGGTCTATAGAGTGCTCACTACTGAAAGGGTAAACCTAATGGACAAAGTGGATTATCTGGAATTTAAAAGTTTTTCGTTCCAAAAATGCATGCTTCGGTGTATTGGTGGTAATTTAAACATGCGGGGTAAAAGTTCTGCAGAAAGTTTTCCGAGCTTTTATTCTGTTGAATTAAGTATGAAATGCATCCTGATTTGAATTTTACCAAGAATTTAATAAAATAAAAACGGAGAAGGGTGAATTAAATGTCTATGATTTTTGTTTTGAAGTTAAGGTATTGAATTCATTGCTGTGTGGAGAGCAGAAGAAGTACTTGCATCTAATGTTGGAATACAATACTGGAGATTAAAGCAAAGTTTTAAAAATTCAACAATCCCCGCAAATAGTTTTCCGTTGGTTAAGAATTCACCGTAACCTTAACCAGAATTTCGCATTTCAATATTTCACAAACTTACATCACTGCAATTGTCGTGAATCACTTTCTGAGTATCCGACATATACTCGGACCAATATCTTATTGCTGCCGAGATAAGAGTACATTTCTTTCCTTTTCACAAAGTTTGATGATAAGCTGTTTGAGGGGAACCCCATTATAAAGTTACTTTTTCCTTTCTTACACAAAATGTTAGTCAATTATGTGTAGAGAAATATCAGAACGAAATTCGCGTTCGGAATGATCCGAGGTTATAGTATGTGCGGATACATATAAGCAGCGTTTTCTGAAGCTCACTCGTATAGGTGAACCTCGTACACGATAACTCAAAACTATTTGATCGATCATTTTTCTTTGGATTTTTTGGGTTCGCATAGTAGTTCACTTAGAAATCCAAATTACGAACATAAAAGTAGACTGCTGTCGAGATTAAAAACCTTGTACGGACAGTTTACTGACAGATAGAACTTGGAGGAGGTTAGGAAGCTGAAGTCGATGATTAGAAACCTCTCGAAATTGATTAAAGAAAATTACAGACTTTCTGTCAATTTGCACTGAGACAGGGCTGTAAAATCCAACAACCCGAGTATGTTTCCGCAATAAACAAAATATTTCGGAGGAATAATCAAATGATCCGCGTCTTAAAATCCCTCGAACTACGAACAATGAAATACTAGTGACAGCACGTATAGATCCGGATAACGCAGCTGAGGATGACAATTTCTTTGTGATCGAAGATCCGCAGGAGAAGGTAGAGGCTATAGGAGCGACTTTCCAGGACGTGTATAAGGTGAATGACAGTATTTGACCGAACCACGAGCTGGAAAATCGGGTCCTTGTGCACAACATCTACCTTCGAAATGACATGGAACACCGGTGATTTGAGAACACTGGTTTCACCGTGTTCAATGAAAGAAATATGGCAAACAATGCCGTCGCCGATGAAAGGGTACATCCCCCGCTCATTTTAAAGGCAGAGCTCCAAGCGATCTTCGAATCACTGAGAAAAATTGTACTTAGACATCTTCCTCCAGAAGCGGTGAACATTTACACCATCCTGTTGAATAATGCAATGAATAATGCCCATTATCCAGCGCATTGGAAAACAGCGGCGGTGTAGCCCATTCCAAAGAAAAATAAGGATAGCTTCAATCCGGGTAATCTCCGGTCGATAAGCCTACTTCCGAACATCAGCAAGGTATTTGAAAAAGTGATCCATAGATCCCTGGCTAAGTGGGTTGAGGACAGTCACATAATTCCGGATAACCAATTCGGTTTCAAGGTAGGGCATGATACCATACATGCCGCATCTAAACTGGTATCGGATATCCAATAGAACAAAAGCAAGAAGCAATGCACGGGTGACTGTCTGGTTGACTTGGAGAAGGCTTTTGATACCGTTTGGTTAGAGGGACTCTTCTACAAGTTGAGCAGGCTGAGCATAAGAAAACCACTGATGTATGTACATACTTCATGACATGTTCACCAGTAAGAGGTTCATTGTGAAGAATGGCAATGTGACGTCTGCTGGAACTTTTGAAGTAAAAAATGGTCTGCAACAGGGGGCGGTTAATTCGCCGATCTTATTCAATATTTATACGAGCGATCTCATAGGTTCACTTCACCATGCCATAGCGTACGCAGACGATTTGGTCGCGTACAGATCAGGGCCTAAGATCGAGGTAATTGCAAGACTCTTGCAGCGTGAATTTGATAAGATCAAGTGATACTACGACGACTGGAAGTTGAAGATTAACTTTCAGAGGTCGGAGACCATCCTGCTCAGAACGCCGTTATCTGGGCCCTCTTGGGACACCAGAAAGAATTGGCGAAAGTTCTGTATTGTGACAGCATGGTCAGCCACTTGCGAGTTGAAGTGTAGTCAGGTACCTTGGGGTCTAGCTAGATCAATATCTATATTAAAAAAAAACATATAGATGCTGTTCTGGCCAGAGCCAAAGTTGCTTTCGCCCTTACAAAGAGACTGTTGTATAGCAGCTAACTCGATGCGAGGGTTAAGGTAATCTGCTACATGGCCCTCATTCGGCCTATGCTCGTATATGGATGTCCCGTGAGGTTCAACATGGGGCCAAGCTTGTTGGAAAAGATGCGGGTGTTTGACAGGGCTTGCCTTCGTTTGTACAGAACACCCGAATCTGAGTACATAAAATTCTATCGTAATGAGGTCCTGTACAATAGGGCCAATCTGATCAGGGTGGATAATTTTTTGATCAAGATGATTCGAAGGCACATTGCAAGACCAATGACCTCGATGAATAACTTGATCTGTGGGGCTTATTACCCAAACTATCTTTATCACGAGAGTGTGCGCCTTAACGGCTTTGTTCTTCCAGAAGCATTCCAATATTTCGATCAAAGTGGTCTGATCCAAGATAAGTTAGCGGTTCCGCTAATCTTCCACGTCACCAGAACAGCTGTGGATAGGCGACTCAACTACGACCGAGACGTTGCAAAGAGTAGTGTAGAGCGTCTCCGGTACAGTAGGGCGGTCTCAGACCGCGATATTGAAGACGTTAGTAGACAGAATGACCAATTTTGGTGGCTTATTGAAGGAGAGGGAACACCGTCGTCGTTTCCCCCCGGGGTAGCCTCTAACGGGGCAAAGCGGGGTGTGTATTGTTATTCACATATAACAGTCATGGCCGGCTTACATAGTTTCTAGGTAGTCTTAAGTTTGTATATGATAAATAAATAAAAAAAAAAATATGTAAAAAAAAAAGTAAAAAGCACAGCACTTGGCTTAAATAAAACAAATATAAAATTTGCACAGCACTTGGCTAAAAAAAAGTGCGTATTTAATTCCGCAAGGTAGTTAAATTGGTTAAGATTATTTTAAGATAGGTTGTAAGTTTTATTTATTTATAAACAAAAAGTCCGTATACTAAGTTTCTTACGATAAAGCATTTTTCTTCGTTTGTTAGATAAGGTCGAAAGACACAGATTGAGCGTTAGGTTTAGCTTAGAGCGCCCGCATGAGGACAGTAAGTTAGAATAAGATAATTTATGTTAATCAAGCTAGTTTTAAGCGTTTCTGTTAGCATGTAAGTCATAATGAATTGGATAATAAAACGCATTCAAAATGTATGAAAATGAGAAATCAAAATTTTCTTGCAACTGATGTTTCAGAATAATGAAGCAGACGCTAGGTTGTATCCCGTGGAACAACTCAGGGTGCAATTATTTCTGAAGGAAGTGTTGCACAGCACCCATTCAAAAAAAAAGTGCCTCATCCACATAAGCACATAGTTGAAGCGAGCAATTGCTAGCTTCGAACTAGTGTTATTAAACCGAGGCAACAAAAACACTTTCGACAACGGCAGAGCGCGCTCTTTCATCGATCTCACGTTCGCCAGCAGTGCCATAGCAAGGAGGATGAAATGGCAAGTTTAAGACCTGTACACAAACAGCGACCACCAGGCCATCATATTCGAAACAGAAGAACAACACCGATCAAAGCATCGCAAACTGCCTCTAAAAGTACAAAAGTTGGGATGGAAAACAAAAGACGTAGACACCGAAATGCTCGAGTACATGCTAATCATCATGGACATAGCAAGAGGTATAGCAGAACAGACTAAAGAAGTCACAAGGTCCTCATCCCGAGGACGCGACGCAGCCATGCCACGGAAGGGAAATGGAAATGGAAGAACACCTGTGTACTGGCGGAATGATGACACCGCCAATGTCACAGAATGCGGAGATGCCAGCAGAGAGTCCGAGATAGAGGCACACACAACTATGAGGTACTGAGAGAACAGTTCCAGAGGAAGAGAGCACAACTCCGTAAGCTGATACAAAAGAGCAAAGTCGAATGCTTCCAGACACTCAGAGAGGAGTTACAGCTTAATCCATAGGGAGGCGCGTATCAAATAGTCATGAAAAAATTAAAGAACGGCACGGCAGCTGCACCGACTTGCCCGTAGACAAATTCTCACTATAGTGGAAAAGGCAACGGCTAGTCCTCATCTCAAGGAGCAACAAATCACCTGAGCAACCGTCATCGTACAGGTTGTTGTGCATGCTTGACATACCGAAGAAAGTGCTAGAAAAAATAATACGCACAAGACTAGAGCCATACACGAAAGGAGACTCGGGGCTCTCAACCCGGCAGTACTGCTTTAGAAAGAAACGCGCACCATAGGGGCGATAACACAAGAAAGGAGACCCCTCAACTGCGCCAATTATAGAGGCATCAGTCTCCTCAACATCGCATACAAGATCTTTTCTGCGATATTGTGTGAACGCTGAAACCTTTTATGAACAGCCTGTTCATAAGTCCACCATCGATCAAATCTTCACACTTCGGCAGATCCTGGAGAAAACACAAGAATTCCAAATCGATACTCACCACCTCTTTATCGATTTCAAGGCCGCCTATGACAGCATCTATAGAGAAGATCTTTATAGAGTCATGTCTAGTTTTGACATCCCTGCCAAACTTGTCAGTCTGTGCAGACTGACGATGGAGAACGCTCGCTGCTCCATCAAGGTCGGTAATGACTTCACCGACACCTTTGATGTCAAAAAAGGTTTTAGACAAGGTGATGCGCTGTCATGTGACTTCTTTGACATTGTACTTGAACGGATTGTGCGGAACTCACTAGCCAACACCGGAGGCACAATCGATGAAAAGTCCATACAACTGCTTGCATACGCCGACGATATAGACATTATCGGAAGAACTCAGCGAGCTGTCACCGGTGCGTTTGCAAGCATTGAGGCGGAAGCGGCCAAATTAGGTTTGGCGATAAACGAGGGCAAAACCAAGTATATGCTATCAACAAGAAGGGAAAGCCAACACCGACGAATTGGACAAAACGTCACAGTGGGCAGCTATAACTTCGAGGTAGTAAGGGACTTTGTCCACCTTGGCTCTGCTATAAACTCGAAAAACAACATCAGCGCAGAAATCAATCGAAGACTAACTCTTGCCAATCGCTGTTTTTTTGGGCTTATAAGGCAATTCAACAGTAAAGCCCTATCTCAAACTACTAAGGAGACTCTGTATAAGCCCTGATCATCCCAGTCCTGCTTTATGGCGCTGAAACATGGACTTTATTAAGTCCCGTTTGCGTTGACGGGTTTTGGAGGAGAAGATTCAATCACGAACTATACGAGCTGTACAGCGACATCGACCTAGTCAAAAAACTGCGTATTGGACGCCTGAAATGGCTAGGACATATAGAGCGAATGGACACCAACGCTCCGGCCCGCAGAGTCTTCGAATCTAATTCCGAGGGACGACGCAGTAGAGGGAATCATAGCCGTAGGTGGCGCGCACGTGTTCAAGGGGACCTCGACCAACTTGGAGTGCGCAACTGGAGGCAATTAGCTAAAGACCGAGCTAAATGGAGAGGCTTGTTCGTTGAGGCCCAGGTTCACCCCGAACTGTAGCGCCACCTAAGTAAGTAATTATAGGGGCGATAAAGACAGTGTACGACATTGCGCGGAAAGCTATCGCATGGCAAAGATGGCTAGGAGGGTGAAAGCAGTATTGCCCCGTCGTAACCCTCGACGTCAAAAACACGTTCAACACAGCCAGCTGGAGCTGCATAGTTAGAGCGCTAAGCAACTTGCATATACCTAACTATCTGCTGAGAATAAAAGGCAGTTACTTCAGCGAGAGAACAGTTCATTAGGATACGAGAGAGGGGCTTGAGAGCTACTCAATCACGGGAGGAGTTCCCCAAGGGTAAGTGCTACTCCAAGTCCTGTGGAATACAATGTACGATGGCATACTAAGAACGCCAAGGCCGAGCGGAGTAGAAATCATCGGCTACGCTGATGATATTGAAATAATCGTCGTAACAAAAACGCTAGAACAAGTGTCCGAAAACTGCAGCAACGAATAAGGAACGTGAGGGCATGGCTACATGCATCAGGTCAGGAACTAGCAGATCAAAGCACAGAAGCAGTACTAATAAGTAGCAGAACAAAGGTAGAACATCTCACGATACATGTCGGTGAGCAAACCACCGAGTCGCGTCCACACATCAAGTACCTGGGAATGCTGCTGGACTACAGGCTAAAGTTCAAAGAGCAGGCGAGAGAGCTTCCAGGACAGCAGCGGCACTGTCAGGATTAATGCCAAACGTTGGAGAACCCAGGCAACCAATTAGAAACCTGCTAGCCACTGTGAGCAAGTCGATCCTTATATACGCGTTCCTCTATGGGCACAATCTATGTACTGGATAACGTACATGAGACGGATGAACTCGGCCCACAGAATCGCATTACTAAGAGCATGCTGTGCCTTTCGGACGGTGTCCGCGGTTCCGGTGTCCGGTTGAATGCCAATAGATTTGGAAATAAAAAGGCCCCCCCTCAACCAGCGAGGCTGTAAAAGCAGAATGGCAACACAGGTGGAACACCATAATCTAAGGAAGATGGACCCATACGCTGATCCCCAACGTAGAGGAATGGATCAACAGGAAACATGGAGAAGTAAAGTTCTACGTGACGCAGTATCAATCGGGGCATGGATGCTTTTGGGAGTATCTCCACAAATACAAACACGTGGATGACCCATACTGCCCGCACTGTGAAGGCAAAATCCAGAACGCGGAACATCTTTTGATGGAGTGCCGGATGTATACGACGCGACGGCCAGAAACACATTTGAGAGAGAAACCGGCGGCCAAGTGACTCCGAGAGGATTAATAACAGTCATGCTGAATGAAGCCTGGAACACAGCAAACGAAATCATCACCAGCATTATGCAGCAACTACGTCTGGAGGAACGAGCACCATCGAGAAATGAGGATCCCACAAATACTGGAAGCTCAGAAAACAAAAGGATGGAATGTTAATTGTGCACAAATACTCAATAAAGTAGAAACTCACAAACAGACATATAATGACATATGACCACACACAGCAACAGAAACTGGCTCATACACAGTGAATGCAAATTGAGCAGCATAAGCAGAAGAAGCAGCAATAGTTCATGCAAGATAAATAGCATGATATGCTAACCAGCACCGCGAAGTAATACCTAACGGCAGACCCATGGAGAGAATGGTAGTAGTATGCAGCATGTGGATTAGAATGTAGGCGCCCTCCTGGCATCGATTATTCGGGTTTTGCGAATCGTGCATGTTAGCAGCCCGGGGTGCTAGTATCTTTAGAAGATTACCTCACCCCTTGGGGCATACAAAAAAAATGTAAAATGTATTATTTAAATATATAAACCGTACACGCACACGGAACACACAACTGAAACATCTACTAAATTTACATGACCGGATTGACACGATTGAGTTTCAGTTCGGGTTTTCACTTACAATCCAAAGGAAAGAAGATTGATTTTGACACTTCTTCCTCTGTACGTAAAGCTCCTTTTCTTTCCCTGCTCTCTCTTCTTTATTTGCCAAACTCAATCTTTCGATCCACGTTTAATACAAAATCTCGACTTGATCCCAGAAAACTTTGTTCTCGGATCAAGTCAATCCTGCAATGCGAGGACATTGTGCTTCTATGGCTTAAAGTCATGTCGGGCTGACTAAATCTGATCAATATTCCCAAACTATGGACATGGTTGAAGTCATCTTCATACCAAAGGCAGAAAAGCGATTGCACGTGGATCCAAATGATCTCCGACTTATCAGTCCATCGTCCTTTCTACTTGAAACCTTAGAAAGGATAATAATTGATATGCACGTTCGGCAAAGTATTAGCCTAGCTTTGCTCTCGCCGTCCCAACATGCGTATTGCAAAGGCAAATCGGTTGAGACATCCTTACATTCGCTTGTGCGCATCATTGAACAACTTTTGAGCATTATAGAACACACTATGATGACTTTCCTTGAAATTGAGGAAGAATTTAACAATGTCAAATCAAAGGCGATTACCGACGCACTTGCAAATCTGAAAGTGGATACTTCGCTCGGAGTGTTGATCAATCAATTGCTTACATGCAGGATTATTAACACACAGCTGGGCGGAGCAACGGCCAGAAAGATTGCCTGCTGCGGTACACCCCTAAGGTGGAGTCTTGTCACTTATTCTGTGGAACCTGCTAGTAAATGAGTGGACTTGTGGACCTGGATACGTCAGGCTGCAGAACGCCTATGCTGATGTCATTGCTATTACTGCCTCCGGTAAGCACCCATACACTCTCAGAGAAATCCTCCAATATTCTCTCCTTCGGCTCACCAGATGGACCTCCAAAAGTGGACCGGGGGTCAATTCCCATAAAACGGAACTCATTTTCTTAACGAGGAAATCTAAAGTTCCCCTAATAGACCCTCCTATGATAAATGGCACCAGTCTCGTCTTAACTGATAACGCAAAATACCTGGGTCTTATTTTGGATAGGAAATTGAACTGAATAGCCAATCTACTAGAACGCGTCAGGAAAGCCAATGTAGCTCTCTCTACCTGTAAAAATTCTATGGGTAGGAGCTGGGGTATGAAACTTCAAATCACTCATTGGCTGTACGTGTCCGTTATCAGGCCCATACTACTCTATGGCGTGATCGTATGGCCTGCTCTTGACAGGGCTGTCCACCTCACTCAACTAGCTAAGGTGCAAAGATCTGCATGCATTTGCATCAGTGGTGCACTGAGAACTACTCCCTCCGCAGCAGTGGACATTTTGTTCAACCTGCTACCCATAGATATTTTCGGTAAACAGATTGCTGCCTATGCGGCCATCCGTCGAATAGCCTGCTCTCAGTGGTCTAGCTATCGCATTGGCCACTCCTCGATCCTTGATGTTCTCAACTTCAAGCACGAAAACACGGACTATACCCCGCCGAAACTGAGATTTGATCGTAACTTTCGTACGAGCATCCCTGAACGGGATGAATGAGACAATACCCCTTCCTGTCGATGGTAGTTCGGTTCACTTCTTTACAGATGGCTATAAGACCGAGGGTGGGGTGCGTTGCGGTGTTTTCTGCGAAAAGCTCAATCTGAGTATCTCGTTCCGCCTCCCTGATCATTGTAGCGATTTTCATGGCGACTAAGGAAGCCCTGTCAGGAATATTAGCATTCTCACTGACAGCCAAGCGGCAATCAAGTCCCTGGAATCGTGCTCCTTCACTTCAAAGGTCGTCTTAAACTGTGGTTTATCTCTTACAGAGATGACAGAGCAGTTCAACATTCATCTATGTTGGGTGCCAGGTCACAGGGACATTTCAGGAAACTGCAGGGCAGACGAGCTCGCTAGGCAGGGTACTACTCTAATGATTCTGCCTGACAGGCAGAATCTACTGAGGCTGAACGCCATTAGCAAGACCAACCTCAGATGGGAAATCGGCTCAACGTGTCACATTTCGAGACAGGTCTGGCCTAAGTTGCAGCAAAAACGTAGTGCCGAGCTGGTCAAGCTAAAGCGAACACAAATCAGCTGCGTCGTCGGTGTTCGCACTGGACACTGTCTTATAGGCCAACATGCCAAAAGACTTGGCCTCTTCTCCAATGACTTCTGCAGAAGCTGTATGGACGTGGAAGAGGAGGAAACCATCCTTCACCTCCTATGCACTTGTCCAGCAAGCGACATCGACCTAGTCAAAAAACTGCGTATTGGACGTCTGAGATGGCTAGGACATGTAGAGCGGCTAGGACCAACGCTCCGGCCCGCAGAGTCTTCGAATCTAGCCCCGAGGGACGACGCAGTAGAGGGAATCATCGCCGTAGGTGGCGCGCACAAGTTCAAGGGGACCTCGACCAACTTGGAGTGCGCAACTGGAGGCAATTAGTTAAAGACCGAGCTAAATGGAGACGCTTGTTGGTTGAGGCCCAG
Source organism: Brachypalpus laphriformis (assembly GCA_945910035.1). Classification (NCBI taxonomy): domain Eukaryota; kingdom Metazoa; phylum Arthropoda; class Insecta; order Diptera; family Syrphidae; genus Brachypalpus; species Brachypalpus laphriformis. The sequence goes on from OX246756.1 coordinate 41,634,245, forward strand.
GTTCACCCCGAACTGTAGTGCCACCTAAGTAAGTAAGTAAGCACTTGTCCAGCCCTGTCGCATAGAAGAATGCTCCATCTAGGGTCCCCCTTCCTTGACGACCTCAGCGATCTGGCGTCCTTAGACGTCATGTGCACCCATCGTTTTATCAAAAGCTCTGAGTTGCCTAATGGTTAATCCATGTTAACACGAAGGATCTTCACTGGTCTAAGTGTGTCTGCACTCTCGTGCGGACAGCCAACCTGACCTAACCTAACCTAAGTCAATCCTATTTCCTAAATTTATTTTTATGATTTACCCTTAGCTAAAAGTAAAGTGTGATGTACTCTATCAAAAGCTTTTGCAAAATTTGTGTAGAGTATGTACATCAACTTATAAAACGGAGAAAATAAAATGCCAACAACAGGCGGTGTTCTCAAGTGGTCCTCCACTTAAGTACTAATCTGCGCCCGACGCTGCTTGAGTTCCGTGTTTGGATGAGCGTGGTTGATCGTTTCATGTTTGGTTTTTGTGTCGAGGACATTCTGATTCACTAGTCTCGCTAAAGACGTTTCACTTAGAAAAGCAAATCCCCTCTCATCTATTGTGCTAAAATTTTGGTTGAACCACTTTTTTATTTTGATACCTTACGCTACTAAGCCGATCAACTTTTATGGGACTACCGCATAATGGGACTTTCGAAGTATTTCCATTCGCATGTATGTTTCGAGAATTTTGTGCAATCCAATCGAGCGCAACAGGAATTTTCTGATTTATGAATCGTTTTGTAATATAATACCTTCCTGCCACGAGCACACAAGGATGCGCGTACCGAAAGATGAAATATCGACATACCTGTGGTTGCAGATGCACGAGGAATTCAATCAGACTCCCTTCGCGTAGCCCACCCGCATGGAAAATTAATTTTAATTTCACCATAATCGAGGCTGGTGAAACGATAAATTCCCTCCTCTGCCTCAAATAGTAATTTTACAAAATGTTATTGTATCCATATCCTAGCTCCTCTTCCCAACAAGACTACGCTTTGCAAGTTGCAATTAATTGCATCGCTGAAATTTCGAACTGAAGGCATTCGGTTGCGCGCTGGTCAAACCCGTTTGTGTCCTTGTCCATTAAAGGGAATATGAAAATGATTCTACCATTTAGAGCTTTTCATCACCACACAATATAAATCTATAACAATGTTGAAGAGAAATTACGTTCCATAAGACATAAGTAGCACAAGAGAAATAAGTACCAATCAAGCTGTGACCATAAAAACACCCATTATAGGGGTGGTTCTTTGTCAAAAGATATCGTATCTCAAGATAATGGAATAAAGTACATGGCTATTATTGAGTTTCTTTGATTTGTACGTTTTCCAAGGACGAAAGTGCGAGTAAAAGGAATGGAAAAGCTAAATAGAATGGCAGTCTTCAAGTGAAATTTTGAAGAGGAATAGGCACTCCATAAATAGCTTCAAGCATCAGACCTGTTATCGTTTTGCTTGTGGTTGGAAAATATTAGATAAATGGATGAATTGTGAGGGTTTTTTGTTCTCCACTGAAGGAACCTATTGGGGTGGAGTGTTTTAAGGGATTTTAGTAAATTGATTTTTTTCTGCAAAAGAAGTCTTAAAGTGAATAAAAGTAGGTTTAGTAAGTAAGTATTTTTAGTTTCGAAAGGCTATTCATTTTGTGGGAGGAAGAGACACTTAGGGTTTTGTTTTTGGGTTTTTTGTGGAATTTTTTGTGTATCAGGTAAGCATGGTGTAGGGGTATGTCTTGCATAATTTATTTAATTTGGGCGAGATAAAGTCAGGAACTGAACGATACATGACTTCAGGTTTTATTATTTTTCGACGAAAGTCAACATAGAAGTGCGTACTTTTCCTTCTTCATGTTATTTTTGAAACCTTAAACCTTCACATTTCAATGTAAATGCCCTGGCATTTAGTCCAAATGTGAGTTGAGGGTAAAAAGAATATTAGCGTTCTATCATGGCGGCTTCTGACATTTCCAGATTTTTCCCTGTTAGTACTCAACTAATGTCACATGGAATTTTGGAAGAGGTGTCGCAGCCAGGCTTTAAAAAAGCATACCTTGCATACCTTGCAACTACAAGTTTCTTTTTAAAAACACAATAAAATGAAAAAAATGAATTTTTTTCCATGTATTATGGCTTCATTAGTAAGAGCAAACATTCCCATTAATTATGGAAAACAACGTCGTTCATGTGGCTGCCTCCGCTGGCCTCGCAGTAGCGCATTCTATCACTCCAATTTTCCAAGACCTTGTTGATAGTCTCGGGCTGTAGCTCACGGATTGCTTGGATGATATTGGCCTTAAGTGCTTGAATCGTTTCCGGATTGTTGGCATAACATTGGTCCTTCACGGTTTCCCACAAAAAAAGTCCAAAGGGGTCAAATCGCAGTTCCGAGGCGGCCAATCGACATCGCCAAGACGGCTGATAACACGATTTGGGAATTTGGTGCGCAAAAGACCGATTGTGGCATGGGCTGTGTGGCATGCCGCACCATCCTGCATGAACCAGAGGTCGTCCAAATCCATGACTTTAATTTCAGTAAAAAAAAAAGTCGTTAACATGGCTCTGTAATGCCCACCGTTGACCGAAACGTTGTTCCCAGCCTCATTTTCGATGCAATGATGCTACCACTCCACAATCCGCACCAAACTGTCACTCTCTGTGGATGCATTGGCTTCTCGAAAATAACGTGCGGGTTTTCCGAGCCCCAGATGCGGCAATTTTGTTTGTTAACGTAGCCGCCGAGATGAAAATGTGTCCCCTCAGAAAAGATGATTTTTCGTCCAAAATCGTTGTCCAATTCAAGCTGCTCTAAGGCCCAAACTGCGAAGCGATAACGAAGCGGATGGTCGTGCGCTTTCAATTGCTGAATCAATTGGACCTTGTAAGCGAATAATCACAGATCTTTGTGCAGAACTCTCCTCAGGCTAGTGCGTGAAATGTTGAGCTGTTGAGATCGATGACGAGTTGATGTTCGTGAATTGAGTCTCACACTCTCGGCTACAGTAGCCACATTCTCGTCTGTGTACGACTCATGGTCCCATGAGTGTTGTCCACTAGCATACTAGTCTCACGAGCTTTTGGCACAAACTTGCGTACAGCAGGCGCGGTGGGTGCTTCATTTCGGTCAAAACTTCTTTTCAAATAACACACTGTTTGGGCTACACAGCACTCGCTTTGGAAATAAGTTTTCAATATTTTCCAATGTTGTTCAAGCGTAAAGCGACTTATTTCATTCCGCGGAGGTATGATACTGACTTTCTGTCAAGATTTCGAGCGGGAAACAGCTGTCAGTGTCAAAATAACCTATGATTTAAAAAGAAGTCACTAGATGGCCCACCCGTTATAGATTCTTATCAGCTGTCTAAAGGCGTTCATTGACGATGCAGCCATTAGTACAGTCAAGAGGGGATGGATTCACCTAGGTACATGAGCAATGGCTGGAGCCTTATGGCCGGTTTATGACAAAAGACAAGTAATTACACAAGTCTCTGGTATAATTACTGGGTACTGCGCCATTGGTGCCTCGGAGTGCTTCACAACGACTATTGCAGAAGTTGCAGAGATGAGAAAGAAATTGAATGTGCCCACCACGTGACACATGCCTGTTCAGTGGATCTTTTTTTTTCTTTACAGATTTCCAGGATCATCAGAGGGGGCAATGGACCTGACTGCTGGTCTACATAATCCGTCCGTCGCCTGAGCACCAGTATAAGGGTATTAATAATCCCGTTGGCAAGCGCAAATTATAAAAAAAAAGAAGTGAACAGCAACGTGGGCGCCGTGGCGTAAGTGGTTAGTGTGTCGGATCACTACGCATGAGGTTCCAAGTTCGAATCCCAGAAATTACCAAAAAGTTTTTTCACGGTCCCACCTCTCGCGAGCGTCTGACAAACATCCGAGAGTATTGTTATCACGAAAAATCTTCTCAAATCGCCGTTCGGATTCGGCATTAAACTGTAGGTCCCTTCCATTCGTGTGAAAAATATAACGCACACAACATGAGTGGTTGCGAGAAGCTAGGCCCTGGCACTTTAAAGTGCCAAATATTTGTATTTTTTTGAACAGCAACTTCGACAAAAGGCACCCTTTCACCTTAGTACATCTCTACCTGAGACTAAGTCAATCCTTATTCGCTAAATGGACTTCTATAGAAAGTATTTTTATGTACAATAATAAACTCCTTTCATTGGGAACGAATCTATCACGCTAGGGGTTAGCCGCAACGAATAGGTTCATCCTGCACTCTGATCTCAAAAGGATTCATTGTGCTCCCCTGACGTGGAGTTTCCTGGCTAAAACACTGAAAAGATAGAAAAAGAAACAAAGTGACTGGAGATCTGTGGTGTTGGAGCGGCCTCCTCGAAACCATCCTGAAGAAGCTATGAATTTCAGGATGCTTGTTGGTGGCTTTTTAGACAGGTCGCCCAAATCATCAAAGAAATATACTCCGATGGCTGTTTTTCTGGGACATTAGCATAGGAAGTCGTCGGTATCCTCTTCTGCGTCTAGTGTGCCGCAACTGTACTTAGCCGCATTCTTTTCCGGTGGGTCACCAGTGGGTTGTGACCGGTAATGATTCCTGTGAAAAGCGCCAAGTTTTGTCTATTTTGAGTAAGAATGAACTGGGTTTTTACCTTATCGTGTTTTGTCCAGATGTTTCAGGAGACGCGGCACGTTGGGAGGGTTCTCCATATTTCCTCTGCTTGTAGTTTGAAGTCAAGTGCTATGTTTGATTTAAGAAATTTTAGGGGAGGGAGGACTGAGTTTTCGACCATTGACAGGTTTTGTTCCGATTCTTTTCTTGCCAGTTCGACTGCCATTTCGTTCTCTGGAATTCCATTGTATCCTGGGACCCACCAGAGTGTAACATGGTGGCTTTCGGTGAGCGTTTTAAGCTCCTCGCGGCAGCGTTTTATTGGCTTCGATTTTGCTACCGCGGATGATATGGCTTTTATAGCGGCTTGACTATCTATGTAAATGTCAATCTCTGTTCTGGTAACAAGTTTCGTGGATATTTCTCATGCTGCCACTGCCATCGCTTTGACTTCCGCTTGGAATACACTGCAGTGGTTCGGAAGTCTTAGTGATATTACAATATCGGGCTCTGCCGAGAAGATACTGTAGGTCCCTTCCATTCGTGTGAAAAAATAAAGAAAGCACACAGTGGTTGCGAGAAGATAGACCGAGGCACTTAAAGAGCTGTTGCGTCAAATATGTATATATATGGAGTGCCATCGAGTGGTAGGGGTCCGAATGACGGCATTTTTCTTTTGTTGGTAAAGAGGACTACCTCTGTTTTAATTGGGTTCAATCCACATCTTTTTGCCCAGTTATGGAAAGTATTTAGGGCCGATTGTAGAAGTTCAGTGATTGTGAGTAGGAATTTGCTGGACATTGAACTATGTCATCTGCATATACGTATATGACAACTTTTACTCCGCGCTGTCTTAATTCCAACAGAATCTCCTTTACAACTAGAGTTCATAGTAGACGAGATAGGACCCCACCTTGCGGAGTTCCTCTAGTGGCCAGTGCATTTACTTGGTTGGCACCCAGCTCTGATTTGATGTGTCTCGACTTGAGCATACATGCTATCCAGTCTGAGATCGTGGAATCTACGCCACTTTGGTCTATTGATAGTCTTATCGATTCGGTTTTTACATTGTTAAAAGTTCCTTGTACGTTTAAAAAGGCCGCTAGCGTGAATTCTATGTGGTAGAGTGATTGCTTAATCATTGTTACCACTTCGTGCAAGAATGTTATCTAGCACACTAGCACAGAGCCTTAAGATTCGTGTGGATGTCAGCTTATCTTTCTAGTAAACAACTATAGGCCATGGCCTTTCTTAGTGAATTTCAAAGCTCATTACTTCTGCAACAAAAGAGATATAGACTATGTAGACTTGGAGGTGATGTTTCGAATGAGACTATACCCTTGAGGTACCCCGCCTGATGACTGAACTACCGGTATAGTAAGTGTTTCCATTTATGCAGAATTGAATTTCCTTCAAACATGTTTGTTGTGGGCAATGGGGAAAGGTGAGCAGAAAATTGACTACTAGGGTTGTAATTTAGGAGGTGAGCCACTAGAACATTCAAGAATTTTGATAGTGGTATTCTCATTGCGGCTATCGTGGTTTATTGATTACTGGATCGGGCTAAAAAATCGCGAGGTTCGAGGTCAGACTCCCGGAAAAAATAAACGGTTTTTCACGTTTCATCCTATCGCGAATGTCGCCGTTCACCAGCGTCTCAGGCGGAAGAGTTTAAGAGCCCACTACGGACATTACAGTAGATTGTACCTTTCTATTGATGGGTTCGTTAGCCAAGATTGGAATGCAATAGTCTGACTACTATATGTCGCAGTGCTCCAACAATCAGTATGTTATATATGGCATTCAATTTAGAGTGCTGAGCAAAATTTACTTCTATCCCTTACAGAAAGCATTAATAGGAAATTACAAAGTCGGTGTAGCACAGGTTTGCCTGCATTTACCTGAAGATGGACCGATGAGCGGAAAGTTCGCATTGCAACACACAGTTAAGAGCTTGAGAATTTTCCTGTAAAGCAACAAGAGAATAATTGCTAAGAATGTGAGAACTTGAGTTGCTAAGATAAATAAATAGATCTCGATTGCATTCGGGATAGCTTGAGCGCGAAGATATGGTGTGTCTTACCCAGAATGAAAATTCTATATTATACAAAAAAATGTTCAGTAAATTCGCAAGAGCCTTACATGTTGTCACTCATCAGTTAAGTTGGAGAAATTAGTCCAATGAGATGACCTCCTTCACGATTTGAACTGGTACTCTTCTCAAAGAAATATAAAATTCGGTTCATCGATCCTCCCTCTTTTAATGGTATCAGCTTAACTTTCTCTGATAAAGCAAAATATTTGGGTCTTATCCTGGATAGGAAACTAAGCTGGAAACCTAACATTCAAGAAAGAGTCAAGAAAGCTACAGTAGCACTTTTCTCTTGCAAAGAAGCTGTTGGAAATAAATAGGGTTTACAGCCTCGAATAACTAACTGGCTTTACATCTCGGTCATTAGACCGATACTCACATACGGGGTGATTGTCTGGTGGACAGCCTTAGAAAAAGCTATAAATTGCGACTATCTAAGCAAGGTCCAGCGTACAGCTTGTCTGTGCATAAGCGGAGCGCTACGCACAACTCCCTCTGAGGCACTGGACATTATGTTTCATCTGATACCCCTTGATATATTTAGCAAGCAAATGGCAGCGAATGCCGCCATTCGCCTTGAAGCTACCCAACAGCGGTCAAGAAAAGAATTTGGCCACGCCTCCATTCAGAATAAATTCACAATTTCTCCCGAAAACACGTCAAAATTTTAACAAGAACTTCCTTGTCCACATCCCTTCCAGATCACTCTTGAATGAAGAGGCTTTTTAAGAAGATGAGTCGATCCACTTCTATACTGACGGCTCAAAAACTAAAGACGGAGTTGGTGCAGGTTTTTCTCTGACCGACTTAATCTTAAGATCTCCTCCCGTCTACCAAATTTTGCCTACAGAAAATCGTTATATCCGCCAAGGATATCCGCATTTTTTAAAATAGCTAAGCTGCAATCAAATCCTTGGAATGGTTCTCTATAGATTCAGTAGTATCCCTAGACAGCCATTCGTCTCTTAAGGAGATTTTCATTTCATTTATTCATTTATTTATTTATTCATCAATCAGAGTACATATATCTCTTATAGACTATAAGTATAAAAAAAATTATAATACAACTAAATATGTACATTAACTCCCTTAATTAATATAAACAAAAGGATATTATCAGTAAAGAATAAAACAAGAAATAAATACATACAAAAAGTTAATGAGAACTAGCTTATACTGTTTGATGTTTTATGTTTGTTTGAGCAAACAAAGAATTCTAGATTTGAAAGTATCACGCATATAATTATCGAAAAAGTCTACTTCAGAACAAATTGAATTAGCTTCTCTGATGCAACGCGACAATGGTTCATTACGACTATAGTTAGGGCGATGAAGTTGCTCGTTGAATAATAACTGTTCACGCAACATTCTAGATGGAAAATGCAAATCAATAAGTTGGAGTAACGGAGGGCATTTAATATGATAGGTTAAAAGATCACGGATAAACATAATGTTAAAGTATTTACGTCTTTTCTCAAGAGACACTAGTCCAAGTAATAAACATCTTGCATTATAGGCAGGCATCTCAATAGGCCAGTTTAATTTATAAATAGCATATCTGGTGAACTTTCTTTGAATCCTTTCTATCCTTTCTGATGCAACAATATAATATGGGCACCACACAGAGCTACAGTACTCCAAAACAGATCTAACCAGAGATATAAACAGCGATTTCAATGAGTAGGGATCAGAAAACTCACTTGCATTTCTTTTGATAAAGCCAAGCATAGAATTTGCTTTGCTTATTACATAATCGATGTGGAGTGAGAACGTGAGCTTTGTATCTAAAATTACACCAAGATCTTTTTTTACGATCTACTCTGTCGAGGCATATATTGTGAATGCTATAGTTAAATATAATAGGATTAAAATGTTTATAACAAGAGAATGATTCGCATTTTGCTATGTTCAGAGGCAGAAAGTTAATATTGCACCAATCAACTAGTCTCGTTAAGTCCTCGTTAAGAAGTACACAATCGCGTACGGAAGCTACCAAACGATATAGCTTTAAGTCATCAGCAAACAGAAGGCAGAGTGAATGTTTAAAAAGTAGAGGGATATCATTGATAAAAAGGAGAAAAAGTAAAGGTCCTAAATGACTGCCTTGGGGAACGCCAGATGTAACCGTAATAAGAGTCGACAGGCACTGATCGATTTTCACATATTGTATTCTGTTGGTCAAGTAAGACCTAATTCATTTCAAAATATTAGAATGAAAACCCATACAAGATAACTTATGTAGCAAGACCGTATGGTTCACCCTATCAAAGGCCTTGGCGAAGTCTGTAAAGATAATATCGGTCTGCAACCTTTTTTCAAAACCTGTGACTATGAAGTTTGTCAGAATAGACAAGTTTGTAGTAGTGGATTTACCGGAGACAAACCCATGTTGATAAACGGAAATGTACTCTTTAACGAGGAAATAAAGTTTATTATAAATAATTTTATCGAATAACATAGGAATAGTTGAAATTTTACAGACAGGTCTATAATTTGTAACATCTTGTTTGGAGCCAGATTTGAAAATTGGTGATATAAAGGATACCTTCCACTCGTTTAAGAAGTCGCCATTAGAAAGAGACATATTGAAAATATGAGTTAACGGCTTAGCTATTGCGCTAGCACAACTCTTAAGCAGTAAGGGTGGAATACCATCCGGTCCCTCTTTTTCATTGCAGGCTAATAAAGATAACGCCTTCTCCACCTCCATGACATCAACATTAACCTAAATCAATGATTTCAGACACATTCGGCAAGTCTTCGGAAGAAGGAGAAACGGTTGAATAAACATATTTAAAGTGGGTGGCAAACATATTACAAATTGTGGATACATCACTAGTAGTTGCTCCTGAGTAGCTCATTCAATTTGGATATCCATTAGTCCTATGCTTGCTATTTATATAGCTCCAAAAATATTTGCTGTCGCTTTTTAATCTTGATTCGGCTGACAAAACGTAGTCACGATATAAGAATTTATTGAGCGAATCAAATTCTCTCCGACGAGCTAAGTAACAATCACGAAACTCTAAATTCTCCCTGTTATTCCTATGAAGTTTATAAGCCTTATTTTTTTTATTCTTTAGATTAGATAGCCTTTTGTTGAACCATATATGATTGGAGTTACATCTAATACTCCTTTTAGGTACAAATTGACTAATCGCGCAATTTAAAAAGGAAAGAAAGGATTCATAAACGTTATTTTGAATAGAGGAACCCAAAATGGTATCCCATGGCGCAGAAAACAAGTATTCGCACATTGCATCAAAGTTAGCATTTTTGTAATTACAAATAGTATAATTTTTTGACATTTTATGTTTTAAGTAACTAAAGAAACTAATTTTAGCATCTAAAGTAAGATGGTGGAGAGAGTTATTACTGATGGGGAAATTAGATGGATCGACACTAATATTAAATTCCCTACCAACAAACACTAGTTCAAGTAAACGATTGAGGTTATTGGGATGATTATTGACTTGAATAAGATCATAGTGACTGAAAAAATCAATTACAGATGCTTTAACTTGAGTGGTAACATTAAAAGGAGATGTCGGAGCAGTTTAATATTCACCTCTGTTGGGTGCCGCTGCATAGGGATATTCCGGGAAATTGGAAGGTCGATGAACTCGCCAGAATAGGAACTACTGTACCCATCCTTCCGGACAAGGATAATCTAGGCATACCAATCGTTGCTTGCAAATTTAAATTCAAGCTGGATGCAATCAAAAGAACAAATCTTAGGTGAGCAAGTGGTACAACATGTCTAGCGACTAAGCAGATTTGGCTCAAGTTGGACCTGAAATGCTCTAAAAAATGCATCTCTCTCAATCGATTGTATTTTGGCTCTATTATAGGTGTAATTACAGGACACTGTCTAATAGGCAAGCATGCAACAAGGCTTGGCGTATATTCAAATGATTTTTGCAGAAGCTGCAGGGACGAAGAAGAGGAAGAAACCATTTCTCACCTTCTTTGTGCATGTCCAGCTCTCTCCCATAGAAGAAAGCTTCAACTAGGATCTTTCTTTTTTAACGATTTAGGCGATTTGATAGATTTAGACATCAGGAGCCTTCTTCGCTTAATTAGAAGCTCTAAGAGCAGGCTGGGTTTTTTTTTTTTTTTTTTTAAAGGAAACCCAAGTCCCAGAGCACTTCTCCTGCACTACCAGGCAGGAACTTTTCTTTGGTGCAGTGTTTGGAAAAACTTCGATGTAAATCGTTTTTCCTTTATACTTGGGTGGCCCATGATTGCTGTTCCCCGCTAGGGCTTGAATTACATGATCCTTCGTGGTACCACAACGGACCTTCCTTGGTCTATGTGTGTTGGCGTAAGCAGGCAGCCACTTCACCCTAACCTAACCTATAGACCGGGTACCAATTATGGTTTGCTAACAAAGGCAAACCTAGTGGGGTTAAGGATGGTCCTTCTCAAAATAAAATGATTTGTCATAGAGGTATCTAAATCCGAATTTTTCTTAAGTGTTGTCTCGGTCCATTGCAGTATTGATATGGGTATAACCAATAGAATTGTAGAAGCAGAGTAATAAGACCAAGACAACTTTTGGGAAGTAATAGAAAGTAGCCACCAATATTGGTGTAAGCCCTTGCTCAGGGATTTCCTTTGCTCTGATGAAGAGCATTGCAACAGGGTATTTCGGGAACGTATATGAATGTTGGCGCAAATGTATAGATGCAAAAGTGTAGTGAATAATTTGATTACCACGCCACATTACGCAATTAAACTCATTAACCCAAGACACAAGAGAACGGAGCGACCAAAAAAGAAGAGCTGTCTGGAGATTATGTATCCAACCAGGAATCATTTACGTTTGAACATGTAGATAATTGAAAAACCAAAAACCCCTCAGCTACGTCATACACAAAAGTTAATTAAACAAATGCAATATTTGATTAAATATAAGGAGGCAGCCGTTTTCCTTTTCACAAAGCAAAGCCACATTCCATTAACTCTGATTGTGAATGAACCTTCATACATTATGATAACGATTTTGAAAGTTTCCGTTCCTCTCCCGCCAAACTGCATTATAAACTTCTCCCTCAACTTATTCAATCACTTTTACTCAACATCAAGGGAAGGAAACTGTTACATATTCTGCAACGATTTTCGGGAAAGTGGAATTGTCACGTAAATTCCGTCAGTTTTCCTGCACTTTAATCAAAATTCAATTAAGAATGTGTGCGCCTCCGACAAAAACTAATTTCGCAACAAACTCTTCGCGTGCATTCTGTGATTTGTTACTTAAGCCTTGAAACCTTCATCTTTCTACAGCCCTTCTCAACTCGGGTATACCGCGGCTAGGTTTTACTAAAGTTTTGCTAACGTGACTGCTTCAGAGGATGACGTGCAAACTTCCATTTCACTGGAAATCCCTGTAGTGAACGCGCGAAATAACACAATTTCCTCTACCGCGCCATACTCGTGATGATGTGCACTTAAGGATTTAACCTCTCACACTCACGGTAGACATCATACCATTCCGTAAGGTGTAAGAATATGCATTCCATCACCAGCGGGAGTGCACTATCCGTAACAATATCATGCATTAGAAATTTCATGATAGACAAGCCACAGGCATTTAACTTCTAGGATAGGTAGTACCACCACACACACACCCCCCCATGCGCCCACTATAACCACAACGATGACAGCTGTCGTTCTCAGCTGTCATCGGGAAGCTGAAGTTATAATCTGCAAACGGGTATGCTTAACGCTGCAAAATTAATTAGAGTTGCAGATACAATTTCACCCGATAACACCACCGAGGAGCAAAACAACAACAACTCTCAATTGCGTTCTGCGGACACACAGATTCACGACGAGCACAAGGATAGGATGTGTCACCAAGCGAACCTAAATAATTGAACTCATAACCACCAACAGCTACAGCTTCTTCTCATGTAAAAAGCTTCAGTCATAGCAGTCCTCTTCCCACTCGAGCAAACTCTTAATTCATTTCGCAGAAAAAGTAGTCATACGGGGGGTAGTTAGGGGATGATGTTTCTTTTCTTTTTTTGGGCAGAAAATGTAAATCATTGCAGGGGAATTTATTCATTCTTTGAATATTTTATGCGAGTTGTTCATTCTTATTAAATGCCCGCTCTAACACGAGTGATTTGAATTTGAAGAATTTTCTTCCTTTTGGCATGTTTCGAGGATTAAGGATATGCAAGGAGTTCTCAAGTAGGTTTTGTGCGTTCCTTTTTTTTCTCTCTGAGGGTTATTTGCATTTTTTGAATGAAAACAGTAAACAAAACTCGAATTAAAGTTGAGCTCTTGGCTGTGTCTTAAATGAAAAATGACAACTTGACAGCGATACAGGAGCGATGAGGTGGCTTAAAAGGATTTCAATTAAATGTCGCGGCGTGTTTTCATCGCTGATTTGGGCTAATTGAATCTGCTTCAAAAAATTTATTTCTTACTCAAGAGGGGCGTGCCATTTTGACGTCACAAAGTGTTTTTTTTTTTTTTTTTTTTTTTTTTTGAAAAAAACTTGAAAAAGATATTCTCTGCTAATTCAACCATTATCCCTATGGGAATTGTGTTCTTATTTGTTGGGGTTGACTGAGGCTGTGTGTGCGTGTGTGTAGAGTGATATTGATTAATGGCTTAGAGGTTCAGTGCTTTGTGGCCTGTGTGCTCGTTTTCTCAAGATAAGCGTTGTGGGCACGCAAACATTTCTTTGGATTGGTTTTGTCGTTTTGTCGTATTCTGACAGGAAATGGGTCATCATTTTTAAATCAGAAATCAAGACATACTCGTATGTATTGAGTCCTTACTCACATTGCAGGAGAATAGTTTGTGCGAAATTCCATTGTGAAGGCCCATTTTCCCAATGAATTGTTTATTTTTCGAAAGCTGCCGTCATTTATCTTTGAAAACTGATGGCTGTCAAAACGAATTCTTTTGACTTTAGAGGATGGTAGGCGAATTACTGAATGAAAAGAGGAGGACCTATCGTATTATGTTTATTGACATTACAGGTTTTGATTTCACAAAGGACACGGGTGTAAATTTCTGCCTCATACTCGGTATATTTTCTAAATATTACTCCAAGCGTAACCGTGATGTATGCAGTGTAGGCTGTAGGTATGTGTATGTATATTAGGGATTAAATCACATCCATATTCGGACGGTTGCTTAAGGTTAAGCAAAGAGTGCAAAATCCTAGTCGCAGTCCTTGGCGTGATTTTGGGAAATCTGCTTTAGTTAATCGGAGATGATCTATACCTTAGTCAAACACGGTTATTGGAGTGGATGGTGCAATTGACGAAATTATCTCGTAGGTTGCATCAACTACCAGATAAGAAGTAGTATGTTGTATATTGTGTGAATGCCTTGAACCATTTGCTAACAATTTGATTGATCTGCATCTGTGCAACTTATGATAAAAAAGTGGGTGACGTTCTTCAGTGAGAAGTGCGTTAAATTCCTGTCAGAGTTCACTTTTCGGATACAGCACAAAACTGCAGGTCCTTTTTGTTTCTGTCAAAAGTATAATACATGCAGATGGTTTCCAGAAGTCATGCCCTATGTCCCACTTTGGCAATATTACATACATACATACAGTTTTAATGTCCCGCTAATTCTTTATGAGGGCCGCGCGGGTTGAATGCTCAGGTGGACCCTCCATTCTTCTCTATCCTCCGCAATTGATTCCAACTCATCAGGCGGAATCCCTAGATGGCTCCAGAAGAGATGTCGGACTTGGTCCAACCATTTATTTCTAGGCCTACCTAATAGCATGGCAATCATGGCACGTCTTGGAAGCTGGTCTGGAGGCATACGCACTACGTGACTAAACCAACGAAGCATAGATCGTTCCGTTCGGAGAAGTAGCTGCTCAACATTAAGCGCCTCGCTTACTCTGGTGTTGCGCACTCGATCTCAATGAGTTATTACAGCAACACCGCGAAGGAACCTTAATTTGTCAGCTTGTATCCGCGATTTTATTCTTTCAGTCACTACCCAAATTTCATGACCATAGGTGAGAGTTGGAACATACACCGAGTTAAGAACCGACAGCTTAGCTTGAACACTAAGTTCGCCTTCCTTATAACAGAATGACCAAGCTCAATCAAGCCTGAGCAATTCTACATGATAACTCGGCATTGCTCTTCCCATCACTTGTGAATAAGACCCCGAGGTACTTAAACTTATCCACCTGCTTCAGTGGGACTCCACTAACTAGCAGACTGAACTGAGTGGGTGTTTTGGAAACGACCATTACTTCCGATTTGTCCACGTTGATCTTCATGACAGCATCATCGCAAACGTCTACAAACCCTTCGAGTGCGCGCTGAAGTTCGGTTTGAGAGGACCCAATGATGACAAAATCATCCGCAAAGAGGAAATGACTTGCCATTCTTCCACTACGTTATTTTCATGTCCACCATATGTATATCAAATTAAATAGAACACAGAAGTAAATAAGTCATAGGTGATCGGCAAATTTGGAAAAATTAAAGACTTGTGGAACCACCAAAACCCCAGGTCTGGTACGCAGATGGTTGAAAACTGGACAAAAGTGTATTGTAGCGCCCGAAAGTGTATTCAAATGGAAGGAAGGCACTTCGAACAATTGCTATAAACATTCCATAAATAATAATAATGCTCTGTTTTAAGATTAATTCAGTAGGTACCTACACTTCTTTTTGACCATTTTTGTATGACAAAAAATCGCGTTTATTACAACTTCTGTTGATCGTACGTAAAAAAGTTGCTTAACAAAATTTTAAGGACATTTTTTAGAGATAAAAATTTCATAAAAAAAAAAATATTAAGCAAAAATTTGGAGAAAAATGCATTTCAAGTGAAAAAATGGAACAACAAATTTTCATTATTTTGAGTTTAAGGAGCCATAACTTTCTTTTAGCTGCACAGATGTACCCAATGTGTTTAAAAATTGTATGCGCTACTAAATTGTGTTTCCAAAATGTATAAAACTATTTTTGTACCTATAATAGTTTAGAAGTTATAGTGTTTAAAGTGGTTACACCTCCAAATAAGAGGTCACCCACTTTGATGGGCTATAACTTGAAATGTGGTGAGAATAGACCCCCCCTGCCGTACAATTTTTTGTTTGGCGGAACTTCAGGTATCTCCTCTTAAAGGATTATACTGCTTAACTGGACACCCTGTATTGTCCGCTTAAGTACCATTAGAACAAAATGGGTCCAGCTGAATCATATACTTGTTGACTTTGTGAATAGCAAAACAAGAAAACGACATAACATATTCTATATAATTTGTCCCAGGCAACAGCGAGCCCGGCGGATACTTGGAACACAGAGCCGAGAGACATACTGATGTATATCATGTGCCGCAATCGGACTCTCGGGTAAATACAAGGCTCCACGGAAGTTCTCCTGAGTACGCCTGGCTCCGCTCTAGATGCATTGTTGAACTTACCCCCTCTTGATACTTATGTTTAGGTTGAGTTGTATTATCAAAGCCATCCATCGTCTTAGGCGGGGTTTTGTGTAAAATCTACACTGGAGTTTTGATAACATTCCGCGATACTTATCCAACGACTCTGGTCTCATGGATATGTCGCCTGATGCAATGAAACAACAACTTTGACTGTTGCGTAAATTTAAAGCCGACTTTCGTTGTGTTCATGACTAGCTTCAGCCAGGATCTGCCAAAGTCATAAACAAATAACGCATAAAGATTCGAGGTTCAATTCCCGAAAATAAGACGATCATAGCGATCGCCTGACAAAGAAAAAATGTTTATTGCCATGAGAATTGCATGGGCTGTTTGCACCAAATACTTATATTTTTTCCCTGACATGTTTGTTTATAATTTTTGATTAAATGAAAGAGAATGGATCTTATATTGATAAATGTTTTATTTAATGTCGGCAATTATGTATGGAATACAATATCAGGTAAATGTCCGCCTCTGCTAGTCTCACAAATGCGAGCCCTTTTGTGCACATTTTTCATTACATTCTCATACATTTCACGCGGTATTTCATTAATTTCATCACGAATATTTTGCCATTATGATCTTTTCATGAAAATCGAGGTTGTCATGGGCTAGCTGTAACATCGTATTGGCATATGTACGGCGGCGTAAATGGTCTTCTTGAAGAAGCTCTTGTGTCAACTGAATCTTAAATGGAAACAAATGCAAATCCTTGTGCAAAATTGTGGCCAAAGTTGTTCTTTGAAGACCAAGCTCCTGAGCACGGCGTCGAATTGAGGTTGATGGATTGTTTTGAACACTTCCTTGAACAGCAGTAATGTTTTCAGCCGATCTTGCAGTACGTTGTGGCCCATGCTTGGGCCTATCACCTACAGACCCTCTTTCTTCGAAATCATTCACTACACGATAAATAGTGCGTTTTGTTGGCACGTTGTTTCTCCCAAAAATTTCACGTAACTTTCTCATCGTCACAGTAATCGATGATTGATTTTGATAAAATGTTTTAACGATTAAAACACGTTGGTTTATCGAATATTTTTCCATAATAAATTTGCCACGTGTCTACTTCACGACTGCCAAATATGAACTGTCAAGACTAATGTTTACGAAAATGGCGGCAAAACAAAGTAGTATACGTTCCCGGCGGACACCCTGTATTTTTAGTTATTAGTATAGTAAAATATGTCCTGGACGCCTTATCAAGAATTTGTAAATAAAAACAAATAAAGATATTTGATGACTATTTCTACCTCCCAGTGAGTTTAAAACGCAGATACCAGGCGAAGAATCACTCTTGCCAGACACTGTTTCTTGGGGCAAAGAAGGTAATTGAGTAACAAAACATTCGCCAAGGAAACTTTATAGGAAACCGTCATGACCTTGTATCTTACTGCATGGCACACAAACATGAACCTATGCAAACACCTTGATAGCATACGCCAACTCTATACGTCTACTTACGTCTTCTTGACTGTTAATCGATTCATATCTTGTTCTGTTTGTATAAACAATGAGTTGAGCAGAAAATTCAAAAGAAGATAGCTAAAGCTGAAGCTAGCTTGAGAAGCTGGAGTCAGAGACCTACCTCGCACTGTAGCGATACCTACAGTAAACAAATAACTTATTAGCTACCATATTTATATTGGGGTGGCAATGGTGTAGTGGTTCAAATCCTAATGCCAGCAAGCATTTATTTATTTCTCATGAAATATATAAAGTCAGTCCGATCAATTGCGAAAGCTTGTGTGAACACTACTGCGTAGGTATAACACTGGCAGTAGCTTGGTCATATGGCTGGAAAAATTGTTCGCTCCGTTGATGATGATTTGCCTATGACATCAGTTATCGGGAGCAAATATACTGTGAATTAGAAGCAAAGACATTAAATAACAAAAAATTCCCCAGTTATCTGAACGCCACCCCTGGAGTTTCTCTGAAGCTTAAACAACTGAGCTTCAAAGAACTACACCAAATCTTTCTCTCTCTCTATCTATCCTTTCCAACGCCCACACTGTGTGCAAACATGCTACCGGTATTCATAACCCCTTGAGTACGCGCAAATTATAAAATAAAAAAATTAAATATGGATGATAAGCTGCTTTGCCCCCATTTCAATGACCTATTTCATCCTATCATAGAATATGTCGTACCGAAGCTCCTTTGCAGCAACTGGGCTGTGTTTCGGTTGATGCGTCGGGAATCTTGTTGAAAACACCAGAGCCAGCCTATTTTGGATTCATCAGTGTACCATGCTAGATCAAGTTCTGATGAACAAAGTTTGTGTATTTTTTAGTCGTTCGTTGGGTTGATGACTTCTGAGCAATTTTGCTCAGCCTGCGAGGGTATTCTAGTTTGTTGCAATATTCACAAAGAATTATTTATTTTTATCTGTGTATATAGACTTCACTCTTCGCCACCTAATTTGTTTTTAGACTAATTTTCAAACTTTCTGGCTAATGAACCATCTGGAAATCTTGTCATCTTAGGTGACTTTAATATAGATATTTTAGACTCTAATTCCGTTTCGGATTCTTACCAAGCGCTCATGGCTGAACATGGATTTTTATCCTTTGTTGTTGAACCTACCAGACCAATTTAGGCACCTGCCTTGACCATGCTTTTGCTCGTCTTGAAAATATTGCTGTGGATCTCCTTGCTGGTATTAACTTGGACCTTCGTATAATCGATCATTGTATGACGGGAATCTTTTTTGAAAACATGAAACGTAGGAACCCTTTCGTATCATCACAGGCCTTTTTTGATAAAATAAACTTTCACGAATTGAACCATAGGCTACGCTATGAATATTGGGACAGTGTTTATGTTGAACAGAATGCCTCCTTAGCATATGATATTTTTCTTATCATTTTAAAACATTATTTAAGTTTATCCACTCTCACTTTAACACAAAAAAATCGGAGTATCGCCTTAAACCTTGGATAACTCGTACCCTTATTAAACAAATTAATCTAAAGCACAAATTAAGAAAAAAAATTTTGAAACATCCACTGAATAATAACTTAAAAAGTCGTTTTAACAAGCTGTGCAAAAAATTAAATAAGGAAGTTAAAAACGCTCGGGAAAGCTATTATCATTTCAAAATACAAGCGGCAAGTGGGAATCTTAAGAAAGAGTGGCAAGTCGTTAAGAGTATTGTCAGTCGAAAAGTTTGTTCTATCACAGATCCCATCATACTTAAAAATTTTTTTTTTTTTTTTTTTTTTTTTTTTTCCGAGGGTAGGTGAAAATCTTCAACAAGACACTATGAGGATCGACAGCGCGTGCTCATAGTAGTGTGGGATTCTTACCCACTAAAAAACCTCCCTTCAAAACAGACTTGTTTTTATTTTTACTACAACTAAGTATTCGACTTATCAAGTAGTTTTCGTTTCGCGAAATAATGACGTTTTGCAGGTACCTTCCCATTAGAAGTTCCTGCCAGCTCCGCAGTTTAGACGCGGTTACTTATCGCGCTAGGTCTAAAGGTTTGGTTCTTTGTAGACGGCGCAGTAAATTTCTTTCTTCCAAAAGTTGGAGGACTGTAATATTTACGTGACTTTCTAGTCGACTTCTATGCTTTCTCGCGTAGGTTTGAATTTCGTCTTCGATTGTTTTAATGCCAAGGTCTCTGTGGATATCGCTATTTCTGATATACCATGGCGCATTTACAATACCTCTTAGCACTTTGTTTTCAAAAGTTTGTAAAATTTTAATATTACTTATTTTGGTACAACCCCAGAGTTGTATACCATATGTCCATACAGGCTTTAGCACTTGCTTATATAAAAGCAGTTTGTTATATATATTAAGCTTGGAATATTTTCCAAGTAACCAATACATTTCTCGATATTTGTTATCTAGTTCTTTGCGTTTTTTCTTAACGTGCGTTTTCCATTTCAGCTTTGTATCAAGTGTCATTCCAAGATACTTAGCCTCGTTTGCAAACGGGATTTGAACCGAGTTTGAAAAGATCGGCAAATTATTTATTTTTTTATAAGTAAAATTTACATGAACAGATTTGGTCTCGTTGAGTGCGATTCGCCAAATCTTTGTCCATTCATTTACTCTATTCAAAGCTTCTTGCAGTTTTTCTGTAGTATCTTCGACCGTTTTACCTACTGTCAAGATAGCAGTGTCGTCGGCAAATGTAGCTAGCTCAGTGCCTTCTACTTGCGGTATATCACGAGTGTATAATAGATATAAGACTGGACCAAGAACGCTTCCTTGCGGCACCCCAGCCATTATTTCCTTAAAATCTGAATATTCGTTTCCACATTTGACGCGGAATAGCCTATTCGTAAGGTAGTTCTTCAAAATATTATATAGGTGCTCTGGCAGAACTTGTCGTAATTTAAACTTTAAGCCTTCGTGCCAGACCTTGTCAAAGGCTTGAGAAACGTCAAGGAATACGCTTGAACAAATCTTTTTTTCTTCAAGTGATTTTTCGATTACATGTGTTATTCGATGTACTTGTTCAACTGTGGAATGCTTACTTCTAAATCCGAATTGATGATCAGGGATGAGATGCCCTTCTTCTATAACCGGCTGTATTCGCCTAACCAATATTCTCTCGAACACTTTGGATATAATTGGAAGAAGCGAAATCGGTCTATAAGAGGTTTTTTCATTCGGCGGCTTTCCAGGCTTAAGGACCATTATAACTTCGGCGACTTTCCATTGACTGGGAACATATTCTAGTCTAATCGCGGCGTTTATAATGAACAGAAGCTTAATTAGAGCTTTTCTTGGTAGTGCTTTAAGAACCTCTCCCGTAATTAGGTCGTATCCAGGAGCTTTCTTAGGTTTAAGTTTCTTTATTTCTTCCTTAAGTTCGGTAAGCGTTGCATTTCTTATCACGCTATTGTCTATATACGACGTATTTATATTTTCAATAAGTGCTTGTCCATCAAACGGTTTGAAAGTTTCTTCCAGGTGGGCGGCGAAAACTTGCGCTTTCTCTTTATCATGCCTGGCCCATTCGTCTTGATTTTTCCTAATTGGCGCGGCTTGAATTTGAGGTTTTTTAATACCTTTTATAGCCTTCCAAAGCGAATAGTTAGAATCTTTTTCTGCCGTTAAGCTTTCTAGGTAAGTTTGTATTTCATTATTCTTAAGGTCTTTAATAGATCGTTTTAGTGAGTTGCACAAACGGTTAAGATGTGCTTTATGTTGCGGAGCCCGAGTTTGTTGCCATCTTTTACGCGCTTTTCTCTTCTACTTAAAAATGGTAGTATTAAGATTTCAAATCCTTCGGATATAGCCAACGAATTCAGTAATTACTTTGCTTCCATTGAACAAACTTATTTTTCAGGTAGTACACAAACTTCTTGTATCTGTTGCACTAAGCCTGGTACTAAAGGCAATGATTATAGAAACAGCTTCGTTTTTGAGCCTATTACGGGATTTGATTTACTAAAAACCATTAATTCTCTTCCAGTTCTCATGGATATGACGAAATTTCGAATTTGGTTCTAAAGAACATTGGACCCAATTTAGTAGATATTTTGTCTTACCTTTTTGATTTAAGCATTACCTATGTCTGGGACTTTTCCCTCTGCACTTAAATGCGCTGTTGTGATTCCTTTATTTAAGAAGGGTATCAGGACAGACAAATCCAATTATAGACCAATTTTTCTGTTGCCTTCAATCTCAAAAGTGTTTGAAAAATTAATTAAAAAGAGAATTTTAGCCTATCTTAATCTTAAAAATTTTCTTAGTCCTATGCAGTTTGGTTTTAGGAATGGCTTCTCCACTGAGGATGCTTTGTTGGATTTTTGCTCTATTTTATACAAGGAGTTAGATAACAAACATTTTTGCGCTGGCCTTTTTGTGGAATAACTAAGGCGTTTGACATGGTTGACCATGAAATTCTCTTAGATAAATTATATAAGGCCGGTTTCAGAGGATTCATATATAATTGGTTTGAGTCGTATCTTAAAGATAGAATGCAATACGTAAAAATTGGCAGCAATATAAGCAGTTCAAAAACCAATAACTTGGGGGTGCCTCAAGGTTCTGTACTTGGCCCAATTTTATTTCCTATATACATAAACTCCTTATTTGCTCTTCCATTCGTGGGTAAAACTAAAGCCTTTGCCGACGACCTTGGAATTGCATATTGTTCAGTCAGTTCGTTAGACTTAGTTGCTGACATAAACCATGACGTTTTCTTACTAAGATGTTAGTTTGCCAATCATAGACTTATTGTTAGTAGCAAAACTAAGTTAATGTTTTTCAGTCTTACTGAGCAGGAGTATCCCGACTCAGATATAATATTTCATTCTCATGACTGCGCGAGTCACGACTTGCTGAACAACCAATGCCGATTCCAAAGTGGGCAAACTTTCAATAGGAATGCTGACTGCAGTATTGATTGAAAGTGTAGATAGTTTTAAGTATCTTGGTGTTACCATAGACACAAATTTGAATAGGTCCAAACACATTCTTTCTTTGAAAAAATATCTCCTTTTTTCTACTCGTTGTCTCTTCCGCCTTAGAAAGTATTGCTCTCTTAACACTTTGAAAAGGGTTTATTTTATTATATTTCACGATTGCAATATGGACTTTGCAGTTGGGGTGGCGCTTACCTTAGCAAACTACAGCAATTAACGGTCTCTCAAAAATCTGCAATTCGAAATGTTTGTAATTCTCAGCGTTCAGCACACACAATGGACCTATTCATGACCTTGAAAATTCTTCCTTTGCGTCATTTATTTTATTTTAAGGTTCTCAAGGTCTTCTTTATTAAAGGCGGGTATCTGGATAGCCCAATTTCTGACTTACACAGCTTACGTAGCCATTCAAACTTTGTTGTAAATGTTCCTGCTTTTCGCACTACAAGTTACAGAAACGTTTACTCTACTGTTTCATGCAAATTATTTAACACTCTGCCCTTGGAAATTCGGTCCATAAGAAATGTATCCCGGTTTACAAATGTAATTAAATCATGGCTTCTTGGTTTTAATCATCACGAAATTGAAACCCTTTTGCGTTTTTCAGTTTAAAAAGATAAAAAATAAAATGATTTGCTCATTTGCTTTACTAAGTACGTAGCTATTTCTGCCATAAGTAAAATTTATTAAAATGTGGCATCACTTCTATTTTTTTTTTAAATAAAGATATCACTAACTATTCTATATGTATTAAATGCTTACAAATTTTATATTGAATTGTAAACTTTTTCTGCTTAGATGTGAATAAAGAAAATTGAATTGAATTGAATTGAATTGTATACGTGTTAAAAACTAAGAATCTTACAAAGTATAAATCCGGTTACCTGAAATAAGAGGTGCAGGTGATCGATGATTGATGTGATTCAGTCAAAAGAACTATAGCGATAGCACATTGGATTCAACTTAAAGTCATCTTAGAAGCCATTCACAGAAAATGCTTGACGGTAGAAAACTTTAAGAAATGAAGCCATGTAGTTTTTAAAGGTGCTGTCAATTCCAACTGGGCACCATCTTCCCTTCCCAAATCGTGATTTTTTGCACATAACAACAAATGCTAATCTGTACATTAGGAGCGATACATTTTATTTCCGCTACTGCACCACAAATATACGAATTAGAATTGTGCCTTCATGTGATCGAAACAGAATGGCTGCTTTCAAGAAAGTTCTTTCTTTCAATTACAGAATATTTCTAACGTAGCGATTCTAGAATCGAAAAAATTCTATGCCCAGAATAGATTTGCGAGATGAATGTAATAATCTTTGAATTTTTGTTGGTTTAGAGAAAAGGATTATTGGAGCACAATAGGTATCTGCACCTTAGCTCTATCGCTTACGAGAATAGCTACACCGTCTGCTTAGCCAACGACTAAGGGCTTACATAAGGCATGACGATTCTAAAAGAGTAGAAGTTACCAGCCCCATTTTGCCACCTTTGCATGTGCATTTGAAAAGCAGATTTTTAATTTATCGGGTAAGCGAATACATAGTGCATTTAAAAGTAATTATTAGTGATACTTCCAAGAACCTCCTTGGTAATTAAAGGCAAAAAGCTAGAATTTAAATTTCAATTTTGTAACTTTTGTAGATAGTACTCTTTTGTACACAAGACTTTTATTCAAACTATATTTCATACTAAAATAAGCAGATGCAAATGTTCAAACTTTTGTATACTTCCTATGGTTCGTGCAATTTACATCGGTGACCTTCAACACAGAGTCAAGAATATAGTAACATTTCACCCAATCTAATTTCAAAACAAAATTTTGAAACTCAACCAAAACAGATTCAAAGTTCACCAAATCCCACATATACTAAGAAATCTATCCCTGAGCTCCATAATAACCTTGTTGATTTGGTATTCTAAGCAAAAGTCCTTGCCACAGTACGATCCCTTTTGCTCCCTCACAATCCCTGCCCAACCCTATCCTTTTATATAAATTATAATAATTCTATATGCAGTACGAATTGCTATCCAATTATATGGTTCTCTGTACTATAACTGTGTTCCAAGGACACCCACAACTATCTGGTCACGGTAATAAAACTACAAAACAGATGGTCTACTCATTTTCAGTTCTATTCTATCGTTCACCGAAAAGCATCTTCTTAAAATTGTCTCCTTCGAAACTCATAACTCAAATAAATAAAATCCTTCCTAGCTCCCCAGTCACTACCCGCTGAGTGCCTGACGAGGACGATAGTGTTGCATTGCACAAGCACATTGCACTTGGAGCGCCAATCTCTGGTAATAAAGAAAGGATGTCTAAGATATACTCGTACAACCATTTTACAGCCACAAACATTTATACGATAATATCATTCGTGCTGTAAAAGTAACTATAACCTTCGAGTATCGATTACTTCGTTTAAAAAATGTAACGACTACGAGTAGCTACCGCAGCTGTAGCAGTATCTAGTACTCAATAACCCACTCGAGTGGCATCTTAAGACTGCAACAAACCGCTGCGTTGTTAATTTTCTGTTCATGTTGAGTAGCGAGATACTCTTTCAAGCGAGGACATGCAACTTATTCTCGAAGGAAAAATGGAAAACGCTATAAGGATTCAATGCGCTGATTTATAGCTCTTTATAGTGGGGGTCATAGCTCACTGAATGAAAAAGGAGTAATAAATGTCAGCCATCTCCACCAAAACCAAAAAAAAAAACAGAAAGTGGAGAGCTAAACAAATTTTTAAAATGTCACTCCCCTCGAGTACAAAGTTCATCAAACTCAAACAATCTATCTCGGAGTAAAGTGGTGGCAGTTAAGGGGTTATAAATTTCAGTAGAAGGAAAGATTTGCTTTTTTAATTTATGTTCCATCATTGAGCAGGGCTACTGGTGAATGAGACCCCACTTTGTTTGTTCAATTAGTCAGGAAGTAGCAGAAATTAATTGGTGTTAAATGAAATCTTCTGAAAGGTTGCTTTTCTTGTTTTAGACGTTGCCAATGGTACTACACATTCATGAAACTTCGACAGTAAACCGAGTCACGCTAGCTCATTTATTATCCGAGGGCGCTTTTCAAAAATATTTCATACAAGCAAGTGAGTTGGAATACCTATATACTCATCTCATTATCTTAAGCAAGAATTTGTTTTTTGGCATTTTTTTCGGAAACCACCGACTATACAAAAATCGCTCATACGAAAGGTATTAAGGAATCAGTTTTCTCAATTTTCCTTAATTTTGCAAGCCATCTTCTTCTTCCTTTTTCGGTGAGCTTATGATCCAAGTTCAAGGAATTATAACCCTCCCATTTCACTGCATTACTACTTATCCACCTGTGGGGTTTGCCTTGATTTACTATAAATCAGAACAGAATGCAAAAATTACAACAGATTCTCCCCGACTAGTTTGGACACGACCCATAGAGTAAACACGTACTGAAACCTAATATCACCTGAGTTTCAAACTATACACTAAAAAATACCTCTTTGTATTTGCGTATTATCAAGACCACCTCCGCAGGACTGAGCTAAATGGAGAGTCTTGTTGGTTGAGGCCCAGATTCACCCCGAACTGTAGAGCCACCTAAGTAAGTAAGTAAAATACCTCTTTCCTATCTCTTTTTTCAACGGTTGGCCGATTGTATTGAAAGAGTAAAACTCTTAGACGAAAATTAATATTTAGGGTGAGCCATGTCCAAAACATGGTAAACGACTAACAAAGACCTCGTAGGAGCAACATCTCCCAATAGGTGTTGGTCCACTAAATAACGAGAAAGAGCAACTGCAGCCCTGTTAGTACGTCCTACTTCCGCCTGCTTGTGATGCCATCTGAGAATTTCTCTGGAAATTGCGAATGGAAGAGGAAATATTGCTCCGAAATGGAAATTTATGCCTCGGGTACGGACGGATAATTTGATGACGGCCTTTTGCTATCGAACATGGATAACGTTCGGATTCTGGAACGTTAAGACCCTCCTGGACTCACTCCAGACAGGGCCATATAACGCCAGATTCCTCCAAATGGAACGAGAATTCGTACGCTATAAAATAGATATCTTAGGGCTGAGCGAGATACGATGGTTCGATGCTGGGGAATACATCTCCCCAACAAAAAGCACTGTCATGCTCTACTCTGGTAAACCAGCTGGAAGTGCACGGACATTGGGAGTAGGACTGGTGCTAACTCCAACCGCTCGAAGATGCCTCATATCTTGGATACCTCACATACCGGATAGTGACGGCTAGGTTCCACAGTAGAGTAAGAAAAATTACCATTGACAGTGCTACGCTCCGACTCAAGATCCGACTGATGATGAAAAGGACAATTTTTATAGCCTACAACCAAATGTCTAATGGAAACATCATGATGGTGATGGGGGATCATAATGCCAAGGTAGGTAGCGAAAACACTGTGCTTAAACATGATGTGAGTTCACGGCCTTGGAGACCGTAATGGTAATGGTGAGCGGTTTGTGGACTTCTGCAATACCAACCGCCTAGTCATTGGAGGTACGCTGTTTAAACATAACACCTGCCATAAGATCAGTTGGGTCTCTACTGACATGCAGCGAACATCCAACCAGATCGACCCGATTGCAATCAACCGTCGCTTTAGAAATTGTCTCCTGGATATCCGAAACAGACGTGGAGCTGACATCGGACTAGAACGAGATCACCATCTCATATTAGCTCATATACGCCTTCGTACTACATCCGTCAATAGCAACCGCTCCGACTTACTTGATATCACCAGGTTTAATATCGACAGGCTCAATGTTCCCCAAGTGCGCCAACAGTTCAGGGGACCACCTTGCCTTAGAAGCAGAAGCAATCAGCAGCACAATGCATGGATGACCACTGGAATGCTGGGAAAAATGGCTTTGCGCCTGGGGCATGCACGTATGTCAGTAAAAGGCCGAAAAACCATCGCATATGGCTATCTGCAGACAACTAGAGACGGATCGATGAGCGTACAGCAATGAAGGCTCAGTTTGCAGCAGCCTCAGCAGTAGAAGAAGTGCAGTATAGTGTGAGACGTGACAAACGTCAGCACATCAACTCACTGGCTTCAAGGGGTGAAGAAGCAGTGAGTAGGTGCGACAGTAGGACTGTTTATAGCATCACTTAGGAGCTCACTGGTGGTCGGAACTCCAAACAATACCCAGTGAAGAGCCTAGACGGTAACCTTCTGATCTCGGATGAGGATCAGCTCGCTAGAAGGAGAGAACAATTAGCTACAGTGCTAAAACACTTAGACGATAGCGGTATGATCTTGAATTCAAATGAGCAGTTCGATGCAACAAATTCCCGAATTCGCACCGTACCTCCCAGTGAAACCGAAATAATAACAGCAATCAAATCCGTCAAGAAGAACAAAGCGGTGCGTATTGATGGCATCCCTGTCGAACTATTTCAAGCGGCGCCAAATGCATCGGCAGATTTGCTGCACTCTCTAATACGGAGAACTCGGGATAGTGAACAATTTCTGCAGGAGTGGTAAAGGGGGATGATCATTAAACTTCGGAAAAAAGGAAACTTGACGGAATGCGGAAACTGGAGAGGTTCGTTCTTCCGTTCTACCAGATGTAGACAAAATAACAGCTAGAATAATTCTGGAACGAATCAAAGAGCATTTAGATTCAACTCCCGACGTCAAACAGGCAGGCGTTCGTGCTGGATCCTCCTCCATCGTCCACATAAGCACCTTACGGATCATAATTGCCCAATGCATTGAGTACAGGTCTCCGCTACATTTGCTGTTTATCGACTCCGAGAAGGCTTTCGACAGCTTGAATCGAGATGCTATCTGGTTGGCCTTGCGCAGGAGAGGCTTTTCAGAAAAACGTGTACATAGCGATTATCAAGGCTACATAAGAGGGCGCTAAGTGTCACGTCTTACAGAATGGTGAGGTGTCGGAGGATTTTAAAGTCCAAAGTGGAGTACGTCAAGGGTGCATACTGTCGCCACTATTGTTCTTAGTGGTTATCAGCGATGTACTCCGTGCAGCATTGACGGAAGGTAATTATGGAATTCGTTGGACGATGACATCTTACCTTAAACACCTAGATTACGCTGACGATATTTGTCTACTTTCACATCGGATAATGGATCTTCATTTGATGGCCCAAAATCTAGAAGCTGAGGCAAACCAAGTTGGGCTAATAATAAACACAGCCAAAACAAAAGCCCTGAGCATTTCTAATACCCCGCGTTCAACTTGACATTGCCAGATAGGAAGTCGAGAAAGTTGATAACTTTCTTTATTTAGGAAGTATGGTTTCGGCTAATCACGGTGGCATCGAACGATATGTGTGCAGCAGAATCGGAAAGGCTAAAGATGCGTTCGGAATGCAATCCAAAATCTGGAGAAGCGATGTTATCAGCTTAAGAACCAAGCTGCGATTGTTCCGCTCCAACGTACAATTAGTGCTACTTTATGGGTGCAGTACTTGGAAGGTGGACACACGCAAGCTGCAAATCTTCGTGAGCAAATGTTTAAGAATCATCGCCCTATGCCCCCCGAGGTGTTAAAAGATCTAAGTAAGTGGGCGCCGTGGCGCAAGTGGTTAGTGTGTCGGATCACTGCGCGTGTGGTTCCATGTTCGAATCCCAGAAAACACAAACAACGTTTTTTCACTGGTCCACCTCTCGCGAGCGTTTGACAAACATACGAGAGTATTGTTGTCTCGAGAAAGCTTCTCAATAACGGCACTAAAAGGTAGGTCCCTACCATTCGTGTGAAATATATAACGCACACAACATGAGTTATTGCGAGAAGCTAGGCCCAGGCACTTGAAGAGCTATTGCGGCAAATATTTATTAATTTATTTTAAAGTAAGTCAATATATCCAAAACAATCCAATCTTCAAGATTCTAGATACAATGCTCAAGAGATTTCGGTTCTCCAGGAAATTCGAAGTTGGCATTAGTGAGCGTCAAGAAAGGAGAAACAAAGGTCTCAAGACACCACCCAATCCACAAATCTGGTACATAGATGGCTCCAAATTGGAAAATGGCAGTACCGGAGCTGGGGTCTATGGCTCCAACTTTCATGTGCGGTAAATCACCCACCATCTTCCAAGCAGAAGTCCATGCAATAGAATTATGTATTCGGGAATGCCTGCAGAGAAACACTACCGGAACCCGCATCTTCATCTATTCAGACAGCCAGGTAGCAATAAGGGTCCTAAATTCGTATGCGTTAGAGGCGAAGCTCATGTGGGTCTGTCTCTACCTCCTCGATAACCTCGCATACAAAAATCAAGTTACCGTAGCGTGGATTCCTGGACACGAAGACTTTGAGGAGAACGAACGAGCACATTATCTGGCGAGGAGAGGCGCTGGGCGCCCACTCATCGGCCCCGAACCCTACTTCGGGGTACCACCCAGTGATATCCACTCCACAACAAGAAAATGGGAAGCTGAAGGACTCGCTGAATACTGGGCCAACCAAAAGTTCATAAACCCCAACAGAAATAGCAGCAAGCTACTGAACTAAGCAAAGATGATTTGCGAACTCTAACGGGTTACCTAACTGGTCCACTCAGCTACCATCTAAATAAAATACATCTTTCAGATACAGCCATGTACAGACTTTGCGGCGAATAAAGAGAAATAGTAGAACACATTCTTTGTGAATGCCCAGGGGCCGCAAAGAAACGATTACTCAATCTAAAGCGGGTCTCGATTGGCCCAGCGGATATCTGGAATATGGAACCCAAGACGTTATTGAGGTTTATCAAAGCTTCCATTTTACATTCTGGTTAACCATTGAGCCAGCACAATAGGTCTCATAAGTCGCAGTGCACTTGGGCCCCAATTATTGTATCGTATCGTAGGGTGAGCCTTACATCACCATAGGGAGGAAAATGTACAAGAACGGAGGCTGTCCTTCAAAGCCAGTGCCAGTACGAATAAAAAATAAATAATTATCTAAGCCTTAAGCAATCATGTTCCTGAATTCACTGTAAAATTAAGCAGCAATTTAGTTCCATATCCCGACATCATTGTTGCTTTTAAGTGTGTCGCAAAAAGGGATATAGTGTTGAATCTTTTAAGGCCTTAAATATAAAAGGAAGCCGCTTGTGCTACTACTTGTAGATATTTGCTTTCACTCTGTTAAATGGTTTCACTTGAATTCAGTTCAGAATTCCTTCAAGTTACGTAGAAATTCTCATACAAATTTCCCATAACTTATCTACATACGAATGCCCATCAATTCACTGTCTCCTATGAAAGGACACTTTCATAATAGGCTGTAGTGATATTTCATTGAGTTTTGTCTTCCTAGGAACATCAATCAATTCAATGCTGTGCTTCGGGTAACATGTTCTTTATTCTTCGTGTATGTAACTTTCATTACCGATTGACATTCTTATCAATTAAACCTGAATACACTAGTCATGCAGGATATGTGCTTCCTTTGGATATATCAACGAATACAGAGACTCCTTCTCCCTTTTACACATGGTCGCACTCAAATATCTCTGCATTTGTATAACCCATAACGGATGTCACACAAATACAATACAAGGATTCAACAGTATTACTGTGTCTGTGGGGCTGTTGAGGTGGAATTGCTTTAATTCTCTGCAATTCACACAATTCACTAGAATCACTAAGCAGGACAAGTGGCATTCATGCAGCTTAGATAGGCAGTGGGGCGGACATATAGCGGAAAGCGGAAACAACCTTACTGTGCTATGCATCCAAGGCCACCATCATCATATCCTTCCCGAATAAAAAAGGGTCTGTCCAGAATAAACAAAAGAATAGGAAAAAAGGGACTCCTCCTCGGTGATACTAATCCCTAGAGTTTGGTTTATACTAGGAATTAAATGCAAAACCCCAAGTGTAACATTCGAGATTGCAAGTAAGTTTTCTATGTGCACTCATGTGTGTATGTGTACCGAGTGGAGCAGGAAGTGAACACTGAATGATTCCTCTCGTCTGTAGATAGATAGGTACGTGGTTACGTGTGAATTTCGCTATTTGTTTCAGTGACGATGAGACGAAAGAAAGGTAAATATCTGAACAGAGGAAGTACATACGAATAGGAAAAAAGAAACTTAAATCAACAAATACTCACTGTGATTCGGATAGAGTCAGGATATTTGGGAGCGATACACTGCGGAGTCGCTCACGTGCAGCTGTCGTTTCCATAAAGCTGTTTGCATGTGTGACTATGGCTGCTGTGGAGTTTGGCTTCGTTGAGGTGCTGCTGTTCGTTGTCCTGGGGAAGATAAAATTATTGGTTTTTGAATCAAAACAAATAGATGAGTGTTTTTTTTTTGTGGATGGATGCATGTGGAGATATATGTAGATGCAAAACGGGCATAGTCATAGCTCAATAAATACGTAGTTGGTTTGGTTTAAAAAAAAATCCATTTGATCGCAATGAATTGTGTGCATATGACAAAAGATTGATGCAAGTAGATGTGCGGGTGGTACTCGTACATTGCATAATCGTTTCTAGTTGCAATGCAGATTACTGTAGGATGATTCTGGGAATATGACAGTGAATACACCGGAACTTAGACAGAAAATAGCTTAAAGTGAGTTCTGGCAGAGGTGGACAATACATTACTTAGTCAGTGGATAGTAGTCGTAGGAAATCACGGATAAAGAAAAACTTGTGGAGATCATCCATGCATTCAAAAGGATTTCATGGGTAGAATGGTTTTTTTAGGTAGAAAAATGGATAATGGCTCCCGAACTTGAATAGTTGAAACTTAAAAGATCCACTTACTAACGGGAGAATAGGCTTAAAATTAATAGAAACATAATCTATTTTAACCCACTTGATAGTTTTGAAAAAGTCCCTGGTTTAAAGGATCCACTGCTTCCAGTAGCTTTAACACGTTCAAAGCATGAAGTCCAAGCCAACCTTGGAGAGTAGTACTCATAAGAATATGTTTTTAAAAGAAGAAAGTAAGATAATTGTGATTTCAGTGATTTTTTTAATAGAAGGGTATTTTCTTTTTTTTTTAATAGAAAATATTTTAGGTCCTATAATTAGATGAAGTGGGTGTCGTAGCGTAAGTGGTTAGTGTGTCGGACCAGTGCGCGTGAGGTTCCAAGTTCGAATCCTAAAAAACACCAGCAGGTTTTTTCACTGTTCCACATCCCGCGAACGTCTGACAAACATCCGAGAGTATTGTTGCCTCGAGAAAGCTTCTCAAAACAAATTGCCCCTCGGATACGACGCTAAACTGTAGCTCCCTTCCATTCGCGTGAAAAATATAACGCACACAACATGAGTCGTTGCGAGAAGGTAGGCCCTGGCACTTAAAGAGCTGTCACACCAAGTATTTTTTTTTTTCTTTTTTGAAACTAGGCGAATGGTGTAGTGGTAACGTCGTCAATTGCCACGCTAATGGTTCATGGTTCAAATTCTGATGTCAGCAAGCATTTATTTATTTCGCATGAAATATGTAAAGTCAGTCCGATTATTTGCGAAAGCTTGCGTGAACACTACTGCGAAGGCATAACACTGGCAGTAGCTTGGCCATGTGGCTGGAAAAATTGTTCGCACTGTTGATGATGATTTGCCCTTGACATCGGTTATCGGGAAAAAAGTACTGCGAATCAAAAGCAAAGGCAAAAAATAATAAAAATCTCCCCACTTATCTGGACGCCACCCCGGAGAATCTCTGAAGCATAAACCAGTGAGCTTCAACAACCACTACACCAAAATCTTTCTCTCTCTCTCTCTATCTGTCATTTCCAACGCCCGCACTGTGGGTAAACATGTTAAAGGTATTCGTAACCCTTCGAGTGTGCGCAAATTATATAAAAAAAAAAAACTTCAATGTTTTATATTGGTTCGAACTTCTGCAGATTGTACAACGGCGACGAAGACCAACATCCCGCTGTCAGGCAAAATGAACCATTCAACATAGACGATGATAGTCAAAATATCCGTCCACCTGACCAAAACGAAGTGAGGATAGCAATATCCAAGCTAAAATCCAACAAGGCTGCTGGACCTGATGGCTCACCGGCCGAACTTTTCAAGGCAGCTGGGGATGAATTGGTAGAGTGCATACACCAACTCATCTCTAAGATTTGGTCAGACGAGTGTATGCCTGATTAATGGAACCTCAGCATCGTTGCCCGATCTACAAGAAAGGAGACCCCCTCAACTGCGCCAATTATAGAGGCATCAGTCTCCTCAACATCGCATACAAGATCTTTTCTGCGATATTGTGTGAACGCCTGAAACCTTTTATCAACAGCCTGATTGGACCCTATCAGTGCGGTTTAAGTCCAGGAAAGTCCACCATCGATCAAATCTTCACACTTCGGCAGATCCTGGAGAAAACCCAAGAATTCCAAATCGATACTCACCACCTCTTTATCGATTTCAAGGCCGCCTATGACAGCATCTATAGAGAAGAGCTTTATAGAGCCATGTCTAGTTTTGACATCCCTGCCAAACTTGTCCGTCTGTGCAGGCTGACGATGGAGAACGCTCGTTACTCCATCAAGGTCGGTAATGACGTCACCGAGACCTTTGATGTCAAAAAAGGTTTTAGACAAGGTGACGCGCTGTCATGTGACTTCTTTAATATTGTACTTGAACGGATTGTGCGGAACTCACAAGCCCACACCGGAGGCACAATCTATTACAAGTCTGTAGAACTGTTGCATACGCCGACGATATAGACATTATTGGAAGAACTCAGTGGGCTGTCACCGGTGCGTTTGCAAGCATTGAGGCGGAAGCGGCCAAAATGGGTTTAGCGATAAACGAGGGCAAAACTAAGTATATGCTGTCAACAAAAAGGGAAAGCCAACTTCGAGGTAAAAAGGGACCTTGTCTACTTTGGCTCTGCTATAAATTCTGAGAACAACATCAGCGCAGAAATCAAGCGAAGAATAACTCTTGCTGTTTTTTTAGGCTTATAAGGCAATTCAACAGTAAAGCCCAATCTCGAACTACTAAGGAGACTCTGTATAAGACCCTGATCATCCCAGTCCTGCTTTATGGCGCTGAAACATGGACTTTATTAAAAGAGGATGAAGATATCCTTGGTCGCTTTGAGAGAAAAATTCTTCGTAAGATTTTCGGTCCCGTTTGCTTTGACGGGTTTTGGAGGAGAAGATTCAATCACGAGCTATACGAGTTCAGAATACAGCGACATCGACCTAGTCAAAAAACTGCGTATTGGACGTCTGAGATGGCTAGGACATGTAGAGCGAATGGACACTAACGCTCCGGCCCGCAGAGTCTTCGAACCTAATCCCGAGGGACGACGCACTAGAGGGAATCATCGCCGTAGGTGGCGCGCACAAGTTCAAGGGGACCTCGACCAACTTGGAGTGCGCAACTGGAGGCAATTAGCTAAAGACCGAGCTAAATGGAGAGGCTTGTTGGTTGAGGCCCAGGTTCACCCCGAACTGTAGCGCCACCTATGTAAGTAAGAACCACTTTGCGTACCTCTACGAAGATTCACTTGAGCTCGACCACGACCGACGTATCACTGACTTATTACTGGGCCTATTTGACCTCAGAATATATCAGATTAAGAGAAAACTAAGGAAAGATGGCAGATGGCTCGAGTACCAAGTGACAAAACCAAGCTAAACAAGATTACCAAAGACCTCAAGCGCAAACTAAAGGAAATTTAGGACAACAACATCTCCAATTACTTAAAAAACTTGACACCGACATCCAAGGCAAACTACTCCTTATGGATGGCCACCAGGCATATGACAAAAAGGAGCCAACATCAAAATACAAATAAAAATATTTGGCGCAACAGCTCTTTAAAGTGCACACAACCACTCATGTTGTGTGCGTTATATTTTTCACACGAATGGAAGGGACCTACAGTTTAATGCCGAATCCGAACGGCGATTTGAGAAACTTTTTCGTGACAACAATACTCTCGGATGTTTGTCAGACGCTCGCGAGAGGTGGGACCGTGAAAAAACTTTTTCGTATTTTCTGGGATTCGAGCTTGGAGCTAACATCACACACCCCTTAAAAAACCGGACAACATGGACAACGCGATACTCGAAGCCAAGTACTTCGAGGCCACATTTACGAACACTGACGGTGACGGGGACTCATCGTCACTTCACTATAACCACAATACAATAAATAAACGCACAAATAGAATAACAGTCATAGAGATAGAGCTCTGCATCAAAAAGGAAATAAACAGAAAGAAAGCACATGGCTATGACATTTTGACTGGTAGATTACTAAAAGAACTACCACGATTAGCCTTCATCTTCCTACGCAATCTCTTCAACATCATAAGTAGACAAAAGCAGTTTCCAAAACTTTGGAAAGTCGGAGAGGTAATAGCTATTCCGAAGCCAGAAAAGAACGCTACAAAGCCAAATTCGTATAGACCTATCAGTTTGTTTCCCCTCATATCTGAAGACCTTGGAAAAACGTCCAATGAAAAGACTTCAGCCAATAGTGACACAATCCAACGCTGTTCCGAATCACCAGTTCGGGTTCAGGAGACAACACTCAACTATTGAGCAAATATAAAGAGTAGCAAACAAGATATCAACCACCATGGACGAAAAGCAATTCTGTGTTACAGTGTACTTGCCTATTGCGAAAGCCTTCGACTCGGTTTGGCATAAGGGACTCCTATAAAAACTCAGCAACGTGTCGTTCCGAAGGCCTACTTCTTACTCCTAGCAAGTTACTTAAAAAACCGATGCTTTTATGTACGATAAAAGACAAATGCTCTCAAATCCCCCCCATCAATGCTGGAGTACCTAGGGCCCCTCCTCTATCTACTTTTCACAGCAGACATCACCTACCAGAGAAACGGCAATGATTGCAACATTTGCTGACGATACAGTTCTTCTTGAATAGACCTATAAGTAGCATTTAAGGCAGAGAACCATTTTCTTTCCAACGCCATGTACTCGTATGTACATATATCAAAACTGTAAAGTTCATCTTCAGCAGATTGTATGTCTAAGCGAACTTAAGATTTCTGAAGTAAGGTTAGGTTAGGTTTGGTTGGCTGAGAGTGCAGACACACTTAGACCAGTGGAGGTCCTTCGTGATATCATGGATCAACCATTAGGCTAGTCAGGGACTAACAAAACCAACCGGTGCTTTTGATAAAGCGATGCACGCTCATGTCGTCTAAGGACGCTAGATCGCCGAGGTCGTCAAGGAAGGGGGACCCTAGATGGAGCATTCTTTTATGGCACAGAGTTGGACAAGTGCATAGGAGGTGAAGGATGGTTTCCTCCTTCTTCTCGTCCCTATAGCTTCTGCAGAAGTCGTTGGAAAGGAGCCCAAGTCTTTTGGCGTGTTGGCCTATAAGACAGTGTCCATTGAGAACACCGACAACGCAGCTGATCTGTGTTCGCTTTAGCTTGACCAGCTAGGCACTACGTTTTTGGTCCAGCTTAGGCCAGATCTGTCTCGAAATGTGATACGTTGAGCCGTTTTCCCATTTGCGGTTGGTCATGCTAATAGCGTTCAGCTTTAGTAGATGCTTACATGTAGCGAGGGGCATACCCAGTACCTGCCTATCAGGCAAAATCCTTAGAGTGGTACCCTGTCTGGCGAGCTTGTCAGCCCTGCAGTTTCCTGGAATGCCCCTGTGGCCCGGCACCTAGCATAGGTGAATGTTGAACTGCTCTGTCATCTCCATTAAAGATAAACGACAGTTTAAGACGGCCTTTGAAATGAAGGAGCACGATTCCAGGGACTTAATTGCCGCTTGGCTGTCAGTGAAAATGCTAATATCCCTGACAGAAAGTATATTAAACTTCAGTTAGGATAGGGCTTCCTCAATCGCCATGATTCCCACCTGAAAAACGCTACAATGATCAGGGAGGCGAATTTCTGAAGTAATATTATCACAGATTTATTTCCTAGGGTTTTCGATTTTTAGTACTATCGCGCGTGGTCGAAATTCGACCGAAGGGAAAAAAACAAACATCGAGAAAAACAACGCTATGTACGTATATTTTCCGTACAGGGAAGCTCATACAGGCGTGAACGTGATCAAAATGCTTTCATTTAATTGGTTAAAGCGTTTTGTGTGCTGAAATCATATGTGTTTCTTCACTTTATTTTACCTGACTTAACGGTGGCATACGCACATGATTTTTTTTCTGCACGTCTATGGCACATTACCTTTCAAGTGATATAAGTTTTATCCCCCTCGTTTTATAATAAATACTAAAAAAACGTACGACAAGTTTCATGTTCACGTATTAATATATAAGAAAAAAAAATTCCCAGGTTTTATCCGGCTATCACTATGCAGGTATTATGAGCAGCAAAAGCCTACATATGTGACTGATAAGCTAAAATAAAATAACAACAGGCTTAAGGCTCACCTTGATCGCATGCTATCCATCGCTGTCCACTCACCGCTGGGAGAGTGACCATATCTTCCTCCACTGCCTGAAGATGTTCCACTAGCTGTCGGCGAACTATGATAATCCCGTTCCCTCGTTATTGGCATCTCACAGTCTCCCAAAAATATCGACATAGTCG
This sequence comes from Brachypalpus laphriformis, assembly GCA_945910035.1. NCBI lineage: Eukaryota > Metazoa > Arthropoda > Insecta > Diptera > Syrphidae > Brachypalpus > Brachypalpus laphriformis. The sequence continues at coordinate 41,672,307 of OX246756.1, forward strand.
ATGTTGAAAGTGGAGTAAGTGTTGGCTTTGTTCTCGTACTGCCTTCAACAACTCGTATCGATGTCATCGAAACGTTATTCTTCACAGTTACACGATCGCGATTCTGATTACCATCACCATTATCTTTCAAAGGACCGCGCGAGTCACCATTTACAGTATTGATATTCGAACTTTTCTTACTGTCCGATCTTATAAGAGTGGCGCCACCACTACTATTTGACACATCAGCACTTGGTTTCTTTTGACGTTTCAATTGTTGGTATTGTTGTTTGGGATGTTTTTGCTGTTGTTGCAGTTGCAGTGGTTGAACTTTAGCTTTTGACACAATTTGATTGTAATTGGCGCCACAGTGTGGCCAAAAATCACAGGTACTAGCTGTACACGAACTGAAAAACATAAAAAAAAGAAAAAGAAAAACAAGAAAACAAGAATCACACACAAACAAATTCGCAGGCGTAGGTTCATTTTTTTTTTGACAGTTCATTTGACAGTTCTTCGCTTTTTGACAGATATGAGCACTTAATTGTTTGACATATTTGTATTCGATTGAAATTGTAAAATGATAATCTTGAGTGGTGGTTAGTTAGTGGTGATGATGATGGTTGGTGATTTAGCGGTTACATAATTTTTTTTTCTACATAGCATTTTTGTTTATACAAATTTTTTAAGCTGACAATTGAATTTTTGTTTAGTAGCAGGGAGGTTGCATTTTTTGTGAGTTTTCTAGAGGGTTATAAATGCTTTGAAGGTTTTGATGGTGCTATATATAGAGATGCAACTAATACGAGTACATTTTAACGTTTTTTTTTTGGGTTAGTTCATTTTTTGGGTTAGTTCATTTTTTTTGGTCTTATATTAGTTCTTAGTTAAGCACTACATTTATGAGTTTTTTTTTGTGTTATTATTTTAATGATTTTGATTTTAGCTCTTATTGCAATATAAGGAGGGGACTAGACACTAGTCATCTAGGGTTTTACTCTATTCAAGCTGGTGTGTCAAGAAAACACGTTTCAATACCTTCCTCGGTTGGTTCCTTGATGTGATCGTTGCTGCTGTTGTTGCTGACGGTAGAGGTACTCGGATCGTAGCCTTTCGTCACTGGTCACGATCGTTTTGAACTCATTAGAAGAGTCAGGCGTTATGCTATCCCGGGAGTTATGCAGTCGATCGAGTGAGTAGTTGCTGTCACTGGGTGACTGATTGGGGCGTTTGGTTGTTGGGTGATCGTAGATTCTCTCACTACTGCTGAGGAAGTTCAGTTCGCTATTACCTCCGGCATTGATCGTTTCACGGTTCTTCATTGACTGTGGGATGTCATAGTCTCGACTGAAATCCATGATCGGTGATCGATCGAGTGATCTTCGAAGCATGTCGTAGGTCAGCTCATGATCACATAGTCGTGTTCCGTAATTCTGCGGGCTAGTCTGACGTGGACCTAGAGTTGTGCTGGAACTAGTACCCGACGACTGTGGCGATGGTCCCGGTGAAGATTTCCGTACTTTTCTCAGGCCGGGTTCGGCGGTCTGTAGGTACCGCATGCTATTACTAGTGTTTCCATTATTATTGCTTGGTTCCCTGTAATCTTCGTCGAAAGACCGGCTCTTGTCGACAAAGTCCAGACGAGTAGGCACATTCTGATTGCTGTACGTACCGTAATCGAAATCGAACGATCGGCTCTTGTCAATGTCGGACGATCGTAGGTTGCGATTACTATTGGCATTTGTGATTAGGATCTGTTGGTGCGTCTGCTGATTGGTTGTTGTGCGAATTGTTGGCGGAAAAGCGCTATTCACCGCGGATCTGATGGATGATTGATGGTAGATCGGCGGTTGGTTGGGCGGAAGAGCTTGACCCACGCAGACTATCATTTTGTGCGATCGATTTGGAGAGCGCTCCGTTAATTGAAGAGATCTGCAAAAATATTGTTTGAAATTCAAAGCTCGTTAGTAAGATTTATCAGTCTTACCTCGATCGTCGGATACGATGATCATCTGCGGCTTTAGCATTCCTCGCAGTTGATCGTCGATGAGCGGATGATGATGGTGGAGGAGCATCGTGCTCTCTGCCACTATAACTCGAACTAGACGAACTCCTCGAAGCACTCAGTGACTTTTCTTCGTACTTCTTATTCCTCTCCAGGGTATTGCTTCGGGAGCCCGAATTTTGTCGAGAACCCAGTGATCCTTGTGATCCCTTCTTTCGACGATCTTCAGGTGTCAATGATCGACTTTCTGGCGTAATTGACCTCTGTTTTCGCAGACTGCTCGATGAGCTATGTGAGTCATTACGATCGGGCGTGAGGGAGCGTTGCCGTTGTTGCTTATACGGAGAGATGTTGTGATAGTTCGTCGTAAGAAATTCCGTAGATTCGTCTTCCTCATTGTCCAGCTCGTCGTTGGAGAGATCTGTAAGTGACGAGAGAAAAATAAAATTTCAATTGATTTTCATTGACCATTTTGTATGGAAATAGTTTTGCCCTTGCCCCCAACTCCTATTGATTTATATGATAACAATAAAACTGCATATGGAGGGAGGGTTATATTTTTGTCATTTGCAAACAAATTCTGTTGGTATTCCGAGGGAATATATGAAAATATTTTCTCAAGGGCGTCTGGCAAAGTGGGTGGCCTTTATGGCTTTATTGGGATGGTCGTTCGAGGTGAACTGCATATTGTTTGAAGTACTTCGTACTGAAGCAGTGGAGAAAGTTTTTATTTACTGTATCTATCGATTGGATGATGGAACATTCTGTCGAATGTTGTGCAGAGTCAAATTAAATTGTTTCGGATATTTTATTTTTATCTGGGGACAGTTTATTGTTGGTATCGTTGTTAATATAATAAGTGATTGTAGCTGGCTGCAGCTGGGAATGATTGACAAAAAAAAATCTGTATAGCGACGACGTCTATAGGGAAGGAAATGTAAATTAGTATTACAATCGCAGTCGATGCTGAGGACATGGAAGGAACACTTCTGCAGACTGCTAAACGGCGACAATGGTCAATATTCTGCCGTCAGGCAGAATAGGTAGAGCCATTTAATAGTCACGTCAATCAAATCAGAATGATGTTAGGATAGCGATATCCAAACCTAAATCCAACAAAACTGCTGGAGCCGATAGCCTTGGCGACAAATTTTTCAAGGCTGTTGGCAAGCAAAATAGCGTTTGTAAAATTTGGTCGTCCAAAAGTATGCCCGATGAGTAGATCGTTTGCCCGAACATGAGAAAAGGAGACAATCTGAACAGCGTCAACTACAGAGGTATACATCCTCTCAACATCACATATAAGGTCCTGGCTGCCGTATTATGCGAATGCCCGGTTTCAGCGGTGATATGTCCTTATCAGTGCCGCCTTTTACGAAACTCACAAGCCAACACGAAGGTACAATCTTTTACAAGTCTGTACAACTAATCGCTTATGCCGATGACATTGACATAGACGAAAGAAATCAGCGGGCCGTAAGTGGGGCGTATGCGAGGATTGAGATAAAGGCAGCAAAGATGGGTTTAGCGGCCAATTAAAGCAAAAAAAATATGAATGATGTTTACAAAAAAGGACACCCAACATAGGTGGTATTAATAGGTGGTATAGACAGATATTGTTTTGATGTAGTAAAGGACATTCTCTACATAGGCTCTATGGCGAGCTCCACAAATGGCACCAGAGGAGAGATCAAACGAAGAATTACTCTTGTCAATCGCTATTTATATGGGCTGAGAAGGTAACTAAGTAACAAAGCTATATCTCCAACTACTAAGGTAACTCTTTATAAGACACTAATCATCCCATTCTTGCTGTAAAGAGCAGAGGCATTGACTTTGTTCAAATCGAATGATGACGCTTATGATTACTTTGAGAGGAAACTTCTTCGAGTGATCTTTGGTTCCATCTGCAGAGACGAGGAGTGGAATACCGAACTATACGGCTGATACAATGACATCAACTTACGTAGAAGAGCCCTGGATGAACAGCATAGTAGAGGACACCTTGCAGTAGCTGGAACAAACAAGTGGAGGGACCCTTAATCACACAGGTCCATCCCGGACAATAGCGCCAACTAAGAAACATATACATATGTGTGTACTGAAGATTTGGTTCTATTGGTCACATAACCTAACACAACATAATATAAGCGATCAGAGTGACAGAATGGACTTCACATTACAGTGTTGATACATGAGCAAGTTTTTAAGAAGAGATAAAATATTTTAGCAATGTAGAGTCAAACGTTGCTTGTCAAACTAGATGATGACAGTTTCTCTTTGTTCACCAAATCAGACCAAAAAACTGGTAATCGCCTCAAGAAACGAAACGAAAGGTGTTCGATTTGTAGAACATTATAGCAAATTCACCAAAGAACTACTATCCTTGTAACGCGTAGCAATTTGTTTTTGTATATTTTCCAGGTAAACTTGATTTAAAATCAAACTCATCTTGAATTTGCAGATATTTTCAAACATCTTTGTCATAAGATTACGAGAAAGTTTTTGAAAATATTGTCTCAGGGAGCATCTTATACCCCACGAAAAGCGGGGGATAAGCCTTGTGAAACCTAAACCCTTTAAAGAACTTCCCTTCCAGATTTTGCAATAAACAAACATTTAAAGAATTCTTTTGTCTTCTATTTTATTCATATTCTTGAAACTTCCTAACAGTAAATAACTACATACAAGCAAAATATAAAACCTTAATCAAATAAATCTATGGATTTTTGCCGCGAGCCTCCTGGCAGCATCTTCGCATCTTTTCGTCATTGTGTAATGCACGACTCGTTCCTTCGCACGGAACTTGGAGCACACCAAATAGACAATGTCGGCCGTCTTGCCAGGGTCCAGTTGTGACTTCAATGGTCCATCATAGACTAATTCGTTACCAGTCAAGGAATACGTAGCCATGATACTATCGCCAAATATGCGACTACACAGCTGCATTGTTGCTGACACCGAATTCACCCAACGTATCGATTCGTAGTCCTTGCGGTGTAGCTGTGTCCTGTTTGGCCCGATTAGCAAGATATCAGAGCACAGGTCTAACTCCTTTGGATACTCTTCGAGGCACGGTCGTCGTTTCGGTGGTTGCTCCGTCTCGGGATGGCTGTCAGAGCTGATTTTCCTTTTCCCTCCTTCCGATGCGGAAGACTTTTCATCACCAGAGCTTTGCGACTTACGCATTGAATGGCTGCGAGACCCAGTTTTGTTTTGACTTTCCTCCGATGCCGGTGACTTTTCATCGCGAGGCTTATGCTGATGACGGTCAGTCTTGGTTTTACTGCTTTTTCGTTCCGATGAGGATGACTTTTTATCGTGAGTGGCTTCAGGTTTAGGCTGAGGATGGCTATCAGAGCTGCTTTTCCTTTTGCTTCCTTCTGATGCTGATGACTTTTCATCACGAGGCTTATGCTGATGACGGTCATACTTGGTCTTGTTGCTCTTTCGGTCTAAATCGGATGACTTTTCATCACAGGATAGTTGGGGTTTAGACTCTGAGGTATCCTTTGAGTGTGACCTCCGCCTAATTATTTCCACTGTGTAGTCCTTATTTCTGTACTCCCGTTGAATCTCGTTGACTTTTGCAGTAGCCTTCTCCAAAAGTTTACTGCGATCCTCTTCAAGCGACTTAATACGTTTAAGTAAATGTTCAATGTATTCTGGCTTTGAGCGGTCCATTTGAGATTTCTCCTTCCATTTGCCGTCGTTGTCTTTCAAGCTGAACTCAAATGTATGCTTAGAGACCTCGCCTGATGAGTGTTTTTCCCGGATCAGTATTTCTAAGACAAGCCTTTTCAAGTCCTTCTCCAGTCTACTTACTTACTTAGGTGGCGCTACAGTTCGGGGTGAACCTGGGCCTCAACCAACAAGCCTCTCCATTTAGCTCGGTCTTTAGCTAATTGCCTCCAGTTGCGCACTCCAAGTTGGTCGAGGTCCCCTTGAACTTGTGCGCGCCACCTACGGCGATAATTCCCTCTACTGCGTCGTCCCTCGGGGTTAGATTCGAAGACTCTGCGGGCCGGAGCGTTGGTGTCCATTCGCTCTACATGTCCTAGCCATCTCAGACGTCCAATACGCAGTTTTTTGACTAGGTCGATGTCGCTGTACAGCTCGTATAGTTCGTGATTGAATCTTCTCCTCCAAAACCCGTCAACGCAAACGGGACCGAAAATCTTACGAAGAATTTTTCTCTCGAAGCGACCAAGGATATCTTCATCCTCTTTTAATAAAGTCCATGTTTCAGCGCCGTAAAGCAGGACTGGGATGATCAAGGTCTTATATAGAGTCTCCTTAGTTGCACGAGAGAGGGCTTTACTGTTGAATTGCCTTATAAGCCCAAAAAAACAGCGATTGGCAAGAGTTATTCTTCGATTGATTTCTGCGCTGATTTTGTTTGCTGAATTTATAGCAGAGCCAAGGTAGACAAAGTCCCTTACTACCTCGAAGTTATAGCTGCCCACGGTGACGTTTTGTCCAATTCGTCGATGTTGGTTATCCCTTCTAGTTGACAGCATATACTTGGTTTTGCCCTCGTTTATCGCCAAACCCATTTTGGCCGCTTCCGCCTCAATGCTTGCAAAAGCACCGGTGACAGCCCGCTGAGATCTCCAGTCTCTCAAGAGTTTTTCTCAAGTCGAACCCAAGGAAATTTTGTAGTACGGTAAACTTTGGTGTTTCAACTAGAGTTGAAGGTTTGGTTGCGAAAGAAGTGTGTGCCATGATTTTGACCTTGACGTCCGTTCACTATTGAATGAAGTTTGATTATGCAATCCACATGCACTCACCACGGTACTTATAAGGACTTGAGGCTATAAAAAAAGTACTTAATCTACCTGCGCTGCGCAGTGCAACAATTTTTTTTGTAAACCCACCCTTACCGCGATGAACCAATAATAAGCAAGGGTGCTGTTAGTATTAGTTGTTGATTAGTATTAGTAATTATGTTATTACCAAGGGTTGGTCTTTACTAGCAGCCTTTTTTTTGCAAACGCACTGCCTTTTTACCCGACGAGAGGTACAAGGGCATTTGTAAAAATTCGGTATGAAAATTGTTGTTGTAAAAGTGTATCTTACCAGGTCGAAACTATACGCACGCAATAACGACTTAACCTATTAGCAGAAGTATGCTTTCCCACTATATATTGAGGGTTAATATAATCAGTGCATAAGAAATGAAATGAATAGGCGGATGAGGGTGGGTTTATTACAAGCATACAGCCATAAGGCGATCCTTTGCACTTAAACCCCATTTTAGCACCTAGTTAAATTTCTGTGCACTCTCATTGAAACGCAAACTTTCTACCATTGTAGATTGTACCTTGTTCTTACAAAAGCTGTTCACTGATAGAGAAAAATAGACTTGCACGTAGAGTCTGCAGTGACCATTGATGTTGCAGCGTGGACTTTGGGAGATGATTTTGTGTAATTACTGTCTACTGGATACGAAAACTATTATATATCAGATCTGCCGAATTGACTCTAGTTCTTAAGACAAAGACAACGCTCTTTCTATACTCTTCACCCCTTCGTATTTAGTTAATAAAAAAAAAACAATTATGTAGCCAATAGTGTCTGCAGGTAGGTTCATTAAGTTTTATTACTTCTAATTTTAATTACTTGTTACTAAAATATAATAGCAATAATAAAAACAATAAACTAATAAGTACTTTACAATCAATTTATTGTGCGCAATAAAACTGCCACAGAAATATTTTCCACAGGTACAGAAACCGAGCAAGTTGGGATTTCCAGTAAGTAGGTAGAAAACCTTTTAGAATTAAATCAATTATTACATTAGTGTATACTAAATTCAGAAAAAAGTGAATTCCGCAGAAATTTGGTTTTATTCCAGAATTACAGGAATAATCTCTGAATCCTGTTTCGTGGGCGTGTCAATATTTAAGTATTATTCATTCGTCTACATACTCTTTTTATAACCAAGCAATTCTCAGAAAAAAGGGATTGGGAAAATTATAGCTTCGAATGGATAGATCTAAATATATGAGGCCAGGTAAAAAGAGGGGGATGAATCATATGTCATTCAAAAGATACTTTGACATAGATGTACACAAAAAAAAAATGATATGTGTATGTTACCGTTAAGTCAGGTCAAATAAAGTGAGCTTACAAACACGATTTCCCCGTACAAAACGTTTTTTTTAACAATTAAATGCGCTTTGATCCCTTTGCCTTTCCTGCGCGGGAAAAGATTACAAAAAAAAAAAAAAAAATTTTGCACGCGTTGTTTCACTCACTGTTTGTTTATTTCCCATCGCATCGTTCAACAGCATAGCAAATGAAAGCTGTGCGAGCTTTGAAGTGCGACGTTTTTTGAATGGCTGTTATGTCGGATCAACTGAAGCGGTATGGCGTATTTATGAATGCTGTTGAAAATGCTAAACAAACCAAATTGTTATCATTCTCTGCATTAAATGAAAACGATCAATCGGCGAATATGCACATGTATATATGTTTACCACTATACTAAAATTCCTTTGCATTATGTTTGGATATAGTTCGTATTTGAATGCTTGACATGATCTAACATCCATCCCACCTCTTTATTTAATTTCATTTTGAACATGTACCGAACCATTGCCGCATTACTATTTTAAAAATCAAAATTTGACTCAAATATTTATAGCAATATTTCAAACTTTAAACTTTTACTTATTTTTGACTAAACATGTATGTATGTATGTACGTATGTATGTACTACTACTCCTCACGCCGTATATTACAAAAAATGCGTTTGTAGAATGACAACCCAATACAGCATACTATTAATTACTACAAACACAGCTGTAAGCTGCAACTATTTTTTTTATATTAAGAGCAATTAACGAAAACCCTTCTTCGAAAAAATAATCTCAAGTGTTTAATCACACAATTACTTAGTTGGTAGACCAGGTAGGCCGTTCGATCATTAGTTTATTACAAGAGAATATAAGGACGCATTTTCAAGGCAGTACAGGTAGTTTTGAAATCCTATAAATACCGTGCTCAGTGCGTACGAAGTGCATAGTCACATTCTAACTACAACTAAAGCAACATGGAGTTTAAGCACGTGGACTTAGCAGACAAGGCTTCAACTCTAGATGACATGAAAAGAGTGCTTCGAAGAAATGTGGACTATTTCGAACGACGTGCCATGGATATAGTGGCCACCGGAATCCTACCATCGGGCGCAGTCTCTAAATTCAAGCTTACATTCAAACTGTATGACGATGACTTCAAGCGAGCACCGAAACTTCGACATAGCCACTCGGAACCAGAGGATACTCACGCATTACTTGATTATGTCAATTGGCTTCAAAAGGAGCAGGAAAATCTTACCGAAAAGGCAAATTTTATATATAAAGACGTCTCAGAGAGATATGCTGACAAAGAGTGCATATTGGACTTAATTCATTATAAATTACCAGCATCGAGGAGAAACAAAAGAAAACTGAGATCTGACAGCCATTTGGACTCAGATCGGCCACCGAAGCGACGACCGTGCATCGAAGAGTATCCCAGAAAATTAAACCCATCCTCCGACATCCTAGTCATTGGACCAAATAGGACATTGCTCCACCGAAAAGTCTACGAATTGGTAGATTGGGGGCATTGGGCATCAGCAACAGTGCAGCTGTGTGATTTTCTTTTTAATGAGCGTATCTTGGCTACGCATTCGGTGACCGGAAACAAATCAATCCGTGATGGACCACTAAAGGGACAGCTGGATCCTGAAAAGACATCCGATATTATTTACTTGGTGTGCTCTAAGTTTAAGGAAAGTCAACCATTTGTACAATCTGCGATCAACAAGAGATGTGCTGAGGTTTCCAAGAAGATCAGAGAACGTGTGACAAAGAAGTATTTTACGCATTTTGCTTAAACGCATTTTTTTTTAAATCTTACTTTAGTTGTATGAAACAACTTAAGAAAAAATGTATTCAATGTAAACTATAAATATAAATTATGTAGTAGTTAAGAGTATAAGTCTCTTAAATAAAAATATAAAAACAAACTAAAAACTTTGGAATTTTTATTCTATATATGTTAGGTTGAACAGAGAAGCATTCGTCATTGCCTCGTTGAGTAATCATATAAATTTGACACTGCTCATTTTAATGGGACATAAGGAAGCCTAGCGGTAAAAGAAAGATTCATAAAAAATGTTGGATTTGAATTTGAGAGTACAGTGGGAAGAAAATGAATTTGACTTACCAATAGAAGCCACATTTAAGACTTTTTTAAAAATTCATATTGTTGATATTTGTGTCATGGTTTCTGAATGATTGAGTATATTACAGTTCTCAGGAGAAAACTGGTCGGAGAGTTGAGCAAGTAAGCACAACGAGTGGCATGTTGGCTTTAATGAAATTACTTACTTAGATGGCACTGCAGTTCGGGATGAACCTGGGTTTCAACCAACCGACATCTTCATTTTGCTTGCTCTGTTTTTAGCTAATTGCCTCCAGTTGCGCACTCCAAGTTGGTCGAGGTTTCTTTGACTTTGTACGCGCCATCTTCGGCGAGAAGGTTCTCTACTGTCTCGTTCTTCCGGATTAGAGTCGGAGACCCTGCGGGCCGGAGCATTGGTGTCCATCCACTCTACATATCCTAGCCATCTTAAACGTCCAATACGCAGTAAAGCAGGACTGGGATGATCAAGGTCTTATACAGTGCCTTCCTTTCAACTTAGGTGGCATTTTTCTGTCACAGAAGATAGCGGAATTTTCTCGCCACTTCATCCAACCTACGCTTACGCGATGATTGATGTCGTCATCACAAGTTGCTATGCTATTGATCATAAATCGCAGATATTTGAACTTTTCGCAGTCGGGAACAACTGTTCCATTCAAATAAATGTCTGCAATAGGCTTAAGTGGATCAGAGACCGGGCAGCACAAGTACTCTGTCTTTTTTGAACTAATGCGATACCCATTTCCTTCGAGAACGTCCACCCAGACATCGAGTGCTAGTTGCATGGATGTAGGATCATCACTTATGATGGCTCCATCGTCCGCAAAGAATAACTGATGTACCTTGGGGTCCATCACTTTACCTTCAAGCAGATAATCAAGGACTGTAATAAAGAGCAAAGGACTTAAGACGCTTCCCTGGTGCACCCCGAATTTGATTGGGAACTCTTCGGTTACTCTAGCGGGGCATCCTACTCTTGTCTTTGCTCCTTCGTACATGTCCATGATCATCTGTACATAGGTTTTTGGAACCCCTTGATGTCTTAGCGCCACCCATATCAGTTCTCGTGGTTGTCTGTCGAATGCCTTTTCTAAGTCGACCAATGCAATATGCAAATTCTCTCAGGAATCACGATGCTTTTCCATTATGATCCTTATAAATACTTTGGATTGCATCTGTGGTTTATTTACCCGCGACAAACCCGCACTGATCATCAGATAGCCGTATTATTTTTCGCAGTCGGCCACCTGCGAGTATTACCCACTCAAAGATCTTCATGGTGTGTGACATCAGCTTGATCGAACGGTAGTTATCAACGTTTCGCGTATCACCCTTCACTTTCAATACAGGGAGATGGAAGCTTCCCCTCTCTTGATTCGGCGTTGGAGATGAGAATTCTGAGCCATCTGAACTCGACGTCTCCCATCTTTTTCCAGAACTCAGAGGGCATCTCGTCTGGCCCAACCGCTTTTCGTTTTTTCGAGTTCTGACCGCCTCACTAACTTCTTCGACTATAATGTCGGGTATTTCTTCAGAGTTAGGGGTGGCTCTTGGAAAGTATAGCCAGGAAAACTGTTCATTCAAAAGTTCTTTACAATACTGCCGCCACATCTGCAGAATTTTGTCGTCATCCACAAGAAGCTGGCCATGAGCATTGTTAATGAACTTTGGCGAACGAATCTCCTGGGCATTCCTGCTCATATTGTGTCCCTTATTCATATTGTGTCTTCGCAGATTCTGGATAGCCTGGTTTGCATCAGCAACCGGGGAAGATATTTTCTCCAGCTCCCGATATAGGCCCTCCGTACTCTCTGCTTGAAGCTGGCGCACTTCTTCTTCGCTTTTTTCTTGCAACATCTGTATTCGATTTCGAGGCGAGCTTTTTCGTCACTATTATTAGAGGGGCACTTCGACCAAGCTTTTAAAGCCACTTTCTTCCAATTTATCACCTTCTTTGCTTCATCACTCCACTACCATGTTTCTATGGCGTGTTGCAAGCACGCAGCAAGTTCGCTGTAGGGAATCCCTCATATTTTGTATTCTGCACTCTTCATCCTCAGCTCCGTTGATGGTGTGAGAGAGGTCATTTTTCATTACGAAAACAAAAGCCTCGCCTTTTTCTTTGTCCAGATTGTACCACTTGATTTTCTCAGAGACCCTTGTTTGTTTGCTTTTCTTTGGTTTCTTCATAAAAATTTCTATTAGCAGGAAACGGTGTTGGTGAGCTATCGCCTCTCCCAGGATCACTTTGAAATCTTTTACCCGAGGCTTCATGAAACTGGCTACCAAATGGTAGTTAATCTGGGTTTCATCTCCACCACTGCTGAAAGTGATCAGGTGTAGGCTTTGTTTGATGAACATTGTATTTAACACGATAAGGCCGTGTGGTTTGCACATGCTTATGATGTCTTCACCAGGAAGTTCCTGGTGCCGTATGCTTGTCCTCCATGGCAGTCTTCATAGTCTTCGTTTGACTTCCCGACATATCCATTCAAATCTCCTCCAACAAACAGAGACTCTTCCTTTGAGATGTTCTTAAGGGGATTGTGCAAATCTACCCAAAATGCATCTTTATCTCTCTTTTTTTTTTTTTTATTTGGCACAACAGCTCTTTAAAGTGCCAGGGCCTAGCTTCTCGCAATCACTCATGTTGTGTGCGTTATATTTTTCACATGAATGGAAGGGACCTTCAGTTTCGTGACAACAATACTCTCGGATGTTTGTCAGACGCTCGCGAGAGGTGGGACCGTGAAAAAACTTTTTGGCATTTTCTGGGATTCGAACTTGGAACCTCATGCGTAGTGATCCGACACACTAACCACTTACGCCACGGCGCCCACGATCTCTCCACTTTATCTCTCTGATCGCACCCATTTTAGGGAACAATATTCCACACCTCTCCTTGTATTATTAGTTTGAGAGACATCAAACGGTCGCACGTTACCAAGTAGCTCTGCCGCAAGGATGATACCGATTCCGTTCCTAGCCTTTTTCGTTCCGTAGTAGAACATCTTGTAATCTTTTGTCCTAACGTCCAAGAAACGCGCCCGATTTCCGGTATTTTTCCATTTCGTCTCTTGGATACACAAGATATCATCCCGCCTTCTATTCATCATCTCTTCCAGCTCGTAACTTCGACCGGTCATGCTTCCAACTTTCAACTCGCGACCCTCAAATTTCGACGAAACTGTTTCATTATTTTGCTAGCCCCCGGAATCCGTATAGCTCTGACCCGAACATTTCTGCTCGGTCCAGGATCAGTACCATGCACAGCAGCGATAGTGCCTTTCCTTTTAGCTAGTATTACCATAACGATACAGTTTTGCAATATTACCATATTGCGATGGTGTTTGTTGTTTGACACGTGCATGCTCCTGTTTTGTTATTGTTTGATTGATCTTTCTTCTATGACACCGGAGAAATTCAGAAAGAAATTATGTATATACATACAGTAATGTCTTGCTATTATTAAGCAATTATTGTAAAGGTTGTTTCGAATTATCGTATAATTTGGATTGAGGAATATATGAGGGCTATCATCTGCTGTTATGACTGGTATAGTCAACCGTGGTCTCAGTGTAAACTTAGTAGTTATAAAAGATATAGGCGGGATATACTTTAAATCTTGAGGCCATTGCCTTGAGATTCTTGTTGAGCGGTATATGGTATGTACAACATTTTTTTTTTTTGCAATAATGGTTTGTATAGATACTTTACAAATTAAAAGGTTAACTAATTACTTAGTTATTGTTTATTTATACTTATAAATATTGAAGGTCTAGTAGGTTTCGTCTTTTTAATCGTCTTCGTGTATTTGTTTCTTCTACTGGTAATCTTTGTATTTGATAATTTGTGTGGTTACAAAGCGCGATTTGATGTTGTCTACATTTTATTTTTATTTCGTCATTTACGGAGAGAATGTTAAGATCACGTTGTAAGTCATCATTTGTTATGTACTATGGTGTATTTACTATAGTTGGAAGAATTTTTGTTTGAAGTCTTTGAATAGTGTTAATAATAGTCATAAAGGCAGTTCCCCAGATTTCAATTTCGTAAATCCATTACGATTACCTTGAAAAGGGTAAAACGATGGTCGGCGCATATTACGCAGAGCAGCTGGATCGATTTCAAGCAAAAACGGCCGCATTTGGCGAATAACTAAGTTCTTTTTCACCAGGACAACGTACCGGCGCACAAGTCCGTAGTCGCGATGGCAAAATTGCATGAGTTAGGCTACGAACTCTTCCCTCATGCAGCATATTCCCCAGATTTAGATTTATTTCGAGGGGCTCGAGAAATCGTATTATTTGGAGGCCATCAAAACATTGGAGAAACGTTGGATGAAGTGTATCGAGAGACTATGTTGAAAAATAAAATGTTTTTATGCCGAAAAGAGTGTTGCTTATGTCATTTTTCAGGGACTTATTGACCCACCCTCCTATTTTGACTTGTTCTGTGGTTAATTTTAAGCATTTGTTTGAAGACAGAGTTGTCTGCAAATGTTGTTAACATGGCACTTTTGGGTTTCGATATGTCCGCTGTAGAGCGTTGGCCCTAGTACACTTCCTTGGGGGACACGTGCGTTTATTTTGCATAAGTCGGAGGTCTCTCTCTGACAGCATATTGTTTAGTTTAAGTAAAAGTCCTTTATGCCAAACACTATCGAAAGCCTTTGTAACGTCTAGATAGACTGACACACAATATTTTTCCTCGTCCAAGTCATTTAATATTTTATTGGTAACTCGATGTACTTGTTTTATAGTTGAGTGCTTTTGTCGAAAACCAAATTGATGGTCCGGGATAAGATTTTGTTGGTTTACAGCTTTGTCAATCCGGTCAAGTAGTATCTTCCCGAATATATTAGACATAATTGGTAATAGACTTATCGGCCTGTATGAGGTAGAATTCGTAGGATCTTTACCAGAGATTTAGAGTTTGTTGAATTTTTAAAACAAATTGGTGACAGAAGCAAGTCAATTTCCCCAGTTTGGTGAAAATATTATTGAAATACCACAGCAATTAGTTGGCGATCACAATGTTGTTTATGGCAACATTGCACAAAATATTTTATAACAACGCATTTATATAAAGTTGTTTTAGCAGCAAAAAATCAAGATTGCGTTTTAATAAATACCGATACGCTCAATCGTATGCCAGCTATGATCAAATAATTTGTGATAATGATTATGCAATCAATAGCTATCCAGTTGTTTAACTCCATTTCTTTCAAATGAAATTATCATTTATCTTTATTTTTTGGTTATATTATGTTTAGTAAATTTTTGTCATTAATTTCCACATGCTTCATCTTTACCTTTTCCTCATAGCGTCAATGTAAGTATTAAGAATTTTCATATAAATAAATTCCAATTCCACATTCGATATTAAATGGTGAACAAACAAAAATAAGTAAGCATAGCAATGCCGTCTGCCAGGTGTACGAAAACCAAAAAAATAAATAAATAAATAATTATAGCCAATAGTTACAATAACAAATTAGTTCTTTATTTTTTTTTTTATTCTTTTACATTTTTTCAGAAGTTTCCATTCAAGACAATCTCTCCGTATTGTAAGACACTTTAGCAGTACTTGGTTAGTGTTCTGACGTTAATCTCATTAAAGATTTGCAGGACTTCATTCTCTAATAAGACATCATCGATTATCAAGATATCAGAGCACGGGTCTAACTCCTTTGGATACTCTTCGAGGCGCGGTCGTCGTTTCGGTGGTTGCTCCATTTCGGGGTAGCTGTCAGAACTGATTTTTCTTTTGCTTCCTTCGGATGCGGACGAATTTTCATTACCAGAGGTGTGAGACTTACGGCTGTCAGATCTAGTTTTGCTTTGCTGTTCCCCCGATGTGGATGACTTTTCATTTCGAGGTTTATGTTGGTGATAGTTAGACTTGGTGTTACTGCTCTTTCGTTCTGATGCTGATGTCTTTTCGTTGCGAGTGGCTTCAGACTTAGGCTGAGAATGGCTGTCAGAGCTGATGTTCCTTTTGCTTCCTTCTGAAGTGGAAGACTGTTCATCACCAAATTTGTGAAACTTACGTCTTGAATGGCTGTCAGACCTAGTTTTGACATGCGTTTCCTCCGATGCTGATGACCTTTCATGGCGATGGTTATGCTGATGACGGTCAGATTTGGTCTTACTGCTCTGTCGTTCCGATGCGGATGACTTTTCATCGCGAGGCTTAAGTTGATGACGGTCAGACTTGCATTTATTGCTGTTTCGCTCTGATGCTGATGACTTTTCATCACAGGATAGTTGGGGCTTTGCCTCTGAGGTATCCTTTGAGTGTGACCTCCGCTTAATTATTTCGACTGTGTAGTCCCTGTTTCTGTACTCGCGTTGAATTTTGTTCACTTTTGCAGTTGCCTTCTCCAGAAGTTTACTGCGGTCCTCTTCATGCGACTTAATATGTTTAAGTAATTGCTCAATGTATTCTGGCTTTGAGCGGTCCGTATGAGATTTCGCCTTCCATTTGCCGTCGTTGCCTTTCAAGCTGAACTCAAATGTACGCTTAGAGACCTCGCCTGATGAGTGTTTTTCCCGGATCAGTACTTCTAAGACAAGCCTTCTCAAGTCCTTCTCCAGTTTCTCAAGAGTTTTTCTCAAGTCGAATCCAAGGAAATTTTGGAGTACGGTAAACTCTGGTGTTTCGACTAGAGTTGAAGATTTGGTTGCGAAAGAAGTGTGTGCCATGATTTTGAGCTTGACGTCCGTTCACTATTGAATGAAGTTTGATTATGCAATTCACATGCACTCACCACGGTACTTATAAGGATTTCAGGCTATAAAAAAAAGTACATAATCTACCTGCGCTGCGCAATGCAACCATTTTTTTTTGTAAACCCACCCTTACCGCGATGAACCAATAATAAGCAAGAGTGCTGTTAGTATTAGTTGTTGATTAGTATTAGTAATTAAGGATGCTCTGTTATTACTAAGGGTTGGTTTCTACTAACAGCCCCTTTTTTTGCAAATGCACTGCCTTTTTACCTGACGAGAGGTACAAGGGCATTTGTAAAAATTCGGTATGAAAATTGTTGTTGTAAAGTGTATCTTACCAGGTCGAAACTGTACGAACGCACTAATCACATAACTTATTAGCAGGAGTGCATAAGAAATGAGATCTTCGCCCCTTCGTACTTAGTTAATAAAAACAAACAAATGAAGGGTCAATAGTCTGCACAGGTAGGATAATTAAGTTTATTATTACCACGTAACTTTAATCACTTGTTAATCTTCTTCTTCTTCCTTTTATCAGCGAGGTTATGATCCGAAAACAAGGGATCACAACCCTCCCACTTCACCGCATTTCTACTGATCCGCCTGTGGGGTTCGCCTTGACACGTGCATGCTCCTGTTTAAGTACTGTTTGATCTTTCTTTTATGACACCGGTGATCTCCAGTCGTGTCAACCCACGGACTCGCATGCACACTTGTGGGAGGGTTTTTAAGGTAGTATATGTGTCGCTAGACTCACTTGGGTGTTATATTGCCTAGATCATTTTAATCACTTGTTAATAAAAGACAATAGTAATAAAAAACAAACAATAAACTAATAATTATTTTATGATTGTATTGTTATTGTGCCTAATAAAACTGCCATAGAAATATTTTCCACAGGTACAGAAACCGAGCAAGTAGGTAGAAAACCTTTTAGAATTAAATCAATTATTACATCAGTGTATACTAAATTCAGAAAAAAGTGAATTCCGCAGAAATTTGGTTTTATTCCAGACTTACCTGCTCTTTTTATAACCAATCAATTTTCAGGAAAAAGGGGTTGGGAAAATTATAGCTTCGAATGGATAGATATAAATATATGAGGCCAGACTGTTCCAAAAAAACAGACCACTATGACTTAAAAGCCCGATTATTGTATTATAGTTGAGCTTAATGCAAGCAACTCTTTAATAATTACTTGAAGCTGGGCTTAAACATAATTAACAAAAACAAAACAGAAATATCCAATGTGTCAAGGGTTGGCATTCTGGTTGATTGTTTGTATTAGAGCGGGAGAATAAATCACGCATGCTCTGTGCTTTTATAGTCAGTAACGTATTGACGTTTTATGTGGTTCCGAAACAACCAAAAGGTTTGGATAAGGATGACTCAACTGATGACGACCCCAGCAAACGAAATAAAGACAACAACCTTCGGATCTGTACGTTGAACGTTATGTCCCTTTATAGACCACGTGCAGCCGAACAACTAGCAGATGCCCTAGACTGCTATAAAGCAGATATTACCGCCATCCAGGAAGTGCGATGGGATGGGCCGGGCAAAAAGAGGATGAAAAACTGTGACATCTACTACGGTGATTGCTACAGAGGCAAGTCTTAAGTTTCCGACGCGTGGGCGACCGTATTTTGACTATCCGGATCAAGGGTAAATTCGCTAACATAAGCCTAATATGTGTTCATGCCCCCACAGAAGAAGAGGACTCTGTTGTTTCCACGAGCTCCTCGACAAAACGTACGAGCAATGTCCTAAATACGACGTTAAAATTGTATTGGGCGATTTTATCGCCAAAATAGGAAAGGAGGACGTCTTTGGCAGGGCAGTCGGTAAGCATAGCCTACGC
The DNA here is from genome assembly GCA_945910035.1 of Brachypalpus laphriformis. Taxonomy (NCBI): domain Eukaryota; kingdom Metazoa; phylum Arthropoda; class Insecta; order Diptera; family Syrphidae; genus Brachypalpus; species Brachypalpus laphriformis. The sequence goes on from OX246756.1 coordinate 41,691,082, forward strand.
GACACTACGTCTGATAACGGACTAAGGCTAATTGATTTCGCTGTGGAGCGAAATGTCACCATAGCAAGCACATGGTTTCCTCACCTTGATATTCATAAGCAGACATGGCGGTCCAATGATCATATAACGATCAAACAAGTTGATCATATTGCGATTGACGCAAGGCATACCTCCAGTATTCTTGATGTTCGGACCTTCCGAACGGCCAACATAGACTCGGATCATTACCTTGTTGTAGCCAAGATACGAATGCGGATATCCCAATCTGAGCAGCAAAGAAGAATCACTGTGAGAAAATTTAACGTCGAAAAGCTACAATCGCAAGAGACCGTCCGGCTCTTCGCTGAACGCGTATTCCGAAATCTCTCAATCACCCCTATGCCGGCCGCCAGCATCAAGTGCCGAAGACCAGTGGCAACGGTGCCAACATGTCATCAGAAACGCCGCGACTGATGTGTTCGCTCGACCACCACCGCGAAGCCCCTGGTTTGACGACTACCTCGAAGCACTACGCCGTCTGCACAAAGAAGGGCTTTAAACAGCACACCTCCATTCTCAACACAACTAGGTAGGAAACCCACAATATGCACAGCGAAGATATCCCAATCCTGCTGTATTGTGCGGTGGCACGGACTCTGTTAAAAGCTGATGAGGATGCTTTTGTTGCTTTGAGAGAAAAGTTCTCCGAGGAATCTTTGGTTCCGTCTGCATAGACGCGGAGTGGAGGAGAAATGTCCAATTATACGCCATATACAAGGACATCGACTTAGCCAAAAGAGACCCGGATGAACAGTGCAGTAGAGAACGACCTCGCAGTAGCTGTTACAAACAAGTGGAGTCGGACCTCAATCAGACAGGTATACCCCGGACAATAGCGCCATCTAAGAAACATATAAATATGTGTGTACTGAAGATTTGGTTCCATTGGTCACCCTGACAATAAGAAAACATAACACAAGCGATCAGAGTAACAGAAGGGACTTCACATTCCAGTGTTGCCACGTGAGCAAATTTTTAAGAAGAATGATAAAATATGATAGTTTTCAAAGCAAAGTAGAGTGAAACGTTGCGATGAATATGCTGTTGCTCGTCGAACTAGATGATGACAGAGTTTCTTTTTGTTCACCAAATCAGACCCAAAAACTGGTATTCGCCTCAAGAAAAGAATTTTGCAAGAAACAAACATTTAAAAAATTCTTTTGTCTTCTATTTTATTCATATTCTTGAAACTTTCTAACAGTAAATAACTACATACAAGCAAAATATAAAACCTTAATCAAATAAACCTATGGATTTTTGCCGCGTGCCTCCTGGCAGCATCTTCGCATCTTTTCGTCATGGTGTAATGCACGATTCGTTCCTTCGCACGGAACTTGGAGCACACCAAATAAACAATATCGGCCGTCTTGCCAGGGTCCAGTTGTGACTTCAGTGGTCCATCATAGACTGATTCGTTACCAGTCAAGGAATGCGTAGCCATGATATTATCGCCAAATATGCGACTACACAGCTGCATTGTTGCTGACACCGAATCCACCCAACGTATTGATTCGTAGTCCTTGCGGTGTATCTGTGTTCTGTTTGGCCCAATTATCAAGATATCAGAGCGTGGGTCTAACTCTTTTGGATACTCTTCGAGGCACGGTCGTCGTTTCGGTGGTTGCTCCATCTCGGGATGGCTGTCAGAGCTGATTTTCCTTTTCCCCCCTTCCGATGCCGAAGACTTTTCATCACCAGAGCTTTGCGACTTACGCATTGAATGGCTGCGAGACCCAGTTTGACTTTCCTCCGATGCTGGTGACTTTTCATCGCGAGGCTTATGCTGATGACGGTCAGTCTTGGTTTTACTGCCCTTTCGTTCCGATGAGGACGGCTTTTCATCGTGAGTGGCTTCAGGTGTAGGCTGAGGATGGCTATCAGAGCTGCTTTTCCTTTTGCTTCCTTCTGATGCTGATGACTTTTCATCACGAGGCTTATATTGATGACGGTCATACTTGTTCTTCCTGCTCTTTCGGTCTAAATCGGATGACTTTTCATCATAGGATAGTTGGGGTTTAGACTCTGAGGTATCCTTTGAGTGTGACCTCCGCCTAATTATTTCCACTGTGTAGTCCTTATTTCTGTACTCCCGTTGAATCCCGTTGACTTTTGCAGTAGCCTTCTCCAAAAGTTTACTGCGATCCTCTTCAAGCGACTTAATACGTTTAAGTAAATGCTCAATGTATTCTGGCTTTGAGCGGTCCACTTGAGATTTCTCCTTCCATTTGCCGTCGTTGTCTTTCAAGCTGAACTCAAATGTACGCTTAGAGACCTCGCCTGATGAGTGTTTTTCCCGGATCAGTACTTCTAAGACAAGCCTTTTCAAGTCCTTCTCCAGTCTCTCAAGAGTTTTTCTCAAGTCGAACCCAAGGAAATTTTGTAGTACGGTAAGCTCTGGTGTTTCAACTAGAGTTGAAGATTTGGTTGCGAAAGAAGTGTGTGCCATGATTTTGAGCTTGACGTCCGTTCACTATTGAATGAAGTTTGATTATGCAATCCACATGCACTCACCACGGTACTTATAAGGATTTGAGGCTATAAAAAAGTACATAATCTACCTGCGCTGCGCAGTGCAACAATTTTGTAAACCCACCCTTACCGCTGGACCAATAATAAGCAAGGGTTGTATCAGTATTAGTTGTTGATTAGTATTAGTAATTAAGGATGCTCTGTTATTATCAGGGTTGGTTTTTACTAGCAGTCTTTTTTTTTGCAAACCCACTGCCTTTTTACCTGACGAGAGGTATATGTGGAATGCTAAAAGGACATTTGTAAAAATTCGGTATGAAAATTGTTGTTGTAAAAGCATCATAACAGGTCGAAGCTGTACGCGCACACTAATCACTGACCCATGTTTAAGATAGCTATTAGAGGGAGAATGCTTCGCACTATCTATTAAATGTTAATATCAATGTGTGAATGCGTGAGAAATGATATGAATAGGCGGATGAGGGTTGATGCATCGCAAGTATTCAGATATAAGACGGTCGTTTGTACCTAAACCCATTTTAGCATCTGGTTCAACTTCTGCGCACTCTTATTGAAGCGCAAAAATTTCTATTATGGTGTAAGATCGTTTCGAATCTATTCCCATGACATCAAGACCGGTAATGCGCAATCTTGTTCTTACAAAAGCAGGACACTGACAGATCAAAATAGACTTGCACGTAGAGTCTGCAATTCGGCGTGGGCTTTGGGAGTTGATTTTGGGTAATTCTAGTCTACTAGATATGATTGTGAGCGCCGTGGCGTAAGTGGTTAGTGTGTCGGATCACTACGCATGAGGTTCCAAGTTCGAATCCCAGAAAACACGAAAAAGTTTTTTCACGGTTCCACCTCTCGCGAGCGTCTGACAAACATCCGAGAGTATTGTTGTCACGAAAAGGGTTCTCAAATCACCATCCGGATACGGCACTAAACTGCAGGGCCGCCCCATTCGTGTAAACAAATATAACGCACACAACATGAGTGGTTGCGAGAAGCTAGGCCTTGGCACTTTAAAGAGCTGTTGCGCCAAATGTATATATATATAGATACGAAAACTATATCAGATCTGCCGAATTGACTCTAGTTCTTAAGACAAAGACAACTGTCTTTCTATACTCTTCATCCCTTCGTACTTAGTTAATAAATAAAAAAAACAATTATGTAGCCAATAGTGTCTGCAGGTAGGTTCATTAAGTTTATTTACTTGTTATTTTGTTTTATTACATGTAATTGTAATTACTTGTTACTAAAAGATAATAGCAATAATAAAAACAATAAACCAATAAGTACCTTACAATCAATTTATTGTGCGCAATAAAACTGCCATAGAAATATTTTCCGCAGGTACAGAAACCGAGCAAGTTTGGATTTCCAGTAAGTAGGTAGCAAGCCTTTTAGAATTAAATCAATTATTACATTAGTGTATACTAAACTCAGAGAACCCCACAGGCGGATCAGTAGAAATGCGGTGAAGTGGGAGGGTTGTGATCCCTGGTTTTCGGATCATAACCTCGCTGATAAAAGGAAGAAGAAGAAGATACTAAATTCAGAGAAAAGTGAATTCCGCAGAAATTTGGTTTTATTCCATACTTACAGGAATAGTCTCTGAATCCTGTTTTGTAGGCGTGTCAATATGTAAGTATAAGTCGTTCGCCTACATACTCTTTTTATAACCAATCAATTTTCAGGGAAAAGGGATTGGGGAAATTATAGCTTCGAATGGATAGATCTAAATATATGAGTCCAGGTAAAAAGAGGGGGATGAATCTTATATCATTCTAAAGATACTGTGACATAGATGTGCGCAAAAAGTAAAAAATCATATGTGTATGTTACCGTTAATTTAGGTCAAATAAAGTGAGCTTACAAACACCCGTACACCATTACATTTCCCCGTACAAAACGCTTTTTTAACAATTAAATGAGCTTTGATCCTTTTGCCTTTCCTGCGCGGGAAAATATTACAAAAACAAAAAAAGTTATGCATGCGTTGTTTCACTCGCTGTTTGTTTATTTCCCATCGCATCGTTCAACAGCATAGCATATGAAAGCTGTGTGAGCTTTAGAGTGACAAGTTTTTTGAATGGCTGTTATGTCGGATCAACTGAAGCGGTATGGCATACCTATTCATGAATTTGCTATGCATTTTCAATCGCACGCTATCATTAGGCTTGATATTCATTTACCGCGTAGACAGAATGTCTACTTTAGAGTGGGATAAAAGTGGAATGCTGTTGAAAATGCTAAACAAACCGAATTGTTATCATTCTTTGCATTAAATGAAAACGATCCATCGGCAAATATACATACATATGTTTACCACTAAACTAAAATTCCTTTGCACTATGTTTGGATAGAGTTCGTATTTGAATGCTTGACATGATCTAACATCCATCCCACCTATTTATTTAATTTCATTTTGAACATATACCGAACCATTCCCGTATTACTATTTTAAAAATCAAAATTTGACTCAAATATTTATAGCAACATTTCTACTTTCATCTTTCACTTATTTTTGAGAAAATATGTATGTACACATGTACATACACTACATCAAAAAATTGCACATACAGCAGACTCGTTTGATGAAAATTTAATTTATTTTATTGCAAAATAAAATTTCTTTCAAAATTCATTTTATTTTTAATTGTTCATAATAAAAACTATAGGAAACAAAACAAGAAGTATTTATTCAAGTTGAAATTTACGAAAAAAAAACATCAAAAAATTGCACATACACTCATAAAAAATATGGCTTTTGTAGTGTTTAGTATGGGGTGTGGTATCCTTTTGCGGTTATAACATTTGTTAAGCGATTCTTCATTGAAAACACTAGCTTACTAGTGACTTCGGGAAATATCTGGTTCCACTCCTCTACAATAAGGTCTTTAAGATGATTTTTGCTTGTTATGTGGTGTTCCCGGAGCTTCCTTTCTAAAATGTCGCAAAGATGCGGTAACACAGATCTTACATTGTACAGCAACCATTCCTTCACTAGCATGGATGAATGCTTTGGATCGTTGTCCTGAACCAAAAAAAAATCGTTCTTTAAACCAATTTTAGTTGCACTAGCCTTCAAGTTTTCTGTAAGAATCTGTAGGTACTTGTGTTTGTCCATTGTGGTTTCAACAAAAACCAGATTCCCCACCCCATTTGCTTCCATCGCTCCCCAGACCATAATATTGCCACAACCGTGTTTCGCAGTAGGTATCAAATTCTTCATTTCCAAAGCTGTATTAGCTTTACGCCACACAAATCGACGACCATCAGATCCAAAGACGTTAAATTTACTTTCGTCTACAAATATAACGTTTTTCCGAAAGTCATCTGATTTCGTCACGTATTCATTTCCGTAAGCAATACAGATGCTGCAAGAAAAAAGCGAAGAAGAAGTGCGCTCAGCTTCAAGCAGAGAGTACGGAGGGCCTGTATCGGGAGCTGGAGAAAATATTTTCCCCGGTTGCCGATGCAAACCAGGCTATCCAGGAGCTGCGAAGACACAATATGAACAAGAGTGCCACTATCTTCAAAATAGCCGCCCAAAGAAGGAAGAATGCTCAGGAGATTCGTTCGCCAAAGTTCATTAGCAATGCTCATGGCCAGCTTCTTGTGGATGACGACAAAATTCTGCAGAGGTGGCGGCAGTATTGTGAAGAGCTTTTGAATGAACAGTTTCCCCGGCTATACTTTCCAAGAGCCACCCCTAACTGTGAAGAAATACCCGACATTACAGTCGCAGAAGTTAGTGAGGCCGTCAAATACTCCAAAAAACGAAAAGCGATTGGGCCAGACGAAATACCCTCTGAGTTCTGGAAAAAGATGGGAGATATCGGGTTCAGATGGCTCAGAATTCTCATCTCCAAATTCGTGAGAGGTGATCCAATGCCGAATGAATGGAGGGAAAGTTACCTTCTCCCTGTATATAAAGAGAAGGGTGATACGCGAAACTGTGATAACTACCGTTCGATCAAGCTGATGTCACACACCATGAAGATCGTTGAGCGGGTATTAGGTGGCCGACTGCGAAAAATAATACGGCTATCTGATGATCAGTGCGGGTTTGTCGCGGGTAAATAAACCACAGATGCAATCCAAAGTATAAGGATCATAATGGAAAAACATCGTGATTCCTTAAGGGATTTGCATATTGTATTGGTTGACTTTGAAAAGGCATTCGACAGACAACCACGAGATCTGATATGGGTGGCGCTAAGACATCGAAGGGTTCCAGAAACCTATGTACAGATGATTATGGACATGTACGAAGGAGCAAAGACAAAAGTAAGATGCCCCGCTGGAGTAACCGAAGAGTTCCCAATCAAAGTCGGGGTACACCAGGGAAGCGTTTTAAGTCCTTTGCTCTTTATTACAGTCCTTGATTATCTGCTTGAAGATAAAGTGATGGACCCCAAGGTACATCAGTTATTCTTTGCTGACGATGGAGCGATCATAAGTGAGGATCCTACATCCCTGCAACGAGCACTTGATGTGTGGGTGGACGTTTTGGAGGGAAATGGGTATCGCATTAGTTCAAAAAAGACAGAGTACTTGTGCTGCCCGTTCTCTGATCCACTCAGGCCTATTCCAGACATTTATTTGAATGGAACAGTGCTTCCCAAGTGCGAAAAGTTCAAATATCTGGGATCTATGATCAATAGCAAAGCAACTTGTGATGACGACATCAATCATCGTGTAAGCGTAGGGTGGATGAAGTGGCGAGATAATTCCGCTATCTTCTGTGACAGAAAAATGCCCCCTAAGTTGAAAGGAAGGCTCTACACCGCAGTTGTACGTCCAGCGCTCACATACGGTTCACAATGTTGGACGATGTACAAAAAGTATGAGAGTAAATTAACGGCAGCTGAGATGAAGATGCTTCGCATGACAGCAGGAGTGACAAAGCTTGATCGAATAAGAAGTTCGAAGATCCGTGGAAGCTTTCACATCAAGGAAACCATCGTACAAAAAATAGAGCGTGACCGGCTCAGTTGGTATTGCCACGTTTAAAGAAGAGATCATTTGAACCCTGTTAAAAAGGCAATATCAATGCACGTTCCAAAGACATCGCGATGTAGGAAAGGCAGGCCTATAAACGCCTGGATCAGACAAATGCGACGACATCGGCATTTCATTGGCCTCAGTAACCGAGTGATCCAAAATCGGATCAGGCCTGCCGATATTTTCTGAGGTCAAATAGGCGAACCCCACAGGCGGATCAGTAGAAATGCGGTGAAGTGGGAGGGTTGTGATCCCTTGTTTTCGGATCATAGCCTCGCTGATAAAAGGAAGAAGAAGATTCATTTCCGTAAGCCAAACGCCGAGCTGCATTAACCTTGGAAATGTATGGTTTTTTCCTTGCCACGCGTTCATGGTATTCTTTGCTATGCAGGAAATTCCGTATGGTCTGAGCGTTTACTGTTACTCCTTTATATTTATTAATTTCTGCAGCTATTTTTGGAGCACTGGATTTGGGGTTGTTCTTTATAATTCGTTCAATTTTTCGTTCTAAATAATTGTTTAAAACTTTTTTACAACCTCTTCCTGAGGCGATATCGAAGCTCTTATTTTTTTCAACATTTTTTATAACACTTTGCACTGTTGGACGTGGTCTATCCACAATCCTTGATATTTCCATATAACTTTTGCCCTCATCTTTAAGCTTTACAAAAAATTTTTTTATGTCAACTGGAACTTTCTTGTGCGATGCAGACATTTTAGCAAAAACTTTGTAAAATCAAGGACTACTGAGCTCTTTGCACATTAAACGACTACTGCAGACTTCACTGAAATCTGTTCAAATCCTGATGGTGACAATGCACAACAAAAAAGTACCGTTTTGTGCTGGTAAGTTAATGGCGCCGTGCTTGTATGTGCAATTTTTTGATATTGATGGGAATCTTTTTACTAGCAAAAAAGTAATTGTTTCCATACAAAATTGCTAATTTTTGATATGTATTTCTTATTTGTGATAGTACTTATCAGAATTAATAGCAAAACGGCAAAAAAGTATAAGCACTTTGTTATAATTCATAAAACATAAACAAATATTTCCAATTTTAACTGCTATACCATATGTGCAATTTTTTGATATAGTGTATATGTATTTGTACCACTACTCCTCTCTTCGTATGTTATAACCCAATACAACATGCTATTAATTACTACAAAAACAGCTGTAAGCTGCAACTATTTTTTTATATTAAGAGCAATTAACGAAAACCCTTCTTCGAAAAAATAATCTCAAGTGTTTAATTACAGAATTACTTAATTGGTAGAGCAGGTAGGCCGTTTGATCATTAGTTTATTACAAGAGAATATAAGGACGCATTTTCAAGGCAGTACAGGTAGTTTTGAAATCCTATAAATACCGTGCTCAGTGCGTACGAAGTGCATCGTCACATTCTAACTACAACTGAAGCAGCACGCATTTGCAAATATTTAGTAATCAAGGCAGTACAGGTAGTTTTGAAATCCTATAAGTACCGTGCTCAGTGCGTACGAAGTGCATAGTCACATTCTAACTACAACTGAAGCAGCACGCATTTGCAAATATTTAGTAATCAAGGCAGTACAGGTAGTTTTGAAATCCTATAAATACCGTGCTCAGTGCGTACAAAGTGCATAGTCACATTCTAACTACAACTAAAGCAACATGGAATTTAAGCACGTGGACTTAGTAGACAAGGCTTCAACTCCAGAAGACATGAAAAGAGTGCTTCGAAGAAATGTGGACTATTTCGAACGACGTGCCTTGGATATAGTGGCCACCGGAATCCTACTATCGGGCGTAGTCTCTGAGTTCAAGCTTACATTCAAACTGGAGGACGATGACTTCAAGCGAGCACCGAAACTACGACAAGGCCACTCGGAACCAGAGGATATTCACGCATTACTTGATTATGTTAATTGGCTTCAAAAGGAGCAGGAACATCTTACCGCACAGGCAAATTTTATGTATAAATACGTCTTAGAGAACTATGCAGACAAAGACTGCATATTCAACATAGTTCATTATAAGTTACCAGCATCGAGGAGAAACAAAAGAAAACTGAGATTTGACAGCCATTTGGACTCAGATCGGCCACCGAAGCGACGACCGTGCATCGAAGAGTATCCCAGAAAATTAAACCCATCCTCCGACATCCTAGTCATTGGACCAAATAGGACATTGCTCCACCGAAAAGTCTACGAATTGGTAGATTGGGGGCATTGGGCATCAGCAACAGTGCAGCTGTGTGATTTTCTTTTTAATGAGCGTATCTTGGCTACGCATTCGGTGACCGGAAACAAATCAATCCGTGATGGACCACTAAAGGGACAGCTGGATCCTGAAAAGACATCCGATATTATTTACTTGGTGTGCTCTAAGTTTAAGGAAAGTCAACCACTTGTACAATCTGCGATCAACAAGAGATGTGCTGAGGTTTCCAAGAAGATCAGGGAACGTGTGACAAAGAAGTATTTTACGCATTTTGCTTAAACGCATTTTTTTTTTAAATCTTACTTTAGTTGTATGAAACAACTTAAGAAAAAATGTATTCAATGTAAACTATAAATATAAATTATGTAGTAGTTAAGAGTATAAGTTTCTTAAATAAAAATATAAAAACAAACTAAAAACTTTGGAATTTTTATTCTATATATGTTAGGTTGAACAGAGAAGCATTCGTCATTGCCTCGTTGAGTAATCATATAAATTTGACACTGCTCATTTTAATGGGATATAAGGAAGCCTAGCGGTAAAAGAAAGATTCATAAAAAATGTTGGATTTGAATTTGAGAGTACAGTGGGAAGAAAATGAATTTGACTTACCAATAGAAGCCACATTTAAGACTTTTTTAAAAATTCATATTGTTGATATTTGTGTCATGGTTTCTGAAAGATTGAGTATATTACAGTTCTCAAGAGAAAACTGGTCAGAGAGTTGAGCAAGTAAGCATGACGAGTAGCATGTTGGCTTTAACGCAATTACTTACTTAGGTGGCTCTACAGTTCGGGATGAATCTGCATTTTGCTCTGTCTTTAGCTAAGTAATTGCTCCAGTTGCGCACTCCAAGTTGGTCGAGGTTTCTTTGATTTTGTACGCGCCATCTTTGGCGAAAAGATTCTCTACTGCCTCGTTCCTCCGGATTATAGCCGAAGACCCTGCGGCCCGGAGCATTGGTGTCCATCCACTCTACATATCCTAGCCATCTCAAACGTCCAATACGCAGTAAAGCAAGACTGGGATGATCAAGGTCTTATACAGTGCCTTCCTCTCAACTTAGGTGACATTTTTTAGTCACAGAAGATAGCGGAATTTTCTCGTCACTTCATCCATCCTACGCTTACGCGATGATTGATGACGTCATCACAAGTTGCTGTGCTATTGATCATAGATCGCAGATATTTGAACTTTTCGCAGTCGGGAAGAACATAAAAATACAAATACAAATATTTGGCGCAACAGCTCTTTGAAGTGCCAGGGCCTAGCTTCTCGCAAGCACTCATGTTGTGTGCGTTACGTTTTTCACACGAATGGAAGGGACCTACAGTTTAATGCCGTATCCTAATGGCGATTTGTGAAGCTTTTTCGTGACAACAATACTCTCGGATGTTTGTCAGACGCTCGCGAGAGGTGGGACCGTGAAAAAACTTGTTGGTATTTTCTGGGATTCGAACTTGGAACCTCATGCGTAGTGATCCGACACACTAACCACTTACGCCACGGCGCCCACGTCGGTAGGAACTATTCCATTCAAATAAATGTCTGCAATAGGCTTGAGTGGATCAGAGAACGGGCTAGCGCTAGTACTCTGTCCTTTATGCGATACTCATTTCCCTCGAGAACGTCCACCCACACATCGAGTGCTAGTTGCATGGATGTAGGATCCCCACTTATGATGGCTCCATCGTCAGCAAAAAATAACTGATGTACCTTGGGGTCCATCAGTTTACTTTCAAGCAGATAATCAAGGGCTGTAATAAAAACCAAAGGACTTAAGACGCTTCGCTGGTGCACCCCGACTTCGATTGGGAACTCTTCGGTTACTCCAGCGGGGCATCTTACTCTTGTCTTTGCTCCTTCGTACATGTCCATGATCATGTGTACATAGGTTTCTGGGAACCCCTCGATGTCTTAGCGCCACCCATATCAGACCTAGTGGTTGTCTATCGAATGCCTTTTCTAAGTCAATATTCAAATTCTCTCAGGAATCACGATGCTTTTCCATTATGATCCTTATAAATACTTTGGAGTGCATCTGTGTTTGATTTACCCGAGACAAACCCGCACTGATCATCAGATGGCCGTATTATTTTTCGCAGTCGGCTACCTACGAGTAATACCCGCTTAAAGATCTTCATGGTGTGTGAAATCAGCTTGATCGAACGGTAGTTATCGACGTTTCGCGTATCACCCTTCCCTTTGTATACAGGGAGAAGGTAACTTTCCCTCCATTGATTCGGCATTGGAGATGAGAATTCTGAGCCATCTGAACCCGACGTCTTTCATCTTTTTCCAGAACTCAGAGGGCATCTCGTCTGGCCCAACCGCTTTTCGTTTTTTGGAACATTTGATCGCCTCACTAACTTCTTCGACTGTAATGTCGGGTATTTCTTCAAAGTTAGGGGTGGCTCTTGGAAAGTATAGCCGGGGAAACTATTCAAAAATTCATTCGCAAAATTCCTATTATGGTGTAAGATCGTATCGAATCTATTCCCATGGCATCAAGACCGGCGATGCGCAATCTTGTTCTTACAAAAGCAGGACACTGACAGATCAAAATAGACTTGCATGTATAGTCTGCTTTGGGAGTTTATTTTGGGTAATTCTAGTCTACTAGATACGAAAACTATATCAGATCTGACGAATTGACTCTAGTTCTTAAGACGAAGACAACCGTCTTTCTACACTCTTCATTCCTTCGTACTTAGCTAGTAGTAAAAAAAAAAAACAATTATGTAGCCAATAGTGTCTGCAATTAGGTTCATTAAGTTTTATTACTTGTTATTTTGTTTTATTACATGCAATTTAAATTACTTGTTACTAAAAGATAATAGCAATAATAAAAACAATAAACCAATAAGTACTTTACAATCAATTTATTGTGCGCAATAAAACTGCCATAGAAATATTTTCCGCAGGTACAGAAACCGAGCAAGTTGGGATTTCTAGTAAGTAGGTAGCAAGCCTTTTAGTGGCTGGTCAAACCTTAGTGCATGCGATCATATGAAAACACAAGCGTTTTCACTTAGCTGAGGCCTACCAACTCCTACTCTCTACATCCACGCGGTAACATCTGGGTGCCTAGTACCTTAATCCAAGAAATGGGTAATCAACCCCGTTTGGCGGCAGCAGATGAGAGAGGGGGGGAAGAGTGTTTTCTCACTAGAGCACTTCTTCCTGTTCCTGGCGGCAGCGGACGAATTGCCTAGACGGAGTCAACGGTGCCGTCTATAGTTCAACCAGTTAGGTTGAACTTAGTGAATACCTTGCACGACCTACTTCGTCGTAATCGGACCACAGGTCGGTAAGGAATTTCCAATGTTGGTCAGGACCTTGGAATAGTGCTGGTGATGGCGGAGCTCTTAATGGGTCAACGACAGCGCTCATGCTCCCGTAGTGGACTACTAGCACCGGTGTACTCGGCCCCTCGTCCTAGGGGAATAATTAAGGAACTGGCCCCCCGGGTTCGGGGTTGTGTCGTCGGGGTAACTTCCCTACCACGTAAGAAGCCTATGGTTCCGAAACAACCAAAAGGCTCGGATAAGGACGACTCAACTGATGACGACCCCAGCAAACGAAATAAAGACAACAACCTTCGGATCTGTACGTTGAACGTTATGTCCCTTTATAGACCACGTGCAGCTGAACAACTAGCAGAGGCCCTAGACTGCTATAAAGCAGATATTACCGCCATCCAGGAAGTGCGATGGGATGGGCCGGGCAAAAAGAGGATGAAAAACTGTGACATCTACTACGGTGATTGCTACAGAGGCAACAGGCAACGCTTATTCGGATGCGGATTTGTCATACGCGGTAGACTTAGGCAAGAAGTCCTAAGCTTCCGACATGTAAGCGACCGTATTTTGACTATCCGGATCAAGGCTAAATTCGCTAACACAAGCCTAATATGTGTTCATGCCCCCACGGAAGAAAAGGACCCTGCCACTAAAGAGTGTTTCTACGAGCTCCTCGACACAACATACGAGCAATGTCCTAAATACGACCATAAAATCGTGTTTTGTAGGGCAGTCGGTAAGCATAGCCTACACGACACCACGTCTGATAACGAACTAAGGCTAATTGATTTCATAGACGCGGACAAAATGATAAAATATTTTAGTTGTCAAAGCAATGTAGAGTGAAACGTTGTGATGAATATGCTGTTGCTTGTCGAATTAGATGATGACAGAGTTTCTTTTTGTTCACCAAATCAGACCCAAAAACTGGTATTCGCCTCAAGAAACGAAATGAAAGGGTTCGGAGAACTACTATCCTTGTAACGTGTAGCAATTTTTTTTTGTATACTTTCCATGTAAACTTGATTTAAAATCAAACTTATCCTGGATTTGCAGATATTTGCAAACATCTATATCATAAGATTATGAGAAAGTTTTTGAAAATATTGTCTCAGGGAGCATCTTATACCCCACGAAAAGCGGGGGATAAGCCTTGTGAAACCTAAACCCTTTAAAGAACTTCCCTTCCAGATTTTGCAATAAACAAACATTTAAAAAATTCTTTTTCTTCTATTTTATTCATATTCTTGAAACTTTCTAACAGTAAATAACTACATACAAGCAAAATATAAAACCTTAAACAAAAATTACGGATTTTTGCCGCGTGCCTCCTGGCAGCATCTTCGCATCTTTTCGTCATGGTGTAATGCACGATTCGTTCCTTCGCACGGAACTTGGAGCACACCAAATAAACAATATCGGCCGTCTTGCCAGGGTCCAGTTGTGACTTCAGTGGTCCATCATAGACTGATTCGTTACCAGTCAAGGAATGCGTAGCCATGATATTATCGCCAAATATGCGACTACACAGCTGCATTGTTGCTGACACCGAATCCACCCAACGTATCGATTCGTAGTCATTGCGGTGTAGCTGTGTCCTGTTTGGCCCGATAAGCAAGATATCAGAACACGGGTCTAACTTCTTTGGATACTCTTCGAGGCACGGTCGTCGTTTTGGTGGTTGCTCCATCTCGGGATGGCTGTCAGAGCTGATTTTCCTTTTCCCTCCTTCCGATGCGGAAGACTTTTCATCACCAGAGCTTTGCGACTTACGCATTGAATGGCTGCTAGACGCAGTTTTGTTTTGACTTTCCTCCGATGCTGGTGACTTTTCATCGCGAGGCTTATGCTGATGACGGTCAGACTTGGTTTTACTGCTCTTTTGTTCCGATGAGGATGACTTTTCATCGTGAGTGGGATCAGGTTTAGGCTGAGGATGGCTATCAGAGCTACTTTTCCTTTTGCTTCCTTCTGATGCTGATGACTTTTCATCGCGGGGCTTATGCTGATGATGGTCATACTTGGTTTTGTTGCTCTTTCGGTCTAAAGCGGATGACTTTTCATCACAGGATAGTTGGGGTTTTGCCTCTGAGGTATCCTTTGAGTGTGACCTCCGCCTAATTATTTCCACTGTGTAGTCCTTATTTCTATACTCCCGTTGAATCTCGTTGACTTTTGCAGTAGCCTTCTCCAGAAGTTTACTGCGGTCCTTTTCAAGCGACTTAATACGTTTAAGTAAATGCTCAATATATTCTGGCTTTGAGCGGTCCATTTGAGATTTCTCCTTCCATTTGCCGTCGTTGTCTTTCAAGCTGAACTCAAATGTACGCTTAGAGACCTCGCCTGATGAGTGTTTTTCCCGGATCAGTACTTCTAAGACAAGCCTTTCCAAGTCCTTCTCCAGTTTCTCAAGACTTTTCCTCAAGTCAAACCCAAGGAAATTTTGTAGTACGGTAAACTCTGGTGTTTCAACTAGAGTTGAAGGTTTGGTTGCGAAATAAGTGTATGCCATGATTTTGAGCTTGACGTCCGTTCACTATTGAATGAAGTTTGATTATGCAATTCACATGCACTCACCACGGTACTTATAAGGATTTCAGGCTATAAAAAAAGTACATAATCTACCTGCGCTGCGTAGTGCAACAATTTTGCAAAACCCACCCTTACCGCGATGAACCAATAATAAGCAAGGGTGGTGTCAGTATTACTTGTTGATTAGTATTAGTAATTAAGGATGCTTTGTTATTACCAAGGGTTGGTCTTTACTAGCAGCCTTTTTTTTTGCCAACGCACTGCCTTTTTACCTGACGAGAGGTACAAGGGCAGTTGTAAAAATTAGGTTTGAAAATTGTTGTTGTAAAAGTGTATCTTATCAGGTAAAACTGTACGCACGCACTAACGACTTAACCTATTAGAAGGAGTACGCTTCCGCACTGTATATTGAGGGTTAGTAATGGGTAGATTATCAGGTAGATTGTACCTTGTTCTTACAAAAGCTGTACACTGACAGAGAAAAATAGACTTGCACGTAGAGTCTGCAGTGACCACTGATGTTGCAGCTGGACTTTGGGAGATGATTTTGTGTAATTCCTGTCTACTGGATACGAAAACTATTATATATCAGATCTGCCGAATTGACTCTAGTTCTTAAGACAAAGACAACGCTCTTTCTATACTCTTCATTCCTTTGTACTTAGTTAATAAAAACAAACAAATGAAGGGTCAATAGTTTCCACAGGTAGGCTAATTAAATTTGTTATTACCACGTAACTTTAATCACTTGTTAATAAGAGACAATAGTAATAAAAAACAAACAATAAACTAATAATTATTTTATTATTGTATTGTTATTGTGCCTTATAAAACTGCCATAGAAATATTTTCCACAGGTACAGAAACCGAGCAAGTAGGTAGAAAACCTTTTAGAATTAAATCAATTATTACATTAGTGTATACTAAATTCAGAAAAAAGTGAATTCCGCAGAAATTTGGTTTTATTCCAGACTTACAGGAATAATCTCTGAATCCTGTTTCGTAGGCGTGTCAATATTTAAGTATTATTAATTCGCCTACCTGCTCTTTTTATAACCAATCAATTTTCAGGAAAAAGGGGTTGGGAAAATTATAGCTTCGAATGGATAGATCTAAATATATGAGGCCAGACTGTTCCAAAAAAACAGACCACTATGACTTAAAAGCCCGATTATTGTATTATAGTTGAGCTTAATGCAAGCAACTCTTTAATAATTACTTGAAGCTGGGCTTAAACATAATTAACAAAAACAAAACAGAAATATCCAATGTGTCAAGGGTTGGCATTCTGGTTGATTGTTTGTATTAGAGCGGGAGAATAAATCACGCATGGTCTGTGCTTTTATAGTCAGTAACGTATTGACGTTTTATGTGGTTCCGAAACAACCAAAAGCCTTGGATAAGGATGACTCAACTGATGACGACCCCAGCAAACGAAATAAAGACAACAACCTTCGGATCTGTACGTTGAACGTTCTGTCCCTTTATAGACCACGTGCAGCCGAACAACTAGCAGAGGCCCTAGACTGCTATAAAGCAGATATTACCGCCATCCAGGAAGTGCGATGGGATGGGCCGGGCAAAAAGAGGATGAAAAACTGTGACATCTACTACGGTGATTGCTACAGAGGCAAGTTTTAAGCTTCCGACGCGTGGGCGACCGTATTTTGACTATCCGGATCAAGGGTAAATTCGCTAACATAAGCCTAATATGTGTTCATGCCCCCACAGAAGAAGAGGACTCTGCTGTTTCCGCGAGCTCCTCGACAAAACGTACGAGCAATGTCCTAAATACGGCGTTAAAATCGTATTGGGCGATTTTATCGCCAAAATAGGAAAGGAGGACGTCTTTGGCAGGGCAGTCGGTAAGCATAGCCTACGCGACACTACGTCTGATAACGGACTAAGGCTAATTGATTTCGCTGTGGAGCGAAATGTCACCATAGCAAGCACATGGTTTCCTCATCTTGATATTCATAAGCAGACATGGCGGTCCAATGATCATATAACGATCAAACAAGTTGATCATATTGCGATTGACGCAAGGCATACCTCCAGTATTCTTGATGTTCGGACCTTCCGAACGGCCAACATAGACTCGGATCATTACCTTGTTGTAGCCAAGGTACGAATGCGGATATGCAAATCTGAGCAACAAAGAAGAATCACTGTGAGAAAATTTAACGTCGAAAAGCTACAATCGCAAGAGACCGTCCGGCTCTTCGCTGAACGCGTATTCCGAAATTTCTCAATCACCCCTATGCCGGCCGCCAGCATCAAGTGCCGAAGACCAGTGGCAACGGTGCCAACATGTCATCAGAAACGCCGCGACTGATGTGCTCGCTCGCCCACCACCGCGAAGCCCCTGGTTTGACGACTACCTCGAAGCACTACGCCGTCTGCACAAAGAAGGGCTTTAATCAGCACACCTCCATTCTCAACACAACTAGGTAGGAAACCCACAATATGCACAGCGAAGATATCCCAATCCTGCTGTATTGTGCGGTGGCACGGACTCTGTTAAAAGCTGATGAGGATGCTTTTGTTGCTTTGAGAGAAAAGTTCTCCGAGGAATCTTTGGTTCCGTCTGCATAGACGCGGAGTGGAGGAGAAATGTCCAATTATACGCCATATACAAGGACATCGACTTAGCCAAAAGAGACCCGGATGAACAGCGCAGTAGAGAATGACCTCGCAGTAGCTGTTACAAACAAGTGGAGGGGGACCTCAATCACACAGGTATACCCCGGACAATAGCACCATCTAAGAAACATATAAGTATGTGTGTACTGAAGATTTGGTTCCATTGGTCACCCTGACAATAAGAAAACATAACAGAAACGATCAGAGTAACAGAAGGGACTTCACATTCCAGTGTTACCACGTGAGCAAATTTTTAAGAAGAGAGGGACAAAATGATAAAATATTTTAGTTTTCAAAGCAATTTAGAGTCAAACGTTGTGATGAATATGCTGATGCTTGTCGAACTAGATGATGACAGAGTTTCTTTTTGTTCACCAAATCAGACCCAAAAACTGGTATTCGCCTCAAGAAACGAAATGAAAGGTGTTCGGAGAACTACTATCCTTGTAACGTGTAGCAATTTTTTTTTGTATATTTTCCATGTAAACTTGATTTAAAATCAAACTTATCCTGGATTTGCAGATATTTGCAAACATCTATATCATAAGATTACGAGAAAGTTTTTGAAAATATTGTCTCAGGGAGCATCTTATACCCCACGAAAAGCGGGGGATAAGCCTTGTGAAACCTAAACCCTTTAAAGAACTTCCCTTCCAGATTTTGCAATAAACAAACATTTAAAAAATTCTTTTTCTTCTATTTTATTCATATTCTTGAAACTTTCTAACAGTAAATAACTACATACAAGCAAAATATAAAACCTTAATCAAATAAATCTATGGATTTTTGCCGCGTGCCTCCTGGCAGCATCTTCGCATCTTTTCGTCATTGTGTAATGCACGATTCGTTCCTTCGCACGGAACTTGGAGCACACCAAATATACAATATCGGCCGTCTTGCCAGGGTCCAGTTGTGACTTCAGTGGTCCATCATAGACTGATTCGTTACCAGTCAAGGAATGCGTAGCCATGATATTATCGCCAAATATGTGACTACACAGCTGCATTGTTGCTGACACCGAATCCACCCAACGTATCGATTCGTAGTCATTGCGGTGTAGCTGTGTCCTGTTTGGCCCGATAAGCAAGATATCAGAACACGGGTCTAACTTCTTTGGATACTCTTCGAGGCACGGTCGTCGTTTTGGTGGTTGCTCCATCTCGGGATGGCTGTCAGAGCTGATTTTCCTTTTCCCTCCTTCCGATGCGGAAGACTTTTCATCACCAGAGCTTTGCGACTTACGCATTGAATGGCTGCTAGACGCAGTTTTGTTTTGACTTTCCTCCGATGCTGGTGACTTTTCATCGCGAGGCTTATGCTGATGACGGTCAGACTTGGTTTTACTGCTCTTTTGTTCCGATGAGGATGACTTTTCATCGTGAGTGGGATCAGGTTTAGG
The DNA here is from genome assembly GCA_945910035.1 of Brachypalpus laphriformis. Classification (NCBI taxonomy): domain Eukaryota; kingdom Metazoa; phylum Arthropoda; class Insecta; order Diptera; family Syrphidae; genus Brachypalpus; species Brachypalpus laphriformis. Next base: position 41,710,689 of record OX246756.1, read on the forward strand.
CTGAGGATGGCTATCAGAGCTACTTTTCCTTTTGCTTCCTTCTGATGCTGATGACTTTTCATCGCGGGGCTTATGCTGATGATGGTCATACTTGGTTTTGTTGCTCTTTCGGTCTAAAGCGGATGACTTTTCATCACAGGATAGTTGGGGTTTTGCCTCTGAGGTATCCTTTGAGTGTGACCTCCGCCTAATTATTTCCACTGTGTAGTCCTTATTTCTATACTCCCGTTGAATCTCGTTGACTTTTGCAGTAGCCTTCTCCAGAAGTTTACTGCGGTCCTTTTCAAGCGACTTAATACGTTTAAGTAAATGCTCAATATATTCTGGCTTTGAGCGGTCCATTTGAGATTTCTCCTTCCATTTGCCGTCGTTGTCTTTCAAGCTGAACTCAAATGTACGCTTAGAGACCTCGCCTGATGAGTGTTTTTCCCGGATCAGTACTTCTAAGACAAGCCTTTCCAAGTCCTTCTCCAGTTTCTCAAGACTTTTCCTCAAGTCGAACCCAAGGAAATTTTGTAGTACGGTAAACTCTGGTGTTTCAACTAGAGTTGAAGGTTTGGTTGCGAAATAAGTGTATGCCATGATTTTGAGCTTGACCTCCGTTCACTATTGAATGAAGTTTGATTATGCAATTCACATGCACTCACCACGGTACTTATAAGGATTTCAGGCTATAAAAAAAGTACATAATCTACCTGCGCTGCGTAGTGCAACAATTTTGCAAAACCCACCCTTACCGCGATGAACCAATAATAAGCAAGGGTGGTGTCAGTATTACTTGTTGATTAGTATTAGTAATTAAGGATGCTCTGTTATTACCAAGGGTTGGTCTTTACTAGCAGCCTTTTTTTTGCCAACGCACTGCCTTTTTACCTGACGAGAGGTACAAGGGCAGTTGTAAAAATTAGGTTTGAAAATTGTTGTTGTAAAAGTGTATCTTATCAGGTAAAACTGTACGCACGCACTAACGACTTAACCTATTAGAAGGAGTACGCTTTCGCACTGTATATTGAGGGTTAGTAATGGGTAGATTATCAGGTAGATTGTACCTTGTTCTTACAAAAGCTGTACACTGACAGAGAAAAATAGACTTGCACGTAGAGTCTGCAGTGACCACTGATGTTGCAGCTGGACTTTGGGAGATGATTTTGTGTAATTCCTGTCTACTGGATACGAAAACTATTATATATCAGATCTGCCGAATTGACTCTAGTTCTTAAGACAAAGACAACGCTCTTTCTATACTCTTCATTCCTTTGTACTTAGTTAATAAAAACAAACAAATGAAGGGTCAATAGTTTCCACAGGTAGGCTAATTAAATTTGTTATTACCACGTAACTTTAATCACTTGTTAATAAGAGACAATAGTAATAAAAAACAAACAATAAACTAATAATTATTTTATTATTGTATTGTTATTGTGCCTTATAAAACTGCCATAGAAATATTTTCCACAGGTACAGAAACCGAGCAAGTAGGTAGAAAACCTTTTAGAATTAAATCAATTATTACATTAGTGTATACTAAATTCAGAAATTTGGTTTTATTCCAGACTTACAGGAATAATCTCTGAATCCTGTTTCGTAGGCGTGTCAATATTTAAGTATTATTAATTCGCCTACCTGCTCTTTTTATAACCAATCAATTTTCAGGAAAAAGGGGTTGGGAAAATTATAGCCTCGAATGGATAGATCTAAATATATGAGGCCAGACTGTTCCAAAAAAACAGACCACTATGACTTAAAAGCCCGATTATTGTATTATAGTTGAGCTTAATGCAAGCAACTCTTTAATAATTACTTGAAGCTGGGCTTAAACATAATTAACAAAAACAAAACAGAAATATCCAATGTGTCAAGGGTTGGCATTCTGGTTGATTGTTTGTATTAGAGCGGGAGAATAAATCACGCATGGTCTGTGCTTTTATAGTCAGTAACGTATTGACGTTTAATGTGGTTCCGAAACAACCAAAAGCCTTGGATAAGGATGACTCAACTGATGACGACCCCAGCAAACGAAATAAAGACAACAACCTTCGGATCTGTACGTTGAACGTTCTGTCCCTTTATAGACCACGTGCAGCCGAACAACTAGCAGAGGCCCTAGACTGCTATAAAGCAGATATTACCGCCATCCAGGAAGTGCGATGGGATGGGCCGGGCAAAAAGAGGATGAAAAACTGTGACATCTACTACGGTGATTGCTACAGAGGCAACAGGCAACGCTTATTCGGATGCGGATTTGTCATACGCGGTAGACTTAGGCAAGAAGTCCTAAGCTTCCGACATGTAAGCGACCGTATTTTGACTATCCGGATCAAGGCTAAATTCGCTAACACAAGCCTAATATGTGTTCATGCCCCCACGGAAGAAAAGGACCCTGCCACTAAAGAGTGTTTCTACGAGCTCCTCGACACAACATACGAGCAATGTCCTAAATACGACCATAAAATCGTGTTTTGTAGGGCAGTCGGTAAGCATAGCCTACACGACACCACGTCTGATAACGAACTAAGGCTAATTGATTTCATAGACGCGGACAAAATGATAAAATATTTTAGTTGTCAAAGCAATGTAGAGTGAAACGTTGTGATGAATATGCTGTTGCTTGTCGAATTAGATGATGACAGAGTTTCTTTTTGTTCACCAAATCAGACCCAAAAACTGGTATTCGCCTCAAGAAATGAAATGAAAGGTGTTCGATTTGTAGAACATTATAGCAAATTCACCGGAGAACTACTATCCTTGTAACGTGTAGCAATTTTTTTTTGTATATTTTCCATGTAAACTTGACTTAAGATCAAACTCATCTTGGATTTGCAGACATTTTCAAACATCTATATCATAAGACTACGAGAAAGTTTTTGAAAATATGTGATGTTCCTATATTTTTTCAGGGAGCATCTTATACCCCACGAAAAGCGGGGGATAAGCCTTGTGAAACATAAACCCTTTATAGAAGCAACTTCCCTTCCAGATAAGAATATCAATTTTGCAATAAACAAACATTTAAAAAATTCTTTTTCTTCTATTTTATTCATATTCTTGAAACTTCCTAACAGTAAATAACTACATACAAGCAAAATATAAAACCTTAATCAAATATTACGGATTTTTGCCGCGTGCCTCCTGGCAGCATCTTCGCATCTTTTCGTCATGGTGTAATGCACGATTCGTTCCTTCGCACGGAACTTGGAGCACACCAAATAAACAATATCGGCCGTCTTGCCAGGGTCCAGTTGTGACTTCAGTGGTCCATCATAGACTGATTCGTTACCAGTCAAGGAATGCGTAGCCATGATATTATCGCCAAATATGCGACTACACAGCTGCATTGTTGCTGACACCGAATCCACCCAACGTATCGATTCGTAGTCATTGCGGTGTAGCTGTGTCCTGTTTGGCCCGATAAGCAAGATATCAGAACACGGGTCTAACTTCTTTGGATACTCTTCGAGGCACGGTCGTCGTTTAGGTGGTTGCTCCATCTCGGGATGGCTGTCAGAGCTGATTTTCCTTTTCCCTCCTTCTGATGCGGAAGACTTTTCATCACCAGAGCTTTGCGACTTACGCATTGAATGGCTGCTAGACGCAGTTTTGTTTTGACTTTCCTCCGATGCTGGTGACTTTTCATCGCGAGGCTTATGCTGATGACGGTCAGACTTGGTTTTACTGCTCTTTTGTTTCGATGAGGATGACTTTTCATCGTGAGTGGGATCAGGTTTAGGCTGAGGTTGGCTATCAGAGCTACTTTTCCTTTTGCTTCCTTCTGATGCTGATGACTTTTCATCGCGGGGCTTATGCTGATGATGGTCATACTTGGTTTTGTTGCTCTTTCGGTCTAAAGCGGATGACTTTTCATCACAGGATAGTTGGGGTTTTGCCTCTGAGGTATCCTTTGAGTGTGACCTCCGCCTAATTATTTCCACTGTGTAGTCCTTATTTCTATACTCCCGTTGAATCTCGTTGACTTTTGCAGTAGCCTTCTCCAGAAGTTTACTGCGGTCCTTTTCAAGCGACTTAATACGTTTAAGTAAATGCTCAATATATTCTGGCTTTGAGCGGTCCATTTGAGATTTCTCCTTCCATTTGCCGTCGTTGTCTTTCAAGCTGAACTCAAATGTACGCTTAGAGACCTCGCCTGATGAGTGTTTTTCCCGGATCAGTACTTCTAAGACAAGCCTTTCCAAGTCCTTCTCCAGTTTCTCAAGACTTTTCCTCAAGTCGAACCCAAGGAAATTTTGTAGTACGGTAAACTCTGGTGTTTCAACTAGAGTTGAAGGTTTGGTTGCGAAATAAGTGTATGCCATGATTTTGAGCTTGACGTCCGTTCACTATTGAATGAAGTTTGATTATGCAATTCACATGCACTCACCACGGTACTTATAAGGATTTGAGGCTATAAAAAAAGTACATAATCTACCTGCGCTGCACAGTGCAACCATTTTTTTGTAAACCCACCCTTACCGTGATGAACCAATAATAAGCAAGGGTGCTGTTAGTATTAGTTGTTGATTAGTATTAGTAATTAAGGATGCTTTGTTATTACCAAGGGTTGGTCTTTACTAGCAGCCTTTTTTTTTGCCAACGCACTGCCTTTTTACCTGACGAGAGGTACAAGGGCAGTTGTAAAAATTAGGTTTGAAAATTGTTGTTGTAAAAGTGTATCTTATCAGGTAAAACTGTACGCACGCACTAACGACTTAACCTATTAGAAGGAGTACGCTTTCGCACTGTATATTGAGGGTTAGTAATGGGTAGATTATCAGGTAGATTGTACCTTGTTCTTACAAAAGCTGTACACTGACAGAGAAAAATAGACTTGCACGTAGAGTCTGCAGTGACCACTGATGTTGCAGCTGGACTTTGGGAGATGATTTTGTGTAATTCCTGTCTACTGGATACGAAAACTATTATATATCAGATCTGCCGAATTGACTCTAGTTCTTAAGACAAAGACAACGCTCTTTCTATACTCTTCATTCCTTTGTACTTAGTTAATAAAAACAAACAAATGAAGGGTCAATAGTTTCCACAGGTAGGCTAATTAAATCTGTTATTACCACGTAACTTTAATCACTTGTTAATAAGAGACAATAGTAATAAAAAACAAACAATAAACTAATAATTATTTTATTATTGTATTGTTATTGTGCCTTATAAAACTGCCATAGAAATATTTTCCACAGGTACAGAAACCGAGCAAGTAGGTAGAAAACCTTTTAGAATTAAATCAATTATTACATTAGTGTATACTAAATTCAGAAAAAAGTGAATTCCGCAGAAATTTGGTTTTATTCCAGACTTACAGGAATAATCTCTGAATCCTGTTTCTTAGGCGTGTCAATATTTAAGTATTATTAATTCGCCTACCTGCTCTTTTTATAACCAATCAATTTTCAGGAAAAAGGGGTTGGGAAAATTATAGCCTCGAATGGATAGATCTAAATATATGAGGCCAGACTGTTCCAAAAAAACAGACCACTATGACTTAAAAGCCCGATTATTGTATTATAGTTGAGCTTAATGCAAGCAACTCTTTAATAATTACTTGAAGCTGGGCTTAAACATAATTAACAAAAACAAAACAGAAATATCCAATGTGTCAGGGGTTGGCATTCTGGTTGATTGTTTGTATTAGAGCGGGAGAATAAATCACGCATGGTCTGTGCTTTTATAGTCAGTAACGTATTGACGTTTTATGTGGTCCCGAAACAACCAAAAGCCTTGGATAAGGATGACTCAACTGATGACGACCCCAGCAAACGAAATAAAGACAACAACCTTCGGATCTGTACGTTGAACGTTATGTCCCTTTATAGACCACGTGCAGCCGAACAACTAGCAGAGGCCCTAGACTGCTATAAAGCAGATATTACCGCCATCCAGGAAGTGCGATGGGATGGGCCGGGCAAAAAGAGGATGAAAAACTGTGACATCTACTACGGTGATTGCTACAGAGGCAACAGGCAACGCTTATTCGGATGCGGATTTGTCATACGCGGTAGACTTAGGCAAGAAGTCCTAAGCTTCCGACATGTAAGCGACCGTATTTTGACTATCCGGATCAAGGCTAAATTCGCTAACACAAGCCTAATATGTGTTCATGCCCCCACGGAAGAAAAGGACCCTGCCACTAAAGAGTGTTTCTACGAGCTCCTCGACACAACATACGAGCAATGTCCTAAATACGACCATAAAATCGTGTTTTGTAGGGCAGTCGGTAAGCATAGCCTACACGACACCACGTCTGATAACGAACTAAGGCTAATTGATTTCATAGACGCGGACAAAATGATAAAATATTTTAGTTGTCAAAGCAATGTAGAGTGAAACGTTGTGATGAATATGCTGTTGCTTGTCGAATTAGATGATGACAGAGTTTCTTTTTGTTCACCAAATCAGACCCAAAAACTGGTATTCGCCTCAAGAAATGAAATGAAAGGTGTTCGATTTGTAGAACATTATAGCAAATTCACCGGAGAACTACTATCCTTGTAACGTGTAGCAATTTTTTTTTGTATATTTTTCATGTAAACTTGACTTAAGATCAAACTCATCTTGGATTTGCAGACATTTTCAAACATCTATATCATAAGACTACGAGAAAGTTTTTGAAAATATGTGATGTTCCTATATTTTTTCAGGGAGCATCTTATACCCCACGAAAAGCGGGGGATAAGCCTTGTGAAACATAAACCCTTTATAGAAGCAACTTCCCTTCCAGATAAGAATATCAATTTTGCAATAAACAAACATTTAAAAAATTCTTTTTCTTCTATTTTATTCATATTCTTGAAACTTCCTAACAGTAAATAACTACATACAAGCAAAATATAAAACCTTAATCAAATATTACGGATTTTTGCCGCGTGCCTCCTGGCAGCATCTTCGCATCTATTCGTCATGGTGTAATGCACGATTCGTTCCTTCGCACGGAACTTGGAGCACACCAAATAAACAATATCGGCCGTCTTGCCAGGGTCCAGTTGTGACTTCAGTGGTCCATCATAGACTGATTCGTTACCAGTCAAGGAATGCGTAGCCATGATATTATCGCCAAATATGCGACTACACAGCTGCATTGTTGCTGACACCGAATCCACCCAACGTATCGATTCGTAGTCATTGCGGTGTAGCTGTGTCCTGTTTGGCCCGATAAGCAAGATATCAGAACACGGGTCTAACTTCTTTGGATACTCTTCGAGGCACGGTCGTCGTTTAGGTGGTTGCTCCATCTCGGGATGGCTGTCAGAGCTGATTTTCCTTTTCCCTCCTTCTGATGCGGAAGACTTTTCATCACCAGAGCTTTGCGACTTACGCATTGAATGGCTGCTAGACGCAGTTTTGTTTTGACTTTCCTCCGATGCTGGTGACTTTTCATCGCGAGGCTTATGCTGATGACGGTCAGACTTGGTTTTACTGCTCTTTTGTTTCGATGAGGATGACTTTTCATCGTGAGTGGGATCAGGTTTAGGCTGAGGTTGGCTATCAGAGCTACTTTTCCTTTTGCTTCCTTCTGATGCTGATGACTTTTCATCGCGGGGCTTATGCTGATGATGGTCATACTTGGTTTTGTTGCTCTTTCGGTCTAAAGCGGATGACTTTTCATCACAGGATAGTTGGGGTTTTGCCTCTGAGGTATCCTTTGAGTGTGACCTCCGCCTAATTATTTCCACTGTGTAGTCCTTATTTCTATACTCCCGTTGAATCTCGTTGACTTTTGCAGTAGCCTTCTCCAGAAGTTTACTGCGGTCCTTTTCAAGCGACTTAATACGTTTAAGTAAATGCTCAATATATTCTGGCTTTGAGCGGTCCATTTGAGATTTCTCCTTCCATTTGCCGTCGTTGTCTTTCAAGCTGAACTCAAATGTACGCTTAGAGACCTCGCCTGATGAGTGTTTTTCCCGGATCAGTACTTCTAAGACAAGCCTTTCCAAGTCCTTCTCCAGTTTCTCAAGACTTTTCCTCAAGTCGAACCCAAGGAAATTTTGTAGTACGGTAAACTCTGGTGTTTCAACTAGAGTTGAAGGTTTGGTTGCGAAATAAGTGTATGCCATGATTTTGAGCTTGACGTCCGTTCACTATTGAATGAAGTTTGATTATGCAATTCACATGCACTCACCACGGTACTTATAAGGATTTGAGGCTATAAAAAAAGTACATAATCTACCTGCGCTGCACAGTGCAACCATTTTTTTGTAAACCCACCCTTACCGTGATGAACCAATAATAAGCAAGGGTGCTGTTAGTATTAGTTGTTGATTAGTATTAGTAATTAAGGATGCTTTGTTATTACCAAGGGTTGGTCTTTACTAGCAGCCTTTTTTTTTGCCAACGCACTGCCTTTTTACCTGACGAGAGGTACAAGGGCAGTTGTAAAAATTAGGTTTGAAAATTGTTGTTGTAAAAGTGTATCTTATCAGGTAAAACTGTACGCACGCACTAACGACTTAACCTATTAGAAGGAGTACGCTTTCGCACTGTATATTGAGGGTTAGTAATGGGTAGATTATCAGGTAGATTGTACCTTGTTCTTACAAAAGCTGTACACTGACAGAGAAAAATAGACTTGCACGTAGAGTCTGCAGTGACCACTGATGTTGCAGCTGGACTTTGGGAGATGATTTTGTGTAATTCCTGTCTACTGGATACGAAAACTATTATATATCAGATCTGCCGAATTGACTCTAGTTCTTAAGACAAAGACAACGCTCTTTCTATACTCTTCATTCCTTTGTACTTAGTTAATAAAAACAAACAAATGAAGGGTCAATACTTTCCACAGGTAGGCTAATTAAATTTGTTATTACCACGTAACTTTAATCACTTGTTAATAAGAGACAATAGTAATAAAAAACAAACAATAAACTAATAATTATTTTATTATTGTATTGTTATTGTGCCTTATAAAACTGCCATAGAAATATTTTCCACAGGTACAGAAACCGAGCAAGTAGGTAGAAAACCTTTTAGAATTAAATCAATTATTACATTAGTGTATACTAAATTCAGAAAAAAGTGAATTCCGCAGAAATTTGGTTTTATTCCAGACTTACAGGAATAATCTCTGAATCCTGTTTCTTAGGCGTGTCAATATTTAAGTATTATTAATTCGCCTACCTGCTCTTTTTATAACCAATCAATTTTCAGGAAAAAGGGGTTGGGAAAATTATAGCCTCGAATGGATAGATCTAAATATATGAGGCCAGACTGTTCCAAAAAAACAGACCACTATGACTTAAAAGCCCGATTATTGTATTATAGTTGAGCTTAATGCAAGCAACTCTTTAATAATTACTTGAAGCTGGGCTTAAACATAATTAACAAAAACAAAACAGAAATATCCAATGTGTCAAGGGTTGGCATTCTGGTTGATTGTTTGTATTAGAGCGGGAGAATAAATCACGCATGGTCTGTGCTTTTATAGTCAGTAACGTATTGACGTTTAATGTGGTTCCGAAACAACCAAAAGCCTTGGATAAGGATGACTCAACTGATGACGACCCCAGCAAACGAAATAAAGACAACAACCTTCGGATCTGTACGTTGAACGTTCTGTCCCTTTATAGAACACGTGCAGCCGAACAACTAGCAGAGGCCCTAGACTGCTATAAAGTAGATATTACCGCCATCCAGGAAGTGCGATGGGATGGGCCGGGCAAAAAGAGGATGAAAAACTGTGACATCTACTACGGTGATTGCTACAGAGGCAACAGGCAACGCTTATTCGGATGCGGATTTGTCATACGCGGTAGACTTAGGCAAGAAGTCCTAAGCTTCCGACATGTAAGCGACCGTATTTTGACTATCCGGATCAAGGCTAAATTCGCTAACACAAGCCTAATATGTGTTCATGCCCCCACGGAAGAAAAGGACCCTGCCACTAAAGAGTGTTTCTACGAGCTCCTCGACACAACATACGAGCAATGTCCTAAATACGACCATAAAATCGTGTTTTGTAGGGCAGTCGGTAAGCATAGCCTACACGACACCACGTCTGATAACGAACTAAGGCTAATTGATTTCATAGACGCGGACAAAATGATAAAATATTTTAGTTGTCAAAGCAATGTAGAGTGAAACGTTGTGATGAATATGCTGTTGCTTGTCGAATTAGATGATGACAGAGTTTCTTTTTGTTCACCAAATCAGACCCAAAAACTGGTATTCGCCTCAAGAAACGAAATGAAAGGTGTTCGGAGAACTACTATCCTTGTAACGTGTAGCAATTTTTTTTGTATACTTTCCATGTAAACTTGATTTAAAACAAACTTATCCTGGATTTGCAGATATGTGCAAACATCTATATCATAAGATTATGAGAAAGTTTTTGAAAATATTGTCTCAGGGAGCATCTTATACCCCACGAAAAGCGGGGGATAAGCCTTGTGAAACCTAAACCCTTTAAAGAACTTCCCTTCCAGATTTTGCAATAAACAAACATTTAAAAAATTCTTTTTCTTCTATTTTATTCATATTCTTGAAACTTTCTAACAGTAAATAACTACATACAAGCAAAATATAAAACCTTAATCAAATATTACGGATTTTTGCCGCGTGCCTCCTGGCAGCATCTTCGCATCTTTTCGTCATTGTGTAATGCACGATTCGTTCCTTCGCACGGAACTTGGAGCACACCAAATAAACAATATCGGCCGTCTTGCCAGGGTCCAGTTGTGACTTCAGTGGTCCATCATAGACTGATTCGTTACCAGTCAAGGAATGCGTAGCCATGATATTATCGCCAAATATGCGACTACACAGCTGCATTGTTGCTGACACCGAATCCACCCAACGTATCGATTCGTAGTCATTGCGGTGTAGCTGTGTCCTGTTTGGCCCGATAAGCAAGATATCAGAACACGGGTCTAACTTCTTTGGATACTCTTCGAGGCACGGTCGTCGTTTTGGTGGTTGCTCCATCTCGGGATGGCTGTCAGAGCTGATTTTCCTTTTCCCTCCTTCCGATGCGGAAGACTTTTCATCACCAGAGCTTTGCGACTTACGCATTGAATGGCTGCTAGACGCAGTTTTGTTTTGACTTTCCTCCGATGCTGGTGACTTTTCATCGCGAGGCTTATGCTGATGACGGTCAGACTTGGTTTTACTGCTCTTTTGTTCCGATGAGGATGACTTTTCATCGTGAGTGGGATCAGGTTTAGGCTGAGGTTGGCTATCAGAGCTACTTTTCCTTTTGCTTCCTTCTGATGCTGATGACTTTTCATCGCGGGGCTTATGCTGATGATGGTCATACTTGGTTTTGTTGCTCTTTCGGTCTAAAGCGGGTGACTTTTCATCACAGGATAGTTGGGGTTTTGCCTCTGAGGTATCCTTTGAGTGTGACCTCCGCCTAATTATTTCCACTGTGTAGTCCTTATTTCTATACTCCCGTTGACTTTTGCAGTAGCCTTCTCCAGAAGTTTACTGCGGTCCTTTTCAAGCGACTTAATACGTTTAAGTAAATGCTCAATATATTCTGGCTTTGAGCGGTCCATTTGAGATTTCTCCTTCCATTTGCCGTCGTTGTCTTTCAAGCTGAACTCAAATGTACGCTTAGAGACCTCGCCTGATGAGTGTTTTTCCCGGATCAGTACTTCTAAGACAAGCCTTTCCAAGTCCTTCTCCAGTTTCTCAAGACTTTTCCTCAAGTCGAACCCAAGGAAATTTTGTAGTACGGTAAACTCTGGTGTTTCAACTAGAGTTGAAGGTTTGGTTGCGAAATAAGTGTATGCCATGATTTTGAGCTTGACGTCCGTTCACTATTGAATGAAGTTTGATTATGCAATCCACGTGCACTCACCACGGTACTTATAAGGATTTGAGGCTATAAAAAAAGTACATAATCTACCTGCGCTGCACAGTGCAACCATTTTTTTGTAAACCCACCCTTACCGTGATGAACCAATAATAAGCAAGGGTGCTGTTAGTATTAGTTGTTGATTAGTATTAGTAATTAAGGATGCTCTGTTATTACCAAGGGTTGGTCTTTACTAGCAGCCTTTTTTTTGCAAACGCACTGCCTTTTTACCTGACGAGAGGTACGAGGGCATTTGTAAAAATTCGGTATGAAAATTGTTGTTGTAAAAGTGTATCTTACCAGGTCGCACGCACTAACGACTTAACCTATTAGCAGAAGTACGCTTTCCCACTATATATTGAGGATTAATATAATCAGTACATAAGAAAAGAAATGAATAGGTGGATGACGGTTAGTCCATCGCAAGCATTCAGTCATAAGGCGGTCCTTTGCACTTAAACCCCATTTTAGCACCTAGTTAAATTTCTGTGCACTCTCATTGAAACGCAAGCTTTCTACGAGACAAGACAAGCCTTTTCAAGTCCTTCTCCAGTCTCTCAAGAGTTTTTCTCAAGTCGAACCCAAGGAAATTTTTTAGTACGGTAAACTCTGGTGTTTCAACTAGAGTTGAAGATTTGGTTGCGAAAGAAGTGTGTGCCATGATTTTGAGCTTGACGTCCGTTCACTATGAAGTTTGATTATGCAATCCACATGCACTCACCACGGTACTTATAAGGATTTGAGGCTATAAAAAAAGTACATAATCTACCTGCGCTGCACAGTGCAACCATTTTTTTGTAAACCCACCCTTACCGTGATGAACCAATAATAAGCAAGGGTGCTGTTAGTATTAGTTGTTGATTAGTATTAGTAATTAAGGATGCTGTGTTATTACCAAGGGTTGGTCTTTACTAGCAGCCTTTTTTTTTGCCAACGCACTGCCTTTTTACCTGACGAGAGGTACAAGGGCAGTTGTAAAAATTCGGTTTGAAAATTGTTGTTGTAAAAGTGTATCTTATCAGGTAAAACTGTACGCACGCACTAACGACTTAACCTATTAGAAGGAGTACGCTTTCGCACTGTATATTGAGGGTTAGTAATGGGTAGATTATCAGGTAGATTGTCCTGTTTGGCCCGATAAGCAAGATATCAGAACACGGGTCTAACTTCTTTGGATACTCTTCGAGGCACGGTCGTCGTTTTGGTGGTTGCTCCATCTCGGGATGGCTGTCAGAGCTGATTTTCCTTTTCCCTCCTTCCGATGCGGAAGACTTTTCATCACCAGAGCTTTGCGACTTACGCATTGAATGGCTGCTAGACGCAGTTTTGTTTTGACTTTCCTCCGATGCTGGTGACTTTTCATCGCGAGGCTTATGCTGATGACGGTCAGACTTGGTTTTACTGCTCTTTTGTTCCGATGAGGATGACTTTTCATCGTGAGTGGGATCAGGTTTAGGCTGAGGTTGGCTATCAGAGCTACTTTTCCTTTTGCTTCCTTCTGATGCTGATGACTTTTCATCGCGGGGCTTATGCTGATGATGGTCATACTTGGTTTTGTTGCTCTTTCGGTCTAAAGCGGGTGACTTTTCATCACAGGATAGTTGGGGTTTTGCCTCTGAGGTATCCTTTGAGTGTGACCTCCGCCTAATTATTTCCACTGTGTAGTCCTTATTTCTATACTCCCGTTGAATCTCGTTGACTTTTGCAGTAGCCTTCTCCAGAAGTTTACTGCGGTCCTTTTCAAGCGACTTAATACGTTTAAGTAAATGCTCAATATATTCTGGCTTTGAGCGGTCCATTTGAGATTTCTCCTTCCATTTGCCGTCGTTGTCTTTCAAGCTGAACTCAAATGTACGCTTAGAGACCTCGCCTGATGAGTGTTTTTCCCGGATCAGTACTTCTAAGACAAGCCTTTCCAAGTCCTTCTCCAGTTTCTCAAGACTTTTCCTCAAGTCGAACCCAAGGAAATTTTGTAGTACGGTAAACTCTGGTGTTTCAACTAGAGTTGAAGGTTTGGTTGCGAAATAAGTGTATGCCATGATTTTGAGCTTGACGTCCGTTCACTATTGAATGAAGTTTGATTATGCAATTCACATGCACTCACCACGGTACTTATAAGGATTTCAGGCTATAAAAAAAGTACATAATCTACCTGCGCTGCGTAGTGCAACAATTTTGCAAAACCCACCCTTACCGCGATGAACCAATAATAAGCAAGGGTGGTGTCAGTATTACTTGTTGATTAGTATTAGTAATTAAGGATGCTCTGTTATTACCAAGGGTTGGTCTTTACTAGCAGCCTTTTTTTTGCAAACGTACTGCCTTTTTACCTGACGAGAGGTACGAGGGCATTTGTAAAAATTCGGTATGAAAATTGTTGTTGTAAAAGTGTATCTTACCAGGTCGCACGCACTAACGACTTAACCTATTAGCAGAAGTACGCTTTCCCACTATATATTGAGGATTAATATAATCAGTACATAAGAAAAGAAATGAATAGGTGGATGACGGTTAGTCCATCGCAAGCATTCAGTCATAAGGCGGTCCTTTGCACTTAAACCCCATTTTAGCACCTAGTTAAATTTCTGTGCACTCTCATTGAAACGCAAACTTTCTACGAGACAAGTCCTTCTCCAGTCTCTCAAGAGTTTTTCTCAAGTCGAACCCAAGGAAATTTTTTAGTACGGTAAACTCAGGTGTTTCAACTAGAGTTGAAGATTTGGTTGCGAAAGAAGTGTGTGCCATGATTTTGAGCTTGACGTCCGTTCACTATGAAGTTTGATTATGCAATCCACATGCACTCACCACGGTACTTATAAGGATTTGAGGCTATAAAAAAAGTACATAATCCACCTGCGCTGCACAGTGCAACCATTTTTTTGTAAACCCACCCTTACCGTGATGAACCAATAATAAGCAAGGGTGCTGTTAGTATTAGTTGTTGATTAGTATTAGTAATTAAGTATGCTTTGTTATTACCAAGGGTTGGTCTTTACTAGCAGCCTTTTTTTTTGCCAACGCACTGCCTTTTTACCTGACGAGAGGTACAAGGGCAGTTGTAAAAATTCGGTTTGAAAATTGTTGTTGTAAAAGTGTATCTTATCAGGTAAAACTGTACGCACGCACTAACGACTTAACCTATTAGAAGGAGTACGCTTTCGCACTGTATATTGAGGGTTAGTAATGGGTAGATTATCAGGTAGATTGTACCTTGTTCTTACAAAAGCTGTACACTGACAGAGAAAAATAGACTTGCACGTAGAGTCTGCAGTGACCACTGATGTTGCAGTTGGACTTTGGGAGATGATTTTGTGTAATTCCTGTCTACTGGATACGAAAACTATTATATATAAGATCTGCCGAATTGACTCTAGTTCTTAAGACAAAGACAACGCTCTTTCTATACTCTTCATTCCTTTGTACTTAGTTAATAAAAACAAACAAATGAAGGGTCAATAGTTT
Organism: Brachypalpus laphriformis; assembly: GCA_945910035.1. Lineage (NCBI taxonomy): Eukaryota > Metazoa > Arthropoda > Insecta > Diptera > Syrphidae > Brachypalpus > Brachypalpus laphriformis. Next base: position 41,725,951 of record OX246756.1, read on the forward strand.
CCACAGGTAGGCTAATTAAATTTGTTATTACCACGTAACTTTAATCACTTGTTAATAAGAGACAATAGTAATAAAAAACAAACAATAAACTAATAATTATTTTATTATTGTATTGTTATTGTGCCTTATAAAACTGCCATAGAAATATTTTCCACAGGTACAGAAACCGAGCAAGTAGGTAGAAAACCTTTTAGAATTAAATCAATTATTACATTAGTGTGTACTAAATTCAGAAATTTGGTTTTATTCCAGACTTACAGGAATAATCTCTGAATCCTGTTTCGTAGGCGTGTCAATATTTAAGTATTATTAATTCGCCTACCTGCTCTTTTTATAACCAATCAATTTTCAGGAAAAAGGGGTTGGGAAAATTATAGCCTCGAATGGATAGATCTAAATATATGAGGCCAGACTGTTCCAAAAAAACAGACCACTATGATTTAAAAGCCCGATTATTGCATTATAGTTGAGCTTAATGCAAGCAACTCTTTAATAATTACTTGAAGCTGGGCTTAAACATAATTAACAAAAACAAAACAGAAATATCCAATGTGTCAAGGGTTGGCATTCTGGTTGATTGTTTGTATTAGAGCGGGAGAATAAATCACGCATACTTACTTACTTAGGTGGCGCTACAGTTCGGGGTGAACCTGGGCCTCAACCAACAAGCCTCTCCATTTAGCTCGGTCTTTAGCTAATTGCCTCCAGTTGCGCACTCCAAGTTGGTCGAGGTCCCCTTGAACTTGTGCGCGCCACCTACGGCGATAATTCCCTCTACTGCGTCGTCCCTCGGGGTTAGATTCGAAGACTCTGCGGGCCGGAGCGTTGGTGTCCATTCGCTCTACATGTCCTAGCCATCTCAGACGTCCAATACGCAGTTTTTTGACTAGGTCGATGTCGCTGTACAGCTCGTATAGTTCGTGATTGAATCTTCTCCTCCAAAACCCGTCAACGCAAACGGGACCGAAAATCTTACGAAGAATTTTTCTCTCGAAGCGACCAAGGATATCTTCATCCTCTTTTAATAAAGTCCATGTTTCAGCGCCGTAAAGCAGGACTGGGATGATCAAGGTCTTATATAGAGTCTCCTTAGTTGCTCGAGAGAGGGCTTTACTGTTGAATTGCCTTATAAGCCCAAAAAAACAGCGATTGGCAAGAGTTATTCTTCGATTGATTTCTGCGCTGATTTTGTTTGCTGAATTTATAGCAGAGCCAAGGTAGACAAAGTCCCTTACTACCTCGAAGTTATAGCTGCCCACGGTGACGTTTTGTCCAATTCGTCGATGTTGGTTATCCCTTCTAGTTGACAGCATATACTTGGTTTTGCCCTCGTTTATCGCCAAACCCATTTTGGCCGCTTCCGCCTCAATGCTTGCAAAAGCACCGGTGACAGCCCGCTGAGATCTTCCGATAATGTCTATATCGTCGGCGTATGCAAGCAGTTGTACAGACTTGTAATAGATTGTGCCTCCGGTGTTGGCTTGTGAGTTCCGCACAATCCGTTCAAGTACAATATTGAAGAAGTCACATGACAGCGCGTCACCTTGTCTAAAGCCTTTTTTGACATCAAAGGTCTCGGTGAGGTCATTACCGACCTTGATGGAGCAGCGAGCGTTCTCCATCGTCAGCCTGCACAGGCGGACAAGTTTGGCAGGGATGTCAAAACTAGACATGGCTCTATAAAGCTCTTCTCTATAGATGCTGTCATAGGCGGCCTTGAAATCGATAAAGAGGTGGTGAGTATCGATTTGGAATTCTTGGGTTTTCTCCAGGATCTGCCGAAGTGTGAAGATTTGATCGATGGTGGACTTTCCTGGCCTGAAACCGCACTGATAGGGTCCAATCAGGCTGTTGATAAAAGGTTTCAGGCGTTCACACAATATCGCAGAAAAGATCTTGTACGCGATGTTGAGGAGACTGATGCCTCTATAATTGGCGCAGTTGAGGGGGTCTCCTTTCTTGTGGATCGGGCAAACGATGCTGAGATTCCATTCATCAGGCATACACTCCTCTGACCAAATATTAGAAATGAGTTGGTGTATGCACTCTACCAATTCATCCCCAGCTGCCTTGAAAAGTTCGGCCGGTAAACCGTCAGGTCCAGCAGCCTTGTTCGATTTTAGCTTGGATATTGCTATCCTCACTTCGTTTTGGTCAGGTGGACGGAAATTTTGACTATCATCGTCCATGTTGAATGGTTCATTCTGCCTGACAGCGGGATGTTGGTCTTCGTCGCCGTTATACAGTCTGCAGAAGTAGTTTTTCCATATTCTCAGCACCGACTGTGATTCTACTACGAGGTTTCCATTCTCATCTCTACAGGTTTCTGTACGGGTATTACTTCTCTGACACGTTCTTTTTACCTTTTGGTAAAACTTCCGTACATTGTTCCTGGAGTATAGACTCTCGATATTCTCAAACGCGCGCTTCTCATGCTCTTTCTTCTTCTTTTGGAGAAGCCGATGTTCTTCCCGTCTCTTTTGCTCATAGAGCTCACGAGCAGCTCTCGTCTTCCTTTGCAGCGCCGCTTTGTATGCCTCTTGTTTTGCTGCATGCACTCGCCGGCATTCTTCGTCAAACCAGGGGTTTCGCGGTGGTGGTCGAGCGAAACCCAGCACATCAGTCGCGGCGTTTCTGATGGCATGTTGGCAGCGTTGCCACTGGTCTTCGGTACTTGATGCTGGCGGCAAAGGGGTGATTGAGAGATTTCGGGATACGCGTTCAGCGAAGAGTCTGGCGGTCTCTTGCGATTGTAGCTTTTCGACGTTAAATTTTCTCACAGTGATTCTTCTTTGTTGCTCAGATTGGGATATCCGCATTCGTACCTTGGCTACAACAAGGTAATGATCCGAGTCTATGTTGGCCGCTCGGAAGGTCCGGACATCCAGAATACTGGAGGCATGCCTTGCGTCGATCGCAATATGATCAATTTGGTTGATCGTGACATGATCATTGGACCGCCATGTCTGCTTATGAATGTCGAGATGAGGAAACCATGTGCTTGCTATGGTGACATTTCGCTCCACAGCGAAATCAATTAGCCTTAGTCCGTTATCAGACGTGGTGTCGTGTAGGCTATGCTTACCGACTGCTCTACCGAAGACGTCCTCCTTTCCTATTTTGGCGTTAAAATCGCCCAATACGATCTTAACGTCGTATTTAGGACATTGCTCGTAAGTTTTGTCGAGGAGCTCGTAGAAACACTCTTTGGAGGCAGGGTCCTTTTCTTCTGTGGGGGCATGAACACATATTAGGCTTATGTTAGCGAATTTAGCCTTGATCCGGATAGTCATAATACGCTCGCTCACGTGTCGGAAGCTTAAGACTTCTTGCCTAAGTCTGCCGCGTATGACAAATCCGCATCCGAATAAGCGTTGCCTGTTGCCTCTGTAGCAATCACCGTAGTAGATGTCACAGTTTTTCATCTTCTTTTTGCCTGGCCCATCCCATCGCACTTCCTGGATGGCGGTAATATCTGCTTTATAGCAGTCTAGGGCCTCTGCTAGTTGTTCGGCTGCACGTGGTCTGTAAAGGGACAGAACGTTCCACGTACAGATCCGAAGGTCGTTGTCCTTATTTCGTTTGCTGGGGTCGTCATTAGTTGGGTCATCCTTATCCGAGGCTTTTGGTTGTTTCGGAACCATGCGTTTTTTACGTGGTAGGGAAGTTACCCCGACGGCACAACCCCCAACCTGGAGGGCCATAAATCACGCATGGTCTGTGCTTTTATAGTCAGTAACGTATTGACGTTTTATGTGGTTCCGAAACAACCAAAAGCCTTGGATAAGGATGACTCAACTGATGACGACCCCAGCAAACGAAATAAAGACAACAACCTTCGGATCTGTACGTTGAACGTTATGTCCCTTTATAGACCACGTGCAGCCGAACAACTAGCAGAGGCCCTAGACTGCTATAAAGCAGATATTACCGCCATCCAGGAAGTGCGATGGGATGGGCCGGGCAAAAAGAGGATGAAAAACTGTGACATCTACTACGGTGATTGCTACAGAGGCAACAGGCAACGCTTATTCGGATGCGGATTTGTCATACGCGGTAGACTTAGGCAAGAAGTCCTAAGCTTCCGACATGTAAGCGACCGTATTTTGACTATCCGGATCAAGGCTAAATTCGCTAACACAAGCCTAATATGTGTTCATGCCCCCACGGAAGAAAAGGACCCTGCCACTAAAGAGTGTTTCTACGAGCTCCTCGACACAACATACGAGCAATGTCCTAAATACGACCATAAAATCGTGTTTTGTAGGGCAGTCGGTAAGCATAGCCTACACGACACCACGTCTGATAACGAACTAAGGCTAATTGATTTCATAGACGCGGACAAAATGATAAAATATTTTAGTTGTCAAAGCAATGTAGAGTGAAACGTTGTGATGAATATGCTGTTGCTTGTCGAATTAGATGATGACAGAGTTTCTTTTTGTTCACCAAATCAGACCCAAAAACTGGTATTCGCCTCAAGAAATGAAATGAAAGGTGTTCGATTTGTAGAACATTATAGCAAATTCACCGGAGAACTACTATCCTTGTAACGTGTAGCAATTTTTTTTTGTATATTTTCCATGTAAACTTGACTTAAGATCAAACTCATCTTGGATTTGCAGACATTTTCAAACATCTATATCATAAGACTACGAGAAAGTTTTTGAAAATATGTGATGTTCCTATATTTTTTCAGGGAGCATCTTATACCCCACGAAAAGCGGGGGATAAGCCTTGTGAAACATAAACCCTTTATAGAAGCAACTTCCCTTCCAGATAAGAATATCAATTTTGCAATAAACAAACATTTAAAAAATTTTTCTTCTATTTTATTCATATTCTTGAAACTTTCTAACAGTAAATAACTACATACAAGCAAAATATAAAACCTTAATCAAATATTACGGATTTTTGCCGCGTGCCTCCTGGCAGCATCTTCGCATCTTTTCGTCATTGTGTAATGCACGATTCGTTCCTTCGCACGGAACTTGGAGCACACCAAATAAACAATATCGGCCGTCTTGCCAGGGTCCAGTTGTGACTTCAGTGGTCCATCATAGACTGATTCGTTACCAGTCAAGGAATGCGTAGCCATGATATTATCGCCAAATATGCGACTACACAGCTGCATTGTTGCTGACACCGAATCCACCCAACGTATCGATTCGTAGTCATTGCGGTGTAGCTGTGTCCTGTTTGGCCCGATAAGCAAGATATCAGAACACGGGTCTAACTTCTTTGGATACTCTTCGAGGCACGGTCGTCGTTTTGGTGGTTGCTCCATCTCGGGATGGCTGTCAGAGCTGATTTTCCTTTTCCCTCCTTCCGATGCGGAAGACTTTTCATCACCAGAGCTTTGCGACTTACGCATTGAATGGCTGCTAGACGCAGTTTTGTTTTGACTTTCCTCCGATGCTGGTGACTTTTCATCGCGAGGCTTATGCTGATGACGGTCAGACTTGGTTTTACTGCTCTTTTGTTCCGATGAGGATGACTTTTCATCGTGAGTGGGATCAGGTTTAGGCTGAGGATGGCTATCAGAGCTACTTTTCCTTTTGCTTCCTTCTGATGCTGATGACTTTTCATCGCGGGGCTTATGCTGATGATGGTCATACTTGGTTTTGTTGCTCTTTCGGTCTAAAGCGGATGACTTTTCATCACAGGATAGTTGGGGTTTTGCCTCTGAGGTATCCTTTGAGTGTGACCTCCGCCTAATTATTTCCACTGTGTAGTCCTTATTTCTATACTCCCGTTGAATCTCGTTGACTTTTGCAGTAGCCTTCTCCAGAAGTTTACTGCGGTCCTTTTCAAGCGACTTAATACGTTTAAGTAAATGCTCAATATATTCTGGCTTTGAGCGGTCCATTTGAGATTTCTCCTTCCATTTGCCGTCGTTGTCTTTCAAGCTGAACTCAAATGTACGCTTAGAGACCTCGCCTGATGAGTGTTTTTCCCGGATCAGTACTTCTAAGACAAGCCTTTCCAAGTCCTTCTCCAGTTTCTCAAGACTTTTCCTCAAGTCGAACCCAAGGAAATTTTGTAGTACGGTAAACTCTGGTGTTTCAACTAGAGTTGAAGGTTTGGTTGCGAAATAAGTGTATGCCATGATTTTGAGCTTGACCTCCGTTCACTATTGAATGAAGTTTGATTATGCAATTCACATGCACTCACCACGGTACTTATAAGGATTTCAGGCTATAAAAAAAGTACATAATCTACCTGCGCTGCGTAGTGCAACAATTTTGCAAAACCCACCCTTACCGCGATGAACCAATAATAAGCAAGGGTGGTGTCAGTATTACTTGTTGATTAGTATTAGTAATTAAGGATGCTCTGTTATTACCAAGGGTTGGTCTTTACTAGCAGCCTTTTTTTTGCCAACGCACTGCCTTTTTACCTGACGAGAGGTACAAGGGCAGTTGTAAAAATTAGGTTTGAAAATTGTTGTTGTAAAAGTGTATCTTATCAGGTAAAACTGTACGCACGCACTAACGACTTAACCTATTAGAAGGAGTACGCTTTCGCACTGTATATTGAGGGTTAGTAATGGGTAGATTATCAGGTAGATTGTACCTTGTTCTTACAAAAGCTGTACACTGACAGAGAAAAATAGACTTGCACGTAGAGTCTGCAGTGACCACTGATGTTGCAGCTGGACTTTGGGAGATGATTTTGTGTAATTCCTGTCTACTGGATACGAAAACTATTATATATCAGATCTGCCGAATTGACTCTAGTTCTTAAGACAAAGACAACGCTCTTTCTATACTCTTCATTCCTTTGTACTTAGTTAATAAAAACAAACAAATGAAGGGTCAATAGTTTCCACAGGTAGGCTAATTAAATTTGTTATTACCACGTAACTTTAATCACTTGTTAATAAGAGACAATAGTAATAAAAAACAAACAATAAACTAATAATTATTTTATTATTGTATTGTTATTGTGCCTTATAAAACTGCCATAGAAATATTTTCCACAGGTACAGAAACCGAGCAAGTAGGTAGAAAACCTTTTAGAATTAAATCAATTATTACATTAGTGTATACTAAATTCAGAAAAAAGTGAATTCCGCAGAAATTTGGTTTTATTCCAGACTTACAGGAATAATCTCTGAATCCTGTTTCGTAGGCGTGTCAATATTTAAGTATTATTAATTCGCCTACCTGCTCTTTTTATAACCAATCAATTTTCAGGAAAAAGGGGTTGGGAAAATTATAGCCTCGAATGGATAGATCTAAATATATGAGGCCAGACTGTTCCAAAAAAACAGACCACTATGACTTAAAAGCCCGATTATTGTATTATAGTTGAGCTTAATGCAAGCAACTCTTTAATAATTACTTGAAGCTGGGCTTAAACATAATTAACAAAAACAAAACAGAAATATCCAATGTGTCAAGGGTTGGCATTCTGGTTGATTGTTGGTATTAGAGCGGGAGAATAAATCACGCATGGTCTGTGCTTTTATAGTCAGTAACGTATTGACGTTTAATGTGGTTCCGAAACAACCAAAAGCCTTGGATAAGGATGACTCAACTGATGACGACCCCAGCAAACGAAATAAAGACAACAACCTTCGGATCTGTACGTTGAACGTTCTGTCCCTTTATAGACCACGTGCAGCCGAACAACTAGCAGAGGCCCTAGACTGCTATAAAGCAGATATTACCGCCATCCAGGAAGTGCGATGGGATGGGCCGGGCAAAAAGAGGATGAAAAACTGTGACATCTACTACGGTGATTGCTACAGAGGCAACAGGCAACGCTTATTCGGATGCGGATTTGTCATACGCGGTAGACTTAGGCAAGAAGTCCTAAGCTTCCGACATGTAAGCGACCGTATTTTGACTATCCGGATCAAGGCTAAATTCGCTAACACAAGCCTAATATGTGTTCATGCCCCCACGGAAGAAAAGGACCCTGCCACTAAAGAGTGTTTCTACGAGCTCCTCGACACAACATACGAGCAATGTCCTAAATACGACCATAAAATCGTGTTTTGTAGGGCAGTCGGTAAGCATAGCCTACACGACACCACGTCTGATAACGAACTAAGGCTAATTGATTTCATAGACGCGGACAAAATGATAAAATATTTTAGTTGTCAAAGCAATGTAGAGTGAAACGTTGTGATGAATATGCTGTTGCTTGTCGAATTAGATGATGACAGAGTTTCTTTTTGTTCACCAAATCAGACCCAAAAACTGGTATTCGCCTCAAGAAATGAAATGAAAGGTGTTCGATTTGTAGAACATTATAGCAAATTCACCGGAGAACTACTATCCTTGTAACGTGTAGCAATTTTTTTTTGTATATTTTCCATGTAAACTTGACTTAAGATCAAACTCATCTTGGATTTGCAGACATTTTCAAACATCTATATCATAAGACTACGAGAAAGTTTTTGAAAATATGTGATGTTCCTATATTTTTTCAGGGAGCATCTTATACCCCACGAAAAGCGGGGGATAAGCCTTGTGAAACATAAACCCTTTATAGAAGCAACTTCCCTTCCAGATAAGAATATCAATTTTGCAATAAACAAACATTTAAAAAATTCTTTTTCTTCTATTTTATTCATATTCTTGAAACTTCCTAACAGTAAATAACTACATACAAGCAAAATATAAAACCTTAATCAAATATTACGGATTTTTGCCGCGTGCCTCCTGGCAGCATCTTCGCATCTTTTCGTCATGGTGTAATGCACGATTCGTTCCTTCGCACGGAACTTGGAGCACACCAAATAAACAATATCGGCCGTCTTGCCAGGGTCCAGTTGTGACTTCAGTGGTCCATCATAGACTGATTCGTTACCAGTCAAGGAATGCGTAGCCATGATATTATCGCCAAATATGCGACTACACAGCTGCATTGTTGCTGACACCGAATCCACCCAACGTATCGATTCGTAGTCATTGCGGTGTAGCTGTGTCCTGTTTGGCCCGATAAGCAAGATATCAGAACACGGGTCTAACTTCTTTGGATACTCTTCGAGGCACGGTCGTCGTTTAGGTGGTTGCTCCATCTCGGGATGGCTGTCAGAGCTGATTTTCCTTTTCCCTCCTTCCGATGCGGAAGACTTTTCATCACCAGAGCTTTGCGACTTACGCATTGAATGGCTGCTAGACGCAGTTTTGTTTTGACTTTCCTCCGATGCTGGTGACTTTTCATCGCGAGGCTTATGCTGATGACGGTCAGACTTGGTTTTACTGCTCTTTTGTTTCGATGAGGATGACTTTTCATCGTGAGTGGGATCAGGTTTAGGCTGAGGTTGGCTATCAGAGCTACTTTTCCTTTTGCTTCCTTCTGATGCTGATGACTTTTCATCGCGGGGCTTATGCTGATGATGGTCATACTTGGTTTTGTTGCTCTTTCGGTCTAAAGCGGATGACTTTTCATCACAGGATAGTTGGGGTTTTGCCTCTGAGGTATCCTTTGAGTGTGACCTCCGCCTAATTATTTCCACTGTGTAGTCCTTATTTCTATACTCCCGTTGAATCTCGTTGACTTTTGCAGTAGCCTTCTCCAGAAGTTTACTGCGGTCCTTTTCAAGCGACTTAATACGTTTAAGTAAATGCTCAATATATTCTGGCTTTGAGCGGTCCATTTGAGATTTCTCCTTCCATTTGCCGTCGTTGTCTTTCAAGCTGAACTCAAATGTACGCTTAGAGACCTCGCCTGATGAGTGTTTTTCCCGGATCAGTACTTCTAAGACAAGCCTTTCCAAGTCCTTCTCCAGTTTCTCAAGACTTTTCCTCAAGTCGAACCCAAGGAAATTTTGTAGTACGGTAAACTCTGGTGTTTCAACTAGAGTTGAAGGTTTGGTTGCGAAATAAGTGTATGCCATGATTTTGAGCTTGACGTCCGTTCACTATTGAATGAAGTTTGATTATGCAATTCACATGCACTCACCACGGTACTTATAAGGATTTGAGGCTATAAAAAAAGTACATAATCTACCTGCGCTGCACAGTGCAACCATTTTTTTGTAAACCCACCCTTACCGTGATGAACCAATAATAAGCAAGGGTGCTGTTAGTATTAGTTGTTGATTAGTATTAGTAATTAAGGATGCTTTGTTATTACCAAGGGTTGGTCTTTACTAGCAGCCTTTTTTTTGCCAACGCACTGCCTTTTTACCTGACGAGAGGTACAAGGGCAGTTGTAAAAATTAGGTTTGAAAATTGTTGTTGTAAAAGTGTATCTTATCAGGTAAAACTGTACGCACGCACTAACGACTTAACCTATTAGAAGGAGTACGCTTTCGCACTGTATATTGAGGGTTAGTAATGGGTAGATTATCAGGTAGATTGTACCTTGTTCTTACAAAAGCTGTACACTGACAGAGAAAAATAGACTTGCACGTAGAGTCTGCAGTGACCACTGATGTTGCAGCTGGACTTTGGGAGATGATTTTGTGTAATTCCTGTCTACTGGATACGAAAACTATTATATATCAGATCTGCCGAATTGACTCTAGTTCTTAAGACAAAGACAACGCTCTTTCTATACTCTTCATTCCTTTGTACTTAGTTAATAAAAACAAACAAATGAAGGGTCAATAGTTTCCACAGGTAGGCTAATTAAATCTGTTATTACCACGTAACTTTAATCACTTGTTAATAAGAGACAATAGTAATAAAAAACAAACAATAAACTAATAATTATTTTATTATTGTATTGTTATTGTGCCTTATAAAACTGCCATAGAAATATTTTCCACAGGTACAGAAACCGAGCAAGTAGGTAGAAAACCTTTTAGAATTAAATCAATTATTACATTAGTGTATACTAAATTCAGAAAAAAGTGAATTCCGCAGAAATTTGGTTTTATTCCAGACTTACAGGAATAATCTCTGAATCCTGTTTCGTAGGCGTGTCAATATTTAAGTATTATTAATTCGCCTACCTGCTCTTTTTATAACCAATCAATTTTCAGGAAAAAGGGGTTGGGAAAATTATAGCCTCGAATGGATAGATCTAAATATATGAGGCCAGACTGTTCCAAAAAAACAGACCACTATGACTTAAAAGCCCGATTATTGTATTATAGTTGAGCTTAATGCAAGCAACTCTTTAATAATTACTTGAAGCTGGGCTTAAACATAATTAACAAAAACAAAACAGAAATATCCAATGTGTCAAGGGTTGGCATTCTGGTTGATTGTTTGTATTAGAGCGGGAGAATAAATCACGCATGGTCTGTGCTTTTATAGTCAGTAACGTATTGACGTTTAATGTGGTTCCGAAACAACCAAAAGCCTTGGATAAGGATGACTCAACTGATGACGACCCCAGCAAACGAAATAAAGACAACAACCTTCGGATCTGTACGTTGAACGTTCTGTCCCTTTATAGAACACGTGCAGCCGAACAACTAGCAGAGGCCCTAGACTGCTATAAGTAGATATTACCGCCATCCAGGAAGTGCGATGGGATGGGCCGGGCAAAAAGAGGATGAAAAACTGTGACATCTACTACGGTGATTGCTACAGAGGCAACAGGCAACGCTTATTCGGATGCGGATTTGTCATACGCGGTAGACTTAGGCAAGAAGTCCTAAGCTTCCGACATGTAAGCGACCGTATTTTGACTATCCGGATCAAGGCTAAATTCGCTAACACAAGCCTAATATGTGTTCATGCCCCCACGGAAGAAAAGGACCCTGCCACTAAAGAGTGTTTCTACGAGCTCCTCGACACAACATACGAGCAATGTCCTAAATACGACCATAAAATCGTGTTTTGTAGGGCAGTCGGTAAGCATAGCCTACACGACACCACGTCTGATAACGAACTAAGGCTAATTGATTTCATAGACGCGGACAAAATGATAAAATATTTTAGTTGTCAAAGCAATGTAGAGTGAAACGTTGTGATGAATATGCTGTTGCTTGTCGAATTAGATGATGACAGAGTTTCTTTTTGTTCACCAAATCAGACCCAAAAACTGGTATTCGCCTCAAGAAACGAAATGAAAGTTGTTCGGAGAACTACTATCCTTGTAACGTGTAGCAATTTTTTTTGTATACTTTCCATGTAAACTTGATTTAAAACAAACTTATCCTGGATTTGCAGATATGTGCAAACATCTATATCATAAGATTATGAGAAAGTTTTTGAAAATATTGTCTCAGGGAGCATCTTATACCCCACGAAAAGCGGGGGATAAGCCTTGTGAAACCTAAACCCTTTAAAGAACTTCCCTTCCAGATTTTGCAATAAACAAACATTTAAAAAATTCTTTTTCTTCTATTTTATTCATATTCTTGAAACTTTCTAACAGTAAATAACTACATACAAGCAAAATATAAAACCTTAATCAAATATTACGGATTTTTGCCGCGTGCCTCCTGGCAGCATCTTCGCATCTTTTCGTCATTGTGTAATGCACGATTCGTTCCTTCGCACGGAACTTGGAGCACACCAAATAAACAATATCGGCCGTCTTGCCAGGGTCCAGTTGTGACTTCAGTGGTCCATCATAGACTGATTCGTTACCAGTCAAGGAATGCGTAGCCATGATATTATCGCCAAATATGCGACTACACAGCTGCATTGTTGCTGACACCGAATCCACCCAACGTATCGATTCGTAGTCATTGCGGTGTAGCTGTGTCCTGTTTGGCCCGATAAGCAAGATATCAGAACACGGGTCTAACTTCTTTGGATACTCTTCGAGGCACGGTCGTCGTTTTGGTGGTTGCTCCATCTCGGGATGGCTGTCAGAGCTGATTTTCCTTTTCCCTCCTTCCGATGCGGAAGACTTTTCATCACCAGAGCTTTGCGACTTACGCATTGAATGGCTGCTAGACGCAGTTTTGTTTTGACTTTCCTCCGATGCTGGTGACTTTTCATCGCGAGGCTTATGCTGATGACGGTCAGACTTGGTTTTACTGCTCTTTTGTTCCGATGAGGATGACTTTTCATCGTGAGTGGGATCAGGTTTAGGCTGAGGTTGGCTATCAGAGCTACTTTTCCTTTTGCTTCCTTCTGATGCTGATGACTTTTCATCGCGGGGCTTATGCTGATGATGGTCATACTTGGTTTTGTTGCTCTTTCGGTCTAAAGCGGATGACTTTTCATCACAGGATAGTTGGGGTTTTGCCTCTGAGGTATCCTTTGAGTGTGACCTCCGCCTAATTATTTCCACTGTGTAGTCCTTATTTCTATACTCCCGTTGACTTTTGCAGTAGCCTTCTCCAGAAGTTTACTGCGGTCCTTTTCAAGCGACTTAATACGTTTAAGTAAATGCTCAATATATTCTGGCTTTGAGCGGTCCATTTGAGATTTCTCCTTCCATTTGCCGTCGTTGTCTTTCAAGCTGAACTCAAATGTACGCTTAGAGACCTCGCCTGATGAGTGTTTTTCCCGGATCAGTACTTCTAAGACAAGCCTTTCCAAGTCCTTCTCCAGTTTCTCAAGACTTTTCCTCAAGTCGAACCCAAGGAAATTTTGTAGTACGGTAAACTCTGGTGTTTCAACTAGAGTTGAAGGTTTGGTTGCGAAATAAGTGTATGCCATGATTTTGAGCTTGACGTCCGTTCACTATTGAATGAAGTTTGATTATGCAATCCACGTGCACTCACCACGGTACTTATAAGGATTTGAGGCTATAAAAAAAGTACATAATCTACCTGCGCTGCACAGTGCAACCATTTTTTTGTAAACCCACCCTTACCGTGATGAACCAATAATAAGCAAGGGTGCTGTTAGTATTAGTTGTTGATTAGTATTAGTAATTAAGGATGCTCTGTTATTACCAAGGGTTGGTCTTTACTAGCAGCCTTTTTTTTGCAAACGCACTGCCTTTTTACCTGACGAGAGGTACGAGGGCATTTGTAAAAATTCGGTATGAAAATTGTTGTTGTAAAAGTGTATCTTACCAGGTCGCACGCACTAACGACTTAACCTATTAGCAGAAGTACGCTTTCCCACTATATATTGAGGATTAATATAATCAGTACATAAGAAAAGAAATGAATAGGTGGATGACGGTTAGTCCATCGCAAGCATTCAGTCATAAGGCGGTCCTTTGCACTTAAACCCCATTTTAGCACCTAGTTAAATTTCTGTGCACTCTCATTGAAACGCAAGCTTTCTACGAGACAAGACAAGCCTTTTCAAGTCCTTCTCCAGTCTCTCAAGAGTTTTTCTCAAGTCGAACCCAAGGAAATTTTTTAGTACGGTAAACTCTGGTGTTTCAACTAGAGTTGAAGATTTGGTTGCGAAAGAAGTGTGTGCCATGATTTTGAGCTTGACGTCCGTTCACTATGAAGTTTGATTATGCAATCCACATGCACTCACCACGGTACTTATAAGGATTTGAGGCTATAAAAAAAGTACATAATCTACCTGCGCTGCACAGTGCAACCATTTTTTTGTAAACCCACCCTTACCGTGATGAACCAATAATAAGCAAGGGTGCTGTTAGTATTAGTTGTTGATTAGTATTAGTAATTAAGGATGCTTTGTTATTACCAAGGGTTGGTCTTTACTAGCAGCCTTTTTTTTTGCCAACGCACTGCCTTTTTACCTGACGAGAGGTACAAGGGCAGTTGTAAAAATTCGGTTTGAAAATTGTTGTTGTAAAAGTGTATCTTATCAGGTAAAACTGTACGCACGCACTAACGACTTAACCTATTAGAAGGAGTACGCTTTCGCACTGTATATTGAGGGTTAGTAATGGGTAGATTATCAGGTAGATTGTACCTTGTTCTTACAAAAGCTGTACACTGACAGAGAAAAATAGACTTGCACGTAGAGTCTGCAGTGACCACTGATGTTGCAGTTGGACTTTGGGAGATGATTTTGTGTAATTCCTGTCTACTGGATACGAAAACTATTATATATCAAATCTGCCGAATTGACTCTAGTTCTTAAGACAAAGACAACGCCCTTTCTATACTCTTCATTCCTTTGTACTTAGTTAATAAAAACAAACAAATGAAGGGTCAATAGTTTCCACAGGTAGGCTAATTAAATTTGTTATTACCACGTAACTTTAATCACTTGTTAATAAGAGACAATAGTAATAAAAAACAAACAATAAACTAATAATTATTTTATTATTGTGCCTTATAAAACTGCCATAGAAATATTTTCCACAGGTACAGAAACCGAGCAAGTAGGTAGAAAACCTTTTAGAATTAAATCAATTATTACATTAGTGTATACTAAATTCAGAAAAAAGTGAATTCCGCAGAAATTTGGTTTTATTCCAGACTTACAGGAATAATCTCTGAATCCTGTTTCGTAGGCGTGTCAATATTTAAGTATTATTAATTCGCCTACCTGCTCTTTTTATAACCAATCAATTTTCAGGAAAAAGGGGTTGGGAAAATTATAGCCTCGAATGGATAGATCTAAATATATGAGGCCAGACTGTTCCAAAAAAACAGACCACTATGACTTAAAAGCCCGATTATTGTATTATAGTTGAGCTTAATGCAAGCAACTCTTTAATAATTACTTGAAGCTGGGCTTAAACATAATTAACAAAAACAAAACAGAAATATCCAATGTGTCAAGGGTTGGCATTCTGGTTGATTGTTTGTATTAGAGCGGGAGAATAAATCACGCATGGTCTGTGCTTTTATAGTCAGTAACGTATTGACGTTTTATGTGGTTCCGAAACAACCAAAAGCCTTGGATAAGGATGACTCAACTAATGACGACCCCAGCAAACGAAATAAAGACAACAACCTTCGGATCTGTACGTTGAACGTTCTGTCCCTTTATAGACCACGTGCAGCCGAACAACTAGCAGAGGCCCTAGACTGCTATAAAGCAGATATTACCGCCATCCAGGAAGTGCGATGATGACAGAGTTTCTTTTTGTTCACCAAATCAGACCCAAAAACTGGTATTCGCCTCAAGAAACGAAATGAAAGGTGTTCGGAGAATTACTATCCTTGTAACGTGTAGCAACTTTTTTTTGTATACTTTCCATGTAAACTTGATTTAAAATCAAACTTATCCTGGATTTGCAGATATTTGCAAACATCTATATCATAAGATTATGAGAAAGTTTTTGAAAATATTGTCTCAGGGAGCATCTTATACCCCACGAAAAGCGGGGGATAAGCCTTGTGAAACCTAAACCCTTTAAAGAACTTCCCTTCCAGATTTTGCAATAAACAAACATTTAAAAAATTCTTTTTCTTCTATTTTATTCATATTCTTGAAACTTTCTAACAGTAAATAACTACATACAAGCAAAATATAAAACCTTAATCAAATATTACGGATTTTTGCCGCGTGCCTCCTGGCAGCATCTTCGCATCTTTTCGTCATTGTGTAATGCACGATTCGTTCCTTCGCACGGAACTTGGAGCACACCAAATAAACAATATCGGCCGTCTTGCCAGGGTCCAGTTGTGACTTCAGTGGTCCATCATAGACTGATTCGTTACCAGTCAAGGAATGCGTAGCCATGATATTATCGCCAAATATGCGACTACACAGCTGCATTGTTGCTGACACCGAATCCACCCAACGTATCGATTCGTAGTCATTGCGGTGTAGCTGTGTCCTGTTTGGCCCGATAAGCAAGATATCAGAACACGGGTCTAACTTCTTTGGATACTCTTCGAGGCACGGTCGTCGTTTAGGTGGTTGCTCCATCTCGGGATGGCTGTCAGAGCTGATTTTCCTTTTCCCTCCTTCCGATGCGGAAGACTTTTCATCACCAGAGCTTTGCGACTTACGCATTGAATGGCTGCTAGACGCAGTTTTGTTTTGACTTTCCTCCGATGCTGGTGACTTTTCATCGCGAGGCTTATGCTGATGACGGTCAGACTTGGTTTTACTGCTCTTTTGTTCCGATGAGGATGACTTTTCATCGTGAGTGGGATCAGGTTTAGGCTGAGGATGGCTATCAGAGCTACTTTTCCTTTTGCTTCCTTCTGATGCTGATGACTTTTCATCGCGGGGCTTATGCTGATGATGGTCATACTTGGTTTTGTTGCTCTTTCGGTCTAAAGCGGATGACTTTTCATCACAGGATAGTTGGGGTTTCGCCTCTGAGGTATCCTTTGAGTGTGACCTCCGCCTAATTATTTCCACTGTGTAGTCCTTATTTCTATACTCCCGTTGAATCTCGTTGACTTTTGCAGTAGCCTTCTCCAGAAGTTTACTGCGGTCCTTTTCAAGCGACTTAATACGTTTAAGTAAATGCTCAATATATTCTGGCTTTGAGCGGTCCATTTGAGATTTCTCCTTCCATTTGCCGTCGTTGTCTTTCAAGCTGAACTCAAATGTACGCTTAGAGACCTCGCCTGATGAGTGTTTTTCCCGGATCAGTACTTCTAAGACAAGCCTTTCCAAGTCCTTCTCCAGTTTCTCAAGACTTTTCCTCAAGTCGAACCCAAGGAAATTTTGTAGTACGGTAAACTCTGGTGTTTCAACTAGAGTTGAAGGTTTGGTTGCGAAATAAGTGTATGCCATGATTTTGAGCTTGACGTCCGTTCACTATTGAATGAAGTTTGATTATGCAATTCACATGCACTCACCACGGTACTTATAAGGATTTCAGGCTATAAAAAAAGTACATAATCTACCTGCGCTGCGTAGTGCAACAATTTTGCAAAACCCACCCTTACCGCGATGAACCAATAATAAGCAAGGGTGGTGTCAGTATTACTTGTTGATTAGTATTAGTAATTAAGGATGCTCTGTTATTACCAAGGGTTGGTCTTTACTAGCAGCCTTTTTTTTGCAAACGCACTGCCTTTTTACCTGACGAGAGGTACGAGGGCATTTGTAAAAATTCGGTATGAAAATTGTTGTTGTAAAAGTGTATCTTACCAGGTCGCACGCACTAACGACTTAACCTATTAGCAGAAGTACGCTTTCCCACTATATATTGAGGATTAATATAATCAGTACATAAGAAAAGAAATGAATAGGTGGATGACGGTTAGTCCATCGCAAGCATTCAGTCATAAGGCGGTCCTTTGCACTTAAACCCCATTTTAGCACCTAGTTAAATTTCTGTGCACTCTCATTGAAACGCAAGCTTTCTACGAGACAAGACAAGCCTTTTCAAGTCCTTCTCCAGTCTCTCAAGAGTTTTTCTCAAGTCGAACCCAAGGAAATTTTTTAGTACGGTAAACTCTGGTGTTTCAACTAGAGTTGAAGATTTGGTTGCGAAAGAAGTGTGTGCCATGATTTTGAGCTTGACGTCCGTTCACTATGAAGTTTGATTATGCAATCCACATGCACTCACCACGGTACTTATAAGGATTTGAGGCTATAAAAAAAGTACATAATCTACCTGCGCTGCACAGTGCAACCATTTTTTTGTAAACCCACCCTTACCGTGATGAACCAATAATAAGCAAGGGTGCTGTTAGTATTAGTTGTTGATTAGTATTAGTAATTAAGGATGCTTTGTTATTACCAAGGGTTGGTCTTTACTAGCAGCCTTTTTTTTTGCCAACGCACTGCCTTTTTACCTGACGAGAGGTACAAGGGCAGTTGTAAAAATTCGGTTTGAAAATTGTTGTTGTAAAAGTGTATCTTATCAGGTAAAACTGTACGCACGCACTAACGACTTAACCTATTAGAAGGAGTACGCTTTCGCACTGTATATTGAGGGTTAGTAATGGGTAGATTATCAGGTAGATTGTACCTTGTTCTTACAAAAGCTGTACACTGACAGAGAAAAATAGACTTGCACGTAGAGTCTGCAGTGACCACTGATGTTGCAGCTGGACTTTGGGAGATGATTTTGTGTAATTCCTGTCTACTGGATACGAAAACTATTATATATAAGATCTGCCGAATTGACTCTAGTTCTTAAGACAAAGACAACGCTCTTTCTATACTCTTCATTCCTTTGTACTTAGTTAATAAAAACAAACAAATGAAGGGTCAATAGTTTCCACAGGTAGGCTAATTAAATTTGTTATTACCACGTAACTTTAATCACTTGTTAATAAGAGACAATAGTAATAAAAAACAAACAATAAACTAATAATTATTTTATTATTGTATTGTTATTGTGCCTTATAAAACTGCCATAGAAATATTTTCCACAGGTACAGAAACCGAGCAAGTAGGTAGAAAACCTTTTAGAATTAAATCAATTATTACATTAGTGTATACTAAATTCAGAAAAAAGTGAATTCCGCAGAAATTTGGTTTTATTCCAGACTTACAGGAATAATCTCTGAATCCTGTTTCGTAGGCGTGTCAATATTTAAGTATTATTAATTCGCCTACCTGCTCTTTTTATAACCAATCAATTTTCAGGAAAAAGGGGTTGGGAAAATTATAGCCTCGAATGGATAGATCTAAATATATGAGGCCAGACTGTTCCAAAAAAACAGACCACTATGACTTAAAAGCCCGATTATTGTATTATAGTTGAGCTTAATGCAAGCAGCTCTTTAATAATTACTTGAAGCTGGGCTTAAACATAATTAACAAAAACAAAACAGAAATATCCAATGTGTCAAGGGTTGGCATTCTGGTTGATTGTTTGTATTAGAGCGGGAGAATAAATCACGCATGGTCTGTGCTTTTATAGTCAGTAACGTATTGACGTTTTATGTGGTTCCGAAACAACCAAAAGCCTTGGATAAGGATGACTCAACTGATGACGACCCCAGCAAACGAAATAAAGACAACAACCTTCGGATCTGTACGTTGAACGTTATGTCCCTTTATAGACCACGTGCAGCCGAACAACTAGCAGAGGCCCTAGACTGCTATAAAGCAGATATTACCGCCATCCAGGAAGTGCGATGGGATGGGCCGGGCAAAAAGAGGATGAAAAACTGTGACATCTACTACGGTGATTGCTACAGAGGCAACAGGCAACGCTTATTCGGATGCGGATTTGTCATACGCGGTAGACTTAGGCAAGAAGTCCTAAGCTTCCGACATGTAAGCGACCGTATTTTGACTATCCGGATCAAGGCTAAATTCGCTAACACAAGCCTAATATGTGTTCATGCCCCCACGGAAGAAAAGGACCCTGCCACTAAAGAGTGTTTCTAAGAGCTCCTCGACACAACATACGAGCAATGTCCTAAATACGACCATAAAATCGTGTTTTGTAGGGCAGTCGGTAAGCATAGCCTACACGACACCACGTCTGATAACGAACTAAGGCTAATTGATTTCATAGACGCGGACAAAATGATAAAATATTTTAGTTGTCAAAGCAATGTAGAGTGAAACGTTGTGATGAATATGCTGTTGCTTGTCGAATTAGATGATGACAGAGTTTCTTTTTGTTCACCAAATCAGACCCAAAAACTGGTATTCGCCTCAAGAAATGAAATGAAAGGTGTTCGATTTGTAGAACATTATAGCAAATTCACCGGAGAACTACTATCCTTGTAACGTGTAGCAATTTTTTTTTGTATATTTTCCATGTAAACTTGACTTAAGATCAAACTCATCTTGGATTTGCAGACATTTTCAAACATCTATATCATAAGACTACGAGAAAGTTTTTGAAAATATGTGATGTTCCTATATTTTTTCAGGGAGCATCTTATACCCCACGAAAAGCGGGGGATAAGCCTTGTGAAACATAAACCCTTTATAGAAGCAACTTCCCTTCCAGATAAGAATATCAATTTTGCAATAAACAAACATTTAAAAAATTCTTTTTCTTCTATTTTATTCATATTCTTGAAACTTCCTAACAGTAAATAACTACATACAAGCAAAATATAAAACCTTAATCAAATATTACGGATTTTTGCCGCGTGCCTCCTGGCAGCATCTTCGCATCTTTTCGTCATTGTGTAATGCACGATTCGTTCCTTCGCACGGAACTTGGAGCACACCAAATAAACAATATCGGCCGTCTTGCCAGGGTCCAGTTGTGACTTCAGTGGTCCATCATAGACTGATTCGTTACCAGTCAAGGAATGCGTAGCCATGATATTATCGCCAAATATGCGACTACATAGCTGCATTGTTGCTGACACCGAATCCACCCAACGTATCGATTCGTAGTCATTGCGGTGTAGCTGTGTCCTGTTTGGCCCGATAAGCAAGATATCAGAACACGGGTCTAACTTCTTTGGATACTCTTCGAGGCACGGTCGTCGTTTTGGTGGTTGCTCCATCTCGGGATGGCTGTCAGAGCTGATTTTCCTTTTCCCTCCTTCCGATGAAGACTTTTCATCACCAGAGCTTTGCGACTTACGCATTGAATGGCTGCTAGACGCAGTTTTGTTTTGACTTTCCTCCGATGCTGGTGACTTTTCATCGCGAGGCTTATGCTGATGACGGTCAGACTTGGTTTTACTGCTCTTTTGTTCCGATGAGGATGACTTTTCATCGTGAGTGGGATCAGGTTTAGGCTGAGGATGGCTATCAGAGCTACTTTTCCTTTTGCTTCCTTCTGATGCTGATGACTTTTCATCGCGGGGCTTATGCTGATGATGGTCATACTTGGTTTTGTTGCTCTTTCGGTCTAAAGCGGATGACTTTTCATCACAGGATAGTTGGGGTTTTGCCTCTGAGGTATCCTTTGAGTGTGACCTCCGCCTAATTATTTCCACTGTGTAGTCCTTATTTCTATACTCCCGTTGAATCTCGTTGACTTTTGCAGTAGCCTTCTCCAGAAGTTTACTGCGGTCCTTTTCAAGCGACTTAATACGTTTAAGTAAATGCTCAATATATTCTGGCTTTGAGCGGTCCATTTGAGATTTCTCCTTCCATTTGCCGTCGTTGTCTTTCAAGCTGAACTCAAATGTACGCTTAGAGACCTCGCCTGATGAGTGTTTTTCCCGGATCAGTACTTCTAAGACAAGCCTTTCCAAGTCCTTCTCCAGTTTCTCAAGTCTTTTCCTCAAGTCGAACCCAAGGAAATTTTGTAGTACGGTAAACTCTGGTGTTTCAACTAGAGTTGAAGGTTTGGTTGCGAAATAAGTGTATGCCATGATTTTGAGCTTGACGTCCGTTCACTATTAAATGAAGTTTGATTATGCAATTCACATGCACTCACCACGGTACTTATAAGGATTTCAGGCTATAAAAAAAGTACATAATCTACCTGCGCTGCGTAGTGCAACAATTTTGCAAAACCCACCCTTACCGCGATGAACCAATAATAAGCAAGGGTGGTGTCAGTATTACTTGTTGATTAGTATTAGTAATTAAGGATGCTCTGTTATTACCAAGGGTTGGTCTTTACTAGCAGCCTTTTTTTTGCAAACGCACTGCCTTTTTACCTGACGAGAGGTACGAGGGCATTTGTAAAAATTCGGTATGAAAATTGTTGTTGTAAAAGTGTATCTTACCAGGTCGCACGCACTAACGACTTAACCTATTAGCAGAAGTACGCTTTCCCACTATATATTGAGGATTAATATAATCAGTACATAAGAAAAGAAATGAATAGGTTGATGACGGTTAGTCCATCGCAAGCATTCAGTCATAAGGCGGTCCTTTGCACTTAAACCCCATTTTAGCACCTAGTTAAATTTCTGTGCACTCTCATTGAAACGCAAGCTTTCTACGAGACAAGACAAGCCTTTTCAAGTCCTTCTCCAGTCTCTCAAGAGTTTTTCTCAAGTCGAACCCAAGGAAATTTTTTAGTACGGTAAACTCTGGTGTTTCAACTAGAGTTGAAGATTTGGTTGCGAAAGAAGTGTGTGCCATGATTTTGAGCTTGACGTCCGTTCACTATGAAGTTTGATTATGCAATCCACATGCACTCACCACGGTACTTATAAGGATTTGAGGCTATAAAAAAAGTACATAATCTACCTGCGCTGCACAGTGCAACCATTTTTTTGTAAACCCACCCTTACCGTGATGAACCAATAATAAGCAAGGGTGCTGTTAGTATTAGTTGTTGATTAGTATTAGTAATTAAGGATGCTTTGTTATTACCAAGGGTTGGTCTTTACTAGCAGCCTTTTTTTTTGCCAACGCACTGCCTTTTTACCTGACGAGAGGTACAAGGGCAGTTGTAAAAATTAGGTTTGAAAATTGTTGTTGTAAAAGTGTATCTTATCAGGTAAAACTGTACGCACGCACTAACGACTTAACCTATTAGAAGGAGTACGCTTTCGCACTGTATATTGAGGGTTAGTAATGGGTAGATTATCAGGTAGATTGTACCTTGTTCTTACAAAAGCTGTACACTGACAGAGAAAAATAGACTTGCACGTAGAGTCTGCAGTGACCACTGATGTTGCAGCTGGACTTTGGGAGATGATTTTGTGTAATTCCTGTCTACTGGATACGAAAACTATTATATATAAGATCTGCCGAATTGACTCTAGTTCTTAAGACAAAGACAACGCTCTTTCTATACTCTTCATTCCTTTGTACTTAGTTAATAAAAACAAACAAATGAAGGGTCAATAGTTTCCACAGGTAGGCTAATTAAATTTGTTATTACCACGTAACTTTAATCACTTGTTAATAAGAGACAATAGTAATAAAAAACAAACAATAAACTAATAATTATTTTATTATTGTATTGTTATTGTGCCTTATAAAACTGCCATAGAAATATTTTCCACAGGTACAGAAACCGAGCAAGTAGGTAGAAAACCTTTTAGAATTAAATCAATTATTACATTAGTGTATACTAAATTCAGAAAAAAGTGAATTCCGCAGAAATTTGGTTTTATTCCAGACTTACAGGAATAATCTCTGAATCCTGTTTCGTAGGCGTGTCAATATTTAAGTATTATTAATTCGCCTACCTGCTCTTTTTATAACCAATCAATTTTCAGGAAAAAGGGGTTGGGAAAATTATAGCCTCGAATGGATAGATCTAAATATATGAGGCCAGACTGTTCCAAAAAAACAGACCACTATGACTTAAAAGCCCGATTATTGTATTATAGTTGAGCTTAATGCAAGCAACTCTTTAATAATTACTTGAAGCTGGGCTTAAACATAATTAACAAAAACAAAACAGAAATATCCAATGTGTCAAGGGTTGGCATTCTGGTTGATTGTTGGTATTAGAGCGGGAGAATAAATCACGCATGGTCTGTGCTTTTATAGTCAGTAACGTATTGACGTTTAATGTGGTTCCGAAACAACCAAAAGCCTTGGATAAGGATGACTCAACTGATGACGACCCCAGCAAACGAAATAAAGACAACAACCTTCGGATCTGTACGTTGAACGTTCTGTCCCTTTATAGACCACGTGCAGCCGAACAACTAGCAGAGGCCCTAGACTGCTATAAAGCAGATATTACCGCCATCCAGGAAGTGCGATGGGATGGGCCGGGCAAAAAGAGGATGAAAAACTGTGACATCTACTACGGTGATTGCTACAGAGGCAACAGGCAACGCTTATTCGGATGCGGATTTGTCATACGCGGTAGACTTAGGCAAGAAGTCCTAAGCTTCCGACATGTAAGCGACCGTATTTTGACTATCCGGATCAAGGCTAAATTCGCTAACACAAGCCTAATATGTGTTCATGCCCCCACGGAAGAAAAGGACCCTGCCACTAAAGAGTGTTTCTACGAGCTCCTCGACACAACATACGAGCAATGTCCTAAATACGACCATAAAATCGTGTTTTGTAGGGCAGTCGGTAAGCATAGCCTACACGACACCACGTCTGATAACGAACTAAGGCTAATTGATTTCATAGACGCGGACAAAATGATAAAATATTTTAGTTGTCAAAGCAATGTAGAGTGAAACGTTGTGATGAATATGCTGTTGCTTGTCGAATTAGATGATGACAGAGTTTCTTTTTGTTCACCAAATCAGACCCAAAAACTGGTATTCGCCTCAAGAAACGAAATGAAAGGTGTTCGGAGAACTACTATCCTTGTAACGTGTAGCAATTTTTTTTTGTATACTTTCCATGTAAACTTGATTTAAAATCAAACTTATCCTGGATTTGCAGATATTTGCAAACATCTATATCATAAGATTATGAGAAAGTTTTTGAAAATATTGTCTCAGGGAGCATCTTATACCCCACGAAAAGCGGGGGATAAGCCTTGTGAAACCTAAACCCTTTAAAGAACTTCCCTTCCAGATTTTGCAATAAACAAACATTTAAAAAATTCTTTTTCTTCTATTTTATTCATATTCTTGAAACTTTCTAACAGTAAATAACTACATACAAGCAAAATATAAAACCTTAATCAAATATTACGGATTTTTGCCGCGTGCCTCCTGGCAGCATCTTCGCATCTTTTCGTCATTGTGTAATGCACGATTCGTTCCTTCGCACGGAACTTGGAGCACACCAAATAAACAATATCGGCCGTCTTGCCAGGGTCCAGTTGTGACTTCAGTGGTCCATCATAGACTGATTCGTTACCAGTCAAGGAATGCGTAGCCATGATATTATCGCCAAATATGCGACTACACAGCTGCATTGTTGCTGACACCGAATCCACCCAACGTATCGATTCGTAGTCATTGCGGTGTAGCTGTGTCCTGTTTGGCCCGATAAGCAAGATATCAGAACCCGGGTCTAACTTCTTTGGATACTCTTCGAGGCACGGTCGTCGTTTAGGTGGTTGCTCCATCTCGGGATGGCTGTCAGAGCTGATTTTCCTTTTCCCTCCTTCCGATGCGGAAGACTTTTCATCACCAGAGCTTTGCGACTTACGCATTGAATGGCTGCTAGACGCAGTTTTGTTTTGACTTTCCTCCGATGCTGGTGACTTTTCATCGCGAGGCTTATGCTGATGACGGTCAGACTTGGTTTTACTGCTCTTTTGTTCCGATGAGGATGACTTTTCATCGTGAGTGGGATCAGGTTTAGGCTGAGGATGGCTATCAGAGCTACTTTTCCTTTTGCTTCCTTCTGATGCTGATGACTTTTCATCGCGGGGCTTATGCTGATGATGGTCATACTTGGTTTTGTTGCTCTTTCGGTCTAAAGCGGATGACTTTTCATCACAGGATAGTTGGGGTTTTGCCTCTGAGGTATCCTTTGAGTGTGACCTCCGCCTAATTATTTCCACTGTGTAGTCCTTATTTCTATACTCCCGTTGAATCTCGTTGACTTTTGCAGTAGCCTTCTCCAGAAGTTTACTGCGGTCCTTTTCAAGCGACTTAATACGTTTAAGTAAATGCTCAATATATTCTGGCTTTGAGCGGTCCATTTGAGATTTCTCCTTCCATTTGCCGTCGTTGTCTTTCAAGCTGAACTCAAATGTACGCTTAGAGACCTCGCCTGATGAGTGTTTTTCCCGGATCAGTACTTCTAAGACAAGCCTTTCCAAGTCCTTCTCCAGTTTCTCAAGACTTTTCCTCAAGTCGAACCCAAGGAAATTTTGTAGTACGGTAAACTCTGGTGTTTCAACTAGAGTTGAAGGTTTGGTTGCGAAATAAGTGTATGCCATGATTTTGAGCTTGACGTCCGTTCACTATTGAATGAAGTTTGATTATGCAATTCACATGCACTCACCACGGTACTTATAAGGATTTCAGGCTATAAAAAAAGTACATAATCTACCTGCGCTGCACAGTGCAACCATTTTTTTGTAAACCCACCCTTACCGTGATGAACCAATAATAAGCAAGGGTGCTGTTAGTATTAGTTGTTGATTAGTATTAGTAATTAAGGATGCTTTGTTATTACCAAGGGTTGGTCTTTACTAGCAGCCTTTTTTTTTGCCAACGCACTGCCTTTTTACCTGACGAGAGGTACAAGGGCAGTTGTAAAAATTCGGTTTGAAAATTGTTGTTGTAAAAGTGTATCTTATCAGGTAAAACTGTACGCACGCATTAACGACTTAACCTATTAGAAGGAGTACGCTTTCGCACTGTATATTGAGGGTTAGTAATGGGTAGATTATCAGGTAGATTGTACCTTGTTCTTACAAAAGCTGTACACTGACAGAGAAAAATAGACTTGCACGTAGAGTCTGCAGTGACCACTGATGTTGCAGCTGGACTTTGGGAGATGATTTTGTGTAATTCCTGTCTACTGGATACGAAAACTATTATATATAAGATCTGCCGAATTGACTCTAGTTCTTAAGACAAAGACAACGCTCTTTCTATACTCTTCATTCCTTTGTACTTAGTTAATAAAAACAAACAAATGAAGGGTCAATAGTTTCCACAGGTAGGCTAATTAAATTTGTTATTACCACGTAACTTTAATCACTTGTTAATAAGAGACAATAGTAATAAAAAACAAACAATAAACTAATAATTATTTTATTATTGTGCCTTATAAAACTGCCATAGAAATATTTTCCACAGGTACAGAAACCGAGCAAGTAGGTAGAAAACCTTTTAGAATTAAATCAATTATTACATTAGTGTATACTAAATTCAGAAAAAAGTGAATTCCGCAGAAATTTGGTTTTATTCCAGACTTACAGGAATAATCTCTGAATCCTGTTTCGTAGGCGTGTCAATATTTAAGTATTATTAATTCGCCTACCTGCTCTTTTTATAACCAATCAATTTTCAGGAAAAAGGGGTTGGGAAAATTATAGCCTCGAATGGATAGATCTAAATATATGAGGCCAGACTGTTCCAAAAAAACAGACCACTATGACTTAAAAGCCCGATTATTGTATTATAGTTGAGCTTAATGCAAGCAGCTCTTTAATAATTACTTGAAGCTGGGCTTAAACATAATTAACAAAAACAAAACAGAAATATCCAATGTGTCAAGGGTTGGCATTCTGGTTGATTGTTTGTATTAGAGCGGGAGAATAAATCACGCATGGTCTGTGCTTTTATAGTCAGTAACGTATTGACGTTTTATGTGGTTCCGAAACAACCAAAAGCCTTGGATAAGGATGACTCAACTGATGACGACCCCAGCAAACGAAATAAAGACAACAACCTTCGGATCTGTACGTTGAACGTTATGTCCCTTTATATACCACGTGCAGCCGAACAACTAGCAGAGGCCCTAGACTGCTATAAAGCAGATATTACCGCCATCCAGGAAGTGCGATGGGATGGGCCGGGCAAAAAGAGGATGAAAAACTGTGACATCTACTACGGTGATTGCTACAGAGGCAACAGGCAACGCTTATTCGGATGCGGATTTGTCATACGCGGTAGACTTAGGCAAGAAGTCCTAAGCTTCCGACATGTAAGCGACCGTATTTTGACTATCCGGATCAAGGCTAAATTCGCTAACACAAGCCTAATATGTGTTCATGCCCCCACGGAAGAAAAGGACCCTGCCACTAAAGAGTGTTTCTAAGAGCTCCTCGACACAACATACGAGCAATGTCCTAAATACGACCATAAAATCGTGTTTTGTAGGGCAGTCGGTAAGCATAGCCTACACGACACCACGTCTGATAACGAACTAAGGCTAATTGATTTCATAGACGCGGACAAAATGATAAAATATTTTAGTTGTCAAAGCAATGTAGAGTGAAACGTTGTGATGAATATGCTGTTGCTTGTCGAATTAGAGTTTCTTTTTGTTCACCAAATCAGACCCAAAAACTGGTATTCGCCTCAAGAAATGAAATGAAAGGTGTTCGATTTGTAGAACATTATAGCAAATTCACCGGAGAACTACTATCCTTGTAACGTGTAGCAACTTTTTTTTGTATATTTTCCATGTAAACTTGACTTAAGATCAAACTCATCTTGGATTTGCAGACATTTTCAAACATCTATATCATAAGACTACGAGAAAGTTTTTGAAAATATGTGATGTTCCTATATTTTTTCAGGGAGCATCTTATACCCCACGAAAAGCGGGGGATAAGCCTTGTGAAACATAAACCCTTTATAGAAGCAACTTCCCTTCCAGATAAGAATATCAATTTTGCAATAAACAAACATTTAAAAAATTCTTTTTCTTCTATTTTATTCATATTCTTGAAACTTCCTAACAGTAAATAACTACATACAAGCAAAATATAAAACCTTAATCAAATATTACGGATTTTTGCCGCGTGCCTCCTGGCAGCATCTTCGCATCTTTTCGTCATTGTGTAATGCACGATTCGTTCCTTCGCACGGAACTTGGAGCACACCAAATAAACAATATCGGCCGTCTTGCCAGGGTCCAGTTGTGACTTCAGTGGTCCATCATAGACTGATTCGTTACCAGTCAAGGAATGCGTAGCCATGATATTATCGCCAAATATGCGACTACATAGCTGCATTGTTGCTGACACCGAATCCACCCAACGTATCGATTCGTAGTCATTGCGGTGTAGCTGTGTCCTGTTTGGCCCGATAAGCAAGATATCAGAACACGGGTCTAACTTCTTTGGATACTCTTCGAGGCACGGTCGTCGTTTTGGTGGTTGCTCCATCTCGGGATGGCTGTCAGAGCTGATTTT
The DNA here is from genome assembly GCA_945910035.1 of Brachypalpus laphriformis. NCBI lineage: Eukaryota > Metazoa > Arthropoda > Insecta > Diptera > Syrphidae > Brachypalpus > Brachypalpus laphriformis. The sequence goes on from OX246756.1 coordinate 41,755,210, forward strand.
CCTTTTCCCTCCTTCCGATGCGGAAGACTTTTCATCACCAGAGCTTTGCGACTTACGCATTGAATGGCTGCTAGACGCAGTTTTGTTTTGACTTTCCTCCGATGCTGGTGACTTTTCATCGCGAGGCTTATGCTGATGACGGTCAGACTTGGTTTTACTGCTCTTTTGTTCCGATGAGGATGACTTTTCATCGTGAGTGGGATCAGGTTTAGGCTGAGGATGGCTATCAGAGCTACTTTTCCTTTTGCTTCCTTCTGATGCTGATGACTTTTCATCGCGGGGCTTATGCTGATGATGGTCATACTTGGTTTTGTTGCTCTTTCGGTCTAAAGCGGATGACTTTTCATCACAGGATAGTTGGGGTTTTGCCTCTGAGGTATCCTTTGAGTGTGACCTCCGCCTAATTATTTCCACTGTGTAGTCCTTATTTCTATACTCCCGTTGAATCTCGTTGACTTTTGCAGTAGCCTTCTCCAGAAGTTTACTGCGGTCCTTTTCAAGCGACTTAATACGTTTAAGTAAATGCTCAATATATTCTGGCTTTGAGCGGTCCATTTGAGATTTCTCCTTCCATTTGCCGTCGTTGTCTTTCAAGCTGAACTCAAATGTACGCTTAGAGACCTCGCCTGATGAGTGTTTTTCCCGGATCAGTACTTCTAAGACAAGCCTTTCCAAGTCCTTCTCCAGTTTCTCAAGACTTTTCCTCAAGTCGAACCCAAGGAAATTTTGTAGTACGGTAAACTCTGGTGTTTCAACTAGAGTTGAAGGTTTGGTTGCGAAATAAGTGTATGCCATGATTTTGAGCTTGACGTCCGTTCACTATTGAATGAAGTTTGATTATGCAATTCACATGCACTCACCACGGTACTTATAAGGATTTCAGGCTATAAAAAAAGTACATAATCTACCTGCGCTGCGTAGTGCAACAATTTTGCAAAACCCACCCTTACCGCGATGAACCAATAATAAGCAAGGGTGGTGTCAGTATTACTTGTTGATTAGTATTAGTAATTAAGGATGCTCTGTTATTACCAAGGGTTGGTCTTTACTAGCAGCCTTTTTTTTGCAAACGCACTGCCTTTTTACCTGACGAGAGGTACGAGGGCATTTGTAAAAATTCGGTATGAAAATTGTTGTTGTAAAAGTGTATCTTACCAGGTCGCACGCACTAACGACTTAACCTATTAGCAGAAGTACGCTTTCCCACTATATATTGAGGATTAATATAATCAGTACATAAGAAAAGAAATGAATAGGTGGATGACGGTTAGTCCATCGCAAGCATTCAGTCATAAGGCGGTCCTTTGCACTTAAACCCCATTTTAGCACCTAGTTAAATTTCTGTGCACTCTCATTGAAACGCAAGCTTTCTACGAGACAAGACAAGCCTTTTCAAGTCCTTCTCCAGTCTCTCAAGAGTTTTTCTCAAGTCGAACCCAAGGAAATTTTTTAGTACGGTAAACTCTGGTGTTTCAACTAGAGTTGAAGATTTGGTTGCGAAAGAAGTGTGTGCCATGATTTTGAGCTTGACGTCCGTTCACTATGAAGTTTGATTATGCAATCCACATGCACTCACCACGGTACTTATAAGGATTTGAGGCTATAAAAAAAGTACATAATCTACCTGCGCTGCACAGTGCAACCATTTTTTTGTAAACCCACCCTTACCGTGATGAACCAATAATAAGCAAGGGTGCTGTTAGTATTAGTTGTTGATTAGTATTAGTAATTAAGGATGCTTTGTTATTACCAAGGGTTGGTCTTTACTAGCAGCCTTTTTTTTTGCCAACGCACTGCCTTTTTACCTGACGAGAGGTACAAGGGCAGTTGTAAAAATTCGGTTTGAAAATTGTTGTTGTAAAAGTGTATCTTATCAGGTAAAACTGTACGCACGCACTAACGACTTAACCTATTAGAAGGAGTACGCTTTCGCACTGTATATTGAGGGTTAGTAATGGGTAGATTATCAGGTAGATTGTACCTTGTTCTTACAAAAGCTGTACACTGACAGAGAAAAATAGACTTGCACGTAGAGTCTGCAGTGACCACTGATGTTGCAGCTGGACTTTGGGAGATGATTTTGTGTAATTCCTGTCTACTGGATACGAAAACTATTATATATAAGATCTGCCGAATTGACTCTAGTTCTTAAGACAAAGACAACGCTCTTTCTATACTCTTCATTCCTTTGTACTTAGTTAATAAAAACAAACAAATGAAGGGTCAATAGTTTCCACAGGTAGGCTAATTAAATTTGTTATTACCACGTAACTTTAATCACTTGTTAATAAGAGACAATAGTAATAAAAAACAAACAATAAACTAATAATTATTTTATTATTGTATTGTTATTGTGCCTTATAAAACTGCCATAGAAATATTTTCCACAGGTACAGAAACCGAGCATGTAGGTAGAAAACCTTTTAGAATTAAATCAATTATTACATTAGTGTATACTAAATTCAGAAATTTGGTTTTATTCCAGACTTACAGGAATAATCTCTGAATCCTGTTTCGTAGGCGTGTCAATATTTAAGTATTATTAATTCGCCTACCTGCTCTTTTTATAACCAATCAATTTTCAGGAAAAAGGGGTTGGGAAAATTATAGCCTCGAATGGATAGATCTAAATATATGAGGCCAGACTGTTCCAAAAAAACAGACCACTATGACTTAAAGCCCGATTATTGTATTATAGTTGAGCTTAATGCAAGCAGCTCTTTAATAATTACTTGAAGCTGGGCTTAAACATAATTAACAAAAACAAAACAGAAATATCCAATGTGTCAAGGGTTGGCATTCTGGTTGATTGTTTGTATTAGAGCGGGAGAATAAATCACGCATGGTCTGTGCTTTTATAGTCAGTAACGTATTGACGTTTTATGTGGTTCCGAAACAACCAAAAGCCTTGGATAAGGATGACTCAACTGATGACGACCCCAGCAAACGAAATAAAGACAACAACCTTCGGATCTGTACGTTGAACGTTATGTCCCTTTATAGACCACGTGCAGCCGAACAACTAGCAGAGGCCCTAGACTGCTATAAAGCAGATATTACCGCCATCCAGGAAGTGCGATGGGATGGGCCGGGCAAAAAGAGGAAGAAAAACTGTGACATCTACTACGGTGATTGCTACAGAGGCAACAGGCAACGCTTATTCGGATGCGGATTTGTCATACGCGGTAGACTTAGGCAAGAAGTCCTAAGCTTCCGACATGTAAGCGACCGTATTTTGACTATCCGGATCAAGGCTAAATTCGCTAACACAAGCCTAATATGTGTTCATGCCCCCACGGAAGAAAAGGACCCTGCCACTAAAGAGTGTTTCTAAGAGCTCCTCGACACAACATACGAGCAATGTCCTAAATACGACCATAAAATCGTGTTTTGTAGGGCAGTCGGTAAGCATAGCCTACACGACACCACGTCTGATAACTAACTAAGGCTAATTGATTTCATAGACGCGGACAAAATGATAAAATATTTTAGTTGTCAAAGCAATGTAGAGTGAAACGTTGTGATGAATATGCTGTTGCTTGTCGAATTAGATGATGACAGAGTTTCTTTTTGTTCACCAAATCAGACCCAAAAACTGGTATTCGCCTCAAGAAATGAAATGAAAGGTGTTCGATTTGTAGAACATTATAGCAAATTCACCGGAGAACTACTATTCTTGTAACGTGTAGCAATTTTTTTTTGTATATTTTCCATGTAAACTTGACTTAAGATCAAACTCATCTTGGATTTGCAGACATTTTCAAACATCTATATCATAAGACTACGAGAAAGTTTTTGAAAATATGTGATGTTCCTATATTTTTTCAGGGAGCATCTTATACCCCACGAAAAGCGGGGGATAAGCCTTGTGAAACATAAACCCTTTATAGAAGCAACTTCCCTTCCAGATAAGAATATCAATTTTGCAATAAACAAACATTTAAAAAATTCTTTTTCTTCTATTTTATTCATATTCTTGAAACTTCCTAACAGTAAATAACTACATACAAGCAAAATATAAAACCTTAATCAAATATTACGGATTTTTGCCGCGTGCCTCCTGGCAGCATCTTCGCATCTTTTCGTCATTGTGTAATGCACGATTCGTTCCTTCGCACGGAACTTGGAGCACACCAAATAAACAATATCGGCCGTCTTGCCAGGGTCCAGTTGTGACTTCAGTGGTCCATCATAGACTGATTCGTTACCAGTCAAGGAATGCGTAGCCATGATATTATCGCCAAATATGCGACTACATAGCTGCATTGTTGCTGACACCGAATCCACCCAACGTATCGATTCGTAGTCATTGCGGTGTAGCTGTGTCCTGTTTGGCCCGATAAGCAAGATATCAGAACACGGGTCTAACTTCTTTGGATACTCTTCGAGGCACGGTCGTCGTTTTGGTGGTTGCTCCATCTCGGGATGGCTGTCAGAGCTGATTTTCCTTTTCCCTCCTTCCGATGCGGAAGACTTTTCATCACCAGAGCTTTGCGACTTACGCATTGAATGGCTGCTAGGCGCAGTTTTGTTTTGACTTTCCTCCGATGCTGGTGACTTTTCATCGCGAGGCTTATGCTGATGACGGTCAGACTTGGTTTTACTGCTCTTTTGTTCCGATGAGGATGACTTTTCATCGTGAGTGGGATCAGGTTTAGGCTGAGGATGGCTATCAGAGCTACTTTTCCTTTTGCTTCCTTCTGATGCTGATGACTTTTCATCGCGGGGCTTATGCTGATGATGGTCATACTTGGTTTTGTTGCTCTTTCGGTCTAAAGCGGATGACTTTTCATCACAGGATAGTTGGGGTTTTGCCTCTGAGGTATCCTTTGAGTGTGACCTCCGCCTAATTATTTCCACTGTGTAGTCCTTATTTCTATACTCCCGTTGAATCTCGTTGACTTTTGCAGTAGCCTTCTCCAGAAGTTTACTGCGGTCCTTTTCAAGCGACTTAATACGTTTAAGTAAATGCTCAATATATTCTGGCTTTGAGCGGTCCATTTGAGATTTCTCCTTCCATTTGCCGTCGTTGTCTTTCAAGCTGAACTCAAATGTACGCTTAGAGACCTCGCCTGATGAGTGTTTTTCCCGGATCAGTACTTCTAAGACAAGCCTTTCCAAGTCCTTCTCCAGTTTCTCAAGACTTTTCCTCAAGTCGAACCCAAGGAAATTTTGTAGTACGGTAAACTCTGGTGTTTCAACTAGAGTTGAAGGTTTGGTTGCGAAATAAGTGTATGCCATGATTTTGAGCTTGACGTCCGTTCACTATTGAATGAAGTTTGATTATGCAATTCACATGCACTCACCACGGTACTTATAAGGATTTCAGGCTATAAAAAAAGTACATAATCTACCTGCGCTGCGTAGTGCAACAATTTTGCAAAACCCACCCTTACCGCGATGAACCAATAATAAGCGAGGGTGGTGTCAGTATTACTTGTTGATTAGTATTAGTAATTAAGGATGCTCTGTTATTACCAAGGGTTGGTCTTTACTAGCAGCCTTTTTTTTTGCAAACGCACTGCCTTTTTACCTGACGAGAGGTACGAGGGCATTTGTAAAAATTCGGTATGAAAATTGTTGTTGTAAAAGTGGATCTTACCAGGTCGCACGCACTAACGACTTAACCTATTAGCAGAAGTACGCTTTCCCACTATATATTGAGGATTAATATAATCAGTACATAAGAAAAGAAATGAATAGGTGGATGACGGTTAGTCCATCGCAAGCATTCAGTCATAAGGCGGTCCTTTGCACTTAAACCCCATTTTAGCACCTAGTTAAATTTCTGTGCACTCTCATTGAAACGCAAACTTTCTACGAGATAAGTCCTTCTCCAGTCTCTCAAGAGTTTTTCTCAAGTCGAACCCAAGGAAATTTTTTAGTACGGTAAACTCTGGTGTTTCAACTAGAGTTGAAGATTTGGTTGCGAAAGAAGTGTGTGCCATGATTTTGAGCTTGACGTCCGTTCACTATGAAGTTTGATTATGCAATCCACATGCACTCACCACGGTACTTATAAGGATTTGAGGCTATAAAAAAAGTACATAATCTACCTGCGCTGCACAGTGCAACCATTTTTTTGTAAACCCACCCTTACCGTGATGAACCAATAATAAGCAAGGGTGCTATTAGTATTAGTTGTTGATTAGTATTAGTAATTAAGGATGCTTTGTTATTACCAAGGGTTGGTCTTTACTAGCAGCCTTTTTTTTGCCAACGCACTGCCTTTTTACCTGACGAGAGGTACAAGGGCAGTTGTAAAAATTCGGTTTGAAGATTGTTGTTGTAAAGTGTATCTTATCAGGTAGAACTGTACGCACGCACTAACGACTTAACCTATTAGAAGGAGTACGCTTTCGCACTGTATATTGAGGGTTAGTAATGGGTAGATTATCAGGTAGATTGTACCTTGTTCTTACAAAAGCTGTACACTGACAGAGAAAAATAGACTTGCACGTAGAGTCTGCAGTGACCACTGATGTTGCAGCTGGACTTTGGGAGATGATTTTGTGTAATTCCTGTCTACTGGATACGAAAACTATTATATATCAGATCTGCCGAATTGACTCTAGTTCTTAAGACAAAGACAACGCTCTTTCTATACTCTTCATTCCTTTGTACTTAGTTAATAAAAACAAACAAATGAAGGGTCAATAGTTTCCACAGGTAGGCTAATTAAATTTGTTATTACCACGTAACTTTAATCACTTGTTAATAAGAGACAATAGTAATAAAAAACAAACAATAAACTAATAATTATTTTATTATTGTATTGTTATTGTGCCTTATAAAACTGCCATAGAAATATTTTCCACAGGTACAGAAACCGAGCAAGTAGGTAGAAAACCTTTTAGAATTAAATCAATTATTACATTAGTGTATACTAAATTCAGAAAAAAGTGAATTCCGCAGAAATTTGGTTTTATTCCAGACTTACAGGAATAATCTCTGAATCCTGTTTCGTAGGCGTGTCAATATTTAAGTATTATTAATTCGCCTACCTGCTCTTTTTATAACCAATCAATTTTCAGGAAAAAGGGGTTGGGAAAATTATAGCCTCGAATGGATAGATCTAAATATATGAGGCCAGACTGTTCCAAAAAAACAGACCACTATGATTTAAAAGCCCGATTATTGTATTATAGTTGAGCTTAATGCAAGCAACTCTTTAATAATTACTTGAAGCTGGGCTTAAACATAATTAACAAAAACAAAACAGAAATATCCAATGTGTCAAGGGTTGGCATTCTGGTTGATTGTTTGTATTAGAGCGGGAGAATAAATCACGCATGGTCTGTGCTTTTATAGTCAGTAACGTATTGACGTTTTATGTGGTTCCGAAACAACCAAAAGCCTTGGATAAGGATGACTCAACTGATGACGACCCCAGCAAACGAAATAAAGACAACAACCTTCGGATCTGTACGTTGAACGTTCTGTCCCTTTATAGACCACGTGCAGCCGAACAACTAGCAGAGGCCCTAGACTGCTATAAAGCAGATATTACCGCCATCCAGGAAGTGCGATGATGACAGAGTTTCTTTTTGTTCACCAAATCAGACCCAAAAACTGGTATTCGCCTCAAGAAACGAAATGAAAGGTGTTCGGAGAACTACTATCCTTGTAACGTGTAGCAATTTTTTTTTGTATACTTTCCATGTAAACTTGATTTAAAATCAAACTTATCCTGGATTTGCAGATATTTGCAAACATCTATATCATAAGATTATGAGAAAGTTTTTGAAAATATTGTCTCAGGGAGCATCTTATACCCCACGAAAAGCGGGGGATAAGCCTTGTGAAACCTAAACCCTTTAAAGAACTTCCCTTCCAGATTTTGCAATAAACAAACATTTAAAAAATTCTTTTTCTTCTATTTTATTCATATTCTTGAAACTTTCTAACAGTAAATAACTACATGCAAGCAAAATATAAAACCTTAATCAAATATTACGGATTTTTGCCGCGTGCCTCCTGGCAGCATCTTCGCATCTTTTCGTCATTGTGTAATGCACGATTCGTTCCTTCGCACGGAACTTGGAGCACACCAAATAAACAGTATCGGCCGTCTTGCCAGGGTCCAGTTGTGACTTCAGTGGTCCATCATAGACTGATTCGTTACCAGTCAAGGAATGCGTAGCCATGATATTATCGCCAAATATGCGACTACACAGCTGCATTGTTGCTGACACCGAATCCACCCAACGTATCGATTCGTAGTCATTGCGGTGTAGCTGTGTCCTGTTTGGCCCGATAAGCAAGATATCAGAACACGGGTCTAACTTCTTTGGATACTCTTCGAGGCACGGTCGTCGTTTAGGTGGTTGCTCCATCTCGGGATGGCTGTCAGAGCTGATTTTCCTTTTCCCTCCTTCCGATGCGGAAGACTTTTCATCACCAGAGCTTTGCGACTTACGCATTGAATGGCTGCTAGACGCAGTTTTGTTTTGACTTTCCTCCGATGCTGGTGACTTTTCATCGCGAGGCTTATGCTGATGACGGTCAGACTTGGTTTTACTGCTCTTTTGTTCCGATGAGGATGACTTTTCATCGTGAGTGGGATCAGGTTTAGGCTGAGGATGGCTATCAGAGCTACTTTTCCTTTTGCTTCCTTCTGATGCTGATGACTTTTCATCGCGGGGCTTATGCTGATGATGGTCATACTTGGTTTTGTTGCTCTTTCGGTCTAAAGTGGATGACTTTTCATCACAGGATAGTTGGGGTTTCGCCTCTGAGGTATCCTTTGAGTGTGACCTCCGCCTAATTATTTCCACTGTGTAGTCCTTATTTCTATACTCCCGTTGAATCTCGTTGACTTTTGCAGTAGCCTTCTCCAGAAGTTTACTGCGGTCCTTTTCAAGCGACTTAATACGTTTAAGTAAATGCTCAATATATTCTGGCTTTGAGCGGTCCATTTGAGATTTCTCCTTCCATTTGCCGTCGTTGTCTTTCAAGCTGAACTCAAATGTACGCTTAGAGACCTCGCCTGATGAGTGTTTTTCCCGGATCAGTACTTCTAAGACAAGCCTTTCCAAGTCCTTCTCCAGTTTCTCAAGACTTTTCCTCAAGTCGAACCCAAGGAAATTTTGTAGTACGGTAAACTCTGGTGTTTCAACTAGAGTTGAAGGTTTGGTTGCGAAATAAGTGTATGCCATGATTTTGAGCTTGACGTCCGTTCACTATTGAATGAAGTTTGATTATGCAATTCACATGCACTCACCACGGTACTTATAAGGATTTCAGGCTATAAAAAAAGTACATAATCTACCTGCGCTGCGTAGTGCAACAATTTTGCAAAACCCACCCTTACCGCGATGAACCAATAATAAGCAAGGGTGGTGTCAGTATTACTTGTTGATTAGTATTAGTAATTAAGGATGCTCTGTTATTACCAAGGGTTGGTCTTTACTAGCAGCCTTTTTTTGCAAACGCACTGCCTTTTTACCTGACGAGAGGTACGAGGGCATTTGTAAAAATTCGGTATGAAAATTGTTGTTGTAAAAGTGGATCTTACCAGGTCGCACGCACTAACGACTTAACCTATTAGCAGAAGTACGCTTTCCCACTATATATTGAGGATTAATATAATCAGTACATAAGAAAAGAAATGAATAGGTGGATGACGGTTAGTCCATCGCAAGCATTCAGTCATAAGGCGGTCCTTTGCACTTAAACCCCATTTTAGCACCTAGTTAAATTTCTGTGCACTCTCATTGAAACGCAAGCTTTCTACGAGACAAGACAAGCCTTTTCAAGTCCTTCTCCAGTCTCTCAAGAGTTTTTCTCAAGTCGAACCCAAGGAAATTTTTTAGTACGGTAAACTCTGGTGTTTCAACTAGAGTTGAAGATTTGGTTGCGAAAGAAGTGTGTGCCATGATTTTGAGCTTGACGTCCGTTCACTATGAAGTTTGATTATGCAATCCACATGCACTCACCACGGTACTTATAAGGATTTGAGGCTATAAAAAAAGTACATAATCTACCTGCGCTGCACAGTGCAACCATTTTTTTGTAAACCCACCCTTACCGTGATGAACCAATAATAAGCAAGGGTGCTGTTAGTATTAGTTGTTGATTAGTATTAGTAATTAAGGATGCTTTGTTATTACCAAGGGTTGGTCTTTACTAGCAGCCTTTTTTTTTGCCAACGCACTGCCTTTTTACCTGACGAGAGGTACAAGGGCAGTTGTAAAAATTCGGTTTGAAAATTGTTGTTGTAAAAGTGTATCTTATCAGGTAAAACTGTACGCACGCACTAACGACTTAACCTATTAGAAGGAGTACGCTTTCGCACTGTATATTGAGGGTTAGTAATGGGTAGATTATCAGGTAGATTGTACCTTGTTCTTACAAAAGCTGTACACTGACAGAGAAAAATAGACTTGCACGTAGAGTCTGCAGTGACCACTGATGTTGCAGCTGGACTTTGGGAGATGATTTTGTGTAATTCCTGTCTACTGGATACGAAAACTATTATATATCAGATCTGCCGAATTGACTCTAGTTCTTAAGACAAAGACAACGCTCTTTCTATACTCTTCATTCCTTTGTACTTAGTTAATAAAAACAAACAAATGAAGGGTCAATAGTTTCCACAGGTAGGCTAATTAAATTTGTTATTACCACGTAACTTTAATCACTTGTTAATAAGAGACAATAGTAATAAAAAACAAACAATAAACTAATAATTATTTTATTATTGTATTGTTATTGTGCCTTATAAAACTGCCATAGAAATATTTTCCACAGGTACAGAAACCGAGCAAGTAGGTAGAAAACCTTTTAGAATTAAATCAATTATTACATTAGTGTATACTAAATTCAGAAATTTGGTTTTATTCCAGACTTACAGGAATAATCTCTGAATCCTGTTTCGTAGGCGTGTCAATATTTAAGTATTATTAATTCGCCTACCTGCTCTTTTTATAACCAATCAATTTTCAGGAAAAAGGGGTTGGGAAAATTATAGCCTCGAATGGATAGATCTAAATATATGAGGCCAGACTGTTCCAAAAAAACAGACCACTATGATTTAAAAGCCCGATTATTGTATTATAGTTGAGCTTAATGCAAGCAACTCTTTAATAATTACTTGAAGCTGGGCTTAAACATAATTAACAAAAACAAAACAGAAATATCCAATGTGTCAAGGGTTGGCATTCTGGTTGATTGTTTGTATTAGAGCGGGAGAATAAATCACGCATGGTCTGAGCTTTTATAGTCAGTAACGTATTGACGTTTTATGTGGTCCCGAAACAACCAAAAGCCTTGGATAAGGATGACTCAACTGATGACGACCCCAGCAAACGAAATAAAGACAACAACCTTCGGATCTGTACGTTGAACGTTATGTCCCTTTATAGACCACGTGCAGCCGAACAACTAGCAGAGGCCCTAGACTGCTATAAAGCAGATATTACCGCCATCCAGGAAGTGCGATGGGATGGGCCGGGCAAAAAGAGGATGAAAAACTGTGACATCTACTACGGTGATTGCTACAGAGGCAAGTCTTAAGCTTCCGACGCGTGGGCGAGCGTATTTTGACTATCCGGATCAAGGGTAAATTCGCTAACATAAGCCTAATATGTGTTCATGCCCCCACAGAAGAAGAGGACTCTGCTGTTTCCGCGAGCTCCTCGACAAAACGTACGAGCAATGTCCTAAATACGGCGTTAAAATCGTATTGGGCGATTTTATCGCCAAAATAGGAAAGGAGGACGTCTTTGGCAGGGCAGTCGGTAAGCATAGCCTACGCGACACTACGTCTGATAACGGACTAAGGCTAATTGATTTCGCTGTAGAGCGAAATGTCACCATAGCAAGCACATGGTTTCCTCATCTTGATATTCATAAGCAGACATGGCGGTCCAATGATCATATAACGATCAAACAAGTTGATCATATTGCGATTGACGCAAGGCATACCTCCAGTATTCTTGATGTTCGGACCTTCCGAACGGCCAACATAGACTCGGATCATTACCTTGTTGTAGCCAAGGTACGAATGCGGATATCCCAATCTGAGCAACAAAGAAGAATCACTGTGAGAAAATTTAACGTCGAAAAGCTACAATCGCAAGAGACCGTCCGGCTCTTCGCTGAACGCGTATTCCGAAATTTCTCAATCACCCCTATGCCGGCCGCCAGCATCAAGTGCCGAAGACCAGTGGCAACGGTGCCAACATGTCATCAGAAACGCCGCGACTGATGTGCTCGCTCGCCCACCACCGCGAAGTCCCTGGTTTGACGACTACCTCGAAGCACTACGCCGTCTGCACAAAGAAGGGCTTTAATCAGCACACCTCCATTCTCAACACAACTAGGTAGGAAACCCACAATATGCACAGCGAAGATATCCCAATCCTGCTGTATTGTGCGGTGGCACGGACTCTGTTAAAAGCTGATGAGGATGCTTTTGTTGCTTTGAGAGAAAAGTTCTCCGAGGAATCTTTGGTTCCGTCTGCATAGACGCGGAGTGGAGGAGAAATGTCCAATTATACGCCATATACAAGGACATCGACTTAGCCAAAAGAGACCCGGATGAACAGCGCAGTAGAGAATGACCTCGCAGTAGCTGTTACAAACAAGTGGAGCGGGACCTCAATCACACAGGTATACCCCGGACAATAGCACCATCTAAGAAACATATAAGTATGTGTGTACTGAAGATTTGGTTCCATTGGTCACCCTGACAATAAGAAAACATAACAGAAACGATCAGAGTAACAGAAGGGACTTCACATTCCAGTGTTACCACGTGAGCAAATTTTTAAGAAGAGAGGGACAAAATGATAAAATATTTTAGTTTTCAAAGCAATTTAGAGTCAAACGTTGTGATGAATATGCTGATGCTTGTCGAACTAGATGATGACAGAGTTTCTTTTTGTTCACCAAATCAGACCCAAAAACTGGTATTCGCCTCAAGAAACGAAATGAAAGGTGTTCGGAGAACTACTATCCTTGTAACGTGTAGCAATTTTTTTTTGTATACTTTCCATGTAAACTTGATTTAAAATCAAACTTATCCTGGATTTGCAGATATTTGCAAACATCTATATCATAAGATTACGAGAAAGTTTTTGAAAATATTGTCTCAGGGAGCATCTTATACCCCACGAAAAGCGGGGGATAAGCCTTGTGAAACCTAAACCCTTTAAAGAACTTCCCTTCCAGATTTTGCAATAAACAAACATTTAAAAAATTCTTTTTCTTCTATTTTATTCATATTCTTGAAACTTTCTAACAGTAAATAACTACATACAAGCAAAATATAAAACCTTAATCAAATAAATCTATGGATTTTTGCCGCGTGCCTCCTGGCAGCATCTTTTCGTCATTGTGTAATGCACGATTCGTTCCTTCGCACGGAACTTGGAGCACACCAAATAAACAATATCGGCCGTCTTGCGAGGGTCCAGTTGTGACTTCAGTGGTCCATCATAGACTGATTCGTTACCAGTCAAGGAATGCGTAGCCATGATATTATCGCCAAATATGCGACTACACAGCTGCATTGTTGCTGACACCGAATCCACCCAACGTATTGATTCGTAGTCCTTACGGTGTAGCTGTGTCCTGTTTGGCCCGATTAGCAAGATATCAGAGCACAGGTCTAACTCCTTTGGATACTCTTCGAGGCACGGTCGTCATTTCGGTGGTTGCTCCGTCTCGGGATGGCTGTCAGAGCTGATTTTCCTTTTCCCTCCTTCCGATGCGGAAGACTTTTCATCACCAGAGCTTTGCGACTTACGCATTGAATGGCTGCTAGACCCAGTTTTGTTTTGACTTTCCTCCGATGATGCTGACTTTTCATCGCGAGTGGCTTCAGGCTTAGGCTGAGGATGGCTATCAGAGCTACTTTTCCTTTTGCTACCTTCTGATGCTGATGACTTTTCGTAACGAGGCTTGTGCTGATGACGGTCATACTTGGTCTTGTTGCTCTTTTGGTCGATAGCGGATGACTTTTCATCACAGGATAGTTGGGGTTTAGCCTTCTCCAGAAGTTTACTGCGGTCTTCTTCAAGCGACTTGATACGTTTAAGCAATTGCTCAATGTATTCTGGCTTTGAGCGGTTAATTTGAGATTTCTCCTTCCATTTGCCGTTGTTGTCTTTCAAGCTGAACTCAAATGTACGCTTAGAGACCTCACCTGATGAGTGTTTTTCTCGGATCAGTACTTCTAAGACAAGCCTTTTCAAGTCCTTCTCCAGTTTCTCAAGACTTTTCCTCAAGTCGAACCCAAGGAAGTTTTGTAGTACGGTAAACTCTGGTGTTTCAACTAGAGTTGAAGGTTTGGTTGCGGAAGAAGTGTGTGCCTTGAGTTTGACGTCCGTTCACTATTGAATGAAGTTTGATTATGCAATTCACATGCACTCACCGCAGTACTTATAAGGATTTGAGGCTATACAAAAAGTACATAATCTACCTGCGTTGCGCAGTGCAACAATTTTGCAAAACCCACCCTTACCGCGATGAACCAATAATAAGCAAGGGTGGTGTTAGTATTAGTTGTTGATTAGTATTAGTAATTAAGGATGCTCTGTTATTACCAGGGTTGGTTTTTACTAGCAGTCTTTTGTTTTTGCAAACGCATTGCCTTTTTACCTGGCGAGAGGTATGTGTGGAATATTAAAAGAACATTTTTAAAAATTCGGTATGAAAATTGTTGGTTTAAAAGTGTTTCCTACCAGGTCGAAACTGTACGCACACATTAAACACTGACCCATGGTTCCCATAACCCTTGTGGTTAAGATATATAGCTATTAGAGGGAGAATGCTTCGCACTATCTATTAAATGTTAATATCAATGTGTCAGTGCGTAAGAAATGATATGTATGGGCGGATGAAGGTTGATGCATCACAAGCATTCAGACATAAGACGGTCCTTTGTGCTTAAACCCCATTTTAGCGCCTAGTTATATTTCTGCGTTGTTTTTGAAAAAAATCGATTTAAACTGCTGATGCGAAGCTGCCAAGTTTCGAAGTAATTTTTCTTCTTACGAAACCTTGGTACACCATTTAGTAGTATATACCTTAATCAATATGTTAAAAGCAGTTTTTAAAGAATTCCTTTCAAAAATCGGTCTTAAATGAAGTCACGAATTTTGAAGTTCTCTTCGAACTTTAACTTCAAAGATTCTAGATATGAATTTTAACGCAAATCGCTTCAGTAGTCTAATATTTCGTCGCGCTTGCAGACAGATGATAGGAGCTTCGTCAAACACGAGTCTTTCACAGAATAACTTCCGCCGAAAATAACGAATGCTTTTCTAAATACGACAATAAAATATCCAAAGTATTGAGTTTCTTTTATATTTTATTTAAGACTAATATACTCCTAATAATGACATCGTTTTCATTCATAGTTTATATTTAAAATTTTTTTGAATTATGTTTTTCGTTGCCCTAATAAAACTTTAGTAATAATTAAATTTTTTTAATCATAGTTCGTAGAATGCTTCTTTGCCACTATCTTCCTGGAAGCCATAAAAAAAATAAATAAATACTTGGCGCAACAGCTCTTTAAGTGCCAGGGCCTAGCTTCTCGCAACCACTCATGTTGTGTGCGTTATAATTTTCACACGAATGGAAGGGACCTACAGTTTAGTGCCGTATCCGAACGGCGATTTGAGAAGCTTTTTCGTGACAACAATACTCTCGGATGTTTGTCAGACGCTCGCGAGAGGTGGGACCGTGAAAAAACTTTTTGGTGTTTTCTGGGATTCGAACTTGGAACCTCATGCATAGCGATCCGACACACTAACCACTTACGCCACGGCGCCCACTTCCTGGAAGCCATAGCACATCTCATTTTGATCGCAGAATGTATGATTTGTTGACTTTCGTTAAGCTTAGAGCGCACGAAGTAAGTAATATCGGCCGTCTTTCCGGGATCCAACTTTTTCTTTGCTGGTCCATCATGGAGTGATTTGTTTCCGGACATTGAATGCGTAGCTAAGATACGCTTGGTAAAAACGAGATCACACAACTGCATTGTGGCCGATACTGAATGCCTCCAATCTACCGATTCGTAGTCTTCTCGGTGAAGTTGTGTCCCATTTGGTCCGATGACTACGATGTCAGAAGTTAGGTCTAATTGTTTGGGATACTCTTCGAGGCTCTGTCGATACATCCTTAGTCGACCCATCTCTGAAGGCTTGGCACATGTCAGTTTTCTTTTTTTTCTCCTCGATACTGGTGATTGCCTCTTAACTATCTTGATTATGCAGTCCTTGCCTGTATAGTCGTCTACGATGTGTACAAATGACAGATATGTTTCGTCGAGAACCTTGTTAACCGCATCTTTAAGCCAATTAACATAATCGAATAAGGCATTAATATCCTCAGGTTGCGAGTGTTCTTTTTGTGGTTTCCTGGCTTGTTCGCAGTCATCTTCATCCGGGCTGAATACAATAACGTATTCAGAAACTCGACCCGATGGTTGTTCTTCGTGGATTACTGTTTCAAAAGAAACTCTTTCGAAATAGTCCGCAATATTTGTAAGCGTTTCTCTTATTACCTCTGTGTGATTGATTGATATAGTAGGCTCATTTGGGGTTTTAATCAACAGTTGCATTGCACTTGAAGACGTGTATTCGAGTTGAAGTTTCATGTTGCTGTTGGTGTGGTTAGAATGTGACTATGCCCTTCATACGCACTAAGCACGATATTTATAGGATTTGAAGTTGAAAAATCTTACTGCGTTACTTTCATTAGTGAAATTTTACAAATGTATCCTTATGTACTCTTGTAATAAACTAATGATCGAGCGCGCTACCTGCACTACCTTTTAAGGATCGTATGTTGTGTAATCAAATACCTATGCCTGTTTTTTGGATGAAGAGTTTTCATTAAGATAGTTCGTAATAGTATTAATAATTAGTTGAAGTTTATGGCTGTGATAATAGAAATTCGTTACAAATTAATATTTTTATTCTGTGGAGGGAGGTACATACAGCGGTATGCAATGACTACCAATTCTCCTAAAAATTTCCCAAACAGCTTAATGCTGCCATATTTGCATTAATATGCTCATTAAAGAAATTATGTACATACAATAATGTCTTGCTATTACTAAGCAATTATTGTTGAGGTTGCTTCGAATTATTGCACAATTCGGATTGAGGAATATATGGCCGATATCTTCCGTGATTAGCGTGACGTTCTCAAGTAAAATTCTTGTCGGGAACCGATATAGAGCAAATAAGACGAACTGCAGTTCCTCTCGCTATAGACTGTTGTATCCATATCCATAGGAATGATTCCGGTAGAGTTTCCCTTATCACGATTTTCTGTTGCGTGGTTGCAAATTCTGACCACTTGGTGACTAGTGCTTTTGTAGCGTCTAACCCCAAATTCCTCATTCGGAAATTATTCTTTTTGAGTGATGAATTTTAGCATTTTTTTCTTTTAAAATTCGCTCAAAAATGTTGCTAATTCTACTTGGTAGGTTAATAGGTCTATAGCTGGAAGGTTTATTAGGCGGCTTTCCAGCCTTTGGAATTGGCATTACTTTGGCTGTTTTCCAAGCATTTGGAAAATACTGCATTTTAAAACATGCATTAATGATAAATGTAATGAAGATTATTCCACTCCTCGGCAATTCTCTAAAATTCTATATTTTTAACGCAGGTTTCGCGAGTGAGTTAATTGAACTGCGTAATAGCATTACCCACTAAAGCATTAGTAACTGAATCCTCAAGGCTTAGAGAGACATCGTAATTTTTTAAAAACGAATATGCAAGCGCATTTGATTTTTCTAAATCACTTTGGTAAATATGTTCAGAGTTCCGGAGACAAGGAACTATATTTGCAACATTCCAGATAGGTTTTGCTCCCTTATCCATTTCAATGTGAAGCAATATAAGCCTATTTAAATACAATAATTTTTGTCTAAATATGGGCTCACGATGTCTCTGCATGTTTCTGATTTTTATCAGCTCCAAGATATATGATGGGAGTTTAACACCTCTATCCTTTTTAGAAACTTTCGGCACACTCACATTAATGGCATTTAATAATTTAGCTGAGAATTGGTCAGCAATATTATCAACGTTGTCAATATTAGTGACGCTGTCAAGACTACACGAAACATTCCTCGAACTACTTTTTAGTTAGGTTAGATTAGGTTAGGTTGAAGTGGCTGCCAGCTTACGCCAACACACATAGGCCAAGGAAGGTCCTCTGTGGTACCACGAAGGATCATGTAATCCCAGCCTACTCGTTGGAACCAATTATAGCTTCTTCTGAAGCGAGGGGGCTCCTGATATCTAAATCTATCGATAGTTTAAATCGTTAAAAAAGAAAGCTGGACATGCACAAAGTAGGTGAGGAATTGTTTCTTCCTCTTCTTCGTCCATGCAGCTTCTACAAACATCATTTGAACATACCCCAAGTCTTGTTGCATGCTTGCCCATTAGACAGTGTCCTGTAATTACACCTAGAATAGAGCCAATACGCAACCGGTTGAGAGAGATCAATTTCTTAGGGCGTTTCAGATCCAACTCAGGCTAAATCTGCTTAGTTGCTAAACATGTTGTACCACTTGTTCCAGCTTGAACTTAAATTTACAAGTAGCGATTGGTATACATAGATTATCCTTATCTAGACGGATGGGTACAGTTTTTCCTATTCTGGCGAGTTCATCAGCCGTACAATTCCTCCGAATATCCCTATGCCTCGGCACCCAACAGAGATGAATATTAAACTGCTCCGCAATCTCTTTAAGAGACGAACAACAGTTTAGGGCTACTACTGAATTTATAGAGATCGATTGCAAGGATTTGATTGCAGCTTGGCTATCTGAAAAGGTACGGATATTCTTGACGGATATCACGCTTTTCCTCAGCCAAGATAAGACCTCCTTAATCGCCCTTATTTCCCTCTGGAACACGCTACGGTGGTAGACGGAAGGAGAGCTTAAGATTTAGGGTGTAGCAGAAAACACCTCCACCAACTCCGTCTTTAATTTTTGAGCCGTCCGTATAGAAGTGGATCGACTCATTTTCTAAAAAGAACCTCTTCATTCCAGAGTGATCTGACCTGGTATGGTGACAAGGAAGTTCTTGTCAAAATTTAAACGTGAGATGGTGTCGGATCACTACGCATGAGGTTCCAAGTTCGAATCCCAGAAAACACCAAAAAGTTTTTTCACGGTCCCACCTCTCGTGAGCGTCTGACAAACATCCGAGAGTATTGTTGTCACGAAAAAGCTTCTCAAACCGCCATTCGGATTCGGCATTAAACTGTAGGTCCCTTCCATTCGTGTGAAAAATATAACGCACGCAACATGAGTGGTTGCGAGAAGCTAGGCCCTGGCACTTTAAAGAGCTGTTGCGCCAAATATTTGTATTTTTTTTTGGTGTACTCCGTGGTTTCGGGCGAGATTGTGAATTTATATAGAATGGAGGCGTGGCCAAATTCTTTTCTTGACCACTATTGGGTAGCTTCAAGGCGAACGGCTACATTTGCTGCCATTTGCTTGCTTAATATGTATATCAAGGGGTATGTACGTAGTGTTCCGCTATGCACAGACAAGCTGTATGGTGGACCTTGCTTAGATAATCGCGATTTATAGCTTTTTCTAAGGCTGTCGACCAGACAATAGCCCCGTATGTGAGTATCGGTCTGATGACCGACATACATGGAGATCTTTCTGTGAAAGCATAAATGATCTCCCTTCAGCTGTTAGGGCCCAGAAAACCCTATCCAAGAACCACAGCAACGGTATTGGTCTCCTACAAAAACCTGACGGCAGTTTTACACAGGGATACTACGAAACATTAGGTCTTCTTCTGCAGACCCACTTCCATGACTCACTAATTACTGACCCTCACACATCTCTTCTGCATGAATACATGCCACACTCTCCTAATCGATGCACTAGGACTCTAGCCAAGAAAATCTTCATCCTCGATTCCATAAGATGGGCTATCTCCATGCAAAAACCTTATAAAGCTCCCGGTGGAGATGGAATTTTCCCCGCTCTCTTACATCATGGAATCGACACTCTCATTGAATCTTTAGTGCCCATCTTCAGACCCAGCTATGAACTCAGCTACATCCCATCAATATGGAGAAAAGTTAATGTAGTGTTCATTCCTAAAGCTGGCGCCAGTTCACAATCAGACCCAAAGGCCTTTAGGCCAATCAGTCTCACCTCTGTGTTTCTTAAGGTAATGGAAAAAAATCTTTGATCTTCACATAAGAACACCCCCTAAATAATTTTCAATTTGCATATCAATCTGGTAAATCTACGGTCACAGCCCTTCACCATTTGTCAAAGCAGGAAATAGCCTTATGCTCCTTCCTGGACATCTCTGGCGCCTTCAATAACACATCGTTTCAATCAATTAAGTCTGCTGCTGATGTGAAAGGCATTGATCTGCAAACTATCAAATGGATATGCTCCATGCTCAGAAGCAGACTTATCACTGCCAAGCTTGGACAAATCTCAATCTCCGTTAGAACTACTAAGGGTTGTCCCCAAGGGGGTGTCCTATCTCCTCTTTTATGGTCCATTGTAGTGGACAGTACCATAAATGGCCTCAATAGTTCTGGATTTCCCACCCAGGGCTACGCTGACGACGTAGTCATTATTGCTAAGGGCAAGGATGAATCCAGCATTTCTGAACAAATGCAACATGCCCTAAATAAAGTAAATAACTGGTGCCAGTCAGACGGTCTAACGGTTAACCCTGCAAAAACCGTAATCATTCCTTTCACCAGGAGGAGAAATTTAACCCTTCAAGCACTATCACTAAGCAATACTCTAATTGAGTTCTCAAAAGAAACAAAATATCTTGGGATTACTCTAGACCACAAATTAAATTGGAAACCTCATATAAACAGAACCACTGAGAAGGCGACTAAAGCCTTCTGGGCCTGCTTTAGATTTTTCGGCAAAAAATGGGGATTAAATCCAAAAATGATCCACTGGACCTATACCACAATCATCGCTCCGATAATAACCTATGCTTCGCTAGTATGGTGGGATAAAGTTAACCAAACCGTTACCCGCTCCGCCCAGAAGGTGCAGAGACTAGCATGTGTAGGTATTACGGGCGCAATGCGCTCATGCCCAACAGCTGCGCTGGAAGTTCTCTTAAACCTTCCACCCCTACACATAAATATTATGAAGACTGCGCCTGCCAGTGCTTTAAAGCTTCACCTTTTATGCAAGAATACAAATTTCGACACATGAAGATCCTTGAGAAAATTCCGCTACTTACTTGTCCAGCAGTATGCATCTCAGACTTCATGCCCAAAAGAATCCACATCAATCACCCCTTCACAGTAAACATACCTGACCGCAGCTACTGGGACTATCCTCAAATCCCCCAATCAAGATCTCAAATCAATTGGTACACTGATGGTTCAAAAATGTCAAATGGGGTTGGAGCTGGTATCTTTGGCCCCAACTACAAACTCTTTACACCACTAGATCAATCCACTACTATCTTCCAAGCAGAGGTCTATGCCATTGAGCTCCGCGCCAAAGAATGCATTAGACGAAACCTCCGAAGATCACATATTAATATAATGTCAGATAGCCAAGCAGCGCTTAAGGCTCTCACGTCCTTTGACTATAAGTCTAAGCCTGTTGGGAACTGTCTACAGACGCTTTTGCAGCTTACTGCACACAATAATATCACACTAATGTGGGTCCCCGGTCACAAAGGTATCCCTGGTAATGAAGCGGCTAATAAGCTTGCCAGACTAGGTGCCCAATCACCTTATATTGGACTTGAACCCTTCTGCGGTTTACCCAGCAGCCAGATTAAAATAGAGCTACTCCGCTGGGAACGCGAACAAATGCCCTCTCACTGGAATGCTCAACCCGGCCTAAGGCATTCCAAGAAATTTATAAACTGCTCAAAAAATAGAACTATAGACATTCTATCAATGAGCAAACAGAATGCTAAGATCCTTACGGACTTCCGAACTGGACATTGCTCTCTCAACTTCCGTCTCAAGAAAATGGGCCGTGTTCAATCGGATACGTGCCGTCTCTGTCTTGAAGACACCGAAACAGCCCGTCACATACTCTGTGATTGCCCGGCCATAGTCAGACTTAGGCTAAGGCACTTTAATAAAGGCGTAACATTACCTTCTGACGTCACCTCTTCTTCAGCTCGAACTATACTTAGCTTCATTAATGAACTTGAGCTCAGCTAGTTGACAAACTCAAAATCAATTAACCGGGGGATAGTACAATACAAAAGATATTTTTAGGTTGCGGTGCTCCAGGGGCCAGTCTCTGCATTCCTCCCCATCTACCTCAAAAAAAAAAAAAAATCGGTCTGATGAGTGTTTTGAACATGCTCGCAGTATTAGTCTTTTATGGCTTATAGACTAGTCATGAGCGAAGCGCTCGATCAACCAAGAAATCGCGACTTAGGCACATATTTGAGCACACTGAATTTCAACCCTGACTTATAAGTACGAATTATAGGGTCTACCTTAGCTTTGGATAAATTCAGAAATGTCAATAAAATGTCGATGGTAATACCGTGGTGATCGAATTTACTAGCGAAACAACTTATGGTGATTTTTTCGCTGGGTTTCAAAATATTACTTAAAAAGATTTAGAAATAATAAATGCTGTGTTCTTAAAATGCTAATTGTTCATTTAACTCACCTGATCGTGCACCGCTATCACATGAATTAAGGCGTTGACTTATACTGGTATCGAAACTCCGAAACCTTGACATGTTCGCTATAGATGGTGGCACCACCATCCCTACTCCACCCGTACTGGTTTGTAATCGTGATGAGAACTGGGCTTTCCTCGACCGCCCATTCCGATCGAACTGTGACTTGGATTTCTCTAGCTTTCTCGGTTGACTATACACAGGTGGTGCTTCTTTCACTGACGTATTTATGTAGGCAGTTGTCAGGTTTTGTTGGTACTTGGGTGAATTATCACGACTCTTGTTCAAGGTATTCTCCTTCTTTGTCAGATAGTTCGGTGAGCAACCAGTAAGTGTGCTAAAATTCGGTGACCTATCACGCTGTGGCGGAGGCTTATCCGACAAATTACAATCAAAACTTCTCGAGAACGTTTCCACGTAATTATCCTTTGGCGGTTTTCGAGCATCATACTCGAAACTTCTACTAAACACCATTCCACCTTTGATCGCCTTATTGGGATCATACTTTACGGGATTGCTACTGGTGGTAATTTGAACACGAACTGCTGTATCTGGTCGCTCATATTTGGCCTTTGAGTCTTGAAACGCCGGCGGTGGTGAAAGGATCGGTGTCACCGGTGGCGGAGACTCTGAATCCAGATAGGTTTTCACTGGCAGGAAGCCAGGTCTCTCGTTTAGTATACTGGCAATCTGTGGATCTACGATTTTGTAGCCCGGCTTCAGGTAGCTTCTCGTAGCTGAGGTGTTTCGCCGGGCTTCGTTGCGTGAAATCAACTCTTCGATCTTACTGCCGGAGATCTTTGGCACCGCATACACAGGCTTATCACGCCCCGTGTTGTCGATCTGTATAACGCGAATTGTGTTCTTAAGATTGATGCCAATGCCGCCATTGTGATGATTATCATATCGCAGATAGTTTGTCTTTCGATTATGGCTTCCCGATGAGTTCTCATCGTTTATTCGCTTCGTATTGACCTGAACCCAACCGGATTTGTTGAGAAATATCTCATCGTTACACTTCTTTACGGAACGATTCTCACCGAAGAGATACGTTGGTTTCTGGGAGCTTGAGGCGGCAGAAGTTTGACTCAAGCTATGATAGTGCATTTTTCTTGCTTCCAGCTTTTCGTTAAAGCTTCGTGTGGAAGCTTCTAAGCTTTCGCGTCGCTTCGCAGCGTACTGCTGGTAGGGTGTACGAGGTTGAATGGATATGGAATCCTTCACATTGTCTTCGGGGGTAGTTATGGATGACGAAGTGGGATGGGCGGTAGCTACTGCTGGGGAGGGTCGTGAACGACTTCGTCGTTTTTTGGGTGGTAACGCCGGCAGCGGTAGATTTGAGATATCAATTTTGTCCGGAATTGATGTGCGATCGTTGGAACTGCAACGTGAGTCTCGTGTCAGGTGACTATCGTCAGTTGATGCTGCTTCACTTGTTGAGTCGATGCAAGAGTACTCTTGCCGCGAGAGTGGTGGCCGGCGATTAGGAGTTACTGCTGCTTCTGGCGTTAGATCTCTGAAAAGATACAAGAGGAACTTGGATTAGATGTCGTAAGGATACATGTCAGATAGTTGTAAATTGAATGTAGAAGTCACCAACAATCACAAACCAAATTCTACCAAAGGCTAGCAAGGTTTAATGGGGAGTACCACAGTGTTTTGTGCTTGAACCTATATTTTTCCTCGATAGTCGTACGATAGTACCTACTGTAGATAAGAATTAAATCTGGAATGCATCATAAATTACTGGTAAAGTTCTTGACAAGCCCAATCAAAGTTTAGGTCGACTCTAAGGTTACCTATATGCTCCTCTGAATGGTATACCAATGTTGAGAAGCAGTTAATTTAAAATTCTGTCGAAGAACTTCCCTCAAAAGATGATGAAAACCTGATGGGTGGATGCTTTAACCACTATTTCATCTCTGGAAGGATATCATCTCTACCCATCATGAAGTGCGTTTGATAATTACAAAAAGGAGGTTGAAAAGGTACTCAGAACCAAAACTCTGCCAAGCGAATTTCGTGTATCTCCTGCTTCGTTTAAAACTCGTCCTTTTCGAGAAAACTATTCGACATGTTATCTGTAGGGCATCATCATTTCTGAAGTTTGTTTGCTGTTGCTGTGCATGTGTCAGCGCCTGTGTATGTGGTGACGGTGGATCGTGTTATGCGAGAATAATGTCATATTGTTGTAACCGAAGTGTCATTGGTGAATCTGAACGTGACATTGTTGCAGCGCACGCAAATAAAAAGAAAACCAAAGCAACAAGCTTAACGACAACTTTGACAACGCGTGTGCATGATGTATGTAGTGATGGTAACAGCTTCGCCTTGATGTGTTCGACATTCATCCGAGGCGTGGTGGAATGCCATTCATAAGTTACACCCAAGCAAGACAATCCTATGGATGCATGGTCGATGGAAAGAGGTTGCAATTTTACATGAGAGAAGGGTGAGATCTAGTTGGCATGTGGGGGGTAGCCACTTTGGCGTTCGTTCATTAATCATAATTATGACATCGACGAGGATGCTGAGAGGAACAGCAATGGAAACAACAACGACGACGATGGATGTTAATTTATGAGGTTCAGCTGCAAGTGACATAAGATACCACTGCCCATGTTGACCGTAAGCTTAGGGTGGTGAAATGGGCTGTGGATTCTGTAAACTGACTTAAGGGTTATCTGTGAATAGGAGGTAATTAAAGAGTGTGTTAATTTTATAGACGTTATCTGCATTGAATTGTTTATTTATAATTTTTCATTTAACTCGGAGTTGTAGGCGGAACACTTATTGTACATAGATTCGTCAGGTCATTGTAAATTAAATTTGTTGACAGGGATAGTTATTGTTAGGAGTGTAAGGATATTAGGCTAAGTGGGTGGTTCATTGTAAATGAATAGCGCTTAGACACATGTTCTAATCAATAACATTACTATAACATTATTTCTATGATTGGATTTGGAGTTCCATTCTTGTAAATCCTTGTTATCTTTTGCAGATGAGTAGATCCAGAGTAGGTGTTGAAACAAGGAATACTCAAAATTACTGAGACTACGATACATTCTTTTCAATATGAATAACCTACCTGATGATAAAGGAATCAGCAGTACTGTGGCACTAAAGAAAAAAATTGAGAAAAGAATTAAGTGGACAACCAGATCATTTTCTTCCTCCGATTATTCTGAATAAAATACTACAAAAAAATTGGGAAAAGGGTAGTTGAAGCAAAAGTATACACGGTTGATGTGGTGCTGCAGGGAACTTCCTTTCAACTTTTATTGAACATTAAGAAGGATGCTGGAAGATTTAAAACATCTGAACTAGGAAAATTGGTCAGATAAACCTATGTAGGTACTGCTCATAGACAAGATGCTGCAATTTTATATACTATCGGTCGGAAAAATCTCTTTCGATGTTCTCTATAGATCACAATACCTATGATTTGCGCTTCACAAATCATCTTTATGGTGTACACAGCAACCGTAGGGCATATACCTATATATATATCTGGTAGCCGATTGCCAGCCATGGGAATTAATCACTCGCTACACAACGCCAAAAATTGTATTTTAGAAACTTTTTCTAGTTTATATGTACGTACGTATCCGAGCGGAGAGAATTCAGAAAATAGAACAATGCAAAGCACGCAACCCAAGTTTTATATACATACATATACCGGGTATACAAGGAAGAAAGCTTATACGAACTAAAAGCATGAATTCCCTGAACGATATTGCTTCCAAAAATTTGAATAATTATACGGTAAACCTATGAACGACATTTGGATGTCGCCTTGAAGCAGAAGAATGATAGGCGACTAATTTTGAAAAGAGATTGCTCAGTGTACTGTTTGAACCATCTCCTTAAACCGTCGGTACCCGCGACCCGTTTTTTAGCGCAGCAACAAGTTGTTGATTGCTGGCGTTAAAAAGATGCTTGATCCGCATAGTTTTTTCTCTAATATGAACTCAAATACTAAGATTATTTACCTAATGAAATCTTAGATATTTAAACTTGGTCACGACTTCAATATTGGTACTGTTCATCAGTCACTTACTCTCACCTACCTCTAGTTCTTAGCGGGGTTTATTCTTAGGTCCCATTATCTCTCTTTCTTCATTAAACTTAATAGCCTAGTCAATAACATAAATTTCAGCCACTTTCTTAACTTTGACATCCCCATTGATATCGCTCTCGTATTCTTCTATACATCAGTCTTTGACTATCTTCTCCAATCTGTCCCTTATGTGCCTCGAAAAAACTGCTCGTCATCCCGCCCAACGTATATAATAATGAATTGCGTACTCTTTGAAATGTTAGAAACAAATTATGGAAAACTTACTTGAAATCCAGATCTACCTCAGATTTTTCATACTACCAGCAAGCTTACTCCAGTTGTGCCATCCTCTGCGAATCCCTCTATCGCGAATACCTCGATAGAATGCAATTGAGTCTAATCACAGATCCTAGGCGCTTTTACCAATTTATTAACGTCAAAAGAAAGTCCGATGGCTTCCCTTCTACTCTAAAATTACTTACTACGTCTTCTGCTGACACTAAAAAAATCGCCAACCTCAGCTCAGCCAACCTTTTTCAGCCAATCGTACAGTGACCATGTACACGAACTGGACCTTGACTATTTCTCCTACCTAAGTAACTGCTCACAAACCTCCCTAGTCTCAGTTGGCATTAGGTCTGATATGGTGCGAGAAAAAAATGATTGGCTCAAGGATGACTTTTCCCACGGGCCCGATGGCCTGCCCGCCATATTCTTAAAAAAATGTGTCAATGTCCTGTGCCAGCTCCTTACAACTCTATTTCTACTTTCACTCTCTTAAGTCGTTTTCCGAAAATTATGGAAGGACTCCTCCATTTTCCCCATCCATAAGAAAGGTAGTAAAAACGACATAACGAACTATCGACCCATAGTCAAACTCCTCTCTATCCCTAAGCTCTTCGAAAGCATTGTATACGACTCATTGTATTTCCACTGCAAATCCATTTTTTCCCCACAACAGCACGGTTTCTTAAAGGGAAGGTCCACAACGAGTAACCTAACCGAATTTGTTTCCAAAAGACTACAAGCATTAGAGGAAGGTAATAGAAGTGGATGTTATTACCGCTGACTTCAGCAAGGCGTTTGATCAAATCTGTCACCTAAATATTTACCTTAAACTTAACCCTCGGTTTCCCACCCTCTTTCATTTCATGGCTGAGATCGTACCTAGAGAAACGCCAGTAAAGAGTTCTCTTCCGATTTTCAGTCTCCAACCCTATTGACGCCACTTCAGGGGTTCCTCAAGGCAGTCATCTTGGTCCGCTAATCATTGTCTTAACCATAAACGATGTTGGTCACATCATAAAAGACTCAGATCTGTCGATTTACGCAGATGATATGAAAATCATCAAGGTAATATCTTCCCCTACAGATTCACTTTTACTTTACAACGATCTAAATTCATTCCACACATGGGGCAACAAAAATTTCTTAGAACTTAACGTCGGCAAATGTCAATCCATAATATTCTCCCGCAAACGCCTCCCCCACCCCTTAGAACCTATTACTTTAATAATGTGTCCGTTCCCTCAGCCTTCTCTATAAGCTCTGGGTAGTATTTATGATAGGGAGCTAAACTTCCGTTCCCACATTGATCAAATTATACACAAGGCCAATTCTTCTCTCGGTTTAATAAAACGCTGGTCTAAAGAATTCTCGAACTCTTACGTTACTAAATCCCTTTACATCACTTTTGTCAGACCCCTTCTTGAATACACCAGCCAAGTTTGGTCACTCCCTTAGAATCGGAGCAGTGCTACGAAGGTTTATCCCTTTTGCATAACGTGGTCTTCCATGGGCCGACAACTACGTATATCCTACCCCCCTATGAAAATCGGCTAAAATTAATTAACCTGCAAACCTTTGCAAAACGTCGCGAAGTCGCTGACATACTATTCGTGCACCAATTATTAACCGGTACGATAGATTTCTCCACACTACTGGAAATGATTTCCCTTCGCACTAACCCTCGTAACCTTAGGTCTGTACCGCTCTTTCGTCTCCCTCACCACCGCACCAACTACGGCCACTTTGAACCAATCTCTAGAATGTTGCGCCTGGCCAACAACTGGCAAAACCTCTGCGTAAGCTTTTCTGTCTATCCTACTATTCGGGCCTCTTTCCAAATAGAGGGAAAACAGCATTTGTCCAGCCCGTCCCTAAAAAAGGCGAATCTTCCTCCCCGTCCAATTACCGACCCATTGCACTTACGTCCCTTCTTTCCAAGGTCAGGGGAACGCTGATAAATCGTCAGCTTATGAAATATCTTGATTCACGAAAACTCCTCGATGACCGGCAGTATGGTTTTCGTAGCAACAGGTCCACTGGTGATTTGATGGCATATCTCACGGAGAAGTGGAACCAATCTCTTCATCACTTCGGCGAAACAAAGATGGTTGCGCTCAATATTTCTAAAGCATTTGACAGAGTTTGGCATCAGGCTCTTTTGTCGAAAATGCGTGCATGGATTAGAAATTACCTTTCGGGCCGTTCAATACAAGTTGTCTTGAACGGCTTCAAGTCTGCAATTCACCTTATAGATGCTGGTGTTCCCCAGGGCTCCGTTTTGTCTCCGACTCTCTTTCTCATTTTTATAAATGACCTCTTGTCTGCTACTTCTAATCTAATCCATTCCTTCGCGGATGACAGTACCTTCAGTTTTTCATATTCGTTCCCTAACTCACGTCCCTGTTCTTCGGCCGTAGAAGAGGAACGACAACGTATGTTAAACACATTAAATTCCGACCTGGACAGCATAACTAAATGGGGTTCAATCAATAGAGTGGAATTTAATGCATCCAAAACTCAATGCTGTCTTCTGTCTCTCAAGCGAAACCAAGACCCTCAACCATTATCCATGAATGGTACTTGTATCGCTGAATCCGAAAGACTTGCCATTCTCGATATGTGCATCAATAACCGTCTTCGATGGAACGATCTCATATTCGAAGTCGCCAGAAATGCTGCAAAATGTCTAGGGTTCCTTAAGCGTTGCAGGGAATATTTTACCCTGTCTGATCTGGCCTCCATCTATAAGGTATTCATCCGCCCAGAGCTGGAATATAACGCCCACATCTGGTCTGGTGCACCCAAGACCGTTCTGCACATTCTAGATAGGGTACAGAATCGCGCGCTAAAACTGATGGGTGATGGAGACATCGTGAACTCTATAGTCTCACTTGAACATCGTAGAAATGTCTCGTGCCTCTCTCTTTTTATCGCTTTTTCTATAAAAAAAACGTTCCAGCGAAATAGCCAGTTGCATTCCTCCCCTTCAAAACTTCACCCGCAATATGCGTCATGCTTTAAATGCACATCAGTTCACCCTTAAGCCCAACTTCGGACGTACTGTCAAATATAGGGATTCGCTTATAAGCCGAACAACACGTTTGTAGAACGAACTACCAGCCTCTGTATTTCCTAATCATTACAACCCTCAAACATTTAAAGCCAACGCAAACCGGTATCTCCTCTGTTCCTCTCCCCCATTTTCCCATCCGCCCGTGCCCTGAGGACCAGTATAAGGGTATAAATAATCCCTTTGGCATGCGCAAATTATAAATATAAAAAAAAAAATGCACAGAACACCCTTGACTTTCACTCCAGTCTATCCTCCCTTAGAAAGTCCCTCCACAACTCTTCATGACCTCAGCATACACCACATCAGAATTGTCTATTCCCCATCTCTTCTTTTCCCATCAGTCCATAGTTTTTAAGATAGTTTTTAAGACCTAGTTTATTCAAAAATGTATGGGCTAAAGAGGCTCAGGAAAAAAAAAATAAACCAAAAAAAATAAAAATAAAATTAGCCTTAAGTTGCCCTCCCTTTTGGCTAGTTTTTAAGTTTAGCGTTAGTTTTAAGGTTTAGCTTTAAGTTGTTGCTTGTATTAAGCTGAAAATAAATAATTTAAGTTCTGCTTAATATTGTTTATCTGAAGGTTAAAGAGTTATTACAAGTCGCAACACCTGGTAGACTACGATTGTCTCCTATATCATCAATGAACAGTACTAACAGTTTCGGACTTAAAACACAGTAAAACACAGCCTTGAGGAACTCCAGTTATGAGATATATTTGTGTCATTCCATGCTGCCGCGAACTTGTACGTATAAGAGACAAGTAATTCATAGGTCCTTTAACACTTCATCAATAGACCTTATGCTGCCGCTGTTAGTTTAGTTAAAGAATTCTGTTCACGGTGTCGGAAGTTGCTTTAAGATATGGATATAAAGAAATCGTGCAGCCTTTTCTTGGTCTCAATGAAACGCTTGCCGATAGGCATTCAACTGTATATCTGATCCACTTCCACTTGAAAAGGACTTCTAATTTTATTTGGTTTGAACCAGCATATACAGGGTGGGCCAACTACAAGTTTCTTTTTAAAAATGCAATAAAATGAACAAAATGAAATTTTTTCCATGTATTATAGCTTTATTAGTAAGGGCAAATATTCCCATTAATTATGGAATACAATGTCGCTCAAGTGGCTGCCTCGGCTGGCCTCGCAGTAGCGCATTCTATCACTCCAATTTTCCAAGACCTTGTTGATAGTTTCGGGCTGTAGCTCACGGATTGCTTGGATGATATTGACCTTAAGTGCTTGAATCGTTTCCGGATTGTTGGCATAACATCGGTCCTTCACGGTTCCTCACAAAAAAAGTCCAAAGGGGTCAAATCGCAGCTCCGAGGCGGCCAATTGACATCGCCAAGACGGCTGATAACACGATTTGGGAATTTCGTGCGCAAAAGACCGATTGTGGCATGGGCTGTGTGGCATGGCGCGCCATCCTGCATGAACCAGAGGTCGTCCAAATCCATGTCTTCAATTTCAGTAAAACAAAAGTCGTTAACATGGCTCTGTAACGCCCACCGTTGACCGAAACGTTGTTCCCAGCCTCATTTTCGAAGAAAAATGGTCCAATGATGCCACCACTCCACAATCCGCACTGTGGATGCATTGGCTTCTCGACAATAACGTGCGGGTATTCCGAGCCCCAGATGCGGCAATTTTGTTTGTTAACATAGCCGCCGAGATGAAAATGTGCCCCGTCAGAAAAGATGATTTTTTGCCCAAAATCGTTGTCCAATTCAAGCTGCTCGAAGGCCTAAACTGCGAAGCGATAACGAAGCGGATGGTAGTGCGCTTTCAATTGCTGAATCAATTGGACCATGTAAGCGAATAATCCCAGATCCTTGAGCAGAA
The DNA here is from genome assembly GCA_945910035.1 of Brachypalpus laphriformis. Taxonomy (NCBI): domain Eukaryota; kingdom Metazoa; phylum Arthropoda; class Insecta; order Diptera; family Syrphidae; genus Brachypalpus; species Brachypalpus laphriformis. The sequence continues at coordinate 41,787,127 of OX246756.1, forward strand.
TTCTCCTCAGGCTAGTGCGTGAAATGTTGAGCTGTTGAGATCGATGACGAGTTGATGTTCGTCTCACACTCTGGGCTACAGCAGCCTTATTCTCGTCTGTGCGCACCGTACGACGACGGGGACCATGAGTGTTGTCTACTAGCATACCAGTCTCATGAACTTTTTGCACAAACTTGCGTACAGCAGGCGCGGTGGGTGCTTCATTTCGGCCAAAACTTCTTTTCAAAAAACGCACTGTTTGGGCTACACAGCACTCACTTTGGAAATAAGTTTTCAATATTTCCTAATGTTGTTCAAGCGTAAAGTGAATCACTTCGTTTCGAGGAGATATGGTACTGACTTTCTGTTCAGATTTCGAGCGGGAAACAGCTGTCAGTGTCAAAATAACCTATGATTTAAAAAGAAACCATTAGATGGCCCACCCGTTACAATAATATGACAAAGAACTTTTGTAAACAAGTTAGAGAGCTTAGAACTGATATTGTTGGCGCCATCTTTAGCAGAATAGCTTCAGCGGTCTTGCGTCGCCGCCATAAACAATATTCCTACAAAAGTGAATTAGTTCATTTTCATTCATCCCTTTTGTATTTCATCATCCTTTGTAATTTTTCGTAAGAACTCATGGTGCTCGGGCATTCCCGCCACGAAGCCAAGAAAATAATCTTTTGAGGCTAAAGACATCCTGTATTTATTTCATTCAATCTGCGAAGAAAATTAAGGTATATCAACTATCTTTATATTTGTATTATTATTTAATAAATAAAATGTATACAGTGTTTTTAAGCCGCTATAAGGCTATCACAAATGACCAATATTTTTCCCCTTTCGCTTCTAAAACCTTGAGCACACTTCGCCAAAGTAATAAATATGATCCTGTAATTCTCATACATATATCTTCCTTCTACCTTAATGTGTGACGTAGAGGAGTATGCCGCCTACTGAGCAAATATATCTACTGAACCTAATAAGCACAAAAGAAAAGTCGATAAAGGTTGTTCTAGAATAGTTGCACAATAGAATAGCAACCATTTTTTTTCCCGTGAAAAATCTTCAACAAGACACTATGAGGATCACCAGCGCGTGCTCATACCGGGTGTCCGCCGGGAAGGTATACTACTTTGTTTGTTTATAATTTTTGATTAAATGAAAGAGAATGGATCTTATATTGATAAATGTTTTATTTAATGTCGGCAATTATGTATGGAATACAATATCAGGTAAATGTCCGCCTCTGCTAGTCCCACAAATGCGAGCCCTTTTGAGCACATTTTTCATTACATTCTCACACATTTCACGCGGTATTTCATTAATTTCATCACAAATATTTTGTTTGAGTTGCTCAAGCGTTTCTGGTTTGTTTGCATAAATCTTGCTTTTCAGATATCCTCACAAAAAGAAGTCAAACAAACAAACAAATATTTGGCGCAACAGCTCTTTAAAGTGCCAGGGCCTAGCTTCTCGCAACCACTCATGTTGTGTGCGTTATATTTTTCACACGAATGGAAAGGACCTGCAGTTTAATGCCGAATCCGAACGGCGATTTGAGAAGCTTTTTCGTGACAACAATACTCTCGGATGTTTGTTAGACGTTCGCGAGAGGTGGGACCGTGAAAAAACTTTTTGGTATTTTCTGGGATTCGAACTTGGAACCTCATGCGTAGTGATCCGACACACTAACCACTTACGCCACGGCGCCCACATAAAAAGAAGTCAGGAGCAGTCAAATCAGGCGACCGTGGAGGCCAATCAACATCACCATTTTTTGAAATAACTTGTTGTGGAAAGAGGTCTCGCAGTAATTCCATTGTAATCCTGGCTGTATGCGATGAGGCACCGTCTTGTTGATACCACATGTTAATCAAGCCCAAAGCATGCAGTTGTGGCATTAAAAAGTTTTCAATCATATCACGATATCGCTCCCAATTCACAGTTACCGTTACGCCGTTTTCATTTCCAAAGAAGTAGGGTCCAATGATTCCTCCTGACCAAATTGCACACCAGACTGTTACTTTTAATGGATGCAAAGGTGACTGATGAATAATTTGAGGGTTTTCCATTGCCCAGAACCGACTATTCTGTTTATTCACATATCCATTCAAATGAAAATGTGTCTCGTCACTCATTATGATTTTTTCATGAAAATCGGGGTTGTCATGGGTTAGCTGTAACATCGTATTGGCATATGTACGGCGGCGTAAATGGTCTTCTTGAAGAAGCTCTTGTATCAACTGAATCTTAAATGGAAACAAATGCAAATCCTTGTGCAAAATTGTGGCCAAAGTTGTTCTTTGAAGACCAAGCTCCTGAGCACGGTGTCGAATTGAGGTTGATGGATTGTTTTGAACACTTCCTTGAACAGCAGTAATGTTTTCAGCCGATCTTGCAGTACGTTGTGGCCCATGCTTGGGCCTATCACCTACAGACCCTCTTTCTTCGAAATCATTCACTACACGATAAATAGTGCGTTTTGTTGGCACGTTGTTTCTCCCAAAAATTTCACGTAACTTTCTCATCGTCACAGTAATCGATGATTGATTTTGATAAAATGTTTTAACGATTAAAACAAGTTGGTTTATCGAATATTTTTCCATAATAAATTTGCCACGTGTCTACTTCACGACTGCCAAATATGAACTATCATGACTAATGTTTACCAAAATGGCGGCAAAACAAAGTAGTATACGTTCCCGGCGGACACCCTGTAGTAGTGTGGGATTCTTATTCATTAAAGAAAACTTCCTTCAAAAAAAAATTGTTCTATTTTTACTACAACTAAGTATTCGACTTATCAAGTAGTTTTCATTTCACGAAATAAGGACGTTTTGCAGGTACCTTCCTATTTGAAGTTCCTGCTAGCTCCGCAGTTTAGACGCTATTATCGCGCTAAGTTTAAAGGTTTGGTTCTTTGTAGACGGCGTAATAAATTTCTTTCATCCAAAACTTAGAGGACTTTCTAGTCGAATGTAACCAATAAGGTAAATGAAATAAGGACTTGGTTGCTGTTGCTGTAGGTTGTATCTTCAAGAACTGTATATGATTCCGAGTAGATAAATATACGTACATATGCAATTTCAAATTTATTTATATATTTAAACATATTTATTTTCACCAACCACTCTTAATCAAAAACTTCGTCAATAAAACCGATAACTTTAAAAATATTCCTTATATCCTCTTAAATCTTTTTAAATAAACTTCAAGTTCCTTAATAACCGACCACACACCGCCCAACCCAATATAATTTCATAACCATCAATAAATGGAAACACTCCCTCTTACCAGTTGAAAGCATAAAGGCCCCAACTATATACATCTTCATTCTCACAGATACCACTACGAGTAGAACCATTAAATCCGATTGCCATTGGCTTCGCTAATAACCCTCCTGGGGACCATGAAAAGAAAACAACTTTGCCTTACAATCTACCATTTTTCACAAAAAAAAAAAAAAAAAACAACTTTCTTATCCTCCTTTTTCTCTCATTCTCTATAACTTCCAAAACGGAACTGGTTAGACTTAAGAAAATGGATGTCCATCCTGTCTCTTAACAGCTTAAATGTCTTTAATTCGCCTTTGCCCACTAAAAGGGACACGGGTATCCATTTACGAGTATATGGTATCAATTAACCTACTCTTCTACACTTTTGCGTGTCACCGCACTGCTGTCAAGAAAATGCTAGCGAGGATGGGCCTTTCTTTCACATCACAGTAGGGAGTGATAAAAGCTAAACAAAGGATCAACAACCAGGTTCCGTTTGCAGCCAAGCAAAATCTCATTCAGAGTTGAGTTGGGGTAGACGACGTACCATAGGTTCAAATGTTAACGACCCACAAATGGGAAGGAACGAGTCCTTTTTACTCTCCGCATCTCTCTGTCCCTCTCCTGTGTTTTATTGTAAGAGTTTATGGTCCAGTGATTTTGTGGTCATCATCATCAACACACCACCACCCCCTTGAGTGCTTATAATCCTCCATCCAATAGTGTTTTATATAAAAAAAATTTCCTCCTTCGTATCTTTTTTCGTTTTTCCTATCTTAGAGATAAATCCTTATGAAGTTAGATACTCTTTTTTAATGGCAGCGTCAACATCTCTCATCTTTGGATTCAACGTTCTGTTTTCGCATAAAAAGCATTTGCAGTCGTCCTCGTTGTTCCTTCATTTTTTGCTCCTTTTGATGCCGCGCGTCCTGTCAGAATCAGCATATATGATTGTGCTGGGACTCCTTGCGTCTGAGTTTTCCGCCTTCTTGACGTCTAACGCTTGAATGATGATGATGGGGTGGTCATAGGCCCTAGGCGCAGTGTATTCTTTCGAAGGAGAGAAGAGTATTCATAGACAGTCGGTAAGTAATTATGGGGGAAGGATGCGAACGGCAAAGAACGTCGAGCGCGCTACATGCACATTTCGTGGAATCCATTTTTCAGAGAATTCTTAAAATTTAAAGAGTGAACCTAGGTTATGTGTGGGAAGTACAGCAGTCTCATCCTTTTTCGTTATTGTTTTGCTGCTCTATACTCGAGATGAGTTATATTCAGGAAGTAAGTAGGGCTATTGACTTTTCACCTAGATTTTCCGACAGGCAGTGTGTGATATGAGTGACGGTTGGTTGAGAGTGGAACGGGGATTTTGTTAGCTTCACGCTATGAAAGCGATGAATGAAGGCTGCAGTGATAAGTACTGTACGCGTATTTCAATTGGAATAGAAGGATATTTGTTGACTGCTCTCTCTGTGCGGTATGTAGTCGAGCATGAAGTTTGACGAACTGAGAGATTTTTTTTATGAAGGGTTTCCGGATTAAACATTCAGGGCAAAATGGATTGTATTCGTTGAATTTAACTTCGCGATGGTGTTAGTTAATTAGAAAAAGGGTGTGATTGAGAGGTTGGATGGTTTTGAAATTTTAATCTGGGAAGTTTGTAAAGGGTGCTTCTGATTCCAACTGACCTTTGTACGTGGATTCCATTCAATGGGACTTGATAATTTCGCTGAATTGGCAGACGTTATTCCTGTAATAATTGAAGAGTCATTAAGGAACATAAGAATGCTGAAGTGAATTCTCTTTGAAGCAGATCTTAAACGAGTGCTTTTTCGTACTGAATATTTGCTGCTCCTCAATGCTAGTTCATTTGAAAACTAGCTTAAACAGAGGCAATAGTATGGTGGTTGTAATTACTCCTAGAAACGTTGGGTCAATCAGAGCACAGAGGTTTTTTAAATAAATTGTCAGTAGTTTTCGCATCTAGGCTTTTATGTTTATATTACCATATAACTTCAATTACGTGTTAATAAACAATAATAATAATAATAATAATGTAAAAAAAAAGTTCAAGGACAGAGGGGAAAAAATTATAAAAAGCTTATGATGGAAAAATATTTTTCTTCCTCAAATTTTATGGCAGTATGAAGAATTTTTTCTGCTTAGTTCCTACTGATGGTAGATTTTCGTAGTGAAACCATGAAGCACCCACCTGGTAGGTGGAAATTAAGTTTAGAAAATTAAATTTACGACTTTTTTACGTGGATTATATAAATCTGGAATCACATAGATCCGGTTATCACAGAATATAGTCGAACAAAGAAGGACGACCAGAGTAATGGCTAGAACGACATCTGGTGTTAGGTCCGTCGGCCTCTGACACATTGAGTAGATATCGTATTTAGCTGGCATGTTAGATGAATCTAGCGTGGTTTCTGTATTGAAAAAGCTGCTCATTAACCGTGCAACTTTCTTCTTTTTCCTATTTCAGCAAGGTTATGACCTGAAAACAAGCGATCATAACCCTCCACTTCACTGCATTTCTACTGATCCCCCTGTGGGGTTCGCCTATTTCACCTCAGAAAATATCGGCAGGCCTCTTGGTTTTGGATCATTTCGTTACTGAGGTAAATCAAATGCTGTTGTCGTTGAATTTGTGTGATCCAGGTCTGCCTATCATTTTTTCTTTGAACGTGGCAATACCAGCTGAGCCGGTCGCGCTTTTTCTTTTCGAGAGATAGTTTCTTTGACGAGAAGGCTTCCATGGATTTTCGAAGTTCTTATTCGATCAATCATCACTCCTGCTGTCATGCGAAGCATCTTCATCTCAGCTGCCGTCAATTTACTCTCATACTCGTTGTCTATTGTCCAACATTGTGGACCATATGTGAGCGCTGGGTACTCAACTGCGGTGTAGGGCCTTCCTTTTAACTAAGCGGACATTTTATGGTCACAGAAGATAACGAAGCTTTCCCGCCACTTTATCCACCCTATGCCTACGCAATTATTGATGTCGTCATCACAGATTGCTTCGCTATTAATTAAAGATCCGAGATATTTGAAATTTTCGCATTTGGGAAGCACAGACCTGAGTGGGTCACAGAACGGGCAGCACAAGTACATCGTCTATTTTGCACTAATGCGATACCCATATTCCTTCAAAACGTTCACCCATTAGGGACGTATGATCCTTACTTATGATGGCCCCACCGTCACCAAAGAATATTTGGTGTACCTTGGGGTCCGTCACTTTACCTTCAAGCAGATAGTCAAGGACTACAATAAAGAGCAAAGGACTTAAGACACTTCCCTAGTGCACCCCACATTTGATTGGGAACTCTTCGGTTACTCCAGCGGAGCATCTTCTCTTGTTTTACTCCTTCATATATGTCCATAATTCTGTACATGGGGTTTTTGGAACCCCTCGATGTCTTAGCGCCACCCGTATAAGATCTCGTGGTTATCTGTCGAATGTCTTTTCAAAGCAAACCAATGAAACATGAAAATCCTTTAAGGAATCACGATGTCTTTTCATTATGATTCTTATACTTTGGATTGCATCTGTGGTTGATTTACCTGCAACAAACCCGCACTGATCATCGGATAGCCGTATTATATCGCAGTCGACCACCTAATATCAGTCACCAGCTCAACGGCCTTCATGGTGCGTGACATCAGCTTGATCGAATGGTAACTATCACATATCCCGTATCACACTTCTCTTTGTACATAGGGAGAAGGTAGCTTTTCCTTCATTGATTCGACATTGGATCACCTCTTATGAATTTGGAGATGAGAATTCTGAGCCATCTGAACCCGATGTCTCCCATCTTTTTACAGAACTCAGAGGGCATGTCTTCTGGCCCAACCGTTTTTCCTTTCTTGGAGCATTTGACCGCTTCACTAACTTCTTCGACTGTTATGTCGAGTATTTCTTCCCAGTTAGGGGTGGCTCTTAGATAGTATAGCCGGGGAAACTGTTCAAGCATTCAAAAGCCTTTTACAATACTACCGCCACCTCTGCAGAATTCTTTCGTCATCCAGAAGTAGCTGGCCTTGAGCATTGTTAATCAACTTTGGCGAACGAATCTTATGAGTATTCCTACTTCCTTGGACGGCTATTTTGAAGATTGTTGTTGTTTTGCATCAGCAACCCGGGTAGATATTTTCTCCAGCTCCCGATAAGGATCATCCGTACACTCTGCTTGAAGCTGGGTATACTTCTTTTTCGCTTTTTATTGCAACATCTGTATTCCACTTCGAGGCGAGCTTTTTCGTCACTATTATTAGAGGGGCACTTTGACCAAGCACTTCTTTAGCTTTATCACTGCACCACTATGTTTCTTTGTCGTATTGGTGATTGCCTTTTGAAGCTCTCCGCAGTGATTTGGGCTTCTTTAAGCAAGTTCGCTGTAGGGAATCCGATTTTGTTGTGCTCTGTACTTTTCATCCCCAGCTCCATTGATTGTGTGAGAGAGGTCATTTTTCATCACGAAAAGAAAAGCGCCACATTTTTTCTTTGTCGAGATTGTACCACTTGATTTTCTCAGAGATCCTTGTTGGTTTGCTATTTTTCGATTTCCCCATAAAATTTTTTGTTAGCAGAAGACGGTGTTGCTGAGCTATCGCCTCTTCCAGGATCACTTTGCAATCTTTTACCCGAGGCTTCATGAAACTGGCTACCAAATGGTTGTCAAACTGGGTTTCACTTTCACCACTGCTGTAAGTTCCGTCAACTGAGATCAGCAGGGAATCTACAAGGCAATTCAGTGGATGTCGCTCGGAATTTTAGTCACATTTTCCTCGGGATTCCAGGAACTGTTATTCTGTCACATTTATAATAGACTTGTGAGGCGGGAGAGTTAGAAAAGTTTTGTTTATCAGGCCTAATACTACTACATACATACGTCTTTCTTCTTCACACTGTGTTAGGATTATATCTCAATTCTCTGTGTTGCTGATGCAGTTGCAGTTTGAGACCTTTACCCCGATAATATACAGAGTCGATTAGTCGAGCCAGGTTCGAGTCCATATTTCGATCTGAGTATTTCTACACACCGAGTCGAATGGTCCAAAAGTCAAAATGTGGTCGATCTGACAGATGATTGTGTCAGTGTTCTGTTTAGTTCTATTTTTTTGGATTTAATAAATATGGAAATAACTGAACAAACAACCTTACCCGCAGCTAACCATGAACTCAATCAAAACAAAGCGATTTCCCACCCCGAAAAAAAAAAAAAAAAAAAACAAGAAAGAAATCTCACACACCCAGAGACAACATGTCAGTTCAACCACTCGCATTTTTCAACTACATGCATTTTTCGGACTCGACCCAGCTCTGTTAGCTGAGTCGAGTCCAGTCGAACCCATTTGGACTCGAAAGGCGTTTATATGCATTTGGAACCAGTTTGGAACCAGTTCCGACTCTGCATATAAACGGGGTACTTGGAACCATGTCCAGGTTTTTTCGGATACCCATGTGTTGCGATGTTTCTGTTTTATACCTTCAAAAATTTGCAAAAATTTTGAACTGTATTACTGATTCTTTGGCAGTTGGTAAATAGTTTGTTTGTGTGCGGTGGTATGCTCAAATCCGCATTATTCTTGGATGTGTGAAACAGTATTTTTGGGCACACGAAGGCGAATGTGAGCTTACATTTGAAGATCATCACGCATCATTTGTCGGGCTTACACCTATTTCGGACATCAAAAAATAAACTATTAAAATATCGACTGATTGCCAAGCAATCTAAATGGATCGATGCTGGTTGCCAAACGGCTGAAATACGGCTAATATTGTGCCAGGTTTTAGGTTCAAATAATGTGTCTTTATTAAAAAAAAAACGCTTACGTTACAAAATTTCCTGCCAGGGAGTAGCACTCAGAAATCATTTAGAAATCTGTCGGGCGCAAAATGTGTCCACGATATTAAAAAAAAGAAATAGTAAGACCATACTTTTTGTCAGCGGTTAGTACTAGGCCGCATCCAATCTTCTTGTTTCTCTCTGTCTCAATATGTCGATTTATACCGTAACTATTTAAGCTTGATTTGGAGCATCTAAAGTCAAGGAAACTCTTTACATTCTAGAGGAGCGACGCGAAAGAACTATCCTAAAATATGTTACTGTCAAGGTCTTTTGATAAATTCGGCAAACAGCTAAAACAAATAATGATCGAAATAACTTTCTGTCACATGAGAGATGCTGAAGATTTCAATGTGCTTCGACGAGGAAACGTGTGTTGCTAAATGTGATTAACAAGGAAACCACTTGAGGGTTATTCATTTTCTTTCTCTCAATCAGATATCATTGAATTAATAAAGCTTACACGTGTCGCAAAGAACTGTGAATGACAATTCTTTCCCAAAGAGGTATTCAAATGTAAACCATAACTTCCACGTGCTCTTAAGCCCAATCACTTGATGACAAAGTACCTTCTAGAAATGACTTGCTGCTTTGTGATATTACCCAAAAAGGATATTTTGACTTCAGCGCTCGCGAAAAGGGACGCATTCCCCTTAAATAATACTAATAAGTCAAATTACTTGAAGTGTAAGCAGAAAGTTTCGAATATCAACAAGGACCTCCCTACATCTCTTTACTTTGCAAAATTTTAATACGTTCTCTGCATTATCATACATATGTCACCATATACGCCTTATGTTTACTTGGTGAGTATCACTTCCCTCGATTGCTTTGCTTAATGATGTGTAAATAAAAACCTGTGACAGAGGTAATATCCCAATATACCCCATGTGGCGCCAGTTTATAAAGTTAAATATCATACCTCTTTCCCAACCTATCACTTAGCCCCCAGCATTTTTAATGCTTCTTATAGCTTTCATAAGAATTTTTCTTATTTCTTTTTTAAGTAAGCCTACTTAGAGCTTATTGTTCATTTTGCAAAATATTTTCATTTTTCCCCATTAAACGTGTCGCCTTTGATTGCCTTCTCCAAAGATCGGAACCATGGATCGAAGGCAGGAAATTACTACCACTTCCTTCTCGCATATCACATAATACGTCAGACAGGTTTCGACAATTATTTTAATAGAGTATGAGTAGGGTTCCCTTAAAGCATGGATTTCCTCGTCATTGTCAAGTTTTTCTATTTATGTATGTGTGACTCTATTACCACCAGCAATCAGTGCAAAAACCATCCTAACACCAGACACTGAAAAAACTGCACTTCCATGCAAAACTTTTTGAATCACATTTTTGCGCTAGTCTTTGTAACTTGATTCTCTGTCTTTTGCATCCCCTACTATTACTACCATCGTAAATCACCGAGCATCGTCCTTTTTCCTACAAAAAAAAGAAATGTAAATTTTTCAAAGGATTGGCGAAGTTGAATATACAAAAACTGCTGAAAGAGTCCTTTTTAGCAAAATATTCAAGAACAAATCAAGCGCACAGTGCGATGCAGAAGATACTACCGGGCACTGAAGAAAAATAAATAATAAAAAAAAATGTTTGAATATAAAATTTCATTTAAACTCATGGACTGTTGGAATTTTAAAAATTTAAAATAAAAAAAGTAAAATAATAATAATGATCCACAGAAAAAAACAACTTTTTTTTCCGTGAACCTCTTCCTCCTACTCGTATGCACAGGCAGAATGGTTTCATCCTTTGTGATGACTTATGCAAAAAATCGTAGAATGAAGTGGAAAAGGGAAAATTATTAAAATCTGTGATTTCATTTTCGTTCGTGTTGAAAATTTGAATTAAATCGTTTTTATGCATGATTTGCAGATTCTTTTTTAAACCACGCATTCACGAGTTTATACATTTTAGTTTAAATTTTACACTCCCCCTAGCAATTTGGGGAAAATATTGTGTGGTGATGATAGTGCTTATATGTTAATTGATGATTTAATGGATTGGATTAAAATTAATAGAAATATTAGCAAAAAATTAAATTGGATTTAAAATTGGGATGAGGATTGAAACGTTCAATTTCAAGAGTACGCTTAATGCAAAATTAGGACTCAATATTTCCGTTTTAAAATCTATTCTTAATATACACAGTCTGTCACAGACCCAATGAGACTGGTCTAAACAAAATACAAAGCGTTTATTATTTGGAGTTTTTATCCTTGTTTATTAAAAATAGTCTTCTTCTGAGTCAATAGAGCGCATTAAAGGTTGAACGAATTTTTTGAAACATTTTTTATACTCATCGGCTGAAATGGTCTTTAGTATGGCGGTTGAAGTCTTTTGGATGCACGGAATGGTGTCGAAACGATTTTCTTTAATCGCCGATTTCAGTTTGGGGAATAGCCAGACGAGTGTACGCCTGATGAATGAAGTCTCAGTATCGTTTGCCCGATCCATAAGAAAGGGGGCCCCCTGAACTGCGCCAAATATAGAGGCATCAGTCTCCTCAACATCGCCTACAAGATCTTTTCTGCGATATTGTGTGAACGCCTGAATTCTTTTATCAACGGCCTGATTGGACCCTATCAGTGCGGTTTCAGGCTAGGAAAGTCCATCATCGATCAAATCTTCACACTTCGGCAGATCCTGGAGAAAACCCAAGAATTCCAAATCGATACTCACCACCTCTTTATCGATTTCAAGGCCGCCTATGACAGCATTTATAGAGAAGAGCTTTATAAAGCCATGTCTAGTTTTGACATCCCTACCAAACTTGTCCGTCTGTGCAGGATGACGATAAAGAACGCCCGCTGCTCCATTAAGGTCGGTAATGACCTCACCGAGTCCTTTGATGCCAAAATGGTTTTAGACAAGGTGACGCGCTGTCATGTGACTTCTTTAATAGCCGTATTTTATTATCACCCAAGATCCATATAGATCACACGACGAAAATAAAACGATCCGGATCTGGATCAACGAAATTCTTTTCATTGTGTCTTGTAGTGTGGTTATGTAATCTACCAAGGAATAAAAAAAATAAATTCTAGATCACGAAATTGATCCTGATAGAAAGCAAGATCTCGTATTGTTATTGTATTTCATAGAAATCAATGATCCATATGGATCATGAGCGATAATAAAATACGGCTAATATTGTACTTGAACGGAATGTGCGGAACTCACAAGCCAACACCGGAGGCACAATCTATCACAAGTCTGTACAACTGCTTGCATACGCCGACGACATAGACATTATCGGAAGAACTCAGCGGGCTGTCAGCGGAGCGTTTGCAAGCATTGAGGCGGAAGCGGCCAAAATGGGTTTAGCGATAAACGAGGGCAAAACCAAGTATATGCTGTTAACAAGAAGGGACAGCCAACACCGAAAAATTAGACAAAACGTCACAGTGGACAGCTATAACTTCGAGGTAGTAAAGGACTTTGTCTACCTTGGCTCTGCTATAAATTCTACAAACAAAATCAGTGCAGAAATCAAGCGAAGAATAACTCTTGCCAATCGCTGTTTTTTGGGGCTTATAAGGCAATTCAACAGTAAAGCCCTATCTCGAACTACTAAGGAGACTCTATATAAGACTTTGATCATCCCAGTCCTGCTTTACGGCGCTGAAACATGGACTTTATTAAAAGAGGATGAAGATATCCTTGGTCGCTTTGAGAGAAAAATTCTTCGTAAAATTTTCGGTCCACTTTACGTCGACGGGTTTTGGAGGAGAAGATTCAATCACGAACTATACGAGCTGTACAGCGACATCGACCTAGTCAAAAAACTGCGTATGGACGTTTGAGATGGCTAGGACATGTAGCGAATGGACACCAATGCTCCGGCCCACAGAGCCTTCGAATAGAGGGAATCATCGCCGTAGGTGGCGCGCACAAGTTCAAGGGGACCTCGACCAACTTGGAGTGCGCAACTGGAGGTAATTAATCATAGACCGAGCTAAATGGAGAGGCTTCTTGGTTGAGGCCCAGGTTCACCCCGAACTGTAGCGCCACCTAAGTAAGTAAGTAAGTAGTAAGTAAGTAAGGAATAGCCAGAAGTCGGACGGAGCCTAATGAGGTGAATACGGTGGATGATCGATAACAATGATGCCTTCTTTGGTTAAGAATTCACATACCTTGTGCGATGGTGCAACAAAAACCAACTGCCTGGATGTCGATATTCCGGTCGAACTCGCCGAATTCTGGCTCACAATCGTTGTAGAAGTCCCAGATAATATTCTGTGTTCACCGTCTGACCTTCTGGGATGAATTCACTGTGGACAATTCCCTTCGAATCGAAGAAAACGGTCAGCATTGTCTTGATTTTGCTCTTGCGAGTAGTTTTTGGCGGCGGTGCTCGGTCATCGTTTGCAAGGTCCTCACGACCATCACGGAATCGGCCAAACCAATGGAAAGCTTGTGCACGGGACATGCATTCGTCGCCGTACACATGTTTTAGCGTTTCGTACATTTCTGTACCATTTTCGCTCTTTGTTCCATGTTATTTTTTTGACCAACGTACACAAAGTTTCCTTACATCAAATGTCAAACCACAGTGAAATATCAACCGAATTCGCTCAAATTTTGAGGTTAAGTTGATGAAGGGTAGAAGAACCATCTACCGTCATTCACTCATAGCTGTCGCTGCGCTAAGAACTTTGATGGAACCAGTCTCATTGGATCTGGGAGAGACTGTGTATATTTTTTGGTTTAAATTATCCAGTTCGGATCACTTATGAGATTAATATTAAAAAGTTATGGGTAATTTAGTATTACCCCCTTCTATAAATCCCACATCAGTTCATAATAAACTATTCATCTCTGTCTATTCATTTTTTATTTCGGTGTTAAAACATTTTAGCAAGTGACTCCATTAATGGATATATTGACATGTTATTATCGTTCTTATTAATATATATAAATAGGTTTACCCGATATTATAAAATAATTGTTTAATCAAATAAATCAGTTTCCATTTTTCATTTTGCTTTATTAGGTGAAATGAATGTAAAAGTGTTATGCAAAAAAGTGGTTATTAAACTTTTCCAAATTATTATTTAATGCGAGTTTTTTAAGCTTTTTTGTAATTCAATGAATCAAATTAAAGTTTTAAATATTTTCGGTTAAACACATTTTATTTATAGTTTGTGTAATAAACTACGATACAGAAAACAAGAAACAGATTTTGTAAAATAAATGAAACACACAAAATTGTATAGAACATTTGCATATTTAATAATTATTTGTATAAAACATATTAATAAATAAAATAAAATAATTTCGATACAAATTTGGACTAAAATTGGGCTCTAATATATATGACAAACAAATTGTCTTATTGCTGTGAAATATCGTACTATAATGACGTTAAAATTAGCTAATAATAGTTTGCTTTAGAGTCTTCCCAGACTTTTATTTCTGTTTTGTAGCAAATTTTTCCCCCCAAGATCAGATACATATTTTAAGGCTGACTTAAATAACAATTGTCCAGCTTGTAGATAAACATAGATAATTAGTATTTACTCCATATGCTGTCAAGATACAGTAAAGCTTCCGGTGTACTTTTTTGTTTTCATAGCGTATTTTGCATGGGCGCCGTGGCTTGCACTGACGTTTTAGACATAGATTTGAAAGCAGCATTCGATTCTATTTGGCACAAGGGGCTAATCTTTAAATTGATAACATTGAATTTCCCCACTGCCATTATACGTATTGTAAGAAGTTTTCTCAGTCATGGAACTGCTTCTATTTCTATCGGTTCTGAATATTCAGAGGAACTCGCCATGCTTTTGGGTGTAGCTCAAGGGTCACTGCTTGGACCAAAGTTATTCGACATATATCTCTATGATTTCCCTTTTAATGATCACGCCTCTGAGCCGGAGTCAATATTGTATGCGGATGACACCAAAGTGCTTGCAAGCACTGTAAGACCTCATGTTGCTTTAAATGAAATTAAGGATTCTTTACCTGTTTTGACATCATACCTGAAATCTTGGGGTCTAAACTTAAACGCAGAGAAATGCGGCTTGACATGCTTCAGAAATAGTTATGGGAAAGGACATCGAGAAGCATTGAAAGAGAGTAATACTCTTTCTTTGTATATAGAGAATGTTCCCATTCCATTAAAAACGGAAACAAAATATTTCGGCATAAATTTTGAAAATAAATTTAAGCTCAACAAGCATGCTAGAAAAGTAGTGAATAAAGCAAGAATGGCCACCGCTCTCTAAAAACAGCTTCTTTCGTCTAAATACGTTTCTCAAAAAACAAAAATACTTCTTTATAAAACCCTTATAAGGCCTATCATTTGTTATGGTTTCGGTTGTTGGTTTATCATCTCAGCCACAGTAGCAATAGAACTTGAAGCTTTCGAGAGGAAAATCCTAAGATTCTGCTGTGGTAAATACAGAAGGCCAAATAAAAAATGGTACGCAAACATAACCTTATATAGTGAGACGAAGGTTGAGTCTCTTTTCCAGTTCTTGATCGGTTTATTAAAAACGAAATTAAAACGTGTTTCAACCCATCCTAATCCGCTTATTAAAATGTTGTGGGAAGCAAATATGAACAGCAATGTCTTTGATAACTACTACCTATCACCTTTTAATTTTACGCATGTAAGTTGCGAAGCTTACTTTAAACCTGAGTCAAATAGTTCCTTAACACTACCCTTTTACGAGAAAGTTCCATTTCCTGCTCTCAGAGGATAGCTCACTTAAAATAAATAATAATATAAAATAATTCAACCTAACTGAACTTTTGCGTATTACATAGACACACTAGTCTTTAAGAGACCATAAAATGGATAGTTACTTGTTCTTATATAATCTTTATATATTGAATTAAGGATGCATATATCCGTTTAACACCCTTTCAGTCTTAGTATAGTTGAAAATTGAGATTCTTTTGTATATTTTTACCATAGTACGTATTATAGTTCTAGTTATTAGCCATAAGTCGGCCACTAAGAGCCATGTTGAGAGCGTATGTCGGGAGCAAACATAAGAAAAAAAAAATTGAAACTAATTGTTTAGTACAAATAGTTGATATTTATAGATTTTCTATATCTTTGCAAAAAATTACTTCCGTTAGCCAGATATATTTAAAGAAGTCGGTAAATTGTAAGAAAAAAAAACATTGTAAACAAAACAGAACTTGTGATATTTTGACTCAATAAAAAAAATGAAATGAAATGAATGCCGTGGTGCTGTGGTTAGTGTGTCAGACCACTGCGCGTGAGGTTTCATGTTCAAATCCCAGAAAATACCAAAAAGATTTTTTACGGTCCCACCTCTGGCGAACGTCTGACAAACATCCGAGAGTATTGTTGTCACGAGAAAGCTCCTCAAAATAAATTGTCCTTTGGATACGGCACTAAACTGTAGACCCCTTCCATTCGTGAGAAAAAATATAACGCACAAAACATGAGTGGTGGCGAGAGGCTAGACCTAGGTACTTGATGAGCTGTTGCGCCAAGCATGTATGCACGTATGTATTTAATACATTTTTCATAAAATAAAAATGTATGTATAAAAAATACTTTAGTCTTTTAGATTAATATTAAAATTATGGATATAAAATTTTCATTAAATTGAAGAATGTTAATAAAATTTAGTAAGAAAAATACTCGTAAAATGTAAAAGAGCAAACATTTTAAATAAGATGAAGAAGACGGATTATAAGGCGAGGCTTTTTTTTCATGATAAAACTACCCCTCTCACACCATCAACGGAGCTGAGAATGAAAAGTGCAGAACACAAAATATGTGGGATTCCCTACAGCAAACTTGCTTAAAGAAGGTCAAATCACTGCGAGAGCTTCAAAAGGCCATCACCAATACGCTAAAGAAACATTGTGACGGAGAAATGAAGCTAAAGAAGTGGCAAAGGAGCGTTCAAAGCCCGGTCAAAGTGCCCCTCTAATAATAGGGACGAAATAGCTCGCCTTGAAGTCGAATACAAATGTTGCAATAAAAAAGTGAAAAAGAAGTGCACCCAACTTCAAGCAGAGAGTACGGAGGGCCTTTATCGAAGCTGGAGATATAAATATAAATATTTTCCTATTTGTTGATATAAATTAGGCTATTAGGGAGCTCAACCATCTTCGAAAAAGCAGCACAAAGAAGGCGGAATACTCATGAGATTTGTACCATGAGTTCATTAACAATGCTCATGGCCAGCTTCTAGTGGATGACGACAAATTGCTACAGAGGTGGCCACAGTATTGTGAAAAACCTTTGAATGAACAGTTTACCCGGCTAGAAATTACCCCTCGAAGAAATTACTGAAGCAATCAAATACTGCAAAAAACGAAAAGCGGTTCGGTCGGGTGAGATGCCCTCTGAGTTCTGGTAAAAGATGGGAGACATCGAGTTCAGATGGCTCAGAATTCTCATCTCCAAATTTATATGAGGTGATTTAATTCCGAATCAATGGAGGAAAAGCTACCTTCTCCCAGTGCACAAAGGGAAGAGTGATACGCGAATATGTGGTGGCTACCATTCGATCAAGCTTACGATGTCACATACCATGAAGATTGTTGAGCTGGTGGTTGATATTGGGTCGTCAACTGCAAAAAATAATACGGATATCTGATGATCACTGCGGGTTTGTCGCGGGTAAATCAAGCACAGATGCAATCAAAAGTATAAGGATCATAATGGAAATAAATCGTGATTCCTTGAAGGATTTGCATATTGTTTTGGAAAAGGCATTCGACAGATGACCACGAGAACTTATATGGGTGGCGCTAAGACATCGAGGGGTTTCAAAATCCCATGTACAGATATTCATGGACATATACGAAGGATCAAAGACAAGAGAAAGATTCCTGCTGGAGTAACCGAAGAGTTCCCAATCAAAGTCGCGGTGCGCCAGTGAAGCATTTTAAATCCTTGGCTCTTTGTTCCAGTACTTGACTATCTGCTTAAAGGTAAAGTGACGGACACCAAGGTACATCAATCATTCTTTGCTGACGATGGAGCCATTGTAAGTGAGTATCCTACCTCCCTTATGGGTGGATGTTTTGGAGGGAAATGGGTATCGCATTAGTTAAAAAAAGACGAAGTTCTTGCGTCGCAAGTTCTCTGATCAACTCAAACCTATTTTAGATATTTATTTGAATAGAGCAATGCTTCCCAAGTGCGAAAAGTTCAAATATCTATAATCTATGATTAATAGCAGAGCAATCTGTGACGACGACATTAATCATCGCGTAAGCGTAGGGTGGATGAAGTGGAGGGAAAGCTCCGTTATCTTCTGTGACCAAAAAATGTCCCCTTAGTTAAAAGGAAGGCTCTACACCGCAGTTGAACACCCAGCGCTCACATATGGTTCGCAATGTTGGACAATAGACAACGAGTATGAGAGTAAATTGACGGCAGCTGAGATGAAGATGCTTCGCATGCCAGTAGGCGTGACAAAGCTTGATCGAATAAGAAGTTCGAACATCCGACTTCACGTCAAAGAACTATCTCACGAAGAGCGCGACCGTTTCAGCTGGTATTGTCACGTTCAAAGGAGAGATCATTTGAATCCTGTTAAAAATGCAATGTAAATGAATGTTCCAAAGACATCGCGAAGGATGGGCAGACCTATAAGTGCCTGGATCACACAAATGCAACGATACCAGCACATTATTTGCTCAGTAACGAAGTGATCCAAAATCAGGAGGTCTGTCGATATTTTCTAAGGTCAAACAGGTGAACCCCACAGGCGGATCAGTAGAAATGCAATGAAGTTGAGAGTTATGATCGCTTGTTTTCAAATCATAACCTGGTCGAAATAGGAGGAAGAAGAAGAGGAGGGATTGTAATTAGATAAAATGGAGCTTAGGATAGTGGGGAGAAGTGAACGAGGATTTCATTTTTAGAACTTAAGCATTTGATATATCACTTACATAAATATATGCGACATCATAATAGTGTCAACGAGAAATAATACCTATCCGATCGCAGTGTTATCTTATCGCTAATGCTTTTCCCATTTCCCTTCACAGAAGTCTGTAACTTGCTGTATACAGAGAAATTACCTGAAGACATTTGAATGTGACTTTTATGTTTAGGTTATGTTAGGCTGAAGTAGGTGGCAGTTAAATATGTTGTGATGCCACATGCTTCGTGGAAACGAATTTTTCTTCTCTACCCATTATAGGAGGCTTCCAATATCAGTATTTATCAGATTGTCCAGATCTTTGTAATAGAAAGCTCCTGAATGAAGTTTTCTTTTGTGGTAAGAGCTAGGCAGTTACAAGGAAGATGTAAGATAGTGTCCACCTCTTCCATACAGATTCATAGTGATTCCACAAAAGTCATTTGAGTATATGCTATGCCCTATACACTAACCAAGATTTTCAAAATGTTGAAAAGAGTGTCATTTCTTTTCGACTGTTTAACGAGAGTAAATATTCATCATACTCATGTTTCTTGTCTTTTGTCAAGAAAGAGTACATTTTTGTGGCATTGTCCGAGGCCAGATTGGATCCTTTATAGTAAAACATTTAATACACTACAGGGAAAGCTGAAATACTTTTCAATGTTACTCGTTCAATTTTCTTGCTTCAATAGCTGAATGAGCAGCAACCAGATACGATAGTAGGACTGTCTATGGTAGCACAAAAGAGCCCATTTGTAGTCGTAAATCCAAACAACACCCAGTGGAGAGTATAGGTGGTAACATCCTATTCTCATATAAGGATCGGCTCATAAGATAGAGAGAACATTTTGCTACAGTTCTGAACCACTTGGACAATAGGGCTATATTCTCGAATTTAAATGAGCCTTCCGGACCAACAAATTCAAAAATTCGCATTGGACCCCCCAGCAAAATAGAGATAGCAACTGTAATCAAATTGGCTGAATTTGTACACCCGCTCATATGGAGAGCAGGCATTTCCCACAGGTGTGGAAAAGAGTAATGATCACTTAGCTTGCGAAAAAGGCTAATTACCAATTTGTTGAAATTTGGATAAAAAAATAAATAAATAAATATTTAGCGCAACAGCTCTTTAAAAGTGCCAGGGCATAGCTTCTCGCAACCACTCATGTTGTGTGCGTTATATTTTTCACACGAATGGGACGGACCTACAGTTTAGCGCCGAATCCGAACGGCGATTTGAGAAGCTTTTCGAGACAATAATACTCTCGGATGTTTGTCAGATGCTCGCGAGAAGTGGGACCGTGAAAAAACTTTTTGGTATTTTCTGGGATTCGAACTTTGAACCTCATGCGTAGTGATCCAACACACTAACCACATACGCAACGGCGCCCAAACTTGGATACTGGAGAGGTATACATATGCGTTCTCCCGCATATCATCAAAGAACATTAAGACTCAACTCTCGATGTCGAGAAGGCAGGCTTTCGTGCATAGAGTAGAAAGTGGCAGTGCATTGGTCATACACTACGGCGCGATGACAATTCCATTGCTAAACACGCTCCTTCTTCTTCCTTTTATCAGCGAGGTTATGATCCGAAAATAGGGAATCATAACGCTCCCACTTCACTGTATTTCTAGTGATGCGCCTGTGGGGTTCGCCTACTTGACCTCAGAAAGTATCGGCAGGCCTGCCGATTTTGGATCACTCGGTTACTGAGGCCAATGAAATGCCGATGTCGTCGCATTTATCTGATCCAGGCGTTTACAGGCCTACTTTTTCTACATCGAAATGTCTTTGGAACGTGCATTGATATTGCCTTTATAACGGGGTTCAAATGATCTCTTCTTTGAACGTGGCAATACCGGCTGAGCCGGTCGCGCTCTATTTTTTGCACGATGGTTTCCTTGATGTGAAAGCTTCCACGGATCTTTGAACTTCTTATTCGGAATTGCATCTTATTTTACAGAATAGCTAAACACGCTATTCTGTAGAATCCGCTTACCCTAGTAGGCAGTACAGCGGGACGCTCGACAGTTGACGCTCAAACGTATTGCAGAACCCCGAACAAGATAGCGCATAGGCCTTGCTGATGTCCTATGTTTCTTTAATAATGGGGTGTACCTGCGGCGCATTTCAACATTAAATTTTCACTAGTATCGTATGTGGTCGAAATTTGACCATGAACGTGATCAAAATGCTTTCATTTAATTAGTTAAAGTGTTCGGTATGGGAAAATCATGTGTGTATGCTTACTTTACGGTAACATACGAATATGGTTTTTTTTTCTGCACATCTACGGCACAGTACCTTTCGAATGATATAAGTTGCATTCCCCTCATTCTATAATGAATACTAAAAAAAACGTACGATAAATTTCGTACTGACGTACTAATATAAAAGATTTGTTTATTCTTTTTAACGTTTTTTTAAATTTAAAGTCCAAAAGGAGATGATACGTAGATGAATGAACATGGGTTAATCGACTATGCTGATGGTATATACTCGTACATCAGCTTATAGTTAATATCCTCAATATATTTCCAAAATGCGCCGCAAGGTGGTTCCACTGCCGCCAAAATGCTGAGCGCGGTGACGATACGACACATGTGAGTTCTCGACAACATTCTCTCTTACCGCTTTAACCAGTTCATTGGAACGTCTTGGGCTTTGATGAACGGCCTTTCGAGGATCTCCCACGATCTCCCGTGCTCAACAAAATTCGAGACCGAACGACGAATAGTTTTGCCAGACGGTGCTTTTTGGCCACGATATATCGACGATATGCACATTGAGTTAATACAACTGTACGACTATTCCGGCGCATTGTTTCAGTATCAAGCGATTCATGATTAAAATTGTACTGAATTGATGTTTCAAAAATATGTCTACTCACGTCAATAGGTTGATAAATGTCAAAGTTATTTAATGTTTACATACCGACATTAAAGATGGCGCACCCGTTACATCCATTGGAAACTATTTGCCAAAATTGATATACGAGTACTGAATTGCGTAGGATACAAAATATGAAGCGAAGTATAAATAAATAAAAATATTCCACTTTTCCAAGAAAGTGAAAGATTTTCCTTGAACGCTTCTGGGTTTACTGAATGGTGCTAGACAACCATTTTTCGGTGGGGATCCTAATCCTAATGCGAAAGTATCATACAGTTTACGACATACAAATTTGATGAAACGTTCAATAGAGATCATCCTCTCGTTTTGGTATGCTTGACGAAATCATTTTATTGCTGTCCTATGTTGCAGAAAATTCAACCCGGAAATAATTTCGTTACGTATACGCCTTGTCAAAGGATGTAGGTTCTGTTACATTTGCTGGTTGCCAACGAATACATACATACATGTACAAATGTACATCATTCGCAGTGAAATATGTTTTTCGTTATAAACTTTACGATCAAACACGCTCTTAGATTTAGTTGTTTTTCGATTTCCAGAAGTTGAAGATCCATAATACAATACATAAAAAATAGGTCTCAAATAAAATGAAAAAATAAATATAAAAAAAGAAACCGTTTCCACAGTCCTTGTAGATATACAAGCATACATCGCACATAATACAAATACACTCCAATCGATTTAAGCACATTTCTCGTTTGTCAGTAATCGTTTACTCATCTAACCATGAATTCATTTGAGTAAAAATCCTTCAGAAGCTACCTAGTCGAATGTGAACGGCTTCAGTTATTTCACGTTACACGCAAATGGCGCGGCTTCAATTCTGAATGCATGACGAATTGTTTGATTCGACAGCTATGGTAACAAATTCGAAATATTATGAACACCCCCTACATCACTCCTTCCAATCAGAGACTTTGAAAACCTTTAGAAATTCATATCCTATCGAGGATATAAAAAAAGCACCTCCGCTTTTCTTTTTCCCCCTCCTTCAACATTTTTCGATTAATAGAATGGGGAAATATGTAAAACTCATCGAAAGAAAAAAAAAAGAAAGTAAAACGCCTCTGTGTCGATTCACGTGCCCGAGAACTCCTTAAGTGATCCTCAATTACTTCCATGGTGAAGCGATTTATCATTGAAATTCATTGCACGGGGATATGTGATGGTGCGGTTACGTTAGAAGAAGAAATCCCTTTTTGTTAATATAAATTATGGAAAATGTAGATTTTTTTTGCTCTTCGTTTTAAGGATAATGATGATGATGATGGCGATGTTGGTTGGATGTGTCAACGACATTTTGGTGCCGCACTCAGCGGGAGTTAGTTGAATGGTAGACATAGGCACTCGTACCGAAAGGACACATTATTCCTGTGAGTGCTTAAGCTTTTGCTGATAATGGAGTTGGTATGTATATGCATTTGTTGGT
Organism: Brachypalpus laphriformis; assembly: GCA_945910035.1. Lineage (NCBI taxonomy): Eukaryota > Metazoa > Arthropoda > Insecta > Diptera > Syrphidae > Brachypalpus > Brachypalpus laphriformis. The sequence continues at coordinate 41,810,490 of OX246756.1, forward strand.
TGGAGGAATTGAAAGTGTCATTATTTTGGATATTTGTCAGAGATGACAATGTCGAGTTGAGTACGTATGGTACCGTAATTGAAATTTTTGAAATCCCACTGTGTCATCCGCTTGGTGCACACTTTATTGTGCTGAGGAACGAATCGCGGATATTTAAAAAAAAAAAACATTTCAAATAATAAATTCAATTTCCAACTGGAGGAATACATATAACAACGAGTATAAGGATAGTACCGGGGGAGCTCTACATTCAATCAGGTGGATTCGGGTGTAGGAGAGTCAGACAGACATTTTTAAAATGGTAAAAATGAAAAAGATTGAAAAAAAAAAGAATGGAGTGCTTAAATTGGAGTGCAAACAAGTTTGATTATTTGCAGGATTCCTCGCAGGACACTGTAAAATAAAATAGCACCTGTTGAGTGAATGAGCTAACTTTATTGACCTATCGTCTTTTACTGAAGCGTGGATATTGAACGATTTAACTGACAAGAAAAAAAGATATAATGTTCCATTCAGGATACAAATGACTTTCAAGGTATATAAGTTCCCATCGTATACTTTTAGGATTGATAAGGTTAAATATAATAACGAAGTGTACCTATACATTGCGTTTGGTAAAAGTGTGTGGCTCTCAAAAATTAACCCATTAATCACAGGAGTTACATACATAATTCGAAGCTTGCCGTTGACATTCCTAGTGCATACAGAATGGCTTGGTAGTTTTGTATGACACAATTGTCGGTCAATGGCAAGAACAAATATCCGGTCATGTTGTTGACAATGCGAATTTAGATTAATTAAGGTAGAGTAAAATAAAACGTAAATGATAACTGAACTGAGAGTTGATATTGGACAGTGACGGAATAAAGTCGAGAGTTAAAATTTCTTTTCGGGATATATAAAAAAAAAACTTAATTCAGGCGATAAAAATTCTTGGTTTCCATTAGATTTATTCCTCCTCTAATGCGTAGTAAAATTTTACTTCAGTTACATCTCATTTTTGCAAGTTACAATGCGTATTCCCTAATGAGTGTTCTACATATAAAAGGTTCGGGTGTATTTCTTGTTGCTCATCCACGGGGACCAAAATTTAACGTGTTTCCGACAGTCAGAGCGTTTTATGAAGACGTCGGTGGAACAATTTAATGAACATGGAAACCTTGACGATTTGCCTGAACGGGGAAAGACAAAGACCATTTCAAAAGCCGTTGAAAACAAAGTGCTTAACATTTTTCAAAAAAATAACAAGGTTAGTTTCAGAAAAGCAGGGCAGATGTTATTAGAAAAAGGTCACGAGGTTCTTATCTTGCGTATTCGTAAAATTATCCAAGGAAAAGATTTTAATTACAAACTTCAAGCGGCCAAGCCTTTACTAACCGAAAAATATATTTAAAAAAGGCTTGAGTGGACTCAACGTTACGAAGATATGTATTGGACCAAAATTATTTCCACTGATAAAACTGTATTTTTTTGAAACAATGCCTTGAGATATGTGTGGACTGCACATAGTCAAACTATTGTCCAACCAGCAGTGAAACATCCGGCAAAAGTGCAGGTTTATGGCTGTTTCTGTGCGGCGGGATTCGGAAAATTGGTAACCTTCACCGGGAACCTCGATAGTCAAAGAATGATTCAAGTATGCTAAGAAAAGTTGTTAGCATCCACTGAAATGAGGACAAGAGGACAATGATCCGAAACATTGTAGTCGTATGAGTTAGGGCTTCAAAGAGGAAAATGACGTCAATGTGTTGGATTGACCATTACAGTCTCCATATGCCAATTTGATTGAAAATGTCTGGGGACTTAAAACTTATATCCTGTATCGCCTTGTGGGTCATAGGGCCTCTCCACGCCTACGCCCCATCGTGCATGGTTTCTGGTAATGTGTCTGAGCTCTTTTTTTTTTTTTAACAGGTGCATGGCCACGCCCAAATGGCGTGTAGGCACTGCGACCAAGGAGATCTATTGTGTCACTTTTAGGGCAGCAGTACTTCTACTCTCCTTACGAAGGCTATAATTACGGCTGCGGAGGAGTTCCATAGATCTATTGGAGATATGATCTCTTTAAGGAAAAAGCTTCTCCTAGTACTACACAGAGCTACATACTCACACAGTATGTGTTCTGCGGTTTCGTCCTCTTCTAGGCAGAGGCGGCAGGTGACATCCTCCGAAATTCTCATTTTGATAAGGTGGTAGAGAACTTGACAGTGACCGGTAAGGAAGCTCACAAGCCTTCTTATGTCATTTCTGCCGTATTTTAGGATATCAACTGCCTGTCTTTGGAAGGGTTGGACAGCTCTTTTAGCCTGCCTGAGACCTTGGGAGTTATTTCAGTGGGAGATGCACATGTTGCGTTCTCAAATGTTTAGGGTAAGTTTGAAGGCGCAATCGGATATCCCGCAGAAGGGTTCAGGTCCAGTGAACAACTCAGAGGAGTTCTTCCTAGCTAGCAGGTCTGCAGTTTCATTGCCGTCAACGCCTACATCACCCGGTACCCACCACAATTTTACTTTATTGTGTCGGGCCAGATTTTGTAAGCTGTCGAAGCAGCTTAGAACTGATTTTGAACTGATCAAATGGGAGCTTTTAGCGCCGCTTGGCTATCGATGAGTATATGGATAGAGGCACCTTTGACGCCTGAGTGCAGGTTAATGTTAGCACTAGTTTCAATGGCGTAAAGCTTGGCCTGGAAAACACTAGGTCTCTAACCGAGTGATTTCGAAATTTTATATTTCCATACACACCGGCGCCAATTCCTGAATCCATTTTTGATCCATCGGTGTACCATACTATACCTTTTGGATCAAGCGACGGTCTACCATTATTCCATATATCACGGCTTGGGACCACAATCTCAAACCTTCTACCAAAGTAGAGTGATTTAGGCGTAAAGTCGGAGACTGTGCTGAGCAAGTCTAGCTCGGGGAAGTCGGACAATAGCTCCATGAGATCCACGTGATTCCGTGTACTATTAGCACCTGATTTTCTAAGACTAACTGCACTGCGGATTGCCACTTTTTTTATAAATATATATAACGAAGTAAGTCCGATTATGGCTTCAATGGCTGTTGTGGGACAAGTGTGCATAGTACCTGTGATGCCGAGGCAAGCTAGTCTTTGAAGTTTTGTGAGTTTATTAATGGTTGTGACCTCTTTGGTTTTCATCCACCAGATTACGGACGCGTATGTCAGAATGGGTCTTACAACCGTGGTGTATATAACCAGAAAATGACCTTTGGAGACAGGCCCCAGGTCTAGAGCTCTTATGGAGCAGATGATCAAAGAAAAAGATGTAGGGATAAAAAAAATAGCTTAAACAATTTTTAAATTAAACTTTTTGGCGACAATTACCGCAGGACTATGCAGAAAAATTGGTTCTAAGTTGTCTACAAAGGTGAGGCGATAATTGGGAGTAGAGGAGACTGGACAACAAGTACTTTGCACAATAAAGAAATAATTTCATCTCTTTAAGTCAAAAGGTTGTTTTCTTTTTAACCACATGTTTTTGTTAAACGCACTGTATGTAGGTTTGAGTACGAGGGTGACGAGAAAGTTACAAAGTTATTCGTTTTGAAAAGGAAACTGTTATTGCAACTCGATAAATTTATTAAGGGGTGGTATGCGGGTGCTAAGTGTCACGTCTTGCATAATGGTAAGTTGTCTGAAGACTCTAAAGTCCAAACTGAGATGCCACAAGGCTGCATACTTTCACCACTGTTATTTTTGGTTGTAATTAGTGGTGCTCTTCGTGCAGCCCTGACAGGAAGTAACAGCAATATTACTTGGACAATGACATCTCGACTTAAACACCTGGACTAGGCTGACGATAATTGCTTGCTCTCGCTTACAGTTATGTACCTGCATCAAATGGTCCATAGTCTGGAAGTCAAAGCAAAAACAGCAGGATTGAGGATTAATACGGCCAAGATAGAAGCAGCAAGTAAGCATTGCTAGACAGCGGGTCGAGAAAGCTTATAACTTTCTACACTTGGAAAGTATAGTCCGGACCGACGGTGGTGCCGGCCTCGATCTAGACAGTAGAACTGGGAAAGCCAAGCAGCGTTCGGGATGCTATCGAACATTTGGAAAGGAATGATTATAGCATTAGGACTAAACTGGGACTGTTTCGTTCCAATGTCGAGTTAGTACTGCTTTATGATTATAGTACTTGGGGAATGAACGCTATTGTCATTCGTAATATCATGGGTTGCACTAGCAAAGCCATCCATCGTCTTAGGCCGGGCGGTTTTTGGTATACTCCACACTGGAACTTTGATGAACTTGCGCAACACTTATCTTACGAATCCGGTCTTATGGATATGCCGTCTGATGCAATGACACCAGAACTCCAGCTGATGCGCATATTCAGAATCGACTTTCCTTGTGTCCAGGACTGGCTTCGGTCAGAGTCTGAGCCGGGAATGGAATGTGGTCGTATTTTCACGGATGGTTCCAAAGCCAGTCAAGGGCCTGGCGCTGGGGTCTTCGTGGAAGTCGACAACATTAAACTTCACTTCTCGTTAGGCAAATATGCGTCTGTTTTCCAAGCGGAAACTTATGCAATCCTAATGGCCATGAACTATGTTGTGAAGAACAGGTGGAAGGGACGTAGCATTTGTGTCTGTAGTGACAGTCAGGCTGCGCTTAAGTTAGTTCTGTCCTGTATCCCCTTGTGGGTCCTAGGGCCTCTACTACGCCTACGCGCCATCGTGTACGGTTTCTGGCAATGTGTCTGAGTTCTCCCCAACTTTTCCCTAACTGCCGTGCCTCCTTCTCGACTGTTCTGCGCCATGTTCTTCTCGGACCGCCAGGTCTTCTGCCATCCTGAGTTAGAGGGTTCCATTGCATAGCATGGTTCGCTATGGAGCTGTCACCCTTTCGGAACGTGTGACCAATCCACTGCCACTTCCGCCGTTGGATAGTTGTGCCTATTGGTTCCTGACCCGTTCTCTCGTAAAGGTGTTCGTTAGAGATACGATTGGGCCAGAAAATCCTTAAGATATTGCGCAGACACCTATTAACAAACGTTTGCAGCTTTCTGGTGATAGTAGTGGTCACTCTCCACGTGCTGCAACCATATAGCAGCACGGATTCAACGTTGGAGCGGAACAGTCTTATTTTGGTGCTCAAACTGATTGCATTGCTTCGCCATATTTTGGACAACATCCCGAACGCGGACTTTGCTTTGGCGATCCTGTTGGCTATATCCAGTTCGGTTCCACCATCGGTCGAGACAATACTACCAAGATACTGGAAATCCTCTACTCTCTCTACCGGTTGTCCAGCAATGCATATTTGAGCTGATGAGTTTGTTCCAAGGCTGATAATTTTAGTTTTTGCCGTATTAATTTTCAGCCCGACGACACCTGCCTCCCTCTCCACATCTGCTGTCATTTGGTGGAGATCCATAATTCTGTGGGAGAATAAGCATACATCGTCTGCGTAGTCAAGATGCTTCAGTTGAGATGTAAGAGTCCATCGAATTCCTCCGTTTCCCGTCGACAAAGCTGCATGAAGCACATCGCTAATCACCAATAGGAATAATATTGGTGAAAGGATACAGCCTTGTCTTACCCCACTTTGGATCTCAAATTCCTCAGACAACCTTCCCCTGTGCAGAACGTGACATTTGGAGCCTTCATATGTAGCTTTGATAATAACAATTAGTTTATCGGGGATGCCTCTCCTGCGTAAGGCACGCCAAATAAACTCCCTGTTGACACTATCGAACGCCTTCTCAAAATCGATGAACAGCAGGTGCAGTGGCGATCGATATTCAACACACTGTTCGATGATAATCCGCAGGGTGTTGATGTGGTCGGCACAGGAGGATCCAGAGCGGAAACCTGCTTGTTCGGCATCGAGTGTGTCTTCGAGATGTTGTTTGATTCGCTCAAGGATGATTTTAGCTATTATCTTAGCTGCAGCAGGAAGCACGCAGATACCCCTCCAGTTTCCGCACTCCATTAAATTTCCTTTCTTAGGAAGCTTGACGATCATTCCCTTTTTCCACTCGTTAGGAAAGCTCTCAGCTTCCCAAGCTCTATCTATAAGTGGAAGCAGAAGCTCAGCCGATGTTGTTGGCGTTGCTCGTAAGAGCTCTGCTGGAATACCGTCAAGTCCTACCGCCTTGTTGGTTTTGAGTGCCTTGATCGCGGTAATAATCTCATCTTTACTGGGAGTCGTGGTGCGTATTCGGGTATTTCTCACCTCGGGCATCTCAGTCTGATTTGGGAGCATATCGCTAGCGAATACATGGTTCAAAACCGTAGCAAAATGCTCTTTCCATCTCTTGAGCTGGTCCTCATCCGAAATGAGCAAGGAGCCGTCTAGGCTTTTCACTGGGTGTTGGCTGGAGCTGCGACCACCTGTCAGCTCCTTCGTGATTCTGTAGACGGTCCTGCTGTCGCACCTCCGTGCAGCTTCTTCTGCTTCTGTAGCCAGCGCGTTGATGTAGTTGCGCTTGTCACGTCGCACGCTACGCTGAACTTCTCTCATCTTCATGCGATATAGGGACTCTAGCTCGCTTCTCCCTGCTGCTGGGGTAGCTGCAACGCGAGTTTTCAGCTGTTTTCGTTCGTCAATCCGTCTCCAGGTATCCTCGGAAAGCCACGCCCTATGTCTTCCCTGCGATCGACCGACAATTCTTTCAGCACCAGATGTAAAAACATTTTTCACAGCACACCAATGGTCTTGGATGGTTGCGGGCATTGAGCTGCTGATTGCTTCCACACCTTGCGAAAAGTGCTCCCTTAATTGTTGGCGCACTGAGGGATCACTAAGTCTATCGATGTTGAACCTGGGCATTCTTGTGTTGTCGTGGGATCTTCGAACTGCAGCAGTGCGTAGTTGGAGAGTAGCTATCATAAGATGGTGATCACGTACTATGCCCACATCTGCCCCTCGCCTGTTTCGGACGTCCAGGAGACTACTTCTAAAGCGGCGGCTGATAGCAAAATGGTCAATTTGGTTGGAGGTTGCTTGCCTATCATTGGAAACCCAGCTGACTTTGTGGCAGGTCTTGTGCTCAAACATGGTGCCACCTATCACAAGGCGGTTGGCATTGCAGAAATCCACAAACCTTTCGCCGTTGTCATTCCGGTTGCCTAGTCCATGCTTCCCGATTACATGTTTGAGCCCTTCGTTGTCGCTGCCTACCTTGGCATTCAAATCCCCCATCACTATGACAATGTCTCCATTTGGTGTTGTGTTGAAGACGGCGCTTAAGAGATTGTAGAAGCTCTCCTTTTCGTCCTCAGACGAACTATTCGTTGGGGCGTAACACTGTATGATGGTGACGCGTCGTACTCTAGTCTGGAATCTGGCCGTCAAAATCCTATCACCATGAGGCTGCCAGGAAATTAGGCCCTTGCGTGCTGTTGTTGTTAGCAGCAGTCCGACTCCATATTCCCGCGGGTTTCCGGATGGTCTTCCAGAATAGAGTAGTACAGTGTTACGCGTTGGAGACTGGTACTCGCCCGCTTCTAACCATCTTACTTCACTTACCCCCAAAATGTCCAGTTTATATCGCATGAATTCGTTTTCCAATTGGAGGAATCTGGCATTGTAAGGACCTTCTCTTCCCGAGTCGAGGAGCGTCTTTACATTCCAGAAACCTATCTTTGTCCGGGTACAATAGCCAAAAGTCGTCAACATGTGATCATTCCTTATCCGAGGCATAGTGTCGGTTTCCGTAGCGGGCAATATTCGGTAACGCAGGTTGCTGGCCCACGTTACCTAGCCTAGAATCAAGGCCCTAGACAACCCGCACTTACAATTTTGGCCTATACGTATAAGGGTTTATACGTATAGTTGCCCGGGGACCACCACTAGGAGGTAAAGTAAGCACTTCATCACGAACTTGATTGTTGCGCTACTGGCCCAAGCCAAGTTTTGGGCAGTCAGTAGTTTCCCGATCAATCGCAATGCAGGTTGCGCTTAAGGCATTGCTTAACCCTTTAACCACTTCCAAAATAGTTCGTGAAACCAAAAACTCTTTGAACTCGATCGCAAGGCTGAATTCTCGGTCTCTTATCTGGATCCCAGGTCACACTGGGATCTTGGGGAATGAGATCTCCGATGAGATTGTTAGACAAGGCTCAGAGGAGGCTTTCTCAGGTCCCGAACCCGCGTTGAGTCTTCCAGCGTCCTCGGTTAGGGCTTCCATTGACGATTGGGTCGCTCACGAGCACAATTGTGTGTGGCATGACTCTCCAGATTGCAGGTTGACTAAACGCATGCTCCCGACCGTCTGTAAGAAATCAGCCGCATTCTTGCTGTCTCTCAGCAGAAAAGACTGTAGACAACTTATCGGCGTCTTGACAGGCCACTTCGCTTTTGCCAAGCACCTTAACGTGTTAGACTTAAGTGACACTACAATCTGCGACGCTTGTGGAGAGAGCGACGACACCGCGGAACATTGTCTCTGTGAGTGTCCGGCCTTTGCTCGTATCAGGTGGCAGATCTTCGGTGTGGATGTGGTTAGTGCTGGTACTGTAAGCTCCTCATCACTGAAGTGCTTGCTTGGCTTTCTTCGAAAGTCAAGAAAATTCCGATAAAATGGGTAAATCAGGGTTTGCTCTCTGGCAGTACAATGGACCAGTTCTGCCTGAGTGCTCCAGTCGAGTGTTTCCTATCCCGACAAAAAAAAAAAAGAGCAGGAGTGCGTATAATGTTAAGTACCTAAGTATGGTAGCTCATTAGCGTTCCAAAGAAACGGATGCTCACAGTGAATTGTAAGAGCGCTACAGAGGAAGCTGAAGTAGTTCGCGGTGCAGCAGATACATTTTATTGTAGAGCAAACAGCATGGGGAAATGCCAACAACGATAGAGCATGTTAACTAAGAGCTGACGGGCATACTGTCTTATTCCACATATTAAGTCATGGACCGATCGAAACCATAATGAAGTTGACTTCTATACAACACAACTACTGAGTGGACATTGATATTTCCGGGCATATCTATACTGACTTTAAGCACGACACCTCTACCTAATGTTCGTCCTGCGAAGGTGCTGAAGAGGACGTGGAGTATGTGCTTTTTTTATTGCGCAACCTTCGAAGACCAAAGAAACACACTGTGAAGAAATTTGGAGGAGATACCAGTGCCCGATACATGATTCAATCGCTGGAAAAATGGAATGTAGTGAGCAAGTGTGCTTAGGTTAGGTTAGGTATGTGGGCTAGCAGGGAGAGATGCTCTCTGCCACACTCAGGTCAGCGTTGACCCATTGTGATACTCATAGGGGAAAAGTAATCCCTTACCCATTGAGGCCAAGTGAAAACCGGCCAAAAACCCAATCACTTACTTCGTTTCTGCATACAAACCACCCTGATGATTTGATGAAGTTCAGCATCTTTCTTGTCGAAACACTGGAGAACTCCTCGAGATCCTGGAAAAAATATTTATCAAGGAACTTTTCCTGGTGTGTTGAAGACCCAGTCAGCGGCACAGGAAGTGGGTACTGCCCTCAAAAACTTTCTCGTCACTACAGCCTCTACAGAGTTCCTCCACCATTAGTCGTTGTTTCTTCAAGTGGTACCGCAGAGTATTGTGCCCCGTGGTGATGCCCACGAGGGTGAAAAGGGATTTCCTGTCTTTCCGAGTAATTCTCTCAGCTTTTGCTTTGTCCAAGGATGGCCATAGCTTCCTAGTGATGGCACAAGTTTCCATGGAGGTCCATCTTGTGTTCGCCTCTTTAATCTCTTTAATGACTTTATTCCCTGCAACAAGCTTGAGTGTGTAAGGCGAGATACAAACAGGGGGTCAACTGTTCTAGTAGGGCTGCTGAGCCGATTCTTGCTAGCTTGTCGGCTTTCTCATTGCCTGGGATATCCTCGTGTCCAGGGATCTAGCAGAGCGATACCTTGTGCTGTGTTCTAAGAACCCTGAGCTCTTCTCGACAACACTTCACATGCTTCGATTTAATTTCTGTGGCAGTAATCGCTTTTATAGCTGCCTGGCTGTCGATAAAGATGGTGATACCTTCTGTTGGTATTGCTCTTACCGCAAACTCACGGGCGGCTATTGCCACTGCTAAGACCTCTGCTTGGAAGACGCTGCTATGGCCTGGAAGTCGTTTGGATTTCGATATGCCTAGGGGGCCGGAGAAGATGCCTGATCCTACGCAAGTGCTCATTTTTGAACCATGGGTGTAGATGGTTATAGATTGGGTGTTAGGTACGTGACCGCTTTTCTATTCTTCCCTGCTAGGATAGACGGTAGATAAAGGCCTTACAAAGTGTAAATATGGCGTCATGCACTCCGTTATGGACACGACGCCAATGTAATCAAGTAGGATCATCGAGTGACCTATTTTATTTGGTTCCCAGTTTGCTGACTGGCTAGTTCTCATATCATTGATGGCTGCTGACGTGCGTACAAAAATGTCTAGCGGTAGCAGGTTGAGAATAGCCTCGAGTCCTGCAGTTGGGGTTGTCCACATTGCACTGGTAGTTCCAATGCACGCTAGTCTTTGGACTTTGGAGATTCCCCTTAAGTTCGTAGTTTTGTTGACAGCTGGCCACCATACAAGACTGCTGTAAGTTAGTACAGGTCTAACTATAGCCTATAGCTATAAAAAGTCTGCTTAACATATTACAATACAGCTTAGGTGTCCAGGGCGTGAAAGGAAGCATACTAAGGAAAGTCAAATTAATAACATATATCGACCAAACAAATAGAATAGCTAGGATGGTACCATGGAAAAAAGCGGCAACGAAATCAGAGATGTTTTACTGGGTGGAAATCCCACAACGTTACTAAGTAGGGGCTCAGTTTCGTCTAAAGATTCTCAGTGTTATTTCCACCTATTGCTCAGGAAACATGCAGTGCAGAGTACAGCGTTGACTACTACTGATGAGATCTTTGGTACATTCAGATATACATTTAGACCTCGGATTTTGCATATTTGCATATTTTTGAAGTATTAAGATAGGTAAATTCTGATGACACCAAAGTTCGTTTTATTGAAAATAGAGTTCAAAACGATATGCATATTTTAAATTTTTTGCCATATTTACATGAACTGAATATGCATAATATATGCCAAAATATATGCAAACTATGCAAAATATATGCAACATATGCAAAACATATGCAAAATATGCAAAAACTTCCTATGTTAAACAAATCAGAAAATAATATAAAAGCGATTCAGAGGGTAGTATACATATTGAAATTTTATTAATTATTGTCAGGTATTAAAGGACCCGTGCAGGGACGGGTTAAGAATATCACTGCAGCGCCCCCCAACAACTAGCGCTTGTCGTAAAAGTCGACTAAGGGGGACAAATCAGATCTAGGCAATATAACACCCAAGTGAGCCTATCGACACATATACTACCTTAAAAACCCTCCCACAAGTGTGCATGCGAGTCCGTGGGTTGACACGACTGGAGATCACCGGTGTCATAGAAGAAAGATCAAACAATACTAAAACAGGAGCATGCACGTGTCAAACAACAAACACCATCGCAATATGGTGCAAAAAATTGTATTGCAAAACTGTATCATTATGGTAATACTTGCAAAAAGGAAAGGCACTACCACTGCTGTGCATGGTACTGATCCTGAACCGAGCAGAAATGTTCGGGTCAGAGCTATACGGATTCCGGGGGCTAGCAAAATAATGAAACAGTTTGGATGCAATTTGAGGGTCGCGAGTTGGAACGTTGGAAGCATGACCGGTCGAAGTTACGAGCTGGAAGAGATGATGAGTAGAAGGCGGGTGGACATCTTGTGTGTCCAAGAGACGAAATGGAAAAACACCGGGAATCGGGCGCGTTTCTTGGACGTTAGGACAAAAGATTACAAGATGTTCTACTACGGAACGGAAAAGGCTAAGAACGGAATCGGTATTATCCTTGCGGCAGAGCTATTTGGAAACGTCTTGAGCATTTCGAAGTCCAGCGACCGTTTGATGTCTCTCAAACTAGTAATACAAGGAGAGGTGTGGAATATTGTCAGTGCATATGCTCCCCACAATGGGTGCAATCAGAGAGATAAAGATGCATTTTGGGTAGATTTCCACAATCTCCTTAAGAACATCCCAAAGGAAGAATTTCTGTTTGTTGGAGGAGATTTGAATGGACATGTCGGGAAATCAAACGAAGACTATGAAGACTGCCATGGAGGACTAGGATATAGCACTAGGTGAAGACATCCTAAGCATGTGCAAATCACATGGTCTTATCGTGTTAAATACCATGTTCATCAAACAAAGCCGACACCTGATCACTTACAGCAGTGGTGGAGATGAAACTCAGATTAACTACCATTTGGTAGCCAGTTTCATGAAGCCTCGGGTAAAAGATTGCAAGTGATCGTGGGAGAGGCAATCGCTCGGCAACACCGTCTCCTGCTAACAGAAATTTTTATGAAAACACCGAAGAAAAGCAAACAAACAAAGGTCTCTGAGAAAATCAAGTGGTACAATCTGGACAAAGAAAAAGGCGAGGCTTTTGTTTTCGTAATGAAAAATTACTTCTCTCACACCATCAATGGAGCTGAGGATAAAGAGTGCAGAGCACAAAATATGTGGGATTCCCTACAGCGAACTTGCCGGTTTTTGGGTGCACTTTGCTTTGCGTTTGGTTTTAAGTCGGGATTGCGGTAAGAACAATACAAGTATAAATGGTAAAGCGTTGGAAAGGGAAAGCAAGGGAAAGTGGTGTATGCTATATATATTATATATTCATCTGTATTGCTCGCACTTTAATATTTAACGATTGGAATTAAATTTTTTGATGAAATTCGTTTGCATATATTTTGCATATTTTGCATATTTGTTGCATGTGTTGCATATATTTTGCATATTTGTGGCATATTTTTTTGCATATTTTTTGCATATATTTTGCATATTTTCGACATGCATTACAATATGTTATATTTGAACGATAAAACGTCTAGATACAAAGTTTTGTATCAATCTGATGAAAAATATGCAAATATGCAAAATCCGAGGTCTATAACATTAGTATACAGGAAGTTCAAAGACAAAAACGTCAAACCTCTAATTTAGTCCAAAAATAATAAATTTGATTGAGGAATAACCCCATCCAGCTAAGCATGGGAAAGTTAATTTTAATGGGGAAGAGTCTCACGTGCTAGTGGCAAAGGGCTCATTGGCGTCCCATAGCAGAATTCCATCGTTCCCGCTTCGCCATAAAAAACGTACCTCATGGCCATGTAAAATATAGGAACGTGATGCATTTTTTTCCAAAGAATTTTTTCTGTCAATATGTCATCGAAAGACCACGACACTTGGAAATTTACTTTTTTATCTGCTCAGCATTCATACTATTAAGGTCAAGCCAAAAGTGAACGAGCAACTCGTCTAAGCTGTTCAATTGAAATATCGATTCCCAATGAATTCACATTTATATCTCCATTTCTCCAATTCCCAGCACCCTTCAGCTGTAGTTACGTAAAAAAGTACGACGATAAAGTAATAGAACTGCACGCCACTCTTCAGTTATCCATTGCAGTTTTTTTTTCCACCAAAATGGATAAAAAAAACAGACGGTTAGCAACCTCTAACCTAGTTAAAGAAGGAGTGTTGGCTCCCGATACCACGAGGATCTAGTAGATAGACGAACCGACTGGTCAACTGGGTGAGTTGAGTTGTAATGATGATAGTGTAACACCATTTGTTCAATCAACTTCTTTATATCACTCCTGATCGCTTCTACTGTTGACCTAGATGCGAGGAAATGAAAATATTTTTACAGGCTCTGACCGCATATCCCTGAGCAGCTAACATACGGGTGAAGTCCTTTAAGCCTCGTGTTAACAAACAGCAGTTGATTTGTTAAGATTATTCCTCATTTCTCTCTTTCACTGCGGTTCTGTGCTCTGTTTTTCCTTTTTGCTATTGTTGAAGCTAAAGTCCCTCCATATTTCCTGGTATCGGATTACGTTGAGGATATATTATATTTTTATATTAAAATTGAACACAAATACACATTCTGGAACTCGAAGTGAAGAGAATAACGAAATTGAATTATTGTCAATGGGACAAAAGTGAAATGAAAGTGCCACCTTCAGTGCTGGCTGTGAAGATTGAAGAAGAGGGAAACCTTTGCGCTGGGTGGAGTGGGTGACATATCCATTCAAGCGCTCGTTCACTTGCTTCCTTCTTCTCTCAGTTCAAGGGATATGTATATTTGTATCTGGTGTCCTGGAAATTGGAATTTTTCTATTAAAAAAGAAATGCAGTTTTTATTTCAATTGTAATTGAGAGTCCATTGTTGTGTCTTCGTTTAGAGAGTGGATGTGGATTCGAATGGAAAGGGGTTGCAAGAATGTTTTCATTGTTTTGGTTATGATTGGAAATTGAAAATTTTCATATTGATAAATATTTCTACGCTGAATTCTTTAGAAACCAGGATTTATTGATGAATGATTGGTAAAATGTTTTGCGACCAAAAATGGTAAAAATAAAGGAGAATAGATTTTATTTGTCCAATGGTTTCCTTTGTTCGCAAAGGTTGGACTTTGCAACTGTTTATAAACTATACAAATAGTATTCGATTCTAGGACCATATTGTGTGCAATCTTTACATTATGAAGTAGTTGCATGAATTTGATAAAGCATAAGCATGAGATCGGACGCACTATTCAAGGGCAATGAATGGGGTTCGAACTTAAGGTATATATTTGAGCGGCTATACAAATCTATGTAAGTCTCTCCATCGATCAAAAGAAGTTCAATTTAGTTTGTTCGGTACTTTTGTAGCTATTGTAGTTTGTTCTTAGCAAGTTTCTAGTGTCCCAAAACTAGTATGATTGCGCAAATAGTGCGAGTTGGTTTATAATCAGATTTCTAAGCGACGGAACAATTTCGGATGTCTAAATAAGTGCAGCGTATACCCGAGCGTAGAAGTAATAAAATGAAGTCCAAATCTTCAATTTGACTTTAAAAGGTAGGCATTATATATAAGTGGATAAGTATGCTTTTTTGTTATTAAAAACGACATGTGTTATAGCGTTCCTGTATATTTTAAAATACAATAGTTATTCTTTGCTGACTATGGAGCCATTATAAGTGAGGATCATACGTCCCTGCAATGAGCACTTGACGTATGGTTTCACGTTTTGTAGGAAAATGGGTACCACATTAGTCCAAAGCTCTGATGATATGAAAATCTTCAGGCGTATATCATCCCGTGCCGAATCTCTCTCACTGCAAGATGATCTGAACCGTTGTTCAGTCTGGTGCCAAGCTATTACATTTTCTCGTAAGCGTATCCGACCACATAAACACCTTACGGATCATAATCGAACAATACGTTGAGTACAGGTCTCTGCTACATTTGCTGTTTACCGACTTCGAGAAGGCTTTCGACAACTTGAATCGAGATGCTATCTGGCTAGCCTTGCGCAGGAGAGGCATCAATGCTGCTTTATGGGTGCAGTACTTGGAAGGAGGACACCATTAACACACGCAAGCTGCAAGTCTTCGTAAATAAATGCTTCAGAATCATTTGGAAAATTTTTTGGCCGAACCGCATCTCCAACGAACAACTTTATACGAGAACGGGCCAAGAACCTATAAGCATTACTATAAGAAGAAGAAAGCGGTAAAGGATTGGACACACCCTACGGCGCGAAAACAACTCCATAGCAAAATACGCCATGCAGTGGAATCCGCTCACCTAGGCAGGCAGAATACCGGGGCGCCCTAGGCAAACGTGACGCAGAACAGTTGAGGAGTCGAACTCTTTAGGAATGAGTTAGAGGCAGCTCAAAGGCGTTGCAGAACTTCGAACAAGATGGCGCGCAGGTGTGGTTGATGCCCTATGCCCCCGAGGGGTTAAAGGATCTAAGTGAAGTGAAGTGTGTCCAACCATGCGCTAGAGTCTACTCCATTTCCGGTGAGCCTATCCCCTCTGTCTCTTTACTGTGAGATTTGGGCGTTATCTGTGATATGGAACACAACTTCCGTTCTCATATCGACAACATTATCAACAGAGTTAACTCCGCGCTTGGTTTCGTTAAACGATGGTCTAATGAATTCACAAACCCTTACGTTACAAAATCCTTATACATCATATTCGTCAGATCCCTCCTTGAATATGCTTACAAGATACGGTCGCCGTACTACGAAATCCATATCTTGCGAATTGAAGCTGTCCCGCGTAGGTTCATCCGCTTTGCCTTGCGTTGTCTTGCTTGGGCTGATAGCTACAACTTACCCCCATACACTGACCGTTTGAAACTAATCAATTTACTGTCTCTATATAAACGTCGTGAAGCTGGTGACATTTTGTTTATTCATCAGTTATTATCTGGTAACATTGATTCTCCCGCGCTACTGCATATGATCTCTTTTAAAACCAACCCCTCTTTCGTCTTACTTCTCATCGCACCAATTATGGATATCATGAAATAATGAGCAGAATGCTCGGTAGAGCTAATCTCATGCAAACTGCTTCTGACGTTCACAATAGCAGAGCCTCCCTAAGAAATGTCCTTCATTCCTTTAATTTTTCCGCCTGACCCAACTTTTTATGTTTAAGTTAAAAAACCTAAAGTTCGGTTAAGTGCTCATTTGCTAGTTTTAAGTTACCTTTAAGCTCTTGCTTGTATTAAGCTAAAATAAATAATAAGACCGAATACTTTTGCTCCCTATTCTCTGATCCACACAGCCATATTTCAGACATTTATTTAAATGGAACAGTGCATGCGAACCCCGAACAAGGCGAACCACTCTGGTAGATCAGTAGAAATGCAGTGAAGTGGGAGGGTTATGATCGCTTGTTTTCAGATCACAACCTCACCGAAATTGGAAGTAGAAGAAGGAAGGTTCAAGCCCCAGCGAGGAATAGCAATCATCACCCACCCGAGGATAAAGGAAAACGAATAACATCGAAGTTTTTCCGACCACTGCACCAAAGAAACGTTCCTGCTGGTTGTACAATGGACCGGAGAGTTTGAGTGCTTTGGGATTTAGGTTTCCTTAAAGTACAAAAAAAAAAAAGAAAAAAAAGTAATAGTCGCCAAATTTTGTCCCCGACCTTAATACCGTCCCCTCTTCTATTTCCGAAATTAACCAGTGCTATCTCAAATCAATTTGTGTAACTAAAAGTGTTTCACGTTTTACGGCCATTTTGGTCATTTGAAGGTGGCGGCTCAAATCTACTATGAGTTTAAAAAAAAAGGAGAAAAGATAAAAGTTTAGTTTTTTTTTCAGGCAGAATTACTCGCTATCCGGGAAGCCTGTCGGCAGATCAAAATACACGCTAAAATAATGCGAAGGCAAAAGATCGCTATTTTTATTGATAGCCAGGCAGACATCAAAGCTATTGCCTCGGTTACTACATCGTCAAGCTAGTGCTTGAATGCCAAAATGAGCTAGCCTCGCTAGATGGCCATAATGATGATGATGATGATTTCGGTTCCTTATAAAATCCCCCAGGATGATTTCGGTTCCAGGGCACAGTAACGTTTATGGAAATGAACTTGCTGATGAACTGGCTAGGCTCACTTGCGGAATCAGTTCAGACTCCGCTTGGAGCAGTCAAAGCAGAAAAATCCTTGAAATTCCTTGCTAAAACCAACCTCAGATAGACTAGGCTAACAAACTGTGTCATATCTAGAAAGATGTGGGCAAACAAAAAAAGGAAAAACAACCGACTTCCTTAATAGAATGCGAAGGGACATCGCCATGATAACAGCGACCATCACGGGTCACTGGCCTATAGGAGGCCATGCAGCCAAACTAGGCATCCCACATAGCACACGATGTCACAGTTGTAATGTCGCAACTGAGAAAGAAACCCTTATGCATTTTTGATGCGTCTGTCCGGCATTATCTAGGACCAGACAACGAGCTTTAGGAAAGCCATTTTTGAATTTCATTGAGGAAGTCTCAGAGAGACACCTTAAAGATTTATTAATCTTCGTAAACTCCACGGGTTGGATCTAGAGACCCCTCACCAACACACTTTCACATCCAGGTAAACGAGTTTTGTGGTATTAAAATGGCTCCTAGTGCTAATTGGGTTCTTCTGTAAGAAGAACCACCACACCTACATATCTACCTACCTAATCTGAGTTTTTTTTATTAAATATCCTTTAATTACAGTAAATATTATATACAATATATACGTTGCAGTTAACATAAAATCTTAATATGAGTTTTGTTATTGCTAATGATAACTCTGTTAAAAAGTTTGAGGTTATGCATTCGTTTCATTCATGGAAATTAAATTTCAAATACCAAGAAACAATCCTAATATCGTACCCCAATGGCAGCGTAATATCATCTCGAGAACGATCTTTAGAGCCCAAATATTATTTCAGAAATATGAGTTGCTTTTGCTTAAGCTAAGTTTCCAAAGTATAACTAAACTGATTGTTAAGCTTTAACAATCTTTATATAAATAAAAATGAAATGCTGTTCGTTGGTCATCGCATCACTTGAGAACGGCTAGACCGATTTGGCTCATTTTTCCTTTAAAATGTTTGTAATAGTCCGAATAAGGTTTTTACGGAAAGAAAATTGCAAAAATTGGCCGAAAAATTAAAAAAAATTTGAAAAAAAACTGGAAGTGCTTTTTTCCATGGGAAAAATGTGTGCACCTATGTTTGTATGCTATGGACTCTGAAACCATGAAACCGATTGAGCTCAAAACTTCAGGCAATCTTTGGGGTTGACTCTGAAGTATTCCTATGAAATTTGATCAAAATCGGTCGACTAATTCAGTATTATAGTACTTTGGTACTAAATAAATTCTCTTTTGTTAGTCGCAGTAAAGCACGTCGGGTACCATCGGTCCAGCAGTTTCCAGACTACTTTAGTATTATAGTACTTTACCACTAATTTTTTTTATATATATATATATTTACGGTTGGACCACTTACCCACTGTTGGCGGGCACAAAACTGTTCTCTAATAGACTTAGCCCCAGGCACCTGCCTGACAGTTGTTTTCTTTTTTGTTAGGCGAAGCGACGCTCGCCGGGTACCCGCTAGTTTCAAATAAAGGTATAAGTCGTTGCCAGTATTATCTTTTAATTTTTGATATATGCTTAGATATATGGAAAATACAATATAAAGGATTTTTAAAAAGGGGAGCATGAGAAGTACCCTATCGAGAGGATTGAGAGAATTTATTGCTGGAATGTTGTTCGAAAATGTTACCAAAAGGTAGTTTCGAAGCCTGAACATAAGCGTGCAGGGACGAAAATAGTAATATAGTAGCAGAATCGCATTCGGTACTGAGGATATGGAAGGAACACTCTGCAGATTTCTAAATGGCAAAGATGACCAATATTCTGCTGTGAAGCAGAACGACCCAATCTATTATAATGACGATGATAGGCAAGATTCCCGTCAGCTCGATCAGAATAAAGTGAGGATAGCAATATCTAAACTTAAATCCAACAAGGCTGCTGGAGCCAACGGGCTTGCCGCCGAAATTTTTTAACGCAAGAGGAGATGAGTTGGTAAGAAGTATGTATCAACTCGTCTGTCTGTCTTCTGAACATCGCTTATAAGATCCTGTCAGCCGTATTATGTGAACACATAAACGTGTCGTCAACAACCTGATATGTTCTTACCAATGCAGTTACAAGCCAGTAAAGTCCACCATTAACCAACTATTCACACTAGGGCAGATCTTGGAAAAAAACAATGAATATAAAATCGATATGTATTACCTTTTCATCGATTTCAAAGTTGTCTATGACAGCATGTATAGAGATGTGTTATACAGAGCCATGTCTAGTTTCGGCATCCCTGCCAAGTTTGTCCGTCTGTGCAGTAACAACACTAGATGGATAGATAGAGATGGAGAACTCCCGCTGCTCCATCAAAGTTGGAAAGAACATCACCGAATCGTTCGATGTCAGGAAAGGTCTAAGTCAAGGTGACACGCTATGATGCGATCTTCTTTTTTTAATTATTTGACAGACATCCGAGAGTATTGTTGTCATGAGAAAGCTTCTCAAAAACAAAATACAAATTGCCCTTCGGATATGGACAGAATTCTAAGTCCCTTCCATTCGTGCGAAAATATCGGTGTAGTAAAAAGAAATCCATTACTTTTGCATGAAATTGAAGGCTTTATTTAGCATGGTTAGAATGACCCAATTTAGGTCAAATATGCCATTTTCTTCGATAACTTGTTGCCATTTTGAAGGTAATTCCATTATGCCTCTCGCATAGAAGCCTTCGTCCCTATCAGCAGATAAACTGGGACAGTTGATTTTCCCAAGCCTCTCTTGAGCCGAATTTTTCACTAGCAAAATTGTTCGCCATGGACAGGAACAGGTGGTAATCAATTGGTGCTAGGTCCGGACTATAATGTGGATGTATAATAACTACCCAACCAAGCTCCCGGAGCTTCTGGCTAGCAGCTCATAGTAGAGGAATCCCTGCCAATCCCACCAAACACACAGCAAAACCTTCCTGGCCGTCAGTCCTTGCTTGGCCACCGTTTGCGCCGGCTCAGCGCTGATTGGACCACGACCGTTCTCGCTTTAAGTTATAGTAAGTTATCCACTTTTTCATCATCAGTCACCATCCACTTCAGAAATGGGTTGATTTTGTTGCGATTCAGCAGCGATTCGCAGATGGAAACTCGGTCCATAAGGTTCTTTTGCGTTAGCTCGTGTGGCACCCATACATCGAGCTTCTTTTTGTATCCAGTCTTATTCAAATGGTTTCAAACGGCAATCGAAATAGTGCTTACATGACGATCAGACTCGACGATTTTCATGATTTTATCCACATTTTCGACAATTGTCCTTCCAGAGCGTGGTGAATTTTTGACATCGAAATTACCGGAACGGAAACCAAAACTGCGCGTGATTGGCTGTTACAGTATCAGGACCATAAACACTATTTACAGTTTCAGCCACCTGGCTTGCGTTTTCGTCTTTATCGAAGAAAAATTATAAAATATGGCGTATTTTCTTTTACTGGTGTCCATCTTTGACGCGCGCTCAAACAAAACTGAGTCAACCGCAAAACTGTCAGAGAAGTTTTTTTGTACGAAATGTTGTCTTCCTAACGTATAGAACTCGTTTACAAATTACTAAAGCCATCTGTTGGAAAAACACAAAACACGAGTGGTTTCGAGAAGCTAGACCCTTCATGGGCTTTTGCACCAAATGTATATGGATGTATGTAGCAGAATATTCAATATTCTAGTGGGCACCTGTAAGTTTGACCCAAATTCCTGTTTTCTTTCCCAAACTAACTTTCTGTTGTAGTCTGGCCTGTTTTATGTAGTATTTCTCTACGCCTTGTTTTCTGCATGACAATGCAGTCTTTCTCCAAGGACACCGACAGACCCGTGCTTATAAGCGTGTGTGATATTAACGCTCTAAAAGCAGTTGTTTTTCTTATTTGTTTTGTGACTGTTTTATTATTGTGCCCCACATCATAGCTTACCAATGAATTTAGTGAAATTCCTCAAGAATGTCTGCTACAGTGTCTTTGGTCAGATGACGAAACCGACACATTTCATACTTACATCTGCAGGTGGTTTAAACCATAGCTTCAACACTTTTCAAACTATTTACCTTCAGTTCAATACTTCGGCACATGTCATTTGTTACCATATTGCCGTTGGTTGACAACTCCCCAAGCTTAGCTTAAAAGTCCATTCAATCAGCCTTATGCCATTAAATTTTAAATGCATGTCTGCCCACAGTAAGACACACTGTAAAAGTCCCGACCATGGAATAGGATCCAGCATGATATACTTTAAAGTTAACAGCATGTACTCTCCAAGCTGAACTTTATTATTGCACTTCTGAAGAAAACTAGTATGATTTTGGCGCCTAGTGGAATACTACCATTACCGAGATGGCTTATGCGGTGTGTTCACTATACATACTCGTACCTCGGCGATCGAAGTTAGTATGGCGTTTTAGCGCATGCATTTTATCGTTAATTTTTATTAAGTTTATTTCTCAATTAATTATCATATGAACAAATTAGCCGTACCAATCAATCGTACTGACGAAATATCAATG
Source organism: Brachypalpus laphriformis (assembly GCA_945910035.1). Lineage (NCBI taxonomy): Eukaryota > Metazoa > Arthropoda > Insecta > Diptera > Syrphidae > Brachypalpus > Brachypalpus laphriformis. Next base: position 41,832,481 of record OX246756.1, read on the forward strand.
TCATCTTCAATGAGACGATCAGCGCTATCTTTTCAGTCAGTAGACATACATTCAACCATTTCTTTGACAGAAATATTTGCCTAGTGAAAGTTTCACTCTATTAAAGGTGACTCGTGGTTTAGCCAAGAAGATATAGAAGCTAGTCCATAGATTTGGTCATACTTCACTGCAACGTAAGATTGGTGCACTGTTCACCTTCACTGCAAACCACCTCCAAAAGTACAAAAGCTGGGATGGAAAAAAAAAGACATAGACTTCAAAATGCTCGAGTACATGCTAAGCAACATGGACATAGCAAGAAGCATAGAACAGACTAAAGAAGGCACAAGGTCCTTATCCCGAGGATGCAACGCAGCCATGCCCTGGAAGGGAAACGGAAATGGAAGAACACCTATGTGCTCGTGAAATGACGACATCGTCAATACGCGAGCAGAATGTCACAGAATGTGGAGATGTCAGCAGAGAGCCCGAGGTAGAGGCACACAAGACTATGTGGTACTGAGAAAATAGTTCCAGAGCAAGAGAACACAACTCCATAAGCTGATAAAAAAAAGCAAAACCGAATGGTTCCAGGTGCTCAGAGAGGAGTTACAATGCAATCCATGGGTAGGTGCGTATCAAATAGTCATGAAAAAATTAAGGAATGGCACGGCAGCTGCACCAACTTGCCGGAATATGATGCGCACACTAGTCTGCGCTCTTTTCCCGAGGAAAGATGGATTCACCCTACCACCAGGAGCAGCGGAAGAAACAGAGGCAATATCAGCATTCACCACAGGGGAAGTTTTAGAAGCCGCGGCAACAATAAAGAGTAACAAGACGCGGGGAATGGATGGGATCCCGAACTTCGTGCTAAAAGAAGATATTATATATAGCAAGACCAGAGATCTTCACTACAATGGAAAAGGCAACGGCTATTCCTCATCCCAAAGGGAAACAAACCACCTGAGCAACCGTGCGTTGTCGTACAGGCCGTTGTGCATGCGACACATTGCTAGAAAAAAGAATACGCACAAGGCTAGAGCCATACATGGAAGGATACTCGGGGATCTCTACTCGACAGTACGGCCTTAAAACGAATCGAAGCATCATAGGGGCGATAAAGGCAGTGTGCTTTATTGCGTGGGAAGCTATCGCAGGGCAAAGAGGGCTAGGGGGGCGAAATCAGTATTGCGCCGGCCGTTGTAACTCTCGACGTCAAAAACGCATTCAACTCAGCCAGCTGGATCTGCATAGTTAGAGCTCTTATCAAGCTGCATATACCTAACTATCTGCTGAGAACAATAGCTAGTTACTTCAGCGAGAGTACCCTTCATTATGACATGGAAGAGGGGCCTAAGACGTACAAACTCACGGGAGGAGTTCCCCAAGGATCAATGCTAGGCCCAGTCCTGTGGAATACAATGTACGGTGGCATACTAAGAAAGCCAAGGCCAAGCGGAGTTGAAATCATCGGCTAGAACATGTGTCCGGAAACTGCAGCCAAACAATAAGGAACATGAAGGCATGGCTACAGGCATCAGGTTTAGATCTGGCAGATCAAAAGACAGAAGCAGTGCTAATAAGTAGCAGAACAAAGGTAGAAGATCTTACTATACATGTCGGTGAGCAAATCATCGAGTCGCGTCCATACACCAACTACCTGGGAGTGCTGCTGGACCATAGGCTAAACTTCAAAGAGCACTTAATGTACGCAGGCGAGAGAGCCTCCAGGGCAGTAGCGGCACTGTTAAGATTGATGTCAAAGGTTGGAGGACCCAGACAGCCAATTAGAAACCTGCTAGCAAAGGTATGCAAGTCGATCCTTATGTACAGTGTACACGTCCCCCATATGGGCGCAAGCGACGTACCGGATAACGTACATGAGACGGATGAACTTGGTCCACAGAATCGCATCGCTAAAAGTGTGCTGTGCCTTTCGGACGGTGTCCGCGGAGACGATTAGCGTAGTCTCCGGTCGAATGCCAATAGATTTGGAAATAAAAACCTCGCAGCAACCAGCGAGGCTGTACAAGCAGATTAGCAACACAGGTAGAATACCACTCCCAAAGGAAGATGGACCCATACGCTGATCCCCAACGTAGAGGAATGAATAAGCAGGAAACATGGAGAAGTAAACTTCAACATGACACACTTTCTATCGGAGCACGGATGCTTTCGGGAGTATCTCCACTAACACAAACACTTGGATGACCCATACTGCCCGCACTGTGAAGGCAAAATCCAGAATGCGGAACATGTTTTGATGGAATGCTTGATGTATACGATGGCCAGAAACACATTAGAGAGAGAAACCGGCGGTCAAGTGCCTCTGTGAGGACCAATAACATTCATACTGACGACGAATGAAGCCTGGAACACAGCAAACGAAATCATCGCCAGCTTGCTGCAGCAACTACGACTGGAGGAACGAGCAGCAGCGAGAAATGAGGATCCCATAAATACAGGAAGCTGAGAAAACGAAAGGATGGAATGTTAACTGTGCACAAATGCAACAAAAGCAGAAGAAGCAATAACAGCTCATACAAGATAAATAGCATGATATGCTAGCCAGCCCTTCGAATTAATATCTAACGGTAGTCCCGCGGTGAGAATGGTGGTATTGTAGTATGCAAGATGTAGATTGGTACGTAGGCGCACTCCTGGCATCGATTATTCGGGTTTTGCGAATAGTGCAGTGCTACCAGCCTAGGCTACTAGTATTTTTAGAAGATTACCACACCTCCCGGTGCATAAAAAAAAGGAACTGATCACCTTCATTGGCTAGTAGTAATTTTTTTAATTAATCAAGGGTCTTTATACCAAAGAACAGCCCCTTAAGAGGTCTTATGCAGTCTTTGCTAAGACTTTGGCACAAAAATGAAATATGAAAGAGGCTCCTGCCCAGACTCAAGCTATGACCGTATCAAACTAAATCTGCCTGGCTATGAGAGCTTTTTCAAACACTTCTGGAACACCCACTCAACATAAGAAGAGCACACTACAACACTAGATATGAAACTTCTCTCACTGATATTTGTGGTTATGTCAGAGGGTAATATCTTTCTGACAGCCTTTGTAGTAATTTCAGCATTTTTCCATTGAAATTAGAATGAATGTAGGACGATGGCACATTTCAGAGATCAATTTAATTAATAACACGGATGTCCTGATCCTTAAAGCACAGACTGTATAGTCTGTATTTATGTAATACTGAAACAAATTCTGACAAAATATATTTTCTACTCTCCGGTGTGACACTTATTAGTAGTCAAACACATGCTCAAAGGTTTCACCATGCTCACTACCTCTACCAGGTTTTTTGCTGCAAGTGCGTTTCGCTCTTGTTCTTGCTTTATTGACATACACATATTTACTTTTCCCTTCAAAAAATGTCTGGTACTTCTTAACCTTTCGTCTCAGGTCCCACGAGTGCTACAAAAAGTTTGTTATCGATAAGTACCAATCATGTGGGTTAAGGCTGCTTGTAAGAGACGAAAGATACCAGTTGAGTTTATCACAAAATTCCGAAAAGGGATGTCTCAAAATCTTCTTTGTTTTTTCAATTGTACACCAGGGTACATCCGTTAGACTATATTATAAATTGAATATTTCCGTTGATATTAAGAAAACACTTTGAAACACTATTTTAGAACTAAAAATCTTGACAATCTAGGGCATTTGACACCAAAAGTAATCCTAACATGATTTTGTCGTGGAGTGCATTGTACCATCCGTCATCCCCACTCTTTAGAACAACGTCACACAATCCTCTTAACCATTTTTGTCGCAATTTATATTTCGATAGACTATGTGCCAGTGGCATTAGAGCATTACGTGTCTCCATTTATATTCGCAACTTCAGTCCCCGTTCAAGGGCTGCTATTCAAACGAATTTTAATAGAATTCTAGGTTTAGTCTTCAAAAGTCCTCCATTATGCACCTCCGAGCAAATACTACATCCATAGTAGCACTAAACTCCCTCACTAAATAAACATTTCAACCGGAAATGGCAGTAAAACTGCACTAAAATCCTCCCCGCTGGCTGACTTAATTTCAGTAGCTGGTGGCAATGGTAATGGTAACCCATGCATTGCCATCATCATTGACACTTGTTCTTCGACTATAAATTGAAATTTTATTTAACCAGTTATGTGGAATTAATTGCCTTGGAGAATGATGTTTAGCTCTGGACAATTCGGATCGACCCAGTCATACAGACAAATGGCCACTACAGATGGAGAGGAAAAGATACATTATGGCCTGGTTGGACTGCAGGAGGAGCTAATGACGTGAAATGAGTTTCTGAGCATATATAGGACTGGTGGTTGGAGGCGCTCGAGGAAAATAGAAACAATTTACAATTTCATGATTGCATGTCACGTACTCGACTGCTACAATGTGGTACACATTACAACAGAAGTCCCAGATCGTAATGGCATTTTGATGTTTCTCCAGCGCGTTGTAAAATGTTTTCGAGTGAGCAGCACCCCAGTAGTACGAGTAGTGGGAGTGTGTTTTGCGCCAAAACGAAAGGACACGATTCGGCACTTTTTGACTTTTACGTTTTCGACTGTGTCACCCTGCAGCCTCGGCATTTGTTCTCTGCCCTAGAAGAATTTGTTTTGCCATCATGGAGTTTATCCCACTGGAGAGTGGGACTAAAAAAAAATTTCGAACTAGGGCGCAATCAATTGCATAACATCGGAATCGGTTTGAGATATTTTTTTCCGTCAACTGGTCTTGCTTTTGTTGTGTGTACGAGTACATTGAAACATTGAAGCGGAGTACTACATCCTGTAACTGTTAATTGGATTTAATCGAAATCTCTAGGTTGATGGAGAGGAATGAAACTGGCACAATGAAAGAATGATTGGGGAATAGGGGGCCGTAAAATTTGGATGGACTTTATTTTCCTTCCAAATTGGTAGCTTTGCGGGTTACAGGAGGGGAGGACTAGGTAGGAATGAAAAAATAAAAAAATAAATAAATTCGACCAGGTTTGTTTCGCTTAACTTAAAAATAACAAATCTGTATTGAAATATCCTGCAGCTATGTTGGTGTTCGCAAAATAAACTAAGGTTACAATAGAATACTGTTTTGTAAGGGATTCAACCCCGCTGCGTAGTAATGGAATCATTGACTACAGCTCTTGTTATATTTAATCTGCGTTTTGAGGTTAGATCAACTATGCTAATTGCCAATTTCAGGACTCTAGAGTTTTGGTGACTTGCTTATGCATGAGACCTTAAGAACGGTCTTATGATTCTATAAGTGTCAGGTCTACTCCAACTTCCAAGGTTTTTTTTTGTTAATGATTGTTCGTATATATCCGTCAATGAGTTTTCAAAAATTGTATGGGTCCTTACTCTCCTTCCACGCATATACGAAAGGAAAAAGCGTAAAGACAGCGCTGCACTGTGTTGTCGGCTCAATAGAAAAATCACTGAAAAACAAAGAATATACACTAGCCGCTTTCTTAGACATTGAAGGAGCCTTTAATAATGTCAAAATGGACGCGGTCAATAGAACTCTAACGAACCTTAATATTCACAATTCCGTGATAAAATGGATCGTCAATATGCTAAAGGAAAGACATATCAAAGTTGAACTCGGAGGTACAAAGCTTGAAGTCTATGCCTCAACAGGCACCCCTCAAGGAGGGGTTATATTCCCACTGGTGTGGGTAATTGTCTTGAATGAAGTCTTTCCTAAACTGAGAAACAGCGGCGTTAAGGCCATAGCCTATGCGGACGATGTGGTGCTGCTAGCAACAGGTAAATTTCTCCCGACCCTGAGCGAACAAATCGAAGGGGCGCTGGAAATCATTGAATTCTGGACGGAGGGATGTGGGCTAGCGGTTAATCTCCAGAAAACAGAGTTAGTACTATTCACTAACAAAAGAATAATCCCACAATTCGGAACACCTTCCGTAAGGGGTACTTCCCTGAGTATCTCCAGGAGTGCGAGATACCTTGGCCTGGTGCTCGATAGGAAACTGAACTGGAGACTAAACATTAACGAAAGAGTCAAAAAAGCCACAATAGCTTTTTATTCGTGCAATAGAATATTGGGAAGACATGGGGACCCAACCCCAAAATCATCCTATGGATGTATACAGCTATAGTAAGGCCAATACTAACGTATGGCAGCCTTGTATGGTGGCAAGCAGCCAGCAAAATAAACAACCTAGTTGCTATTACAAAAGTACAAAGACTAGCGTGCATCACCACAACCAGTGCGATGAGAACGACACCTACAGCAGGACTCGGAGGCATACTTAACCTGCTTTCGCTAGACATCTTTATACAAGCATCGGCGGCTCTTAATGCCGTAAGATTAAGCCAAACAGATAGCTGGAGACCAAATGCAATGGGTCATACCACGATCCTGCAGAGATATCTAGGGAGTGTACCTAATACAGACTACTTAACGCCATACCTAGACTTCACGAGACCATTTTCTAGCACCTATCCGAGCAGGGAAGACTGGAAAAATGACATAACGCCTAACGAGCGATCCTCAGCTGTACACACCGATGGATCCAAAATGGAAGTAGGTGTAGGCGCAGGCATCTTCTCTGAAACGCTTGGTCTCTCCATGTCAGCTCGGCTTCCGAACTACAGTAGCGTTTTCCACGCGGAGGTCCTAGCAGTTACAATATTAGCTCGTGAGACTGCGTCGAGGGCAATACCACGAGAGGATGTCACATTTTTCATCGACAGCCAGGCAGCGATAAAACCAAATATCTGCTATAGAAATAAAATCGAAGCTTGTGAAGTATTGTAGAGAAGAGCTCAAGGTTCTTGGAACACAGCACGAGGTAAAGCTCTGCTGGGTCCCTGGTCATGAAGGCATACCACGGAATGAGAAAGCCGATGAACTGGCTAGAGGAGGCTCAGCACTAAACTCGGACCAATCCGACCCCTCAGTGTACATCCCGCCTTGTGCCCTCAAGCTCAAAGCCGGAAACAAAGCCCTAACGGAGGCTAACAACAGGTGGACCTCTTTAGATTTATATCCCCCTGCACCGCCCACTTACCTAACCTAACCTACTTTCCTTCAAGAGCTTTGAGTGAATTTCGAAACTAGACAGTTTCTAAGGACGGAGTAGTTATTTAAGGCCAGAGCCTTAATATATGTATATATCATACCCCAAAGGGAAAAGAAGTGGAAGGTGTCAAGTAGAAAGAAGGGGTTAAAGGTGGTTTTTCAGTGAGTAGTGAGTCTCACATTACTAGAAATAGAGAGCGTGCGCATTAGCGTTTTTCCACTACCCCCTAGACAAAAAAAAAAAAAAACCATTACAATTGTGCTATGCGAACACAAAGTCTACTAAAATACAACCCTACACACTTTAATAACATCGCCATCCTCATCGACAGTCAGGTTACTATAACTGGTGGAACAGTGTAAAGAGGATTTCGTCACGCTGGGTCATCGGTTCAGGATCACTCTCCCCTGGGTGACGGGACACAGAGACATAGTGGGGAATGAGCGAGCTGATAAACTTGCAAGACGTGGATCTGCTCTTGGTAGATACCTGGCGGAGGCTGTTCTCGTATCGCTGGGGGCTCTCAAGGGGTGTATCATTGCGGACTTTCTATCAAAGACAAACAACTGATGGTATGGATTGCGGAATTGCATTATTTCTAGGCAGATGTGGCCCAATTACAACCGGCACAGAACACAAGATCTACAATACTACCGTTCATAGATTGGTAGAAGTGTGACAATTAATACCCTATTGTGATCCACGCGGCCGGACTAGGCAATGCATGCTATGCATATTGCCGCATCTCTAATATTGCTAGCGAGCAAGAAACAATCTACGATTTCTTCTGCAAGGCTCTGGCTCTAGGTAGGGTCAGGGTAGCACAAACCTTGCAAACCCTTCTTCCACAACATAACATAGATATCGGAGAAAAGTATCGGCGAAGTAATCAGCTTTCTAAATACCACATGGTGGTATCCAATTTCACTTATCTCTGAGTTTAACATCACTTAAGTGATGGTATTAAAATGACGCTAAAGCGGCAACTAGGTTTCAGCATAGCTTGCTTTTACGTTGCTGTTATAAGCACCTCTACCGGCCTATGTATCTACCTACTCGACCAGTTTGTAGATCACTTGTATTTAAATTTCAATAATATCTGCGAATTTAAATATTAAGCTTCCCAAAGTATATGTTTTAGCTCGTCCCTCTCATCCAAACTGCAGATACGAGTAGATTCCTACATTTTTTAATAATAGTATCACACAGTAAGATACCATATCTAGCAACACCTACAAAATCGGAGCTTTCAAATTCAAAATCTCTTCTCCTAGCCACCTAAATGGTATCGTAGGATTTGGTTACATGCTACACGAACCTATTTCGGAACCAATCTAGAACAAAACAAAAACAAAACTATTGATTGAATTTCTCTGATTAAATGACATTTTCGCATTGGTATCCATCTTCATTCTTTTGTTTTATTGCTAAAAATATCTTCGTCTTTTAATTTATATGAGAGGCTCTCTCAATAATGGATTCTCCCAAATGGTTCCCTTGTTCACTTAGCCGCCTTAATGCTAACACAAACAGGTCAATTAGAAGAAATGAATTGATATTTAATGAGCGAGTCCTTTCGGGAAGGACACGGGAAACATAGAAAAACGACTGACATAAGCAAACTTTCTGGGGATAATTTTCCATTTCCATTAGACGATTCGAATGTTGAATGTTGGGGGTGGGTCGGGGCTTCACATATGTAATGAGGAGCTGACTAATTGAATTGCGAAATCAAAATCTCCTTTTTCCTCGGCGGAGGAGATGCCAGCATAATTTTGTTTGATTGACGATAGATTTGCTTTTAATTGAATGCTCGTGGCATGGTTTACGGATGGGCTTTGTTGAACAGTTTCTTGGAGGTATGATTGATATTTTCACGAGCGAAATGTAATTAAAGGTCTAACAGACGTATGTGTAATAAGAATAAATAACTGAAAGTATGCATATATGTATGTAGGTACAGAGAGCTTCAATTTTGGGAAAGCAGCTATGCAATCCCTTGGAATCTATCCTTCATTCAAATTAAGTATTAGGGCAGACTTTGTGCAATTAGTGCTTACGAGCTGATTTCATGGCCATTATTCAGACTGAAAATGTCTTAAAACCTTATGCGCAGCGGCAATCAAATCGAGGCTAAGTAAATCTTACAAGCGACACATACGTGATAAATTTGGTAACAAATGTGGTGATCCTATTCTGGATACCACATGGTATAACTATTCCACGCGAAAGATCGGGCGAATTCTCAGGGAATTAGACACATTCGAAAACACGTGTAACCGACACCATACCTGTGGTCAGATATGAAATTCCTTTGTACATATGTAACCTATTTGTAGAAATTAAAGTCTTTTATTCCGCATTTTTAATCGAACATCACTGCTAGAATACACGTGGAGTACCTTTAGGTAATCCATAATAGCTCCTGAAGAAGCTGTGGGGACAAAGAGGAAATTGAGTCTACCCTTAATCTGCTGAACGACTGCTCCACGCTGGAGGATAGAAGATTAAGGACTTTGGGAGTCTTTTCTTCAAGGTGAAGAAAGACTGCTGTCAAATTCAGCGGACAGACGAATTGATGTTAATTTTGATACAGATAATATCAAATCTGTCGGCCATATCTTTGTACGAGACCAAATCCGTTCATGTAAATTTTACTTATAAGAAAATAAATAATTTGCCGATCTTTTCAAACTCGGTTCAAATCCCGTTTGCAAACGAGGCTAAGTATCTTGGAATGACACTTGATACAAAGCTGAAATGGAAAACGCACGTAAAGAAAAAACGCAAAGAATTAGATAATAAATATCGAGAAATGTATTGGTTTCTTGGAAAATATTCCAAGCTTAATATACATAACAAACTGCTTTTATATAAGCAGGTGCTAAAGCCTGTATGGACATATGGTATACAACTCTGGGGTTGTACCAAAATAAGTAATATTCAAATTTTACAAACTTTTGAAAACAAAGTGCTAAGGGGTATTGTTAATGCGCCATGGTATATCCGAAATAGCGATATCCACAGAGATCTTGGCATTAAAACAATCGAAGACGAAATCAAAAACTACGCGAGAAAGCATAAAAGTCGACTAGAAAGTCACGTTAATATTACAATCCTCCAAGTTTTGGATGAAAGAAATTTAGTACGCCGTCTACAAAGAATCAAACCTTTGGACTTAGCGCGTTAAGTAGCCGCGTCTAAACTGCGGAGCTAGCAGGAACTTCTAATGGGAAGCTACCCCTGCAAAACGTCATTATTTCGTGAAACGAAAACTACTTGATAAGTCGAATACTTAGTTGTAGTAAAAATAAAAACAAGTCTGTTTTGAAGGGAGGTTTTTTAGTGGGTAAGAATCCCACACTACTATGAGCACGCGCTGTCGATCCTCATAGTGTCTTGTTGAAGATTTTCACCTACCCTCGGAAAAAAAAAAAAAAAAAAAAAAAAAAAAATATCTTTGTACTGCGATATATGGTATAGCCGAGACATTCATAGAACGGAAACAAAAGTTATAAGCATTTTTCACTGATTTAACGATACTTTTGGTACCATAGGACGACAATGACTCTTTTAAAAACGTCAATACGGTTTCACAGAGCACAAGCTTGGGCTCATACATACATTATGATACAGAAGAGAAGTCGCAGAAGTTTTATTTATGCAGAGCTTTGCTCCGACTGTACTATACCCTATACTATAACCTAATGATAGAGATAAGGCTTGCGCCTCTATTTTCAAAGACATTTAAATTGAGCATCAGCTACATTTTTAGCACTTACAAGATGGGATGGAAACGATTGCCAAGCGAGGTCACTTGAGGTGGTAATGGTGGAGCAGATAGTGTGTTTGCTTTTTAAATGATGTGTGCAAGCTTAAGCCCAAGCGGGGAACAGCAATCATCAGCCACTCGAGTATAAAAAGAAAAGCGAATAACATGGGCGTTTTCCAACTATTGCACCAACGAGCAACACCTCGATCTCAGCTACACAGCTGCTACAATAACAACAGAAGGTCGCTAGGTACGCTATAAATTCGCGAAGACTGTGGTACAAGTAAATGCTTAATTTGGCTGAGCGCTATGGGTATAACTTAGAATTGTACTGGAATTCGCAGAGTAGTAAGAAAGACAGGCTTTACGAGCTCAAAAATTGATCGAGAAAGCTGGTGCATCAACACATGCCCACGAGAAATAGTCCCGCTCTGTTTCAAGTAGTGTGAGACTTCTACTCACTAAAAAACCACCTTTAACCCCTTTTCAACATGACATCATCCACTCCGGAACCGCTTTAGCATTACTTCAGAGTGGTGTCGTTTTCTTTCCTCTCTGGGGACCGACTTTCTCAAATTTTTCTCCTGGTGTGGGTTTATAATATCTTGCCGGTAAGGCTTTCATCAATTTAGTAAACTTACTGAGGGTATATTTACTTCCTCCTCTCTTTTTTTCGATCTGAGTACCGTCTCAATGAATAAAGATATTTTGTTCCACATGTCGATACTCGAGACCATCTTGTTTACGACTTTTTCTAGAGAAAACTTGTCTATCTCTTACTCTAGGCTATTTCTTTCTGCTGCCCACCTGTTACAGGTAAAAAAAAGATGTGATACGCATCGTCTTCCAAAGAGTCTCCGTATTGGCAATCAGTGGCTCCTACTTTTCTCAGCTTGTGCAGGTACCGGTTTAAGTAACCTTGTCCGGTAAGGAATTGGGTGATATAATAATTGACTTCACCGTGCTCCCATGTAACAACGTCTCTGACCAAGCGGTAGGTCAATCTTTCCCTCGTTTCGGCGTTCCATCTGTTTTGCCATTTCTGTTTCGAGAGTTGTTTCACTTCTGTAGCTGCTGTTGTCGCGCCTGCTTTCGTCTTCTTGTCGTGGACGTACATACTTCCTTGCTGCTGCTAGGAGACTAATGGGCGTCACTTCTGTGACTACTAGGGCTGCTGACTCCGACACTGTTCGGTATGAACTCGTTATCCGAAGGGCTCCTATGCGTTGCACCGCGGCCACTTTCTTTCTGTATATCTCCTTTTTAAGCGCGTCAGCCCAGATCTCGGAGCGATACAAGAGTATTGAGTGCGTAACCGAGGAGTCTTCTTTTACTTATCATGGGACCTCCTATGTTCGCCATCAGTCTGCTTAGCAATAGGTATGTTTTCGTGACTCTTTCGGATGCGGACTTAATTTGTTGCCAGGTCGAGAGCTTTGTATTTATCCTAACTCTTAGATATTTTACTGCTTCCTTAGTGTATATGTCTTCCGAACCCAGCTGGAGCTCATTATTGTGGGTATCCACTTCCTCGTCAGCTGCACTATCTCGGTTTTCTCCACTGCTAAGCTTAAGCCGTGGTCCTTCATCTATATGTGCACCCGTCTCATGACTTGATTTAGTCTTCTCTTAGCGTCTTCGGTGCTCCGTGCGGTGATCACTGCAGCGATGTCGACTGCATAGCCGACCAGAAAAGTGTTTTCGGGCATATCTATGCGAAGAATACTGAGCCCTGTGCTGCTCCGACCGTTATTTCTTTCCTGTAGGGTCCTTCTGTGGTGTCATAAATTAGCTCACTGTCGCTAAGGTAGTCCCTTATCACCCGTCGGAGATACTGTGGTACCCGAAAGTTTATTTCCAGGGCGTTCAGCATGTCGCACCATCTCCCCAATTATCTGGACGCTACCCCCGGAGAATCTCTGAAGTATAAACAACTGAGCTTCAAGAACCACTACACCAAACTCTTTCTCTCTCTCTCTATCCATCTTTTCCAACGCCCGCACTATGTGTAAACATGTTAAAGGTATTCATAACCCTTTGAGTGTGCGCAAATTATAAAAGTTGGCCGAGTTGAAGGCATTTTTTACGTCAAGAGTTGCCAACACAACAACTTTCCTCGAGTAGTGGCTGCTCTGATGGGTTACTTGGGCAGCGCTAACCACCTCTTCCACAGCACCTATTTTAGAATGACCTTTTCTAAATCCATGCTGCCTTTCAATAGGTCACCTGCTCTCTCCACCGCTACAGAGAGTCAAGGCTTCAGCATTCTCTCGAGTGCATCAACACATAGGTAGACTTATAATGCATTGCACCTTACTCTAAACTAATTACAACAGAGTAGGATTTATCTCAATAATTTCCGCGCAAAGGGCGAGTTACTACCATTAAAGCTTTTCCCATATAGAGAAGATCTTCCTGTTCTGTGTTCCATGTCTAACTTTTCATATACATCTTATTAATTTAAGAATTCCATGAAAATCTAAGCGCGTTCAATTGGAAACTTCTTGTTTTATATTGTGAAACAGCTCTAGCTTCCAATTATGGGGAAGCTTTTTAATATTTTACTTTTTAAGGAGCATTGCATATACGATAGTGTACAATACTTGAACTTGATTGGTGATTTTTTTTAAACAGTCTTGCTGACATATATGCTCACTGCTACCTTTAAGCTGCTTCTAATGATAGCTGATTGGTGTAATTGCTTAAGTTCCTCAAAAATCTTCTGACTTGATATCTCCATCCCAAATATCTGACTCTTATCCCTCGGTTATTTTCACCCAATTTACCAATTATTAACCTTAAGTGTACATATTTTCGTGGCATACTTGCCACTTAACAAGTTGCGAAAGCACACAATTTATATCTTTTCATCTTCCTTGCATCCAAACAGACATAGAAAATCAACAGAGCGTAGCCCAACAACGTTCAAAGTGCAATCAATGGTGTTTGCCAAAGCCAATTTGGCAGCCACAGCTGGTAACTACTAACAACAAGGCCTTTTATGTTCAAGCAGCCACCACCTACGTACACTCTGCGATCCGGAAATATATTCATTTGGAAACAATTTAGTGGGAATTTGCACACTGGTCTAATGCCGCGGTATGGCGTGAGGTATATAAACTGATTCATTGAAACTGCCCTACGCCTACATGAGTCGGCATCGGGTATCATTGTCGCCGGTGAATTCGCGATTGCTTTGTTCCAAAAAAAAAGTTGGTTGTCTTGATTTAGTGGAGGAGGGGTTCAGCTGATTGGAACCGCGGAACCAGTTTTGAGCATCAACTATGAAAACGAATTCAATTGACTCAGATTCTTCTGTAATTGTTGCAGGCAAACATAATAATTTTCTTTGAAAATCGATATTTCACGTGTGGGTTTTGCTTGCTGGTAAATGGCAAACCATTTCGCTCTTATATTTATGAGGCAATGAACTTTTATTAAAAAAAGAAATTATAGCATGCGACTCAATTTCGGTTGTGGGACGTTTTGGAATATCTGCCAAAGACGGTATGTATTGACTTACATGATGGCGTCAGATGAATGAGAATTTCTTGAAAATAGCAGTTTAAGTTTGCAAGAAAGTTTTCATATATTTTAGCAATCAAAATTATGTAAACAGTTATGCAAAACATACATATGTGTAATATTATCACGTGGGTCAAGGAGGAAATTAGCAACTTGTTATTACTTGATAGTGACAAATTTCTAAAATGAAAATTCGTATTCTGGATGTATATTTTATGGAGAATAGTGCAAGATCGATTCTCAACAAATATACACTATATACAGGGTGGGGCAGAAAGAACTCCCCCATTTGGGATGCTAATATAACAAAAAACAAACAAGATATCAAAGAGGTAACTTTATTTCTAAATAAAACACATAATGCAATTTTTAAGTTAAGTTTTAAAAATTACGTCACGCAGTTTCCATTACGCGGCGAGTCATTTTAGGCGGAAAGTTAGCGACTTTCTGTGTTATTGTATTCTCTAGAGCTTCCACAGATTGTGGACGATATTTACACACCTGGGCTTTAAGATATCCCTAGAGAAAGAAATCGCAAGGCGTAAAATCAGGCGAACGCGGTGGCCACAATATATCACCACGTAATGAGCGTAGGAAACATTTTGGGGAATGTTCAGAAGGAGGTCTCGACGGGCGCCGTGGCGTAAGTGGTTAGTGTGTCGGATCACTACGCATGAGGTTCCAAGTTCGAATCCCAGAAAACACCAAAAAGATTTTTCACGGTCTCACCTCTCGCGAGCGTCTGACAAACATCCGAGAGTACCGTTGTCATGAAAAAGCTTCTCAAATCGCCGTTCGGATTCGACATTAAACTGTAGGTCCTTTCCATTCGTGTGAAGAATACAACGCACACAACATGAGTGGTTGCGAGAAGCTAGGCCCTGGCACTTTAAAGAGCTGTTGCGCCAAATATTTGTAGGTCTCGACACGCAACTGTACGGGTTTCCCAATCTCGTTCACTCAGTTCTTGTGCAACCATAATTTTGTAAGGATAATGCATCAGCTCACGGTAAGGAATTCTGCGAACACTTCGATTTGATAAGCTCAATGCCGCCGCGTCTTTGCATGCAGAACGCCGTGGAGATTGCTGAATCGAAGCCTTGACAGCGGCCACATTTTCCGCTCCTGTTGAAGTACGAGGTCGTCCAGGAGACTTCTTTTTGAGTGCAGAGCCTGTTTCTCTAAAGATTGACATCCAAAGGCGTATTGTTTTTTTTGTCAGGAACGGAATCCCGTCGACCGAGTGCGAATGTATGCGAAAAGCACGCTGCGTCGCAGTCGACGACCCGCCATTTTTATTGAATTCTTCGACAACAAACGCTCCTTGTACTTCTGTCCAAAACATTATGATAACTGAAAATCGCACGATTGCCGCTATCTTTCGCCACCTCCCGCGTTTTGCTATCCCCACCCTAACCTTATCTATGTTCTCTTTAAACCGGGGAGTTCTTTCTGCGCCAAGCTGTACTATACAAGCTGGAGTAAAAGCCACCACCATACCGGAAGATGCTCTCTTTTTTGAAAACACTGTCTAATGCCATCGAGAATTTGTGAAGTAAGCAGAAGCAGAAGCAGAACCAGAAAACGTTTGTAGATAAATCAGGGATTGCTGTACTCAATATCAGTGGTTTTGGTTCAACATGAATTTCGTCGTCGATTTCCTGGTCTTGTGGTACCAACTGGGCAAATACTGCGGTGTCGAGCCGCTCGCCTCGAGGAGACTGGCCCAACACGAGACAGTAGCAGACGTGACCAGTTCCGGAGCAGCCGGTTGGCCGAGAATATCGCTGCTGTGGCTGCAGATATCCAGGAGAACCATCAAACATCAACCAGTTGACAGGCCATTCAATTGGACATCAAAAAGCGAAGGTCTTAACAACGAATTTTGGTGAAGGACTCGCGGTTTCCGCGCTGTTCTATTTCTTTGGCGTGCCAAGAGAGTGTTCAGTTGCTTTGCGAAAACCTTGCGTTTTATCTTGGGTATACGAGTATGTTTATTTTGTGTATTACGAATTGCTTCTTTGATTTCTTTTTTGAACTGAGGTGTATGCAACTTCGGCTCTCTCCTGCATAACCGTGCGATAACCACCGGCTGTCCGAGCACAGAATATTTTTCTGTGGTTGAATCGCGCGATTTCTACCGTGTCTTTTCGGGCCCTTAGTAAAACGAAGAATTTAGATTGAAGAGAAACGAAGAGATGAGAAGGAGTCTATTCCCATAAGTTCAAGCTCCAAGATGTGTAGTCCTGATCTTGTGAAGACGAGGCATTGCCAAAAGAAGTACTTCGTTGAATCTTTGCTTTCGAGTCCCACAATGATTCCTATGTTAGTCAGGTGACAGACCCTGACAGAAAAGTTTCTGAGCCCTATTTTGCGAGCAAGGCAGTAATTTTATTGCTCTCAATTTCGATATGGTCCGGTAACCAAACAAGGCAAACCCTATTCCATTTGCAAAGCTTGTTTATTTTATTCTTATATTCTAAAATAACCTAAAGCAATCTGCTGTTGCTACACATGCTAATACTTCTACTACGCTATCTCTTTCAATTATCCAGTTTGTCGCTAGAAAAACGACGAAAACTTCCGTCTGGAAGACAGTCGTCATTTCCCCCAGAACGTAGAGGAATTTCGTTTCATTGTCCAAAATCCAGTCAGCTCCATTTCCACAAAAGACGCTATAAGTTAAGACAACATTACCGAAGTCTTGAAAAAAAAATTCCTTTGAATTTTCTCACCTGTCTCTCTCGGGGAAAAAATACTTCGTATCTTCTGTTGAACACGCCGACAGGGCTTATATTATCAATAGGCATAATTAACAAGAAACATTGCTTCGATATCTAAAGAAATAGTAATAATTTGCGCGCACTGAAGAGGTTATGAACACCCTTAATATGTTTACACACAGTGCGAGCGTTGGAAAGGATGGAGAGAGAGAGAGAGATAGAGGGAGAAAGATTATCGTGGGTGTTTTGAAACTCGAATGTTATGCTTCAGAGAAGCTTCGTTGAGATTAAACTTATAAAGGTTCACTGTATAAAGAAGATTGATAGAAACAGCCTGATGATAGTGTCTTCTTATGTATATAAATAAGTGCATACAACATAAGTGCGATTTAATCCACTCAAAACGCCCCGACGCTCATTAGTATCATTCCATTACACTCGTATATACATATTTTCGAATATTAGGTAGATATACAGATACATACCATAAATACTATACGAGTATACGTATATATTTCTATATGAGTGTGTTCTGATATACCTAGGCCAATTCAAATGGCTTTGTCCCTTTGAGCATTCGCACTGCGCTTACGTTGTCTAAAAGTTATACGAGTACTACCTCAGTGTTAGTGTTTTGTTGAAGCCTTGATTCATGCCTTCGTACACTTTTCCTAGTTTCATCTGTGACACATTCCACTCCTAAATCCCTGTGGATGTCATTATTCCTTATGTACCAGGGTGCATTAACGATATTCATCAGCACTTTGTTTTTAAATTTTTGGATGATGTCTGCGTTGCTATTTTTGGTACAGTCCCATAGCTGAATACCATATATCCATATTGGCTTCAATGATTGCTTATATAATAAAAGCTTATTATAGATTGATAGTGGTGAATCATTTCCTATCAGCTAATAAGTACATGTTCCTGTATTTTATTTCCAATTCGGCTTTTTTCTTTTTTACGTGTTCTTTCCATCTTAGCTTAGCGTCCAGGGTCATTCCAAGATATTTTGCTGTATTCGCGTACGGTACTACTTTTTGGTTGGTAGTTATCGGGATATGATTTATTCTTCTGTTAGTGAAGTTGATGTGCACTGATTTGTTTTCACTAAGCTTCATTCGCCATTTTATTGTCCAATTAAAAATTTTGTTTAGAGCTGATTGCAGTTCTACGTTGATTCTATATTATTCTTTCCTACCGCTAGGATTGCAATGTCATCAGCAAATGTGGCTAAAGTGCTATTTTCTAGCTCTGGGAAGTCACCAGTGTACAGGAGGTACAGAATGGGGTCCAGTATGCTACCTTGTGGAAGTCCTGCTTACCTTCCGCTTGATTCTAAGATTGCAGCATATTCTTTTGGTAGGAAGCATCTTAGTTTATGTCCTGCGTGCCAATCTTTGTCAAAAACCTGAGCTACGTCGAGAAATGCTGCACAGCAGACCCTTTTTTCTTCTAAAGCTTTGTCTATGATATTAATTATTATGTGGACTTGATCAATTGTTGAATGATGTCTTCTAAATTCGAACCGATAATTTGGAATTAGGCTTTTTAGTTCAATGATGTGATTAAGTCGTTTAATAAGTAGTTTTTCGAAAAGTTTAGATATGACTAGCAGCATTGAAATTGGCCTGTATGATGACGTTTTGTTCGGTGGCTTTCTGGGTTTAGAGATCATTATTACTTCAGCCACTTTCCATAGGCTAGGAACATATTTCATTCTAAACGCAGCATTGATGAAGTTTATTAATTTATTTAGAGCTTTCTTTGGTAACTGCCTCAATATTTCACAAGTTATAAGGTCATAACCAAGACATTTTTTCGGGTTGATGTTATTCTTAATCTCATATCTAACTTCGCTTGGAGTCGTAATTCTTATTTCTTCACTTTCTTCTCCGACTGTTTCCACAGGCATATATTTCCTGTTTGGCGTGTGGTTGAAATACATTTTTTTAAGTATTCTTCGAATACCTTAGCTTTATGTTTGTTACTTCTAGCCCACTTTTTTTCGGCTGTTTTGATGGGTGGTATTTGTATAAATTGGCCTTTTTGTGTTTTTCATTGCTTTCCATAGCTTTCCATAGTGATTTTTCATTGGCTAACCCTCTAAGATAATCGTTGATTGAGTCTTCTTTTAATGTTCTAAGTTCTCTTCTTAACTGTTGAGTTAAGTTTTGTCTCGAGGGGCTCTATTTTGCTGCCATATTTTTCTCGGTCGTCTTTTATCCGCAATAAGTTCTCTAATTTCCCTGGGATAGTTGTTCTCTTTAATTTTCCTTCTTATTTTTGATGTGTTTATCCATGCTGATTGTTGTATATCATTAACATATTTTTCGACTTCTGTTTCCAGGTGTTCAATATTGTACAAAGGCACGCTTAGTTCAATCCTGTCTTCCAAAGTTTCCTTCAAACTATCCCAATCGGTGGGTTTGTTAGTTAGGATAATATTGGTTGACCGAACTCCTTCAGACTAGCACCATGGTCCTAAATACGTCCGAATCTTAGAAAATACCAAACGTTTTTTTCACGGTCTCATCTCTTACGAACGTTTGACAAACATTCGACAGTATTGTTGTCACGAGAAAGTTTCTTAAAAACCAAATTGCCCTTCGGATATGACACAAGGACAGCAGGTCCCTTCCATTCGTACGAAAAACATAACGCATACTGTTATATATTAAAAATTCTTAAATATAAGTCAATCTCTCATTATAATAATATTTAAATCTAAGTCACTTTCCTTTCTATCTCAAAAAATATACATATAATGTACAACAACCTAAATTGGATTTTAGTTAATAAACTGACCTCATTGGATACACACCTTCAAGTTTTTCATTAAGAAGACGAATAGAACCTTCTAATCAATTAATTTAATTAAAAAGCCAAATAGAACATGGTGTTAGATGTTTTTTTTTAAAAAAAAAGGAAATAAATAAATAAAATTTGTAGTCGCCGATTAAATGATTCCTATTTAAGAGAAGCTGATGAAAAACTGGAGTTAACGCTGGAAACATTTTTGATTCAAGACAAGTCTTCGTTGTCGTCAACTTCGGTCACACAACAAAACAAGGTCAAGTAACAAGTAAACCAATGGAGTTCTCAGTTGGGGCGAAGCCGCCAAAAGAGATGAGCTTTAACCAGCCAAATCTTAGTGCAGCGTACAAGTTTTGGATACAAAACCTGGGGATTTTTCTGGATTTGGTGGGAATAAAAAAGGATGCAAGAAAGGTAACCGCCATTTTGTCATATATCGGTGATGAAGGTCTACGCATCTACAACACGTTTCCTGCCAATCTAAAATTTGATGAAGTTGTGAAAAAATTTAAGAATTATTGTGATCCTAGGACTAATATTGTCTTTGAGCGTTACAAATTCTTATCTACAAAGCAAAAGACGGCAGAAACAACCGATCAGTTCCTGACTCAGTTGAAGGGATTGGCTCAACCCTGTGGCTACGGTTCACTTCATAATGAAATGGCACTTAATGAGTTGTTGCGCCAAATTATATAATATTATATTATATATATAATGAGTTTGACAGCAGTTTTCATGCAGCCAAGACTTAACTAGAATGTACTTGAGCTTTCAGTTGCCCTTAGGAATTTTGCATCGCAAACAATTAAAAAATATTTTTGAAACTCAATTTCCCTTGCTCGAAATAATTTCGTTACGGCAGTAATTAATTTTTGCAATTGACACTACAAGGCTATGTACTCAAATCTTCGTTAAATTTCCTCAAGGTAAAGTGTAAATAAAGGTGACAATCATTATTAATAAATTATTGATTTAAAATCACACACAATGTTGGGCTTACAAATAACCAATAAATGTGGAAAATTCTCATATAATCCTTCACGGGCATGCGAAGCCACAAAATCACCGCAATTCCCAGAGAAAATTATATTTTTACCGATCCCCAATCCCTCATCAAATACCCAAATAGGTAAGTGTACCGTCGCTGTATGCGGATTCAATTAATTTTTCGTTATTGTTGCTGATTTGACGCAGTCTCATCCACTTCGGGACCAACTATCCCTGTTATACAATCAAAAATAAATATCCTTTTAATTTTCTTTTCCAGGGGTGTCGGGTGCAATACTACCACCCACCCTTCAGCCCTTTTGGATAATTATGATAAAACATTTTCACATTCCACTCCTCTGTACAATGCAGTTGCATTGAGCGGGAGTGGTGGCGCGTGCGATGCCATTAAATGGAATTAAAATTCCCACAATTGAAGTAAATTTTCATTTTATATCGCTCTTCACACATATCATGGAGTTTTCATTTTCATAATTGTTATGAATTGTTGAGCGGTTGATGGGTCAAAGAGTGCGGATGTTTATTGAAAAGTTCTAGAAATTCTTACTCGCTTTTGCATTGTTTCAATTGAATGAAATGAAATTCTTTGATTATAATGTTTTTAGATATGTACACGGGTGGTTTTAGTGGAATTTACTGCCGATAACAATGAAATGAAATTAGTTTGACAAAACAAAGGGCGAATCTAATGACTCATGATGACAGAAACACAATCCTTCTCGTGAAATGAAAATCATGTATAATCCATTTAGCCTTGGAAGCCATTAGCACTCCCATAAAGCTAATATGATATTCAACAACATATAGACATCTAAAATGACTTATCCCTTACTCAGACAGTGTGTCAACAGAGCAGAAGTGGTGTACGGGAAAACATTTTAATGTTTTGTTTGTAATAGTAACATGGTGTTTTTTGGGTGCAAATATAGCAGAAAAATGCTATATGCTTTCAAAAATAAGAAATTTTCGATCTTTGATTTATTTTTTCCGGTTTGGCTTTTTCCCCACCTGTTAAGTCAAAAATCGTTACGTTCTGATTACAAATATTTGGCGCAACAGCTCTTTAAAGTGCCAGGGCCTAGCTTCTCGCAACCACTCATGTTGTGTGCGTTATATTTTCCACACGAATGGAAGGGACCTACAGTTTACTGCCGAATCCGAACGGCGTTACGTTCTGATTGTTGCAGTATGATTTCTCTCCTTTAAAAGTCTAGCCAACGCAAGCTTTGCTTGCATATAGAATTTTTTTAAGGAGTTATTAAAATTTCGGCTTAAGTTGTTTCTAAAGTAAAATTTGAGTTATTTTCTTTTTACATAAAGGTGCCTGCACAACATCACATCCGACAACGAAGTCAGGCTAGTCGACTTTGCGGCGGAGCGAAACTTTGTCGTAGCTAGTACGCGGTTCCCACGTCTCGATATTCACAAGGGAACATGGGTCTCCTTTGATCGAAAAACTGTCAACCAAATCGATCACATTGCGATCGACGCAAGGCACTCTTCCAGTATTCTGGGTGTCCGGACTTTCCGAGGAGCCAACGTGGACTCGGATCACTACCTAGTTGTAGCCAAGGTACGGATGCGGATATCCAGAATGGAGCAAAATCAATGAAATACTGTAAGGAAATTTGACGTCGGGCGCCTACAATCGCAAGAGACCGCCAGAGCCTTTGCCGATCAAGTTTCTTCTAATCTTAATCTAAGTCCTATGCCACCAGCAGTAAATACGGAAGACCAGTGGCAGCGTTGCCAACAAGCCATCAGAGATGCCGCCTCTGGTGTACTGGGTTTCTTTCGGCCACCACAACGAAATCCCTGGTTTGATGAGGAATGCCGACAAGCACATGCAGCAAAACAAGAGGCGTACAAAGCGACGCTGCATATAAAGGAGTATGAGAAGCGCTCGATCGAGGAGATTGAGAGACTTTATTGCGAGAATGATGTTCGAAAATGTTACCAAAGGGTAAAAAGAACATGCCAGGGTTTCAAAGTCAGAACAGAAGCCTGCAGGGATGAAAATGGCAATATAGTAGTAGAATCGCAGTCGGTGCCGATGATATGGAAGGAACACTTCTTCAGACTGTTAAACGGCGATGATGACCAATATTCCGCTGTCAGGCAGAATGAGCCATTCAACAGTGACGATGACAGTCAAGATTCTCGTCCACCCGATCAGAATGAAGTAAGAAAAGCGATATCTAAACTCAAATGCAACAATGCTGCTGAGAAAAAAGTTCTTGGAGCGATCTTTGCTCCCGTCTGCATAGACGATGAGTGGAGAAGAGGGTACAATGCCGAACCATACAGACGATATGAGGACATCTACCAGTGAGCGCAAGACTAGCAGATTTCTCTCAAATAAATCCAACAATTAGGGCTAATTTAAAATTTTCTTAAACGACCTGCAAACTGGTCTGTTGTTATACGTTCATGTACGTTAGGGTGTCATCTTTGATAGATCTCATAGATTTACGAGCTAAAAATAAAGCAAATAATTACGTTGCATATTACTCAATCTACACACGAACCCCATAGGCGGATTAGTAGAAATGCGGTGAAGTGGGAGGGCTGTGATCCCTTGTTTTCGGATCATAGCCTCGCTGATAAAAGGAAGAAGATTACTTAATCTACCTTGTGAAATACGTATATTTAATTCGCCAAAATTGTTGAACGTAACCCTCTATATAAATTTGCCGATTTACTTACCTGAAAGTCTGAAAGTAAACAGTGGCTTTTATAAGAATTCTTAGAGAGACACCTCTACCATTTCGAAGCACATTTTAACAATTTAAAAATGAATACAGATTTTACAATCATAATCCCCAATCATTACTCAATAACGATGTTTGGTTATGAAATTCGAAACCGCCTTGGAATTAGCCCATACGTCATAAAGTTATACACAACTTCCAGTGGTTATTGCCTGTTGGCAGATGTTTAGACGTATGTGGGTGAACTTGAAATCAAATGCTTGCACTCTGCAGTGGCACGACATTGAAGTTTTATATCGGATTTCTTTAGTTGAAGCAATCGATTTACAGCAATAAAACCATCTACCCACTCACTTTCGATTCTTTTCAAAGTGCGATCCACGAAAACGTATCTGTCAATA
This sequence comes from Brachypalpus laphriformis, assembly GCA_945910035.1. Classification (NCBI taxonomy): domain Eukaryota; kingdom Metazoa; phylum Arthropoda; class Insecta; order Diptera; family Syrphidae; genus Brachypalpus; species Brachypalpus laphriformis. The sequence goes on from OX246756.1 coordinate 41,856,471, forward strand.
GAAATCTCGAATTCTCCAACATCATCACTTGCACTACATGCTTAATACTCCATTTAAAGCCACATTAACCTTAAAAACAAATCACCAAAAATGTGAGTAGAATACGTTTTAGATTGGCATCTCCATTTCATCAGTCACCGCAATGAGGTCTCCCAAAAGAAAAATCGCACACAATGCAAAGTATCTAAGGCAAATCATTCGAATTGTTGGCAACAATTTCGCAAAAGCTCTTAGCTATTCCACCAGCCGTAGCACAACAACATCGGCTGGCACCAAGAAGCCATTGATTGAATTTGGTTGCTGAGCTACAAGTTTCCATATAAGCAAAGTTGTTAATCTCTACTATACAAGCGTATTATACAGAACGGTGTATGTACGTACATAGATACACCCGTCGTTGTTGATGGCAATGATTGAGGTCAGAAGTAAGAAATTGTTTTATGAAATTAAATTGAAATGTTTAGTCTACGTACCACGCATTTTAGTACGCAATGCAAACACATCCGCGCAACCCACATGTTCGTGCAGAGTTAGATGGCTAGGGCTCCAGCATTTCTTTGTGACCAATATGCGTTGGAAGTTTACGTCAGAGAGTGTATGGACAAAAGAGTGAGAATTAGCATACAAGAAGTCGTGGTAGAATACCCTAAATTGGTGCGCATTAATCTGGTCAGTCGGTGAAAAATGGCGATTGACATGAATCGGTTGAAAATTAGTCATATGCAATGAGACGCACGGCCTACATTAATTTAGAATTAGTGGAGGCTTTAGTGGAGCTGAAGTAATTTTCTGCTTGACAAGTCAATTACTTTTTCGTACAATTGTCATTCGATTACAGAGTCAGTGGTTTGGGGATGATGTTAACCCATTTTTGTGTAATGTCTGCGGAATAAAAGATTTTCTTTCTCCATTTAGCAAATTCCTAGCACGTGTGGCATTCGGATGTGTAATCGATGCAAATTGTCAGAATTTATTGTAGTTGAAGTAGTGTAGGGAAAAAGTTTACATCGACATTCTATGTCTGGCTTCTTGGAATGATAAATTTGAAAAGAATTTCCAAGATAATTGGCATTGATTTGTGTTCGGGCTTTTAGGGGTGTTTTCTAAGAAGGCTACTTTGTAGCAGAATGAGTTATGTTAAAGAAGTTCAATGCAATGGGAAATAAGTTTAAAATTGACACCCAGAGGGAAAAGCATGATAAGTAGGCCTTCAGAAAAAATATGCGACATTGACCGGAGACATTTTTTATTCTTTTATGGGGCAGACTACTAAAGTTTACTTTGTTTTATGTACGAGTACATTAGTCCCTAGAAATGTCTACACGTTTAATATGATTTTAGTGTAATCAAAGTAGGCTGATTACCTACAGTAGGGTTATCTTCTCACCAGCAAACGATCGCCCGCAAAAACTCACTTGAGATCCACAGCACATATCCTGCCGTACGCACCACTTGATATGAAAGTAAAACCAACAAGTGGTGGAATAAAAACCAGCTTCGCACTTAAGGATAAACCAGTTCACGATTTCTAGAAACGAATAAGAGACTACCTACTATCTATGCACATGACATGTTCGTACCTTGAGCAGATAATATGTTGTTAGTGAACTATCGGACACCTTTGGAAGATACGTGACAGCAAGTACGATGGCAAGGCGGCGAGAAAAGTGTAGATTGCTATCGCGAGTGGAAACAGCAGTTTTGCTTTCAGATCAGATTTGAGCAAATTTCCCATATTCTGGCGGAAGATTGATGTAGATGCGCATCAAACCTAATTCTAATCATACCAACTTCATTCCCAACATCAGCCACAGAAAGGAAATGCCTGAAATATCAAAAGGATTCAGGGTCACCGATTCTAGCCCCAGGGCTCCTCGCAATTTGCGTTGTGCGTATTGATTTTTGCTTCAATGAAAGAGACCTATCGTATTTGTTGGGAAGTAAAGTGAGCTGCGTTGTTGCTGGTTGATTGGAACTCATTCACAAGTGTTTTGAATTTATGAAGGTAAAGACGCATATACTCATATCTAGAAAAATCACGGTGACGATTTTCATCGCATAATCACAACCAGAGCCTTTGTTGACCAAGTATTCCTTTTTCTCATTATCAAGCAGAAACAGAAAATAGCGGAGGCGAGTGAAAGTACTGCCAGCAAGCTATCAGAAGTGCTACAGCTGGTGTATTAAGTTTAACTTCACCATGAGTCAGAAATTCCAGGTGTGATACTGCTTACAGGCATACAAATGGACGAAGACGATGGAGCAAGGCAACGTGATCCCTAGGAGATACACAGATGCTGTAATAAGAAAGAAGATCGTGACTTATGTAAAAGTCTGAATAAATCAGCCCCTAAGACTTGCTATCCGAACTGGAACCTGCAAGAACAAAGACGGAAACTTCGTAGTGAAAACGCGAAAATGCTGGGCATTTGGAGAGACTACTACTGAGGACTGCTAAATGCAAATGCACCAACTCATCTTTAAGATAAACTCGAATGAGAGCATTCTCCTGAACTTTAGTGGCAGACTCTAATAGCGCTAGATATACCATTTTAGTCTGCTAATTACTATCTATCAGATAATATTAATATGATTGAGGGCCGATTTTTCAATAGCCAGATAAATAATCAGAAAAGGGTTAAATGTCAAATAAGACATGAATGGATTTTTAATTTGTCATAGAGCAGCTATTCGTGGAAAATAACACTGCTCATCTAGTAGATAAATAGTGGAATAAATTTTATTATTAGTTAGCAATAAGACTATCTTTTCAGCACAAGGAGATGTCACCATCCGAAGAAAGGTCTGCAGAGGAACCCCCAAGGTGGAGTTCTGTCTCCGCTAATATGGCTCCTTATAGTGGATGAGGTCTTAGTAATTCTGAAGGAAAACGGCTTCAACGCGACGGCCTATGCTGACGATGTGGTTATCTTGGTTTCTGGGAAATTTCCTTCAGTCCTAAGTGAAAGGCCCAACTTCGCACTATAACTAGTGGATAACAGGGTCAGCAGCAAGGAGCTGGGAGTGAACCCCTCTTTTCACGAAGAAGAGATCAATTCCTACCTTCAGACCCCCAAATATCGGTAGTATTGAAATAAGTACCTCAAGTTCAGCTCGATACCTGGCCGTAGTTCTGGATTCCAAACTAAACTGGAAGGAAAATATTGTTAACCGCATCAAAAAAGCAAGCGTTGCTTTGTATTCGTGCAAAAAAACATTCAGTAATACATGGGGCTTCAAACCAGCCCATTCTCACATATGGTTCACTAATATAGTGGATAGTACTTGAGAAGAAACACAAGCTTTCAAACCTCACCAAAATCCACAGGGCAGCGTGCATCGGAGTCATGGGATCAATGAGAACAACACCAACAGCGGCAATGGAAACCATGCTTGAATTCATTCCGCTTGATATATGGTATGTGTACTGTAGCAGTCTGACGGCCAAACCCGCTATAAAACTGAGAGAAGGCCGATTGTGATCATCGAGCCTTTACAACCATGACTTCGTTTTGTCCCGATGGGGGACTGTCAGTTGATTGATGGAAACGGATCACATGAGCCAGATGCTGGCATTTGAAAGGAGATTTACTATAAGAATTCCTGACAGGCTATACTGGAAGAACCGAAGAACCATTAAGTAAAAAGATTTGGCTTTCTATACTGACGGATGGACATTGGTATGGGAGCCGGAGTTTATTATAAAGTCCTAGAGTGACGTGAAAACCATAGTTTTACACATGATTTTACTCCCACATTATAAGACGCAGCCTAGCAAGAACTAGCAAGAAAAGGCTAACATACTGTTTGCTGCAATTCAAAAGTACAGTTTGCTGAGATGTACATACGTATACGAGCAAAGACAATAAGACCATGACAACTGTTGTCAAGCGCGTGCTCGCGTGATTGCTATTTTGCATTAATCTCTTTTTGTCTCTCTTTTTTTTCTCGTTGACCTATTTTTGTTAACGGTCATTTTAAATGTTTCTTTGGTGACAACATTTTGGATGCTGGAGGAGAAGTTCAGTCTGAGATTGGAAGTGAAATAATAAAGATTGCTGATAAAAAAAAAAGAATATTTGGTTTTTTCTGTATTTTCCCGTTATTTTAAGTTTTATTTGTAATATAAGAAAATCTTAGTGATTTTCCATTACTGGCGCAGTCGGCAAAAACCGCGATAGTTAAGAACACGACAGTGAAAAAAAAACAATAGTTTATTATAAAATTTAAAGAAAAACATGTCCAACATGAACATTCTGGAGGTCGTAAAGGAGTTAACGGAGTTCACCGGTCTGCCAGAGGAGCTGGATTTATTTATTAAGCAGGTAGATTATTTGTATACATTTATTAATACTTATGATGAAAGTGCAAAAGGATTTCTTAATTTAAAAATAAGAAGTAAAATAAAAGATAAAGCTAATTTAATATTAATTAATAATAACAATCCAACAAATTGGCCAGATATTAAAAATATCTTAAAGTTAAACTGTGGTATAAACGAAAGTATTTAGAGTATTGTAAACCAAATTAAAATGTTAAAATTTGAGAATTCGGTTGAAGTGTTGTTTGAAAGAAGCCTTAATCTTTTAACTAAGTTAAATATTAAATCATCCTTAAGTTCAAATGTTCCTGCTTGGTTTGATGGAACTAAAATGAGATTATGGTCTTAAAATTATTCGTTAATAAATTGCGTAGCGAGCCCAAACTTATATTGAATGCTAGAAATCCTTCCTGTTTAAGAGAAGCTAAAGAGATTTTGATAGACACTGAAAATTTCCATCGGGATTATAACAACAATCCTAATGTACGTATACGAATTTTAAACAATCAATATTTAAGATATCCGAATAGTTCAAATATAGGACCTATTGGTCCGAGAAATTTTCATACAGGAAATTTTCAAGCAATTTCCGAAAATGTTCGATACAATAGCCCACAACATTTTTATAATACGCAAAGAGTTCCGAATTCTCGGAATGAGATCAATTATTATCTGCATTTCCCACAAACTAACCAACAATATACCCCACCGAATTTTTCACATAATTTCCCACAAAATTTTATTCAAAATATACCACAAAACTTTCAACAAAATATTCCACAACACTGCTCGCAGAATTTTCAAAACAGCAGTCCACGTTTTTTTAATCACAACCGTGGAAATAATTCCCGAAGTATGCAAACTGCAAGAAATTCTGGCAGAAGTAGAATTGATAATATGGAGGTAGATTATTTTCAAACAAGTAATATTTCGGGTAGTGAATATATGAGGAACCAAAATGATGATTGATTGTTTCAAAATTTTCCATCAACCACCTCAGAACTCTACCCTGTATAATAGTCAAAACCAAATCTAGTCCAATTAAATTGCTTATTGATTCCGGAGCAGGAACGTCCATAATTCAGAGAGGAATATTTCACAGTTCTTTCAAAACAGAACTTGAAAAACCTCTGCTTATTAAGTCAATTAGTTCAAGTATTGACGTTAGTTCCAAAATAACAATTCCACTATTTCAGGAGTTTAAGAGGCCACTGACGAAAATTGAAATGCTTGAGGCGGAATTAAATGGTGATTTCGATGGTATACTTGGCTGTAACGTATTAAAACCGTTACAGGCAAAAATAGATTTCAATAGTTTTCAGCTCATTACAAATGAAGCTACCTTACCCTTAGTTCTTACAAACCCTCCAACAAAGCTTACAGAAGAAGATATTGATACCTTAAACAAAAACACAATAGAAATTAGCTTTAACAAACCATGCATAGACACAATTATAAATAGACTAAAACTCGAAAACCTTAATAGCGAAGAAATCAAACTTTTAACAGCTATAATCAGAAAGTTCAGAAACGTATTTTATGTCGAAGGTGAAAGTCTATCATCTGTAATTAAATACAGTCATAAAATACCAACGAAGAATGATATACCCATATTTTTAAAATCATATCGGTATCCTGAAATTCATAAAGAAGAGGTTAACAAACAGATTTCAGATATGCTTTCTTCCAATATTATTGCAAATTCGACTAGCCCATATAATGCACCGATTTGGATAATTCCAAAAAAGACGGACAACTCGGGTCTCCAAAAGTGGCGCATTGTAGTCGATTACAGAAAATTAAATGACGTAACAATTGAAGTCAAGTTTCCAATACCTAACATGGAAGATTTGTTTTCAAAACTGGGCAATGCTCAATATTTTTCAACCCTCGACCTGGCGAAAGGCTTTCACCAAATACCCATAAATGGGGAAGATAGACACAAGACGGCTTTTTCAACCCCAAACGGTCACTATGAATTCACTAGAATGCCGTTTGGATTGAAAAATGCTCCTGCATCCTTCCAAAGGATGATGAATGAGGTACTTCATGATTATATCAATAGGATTTGCGTTGTATATCTAGATGATATATTAATTTTTTCAACGTCTCTCCAGGAACACATGGACTCGTTGAATAAAATTTTTAAAAGACTCCTGGAGTATAATTTAAAAATCCAAATCGACAAGTGCAATTTTTTTAAGCATGAGACTGAGTATCTGGGACATATTATCTCAAAAGATGGCATAAAACCCAATCCCAATAAGATTAAAGTAATTAAAAGCATAAAAATACCTTGTACAGTAAGGCAAATCAAATCATTTTTAGGAGTTACTGGATTTTATCGCAAATTTATTAAGGACTACTCCAAAGTAGCCCTTCCGATGACGAAATGTCTGAAGAAACACGCAAAAATAAACATTAAAGACAGACAGTACATTGAGTCCTTTAATAAACTTAAAGAACTGATATGTACTTGTCCAGTTCTGGCGTATCCTAATTTTTCAAAAATGTTTACCCTGACAACGGACGCTAGCAATGCTGCTTTGGGAGCAGTCCTTTCCCAAAATCGCCATCCAATAGCATTCGCATCTAGAACTTTGAACAGTCACGAAACAAATTATAGCACGGTGGAAAAGGAGTTACTTTGCATAGTGTGGGCGACCAAATATTTCCGGCCATATTTGTTCGGACGCAAATTTAAAGTACAAACAGACCACCGACCGCTAGTATGGCTAAACTCTCTAAAAGAACCGAATTCCAAGCTTCAACGCTGGAAAATTCGTTTAAATGAATTTGATTTTGACATTGATTACATTAAGGGCAAGGATAACAATCTTGCAGATTTTTTAAGCCGTTAAGAAATTAATTGTATAGAGAATGAAGAAACCAGGTCTGACATGGCCACAATACATAGCGGCATAGAAAATCAAAACGATCATATCTGCATAACTGAGAGCCCAGTTAATATTTATAAACACAAACTTATAATAGAAAAAAGTAATAGCAATGCGAATAAAAATACCATTTTATATAAAAAGAAAAGAAGGACAAATATTTACCTAACGGAATATAATGAAGAATATATTCTGAAAATTCTAACAGAACTCTTTCCAATTAAGGGAACGGTAGGAGTTTATGGCCAGGAAGACAGAATTTTTATAGATTTTCAAAAAACAATTGTCAAATACTTTTCAAACACCTCAGGTATGAGGATTCTTAGATGCACACAGCTCTTGGTAGACATTACATGCAAAGAAAAATTATTAGATCTCATAGAAAAAACGCACATTGAAAGAAATCACAGAGGAATTGAGGAAACGTATTTAGAACTTAAAAATGTATATTATTATCCAAACTTCAGACTAGAAATTAACAAATTCATAAATAACTGTATTCTTTGCAATATGTGTAAATTTGACAGAAACCCAATCAAGCCAACATTAATGATTTCCGAGAAAGCTAACAAACCTAACGAACTTGTTCATGTAGACATTTGGTATTTTAATAAGAACAATATGTTTCTGACAGCTATTGACAAATTAACTAACATGTCTCTATTCACCCTATTGTGGACAGAAATTCTATCACAATTGTGGATATTTTAAGGCACAAATTTGCAATTTAGGGCAAACCAAAAAAAATTATTGCTGATAATGAATTCAACACAGCGTATATTAAAGATTTTCTTGGCAAAGAGAATGTATCTTACCATTTTACATCTCCAAATACTCATACAGGGAATGGCGTAATTGAAAGATTTCATCTAACTCTCAATGAATATATACGTTTGTTGAAATTGAATAAAGAAAATAAAGATACAGACAACAAGATACTGGCATTCAAGGCTGTTGAAATTTATAACAACACCATTCATTCAATAACTAAATACAGACCGAACGACTTACTCCATGCAACTTTAGATAAATCAGAATGGGACAAACTAAGACAGAGAGTTCATCAAATCAAACAGGAGCAAATTGACAAAATAAATAAAACACGAAAAGGACCCCCAGAATTTAGAAACCGTGAGTTAGTTAAAAATTTAGGCTTTAATAATATTAAGCAACTGCCACGCTATATAATAAAAGATGTAAAAGAAAAAGACAAAACATATTTTATAGACCAAAATGGTCATAAACGTGATAGACAATTAATAAAAAAACATTACAAATATCAAAATTCAATAAAAAATATATCTTTTGATAGAAAACTGACAGGAAGAAATTATACAAAAAAAAAAAAAAAATAAATAAATAAATAAAATAAAAAAAAAAGATAATCAAAGAATTTGAGGATTATTTTTAAATTTAAGCTTATAATTACATAATAATAAATATATATATATATATATATATATATATATGCATAAAAATATATGTAAATACATAAAAATACAAAAAAAAAATAAATAAATAAATTTAATACCAAAAAAAAAAAACATTTGTTTATAAAATTTAATTATTGAATTTTCCTTGTTTAATTTTATTTACCAATATAGTATTTTTGTATATATGAAACATTATTCCTATATTTTATTACTATTATATAGCCATATTTAAAAAAAAAAATTAAACTACTATCTAAATACTTTTAAAATATAATCGTAACATTAAGTTAAATGAAAAACAAAAAATAATAATAATAAGAACAAGAAAAAAAAGAGAATACATTTTTCATGCAATTAATGAAATAGTACGCATACGACACAGTTGATCACTGGCATTATTTAACACACAAAACGATAAAAAATATAAATATATACATATATATAATAAAATCATATTGTACCACATCTCATCTGCTCCATTCTAGGGCGGGAGGAGTGACGTGAAAACCATAGTTTTACACATGATTTTACTCCCACATTATAAGACGCAGCCTAGCAAGAACTAGCAAGAAAAGGCTAACATACTGTTTGCTGCAATTCAAAAGTACAGTTTGCTGAGATGTACATACGTATACGAGCAAAGACAATAAGACCATGACAACTGTTGTCAAGCGCGTGCTCGCGTGATTGCTATTTTGCATTAATCTCTTTTTGTCTCTCTTTTTTTTCTCGTTGACCTATTTTTGTTAACGGTCATTTTAAATGTTTCTTTGGTGACAACATTTTGGATGCTGGAGGAGAAGTTCAGTCTGAGATTGGAAGTGAAATAATAAAGATTGCTGATAAAAAAAAAGAATATTTGGTTTTTTCTGTATTTTCCCGTTATTTTAAGTTTTATTTGTAATATAAGAAAATCTTAGTGATTTTCCATTACTCTAGGAATAAATCACTCCTTTAGAATAAGCGACGATTGCTTATTGCGATTGCGAACAGAGTAATGCTCGGTTGGGTCCCTGGACACCAGGGGATTGTGGGTAACGAATCTGCAGATGAGCTTGCTAGGGCCGGCTCAGAATCTGCGTTTATAGGTCCCGAACCTTATTGTAGCGTCAACTGGACAACAGCTACAACGCTGATTAACGAATGGGAGAACAAACTTCGTCTAGATCACTGGACTAATGGGCCAGGTTTAAGACAACCTAAACGCTTAATCAAACCTTACTCCTATAAGGAAGTCCTTAACTTAGATAGGGAAAGCATTAGGAAGCTAGTGAGCTTTCTAACCGGTCATTGCGGCCTAAGTTACCATCTTAACAAGTTGAACCTATGCCAAGAGAAGGGCTGTCGGCTATGCCTAGAGGAGGATGAAATATCCGAACACATTCTTTGTGAATGTCCGGCACTACACTGGTTAAGGAAACGTATTTTCCACAAGGAGATACTCACTTCAGTGGAACTGAAATGCTCCACTACTAAGAACGTACTCACTTTCTTAAGGGAGGTAGTATGTCTGTTATGTTAACTCCAACCCTCCGATACAATAGATCTTTCAGGTCGCAATGAAAGAGGAAAAAAAAGATCGACGATTGCAGCGTCTTTCAGACCGTAGTCACAGCCATCATACAGGCTGCTGAAACTATACGCGAAATTAATTTCGTTAGTAGAACGATCATGCTGTTATTAAGTCGAGGCTTGTGAGGACCTGCAAATCACTTTTAAACGAGAAATCTAGAGCCAATGCGATCACCCTCCACTGGGTACCAGGGCATATTGATATCGAAGGAAACGAAAGGGCTGACGAGCTTGCCAGAAAAGGGTTTGCGCTGCACTTATCGTGGGCCCTCCCTTTTGTTGTAACCCCAATCAGTTCCTTATGGAAGAAAAAAGAAGATGAAGCCATCGGTCGAGTAAACAGACGCTGGGTTCATCTGGAAACATGTGCAACGGTCAGGGCGTTATGGCCGGCCTTTAGCAAGAAGAGATCAACCTCTCTGGTGAAACTGAGTCGTTATAACGCACGGGTCGTTTCTGGCATAATTACTCGTCCTTGTGCCATTGGCACAACGACATAACGAAGTTGCGGGAACGAAGAAGAAATTGAATCTATTCTTCACCGGCTGTGTGATTGTCCTGCCCTTTCCATGAGAAGAATGAGGACTCTTGGCAGTTACTTCTTCTCGGAGCTGGAGGCCTTACGCAATGTAGAGCTGACGGACGTCCTGAGATTTATATCAACATCTGGTTGGTTCTAACAGCGGACTATCTTTTCAGCGTTTCCAGGATTAAATACGAGTAATTTGGGCACAATGAACCCGAACTGTTAGTTTAAGTGACCAGTGACCCCTTTTTCACAAGGCACCCATGTACCTAACCTCACCTAGCAATCAGACTGTTTATCTCACAATTGAAAAATCGTTGTACAAGTAAGTGCGGCTTTAGGAGTTAAAATTGGACAATCGATAGATTAATGGGGATAGATGAATTTGTCTATCTAGACTCCTGTGATAAGTTGGCCAATAATAATCAGCAAGCTAGTTGAACCGTGCTAACTGCTTGTTCTAAAGGCTATAAACCCAATTAAGTGATAAACTGTGATTAAGAAGAACATCCCAGTCCTGCCTTGTGGTTAAAATGCTGATTTTGTCAAAATCCAGTGGGAATTTTCCACATGTAAAATTACTGCCAAATAGTCTTGCTGATCATGCTGTCTAAAATTATGAGAAATCTCATCAACGCCTTAATAGTAAAATATGTAGAGGGATGCGGACTAATAAGCGACTTGTTGTATATGTTTATAGAAGCCGCTCGACTGGACACCGAAGAGATTATCTCACCGATGGATGTGTACATTCATGCGAAAATCAACAAATCTACGAACAAGAAATTCGGTAGCCCTTCCTTAACTACTTCTACAGGGTCTTGCAATAGCCACGCCTGAACTTTGACAGCCGATTGTGGTTATGCTTGAGATGACAGCACTGCCATTCTATAACAATTGTACGAGTGTCCTGCGATAGCTAACATTGAATTATGGAAAACTATATGCTTTAACAAGCTTAATTCTGAAAATTTATTGAAAAAATACGAGCCCTGTTCGCTTAACGATTTATGGTCAGTCCGAGCTTCTTACCGAGAGCTCAATTGAACAAGTTATGGCGAAATTCGAGGAAACCGGTTCAGTTACTGGAGAGTAGTACTTGTTCGTCACCGCACACATACTCGTATATTTGGCGAAACAACTCATTAAGTGCCAGGCCTAGCTTCTCGCAACCAGTCGTATTGTGTGCATTGTATTTTTTCGCACGAATAGAAGGGACCTACAGTTTTGTGCCGTATCCGAAGGGTAATTTTTTTCAGAGAAGTTTTCTCGTGACAACAATAATCTCGGATGTTTATCAGAAGTTCGCGAGAGGTGGGACTGTGAAAAAACTTGTTAGTGTTTTCTGCGATTCGAACTTGGAACCTTAAGCGCAGTGGTCCGACACACTTACCACTTGTGCAACGGTGCAAGTTTGCCTAACATTCGCGAGAGGTGGGACCGTGAAAAACTTTTTGGTATTTTCTGCAATATATTGGAAGATATGGATACGGACAACATGTAGTTTCAGCAAAAAGGGTGTTACGTGGCATTTGGTGAAAGGAATAATTGAGTTCTTGATGAAAAAGTTTCATGGTCACACTATTTTTATAAGAGGTGACGTCAACTGGCTGCCAAGATCGTGGCATTTAACATGTTTTGACTTTTTTCCTTGGAGTGACGTTAAGTCTATGGCATATGCCAATAAGCTAGCAACAGTTTACGAGCTCGAGAAAAACTTCATTCAAGCTATTGCTTAAATCCAGTCCGATTTCTGTGGAAGAGTCATTCAAAATTGGATCTCCCGGTTCGCCTCCTGCAAACCAAGCCATGGAGGCTATTTAAATAAAAATATTTTTTTAATTATTATGGCAGTGAAAGTAGTTTAATTCACAGTAGCTCACATACAGCCCTTTTAATTTAATTTAAAAAATCGAGCACCCTATTTGACAGAACCTTTTCCTTGAACTCATCATATGGAAGAAATGACTGTCGACCTCTAGAAGAAATACAACTGAGCCGAGTGTGAATATGTGTGGGGTATTTGACCAATATAATATTGGAGGCAGACTTAGGCAAGGTTAGGAGGCACTACGCATGAGGTTACAAGTTCGAATCCCAGAAAACACCAAAAAGTTTTTTCACCGAGTACCGTTGTCATGAAAAAGCTTCTTAAATCGCCGTTCGGAGTCGGCATTAAACGGTAGATCCCTTCCATTCTTGTGAAAAATAAAACGCACACAACATGAATGGTTGCGAGAAGCTAGGCCCTGGCACTTTAAAGAGCTGTTGCGCCAAATATTTGTATTTTGTAGACTTAGGCACGAAGTCTTGAGTTTCCGGCATGTGAACGAGCGCCTTATGACTATCCGTATCAAGGCTAAATTTGTCAACATTAGCCTAATATGCGTTCACGCCTCTCATGAGGAGAAGGACGACGCGACAAAGGACGACTTCTACCAGCTCTTGGACAAGACGTATGAGCAATGCCCTAGCCACGACGTTAAAATTATCCTAGGTGATTTTAACGCAAAGCTAGGAAGAGAGGACGTCTTTAGTAGCGTGGTCGGAAAGCACAGCCTGCACGACAACACATCCGGCAACGGACTCAGGCTAATCGACTTTGCGGCGGGGCGAAACTTTGTCGTAGCTAGTACGCGGTTCCCACGTCTCGATTTTCACAAAGGAACATGGCTCCCCTTTGATCGAAAAACTGTCAACCAAATCGATCACATTGCGATCGACGCAAGGCACTCTTCCAGTATTCTGGGTGTCCAGACTTTCCGAGGAGCCAACGTGGACTCGGATCACTACCTAGTTGTAGCCAAGATACGGATGCGGATATCCAGAACGGAGCGAAATCAACGAATTACTGTGAGGAAATTTGACATCGAAAAGCTACAATCGCAAGAGACCGCCAGAACCTTTGCCGATGGTGTTTCTTCTAATCTCAATCTAAGTCCTATGCCGCCAGCAGCAAATGCGGAAGACCAGTGGCAGCGTTGCCAACAAGCCATCAGAGATGCCGCCTCTGATGTACTGGGTTTCTCTCGCCCACCACAACGAAACCCCTGGTTTGATGAGGAATGCCGGCAAGCACATGCAGCTAAACAAGAGGCATGCAAAGCGGCGATGCATAAAAGGACTAGAGCTGCTTACGAGCCCTAAGTGCCCAGGAGAAAAGAGGAACATCGACTTCTCAGAAAGAAGAAAAACGAGCATGAGAAGCAGTCGATCGAGGAGATTGAGAGACTTTATTGCAGGAATAATGTTCGAACATTTTACCAAAGGGTAAAAAGAACATGCCAGGATTTCAAAGCCAGAACAGAAGCCTGCAGGGACGAAAATGGCAACATAGTAGTGGAATCGCAGTCGGTACTGAGGATATGGAAGGAACACTTCTGCAGACTGCTAAACGGCGATGATGACAAATATTCTGCTGTCAGGCAGAATGAGCCATTCAACAGTGACGATGGCAGTCAGGATTTCCGTCAACCCGATCAGAATGAAGTGAGGATAGCGATATCTAAACTCAAATCCAACAAAGCTGCTGGAGCCGACGGCCTTGCCGCTGAACTTTTCAAGGCAGGAGGAGATGAGTTGGTAAGGAGCAGGCACCAGCTCATCTGTAAAATCTGGTCGGACGAAAGTATGCCCGATGAATGGAACCTCAGCATCGTTTGCCCGATCCTGAAGAAACGAGACCCTCTGAACTGCGCCAATTACAGAGGTATAAGTCTCCTCAACATCGCATATAAAATCCTGTCTGCCGTATTATGTGAACGCCTAAAACCGATCGTCAACCACCTGATAGGTCCTTATCAGTGCGGCTTCAGGCCGGGAAAGTCCACCATTGACCAAATATTCACACTACGGCAGATCTTGGAAAAAACCCATGAATACAAAATCGATACGCACCACCTTTTCATCGATTTTAAAGTTGCCTATGATAGCGTGTATAGAGATGAGTTATATAGAGACATGTCTAGTCTTGGCATCCCTGCCAAGCTCGTCTGTTTGTGCAGAATGACGATGGAGAACTCTCGCTGCTCCATCAAAGTCGGTAAGAACATCACCGAACCTTTCGATGTCAGGAAAGGTCTTAGACAAGGTGACGCGCTATCATGCGATCTCTTTAATATAGTACTTGAGAGTATTGTACGAAACTCACAAGCCAACAGCGGAGGTACAGTCTTTTACAAGTCTGTACAACTAATCGCTTATGCCGATGACATTGACATAATCGGAAGAACTCAGCGGGCCGTCAATGGGGCATTTACGAGTATTGAGATCGAGGCAGCAAAGAGTTTAGCGGTCAATGAAAGCAAAACAAAATATATGCTGTCTACAAAAAAAAGACACCCAACATCGGCGTCTTGGACAGAACGCCACAATAGACAGATATAATTTTGAGGTAGTAAAGGATTTTGTCTACCTAGGCTCTATGGTCAGCTCCGCAAATGACATCAGTAGGGAGATCACACGGAGAATTACTCTTGCCAATCGTTGTTTCTATGGGCTAAAACGGCAATTGAGTAGCAAAGCCCTATCTCGAACTACTAAGGTAACTCTTTATAAGACACTAATCATCCCAGTCCTGCTGTATGGTGCAGAGGCATGGGCTTTGACAAAACCGGATGAGGATGCCCTTGGTTATTTCGAGAGAAAAGTTCTTCGAGCAATCTTTGGTCCCGTCTGCATAGACGGTGAGTGGAGGAGAAGGTACAATGCCGAACTATACGGCCTGTACAAGGACATCGACTTAGCCAGAAGAGTTCACATACAGCGACTAAGATGGCTGGGTCACTTAGAGCGGATGGAGCCCAACGTTCCCGCTAAGAAAGTTTTCGAATCCACCCCGGATAGACGACGCAGTAGAGGACGACCTCGCGGTAGGTGGCGCAAACAAGTGGAGGGGGACCTCAACCAACTTGGCGTGCGCAACTGGAGGCAGCTGGCTCGTAATCGTGCTAGCTGGAGAGGTTTGTTGGTTGAGGCCCAGGTCCATTCCGGACCGTAGCGCCATCTAAGTAAGTAAGTAAGTAAGTAAGTATTTGACCAAAATAGTCTTCGTCGCGTGTAAAAATAAATAGAAAGTAAATCGTCAAATAATTCACTGATATCAACGCCATATTAGCGCCACTATGACATGAATATCCCACTCTGGTCACACAGAATACTTGTTTTACAAAACAGATTCTGGACGATAAATGGATATTTTAGCCTTTGATTTCATTTATTGAAAGCTATAGAAGAATTAAAGTAGAAATTATAAGCTTGATTAAGTAAAAAATTGGGTATTCAGCCAGTGTCAACACCACCCTTCCATAACACTTTCCTCGGTACCTGTTTGCCTTTAGAGATCTTAAATATGAACATCCTATAAACGCATATACGAGTAGTATCTCAAATAAACACCCACCACACGTAAGTGAATTCACTACCAGCAAAATAGAATAACAGAGTTAGGTATGTCTTGTGTCAAGCTCCCCTTTTTTATAACAATTTTTTAATGCCCTTTTCAACCATTTCAACATGCGTGAGTCTTACGCAAAGTACTTTGCATAAAACCCCGCTTATTATTCAACAAACGCATGCTTTACGTGTCAAATGACATTGTCAACGAAATTTGCACTTCGTTAAACCAACTCGCTAAACCCTTAAAGCCTGTACACAACCATCCTAGCAATTGGCACTCCGAATGTAGTCCCTTCAAGTCTTCGAAATAGTTTTATCCTTTCTAAACATTTGGCTTCCTTCACAAAAAAAAAGAAAAAATCGAGAAGGTTTAAGGTAGAACAATTGATCCCATCAAGTAATGCGCAAACACATCACGTTAATATCACCAGGAGCCGACTTTTTTCTTTTCCTGATGTGAAGGGATCCTTCTACTACACCCGATGACGGCACGTGTATCTGATACAATTTTTTCTCGGATATTGAAGTTTTTTTTTTTCTTCTTGTTCTTCTCCATCCTTCCTCCTATTTTTGGGGTTTCCTTCCTTTAATCATAAAATGATGTGGCCTCCTTTCTGGAAGGACGGACTACATGAAAGTTTGAATAAACTTTTTTTGTTTCTCTTTCAGGAGTTTTTTGATGGGCAGACAAATGTTGACAGAACACTGCAAGTAAATATTGCGTTTGATTAAAAATTTCGTCCATGCCCTGTATGATTCATTAAATTATCGACCACAAGGTAAATCAAGCCAAATTCAAAGGTATCCCAACGACAGAAGCGCAAATAACCACAAAAAGGATATTAATTCAATAACCAAGCAACGACATGAAGGATGAGAATGCCAAGAAGGACGAACGACTACGACGACAACGACACACAGGCTTGTGCATATTTATTTACCCCTCACTTTCTGGAAGCAGAAGAAGAAAATTAATACACTTCCTTGCGAGGGCCAGTAGTTGTGGGTGGTTGGGTTACAGTAATGGTGAATAAATATTGATAGAACAAGGAGATGTCCGTCTTCACTTCGTTCTGGATGGCTCTGCTCTGTGGCATATTATTAAAGTGTTTCGAATCAGATATGCACGGTTGCTAAATTGAATTTTTGTTAAGACTCCTCGCTAGCCCTAGCTTTGGCTTTTTTTTTTTGGGGCCGGAGGAGTGTGGGTGTGGCATAACAACTGCTGCTGTTGATGAAGAAACTATTTATTTATGGAGGTGGAATTGATGATAACACGATTGGATGGGGTGCTAAAGTGCGAGAAGGATTTATGCCACGAGGCTATAAGATCCAATATGTGACGGAGAGGCTTCTGCATATGTATGGCAATATGGTATGTTTTCTTCCGTGAGTAAGCTTCGAATTGATTTGATTAATTTTTGTATTAAAAGGAAATAAATATTTATCCAAGTTCATCAGTTGGGACTTACTCATATTAACTCGACAGGAAATCACAAGAAGACTCACCTGAAAAAGAAAGAAAGAGAATAGAGTTCGATTAAAATAGAATAAATGGCTTGTTAGTATTACAGATACAAGATTTGATGTATGTATATTGAATGGAGACTAGTAAAACGTGACTTGGATGTATAAATTGCTTTGCAGACGTGAGATGAGATGAGCGAATCAGAACGTGGAGGTGATGAGAGAAATAAATCTTGGCTGTTGAACACTTTCACTCGCAGTGACATACATAATTGATAGATTAACTTGCTTGGTGACAAACACTTTCCAATAATGATGATAAGGAGTTACATGATTTTTAGTTAAAGCAACAAGTTGTTGTTTATTTGTATTGATTACATCTGTACATATGTATGTACATGGAAATGCATATTACATGGTCGAAAACTGTGGCCATCTTAACCCTGTCAGAAAATTTATCAAACAAAGCACTGGGATTATATCAAACTAGTGAGTACATACGAAATGAGTTCTATAATGACATGGCAGGTACGTTTCGAAAAAATCAGCGATTTTTGACAACAATGGTTCTCCTATATTGGCTGCCAAGCAACATTTGAGAATGTAGCGATAAGGAGACGGCTAGTTTGGTGACGAACGAGTGCGAACTTCATTGTAAGCTCTCCTGAGGGATGCACTGAGACATTAGACTAACTACGGAGCAAGAAAAGATACATAGGGCTTTACTTTAGAGTAAGTGCCTCTCTGAAGAACTTATCGAGAATTTTGTTCGAAAAGGTTCTAAAACTTTCAATAACATATGACCTCCTCCTTGCACATTATAAGCTTTGAGAAGAATAAGCTTAGAAAAGTCAAGAGATATGCCCATTCTGCAAATGAGGCGAAAGAAACTCCAGGCCATGTTGTTTGTATAAATATTTGTGGGCAATTGGTTTGAACAAAAGGGCCCTACATATTTAGATCCGACACAAGTTGTAAAGCTCCTAAGGGAATCTAGTCTAGGCTAGGATTTAAGCATACATATAGATTCCGATTTTCATAAGAATCACTCCATTTTTATTCCCGGAGGACAAGAGTAAGAATCCTATACTTACTTACTTACTTAGATGGCGCTACGGTCCGGGGTGGACCTGGGCCTCAACCAACAAACCTCTCCAGCCAGCACGGTTACGAGCCAGCTGCCTCCAGTTGCGCACACCAAGTTGGTTGAGGTCCCCCTCCACTTGTTTGCACCACCTACCGCGAGGTCGTCCTCTACTGCGTCGTCTATCCGGGGTGGATTCGAAAACTTTCTTAGCGGGAACGTTGGTCTCCATCCGCTCTAAGTGACCCAGCCATCTTAGTCGCTGTATGTGAACTCTTCTGGCTAAGTCGATGTCCTTGTACAGGCCGTATAGTTCGGCATTGTACCTTCTCCTCCACTCACCGTCTATGCAGACGGGACCAAAGATTGCTCGAAGAACTTTTCTCTCGAAATAACCAAGGGCATCCTGATCCGGTTTTGTCAAAGCCCATGCCTCTGCGCCATACAGCAGGACTGGGATGATTAATGTCTTATAAAGAGTTACCTTAGTAGTTCGAGATAGGGCTTTGCTACTCAATTGCCGTTTTAGCCCATAGAAACAACGTTTGGCAAGAGTAATTCTCCGTGTGATCTCCCTACTGATGTCATTTGCGGAGCTGACCATAGAGCCTAGGTAGACAAAATCCTTTACTTCCTCAAAATTGTATCGGTCTATTGTGGCGTTCTGTCCAAGACGCCGATGTTAGGTGTCCTTTTTTGTAGACAGCATATATTTTGTTTTGCTTTCATTGACCGCTAGACCCATCTTTGCTGCCTCGATCTCAATACTCGTAAATGCCCCATTGACGGCCCGCTGAGTTCTTCCGATTATGTCAATGACATCGGCATAAGCGAGTAGTTGTACAGACTTGAAGAAGATTGTACCTCCGGGGTTGGCTTGTGAGTGAGAATCCTATACATTAACTAATTAATGTACAGGATATTCGACTCTTTACTGAAGGGTCCAACATAGATATTGCTGCTTGCTGCGTTCCTGGATATAGGTAAATGGAAACGATTCGCATTAGATACAGAATACATATGCACATCAGTAGTAGTCACAATAGGTGTGCTGAAAGGAGAAACGGCCTTAAAGTAAGAGAATTAATCAACACCACCTTGTCTGCCAGAGGTGAATCTGTTATATCACAGCTTATGAAAATAGGTGCGATGACCACTAGCTTAGGCGGCAGCTCACCTGGCTACAGTAGAAGTTGTCAGGATATGGAAGAAATAGAAACTATCAACACTTGCTTTGTGACTACCCAAATCTTCAAACCTGTCGCTTTCGCTACTTCGGAAATAAACTATTCGTGTTACATTAAGAGCGCAGGTTGGATCAAAATGAAACTGACCGGTGGACAACTTATCACAGATGAAAGAGAAATACAAGGGACCGAATGGCCCCCATGCAAGCCTTCCATCTAACCTAACCTAACCTAACAACGTACATTTTGTAGCCAAGTCAGCAAAAATTAAGAAAAAAATATTTCTGTATCAAATGGTCAAATGAACCACAAAGAGTATCATTAAATTCTGATAGCAAGAAACATTTACTTATTTCTCATAAATAAAGTTCGTCCGATCAATTGCGAAAGTTTATGGCAACATGGTACTGCGAAGGTATGACACTGACTGTAGGTTGGAAAAATTGTTCGTACTGTTTGATGATTGATGTCAATGACATCAGGTGGTCGGGTAGAAAATACTGTGAACTCAGAGGAAGGACAAAATAACCAAATAATTCTCCCCAGTTATCTAGATGCCACTCTCAAAGTTTTTCTGAAGCCGGATTTTCAAAAGTTTGCTCCTTCAAATGTGCGAATAGAGCAGATGTTTTGGTTGGGAGTTTGGTTACCTATATATTTTATTTTTTTAGGCACGGGAGTTAGGTATCACCGTATTGAGAAGGTCCAGTGGAAATTTGATTGGTCGATCGTCTTGACTGATCTTAACTTTCAAGTTTCTGTGCGTGATTTTGACATTTTATTCCGGCGCAGTAGGGTACATATTTGATGTTATGGTATTGTAGTAATTAGTTCAAATGCAGATCACAGTCAGGCAATCCCTCAATGATTTAATAACAATGATAAAAAATTACAGCTGTGATGCTGTATGGAGTGGAGTGCTGGTCTTTACCAAAAAAAAGCCGAATGGAAACTCAAACTGCGGATACGAAGATGCTTCGCTGGTCACAAGACTAGACAATGTGCAACGAGTACGGACTAAACCAGTCCAGCTCCCAAAACTTACTGGCCCAAAATGGAACGACCGATCTTTCGATAAGGATGCATTCGAAGAGATGTTGAACGGTGATCAAACTCCAAGCGGAACAGCGGAGACCCTCGCGCACCACCTCACAGGCACCATCACCACAGCGTGCGACGCATCAATGCCTAGGAGAACAAACACCAGGAAGGCATCACCGTGTTACTGGTGGAACGAGGAAATAGGCGAACTTCGGGCCAAATATCTACAAGCCCGGTGCAAAGTTCAACGATCAAGAAGGAGGGCGGATTTCCAACAATGCCTGGACACCCTTAGACTGGCGAGACGTAACTTAAATAGAGCCATCAAGGAAAGCAAAACTGCGTGTTTTAAACGTCTCTGTCAAGAAGCCGACATTAACCCATGGGGCTCGGCATACAGAATGTCGATGACGAAATTGAAGGGCTATAGGACTCCTCAAATAACATGTCCGATAATGCTGAGATCCATAGTAGAGCACCTCTTCCCTCAAAGGCCTGCTACTATGTGCAATATTATACGAGAAGTCAATGCAGAAGATATTCCTTTAATTACTCACGAGGAGCTGCAAAGGGCATGCAGCAAGATAGGTGACAACAAGGCGCCGGGACCTGACGGCATCCCGAATAAAGCAGTAAGCTGCTGCAGCTGTAAAAAAAAGACCAGACCTCTTCATATCAACAATGCAGAAATGCCTTGAAGAAGGAACCTTTCCCGAAAAATGGAAGACGCAGTATTTGGTCCTACTGCCAAAAGGAAAGAAGCCTCCAGGGGAACCATCATCCTATCGTCCAATATGCCTATTGGACACCATGGGAAAGATCCTCGAGGAGATAATCTATAATAGATTACTCGCAGTAGCAGAAGAGAAAAGAGCCCTCTCAGATCACCAATTTGGCTTCAGAAGAGCACGATCTACTGTTGATGCCATAAGAGCAGTAGTTGATATCGCCAAAGGTGCCATCGAAGGCGAAAGATGGCTCTATGGCACAAAGGAGTATTGTGCAGTAGTAACGCTGGACGTTAAAAACGCATTTAACTCTGCGGACTGGTCGTTTATTAGAAGGTCACTTGCCAGGATGGATACGCCTTATTACCTGCTACGGATAGTGACGAACTACTTCAACAACAGGAAGCTGAGGTACAACACCGATGAAGGGGTAAAATACTACGACGTAACTGCGGGAGTTCCACAGGGATCAGTTTTAGGGCCACTATTGTGGAACATCATGTACGACGGAGTCCTACGATTAACTCTACCTGGCGGAGTAACAATAATTGGATTCGCCGACGACATTGCAGTCGTGACAGTAGCTAAACAGATCCATGCAGTAGAATCAGCTACAAATGAAGCAATTGCCCGGATAAAAGATTGGCTAATATCCGCCGGACTAGAACTAGCTGACCATAAAGCAGAAGCTGTTCTGATAACCAGCCGGAAAACCGTCGAATTTGCCAACTTTCAGGTTGGTAACCAAACCATCAGGTCGAAAGAGGCGGTTTAATACCTTGGAGTAATGCTGGACAACAAGCTACGGTTTAAAACACATGTTGATTTTGTTGCCAAAAAAGCATCGCATATGCAGGGAGCTCTCTCGCGGATCATGCCAAACATCGGTGGACCTGGATACGCTAGAAGGATTCTACTCTCTAGAGTTATCGCCTCAGTTCTGTTATATGCCGCCCCAGTCTGGGCGGAGGCACTGAGGACGAAGGAGACCAAAAGGAGACTATCGTTATCATACAGACTCTGTGCGCTACGGACAATCAGCGGCTTTCGAACCATCTCTGACGAAGCTGCATTTGTCATAGCTGGAATGGTCCCCATCGATATTCTCGCAGATGAAATGCTGAGGATATATAACAGAAGAGCATTGAGTCATCACGACGCCACTGGTATCAAGGTGATAAAAATTGAAGAAAGGGCAGCGTCAGCAGCTATGTGGCAAGCTCGTTGGGCTAATACAACAAAAGGCAGATGGACATATAAACTTATACCGACAATCCAAGACTGGATAAGTCATGGAGACTGCAACTACCATCTAACGCAGTTCCTGTCTGGCCACGGTGGCTACCGCAAATATCTACCCCGATTTGGACATGACAACTCACCATCCTGCCCGGAATGCCCAGGTGAAGATGAAGATACGGAGCACGCAGTGTTTTACTGCACACGTTTCACGGAATGGAGAATTACTCTGCCAAGTCCGTCACTACTCCTCGACCATATGTTACAGTCAGAAGAGAATTGGATGACAATATGTTCCTTCGTAACAACTCTACAAAAAGAGCTGCGGAGAATAGAAGAGCTAAGAAGAGCAGCTGAAGCAGCGGAAGAAGCTGACACAAGAAGCATAGCATAAATTGCTAACCAGCCCCGCGAAGTAATACCTAACGGCAGTCCCGCGGGGAGAGTGGTTGAAGTGTGTAGGGTGTGTGTTTAGTACGTAGGCGTATTCCTGGCATCGATTACTCAGGTTTGCGAATCGTGCATGCTAGTAGCACTCGGGCTATTAGTATCTATGAAGATTACACATCCCTGGCGCAATCCAAAAAAAAAAAAAAAAAAACATACCACGCATTAAATGTAAAGTGAGGACTGTAGACGAATAAGTAACCGAAAGTCAGCTTACATAGTACAGACATTTACAATAAGTTCAAATGAGTAGGACAGACATGCAGACCAAAAAGATTACGCAGGATATGAACGAGGCTAGTCCAGGGATATTGAAGCAGCGACCATGGGCCATATGACAACCCTTGAATTGCAATACCTGGCGCTATCATACAAGAAGAGCCGATCCCAAATAACTGGAATAAACTTAGAGGAGAGGAAGATATTTATAACGTTTCAGTTCATAATTCCAAAATTTTAATTGGAAGAGATTTCCATAGTCGGGCATTATCGACATTCCTTTCCTTAGTCTGTATACATCTAGATCTACCTCTTTAGTCTTTAAACTAGTAAAGGAGCAAGAATTGTATTCGTTTTGAATATAGATTCATTATTCTACTTCATCACACTCAACAGAACTTAACCTTCACAAAGCAATATCTGTTAAAGTTCAGCTCTCCTTCTCACACACCAAATGTGGCAATTGCTCACATTCAGATCTCCCACTGATGATAGCTTCCGTCCGATGGAGAACCAATCAATTATTTATCTTCCACTTAATCCAATTAAATTGAAAATCGATTTCCATCTATCAATTATGCTATTTTCATGCCCAAATAAGTTTTAGCACCAAATACCCCCGCTCAATACAAACACGAAAACACGATTCGAATTCATACAAGTATGTATAGAGATGTAATTCATATTTGAAGTTCAATAGAAATTCATTCAAATGCCAACAAGCAACAGCAGCAGCAGCAGACAAATCCCTGCTACCCCTTCCACTATCAATTCACAAATGTTTAATATTTCCTCAAACATTTATTAATCATTTAGTATTCTGCAGCCAATGAGGCATTCACAGATGGATCAAAGGAATCACTTCAGAAATTTATGCAAAAATACTTTAGAGAGGATATAGGACAATCTGTTGAATAGGAGCACATTTTTCATTCAATTGAATATCCGTTTTGTGAAGAGCTGAACCGAGCAGAGTCGAGCAGAGGACTTCCGCTCGTCGCCATCGCTTTATTATGTAATACCTCCTAGGGGACAAGGACGACGTGTCATCGCTCCTTCGTTTCTTTATCTACACACAATTCAATTTGGGGATCTACTATCACTACTACATGGTTGGCGAGAGAAATTATGAATAAAACATTGCAGATACTTTTTTTTTGGGGAGGATTTGGGGTCGAATCCATGTAGCAAATGTTTTTCAATTTGTGTGTCCTTTTGCATTTTTACTGGGAACTTTTTTTGGTGATATTTTTAAACGAATACCACATGGAAAGGGGGTCTATCTTTCGCGCTTCATTTATCATACGAAACGAGAAATGAAGGCGTATGGATGTCACAGGAGATGATGAATCGCAGCATTACCATCTGTGGGGTGCCATTTGTTCCTTTTTTTCCTCCGATAGAACTTCGTTAATTAAATTAGCCTGTGCGAGGGAGTTGAGATATCTTTCAAGTTAATTAGATTATTAAATATTGATACTTAAATATCATCCTAAGGTATTAATTAAAATGACAGCGTGTTGTGTATAAATAGACCTGCACGAGAACTAGTTAAGTTTGAGAGGGTGAGTGTTGCGAGTGTAAATCGCAAATATATTTAACGGTAACAAATTAACTTACGTTCTATTGATTAATTATTATTCTGGTGGTAAACCTCATTATCTGATTATTCCTCTAATAGCGGTCTCAGCGGTGTGTATAGTTGTTCGGGTAAATGTGTATATACTTTGGTTAGAAGTGATGATTTATGCGTGTAGATAATTAGAAGCAATTATCGTTATGAGTTTGAGAAGTAGGTGAAATGTGAGGCCATTGACATTGAAAATATGTACAAAGAAGTTTTTTTTTTTTGTTCAATGAATTATGTAATTGAAAGCTGTTGCAATTTTCTGGTTGAGTAGGCTCTTTTTAACTTTAAGAAAGAGATATCAGGAAAATAAAAGCCTAACCTAGGGATAGGCAGCTTGAGTTAATATTTTTTTAACCTGACTTGATTGTATAACGCGAAATATAATCCACAGGAATTATAAAACTGTTTTAACACATTTAGTTGGCAGAAAGTTTCTGGTTTTTTTTTTTTTTTTTTTGTATCCAGAGAGGATGCAATTTTCCAAGAAACAAGTGAAAGTCTGAGTTCTCTAAGATGCAAGTTATTTTTTTAAAAAGTATCCAGAATTCTCTACCGATTTTTTGGGAGCATTAGTGATCTTCGTACGAATTTATTTAACATGGCCAATCGTGACATGTTCAAAGTCATGTTTGAATGGATAAGATGACAGAGTGCCTAGTTGAAATAGCGGAGACTCTAGCTAAGGTGTTGGGATAGGACTAAACTGGTAAGTTAGGCATACGTCGGAGCTGTTCAAAGCGCACGTGCTTGGTCTTGATTCATGTTTCGGAGGATATTTGAGGCTCTATGCTCCATTGGGAGGACAGGACAATGCCAGTACTAGTTTCTTCTATTTGTTTGAGAGAACATAACATACTATGCATGAATCGTTTTGAACATTTTATAATATTTGGATTCAGTTGTGTGAGGAAAGTCTGCTTGCATAGACAGCGACATAAAAAAAAATGTTTGTAGACAAAGCAAAAAAAAGGAGATGAAAAGGGTGAGCAGATGGCAATGATACTTTTTCCAATTATTATGTGGTAGCAGTTGTCAAAGTTACCAATGATATCAAGCAGTCAAAATATTCAGTAAGGCTTGCCATTTCATTACACATCATGTCACGTTTGTCGAACGTGCGGGAATAATTAAAAAAAATATTATCGAAATTCCGGCTCAGTTTTAAATACGCAACGTGAATCTCGTCGTGAGGTCGGTCGTCATCATGGCTTCAGTACGCAGACAATTCGTCGCACCGTGGAAACGTTTGAGCGTGAGTACACTCCTTTGGACCTTAAGCCACCAACCAGATAGAGATTGGTGTGAAATGAAGAAAACATAGGCGCCGTAGCGGCCAGTATCGAAGATGTCAACCCGTCTTATTTTGCGGTTGGATTTGGGCCTACATCCATATAAGATTGTGCTGACGCAAGAATTGACGCCGAACGACCATAGACAACACTGTCAGTTCGTTAATTAGGTGCTGGAAATGTTGGCCGGAGATCCGGATTTTGGCCAAAAAATTATCTTCTCGGAAGAGGCTCATTTTTGGCTCAGCGGCTATGTCAACAGACAAAATTGCCGTTATTGGAGTGAACACAATCTACAAGTGTTCAACAAAGCATCAATGTACCCACAAAGATTGACTGTTTTGTGCGGCTTATGGCATGGCTGCATCATCGGACCTTATTTCTTTCGATATGAGGAAAGAGACACTTTTACCGTCAAAAATCACAGGTATTGAGCGATGTTAACCAACTTTCTGTGACCAGAGCTGGAGAACATCGATATATCCGAGCTGTGGTTCCAACAAGATGGCGTTCCATGCCATACAAGCGACGAAACGCTCAAAGTTGTGAAAGAGAAATTTGGCGACTGGGTCGTCTTACAGCGATCGTTCATCAATTGGTCGCCGCGATTATACGACTTGGCATCACTCGATTATTTTCTCTAAGGCTACGTCAAGGCCTTAGTCTACGCTAACAAGCCAACCACTTTGGATTAGCACGAGGCCAACATTCGAGACGCTATTGCCAGAATAACGCCATACGTATTGGACCGAGTTATCAAAAATTGAACCGACCGTTTGAAGCACTGCCAGTGAAGCCGAGGCGTCCATTTAAATGATGTTCTATTCCACACATAATGGCATGAATGTAGCTTCAAAATAAAGTTAGAACCAATTTTATATCTCACACTGTTGTTTTTGTATTTAAAATTTTCTCCTATCGTTCTTACCTGGTCATCCCCTATGTACAAAACCACATATTTGCCGCCATTTGTAAAAAAAGCTGTCTGAACAGAACTCTAATTTTTGTGGAATATCTGTATGAAATTTTAGTGGGAACTGAATGGCTGGTGCACATATTTTTTTGTCAGGATAGGAAACGCTCGACTGGAGGACTCAAACGCACCTGGTCTATTGCACTACTAGAGAGCAAACCCTGATTTACCCATTTTATTGGATTTTCCTTGTCTTCCTTAGTAAGCCAAGCAAGCACTTCAATGGTGAGGAGCTTACACTACCAGCACTCACCACATTAGCACCGAAGATCTGCCACCTGATACGAGCAAGGGTCGGACACTCGCAAAGATAATGTTTCGCAGTGACGTCGCTCTCTCCACAAGCATCGTAGATTGTAGTGTCACTTAAGCTCAGCACGTTAAGGTGCTTGGCGAAAGCAGAGCGGCCTGTCAAGACACCAATACCATAAGTTGTCTACAGTCTTTTCTGCTGAGAGACAGTTAGAATGGCGCTGATTTCTTACAGACGTCCGGGAGCATACGTTTAGTCAACCTGCATTCGGGAGGGATCCAATCGTCAATGGAAGCCCTAACCGAGGATGCAGAGAGACCCAACGCGGGTTCGGGACTTGAGTAAGTCTCCTCTGAGCCTTGTCTAACAATCTCATCGGAGATCTCGTTCCCCAAGATCCCAGTGTGACCTGGGACCCAGATAAGAGACAGAGAATTCAGCATTGCGACCGAGTTCAAAGAGTTTTTGGTTTCACGACCTACTTTGGAAGTGGTTAAAGGGTTAAGCGCAGCATAACTGTCACTACAGACACAAATATTATACTACGGACCTTCCACCTGTTCTTCACAAAATAGTTCGTCGCCATTAGGATTGCATAAGTTTCTGCTTGGAAAACAGGCGTGTATTTGCCTAGCCTGATGCACATTCTTATGCATATAACGGGTGGGCCATCTAGTGATTTCTTTTTAAATCATAGGATATTTTGACACTCACAGCTGTTTCCCGCTCGAAATCTTGACAGGAAGTCAGTATCATATCTCCGCAGAACGAAATGAGTCACTTTACGCTTGAAGAATATTGGGAAATATTGAAAACTTATTTCCAAAGTGAGTGCTGTGTAGCCCAAACAGTGCGTTTTTTTAAAAGAAGTTTTGGCCGAAATGAAGCACCCACCGCGCCTGTTGTACGCAAGTTTGTGCAAAAAGTTAATGAGACTGGTATGCTAGTGGACAACACTCATGGTCCCCGTCATCGTACGGTGCGCACAGACGAGAATGTGGCTGCTGTAGCCGAGAGTGTGAGACTCAATTCACGAACATCAACTCGTCATCGATCTCAACAGCTCAACATTTCACGCACTAGCCTGAGGAGAATTCTGCACAAAGATCTGGGATTATTCGCTTACAAGGTCCAATTGATTCAGCAATTGAAAGCGCACGACCATCCGCTTTGTTATCGCTTCTCAGTTTGGGCGTTAGAGCAGCTTGAATTGGACAACGATTTTGGCCGAAAAATCATCTTTTCTGACGAAGCACATTTTCATCTCGGCGGTTACGTTAACAAACAAAATTGCCGCATCTGGGGCTCAGAAAACCCGCACGTTATTGTCGAGAAGCGAATGCATCCACAGAGAGTGATAGTTTGATGCGAATTGTGGAGTGGTGGCGTCATTGGACCATTTTTCTTCGAAAATGAGGCTGGGAACAACGTTTCGATCAACGGTGGGCTTTTTTTTTTTACTGAAATTGAAGACATGGATTTGGATGACCTCTGGTTCATGCAGGATGGCGCGCCATGCCACTCAGCCCATGCCACAATCGGTCTTTTGCGCACCAAATTCCTAAATCGTGTTATCAGCCGTCTTGGCGATGTCAATTGGCCGCCTCGGAGCTGCGATTTGACCCCTTTGGACTTTTTTTGTGAGAAACCGTGAGGGACCGATATTATGCCAACAATCCGGAAACGATTCAAGCAGTTAAGGACAATATCATCCAAGCAATCTGTGAGCTACAGCCCGAAACCATCAACAAGGTCTTGGAAAATTAGAGTGATAGAATGCGCTACTGCGAGGCCAGCCGAAGCAGCCACTTGAACGACATTGTATTCCATAATTAATGGGAACATTTGCTCTTACTAATAAAGTGATAATAGATGGAAAAAATTTCATTTTGGTAATTTTATTGCATTTTCAAAAAGAAACTTATAGTTGGCCCACCCTGTATATTCAAGCTCTTCGGTTTGTATGGAATTTTTTTTAAACACATTATTTTGTTCAAAACTACTACACTTTCTTAACTTTTCTTGGTTCTTGGATTTGCTTTCAGAATAATTAAAATCACATATCTGCTTTTGTGTATGAAAACAACGAGCCGATATCTCAGAGGTCGAAAAACTAATATCCTACGTCGATATAATGACACCCAATCATGCGATGCGAAAGCAGTGAATGAATAATCAAATAAAAACTCGATTTGACGTAGTATGTACAAAATTAAACAAACCACCAATTACACCTAAATTGCTTGTGCGTCTACGCTATCCGTACAAGCCCCCTTAATAACTTTCAAACAAATGCACAATGTCACAAGCCATCACATTGCCCGCACTCTGCTTACTCACCGTTCAACCATTAAATTATCCTCAAAAACCCACCAGCTCTGATGGTTATGTTATGCTGCACCAGAGCATCCTATCTCCCTAATCTGCCTTAATTTATGGCTTTTGCTTTTCCATAACGTGCACTATCATCTGCACTGCACTCCGTGTCGCTCTCCCGCAAGGAAAACCCAATACAAATTTCATGGCACTTTTATATCAATTACCATCACTCTTGGCTACGACTTTGGAAATTCCTTCAGACATTCACCTTGAATTTGCTATTTAACAGTGTGTGTGTGAGGGTACTACAGCACAGATGACAAGAGGGTAAATACCTTGAGTTCGTTAAACCACATCTTACTCGTCGTCGTCCGGCCGGCCAGCCAAATTCACTTTCATTTTCTCAAATCGCACGCTAATTGCTATATAGTTGCGCTAAAAGAACGCTAATTGCACTAATATCTCCCTGCGGTAGAGTCGTGGCGATTTCCTTAATACGGCCGTTGTGTGCCGTTTTTTCAATGGTTTCCTGCCTTCCTAGACCGCTAACGGCGCTAGGAACCAGCCTTGCCTGCACATTAATTTTCCACCTCAGATGCAATCATAAAAAAGCGAATGGAAACTGGCTCCAACCACAATGGACCACACCGTAGGTATGGCGATCATGCAGAGTACTAAAGTCGTTTTGTATTCAACACTAAGTGACGGCAAGTGGTTTAGGCAGACAAACCAGGTGGAGGGCACACAAAAACTAGTCTTTGCCATAAAAGTTAACTCTATACGCGAACTGGTTGGACAATGAAATGGAATAGTTCCTCGCCATCGAGTTGTTGTCTGTGGTCTTCATCTCATGTAGACTCTGAGTTATTTTGCAAGAGATGGGAATATGAAAATAGATTAACAGCGAATTGGAAATTTCATGAGTTTCATGGAAGTTTATCAATAAATTAATTCAATTACCTTTCTAATTGAATGCTTTTGATTGCAATGTATGCATTCCTGCATGTGGGGAATGCAGCGTTCCTAACTGAGAGGATGTCT
Source organism: Brachypalpus laphriformis (assembly GCA_945910035.1). Taxonomy (NCBI): domain Eukaryota; kingdom Metazoa; phylum Arthropoda; class Insecta; order Diptera; family Syrphidae; genus Brachypalpus; species Brachypalpus laphriformis. Next base: position 41,887,534 of record OX246756.1, read on the forward strand.
TTTGTTGGAAGATCAATAAAATTGTTACGAAATAACGCTCAATGGAATTTATGAGTGTGCGAGATATTTATTGAAGCATATGGTGTGAGAGGCACGAAGGACATCCGCAGTTTGAAGGATTTATTCAATTTTATTCATATACATAAAAAAAATGAATTACAGGATTTTTTTGATTTCCTTACTCTCAATAGCAAAGGAACATTCAATTTTTACATCTGAATAAGTTGTGTACAACTGAAAATTGTTAAATGCGAGGTTGGTTTAAAAAGTTCGCAGCCTGACCAAGAATATAAATTAGGAAGTTTACAAATTTCTTTTATTTTTCAATGCAATCTACTTTAAGCTAAGCTTATCACAAAGGACCTTTACTGGTCTAGGTGTGTCTGCAGTCAGCCAACCTAACCTACTTTAAGCTCAATACACTTTTTTCATCTATAGGAAGTCCGCAACGTGGAAAATCAATGTTAATGACGCTGAGGGCTATCGGGCTGTATCTCAAAGGCTAAACAAGGAAAAAATTCAATGGCATACTTACGAAGACAAGTCTGAGAGACCCTTGAGGGTCGTAGCTAGAAGACTTCATCCATCATGCGCTAAAGAAGACGTTATAGATGATTTACGAGATAGAGTTTCTAACATACTGGACGCCGTGAACCTTCTAAAAAAAGAGAGAAAACGACCCGACGGTGGTGAAGAAACTACATTGAAACGTAAGCTTCCGCTTTTTGTGCTATCATTCCATAAAATGGAAAGCCAGCAAAAGATATTCAATATTCGTACAATCATGAGAATGGTCGTTAAAATTGAGCCGCTTCGTGTCAACACGAAGACAATCCCTCGATGCAAGCGATGCCAAGAGTTTAATCATACACAAGCGTACTTTCGGAAAGAGCCGCACTGCGTTAAGTGCGCTGGAAAACACTCTTCGGAAAATTGCAATTTGACCAAAAATGAAAAAGCAACTTGCATTAACTGCAAAGGAAGGCACCCAGCAAATTATCGCGGTTGCGAGGTCGCTAAGGAATTACAGATGCGACGGAAAAAATCTAAAACGCCGATTGTACGGGGAACGAAATCAGTCGATCGGGCTCCTAAGTCGGAAGAACGTATTGCTAAGCAGACTGAGCGGGCTCGTAAGCCAGTTGTACAGATTCCTAAGCCGACTGAAAGGACGCTCGAATAAGCAGTGCAGACTCTTGAAACAGTCAATCAGCCTTCTAAGCCAGTTAAACGTACGTTAAAGTCGTCCACTAAAAAGGCTGAACGAAAAATAACCTCGGATAAGCCAGCGAACCCCGTACGTCTGACGTATTCTCAGGCTGCAGTCAAAGCAACCAAACGAAACGACGGACCACCCTCTGATCCGTTGAATGAAATTCTGAAATGCATCTACGCTAAGTTCGAGGAACATTGTGAAATTAACAAACGGATTCTCGAACGTCTCAGTAACGTCGAAAGCTTTTGTATGGCTAACCATAATTCTAAATCTAAGTAAATATGAACTCTTTGCTTAAAATAATAACATGGAATGCAAACGGACTCCTACAAAAATCTAACGAATTAGAAATGTTTCTAATAAGAGAAAATATCGACGTATGTTTGATCTCCGAAACCCATCTAATAAAGGAATCGTAAATAAAGATAAGAGGCTACGCTGGTTATCACGCCTATCATCCTTATGATAGAGCGCGGGGCGGTTCGTCCTTATTCATTAAAACTAACATCGAACATTCGGCCGATATAAGTATAGGGCTGGAAAAACTTCAGTTGTGCGTGGTAAGGGTTAAAAATAAGCAATATAGCATCTGTTTACTGTCCGCCGCGATGCCCACTAGAAAATGACGACTACTTTCGTGTCTTCAATGCCCTTGGTTAAAATTTTCTTATGGGTGGAGATTTCAACGCGAAGCACACCTTCTGGGGTTCAAGATGTACATCTTCTAAAGGAAAAATTCTTTACGAAGTGGCAAATGAATTCGGTTGTGGTTTTTATTCGACAGGAAAACCGACCTATTGGCCAACCGATTCAGGAAAAATTCCCTATCTTATCGATTTTTTTGTTACAAAGGGCATTTACGAGAAGTTTATTACAATCAAAGAATGTTTTGATCTTTCTTCTGACCACTCGCCGGTAATTTTATTACTTGGAGAAGCGCTGATCAAGAAAAAAGGGGCTCCAAGACTTACTAGCAATAGAACAAACTGGGAGGGCTTTAGAAATGATTGCGAAACAAATATCGCCTTAAATGTTTCACTTAAAACACCTTGTGAACTAGAGGGCGAAGTTGATCGTTTCGTGGAAACAATTCAAAGAGCGGCGTGGAAAAACACTCCTTCTAGAAGCTATAAGATCAACCGCAACGAAAAGTATCCCAGAGTCGTCGCCACGTTTGCGGACGATACGGCGATATTGACAACGGGCGATACCATTAAAGCAGCACCCGGAAAGCTTCAACATGTTATTAATAAAGTCCACGCTTGGACGAATTCTTGGCGTATTGTGCTGAACGAAAGCAAATCTACTCACGTCAACTTTACGTACAAAAAAGTGGATAGATTGCCTGTATATCTAAACTCGGCTCAAATACCGTACGCAAACGAAGCAAAATATCTAGGAATGACTCTAGATGTCAAGCTTAAATGGAAATCGCACGTGAATAAAAAACGCGACGAGCTTCAAAACAAATACTGACAAATGTACTGGCTACTCGGAAAACATTCGAAGTTGAGCCTACATAACAAACTGCTTATCTATACGCAAGTGCTAAAGCCAGTGCGGACGTTTGGTATACAACTATGGGATTGTACCAAGAAAAGCAATAGAAACATCATACAAACTTTTGAAAATAAAGTTCTTAGAACGATCGTTAACGCACCGTGGTATGTACGTAATCAAGATATTCATCGGGATCTGGGAATTCCCAGCGTCGTCGAAGAGATAACAAAATTTGCGCGTAAACACAAAGATCGTGTTCACGGCCATTGTAACCGTACCGTCACTCAACTACTTGACGCGAACCATTCAATTCGTCGTCTTCAAAGGAAAAAACATTTTGACCTCGCGTCATAGCATATGAAGGTCGTGAAAAAGGCAGGAACTTTCATTGGAATTTAACCTGCCTAAAGTGCTACATTTCTTTTAATTTCATACGATCATCTTTTTTTTTCCAAAAATCACGTGTCTCGTAAGCGAAAATAAAACTGCTGGATAAACATTGGCTTAGTTGTAGTACTAATTTTGAGGAGAGGTGTTTTTTTAGTGAGTAAAAATCTCACACTATCATGAGCACGCGCGGTCGGGCCTTATGGTGTCTTTGGAAGATTTTTCACCTGCTCTCAGCAAAAAAAAAAAGGAAGTCCCTAAAGCTATTATAGCAGTTTTAATAAGCTTTTTCTCAACACCTTCAAAAATTAAATTTACTGCAGTTTCGACCTCTTCATTCGTAGAAAATATTTGTCCTCTGTTTTTGTTGGTTAGGAAATAGATGAAAGTCATGCTGATCAGGGGAACAGGGAGGATTCAAGCCCGCAGTTTCCTTCATTGTATGATGTGACTTGTATGGGCGTGCACTCGCCTGGTAAAACAAAATTTCCTTCGTCAACGTTCCAAGACTCCTGGTCTTTATTTCCCCTCATAGGTGATACAAAAGTAAAAGCTATCGGAGTTAATTAAACCAAAAATTATGAGTGCGGAGTGAAACACAAAAAAAAATAACTTTGTTCGGCTAAAGTCAAACACAGTTTGACCCTTGAAATCAACCATGATTGGGGGTGGCAATCGTGTAGTGGTAACGTCGTCAATTGCCACGCTAATGGTTCATGGTTCAAATCTTGATGTCAGTAAGCATTTATTTATTTCTCATGAAATATATAAAATCAGTCCAATCAATTGACTGCGTACGTAGCTTATGCGTACACTGGTAGCTTAGTCATATGGATGGACAAAATGTTCGCTATGTTGGATAATGATATGCCTATGACATCGGTAATCGAGGAAAAAATACTGTATCAGAAGCAGAGAAAAAAAACAGCAAAAATTTCCAAAGTTCTTTTGACTCCACGCCCGGAGATTTCCTGAAGTATAAACAACTAAGTTTCAAACCTCTACACCAAATCTTTCCCTTTCTCTATCTATCCTTTCCAACGCCAGCACTATGTAAAACAAACTTATTTAAAGAGTATTCATAACCCCTTGAGTGCGCGCAATTACACCATACAAAAAATAAATTAAAATCAAAAATCATTTTGAGTCCCAAAAATCGATGCCATTAACTTTTCCGCCGATAATTCAACCCTAGCTTTATTCGGCAATGGTGACCTCAAGCTTCTCCACTCTTTTTATTCCTGTTTGGTCTTAGGGGTATAACGTCGAATCCAAGTTCCGTCTGTCGTCACAAATCTGGCCAAAAATCCTCTGGATCGGTGAGAAACAACTCCAAACAGTCACAAGACATTGTCAGTCGTTTGTGTTTCTGTTCAACTGAAAACAGTTTCGGCACCGATCTTGCAGATAGAATATGGAGAACCCAAGTTCATTTTGAGTGATGTTTTGGGCCTATTCATACGAGAAGCTAATGACCTCAACTCTTATCTTCAACCCCCATGATCGGATCACATATTTTTTTGGTGTTTTCCTGTTTTTTTTTTTCATGGTCCCACCTCTCGCAAACGTCTGACAAACATCCGAGAGTATTGTTGTCTCGAGAAAGCTTCTAAAAACAAATTGCCCTTCGGATACGGCACTAAACTATAGTGGTTGCAACATGACTGGTTGTGAGAAGCTAGGCCATGGCACTTAAAGAGCTGTTGCGCCAAATATTTATTTATTTTTCCTGTGAAGTTAAGGTTAAAGATTCGGCCACCCACTTTTTAACAGTTGTGTTCGATAGGGCAGATTCCTTTTAAGTTGTCAACTTATCTTCATGGATCTGCTTCAGCGTAAACTTTTTTTTTAGGCAAATATGTATTTTATAATACCAGAAATTTTAGATTGTTTACATACATACATATATTTTCAATGGCCCGCTAATCCTTCATGAGAGTCGCGGGGGTAGGATGCTCAGGTGGACTCTCCATCCTTCTCGATCCTCCGTCATTGACTCCAATTCATCAGGAGGAGTCCCCAGGCGGCTCCAGGAGAGATGTCAGACTTGGTCTAATCACTCGTGAATAAGACCCCGAGGTACTTAAACTTATCCACCTGCTTCAGTGAAACTCCACTAACATGCAGAGTGCACTGAATGGGTTTTTTTGGATACGACCATTACTTCCGATTTGTTCACGTTGATCGTCATTCCAGCATCATCACAAACGGCTACAAACCTTTTGAGTGCGCGCTGAAGTTCGGTTTGAGAGGACCCAAGGATGACCAAATCATCCGCAAAGAGCAGATGACTAATCCTTAGGTCTCCCACTTTGAAACATTCCCCGCCACGGCTGCGCTGCAACATCCAATACATATATACAATAAAGAGGAGAGTTGACAAAACGCACTCTTGGCGGATTCCAACGCCCACAGTGAAAGGTATTGATTTAACACCGTTTATCCGAACACAGCTTCTAAAGTTTGTATATAACGACTGAATCGCCCTTAACAGGGAACCATCAATCCCATACTCCTGCAGAACACTCCAGAGTTTGCCTTGAGGAAACCTATCATATGCTTTTTCCAAATCCACAAAACAAGTGTAGACAGGTTTAGCATACTCCCAGGCCTTCTCGAAGACCATTCTGAGAGTGAACAACTGGTCGGTTGTGCTTCTACCGGGACGAAAACTGCACTGCTCATCCCCCAAACTGTCCTCAACGCGTTTTTAGCACCTTAGCGAAGACTTTTCCAGGGAGACTTAAGAGGGATATACCCCTATAGTTGGCGCAATCTCCTTTGTCCCCTTTTTAAAAAGAGGAACTATCACCCCCATTTGCCAATCACCAGGTGTTTCACCGCATTGTTTCCTTTATTAAAAAAATACTTTATTTTACCTCGCAAGCACGTACTCGTACATATGAATCGAACTAAGTGCAGCGCAGGAATGAAACTTTATAGAGTCACTCTTAGAGTGTTGGGAAACGAAAGGAGGGAAGTGCTAATTTCGAATTAAAACTATTTCTATGGTCGGCCGTCAACTTCTTAATCCTCCCTCGCAGGTGACTGACATGCCAAAATCCATTTATTTCCAGCATTGGGAATAAAAATAATTGAAGATGACCGAAAATTTAAGTTTCGACATCTATAACTAACATTTTTTGTTGCTTCCCTAAAAAAATGTCGAGCTATACATTTCGATTACTTATCGTTTTTTTAATCGAGGTCCGTCCGTCTGGTTGTTCTGCCTGCGAGTACCTTGAACGGAAAGATAAACCTTCACGGAGTCTAATTCTAATCGATAAAAATCTCAGATCGTCATAGATACAGAGCGGTAAAAATGCAATTGCTGTCCAGATTTGAATTTTTTAAAATCCATCATATGGGCTTAATCCCCCGTTTTGGCGTTGTGAATATTTTGCATCCGAGGTGTGGTTTCCGCTTGGATAAAATCCTTCATTCCCGATTTGACGGTCAATGGTAGCCCGGAGAAGCTACCTTAGAGCGGTAAACATATTTCTTCAAACTCAATTCTGATTTAATTAATCTATTTATGGAGACGTTAAGATGTAAGCGCCTCCCTTCAAGGCACTTACAGACGATCTTATTGTCTGTAGGTCTGATTGACCAAATCGGTGGAAGAGAGCGTGATGTCAAAAGTACATTGCTTGAGTGTTAAGACAAAACTGTCAATAATTGGAGTAGTGAAGGGGAAGATAAAGTGATGCATTTTATGGCCTGTGCAGTGACATCCACCTACCCAGAGTAATCGTGTACAACGAATAAGATGACTTGGATACGTAGAGCAAATGTACATCAATCCTCCAGCCCAAAAAGTTTCTTGAACTCCACCCCGAAGGGCGAGGAAGCTAGCTAATAGTTGAGCTGGTTAGAGGGGCTTTTTGGTTGAGACTCAAGTCCACCACATTATTCAATCAAAGAAGTCAATGTAAAGGCATGTGAGATTCATTTTTTCATGGCAGCGTGTTATTTCAAGACGAAGATGTAAAAATGGCATAATCGTATCGCATCAGCAATGCTTCCCTGTAGGCTCATACACTAAACATTACGAAAGCCACGAAGCCACAATGGTAAATACCAAGCGAAAACTCCTACGAAATATCCTCCCTTTAGAGAATATGGACACGGTAACTGAAAAGGAATTCGACGACGCCATATGTTCTTTCAAAAATCTAAACCCCGGACCGAAATATCATAAGAGAAGTGTTTCGTACAATTTCCGTTCACAACAATGCCAAATTTTTATAAGCCTGGACCCTTGAATATTTTCCCCACAGTTATAAGCAAAATTAAAAATATTTCTAAAGTTTGTTCAAAGTAGACACATTCCGTCAACGTATTTATCATAATTTTCTATTGTAAATGCATTGTAGGCAGTTTCTATACCAAAATTTGCCCGCAAAAAAAAAATCCAATTTTCTCTCCATGTCGCCAAGTTCTTTGGATATTTTCTTTAAACAGGTATTGGGAGAAAGAACATCCTCACGTCCAATCCCAATAAATCATCGAAGGTTAAAAAAAAACTTTCGATGTAAATATTTGATTAAACGGGAATGAAAATAATTCAATATAAAAAAGGAATAAGGATACCATGGTCCGAAAAGGTAAATAACATTTATTCGAACGCAACTTTGTGTTATATGATATCCACTCCTGTAAGCGTTGTGGTTAAGAAAAAAACATCCTTTTTATTATTCTTCTCCTAATCCATTATTAAGTATTGGATGGAAATATAATGAAAATAAAGTTTGTTTGCTTCTTAATTGGATATATATACATTTTTGTATAGATATATTCCTCAAATGAGAGATTGTTCTATTGAAACTGTCCCTGTTTTTCAAGTTCTGGATGACTTGAAGTTTTTATTTCATATCTGCATGAGTTCTTATACCATGTTCCCGCCGATCGAAATCCCGAGATTTCGATGAACTTTTACCGAAATCTCGAAAGCCGTTCCCACCGAGCTAAAGTGATTTCAAATGTTAATAATTGGCAATTTTGTGGGCTGCAGTGCGTTCCAAGTCAAGCAAATATTATGAATAATATCTTACATCTCAGAACAGCTGAGATAACCAAATTAATCATGCTCGGGAGTGGAGGTAAGATAGGTTTTCACAACCACAATTAACGATTTTTTTTCTTTTTTAATTTGCGCGCACTCAAGGGGCCATGAATAACATGTTTGTACGCAGTGTGGGTGTTGGAAAAGATAGAAAGATAGATAGAGAGAGAAAGATTTGGTAGAGTAGTTTGAAGCTCAGTTGTTTATGCTTCAAAGAAGGTGTCCAAATAATTGGGGAAATTTTTGTAATTTTTTTCCTTGCTTCCGACTTACAGTATTTTTTTTTTTTGTCATAGACAAATCAATCATCCAATAGAGCGAACAATTTTTCCAGTCATATGACCAAGCTACTGCCAGTGTCATGCCTTTGCAGTAGAGAACTGTCATGAGACGTGTTCCACTGAGGGAAGAAATAGCTTCGTATCGGTGAACTTTATAACATTTTTTGTTTTGTTCATACATCTTTATCACGCATTTATACTTTTATTTTATTTCTGTGTCTTACATATTACCCCCGTGTTGATGTTAAGATCAATATCCCCTTCCGAGAATGTTGTTTCACTTAAAAAAAGGAAATTCAACTAAGAAATTGGCGAAATATCCCTTTTCCCTTTGTATGTCAAGCATGCTTACGAACACAAGGAAAGAGAAATGGCAAATGCTTTCAGTTTCTGGGAAATTAATTTCTATCTAGTCCCAAATCTGAACTCACGTATTTCGTCAAATCCACAAATTGGGTTTGACTTGAAACGCACTACTAGTATTTTGACATCCAAAATGAACCAAAGTTCACGCTGTAGGCTTGTTCGGTTTGACAACCTATCACGGTTGGATGAACTCAAGGAGATTTCAAGTAGATTTCGCCGATATCTCGTGATTTCGAAATCTTGAAAATGTATGGCGAAATCTTCTAGATTTGGAGAGATCTGGCGAAATCGGGGGATTTCGTTTGGTGGGAACATGGTATATGAATTTGCTATTTTTTCGAATTTTTAAGATCTTTTTTGCACCTCCTTAAATTTCTAAAACATATCCAATATTAAATCAGACCAGCTTCCTGGGCCGCTTTTTAGCTTTCTTCTATCAATCGACTTAGTTACAGATATATTTTGAATTTCACCAGGGCTATTCACTGGATTTGAGTGTGTTCTTTCTTCTGTTCTTAGAACCTTTCCTTCGACCGATTTTTCCGACATTTTCACTGCCATTTTGGCTTGTCTACCCTTACACACATTGACTGCGGATTATGGCGTTCAGTAGTGGTATAGTGGTCGGTCTAGCTATTCGCCATACCTATACCTAGTGAAGCAAATAATTTCTAGACTAGGAAATTCAAGGCTGACAAGAAATTTGGTTCCAAATTGCTTATTCTTCAGATAGCTATAAATATTTTGTAAGTCTGTAGAACCGCAAATATTTCGGCTTGATGCTACTTATATAAAAGACTAGACTTAAGGAGCTCCTTGAAGATAGTTATGTAACCCTTCTTTCCCTCCATGATTAATCAATTGCTAAGAGTTCGGTGCTAACATTCAGTTAGATTAGGTTAGGACGGCTGTCTGTATTTAGTTCCAGTTACACTTAGACTTAAGGTGGTCTTTTGTGATACCATGGGATCTGTCACTATTTTACCTTCCTAGTGAACTAATTAACCTAGTCAGACTACTTAAGCAAAATCGACCTTTCGGTACGTCGTGGTAATCTTTTTCACCTGAAATCAGCTTTGCAAATTGCATCTAGAGTAATGAAATAGATGTATGTTGTGAAAGATCTATCTGAATCCTAATCGTTGCGTCTTATCAAGCGATAACCTTGCAGTTTCCCGGAATGCTGTACTGTCACCCAGCACAGATGAATATTGACTTGCTCACACATCTCAGACATAGAAGACGAGCGGAAGTCCAAATAAAACATATATAACTGTTTGGCTGTCTATGATATTGCTAAACTCCCTGGCTGACATTTCATTATATTTTGTCCAGGATATTGCTTCCTAAATCGTCGAAATTTCCATCTGAAATTCCATCCGGATGATCTATTTGAGCTTTCCGTGAAGACACCACCGCATTTTGTGGAATCGAACCTCCATCACCAGAGGCAATATTTTCTTCATTTCATATCTCAGATCATATCTCAGTTTTGGGGAGCTGCAGTGGGTGTTTATAAACATACGGTTTTGTTGATTTATGATCGATAGTACCAGGTTGTTACTAGCCTATCTGTATATCGAATATTTATATCCTATATTATATATGGGGATATAAGATGAAACCTAATATCTAATGTTTAAGAGGGAGTGGTTCTTAGAGCACCCCAATGCACCTGCATGTATATATTCGTACTTTTACTTGAAGGTTGAGGTGTACGTCTCTTTACGGACAGTGGGTACAGCCATAGCGTGAGAATGCGATGCATAGTATAGATGCTGACAATTGCTTTTATACAGGAATGGACAACTATATGGTGGCATACTGGTTCATAATCACAGGTTTTTAAAAAAGGTTGCAGACCGATAGGTCGATAGGGTGAACCATACGGTCTTGTTGCATAAGTTATCTTGTATGGGTTTTCATTCTTATATTTTGAACTGGATTAGGTCTTACATTGACCCACAGAATATAGGTACAATATGTGAAAATCGATCAGTGCCTGTCGAGTCTTATTACTGTTATATCTGGTGTTCCCCAAGGCAGTCATTAAGGACCTTTACTTTTTCTAATTTTTATCAATGATATCCCTCTAACTTTTAAACATTCACCTTGCTGCTGTTTGCTGATGACTTAAAGCTGCATCGTTTGGTAGCCTCCGTACGCGATTGTGTACTTCTTAACGAGGACTTAACGAGACTCTTTGAATGGTGTAATATTAACTTTCTGCATCTGAACATACCAAAATGCGAATCATTCTCTTGTTATAGACATTTAAATCCTATTAACTAAACTATAGCATTCACAAATATGCCTCGACACAGTAGATCGTAAAAAAGACCTTGGTATAATTTTAGATACAAAGCTTACGTTCTCACTCCACATCGATTATGAAATAAGCAAAAGAAATTCTATGCTTGGCTTTATCAAACTTTCACCTTCGCACTGTAGTGTCTATAGTTTCTTGGCCCGTTTTCAGATAAAGTTGTTCGTTGGCGATACGATTAGGACAAAATATCCTTAAGATGATTTTTAGACATTTATTTACGAAGGTTTGCAACTCGTGTGTGATAGTGGTATCCACCTTCCAAGTACTGCACCCATACAACAGTACTGATTCAACGTTGGAGAATAACAGCCGCAGCTTGGTTTTTAAGCTGAGAACATTGCTTCTCCAGACTTTCGATAGCATTCCGAACGCATCTTTTGCCTTCTCGATTCTGCCGCACACATCCAGTTCGGTGCCACCGCCGCACCGGATATTATGTTTTTCTTTGCTAAAGAAAAACATGATATCCGCTTTTTCAGATAATCAAGCAGCAATCAAGTCCTTGGAATCATTTTCTTTAAATTGAATAGCAGCTTTAGATTGCCGATCGTCTGAATGCTCTGGGATTTTATCTTACATAAAAAAGCGCAAATCTCAGCTGGTGGACAAGTGGTAAAAACTTGCCTAAGCTAGATCTGAGCAAGATTTGATTTCTCTCAAAAGATTGCATATTAGCATTAGGTGTCATCACTGGACACATAACAGGCAAGCATGCAACTAGGCTTGGAGCGTACTCGAATTCTTTCCAAGAAGCTGTATGGACGAAGAAGAGGAGGAAACTATCCTACAGCTTCTTCATAACTGCCCAGCTCTCTTTCACAAAAGAAAGCTTTTTCTAAGATATTTCTGCTATAATGACCAAACGCTCTGATATAACATATTGCATAATCTGTATAGGTCTGAATGCTACCGTTTATGGTAGCATTGTTCAATTGTTCCTTGGGAACAATTTTAGCGCATCGGATTCCTCCTCTTCGAATAATTGGCCGATAGTTTTATTATAAGAGCATTTTCCAGATCTCTTTTAAGATAAACTACTTCAATCCAATTCCACATTATTCAACACATTAAGTACCTTATTTAATGGCTCCATTTACTGCCATAAAATAACTTGTGAATCTGTGAACCGTTGCCATCACAAAGTTTTACTATTTTCAGATTTAAAAAAAAAATGTAAAAAATCCAATTCCACATGTTCTGCTAATGCGTGCATTGAATCCGCTTTTCGCATTCCATTCTCCACTTCAGGAAATCGCTTTATCGATTTTCGACTCCTTCTAGAGTAGAAATAATTCTCTCCAACAACAACCATACAGATGGTTATTGCAATTGCTTCTGGTTACTTGCCATGTTTTGCCAGTTCTACTCGTGTTCTACACTACCACACTTCAGGTGTCTCTTTGTTTACTGAAAGCGATAAACATCATAACAAACCATTGACTTATAGTTGTTAGAGTAGTTGTTACTACGGGGGTGAAAGAAATAAAGAACTGCAATCGGAAAGTCAGAAATACCAGAGAACCACCTTTGAGTTGTTCGCCTTGAACAACGACATCATAAATAATTGAAAATGAAAATTTCCTTCATTTCCAGACAATTCTAACAGTCTCGACATAGTCTCCACTATATTTTCTATGAAATGTGTGGGAATGGGCGGTGTTGCTTTTCTATTTAACAGGAGGGCGTATATGTAACACAACATTTTAAATAAATTAAATTACAACTTTGTATGGCGATTGCGAATACGGTGTATCACAAGAAATGGTTTAAGAGAAAAATTGAAGAAAAGATTTATATTTGTGTAAAGAATGATTATTTTTGGAGAATTGATCAAAGAAGAAAATACTTTTTCCAGAGGCAGGAGGCCTTAGCCATCTCGGCAATGGTAGTGTTCCGCTAGGCGATGTCAAAACCCTATCAGTCTTCTGCAGATAATGCAATAGTAACGTTCGATTTATATTTGTATATACTCAGAGCTACAGTTACAGATCTATCATACTAATCATCTCGACTAGATGGAAGCTTCCCGAGCATGCCTGGTTCTGCTCTAGATGCTTTGTTCAGCTTGCTTTTCTTGATACTTATATCATGGGCTGTACTATAAAAGCCATCCATCGTCTTAGTAAGGATAGTTTTTGGTGTAATACACTACACATTCGAGTTTTGATGAGCTTCCGAGACATTTATCTTATGACTCCGGTCTCAGGAATATGCCGCCTGACGCAATGACACCAGAACTTCGGTTGTTGCGCAAACTCAAAGCCGACTTTCCTTATATTCAGGACTGGCTTGAGCCAGAGTTTGAGCTGTCTGAACGAGTCGTATTTTCACGGATGGTTTAAAATCAGTCTAGCGTCTGGTGCTAGTGTCTTCATGGAAGACGGCAACATAAAGCTTCACTCCAAGTTTCTCATCACTCAAGTGCATGCTTGGCAAGGAAATTCTAATAAAATGGGAAAACTAGGGTTTTGCTCTCTGGTAGTACAATGGACCACATGCACCTGAGTGCTCAAGCCCAGCGTGTCCTATCCCAACAAAAAACGAAAAGAATTATGCTAATCATCCCTAAGCATTGTGTGCAAGATCCTGTCTATTCAGTGAATAAGAAAGTTTTGCCTTTTTTGACCAAATATTGAAGTCTCAATTTTCACTCTATGACGTATTGTTCACCATTTAAAATCGCAATCCTCAATCGATCCATTAACTTACCGATAGTTGACTTTGAAAAAATCCTGGGTTTAGCTTTTTGGCGGGCTCTCTGCCCACAATACATGATCGCGATTTTAGAATTTCGTCTAGTGCAATAAGATCTGCAAGTACAGGAAAGGTGGTAGTCACTCGATACCAAGCCAGGTGAGTAAGGCGGATATGGTAGAGCTTCTTACAAAAAAGGTTTGAGTATTTTTTGACAAATATCAGAAGTCCCCCAAGTTCCATAGCGCATGTGGTTAGTGTGTCGGATCACTGCGCGTGGGGTTCCAAGTTCGAATCCCAGAAAACATCAAAACGTTTGTTCACGGTCCCACCTCTCGCGAACATTTGATAAACATCCGACAGTATTGCCGACACGAGAAAAGTTCTCGAAACAAATTACCTTTCGGATATCGCACTAAACTGTAGGTCGCTTCCATTCGTGTAAAAAATATAACGCAGAGAACACGAGTGATTACGAGAAGCTAGGCTCAGGCACTTGACGAAAGCCCCAAGTTGGCAGATACTTGCTTACAAACTGATCGGAGACCCGATCTCTTTCTGAGACACGTAAGAACGCTGCTTCCAGTTTTGATCATTTGATTTCAGAAAGAGGTTTGAGTCTTCTTCGCCATTTTGAACATGATACTATGGTATGCTGACTTCCTTGTGAAGCGTTTTGTTCTCTTCTTGTATTATTTTCTTCTCTATCGGATATCAACTTAATAGCTGCTAAAAGTGATGCTCATCTACTATTTATTGAGTGTTTATGATTACACTATATATCCTTTTTATTCTACTGATACCGCAGAGGTGGTAGTCTGATTTTAACTAGGAAGTGTTCTTAACTGAAACGTTAATGATTGCTTCCAGCCAGGCGCGAACGCAGAAAAAAATTTCGGGGGGGGTTTGAAAAACAAGTATTATTTTTTCATAAATAATGTCTTATTTTATTATGATATAATATAATATAATTAATATAATATATATAATATATATAATAATATAATATAATTTATAGTTGGAATATTTTACAAAATTATATCCATACGTCTTGGTACTTTAGCCATCATATCTATAACCCCTTCATATTTCACGTCAATATCTCTATATATGTTAAGCAACGTCAAGCCACTTAACCGCTCCTCACTCGTCTTGCTATGCAGATAAGTTTTCAATCTGCGAAAACAAGAAAAGACCGTTCACTTGATGCCACAGATATGGGAAGTGTTGCACCGATCTGCATAAAGCGATGTATTGTTTGGTACAACGTTGAATCGCAACAATTAAGAGCGTCTATAAAATTTGTTGGCCGTTTATCAGTCGGAATATTTAAGCAATGTCTGCAACCATAGTTAATTTAACATTCAAACATATATCAAGAAAATGAAAGAAATAAATTTTTACCTGCGCCACATCGTCATTTCGCCTACAATATCATCAGTACATCTTTTGATGTGACTTGACCATTCTTTTGAAAATACGTTGATAGTGCTACGTATTTCTTCTGTTTCCAGCTAAGCACACTTTTCCGGTAGAATGTTTTGAATTTTAGAAAGGAGTTCTCGATGGCCAAGAAATCCGAAACAGACGTGGAGCTGACGTCGGACTAGAACGAGATCACCATCTTATGGTAGCTCATTTACGCCTTCGTACTGCATCCGTCAACAGCAACCTACTTAACATCACCGACAGGCTCAAGGTTCCCCAAGTGCGCCAACAGTTCAGGGACCATCTTGCCTTAGAAGCAGAAGCAATCAGCAGCATATTGCAAGAGAACATGGATGACCACTGGAGTGCTGTGAAAAATGCTTTTGCGACTGGGGCACGCACCTATGTCGGTAAAAAGCAGAAACACCACCGCACACGGCTTTCAACAGATACCTGGAGACGGATCGATGAGCATACAGCAATCAAGGTTCGGATTGCAGCGGCCTCAGCAGTAGAGAGAACCGAGCTTAAAGCCCAATGTCGTGCGAAGAAGAAAGAAGTGCAGCGTAGTGTGAGACGTGACAAACGTCAATATATCAACTCGCTGGCCTTAAGGGCTGAAGAAGCAGCGAGTAGGTGCCATAGTAGGACTGCTTACAGCATCACTAAGGAGCTGACTGGTGCTCGGAACCCCAAACAACGCTCAGTGAAGAGCTTAGACGGTGACCTTCTGATCTCGGATGAGCATCAGCTCACTAGATGGAGAGAACATTTTGCTACAGTACTAAACCACTCAGACGATGGCGGTATGATCTTGAATTCGAATGAGCAGTTCGAAGCAACAAATTCCCGAATTCGCACCGTACCTCCCAGTAAAACCGAAATAATAACAGCAATCAAGTCCCTCAAGAAGAACAGAGCGGTGGGTATTGATGGCATCCCCCCCGAGCTAATTTAAGCGGCCCCAAATACATCGGCGGATTTGCTGCCTCTGCTAATACGGAGAGCTTGGGATAGTGAACAATTTCCACAGGAGTGGAAAAGGGGGATGATCATTAAGCCTCCAAGGAAAGGAAACTTGATGGAGTGCGGTAACTGGAGAGGTATATGCGTTCTTCCAGCTGTAGCCAAAATAATGGCTAGAATAATTCTAGAATGAATAAAAAAACATTTAGATTCAACTCTCGATATCGAACAGGCAGGCTTTCGCGCTGGATCCTCCTGCATCGACCACATAAACACATTACGGATCATAATCGAGTATAGGCCTCCGCTACATTTACTGTTTATCGACTTCGAGAAGGCTTTCGACAGATTGAATCGAGATGCTATCTGGTTGGCCTTGCGCAGTAGAGGCATTCCAGAAAAACTTTAGCTATTATCAAGGCTACATACGAGGGTGGTAAGTGTCACGTCGTGCACAATGGTAAGGTGTCGGAGGATTTTGAAGTCCAAGCTAATTATGGAATTCGTTGGACTATGACATCTTACCTTAAACACCTAGATTGCGCTGACGATGTTTGTCTACTTTCACATCGAATAATGGATCTTCATTTGGTGGCCCAAAATCTAGAAGCTGAGGTAAACAAAGTGGGGCTAAAAATAAACACAGCCAAAACAAAAGCCCTGAGCACTTCTAATACCCGCGCTCAACTTAACATTGCCGGAAAGCAAGTCGAGAAAGTTGATAACTTTCTATATCTGTGGCAATACGACAAAATAGCTTAAGTCAACTTAAGTCAAAATTGAGTTTATTATAGCAAAATGTTCCCAATTATATAAAGTATTATCCCTCAATTTTTAAGTTGCATGCCTGTAAAGACTGCTGAGTTATGGCTGCTAGAGTAGAGGCGCAATTCAAAAATGTCGTACGATTTTCGCGTAAGCCGCAACTTTAAACGCTTCTCCTGAAAAATCTTACAAATCGGCTTAAGCTATTGTATTTTGTCATATTGCCACAGATATTGAGGAAGTGTCGTCTCGGCTAATCGTGGTGGCACCAAACTGGATGTGTGCAGCAGAATCGGGAAGGCTAAAGCTGCGTTCGGAAGAAGCAATGTTATCAGCTTCAGAACCAAGCTACGACTGTTTCGCTCCAACGTAGAATCAGTGCTGCTTTATGGGTGCAGTACCTGGAAGGTGGACACTATTAACACACGCAAGCTGCAAGCCATCTTGAGGATTTTTTGGCCTAACCGCATCTCCAACGAACAACTTTATCTGAGAACGGGTCAAGAACCTATAAGCATTACTATATGAAGAAGAAAGTGGCAATGCTCCAGCAAGCAGCTACCTCCTTTTTGGCAAGGAAACGGCACGACCTGGTGACAATTGCACCTGACCCGCCACTCAGCATAGGATGAATAATTTTTGACTTAATCACACTTGTAATGAACGCAGTTAGCCGTAATTTTTTGTTCAGGCTGCTTATAGCTTACACGTTGCTTGTGATCTAAGTATCTTTAGATGACTAACGTGTGTGATCTGGAACTACTAGCCTTCCATGTACCTACATATAACTTTAAATCAGATAGTGCTTCGATTCTATTGTTTCTTCCCGGAAATGAAGGTAAAAGATCTTATGGGTATTGAGCAACGAATATATGCATATATAGGTAGTCAGTTTTGTTTTATTCAACAGTTTAAGTCTGTTTCGGTATCATGCAGGTATTTTTTGATAGTTCCAAGAAATATTATGAAGAACTTATATTTGAAGTACTAAATTTGTGGAGTTCTGTCTATCAGTAACTTATTTCAACGTCTACAGTGTGCCATTGCATTGGAGAATAAAGGTGGCACTTCAAATCGAGCTTTCAAGTACCTGCAATGTCACATAAAGCTTGAAGAACAATTGAAATTAAGATGATTACAACTTTATTGAAATATCTGCTAAATGCGTTTTAATCAGTACTAGAGATAAAGAAAAAAGATATGCATACCAAGCCAAAGATTTATCGCCGCTTATCCTTTATTCATTGGATTATTTTTTCCAAAACTCAGGCAAGATAAATAAAATCCAATAAATTCCAACTAAGGATGGATACTCGCATTTTTTTGTCACGCCCAACAATCCATCTCATCCCTCATCAGCAATGCCGTCAATCCTTTCGCTAGGCTACATTATCTGTGAAAATTTATCATTCATGTATTCAGACAACAGAACCATATACAAGAGGAGAAAACTTTTGCTACGATTCCCCACTAGCAACACGATGATAATGATGACGATGATATCTATCATACTGAATGGTGATTAATGGGAAATAAAGCCGCCACCCCTATAGATAAGAATAGCTAGCTGCCCCTGTGTATCTTGACATCTCTATACAAAATTCTGCAGGAGAAGCAACATACCATGAATTTTAATAGCCTGATGATTCGTCGTACACAGCTAAGTTGGCAAACTTGCAATACACAGCATTGACACCATTGTCGCGGCGTAAGGAAGATAAAGTTTTCTCCCACCCATTCATGCATAATCCCCAAGATGTCAGCACAACTAATTAAGTTTAGTAAATTAAGTCAGAAAGTTGTCAAAGGACACAGGCAGTATGGAAAAGGAAATGTTCTCTAATTGTAAAAGTGTTATTAAGGTATTAGCCGAATGTGTCAAAAGTTGAGCTTTTATTGCCACTGGGGGTTGGATGACTTCTTTGAATCTCTGTCACCATTGTGTCCATTCTTGAGGAAAGTCATAACCTGTTGTCTGTCCAGCTCTATCCAAATACTCCTTTGTCGGGATTGTTGGAAAAGTTTTAGTTCTGTGTACCCACGACATACCGTCTGTTGATCGCAATTCAAAATGCCCCCAGGGTATGTAAGGAAGTATTCCCAAGTAAATTCTTTGTCTTGGTTACCTTGGTGAAACCTCTTCTAGGAGACTATTAACTTTATGAAATTATTTTATTTATTTTTTCTCTTCTTGCTCGAAGACAAAGTATGGAAAACTTTCTTTGAAGAATTCCTGGAACTTATTTAGTCTCTCCCACATCCCCATGGAATTGGGTGTTAAAGGGCTACCACTTAGAATTTCCTGCTTCTTTTAGATTGAGTACTTTATAGTTTTTGTGGATTATTAAAGTTTGTCGATTATATGAGGCGTGGACTGTAGTGGCATGCAAATTAAATTTTATTTCCAGGAGGGGAGGATTACGTCCGGAGAATTATTCAGTGGTGTCGGTTTGGCTTCGTTTTACTAGTTCAGTTTGTAGTCATAAAAGATGCAAATGTGCAGTTTTCTTAATTATCCATCGTAGTATTTACACTGCAGTATCTCGGAGTAAACGGTCAGGATAGGTATGCTGGTGCTCCAGTTTTTTAAAATTAACTTTTATTTAATCATTTCCTCTTGTGTTCGCCTTTTTCTGCACCCACTCATTTAATGCTCAAATAATTGGGTTGCAGAGGAGAGGATAACTCTCAGAATTGGCCTTGCCTGGCGCGTGTGGAAAATATTTAATTTTTCTTTTTTTCTTAAGCGAGAACCGAAAAATACAAGTAATTGCGCGGCATTCAGGGCGTATACGTAGCATTTTGTTTTTTGTGAAGTAACTTTCGAAACTGTTTACTATGACCGTGCATTTTTTTCTCTTCTGAGAAACGAATGGAAATAATTGCTGAACGGAAGAATTAATGAATTAATCAATGATGGTGTTCTGTGAGAAGAAATTCTTTTACTTCCGGAAGGACTTTTTGATTTCTGATGAAGTGCCTGAAGGTCTGTTTTCAGCAGAAATATGTACGAGGAAACTTTTTGATAGTATCATGTGTAAGGTATTGTATTTTTTTTTTCAGATAGGCCCTTCATTTGATTCAATAAATAAAAGTAAGTGCAACAAGGTTGCTAGAATTGATATAATATGAAGTGGGCAGCTTACTGGCAGTAGTGCGCTTTCAAAAGGTCTGGTGGAGGAGCGAATACGGCCTAAGCATTTAACGAAGGCAAGACAAAGTAAATGTAATCAAGAAAATGGAACGGTAATATAGTTATGGACTTTGTCAACTTAGGCCCCGCTAGATAAGAGATATTTGAATAGTAAAGTCTTCTTCGTCAATTTTAAAGTTGCCTTTAGAGATAAGTTATATACGTACAGAGACAGGTCTAGTCTCGGCATCCCTGTCAAGCTCGTCCTCCTGGGCAGGATGATAAGGATGATGAACTCTCGTTGCTCCATCAAAGTCGGAAAGAATACCACCGAGCCGTCGTAACTTAGCTGGCTGGAGGGGTTTGTTGGTTGAGGCCCAGTTTCACCCCGGACTGTAGCGTGACCTAAGTAAGTTAGTAAGTAAAGTCTTCCATCGAGCAACTTAAGCGACGTCGTGCAAGACCGTCACCATTCCTTTGTTATTCTATGGTTCAAATTCACCTACATATGTATGTAAGAAGGATTATTGTAGGCATGTGCAATCTGCTGGCACATTGTATAGGGTTTCGTCCACTTTTTCATTGCATTTTCTTTGTGGAATTTCTCAAGGAAATTTAATTTTTAGTTTTATTTGTAGTTCAAATTGAGTGATGCAGGCATTTGTGTCAATGCTTCGAATTAGGCTTGTTACACATCTAACAATAACAAATTATTGTAGGTATTCTGTTTCCTGAATTTCAGCAAATACACATACAAAACGACTGAACTAAGTTTTTGCAGCTATTCGTGATATTTTTTTTCGCATGAACCAGCAATTTTATGTCATATCTGAATAATTGTATGTTTGATAAGCTTTCCCTTTGCACTAGCACTCTCGTATGTTTTGCAAAAGCTCTCACAATATACAACATTTATATGTCTTCTGCAAATCGAAACTTGAACCTCCTGCTCAGTATTCCAAATACTATAAAGGGTGAGCCAACAGATGGTGTAGATATTGGCTACCAATTATTTTCATTTTTTGAATTCAATGTGATTGATCTTTTCACCAGATATAAAGTACAATCAATGGCAATTTTACATATGGAGTCATTTACCACACAACAATGCATTTTTATTATTCAATTTTATTAAGAATATGGGCGATGTATAAAAGTAACATTTCGTAAAATTCGTGAATTTTTCGGTCAACATAATCGCCCTAGTGAGTTCGGAATTCGTGCAATAGTGAAGGGTTTTGAAGAAACTGGTTCGGTATCGGTTCCAACTCCATATCAGCATGCTCGGTGAGCACGTACATACCAAAACATCACCACTGTGGGCGAAGTATTCAAAACCAGCCAGGTACCTTAATTCGCCACCGAAGTCAACAATTTGGCCTCACTTATGGCACTTTACTGCGAATTTTAAAAGTTGATCTTCATTTGCACGCCTATAAAATCCAAATTATACAAAAATTGAAGCGTTTGGACCATCTACGACGTCGCCGATTTGTTAAATGGATGTTGGGTCGCCAGGACAATTTGTCATCGAATTTGATCTTTTCCGATAAAGCCCATTTTTGGATGGATGGGTACGTAAATAAACAAAATTGTCGTTTAGAGGCGAAGCGGATTGGCCTCCAAGGTCATGTGATTTGACAACATTAGACTTCTACCTGTGGGGTTATTTGAAGAGCTAGGTCTGTGGCAATAACTCAGCGACAATTTAGGATCTCAAACATAACAGCTAAACTGAAATTGGGGCCATTGACCCACTTATTCTTCAAAAAGTCATCGATAATTTTGACCTTCGGATGACCGCTTGCAACAGAAGCTGTGATGGTCATATGAACAATATTGTTTTCTATTCATAATTATCGTAGACCAAACTTTATTAGTCAATAAATTTCTATATTGATTTCATAGTCAAAGTGTATTTAAATTAAAGAAAACGTCCACACTAGCTGTTGGCTCGCCCTTTATAGCCGTAAATGTTACCCTGTCTTGGAATCATGTATTTTTGCCTATACCGATTTTAGCCCATAACAACTTTTTTTTAAGCCGCGAGCATGTTGCTAAGGCCATTTTCAAAAACGTGAAGTGATCATCGACCTGAAACGTGCGTTTTCAAAGACGTTGTAAAAGCAATTTCCTGCAAATGACGTTTTCGAAAATTGTCTATTTTATAGCAAAAGCAGTTTCCGGAAATTTTGAACGGAACGGTCTAAAAATCGACATCTGCAAGCCAGTGGTCCAAAATAATGTCCAAAAATATTATTCGGTATCTAGCCGAGCTGGCAACACGATTTGACGTCACAAAATTTGACAATTCAAATAAGATTTGAAATGGTAATCTTGGAATAAATTTCGACTGTCACTGACCACCGTAAGAAATATCGAAATTTTGCAGCCATGTGACTGACAACCATCTACTCAGCTGCGAAAACGAACACACATGAAGAGAGGTAACTCTGGCTTTTATGCGGAGAAATTACGTAGCAAGTACCTGAAGCGAGAAATTTTAACTTCATGCATCGTAAATCAATTTGATATGTAGTTCCCGTCGACCAGTTCTTTCGTGAAACTCGAATTTTGCGTGAATAGTAAGTAATCAGTCGTGATGTGGACTATCTTTGACACAAGTGTTTTCCTTAAGAAAACCGGATTTCGTGAGATTTTAATTTTTTTGAACTATCGAAGGAGATGAAGGTGGGTAAGTTGATTCAGATACACTGATGAATTGAAAGTAAAGGGAGGCGATGAATTGGGTAGATGACGTTTTGTAACTGCTGGAATTCGGTGAAGCTGAACAACAACTTTTTGTAGCCGAAGTTGATGAATGGAGTTTAGAAAGAATTTCGCTTTCCTAGAATTTAAGGGATAGAAGTTCTATGGGAAGATAAGAGAAAGTGAGGTGATGAGTAGAAGTTGGTGGATGTACTTAAGTTGTAAAGCAAAATATGGCTTTTAAAAGAAAGTCAGGCAATTAGAGTAATATACCGATTAGTTCGGACATCACCCTTAGAGTAAACCTAACAACACATAAGTTTTGAACCATCAAATCGAAATGGCATACTCTTAGGCATAATCTCGTGGGTAAAATGGGAGGTTTTAGAAAAAGTATGGAAGTGGTTTCCCGATAATTGTAGAGATTTGTTTTCTTATTTTCTCTTTGCTTCTGATTCACAGTATTCTTCGCTGGATCACCTTAGGCATAGGTATAATAATCATGGAAAAGAGCGAACAACCCAGCCATATGACCAACTTATTGCCACTGTTCTGTCATTGCAATAGTGTTGATATAAGCTTTTGCAATTGATCAGACTGGCGTTTAATATATTTAATTAGAAATACCAAAAAAAAAGTTTCTTATATAAAGATTGACACCACGAACCATTAGCTCACGTTTCGCTGATGCTGCCGCTGCGCTGCATTCCGGTAATCTGAGTTAATCCTTGCATTCATTTTTTCAGAAACTAAAGACACTTTAGTGAAGCTATGCACTGCGAGAAGCTAGGCCCTGGCACTTAAAAGCTGTTGCGCCAAATAATTTTCTTTTTTAAAGACACTTCGGCAATCCGTTTAAGCTTCCAATGAACATCATTTATCATCAAGGAGCTACATATGAGTACATGCCTATTCGAAAAAAAAAAAAAATAAAAAAACAATTCGATAGCAAAGATTTTCAAAGAAGCTGTGCTTATCATTTCGGATGAATGTACTATTAGTATTCAAGCTCATACTGATGCTGTGTATAGAATTTAAAAGGATTTTAAATTTTCGTCGAAGCTTATTGGTGCGGAGTAACAATGATTTTTCCGGGTGATTTTCGTCAAAGAATACCAGTTGTTTGCCATTCCCAAAGGCACTAGAGCCGATATCGCTAAAGCTGGCTTTAAACCATCTTAGCAACCTATCAAAAAACTTCAACTTCCAACCAATATGACAGCGTAGCTAACTAAAAATAAAATACCGACAATGCCGAGTTCACATCTCTTCTGCTAAGAATTGGTGATACGAGTAGAACATATACTCTTTCAAGTGCGAAGAATATTCCATTCCATTAAACGAACGCTTCGGACAAATCGTTCATAGCACAGAAGAGATCATTAAGTGTATTTATGGAGATCTAACGGCTTTACGGTGGGCGCCGTGGCGTAAGTGGTTAGTGTGTCGGATCACTGCGCATGAGATTCCCAGAAAACACCAACAAGTTTTTTCGCGGTCCCACCTCTCGCGAGCGTCTGACAAACATCCGAGAGTATTGTTGTCACGAAAAAAGCTTCTCAAATCACCGTTCGGATACGGCATTAAACTGTAGGTCCTTTCCATTCGTGTGAAAAATATAACGCACACAACATGAGCGGTTGCGAGAAGCTAGGCCCTGGCACTTAAAGAGTAGTTGCGCTAAATATTTATTTGTTTTATAACGGCGTTATTATCCAGAAAATATTCTTCGTTTTGCAAAAAAGCTATAGTGTCACGAATAATAGTTCAGTGGCGAAATAAACAGCCACGTGTTCCTGACTTTAAAAACAGAGTCACATCAATACAAAGTAATTGACAAAGTAGTAAATAGTAGTACGCTCAAGAATTTCTTATTTCCCTCAACCTAGCAGGCCTTCCGCCGTAAAAATTAAAATTGAAAATCGGCACACCAATAATACTAACAGGAAATCTCAGACCCCCAAACCTTTACAATGGCACACGACTTCAAGTCAAGAAGTTGGAGAAAAACATTATTAAAGCTCATATTATTGCTGGACTCGCAGCAGGGATGGATGTTTTTATTCCTAGAATTCCAATGGCACCAACAGATCTCCCTTTTAAATTTAAGCGGTTGCAATTCCCCGTTGAACCATGCTTCTGTATGACAATTAATAAGGCTCAGGGTCAGTCATTAAAATTTATTTGGGTGGAAATTAGAGACAATCTTCTTTCCCGTGGTCATCTTTATGTTGAACGTGAATTTCGTCGTGCGGTCGGTCGTCATCATGATTTCAGTGTGAAGGCAATTCGTCGCACCGTAGAAAGGTTTGAGCGTGAGTACACTCTTTTCGATCTTAAGCCACCAACCAGACAGAGATTGGTGCGAAATGAAGAAAACATAGGCGCCGTAGCGTCCAGTATCGAAGAAGTCAACCCGTCTTATTTTGCGGTTGGATTTGGGCCTACATCCATATAAGATTGTGCTGACGCAAGAATTGAAGACGAATAACCATAGACAACACCGTGAGTTCGCTAATTAGGTGCTGGAAATGTTGGCCGGAGCTCCGGATTTTGGCCAAAACATTGTCTTCTCGCACAAGGCCCAATTTTGGCTCAGCGGCTATGTCAACAGGCCAAATTGCCGTTATTGGAGCAAACACAATCCACAAGTGTTCGACAAAGCATCAGTTCATCCACAAAGATTGACTGTTTTGTGCAGTTTATGGCATGGTGGCATCATCGAACCTTATTTATTTCGAAATGAGGAAGAAGACACCGTTACCGTCAATGGTCATAGGTATAGAGCGATGTTAAGCGACTTTCTGTGGCAAGAGCTCGAGGACATCGAAATACCAGAGCTGTGGTTCCAACAAGACGGCGCTCGTATGGCATGACAAGCGACGAAACGCTCAAAATTGTGAAAGAGAAATTTGGCGACTGGGTCATCTCACGGCGAACGTTCATCAATTGGCTACCGCGATCATGCGACTTGACACCACTCGATCATTTTCTCTGGTGCTGCGTCAAGTCCTTAGTCTACGCTGACAAAGTAACCACTTTTGAGGAGCTTGAGGCCGACATTCGAGACGCTATTGCCAGAATAACGCCGTACATATTGGACCATCGTCGGCTTGAAGCACTGCCAGCAAAGCGAGGCAGCCATTTAACTGATGTACTATTCCACGCATAATGGCATAAATGTAGCTTCAAAATAAAATCTATTTTTTCACAATGATTCCTGTGAAATTCATTATTTTGGTTATGATAACCATGTCTAAATTTAGTTTACAATATTATAGTCAACAAAAGATGTTTACTGACTTTGCGAAGCAACGAGAGCACGGGTTGGCTATTAGCAATATATTTGCGGGCTCTGTCTGAAATCTTCAGCTCTCTAAATCTAAAGGTGCATAAATGACAAGGGCATGATATATTAACAGGCAGATAGATCGACGTCATGTTGAATCCATAAATGTGTTTTTCAGGTTGGGACCATTAAGGAATG
This sequence comes from Brachypalpus laphriformis, assembly GCA_945910035.1. Lineage (NCBI taxonomy): Eukaryota > Metazoa > Arthropoda > Insecta > Diptera > Syrphidae > Brachypalpus > Brachypalpus laphriformis. Next base: position 41,913,860 of record OX246756.1, read on the forward strand.
ACACTACATATATAGTAGTACAATAGAAAAGTCGGAAACAGTATATTAAAATTTTTTTCCACAAATTTAGATTTTTCTTTCAAACAATACTGTGCTTTGATTTAACTGGTGTTGGTGTGAAAGATATTTTCTAAAATGATTTCGTTGAACACATTTGATTAATGTATTTAATTTGGAGGTCTAGAGTCGTTCCTTCTTGTTGCTTTTCAGCATAAAGCTTGTTTTCTTTCAAACGAGTAATTAATTTATGGCAGCCACAGAATTGCCCATTCATACCACTATCTGAAGCAACCGCAGCAGCCACAGTAGCTATGTCTATGCCGCAGCTGCCTTACTGCCATCAATTTAACCGGTGAATGACAAATGCCATGTAATTTCTCTCATTGCATAAAATTGAGTAATTTTCCCTTTCGTTGAATTCGCGTGACTATGCCGAGCGAAAGGGCGGAAGCCCAGCAACACCCTCTATGTCGGGTGGAGTGTTAATTGTGTATTCATTATCAATTCGAGGTAATTTTTGTTCGCAAAACTTTAATTACCCAACATTTTCTGAATGCAAATTTATGCGCCCTTCTCCGCCGCCCCCTTGTCGTTGCCCTTCAACAACAAATTATCATACTTACTGGTTCTTTTGTATGCCATGCTTGTTTCCATGAAAATGAAATCCCGAACCATACCTCTGTTTGATAGACAAGCTGATTAGCAGCGGCGCGGAAAATGTATCTCAAGAAACCGGTTATGGACCACGAGCAGCGGTTGCACATTTAATCACCTGAATGTTGTATCTTTCTTGTTGTGGTGTTGCGTCAGTTCTTTGCGGTTTTTCTACCATACCTGCTTGGCTTGATGGCTCAAGCTCAAGGTCGTTCTTGAATCGTTTTTATTATGCTTGCAAGCCGCGCGCAGATACAGATACTCGTGGCAATTGTTCTAAATTGTTCGCATATTAGTGTCTCTTTGTTGCCGGCAATTAGTTGATTTATCGTGTAGGATTAGATGTTGGGACTCTTATTGGCGTTATTTATTAAATTTTTTTCCTGTTCTCAGACTATGAGGTAATTTTGATTGCCTGGGAAAATTAGTATAAATGTCAACGCCAGTAGGTGGTGGTAAAAGTTTTTAGTATTGGTGTAGACCTCGGAAGAGTGATTGCCGGAAAATTAATGGAAATCATTCCCTTACACGTGCAGTACTGTTTTCCTTTTGCGTTGCCATTAATTTGTTTTCAGGATTTCCATTTCGGTTAATAATAAATGAGTTCCATCACAAAGTTGGAAATGGAGACAATTTGTGTGACAGATTTGAAGAAAGCACTGTGACAGGTCGGTGAATATAACGAGGATGGAAGGTGAACTAGGGTAGGTTTGATAGTATTATATTTCTGGGAAACGATACAAAGGATGAGAAATTGTACACATCAAGTGCGATAAATTAACTTCTAGAATTTTCAACATGTGCTTTATTTACCGTTCAAATTGATTTAAATTTCATAGAAGAATTAAATTCGTTTGAAATTGAGTAGTTTTCGGTAATAGTAAAGTAAGGCACTATATAGTTAAGTTAGTGTAAGCAGAAAAGATTGTCGTTGTTTTCTTTCCAACCTCCTCTTAAAACGAAAAATTTCAGAATAAATGTCGAAGCAAATTTATTAGCAGTAGCTTAAGCCAAAACGGTTTTGAATTTTCATCTCATGTAAGTGACTATTAAAACACGTGCCGAGTCAATGGAAATTTGCGGAAGTCATAATGGTTTTAAAACCAGAAAAACCGCCAAATGAGGTAAAATCGTATAGACCAATATCTTGTCTATTCTTCCAATTATATCGAAAATTTTCGAGAGGATATTACTAAGGCGTCTCCAACCGGTTGTAGAAGAAAATAATCTTATCCCTGACCACCAGTTTGGGTTCAGAAGCAAGCATTCGACGATTGACCAGATGCATAGAATTACTGACGTAATCGAGAAAGCATTTGAAGAAAAAAAGATTTGCTCAAGCGTATTTCTTGATGTCTCGCAAGCCTTTGATAAGGTGTGGCATGATGGCTTGAAATGCAAACTACGACAATTTCTCCCTGTATGCCTATACGATATTCTAGAACCATATCTCGGGAATAGACTTTTTTATGTTAGACATGGAGTCGGATACTCCGAGCTCAAAGAAATTTCGGCCGGCGTACCGCAAGGAAGCGTTCTTGGGCCGCTTCTCTATTTGGTATATACTCGTGATATATCGAACGAAGATGGCACTATTCTTGCTACGTTTGCCGATGACACCGCTATCCTAGCAGTTCGTAAAACAATCGAAGAAACCACTGCAAAACTGCAAAACGCACTAAATAATGTAAATGAATGAAGAACGAGGGACTGGCGGATCGCCCTCAACGAATCTAAATCTGTTCACGTGAATTTCACTTACAAGAAAACTAATAACTTGCCAATTTTCCTAAACTCGGCCCGAATACCTTTTGCAAATGAGGCTAAATACCAGGGAATGACACTCGACGCAAGGCTGAAATGAAATTCGCACGTGAAAATGAAACGAAAAGAACTCGAAATCAAATATAGAGAAATGCACTGGTTACTCGAAAAACATCCCAAGCTCAGTACTGAGAATAAACTGCTTTTATACAAGCAAGTGCTAAAGCCGGTGTGGACCTACGGTATACAACTTTGGGGTTGTACCAAGAAAACAAATGCAAATATTTTGCAAGCCTTTCAAAATAAAGTGCTAAGAGAAATTGTCCAAGCACCGTGCTATAGTAGAAACGACGATATCCACAGGGATCTCGGAATTCCGACAATCGAAGCTGAAACTAGAAGCTACGCGAGAAGGAATAGAAACCGACTAATCGGACATGTCAACAATACAGTCCTACAAATTTTGGATGAGAGCAATTTATTGCGCCGACTACAAAGAACGAAACCTTTCGACTTGGCGAGATAATGATTAACCGCGTCTAGTTTGCGGAACATGCAGGATCTTTCAGTGGAAAGTAACCTGCCAAACGTTTTTATTTCGTGATAGAAAAATTGCTTGATAGGTTTATACTTAGTTGCGATATCTAACAAATTTATATCGAAGGGTGGTGTTTTTTTAGTCAGTAAGGATCTGACACTACTATGAGCATGCGCTTGCTATTCTCATAGTGTCTGTGGAAGATTTTTCACCTACCCTCGGAAACAAAAAAAAGTAGCTTAGGCCAAAACGGCTTTGAATTTTTATCTCATGTAAGTGACTTCATCGCGAAAGAAAGGCAAGCCTATTAAAGCCTGGATCACACAAATGCACCGACACCAGCATTTGATTTGCCTCAACGAAGTGATATAAAGTCGGAAGGCGTGCCGATATTTTCGGAGGTCAAACAGGCGAACCCCACCGGCGGATCAGCGGAAATGCAGTGAAGTAGGAGGGTTATAATCGCTTGCTTTTTGATCATAACTTTGCTAATATAGGAAGAAGAAATAAGTGACTTCATCCACTCTATGACGGTGCTTGTGTGGTAGTTTCATGAATATGAAGACTTGAATACGCGGTAGAGTTTATCGGAGTATTTTCGAAATACGAGGTGCGCCAACGTTTATTTATAGTTTCCTTAGTACAGGAAAACTATACTTAAAAAATCTTGACCACAAATATACACTCAATGCTGGAGGGTTCTCGCCTGTCGGACTACCCGATTATTACAGTCTGTTTTAATCGGAGGTTGTGGATATTCACGAGGCCGTTGGGCGGCTGTCGATGAGACTGATAATTTATACGGACATTGCCATTTACGGCGATACTATAAAAACACTTGAATCATTAATAACTCGCGCATCGCTGAATGAGATATCGAACATTTGCAATCTTACTCTCTATTGATTTCTTAGTAATTATGATATTTCAGGTAATTCCAAAGCAGATGAATTGGCCAAGAATGACACAAAGCAGGAGCTCTTGACTTCGGAAAGGCCAACCGGCTAATAAGAGATGTCTGGCCATTCAAGACAGGCCCCAGCCAACACGCAAAACCAAAACGATAAGCCTGCTAGTGATAAGCAGAATAGATATGGGGATCTAAGTCGGGATACTAAGATGCCATTGTAGTTGCATGGATGAAGAGGATGAGTAATATCACCTACTATGTAGTTGCCCGGCACTCTCTTCAACAATTAAGCAGATTCTTCGCGGATACTTTTTCGAGGAACTTACAGATATAACCCAGTTAGATATCAATAAGATGTTTAATGGTTCCAAGAGTAATGGAAATAACTGGCTTATATGGTAACAAAATGAACTTCATTTGACTAAAGAGAATCATATCGGTTATAGACGACAGCCGCCTTAAAAAGCATTATACTATTTCTAAGCTTTCATGCGTATCTTTTCGTACCTTCCAACCGATTCGGATATCGAGGTAAGAAAAGACTTTGAACATTCGCTGAAGAAGCTATGAATTAGAACCCATCGTTAATGATTTTTTGATTTTCAAAGCATAGACGCGGAAAGATACTCGTATTGCATTTTTGCAGAAGACTTTTTCAGGAATTAGACTTAAGAAAGTACACAATTCTCTTTAATAGATTTTCTCCTGAAAAAATTTATGTGAGCATAACATGTTGCCGTTTCGATAAGGAAACGAATCAGTTTTCTTCTTCTTCCTATTTCGGCGAGTTTATGATCTGAATTCAAGGGAACATAACTCTCCCACTTGGGCGGTCTGATATCTCACACCTCATAGGTTGACCGCATTCCTTAATTATAGCATCGATACAAGTGTAAAACCCCCTAAAGCGAGGTAAACAACAAAAGTTAAGTAGCAACCAAAAAATGCTTACAAAACAAACCAACCCTCCCACTTCACTGCATTTCTAATGATCCACTTGTGGGGTTCGCCTGTTTGACCTCACAAAATATCGGCAAGCCTTCGGATTTTGAATCACTTCGTTACTGAGACAAACCAAGTGATGGTGTTGTTGAACTAGTGTGGTTCAGAAGTTTTCTGGTCTTTCGCAATATCGTTGATATTGCCTTTTTTGCGGGGTTCAATTGATCTCTTGAGATGGTTTCTTTAATGCGAAGGCTGATGCTAAATATCCCTTCCTTAGATGAGTGCATACGATGCACAGCTGCCAAAAGTGCGATTCGTCTTAAACAATCGGGCGTATGGAGCAAAGCTCCTTTGGACATGGATCTATACTCAACAGATTTCGAAAAGAACCACTCCACTTTTATTCCCGAAAGACAAGAGTGGGACTCCAACACATTAATTAATGTAGAGGATATTGAAATATACACTGACGGGTCTAAAATGGATATCGGGATTGGCTCTGGGTGTTTTCTGCGAGTCACTTGAAATCAAGGACTCATACAAACTCTTGGATGACTGTAGCATCTTTCAAGGTGAGGTCTTCGCCATTGATAGGTCTGCACAGACTATACATAGCAAAAAAATAAATCCTCCCAAGAATAACATTTTCGAGGATAGTCAAGCGGCAATCAAAGCAGTAGACAGCCAGGAAGACAGATCGCAAACAGTTACCAGATGCCGTAACACGTTGAACAGAATATGCAACACTCATAATGTAACTCTCTGCTATGTTCCCGGACATAGTAATATAAAAGGAAACGAGACAGCAGATGAACTAGCCAAAAAGGAATCAGCATTGCATTTTCAACACACTCGGATGTCAGTAAAAACTCCAATTGGTGAACTGAAAATGAAAATAGACCTAAAAGTAAGAGAACTGATTAACTCCGCTTGGCACGCCAGAAGCGAATGTGTCATATCTCGCAGCTTATGCCCGACAGTGGATGAAAACAGAACAAAAAGCCTTTTGGCGACGAATAAAAAAGAGATTGGGTTCTTGACAGGTGCGCTAACAGGACACTGCCCGATGAGGGTCATGGCTGCTAGATTAAGCGTCAACACACCCGACCACTGCAGGAGCTGTCAGGATATAGAGGAGACAGAAACCATCAAACACCTGCTATGCGATTGCCCACATCTTCAAAATTGCCGCCTCCATCATATGGAAAACAGGTTTTTTGACGAACTAGGGAATCTCATTAAAGTCCCACTAAGGAACATGATAAAGAGCACAGGCTGGTTTACAACAGAACCGACCGCAAGATAATTATTAAAGTATAGGTTCCACACTACAGATGGAAAAACAATGGACCGAATGGCCCCCGTGATAACTACTTAGGTGCATTTCCCTCCAATCTAACCTAACCTAACCTAACCTTGATGTGAAGGCTTCCACGGATCTTCGAACTTCTTATTCGATCCATCTTTCATACTTCCTGCACATTGTCTAACATTGTAAACCGTATGTGAGTGCTGGACACAACTTTCAGCATAAGAAGCATTTTTTGCACACATAAGATAGTGAAATTCATCCATTCGTAGCGGCACTTCATCCACTTTACGCCTACGCGATGATTGATGACATCATCACAGGTTTCTTCGCTATTGATCACAGATCCTAGATATTTGAAACGAACCAGTTTTCTCTCTTACGAGGGCAAAGTGAAAAGTTCTCGGCCTGACAATGAAAGACTGCGATTTTAAGTTAAAAAATGATTTTATTTTTCTACATAATCTCCCTTTACTTCAACATACTTAGTCCAGCGTTTCTATAGTATCAGTTATCCTTCTCTGAAGTGAGAGTCTGGAAGGCTGTGAAAATATTCATCTACGGCCCTCTCAACTTCTGCATTGAATGCGAAGCGCTTCCCAGATACAAATTTCTTCAAGTTTGGAAACAGATGGAGATCTTAGATTGCCAAATCAGGTGAATAGGGGGATGGCCGAGCAAATCGTTCCCCAAATCCCGCAGTTTTTCCATCGCCAACGCACACTTGTGTACATGTGCATTTTTTTGGTGAAAAATGATTTTTTCCTTCTTCAAGCCAGGGCTCTTCTCGCGAGTTTTGGCATCAAGCTGGTCAAGAAGGTTGGAGTAATATTCGCCTGTAATTGTTCTGCAATTCTCAAGGTAATCAATTAACAGGATCCCTTTCGCGTCCCAAAACACACTGGTCATGACCTTTTCGGCAGATGCGATCGACTTGGCTTTCTTTGGCGCTAACCACCTGCTTCCACCCACTGCTTCGACTGCTGTTTCGTTTCTGGCATGTAGTGGTGGACCCATGTCTCATCCATGGTGACAAATCGCCGCACAAAATCGGTCGGATCCCTATTGAATCGGTCCAAAGATTGGCGTGAAAATCGTTTGCGCATTTGCTTTTGATCGGCATTCAGCAAATGTGGCAGCCATCTTGCGCAGAGCTTTCGCATCCCTAAGCTTTTGTGCAAGATGTTTCCTTCGCACCCTCTCTTCCGATATACACACAGCCTCAGCTATCTCACTCACCTTCACTCGCCTATCGTCCAACACGATAACATGCACTTTTTCGCACGTGGGTCATCTTCGAGGGTCGTGCGACCACGTTTAAATTCAGCTGCCCACTTTTTAACGGTTGACATGGAAGGAGCAGAGTCCCCGTTAACTTTTGTCAACTTTGGATGAATTTTTTTTCTAAGCTTAGAAACACGGAACTCGGCTTTTCAAACAAAGCAAAATACTTAGGGTTGACCCTCGATAGTAAACTTAACTGGAAACAGAACATTCTAGATCGAACCAAGAAAGCGGAAATCGCCATATACACCTGTAAAAAGGCTATAAGTCCTAAATGGGGTCTTCAACCTAATATAGTCCACTGGTTCTACCTGGCGGTGGTCAGACCAATCCTGCTTTATGGTGTTCTCGTCTGGTGGCCTGCACTCGAAACAAGGTGCAACACAAACTCTATCAAAAGAGTACAACGATAAGCATGCAAATGCATCACAGGGGCTCTCAGGTCCACTCCCACAGCCGCCTTAGAAACCCTACTTAATATATTTCCCATTGACATCTTTGTGAAAATGGTAGCATCTAAAGCAGCCCTAAGACTTAGAGAATCTCTCCAGTGGTCAAGCCACATGAAAATCTTACAAAACTCCAATCTCAGAGTAACAGATTACATATCCCCATCTATTGATTTCAATATCAAATATAACACCACCATCCCTGACAGATCCGCATGGGAGGAAGGTATCATTCTAAATGACGCCGCAATCGAAATCTATACAGACGGTTCCAAAACTTCGGACAGCACAGGACTAGGTATATTTTCCGAATCACCTAGAATAAACGTAGCTCTCCGACTTCCGGACCACTGTAGCATCTTTCAGGCGGAAATATCGGCTGTTCGTGAAGCAGCGCGCAGACTCTCTATATACCCGATAGATGGTAAGTCTATCGTCCTTTATATAGACAGTCAGTCAGCGATTAAAGCTCTGGACGCCAACAATAAGATCCAAGTTGGTCAAACATTGCCGCGAATCTCTTAACGAGATTGCGGACAGATGCAATATTACTCTGTGCTAGGTCCCAGGACACAAAGATATTCCAGGCAACTGTAAAGCGGATGAACTAGCTAAACAAGGCACCGTACTTCCTCTCGATGTCAATAGAGAGGCACCGGCACCACCAATACAATTAATGAAAACCCGTATGTTTAACGAAGCGCAATCAGGTGGAGTAATCTACCTACGTGCGCATCGACCAGGAAGATCTGGCCCTTACTTGACGCAAAGAAAACCAAAAATCTCCTTTCATTAAATAGAAGGAACATAAGCCTCACAGTAGGAATAGTCACAGGACACTGCTTGTTAGGTAGACACGCCACTAGAATGGGTGTCCCAGCAAACGATTTCTGCAGAAGCTGCAGAGATGAAGAGGAGGAGGAGAATAGTCTCCACCTCCTTGGCACATGCCCAGCGCTAGCCACACTAAGAAAGAAGCTACTAGGTGAATACTTCTTTGAGGACCTAAGTGACCTGTCTAACATAGACATTAGAAACTTAAATAGATACATAGGTAAATCCAACTGGTTTAGCAGAAATGCCCCCCCTCCACATCACCACCACCCCTCCTCCCCCGCCATTGGTTACTATCAATCCGCAAGAGGTACTGCAACAGACACCTCCCAAGATCGATAGCTAACCCTCCCATATCACTAGACCAGTACCTGTAAATAACATTACTGCATAGAGGTAGCAGAGATTGATTGAGTCAATCAATCCCCCTATTACTCACATGCACACCACCTACACGGTGAACTAGGTATTAAGGGTTTGACTGAAGCAGTCACCCTACCTAGCCAAACCATCCCCTAAAGTTCGACTGCATACTAGTGCAAGATTGACTACATCAGTCATCTCGCTCTACTTTGCATTTACCACTATTTCTACGGCTTACCTAAGTATAGGTTCGATTGTAACAATTACCCTACCTAGTCCACACTTTATGCATAGCGGTACTTAAAGTTCGATTGAATTAGTCACTCTATGTACGCCTATCTCCTCTACACCTACACAATCCACCTAGGTATAAAGGGTTTGACTAAATCAGTCACCCCACCTAGCCAATACCATGCATAACAGCAATTAGAGTTAGACTGAATCAGTCACTCTACTATACATATGCACATCCACGCCTACACGGTTTATGGGACCTGCCAATATAACTTGCACACACCGTATAGGGGGTTCGATTGAATCAATCACCCCCCACTATACCTTCTCGGTACACCTTGACTTCAGGGTTGACTGAGTCAGTCACCCTCTCTACCCTTTTCAGTCAGCATTCTCAGCCAACACCCTCATGAGAAAGGTTAAGGTTCCCCTGGTTACCGGTGACTCGACCGAATACTCATGTGGTATCACAATGGACCCATGTGGTCTAAGTGTGTCCTGACCCTGTTAGGACAGCCACCTTTACCTAACCTAACCTTGGATGAATTTCCTTAGGGGTTAACCCATCCAAAACGAAGAATTTTATGACCGCACGATATTCAAGTTTATCCATTTTAACGAAAACACACAAGACGTCTACTGCAAAAATTTGTGTAAACAAACTACTTGAGAGAACAAGTTGAAACTTGTCATACGAACTAATGAGAAGTGCACCCAGGCAGGAAACATACACTTTTGCGGATTGGAACTCTATCTCTGCGTCAGGCCGAGAACTTTTCATCTGGCCCTCGTAATATATGCGTCTCTACAATGTAAGGTCAACTGAATGTCCATAAACAGCTTTGTTTACAAATGGACCTAATTTAACACCACATTTGGACAGTCTTATCTAACAGCGGTCCAGTCCTTAGTATTGATTAATAATCCCATCCACCCCATATTCCTCAATCAAGTCATTGATTGAATGAAGGTTGCACCAAAAAAGAAACTCCTTTCCTAACAGCATTTGGCGAAGAATGGATAAGTATATTGTTTGTTAGGTGCCATTTGTGTGTATGACACCTAATTCCCCAATGGATGTGTCGAAAAATGCACACCACTACATCTAAACTGCCAACACTTTATCCAAACTGCCAACATTTTCAAAGAAACTAAGTCCTGAATATCAACTGTTTATTTATCTTCCGTTCTTCTGAAAATACTCGAAATCCATTAAGCTCATTCACGGGCTATTGTTTCCGAACTTTCATTAACAATTCAAATGATGGAATTTCTCTGCCTCCTAACCACTAATTTCGTATTTCGTTTCAACTATTCTCTTCCACCATGCCATCCATTATGCGCTTTTGCTGCAGCTATGACCCTCAGACATATCCCCGACCGGTTCAAAAATGGCGGGTGGATAATTACACTTGAAATTTCCAATTAAATTCAATTGAAAGGGACGCCACTTTTTTTTCGTTAAACAAGTCAAGAGAGCTCTTTCAATGAAACAAAAAATCCAAACTATAACAACTCCATCTAGCTATTTGAAAATGTTTTCCAATGAAAGTTTTTATGCCGTTGTGCAGTATTTAATGCAGATTACTCATTAAGCTACTTAATTAGATGCGGGCTAAAAGGTTTATAGTTGCCTATAACATTTTAGTCAGTCTTTGTGTAAACAGTTCGTTTTGAATGGTAGGTACTTATCGGATGGATTAACGAGTGGCTGATGATATTTTCAGAAAATAATAATTCAAAGCGGCCACAGGTTTGAAGTGTATGTGCACACAAACTGTATCTATGCCTACCGCAGTCGTATTTATTCCGGAAATTGAAAATTGATATTTATAGCTGTCCTTGTATTTGGATTTAATTTTTAATCAAACAGAAAGACATATGTATGTTCCAGTTGGTTTAAAAATAATCATCTAACGAGTACATTTACAAAATCCACTTAACCAAACCAAAAGAACTTCTTTTTTTTATGAACCTCTTTATAAACTGTGAAAACTTTTTTAAAAGCAAGTAACTGATAAAAATGTTTTACAAGAGTAGAAAAGAACATAAAATAACTGCAAACACGATAACAAAAGAAGATGGGAAAGAGAAAAAGATACGAAGTTCCAAGAAATTGTCAATAAAATCTTTTTCATTTCTCCACTCTGGCTTGCGGGTTTTAAGTAAAGTTGAACACTTTTTATGGTAGCCTTACATACACCAGTAGGTGTCTTCTTTTATTTTATGCGTTACTTTATATCAGTATACTTCTACTCAACAAAATAACTGCAAATAATTATAGAATAAGAAGCAAGTTTCACGTCAACAAATAAGTAGAGAAGCACTCATATGTCTTTAATAACTTTTACTTTTCAATTAAAGTTCTTCCTTTTGTGTCGACGAAAACTATAAGTTTATTAACAATCGTTAAATGCTTTGGAACACTTTCCTTCTTTTATTTTTAATGTTTCTAGAGATTCGTTTATTATTATGACATGAATGGAAGCAAAAGAAGTGTGGCTAAAGTTGGTTCACTTTCCTCAATCTTTAAATCAAATGGGTGGAGTTGCTTTCGACGTGAAGAAGTGATAGGAAACCCTGAATGAGATTTTTGTTGATAAAGACATAGATTTCTATTGCTAGTCACATGTACTATTCAGGTTTCTTATATACTTCAGGTAATGTTTCTGTTTTCCTGGAGTTTTGTTGGCACGAATATTTACAGACGTTTAATACAAGATAAACGTTTCCTTCGTCAACTAAATTAAATCACCAATTAACCAAGTATATGCTGTCAACAAGAAGGGAAAGCCAACGAATTGGACAAAACGTTACAGTGGGCAGCTTTAACTTCGAGGTAGTAAGGGACTTTGTCTACCTTGGCTCTGCTATAAATTCTACAAACAAGATCAGCGCAGAAATCAACCGAAGAATAACTCTTGCCAATCGCTGTTTTTTTAGGCTTATAAGGCAACTCAACAGTAAAGCCCTATCTCGAACAACTAAGGAGACTCTAAATAAGACCTTGATCATCCCAGTCCTGCCTGATATCACCTGCCGCCTCTGCCTAGAAGAGGACGAAACCGGAGAACACATACTATGTGAGTGTGTAGCTCTGCGTAGCACTAGGAGAAGCATTTTCCTTAAAGAGATCATATCTCCAAAAGATCTAAGGAACTTAATTGATTATAGCTTTCATAAGGAGAGTCGAAGTACTGCTGCCCTTAAAGTGGCCTAGGAGAAGATTCAATCACGAACTATACGAGCTGTACAGCGACATCGACCTAGTCAAAAAACTGCGTATTGGACATCTGAGATGGCTAGGACATGTAGAGCAAATGGAAACCAACGCTCCGCCCTGCAGAGTCTTCGAATCTAACCCCGAGGGGCGACGTAGTAGAGGGACATCATCGCCGTAGGTGGCGCGCACAGGTTCAAGGGGACCTCGACCAACTTGGAGTGTGTAACTGGAGGCAATTAGCTAAAGACCGAGCTAAATGGAGAGGCTTCTTCGTTGAGGCTCAGGTTCACCCTGAACTGTAGCGCCACCGAAGTAAGTAAGTAAGTAAGCGAGGACGAGCACGCTTTTTGTTGACAAACTTTCCCTTATATAACGGGTGTGCCATCTTTTATGACGGTATGTAAACATTGAATAACTTTGACATTTATAATTTATTTATTTATTTAGCTTAATACAAGCACAACAATCTTAAGAGGCTAACTAACTAACAATAATTTAATAACTTAAAACTATGTGAATTAGTGAATTCTTATTATTATTATTAATATCTTTTATTTCTTTATTATTACTTTTAATAATTAGTTAAACTACTACTAAGGCCAAATTTAGGAGTGGGGAGGATGGATGTGCTACGGTGCATGTCGAAGACATTAGGGAGCTTATTTACATTACGTAGCATTCTGCTCATAGGTTCATATTGGCCGTATTCAGTGCGGTGGTAGGCAGGGCGGAATAGGGGTGCAGATCTTAAGCGTCGAGGGTTTGTATTAAGCGAAATCAGTTGCAGTAGGTGAGGACAGTCAATAATTCCGGCTAATAATTGATGCACAAAAAGTATATCAGCGATAACGCGACGTGTTTCCAAGGCTTGTAAGTTTAACAACTTTAGTCGATTCTCATAGGGAGGTAAATTGAAGGGGTCATTCCAGCCAAGACCTCGCAGGGCAAAGCGGATGAACCTGCGCTGAACAGTTTCAATTCTTTGAATGTGAACTTTATAGTATGGTGACCAAGCCTGGCTGGCATACTCGAGAAGTGGTCTGACGAAAGTCATGTAAAGAGATTTGGTTACCTAAGGGTTGGAGAACTCCCTAGACCAACGTTTTATAAAGCCTAGTGTTGAATTAGCCCTGCTGATTATATTATCAATGTGAGAACGAAAGTTAAGTTCAGTGTCGCAAATGATGCCGAGATCACGAATTAAACTAACTCTGGGAACAGGTTAATTTTTGAAAAAATAAGTTCTTGGCGGCAGGGGAGGGCGTCTGCGAGAGTAAGTGATATATTGACATTTTGCGACGTTGAGTTCTAAAAAGTTTTGTCGGCACCATGTGAGAAAAAGGTCTAAGTCAGCCTGTAGCGAGTGGGAATCAGTAGTGCAGGAAATTTGCTTTGAGATCCTCATATCGTCTGCGTAGATTGCCAGGTTGGATCCCGTAATGATAAGCTCGACATCGTTTATGGTCAATACAAATAACAGAGGTCCCCTGAGGTACCCCTGATGTCGCAATGATTGTGTTTGAAACGGAAGATCTGGAAAGGACACTGTATTGGCGATCTTCTAAGTAGGATTTAACTCATGAAATAAACAGTGGCGGAAAACCAACAGCTGAAAGTTTGAGGAGTATTATTTTGTGGGAGATTTTGTCAAACGCTTTACTGAAGTCAGTTGGACAGCCAACATAACCTACTGAAGTCAGTAGCCACAACGTCTACTTCTTTGCCTCTTTCCATTGCGCATAATGTGGAAGAAATGAATTCGGTGAGGTTGGTGTTAGTAGATCTACCCTTTAGGAACCCAAGCTGCTTAGGGGAGAAAATCAATTTACAGTGGAAGAAGATCGAGTCATAAACGATACGCTCAAAAAGTTTGGGTATACATGAAAGTTTAGCAATAGGCCTATAGTTTAGAATTTCGGTCTTGCAGCCCTTTTTATGGATAGGGATGATAAACGAGTCTTTCCAATAGTTTGGGGATGACATCGTTTGAGATAGATAGTTGAGAAAGAGCAGTAAGAGGTCGAGCTAAGTTGCTGATGCATTTTTTTCAAAACTATGGCCGGTAGTCCGTCCGGGCCAGAGGAGTAATCGTCCTTGACAAGATTGATCATGTCAACCACTATTGACTCGCTAATATTCAGAGATATTAGGAAGGTTTGACCACAGCCACTCAAGTAAGTAAAATAATTAAGATCGGGCTCAGCAGTGACATTTGAAAATGCCTGGCTAAAGAAATCAGCAAATAGTTCGGTAATTATTTTGGGATCCGCGGACGCGCAGCTTAAAAATTTTAATGTGGAAGGATACCCGTCAGATTTCCTTTTAGTGTTGATAAATTGGAAGAACCGTTTGGGGTTGGAAATAAGATCGAACTGCATATGATCAAGGTATTCAGAGTAAAGTGATTCACACAACGCCGAAAAGTTGTTATACGCCGAAAGATAATTAGAAAGGTCAGACTCAGATCTGGAACCTAGATATGCCTGCCATAGGTCTGGCTACGCGAGTACTCAAATTTTACTTTGAATCAGGTCGTTTTAGTGAAATAATTTATTAAATTTCTACGAAGATCCTTTAAGCCTTAGAAGAATCAAAGTCAATGCTGCTTTCCGAATTTTCTTTTGAAAATAAATTGTGACTCTAAAATGTTAACTTGTCTTGGGTAAGGAAGTTTGAGTGAATCGAATAGTGGAAATGAGTTTTACGTATATATTTATATTTACAGTTGATTTGACCGACCAGCATTTTATTTTTTATTTTTCCCATGTAATGTACTTCATTCATTGCACCCCATTATCCCCATTTATATAAATGTCATTCTGCCATATCTTGCGCTTATCCTACCTTATAATGCGTGGACATATTTTCACTGTCACTTTCTAACAATTCATGACTTATGATCAGATACACCATATATAGATGAAATCATAAAAATTTACTGCTCCTTAACATGTACCAAACAAAATCTTCTTTTACTTTACCCGTAAAACGTTATTCTTTTACAGAGTTTACAATTCCAACAAACTGTGACCGTTACCAATTCTCCCTGTCTCATTTCGCAGCTAAAAAACATAAGCCATTGGCCAAGCTCCACAAAATAGCCGTCACATACTGCCATTCTGTCCAACAAATCTCATCTAATCTGCTTCATATTTCCAATAAAATCATGGAATTCAAAAAAAAATAGAACGAAAAAAACAAGGACAAAAAAATCAAATCCCGGCTAAACTGAACACGAAAGGTTTTTAATGTCACAATGGACTATCTCACCGCTACCCATCCTTCCACATTATTTAACACTGATTCGCTCTCTCTTCCCCAAAAATAATCCTTGAATAACGCACAAAAACCCAAAACTCCCTGCAGTGAGTACTAAATCGGAGGACTGCAGTTTCCAAAAATGTGCTGTCACCGACAAAAAAAGAAAAAAAAAAAACTAAAACGAATCTCAGTACGACACATTTAAATGCTCGTTGTCACTCCACCATGCTACGTTCTGTTTCAAAAAAAGGAAGAAAAATTGTGAAAACACTCACACGTCCAGCTTGGGAGAGTGGAATGTGCAACGACTCTAGGACACAAAATTCTATCCAGGAGCAGAGTGGTTACCATCGCTAGGTACGAAACCATTTTGTATGGACAAATAGTTAAAGCTATTCACGTCTCGACTATTTGCTTATATATACCAGAAATTGCATTCGTGATTCCGCTCCATTGAACCGCTTGTATGCACACACGCCTCACCGAAATTGGATTTTTGGTAAAAGGGACACTACCAACGCCTTCATCATCATGATCATCATCATCATCATCATAATCATCATCATCATCATCATCATTGTCGTCGTCGTAGTCACCATCAAAATTCACGGTAGTCTGCCATAATAATATAAACATAACCATCCGCAGGGTTAGCGCTCCATATGCCCTCCTTCTCCTGAAAAGGTTTTAAAAAAAATATCAACCCTTTTGTATGTACATATGTTTATTCCTCGTGTCAGGGGTGCGAAACCTCCCACCACCTCTGAACCGAATCATCCCTTAATTCAGTGCGCGTAGAGCTTTCAAACGTCACCACTTAAATCAGTTGGCTGGAGTAACATAGATTCGATTAAAAGCAAATTAAAACCATCAATTAGTTGATAAACAATTTGGGCTGATTAAGGCACTCCGCTCTATGCTACATACATACATCAGCGTTGAGGTAGATCCCTGTGTTGTAACATTCCGTCAGACAGGCAATTAGTCGGAGCCCTCCTGTGCTTGTGCTAAGAATACAGATGCTGAGTCATATTCTTTTTGTTTTCGCTTATTAAATTTTCATTTACTATAATCTGCTTTCGCGAAATTTAGTATGCGGCCGCAAAAACGAAAGTACAACGCGCGAACGTACGCACACAAGAGTTCGGGAGACAAACAATGCCAAGAAGATGCCTACTCAGGATGATTAAATTAGGGAGCTGTGGGATTTCCGGTAGCGAAAGGGATACACGCATATGGCGTTTGGGTTTAGTTAAGTTCTTGGAAAGGGAATGCGCTGATAAAGAGGTCAAGTGGAATGGAATGAAAAGGTCAAAGAAGGGACTAATTTCTATTAAATGAATTACGCGGAAAATCACTTCAACTCTGTTGATGGTGCCGTAGTAAAGCGGATATTTTTCTTCGGAGCTTAGGACGGATGAGTCAATTTTTTGCAGGATATCTAAAATTGCGGCAAAATGAAAGAGATACACACACGAGCAATGGATAAGGGTTAAGAAGTTTTTATTTGTTTTTTTTTTTTCTTAACATTTATTACTCACTTTCCTTATTGAGACCATTTTTTCGCTGGAGGGTAGTAGAGCATTAATCACGAGTACCGACATTCTGTGTAGAATCTTGTGAAGTGCGTCAGGATAATCTTTTCTTGCATCGGTACATTCCATACTTTGTGAGTAATTGCCAGTGGCCTTTTTTTGACTTAGACTTAGTGAGTACAGAAGGACTCACAGCGTAGACATCTACTTACATAGTTTCAAGCGATAACAATAGGTCGGTCAATTTATCTCTTTAAGTTCAAGTACAGTCTATTCGGCACGTTTTGAGAAGCTGAGCTAAAATAAAGCCACTGTAAAGATATGCCTCTAGTAAGCTCCCTGTCTTTTTATTTTATGTCTAATTCTGATCACAACTATTTACTCAACTACAGCTAGCAGGTAAATTAGTACCCGCTCCATGGTAAAGTACTTGCGGGCAGATCGAAAGTGTAGACACACATAGTAAATTAAAGATCCATGCCATGGATCTATCATTAGACCACTCAGAGACTTATTAAAACTTACCGGAACTTTTGAACGATGGATGCTCATGACGTCTAAGGACGCCAAATTGCCGAGGTTATCATCTCTAGGTGGAGCATTCTTTTATGGGATAGGGCTGGACATGTGCTTCGCTTCATCCAATTGCTCCGGACGTGTACAACAAGTGTCCAGATGGGTCTTACCTGATTTTCCTCGAAGCCAGCACTGTCCAATCGTCCTAGAAACCAGAATAAAGATCCCGTTGGTAAACTCCACTCAGCGGCCAAGGTGGAACTTTTAGAAGTCATCATGGCAAGATTTCACCAAAGATCGTAATAGCCACATCAAAGAAGCACATCCCACGCAGCTATTGAAAAGAATATGTTCCCGATTGGAGCTCTGATAGTGACCGGCTATATAAAGAATTTCAGAAGAGTGGTTGCACCGAAATTGCAGAGGAACTCTTACAATCTCTGAATAATACACCAAAAGAAAAGTGGATAAAAACTACACAAAACCTGGACTTTACCCGTTCAAGTAGAAAGGCTTGGAGCCTCATCCGGAAGCTTGGAGGATCACACCAACCCAAGATCGATCCACCCCTGATTGCAAATCGGATTGTCGAGGTTTCCAAAGCAAAGTCGGACAAAGCCCACACCCAACACATTAAGAGGCTATTAAAAGAGCTTAAAAAAGTGACCCCTTTAACCTCTGCATACTCTCGACCTTTTACAATTTCCGAACTAGAAGTAGCCATCGCCTGCTGTAAGCATGGAAAAGCCGCTGGAGCTGATGGAATCTATCCTGAATTTATTAAAAATTGCGGGAAAAACACTAAGATCTGGCTATGCAAATTTTTTAGCAGCATTCTATCATCCGGTAACCTGGCCATTGAGTTCAAGAAGTCAAAAATCATTGCGGTACTTAAACCAGGGAAACCAGCCGACAAGGCCGACAGCTACCGACCAATTGCTCTCTTAAGTGTATGCTATAAAATCCTTGAATGTTTAAATACAACAGAATTGAGGTACCCATTAATGAAGTTATCTCTATAGAACAAGCTGGATTCCGAAAAGGTCGTAGTTGCACTGACCAAGTACTCGCCCTAACAACTTATATTGGGGATGGCGAGGCCACACTCTCAGCAGATCTTGGCTGCCTGGGAGAATACTTTAAGAAATGGAGGCTGACACCCAGAAAGGCTAAAACTGAGTCAGCGTACTTTCACCTTAATAGCTAACTTGCACACATGCCACTCGAAATTTCCTTCAACGGTACGGTCCTGCGACATAATAAGAGCCCCGAGTATCTCGGAGTAACCATCGATAGATCCCTTACCTTTAAGTAGCACTGTCTCAACACCACAGCCAAGCTGAAAACAAGGAACAACCTGCTTCAAAAACTTGCGTCCAGCTCCTGGGGATCATCACCCAGTACATTTCGAACTGCCGCTTTAGGACTGGTTTACTCAACTGCCGAATACGGAGCCCCCGTATGGTTAAATAGCGCACATACTACGAAAATTGATAGCCAACTCCACATCGCAATGCGCCTAATCTCTGGAACAATTTAATTGGGGTGGACCTTATTCAATGCCTCCCAGTCTTGAGCAACATTACCCCACCATCACTTAGACGAAAGAACGCACTCGTCAGAGAATTTACCAAAATTCAAAACAACCCGAACCTTCCAATTCACATATACTCCAACGAAAAGGATTCATATCGGCTGAAATCCACCTCTGAAGACAGCGACTAGACTGCATTTGTATAACTTCAACATCAACGAAAAGTGGGAAAAAGACTGGAGGAATTTTGCCTCAAATACCTGCAGTAACATAGTTAACCCGACTGTTCGCATACCAGGATTCAACCTACCCCGAAAAACGTGGACAAAACTAAATTGGATAAGGACCGAGCACGGCCGCTGCAGAGACTATCTGTTCAAATTGGGAGCAACAGCATAGTGCATGTGACTGCGGGGAACCTACCCAACCGATAAGACACATTGTTTCCAGTTGTCCCCTCTCTATGTTTAACGGCAACCCCAATGACATCCACAATATCACACCTGATGCCCTTCTCTGGTTAAGCAGCCTAAATACTATTCTCTGGTGGATGGTTTCCTCCTCCTGCTCCTTCCTATGGCTCCTACAGATGTCTCTAGAAAGGAAGCCGCGCCTTTTGACATGTAAGCCTATAAGACAGTGTAAAGTGAGGACATCGATAACGCAGCTGATCTATGATCGCTTTAGCTTAACCAATTCTGCGCTACGTTTCTTGTCCAGCTGAGGCCAGATCTGTTTCGAAATGTGACACGTTAAGCTGTTCTCCCATCTTTGGTTGGTCTTGCTAATAGCTTTCAGCTTTAGTAGATGTTTACATGTAGCGAGGGGCATACCCAGGGCTCGATTGTTACGCAAAATCCTTAGAGTTGTACCCTGCAGTCTGTAAAAATACCCACCTGTGAAGGCATGTCATTTGGTAATGCCTTAGTGCATCTGATATCCTTAAATCACAGTATCTCATATGACGGCAATTATAGAGCTTTCCAAAAATGTTTCATATCTTTGGATGTCATTATCTTCCTTTTCATGTGTAACTTGCTCTTTAAACACTTAATCAATTTTAAATCTCCTACATGACCTTTATATAACCATTTCCCTACTTTGTCTGTAATTGTTCAAATATCTATCGTTTCTAGAATCTAATTTTTAAATGCCAAGCCAAATCTCTGTCAAATATTGTTCCAATCGAATTTCCTACCATGCGTCAACTTTCAAGGTTAGAATTATTTCTCTCGAAAACAATTTTACTGTCTGCCTCTGTATTCCTAACAATCTCACCTCTCGCACTGAGTCCGCCGTCAGAACGGAAATCCCCCGCACAATTCATCTGCCAGCACATTCCACACACACCACGAGTCCCAAGTGCAGTCGACCAAACAGATGTCCTTGCCGAGGGATAAAGTGATTTTTCCTACTTATTCAACTTAGTCACCGGAATAAAAACAACCTTTTGCAAACTTTTATGCATGCGTGCATGTGTGCCATGGCATACAAATGCTTGTTCAGAGACTTTCAGGTACTTTAGCGGAAATTCCTTCCGTTCTGGCTGCTCTGTCTTCTCTATCCGCTTTGTTGGCTACCAACAAACCTTACGACAATGAATTTGAACTTCAAGACCACCCTCTGTATGGTGTCATGCAATTCTGTTGTGCATCGTGGGTGGGCTGCATTAATTATTATTAAGGTAATTGTTTCAATCCTCTACCTTTGTTTGTATACACTCACACATACAACGTCCTACCGTAGGGTGTTGTTTAGTTGTTTTTCTTCTCAGAAATTATATCAAAATGATTTATTATACCCGAAGGACACCATTTTGTGGTGTTGATACCATTTGCTAGTTGCAAGATGCCTTTCTCTGTTTTGTTTAATTTTTATTTTTATTCTTTTTTTGTTTTGTAATTCCTCCCCTGAGTCCCGTGTGGGTGACCATAAAATTTGTTCGGAATTAAGCGTTCTGCCACAGCAGGAGTGCTGCACCAGTAGTAGCCACTTTTTGTTTTTATGACTTAATTGCATAAGAATTTAATTGTCTTTTCCTGGAGGGGGATTAAAAGAAGCAAGAAGCTTTTCAAAAATGCTCTCCATTAGCAATTGGATACATTTTATATAAATATATGTATGTACCGCCCCCTTGGATTATTTGGCTGATTGCTAAACAATTATTGCCCCCTTCCGGTGCGCAATAGAGAGCAATTGATTGTTACGACACTGTAACACAGTAGCGAAAGTAGCAATGTGTGTATATCCGTTTTAATGAATTTTAAATGAATCCATAATACCACAAGAGATGAGAGTTGGCAAAAGTTTGCTTTTCCTAGATTTCGGTGTGGGTGGTGTCATTGGCGTATGTGTCTAATTTTTGGGGTGAAGTCATTTGCATTTATTTGGAGAAGGGTGGAAATAGGGCAGCGATTGATTTAGGTATTTAAGGAGTTTGAGCAATTTAACATATAGGGTGGGTTATAAGTCACAATACTGTTTAATAAATTATAATTTTCGTTTTTATATCTTTTTAATTTTATTTTTTAGACTATATGATATAAGATCTGGAGAAACAATAATAGGGAAATTCATAACTGAAAAAGAGCCTGAAAAATAGAATTGAAAATACAAGTGAATTCAAAATCTGATCATGAGCGATGAAGCACTTGAATGACTTTGTTAACAAGCACCACTCGTGGATCAGGGGTGCCTACTAAATATCCGAGATCCATTCCCCAGTGTCAACTGCATCCCATTAGATGTACGGTCAGCATCGTTTGCCGGATCCACAAGAAAGGAGAACCCTTTAACTGCGCCAATAATAGAGGCATCGGTCTCCTCAACATCGCATACAAGATTTTTACTGCGATTTTATGTGAACGCCTGAAACCGTTTAGCAACAGCCTGATTGGACCCTGTCAATGCGGTTTCAGGACCGGAAAGTAAACCACCAATCTAACTTTCACACTTCGACAGATACTGGAGAAAACCCAAGAAGTAAAAAATCAATACTCATCATCTGTTGATCGACTTTAAGGGTGCCTATATCATCTATAGAGAAGAGCTATGTAGAACAATGTCTTGTTTAGACATTCCTGTCAAACTCGTCCGCCTGTGCAGGATGACGATGGAGAACGCTCTTTGCTCCATTAAGGTTGGTAATGACCTCACCGAGACATTTGATGTCAAAAAAGGTTTTAGAGAATGTGACTCGCTGTCATGTGACTTCTTTAATACTGTACTTGAACAGATTGTGTTACACTTTTAATTCGCGCCCCGATTAGATATTTAATTAACTGGTTAAACTAATAAAAAAAAAATAAAACGAAATACGAAATAAACCCGGCGATCGCTTCTGCAATCGAAGACGAAATGGCGGGACGTTTATAAACGTCAGTTGAGAGCAAAAAGTAAAAACGGCGAAAAAAAGTGCAACACAACACAGCACGTTAATGCTGTCGCTCACCGGCCGCTCAGCTAGGGTGGTTCGATTTAACAAATATAGAACGCGCGTAAAAAAAAAGGGTAAAAGAAAGCTATGATTATTGTACCGAAATGGTTTCGATACTATGGGCGCCACGAGGCGGCAAGGTCTCCAGGCAAAGGGGCCAGAGGGTTAGGAATAAGCTGTTTCTCTTCCCTAAGACCGTCCATACGTGGTGAAGAGCCACACCCTACACGAGGTGCCGCTGTTGTTAACGGAATATGGCGGATCTAAAGAGGAAAACTTGAAAAAACCCGGAATCCCAGGTGTGAACTACCGTGCCTATGGGATGAATGGCACCACGTTACGGTGTCTTCTAACGGTGAACTCTGGATACCTTGGGGTCCTCCAGTTTCAATTAATTCCCCTTACCTGTATACAGGGGGTGAGTACAGGCGGACATCTTCTTCCCCCTTACTCGTGGGACCCTAATGTCAATTCAAAAAAACAATAATATAACTCAAAAAGCGAAGAGTGTAAACCGGTCGGGCACTCCTAGCTCTATAAAAACCGACCGGTCGATAGGAGATACGGAGGAAGCTCTGCTTCGTACTTCGGATGAAGAAAGCGTTGGAGCAATCGACCTGAACCTGGAAAGGCTCTTTCTAGATGACGCTTGCTCCATCGGTAGCTCATCCCTCTCTAATGCGTCAACTAGCTCCCGACGAGCAAAAAACTGCAAGTTGACGGTCAAGAGACTAGGGACTAAGAGGTGGGAAGAGCTCTCAGAGCCAGATAGGAAGAGACTCCACAACGCACGGGCCTACCTGCAGGAGTTGGCCTTATCAGAGCGCTCGTCAGTGACGGGCTCACAGATGGGGAAGACCCCTGCAGCTATTCTGAGCGTGAGAGAACCGATGGGACCGCCAAAGTCTACGATAAGCCGTAGCCAGTCTAGACCTGAGGCGATCACATTGGCAATCTCGGAGCAGCCTCCCATCGCAGCAGAGCCACAGAAACCATCCGAGTGCAGCAATTCAGATGTCGGGGTGGCGAAGACGGACGATCCGAACGGGGCAAGCCGCAGCCAGCCTCGTGAGGAAAATCGGTCAACGCCCATGCCGGATGGTGAATGTGGCCCTGCTGACAATGGAAACTCTACTACCTGTAGCTTCGCGACAGTAGTCAGCGCGGGTGGACTTGGCCTGGGACTAGCCCGACCATCATCCACGGCCGAAAAGACTAGGGAAGTTAGGGCACAGAAGAGGACAACAACGCTCAGAAATAGGAAGCGTAATGCCATTAGGCTAATTCGGCGGCTTAAAAAGCGTGATCCGAAGTCCTTCACGGACAAGGAAAGGGAGGCTCTGGACAGGGCCAACAACACGCTCAAGCTCGCAGGGTCGACTAGGTGCACTGATCAGCAGGACCGGAAGGTAAGAAGATCGCCTACGGTGGGAGCGGGAAGCCGTCAGCTCCCCATCTCGATCGTAGCTGGTCTTCGGTCAGCAACCGACCCTAAGCCATCTGTGGCAGGGCCGGCTGCAGACTGCTCCAAGAAGGCAACCTGCAGAAAGGACGACGACACAGCACTACGAACGGTCAAGGGTCAGATTGCGTTGAGGGGGGAATGCCGTTTGCCACCCTCCTCTGCTGCAAACAAACCTACGCCGCTCTCGACTGTTCGGGGTAAAGGGATACAACCCGTCCCCATCGTGAGAAGTTCTAGGGCTTACGCAGACGCTAGAGAACGCAGCGCAGGGCAGACTAGGGGAACGGACGGAGGCCTACTCGCGAGAGGGAAGGTAAGCCTCTTGCCAACCTCCCCGATCACGGGCAGGCTGAGGCCCTTGTCAACCGAGCCGGAGTCAGTCGTTAAGACGTCATCCGAGCCGATTGCGAGCAGTTCCAAACGAGGTAGACATGACGACACGATCTCGCCGCCTACGAACAGTACCAGCAAGAAGGCCAGGCTGGCCGCATCTGCTAGTGCTGGTCTACAGGTGGCGATTGTAGACCATAACAGCCCAGAGAAAAGACTCAGCAAAGACCAGTGGAGGCTCATCGAGCTGCGCATACTCGAAGCCATCAATTCCACCATTGTCGAGAAGGAGGGACAATCCCCTTTCTTTGAGCAACTGACCACCTTCAGAGGTTTTAAGCTCCTTTCATGCGACAACGAGTTCACGCTTAAGTGGCTCCAAACTTTCGTGGCTAGCACGCAGGCTCCATGGGCTAATGCCGACATTCGACTCGTCGAAAAGAAGGACCTGCTAGAATTTACTAGGCCAAAAGGGCGTATCCTGATACCTGGCCCTCATATTCCCAAGGAGCGTATTGAAAGGAACCTACGGCACCTTAACCCGGAGCTCCTTAGCGACGACTGGGAGGTGCTTGAAATGGGCGAGCACTCAGAAAAGGGCACAGAGATCGTGGTCCTGCTCAACCATAGATCAATGCCTATGCTAAGAAGGTTCAATAATAAAGTTCGCACTGGTATCACCCGGTGTAAAGTCCGACCCTTTACGGATAGGACAGAGAGGAAGCAAAGGGGGGCGGGTGACAAGGTAAGAAGAACATGAAATTCATTCAAATAAACCTGCACCACAGCATATCTGCTAGCGCCAATCTTATATATCTTCTAGGCGAAAGGAACATAGACATAGCTCTCGTACAAGAGCCATGGATCTCCCGTGGCAAAATTAGTGGGCTAAATCATAAAGATTTAGCACTGTACAGCAGCGAACCGCTAAACGCGGACCGTAAGAACAGAACTTGTATCGTAGCTAGGAAACACATTAACTTATTTCTTCTATCTACCTACAGCAATTCAGACCAGACGGTAGTAAGGCTTGACCGGAGGGGGCTCCCCCCACTGATTATCTCAGCCGTGTACATGCCTTACGATGGAAATGATGGACCGCCATCCGAACTCACCCGCGCCTTAACCAGGAAAGCGGAAATCGAGAGATGGGACCTACTACTAGGCTGCGATGCGAACGCACACCACGCGCAATGGGGCAGTGGTGATACAAACCCACGCGGTGAGTTGATTTTCGAATTTATTATCGAACATAATCTTTTAGTAGCCAATAGGGGTTCTGAACCCACTTTCGTAGTTAGAAACAGGCAGGAGGTTATTGACATTACACTAGCGAGTAACTCAAATACCCTCTCTATAGACAATTGGAATACTTTGGAGATAGAATCCTATTCCGATCACAGATTTATTGAATTTAATCTCATTGAAAGATGCGACTTTCCCAAACCCCATAGAAACCCAAGGAAGACCGACTGGACTACCTTCAGTTACGAGGTGCGGAGGAAGGCGAATCTACCACAAGAATGTGACCTACATGAGCCAGCGGACATTGACCGAAAAGCCGAGGAAATCACTGCCGTCTTCAAAGAGGCTTTCCAGAAGGCATGCCCCGTAACCAGACCTAAGACAAAAGTCTCCCCCCCATGGTGGACCAAAGAACTAGGCAGAATAAGGAGAGGAACAAGGAAACTCTTGAACCTGGCGAAATCAACGGGAGCTGACTCTGACTGGGAGCTATACAAAGCCAGTCAGAGGAACTTCAAGAGCGCAACGCAAAAAGCCAGAAGACAGTCGTGGCAACGCTTCTGCGACGAGATCAAGGGTACAACAGAAACGGCCAGATTGAGGAAAATCCTCTCCAGAGAATCGAAGACTCTAGGTTCCCTAAAGAACACTGAAGGAAACTGGACCGAGTCCTGTTCGGAATCCCTTGAATTGCTTATTAAAACGCACTTCCCGGGGTGTACTACCGTACCATGTAGCAGTACTAATAACAATCACAGCGAATCGGAACCCCCTGCGGATCTGGTAACAGAGGACAGAATAGAGTGGGCAATAAGATCGTTCTCCCCTTTTAAATCCCCAGGACCTGATGGGATTATACCGATCATGCTGCAAAAAACTGCACCAATCATTACCCCAATTCTCAAAAAGCTATTTGCCAGTAGTCTTAAACAATGTTACATACCAAGAACATGGAGGGAGGTAAAGGTGGTTTTTATACCCAAGGCGGGCAAGGCTAGTCACACCACCGCGAAGGACTTCAGACCAATTAGCCTTACCTCTTTCATCCTGAAAACTTTTGAAAGATTGCTCGACATCTACATACGTAGCAGAATACGCCCGGGGGACTTATCCCCAGCCCAACACGCATACACGAAGGGTAAATGTGTGGAAACTGCCCTACACCATGTTGTCGGCTCTATAGAAAAATCACTTAAGGATAAAGAGTTCACACTAGCTGCTTTTTTGGACATTGAAGGAGCCTTCAATAATGTAAATACCGAAGCGGTTAAAAGAACCCTAAGAAACCTAGACATCGACATTAGTCTAATAAACTGGATTGTTAGCATGCTCGAGGAACGACATATAACCACCGAACTTAAGGGTTCAAAGCTCGAAGCATACGCCTCGAGGGGCACCCCTCAAGGCGGGGTAATCTCCCCACTGCTCTGGGTCATTGTTCTCAATGAGGTACTACAACAACTAAGGTACAGCGGGGTCAGAGCTACAGCGTACGCGGATGACGTCGTGCTGCTTGCTACAGGTAAATTCCTGCCTACCCTCAGCGAACAACTTGACGGAGCCCTCAATACTCTTAGCATATGGGCCAGGAGCTGCGGTTTAAAGGTTAATCCCCAAAAAACCGAACTCGTACTTTTTACGAACAAGAGGAAAATACCGGAGTTCAATACACCTTCTGTTGATGGTATCCCACTCAGATTATCCGATAGCGCAAAATACCTGGGCCTTGTACTTGACAAAAAGCTCAACTGGAGATTAAATATAGAGGAAAGAATCAAGAAAGCAACAATAGCCTTTTACTCATGTAGTAGAATTTTTGGTAGAACCTGGGGACCCTCCCCCAAAATCATACTATGGATGTATACGGCTATAGTTAGACCCATACTGACTTACGGCAATCTAGTATGGTGGCCAGCTGTCAACAAATGCACCAACTTAAAGGCAATCACCAAAGTTCAAAGACTAGCGTGCATTGGCATCACCAGTGCAATGAGGACAACCCCAACCGCAGGACTCGAGGCTATCCTCAACCTGCTGCCGCTAGACATCTTTATACGAACATCAGCAGCCATTAATGCTATGAGAATAAGTCAGTCAGCGAACTGGAAACCAAGCAGAACAGGTCACTCGATGATCCTACTCGATTACTTTGGCCTCATGCCCGTAACGGATTACATGACGCCATATTTAGACTTTACAAGGCCTTTCTCTACCGCCTACCCTAGCAGGGAAGATTGGAAAAGCGGTCATATACCTAATGCCGAATCTATAGCCATCTACACGGATGGTTCAAAAATGCGCACTGGTGTAGGATCAGGTATCTTCTCCGACCCTCTAGGTGTATCAATATCCATACGACTTCCAGACCACAGCAGTGTTTTCCAAGCAGAGGTCTTAGCAGTGGCAACAGCCGCCCGTGAGTCTGCGATAAGGGCAATACCGCCAGAAGGTATCACCATCTTTATCGACAGCCAGGCAGCTATAAAAGCGATTACTGCCATAGAAATTAAATCGAAGCTTGTGAAGTGTTGTCGAGAAGAGCTCAGGGTTCTTGGAGCACAGCACAAGGTATCGCTCTGTTGGGTCCCTGGACACGAGGGTATCCCAGGCAATGAGAAAGCCGACGAGCTGGCGAGAATTGGCTCAGCAGCCCCAACAGAACAAGTTGACCCCCCTGTGTGTATCCCGCCTTGCACACTCAAGCTCGCTGCAGGGAATAAAGCCACTGAGGAGGCGAACACAAGATGGAACTCCATGGAAACTTGCGCCATCACTAGGAAGCTATGGCCATCTTTCGACAAAGCAAAGACCGAGAGAATCATCCGTAAAGACAGGAAATCCCTTTCCACCCTCGTGGGCATCATCACGGGACACAACACTCTGCGGTACCACTTGAAGAAACTGCGCCTGACGGAGGAGGAACTCTGCAGAGGCTGTGGTGACGAGTCTTCAGCATTCCAGGAAAAAGTTCCTTGGTAAATTCTTCTTCCAGGATCTCGAGGAACTCTCCGGCGTTTCAACGGAAAAGATGTTGAACTTCATCAAATCATCGGGGTGGTTTGTATGCAGAAATGAAGTAAGTGACTGAGTAGTTTTTAGTTTCATTGGGTAAGGGATCACTTTTTCCCCCATGGGTACCACAATGGGTCATCGCTGACCTGAGTGTGGCAGAGAGCGTCGCTCCCTGCCAGCCCACATACCTAACCTAACCATGGGCGCCACGAAATCTTTTCGGAAGGAGATTTCGAAACCTATAGGGGGACTGAAAATATTTTTTCCACAAGAAATAAAACAAACAAGCGGGCGATTTATTAAAATGGAAAAAAGGGGTAATTAAAGAAACAAAGAATAGATTGAAAAAAAAAAAGAAACAAAGAGCAATTACCGGGATCGAGAAAAAAAACCTCCAGGAGGAAAAAAAGATCCCAACGCAAACAAAAAAATATCGCCGTAGGGGTGGCCCGTTACGGCAAGTCCCGAACAATTCAAGCCGAAAAATTACGGGGCGCGAGTCCCGCTTTTACCGGGAAATCTTAAACGGAACCGAATCCTACCGGGTTACGCAAAATTTAAAAAATAATTCCCTAAACAAAACGCGCGCTAATCTTTAACTCAAAAAAAAAACACAATCTAAAATGGAAAGTAAACTTATCTGTCTGTCTTGAGTTCCTTCTTGTTTTATGTTCCTCTTAATGGCTGCCCCGCTATGGCTACCGATTTTCCTTCAAAAATAAAACCCCTTCTGTCCTCGTCCTGGTCACTTCTTAGAATTTTCCTTTTCAAACTTTTCCTTTTTTTGCAATACACAACTATTACTATGTTGATCTTCAGCTTAAACCTCTTCTCAAATAAAACTTCCAATAGCTTCGCTGGTCAACCAAGAAGTGGTCACCCGCTGAATACTAGGCCTAGTCGAGCTTCGAGCCTTTTACGGACACATGCGTGAATTCCCGCACATTCAGCTATTGGTTTCAAGAGCAGCTTGCTGTGCATTACTCCGCTTATTTGCGTAAGTATGCAACCGCTCTTGAACCACCGCTATTATTCTCTCAGCTCTCACCCATTTTCCGCTGGCTCGAATTCGCCCGACTTGGCTTTTCTTCCACATCCGCTCTGTTTCTTTAAACAATTTGTGAAAATCGACATAGTGAAAGAAGATTAGCAATCAAAATTTACTACCGTGGGTTTCCTCCCACCAGTACTAAAAGAAGGGAATAAGTGACCTGACTAGCTACAGAACAGGCCCTAAAACGCCATTCTGCGCTCAACAAAATTATAATACTGGAAGGAAATAAAACAAGGAGTACTATTTTAACTACGCGATTAATCTAATCTACCCGGTAGACTTCCGCGTGGTTGGATTTCACAAGCCAACACCGGAGGTACAATCTATTAAAAGTCCGTAATACTGCTTGCATACGCTGACGATATTGACATAATTAGAGGGCTGTCACCGATGCGCTTGCAAGCATTTAGACAGAAGCGTTCAAAATGGGTTGAGCGTTTAACGAGGTTAAAACCAAGTATATGCTGTCAACAAGAAAGGCCAATCAACACCGACGAATTGGATAGAACGCCACAGTGAGCAGCTATAACTCTGAGGTAATAAGGGACTTTGTCTATCTCGGCTTTGCCATCAACTCTGACAATTATACCAGCGCAGAAATCAAGCAAAGAACAGCTCTTGCCAATCGCTATTTCTTTTTTGTTGAGCTAATAATTCAATTCAACAGTAAAGCCCTCTCTCAAACAACTAAGGAGACTCAGTATAAGACCTTGATCATCTCACTCCTGCTTTACGGCGCTGAAACATGGACTTTATTAAAAGTAGATGAAGTTATCCTTGTTCGCTTCGTTTTCGTTGATGGGTTTTGGAGCAGAAGATTCAACGACGAACTATACGATCTGTACAGTGACATCGACTTAGTTGAAAAACTGCGTATTGGACGTTTGAGATGGTTAGGATATGTATAGTGGATGGAGACCAACGCTCCGGCCCGCAGAGTCTTCGACTCTAATCCAGAGGAACGAGACAGTAGAGAACCTTCTCATCGTAGATGGCACGTACGAAAATCAAAGAAAAATCGAATAACTTGGAGTGCTCAACTGGAGGCAATAAGGTAAAGACCGAGCAAAATGTAGATGTTGATTGGTTGAAACCCAGGTTCATCCCGAACTGCAGTGCCATCTAAGTAAGTAATTTCAATAAAGCCAACATGCCACTCGTCGTGCTTACTTGCTCAACTCTCCGACCAGCTTTCTCCTGAGAACTGATATATAATCAATCATTCAGAAACCATGACACAAATATCAACAATATGAATTTTTAAAAAAAGTCTTAAGTGTGGCTTCTATTGGTAAGTCAAATTCATTTTCTTCCCACTGTACTCTCAAATTTTCCAAATTTCCAACATTTTTTATGAATCTTTTTTCTACCGCTAGGCTTCCTTATGTCCCATTAAAATGAGCAGTGTCAAATTTATATGATTATTCAACGAGGCAATGACGAATGCTTCTCTGTTCATACGAGAACCTATATAGAATAAAAATTTTAAATTCCAAAGTTTTTAGTTTGTTTTATATATTTATTTAAGAAACGTATACTCTTAATTACTACATAATTTATATTTATAGTTTATATTGAATACATTTTTTTAAAGTTGTTTCATTAATACAACTAGAGTAAGATTAAAAAAAAAAAACTTTTAAGCAAAATGCGTAAAATACTTCTTTACCACACGTTCCCTGATCTTCTTGGAAACCTTAGCACATCTCTTGTTGATCGCAGAGTGTACGAGTTGTTGACTTTTGTTAAACTTAGAGCACACCAAGTAAGTAATATCGGCTGTCTTTCCGGGATCCAGCTGTCCCTTTAGTGGTCCATCACAGAATGATTTGTTTCCGGTCACCGAATGCGTAGCCAAGATACGCTCATTAAAAACAATATGACACAGCTGCCCTGTTGCTGTTGCCCAATGCCTCCAATCTACCAATTCGTAGATTTTTCGGTCAAGCAATGTCCTATTTGGTCCAATGACTAGGATGTCATAGTATGGGTTTAATTTTCTGGGATACTCTTCGATGCACGGTCGTCGCTTCGGTGGCCGATCTGAGTCCAAATGGCTGTCAGATCTCAGTTTTCTTTTGTTTCTCCTCGATACTGGTAATTTATAATGAATTAAGTTGAATATGCAGTCTCTGTCTGCATAGTTCTCTAAAACGTATTGATACAGAAAATTTGCCTGTGCGGTAAGATTTTCCTGCTCCTTTTGAAGCCAATTAACATAATCAAGTAATGCGTGAATAGCCTCTTGTTCCGAGTGGCCCTGTCGTAGTTTCGGTGCTCGCTTGAAGTCATCGTCCTCCAGTTTGAATGTACGCTTGTATTTGGAGACTACGCCCGATGGTAGGTTTCCGTGGGCTACTATATCCAAGGCACGCCGTTCCAAATAGTCCACATTTCTTCGGAGTACTTTTTTCATGTTATCTGAAATTGAAGCCTTGTCTGCTAAGTCCACGAGCTTAAATTCCATGTTGCTTTAGTTGTAGTTAGAATGTGACTATGCACTTCGTACGCACTGAGCACGGTATTTATAGGATTTCAAAACTACCTGTACTGCCTTGATTACTAAATATTTGCAAATGCGTGTTGCTTTAGTTGTAGTTAGAATGTGACTATGCACTTCGTACGCACTGAGCACGGTATTTATAGGATTTCAAAACTACCTGCACTGCCTTGATTACTAAATATTTGCAAATGCGTCCTTATATTCTCTTGTAATAAACTAATGATCGAATGGCCTACCTGCTCTACCAATTAAGTAATCGTGCAATAAAACACTTGAGATAATTTTTTCGAAGAAGGGTTTTCCTTAATTGGTCTTAATATAAAATAATAGTTGCAGCTTACAGCTGTATTTGTAGTAATTAATAGTATGCTGCATTGGATTGCCATTCTACAAACGCATTTTTTGTAATATACGGCGTGAGGAGTAGTGGTACATACATACGTACATACATATATATTTAGTCAAAAATAAGTGAAAGATGAAGTTAGAAATATTGCTGTAAATATTTGAGTCAAATCTTGATTTTTAAAATAGTAATACGGGTATGGTTCGATATATTTTCAAAATGAATTTTAATAAATAAGTGGGATGGATGTTAGATCATGCCAAGGATTCAAATACAAACTCAGGACCCCAGTAAGAAGATGTTGTGATATTTTGTTTTATATCCAATACATCTGCCTTACTGCCTTACATCTGCGGAAAAGTTTACGTCAAAAGAAGGTGAATGCGAAAAGAAGTTTTCAATTCAATATGTCTCGTCATAAAATCTTTCGAAGTGAAAATTCTAGAACATACCTAGGCTGTGGATATAAAGACACTCGTAGCTGGGAATTAAATGATTCCAAACATTTAAAAAGCTAGATATAGACGGAAATTGCTAGGTAAGAAACATGTTCAAATTTATTGATAAAAGGTACATCTAAGGCCCGTCGGGTCACCTATGTTCTTGGTTGGCAGCAGCGAGAATGATCACTAGAGACGTGCAGTTCTCAAGCAAAAATAAATTGTGTTTTCTTCAGCACCCGTCTCCACTTTGGGAAGTCGTATTTGGCAGGATCGGCCACTTTTGTTACAATATTTACCAAGGCACTATTTTCTGGGGTGAA
Organism: Brachypalpus laphriformis; assembly: GCA_945910035.1. Classification (NCBI taxonomy): domain Eukaryota; kingdom Metazoa; phylum Arthropoda; class Insecta; order Diptera; family Syrphidae; genus Brachypalpus; species Brachypalpus laphriformis. Next base: position 41,947,367 of record OX246756.1, read on the forward strand.
ATAGGTGAACCCCACAGGCAGATCAGTAGAAATGCGGTGAAGTGGGAGGGTTATGATCCCGTTTTTTCGGATCATAACCTCGCTGATAAAAGAAAGAAAAAGAAAAAAGTTGAAGATCCGGGCAGTGGCACAGGAAGTGGGTGGTGTCTTCAAAAACCCCCTCGTCACCAAAGCCTCTACAGAGTTCCTCCTCCATCAGGCGTAGTTTCTTCAAGGGGTACCGTAGAGTATTGTGCCCCGTGGTGTTGCCCACGAGGGTGGAAAGGGATTTCCTAAAGGGTTCCTTGCTTTATTGAACAATGGCCATAGCTTCATGGTGATGGCACAACTTTCCATGGAGGTCCACCTTGTGTTCGCCTCTCTAAGGGGTTTATTCCCTGCAGCGAGCTTGAGTGTGCAAGACGGGATATCCACGGGGGGGGGGTCAATTTGTTCTACTAAGGCTTACTTACTTACTTAGGTCGCGCTACAGTTCGGGGTGAACCTGGGCATCAACGAACAAGCCTCTCCATTTAGCTCGGTCTTTAGCTAATTGCCTCCAGTTGCGCACTCCAAGTTGGTCGAGGTTCCCTTGAACTTGTGCGCGCCACCTACGGCGATAATTCCCTCTACTGCGTCGTCCCTCGGGGTTAGATTCGAAGACTCTGCGGGCCGAAGCAGCGTTGGTGTCCATTCACTTTACATGTAGTAGCCATCTCAGGCGTCCAATACGCAGTTTTTTGACTAGGTCGATGTCACTGTACAGCTCGTATAATTCGTGATTGAATCTTCTCCTCCAAAACCCGTCAATGCAAACGGGACCGAAAATCTTACGAAGAATTTTTTTCTCGAATCGACCAAGGATATCTTCATCCTTTTTTAATAAAGTCCATGTTTCAGCGCCGTAAAGCAGGACTGGGATGATCAAGGTCTTATATAGAGTCTCATTGGTTGTTCGAGATAGGGCTTTACTGTTGAATTGCCTTATAAGCCCAAAAAACAGCGATTGGCAAGAGTCATTCTTCGGTTGATTTCTGCGCCGATGTTGTTTGTAGAATTTGTAGCAGAGCCAAGGTAGACAAAGTCCCTTACTACCTCGAAGTTTTAGATGCCCACTGTGACGTTTTGTCCAATTCGTCGGTGTTGGCTTTCCCTTCTTGTTGACAGCATATACTTGGTTTTGCCCTCGTTTATCGCTAAACCCATTTTGACCGCATCCGCTTCAATGCTTGCAAACGCATTGCTGACAGCCCGCTGAGTTCTTCCGATAATGTCTATATCGTCGGCGTAAGCAGTTGTACAGACTTGTAATAGATTGTGTGTCCGGTGTTGGCTTGTGAGTTCCGCACAATCCGTTCAAGTACAGTATTAAAGAAGTCGCATGAGAGCGCGTCACATTGTCTAAAGCCATTTTTGACATCAAAGGTCTCGGTGAGTTCATTACCGACCTTGATGGAGCAAAGAGCATTCCATCGTCATCCCGCACAGACGGACAAGTTTGACAGGAATGTCAAAACCAGACACGGCTCTTCATAGCTCTTCTCTATAGATGCTGTTATAGGCGGCCTTGAAATCGATAAAGAGGTGGTGAGTATCGATTTGGAATTCTTGGGTTTTCTCCAGGATCTGCCGAAGTGTGAAGATTTGAGCGATGGTGGTATTTCTTGGCCTGAAACCACACTGATAGGGGCCAATCAGGCTGTATATGAAAGGCTTCAGACGTCCTAAAAATATTGCAGAAAAGATCTTGTATGCGATCTTGAGGAGACTGATGGCTCTTTAATTTTCGTAATTGAGGCGGTCCCACAGCCTTGTTGGATTTCAGCTTGGATATTGCCATTCTCACTTCACTCTGGCCAGGTGGACGGACATTGTTACCATCATCGTCTACATATGTTGAATGGTTGATTCTGCCTGGCAGCGGTATGTTGATCTTCGTCGCTGTTATACAACTGCAGAAGTAGTTTTTCCATATTCGCTGCACCGGTTGTGATTATACTACCAAGAATTTCTTTTTTATCTCAAAGGGTTTTTATTCGGGTTCGCTGGCACCTCCCAGTAAAACTTCCGTATATTGTTTCTAAATATTCTCGATCGATTTTGCTCGGGGAGCTCATGAGTAGCTCTTCCTTTGCAACGCCGCTTTATATGCCTCTTGTTTTGCTTCATGCATTCGCAAGGATTTTTCGTCAAACCAGGAGTTTCTGAGTGATGATCGGGAAAAACTCGACACATCATTTGTGGCGTTTTCATGTAATATTGGCGGCGTTGTCAGTGCTCTTCGGCACTTGATACTGGCGGTATAAGGGTGATTGAAATTTCAGAATACGCGTTCGGCGAAGAGTCTGGCGGTCTCTTGCGATTGTAGCTTATCGACCTTAAATGTTCTCACAGCGATTCTTTTTGTTGCTCAGTTTAAGGTATCCGCATTCGTATTGTGGCTACAGCAAGTTAATGAGTCTATGTTTGCATGTCGAAAGATCCGGACATCCAGAATACTGGCGCATATCTTGCGCCGATCACGCTGTGATCAATTTGGTTGATCGTTGGGCCACCATGTCCCTGGACGCGAGAGTATCCCAAGATATGCGAAAGCCGACCAGCTAGTAAGAATCGGCTCAGCAGCCTTACATGAGAAACGCGCGTTTGAGAATATCGAGAGTTTATACTCCAGGAACAATGTACAGAAGTTCTACCAAAAGGTAAAAAGAACGTGTCAGAGAAGCAATACCCGTACAGAAACCTGTAGAGATGAAAATGGAAACCTCGTAGTAGAATCACAGTCGGTGCTGAGAATATGGAAAAACTACTTCCGCAGACTGTATAACGGCGACGAAGTCCAACATCCCGCTGTCAGGCAGAATGAACCATTCATAATAGACGATGATAGTCAAAACTTCCGTCTACCTGACCAAAACGAAGTGAGGATAGCAATATCCAAGCTAAAATCCAACAAGGCTGCTGGACCTGACGGCTTACCGGCCGAACTTTTCAAGGCAGCTGGGGATGAATTGGTAGAGTGCATACACCAACTCATCTCTAAGATTTGGTCAGACGAGTGTATGCCTGATGAATAGAACCTCAGCATCGGTTGCCTGATCCACAAGAAAGGAGACCCAATCAAGTGCGCCAATTATAGATGCATCAGACTCCTCAACATCGATTTCAAGGCCGCCTATAACAGCATCTATAGAGAAGAGCTATGAAGAGCCGTGTCTAGTTTTGACATTCCTGTCAAACTCGTCAGTCTGTGCGGGATGACGATGGAATGCTCTTTGCTCCATCAAGGTCGGTAATGAACTCACCGAGACATTTGATTTCAAAAATGGTTTAAGACAATGTGACGCGCTGTCATTTGACTCCTTTAATACTGTACTTTAACGGATTGTGCGGAAGCCTTAAGCCAACATAGGTACAATCTATCAAAAGTACGTACAACTGCTTGCATACGCCGACGATATCGACATTATTGGAAGAACTTCGCGGGCTGTCAGCAATGCGTTTGCAAGCATTGAAGCGGATGCGGCCAAAATGGGTTTAGCGTCACAGTGGGCAGCTATAACTTCGAGGTAGTAAGTGACTCTGTCTACCTGGGCTCGGCTATTAACTCTGACGAGGAGAGCAGCGCAGAAGAATAACTCATGCCAGTTGCTGTTTTATTGGGCTTATAAGGCTAATTCAACAGTAAAGCCCTATCTCGAACAACTAAGACCCTGATCATCCCAGTCCTGTTTTACGGCGCTCAAACATGGACTTTATTAAAAAAGGATGAAGATATCCTTGTTCGCTTCGTTTTCGTTGACGGGTTTTGGAGCAGAAAATTCAACGACGAACTATACGAGCTGTACAGTGACATCGACTTAGTCGAAAAACTGCGTGTCCAATGCATACGTTTGAGATGGTTAGGATATGTAGAGTGGATGAACACCAACGCTCCGGCCCGCAGAGTCTTCGACTCTAATCAAGAGGAACGAGACAGTAGAGAACCTTCTCGCCGTAGATGGCACGTACCAAAATCAAAGAAAAATCGGCTAACTTGGAGTGCTCAACTGGAGGCAATAAGCTAAAGAGCGAGCAAAATGTAGATGTTGATTGGTTGAAACCCAGGTTTATCCCGAACTGCAGTGTAAGTCAGTAATTTCATTAAAGCCAACATGCCACTCGTTGTGCTTACTTGCTCAACTCTCCGACCAGTTTTCTCCTGAGAACTGTAATATACTCAATCATTCAGAAACCATGGCACAAATATCAACAATATGCATTTAAAAAAAAAAGTCTTAAATGAGGCTTCTATCGGTAAGTGAAATTCATTTTCTTCCCACTGTACTCTCAAATTCAAATCCAACATTTTTTACGAATCTTTTTTTTACCGCTAGGCTTCCTTATGTCCCATTAAAATGAGCAGTGTCAAATTTATATGATTATTCAACGAGGCAATGACGAATGCTTCTCTGTTTATACGTATATAGAATAAAAATTCCAAAGTTTTTAGTTTGTTTTATATTTTTATTTAAGAAACGTATACTCTTAATTACTACATAATTTATATTTATAGTTTATATTGAATACATTTTTTTAAAGTTGTTTCATTAATACAGCTAGAGTTAGATTTAAAAAAAAAAACTTTTAAGCAAAATGCGTAAAATACTTCTTTACCACACGTTCCCTGATCTTCTTGGAAACCTTAGCACATCTCTTGTTGATCGCAGAGTGTACGAGTTGTTGACTTTTGTTAAACTTAGAGCACACCAAGTAAGTAATATCGGCTGTCTTTCCGGGATCCAGCTGTCCCTTTAGTGGTCCATCACAGAATGATTTGTTTCCGGTCACCGAATGCGTAGCCAAGATACGCTCATTAAAAACAATATGACACAGCTGCCCTGTTGCTGTTGCCCAATGCCTCCAATCTACCAATTCGTAGATTTTTCGGTCAAGCAATGTCCTATTTGGTCCAATGACTAGGATGTCATAGTATGGGTTTAATTTTCTGGGATACTCTTCGATGCACGGTCGTCGCTTCGGTGGCCGATCTGAGTCCAAATGGCTGTCAGATCTCAGTTTTCTTTTGTTTCTCCTCGATACTGGTAATTTATAATGAATTAAGTTGAATATGCAGTCTCTGTCTGCATAGTTCTCTAAAACGTATTGATACAGAAAATTTGCCTGTGCGGTAAGATTTTCCTGCTCCTTTTGAAGCCAATTAACATAATCAAGTAATGCGTGAATAGCCTCTTGTTCCGAGTGGCCCTGTCGTAGTTTCGGTGCTCGCTTGAAGTCATCGTCCTCCAGTTTGAATGTACGCTTGTATTTGGAGACTACGCCCGATGGTAGGTTTCCGTGGGCTACTATATCCAAGGCACGTCGTTCCAAATAGTCCACATTTCTTCGGAGTACTTTTTTCATGTTATCTGAAATTGAAGCCTTGTCTGCTAAGTCCACGAGCTTAAATTCCATGTTGCTTTAGTTGTAGTTAGAATGTGACTATGCACTTCGTACGCACTGAGCACGGTATTTATAGGATTTCAAAACTACCTGTACTGCCTTGATTACTAAATATTTGCAAATGCGTGTTGCTTTAGTTGTAGTTAGAATGTGACTATGCACTTCGTACGCACTGAGCACGGTATTTATAGGATTTCAAAACTACCTGCACTGCCTTGATTACTTAATATTTGCAAATGCGTCCTTATATTCTCTTGTAATAAACTAATGATCGAATGGCCTACCTGCTCTACAAATTAAGTAATCGTGCAATAAAACACTTGAGATAATTTTTTCGAAGAAGGGTTTTCCTTAATTGGTCTTAATATAAAATAATAGTTGCAGCTTACAGCTGTATTTGTAGTAATTAGTATTATGCTATATTTTATTGCCATTCTACAAATGCATTTTTTGTAATATACGGCGTGAGGAATAGTGGTACATACATACATATTTTGTCAAAAATAAGTGAAAGATGAAAGTAGAAATATTGTTATAAATATTTGAGTCAAATCTTGATTTTTAAAATAGTAATACGGGAATGGTTCGGTATATGTTCAAAATGAAATTCAATAAATAGGTGGGATGGTTAGATGGATGGATGGTAAGATCATGCCAAGGATTCAAATACAAACTCACAACCCCAGTAAGAAGATGTTGTGATATTTTGTTTTATATTCAATACATCTACCTTACTACATTATTCCACGCGGAAAAGTTTTCGTCAAAAGAAGGTGAATGCGAAAAGAAGTTTGCAATTCAATATGTCTCATCATAAAATCTTTCGAAGTGAAAATTCTAGAACATACCTACATAGGTTGTGGATATAAAAGTACTCGTAGCTGGGAATTAAATGATTCCAAACATTTAAAAAGCTAGATATAGACGGAAATTGCTAGGTAAAGTACATGTTCAAATTTATTGATAAAAGGTACATCTAAGGGCCGTCGGGTCACCTATGCTTCTAAGGTACCAGACAATAATCTATTTCGTGATTCGATTTTGATCTAAATTTATTTTTGAACCTACCTACTACTGGACAGAAGGCAATGGGTTCATGCATCAATGCTTAATGGAAAATTATATTCTAGTGCTAATACAGAACTTTTTTTGACCGATTTAGTAAAGGTCGATTTTGTTGAAAACTAAATGATTTACTTCAAATTCAATATTTGGAATGGATGCCGCTGAATGGCGCTTTAGCAATAAACGTATGACAGTTCTTAACTTATTAGCCAGTATTCAAAATAAGTTTAATAAAAATTGATCGGTTAATAATTTTGGTTGAATGCTTGTCACATTAATGCGTATTGCACGTGTTATATTCTTTAAGTCGAACACGACTTTAATGCCAAAATAGGAAAGGATGACGTCTTTGGTAGGGTGGTCGGTAAACATAGCAAACACAGTACCACGCCTGATAACGGACTAAAGCTAATTATTTTAATATACCAGAGTACTTGTGTTTTTCCTCCAGCTTCCGTCCAAACCTTAGAAGTTCTCGGCGTAATCGGCGATTTTTGTTACATTGGTGTCAGATGTGGGGTTATGCGGACAGAATTAAGATAATTCCTACCACGTAAATCAAAATGAAAGCCGACGAAGTAAGACGGATACTCGAGAAGTTCACCCGGAAGCAAAAGCAACCCATGAAAACGGTGATGATGGAGATGCTGGAGTTCCAAAATGGTTTTGAACGAAGGCTAGATGGACTAAAGGGGAAATTAGTCCAAGCTGCACTTACCACAGAAGTACCTGCGAACTCGTCGCCCCAAGTGATGCTAGTGGAAAACCCGTGTCAGTCGCAAATTGGCTGGAGCTCGGGTAATCAGAAATAGTCCCGCAGAACTTCCGCACTGGCGGTAGCGAATCAACATAATCAGACGAAAGCGAAAGCAGCCGTCCCCGAACGAGTATGGACGCCGAATGGCAATTACGGTTGCAGTATCAAGGGGAACCATCAGCGATTCGGGATCGCCAAGCACTTCTCGTAAGGCGGTCTGACCAGCTAGACCACCGCCCTCGTAGCCCGGTAGATAGTTTCCCTGATCCAGTAACCCACCCGTAACTGCAAGCGGGAATATTAGTAAGGCAACCACCAGAGGTAAACGAGCGACAACGAATGGACTCCTGTCCCAACTTCAGCGCTGCTACAATAGTCATCGACCACCGCAACTGTCAGCGAAAACACATATTAAGCTTTTGGGATCGACGTCTTCGGAAATACTTCCAGCTCATCCAGAGGCAACTGTGCCCAGGTCGACGTTCACTGAGCAGAAAGAAATTGCTATTCCAGTCGAGTTTTGTGTACGGAACGAGCTTTCAGCAAGTTTAGCCTTAACTCGAAACTTCGTCGATGCCAGCCAATCTCAACAGATGCTTATCACAGGAACTAGCCGTCGGGCGTGTGTGCGCGGCTAAGCGATGCGAACCTCAACCGACAACTCAACCTATATCCAACTTGTTCTAGTAAGGCTTACTTACTTACTTAGGTGGCTCTACAGTTCGGGGTGAACCTGGGCCTCAACCAACAAGCCTCTCCATTTAGCTCGGTCTTTAACTAATTGCCTCCAGTTGCGCACTCCAAGTTGGTCGAGGTCCCCTTGAACTTGTGCGTACCACCTACGGCGACGCTTCCCTCTACTGCGTCGTCCCTCGGGATTAGGTTCGAATACTCTGCGGGCCGGAGCGTTAGTGTCCATTCGCTCTACATGTCCTAGCCATCTCAGACGTCCAATACGCAGTTTTTTGACTAGGTCGATGTCGCTGAACAGCTCGTATAGCTCATGATTGAATCTTCTCCTCCAAAACCCGTCAATGCAAACGGGACCGAAAATCTTATGAAGAAAATCTCTCGAAGCGACCAAGGATAGATATATGGATATAGAGTTTCCTTAGTTGTTCGAGATAGGGCTTTACTGTTGAATTGCCTTATAAGCCCCAAAAAACAGCGATTGGCAAGAGTTATTCTTCGGTTGATTTGTGCGCTGATCTTGTTTGTGGAATTTATAGCAGAGCCAAAGTAGACAAAGTCCCTTACTACCTCGAAGTTATATTAAAGAAGTCACATGACAGCGCGTCACCTTGTCTAAATCCTTTTTTGACATCAAAGTTCTCGGTGAGGTTATTACCGACCTTGATGGAGCAGCGAGCGTTCTCCATCGTCAGCCTGCACAGACGGACAAGTTTAGCAGGGATGTCAAAACTAGACATGTTTCTATAAAGCTTTTGTCTATAGATGCTGTCATAGGCGGCCTTGAAATCGATAAAAAGGTGGTGCGTATCGATTTGGAATTCTTGGGTTTTCTCCAGGATCTGCCAAGGTGTGAAGGTTTGATTGCTGGTGGACTTTCCTGACCTAAAACCGCACTGATAGAGTTCAATCAGGCTGTTCATAAAAGGTTTCAGGCGTTCACACAATATCGCAGAAAAGATCTTGTAAGCGATGTTGAAGAGTCTGATGCCTCTATAATTGGCGCAGTTGAGGGGGTCCCCTTTCTTGTGGATCGGGCAACCGATGCTGAGGTTCTATTCATCAGGCGTACACACGTCTGACCAAATCTTGGAAATGAGTTGGTGTATGCACTCTACCAATTCATCCTCAGCTGCCTTGAACAGTTCGGTCGGTAAGCCGTCAGGTCCAGCAGCCTTGTTCGATTTTAGCTTGTATATTGCTATCCTCACTTCGGTTTGTTCAGGTGGACGGAAATTTTGAATACCATCGTCTATGTTGAATGGTTCATTCTGCCTGACAGCGGGATGTTGGTGTTCGTCGCCGTTATATAGTCTGCAGAAGTAGTTTTTCCATTTCCATCCATATTGCGCCGACTGTGATTCTACTACCAAGTTTTCATTTTCATCTCTACAGGTTTCTGTATGGGTATTGCTTCTCTGACACGTTCTTTTTACCTTTTGGTAAAACTTCCGTACATTGTTCCTGGAGTATAAACTCTCGATATTCTCAAACGCGCGTTTCTCATGTAAGGCTGCTGAGCCGATTCTTACTAGCTGGTCGGCTTTCGCATATCTTGGGATACTCTCGCGTCCAGGGACATGGTGGCCCAACGATCAACCAAATTGATCATAGCGCTATCGGCGCAAGATATGCGCCAGTATTCTGGATGTCCGGATCTTCCGACATGCAAACATAGACTCATTAACTTGCTGTAGCCACAATACGAATGCGGATACCTTAAACTGAGCAACAAAAAGAATCGCTGTGAGAACATTTAAGGTCGATAAGCTACAATCGCAAGAGACCGCCAGACTCTTCGCCGAACGCGTATTCTGAAATTTCAATCACCCTTATACCGCCAGTATCAAGTACCGAAGAGCACTGACAACGCCGCCAATATTACATGAAAACGCCACAAATGATGTGTCGAGTTTTTCCCGATCATCACTCAGAAACTCCTGGTTTGACGAAAAATCCTTGCGAATGCATGAAGCAAAACAAGAGGCATATAAAGCGGCGTTGCAAAGGAAGAGCTACTCATGAGCTCTCCGAGCAAAATCGATCGAGAATATTTAGAAACAATATACGGAAGTTTTACTGGGAGGTGCCAGCGAACCCGAATAAAAACCCTTTGAGATAAAAAAGAAATTCTTGGTAGTATAATCACAACCGGTGCAGCGAATATGGAAAAACTACTTCTGCAGTTGTATAACAGCGACGAAGATCAACATACCGCTGCCAGGCAGAATCAACCATTCAACATATGTAGACGATGATGGTAACAATGTCCGTCCACCTGGCCAGAGTGAAGTGAGAATGGCAATATCCAAGCTGAAATCCAACAAGGCTGTGGGACCGCCTCAATTACGAAAATTAAAGAGCCATCAGTCTCCTGAACTATGCATACAAGATCTTTTCTGCAATATTTTGCGGACGTCTGAAGCCTTTCATCTACAGCATGATTGGCCCCTATCAGTGTGGTTTCAGGCCAAGAAATACCACCATCGCTCAAATCTTCACACTTCGGCAGATCCTGGAGAAAGCCCAAGAATTCCAAATCGATACTCACCACCTCTTTATCGATTTCAAGGCCGCCTATAACAGCATCTATAGAGAAGAGCTATGAAGAGCCGTGTCTAGTTTTGACATTCCTGTCAAACTCGTCCGTCCGTGCGGGATGACGATGGAATGCTCTTTGCTCCATCAAGGTCGGTAATGAACTCACCGAGACATTTGATTTCAAAAATGGTTTAAGACAATGTGACGCGCTGTCATTTCACTCCTTTAATACTGTACTTGAACGGATTGTGCGGAAGCCTTAAACCAACGTAGGTACAATCTATCAAAAGTACGTACAACTGCTTGCATACCCCGACGATATTGACATTATTGGAAGAACTTCGCGGGCTGTCAGCATTGCGTTTGCAAGCATTGAGGCGGATGCGGCCAAAGTGGGTTTAGCGTCACAGTGGGCAGCTATAACTTCGAGGTATTAAGCGACGCTGTCTACCTCGTCTCGGCTATTAACTCTGGCAAGGATAGAAGCGCAGAAAAATAACTCATGCCAATTGCTGTTTTCTTGGGCTTAGAAGGCTAATTCAACAGTAAAGCTCTATCTCGGACAACTAAGACTGATCATCCCAGTCCTGCTTTACGGCGCTGAAACATGAACTTTTTAAAAGAGGATGAAGATATCCTTGTTCGCTTCTTTTTCGTTGACGGGTTTTGGAGCAGAAGATTCAACGACGAACTATACGAGCTGCACAGCGACATCGACCTAGTCGAAAAACTGTATTGGACGTTTGAGGTGGTTAGGATATGTAGAGTGGATGAACACCAACGCTCCGACCCGCAGATTTTTCGAATCTAACCCATTATGAACGAGGCAGTAGAGTACCTCTGCACCGTAGATGGGACGCGTAAGTTCAAAGGGACCTCGACCAACTTGGAGTGCGCACCTGTAGGCAATTAGCTAAAGACAGAACAATGTGGAAAGGCTTGTTGGTTGAGTTCCAGGTTCACCCCGAACTGTAGCGCCACCTACGTAAATAAGATGTCGGCTCATGATTGGATATATTGAATGCCCTCCTGGTGAAAACAGTCCTGCGATATGGTTTCAGGAGGATGGAGCCACTGCTCGTAAAGCCAGTAATTTGAAATGGAAATATAGTAACCACCGTGTTCGCCAACTCTGATGGATGTTGGTTTTTTTTTTTTGCAGTTATCTGGGGTGGTGCGTGTATACTTACCCGACATAATCTTCGAGCTCAATACCAATACGGATGCAGAAGTTTGAGCGGTTTAGCCAGAAACTTTGAAACATTTGATGAAACTTGCTTTAAATCGTGCTCGTCATTGTGAAGCGATGAGGTCTGATCTGACCATTTAAGACTATGTTACTTCCTTCAGATGTACTTCAAGTCATTGGTCTATGTGAATGAGCCACAAACTCCCACAATCCTGAGAGACAGGGAATATCAAGGACATATTGCTGGAAGTATTGACTTAAAATCTAGTACAAAATTTCTAAAGTTGGCATAAACACTGAAGGCCAACAATTGAACGTTTCATCTTTTTAATGAAACAAAATTCAAGGTACAAATAATAATAATGAAAAATGAAATCATACTTTATTTTAATAAAGAATAAAAGGGATAACTTCATAAAATTGGGTCTTTATTTTGCCCCATCTTGCGTAAACTTAACTTTTCATATCTTTTTCAACAGTTTTTTTTTTTTTAAATTGTTGGCAAAAGACTTAGTTAAGTGAATCCTCCCGACTGAATTGGACCTTCATAAAGTTCGGTTTCACTGCTTGACCATTATCGTTCACCATTGGAATTGAAACGTTATACATATACGAATATTTCACATCATGTTTGATCATTTATCGCTGGTAATACTTCACTCAGTTTGGATCTAAATGAAAGTTGGTACGCATTAAATGGATGCTGTTTGCCAGTGAGAATGTCCGAACGTTTGGCCGTATGGGCCTTAAAAAAAGCAGTATGTATTCCTGTTTCAAATGCTGGCAAAATAATTTTGTTCACTTATCTATTTTTTGGCAAGAAAATAATAAACACAATAAAAATTGAAGTAACCCAACGTATGAAATAATTTTTTCCTGTCATTATCCATCACACAAAATGATCTTTACACATATGTAGATAATTGAATCCGTTGCACAATTTCTCTAGTTTCTTTCATAGTCTTGACAAAGTTATTTTATTTTTCAATTCTAGCCAAAGCTTAGAATATAATCACTATGATGGCTTTGTGCCCTACTAGTTTAATTGTTCGTTTTTAATTAATTCCCAGCATTGGAACAACAGAGTTTCATACGCCCGCCCTCCATAAATGACATCAATCGATTTACAGGACTTGGCAGGACAGAAGCCCATATAAACCGATTGGTTCGAAATATTGGAAATTATTCTAAGAGGCTTACTCCTGCCTCTACTCATATTTACCAGTTCCCAGTGATTTATTTTCCATCCATCATTGCCTGTGTGGCCTGATGGGATTTACTGAAAATTAAATCCTCTGACTTGAAACCAAAAAGTAGCATTGACTTACGTGCCCCAAAAAAAGTTATTTCCTTATTTTAAAGTTATCGAAGGCAAAAAAATACATCCTTTTAATCTAATTGTACATGTATCGCAGAGCTAGCAATTTTGTTATTTTCTTAAAAGGATACAAAGATCATAAATAAAATTACAGCACAAAAAAGGACAACAAAAAACCTCCTAAGAAAATTAAGGTAATTATTTCAGGAAGAGGGTATTAGTGTTAAAGGGTCAGGAAGCGCAGCAGTATCCCATCCCAAAAGAAAATGAATTATTCAACCGAATTACTTATATAGATCCTTGCAATAACTGCAAAGTAACAACAAACCATATTATATAGAAATATGCAAAGAAAGCAAGAAAGCTGTCTGAGATTTTTGGAATGCAGCAGTAAGCAAGGCACCGAGCAACAGTAACAGACGGCTAGGGAAAGAAACGAAAAGGATATCTTTAAGGAAAAGGAAAATACGATGGAAAAGGATGTTGATGCAGAAATCCTTTTGCAAGGTTTGATTACAGTTTTCTGTCTGCAAAGCATCCTTTCTTGCTGCGCCATACTAGCACGGAACAGGGTACACTTGTATCAGATTATTTTCACTCTGCAGGTGGACCTTATCTCGGGAGAGCGTATGTTTTCCACCTAGTAGCGCTGTTGGAAGCAGAATCCCATCACTGTAATTAATTTCGCAAATAATTAAACAGAGATTGTAGGCGAAATTATTTATTTTCCTATTTTTTCTCGCAGACTCAAATTGAAATTTCATCTAATTGGAAGTTGGAGAGCGGGAAGGACGATTTCAACGGAAAATTGGAAAATTAGTTTTTCCAAGAAGGAATACACCAGCAAAATTGTTTTGTATACCAATAGTTTGCGGCTGCTATAAGAATTATAATAATTTATTTGTGTTTGTAAGTGTGGCAGTTAATTATGTGGACTTTTATGATTATGAGTTGTGAAATCTAGTGAAAGTGGTTTCTATCGTGAATCGAAGAGGCAATTAGCACCAAAGGAGTGGGCTGGCTTAGCAATTGAAAAACATCAGAAAGATATATGGCTGTTGCCTTAGTTTTCAAGTTAATTAGAATGATCGCACAACAACGCGATTGTGGTAAATTGTTTATAAAAACCTTACTTGTGCCGGAATACGGTCTGTTTGAAAGCTCTGGAAAAAGGTAACAACATACAAAGGCATAAAGATAACAAGATGTCTATGATCGACACCTATGACAGTACTGGAGACTGTGCTGAGACTCGTCTCTCTGTAACAGCAGGTCTACAATCATCGTACTAAGATTCACAAGAGGGAATTTTTATTTAGCCTGCAGTGCTGGAGCTATTATACAGTTTGATATCAACTGATCCCCGTGAATAAAATAAGAAATATTAGCATGATATGAGATATTAGCTCATATACAATACAAGGCTACAGCAATACATTTTTGGGTACTTGAGTCAAATGGATATCGAAGTCATTGGAATAGCTGATAAGCTTATGGGAGTCGGAAATTAATCCTTGCTTATTTCGAAACCGCTGAACTCAGCAAAAAGCTCCGGTAAAATCAATAAGGTAGGCATAAAAAGATCGCTTGGTTCCACATCCATCCAACAAAAGGGTGAGGACTCTTGCCAGGCACCTATTAATGATATCCACGAAATATAAAACTGAGTTGCATTCGGATTTCAAGTCCCCTTTAAGGCAATCAGGCCCTCTGGGTATAACATGTAATGAAATTTAATTAGGCAGTTGCTTTCAAACATACATTTATACATTTTCAGTGGCCCGCTATTCCTTCATGAGGTCACGATCCTTCGCGATGGACTCCAACTCGTCAGGAGGAATCCTTAGAAGGCTCCAAGAGAGATGTTGGACTTGATTCAATCATCTATTTCTAGGCCTATCGAGGGGTCGCTTACCTAATGTCCAGCTACTTTCCAATTACATTTTAGAAGAAAGAAAGTTGGTGCTACATGTCAACTTACGCCAATATTTCTGGAAAACTGCACTATCTCTCGTGCACTGCACTGCACAACCAAGGGTCAACTTTCCTACGACGAAATACTACGCAGGGTCAAAGCGGACCCCAAGCTCCACAACCTGGGTGAATCGGTCACAAAGATTAGGAGAACCCAGAAAGGCGACCTGCTGTTCCAGCTATGCGAATCTGGTGACAGCACCGAACAATTAAGGAGCATAATCGGTGAGAACCTTGGTGCAGAGGTGGAGATCCGCACTCTAATTCAGAGATCCACAGTCGAAATCAAAGACCTTGACGAAGTCACCACTTGGAGAGACATCTGCGAAGCTATCAAGGCTCAGTACAACATTGAGGTTGCCGAAGCAGATGTGCTCAGCCTTAGGAAGGCGTACGGTGGCACGCAGATCGCGACAGAGAAGGAGAACAAGCCCTCATTTGACCCTCACCAAATGCTTTAGATGTCTGGAGTTTGGCCACACGGCGCGTCAATGCAAGAGCGTGAATTACTGATCCAAGCAGTGCAGAAACTGTGGAGAGGAGGGCTACATAGCTAAAGAATGCAAAAAAGGACGCATTATGCTTCTGGTGTAAGAGGGTCACGCCAGAAAACGCCGGACACGTAGCTGGTAGCAGCAAGTGCCCGGTACTCAAGAAGGCACTGGCCAAATTAATATGATGAATGTCGTCCAGATAAACCTAAACCACAGCGCTGCCGCACAGAACCTTCTGACGCAAACTGTACAAGAGAAAATGATCGACGTAGCCCTAATAAGCGAACCGTACCACGACGATACCACGAAAAAAGCCGCGATATGGACCTGCGGGAGCTATGCTCTGTAGTCAGTCGGCCACCAGGCTGACCTTTTCGTATCTGTAAGGATAAATGGTGTGCACTTCTATAATTGCTTTGCGCCCCCCAGTATAACACTGGCGGACTATTTAAAGCTGCTGGACGACATCGTAGCTGACGCGCAGGGGAAACATCCAGTGATTATTGCTGGAGATTTCAACGCCTGGGCTACTGATTGGGGCAGTAGAACCACAGATGCAAGAGGAAGAGCTCTCCTCGAATGCTTCGCAGCACTGGATATTAGTCTGGCCAACGACGGTACAGCGGAAACGTTTCGAAAGGCAGGCAGAGGGTTAATCATTGAGATCATATTCATGAGCAACTCACTTCTGCGGAAAACCAAATTGCGGGTCAGCGAAGACTATACCCACAGTGACCACCAGGCAATTCTATTTAATGTCGGCGAGGAGAAACGTAGACTACGTCCCACCCTAACAGGACCAAAGTGGAAGGACACGCTCTTCGACAAAGACATGTTCGAAGAAATGTTAAACACCAGCGCCACAACAAATAATGGATCGGCTGAGGCCCTTTCGCATCAGCTGATCCAGGTCATAACCACAGCGTGCGACGCAGCAATGCCCAGAAGGTCTGTCAGTAAAAGAGGCGAGCCCTGCTACTGGTGGACCGACGAGATTAAAAGGCTCAGGGCGAAGTGCCTATAAGCACGATGCAGATCTCAGAGATCCAGAGGCAGAAAAGATTTCCAAGAGCGGCTAACCATATTTAAATTGGCGAGGCGAGAACTGGAAAGGGCCATTAAGGAGAGTAAGTCAAGGAGCTTTAGGCGGCTCTGTGACGAGGCCGAATTAGACCCCTGGGGCATGGCGTATAGAGTGGTGATGAAGAAGGTTAAAAGAAGCAGGTCTCCACAACTTACATGCCCGGCAATGCTAAAGACTACAGTAGAGCACCTATTAGCCCACAGACCAACTACTATGGTCTCCATCACGAGGAAGATCAGCATGGAGCATATCCCGGCAATCACGTCAGAAGAACTTTTTAGAGCATGCAGAAAAATCGGAGACAGCAAAGCACCTGGACCGGATGGCATCCCGAATAGGGCAATCAAGGCGGCTGTTAAGACGAGACCGGACATCTTTCTAACAATGATGCAAAGGTGCATAGAGGAGGGGGTATTCCCTACACCATGGAAATTGCAACATTTAGTGCTGCTTCCAAAGGGCAATAAGCCTCCCGGACAACCATCATCGTATTGCCCAATATGCTGCTCGATACGCTGGGAAAGATCATAGAGCGTAT
Source organism: Brachypalpus laphriformis (assembly GCA_945910035.1). Lineage (NCBI taxonomy): Eukaryota > Metazoa > Arthropoda > Insecta > Diptera > Syrphidae > Brachypalpus > Brachypalpus laphriformis. Next base: position 41,964,438 of record OX246756.1, read on the forward strand.
CATCTATAACAGACTGCTTGCAGTGGCGGACGAAAACGGAGCCTTGTCAGACTGTCAGTACGGTTTCAGAAAATCACGCTTTACCGTCGATGCCATAAAGGTGGTAGTAGATATAGCAACTGAAGCAATACAAGGGAAAAGGTGGAGATGGGGGACGAATAAATACTGCGCAGTAGTAACGCTTGATGTCAAAAATGCGTTCAACTCGGCAAGCTGGTCATTCATTAGGAGATCCCTGGCCAGGATGGATACACCATACTACTTGCTGAGGATAGTCACGGACTACTTCAGCAATAGGACGCTAAGATACCATACTGACGGTGGCGTTAAGCACTACAGTGTTTCCGCGGGAGTCCCGCAAGGGTCGGTTTTGGGACCTCTCCTATGGAACATTATGTACGACGGAGTTCTGCGACTAACATTGCCCAAGGGAGTCAAAGTAATTGGCTTCGCTGACGATATCGCAGTGGTTACAGTATATGGTGGTTGAAGTGTATTGGGTGTGTGTTTAGTACGTAGGCGTATTCCTGGAATCGATTACTCAGGTTTGCGAATCGTGCATGCTAGTAGCACTCGGGCTATTAGTATCTATGAAGATTATACATCCTTGGCGCAACCTAAAAAAAAAAAAACACCTTCCACGAGAGATGCAAGAATTACTATTTTCTATCCTACAATATATTTCGAATCTATCACTGTATCTCTCAGTTCTCACCAGTCGCTAAACATTTTTTTTTTTTTTTTTGTTGATATAGCAAAAGGTCTACTGAACTCAGACGCAACTGATTTATTGTACTACTAGGAAGCGAAATAACAACTTTGATGTTATTCATTTTTCTTTTAATGCTCGAAAGGGCTACTGGGGCTTGAACTGCACACACCGGTTAACGAGCAAATACACATATTTGCCACTTGTTACGAGCAAATGAAGTATAATCACAAAGAAATTGTGAAATTATGTAAAACAAGTTCAGCACATTAAGATGCTCAGCAAAGCTTAGTGCTTTCTCAGAGGGCCTATAAGTTGCCTGCAGTTTTTTCTGCTGAAAGGCAGTAATAATGTTGGGCTTCCCTACAGACGTCCACGGAAATCCACTTAGTCTACCTGCATCCTGAAGAGTAATGTCACGCCCACAATTGTTTCCCTAAGAAATGCAATGGTTAATGAAAATCCTGACCGAGGAACTGAACTGAACACCTAACACAGGTTTAAGTCCTGAGGAATCCTCTTCTGAGTCTTGTCTAACAATTTTGTCGGACAGATCAGTCCCTATCATCCCAGTGTGACCTGGGACCCAGACCAAAATTAGAGAATTCAGACTTGTGACCGAATTCAAAAAGTTCTTATATTTACGAATTGTTTTGAAAGTGGTTAAAGGCCAAATATACCCCATGTAGTTTCAAATACTACCTTTGATATGTTAGTAAAAGTTTCGTCAGAATCGGGTAAGTCATTTTTGAGTAATGGAGTTACAAACAAACGCACAAATTTTATCTCAAAGCCCAATCACCTTCGATTGGGCTAGAATCTAAATCAACTAAACATGATTGTTGGAAAACCTTATTTAGAAAACTTGAATTTCTTCAGCAAAACTTATATAGGTTAGGTAAGGTTGAAGTGGCTGCCAGCTGAGAATCGCCAGCTTACTTAGACCAATAATAGGTCCATTATGATATCACATGGATCATGGGAGAAAGTTTTTCCTACCTACTCGTTAAACCATTTTGAGCTTTTTATGAAGCGTAGGAGGCTCTTAATGTCGATGTTTTTCAGGTCGCATATGTCGTTGTAAAAGTTGCCTTCTACGGGAGAGAGCTGGGCAGAAACCAAGAAGGTGAGAAACAGTTTCTTCCTCTTCTTCATCCATGCAGCTTCTACAAAAGTCGTTCGCAAAAATGTCTAGCCTTGCAGCATGCTTGCTTATTAGACAGTGTCCAGTGATGACACCGATATGCAATCTGTTGCGAGAAATCAAATTTTTAGAACGTTTTCGATCCAGCTTCGGCCAATTTTGTTTTGTCGCTAGACATGTGGCTCCACTTGTCCACCTAAGATTCGTACTCTCGATAGTATCCAGCTTAAATTTGAGATTGCCAGTTGCGATTGGTATACCTAAGGTGCCTTTGTCCGGCAGGATGGGTATAGTTGTTCCTATTCTGCCAAGTTCATCGGCCTTACAATTCCCTGGAATGCCCCTATGCCTCGGCACCCAACACAGGTGTATATTGAACTACTCAGCCATCTTCACGAGAGATGATCGGCAGTCTAGAGCTACTAAGGCATTTATAGAGGTCGATTCCAAGGATTTCATTGCTGCTTGGCTGTCTGAAGAGATGTGGATATTTCTAACAGATATCACATTTTTCTTAAGCCAAGGTAAGACTAAAACTTATATACGACATGAGACCAAAATACTGAGTCGATCGGCAGCCCTACTTGACATTGTAACCAAAGGCTACATTAATCAAAGATTACTCTCCCAACGGCATTTCCGCAAGTTCTCTATTATAGATTTTATGCCTTAAAAGTTCTCAAAACTTCACTGGACTAATTCGTTGAATCGAGTCAAATTGTAACACGTAAGGTCCAGCACTTTTGATGACAGTTCAAATCCAGTCGTCATTACTGAAATGACAAAATTTAATCTGAAACTGTCAAGCACATTCATTGGTAGCAATGTAATTACTACTGCTTCCAGGAAACCAACAGCCTATCCAAAATTCTACGAAATCCTGCCGCTGTTCATATTTTTACTGCCTCATTTTATTTTATTAAATTTCTACCTTCCATTGTACCATTAAAAAATAAATAACAAACCACTTAACTTTTAAATACGAAATGTAATTAATTTACAAATCCTTTGCCATCATTGCCGTTCTCAATAAACCATGTCCTTGGAAAAAATATTCATTTAAGGATCTTTTAAAAAAAAACAAAAATTCGTGAGAACTAAAAGCTTGTAAATTTCAATTTTGTCGCTTAACTGAAATACAAACGTCGCCGGTCGGATGGGACAACAAGAAAAAATTAAAACATATCCAGAGGCGAAAACCCTTCACCCAGATGCCAGATGATGAGAAGAAAAGGAGTTTCTTTGTCGTATAAAAAAAAAATTCCCACTCACAAATACAGTAACGCACACATCAAAAGCAAGAATAAAAGCACAACAAATATTTATTTATTTTTTTATTTATATACAATTTTTTTTAAATAAGATTCTTTTGATTCCTTTTTGATGTTTTTGCTTTTTTCTTATATTTGTGTTACATAAAGGTATACATAATATGTAAAAAAAAAATAAACAATTTTATCAAGGTCATGCGAAGAGTAATGAGTATAAGGACATTTTCATCACACAGCGACACGAGGATATTCTTTTCTCTGTTATGACGTTACTTGTTGATGGTAAGGAAATATATAATAATAATACGGTAGGGAATATACAAACATACACATTCTGCGTAAACAAATATGAATAACATTTTCTCGTACCTCTAGGTGACCAGGAACCAGTTTTTTATTTATTTTTTATTCCTTTAATCTTTATACCATTTTTGTTCCAATTTGTGAATGATGGCCATACATATAACATCTACATGGTAATAGATGGCAATGATGATAAAAGGAGTATCAGTGGAAAGAAGGTGAGTGCAAGCAATTTTTAAGAATTTTCATTTTTATTTTTTAGTTAAATACTCTGCAAATGGAATACTCTTTCTTCATATATGTACTCATATAAGTATATATAATATATCTATAAAAGTCAAAGTATTGAATGAAATGCTTTGTAGTACTTGTAGGTATTGGGTATCATCTGATTGATAGAATGAGAACGATATGGAAAATTATATCAGATCACTTAATTGTGTATACTCTGGCATGCATTGACTGAGTGAAAGCAAGGATAAACATGAACAAGGAATTAAAAAAAAAGAAAACAAAACATTAGGATCATGTAGACAATGCTTTCCCACTTTCACACACGATAATTGAACTATCTTATGTACATCTAATGGTCCACCATCTAGCTACAGCAAGTCTCGAGGACATTCTCAATCCGCCTCTGCTAGACCTCTTTATACAAACATCGGCGGCTCTTAGTGCCGTAAGATAAAGCCGTCTAATGCAATGACACCAGAACTCCAGCTGATGCGCAAATTCAGAGTCGACTTTTCTTGTATCCAAGCCTGGCTTCGGTCAGAGTCTGAGCCGGGAATGAAATGTAGTCGTATTTTCATGGATGGTTCCAAAGCCAGTCAAGGGTCCGGCGCTGGGATCTTCGTGGAAGTCGGCAACATTAGACTTCACTTCTCGTTAGGCAAATATGCGTCTGTTTTCCAAGCGGAAACTTATGCATACCTAATGGCCATCAACTATGTTGTGAAGAACAGGTGGAAGGGACGTAGCATTTGTGTCTGTAGTTACAGTCAGGCTGCGCTTAAGGCCTTGCTTAACCCTTTAACCACTTCCAATATAGTTCGTGAAATCAAAAACTCTTTGAACTCGGTCGCAAGGCTGAATTCTCTGTCTCTAATCTGGGTCCCAGGTCACACTGGGATCTTGGGGAACGAGATCTCCGATGAGATTGCTAGACAAGGCTCAGAGGAGGATTTCTCAAGTCCCGAACCCGCGTTGGGTTTCCCTGCGTCCTTGGTTAGGGCTTCCATTGACGATTGGGTCTCTCACGAGCACAATTGTGAGTAGCATGACTCTCCAGGATGCAGGTTGACTAAACGCATGCTCCCGGACGTCTGTAAGAAATCAGCGGCATTCTTGCTGACTCTCAGCAGAAAAGACTGTAGACAACTTATTGGCGTCTTGACAGGCCACTTTGCTTTTGCCAAGCACCTTAACTTGTTGGGCTTAAGTGACACTACAACCTGCGACGCTTGTGGAGAGAGCGACGACACCGCGGAACATATCTCTGTGAGTGTCCTGCCTTTGCTCGTATCAGGTGGCAGATCCTCGGTGCAGATGTGGTGAGTGCTGGTACTGTAAGCTCCTCATCACTGAAGTGCTTTCTTGGCTTTCTGAGAAAGACAAGGAAATTCCAATAGAATGGGTAAATCAGGGTTTGCTCTCTGGTAGTACAATGGACCAGTTGCGTTTGAGTGCTCCAGTTGAGCGTTTCCTATCCCAACAAAAAAAAAAAAAAGAAGTCCAACTGGAGATCAAATGCAATGGCTCATACCACGATCCTGCACAGACATCTAGGCAATGTATCTAGTACAGACTACATAACACCTTACCTAGACCTTCACGAGAACATTTTTAAGCACCTATCCAAGCAGCGAAAACTGGAAAAATGACAGAACGCCTATGATGGATCCAAAATGGAAATAGGTGTAGGCGCAAGCATCTTCTCTGAAACACTTGATTTCTCCATGCCAGCTCGGCTTCCGAACTACAGCAGCGTTTTCCAGGTAGAGGTTTTAGCAGTGACAATAGCAGCCCGTGAGACTGCGATGAGGGCAATACCACGGGAGGATATCATCTTTTTCATCGACAGCCAGGCAGCGATAAAAGCAATATCTGCTATAGAAATAAAATCGACGCTTGTGAAGTGTTGTAGAGAAGAGCTCAAGGTTCTTGGAACACAGCACGAGGAAAAGCTCTGCTGGGTCCCTGGTCATGAAGGCATACCAGAGAAGGAGAAAGCCGACGAACTGGCTAGAGGAGGCTGAGCACTATACTCGGACCAATTCGACCCCTCAGTATACATCCCGCCTTGCGCACCTAAACTCTAAGCAGGAAACAAAGCCCTAACAGAGGCAAACAACAATGGACCTTTTTAGATAGTTGTGTCACCACAGGGAAGCTATGGCTTGCATTCGACAGAGCAAGAACTAATAGACTCATGCAGATGGATAGAAAATCTTTCTCTACTCAAATAGGAGTCATTACGGGGCATAACACCATGCGACACAACATGAAAAAGTTACGTGTGATGAACGAAGACCCTTACAGAGGCTGCGGTGGCGAGGAGGTTCAGAAAGATACCACCCACTTTCTTTGATACTACCTAGGCCTCTATGATTTGAGAAATAAGTTCCTTGGACAACACTTCTTTAATTATTTAGAAGGGCATAGTACGTATAAGTACTAAATGCTTTCTTTAGGATATGTACAAAAGACGATTTATTTTGTGCTTTTCACGAGGAAGGGATTCTCTAATCTATCTCCTTTCCCCCATGGGTATCACTTCTTCTTCCTTTTATCAGCGAAGTTATGATCCGAAAACAAGGGATCACAACCCTCCCACTTCACCGCATTTCTGCTGATCCACCTGTGGCCTGTGAATCCGCCATGGGTATCACAATGGGTCTATATTGACCTGAGTGTGGTGCAGTGGTTTTCTATGCCCTACACTAGCTCACATACCTAACCTAACCGAATGGTCCACCATTTGGAAGCCAAGGTAAACAACGTAGGGTTGAAGATAAGCGCAGTGAAAACAAGATCTCAAAGGTACATTCTTATCGAAGAATAACCAGATAACCTGTAGACACAACCATATGGAGAGGAGAAGAAAGTGCAATTGAACGGTTACACCTTACGACAAGAAGACAATTCCATTCCAAAAAACGTCATGCATTGCAATACACTCAGTAAGGTAGAAGAGTGGACAGTCCCCAGCAAACTTGGCAGAGAACAGTTCAAGGGAAATTAAGGTCCTTGGAAAAGAACTCGACAGAGTTCAAATGCACTGAAGTTTGACGAACAAGATGGTGATTAAATTGTTGACGCTCTATACCCCTCGTGGAACTTTCACTAGAAAGAGCATTAAAGGTCACATAATCCATGCCCTCTTAAACATGGAAGAAGTCTTCAGTGAAATTCACGGTTGCCAGACGTACTTCTTCCGCAATTATTGTACGAGTACTTCTTTTCGGTTTCTTATTTTTCATGTACTCTATTGGCAGCTTTCCCCAAAAGTGCCATATCTTTTGGCGTGAAAACGTTTTTAAAATTAACGGCGAGTGTGAGCAGGTGAAGTCATTTCAAACTTCATTAACTCAGCTAAGAATAGACATTGCGCCCTCATCTTGGTCTCATTTTAAAGAGGACTAGTATCGCAAGTGGTCTCATTTTCTTTTCTGCACATCTATGGCATAGTACCTTTCAAATGATATAAGTTTCATCCCCATCCTTTTATAATAAATATAATACTAAGTAAACGTACGATAAGTTTCGAGTTCTCGTATTAATATATATCCGTAAGATGATAGTTTGTGCCAGCACCCGGTCCGATTTTCGTGGCAACCAAATGGTGCGAACTGCGCGCGCAAAGTGAATCCACAATTTTTTGGACGGTGGATCAAATCTACACACTTACGAGTGTTGCTAGGGGGCAAATAGAAAAGAAAAAGAAATTATTATCATTTTTTGTAGACTTAAAGTCCGCCTTCAACACCGTCAACAGAGACGCGCTACTTTACAAACTAGCAGCTCTTGGTTTATCAACTAAATACCTTTACAAGGAATTCCTTTTAAATAGCTCCACTGCTGTTTTGAATGGTAGTTTCGTGTTAAATTTTTTTCAAAACAGAAACTGGTGTTCCTCAAGGGTGTGTTTTAAGTCCGACAATTTGTTCACTCTTTATTGATAATTTATGCGAATATCTGCAAGTTGTGAGGAGTGCAGTTTGTCTATCTGTTAGTAAAGGTTTTATTATACGCTGATGATTTGTTGTTCTCGCTGACAGCCTGTAACCCTACAACTGATGGTCAATCAATTAAAGAGATATTGCGACGCTTGGAACCTTCAAATTAATATATCGAAGTCGACAATTATGGTTTTTGAATCTGTGTCACACAGGAGCTCGCGGGAGTATTGGACATTGGATGGGGATCTTATTGAGGTAGTTCAAAAGTTCAAGTACTTAGGTTTTCTCTTATCGCACAATTTGGACTTGCATCCTCATGTAAGAGAAAAATGTGTAGCTGCTAAGACTGCTATCAACGGCATGTGGGGCAAATTCTTTGCAAATAAACATGTAGAGCCCTCTTCCAAATTTAAAGTGTTCGAGGCTACCGTAAGCGCCTGCGTTTGCTATTCAAATCAGACATTTCGATACAAGTTTGTATCGCTTGTTAAGCCCTGGCACTTTAAAAAGCTGTTGCGCCAAATATTTGTATTTATATTTGATACAAGTTTGCTGAATATTTTGAGGCTGTCCAGCGATTTTTTTAAACGAATATTTAAGCTATCATCGACAATGCCGACCTATGTCGAAACTCGTCTACCACAAATTTATATTAAAAACTTAAAAGCCAATGCGAACTACATTATGAAAATAAAGCAGAGACCAAACAACAGCCTGTAAAAAAAAAGTCATGACATTCGCACTTCGCTGTAAATAAACGTAATTTAATGAATGGTATGATCTGGCGTCTATACATGATTTAGTTTCATTCTTACTATAAGTAATCGCACCCTGAGATGACAAGTGTCGTAACTTCCAAAAGCAGGTCTTCGTGGTATGTAACATACAACAGTCTTTCTCTCAGAGGCTGTGCACTTTTTGTAAGCTGTAAAACTGTTGTCGGCTGAATAGCGTCTAAACGTTAAAAGGAATGAAGCTGCAACTGGGTTTCAATGAAAAGACTGTTAATAAAACATGAGATACAATCAAAATCTCAAAATTGTCATTTTGGAAGTTACGATATTTTTCATCTCAGGGTGCGTAATGTTAGCGATCGGCGGGACAATTTTTTTAATTGCATTGCCAAAGTAGACGAGTCTTTCTTTCAATAATATTTATATCGGTGTGTGCAGGTTCAAGCCCCAGCGGGAAACAGCAATCATTAGCCACCCGATTACAACAGGAAAACGAATTACATCGAAGTTTTTCCAACCACTGCACCAAAGAAAGGTTCCTGCCTGGTATACAATGGACCAGAGTGTCTGATTGCTCTGGGATTTGGGTTTCCTTGCAATAAAAAAAAAAAAAATAGTATGTCGGTAAGCAGACAGGTATACAAAAGTCTTAATCATGCTTTGGGAGCTTGCAGTTATTTCAGGAACGAACTCTCAGCTTACGCAATACTCTCAGATAGCCAAGCCGCTATCAAAGCACTGACCTCACACGAGATCAGATCCAAAGTGGTATGGGAATGCCTCACCAGGATCAACAAACTGGGAGAGGCAAATAAAGTAACTCTCTATTGGATACCAGGTGAAGTAGAAGTAGAGGAAAACGAAAGAGCTGATGGGCTAGCAAGAAACAGATCAGGTACGCCGTACCTTGGACCAGAGCTCTTTTGTGGGATAGGACTCCACAAAATACGTGAAGACTTAAGGAAAGAGGAGGAGAACAAACGGCCAAAGCATTGAGACGATATCCCCCAACTAAGACAACCTAAAGAACTTCTGTTCTACGTTCGTAAGTGCAAGCAGATGTGGTGCAGTCGTACACCTTGTTGAATTTATTTTTGAACAGCCACATATGCTATTCTTAAATTAGTCTTCCTCAAGTCTACACAATAAGACTTAAATAGTGTCACGTTAATTCTGAATTCATACACAAAATTCTGACTTCTCTTCAAACTTTAACTTCACAGATTCCAGATATGAATTTTAACGCAAATCATTTCAGTAGTTAAATCTTCCGTCGAGCATGCAGATAGATGATAGCTTCGCCAAACACGAGCCTTTCACAGAAGTAACTTCCCCCGAAAATAACGAATGCTTTTCTAAATATCGACAACAAATTATCCACAGTATTGAGTTTATTTTATATTTTTATTAGTTCATATTTAATATTTTTTTGAATTACATTTCTCGTTGCCTTAAAACAGCTTGAGTAAGAATTAAAAAAAATTTTATAATCAATTCTTCCTGATCTTCATGGAAGCCAAATCACATCTCGTTCTGATAGCCGAATGTATTGTTTTTTCACTTCCGTTAAGCTTAGAGCGCACCAAGTAAGTAAGATCGGCCGTCTTTTTGGGATCCAGCTTTAACTTTAATTTTCCATCACGGCGTGGTTTGTTTCCGGTCAATGAATGCGTAGCTAAGATATGATCGGTGAAAACAAAATCACACAACTGCCATGTGGCCGATACCGAATCCCCCCAAACTACCGATTCGTAGTCTTCTCGGCGAACTTGTGTCCCATTTGGTCCGATGACTAGGATATCAGAATCTGAATCTAATTGTTTGGGATACTCTTCGAGGCCCTGTCGTTGCTTAGTTAGCCGAACCATATCTGAACGCCTGTCAGAGCTCAGTGTTCCTTCGTTTCTCCTCGATACTGGGGATAGAATCCTAATTAACTTGATTGTGCACTCTTTGTCTTTATAGTTTTCTAAGGTGAATGCATATTCAAGATATGCCCTTTCGAGGACCTTGCTAACCTTGTCTGTAAGCCGATTAACATACTCGAATAATGGTTTAATATTCTCCGGTTCCGAGTGTTCTTGTTGTGATTTCCTGGCTTGTTCGCAGTCATTGTCGTACGGGTTGAACACAATAACGAATTCAGAGACTCGACCCGATGGTCGTTTTTCGTGGATTTGTATCTGAAACGAAACTCTTTCGAAACAGTCCGCAATATTTGCAAGCTTTTCTTTTATTTGCTCTGTGTCACGAATTGATATAGTAGGCTGATCTGGGATTTTAATCAACAGTTCCATTGGACTTGAAGACGTCAATGCGTGTTCTACGAGTAGAAGTTCCATGTTGCTGTTGGTGTGGTTAGAATGTGACTATGCCCTTCGTACGCACTGAGCACGGTATTTATAGGAATTGAAGTTGAAAAATGTTCGTGCGTTACCTTCATTAGCGAAATTTTACAAATGTATCCTTACGTCCTCTTGTAATAAACTAATGATCGAGCGCGCTACCTGCTCTACGTTTTAAGGATCGTTTGTCGAGTAATTAAATACCTATGCCTGTTTTTTGGATGAAGAGTTTTTATTAAGACGGTTCGTAATAGTATTAATAATTAGCTGAAGTTTATAGCTGTGATAACTGAAATTCGTCACAAATTAATATTTTTATTATGTGATGGGAGGAACATATAGCCGTGTGCAAAATACTACTACTAATCTTCTTTAAAATTTCCCAAACTGCTTAATGTTGATATATTTGTGTTAATGTATTCATTAAAGAAATGATATCTTCCTACATACAGCAATTTCTTGCTATTACTAAGCAATTATTGTAAAGGGTGCTTCGAATTATCGTACAATTCGGATTGAAGAAAATATGGCAGATATCTTCCGTGATTAACGTGACGTTATTAATAAAGTTCTTGTCGGGAAACCACATATAGCACATAAGACGAACTGCAATTCCTCCCGCTGGCTCGCCAGCGGCCTGGACTATAAATGTGCAGGCCTCATGTGCAAACCTCATCTGCTGTTATGACTGGTACAGTCAGTCGGGGTTTCAGTGGAAGCTTAGTATGGCTTCTGCTACACCTTCCCGTCATCGTGTACGGTTTTTGACAATGCGCTTAAACTCTCCCAAACTTTTCCGCAGATGCCGTGCCTCCTTCTTGGTTTATGTATGTCGTGTTCTCTCGGACCGCCAGGTGTTCTGCTATCCTACGTAACGGGTTCCTCTGCATAGAATGATTAGCTATGGAACTGCCTTTTTGGATCATGTGACCAATCAACTACCACATATGTTATTTTAAGATAATCCTCACTCGAAATGAACACACAACCGTCTACATAGGCTTGCATTACGTATTGGCTGGAGCTGCGCCCACTTGTCAGTCCTTTAGTGATTCTGTAGAGGGTACTGCTGTCGCACCTGCTTGCGGCTTCTTCTGCTTCAGTAGCTAGCGCAGTGGTGTAGTTGCGTTTGTCACGTCGCACGCATCTTTATGCGATGTAGGGGCTCCAGCTCGCTTCTCCCTCCTTCTGAAGTAGCATTCACCTTCCTTCACCTACCGCGGGGTCGCCTACCTGATGGCACGGCCACGTCTTAGAAGCCGGTCTGGAAGCATACGCACTACGGGACCAAACCATCGAAGCATAGATCGTTCCGTTCGGAGAAGTAGCTGCTCGACATTGAGCGCCTCGCGTACTCTGGTGTTGCGCACTCTATCCCTACGAGTTATTCCAGCAACACCGCGAAGGAACCTCATTTCGGCAGCTTGTATCCGCGATCTTATTCTTTCGGTCACTACCCAAATTTCATGGCCATTGGTGAGAGTTGGAACATACACCGAGTTAAAAACCGATAGCTTAGCTTGAACACTAAGTTCGGCCTTCCTTATAACAGATTGGCCAAGCTCTCTCAAAATTTATCCAGCCTGACTAATTTTACAGAATAACTCGGCATTGCTCTTCCCATTACTCGTGAATAAGACGCCGGGGTACGTAAACTTATCCACCTGCTTCAGTGAAACTCCACTAACATGCAGAGTGCGCTGCATGTGTGTTTTTATTCTTACCGTTAAATTCATTTCGCTTTTAATTAACCTAACAGCTCCTAGGTTATCTTTTAGATACGTTTTATAAAATTAATTTTCAGATTGCTTCCGAACAAATTTGGGAAACAATTTCTGCTTTTCCCTTCTACTACAGTTCGCTTCGAATTGAAGAGTTAGAACTAATGGCATATTTTTTGTTCGACTCTGAAGATTTTAGATATTAGCCAGGACCTCTTACTATATAAGACTGCACAAATGTCATTTACTGAGTCCCCTGAGCTACTGATATACGTTTAATTTACTTGCTCGTCCCCGTTCAGTACAGCTAATCCCTAACTATTTCAGAAGACTACGAACTGCCTTCCACTCGAACGCAATGACAATAGCGAAAGATTTGTAGATTTCTGCAATGCCAATCGTCTTGTGATAGGGGGAATCATACTTAAGCAGAAACGTGTCACAAAGTCAGTTGTGTTTCCAACGACAAGTAAGCAAACTCCAATCAAATTGACAATTTTGTTATCAGCCGCCGCTTTAACAGTAGTCTCCTAGACGTCCCAAACAGGCAAAGAACAAATGTGAGGATAGTACGAGCCCGCCATCTTATGATAGCTACTCTTCAATTACGCACTCTTCCAGTTCAAAGATCCCACGATAATACAAGAATGTCCAGGTTCAACATCAACACAGTAATTGATCCCTCAGTCCGCCAGCAATTGAGGAACTACCTTTCGTAAGGGGCGGAAGAAATTAGCAGCTCACTGACTCCAAGATCATTGTTCTGCTGTGAGAAATGTTTTTGCTGAAAGAATTGTCGGCCGAGTGCAGGACGTGGCTTTCCAAAGATACCTGGAGATAGATCAATGGACGAAAAAAGGTGAAAGCTACTCCAGAGGGAGGGATAGGTGAGCTGGAGCCCCTACATCACATAAATATGCGTGCGACTTGACAAACGCAACTACACAACTGCGCTAGCTACTGAAGCAGAAGAAGCCGCAAGCAGGTGCGACCGCAGTACCCTCTACAGAATCACTGAAGGACTGACAAGTGGGCGCAGCTCCAGCCAATACGTAATGAAAAGCCTATGTAGACGGTTGTGTGTTCCTTTCGAGTGAGGATTACCTTAAAATAACAACGCAATGACATATGTGGTAGTTGATTGGTCACATGATCCAAAAAGGCAGTTCCATAGCTAATCATTCTATGCAGAGGAACCCGTTACGTAGGATAGTAGAACACCTGGCGGTCCGAGAGAACACGACATACATAAACCAAGAAGGAGGCACGGCATCTGCGGAAAAGTTTGGGAGAGTTTAAGCACATTGTCAAAAACCGTACACGATGACGGGAAGGTGTAGCAGAAACCCCGACTGACTGTACCAGTCATAACAGCAGATGAGGTTTGCACATGAGGCCTGCACATTTATAGTCCAGGCCGCTGGCGAGCCAGCGGGAGGAATTGCAGTTCGTCTTATGTGCTATATGTGGTTTCCCGACAAGAACTTTATTAATAACGTCACGTTAATCACGGAAGATATCTGCCATATTTTCTTCAATCCGAATTGTACGATAATTCGAAGCACCCTTTACAATAATTGCTTAGTAATAGCAAGAAATTGCTGTATGTAGGAAGATATCATTTCTTTAATGAATACATTAACACAAATATATCAACATTAAGCAGTTTGGGAAATTTTAAAGAAGATTAGTAGTAGTATTTTGCACACGGCTATATGTTCCTCCCATCACATAATAAAAATATTAATTTGTGACGAATTTCAGTTATCACAGCTATAAACTTCAGCTAATTATTAATACTATTACGAACCGTCTTAATAAAAACTCTTCATCCAAAAAACAGGCATAGGTATTTAATTACTCGACAAACGATCCTTAAAACGTAGAGCAGGTAGCGCGCTCGATCATTAGTTTATTACAAGAGGACGTAAGGATACATTTGTAAAATTTCGCTAATGAAGGTAACGCACGAACATTTTTCAACTTCAATTCCTATAAATACCGTGCTCAGTGCGTACGAAGGGCATAGTCACATTCTAACCACACCAACAGCAACATGGAACTTCTACTCGTAGAACACGCATTGACGTCTTCAAGTCCAATGGAACTGTTGATTAAAATAACAGATCAGCCTACTATATCAATTCGTGACACAGAGCAAATAAAAGAAAAGCTTGCAAATATTGCGGACTGTTTCGAAAGAGTTTCGTTTCAGATACAAATCCACGAAAAACGACCATCGGGTCGAGTCTCTGAATTCGTTATTGTGTTCAACCCGTACGACAATGACTGCGAACAAGCCAGGAAATCACAACAAGAACACTCGGAACCGGAGAATATTAAACCATTATTCGAGTATGTTAATCGGCTTACAGACAAGGTTAGCAAGGTCCTCGAAAGGGCATATCTTGAATATGCATTCACCTTAGAAAACTATAAAGACAAAGAGTGCACAATCAAGTTAATTAGGATTCTATCCCCAGTATCGAGGAGAAACGAAGGAACACTGAGCTCTGACAGGCGTTCAGATATGGTTCGGCTAACTAAGCAACGACAGGGCCTCGAAGAGTATCCCAAACAATTAGATTCAGATTCTGATATCCTAGTCATCGGACCAAATGGGACACAAGTTCGCCGAGAAGACTACGAATCGGTAGTTTGGGGGGATTCGGTATCGGCCACATGGCAGTTGTGTGATTTTGTTTTCACCGATCATATCTTAGCTACGCATTCATTGACCGGAAACAAACCACGCCGTGATGGAAAATTAAAGTTAAAGCTGGATCCCAAAAAGACGGCCGATCTTACTTACTTGGTGCGCTCTAAGCTTAACGGAAGTGAAAAAACAATACATTCGGCTATCAGAACGAGATGTGATTTGGCTTCCATGAAGATCAGGAAGAATTGATTATAAAATTTTTTTTAATTCTTACTCAAGCTGTTTTAAGGCAACGAGAAATGTAATTCAAAAAAATATTAAATATGAACTAATAAAAATATAAAATAAACTCAATACTGTGGATAATTTGTTGTCGATATTTAGAAAAGCATTCGTTATTTTCGGGGGAAGTTACTTCTGTGAAAGGCTCGTGTTTGGCGAAGCTATCATCTATCTGCATGCTCGACGGAAGATTTAACTACTGAAATGATTTGCGTTAAAATTCATATCTGGAATCTGTGAAGTTAAAGTTTGAAGAGAAGTCAGAATTTTGTGTATGAATTCAGAATTAACGTGACACTATTTAAGTCTTATTGTGTAGACTTGAGGAAGACTAATTTAAGAATAGCATATGTGGCTGTTCAAAAATAAATTCAACAAGGTGTACGACTGCACCACATCTACTTGCACTTACACATATAGAACAGAAGTTCTTTAGCCTGTCTTAGTTGGGGGATATCGTCTCAGTGCTTTGCCCATTTGTTCTCTTCCTCTTTCCTTAAGTCTTCACGTATTTTGTGGAGTCCTATCCCACAAAACGGCTCTGGTCCGAGGTACGGCGTGCCTGATCTGTTTCTTGCTAGCCCATCAGCTGCTTCGTTTTCCTCTACGCCTACTTGACCTGGTATCCAATAGAGAGTTACTTTATTTGCCTCTCCCAGTTTGTTGATCCTGGTGAGGCATTCCCATACCCGTTTGGATTTGATCTCGTGTGAGGTCAGTGCTTTGATAGCGGCTTGGCTGTCTGACAGTATTGCGATATTCTGTCCGCGATAATTCCTGTGTAGGTTGAACTGCGCGCATCTTTCAATCGGGTGAACTTCTGCTTAAAATATACTGGGAATTATTCCCAGTGATTCTGAGTATCTGATCCTAGGCCCGAACACCCCTGCCCCAGTGCCTGTAAATTTTTTCGATCCATGCGTGTACCATTTCATTTTATGTGGTTTGAGTTGATACTTATCGGACTCACTGCTCGAAAGCAACTTAACTAACAAATACATTATGACAGTGGACACTATTCTTTTGCTCTTAACCTCAGCCAAGGTATCCACTTTTAAATAAACTAATCCACCAATTTTTTTGTTCCCTTAAACGTGTAAATTGAAAATGCCTCCTTGATCAAATAACTTCTTCTTCTCTGTTGACAGAGATACTCCCGCAATTATCCAAGAATTGATTTTCCCCAAAACATTAATCAAACCCAACTAAATTTCACCACAACCCATCAAACCCATTCATTGGAAGGGAATTTCGTCAATACAAAAGCATAAATCTTAAATTGCCTAAATTCCAATCCCGTTTGCATTTCCGGAAAGTCTACCTTAAATCAAAGAAGAAAAGCTAAAATATTTTATGGACCAGTATCCTATAGTGGAATTTCGAGTATCTTGTTTCGTATCCATTTCATTACACAAACTGTAAAGAGCTATAGCCCCATCATACCGAAGGATTATCCCAGGATACAAGTCACTTCTTGTGGTCAATCGTCACATTGTATTGGTTACATGGGATAGAATTCGTAACCCTTTTACAAAAATGACTACAAGCGATTTAAGGTTTATTAAGTTTTCGAAAAAAAGTGTATTCATTAGATAGCTAGGGTATAGTTTCAAAACGTTGATTACTCCCACCCATTAGCAACTCTCACAATGAAAAGAAATCGTCTAACATATTAAGCGCATAAAGGGTTGGAGTACCATATCATGCCGAGGGGTAAATTTGCATTTTTGAAATACCAAACTTTAAAACGGATATCTTTTGTTTAATCCCTCACAATAGTTCCAATTGTTTTGGCTGTATGGTGAAGGTATTCAAAGGATCTCGAATGTGGATTTATATATATGTGTGTGTAAAAAGTTAGTGTAAGTATTGAGAACCCTTAAGGTCAGATACTTTTAGTTATAATTATTGCTGTAGTCTTTAGTTTATTTAAAAAATAAAATATGTAATAGTGTAAAAGTGGATAAATAAATAAACGGAAAAAAAGTGTGTAAAAATTCAACAGATGTGTTTGCAGTCCTTTATAAAGCATTTGGACAATTGAGTAAGTTTAATGGGTACGAATTAAGGTTACATCACAGTTTCCTTTGGCTTGAAAAATGCAAATTTCTGATTCTTGGAAGGATATCCGACTGTAATACGATTATTTTGTACAGTGACCCTGTGTATTGAAGAAATGCATCTTACTAGAAAATAGGACCGCGTTGGTTTAAAGGTTTTTAGTATTAACGGATTTGATAAGACAATTAAATACTTTCTGCTCTATTTAGAATGTATATGGAACTTGGATATGCAAATGTTCTTAAATTCTATATGGTACTTTATTTCTTTATATATATCTTTATCCTAATGTTTCTTTGTTTGACAGCCAAATATTTTACAATGTATCCCGGAATGTACATTTCAATATTTGAAATACCGGAAAAGCACTAGAAGAATTCAAGAAATCTACATTCTTCCCGATACATGAAAAAGGAGAAAAAGCAGACCCGTCAAATTATCGTGGCATAGCATTTCTCAATACGTCACTAAAAATGCTCATGGAAATCTTATGATGTCGTTTTATAAAGTGAGTCGAGTGCTTGCATCTGCTAGGCGAATTCCAAGTCGGCTTCAGAAAGGGATACTCGACGGTAGATCACATCTTTAGTTTAACGAATATTGCAGAGCTATACGCACGTAAACGAAAGAAGCTGCATACGTTTTTGTTGATTTTCGGGCGGCTTTTGACTCTATAGACAGAAAAGCTCTTTTCTACAAACTCTACAGAGATGGGTTGTATCTGAAATTTAGAAGAATATTAGAAGACATATATAGTCAAATAACTAACGCAGTATGGGAAGGTAAACACCTTTCCGACTGGTTCTTGTCCTTAGGGGGTTTAAAACAAGGATGCAATTTCAGTCCACCAGCCTTCTCCTTATATATTGATGATTTAGTTAAAACATTGCCCTGCGGAATATCAACAGAGTGATTCAACATAAAGGTTTTAATGTAAGCCGACGATCTCGTACTCTTAGCAGAACCGCCGGAATCTCTCCAGCTAATGATAAATAGACTACGTGACTATTGCCTAAACTGGAACCTAACTGTGAATTTCTTTAAATCAAAAGCAATGGTTTTTCGCAAAGGAACAGGACGCATGGCTGCAAATGAAAGGTGGTTGTATGGATCAGAGCAAGTAGAAACAGCTAAAGAGTACCAATACCTCGGAGTAACTATAACGAGCACCCTCTGCATGGAAAAACTCCTTTCGAAAAAACTAGCTGCCTCGGAAAATGCTATCGGAACAGATTGGCGAAAAATATATGGTAATAAGGCTTTAACGTTTAGATCGAAATATAAAGTATTTCAAGCGACATCTGAAGCAGTTATGCTTTATGCTGCGCAGTCGTGGGGGTGGCGGCAGTATGATGCTACGGAGAAATTTCTGCGTTCCTACATAAAATCGACAATTCAAACTTCGAAATACCACACCAAACGACATGTTGCAAATAGAAACTGGACTGTCGCCGATTTTCCTCTCCTCGCTAAAGCTTCATTTTGATTACATAGTAAAGTTACACAACGAGAAGGTTGCTAAAAAGATTGCAATAGACGTCATAAATTCCCAAAGTGCTTGGTTTGAAGAGTGGACACATCTCGCCGAAGCTTGCTACATGCCTTTTAATGGAAAAAACCTAGTAGAGTTGAAACCGTACCTGTACAACTTGTTGGAAAAACTCCACAGTAAATTTAGGGAAGAATATATTGAAAGAGCAAGGAATTCACAGCACAGAGAAATATACTCAATTCTTCAACAATGTAAACCAAAAGAATTTTTTCTGTGACGGCTTCAGCACAGAGAAATATACTCAATTCTTCAGTACAATCTAAACCAAAACAATTATTTCTGTGACGGCTTCAGCACAGAAACAATAGCAATCTTAAACGGAGAGAACTGTCAAAAATTATTTCATTTTATAAGAATTGCTCTAAATTATAGAAAGAACATTTTATTAGAGGATTTTTAAATAATTATTATTAAACTGATAAAGCTTAAGTAATAAAGTAAATCTTATAAAGCTGTCATCTGGCCATGCCTAACTAGATTCAAGTAAACATAAATTGTAACCAATTGCTTCTGAAATAAATCTATCTATCTATCTATCTATCTACATTTCAACAGACTTCATCTGCTCTTTTTATTTCAACCATTTTTTGGTTATATAAAAAATCTGAAATTTCTAAGTACCTTTGCCTCGACGACTATCTGTCATCTATTCAATTGAATCTACTATTAAATCACTAAACAAAATTTGAAAAATAAAATAGATTTTTATGTTCACGTGATTCTTTATTAATTTGCTTTAAGGCCTGGTCCAACATTGCTTGGACAGTTCAAAGACGCAGGGCATAATGGTATATCCGAAGTAGTAAAAGCAGCAAAGAAAACTAGAAATATGTGACAGCCGGGGATGAGAAACGTTTAGCCAACCCAAAGAGTGCCAATTAGTGTTATCACATCCGTTAAAAATCACTAAATCCTGTACCCGTACTGCAACGCGTACGAAAACACTTCCCATTGAAAACGCATGAAATAAACATTCTTAGAAATGTAATACACAGACAAAAACATATTTATCTTATTGCCCAAATCTAGTTGTACGTTTTTGTCGTTTCAATAATATTTACGACAAGCCTGTCTCGTTTTTTAGACCCAGTCGTGTTACCCTCTCGAATCACCGCTAAACAGAACTTCAGTACGGTGATATTTATTCTATAATACTCGTATTTGCTTGCACAATTCTAGGGCAAGTCTTTTATTCACAGAGCAATACAATCTCAAAGTGGAGTTAAGATTATAGAGGAACTCAAAAAAGTAAGTCCCGCAATTCTGTTCGTCTATTCTTCGCCTATATTTTTCAGAAATAGATTTTAGCGATGGTAACAGAGAAACATATAGAGAATATTAGACCTTGTGTTAATTGAAGAAACGTAAGTATTACCAGAGTATCGAAGATTAACTTTCAGCAGTCGCTGCCCTATAGATTAGTGAAACCTGGCCCAAGAAATTCGTGGTAATGCTCTGTACACGAGGGCAGATATAACAATGAATTTATGTCATAGTTTCAAAAGATGTCATAGTTTCGCATGATATGCGACATTGGATCATAAAATAGATTTTCCACTGCTTCAGCAGGAGGAAACAAAGCACCGGATATTGATAGCATACCTTACGAATTCTTTACAAATGCGAGTCCAAATTTTATTCGGGAAATTCATAAAATACTCATGTAAGTATTTGAAAGAGAAAAAAAATGCCTAGTTCCTTTAAGAGGTGAAGTAACCCACAATTGAAAAACGGGGAAGGCTATATCATATCTAAACTTTCATTTCTGGACACACTGTATAGATATTTACTACAATCTTTTTGAATAGACTTACTGCGTGGTCTTTGGAAATCGAGGTCGATGGGCTGCTAGCGAAAAATGTCATTCCAATGGCATAACAAGTAAGCGCCAGTAAAAATAACTTGGGTAAGGTTAAAGCTTCTCAAAAAACAAAATAGAAATTGCCCTTCGAAAGCGGCACAAAACTACATTTGCATGTAACGTACACAACACATGTAACGTACACAACACGAGTGGTTGCGGGAAGCTACGCCCTAAACCCTTCATGGGCTGTTTGCACCAAAATATGTATGTATGTATGTAACGTTCACTTATAACATTCCTTGGCTTTTCAACCAGTTTTTTTCTGAGACCTTTAACCCTTTACTGCAGGATTTTTTTTTTCTTAAGGAAAAAAATATTCTTTTATGTATTTCATCGACCTGATTACGAAAATGATAAGGACTTTTAAAAATATTGAGCCGTTTTCGAGATACTGAGCAATTTGTATACATATCATATATGATATATCATGCAGATAAGACCCACTTTTTTGACGTCTCAAAATTGGTTTTATTTCACTTTTTCTAACTACTATTAATAATATAAAATGTTAACGCTTGTAACAAAAGTAAAACAAAATACATAACTAAAACAATAAAACTTAAAAATTCAAAATTAAGTTATTTATATGCTTATATTCATAGAATTTTTTGGGTATATAACTTAATTCGTGCGGTTTTTTTTCAAAATTTGAACGTTTATTTAAGAAAAACATGTACAATAGTATTATTGAAAGTATTGCCCATCTGAAGCTATGACTTTTTCCCATCTTTCTGGAAATTTGTGGATCCCATCCCAAAAGAACTGCGCCGGCTTGGCAGCCAAGAATGAATCAAGCCAATTTTTGATATTCTGCTCTGATGCGAACCGTATTTCAGTGAGGGCGTTCTGCATCGACCGGAACAAATGGTAGTCAGAAGGGGCAAGGTCTGGGCTATAAGGCGGGTGGGGTAAAACTTCCCATCCACTGTTTTCCAAATAGTTCTTAACCGGAATAGCAACGTGGGGCCGAGCGTAATGAAGAAGAACTCCCTGCAAAAACACTTTTTCAGGCACAAAGTTCGACATATTTGAGTGAAAAAAAATTATTGTTGTTTACGCTTCAAATGAATGACAAACAATGAATGAAGTTACGTACAATGACAGTAGCTTTCCAACGCATGTTCCAATGGAATAATAACAATGGAATAATACAAGTTACGCCATCTCTTAGCAAACCGCACGAATTAAGTTATAGACCCAATAATTTTCAAGAGGAGAGAAATCATTTGATGTGAAAATCTTGAAAACAATCTCTCTCTTTGTTGAGGCAAACCGCTGTTTCACATTCTGCACGTTTGGCAAATGTTAATTTTCCACACACAGGACGCTTACACGTTAAAAATTGAGGCATATGGTTAAGACCATTTGGAACTTCTTCCGACGAAACAGGTGCTGACCTTCCATACTTTGAATCCTCACCACCCAAACGACAAATTGTTTCCGGCAACGATATCTTGAAATGGGCTAGGGATATGGTTTTCTCTGCCGTTACAATGAATTGCTTGTCTGGATCACATTACTTACTTACGAGCTACAGTTTGAGGTGAACCTGGGCCTCAACCTCCTCTCCTCCTCATCTCCTCCTCTTTTCCATTTATCTCGCTCTTTAATTAATTACCTCCAGTTGTGCACTCCAAGTTGGTCGAAGTCCCCTTGAACTTGTGCGCGCCACCTTCGGCAAGGAGGTCCTATACTGCGTCGTCCCTCTAGGTTAGATTCGAAAACTCTGCGGGCCGGAGCGTTGGTGTCCATTCGCACTACATGTCCTACCAATCAAAAACGTCCAATTTTTTGACGAGGTCGATGTCGCTATGCAGCTCGTATAGTACGTTGTTGAATCTTCCTCCTCTAAAACCCCTCAACGCAAACAGGACCGGAATCTTACGAAGAACTTTTCCTTCGGACTGACCAATGATATCTTCATCTGCTTTCAATAAATTCCACGTTTCAGAGCCGTAAAGCAGGACTAGGATGATCAGAGTCTTCTTATTTGTTCGAAATAGGGCTTTACTGTTGAAAGGCCTTACTAGCCCAAACAACAACAAGAGTTATTCTTCGCTTAATTTCTGCCCTGGTATCATTGTCAGACTTAATAGTAGTGCCGAGGTAGACAAAGTCCTTTACTAAACTGAAGTCCCTTACTACCTGTATCACATTGGCAAGCAAACAAATCAGATTCAGCTACGATTGGTTCAATAATGTCTTAGGTAATTCCGAACTTCCCTTGAATTTTCGCCATAAAATTCAACTTTTCCAAATCATTTTTGAATATTGGGCCTCAGTAGGCTGGTGAAAATTTCCAAATTTCCACTTCGCCGCTGGAACTCTGTTCTCAAAAAGTTTAGCAATTTCTAGTTCCTTCGCGTTGATAGGTTCTAGATTTTTCGCGATGTTTCTCTTCTCTGTTGTGTTATGTTTCTGTGCTTATTTTTATTCGGTAGTTTATTCCACCTGCGCAACAGTTTTAAAAAAATTGGTACTGGAACCCTTTATTTAATAACTTTTGGCAAAAACAAAATTGTTCACAAGAGCTTAAGAAAACTAACCTTCACTCGTTGCACTTTTTGCAATCAAAATCACTTAACTTTGGATGTGGAAATTGTGTTTATTAGAATATGCACTCACTGATTCGAAATTTTCCGTAAAATATGCGTGAAAACATGAAATAAAAAACGCATATCGTATATGGTATGCTATGCAGTAAAGGGTTAACGTAATCAATCATTCAGAAACCATGATACATGTGTCAGCAACATCAGTTTTTAAAAAAAGTTCCAAATGTGGTTTCTATAATAGTAAGTCAAACTAAATTTCTTCCCACTGTATTCTCAAGCTCAAATGCAAAATTTTCTATGAAGCTTTTTTCCACCGCTAGGTTTCCTTATGTCGCATTAAAACCAGTAGTGTGAAATTTATGTGATTATTAAATGAAGCAATGACGAATGCTTTACTGCATAATACAAAATCCGAAGTTTTTAATTTGTTTTATATTTTATTTAAGACTATATACTCTTAATAACTAGACACTTTTCATTCAAATTTAAATATTTAATTTTTCTTTCCTTAGCCTGTTTCTTGTTACATTTTTTAGTAAAATCTATAAATCAAAACTTTTAAGCAAAATGTGTGAAATATTTCTTTGCCGCACATTCTCTGATCTTCTTGGAAACCTCAGCACATCTCTTGTTAATAGCAGAGTGTACGAGTTGTTGACTTTCATTAAACTTGCAACACACCAAGTAAGTAATATCGGCTGTCTTTTCAGGATCCAGCTGTCCCTTTAGTGGTCCATCACGGATTGATTTGTTTCCGATCACCGAATGCGTAGCCAAGATACGCTCATTAAAAAGAAAATCACACAGCTGCACTGTTGCTGATGCCCAATGCCCCCAGTCTACCAATTCGTAGACTTTTCGGTGGAGCAATGTCCTATTTGGTCCAATGACTAGGATGTCAGAGGATGGGTTTAATTTTCTGGGATACTCTTCGACGCACGGTCGTCGCTTTGGTGGCCGATCTGAGTCCAAATGGCTGTCAGATCCCAGTTTCCTTTTGTTTCTCCTTGATACTGGTAATTCATACTCAATTATCTTGACAATGTATTCTTTGTCTGTATGGTCCTCTAAGATGTCATTATTTATAAGATTGGCCTCTTTGGTAAGATTTTCCTGTTCGTTTTGAAGCCAGCGAATATAATCAATTAATTCGTAAATATCTTCTGGCTCTGAGTGACCCTGTCGTAGTTTCAGTGCTCGCTTGAAGTCATCGTCGTCGTCTGAGGTTTCAATCAGGTGCAGTGGAGTTGCAGTGTTGTCTTCTAGGTCCAGCAGTTTAAATTCCATGTTGCTTTAGTTGTATTTAGAATGTTACTATGCACTTCGTGCGCACTGAGCACGGTACTTATAGGATTTCAAAACTACCTGCACTGCCTTAATTACTAAACTTTTGCAAATGAGTCTTTACGCCCTCAATAACTAATGACCGAGCTGGCTACCTGCTCTACCTATTAAGGATCGCATGCTATGTAATAAAATACCTCAGGTTATATTTTCCAAGAAGAGTTTTCATTTATCATCTTTAATCACGTATACGTAAATGTGATAATGGTAAGTAATTGTATTACAATTTAACTTAATATAGTTAGATAATTTATTTATGAAAGACATTTAAATTGAAATTGAATATACATATACATATTATTGCAAAGAAAAAATTTGATCAACAGCATTTAGCAATAAAATTAAAAATAATAGGTTAAGCATTTAAGAGCCCTAACGCCTATAATTACCAGCCAGGTAAAAAGAAAGAGAAGCACTATAACGATCTGCAAAACAGAGTCTTCTTATGCCAAGAGGGAGAGAATCCCATAAGCGAACACAAAACTGTCGCTCGGTTGTTATGCATGTAGCACGCGGAGGGATTATCGTTAGAGTACGAAATGAATTTGAAAAGTTAGTTTATCATATAAGTATTCTGGCTTTCGGGAAATTATAATTTTATGTAAATATTTTATCAAACAATAATCTGATAATCTTATCCAGTGTTAAACCAAGAACACTACTTTTAACTATATGCAGACATATGATCCTGGCACTTTAAACCATACACATAACGAGTGACAATATTAAAGACAACATTAAGTATTCTTCTATATGGTATTCCACACTGCAGTACATTGACACTTCAGACCCAAATGATAAAATCGGAATAAAAACAGACTTAACTAACATTAATCTTATTTTGACAGGGGTATACTATTATGACATAAACAGATTACGTAGACATCAACATATTTTTCCTATAACGATACGAGCATGAAGATTCCATCTTAAGTTGTTGTCAAACGAAATGCCAGGGTTTTTAGCTCTATCAACAAATTATATCCCTAGGTATATCTTAGAGAACCCACTCGAATCTGAACCATTTTTAGATATAAGCATGCATTTCGATTCTTTTGGGTTCAAACATAGATCATTCCTCTTTAACCACTGAAAGATGCTTTCAAGGTTATTATTGAATTTAAAAATGGCGTCCTCAATTAATCCTATTCTACAACTAAAGTACATCTGAACACCGTCGCCATACATATGAACCGAAGAATAAGTGAATCGGTGAGTGGAAGAACAATATAAGCGCCGAAAATTGCATTTTGGCCTTAAATAGCCAAAATGCTCTACATATGGTATGTAAATCTACATGAGTTTCACCACTGCAAGAGGATGCATACTAATCAGATAATACTACATTAGAGAGCCAAATGTTTACAAAAATGGAATACGCTTTTCGCTGATTGTATGGAAGCGCAGTACAAATGCTTTTAGTTTTTTCTGTTTTTCTCAAAAGCGATATTTTGTACATGTACGGTCCTTTCACTCACCGATTCAAGTAATGCTATCAGGGAAGTCATTGATGAACATTGAGAATAAAGACAGGCCCAACATAGATCGTTGTGGGACACCCATAAATGCACAATTGAAATTTGACATAGCATTACCCACCACGACTGGTTGATTTCTACCAGAGAAGTAGGAGTTTATCAATGAAGCTGCTGAAGACGAAAAATTAAATTGCGTCATGAATTTAGATACACGTTTTGAATAATTTACAGTATTCGATACTTTAGAGAAATCTATTAGTGCTAACAGTGAAACATGGTCTTTTTCCCCTGATATTCTTAAATCACCCGCTACTTTTAGCATCAGTTGTGATGCTTACGAAAACCTTATTGGTGTTTGCAAAGTAGGGCATTGTGCTGCAGATGGGATGATATTTGTTTATGAACAATTTTCTCAAAAACTTTGGACAGAAAAGGTAATATTGAAATGGGACGAAATTCAAGAGGTATTTGTGGATTTCGTTTGTTTTTGGGATTAAAAAAAAAAAATAAATATTTGGCGCAACAGCTCTTTAAGTGCCAGGGCCTAGCTTCTCGCAACCACTCATGTTGTGTGCGTTATATTTTTCACACGAATGGAAGGGACCTACAGTTTAGTGCCGAATCCGAGCGGCGATTTGAGAAGCTTTTTCGTGACAACAATACTCTCGGATGTTTGTCAGACGCTCGCGAGAGGTGGGACCGTGAAAAAACTTTTTGGTGTTTTCTGGGATTTGAACTTGGAACCTCATGCGTAGTGATCCGACACACTAACCACTTACGCCACGGCTGGGATTACGTAGGTATTATTTTAGCAGTTTTCAAGCACTATGAAAATATGATTTCACGTAAACTGTGTTAAATATATGAGTTAAAACTGGAAGGATTGAAGGTAGGATGATTTTAATAAATAAGGGATGAATTTCATCAAGACCTGAGGACTTAGATTTAATACTTAATACTGCCTTAACAACATCTGTCTGCTTCAACCTATGAAATTCATAACCATCATCAGTAGTAAACGTATTTGTAGGGCACACATTTAGTGCCGGCGTCACAGGGGTTTGCACAAATTTGTTGTATAGATTATTTAAATCTATTCCACAGAAATTAAACTCATCTTGACTACCAATTCCGATACCTCGCATATTTTTCCATAGTGTTTTAGGTGGTAAATTTCTATTAAGGTGCTTCGAATAAAAACCACGCTTAGCCTTTCGTGCTTTAAAGTTTACCACATTTCTTAGCACCAGAAAATTATTATAGAGATCTGGCAACTTAAATCGTTTCCATTTACTAAATGCCAAGTCCCGTCTGTTTTTGAGTTCCATGATCTCAGGGGTAAACCAGGATATGACCGAATTTTTAGTAGCTTCGGTTTTAACCCTCTACTGCAAACTAAACCATATATGGTTTTTTACGTTTTATGACTATTTTCTCTAACTTATATGATTCACACTGATAAAAACAAAACATATTCCTTTAGAATGTATCTTTAGACAAAGAAAAGGATAATATTTGTGTCTGTCATAAAACGACTGTCGGGGATATTTACATTTGTAGTCAAGTCCATCATGCGAGTGCATTAAAAAAAACAGTGAAAAAGAGCGATAGCCGATTTCAAGTCTCAATTACTGTAATTAAGCGTTAAGTACAGTGAATAAAAAGATACATTTGAATAATAAAAATATTTTTCTTTACTTTTTTTAAATAAAAGTTGTCTAAAAACAACGAAAAGAATCTATTTTAAGCGTTTTTTGTTTTTTTTTTCTGCACACGCAATAATTCATGCAGTAGATGGTTGATTGGAAGGTGTGTATTAAACAAGTTAAGAATTACTTCATGAATCATATTCATTACTTCGTTAGATGACGAATAATAATAAAAGATTTGCTAATTCACTCTTTCCAGGTCAGCTCGAAGTAGATTATCATTTATGGATTTGAAATTTCTATATGTGACAGATCGGTCTTGGAAAAGGAAATATTGAAACTTGCAGATATTAAGTCATGCTTAGAAAATATTGGGGCCGAAGCTTGATTAAAGTAAACGTCATCAGCATTAGAAGAAATAAATCTATTAAGGTACTACTGGTGTTATTGAAATATGTGGGAACTGAAGAATTTATTAGATTTAGACTAAGGAATTTCACGTTGTTCAGAAATGAAGTGGTGGTTTCTTTATTTAAAACGGTGCAATTAAAAACACCGCAGATAATTACATCCGAATAGAAAGTTGAGATATTTTCAAGTAACCAATAGAAGAGAGAGATATGTCTATTTGTTTATTTGGCCGGTAATATACCACCAGAAGAGTTTTCCTTTTATCACCCACAATTTCGACAAAGCAATACAGATGTTTGCATTTGATATTGATAAAGTTAGCTGTAACATTAGTAATTAAGATCCGATCCTGAAGAAAGGAGACCGTCTGAACTGCGCCAATTACAGAGGTATAAGTCTCCTCAACATCGCATACAAGATCCTGTCAGGCGTACTATGTGAACGCCTAAAACCGATCGTCAGCAACCTGATAGGTCGTTATCAGTGCGGTTTCAAGCCTGGAAAGTCCACCATTGACCAAATATTCACACTATGACAGATCTTGGAAAAGACCCATGAATATAAAAACGATACGCGATAAAGCGATAAGTAATGGCCTCAATAAATATTTTAAAAATATAGCTAATATATCTAAGCCTAAAACATATTTTCATCTCAATGAATTCAATCAAATATTGTTGCTAGATAAACCTAGCTCATTTTCCTTTTTCTTTGGTCCAGTGAGAGTCATGAAATTCAGCTGATTATAAACAGTCTAAAAGCTAAAAATTCTTGTGGAATTGATAGAATTAGTACTGCAACTCTTAAAAAGAAAGCAAGGCATATTTTAGATCCCCTCACATATATTATAAATACGAGTTTCGAATGTGGAAAGTTTCCTGATAGTCTAAAAACAGCAATAATTGTACCAATCCTTAATAAAGGCGATTCTAGTGATCTTAATAACTATAGGCCTATATCTCTATTGTCAGTTTTCTCAAAATTTTTGGAGAAAATAATAGTAATTCAAATGCTATCTTTTCTAGAAAAAATTAGATTTTTGACAAGTCACAATTTTGACTTATAAGGGGTAAGTGTACTGAAGATGCAATAGTCGATTTCTTAAGCGATATCCACCTTGCTCTTGATAGGAATCAGAAAGCAGCTGGACTATTTCTCGACCTAACGAAAGCTTTTGATTTCGTGAATCACGAGATACTTCTTCAAAAGTTAAGCACAGCTGGTTTTAGAGGTAGCGTAAGTGAGTGGTTTGCTTCATTCTTATTAAATAGAAAACAGCGCACAAGAATAAATGGAATCCTAAGTGAGGAGGAGTTGTGCCCCAATGTTGGTGTACCCCAAGGCTTCATTCTTGGTCCAATTCTCTTTCTCGTTTATATTAATTCTGTTTTCAGCTTACCGACAAATGGTTGCTTAATTGGATTTGCGGATGACCTGGCACTTTCTTATAAATCTAGCTCCTTAAATGACTTAAGAAATCAAATGGAGCAATACCTACGTTTGCTTAGCATATGGTTTGGCTTTCATGAAATGATACTAAGCAAAAAATCGAAAGCTATGCATTTCTCGCTTTCTAGTCATAATATCCCTGTGGGTCTTGATTATCATCAATTTAGCTGTACCAAGATCAATTGCACCAAGTCGTTCTGCTTTGAATTTGAATTCGTAAAAGAGTTCAAATACATAGGAGTGTTAATTGATTGTCATCCCAACTGGAAGACTCACATAATGTCCGTTAAAAGATTGATGTTTGTCTCAACGAATAAAATTTACTATTTATGTAAGCTTGTTCCACAAAATTTGCTGCATATTATTTACTTCGCTTTGGTCCAATCACGATTGGAGTATGGTCTTGTATGCTGGGGTAGTGCCTATTTAACTAGCTTGAAACTAATAACTGTCGCCCAGAAAAGAGTTATAAGACTAATCATGTTTATGAATAGGACTGCGTCTTCATTGCCCTTATTTTAAGCCATGAAAATCCTCCCACTCAGATACCTATACATCTATAAGGTCCTTCAAATTTTCTTCGTGGGAAGTGGGAATATACATTTCAGGACAAATACGGTGTATTCACTTAGAATTTGCAACGCAGTAGATGGCCCGGTAGTTAAGAAAGAACATAGTAAACGCTTTTTCAAGAACATTGCACTTTATATTTTTACCAAACTGCAGAACGAATTATGTGCCTTGGTTACTAATCCACATAAATTTCTTAAGAGACTTAAAGAATGGCTGCTTTCCAGACCCGAGGTTGAGACCTTGATTAATGTTTTGTCTTAATTGAAAAAAAAAGCAAATACCGTATAAAAAAAAAAAAAAACAAAATAAGAACAAAAAATACAAATGAACGATCATTACTTTCTAGTACAATTCTTACTGTTCTCTATCATTTTCCCTCCGCCGCCTCTTTCTCTTAGTTTCTCTCCCCTCGGTGTTTAATGTTCATTTTAATTATGCGTATAGACTACGTTTTTGTTTACCTAAATTGTTGCATCCAACTATTGATATTTTTACTTCCTTTCTCTTTTTTGCTCAGGCTAGATACTTTAAAACTACGTATGTGTATATATAGTAACACTCTGCGCTGCCGGTCAAAGAAATAGGTGTGAACTTATTTTTTTTTTTTTCAAAATTGATTTGAACCAAATGTTTTCAATAGTTTTAATGTTTTTCGGGTTCAAATTAATTTAAATAAAATAAACAAATGATTTATATGCATAACAACTGTAAAATTAAGAAATTAAGAAATAAAATGACAAAATTAGTTGAATTTCATGATTTTTTCCTGGCCAATGAAATAGGTGTGTTGACCTGAAACAATGAAATTTATCATTTTTACCAACATGTTTTCGAAAATTCTAACGTTTTCCGTTTCCTTTCCTTAATATCTTGAATATTCTCCACCTAAAACTAAAACTTTTGCAATACTTCGTGGCATTGAATTGACTAGTTTTTGACATGTTGCCAAGGCTA
The DNA here is from genome assembly GCA_945910035.1 of Brachypalpus laphriformis. Classification (NCBI taxonomy): domain Eukaryota; kingdom Metazoa; phylum Arthropoda; class Insecta; order Diptera; family Syrphidae; genus Brachypalpus; species Brachypalpus laphriformis. The sequence goes on from OX246756.1 coordinate 41,995,677, forward strand.
TAGCATACCACTGTCTTTGTACCGTTTCCCATAACTGATCCCTGTTAGTGCAATATTGACCCACTAATCTCCTTTTCAGCCCATTCCACAAGTTCTCAATAGGATTGAGATCAGGGGACTGACTGGGCAACGGGATTACAGACTCACAGACTTACATATCTCAAAACCAATCCTTTACAAGGCTCGATGTGTGTGTCGGGTCATTATCTTGCTGATAGTGCCATCGAAGGAGCATGTTTTCTCCGGCATATGGAAGCATTATATTCTCCAAAATGTCCTTGTATTCAAACTTGGTCATGGTGTTATTTATTCGAAATATAGGATCAACACCATGGTACGAAAGGCAATCCAACCGTGCCTTACCGTGTTTTTCTTGTTTAGTGCGCTTCAAACTCCCTACGTTTTGGCCTTCGCACGTTATGTTCAAAGTCCGAGCAAAACAAATTTATTTTTGTTTCGTCAATCCAAAGAATGTTATACCAATTTCTTAATCCTTCAGATCCGGTCCACTGTTTGTGCCTTAACCTTTATCCTGTACACATGGGTCAAAATTGCCCAAACGCACCTTTCATAGCGGTTATTTCGCTTATTTTTGAATATTTTTATTTGAAATTTCTTGACATTTATTTTGTTTAGGAACTAAATAGAATTTTAATAAACTTTTATTATATTTGTTCATTTATGAGATTTTATGATAAGGTTTTTGCAAATAACATACGTGGGTCAAAATTGCCCAATATGTATTTTCAACAAATGTTGTTGAGAATTTGCTTTATTATTTGTAAATGACTGCAATTTTACTGTTTTGTTTTACAAGAAATCTTATCTAGGTAGGCTTTGTTTTTCGACTACACAATTTACTCGTTTAGAACGTGTCACAGTAAGAAATTATTCCTCGCGTGTTGATTTTGGCAACAAGTAAAATAATATAAATATACTGAACAAAGTATAGGAATTTTATTAGTTATTTCTTATCCATCTGCAAAAAGAGTAAAAGTGAGTGCTTTATTTGTACAATGCTAGTATTCTTCTAGTTTTGTTTTCGATAGAATCAATATGGCTGGGTTGAGTCGAGAAGACATACAGCAAATGCTTGATAATAATGTGAATCTGAGTGGTAGTGTTGCAAGTGATACTGCAAGTGAGGTGGAGGAGGAAAATGTTTCCTATAATGGGTCGCTATACGAAACTGACTGTTCAAATGGGAAAGTTTATTTTTGGTAAATGAGGATCACAGCAGTTCGGATGACGAAGCACTTCCCATTCCAACACAATTTCTTTCGAAGGATCGAAATTATAAATGGTCTAGGTGGCCAATAAGAGATTTTTCGATCGGCCGTCGTAGAACAGAAAATGTTATGAACACTTCCCCAGGACCGACTCATTATGCTGTCTCCCGAGTTACCGATATAAAATCGGCTTTTCATTTGTTTTTACCACCTGATATCATCAATATTATTATAAACATGACAAACATTGAAGGTAAAGAGTGTTTTGTTTCCTATGTTTTTTTTTTGTTATCAAAAGGGGATCCTTTTGCTTTTAGGGGTAAGCGTATTTAGAGAAAGCTGGATTAGAGTTGATGCGATTTCTATCGAATCCTATATAGGACTACTTTTGCTGGGTGGAGTTCTTCGGTCCCATGGAGGGGCCTTGGAAAGTTTGTGGAATGACTGCAAGGGAAAGCCAATTTTCAAAGCTACAATTAGTCTTCGAAGATTCCAGAATATATCGAGAGTTATACGCTTCGATAAAAAGTGTGACAGGAATGAATGACGAGCTCGGGATAAACTCGCTCCAATGAGAGATTTCTGGAATAGATGGGAATGTACAATAATTTACGAAAAACATTCAACCCAAATGACTGTGTTACTGTAGATGAACAATTAGTAACATATCGTCGGAGATTTCTTTTAAGCAATATATTCCATCTAAGCCAGGAAAGTATGGAATAAAAGTATGGGCTCTGTGCGATAGTAAAACAAGTTTTGCCTGGTCTTTGCAAGTTTACACCGGTAAGGATAGAAATTGTAAGCCCGAACGACATCAAGGCAATCGTGTAGTTCTAGACCTCATAAAAGACTTGAAAGGTAGAAAGATTACTTGTGATCATTTCTTTACTTCAGAGGAATTAGGAATCGAGTTGCTAAAAAGAAAACTTACGCTAGTTGCAACAGTGCGAAAAAATAAAAGATGTTTGCCGCCACAAATTTTGGACTTGAAAGGAAATCCGGAGAAATTTTCCCATTTCTTTTTTGATAACGACAACGATACAACTCTTGTTGCATATGTTCCGAAGAAAAACCGAGCAGTCATTCTTATGAGCACCTTACATCACGATAAAGAGGTAACCGATGATGCACAAAAGTCGAAAATAATAAAATATTACAACTCCATGAAATCAGGGGTAGATACTCTTGACAAAAAAAAACAACAAATATTTGGCGCAACAGCTCTTTAAAGTGCCAGAGCCTAGCTTCTCGCAACCACTCATGTTGTGTGCGTTATATTTTTCACACGAATGGAAGGGACCTACAGTTTAATGCCGAATCCGAACGGCGATTTGAGAAGCCTTTTCGCGACAACAATACTGTTGGATGTTTGTCAGACACTCGCGATAGGTGGGACCGTAAAAAACTTTTTGGTGTTTTCTGGGATTCGAACTTGAAACCTTATGCGTAGTGATCCGACACACCAACCACTTACGCCACGGCGCCCACTCTTGGCCAACTTATTCGCATTTACACATGTAAGCGAAGAACAAACAGGTGGCCACAGACGTTATTTTATAACATTGTGGATATATCAGCCTATAATGCTTTAGTGATATACATGTCTATTTTCCCAAATTGGAATAAAGGAAAACATTTTAGACGAAGGATTGTTTTAGAGGAATTAAGGGAAGCTTTGGTTCAAGGGGAAATCTCCCGTTGAACTTCTTTTCCACACAGTGCTCCGAGAAGACCAGTGGTTCTACGTCAACAAAAAAAACCCTCAAGACCAACCTACAGTGTCAACCTTGAAGGAATCTCGCTGCTATTGCTCCAATAGCACAAAATATTCAACAAAATGTATAAAATGTTTAAAATTTATTTGCAACAACCATTCCAAACAAGAAATTACATGCGAAAATTGTAATTGCTAAATAAAAAATGTATTGGGCAAAATTGACCCACAAATACCATATGCTTTTTTTTCCTAAGTACAGGATAAGGGTTAAAGCGAATTCTTTGTGAGACTTTAAGTTCTGGCCTCTTAAAAGTGGAAAGATTTGGCTTGTTGGAGTCTTCGACAAACTGTACGCGCACTCACTACATTTCCAATTTGTGCACAAATAGTCCTTTAACACACAAAAGGGTCAAATTTGAACATTAACAATGCGGCGGTCAGTAGTCGGTGAGGTTCTTTTTCCAAAAAACAAATACAAATATTTGGCGCAACAGCTCTTTAAAGTGCCAGGGCCTAGCTTCTCGCAACCAATCATGTTGTGTGCGTTATATTTTTTACACGAATGGAAGGGACCTACAGTTTAATGCCGACTCCGAACGGCGATTTGAGAAGCTTTTTCATGACAACAATACTCTCGGATGTTTGTCAGACGCTCGCTCTTTTTCCACTTTCCCCGTTTTTCCGTAACTTTTCAAGGCTTAAGGGCATTCGTTACAAAGTTCTTAGAGCGCCCTAGTGCCTCAGCTATAAACTCGTACTATTGCCCGAATCCCTTAGCCTTCTTACAAAATTTCGTTCTTTTTGGGTGCACTGTGCTTTTCGTCCCATATTTTAAAGCTATTTTAATAAACTATTAGCTAAAAGTACCTGTTATAATCTAAAGAAAGTCACTTTGATATAATCAGTATTAAACTAATATCCAGAACTTGGATTTGGATTCACACGCACCTATTTTATAAACTAACTTTCAGAGGGCAAACAAATCAACCCCACGCTCAATCAAACAAAATACCAATAAGCACGTGCCACAATTGAAAAGATGTTGGTGGCGTTGTAACCGTGAAATGACAATCATTTCCATGTTGTTGCACATTTTGCGATGCCAAAATAGCTGTTAAACTATCATCAAATCAAAACTATAAAAGCAAATGGATCACACCTATTTCTTTGGCCAGCAGTGTACATAGTGTTTTTATGAAATAGAGGCTAGAATATTGGCGCGATATAATAATTCATCGAATGTCTGCAAATTGACAAGAAAACTCAATGGTGGTAGATATGTTATTATCAGTAAGTTCAGTCCAAATATCCTTCTAAAGCCCATCTGCTAGACCCTTTTGTGTTCAACATGCCTCGCCAGGTGTTCAGAATGATGTCTTGTACAGCTCGTTCAGTCATCAAAATATTATTAGGGCGTTAAGTAATTTAAAAAATGGTAAAGTAGCAGGTTTGGGATACCTTGTTCAACAATATCTTGGAGATAGTGATAGTCCCAAAACGACTTAAGGAAGCGTTAATTTTTCCCATTCATAAAAAAGATCCTACTACTGATCCAGCAAATTGTTGGGGCATTTATTTTTTAAGTGCACCATATAAAATCTTCACAACAATGATGATGCAAACCCATCAATGGTATAGTGGTAACGTCGTCAATTGCCACGCTAATGGTTCATGGTTCAAATCCTGATGTCAGCAAGCATTTATTTATTTCTAATGAAATATATAAAGCCAGTCCGATCATTTGCGAAAGCTTGTGTGAACACTACTGCGAAGGCGTAATACTGGCAGTAGCTTGGTCATGCGGCTGGAAAATTGTTCGCTCTGTTGATGGTGATTTGCTCAAGAATGTTCAAGAAACCTTACAATTCAGCAATCTAAATTATTTTGATTTTTCAATGCGTAACATAAACAAGCACAGTTTCACTTTTTTGCGAATACCACTCTTATTTGAAGAATATTATATTTTTCGTTTAACCCAACGCAACAAAACGAATAAAAATCGTTTGAATCACATATGGAAATACCGGTGACAAAGTGTACTCCAAAATATGATCGACATAAGTATTGTAGATTGCGTGGGCTGGGCATACCTCAGTTAGTCAGTTATTCATATACAGTCATATTGGACTATTACGTCCAAACTACTAAAAATCATAACAAGAGTGAAAAGCGTGAAATAGCACACAAATTAAAATAAATCACAATTGCATCACTTGTGAGAGACCAAATCTGTTCATGTAAATTTTACTAATAAAAAAATAAATAATTTGCCGATCTTTTCAAACTCGGTTCAAATCCCGTTTGCAAACGAGGCTAAGTATCTTGGAATGACACTTGATACAAAGCTGAAATGGAAAACGCACGTTAAGCAAAAACCCAAAGAACTAGATAACAAATATCGAGAAATGTATTGGTTACTTGGAAAATATTCCAAGCTTAATATATATAACAAACTGCTTTTATATAAGCAAGTGCTAAAGCCTGTATGGACATATGGTATACAACTCTGGGGTTGTACCAAAATAAGTAATATTAAAATTTTACAAACTTTTGAAAACAAAGTGCTAAGAGGTATTGTAAATGCGCCATGGTATATCAGAAATAGCGATATCCACAGAGACCTTGGCATTAAAACAATCGAAGACGAAATTCAAACCTACGCGAGAAAGCATAGAAGTCGACTAGAAAGTCACGTAAATATTACAGTCCTCCAACTTTTGGAAGAAAGAAATTTACTGCGCCGTCTACAAAGAACCAAACCTTTAGACCTAGCGCGATAAGTAACCGCGTCTAAACTGCGGAGCTGGCAGGAACTTCTAATGGGAAGGTACCTGCAAAACGTCATTATTTCGCGAAACGAAAACTACTTGATAAGTCGAATACTTAGTTGTAGTAAAAATAAAAACAAGTCTGTTTTGAAGGGAGGTTTTTTAGTGGGTAAGAATCCCACACTACTATGAGCACGCGCTGTCGATCCTCATAGTGTCTTGTTGAAGATTTTCACCTACCCTCGGAAAAAAAAAAAAAAAAAAAAAAAAAAAAATTGCATCACTTAAGCAATAGAACTGTTTAGTCCTTTCACTTAGACTTAATCTGCTGCGTATATGCCAATTCTCAAAGAAAAAAAAGTTCTAACCTTGGGCTGCCTTAAAATACGTATCCAAGAAAAGTCTTAATACTTTATAAATACCCCAGGTCCTGATCAAGCTCAGGCAGCTGTGAAAAGTATAGTAAAGCACATCCATAAGTGAAGAAAATTAAGAATGCCATCGCATACTTTGGAACACTTAAACAAGTTAAACTTTATTCAGTGAGCATCGTAATCCTTCTAATTGAATCACCATACACTTTTGAAGCTCCATCATGGAAAACAAACTTTTGGGGTAATAAAGTACGTAGAAATAATTCTACTGCAAATAATTCAATCATCAGCACGAATTCATCAAAAGAACTTTTCTATTTTATTTTTAAATTTTATTTTTTAAATTAAAGTTAAGAGTATCTGGGGAAGTGCTACTAAAATGCACTCTCGAGTCAGACATCTGTTATTAAAATGGCAGCACTGTCCAAACTATACACAGAGATACCAACACATAGATATAGAGTCCTAACCAAATAGTAATAAGCATCACATTTGGCGATGTCCTTTTTGCGCTAAAAGCTTTCACAAAAAAAAAAAAAAAAAACATTTCAAAAAAAAAAACACGAAAACAAGAACAAGTCGCACCATTCGAGTAGAAGGGCATCATGTGCCGAATGGAGAATTATCTTTTCCCGTATCCTGTTCGTTCGTTCCCGCTTATCCTTGAAGAAGGTAAATTTTTCTCACCTTGAATCAGCACGAGTGCGTGTATTCCATTTCACTGGGCAGATGTTTCTCCAAGGATGCTTAGGTATATTTTCTTTTTCCTCTTTTTCTACTTAATCCAGAGAAAGGAACACAAAAAAAAAACAAACTATTTTTACTACACACACAGAACCAGAGAAAGAAAGGATATTCACACTCGAGCGAGGATTCAAATTGGATTTCCTCTCAAAAACAAACTCTTATCTTCTTATTTTTTTTGTAACCCTCACCCCTTTGCCAGGGTGACACTGAATTTCAAGGATATAATAATGAAACACATTCGCACAAATGAATGTGTCCTTCTTTCACTATCATGCACTACGACGACGAATCCTTGAAAGTGAAAATGGAATTTTTTTTATTTGACTTCACACAGAGGACTTGCGATCCCGTGGGGTGAACCAAAGTGACAGATAACGGATTTTACAAGATTATACGAGCTTAATTTTGCATACAAAAATATATACTTTTCTTTTTCTTAAGGCTTACGGTATACGATTCGCGTACCTGTTTGTCGTCACTGGTGCTACGACACCTGTGATATCCGAATCACGACTGAGCTCGCTGGTGGCTTTGTTGCCAGCAACAGCCTCCTCCGCAGAAGTTGTTGTTACCGATATGGTCACTGGTGATGCTTCCGCCGCTGCTGCTGCTGTTGTCGTCGATGGTGCTGTTGCTGCTGGTTTCGTTGTTGTGGTGGTGGTGGTAGGTGTTGGAGCAGCACCGACGACTGTTGCTGCTGCTGGCTCATGGTGAGTAGCGGAGTTGGTGGTACTCTCCTCGACCGTCGTACTCACTTGGAGTAAGTCTCCACTGTTTGTGTTGCCATTTGTTGTTATGATGGTTTCATTGACCTGTGGATTGTGTGCAGATTTCTTGTGTGAGCTTTCACCATCGTTAGTGGTGGGTTTTGGAACTTGTGGGACCTGTTTTCCGGACGCATACTCAACACTGGGTTTGCGTGGAGAGTTGGTGTTGCTGGCGGCGGATGATGTGCTGGCGACAAAGTTGCCAATCGGTGATGGATTTCTTGTTGGTGTGGGTGATTCTTCTAGCTGGCAACATGTATCGCAGCTGATGGTTGACTTAGTTGTTGGCTTGGTTGACCCGTGGAGTTTTGGACTTGTAATAGTTGCATCGGTTTTATTTTCTGCATCTTTTCTGAGGTTAGTCGTCGCAGATACATTGTGGGGCGACGAGGAGGGAGATGTTATTGTGCTGCTGGTGCAGTGAGTTTGATCCTGAAAGAAGAAATTGAATGAATTTAGTTTAATGTGTTCATGAAGGGAGATGTGCATTATATGGCGGGTGAGTAACTTATTGGGAGTACTTGCTTTAGATTAAAATTGATGATGAAAATGATAGGTTGCACATGCACGGTGTGGTTGTTTAAGTAAATCGAATTAACGTTACAATTGCATTTGGGAGATCGTGTTTGGCGGAAGGATAAATAATTGAAGTTTTATGATGGGTGGTGTTGAACGTAAAAATGTTTGTATATCCTGAATAGAACTTTGGAAAACGTTGGCAAAAAACAGTCAGGTAGTTTATAATGACAAACAGTGACATACATCGGATTTAGTGTGAAAATTGTCTCTATCTGAGCAGTTAGTGAGGGTGGTTCTGAATATGTTGTGTTTTAAATAATTTCCATTGACTGCAATATTTTATGTCAAAAATGGCGCGATGACATTTCAGGTCAGAATTATGCAGTCTTATTAAGCTCTGTTTATTATCCGTTTACGACCTTGACGGCCAATCAAATATTTTGTGTAAGGGACCAAGAAAGAACTAATTTAGGTGTGAGCTAGTCATAAGACTATATGACCACCATGGGAACCATTTAGAAGTCAATGCTCTTTTTTTACCTTGAAAGGGAAAATACTCTTCCACTCTCATGCTTTCGGGTGAATATAGATTAAGCAATTGATGTCATGGGGATTACTACTAATCGCTGTGGTAAATTTTGCTCAACAAACTTTTGAGGATAATGGTTTGAAACTTTTGATGGCTAAATGAAAACAGTTGATGACCTTCTTTAGCATTATGATCTAAATGAGTTTGAATGGAAGAATAATTAGCTTGGTATAGTAGTTGACCTACCTTGTCGCATGTACGTTGGAGTGCTACTGTGGATACATTTACGCACTAAGCAGAAATTTGAACCGGTAGATCGCAAAGAAGGCGTGCCACATAAATATTTGGAGACAGATAGCGGAATGTAAGAAATTTAAAACTACTCCAGCAGTTGAGGAACAAGATCGAGGCCCAGTGTCATATGGAAATGAGAGAAATTCAACTTAATATACGATGCGACAAGTGCAATTACAACTATCAACGGCTCTGTTTTTTTTTTTTTTAAGTGAGGTGAGGATGCGCATTGACTTTGAATCTCTGCAGATTATAGGAATCAAGAAACACTGAGGAAGCCGTGTTATTCCGCATTCGTGTAGAGGGGTTAAAAAACGATCTTCTATATCTCACTGTGTGCCCGAAGACAGGTTTAAGTATATATACGGATATGCGGAAGAGGCCGTACGTGTACTACGATTGAACAGACGGACAGGAGGGACACAGCTATATATTTCATTCGAACACTTGTGATGGAAGTACCGATATAGGAGCGCTAAGCATCTTACATTCCGGCGGTGTTCTAGTGAAGGAATTTAGTTGCAGATGAAAGAAGACTGATTACCAATCAATTTATCTCTGAACACGAACAAGCAAACTTAAGCAAGTAGCGGGAGCTCCCGCTCAAACATGTGAGTTATATTCAAGTTTCGGGCGAATGTATGCTTTACAGATCGTGGCCGAATAAGCTGAAGTAAAAAAGCGTTTACATCTTTTGAAGAAACCAAGGCATCTAACACCACCTTTTTCAGCATCAGTAATCAGCTAAGTCCAACGTTGGTCTGGGCTAATATGCATCCTGAGCATTGACAGGATATTCGATTCCTCCAAATCAACTCCATCCATTTTTAGTTTGGCAACGTTGGTGTCACTCTTGAGAGACAGGAGACATCATTGATTGTTTGGCGCGTTGAACTCAACTCGGTTTTTAACACCCCAATTGACGATTGCATCAATATCAAAGTTAAGTTCGGTTAACATTCGCTATCACTGGGACTCTTCAACTTGGGGCCCTTGTCGTGGAGTCGTTAACGAATAAGCGAAGTCAAGAGTGCTGTCATCCGCGAAGGAGTGGATTGGGTTGTGAGTAAGAGAGAGAAGGTCGTTGATAAATATTAGAAAGAGGGTCGGAGAGAGGACTGATGACATCAAACACAACTTGTATTGATCGATTACTTAAGAAGCTCGTAATCTATTTCGAGAAAATATCACCAACGTCGTAAGCTTGTAGCTCGTTAACCAGGGTAATATGCCATACCCTATCGAAATCCTTGGAAATATCAAGAGCAACCATTCTGCATTCACCATGTTGATGGTTGCATTGGTTCAATTTGTCCAACAGGTAAGACATTAAGTCAACAGTCACCAATGATTTGTTGCAGCTGAGATCTTTAAAGAGTCTAACTTCTGAACGGGTTCGGAAAATATTTGTCCTATAGAATATTGAACACGGTTCAGCATAGGTGGGGAAAGAGTGCTGTCTGGTAAGGTAGAATTTGCCGCGAATATTGCAGCAAGCAGATCGGCTTTTTCTTTGGAGTCTATGATATTCATATTATTGTAGACAAGAGCTGGAAGAAGCAGATAGATCAAGGAATGGTCTCGATTGAGAAGCTCTAGAGAACTAGGAGGTATCACCTTACGACGACGCGACGGTAGTAGCAACGGGTTGTCCATATTTTTCCAAAGATCAGCAGAATTGTACTCGATTATGTAAGATGCATCAGAGGCCTTAAGACCAGCAAGGGGAAATATGACATAATTAGTAAATAGCTGATTTATGAATAATATGAATTTTCTTTATTGCGTCACCCAAAAGTATGACAACAATTTGCCACAGGTTGTACAGTCAATACTTGAATAACAACATTGTGTCAATATTGTTGTTTAAAATGTTATCATTTTCTTTAAAGTCAAAGTCATCCACTAAAAAGGCTGAACGAAAAATAACCTCTGACAAGCCAGCGAACCCCGTACGTCTGACGTAGTCTCAGGCTGCAGTCAAAGCAACCAAACGAAACGTCGGATCACCCTCTGATCCGTTGAATGAAATTCTCAACTGCATCTACGCTAAGTTCGAGTAACAATGTGAAATTAACAAACGGATTCTCGAACGTCTCAGTAACGTCGAAAGCTTTTGTATGGCTAACCATAAATCTAAATCTAAGCAAATATGAACTCTTTGCTTAAAATAGTAACATGGAATGCAAACGGACTCTTACAAAAATCTGACGAATTAGAAATGTTTCTAATAAGAGAAAATATCGACATATGTTTGATCTCCGAAACCCATCTAACAAGGGAATCGCAGATAAAGATAAGAGGCTACGCTGGTTATCACGCCTATCATCCTTCTGATAGAGCGCGGGGCGGTTCATCCTTATTCATTAAAACTAACATCGAACATTCGGTCGTCATAAGCATAGAGCTGAAAAAACTTCAGTTGTGCGCAGTAAGGGTTAAAAATAAGCACCTGAGTTACAATATAGCGTCTGTTTACTGTCCGCCGCGATGCAAACTAGAAAAGACGACTACTTTCGTTTCTTCAATGCTCTTGGTTCAAATTTTCTTATTGGTGGAGATTTCAACGCGAAGCACACCTTCTGGGGTTCAAGATGTACATCTTCTAAAGGAAAAATTCTCTACGAAGTGGCATATGAATTCGGTTGTTGTTTTTATTCGACAGGAAAACCGACCTATTGGCCAACTGACTCACAAAAAATTCCCGATCTTACTGATTTTTTTTGTTACAAAAGGCATTTACGAGAAGTTTATTACAGTCAAAGAATGTTTTGATCTGTCTTCTGACCACTCGCCGGTAATTTTATTACTTGGAGAAGCGCTGATCAAGAAAAAAGGACCTCCAAGACTCACTAGCAATAGAACAAATTGGGAGGGCTTTAGAAATGATTGCGTAACAAATATCGCCTTAAATGTATCACTTAGAACACCTTGTGAACTAGAGGACGAAATTGATCGTTTCGTGGAAGCAATTCAAAGAGCGGCATGGAGAAACACTCCTTCTAGAAGCTATAAGATTAACCACAACGAAAAGTATCCCAGGGAAATCATTGAACTGGTGAGAGAAAAACGAAAAGCACGAAAGAAATGGAAAAGCACTCGTGAACCGCAGCATAAAACGGTCCTTAACCGACTATGCAATCGCCTTAAAGATAGTATTCGCGAATTTAAAAGCAAAAAGATAGCGACCTATCTTGAAAATCTCTCCGGTGAAAGAGAATCAAATTATTCGCTTTGGAAAGCGCTAAAAGGCATCCGGAAACCTCAAATGCAAGCTCCACCAATTCGCAAAATCGTTGGAAACTGGGCCAAGAGCGACAAAGAAAAGGCAGAACTTTTTTCCTTCCACTTAGAAGAAGCGTTTAAGCCGTTCGACGACCCTTCGTTAACGCCCGACTCCCCAGTCACGACATCTGACAACTTTAAAGTAAAAAAAAGTTGCATTGATTGAACTGAGGGAAGTGATTAAAAATTTAAAGACAAAAAAAGCTCCGGGTTACGACTTGATAACGGCGCAGGTAGTCAAAGAATTGCCGAATATAGCTATTATCAAACTGCTCTATTTAATCAACGCTTCGTTCAGATTGCTTTATGTTCCGAGGCAATGGAAAGTCGCCGAGATTATAATGGTCCCGAAACCAGGCAAACCGCTAAATAAGAAGAAATCATATCGGCCTATTTCCCTATTGCCGGTTATCTCAAAAATATTCGAAAAACTTCTTTCCAAACGTCTACAGTCCGTAATCGACGAAAGACGTCTCATTCCTGACCATCAGTTTGGATTTAGAATTAAACATTCTACAATTGACCAAGTCCACAAAATAACTGACGTGATTGAGAAAGCTCTGAAAGAAAAAAAAGATTTGTTGTGGTGTATTTCTTGACGTCTCATAAGCTTTCGATAAGGTTTGGCACGAAGGCTTGGAATATAAATTGCAACGACTACTGCCACCGCAACTCTTTTTAATCTTACGATCGTACCTCACCGAGAGACTCTTTCGTGTTAAGCACGGAAATGATTACTCTGACTTCAAGGAGATTGCAGCCGGAGTCCCGCAAGGAAGTGTCCTTGGACCACTTCTATATGTACTCTACACGCGTGACATCCCGCAAGAAAGAAACTGTGTCGTCGCCACGTTTGCGGACGATACGGCGATATTGACAACGGGAGATACCATTGAAGCAGCAACCGGAAAGCTTCAACATGCTATTAATAAAGTCCACGCTTGGACGAATTCTTGGCGTATTGTGCTGAACGAAAGCCAATCTACTCACGTCAACTTTACGTACAAAAAAGTGGATAGATTGCCTGTATATCTAAACTCGGCTCAAATACCGTACGCAAACGAAGCAAAATATCTAGGAATGACTCTAGATGTCAAGCTCAAATGGAAATCGCACGTGAAAAAGAAACGCGACGAACTTCAAAACAAATACCGACAAATGTACTGGCTACTCGGAAAACATTCGAAGTTGAGCCTACATAACAAACTGCTTATCTATAAGCAAGTGCTAAAGCCAGTGTGGACGTATGCTATACAACTATGGGGTTGTACCAAGAAAAGCAATAGAAACATCATACAAACTTTTGAAAATAAAGTTCTTAGAACGATCGTTAACGCACCGTGGTATGTACGTAACGAAGATATTCATCGGGATCTGGGAATTCCCAGCGTCGTCGAAGAGATAACAAAATTTGCGCGTAAACACAAAGATCGTGTTCACGGCCATTGTAACCGTACTATCACTCAACTACTTGACGCGAATAATTCAATTCGTCGTCTTCAAAGGACAAAACCTTTTGACCTCGCGTCATAGCATATGAAGGTGGTGAAAAAGGCAGGAACTTTCATTGGAATTTAACCTGTCTAAAGTGCTACATCTATTTTTAATCACATACGATCATCTTTTTCTAGAATAACGATTCTCGTAAGCGAAAATAAAACTGCTGGATAAGCACTGGCTTAGTTGCAGTATTAATTTTGAGGTGAGGTGTTTTTTTAGTGAGTAAAAATCTCACACTACCATAAGCACGCGCGGTCGGGCCTTATGGTGTCTTTGGAAATCTTCTTTAAATCCATCTTGGTATTGAAGAGACCATCAGTAATACGGAAGTGAAACCTGTAAAACTAGCTCTGAATGCATGTTTAAAATGGATAAGGCCCACAAGCTCAAAGGGTTGGTGCCAAGCATCCACTCTGTCTCTTCGGAGATACTTTTAGACTATAATGGAAACTAACTGCTAAGGATATTCATCTCAAACGAATTTCTACTGAAACTCAGTCTGTTTAATTGGAATACCGCGAAGCATTTTTTATTTTTCTGTACATGTGTGCAATTTAAGGAAAAGTGGTACACGGAAGTGCATATGAACATATTCAAATGATGGCAAAATCTTCCCCACCATTGCGTCTTCAATAATTCATCTTTTGACACTGTTGATTGCAGGGCGCTTATGTTCAAGTTATAAAGGCTTTAGATGTCATTGAAGTTTGGACGAGTTATAGAGAAAATTTACAGTGAAACTGAGGCAGAAGTATGGAATGAAATTGAAATTTCGAAATGGTTCGAAGCAAAGACTGGTGTGTGACAGGGATGTGCCCTCAGTCCAAGTCTTTTTGCGCTTTTCATCCAAGATATATCCCGTTTTTGTCAGGAGGTATTGAGTATGTTGGTGTGCTCATAAAACCTAAACAAGTCCAAAGTAATGGCATTTAGAAAAGGTGGAGGTATTATTCGCTGAATGGTGAGTTAATTGAAGTAGTAAAAGGGAATATATACCTTGGGGTCTATTTCACAAAAAATATTTAAGTATGGAAAGACATCTCAGTGAAGAACTTTCCAAAACAAAAACTGCTGTAAACGATGCATGGAATAAGTGGTTCAATAGTAAATTTATTGCTCACAGTAGTAAATACCTACCAAGTCTTCGAAGCAGTCTCAGAGTCTATACTGTTTTATGCAGCTCAGGTAGAAGAAATGTAAAAATAACGTTTTCGCCCAATGCCCCAAATTATATGGTTATGCTTGAAACCAGAATGGCTGTCCTGTTCATTCAAATACTCAAACTATAAGTGGACTATGTTATTAAAGTGATGAACATGCCTACTTTACTTTACTTTACTAGGGCCTTGTACGCACTGCGACCTATAAGATCTATTGTGCCAGCCTGGTGTTTAGCTGAGAACCTGATTAAGGCTCTTGATAAACCTCAACAAAGCTCCAGGCTCAATATTCCAGAAGTCAGAGGGACTCAATAAAGCCCTTCCGGTACGAAGAAGTCTTTTTCTTGCGGCCATAAGGCATTCACAAAGAATGTTCTGCCGTCTCTTTTTGCTCTCCACATAGCCGGCATTCGTCTGTATCCTGTATCTGCTACTCCTATCTTGTGCAGATGGTACCTGAGTGGGCAATGACCACTCAAGTAGCCTGTTAAGGTTCTTAGGTCTGCTTTCCTAAGCTCGAGTAGCTTTTTAGCCCTGCAGCGGTTGAGATTAATTAACTTCTTTGCCTGTCTTAGGCCCTTGAGTTTGGCCCAGTACTCTGCATGATGATCATTTTCCCATTTCTTTATTTTGATGCTTACGCTACTTCGTGCGACTCGAAAATAGGGTTCAGGACCGACTAGTGGGCGACTAGCGCCTCTTCTCGCTAAGCAGTCCGCCCCTTCATTGCCCTCGAAGCCTTCGTGTCCTGGTATCCAGGCCACAGTGACTGTGTTTTTCTATGCGAGATCTTCGAGTAGGTTTAGACAGTCCCATACAAGTTTTGATTCTACCGTGTACGATTTCAGAACCATAAGTGCTGCCTGGCTGTCCGAGAGGATATAGATACGAGTGCCCTCGACCTTTCTTCGCAGACATTCTCGTACACAGAGCTCGATTGCATGGACTTCCGCCTGAAATATTGTTGGTGATTTCCCAAGCGCTGCTGCACGTTGGAACCTGGGTCCATAAACCCCTGCACCAGTGCTACCATTTTTCAATTTGGAACCATCTGTGTACCAAGCTTGAGAGCTTGGTAAGATTACAAGTCCTTCATTCCTCCATGTGTGGCGGTCACCTATGACTACATTGAATTTCCTGGAGAACCGGTATTTTTTGATCATAGTATCTGGGATTTTGAGAATCGGGTCATTTTGAATATAACCTAGAATCTTCAAATGGCCTGTAAAGTTGCCGATTTTAAGGTCCGAGATCTTGAGTAGTCTAAGAGCACTTAGCATGGCTTCTTTTTGTGCGGCAAGGTGCAACGGTGTGAGGCGAAGCACTGCTTCCATTGCTGCCGTAGGGCACGTTCTCATTGCTCCTGTGATACTCAGACAGGCTAGACGATGTATTTTATTCAACTGTTCCTGAGTCTTGGCGTGTAAAATTTTTGGCCACAAAGCCAACGATGCATATGTGACCATGGGTTTGATAATGGCGCTGTACGTCCAAAATATTATCTTGGGTTTTAGCCCCCAAGTTTTACCATGTAGGCGCTGGCACACAAGCATTGCTCTTGTTGCTTTCTCTGTAACCTTGTTCAGGTGTGAATTTCAGGTGAGCGTCTTTTCAAGTATAACACCTAGGTATTTCGCTTCCTTGGATATGTCGATTGGGACGTTTTCCAGTGTAATTTGTTTGAGAGTGTGATGAACACGCCTAACTATCGACTTGTTGAGGTAGCAGCTCTTCAAGCTATTCACGTCAAAACTGGGTAGTTCAACAAGTGGTTGAAGCTAGCCAGCATCGTCGGAGCCAAAATATATGCCAATGATCTCAGAACTTGGAAGCCAACACTATATCAGGCCAGGGAGAGATTTTCGGAAGCGTCAACTAGATTTTTGAACTGGTCAATTTATAGCCGATTGAATTACAATCTAGAACCAAGTAACTAATTGTATGAACAAATTAATTGAAAACAAATAACCTAATTTAATATACTGCAAAAATTAACAGATGGCAGAATAGACTGCTAAGGATGCGTCGACCGCGTCATTTTTACAAAAACCGAATTGAAGAGATGCTCTGTGAAATTGTTCAAAGGGGTTTAAGAATCACACAGAAGTGATCTCAAACGCTAGAGATTAGAGAAAATCCAATCAAAACTACCGTCACACCTTTCACCAAAAAAGACAGTTGAAGCGTATGAAACCCATCATACTGAAGAGTATTGGAGTCGACTCACAAAAACAGGTCAAGTATCTCGGCATAACACTAGATAGCAAACTCTCTGGAGGGAAGAAGTAGAAGCTTTGGTAATCAAAGTCGATAGAGTACTTTCGGTGTGCAGGAATATCTCAGGTAAAACCTGAGGGTGCATCAGTCTACCTGATGTGACTAGCCTGCATCTGCATAACAGAAGCTATGAACTTGTTCCACAGTAGTACTAGAGGTGATCGTATGACTATCTCTAATACACATTGTGCTAGAAAGGCTCGCAAAGGAGCCAAACTAAGAATAATCAAAGAGGGCGCCGAGGAAGAAAAATTCATCGGAAAGAAATAGCGGGAAACCCTATTCAAATCGGTATTACCACTACCCTAGAGACGATATGGTCAACAAATACTGCTTTGAAAGAAAACTTGACTCAAAGCTGAGCAATAAAAGGAATTAGATCAGTGACTCCGGTAGAATACAACTAATTAGTACAAGGGTCGACAACATCTACAGACACCGGGGCACGCGTGTATACTCTTAATCTCTCGGAATCTTTTGCAGCATATTCCAAGCAGAAGTTCACGTGATCGAGAGATGCGCTCAATCAAATATTGCGGACAGGACATCGCAAATGTAAGATAGCCAAGCCACAAACAAGGTACTGAGCTTACACGAGAGGAGATCCAGACTGGTATGGGAGTACATCCCTAAGATCAACAGACTGAGTCAAGCAAATAAAGTAACTCTCTGCTGGGTACCACGACATCTAGAAATGGATGGAAAGGAAGCAGTTTTTGCACTGGCAAGAAACAGCTTAGGGACTTTGGATAGATTGTGCCTCCGGTGTTGGCTTGTGAGTTCCGCACAATCTATTCAACTAAAATATTGAAGAAGTCACATGATAGCACATCACCTTGTCTAAAACCTCCTTTGACATCAAAAGTCTCGGTGAGGTCATTACCGTCCTTGATGGAGCAGTGAGCGTTCTCCATCGTCATCCTGCACAGACGGACAAGTTTGGCAGGGATTTCAAAACTATTATAGGCAGCCTTGAGATAATGGGTATCGATTTGGACTTCTTGCCTTTTCTCTGCGATCAGTCGAAGTGCGAAGATTTGATCGATGGTGGACTTTCCTGGCCTGATACCACACTAATAAGGTCCAATCGGGCTGTTGATAAAAGATTTCAGTCGTTCACATAATATCGCAGAAACGATCCTGTATGCAATGTTGAAGAGACTAATGCCCCTATAATTGGCCCAGTTGAGGGGGTCTCCTTTCTTATGGATCGGGCAAACGATGCTCAGATTCCATTCATCAGGCATACATTCATCTGACCAAATCTTAAAAATGAGTTGGTGTATGCTCTCTATAAACTCATCACCAGCTATCTTGAAAATTTCGGCCGGTAAGCCGTCAGGTCCAGTAGTCTTATTAGATTTCAGTTTGGATATTGCTATCCTCACTTCGATGTGGTAATGTGGTGGGAAATTTTGGCTATCATCGTCTATGTTGAATGGTTCATTCTGTCTGACAGCAGGATAATGGTCTTTCGTCGTCGTTATACAGACCGCAGAAGTAGTGAAGTAGTGGGCTAGAAACATACAAAATACGGGAAGAACTGAGAAAAGAAGAAGAGAGCGAATGAGCAAAGCACTGGAATGACAACATTCCATGGAGACAGGCGAAAGATATTCTGGAGAATTATAACCACAAAAGAAGCGGAACCAGAAGAATTGATTTCGCATCTTGACGGGCATACAAAAGGGGCACTGCAGACTCAAGGCTCACCTTAGTGGAAGAGAGTTCCCAGCACACCTTGGTATTCAATGCGAAGCACTAATTCACAAAAGAAGATACAGTGACGGATCGTCTTCATTGGATCTACTTTAGATACACCGGCTCATCAAAGCAGCTGGAGTAGAGGAAGTGCTCTTAGTCGGGACCATCATAGACTATAAGCCTAATCTGGGGGGTATAATAGAATTACTAAGGGTCGCAGCAGCACCTCACCAACCATACATTTATATTATAGTGATAATTTGCAAAATAAGCGGAAAATGGTCCCCAGTTCATAGATTTCACCGCGCAAAGTAAACTCGGGCTATCCCTAGTGCCGCAGTGTGTGCCGAAGGGGATGGGAGCATGTAAATGTTCCACTAAACTGATTAAATAAGTATAACTAAGTCCAAAGTCTCTACAGACCTCTCAAGTTACCCATATAATGAATTCAACTAAAGACTTTTTGGCAACTTCATTCCGCATCTATTACCTTGGCTTCCTCGCCATTCACCGGCAGCGCGAAATACATTTTGTTAGTATTCAAAAACTTTAAGCCAAGAGCCTTCCCATAGCCATCCTCTTGATTCCTAAAACAAGCACAAAGACTTGCAGAAAACTTTGTTGCTATACTTCCGCGAACGGAACAGGAATTCAACTCAAATACAAAGTCAATGTACGAGTATATACATACCTTTCCCACCACTTATAGAACGTTTTTTAGTCTTTAGCTCCAAGGCAGAGTGAAATTTTCTAATTATCCCGCCCATAATAGAGAAAAATGAACTTTTTTCTACTCACTCTATGTCTCCTGCGAGGACCAACGCTAAGAGAGTCTTCACTGCGTGCATCGTAGAAGACATCATCGTCCTCATCAGCATCGGGTGTAGTTGTTGTTGTAGTTGTAGTGGTTGTAGTGGTATTGCTACCTTTATCAGTGCTGCCGACTTCGACAGCGGCATCCTTGAATTCCTTGTCATTGTGTGTGGTTTCAAATTGTTGTTCATTGGAGCGTTGCTTCCCTAGTGCAGAAGACACAGCGATTGCCGCTATCGGACTGTGTCTTCCTGATACTTCAATATTCCCAAGACGGCAGCCGTCGTTGTCATCCTTCTTTGGTAACGGGTGGTTACCTTGCTTGTCATTAATGGAAACGGGTGGTGCTGCCGGTGGTGGTTGTTGAGAATGTGCAACGTCTGATTGGGTCACCTTTTGTCTGGTTAAAGTGCTTCCACCACCTCCACTTGCAGCAAACTCACCAGGAGTAGTTGCCATCTTCGTCGTCGTTTTTTTCCTCTGCTTTGCATCAACGTCATCCAGTCTTTTGGGGGTGGTAATTATTTTTCTGTCGGTTTCCATAGTCACCAAGGTTGATTGTTCGACGGGACCTTGTTGCTTGTCGTGCTTCTCTTGCTTGGTTTTGATTACTTTGGGACTTGGCTGAGGACTTTGATGTTTGGCATTGTTGTTGCTGCTTTGGTTGGTTACACCATTGTTATTGATGATTTTTTGACTTTTTTGTGACGACGGTGTACATTTTGGTATTGCACCTGTAGTTGTGGTTGATGGTGTCGTTGCTGCGGCAGCGGCGGCAGCGGCAGATGCTGTACGATGAGTAACAACGCGATCAAGCGAAGCGTATTCTCCGCGGTCACGTGGCAAAGGTGCCGGTTGCTGATGGTGCTGCGATTGTTTTCGTAATGAGGAGAAATTTTGTTGCTGTATAGTACTCCTTGGCGCTGGTACAGGTTGGCTGTGCTGCTTTGTTGACGAACGTGCCGAAACGCGATCTTTGGCCAGTGGAAGTGTGGAATACATTGATGGAGGTGGTGCTGGTGGCACTTTTATGTTTCTAAATGGACTGCCGCGACCTTGTTGGTATCTGAAAAGAGGAGAGAAGTAATATAATAAAAAAAATCTATTAAAAACTTAATTACGGTTAATACAATAAATTTCGTATTATATTGGTTGAGCGGATACCTAGAGAGATTCGCTTGAATGCCTTTTAAAAAAAACAGGAGTCATTGCAGTGCTTAAGGGTGAAATAATGCTATTAATTTGGCTTAGAAATTGAAAAAATCAAGGTAGTTTACCTCGGCCATTGGTATACAGTAAAGGTATAAATGAAGCTTTTGAACAGTTTAGCTTATTACAGAATTTCATCTGTTCTTTGGTATGCACAATGGCATAGAAAAGGCAATTTGAGTCGATTGTTGTCGCAGTCGAATTGTTTTGTTTAGCGCTTATTGCTGGTCATGCAGGTATAAGCAGTATAAACAGTATTAAAAACTTGTTTAGTAATTTTCCGCCAGGGAGAACTGCAAAGATATATGACTGAAAAGTCAATTACTTTTGCGTAGTCAAAACTAAAATGTATCAAGTAATGCCAGGACTAGAGATCCTCGTTGGTGCCGTGTCGCAGTGGTTGGACAACCTTTCTAAGTTCCAAAGGATATATCCCCAAAAACGTAATGAGGAGCTGGTTTATTCATTAGCTGTTTTCAGGCGGAGAAGAAAACAGAGAAGCTACAATCCAGAATTACCATAAGCCCCATCTTCTTCATTCAAAATTTCTTCACTTTTGCGAGATTTGTATCCAAACTTTGAAAGAGTTCTGGTGTATCAAAAGTAAAGTTGAATGAATGTGCACTTTTGTCTCTAGGTTTCCAAAAAAACAACCCTATTGATAGCTTAAGAAGGATTTGAAAGGAAGAGAATTCGATGCACATCATACAAAACTTTCAATTCTAACAATATATTATTACCGATTTATAGGAGTTGCTTAAACCTAAGCCATGTTCCCCAAACCTGGAGACGTGTCAAAGTGGTTTTCATCCCCAAGGCGGGCCGGCGAGGACATGAATCAGCGAAGGATTTTAGACCCATAAGCCTGTCCTCCTTTGTTTTGAAAACTTTAGAACGTATCCTAGACTTCCATATCCGCGATAACCTGAGTTCTCCACTGTCAAAATCCCAGCATGCGTATCTCAAAGGGCGGTCCACAGAAACTGCTCTTCATGAGGTCGTGCGTACAGTGGAAAAAACTCTTCACTACAAAGAATATACTCTCGCCACATTTCTTGATATAGAAGGAGCCTTCAACAACATTTTCACTGAATCTATTCAGGAATCTCTCACCGAGTTAGGTGTAGAAGGCTTTATTAGCCAATGGATAGTTTCTATGCTCAGTACTCGTATAATCCAAGCAACACTAGGCAACAGTAGTACAACTAAGACGGTAAACAGAGGAACCCCACAAGGCGGAGTCATCTCCCCCCTGCTCTGGTTAATGGCAATCAATAAAATCTTGGTGCGACTTCATAGGGAGGGTTTTAAGGTGGTTGCGTACGCGGATGATATGGTTATACTAGTATCAGGAAAGTTCCTCTCCACGATAAGTCAACTCATGGAGAGGGCTCTGGATAAGGTACACTCATGGGCTACGAGCTGTGGCCTCGGAGTAAATCCGGAGAAGACTGAAATGATGCGGTTTACCACCAAAACCAAGGTACCGGCATTCACCCCCTCCAAACTAGATGGTCAGCCTCTCTCGCTTTGCTCCAGTGCAAAATACCTAGGCACGGTTCTAGACCCGAAACTTAGTTGGAAACTCAATATAGAACAGCGAATTAAGAAGGCAAGCGTAGCCTTCTATGCCTGTAATAAAACATTCGGTAAGAAATGGGGACTCCAGCCAAAGATGACCCTTTGGATGTACACAGCCATTGTGCGTCCAATTCTTACTTACGGCGCCATCGTTTGGTGGCCAGCTTTGAGCAAAAAGTACAATATCGACAGAATAAAAAAAGTACAGAGATCGGCGTGCGTGGGTATCACAGGAGCAATGAGGTCTTGTCCAACAGATGCTCTCAGTGTGATCCTGCATCTGATCCCTCTCGAACTACACATCATAGACACAGCTATATGCAGCGCAATCCGGCTCAGGGAATATGGATGCTGGACTAAAAGGCCATATGGTCACGGCAAGGTCCTGGAGATGATTCCTAGTGAACTGGTTGCGCCCTCTACCGACTACACGATACCCAAACTCAACTTCAGAAAATCGTTCTTAGCAAAATTCCCTTCCAGAGAAGAATGGAAGAACGGACGCGTTACCTGCAACTATGATATAGGGATATACATGGACGGTTCGAAGATGGACTGCGGAGCCGGCGCAGGCATCTTCTCTGACCAGCTGAATATATCAAGGTCCTTCCGTCTCCCAGACTCTGCCAGCGTTTTCCAAGCGGAGCTTCTTGCGATTCGAGAAGCCTGCCGCCTGCTAAACAACCTTCCAACATCTAACCACAACATCGCTATTTTTTCGGATAGCCAGGCTGCCATCAAGGCCATTGATGCAGTCTGCATCTCTTCAAAACTGGTAGAGCAATGCCGGTTTGAATTGAACCAACAAAGCACTTACTCGAGAATCACTCTCATCTGGGCCCCAGGGTACAGCAACCATGAGGGAAATGAGCGTGCTGATGAGCTGGCCAGGCGAGGCGGCCCTTAACGGCTCTCTAGCAGAAAGAGTCGACATTCCGCTTGGTGCCGTTAAGGGCTATATTCACCTCCACTTCCTCCAGCTAGCCAATCGCAGGTGGAACAACCTCACAAGCTGTGTCATATCTAGGAAGACGTGGCCAAGTTTCAACAAACCCAGGTCAAAAGAGTTACTAGGCAAACTAAGACCAGTTATTGCCAAAATCGTAGCTATTATCACAGGGCACTGGCCAGTTGGGGACCATGCGGCCAAGCTTGGAATCCCCCACAACACCTTTTGTAGGAGCTGCAATGATATTAATGAGAAAGAATCTCTATGTCATTTCCTTTGCAGATGTCCGGCCCTGGCGAGGATCGGACAGCAAACTCTTGGCAAACCCTTCTTCGAGGATCTGAGAGAGATATCGAACAAGAGGTTTGGAGAACTAATCCTTTTTCTGAACTCCACGGGCTGGGTTTAAACTTAATATCATTTTCAACTAGCCACTACAACAGGTAGACACGAGTCCATGGTAACAAATCGGCGCACTTTAAGCGCTAATTGGGTTCTTTTTTTGGACCGCCACTTTACCTACCTACCTCTAACAATATTAAGGGATGATAGTATCAGGAAACTCAACTTTGAAAAGAATTTGCTTACAAAGCTCAGCAACAAAAATAACTCGGGAGATGAACATACAATCTGCAGACTGAGCAAAAACATAATAAAGTTGTATACTCATACAGATGGACAGAACACTTCGAATAGGTACGTTGATGAGTAAATTAGCAGCTTCTTCAAATCTTGTCTTGACGGAAAATATGGAAATTGTGACATTGCAATTATATTACACAGGGAACCAGACTTGGCACCCCCACTCTTAGGTTAAAACTTGTGTGGGAATGCCTGCACAAACTCAACAAATTAGAAACAAATAACAAGGTAAAGGACAGTGAAGCAGTCAAAAAAAAAAACAGGAATATGGTTCCGAAACAACCAAGAGCCTCGGATAAGGATGACTTAACTAATGACGACGAAATAAGGACAACGACCTTTGGATCTGTACGTGGAATGTTCTGTCCCTTTACAGACCATGTGCAGCCGAACAACTAGCAGAGGCCCTAGACTGCTATAAAGTAGATATTACCGCCTTCCAAGAAGTGCCGGGCAACAAGAGAATGAAAAACTGTGACATCTACTACGGTGATTGCAACAGAGGCAATATGCAACGCTTATTCGGATGCGGATTTGTCATACGCGGCAGACTTAGGCAAGAAGTCTTAAGCTTCCGACATGTGAGCGAGCATATTATGACTATCCGGATCAAGGCTAAATTCCCTAACATAAGCCTAATATGTGTTCATGCCCCCACGGAAGAAAAGGACCCTGTCATCAAAGAGTGTTTCTACGAGCTCCTCGACAAGACATACGAGCAATGTCCTAAATACGACGTTAAAATCGTATTGGGCGATTTTAACGCCAAAATAGGAAAAGAGGACGTCTTTGGTAGAGCAGTCGGTAAGCATAGCCTACACGACACCACGTCTGATAACGGACTATGGCTAATTGATTTCGCTGTGGAGCGAAGTGTCACCATAGTAAGCACATGGTTTCCTCATCTCGATATTCATAAGCAGACATGGCGGTCCAATGATCATGTCACGATCAACCAAATTGACCATATTGCGATCGACGCAAGATATGCCTCCAGTATTCTTGATGTCCGGACCTTCCGAGCGGTCAACATAGACTCGGATCATTACCTTGTTGTAGCCAAGGTACGAATGCGGATATCCCAATCTCAGAAACAAAGAAGAATCACTGTGAGAAAATTTAACGCCGAAAAGCTACAACCGCAAGAGACCGCCAGACTCTTCGCTGAACGCGTATCACGAAATCCCTCAATCACCCCTATGCCGCCAGCATCAAGTGCCAAAGACCAGTGGCAACGCTGCCAACATGCCATCAGAAACGCCGCGACTGATGTGCTGGGTCTCGCTCGCCCACCACCGCGAAACCCCTGGTTTGACGAAGAATGCCGGCGAGTGCACGCAGCAAAACAAGAGGCATACAAAACGGCGCTACAAAGGAAGACGAGAGCTGCTCATGAGCTCTACGAGCAAAAGAGACGGGAAGAACATCGGCTTCTCCAAAAGAAGAAAAAAGAGCATGAGAAGCACGCGTTTGAGAATATCGAGAGTCTACACTCCAGGAACAATGTACGGAAGTTTTACCAAAAGGTTAAAAGAACGTGTCAGAGAAGCAATATCCGTACAGAAACCTGTAGAGATGAAAATGGAAATCTCGTAGTAGAATCACAGTCGGTGCTGAGAATATGGAAAAACTACTTCTGCAGACTGTATAACGGCGACGAAGACCAACATCCCGCTGTCAGGCAGAATGAACCATTAAACATAGACGATGATAGTCAAAATTTCCATCCACCTGACCAAAACGAAGTGAGGATAGCAATATCCAAGCTAAAATCGAACAAGGCTGCTGGACCTGACGGCTTACCGGCCGAACTTTTCAAGGCAGCTGGGGATGAATTGGTAGAGTGCATACACCAACTCATTTCTAATATTTGGTCAGACGAGTGTATGCCTGATGAATGGAATCTCAGCATTGTTTGCCCGATCCACAAGAAAGGAGACCCCCTCAACTGCGCCAATTATAGAGGCATCAGTCTCCTCAACATTGCATACAAGATCTTTTCTGCGATATTGTGTGAACGACTGAAACCTTTTATAAACAGCCTGATTGGAGCCTATCAGTGCGGTTTCAGGTCAGGAAAGTCCACCATCGATCAAATCTTCACACTTCGGCAGATCCCGGAGAAAACCCGAGAATTCCAAATCGATACTCACCACATCTTCATCGATTTCAAGGCCGCCTATGACAGCATCTATAGAGAAGAGCTTTATAGAGCCATGTCTAGTTTTGACATCCCTGCCAAACTTGTCCGTCTGTGCAGGCTGACGATGGAGAACGCTCGCTGCTCCATCAAGGTTGGTAATGACCTCACCGAGACCTTTGATGTCAAAAAAGGCTTTAGACAAGGTGACGCGCTGTCATGTGACTTCTTCAATACTGTACTTGAGCGGATTGTGCGGAACTCACAAGCCAACACCGGAGCCGCAATCTATTACAAGTCTGTACAACTGCTTGCATACGCCGACGATATAGACATTATCGGAAGAACTCAGCGGGCGGTCACCGGTGCGTTTGCAAACATTGAAGCGGAAGCGGCCAAAATGGGTTTGGCGATAAACGAGGGCAAAACCAAGTATATGCTGTCAACTAGAATGGAAAACCAACACCGACGAATTGGACAAAACGTCACCGTGGGAAGCTATAACTTCGAGGTAGTAAGGGACTTTGTCTACCTTGGCTCTGCTATAAATTCTACAAACAAAATTAGCGCAGAAATCAATCGAAGAATAACTCTTGTCAGTCGCTGTTTTTTGAGGCTTATAAGGCAATTCAACAGTAAAGCCCTATCTCGAACTACTAAGGAGACTCTGCATAAAACCCTGATCATCCCAGTCCTGCTTTATAGTGCCGAAACATAGACTTTATTAAAACAGGATGAAGATATCCTTGGTCGCTTCGAGAGAAAAATTCTTCGTAAGATTTTCGGTCCCGTTTGCGTTGACGGGTTTTGGAGGAGAAGATTCAATCACGAACTATACGAGCTGTACAGCGACATCGACCTAGTTAAAAAACTGCGTATTTGACGTCTGGGATGGCTAGGACATGTAGAGCGAATGGACACCAACGTTTTGCCCCGCAGAGTCTTTGAAACTAACCTCGAGGGACGACGCAGTAGAGGGAATCATGCGCGTACAAGTTCAAGGGAACCCCGACCATTTTGGAGTGCGCAACTGGAGGCAATTAGCTAAAGACTGAGCTGAATGGAGAGGCTTGCTGATTGAGGCCCGGGTTCACCCCGAACTGTAGCGCCACTTAAGTAAGTGAGTAAGTAGTGGCCAGTATTGAAGAAGACTCAGAAATGTCGATCCACTAAATTGGGCAATGCCTGAGAGTCAACCCGGCTGGGCGCTGGAAATTTTGGCCGTAGGTTCGGATTTTGGCGAAGAAATTATGTTCTCGGACGAGGCCTATTTTTGGCTCAGCGGCTATGTCAACAGGCAAAATTGCCGTTATTAGAACGAACACAATCCGCAAGTGTTCAACCAAGCATCAGTGCATCCACAAAGATTGACTGTTTGGTGCGGTTTATGGCATGGTGGCATCATCGAACCTTGTTTATTTCAACATGAGGAAGGAAACACCGTTACGGTCAATGGTCACAGGTATAGAGCGATGTTAACGGATGTGCTGTGGCCATAGCTCGAGAACATCGATATATCCGAGCTGTGATTCGAACAAGATGGCGATCCATGCCATACAGGCGACGAAACGCTCAAAGCTGTGATGGAGAAATTTGGCGACTGTGTCATCTCACGGCGAGCGTTCATCAATTGGCGGCCGCGATCATGCCGCTTGACACCACTCGTTTATTTTCTCTGGGGCTACGTCAAGTCCTTAGTCTACGCTAACAAGCCAACCACTTTGAACAAGCTCGAGGTGAACATTCGAGACGCTATTCCCAGAATAACGCCATACATGGACAGACTGCTTAAAGCACTGCCAGCGAAGCCGAGGCGGGCATTTAGATGATGTGCTATTCCACTATTCCACATGATGGCATGAATGTAGCTTCAAAATAAAGCCAGAATCAATTTTATATCTCACACCGTTGTTGTTTTATTTCAATTTTTTTTCCTATCTGGTCACCCTGACTGTTAAGTAGCGATGAGGACCCAAAATGTTGCCCTTAGGCAGGATCCTTAAGTTCAACCCTGACGATTATGTCCAACATTTCCAACCACTTTATCAAAATAATTTTAAGATAGCAACAAATATATACGCCCATCGCTAATTGCCGAGCAATTTATGTCAGCCGACTATGATTTGGTACGAAGGATATGCCAACTTATCTGTATGACCCCCTGAACTCCGTAGAATACAATGGCATCAGTCTCCTCCGTAGACACGTGCAGCTTATTGACACCAGATCTCAAGTCACAAGAATTTTGGATCACATTCCATAGGGGCAACGCATGACAGGAAAATATCATAATAGCTGACACGTACAATTTTCAACCGAATTCACGTTTAAAGTTTGAGGCAGATGGATTACGATCTATCTAGCTATAGGGATATAGTGTAGTGTTAATGAAAGGATAAAAGGAAGTAAAATTGCTTCTATACATGTAACCGCATTTTTGGTAGAAATAGAGGACCAGACCCTAAAACTATCCTCATTGGGTGAATACACTTTGTAAGCTGTTAGCAAAGTAATTAATCTTAATTCCATGGAAAAACTACAAAGCATGGCATCCATCAGCAGGCGTGATAAGAATAACTCCAACAACAATAAGGGAACATTTCTTGACTTGTTGCCGATAGATGGAAGAATCTGTATTGAAAAGCGCTACCAAATTCAACTAGAGAGATGGCTGAGAATTGAGGACAACGGATCATGTATGGGCTCGAAAGTCAAAAGTGACTTTATGCTGCTGTTCATGTATTTTTTAAGTAGGAATGGCAAACCGAAGGTATATTCAGAACTAAATCCTTACAAAAAAAAAAAAAAAAAATCAAATCGCCGTTCGGATTCGGCATTAAACTGTAGGTCTCTTCCACTCGTGTGAAAAATATAACGCACACAACATGCGTGGTTGCGAGAAGCTAGGCCCTGGCACTTTAAAGAGCTGTTGCGCCAAATATTTGTATAAGTATTTAAATCCTTACAGATGGCTCAAAAATGAATATTGGTATAGACGCTGGTATCTTCTTGTTCACAGCAAGCAGTTAAGTGGATGTTCTAGCAGTAAAATCAAGTCAACCTCATTTCATTTGACACTGCCCAAGACTTTCGAAGAAATCTGACTGTTTAAAAGCTCCTAATAGGAATCCACAAGTTTAGGATAAATAAATGAATTCCAAAACAAATTCTTTGGAATAACACCAAATGGTATCACAAAGAAGACCTATCATTCATCCTTATCTAACATCGACCACCCACGGCCGTTGAATATATTTCATATTTAAATTTCGTTATACCTAGCAGCCTAATGGAAGTTAATCCCCACCACATACAATTAGGATATCCAGATACCTTTTTAGATTTTGTTTTGCGCTTACTTTGCTACCCCTTTTTCTGACTTATTAAAAAAAGAAAGTGCAGATTGCATCAGTCAAATCTAACAAATATTCAACCAACTTTAGAAATATCAATCACCCAGACAACTCACCTTCCAGAGTGCGCTTGCTGCTGTTGCTGTTGCTGTTGGTGATTACCACTCCCTCCACTGTAATTTGAGTCAGCACTGTTCCTCTGTAACTCCGCCTGATAAATACTCCGTTTCACATCATTAACGTGCTTGAAAAAGTCCTGCGCGTATTTATTCTGCTTCAGATCCAAATTGCTATCATTGAAGTACTCATACGACTTCTGACTGCTGCTACTCTTCCTTCCGTAATTCAGGTCATCAAAATCCGAGGAAAAGTAACTTGACGAACAATCGCAGTTCCTACACTCGTATCGGCACGTATCCGAGAAGCTGCACTTTTCCCCATCCAAACTGCAGCGTCTGCACTCGAAAGCGAATCGACAGCTTTCCGAACTGCCAAAGTATCTACGTTGCTGCGTAGAATACGAGAACATTGAGTCGCCTAGACTCGAGTCGCTCACCTCACCGCACCGAAAATTCCTATTGGAGGTGTTGTCGCTACTCCTCAACGAGTACTCACTGATGATGGATACCTTGGAGTCGCTCTTGTAGATTTTTGGCTCATACGAGGGCTCAGGGAGGATCTGGGAACCACCCAAGTGCCCGCCCAAGCGGTACATTCGATAATTGGGCGGTGGTGGCTGATGGTAATGGTCGGCAGACGTTGAAGCTTCCAGTCTGGCCATGGTATTGTATTTATGGTGCAACGAGTCACTGGACGACGACGACTTTGTATTGTTTACTCTCAGTCCCAGGGTTGTGTTGGGTCCGCCGCCGCCGATGATAAACGTTGTTGGTGGTGGTTGGCCGCCACCCCCAGTTGGTATTCTTGACGTTCGACGGGGTTGTGGTATCGGTGGCAAAGCTGGCTGCTGGTAATGTGATTGCGGTGGCATTTGCTGAAGCGAATGATGCGGCAGATGCTGTTGTATTTGCTGCGGCACCTGCTTGTGACTTTCCTGAGGCTGTTGGAATTGCAGAATGGGATTGTACTCACCCGTAATTGCAACGGGGGTGGTTTCGATTTTATATACCCCTGGGTTGTTGGGATTGTACGATTGGAATTCAAGGATGTGTGCAGTTGGTGCTGTTTGCTGCTGTTGTTGCTTCTGTTGTTTCATTGCGAACGAGCTGCGGTTGTCGTTGCGACCTAGACTCCCGAATTGCTGCTTCGACTTCACACTATCCTGCAGGCAATATTCGCAATCTTCTTTAGTACATTGCTGCATGCACAGCTCACAGTCGGGGTAAATTGAATGTGCCTGTTGTTGGCTCTGGTTTGGGGGCTCTTCGGTGTCTGATGCGCGGTCCTTGAAGAAAATCTCTTCGTAGATGTTCTCTTCGCTGCGGGAGATGTGCTTTTTAGACCCCAAACCACTTGTTAGGGAGTTACGTTGCTTTTCAACGAATTTCTTTGAGGATTTCAAACCCTCCTTCAGGAGGTAGTAGTTAAAGCTTTTGATTCCGATTTCGCCTTTCAGAAACTTGCGTCCGATTTGCATTTTTGTTGAGTCTTTACCTCGTGGAGTGAATGCATCTTCTAGTTCAGCTTTTGAAGAGTCGGATGGAAGGCGACCGGGCCAGGTTTCCACCTCAGGGCTCGGTTTCGGAGCTGCTGTGGATTTCATCTTAGAACCACGATATGATCGATCAATACTGGCCAGCTTAGATGACGCCTCACTACGCTCCAACGAGCGCCTACCTAGCTGAGTGTTGTCTAGAGACAGATTCCGCTGTTGCTTTGAAGATCTATCACGTTTAGCGTCTCTTTTCTTCGGAGACTTTTCAGTCCTCTCTGAGCGCTCCAAACTCCGGCCGCGCTTTCCCTTTCCAACATCAGGTGGCACATTATCTGAGCTACTTGATCCATCCTGTTCATAGCTACCAGAGTGTTTCGCTTGTTGTTTCGCCGAAATTTTTGGTCGTTTACCCAACGAACCACTTGTAGGCTGTGAGGCATCTCCCTTGCCAGCAGCACTACCACCAACAGATACGCTGTTTCTCCGCAAGGGATTCGCCAAATGGCTTATGTCGTCCGTATAAGCTGGGTCGTCATAAATCCTATCCCTAACTGTCGATTGTGACCGGTCCTTAGACTGAAAAGAAGAAGAAAAAGAGAGAATTAATTCGCGCCTCAGTTGTAATCAATTTATTAGGGCATAGTACACAGGATAGAGGGAGCGAGCAAGAATTTTAATTGGAAAATGAATCTGCGCCAAGGTTCTTTGACAGAAAAAAAAAGAAAAAAGGAAATATAAGCGGATGAGAGAATCAGAAAGGCAAAGAGGAAGACAAAACTTTCCATTTGAAGGGTGTCTGGTCCTCGTGTAGTGTATCTTTTCATTGTTATACCTTGCTGACTTCCAAACTATTTTATACATGTTATTTTTTCTATGATCCCCTTCCGAGTTGAATTTTGTTTGCCCTTAAGCAAGGCAAATTAAATTTCTCTTCGAATGGAAAAGAACAACCACTTTAACCTTATGACGATGTGTTATGCTTTGCTTTTTTTTTTTTTTTTATTTGCTTTCATCAATTTTTCAATTTGTCCTAGCCTGTGTATGGCAAACATCAAACGGAGTGGCACACGGGGAAATAATAAGCAAGTTCCATGTGAGTATGGATGCATATCCTTGATAGGGATGATCTTATGTTGTCAGTGAAAATAAATTTGCTCCATTCAAAAGCCATAAATGAGATTTTTAGAAAACTTATAGAAGGAAAAAATGCAGATAATAGGTTATCTTTATGTGTGTATATGGCTACATATATACATTTTTTTATTTTTCTGAGGTTGGGTGAAAATCTTCAATAAAGCACTTTGAGTACGATCAGCGCGTGCTCATAGTTTTGTGAGATTTTTAGCCACTAAAAAACCTCCCTTCAAAACAATCTTATCAAGCAGTTTTTCTTTTATAAAATAAGGACGTTTGGCAGGTACCTTCCCATTGGACAGTCCAGCTAATTTCATGTCCTTCGTGCCAGATCTGAGTGGAAATATCTCCTCGGTCTTTGAGAAAGCCCAGCGGTAGCAAATTAAGCAGATCATTGGTAGCATCACCAGATATTGTACATAACTTCAAGGTAGTCTTTCTTTTCACTCTGGTAAGTATAGGATATATATCTGCTATTTGTATGTAACAACCAGTTTCCACACAACAGTCTTCAAGTCTCACATCGTACCAAACTTGAGTCGACTTTAACTCAACGTGCTCTTCAGTAATAGCTTAGAAAGTCATTCCTAATAAAATTAGAGCAGAACTAGTAATTAATACAAAGTGTTTCTTTATAGAATAATCAATCTATTTAAAGACTTACTGTACTGTCATCAAAAGGTTGTACTGCATATTTCTGCTTGAAAAGTACTGCGATATTCTGAGATATCAACAGATAGTAAATCTGTAAGAATCAATCTTGAAGAGATGCTCTGTTACGGTATGCCAAAACTTGATTCCAACAACAGTATTGTATTATTAGTGCGATATGCTTTTGTGTGGCAAAATCGCATCATCACCTCCGCGTGGTGCCCGCTGGATAGCCATCTGATAGTGAACTAACGATGAGCGTATTCAGCATACGTCTGACGATATAACATATGTGTAGCTGAATACTCAGACCTTTTTTTGGATTGCGCCAGGGATTTGTAATCTTCATAGATACTACTAGCCCGAGTGCTACTAGCATGCACGATTCGCAAACCTGAGTAATCGATTTCAGGAATACGCCTACGTACTAAACACACACCCTATACACCTTAACCACTCTCCCCGCGGGACTGCCGTTAGGTATTACTTCGCGGGGCTGGTTAGCAATTTATGCTATGCTTCTTGTGTCAGCTTCTTCCGTTGCTTCAGCTGCTCTTCTTAGCTCTTCTATTCTCCGCAGCTCTTTTTGTAGACTTGTTACGAAGGAACATATTGCCATCCAATTCTCTTCCGATTGTAACATATGGTCGAGGAGTAGTAACGGACTTGGCAGAGTAATTCTCCATGCCGTGAAACGTGTGCAGTAAAACACTGCGTGCTCCGTATCTTCATCTTCACCTGGGCATTCCGGGTAGGATGGTGAGTTGTCATGTCCAAATCGGTGTAGATATTTGCGGTAGCCACCGTGGCCAGACAGGAACTGCGTTAGTTGGTAGTTGCAGTCTCCATGCTTTCGACTTATCCAGTCTTGGATTGTCGGTATAAGTTTATATGTCCATCTGCCTTTTGTTGTATTAGCCCAACGAGCTTGCCACATAGCTGCTGACGCTGCCCTTTCTTCGATTTTTATCACCTTGATACCAGTGGCGTCGTGATGACTCAATGCTCTTCTGTTATATAACACTCAGACCTGCCTAAGCACATCTGGGTGAACTTCAGCGGGCATATGTTTAACCAGACGAGGCATCTTTTGTTGAAGAAGTCTAGCAAGAGGTCCTCAGAAGGAGGACGTGCGGCGGGTGAATTCTGTCGATAGAATCAACAGTGACGTCTACAGACCAGCAAATACCTTACCGGAGCTATTTCGACATATTCGGAACTGAGGTCTGTAAGAATTTTCAATACTACGTTAGGGTATTGAAAAAGAAATGGTGGCGGATGAACCCTTAATGGACCAACGGCGGCGCTCATATCCCTGAAGTGGGTTACTGTCATCGGTGTATCCGGCTCCTCGTCCTAGGGGTGCAAAAACAGGTTCTGGTCCTCCAGGTTGGGGGTTGTACCGTCGGGTTTACTTCCCTACCACGTAAAAAACCTTCGGTTACAAAGCAACCAACAGCCTCGGATATGGATGATTTTGCTGTTGACGACCCAAGCAAACGTAAAAAGGACAACGATCTTCGAACAAAACACGTGCAGCCGATTAACTTGCGGAGGGCCTAGAGTGTCTCAAACTAGACACTACCACCATCCAAGAAGTGCGGTGGGATGGGCCGGGCAAAAGGAGGATAAAAAACTGCGACATCTACTACGGCGATTGCTACAGACAACAAGGACAGGATCTATTCGGGTGTGGATTTGTCATTGGAGGCAGACTTAGGCAAGAAGTCTTGAGTTTCCAGCAAGTGAACGGGCGCCTCATGACTATCCGTATCAAGGCTAAATTTGCCAACATTAGCCTAATATGCGTTCATGCTCCTCATGAGAAGAAGGACGACGCGGCAAAGGATGACTTCTACCAGCTCTTGGACAAGACGTATCAGCAATGCCCTAGCCACGACGTTAAAATTATCCTAGGTAATTTTAACGCAAAGCTAGGAGGAGAGAACGTCTATAGTAGCGTGGTCGGAAAGCACAGCCTGCACGACATCACATCCGGCAACGGACTCTGGCTAATCGATTTTGCGAAACTTTGTCGTAGCTAGTACGTCGTTCCCACGTCTCGATATTCGCAAAGGAATATGACTCTCCCTTGATCAAAAAACTGTGAACCAAATCGATCACATTGCGATCGACGCAAGGCACTCTTCCAGTATTCTGGGTGTCCGGACTTTCCGAGGAGCCAACATGGACTCGGATCACTACCTAGTTGTAGCCAAGGTACGGATGCAAATATCCAGAATGGAGCGAAATCAACGAAATACTGTGAGGAAATTTGATGTCGGGCGGCTATAATCGCAGGAGGCCGCCAGACCCTTTGCCTATCGAGTTTCTTTTATTTTTAATCTAAGTCCTATGCCGCCAGCAGCATATGTGACAGCGTTGCCAACAAGCCATCAGAGATGCCGCCTCTGGTGTACTGGGTTTCTCTCGGCAAGCACATGCAGCAAAACAAGAGACGTACAAAGCGACGCTGCATAGAAGGACCATTGCTGCTTACGAGCTATACGTGCGCAGGAGAAAAGAGGAACATCAATTTCTCAGAAGGAAGACAAACGAGCATGAGAAGCGCTCGATTGAAGAGACATGTCGGGGTTGCAAAGCCAGAACAGAAGCCTGAACGGTCGAAAATGGCAATATAGTAGTAGAATCGCAGTCGGTACTGAGGATATGGAAGGAACACTTCTGCTGACTGTTAAACGCCGATGATGACTAATAGTCCTCTGTCAGGCAGAATGAGCCATTCCACAGTGATGACGGCAGTCAAGATTCCCGTCAACCCGATCAGAATAAAGTGAGGATAGCGATATCTAAACTCAAATCCAACAAAGCTGCTGTAGCCGACGGCCTTGCCGCTGAACTTTTCAAGGCAGGAGGAGATGGGCTGGTAAGGATCATGCACCAGCTCATCTGTAAAATCTGGTCGGACGAAAGTATGCCCGATGAATGGAACCTCAGCATCGTTTTCCCGATCGCGAAGAAAGGGGACCCTCTGAAATGCGGCCATTACAGAGGTATGAGTCTCCTCAACATCGCATATAAGATCCTGTCTGCCGTATTATGTGAACGACAACAACCTGGTCGGTCCTTATCAGTGCGGATTCAGGCCGGGAAATTCCACCATTGACCAAATATTCACACTACCGCAAATCTTGGAAAAAACCCATGAATATAAAATCGATACGCACCACCTCTTCATCGATTTCAAAGTTGCCTAGGATAGCGTGTATAGAGACGAGTTATACAGAGCCTTGTCTAGTCTTGGTATCCCTGCCAAGCTCGTCCGTTTGTGCAGAATGACAATGGAGGACTCTCGCAGCTCCATCAAAGTCGTTAAGAACATCACTGAACCGTTCGATGCGATTATTCATGTCGTCATCACATGTTGCTTTGATATTGATCATAGATCCCATTTATTTGAACTTTTCGCACTTGGGAAGAACTGTTCCATTCAAATAAATGTCTGTAATAGACCTAAGTGGATTAGAAAAGAGGTAGTACAAGTACTCTGTCTTTTTTTAACTAATGCGATACCCATTTCCCTCCAAAACGTCCACCCACATATTAAGTGCTCGTTGCAGGGATGTAGGATCCTCACTTATGATGGCTCTATTGTTAGCAAAAAATAATCGATGTACCTTGGGGTCCGCCACCTTCAAATAGATAGCCAAGGAGTTAAGACGCTTCCCTGGTGCACCCCGACTTTGATTGGGAACTCACAGCGGAGCATCTTTCTCTTGTCTTTGCTCCTTCGTACATGTCCATCATCTGTATATAGGTTTCTGGAACCCCTCGATGTCTTAGAGCCACCCATATCAGATCTCGTGGTTATCTATCGATTGCCTTTTCAAAGTCAACCAATATAATATGCAAATCCCTTAAGGAATCACGATGTTTTTCCAATATGATCCTTATACTTTGGATTGCATCTGTAGTTGATTTACTCGAGACAAACCCGCACTGATCATCAGATAGCCGTATTATTTTTCGCAGTCGGTCACCTAATACCCACTTAATGATCTTCATGGTGTGTGACATCAGCTTGATCGCACGGTAGTTATTACAGTTTCGCGTATCACTCTTCCCTTTTTATACAGGGAGAAGATAGCTATCCCTCCATTGATTAGGCATTGGATCACCTCTCATATATTCGGAGATGAGAATTCTGATCCATCTGAACCCGATGTCTCGCATCTTTTTCCAGAACTCAGAGGGCATCTCGACTGGAACCACTTTTCGTTTCTTGTAGTATTTGATCGTCTCAATAACTTCTTCAACCATAATGGTAGGTATTTCTCCACAGTTATGGGTGGCTCCTGGAAATTATGGCTGGGGAAACTGTTCATTCAAAAATCGTGCACAATACTCGTACTTCCGCCAGCTCTGCAGAATTTTGTCGCCATCCACAAGGAGCTGGTCATGAGCATTGTTAATGAACTTTGGCGAACGAATCTCCTGAGCATTCCTCCTTCTTTGGGCGACTATTTTGAGGATGGTTGCACTTTTGTTCATATTGTGTCGTCGCAGCTCCTCGATAGCTTGATTTGCATTAGCAACCGGGGAAGATATTTTCTCCAGCTCCCGATACAGGCCCTCCGTACTCTCTGCTTGAAGCTGGGCGCACTTCTTCTTCGCTTTTTCCTTATAACTTCTGTATAAGATAAATAAATACCATATCTATTTACATTTATTTAAAAAAAAAACTATATCTCTGTAAATATTTCTGCTACCAATAAATAATTCAATTCAATTAAAAAAAAAGAGTATTATCTTATGAAAACATAGAAGCAGTGAACTTGGATAAACTTGCAGAAGGCCGATCCAGAGAAGTTAGAGACTAACTTTTCCAATTCCCATTCACAATACTAATGCAAAACTTTAGGGTGCCCTGAGCAGACAAAGAGTATGATATTTCAAGGCAAGAAGTCTGTGTCAGCTTTATTATGTTAAAGTTGTACATAATCTTAAATTGAAAAATAAATTCTCTGGTCTGACCATTCCTGTGCCTGTATCAATTCTAAAAAATCTTGAAAATTGTAATACCAAATATTTTGTAAAGTTGTTACTACATGTGCCATGTCAGTGGAAAATCGTTTGCATGTCTAAGAACTTCTCACAAATCTTATAAAGAATTCAGTACTACACTCCTTCTACAAAAAGTCATGTAAAATGGAAAAATTAATCTTTTTTACTCCGTGACATTCAAAGAAGGAGCACCAGACCTAAAAGTAATCTACCAACAGTCATTGATATGACCCTGACCGACTGCTTTGATCTTGCAAAAAAAAGTAAAGGAATCTCATGTAATATTAACCAACCAAACCGCTGTTAGATGTTATTTCTCTTAGGTGTTAATCTTCCCCCAAGATAAAAACACCCAAAGACTGAAGGTGTGAAAGCAATCAGACAAGTGTAGGCATTATGTCAATCATTCCATTGAAAAACAGCCCAAGGAATTGTACCTATATACCACCCCTCAAAAAAAAAAGAAGAAGAAAAAACCCAAAATGAATTACACTTTGCTCGTCCCCTCCATTCGCACCTGAATAAACAAAATTGAAAATACCACCCTCCCACTTAAGTGCTCACCTTTACTTTTGTTTTCTTTCGACTTCTATGTGGCATCGTGACATCAGTTAGCTTTAACAACTTTGGCCTTATCGGGCGTTTACCGCCTTTACCCGTCCGATCAAAGGTTAAGTCTTGATACGTTTCTGACGTCATGGTGGAGGTGTTCCAACCTTAAATCATCTGAAATTGAAAAACGAAGTATGTTAGAGTATACTTGTACGATGCAAATTAAATTAATTTGAACAAAATGATTGAATAAAACCATGAAAAAATTTAGGTAAATTGCATGAAGTGCAAAGCTGTCTAGGTGGGATATGTGATGAAAATTGAACGTTTTACTTTTTATATTCAAGGAGAGGTATTTCCGTTTAGTCTTATATTGTTTCGTGAGACACATTCATTGTCTGATGCTAAGGATACTTAAGAAGTTGCAAGTGCTTGAAGTTGAGTTTAAAGTACTTTCATTTGCTTTAAATGAACTTTGCTCTCATGGCACGGTACTCAGTTTTGAAGGCGCACACCAGCTACTTAACAAGATTCGAGTGGAGTCTGAAGGGGGGAAGTATACACATATCAGCACACGAGGATATTGAATTTTATTTCCTGGATTCGGTTCTTCTACTTAAGGAGATTTGCGTTTTCATTTCATTGTGGGTCTTATTCGTTCTATTGATGTGTAATAAAATGAGATTTCTAAGAATTTTGTATTAGTCGACTAGAGTTTGGTAAGGTATGCATGCATGAGAGGCATTTGGTCCGGTTTTTATGATAACAATCCAAGAAAATATGGTTACTATGAATATTTGAGGAAAAATTTTATGTACCTACACACATATATATCAACTAATAGCTATTGTGTATCCCAAGGCTGAGTAAGTAATAAGTACATATGAATGTATGTCCACTGCCTGGGATTAATGAATCCTTAATATGAATACAGTGGACGTTAGTGAAAGAGCGAAATTTATGATCCATACCGATGTAGGTGTGCGTTAAGGGTTGAACTCATTAATGGAATATGCAGCAGCGCTATTACTAAGTATGTGTTCCAGCTAACACTTCACGTTTTGAATGAGCTTAAATAACGAAATTCAGGTGATAGATAGAAATGTAGTCGCTTGTCACCCGGCGTGATATCCCCACACTTTGTCTTAGGCTCTTTGAAATAGTCGTGATTATGCTTCGAAGTTTGACTGGTGAAGCAGGATTGTTCAATATTCAAAGAACAAGCTACGCCAAACGCATTGATCATCTTGCTCTTCAAATATTTGAACCAATCATTACAAGGAAGTGCAGATATAAGCTCAAGTATACAGCATCCCTACAGTTTAGAGTTGTGGGGATCGACTATATGTGAGATGCTGAGCCGCACTAATAAAAATCTTATAACGACAATATTAGAGCACTTAGAAGGAAAAAACCTAAATACTCTAGCATTAAGAAGATCTCAAATTAATTAATAACTGACTCAATTTATCTGTCGCATAAAACCGGAATATCCAAATTACAGAGAACTGAGACTCGATACACAGCTAGAAACCTTTCTTTGGTGTGGTGGTTCGAATAACTTAATTAACCCATTAGTGACCAACGGCAACCAGAAGAGCTAGAAGGTTGAAATTTGATTCGCAGCTTGCTCCTGCACATTTCCTTTTTTTGCTATCCGGAACAGTTACGAGGTAGTGGCCCATATTGTCGTACCGTTGTATATAATCCCAGGACTCCCTTGGACGGCGATAATTTGTAGGTGGGTTTATATCACCGTACGTACGACAATAACGAATAGCTATTTGGCGCCTGAATTCTAGCTGACCCAAAGCGCCTCCTGCGTTTCTGTGTAACAGCCATGCATTCTGCAACGATACGACCAAAAGCCAGGTGAAGATGGAGGACCACAATTTCTTGCATTTAGCTCTGATTCTGTAGGCATTTACATTTTAGTCCATTCTGTCTGTGCCACCCATATACTTATTGTACTTTGCGATAGCTAGTGGGCGTGCTACCTGAATTTTTTTATGTTCTTGTCTGGAGTATCGACCAACTTTAGATATTGGATTTTTTCCGTACAAAGTAGAAGCGACGCACACAACAAAGTTATCGTTCCATTTGGTAAAACGTATGCCAGAACCATCCATTTTAGTACTGACAATATATCCACGGGGTTTCTTCTGAAGTTCTTTCTTCAATGGTAATGGACAAGTTTTTGGTATCCAGTTCTCTCGCATGGTTCCGGTACTATGGTATTCCCGCTCTCTCAGTCCGATCAGAGCTGCTGCTGGCTTGAATAAATTATCGAAGTGAAAACAGAAAGGTAAAGGTTTTATTGTGTCATCCAATTCCCCGATCATGTCAAATAAAGGTGCAATATTTTTCCCGTATCTTGGATTAAAACCTTGATACATTTCAAAGTTGACTAGGCAACCAAGAGGTATATTCAGACACCACATTTTGTATCCGAAACGAATCGGTTTCCCTTTTATGAACTGCTTGCACCCATGACGACCGAAGTATTGTATCATGAATTCGTCGTATGACAAATTTTGCTCTGGATGGAAATGCTTTGCGAACCGTTTTTCTAAAGCATCTGTTAATCGTCTGAGTTTCCAAATTTTATCGTCTGCTTGCTGCAGTCCATTGTCTATAAAATGTAAATAACGGAAGATTATTTCAAACCTGGCTCTTCGCATGGCTTAAAAAACTAACTCGTTTCGTAGATCCAAGTCATTAGCCCAGTATCCTCTTTTACTGGGTACAAATGAGTAACCAGTAACTATTAAAATTCCAACAAATACTTTCTTCTCATTTACGGTTATATTAGGATTTGGATTTCCTGTATAAACTGCATATTGGTTGGTTTCGTTGCAAAGCATTTGAAATATCTGTTCATCGAAAAAATTTCGAAACAACTCAGATGGTTCTTGATTTTTGCAATCCGTATACTCGTAGTCACATTCTGGAAAAAGGCCAACTTCACCAACGTCATCATCCTTAAGCCACAAAATTGGTGTTTCTATTGTTTTTTTCGATCGTTTTGAAGTTGATGCAGCACCAGATGTGCCTCGTTTGGATCGCCTTATATTCCGTGGTGTGTTAGGAGCCTCCACGATGTTTTGAGTTGACTCCTCTGCTACTACCGGTAACAGTTTATCAGTTGAAGTCAGGAATTGTCGGATACTATAGCGTGCAGGTGTTTGCGTCAATACTACTTCAACACTTTGACTGGATAGTACAGACGAGCTACATGCTGCTTCTTCCGATGTAACATCATAGCTTTGGGAAGTAGAGGCTGAAACTGTACTGAAATCATTTCGAACTAATTTTGTGCGTTTGTAAAAATTCGAAGGTTGGATAGGCCTGACTTTTTCTAGTGCAACAAAAAGTGAAGCGCATTCTGAATTCGAAGGTCCATCAATAGATCGTAGTAAACTGACGTCTAAATTTTGAAAAGAATGTGTCATTATGTTTTCTAAAGCGTCGTCAAAAAACGTGCATTTTCATCTTCATCTAAGGCATCTTCGACTGGCTTTCGAAATTCATTATCATATTCCGATGGTTTCATTTGTTTTACAACTAACTGACAACGGGCCATCATCTGATTTCTGTTTAGGTTTTCAAATGTCACTATTTCCATCTTCATCTCCGGAATCTTCATCTGAATCGACATTAGCACCATTTGGTGGCTCAATAAATACCGATTGTACTTCATTATCATCGTCATCCAATGTTTGCAGCTCTGTTAGGTAGTCTATCACCTGTTCTACATTCATTTCATATCTAAATATAACCGAACATAAAAAAATAAACATATATTAAAAAAAAAAATAGCACTGAGTATGGTCCAGCGGGGCCATATGGACGCCGAGCCACGAGAATATATCCTGGCTGGCCAGGATGTCTCGGATCGTCTTCAATTTTTTTTAAAAATAATCATTTATTCGTTAACTAAAACACTTAGTAAACATTTGTTCACAAAAATTTGCGATAATAATTAAAAAACTCTATTTACCGTTTCCATTGCGTGCGGGTCCATATGGCACCGCTGGTCACTAATGGGTTAAGATTCGTTTGTGTTTATGCTATGGGTGGCTATTTGGTTCCTGATGCCTGCAGGGGCTCGAACTTGCACACATTGGGTCACAAACCAACGCACTACTCACTACACCATTGGCACCCTTACTGAATACATTCGTTACCCTCTAGCAACTACATACCTGATTTTCTTTGTAATATTTCGTTTGCCAGAAAAAGGTTGCGATGAAGTCTAATACACTTGGTATGATATGGCTAAATGGTCTTATGCCCAAATTGTTGAAATCCTAACATTCACAATCCAAACTGACGAGGATACTTAAAGAGAACTGATATCGGTGTTGTACCCATTACCATAAGAAATATCAGAATCATAGTATTACAGGATCACCGTCACTTGATTTGGAATTGCAGATTATCTGACTGAGAGTGGTGTATGGAGACAACAAACAACTTCAATGTCATAGTACTTCACATCCCTGCTAGTTAATATAAACGTGATAAACATTAATTTTAGCGACTTTTCTTTGTAATTTTATTGCAAATATGTTTTATAGAAATTCCACTCTGGATCTGACATGAGTAGGGACACCAGCTACATCGCTAGAGCAAACATCGATATCTAATATAAAATGTTGGTCCCATGTGATTTGATACATCCTTCTTCTGGTTTATAGGAAAGATTCAAATTTAGATTGCACACTAATTATTTTTTAATGGATACACTAATTTCAGAGCACTCAGACTTGTTGGGGTCCATTGTACTACTACGCTGGAAGCTTTCTTTGGTGCAGTGGT
Organism: Brachypalpus laphriformis; assembly: GCA_945910035.1. Classification (NCBI taxonomy): domain Eukaryota; kingdom Metazoa; phylum Arthropoda; class Insecta; order Diptera; family Syrphidae; genus Brachypalpus; species Brachypalpus laphriformis. Next base: position 42,039,035 of record OX246756.1, read on the forward strand.
CGAAAAAGTTTTAATATAACACACGTTTCTTATACGCCCAGGTGACTGCTGTTTATTAATCTCCGCTGGGGCTTGAACCGGCACACATTTGTTGACAAGAAAATATGCTGCCTACCGCACCCTCGCCATCCATAGTAATAATAGCAGCAATTTTTTTTTGTCGAAATAGAAACCGCTTACCTGGATCACTCAGATGCAACAGGTCTACTGTATCATACTCATCCATAGTCTTTAGAAATTATGCTCCAAGACTAGCAAAAATTATTTAAAAAAATAAATATTTGGCGCAATAGCTCTTTAACCCTCTGATGGGCGAGAAGGTCCCTAGGGACTTTTGAATCTCTTGAATGTTCACAAATCTTTCCGTGCATGTGCTAGAAACTTGATGCTAATTGTATTTCATAAAAATGTAATGCTGCAGCGATAAAAACTAATTTCGATGCGATACGTGCACGGCATTTAGTACGTTAATCAGTTACAAGGTCCGTAGGGACCTGTGTGTATTATAGAGAGGAGGTTATGGAAAATTACGGTTAATGAATCATATTCACTCGTGTTTGCCTTTGGTTAGCTGAGATTATCTTTCTATAAACAAACATCACTGCCAAATTCTGTTCTTGGAACGTTTTATTGAATTTGTCGATAATTATACAAGCTGCACTTGCAGATATAGGTTGGGATGTTGCGGATTTGGTGATCTCCTTCTTCCTACTTCTGCGAGGTTATGATCCGAAAACTACTACTATTTCGGTTGTGGGGTTCGCCTATTTGACCTCAGAAAATATCGGCAGGCCTCCCTATTTTGGATTACTCGGTTACTCAGGCCAATGGAATGCCGATGTCGACACATTTGTGTGATCCAGGCGTTTATAGACCTGCCTCTCCTGCCTCGCGATATATTTCAAATGATCTCTTCTTTGAATCTGGCAATACCAGCTGAGCCGGTCGTGCTTTATCTTTCGTACGATGGTTTCCTTGGTTTGGTGATAAATTGCCGTAAGCGCTACCAACTAATGATCGAGAAGGAAAGGCGTGGAGTGGATCAAAGATATGCTGCATTTAGAATGAGGAGAGCGATAATGAAAATGATGTTGATCTGTTCGAATGTGATTATGACGCTGACCTGACAAATTATCCAGAAGATGCTATTGATGTGTCCGATGTCGAAAGCGAAGTGAATGTGGAAATGAATGTTGATAATTTCGATAAAGACGATGATGGTGAGATAGAAAAGCTTCCTTTCCCAGCAACGAGTAGTCGTATTCGCCCTCATAACATTATCGATTACACCAGAAGCAACCCAGGGCCATTGATGAACTTGATTCATGATCTACTTACAATCTTTTATTCTCTAACCATCGAAAATATGGCGCACATCATCATACGAGGAACGAATCGCAAAGCCAAACAGATAACAGCTACATGGAATGAAGCGAATCCAGTTAAACAGAAACAATGCAACTGTTGAATCTGAAAGAGTTTGATCCCTTTTTGGTTGCCATCTTGTATGCTGGGGTGTGTGAATCAAACATCTGGCCCGCTAAGGAACTACGGGTTATCTTGCAGGCAAATTTGGCAGCAGCTTACAATCCGCATGATTCGATGACTCAAGGGTATGATTTATGATGGAAAAATGACAGATCAGGAGCGCGAGATTAATCAAGGCTACAATGTCGTATTTCGATTGGATGCAAAATGTCTTGATACCGACCGAACAATCTCAACGTTGGATGTGGCAGAAATATTGATGAGACGAAAAACTGCTTATGTTGGAAAAGTACGCTCAAACAAAACATTCGCTTCACCCGAGTTTTTGAATTTGTTTTTGAAAAGGGATCTGCTCCACTCCGTATGAACCGGGCGTCATATCACTTATGTCGTGCGAAGCACAAACGCCAGCGAAAAACCAGAGCGTATAGCTTTACCTGCAATAAAGCGCTTTGTGCTGAACACTCTGCACTATTAAATAGGTGCCAAACCTGCACTGCTGCATTAGCTGGACATATTTAATAAATTTAATAAATAAATAAATTATTTAAATTACCAACGAATTCTATCTTTCTCTCTACAATATGCATTCATACAACCATAATTTAACAAACAAAAGAACTGCATAGTGATAATGCAGTACATTTTTTGAAAATTTGTACACAAATGCCTCTAGGTCCCTAGGGACCTTGTAGCTTGTATAATGCTATCGGGACTGTCACCGATCGGAGAGCTAAGTGCCAGGCCCTAGCTTCTCGCAACCCCTCATGTTATGTGCGTTATATTTTTCACACGAATGAAAGGGACCTACAGTTTAATGCCGAATCCGAGCGGCAATTTGAGAAGCTTTTTCGTGACAACAATACTCTTGGATGTTTGTCAGACGCTCGCGAGAGGTGGAAGCGTGAAAAAACATTTTGGTGTTTTCTGGGATTCGAACTTGGAACCTCATGCGTAGTGATCCGACACACCAACCACTTACACCACGGTGCCCACAGCAACAATTATTTGCAACGATTTATCTTTATCAAATGCACAGAAAAATTGTCAATTGAGTCTAAAAATCTACCGAATTGAACGTGCTGTTGACCTATATGAGATATCGACCAATACTTCAAATCAAAGCTTGCTGGCTTGGGCATACCAAAAGAATCTAATCGACTCTGGCATAGAGCAAACTGTCTTTACCTAGACTACCACAATGGTTATGCGGATAGATGGAGAAATTGTTTTAGAGCAGATCAAAACAAGTTGTGGTTTCTGTAAAAACTGAAGTGCCGCAGTGGTCTCTTTTGTCTCCAGTTTTAATTCTCTTCACATGAGTAATCTGTCCTAATAGTATCTTATTCGAACAACACGTTCATCAAGGCGAACATTTCAAGATGAAATAAATGAAGATCTGCGGACCACCTTGTAGTGGAAATCCTAACTTACTTACCTAGGTGGCACTACAGTCCGGGGTGGACCTAGGCCTCAACCAACAAACCTTTCCAACCAGTAAAAATAAGCGAACTTATTTGGACTTCAACGCGAATGAAAACCAAATGGCTATCTGTTTCCAAAAGAATACTCTCCAATTACTTTCTAAAACAATGATCAAGTTGTTGAATAACTCATAATCTTGCATCTTTCAGATCGCATTGTATCTTGGTCCTTCTTCGGTTCTCCAATGCTCCGAATATTTAACAGTCACCCTATTGTTTAGTTACAAATTCAAGTTCTCAATCCATATATATACTCGCCTCTGTTCGTGCCTTTAGCTAGTCAATATCGCGTCCCCTCTAATGTAAATTAAAATATCAACTTTATTGATTGGAAAATGTGATTAGCTACAATCATTTAACTCACCTCTATTTATAGTTCGTTTAAAGGTCACCTATTTGAGACAAGGTTCGCACAAACATTATTAATTTTATCGACAATATTGCAGCACAAACTCTGTCCACGATTTATTTATAATAAAAATATTACGCATACGCCTCAGTACCGCACAATAAAGTCTATTTACTCATTTCCCGTTGAGTTTCCTGTAAACATGATATGCCATCAACTTGTCCCCAAAAGATGAAAAAAGATACACATATAAAGCAAACAGAGAATAAAATAAAATAAAGAACTGAATCGGGAGGGAAACTATTTTCATTAAATGCCGCAGGTCGTCTGGTCTTTTTGTAGCGAATGGGCGCTATAATAGTGTGTGCGAGATGAATATATACCGCCTATCAAAGGACTTTGCAAACTAATGAGGCATTGTAAAGGATTGAGGCTGAAAGAGATTGCCTCGACTATGTCTGTATAAATGGGGCAACAATTGACCACTATACTTGCGCTACATGACCTTGGTAACCATAGGCATGAAGAACTCCATGGTCAACAGTAACTCCATATGAACTCACGAAAACATCTTAATTCATAAGGACATGTCATAGCGACCTATAAACATAAAAGATACGACCTTCTCAACGCCCTTTCTACTTTAGCTGGTGTATATTCAAAACTCATGAGCGTAATCTCAATCAAAGCCCCATTTAATATCGACGAACTCCACAAACATACTTCTCTTTCATTTGATATGCGAAGAGTGAAAAGGTAAACTCCCTCGACATCAATCCGAATCAAGGCCCTCACGCATTCCATCGTCGTCCTCATCGCCATCATCAGAGACGTATCCTTATCGTTACCTTTTTTGCCTCGCTTAAGTTCTCATTTTCAAGGTATTGCGTTCACGAGTGTATCTATCCTGCCGTACCTCCGCACACGCAAAAACACAGCCCCTAAGCACACACCTTAACATTTCTCTCTTATCCTTTAGCGGCAATCGGAATTCATTTGCATGAGCACATGGCCTGCATTCATAACACCAAGGGATATTCAATCTTTTGCTCAAAAAAAGGGTTTTCGAAATACACGCGCTTAAGAGATCCATATATGTATAGAGCTGCACATTAGTTTTGGAAAAACTTCCATTAACCATAAAGTCAATTTTTTGAGCCTGAAGATATTTAAGGACACACCGATAAGATACTATGCTAAGTAAACATTAATAAAATCGATGCGAAAAGAAGACACACAGTGGACTCTGGGGTAGGTGTGGCAAGTAGCACGGGCGTCGCACATACAGGTAGAAAATAAATTAGGAAAATATCAAGGATTAGTCGTGCATGGAATGATGATACAACAGCAATGCGGGGGGTAATCCTTGGGAACGTTAGCGTTGGGGCGTGATACGAATTACAATGTAAATTCGAGTCCCTGCGATCGGGAAATTGTTATTTGTATTTTGAATTTCTATTTGGGGAGTTGTTATGCTCTCGTGCTATCTATTTCGTTAAAGGGTGTGAGTAGATATCCGGTTTGTTTGTAGGTCGGATCAACCTGTTTAAGAAAGTTTTAAAGGTAATGCAAGTAAATGATACGTTAAATTGGGATTTTTTTTTCATCGGTGGTGTTTCACTACATTGAACTTGGAATTAAAGTTTCGTCGGGGTTTTTGGGAACGCATTTACACACCTCATTTCAAAGGGTATGTTCGTTATGTATTCGACATGGTTTATAGAACAAGAAATAGAGAAAGAGTATGGGTGGTGCTAGGAAGGCAAATATAAGCCATGTAGGAGGTCGTATATGGCTCAAAAACAACTAAAACAGACAGCTTAAATGTTAATAGTTTGGTTGTTCCATATGCACTAAAAGCTACAGTTTTAAGCATAAATTGCTGAAAGGGGTACACACATTTGCTGAACTGGCAGCATTTGAGAATAAACTTGTTGCCTGTCTCAATGAGAAGATTTCCTTAAAACTACAAAGCAGTGTTGGAAATACATTTACTTATGTACGAAGTGCATTGAACGTGCTGAGAAGAGGTAGGAATGTAAGTTATTTTGGTGTAATGATTTGTAATATATATAAAATATCAGATAATATTATATGGTTCGAGTGCAGGTATACTCCATGGGTGGTGTCCGAACTAGTCGGAGACAATTTTTTGTAAATTTTACATTCGATTTTGATATCTATATAAGTATATAGTTATTTTGAGTTCCCTTTGGGTTACTCTAGGAAGTGTACAACCGTAATAATTTATTCTACTTGAATAACTGTTGTTAATCTTTGAACTAAAAAAAAAAAATCGTGTGTATATGTATAATATTTGTATTTGGTGCAAAGAGCTTATAAGCGGCATAGGGCTTAGTTTCTCACAAGCATTTGTATTATGCCCGCTATACTTTTCACACCAATGGGAGGAAGATCTGAAGTAAAAGTTATTTTCTTGAGAAGCTTTCTCACAGCAACAATACTTTTGAAAAGTTGTCAGATGTTTGCCTGAGGTTCGACCGTAAACATTTTTTTTTTAATTGTCTGCGATTCGAACATTGAATCTCACGAGCGATGATCGGATACACCCGCCACTGCACTTTTGGAAAATCTGCCACTCTTCCTGATGACGTAAGATAGCTAACTTACTTTCTTAGGTGGCGCTACAGTCCAGAACCTCTCTCTTCCGCATTTATGACTGGCGCCATATGACTTTTATTGTAATAAAAAGAGACTCTATTGGCAAAGGCTGTCTCCTGCGATTGTATCCGTGCTACGTAAACTTCGTCGCAGGCGCGTGGAAGCACCAACGACGAAGGAAACAGAGAGAAAATTACCGTCAATATACAGACTGTGTGCATTACACGAACTTGGACCAAGCTGCCTTCATCATAGCCGGAATGGTTCTCTTCGATATCCTCACGTACGAGATGCTAATGATCTACAAGAGAAGAGCCTCGGAGTAACGAGAAGCAAATGGAAGCAAAAGAATCAAAGAAAAAGAAAAAAGTAACCTAAATAGTAATGCGGCAAGCCCGAGCAATACCATAAAAGACAGGTGGACCTACAAGTCGATCCCGACCATTGACGCCTAGATTAACCGAAAGAACGAGAATCGCAATTCCAACCTAACGTAGTTTTCATCTGGCCACGATTGCTATCGCACGATAGCTCGTCTCTCTGTTCATCCAAACCAGAGTATCCAAACTTATCTCGTCACAGAGATTAAAGCTGCCTACCGCTCCAAAGAAATTGCCCTTTGTGCATTCCTTGACATAGAAGGTGCTTTTGATAAAACTGGTTATGAATCCATCACTAGTGCTATGAGACGCAGGGGAATAGACGAACCTACTACCAGATGGGTTAGGAACATGCTCGATAGCCGCATAATTCAACATCTTCGTCTGAAGAGGTCTCTGTGACGGTCTCTGCGGCCAAAGGCTGCCCCCAAGGCGGCGTCCAAGATCAAGAATGTGCAAAACGAGCTTCGATGGATTGAACAAATAAGATGGATGGAAGCTGCAAATCCTGGAAGTAATGTATAAATTGCTTATCAGCAACGCGAAGTTATGCCTAACAGCAGTCATACCGGGAGAGCGGTTGAATAATGCACGACGTAGGCATATTACTGGCATCGATTATTCAAGTATCCCGAGTTACTAGAATGTTAAGAATACTAGCATATAACCGCGGCTTAATAGGTATGTATGTATTTAGCTAACAGAAGGAATACGTTCAATGCCCTCGTATTCACTTGCGTCAAAATACACATGTAGCTATAAATTACCGCCTAATAGTTACACAAAGAAATAAATCCATATGTTTTCACACTTTACACTGCGCCCAAAGTATACAAAAAATCAGCACTTCTCAAACTTTTCCAATGTATTGTTTTATAATGGCTAGTTTTACCTTTTTTTAATCCCTGCACTTATTTATTTTAATATCTTCATCCCCTTAAGGAATATCGTAATAATTTAGGACCAAGCCTCTAAGACATAGAACGGCGACGTTTTACTAAAATCTGTTAATTAGTTTTTGTGTGATACTTGTCTAAAGACGGATCCAGTTATCATTTTTATGTTTAACACAAAATGAAAAGTACGCACACACATACATCTATGTAATATGTTATCACTTAGATTTTGCAAAACTTCAGACCTCCATAATATCATATTAAGTATTTATACTCATATATATTCCATATCATGGGAGACGGAAGTTTTGTAAAACTGTGCGTCTAAAGAAATCTGACCATTTCCCCCATTGGCTCAGACTGGTCACTCTTGTTCTGCACTTATCGCTCACCAGCAGTCTGGTAGTTCCAAAGCATGACAGCTCATCCTTTAAGCATCCGTCTACGCAATACACTTTGAAGATAATCAGTTTATGAGCAGGCAAAGTACAAAATTTATTAAGCTACTCCTTAGTAAACACACACGACAATTGTTTAAATATTTAAATAGCTTCAATTGCAACCATTTACCTACATCAATATTTTAACTCGTGCGCAAGAATCCTTGAAACAACATTTCAAACCCATAAAGCGACAACAACGCCAACGCTTAGGACGACGGCATCCTTCAAAAGACATCAACCGCATCACTCTCCCCATCCAGAGTGCAAACAAAAAATACACAGAACATGATACTACGAAACAGATGTAAAAAAAATTGTGCTCATGCCTGCCTCAAATGGAAACAATAAAATGGAGAGAGGACTACAAGAATGGGATTAGTAAACATAAATGAAATGTTTCACTCCTCTTCATTGTACAAAATTCGTGCACGCATTTCTCTCATTTCCCAACGTTCGGTAGGCACACGCGAATGAATTTTTCTTGCTCTTTTTTTCTTTCGTCTCTCCATTCTGGTGGTAGTTCAGAAATCCTTTTAGAAAATTGCTTTACGAACATATACCCAAGGATCTTTCACTTTGTTAACCAAACAATGGAGAAGCCTCTGCGATGTTGCTGCAAAACATTCAATTAACGAGCACCTGAAAGTGATATTTAGAATCACCGGCAGAACAGTAAGGAAGCGGACGACGACACCGATGAGGATGACAAATCCTGATGACACATACTCGAGGGGGCAAATGCAAAATAAAATGAAACATTATCCTTGTGGTGATAATCGATAAACAGCTGCAGTCATCACAGAGCAGGTAAATACCCGGATATTCTTTTCATGGTGTTTTTTATTTTTCTTTTCATTGAATAATGATATCCATCCTCTCATTCTTTATTGTCATTTGGAAAACGTGCCCTCCCCAAGTCACCCGCCATAGCTGACATTAATTTTCATTTATTCCACGAAATAAAGAAGACAAATAAGGATATTTTGAAATTCAAATTATATGCAGTTTTTTTTTCTATTGCGCGTCCTTTTTCTTCCGCCAATAAGTTTCCCTCCTTCGAAGATTGGATTTCTTTTCTCCTACTACTCGTATATCATTGTGTTGCAACAAATGTCGCCAACGTGACTGTAAGGATGTTAAAAATTCATTTTTTTTCCCACCATTTTATAACGCTTTTTATTATTTCGTTGGAAGGAGTAAACAAAAACGAAGGACTAAAGGTGGCAGAATTCTGTAGACATAGACATTGACAGGGATGTAATGTAAGAAGAAGAGTAGAAAACTCAGGAAATGAATCCGATTTGCTTTCAATGTTAAACGGATGATAAGGATAATCTACTGCAAAGGTGTCCTTGAATATAGTATCTATTTATTGCTGGGTTTGATCTAGGGTCACGGTCGTGGGTGGACTCCTCTGTTTGTATTTATCAATCCGCTTTTCCAGGAAATGGACAAATGGCGAAGTTAGTTACCAAATGGGTGTGGGTTTATTTATTTGCCAAAGGAGTACTTCTCGGAATTGTATCAAGGACTAACAGAGGAAGTGACCCTGCTTAGGGGCTGGGTTTATGAGAGAAATTATAAACTAAATTGGAATTTAATTTGAAATCGAGGTATCTACCGGCGATGGTATGGTTTCTGTGATGAATTACTTGTGCGAAAAGGATAAACTTTGCCAGGTATTTTTGTTTAAGTGAATCGATTAAGCTGATGGGAAGCGTTGTTGTGTGTACTGGAAAGGAACAGGAAAATTTATTACTAATCCAAAGATCATGACTTTGTCTAAAGAGTGTTCTGTCTTGTTTGACTGCGAAGTCATCGTTTTCTACTACTGTAGTATTTAGCTATAGTTTAGTGCTTAAGAAGACGTAATTACGTCTCGTGAGTTTTCGCGATATTTGACCGAGTTTGGTGTATTCAAATGAGTCATATTGAGCTAAAGGGGAAGCTTATGTGGTACTACGATAATTAATAGGTTTGTGAAACTGGATTGTATAACAAGAAAGATATACTTAGAAAATTGTTTTAAATTTCTGGGAATGCAGTAGAAGTGAATAGTTGAAAAAGCCCTCGCTTCAGATGATGCATACCAGGGCTTCATCTAACTTGGTTTATGTAGTGGGTCAACTGGCGGATATACTTAGATTGGAGGCCAGTGCTACCTTGGGACACACTGGAAGTAAGCATGTTTCGACTTCATTTTATTTACAGAGGCTACTTACAATGATAAGATATTAATCGGCTTTGATTTAACAATCGATATACAAATTGAGTATTCATCCGGAGGTAGAACTCTGGAAAACTAAGTTCACCATGTCGTTTATGATTCTATCATAGGATATATGCACAAGGATTTGATAGCGCTTTGGAAAACACCTGTGACATGGTTAAAATTTAAGTATAATTTTTCTCCGTATTCGTAGTATCCATGTGCGAGTTCAGCAAGTTTTAGGAGCATTGCAGCTCGCTAGTTAAGCTTCAGTGTCTTTGCAAATGTAAGTATATCGGTTTTGTATGCAATTTGCTACTCCAAGTTTCAGAAATACATACCTACTCTTACAGTCGCCATGTTATCGTAGTAATAATTATACTTTCTAATACAAAACAACAACAGTCAAATTTGTTGGTGCTAAGATCGTCATTGAATTTATAGAAAATAGGTAACCATAGTAGCAATTATATGCATATTAGGGATATTGCGTTGACATATAGCGCCCATTGATTCTTTCTGAGCAAGCACACGCAAAGCAAGGAAATCATTCAGGGCATATAGCCACAGAGTACCTGAAAACAAATGCTACTTTCAAAGTGCTTCTAGTTACACCTCTTTTCAAGATAAATAACAATTAAAAGTTGATAACATTCACGACTATGTTTCACTATGGGCTATGCTTGTTAGCCCAGGAGTATTTCCAGGGTTTTCATGGTTTCTTATGTGCCACCGTCCCCTGGTGATGTGTTTCAATTCAAAATTCAGTTTTCAGTTTAAAAAAAGAGTAGTTTTCTCCTCTATTTACAACAAGATTTGGAGTGGATTCAGTCACCATCCACTGAGATTAAACCGCAGTTAGAACTGCAGAGTAATCCAAGAACTGAATGCTAATAGTTGTTGGTTAATACCAAGCTTCACCCCGAACTGTAGCATGCTGATAACTAAAATATTAAGAACATACCACGATAGAATAAGTCAACAGTGCAGTACTGAAGGTCTGCACACCTTTGAATAAGCTGATCTACTAGATCCGTGTTTTTATGGAATTTATTGCAAAGAGCGCGAAACGTTTTAAGGAAACTAGAAAACTACCCAGCTAATCGATTTGTATGTAGGAATAGGCGGACAGAGTGGCCTAATTTGGGTGCCCGTGCATAAAAGACATGAAAGAAATGAAAAGACTATTCTGCTAGCCAGAACAGGAGCTGCATTAAGCTTTTTGATACCAAGACTGCCCTATTAATTGCAAGTCAGAACGGCAAAAAGGTGTATAAAAATTCGCTTAAAGAATGAGTATTTCATTCGATGGAAACTGAAGGTAACACGCAAGCGAAATTCTTTCTGCCATAGACCTCCCATAAAAGAACGAAAGAACTTCTACAACTAACTCGGAGTCAGATCCGAATAGCGACAGGACTCCTTACAAGCCACTGACAAGGCACTTCATGGCTGCATATGTTGCAATCTTCTAAAGATACTAGCAGTCCGGGCCACTAGCATGCACGATTCGAAAACCCGAATAATTGATGCCAGGTGTGCACCTACGTACTAATCCACACCAGCACACTTCTACCACTCTGTCCGCAGGACTGCCGTTAGGAATTACTTCGGGGGCTAGTTAAGCTATAATCTTTGTTTCTGCAGTTCCGGCTCGCCTTATTTTTTTTTTTATCCACCTTAGTTCGATTTGTACGTTTGCTACGTATGTGCATTTTTCCATCCAATCTTCCTCTGAGCATAACATTTGCTCTATGAAGTTCTGTGGGTTGAGAAGATTGATTCTCCATTCCATGAAGGATCTGCAATGGAATACGGCGTGCTCCATATCTTCCTCCTGCTCTGGGCAGTCCGGGCAAAGAGGTGAACTATCATGTCCATATAGGTGTAAGTATTTGCGACAGTCACCGTGGCCGGTTGAGAACTGCGTAAGATGGTAATTACATTCACCATAGACTCGTTTTGTCCAGATTACGATAATCGGGATTAACTTGTAAGTCCATCTGCCTTTCATAGTGTTGTCCTATCGAGCTTGCTGCGCAACCATTGGAACAGATTTTTCTCCCTCCTCTATTCTCCTGATGGCTCCAGTTACCTCGATCTTATCTTGTTATACATTCTTAACATCGCTAGGATATCAGTGGGGACCATTCCGGCCACGACAAAAGCAGTCTCGAAATCCTTCGAACACCGCCGATAGTCCTTAGTGCGCAGAGTCTATAAACTGATGATAGCTTCCTTCTTGTTTCCCTCGTCGCTAGTGGCCTTGGCCAAACAGGAGCAGCGTACAGCAGGACTGAGCTGACCACTCTGGTTATCAGAATCCTTCTAGGATTCCTAAGTTCTTCAAGTTTGACAGTATTCGAGAAAGAGCTGCTTGCAGCAGTGACCCTTTTTTGCTCGAGTAATCAACAGGTTTGTTGAATTATAGCCTATTGTCGTTCATTACTCCCAGGTACTTTATTGCTTCCTTCGATCTAACGTTTTGATTTCCAAATCTTAAATTTACGTATTCTACCGTTTTCCGACTGGTTACTAAGACAACCTCTGTTTTGTTTGAAACAAGCTCAATCAATCTCGTGAATGTGTTTTGTTACTGTAACAAGGGCGATGTCGTCAGCAAAACCAAATATGTTTACTCTTGTGGCAAAGCTAGATGCAGGACAGCGTCATACATGATGTTCCATAGGAGAAGTCCCGGAACTGATCCTTGTGGACAAATATAATAGAATAGGCCTGACTGGATCAAAAAACGGGCAGCATACGTACTCAATTTTTTGGACTAATTCAGTATCCATGATAGGGTTCCTCGAGGCAAACGCTGGAGTATGGGATTGATGGTTCCCTGTTAAGGGCGATTCAGTCTTTATATACAAACTGTAGAAGCTGTGTTCGGATAAACGGTGCTAAATCAATACCTTTAACTGTGCGCGTTGGACTCCGCCAAGGGTGCGTTTTGTCACCTCTCCTCTTCATTGTATATATAGATTGGATGTTGCAGCGCAACCGTAGCGGAGAATGTTTCGAAGTGGGAGACCTAAGGATTAGTCATCTGCTCTTTGCGGATGATTTGGTCATCCTTGGGTCCTCACAAACCGAACATCATCGCCCACTCGAAAGGTTTGTAGACGTTTGTGATGATGCTGGAATGAAGATCAACGTGAACAAACCGGAAGTAATGGTCGTATCAAAAACCCATTAAGTGCACTCTGCATGTCTCCCACTGAAGCAGGTGGAGAAGTTTAAGTACGTCGGGGTCTTATTCACGAGTGGTGGGAGGAGCAATGCCGAGATATCCTGTAGAATTGGTCAGGCTGGATCAATTTTGAGAGAGCTTGGCCAATCTGTTGTAAGGAAGGCCGAACTTAGTGTTAGCCAAGCTATCGATTTTTAACTCGGTGTATGTTCGAACTCTCACCTATGGTCATGCGATTTGGGTAGTGACCGAAAAAATAAGATCGCGGATACAAGCTGCCGAAATGAGGTTCATTCGCGGTGTTGCTTGAATAACTCGTAGGGATCGAGTGCGCAACACCAGAGTACGCGAGGCGCTCAATGTTGAGCAGCTACTTCTCCGAACGGAACGATCTATGCTTCGATCGTAGTGCGTATGCCGCCAGACCGGCTTCCAAGAGGCGCTATGGCTGCCGTGCCATCAGGTAGGTGACTCCGCGGAAGACTTGGAAATAGATGGTTGGACAAAGTCCGACATCCCTCCTGCAGCCGCCTAGGGATTTCCTCCTGATGAATTGGAGTCAATGGTGGAGGATTGAGAAGGATGGAGAGTCCACCTGAGGTTCCTACCCCCCGCGACCCTCATGAAGGATTAGCGGGTAATTGAAATTGTATGTATGTATGTATGTACGAGGGCAGGGTGAAAAGTTCTTGGCCTGACAATGAAAGGCTGCGATTTTCAGTTAAAAAATGATTTTGGTTTTCTACATAATCTCCCTTGACTTCAACACACTTAGTCCAGCGTTTCTCCAACATCAGTTTTCCTCGCGGAAGATTGCCGCGAAGATTGCCATTCAGTAAATGCGGCAGCCATCTTGCGCAGAGCTTTCCCATCCCTAAGTTTTTGTGCAAGATGTTTCGCACCCTCTCTTCCGGTATACTCACCTTCACTCGCCTATGGTCCAACACGATATCATCCACTTTTTCGATGGTTTCGGGTGTGGTTGCGGTTTTTGGCCGTCCTTCACGTGGGTCATCTTCGAGGGACGTGCGACCATGTTTAAATTCAGCTGCCCCCTTTCTAACGCTTAACATGGAAGGAACAGGGTCCCCGTAAACTTTTGTCAACTTTGGATGAATTTCCTTAGGGGTTAACCCATCCAAAACGAAGAATTTTATGACCGCACGATATTCATGTTTATCCATTTTAACGAAAAACACGCAAGACGTCTACTGCAAAAATTCGTGTAAACAAACTACTTGAGAGAACAAGTTGGAACTTGTCATGCGAACTAATGAGATGTGCACCCAGGCGGGAAACATAAATGTTTGCTGATTGGAACGCTATCTCTGCGTCAGGCCGAGAACTTTTCACCTTGCCCTCGTATGTATGTATGCGGTATCCATTTCCATCCAGAACGTTCACTCATACTCGTCCTCGATGCAGGGACATATGATTCTTACTTATGATGACTCCGTAGTCAGCAAATAACACTTCGGAGTCCGTCACTTTACCTTCAAGCAGATAGTCAAGGACTGCAATAAAGAGCAAATGCCTCAAGATCCTTCCCGTGCTGTAAGTTTTATAAAATAAAGCATTTTAGTCCACTCTGTCAAAATTTAGTTTATAGTCCAAAAAGAACTCGAACAGTTTTTTATCTCAAAACAAGCAGATAATCGATAGTTGAATAGAATATGCCTTTCATTTATTGTGTCAATGTCTTATCCTAAATAGATTGACTTTCTCTCAGATCACTGGATAAGAAAATGTTTACCATCTAGATGGCATACCACTTTCATTCAGAAGATCTGTGCCACAGAAAAGTTTTTATTTCAGGCAAGCGGTGTAGTTTCTACATTTTTTTCGATTCGTCACTCGAAGTAATGGTCTCATATGAGCTGTAGCTTTAACTGTTTTCACACTTCCCTTACATAGCCTAATTTGGAAGCAAGAAGGTTTCATACCAATCTTAAGCTACGGATTTTAGAAACCTTTACAATGCAAGCTGAAGCCTTAATTGTTGTCATAACTTTTCCTCTTCTTCTTCCTATTTCAGCGGCGTTATGATCCGAAAACAAGAGATCCGTCTGTCGGGATCACATAATGCTTGTCATAGCCTTGTAACCTAGCCTAATTCAGTAGTATCAATTTTTCATACAAATCTTAAGCTACGAGTTCTGGGAACCTTTATAATGCAAGCAATGAACAATTAAATATAAATCCAGTTTACATCGGTTTTTAAATTTTTTGAACGAATATAGTAAAGTTTGTACAGCTTCCGAATTCAAACGCATAGTGCACAACTTTTCTTCAAATTTTTGCATTGCACTTGGTAAGACACCCCTGAACTAACGGTGTCGATATCATAAAATTTCACAGAAGTTTACTAAAATAGAATCTTTTAAGAACCCATAATATCTGAAGTACTCTGATGCTCTTTTGTCCGCTAGTTTAGTCTATTATACGAATTATAATGAAAAATATTACCACCAGTACTAAGAAATAAATAAGATGAAGGACATTTAGACACAGTAACAATAAATTATTTCAAAGCGGCCTGTGTCCTATCCCTATTGATGTATACCGGTTTACATGCCCCAATAAATTGTTTGCTTCGATTCTAAGGATACCACTTTACCCTACCTTTGATCATGTTGATTACAAAGAGGAAACCCTTTGGGTCTACAGAAATACTTCTTTTACCAGGACACAACATGTCTACCAATTCCTGCCGGTATTTCCTTGCATAAATAATGAGCCTATTGTCAGACAGAATCGTGGGCGTATACGTAACATAATTTCCATAGACTTTCTCTGAGAGAATCGTCTTGAACTCTAAAAGGAAAAAAAAAACCCTTTTGATTTCTCCCACAGGAAATTGAATCGCTCACCCATGTGTGCGCGTGTGTTTATGTGTCAACGCATTCTACGTTTCTAGCCCCAAATCCCTTCGGGTGCAATTTGTGGTACACAAATTGACACCTGTCAATTGTCAATCGGCGCTTAAACTCTTTCTTTTTTAGCCCCAACAAACCACAAAACAAATCCTTTCTTTCTCCCTCCTTCGCAAAGAAAAAGGAATAGAACGTAACTCTATAGTCCTAATCTATAACCGTTGGTATATATATTTTTCACTCCTACCCTCCCATATGTCAAGCTATACAACAAATCCGTAAGCAAGTCTATACGTAACCGTGCGGAAGGAAATGCCTGCGACATATGATCTAAAAAAAAGGGACCTAATCATTTGCCCATGGGAAATTGTGCAGTACCATAATCTCATCCCAACCACTACCACCCCCGCCCATTGTCTGGGAAGAATCACTCACCCAATCTTTTACACAACGATGACTTCCACCTAAAAAATATGACTTACTTACCTACCTTTAACTGTGCTTCGGGCCTCTAATACTACTACTGATATAAAAGGATATACTCACTTCAAACAAAACTGAAAAATGATCCACCAATACTTTGACAGACAACACCAGGAACAACGAGCTTTTCTCTTTCTACTCGCTTTGTTGAGGAAGTGAAGGATGTTGATGGAGCTAAAAAAAGGATGTCGTCTTCCTTTTTGCTTGTCTAATGTCGCTTTTGTTCTGGGATGACAGTTTTTTAGTTTATGCCTTCTTGTGTTTTAGAAATAAAAACAAATCACTTGAAAGGATATTGCTCTTCCGGAAGGACGTAAATTTAGTGCAACATTTTTCGCGCTTCCAATTTGTTGTTCGTACTTCAGTAAACAAAAAACAATCGCACACACAGTAACATTACTACACCGATACGCAGTAGTAAACTGACAAGCGTACAGGCAACACCTACACACACAGATACACACAACAGACGCCTGTAAGTGCAAACCGACAATTTTCGAGAGAAGCAAAAAAATCGATAGAAGGAACCACTTCGTGTACACAATTCTGAATGGGATACACACACACACTCGAACAAAGGAAGAAGGACGACTATACTAATTGTGTGTATACATGTGTATCTCTGCCAAGGGTGCGAACATGGTTAGGATTTCCTTCTTATAGTCTTTCTGACACGATATCTCACCACTTATACACGCACCGGATTGTATGTCAATAGTAAACGCGGTGACACTCAGCAGTAGGATTCCCCCTGCAGGTAGGATCTAAGGATCTAAATAATAAATGAACACCCGTACGCTCTCTTGTGTCAACACTTTAATTCGACCCACAAAGCTTCAGCCAAGTCGTCGAGCTGAGATTTGATGATTAATCACGCATTTCAAAGGATGACATAGTAAATCTACGTTGGACATCCCTGGTGTCTCGGAAGTAATGTTTGTTTGTATTTCTGGGTGCACACCTGCAATCAAATGCCTAAGGGTATGGGTATATTGAGTGCGGTAAAAAAAATGTCCAGGACCCGCTTTTGAAAATCGTTTGATGTTTGATCCTTTTCGTCACGACGATGGTGTTACATCATTTTGCATTAATTACTGCTACTTAATTAGGTAAATTTACTGCGCACTGGTTAACATTAACATTTTTGTAAATATTTACGTGACAAGGGTAATGACGGGTCGCCACACGCTGTGTGTATAAGCCCCCTAACCATATCCACAACACACACAGTATACACACAGTCACACAGCATACGCACACACGCACGGTCGAGGGTATGCTGCACACGTGAATCCTTTTTCCGAAGTTAAAATTTCACTTTCCGACCGTAGAGTCAATAGGCGCGCAAAAAATTAATTAAAGGACCATAGGGAAGGACAAGGTGGGTGTGGTATCATCACAGAACATCCTTTTGTAATCCTTTTTCTGCGATAAAAACCGACTGGTTGCAATTTTTTTCTATATGCCTCCTCATCTCGTCCTTTCTTGTATACACACAGCAAAAGGAGGAAAATTTCTACAGGACACACACAAAAAAAGGATAAATAATTCGCAGAGGATTCGCTTTTTCCGATACACGAAGGACACTAAGCAGAGAACGTTTCCGAATCAACTGAATATCTGGGGAGCTTTTTCGCAGATACACAGAATCCTTGCCGCATCCAATATTGTGAATTGACAGATGCTAGTGGTACACTCCTGCAGCTGAGAAGAAGAGGAGTTCTCCTCTTGGGTGCCATTTGTGCAGTAGTGGTTGTAGTTGTACTTGTGGCCTTCCAGAGAGTGTGTTGTGTATTTAGTCGGCAAGAGAATGAGAGAACGCGAGAGAGCAAAAACTTGGAAGCTCCATGTACTTAAATTCACCATGATTACACGTTGATACTGTTCTGTGAGGTTTTTTTTTTTTTGTTTTTGTCCTCTTGTTGTATCATCCTTGTAACATCGTTTTCCTGGAATTATTTAACTGTATTTGAAAGAGAATCTATTATGTGGGTACTATTATCCTTTTTCATGTAAAATTTAAATTTTCATTCAGTTTCACGCGATAAAATTCTGAGAATCTAAGATATTGCCCTTGAACTTGTTTAGAATACTTGCCTGGTAGCGTCAGTCTCCTGGATAAATATAGGCTTTTTTCTTGTACAACGAGAGTATTAATGAAAATCAATAACTTAGAGACATGTCTTCGAGGGTTTTCTTCAAAGAATTAAGGGTTTTCTGTGGGCAGCGCATTCATTCAACTTAGCATCATTATTGTTGGGGTTAGAACTGTTGGAGCTGTTCCAAAAAATTGCGCAGAAGAAAGATATCGATGGTAGAGTAACTGGTTGGATGTCTTTGCGTGTGTATGTTGGGGGTTCATTCATTATTTTCACGAACCAATGCAAGCATGTGCTGGGCAGCGTGCAATTACGGGTAGAAAATCGATATGGTAGACGATAAAGGGAGAAATAAAGTCTCTGATTACTGAACTAATGATGCAGGAAATGGTCTGATTCGATATGCGGTGGAAATTATTATTAAATGGGAAATTTGATCATGACGGAATGTACATAGTATATCAGGTGCTGGCTTTCTAACTCCATAATAATGATAAAAGAGCAATTTTCATAACTTGTGGAAGCATTTTGAACCAACATCTTGAATATGGTAAATTTTAGGTGTACGCCTGGGCACAGATTCAATATCAGCCTTGTATGAAGTTCAGCCGCTTTTTTAAAAGAAGGATTTTGATTTTTAGTTTAAGAGAACTGGTAGCAGACGTTTATCTGATTTCTTTTACCGACGCAATCATTGGTTTCTATCAATGTACTCCTTCATCTGGAATATATCAAATTATGTAGAAAATCTTATATCACCTAGGTCATGGAGATGATATTATGAGTTCAATTTGAGAGGCGTTTCTTCGGAGAACTGCAATAAATGTCTTCAGTAACTTTTTCTAGAGATGCATGTACCTATTTAAGGATCCATTTCTAAAATACTTAAATGCACAATTAGTTATGAAGCTAGCACTTTTTACAACTGCTTAATCTCGAACAGGGCATCGACCATGGCAGAGCTATGGTCGAGAGTAGGGCGGAGATTAGTCTTATGGTAGACTAAGTAATTTTTGCGATCAAATTAAGTTGGCAACTCTGGAGGTGTGGATGTAATCCGACCAGAAATGCTCAGGGCTTTAGGTAAAGAGGGAGTGCAATGGTTCTCACGTGTCAGTAAGGTGGCCTGGGAATGTGATGAAAACCTAGTAGTTGGCAATTGGAGGTGGTTGTTCCTCTTTTGAAAAAGGGGGCAAGAGTGTATATCTCTCTAGCTATAGGAGGACAGCTCTTTTAAGTCTCCCTGGAAAAGTCTTTTCTAAGGTGTTAGAAATGCGTTCCAAGGCTGTGGTTGAGGACAGTTTGAAGGAAAAGCAATGCGGTTTTCATCTCGGTAGAACCACAACCGAACGGTTATGAGAAGGCCTGGGAGTATGCTAAACCTGTCTACACATATTTTGCGGATTTGGAGAAAGCATATGATAGGTTTCCTCGTTGCAAACTCTGGAATGTTCTGCAGGAGTATGGGACTGATGGTTCCCTGTAGAGGCCTATACAGTCCTTATATATAAACTGTAGAAGCCGTGTTCGGATAAACAGCGTTAAGTCCGCGCCTTTCACTATGGGTATTGGTCTCAGCCAAGGGTGCATTTTGTCACCTCCCTTTTCATTGTATGTAGACTATAAGTTACAGCGTAACTGTGCTGGAGAATTTTTCAAAGTGGGAGACCTAAGAATTAGTTATCTGCTCTTTGCGGATAGTTTGGTCATAATTGGGTCCTCTCGCACCGAACTTTAACGCGCACTCGAAAGGTTTTTGCCGTTTCTGATGATGCTAGAGTGAAGGTAAACGTGAACGAATCGGAAGTAATAATCGTTTTCAGAATACCCATTTAGTGCATTTTGCATGCTAATGGAGTCCCACTGAAGCAGGTGAATACGTTTAATTCTTATTCACGAGTGATGGAAAGAGCAATTCCGAGTTATACTGTAGAATTAGTAAGGCTGGATCAATTTTGATAGAGCTCAGTCAATTAACATAATATTAATTAATATTATACGGAAGGCTGAACTTAGAGTTCAAGCTGAACTATCGGTTTTTAGGTCGGTGCACGTTTTTACTCTCACCTATGGTCATGGAATTTAGGTAGTGATAAAAAAATAAGATCGCGGATTCAAGCTGCCGAAATGTGGTTTCTTTACGGTGCTGCTGGAATAACTCGTATCGAGCGCGCAACACCAGAGTACGCAAGGTGCTTAGTGTTGAGCAGCTACTTCTCGGAACAAAACGATCTATGCTTAAACGGTTTCTTCACGTAGTACGTATGTCCCCAGACCGGCTTCCAAGACTTGTAATGATTTCCGTACCATCAAGGAGACGACCCTTCGGTATGCCTAGAAATAGATGGTAGGATTAAGTCCAACATCTTTCCTGAAACCGTCTAGGGCTTCGTCCTGATGAGTTGGAATCAATGGCGGAGGATCGAGAAGGATGGTGAGTCCATCTTAGCATCCCACCTCCGTGACCCTCATGAAGGATTAGCGGGCTTTTGAAAATGTGCGTATTTTTATGTATGTATTAGTTCGCTTAATAGGTTTTAAAATGAATCAGCAGTGTGTTGAGTTCTAGATAGATAGATGCATATAATAGTGAGGTACAAGTGCACTGCGATCTTTAAAAGAATTATTGTGCCCCCATACTACGGCTTTAGCCGATGATATACTCGGTCTATAGCGCTTCCTCCAGTCCACCTGCTGCAGCAAACCGGAGTATCTTCAGTGGATCCAGCGAAGGTAAGTCCATTTCTGATAGGAGGTGATTTCTTCTTTTGTGGATCAGTTCTTCGCATTCCATAAGAAGGTGCGCTGGTGTTTCTGCAAAGTTCTTGCAGTATCTGCAGTGTCTGTCTCCCTCTATTCTCAGTTTCCAAAGGTGCTCCCTGAGTCTGCAGTGACCCGTTAACATGCCTGCCAAGATGCAAAGTCGATTCTTACTAACTCTTAGGCAGGCTCTACTTCTTTTCTGGTTGTATTTCCCCAGAAGTTATTTTGCCTGTTTTATTTAGGGGATATCGTTCCAATGTTCGGCCTATTTGTTCTCTTCTTCTTTCCTTAAGTCTTCCCGCATTTTGTGGAGTCCTATCCCACAAAAGGGTTCTGGTCCAAGGATCAGAGTGTCTGATCCGCTTATAGCCAGTTCACCAGCTGCTTCGTTCGCCTCCATTTTTTCATAAAGTAAAAACAAAACAAATCTGCCTAAAATATTTTGTGCATCTACGAGGTAAACTTGTCAGCAAGGAAAATTAGACAATCGATTTCTTATCTACACAAAAGTATGTGTGGGATATAAGTTATGGCATCATAACATAGCGACATTAAATCAACTTAGGCTACACGCGCAGCAGGAGCTTCCATCGCCCCGGCAACACATTCTCACATTCTTCACACATTCCGTCGATCGGATCGACTTACCCTACACGCGCAATTGTAGCTTCCGTCGCCCTAGAGACACATTCATTCAACCGAATCAATTTACCTTGCACGCGCAGCAGCAGTTTTCATCGCGTTACTACGCCTTACCTTACACGCACAGCAGCAGCCTTGGTCGCTTCAGCGACATTTCATCGACTCAGCGAATTCTTCTCACATAGGGCTAGGTATTATTTGCTTTGTTAGGTATGATAGTTTCTAGTCTTGTTTAGAGCTCAAAGTAATAAAGGTCAATCTTAAAAGACTCGAAGACATTTTAAATTGTCTGAAAAATAAAAAAAATTCCAATTTCTCGTATACTCGAATTTTCTCCAACTAGGAAACCTGATTCCAAAAAGGGAGAAGGGGATATATGTACATACATACATACATACATTTTCAATGGCTCGCTAATCCTTCATGAGGGTAGCGGGGGTAGGATGCTCAGGTGGACTCTCCATCTTTCTCGATCCTTCGCCATTGACTCCAACTTATCAGGAGGAATACCTAGACAGCTCCAGGAGAGATGCCGGACTTGGTCCAACCATCTATTTCTAGGCCTACCTGATGCCACGGCCACCATGGTACATCTTGGAAGCCGGTCTGGAGGCATACGCACTACGTGACCAAACCATCGAAGCATAGATCGTTCCGTTCGGAGAAGTAGCTGCCCAACATTGTGCGCCTCGCGTACTCTGGTGTTGCGCACTCGATCCCTACGAGTTATTCAAGCAACACCGCGAAGGAACCTTATTTCGGCAGATTGTTTCCGCGATCTTATTCTTTTGGTCACTACCCAAATTTCATGACCATAGGTGAGAGTTGGAATATGCACCGAGTTAAAAACCGATAGCTTAGCTTGAACACTAAGTTCAGCCTTCCTTGTAACAGATTGGCCAAGCTCTCTCAAAATTGATCCAGCTTGACCAATTCTACAGGATAACTCGGTATTGCTCTTCCCATCATTCGTGAATAAGACCCCGAGGAACTTAAACTTATTCACCTGCTTCAGTGGAACTCCACTAACATGCAGAGTGCACTGAATGGGTTTTTTGGATACGACCGTTACTTCTGACTTGTTCACGTTGATCTTCATTCCAGCATTATCACAAACGGCTACAAACCTTTCGAGTGCGCGCTGATGTTCGGTTTGAGAGGACCCAAGAATGACCAAATCATCCGCAAAGAGCAGATGACTAATTCTTAGGTCTCCCACTTCGAAACATTCTCCGTCACGGCTGCGCTGCAACATCCAATCCATATATACAATGAAGAGGAGAGGTGACAAAGGAGAGAGAAGGGGATAGGTATTATGTGAAATAATTTGAATAACAAATTAAGGTAATAAATCAAAAGGGAGGAGAATGGCTTACTCGCTAAGCTAAGAAAATATGCTTGGAATTCTAAATACGGAATCGCATATGCTGTTGCGCGGGCCGAACAAAATAAAAAAAGAAAGAACAAGTGTTACGTTCTACTTTACGGGGTGTAGCCTTATGCTTCTACTGCCCTATACGGTATAAAGCGCAGCACGCTCTTCGGTTTTAAGCGCAGCTCGTTAAAAGAGGGTGGCAAGTTATCGAATGTTCTAGTTTGTCGTAAAAAGAACTTCCAGCAGAACTTGGAAGTAACTACAAAACACCAAATCTCACAGAGGTGAATAACCTAAAGAGCTACAATCAATCTTAAGCGAAATTGATTGGAAAGTCTTGTAGTTCTGTTAGTACGCCGTGCGCAGCAGCAAATGCATGAGTTTTCTTGTGAGACGTGGCAGCATTTACATTCGTTGTTGCTGACGTTAGCTGACTTACAGGATACACGTAGTAACTAGATCAAAAGCATTGTGATTTATTTGGAATAAAATTAACTTCAATTAAGGCCTTACATACGTCTAACAGCGCCAAATATGCGCTAAAAGATAAACGAAATTTAGAACGGATAACAATAGAAATTAATAAAAATAAATAGTACACATTTTTGACTGGTATTTAAACTTTACAAACAAATTTATTTCACTTTATTTTTATAAAAATGACTGTATAATCATGTGATCCACAACACTAAGAAAAAAAGTTGCTCCACGATCGGCATCATATCTCCAGTAAATGTTGATCGATCCGCAAAATTAAAAAAAAAAATTCTCGTAAAAAAAAGTTGCAGTTATAGTATGTCGAGCCGGAATTTTGAATTTCGAAAAATTTAGCAATTTATGGCAGTTTAAAAAAGTATGCGTTTTACGACATAAATTTTACACTTTAATTAGTTTTACAAAATTTTTAAATCAAAATATCAAAAATCCGACTCGAGATACTATAGAAAAAACGATTTTGAATATTTTAAAAATAATTGCATCAAAATATATTAAAAACTGTATGAGTTATCATGCCGACCGTGTCGGAAAAAGTAGTTTCAAGAAAAACGCGTTTAAGCTTTTAAGTGCGTAAACAAAGGACAGCTACCTGCGCGCACTAAACTCTCGTCGGGCAGTTACATCTACAGGCAAAAAGTCAACAACGCCTTCGATGTAGTAGCCAACAAGTCAGTGACTCAATGCACAACCTTGCTTTCTTGTAAGATAATGTGTTTCTGCCGACTGTGTTAAACGCCGGCATGCCGTGCCTTCTTCTCGACTGTTCTGCGCCATGTTCTCCTCGGACTGCCAGATCTTCTGCCATCCTGAGTTAGAGGGTTCCATTGCATAGCATGGTTCGCTATGGAACTGTCAGTCATTCGGAACGTGTGACCAACCCACTGCCACTTCTGCCGTTGAATGGTTGTGCCTATTGGTTCCCGACAGGTTCTCTCGCAAAGGTGTTCGTTAGAGATACGATTGGGCCAGAAAATCCTTAAGATATTGCGTAGGCACCTATTAACGAACGTTTGCAGCTTTCTG
This sequence comes from Brachypalpus laphriformis, assembly GCA_945910035.1. Lineage (NCBI taxonomy): Eukaryota > Metazoa > Arthropoda > Insecta > Diptera > Syrphidae > Brachypalpus > Brachypalpus laphriformis. Next base: position 42,063,858 of record OX246756.1, read on the forward strand.
GTGATAGTAGTGGTCACTCTTCACGTGCTGCAACCAAATAGCAGCACGGATTCAACTTTGGAGCGGAACAGTCTTATTTTGGTGCTCACACTGATTGCATTACTTCGCCATATTTTGGACAACATCCCGAACGCGGACTTTGCTTTGGCGGTCTTGTTGACTATATCCAGTTCGGTTCCACCATCGGTCGAGACAATATTCCCAAGATACTAGAAATCCTCTACTCTCTCTACCGGTTGTCCAGCAATGCATATTTGAGCCGATGAGTTAGTTCCAAGGCTGATCATTTTAATTTTGCCGTATTCATTTTCAGCTCGACGACACCTGCCTCCCTCTCCACATCTGCTGTCATTTGGTGGAGGTCCATAATTCTGTGGGAGAGTAAGCATACATCGTCAGCGTAGTCAAGATGTTTCAGGTGAGATATAAGAGTCCATAGAATTCCTCCGTTTCCCGTCGACAAAGCTGCATGAAGCACATTGCTAATCACCAATAGGAATAATATTGGTGAAAGGATGCAGCCTTGTCTTACCCCACTTTGGATGTCAAATTCCTCACACAACCTCCCCCTGTACAGAACGTGACATTTTGAGCCTTCATATGTAGCTTTGATAATAGCAATTAGTTTATCGGGAATACCTCTCCTGCGTAAGGCACGCCAAATAAACTCCCTGTTGACACTATCGAACGACTTCTCAAAATCGATGAACAGCAGGTGCAGTGGCGATCGATATTCAACACACTGTTCGATGATAATCCGCAGGGTGTTGATGTAGTCGGCACAGGAGGATGCAGGGCGGAAACCTGCTTGTTCGGCATCGAGTGTGTCTTTAAGATGTTGTTTGATTCGCTCCACGATGATTTAAGCTATTACCTCCCCTACCTACCCCTCCAGTTTCCGCACTCCATTAAATTTCCTTTCTTAGGAAGCTTGACAGTCATCCCCTTTTTCCAGTCGTTAGAAACTAGGGACTCTAGCTCGCTTCTCCCTGCTGCTGGGGTAGCTGCAACGCAAGCTTTCAGCAGTTTTCGTTCGTCAATCCGTCTCCAGGTATCCTCGGAAAGCCACGCCATATGTCTTCCCTGCGTTCGACCGACAATTCTTTCAGCACCAGATGTAAAAAAAAATTTCACAGCACACCAATGGTCTTGCACGGTTGCGGGCATTGAGCTGCTGATTGCTTCCACACCTTGCGAAAAGTGCTCCCTTAATTGTTAGCGCACTGAGGGATTACTAAGTCTATCAATATTGAACCTGGGCATTCTTGTGTTGCTGTGGGATCTTCGAAGTGCAGCAGTGCGTAGTTGAAGTATCTATCATAATATGTTGATCACGGACTATCCCCACATCTGCCCCTCGCCTGTTTCGGACGCCCAGGAGACTACTTCTTAAGCGTCGGCTGATGGCAAAATGGTGAATTTGGTTGGAAGTTGCTTGCCTATCATTGGAAACCCAGCTGACTTTGTGGCAGGTCTTGTGCTCAAACATGGTGCCACCTATCACAAGGCGGTTGGCATTGCAGAAATCCACAAACCTTTCGCCGTTGTCATTGCGGTTGCCTAGTCCATGCTTCCCGATTACATGTTTGAGCCCTTCGTTGTCGTTGCCTACCTCGGCACTCAAATCTCCCCATCACTATGACAATGTCTCCATTTGGTGTTGTGTTGAAAACGGCGCTTAAGATATTGTAGAAGCTCTCCTTTTCCTCCTCAGACGAACTATTCGTTGGGGCGTAACACTGAATGATGGTGACGCGTCGTACTCTAGTCCGGAATCTGGCCGTCAAAATTCTATCACCATGAGGCTGCCAGGAAATTAGGCCCTTGCGTGCTGTTGTTATTAGTAGTAGTCCGACTCCATATTCCCGCGGACTTCCGGATGGTCTTCCAGAATAGAGTAGTACAGTGTTACGCGTTGGGGACTGGTACTCGCCCGCTTCTAACAATCTTATTTCACTTACCCGCAAAATGTGTTTATATCGCATGAATTAATTTTTCAATTGGAGGAATCTGGCATTGTAAGGACCTTCGCTTTCCGAGTCGGGGAGCGTCTTTACATTCCAGAAACCTATCTTTGTCCGGGTACAATAGCCAAAAGTTGTCAACATGTGATCATTCCTTATCCGAGGCAAAGTGTCGGTTTCTATAGCGAGCAATCTTCAGTAACGCAGGTTGCTGGCCCACGTTACCTAGCCTAGAATCAAGGCCCTAGACAACCCGCACTTTCAATTTTAGCCTACAGGTATAGGGATTTATACGTATAGTTGTCCGGGGTCCACCACTAGGAGGTAAAATAAGCACTTCATCACGAACTTGATTATTGCGCTACTGGCCCAAGCCAAGTTTTGGGCAGTCAGTAGTGTCCTGATCAATCGCAATGCAGGACACCAACCTTCCCCGACCTTCGCTTGGTACTCTTTCAAAAGATGTTCTGTAATAACCCATCCGATAAGTCGTTTCTCCAAAATCGTGGTGAACATTTTTATGATGCTTTTAAAAACGAAATAATCCCGTAGTATTGGAAAACAAAGGTAATATTCATTATCAAATTCCCAGTTCCATGTTTATATAGCTCCACCGATATTCTGTTCGAATCCGCTTCTTTTTCACCTTCAAGTTTATTTAAAACTTCTGTAACCTCTACCCTGGCAATCGGAACACCAAAAATGATATTATTCTGAAGAGAGTAAGCATTTATGGGCAGTTGCTTGGAATATGCGTATAAAACTGCTGGGCTAAGGTCTCGACTGATGATAAAATGTTTGGCGTTGAGTTTCTTTGTAGCTTACAAAAAAGCCTCCAGACTTAGGATTGCCTTTGCGTTTTTCTTCTGGACGTGATTTCTTACAATAACTGCACATTCTTAGGATATATATCGCTCCACGGTTTATATGATATTTTCAACTACTTTAGTCCACATACATCAAAAAGCTTTAGGAAAGCAAGTTGGAAGAGTAAGCAGCAGAAATTCTCTGCTACTAGACAAACACAGATGTTTTCAAATTCTAGTTCCATATTCGACTTGACTATGGAGAATGGAGTAAAATGTAAAGACCTAGCAATCACGGATGCCAGGTAACATCACAAGTAAGGTCATGTCTTGACATCTCATTCATTTCACTATGTCCTGAATTGGAATTATCGTTTGAATCTATAGCAAACAACATTCTAGTTTACATATCGGGATATATTCATTTTAACGATATTAAATTTTCACTACCAGTAGGTGTGTATTCAACTTTTTCTCTCTAAAATGAACACTTTCCCATTCGTTTGAGATCTTTATCGCATCACAATAGGAGTCCAGTTCTCCAATGCCCCATAGATTTCCTTTTCGCTTCTTACCAACGTCAGATACTTTCCCTAACACTATTACCACTGAGTGAACATCAAGCATTCCAATATCCATTACATAAATTATTTCCACCGAGTAAATTGCGGTCATAGCACCACTCTATGCCGGTGGTGACCATTTAGCGCACAAAAAAATCGACATACAACAAAATCTGAAAGAGATCCTCTTAACCACAAAAAAAAACCAGTCGCACCAGTCTTCGACTGCATGTTGCTAGATACCGCAGATACCAGTAGATACTGCATCCAGTAGGTACTTTCAATTTTCCTTACTTCGGCTGGGTCGACATCGGTTGACCTTATCGTGCTGTGATTTTCTTTCCGCTGCATTGTTTTGGTTCACTGTCATGGGCGCCCCCACTCATCCTACCAGTAGCTGGCAGAGAGATCGCCCGGATTAATATTCCTTAAGCCCGACAAGCACAGGTGGGGTTATATGATGGATACATAAGTAGGCCAGCATCAACATCTCCTTTGATTATTCTCCTCAGCGGAGGAGTGCCAGTAAAAGGTAAAAATTATTTCTTATGCTTTTATCTTCTATTGTCTGCTGTCCGTTGTCATCGTTGTTGTCATATCGCAAAGTGTTAGCTTTTCACGTTCACCATCGTCCGGGACAGTTTGTGGGAACGACGACGGAGATGGAATGGCTTATGTTTTCTAATTTCTTCTTTGTGTTTGATTTTAATGGTTTCTCTGCATTGTACCTCCGCCGCCAATCTACTTCTCGAGGGAGGTAGACTTTTAATTTGCCTCACTGGATGGATCCAACAACGAGTCCTTTGAGGATTGTGTTCGTGAGTGTTATACTATATAGTGGTGTCCTTGTGTTCTATGGCCTCTTCAGTTCCACTCCTAATCATTTGATAGCGACACTGGGCAACAACAAAAACAACAACAACAACGACAGCCATCTCTGTGTTTGATTAATGTAAAGGGATGCGCAAGCGATGCTTCGTTAAGCGAAACGTCAAGTGAATAATTATTTATTTTTACTGCTGATTCCTCTTTGTGTATAGAAATGGTGTACATTGTGTTGGTCCTCTCTTTTGCAAACGCTAATGGTTAGGCGGGCACTGTCCAATGGGAATGCCTTTGGTTTATTGCTCTGCTTCCTTTTGAATAGACTCAGATGGAGGGGTGTGAGACTTGGGGAGTGGTCGTTACGGATGGGTTGAGTCGAAGAAAAGTCAGGATGTCCCATTGATTTGTGTATCGAGTGTCCTGGAGTAGAGAATATTTAATTCAGCATCAGTGATGTTGAAGTGGGTAATGACTAAAGTCGTATTTGTGAAACACTTGATAACAAGAGGAAATTGTCAACTCATAATAAATGTATTCATGCGAATTTAAATGGTATTTGTGGATTTGAGAGCCAACTCTGAGTATATAAAGGGTTTATTGAACTTTACTTACTTGGAGAGAACTTAGTGCGGGATTTTTCAAACACTGTCGGACAATGACTTGAAGGCAAAAAAAGGATGCTCTATGAATATTTAAGAATGTACTTGGGTTATTCCCTGGGGGCTTAAAAGTTATATCATGTACTTGGGTGCAGACAGTGTACCAACGGCATCAAATAATGTTCTTTGGGGTTCTCCATTAATTTCGGTTGAAATCAATATTGTAAAAATATCCAAAAACTGTTCTACCATTTAAACTTAACACTACCATTTAAATTCATATTGAAAGACATCAATCGCATGTCGCGATGGAAACAAATTTAATATACGATTCACGTTTTGCCAAGATATGTAGAGGCAAGTACATAAAGTTTAATGTGTTTCTTAGGAGTAGGCAAGCAATCAGATAAGACTGTATACGATCACCCTTTCCTGGAGGATATGATTCACGATTGAGAGTGCTTTGACGGTGTGAATGTGGAATTCAATCGAGGTTAGCAATGAAAGTTCAAAGAGGTTTCGTCTTAAATGACAGAAATAGACCATTTTTTCTGGAAAATGCACCAAATATAAGGCACTAATCCAAAAGAAGGAATTTATTTGGAATAGATTTGTGGATGCATTGCCTCTGCTGTAAATCCCTACTATTATAAAAAGAAGAGAGGTTCGTATGAAGCTCCCTATTCGGTTTTGAGTTTGAAAGACAAAACAGACAAAGAAACGAAAAAACACAAATAATATTAACTTCGGCTTTGTCGATTTTAATAAAATTTTTATTTGCATTTGAAGTTCTTAGATTAGGTTAGGTAAAGGTGGCTGTCCGGACAGGATCAGGACACACTTAGACCACTTGGGTCCATTGTGACACCACATGAGTAGTAACCGGTCGAGTCACCGGTTACCGGGCGAACCTTCACCTTTCTCATGAGGGTGTTGTAGGCGTGGATGTGCATAAGTATAGTAGAGTGACTGATTCAGTCTAACTCTAATTGCTGTTATACATGGTATTGGCTAGGTGGGGTGACTGATTTAGTCAAACCCTTTATACCTAGGTGGATTGGATTGTGTAGGTGTAGTGGAGATAAGCGTACATAGAGTGACTAATTCAATCGAACTTTAAGTACCCCTATGCATAAAGTGTGGACTAGGTAGGGTAATTGTTACAATCGAACCTATACTTAGGTGGACCGTAGAAATAGTGGGGAATGCAAAGTAGAGCGAGATGACTGATGTAGTCAATCTTGCACTAGTATGCAGTCGAACTTTAGGAAATGGTTTGGCTAGGTAGGGTGACTGCTTTAAACATACTTAGTTCCATCAATTGTATTGGTGGTGCCTCTCTATTGACATCTAGAGGTAGTACGGTTTCTTGTTTAGCTAGTCCATACTCTTTACAGTTGCCTGGAATATCTCTGTGTCGCGAGACCCAGCACAGAGTAATATTGCATCTGTCCGCAATCTCGTTAAGAGATTCGCGGCAATGTTTGCCCAACTTAGGTCTTATTGTTGGCGTTTCCAGAGCTTCAATCGCTGACTGACTGTCTATGTAAATGACGATAGACTTACTATCTATCGGGTGCATAGGGAGTCTGCGCGCTGCTTCACGAACAGCCGATATTTCCGCTTGAAAGATGCTACAGTGGTCCGGAAGTCGGAGAGCTACGTTTATCAAAGATTATTCGGAAAATATACCTAATCCTGTGCCCTCCGATGTTTTGGAACCTTCTGTATAGATTTCGATTGCTTCGTCATTAAGAATGATACCTTCATCCCATGCGGATCTGTCAGGGATGGTGGTGTTATATTTGATATTGAAATCAATAAATGGGGATATGTAATCTGTTACTCTGGGATTGGAGTTTTGTAAGATTTTCATGTGCCCGATTTGTGAGCTTGACCACTGGAGAGATTCTCCAAGTCTTAGGGCTGCTTTAGATGCTACCATTTTCCTAAAGATGTCAATGGGATATATATTGAGTAGGGTTTCTAAGGCGGCTGTGAAAGTGGACCTGGGAGCCCCTGTGATGCATCTGCATGCTAATCGTTGTACTCTTTCGATAGAGTTTGTGTTGCACCTTGTTTCGAGTGCAGGCCACCAGACGAGAACGCTATAAAGCAGGATTGGTCTGACCGCCGCCAGGTACAACCAGTGGACTTTATTAGGTTAAAGAGCCCATTTTGGACGTATAGCCTTTTTACAGGGGTATATGGCGATTTCCGCTTTCTTGGTTCGGTCTAGAATGTTCTGTTTCCAGTTAAGTTTACTATCGAGGGTCAACCCTAAGTATTTTGCTTTGTTTGTAAAGCTGAGTTCCGTGTTTCTAAGCTTATGTGGGCTATGAACGGGATTTTTTATTTCCTAGTAAAAGTACTAGTTCAGTGTTGGACGGGTTTACGTTGAGCCCAACACTGTCCGTCTATTTCGCTACTAAATTTAGCGCCGAGTTCATTGGATCTCTTAGGTTTTGGGCGAATTTACCTTGAAGCTCTTAAATATGCAGACTTTATGCGGAGAGTGATGCTATTTACTACTTTATCAAGAAGCTGAACAATATCAGAAATATCTTTTGCAAAATTTAGAATTTGATACATTGGTTTTTTTTTTTTTTTTTTGATCATGATTTCAAATCTGCACTCAGTGGTGATCTCTTTATTTTCCTTCTGCTGTCTCTTCTCTAACTTTTAGAGCAGACCTGACTGGCTAACGGAAGGGGGGTGGTACTCTCCACTGTTTTTTTTTTTTTCTGTTTCCTTTTCTGTTATGCTGACTTGACGGGTTGTAGTTGGCAATTGTAAGGTGAGTATAAGATCGTCCAATGGTCTCAGAAGAAAATAGAAATCAAGATGAGGACGAGTCAGTTGGTCTCCACATACGATATATGGTGCGTTTTGGTGACAATTATGTAAAGCAAAGTGAAAGCTTCTTCATAAAACGATCCCAACTCAATCTGGCTTTGACATCGCCAAGCGGAACATATCCAGGGATAACTCAGTGGTAGAGCGTTGGTGGCTAAAACCATAACTATCGCAGGTTCGTCTCCTGCCTCTGGAAAAATGTTTTCTTCTTTGATCAATTCTCCAAAAAATAATCATTCTTTACATTGATATTACAAATAGTGTAATAAATACAAAGTACAAAAACATGGTGGTGGAGTGTTGAAGCTAAGAATGTGATAAATGAGAAGCAGGCGGCATTCGAAGTTTGGTCAAAGTGCAATCCTAATAATAGAGACGAAAAAGCTCGCCTCGAAGTGGAATACAGATGTTGCAAGGAAAAAGCCAAGAAGAAGTGCGCCCAGCTTCAAGCAGAGAGTACGGAGGGCCTGTATCGGGAGCTGGAGAAAATATCTTCCCCGATTGCTGATGCAAACCAGGCAATCCAGGAGCCGCGAAGACACAATATAAACAAGAGCGCAACTATCTTCAAAATAGCCGCCCGAAGAAGGAAGAATGCTCAGGAGATTCGTTCGCCAAAGTTCATTAACAATGCTCATGGCCAGCTTCTTGCGGATGACGACAAAATCCTGCAGAGGTGGCGGCAGTATTGTAAATAACTTTGGAATGAACTGCTTCCCCGGCTATACTTTCCAAGAGCCTCCCCTAACTGTGAAGAAATACTTGACATTACAGTCGAAGAAGTTAGTGAGGCGGTCAAATACTCCAAAAAACGAAAAGCGGTTGGGCCAGACGAGATGCCCTCTGAGTTCTGGAAAAAGGTGGGAAACGTCGGGCTTAGATGGCTCAGAATTCTCATCTCCAAATTTATAAAAGGTAATAGCTACCGTTTGATCAAGCTGATGTCACACACCATGAAGATCGATGAGCAGGTATTAGGTGGTCGAGTCCGAAAAATAATACAGCTATCTGATGATCAGTCGCGAGGAGAGACGGGGCTATAAACGCCTGGATCCTGGAAATGCGACGACATCGACATTTCATTGGCCTCAGTAACCGAGTAATCCAAAATTGGGAGGCCTGCCGATATTTTCTGAGGTCAAATTGGAGGACCCCACAGGTGGATCAGTAGAAATGCGGTGAAGTGGGAGGGTTATGATCCCTTGTTTTCGGATCATAACCTCGCCGAAATAGGAAGAAAAAGAAGAAGAAGATGATATTACAAATAGTGCTTAGGAACTCACACATAGATGGAAAATGAGACTAGAATCAGGAAATCTTCCCAATTACCTGAGATTGGTTGGATTTAGCTCAATCTTAAACGTTCGTCTTTATGAATATGAAATTGAGATTGATCACAAATGCCCAGCTTAATCTCCATTGTTGAGCTTAAGCACAAAAGTTTGATCTCAGTGCATGATTTCATTTATGAATATTACTCACTGCTTTTATTCTTTCAGCTTGTCATGATGGATTTTTGCGGCGTAAGCCTTCTTTTATAGAAATTCAGGCCCATAATGCGTATATCTAATTGACTTAGTATTTCTGCGAAACAGGTCTACATTTTATAATGTTCTCCGCGTTATCCGACCTTTGTTCAAGCCCCAGCGGGGATCAGCAATCATTAGTCACCCGAGGAAATAAAGGAAAATGAATTACATCGAAGTTTTCCAAGCACTGCACCAAAGGAAGGTTCATGCCTGGTAATACAATGGACCAGAGAGGGTCTGAGTGCTCCAGGATTCGGGTTTCCGTTTTTATATAAAAAAAAAATAATCCGACCTTTGTAAAATAATTGTTAAAACAGAACAGAATTTTTTTAACAGGAAAATTAAACACTGACTTCTGTGTTGCATTATAAAATAGCGAATGAATTTTATTCCGTTGAGCAGATCCTCAGTCCAACTCAAATAGGAGCTCAAATAGATCATTCAAAGCGCGTTATTTGCTATTGAAAATCGAAAATCGATAGCCAAAGTTCGAGCTTTGCAAGTTTTCCGCTCTGTGATCTGTGCTCTTTTGTATAGTTATTATTATTCTTTTCAGAGAATGCCGCTACAGTTCGGGGTGAACCTGGGCCTCAACCAACAAGCCTCTCCATTTAGCTCAGTCTGTAGCAAATTGCCTTCAGTTCCGCACTCCAAGTTGATAGAGGTCCCCTTGAGCTTTTGCACCCTTCCTACGGCGAGGAGGTCCTCTACTGCGTCATCCCTCCGGGTTAGATTCCAAGATTCTGCGTGCCAGAGTATTAGTGTCCATTCGCTGTACACGTCCTAGCCATCCCAGACGTCCTATACGCAGTTTTTTGACTGAATCCTCTCCTCCAAAACGCGTCAACGCAAACGGGGCCAAATATCTTACGAATAATTTTTGTCTCGATACGACCAAGGATATCTTCATCTTCTTTTAATAAAGTCCATATTTTAACGCCATAAAGCAGGAGTGGGATGCTCAGAGTCTCCTTAGTTGTTCGAGATAGGGCTTTACTGTTGAGTTGCCTTATAAGCCCAAAAAAAAAAAAACAGCAATTGGCAAGAGTTATTCTTCTCTTGATTTCTGCGCTAATGTTGGTTTTTGAGTTTATAGCAGAGACAAGGTAGACAAAGTCTCTTACTACATCGAAGTTATAGCTGCCCACTTGTTGGCATCATACTTGGCTTTGCCCTCGTTTATCGCTAAGCCCATTTTGGCCACTTCTGCTTCAATGCTTGCAAACGCACCGGTGACAGTCCGCTGAGTTCTTTTAAGTTCAAGTTCAAGTTCAAGTTTTATTTTATTACAGTTACATAATGCTGCAATGAATATTACGTTACACATTTTTTTTTTTAGGTGTACAATAAAATTAGTATCTTCAATATATTTTTATGCTCGTGTATAATTAGGAACATGACCATCATATTTAATGTGTTTGGATCTAGTTTAGAAATACCACCTTTTAGTATCTTCTTTGTTTGCTCCGTAGTTAATGATATTTTACCGAAATATATAACTCTGAGATCTTTATACATAGAACAAATAGATAGAAGATGAAAACTGTCTTCCTTTGAATGCAAATTGCATACGGTTCAGAGGCTTCTAGAGGATTTTTTGTACGTCAAACCATTTAAATTAAGCATATCGCTCCTTGCTCTGCAGATCAGGGATATCGCTCGTGTACTGAAAGTGTCATTAAAATAGTTATATACCATAGTGTAGGCCTGAGTAAATTACCCTATTTATGGGTTCTTTTAATTACGTTAATATGGTCGGCGTATGCAAGCAGTTGTACGGACTTTTGATAGGTTTTACCTCTGGTGTTGGCTTGTGAGTTCCTCACAATCAGTTCAAGTACAATATTAAAGAAGTCATATGGCAGCGCGCCACTTTGTCTAAAACTTTTTTTTACATCAAAGGTCTCGGTGAGGTCATTACCGACCTTGATGGAGCAGCAAGCGTTCTCCATCGTCATTCTGCACAGACGGACAAGTTTGGGAGGGATGCCAAAACTAGACATGGCTCTTTATAGTTCTTCTCTATAAATACTGCTATAGGCGGCCTTGAAGTCGATAAAGAGATGATGAGTATCGATTTGGACTTCTTGGGTTTTCTCCAGGATCTATCGAAGTGTGAAAATTTGATCGATGGTGGACTTTTCTGGCCTGAGACCGCACTGATAGGGTCCAATCAGACTGTTGATAAAAGGTTTCAGGCGTTCACACAATATCGCAGAAAAGATCTTATATTACCCATATTGAGATGATTGATGCCTCTATAATTGGCGCAGTTGAGGGTTTAAGTAAGCGGTTGGAAGAAACATGATCTTCATGAAAGATTTTATTTAGAGCTTATTTGTTCAGTACCTCGTTGGCTTTTCGTTGGCTTCAATAACAGCCTTCATATGTATGGACATTGAATTTACTAAATTTTGCGTTACGACCTGATCAATTTTTGTTGACTTATCTTTCGGTCAAGGTGTTTCTATAAATTCTTAATTGGATTTAAATCTGCCAATTGTAGCGGCATTTTAAGCTGGGTTCGGAAGTTATATTGTATAACAGCCATTCTATGATAACGTGGTAAGTATGTTTGGGTTCATTGTCTTCCTGAAAGACAAATGATATCTCCATACCCAACTGTCTTGCATGTTTAATAATACTCATACCTATTCATTAAAGAGACAATAGACTCTAAATTCCCGACGTTATATGCTGCCATACACACCCATAAAATTACATTTCCACCGCCGTGCTTTACTGTTCCTAACATATTCAAAGGAGTGAGCTCTGCTTTTTTCTTCTTTTTTTTTCCAAACTTGTTCACGTCCGTCTGAGCTGGGAGTGTTAGATTTGCTCCCGTCAGAAAAAATGACGGTGTTTCAGAAATGTGCTTTATAATGTCGTTGGTTTTTGGCATATTTAAGTCGTTTTTGTCAACTGACTTTGCTTATATATGGTATCTATGGTTTCGACCATGGTATCCGGCTTCATAAGCCACGTGATGAAACGTTTGAGGGTTTCATGGCTTACCACTAATTTTTTTTGTTTCTGCTTCACTTTCCTCACAATAAGCCGTTTCTCCTGTACTGTTAACTTGTCAGGACGTCCAGATCGGTTATCATTTTCTACGTTGGCGGTGTTTTCATATTTCGTTATAAAAAATCATAAAGTTAACAGCATACGACTGCACCAGTGAGTAATTAACCTTTAAATGCCGCTAGTCATTACTTACCTTTGTGACATGAAAAATGCGTGTAGTTATAGAAACATTGATAGATTGCAGATAGTGAATTAATTTTACCGTAATTCTTGCTCACCAGGTACTGTGCAGATGCTAAGCACAATTCTAAATGCGTAGTTGTCGCAATATTCTCAACGCAATTTTTTCTCAAATAATATGCGCCAACGATGGGTGCTACTTAGTTTTGTGATTAACTGTACAGTGTACATACAAAGATGTCTCATTTTTTCGTGTCAAACATAAATACCTAAAATATCTTTTCCCAATCAGAAGAAACACTTATCTTTAGTTTATTTCAAGAGCGTAATCGTACTTCTCCGTAGCCAAACCAAAGGAAAAAAAGAAAAAACAAAGAAACAACAACATCCCTTAAATGAACATAAACACGGCAACCACTACTGGTTGCCCTAATGATTGCAATGACTCCCGATTATTCTTATTCTCATACATTGGCTCACTACTCCCGTTTTAAGAAGCACAAAGCAATGATTGACATTCAGATCTCTTTATCGATTAATGCATTAATCAAAAAAGTTAATTATATTCAAATCGGTTTAGCCATTTTTAAGTCGGAGGCTTGGGAAGAGAAAAAAAAGAAAGTGTTCCAAAGGATGCATAAATGTGTTCAGAGGTGTTTTTTCCGAGTTGATTCACTATTATCGTTACTCCTTATTTCTTATGTTACCAAACGCAGCAAAATATGTATTATAATCTGACCAGAGAATGTATCCATGATAAAACACGTAAATGAGATAAATAGGTCTCGAGTTATTAAGCCACTAACAGGAAAACGTTTTGTATTTTATATAGGTAAACTACCCAGTGACGCGTACTCCCTCCTGTGATCGGTACCCCTTCACAATTTGTGTTATAATTAGTTATACGACACACAATTTGCTATTATGAACTTTTTATATTAATCTGGCTAGTCTGCTTGACGTATTTTGCGTATTACTTTCAAATGTGACATTTCAGTTTGTCTTCAGTTTTACACAGAACTTTTCTCAATTGGGTGTAGCACGCAAAACCGTGAAAACAAGAATATTTTGCTAAGAAAGTGAGGTAAGCTTCTGCAATTTTCACTAGTAGATATTAATTTAACAATTCAGTGTTCTATGTGAAAGTATATTAAAGTTGATTACTCTCGTTTAAAGTATTATTTAATATAAAAATCAATTACACTTTCAATATATGATGGTGCCAATACTCTGAGGAAGAAAGCAACATTTTGGAATGGATTTTAAATAACCATTCTAAAGGATTTCCTCGGAGGAAGAAAGATATCCAAGCTGCAGTCAAAGAGTTCCTTTATTCGTCCAACAGGAAAGTTCCCTTCACTGACAACAAGCCAGGTAACACATGGTATAATTTTTTCCTAAGAAGACATCCCGAGATTGTTGCGAGGGCTCCAGAGGCAGTAATAGACGCCAGCGCCAGAGTATCAGAATCAGAAGTCTTGGACACCTGCATGAAGACAGATACAATTAAGAATGAGGTCCGAGCTAGTGGCTTGTGTCCTTTTGATGTCAATGCTATTGACTGCTCAAAGTGCTTAGGTAAAAGTCAACAATTTGATGGGCATGTCATTGGAGATTCGGAGAATTCTGTGGAAGATCGCTTCGATTACAAAAAAATTGCCACACTTGCAGGTCCAGAAAAAATGAAACAGCTTGAAAATCTAGAGACTACATCAAGCGAATACGTTTCCGAGGATTTTTTTTATTCTTCGTAAAATCTATGATGCGTTAAAAAAAGGTATGCCTAAAAAAAATACTAGAAACGATGAAGTAAATATTGAAATTTTCAAGGAGCATGAGCCGGAGATTGACGACAATATGACAATATCTAATGATAACGCAGACAATTCACTGGACATATTAAATTTGCCAGTAGTTTTCTTGGACACCAGTCTTCCGCTATCCTCCGCAAATGTGTGCCCTGAAAATGATAACCTTGCATTATCAAAACTATTATCTTTTCCTACGACAACTTTTCAAAGTGATGATACTCCGTCAACCTCAAAAGCTAATATAGAATCAAAAGCCATAACAACATTTTTAAAGTTACCGAAAATACCGCAGAAAAAATATAACAGACAAAACGAAAGTAGATCATTTGTAATAACATCATCATCCTGGATACAAGGGGAATCTGTAAAATTAGAAAAAAAGAAAGAAATGGAAAGACAGAAGAGCATAAGAAAAAATCAAAGAGAGGAGAAAAAAGCACTAAAAGAAACAAAAATAGCTGAAGATAAGCAAACCAAAGAAAGAAAAAACGAAAAAAAAAGAAGTTCAAAAGGATACGGGACTTAAAAAATTAAAATCAGATCATTCGATGTCAGGAAAAGAAAAAGCAAAGAAACAAAAACTTTTGCAAAGACATGAATTGAACAAAAATAAGGACCCAAATTCGAACGTATTAAGCGACAAAGAAATAGCAGAAATGCTTGAATCGTTAGAAGCTTAAATTTAATTTAATTTTCCAATATTTTTTAATAAATATATAACTTTATACCAAAGTGCTTCTTCTTCTTCTTCCTTTTTTTACCAGCGAGGTTATGATCCGAAAACCAGGGATCACAACCCTTCCACTTCACCGCATTTCTACTGATCCGCCTGTGGGGTTCGCCCTTATACTTTATACCAAAGTGCATCGAATTAAAATATTCTTTTGTTAATATTTAACTTTATACTGAAGTGCAATGAATAAAAATAAATAAGAGAAATGGTTGTATTTTTAAATTTAATTTATTTTTCTAATAGTTTTTTAATTAATGTATAACTTTATACTAAAGTTGCTTTGAATATATTTTTTTAAATTAACATATAGCTTTATACTTTGATACCAAACTGCGATGAATAAAAATGAAAGTTTACTAAATTTACTTCTTTTATCTTTATAAGTACTGTTGCAAATCGTAACAAAAGTAGGTAAAAGGTACATATCTTGTTACTTCTACAAAACTCCATATTATATTCAGTGTCGATAACAGATTTTGAAGTGTGCCGATCTATGAAATTTGTGTGCCTTTAACTAGAAAATGACACTTCATCGACATTTTACGATTTTTAACTACAAATCCGATTTTTTTTTTTTTTTTTGGGCTAACATCATAGGGTCTATCCCTATGTACCATAATACCTATCCCATGTACCATGTACACCACCGATCAATATCCCATGTAAGCAGTGCTAAACAATAAGTCAAAAGAGTAAAAATTCTTCGGTACCTTGGTAGTAGAATTGGATGCAAGCAGCAAGTCTGTTTTACTTGGCTAAAACTTAGACCAGGAGTTCAAAAAGCACAAACAAATCTGCGACAGAATTGTACCATTAAAGAACAGCTTAGGATTATGTACTAAAAACTAACTAATATGAACACACTCAGCAGAATACAACTTTTCAAGTTCATCGAAATTAAAATAAATTGTGTGCCATCCTCTTATAATTTTATTCAATTAAAGCTCTTCAAAATACCTTAATATACTTAAGCACCTTATATAAATGATGTAATCATCTTTCTCTTCAGAGGAATTACTTCTTTCACGATTCTTTTTCCTCCATTCTACTATTATAAATCAAAAGGCCTCAAATGCTTAATATTTTCTTGACAAATGAATCTCCTTTCCATGTCAACAAAGTATAAAAAATACACGCAGAAAAATATAAAAGTCTCCCTAGAGTTTGTGTCCCAAAAATTGACTTTGCTCTATTTCGTAATTATAATACAAAAAGAAGGATAAAAGAAAAACCAAAAATGCTCGGTCATCTCGTAATCTATACCAACTCGAAGGCTTTTTACATCAATTTTTCATAAATACATTTCAGCTAAGTAAGATGTTGTCGCACTCATTAAAAATCAAAATAGAAATGTGGAAAGGTATAATTTTAATTATTTACGAGCTGTGAAAAATAATCCGCCGCCGCCCGCCCAGAATTGCAAACCAGACCGGTAGAAAATAGAAAAGCAATTTGATTATGTGAGGAGAGCTACGAAAATGTTTGTGTTTCAATGTAATTAAGGACGAATACGAGAATGGAGAGAGCCTTATATTTAGAATGAACAGAGTTTCTTATGACAGATGATGAGACTTCAAATTAAGACGTTAAAGGTGAGGAGTTAATTTTAGAACATGATGTGATGCTCCTTAAAAAATGAAATTCTATTTTTGCACACTATCACGATTGATTGGTTCATTTGAAGTGATTTGCAATGAGGTACACTTGGATTAAAAATAGATCCATTACAGTCTGGTCACTCAATATTTACTTTTAAATACAAAATCATTAACTTTAGCAATGTAAGCATTGTTGAGATCGTTTAAATCGCTCAAACGATGTTCAATGTAGCTTCGTTGATACTGCCAAGTACAGGGCATGGCCATAGGAAATCTGTTAGGCCTCACCCAAACTGCAGGGTAGACCGCTTCGCCAGATAGGGTACATCTCTAAGGATTCTTCCAGATAGCCAAGCCCTAGGTATGCTCCTCTCTATATGTAAGCGTCTACTAAAGCTGAACGCTATAAGCAAGACAAACCACAGATGGGTAAACGACTCAAATTATCAGGAAGAGTAAAATTGCTCCCAGCGTGAAATTTAAACTTTTTGAAGCGGTTATGGGAGCAATCATGTGCTATCGTGCTATCCCCAGGGTAATCAAAAGGAGTATAATTAGTTACTCTACATGAGCAGTGACTTAACCACAAGGCACCCTTCTACCTACCTACATAATACAAACTAAAGCTTGATATATTGGTCTTGGGATTTTGCACCACCTTCTCAATTCAAGTGCAAAGTAGATAAATTCAAAAATGTAGAGTTTACATAAGATGTTGATAATTGTCGGGATTTTAAAGTTATTTAGAAATGAAACAGAGGTAGATGTATTTCATGTAGTGCAAGACAATTCATTAGAACACAAGACGAGTTTCAGCTTATAACTCAAAAGATTACTTGATTTGCGCCAGAAATACGTCTTCTGGTCCGAAATTGATCACTACCCACTTCTCTGATAAGAACAGTGGAGCAGTTAGTCGGTATATAGCATTTAGCCACAATTCTTATAAATTCAGTTTACCTATTCAGCATCGATTTAGAAATGATTAAAAGTCGTTCAATCAACCTGTTGACGGTTTTACTGCTAGTGATTAACTTTACCCTAGGTTGGTTACCAACCAACCAACTTTACCCTAAGTGAAATCTACAAGCAATGAATCTCCCTAGACAAGTGAAACTTTTACCCCAAAAGACTCCGCAAATAAAAACCAAGACTCAGAAGTGATAAGGACAATTTATTATTCTTGGATATTGAAATAGTTCCAACTTACTCTGAATGAACTTTTACTACACATTACACAATCTATGTAAATTGGATCGTTTTCCAGACTCAAAAAAATAACTTTCTTTCACACAAAACTTTTAGTTAGAAACCGCTTATACTCGTAACTGCAAGCTGCTGAGCAGCATCCTAAATTAGGGATCATCAACCAGACACAGGTAGGGGGAAAAACTTTTTGCCTGCCCAAACCAAAAACACACCTCTAATAGCATCATCATGAGGACGACCACACCACACCACACATAATACAGTTCCTGAAACAATGAGCGTCATCGTCGTTGCCTCTTGGCGAGTGGAAAGAACCTACAATGTATTTCCTTGTTCCTGGAACGTAAATGCACTTCGTAAAGAAACAAAAGGACAACAAAATCCATTTACTCTGAGTGCATATAGCCAGTCGACAGTTTTTTTGAAGAAAGAAAAAAAATTGTATCTTCTGCTGCTGCTGCTGCTGCTGCTCCACTAAGGGAACAGGCGCCCGGCATTCATATATCGGGAAATGGGTAAGACACTGATATCCTTCTTTTCGTAATTCCTATGAAGAGTAGGAAAAAATAAAGGAAAACCAAGTGAATGGGTGCAAAATTGTGCTAAACAGATGAACGGCTAGAGGAAAAGATGCTTTTACAGAAATGACTTCAGGGACGTTGGCGCAATTTAGGGCTGAAGGACCAACCGACAGCACAGGACTGTGTGCATGACATGTGAGCAAACACAATTGGATGAATAAATCTTAGGAAAAACTCGGCTGAGGGGATGCAACCTGTAATGCATACGAGATAAGTTATTTTTTATTACATTGTGATGAGGTCGTTCACTTTTTTAGGAAGTGTTGGAGTGAATCTGCTTTGCGACAGCAATGCACCGGAGATGATGGAGTGAGGGAGGGATATATTTTTTTCTTTTGTGGCACAGATACTCGTATGAATAATTCAAAAGACTGAATTTGGTGAGGTATTCGCTGCAATTGCAATCCCTTTTTACGAAGAAACCTTTCGGTGATGATTCATATTTCGGGATATGTATCGCATAAGTTTAAAATATATATTCGCAATTTCTGGAACGTTCTATAGGAATGTATTTTTAAGAGAATCCGAGCTCCTTTTCAATCGGAGTAAATCTGCGGAGGTTTAGATTTCAGTTTATAAATATTGCCTTTTCACAAATTGGTCGGTATGTTACAGGATCCAAGACCGACAGTACCCACGATAGCATTCATACAACTTGACGAATATGTATTTCTTAGTAAAATAAAAAAAAAAATATTTGCCGAAACAGCTCTTTAAGTGCCAGGCCCTAACTTCTTGCATGTTGAGTGCGTTATATTTTTCACACGAATGGAAGAGACCTACAGTTTAGTGCCGAATCCGAACGGCGATTTAAGAAGCTTTTCCGTGGCAACAATACACGCTGATGTTTGTCAGACGCTCGCGAGAGGTGGGACCGTGAAAAAACTTGTGGGTGTTTCCAGGGATTCGAATTTGGAACCTCACACTAACCACTTACGCCACGGCGCTCAGTTAGTAAAATAGTACTAATAAACATAATCACTCTGCAAGGAGTAAATATTTTCCAACAATGTAATCCAATCATATGGCGATCTTGGGAGTATAATTATGGAGGCACATTTTTATGCTCTCGATCTCGGACTTCATGCCCCGGTGCCTTTAATTTGCCAGAAGGTTTGAGTTAGATATTTCAGATCCCACAATTTGGACAAAGGAGGTCCGGGTGTCAATATTTTTGTGAACAGTAAAGGGAAATGAACACACGCAGGCAAGTAGGAATTTGGGTGCGTGGTTACTACATGAGGAACTGCTTTACAAACATTGTCCAGTCTTCGTGAAAGTTTCATCCGGGTTAGGACCATGTGTCATGAAATTTTTGTTTGACAGAGAGACTTTAATATGGAGGCACCCAACAGATATTTTAGTCGAGTGGATATGACTACCGATTTGACTTGTTTTTGCCAAGTCGACGTCAGGTATTAAGTTTCTGTCGAGGCGAATTAAGATTTTTTTTTTCCGAATTCGTTATATGAAGCGTCTCAAATAAAGCAAAGAATTCAAGTTTTTATCAAGAATTAGTGAGAGCTTCTTGAGTGGCCTTGAATAAATCAGTAAATGAGTGGTTGTGCTGGGGGAGGATGGTAGCGAGAAAATGAAGGTAAGTTCATCTCATACATTCAACAATAATATAAAGCATATACCCGTTTACGCTGAACGCATCTGGGCTAGGGCGATGGAGGTTGAATCAAATAGATTCAACATCACATTAGTGTACCAAATATGTGCGTTGAGGGCATGCTGTACTACACGTACTTTAAGCGACGCAGCCTGCGTAGTAGTAAGATTGCTTTTAATAGTAATGCACGAAATAAATCGAGCTAGTGAGCCCCGTGAGTTACGTTTGACTTAATTACAAAACCAAACACTCTCAAGATGAAACACTTCTTTCAAAAACTTTACAGACAATTTATTTTTATTGAAACGAGGCTAAACTTATAATGATCCATTGGAACCGCTTTAGTGCTAACTTAACATATATTTTAAAATTTCACTCATTAACAGATTTCAACGAAATATTACAAAAAGAGAGCCGAACAAAAAGAGAGAGAGAGAAAAAAATAGAGTCTTCACATGCAGCATAGCAGTATCATTGCTTGGGTTTATCAAGAGTGCCTGGCAACAAGCTGCCCGATCGTACAACGTGGAATTGGCATTGACACAGTATGTCTTTGCAAGCTGTTATTCAGTCGGCGACTGCACCACAACCTTATAGCTTAGAAGACGAAAACAACTTGTGTTTTTTTTTTTACTCACACTAAATGGAGTGTTTCTTCCAAAAAACTGCGGAAACACTTGCACTCAATTTGTAACTATTTACACCACCCAACGTGCAGGTATCAGCCTCACATTCGCATGCACATGCGTATATAATTTTTACTAACACTAAATGGAGTGTTTCTTCCAAAAAAAAGAAAATTTGGGAATACACTTGCACTCAATTTGTTTTTACACCCCCACACGTGCGCATACTTCTCTTACGTTCCGATCCAATGAATGTGCTTTCGATGTGCGCCCACCACCCCAAAGCAGAACAATGATCAGGGACGATCGTTGTCAATTTCTTTAGATTTGAGGAAGTAAATTTAATTTGATCATGTTAGATTTCGGTCTGTAGCTCAGCTTTTAGATCAAGCAGAAAGCTGACGGATAGCTTAAAATATTAAGAGAAGTGTTGACCCCATTATGCATTCTTCTTTTTTTGTATTGATTATGAATTACCCAAATAATAGGAGGTAAAAGGCAGTAAAGTCAGTAAACACAAATAGAAACTACAAAAATGCTCCCAAAAAGTAGTCTGGGCAAAATACGACATAGGCTATGTCCTTTCCGGAGTCTTAAGAAACATTTCCAAAAAAGTTTCATCCAAATCTGTCCAGCGGTTCTCACGCCATTAGGTAACAAAAGAAAAACCCTACAGTTTAATTATATGTATAGATAGATTATTCGACACTCAATGTGCACAATTTCATTCCTCTTAATCGATTCTCATGTAAGTCATGAGATGTCCACAAGCGTAGTGTGCTATAATTAACTTAAGAATAAGATTGTAGTCATTTCTACCCAAATCGAAACGAATTTTTCTTTTATAATATCTTCCCGAAAACAATTGGCTTCATATGCAAAGACCATGTAAGAGTCAATTTGGTTTAGAATTTTTGATAAGATTCCCTCTACTGCGTCGTCCCTCGGGGTTAGATTCGAAGACTCTGTGGGCCGGAGCATTGGTGTCCATTCGTTTTACATATCCTAGCCATCTCAAACGTCCAATATGCAGTTTTTGACTAAGTCGATGTCGCTGTACAGCTCGTAGAGTTCGTGATTGTATATCCTCCTCCAAAATCCGTCAACGTAAACGGCACCGAATATCTAACGAAGAATTTTTCTCTCGAAGCGACCAAGGATATCTTCATCCTCTTTTAATAAAGTCCATGTTTCAGCACCATAAAGCACGACTGGGATGATAAGAGTTTTATACAGAGTCTTCTTAGTTAACGAGATAGGGTTTTACTGTTGAATTGCCTTATAAGCCCAAAAAAACAGCGGTTGGCAAGAGTTATTCTTTGCTTGATTTCTGCGCTGATGTTGTTCTCAGAGTTTATAGCAGAGCCAAGGTAGACAAAGTCTCTTACTACTTCGAAGTTATAGCTGCCCACTGTGACGTTCTGTCCAATTCGTCGGTGTTGGCTTTCCCTTCTTGTTGACAGCATATACTTAGGAAGATTTTATTAAAAAAATTTTGTGAGAAATTGACGCACGATAGCAAAAGAAAAGAATGGAAATATGTTTTAGGTAATAAGGATTGGAAATATCTCCGGGGCATTGCTTGGCAAAATACGAGTATACTCGTAAAGCGTGGGACCATAGTAAGTAAAAACAAAATATTAATCAACAATTACAACAATACATACTGTAGCTTTTGAGATGCGATGTACATATGTCCGCAATTCGGTTATACTGTCCAACGTTACCAATCCAAAAAATCCAGAGTAAGGTAGTAAATAATTGCTGCCTTGGGGATTATGCAAAATTTATTCAGTTGTGTGAGAAACTTGTTCCCCAATAGCTCAGCCGTCTTGTAGTGGCTGAGGCAAAATGCTCATTAAAATCGAAACACTGATATATTAAAGTTTATACGCGGGCTGTTAACTTTTCTTTTGACATCATTATCACTACTATCACCTGTACTGTGCTACGTTTCAAAGCCATTTTCCGATCAGTTTTTGATGCAAAACAAATTTTGCAACAAAATTACAGACGTCTTTGCTCGTGTGAACAATTCTTACAAATGACACAAAAACATACAAAATACTTTAAATTTTACAAATTTGTGACTTGTAAACTATAATACATTAATAAATTGTTTTCGGTGAAACAAAACGCGGAAAATTCCCACAAAATTTCCGTTGTGAAATACAATTAAAAATTTGTAAAGAATAAATTTGGTTAAACCAAGTTTTCCACTTTTTCTACAAATTTTGGGAAAAAAACGATTATAAATCACAATTTGTAAATAGGTGGTTCATAAAAGGTTTCAGCCGTTCACATAATATCGCAGAAAAATTCTTATATGCGACATTGAGGAGACTGATGCCTCTATAATTGGCGCAGTTGAGGGGGTCTCCTTTCTTGTGGATCGGGCAAACGATATTGAGCTACAGTTCATCAGGCATGCACTCGTCTGACCAAATCTTAGAGATGAGTTGGTGTATGCACTCTACCAATTCATCAGCCTTAAAAAGTTCGGCCGATAAGCCGTCAGGTCCAGCAGCCTTGTTGGATTTCAGCTTGAATATTACTATCCTCACTTCGTTTTGGTCAGGTGGACGGAAATATTGACTATCATCGTCTATGTTGAATGGTTCATTCTGCCTGACAGCGGGATGTTGGTCTTCGTCGCCGTTATACAGTCTTCAGAAGTAGTTTTTTCATATTCACAGCACCGACTGTGATTCTACTACGAGGTTTCCATTTTCATCTCTACAGGCTTCTGTACGGGCATTGCTTCTCTGACACGTTCATTTTACCTTTTGGTAAAACTTCCGTACATTATTCCTGGAGTATAAACTCTCGATATTCTCGAACACGCGCTTCTCATACTCTTCCTTCTTCTTTTGGAGAAGCCGATGTCTTCCCGTCCCTTTTGCTCGAAGAGCTCACGAGCTGTATGCCTCTGCTTTGTATGCCTCTTGTTTTGCTGCATACACTCGCCAGCATTCTTTATCTAACCAGAGGTTTCGCGGTGGTGAGCGAGCGGGACCCAGCACATCAGTCGCGGCGTTTCTGATGGCATATTGGCAGCATTGCCATTGATCCTCGGCACTTGATGCTGGCGGCATAGGGGTGATTGAGAAATTTCGGGATATGCGTTCAGCGGAGAGTCTGGCTGGCTTCGGTCGTAGACAGTAACCATTATTCCGCTGCATTTATCTTAGCGAATAGGACATCAGGGCTCACATTACCGACAGACATCGTGCACAAACCTAACTCCAAGGTATTTGAAAATTGTCATCCAGTGGTATATTATGCAAGAGATTCAGAGCTTCGTTAGGAGTGGTGCGCATGATACTAATAATTTCAAACCATTTCCTTTCGGTACGGTGATAAGCAGACAAATTTGTCATAAATGTCATCCTTGGACTCAATATTATGGACGCAAAGGGTTAACAGTTGTTCGAAATGTCAGTATACAGGGTGGGCCAACTATAAGTTTCTTTTTAAAAATGCAATAAAATGAACAAAATGAATTTTTTTCCATGTATTATGGCTTTATTAGTAAGAAACGAATATTCCCATTAATTATGGAATACAACGTCGTTCAAGTGGCTGCCTCGGCTGGCCTCGCAGTAGCGCATCCTAACACTCCAATTTTCCAAGACCTTGTTGATGGTTTCGGGCTGTGCTCACGGATTGCTTGGATGATATTGCCCTTAAGTGCTTGAATCGTTTTCGGATTGTTGGCATAACATCGGTCATTCACGGTTCCCCACAAAATAAAGTCCAAAGAGGTCAAATCGCAGCTCCGAGGCGGCCAATTGACATCGCCAAGACGGCTGATAACACGATCTGGGAATTTGGTGCGCAAAAGACCGATTGTGGCATGGGCTGTGTGCCATCCTGCATGAACCAGAGGTCGTCCAAATCCATGTCTTCAATTTCAGTAAAAAAAAAAAAAAGTCGTTAACATGGCTCTGTAACGCCCACCGTTGACCGAAACGTTGTTCCCAGCCTCATTTTCTAAGAAAAATGGTCCAATGATGCCACCACTCCACAATCCGCACCAAACTGTCACTCTCTGTGGATGCATTGGCTTCTCGACAATAACGTGCGGGTTTTCCACTAGCATACCAGTCTCACGAACTTTTTGCACAAACTTGCGTACAGCAGGTGCGGTGGGTGCTTCATTTCGACCAAAATTTATTTTCAAAAAACGCACTGTTTGGACTACACAGTAGTGATGGAAATTAATGCTATTTTCTATTAATTTAATTAGCATGCTATTATTTCATACTTAGCATGTGAAATGCTAATGCTAAATTAATATGAAATATCATTGAAAGTCTAAGAGATGTCTTATAAGTGAATCGCATTATTTTCCTAAAGATAATGCTATTTCATTTCATTTGCTTAACAACAATATTTCGCACATTTCCATGCATAATATAATGTGTATGTGCTAATGCAAATGAGAAGAAGAAGGAAGAAAAGCTTAGTTTGCCGTTATTCATTCAATACATTGAAATGAAAATGAAGCTAGAGTAGTGAAACAATTTAAAACGGAAATGAACATAAGGTATGAGTGTGTACGCTAATGTATGTCTTCGTTTTGCATGAGTCTACTTCCTTCTCTTCTACTTCTCTTTCTCTGTTCTGTGAACGCAACTCACACTGCGAAAAAAATAATTTCACATTTCATCAAATTTAGCAACTGCTGTTCATATTGCTAATGCGAAAAAATCTTTCATCGTGAATTAATTTTGCTAATGCTAATTATCCCATCACTACTACACAGCACTCACTTTGGAAATAAGTTTTCAATATTCCCCAATATTGTTCAAGCGTGAAGCGACTCATTTCGTTCTGCGGAGATATGATACTGACTTTCTGTCAAGATTTCGAGCGGGAAACAGCTGTCAGTGTCAAAATAACCTATGATTTAAAAAGAAATCACTAGATAGCCCACCCGTTACTACAGCAGCAAATGTCTAACTCCTAGGTTTCGTGATACCAAAAGCTCTACGATCTACATCATTGTCTGGAACTATGGTAGAAACTATAAGACTGTCAAAGTGGATCTAAATTAGCTGGATAGTATTTTTGAAAGACTTTATACAGCCTAGCGAGTTTATTTTCCGTCATCAACATTGCTATGAATTTAACCCTTTTTGCACAAACTGACACGAAGTTTAATAATTTTCTTTCCAGTTTTAAGCTCTTTTCAAAAGCTTGATCGACTAGTCTTTAAACTTATAAGTATAGTTTACCAGAAAATTTTTTTTTTCTTTAAAAAAGAAAGCAAACCCAAATCCCAGGGCACTCAGACTTCTCTAGTGCCCATTGTACTACCAGGCAGGAGCCTTTCTTTGGTGCAGTGGTTGGAAAAACTTCGATTTAATTCGTTTTTTCCTTTATATTCGGGTGGCTGATGATTGTTGTTCCCCGCTGGGGCGTGAACCTGCACACATTGGTAAACGAGCAAACACACTACCCACTGCACCATTGCGACCCTCTTACCAGAGCATACTTTTAGTTCTTCTTTTGGAGCTAATCGGATAGACATTTGATTCGACATTTTAATAGTCTGAGTAGCTCTTGATAACTATTGCAGTCAGCTTTACTAATGATTTATATAAGGATGATCCGAAGCAGATATTTTTATTCCTAAGACCGAGTCAAATATCTCCCGATTGAAAAGTGTTTGGAAAAGATACTAGGAACGATAACTCTTGGAATTCCGTTTAATGCCATCCTGGGTGGAGTGCTAGAAACTGAGATTGCAACCATTAATCAGTCTGTTGGTTTTAAATTCCGTATATCTTTTAACCTTCATCAGTAACGTAGTCGTTCGAAAGATAAGCAAAATCGTCATTCTGTTACTTGCTCTCACTACGATAAGGCACTTTACAAGATACAACATCTGGAATGCACAATTATCGCGATGTAGAAGATATAATTATGATTGGCAGTTGCCACTACTGGATAATGCGTTAAGATCACTATTTGTTTTTTTTTTTTCAGCTTTATCTACTAGCTTTATCCCTATCACACACTAGTTTTTGAATGATTTTTTGAGATTCTCCCATAGCAGATTTGTGGTCTAATTTTCCTGTGAGATGCAGCGTCAGCTTTTTTTATAGAATTCGAATGTATTTTCACCAAAAGAGCACAGAATGAGACTGAGATTCCATTTAAATTGCACGGGAATATCTAGTAATGTTTAAAGTATTCCACCAGAATTCTTTTCAAAAATGTCATCCACCCTTCCTGTTGAAAATAACAGGTTCATCCCACACTCAATGAATACAGCACGTAACTTGCTTTGATATTATACGCGGATTCACTCGAGCAAACCACAAATACCCTACTCCTACACATACCCCTCCCTATTCCGTCAGTTTATTCCACTCCTCAATTTACGAGTAGCAGCTTCGACAGCATTTCTCTGTATGGATTCGTGCTTTCAAACTCTTTATAGCATTTTTAGTGCCCAGACCCTAAATGGCTCATCATCAAACATTTGATCCGAAAGTAAAAAAAAAAAATAAAAAATAAAAAAATAAAAAAAAATCCTGACCAAACACAAATCCCTTGTCAAAAGAATTCGACATCCGAATTTGCCGTTATCTCTTCTCTTGAATTGTCCTGCCAAATGAATCTGAATCCTTTCTTCAAACAAACTGCTACACAACTCCTGGTTCAGATAAAAACAGCAAACGTATTCCAGCCCCCCTGCTATAACTCATCACAATGCATAGCGAAAGAAAAAAAAAGGATATTTATATTTCCTGGCATCCGTTATCCTTGTTTGTACCCATTTTGCTTTCGACCTATCTCACTCCCTGAATTAAGTTTTATTTACAAATCATGTAACATGGTTTCGATATCAATGATGTCCGGCAAAAAAGGAGAAAGAGCATAGAAGAAGTTTTATCAAAGTAAGCTGTTAAAGGATTAACTGGTCTCCTTTGCACACATCCACCTTATAAATCTCCATCACCCGCCCAACTTGGATTCTAAATCAAATCCAGTGGTCCAAGTTGTGGCTATTGTTTCTGTAGTGGTGGCATAAAATACACCAAAAGGACTTGCATATTATATTCCGTCGTGCTTCATAAATTTATTGGAATCGATTGGAAATGTGGAAGCTGGTATTGTAGGTTGTGCCTCGGGAATTTATCGGCAAAGTTTTACTTCGCTGGGAATATAATAAATTATTTGCGTACTTTGTTCGAATGAACTCTCTGGCATTGTGTGGGTGGGTGAGTGAGTTAGGGGGAGGAGGTCTGTGCTGCGAAGTGGTTATGTGCGACAGCAAACAAGAAAACCAATTAGGAAGTCATGCTGTGAAGTAACAGGAGGAGAGCACCTAAGTTCAGGAGCAAATAACAATAAATGATAATTATGTGAGCACAATTTGATTTTTATTTGCTCAAATTGTTGCTGATAATGTTGGGGGACTGGTTGATGGCCTTGGGCGTAATTGGTAGCCTATTTTGCCACCTGAATGGAACAAGTCATCATCAGGGTTGTCAAGCTTAATGGATGGCAATCGTGTAGATATTGGGTGTATCAAACGATTGTATGTGCTGAGATAAGAGTCCTAAATTACGGAAAGCACTCTCAGTAATTTGTGGCACATAGCTGCTACTAATAAAAGATGTATTGTCGACTTAAATAATGGTCTCATCTTGAGACTGACTGAGGAGTGCATTCAGAGCATTTTTCTCTAATTGGTTAATTGGAAGAAGAATAAAAAAGTTGTGAAAACTCATTATTTTCTTGGGTACGGTCAGGTTAGGGTGTCTGTCTTTTCCAAAATATAGACACGCTTAGACTAGAAGAGGGCCATTCTGATAGCACTGGATCAAGTACGTAATCAGCTACACATGAGCTTATTAAGAGAATATGCTTCTGACTTCTATATTCATCAGCTTGCCAAGGTTATCGAAGAGAAATGCTCCAAGTAGTTTAGTCTTCTTTTGGACAGGTACAAAAAGAATGGATGATTGTTTTACTCGCAATATATATCATTTGACAAAAGACCTAACTTTTTGGTATTTAGGCCTCATTGGAGCTGATATCTGATTGCTTCAGCAAGAACAAACTATTTGAGCGCTTCTGATCCACCCTCAGCAAGATATCTCTGGATATTTGGTATGTCTTGATACTTTTCTTACCGTAAGATAATATTACAACAGATTATTTATGGAAAAATCTATATTAAGAATAATTAAAAGCTTTGGTATCGAGGATGATGAACAATGCTGACGGTCCAAGAGGTAGTGCAAGAATATACTTCTGTTAAGAATTATCCAGTCAGTAGATTTGTATTCGGCGCCAATTTAGATCCAACACATAAAAGTGAAAACAAATGCAAAAAGGACTGTCTCTGTATACCGATCTAATACCTTAATGTTATGCAGCGCATTTTGCACGGTATCGGACGTTGGAATATGTAGGAGTGTTATTGCAGGAATGATACCGCTACATATGAAATGCAGCTCTTGTACGATGAAAATAGGCACAGAGAATGACGAAGTAGGGATTGACCGCAAAGTATGATTCAATGGCAGCAGAGTTGGAAGATATCAGTTAAGGGACGAAGGGCACACCAGCTTATACCAAAAATACGAGTAGATATGTGAATACACCGTTCACAAGGCGAGGACGAGGAAGGCAATGAACTGCCCATTACATTCTCATCAAAGACACTTGACGTACATCAACAAATAGAAAAGGAGACATCATCCATAATCTACAGAGTAAAGAAGTTCCACCCGTACTTGTATGGCCGCACATTCACGATAACTACTGACCAAAAGCCATTAGAATCTCTGTTCAAACCCGATTAAAATTTACCTGTTATGATCGCTAACCGTCTTCAACGATGGGCCATCATTCTTATGGCATACACCTACACAATTTCCTACCGACCTACCCAGATACATGCCAACGCCGATGCTCTTTCCCGATTCCCGATAGGCCCAGATCCACAGTTTGACGCAAACGAAAAGGAATTATGCATGGAGATTTCAACAGAGTATTCAGATTAGATGATGAATTTCCTATCAAAACATCCGATATTGCAGTCACCATAAATGCCACCTAAAATGGGCTCGTCATTTTGTGCAGAGGATGGCCAGAGAAGTTATTCGAAGAAGATCGTGACGCCACACCTTTTTTCAACAGAAAGATGTCCTTATCAGTGTACTAAGGACTAATCTTACTGCAAACTGAGCATCTTCGAGTAGTAATACCGCCGTGGTTACAGAACCGGATTACAAATATGTTACACGAACGGCACTGCGACACTGCATGAAGCAGCTTGCACGGAGGTATTCCTGGGGGCTACCAATCGATCACACAATCGAAACTAGGACTACTACTTGTAAAATGTGAAAGGCATTCGCGTCGAATCCTCCAAAAGCATGGAGCTCCTGGCCAGCACCGGAACGCTCTTGGCAACGAGTCCACATTGAATATGCCGGCCCACTCATAGGAGAAATGTGGCTCATCTGCATAGACGCCTATTCCAAGTTTCTATTTGTTATGCCTATGAAAAATACCACCACCACTACTGTGACGATCCAAGCCTTGAGAAGGATATTTACACTAGAAAGACTGCCAGAAACGCTATTGTCGGACAACGGTCCCCAACTCACCGCATCAGCCTTTGCAGACTTTTGTACACAGAACGGAATAGAACACTTACGCACATCAAGTTTTCATCCTGCTTCCAACGGCGAAGCCGAACGATTCGAGCTAGCGAGAACTTCAGCTGTCAATATTCGGCGGTCGTCTCGGGGCATTACGATCTCTGCCGCCCAACCTACAGCACGTATCAGAAATGAATTCAATTTTATATTAAACCTATTAAGTCTTTGTATGAAGTATAAATTAGTATTAATAAAGTTAAGATTAATTATAATCATATTTGAACTATAAAAATACACAACAGATTTAAGAAAAATGGCTCTTCACACTATTCTAGTTGTAGTGGAGAGCAAGAAGATACAGAAAACGTTTTTATTTACTTCTTGAGATTCCCCAGAGAGTATGGGGAACTTCACCATATGCTTCTTGATTTAGCATTGAATATGGCTGTGAATATTATGAAGGAACTTTCGAACGGAAACTAGTGGATAAAGCTTCAAAACAGTCCAAAATGGAAGTAGCAGATTAAAGTACAACAAATACTAGATCCCATCACGCGAAAACTAGGGCAGTAAAAGTCTAATGTATGAAAGAGTCCTGCCTAGATTACAGACTTACATACTTACTTAGATGGCGCTACAGTCCGGGGTGGACCTGGGCCTCAACCAACAAATCTCTCCAGCCTGCACGGTTACGAGCCAGCTGCCTCCAGTTGCGCACGCCAAGTTGGTTGAGGTCCCCCTCCACTTGTTTGCGCCACCTACCGCGAGGTTGTCCTCTACTGCGCCGTCCATCTGGGGTGGATTCGAAAACTTTCTTAGCGGGAACATTGGGCTCCATCCGCTCTAAATGACCCAGCCATCTTAGTCGCTGTATGTGAACTCTTCTGGCTAAGTCGATGTCCTTGTACATGCCGTATAGTTCGGCATTGTACCTTCTCCTCCACTCACCGTCTATGCACACGGGACCAAAGATCGCTCGAAGAACTTTTCTCTCGAAATAACCAGCGGCATCCTCATCCAGTTTTGTCAAAGCCCATGCCTCTGCGCCATACAGCAGGACTGGGATGATTAGTGACTTACAAAGAGTTACCTTAGTAGTTCGAGAAAGGGCTTTGCTACTCAATTGCCGTTTTAGCCCATAGAAACAACGAATGGCAAGAGTAATTCTCCGTGTGATCTCCCTACTGATGTCATTTGCGGAGCTGACCATAGAGCCTAGGTAGACAAAATCCTTTACTACCTCAAAATAATATCTGTCTATTGTGGCGTTCTGTCCAAGACGCCGATGTAGCATATATTTTGTTTTGATTTCATTGACCGCTAGACCCATCTTTGCTGCCTCAATCTCAATACTCGTAAATGCCCCATTGACTGCCCGCTGAGTTCTTCCGATTATGTCAATGTCATCGGCATAAGCGAGTAGTTGTACAGACTTAAAGAAGATTGTACCTCCGGTGTTGGCTTGTGAGTTTCGTACAATTCTTTCAAGTGCTATGTTAAAGAGATCGCATGATAGGGCGTCACCTTGTCTAAGACCTTTCCTAACACCGTACGGTTCGGTGATGTTCTTACCGGCTTTGATGGAGCAGCGAGAGTTCTCCATCGTCATTCTGCACAAACGGACGAGCTTGGCAGGGATGGCAAGACTAGACATGGCTCTGTATAACTCGTCTCTATACACGCTATCATAGGCAACTTTAAAATCGATGAAGAGGTTGTGCGTATCGATTTTATATTCATGGGTTTTTTCCAAGATCTGCCGTAGTGTAAATATTTGGTAAATGGTGGACTTTCCCGACCTGAAACCGCACTGATAAGGACATATCAGGTTGTTGACGATCGGTTTTAGGCGTTCACATAATACGGCAGACAGGATCGTATATGCAATGTTGAGGAGACTTATACCTCTGTAATTGGCGCATCGGGCAAACGATGCTGAGGTTTCATTCATCGGGCATACTTTCGTCCGACCAGATTTTGCAGATGAGCTGGTGCATGCTCCTGACCAACTCATCTCCTCCTGCCTTGAAAAGTTCAGCGGCAAGGCCGTCGGCTCCAGCAACTTTGTTGGATTTGAGTTTAGATATCGCTACCCTCACTTCATTCTGATCGGGTTAACGGGAATCTTGACTGCTATCGTCACTGTTGAATGGCTCATTCTGCCTGACAGCGGAGTATTGGTCATCATCGCCGTTTAACAGTCTGCAGAAGTATTCCTTCCATATCCTCAGCACCGACTGCGATTCCACTACTATGTTACCATTTTCGTCCCTGCAGGCTTCTGTTCTGGCTTTGAAACCCTGGCATGTTCTTTTTACCTTTTGGTAAAATTTTCGAACATTATTTCTGCAATAAAGTCTCTCAATTTCCTCGATCGAGCGCTTCTCATGCTCCTTTTTCTTCTTTCTGAGAAGTCGATGTTCCTCTTTTCTCCCGCGCGCGTAGAGCTCGCAGCTCTAGTCCTTCTATGCAGCGTCGCTTTGTACGCCTCTTGTTTAGCTGCATCTGCTTGCCGGAATTCCTCATCAAACCAGGGCAAGATTTCATAAATGAATTTGTGTCTTCAGAATATTCTTGACGGGGCAACAAAATATCATTTTCTAGGGATCCAGATTGCTTGAATAAGCCTTCATACCCAGCGTTGCAGAAAATTTTAAGAAGAGTCTTATTCTTCCTGCACTAAAGCTACATGTTTTCTAACGTGCAAAAATTTTCCTCAAATTTCTATACGAATGAGGGCTTACTACGTTTAAGTATTGTATGGTGCAAACTTGAAGCCGATTCTTCTCTCTAAACCCTAAATACGCACACCATGAATATCTATGAGGGACGATGAAGTAAAAGAGGACATCTTCTCAATTGGTATGCACAAATTAAGGTGGTCTGTGGCGCCTGTTGGTAGGTACCTTACTCAAAAACCCCAGAACTATTGTTCTATATCACGAGACGAATGTTTCATTAAAGATAGGAACGACTCATATATTCATCTGGGCATATCGACTCCCAGTATACAAAGACCAACGCAATATCAAGAATCATTTTTATCAGCAGTCTATGAAAAAACTCTTATCAAATAAACATAACGGCATCACTCTTCCATAATTCGGAAGAACTAATATACTTTCAGAATATTTTAATACCTGAGCTCAGAACAGCACAACAACTGGTCTCATATAGAGGAAAAATTATGTCAAGTGGTGACATGGTAAACAGGAATTAACCCGAGTGGCAATCAAGAAAAGCCAAGTATATCGCACGTGGCCCTAAATACACACACACACACTGCAAAACCTATTTTGGCACACTATTTTCAATTAATTGTCGAACACTACATACGAGTATGTACAAGTATATGGGTCAACACAGAATTCCAAATTTTCATAACAGTTGATTTCCTAGAAGCCGCATTCCCGTTGCCCATTATATGTTTTCCGGGCAGTCCCCAGGAAGGAAGCCAACAATACTCATAACGCCTGTATCACATTATACTCAGTGTGATGAACATCATTAACATATGACCCATCATATGCTATCCTCGCGCTAAATCCTCAGCAAACATAGACTCTGCGGGAAAATGGTGTCAGGCCACGGCTTCGCCGTCGATCCACATATTTAAACAAATTTGCATTGGAAATTGTTTTCCCCTTGGAAAATCTAAGCACTTGCAACTGATTGATTTGATTCATCAATCAATGTTACATCAGTAGAGTATCGAGAGTTCTCTGCTGAAGACGTCGCCGCATGTTTTCGGCTGGAAAAGAGCGCATAATGAGGAGGCCATTTCCGTAGTGTTGTCTTGGGGTTCTTGTAGCCATCAATCAGTGTGATGATGGATGCACATGAGACAGAGCACCATTACGACTAGAAAGAGGCGTGAAGGGATTTTCCTCAAAAAATGGAAACAGCCAGTATACAGAGGAAGTCTTAAATCTTATCTATTCTACTCCTCACGCTGCCTACTTGTGCTGGGCGTTTAAGCTTTATACATTTTTCGTGGTTCGTATTAAAATTGAAAATATATGAGAAAATTATTTATGAAATCTATTAATTGAAAAGAAAGCTACAGAGAAGAATGGCCTGTATCCATCGAGCTAAGGACGACAATATTTCATCTTTGTTATGAATGTCATTATCTAGGACGCCTTCTTGTTCCATGGAGACAGATAGGAATTTTAAAAATTCCATTGAAAAATATTATTTAATTTGTGTAGGTATACAAGGATAAAGATTATTCCAACCCTTTCCATGAAGGTATCCGAGCAGCCCTTGTGGGATGAGGCATGTTACGCACCGTGTGCGGAAAGGAAAAGTCTATGGAATTTTTCAATAATATGAGATGAGAAGGCCTTTGTTGTGTTTTCAAGTGAAATGATTTTTCCGTTTTGTTCTGTTTTCGTTTTATTTATTTATTTATTTTTATCAACAAAATGATGGAAAAATAAGAGGTTTGTATTTGTTAAACGAAAGAGAGACCCTTGAGCGACATAGATTATGACCAGTGATGGATTTATAGTAAGGTACACTAGGCACTGGCTTAGGGCATCACCATAAAGCGGACACCACAAAAGGAGACAGTATTTTTTTTTCTAGATATGACTATTTCGGTTATTAGACTTCCGATTAAAAATTACAGGTTTGCAGAGAACTTATCCCCTTACTTTACTTCTTCTGCCGCTGCGGTGCAGTTGCGGTGATCTGCCTCGAAATATGACACGTTGAGCCAGTTTCCCATCTGTGGTTGGTTGGTGCTAATAGCGTCCAGGTTTAGTACTTGTTTGCAAGAACCGTGGGACATACCCAGAATTTTTCTTCCAAGTGAGACTGCTTGGAAGGCTGCAAATGCTCTCAATTTTTGGTGTTCTAGTATTGTGCTTTTTTTTTTTTTTTTTAGTATTGTGCTGGAATTACCCTCGATAGCTACGGTACAGAACCGTGGTTCATCAACACATACAGTAAAAGCACTGTATACATTTGGTGACCCCGACGTGATTTAATTCACGATCTCCAACGTCTAAATTGCTTCCCCCATCAGCGGTAAGTGGCATTTAGAAACAACAATAAAGTATAACAATAGTATACATAGTATAACATAGCCGACATCATCAGATAAAATGGACGCAACAGACATCTCCATCATTGTCGCTCGACAGAAGATTCTGGCGGATGAGCTAAAGAAATTAAGAGTAAATATGTCAAACAGTTCAGGACAATTCTTCGAGAAAAGCAAAAAAAAAATAAAAGAAGGATAGGGTACAACGTGTGAAACTTATCTGTCAGGAATTTCAAGCCAACCACCAGAAAGTACAGGGCGTGGTAAAATACGACACTCCATACATGTCGGGAAATAAGTTCCAAAGGGTACAAGGTCTCTACAATGAGCTTAAAGGTATTCTTGAAAACGCCGAAGATGAGAGTACCGAAGAAGACTACATCCAGATAGAAGAGTCATCCACGCGGGACACTTCGACAACTAAGCCCACACCACTCTCCCGGAACGCTCTTCCACCACCAAAAGATCCATCATCAGATGGAAACAAATTGCTCAGGAGACAAATGATAATTGCTGAATCACTTCAGCGACTCCTCAACAGCCTAGGGGGTGAGGAAGGAATTCACTCCAAGGCATTTTATGACCTGAGAATCATTGGCATTAACAAATACTGGTGTCAGATCAAAGAAATTCTTCAGCAGATCGGAGAGCTGGAGGATGATTACAGCTCATTAGAATACAACGTGAAAGATTACGTCGAACTCGAAAAAAAGGCTCAAGAGTGCTTTATCCAATTGTCTACCAAGTTAGACGAACTAAGTGCTCAGCCAATGCAACTTACGACCACGAACGTGACGTTAGCGGCAAGTTCAATGCTCAATCCACCAAAATTTACATTGCCAAAGTTCGATGCTGACTACCTCAAGTAGCGGCAATTCCGTGACCTATTAACGGAATTAGTACATAAGCAATCCATTGCCAATTATCAGAAAATGTTTTATTTAAAGTCAACAGTGACAAGCGAAGTTGAGAAGCTAATTCGCCCTTTCACAACGTCTGACGTCAATTACAGTGCTGCATGGAAGGTCATAACAGATCGTTACGAAAACACACGTCTTCCGGTAACGGCAACACTTGTAAATTAATGCTGCAGCCAGTAATCCACATTGAAAGTTCACTCATGATAAAAGAAATATATGATAACAAACAAGAATGTATTCTCAGCCCATAAAATCTTGGTGTGAACACAAAAAATTGGGATCGCTCCCTGTGGGAGCAATCACTAAAGAAACCGAGATCGTTAGACACATTACACGATTTTATGTCATTTCTTGAACTCCGCTTTCAATCGTTGGAGGCATTAGGAGCGAAAAAGTACAAGAATTCAGAAGATCCTCGCAAGCGGCAAGCATTGTTAAAGACTTTGACAGTGACCACATAAGGAAGATCTACATGCATATCTTGCATGGGCGCCCTCCAGCTATTCAACTGCCAGAAGCTTTTACTATTAAGTCCTAGGGATCGCCTAAATCTAGTAAAAACCACAAGTAATTGCATAAATTGCCTTAGAGATGGAGGTTGTAGAAAATGCAACAAGAAGCACAACACGCTCTTGCACCTAGAGCAGATTATAAAACCTTCATCAAATAACAACCCCACTGCCAATAAGTTACCATTAACATCCGACGTTCCAACAAGGGACCAGTCAACATCTTTAACAACTCAAGGAAACTGCGGAAGGCATGGGTATGGTTTCCTCTCAATGGCTATCGTGAACCTGACAAATCATTATAGTGAGACTATTGAGTGCAAAGCTATGCTAGATTCAGGATCGCAATTGAACTTCATCATCGAAAGATCATAAAGAAACTTGAAATAACACCAATCTCTCAAGTAATGCATATCCAAATGTTGGTCGGAAGACTTAGCAGGCGATGAAGAGAGTTAGCATTCAGTTATGATCATGTCTTAACGCATTTTCCATAAGGATGGAAGCTCATGTGCTGTCAAAACTAACATCAGACCAACCCACCAAATCATTTGACACAGCCTTTTGGCTGATTCTAGTCAACATTCTACTTCCGGATCCAACCTTTGATTATCCAGGCTCAATCGTCCCATGCAGGGACGGGTTAAGAATATCACTGCAGCGCCCCCAACAACTAGCGCTTGTCGTAAAAGGGGACTAAGGGGACAAATCAGATCTAGGCAATATAACACCCAAGTGAGCCTAGCAACACATATACTACCTTAAAAACCCTCCCACAAGTGTGCATGCGAGTCCGTGGATTGACACGACTGGAGATCACCTGTGTCATAGAAGAAAGATCAAACAATACTAAAACAGGAGCATGCACGTGTCAAACAACAAGCACCATCGCAAAACTGTATCATTATGGTAATACTTGCTAAAAGGGAAGACACTACCCCGCCAGGCACTACCACTGCTGTGCATGGTACTGATCCTGGACCGAGCAGAAATGTTCGTAGAATAATGAAACAGTTTTGGAGAAATTTGAGGGTCGCGAGTTGGAACGTTGGAAGCATGACCGGTCGAAGTTACGAGCTGGAAGAGATGATGAATAGAAGGCGGGTGAATATATTGTGTGTCCAAGAGACGAAATGAAAAAACACCGAAAATCTGGCGCGTTTCTTGGACGTTCTAACAAAAGATTACAAGATGTTCTACTACGGAACGGAAAAGGCTAAAAAAGGAATCGGTATCATCCTTGCGGCAGAGCTATTTGGTAACGTCTTGAGCATTTCGAAGTCCAGCGACCGTTTGATGTCTCTCAAACTAGTAATGCAAGGAGAGGTGTGAAATATTGTCAGTGCATATGCTCCCCAAAATGGGTGCAATCAGAGAGATATAGATGCATTTTGGGTAGATTTCCACAATCTCCTTCAGAAGATCCCAAAGTAAGAGTTTCTGTTTGTTGAGGGAGATTTGAATAGGCAGGTCGGGAAGTCAAACGAAGACTATGAAGATTGCCATGGAGGAGTAGGATATGGCACCAGGAACCTTCCTGGTGAAGACATCCTAAGCATGTACAAATCACACGGTCTTATAGTGTTAAATACGATGTTCATCAAACAAAGCCGACACCTGATCACTTACAGCAGTGGTGGAGATGAAACTCAGATTGATTCTTTGGCTGGCAGTTTCATGAAGCCTCGGGTAAAAGATTGCAAAGTGATCCTGGGAGAGGCAATCGCTCGGCAACACCGTCTCCTGCTAACAGAAATTTGTATGAAAACACCAAAGAAAAGCAAACAAACAAGGGTCTCTGAGAAAATCAAGTGGTACAATCTGGACAAAGAAAAAGGCGATGCTTTTGTTTTCGTAATGAAAAATTACTTCTCTCACACCATCAATGGAGCTGAGGATGAAGAGTGCAGAGCACAAAATATGTGGGATTCCCTACAGTGAACTTGCTTAAAGAAGGCCAAATCAGTGCTAGGAGCTTCAAAAGGCCAAATCCAGGAGCTGCAAAGACACAATATGAACAAGAGCGCAACCATCTTCAAAATACCCGCCCAAAGAAGGAGGAATGCTCAGGCGATTCGTTCGCCAAAGTTCATTAACAATGCTCATGGCCAGTTTCTTGTA
This sequence comes from Brachypalpus laphriformis, assembly GCA_945910035.1. Taxonomy (NCBI): domain Eukaryota; kingdom Metazoa; phylum Arthropoda; class Insecta; order Diptera; family Syrphidae; genus Brachypalpus; species Brachypalpus laphriformis. Next base: position 42,102,609 of record OX246756.1, read on the forward strand.
GATGACGATAAAATTCTGCAGAGGTGGCGGCAGTAATGTGATGAACTTTTAAATGAACAGTTTCCCCGGCTATACTTTCCAAGGCCATCCCTTACTGTGAGGAAATAGCCGACATTGCAGTCGAAGAAGTTAGTGAGGCGGTCAAATACTCAAAAAAACGGAAAGCGGTTGGGCCAAACGAGGTGCCCTTTGAGTTCTGGAAAAAGATGGGAGACATCGGGTTCAGATCGCTCAGAATTCTCATCTCCAAATTCGTGAGAGGTGACCCAATGCCGAATCAATGGAGGGAAAGTTACCTTCTCCCTGTGTACAAAGGGAAGGGTGATACGCGAAACTGTGATAACTACCGTTCGATCAAGCTGATGTCACACACCATGAAGATCGTTGAGCGGGTATTACTCGCAGGTGGCCGACTCCGAAAAATAATACGGCTATCTGATGATCAGTGCGGGCCTCGGTCTCGGGTAAATCAACCACAGATGCAATCCAAAGTATAAGGAGCATAATGGAAAAACATCGTGATTCCTTAAGGGATTTGCATATTATATTGGTGGACTTTGAAAAGGCATTCGACAGACAACCACGAGATCTGACATGGGTGGCGCTAAGACATCGAGGGGTTCCAGAAACCTATGTACAGATGATCATGGACATGTACGAAGGAGCAAAGACAAGAGTAAGATGCCCCGCTGGAGTAACCGAAGAGTTCCCAATCAAAGTCGGGGTGTACTCGGGAAGAGTCTTAAGTCCTTTGTTCTTTATTACAGTCCTTGATTATCTGCTTGAAGGTAAAGTGATGGACACCGAGGTACATCAGTTATTCTTTGCTGACGATGGAGCCATCATAAGTGAGGATCATACATCCCTGCAACGAGCACTTGATGTGTGGGTGGAGGTTTTGGAGGGAAATGGGTATCGCATTAGTTCAAAAAAGACAGAGTACTTGCGCTGCCCGTTCTCTGATCCACTCAGGCCTATTCCAGACATTTATTTGAATGGAACAGTGCTACCCAAGTGCGAAAAGTTCAAATATCTGGGATCTGTGATGACATCAATCATCGCGTAAGCGTAGCGTGGATGAAGTGGTGAGAAAATTTCACTATCATCTGTGACAAGTAAGTTGAAGGGAAGGCTCTACACCGCAGTTGTGCGTCCAGCGCTCACATACGGTTCACAATGTTGGACGATGTACAAAACGTATAAGAGTAAATTAACGGCAGCTGAGTTGAAGATGCTTCGCATGACAGCAGGAGTGACAAAGCTTGATCGAATAAGAAGGTCGAAGATCCGTGGAATCTTTCGCGTCAAGGAAACCATCGTGCAAAAGATAGAGTGCGACCGGCTCAGCAGGTATTGTCACGTTCAAAGAAGAGATCATTTGAACCCTGTTAAAAAGGCAATATCAATTGACGTTCCAAAGACACCGCGATGTAGGAAAGGCAGGCCTATAACCGCCTGGATCAGATAAATGCGACGACATCGGCATTTCATAGGCCTCAGTAACGGAGTGATCCAAAATCGGCAGGCCTGCCGATATTTTCTGAGGTCAAATAGGCGAACCCACAGGCGGATCAGTAGAAATGCGGTGAAGTGGGAGGGTTGTGATCCCTTTGTGATTTTCGGATCATAACCTCACTGATAAAAGGAAGAAGATTACATTCCCAGCTCAGACTCTGCTCAGAAACAGTCCTGAACACAAAGAAAGTCGATTTTAAATTTTTGCTACAGCCGAAGTTCTGGTGTCATTGCGTCACAGGGCATATCCATGTTACTGGAGTCTCAGTATATGTGTCGCGCAAGTTTATTAAATCTTCTGTGTGGACTATACCAAAATACCCCGCCTAAGACGATACATGACTTTGATAATACTGCCCATGATACAAATATCAAGATGAGGTAATGGGTCTTACTATACCTATTCGTAGGTGTCGGCGTCATGAAATGAAATGGTAGTAAAGTCGTAATGTTGTCGAGTATTTAAAAACATTTTTTCGAGTTCTGAGGGAACATGACCAAAAATTAAAAAAAAACACTAAGTAACAGAACGTTTCAGATTTATAAGTTTGCAATGACCCACAGGCGCCGTGGCGTAAGTGGTCAGTGTGTCGGATGACTGCGCATGAGGTTCCAAGTTCGAATCCCAGAAAATACCAACAAGTTTTTCACGGTCGCACCTCTCGCGACCGTCTGACAAACATCAGCGATTATTGTTGTCACGAAAAAGCTTCTTAAATCGCCGTTCGGATTCGGCACTAAACTGTAGGTCTCTTCCATTCGTGTGAAAAATATAACGCACACAACATAAGTGGTTGGGAGAAGCTAGGCCCTGGCACTTAAGGAGCTGTTGCGCCAAATATTTATATTTATTTTAATGACCCACGAACTTAAAACACACTGAAATGGAAAAAAACAGAAAGCATATTAGTCGTCGGTTACGTATGACTAGAGGGTGCATACTAATTACCTATTTTTCAGAAGCGACCAGTAGCGATACTTAAAGAGGTAGGATACTCAGATATGATTCTAGGTACCTGCTGAAAAAAAAGAAAAAAAGAACAAATTATGAAAAACCGAAATCTTATTTCTGACTAGTCAAAATAAGGGCGTATCCTCTCCACGATAAGTCAACTCATGGAGAGGGCTCTGGATAAGGTACACTCATGTGCTACGAGCTGTGGCCTCGAAGTAAATCCGGAGAAGACTAAAATGATGCTGTTTACCACTAAAACCAAGGTACCGGCATTCACCCCCCCCCAAACTAGATGGTCAGCCTCTCTCGCTTTGCTCCAGTGCAAAATACCTAGGCACGGTTCTAGACCCGAAACTTAGTTGGAAACTCAATATAGAACAGCGAATTAAGAAGGCAAGCGTAGCCTTCTATGCCTGTAATAAAACATTCGGTAAGAAATGGGGACTCCAGCCAAAGATAACCCTTTGGATGTACACAGCCGTTGTGCGTCCAATCCTTACTTACGGCGCCATCGTTTGGTGGCCAGCTTTGAGCAAAAAGTACAATATCGACAGAATAAAAAAAGTACAGAGATCGGCGTGCGTGGGTATCACAGGAGCAATGAGGTCTTGTCCAACAGATGCTCTCAGTGTGATCCTGCATCTGATCCCTCTCGAACTACACATCATAGACACAGCTATATGCAGCGCAGTCCGGCTCAGGGAATATGTATGCTGGACTACAAGGCCATATGGTCACGGCAAGGTCCTGGAGACGATTCCTAGTGAACTGGTTGCGCCCTCTACCGACTACACGATACCCAAACTCAACTTCAGAAAATCGTTCTTAGCAAAATTCCCTTCCAGAGAAGAATGGAAGAACGGACGCGTTACCTGCAACTATGATATAGGGATATACACGGACGGTTCGAAGATGGACTGCGGAGTCGGCGCAGGCATCTTCTCTGACCAGCTGAATATATCAAGGTCCTTCCGTCTCCCAGACTCTGCCAGCGTTTTCCAAGCGGAGCTTCTTGCGATTCGAGAAGCCTGCCGCCTGCTAAACAACCTTCCAACATCTAACCACAACATCGCTATTTTTTCGGATAGCCAGGCTGCCATCAAGGCCATTGATGCAGTCTGCATCTCTTCAAAACTGGTAGAGCAATGCCGGTTTGAATTGAATCAACAAAGCACTTACTCGAGAATCACTCTCATCTGGGTCCCAGGGAGAAGTAATGCTTAAAAACTAAGCTGCGACTGTTCCACTCGAACGTAGAATCGGTGCTGTTTTATGGATGCCGTATCTGGAAGGTGGACACCATTAACACACGCAAGCTCCAAGTCTTCGTAAACAAATGCTTAAGAATCATCTTAAGGATTTTTGGCCGAACCGTATCTCCAACCAAGAACTTTAACTGAGACCGGGCACACCATGCAGTGGAATCCGCTCACCCAAGCAGACATAATAGCGGGATGCACTAGGCAAACGTAGCGCAGAACAGTTGAGGAGGATTCGAACTCTTTAGGAATGAGTTGGAGGTAGCCCAAACGCGTTGCGGAACTCCGAATAAGATGGCACACAGGCGTGGTTGACGCTCTAAGCCCGCCGAGGGGTTAAATGATCTAAGTAAAAGTAAGTAAGTGCGACAACGGACGAATAAAATTGCTTCCTGTGTGCTGGTATACGAACAGTAGAGAAATGTGAAAAAAACAAATCCTAAGCTTGCAACTCACAGTCTTTACTTGATGCACAGCTCTCTACCAACATCTCTGAGACACGGTTCTTCTAGTTTCCCAAGCCAAGCATCCGTGAATACTTAGTACTGAAAACAAGGGTTTAGTTTTCCGTATCGGATCTTGAACCTGGAATCTAGAACTGGAAGATCGTCTTACCTAGAGCACTGTTGTCCATTCGCTCGATGTGGCCGAGCTTTTTCAAAATTCTTGTTAAGTTAGGAATCTAGTTAGCCTGACTCTCGGGCCGACCAAACCGGATCCATGGTGCTTGTTGTTATTCGATGCCTGGGTGTTTCTCGTAATCAGTACTGCCTCATCCCGTATCGTGCATTTCGATATTTTTAAGAAATCTACGGCTAAATGTTTACTTTCAATTTTTGTGCCATGTACCTAGATAGATAGTCACGGTTTTCAGGAGTTCCTCCGAAATCTTCTTCCTCTCACCCGCTCGTAAAATTGTGCGGCCGAATCTCTCTATCATCAATCATCGCCTTCTAGATCTAGAATCATAACAGGATGTATGAGAAAATGTGTGGGCCAGTTCTCCTGTCGGACATGGCTGCAGGACGCTTGTAGGCTTTATTCTGGTAGAAAAATTGAGTTCCTTTTTAAACAGAGAATATTGAAATCAGGAGCCTATTTTTAATATTGCTGGCCTACCCATTTCAATAAAACGTACTAAGACACTCGTTTAATTTACTGAAAATGAATGGGTATAGAATATAGCGAGTTCTAGTGAATAGCTCGATACGAAGGTAAGTATAAAATATATCAATCAAAGAATCTGTAGGCTGTATAAGCCCTATTTACCAATTACATCTGCCTCTTCTATTTAAGAGATACATCAATGTCATTTAAGATTTACATATGTATCTTCAATTGTCAAAAGGATCCACCAAACGTCTACAAATGCAAATACTCGTATACTCAAACCGAACACATGTGACTCGGAATTAATTTAACCTTGCCAACTTTACACCAGAGATGCGTCCCTTTTCATTTCGCTACTTTATTTGAGACAGGGCGCATTGTAGAATCCAATATATATCATTTCCAAACCATTCGAAAACCGCCACCAGACAAAACAAATCCTTTTGTCTCCCCGCACCACCAATCTATCATTTAAATGTTTAATTAGCACACCCATGTTATTTTAAGCCGCAAGCGAATGTGTCCCCGAAGCCACATCCCTACGAATATATTTTCAGGCTTCTCGCTTTTACACACCACACCCTCCACCCTCCCCCTACTTAATTCCTTTTCCCATTCGAAAAGAGGATTTCCATCCCCCTCTGGCAACTCGCATAGGCATCGAATATCGCCTTAAACAAAATACGAAGCTGGGAAATGTGCCAAAGTAAATTCTAATTACTTTTGTAAAAGTTCTTAATGAGGCGACGCGTCCTTACCGGCGAAAAACCAAAACCAGAACAAGAACCAAAAGCAGAAAAAGAAGAAGAAGAAGAAATAATACGAAATAAAAGTCAGTTTGTGTTGCCGACTCGAGATGAGGACGAAGGACTTTGCGCCAGTGTTTTGCACTGAGTAGCTCATGATTTTGGCGTTCCAATTGGAGACGCTGGATAAATGTAAGGCCCTCGTACAAGTTCCTGTAGTTCTACATGCGTAAGGATAATGAGTTAGCAATGGAAATTTTATGAGGGACTTACTTTTTCCTCTCCTGCTTTACAACACCCTGTTGAAGGGTGGATAACGACGGTACCTCAACCACTGGTCGTTTTCGTTCCTTCAGCTTTAAATTTATCCCTTATCATGTTACGTCTTTAATATAAATAACGTTTCGCACTTTTAAGGATGTTGTCAGAGGGATATTTGGGATTTTTTTATATTTTCGTGTATTTGGCAACAGAAGACGAGCTGTAATGTATGGGGGGATGATGGTAGATGAACGCACCTTTTGTATTTGATGCCTTTAGGGGCATCAGAGCCCTTACGCGCAGTGCGATGTTTTCAGAGTAATAACTCGGCGACATAAAATTATTTCATAAAAGATAAAAGAAAGGAGACACAGAGAGATGATTGCGGGGGATAATGAAAATGACAAAATATATTGGAAAAGTGTCAATCGACAATGAAGAGGACAAGAAAGCTTTGATGACATTGAAGTGGTGAGGATGAGATAAAACTGTTTTGTTTGAGGGTGGGGAGGCAAATTTACGAGTCAGTACTCCTCGAGAGGGCTCACCCTCTGTTGGGTGCGTTTAATTGATTTGGGAGGATTTTATGAGTGCGGATTTAGTGGTAATTTCAATAACGTTGAGCACCGATTCGTGTTTCTTGTAAAAAACGATATATTTTAGTATCTACATAAAGTTTCAAAATAGAAGTTCTACTTCGTTAATTTGAAAGGAAATGGGGGTAATTCACAAGAGTTTGAGTAGCATCATCAAAGTGGCTTCTGTAGGAGATGGAACAATGGCGGAAGCTACTATTCCAGTAAGGGATTAGAATAGACAGATGAATAGAACTTAAATAGGAGTAGAGGTACCCATGCTAGGTATTTAGGAGTTTTCCTGGATCCTAAACTTAACTGGAAACTAAACATTGATCGCATGGTAAGGAAAGCTTTCTAAGTCAGTAGCAAGACCTTCGGGAAAAAAATGGTTCTTCATCCCAAATTGACCCTATGGCGCCAAGATATAACCAAATTTAACAAGGCACAAAGAACAGTATACTCGTATATATGCACCATAGGCGCTCTACGATGAATTCTGCCAGTTGCTCTAACAGTGTTCCTGCATCTTTTACTACTAGATCTACATATTAAAACATTATGGCATATAGCACCGTCAGGCTTAGAGAAGCTGGGTGATGGACTTCGCAACCCTACGATCATAGCAATTTTCTTGATTCGCTACCGAAAGAATTGGTATCGACTCTAACAAATTACATTATCAATAAAATGAACTTAACAAACCATTATGACGTAAAATTTCCCACAATGGTAGAATGGAACGATAGACAGATGGCTAAAAATGTTAATCTAAAATTCGGCGGATATAGTGATTGTTCAAAGATGGACTGTGGGGTCGGTCCAGGTATGCTTTTGGAATCTTTTAACGTCTCCAAATCTTACAGCCTTCCTGATACTGTCAGTCTATTCCAAACGGAGTTTTTAGCAATCCGAGAAGCTTGCCGTCAGATCAAACTACACACGAATACAATGCCAAGGAAAAACGTTGCTACATTCATTAACCCTAGAAAGCTAACCTTATTTTGTGCACTCATTTTGTAAATTCAGTTATTCAGTTATATTTTATTAACAAAAGATATTAAAATTAATTAATCCAAAGTAAATTAACAATAGTTTTCGTTATTTTTTAATTTAATTTTTTTTTTTTTTATGTTCTCGACATATGGTCTCATGTTGTACTACGACATTATGTTGCTTATTTTTATGGGAGTAAAATTTACGTAGGTTAGCTTTCTGGGGTTAATTGCCAAGCCGTTATTAAAGCCATCGCTTCGGTCACCACATCCTCCAAACTAGTTCAAGAATGCCGAAATGAGCTAACCTCTCTAGATGATAAAATCAAGGTAACTGTGGTAAAAACAATTGATCTTCTAAGTAGAGCGCGTGCAGATATCGCCAGAATAACAGCAATTAGCGCGAATCACTGACTGATAGGAGACCATACAGTAAAACTAGGTATCCTCCATAATGCGCATTGCCACAGTTGCGACATTGCAACCGAAAGAGAAACTCTGGCCCACTTTATATGCGGTTGTCCACGTGCACTAGGCAAACGATTATTCAATTCGCTTGGCTAGGTCCCAAGAAATTATATTAGAGAACTAATATATTTCCTAAATTCAACAGGATAGTTTAAATACTCCTCAACAACACACTTTCAAAAACCAAATGTGGTTTTCTCTTCTGAACCATCACTTCTGCCTACCTACCCCAGAGCCATTTTTTCGTTCCACAATATCACCCATATAGTAAAATTAAATTTCGATGTTTCCGTATTTTTTGAAATGTCTAAATATCCTTGAACCTTGTTTGAGCTGCTGGCCATCGTCACTCGTTAAATTAATCAGCGAGATCGACTGACTTATGCCCGCCGCACACTGGTCCAAAATGGCAATCCAGTTGGACAAAATTCAAATTTTTTGTTGCTCCAAGTAAAAAATAATGAAATTATTAATATGTTCAAAAATGGTCTATTCATAATGTGACAAAGTATTTCGGGCCACTTTGTAAAAATAATGGTACTTGGAGAGCCCAAAGTGCGCGCTTTGGATGACATGGCTGCAAAGAATAATGTAAGCAAAATCAAACTGTCAGAAGTAAGTATTGCATTTTCTTGCGTATTACAAAGTTATGACATTTTGTTTCAGAGGGTAGCCGAATTTCCAGAAGAGAATTGCTTGATGAATGGAAAAAATGTACTCAGGGTGGCAAACAAAGTGCGTTGTATAATTGTGTCCTAGAGAAACTCGATACTAAGGAAGTCTCAGCTGACAGTATGGATAAAGTTTATTCGATTTTGAAGACATTTAATGGATATGTAGGCAAAAATGGAAGGAATGTAGCAGGAACTCCGCTATTTTTGAAAAAAGTAATAAATCGTGGCTGAGTGAAAATAGAGTGTTACCAGTCCTTAAAGGCGGTGCGCATGCCGCTGAGACAGAGCCTGGCGCATCAAATATTTCATCTGCAGGCAGACCTCGAAAGGAATTTAGTGCTGCAAGTGAAAGAACTGAGGCTGAAGAGGCGCAGAGTGCAATATTTGCTAAATTCAACTGATTTCTCTGAATTAGTTTATGCACCAGAAACAAGTTTACGTGCGGTTGGGTGCGGTTGGAATGAAGGACAGAGCAAGCAATTTCAGGTTCTCCGAGGAAAGCTACGAAGATAAAATGGGTATTACAATCACGGTCCGTAGAATTGAAGCCTTATTCAACCGAAGAAGCGCTAGCATTTATTTTGGATGCTAAATTATCAGGTAATTCGAAAAGAGAATTGTCCATGAACAAATAAAATGCATTCAGGAAAAATTTCAAATCCAACTTGGATTGCTTATCGATGTACCGAAACCAGGAAGTGGGACTACAAATGATGGCAATACTTCTCGTCGTTGCTTCGGAATCTGCTTCCATAACAGAACTGAATGTTGAGCTTACAATACTGCACACAATGTCTAGCAGTTTTGATATCAACATTGAAAAGTTTACTATAAGAAAACCGCAGAATTGTATGTTAGTATTTACCCATGGTACTATTATATATGCCTCTGACTGTGCACAAGATACTATTTCATGGGCCAGACGTGGTGCAGAATTCGATTATCCCTATTGGACAAATCAAATCCCCGGGACCGGATGATATTTTTCCGGCCCAGATTCAGACGGCCTTCAATATAGTATGGCAGTATCTTTCCTGCATTCATTCTGAAGGCTTGTCTTGAGCTCGGAACAACACCAACTGTCTGGACCGAGGTAAGAGTGGTCTTTATACCCAAAGCAGGCAAGACATCGCACACCCTCCCAAAGGACCTAAGACCTATTAGTCTAACGTCGTTCCTTCTCCTGATTCTGGAAAGAATCCTGGACCTACACATCAAGGCCACTACTGATAGCACCCTACTATCCACGTCACAGCACGCCTACCAAAAAGGTAAATCTGTCGAAACGGCTTTGCACTCCATTATCCACCCTATCGAAAAATCACTCTCAATCAAAGAGTTCACCCTAGTGTCATTTCTAGACATAGAGGGAGCCTTCAACAACGTTGAAACAAATTCGACTACCAGTGCCTTACGTAGGCTCAACATCTGCGAACCCATCTGTTGTTTCATAGAACACATTCTAAAGAACAGGGTAATAACACCATCCTTCGGAAGTAGCACTGTCAAGCGACATGCACATCGTGCTCAACGAGTCCCTTCTAAACATAAAAAAACTGGATGCAATGTTATTGCCTGTGCAGACGATGTCGCCATTCTAACAACAGGCAAATACCCGCAGACGCTGGCCGATGTCATGCAGTCTGCTCTTAATGAACTGCTCAGATGGACCGATAAATGCGGCCTCTCCGTTAACCCGACGAAGACCGAGCTAGCTCTATTCACAAGAAAACACAAGCTACCTGACTTCACTCCGCCCAAGATAAGAGGATCCACCCTCAAGTTTTCAAACAGTGCTAGCTATTTAGGCCTAAAGCTTGACCGCAAGTTAATTTGGAAAGAGAATGTTGTCGAACGGACCAGGAAATCGCTGGCCGCCCTATACATCTGCAAGCAAGCAGTAGGCTCCACCTGCGGCCTTAAACGAAGCATCATGCACTGGCTATACACGTCGGTCATTAAACCGATTCTCATGTATGGAGTATTGGTATGGTGGTCCGCCTTGGAGAAGAAATCCAACCTATCCATAATGGAAAAACTCAGCGAGTTGCATGTCTCAGTATTACCGGTGCACTGAGAAGTTCTTCCACAGCGGCCCTCCAAACCATGCTCCACCTGCTTCCGATTAACATCGTCAGTAAGCAATTGGCTGTCAGCTCGGCAATAAGACTGAGAAGCTCCAACCAGTGGAAGGAGCAACACACGGGACATGCCAATATACTGTAATAGAAGTGGCCGATCCTGCCAAATACGACTTCCCAACGTGGCGACAGGTACTGAAGAAAACACAATTTATTTGGTTCTCGAGAGGGTGAACTTGTTTCTTTTTTTATTTAAATAAAATTCTCCCCAATTAAATGACTAACTAACAAAAGAAATCTAGTACAGTTTTATTTTGTTGTCTGCGCATCTCTATATGGCCGATGTCGTTGCTACTCAAAAATAGAACTCATCCCTGGACTGCTGTCAACCTCCTTTTATATGCGACTCTGGATTTCCAGGCAAATGCCAAATTTTCCAGTTCGCTGCTGGAACATTATTTGTAGAAAGTCTGGTAAGTTCTTCAATGTTCGAGTAGACAGATTCTATGGCTTTCGCGATTGTGCTCGGCTTTATTTTCTTACCTGCGCAACAATACTTTCGATGCACCGTCATCTTCCCAATTCCACCGAATATGTCCACCGAATATGATTTGAACAAGGGCTACACGCACTTGATACCGGACAGAAGTGAGTGGACGCAACGCAATGTCCTTTACAACGAATCGCTGTCAATTTTCACGGACGGGTCTAAAACGAAGGACGGAATCGGTACCGGAATTTTCTCGGCTAGCACACTATCAACACCTGATATTGTTATTTATGTCAACTGTCAGGCAGTCATCAAATCCCTCGCATCCAGCACTACGAGATCTAAGGCAGTGAACGACTGTCGCATATCTCTTAACGAGATAGCTGGTCAGTACAACCTCACCCTTTGCTGGGTACCAGGTCACTGTGACATACCGGGGAATTGTGCAGCCGACGAACTAGCACGACAAGGCTCCTCTGGTACAGATAGCATAAGCATCACCGACATCGAAGCGTCAGCGTCTTATGTTAAGTACCTTATTCGAATTGATGCCGAGAAAGTAGCCAATTATCGATGGCAACATCTAGACCAATGTCATACCGCCAGGTAGCTCTGGCCGATACTCAATAAATCCAGGTCCATCGGACTCTTGAAGCACAAGAGAAGAACCCTCTCAAAAATAACAAAAGTCCTCACTGGACACTGCGTCATAGGAAGACATGCCCAAAGATTAGGTATCCCTCATAATGACTTCTGCAGAAGCTGCAGTCATCTCCTGTGCGCCTGTACTGCGCTCGGGAGGATAAATGTAGCGAAAGTTTGTTACAATATTATCTTCCTCATAGGCTCTACAGCTTCTACAGAAGTTGCTGGAGGGTATATCTTCATATCAATGCATACATGCTTGAAATGATATAGTGATATGTATAGTGTAATGATATAGTCCAACTTAATGAGTATATATCTGCCTAGAATCTATAGGTAATTAGAAGATGAAATTTCGCAATTTTCAGCAAGATCTCAAAAAGTCTTCTTTATGACCCTACGTGCCATATGGCTATAGAAACCATCGTTTATTGAAATCGCAATTTGACAAGCTGAGTTGATTTTAAGAAAGTGACCTGTTATTGGCGTAAATAATCGTGCGATTTGACATAACTAAGTCAACATTTTTCATCGCATTCGCTACATACGGCCACCATTACTCCAAAAAGTGTTCCGAAATTAGACGGACAGTGGTAGGTACCATATGCCTAAAAACACCTTCGAATATTGACTGCATGAATCTTTCAAATGAAAAAAGAATTTTGATTAAAATTAGTGTTTTGTGTTATATTTATATATTTATAGTTTTACCGGACCTACTTGTAATTCTTCAAAATACTTGATGACAGCTAGTGAAGACATTTTTGGTTGAGACACAGGACGGTCTATTTCAAAAATTCTGCCCCAATTAAAAGAAAGTAAGTTTCAGGGAATGCGTGAGGGTAATATTTGGTAGCTATATAAGATTCGCATGCGATTTCCAAAAATATTATAATATTCTTCAAGTTTTTGAAATAATGCTACAGTGTCAGTTGATGGAATAAGTCGGTATCTACATATACATATTACATTTCATTTTCATTTAAATTCTGAGGACTTTAATCTTTGGTATTCAGGGTCATCGGCCTAGACCGCAATTTAAAAGCAGTTGACTGACCTCGGTCGATACGCAGAGTGCGGATGTTACATCAAGATAGAAGTGCATGTCATGTCCTTGTTCAAGTGACTCACCTTTTTGGGTTATTCCCATAACTTTTATAAATATTTTATATTTCTATTATCCCATCTGCAAGTCTATTTGCATTTTCACTCTAACCTACCGAAGCTATGAAATAAACTTTGACGGTCTATGCAATATTTTTAATAGGCTCCCTTATGCTCACGTTGTGCTTAGGAAACAAGTCACACAGGCTTCTCAAAAACTCATAAATTCCCCAAAGATCGCAGCAGCACGTGAGTGTCGTAATTTCAAACGAGATAGCTTTTTATAGCAGCTAACGCATACTGTACTAGTACGTACACACTTGCGGAAGTAAACGTTACCAGAAATATGTAAAGCGACCCCCAGAACAGCGCTCCTTTAATGTCGTTCATAAAATTTTACATGCCCAGTCTTGAGTTTAATTTTTTTTTTTTGTAGATATCCATTCCGGATGAGATACAGCGTCTAAAATCTCAATTAATCACCACTTAACCACTTTCCGTGATACTTTACTCTTTTACGGTCCCAAACCAATGAGGGTTCAAGTTTCTCGGTAAACTTTTATATGCTTTGTCTTGACTTCTTGCCACCATGAATTAAAGTTCCCAATGTATTTCGAAATTCCCTGGAACTTTAAGGTTCTCCACCTATACCAGGATAATTGCATTCTCAAAGAAATTGGGTAACATTTTCACTTTGTGTGTATGGGTGTGGTGGTGGTTTAGCAATCCTAGCAGACGGCATCAGACATGATACTTGCACAATATGATGACAGTCATAACCACAAGGACGTCGACGATTCCTTAGAAAAGGTGTTTAGTGTGCACACGACAATCTGCGATATGAAGACGGCAAGGAAATTGTGTTGGGATTTCGAGTCGTCGTGATGGTGATTTGTGGTGTGTCTGCGCTGAGATGAGTACATGTTGTCGAGGGTGTACTTCCAATGTGAACATGAAGATTCGTTTCGTGGATTATGATAGGGATGAGCAAAAAAAAAACAGGAAATAGTCTGCAAATTTTATTAAATTTCCCACGCAGACTTGTATTGAGAAAAGCCTAAGGCAATGTTCTTCAATTGGTGCAAGAGATGGAATTGTGATTGATTTTGCAACCTATTTTCACTCACGGAGTCTATGGTAATTCAAAGGTCGTTCGTTTTATACAAAATTGCTACATTGTGTAGCTCCATGTCAATTGATGCTTTTTAATGATTTTTACCGACCACACAAAGCTTAGAACGATGAGTATCTGCACACGTCGCTATAATGAAATATTTTTCGTAATGTGTTACACGCCTTAGTTAATGGAAATTTTCCAAGTAGAATAATGGAAACAAAGTATCTGTTTATTTGCATTCCTAATGGATTTTATCATTTTGGTAGGTAGCTGCTGTGATGACCAATTTTAGGAGTTTTTCTATAGTTAGGTTGAGGTTGATGTATGATGTAAAATTGTAAACTATTGTACCAATTTTTATAAATTTTATAAATAATAGTGTTATAGCCCGCCTAGGTGGTTGAACGGTACTGCAAGGCATTACATCAAAACGCAAACGTTTTCACTTAGCTGAGGCCTACTAACTCCTTCTATCAACATTCACCTTGATCGGAGATTGGGTAACCTACCCCTTTGGAAGATCTCAGCAGACGAGAGAGGAGGTAAAAGTGATCTCCCACTAGAGCACTTCTTTTTGTTGCAGACAGCAGCGGATGAGTTCCCTGAATCGAGTCAACAGTGGCGTCTACAGCTCCAGTTATGTTGAGCTTAGTGGACACCTTGCGAGAGCTGCTTCGACGTATTCGGATCACAGGTCGGTAAGGAATTTTACTCAGGACCTTGGAATAGAGATGGCAGCGGAGGAGACTTTATGAGTCAACGGCTCACACTGGAACTGGTTGGGGGTTGTGCCGTCGGTGTAACTTCCCTACCACGTAAAAAAAACACTGGTTGAGAAAAAAACACAAGCCTCGGATAAAAACGATTCAACTACTGACGACCCCAGCAAACGAAATAAGGACAACGTCTTTGGGATCTGTACGTGGAATGTTCGGATTTTTAACAGACCATGTATGGCTGAATAATTAGCGGAGGCACAAGACTGCTATAAAATAGAAATAACCGTCATCCACCAAGCGTGAAGGAATGGGCCGGGCAAATTGGGGATGAAAAACTGTGACATCTACTACGGTGATTTCTACAGTGACAACAAGTAGTGCTTATTCCGATGGGCATTTGCTGTACGCGGCAGACTTATGCAAGAAGTCTTAAGCTCCCGACACGTGAGCGACCGTTTTAAAACAGTCGGGATCGATGCTAAATTTGCTAACATAAGCCTGATATAAGTTAACATGATCCGCTGTCTACCTGTGGAATGCAAAAGTGCAAGCAATGCAATCCAGTCGCACGCGCATCCGTTGGGGGAATCAACTTTCAATCTTCGTGCAAGTTAGGCAATGGGTCTGCGTGGGAAATGCAACTGAGCAATTTTATATTTAAGAATTGAAATATGTAAAATATCTATGTCAGCATTTTTAGGTTTAGAGATAATATTGTAAAATAGAATTCAGCATTCGAATTGTGACCCGCAAACGGAGCAGTTGGCTCTCGAAAATAAATCAAATATTTTTATAACGTAAACTGTGATTTTATTTGGAACCGGTTGGAGGTTCCCAATTGTATTTTTTTAAGTGAACCTCAAAGGACATTGTTAACTTATATGTTCATGCCCACACGGAACAAAAGGACCCTGCTCCCAAATATTGTTTCTTGGAGCTCCTCGACAAAATATGCGAGCAATGTTATAAATACGACCTTAAAATCGTACTGGGCGATTTTAACGCCAGATTAGCAAAGGAGAAGGTCTTTGGTAGGGCAGTCGGTAAACATAGCATACACGAAACTACGTCTGACAACGGACTAATGCTAATTGGATTTCGCTCTGGAGCGAAACATCACTATAGCATGCACATGGTGGATGTTCGGACCATCCGATCGGCCAACATAGACTCGGATCGTTGTAGCCAAGGTACGAATGTGGATATCTCAAACTGAGCAACAAAGAAACCACCAGAGTCTTCACTGAATACGTATCCCAAAATCTTTTAAACACCCCTATGCTACCAACATCAAGTGTCGAAGGCCAGTAGCAACGCTGCCGCCATGCCATCAGAAATGCCGCAACTGCTGTGCTGGGTTTCGTCCGACCAACACCGTGAAACTCCTTATTTGACAATTTAACGCTCCGACTACCGACTGTGTTACTGTGAATTCAAGTGAATTGTAGAAGGGTTTGCCTAATGCTTGATGTCCAGCCCAGCTAGTGCTGGACAAGTGCAGATGCAGTGGATAATTGTTTCCTTTTCGGTGGCTATGTTGCAACTACGGCAGTGTATATTATATGGGATACTTAGTTTGGCTGCATGCTCTCCTACCGGCCAGTGTCCCGTGATTATCGCGATTGTACGGCAATGTCTTTGCGCGTTCTGTTCAATAGGGCGGTTGTTTTGGTCTTATTGTAGTTAGGCCACATCTTTCTGGATATAAAGCAGTTCGTTAACCTGGACCATTTAACGTTAGCTTTTCTAAGAAAGATTGAGGAGATGTTTGCCTTAATTGCTCCGAGCGGGGTGTGGACAGGTTCCGCAAGTGAGCAGTGGAGGGCTGAGCCTCGCCTGGCCAGTTCGTCAGCACGTTCGTTGCCATCGAGGTTGCTGTGGCCTGGAACCCAGACTAGGGTCACCGTGCATTGGCCATCTAGCGAGACCAGCTCCTGTCGGCATTCTAGTACTAATTTCGAGGAAATGGTTTCCGAGGCAATGGCATTGATAGCAGCTTGGCTATCAATTAAAATAGCGATTCTTTGCCTTGGTAGTGTATTTGTGTGTGACTTGATTTGGCGACAGACTTCGCAAATGGCGAGTAATTCCGCTTGGAAGACACTGGCAGCGTCCGAGAGTCTATATGATCTTGCAATGTTCAGGGACTCCGAGAAAACACCCGCACCAACCCCACAGTCCATTTTTGAACCATCGGTGTAGACTGTTAGATCGAAACCACTGGTCGCCTGTCCATCTTGCCAATCTTTTCTTGTAGGGAATTGTACATCGAAACGCTTTGTAAAGTTCAATGTGGGGATGATGTGGTCTGTTGGAGTCGATACGAGTTCTCCTGGTAGAGAATCTAGGATATTGCTGTGTCCATAAAGTTTCGCAGTCCAGCACTTGGACTCTCTGAGTCTGATTGCGCTGTGCGCTGAGATGTTTGAGATATGTAGATCTAGGGGTAAAAGGTGTAGCAGGACTGTTAGAGCGTCTGACGGAGTTGACCGTAGGGCGCCTGTGGTGTCTATGCATGCTGCTCTTTGCACCTTATTTAGTTTGGTTATGCTATAGGCTTTTTTAAGGGTCGGCCACCATACTATCGACCCGTAGGTAAGGATTGGGCGTACTACGGCTGTGTACATCCACAGTTTTGATTGCAGGCCCCATCTTTTGCCGAAGGTTCTGTTGCAGACATAGAAGGCTATACATGCTTTCTTTACTCATTCGTCTATGTTTGGTTTCCAGTTAAGTTTAGGATCTAGAATAACTGCTAGGTACTTAGCACTGGAAGAGAAGGAGAGTATCTGACTGTTTAGTCGAGGAAGATTGAATTCGGGTACTTTGGTTTTTGTGGTGAAAAGCATCAGTTTAGTTTTATTTGGGTTGACTCCAAGTCCACACTTTCTGGCCCATGCGGTGACTTTACTTAGAGCCCTCTCCATGATCTCACTTATCACGGGAGGAAAAAGTCCCGACACTAAAATCACCATATTGTCCGCATACTCAACTACTTTGATTCTTTCTCTGTCTAAGCATAAAAGGATTTTATTCATGACTATTAGCCATAGTAGAGGTGAGACGACTCCATCTTGGGGCGTTCCTCTACTGGCAAATTTGGTTATGGTGCTGTTTCCTAGAGATGCCTGAATGGTTCTAGTGCTGAGCATAGAGACTATCCATTGGCTTAGGTAGGTTTCTATGCCCAGCTCCGTGAGGGACTTTAGAATTACTTCAGTGTGTACATTGTTAAAAGCTCCTTCTATGTGTAGAAAGGTAGCTAGAGTGTATTGCTTATACTGTAGGGATTTTTCCATTGTTCCCACTACTTCATAAAGAACTGTTTCTGTAGATCTTCCTTTGAGGTATGTGTGCTGGGATTTGGAGAGACATGACTCGATTATATCTCGCAGATGGTGGTCTAGAACGCGCTCGAAGGTCTTCAAAACGAAGGAGGTCAGACTGATTGGTCTGAAATCTTTCGCGTTCTCATGTCCGCGCCTCCCCACCACTCTCACCTGTCTCCTTTAATGGGGTACATGGTTATTTAGGATGCAGCTCCTGAAAATTGGTACGAGCCATGGAATTGCTACCTCTTGCATTTTTTGTAGCATAATGGGCAGAATACCATCTAGGCCTGGCGATTTATAAGGGTCGAAGCTGCGAATGGCGAAAGGAGATTTTTTCTTCGGTAATAATGGGTATTATGTGTTCCCAGGATTGCAGGCATTGCAAACTGTTAGGCTCTGTGTAACTGTTTTTACATCCGGGAAAGTGGGTGTGTATCAAGATCTTTTGTTTTTTTTTTTTTTTTGCCTAGGGGGTAGTGGAAAAACGCTAATGCGCACGGGAAACAGTCCCGCTCTGTTTCTAGTAGTGTGAGACTCACTACTCACTAAAAAACCACCTTTAACCCCTTCTTTCTACTTGACACAATCCACTCCGGAACCGCTTATCGCATTACTTCAGAGTGGTGTCGTTTTCTTTCCCCTCTGGGGACCGGCTTTTTCATATTCAGCTCCTGGTGCGGGTTTATACATTCTTGCCGGTAAGGCTTTTATCTACTTTATGTAATTTGTGAGGGAATGTTGGCGTCTTCCTCTCTCTTTTTGGATCTTAGTACCGTCTCGATAAAGGAAGATATTCTATTCCATGTGTCGGTACTCGAGATCATCTTGCTTATAGCATTTTCCGGAGAAAAATGTATCAAGATCTTTAAGGATTCTGCAGTTGACTCCATCCACTTACCATCCAACCTTTTCAGGAGAGATGGATTGAAATGATCCTTTGATAGAATCTTGGTGAGTCTAGCGGAGTCTTTGAGGGTATCAATTGATTGGCAATATTCTATCCAGGACCGTGTCTTGGCCATTCTGATAGCTTTTTTGTATATTTTAAGGCTGTCCGTATAAGGTTGCCAGTATTTGCACTTGTAGCAGATATTGAAGGTCTCTCTAGTCAGTTTCCTGAGGTTAGAGAGTTCTTCGTTCCACCACGGAGGGAAGGGTTTTTTGTTGTATTTGACTGGACACGCAACTTTAAAAGCATTATTGAAGGCTTTTTCAAAAGTCTTTACTTTTGTGTCTAGTTCTGCAGTGGAGGTTATTAAAGCATTTGGAGTTCTACGTACCCTTGATCCAACGAGTTGACTCAACTTTATCCAGTCGGTCCTTTTGGGGTTTCTGTAGGGTTTGGGAGTCTCGATCTCGAGCTCTACATTGAAGAGGATCCAATTATGGTCTGAAAAAAACTTCAGATTGGATACTCTCCAGTTCTCGACTTTCATACTACTACTGTTATTAGGGAGTGTAACGTCTATGACATCTTCCCAGCCGTTGAAATTTTCCGTACTCGGAAAAATAAAGGTTGGAGTTTTGCCTTTGTTACATATTGAAAAGTTATTTGCAAGGATATATTCAAACAAGGACTCACCTCACTCGTTGCTTACGGAACTGCCCCATAGCACGTGCCTGACATTTGCGTCACAACCCATAAGCAGGTTGGTCTTTATTGTGGAGATACCCGTCACCATATCCTGAAATTCTTCTGGCGGTGATTGACGGTCGTGTGCCATTAAGGCAGATGAGATGTTTAGGTCTGCACTTCCTGCGTTCCCTATTTTGACCGTTGTTAAATCCGACGAGCTAAAATTTGGACATATAAAGGCTTTAATATGCTTTTTAGCTAGAATGCAGGTTCTTGGCTTACCATGGTTGATGTTATTCCGGTTGTAAAAAAGGTTGTATTGGTTGTCATTGAGGTCCTTAATGTCAGGGCCGTTCACCCAGGGTTCTTGGACAATGCTGATATCAATGTTTTCCTCCTTGAGAAAAACCACCGGATTATCTGTAGCAGTAATCGAGTGGTGCAGATTAATCTGAATGACCTTCAGCATTAGTATTATTGGTGTTATTTGTGGTTTGGGTTGTAATTTCAATCCTCATGTCCTCCAAGAATTGTTGGCATCGTCGACTTCGTCTAAGTCGCCAGTGAGACTAGAGGATCGGAAAATTTTGACTTTGTCTCGTCTCGTCTCGTCTGTTTTCGAAGCGGAAACTTATGCAATCCTAATGGCTATGAACTACGTTGTGAAGAACAGGTGCAAGGGTCGAAGTATTTGCGTCTGTAGTTACAGTCAGATTGCGCGTAACCATTCGCCTTTAACCACTTCCAAGATAGTTCGTGACCGCAAAAAAATGTTTGAAATCGGTTGCAAGGTGGAATTCTCTGTCTTTTATCTATTTTCCAGGTAACACTGGGATATTGAGGAATGAGATCTCTGATGAGAATAGTAGGCAAGCATCAGATGAAGCTTTCTCAAAACATGTACGAGACTTGTGGAGAAGGCGACGATGATGCGAAAATGTTCTTATCAGATGGCAGATAGTTGATTCCGATGTGGTGAGTGTAGGTACTGTAAGCTCCTCATCACTTAAGTGCTTGCTTGGCTTTCTTAGAAAGATAAAACATTTTAATCAAATAGGTAACTAGTTGACCAGTTGCATTGAAGTGCTCCAGTCTAGCGTTTTCTATCCCGACAAAAAAAAAATTATAATAATAAAAAATACACCAGACACGACCTAGCATCCGACTTGCTCTAAGTGGTGTGTTCGTCAATTTAATCCGCTAAATGTGGAAAAGTTGTCCCTTGTTTTGAATCGCATTTGTTCTTTTAGTTTTCCAATTGATGCTGCCTACTATCTGAGATGCTCATTTGCTATCAATCTCATTCGGGCGTTCTGGGTCTAGTGTCATAAGTATGCATGCAATATGTGTTTACTACTATGGTCACCATTAGTTGTGTTCGATCATCTAAGCTCATATTACGTCCATGGGTGCCCTACAATTGATGTTGTCATTGTAGCTTATTGTCGAAGTTCTGCCTTTTTTCAATTATTCTAATCAGTATGATTACGGCCACAAGCAGATAGTGTATTATTTTACAATTTTCCCCAAAATCAGTCATCTAAAATGACCCCACATTTGGGGCTTACTTACATATGTTCAATCATACCCTCACCCCAAAAACACTTACCCTAAATCGTTCTCCGTCAATTTATTAAAAACTCACTTCATCGATGGAACAGCCCAAAAATTCCACAACTGTTGCTATGTCAAGACTTCAAAGCACTGACAATAATTCCCCCCACATGTGCTCGATCACGTACTGAATATTCAATTAATTCCATTTACCAGTACTATAGGTATCCGACCATTTTGTTGGCTAAAAGGGATCACCCCTTCTCTACCTACCTGTTCCATGTGATTTATGCAGCGTCAAAGGCGTGCTATTTTGATTTTCCAGCAACAGAGTATCATTTTATTTCCCTTACATTTCTAAGGCTGTGACCGGATTTATTTGGAACTAATGCTTTCGGCATAAAACCCTTTGCTAGGCGTAAAATAATACCACTCCTGGCTACCACACCTCATCATACGCCTTCCGGCCCACCCGCTATAGACCCGGAATAAGATGATCCGGATTTGAATTCATTAAATTTTGTTTCATGACAGAGAAGTTTCAGTGTCGTCGTCGCCCCGTTTGGATGGAATTTCTTGGGCTTTTTTCAAGTTTTTAGAACTCTGTCAGCCTGTGGTTAAACCGATGACGGCGATGCTTATACAGACGTGGATCCTAATGAGGGTTATGAAATCCAATTTCGCCAGGGATACAGATTTACATGGCTCGAGGGAATGAAAGTGGATTTGAATTTCCGCTTTAATGAGATGATAAAGAAAAGTTCTTCCCACCAAAAGTGATGCCAAATTTTGTATCTTATATCAATTTGAGTTCAAGTCCATTTTCTATATGACAAAATCCATACATTGTGCCTCCTTTGCCAGGTTTTCTGCCACACATGAGGTGTCGTGCGGCGAATTGACGTAGCAAACGAAAGGAGTGAAAAATGTTTTTCAAAATCCAGTACAAATGTTGCCTTGGGATCAATTAACTTCATCCCCATGTGAAACGTCCTGGAAAAAAAAAAACAAGAACAGATTACACCCTGGGGGATGTGGATACCCCAACTTGCTACACAGATGGTGAAGCATACAATGGTGTATCTTCCGCTAGTGGAGATGGTTTTTCTGCTATGTGCCATCTGCCGGAACGGTGGACGTTATTTCAATGGTTAGGAAAATCAGTGGTCCTTAGAAATGTGGGTTGTGTTTTAATCATGTGCTAATCGGCTTGGATGCTTTGCGAGAGTAGCTTTTTAGGCACTTCTTTTCAAAAGTTTCTGTGTAGAAATTGTTTGCAAAGTTTATACGAGCTTAAGTGGTTTTCATAAAAGGATTATACTTGGATAATAATTAAGAGAGTGAGAACTGTGGACGATGCTTTTGGGAACTTAAATGTTTTCAATACATCTGATCGATTTGCATATAAACGATGAAGGCATTCAATGTAGAAATGTCGATAATATTGGCAAACACGCACATTGACCAACGATTTTTTCTTTCGTTTTGAACTAAATGCGGAAAGTATTTTATCGGAATCATCTACACCACATTTAGTTTTGTTGTAGCATTGGATGATTTCTGCCATTTTCTTTGGCTCAGGTTCAACATCAGGAGTATTATGCATTGTGCTTTGGACGATGGTACATTTATTTTTCTTGCTGATGTAAGATGTTAATGTCCATCACTTGATTATCTACCTTGTCGCGGTGTGATGGCTTATACTAGAGCTCAAGACGCTTGGAATCGACATCGGGGACGTATCACGTCCCAAGCGGTATCGCTGCAACGATGAGCGACTCACTTGAAGAGGCTCGAAGTAAAAACTAAAAGATAATCATCCTACCTAGTCTCTCCTATCCTTTTTTTCTTCCCCACCCCTCCCCCAACTCTTCCCCCTGGGCTGGATCAAGGTGTCAACCGTACCGTGCCGAGGATCAGCCTGGCTGAGGGCCCAGGATAACCAAAAATAGCTCAGTCGTAAACGGTGTATCCAGAGACAGCGGGCACGCTCTGGTATCAACTGCCTTATCTGCATAATGCGGGGCTCTGTGCAGACTGACCACCCTTTCCCTAGCTACTCGTGGGACCAAAATTTCTAACACATACAAAAAACCAGACCTTGAGGCCGGACCTCAACAAAAAAACCCGGAAACAGCCGACATCGTCGGCAGCTCTAAAAGCACTACACGTGTGGAAGAGCATCTGCAGAATCTCTGCATTGACGATTCCGTCAGCGAGTGCTCCGTGCTGTCGGACGAGCTGAATAGCGCTACACCCACGTGCAGTTCAGCTCCTCCACCTCTTCCCAAGCTCACTGACCAAGAAAGGAAATCGCTAAGTCGTGAGACTAAAGCGGCTTTCCGCATCCTTGACCGACTAGGCAAAAAGACGGAAAAGGAGTGGAGTCAGCAAGAGCGGGAATCCCACGTCTGGGCAACTGACATTGCCCGACAGTTCAGCGAGCTAATGAAGCTAAAGCCTCTGCGGCACTTCGCTACCCGTGGGCAACGCCACCCAACCACCCGTGGCACACGCCACCCTTCCACCCGTGGCTCACGCCAGTCCTCCACCCGGGGCACTCGCCAACCCACGAATCAGAGAGTGAATCCCTCTCCTCGAAAGTATCGCTCCCACGCTAACGACACACCGAGTCGATCTGGTTTACCAAACCAAGCTGGGGGCCAGTCCGTAGTCGCGATAGACTCTGCGCCCAAGAGACGCAGGTCCGTAGACGAGGAGTCCAACGCCTCGAAGAAGACAAAGAGCTCAGTGAGCTCCAAACCCTTCTCCGAGACGGTCAAGGACAGCCTCGTCGTCGCGATAGTGGACCTGTCTGACGAAGAGGGGAGGATCTCCTACGATAAGTGGAGGCTCATTGAAGGCAGAGTGATGAACTGCCTTTACGAGCGAATAATAACTCATCCCAACTCTCCACCCACCTTTCAAGACGCTGGCTGGCATCAAGGCTTCGTCAAGCTGATCGCATGCGACGATCAGAACTCGGTCGACTTCATCGCCGCTGCCATTAGCAGCATAGGTGAAATCTGGCCAGGAGCCAAGCTCAAGGCGGTGGAACGGAGCCAAATCCCCCACAGGCCGAAAGCAAGGATCTGGGTTCCACTCGAACCGCCCGAGCCAGCAAAAGTTCTTAGCCTGATTGCCTACCAAAATCCGGACCTACCAGTCAAAGACTGGAAGGCATTTGAGGAGCCACCGAGCTCTAAAAAAACGGATAACGACACCAAGAGATCTGGCCGCTCGCTAGTCATCTCTCTAACTGCCGAATCAATACCTCTACTCCCATTACTCCCCAACCGTTCCCATTCTTCAGCTGCCTTGACGTGGCGGAACGGCTTAAGAGTCAATGACCCTAAGGGTCCGAAAGGACCCCAGGTGAGACATCGAACTAAAGGCTGAGGACGTCTTGACTGTGACGCAAAACCTGTTGAAGGTATGATGGAAGAAACTTGTACGGTATCTACTCCAGGTGGTACTCGTGAAAACGATAATCCACCCGTGGTCTTTTTGACTACGGCCGGGACGAGGATTCTGGAGGTCCCAACCACCATACTTTTACCCCCCGCCTCTGGCGTTGAATCAGAAGTAGTAGCGACGCTTGTTCCAGAAGACTCCTGCAGCTCTGTCTCTGACTCGATTGGTAGACTGGGCTGGAATGGCAAAGAAAGTGGCGGAAAGGCTTCGGCTGGAACGTCTAATCTCTGTCTCAATAGAAGGGTAGCTGGTCGAAGTTGTGTCGATGACGGTTCGACTCGGGAAACCAATAAGGCTGAACGAGCTCCCGAAGCGGCGCACTCCGATGGGCTCCTGACTAAGAGTCAACTGAAAAGGAGAAGAAGGAAGGCGGCAATGGCGCGGTGCAAAGAGGCTGCAGAGTCAGCTGAAGGCGCAAGCGCCAAAAGCAGTCATCCTTCAGTAGCGACAGGAAAGAAGCATAGGTCGGCAGAAAGTATTCCAACTGGAGCCGATCAATCCCTCAGACCTAACGCTGGCTCCTTCTCGGTCGGCTCGAACAGGTCCAATCTGATGGAGCAAGTTTCGCCTGCTCTTCTTAGTGGAACCGTGTGCGCATCTGATGCGCGCTCTTCTGCCGGGCACACTCTTACCGGTGGCGTTATCTGCGCACAAAATCTGGTGGATACTGGTGCTGTTACCCCTAAAGGTCCCAGCACTAGTGGACAGAAAATGGCTGACGCAAGCAATGCCACGGGTAGGGGCGCTCGCCTCGCCGGAAGCATGTGCGCACCTGGTGCGCGCCGTTCTGCTAATAAAACTGCGACTATATCTTTGATATTTTCGCAGATAAACCTCCACCACTCAAAGGCTGCTACCGCTCTCCTAAGTAGCAGACTTTCTGTGGTGCGGATAAAACCCCACATAACATCTATCCAGGAGCCATACGTGCGGAACAAGCGCATATGTGGTTTTGGGGGTGTTCGTGGAGTAACGGTGCTATGTGACGAGCGATCTGAAAGACCGAGAGCTTGTCTAATTGTGCCGAACTTCCTCTCAGTAACCAAGCTTGGACAATTTTGTGGACAGGACCTGGTTGCTGCAGCTGTAAGCTACGAAACGACCGGAAGTTGGAAAACCTTCGTCGTTGCGTCGGCTTACTTCCCTTATGATTCGGTAATGCCTCCACCACCGAAGGCGGTTGCCGAACTCATAAAGTACTGTGACACTCGGGAGATGGGACTAGTCATGTGTTGCGACGCGAATGCTCAGAATACAGTCTGGGGCAGCAGCAAATGTAACACACGAGGAAACCATCTCCTAGACTTTATACTATCGTCTGGCATTGTAATTAACAATATTGGCTCCCAGCCAACTTTTGTTACGGCAAGGAGGCAGGAGGTAATTGATTTGACTTTATCTAATAGGTATTTCAAGTCAATTACTAACTGGAGGGTACTGCCGGAAGTGTCCTTGTCAGACCATAAATACATCGTTTTCCAAATCGAATGCGAGGCCATAACTTTGCAGGAGAGGAGGAATCCGAGGAAAACCAACTGGGTGCGGTTTAGGGAAGAGCTAGACAGATCTGTCAAAACTCAAACTAAACTCAGAACGAAACGAGAGGTTGAGGATGCTGTTCAAAACCTGACTAGCGTCCTTACCAGCTGTTTTGAACTGACGTGCCCATTGACAAAAACCCCCTGCAGAACTCCGGTTCCCTGGTGGAGCACAGAACTGCAGCGACTTAGGAAAGAATCCAGAAAACTTCTAAATAGGTCACTCAAGACAAATTTAGAAGGTGACTGGAATCTTTTTAGATCGAAGCAAAAAGACTACAAGAAGTTAATTCGGTTGTCGAAAAGTGCTTCTTATAGAGATTTTTGTGAAAAGATCGAGACACTCGGTGAAACCAGCAGGTTGGTTAAGGTTCTCAAAAGGGGCAAGCCGATCAAACCGGAGTCACTGAGAAAATCTGATGGCAAGTTTACTGAGACGAAAGCGGAAACTTTTAGTCTTCTGCTGGAGACTCACTTTCCTGGCAATCGGATAATCACTAGGTCGCAGCTTGGCCCGCTTACCCAGGCTGAGCTTGATCTAAGTCAGAAAACTCGGCGCAGCTGGTATATTGCATCAGCCGTGGTAACAGATGAGGCCATCAAATATGCTGTGGCATCTTTTGATGGTTTCAAATCGCCTGGCACCGATGGAATATATCCAGCTATGCTGCAACAGGGTATAGATCAGCTATTGCCAACTCTGAAAAGAATTTTCACC
This sequence comes from Brachypalpus laphriformis, assembly GCA_945910035.1. Lineage (NCBI taxonomy): Eukaryota > Metazoa > Arthropoda > Insecta > Diptera > Syrphidae > Brachypalpus > Brachypalpus laphriformis. The sequence continues at coordinate 42,129,515 of OX246756.1, forward strand.
GCTGGCTTGGCGCTGGCATATATTCCTACACCTTGGCGGACAGTCAGAGTAGCTTTCATACCGAAAATTGGTAAGGAAGACTATTCGCTCCCCAAGAGTTTCAGACCTATAAGTTTGACATCCTTCTTACTGAAAAGTATGGAGAGACTGGTAGAATTTCACGTGCGCAAAGTTGCTTTGAAACTGCATCCACTATCGGAGATGCAGCATGCCTATCAGCGTGGGAAATCCTGTGAGACCGCACTTCAAAATCTAGTGGCCAGAATTGAATGCGCGCTTGATAGGAGAGAATACGCGATGGGTATCTTCATCGACATTGAGGGTGCTTTTGACAATGCGACTTTTGACTGCATGTGCGACTCTGCCAGACAACACGGGGTAGATGAAACATTAGTGTTGTGGATTAAAGCAATGCTAATGAATAGAACGTTGGTAGTGGATGCGGATTGTGGCCAATATGTTATGACAGGGGTAAACAGGGGCTGTCCGCAAGGTGGCGTTCTGTCTCCATTGTTATGGTGCATGGTGGTCGACTCTCTGTTGAACACTCTAAATAGTTCTAACGTCTACGCTCAGGCATATGCGGATGATGTCGCCGTACTTTCTGTCGGGCCATGCCTGGCGACGGTCTGTGCTAACGCGCAGGCGGCTCTGGACATGATCGATGAATGGTGTACTAGGAGTGGGCTTTCGGTGAATCCTCTTAAAACTGAGGTTGTTCTTTTTACGAGAAGGAGGATTTTGACCGGTCTGACTCAGCCAGTACTAAAAGGCGTCACCATTCGCATTTCCAATGAAGCCAAATATCTGGGAGTGATTTTAGATAAGAAACTTCATTGGTCCAAACACGTCGAGTCGAAAACATCCAAGGCGCTCTCAGTCTTCTGGCAGTGTAAGGGTGCTTTTGGCAAGACTTGGGGCTTATCACCGAATAAGGTTCTCTGGATCTACACGGCTATGATAAGACCATTCCTCGCATATGCGTCGGTTGTTTGGTGGAAGGGGCTCTCGCGTAAATATGTGGTTGCCTTTTGTGCGAAACTCCAAAGAACGGCTTGTCTCGGCTGCTCGGGAGCTTTCCCGAGTACGCCTGGCTCTGCTCTAGACGCTTTGCTGAACTTACCTCCCCTTGATACTTATATCATGGGTTGCACTATCAAAGCCATCCATCGTCTTAGGCGAGGCGGTTTTTGGTATACTCCACACTGGAACTTTGATGAACTTGCGCGACACTTATCTTACGACTCCTGTCTTATGGATATGCCGTCTGATGCAATGACACCAGAACTCCAGCTGATGCGCAAATTCAGAGTCGACTTTCCTTGTGTCCAGGACTGGCTTCGGTCAGAGTCTGAGCCGGGAATGGAATGTAGTCGTATTTTCACGGACGGTTCCAAAACCAGTCAAGGGTCTGGCGCTGGTGTCTTCGTGGAAGTCGACAACATTAGACTTCACTTCTCGTTAGGCAAATATGCGTCTGTTTTCCAAGCGGAAACTTATGCAATCCTAATGGCCATGAACTATGTTGTGAAGAACAGGTGGAAGGGACGTAGCATTTGTGTCTGTAGTGACAGTCAGGCTGCGCTTAAGGCCTTGCTTAACCCTTTAACCACTTCCAAAATAGTTCGTGAAACCAAAAACTCTTTGAACTCGGTCGCAAGGCTGAATTCTCTGTCTCTTATCTGGGTCCCAGGTCACACTGGGATCTTGGGGAACGAGATCTCCGATGAGATTGCTAGACAAGGCTCAGAGGAGGCTTTCTCAGGTCCCGAACCCGCGTTGGGTCTTCCAGCGTCCTCGGTTAGGGCTTCCATTGCTGATTGGGTCTCTCACGAGCACAATTGTGTGTGGCATGACTCTCCAGGTTGCAGGTTGACTAAACGCATGCTTCCGGACGTCTGTAAGAAATCAGCGGCATTCTTGCTGTCTCTCAGCAGAAAAGACTGTAGACAACTTATCGGCGTCTTGACAGGCCACTTTGCTTTTGCCAAGCACCTTAACGTGTTAGGCTTAAGTGACACTACAATCTGCGACGCTTGTGGAGAGAGCGACGACACCGCGGAACATTATCTCTGTGAGTGTCCGGCCTTTGCTCGTATCAGGTGGCAGATCTTCGGTGCGGATGTGGTGAGTGCTGGTACTGTAAGCTCCTCATCACTGAAGTGCTTGCTTGGCTTTCTTCGAAAGTCAAGGAAATTCCAGTAAAATGGGTAAATCAGGGTTTGCTCTCTGGCAGTACAATGGACCAGTTGTGTCTGAGTGCTCCAGTCGAGTGTTTCCTATCCCGACAAAAAAAAAAAAAAAAAAAAAATACCTCTACTCCGCGCGAAGGAGTTTAAGATCCGTTGTGGTCTGAAGGTAATTGATGTAAGGCTTTTCACGGCGGACCGTAATAGCATCGCAGGTCCCTCTAACTCGGCGACTCCCGTCCTCCCCCGCGTTGTAATCCATGATGATGAACCATCATCCCCCGATGACCTAAACGCTACCGTCGTGGAGAGGTCCGTATCAGCTCATAATGATGCTAAAACTGATACAGATTAATCTCCACCATTCTTCCTTAGCATCCGCTAACCTGTTACTTCGCCTCAGTGAACGAGGCTTTGACATCGCCCTGATCCAAGAACCTTGGATAAGAGATGACACCGTCATAGGATTAAGGGCCCCAGGATATACGCTATACCACGCGAAGAATGTAGGTAGAACACGAGCTTGCATTCTTGCTAAAACCTCCTTAAACCTAACTTTTCTTCCCCACCATAGCACAAGAGACCTAGCAGTAACGCTGCTTAAATCAAAAAACACCATCATCTGGCTGGCGTCAGGATACCTACCCTATGAAGACCCCGAGTCTGCTCCATCCAAGGAAGTGGAAGAAGTGGTAGATGAAGCAAGGAGGAGAAGAGAAGCCATCTTATTGGGGTGCGACACCAACGCGCACCATGATCTATGGGGAAGTACCGACACTAACCCTCGAGGTAGGTCTATTTTCGAGTATTTAGTAGGCACCGACCTAGTAGTTTGTAACAGAGGAAATAGTCCTACTTTTATTACCAAGACCCGGCAAGAGGTGCTTGACGTCACCTTTGCTTCCCAAAATATCTATCCTGCAATTTCCAACTGGACTGTATCTGACAGTCATTCGTTTTCCGATCACCGCTATCTGGAGTACAAGCTGGAAATCTGTCACAGTACCGCACCCTTGGTCTTCCGCAATCGACGGAAAACCGACTGGTGCTTACACAATAAATCCCTCTCTGCTAAACTATCCAATCAAGTGTACACTACACCAACTACACAATTGGAATTAGACAAGCTAAACACCGTTCTAACTTCTGCATTTAATACAGCTTTCATCGAATCCTGTCCGACCACAAGCAGAAAGGTGGGCAATCGTCCCCCATGGTGGAATGCAGAACTCAACAGCCTTCGCTGCACAAGCAGGAAGCAGTTCAATAAAGCCAAACGAACAAGGCTACCACTGGACTGGGAGATCTACAAAGAAAGTCTGAAGAACTTCAAAATAGAGGTTCGGAAAGCTAGACGTAGATCCTGGCGCGGTTTTTGTCAGAGTATTGACAACACGTCTCAATCCTCTAGACTGCGAAAAGTCCTCTCCAAAACACCAACTATACCTAGTGTCCTCATGAATCCCAATGGATCCTGGGCTGAATCGGACGAAGCATCGCTCAACCTGCTCTTGGACACTCACTTCCCCGGCTGCACGCCTACCCCCAACGATGATCGCGCCCTGGTAATTGCTGCACGCCCACAGGCACATCCTCATCTTATCAGCGAAGATAAGCTGAAATGGGCAGTAAACAGTTTCGAACCATTCAAATCCCCGGGACCGGATGGTGTTTTTCCGGCCCAGATTCAGACGGCCTTCAATATAGTATGGCAGTATCTTTCCTGCATTCTGAAGGCTTGTCTTGAGCTCGGAACAACACCAACTGCCTGGACCGAGGTAAGAGTGGTCTTTATACCCAAAGCAGGCAAGACATCGCACACCCTCCCAAAGGACCTAAGACCTATTAGTCTAACGTCCTTCCTTCTCAAGATTCTGGAAAGAATCCTGGACCTACACATCAAGGCCACTATTGATAGCACCCTACTATCCATGTCACAGCACGCCTACCAAAAAGGTAAGTCTGTGGAAACGGCTTTGCACTCCATCATCCACCCTATCGAAAAATCACTCTCAACCAAAGAGTTCACCCTAGTGTCATTTCTAGACATAGAGGGAGCTTTCAACAACGTTGAAACAAATTCGATTACCAGTGCCTTACGTAGGCTCAACATCTGCGAACCCATCTGTTGTTTCGTAGAACACATTCTAAAGAACAGGGTGATAACAGCATCCTTCGGAAGTAGTACTGTCAAGCGACATGTACATCGAGGTACTGTCTCCACTATTGTGGAATTTGGTGCTCAACGAGGCCCTTCTACAGATCGAAAAAACTGGATGCAATGTTATTGCCTATGCAGATGATGTCGCCATTCTAACAACAGGCAAATACCCGCAGACGCTGGCCGATGTCATGCAGTCTGCTCTCAATGAACTGCTCAGATGGAGCGATAAATGCGGCCTCTCCGTTAACTCGACGAAGACCGAGCTAGTTCTATTCACAAGAAAACACAAGCTACCTGACTTCACTCCGCCCAAGATAAGGGGATCCACCCTCAAGCTTTCAAATAGTGCTAGCTATTTAGGCCTAAAGCTTGACCGCAAGCTAATTTGGAAGGAGAATGTCGTCGAACGGGCCAGGAAATCGCTGGCCGCTCTATACATCTGCAAGAAAGCAGTAGGCTCCACCTGGGGCCTTAAACCAAGCATCATGCACTGGCTATACACGTCGGTCATTAAACCGATTCTCATGTATGGAGTATTGGTATGGTGGCCCGCCTTGGAGAAGAAATCCAACCTATCCATAATGGAAAAAACTCAGCGAGTTGCATGTCTCAGTATTACCGGTGCACTGAGAACTTCTCCCACAGCGGCGCTCCAAACCATGCTCCATCTGCTTCCGATTGACATCGTCAGTAAGCAATTGGCTGTCAGCTCGGCAATAAGACTGAGAGGCTCCAGGCAGTGGAAGGAGCAACACACGGGACATGCCAATATACTTTCGATGCACCGTCATCTTCCCAATTCCACTGACCATCTGCCCACTGAATATGATTTTGACAAGGGCTACACGCACTCGATACCGGACAGAAGTGAGTGGACGCAACGCAATGTCCTTTACAACGAATCGCTGTCAATCTTCACGGACGGGTTCAAAACCAAGGACGGAGTCGGTGCCGGAATTTTCTCGGAAGATCTGGACATACACCTCTCCTTTAACCTTCCAGACTACTGCAGCGTTTTTCAAGCCGAAATCACCGCAGTTCGCAAAGTCGCTGACTGGCTGGCGGCTAGCACATTATCAACACCTGATATTGTTATTTATGTCGACAGTCAGGCAGCCATCAAATCCCTCGCATCCAGCACTACGAGATCTAAGGCAGTGAAAGACTGTCGCATATCTCTTAACGAGATAGCTGGTCAGTACAACCTCACCCTTTGCTGGGTACCAGGTCACTGTGACATACCGGGGAATTGTGCAGCCGACGAACTAGCACGACAAGGCTCCTCTGGTACAGATAGCATAAGCATCACCGACATCGAAGCGCCAGCGTCTTATGTTAAGTACCTTATTCAAATTGATGCCGAGAAAGTAGCCAGTCATCGATGGCAACATCTAGACCAATGTCATACCGCCAGACAGCTCTGGCCGATACTCAATAAATCCAGGTCCATCGGACTCCTGAAGCACAAGAGAGGAACCCTCTCAGAAATAACAAATGTCCTCACTGGACACTGCGTCATAGGAAGACATGCCCAAAGATTAGGTATCCCTCACAACGACTTCTGCAGAAGCTGCAGAGATGAAGAGGAAGAAGAGACCATCAGTCATCTCCTGTGCGCCTGTCCTGCGCTCGCCAACATCAGGAAGGCCACTCTGGGTGAATACTTCTACAATGATCTTAATGATCTCGGCAACGCCTGCACGGCTAAAATTCTCGACTTCATTCAACGAAGCAAATGGTTCCAAGAGTAAGAGGGTGATCCACCCGCCTTACACATCGGCAGTACAATGGACCTACTTCTTGGTCTAAGTACATCCTCATCGAGGGCCGATCCTAAACTAACCTAACCTAAGATGTTAATGTTGTGGTTTCAGTAAATGTTCCTCCAATAAATGTTTCGGAGGTATGCTTCTTTTATTTTTTCTAAGCGTGCCAACTATAGTCAAATTCTTATGGAGTAATTTTTGGCCCAATTCGTATGACGAAAAAAGGTTGTCCATAGTGATGTTGTGACTTTTCAACCCTTCAACTAAATCTAGGACCACGCGTTCACCTTGATTCCTTTCAGCTGCAGCTCCAAATTTTGTTTTTTCTAGATAAGGTTGAATGTTCCAAATATACGAAGTCTCGACACAAGTACAAACCCAAAATTTCAAGCCGTATTTTTCTGGTCGAGTAATTGCTCATCAACTGTGACGCACGAGGATGGCTTGTAGAGCAGAGGAAGCAATTCGGTTGGTTGGGTCATCGAAACGCAGAACTTTTATTGTATACTGGAAAGTTTCTTTAGACATAACTGCACGAAATATTGGTCAAACAAAATCTGCATCAAACAAATCTTTGATTCGCTCTGTTTTCGATCTAGAAAAATATCTGTTCAAGGCAAACGAAAAAAAAAAAACGTTTGCTTTGAAATAACTCACTTGTAAGCACCCGCAAGAATGAAGACGCCGAAATACGCATGCAACATGCTTTTGACAATTTCACTTTTCACCCAACTTTGAGCGGCCAAAATTGTTAGTATTTTTTATTATTTTGTCGATTTGAGTTGGAAAAAACAATAAAAACGAATCAATCAAAACTTCGACACCTGGTTTCATTGTAATAATATTTTCGGAACCGCGACCGAAAACACAAACTTGGACAAAAATGAACACAAAAAGTAAATTGTCAATAGTCCTACTAGATGAATTCAACGGTGTTGAGCTCCAAATCGTATTGTTTTTAGATACGAAAGTGGATCGGAATCCGCTGGATCCAGAGCTGCTTCTTCACTTTCACTATCCAATTTACTTGAATCACACTCTTCATCAAAAGCAATTTCGGCTTCAGGCACAAAATCTTCGTCACTACCCGGCGAAAAATGTTCATCACTTGAGGAATGACTTGACGTTTTATCAAAATAAACTTGCTTCTTTGGCTGAATTAAAACAAATAAGGATTTTACTTCCGTTTGCAATGAAATTTCCATACAAAACGCATACGAGTCGAAAAGAACCAAATCTGACAGAACAAATTCAAAAAAAGCCAAATTTCGATGGTTTAGGGTGTAAGTAACAAAGTCATGAAAGCATAGGCAAATATTGACAGTATTTTTTTAAACATTTGAGTTAAAAGAAAAATAAATTCGTCGGAAACGACCCCAACGGTTAGAGTAAGTTCGGGTATTGTGGTATAGGAGGGTAATGTGGTACAGGCAGTTTTTTCGAAAACTAAGCAGGCTACCGAAATGTTAGTTACACACAAATCTGGCGATTTAAGAAAAACTAGCAACACGTCTTCTGCAAACTTCAAAGCCATTCACGTATTTGGTTATTTGTGTCAAATATATAATTGGTCGTACTTTGCTTTTTTTTGTGCTATTAAAAAGTTGTTTTGCATTTTATTGTTTTGTGCATTACTCATACCTAGGTTACCTCACAATAAACGATTTGTTGAACTTTATTTAATAATTATTAGTTATTCTGTAAGTATTTTTTTGCTATTTTTTATAAATAATTTCTTTTGTGCATACATCGTCGGCTAATGTGGTACAGCAGCCATTGGCCAATGTGGTATACTATACCACATTACCCACTTCAAAATTGCTTCGAGTTATTGTTGTTTTCTTTTGTTTTATGTTGTTAGAAAACATTCCAAAAAAATGATGTCCCAAATACGAAAATGAGACCCAGAAGATATGAGGAGAGCTATAAGTGCTGTCAAGAAAAATGAAATGGGGATTCTTCTGGAGTCAAAATCATTTGGAGTCCCACACACTACACTGCAACGCATGGCTCGCAGAAGCAAATCTGCAGAGGAACTTTTGTCAAGAAGATTGGGTCGTAAGCCAATATTCAACGAATCCATTGAAAATGACCTCGTTAGGTGTATTTTAGAAATGGAATCCAGATTCTGGGGGCTTACAAGAATGGACATTAGGTCCTTGGCTTTCCAAATAGCACAAAGAAATAACATTGTCAACAAATTTTTGATTAAATCAGGGTGCGCTGGCAAGGATTGGCTATATGTTTTTTGCAAACGACATAAAAATACGATAAGCATTTGATCACCAACTGGACTATCCTTCGACAGAGCCAGGGGTTTCGCATGGGAAAATGCCAGTGCATTCTTCGACTTATTGGAGCAGGAGTACTCTAAGCACAACTTTCCATCAGGTCGAATTTGGAACGTCGACGAAACTGGGCTATCAGTAGTGCAGTCAAAGCAGACAAATGGGGAAAAAACAAATCGGATCCATGACATCTGCAGAACGTGGATCCCTCATAACAGTAATTTCCTGCATGAGCGCAGGCGGAAATTTCGTTCCACCATTCTTCATCTTTCCGCAAAAAAACCATAGTCCCCTTCTGATGAAAGATGCTCCTCCTGGCTCAGATTCGTCTTGCCATCTCTCTGGATGGGTTCAAATTCCTATATTTACTAAATGGTTTCAACATATCTTGACAGCTACAAAACCATCAAAAGACGATCCGATTTTGTTGATTTTGGACGGCCATTATAGTCACACTAGAAACATAGACCTGCTAGACCTGGCACGCGAAAATGGTGTTGTTATAATTTCTCTGCCACCACATTCTACCCATAAGATGCACCCACTTGACAAAACATTCATGGGTCCCTTAAAAGTGTATTATAAGGAAGAGATTAGATGCTTTAGCCATGAGAATAACCGAAAATGTACGGTTTATGACCTTGTTGGGATGTTCACTAAGGCTTATTTGAAAGTTCAGACCGGTCAAATTGCCGTCAATGGTTTTAAAACGACTGGTATATATCATTTCGATAAATTCATTTTTACCGATGCTGACTTCATAGCTGGGGAAATGGAAAACGATTTTGAAGAGTCTTTTTCAACGGAAATAATAGCGCACTCTGTTGTGCATAGCCCCAACTTATCACGGTTATATGCAGATGAATGCACCACTTCTACAAGCAAGGGGGTGCCATCTTGCCTTCCTAATGCAAAAATGCAGCCATTGACCATTTTACCACCATTAATAGATGAATGTGCTGCTAGTACAAGCAAAGGGCTATCAACCTCTGTCGAGTTCAAGGTTTGTCAGTCTTTTCGCCATCTACAAACAATTCCAGCGCAGATGCAAGCAAAGGGGTTATAACAGCTTGGGAGATATCGCCACCACCTAAAATGAAAATACCTGCTGCTAGCAACAGAGGAAGAAAATCAAAGGCAACAGTATTAACCACTTCGCCATACAAACAAGATTCGCAGAATAGCATCGAAAGAATTCAAAATAAAAATAAAAAAATTGAGCCTAGCGCAAAGCCTAAACAAGTTAAAAAACTTAAGCTTAAGAAAAGCCGCGTCTCTAAAAAGGAAGAAATTATTTCATCAAGCGACACCAAAAAAAGTCTGATATTAAATGATTCTGATGACAAGGAAGAGTTCGGGGATGTTCCTCCATCGAAAGAAGCTATGTGCGTCGCCTGCAATCAAACTTGGAATGAGGATAAAGCAATGACCAAATGGATTTCGTGCCTACAATGTGAAATGGTTTGGGCTCACGAAAAATGTGTTCCAAAGAAATGTGCCATATTTCTCTGCCAATCTTGCGAATAAGTTCTATCTCATTTTGAAAGTTCTTGATTTTTGGTAATTTTTAGCCAAGAAAGCATTTCCTTACCATATTATCCTAAATTCCTTTTTTTAAATTAACCTTTTCTACAAAAATGTAAAATACGAATACGTGTATATTCTGTTTCTATGGTTTATGTTGTTTTGTAATAAAAATAAAAACAAAACTATTCTTTCATTTCAAAAGTGTTCTGGTGACAAGAAATTGTAAAGCGGGTAATGTGGTGTAGTGTACCACATTAAAATACATAGTATATCACAATACCCGCCTATTTTTCAATCGCCGCTTTTTAGGTTATGCAACTTTTATGGTTACACCTTTCTTATTGTCTGCTCGGCAAACCTGTATAAATACCTATTTGAAGCCAATAATTTAGTCTTAATTTTTAGCTATATACGTTTCGATACAGAGCGACACTTTTGCAATTATAGTCAAAATAGTAATATGTATACCACAAAACCCGAAGTTCCTTTAAGTGGCTATTTCTCGGCTTTCTATGGTTTATCAAGGATTCAGATATTTTCAAACTATTTGTTTCTAAAACAAAAAAAAATAAAAAAATAACTTTTTAAATGCCAAATTTTTAGGTACGTGCGCCCCAGTCATGATCCGACTGGTGAATTTAAAACTACTGCACCAAAAATATATCTTTCTTTCCTGTCCCTTCTCCTTATTTACGACTTACGTAGGACTTTACGCATTAAAGAGTTGATAGTTAGGAGTAAGTTAATATTGAACATAGAATGCGGATACCGCTGTGGTTCATCCATTATTGTTGTGTATTGGCCTGACCGACGACGACGTACTAATCCCTACCGATTGTCAAACTACGCATGTGGTTTTTTCCTTCTTCTAATTTTGACACTAGCACCATCCAGGTGCGCACTACCAAGCCAACACCGGAAGCACAATCTATTACAAGTCTGTACAGCTGCTTGCATACGCCGACGATATAGGCATTATGGGAAGAACTCAGCGGGCTGTCACCGGTGCGTTTGCAAGCATTGAGGCGGAAGTGGCCAAAATGGGTTTAGCGATAAACGAGGGCAAAACCAAATATATATATATATGTCAACAAGAAGGGATAGCCAACACCGACGAGTTGGACAGAACGTCACAGTGGGCAGCTATAACTTCGAGGTAGTAAGGGACTTTGTCTACCTTGGCTCTGCTATAAACTCTGAGAACGACATAAGCGCAGAAATCTAGCGAAGAATAACTCTGTCCAATCACTGTTTTTTTTGGGCTTATAAGGCAATTCAAAAGTAAATCCCTATCTCGAAAAACTAATGAGACTCTGTATAAGACCTTGATCATCCCAGTGCTGCTTTATGGTGCTGAAACATGGACTTTATTTAAAGAGGATGAAGATATCCTTGGTCGCTTCGAGAGAAAAATTCTTCGTAAGATTTTCGGTCCCGTTTGCGTTGACGGGTTTTGGAGGAGAAGATTCAATCAGGAACTATACGAGCTGTACAGCGACATCGACCTAGTCAAAAAACTACGTATTGGACGTCTGAGATGGCTAGGATATGTAGAGCGAATGGACACTAACGCTCCGGTCCGCAGACTCTTTGAATCTATCTCCCAGGGACGACGCAGTAGAGGGAATCATCGCCGTAGGTGGCACGCATAAGTTCAAGGGGACCTCGACCAACTTGGAATGCGCAACTGGAGGCAATTAGTTAAAGATCGAGCTAAATGGAGATGGTTGCTGGTTGAGGCCCAGGTTCATCCCGAACTGTAGCGCCACCTAAGTAAGTAAGTACCATCCAGGTTATCTCTACTTTTGTACTTAGCTTTAAGTCTTATTTGCTATTGAATAAATTGATGGATTCGTAATCGGAGGTTTTCTTTCTTTTTCGACACACTCATGTGGATACGCAACACTTATCTTTTTCAATAAGGTATCAATAAGGTATGGAGGGAGAAAGGTATCGCATTAGTTGAAAAAAGACAGAGTTTTTGTGCGGCCCGTTCTCTGATGCACTCAGGCCTATTCCAGACATTTATTTGAATGCAACAGTGCTTCCTAAGTGCGAAAAATTCAAATATCGGGGATCTATGATCAATAGCAAAGTAACTTGTGATGACGACATCAATCATCGTGTAAGCGTAGGGTGGATGAAGTGGCAAGAAAATTCCGCTATCTTCTGTGACAGAAAAATGCTACCTAAGTTGAAAGGAAGGCTCTACACCGCAGTTGTGCGTCCAGCGCTCACATACGGTTCACAATATTGGACGATGTACAAAACGTATGAGATTAAATTAACGGCAGCTGAGATGAAGATACTTCGCATGACAGCAGGAGTGACAAAGCTTGATCGAATAAGAAGTTCGAAGATCCGTGGAAGCTTTCACATCAAGGAAACCATCGTACAAAAAATAGAGCACGACCGGCTCAGTTGGTATTGCCACGTTCAAAGAAGAGATCATTTGAACCCCGATAAAAATGCAATACCAATGCACGTTCCAAAGACATCGCGATGTAGGAAAGGCAGGCCTATAAACGCCTGGATCAGACAAATGCGACGACATCGGCATTTCATTGGCCTCAGTAACCGAGTGATCCAAAATCGGTAGGCCTGCCGATATTTTCTGAGGTCAAATAGGCGAACCCCACATGCGGATCAGTAGAAATGCGGTGAAGAGGGAGGGTTATGATCCCTTGTTTTCGGATCATAACCTCGCTGATAAAAGGAAGAAGAAGATGTCGGTACCCTCTTAATCTATGTTCTTTTAGCTTCTATAGGCACTATCTTTAGTGATCCTTTGATGTATTCGTTGCATATTTTGTCCTTTAATTTAACTCCACTAGTCCATCTCAGAATTTTCATTTCAGTTGTGCGAAGCTTTTATACATGTGTACGCAGTGCAGTCCAGGGTATACAGGGCGAATTATTGATTTATATAATTTGCTTTTGATTTTGGGAGACAGTTTTTTGTCACACATAACTCCTGATAGTTCTTCTGCAAATTCAGCCATCCTGAAGTAGTTGTCTTATTTCCCACCGGAAATATAAATGAGCATAGATACTTAAAGCTTCTTGTTACTCCAATAGGCTTACTGTTAATAAGCAAATGTGGGTGTTGGGCCAACAAAATTCGTTTGGTGGAACGGGTAGTTGAGGTATTCGTTTTTTTTTTTTTTTTTTGCATTTAACTATTTTTATAGCTGTAGCCCGTCATCCCCTTACAGCACGAACATCGTCTTATATTCCGTGGTAGGGGCTTCCGTATACTCGCTGTAAGTTGTCCATTATGAGATTAAATTTTGGGAGCTGGGGGCTGCTCCTTGGTGTACACCAACCTTAATAGGAAATTAAGAAATTACGGGCTCACATTGTTTTTGATTCAAATCGTTGTTATGTAGTTTTTATACATGTCGGCAATGAGTTGAGTGGGCGCAGTGGCGTAGTGGTTAGTGTGTCGGATTACTGTGCGATGAGTTCAGTTTTCGAATCCTACAAAGCACCAGCAAGTTTTTCACGGTCCCATCATTTGACAAACATCCGTTAGTGTTATTGTCACCAAAAAGCTTATCAAAAATAAAATGCTTTTTCCCTAGAGCTATGAAGATCAGATCTTGCTTTCTGTTGCGGTATTTTTCAGTGAAAATTCTTAGCTTTGCTTATTTATATCTTCTTCGATGATACAAGAATCTTCGGTTTGTTGGATTAGCTTCAATAGTTACACTGCTTAAGAATGGTTGCTGAACCAAAGGCTAATGATCGTCGAACATAATAAGTTATTCTGCAACTCAGCTGAACACTAATGCAACAAAGTACAATTAGAACTTACGTAATAGTTTGTTGCGCTATTATAGCCTTTTACATCGGAGATTTCATTGTAACTACTAACACGTACATCCATACTTTGTTTGCATGTCCTTATCTATTGACGAAGAAAGGCTTTATTTTTTCTGAAAACAAAAAAACTAAATCTCCTCCTGCATCAATTCTCTACTCTGTTATGGTCACACAATAACGCAACACAATAACCAAACTGTAATCCGTCGTGCACATGTTACTTTTTCTATACTATCACCCTCGCAGGACCCATTCTTTTCCCAACACAATAGAGCTTCACAGACAAAAAACGTAAAACTAAAAAAAAAGAAATAACGAATTTCAGGAAAAAAACGCTACATTAACACTGTGGCATCAAATTCTTTTCATTGCGAAACTACAACAGCGACGACGACGATGTGCATCAGAAGCAGAAGAGCACTGCTGAGTTCTTTTGTTATCGTGCACTAACCATTTTATTGCATGCACGTAACTATGTACATGTGTATGGTGATGCTCACGATCTTTACGCTTCAGCGTCCTGTATTCCTCGTGTTCCCAGCGGTGATTCTCTACAATTGTAAATGTGCTATGTGCATCATATTCATGTTCCTTTGGGGGGTGTGGGCAACGTGTGGTTCCTACAAATCAAAGCTCCCTTCTGCGTTTGCTTATATTATACATGAGCATCCCTGACAACATGACTTTCACTGCACACATCGATTGATTGAAAGGACCTTCGCATTCGACAAGGAAATTGCCAATTACATTGAACGCTCACATCGGAGGAAAAAAAGTCGGATACTCTTCAGAAATGCGATTTTTACAACCCAATCGAAGAAAGGAAAGGGATTAGTAAGTAAGTTCTTACTAGCGAATTGACTATTTAAACTTTAAAATCGTCCCGTTTTACGCCGACAAGTCGTTCCAATCGATGAACAAGATTTGTGTTCTTATCGTTGGGTGAAAAAAAGAAAATCGTCTCTTGGAGATCATTTGTACTAGTGTCCTTTTCCGGAAAAGTTTGTGAAATCACTTTTTTACTTCGCTCTCTGTTTCACTGTCCTGTGTGTATGCGTATGTCGTGTACATTCCTTTTCTAAATGGCGAGCCTTAATTCGTTTGTTTCCATGGGAAATAGGAAATATTTCTCCTCAGAGATAAACAATTACAAATAAATTGAGAAAGTTTTTCAAGTTTTTGATTGCCATTGTTGAAAGTCTATCCAGTGTGCGTTGGGTGGGTGTATTTTGTTTTGATTATACCCATCCTATAAAGTAGTCGTATGGCTTGGAAGATAGAGAAACAATGACCAGAAAAGTAAGTAAGTATTGTCAGAGCCGTCCATTCCTTTGTCCACCTAGGAGCAAGGACACTAGCCTTCAATTTTGAGGAAAATGATTCAAAATAAGTACATAAATATCTGGTCCAGGGTTAAATCCAAGGGGTAAGGGTATTATACAATAAGCTCATGGCGGATTAAAACCTTTTTTTGTTTTCATAGTCTGGTGAACAACACTTAATCCAAGCGGGCAAACTTTTCTCTGAAAATTTATTTTTTTTTTTCATTGCCAGCTGTTGCACATATACTTGTACGAGTACTACACTATGGCTCTGGTGCTAGAATGGCAGAGCATGGTATGCAAATTGTTTGCTTTTCGCGAATGTGTATCGTTTCGAACAGGCAAAGTAAAATTGAAACTCCTACGAGGGTATTCCGTTTTGAGAGAGAATTAGTAAGGCTGAGATGGGAGCAGTAGCAAAGCAGTAACCTCGCTAAAATGGTTCAGTTGACTGTTCGTGGCGACGAAGCACTTTAAAGTCAACAATATTGTTATGGAATGAAATTTAATTAGTTTTGTGAATAAATTTGCTTTTGTTGGGTTGGATGGTTAATAAAGTGTTGTCAATGAGGGGATTTAGCTATACAAGGACCTCCACAAAGGCACGTTTTTATACGCACGAGTTAGTCTACGAGGTGAAGAGGTGAAGTAGGGACTGTGGCAATTTTAAACAAAAGTGGATATTCACCAGTCAGTCAATTTGATTCCCATTGAAATATTGTTGGTGATATAACAAAAACAGGAGCAAAGGCTAAATCTAGTGATTTCTTAAAATGTAAAATAATTTATGTGAATCCATTTTTTTTAAGTAAAAGCGTATCTTTTCCAGTTTAAGTTACAGCTTGAATTTCACAGTTAATGCAAAAAGAAAAAATGAATAAAAATAAATAAAGTTTAAAAATATTAAGCAAATGCTTGCCTTTTTTTTAAGAATGTTTGACATTCGAATACTGAAAAATTTAATGTACATGCAACTTTTGCCGAAATTGCAATGGAGGAAAAGTTTTTCAACAAGGTACAAATTAAATTTGAATCGCGCGATCAGTTCTGTTGATACAAGTGAATTGAATTCCATACGGGACACAGACAAATTAGTCTCTTGCATTTCGGATGCAGCCATGGTATGACAGAGAATGTAAGGACACTTACCTGCGTTTGATCAGATGTACGAGAACAAACCTGGCTTAACAACTGTACCAAGAGGCAAACAAAGCGTACAAAAATATATGCGTAAGGTAAGAGCAATTATATTCTCAGTATCTCGCGCGCACTCTATCAGGAATTTGAGACAGTCGTTGTTTCTGGAAATTAGTACGAGCTCTCAACGGCACTTTCAGCGCAAAGGGTATTCAGATTGAAGCTCCTGTATTGGCAGAACATTTTGCAAGTCTACTAAATCCACCAGGCTGCTTAACACAAATACACTATGCATTGCCATATCAGGAAAACACCACTCTAGACCGGGTAATAACAATACAGGAGGTCAACATGGTCATACACCGTTGCAGTTTGAACAAAGCCCCTGGAGTAGATCGTGTACTTTATGAGTTTTTTAAATATGCTACTGAAGAATTCTTAGAAAATCTCACCGAAGGGTATATTTATATATTTATTACGGGTGAAATGCCAGAAGGTTTTAGAAGAAATATAATTTTCCCTATCTTCAAGAAAGGAGACCCAGAAGATCCAAACAATTATAGAGGCATCTAGTTCCTGAACTCGGTAACAAAAATATTTACGGGAATAATTCTAGAACGCCTGACAGAGTGGATACGTCTAAATAATTTGCTCAGCGAATTCCAAGCCGGCTTTAGGAAAGATTATTCTACAGTAGACAACGTACTTACGCTAACGAGCATCGCGCGATCTTATTTAGATAGGGGCAGTAAGTTATACGCATTTTTTGTAGATTTCAAGGCGGCTTTCGACTCCATCGACAGAAATGCTCTATTTTATAAGCTTAGTATCCTGGGAGTATCGACAAAGATTATGGAGGTGATACGAGGTCTCTATAAGGAAAACAAAACGACGGTGTGGGATGGAAAGAAAATGTCCAGCTGGTTCGAGTCAACAATGGGAATGAAGCAGGGTTGCCTCTTGAGTCCTTTGCTTTTTTCAATATTCCTAGATGATCTCACAACTTTTCTGCCTGGAGGGATTGTGTTCAATGGTATAAACATCAAGCTCCTGCTGTACGCTGATGACATTGTGTTACTCGCGGAAACTCCAACGATGATGCAAATCATGATCAACAAGTTGCATCAGTACTGCAGATTATGGAACTTAAAAGTTAATATCATCAAATCCAAAATAATGGTATTCAGAAACGGATTTGGGCGATACGCACGAGAAGAAAAATGGTATTGGGAAAATGTAGAGCTTGAGAAGGTGAAGGAGTACAAGTACCTTGGGGTCATTATCACACCTCGTCTATCGTTTAGTAAACATCTGCAAGAAAAGCTGAAGGAGGCGAAAAAAGCAATCAATTGTACCTGGAAAGGCATTCTAGGGAAGAAGAATATGGCCCATAGTGTGAAATATAAACTGTTTGAAGCGGTAATGAGATCAATTATGTGTTACGCGGCTCAGGTTTGTGGATTTTTGCAGTACGAGGATGTTAAGAAGCTGTTGAGATACTTCATCAAGAAAATATTTCGTCTACCGGTAAACACACCAACATACATGTTGCACACCAACATACATGTAGCGGTTATCTCCGCTATATATGTTCACCTTAAGGATGCACATCAATTACATCTGCAAAGTCTGCGAATTACCAAACCATCGGCTTCCCAAAATAATTGTAAAGTACCTTCTCCGCCAAAAACTGCAATTCTTAACCGAATGGGCGAGGCTAAGTGGCGAGCATGATGTCCGAATACTAGAAGAGAACACTTCACACTGGAAGAGCGCTCTACAGGCTTTGTTGGTCAAGATCGACGGCTCCATACGTGATAAATATATAGAAAAAGCGCGACAAAGTAAAAGCAGAAGAATCTACCGAATTCTTCAATATGACCTTGGAGAAAAGAATTACTTTAGTCATCTCAATAGTCTAGATGCAATCTCTACTATATTTAAGGCTAGAGAAGAACTCCTACATCTAAACTACATGCCACATAGAACAGTGCACAATGTGAAATGCTCGCTTTGCAACCTACGGGCGAAGGAGGATGTCCTCCACCTTATAGGAATCTGGCCGGTATTAACGGAGATAAGAAGACTTCATCTGGGAAAAAATATTCTGCAGATAAGTGAAGTCATTGCAAGCTAAATGGAGATCAAAATTGGACAGCACTAATTGGCTTCATAAAATCAGCTCTAAAATACAGGCAACAAATCCTACGCGAAGCTTTTTGAATAATATTACATTAAGTAGAAAACTAATTGTTATGTTATGTTCTATTTGTATTATATATTAGTTAAATTTTCTTTAAAACTCTCTTCCTGGCTGACGGCAATAGCCAATGCTAAAATTGTGAAACTTGTAAAACTAAGAAAATGTTGTAAAATAAATTCACATTTAAATCTATCTAATCTACTGAAAAATTAGTGCACATGCACAAATATATCTCAGTAAAGACTAAAATTATTACCAAGAGTTCATTCACATTTTGTCAAGTATTATATAATAAAAGCCATAGGCTTGAGCTAAAGCTAAATCTAAACTATTGGTTTTTGCTATTTTTTTTATTCACACCACCCAATGATTCGGTTGTAAATTTGCCGCGAATATTATAAGGAAATATCGTCAAATACAATGGAACATACAAACGAGAAACCAGGAGGGATACAGCTGTATGGGGACATGGAGATTGCTGACGTACCAATGTCTTGCCTAAGTCAAACCACACCAGAGCACCATATCTTAGTATGGGTTGAAATAGGGTATAGACTATAGAAATCTTTTTATTTAAGCGTAGGCTTGATTTCCTATTAGAAAAGGGCACACTATTTGAATTACTAAGCCAACTTTGTGAATTGTGTTCGAAATATATTTTCAAAAGTAGGTTTCCTGACAAACGTTACTCTCAAATACTCAAATTCTTACAGCTATCAGACCACGCACTAGCTACAGAAATCGAAAGATACTTTGTATTGGGCTTCTTTAAAATCAAAAGAAAAAGATCATGAGAAGCGCGGGATGGAGGACATATATATAAAGGATGACCAGTTAGCAATGATACTTTTTTCAAGTGTTAAGTTTCAGAAACTGTCAAAGTTACCAATGACATCCAGCTGTCAAAATGTTCAATAATAACTGCCATATCATCATGCGTCGTTTTACGCTTGCCGAACGTGCTGGAATAATTAAAGAATATTTTCGAAATTCCGGCTCAGTTGTAAATACGCAACGTGAATTTCGTCGTGAGGTTGGTCGTCATCATGGCTTCAGTGTGCAGGCAATTCGTCGTACCGCGGACAAGTTTGAGAGTGAGTACACTCTTTTGGACCTTAAGCCACCAACCAAATAGAGTTTGGTGCGAAATTAGGACAACATAGGCGCTGTAGTGGCCAATATCGAAAGACCCAGAAATACCGATTCGGCGCCAATCAGCTGAATTGGGCATCGCCAGAGAGCCAACCCGGTTTATTTTGCATTTGAATTTGGGCCAACATCCATATAAGATTGTGCTGGCATAAGAATTGAAGCCGACCGACCATAGACAACGCCGTGAGCTCGCTAATTGGGCGCTGGAAATTTTGGCCAAAAAATTATCTTCTCGGACGGGGCCCATTTTTGGCTCAGCGGCTATGTCAACAGGCAAAATTGCCATTATTGGAGCGAACACAATTCACAAGTGTTCGACCAAGCATCACTGCATCCGCAAAGATTGACTGTTTGGTGCGGTTTATGGCATGGCGACATCATCGGACCTTATTTCTTTCGAAATGAGGAAGAAGACACCGTTACCGTCAATGGTCACAGTTATAGAGCGATATTAACCGACTTTCTGTGACCAGAACTCGGGAACACCGATATATCCGAGCTATGGTTCCAACAAGCGACAAAACGCTCAAAGTTGTGAAGGAGAAATTTGGTGACTGGGTCATCTCACGGAGAGCGTTCATCAATTGGCCGCCGCGATCATGCGACTTGACACCACTCGATCATTTTCTCTGGGGCTACGTCAAGTCCTTAGTCTACGCTAACAAGCCAACCAATTTGGACAAGCTCAATGTCAACATTTGAGACGCTATTGCCAGAATAACGCCGTACATATTGGACCGAGTCATCAAAAATCGGACAGACCGGTTGAAGCACTGCCAGCGAAGCCGAGGCGGCCGTTTAAATGATTTGCTATTCCACAGATAATGACTTAATGAATTTATATCTCACACCGTTGCTGTTTAATTTAATTTTTTTTTTCCTTTCGTTCTTACGTGTCTGCAAAAGTATTTCTGCAGACTGTTTAACGCCAATGGAGGCTAACATTTCGGTAAAATAAATAAATAACTATCTAAATATTTAAATATTTGGCGCAACAGCTCTTTAAGTGGCAGGGCCTGGCTTCTCACAACCACTCATGTTGTGTGCGTTATATTTTTCACACGAATGGAAGGGACATACAGTTTAGTGCCATATCCGAAGGGCAATTTGTTTTGAGAAGCTTTTTCGAGACAACGATACACTCGGATGTTTGTCAGACGTTCGCGAGAAGTGGGACAGTGAAAAAACTTGTTGCTGTTTTCTGAGACTCGAACTTGGAACCTCACGCGCAGTGATCCGATACACTAACCACAAACGCCACGGCGCCCACCCAATATTTCGGTATCAAGCAGAATTAACCACTAATTCTCCCCAGTCATGGCATCTGACAACTTTAAAGTAAAAACAGTGTCATTGATTGAACTGAAGGAAGTGATTAAAAATTTAAAGACGAAAAAAGCTCCGGGTTGCGATTTGAAAGCGGCGCAGGTAGTCAAGGAATTGCCGAATAACGCTATTATCAAACTTCTCTATTTGATCAACGCTTCGTTCAGATTGCTCTATGTTCCGAGACAATGGAAAGTCGCCGAGATTATAATGGTCCCAAAACCAGGCAAACCGCTAAGTGAGAAGAAATCATATCGGCCTATTTCCCTATTGCCGGTTATCTCAAAAATATTAAAAAAAAACTACTTTCCAAACGTCTACAGCCCGTAATCGACGAAAGACGTCTCATTCCTGACCATCAGCTTGGATCTAGAATCAAACATTCTACAATCGACCAAGCCCACAAAATAACTGACGTGATTGAGAAAGCTCTCGAAGAAAAAAAAAAATTGTTGTGGTGTATTCCTTGACGTCTCACAAGCTTTCGATACGGTTTGGCACGAAGGCTTGGAGTATAAATTGCGACTACTACTACCACGGCAACTCTTTTTAATCTTACGATCGTACTTCACCGAGAGACTCTTTCGTGTTAAGCACGGAAATGATTACTCTGACTTCAAGGAGATTGCAGCCGGAATCCTGCAAGGAAGTGTCCTTGGCCCACTTCTATATGTACTCTACACGCGTGACATCCCGCAAGAAAGAAACTGTGTCGTCGCCACGTTTGCGGAGGGTACGGCGATATTGACAACGGGCGATACTATTGAAGCAACAACCGGAAAGCCTTCAACATGCTATTAATAAAGTCCACGCTTGGACGAATTCTTGGCGTATTGTACTAAACGAAAGCAAATCTATTCACGTCAATTTTACCTATAAAAAAGTGAATAGATTGCCTGTATATCTAAATTCGGCTCAAATACCGTACGCGAACGAAGAAAAATATCTAGGAATGACTCTAGATGTTAAGCTCAAATGGAAATCGCACGTAAAAAAGAAACGCGACGAGTTTCAAAACAAATACCGACAAATGAACTGGCTACTCGGAAAACATTCGAAGTTAAGCCTACATAACAAACTGCTTATCTATAAGCAAGTGCTAAAGCCAGTGTGGACGTATGGTATACAACTATGGGGTTGTACCAAGAAAAGCAATAGAAACATCATACAAACTTTTGAAAATAAAGTTCTTAGAACGATCGTTAACGCACCGTGTTATGTACGAGTACGTAACGAAGATATTCATCGGGATCTGGGAATTCCCAGTGTTGTCGAAGAGATAACAAAATTTGCGCGTAAACACAAAGATCGTGTTCATAGCCATTGTAACCGTACTGTCATTCAATTACTTGACGCGAACAACTCAATTCGTCGTCTTCAAAGGACAAAACCTTTTGACCTCGTGTCATAGCATATGAAGGTTGTGAAAATGGCAGGAACTTTCATTGGAATTTAACCTGTCTAAAATGCTACATTTATTTTTTATCACATACGAACATCGTTTTCTATAATCACGATTCTCGGAAGCGAAAATAAAGCTGCTGGATAAGCACTGGGTTAGTTGTAGTATTCATTTTGAAGAGAGGTGTTTTTTTAGTGAGTAAAAATCTCACACTACCATAAGCACGCACGGTCGGGCCTTATGGTGTCTTTACCTGCTCTCGGCAAAAAAAAAAAACTTATTCTAGATAGCGGAACGCAATATCCAAACGTAGGTTAGGTTATATGCGAGTATGTGGGTTAGTGTAGGGGATAGAAAACCTCCACACCACATTCAGGTCAATATGGACCCATTGTGATACCCATAGGGGGAATAAGATAGATTAGAATCCTTTCCTCGTGAAGAAAGAAAATAAAATCGTCTTTTCTATATATAGCCTAAAGAAAGTATTTAGTACTTACAGTGTCATAGATACAAACCATCCAGAGGATTTAATGAAGTTTGCGATGTCGTTTATCGCTCTTCCAAATTCTTAAATAGCTATTGTCCAAGGAACATAGTCCTTAGATGATAGAGGCCTGCGTAGTAGCGAAGAAAGTGAGTAGTGTCCTCGTGAACCTTCTTGTCACCGCAGGCCCTACAAAGGTCTTCGTTCGTCACAAGTAACTTTTTCATGCAGTACCGCTTAGTGTTATACCCCGTAGTGACTTCTATGAGAGTAGAGAGGGACAGTAGACAAAGTCCCTTACTACCTCGAAGTTATAGCTGCCCACGGTGACGTTTTGTCCAATTCGTCGGTGTTGGTTTTCCCTTCTAGTTGACAGCATATACTTGGTTTTGCCCTCGTTTATCGCTAAATCCATTTTGGCCACTTCCGCCTCAATGCTTGCAAAAGCACCGGTGACAGCCCGCTGAGATCTTCCGATAATGTCGATATCGTCGGCGTATGCAAGCAGCTGTACAGACTTGTAATAGATTGTGCCTCCGGTGTTGGCTTGTGAGTTCCGCACAATCCGTTCAAGTACAATATTGAAGAAGTCACATGACAGCGCGTCACCTTGTCTAAAGCCTTTTTTGACATCAAAGGTCTCGGTGAGGTCATTTCCGACCTTGATGGAGCAGCGAGCGTTCTCCATCGTCAGCCTGCACAGACGGACAAGTTTGGCAGGGATGTCAAAACTAGACATGGCTCTATAAAGCGATTCTCTATAGATGCTGTCATAGGCGGCCTTGAAATCGATAAAGAGGTGGTGAGTATCGATTTGGAATTCTTGGGTTTTCTCCAGGATCTGCCGAAGTGTGATTTGATCGATGGTGGACTTTCCTGGCCTGAAACCGCACTGATAGGGTCCAATCAGGCTGTTGATAAAAGGTTTCAGGCGTTCACACAATATCGCAGAAAAGATCTTGTATGCGATGTTGAGAAATCTGATGCCTCTATAATTATCGCAGTTGAGGGGGTCTCCTTTCTTGTGGATCGGGCAAACGATGCTGAGATTCCATTCATCAGGCATACACTCGTCTGACCAAATATTAGAAATGAGTTGGTGTATGCACTCTACCAATTCATCCCCAGCTGCCTTGAAAAGTTTGGCCGGTAAGCCGTCAGGTCCAGCAGCCTTGTTCGAATTTAGCTTGGATATTGCTATCCTCACTTCGTTTTCGTCAGGTGGACGGAAATTTTGACTATCATCGTCTATGTTGAATGGTTCATTCTGCCTGACAGCGGGATGTTGGTCTTCGTCGCCGTTATACAGTCTGCAGAAGTAGTTTCTCCATATTCTCAGCACCGACTGTGATTCTACTACGAGGTTTTCATTTTCATCTCTACAGGTTTCTGTACGGGTATTACTTCTCTGACACGTTCTTTTTAACTTTTGGTAAAACTTCCGTACATTGTTCCTGGAGTATAGACTCTCGATGTTCTCAAACGCGCACTTCTCATGCTCTTTCTTCTTCTTTTGGAGAAGCCGATGTTCTTCCCGTCTCTTTTGCTCGTAGAGCTCACGAGCAGCTCTCGTCTTCCTTTGCAGCGCCGCTTTGCATGCCGCTTGTTTTGCTGCATGCACTCGCCGGCATTCTTCGTCAAACCAGGGGTTTCGCGGTGGTGGTCGAGCGAGACCCAGCACATCAGCCGCGGCGTTTCTGATGGCATGTTGGCAGCGTTGCCACTGGTCTTCGGTACTTGATGCTGGCGGCATAGGGGTGATTGAGAAATTTCGGGATACGCGTTCAGCGAAGAGTCTGGCGGTCTCTTGCGATTGTAGCTTCTCGACGTTAAATTTTCTCACAGTTATTCTTCTTTGTTGCTCAGATTGGGATATCCGCATTCGTAACTTGGCTACAACAAGGTAATGATCCGAGTCTATGTTGGCCGCTCGGAAGGTCCGGACATCCAGAATACTGGAGGCATGCCTTGCGTCGATCGCAATATGATCAATTTGGTTGATCGTGACATGATCATTGGACCGCCATGTCTGCTTATGAATGTCGAGATGAGGAAACCATGTGCTTGCTATGGTGACATTTCGCTCCACAGCGAAATCAATTAGCCTTAGTCCGTTATCAGACGTGGTGTCGTGTAGGCTATGCTTACCGACTGCCCTACCAAAGACGTCCTCCTTTCCTATTTTGGCGTTAAAATCGCTCAATACGATTTTAACGTCGTATTTAGGACATTGCTCGTATGTTTTGTCGAGGAGCTCGTAGAAACACTCTTTGGTGGCAGGGTCCTTTTCTTCTGTGGGGGCATGAACACATATTAGGCTTATGTTAGCGAATTTAGCCTTGATCCGGATAGTCATAATACGCTCGCTCACGTGTCGGAAGCTTAAGACTTTGCCTGCCTTGCTTATAAAAACTTGTAAGCTGCAAACAGACTTTTTACAAAGATTTTCTGAGAAAGCAGCTCTTAAAACAATTGTGACAGAACAGTGACAGAATCAGCTGGTTGCAGGAGTGGTTAGAGATGGTGAGTGGTTTTGGGATTGATGTTAGTTTGAATTTCGCTGATCTTTTCAATTCGAAAACCAAGCTCTACAGACTGATTACAAGTTTGGATGAGCACTACATGGCCAGATTCATAAAAGAGGAATCGGAATCTCTGCATAGAACGATTTACAATAATTGGCTTAATCACAGTCATCAGGATAAAAATGATCTTCAGGATTACAACACTGTGGTTAAGAGGGGAACTGTTAAGATTAAATTACATACCACAGTGTTGTACTTTATGCAACATGAGAGCGCGACACAAGAGAACATATTATCCACCTTACTCACCAGACTAGTCCCCGACCGATTACCACCTTTTCCGAAATTTGGGCAATCACCTCCAAAATAAACAATTAATAAGCCCAGATGCCATCAAACAGGACTTTTAGGACGACCTAATATCTTTGGGACCAACTTCTTATCGGAAAATAATACTATAGCTGTTGCAATGTTTATTGCATGATTATTGGCTAATTGATTTCGCTGTGGAGCGAAATGTCACCATAGCAAGCACATGGTTCTCTCATCTCGTTATTCATAAGCAGACATGGCAGTCCAATGATCATGTAACGATAAACCAAATTGATCATATTGCGATTGACGCAAGGCATGCCTCCAGTATTCTGGATGTCCGGATCTTCCGAGTGGCCAACACAGACTCGGATCATTACCTTGTTGTAGCCGAGGTACGAATGCGGATATCCCAATCTGAGCAACAAAGAAGAATTACTGTGAGAAAATTTAAAGTCGAAAAGCTACAATCGCAAGAGACCGCCAGACTCTTCGCTGAACGCGTATCCCGAAATCTCTCAATCACCCCTTTGCCGCCAGCATCAAGTGCCGAAGACCAGTGGCAACGCTGCCAACATGCCATCAGAAACGCCGCGACTGATGTGCTGGGTCTCGCTCGACCACCACCGCGAAACCCCTGGTTTGACGAAGAATGCCGGCGAGTGCATGCAGCAAAACAAGAGGCATACAAAGCGGCGCTGCAAAGGAAGACGAGAGCTGCTCGTGAGCTCTACGAGCAAAAGAGACGGGAAGAACATCGACCTCTCCAAAAGAAGAAGAAAGAGCGTGAGAAGTGCGCGTTTGAGAATATCGAGAGTTTATACTCCAGGAACAATGTACGGAAGTTTTACCAAAAGTTAAAAAGAACGTGTCAGAGAAGCAATACCCGTACAGAAACCTGTAGAGATGAAAATGGAAACCTCGTAGTAGAATCACAGTCGGTGTTGAGAATATGGAAAAACTACTTCTGCAGACTGTATAACGGCGACGAAGACCAACATCCCGCTGTCAGACAGAATGAACCATTCAACATGGACGATGATAGTCAAAATTTCCGTCCACCTGACCAAAACGAAGTGAGGATAGCAATATCCAAGCTAAAATCGAACAAGGCTGCTACACCTGACGGCTTACCGGCCGATTTTTTCAAGGCAGCTGGGGATGAATTGGTAGAGTGCATACACCAACTCATTTCTAATATTTGGTCAGACGAGTGTATGCCTGATAAATGGAATCTCAGCATCGTTTGCCCGATCCACAAGAAAGGAGACCCCCTCAAATGCGATAATTATAGAGGCATCAGTCTTCTCAACATCGCATACAAGATCTTTTCTGCGATATTGTGTGAACGCCTGAAACCTTTTATCAACAGCCTTGATTTTATTAACAGCCTGACTTGATCAGCACCCTATCAGTGCAGTTTCAGGCTAGAAAAGTCCACCATCGATCAAATCTTCACACTTCGGCAGATCCCGGAGAAAACCTAAGAATTCCAAATCGATACTCACCACCTCTTTATCAATTTCAAGGCCGCCTATGACAGCATCTATAGAGAATCGCTTTATAGAGCCATGTCTAGTTTTGACATCCCTGCCAAACTTGTCCGTCTGTGCAGGCTGACGATGGAGAACGCTCGCTGCTCCATTAAGGTCGGTAATGACCTCACGGAGACCTTTGATGTCAAAAAAGGCTTTAGATAAGGTAACGCGCTGTCATGTAACTTCTTCAATGTTGTACTTGAACGGATTGTGCGGAACTCACAAGCCAACACCGGAGGCCCAATCTATTACAAGTCTGTACAACTGCTTGCATACGCCGACGATATCGACATTATCGGAAGAACTCAGCGGGCTGTCACCGGTGCGTTTGCAAGCATTGAAGCAGAAGCGCGCAAAATGGGTTTAGCGATAAACGAGGGCAAAACCAAGTATATGCTGTCAACAAGAAGGGAAAGTCAACACCGACGAATTGGACAGAACGTCACAGTCGGCAGCTATAACTTCGAGGTAGTAAGGGACTTTGTCTATCTTAGCTCTGCTATAAATTCTACAAACAAAATCAGCGCAGAAATCAATCGAAGAATAACTCTTGCCAATCGCTGTTTTTTGGGCTTATAAGGCAACAGTAACATAAAGCCCTATCTCGAACAACTAAGGAGACTCTATATAAGACCTTGATTATCCCAGTCCTGCTTTACGGCGCTGAAACATGGACTTTATTAAAAGAGGATGAAGATATCCTTGGTCGCATCGAGAGAAAAATTCTTCGTAAGATTTTCGGTCCCGTTTGCGTTAACGGGTTTTTGGAGGAGAAGATTCAATCACGAACTATACGAGCTGTACAGCGACATCGACCTAGTCAACAAACTGCGTATTGGACGTCTGAGATGGCTAGGACATGTAGAGCGAATGGACACCAACGCTCCGGCCCGCAGATTCGAATCTAACCCCGAGGGACGACGCAGTAGAGGGAATCATCGTCGTAGGTGGCGCGCACAAGTTGAAGGGGACCTCGACCAACTTGGAGTGCGCAACTGGAGGCAACTGGCTAAAGACCGAGCTAAATGGAGAGGTTTGTTGGTTGAGGCCCAGGTTCACCCCGAACTTTAGCGCCACCTAAGTAAGTAAGTAATGTTTATTGCTATTTTATCAACCGGGCCAGACTACATAGCCATACCCTGAAAAGTTTTTTTTTTTGTAACACTTATGTATATGTAAATGAAACGAAGAAATATCTAATAAAATGGTACGGCGCTACTAACTATGCACTCCTTGTTGAAGATAGTCTTAAAGACTTTGACGGACTACGTGGTAATGAATCTATCGACACTCTATCGGCCTATCTTCTCGATTAGAAGATATTTCGGTGGCAGCAGAGGATGGCAAATATAAAATACGATAAGTTAGTTATCTCTTTCAGTTTTAATGATCGACCAAATTACCAATTTGTTTCGAAATTTATGCTTTGTGGCATGCTGTGTAGGTACTCGTACATGAGGCTACATAAATTTCACACTTGCCTTGTTGCTAGGGGCACTACTTCAAATAACATGACGAAATCTTCCATCTAGCACTGCCAATCTTGGCGGAAATTGCTTCCATCAAAATCACGATCTTACCAAGTTAAATCCGAATGCAACTCACATCAATATGAAAACTCATATCATTCTGCAATAAAAAACTAAGTACAAAAATTATTCGGCAGTAAAGAATACCAGAAAGAACCACAAGCTTTAAAAAAAATTGATTATTCTATCGGGATCAAAGCAATAAATTATATAATATCCCCATAAAGCTTGGAGCAAATTACCTTCAAGATGATCTTAAAATCCTATATCCCTTCAGATTTTTCCAGGACTAAAATTCAATCTGCATTTTCGAAGAATATTAAAGGCAGATTCCATTAAAATATCGATTCTCGTCAAAAGAACTTTTTCATGAGAAATATGCACTGCACTTAATTTGCCGACTCCATAAAGTCCTACGACTCACATTTACATACGCGTGCCTCTTGGGAGTTGCGATAAACGTGAGCATTAAAAGAAAATCCATGAACTCATGAAACCTCAGAAATTATTAAAAGGCAGCATTATATGAAGTTTATTGCCGCGTTGAGAGAATCAAATGCACATTCCGTCTGTGAACTCCTTCATATTCCGTTGCTACCGTCTGTTTCATTGGTTCTTGTGGCTCGTTTTGGTATGGCATGCCAGCTGAATAAATCATTCACATCCCTTTCACCCATAACCCTTTTTAAAAGGCGTACATAAATGTACTAGCAAAGGCATTAACCAAGCATAAGAGAGGGATGTTTACTATTTTCCTGCCTCTTGTCTGACTTTGCTACATAATGCTTCACATATACATATAAAGTGAAAGCGGATATGAAGGTAATCAAAATTCTATTCTTATAGTGGTTTAATGTAATGTGGACTTGGTTCCGGTGGTATAGCTGCACGAGTGCATAATCCTTGCGCAAAGCAATTGAAATTCTGACCAATAAACTTAATGTATTGGACAAGCTGAGAGCACTCATTGTAAGTCACAACGTAACATCTTATGTATGATCCTTATAATCTGTCTCCTAATAATAACAGACATACATAAGATCATTGGATTGTCTAGTCTTGGGAATAGACAATCTTATCTAATGCGCTATAAATTTCGAGGTTGGGATTTTATATTCCTGTCATTTGGCATCTATGAAATCCATTTGTCATCCATAGTGATAGATATACCATTTTACAATATGGATTGTTTAATCTTCGCTCAACTAGATACTAAAATGATTTGTTGATACAATGAAGAATTGCATAGGCTGTACAGAAATATCGACCTTGCTACAAAAGTATGCATACAGCAGCTAAGATGGCTAGCACATGTAGAGCGGATGGAGATCAACACTCCGGCTGGAGAAGTCATCAAATCCATTCCCGAGAACGACACGACGCCGGCCGCACAGTGGACCGTTTCATGCATGCTGTCCTTGACAGAAGTCTAAAGCGCAATACGATAGGGGTGTATCATCCTAATTCTTTTCGGGCAGCACAAACTGCGCATCATCTTAATAATTTGTTCGAGAAATCGTTTCTCTATTAAACAACTTTATCAGAGATTCAGCCAAGAACATATATGCACCACGATACAGATCGGTCATACCTTACGGCGCTAAAAGACTTCCATTGCAAAATATACTATGCAGTGGAATCTATAAAACTTACCCAGTTAAGCAAAAAAATGCATCGTTCTAACGAAACATGGCACAGAGAAGTTACTTACTCATGTCCTGTATCCCTATGTCATCGTGAACGGTTTCTGGCAATGTGTCTCAGCTCTCCCCAACTTTTCCCCAACTGTCGTACTTCCTTCTCGACTGTTCTGTGCCATGTTCTCCTCGGACCGGCCGGACTTCTGCCATCCTGAGTTAAAGAGTTCCATTGCATAGCATGGTTCGCTATGGAACTGTTACCCTTTCGAAACGTGTGACCAATCCACCGCCACTTCCGTCGTTCGATGATTGTGCCTATTGGCTTCTGACCTGTCTTCTGGTAAAGAAGTTCGTAGGAGATACGATTGGGCCAGAAAATTTTTAAGACATTGCGCAGGCACCTACTAACGAAGGTTTGCAACTTTCTGGTGATAGTAGTAGTCACTCTCCACGTGCTGCACCCATGTAACAGCACGGATTCAACATTGGAGCGGAACTGCCTTAACTTGGTGTTCAAACTTATTGCATTGCTTCACCATATGTTGGACAACATCCCGAACGCGGACTTTGCTTTGGCGATCCTGTTGGCTATATACACTTCGGTTTCACCATCGTCAAGGTGTTTAAGTTGGGATGTAAGCGTTCATCGAATTCCTCCGTTTCTCGACGACAAAGTTGCATAAAGCACCGCTAATCACCAATAAGAATAGTAGGTACTGGTAAAAGAATACAGCCTTGTCTTACCCCACTTTGGATCTCAAATTCCTCTGACAACCTTCCTCTGTGCAGAACGTCACATTCGGAACCTTCATATGCAGCTTTGATAATAGCAATTAATGTATAGGGAATACCTCTCATGCGTAAGGCACGCCAAATAAACTCCCTGTTGACACTGTCGAACGCCGTTTCAAAATCGATGAACAGCAGTTGGAGTGGTGATCGATATTCAACACACTGTTCCATGAAAATCCGCAGGGTGTTGATGTGGTCGACACGGGTGGATCCAGAGCGGAAACCTGCTTGTTCGGCATCAAGCTACAGCAGGCACCACGGATATATCCCTCCAATTTCCGTACTCCATTAAATTCCATTTCGTAGTAAGCTTGAACATCATTCCCTATTTCTACTAGTAAGGAAAGCTCTCTCTATAGGTGAAAGCAGATGCTCAGTTGATGTTGTTGGATGCTGCTCGTAAGAGCTCTGCGGGAATACCGTCAAATCCTACCACCTTGTTGGTTTTAAGTGCTTTGATCACAGTAGAGATCTCATCCTTACTAGGAGTCGTGGTGTGTATTCAGGCATTTCTCACCTTGGGCACCTACGTCTGATTTGAGAGCATATCGCTAGCGAATATGTGGTTCAAAACCATAGCAAAATGATCCTTTTATCTCTTAAGCTGGCCCTTATTCGAAATAAGCAAGGAGCCGTCTAGGCTTTTCACTAGGCGTTGCCTGGAGTAGCGACCACCTTTCAGCTCTTTGGAGATTCTGTAGACGGTCCTGCTGTTGCACCTCCGTGCAACTTCTTTTGCTTCTGTAGCCAGCGCGTTGATGTAGTTGCGCCTGTTACGTCGCACGCTGCGCTGAACTTTTCTCATCTTCATGCGATATAGGGACTCTAGCTCTCTTCTCCCTGCTGCTGCAGTTGCTGCAATGCAAGCTTTTAACTATTTTCGTCCGCCAATCCGTTTCCAGGTATCCTTAGACAGCCACGCCCCATGTCTTCCCTGCGATCGACCGACAATTTTTTCAGCACCAGATGTTAAAAACATTTTTCACAATACACCAATGGTCTTGGATGGTTGCGGGCAGTGAGCTGCTGAATGCTTCCACACCTTGCGTAAGGTGTTCCCTTAATTGTTGGCGCACTGAGGGATCACTAAGTTTATCGATGTTGAACCTGGGCGTTCTTGTGTTGTCGTGGGATCAGCGAACTGCAGCAGTGCGTAGTGGAGAGTAGCTATCATAAGATGGTGATCTCGTACTATCCCCATATCTGCCCCTCGCGTCGTACTCTAGTCCGGAATCTGGCCGTCATAATCCTATTACCATGAGGCTGCCAGAAAATTGGGCTCTTGTGTGCTGTTGTTGTTAGCAGCAGTCCGACTCCATATTCCCGCACAGAATAGTTGAGGAGCAATCGAAGTCTTTAGGTATGAGCTGAGGGGACCTTAAACGCATTCAAGAGTTTCGAGTGAGATATCAGGAAGGCAGTTTTGACGCTCAATATCCGTCAACGGGTGGTGAAAGGAAGTTACAAAAGTTACGATATTATTCACTGCTTTGTAATAGTATGTTTTATCCAATGGAAAACAGATTTTTCTTGAATATATTACATGCTTACAGTATGATTATTTTTGAATTTTAAAACCAATTTTCAGTCTGTAGGAATAACGATAGTGTAGATATAAAGTTATTTATTTCCTATGAAATAAAGAGTCAATCCGATCAATTACGAAAGCTTGTGTAAACTCTATTGCAAAGTCATAACACTGGCAGTAGGTTGGCCATATTGCTGGAAAAATTGTTCGTTCAGTTGAATTAATGTATGTCTGTGGTATCAGATGTTCGAGAAAAAAATACTGTGAATCAGAAGCAAAGATAAAAATAACAAAAATCTTTCCAATTATCTTAACGCTACCGCCGGAGTTTTTCTGAAACATAAACATCTAAATTTCAAACCACTACAACAATCTTTCTCTCTCTCTCTTTCTATCCTTTCCAACGCCCATACTACAATATATAAAAAAACATTAAGAGAGTGTCCATAACCTCTTGAGTGCGGAATCAATAAATGCGAGCGAATCCAACAAGGTAGCATGATTTGATATCTCTCGAAAATGCTCATACATACTCCTTAGGATTACACTGACTTAATTTCCTTTGCTTCATCCATCCACCCTCTACCGGACCGTACATCTTCAAAAACCTTGTTCGTAGCATTGTATCCCTCTTTCTCCACAAAAATAATTCAATCAATATTGCATTTTCAAGTGAAAAACTCAGTCCTTTAGTTTGTCAAACTACTACTACTCTCTACTTCAGAAAAAAGACAAACAGCCAAAGGCTTCAAGCTCTAATTAAAAATGTAAATCTCCAGGAAACACATGCAGCAGCTTTCTCTTTCACAAAACTCAATTCTTCTTCGGATAACTTTTACTTGCATAATCCGCATGGAACATGATAAGTTTCCTTCCATCTCATCCGTATAATGTTTGACATAAGACAGTTGCCTCCCTCCTTCCTTGATCCTGGTGCATGAACTTTAATAATTTCCTCTCTTAAATGACAAAAAAAATTCTTTCAAGGTCACTGGATACTTTGCCCAGAGCATAAGAGACCTGTCTGGGCAAACTTCCTCACACCGTCCTCATTTTATTTATATGTTTGTAAAATAAAGTACAAAAATGTCCTTAAGGATAACCCAACCAAAAAAAAAACTTCACCAAAGAGAATTACCAGTTGATTGTGTGGCAAATTAAGTGAAAGGACTGAAATATCATGGAAACGCCCTCCTCCTGTTTCATTATCACCCACTCAACCGCACTTAATTTCCAGCCGATAACAGTTAGTCGAATCGGTTTGGTTCCACTTGACCAGTTCGGCAATAGGCCGACTTGGTTTCAGAATCAGCGTTAAGTCATCATTCAGGTGCACGGGTGAGAATTTATTAATAACAACCGCTTTGGTAGCGTCACGATATTTTCCCGGTGGATCCGTGGATATATCCTGTCCATGACCAGCTGCCACGATATCAGTGCTGTCATCGATAAGACGATAACTTGGTGGGCTACTACCACGATAACCTAGTTTACGGCAGATCTCAGCCACTTCTGCCTTATCCGGTGGCCGTTGACGTGGAAAACATTTCGTATGCCAAACTCCATAGGATTGCTCAATCAGCTGTCCATAGCCTTGCTGGTGTGAGGGTCGCTTTGGGCTGATGGTGGAATATTGAACTATTAAGAAGGTGCCCATATGTATATGTGTATTATATGCCGACTTACCTGTATGCATCTGTGGACGGTTCAATGGGATGTTCGATGGAATAGCAAAAATGTTCGTCCTCACCATTTGGACAATCGGGCTCCTTGTCACATACAAAGTCCTTGGGGATGCATTCACTTGGAGAACTGTTAAGTATAAGCACACCACATACCCCATTTGGGGTTAATAAATTGAAACATGAAGTGCGCAACTGAAAATTACCTTCCACATGGGAATCGATTTGATGTGCAATTGCAGAGCACTGGGCTCTCGTCGCTCTTGTCCCAACAGTTGCGTATGCCATCGCATATCTTACCCGGATCTGTTGCTCTACGGGGGGTTGAGTAAAAGATGGATGAAAAACATGAAAGCGGGGGGGAGGGGAAATAAAATTGTATCTTCTCTAGTGTGCTACATGCGTGACTTACTGCAAATACGTGAAACAGGAACAAATTGTTGGCTCATCGGTCAAGTCCTCACAGTCAGCAATGTGGTCACAGAATTTCTCCTTCGGAACGCACTTACCATTTGAACGGCATTTAAGTTCTGAGGTTTTGCATTCTGGCGACAGATAAAGATGATGGATACAGTGCAGAAGATTGGAAGATAGATTAGAAGATAATGGAAATGGAATGGATTTTTGATTAGATCTGTAATTGTTTCGGGAGACTTCTAGTTGGGTTGCTTTTAAAGTTATTTGGATAAAATAAGATAATTGTTTTTGGTATATACTTTTATCTGATATATTATATATACATATATATAAATATTTTGGGGCAACAGCTGTTTAAGTAGTGAACGTTCCAAAGACATCGCCAGGCGGGAGAGGCAGGCTTATAAACGTATGGATCACACAAATGCAACGACACCACCACTAAAGATGACATTATAAATGACCTTAAAGGAAAAGGCTTGAAAATTATCGAAGCAATTAATATCTTAAAGAAGATAAAGCAGAAAACGGAACAAGGCAATGAAATCTTGGTCAAGCATGGACTTCCGCTCTTTATGCTAACCTTCGATAGAATCGAAAATATAGACGATATTTATAACGTAAAAAGTATTTTGAATATCGTAGTTAAAATCGAGCCTATGCGTATGAATACACGATCGATACCTCAGTGCAAACGCTATCAAGGTTTCAATCACACCCAGTCGTATTTCCAAAAAGAACCGAAATGTGTAAAATGTGCCGGGAACCACTTATCAGAAAGGTGTGACTTAAATAAGCAGGCTCCGGCGACTTGCATAAACTGCAAAGGCAAGCACCCAGTAAACTATCGAGGTTGTGAAGTAGCAAAGGAGCTTCAAAAAAAGGCGCGATACTCTCAAGAAACCGATACACCCGAACCCAAGCTTAAGGGATCGTAAAATCGATAAGTCTAAGACCGCTAAGCCAGCTAAAACGACGAGACCGATAGAGGAAAATAAAAAAATTGCGCAAGAGAATGTCGCCGGTCCAAGTGCAGCGGAAAGACCGCCACAGGTTGACGCGAGATCGTACGCGCAAGTCGCGTCAAACGAAAACAAATTAAGATCAGCTACAACAGATCCGGTCAGCCAAATATTTACCATTATATTGGAAAAATTTGAGGAGCAGACCAAGGTTAATAAAATTATACTTGACAAATTGAGCAAGCTTGAGTTCAAACCTCGCAAGACGATCAAAAAAACATGAATATGAAACAGCTACTTAAGATACTAACGTGGAACGCAAACGGCCTTCTGAAAAAAATCGACGAGTTAGAAGTGTTTCTACGGAAAAATAATATTGATATATGTTTGGTATCGGAAACGCACTTAAAAAAGGGACTTAGACCAAAAATAAAAGATTACAGCGATTACCATGCGAATCATCCTTTGGAACATGCGAGAGGCGGGTCCTCTCTTTACATCAAAGACTGTATTAAGCACTCCGAAAACATAGAAATAGAATTTGATTCTATGCAAATAAGCTCAGTCTCCGTAAAAATAAACCACCCCTCCGGGATATAAGCTAGTAGAAGACTAGATTACTAGACTACTAGACTAACTTTGTCTTAGGTGGTGACTTTAACGGCCGTTGGTGGGCGCCGTGGCGTAAGTGGTTAGTGTGTCGGATCACTACGCATGAGGTTCCAAGTTCGAATCCCAGAAAACACCCACAAGTTTTTTCACGGTCCCACCTCTCGCGAGCACCTGACAAACATCCGAGAGTATTGTTGTCACGAAAAAGCTTCTCAAATTGGCGTTCGGAGTCGCCATTAAACGGTAGGTCCCTTCCATTCGTGTGAAAAATATAACGCACACAACATGAGTAGTTGCGAGAAGCTAGGCCCTGGTACTTTAAAGAGCTGTTGCGCCAAATATTTGTTTTGTTTGTTTTGGTGACTTTAACGCGAAACACACTTTCTGGGGATCAAGATGCAATTCGGCAAAGGCAGTCTAGTAAAAAAGGAAGGACCGCCTAGGTTAACTAGTAACAAAACTAACTGGGACGCTTTCAGAAGAGACTGCAAGGAAAATGTTGCTTTAAATGTACCGCTAAAGACAACGTTCGAAATAGAAGAAGAAATCGATAAACTCGTCGAAGCTATTCAGAGCTCAGCGTGGAAAAACACTCCTTTGCGGAAGACAGAAGCACGGAACAATAAAGTCAAATACCAGCCTGAAATCGAAGACCTCATACGAGAAAAGAGGAGAGCGCGCAAGAGATGGCAACAATCCCGTGCGCCACCGGATAAAACTTATCTGAACCACCTTTGTAACAGGCTAAAAAATGCGCTGCAGGACCTAAAAAATCACAAGACTTCTACTTACCTCGAGGGTCTGACCGCTGACAAGTATTCAAACTACTCTCTATGGAAAGCCTTGAAGTCCATAAGGAAACCTGTAATGCACTCGCCGCCAATTAGGAAAGCTAACGGGGAATGGGCAAAAGAAGACAAAGAGAAAGCAGAATTATTTGCCGATCACTTAGAGGAAACGTTCAAGCCGTTCGATGGACAACCATTAATCGAAGATCCGAATGATAATATATCACCCGACAACTTTAAAGTAAAAACCGTATCCCTGTCCGAACTCCGAATGACAATAAAAAAATTGAAAAATAACAAGGCTCCGGGATATGATTTAATCACTGGCGAAATTTTGAAAGAGCTACCGAAAAAAGTGCTGGTTAAGTTGCTCTACAGTATAAATGCTTCCTTAAGACTAATATATGGTATGTTCCAAGGCAATGGAAAGTCGGCGAAGTTATTATGGTTCCGAAACCGGGGAAATGTGCAAATGACAAGAAATCATATAGACACATTTCACTTCTGCCAATAATATCTAAGGTCTTCGAGAAACTTCTGCTGAAACGATTGCAACTAGTAATTGAAGAAAGACACTTGATCCCGGATCATCAATTCGGCTTTCGGGTCAAACATTCCACAATTGATCAGGTGTATCGAATAACGAACGAAATTGAAAAAGCTGTAGAAGGGGAAAAAATATGCTTTAGCGCTTTTCTCGACGTATCGCAAGCCTTCGACAAGGTATGGCACGAAGGCCTAAGGTATAAACTAAGGGTAATCTTACCGGATAAGTTGTACAGAATATTGAAATCTTATCTTGAAAACAGACTTTTCCGTGTTAGACACGGAAGTGAATATTCGGATTTCAAAGAAATCTACGCCGGTGTTCTGCAAGGAAGTGTTCTCGGTCCAATCCCGTTCCTGCTCTACACAAGAGATATACCACAAGATGAAGGGATCTAGTCGTAGTCATAACAAAAATAAAAAAATGAGAGAGACGAATTTCCTACTACTATGAGTACGCGCAGCCGGTTCTCATAGTGCCCGAGGGGGTGAGGTTTAGCCCGTAGGCATATACTGACTAGCAGTGATGGCATTGTCAGATATATGAATCGGGCATAACCAATGGTACGGACCATTGGTATCTTTTGAAGATTCCTGCACCTCCAGGCGCAACAAAAAAAAAAAAAAAAAACAGCATTTTATTGGCCTCAGTAACTAGGTGATCCAAAATTGGGAGGCCGGCCGATATTTTCTGAGGTCAAATATATGAACTCCACATGCGGATCAGTAGAAATGCGGTGAAGTGGGAGGGTTATGATCCCTTGTTTCAGATGATAACCTCGTCGAAATAGGAAGAAGAAGAAGAACACCTCATTACGTGTCTAGGCCTTCCTTTTTGCAACCACTTGTGTTGTGTGCGTTGTCTTAAAATGGAGTTGACGCCAAATCATTAAACTGTGGTCTTAAGAATCTAAGTCCTACTTCTGTGCGAGCCAGCCCTAGAACAAGAAACATTTGAACTCTACGCAAAAACTACACCAGAGATGTACTCTTAGGTGTTAGGTTTGGTAGAATGGCTGCCCCTAACGCTAGAACTCACTTAGACCAATAAGTAGTTCCATTGTAGTACCATTTAAAGGTACCTAATCCGAAACCTTCAGTACTCATAACCGAAACTCAAATAATCCATATAGGATTGGATTGTAGGTATAATACTTATCATATTAGTCTATTTAACTTTACTGTTGAGTGAACCAATTTAACATGGGTAAAAAAAAAATAATATATATTTGGCGCAACAGCTCTTTAAGTGCCAGGGCCTAGCTTGTCGCAACCACTCATGTTTTGTGCGTTATATTTTTCACACGAATGGAAGGGACCTACAAGTTTTAATGCCGAATCCGAACGGCGATTTGAGAAGCTTTTTCGTGACAACAATTCTCTCGGATGTTTGTCAGACGCTCGCGAGAGGTGGGACCGTGAAAAAACTTTTTGGTATGTTGGTTGGTTGTTGGTTGGATGTTGGTTGGTTGTTGGTTGGATGTTGGTTGGATGTTGGTTGGATGTCGGTTGGATGTCGGTTCGATGTTGGTTGGTTGGTTGGTTGGTTGCTGGTTGGTTGTTGGTTGGTTGTTGGTTGGTTGTTGGTTGGTTGGTTGTTGGTTGGTTGTTGGTTGGTTGGTTGGTTGGTTGGTTGGATGTTGGTTGGTTGTTGGTTAGTTGTTGGTTGGTTGGTTGTTGGTTGCTTGTTGGTTGGTTGAATATTGGTTGGATGTTGGTTGGTTGTTGGTTGGATGTTGGTTGGATGTCGGTTGGATGTCGGTTCGATGTTGGTTCGATGTTGGTTGGATGTTGGTTGGATGTTGGTTGGATGTTGATTGGTTGGTTGTTGATTGGATGTCGGTTCGATGTCGGTTCGATGATGTTGGTTGGATGTCGGTTCGATGTTGGTTGGATGTCGGTTCGATGTCGGTTCGATGTTGGTTGGATGTTGGTTGGTTGTTGGTTGGATGTTGGTTGGATGTTTGTTGGTTGTTGGTTGGATGTCGGTTCGATGTCGGTTCGATGTTGGTTGGATGTTGGTTGGATGTTTGTTGGTTGTTGGTTGGATGTCGGTTCGATGTTGGTTGGATGTCGGTTGGATGTTGGTTGGATGTTGGTTGGATGTCGGTTTGATGTTGGTTGGATGACGGTTCGATGTTGGTTGGATGTCGGTTCGATGTTGGTTGGATGTCGGTTCGATGTTGGTTGGATGTTGGTTGGTTGTTGGTTGGTTGGTTGGAAGTGAATATTCGGAGTTCAAAGAAATCTACGCCGGTGTTCTGCAAGGAAGTGTTCTCGGTCCAATCCTGTTCCTGCTCTACACAAGAGATATACCACAAGATGAAGGGACCGTTGTAGCAACGTTCGCAGACGACACGGCTATCCTCG
Source organism: Brachypalpus laphriformis (assembly GCA_945910035.1). Lineage (NCBI taxonomy): Eukaryota > Metazoa > Arthropoda > Insecta > Diptera > Syrphidae > Brachypalpus > Brachypalpus laphriformis. Next base: position 42,169,544 of record OX246756.1, read on the forward strand.
TAACGGAAGAGTCAGTCGAATCATCAACGGGAAAACTCCAACGAGCTTTGAACAATGTATGCGAATGGACAAAAACCTGGCGAATAGTCCTCAATGAGACAAAATCAACGCATGTCAATTTTACGTTAAGAAAGATAAACAACTTACCTATATCCATTAACTCGGTGCAAATACCATACGCAAACGAGGCAAAATATCTAGGAATGACCCTAGATGCAAAACTTAAGTGGAAACCACACGTTAAAAGAAGCGCGAAGAGCTCGAAATCAGATTTAGAGAAATGTATTGGCTACTCGGAAGATACTCGAAGTTAAGCGTATACAACAAACTGCTTCTGTATAAGAAAGTCGTAAAACCGTCTTGGACATATGGTATATAACTTTGGGGTTGTACCAAACCAAGCAATATTGCTCTACTGCAAGCATTTCAAAACAAAATACTAAGAGCAATTGTGAATGCTCCTTGGTATATTAGAAATAGTGATATTCACAGAGATCTAGGAATTGCCACCGTGAGGGACGAAGTAACAAACTTTGCTCGCAAACTTCGTACCCGTCTTCATATTCACTGCAATAATGAAATAATCCGTACTCTGGACGTGACAAACCTTGAGCGCCGACTACAAAGAACAAGACCTTTCGACCTAGCGCCGTAAGGAAAAACCGCATGTAATGACGGTATTAGTAGGTGCCTTCACTGGAAAACTACCTACCTAACGCGATTAACACTACAGAAGCGTAAACTACTTGTAAAGGCAACTTAGTCGTAGTCATAACAAAAATAAAAAAATGAGAGGGACGAATTTCCTACTACTATGAGTACGCGCAGCCGGTTCTCATAGTGCCCGAGGGGGTGAGGTTTAGCCCGTAGGCATATACTGACTAGCAGTGATGGCATTGTCAGATATATGAATCGGGCATAACCAATGGTACGGACCATTGGTATCTTTTGAAGATTCCTGCACCTCCAGGCGCAACAAAAAAAAAAAAAAAAACAGCATTTTATTGGCCTCAGTAACTAGGTGATCCAAAATTGGGAGGCCGGCCGATATTTTCTGAAGTCAAATATATGAACTCCACATGCGGATCAGTAGAAATGCGGTGAAGTGGGAGGGTTATGATCCCTTGTTTCAGATGATAACCTCGTCGAAATAGGAAGAAGAAGAAGAACACCTCATTACGTGTCTAGGCCTTCCTTCTTGCAACCACTTGTGTTGTGTGCGTTGTCTTAAAATGGAGTTGACGCCAAATCATTAAACTGTGGTCTTAAGAATCTAAGTCCTACTTCTGTGCGAGCCAGCCCTAGATCAAGAAACATTTGAACTCTACGCAAAAACTACACCAGAGATGTACTCTTTGGTGTTAGGTTTGGTAGAATGGCTGCCCCTAACGCTAGGACTCACTTAGACCAATAAGTAGTTCCATTATAGTACCATTTAAAGGTACCTAATCCGAAACCTTCAGTACTCATAACCGAAACTCAAATAATCCATATAGGATTGGATTGTAGGTATAATACTTATCATATAAGTCTATTTAACTTTACTGTTGAGTGAACCAATTTGACATGGGTAAAAAAAAATAAAAATATTTGGCACAACAGCTCTTTTAGTCCCAGGGCCTAGCTTCTCGCAACCATATTATCGTATTGTGTGCGTTATATTTTTCACACGAATGGAAGAGTTTAGTGCCGTATCCGAAGGGCAAATTGTTTTGAGAAGCTTTTTCGAAACAACAATACTCTCAGATGTTTGCAAGAGATGGGACCGTGAAGTGCGTGAACTTGTGGGTGTTTTCTGGGATTCGAACTTGGAACCTCACGCGCAGTGATCCGACACTCTAAGGAGTTACGCCACGGCGCTCACTTTTTAACATGGGTAGAAAACTGCTAATCTTGCAGATATCAAGATTCGAGAGGTCATCTAGGACGTTATAGAAGTGCTCTCCCAAAGTGTTCCTCCTCAACGTGGATAGCGCAGGGCAGTTCTATAGAAGATGGGTTATTGACTTTTCTTTGTCTCTATAGTTTCTACAGAAATCGTTGAAGGGAACACCTAGTCCTCTGACATCAGACAAAGCCACGTAAAGCCGATTGTAAAGCTTATGTTGTTCCTACCTACTGAAATGAATCTGATTGTATTCCTTTAATTTAGGTCCGGCCAAATTTGCCTGGAAATCAGACACGTGTTGATATCTTTCCACCTGTCACTGGCAGATCTTAGCGCCTGAGTGTTCAGTTGGAACTTAATCACATCAGTAGGTGCTGATGGAGCTTCGATATTTTTAGCAAAGTCTCTACTGCCACCTTCTTTCACCAGCTCATCCGCTTTGCAATTACCTATTCCCCTATGGCCTAGGGCCCAGCGCAGGGACAGTTTTCATATATCTACGATCTTGTTTAAGGACCTGCGGCATTGCTTAACCAAATTGGATCCTATCGTAAGCGATTCCAAGATTTAGGATTGACTTAAAAAATAATATTTATTATTAAGCCATGTTTATGCACATAACAAATATTGATCAAATATTCATTTTAAGCCAAATCGAGTTGGAATAGGCTTTGAAACAGTTCTTTCATTAGGAAAAATGAAATACTCGTACTAAGGAAGAACTTCTTAATGACATTTCATATCATAAAACGTTATTACCAAACCACTTCCAAAATTGCATCAGAAACATTTCTCTAAATCACGTGCAGTGCACAAATTGGCTCTCCTCTCTAATTTTCAAATTTCTTTAAGGCTGCTGTTCTATTCTTTCAATAATGCATTTTAACAACCAACGAACCCTAATATTCATAAAAAGAAACCGTCTCCTGTCCAACTATTTCCCATGGCATTCACATGACCAAACAGCTCCCCAGAAATATGTACCACTTCAACTTCCTGTCTGTCTCTCTATCTTCCTTTACTACTCGTAGTACTACATACTTACCATTTCTGTGGAGACGGCAAAATTCTTTTTCCTCATCGCAGCCATCATGACAGTCGACCTTACCATTGCACATCTGTTCGGGCAGCAGGCAATTGCCCAAGGGACATCGCAATGTCGGGCAAAGTGGCCTTGCATAACCACTTCCACAATTTGGCTGATCTAAAGGAAATTGAAGAAGAACAAGAAAATCAATGCGAAGATGAACTCTGCAAAAAGGATATGAATATTTGTGCAAATGAAAATTGACAGACAGAAGGACACAAACATAGAGGAAAAGCACAGCAGGAAACTTTCGTTAAATGATTGCCTTGACAGGACGAAAGCAAAAAAAAAAAAAAAGGAAATATCCTGGTTGCTTCTGCTGCACATGAATGATTGATTACATTATGACGAAGCAAATAGTTTGGATAAGAGCATCTGGACTTACCAATGATATCCTGTATATATCCGTAGTATGCCTCCAGTGTCCTGACAGGAAATGGTTGCTTGAAATTATTGCACTCGGTAGCGTTATAATTGTAGAACGCTATTGGATACCAGCCGGTGTTATCCTCACGACAGACTATTACTCCTTGGTTGTGAGGATCTAGGAAAGAATAGGTTCATACTAACACAAATACTACACAAAAAAAAAAAAACTGGAAAAAAACGAAAACTCACAACTCGTGCTGCTGTCAAGGTCTTTACAAAAGTCTGACAAAGTTTTTACTTCCTTTTCCTGGTACGCTGATGTGACATTCTCCGCTTCGCCAAAGTGCTTCAATTTGAAGTCAACAATACCCGACGGATCCCACTGATAGTGCGAGCGTTCATTATCCTCACTGAACGCATTGTTGTGAAGCTCTTGACCAACTTTTCCCGTCACAACTTCGGACTTTCCCACGGTGGGAGTGACCTTAATCCCTCCAAATTTATCGTGAACAATGGACATGCATTGCAGCTTGTTCTTGTTGAAAGTTTTTCCATTTCCCTTTTCCATCAATGATCTGGTTGACCGGATAAAAAATGTAAAAAGGATTCAATACATCGGGTAAAACAAAATGGTGAGCGGTTTGCAATTTTTTAATTCCCTGTCCTCCATTCAATTATCATCGTTACTACCACCACCATCCATTTACATATGTAAAGGAGCCAGGAATAAACAAAAGCTACTTACATATAGGGCAGGAACGTCGGCAGGACATGACGTGTAAAATGGGCGGCATAATCCAAGTGCAACAATAGTACATCGCAGCCCTCAACAGCCTCGAAGCAGTCGACGCGTTTAATCTGTTCATGGGGACTCTTGTGAAGAGAGTCCTTGCTTTTGCCACCACCAAGCAAAACGGTCACGTAGTCTGTGTCGAGTCTGGAATGGAAGGGATAAAGTTAATGCGATGTATTTTTGCGCAGACAATTTGTTGGGAAGGATAATCATTTTTAAAGGATTTTATGAGCGGCTTTAAGAATTTAATGAAATATTGTGAAGTTTTTTGGAGGTAGATTTCGAACTGTAAAAACCTATACAGGGAAATTGAAAGTGTTAGAATGATGGGATATTGATCATCGAAAACGTGAAACAGAAGGGACCAAATTGTATGACCAATTTACAAAAGACATTATACTGCTTCATACTCCTCAATTAAGGGAGTACCTTTTGCAAGGTGTGGAAGCAATCAGCAGCCCACTTCCAGCAAACATCCAAGACAACATCGGCTGAGCTACTGCTTCCACTTATAGAGAGAGCTTGGGAAGCTGAGAGCTTCCCTGACGAGTGCAAAAAGGGAATGATCGTCAAGCTTCCTAAGAAAGGGAATTAAACGAAGTGCTGAAACTGGAGGGGTATATGCGTGCTGCCTGCTGTCGCTCAGATAATAGCTAAAATGATCCTGGAGCGAATCAAACAATATCTCAAAGATATACCCGATGCCGAACAAGCATGTTTCCGCACTGGAGCCCCCTGTATCGACCACATCAACACCCTGCGGATTATCATCGAAAAGTGCGTTGAATGTCGATCGCCGCTTCACCTGCTCTTCATCGATTTTGAGAAGGCGTTCGATAGTGTCACCAGGGAGTTTATTGGATGTGCCTTACGCAGGAGAGGTATTCCCGATAATTTACTATTGCTATTATCGAAGCCTGCGCAATATCTTAAGGATTTCCTGGCCCAATCGTATCTCTTACACCAGAACGGATCAGAAACCAATAGGCACAACCATACAATAACGGAAGTGGCAGTGGATTAGGCATACGTTATGAAAAGATAACAGTTCCATAGCTAACTATGCTATGCAATAGAACCCTTTAACCCAAGATGTGAGAATACCTGGCGATCCAAGGAGAACATGGCGCAGACTAGTAGAGAAGGATGCACTGCAGTTGGGGAAACGTGGGAGAGAGCTGAGACGCATTGCCAGAAACCGTACACGATGGCATGTAGACGTAGTAGAGGCTCACGACGAACAAGGGTATATAGGACACAAGAAAAAAGAAGAATATTGGAGCCTGAGCTTCAGAGTGGATCATTAGCTAGACTATGGTCCTTTTGACCAACTGAAAGTACCTACAGCAGGATCTGGAAAGCAATGCTTCGAATGTCGGAAAACTAGCGAAATTAAATTCCAAATTAGAATTAAAGGAGAGAGTTGTACTGCACTAACAAGAAGGAGACTGCTACTCGAATAACATGGGTACTTAAGACTTTAAAATATATACCAAACAACTGTGAGCAACAGCTACGTTTCATCCTTTAAAATTGCAGAGATAAAGCAAAGCTTTCCCTGATCTGGTATAAAAAGAGAACCTAACCATTTTGCTGCTCCTATTAGAAATAACTAGAAGAATTCAAAATCCCTGTACTAGAAGGTCCATCTAAATCATTCAGCACGAAGGAAAATTTGTCTAGTTTTTGAGAACAATTTACGCGAAGCAGTTAAGAAGCGTACACGAAAGTAACAATTCACCAATCTTGTATTACTCTATCTTCTCGTTTAATCCCGCCTTTTATAAGTAGGTATGGCTGGGTCGATTGAATGTATTTCTCTAATTTTCCAGAAAGTGTCTGTGGCCCCGTATATCCTATGGAAGAATTGTACAGAAAGTCAAATCGGAAGTAGAAAGCTTATGCGTCGACTTTTGTCCTTTTAAGCCCTAAAATTCACTAGGTGCAGATGGCATATTGTCTTGCCTTTTACAAGAAGAAGTAAACCTGTTTATTCCGACCCTCATACGAATTTTCAGATTCAGCCATACAGTAGGCTACATACATACCAACAAGTTGGAGGGGTCTTCATCCAAAAAGCGGCAAAGCAGGCTGAGCAATCGCCTAAATCCTTTCGACTCATTAGCCTCAGTTCCTTTCTCCTAAAAACGACGGAGAAAATCATAGATCATCATATAAAAGAGAAGTTAATTATACATAATCCTCTGTATGCAAATTAATTTGCTTATCAATCTGGGAAGTCTACGGAAACAGCCATTCACAGCCTAACGCAATTGATTGACAAATCATTAGCTGCCAATGAAACAGGCTTATGTGCCTTCATAGATATACAAGGAGCATTCGACAACACTTCCTATGAGGCTATCAAAAAGGCTATGGTCAGGAGAAATATCGCTCCTCTGGTCATAAACTAGATCCTAATCATGCTATGTAGCAGGAAAATAAGAACCGAGTGCGGAGGCTAGCATAAAACTATAACAGCTACCAGGGGATGCCCGCAAGGTAGAGTCCTCGCCCCCCCTCTGCTCTGGACCTTAGTTACTGACGAACTACTTGAAAAATCGGGTTACAATGTACAATGATATGCAGACAACATTGTCATCAGAGTCAGGGGCAAATTCAAGAACATCATTTCTCTAAGGCAAAGTGCCCTCAATTTGACTTCGAATTGGTACAGGATAAAGGAAAATCGGAAAAACTATACTTGTACCCTTTTCCAGGAAAAGGAATCAAATTACACTGGAAAACGTGCTAATCGACATATCCAGGGAAGCAAAATACCTAAGTCTTATCCTTGACAAGACGCTCACCTAGAATTCACACCTGAACAAGGTTACCGAGAAAGCGACAAGAGCTAAAATCCAAGATAATATATTTGACATACAGCGCTATTATCGAACTTATGCATCGTTGGTTTGGTGGCCATAAACCTTACAGGTCAAAACTCAGGAACGGTTGAATGCAATCCATCGTCTAGCCAGTCTGAGTATCATAGTGACAATGAGAACATGCCCAACGGCAACAATGGGAACAATGCTAAACCTCACACCTTACAGTACAAAAAGATGCTATGCTGAGTACACTTAGGTTGTCCAAGATTTCAGACCTTAAAATCGGCAACTTTACGGGCCATCTGAAGATTCTAGAGTACACTGAAAATGACACTATTCTCAAAATCCCAGATACCATGCTCAAGAAATACCGGTTCTCCAGAAGATTCAATGTTGCCACGAGTGGAGGAATGAAGGGCTTGTAGTCTTACCAAACTCTCAAACTGGGTACACAGATAGTTCCAAATTGGAAAATGGTAGCACTGGCGCAGGGGTTTATGGAACCTGGTTCCAATGTACAGTTGTGCTTGGGAAATCACCAACAGTATTTCAGGCGAATGTCCTTGCAATCGAGCTCTGTGTACGAGAATGCCTGCGAACAAGGGACGAGGGCACCCGTATTTACATCATCTAGGACAGCCAGGCAGCACTTATGCCTCTGAAATCTTACACGATAGGATCCAAATTTGTATTGGACTGTCTGAACCCACTCGAAGATCTCGAATCGAAGGCGCTTCGAGTGCAATGAACAGGCGGACTACTTAGCGAGAATAGACGCTATTCACTCACTAGTCGGTCCTGAACCCTATTTTGGAGTTACACGGAGTAGTACTAACCTCAAAATAAAACAACGTGAAGCTGATCGTCATGCAGAGTACTGGGGCAAATTCATGTGCCTAAGACAGGCAAAAAAGTTCATCAACGGCTAAGAAGCATCTTAAGCTTAGAAAAGCAGACTTAAGCAATTTAACAGGCTAATTGATTGGTCATTGCCCACTCAAGTACCATCTACACAAGAGAGGAGTAGAAGATACACCTTATATCATTTAGGGATGTTCTACGGACAAAACAACCGTAATTGAAGTTTAAAAATATCTCGGAGGTTGAAGTAAAATTTAACTTTACCGAAAAGTGTTTAAGGTGCACATCGTCTTAAGCAAAAGTGAATTTCGGTTACTTATAGACTAAAAGTGGGTATTTGCTTGTGATTTTCTCCCTGGTAGTACAATCGATCAGTTGCTACTGAATGCTCTAGTGAAGCATTTCCTATTCCGAAAAAGTATGGGTACGGGTAGCACTTGCAGATTCTCCAAGAAATGCAGGAAACTCCTGATCATTTATAAGGACACACTCATTTACAAGACAACATGCCATCTGATGATTTAGTTCATAGGCGAAAGTCTTCTTTCAATCACTGCTAGATACCTTGCAGGTTAAAGTAGAATAAAAGTTTCTTAGCCAGCATGGAAAGAACATTTTATCCCCGGCTATACTTTTCAAGAACCACCCCTAACTCTGAAGAAATACCCGACATTACAGTCGAAGAAGTTAGTGAGGCCAGACGAGATACCCTCTGAGTTCTGGAAAAAGATGGAAGACGTCGGGTTCAGATGGCTCAGAATCCTCACCTCCAAATTTGTGAGAGGTGATCCAATTTCGAATCAATGGAGGGAAAGTTACCTTCTCCCTGTGTACAAAGGGAAGGGTGATACGCGAAACTGTGATAACTACCGTTCGATCAAGCTGATGTCACACACCATGTAGATCGTTGAGCGGGTATTAGGTGGCCGACTGCGAAAAATAATACGGCTATCTGATGATCAGTGCGGGTTTGTCTCGGGATTTTAGTAAGGCTTTTGATACGCTGAACCATAAAAAGCTAATAGCAGCGTTAAATCGATTAGCCATCCGAGGCATACTGGCAAACTGACTGGAAGACTATCTAAATGGAAGGTCGTTTCGAGTGAAGGTGGGAGACAGTTTCAGCAATGATACACCAGTTCTTTTCGGAATACCACAGGGATCGAAACTGGGACCATTATTGTTCATCCTTTTTACCAACGAGCTACTTCGCGTTTTCAAAAACAGCATCCATTTTGTATTCGCGCATGATACGGCTCTAGTCGTTCAACATAAGTGTCTCGATACTGATACGAGAATAATGCAAGATAAGTTTGGTAAAGCTGCTGAATGGTGTCACGACAATGGACTAATATTGAATCCCTCCAAAACCAAGATGATGCATATTCGAGGCCCGCACCATAGATCAACTCAACAGAGGATTACATTTCATAGCAGTAACAGTTTTTAATGAGCTTCCCTCAAACATGAAAAATATTATAAATTTCAAAACCCGTAAAAAGCGTTTAACATTTTTTTTTTCTTCCTGAAATATAACTAAATTTTGTTTCTTTTTCCTATATTCTTATATTTTAATTACTTAAATGTTGAATTTTGAATTTTGAACTTTCTATGCATTTTTTAATTTTACATTGAATATGTAAAGTAACTTAAGCCCACTTAACAGACTTTTTTTTAAAATTTTTTTTTTAAAAAACTTTGATACGCAATCTTCTGCAGATAAGCCCCTCAGGCTTCGCAGATATATGTATAGCAATGTAAATCTAAACTTTAGTAAATAAAATAAATTTGAATTGAATTGCGTAAATCAACCACAGATGCAATCCAAAGTATAAGGATCATAATGGAAAAACATCGTGATTCCTTAAAGGATTTGCATATTGTATTGGTTGACTTTGAAAAGGCATTCGACAGACAACCACGAGATCTGATATGGGTGGCGTTAAGACATCGAGGGGTCCCAGAAACCTATGTACAGATGATCAAGGACATGTATGAAGGAGCAAAGACAAGAGTAAGATGCCCCGCTGGAGTAACCGAAGAGTTCCCAATCAAAGTCGGGATGCACCAGGGAGGCGTTTGAAGTCCTTTGCTCTTTATTGCAGTCCTTGATTATCTGCTTGAAGGTAAAGTGACGGACCCCAAGGTACATCAGTTATTCATTGCTGACGATGGAACCATCATAAGTGAGGATCCTATATCTCTGCAACGAGCACTTGATGTGTAGGTGGACGCTCTGGAGGGAAATGGGTATCGCATTAGTTGAAAAAAGACAGAGTACTTGTGCTGCCCGTTCTCTGATCCACACAGGCCTATTCCAGACATTTTTTCTTGAATGGAGCAGTGCTTCCCAAGTGCGAAAATTTCAAATATCTGGGATCTATGATCAATAGCAAAGCAACTTGTGATGACGACATCAATCGTCGCGTAAGCTTAGGGTGGATGAAGTGGCGAGAAAATTCCGCTATCTTCTGTGACAGAAAAATGCCGCCTAAGTTGAAAGGAAGGCTCTACACTACAGTTGTGCATCCAGCACTCACATACGGTTCACAATGTTGGACGATGTACAAAACGTATGAAAGTAAATTAACGGCAGCTTAGATGAAGATGCTTCGCATGACAGCAGGAGTGACAAAGCCTGATTGAATAAGATGTTCGAAGATCCGTGGAAGCTTTCACACCAAGGAAACCATCGTACAAAAAATAGAGCGCGACCGGCTCCGCTGGTATTGCCACGTTCAAAGAAGATATCAGTTGAACCCTGTTAAATAGGCAATATCAATGCACGTTCCAAAGACATCGCGATGTAGGAAAGGCAGGCCTATAAACGCCTGGATCACACAAATGCGACGACATCGGCATTTCATTGGCCTCAGTAACCGAGTGATCCAAAATCGGGATGCCAGCCGATATTTTCTGAGGTCAAATAGGCGAACCCCACAGGCGGATCATTAGAAATGCGATGAAGTGGGCGGGTTGTGATCCCTTATTTTCGGAACATAACCTCGCTGATAAAAGGAAGAAGAAGAAGCCAGCATGGAATCGCCATAATAATAAACCCTTAAGTTGTAATGTAGATAAGATAATTAAATCAATATTTAGAGCTAGCAGAACATTTTTTCCGAAGAGCACATATCCGTAGGTACTTTGATATAAGCTTAACTCAAATACCATAATAGTATGTCTCTTGTTTTGTTTTCGGCTACAATTACTACTTTGTTAGTAGGAGCAGTATGCTTGTGTAACGCCTGCATCAGAGTCAATTCAGTTGGAATTTTCTCCGGGGCTAGGACTTTAAGGACATTATGAGAACATGAGAGTAATGAATTAGTTGTCAAAATGTCTCATAACATGGTTTATACTCCTCTCTTCAATAACTTATTCATTTCGTTCGACTTGAAGCAACTTTTACCTAGAATTGTGTAATAATTTATAATCTTCACAAACCGTAATATTTGTTTAAGCCTTTAAACCAATTACTTATAATTTTTTTGAATATTTCACATACCGACAGCCGTTAAAATAGGCAGCAACACGAATTTGTGTTGTGTATGTGCCGCAAATAGCCGAAATTCGACCGCCAATTTTTTTTTTCTGATATTCACGCGAATCAGGGAAAAAGAGGAAAAAAAATGGGCCAATTCGGAACGAAAAATAAAATTCACTTTTTTTTTGTCAAGTGGCAACAATGGCTGTTAAATTCAAAAACTCACCTCACGCCTTTATAACATGATTCATGTACAAGAACCCAGTATTTATCAACTAGTACACCAACGCACCGCAGTTTTCCATTAGCATATACATCAACCAACCATGGCCAGTGCCATTTTTCTAAACCTTCGTGCAGTTTATCATGGACCAAAACCGGTACATTTTTGTCGATAAGTTGGTGCAAAGTATCCAAGACCCCATCCTTCTTCTTGTTTTTAACTTCCGGAATAACCCCGTGCGCATTCGGTTTGAGTCCATGAACGTCGAGAGTTTTTGGAGTAATTTCCGCTCCAGCGGAAATCGTTTTCAATGGTGCACTTCCGTTTGCCTTTGCTACACATTCAACGAACAAACCCAAACAATTTTCTGGAATTTCTTCAATACGTTCCCCGTGTGATGATGACGCAACAATGACACCCGGTGGCATATGTTTGTTTTGCTCAATGAAGTGAACACTATCCCCAATGGGGTAGTCGTCTTTGTGGAATGCCATTTGCACAAGATCCGGTTCGATGGGTACGATAGTGTGACGTGTTATCTTAGTTGTATTGTAGAAATTAAATCCTTTGAAGCCGAGGAGGGAGCAGACTTCTTCGGCGGTCTTGTCGCCATGAATGTGGGATCCCGTCTCATGGGAGCAGGCTACATGCCATGAGCCGTTTATATTGCGAGAGAAGATGCCGGCACTTTGAAGTTTTGGTTGCTTGTTCGCATCGAGGTGGATTTCTTTTCCATTCGTTAGGGCGACTGTAATGATAGGAAGATAGGAAGTAAGTGGAACGGTGTCTGGTTCTTGATTTAGAGAACTAGACTTACAGCAATCCTTTTCATCCTCCTTGTGGGGACAGTCAATGAAGCTATCGCAGCGTTTCTTAGAATCAATGCAGATTTTAGACATCGGACACCTGAACTCGGTTAAGGTGCAGTTTCCTGTGAATAAAGAATGAAGTAAGATGGAAGTGGAAAGATAAAAGCACTTACCGCAGTCATCCTCATCCGTTAAGTCGTCACAGTCAACCTTTCCATCACAGATAAGAATTTTTAATGGACCCTGTAAGTGGTGAGAACAGAAGGAGGAAAATATGAAGAAAGCTTTCAAAATTTAAAGGACACCATTGAATACAAAAAATAAGCAGGATTATGTTATTTTAATAGGAATGGTAGGCAAGTGTAATAGTTATGATGGAATGTCTTGCCACTGAGGAACTAACAACCATAGAAGCTGTGGGCAGCAGGATGAAGGTGCCATAGGTAAAATGTTCGAAGATAGAGGCATTTTACAAGTTTCGAATAAAGTTACGGTCTGTAGGGCTTCACGTATAGTGGTAGGTCTTAGTAAAAGTCCATACCAATGCCTCTTTCTTAAAAAAAAGTCTCCTGTACCAAAGTTTATTATGTCTATATATTCCAGCGAGCTGAACACAGTAACACTCAGCAGCAATGACAGAAACAATGTAATAATAAACGGAACGGAGCTATGATATATGCAACAAGTCATGCGGAAAATAACAGGAACTTCTTTAAGGAACACCTTAGATAGATGGGGTACAAAACGAAGTACACATAATACAGTGTCTTAGATTAATAATGGCGATCAAGAAATATTTTCAGAAAATAGCGCTGTACAAGGTGCAGGTGCAATAATATCGGGTGGCATCCCATAGGGGTCTGTGCTAGAGTCCATTTATGGACCCTAACTCATCAAAAAAGTCAAAATCATTTATACACCTAACATCTGTGCATCTTTGACATATTTTTCCGAACAACATCAGACAATATTGGAGATTTACGTGGAACAGAACAGCATAGAAGAAACAGTGGGTGAAGTGAAAACTCCAGGTTATATGAGATATGGTGAAAAACACTACAATATACGTATATAGCAAACAAACACCGCCAAATGGAGAGAACGGAAAACAGAGAAAACCAAGACTAACAAAAAACTGAGAAGAACCTATGAAACCGCAGAGTTCGAGCTCAGCAGCATTTTTTAACTTCCCGCACATTGCAATAGAGCCGCAGCTTTACCCCCAAACATCCACCTTACCTTCAAATATTGCCGACATGTGCAGCCATCCTCATCAGTTCCATCCTCACAGTCCGAGATTCTATCACAGCGATTACTGATATCAATTATCTGTGGAATCCTACAAAGAAAATACGAAATTAGCTTGGATCTACGAACGTCCTTCAGCCTTCTAACTTTTTGCACACGAATTTTTGAGAGATGGCCTTCGGCATGGTCCTTGGTGGAATCGTTGAAGTGCCCACTTCTGTAGCATTTTCTCGCTTATGCACCGATGTGGGTTTTTCTGAACTGATTTCTGGTAAGTCGGCCTTAAAGTCTCCAAATCCTGTTATCGAAGTCACTTCAGATGCGTCCGTCGTACTGCTGGGGGTGGTACCCATTGATGTTGTTTCAATATTAGATTCATCAGTGGTTGTCCTATCCAGGGCTTGGATAACCTTCACAGCCAAGTCTTGCAATTTGTTAAAATCATCAGTTGGCGTAGGTAGAGGTGTAGAGGATGAAGATTGTTCCATAATTGGCTTTGGAGATGTCCACGGTGTGGTGACAGATGTCGGTGCTAGAGTGGTGACGACTGTTTCGTTTATCAAATTGACCAGCGATTTCAGCCCCGGATGGGATGAGTCTGCTGTCATGATAGTTGTTGTTTCTACGCTAACTGTACTGGCTGTACTATTATCCGCAGTTTCCAAGGACAAAGGCTCTGTGTCTGTACCAATATTACCACCAGAACCATCGAGATCCCCTAGTAAATTTTTGGAATTAAATTCGCTTCCAGTGGTTGTGGTCTCTCCCTGATCTGTGGAACCAAAAACATGCATCATTGGAGTCGTTGATGCATTTTGTGCAGCGCCAACATCTGGTGTGTAATGGTAAATACATCCAACTTCATCTTCTCCACCCAAACAATCCACTAGACGATCACATCGCCTCGTAATCGAAATACACCGCTTGCCACCCCAAATGCAAGGATAACCAGGACACGACTGCTTTGGTTGTAACTTTGGCAGGTATTCCGGCCTAAGAGCCATTTCAATCCAATCAAGATACAATGCCACCCGGGTATACACCCCAAACTCCTTAGCCCGGGCGCATCCGTTGCCATGGCTAACCACACCGGCCAAATACCATTGCTTGTCATTCGAAATACTGCGGCAGAATAATGGCCCACCGGAATCACCCTGACAGGCATCTCTGCCACCGACCCACTCGCCGGCACATATATCCTCAGCTTCTTGGTCATCTTTTTCAGTGCAACGTTTGCGAATTGGCAAACTGACTTCTTTCAAGCGGTCGCCTATGAATGGAGGGGATGAAAGGTCATGCAAAGAAAATTATCAAAACACACACTCACTTCCTGGACCCTTCTCTCGAACAGCACCCCAGCCGACCACTGTGCATATGGTATCTGTCTCTGGCCCCCAGATCCAGTCATCGCCCATCGTCGTTCGGCCTCGATCTGGGAGGCAAATTGGTTTCACCCATCTATTGTATCGCAGTGGTGCGTCTATCCGCAGCACAGCCAAGTCATTTTTCATAGTTCGACGCTCGTACTGCTGATGCACTAAAACATGGGTGACATGATGAATCTGAGTGGATGAGGCAAAGCTGGAGCGGCGTAGCATTCCTGCACGCACTTCGTAGAAATATTTGTGGAAATTGATGGTACAGTGTGCGGCAGTTATTATCTATAAAAAGGATGATAAGTCCTGGTATGCATATGTAAGTCTAGTTCTACTCACCCACTGCTCATTGAAAATAGTTCCGCCGCAATGGAACTCTCCATCGCGATAGATTGCAACGACAAAAGGCCATTGTAATGGCTTGCTGTAGGAACCTCCCACTATTCGGCTTTCATTATTATCTTCGGGGGTATCTTGTCGGCGACGACGGCGTCTGGAGCGCATCAATGGGGATGTGGATTCGTTGATGATACCGCATTTGGGCAGTGGACATCTGACATAAGCTACCTGATCAGTGAGCGAATCTTTTTCCCGTTTTTGGCACGATTGAGGGAAGTGAGCTTTTCCCATATGATGGGGTTCAATGAAAGGACCCGGCAGTTCAATTCCTTCAAAAGTTACCATAGGACTCTCCACTAGGTATCCAAGTTCTTCAGTACATGCTTCTCGAGCCCATTTTTGAGGGTTATTGCAGACAGGATACCAAACTCCGTGGTAGTTACGGTAGAGGTAGCCGGTAGATCCAGATACTGCATGCGACTAGAAAGCAGAGGAATTAGTATCGAATTTCTGAAAATGGAAGTGTTTTCTACGATACGACAACGGTTTTACAGAACAATCCAGATTAATGCAAGTTGCGAGTGTATCGACCAAAGCTAAGATATGATATTCTGATTGAAAATTTATTTGTTTCAAACTATGTATAACGACATAATGAGTTATGTCGGCTGAAATGACCACGAACTTTCTGTCAAAGGTCCGCCAACCATTATGGGGGTGAAGGGTCAAATGTGTTATACACCAATAGGGAGTTGAGCTTTTTAGTTTTCGAAAATAGTATCGACTTAGGATGGACGTAGGACGTAAAATGATTTTGAGCTTGTCAGGAAGAAGAATCGTGATATTAAAGTTGAAACTTGAAAGAATGACTGGCTTTGATGCAGGTATATGCACAGAATCTTGAGTTCAATAAGTTATCAGAGAGATGAGGAAAACCTCCAATGTGTGAATTCACTTGTGTGTTTTCGATTTTTAAAACAGGTTCATTGAGGAACGAAAAACTTGCGGGTTAGCGGTGAAAACAGCAAAAGAAGAGTCTCGCAAGGAGTTCAGCGAGAAACTGGAACCTGACCACAGATCTGCAGACAAGATGGCAAACCATCTTCCCACTCAAAGGAAGAAAGTTAAATACTATCGAAAAGAGTCAAATTCAAAGACTTTTCAGTCAAGAGTACATCTTGGGCAGATGGGACAAGCACTTTTCAAACCAAACCTACTGCCAGAAGTGGAGCGGAAAGTTGTTCCATGGTAGAAGAAAACGCTTTGGCAAATCTGCTGGTGTGGATAAAATTCGCCTAAAAATAGAGCAGTACAATGGTTCTCGCGTGTCATTACAGTGGCATGAGAATGCGATAAAAGACCTGGTTATTGGGAAATTACGAGTAGAGTGACTGACAGGAGGAATATAATAGATTGCGCCAATTTTTTTTTATTCCTCCTGTACAACCCATGCCCGCGTGGCAACGACACTGCGGCCTGAAAGATCTATTGTATCGGAGGGTTGGAGTTAATCTAACACACGTACTACCACCCTTATGAAAGTGAGTATGTCCTTAGTAGCGGAGCATTTCAGTTCCACTGAAGTAAGTATCTCCTTGTGGAGAATACGTTTCCTTAACCAATGTAGTGCCGGGCATTCACAAAGAATGTGTTCGGAAGTTTCATCCTCCTCTAAACAGAACCGACAGTCCTTCTCTTGGCACAGGTTCATCTTGTTAAGGTGGTATCTCAAACCGCAATGGCCAGTAAGATAGCTCACAAGCTTCTTAATGCTTTCCTTATCTAAGTTAAGGATTTCCTTATAGGAGTAAGGCTTGATTAATCGTTTGGATTGTCTTAGACCTGGCCCACGAGTCCAGTGATCTAGACGAAGTTTGTTTTCCCATTCGTTAATCAGCGTTGCAGCTGTCGCCCAATTGACGCCATAATAAGGTTCAGGACCTATGAACACAGATTCTGAGCCAGCCTTAGCAAGCTCATCTGCAGATTCGTTGCCCACAATCCCTTGGTGTCCAGGTACCCAACCGAGTTTTACCCTGTTGTATTTGGCAAGGTCTTGCAATGCATCGTAGCAGCATTTCACGGTTCTGAAGTCCATTTGTTTGGACGACAGTGCCATAAGAGCTGCTTGACTATCTGAGAAGATATGTATTCTAGCGCCTTTGATCCCCTTGCGGAGATTGCGTCTGGCGAAAATCTCAATGGCATGGATTTCAGCCTGAAACACAGTAGGAGTCGTACCCATAGGTACCGAAATCTTTGTGTTGGGTCCAAAAACCACAGCTCCAACTCCACAATCCATTTTCGAACCGTCGGTGAACCAGACCAGATTTCTAGGGTCCAGTGTTGAAGCATCATTGGACCAGTTTTCGCGGTCCAATATTTCAACCTCGAATAGCCTACCAAAGCAGTGTTGTCTGACCATATGGTAATATCTGGTAAACTGCAAAACATGTCTCTTTTAGGGATTGAGTTGAGCATCTTTAAATGTCCCACAAGGTCACCTGGTTTATACTCGTGATCTAGCTGCAGCCTGATGGCATATTTAGCAGCCATTTTCCTAATGAAAACTGGTAAGGGTGTAAGCCCAACAATAGCTTCCAGAGTTGTCGTAGGGCAGGTGCGCATCGCACCTGTAATGCCAAGACAGGTAGTTCTTTGCAACTTCTGCAACTTGTTTGCAGTTGTCTGCTGGAGAGTTTTTGGCCACCAGACGATGGCCGCGTATGTGATAATGGGTCTAACCATCATTATGTACAACCAATGTATCATCTTAGGAGAGAGACCCCAAGTTCTGCCGTATAGGCCTTTACTGGCCCACAGTGTTTAGTAGCGCGCTCAGTGACTTGGTATATGAATTCCAATTAAGTCGTTTGTCAAGAATTACACCAAGATATTTGACCTCGCTGGAATAAACTAGTGTGGTGCCTTTGATTGTAATAGGTTCAAGGTTGACCTGTGTCTTCCTTGTAAACGGCACCAGAACGGTTTTACTAGGATTGATGGATAGTCCTTGTTTGTTACACCATTCTACAACTTGAGATATTGCACTTTGCATGACGTTGAAAATTGTCGTGCCGTGTTTACCTCTGATAAAAACCGCCAAGTCATCAGCATAACCGACGGTGGTGTAGCCTGATCTGTGAAGATCTACTAACAAGTTGTCGATGACTATAGACCATAACAGGGCGGAAAAAACTCCTCCTTGAGGACAGCCTTTGGCTGCAGTTATGGACACCAACACTCCACCAGAGGAGGAAGTAATGAATCGACTTACCAGCATGGCCCTGATCCATTGGTTGGTCGATTCTTCGATACCTCTGCTACTGAACGCCCTTGCGATAGAGTCGTAACCAGTGTTATCGAATGCACACGGCTATCTCCCTTGAACTGAGTGTTCCCCCTCTTTTTTTGACGAGATAGTGAAGGGCACCTACTGTAGATTTGCCTTTCCTGTGTGCGTACTGATTCGAGTGCAGAGGGTTAGACATATCTAACCGGTCTCTAATATAAATATCTATGAGTCTCTCCATTGTCTTAAGAACGAATGATGTTAGACTTATAGGTCTGTATGATTTAGGCAGCTCGCTGGGCATATTACCCGGCTTGGGGATGAAAACCACATTAACCTGCCTCCAGGTGGGTGGTATGTATCCCCAATTGTAGCTGGCTCTAAATAAAGCTGTCAACCCCGGTAGGATGAGGTCAATTGACTTGTGGAGAAGTGCTGGGAACAGACCGTCACCGCCGGGGGCTTTAAAAGGTTTGAATGTGCCTACCGCCCATTCAACTTTATCTGGACTGAATATTTTTCCAGATAAACTATTAACTCTCCTGTCCACATAAACCCTGTAGTTAACTGTGTTCGAGTACACATGAGATGTGTTAAGAGACGGGCCTGGGAAATGTACCTGAAGTAAGGTTCTAAGTGTATCCACACGGTCCGTCGTGTAGGTTCCGTCATTTTTCTTCAGTAACCCTACACAGTTGACATGATCGTTTGCGAGTGATTTATGGATTCCTGCCGCTGTAGGCATGTCAGCGATTGTTTCGCAGCATTTCCTCCAAGCAGCTCGCTTAGATCGTCTCAATACTAGATTGTATTCTGTGAAAGCAAACCTGTATTCGTCCCACCTCTTCGTTCGCTTTGCAGAGTTGAAGAGTTTTCTGACTTTCTTCCTAAGTTCCGCCAGTTGGTCATTCCACCAAGGCACTTTGCGTTTGCTAACATGTGTCTTTGGGACACAGCTGTCGTGGTAGGAATCAAGCAGTAAGATTGCGCCAATTACGTGAATATATCTCGTTTGAATCTCATTGAAAAAGTGTTTGCTAAGGTGTTAGAAACACGTTCCAGATCAGTGGTTGTTTGGAGATGAGCAATACAGCTTTCGTTCTGGCAGAAGTGCCACCGACCAGTTATTCACTCTAATTAAAATCCTCAAAATCAGGCAACAGACCACGGTCAAAACGGTGTCCATGGAAAACCAAAGCCGCACGACAGCATTTCCAAGCTAGCTTTACGCTTTTAAGGTACGTCAATCTAAATAGACACGCTTCTCCAGTGGGGGTGGTACAATATACATTGATATCTCCGGTAGTTGCCAGCGCACTGTGGAAGAGATTTTCACTGCTTTTGAAATCCTGGTCTTAACGGGGACATAACGATGTTTAACAAAGAAGCATCCAGATAAGATGAAACGCCAAAGCTAAACTTCGAACTTCTTAAGAATTTTGTTTGCTCTTAGTAAACATAAATCTTCAAATGATGGTTCGACACATTAGCCACTTGCAATACGGCGCAAACAGCACTTATATCGATAACAATTTTCAGTGTAGAGGAGTTCGGCTTTGCTAGTGACTTGCCGAGTTAGTAATATTTATAGGCCTTGCAAGCTGAAAGTAGTATACTACTGAACAACGCCACTGAAATATGATTTATATTGTTTAACCTGCCAATTCTAAACTTTGTAAAATAAGCCTAAATAAAGTCCAATAATCTTTGCTCACTCACCATATGATGTGTCAGATCATTTACGATCAAGTTGCACCCAATCTCATCCCTTCCGTTGATACAATTATTCACTCCATCACATCGTTCCGCGGAGCTGTAGCACGTAGCCAATGTGGAACGGTTTGCTCGTTCGAACTCCAGTACATTATCATAGCAAGAGTACATAAATTTATTGCAACCAAAGCACCCAATCTACAAAGAAAAACATGTAGGTCTACGTCATAGGGAGTCCCCATCTGGATCTCAAACCTCATCTTCTCCAAGAGGACAATCCTGATAGCCATCACAGATTCGATGTTCCTGAATTCTCTCTCGACATGTACAAGCAGCTTCATCACTACCATCGGAGCAGTCAACAGTGCTATCGCACCACTTCTTTTTCGGAACACACTCCTTGTTACCATAACAAGGAACATCATCCTCCAATGGGCAATGAAATTGATCCTTCTCACCCAGATTGGATTCATAGTCTCCTGGTAACTTATTCCAATACGACGAGTAGATGATATCAGTTGGCGATGATTCATTTCCTGAAGTATTGCGCAACTTGAAGTTGACGTTACTAAACCCGCTGGCGCTGCCTGAACCTGGTGATTGCTTCTCAGCGTTCTGCATATACGTACAGAAGAACTGCTGTTGCTTTTGTTGTTGCTGGTGCTGGGATATGGCACTTTTTGAGAATATATTGGGAATGTTGCTCTGTGAACTAAGGAAACAAATAGATTGACCAGGTCGACAAGGGATTTGTGTAACCTACCCGCTACCGGTTGGACTGGAGTGTCCAAAGAAATTCCCATTATTCTGCACATTCCCGAAGGACGGAGGTACGATAAATACACCCCCACCCGAATTCATAACGCCATTTCCACCACCACCACCCACTCCAAAGAAGGGCGACCAGAAAGGCTGCATCATCATGCGGAAGCTAGCAGGGGTTATGTAGAAACACACAGGGATCGACGGTACACCAAAGTTCGGATTGAAAAGGAACTGCGCCGAGGCTTTCATCGTTTCACCGGTCACTGGAAAACCTGGTCCACGGCTTGTGAATTGGACATTTGGCGAAAGGGTACTATCGTCGGTCTTCTCTGGAGTTGGGTTCACCTTGTTGCGTAGTTTGGCCAAGTGCTCACAAAGAGTCATCAGCTGTTTGTTATTACCTGAAAGGATCTCGTAAATAAAAAGGTTCTTCTGAGAACTATTAGACTTACCTCCAAAGGCTATATTAGTTGGATTCATTTTCGGTCCAAATTTATCGGCACTTATGTGGTCAAACTCACCGAAGGAGTCCATAAGCTCTGCGTCAGGATTTGTATCTATTGTCATATTCCTCTGACGTTCCACGGTACCGGCTTCAAATTTTTTTTTCCACTCGTTGCGGATTTCAGTTGTCATTGGAGTTGAAGTATGCTGATGGATATCATGCTCATCGAGCATATTCTCTCGACTGCTGGGGAAGTCGAGTGGGTGATCTTTGTTATCCTGCGGATGGTCTTTTTTCTTCACTGGAAGAGAAGTTGTAGCATCTGTTGCTGGTTTGAGTTGGGTCTCTTGAGGAGCACCCTCTGTTCCTGGCTTATGGTCTATTAAGGGACAAACACTCAATTCTGAATCTTTGTCAATTGGTGTACGATATTCGTAATTTGTGGATCCACACTTTCCTCCATAAGTGATCTCAACATCTGTGGTGTGATTTGAAACCACTGCTTTGAAGCCAGGCTTCGGGTCTTCTGCTCTTTCAGCATGGTTTGGAGGCCTGTCAGTGGTAACATTTTCCGTAAATGTAGTGCTTTTGAACGTCGATGCAATAAGCAGTTCTCCCCAATCGAGTGTTGTAAGACCATCATCCTTCACCATTTCTTCAGTGGTAGCATTGGAGCTTTTGTCCAAGTGTGAACTAGAATCAGTTGTAGGAGTTTCCGTGTCCTTTTGACTGTCTACAGTGGTAGCATTAGTGCTTGTGTGCACACGTGGTACAGTCTGAGTTGTGGAATAAATTGAGGTAGTTTCAATTCCTTTCTGATGCTCCACAGTGGCGGCATCCATATTTTTAGGAGTCGTGTTAAGATGGTCCTTTTGACTGTCTTCGGTGGTAGCATTAGTGCTTGTGTCCACACGTGGTACAGTCTGAGTTGTGGAATAAATTGCAGTAGTTTCAATTCCTTTCTGATGCTCCTCAGTGGTATCATTCAGATCTTTACGAGTCGTGTTAAGATGGTGTGCTGTTGAATGCGATGTAGAATAACCTTCAGTCACTACTTTCAGTTCCTTCACGTCTAACGTGTGGAATTCTTCATTGGAAGTAATTGTGTTTGGAGAAGTGGTCATATTTTGGTCTTTACCGGCTTCAGTCATTTTATTTACCTCACTTTCCGTGGGATATACTTCAGAGGTAGAGTTCAGAGTTGTAACGGTGGTCTTGTCAGTCGTCAAAACGAATGCTTCAGTGGGTTTCTCTACACCATCAGTACTTGGATGAATTTCTTCCAAGGTAGTGCCTTTAAGAGTACTTACTTCTGTGATGTAGGGGATTGCAGTGGTGGCAAGGTCTGGCGTAGTGCTATATGGACTAGTTGTGGTGCTGTTTATTAACGCCGTGGTAGTAGTTTCTTTGAATTGCAAACTTTCTATCTGTGTCTTATCTGTGACGTCTTTAATAAGCAAGTCCTTTCCTTGTATTATATCCTCAGGCTTTTGGGTCACTTTATCCTTATTCAATGCATCACTAGTACTACTGCCCTTCTGTTTGTTTACAACAATTTTCTTTCCTTCAGTCACCACATCACCATCCCATTCTTCACTACCTGGAAGGACAGTCGTATTCCTGTTCTTATCTTCCACCGATTGAGTGATATTTAGAAGCTTCTCCATCGAAGACGACAATGATTTTGCAGGCAACTGCATTTCGCTGTCTCGAAAAATTTCTTTCATTTTCTCCATTTTCTCACTAATATCCTTGACTAGCTTATACATTTTCATAAATGTTTCCATGCAATCGCTGTGATTTACAGCTTCCTGTTTGCATTTCTTATAGGCTTTCTCTAACTTGGAGAGTTCAATGTTAGCTCGTTTGTTTCGAATTTTTGCACGAAGTTCGATGAAGTCCGATACCATTGGATCAATCGTTTCATCTAGTACAAGATCACGTTGTTTTCGAAATTTTGGGCGTAATGCTTTCTTGATAACTCGCTCTGAGTAGAGGTTCTCTAGAATATTTGGTGTGGATTGAGTGGATCCTTCTACTGGGTTGGATTGTATAATACTGTGAAGCATTTCTAAGAAGAATGCGCATATAAATCGTTGATTAAAATACTTGTTTAGAATAAAGTATTACCTTCAGCTCCAAGAAATATTCCATAGTAGACTATTGTAAGAATCAATGCAAGTGTTGCGCAGATAGCGAGTATTATGACTATTGAGTAACTATCGTTTGACCATCGGCGATTTGGTGGGTTACGCCTTGGTGCTCTATATTCGACTGATATAAAAATATATTGATATATATTAGATAGGTGAAATGAATCCTTAATTTTAGGTTTTTAAATTGTTTTTTTCGTGGCAAAATCGCATCATCACAGTGAACTAGCGATGAGCGTATGCTGAGTCTGATGTATATATGTGTAGCTGAACACTCAGACCTGCGTAAGCACATCTGGGTGGACTTTAGCACACTTATGTTTAACCGGATGAGGATTCTCTTGTTAACCTGATTGGCTGAAATATGTGTCTCAGAAGTCTAGCAAGAGCTCCTCAGAAGGAGGACATGCGGCGGATGAATTCTGTCGATAGAACCAACGGTGACGTCTAGAGACCAGCGGATAGTATTTGAGCTACTTCGACATATTTGGATTTTCAATACTGCGTCAGGGTACTGGAAAAGAGATGGTGGCGGATGAATCCTTAATGAACCAATGGCAGTGCTCATATCCCCGGAGAGGGTTATTAGCATCGGTGTATCTGGCACCTCGCCCTAGGGGTTACAAAAAAGGATCTGGTCCTCCAGGTTGGGGTTTTGCCGTCGGGTTGACTTTCCTACTATGTAAAAAACTTTCGGTTACGAAGCAACCAACCGCCTCGGATACGGATGATTCTACTGTTGACGACCCATGCAAACGTAAAAAGGACAACGATCTTCGTGTCTGCACGTGGAATGTTAGGTCCCTCTACAAACCACGTGCAGCCGAACAACTAGCGGAGGCCCTAGACTGTTGCAAAGCAAACACTACCGCCATCCAAGAAGTGCGATGGAATAGGCCGGGCAAAAGAAGGATGGAAAACTGTGACATCTACTATGGCGATTGCTACAGACAACAAGGACAGCGTCTATTCGGGTGCGGATTTGTCATTAGAGGCAGACTTGGGCAAGAAGTCTTGAGTTTCAGGCATGTGAACGAGCGCCTCATGACTATCAGTATCAAGGCTAAATTCGCGCTCACGCCCATCACGAGAAGATGAACGACGTGATGAAGGATGGCTGCTTCCAGCTCTTAGACAAGACATATGAGCAATGCCCTACACACGACGTTGAAATTGTCCTAGGTGATCTTAACGCAAAGCTAGGAAGAGAAGATGTCTTAAGTAGCGTAGTCGGAAAGCACAGCCCGCACGACATCACATCCGACAACGAACTCAGGCTAGTCGACTTTGCGGCGACACAAAACTTTGTCGTAGCTAGTACAAGGTTCCCACGTCTCGGTATTCATAAAGGAACATGGCTCTCCTTTGATCGAAAAATCGTCAACCAAATCGATCACATTGCGATCGATGCAAGGCACTCTTCCAGTATTCTTTCTTTCCGAGGAGCCAATGTGGACTCGGATCACTACCTAGTTGTAGCCAAGTTACGGATGCGGATATCCAGAACGGAGCGAAATCAACGAAATACTTTGAGGAAATTTGACGTTGGGCGGCTACAGTGGCAAGAGACCGCCAGAACCTTTGCCGATCGAGTTTCTTCTAATCTGTAAAATCTGTTCGGATAAAAGTATGCCCGATGAATGGAACATCAGCATCGTTTGCCCGATCCTGAAGAAAGGAGACCCTCTAAATTGCGCCAACTACAGAGGTATAAGTTTCCTCAACATCGCATATAAGATCCTGTCTGCCGTATTATATGAACGCCTAAAACCGATCGTCAACAATCTGATAGATCCTTATTAGTGTGGTTTCCGGCCTGGAAAGTTCATCATTGACTAAATATCCACACTACGGCAGATCTTGGAAAAACCCCATGAATATAAAATCGATACGCACCACCTCTTCATCGATTTCAAAGTTACCCATGATAGCGTGCATTGAGACATGTTATACAGAGCCATGTCTAGTCATGACATCCCTGCCAAGCTCATCCGTCTGTGCAGAATGACGATGGAGATCACTAAACCGTTCGATGTCAGGAAAGGTCTTAGACAAGGTGACGCGCTATCATGCGATCTCTTTAACATAGTACTTAAGAGAATTGTACGAAACTCACAATCCATCACCGGAGGTACAATCTTTTACAAGTCTGTACAACTACTCGCTTATGCCGATGATATTGACATAATCGGAAGAACTCAGCGGGCCGTCAATGGGGCATTTGCGAGTATTGAGATCAAGGCAGCAAAGATGGTTTAAGCGGTCGATGAAAGCAAAACAAAATATATGCTGTCTATAAAAAAGGGCACCCAACATCGGCGTCTTGGGCAGAACGCCACAATAGAGAGATATAATTTTGAGGTTTGCCTACCTAGATTCTATGGTGAACTCCGCAAATGACATCAGTAGGGAGATCACACGAAGAATTACTCTTGCCAATCGTTGTTTCTATAAGCTAAAAAGGCAACTGATTAACGAAGCCCTATCTCGAACTACTAAGGTAATTCTTTATAAGACACTAATCATCCCAGTTCTGTTGTATGGCGCAGAGGCATGGGATTTGTCAAAATCGGATGAAGATGCCCTTGGTTATTTTATTATCTCAAAAGTCCTTGTTCCCATCTGCATAGACGGTGCGTGGAGGAGAAGGTACAATGCCGATCTATACAGCCTATATAAGGACATCGACTTATCTAGAAGAGTTCACATACAGCGACAAAGCTGGCTGGGTCATTTAGAGCGGATGGAGCCCAACGTTCGCGCTAAGAAAGTTTTTGAATCCACCCCGGATGGACGACGCAGTAGAGGACGACCACACGCTAGGTGGCGCAAACCTCAACCAACATGGCGTGCGCAACAGGAGGCAGCTTGCTCTTAACCGTGCTGGCTGGAGAGGTTTGTTGGTTGAGGAGCAGGTCCACCCCGAACTGTAGTGCCACCTAAGTAAGTAAATTGTTTTTATTATAAAGAGGAAAATTTGGGGTGCATGCTTCTTTGTAACTCTTTCGTTCAATTATCTGATTGCGACGAAACTCTAACTGGCATATCAGGCATTGTAACTGAAATAATAACCGCAAGCATTTCATGAGAGCTAGTCAAACATATTTGTGAAACCTATATAATTGATTGATTATAATTATTAACAAATGCCACTCACATTCTTCCGGTAGGCATACTTTAGTAGAACAGCTGCTCCCTTTTTCATAAAACAAAGTAAAATGTTATAAATTTATTATATAGATCTAACTCTAAGATTTGTGTAAAAAAAATATAACGCAAACAACACGAGTGGTTGCGAGAAGCTAGGCCTAAATATATTTATTTATTTTCTTAACTTTTCAAGGATCTAGAATAATATTGAGAGGACGAATAAAATATGTACTAGAATTATTTTACAATGATGCCAATCAGTGATGATTTGCTCGGCCATACTAAATGCAAATAGAGAGTACTAGATTTTGAAATATGAAGTATCTTAAAACACTTGTGACAGTCTCGTAACCGGCATTCTCGAAAGCACCCTGTATATTAAAGAAGGCAAGCAAACTGATTGTGGCAGGCTACTTTTATTAATGCGATAAACTAGTGCTAGGCAATTGGAATACACAGGTGTAAAATTCTCTAGAATACTTCTAATAGACTTTCCTTGATTCTGAAGAAAAATGATGTTAAGCTGATGGGATTGTAGGATTTGTGTAGTTCACTTGGCTTTTTACTTTGCATAAGAATAAACACCATATTCACATCCTTTCAGGTCAGCGGAATGTATCCCAAATTGACGAAATCATCAGTCATTGAATTAGGATCGTGAGAACACCATCGTTTCTTGGCTCCTTGAATGATTTATAAATACATTTCCCATTTGATGTTCATTCCACTGAAGTTGGCATAGATTGTGGCTTCACTAAGAACATTGAAGTCTCATGAATTGTTGATTATTCTCACAATAATAATAAAAATACCACGCTACATCTCTAGTTACAGTAGGATACCATTACAAGGATTGCCGCTATAGAACCTTTATTTCTAAGGAGCTGCGAGCATTCGTGGGACCAATCTTGATAAGTTTAGGTGATCATGTAAATTGGAATGAGTATTACCGCAGATACGTTAGCTGTTATGATTTTAAGACCGATTAGGATACCTTCCAGCAGTTTGTTCATATTATAAACATTTTCATCAGTAATGGTCATCAGTAAATGGTCATTCAGAGTAGGACTATCTTTAGTGCTCTCTCCGTCATACTATCAAAGTATTTTATAAGGCGTAAATTGCCAGGTGCTATGTAGGAGTAGATTGTGAGAGATTTGTGCGATACCCAGCAAGGCTGAATACTATCTCCACTACTATTTCTGCTGGCTATTAGTGACGTTTTTTCTTTGGGGAGTTGTGAAATCTCATGTAATCTTACAATCGTTTTAAACAAATCGACTATCTAGATATTTTTTTTGCGGATTATCGCACAGAATAGTAAATGAATACCAAATGGCCGCTAGTTTGCTGAGTGAGTAAATATGGTGGGGCTAAAAATCAGCTCTGCCGAAACTAACATTCTCAACATAACGTCATAAGTAACCACTGGACAATAGGTTGGAAAAGTACAACACTTCCGATACCTTGAGAGTATTATTTCGATCGATGGTGAAACCAAGTTGGATATATGCCCTCGAATCCGGAAATCTAATGCCACCAATGCCACAGAGAAATGCTGTCCTCTCTTCTCTCTATAATAATACGAATCACTGCTCCTTCAGCGATATTAAATCCCCAGATTTTGAGGTTTCTATGTCAGACAGCAAGACCGATGCCAGGATTATTAATTTTCAATGAACTAACTATCTTACATACTCCATCTCATTTTGATGATTTTCGAGAAACCGCCTACATAGCAGGAGAACCAATAAACCAAGTTTTATCAACATTTCCCAGCCCTTTGACAAATGTATTTTTTAAGTTTTTACAAAAAAAATTTCAACATGAAGCTATATATATTTGATGTAAAATAAGTATATGCCGAAAAACCTAAAACTTTATAATCTATAGTAGTCCGATTTTATATCCATTCCGAAGGAACATCAAGGAGAAACGCGACTAAACTGTGTTACACTCAGTTCAGTTGCCTTCAGTCCATATCCTCAAACTTCAAAACTTGATTTTAAATTTGTACGAAGCGATGGTGACAAATCAAAGTACACGCACAAAGCAAATATGAATAATTTTTATTTGAATTAGCGCGATGTACGTATGTATCAGTAAATTTATTGCTACACTAGTAGAATTGAAATTCTCTCTCTAATTCAGTTACATTAATTCTCATGAATTTCCTTATAAAAGTCCAAAAGTCCATAATATTTACTTTGGGAAATGTCGTTTCCCCAAACAAATTCCCGGAATATTCTTGTATGCCATATACTATGCACATTACCTTCGTCGAGCAATATACAAGTTTTCCCCGTCATCTCGAAATTAGACACTATTTTTCCTCTTTTTCAGTACATGGGTATGTACGAGTATGTTGATTCACTCCAGCACTGGTATTTGAAATAAACTCTAACAAAATCCGAAGCACTATCTACTTCATTTCCTCACTACTTTTCACGGGAGCTGTAAAATTATTCACAAAATAAATAAAGAACTCGAATTTCCGTCGTTACCGCGCGCGATATTCTTTCGAACTAAGCCGGCACTTTACTATACTCAAAGTTTTCAATCAATTCCAAGCTATGATCGGGAATTATTTTTCAACACAATACAGATATCAATTAAAAAAAAATTAAAATCGACCTACATTTCTGGCAATTAATAAAAATTTGCCGAGCTTGCAAAAAGTATTCCAAACGCTGCTATATTCCAATGAACCGCAGGGATAGAGAGATGATGACACTGTCAAAACTCAATCTACCATACGTATTGTTTACGAATGATTGGATTCACATTCGGACAAAGTGTAGAGGAAATTGATGGAAAAGTTTCGTAAGAGCTTGGAAAAATGCGTTACGCAGCGCTTGATCCGAATCATGACCTATGTGGTTTTGGGTTATTGGACTTTTTACATGACTCCTTTTATTTTTGTTGAGTTGCTTGTAAGGTAAGCGAATTTGTTATTAATTAATAAGTGGATGGTAAAATTTGAATGGACTTAAGTGGGTTTTTAACTCTGGTGAGATTAACTATAATAAGTTAAACAAATGGAAATTACACACAAATTAAGCACTCAAAATTAATGAAGTAGAACTGTTGAGCTTCAATCTATTATTTTTTTATTTTCTTATAGAATAATACTAGCTACTTGTACCCGCTTCGCTGAGTCTTTTAATATGCGATTTCAAGTACACTCCTTAAAGCACTCTCAGTTTGGGAATTGAAACAGTTTACCCGCTAATCCTTTATGAGGTCCCCTGATCCATCAGGGGAGACGTCGAACTTGATCCAACCATCCATTTCTAGGCCTACAGAGGGGTCGCCTACCTTATGGCACGGCAATCTTAACACGTCATGGAAGCCAGTTTGGGGACATACGCACTGCGTGACCAAACCGTTAAAACAAAAATCCTTCCGTTCGGAGAAGTAGCTGCTCAACATTGAGCACCTCGCGTACTCTGGTGTTGCGCACTCCATCCCTACGAGTTAATCATAGTTCCAAGTCTCCAAGCAGCGTAGTGAAGATTAACTACAGCAAGCTCAAATACAACCTTTCATTTGAGTTTTGGGAAGATGTTTATGTGTGTACGGATGCCTCAACTTCCTATTCAATGTTCATCTCTTCTCTTAAGAAGCATATTCTTAGTTGTTCCTATACTTTACGTCCTAAAAGTTATTTAAAGAGAATTAAACCTTGGATTTCTATGTACTTATTAAAAAAAGTAAGGGCTAAGAACAAACTCAGAATTCAATGCCATAAGTACCCTGGAAATCTAAGACTAAAAAGCAACTACAACAAACTGTGCACTGAACTTAAAAGGGAAATTCCAATTTGTCGAGATAACTACTACCGTTCTCAATTCAGTTCTGCTAGAGGTAACTTAAAAAATGAATGGCAAATAGTTAAGGCCACCAACTTAGAAACCGTTCCAAACGGTCCATGTTTCTGGATGTATTGGGATATATGGTATAGGGTTTCTTCTGGATCGGCGCCATTCCATGCGTGACAATTTTGCTCATTAACAAACCCATTGAGCCAAAAATGAGCATCATCGCTAAACACAATTTTGCGATAAGATAATGGGTCAGATTGCAACTGCTCTAGTGCAATACTACACGACGGTATAACTATTTTCAATGTTAACCAGGCAGCAATATAAATGGCCACAGTAATAAAATAACAGCTTGTACCTCGATGTGGTATTTTTCTATGCAGCTTTATGTAAACTTTGCTGTGTGCTTGGCCACAGTGGCATTCCAAGCGATGAGAGAGCTGATAAGCTGACAAGGGAGCTCTACTACCATAGATATAAAATACTAAGTACTCACTTCTTCCAGGACAGAGAGCTAGAAAGCAAGCCGGCTAGAAAATGCATTATAGAATCGGGTTAGCTTAAGAGCCCATAGTCAGGCAGAACCGTGGCCACAGCTAGTTGTAGATAGGTGGGTAGGTAGAAGGGAGTCTTATAATAGAGTCACTGCTGACTTTGACCTATAGGCAGGTCCATTGTGCTCCTTGTGAATACCATGGGAACCTGTAAAGATCCTGGAAAAAAGGACCCGCTGATTTAAAAACACTCAGATAGGGATATGAATCTCCCCAGGCTTCTCAGCTCAATTTTACATGGATCCTTCAATTCCGTGAAGAAGTAACTACCAATAGTCCTCATTTTTCTGTCTGCAAAAATAAAGCAATCCCACAGCAGGTGACGGACAGATTTCATTTCCTACTCATCCCAGCAATTCTGCAATAGTCTTTGTGAAGCCCCTGAGATACTCTGCATTGATACCAATGGCGCATTAAATAGTAATTATACTAGAAATGACCCGTGCGTTATTATGACTAAGCCTGACAAGAAAAAAGCTTCTCTTCTTACGAGGTCCTACGATATATGCATTTCCGTCCCATTCCTTGTGAATTCGTCTAGGCTTTCATTGCCTGAGATATCCATGTGCCCTGGTACCTAGCATAGAGTCACCGTATTGGCTCCATATATCTCATTCAGAGCCCGTTTGCAGATTTGTAGTAGCCACCAAGAATCCGCCAAACGGGGTTAGTTACCCACTTCTTGGATTAAGGTACTAGGCACCCGGCTGTCACCGCGTGGAGGTTGAGAGTAGGAGTCGGTAGGCCTTAGCTGAGTGAAAACGATAGTGTTTTCATATGATCGCATGCACTACGGTTTGACCAGCCCTTGATCTTATAACTGCAGAGTCCAGATAATAAAATTGCTGCTGGGCTTTCGATGCATCCAGCAAACATTTTTCCGCCGATATTGTCCTTGATGCTGGTTTTTGTAACTTATATGATGGCTGCAATTTCGACTGTAGTGGTGCTATGATTCTGCATCAAACCTCAGGTATTGTATCGACATCCACTTTGGAGGCGGTTTCTCTTTGTTTGGAACTTGTCGATCCTTCCAGTCAGATCTGTCAGTAATTCTAATATTGAATCTCCTGTCGAACTTCAACTTTGGAGTTATATATTCGACGTATTCTTATCTGTCTGGAATTTCTCACCGAGATAAAATAGAAGCATGATCGTATGCTGCTGATGTCCGCAGTCCTCCATCAGCCTGAGTTCTATTTTAACCGCCGCACCGCTTACTTCAATACCCAGTCTGCTCTGTTAAGAGAATAATTAGGTGATTTATATATCAAGGACGTTAAATGCGTCCAGTGTACATAGAGTACCACCGTCCTCATTTCAAAACAGCATAAACTCTTTTGTAGTTAGGCCAGCCTATTATGCAATTCAGGACACAAGGTAACGAATTCTAACTCTAGGTATCTTCATCTAAATTCCTAAATTCCCATACAAATGAATGAAAATCAATGAGGATATAAAAACAAAAACAATTCCGACCACGCTCGAGGGTCAATCTTCCGTCGATAAGAAGACCCAAATACCATATCCAAGTACCATTATGCCACCCGGTTTAGAGTCGCATTCTATTCGAAAATCAACGAATTTGTTTATCTGTCTGTGTCTATCTGCCTTCCATTTATACATGATTTTGTGATCCTTGTTCGAGAGTAGAATACCAAGTACCTACCACCATCCACCCTCTAAGTGAGTCAAAGTGTCCTTGTGTTCCACATTAGCCCATTAAATTTAATTTCTCCTTCCCCTGCTCACTTTTCTTTTATATTTTGCTGAATTCTATAAGGAAGGATGTATTGGTTTCATGATAATTTTAATTTGATAATTACCGTTCGATCAAGCTGATGTCACACCTCATGAAGAGGGTATTAAATGGGCGACTGTGAAAAATAATAAGGCTATCTGGTGATCAGTGAAGGTTTGTCACTGGTAAATCAACCACAGATGCAATCCAAAGTATAAGGATCATAATGGAAAACATCGTGAATGCTTTGAGGAAGCATTTGCACCAATATAAAAGGAGTTCCAGAAACATATGTACTGTTACTGAGTACGGGCTTAGTTTCGTCTTTTGGAGATTACCACCTCCCAGGGTAAAAAAAGAAGAAAAAAATGTATGAGGAAGCAAAGAGAAGAGCAAGATGTCCCGCTGGAGTAACCAAAGAGCTCTCAACCATAGTCAGCGTACACCAGGCAAGCGTGTTAAGCACTTTGCTCTTTATTTCAGTCCTTGACTATCTACTTGACAGTAAAGTGACGAAACTCAAAGAACACTGACGATGGAGACATCGTAAGTGAAGATACTACGTCCCTGCAACGAGCACTTGACCTTTGGGTGGGTGTTTTAGAGGAAAATTAAAGAACCGCATTAGTAAAAAAAAATACCGAGTACTTTTGTTGACCATTCTCTAATCCACTCAGGCCTAATCGAGACATTTATTTGAATGGAACAGTGCTCCAAGTACGAAAAGTTCAAATATCTGGGATATATGATCAATGGTGAAGAAACCTGTCATAACAATATCAATCATTGTGTAAGCGTAGGGTGGATGAAGTGACGGAAAAACTTCGTAATCTTCTGTGACCGGAAAACGCTCCCTAAGCTGAATGGAAGGCTCTACACCACAGTATTTACGGACCATTCTGTATGCATGACTTAATCTGGTATAAGCAACATCATTTTGGAGCACATTATTCAGACGATTTTGTTGATAGTTTTGAGTACATACCATATGAGCAAGATCACAC
The DNA here is from genome assembly GCA_945910035.1 of Brachypalpus laphriformis. Taxonomy (NCBI): domain Eukaryota; kingdom Metazoa; phylum Arthropoda; class Insecta; order Diptera; family Syrphidae; genus Brachypalpus; species Brachypalpus laphriformis. The sequence goes on from OX246756.1 coordinate 42,203,496, forward strand.
GACCTAGTGGCACACTTTATTATTTTTTCCTTGCTCCCGATACACAATCGAAGGACATTTATCCTGATTCGGTTTGTGTGACACAATTTTCGAGAGCCCCAGTGGATGCGGCCTGGGTGCGGAGGTGTATAAATATTTGTCTCTCCCTGGCGGCTGTGCCGACCCACAGGATGCTCTCTCCACACATGTACATATGCTTGTCAATGATTTAGTGATGACTATGTACGCATGTAGGAATGAATATGGTGTTCATGGAATTCCCCGGCCGGGCAGGCGGGCGGTGGTCAGGAGGAGACAGAGAGAGTGGCAACTCATAGTCATCTCGTCGTTTTGTCATGTAATTTGCATTATAGACACGTTTGTGTCACATTACACGCATACACAAAACAGAGCAACGCAGGAACGCACGTAGTCACTTACTCACTTACTTGCCTCCGCGCATCGCAGTTCAACCTCCGTCACCGACTAACGAGTTTGGCATGTGTGAGCGACATTCCTCTGTGTGTCGGTGATATCGGAGATCAGCCAGCAACGTCGTAAGCTTTGTTGGCTCTATAGTAGGCTGTGTGGATGGTGTGCTCAGTGGGGTGGCGAAACGCCATTGTGTTGGGGGGATGTTTGCCAGTTTTAAGCAAACGGCTTTACAATTGCGTTCAGAGATTGTACGTGAGTGCTGCATGTAATGGTGCTTTGACAATGAGGTGAGCGGGAGGACACTTAATGCGAAACTATGCAAATGATTAAATCTGTAATGGGATTTGAGATAAGCGCATAATCAGATTAGTTACGTGGAAGGAGATGAGAACTAAGGAGGTGTTTTAGTAAGCCAATGGGCAGTTTTGGGGGTTCAGTGAATGTTAACCTTTTCTTCAGGTGTGTTTACAGATGTCTTTACCTTTATTTTGTTTTGACATCAGTATCGGGAGTGGCATTATTCTTTAAATCGTTTAACCTTTGTTGCTCACTGAAACTTATTCGAACCGATTTTTTGGGACATCCCTGACATTTAAGAAGTCTTATAGAATACTTCGTCAAAAGAAGAATGAGAGCTTACAATAGAAATAATAGCTTTTACATTTAGGGTTGTTATCAAAAGTAGACGTAAGCAAGAGTTTTCGGCATAAGAGGACCCTATGAGATTCCTGGTGGAATTTTAGATTGTTATTTGTGACGCGTATCATGCCCTTCTAAACTTTCTTAGATTCAAATCATCCATCGGAAACTAATTGATATTGATCGAATATAGAACAACTCATTTACTTATGTCATTTGTTGAGTCTTAGTGTATCATGGCAACGTGTGTCAATTCCAAATAACTCTTCTTTAGTTATTGCAACATCTCTTCGATTGCTCTGCGTAAAGGTTTACAAGGGCGACTCACTCTTCATCCCTTCTTGGGTAAAAGGGATTATTTTTCATGGATCGGTGGGCTATGCAGTTTCTGTCTGCTCGCCTCTACTTTTGAGACACAAATTAATAAAAGTTTGTATTTGTAGGCATGTTGTGCACGTTCCACTATAGCAGCCATATAAGAGCAGCTTCGTACTTTAGCTTATTGCTTCTCCATATCTCCATGCAACCTGGTCGGATATCGTTTCGAATACGGAATTCTTCCGACAACTTTGCTGCTTTTTTTGTTTTGAGTATTCTTAACACGGCAATAATTCTGTTTTTGTTGGGAAGTGAGATATGCATCGCTGAATTTTTCATATCGAATGACTCGGCTTTAAAGCAAACTTCCATACAAAACTCTTTTCAAAACGATAAAGAAATATTCCTTCCATCTTCCTGGCTGAACCTCATCAGAAATCGTCAAAATCCTTTTCCGGATGTTGATGCCAAAGCTGATACCACATATTATCTCTTTGGTGACTCTGTACATCATTTTGGTTGTTCAGCCAGTCCGTCAATCAAATTTTTTTTGCAGGGCTACGCTATGTCGCACTTTCGTTATTTTAATTCGTTACTGGGACTTAAGCTCGCTTTTCCTCCCAGGTACATGTGGATAACCGCATAAAATGGAATCTCTGTCCCAGTTACAGGTACATTGTGCATAGCATTTCAGTGTTTATTTCAGCACCTTTGTTCCTTGAGAAAAATTGCGGGTAAGCCTTTGGTGTACTATGCGATCCCTTAGTACGTGCATTATCTGGCTTCTTAACCCTAGAATACTAATATGATTTTTTTATCCCTTAATACTAATGTTCGCCTGTAAGGCCACTTTAAAAAAAAACACCAAATTTCAACGTTAAACTATTTTTTTATTAAACAAAAACTTCAGGTTGAAACAGGTAATTTCTATAAAGAATGGCAAGATGAAATTCAAGCCAGGAAACAACTTGAAAAAATGGTTAAGAGTCTTCAACAACACGTGAAAGAACTCGAAGAGAAAGCCAGCTTGCTCGACAGGAAAGGCTCAGCGTCCGTTCAACCAAACCAACAAAATACTGAACCTGAGTTTCAAACAGATGAGGACGACTAAAAACGGCAGACAAATTGCACCACCCCCAATCATGATCTCAGGATTAAAGATGTTTGGCGAGCTTAAGACCATTATTGAGAAAAGTACGAAAAAAATATGCAAATATACATAGTACAATAAGGACAATTGGAAAGTCAATGTCGATGACGCTGATGCATATAGATCTGTTACTGAGGAATTGGGTAAAAATAAAATACAGTGGCACTTGTATAAAAATAAAGCTACAAGGTCCATAAAAGTAGTAGCTAGAGGTCTTCATTCATCGTGTGATGCAAAAGAAATCGTAGAAGACCTAACTCAAAAAGGATTTCAAGCTCTGGAAGCCAGCAATTTAATAAAAAATGAGACAATTAAATATCCCAATAGGAAATCAGTGATAAATAAAAGGCACCTGCCTTTATTCATGCTCACTTTTGACAATAAAGAAAGTGTCGAGAAGATATACACTATTAAATCAATTATGGGAATAGTTGTAAAAATTGACCCACTTCGAAAGTCCAAAACTGTCCCACAATGTAATCGTTGTCAAGCATTTGGACACACACAAAAATACTGCAACCGCGACTACGCTTGTGTAAAATGTGAAGGTTCTCAATAAAGAACAGGAAGCTAAATGTGTCAACTGCCAAGGCAATCATCCTGCATATTATAGAGGATGTCCAGTTGCAGAAAAGTTCCTAATGTAACAAATAATTCCCAAAACGTAACAAATAAAAAAACAACGATTAAATAAACCAACCGGCCAAAGAAATCGTTCAGAATAAAAGTATGGAAAATAGCAAATCGTATTCCCAAATTGTTAAAAATGTACGGAAAGATGAGGAAATTTCCATGAAGGAAATGCTGGCGCTTATCCTTAAAAGAATAGATAACCAGGATTTAACAATAAAACAGTTAAGCGAAAAAGTCGCTATCAAAAAAACAATGATGGACAGAACATTTAAAATCGCAGCATGGAATGGAAACGGTCTTTCACAGCACACGTCTGAGCTGAACATCTTTTTAGACATGATAAATATAGACATTTGCCTGGTGAAACATATTTCCCCATGGTTAAAAGTCTTGATATTAAAACACCAAAATATACCTGTTACCACGCACCACATCCAGCTGATAAAGCTAGAGGAGGATCGGCTATACTTATAAGGAAGAACTTGAAACATTATGAAGAAGCCAAGTTCATTAATGAGAATATGAAAGTTACAACTATAAGTATTTGTTTAAAAAGGAAAGAGTTCAAGGTAGCAGCAATTTACTGCCCACCCAAGCGCTCCCCAACTGAAGAAGACTATACAGAACTTCTAAATTTGCTGGGACATCACTTTCTTGTTGGTGGTGATTTCAATGCTAAACATACCCACTGGGGATCTAGGTTAACATCAACAAAAGGAAGAAGGCTTTATAAAGCAGGTCGCAAATACAACTGCGAATTCTTTTCCTCTGGATCGCCTACATACTGGCCATCAGATCCCAACAAAATACCAGACCTAGTTGACTTTTTTGTAGTAAAATGTATTAAACGAAATCATATAAGTGTTGAAGGAAATTATGACCTATCGTCAGATCATACTCCGGTGATCTTGGTACTAAGTGAAACGGAAGTGCAAGAAAACAGTTATCCTAAGCTTGTAAACAAAAGAAGGAAGTGGATTGAATTCAGAGAAAAGTTAGAAAGTTTTTCAAACCTAAGATCTCCTATGGAAACAAGAGAGCAAATTGATCATGAAGTGGAACAATTCATTGCTGATGTACAACAGGCGGCAGAGGAAGGCACTCCAGCTAATTTGAACAGGAGGCAACCTGAAACAAAATACCCCGCCGTGATAAGGGAGCTGATATTAGAAAAAAGAAGGGCTCGTAGAAAATGGCAAACCACGAGGTTCCCAGGCGATAAGGCTGTGTTCAACCGTCTTAACAATGATCTTAAAAAACGAATCTATGAATTCAGAAATGAGTCACTTAGTAGATTTCTGCAAAGCTTAACGACGGATGCGTCCACCGACTACTCCTGTTGAAAGCAGCTAAGCGTCTAAGAAGACCTCAGTTTCAAAACCCGCCCTTGAAAGCACCAGACGGTAAATGGATCGGAAACCCGAAACAAAAAGCTGATCTATTCGCAGGACATCTATTGAACGTTTTCAAACCATTCTCGTCAAGTACAGCTACTGAATATCTAGAGTTTGTTGATAAAAGGGATGAACCTGAAATCCCCCTTGTCACGCTCAGAGAAGTAAGAAGCATTTGTCAACACCAGTTGTCAAATAAAAAAGCACCAGGTTACGATTTAATAACTGTCCAGGTTTTGAAAGAAATGCCATTAATAGCCTTAAAAACTCATCATTGGAAAATTGCTGAAGTAATTGTAATACCAAAGCAAGGGAAACCATCAACAGAAGTAACTTCTTATAGACCGATATCCCTTATACCAATTATGGCAAAGGTTTTCGAATAATTACTCCTGAAAAGGCTTAGCAAAATCATCGAAGAAAGAAGTCTAATCCTGATCATCAGCTTGGATTTAGAAATAAACATTCCACGATAGACCAAGTACACCGAATTACGGATATAGTGGAAAAAGCACTGGAAGAAAGACAAATCTGTTCGGCACTATTTTTAGATGCTGCTGAAGCCTTTGACAAGGTTTGCCATGAGGGCCTTGAGTATAAACTGCATAGGGATTTACCTAGACAGTATTACGAAATACTGAAATCCTATATTTCAGATCGACTCTTCCGAGTCCGATACGAACAAGAATATTCGGAACTAAAAAAAATTGAAGCAGGCGTTCCACAGGGAAGTGTCTCAGGACCAACCCTATATCTGTTGTATACCAGGGATATTCCTGTGGACAACAATGCCATGATGGCTACTTTTGCAGATGACACTGCAATATTAGCACGTGATAAATGCACTGTGAAGGCGACAGAGAAACTGCAGAACGCAGTCAACAGAGTAAGTGATTGGACGCAACAATGGCGTATCAAACTCAATCAGACAAAGTCAACTCACAAACTTCACAAATAAAAAGATAAATAATTTTCCGATATTCCTTAACAATCAAATTGTACCCTATGCCAATACAGCAAAGTACCGTGGAATGACTTTGGACGTAAAGCTAAAATGGAAAGAGCACATTAAAAAGAAAAGAGAAGAACTAAACTTTAAATATAGAAAAATGTACTGGTTACTAGTAAGAGACTCAGATATGTCTATCCAGAACAAAATCTTGCTATACCATATAAGCAAGTATCGAAGCCTATCTGGACGTACGGCATCCAATTATTATGGGGCTGCACAAAGAAAACAAATATTCAAACTATACAGACATTCCAAAACAAAGTCCTTCGTGGAATAATAAATGCCCCTTGGTATATAAGAAACAGTGATTTGCACCGTGACCTACAAATAGACATGGTGACGGAAGTGGTTAGAAAGCACGCTGTGTCTCACAATCAGCGACTGCAAAATCACATCAGCTCCGAGGTAGAAACCGTCTTAAATGTACGAGACAATATCCGGAGATTGAGAAGAACCAAGCCTCACGAGCTATTGGACTAAAAGCTATGGAAAGTACTTACAATTTTAAACTTTCCTCAACGTGATTTGAAATATAAGAAAGAAAAATCATTTGTCGATCGAATATGTAAGATCGACAAATGATTTTTCTTTCTTAGATTGGTCCTCATTAAGGAGGTATTTTTTAGTGGCGTTAGAGTCCCACACTACTTGGTAACCGAGAACTACCAAGTCTCTTTCGAGATTTTTCACCTCCGTTACCCTTTCGTAAGGGCACAGAACATGGACTGTGCTCCAGCCGAGCCTAACTCACGGTTTCTACCGGGGTAGGTAACGCCAAATAACTGGCGTCTGTAATTCGATAAAAAAAAAAAAAAACTTAAAATCGGTCTTTGTACTCCGTACATTAAAAAATATATGAAAATTAAAATTACATTTTTAATTTAAATAAAAATAATGAACTTAAAAAGGAACATATTTCTCATCTTTTGGTTTTTAGAGATCATGTTTAAAAAAATAAAAATCATAACCCAACAGAACTATTAAAATTCATACACTGCTTTAAAGTTATTTCCACGTCCTTTGAAATGCAGAGAACTTCAAAGGCTTGTCGTTTAAATTGTGACTTCCACAGGAAAATGAATTTAGCCTTTTTATGTCTTGAGAAAAATTCAAAAACTCTTAGAAAAGAGCTAAAAACAATACAAAAAAAGTGAGAAAAGAACGGGAAAAAAATTACCTTAGAATGTTCGCCTACCAGGCGTCACGATGGTCCGTAACTCAGTAACTAAAAGGCAGGATCCGACGTACGTCTGCACACAAGCTCACACAATGCAACACTGAGATGGCAGGAACTCGTGCTTATAAACGTACAAGCGACCATGAGATATAGCGAAAATCTCGAATACCTTCCGCCTCACAGGCTGCCTACAAATGTTTGGAAGGATGAATTGCAATAGTGGATATAAGCTTCAATAAGCTAAATTGATTTCATTGCGGGACTTAGCTCCACATCTGTTTCGGATACTCAAATGAGAATTTCTAGTTAGTGAAAGGTTAATTTAATTTGAACTTCCATCTCTTATGACAACGCGCTTGCGGTTGTAGAATTCCACTTACCTTTCCCTATTGCCACTGGGATCAGGAAGGTCATTACATGTCGGAGGTTTATGTCCAGCTAATGCCGCATAGACTCACTTCCAATTAGAGGAATCTGACGTTATGTTGTCCTTTTTTTTACCAGAGTCAAGGAAGGGCTTGTGTATCTGTCTTTGCCCGCCTCATCCTCTTCGTGGATGGGGATTATATCTGATTAATAGCAGTCTAGGGCTTCTGCTAAAGAAGAACTAGAGGTGCTCGCGAGCTCTACGTGCGGAGGAGAAAAGAGGAACCTCGACTTCTCAGAAAGAAGAAAAAGGAGCACGAGAAGCGCCCGATCGAAGAGATTGAGAAACTTTATTGCAGGAATGATGTTAGAAAATTTTATCAAAAGGTAAAAAGAACATGCCAGGGTTTCAAAGCCCGAATAGAAGCCTGCAGGACCGAAAATGGTAATATAGTAGTAGAATCGCAGTCGGTGCTGTCGCTGTCAGGCAGAATGAGCCATTCACAGTGACGATGACAGTCAAATTCCCGTCAACCCGATCAGAATGAAGTGATAGCGATATTTTAACTTAAATCCAACAAACCTGCTGGAGCCGACGGCCTTGCCGCTGAACTTTTCAAGGCAGGAGGTGATGAGGTGGTAAGGAACATGCACCAGCTCATCTGTAAAATCTGGTCGGACGAAAGTATGCCCGATGAATGGAGCCTCAGTACCGTTTGTCCGATCCTGAAGAAGGGAGACCCTCTGAACTGCGCCAACTACGGAGGTATACGTCTCCTCAACATCGCATATAAGATCCTGTCTGCCGTATTACGTGAATGCCGAAAACCGATCGTCAACAACCTGATAGGTCCTAATCAGTGCGGTTTCAGGCCGAGAAACTCGACCATTGACCAAATATTCGCACTACTGCAGATCTTGGAAAAAACCCATGAATATAAAATCGATATGCACCACCTCTTCATCGATTGCAAAGTTCCCTATGATAGCGTGTATAGAGACGAGTTGTACAGACCCATGTCTAGTCTTGGCATCCCTGCCAAACTCATGCGTTTGTGCAGAATGACGATGGAGAACTTTCGCTGCTCCATCAAAGTCGGTAAGAACATCACCGAACCGTTCGATGTCAGGAAAGGCCTTAGACAAGGTGACGCCCTATCATGCGATCTCTTTAACATAGTACTTGAGAGAATTGTACGAAACTTACAATCCAACACCGGAGGTACGATCTTTTACAAGTCTGTATAACTAGTCGCTTATGCCGATGATATTGACATAATCGGAAGAACTCAGCGGGGCCTCAATGGGGCATTTACGAGTATTGAGATCGAGGCAGTAAAGATGGGTCTATCGGTCAATGAAAGCAAAACAAAATATATGTTGTTTACAAAAAAGGACAACCAACATCGGCGTCTTGGACAGAACGCCACAATAGACAGATATAATTTTGAGGTAGTAAATGGCTTTGTCTACCCAGGTGAGCTCCGCAAATGACATCAGTGGGGAGATTACACGAAGAATTACTCTCACCAATCGTTGTTTCTATGGGCTAAGAAGGCAATTGAGCAATAAAGCCCTATCTCGAACTGTAAAGGTAATTCTTTATAAGACACTAATCATCACAGTCCTGCTGTATGGCGCAGATGCATGGGCTTTGACAAAACCGGATGAGGATGCCCTTGCTTATTTGGAGAGAAAACTTCCTCCAGCGATCTTTGGTCTCATCTGCATAGACGGTGAGAGGAGGAGAAGGTAGAATGCCGAACTATACGGCCTGGCTGGGTCATTAGAACGGATAGAGCCCAACGTTCCCGCCAAGAAAGTCTTCGAATCCACCTCGAGTGGACGGCGCAGTAGAGGGCGACCTCGTGGTAGGTGGCGCAAATAAGTGGAGGGGGATCTCAACCAACTTGGCGTGCGCAACTGGAGGCAGCTGGCTCGTAACCATGCTGGCTGAAGAGGTGTGTTGGTTGATGCCCAGGTCCACCCCGGACTATAGCGCCATCTAAGTAAGTAAGTAAGTAAGCGCCTCTGCTTATTGTCGAGCTGCACGTGGTCTGTTAACTGTCCAAATATTCCACATGTAGATCCGAAGGCTCTTGTCCTTATTTCGTTCGCTGACGTCGTCAACAGCTGAATCGTTCTCATCCGAGGCTATTGGTTATTTCGTAGCTCTTGGTATTTTACATGGTAGAGCAGTTACGCTGACGACATACCCCCAACCTGAAGGGGGTGCATGCTGATAGCAGGGCAGTGGAAACATCAATTATAATGTCCTGGCTGAACAACCCAATCTATGAGCAGAGTGCAAAAGTAACTGCCGCCCCAAGAAACTAATTAAAAGCAATCTGCGATACATTACCAAAGTTATAGTTGTCTATGTATGTCACAGCCTTTAATCCCTGTGCCCTCTATTATGGGTGCTAAGAACGCATTTCTTTTAAGACCGATATAAAAATGGTTGAGTAAAAAATTTCAATATCAAAGGCCTTTTGTAATAATTTAGGTGCGTAACCACTTTAAAGAAAGGTAGTCGTATGTGTACCTACGAAATAAATTTGCTGCAAGTAGGTATATTCTCGCATGGAAAATTTTTGCACGTTTCGATTTCGACATTTCCTCTTTTGGTAAAATGCAAAGTACCCCATAAAAATACATAATTCTCCAGCATGTTTTTCGTAACCTCCTCCATGAGTGCTCCAGTCATCTTAGCTTGTAAAACTCCCACAGGGTGTCATAGAAAATAATGACCCTCGCCTTCTCTTATTAATAATAAATTTGGTGAACAATTTTCTTCGTTCATTGCGTTGTGTTTAGTAGGTGTATGTGCGTGTGTGTGTGGCAGTATTATGCCATTTGCGTGGCAATCAAATAAAAATTCTTGCGCACGTATTCACATCCGGGGTATCCTATTGCTCTCATCCCTTGCTCTTTCTCTCTTTCCATTCTGCCAGGAAACCAACAAGGAACTTTGCCTTTGTTATGCATAAAGGTACAATTTTGTTTGCTTGCTAATGTGTACTAAGGAGCCTTTTTTATGACATCGTAATGAACCCGAATGTGGAGAATTATTGTTGGCTGACGGTTTTCATAGGTTTTATTTTCCAAAGTTTCCTTATGCTTTGGTTGGGAGCCGAGAAAAAATATCATTTCAAGGCGTCTCCAGGAAGGAAATTGGAAATTATATGTTAGAATTTGGTTCGTTTTGGGAGTAATCAATTGAATACGTTGTACAAGGGGCGGCAATGGACCAAGAGCGGATGGTACGCACACACAAAAATTACAGGATAATATTTGCAGGAGTAATTTGTATACATAATGGTTATGGAGCAGGAGTCGCCAATTGCCAGAGATAAGAAGAAAATTGAATTTGAGATGAATGCGAGTGAAAATGAATGTGCAGATTCAAAAACTTTGTGAGATTTTTGTCAAATTTAGGGGAGTTGAAAATATGATGAACAATATTGATGAACTTTTCCTAAACAATAAATCTACAAAGTTTGGCGAAAACATGATAAGCCGATGTTAACAACACTTCAATATTAACGGGTTAAAGGAGTATTGTGAATGCTGGAACTTGATTTTAATCTGTATAAATCGAAGATCATGTTGTTTAGAGGCGGTCGCGGGTGATACAGCCGGGACGAAAAATGAACATATGATGAGAAAGCAGTGGAAATTATACTGAAGTATAAATACTTAGGAGTATTGGTGTTTGCCAACTTAAATATGAACAAACACCTCGAGACAAAACTTTTGGAAGCCAAGCGAATTATATCTTCGATCTGGAGTCGATGCATCTTATATATTAATACGTGAACACGAAATGTATCGTACGTTTTTTTTTAGTATTTATGTGGGGTCACACTGTAAGGCTAATGGTCTACACCCGCATAAAAATGGTGCCGGTTGACGATCTCCGAAGATTACGACGACAGGTAGAGAGAGTAATCAGAGTTCATCAAACTACCGACCCATCATCACCCTCTAATTAAATTCCTAACATTATATAATATAATAACCTTCTAATATACTCGTACATATATTGCTGAACTGTATTTTATATCTAAATGGCAAAGCATGTTAAATTTTGATTTTGATTTTGTACTGTATTAGAAAATATTATATGAATAAATAAAATCTTATGAATTGAATTGAATATCTAAATGGTCGGTGCTTTACTTGTACTTATCATTCGAAAGGTATTATGCCATAGATGTGCAAAAAAAGAATTTTGTGCGTATGTTACCGTTAAATACAGATCCTCGCTACCATTCATATTGTGTGTGTTATATTTTTCACACGAATGGAAGTACTCTCGGATGTTTGTCAGACGTTCCTGAGAGGCGGGACCGTGAAAAAAAAATTGTTTTGTGTTTTTTGGGATTTGAACCTTGAACTTCATGCACAGCGATCCAACACACTAACCACTGCGTCACGGCGTGCATGAATCGTATGCGAAATGCTTTTCACTGCAACTCAAATGCCATTTTTGTAGTTTTTTTTTTTTTTTTCTCTCTTGTACAACCCATGCCCGCGTGGCAACGACAATGCGACCTGAAAGATCTATTGTATCGGATGGTTGGAGTTAATCTAACAGACGTACTACCTCCCTTATGAAAGTGAGTATGTCTTTAGTAGTGGAGCATTTCAGTTCCACTGATCTAAGTATCACCTTGTGGAGAATACGTTTCCTTAACCAGTGTAGTGTCGGACATTCACAAAGAATGTGTTCGGAAATTTCATCCTCCTCTAAACAGAACCGACAACCGTCCTTCTCTTGGCACAGGTTCATCTTGTTAAGGTGGTATCTCAGGCCGCAATGGCCAGTAAGAAAGCTCACATGCTTCTTAATGCTTTCCCTATCTAAGTTAGAGATTTCCTTATAGGAGTAAGGCTTGATTAATCGTTTGGATTGTCTTAGACCTGGCCCACTTGTCCAGTGGTCTAGACGAAGTTTGTTTTCCCATTCGTTAATCAGCGTTGTAGCTATCGCCCAATTGACGACACAATAAGGTTCAGGACCTATGAACACAGATTCTGAGCCAGCCCTAGCAAGCTCATCCGCAGATTCGTTGCCCACAATCCCTTGGTGTCCAGGTACCCAACCGAGTTTTACCCCGTTGTATTTGGCAAGGTCTTGCAATGCATCGTAGCAGCATTTCACGGTTCTGGAGTCCATTTGGTTGGACGACAGTGCCATAAGTGCTGCTTGGCTATCTGAGAAGATATGTATTCTAGCGCCTTTGATCCCCTTGCGGAGATTGTGTCTGGCGCAAATCTCAATGGCATGGATTTCGGCCTGAAACACAGTGGGAGTCGTATCTATAGGTACCGAAATCTTTGTGTTGGGTCCAAAAACCCCAGCTCCAACTCCACAATCCATTTTCGAACCGTCGGTGAACCAGACCAGACTTCTAGGGTCCAGTGTTGGAGCACCATTGGACCAGTTTTCGCGGTCCAATATTTCAACTTCGAATAGCCTACCAAAGCAGTGTTGCCTGACCATAATATCTGGTAAAGTGCAAAACATGTCTCTTTTAGGGATTGAGTTGAGTATCTTTAAATGTCCCACAAGGTCACCTGGTTTATACTCGTGATCTAGCTGCAGCCTGATGACATATCTAGCAGCCATCTTCCTAATGAAGATTGGTAAGGGTGTAAGCCCAACAATAGCTTCCAGAGCTGTCGTAGGGCAGGTGCGCATCGCACCTGTAATGCCAAGACAGGCAATTCTTTGCAACTTTTGCAACTTGTTTGCCGTTGTCTGTTGGAGAGTTTTTGGCCACCAGACGATGGCCGCGTATGTGATGATGGGTCTAACCAGCATTATGTACAACCAATGTATCATCTTAGGCGAGAGACCCCAAGTTCTGCCGTATAGGCGTTTACTGGCCCACAGTGCTTTAGTAGCACGCTCAGTGGCGGACTTGATATGTGAATTCCAATTAAGTCGTTTGTCAAAAATCACACCAAGATATTTGACCTCGCTGGAATAAACTAGTGTGGTGCCTTTGATTGTAATAGGTTCAAGGTTGACCTGTGTCTTCCTTGTAAACGGCACCAGAACGGTTTTACTAGGATTGATGGATAGTCCTTCTTTGTTACACCTTTCTACAACTTGAGATATTGCACTTTGTATGACGTTGGAAATTGTCGTGCCGTGTTTACCTCTGATAAAAACCGCCAAGTCAGCAGCATAACCGACGGTAGTGTAGCCTGATCTGTGAAGATCTACTAACAGGTTGTCGATGACTATAGAAAATAATAGGGGGGAAGGAACCCCTCCTTGATGACAGCCTTTGGCTGCGGTTATGGACACCGACACTCCACCAGAGGAGGAAGTAATGAATCGACTTACCAGCATGGCCCTGATCCGTTGGTTGGTCGATTCTTCGATACCTCTGCTACTGATCGCCCTTGCGATCGAGTCGTAACCTGTGTTACCGAACGTGCCCTCGATATCAAGAAATGCACACAAGGCTATCTCCTTTGAACTGAGTGTTCCCTCTCTCTTTTTGACGAGATAGTGAAGGGCACCTACTGTAGATTTGCCTTTCCTGCGTGCGTATATCTATGAATCTCTCCATTGTCTTAAGAACGAATGATGTTAGACTTATAGGTCTGTATGATTTAGGCAGCTCGCTGGGCATATTGCCCGGCTTGGGGATGAAAACCACATTAACCTGCCTCCAGGTGGGTGGTATGTATCCCCAATTGTAGCTGGCTCTAAATAAAGCTGTCAACCCCGGCAGGATGAGGTCAATTGACTTTTGGAGAAGTGCTGGAAACAGACCATCAGTTTGTAGTTCCTTTTTTTTTTTTGTTTACATACCAACCAGAGCTAAAGTTAACAAAAATTATATTTCTGCATGCTAAGGTAAGTCCTTTATTTCTGCAGATATTAATGGCAATTTGCAACCATTGCAATGATTATTTCTACGAGTTGCATTTCGAATTCTACAACATACATTAGTTTTCTCCAACTCATTTCTACAGGCTTTGATCCCCCATCGACCGTTCGCGTCACGTTTGCTTAGCAATGCATTTCTACATAGAAAGCCGATTTTAATAAAACGTCCTAGAATAGAGGAGCAAATTTTCATCATGTCACACCAATTTTAATCATTCTAAGTTAACAGATAAGCGATAGCGTGTCATACAATCCGTTTTAGAAAGATAGAGTTTCCTTCTCTCTTTGTATTTGAAATACAATTACATTGAATATTTACTGAAATGTTCTGCCGAAACTTCCAGAATGTGAATTCCATTTTTTTCTGCCCGTTCACTCTTCCGTAGGTATCCAATTTTAAGATCATTCGAATATATTGCCTAATGATTAAATTATCACTGCTCTTCTAACTTCTTAAAACTAATCCAAGTAATGCAACAGTCAAATCGAATTATTTGACCTAAGAAATTTTTCAGGCTAAAGAGCTACTCCTTTTCCATCATTATTTGCAAAATAACCAAACATATTGCCATCCTTAAATCAACTACACTTTCTATCATCAGCCAAGGATTAAATACTCAACTTCACCTCAAATATAGAATTTCATTCGACATCATTCACCTGCAGAGCTGGCAGCCACTCACCTTCTATGTATAATCTCGCAACTATACACAAAATAATTAAATTTTCAATAAAATAATTGTAATTAATGTTTACCATAACACAATCTGTAGATCAAATATCTACACGTTCCGTGTATCCCCCTGTGCGTCGTTGTCATCGTCGTCGGTACTAGCTTTCCCAAGTACGTACACTTCAAGGTATTGGCTGCAGTGCAACCTGATTGAATTACACTTAAACATTGCCACTCTAGCTTCCCCTATGCTGCTGGCCTGGCCTGGTTGTAGGTATGCATGATATACATATATATAAAAGAAACGAATCCTTCGCCATAAAGGGGTCTGGTGCTTTCAGTGCTAATAACTCTTTGTAGGTATATTAATTAATCATATAAACGTAACGGGGATGACCGTTAAGCAGATAATGGGTTTCACTTCCTGTTGCCTTCGTATACATATACTCGTATATGCACTCTGTTTATTTTCTCTTTCGCAGTTCGAAAGGGCAACACCATCACCAGCAACACGACCGACGCCGACATCGTCATCAACAACCAGTCAATAAATCGCTCCTCGATGACGGTCATAATGTTGGGGATGGGAAGGACAGGGAGACAGGTTAAGGTGGTCCGTAGGTCAGTTTGGCTGGTAAAAATGTACGCATTTATACACACACAACCCTCACTTGACTCATCAAGGATAAATTGAATTATTTATTAATGATAATTTAAAAAAAGTCAACAGGACAACAGGATGAATTTTACCCCAGATGCAGCACTACCCCTTCGCCGCCCCTTCTCCGCGTCCATACTATTTTCATTTTTTTTCCAATTTTTCATTAAATGAATTTCGGAAATAATAATAATTACAGTGGAAAATAAAAATCGAATTTTCACAGATTCAGTGATCACTTAATAGGGAAAACAGCATGTAAATGTGCTTGCGTTTGGTAAATGAGTGGGGTAATTTATATACATAC
This sequence comes from Brachypalpus laphriformis, assembly GCA_945910035.1. Taxonomy (NCBI): domain Eukaryota; kingdom Metazoa; phylum Arthropoda; class Insecta; order Diptera; family Syrphidae; genus Brachypalpus; species Brachypalpus laphriformis. The sequence continues at coordinate 42,219,150 of OX246756.1, forward strand.
CATATGTAGATACATTCGATGACCGAGGATTGAGGGTGAGTATACCACCGAGCACCCAAAATGGCCCATCATCCATGACAGATTTAATTTAATTACATTTTCGAGCGCAATATTGAATATTTTTGTTTTAAAACAGATAAAAAGGAAATAATTGGGACGAAGGGATGGTACGGTTGGACCACTAGTCTGACGAATGAGCGGCCTAGTTAAATTGAAAATTATATCCATACTCTGTTGGTATTAACCACAATAGAAACAGACAATGGGCAGTATGCGACACGGCAACGCTAAACATACAAACACAATATTCATGCCGAAAGCTCGAGGGGAGCGCTCTTCTGTGAATACAGCCTTTAAAGTTACGTATACGACAGAATAATTACTTTAATGTACACGGAAAGAGTTTTGTAAAAAGATAATTCGAGTTTTTGTTTCAATTGCAGTAAAGAAGCCTCTTGGTTCACAAAAGCTTAGTGAAAGCGTAATTTCTTTGAGATCTACTTTAATGAAGGCTGAAGAGATGAATTCGAGCGTCTGTAACTAACTAACTAAGACCTCTTGTAGCACTTTCGAGAACCAAAAAAGTTCAGGTAAGTAAAATTTATTATTTTTATTATTTGTTAACAAACGAATCAACTACAATGCTAGTACAATATTACGAGCATTAGCTGCAGAGGCTTCCAGCTCTCAGAATCTGAGTGATCTATGTGATCCTAAGGCATCAACTTCAATTTATGCATATGTACAATATATAAGAATTGTCAGTAAGTGTCTGATGTCAGATGTGTAGCCAAAAATATGCCAAGAACTAAAAGGCTGACTTACTTACTTACTTAGGTACCGCTACAGTCCGGGTGGGCCTCAACTAACAATCCTCTCCAGCCAGCACGGTTACGAGCCAGCTGCCTCCAGTTGCGCACGCCAAGTTGCTTCAGGTCCCCCTCCACTTGTTTACGTCACCTACCGCGAGGTTGTTCTCTACTGCGCCGTCCATTCGAGGTGGATTCGAAGACTTTCTTGGCGGGAACGTTGGGCTCCATCCGCTCTAAATGACTCAGCCATCTTAGTCGCTGTAAGTGAACTCTTCTGGCTATGTCGATGTCCTTGTACAGGCCGTATAGTTCGGCATTGCACCTTCTCCTCCACTCACGGTCTATGCAGACGGGATCAAAGATCGCTCGAAGAACTTTTCTCTCAAAATAATCAAGGGCATCCTCATCCGGTTTTGTCAAAGCCCATGCCTCTGCGCCATACAGCAGGGCTGGGATGATTAATGTCTTATAAAGAGTTACCTTAGTAGTTCGAGATAGGGCTCTGCTACTCAATTGCCTTCTAAGCCCATAAAAACAACGATTGGCAAGAGTAATTCTTCGTGTGATCTCCCCAATGATGTCATTTTCGGAGCTCACCGTAGAGCCTAGGTAGACAAAATCCTTTACTTCCTCAAAAATATATCCGTCTATTGTGACGTTTTGCCCATGACGCCGATGTTGGGTGTCCTTTTTTATAGACAGCATAAAATTTGTTTTGCTTTCATTGACCGCTAGACCCATCTTTGCTGCCTTAATCTCAATGCTCGCAAATGCCCCATTGACGGCCCGCTGAGTTCTTCCAACTATGTCAATGTCACCGGCGTAAGCGAGTAGTTGTTCAGACATGTAAAAGATTGTACCTCCGGTGTTGGCTTGTGAGTTTCATACAATTCTCTCAAGTACTATTAAAGAGATCGCATGATAGCGTGTCACCTTGTCTAAGACCTTTCCTGACATCGTACGGTTCGGTGATGTTCCTACCGACTTTTATGGAGCAGCGAGAGTTCCCATCGTTATTCTTCACAAACGGACGAGCTTGGCAGGGAAGCCAAGACTAGACATGGCTCTGTACAACTCGTCTCTATACACGCTATCATGTGTAACTTTGCAATCGATGAAAAGGTGGTTCGTATTGATTTTATATTCATGGATTTTTTCCAAGATCTGCGGTAGTGCGAATATTTGGTCAATAGTGGACTTTCCCGGGCTAAAACCGCACTGATAAGGATCTATCAGGCAGTTGACGATCGGTTTTAGGCGTTCACATAATAAGCCAAACAGAATCTTACTATAAGACTTAGAGAAGTGAAATTTTACAGGAAGGTAGATCTCTAAAAATAAGAGCATGAGTAATTTAAAAATGCTTTACCCCCTCCGGCTTGAATACCGCTTCCTCAAAATGACTGTACAATCGGCATCGAATTTCTGGAAAAACAAATTGCGTAGAATGCTAAAATTGTGTGAAACTTATATTATAAGTTTGGCTAGTGACCCGGGCCGCCCAGTACAATTTAATTTTTACAATGATACACTAATAAATCAATTTTGAAAGGACAATAATAATACACTACCAGTCACTTGATTACCCTCGTTTAAAATTCGACCTAAACCATAATGCAGCGGATATCTTCAGATCCAAAACTTACATTTTCACTTGTTCTCTGCTACATGATGGCAAACTTTAAAGAATTTAATGAAACACACTTTATATACTTTAACGGAGACACTTGATTACCCTCATCCGTAAAAATAAGAAAAGAAAACCAAATATTTTTAATTTTTTTTTAATATATTCTTTAATTGTTAATACTTTTGTACAAAATATCAGTATATTTTTTTCAAATAATTTGATGGAATTTTCTTAAAAGCGCCTTCAATGGTTTTAAGAAGACCTTCTCTATTTTCGAATTATCTTCCTTCTGCGTAATCTTCTCGCAGCAGCCATCCCCGAACATTTTCAATTAGATTTAGATCGAGAGATACAGGTGCCTAATCCAAAACATCGACAGTGTTGCTTGTAAGCCACTGTAATACATGTGCTGGTGTACGCGTGGCTGCATTATCATCCTGGAAATTCCACCGTTGCCTCTCGAACATTCCATAGAAATTGATTGTCTGCATTTTGAGAAGACTGATGTAATCCGCTGACTTCTGCCAACCTTCTAAAACAATCAGCTGCAATAAAAATGCAGCCCATACCATGACGGAACCAGTAGCACTGTGACTACGTGACACAAACAAGTTCAATATCGTCAATTGGCGCAAGTAATACTGAAAGCAAGTTCATTTAAATTAAACTTATTCTCGATGGAAAAAATCATGGCTACCCATTCTTCCTTCCAGCTTAAATAAGTCCAGCAAAATTCCAATCTACGATCTTTATGGCGCTGAAGTGGATGTGGCTTTTTCTTTATTTTTTTCCGTAGGATATATGGACACTGTTCAATCGAACTGTTGGACATTGACACTGAAGTTCCAACTTTCTTCTTTACTATGCGAGCATAAAGTGGACCTACGTTCACTCTTGCTGTGCGGCCTCTTCGGTTTTTCCATAATTTTCTGGAACCGTTAGAAAACTGTTTAACGGCCAATAAAAGCAAAACAAAATGTATATTATCTACAAAAAAGAACACCCAACATCGGCGTCTTGGACAGAACGTAACATTAGACAGATATTATTTTGAGGTAGTAAAGAACTTTGCCTGTTGTTGACTAGTGGGGAAGTCAAACGAGTAACAACGTCCTAACTGCTAAGGTAATTCTTTGTAAGTCACTAATCATCCCAGTCCTGCTGTAAGGCGAAGAGACCTGGGCTTTGACAAAACCGGATGAGGATACCCTTGGTTACTTTGAGAGAAAAGTTCTTCGAGTGGTATTTGGTCCCGTCTCCATAGACAGCGAGTGGAGGAGAAGGTACAATACCGAACTATGCGGTCTATACAAAGACATCGACTTAACCAGAAGAGTTCACATGCAGTGAATAAAATGGCTGGGTTATGTCGAGCGAATGAAGCGCAATGTTCCAGCCCGGAAAGTCTTTGAATCCATCCCGGATGGACGGTGCAGTAGAGTTCGACCTCGCGGTAGGTGACGCAAACAAGTGTAGGGGGACCTCAGCCAACTTGACGTGCGCAACTGAAGGCAGCTGACTCATAACTGGGTTAGCTGGAGAGGTTTGTTCGTTGAGGCCCAGGTCCACCCCGGACTGTAGCGCCACCGAAGTAAGTAAGTAAGTAAATTAGAAAATTGTTGATCGTCCAAGGATCACGATCAATTTTTTTTTCTAACAATTACTCATTTAAAATAATTTTCTTGCTTGAATGCAAGAATTTTGTAGTGTATCCACTGACTGACGCCACTGCCCAAAACATAAACAATAACAAAGTGACGAAGCATGTGAAGTGCAATCGAGTTCATTCTTCTAGTGTCACACATTCTTGGTGTGTTATGCACTCAATTGCACTGAACGTCACTCAATAGAAATAAGATCCTATCGAATAGTGTACAGCCAATTAGAATCTAGGATAAGGTATCCATAATCGCTAGTGTAAGTAGAAGTAAGATAGAAGATAAGTATAACAGTTATGTTGATAGTATTTAAGGTATGAAATGTTAAGAATAAAATTCAGATCTATCTTAAAATTCAAATCGGCAGTAATGCGTTGTTTCTATTGAGGTCTCAAAGTTGCGGCGAGAAATCGCCTATCAATATGGCGTGGTACGCTTAAATACCAAACCCCTCCGCTCATAGCATAGGTAGAACCACTACAATATGCTAATTTCAAAATTAATTAGTGCTCGATCCACCTTCTTTACAATGCAATAAAAACGCAAACATTTTTAATAAACAAAAAGTAGCAATGAAACAGAACACAATTTTATTAATTTTAAAGGATCTTGGGCTTTGAATGTTACAAACAAATGAGGGCAATCAAGTGTCCCTGTTCAAGTAAACAGAAACCGAAAATGGGGATTTTCGTTTTAGCTTCATTAAATTTTCTAAAGTTTGTCAGCAGATAGCAGAGAATACGTGAAAATGAAAGTTCGAAAAATGTACCTGGAGAAATATTATCCCCGCAGTATGATTTAGGTCGAAATTTTGAATAAGGGTAATCAAGTGACCGGTCGTGTATATGATAGTAAATTAAGATACCTAAAACACTGAAAGCCAAAACATGATCATGTCACAGCACGCACATAATCACACGCAAACACACATACTATGGCAATGTCAGGCACTGCTGTGGCTTAACTGATCGAAAATTGTTGGCAAGGATTTTATGATTTGTTTTAAGCATTGACCAGCTTCAGGACACCGCTGAAGGATGATTTGTAGCTCAAATAAATTTTGGACAAATTTACTAAAAACAGTTTCTTTTGTTTTTAAAGCCAATTATGAAATTGTTGAGTTAGGGCTATATAATGATAACTACCTTTTAATAAAGAACAATTTGATTTAAACCACCTTTCTGCCACTAACACCTCGAATGCTTAGTATAAGCTCCTTTAAGTGGAAGAGATATTTTGAATACACATAAACTTTCCCCAAGAAGGAAAGTGAATACCGCATCCAAATTCGTTAAGTGATTAGCGGAGTCATACAGATAGGCAGACGCATTCTGGGGACGCTTTATACTATATAGTAAGGAGTGCTGATATATGGTAGTGTTTTATACCGTTAGTTTTTTAATTGGCTATAAACCAGTGAGTATTTATTTTTATTAGCTCACCTCATTTTTTTTTCAGACGAGACTCATTTCCCAATTTTGGAATCCCTTTCACTATATGTGTTTCCAGCACCTAGAGCAAAATTATATCTCCAAAAATGTAATCCTTTAATCGTTGATAACATTTGTACGTTTCGGACTTTACAAATGTTGTTGTAGATACATAGTGCTATGGGTTCACTTGGTTCGTGCTAGATATCAATTTAATCATGAACTTATGACACTGATTATATTTGGACTAACGCAAGCATATACTAAACTAATCAGTTGATTGATATCTAGCAAAAGCCCTCAGATGGAGGACATTCAAAGGAATAATTTCCTCTATGGAATCAATGATGAGGCTTATTGATTAGTGACCACCATGTGCGAGTACAACATAAACAACTGATTTTCAAATCACTACACCAATCTTATAACTAACGTACTCATAACCCCTAGAGGGCGCGCAAATTATCAAAAAAAAATTGGAGCTCAGGCCTGTAAGTAAATCTCAGCATTGAATATGGTAAAAGAATAAATGAATATGCCTCATTGACCATTCCAACTTTAGTCTACAATGGTAAGAATATCACGCACTCCAAAAAGAAAGCTTATTGACTTGCAATGTCTGCAGCAAATTCCACCTTGCCAGATCCTTTGATTCCTCCACCTACACTGAACCCAGTTAAATATTATTTAGGACAAATATTTTTCCGAACCCGTTCAGTAGCTCGATTGGCAAATGATGTAATTAGTAATAAACTTGCGTGTTTAGCCGATTTCGATAAGGCCACCCCTTCTCACTACTGGCTCATAGATTAAACGTCAGTATTCTCCAAGGTCATGTAGATCATTGCCAACCACAATCTTGTGAACTATTTTGAACTAAACCATCTTCTCAATGGCCGTCAGAATGATTTCAAACAATAGTGTTTCAGAGGCGATCTAATGACCTATCTGTCATGGATTCGTTCATCACCACCGTGAATGCAGACTAGTTGCTCTTGATATTATGTAAAGTTTTCGATAGAGTGTGGCCCTCTTGAACAAGATTCAAGTTTTAGACGTTGGTGTCATTTTTTTTAAATGGATTGCAATTGTTTAAAGCAGTTGATCAATATCTACCTTTTATCCGCTACGCGCATTCCAATCCATTTCTTCGCGGATAGACTTATATATATATTTGGCGCAACAGCTCTTTAAGTGCCAGGACCTAGTTTCTCGCAACCACTCATGTTGTGTGCGTTATATTTTCCACACGAATGGAAGGGGCCTACAGTTTAGTGCCGTATCCGAAGGGCAATTTGTTTTGTTTTTCGAGACAACAATCCTCTCGGATGTTTCTCAGATGCTCGTGAGAGGTGTTTTCTGTTGTTTCACTTGTTGGTGTTTTCTGGGATTCGAACTTGGAACCTTACGCGCAGGGATCCGCACACTAACCACTTAGGCCACGGCCGGCGCCCGCGGATAGACTTAGCCTACTCATTAATAATACAACGACAAGAGCCCCAGTTATGGAGTACCAGCTTAAAAGTTTAAGTATTGCAAGCGTATAGTTTGGATAATGGAGACGATTGAAACCAGCTTGGATGTCTTAATCTGATAATGCAGAGTATGCAGAGTTTTGGAAGTTAAGGACGAACTCATCGAAAGTTCTACACGCCCATAGATGTATATATACAGGACTGATCCTTAAGAATCAAAGTGGAAAAATGAAAGCTGTCTATATGGAATTGTTTACCAGCAATTGCTGTTTGAAAAAAAGGTTTCAGAAAAACTCCAGGGGTACTGTTTAGATAACTGAGGAGAATTGTTATGATATTTTGTCCTTTCTTATGATTCACATAATTTTTGTTCCGACCACCTGATGTTATTCACATCAATCATCAATGTCAGTGTTATGCCATCGCATTAGAGTTTCAATTGACATGTACGGGTAATTGTGTGTAAGACTGTTTCAACATATTTCCATTTCTGACTAGTTTGTAGTTACATTAATATTGAATTACGGTCAACTAGCTTTTTATTGCCGAAGTCGAAGATTTTCTTGAATGATTGAAATGTAAATGGCTTCAAGTAAGTGTGATTTTTTCTACCTTGGGTATGAAGAGTACTCTTACTTCGGTCGAACTACTTAGTATAGTTCCAAGTGTTAGGAAACCCTTCACAATACAGGGCAGTTTTGCACTCCACCATGGCGAGCATATATCTATGCTGTTTCGTCCAGCGGTCTTATAGACCACCGGAGATTTGAGGAAAAGCTGGGTTGTTCCGAAATCTGGTGTGTATTTTATTATAATACTTTAGTATTATAATACCAAAGAATTATGTAATAAGTATACGTATTTAGTAGTTCCGTAGTTAAGTATTGTATAATTATAATACTTAACTGTAGTCCTAGGTGCAAAGTATTCCGCGCGGTTTGAAAAATGCAGCTGTGGCCCCACATGTTCAAGATGAATTCCGTTAGAAGCAGACTAAGAAGTGAAGACTTGAAAACTATAAAACGTAGTAAATTACCACTTAAACCTCGTTTTCTTCGGTCATTTTTGGGATATTTTTAGTGTCAGCAATACACTAGTTTTGACTGAAGACCACATGCATTGAGAGAATACCTTTAACACAATACTCGTAATATCCAGAAATATGTAGATAATCGGTACTTAAAATTCTAAAATATTTCCTTTCAGTGTATTAATCGGCACAAGATATATAGTATCTGATAATCTACTCTGCTGTAGAGGGGGTGACACTGCTATGTGCATTGGCTGTTGGATTAATTTAAACACACTTATTGCTTCTGTTGCGCTATATGTGAGCTGTAGTGCCGAGTGCTGAGTGGGCGATCCTGGGGTGAGTACCACCGGAACAATATTACGTCAAGGTACGTATGTGCTACGACGACTACAAGTGTGCGAGTAGTAATAAAATGAGCAAAAAGCATTTAATGCAGCTCATTTGATGATGTGCAAATGCGTTGGACTCTCTGTGACGAAGGGTGAGAGATCCCTTCAACATACACAGATAGACACGATGCACATGTAATACAGATATCTGTGTGTCATCTCTCATATCGGTAATTTATTTATTTCACAAATGCACACAGGTAAATATAACCTCATCAACACGACGAGCCAGAACATAATATGAGTCCACTCCGTATCTGGATGCTGGATTTTCAACTGTGATCCTGTTCTCGGGTGTGCGTTTGCAATGTAATATGGAACGAGTAAGCCAGAGACAGATTTGGCAATGAAGGGGTTAGATGAGTACGGGTTCGAGAAAGGTGCATTGTTAATTAATGTTTTGTTCGTTGATTTCTGTGAAATCGCTGCTTGTTGGAGCTGTGGCATCGGTGGTATTTAGCAATGAATTAATTTATAGCTTAATGGAATGCGGGGGAGTACTATAGAGCTTTGGATGGAAAATCAGAAAGAGCGGAAGTACACTTTTTTGTAATGAATGATTGGAGTATTAATTAAAATAATATTGCCTGGGGAAAAACAAAAATTGAACAGCAAATTGGACAAATGTAATGAACTCGTCTTTTAATTCAAAGAAATCGTTGAATGAAATGGGCAATAGTAGCCGTGATAGTCAGTATACACCCATATAAGTAGATACATATTTTTTTTTGTAGAGATTGTAGGCGCAGAGATATGTAAAGGAGTATCAATTTGCATATGAAAATTCAAGTGTGATCAGTGATTTAATTATTCAACTTTGCGTATATAAGCTTCGTTTTAAAGGTTTGGAAATGTTCGTACCGTAAGCTCGGGTTACTTTGTGGCAGGTTTTGATGTTTTTTCTTAAAAACTTTTATTTCCTTAAGAAAATAAAATAATAAGGTACACCATTTTTATCTTAAACTTTACGAAATTAAGGAAACGTTCTCAAATTTATGAAAGGACGTAAGATTTTTAAAATGTAAGCCACCAAAGTGTGGCAGAAATTTACTCCACATTTGGGGGGAAATCGAAATCCTTTGCTAATCCTGTTAAAATGTAAGTTTGGTTGAATCTTACCCCATATAACATTAAAACATATAATAGAAACATTTTTTAAACAAACAAATAAATGTTTTTTGTTTACGGAAATAGGTAGAAGCGTTGAAAATGCATTAATTTTTAATAAGATATTTTAGGAACGCTCTAAAGACCCTTTTTAGAAATCAATTCGGGTTCATTAATCACCACTACAACTTTGTTGATGTCATACCAAATTTCATCCTTTTGGCGTGGTCATTTCCAAGATAGTCCGCTGTTTGTCATAGTGCTAACCAAGAAAGTGTTACCATCAATCTCGTTGATTTTGCCAGAATATTGATGTCCATCATACATGAACTTTTCTATCGTTTGCCTTCAACGCAGATATGCTTTTTTGCATTTTTTTTTTTTTTTTTTGAAAATAAAAATAAATATTTGGCGCAACAAGTCTTTTAAGTGCCAGGGCCTAGCTTCTCGCAACCACTCATGTTGTGTGCGTTATATTTTTCACACGATTGGAAGGGATCTACACGTTAGTGCCGTATCCGAACGGCGAGTTGAGAAGCTTTTTCGTGACAACAATACTCGGGGTGCACCAGGGAAGCGTTTTAAGTCCTTTGCTCTTTATTACAGTCCTTGATTATCTGCTTGAAGGTAAAGTGATGGACCCCAAGGTACATCAGTTATTCTTTGCTGACGATGGAGCCATCATAAGTGAGGATCCTACATCCCTGCAACGAGCACTTGATGTGCGGGTGGACGTTTTGGAGGGAAATGGGTATCGCATTAGTTCAAAAAAGACAGAGTACTTGTGTTGCCCGTTCTCTGATCCACTCAGGCCTATTCCAGACATTTATTTGAATGGAACAGTGCTTCCCAAGTGCGAAAAGTTCAAATATCTGTGATCTATGATCAATAGCAAAGCAACTTGTGATGACGACATCAATCATCGTGTAAGCGTAGGGTGGATGAAGTGGCGAGAAAATTCCGCTATCTTCTGTGAGAGAAAAACGCCTCCTAAGTTGAAAGGAAGCCTCTACACCGCAGTTGTACGTCCAGCGCTCACATACGGTTCACAATGTTGGACGATGTACAAAAAGTATGAGAGTAAATTAACGGCAGCTGAAATGAAGATGCTTCGCATGACAGCAGGAGTGACAAAGCTTGATCGAATAAGAAGTTCGAAGATCCGTGGAAGCTTTCACATCAAGGAAACCATCGTACAAAAAATAGAGCGCGACCGGCTCAGTTGGTATTGCCATGTTCAAAGAAGAGATCATTTGAACCCTGTTAAAAAGGCAATATCAATGCACGTTCCAAAGACATCGCGATGTAGGAAAGGCAGGCCTATAAACGCCTGGATCAGACAAATGCGACGACATCGGCATTTCATTGGCCTCAGTATCCCAGTGATCCAAAATCGGCAGGCCTGCCGATATTTTCTGAGGTCAAATAGGCGAACCCCACATGCGGATCAGTAGAAATGCGGTGAAGTGGGAGAGTTGTGATCCCTTGTTTTCGGATCATAGCCTCGCTGATAAAAGGAAGAAGAAGAAGAAGAATACTCGCGGATGTTTGTCAGACGCTCGCGAAAGTTGGGACCGTGAACAATTTTTTTGGTGTTTTCTGGTATTCGAAGTTGGAACCTCATGCGCAGTGATCCGACACACTAACACTTGTTTTGAAAACGAAATATTCTTTTTTCGCTCCAAAAAGTTGGTAGGACTATTGATTGTACCAATTATTTCAAAAAGTGATTTTTATCATACCATTAGCATGTTTGACAAGGGTATGGCTGCGCGTGAAACGTCTGGGACCTATATTTTTGCGTTAAATACTTTCTGTTTAAACTTTTTGTTACCTGTTCACGCCCAAAAATTCCTGTAAGTCTTAAAGACTCTTCTGGTTGTCGCTTCCCAAAATGTCTCTGACCTGTCTCAGTTGGGGTATATCATTCCAATACATAGCCCATTTGCTCTCCTCTTCTTTCCACAGAATGGTTCCAGTCCAAGAAACAGGATATCTGAGCCATTTCTTGCTAATGTATTAGGTGCTTCGTTTTTCTCCACTCCTGCATGTCCTGGTTCCCAGGAGAGAGTTACTTTACTAGCCTGTCCCAGTCTGTTAATCTTGGTGAGGCACTCCTAGATCAGTCTGAATCTAAACTCATGTGAGCTTACTGTCTTGATTGTGGCTTGGCTATCTGACAATATTGCGATGTCTTGCCCGCGAAATTTTCTGTTGAACTGAGCGCATGTTTCGATCGCGATCTGCTTGGAATATGCTGCGGAAAATTCCCAGTATCTAATCCGTAGCTCATACACGCCTGCCCCGGTGCCTGTAAACGGTTTCGATACATTCGCGTACCATTTAATAGTATGTTGCTTAAATTGACACTTATCGGACTAACTGCTTAAATCCCTTTTATTACTCAGTTTTGAGCCAAATTTCCTTTCAAAGCAGTATTCGTTAACCATATTTGAATTGGGTTTCTTGGTTTTTGCTTGCAATGCAATTTCCTTTCCCGACGCTATTTTTCATTATTCTTAATATGGTCTCCTTTGCGATTCTTTCTAGCACAATGTATAGCGGAGATATTCCTTCGATCGTCTTCAATTCTGTTTGATGTCCAAACTAAGCTTGGCAAAAACTGCCTAGTGCTCAGTGGGTGGCGATCACTTACTTCGGGGAACTAATAGGAGCATTTCATTATGTGTCAATACGTAATGATGGGTCTAACTAGCATCATGTACAACCTCAAAATACATGGGCTGCATCCCCAGGTTTAAACTGCGACGTTCCTGTACACCATAAGTGCCCTAGTGGCTTTGATTACCAAAGCTTCTACATGCCCCTTCCAGAGGAGTTTACCATCCAGTGTTATTCCTAAATACTTGCCCTGTTTTTGTGAGTCGTCTCCAATAGTATCTTGCAATAGCATGCCTTGCATGCCTTGTCAAGGGTATCATAGTGGTTTCGGTTGAGTTCACTCTCAGCCCTACCATTTCATACCATTTCTGTGGTATTATTAAACACCTTTGATTAATTTCGCAAAGCGTTTCTTCGAACTCCTGTTTTGCAATAATGACTATCACGTCGAGTTGCATTTGCAAGCATTGAGGCGGAAGCGGCCAAAGTGGGTTAAGCGATATACGAGGGCAAAACCAGGTATATGCTGTCAACAAGAAAGGACAATCAACACCGACGAATTGGACAGAGCGTCACAGTGGGCAGCTATAACTTCGAGGTAGTAAGGGGCTTTGTCTACCTTGGCTCTGCTATAAACTCAAAAAATAACATCAGCGCAGAAATCAAGCGAAGAATAACTTATAAAGCAATTCAACAATAAAGCCCTATCTCGAACAACTAAAGGGACTCTGTAAAAGACCCTGATCATCCCAGTCCTGCCTTACGGCGCTGAAACATGGACTATATTAAAAGAAGATGAGCATATCGTTGGTCGCTTCGAGAGAAAAATTCTTCGTCAGATATTCGGTCCTGTTTGCGTTGACGGGTTTTGGAGGAGAAGATTCAATCACGAACTATACGAGCTATACAGCAACATCTACATGGTCTAAAAGCTGCGTATTGGACATCTGAGATGGCTGGGACATGTAGAACGAATTGACACCAACGCTCCGGCTGGCAGAGTCTGCGACTCTAGCCCGGAGGGACGACGCAGTGGAGGACCTCCTCGCCGTAAGTGGTGCGCACAAGTTCAAGCGAACCTCCACCAACTTAGAGTGCGCAACTGGTGGCAATTAGCTAAAGACCGAGCTAAATGGAGAGGCTTGTTGGTTGAGGCCCAGGTTCAAACCCAACTGTAGCGCCACCTAAGTAAGTAAGTAAGTCGACTTGTCCTTGGTTGTCAGAATACGGAAGACATGGCCACTACTCGTATTATACACTCGCACGTTTTTTTTATCGAGAACCAGCTGGTGGCAACAAAATATAGCAGCTTGCGTGCATGCACTTCCAAAGTGTACTTCCACAAACCTAACCTTACCCAAGTGTAAATAAGTATGAACAGGAAAGGGTTAAGAAGGAGGCGAACCCCACATGCGGATGAGTAGAAATGCGGTGAAGTGGGAGGGTTGTGATCCCTTGTTTTCGGATCATAGCCTCGCAGATAAAAGGAAGAAGAAGAAGAAGAAGAAGGAAAGGGTTAAGAAGTGAAACATTTTTGGCTGAATATTGAAAAGATTACTCAGTTTCTTTTATAAGAATTGTCCCAGTTAACGTGTATTTAAAAACAGCGCAAGTTTCATTATATAAATCTTTTGGTCATAAGTTTCAACCAATGTAAATCACGTATGTAATACTTGCATATCATAGATATGTCTGGATGGCGCTGGTGGTGAAGGTAGATTGCATTTCTACTCAACTTATTAAAGAATTGTCAGAAAATTTTATGAATATGTGGTGGACACTTCTGAAAGAATCAAATGTTATGTTGTGTGTATGCCATAGAATAATGTTGATCCATGTGTTCAAAATTAAAGTTAACTTCAAAAGATATATTAAACGCTTACAACTGATTAAATTCAGAGACCGACTTTTTTGCGTTCTTAAAAGATTTAAAAAATGATTGACTGTGGTATATCCCTTGAGTTTTTCAACCGAACTTAGACTGCGGAAGCCACCTGAACTGAAATATCACCCACAGATGCACAGCTTCTGTGCCATAAGACAAAATATTGGTTACCACTGTCGCTGTCGTCCGGGTGCGCACATCGAATATTCCACCGATGCCATCTATTTGAATCGAGAAGTTTCTGGAGTGCTGCTTGTCACTCAGCAAATGTCACAAATTCGATAAATGTGATAAACCTGACAAACGCGGAGACATCGGTCTGCGAACAGCGTTTATTTTTGAAGAAGCTACAATGCAAGCAAACTTTTGCTGCAACCCTTTCCCATAAAAGCATGTGACATAAGGATTTTTTTAGTAGAAGCTAAAAACATTTGCTTAGAAAGAGAAGGTCCCTCTCCCCGAAATATAATAAATCTTATAAGCCATGCTGCTGCTATAGCATTTTGCTGCCGTTTTCAGAAATGATTTTCTCTAACAAATCCCTTATCATCCGTTTCCATTCGTTGTCCGAACAAAGTAAGAAATTCTTGTCATTTCTGCCAAAAAAATCAGTAAACCTCAATTTAAAGGTTAATTCAAAGACAATTTGTGCTGTTGTTGTTGTTGTTATTGTTATCATTCATCTTGAAGTGACCAAACCCACTTCTTAATCAGAAATCTAAGGAAATGCTTACAATGGACTCAACTTCCATCACAGATCCCTTATTCAATATCTATCCATATCCTTAACTGTATACATTCATGCCTTTCGACTACTATTTAGAAAATTCACCCTTGTCCGCGAGTGCGGATGGTAAAAACCAATTTACCAAAACCCCAAAATCCCAGAAACACACAATGTGCAGATCATTCACCATCGGAACGAGAGGGTAGTTACATTCTGATAGTTAAACCTAAGGACAATTTCTCACCGAACTAAGTGCCTTCTTGTTTCTTCGACAATGAATTCCAGAAATGAACCCAAGAGTCACCCATGCTCTCCAAAATACAAAACTGCTGCTGCTTCTTCTTCATCTTCTTGTGTTCGGTAACAAAAGTTTCCTTCATCTAGTTGTTTCTTGATTCCTAAGTTTGCAACGCTGCTCGTCACATACATACACACTTGCCATCGCCGCCACCACCACCACCCCGAAGGGTTCCACTTGGTGTATTCATAACTTAACACAATACAAAACTTAACTTAAGTTTCCTTTCCATTGTGGGAGAAGCACAGAAAAGTGAGATACACCTAAAGGATGTACATACAAACTACATACCAAAGGAGAGGAGGCAAACATTGGGGAATATGTAGCGTATACCCTGGCGGTTGGCATTAAATCACACATATAACCCCTGGAAACACATGCCTGAACTGGGACTTGACGATGACGACGAGGACGATGTTATCTCTCTTGGTGGCCTGCGTAGAGTAGATGTGTACATATGTGAATAGATGGGAAAATCAAAGAGTAGCTATATTCACCTTTGTATAGCTACACCTAAAGTTGGGCGGCAGAATGGGCTGAGGTGGTGGTGGTGGCTCAGTGAGAATTCCCATGAAGGATATCCTTGTTGTACTTACAACACTTCTCTTTTGCTAGCATATGGACATATATACAGATGTTGCGTGTCATGAGATGTACACGTACACACATATCGATCCAAAGAAAGACATTCATTTGAAGCAAGAGGATGCGATAAGGTAGACGATATAAAGAAAGGATGTCGATGATGGTGGGAGGAACGAGAAAAGACGTAAAATAATAATAATCAGAACAAGGATGAGAAATTGTATTTCGTGACTTTTGCGTTAAATGACATACCCTATGGTGGTGTAGTTTTAGAAATGGAAAGCATAAACTTTGTGGATGTCTCAAAGTGAGGGAAATGACAATATCAACGCAGTTATAAACTGATGAGTTTCAAGAAAATTGGTGTTGGTTGGCAAAGGACAGGTGATAGAAACTGCAGAGTTAGGATGATGGTCGACGACCAATAATTGGATTCAATCGGTGGCAGAATCTTGTTGCATTTCCTTTTTCAATACTGAAGTACACAAGAAAGAGGAACTGCATCGTATTTGTGGAGGCTAAGACGAAAATGTGCATAATGTTTCACGAAGACTAAGGAGGTTCGTATGTACGTGTGCTTATAGCATTTGAAAAACGAAATCTCTATACGAATATTGATATTTTCGAAACAAAAGCGGGGGAAAATATGTAAACTAGATGCAGTCGACTCAAAAAATGTTTCTCTGCGAATAAATACATGCAAAATACATGCAAGAAACAGATAACAAGAAACTCAGTATTGCTCTACTTTTACTCCACTACTTTCGGTATAAATGGAGTAAAAGTCGGCAAATGACACTTACTCGTATCTTTTCAAAACTGGAGACGGCCTCTCATAGGATTTTATTTTCCCTTAGAACCCTAAGATTTGCTTAAGAGTTATATTCAATGAGCAATGGGCAAATGAGAAAAAGAACCATTAAAACAAGGAGCGATTTAATCATGCTTACGACTTTACCATTTGAATGCTTTGCTTAGACTGTTGCTTTGTTGCACTTGCTCTATATACGTACACTCGATATGGAATGTCAGTGAAGGTCTGTTATTTTTGCTAATTGAACAAAGCAATAGGAACATTTTGCTTGCGAATAACCCAGCTTATCCTACCACTTCTTCTTCTTCTTCTTCCTTTTTTTTCAGCGAGGTTATGATCCGAAAATAAGGGAACTCAGCCCTCCCACTTCACCGCATTTCTACTGATCCGCCTGTGGGGTTCGCCTATTTGACCTCAGAAAATATCGGCAGGCCTGCCGATTTTGGATCACTTGGTTACTTAGGCCAATGAAATGCCGATGTCGTCGCATTTGTGTGATCCAGGCATTTAAAGGCCTGCCTTTCCTAAATCGCGATGTCTTTGGAACGTGCATTGATATTGCCTTTTTAACAGGGTTCAAATGATCTCTTCTTTGAACGTGGCAATCTCAGCTGAGCCGGTCGCGCTCTATCTTTTGTACGATGGTTTCCTTGTCGTGAAAGCTTGCACGGATCTTTGAGCTTCTTATCCTACCACCATTTTGTGATTAAAAACAGAGAAACATGTGATTTAAAATGGTAGAAATATACATATACATACATGATGAATCTTTATAAAAAAAATAATGAATAAGCAGTGTATATGCACTATGTGAGATCAATCGCGCTGCACAAAATAGTAAAGTGCAGTGAGCAGCCGAGCTGTTCAATGTTTATTGCGAGGGATGAAGTGACGACTACCAGTGACAGGTACCTATATATGTTCTTCATAAATGCACAGTGCAGCGAGTTGTAACCAAAAATAGTAGCAGTAGCAATTGGATAATATTTAGAGAGAGAAAGTGAAGAAAAGCAGCTTAAGGTCGCGCCGACTTCCAATATAAGAGATACAAAAATGCAATATCTCTCCCGAATCGCTATTCGAACAATTTTCCGCAAATCGAGTAGTGAAATCATTTAAATCATGAAATTTATTTCAATCACACCTTCAAGAAAATGTGGCAAGAAATGGTAGGACTTTAAAAAAAAGAATAAGCCCATCATTAATAAATAAAATAATGGATGAAGATGTGGCTTTCCCTGTTTATGAAAAACAGCTAAAAATATTGCTCGGAAATATAGTCCCTTAGAAAAATGATCAAGCTGTAACCAGTCACAGTAATTAATGGTTAATCTAGAAGAGGATATAGCAAGGCGAAAAGTCTTGATTTTTGTCGATTGCATGCATTTCCACTTTAACTGTAGAAATCTTGGTAGGGCGCTTCTTCGCCATTCCACGTATCAAAGGCATATCAGACACAACATAAAATATGAAGACTATAAGACCATATAGCGCCGTGGCGCTGTAGCGTAAGTGGTTAGTGTGTCGGATCACTACGCATGAGGTTCCAAGTTCGAATCCCAGAAAACACCAACAAGTTTTTTCACGGTCCACCTCTCGCGAGCGTCTGACAAACATCCGAGAGTATTGTTGTCACGAAAAGCTTCTCAAATCGCCGTTCGGAGTCGGCATTAAACTGTAGGTCCCTTCCATTCGCGTGAAAAATATAACGCACACAACATGAGTGGTTGCGAGAAGCTAGGCCCTGGCACTTTAAAGAGCTGTTGCGCCAAATGTAAAAAAAAATATATATATAAGACCATAAAGCCTTTTACACCCGAACCAGCAAAAAGGGGGAAACAAACGCATTGCAGATCTTTCACTTTAGTGATTAAGTTTACACATGTTGTAACTCAAAACTGGAGTATTGCAGTAATTTCTCAGTATTTACCATAGAAAATCCTAATCACTCTGAAGTTTACTGCTCTGTCATTTTGGGGACCACTTATGCCACTATCCCATCGCAAGTTTTCAAGTTACATGTAACTTTCTTTTCTAGTCAGTTCCTAGTCCCATTCCTTCTTAGTCAGAAAATTCCCAGAGCAGCAATATGACTATTGTAATAACCTGATAACCGATAACCTGAGTTCTCCACTGTCGAAATCCCAGCATGCGTATCTCAAAGGGCGGTCCACAGAAACTGCTCTTCATGAGGTCGTGCGTACAGTGGAAAAAACTCTTCACTAAAAAGAATATACTCTCGCCACATTTCTTGATATAGAAGGAGCCTTCAACAACATTTTCACAATGGATAGTTTCTATGCTCAGTACTTGTATAATCCATACAACACTATTCAACAGTAGTACAACTAAGACGGTAAACAGAGAAACTCCACAAGGTGGAGTCATCTCCCCCCTGCTCTGGTTAATGGCAATTAATAAAATCTTGGTGCGACTTGATAGGGAGGGTTTTAAGGTGGTTGCGTACGCAGATGATGTGGTTATACTAGTATCAGGAAAGTTCCTCTCCACGATAAGTCAACTCATGGAGAGGGCTCTGGATAAGGTACACTCATAGGCTCCGAGCTGTGGCCTCGGAGTAAATCCGGAGAAGACTGAAATGATGCTGTTTACCACTAAAACCAAGGTACCGGCATTCACCCCCCAATGTCGTCTTGTCCAACAGATGCTCTCAATGTGATCTTGCATCTGATCCCCCTCGAACTACACATCAAAGACACACCTATGTGCAGCGCAGACCGGCTCAGGGAATATGGATGCTGGACCACAAGGCCATATGGTCACGGCAAGGTCCTGGAGACGATACCAAGTGAACTGGTTGCGTCCTTGACCGACTACACGATACCCAAACTTAACTTCAGAAAACATTTCTTAACAAAATTCCCTTCCAAAGAAGAATGGAAGAACCGAAACGTTACCTGCAACTATGATATAGGAATATACACGGACGGTTCGAAGATGGACTGCGGATTCGGCGCAGGCATCTTCTCTGACCAGCTGAATATATCAAGGTCCTTTCGTCTCCCAGACTCTGCTAGTATTTTCCAAGCGGAGCTTCTTGCGATTCGAGAAGCCTGCCGCCTGCTAAACAATCTTCCAACATCTAATAACAATATCGCTATTTGGATAGCCAGGCTACCATCAAGGCCATTGGTGCAGTTTGCATTTCTTCAAAACTGGTAGAGCAATACCGGTTCGAATTGAATCAACAAAGCACTCACTCGAGAATCACTCTCATCTGGGTCCCAGGGCACAGCAACCATGAGGTTAATGAGCGTGGTGATGAGCTGGCCAGGCGAGGGTCGGCCCTTAACGGTTCTCTATCAGAAAGAGTCGACATTCCGCTTGGTGCCGTTAAGAGCTATATTTACCTTCACTTCCTCCAGCTAGCCAATCGCGGGTGGAACTGCCTCACAGACTGTGTCATATCTAGGAAGACGTGGCCCAGTTTCAACAAACTCAGGTCAAAAGAGTTACTAGGCAAACCAAGACCAGTTATTGCCAAAATCGTAGCTATTATCACAGGTCACTGGGCAGTTGGAGACCATGCGGTCAAGCTTGGTATTCCCCACAACACCTTTTGTAGGAGCTGCAAGGATATTAATGAGAAAGAATCTCTATGTCACTTCCTTTGCAGATGTCCGGCCCTGGCGAGGATCAGACACAAACTCTTGGCAAACCCTTCTTCGAGGATCTGAGAGAGATAGCGGACAAGAGGATTGGAGAACTAATCCTCTTCCTGAACTCCACGGGCTGGGTTTAAACTTAACATCCCTTTTTAACTAACCACTACAATAGGTATACAAGAGTCCGTGGTAACAAAACGGCGCACCCTAAGCGCTAATTGGGTTCTTTTGGACCGCCACTTTACATATCTACAATATGACTTGAAGGCGGTTGCTAGCATGCAAAGTTTCTCTTAACTCCTGTACCATTGAGTTAATTTGGTATAGGTGAATGCGTATATTCTTGTATTGCATTGTTTTGAATAGTATTGTATTTCTTTTAGTCGTTTCTTACAATTAAAGATACAAATCTTATACAATTTTTGTAAAACATTGACAATTCAGTTAGTTTTGAGGTTTTAAGTCGGGAAAGTTTAGGACAAATTAGAAAAATATTATTAATGTTTCCAAAGACTAAGTGGGAAAGACTTATCATAAAAAAAAAATTAAACAGAATATACAGGGTGGGGGTAGGCCTTGTGGCCTGTGTTAGATCGCAGAAAATCTGTGTGATGATTAAATTAGATAGATCAAGGCTAAGAACAGCGAAAGGAGTACTCTCTGGCCACTGTCTCCTAAGGAGGCATGCCATGAGACTAGGGTTATCTGACACGGATTTTTGTAGGTACTGCGATGACCTACATACCTCAGAGGACATAACTCATATACTCTGTGAGTGCCAAGGAATTGCCAGGACAAGGCTAAAGCACCTTGGTAGATACTTCTGCGATAACCTGGAGGAGGTGAGGTCCTTGAACCATAACAAGGATCTCTTCAAATTTTGTAGGGAGATTAATTGCTTGGGGGAATGGGTTTAGGTCTTCTGCCCTGAAGGTTCCCTAGGGATCGCGATGGGCCCACTTTGGTGCCTAGTGTTTTATGGTAACCTCATAACCCTACCTAACCTACAGGGTGGGGCAGAAAGAACTGCAAAAAGAAAATAACAAAAAAAAAATAAGATATCAAAGAGATAACTTTATTTCTAAATAATACACACAATGCAGTTTCTAAATTAATTTTTAATAATTACCTCACTCAGGTGACGGCCTCCATTATCGATAAACTGAGTAACCTTCTCTCGGAAGTTTTCCATTACGCGGCGAGTCATTTCAGGCGGAATGTTAGCGCCTTCTTGTGTTATTGTAGTCTTTAGAGCTTCCAGAGTTTGCGGACAATGTTGGCACACCTGGGCTTTAAGATATCCCCAGAGAAAGAAATCGCAAGGCACCAAATCTGGCAAACGCGATGGCCACCCGATATCACCACGTAATAAGACAATACGCGCAGGAAACATTTTTCTAAGAATCGCTAGTGACTGGAGAGATGTGTGAGCTGTTGCAACATCTTGTTGGAACCACAAGTGTTCTTGTCGATGTTGATCGAATAGATCACGCTGTGAAGGGGCCGCACCAGTGACCACTTAATCACCTAAATAAGAATCGTTTAATAAAAAACGATTAACGAAAATAAACACACAAACACTGCACTTCGTAAATTGAACCCAGATGGCACAAGCCACAACTAATCTCATGTAACGTAAGCAGATATGCTTCAAATGAACATACAAGCACCATGGGTAATTATAGACCAAAGTGAAAACCACTTGCCTGCATTAAACACTAAGCAGAGAGCGAACAATATAAGCTTGGGTTGCAAGATGTTTACTTGAAGTATATCTGTAAGACGAGCTGGTGTGGAGTGACAACGGTCACTCAACTAGTAACATAAAATATGCCGAATGGGCAATACTGAGCTCAAGCGTGCGTTGGGTGACATCGGTCACTCAACTAATAATATGGAATATGCCGACTAGGCAATATAGGGTTCAATGTGCGAAGTGTGGACTTTAGGTAAGAACAAATGCAATGTAAGTTAGTATATAAGACAAAGGAATATTTTGAATAAAATCACTTCTGATCTAGAAGCCAACGGAACACCTCTGCGTTTATTTATAGCAACTCGCTAAAAACCGAGATATTCTATCCCCAATCACGACACCTTGACGGAGCAAGTAATTGCTCCAAGGTTTGAGTCTAAAGGCGTAATAGCCAGGACGAGTCGTGGGGATTTCATAGCAACAACGACTACTGGGACCTGAAAGAGGGCCAAATTTCACAACGCAATTTAGACCGATGGAAGTTCTCCAGCATTGCATAATATCGGTTACAGTAACGGTAACACCGTTCTCTTAAAAAAAAAGTATGGACCCCATACACCAACACCAAAAACAGCATACCAAACTGTAGCCTTGGGACTATGAAGAGGTTGTTGGTGAAGTTCCCTGGTATTATTTTGATACCAATACCGGAAATTCTGCTTATTGACTGTACCTGAAAGATGGAAATCAGTTTCGTCGGTACACATTAAAACATCTGTGCGGGGAATGATCAGAAGGACGAAGGAGGTCTCGACACGCAACTGTACGGGTTTCCCAATCTCGTTCACTCAGTCCTTGTGCAACCATAATTTTGTAGGGATGCATTTTCAGCTCACAGTGAAGAATTCTGCGAACACTTCGATTTGATAAGCTCGATGCCGCCTCGTGTTTGTGTGCAGAACGCCGTGGAGATTGCTAAATCGAAGCCCTGACAGCGGCCACATTTTTCGCTCCTGTTGAAGTACAAGGTG
The DNA here is from genome assembly GCA_945910035.1 of Brachypalpus laphriformis. Classification (NCBI taxonomy): domain Eukaryota; kingdom Metazoa; phylum Arthropoda; class Insecta; order Diptera; family Syrphidae; genus Brachypalpus; species Brachypalpus laphriformis. The sequence goes on from OX246756.1 coordinate 42,241,968, forward strand.
GTCCAAGAGACTCCTTTTTGAGTGCAGAGTCTGTTTCTCTAAAGTTTGACATCGAAAGTCGTATGGTTTTTTTTTGTCAGCAGCGGAATCACATCGACCGAGTGCGAAGTGTATGCGAAAAGCACGCTGCGTCGCAGTCGGCGACCCGACAAACGCACGGTGTACTCCCGTCTAAACCATTATGACAACTGAAAACCACACGATTGCCGCTGTCTATCGCCACCTCTCGCGCTTTGCTATGCCCACCCTAACCTTATCCACGTTCTCTTTAAATCGGGGAGCTATTTCTGCCCCACCCTGTATAATAATAGTAAAGTAATAAATTTAATTTTATGTTTGATTGCACACTCTACTACAAGACCAAATGCATTAAAAGAGAAGGCTTAAAATTGTTCATGTTTCCGATCCTTCTTAGATTTGATGGCAGGGAATTCCACTGGTATTCGGATAACCTGTACGAAAAATTGGCATTGAGAGGCAACACGGGAATATTTAAGCTAAATTAATATTAGCGATCTATGTTGGAAAAATTCAAGTTTATCATAGAGATAATCGGGCTGTCGCGTTTGTTTGCTGTCATATAGGAGACATAATGACCTATATTTTAAAAAATCATCGAAGATGCATCTGCCCATTTGATTTGAAAAGCAGGAAACATGGTCGCGTCTCTTAAAATTGAAAATATATCATATTATATGTATATATAAAATATTAAGTTTTCTCCTGCTATTATAATCAGTGGTGAAAAAGATTTCGCATCCGTAGAGCAGAACTGGTAAAAGTAGTGTTTTGGCTAACATTAATTTAGTGGTAGTTGGTAGGTAGCGCCGAGTTGCCCAAAGAGTACGAAGCCCACCATAAACATTGCCGATAGTAGTATTTATGTGAGTATCCCAGAAAACGGTTCTATTAAAAACGATATCGATGTTTTTGGCGGAAACAACCCACTCTATTGGATATTTATTTATTTATTTAAGCTTAATATAAGCAACAACTTAAACGGATGAAGAATTTTTAATTTTCATTGTCAGTTAAAGACAAAGTGATATTTCGTTTGCCAACTCAGCTATTTTCACTTGTCATGTAAATTGTTTGTCAGTCATTTACAAACCCTGTTGGTCAATTAATTGACTAATTGAAGAAAAATTCGTCATTCGTCAGTTGCAAATCGACAAGTTGAAATCTAGCCTCATAACCAAAATTGGTGCGATGATAAGACATGCGGAAGAGGGGAATGGACTTTAGGTTACGGGGATTGGTGTTCAATGAAACTAATTCAAGAAGCGCATGGCAATCAACTTGACCAGTAATTAGCTGATGAAGGAAGAGTAAGTCGGCAATTTCGCGACGAGTTTTGAGAGACTGAAGATTGATGAGTTTTAAACGTTCAGATTAGGGAGGCAAGTTGTACCTATCTTACCAACAGAGACCGCGTAGGACGAAATAGATAAACCTGTGCTGGATAGCTTTAATACATCGGATGTGGACAGCATAGTGTGGCGACCAAGCTTGGCTAGCATAGGTATTCGAGGATAGGTCTAACGAAGATGATATCAAGGGATCTGGTGACGTATGGGTTCGAAAATTCCTTGAACCAACGTTTTACAAAGTCAAGCGCAGAATTACCTACTTACTTATATCCTTTAACCCCTCGGGGGGCATAGGGCGTCAACCAAGCCTGCGCGCCATCATGTTCGGAGTTCTGCAACGCGTTTGAGCTGCCTCCAATTCATTCATAAAGAGCTCGATTCCTCCTCAACTGTTCTGCGCCTCGTTTGCCTAGGGCGTCCCGCTATTCTGCCTGCCTGGGTGAGAGGATTCCACTGCATGGCGTATTTCGCAATGAAGTTGTCTTCGCGCCGTAGGGTGCGTACAATCCATTGCCACTTTCTTTTTCGTATAGTAATGCTTATAGGTTCTTGGCCCGTTCTCAGATAAAGTTGTTCGTTGGAGATGCGGTTCGGCCAAGAAATCCTCAAGATGATTCTTAAGCATTTGATTACGAAGACTTGCAGCTTGCGTGTGTTAATGGTGCCTACCTTCCAGGTACTGCACCCATAAAGCAGCACTGATTCTACGTTGGAGCGGAACGCTCGTAGGTTGGTTCTTAAGCTAATAACATTGCTTCTCCAGATTTTGGACAGCACTCCGAACGCAGCTTTAGCCTTCCCGATTCTGCTGCACACATCCAGTTCGATGCCACCGCGATTAGCCGAGACCACACTTCCTAAATATAGAAAGTTATCAACTTGCTCGACTTGCTTTCCGGCAATGTTAGGTTGAGCGGGGGTATTGGAAGCACTTAGGGCTTTTGTTTTGGCTGTGTTTGCTTTTAGCCCAACTTTGTCTGCCTCAGCTTCTAGATTTTGGGCCATCAAATGAAGATCCATTATCCGATGTGAAAATAGACAAACATCGTCAGCGTAATCTAGGTGTTTAAGGTAAGATGTCATCGTCCAACGAATTCCATAATTAGCTTCCGTCAATGCTGCACGGAGTACATCGCTGATAACCACCAAGAACAATAGTGGGGACAGTATGCACCCTTGACGTACTCCACTTTGGACTTCAAAATCCTCCGACACCTCACCGTTCTGTAAGACGTGACACTTACCGCCCTCGTATGTAGCCTGAATAATAGCTATAAGTTTTTGTGAAATGCCTCTCCTGCGCAAGGCCAACCAGATAGCATCTCGATTCAAGCTGTCGAAAGCTTTCTCGAAGTCGATAAACAGTAAATGTAGCGGAGACCTATACTCAACGCATTGTTCGATTATGATCCGTAAGGTGTTTATGTGGTCGATGCAGGAGGATCCAGCGCGAAAGCCTGCCTGTTCGACATCGAGAGTTGAATCTAAATGTTCTTTAATTCGTTCTAGAATTATTCTAGCTATTATTTTGGCTACAGCTGGAAGAACACATATACCTCTCCAGTTACCGCACTCCATCAAGTTACCCTTCTTTGGAAGTTTAATGATCATCCCCCTTTTCCACTCCTGTGGAAATTGTTCACTATCCCAAGCTCTCCGTATTAGCGAATGCAGTAAATCTGCCGATGTATTTAGCGCCGCTTGAAATAGCTCGGCAGGGATGCCATCAATACCCACCGCTTTGTTCTTCTTGAGGGACTTGATTGCTGTTATTATGGTATTTCAGTTTTACTGGGAGGTACTGAGCGAATTCGGGAATTTGTTGCTTTGAACTGCTCATTCGAATTCAAGATCAAGTCTAAGTGATGTAGCACTGCAGCAAAATGTTCTCTCCACCTAGTCAGCTGGTCCTCATCCGAAATCAGAAGGTTACCGTCTAGACTCTTCACTGGATGTTGTTTGGAGTTTCGACCACCAATGAGCTCCTTAGTGAAGGATGTTGTAAACAGTCCTACTGGTGCACCTACTCGCTGCTTCTTCAAACCTTGAGGCCAGTGAGTTGACATATTGACGTTTGTCACATCTCGCACTACGCTGCACTTCTTTCTTCTTCGCATGGTATTGGGCTTCAAGCTCGGTTCTCTCTACTGCTGAGGCCGCTGCAATCCGAGCCTTGATTGCTGTACGCTCATCGATCCGTCTCCAGGTGCCTGTAGAAAGCCATCTGTGGTGGTGTTTCTGCTTTTTACCGACATACGTGCGTGCCCCAGTCGCAAAATACACTAAAGAAGCAGTAAAGTATCTAGGAGTTCGGATAGATATGAAGCTCACGTTCTGGCAACAAATTAAGTCCGCATCCGAAAGAGCCACGAAAAAATGCATTTTGCTAAGCAGGCTGATGGCGAACATAGGAAGTCCCACGGCAAATAAAAGAAGACTCCTGATGTCGGTTAGGCACTCAGTACCCTTGTATGGCTCCGAGAGCTGGGCTGACATGCTCAAAAAGGAGCTATACAGGAAGAAGAAAGTGGCCGCGGTGCAACGTATAGAAGCCTTTCGGATAACGAGTTCATACCGAACAATATCAGAGCCATCAACCCTAGTAGTCGCAGGAGTGACGCCGATTGATCTCCTAGCAGCAGCAAGGAAGTATTGTACATCCACGCCAAGAAGGCGGAAGTAGGCGCGGTAATAGCAGCTACAGACGCTAAACAACTTCCGAAACAGAAGTGGCAAAACAGATGGAACGCCGAAACGAGGGGAAGGTGGACCTACCGGTTGACCAGAGATATTGCTGCATGGACGGAGCGGGAGCAGGGTGAAGTCAATTATTATGTCACCCAGTTCCTTACCGGACATGGTTACTTCAACCGGTACCTGCACAAGATAAGAAAAGTAGGGAGCGCAGCCTGTCAATACGGAGACTCGTTGGTAGACGATGCGTATCTCACCTTTTTTATCTGTAACAGGTGGGCAGCAGAAAGAAATAGTCTAGAGTCAGAGATAGGTAACTTTTCTCGAGAAAATGCCGTAAACAAGATGGTCTCGAGTATTGACACGTGAAATAAAGTATCTCTATTTATTGAGACGGTACTCAGATCGAAAAAGAGAGAGGAGGAAGTAAATATACCCTCAGTAAATCTACCAAACTGTGCTATCTATGGAAAGAGCACAACATCTTACTTCCACCAGTATTGGTATTGGCTAATATATTTTAAATTGCTTTCGAAATTTAACTGTCTTTCAATGTAAAGGATGATATTGTAATGCTTGTGGGCGACCTGGCGTAAGTAGTTAGTGTGTCGGATCACTGCGCTTGAGGTTCCAAGTTTGAATCCCAGAAAACACAAAAAAGTTTTTTCACGGTCCCACCTTTCGCGAGCGTCTGACCAACATCCGAGGGTATTGTTGTCGCGAAAAGGCTTCTCAAATCGCCGTTCGGATTCTGCACTAAACTGTAAGTCCCTTCCATTCGTTCGAGAAATATAACGCACACAACATGAGTGGTTGCGAGAAGATAGGCCCTGGCACTTAAAGAGCTGTTGCGCCTAATATTTATTTATTTTTTATTTTTTTATTTTAATGCTGAAAACTTCTAAATTATTCTATACATTTCGGAATTTTTAACATCTTCTTATATTCCACCTCTCGAAAACCAAATATTTCCTAACATACCCTATACCGATTCACCTCCCAAAAGTCAGAGAATATCCTTTGCAGCTGCGAATATATTTGTCTTATTTGTATGCTTTCGGGATCTCTTGCAATAAGTGAAAAGCTCCACTCAAATCGTTGATGTTGTTCTTTTCTTCATTTTTTTTTTTGTCCTTTTTCACCCACCTACCCCGTCCCTTCCAGTCATCATCAGCGCGCTTCATCTTTCAGGCGCTTTTCTCGCCGAACATTCCAAAGAATCTATCTCAAGTTTGTGGAACAATTTTCTTTTTTGTTCGTTTTTCTTTTCTCTTTATTTTACCCACAATCTCCTTCAAATGAAGAGGGTGGTGAATGGCTGTGATGTGGGAGAGTATATCTTGCAGTCCTTCATACTATGAAGTGGGGTGAGTGGGTGTATACAGGATGTGTGTTCACAGCTTATTACGTTATTCTACAATCTTTCCATGATGGCTTCTTGAGAGAGAGATACTAATAAAACTTTATATCGGTTTCCTTTCGGCATAAAAGTCGTCCTTATGTCGTACCGTACGTAAGTATGTGCACGCTTGTGTGGGTTTATGTAGGTGTGTCATCATCCTTTTTTATTAACATTGCATTGTGTATATCCTTTTTACAGACTGAACGACTAGTATGTTCGAGTGTGTGTATTTATTTCACCCACTCTTCTTCATTTTTGTTATCTTTTAAAGCTTGTTGGGTAAAAAGGAAGACGGATGCGTCATGTGCTGGAAGGGGTGGTTGTATTTTATTTGAACATATGTGCGATGTGAGTTTCACAAGGACACACTGCTGACAGGATTTATTCACTTTCTAGCATCCTGTGTGAGCACATTATTCGTTCGCTCTCGCTGTGCAAGAGGATATTTTTCTTCTCTGCTTTGCTGCTACTTGTGCTGGAGTTCAAAGTGGTCGTCGTCGTGGTTGATGGTTGGCTGGATAGGTAGGGGAAGGCTGTGATGGTGATGGCGAAATCTTACAGTTTGCAACGCGTTGCAGGTCACACAAATACTATTTAGATACAAAGATAGCATCATCTGGCATTTATGTGGCGAAGTGGGTGTGGATGGGTTGTAAGCGGACAGTTGAAGGTGCAAATTAAGCCCGATTTCAGTTTACGGTAATGCCGTGAAATACTAATATAAGGGAAATGTTGCAGTTCTTTTTTGCTTTTGTTAGTAAGAGAATGTGAAAAGTTTGGTGTGTTTGCTGAAGAGCACACACACCCAGTGCAGCATATGCGGAAAATTAATGGAAATTAATGTTTTTCCAAGGAGCAACTTGGAATGGTTTTCCGGAAAAAGTTTTCAAGATTCCCTAGATGCTGGCTGTGGTTTTGAATACTTAATTAAAGGTAAAGCTCTTAGATGAAATAAGTTTGTAAGAATTAGAATTTTAAGGGACTGAAGTGGAAAGGTGGAAACAGAGAAAAACAGAAGAATGGAGGAGAATCTATTGGAAGGCACGTGCTGCAAAGCACTTTGTATATAACATGCGGTTATCTAGGTTCGTATAAGTCTGCTTAGCAAAAAGGAACTGTAACACTCCATGATAGTACAGTACCTCTCCTAAGGACTCTAGAATCAGAGATTTTTGTCTGCCATATTTTTTGCGAATTCGTACATAAATATTTTGGAGTTTCGTACTAAGAGCTATGAAGGTAGGAGACGTCGGCCTTGGATCCTCTAGTCTGTTTACATAATGAATACTACTTTTATAACAATAAGTAGAAATACCTAGTAATAAATAAAGAGCATAGTAAACTTTTCGGTTTAACTTTAAGGCCACGTTTTGCCTTTTTTTTAAAAAAAAGGAAACTTAGTATTAAACCGTTTCCATATAGATTCAGTCCTGCTACTACCTCTGCTACTGCTTTTGCTGCTACTACTCTTCCAACTAATTCTATAACTTAAAGACCACCCATAAAATCTTCATGCAGGGCAAAACGGTGGAAATCATTTTTGAATGGTGATAAAGTAAAGTCAGCAAAAGAACAATGAGACATTATGATTTTTTTTGTTTTTTTTTTTTTTTTGGTTGCGCCAAGGGATGTGGTAATCTTCGAAAGATACTAGTAGCCCGGGCTACTAGCATGCACGATTCGCAAGCCCGAATAATCGATGCCAGGAATGCGCCTACGTACTAATCCACACCCTGCACACATCTACCACTCTCCCCACGGGACTGCCGTAAGGTATTTCTTCGCGGGGCTGGTTAGCAACTAATGCTATGCTTCTTGTATTGCTGCTTCTGCTCTTCTTGCTCTCTCAATTATTCAGAGCTCTTTTTGCACATTCGTTATAAGGGTACAAATTTCCAGCCAATTCTCCTCTGACCGCAGCATTTGGTCTATAAGTAATGGTGGACTTTGCAGGTTATTTCTCCATTCCGTAAAGCGATTGCAATGAAATATCCTGTTCTGGACAATGTGGGGAGAGATGTGAGATATATTTGCGATAGCCACCGTGACCCGATAGGAACTGCGTAATGTGACAGTTGCAGTCCCCAAACACTCGCTTCGTCCAGACCCCAATGGTGGGGATCAGCTTGTAGGTCTAACTACCTTTTGTACTGTTATCCCATCTGACTTGCCACATAGCTAGTGATGATGCCTTTTCTTCCACCTTTATCCTCTTGACGATATCTGCTGACAATACCTCTTGGTGACTCGAGGTTCTCCTTTCGTAGATCCTTACCATCTCATTTGCGAGGATGTCGATGGGGATCATTCCGGCTATGACACAGGCTGCTTCGTCCGGAAACCGCTGATTGTTCTTATCGCGCATAGCCTGTATGTTGACGATAGTTTTCTCCGTGTTTCTATTGTCGCTAACGCCGCCCAAACCGGTGCAGCGTATAGGAGAACCGAGCTAACCACTCTGGATAGTAGAGTCCGTCTAGCATATCCAGGGCCACCGATGTTTGGGAGTATTCGAGAAAGGGCTATCTGCAGTAGTGAAGCCTTCTTGCTCGAGTATTCCACGTGTGTTTTAAACCTTAACCATTTGTCGAGCATTACTCTTAACTAAGTACTTAACTGCTTCCTTGGTTCTTAAAGTCTGAGTTCCGACTTGAATATTCGCATATTCAACAGCTTTTCGACTTGTTATAAAAACAGCTTCAGTTTTATGGTCTGCTAATTCTAAGCCGGCGGATCGTAGCCAGTCTTTAATTTTTCCGATTGCTTCGTTTGTCGCTGATTCTATTTCGTGGATGTGTTTAGCCACGGTGACCACGGCGATGTCGTCAGCGAGCCCAATTATCTTAACTCCTTGTGGCAATGCTAGTCGCAGGACTCCGTCGTACATGATATTCCATAAGAGACGGCCTAGTACCGATCCTTGTGGGACTCCTGCCGTGACGTTGTAGTACTTTACCCTCTCGTCGGTTTGGTACCTCAACTTCCTGTTGGTGAAGTAGCTTGTAACTATCCTATGAAGTATCCATTCTGGCTAGCGATATCCTTATGAATGTCCAATTTGCCGAGTTAAAGGGGTTTTTGATGTCCAGGGTCACTACTGCACAGTATTTCTTTGTTCCCCTTTGCCGTCTTTCTGCTTGGATCGCTCCAGTGGCCGTGTCAACTACCGCTTTTAGAACGGCAGAACGCGATTTTCTTAATCCGAACTGATTGTCTGACAGTGCTCCTTTCTCTTCTGCTACTACGAGCAGTTTGTTGTATATTATTCGTTCAAGTATCTTTCCCAAAGTGTCGAGTAAACATATTGGGCGATATGACGATGGTTCTCCAGGTGGTTTGTTTCCTTTATGAAACATTATGAGTATTCAGGGATAAGAAATTGTTTGATGTATTAAATCGGAGCGACTGGGGCGATGATAAGTACTCTGTAATTAGCAGTAATGAATTTATCTTACTAACATAGCTGCTTTAAACCTTTCGACATCTAGCACTCATTCAGGAATACATTTTTTTTATTGAAATATTCAAGATGTGTCCGTCTGTAATTTTTTCTTTTTAATTCTTGAGTACCTGTGAAATTGTTTTTAATAAAAAAAAGGCGCAAAGTATTGTACTTTAGCGATTCTCCAAAAATCGGAGGTAAAATTACGAATTTGGCGCAACAGCCCATGAAGGGCCAAGGCATAGCTTCCCGCAACCACTCGTGTTATGTGCGTTATATTATTCTCATAGGTGGAAGCGACCTACAGTTTTGTGCCGTGCTTTCTCGTGACAATAATACTCTAAGATATTTGTAAAACGTTCGCGATAGGTGGACCATTTGGTGTTTTTCTAGGATTCGAACAGGTTCACCTCACGCACAGTGGTCCGACACACTAACCAGTATTACTATAGGCTAGCTCTCTTTATAGCTATTTCGATTTAGTCGGACGGTTGGAATAAGTCATCATATCCAAATTGACACCAGCCGACTATCTGTCAGCGGGATTTTATATTTCAATGCAGTTTGAGTATCGACTGCGTTTTTTGTCTTGTATTCCTCTAGTTATCAAACTTTTAGTTTTCACTTTATCTCCTTATACTCGTTAGTGATACGGACGTCTGCTAGAGTATTACTAGACTTCTCTGCTGCAGCATATAGGCATTTCATGTCCATGTCATTTTTTTTTCTTTCATCCCCTATTTTCTGTTTGTATGGCTGAACCCTCAGCATCAAACCCACAGAATAAAGAGCACGTTCCAGTTGGCATTCCATTACAAGTCTCAGAGATTTGAAATTTAAGAAAATTCTAAGAAAAGTTCAAAAATAAAAATTATAAAAAGTAATTTTTCAAAGGCTTGGTGTACTATATCGTTGGATATACATACATATGTGAAATATTGTATACAAAATGATTTTAAAATAAGTTGACTAAGAAATAGCCGATTTTCAAAAACCGACCAATAATCAAAGCATTTATTATTATTATTTGACGGTGGGTGTCCGAGGATGGCCAGTACGTAGACTTTGTGGTCAATTGTAATATAACATACCCTATTTGCTCCTGATCAAGGATTACGCACCAGAGCTCTTAACCTGCGAGTTGCTTACGCTAATGAAGGAGACGTGCGGGGTTGAGCTTGATCATCTCGTCCTCCATAGAGAAGTAATGTGATCTGGCGGCATAGTTGCAGCGCATTATCGGCGATATATTGGCCACCCTAACTGGGCACTTTCTATCATAAAAAGGCAAGACCTCGAATCCTCTAAGTCTAAGGAGGTCATAACTTTCTTTCTTAGATAAAAGTTATAATTAAAGTAATTACTAAAATTTGCATTAAGATTAAGTCAATTCCGGCTTTTGCTAAAAATATTTAGCGACAACAAGAAATGTTTGCCTGAAGTAGACATTCTACTTTAACCTACGGCTAAACATTCGCAGAGAATATGTTTTGCCCGCCTTAAAACAGTATACATAGACCCGAGCTCATGACAGTATTCATGTTGCTGGAAACGCAGCAGTCCAGTCATTTCATAATTGTGAAACGACTAGCAACAGCCTAGAGAGAGTTGAAAACCAACAAAGGCGGTTGCTGACGTTTTCCTGGCAAAAGCATCAGTTCTTTCATTATCCTGAATATTTGATAGTAGACAAATCTTTAGCCAAAAATCTGGTACGCCATCTGATAACAATTGTTTAAAATAACGTAGATATGAAACTTCAACCAAATTGGCGAATTTATTTTTGAGAAAACTACATTTTTTTTAAAAACCAGTTTAAGCCAAAAACCGTTCATTTCGAAATTCAATTTTTTGCCTCTTTTACTGAGTCATTTAACTTAAGCAAAGTTGTATATGTACAGGAAATTTCAGCTCTCTTAGTCAAAGTAATAAGCACGTGACAGACTGATAGACGGACAGACAGAAAGGTAGACACCATGTGGATTCCATTAGTATTCCGACTAGGTATAGTCATAGTATATAGTATATCAGGTTGGAAAGCAAGAAATAATTCAGAAATAAATAAATCAGTTGTTCTTGCCATCTGCTCTCAAAATCATAGCAGAGATAAACTGCTGTAGGTCTTGTGGTTAATGCCGCAAAGTTTTAAATATTTTAAACACCCCTTTTACCAGTATTCCACTGCAAGACATGCTGTTGGCAACTTCTATGTAGTGTCTTCCAAAATAAATTTCGACACAGTGAAATTTGGTGAGGTTTGTGTCTACATTAAATTCTGAATCTATGTAATACTAGCTAATGGTCTTCCACAGCGGTGGAATAATCATATGTTTGATCGACCAACCTTCCAGGAAATACATTTTTCAAGCCGATCGAGAGTGTTTTGTGCTGGTCACATTAAAATAAGTGTGGGTGAACTTAAGTAGATCTAGACCCAATTTCCACATGTTGCCAATTTGACGAGCATGAAGTGTATTGAAAACGCTCGCAGATTATTATTTCCGATGGCAGTGCCAAAAATATCCTCGTTTCCAGTTACGGGGATCAAAATTTCCAGCACGATTTATATGCATGTTGTTAGTCTTCTTGAGGTGCCCATTAAAACTTGGCACAATTCTGGATAGAGCCCTTGTGGTTATTCAAGGAGTATGCTGTTCATCTGGTGGGCAAAATCGGATCATCACCTCCACGCGGTGCCCGCTGGATAGCTATCTGATAGTGAACTAACGATGAGCGTATGCTGAGTCTGACGATATATGTGCAGCTGAACACTAAGACCTGCGTAAGCACATCTGGGTGAACTTCAGCGCGCATATGTCTAAACGGACGAGGCATCTCTTGTTGACCTGATCGGCTGAAATATGCGTCTCAGAAGTCTAGCAAGAGGTCCTCAGAAGGAGGACGTGCGGCGGATGAATTCCCTCGATGGAATCAACGGTGACGTCTACAGACCAGCGGATATCTTACCGGAGCTACTTCAACATATTTGGAGCTGAGGTCTGTAAGGATTTTCAATACTACGTCAAGGTATTGAAAAAGAGATGGTGGCGAATGAACCCTTAATGGGCCAACGGCAGCGCTCATATCCCCGAAGTGGGTTACTGCCATCGGTGTATCCGGCCTCTTGTCCTAGGAGTACAAAAAAAATGATCTGGCCCTCCAAGTTGGGGGTTGTGCCGTCGGGTTAACTTCCCTACCACGTAAAAAACCTTTGGTTACGAAGCAACCAACAGCCTCGGATACGGATTTTACTGTTGACGACCCATGCAAACGTAAAAAGGACAACGATCTTCGTGTCTGCACATGGAATGTTAGGTCCCTCTACAAACCACGTGCAGCCGAACAACTTGCGGAGGCCCTAGAGTGTCTCAAAGCAGACATTACCGCCATCCAAGTAGTGCGATGGGATGGGCCGGGCAAAAGGAGTATGAAAAACTGCGACATCCACTACGACGATTGCTACAGACAGAAAGGACAGCGTCTATTTGGGTACGGATTTGTCATTGGAGACAGACATACGCAAGAAGTCTTGAGTTTCCGGCAAGTGAACGAGCGCCTCATGACTATCCGTATCCAGGCTAAATTTGCCAACATTAGCCTAATATACGTTCACGCCCCTCACGAGGAGAAAAACGATGCGACAAAGGATGACTTCTACCAGCTCTTGGACAAGACGTATGAGCAATACCCTAGCCACGACGTTAAAATTATCCTGGGCGACCTTAACGCAAAGCTAGGAAGAGTGGAAGTCTTTAGTAGCGTAGTCGGAAAGCGCAGCCTGCAGGACAACACATCCGGCAACGGACTCAGGCTAATCGACTTTGCGGCGGGGCGAAACTTTGTCGTAGCTAGTACGCGGTTCCCACGTCTCGATATTCACAAAGGAACATGGCTCCCCTTTGATTGAAAAATTGTCAACCAAATCGATCACATTGCGATCGACGCAAGGCACTCTTCCAGTATTCTGGGTGTCCGGACTTTCCGAGGAGCCAACGTGGACTCGGATCACTACCTAGTTGTAGCCAAGGTACGGATGCGGATATCCACAATGGAGCGAAATCAACGAAATGTTGTGAGGAAATTTGACGTCGAAAAGCTACAATCGCAAGAGACCGCCAGAACCTTTGCCGATCGTGTTTCTTCTAATCTCAATCTAAGTTCTATGCCGCCAGCAGCAAATGCGGAAGACCAGTACCAGCGTTGCCAAAAAGCCATCAGAGATGCCGCCTCTGATGTACTGGGTTTCTCTCGGCCACCACAACGAAACCCCTGGTTTAATAAAAAATGCCGGCAAGCACATGCAGCAAAACAAGAGGCGTACAAAGCGGCGCTGCATAGAAGGACTAGAGCTGCTTACGAGCTCTACGTGCGCAGGAGAAAAGAGGAACATCGACTTCTCAGAAAGAAGAAAAAGGAGCATGAGAAGCGCTCGATCGAGGAGATTGAGAGACTTTATTGCAGGAATAATGTTCGAAAATTTTACCAAAAGGTAAAAAGAACATTCCAGGGTTTCAAAGCCAGAACAGAAGCCTGCAGGGACGAAAATGACAACATAGTAGTGGAATCGCAGTCGGTGCTGAGGATATGGAAGGAACACTTCTGCAGACTATTAAACGGCGATGATGATCAATATTCCGCTGTCAAGCAGAATGAGCCATTCAACAGTGACGATGGCAGTCAAAATTCCCGTCAACCCGATCAGAATGAAGTAAGGATAGCGATATCTAAACTCAAATCGAACAAAGCTGCTGGAGCCGACGGCCTTGCCGCTGAACTTTTCACGACAGGAGGAGATGAGTTGGTAAGGAGCATGCACCAGCTCATCTGTTAAATCTGGTCGGATGAAAGTATGCCCGATGAATGGAACCTCAGCATCGTTTGCCCGATCTTGAAGAAAGGAGACCCTCTGAACTGCGCCAACGACAGAGGTATAAGTCTCCTCAACATCGCATATAAGATTCTGTCTGCCGTATTATGAGAACTCCTAAAACCGATCGTCAACAATCTGATAGGTCCTTATCAGTGCGGTTTCAGGCCTGGAAAGTCCACCATTGACCAAATATTCACACTACTGCAGATCTTGGAAAAAACCCATGAATATAAAATCGACACGCACCACCTTTTCATCGATTTCAAAGTTGCCTATGATAGCGTGTATAGAGACGAGTTATACAGAGCCATGTCTAGTCTTGGCATCCCTGCCAAGCTCGTCCGTTTATGCAGAATGACGATGGAGAACTCTCGCTGCTCCATCAAAGTCGGTAAGAACATCACCGAACCGTTCGATGTCAGGAAAGGTCTTAGACAAGGTGATGCGCTTTCATGCGATCTCTTTAACATAGTACTTGAGAGAATTGTACGAAACTCACAAGCCAACACCGGAGGTACAATCTTCTTCAAGTCTGTACAACTACTCGCTTATGCCGATGACATTGACATAATCGGAAGAACTCAGCGGGCCGTCAATGGAGCATTTACAAGTATTGAGAACGAGGCAGCAAAGATGGGTCTAGCGGTCAATGAAAGCAAAACAAAATATATGCTGTCTACAAGAAAGGACACCCAGCATCGGCGTCTTGGGCAGAACGGCACAATGGACAGATATAATTTTGACGCAGTGAAGGATTTTGTCTACATACGCTCTATGGTCAGCTCCGCAAATGACATGAGTGGAGAGATCACACGGAGAATTACTCTTGCCAATCGTTGTTTCTATGGGCTAAAACGGCAATTGAGTAGCAAAACCCTATCTCGAACTACTAAGGTAACTCTTTGTAAGACACTAATCATCCCAGTCCTGCTGTATGGCGCAGAGGCATGGGCTTTGAGAAAACCGGATGAGGATGCCCTTGGTTATTTCGAGAGAAAAGTTCTTCGAGCGATCTTTGGTCCCGTCTGCATAGACGGTGAGTGGAGGAGAAGGTACAATGCCGAGCTATACGGCCTGTACAAGGACATCGACTTAGCCAGAAGAGTTACATACAGCGACCAAGATGGCTGGGTGATTTAGAGCGGATGGAGCCCAACCTTCCCGCTAATAAAGTATTCGAATCCACCCCGGACGGACGGCGCAGTAGAGGACAACCTCGTGGTAGGTGGCGCAAACAAGTGGCACCAACTTGGCGTGCGCAACTGGAGGCAGCTGGCTGGACAGGTTTGTTGGTTGAGGCCCAGGTCCACCCCGGACTGTAGCGCCATCTAAGTAAGTAAGTAAGTAAGTATGTTTTTCATCTGATCATATGAAAAACGCTCAACTTTTCTTTTTATATAATTTGGGTGCGCTCAAGGGGTTAACAATGTTAATACACAGCGCGGGCGGTAGGCAAATTAGAACGATGAGGATGGCTGAGTAGCCGACTACCAATCTAAATAATTAAGCTTAGGGATAATAGGATCCATTCTTTTTTTTAACTTTAGAATAAGTACAGCAAGATATAAGATGGTTTAGAGTCTCATTACAGAGTTCGATTCTTTGAACAAATATTAGGAAAAGGTGTGCCTTCAGAATCAAAATTTATCACACGGGAGTGTCCAGCTACTATGCAATTTCCTCTTATACGGACAGTTGGGCTCAACTTTGCAGGCATTCTGGATGAGCTTCGTATCGAAAAATCTAGTGTTCAGCACCAGGCGTAATGCGGACCTCTGGTTCGTAGTACAAGCAAAATTAAAGCCTTAAATGCAATCCCCTTTGTTCACTGATAGTCAATAAACCCTTTCCGCTTTCATATCCACTGCGACCACGATATATGTGTTCAACGTTCTGTTTTACAAAACCCGGTGTGGTAATCGCAATCGAAATTAATTAAATTATAAATTCCAATATAATTAGTTTTTTATTTAAAATCCAATAAATGCTCTTTCAGCCCGGCAGCACCCATACAGTACCGCTATTCATATCACATGGAAATCATATCTGGGTGCAGATAAAAAATATTTAAAAAAAGGATTTCGCGGGAGCAGAGGGTTGCTAGAGTTTTTGATGCGTGAACATTAAATCCAAGCTCATTAGGTATACTTATACACAACTAGGTCACTGGCTACAGTCAGCAGACTGGATTGTCATGACATCTCCCGTAATTTTTTGAATATGCAACACAACCTCCAACCTCCACCACACTCCATGTCCTGACCTCAGCTGTTATTATTTTTCCAGTCTGTTGTCCGCTCTTGACCACATGTTTGCATTTAACTGCATTAACAGTTGCTGTGCTTCGAGCTTGCTCAATCCGCGAATGAGCTGCATCCAGCGATAATGATTTGGCAGAGGGTGATGCTGATGCTGTTGACAATGGGCACCACGTTGGGTGCCATTAAACTCCCTTTACTTCTGCTCTGGGCTACATTGAAATGCAAAATTATTAAATACTCGCGATATGCCCAACGCCATTTATTGTTATTATTTTGGTTCAACAAAAAGTCAGTCGTGTCGGTGCTTGAGTGCTTTGGGCGGATTATCCACTGACGAACGTTTTTTTTTTTTTTCTTGGTTTTGTGAATACTGGTAGTGGTTGGCGTGCTGTTATTAATAATTATTGTTACAAAAGTGCGCTTCTATTTGTGTGGCGGTGGCAATAAGGGATGGTAAACAGCTGCGGGTGGTACACATGTGAAGGGTATAATATGCTCAATCAATGTGGTCAATGCGTTATGCGAGAAAATCGATTTGTAATTAAATTTAATCAATTGCAATAACAGTGTGTATGGTTTCTGGTGGGGGATGATGATGAGAGGCTTAATGTATGGTGAAGCATATATATCCGGGCCGGGTAGGGTGTAATTTGAATGGAGCAGCCCTGTCTAGTTGTTGTTTGGCTGAAGTGAGTTTTCATGTTAAAAACATGGTTAACCGGTAGAAAATGTGGATAATATGAAGAAGTAGTAACATGTTGTAGTATGTAATCAGATTTGAAAATTTTATTGGATCAATTAAGAGCAAAATTACAAAATAATGATAAAGAATGGCGAAATTGGATGTGAAAACCTGTTTTATGCAGAGCATAATTCATTGTTGTATTTGGCGATCATAAATACGGATTGCTTGGCCATATATCATTTTTCCCAGCCCTGAAATAAAAAACATGCTAATGCCTGAAATCTTGGTGAAGTGCTAATATGTCCGGTAACAGAGTGGTAAGTTTTCCGTTCAAGTGCCAAATATGTCCATAAAATGAAAAGATGCGGAGTCAGCATGTACTGAAAGCTAATATCACCTTATTTTCAAACCATAAGACCGAAAATATTCATTTATTATCTTTAAAACCGTTAGACGCGTTTCGCCCTTAGGCGAACCCCATAGGCGGATCAGTAGAAATGCGGTGAAGTGGGAGGATTAGGTTAGGTTAGGTAAGGTTAGGGGTTAGGTAAGGTTAGGGTTAGGTTAGGTTGGCTGCCCACGCGAGAGTGCAGACACACTAAGACCAGTGAAGGTCCATTGTGATACCATGGATCAAACCAATTAGGCAGGGTCTAACAAAACCAACTGGAGCTTTTGACAAAGCGATGGATGCTCATGACGTCCAAGGACGCCAGATCGCAGAGTTCGTCAAGGAAGGGGGACCCTAGATGGAGCATTCTTTTATGCGACAGGGCTGGGCATGTGCATAGGAGGTGAAGGATGGTTTCCTCCTCCTCCTCGTCCCTACAGCTTCTGCAGAAATCATTGGAGAAGAGACCAAGTCTTTTGGCGTGTTGGCCTATAAGACAGTGTCCAGTGAGATCATCGACAACTTAGCTGATTTGTGTACGCTTTAACTTGATCAGATCGGCACTACGATTTTGATCCAGCTCGTACGGCAGTTACGGTCAAATCTCAGTTTCGGCGGGGTGTAGTCCGTGTTTTCGTGTTTGAAGTTGAGAAGATCAAGGATCGAGGAGTGGCCAAAGCGATAGCTAGACCACTGAGAGGAGGCTTTTAGGCGGATGGCCGCACAGGCAGCCATCTGTTTGCCGAAAATATCTAAAGGTAGCAGGTTGAACAAGATGTCCAGTACCGCGGAGGGAGTAGTTCTCAGTGCACCACTGATGCAGATGCATGCAGATCTTTGCACCTTAGCTAGTTGAGTAAGGTGGATAGCCCTGTCAAGGGCAGACCACCATACGATCACTCCATAGAGTAGTATGGGCCTGATAACGGACACGTACAGCCAATGAGTGATTTGAAGTTTAATACCCCAGCTCCTACCTATAGCCTTTTTACAGGAATAGAGAGCTATACTAGCTTTCTTGATGCGCTCTTGTAGATTGGCCTTCCAGTTTAATTTCCTATCCAAAATAAGACCCAGATATTTTGCGTTTTCAGAGAAGGTGAGACTGGTGCCATTTATCATAGAAGGGTCTATGAGGGGAACTTTATATTTCCTCGTGAAGAGAACGAGTTCCGTTTTATGGGGGTTAACCCCCAGTCCACATTTTGAGGCCCATTTGGTGAGCCGAAGGAGAGCATATTGGAGGGTATCCCTGAGAGTGTCCGGGTGTTTACCGAAGGCAGCAATAGCAATGTCATCAGTATAGGCGATCACTCTACAACCTGACGTATCCAGGTCCATCAGTAGTTCATTCACTACCAGGTTCCACAGAAGAAGTGATAAGACTCCAACTTGAGGTGTACCTCAGCGAGCAGTTCTTCTGGCCAATGCTCCGCCCAGCTGTGTGTTAATAATCCTGCATGTAAGCAGTTGATTGATCAACACTTCGAGCGAAGTATCCACTTTCAGATTTACAAGTGCGTCGGTAATCGCCTTTGGTTTGACATTGTTAAAAGCTCACCCAATGTCGAGGAAAGCCACTTGATAAGCAACTTGAATGATTTTTCGATGGTACGCACAAGCGAATGTACGGCTGTCTCAACCGATTTGCCTTTGCAGTACGCATGTTGGGACGGCGAGAGCAGAGCTGGGCTAATACTATGCCGAAGATGGATATCAATGAATCTTTCTAAGGTTTTAAGCAGAAAGGACGATAGACTGATAGGTCGGAGATCCTTTGGTTCCACGTGCGAGCTCTTTCCTGCCTTAGGTATGAATATGACTTCAACCTCGGTCCAGAGTTTGGGAATATGGACCAGATTTAGACAGTCCGACAGATGACTTTGAGCCATGGAAGCACAATGTCCTCGCATTGCTGAATTTCAGCTGGAATAACACCGTCAGGTCCTGGGGACTGGAAGGGTTTGAAGCTACGCATGGCCCATCGGATCTTTTCTGAAGTTATCTAGACTAAAGAGTTGCTGCAAGGAGGGGGGGGGGGGGGGGATTTCCCACTTGCGATACAGCAACAGGAGAGCTACCAGGAAAGTGAGTATCTAGTAAAATGTCAATGGATTCCTCACGGGAGCTTTTCGCAATATTAAAAATAAGCCTACTGTCTTTCCTAAGAGGACTGAGATTAGCATTTCACAAGGGAGGTTTCATTTTACCTCGAGGTTTGCGGAGTGGGTAGGCCTCGGACATGGCACCATTTAGTGCCGATGTTAGGGTGTTGGCTAGATTGTCGAGGTCGTCAGTGCAAGAAGGTTCAGTAGGCAGGTGGGAGGGAATAAGCGTTAATAAACGTTTCCTATAAAGGGACCATTTGATTTTCCTATAATCCCTTAAAACCTTCTGATCAGGCAGATAGTCATCAAGACTAAATTGGAGGTAACGGTGGTCTGAAAAAGAGTGCTCATCAAAGACTCTCCAGTCCTTAACCGAGTTATATAAATGATCGGAGACAAGAGTGATGTCCAGGACTTCTTATCGGTTACGAGTAATGAAGTTCGGTTTGGACCCCCTGTTACAGATTAGGAGGTTAGTACTAAGGATAAAGTCAAAAAGTTGCTCACCTCTTTTATTTGTGTCGGAACTGCCCCCGATTGAGTGATGGGCATTCGCATCACAGCCAATGATGAGACCAGTGTTTCGGCTCTCTGCTACAGCAATCAAGCTCCCCAAGATGTCCGGGGGGAGTGGGCCCACAGATAGTGACCTAGATAAGCCGATACCAGCCAGTAATTTTTTGATCGCAATCCGGTTTCCAACAACCCATGGTTCCTGGATCAAGACTAAGTCTTCCCCGTATTTGCTGAGCCGGAGAATAAGGGAGGCCGGAGCCATGATGGAGTGATGCAGGCTAATCTGAAGGATCTGCAGCATTGGGGCTACTTTTCGCTTCAGATACCATTATCACGGTATTGTTGGCTACCTTTGAATCTGATGACAGAAGGTCATCCTCGAGAGAGAGGCCACAAGGGTCACTGTCCAGGAGTGATGGTGAGGGAGAGGGAGGACCAGAAAAGTCCAATTTCAGGAGAGCGTCAACCATTTCAGAAGTTAAGGACAGACCGAAAGGCAGACACCGTGTTAAATATATATATAAAAAAAAAAAAAAAACTCATAATAAGAGAAAGCAAAAACATAGGATATAATTACATATATGTACTGACAGATTGGTAGGATATCTGCTCTTATCCTCTTTCTCGTCGCAAGATTCAGCACAGACTTACATTCCTTGCTAGCATGCCTACTTCTCTGCAGACTTTCATTTAATACTTCAGCATTGGCAGGATCTCTGCTAGAGATTTTTATAAGCAAGTGAGGTTTTGCAATGCAATGTGGTAAAATGTCGTCAGTTAAATAGTAATATCAACCACAGGAGACTTCAGCAGTGGAGCTTTGGATTAGGATATACTACAAAACTACAACTCATGTACGTAAGCAACAGATAAATTTTAAAACAAAATATTAGAAAAACAAAAGTGGCCCTGAAGCCGTGGACAGTGTGTAAAGTTTTTACCCGATAAGTGCAATAATTAACTACCGCCTGGGCATAAAATAATGGACCGTATCGAGTCTAATTTAGACTTCCTTTTTCCTTTCAATTAGAAAATAAAATTGATGAATAATTTGCGAAAACAAGAACGATTATTGTCTTGACCATCTTCCTTTCTGAACACATCCTCAACGACTTCAATTCGTCAATAGTGACGTCTTACTAAATTACTTAAGTGGCGCGACAGTTCGGGGTGAACCTGGGACTGAGCCTTTGCATTTAGCTCGGTCTTTAGGTAATTGCCACCAGTTGGGCACTCCAAGTTGGTCGAGGTCCCCTTGAACTTATGCGCGCCACCTACGGCAAGGACTCTCTCTACTGCGTCGTCCCTCGGGGTTAGATTCGCAGACTTTGCGGGCCGGAGCGTTTTTGTCCTAGCCATCTTAAACGTTCAATACGCAGTTTTTTTTTGCTAAGTCGATGTCGCTGTACGGCTCATATAGTTTCATTGAATCTTCTCCTCCAAAACCCGTGAACGCAAACGGTACCGAATATCTTACGAAGAAGTTTTCTCTCGAAGCAACCAAGGATATCTTCATCCGTTTTCAATAAAATCCATGTTTCGGCACCATAAAGCAGGACTGGGATGATCAGGGTCTTATACAGAGCCTCCTTAGTTATTCGAGATAGGGCTTTACTGCTGAAATCCCTCATTTGCCCAAAAAAAACGCAATTTGCAAAAGTTATTCTTCGCTTGATTGCTGTGCTGGTGTCATTTTCAGAATGAATAGCAAAGCCAAGATAGACAATTACCTTGAAGTTGTAGCTATGCACTGTGACGCTGTTGACAGCATAGACTTGGTTTTGCCCCTGTTAATTGCTAAACACATTTTGGCCGTTTCTACTTCAGTGCTTGTAAAAACACCGGTGACAGCCAGCTGAGTTCTTCTAATTATGTCAATATCATCGACGTATGCAAGCACCTTATCTAAAACCTTATTTGACATCAAAGGTTTTGGTGAGGTCATTATCGACATTGACGGAGCAGCGAGCGTTCTCCATCGTCATCCTGTACTGACGAACAAGTTTTGCAGGAATATCAAAACTAGACATGGCTCTATATAGCTCTTCTCTATAGATGCTGTCAAAGGCGGGCTTGAAATTGATAAAGAGGTGGTGAGTACCGATTTGAAATTCTTGGGTTTTCTCCAGGATCTGCCGAAGTATGAAGATTTGATCGATGCTGGACTCAATCATGTGTTCACACAATATCGCAGAAAAGATTTTGTATGCAATGTTGAGGAGGCTGATGCCTCTATAATTGGAGCAGTTGAGGCATACCCCCTTGTGGATAGGGCAAACGATGCTGATATTACATCCATCAGGCATACACTCGTCTGACCAAATCTTAGAGATGAGCTGGTGTATGCTCTTTACCAGTTCATCACCAGCTGCCTTGAAAATGTTGGCCAGTAAGCCGTCAGGTCCAACAGCCTTTTTGGATTTCAGCTTGGATCCTCACTTCGCTTTGGTCAGCTGGGCGGAAATTTTGACTATCACCGTCTATGACGAATGGTTCGTTCTACCTGACAGCGGGAAGATGGTCTTCATCACCGTTATACAGTCTGCAGGAGTAGTTTTTACAGCACCGACTGTGATTCTACTACGAGATTTCCATTTTCATCTCTACAGGTTTCTGTACAGATATTGCTTCTTTGACATGTTCTTTTTACCTTTTCGTAAAACTTCCGTACATTGTTCCTGGAGTATAAACTCTAGATATTCTCAAACCAGCGCTTCTCATGCTCTTTCTTCTTCTTTTGGAGAAGCCGATGTTCTTCCCGTCTCTTTTGCTCGTAGAGCGAGACCCAGCACATCAGTCGCGGCGTTTCTGCTGGCATGTTGGCAGCGTTGCCACTGGTCTTCGGCACTTGATGCTGGCGGCATAGGGGTGTTTGAGAGATTTCGGGATACGCGTTCAGCGAAGAGTCTGGCGGTTTCTTGCGATTGTAGCTTTTCGACGTTAAATTTTTTTACAGTGATTATTCTTTGTTGCTCAGTTTGGGATATCTGCATTCGTACCTTGGCTACAACCAGGTAATCATCCGAGTCTATGTTGGCCGCTCGGAAGTCTGGACATCCAGAATACTCTATCGCAAAATCGTATTGGGCGATTTTAACGTATTAAGGACATTGCTCGTATGTTTTGTCGAGAAGCTCGTAAAAACACTCTTTGGTGGCAGGGTCCTTTTCTTCCGTGGGGGCATGAACACATATTAGGCTTATGTTAGCGAATTTCGCCTTTATCCAGATAGTCATAATACTCTCGTACACGTGTTGGAAGTTTAAGACTTCTTGCCTTAGCCTGCCGCGTATAGCAAATCCACATCCGAATAAGCTCTGCTTATTGTTTCTGTGGCAATCACCGTAGTATATGTCACAGTCTTTCATCCTGCTTTTGCCCGGTCCATATCTACTTTATAGCGGTCTAGGATTTCTGATAATTGTTTGGCTGCACGTGATCTGTTAAGGGTCCGAACATTCACGTACAGATCCGAAGGTCTTTGTCCTTTACCTGCCTGTGACCCAAATACGTCGAAGTAGCTTCGTAAGGTTTTCACTTAGTTCAAGCTAACTGGAACTATAGATGACACTATTGACTCCGTCTAGGGAATTCGTTCGCCCGCCACCTGGAACAAGAAGAAGTGCTCTAATGAGAAAGCACTCTCCCCCTTCTTTCGACTGCTGCCGCCGAAAATCCTCCAAACACGGTTGGTTACCCATGTCTCTGATCAAGGTGCTAGGTACGCAACGGTCACCACGTGAAGGTTGAAAGTATGAGTTGGTAGACATAGGCTAAGTGAAAACGCTTGTGTTCTCACGTAATCGCATGCACTACATTTTGACCGCCAGTGACGTCAGGTGGGTGCTTATTCTCATGCTTTAGAACTGCCACACTCAAGAAAATAGTTCTCCATTACATTTTAAAATACATTCAAAGTTTCATTTCTTTAATATTGCATAAGCTCATTTCAGATTTCCCAAGAACCTAAATTAAATTGGGATCAGTGAACTAAAGAAAGACGAATTCTTTACTATTTAAGCAACCTTCCTTAAGGTTTGCTCATTTAAAGGAAACAAAGAAGATTTCACTTAAAGTACTATGGAAATCTAAATGCCTTCAAATAAAAAAAGAAAACACGGATCGCGTCTTTTTTTCTAAACTATGCCACCCCGAAATATTCAAATTTTTCAAAATATTGGAGGTAGCCACACTGTGAATAGCATAGCTGGTCTCCTTAGATAGAAAATTGTTTTCAGTAAGAGCTCCAGACAAAAGGAAATATTCCAATATCGTACTTCCCATGTATATAGCTTAGCAGCTGATACCATACTTTTAAGACGAATGCATTGTCTAATTCGCAAGGATTCGACAGTATGCGTACTGCTGTTATACAGCTAGTTTGGTCCAAGTCCTTCTATTGGAAGTTTATATTATCGCGAACACAGTTTATAAGCAAAAATGGACCTACGGCTTAGTTCTACCTTATTTCAGTAGCATTCTGACGTATGTACTAGTCAGTTTTCTGACGTAAAAGAAATAGATAAAAACGAAAACCTTGATAACATTTTTACAGCAGGATCAGAGACCACATCTCGTTTGCCAGCGATAGACTGCAGTTCATCATTCAAGAATTTATAATTTAATTAAACTAAAAGTGTATGGCTAACTGCTACTACTAGCATGGGATCCTCACATATTGGTATACGTAAATATTTTTATGCGCTCATCGGCTTATTGCCGATATTTTCTGAGGTCAAACAGGCGAACCCCACAGGCGGATCAGTAGAAATGCGGTAAAGTGGGATTGTTATGATCCCTTGTTTTCTGTTCATAACCTCGCCAAAATAGGAAGAAGAAAAAGGAGATCGGGTTAAATATAAATAATGGAAATTTGTTAGATGTCAGTTGAAGCAGACGAAAGATTTCATGCCAATACCCCGAGCTTTTGATGAATGCAGGAAGCTTAAAATAGATGACTTCATTTAACATGATGAACTAGCGCAGCAGAGATTTGCTTTACTCTGGTTCTACATTATTCAAAATTCAAAACTATGAGCATGTTTGGGAAAAATGACAGTTCTGGGATAGATCGCTAGCCTCGCATAAAAGGAGCAATAAATCACCCTAATACGATCAACAAATAGTTCCTCATTACTTACAGGTACAAATAAAAAGTTGTCAGTGACTTCGGTTAAGATAAGACTCTCAGCTATACCTCCAAGCCAAGAGCTGCTATCTTTTATGTCTCAAAAAAATTCCCTTCATTGCATTTAAGAACTTCCAGCATCTACACCTCATTTTGATTTAAAAAATCCTTCATTACAAAAATGGCGAACATTAGTTTAACTTCATACCCACCACTCATGTGGTTTGGTTCCTTAAAACTTTCTACTCCTGGCTGCGCACTTTTTTACTTCCATAGCATGTCCTTTTGACGGCAGAATAAATTAGTAGTCTGCGTATATTTTTTGTTTTATCTTTAACTTCTCAGCAAAAAAAAACAATCAGAACAAATAGGTCTCGGTTGGAAAATATTCCACAAAAAACACAGACCCCCCACACTCTAGAGAGAATGAGTAATTAAATGTCATTTTGTTGTCTGAACATTTGTAACCAAAAAGTCCTTCTCACAGTTAAATAAATTTTGCATAAAGTAACGAGAAAATTTCCATCTAATTACTCGTATTGTGGTTCAGTTCTAAAGGGAAAGCACAGACAAAATAAAGGGTTTTGCATGCACATAACCCTCCAAATCTGTCAATCTCTTCTGTGTGCATAAATCACAAAATTTCCTCAAGGAATTCATTGTCTCTCCTTTTCATCCACTCATTCTTCAAACCAAATTGGTAATTAAATAGGTGAATCATTGCAAATGTTTACCAGCTTCGGACATCGGTTCTTATTTAATAAGTAAATTACTCCCTAAACTGACCACCACCAACACGTGCCATATGGTGAATATCCATCTGAATGCAGGAGGATATGAATCCTGTACTCAACTCCTGGTCATGCTTAAGTGTACATAATGATTATTCCCATACTCGCGAGCCATATTATACGCAGGACATACTTATATAATTAACAGGAATATTACACATTCGGGATATAATGAGGTACACGATGACAAAATCATGTGCATAATGTCTCGTAGGATATACGTATATGCGTATACTCATCGCACTACACACATGGTCACGGAATCAATATTTGATGAAGGCAGTCAAGCTGAATACAGGATTTACGCCTGAAGCAAATTATTTAAATCATATACAGCACACAGGACATTGGCGAAGGATATGCCAATCCAGTGCTGGCATGGCTATACGTGAGATGATGTTCATTATGTTGTGACAATAAATGTTTGACATACACAAACAGGCACTTTGTATCGCTCGCATCGAGGATGGAGGAGCCATAATGAAGGAATCAATTGTAGCCCATAGGTGACAGGGTGTGTACATGTGAAATTGCCGAAGCGGTGGTTAATTATTATCGTTGCACGGTAGCCAAGAGACTGATTGATATTCATGTCAAGGACTTTTTTTTTGTCAGGGTAGGAAACACTCCACAGTAATACTCCATTTCAAAGTGGTCGATTGTAATACCAGAAATCAACGCGCTCTTAACGAAATTCCTTCATTTTGCGTACAAGGACGAGTACGAGCTTCAGTAATGAGGGGTCTATGACATAAGCACTCTTCATATCAGCTCCAAGAGACTTTCGTCTGTCATCTGATACAAGTAAAGGCAAGATGAACCGCAAAACATATCTTTAGATTCTCCACAGGCATTGCAGTTAGCATGCTGAGCAAAAGCAAAAGGACACGTAAAAGCAATCAGCAGTTTTTTTCTGCAGAAAGACAATAAAAATGCAACGCATATCGTATAGGCATAGATATTTAGTCAACCTGCACTCTGAAATTTCCTATGTTCATTCCAATCGTAATTGCCAATGGAAGCCCTAATTGAGGACGCGGGAAGATCGATAAGGCCTTAAGTTCCACCGATCAATATAGACGTAGATGCTCCCGCATTTCTACCTATTCTTCGCAGCAGAATACATGCCAAACCTATTGTTGCCAGCACCAGACTCTTAGACCTTATGACTTTTCCGCCTCTTAACTCCACGTCTTGCGAAAAGCCCCGTATACTGAAAGGAACTCGATAGCGCCTTGGGTGTCCTCGACTCATCATATTTTGACGAAAGTAGTGTTCTAACGGGATGCTTCTTAATATGCACCATCATTGCAAATATAGCTTGTTGCATCTTTTAGCACTGGCTGAGTCAATTCGATCAGATTTTTTCTTCTCGTAAGAAGTTTATTCTCTACATTAAGCTTGGAATATTTTCCAACTAACCAATGCATTTCTCTATATTCATTATTTAGTTCTTTGCGTCTTTACTTTACACGCGCTTTCCATTTTAGCTTTTCATCAAGTGTCATTCCAAGATACTTAGCCTCGTTCGCAAACGGAATTTGAACCGAGTTTGAAAAGATCGATTATTTGTTTTCTTATAAGTAAAATTTACGTGAACAGATTTGGTCTCATTGCGTGCGATTCGCCAAACCTTTGTTCATTCATTTACTCTATCCAAAGGTTCTTGCAGTTTTTCTGTAGTATCTTCGACCATTTTACCTACTGCCAAGATAGCAGTGTCGTCGGCAAATGTAGCTAGCCAGACCTTGTCAAAGGCTTGAAAGACGTCAAGGAATACGCTTGAACAAATACTTTTCTCTTCAAGGGATTTTTCGATTGCATGTGTTATTCTATGCACTTGTTCAACTGTAGAATGCTTACTTCTGAATCCGAATTGGTGATCCGGAATGAGATGCCTTTCTTCTATAATCGGCTGTATTCGCCCAATCAATATTCTCTCGAACACTCTGGATATAATTGGAAGAATCGAAATCGGTCTATAAGACGTTTTTTCATTCGGCGGTCTTCCGGCCTTAAGGACTATTATGACTTCGGCCACTTTCCATTGACTGGGAACATATTCTCATCTAATCGCGGCGTTTATAATGAACAGAAGCTTAATTAGAGCTTTTCTTGGTAGTGCTTTACCTCTCCCATGATTAGGTCGTATCCAGAAGCCTTCTTAGACTTAATTTTCTTTATTTCTTCCTTAAGTTCGGTTAGTGTTGCATTTCTTATTACACAATTGTCTATATACGACGTATTTATATTTTGAATAAGAGCTTGTCCATCAAACGGTTTAAAGGTGTCTTCCAGGTGGGTGGCAAAAACAGGCGCTTTCTCTTTATCATCTCTAGCCCATTCATCTTGAATTCTCTTCATTTGTGCTGCTTGAATTTGAGGTTTTTTAATACCTTTTATAGCCTTCCAAAGCGAGTAACTAGAATCCTTTTCTGCCGCTAAACTTTCTAGGTAAGTTTGTATTTCATTATTCTTAAGGTCTTTTAATAGATCTTTTAAGTGAGTTGCACAAACGGTTAAGATGCGCTTTATGTTGCGGAGCCCGAGTTTGTTGGCATTTTTTGTGCGCTTTTCTCTTCTTCCTAATCATCTCTTTTATTTCCTGTTGATAAGTTTGAATGTAACTGGCCGGCATTTTCTTTGGTTTGGGAGTATTCTTCCACGCGGCAGCCTGTAAGATTTCGACGAAGCGATCAACTTCAACTTCAAGTTCATAGGGCGTTTTAAGTGATACGCTCAGCTGAATATTTGTTTCAATCAGGGTTATCGTGAATAAATTTTCCCTCGGAATTTTTCCGTCGAACAAAAATTGGGTTTCTTCAAAACAGAGAAAATAATTCCGCGGAAAAGAAATAGGTATCATGAATGACAATTCAGGAGAATTTTCAAAGCAATCGCGATATTTAATTTGTTCCTTATGTCACAGGACAGGACCTGGTTGCTGCAGCTGTAGGCTACGAAACGACCGGAAGTTGGAAAACCTTCGTCGTTGCGTCGGCTTACTTCCCTTATGATTCGGTAATGCCTCCACCACTGAAGGCGGTTGCCGAACTCATAAAGTATTGTTACACTCGGGAGATGGGACTAGTCAGGTGTTGTTCAGAATACAGTCTGGGGCAGCAGCAAATGTAACATACGAGGAAACCATCTCGAAGATTTTATACTATCGTCTGGCATGGTAATTAGCAATGTTGGCTCCCAGCCAACTTTTATTACGGCAAGAAGGCAGGAGGTAATTGATTTGACATTATCCAGCAGGTATTTCAAGTCAATTACTAACTAGAGGGTACTGCCGGAGGTGTCCTTGTCAGACCATAGATACATCGCTTTCCAAATCGAATGCGACGCCATATCTTTGTAGGATAGGAGGAATCCGAGGAAAACCAACTGGGTGCGGTTTAGGAAAGAGCTAGACAGATCTGTCAAAACTCCAACTAAACTCAGAACGAAACGAAAGGTTGAGGATGCTGATCAAAACCTGACTAGCTTCCTTACCGGCTGTTTTGAACTGACGTGCCCATTGACAAAAACCCCCCGCAGAACTCCGGTTCCCTGGTGGAGCCCACAACTGCAGCGACTTAGGAAAGAATCCAGAAAACTTTTAAATACTCGTAGGTCCCTCAAAACAAATTTAGAAGGTGACTAGGATCTTTTTAGATCGAGGCAAAAAGACTATAAGAAGTTAATTCAGTTGTCGAAAAGTGCTTCTTATAGAGATTTTTGTGAAAAGATCGAGACACTCGGTGATACCAGTAGGTTGGTTAAAGTCAGAAGAGGTAAGCCGACCAAACCGGAGTCACTCAGACAGTCTGATGGCAAGTTTACTGAGACGAAAGCGGAAACTTTTAGTCTTCTGCCGGAGACTCACTTTCCTGGCAATCAGATAATCACTAGGTCGCAGCTTGGCCCGCTTACCCAGGCTGAGCTTGATCTAAGTCAGAAAACTCGGCGCAGCTGGTATATTGCATCAGCCGAGGTAACAGATGAGGCCATCAAATATGGTGTGGCATCTTTTGATGGTTTCAAATCACCTGGCACCGATGGAATATATCCAGCTATGCCGCAACAGGGTATAGATCAGCAATTGCCAGCTCTGAAAATAATTTTCACCCCTGTTCCGGCACTGGCACCTACACCTTGGCGGAAAGTTAGAGTAGCTTCCATATCGAAAATTGGTAAGAAGGACTATACGCTCCCCAAGAGTTTCAGACCTATAAGTTTGACATGGTTCTTACTGAAAAGTATGGAGAGGCTGGTAGAATTTCACGTGCGCAAACTTGCTTTGAAGCTGCATCCACTATCGGAGATGCACCATGCCTATCAGCGTGGGAAATCCTGCGAGACCGCACTTCAAAATCTAGTGGCCAGAATTGACAATGCGACTTTTGATTGCATGTGCGACTCGGCCAGACAACACGGGGTAGATGAAACATTAGTGTTGTGGATTAAAGCAATGCTAAGGGATAGAACTTTGGTAGTGGATGCAGATTGTGGCCAATATGTTATGACAGGGTTAAACAGGGGCGGTCCGCAAAGTGGCGTTCTGTCACCATTGTTATGGTGCATGGTGGTCGACTCTCTGTTGAACACTCTAAATAGTTATAAAGTCTACGCTCAGGCATATGCGGATGATATCGCTGTACTTTCTGTCGGGCCATGCCTGGCGACGGTCTGTCCTAACGCGCAGACGGCGCTGGACATGATCGATGAATGGTGTACAAGGAGTGGTCTTTCGGTGAATCCTCTTAAAATTGAGGTTGTCCTTTTTACGAGAAGGAGGATTTTGACTGGTCTGACTCAGCCAGCACTAAAAAGCGTCACCATTTGCATTTCCAATGAAGCCAAATATCTGGGAGTGATTTTAGATAAGAAACTTCATTGGTCTAAACACGTCGAGTCGAAAACATCCAAGGCGCTCACAGTCTTCTGGCAGTGTAAGGGTGCTTTTGGCAAGACTTGGGGCTTGTCACCGAGTGGGGTTCTGTGGATCTACACGGCTATGATAAGACCATTCCTCGCATATGCGTCGGTTGTTTGGTGGAATGGGCTCTCGCGTAAATATGTGGTTGCCTTTTGCGCGAAACTCCAAAGAACGGCTTGTCTCGGCTGCACGGGAGCTTTCCCGAGTACGTCTGGCTCTGCTCTAGACGCTTTGCTAAGCCTACCTCCCCTCGATACTTATATCATGGGTTGCACTATCAAAGCCATCCACCGTCTTAGGCGGGGCGGTTTTTGGTATACTCCACACTGGAATTTTGATGAACTTGCGCGACAATTATCTTACGACTCCTGTCTTATGGATATGCCGTCTGATGCAGTGACACCAGATCCTCAGCTGATGCGCAAATTCAGAGTCGACTTTTCTTGTGCTCAGGACTGGTTTCGGCCAGAGTCTAAGCCGGGAATGGAATGTAGTCGTATTTTCACGGATGGTTCCAAACCACTCAAGGGTCTGGCGCTGGTGTCGACAACATTGGACTTCTTTTCTCATTAGGCAAATATGCATCTGTTTTCCAAGCGGAAACTTATGCAATCTTAATGGCCATGAACTATGTTGTGTAGAACAGGTGGAAGAGACGTGGAATTTGTGTCTGTAGTTACAGTCAGGCTGCGCTTAAGGCCTTGATTAACCCTTTAGCTACTTCTAAAATAGTTCGTGAAACCAAAAACTCTTTGAACTCGGTCGCAAGGCTGAATTCTCTGTCTCTTACCTGGGTCCCAGGTCACACTGGGATCTTGAGGAACGAGATCTCCGATGAGATTGCTAGACAAGGCTCAGAGGAGGGTTTCTCAGGTCCCGAACCCGCGTTGGATCTCCCTGCGTCCTCGGTTAGGGCTTCCATTGACAATAGGGTCTCTCACGAGGACAATATTATTTTGTGTGAAAGCAGGTAAACATCTTCCCCTTAGTCTACATTTTCAAGGAAAGATGGCATTATTATTTACTATCCTTGATCCTACTTTCATATGACTTTTATGGTAGTTATTAGTTCTTCTGGTATACTTTTAGATTTAAGCTGTCGAAAGCTTTGTCGAAGTTAGTGAATGATAGATGCAGCGGAAACTTACTTTCCTTTCGATTATTTACTCTATGATGTTGTTCAAGGCTATCTACGGACTCTGCGTATTGTATAATCGGATAGAATGCACACAAACACCATCCACGTATGTATGAACGTTATCGTAAGATTTTGAAGATTTTATCAGAGAGTCGACCACCCAAAAGATGGATATGCTTGGCAACATTTTAAGGAATCAGTGGGAGTAGGGAATAAAGATTTATTGCAACCTTCCTGCCGAATTGCCAACAAAAACTCATCAAATAAAATGCCACCTACTTTACAATTCATTACATACTTGATCCCTTCACACATACGAGTATACCCACGCAGAATGTCACCCCCTACAAAATACTTAATACCATACCCTCACCATAGCACGATTTATATCTCCATGCAAGAGAAAGACTCACAAAACTGAAACTTCTCGATGAATCCTCTTCCAGCCCCAGCTGCACAACAGGCAAATGCTGATGCCCTCTGGGCGTATACGTAACTATCAGCACACTCAGCACGAATGTGCTTCATTCCTCGAACGCAATCCACTCGCACAGAAGGGATGTTGCTATTGCTCCTTCTGGCTTTGATAACGTTGAGTGCTGTTGTTGTGTTATTTGTTATTATAATTCACAAATGATTGTTGTATGATGGTAGCCAACTTCAGGTGGTACTGTGCTGACTTCATTAAAATATGGCGGGAGGGTCTCACACATACACAGCACATCCTCATATCCTCGGGTACTCGTTCACATCGTAATTTTATCTGCATTGGGAATTGTTGGCAACAACATTTAAAACGTTCCCGGGGATGATGGAGGCTGGGTACCAATCATAAGCCAACTGAGGTACACACATCATTGCATATGGTGTGTATGTAGTACAGGAATGCCAAGCGTTTCGAAATGATGAAAATTCTCCAGGAAAATAGAACACAGTGCCGATGGTTTTTCGGGGGAGCACAAATGTGGATAAGGCTGTGCCAAAAAAGGAGGCAACTGTAGATTGGAGGCAGAATGAGGTCATGTTGAAGATAAATTTTGTTTCCACTGTCTACTGTGGTGGTGATGCTAGGATAGAATGTCTAAAGAGTTTATAGTTAGGTTGACTGACGGAACTTAATGCTCTATTTAAAAGCCAGCGGTGTGGAGTGTGGATAAAAGGAAGTCCACGGAACAGACGCATTATCTTCTAAGCTTTTACTTTTAAATTTTCTACAATTTTATAGCAGTTGATTATTCTTTAGCTTACAAGTACATAGTTAGTGTCAAGATTTTAGTTTTGACTTAGTTTTTAAGCATATATATATTACCTACAACAAAAGGCCATTAGCATTTGTTACTTATTTCTGCTGAGCATGGTGGCTTCGTTTGGAGCAAATTTGATTTTGTCGACATCTACAACTGCTTCATTGCCGCGAGCTACATATAAGTATCATTGAAGAATTTTGACCGAGCGCACTTGAGATACTGTCCAAGAGTATACAAGTGACAGGAAATAAACAAAATGTATGGTTGAAGCAACCCGAATGTTATGCTTGTAGACCACGACAATGAGTACACATTTAGTAAAAGTGGAAGATAGTCAATGATCGAGTTTACCTTTAAGAAGCTTCTTAGCATAGGATGGAATGGAAGCTTAACGTTCCTTTTATCCACAGACTTCATGTTGACGGGGTCAGCTAATAACGAGGGGCAATCTGGTAGTCACATTTTGCAAATTTGTATAACGTATCACAGTCTGAGGAGACTATACACAATTTTAAGAGCAAAAGTATGCAGCATTCAGTGAGCTTAAATACTTGAACTTAGTAGTGTGAAAAGAATTACTACGAATAAAGATCCAAAGCAACAAGTAACAGAACTTCATCGGATTGTAGATGGATAAAGAAGATGAAACAGCGGAATTGGTTATGGTTATGGTACTCCATATCCCACTTGTGTTAATATTCGAAAGCAAATCATCGGCAGACACGCAATACATTCCTATGATCAGAACTAAAAAAATAAGTGAGGCTTGCGTCAGATTTGGTAATATATATATATATGGTATATATATATATGCATGTTCCTCGTGCAGGGACGGGTTAAGAATATCACTGCAGCGCCCCCCAACAACAAGCGCTTGTCGGCAATATAACACCCAAGTGAGCCTAGCGACACATATACCACCTTAAAAACCCTCCCACAAGTGTGCATGCGAGTCCGTGGGTTTACACGACTGACGATCATCGGTATGATAGAAGAAAGATCAAATAAACAGTACTAAAACAGGAGCATGCACGTGTCAAACAACAAACACCATCGCAATATGGTAATATTGCAAAACTGTATCATTATGGTAATACTTGCTAAAAGGAAAGGCACTACCCCGCCAGGCACTACCACTGCTGTGCATGCTACTGTTCCTGGACCGAGCAGAAATGTTCGGGGGCTAGCAAAATAATGAAAGAGTTTCGCCGAAATTTGAGGGTCGCGACTTGGAACGTTGGAAGCATGACCGGTCGAAGTTACGAGCTGGAAGAGATGATGAATAGAAGGCGGGTGGATATCTTGTGCGTCCAAGACACGAAATGGAAAAACACCGGAAATCGAGCTCGTTTCTTGGATGTTAGGACAAAAGATTACAAGATGTTCTAGTACGGAACGGAAAAGGCTAAGAACGGAACATGCATTTTGGGTAGATTTCCACAATCTCCTTAACAACATCCCAAAGGAAGAGTTTCTGTTTGTTGGAGGAGATTTGAATGGACATGTCGGGAAGTCAAACGAAGGCTATGAAGACTGGCATGGAGGACTAGGATATGGCACCAGGAACCTTCCTGGTGAAGACATTATAAGCAGAAGCAAATCACATATCCTTATCGTGTTACATACCATGTTCATCAAACATAGGCGACACCTGATCACTTACAACAGTGGTGGAGATGAAACCCAGATTGACTACCATTTGATAGCCAGTTTCATGAAGCCTCGGGTAAAAGATTGCAAAGTGATCCTGGGAGAGGCAATCGCTCGGCAACACCATCTCCTGCCAACAGAAATTTTTATGAAAACACCAAAGAAAAGCAAACAAACAAGGGTCTCTGAGAAAATCAAGTGGTACACTCTGGACAAAGAAAAGGGCGAGGCTTTTGTTTTCGTAATGAAAAATTACATCTCTCACACCATCAACGGAGCTGAAGATGAAGAGTGCAGAATACAAAATATGTGAGATTCCCTACAGCGAACTTGCTTAAAGAAGGCCAAATCAGGACTAAGAGCTTCATAAGACCACCATCAACACGCCAAAGAAACATGGTGGTGAAGTGATGAAGCTAAGAAGTTGATAAATGAGAAGAAAGCGGCTTTCAAAGATTGGTCAAAGTACCCCTCTAATAATAGTGACGAAAAAGCTCGCCTCGAAATGGAATACAGATGTTGCAAGAAAAAAGCGAAGAAGAATTGCGCCCAGCTTCAAGCAGAGAGTACGGAGGGCCTGTATCGGGAGCTGGACAAAACATCTTCCCCAGTTGCTGATGCAAACCAGGCTATCCAGGAGCTGCGAAGACACAATATGAACAAGAGCGCAATCATCTTCAAAATAGCCGCCCAAAGAAGGAGGAATGCTCAGGAGATTTGTTCGCCATAGTTCATTAATAATCCTCCTGGCTAGCTTGTGGATGACGACAAAATTCTGCAGAGGTGGCGGCAGTATTGTGAAGAACTTTTGAATGAACAGTTTCCCCGGCTATACTTTCCTAGATCCACCCCTAACTGAAGAAATACCCGACATTATAGTCGAAGAAGTTAGTGAGGTGGTCAAATGCTTCAAAAAACGAAAAGCGGTTGGGCCAGACGAGATGCCCTCTGAGTTCTGGAAAAAGATGGGAGACGCCAGGTTCAGATGGCTCAGAATTCTCATCTCCAAATTTGTGAGAGGTGATCCAATGCCAAATCAATGGAGGGAAAGTTACCTTATCCCTATGTACAAATGGAAGGGTGATAGGCGAAACTGTGATAACTACCGTTCGATCAAGCTGATGTCACACACCATGAAGATCGTTAGGTGGCCGACTGCGAAAAATAATACGGCTGTCTGATGATCAGTGCGGGTTTGTCTCGGGTAAATCAACCACAGATGCAATCCAAAGTATAAAGATCATAATGGAAAAACATCGTGATTCCTTAAGGGATTTGCATATTGTATTGATGGACTTTGAAAAGGCATTCGACAGACAACCACGAGATCTGATATGGGTGGCGCTAAGACATCGAGGGGTTCCAGAAACCTATGTACAGATGATCATAGACATGTACGAAAACGCAAAGACAAGAGTAAGATGCCCTGCTGGAGTAACCGAAGAGGTCCCAATCAAAGTCGGGGTGCACCAGGGAAGCGTCTAAGTCCTTTGCTCTTTATTACAGTCCTTGATTATATGCTTGAAGGTAAAGTGACGGACCCCAAGGTACATCATTTATTCTTTGGTGACGATGGAGCCATCATAAGTGATGATTCTATATCCCTGCAACGAGCACTTGATGTGTGGGTGGACGTTTTGGAGGGAAATGGGTATCGAATTAGTTCAAAAAAGACATAGAACTTCTGCTGCCCGTTCTCTGATCCACTCAGGCTTATTCCAGACATTTATTTGAATAGAACAGTGCTTCCCAAGTGCGTAAAGTTCAAATATCTGGGATCTATGATCAATAGTAAAGCAACTTGTGGTGACGACATCAATCATCGCGTAAGCGTAGGGTGTATAAAGTGACGAGAAAATTCCGCTATCTTCTGTGACAGAAAAATGTCACCTAAGTTGAAAGGAAGGCTCTACACCGCAGTTGTGCGTTCAGCGCTCACATACGGTTCACAATGTTGGACGATGTACAAAAAGTATGAGAGTAAATTAACGGCAGCTGAGATGAAGATGCTTCGCATGTCAGCAGGAGTGACGAAGCTTTATCGAATAAGAAGTTCGAAGATCCGTGGAAGCTTTCACATCAAGGAAACCATAGTACAAAAAATAGAGCGCGACCGGCTCAGCTGGTATTGCCGCGTTCAAAGAAGATATCAGTTGAACCCTCTTAAAAAGGCAATATCAATGCACGTTCCAAAGACATCGCGATGTAGGAAAGGCAGGCCTATAAACGCCTGGATCAGACAAATGCGACGACATCGGCATTTCATTGGCCTCAGTAACCGAGTGATCAAAAATCGGGAGGCCTGCCGATACTTTCTGAGGTCAAATAGGCGAATCCCACAGGCGGATCAGTAGAAATGCGGTGAAGTGGGAGGATTGTGATCCCTTGTTTTCGGATCATAACCTCGCTGATAAAAGGAAGAAGAAGAAAAAGATATGAGAGTCTCGGCCCAAAAATTCTCAGACCATATGCCGCTTGTAATTGAATGTTCACTATCTACGCAAATGCCAGTTGCAAAAGAGTTGGACCTGCTGCCAAAGCTCATTTGGAAAGATCGCAACAGTCACTTTTACCACAACAATTCGAATGAGTATATCGGAAGGCTGTCCCCAGAATGGAGTCATGCTTTGCTATTCCCGGTTGTTCTTACGAATCCTATAAGATTATCCGGACAAGAAAAAAATTCAAAGTTTGAGGTTTGAGCGAAAACAACCCTGGTTTGACGGCGAATGCTATAAAGCTCGGAAAAAGACCCTTGCCACATTGAACCTTTTTAGAAAACACAACACCGCAGCGGCTAAAGCCCTATCCATGGACACAAACACATTCTACAAAGCCCTGTGTGAGTTTAAAAAAACAAATGCATTTCAATGAAATAGCTAGAAAGCTAGCTGAGTCTTCTAGCAGCAAAGAATTCTGGTCCTTGGCAAAGAAACTAAATGGAAATACTTTTAAGGTTGGAAGCCAAATAGGAATATCCAGTTTAAGGACGCATTTTAAATCAATGCTCAACCCACAGGAACCCTTTATTGCTTTTCATTATGCATTACCAAGAATTTGTAACGAGACCCTAGATACACCTTTTAATGAAAATGAGCTCTATGAAGTATTGAGGAAACCTTAACGGAATAAAGCTCCGGGAGAAGACGGAATCCTGTACGAATTCTTCCAGTACTCTACAGAATCCTTTCTGAAAATATTGCTGACATCTTTCAACCAAATTTATGATGTAGGGAAAGTGCCAGCAGAATTTCAAAGGTCGATTGTCTTCCCGATATTTAAGAAGGGCGACCCAAACATGGCTGCAAACTATAAAGGAATATCCTTTATGAATGCAATCACTAAAATCTTCACAAGCTTATTGACAGCAAGGTTAGTTAAATGAGTGAACGAGAACAAAAAACTCAATCAATTCCAGGCTGGTTTTAGAGCGGGCTACTCAACAGTTGATCAAATATATAATTTAACGTCAATAGGGCAAACATATTTAGACCAAGGCAAGAAATTAAATGCATTTTTCATCGACTTTAAAGCAGCTTTGTACACGGTTAATAGAAATTGCCTTCTCTATAAGCTACCGAATATTGGAATATCGTCTAAATTTATAAATATCTTAAAGGAGATGTACAGGAATAATAAATCGGCGATATGGGGCGGTAAGGAACTGTCAGATTGGTTTGAGGTAGAGAATGGAGTCAAACAAGGATGTCTCCTCAGCCCGCTGCTATTTGCACTATTCCTAGATGACATATCTGACGCACTTCCAGCAGGCATACAGTTCCAACAACTAAAAGTTAAGGCACTGCTTTATGCGGACGATATTGTTATTCTAGCAGAGACACTTAATGCATTGCAGCTAATGATTAACAAAGTTGAAGAATATTGCCATATAAACTGCCACCAAATAAACATCACGAAATCGAAAGTGCTGGTTTTTCGAAAAGGAACTGGACGCTTCGCGAGTAACGAACAGTGGAAGCACGGTAGAGAACCGCTAGAAGTAGTAAGAACCTACAAGTATCTTGGTGTAACCCTTACCTATAACCTCTCCATGAAACGACATCGCGCACTTAAGCTTGTAGAAGCAAAAAAAGCCATAAATGCAACATGGAGAAATGTAATTTCTAATACTAAAGTCGACATTCATGCGAAGGTGAAAGTGTTCGAGGCTATTATGCGTTAGGTAATGTGTTACGGAGCCCAAGTATGGGGAAGCAAACCGTATGATGAAGTCGAAAAATTGCTTAGGTTTTTCCTAAAGAAACTGTTCCGACTGCCATCAAACACACCTAACTACATGTTGCATATCGAAAGTGGAATACCACCGTTATGCTTATTTACATTGAAGTTAAACATGCAGTACGTAGTTAAAGTTATAAGTGAAGAAGACGAGATGAGGCTTACCAAAATTCTGGCAACAAAAGCGTTGAGAAATCATTCGCAATTTTACAGAAACTGGGAGGATTTAACGTCTAAACATAGCACAAGTTTTAGAATGACAGAATCAAACCTTTCAGAGTGGAGAAGATCTGCACAGGAGTTTATATATAATGTCGGCCAGGCAATAAAGAGGTACCGCACAATAGCAGCAAAAAACTCAAGTACACGATTAATTTATAAAAGAATTATACATGATGACATCACCTATCTGAACGCCAAGCTTCACTAATCTGGCGAGCGAGAGGAGAACTACTTAAGCTGAATTACATGCCACATCGCACTGACCTTTCGTCAATTTGTAGCCTATGCAACACAGCGGAACCAGAAGATACTGCACACTTTATTGGCACCTGTCCAATTCTGAAGGAAATCAGACGATTACATCTGGGAGTTGAACGCCTTGAAAGTAATGGGGTTGAGAATCTGCTGAATGGTAGTAACTGGAGTTCCCCAGTAGCATACTGTCAGGTAACATACCTATAATTATAGAAACAGAATTATGGAAGAAAACTTTTAATTTTAATCAAAGTAATAAATAGACTTGTTAATAATAATTTGTAGTCACAATTGACAATTATGTAGTCAAATTATTCAATTGGCAATCCACGGCAGACGGCGAAGCCATTGCTTAAATTGTACTATCTTTATTGTAATTTGGAAAATGAATTGGAAAATAAAGTACCTTTAACTAACTAACTAACTAACTACTATGGGTTACCATAGCAGATGGGTCGAACTCAAAGCACAAAAGTAATCATTTATTCAAATTGTTTTATAACTTTTAAGCACCAGTGTATTTCCTTTCAAATCAAACTACTACAATGTAATTTCCTTTTCCACTTTGATACTGAATTTCTTTCGAATAAGACATAAACAAAACTCAATAAGCTTCCAAGCGAATGCGTTACAAGCCAAACTCGATACTTAGGATCATTTGTCTTCAGCAATGATACCAATAGCAGCGGTACCAAACTAAATCCACAATTCTCGTGATCGCATTCAAATGAAATGCGAATGAGCGCGCGCACAATGTTTTGCCTCGGATTAACGATCATTATTTAGTCTCTGAGCCATGAGATTTCTTCTGCTTCTTCTTCTTTGGCCATGTCTTCTGGTAGACATATAACCACTGAAAGGCACAAATGGCAAACACAGTGTACAGCGTGTGAATGCGAATGAAGCGTTCATTGACACAGGTCAACAGTGTTGATTGTTGTTGTTATTCGAATGTTTTTGCCGATTTTGTTTAGCTTTTGTAATTCTACTGGAATGTAGGGTAAGTAAGGAGCTGTTGCAGATTTTAATTAAATTTTAAAGTTTTTATTCATTTAAAATTAAATAATTTTGTTATTTATGTACATTTATTAATGTACCTGTTCCTTCCAAAACCAGCTATATTCATCCATTACAATCATCACATGCAGATTACCCTGCAACTGCATATACATTTGACTGATCATGTTACCCTAGTGTTTGCTGTTTGCCAGCAAACGGCTACATTCAGGGTCCAATTGAATAAATAGTTTTTCTCTTCCTTGTGGATGGTGCGTACGTTGGGCGCCATTCATTATTGGTAATTGTATGTAAGGAAGGAAAACAATTCGGAACCATTTTATAAAAAAAAATTCCCGAAATGTGGGATTGCAAGAAAAAAGTAGATAACGGAATTTTTTTTTTTTTTCTTGAGCTCATAAGGCAATTCAACAGTAAGACCATGCTCTTGCCAAGCGATGTTTTTTTGGGCTAATAAGGCAATTCAACAGTAAGGCCTAATCTCTAACAACCAAGGGGTCTCTATATAA
Source organism: Brachypalpus laphriformis (assembly GCA_945910035.1). NCBI lineage: Eukaryota > Metazoa > Arthropoda > Insecta > Diptera > Syrphidae > Brachypalpus > Brachypalpus laphriformis. The sequence goes on from OX246756.1 coordinate 42,282,827, forward strand.
GTTTCTTATAATCCTAGTCCTGCCTTACGGCGCTGAAACATGGACTTTGTTGAAAGCGGATGAAGATGTCATTGTGTCGGTCCCGTTTGAGTTGACGTTCTTTAAAGGAGAAGATTCAATTACGAACTCTACAAGCTTTACAGCAATATCTTACTTACTTACTTAGGTGGCGCTAGAGTTCGGGGTGAACATGGGCCTCAACCAAAAAGCCTCTCCATTTAGCTCGGTCTTTAGCTAGTTGCCTCCAGTTGCGCATTCCAAGTTGATCGAGGTCCCCTTGAACTTGTGCGCGCCACCTACGGCGATGATTCCCTCTACTGCGTCGTCCCTCGGGATTAGATTCGAAGACTCTGCAGGCCGGAGCGTTGATGTCCATTCGCTCTACATGTCCTAGCCATCTCAGACGTCCAATACGCAGTTTTTTGACTAGGTCGATGTCGCTGTACAGCTCGTATAGTTCGTTATTGAATCTTCGCCTCCAAAACCCGTCAACGCAAACGGGACCGAAAATCAAACGAAGAATTTTTTTCTCGAAGCGACCAAGGATATCTTCATCCTCTTTTAATAAAATCCATGTTTCAGCGCCGTAAAGCAGGACTGGGATGATCAAAGTCTTATATAGACTCTCCTTAGCTGTTCGAGATAGGGCTTTACTGTTGAATTGCCTTATAAGCCCAAAAAAAACAGCGATTGGCAAGAGTTATTCTTCGATCGATTTCTGCACTGATTTTGTTTGTTGAATTTATAGCAGAGCCAAGGTAGACAAAGTCCCTTACTACCTCGATGTTATAGCTGCCCACGGTGACGTTTTGTACAATTCGTCGGTGTTAGTTTTCCCTTCTTGTTGACAGCATATACTTGGTTTTGCCCTCGTTTATCGCTAAACCCATTTTGGCCGCTTCCGCCTCAATGCTTGCAAACGCACCGGTGACAGCCCGCTGAGTCCTTCCGATAATGTTCATATCGTCGGCGTATGCAAGCAGCTGTACAGACTTGTAATAGATTGTGCCTCCGGTGTTGGTTTGTGAGTTCCGCACAATCCGTTCAAGTATAATATTGAAGAAGTCACATGACAGCGCGTCACCTTGTCTAAAACCTTTTTTGACATCAAAGGTCTCGGTGAGATCATTACCGACCTTGATGGAGCAGCGAGCGTTCTCCATCGTCAGCCTGCACAGACGGATAAGTTTGGCAGGGATGTCAAAACTAGACATGGCTCTATAAAGCTCTTTTCTATAGATGCTGTCATAGGCGGTCTTGAAATCGATAAAGAGGTGGTGAGTATCGATTTGGAATTCTTGGGTTTTCTCCAGGATCTGCCGAAGTGTGAAGATTTGATCGATGGCGGACTTTCCTGGCCTGAAACCGCACTGATAGGGTCGAATCAGGCTGTTGATAAAAGGTTTCTGGCGTTCACACAATATCACAGAAAAGATCTTGTATGCGATATTGAGGAGTCTGATGCCTCTATAATTGGTGCAGTTGAGGGGGTCTCCTTTCTTGTGCATCGGGCAAACGATGCTGAGATTCCATTCATCAGGTATACACTCGTCTGACCAAATCTTAGAAATGAGTTGGTGTATGCACTCTACCAATTCATCCCAGCCTGCCTTGAAAAGTTCGGCCGGTAAACCGTCAGCTCCAGCTGAGTGAAAACGCTTGTGTTTTCATATGGTCGCATGCACTACCGTTTGACCAGCCACAGCAATATCGACCTGGTGAAAAAAAACTGTGTGTTGGACGTTTTTTTTTTCTCGCTTTCCAATTAGCCTTTAATATATTTCAAACAAGAAATGGTACATACATGCATAGGTAATTGTTGTTAGTTTGAGATGGCTAGGAGATGTGGAGCAACGCTTTGGTCCGCAGAGTCTTCGAATCCAGCCCGGAGGGATAACGCAGTAGAGGATCTCCTCATGAAAGGTGGCTCGCACAATTTCAACCAACTTGCAGCGCACAACTGAAAGCAGTTAGCTATATAGAGAGGCTTATTGGATGAGGCCCAAGTTCAGCCCCTTACTGTAGCGCCACTTAAGTAAGCCAGTAAACTAAAACTGCCACATCAACAACAATATCGCTGAAACGACGAATATCTTTGAGCGTTTTACGTAACAACGCATCCAGTTAAAAAAAAATTCAAATGATTAGAACTTTGCAAGGACAATTTAATGAAATTTTAATTTAATTAACGTGATTTAGTCGATTAGAGTAAAGGAAAAAGCAATCTCCAATGGTCGGAAAACACAGACCATTAAATCATGTGTCATTTTAGAACCTTTTTGTTTGTCTGTGTATTGGTGTTTGCGTGCAAGTTCCCCTATTAGCTACCTAGTTAGCGTAGGATCATTTATACAAGGCATTATTCGTCGAGATGATATTGACTGTACACCTTTTCTGTCTTGGTTTTTGTACTTACCTAAATAACACGTTATGGTGTCTTCTCCTATTTCTGCAGTTTACTCATATGTCCCAATCTTACCATCCTAATTCCACTTTGCTTCTTTTCAATTGGTCTTGCTCCCTTATAGGTCTTCTGAGGGACATTGCACGATAGTTTTGCCTATTTTTTAATAATTTCTGCAAGACCTGCAGTGATGAAAAGCGGGAAGGTAATAACCTTTATTCCAACAATGTCCCTAAAAATGATTACTCCATCTGAAAGTTTCTCTTTGAGGATTTCAGTGTCCTGATGAACAATAACGTCAGAAGGATAGTTTGCTTTTGAAACGCTCTTACTGGCCTAATCATTCCATGAGTAAGCTCCATTAAGGTTTAGATCCCGAAGTATTAAATCTTCTTCTGGTCTAAGTGCGTGTTGTATCTTGGTGCAGATATCCACCCTAACTGAACCGAACCTACGTAACGAAAATTGTTCGTCAGTTTACAGAGTTCTGTCATTTTCTTAGAGAGGCAATTTTTTTTTCTTGTACACATGGTCTTGCAATGGACATCCATCCATTGCTTGATTACATGAAAGTTTCTCTGCTTCGTACTGAGTTCTTAGGGTTTCCCTGAGAAATCAGCACATCGCAGCACGCCAACTTTTTCAATCCCAGGCATGCACTTATGGTCAGTAACCCTTACTTTGTCGCTCTGTTCCAAGATCCTTAAGCGCTCCGAAACATACATACATTTACATGCCTACCTACATCGCCGTCTCACAGACGTCTATTGTCATTGTGGGGACTCCACTTGAAAATAAAAAAAATACTCCTGCATACTTCTTACACTTTGTTAGTTTCTCTGTGTATAAAGAACTATCCCACATATTTTTGTAGTTTTGGTGAAAAAATACCTTAAACCTTGTTGAACTTTCTATTGATAGCATTTCGGGAAGTTTTGGGAGCGAAAAGTAGGTATCGATCTAGTTTTAGAACGCCAAAATCGCCATATTCCAATTTAAATGCATTTATTCAAAACACATATCCTCTAGCCTATCTAGCCAATACAGATCTTAATAGCTTTCCTCTCTTAAGCTATTTCATGCATGAAATCACTTCAACTTATTTCAAAAGCTCACCCAATTACAACATTCTACTTCTAGATTTGAATCTTACACATGCAACTTCATGTTGGTACTAAATGCCAACCAATATTTACTGCGATAACAAAAAAGAAAAACTGCTCGCATATACAATAATAAATCCTAATTAACTTCTGCATTGCAACATGAACGCAATTAATGCACCTCACACATACCTTCAGATACGTACTACCTATCGACCCAGTGCAAGGCAACGCGCATGGATATCGCATAACAGTCTCCAGAGGGCGCTTGCAAAACTCGCCATTAACAAAGTCCACCACACAAATCATCGACAGGAAAAGAGAACGCAAAACACTGCTGCACAACTTCAAACTTCACTTCAACTGCCTGTCGTGCCTACTACTGCTGCAGCGCTCGACGACATAACAATATGACAAGTCACCAAGTTGCCAAGGTGTATGTCCTCCTCTCATATCCCCAACCAACTACCAGCATTATAATCACACTCAATACACACGCCGGATTACAAGTGGAATAACCACCAGCAAGAGGCAAAAACAAAAGACACATGCTGCAGAGCGCATAAATAACACGAAAAGTCAGGCACAACAAACAGAGAATCAACTAAAAACCGATCCGGGATAAGGGACTAACGTATCTAAATCCATTGCAAATAAAGGTTCTTCTTCTTCACTTGGTCTTGGTCGATCTTCGAAATCCATCCGAGCATCCGTGGCATAAACTGGTTTCGCGCGAGAACGAGGCCCCAGAAGATGACAAAAAACAATTTCCACTAAATCTGCCTAAGTAATTCCTGCTTGCAATTGGCCACCACACAACACAGTGTTCCCGCGTAAAAACCACAAGGCTCACAAGCCTCCAATTTCATCATCAGCTGCAGCAGCCACAGTGTAGCATCATTATTATCGTCTTTGAAGTGAATCTGTTGGAAACAACAAATAAACACCAAAACAGAGAGATACACATAATTCACATGCATCCTCCTCCTGTCGCAGTCGCCACCGGCACGACCGACGACGATCAACCAACGACGATCAACCAACGACGATCAACCAACGACGATCCACATCGATGCCATCTGATATCGTCATGAGAGGTCTGCGCGGAAAGGAAAAGCACATCTTTTACTGAAGAACGATGGAAACGTAAACGTTTCCCTTGTACGTGGTCAAACCCGGCATAGCAATTCAATGAATATTCGAATCCTGGGCGCAGCTTAAATGAGCGGAAAAATTACCGCGAACAAATCTGACAGAATGCGACACTTGGAGCAAAACCTATGTGTGGTGTTCAGTGCGACTGACCATGGTGCACACTGGCCAACAGTGTAACGCACACCAGTAACTAACCTGCCACTTAGGTATAATGATCCTTGAAGAGATCACAAATGGTTTGGTGGTTGACTGTGTATAGTATGTGTGTCTGGCAAAACTGCGGTGGACTGCTTTGGTTATGTTGATCTTGGATTAGTGCACTGGTTTCGACACAGTAGAGCGCGATAGTTTTCATACCCGGCTAGGAAAATCTAATAAGTCTAGGAATTTTCAACTAAAATTAAAAATAATCAAAGCCTACTTGCAACTTTTGTGACCATCATCATCATTCCATCATAGCAATCAGCATATTGTAGCTGAGCACTGCTAAGCGTATGTTAGGTATGACGAAGTTCTATTGTTATACAGCGAGGATTTTAGTACAGAGAATTAGTTGAAGCTATATAGGCCAATTTTTTTCGCATGCTTACTAATGAGGGAGTGACTCGTCACAATACTCGTAAATGTAAGCACGATGACTGTATAATGGTTAAACTATTACAACTGTTTTGATCTAGCTCAGATACATACAGGTAACTACAACTATCCTGGTTCTGGATAGATAATATCTTTTTCACTTTCTTTTTCTTTTTATAATTTGCGCTCACTCGAAGGGTTATGAATACCTTTAACATATTTACACACAGTGCGGGTGTTGGAAAAGATAAGGAGAGAGAGAGAGAAAGATTTTTTGGTGTAGTGGTTCTTGAAGCTCAGTTGTTTATGCTTCAGAGATTCTCCGGGGCTGGCGTCCAGATAACTGGGGAGATTTTTGTTATTATTGTCTTTGCTTCTGATTCACAGTACTTTTTCCCCGATAACCGATGTCAAGGGGAAATCATCATCAACAGAGCGAACAATTTTTCCAGCCACATGACCAAGCTACTGTCAATGTTATGCCTTTGCAGTAGTGTTCACAGAAGCTTTTGCAAATGATCGGACTGACTTTATATATTTCAGGAGAAATAAATAAATGCTTGCTGACATCAGGATTTGAACCATGAACCACTAGCGTGGCAATTGACGACGTTACCACTACACCATTGCCACCTCTTCCTTCAATATGACAAAGGCTTTCACTTGAAAAGGTTTCATGTGGATTGCGATTTTAAACGGGGATGAATTAATCTTTGCTGGTGCCTTATGCCTGATGTTTGTTATTTCTGTCCACACTTGTTGAAGTGTGGTGAAAGAGGAGAAGCACATCAAAAGCTCCTTTCTGCTTCATCCACATCTGATGGTAACATTTACGAATAATTAAAGCCGGCTTGGCAACCAGTTTCTTAGATCTTAGAGGGTCATAATAATTTTACATACCTCGATCGCCATGGAGGGTGGGTATGAAGCATATCGCTAGAGACAATAGGAGATCTGACTATTTCAAAAATCTTAACTTGTCTGTTTGTTAAATCAAGATGTGAAATTATCCTCCGCAAATGTGCAAATATTTGACAGTCACATCTGAATAGCTCAAATAAAAATTCTGGAAAATCTACCAAAAAGAGAACGCAAATTACTGAAAACATACAAAATGGAGCTTCTCCCTTTTTCTTAGGACGGCAGTACATATTTACACTTTGTTGACGGATTGGTTAATGCTGTGAAGTACGAACATATTCTGCAAGGGCAATTTCTTCCATCAATACCACGGCTTCAATCAAGTGACGGAAGTTACATATTTCAGCAAGATGGCGCTTCTTGTCATACGGCTAGGTGCACAACGCGATGGCTATCTGCTGCAGGTATTCCTTTAATGGAATGGCCTTCCAGCAGCCCTTACCTTTCATCAATCGAAACTGTTTAGCACAAGATGAGGCAGAAACTGAGACAAGAGCCGGCTAGGACTCTTCAGAACTTAAAAAATAAAATTATTAATATTTGGCAATCATTTACTGCTGAAGAATGTGAAAAACTAGTTGATACTATACCAGGAAGAATAGCAGCAGTAATTAAAAAAAAAGGTGACGTAACGGAGTGGTAAAGTTAAAACTTTGGCTCATAGACCAACTATTTTGCGTTCAAAAAAGTACTGCAAACATGTTTTTTTTTTCCATAAGATCACTCCTTATCGTGAATTCATTTAGGTTACTTCCTTATTTGTTGCTTATTTTATTTAATCTGAATTAAACCTTACGTTAATCATTTAATAGTGTGTTATTTGCTTCAAAACTGCAAAGGATGAGCACGTGTAAATATCAATTGTTTGGTAGACCAACTATTTTGCGTTTGGGCTCGTACATCTCTATAGGCCAACGATTTAAATCCCATAAATACCTTAATACCACCGAGACCATCGGACGAGAATGCAATTATGTGTCTGATGCGTCGGGGGCGTGGGTGAAGGATTCAAATATTCAAAAGTATTTCGTTTATAAAAGTTTTCTTGCCGCATATCTTTCGCAGATAGTGCCAAAAAGTGCGCGTAATGCCACAAAGAATATCGTATCACATATGATTTATTCTTAAAAAGTTTAAAGAATTTTATTAGCAACTTCTCATGCTATAACAAAAAAAAAAAAAAAAAACTGAAATAAGGTTAAAGCCCTGGATAAGTCGCTCTTTACTGAAAACAATTAGACTAAAATATAAATTACCTGCATCAAACACATAATTTCAACTTAGGAAACAGTTTCAAAAGAATCTGCTAGCACGTTAAAAAAGAAGTTCGGCTTAAGTCGTGATTATTACTATCAGAAAAAGTTAAGAAGTTCGCAAGGAAATTTGAAAGAAAAGTGAAAGATTATAAATAGAAGAGCTAGAGATCACTTTAATGTGATCTCTATATATGGTGAGAATGTAGATATCTTAGGTCCTGGGGTAATAGCAAATGAGTTTAATAATTACTTGTTTATGGTTGGCCGTAATTCTTTTCCGGAAAAAATATCTATGTGTTGTTACGGCGGTACTAGGTACGGACTTTCAAATAACACTTCTAGTCCAAATAGCTTCTATTTTGAACCTATCTCTGGAGTCAAACTTTGAAAAGAAATACGATCTTTGAAGAATTCACATTCCTGTGGAAATGATGGTATTCGGCATTTTATCTTAAAAAATATTACGTATAACATCATCGATATTCTAACACATATTCTTAATTTGAGCATTAATTGAGGCATTTTCCCTGAAGAATCAAAGTGCGTAAATTTGATGGCTCTATGTAAAAAGGGAAACAAAAAAGACAAATCTAATTACCAGCCAATATCGTTGTTGTTCTCCATCTCCATTTAGAAAATATTTGAATGCCATAGCAATCTTTGCAAAAGCCGTCTCCTTTGGGTTCCAGGTCACAGCAACATTGATGGAAATGAACGAGCTGAGGAACTCGCGAGGCAGGGATCTGCCCTTGGTACTTCCCTAGCAAAGGCGGTGAATGTCCCATTGGAGGTCCTTAAGGGAGGCATCTTCGCACATTACCTGCTAAAGGCTGATAGCAGATGGCAGGGGGTATGTCATCTCCAGGCAGATGTGGCCCAAATACTTCCGGAAGAGAACGCAAGATCTACTAAATAGAAACCGTGCATATATCGCAAGAGTTTTGCCAGTTAGTACTGGTCACCGGCCAGAATAGGTATTACATTTAGTGCACATTGTTGCAGATGCAATATTGCTAATGAGAAAGAAACAATCTACACTTCCTCTGCAAGTATCCGGCTCTAGGCAGGGTCAGACAGCGCACTTTAGGTTAACCCTTTTTCGATAACCTAATAGAGTTCGCGGAGATTAGCATAGGGGATATTATTAGTTTCCTCAATGCATCGGGTTGGATTTGAGTAATCCTTACTCGTTTTCCTTTTCCCTACAAGTTAACGCCCGTTTTACATCCGATAGGTCACTTGAGTTGTGGTATTAAAACGGCGCTTCTGCGCTTATTAAATTTCGGCACGGTTTGCTGACACAACCACTTCTGGGATTTTCCAATAGGGACGGGTAGATGTTAAAATCGTATAAAACACATGTTGTGTGTGAGACATCAACGAATTTTTTATTTGATTTGAAAGGCCTTTCAATGACATCATGTGTGGAATATAACATCGTTCAAGTGGCCGCCGAGGCTTCGCTGGATGGCGCGCATCCGAGAGGTTCAATTTTCGATAACTCTGGCGCATATATCAGGAAGAATTTAAGCAATGGCACGGGTTATGTTGACTTTTAGGTCATGAGTCGTTTCGCGGCTTATTAGTGTAGACCTGCGACTTAAGGAAACCTCACAAGAAAAACTCTAACGGGGTCAAATCGGACGATCTCGGTGGCCAGTTCACGTCACCTCTGCGTGAGATAACCACGCTCTCAAATCGCTCGTGCAGAATCTCCATTGTGGCATCAGCTGTGTGGCACGGAGCATCGTCCTGTAAAAACCACATGTCGTTCACATACATATCACCCAATTTGGGCCAAACTTACTTACTTACTTATGTCCTTTAACCCCTCGGGGGGCATAGGGCGTCAACCACGCCTGCGCGCCATCGTGTTCGGAGTTCTGCAACGCGTTTGAGCTGCCTCCAACTCATTCCTAAAGAGCTCGATTCCTCCTCAACTGTTCTGCGCCTCGTTTGCCTAGGGCGTCCCGCTATTCTGCCTGCCTGGGTGAGCGGATTCCACTGCATAGCGTATTTCGCAATGGAGTTGTCTTCGCGCCGTAGGGTGTGTCCAATCCATTGCCACTTTCTTCTTCGTATAGTAATACTTATAGGTTCTTGGCCCGTTCTCAGATAAAGTTGTTCGTTGGAGATGCGGTTCGGCCAAAAAATCCTCAAGATGATTCTTAAGCATTTGTTTACGAAGACTTGCAGCTTGTGTGTGTTAATGGTGTCCACCTTCCAGGTACTGCACCCATAAAGCAGCACTGATTCTACGTTGGAGCGGAACAGTCGTAGCTTGGTTCTTAAGCTAATAACATTGCTTCTCCAGATTTTGGACAGCATTCCGAAAGCAGCTTTAGCCTTCCCGATTCTGCTGCACACATCCACTTCGGTGCCACCGCGATTAGCCGAGACGACACTTCCTAAATATAGAAAGTTATCAACTTTCTCGACTTTCTTTCCGGCAATGTTAAGTTGAGCGCGGGTATTGGAAGTACTCAGGGCTTTTGTTTTGGCTGTGTTTATTTTTAGCCCCACTTTGTTTGCCTCAGCTTCTAGATTTTGGGCCATCAAATGAAGATCCATTATCCGATGTGAAAGTAGACAAACATCGTCAGCGTAATCTAGGTGTTTAAGGTAAGATGTCATAGTCCAACGAATTCCAGAATTAGCTTCCGTCAATGCTGCACGGAGTACATCGCTGATAACCACCAAGAACAATAGTGGGGACAGTATGCACCCTTGACGTACTCCACTTTGGACTTCAAAGTCCTCCGACACCTTACCATTGTGCACGACGTGACACTTGCCGCCCTCATATGTAGCCTTGATAATAGCTATAAGCTTTTCTGGAATGCCTCTCCTGCGCAAGGCCAGCCAGATAGCATCTCGATTCAAGCTGTCGAAAGCCTTCTCGAAGTCGATAAACAGTAAATGTAGCGGAGACCTATACTCAACGCATTGTTCGATTATGATCCGTAAGGTGTTTATGTGGTCGATGCAGGGGGATCCAGCGCGAAAAGGGCCAAAAGAAACTGGTTATCATCGATTGGTAGCGCTCTCCGTTGATGGTGATGGCAATACCATCGTCGTTTTCGAAGAATTAACGACCGATGATGCCGCCAGCCCACAATCCACACCAAACAGTGCCTTTCGGGGGTTGCATTGCCACTTGGTGGATCTCTTGTGGATTGCCATCGTTCCAAATCCAGTAATTTTTCTTGTTGACATACCCGTTCATCCAAAAATGGACCTCGTCGCTGAAGATGATTTTTTTTGCTGAAAGCAAGGTCTGCTACGAATTGCTCCAGAACCCAGTCAGCCAACACACGTCGTTGTCTATGGTCCTCTTCCTTCAGCTCCTGAGTCAGAGTTGGATTTTGCCAGAATGTAGGCCCAAGTGCCGAAGCAACATTCGCCAAGTTGATGTCTGCGAAAGCCCGAGTTCTTGTGCGCGACGCAGAATTGACTGCCTCGGGTTCTCCTGCACACTCTCACGGACAGCGGCGATGTTTTCAGCAGATCTTGCGTTTTAGTGACGTGAGGTTGTTGGCTTATTATTCACTGAATTAGTCGACTCGAATTTGGTAACTAAACGTTGAATAGTAGACTGGGAACGACCATGTAAACAGTAGAATGGGCTCAACGCACGCACCGTTGCCACAACAGAACACCCATTTTTATAATAAAGTTCTATCATTTGTACGTATTGCTCAACGCTGTAACTCCCCAAGATGATTTGTCTTTAGTGTCTGGAAAATAAAAAATAGGAAAATTAAAGCGGCACCTAAACATTCGATAATTTTATTTAAGATATCCAAATAGCCTTGTAGTGAGCGTCCTCAAGTACGAATTTTCATTACTCACTACATACGTGTGTAGGTACACGTGTCTAAATTACCTTGATGGTCACTGTATCTGGAACCAAGATTGAAATTCTTAAAGTCAGTCTTCAAGGCACATTCATATGGCGTTCGATTAGCTCCTCTTTTGACTTAAAAAAGCGCACTTGGCGAACTCTTTTGCCACATTTCAGCACCAAGATCACAGTCCATATTTTTCCCGATCCCACTCCACACTCCTGGACGAAGGAAATAACACCGACATCGACGACAATGACGACGACGATGATGATGACGATCATCATTGCCATTATCATAGTTCCTCCAATGGAGCTAACTCCAACTGGAGTTAGACCACAAGAAAGAGATTTAGTTCTCTCCGTCGTCAGTCCACCAAATACCCACTGCTCCTCCGCCGGGCTGTCCTACCGTTTGCCGGTTTTGCTCGGTCCTGCGCGCGTACGACTGTAAAAATTCCATGGGTTGTATTGACCTCACCATTCTCCATCTCCATCCAGTTTCAAGAGTCGTCCAGGTGGAGCATGTTGCATACACAGAAGCGCATAGCTGGCCATACTGTACCTGAAGCCTGCCACATGGGGCCACACCATCGTGGCGGACAAGTGCGGACCAAGTGCATTCCTTGAAATTATGTTTTCTTTTTCCTTTTGTCTATCTCCCTCTTCGCCTCCTTTCGTATCTTTTCGGTTGTTGTGTGAAACTCATATTTGTTCGGTGTGCTTCCCATGAAACTGATCACTGAATTCCGCGCTCCACCAGATCTGTTCCCGCTTCTGCTGATCTCCGAAAGGTAAGATCGCCAAGTCTTCAGAGATTATGTCGTGCCACAGAGCGAGCAAGAGGAGGACATGTGGGATTCTATTGGGTGGAAAATTTGTTCGCGCTATTTTCAGCTGAGCTGCTCTTGGCCATAGGAAAAATCGATCGATCAACAAGGGAAACTAGCGCTTAGAGTGGTTTCCGTCTTAGGCGTTGGACTTGGAAGTGATTTTCGCGTTTCGCTGGCTCCCAGGGCATAGATTATTAAGAGTTCATGTACTGGGGTTACTTGTGTGCTCTGGCTGGTTAGAAGGGACACGGGTGGATGTCTATTGTTTGTCGAATGAACCATGTTAGGGCGACGGATCGTGCGCGAGGAGAAATGAGAGTTTTCTTTTTGTGTGTTCGTCGTGGACTGTCCACACCAGTATGCTGCACTGTGGGATGACTGTTCGGTGTTGTGTGTGACTTCAGGTGATGTTGGGAATTCTTTCTTTTATTAGAGACTTCCGCGTTGAGGTGTTGAATAGTGGACTGATTTCAACTTGCTTACTGGTCTCTACTTTGGCGGTGGAGAGACGATGAATAAAATGTGGGCCAAAAGTTGAAATAAAAAAGAATGGTATGATGTGTGGACGGTTCTTTGTTTTGGCTTTCACCAGTGGACAAGAGATCACTGAATCGTTAAATAAAATTTGTCGTAGATAAATTAGAAGTCGTTCAATTGATTGATTGATTGATTTATTATCAATAATGTTAATGTTCACGAAACTATCTCATGACTAGATTGGGGAAGAGAAGTGTGTGGTACATGTAGACATTTTAAGTAATCTACCAAGCTCACTACATATCAGATAAACGGAAGCTCAGGTCAATTACTACTAACCACTTCTATTTTGCGGATTAAATAAGGCTTATCATTCATAAAATATTTATCAACAGGAGGAATTCAAGATTTAGACACTCACAGCACTCTTAAGTGGTCATTCGAAGATGTTCGTTTCAGACATTTGAATTATTAGACTAACCGAAAAATCAGAAGATCTATAAGTTCAGACCATTTTTTAGAGTCGTCCCATTAAGAGAAGATACGATTATTTAAATGTTTATCCCAACGAAGGCGGATGATCGATTTATGCCTAAATTACAAATCTTATCATGGAAGGTGTTCCGACGATTTCATTGAAATATGACATTTGGACAACTTACCAGGCAAGACACAGAGGCACACCACATTCACGTTCATTGGTATTTTCTTACAAAAAGGGTTAATATGAAGATGCCTGGTATAATATTTCCAGATGCCCTCAAATCCACAGCTACTAAAGAACACAAGCCGCAGGCATCTGCAGACATCTCGAGGCGCTGCATCTCCCGAGAAAGATTAAAAGAAAGAAAAATAAATCAAATTTATACAATTTAAACTACACTACCGGTGATTTCATTGTGGGAGTAAACCCTATGTGCACTGCGACCTAGAAAGACTCTTTAAGTGCCAGGGCCTAGCTTCTTGCAACCACTCATGTTGTGTGCATTATATTTTTTACACGAATGGAAGTGCAGTTCGTTTTCGAGACAACAATACTCTCGGATGTTTCTCACATGTTCGCAAGAGGTGGGACCGTGAAAAAACTTGATGGTATTTTCTCGGATTCGAACTTGGAACCTCACGGGCAGTGATCCGACACGCTAACCCCGTACGCCACGGCACCACTTTGTTGTGGTTGGGGTTGATTAACTTATTCACTTGTTTTAGGCCCTCAGTTTTGGTCGAATTATCAGTGAAGATAACTATATTACTCGGCGGTATGCCAAAGTATCGTTCGGAGCTGATGAGTATGTGACTTGCGCCTCTTCTAGTTAGACAAACTGCTCTTTCGTTCCCCTCGCCATCTTCATGACCTGGTATCTAGGTTACCGATGTTACTAAAGGCCATTATGTGGGCGCCGTGGCGTAAGTGGTTAGTGTGTCGGATCACTACGCATGAGGTTCCAAGTTCGAAACCCAGAAAATACCAAAAAGTTTTTTCACTGTCCCACCTCTCGCGAGCGTCTGACAAACATCCGAGAGTATTGTTGTCACGAAAAAGCTTCTCAAATCGCCGTTCGGATTCGGTATTAAACTGTAGGTCCCTTCCATTTGTGTGAAAAATATAACGCACACAACATGAGTGGTTGCGAGAAGCTAGGCCCTGGCACTTTAAAGAGCTGTTGCGCCAAATATTTGTATTTGTTTTGTAAAGGCCATTAGTATCATCTGGCGATGATCACGCCACTCGACTGTGGCCACTCCTCTCAATCTCTCTAGCCATATGATAGATGCAGACAAAGTTTTTTATTATAATGAATTATATTCATTCATATACTTCACATTCTCTTCTTATGAAAGTTTGGATAAGGGGATGATTAAGAGATGTGGTCGTGGGAGTCTGCTCCGTTGTGAATCAGTACAGTACCAAACTTGCGTACCGCAGGCTCTCCGGAGGCTCGTCCACCGATAATTTTTAAAATCGCTCATCACTTCGGTGACTAGCGAAAATTATAAATTAAGTTTGTTACTGAGCATAGCCTGCCCGACGCGTCGCGACGTCCCGTCTAAAGCTGTCCGTCCTCTTGGGATGAATAGTTGTGATCCAGCCGTTGCCATAACGAGCGGATTTGTTGCTTCGGCTGTGCGCCGAACCTGTCCGTAGACCTGTTTGAGAAGCCGTATCGGCCCTTAAAGCCGGTTTGAGAAGTCCGGACCTTCCATAAAGCGGGTCTATGCATGGAATCTGTCCTTAAAGCGGATCTGAGAAGTCAGAACCCACCCTTAAAATGGGTCTGTGTGCCGAAAATTATAAAAATTGTTAGAGACAAAAGCAGTTGTATTGTTAAAAGGAACATTGTATGAACATATTTAACAATTGGTCAATAAATTTAGACTTACTTCAGATTATTAATAGTTCAGTAGAAAGATATAACTATTAAATATCCAATCTCTTTACCAGTGTAAATTGTGCGACAACAAACTTTGTGTAAATTGTGCGACAACAACTCCACTGTAAACTTATTGCGATAATAAATATATCTGTCTGTCTAGGGCTGGATGTTCTTAAACTGCTTCAGAAATTCCTATGGTACAACGTGAGAGAGAATGTGATAAATGAGAAGAAAGCGGCTTTCTAAGCTTGGTTAAAGTGCCCCTCTAATAACAGTAAAGAAAAAGTTCGCCTCGAAATGGAATACAGATGCTGCACGAAAAAAGCGAAGAAGAAGTGCGCCCAGCTTCAAGCAGAGAGTACGGAGGGCCTGTATCGGGAGCTGGATGAAATATCTTCCCCGGTTGTTAGTGCAAACCAGGCTATCCAGGAGCTGCGAAGACACAAGATGAACAAGAGTGCAACCATCTTCAAAATAGCCGCCCAAAGAAGGAGGAATGCTCAGGAGATTCGTTCGCCAAAGTTCATTAACAATGCTCATGGTCAGCTTCCTGTGAATGACGACAACATTCTGCAGAGGTGGCGGCAGTATTTTGTAGAACTTTTAAATGAACAGTTTCCCCGGCTTTACTTTCCAAGAGCCTGTGAAGAACTGTGAAGAAATACCCGACATTATAGTCGAAGAAGTTAGTGAGGCGGTCAAACACTCCAAAAAACGAAAAGCGGTTGGGCCAGACGAGATGCCCTCTAAGTTCTGGAAAAGGATGGGTTCAGGTGGCTCAGAATTCTTATCTCCAAATTTGTGAGAAGCGACCCAATGCCGAATCAATGGAGGGAAAGTTACCTTCTCCCTGTATACAAAGGGAAGGGTGATACGCAAAGCTGTGATAACTACCGTTCGATCAAGCTGATGTCACACACCATGAAGATCGTTGAGTGGGTATTAGGTGGCCGACTGCGAAAAATAATACGGCTATCTGATGATGATCAGTGCGGGTTTGTCGCGGGTAAATCAACCACAGCTGCAATCCAAAGTATAAGGATCATAATGGAAAAACATCGTGATTCCTTAAGGGATTTGCATATTGTATTGGTTGACTTTGAAAAGGCATTCGACAGACAACCACGAGATTTGATATGGGTGGCGCTAAGACATCGAGGGGTTCCAGAAACCTATGTACAGATGATCATGGACATGTACGAGTGAGCAAAGACAAGAGTAAGATCCCCCGCTGGTAGGTGGGTAGGTTACCCAACCGCTGGAGTAACCGAAGAGTTCCCAATCAAAGTCGGGGTACACCAGGAAAGCGTCTTAAGTCCTTTGCTCTTTATAAGACTCATTGATTATCTGCTTGAAGGTAAAGTGATGGACCCCAAGGTACATCAGCTATTCTTTGCTGACGATGGAGCCATCATAAGTGAGGATACTACATCCCTGCAATGAGCACTTGATGTGTGGGTGGACACTCTGGAGGGAAATGGGAATCGCATTAGTTCAGAAAAGACAGAGTACTTGTGCTGCCCGTTCTCTGATCCACTCAGACCTATTCCAGACATTTATTTGAATGAAACAATGCTTCCCAAGTGCGAAAAGTTCAAATATCTGGGATCTATGATCAATAGCAAAGCAACATGTGATGACGACATCAATCATCACGTAAGCGTAGGGTGGATGAAGTGAAAATTCCGCTATCTTCTGTGAGCGAAAAATGCCCCCGAATTTGAAAGGAAGGCTCTACACCGCAGTTGTGCGTCCAACGCTCACATACAGTTCACAATGTTGAACGATGTACAAAAAGTATGTGAGTAAATTAACGGCAGCTGAGATGAAGATGCTTCGCATGACAGCAGGAGTGATAAAGCTTGATCTAATAAGAAGTTTGAAGATCCGTGGAGTTTACACATCGAGGAAACCATCGTACAAAAAATAGAGCTCGACCGGCTCAGCTGGTATTGCTGCGTTCAAAGAAGAGATCATTTGAACCCGGTTAAAATAGCAATATCAATGCACGTTCCAAAGACATCGCGATGTAGGAAAGGCAGGCCTATAAACGCCTGGATCAGACAAATGCGACGACATCGGCATTTCATTGGCCTCAGTAACCGAGTGATCCAAAATCGGCAGGTCTGCCGATATTTTCTGAGGTCAAATAGGCGAACCCCACAGGCGGATCATTAGAAATGCGGTGAAGTGGGAGAATTGTGATCCCTTGTTTTCAGATCATAGCCTCGCTGATAAAAGGAAGAAGAAGAAAAAGAACATGAGAGGGTCTCCAAATTCTTAGCACAAAAACTACTAAACGTATTTTGGGGATTCTAGCCGGCTTGGTTTGGTAAGAACCGTCAAAAATCGTCTCTGTCAGACGCGTAACCTAAAATAGTTGTAATAATTTAGATCGAAGTTGGTCAGCGATCGTGTTTTTCTCAAGGGTTTGGGTTAACTCATCGGATTCAAGGGTCAAGCAAAGATTTGGAGGAAAAATGTGAAAGGGAAAACCTCCAATATACAAAAAATAAAGAAAAGAAAAGGATAATCCATAGATAAATAAGTTTATAGGTTAATATGTGAATAAATAAATAACATATAAATAAATAAATTAACGTATTTGCATAAATACCTAAAGTTAGAAATAAATAATTAAATAAATAGATCAACAAATATATATAAAAAGGAAAAATAATGAAATAGTTAATAATATATAGATATATTAATAAGTAGATAAATAAATAAAATGACGACAATACATTAGTACATGAACAAAAAAAATAACAGACAAGTGAATGATAATATATAAATAAATACACAAAAGAAAATTATATATAAATCTGAAACATGCTTGAACATTTAATTGGTTTATAAGTGCATTACCTAAATTATCACAGTTCCGTAAAAATGTATCCGTGAGCTTAGGAATTCTATCGAAGGTCAATTCAACTTATGCTTAAGTTAAGCATCATTTTTAGCAATTTGTTTTGCGACACACGGAGTTGATTGCTGGGAAGAAAACATTTTTTTTTCTTTTTCGAATAAAAACGATTGATTGTAAAAACTTTTCCAGCATTTAGTTTAATTTGCTGTGGGATGGCAATGGTGTAGTGGTAACGTCGTCAATTGCCACTCTAATGGTTCATGGTTCAAATCCTGATGTCAGCAAGCATTTATTTATTTCTCCTGAAATATATAAAGTCAGTCCGATCATTAGCAAAAGCGTCTGTGAACACTACTGCGAAGGCATAACACTGGCAGTAGCTTAGTCATGTGGCTGGAAAAATTGTTCGCTCTGTTGATGATGATTTGCCCTTGACATCGGTTATCGGGAAAAAAGTACTGTGAATCAGAAGCGAAGACAAAAAATAACAAAAATCTCCCCAGCTATTTGGACGCCACCCCCGGAGAATCTCTAAAGCATAAACAACTGAAATTTAAGAACCACTACACCAAAATCTTTCTCTCTCTCTCTATCTATCCTTTCCAACGCCCGCACTGCATGTAAACATGCTAAAGGTATTCATAACCATTTGAGTGCGCGCAAATTATAAAAAAAAATCTGGCGATAACTATTAGGGTTTTCAAAAGGCTGTCCGGCCTTTAGAATTGGGAATACCTTTGCGATTTTCTAAGCATTCGAAAATTACTGCAGTTTCACGCATGCATTTACCGAAAATGGCAGAAAACGTACTCCTACTTTGGGCAAATGCTTAAGATACAAATTTTGAATGCTGTCAACGCCGTCTGATTTTCTCAGCTGCAAACTTTGTAATGCATCCACAATATCAGTCAGAGGGATGTAGTCATCAGTAAATGGTACACAACTTTGCAGAGAAATGCTATTAGCAACGTCACTAACTAGTGTATTTGTGAAAGCATCACCTACGTGCTGGGATACCATATGATTTCTATTAAAGACGTAACTAAAAATGTTGACTTTGTCAATATCCATGTAAATGACGTTGTCAGAATTGTGTAGTCCGGGAATTGGCCTATTTTTATTTTTAACTATTTTAGCAACATTCCAGAAGGGTCACGCATTTTTGTCTAAGGTATTCAGCTTTTTATTCAATTTTTTGTTTCTATATTTGTGGATTTCAGTACAAATAAATTTGTTGAAATACTGCATCTGGTCGAGTATAAAATACAACCGATATCTCTGCTATTGTTTTTTTTAAAGAATTTCCGATGCGTATCATATTCTAAAACATAATGCGGAATCTGAACATAAAAACTCTTCTTAACTGCTTTAGGGACACTTTAGTCTACAGAACTGAAGATGTGTTCGGTAAAAGTTTCGACCAGACTGTCAATATTTTCATTAGAGATACTTTCTAAGTCGATTCTCAGTTTCGCTCTCATTTCTGTTCTATAATTGCCCCAATTAGCATCGAGCTAATATTGCTCCCTTTTTCAAAGTAAAAAGTATGCAGAATTGCCAGTAGTTACCACGTTAATCCCACCCAAGAATGACTTTTTAATGTTTCCTTTAAGTTTCATATACGTATAATAAATATGTTTATATCCAAATAATTATCAATTAGTGCAACTTTGTATCACTGATCCCCCATTATCCTGTAATTTAACCTCCAATGTATAGTGGAGCACTTAATTCGACTTACTGCTTCAGCATATTTTACCCGCTTTATCACGTAAATCACCTCAGCCGATGTTCACCAACTTGTCGTCGCGAATCGATGATGCAACAGAAAATTGTCTGCTCGTCAATTAACTTCTTTTAATTTTTTTTATTTTTTATTTACTCCCAATGCGGCAATGTACCTTGTGGCCAGCGGATGCCTTTCAATTAATAAGCCGAAAATTTAAAAGAAATTGTTTTGCTTAATGGCGGAACATCAACGGTGTAGAGTTGGTAGCAGGTGAATGCCTTTCAATTTACCAAAAAAGAAAAATATGCTCACGATACTATGGCATTCTTTGTGTGTGCGCGCGCGTACCATCCGCAAAGCACAGTGTTGACAGGCTTACTGTGCAGCTACATATCTGGGGATACCAGGTGCAAACAGGTGTTGGCTTAAGCGCGCAGTGGTCAACAACACCATCATACGTCGGTGTGTTCATTCAAGCTCAAGATGGCATTTAATAAGCCAAGATCGGTGGTGATGCGGTGCGCACGCGTGCGCAGCAACTACCAATTGAGCGTACAAAACACTTCTAACCACCACCACCCGGGGTAACATACCACCGCGCCACATTGACAACACCACCGATGAAGATGACACCCGTTGAAGTCGATGATATGTGGGCTGGCTGCCTAATTGAAATCGCAATAGGACACGAGTGCTAATTAGGTAAGCAATTAATTAATGACGACACTGACAGTGGCTGCCCGCTGTTGCAGCTACTGATGCACCAGGCATCGGCGTAAAAAAGCGTACGAACTGGTCATCGATAAAATGTCAACTGGAGAGAATTATTTATGACCTTGCGTCAATATCTCGGACTGGTGTCTGATGGTTGGTTCTGACGAGAAAGTGGATCCTATAATAATTCGTGGGTGGCATCTCCATGTTGTCGGGTTTTAATACATACTTGCGTCATGGCAAGATGCTAAATCTGGTTTAAATGAGGCCCTTAATCTTTGTTCGTTTGCCCCTTAGCTACGGGAAAGAAATGCACGATGATGCAGTGCGAAGTAGAAGAAGAAAAAGATGAGGAGAAACAAAAAAAGGAATTCGTAAAACTGGCCAATCTGGCTACCTGGTCAACACCATCGCGCGCGTCGCAAAGTTGTGCGCAATTTTAATCGGGAGGCGATTATACTGCTGCTTGTGTTGTTGCTTCTGCTCTGGATAAGCTGGGGGCACATCATTATCATTCCAACGATACGTACTGTAAGGATGCAGGTGTTGGATATTATTTTGAGAACAATTTAGCAGAGATTTGCGAGTTCAAATGCACATAAAGGATGAGACTTCGGAGGCTTCTTATGCACAGAATGTCACAGGTTTAGTTTGCGAAGCCGACGACCTTGAAGGCGTTGATATTTTTAGACATAGAATAAAATTCTACCTTCATGAACTAAGAGGGAAAAAGGTTATATTTTTATTTACCTGAATTGACTTCGCAAGCAACCTAAAGTCCTTCGCCCTGTGGTGGTTTTAAGGAAATTACTTTCTTTTTTTAACCAATGTCCAACCAACTAAAGTAAAGTGACTGCAGCGTGACACTTTCCGATTGAATCCAGCTTAAAATCTTGCTCTAGAAATATTATGTACCTCTTCGGTCATAGAAAGCATGTAAACTAGTGTTTTTGAATCGTTAGCGGGTAGGGATTGATTGTTTAAATGTGAAAAACGTCCCTGACTCTGAAAACGAAATAATCACAATATTCTATATGAAAACGAAGTCTGGGAAGTCAAGCAATTAGCAGCAAAAAATCAATGAAATGGAGCATACTACAATATAATATTATCGAACGATTCAGGATCACTTTTTCTGATAAAACGAGCTAGCTTGAAAGTCTGCCAGAGTTTGCTACGGCTGTAAAATATGTGTCTTTTATAAATCAACTAGCTGACCCACCCGGCTTCGCTCGTGGCCATAAACTATTTTAATTGCAAAGTCTTAGATATGCCATGAGAGAAGCAGTCTGCCCTTAAATCCACCCCAGCCTTCTTTAAGGACTGACCCTGAACCTTATTTCTCGTCATGGTAAAACAAACCTTCACTGGGAATTGCAGTCGTTTGAAACAAAACGGATAATCAGATGGAATAAGCGGGATGCGTGGAATGAACACAGTTTCTCCTTGGCCGCATCCAGTTAGAATTATCGCCTCCATCAAATTCTTTTGGATAGCTCTTATCTGCAATATAGTACCGTTGCACATTTTGGGAGGGTTTAAATTCCTTAAGAGCATAACAGGTGCGCCTACCTGGGGGATTGGGAGTGTGTAGGAATTCCATCGGGTAATGCACTTCTTCTTCTATATGTACTACTGAATCTATAGATTTGTATTCCATGTCAAGAGCATTCAACTTAAGTTAAAGGCAAGCATTGATTTCATTAGCTGCTTCATTTTGTTGGTGTTAATATAGCTCGCTCCCTTAGTCATGTAATTGGTTTGTTACTGATGTTTTTCAAATCGGGATAAATATTTTCAGAAAGTGCCTTTATATCGCTTCGATGCGGCACAATCTATTGGGCATTTCTATTCTTCAATCCTTCTCTTCTAGACTACCCTCGCATATCTTTAGAAGCAGTTGCGCAAACTCTTCTCCACATAAGTCGTGTCCCAAATGTACTCTCATATTTTTTTGCAGGTGTCTCTGCTTTGTTTTTTGGCCACAAGTAGGATGATTTTAGGCAGACCCTTATCATACATATCTTTAGAAGTAGTTGCGCAAACTCTTCTCCACACAAGTCGTGGCCCAAATGTACTCTCATATTTTTTTGGAGGTGTCTCTGCTTTATTTTTTGGCCACAAGTAGGATGATTTTAGGTAGGCCCTTGTCTCGTCAGCACGAGTTCGCCTTGGAACAACCGGCAGCGTTTGCCTAAAGTCCCGGCAAGAAGTACAGTGACTCCACTCATCAGCATAGTATTACATGTACTTCGCAAATCCTTTAGCGTTCTATCTAATGCTTCGATGGCTCCCTTGTGTAACATAGTGCACTCATCCCAAACTATGAGCTTACATTCTCGAAGCACCTGAGCCATATTACTTTGCGTAGATATATTACAAACACGAGTTTCAAAAGTGTTTAAATTAAGACGTAAATTGAATGCTGAATGCGCAGTCCTGCCTCCCTCCAGCAGTGTTGCAGCTATTCCAGAAGAAGCGACAGCAATGGCGATTTTTCGATTC
Source organism: Brachypalpus laphriformis (assembly GCA_945910035.1). NCBI lineage: Eukaryota > Metazoa > Arthropoda > Insecta > Diptera > Syrphidae > Brachypalpus > Brachypalpus laphriformis. The sequence continues at coordinate 42,305,588 of OX246756.1, forward strand.
TCTCTAACCTAAGCAAGTAACAAATTAATGTGAAAAGTTGTTCGTTTGGTTTTGGTGGTTTTCCAAAATCCTCTTAGATAGGTCGTCGATGTCATATCACATTTCTCTTAAGTAATCACGGTTGTCAAGAGTTTCAGCTAATACTAACGGGTGTGGCAAACCATAGTGCTTAAGATGTTAGCCTCCCATCCCAATTACTAAGTTCTCGAGCAATATCAAGCATTTGCTGTAGACCACATCCATACTATGTTGATCATCCAGGCTCACAAATTCTTTTTGCAACTGCTTTTTTAGGTACTCTCTCTGTACTTCTCCCAGAGGCGAAGTGGATCGATTACTGACAGAAGACCAGCATAATGGCGAGCTGATCCCTTATCTCATGAGGTAAATCGGTGGCAGAAGCTTCTTCTAGTGTCTGGTCCCAATGTGTATTGTCTTCCAATAGTCCCAGAGCCCCGCAAGCTAGTGGAATGTAGGATGAACCTAACCAGCTACCGTCTTTAAGTCTGAGAAGTATGTAGGTCCTCTAACTTCGTGAAGCAGGAAACGGAGCTAATAGCACTCTGCATTATTAGGATGTGAACAGTATAAACCCTTCCGAGTAGTTGGCTTTTTTTTACCCCGAAGTGTCCGGGTACTTCTACTCGCTGTTTCCTTCTGCAAAATGTATTATTTCTCCAGACATAATAGAATGGTACCTCGCAATACAGAAGCTGTTTAGCATAGTCAATGTTTTTTGCATAGCTCGAAAAATGCCAAAAAAGCAGAAAGGACGTAAGGAACCGCCCATCGATTATCGAGATCTGTGCCATTTATATGCACTATAAACCCATCATTTTCGCGAGACCGCCTTCTGTACTGAGGGTAGCCATCATCACCAGTCTGTGTATTTTTAATCAATGGTCCTGGAAATCGCTTGCAGCAAGAACCTTTCAACATGCAGGGCGAATTAGCATTAAAGGTCCCACCAGGACCGTGTATCATATTACTTTTGACTATATCGTAGAGCGCAGGGTCTTTATGGGGATCTGGGATTTCGGCTCTTATGATGTCATCAATTTAATTGGGTTTAAGTTTATCCTTTAACCAAAGTAAGATGCGAACATGTGGTAGACCCCGTTTCTGCCTTTCACCGGAATACATGTAACACCTCGCCGCTCTGAAAATAGTACCTTTTGTAAGAAGATGTATCATCTTATTCACTTTTAAATGGAAAACGCCTTTTGATGTTCATGTAGGTTTTCTGTTATTTTAATCCATTTGGGATTGCACGTAAATGTTATGAAAAGGTTTGGTTTTCCATAATGCCGAACGTATGTCAACGCATCCGGCGTACGTTCGTGCATATGTCGTGGTCCACAGTCAAGCTCCATGGTAATACCACCATTTTACCAAGATTAGTCACTTGAGCATCACTTTTCTTCATGAAATTCCGCAGAGGTATATAGTTCTCTACTCTTAATTTAGTTTGAGTGTGCCTAATGAAATTTAGTCTCTCAGTTTCTATTTTGGAATAACAAATCAACCAAGAATTGGTTGAAAAGTTGCGAAAATAAAGGAGATGATTGTATTTTCCTTCTCGCTCCATAATGCGGAATTAATAAAAATGAACAGCTGGTATAGTTTTCTTAAGAAGTGCTTTTGTTGTTGGGTCGCACATAGATTTATTTATAGTGTAGCCGTCTTCGCAATGGCAAAATATAAGAGGATACTGGAGGGCGTCGTAGGCACGATGAGTCTCACAGATTCATGATAGCTTGTTGCCTCTGCTTTAAATAACGATGTCCCTTTTCTGGAAAGCCTGTCCAACAATAACAATGGCTACCTCGTTGGTTGTAGGTGCATTGAATCGACTTTTGCGTGTATTTGCTGATTTCCTATCAGCATGTATCACAACCTTGAAATCGGTTTCTTCGGGAACACTGCCTATTGCTGTTTTGAAGTCCTTCACGTATGTATTATTATTGTGGAGCATTTTTTGTAGCTGGGAAACCAGACCAGGCCTAACATCTGAGAAATAGCCGCACCCAATATCCTTTTGTTATTCGTCATCACTAACGAAATAAATCTGGAGATATTTAGCTTGATGTTGTGATGCAGGTAGTAAGCTCCCTATTCGATGGTAGACCCCTGAACTTTAAATGTTGGCATGAAGTAACCCTATCTACCTTAGCTCCAAAGAAGTAATTTGAAAGCAAGCCATATTAAGAAAATGCTCTGACTGGGGATGATGATCAGTGATGAGACTTTGAAGGCGTTCATGCAGCATCTGATATTGGGGCAGCTGTATCTTGCCGCTGTTACAGCACATTCCTACACTTTCATCTTTCCACTTTCTGGTCTTGCACCATCTACAAATGTTGAACAATATTCCCAAGTTTACACTTTTATCACCGAGATAGTCAAAAAAAAACACTATAACTGAAGGCTGAAAGTGATTTCTGTTTCCACTGCCTGATTTCAATGGCGTTAGAATCTGTTGGATTGCGAACTTGAGGAGTAAATTTTAAGAATTCGGTAATTTTTTAGAGGTATATGGCCGTGGATTGTCTAATTCTTGTCCTGCATATGGCGCCATTAACCCTTACTCTTTACCATTTTGATGGTAAGGATGTTGGCATGGTTTGCAGAGAAGCTATATGCTTTGACGTGCAGGTGGTGCTTAGCTCTTGGGCTGGAATTAAAATATCGAAATGTCCCCCAAACAATTCTCCAAAAAACCGAAGTCTAACGTAACCTTCTACAGGCTCTCCAAACTGTGCAAACATAATGCCACTCCTCCTTCAACGCATTTCAACTCTCTCCAGCTCATCAACAAAGTCAGAGACTCCTTCTCAACTGTTCTGTGCCACGTCTCTCTTGGACATCCTGCTGTTCTGCCTAGTTAGATAGGCGAATATCATTGCATCATATATTTGGCAATGCAAATCTCTTCGCGAATGTTGACACCTTTCACATCTCCAAGTTTGGTCAAAGTTTTAGTTGTAGGCAGTGTTGGAGAGCTATGGGTTAGCTTCTAGGTGTGAGAAAGTAATCGTATACTCAGAAAGTTCTCAGTCATAGTACTATAGCTGTGTCTTCTGATTTTTTCCTTTGAGATCTGCACCGACAAATAATCCTGAGAGCATATAAAATAAAAAAGTTATTAACAACAATTGGTGATAAATACAGGGTGGGGCCATTGAGTGTTTTTTTTTTTTTATACAGGGTGTCCCAGCTAAGGAATATAATCCTTTAAGAGGAGATACCTGAAGTTCCGTCTATTCTCCCAACATTTCAAGTTATAGCCCATCACAGTGGGTGACGTCTTATTTGGAGGTGTAACCACTTTGAAAGCTATAACTTCTAAACTGTTATAGATACAAAAATAGTTTTATACTTTTGGAAAGACAATTTAGTAGCGCATACAAGTTTTAAACACATTGGGTGCAGCTGTGTAGCTATAAAAAAGTTATGGCTCCTTAAACGCAAAATAATGAAAATTTATTGTTCCATTTTTTCGCTTAAAATGCATTTTCGCTCAAAATTTTTACTTAATATTTTTATTTTTTTTTTATGAAATTTGTATCCCTAAAAAATTGCCTTAAAATTATGTTAAGCAACGTTTTACGTACGATCAACACAAGTTGTAGTAAAAGCCATTTTTTGTCAGACAAAAATGGTCAAACAAAATTAAGTGAGAATAATAAACTAACGTACCCATGAGCAATGCAGTTAATAGTTAATTGTCGAATAGGAAAAAAAAACGTAACAAAGAATTATCACAGATTTGCAAATGTACCGTAATTTAGTTTCAATTGATTTACAATCGACATTTTGCTCTGTAAGGTAACAGCCGATCCCCACAAAATGTATTCGAAACGTGAATACGCGGAAATAGTGTTTGTATACGGGTTCTGCAATGGAAACGCTTCATTGGCAAGATTGGAGTACCAACGACGATACCCAAATCGTAGAGCACCATGTAGTCGGATGATCGCTGATGCGTATCAGCGCCTTGTTGATACTGGGTCAGCTGCACCAAATAAAAGGAAACGACATTCAGACGCAGCGGAGGCAAAAGTTGAGAGTGGGGTTTTGCGTGCTGTCTTAGTTCAGCCTTCAGTCAGCGTCTGCAGACTAGCTGTGCAGTTGGGACTTCCCAGAACTAGAATTCATAGAACTCTACAGAGTAATAGATTACACCCTTTCCATTTAACACCGGTACATGATTTACTACCAGGCGCATAGAAGAGTGGAATGCCAATGGCTACTGCGCAAACTAGCAGAAAACGGGCACTTCCTCAATAGCATTCTGTGGACTGACGAAGCGCAATTCACAAGAGATGGGGTAACAAACCACCGTAATTTGCACCATTGGTCAGACTCCAATCCCCACTTCATACGTACAACATCCTTTTAAAGGTAAGAATTTAATTATTGTGAACAACTTCTTCAAAATGTGTTGCTTTGCTGGATTAATAGGAAACACTTTAGTAGGCCCGCACGTTCTTCCACGAAGAGTTAATTCCCATTACTACCTGCAATTTCTTGGAGAACGATTGCCGGAGCTCCTTGAAGATATTCCTCTTGTTCAGAGAAGGGCGATGTTCTTTCAACAAGATGGAGCACCTTGTCCCAGGAGCAGCGGAGTAACTTCGTTCCTCAACCATACTTTTAAAGAACAGTGGATTGGTCAATTTGGCCCCAACCCTTGGCCACCCAGATCTCCTGATCTAACACCCATGGAATTCTTCTTCTGGGGCGCTATGAAAGAAAAAGTTTATTTTAGCGAAATGTCGAGTCTGGAAGAGCTCCAAGAAAAAATGAGTGCCGTTTCAGAAGAGATGTGAAGAAGTTTGCTGCTCGTTAAGCTGCCATCCGAAATGCTTAAACGCGCCCGAAAGTGTACTCCAATGGAAGGAGGCACTTCGAACAATTGCTATAAACATTCCATAAACTGTTCTGTTTTAAGACAAATTCAGTAGATACCTACACTTTTTTTTGCCCATTTTTGTCTGACAAAAAATGGTTTTTACTACAACTTCTGTTGATCGTACGTAGAAAAGTTGCATAACATAATTTTAACGAATTTTTTAGGCATACAAATTTCATAAAAAAAAAAATGCAGTTTAAGTGATAAAATGGAACAACCAATTTTAATTATTTTGAGTTTAAGGAGCCATAACTTTTTTGTAGCTGCACAACTGTACCCAATGTGTTTGAAACTTGTATGCGCTACTAAATTGTCTTTCGAAAATGTATAAAACTATTTTGGTATCTATAATAGTTTAGAAGTTATAGCGTTAAAAGTGGTAAGACCTCCAAATAAGAGGTCACCCACTTTTATGGGCTATAACTTGAAATGTGGTGAGAATAGGTGTGCATTTCGGTTAAATAATAATGACGAAAGAGGGAATTTCGTGAGAAAATTGTGTGTCAACGAACGACGTAAATCGAAATTGTAGCGACATTAATCGAAACTGGGAACTAAAAAATCGGGCAACGTAAATCGAAATAACGTAAGTCGAGGTGACGTAAATCGAGGTATCCCTGTACACTGAATAACAAAAAATGTGGAGCAGTCATACTTTTTCATGTGTTGTTATTATAATATAATATGCCGCTATGTTTTACTTGCTATGTATGTTTGCATAATACTCGTATCCTTCCATTTTCATCGTGATATGTGCATCATATTGAGGAAAACCGCATTGCAATCGTTTTTTCATACTAGACGTTTGATATACCAATTTCAGCTTCTGTGATCCCGTAAGTGTTTTAATAAGTTTATGGTTATGGATTTGTTTTAATTTGATTATTCTATTGTAAGTGATGTTTGCGAAGAAATATGCAAATAACGGCAGAAGATATCCCCAGGGCCCTGGCCTTGGTTGAGGGCCTGCCCTTCCATAGACACTCAGTGGCCTGAGGTCTGCTTTGATCGGGGAATGGGACAATTTGGACAAAACCATCGTAACAAATTATCCAAGGTATGTACCGGCGAATTATTGCTTTATTAGATGCTCAGGGAGGCAATAACCTCTACTAAAGAATCGACTAATCGTTAAAAAAAAAATAATAATAATAATAATTATAATGTCCATTTCCGTTAATTTATATGTTTTATAAATTACTTTTTGACATGAATCACTTACTTTTATATCAGTTAACAAAACTGTATTTAAAAAAAAGTTTTTTTTTCTAACTTACATGAGGTTATTGCACAATTTCAAAGTGTGCCAGTTTTTTTTTTTTTTTTGTAACGTAGGGTATATTTAACGTAATCATTTTTAGAGATCCAAAAAAATGTTCTTTAGCAATGTGTAAGAAATCCTCCTTTGCGTGAATTTTTAGGCTTATCCCCCAGACAACTGAGATGAAAGCACTAGGCATAATGAAACCTGTGCATTTGGCCCAATGACTTATGGATTGAAATACAGAGTGGGAGTTCTTAAGATCGTATCCCTGGATACGTAAAACCTTTCTTTTTTTTCATTTCCTGCTCCCGTGACCCTGTGTTTAATGCTGCGAGAAGTTAACACAACAACACACATTCATATGTACTTGTCACGAATTTGTATTCCCCGTTCATGTTCACATATTTACCTCATGAATCATTTATTGTCATACCAAATTTCGATGGTATTTTTTTAAATATCTGCGCTTAAACATACGCTCACAGGTGATTACTGTCAAACACTTTAAGAAAATACAAACATCCATCTGTGCATAAGTTTGTACACATGAGCTGCGCATTTAGTTTACGTAAAGAAAAGGAAAAGAAGACAATTAATTTAGCGAGCAGCCAATTCGGCGGCAACCAGGTGAAAAATAAGTCGCGACGTACTCCGAACGTTACAGATGGTGTAGGGTTCCGCGAAATTGCCAGCAGATCGCACAGTTCTCACATTCAAAGCAATTTATGATGATTTTAACATAAATTTTCGATTTATGGAGTTTGTTAGTTCTTTTTTGGGGAAGGGAACGTCTTCACAGGTGAAACTTGCGATTGTGAGTAATCTTTTGAAACTTAAACTGTGCATGGTATCTGGGTAAACAATGCCATCGGCTCTCTTTGACATTTTAGCTCGGTAATAAGAACATATTAATTGATATTGGTATGACGCAACGAAGTTGAGAAAGTGAAAAAATGTAAGCAAAGATCAGCCATATCTGGAACTATAAAAACTCACGTTATTTTTTTTTTTGTTTTGGTTTGTGATAGAATTAAGTGAGAATGAATAGTCTAGAAAAGGGTTTCAAAGAAATTTTCTCCACCTTGCATAAAAGGAATGCTAATATTTTTTCTGTTTTGAGTTCAATGCGATGTACAGATAGCTTTGGCTGTAAAACAATGAAAATTGACAAAGATATAGTCGGGTGATGAAACACCCCCCATTCTACATTTGCTATAGTGACCTCTTGATGATTCTACATTCATTTTTCAGATGTTTTACATTGATACGTTCAGAGCTTGTAGATGTTACCATATTTTTTTTTTTTTTGCGCATATTCCAAGGGATTGGTCCTCCAGGTTGCGGGTTGTGCCATCGGGCTAACTTCCCTACCACGTAAAAGCCTATGGTTCCGAAACAACCAAAAACCTCGGATAAGGATGACTCAACTGATGACGACCCCAGCAAACATAATAAGGACAACGACCTTCGGATCTGTACGTGGGATGTTCTGTCCCTTTACAGACCACGTGCAGCCGAACAACTAGCAGACGCCCTAGACTGCTATAAGGCAGATATTACCGCCATCCAGGAAGTGCGATGGAATGGACCGGGCAAAAAGAGGATGAAAAACTGTGACATCTACTACGGTGATTGCTACAGAAGCAACAGGCAACGCTTATTCGGATGCGGATTTGTCATACGCGGCAGACTTGAGCAAGAAGTCTTACGCTTGCGACACATAAGCGAGCGTCTTATGACTATCCGGATTAAGGTTAAATTCGCTAACATAAGCCTAATATGTGTTCATGCCCCCACGGAAGAAAAGGACTCTGCCACCAAAGTGTTTCTACGAGCTCCTCGACAAAACATATGAGCAATGAACTAAATACGTTAAAACCGCCCAATACGATTTTAACACCAAACTAGGAAAGAGGACGTCTTTGGTAGGGCAGTCGGTAAACATAGCCTACAAAGCCTAATTGATTTTGCCGTGGAGCGAAATGTCACCATAGCAAGCACATAGTTTCCTCATCTCGATATTCATAAGCAGACATGGCGGTCCAATGATCATGTAACGATCAACGATCATATTGCGATCGACGCAAGGCATGCCTCCAGTATTCCGGATGTCCGGACCTTCCGAGCGGCCAACATAGACTCACCTTGTTGTAGCCAAGGTACGAATGCGGATATCCCAATCTGAGCAACAAAGAAGAATCACTATGAGAAAATTTAGCGTCAAAAAGCTACAATCGCAAGAGACCGCCAGGCTCTTCGCTGAACGCGTATCCCGAAATCTCTCAATCACCCCTATGCCGCCAGCATCAAGTGCCGAAGACCAGTGGCAACGCTGCCAACATACCATCAGAAACGCTGCGACTGATGTGCTGGGTCTCGCTCGCCCACCACCGCGAAACCCCTAGTTTGATGAAGAATGTCGGCGAGTGCATGCAGCAAGGCAGGAGGCATACAGAGCGGCGCTGCAAAGAAAGGCGAGAGCTGCTCGTGAGCTTTACGAGCAAAAGAGACGGGAAGAACATCGGATTCTCCAAAAGAAGAAGAAAGAGCATGAGAAGCGCGCGTTTGAGAATATCGAGAGTTTATACTCCAGGAACAATGTACAGAAGTTTTACCAAAAAGTTAAAAGAACGTGTCAGAGGAGCAATATCCGTACAGAAACCTGTAGAGATGAAAATGGAAATCTCGTAGTAGAATCACAGTCGGTGCTGAGAATACGGAAAAACTACTTCTGCAGACTATATAACGGCGACGAAGACCAACATGCCGCTGTCAGGCAGAATGAATCATTCAACATGGATGATGATAGCCAAAATTTCCGTCCACCTGACCAAAACGAGGTGAGGATAGCAATACTCAAGCTAAAATCCAACAAGGCTGCTGGACCTGACGGCTTACCGGCCGAACTTTTCAAGGCAGCTGGGGATGAATTGGTAGAGTACATACACCAACTCATCTCTAAGATTTGGTCAGACGAGTGTATGCCTGATGAATGGAACCTCAGCATCCTTTGCCCGATCCACAAGAAAGGAGACCCCCTCAACTGCGCCAATTATAGAGGCATCAGTCTCCTCAACATCGCATACAAGATCTTTTCTGCGATATTGTGTGAACGCCTGAAACCCTTTATCAACAGCCTGATTGGACCCTATCAGTGCGGTTTCAGGCCAGGAAAGTCCACCATCGATCAAATCTTCACACTTCGGCAGATCCTGGAGAAAACCCAAGAATTCCAAATCGATACTCACCACCTCTTTATCGATTTCAAGGCCGCCTATGACAGCATCTATAGAGAAGAGCTTTATAGAGCCATGTCTAGTTTTGACATCCCTGCCAAACTTGTCCGTCTGTGCAGGCTGACGATGGAGAACGCTCGCTGCTCCATCAAGGTCGGTAATGACCTCACCGAGACCTTTGATGTCAAAAAAGGCTTTAGACGCGCTGTCATGTGACTTCTTCAATATTGTACTTGAACGGATTGTGCGGAACTCACAAGCCAACACCGGAGGCACAATCTATTACAAGTCTGTACAACTGCTTGCATACGCCGACGATATAGACATTATCGGAAGATCTCAGCGGGCTGTCACCGGTGCTTTTGCAAGCATTGAGGCAGAAGCGGCCAAAATGGGTTTAGCGATAAACGAGGGCAAAACTAAGTATATGCTGTCAACTAGAAGGGAAAATTAACACCGACGAATTGGACAAAACGTCACCGTGGGCAGCTATAACTTCGAGGTAGTAAGGGACTTTGTCTACCTTGGCTCTGCTATAAATTCTACTAACAAAATCAGTGCAGAAATCAATCGAAGAATAACTCTTGCCAATCGCTGTTTTTTGGGCTTATAAGGCAATTCAACAGTAAAGCCCTATCTCGAACAACTAAGGAGACTCTATATAAGACCTTGATCATCCCAGTCCTGCTTTATGGCGCGTTGGAAGCAAAATTCCTCTTCTTTAGATATTCGGTCCCGATCGCGTTGATGGGTTTTGGAGGAGAAGATTCAATGACGAATTATACGAGCTGTACAGCGACATTGACTTAGTCAAAAAACTGCGTATTGAATGTCTGAGATTGCTAGGACATGTAGAGCGAATTAAAACCAACGCTCCGTCCCGCAGAGTCTTCGAATCTAACCCCGAGGGACGACGCAGTAGTGGACCTCCTCACCGTAGGTGGCGCCCCCGTACTGTAGCGCCACCTAAGTAAGTAAGTAACGCATGCCGGGTACCCGCTAATAAGGAATAAATTTTAATTTTTTAGGAAAAAAGTAGCTAGTGGTGTTGCAATTGTTCACTTTCTACTATTGTCGATAACCAGTAGAGTCTTAAATATGCTTAAAGCGAAAATGAGATTGGGGGTTCTTCGCAACCCGCAGATTTTGTCCCACCCACAGTACCCTAATCGGAGGATAATGTCTCGTAGTCCACAAAAAAGTTGTACTGTGACTGTGATGGTGCAAAACATCCACCTGATCGGGGGCGATTTACCTTCGATGAATGTGGTGTACCTAGCCTTCAGTCCCACTTTCACTGCTGTATGCCGCTGCAGTAAGCCTTAGCAATCTACGTTTTGGCAGAATATGGCTCAGAAAAGCCGAATAGTTATCTCTCGGCTAATTGCTTTGCACTGTATAAAGTTCCGAAGCTAAACAGATAGTATTTACGAAATCTTATGGCATAACCCGAAGGAAAGAAGAGCCCAATGATATTCACTGCAAAAGGAGGAACAAACTCGACAAAGACAGCCCAGAGCTTTAGCAATGAGCTACGAAGCAAGGCTAGTATGATACTGTTTAAGTTTTTAATTAAAAATTCACAGCATATAGCCTGAAGAATTTAAAATAAGAGCTCTTTGGAGACCACATTATTCTTGCTAGAATCCAAAGAATACACATGTGAGCTCACGATCGCTTACTTCATCAGCTGTTTGCTTATCTTTGATCAAAACTATGCGCTGGATTGTGCAGCAGATACATACATATTATATAGACCACTTCCATATCGGATAAGATACTTCAAAATGGGCAGTGAACAACTTTGAATAATTTAAAAAGGGATGGTATCTCCTTCACGCACCTTTAGAAGTTTTGTGAATAACATACATATATATTTAGGCTTATTCTGTTATTCTCTTCCTATTTCGGCGATGCTATGATCCAACAACAAGAGATCATAACCCTCCAACTTCACCGCATTTCTACTGATCCACCTGTGGGGTTCGCCAATTTGACCTCAGAAAATATCTGCTGGCTTCCTGATTTTTGATCACTGTGTTGCTGAGGCCAATCAAATGCCGGTGTCGTTGCATTTGTGTGATTCAGGCGTTTATAGGCCTGCCTCTCCTGATTCGCAATATCTTTGGAACGGTCATTGATTTTGTCTTTTTAACAGGGTTCAAATGATCTCTTCTTTGAAAGTGGAATGACCAACTGAGCCGGTCGCGCTCTATATTTTGTACGATGGTTTCCTTGACGTGAAGGCTTCCACTGATTTTCGAACTTCTTATTCGATAACGCTTTGTCACTCCTGCTGTCATGCGAAGCATCTTCATCTCAGCTGCTGTTAATTTACTCTCATACTTTTTGTACATCGTCCAACATTGTGGACGGTATGTGAGCGCTGGACGCATAACTGCGGTGTAGAGCCTTCCCTTCAACTTAGGGGGCATTTTTCGATCATAGAAGATAGCGAAGTTTTCTCGCCACTTCATTCACCCTACGCTTACGCGATGATTGATGTCGTCATCACAGGTTGCTTTGCTATTGATCATAGATCACAGATATTTGAACTTTTCGCATTTGGGAAGCACTGTTCCATTCAAATAAATGTCTGGAATAGGCCTGAGAGGATTAGAGAACGGGCAGCACAAGTACTCTGTCTGTTTTGAACTAATGCTATGCCTATTTTCCTTCGAAACGTCCAGCCACACATCAAGTGCTTGTTGCAGAGACATAGGATCCTCGCTTATGATGGCTCCATCGCCAGCAAAGAATAATTGATGTACCATGGGGTCCATCACTTTACCTCCAAGCAGATAGTCAAGGACTACAATAAATATCAAAGGACTTAATACGCTTCCCTAGTGGAACAAAAATAACTCTTAAAAATTCGTATGCATAAGTTAGTAGAAAAAAAAGACAAAAAAAGAAAAAGAAGTGCGAATATTTAGGCACTGGTTTTCATACTCAAGGCAATGCAAAAATTCAGAAACACTCTCTAAGACTTTATGCAGATTAGCTTTAATTTTTTCTCCTTAAGCGTCTTGAAAAAAATTTAAATCTCTGTATAATTGCCCTACAGTTTTTTTTTTTAAGAAACCCGAATCCCAGAGCACTCAGACTCTCCGGTCCATTGTACTACCAGGTAGGGACCTTTCTTTGGTGCAGTGGTTCGAAAAGCTTTGATGTTATTCGTTTTCCATTTTATACTCGGGTAGCTGACGATTACTGTTCCCCGCTGGAGCTTGAACTTGCCCACATCGGTTAACGATCAAACGCACTATCCACTACACCATTGCCATCCTCGCCCTCCACGTAATCAATTTAAACAAAGAAATTATTACAGCTGCCTTCATTGACATAGAGGGAGCCTGACTCAAATATCCATCACCTCAGGCATTAAATGTGGCCAAAATGGTTTTTAGACTACAGATTTTGAATTACTGTTTCTACTTTATACAAGTTCCACTTCAAAGTATTATGGACTTTCCATATTCCTCAATATGTACGATACAACTCCAACAGCAGTTGCTTATAATTTCAAAATAGATAACATCGATAACGGTAATATTAATAAATGTTACACTTCAAGCTACTAAGAAGAATAAAAAACAGTCTAAACAAGTTTTTTATAAACTTTTGCTGTTCGATATCCCAGCGGTGCCTCACAAAATCCATTTCCAAGCTTCCATTCTACAAAAACCCTCAATTCTGACTTCATAGCCATTTTTGTTTTACTGTGTATAGAATGGACGAAAATGTTATGCATTTTAATGTTCATGAGAGTATTGCGCACACATACATACAAACACCCATCGCCATTCGAACGAGTCGAAGAACGATATGAAAAGGAGACCTTTGCAGGGGTTTGTTGGTTAAGTTTGGATGTTTCAATAGATTGATGAGAGGATGTTTTTTGAAGTTGGAAAACTTTAACGAAGGCAGTCTTCTTGTGGATGTGTTTTCCATCGGATAATGTGCAAGTCATCCTGTACCATCAACTCAATTAAGGATAACAAAAAAAAAAAAAAAAACACAAATTGAGAAGAGAAGAACAGGCCTTCATGAAACCTCAATATTCAATGGAAATGATAACTGTAAACACATATTTGGCGAACAGGAGCAAAAATACTACACAACTTCGCAACATCCCCTGTTGGAGAATGGTTGTGTTGTAACTTTGGATATACGACTAAAGGAAAGCGGCTATAAAGAGCCATCCGGAGGAAATTTTTTTTCGTCCTTTTTTCCATTTCATTTTGTTGTTTTCTAGTTTTCCACTGGTTTTCTGAAATTCTTCTGTCAAAGTATCTCCGACTTTTGTGCACGGATATGTGTGTTGGTAGATATTCGTACAGTGAGTGCATATTTTGATTCAAACGCCATTTAATGTATCAAACGTACTCAATGAGGTCACATCTACAGGGATATGTGAAACGATAAGTTAAGCTTGTGGTATAGCCTAAGGGTAGAATAAGCAAAAAGCTTTTCCGGCCGTTATGGAATAGGAATGTGAAAGTTTCAGTTTTTTGACTTTAATTACGAGTAGACTGCTTGTTTACGGTTGTATCTTATTGTGTGTTTATAATCCGAAAACATTGTTTATTTGAGATACATACTTTGTTTTGGGTGAGCACTGGAATGTGGTTTCGAACAAGATTTAAAGCACTGTTGTGGGAGATGTCATCCATTGTCAACCCCTATCTTACCTTAGCAACCTTTATCATAAACTTTTTTGTAAGACTTCGACTTTTCGACTTTTATTAATTTTCTTACTTCCTGCCCAAAGGCCCAAAGACCCACCATTCTTTTAATTAATATCCTCATCTTGTGCGGTTACACACCAATGCCAACACCCAAAAGGAAGAGTGTAAGAACGAAAGAGAAAAACGCTCGGAAAACAAGACGATGAAAAACTTGTCATCTCCTTATCACCCGAAACGTACAACTCTAGACGCCAGCGGCGGTACTTGACTAGCTGGCACCATCATCATCGTCATCATCTTCATCCTCATCAACACCATGGTCGTCAACGCGCCATCATCATGGTCGTCGTCACCATGTTAAACTAATTTCTTCATCAGTTCTACTAAATGGTGTCTTGTCTTGGCGACAAGGCATCACCATGGTGTCAATGAGTCATCATCTATAATTGGCTACACAGTGTTGCGATAGTAGATAGTAGAAAAGAATCTGGTTTTGCACATCGAATTGATTTAATTTTTTATTGAATTAACGTGGTGCATATGCGTGTATACGTATGTGTAGATACGAGTATTTCGAGGATAACTGAAAAAAGTGTTGGCGACAAGAATGGAATGCAATTGATTTTAGAGTGACATAGTCTTTCATTCTGGCAAATTGGTATCTGATAAGTTCGTCGAAGTTTAATACCTTTCAATTTTATCCTGACCCTTCCAGGTCAAAATATGTTTTTCTTAATCCTGTTTGTCTGTATGGTCGTTCCAACTTTGGTTCGAAAATGTAACCTTTCGGTTCTCATTTGGTCGCTTGTGTTGATAGCATGCTTCCGTCTTTTTATGGATAGGACATTGAAGACATGAATCATGCAGTGGATGGAACTATCCTACAGTTTACGCATTGTGCACTAGGCCCCACCGCTGATCCAATAAAAATAAAAGCACTCCTTTCAGAAAATAATTTTAGAACTTCACCTCCCTCGACCTATGGTCTCATCTACGTAAAGCATTGGAGCGCTAAGCGTAACGATCAAATTCAGCATCTATAAGCTAAGAATTGGATTTTGAAATGCGCACGAAAAAGGAGTACAATCCTTTCTACAAGGAAACAGCGAGACTGCCACTAATTTCTCTCAAATCCGGGATCATCCGCTTGGTCAGTCTGCATCCTGGAAAGTTGTACCAAACATAGTTGTGTTCTTGAGAAACCCAATTATCAATGGAAATTAACCATGGAGACAAACTAATCCAGCGTGTGTCCTGAATCTTGAGAAATCCTCCTGTGCGCCCTTCATCTGAGCCGCATTATCCGACTGTGGCCTGGGACCCTGACAAGAGTCGAAGAATTCAGCCTTGTGACCGAGTTTACATATTTTAAAGTGGGTAAAGGATTTGTCAAGGACTTAAACGCAGTCAGGCCACTATATACGCAGACTCTTCGATCCTTCCACCTGTTTCTTACAATATACGAGTGGTTAATTGCCTTAAGGATTGCATATATCTCCGCTAAAAAACAGACGCATATTTGCCTAACGAAAAATGAAACCTAATAGTGTCATCCTACATGAAGTCACTAGCAACCCGTGAAAATTCGAATACATTCCATTCTTGAATCAGACTCGGATCGGAGTAAGCCTTGAACATACGCAAAGTCGATGTTGGAATTGCATAACAACCAAAGTTCTGACGCCATTGTATCAGACGCCATATCCAGTAAACAGGAGTCGAAGGATAATTGCCACGCAAAGTCATCAAAACTCCAGCGCGGATTATACCACAAGCCAACCCGCCTAAGACGAAGGATTGCTTTGAAAGTACTGTCCATGATATAAGTAGCAATAGGAGGTGATCAGTGCATGTAGAGCAAAGCCATGCGTACTCGGAAACCCGATACAGATCGTTGTTAGAAATCTTGTACAAAAGGCAGTTAGCCTACTGTGAGTTGTCAGTACTTAGCACCGTATATCTTAGCTGGATGCACTGCTACCTTAAAAAATTCCCTTTGATATGAATCGGAATTCTCTTACCACAAAGCAACCCAGAGAGATCAATCAACTTCATCCACCCATTATTTTGAAAGTAGAGTCTAGGTATTTATACTTGTCGACCTCTAGTTCTATGGCTATTTGCAACTCGTTTTCCTGTCTATTATGATACAAACCGTCATTTTCGAGTGGCGATCTCCTCTCCTGTAAAGATATATTGCACGTTCTGTGAGTCCTTCTTAGTTTGTAGTAGGAATGATTTCGTCCACGTATATAACGTTCTATGAGTAATAGCATTGTAGTTCAGGCCTTAAGTAGTTCATTTAGAGATCTCCAGCACAATAAATCTTTCTAGGTCGCGGTGCTTTTTGGGGCATATTGTCGTAACGGAAAGACCTTAGAGTAGGTTGAAGTGGCTGCCAGCAAACACTTAGACCAATAATAGGTCCATTATGATACCACGTGGAACATGGGAGAAAGTTTCTCTCTACCTACTCGTTGAACAATTTTGAGCTTCTTATGAAGCTTAAGAGGGTCTTAATGTCGATATTTTTCAGGTCGCCTATGTTGATGAAATAAGGGGCTCCTAGGTGAAGCTTCCTTCTACGAAAGAGAGTTGGGCAGAAACAAAGAAGGTGAAGAATATTTCCTCCTCTTCTTCATCCATGCATCTTCTGCAAAAGTCGTTCGCAAAAAGGCCCAGCCTTGTAGCATACTTGCCTATTAGACAGTGCCCAGTGATGATACCTATTTAAGCACCGATGTGCAATCTGTTGAGAGAAATTAAATTCTCGTTTTAGATCCAGCTTTGGCCAAATCTGTTCTGTCGTTAGACAGGTGGGTCCACTTCTCCGCCTAGGATTTGTACTCTCGAAAGCATTCAGCTTAAATTTGAGTTTGCAAGTAGCGATTGGCATACCTAAGGAACCTTTGTCCGGTAGGGTGGGTATAGTTCTTCCTATTCTTGCGAGTTCATCGGCCTTACAATTCTCTGGAATTTCCCTATGCCCCGCACCCAAAACTGGTGAACTGCTAAGCTATCTTCGCGAGAGACGAACGGCAGTCTTGCTCTACTAAGGAATTTATAGAGATCGATTCCAGGGATTTCATTGCTGCTTGGCTGTCTAAAAAGGTGCGAATATCTCTAGCATTATTTCTGCCGCTACAATGAGTTGGTACACAGAAAGAGAGCTTAAGATTAAACCTGTCCGCGAAAACGCCTCCACCAACTCCGTCGTTGGTTTTTGAGCCGTCAGTGTAGAAGTGGATCGACCCACCTTCTAAAAATGTATCATCGTTCCAGAGTGATCTGGGGGGGATGGTGACGAGGGAGTTATTTTCAAAATTAAAACGTGGGGTGGTTTAGTCCGTGTTTCGGGAGAGATTTTGAATTTATTCAGAAAGGAAGCGTGGCCAAATTCTTTTCTGGACCACAGTTGGGTAGCTCCAAGGCGAACGGCTGCATTCGCTGCCATTTGTTTGCTAAATATATCGAGGGGTATCAGGTGAAACAAAATGTCTAGTGCCGCAGAGAGGAACGTAAAGAGATTGGTGGTTTTTGAATTCCACGCTGAACTCATCATCCGTTCAAGCTTGGCACTTTTTGCTCTGGGAACTTTAGGACCTTTCATGCTTAGTGAAGAATATGCTTTCAGTGAAGATCTATTTGAGATTGTTATAGTAATAATATCTTCCGCAGTTCTGCGTTATATTAATTTAGTGAGGAACACCTCTCATCCACCCGAACCGTTTGCAAAGTCGGCAGAAGCTAATTCAAAAATCAAGTAAAGGATATACCAAGGCACATCATACTAAAATGCCAAAGATGTGATGGATAGTGAGTTTGCTTATGACCCGTTGTGGGTAAATTCGAGCCCAGCAGAGAGGGGGAATAAACAGCCACTCGGCCGTAAAGAGAAATGAAAATCATTAAAGGTTCTCGAACCAATAAACACCAAAGAAGGGTTTCTGATTGGAGTATATCTTGGTCAGATTTGAAATGCAACATTGTCTTTCTTGAAAAACTGGTGAGTGTTTGCCCTGAGTAAAAGTCGCTCTTAGCCTTGCTCCCTGTTATCATCAATTTTATTCGTTAACCCTTCGCCTAAAAATTGTATTTTGTGTAACAACAAGAACTTCGAGAACAACAACAGCAACGAGAAAATCAACATCAACAACAGGAAATACAGCCACAACAACAGCAACAACAACAACACCACCACCACCACCACCACCACCACCACCACCACCAACAACAACAACAACAGCAACAGCAACAACCACCGCAACAACAGCAACACCAAAGTCAACAACTTGAACTTCTACAACAAGAACAAAAACTGCACAAACAACTTAAACAGAAACAACATAAGCAAAAGAAAATGGAGTTAATACCGCTTCAGCAACATCCATCGAATACTTCTGTCACATCTATTCAGAAGTCGTCCTTGTCAAACCTAAACAAGATAAAACAGATCCGACATGCTCAACAAGCTCTTACTCCCTGTTGCAATTTAAACCTCCACAGCAGAAAAGAGTTCTGCGTTCAAACACGATTCCACTGGGGGACCTTCCTGCTAATGACGTGTCAAACGACAAATCTCCAATTGATGACTCGTCCTTGTTATTTCCTCCATTTAGTTGCAACGATGACCCCCTACCTCATACTTCTTCACGGCAGGAATCGTTGCTTCTAACATCTTCTTTCGTCAACCTAGCGGTTGTGAAAAAGCCTCCTCGTAGAACTATGGTATCTTCATTTCACAATATTATGAATTACATCAGCAGCAAAATGTCGGTGCATTCATCCCTTAAATGCATCAAGTATAATTTTAAGGAACCCCGCGAAATAGCATATTTTAAGCCGCTGACTCCTGACTCTCACTTCGAACTGCTACCATCGAGAGAATACTGGCCTGATAGGACTTTAGTCCATGAATATGTTTCTCGGACTAAGAACACGTCTTCCACACAGACTTCAGTACCTGCACCAGTAACGTCGCATCCAAGAAACGATTAGGTGTTCATTTAGACATTCCTTATTTGTCTGTAACTCCCCCTGAGCGTCTTTGTGTATATTACCAAAACGTCCGAGGGCTGCGAACTATGACATTCTCTGTATACCTTAATTTCCAAAAGCTCCCCTATGACATTATCGCCCTAAACGAAACTAATCTTACTCAAGATTTTAACAGCAATGAATTGTTTACATCCAATTTTAACGTTTTTCGAGATGATGGTCTAGGGAAAAAGGGATGATTCTTCGGGTCGAGGTGTTCTTCTGGCAGTTCATAATCGCCTTGACTCGACACTAGTTAAAACTTCGCTCACATCTAATTTCGAGTACATTTGTGCCAAAATAACAATTTCAAACCACAACATTTTTATCCTTTGCTGCTACATTCGACCGTTGTTTGATATTGTTGATCCTCGCGATACCGTCTTAATTCAGACAACTTGATCTCGTTTTCTCGTCAGATGCCGAAAACTGCATCTCTTATCCAAATATGATCATTACCACCCTCCTCTAGCTCTTACATTGTCTTACAATAATAATGAAAATGCTGTATAATCAGAGTACTCGTACAGCTTTAATTTCCGCAAGGCGGACTTCACAAAACTTAATAACCTTTTACTTAACAGTATTTTAAGAGTACACACATTTCTGTCGATAATGTACTTGGATTGTTTTACTTTGAAATTTTCAGCTGTTTTATGCAATCCGTCCCATATATGCCACAGAAGAGTTTCTTGTCCTCTCCACCTTGGTATACTAAAGAATTACGTTCACTTCGCAACAGAAGAAATAAGCTCTGGCGCATCTACCTCGAATTTCGCTCTGATTTCAACTTTTCCAATTACTTTCTTGTACATACGCATTTTTCCGAATTCTGTGATTTCCTTTATAACGTATATATTGACCGTATGCAATCTGACATTATCGCTGACCCCAAACGATTTTTTCATTTTATAAATACCAAAAAAAAGTCAGACAGCTACCCTTCGACTCTGACATTCTTCAATACATCGTCGAGCTATCCTAAAATAATAGCAAATTTATTCGCTCATTTCTTTAGTCAATCGTTCTCCAACCACACATCAGAGCGCGACTATTCTTACTTCTCTTACATGAGAGATTGTCCCCAGACCTCTTTAACTTCAATTGACATAACAGTGGCTCTCGTGGCAGAAAATATCGAAAGACTTAAATGCGATTACTCCACTGGCCCGGACAGTATACCTGCCGTAGTTTTAAAAAAATGTGTTAGCTCCTTAGCTCTACCCCTTACGGCTCTGTTCCAACTGTCTCTCTCTCAAAGCGCCTTTCCTATGCTTTGGGAAAGCTCTTATATTATTCCCCTTCATATCCTGCATACCTAAACTACTCGAAAGTATTGTTTACGATGCAATGTTTTTCCATTGTAAATCTATATTTTCCCCTCACCAACATGGTTTTTTAAAGGGAAGGTTTACAACCACAAACCTAACACAATTCGTATCCAGCGCCCTGTGCGCATTGGAAGATGGCAAGGAAGTCGATGTTGTTGCTACCGATTTCAGCAAAGCCTTCGATAAAATTGCGCACTCAATTTTATTTTTTAAATTCAAAGCTCTCGGCTTTCCGCCTGGGTATATCGCGTGGATCAAATCCTACCTTCATGAACGTAAATATGAAGTCCTTTTTAGATCATTTGTATTCGATCCATTTATGCCTTCCTCTGGAGTGCCTCAAGGTAGCCATCTTGGTCCCCTGATTTTCATTTTGTCAATTAATGATGTTGATGGCATAATTAAATATTCCCGCCTATCAGTTTATGCGGACTCCGGTGCTCTTCAAACTGACTTGAATAGCTTTTCTACTTGGTGTAATAAAAACTGTCTTGAGTTGAGTGTCAACAAATGCCAAGCTATTACTTATTCCCGGAAGCGTCTTCTGACAGACCCCAGAACGTATGCGATTTGCGACGAGCCTGTTCTCACTGTCATCTTTCTCCGTGATTTGGGCGTCATATGCGACAGTGAGCTTAATTTTCGTAGCCATATTAACAATATTATTAGCAGGGCTAATTCTGCACTAGGTTATGTGAAACGTTGGTCCAAGCAATTGTCAAATCCTTACGTCACGCAATCGCTGTATTTCACATTTGTAAGACCAATTCTTGAATATGCTTGTCAAGTCTGGTCTCCCTATCACGATACACATTCACATCGAATTGAGTGTGTCCAACGGAGGTTCATCCGTTTTGCTCTACGCGGACTCCCGTGGCCTGACAGATTCAACCTACCTCCTTATGAGCATCGGTTAAACTTGTTGAACAAGCAGTCGCTTGAAAAGCGTAGAAAAGTTGCCGATATACTATTTGTACATCAACTATTAACAGGCAATATTGATTGTCCTATGCTGCTCCAAACCATTTCACTCAGCACCAACCCACGTTTTCTGAGATCAGTACCTCTCTTCTGTCTTAAGTTTCGCCGTACAAACTACGGCTGTAATGAGCCTATGTCCTGAATGCTTCGTTCTGCTAACGACTGTCAGAACCTTTTTGATTTCCAGTGCAGTAAAAACACCCTTAGAAACTCTCTTTACTCCCCTTCCTCGCTCAGGTCTTGATATTTGTAAATTTTAACTAGCTTTTAAGTACACATTGTAAATTAGATTTAAGTTCTTTACAGCTTGTATTAAGCTAATTAAATTAAAATTCATTCCAATAGACCATCGATCTATATCTTAGGTTTCAAAAGTTAATGGCAATCGATGCCTTATTCACGCGATTATCAATGCTCTTCGTCCACTTTATATAAATTCATATACGAGTATATAAATATATTTATAGAGCTATTGAATTCGACCACTGGGTTCTGTTTGTCTCTCTCTCTCATGGTAGGCGGAATCAGAGGTGCTCTCTGGATTTCTTCAGAGTTCCTCCCATCCATGTCCTACTCAGCAATGGTCCATTTCTCGATTAAATCCCTTACCATTTCTCTGTCTAGTCCAGCTAATGACTTGGCAGCAACAAATTTTGAGGTTTAATCCTTCTTTACCAGTTTATCCCTATTTTTATTTCCTTTGATCCGCACGTGTCTTTTCACACAATTCAATCTGAATTGTAAACTTCAATTTGAATTGAAAACCTTAAAAAAGTTCAAAAGACAGTGAAGCGTTAATGCCTGTCTGCTACACGCGCCTGAACATTGCCGGGTATTAACATATTTCCGGCATGGTTTGGAAGCTAAATTTACAACCAGATAGCTTGTTTTAGAATGCGATTTCTTTGTGTTTCAAATCAGACACTGATCTATTGCTAATGGAGAACACGATCTCTGTTTCTTTGAAAATTAATCCCAAAGCTTGGCCACTGACAATATTATTAAGAACTTATCTGCCACAATGGATCATATCAGTGACAAAAAAAAAACATCGTCCTAAGCTTTAGTTCCTTACTTATGTTTCTCCTGCTATTCACGCTTCCTAGGGTCGTCTTCGACCAAGTGGCAACATCAAGTTGCAATGCTTTATGGTAAATCCTACTAAAAATGTTTAAATATGTTTGAAAGCATTATAAATTATCTTAACAGTTTTTTGACAAAAGTCTCTTACTTACCCGTATACCTCTACCCATTGCTTATAGTTAAAAAAAACTTCTCTAAGCCTCAAAATAAAAGAAGAATAATTGTATGTACATAACAGAAATTTCAAAGGTCATATATGGGTTGCCTCGAAAAATGAGTTAATGCCAAAAACATAATTGTTATATATCGTACATACATATGTTTATACGTAAGGCTTCAAATGTTGGCAATTAATTTCCTTCAATGTACCACTTACAAACCCCCAAATCCGTGTATCCTCTGTCAACCTAAAATACCAATTTTTTCTTCCTTTTTTTTTTTTTTGTTTTCAACCGAAAAACAACCATCACAAGATAGAGGTTGATTTAATTCCCTCTACCCTCTCTGGGTATTCCTCTTTCTCTGAATTTGAAGTGGCATCCTTGCCACAAACACTCATACATCCAAACAGTTCCACCTCATACTATGTAGCCACCCTCTTTCACTGCCAGTCCTTACGACCGAATATTTATAATAATTTTCTACGAGGAAAAAGCTTAATACTATCTTTACCAACCCCCTACAGCCAACTCGGTAGCTCATTTCATTTAACATGAATTCTTCTTTCTCTTCCATTTTGTCTTTTTCATTCTCTACTTCATAATTATTATTTCATTTCCTTCTCTCTGGCAAGATAAAAATGGTTACACCATCCTAAGCTACTACTATTCGGTGCCACTGTTCCTATCCCTAAGCTTGACAGTGTATAGGGATGGTATGTCGGAAGTTGAACGAGTTTCACAGAGGGCACCACTGTATACTTTATCTGCGACTATAGCGGTATTGAGATGATGATTATGATGATGGTGGTGTTGTAGAGGTTGCTGGGAGCAGAGTTCGTGTCTACAACTCTCAGTAGGGGGTAGTTAGTCGTCTATAGATATGTAGATGCTCGTACAGCCTGCTAACTTGCGAAGGACGAAATAGGAGAAAAAAAGAGTAATAACTGACTCGACTGCCATGAAAGAAGAATGACGAAGGAATGAGCAGAAGGAGGGAATAGATGGAATTCCGAAAATCCTCAGGAAAAAAGAATATATCACGAACAAGAGAAACAAAAAAGAAAACCGAGAAACTTTTTCCTTCGTCTTCCGTGAATATTTCTCATAGACTTGCCCCCACATCACCACCCTCTGTTGCCCATCCTCTCGACAAATGACTTCATAGCGGTACACACGTATAGTAGATTCGTAAACATACTGTTGCCGTTATAAGGATTTATAATAAAAAAAAAAAAAGGGACATGGGTTGGGGGTGGAAGCATGATGTTAGGAAGAAGATGGTTGATTTCGAATGGATTTTAATGCGATGATGTCGATCTGCATAGAGAAGGATGACTAGGGAAGGACGAGAATGGTGTAGAAAAGAGGCAAAAAATAGAATAAAAAAAGGACGTAACACAAGGCATTTCCAAGGATCAGCAGCAAAACTTTATTGTTGCGAGAAAAAGGAAAACTGGGAGCCCATAAGTTACAGCGAGGGTCCTTATAAAGTGACTGTGTATGTGTTTGTGTATCAGTACTTCTTTTCCAAGATATATTTGTGCAAAAAACGCCACGCTAAATAGAAATGGAAATGAAAGTTTAAAATTATGGAAAACTGCGCCCAACATCAACAACGAAGAAGGCGAAGACTACAACAACGACGACGACAACAACGACGATGACGACGACGACGTCGACAACGATGTTGACTATGAAAAGGATACAAGGGTCGTGGTGTATGTGATGTGAATGTTGGGTGGATAGAATGATAATTTAAAAAGAACCCACACCCAACGATGGCACGATAAGAGTAGGTACTATATGTAGAAGAGAGCCTAGAAGAAAGGCCAACAGCGGAACAGGTCAGAAATAAACACAAAAGAGATTAGGTGGTGGTATGCCAGGATGTGAGTCGGGCGACTGTATGGAAGGAGATTGCGATGTTGTCGGCAGGAAAAGTTTTTCCCAAGTTTGTTATTTTTTAATGCCATGTCGTTTGGAAAACACTTGGAGCGGTTTAAAATGTTGCCAACACATAACAGAAAAGAGGGTTTTGATGGAGGGGAAAAAAGGGGGGTGGTGGCCACCATGTTAAAGTACTAGACACTGCCGGGGTGGAAACGTTGTAGGGAGTATAGATAACAATCTGTAAGGTAGTGTTAAGCTTCGTCTTTTTTCTTTTGTGATTCTCTTTTATCGAGAAGGTGGCGAGGAGGAATGTGGAGAGATTCTTTGGATCAAAATTTTCAGAGCCATAACATCAGTGCATTGTTATAATAGACATGAAGAAATAGTTTGGGGAATCTTCTTTGAATAAGTTGGAAATTCTTCTTTGAAATGTGCTATTAGTATTGAATGTGTGATGGTCAAGCGGTAGTGCATGCCATTATATAAAAACTCAAGCGTTGTCACTTAGCTTAGGTCTTCCAGCTCCTACTCTCAACCTTCACCTGGTGAGAGTTGAGTGCCTAGTACCTTGGTCGGAGATAGAGTAACCAACCGTTTTGGAGGATTTTTGGCGGCAGCAAATGAAAGAGAGGGAAGGATGCTCTCTCAGTAGAATAACGAAATGAACTGGTCCTTCAGGTTGTGGTTTGTGCCATCGGGTTAACTTCCCTACTATGTAAAGAAAAACCGGTTACGAAGCAACCAACAGCCTCGGATACCCTCGGATACCACCCTTCCAAACGTAAAATGAACAATCTTTGTGTGCACGTGAAATGTTAGGTATTTCTAAAAACCACGTGCAGCCGAACAACTTGCGGAGGCCCTAGGCGGATGCCATCGCCATGGGATGGGCCGGCAAAGGAGGATAAACAACTGTGACATCTACTACGGCGCGCGATTGCCACAGACAACAAGGAAAACGTCTCTTCGGTTACGGATTTGTCATTAGAGGCAGACTTAGGCAAGAAGTCTTGAATTTCCGGCATGTGAACGACCGCCTCACGACTATCGGTATCAAGACTAGATTCGCCAATATTAGCCTAATATGCGCTCACGCCGCTCATGAAAAGATGGCCTACACGCCTTTAGTATCGTGGTCGGAAAGCAGAGCCTGGACGACACCACATCCGACAACGGATTGAGGATAGTCGACTTTACGTTGGGATGAAACGTTATCATAGCTATTACGCGGTTCCTACGTTTTGCTATTCACAAGCGGACCTTGTTCTCTTTTAATCGAAAACCATCAACCAAATCGATCACATTGCGGCAACGCAAGGCACTCTTCAAACATTCTGAGTTTCCGGACTTTCCGAGGAACCCGTGTGGCCTCGGCTCACTACCTTGTTGTAGTCAAGGTACGGATGTGGATATCCAGAATGGAGAGAAATCAACAAAATACTGTGAGGAAGTTTGACTTCAATCGCAAGAGATCGGCAGAGGCTTTATCGATCGAGTCTCTTTTAATTTTAAACTAAGTCCTATGCCGTCAGCAAAAATGCGGAACACCACTTGCAGCGCTGCCAACAAGCCATCAAAAATGCCGCTTTTGATGTACTGGGTTTCTCTCGGACACCACAAGGAAACCTCTGGTTTGATGAGGAATGCCGACAAGCATGTTCAGCAAAACGAGAGGCGTACAAATCTGTGCTGCATAGAAGGACTAGAGCTGTTCGCAAGCTCTACGAACGGCGGAGAAAAGAGGAACATTGACTTTTCGAAAAGAAGAAAAGGATCGCCAGAAGCTCTCGATTGAGGAGATTATGGAAATTTATATCAGGAATGATGTTGTTGAAAATTTAACCAAGAGCATAAAAAACATGTCAGGGTTTCAAAGCCACAACAGAAGGCTGCAGGAAGGAAAATGGCAATATAGTAGTAGAATCGCAGTCGGAGCTGAGGATATGGAACGAATACTTCTTCTGACTGTTAAACGGCGATGATGACCAATATTCCGCTGTCAGGCAGAATAGGCCATGCAACAGTGACTATGACAGTCAAGATCAACCAATCAGAATGTAGTCAGGATAGCGAAATCTAAAATTGAATCCAAACGATCACATGTTCGCGGTCGCCAAAAATGCTGCAAAATGTCTAGGATTCCTTAAGCGGTGCAAAAAATATTTTACCCCGTCTGATCTGGCCTCCATCTTTAAGGCATTCATTCGCCCAAAGCTGGAATATAACGCCCACATATGGTCTGGTGCACCCAAGACCGCTCTGCACATTCTAGATAGGGTACAGAATCGCGCCTTAAAACTTATAGGTGATAGAGACATTGTGAACTCCATAGTCTCACTTGAACATCGTAGAAATGTCTCATGTCTTTCCCTATTTCATGGTTTTTTTTTTATAAAAAATGCTCCAGCGAAATAGCCAGTTGCATTCCTCCCCTTCAAAACTTCACCCGCAATACGCGTCATGCTTCGAATGCACATAAGTTCACCCTCAAGCCCAACTTCGGACGTACTGTCAAATATAGGGATTCTTTATTAGCCGAACAACACGTTTGTGGAACGAACTACCAGCCTCTGTATTTCCAAATCATTACAACCTTCAAACATTTAAAGCCAAGGCAAACCGCCATCTCCTTCGTTCCTCTACCCCCTTTTCCTATCCGCCCGTGCCCTGAGCATCAGTATAAGGGTATTAATAATCCCTTCGGCGCGCGGGTATTATAAAAAAAATAAATAAAAAAAACTGGTGGAGCCGACGTATGGCCTTGTCACTGAAATTTTCAAGGCAGGAGGAGATGAATTCGTAAAGGGCATGTACCAGCTCATTTGTAAATTGGGTTGGACGGAGTATACCCGATGAATGGAACATCACCATCAGCTACAGAGCAATAAGTTTCTCAAGATCGTATATTATGTGAACGCCTCAAACCGATGGCCATAAACCTGAAAGGTCATTATTAGTGTTGTTTCAGGCTGAGAAAGTACACCATAGACTAAATATTAACGCTACGGCAGAAAAAAACAAACAAAACCCAGGAATATAAAATCGATACGCACCACCTCTTCATCGATTTCAAAGTTCCTTATGATAGCGCGTATAGAGACGAGTTGTACAAAGCCGTACCTACTATCTGTATCGCTGCCAAGCTTGTCCGTTTGTGTAGGATGACGATGGAGATCTCTCGCTGCTCCATCAAAGTGAAAAAGAACACCACCGAAGCGTTTGATGTCAGGAAAGATCTTAGACAAGGTGACGCGCTATCCTGCGATCTTTTTAACACTATACTTGAAAGAATTTTATGGAACTCACAAGCCAACACCGGAAGTGCAATATTTTACAAGTCTAAACAACGACTCGCTTACGCCGATGACATTGACATAATCGGAAGGGCTCAGCGGGCCGTCAGTGGGGCAATTGCGAGTATTGATAAAACAAAATATATGCTGTCTACAAAAAAGGACACCCAACATCGGCGTCTTGGGCAGAGGTAGTAATGCATTTTTTCTACCTATGCTCTATGGTGAGCTCCGCAAATGACACCAATTGGGGAGATCAAACGAAGAATTACTCTTTCCAATCGATGTTTTTATAGGCTAAGAAGGCAAGGCAAGGAGAAGATCGGTGAGTAAGAGATAGTGAATAGTGGTTCATGAGAAGCGATGAAAGCGGAATGGGTAGTCAGCGACTTACAATATTGGCATAAACTACACTTGCAAAATCATCTTATCTTCAAAAATATATATCATAAAATTAAAATAAATAGTAAAACTATGCAGTTACGTTATAAATAAGTATCGTTTCATTAAATAAAAATTGTTATTTTGTGTTGACACCTTTAACTTAAAACCAATGCTATTCTTTTTTGCATTGATCTTATTTCTGTGTTTGTAGCTTAAGTCCATTTGTATGATTTTTCAGGAGAGGCATTTAAAGTTGTCGCTCATGTGAAAATCGTATGAAATTTATGAATTGTGGCACTACTCCGATAGCCGTTACTCGGCAGTCTTTACAGATATGCAGATAAAAATTGAGAAAGAATACTTTGTGTAATTGGGAACATTTTTCTGCAATTAATTCAATTTTGACTTAAGTTGACTTAAGCTACTTCAGCTTATTGCCACAGATTTCATTCCACTCTTGTTCCAAAAAGAATTTAAGCGACTTTTTTAATTTTTCTTGAGTGCTGCGGGATATTGCGCTCCAGAATACCCCAAAGGTGGTATTGGTGTAGTAGTAACGTCGTCAATTACCACGCTAATGGTGCATGGTTCAAATCCTGATGTCAACAAGCATTTACCATATTTATTTCTCATGAAATATATAAAGTCAGTCCGATCAATTGCGAAAGCTTGTGTGAACACTACTGCGAAGGCATAACACTGGCAGTAGCTTGGTCATATGGCTGGAAAAGTTGTTCTCTCTGTTGGTAATAACTTGCCTACGACATCGGCTATCGGGGGAAAAAATACTGTGAATAAGAGCAAAGACAAAAATAATAAAAATCTCCCGAGTTATCTGGACGCCACCCCCGTAGTTTCTCTGAAGCATAAACAACTGAGCTTTAAGCCGCTACACCTCTATCTATCCTTTTCAATGCCCGTACTGTGTGTCAACATGTTAAGGGTATTCATAGCCCCTTGAGTGCGTGCAAATTATAAAAAAAATGTGCTTAATTGGATTGAAATCTGAAGACTTCACATTCAGCAAGTCAATGCCATTTTCGGCAAACCATGTCATTGAATGAGGAGACTTGTGGCAGGGTGCTTTATATTGGTGGAATTTGAAATTTCGATTGTTTTCATCACCAACAATCTGCTAAAAGCAGGAAACAGAATATTTTCCATGGCGTTTATGTATTTTCAAAAGTCCACACCGACCATCACATACGAACATTTTCCCGATTTCATCCACAGTCAAGCAGTTCCGAATCGTAATGCTGCCACCAGGTGAATCAAACTATAAGGAAATAACCCATTTAACCTCTGCAGCTTGTAACACTAATAGTTTTATACAAATTTCTTGTGAAGCTTTTTTTTACAGTTAGCACCATGCATTCTGGGTTGTATTCTTCGCCTTACAAGCCATACACCAAACAACTGCAATGAAAAATGAAATTTCTTAAAAATTAAGAAAAAAAGCCTTAGAAGAAAATTGTATACAACTATTATACCCGGCGTTATAGTGGCGGTTTAAACTTCGGTTAAGTTAAACTCAAAATCGAGTTTAAACAAAGTACAATACTTAAACTTTGAGTGCCTTACAGTAGAACTTGAACGAATGTTTTGTTAAACTCCGGTGTAACTTTTCTCGCCTGTTTTGTAGATCACTGCAAATGTCAAACTCATTTGTTTTGAAATTTTCGCCAGACAGATATAATATATTATCGAACTGCTACAAATGACGATCGATGTAGTTAGCGAGGAACATTTAACGAACTGGAGTTAAGATGAGTGGTTGATTTTCTTTCTTATATGCATATGGTATATGGAAAATAATTGACTTGAATTGCTTCTCGATAATTTTCTCCCGTATGTGCTGCAAATATTGCTATTAGAAAATCATTACCAATTTCTGTAAAAACTCTAATCATCGTAAATCCTTTCTTTTTTTCTTAATTACCCGCAACAACTATTATTGTTACTTACTTTACTTTTTTACTTATGTCCTGTATCCCCTTGTGGGTCCTAGGGCCTCTACTACGCCTATGCGCCATCGTGTACGGTTCCTGGCAATGTGTCTGAGTCTCCCCAACTTTTCCCTAACTGCCGTGCCTCCTTCTCGACTGTTCTGCGCCATGTTCTCTTCGGATCGGCAGGTCTTCTGCCATCCTGAGTTAGAGGGTTCGCTATGTAACTGTCACCCTTTCGGAACGTGTGACCAATCCACTGCCACTTCCGCCTTTGGATGGTTCTGCCTATTAGTTTCTGACCCGTTCTCTCGTAAAGGTGTTCGTTAGAGATACGATTGGGCCAGAAAATCCTTAAGATATTGCGCAGGCACCAATTAACAAACGTTTGCAGCTTTCTGGTGATAGTAGTGGCCATTCTCCACGTGCTGCAACCATATAACAGCACAGATTCAACGTTGGAGCGGAACAGTCATATTTTGGTGCTCAAACTGATTGCATTGTTTCGCCATATTTTGGACAACATACCGAACGCGAACTTTGCTTTGGCGATCCTGTTGGCTATATCCAGTTCGGTTCCACTATCGGTCGAGGCAATACTCCCAAGATACTGGAAATCTCTCTCTACCGGTTGTCCAGCAATCCATATTTGAGCCGATGAGTTAGTTCCAAGGCTGATAATTTTAGTTTTTGCCGTATTCATTTTCAGCCCGACGACACCTGCCTCCCTCTCCACATCTGCTTACATTTGGTGGAGGTCCATAGTTCTGTGGGAGAGTAAGCATACATCGTCAGCGTAGTCAAAATTTAATTTTTTTTTTTTTTTTTTTCCGAGGGTAGGTGAAAATCTTCAACAAGACACTATGAGGATCGACAGCGCGTGCTCATAGTAGTGTGGGATTCTTACCCACTAAAAAACCTCCCTTCAAAACAGACTTGTTTTTATTTTTACTACAACTAAGTATTCGACTTATCAAGTAGTTTTCGTTTCGCGAAATAATGACGTTTTGCAGGCACCTTCCCATTAGAAGTTCCTGCCAGCTCCGCAGTTTAGACATGGTTACTTATCGCGCTAGGTCTAAAGGTTTGGTTCTTTGTAGACGGCGCAGTAAATTTCTTTCTTCCAAAAGTTGGAGGACTGTAATATTTACGTGACTTTCTAGTCGACTTCTATGCTTTCTCGCGTAGGTTTGAATTTCGTCTTCGATTGTTTTAATGCCAAGGTCTCTGTGGATATCGCTATTTCTGATATACCATGGCGCATTTACAATACCTCTTAGCACTTTGTTTTCAAAAGTTTGTAAAATTTTAATATTACTTATTTTGGTACAACCCCAGAGTTGTATACCATATGTCCATACAGGCTTTAGCACTTGCTTATATAAAAGCAGTTTGTTATATATATTAAGCTTGGAATATTTTCCAAGTAACCAATGCATTTCTCGATATTTGTTATCTAGTTCTTTGCGTTTTTTCTTAACGTGCGTTTTCCATTTCAGCTTTGTATCAAGTGTCATTCCAAGATACTTAGCCTCGTTTGCAAACGGGATTTGAACCGAGTTTGAAAAGATCGGCAAATTATTTATTTTTTTATAAGTAAAATTTACATGAACAGATTTGGCCTCGTTGAGTGCGATTCGCCAAATCTTTGTCCATTCATTTACTCTATTCAAAGCTTCTTGCAGTTTTTCTGTAGTATCTTCGACCGTTTTACCTACTGCCAAGATAGCAGTGTCGTCGGCAAATGTAGCTAGCTCAGTGCCTTCTACTTGCGGTATATCACGAGTGTATAATAGATATAAGACTGGACCAAGAACGCTTCCTTGCGGCACCCCAGCCATTATTTCCTTAAAATCTGAATATTCGTTTCCACATTTGACGCGGAATAGCCTATTCGTAATGTAGTTCTTCAAAATATTATATAGGTGCTCTGGCAGAACTTTTTTTTTTTTTTTTTTTTTTTTTTTTTTCCGAGGGTAGGTGAAAATCTTCAACAAGACACTATGAGGATCGACAGCGCGTGCTCATAGTAGTGTGGGATTCTTACCCACTAAAAAACCTCCCTTCAAAACAGACTTGTTTTTATTTTTACTACAACTAAGTATTCGACTTATCAAGTAGTTTTCGTTTCGCGAAATAATGACGTTTTGCAGGTACCTTCCCATTGGAAGTTCCTGCCAGCTCCGCAGTTTAGACGCGGTTACTTATCGCGCTAGGTCTAAAGGTTTGGTTCTTTGTAGACGGCGCAGTAAATTTCTTTCTTCCAAAAGTTGGAGGACTGTAATATTTACGTGACTTTCTAGTCGACTTCTATGCTTTCTCGCGTAGGTTTGAATTTCGTCTTCGATTGTTTTAATGCCAAGGTCTCTGTGGATATCGCTATTTCTGATATACCATGGCGCATTTACAATACCTCTTAGCACTTTGTTTTCAAAAGTTTGTAAAATTTTAATATTACTTATTTTGGTACAACCCCAGAGTTGTATACCATATGTCCATACAGGCTTTAGCACTTGCTTATATAAAAGCAGTTTGTTATATATATTAAGCTTGGAATATTTTCCAAGTAACCAATACATTTCTCGATATTTGTTATCTAGTTCTTTGCGTTTTTTCTTAACGTGCGTTTTCCATTTCAGCTTTGTATCAAGTGTCATTCCAAGATACTTAGCCTCGTTTGCAAACGGGATTTGAACCGAGTTTGAAAAGATCGGCAAATTATTTATTTTTTTATAAGTAAAATTTACATGAACAGATTTGGTCTCGTTGAGTGCGATTCGCCAAATCTTTGTCCATTCATTTACTCTATTCAAAGCTTCTTGCAGTTTTTCTGTAGTATCTTCGACCGTTTTACCTACTGTCAAGATAGCAGTGTCGTCGGCAAATGTAGCTAGCTCAGTGCCTTCTACTTGCGGTATGTCACGAGTGTATAATAGATATAAGACTGGACCAAGAACGCTTCCTTGCGGCACCCCAGCCATTATTTCCTTAAAATCTGAATATTCGTTACCACATTTGACGCGGAATAGCCTATTCGTAAGGTAGTTCTTCAAAATATTATATAGGTGCTCTGGCAGAACTTGTCGTAATTTAAACTTTAAGCCTTCGTGCCAGACCTTGTCAAAGGCTTGAGAAACGTCAAGGAATACGCTTGAACAAATCTTTTTTTCTTCAAGTGATTTTTCGATTACATGTGTTATTCGATGTACTTGTTCAACTGTAGAATGCTTACTTCTAAATCCGAATTGATGATCAGGGATGAGATGCCTTTCTTCTATAACCGGCTGTATTCGCCTAACCAATATTCTCTCGAACACTTTGGATATAATTGGAAGAAGCGAAATCGGTCTATAAGAGGTTTTTTCATTCGGCGGTTTTCCAGGCTTAAGGACCATTATAACTTCGGCGACTT
Source organism: Brachypalpus laphriformis (assembly GCA_945910035.1). NCBI lineage: Eukaryota > Metazoa > Arthropoda > Insecta > Diptera > Syrphidae > Brachypalpus > Brachypalpus laphriformis. The sequence goes on from OX246756.1 coordinate 42,339,212, forward strand.
TCCATTGACTGGGAACATATTCTAGTCTAATCGCGGCGTTTATAATGAACAGAAGCTTAATTAGAGCTTTTCTTGGTAGTGCTTTAAGAACCTCTCCCGTAATTAGGTCGTATCCAGGAGCTTTCTTAGGTTTAAGTTTCTTTATTTCTTCCTTAAGTTCGGTAAGCGTTGCATTTCTTATTACACTATTGTCTATATACGACGTATTTATATTTTCAATAATAGCTTGCCCATCAAACGGTTTGAAAGTTTCTTCCAGGTGGGCGGCAAAAACTTGCGCTTTCTCTTTATCATGCCTGGCCCATTCGTCTTGATTTTTCCTAATTGGCGCGGCTTGAATTTGAGGTTTTTTAATACCTTTTATAGCCTTCCAAAGCGAATAGTTAGAATCTTTTTCTGCCGTTAAGCTTTCTAGGTAAGTTTGTATTTCATTATTCTTAAGGTCTTTAATAGATCTTTTTAGTGAGTTGCACAAACGGTTAAGATGTGCTTTATGTTGCGGAGCCCGAGTTTGTTGCCATCTTTTACGCGCTTTTCTCTTCTCCTTAATCATCTCTTTTATTTCCAGCGGATAAATTTTAATGTAACTGGCCGGGGTTCTCCTTAGGTTGGGAGTATTCTTCCACGCGGCATCCTGTAAGATTTCGACGAAGCGATCTACTTCAACTTCAAGTTCATAGGGCGTTTTAAGTGATACGCTCAGCTCAATATTTGCTTCAATATCTTTTTTAAAGCCGTCCCAATTAGTTTTCGCGCCAGTTAATCTGGCCGGTCCTACTTTTTTAATCAAAGCTTCGCTTATCGTCATAATGATTGGAGAATGATCAGAGGAGAGATCAAAGCTTTCTTCAACTTTTATACAGTTGCTAGATATTCCTTTAACAACAAAGAAATCAATCAGATCTGGTATCTTATTTCTATCAGTTGGCCAATATGTTGGTTTACCCGTCGAGTAAAAATCACAACTGAATTGCATACCCGCATTATAAAGCTTTCTACCTTTCTGAGAGGCGTACCTTGAGCCCCAGAAGGGGTGTTTCGCGTTGAAGTCACCACCAATAATAAAATTTGGTTTAAGGAAGTTGAAGATGTTTGTGAAATCACTTTCATCAAGTTTACATCGCAGTGGACAATATATAGACGAAATGTTGAAAGCAAAATGTCTATTTCTAACGCGTACCGTGCTTACTTGCATTGCTTCTAATTCAATTTTTATTTCCGCTGAGTGTTCGATATTTTCTTTTATAAACAAAGATGATCCGCCTCTGGCTCTTTCCGATGGGTGAAAGGCGTGATATCCGCTATATCCCCTTATCTTAATATTCGATTGCTTTTTCAGATGAGTTTCACAGACCAAGCATATATCAATATCTTTCTCTCGCATAAATATTTCTAACTCGTCGAGTCTTTGTATGAGCCCGTTAGCGTTCCAAGTAAGAATTTTAAGCGTTTCTTTCATATTCTGGTTGAAGTGCGCGTGTTATGAATGTTGTTTTCTAGTGCAACTAGTCTCTCGAAAATTAGTTTATTTGTTTTGCATTGCTCTTCAAGTTTCGCAAGAATTAGGGAAAAAACATTGGATACATGATCTTCAGAACTACCTCTATCACTAGTTTTCAATGTCGCAACTTGAGAAGGAGTTCTGCTCTGGCAGAACTTGTCGTAATTTAAACTTTAAGCCTTCGTGCCAGACCTTGTCAAAGGCTTGAGAAACGTCAAGGAATACGCTTGAACAAATCTTTTTTTCTTCAAGTGATTTTTCGATTACATGTGTTATTCGATGTACTTGTTCAACTGTAGAATGCTTACTTCTAAATCCGAATTGATGATCAGGGATGAGATGCCCTTCTTCTATAACCGGCTGTATTCGCCTAACCAATATTCTCTCGAACACTTTGGATATAATTGGAAGAAACGAAATCGGTCTATAAGAGGTTTTTTCATTCGGCGGTTTTCCAGGCTTAAGGACCATTATAACTTCGGCGACTTTCCATTGACTGGGAACATATTCTAGTCTAATCGCGGCGTTTATAATGAACAGAAGCTTAATTAGAGCTTTTCTTGGTAGTGCTTTAAGAACCTCTCCCGTAATTAGGTCGTATCCAGGAGCTTTCTTAGGTTTAAGTTTCTTTATTTCTTCCTTAAGTTCGGTAAGCGTTGCATTTCTTATTACGCTATTGTCTATATACGACGTATTTATATTTTCAATAAGAGCTTGTCCATCAAACGGTTTGAAAGTTTCTTCCAGGTGGGCGGCAAAAACTTGCGCTTTCTCTTTATCATGCCTCGCCCATTCGTCTTGATTTTTCCTAATTGGCGCGGCTTGAATTTGAGGTTTTTTAATACCTTTTATAGCCTTCCAAAGCGAATAGTTAGAATCTTTTTCTGCCGTTAAGCTTTCTTGGTAAGTTTGTATTTCATTATTCTTAAGGTCTTTAATAGATCTTTTTAGTGAGTTGCACAAACGGTTAAGATGTGCTTTATGTTGCGGAGCCCGAGTTTGTTGCCATCTTTTACGCGCTTTTCTCTTCTCCTTAATCATCTCTTTTATTTCCTGCGGATAAATTTTAATGTAACTGGCCGGGGTTCTCTTTAGTTTGGGAGTATTCTTCCACGCGGCATCCTGTAAGATTTCGACGAAGCGATCTACTTCAACTTCAAGTTCATAGGGCGTTTTAAGTGATACGATCAGCTCAATATTTGCTTCAATATCTTTTTTAAAGCCGTCCCAATTAGTTTTCGCGCCAGTTAATCTGGCCGGTCCTACTTTTTTAATCAAAGCTTCGCTTATCGTCATAATGATTGGAGAATGATCAGAGGAGAGATCAAAGCTTTCTTCAACTTTTATACAGTTGCCAGATATTCCTTTAACAACAAAGAAATCAATCAGATCTGGTATCTTATTTCTATCAGTTGGCCAATATGTTGGTTTACCCGTCGAGTAAAAATCACAACTGAATTGCATACCCGCATTATAAAGCTTTCTACCTTTCTGAGAGGCGTACCTTGAGCCCCAGAAGGGGTGTTTCGCGTTGAAGTCACCACCAATAATAAAATTTGGTTTAAGGAAGTTGAAGATGTTTGTGAAATCACTTTCTTCAAGTTTACATCGCAGTGGACAATATATAGACGAAATGTTGAAAGCAAAATGTCTATTTCTAACGCGTACCGTGCTTACTTGCATTGCTTCTAATTCAATTTTTATTTCCGCTGAGTGTTCGATATTTTCTTTTATAAACAAAGATGATCCGCCTCTGGCTCTTTCCGATGGGTGAAAGGCGTGATACCCGCTATATCTCCTTATCTTAATATTCGATTGCTTTTTCAGATGAGTTTCACAGACCAAGCATATATCAATATCTTTCTCTCGCATAAATATTTCTAACTCGTCGAGTCTTTGTATGAGCCCGTTAGCGTTCCAAGTAAGAATTTTAAGCGTTTCTTTCATATTCTGGTTGAAGTGCGCGTGTTATGAATATTGTTTTCTAGTGCAACTAGTCTCTCGAAAATTAGTTTATTTGTTTTGCATTGCTCTTCAAGTTTCGCAAGAATTAGGGAAAAAACATTGGATACATGATCTTCTGAACTACCTCTATCACTATTTTTCAATGTCGCAACTTGAGAAGGAGTCTTTACATTAAAGTTTGGACGGTTTCTTGCTTTGATCTCCCGTGAGTTGTCGGTCGTGTACGTACCCTTAACTGTCTTCGCCGCTTGAGCATAAGACTGCACGCCAATATTCGGAGATTTTGCTTCTGTTACCTTATCTCTATCACTTTCGGATTTTTTATCATTAACCGATCTTAAGTTAATATTGACGGACTTTCTATCTTTCGCTGCTTTTTTCGTAGCTATTTTGGGTCTGTTCTTGATTGGTTTCATATTCGGACGCATCGAATTTTTTAGCGTATCGCGGCGTTTTTGAAGCTCTTTCGCCACTTCGCAACCTCGATAGTTCGCAGGATGTTTTCCTTTGCAATTTATACAAGTGGCTGGGGTTTGCTTGTTTAGGTGACACTATTCCGAGAGATGTTTACCTGCGCATTTGACGCATCGCGGCTCTTTCTGGCAGTAAGTCTGCGTGTGATTGAAGCCTTGACAGCGCTTACACTGCGGAATCGATCTGGAGGTCTTACGCATGGGTTCGATTTTGACCACGATGTTTAGAATAGTCTTGATACCATATATAATATCTTTATTTTCGTCTTTATCAAAACTAAGCATGAATAGTGGAAGACCGCGCTTTACCAATTTTTCATGATCTCCCTCCGACTGTTGCTTCTCCTTCTTGGTAATATTGACGGCATCAAGAATTTTAAAGCCTTTGTCTTGAAGGTCGTGCATTACATCTTCTTTAGTGCACGAGGGGTGGAGTCCCCTTGCTACAACACGCAGTGGTCTTTCTAACTTATTTTCATAAGTATACCACTGAATCTTTTCGGCATTCAATTTTTTAGATACTGATCGGTAACCGTCGGCATCATCGACATTGATTTTCCACGTATTGTTTCGCAGAGATGTCACCTTAAACTTCGAAGCCAGAGTTCCTTTAAGGAGGCAATGCAACTTATTATAGTCTGTAATTCCAACGACGTTTATCGGTGGCGGAGGACGTAATTTTGGTTGTTGTTGCTTTTCTTGCATCTCCTTGCGCTTTTCATCTTTTTGTGGCTCGACTTCCGGTGAGGAACCAGCTTTTCGTTTTTTGCTAGGTCGTTTCTTTTCGACCCAATTCGTTTCGCGTGTTAGCTCTTCTTCATCCGTCTGGTATTCGCGACTAGGTGAGCGATGTGAGCTAACTGTATTTTCTTTTTGTAGGTACGTGTTTTTTAGGGCATTTTTTTCTTGCCTGAGTAAATCTACCTCTTTCTTGAGCTCACGATAGAGTAGCTCCATTTCGCTAAGCTTGGTACGGAGTACGTCGTTTTCCTCTTCAATGCTTTTAGATTTCGCTGAGTCCCGTTTTTCACGCGTTTGCGCTTCCGGCGGACTTCTTTTTTGCGGAGACGTTCGATCTTGTTGGTGGAGATCGAGATACCCTTGTACTTTTTGAGAAGGGATTTATAAGGTGCAATAAATGCCTCTCCCCAGAATCCGTAGAGCCGACCTCGGAAGAGGGTGGATTTTCCAGTTTACCTGGACTGCCACCTGGGGTATTTAAATCTTTTGTTTTGTTCATTGCATGTTTTTTGTATACGCCATACTCGGTATACGGAGGGTGGATTTTAGTCGCCTCTTACGACAGGCATGCCTACCTCGGGTATATTCTAACCCCTACCCGAAGGGGGTGAAGGGGAGCGTAGTCAAAATGTTTCAGTTGAGATGTAAGAGTCCATCGAATTCCTCCGTTTCCCGTCGACAAAGCTGCATAAAGCACATCTCTAATCACCAATAGAAATAATATTGGTGAAAGGGTACAGCCTTGTTTTACCCCACTTTGGATATCAAATTCCTCAGACAACCTCCCCCTGTCCAGAACGTGACATTTGGAGCCTTCATATGTAGCTTTGATAATAGCAATTAGTTTATCGGGAATATCTCTCCTGCGTAAGGTACGCCAAATAAACTCCCTGTTGACACTATCCAACGCCTTCTCAAAATCGATGAACAGCAGGTGCAGTGGCGATCGATATTCAACACACTGTTCGATGATAATCCGCATGGTGTTGATGTAGTCGGCACAGGAGGATCCACAGTGGAAACCTGCTTGTTCGACATCGAGTGTGTCTTCGAGATGTTGTTTAATTCGCTCCAGGATGAGCTTAGCTATTACCTTACGCAGATACCCCTCCAGTTTCCGCACTCCATTAAATTTCCTTTCTTAGGAAGCTTGACGAACATTCCCTTTTTCCACTCCTTAGGAAAGCTCTCTCTATGAGTGGAGGCAGAAGGTCAGCCGATGCTGAAGGCGCTGCTTGTAAGAGCTCTGCTGGAATACCGCCAAGTCCTACCGCCTTGCTGGTTTTGAGTACCTTGATCGCGGTAATGATCTCATCTTTACTGGGAGTCGTGGTGCGTATTCGGCAGCTTCTCACCTTGGGCATCTCAGTCTGATTTGGAAGCATAACGCTAGCGAATACACGGTTCAAAACCGTAGCAAAATGATCTTTCCATCTCTTGAGCTGGTCCTCATCCGAAATGAGCAAGAAGCCGTCTAGGCGTTTCACTGGGTGTTGGCTGGAGCTGCGACCACCTGTCAGCTCTTTCGTGATTCTGTAGACAGTCCTGCTATCGCATTTCCTTGCTGCTTCTTCTGCTTCTGTAGCCAGCGCGTTGATGTAGTTGCGCTTGTCACGTCGTACGCTACGCTGAACTTCTCTCATCTTCATGCGATATAGGGACTCTAGCTCGCTTCTCCCTGCTGCTGGGGTAGCTGCAACGCGAGCTCTCAGCTGTTTTCGTTCGTCAATCCGTCTCCAGGTATCCTCGGAAAGCCACGCCCTATGTCTTCCCTGCGATCGACCGACAATTCCTTCAGCACCAACTATTATAGTTGAGACAGGATTGGGTTTTTTTGAAATAGAAACAAAATTTGGAGTTTTATTACAATGGTTTTAATGTTTTAGTAATGAATACTTCCTCCCTCATTACTCACAAGCTCTAAGGTTCTGGATGGAAGGATTTTTATTTTCGTGGGATTTTGTCCCATTTAGTTCCAAGGGCGTCTTTAAGATCTCCTCCGACAAGGATGAATTGCAAATTCCAAGAAAATTAAGGGAAAACAGGCTTATGGTGATTACAGCAATATTTGCAGCAAATACGGAACAAAATTATCGAGTGTATATGAAAACATATTCCGTTTGCATCACAGACGTCGGTTTAAGCCCTCATCCACGACCGTTTAAGTAAACTCAGTTTAAACGATCAGTTAGATTTAAGCCAGTGCTGAAATGCACCATTTCATCTTAAACGTCAGTTTAAACCTGCATTGTAAAATCGGGCATTAGTGGAACAAGTTGCAGAGATTCATTAGGGTGCTTACCTCAAAGTTTGATTCATCTGACCGCAAGACGTTACACCAATTCTTCTTCAGATAAAGGGTTGGTATTTTTTTGCCTATTCTAGACGATACTTTTTTTTCGTAGAGCCATTGCTTTTTTCTCGCCTTATAACCTTTAAGCCTAGTTTCTCCAAGACTTCTTCTAAAAGTTCTATAGGAGATTTTCCGAGCTCCCCCATTATATCAGCAGCCAACTGATATGGCGTTTCTTACGATTTTTAAAAGACGATTGTATTAAAATCCGGCCCTCCTTATGAGTGGTAGAGTTTATCCAGACTGTATTTTTACGATTCGGGTGAGATCGAGCATGCTGAAACCGTTTTGATGCATTTTGGTCTCAAAAGTGGGTTTTCTAAGACATGAAACCTTTTTTTACAACCTCATTGGATAATTACAAAACCCATAAAAATAGGCAAAAAATTATAGCAAGTAATAAAAAAGATTGAACGAAAAATATAAGCTACCTTTTACTTTTGGCCAAGTCTGTTTGAATCTACAGCAAAAAGTAACCACTTAAAAAAAGAATAATTAATAATGAGTTATATAATAACCATTAAACAATAAATAATGAACAATGATCTTGAGTAATATAATATGTCTTATAAATAACCAAAATGAATAGTGCACATTATTATGATCGGTAAACAATGAACATAAAATAATCAAGATGAATTAATGGCCAACGTCCCTGGAATCGTTCTCCTTCACTTCAAAGGCCGCCTTAAACTGTCGTCTATCTCTTATTGAGATGACAGAGCAGTTCAACATTCACCTATGCTATGTGCCGGGCCACAGAGACATTCCACGTAACTGCAGGGCTGACGACCGCGCCAGACAGGGTACCTCTCTAAGAATCTTGACTTAAAGGCAAGCCCTGGGTATGCCCCTCGCTACATGTAAGTATCTACCAAAGCTGAACGCTATTAGCAAGACCAACTTCAGATGGGGAAACGGCTCAACGTGTCACATTTAGAGACAGATCTGGCCTAAGCTGGATCAAAAACGTAGTGCCGATCTGATCAAGTTAAAACGTACACAAATAGCAACGCAGCTGCATTGTCGGCGTTCTTACTGGACACTGTCTTATAGGCCAGCACGCCAAAAGACTTGGTCTCTTCTCCAACGACTTCTGCAGAAGCTGTAGGGACGAGGAGGAGGAGAAAACCATCCTTCAAATCCTATGCACATGTCCAGCCCTGCTGCATAAAAGAATGCTCCATCTAGGATCCCCCTTCCTTGACGACCTCTGCGATCTGGCGCCCTTGGACGGATGAGCATCCATCGCTTTGTCAAAAGCTCCTGTTGATTTTGTTAGGACCTTCACTGGTCTAAGTGTGTCTGCGCTCTCGTGTGGACAGCGAACCTAACCTAACCTAACCTAATGGCCAACGGATAATGAATAGTGGCTCATAACTACTGAGCTCCCACTCCCACTGAAAAACGAGCAATGAACAGTGAACATTGAATAGTGCAAGACATAAAGTGAACAGTGAACTTGAAATGAACTTGAGCAATATATAATACAAAGAACAGTGAAACAATGAATTGAGAAATGAGATATATGTACCAAAAATTGAACGATTTAATTTTTAAATTGATATAATTTAATCACGAAAAAAGTGCTGGTTAAGTTGCTCTACATTATAAATGCTTCCTTAAGACTATTATATGTCCCAAGGCAATGGAAAGTCGCCGAAGTTATTATGGTTCCGAAACCGGGGAAATGTGCAAATGACAAGAAATCATATAGACCCATTTCACTTCTGCCAATAATATCTAAGGTCTTTGAGAAACTTCTGCTGAAACGATTGCAACCAGTAATTGAAGAAAGACACTTGATCCCGGATCATCAATTCGGGTTTCGGGTCAAACATTCCACAATCGATCAGGTGTATCGAATAACGAACGAGATTGAAAAAGCTCTAGAAGGGAAAAAAATATTATCTAACGCTTTTCTCGACGTATCGCAAGCCTTCGACAAGCCTAAGGTATAAGCTAAGGGTAATTTTACCGGAAAAGTTGTACAGAATATTGGAATCTTATCTTGGAAACAGACTTTTCCGTGTTAGACACGGGAGTGAATATTCGGATTTCAAAGAAATCTACGCCGGTGTTCCACAAGGAAGTGTTCTCGGTCCAATCCTGTTCCTGCTCTACACAAGAGATATACTACAAGATGAAGGGACCGTTGTAGCAACGTTCGCAGACGACACGGCTATCCTCGTAATGGATGAGTCAGTCGAATCATCAACGGGAAAACTGCAATGAGCTTTGAACAATGTATGTGAATGGACAAAAACCTGGCGAATAGTCCTCAATGAGACAAAATCAACGCATGTCAATTTTACGTTAAGAAAGATAAACAACTTACCTATATCCATTAACTCGGTACAAATACCTTACGCAAACGAGGCAAAATATTTAGGAATGACCCTAGACGCAAAACTTAAGTGGAAACCACACGTGTAAAAGAAGCGCGAAGAGCTCGAAATCAGATTTAGAGAAATGTATTGGCTACTCGGAAGATACTCGAAGTTAAGCGTATACAACAAACTGCTTCTGTATAAGCAAGTGCTAAAACCGTCTTGAACATATGGTATACAACTTTGGGGTTGTACCAAACCAAGCAATATGGCTCTACTGCAAGCATTTCAAAATAAAATGCTAAGAGCAATCGTGAATGCTTCTTGGTATATAAGGAATAGTGATATTCACAGAGATCTAGGAATTGCTACCGTGAGGGACGAAGTAACAAACTTTGATCGCAAACTTCGTACCCGTCTTCATGTTCATTGCAATAATGAAATAATCCGTACTCTGGACGTGACAAACCTGGAGCGCCGACTACAAAGAACAAGACCTTTCGACCTAGCGCCGTAAGGAAAAACCACATGTAATGACGGTATTAGTAGGTGCCTTCACTGGAAAGCTACCTACCTAACGCGATTAACACTACAGAAGCGTAAACTACTTGTAAAGGCAACTTAGTCGTAGTCATCACAAAAATGAAAAAATGAGAGGAACGAATTTCCTACTACTATGAGTACGCGCAGCCGGTTCTCATAGTGCCTCTCTGAGGGGGTGAGGTTTAGCCCGTATACTGACTAGCACTGATGGCATTGTCAGATATATGAATCGGGCATAACCAATGGTACGGACCATTGGTATCTTTTAAAGTTTCCTGCACCTCCAGGCGCAACCAAAAATAAAAAATATGTACCAAAAATTTGTAAGCTAATTGGTAACAAGAATGACGGAAATGGAAACACTTAGAAATGTAAAGATCAAGAAGCCCTCAGGTGACTCGTAGAAACATTTCATTAGAAAGTTCTCAACCAAAATTAAATTTTTTTCCGTGTACATGTTGGGAGATCGATTTAAATTTCTTTACATAGAGTCATTCTCTTGGTTTCCTATATCCAACGACCAACTCTATCCTCCTACCGTCGCTATAAACGAGCAGCGCACATCCCCTTTCTCATACCTTTCACCCGGTAAGGACGTGCAAACTTTGCTGTTGATCTTAAATGTGCTGTATCCTTTTGTACTTCGTCGTACTCTGCCACTGCTCTGACTGTAGGGTACAAACTGCATTTTCACTGCTCCCTGACACGAAAGGAACAACAGGCGAAATTTCATCCACCACCCACATCCCACATAATAAAAAAAATAAAAGGCATTTCCCAACCTAGTTTAAGATTTTGGCGCAAAGTTGAAGTTTTTTTTTTTTCTCTGCTGGCCCACCCACTACCACTGCCATTTTATGGGTCGAGGTTTCAGGTTTCATTGTTTGGGTTGGTTGGTTCGTTGACTGTACTGAGATAATTGATGTGTTGGTTAGCACTCTTTAGTATTGTTGTTCGCTCCGGTAGTTGAAAACTTTTCTAGAAACACGGTTTCTCCCATTCACTCACACCCTGCCACCGTCAAAATGTATAATCGGGAACGTTCTCTCATTGCTCTCGCTTCGGCAATGGTGTCCTGAATTATTAATCGAGTATTGGCAACGCTAAGCACAATTGGAGTTCCACCGTGTGATAGGGTTGGGCTATCTTTTACTAACTACCATCCATTTCTCACCCCAATTTACACTCAGTTTGGTATCTGATTCCTTCCTTCTGTGATGAGTAAAACATTTTCACTTGATTTTTCCTAGTCGCTGCCGGGGACACTTTCCCTGGTAAAAATAAAAGGCATTTCCCAACCTAGTTTAAGATTTTGGCGCAAAGTTGAAGTTTTTTTTTTTTCTCTGCTGGCCCACCCACTACCACTGCCATTTTATGGGTCGAGGTTTCAGGTTTCATTGTTTGGGTTGGTTGGTTCGTTGACTGTACTGAGATAATTGATGTGTTGGTTAGCACTCTTTAGTATTGTTGTTCGCTCCGGTAGTTGAAAACTTTTCTAGAAACACGGTTTCTCCCATTCACTCACACCCTGCCACCGTCAAAATGTATAATCGGGAACGTTCTCTCATTGCTCTCGCTTCGGCAATGGTGTCCTGAATTATTAATCGAGTATTGGCAACGCTAAGCACAATTGGAGTTCCACCGTGTGATAGGGTTGGGCTATCTTTTACTAACTACCATCCATTTCTCACCCCAATTTACACTCAGTTTGGTATCTGATTCCTTCCTTCTGTGATGAGTAAAACATTTTCACTTGATTTTTCCTAGTCGCTGCCGGGGACACTTTCCCTGGGTATGGTTGGTGGTGTAGAAAGTTGGAAATTTTACCAACGAAGAAGAAAATGCGCAAAGCTATACAAACAATCAGGACCTACACATAATGCGCGACTAACGACGAAAAGATACTTAATAAACTTTCAGTCCCGCATCCACTCTCGCAGCCGTCACCCTAGTCTCACCCTCCTGTAGCTTTCAGCTACCATCAAGCCTTGTCATTGTCTTTTTTCTTTAACGTTTTTGTGTTGATTTTTTATCAGCAACGACGAAGAGTGAGCAAAAGAGACAAGAAAGGAAGCAGAATTTTCGAATTATATTGTTAATGAAAATTTTCGTCGGTTTTTCGATGATTTTCCAAGCAATTCCCCTAGTTTTGGATGTATTGGTAGTGTGTGTGCTTCTGTGTCAGGGTACTTGTGTACTCGAGGCGAACGTCTTTTGACTTTATTCAGTTAGTCGAAAGTTTATTTAAGACGTCCTCGTTCCTTCCAAGACGTAGTCGGTCGGTTTTATGATATTCGTCGTACTGGCTGTATGGGAGAAGAAAAGTCGATTTTCATGCCACTTGTTCTCTGTGTGTGCTTAAGTTTGGGATAAGAAAACGGTGAACGGTTGGGGATGAGTTTGGTTTGAATAACAAGTGGGTATAGCGAAGATGTGGGGTGGATGCTTCTATCCTCGAAAGGATAAAATAATTTGATACAATCTCTTTTTGAGGAGAGGAAAAATCATTTTTGCTGTTGCCTTTTCAATTTTGGAATGGGACCCTGCCTTTTCGGGGTGTTTTTATGGTACTTCGGGGGATTTGTGTGAATATAGTGTTGCCGAAGGAGATTTTCCCGTACTAGTAATTAAAGGCACTATTAGAAGTATAATGATTAATATTTGTACCCGCGAATAGTATTGCTTTACAGCGGGTTCGCTGACTATAAAATTGAGGATTTAAAGACAGAGTCAAAAGTAAAAGCTGGTAGGGGATCACATGTCTCATTATCTTATTTATGCAAAGTTGGGCTTACCTATTAAGGAAACTTGGCACCAAATGTCTGTTTTCTAACTTCAAGTACGACGTTAGAATATTGGTCAGGACAAAACAAAAATGTATACCGCGGAGATTAAGTAGGCTTCACATTATCAATAGGTAGGAAAAGTAGTTACTGTATGCATTGACAGCCAGGCATTGATAGTCGATGCTAGTAAGAATTTGCAGTGGCGTTCTGTCTCCATGATACGGTTCCTCGAAGCAAATTCCGGGGTGTTCTGCAGGAGTATGGGATTGATGGTTCCCTGTTAAGGGCGATTCAGTCATTATACACAAACTGTAGAAGCTGTTTTCCGGTAAATGACGTTAAATCAATATCGTTCACTGAGGGCGTAGGACTCCGCCAAGGGTGCGTTTTGCCACCTCTCCTCGTCATTGTGTATATGGATTGGATGTGTCGGAGAATGTTTCAAAGTGAGAGACTTGAGGATTAGACATTTGTCCTTTGCGGATGATTTGGTCATCCTTGGGTCCTCTCAACCCAAATTTCAGTGCGCCCTTTAAAGGTTTGTAGCCGTTTGTTCCAGCATCATGAATGAGAATCAACGTGAACAAATCGGAAGTAATAATTGTTTTCAAAAAACCCATTCAGCGCAATCAGCATGTCATTGGAATCCCACTGAAGCAGCTGGATAAGTTTAAGTACCTCAGGGTCTTTTCCAAGAGTGATGGGAAGAGCAATGCCGAGTTATCCTGTACAATTGGTCAGGCTGGATCAATTTTTTTTTTTTCGAGGGTTGGTGAAAAATCCTCCATAGACACTATGAGAATAGCACGCGCGTGCTCATAGTAGTGTCAGATTCTTACTGACTAAAAAAACACCACCCTTCGATATAAATTTGTTAGATATCGCAACTAAGTATTAACTTATCAAGCAATTTTTCTTTCACGAAATAAAAACGTTTGGCAGGTTACTTTCCACGGAAAGATCCTGCATGTTCCGCAATCTAAACGCGGTTTATCATTATCTCGCCAAGTCGAAGGGTTTCGTCCTTTGTAGTCGGCGCAATAAATTGCTCTCATCCAATATTTGTAGGACTGTATTGTTGACATGTCCGATTAGTCGGTTTCTATTCCTTCTCGCGAAGCTTCTAGTTTCAGCTTCGATTGTCGGAATTCCGAGATCCCTGTAGATATCGTCGTTTCTACTATACCACGGTGCTTGGACAATTTCTCTTAGCACTTTATTTTGAAAGGCTTGCAAAATATTTGCATTTGTTTTCTTGGTACAACCCCAAAGTTGTATACCGTAGGTCCACACCGGCTTTAGCACTTGCTTGTATAAAAGCAGTTTGTTCTCAGTACTGAGCTGGGAATGTTTTCCGAGTAACCAGTACATTTCTCTATATTTGATTTCGAGTTCTTTACGTTTCATTTTCACGTGCGAATTCCATTTCAGTCTTGCGTCGAGTATCATTCCCAGGTATTTGGCTTCGTTTGCAAAAGGTATTCGGGCCGAGTTTAGGAAAATTGGCAAGTTATTAGTTTTCTTGTAAGTGAAATTCACGTGAACAGATTTAGATTCGTTGAGGGCAATCCGCCAGTCCCTCGTCCATTCATTTACTTTATTTAGCGCGTTTTGCAGTTTTGCAGTCGTTTCTTCGATTGTTTTACCTACTGCTAGGATAGCGGTGTCATCGGCAAACGTAGCTAGGATAGTGCCATCTTCTTTCGGTATATCTCGAGTATATAACAGATAGAGAAGCGGCCCAAGAACGCTTCCTTGTGGTACGCCGGCCGAAATTTCTTTGAGCTGCGAGTATTCGTTTCCATGTCTAACACGGAAGGTCTATTCCCCAGATATGATACTAGAATATCGTATAAGCACACAGGGAGAACTTGTCGTAGTTTGGATTTCAAGCCATCATGCCACACCTTATCAAAGGCCTGCGAGACGTCAAGAAATACGCTTGAGCAAATCTTTTTTTCTTCAAATGCTTTCTCGATTACGTCAGTAATTCTATGCACCTGGTCAATCGTCGAATGCTTACTTCTGAACCCAAACTGGTGGTCAGGGATAAGATTATTTTCGTCTATAACCGGTTGGAGACGCCTTAGTAATATCCTCTCGGAAATTGGTCTATACGATTTTACCTCATTTGGCGGCTTTCCTGGTTTTAAGACCATTATGACTTCCGCAACTTTCCATTGGCTCGGCACGTGTTTTAATCTGAGCGCAGCATTTACAATATAGAGAAGCTTAATCAGAGCTTTACTAGGTAAAACTTTGAGAATTTCTCCGGTGATTAAATCATAACCAGGAGCTTTCTTAGGTTTTAGAATCTTGATCTCATTTTTGAGTTCCCTAAGCGTTGCACTTGTGAGCGTTAAATTGCCAGATGGTAAATCCAGCCTATTGACGTTATCGTAAACCACTTGACTATCGTACGGTTTAAGGGTTTCTTCCAGGTGGGCCGCAAAGACGTCCGCTTTTTCTTTATCTTCCCTTGCCCATTCATTTTGATTCAATTTAATTGGCGGCGCGGGGACTTTGGGCCTTTTGGTGCCTTTTATGGCTTTCCAAAGTGAATAATTGGAATCTTTTTTCGCTGTTAAACTTTCAAGGTAAGAGCCTATTGCACGATTCTTAAAATCCTTAATAGTTTTCTTCAACGAATTGCACAGACGATTCAAGTGTGTTTTATGCTGCGGAGCACGACTCTGTTGCCATTTTTTACGCGATTTTCGTTTTTCCTTGACCAATTCCTTTATTTCCGGAGGATATCGTAAGCCGCATTTGTCCGGCGTTTTCCTTGGAATGGGAGTATTATTCCAAGAGGCGAGCTGTACGATCTCGACGAAGCGATCAACTTCACCCTCAAGTTCATAGGGTGTCGTAAGTGGAACGCTCAGTTCAACATTATCTTCAATTTCGTTCCTTAAACCTTCCCAGTTAGTTGTTCTACCAGTTAATCTCGCTGGCTCTAGGTTATAGACTAGTTTTTCGCTCAATGTCAAAATAATTGGGGAATGATCAGACGACAGATCAAAACTCTCATTGACTTTTATGTGGTTGGTAGATATTCCTTTCACAACGAAAAAATCTATCAGATCAGGTATTTTTGAAGTATCAGTTGGCCAGTAAGTCGGTTTACCCGTCGAATGGAAATCGCAATTGTACTCCATACCTGCCCCATAGAGCATTCTACCTTTTTTCGAACTGTATCTTGAGCCCCAGAACGTGTGTTTCGCATTAAAATAGCCGCCAATAATGAAATTAGGTTTAAGCGATTCAAACATGTTAGTAAAATCCCTTTTTTCAAGCGCGGAACGCGGTGGACAGTAGATAGACGAAATTTTAAGAGTACGCTGACTATTTTTAACTCGAATCGTGCACAGTTGCAAAGTTTCAAGCTCTATCTTTAGGTCTTCCGATTGCTCGATACAGTCTTTAATAAGCAAGGAAGATCCGCCTCTCGCTTTTCCTGAAGGGTGACAAGCGTGGTAATCATTATAGCCTTTTATTTTTAAATGCGATTCCTTTTTTACGTGGGTTTCAGAAATCAAGCAAATATCAATATCTTTTTGGCGCATAAATATTTCTAATTCGTCAAGTTCTTGCAAAAGTCCGTTTGCATTCCAAGTACATATTTTCAACATTCGTTTGTCATTCATGTTCTAGTTGAAGTGCGCGTTTTCTGTGAATTATTTTCAAGCTTAACCAGTCTATCGAGAACAATTTACTTGTTTTGCCTTGTTCTTCAAGTTTCGCGAGAATAACTGAGAAAACATGAGAAAAGGGGTCGGTCGAAATTTCAAGGTTTTTTGGTTTTTCGGAAGCCACGGCCTGAGCATAAGACTGCATTGCTGCTGTCCGAGGGTCATTACCCGGTGGCTTTTCTAATCTTAGTTTTTTAGTACCGTTTCTTTTAAGAGCAGAGGTCGAGGGCTTTTCTGTTGTCAATCTTTCCCTCACCTTTTTGTGCTCTGAACCCGGTAGTTTTAGTTTGCTTACTTTCTCCGGCGCGATCTTACGCTTTGGTTAAGTTTGCAATTTTGATTTTATATTTAGTGGCTTAAGGAACGCATCTCTCCGTTTTTGCAACTCCTTAGCTACTTCACAGCCTCTATAATAAGAGAGCTTGGTCAATCTGTTATAAGAAAGGCCGAACTTATTGTTCAAGCTAAGTTATCGGTTTGTAACTTGGTGTATGTTTCAACTCTCACCTATGGTCATGATTTGAATAGTGACCGAAAGAATAAGATCGCGGATATGCGGATAAAAGCTGCCAAAATGAGGTTCGTTCGCGGTGTTGCTGGAATAACTCGTAGGGATCGAGTGCGCAACACCAGAGAATGCGAGGCGCTCAATGCTGGGCAGCTGCTTCTCCGAACGAAAAGATATATGCTTCGATGATTTGGTCACGTGGTCCGTATGCCCCCAGACTGGCTTCCAAGACGTGCCATGATTGCCGTACCATTACGTAGGTCTAGAAATAGGTGGTTGGATCAAGTCCGACATCTCTCCTGGAGCTGTCTATGGATTTCTTCCGATGAGTTGGAGTCAATGGCGGAGGTTAGAGGGGGATGGAGAGTCCACCTAAGCATCCTACCTCCGCGACCCTCATAAAGGATTAGCGGGCCATTGCAAATGCATGTATGTATGCATGTAAGTTCTATCTCTACTGCTATGGTGCATGCGACTGACTCTCAGTTGAACGCTTTAAATACATAGTTCTAACGTTTACACTCAGACATATGCGGATAATGTTGCTGTACTTTCTGTCGGGCTATGCCTAGCGACTATCTGTAGCTGCCTTTTACTCCAAACTCGAAAGAACGGCGAGTCCGAGTACGTCTGGCTCTGCTATATATACTTTGCTGAACTAACCTCCCACATAGTCTCAGGCGAAGTGATTTTTGGTATACCCCACACTGGAACTTTGATGAACTTGTGCGACACTTATCATATGACTCCGGTCTCATGGATATGCCGTCTGACGCAATGACACCAGAACTTCACCTGATACGCAAATTCAGAGTTGTCTTTCCATGTATTCAAGACTGGCTTCGGCCAGAGTCTGAGTCAGGAACGAAATGCAATTGTATTTTTATAGATGGCTCCAAAACTAGTCAAGGGTCTGGCGCTGGTGTCTTCGTGGAAGACGACAGCACTAAACTTCATTTCTCGTTAGGCAAATATGCGTCTGTTTTCCAAGCGGAAACTTATACAATCCTAATATCCATAAACTATGTTGTGAAGAACAGGTGGAAGGACCGTAGTATTTGTCTCTGTAGTGACGGTCAAGCTGCGCTTCAGGCCGTACTTAACCCTTTAACTACTTCCAAATTTGTTCAGATCGAATAATTCTCCCATGGTCAATGATCCTCGCGGAGCTGCTAAGCGGGGGGTTGTAGATCGAATCCCATACCCGGTGCCTAGTATGATTACATGTTCACTAACGAGCAGTTGATCCGTTCTAACACTGTCGGCCTATACCAACCCTTTGGATTTAAGACCATATGGTTCAATCCACAGGTTATCAAAATGTTAATAAGCCTCTTCGGATGTATCGCATTGAGGGAGTTTACTTACTTACTTACTTACTTACTTAGGTGGCGCTACAGTTCGGGGTGAAACTGGGCCTCAACCAGCAAGCCTCTCCATTTAGCTCGACCTTAAGCTTATTGCCTCCAGTTGCACACTCCAAGTTGGTCGAGGTCCCCTTGAACTTGTGCGTGCCACCTGCGGCGATGATTTCCTCTACTGCGTCGTCCCTCGGGGTTAGATTAGAAAACTCTGCGGACTGGAGCGTTGGTGTCCATTCGCTCTACATGTCCTAGCCATCTCAGACGTCCAATACGCAGTTTTTTTTACTGTACAGCTCGTATAGTTCGTGATTGAATCTTCTCCTCCAAAACCCGTCAACACAAACGGGACCGAAAATCTTACGAAGAATTTTTCTCTCGAAGCGACCAAGGATATCTTCATCCTCTTTTAATAAAGTCAATGTTTCAGCGCCGTAAAGCAGAACTGGGATGATCAAGGTCTTATATAGACTTTCCTTAGTTGTTCGAGATAGGGCTTTACTGTTGAATTGCCTTATAAGCCCAAAAAGCAGCAATTGGCAAGAGTTATTCTTCGATTGATTTCTGCGCTGATGTTGTTTGTAGAATTTATAGCAGAGCCAAGGTAGACAAAGTCCCTTACTACCGCGAAGTTATAGCTGCCGACTCTGACGTTTTGTCCAATTCGTTGGTGTTGGCTTTCCCTTCTTGTTGACAGTAAATACTAGGTTTTTGGTTTTATCCTCTCTAAACCCATTTTGGCCGATTCCGCCTCAATGCTTGCAAACGCACCGGTGACAGTCCGCTGAGTTCTTCCGATAATGTCTATATAGTCGGCGTATGCAGTTGTACAGACTTGTGATAGATTGTGCCTTCGGTGTTGGCTTGTGAGTTCCGCACGATCCGTTCAAGTACAAAATTAAAGAAGTCACATGACAACGCGTCACCATGTCCAAAACTTTTTTTGACATCAAAGGTCTCGGTGAGGTCATTACCGACCTTGATGGAGCAGCAAGCGTTCTCCATCGTCAGCCTGCACCGACGGACAAGTTTGGCAGGGATGTCAAAACTAGACATGGCTCTATAAAGCTCTTCTCTATAGATGCTGTCATAGGCGGCCTTGACATCGATAAAGAGGTGGTGAGTATCGATTTGGAATTTTTGGGTTTTCTTCAGGATCTGCCGATGTATGAAAATTTGATCGATGGTGGACTTCCCTGGCCTGAAACCGCACTGATAGGGTCCAATCAGGCTGTTGATAAAAGGTTTCAGGCGTTCACACAATATCGCAGAAAAGATCATGTATGCGATGTTGAGGAGACTGATGCCTCTATAATTGGCGCAGTTGAAGGGGTCTCCTTTCTTGTGGATTGAGGGAGTTTGGTGGAATGAATTCGGTGCCAAGAGCCCACTTTTTCACTTGGCTAAAAGTGGGACTTTTTGCAATAACGCACAGAGAGATCTCATTGTTCTTTAGGCAAAGTCTACAAGTAGGCTCGGATCACAGCTTGGGTTTCTGGAAATACTCCTTTAGGAAGCAATGGGCACCAACTGAACCAGTTAGTACTCTGTAGTTGTTGTCTGCCCTTAGAACTCTTCAATCACGGAGCAGGGAAAAAGTACTCTGGTATTTCACCGGTCTATATTGATCGATATGTTCATTGAAGAGATCTTTGTTCAGAACGCAGAAAGGTCAGTGAAAGAGATTGTTGCAGTAGCCTAGACCAAGAAGTGGGCCATTTAATTGCCTTGGTGACTTTCATCTATAGTGAAGACTGGTCCAAATTTTCCAAGATAATTCTGAAAATATACTGACTTCCTTAAAGACTAGATTTGATTTCAATGAGACTATATCATGTGCTTCCAGGTCAGCTGGATTATAAGAGAAGATGAAGATGGTTTTATCACAGATGTCGGATCGCAGGTTTGATTTAACTGGTTGACTTCAGCTTGAAAAATTGCTGAGTAATTATTATTAAGGTTTATCAACGGACTACTTTACTGAATAAATTGTAGCAAATCATATCCTATGGCGCCGAAGATGACTTCTCACTAAGTATAACGCATTGCATCCCGTTCTGCTGAGGCTGGCTTACAGCTTTCCCATTCAACTCTTCGGATAATGACTATGACGTAGTTGCGTTTGAAGCAGAACCTCAGAAGTATGTCGTACGAAAATATATTCAATTCACTGCTCCGCTCAAGAGAATTGAGTACTTATTAGTCTTATTCAAGCATATCCACACATCCATGCAAGTGGCAATGGTGCAGTGTTTGCTCGAAGTTTTTCCTGACTGCTCCGGGACATACGTTTCCTTTAGAAAAAAAACAGGACATCTGTTTTAGTTATAATCATATTTTACGAAAGTTGGATGCCTTACTGGAAGCCTGAATACATTTTTGTGATTACGGAGTCTTAAGGAATCTTGCGGAATCTTACTTCGATATATCCCATCGAGGTTGATTTGGTCGCAAATTTTTATCAGATTTTCCTATGAATTCCGACTATCTATTAGGGATGGTAATGGTATAATGGTAACGTCGTCAATTGCCACGCTAATGGTTCATGGTTCAAATCCTGATATCAGGAAGTATTTATTTATTTCTTATGAGATATATTAAGTCAGTCCGATCAATTACGAACACTTGTTTGAACTCTACTGCAAAGGTATAACACTGGTAGTAGCGTAGTCATATGGCTGGAAAAATTGTTCGGTCTGTTGGATGATTGATATGCCTATGACATCGGTGGTCGTGGAAAAAGTACTGTGAATCAGAAGCAGAAACAAAAATAGAAAAAAATCGTCCAGTTATCTGGACGTTACCCCTGGAGTTTTTCTGAAAGATGAAAACAACTGAGTTTCAAACCACTACACCTAATCTTTCTCTTTCTCTCGATCTATCCTTCCCAATGCCCGCACTATGTGAAAACATATAAAGGGTACCTACTCATAACCCCTTAAGTTATAAAAAATAAAATAAAAAAATTTGAGGTGTGTATACAAGGTGGCCCAAAATATATCACCTTATCGGAAGACGCTATACCTTTTGCGAATAGAAGCAACTGTCAGTTTTATTTTGATGATCGCAAAGTAAATAGACGGGGAATATACGTCGATGAGCCATGGAACTACGCACACGCTCCCTTGAACCTTAACGACGCAGTGGACGATTTTTGGTCGAAATTCATTGAGCGACGAGGGCCATTTCCACCTGAACGGATATGTAAACAAGCAAAATTTGCGCTCCTGGGGCACTGAGAATCCACGTATCATTCACGAAGAGTCATTACATCCACTCAAAGTTACTGCATGATGCGCCCTTTACGCCGGAGGTGTCATCAAGGACGCCGTGGGTTACACTGGTGAGCGATACAGAACCATGATCAACGAGTTTTTATTGCCGCAAATTGATGAATTGGGACTAGAGGACATGTGATTCCAACAGGATGGTGCACCTGCATACACAGCTCGCGTGACAATGTATACGTAGATTTTGAAGGATGCTTTTTCGAGTCGCCTAATGTCTCGTTTTGGCGATTTGCACTAGCCGACAAGATCACCCGATTTGACCGCTCCAGACATCTTTGTTTGGAGTTTTTTGAAGTCAGGGGTCTATGAGAACAAGCCACAGTTTCTGAAAGCTCTCAAAGAGAAGATATAGCAAAACAACATCGGGTTGTCGGGGCTCCAAGATTATGGAAATTGCTGATGCGTACGATTGTAAGATCTTGAATGGCAGCTACAGTGGTGACACAGGTGGTGAATTTACCTTCATCCGTGGAACGTCGTGCTCCGTAATAGACTATTGTTTTATGTCCGGTAATTGGAACTCAATTGTCAACGATTTTTCAATAGCTGTTCAAACATTTTCCGACCATATGCCATTGGAAATTTCGTGCGCTATTTGGAAGGCAGGGGATACGTCAAACTCAAAGCAGCTGGCTCTCCTTCCGAAGTTGCTTTGGAATAACAGTTTCGTGCCTCTTATCAAAGTAATTTAAATAGGGAACTTTTGAGTCTGATGGAACATAATCCAGCTCCACACATTGACATCCTAACGCAAATTATAAAAAGATCTGTACCGTCTAACGTCAATGCAAGACGTATTGTAGCCAGTAAACATAAGTGGTTCGATATCGAGTGTCTAAAGGCGAGAAAACGATCATTTGCATTGCTAAGGCGCCTAAGGAAGCAAAATTATCACTGTGTCAAAGAACTCTATGCAGAAGCAAATAAATATTTCAAACGTCTTTGTATAGAAAAAACCAAAAAATTTAGCCAGGAAGTCATTGCAGTTCTTAATACTTCAAGATGTTCAGCAGACTTTTGGAAGGCGGTTAAAATTGTAACTGGAAGAACTAACTTGATTTCGTCGACTTTACAAGCTTCTGAGCTGAGGGAGTATTTTAAAAATTTACTCAACACTCCACAGTTTTCTCCGTTACCGCAATATGCAGCCCCTTTTTTCACTGACGAGCTCTTAGACTCACCATTTACTCTTTTCGAAGTGAAACGCGCAGTTGATTGCTCTAAAGCGAGGAAAGCCCCAGGTGACGATCGGATCCCTTTCGAATTTTACAAGAACAGTTCCACAGAATTTCTCACTGCACTTACAAATGAATTTAATCAAATTTTTGAAACAACCAATGTACCAGAAAGCTTTAGAAGAGCGATAATTTTCCCGTTGCACAAAAAAGGCGAGCTAGATAATCCAGCTAACTACAGAGGCATTTCTTTTTTGAATACTTCGGCAAAACTATTTAGTGCTTTGATATTTAATAGGCTTACACAATGGATGGCAAACAATAGGATTTTAAATAAATACCAGGCGGGGTTCAGAAAGCATTATTCAACACTGGATCACATTTTTACTCTCACCAACATTGCAGAGTTTTTTAGTAGCAAAAAGCTATATGTCTTCTTTGTTGACTTTCGTGCAGCTTTTGACTCCATAGCGCGTGAAGCTCTTTTCTATAAGCTGTATAAAATTGGTTTATCAAGTAAAGTGACAAATGTGCTAAAAGCGATGTATGAGAGCAACGTGGCGTACGTATGGAATGAAGAGAATGTATCGGAAGAATTTGGAACACAAATGGGAGTTAAGCAAGGTTGCATCTTAAGCACGTTACTCTTCATCTTATTTATCAACGATATAGTAGGAGAAGTAGGAGGAGGGATCGAGCTTGGTGATGTGCGGATACCGGCGCTAAAGTTTGCGGACGATATAGTGTTTTTATCGGAGACAGTTGAAGGGATGCAGCTTACTATGAACCGTCTTGAAAACTACTGTAAGCAATGGAATTTGACGGTGAATTTATCAAAATCAAAGATGATGATTTTTAGAAATGGCAGTGGAAGAAACTCTCGCAACGAAAAGTGGTCCTATCGGGGTGAAAACGTTGAAATAGTGAAAGAGTATAAATATTTAGGTGTGCTAATTACATCCAACCTCAATATGAAAAAACACTTTGAATGTCAACTAGCAGCAGCTAAAAGAGCTATTTCATCAGTTTGGGAACGTTGCGTCGACAATAAGTTTATCGATCACACAGCGAAGTATAAATTATTTCGTACAACTGCTGCCTCTATACTGCTGTACGGAGCCCAAATTTGGGGTTATTGCTTTTTTGAAGAAGTTGAAAAATTTCTAAGATACTTTTTGAAACGAATCTTTCGACTTCCAACATGTACACCGAACTATATGCTGCATCTAGAAACTGGAGTCCCTCCTCTCTTTTTAGATACCCTAAAGTTGCATATAGATTATATTGTAAAAGTAGTGGAGATGGATGATGGAAGACTGCCCAGGATTGTTTTGAAGCATATACATTCGACAAAAGGGCACTTGGCTCAAAAGTGGGAGGAGTTGGCAGCAAATTATGGCGCGAGCTTAAATATTTCATCTGATATGCAACTTACATCGATAAAACCTATGCTTACAAATGTTTTGAAAAATGCAGGTAATTTCATGTATGAGAGATTTGCAGCTGAAGCACATTCATCGCAACATAGGCTGATCTACAGTAGGCTGAATTTTAACCACATTGAAAGCGACTCAACGTACTTCCTCAATCGTTACTCTCTGCATATGATAAGCACAATATTCAAACTTAGAGGTGAACTAACAAGTCTTTATTTTATTCCACATCGACCCGATCTTCCAATTTTATGTGACCTGTGCAACCTTAAAGAGAGGGAGGATGTATACCATTTCATCGGAAGATGTCCCATTTTAGGAGAATTTCGCGCGAGATACTTCGGAGTAATTTCGCTAGACTTGGATGAGGTGATCAACGTACTGAATGGAAGTCGTGGTTGGGTTGTTTTATACAACTATGCTACAGCTGCAATCCGCTACAGAGCCCGTATTTTGGAAGGCGATTTTTAAACAGAAATAGCAACCATATTGTCAATCTGGTAGACGGCCTTAAGCCAAACCATAAACGACTATGTATATACTGTCTGTGAAAATTATATGAAGTTAATAAAAAGTCTATCTAACTAACTAACTAACATCGGGTTGTGTTTTCCGGCCACCCTGTACCTACTCGTGCCCTCAAAGCAGCATCTCTCCACAATATATTATCTGGGCCACTCAAAAAATATACGAATTTCTTGCGGATACTTAACTGGTTTCTCTATGCAATGCATTTTTTCTTCGCAACGCAGTCTTTTATTATTATTCTTAGCGATCGTTTCTAGCAGTGCGTATAAAGGACGTCCCAACAAAAGGGAAAAATATAAATTTTAATGAAAGTTTTTATCGAGTTTTCCGTCATCAATTTTTATTTTCAATTATTTTGTTCATCTGAGTATAGCATTTCAGTAGTAAGAACATAAGTGTCAGATCTCTGTATGTAAAATGTGCGGTAACAAAAAATATTGTATTTTATCTCGAAATAAACAAACTATCTATCTATCTAAAATAAAATACAGTTTTTTTTTTCTTATTAGAAAATACGAGAATTTTGATTCATAAAGTAGACATGTGGCAATTATGTATGGAACAACACGTCTGATAATAGCCTCCTCGGCTTTGCTGGCATATTAGTGTTGTTTTGACGAACTTTTCCTGGATTTCAATGATACAGCGTTTCATCTCCTCCATCAAAGCTAAGGTAGTCATGGGCTTGTTGACATAAATATTTGACTTCAAAAGCCCTTAGAGAAAGAAGTCCAAAAGACTTTAAATCACATGATCTAGGCGTCCAATTCTGATTGCCCAAACGACAGTTTACAAGACCAGGGAATGTCTCGTGCAATAATGCCATTGTTTCACATGATGTGTAGCAAGGGGCACCGTCCTGTTAGAAAAACATGTCTTCGAGATCCATACTATCCATTTGATGTACAAAAAAACTGGGTTCTCATTCCCCAATAAAGTTCGCCATTGACTCTTTCTGATTCCCTTCCTGCTTACTTCTCATGAAACACATGTGGGTTTTCGTCACTGCAAATGAGGTAATTTTGCTTGTTTACGTGGCTATCAACGTGAAAATGGGCCTCATTGCGGAAGATTATTTTTTTTTGGAAAACTCACCGTTTACTTGTTATTCAATGAATCAATTAACGAACTCTCTTCGAGGTGTATGGTCTGTAGGCTTCAGTTGTTGAGTCAGTTGGATTTTGTTACCACGAAGATGCAAATCTTTCCTGAGATTGCGCTGCATAGTGCTTTTTGATGCGCAGCCGAATGGATATTCACGGACTCCCGGACACGTTCTGGCGAACAGCCGTCATTTTTTCTGCTGAACAACCCGGACGATGAGCTGACATCATTAATCGATCTAGTATCCTTGAATTTTTCGATTATTTCTTTCACAGTTGATTTATTGATAGTCAAAATGATTAACGAGACTTGGACGTAATTTACAAATCGTGGCTGTTAAGCCATTTTTGAAATAATGTTCAACAATAAGAATACGTTGTTGTGCCGAATAGCGATTCTTTTTTAATAATAGCGGACTCTCTACCATCGAACTGCTATAATGATTTTTTGCACAGCAGCAAAACTGGCGCCAAAATTAAATTGTCCGTTCTTGTTGGAACAGCCTTTATAAGGCTCCTCGTAAAATCACTTCCAGGAACCTTATGAGACAATCTCCCATAACTTTATTGCGTAGATCCACTCCAGTCTTTGTAGTTTTTGTAGCGTTTCCTCGTTCTGTCTACTAAGGTCACAAATTCTTTCTTCTGTCTCAAGATTAGAATCAAATCATCTGTCTTTAAAAATTACTTTTACGAAATTTTCTTTGTTTTACAAGACAAATAGTCGCAAAAGAATTAAAAATTTAACGCCATCAAGGCCAGAGCACGAAATCATTCATCCAAACTCACCCCCTTCACTGGCAAAGTGTAATCAAAGTTCACCATGGTTTTACACCCACCTATAGCCCATTCCTCCAAAAAGTATCAAAAAATACACAAAAATGCCACAACGTTGAATTAATTATGCTGATCCACCCTCTCTCTAGGTCCTATCTCACAGTGGTTCCTCCCCAGCCCCATTCATCTATTTAACCATATTTCCCTTGTAAGCAACGTGATTAAACACCCTTGCTTGGCGCGCTATTCCTAGCCCTTGCCGCTACTGCTATTGTCTTTCGCTCTTCATCTTGGCAATAACAACAAACTGCACATTAATTATTTCCTCTTGTAATAGTAATCGTAATAATAATAATAATTATAAAGAAGAAGACAGAGTTTATGGGTGTTGTGTACTGTGTACTGGGTGCCATAAGGCTGTGAAGATGATGGATTTTCAACCCTCTCCTCTATTCAGTGGTGGTAGCTCGCTGTTCATTAGTCAACGGAGCGAAAGGATGCATTAGAGCGTCGTCTTCCTTCGCAACTCATTTATGCGGGATACAACGCCGCTACAGGCAGGACTACGAAACATTAACCGAGGAAGAAAATGAGAAGCAGTTAATTTTCGCCGCTTAAATTATTGATTTGACTGATTTTATTTACTTTTTCCTAGGAAATTAAAGTTTGCCACCCCCTCATTTGCCTTTTGTGCTTACTTATAGAAAATTAACCTTTGCACGTCCTGTGCGTCACTTTTGCCACCACGACTGTGAGCTGTGCGCAGGCAACAAAGGGCAAACAAGTTTCGCTTCCCACTTGTTAGCGTTTTCCACGCATCATTGTGTTGGAAGGATATTTTCCGTGCGATACTTGATTTTTTTCTTTTTTTTTTTTGTGCTGTTGTGGCGCGCGATTTTTCCTTTCACTGGATTTCCGGTTGATGGAGAAAAGGTCGAACGAGTGAGCGTATTGCCATTCGCATTCATAGACGGGCGCGATATAAAAAGGACACTCCAGCCAACAGCCAAAGAGTAATCGGAAATAATTTCGTGTGCGATTTTTTATTTATTTTTTTTTCGTCTTTTCTTGGCGTTTGTGTGGGTTACAGTCTCTCTATATAGTGGTGGGTGACACAGAGGTGGGTGAAAAAAAACGTAATTTCAGGAATGAATTATCCTTTATTGGAAAAACGTGGGAATAGAGCGAGAAATGACGTCAACTTTGGAGCGAAAATAATTCTCGCGTATTCGGTTTCAATGAAGCAGCAAAGTGGAATGCCAACCCCTCGGGGCGCAAAGGTATATTTCTAGGCAATTATATGCCACTGATGGATGGGCTACTGAATGTTAAGTCTGGGAAATAATTACTACAAGAAGCGATAATCCGGATACAAATGTGTGTATTCAGTTATTTTTCTATATTTGGTACTCTATTAGGGTATCCATCATCGTACAGTTTGTATGGTTATATTTAGGACACAGCAGAGTGAGAAAGGATATATTATAGAGAATAATTGTTACAAAAGTTGAAAGTCCTAGGGCACCAACTAGAATACTAAAAATACACCACAAAAGTAAGAAATTAAGTGATATTATATTATGGAAACTTTTGCTTTGGGAAACAATTAATAGGTTGCCATACCATACTGATATGTAAATGCGTGCAAAGCCTTACCAACATACATACGAGTATGTACATATGTAACCGATTTAGATACTCATCTGAACTCAATCATCGTCAAACCGATTATGAGAAATGGGATCGGAAAAACGATGGATGCACTGACCTCCTAGAGAACGCTATAGGCATGGTTCAATCCTTGCTATTCTGACTACTTTTGACAACAAAATGAAATATTATTGAGGATTGGCGTTGTCAGTTGGGAGTATTTATATTTTGCATAGGCTACAGATTAAACCAATGGGATTTGGATTCTCGGACCTTCAGAAATGGTCTAATCAAAAAGTTCCAAAATACAATTGCACCAAAAATAATGACGGGTTGGCTTGCAGAGCCTATATTCAACGGTTGATGCAAGCTTCTATCTTTCTGTATTGACCACACAAACATTGTGGATCGCTTTATAATTTGGATCTTTGTTTCATCTAAGGTTTACAAATTTTAAGAAAAGACTTTCGATAGCCTGAAATATGATTTTTCATTTAGAGTGTGTTTCCAAAATAAACTTTAAAAAAAGGTTTAAATGAACGGTGTTGGAAAGATTTTAACTCCATAGTCGGAAAAAGTTTTCAACTGTTACGAAGGTCATTCTTGGATGTCATCAATGAGTTTTTATGAGGGGAAGTTACCAGGCTGCGTACACTTCAGCGATTGCATTGATGATCTTAAGTTTTTTTTCGGCGAAAGATGGGGATTAAATCCAAAAATAATCCACTGGACCTATCATCGTTTCGATAATAACTTATGCTTCGCTAATATGGTGGGATAAAGTTAATTAAACCGTTACCCACTCCGCTCTTCAAAAGATGCAAAGACTAGTCTGTGTAGGTTTTACGGCCGCAATGCGCACCTGCCCAACAGTTCTGCTGGAAATTTTCTTAAACCTTCCTCCCCTAAATATAAATATTATGAAGAATGTGGCTGCCAGAGCACTAAAGCTTCACCTTTTATGCAACAGCACAAATTCCGAATTAGTTGGCCAAATGAAGATCCTTGAGGAAATTCCGCTACTGGAACTATGCTCAAATCCCTCAAACAACATCTCAAATCAATTGGTACACTGACGGTTCAAAAATGTCAAATGGGGTTGGAACTGGTATCGTTGGCCCCCAACTACAAACTCTTTACACCATTAGGTCAATCCACTACTATCTTCCAAGCAGAAGTCTATGCTATCGAGCTCTGCGCCAGAGAATGCATTAGATGAAACCTCCGAAGATCACATATTAATATAATCTCAGACAGCCAAGCAGCACTCAAGTCTCTCACGTCCTTTAACTATAAGTTTGAGCTGGTTTGGAATTGTCTTCAGACTCTTTGCAGCTTGCTGCACACAATAAAATCACACTAATGTGGATCCCCGGACACAAAGGCAACCCTGGTCAGGAAGCGGCTGATGAGCTTGCCAGATTAGGTGCCAAATCTCCTTACATTGGACCTAAACCTTTCGGCGGTTTACCCACTAGCCAGATTAAAATAGAGCTACTTCGCTGAGAACGCGAACAAATGCTCTCACACTGGAATGCACAACCCGGCCTAGTGCATTCCGAGAAATTTATTAGTTTCTCAATAAACAGAACTAGAGACATTCTATCAATGAGCAAACAGAATGATAAGATCCTTACTGACTTCCTAACTGGACACTGCTTTCTCAACTACCATCTCAAGAAAATGGGCCGTGTTCAATCGAAAACGTGCCGTCTCTATCTTGAAGACACCGAAACAGCCCATCACATACTCTGTGATTGCCCGGCCATAGCCAGACTGGGGCTAAAGCACTTTAATAAAGGCGTCACATCACCTTCTGATGTCACCTCTTCCACAGCTCGAACTATTCATAGCTTCATTAATGAACTTGATTTCACCTAGTTCACAAATCCAAAATAATCAACAAGAGGGAATTACCGAACAATTCGAAGATCTTATCGTTGCTATTTTAACGTAAAATGTTGCCACCTGAAGAGATGATTAGTCGTATAGTTACACGTACGGTATGGTGTGGCATTATATCTGAGAACTTCGTTGGGCCTTACATATCTGAAAATGAAGTTAAAAGTACAATCATTATTACTGCAGATTGTTAGCGGTATACGAATGAAAATTTTGTACGTCCTGCTGTTAAAAACAGGCATAAGGTGTGGTTGCAGTAGGATAAAGCCACTGAAGCTCGAGCCACATTGTTACTTTTAAGACAAATTTTTGGAGAGCGAATAATTTCGTAAAATTCCAAAATTAGCTGAACACCGCATTAACAAGAATTGACGGCAACCGACTTTTATCTGAAAGAGCACCTTAGCCAGAAACTTTGAAGAATATTTTGAAAAATGACATAAATTGTGTCAAAAAAAACCTAAATTAAATAAATATAAAATCAAAAAAGTTATTAAGTTTTCAAACGACATGTTAACATATTTGATAAACGCTTTGTTCATATTGTTCTACGTTCCGGGACAATGGAAAGTCGCCGAGATTTTAATGGTCCCGAAACTAGGCAAACCGCTAAATGAGAATAAGTCATATCGGCCTATTTCCCTATTGCCGGTTATCTCAAAAATATTTGAAAAACTACTTTCCAAACGTCTACAGCCCGTAATCGACGAAAGACGTCTCATTCCTGACCATCAGCTTGGATCTAGAATCAAACATTCTACAATCGACCAAGCCCACAAAATAACTGACGTGATTGAGAAAGCTCTCGAAGAAAACAAGATTTGTTATGGTGTATTTCTTGACGTCTCACAAGCTTTCGATAAGGTTTGGCACGAAGGCTTGGAGTATAAATTGCAACGACTACTGCCATGGCAACTTTTTCTAATATTACTATCGTACCTCACCGCGAGACTCTTTCATGTTAAGCACGAAAATGATTACACTGACTTCAAGGAGATTGCGGCCGGAGTTCCACAAGGAAGTGTCCTTGGCCCGCTTCTATATCTACTCTACACGCGTGATATCCCGCAGGAAAGAAACTGCGCCGTCGCCACATTTGCACACGATACGGCGATATTGACCACGGGCGAAGCTATTGAAGCAGCAACTGGAAAGCTGCAACATGCTATTAATGAAGTCCACGCTTGGACGAATTCTTGGCGTATTGTACTAAACGAAAGCAAATCTACTTACGTCAACTTTATCTATAAAAAAGATTACCATATAGATATGGATAGATTACCTGTATATCTTAACTCGGCTCAAATACCGTACGCGAAAGAAGCAAAATATCTAGGAATGACTCTAGATGTTAAGCTCAAATGGAAATCGCACGTAAAAAAGAAACGCGACGAGCTAGAAAACAAATACCGACAAATATACTGGCTACTCGGAAAACATTCGAAGTTGAGCCTACATAACAAACTGCTTATCTATAAGCAAGTGCTAAAGCCTATGTGAACGTATGGTATTCAACTATTACCCCGTTTATATGCAGAGTCGGAACTGGTTCCAAACTGGTTCCAAATGCATATAAACGCCTTTCGAGTCCAAATGGGTTCGACTGGACTCGACTCAGCTAACAGAGCTGGGTCGAGTCCGAAAAATGCATGTATACCTGAGTCGAGTGGTTGAACTGACATGTTGTCTCTATGTGTGTGAGATTTCTTTGTTTTTTTTTTTTTTTGTTCAGGGTAGGAAATCGCTTTGTTTTGATTGAGTTGATGGCTAGCTGCGGGTAAGGTTGTCTGTTCAGTTATTTCAAATAGAACTAAACAGAACACTAACTCAATCAAAACCAGTCTGCTTGCTATACTCATCTGTCAGATGGACTCTTGGACCATTCGACTCGGTGTGTAGAAATACTCAGATCGAAATCTGGACTCGAACCTGACTCGACTACTCGACTCTGCATATAAACGGGGTATATGGGGTTGTACCAAGAAAAGCAATAGAAAAATCATACAAACTTTTGAAAAGAAAGTTTTTAGAATGATCGTTAACGCACCGTGGTATGTACGTAACGAAGATATTCATCGAGATCTGGGAATTCCCAGCGTCGTCGAAGAGATAACAAAAATTGCGCATAAACAAAAAGATCGTGTTCACCGCCATTGTAACCGTACCGTCATTCAACTACATACTTGATGCGAATAATTCAATTCGTCATCTGCAAAGGGCAAAACCTTTTGACCTCGCGTCATAGTATACGTATGCCTGTCGCCAAAAAGGCACGAACTTTAATTGGAATTTAACCTATCTAAAGTGTTACGTTTCTTTTAATTTCATAGGTAGGTAGGTAGGTAGAAGCGGCGGTTCTGTAAAAACAGAGACCCAATTAGCACAGTTGTGCCGTTTTGATACCACGACTCATGCGACCTTGAATGTTAATGTGTGTTAAGAAGAGGGTTAGCGCATTTATGTTCTTACCCGAGATCTCCTCAAGTGAATTGTAGAAGGGTTTACCTAATGCTTGATGTCTTGTCCTAGCTAGTGCTGGACAATTGCACATGTAGTGGATAATTGTTTCCTTTTCGGTGGCTATGTTGCAACTACGGCAGTGTGTGTTATATGGGATACCTAGTTTGGCTGCGTTCTCTCCTACCGGCCAGTGTCCCGTGCTTATCGCGATTGTACGGGCAATGTCTTTGCGCGTTCTGTTCAATAGGGCGGTTGTTTTAGTCTTGTTGTAGTTAGGCCACATCTTTCTGGATATGACGCAGTTCATTAACCTGGACGATTTAAGGTTAGCTTTTCTAAGAAAGATTGAGGAGATATTTGCCTTAATTGCCCCGAGCGGGGTGTGAACAAGTTCAGCAAGTGAGCATTGAAGGGCTGAGCCTCACCTGGCCAGTTCGTCAGCATGTTCGTTGCCATCAACGTTGCTGTGGCCTGGAACCCAGACTAGGGTCACCATGCATTGGCTATCTAGCGAGGCCAGCTCCTGTCGGCATTCTAGTACTAGTTTCGAGGAAATGGTTTCCGAGGCAATGGCTTTGATAGCAGCTTGACTATCGATTAAAATAGCGATTCTTTGCCTTGGTAGTGTACTTGTGTGTGACTTGATTTGGCGACAGGCTTCGTGGATAGTGAGTACTTCCGCTTGAAAGACGCTGGCAGCGTCCGAGAGTCGATACGATCTTGCGATGTTCAGGGACTCCGAGAAAACACCCGCACCAACCCCACAGTCCATTTTTGACCCATCGGTGTAGACTGTTAGATTGAAACCACTGGTCGCCTCTCCATTTTGCCAATCTTTTCTTGTAGGGAATTGTACATCGAAACGCTTTGTGAAGTTCAATGTGGGGATGATGTAGTCTGTTGGAGTCGATACGAGTTCTCCTGGTAGAGAATCTAGGATATTGCTGTGTCCATAGGGTTTCGCAGTCCAACACTTGGACTCCCTGAGTCTGATTGCGCTGTGCGCTGAGATGTTTGTGATATGTAGATCTAGGGGTAAAATGTGTAGCAGGACTGTTAGAGCGTCTGACGGAGTTGACCGTAGGGTGCCTGTGGTGCCTATGCATGCTGCTCTTTGCACCTTATTTAGTTTGGTTATGTTATAGGCTTTTCTAAGGGCCGGCCACCATACTATCGACACATAGGTAAGGATTGGGCGTACTACGGCAGTGTACATCCACAGGGTCAATTTTGGTTGCAGGCCCCATCTTTTGCCGAAGGTTCTGTTGCAGGCATAGAAGGCTATACATGCTTTCTTTACTCGTTCGTCTATGTTTGGTTTTCAGTTAAGTTTAGGATTTAGAATAACTCCTAGGTACTTAGCACTGGAAGATAAGGAGAGTATCTGACCGTTTAATCGAGGAAGATTGAAGTCGGGTATTTTGGTTTTTGTGGTGAAAAGCATCAGTTCAGTTTTATTTGAGTTGACTCCAAGTCCACACTTTCTGGCCCATGCGGTGACTTTACTTAGAACACTCTCCATGATCTCACTTAGTGTCCCGACACTAAAATCACCATGTCGTCCGCATACCCAACTACTTTAATTCTTTCTCTGTCTAAGCATAAAAGGATTTTATTCATGACTATTAGCCATAGTATAGGTGAGATGACTCCACCTTGGGGCGTTCCTCTACTGGCAAATTTGGTTATGGTGCTGTTTCCTAGAGATGAGCATAGAGACTATTTTAACTTCATACGAACCACTTTTTTTCCAAAAATCACGTGTCTCGTAATCGTAAGTTGTAGTATTCATTTTGAGGAGAGGTGTTTTTTTAGTGAGTGCAAATCTCACACTACCATAAGCACGCGCAGTCAGACCTTATGGTGTCTTAGAAGATTTTTCACCTGCTCTCGGCAAAAAAAAAAAAAATGTTAACATATGGCCCACCCTGTACATAGGTTTCACTCGGATCATACATTTTATTCTATCGATAACGAAAAGTTATGAAGAAGTACATCAAGATAAATAAACGTTTTATAGAATATAAAAAATAGAGAACAGAGTACCGTAGTTTTCCGAACTTGAACAGCGCATAGATTATGAACGTCTTGAATGACATCTCTCAATTTAATAGTTCTGGACAACAGGTGAAGGAGCAGTGGAAGCATTATCTCAGTCATCAGCAGCTCCGCAACCGAATTATTCGAGAAGCAAAGAAGCAAGCAGCATGCTGTTTTCAACCCAAAAAGTAACGTCTAAGGCATAAGAACCAATTCGCAACTGCTATAGTCTAAGGTTGAGTTATATATTTTAGTTTAGTGAAACCTTGTTAAGTTCAGAAGTACTAAAATGTATGCGAACCATCCTTAATATTTTCTGCTTTAATCGTATCTTGAATTAAGATATTTATAAGAGATAGGATTAGGAATATGAAAACTTGACATCGTGGATTAATCGGATGTTAAATAAGTTAATTTTTTTTACATAAAAATATATGATTTGCTTTGAAAATTTAGCATATAGTGTAGTTTTGCCCCACAAGTATTGCTTGATGAAATACTATTACTATGGTAACCTATCCTCCAAAGTCTAATCATTCTTTATATTCCGTATATTTCCATTCCTTATAAATATTTAATTAGAAACTGTTCTAAGGTATTCCTTAGAAGAAGGTGGCGTAGCTGTAGTCCTATGTAACAAAAACATACAGGATGGATGGGTCTGAAACGGACTGTATGACATCCTAGGCATCTAACATCTAACCACCTCCTATTAGAGCAGACGTGGAGTTATAAAATGAAAACATTCTACTTAGATGTACTTTCTTGTACTATTCAGATATTTCAGCAAAATCTGTTGTTTTTTTTTGATAAAACGCCCCCAAAAATTTGAGGACGACTGATTATAGCAGAGATCAATACGTATGTACATACTCTGTTAACAGTACTTTTTATGATTTCTAATAAAGTTTAAAAAAATGTTAAAATTTACTGGACGGCAAATACTTTTTTTTTTTGCGTAACACTGGTTCTAGCTCTGGTAAATCAACGAAATTTCTGCATCTATTATACAATATATTTATACACATGCCTATCTTACAGTTTGGCGCAACAGCTCTTTAAGGGGCAGGGCCTATCTTCTCGCAACCACTCATGTTGTGTGCGCTATATTTTGTGCCGTATCCGAAGGGCGGTTTGTTTTGGGAAGCTTTTTGGAGACAACAATCCTCTGAGATATTTGTCAGACGTTCGCTAGAGCTGGGACCATGAAAAAAACTATTTGGTCCTTTCTGGGATTCGAACTTGGAACCTCACGCGCAGTGATCCGACACACTAACCACTTACGCCACGGCGCCCAAGGTATTTTACTAGTTCTAGTTCTTACTAGTTCTCCATAATATAACCATTTTTTCATCTCAAATGTTCATTAAGCTTATCACTCGCACTGCATTCGACTTCATTTCCATTTCCCCCAACAAAACTAAGACAATCTGCATACATACAGAAGTACCATTTTTTAAAAATATTCAACAACTTTATGTAAAAATGTAGAGAAAAAAATACAGACAAAAGTCCGCCACCAATCATCGCAATCCTCATAAAATCATCATCATCCAGAAGTAACTTACTACCCCGAGGCTACAATTTAGACCACTCATCATGCAGAAGTACGAATATCTCTTAAACCACTCTAGTAAATACATCATATATATGTACTCTGTTCTACAGCACGGAATGAATACATGCCACCCAAAAAAACAATGGACCAACACGCGTTACCTCTCCCTACTCTCATCGCCCCTTCTGTCATCGAAATGATTACAGCGATAAAAATCATCATCTACTTCGCTAGAACGAAGCAACCCAGTGAAAACCACGGTACAGAGAAAAAAAAATTCATCACTTGACCCCATTCCGCCACTTCATTCATACAACCATACCGCACATACATATACCAACCACCCATCTATCTTTTCGTATCCTCATCGTTGCCGTTGTCGTCGTCGTCGTCTCATCATCTCATCATCTCTTAACGCAAAACCAGCCAACCTTCACTTTCAACTGCTGTCAACTGCTGAAGACAACGTCATTTCTCCACCTCGCTTTATCGCTAATACTCGTATATCCCCAAGCAACTGTACGCCAAAGGATGGGCGAAAAATCCTTGTTATTCCATCATAGATGATGGAATGGTATCCCTCCAAGTGGAATGTGTCAGGAAAAAATCTTTTTTTCTCTCCCTTAGGGAGAGATTCCATAACATCGAACTTAGGGTGCTACTGCGATGTTAACTAGGGGTGCTAGTGGAGCTATATAGCTCGGTCGCTAGCAGGTATATTTGTCCTTGAGTTGAGTTTGTTTGTATTGGATGTAGAATCCTGCTCAGGGCCGTTTTCTGGGAGTCAGAGGGAAATCCATTACGTAACATTTAAAATTATTAAGTGGATTCGTTTGGAGCCTTTCTGCTACGTACATGTATGTGTAGTCTTGAGTTATTATATTGGCTTCACCTCAGCGGACTACAAACCCATATCAGCAACTTCTACTTGTAAGCACCATCTTTCGCATGATCCGTTTCACTGGTTTCCTGTCCATAAAAGCGGTTTTACGCAAATAACGGAACGCAGTAATTCTCTAAAGTACTTGTACTGTAAAATGCTGTCATGATGTAAAAAAAGGAAAGATTAACAAATATTTAGCACTAACAACCCCTAAACGGCCTACGCACCTACTGTCATATGCCATGTGCTAACGACAATTTTCTTTAAAAGCTTCTGACATTTATATTTTCGAATGTTTATCGGGCGTTCGCAAGAGTTGGAACTACGAAGAAAACGTCGACGTTTTCTAAAATTCTAACCTCGATCATTACATTTAATAGTCTGACGCACTGCCCATTGACTCACAGCACCCATTACATACAGGTCACAGTGAACTTAAATAGCCATACGAGGATCGGGGAGTTGGTAATGCAGTGCTTCTTTACATTTTACACTCCTTCTTAGTACACTTTCATAGTTGAACCTCAGATCCTGAAATCATGACCAGTGACGACTTATAGGATTACGTCATTCTTCTTCTTCTTCCTATTTAGGCGAGGTTATGATCCAAATAATGATGATCATAACCCTCCAACTTAACTACAATTCTACTGATCCGCCTGTAGGGTTCGCCTATTTGACCTCAGAAAATATCGGCAAGCCTACCGATTTTGAATCACTCGGTTACTGATGCCAATGAAAAGCCAATGTCGTCGCATTTGTGTGATCCAGGGGTTTATAGACCTGCCTCTCCTGCATCGCGATGTCTTTTCAAATGATTTCTTCTTAGAACGTGACAATACCAGTTGAGCCGGTCGTGCTCTATCTTTCGTAAGATGGTTTCCTTAACATGAAGGCTTCCACGGATCTTCAAACTTCTTATTCGATCAAGTTTTGTCACTCCTGCTGTCATGCGAACCATCTTCATCTCAATTGCCGCTAACTTACTTTCATACTTTTTGTATATCGTCCAACATTGTGAACCGTATGTGAGCGCTGGACGCCTTCCTTTCACCTTACGGAACATTTTTCTGTCACAGAAGATAGCGGAGTTTTCTCGCCACTTCATCCACCGTATGCATCACAGGTTGCATTGCTATTGATCATAGATCCAAGATAATTTAACTTTTCGCACTTACAGGATTACCTCATTATGGCTGCCATAATGAAGTATATGAGCTGAATGTAAAAAGCGTACCAACTGCCCACTGGAAGAGTCTACACTACCTATTTGCACAGGTACTTCTGCACTAAGACTAAAGGCCGCCGCTCTCTGGGCAGCGAGTCCCTATAGTTACGCCTTAATCCTAAATCGATGGAATATCTGCAAATTCCATACGGAAATGAAATAAATCATTTCACTTTCAGCCTGCAACCATAGATTATCTATTAGATGAGCGGAGAGTTTGTACCGAGGACGAACTGGCTATCTGTACTCGCGGATCCAAAGTGGATAACGGTACGGGATCTGGTGTTTACTGTGAGACTCGAGATACAAAGCGATCTTTTACACTTTGCAGGGTCTTTTAAGCCGAAGCTGCCGCAATAAAACATCCTGTGGATATGATTATAGGAGAAAGTATTCCACGAAGGTAATCAGCGCCTATGATGAGAGCCAAGCAGTCATATCGCTAAGATTCAATATCGTAAAATTGTATACAGCAAAAGTAGATAATCAGCTGTGAACAAAGTGACCCTCTGCAGGGTTCCAGAACATATGGACATCTCCGGAAACGAAAAAGTGAACGAGCTAGCAAGAAGAGGATCAGACATGAACTCTTTACTTGCTTAGCACATTATACAGGAAAATATACACTGTTATCGATTAGATGCACTTGCAGCTAGACCGATGTGGTTAATCTAAGATAAGAAGAGATCTATCGATCTCCTAAAACTTAACCGCAAGAACATCCGAACTGCTGGCGGTGTATTGGCTGGACGGCTACGTTTACCCAACAATACCTACTGCAGGAGTTGTATGGACGAATAAAAAAGAGAATTCATTCGCCATCTGCTCTGTGGTTGTCCTGAACTGGCCCTTAAACGAACTCTTGGCAGTTATTTCTTTTCAGAGCTGGATGAGATACGAAACACAGAGCCAAAGAAACTCCTGAGAATCTCTGTGGTTTAGTTGGTCGCCGAAAATATCAGGTTCTCATGATTTATTAAGCACATTGGGCATAATGGAGCAGCTTATGCTAGGATACGCAGTCATAAGCGAGCTTCAAACTTCAAAGGCTTCGGCTTGGGCAATTATAAAACAAAGTTTAAATTTTCCATGTATTACGCCGTACAATTTTATAAAGGATACGCGAAAGGATTTAATCTCCATGACTGACGCAGGTGACATAATTTCCGAACAGGCAAAATGTAACGAGGTTTCAATCATCGCCCATACGAGTACGTACTTTCATTCGATTTTACAGAAGACCTGAATATGGATCTATAAGCAGGCCAAGACTCTATTATTTACGGCTTACTGTGGGACAAAATTGTGATTTCGATTATAGTTTAAATTTAACAGTCCGCATATACATACCTTCTTCTCAGCCTCTCAAAGGACAGGGAAGATATAGTCTTGGTCCAGGAACCTTGGGTTGTGGACAACTTAATACGTGGACTCAAGACTCCTAACTACTACACCCTGTATGTGCGTGACGAAGGTAAACACAGAGCGTGTATACTGCTGAAAAGTAACCTAAATGTAACTTAACTCCCTAATTACAGCAATCGAGATACAACAGCAGCGAGAATAGAAACACCCAGTGGCTCTTACTTCTTGGTGTCGGCGTATCTCGCCCATGACAATATGGACTGTCTTTTTGGGGATAACATGGATAGACTGCTCGCAGATGTGGGGAGGCCAAAGACTGGTCTCATTATAGGATGTGATGCTAACGCTCACCATACTGTATGAGGCAGTTCCGATATCAACAAAAGAGGTGAGCTACTTTTTGAATTCATTTTAAGTACAAACCTTATTTTGTGCGGCATAGGCAACGAGCCCACTTTCGTCACCAGAAACAAGCAAGAAGTATTGGACATCACCCTTGCCTCCGACAGTATCGTCCAACGCATCAAGAATTGGAAGGTTTCAAGCGAACCATCTTTCTCGGATCACAGGTATCTACAATTCTCTAAATACGTAGATTCTATTAGCCCGCCAGTTTTTAAGAACTACCGCTAAACTGATTGGCTAAAGTACAGGTCAACTTTAAGCAATTTAGTTGTCTCAGATCACCTTAATCCCCCCTGCAACCCATAAGTACTTGATTGCGTGGTTGAGGACTTAACCTCAGCCTTAAATATAGCAGTGACTTCTTCCTGCCCCGTGATTCAACCCTGGGGCAAGAAGAAGCCACATTGGTGGATTGCAGGGTTAAGTCCTTTAAGAAATAATTGTAGAAAACTTTTCAATAATGCCAAAAGTACTAGAGACGTGTTAGATTGGGACTTCTACAAGGCATCCCTAAAAATATGCAAAAAAGAATTAAGGAAAGCCAAACGTACTCGTAATTCTTGGAGACTTTTCTGTGGTAAAATAGAAGAAGCATCTGTGGCATCTAGGCTGAGGAAAATTATCTCTTCAAATCCAATAACACCCAGTTACCTTAAGAAAACTGTTGGGTCTTCGATGACTTCAAACGGAGATTCACTAATTTACTGCTTGACACTCATTTCCCAGGCAGTTCCCAAGTTGTTAGCAATATGGTTTTCAGCAAACCATCTGCACAGAAAACAAACTGCTCAAAACTGCTTACACAGAACATGCTCCAGTAGGCACTGCATAGCTTCAAACTATATAAATCTGTGGGACCAGACGGCATAATACCTGCCGAGTTGCAGAAGTCATCGGACATAATCCTGCCGATGCTTGAGACAATTTTTAAAAGTTGTCTACACTTGGTATATATCCCAAAGATATGGAGAGAAGTTAAAGTTGTCTTCATACCCAAAGCGGGTAAATGGTCTCACATAAATCCAAAAGATTTCAGACCTATAAGTCTATAATCATTCCTCCTAAAAACATTACAACGACTGATTTATATCCATTTACGCCCAACATGCATATAAATACATACATGCATATAAATGCATATAATAGGTAAATCAGTGCAGATGGCATTACACTCAATGGTGCGTAAAATAGAATATTCCCTGTTTCATAAGGACTACACAATGGTTGTTTTTCTGGATATACATAGAAGGCGGTTTCAACAATGTCAATGTATCAGCGATAGCAGATGCACTATCAGACCTAAAGGTCGACAGCTCACTTTGCGAACTGATTAATCTACTGCTTAATGGTCGGATTATCAACTCTAATCTGGGTGTGACGTCTACCAGAAGGTCTGTCAGTAGAGGCACTCCACATGGTGGTGTTCTATCTCCACTTTTGTGGAATCTGGTGATCAATGAGCTATTGATAATCATGGAAGGCGAGGGTTGCACGGCGATCGCTTATGCAGATGATGTTGCTTTAGCTGTCTCAGGAAAGCACTTAAATACTCTAACTTTAAACAAGCTCACTGGATGGGCGTAAACCCCCACAAAACTGAGCTAGTACTCTTCTCCAGGAAACGGAAAATTCCGTCAGTCGACCCTCCTTCTCTCAATGGTATCAGCTTAACTTTCTCTGACACTGCAAAATATGTGGGTCTTATCCTGGATAAGAAATTAAGCTGAAAACCTTATATTCAAGAAAGAGTAAAGAAACCTACAGTAGCACTTTTCTCTTAGAAAAGGCTATAAATCGCGATTATATAAGTAAGGCCCAGCGCACAGCTTGCCTGTGCATAGGCGGAGCACTACGTACAAATCCCTCTGCGGCACTGGAACGTGATATCTGCTAGAAATATCCGCATCTTTTCAGACAGATTCAAATCCTTGGAATCGACCTTTATAAATTCCTTAGTAGCTCTAGACTGCCGCTCGTCTCTCGTAGAGATGGCTGAGCAGTTCAACATTCACCTGTGTTGGGTGCCGTGGCATAGGGGCATTCCAGGGAATTGCAAGACCGATGAACTCTACCGAATAGGAACAACTATACCCATCCTGCCGGACAAAAACTTACCTTAGGTATACCAATCGCTACTTGCAAACTTAAATTTAAGCTGGATGCTATCGAGAGTACGAACCTTAGGTGAGCAAGTGGATCCACATGTCTAACGACAAAACAAATTTGGCTCAAGCTAGATCTAAAATGTTCTAAGAATCTGATTTCTCGCAACAGATTGCATAACGGCGCTATAATAGGTGTCATCACTGGACACTGTCTAATAGGCAAGCATGCTGCAAGGCTAGGCGTTTTTGCGGACGAATTTTGTAGAAGCTGCATGGACGAAGAAGAGGAAGAAACTTTTCCTCACCTTCTTTGTTTCTGCCCAGCTCTCTCCCGTAGAAGAAAGCTTCACCTAGGAGCCTCATATTACAACGACATAGGCGACCTTAAAAACATCGATATTAAGAGCCTCCCATGATCCATGTGGTATCACAATGGACCTATTTTTGGTCTAAGTGTGATTCTCTGCTGGCAGCCACTTCAACCTAACCTAACCTATATACATACCTACTGTTCTTACTAATTTTAAGGTCGGTCTTTTTCTCCAAGAACTCATCAAGAAAGTCTGCCAAAGGGTAACAAAAGCTAATATCTGTTGAACTCAGGTTCAGAATTGGGCACGTTGTGGTCTGCATTCCCAGACTATTCAGGTACGTCAGGTTTCAGATAACGCAAATCCTAGATGGCCAGTCAAGTATAGGCCACTTGGCACTTATCACTTCAAAATTTAAAGTAAAACGTGCATCGTAACTTCACTCTAACTCAATGCTATTTGGCAAATGTTTTTGTTTGTTTATATCTCGAATGGCTTAAATAATCTTAGGCTTCACTTTCTAATCCTCTAGGAACTCTAGTTGGCTATTGAGCCAGGTACTCAAATTATGGATTTTACAATACACTCTAACGGAAGAGTAATATCAGCCTAGAAATGGCAGGTACTTCACTCCCTCTAATCTATCCCTACCCAATACAAAAGCCTTAGTTATACCCACTAACCTTGAAGTAATTTAAATAATTTACAAAAGCAATCAACTTCACCCCTAAACACCGAGTACTATCCCATTTCCCGAAATTCACAGCTCTCCCTCTCAAGTCAACGATCGTTTAAGACCCTCGTCGTTTTACAAATTCGCAAACATGAACCCACTTGACGAACGAGCGAACACACCCTTGATAAACGTGGAAACAATCATTTAAAATGAATGTGAATAGCATCGCATACCATCTAAATTAACCCTCTCACTTTCATCAGCATATCTCTAAACCGCTACTCATTATGATCATCACCCCCATGGATATACCTCAAACTTTCATCACCTCCTACAAACACACACGCACACATATGTACATACAAGACGCCCTTCTACACACTAGTTAGATGGTGAGTTAATCAAGAGTGTTGATGTATAAATAATTTTTTAAGTCGTTTCTCTCTTAATGGCTGAATACCACACACAACCCTTAATACACAACTCTTCCACCCCCATCCAGTCCCCATATTCTACCAAATTTTACGATGGGAAATTTTCAATCAAATTCGCCAAACCAGTCCAACACACAAAAAGCCCCAAAAACAAAAAAACAAAAAAAAAAAAACGACTCAGCTATATTTTTTTTCACTTTTTTAGTATTCCTCCTTTCATTTTATCCATTCGTCCTTGGTCCAGAGAAAAAAAACGAAAAATTGCACTCACATATCGCTACATATAAAAAAAAAACTGAACACCCACTCATACACAAACAAGGTGATTGGTAAACGTGCAGAGAGATATCTTGATTTTCTGACTTTATTACAATTGGTCGCCCAGACCTCCATCTCCTATCCAGCCCTCACCTAACATTCTTCGTTATCCCAATATATCATTCGTCCTGGCAAAAAAAAAACACGTCGGGGATTCACCCAGTAAAGTTTAAATGCTTAAAGCTTTTGATATTTTGACTGCAATTGAATCTGCACAAATACTCATGCACATGCACAACCAAACGTAACCCCATCGCATTTGAAATATTTACACTACAGCAGTGCGATGCCTAAAAATCAACTACGAGAACTACGAGTATACTAGCAGAGAATAGCAGGCCGCAACAGAAAAGAAAAAATAAAATAAAAAAAGAATAAAAAAAAACCAAAATTGGAAGATATGAAAGAAAGTGGAGGAAAAATAAAAAAGAAAAGACTTTAACTAACCGAAGCGAACATCCAGTGCACCCACCCAACCCAATCCACAGGAAAGAGGAACAAAGGAAAAAGGGCGCAAAATACACTCCACTTAAAAAAAAAAAAAACAAAGGTTAGATGCTGCTCTGGGGGATTGTGGAGTTGCCAGACTGTACTTTCTATTAACCAAATTTAAATAGAATTTGGAACAATCTATTAATATCTATCTTCTATATCTATCTATATCTTTCGTGGGTGCGTGGCGTGGCGCAGTCATTAGTATGTCGAACCAGTGCGCTTGAGGTTCAATGTTAGAGTCCCAGAAAACACCAAAAGTTGTTTCACAGTCCCAACTCTCGCGAACGT
Source organism: Brachypalpus laphriformis (assembly GCA_945910035.1). Classification (NCBI taxonomy): domain Eukaryota; kingdom Metazoa; phylum Arthropoda; class Insecta; order Diptera; family Syrphidae; genus Brachypalpus; species Brachypalpus laphriformis. Next base: position 42,383,889 of record OX246756.1, read on the forward strand.
TTGATAAACATCCGAGAGTATTGTTGTAATGATTGTCCTCAAAAAGAAAATTTAAAATTGCCCTTCGCATACGGCACAAAACTGTAGGTCCCTACTACTCGTACGACAAATATAATGCACACAGCACGAGTGGTTGCGAGAAGCTAGTCCTATGACATGGGTTGTTATGCCAAATATTAATGTACCAACGAGGTCGAATGTTATTGTCCTTCTGTGCACGCATCACGCAGAAACTGCTTCACCGATTTTGGTGAAACTTGGCACAGTGATAGCTTATATCCCCGGTCAATATGGTATTAATGATACTTAGTAACTCGGGAAATGAAAGGGTTCCTATGATAACCAAAATCGATCTATACACATAATAAAACTGCAAATGTAAAACGGTTTCCACAGACACCACGCAAAAACCGCTACCCGAAATTGAACGGGTTTTCGTAGTTGCCTTGCTTAGACTATGTTTTAAAATGGTGCATGTATTATCTACATCCGTCATCCAAAGCATATTTTTTTATTTTAAAAGAACGGCATTAACCCAGATGTGCCCGTGGGGTTCGCCTATTTGACCTCAGAAAATATCGGCAGGCCTGCCGATTTTGGATCACTCGGTTACTGAAGCCAATGAAATGCCAATGTCGTCGCATTTGTCAGATCCAGGCGCTTATAGGCCTGCCTTTCCTACATCGCGATGTCTTTGGAACGTGCATTGATATTGCCTTTTTAACTTAGTTCAAATGATCTCTTCTTTGAACGTGCCAATACCAGCTGAGCCGGTCGCGCTCTATTTTTTGTACGATAGTTTCCTTGATGTAAAGGCTTCCACTGATCTTCGAACTTCTTATTAGATCAAGCTTTGTCACTCCTGCTGTCATGCGAAGCATCTTCATCTCAACTACCGTTAATTTACTCTCATACGTTTTGTACATAGTCCAACATTGAGCACCGTATGTGAGCGCTGGACGCACAACTGCGGTTTAGAGCCTTCCTTTCAACTTATGGGAAATTTTTCTGTCACAGATGATAGCGGAATTTTCTCGCCACTTCATCCACCCTACGCTTACACGATGATTGATCTCGTCATCACAGGTTGCTTTGCTATTGATCATAGATCTCAGATATTTGAACTTTTCGCACTTGGGAAGCACTGTTCCATTCAAATAAATGTCTGGAATAGGCCTGAGTGGATCAGAGAACGGGCAGCACAAGTACTCTGTCTTTTTTGAACTAATGCGATACCCATTTCCCTCCAGAGCGTTCACACACACATCAAGTGCTCATTGCAGGGATGTAGGATCCTCACTTATGATGGCTCCATCGTCAGCAAAGAATAACTGATGTACCTTGGGGTCCATTACTTTGCTTTCAAGCAGATAATCAAGCACTGTAATAAAGAGCAAAGGACTTAAGACGCTTCCCTGGTGCACCCCGACTTTGATTCGGAAATCTTCGGTTACTCCAGCGGGGTATCCTACTCTTGTCTTTGCTCCCTCCTACATGTCTATGATCATAGGTACATAGGTTTCTGGAACCCCTCGATGTCTTAGCGCCACTCACATCAGATCTCGTGGTTGTCTGTCGAATGCCTTTTCAAAGTCCATCAATACAATATGCAAATCCCTTAAGGAATCACGATGATTTTCCATTATGATCCTTATACTTTGGATTGCATCCGTGGTTGATTTACCCGCGACAAACCCGAACTGATCATCAGATAGCCGCATTATTTTTCGCAATCGGCCACCTAATACCCACTCAACGATCTTCATGGTGTGTGACATCAGCTTGATCGAACGGTAGTTATCATCTTGATCTCCCTTTGTATAAAGGGAGAAGGTAACTCTCCCTCCATTGATTCGGCATTGGGTCACCTCTCACAAATTTGGAGATGAGAATTCTGAGCCATCTGAACCCGACGTCTCCCATCTTTTTCCAGAACTCAGAGGGCATCTCGTCTGGCGCAACCGCTTTGGGTCTTTTGGAGTATTTGACCGCCTCACTAACTTCTTCGACGGTGATGTCGGGTATTTCTTCACAGTTAGGGGTGACTCTTGGAAAGTAAAGCCGGAGAAACTGTTCATTTAAAAGTTCTTCACAATACTGCCGCCACCTCTGCAGAATTTTGTCGTCATCCACAAGAAGCTGGCCATGAGCATTGTTAATGAACTTTGGCGAACGAATCTCCTGAGCATTCCTCCTTCTTTGGGCGGCTATTTTGAAGATGGTTGCGCTCTTGTTCATATTGTGTCTTCACAGCTCCTGGATAGCCTGGTTTGCATCAACAACCGGGGAATATATTTTCTCCAGCTCCCGATACAGGCCCTCTGTACTCTCTGCTTGAAGCTGGGCGCATTTCTTTTTCGCTTTTTTCTTGCAACATCTGTATTCCACTTCGGGACGAGCTTTTTCGTCACTATTATTAGAGGGGCACTTTGACCAAGCTTTTAAAGCCGCTTTCTTCTCATTTATCAACTTCTTAGCTTCATCACTCCACCACCATGTTTCTTTGGCGTGTTGATGGTGGCCTTTTGAAGCTCCTAGCAGTGATTTGGCCTTCTTTAAGCAAGTTCGCTGTAGGGAATCCCACATATTTTGTGCTCTGCACTCTTCATCCTCAGCTCCGTTGTTGGTGTGAGAGAGGTAATTTTTCATTACGAAAACAAAAGCCTCGCCTTTTTCTTTATCCAGAGTGTACCACTCGATTTTCTCAGAGACCCTTGTTTGTTTGCTTTTGTTTGGTGTTTTGATAAAAATTTCTGTTAGCAGGAGACGGTGTTGCCGAGCGATTGCCTCTCCCAGGATCTCTTTGCAATCTCTCACCCGAGGCTTCATGAAACTGACTACCAAATGGTAGTCAATCTGAGTTTTATCTCCACCACTGCTGTAAGTGATCAGGTGTCGGCTTTGTTTGATGAACATGGTATTTAACACGATAAGACCGTGTGATTTGCACATGCTTAGGATGTCTTCACCAGGAAGGTTCCTGGTGCCGTATCCTAGTCCTCCATGGCAGTCTTCATAGTCTTCGTTTGATTTCCCTACATGTCCATTCAAATCTCCTCCAACAAACAGAAATTCTTCCTTTGGGATGTTCTTAAGGAGATTGTGGAAATCTAGCCAAAATGCATCTTTATCTATCTGATTGCACCCATTGTGGGGAGCATATGCACTGACAATATTCCACACCTCTCCTTGTATTACTAGTTTGAGAGACATCAAACGTTTGCTGGACTTCGAAATGCTCAAGACGTTACCAAGTAGCTCTGTCGCAAGGATGTTACCGATTCCGTTCTTAACCTTTTCCGTTCCGTAGTAGAGCATTTTGTTATCTTTTGTCCTAACGTCCAAGAAACGCGCCCGATTTCGGGTGCTTTTCCATTTCGTCTCTTGGACACACAAGATATCCACCCGCCTTCTATTCATCCTCTCTTCCATCTCGTAACTTCGACCGGTCATGCTTCCAACGTTCCAACTCGCGGCCCCCAAATTTCTTCCAAACAATTTCATTATTTTGCTAGCCGCCGGAATTCGTATAGCTCTGACCCGAACATTTTTTTTCGGTCCAGGATCAGTACCATGCACAGTAGTGGTAGTGCCTGGCGGGATAGTGCCTTTCCTTTTTGCAAGTATTACCATAATGAAACAGTTTCGCAATATTACCATATTGCGATAGTATTTGTTATTTGACACGTGCATGCTCCTGTTTTATTGTTTGTTTGATCTTTCGTCTATGACACGGGTGATCTCCAGTCGTGTCAACCCACGGACTCGCATGCACACTTGTGGGAGGGTTTTTAAGGTAGTATATTCTTAGCCCATCCCTGCACGGGGATTCATAACATTTTCATCATATCTGATTAAGGGTCCAACCAGCGAACATTTATCAATCAACATCCCATTCCAACACTCGAAAATTCACTCGACAGAGACATAATTCGAGACAAGTTCCAATGTCTATCCCTACACAGAATTATCCAGCATCACCAAAATTATGATTCTTCTCGTTGTTCTCTACAGCAATGACAGCAAATGAGGACAGCACTTTCATCATGGTCAACCCGAACGGAATCCAGCGTAGACACGTCGGTAAGTTCATCAAACGTTTTCAGCAGAAGGGCTTCAAGCTGATTGCCATGAAATTAACCTGAGCGGCTTGAGAAACACTTCTCAGACCTATCGTACCGCCCGCTCTTCACAGGATAACTTCCGGTTCGCAGAATATATTTGCTTTGATAGTAATATTTTGGATAATAAAACTAGTTTTACACAAAATTTATTAACGAATAAATTATTTACAAATGTTGTTGCAACAGTTTTATTGTTTTGACAAGTCCTGTAATTACAAAATGTACCTCAACTTTTCTTCATTCAGAAAGCATCATGAACCTCTTCATTAGCCATGGGATTTTTCATCGGACTTTAGGTTTCCTGAAATGAGATGAATAGAACTTTTGCTCACATATTCGGTATTTATCTATGAATCAGTTTGTGATAAAAAATAAAAAAAACATTCGAAAGGATGTCTTACATGTGTGTACCTCATCTGGTAGCACCTTGCTGGGCAGTTTTGAGTAGATGGAGGTCTACGCTGGCTTTATAACGTCTTCAAATGGAATATCCTTACATTTTAATTTCCCATTTTGTATGAGATCAATGTATGTACATGATTTGAATTTGGCGAGCAACGTGTAGTAATAATGTGAAAAAATATTTACAAACAAAACCGAATGACAAATCACATTAAATTCTCTTCGATTTAGTTTGGGAACAAACCAAGAAGACTGTATGCTGAAACCTGCTACCACCACACTTAAAAATACACCTTGCCTTACTACGTTTCCATGCACTGGCTATACACGTCGGTCATTAAACCGATTCTCATGTATGGAGTATTGGTATGGTGGCCCGCCTTGGAGAAGAAATCCAACCTATCCATAATGGAAAAAACTCAGCGAGTTGCATGTCTCAGTATTACCGGTGCACTGAGAACTTCTCCCACAGCGGCACTCCAAACCATGCTCCACCTGCTTCCGATTGACATCGTCAGTAAGCAATTGGCTGTCAGCTCGGCAATAAGACTGAGAGGCTCCAAGCAGTGGAAGGAGCAACACACGGGACATGCCAATATACTTTCGATGCACCGTCATCTTCCCAATTCCACTGACCATCTGCCCACTGAATATGATTTTAACAAGGACTACACGCACTCGATACCGGAGAGAAGTGAGTGGACGCAACGCAATGTACTTTACAACGAATCGCTGTTAATTTTCACGGACGGGTTCAAAACCAAGGACGGAGTCGGTGCCGGAATTTTCTCGGAAGATCTGGACATACACCTCTCCTTTAACCTTTCAGACTACTGCAGCGTTTTTGAAGCTGAAATCACCTCAGTTCGCAAAGCTGCTGACTGGCTGGCGGCTAGCACACTATCAACACCTGATATTGTTATTTATGTCGACAGTCAGGCAGCCATCAAATCCCTCGCATCCAGCACTACGAGATCTAAGGCAGTGAAAGACTGTCGCATATCTCTTAACGAGATTGCTGGTTAGTACAACCTCACCCTTTGCTGGGTACCAGGTCACTGTGACATACCGGGGAATTGTGCAGCCGACGAACTAGCACGACAAGGCTCCTCTGGTACAGATAGCATAAGCATCACCGACATCGAAGCGCCAGCGTCCTATGTTAAGTACCTCATTCAAATTGATGCCGAGAAAGTAGCCAATCATCGATGGCAACATCTAGACCAATGTCATACCGCCAGACAGCTCTGGCCGACACTCAATAAATCCAGGTCCATCGGACTCTTGAAGCACAAGAGAGGAGCCCTCTCAAAAATAAACAAATGTCCTCACTGGACACTGCGTCATAGGGAGACATGCCCAGAGATTAGGTATCCCTCATAACGACTTCTGCAGAAGCTGCAGAGATGAAGAGGAAGAAGAGACCATCGGTCATCTCCTGTGCGCCTGTCCTGCGCTCGCCAACATCAGGAAGGCCACTCTGGGTGAATACTTCTACAATGATCTTATGGATCTCGGCAACGCCTTCACGGCTAAAATTCTAGACTTCATTCAACGAAGCAGATGGTTCCAAGAGTAAGAGGGTGACCCACCCGCCTTACACATCGGCAGTACAATGGACCTACTTTCTGGTCTAAGTACATCCTCATCGAGGGCCGATCCTAACCTAACCTAACCTACTACGTTTCCAGTTTATGTCGTGCAATTGTATTAAATATTTAATTGTAATAAGGGTCATATTTAAAGACCGTCAGGAATGCCATTATACTTAGGAAGCCAAAGTCTACTGGGGGGCAAGGCTAAAAACCATAATGAGAAACACTTAGATCGAATTAAAAAATGAACTTAAATTTTATTTTTCGAAACGTTTTGCTTAAATATTAAGCCCCTTCCAGAATTTCCTTAGCATAAGAATAACTATCAACCAATATTCGAACTTTAATTGGGCCATTAGTTTCGGATACCCGATACAGCTTTATGACACATTCGTTGCAGTGCTTAGAAGAAGTAGTACAATGTAGTAAGCAAGTACATCATTTGAAAGCACACTCTCCATAGAATTCGGGCGGGGTATACTGTTTTTGTTTATGCTTGCATCTTGCGCCGTCATCAGTTTTAATCCGCTGTCGTGCAAGTGACTTTTTATTGTTTTGGGTGCTTGGACTAATGTGGGTCATAACATCACATTTCGATATATTGTTGAAGTAGGTACACTACACCCTCACCCTTAAGCGGATAATCATTTAGAATGTAATTTTGCAACATGGAAATTCTTTACATTTTACGGGTTGTCTTGTTTTCCATTGATTATTTCTTATGTTCTGGTTACATAATTCTTTCGTTGTGTCTGTACGTATATCTTATCTTAAATACTATAAAAGCAAATCGAAAACATTGCAATATTTTTCAATTTTGTTAGATGAGATGTTGTCGATCATTGGATTTGTCCACATTTTAATGGATTTAAAATAAATCGTTTGTTGTAAGCGGGTTTGAGTGGCGATTCCCACGGGGGGAAGTTATAATTGAGTTTATACATTTTTGGTATTGTATTCAGTTGGCAATTATGTTCCAATAATTAAATAACCGTCAACTAAAATGCGGGCGAAGCAAGGCGAGCACTGGTCAGCTAGTAAATATTAATTCTTACATTATTTATACTTATATTTATATTTCTTAGAGCTGTTGTTATGGAATTTTTTTATGTTCTTTTCTTATTTCTACAATTGAATTAACATTATCAGTTTCCATTATCGTGTATGGTCGATGGTAACGACTTTGCGATTATTTTGTACGTTCTCCTATCTCTGACTTAGAAGTATTTGCACATCTATCACATCCTATTTTGCGTTTATTCTTAACTGTGTTCAAATTATTATGTATTGCTGTTCAACAATCTTCGCACAAATCTTAAAATCTTGCAAAACTTAAATTTATTAAGACCTAGACTAAATTTCTTCTTCCTATTTCGGCGAGATTATAATCTGAACTCAAAGGATCATAATCCATTCCACGTTACTGCATTATATACTGATCCGCCTGTGGGATTCGCTTCGTTGAGCTCAGAGAATATCGACAAGCCTCCCGATTTTGAATCACTTCGTTACTGAGGCCTACCTTTCGTGATATCTTCAATTGATATTGCCTTTTAACAGGGTTCAAATGATTTCTTCTTTGAACGTGACAATATCAGCTGAGCTCGGATTCTCGAACTTTTTATTCGATCAAGCTTTGTTACTTCATCTCAGCTACCGTTAATTTCCGCTCATACCTTTTGTACATTGTCCAACATTGTGAACCGAATGTGACTGCTGTACGCACAATTGTCGTGTAGAACCTTCCTTTGTGCTTAGGGAGGATTTTTCCGACACAAAAGAAAGCCAAGTTTTCCGGCAACTTCATCTACCCTACGCTTACGCGACGATTGATGTCGTCATCACAAGTTGCTTTGCTATTGGTCATAGTCGCAGATGAGGCAGAATTAGATTTGTATAACATACTCATACTCAGCTGGAGGAGAAGCAGTCTATGTGAAGAATGGTTATGTACTTAATTGTTTAAAACTTAATTTTCTTAGTGCTGATATTATGAAATTATCTTTTGATTTTATGAATGAATTTGTAAACACACAAATTGCATGCTATTTCGAAAGTTATTTTTATTGATGAATTAAGCGATGTCCTGAGTGCTTGTAAAGAGAAGAATTTAATATTAATTGGTGATATCAACATTGATATTTTAAATGTGTTTGATTGAGATACTGAGAATTATCTGTTTTTTATGGCGTCAAATGGTCTAAAGAGCCTTATAAATGAACCTACCCGTATAACCGATTCGACTAAATCTTGCATTGATCATATATTTATACGTACTCAAAAAAAAAAAACAATAAGATCAAGTTCAATGGTGTTGTGTATGATCTGAAATTAACAGATCATTGTATGATTGCACTTAATGTTTTTTCCAGTACCAATGCACTAAGTTGTGGCAACTCATCTGTAAAGAAGTAATATTGCACAGACTGTGTTCTTTTAAGGGAATATTTATTATATGAATTTTGGGGTCCAGTTTATGATGAACCTAACCCATCAATTGCTTTCGATGTCTTTCTTAAAATTTTAAAAAATCATATTAGAAATTGTACTACTTCTTTCCCTTTCATCTAGAGCAGAAATATATTTCTAAAGCCATGGATGACACACAATCTCTTGCAAATTTGGAAAAAAATGCAGAAGTCATCCACATAACATAGAACTTAAAAAAATACTATGATTATCTGTGCAAATCCGTCCATAAGAATGTTGACGAAACGCGTAACAAGTTTTATTTAGATTCGTTTGAAAGAGCCAGAGGTAATATAAGAGATGAATGGAAGGTAGCTGATAGCATTTTGGGAAAAAGTAGACAACCAATAGGTATTAATAGCTTGGAGATAGATGGTAAAAGTTTCACTGATTCAAGTAGTATTTCCAATAAGCTCAATGAGTACTTTACCGAAATTTCTGAAAAACTGAAACTATCTGTGGAGATTTCGATAGACTGCAATTGTTCTATAAGAACCACAGAGCGCACACAACCGAATAGTTTCGTTTTCCAATCATTTCCTTCAAGTGAAATCTATAACGCAATATCGTCGTTAAAAAATAAAAATGTTTGTACTACTGATGGTATATCAAGTGTGTTGTTGAAGAAAATGTGCGTCTATGTGGTAGACGTCTTATGTTACTTGTTCAATCTAAGTATTCAGAATAGTTGTTTCACTCAGCACCTAAAAGGCACAGAAGTTATACCACTTTTTAAAAAAGGTAAAGAAAGCAATATGTCGAACTACAGACCTATTTCCCTACTACCAACGCTTTCCAAGATTTTTGAAAAACTTATTAAATCACATATATTGTCTTTTTTAAACAGAAATCATTTTTTTAGTAGTAATCAGTTTGGTTTTAGAAGAGGAATGTCAACCGTGGATGCTATCCTCAGAGTGTGTAATCAGTTGTATGGAGGCATTAACTGCAACAAATCTACCATGGCTCTTTTTGTCGATATGACTAAGGCATTTGACATGGTTGATCATGATTTGCTTCTGGGGGAGGTTGTTTGAGGTTGTATCCTTTCATCAATATTATTCCTATTGATGATTAGTGATGTGTTTCATACATCTCAACTGAAACATCTTGATTACACTGACGATGTATGCTTACTCTCCCACAGAATATGTTGTACCTACTATACAAAAGAACATATCTACATGAATATATCCAGATAAACTCAAAGCTGGTAACATTTCGCTTCTCGTCACGTAATCATTCATACGCCAATAAATTTGTTTTATTTGTTTTCCCAGCATGCAAGCAGGGTTGAAAAAACACATGCATGTGGAACAAAAGAAGTATAGAAAGCGCGCAAAACCATTGCGCCAGAAGACACACCAAAATGGCAACTTTAACCTCCTTCATCCTACTCACCCCCATTACGAAGCCGTCGTTGCCACCCCTTAGTCATTCTCGTGTAAAGCATTTCATGCATACATTTTTATATCACCCTCAGAGAACGAAAGCGAACAAACGGTTGGCAAAATAAGAAAGAAAAATGAAAAAAAAAAAAAATATGATGATAAAAGAGAGCAAACCGTAGCCAACACCAACACTGCCAACATTCACCATCATCCACCCACACTCAATGCATCCCTCGTTCCACATGTGGGGGTGAGTTGTTGGCAAAAAGGATGATTTTCCATCCGCAAAACTTCCCAATCTAGATACCCGACATGACTTACTCCGGTGGTGAAAATATTGAAACCCGTTATGTGATTACCACTACAACCCTCCTCCAGCCGTTGTCTCGTTCAATATCAAGACTCCTACACCAACACACAGTTGAACCGAAAAAAGGACAAAACGTACTGAGAAAATGGAAACTTTTGCCAGTGTATTTCACTATTTCAACACTCCCTTCCGAGACTATACCCACCACCACTGCCACCCAACGTAAGGTGAATATGTGGCTTGACACAGGGTTGGCCGTTGGGTTGGTGTATAGTGCAATAAAACCATTGTGGATTGAAACAGCTCTAGGTACGACAGAGGAAAAGCAAAAAACGGTTTCTCTCGATGGGAATGCGGACGTGGTGTGAATTCTTAATCAGATTGAAATGGAGGGAACGAAAGAGAGAAACCCACACAGACACATACCTAGAGAGTTCATTTCGTTCAGGTTTTGTGTACTCGTTGGGCCATGACCCATACCACGGTGGTGTAGACTTGATATACACGCTATTGCGAGGACGAGCCGATAACGCTGCTAACTAGTTTGTCTGCTCGCCTGGTAGCTTTGGCCTCCGCCATTTCTGTTCACAGCCCTGGCTTGCCATGCCCTCTGCTAGCATCATAATCGTTGTTGTTGCCCCTCTTCACACAACCACGAAGCGCCTTCGGTGATGTAGTAATTCCGTGTCCCTCTCTCTCTCTCTCTCTCTCTCTCTTCTGACAGTCGTTCGCTTTCATTTAGGTTCGTCAGTCAGTTCAGGCAGACATTTCAAGCAGAGCAGGCAAAGCTCCATGAGAGTTGGTGTACACAGCACAGTAGGTATACCTATGGTTGAACAGAAGGACTCTGAAGCATTATAACATTATCCTTCTGGTTATGTTTCCGCCACTGTCACTTTATGTGTGCGCATACCGTTACATGTGAAATACACCAAACGCCAAACGCTGTGAATAGGTACAGCGTAAATGTGTCTATAGATGTACAGAGATGCATGTACATATGTATCTCCTCGAACACCACCGATTGTACACTTTTTTTCTGCTGTATGCCTCCGCATCGTGAGAGAAAATCGTATCCTCTGTTCGTCCTCGAAGTGGTGACGGTGATCAGTGTTGACACTTTAGAGGGCATTTTTTCCCTATACCTAAAGTACTGTGCTGAAAGAAGTACATAGGTCCTAGCAATGGAAAAAAATCTATACAACAATATTGGACAGGTATGAAAAGTTATCACTTGTGGGCTTCGAAATCCTATAGTGTACCATCAATCATGATCTCGCCCAAGAAGCCGAAACTATAAACAGGTCAGTTCAACTGATCGGCTCTACCAAGAGCTCAAAAAAGAGGTAGACATGCTGAGAGAGGAAAACAAGCTTCTAAAGAACTCGCTTTTACAAAAAGAACGCGAAGATTCCCCTCCCCGCGCAGCTAATCCACAATATCACACGGACGAAGAAGAGCTTGCACGCGAAACGAATTGCGTCTTAAAGAAAAGACCTAGCAAAAAACGCAGAGCCGGCTCATCGCCCGAAATCGAGCCGCGAAAAGAAGACAAGCAAAATGAGTCGAAGCCAAAACAAACTCAAGCTAAAGCACGTCCTCCGCCTGCAATAAACGTCGTTGGCATAACGGACTACAGTAAGCTACATTGCCTTCTTAAAGGTACGACGACATCGAAATTCAAGGTAACGTCACTCAGGAACAATGCGTGGAAAATTAACGTTGATGACTCCGATGGCTACCGAGCAATATCACAAAAATTAAACACGGAAAAGATCCAGTGGTATACTTATGAAAATAAGTCAGAAAGACCACTGCGTGTTATAGCAAGGGGGCTCCACCCCTCGTGCGCAAAAGACGACGTAATGAAAGACCTCAAAGCTAAAGGTTTAAAAATTCTTAATGCCGTCAATATTCTCAAAAAGGTGAAGCAACAAACGGAACAAGGCCAGGAAATTATGGTCAAGCATGGACTTCCGCTCTTTATGCTTACCTTTGACAGGAGCGAAAATGTAGACGATATTTATAACGTTAAAACTATTCTGAATATCGTAGTCAAGATTGAGCCTATGCGTACGAGTACGAGATCGATACCTCAGTGTAAACGCTGTCAAGGCTTTAATCACACACAGTCGTATTGTCAAAAAGAGCCGAGATGCGTAAAATGTGCTGGTAACCATCTCTCAGAAAAGTGTGACCTAAATAAGCAGGCCCCGGCTACCTGCATTAACTGCAAAGGAAAGCACCCAGCGAACTATCGAGGTTGCGAAGTGGCAAAAGAGCTTCAAAAAAGGCGAGACACATTTAAAAATATTCAACGCCAGAACGCAGAACCGGTTAAAAATAGTCGTGAAATCGCTAAGCCAAGGGTAACGACCGTCAATAAACACGTCAAACTTAAGACGAGAGTCGAGCAAAGTAAAGTTCCTTCGGCAAAATCAAAGGAAAAGCCACAATCTCCAGAGACGCTAACATATGCTCAAGCTGCGTCGCTAGAAACCAAGCAAAGCGGTGTTACGGTAGACCCAGTCTCCCAAGTCTTCTCTATAATTCTTGCGAAACTTGAGGAGCAAACGAAGGTAAACAAAGTCATATTTGATAAATTGAGCAAGCTCGAGTTGAAACCTCGCCAAAAAAGAACTCCCATATGAATATGAATCAGTTACTAAAAATTTTAACATGGAACGCAAACGGCCTTCTACAAAAAAACGCCGAATTAGAAGTATTCTTACGGAATGACAACATTGACATTTGCTTGATCTCTGAAACTCATTTGACAAAGGAATCCGGAGTAAAAATAAAAGGGTATCGTGCTTATCACTCATACCATCCTTCCGGAAGAGCTAGAGGCGGATCCTCCTTATTCATTAAAGACTGCATTGAGCACTCCATAAATACGACGATTGAAATCGATACAATGCAAACAAGCTCAGTTCGAGTTAAGAATAGGCACTCGTATTTCAACATCGCGTCCATTTATTGTCCTCCGCGATGCACGTTTAGAAGTAACGACTTTGTACGTCTCCTTGACTCACTTGGACCGAATTTCATTATAGGTGGCGATTTCAACGCAAAACACACATTTTGGGGTTCCAGATCCTATTCACGGAAAGGCAGACTTCTGTACGGAGCCGGTATGCAATTCGGGGTTGATTTCTTTTCGACGGGGAAACCGACGTATTGGCCCTCTGATACAGCAAAAACACCGGACCTAATAGACTTCTTCGTAGCAAAAGGAGTATCTTCAAATTTTGCGAAAGTAGAGGAAAGCTTTGATCTCTCCTCAGATCACTCGCCGGTAATCTTGACAATAAGTGACCGACTAATGACAGTAGAAGGTGTGCCTAGATTAACTAACAAAAAAACCAACTGGCGCGACTTTAGAACTGATTGCGAAGAAAATATTGTCTTAAATGTATCGCTCAAAACACCCTTCGAAATAGAAGATGAGCTCGGCAAATTCATTGAATCAATACAAAATGCCGCGTGGAAAAATACACCTTTAAGGAGGAAAGAAGTCCCATGCAATGAAGCTTATTATCCGCCGGAAATAAAAGAACTTATTCGAGAAAAGAGGAGAGCACGCAAAATATGGCAACTAACTCACGCTCCCCAGCATAAAACCCACTCGAATTTCCTATGCAATAAGCTTAAAAAAGCGATCCAAGACCTAAAAAACCGAGAGACTTCAGCTTATCTTGAAGGTTTAACCGCCGAAAAAACCACTAATTACTCGCTCTGGAAAGCTGTCAAAAGAATTAAAAAACCCCAAATACATTCGCCACCGATAAGAAAAAACAACGACGAATGGGCAAAAGGTGACAAAGAAAAAGCGGATCTATTTGCCGAGCACTTAGAAGAGACTTTTAAGCCATTTGATGGAGAAACATTGGTAGACGATTTTACCGGTACGACTACGACATCTGACAACCTTAGAATAAAAAGTGTGTCACTTATAGAACTTTGCCAGGCAATAAAAAACCTGAAGAACAATAAAGCTCCTGGCTATGATTTAATAACCGGACAAATCCTCAAGGAATTACCAAAAAAGGCACTATTAAAATTGCTTTATTTAATAAATGCTTCCATTAGATTACTATACGTCCCAAATCAATGGAAAGTCACAGAAGTCATAATGGTTCCGAAACCGGGGAAATCTCCAAATGACAAAAAATCGTACAGGCCGATATCGCTACTACCAATAATATCGAAGGTATTTGAAAAACTCCTTCTGAAATGGATTCTTCCGGTCATTGAAGAGAGACGCCTAATACCTGACCACCAATTCGGGTTCAGAATCAAGCATTCCACAATTGACCAGGTTTATAGAATAACCGACGAAATTGAAAAAGCCCTTGAGGAGAAAAAGATTTGTTCTAGCGCTTTTCTTGACGTATCTCAAGCCTTCGACAGGGTTTGGCACGATGGATTGAATTATAAGCTAAGACGAATCCTTCCGGAGCAACTTCATAAGATCTTAGAATCGTACCTTAAAAACAGACTTTTTCGTGTTAAGCACGGAACTGAATATTCTGATTTTAAAGAAATCGCCGCCGGAGTTCCGCAGGGAAGTGTCCTTGGGCCTATAATATTCTTGCTGTACACTCGGGACATACCTCAAACTGAAGGCACTATTGTAGCTACGTTCGCGGACGATACGGCTATTCTGGCAACGGAAAGTTCAATCGAGTCAGCAACCATAAAACTCCAACGAACCTTGGATAAAATCTGTGAGTGGACAAAAACTTGGCGCATTGTTCTTAACGAGACCAAATCGACGCATGTTAACTTCACTTACAAGAAAATAATCAACCTTCCCGTTTTCATTAACTCGGTACAAATACCGCATGCAAACGAAGCTAAATATCTGGGAATGACACTAGACGCGAAACTTAAATGGAAACCTCACGTTAAAAAGAAACGTGACGAAGTCGAAAATCGACTTAGAGAAATGTATTGGCTAATTGGAAGATATTCCAAACTAAGCGTATATAACAAACTGCTTCTGTATAAGCAAGTGCTTAAACCCGTGTGGACGTACGGTATACAACTCTGGGGTTGTACCAAACCAAGCAATAGGAATCTCATACAATCATTGCAAAATAAAATTATAAGAATAATCGTGAACGCTCCCTGGTATATCAGAAACAATGATATCCACAGAGACTTAGGGATAGCTACCGTGGAGGACGAAATAAAAAACTTCGCTCGCAAGCTTCGTATTCGTCTTCATGGCCATTGCAACTGTGCCATACTCCAAACTTTGGATGTGACAAATCTTGCGCGCCGACTTCAAAGAACGAAACCGTTCGAATTAGCGCTATAAGACAAAAAGCCGCATGTCATGACGGTTTCAGCAGGTGCTTTTATTGGAAATCTACCTGCCTCACGCGAATATAAATCTGAAGCTTAAACTACTTGATAAGGTCAAACTTAGTCGTAGTAAACAAAACGAAGGGAAGGGTGTTTTTAGTCAGTAGAAATCTGACACTACTATGAGTACACGGTCTCATAGTGTCTCATGAAGATTTTCACCTACCAACGAAAAAAAAAAAAAAAAAGTTCAACTGAGCGTGGATGGCGACTAAAATTTTTTTTTAAATATACGAGTACTTGTTGCTGGGGCAAATCACGTTGTCGGTGTATGACAAAACACCGCGGAATAAAGCTATCCGTAGGGATCTTGCCTTTTCACATTAAAAAGCGCATTTCAATCAAAGCGTCAATTGCAGCTGCAGCAGTGGAGAATTCTGAGCTGCATAAGAAAAAGGGACAGATACATACATACAAACATACATTTTCAATGGCCCGCAAAGAAAGAGAGAAAGAGAGATTCCTCGACGAAAGGAATGCACTAAGGAGTGAACGCGGCCATCCACTGACGCCAGAAAACATCGTTGGCGAAATGCTCAATAGCCAGGAGGCATGGGACGCAGTCGCTGGGAGCACAATGCGCATAATGAAGATTCTAAGAACCCTAGAAAGAGAAAGGAAAGAATCAGACCGGCGAAATACAATAAATGCTGAGCAGGAAAATGCAAACATGCACTAGTCGAATATATCAGACTAAAACCCCCCCCTCGATGAAATGCTTAACGGCAGTACCTCGGGGAATGGGGCGGTCGTGGGAGGGGGTTTAGTGGGTAAGAGTCCCACACTGTTACTCAGGACGTACTGAGTTTCGTCTTTTGAAGATTACCCCTCCCAATCAAAAAATCCTTCATGAGGGCCGTGGACATAGGATGCTCAGGTGGACCTTCCGTCCTTCTCGCTTCTCCGCCATTGACTCCAACTCATCAGGAGGAATTCCTAGATGGCTCCAGGAGAGATGTCGGACTTGATCCAACCATCTATTTGTAGGCCTACCTGATGGCACGGCAATCATGGCACGTCTTTTAAGCCGATCTGGGGGCATACGCACTACGTGACATATCGTAGCAACAGATACTTGATCAAAATTCCAAACGACGCCTAATAAATAGTCTAACTTCTTGCTAATTTCATATAAGGGTTAGTTGGAAATATGGAGGAGCATTTCACCGCAGCTCTGAAGGACTTTCACGCAACTCACATCGAATCTTTCAGCAACATAGGGTTTTTCGCAAAAGAGTGCCGCAGAAAGCATGGGTACTACTGAAAAGATTAAAAGCTTCCCGAAAGAGTGAAATAAGGTCGTCAAATTTAAAACGAAAAGTAGTTTAACAAAGTGCACTTACAAGATACTAAGGACGATTTGCTGTTTCCTGTGGTTTCTAAAATAGAAGCTTAGATTTATTCTAGATGGAATCAAAGAATACATTGATTCATCTGTCGATGAGACTCCATCCTCCTCCCAAGCGTACTTGTAAAAATTCAGGTGATCATCGTACAAAAATGCATCGAGTATAGGTCTTTGTTTCACTTGGCAGTGCAAACCGCGATTTGATAAAGTATAGATTGCGCAAGAGAGGCTGGTTATGTTAGCTGAAAAGCTATCCGACACCAATCGGTAGTTCTATTGTGATACCATTAAAATGCAGATATCCCGCATTCAGAGCGATTTAACTTGAAATTCGCATAGTGGAGCTTTATGGGCCCAAGGGCAAGTCTATCAATATGTCAATGCAGATGGCAACACTTAAATGGTTTTCTGTGACATTAAAAGTTTTCAGTCAAAATTACCTTCCTAGAGTGCATAGAGCAGAGCAAGTGGATTAAAGCGGGAATAATCTCCTCATCGTGTGTACAACTTCCGTAGAAACTGTTGAAGGGAGCTCAGATTCTGCGTTCCGATTCTCAAATTAAGCAATTACGTACTAAAGTAAGTGTTAATGCTTTCCTTGAGGTAAGTCTTAAGTGAAAGTTAAACCTAACGCTTAACCTTGAACAGAGAGGTGTCCTGAAACAAATTATTAATAATGCTACCTAGAAGGGACGTAAACGCTACATTTGACACAACCCAAAGGTGTATAATGAATTTGAAGTTCGAAGCAATTTCCAAAGACCGCGATAAGGCCGCATGCTTTCCCCGCTAATACTGCTGGATGTTATCACTCACTTTACTTAGGTGACGCCACTGTTCAGAATGAACCTGGTCCTCAACATCAAACCTCTCCATTTAGCTCAGTCTTTAGCTAATTGCCTTCAGTTGCGCATTCCAAGTTTATCGAGGTCCCTTTGAACTTCTGCGCGCCACCTATTGCGTCATCCCTCCGGTTAGATTCGAAGACTTTGCGGGGCAGAGCGTTGATGTTCATTCGCTCTATATATCCTTGTCATCTCAAAAGTCTAATACGCAGTTTTTTGACAAGGTCGATATCGTTATACAGCTCGTAGAGTTCTTCATTGAATCTTCTTCTCTACTGCGTCATCCCCCCGGGTAAGATTCGAAGACTTTGCGAGTGTTGGTGCGTTGGTGTTTATTCGCTCTATACATCCTTGTCGTCTCAAAAATCCAATGCCCATTTTTTTGACCAGGTCGACATCGTTATACAGCTCGTAGAGTTCTCCATTAAATCCTCTGCTCCAAAACCCGTCAATGCAAACTGAACCAATATCTTACGACGAATTTTTCTGTCGAATCGACAAAGAATGTCTTCATCCGCTTTTGATAAAGCTTTGATAGCAAAGCCAAGGTAGACACAGTCCATTACTACCTTAAAGTTTTAGTTGCCCACTATGACATTCCGTCCAGGTCGTCAGTGTTGACTATCTTATTAACAACATATACTTGGTTTTGTCTTCTTTTACTGCTAAACCCATTTTTTCCACTTCTGCTTCAATGCTTGCTGGAGGTTATTAGTGATATTTTTGTGTAGCCTTGATGTAATTATTCAGCAACTATTTTGACTTAGTTTTATTCAAAAAGTCTAGTATATCTAAAAGATTACCGCCACTATCATTCGCTAGCTACAGACCTTTACCCCAACGATTTTGTGGACAAACCGTCTGTCAATTTCAGAGCCCCGAAATTGGGTTTTTGGAAAAAGTTGTCCTTGACTTTCAAATTACTTCGTTCGCCGTATTACAATGTGTGCAGATTTCAGTAAAGATACACGCTGAGAGTGCACGCTATAGAATCCATGGAATTGCGGTCTAATATGGTCACGAATCATGAAGAATGTTATTTCTTCATATATGTTAGGGTGAACGAAAACGTCTCATCTACATGAGCTTAGCGAGTAGGTTACGGAGGTATCCTCGGCTTAGGTAAGGTACACGGCATGCTCGTGGTTGTTTCATACGATACAGTAAGATAATATGGTTATTGCCAACCCCAATTCCACCTGCAAAATGAATAGCCAACCAATAAAAAAGAAAGCAAATGAGAGTAAATGCAGATAAATAAAAAATGCTAGTAAAAGCAGATTATTAATAAAAAGTACAGTTTACTACAAGTTTCTTTTTAAAAATGCAATAAAATAAACAAAGTGAAATTTTTTCCATGCATTATAGTTTCATTAGTAAGAGCAAACATTCCCATCAATTGTGGAATACAACGCCGTTCAAGTGGCTGCCTCGGCTGGCTTCGCAGTAAGGTATTCTATCACTCCAATTTTCCATTTGTTGGCATAATATCAGTCCTTCACGGTTCCCCAACAAAAAAAAGTCAAAAGGGGTCAAATCACAGCTCCGAGGCGGCCAATTGACATCGCTAAGACGGCTGATAGCACGATTTGGGAATTTGGTGCGCAAAACACCGATTGTGGCATGGGCTGTGTGGCATGGCGCGCCATCCTGCATGAACCAGAGGTTGTCGAAATCCATGTCTTCAATTTCAGTAAAAAAAAAGTCGTTAACATGGCTCTGTAACGCCCACCGTTGACCGAAACGTTGTTCCCAGCCTCATTTTCGAAGAAAAATGGTCCAATGATGTGAATCTGTGAATGCATTGGCCTCTCGACAATAACGTGCGTGTTTTTCGAGCCCCAGATGTGGCAATTTTGTTTGTTAACGTAGCCGCCGAGATGAAAATGTGCCTCGTCAGAAAAGATGATTTTTCGCCCAAAATCGTTGTCCAATTCAAGCTGCTCTAAGGCCCAAGCAGCGGATGGTCGTGCGCTTTCAATTGCTGAATCAATTGGACCTTGTAAGCGAATTCTCCTCAGGCTAGTGCGTGAAATGTTGAGCTGTTGAGATCTATGACGAGTTGATGTTCGTGAATTGAGTCTCACACTCCCGGCTACAGCAGCCACATTCCCGTCTGTGCGCAACGAACGACGACGGGGGCCATGAGTGCTGTCTACTAGCATACCAGTCTCACGAATTTTTTGCACAAACTTGCATACAGCAGGCGCGGTGGGTGCTTCATTTCGCCCAAAACATCTTTTCCACAAACGCACTGTTTGGGCTACACAGCACTCACTTTGGAAATAAGTTTTCAATATTTCCCAATATTGTTCAAGCGTAAAGCGACTCATTTCGTTCCGCGGAGGTATGATATTGACTTTCTGTCAAGATTTCGAGCGGAAAACAGCTGTCAGTGTCAAAATAACCTATGAATTAAAAAGAAATCACTAGATGTCCCACCCATTATATACATACATCACTAATCTAAGTGTTGGCTAAACTACAAAATGTAGGAACTATGTTTAGTGGCTGGATTGTGACACTAAGTGCACAATTTTCTCTCCATGAGGAAACAAATAGTCGATTATTGCTCTGCGAAGGACTTAAAGTCAGGTATAATAGTTTGTGATTCCTTGCTCAGACTTCTATTGGGTTATTTACTAAACATCGTGAAGTAATAAAGGACAAGGAATTTAAATGTCAACGAAATGGGTGAATAAAAGAATATAAATCAAGCCCAAAACCTATCCTCTGGTGTGCACGCAGTTACGATAAAGTGGCAACACAGTTACGGGTAAGCATTTAAATCTTCTTTTTTTTTATTCCAGCAGACAATGACAACCGTGTATAGCTTCTATAGATTGTACACGACGAAATTTCATTCTACGTTGAGTATACCAGGCGGTAGTACTATTAAGGATATTATTCGCTCTCTCATTGCTCTTTCTATTTCTGCCTCCACTTTTTGTATTGCTCTCTCACTTTCTCTAAAGCTTCCATATGCAATTCATCTCTCTTTCGCCACTGAAAACATTTTCAGGATTTTCATTTTTGATTTCAGTTATACTACTCCACTTGATACTTTTGCTACACCACCCAACGAGCCATCCTGTTTCAACAACAGATGATTCTCATATACACAAGGACATTTATTGAATCCACGTACATGTAACTATACATATTAGGTGATGCGATAGATAAGAATACATCTTTTCCTACTTTTTTTTTCTCTTCTTTTTCGCTGGGATACAGTCATTCACTTTATGAAGTTTCTTTTCTGTGTAGAGGGTTCTCTCAGGGGCCTGAATGTTGAAGGACGTGTATATACTTGGCGGATGAAAGTGTTTTGTAAAGCTAAAGGCGAACTATGTCCTGCATATTTTATTTTTCTAGTTGCGATTCTTTTACATTTTTAAGGCGATTTAGGTTTTTTTTTTGCATTGCTATGCGCTTTGTGACTCTTTTTTGTTGTGTGACTGAAAAGAATTGTATAGAAAGAAGTGATAAATATAGCAGACTTGTGTTAGTCGAATAAATTTGAGGTTGTATGCTGGAGTTACATATGCTATAACTTTATAAGGAAATGTTGTCTTTTTTTATTTGCTTACAAACTGGCTGAGTGTATTTGGAAAAGTTTATAGCTACGTTTAAACCAAGAATTAAAAAAAAAAATGGTTCTGTAAGTAGGTACATACCTATGCTGCAAAAAAAAAGTTAAAAGAAATATGTACATATATATATTCTATACAAAATGGCATCAGAACTTCCCAAAGTACCGACTGAATTATTTGGTCATGAACCCGCGATGTGAATATGCTAGGTACTACGTTTCTGGAGCTTTAAACCAGCACGTATTAAAACGTATAAGAGTGATCTCAAGGAAGGAGGCATCTCTTATTAACCTGATTGTCAAAAAGATGCCCTTTAATTTTGGTATTCAAAAAGATATGATTGCAGAAAAACCCCTGGTGGGCCAGGATCAACTTTCATAAAATCGGTTACTGAAATATTCTAGCTAACAGAGTTCATCGGCCAGGACATTTGTGCAGCTACTCTGACGATCAGCAACTTCAGGCAAACTATTTTTGTATACGCGTACCTTGTCGAAGATTAGCTCAAATGCCCTTTCTAACTTGTACAGACTCTTTGAGTTTACAACCACAACCACGGATGCCACCTTATGCTGATTAGTGAAGTCCCGTCATGCCATATGGGGTAGTTTGAACACAGAAAAAAAGACGGGCCCGTTTTAGAATGTGTAGTTCTGCTAGGGAACCAACTTTCTTTACCTCTACCACAGAGGTTGTATTAGTCCATCCTAGTCTGGTTACCAGGTTAGATTAGAGCAGAATTTGTGATGTCGACACCATCAAATGTGCCATCTTCAATTAAAACATTTCAAGGGCGCAGGCAGGCTTTTTGGGATCCGAAATCAAGTCTAAAATCATTCCTGTCTATCAAACTCATTGGTTGTTGCTGTTTCTGAGTTTCTTCAACTGCTGAAGTTCCTTTAAGGAACTCAGTACCCCATATTTCACTCGATGCTATCATATTACGATATTTTCGGGAGTTGGTGTTTCTCCATTTTTCTTTCTCCAGCAGTCTGTGCTCCAAAAGGAGTTTTGAGCATATAAATTATACGTGCTGTGCATCTTCTATGGCCTGTCTGCAGCTTAGATATATGGTAGATTCATCATGCTTAAACTTGTTTAGACGCACTCATTTGCAGTCATGTCCGATCAGGGGCTGGCTCAAGTAAAAATCGACTTCTCTGTGTCAGCAGTCCATCCATTTTTGTATATTTGGTACGAGTCGGTGGGTCCATCTTGCTTTCGAGGACTGATTCCATTTTTCTTGTCATGCTCTTACGCTTCGCTGTCCTTCTTCCAGCTTGATATCTTTGATCTAGGAGTCAATAAATGTTGACATCATAGATCCTTTTAACAGGTGGGATCTGCTGTATTTCCTGAGGTGATTCCACGCGCTCTGTTGGTGTTTGCAGTAGAAATAATCCGGACACTATCTTTCTCATTTGTAATCTAGCTGCAATCAAGCAATGGTGTGAGTTTTCATTGCTTCCCCGAAATAAATGAATGACTTATCTCGATCATAAAATGATCAATTTTTTTGATAATTTGACCGTGATACGAGTATTCCCTTATGAATACTACAACGTGGAAATCACGTACTTGCTAATACAACGCTTCGGTCGTAAAGTGGGTTAGCCTAAATCCACTCTCAGGTGTCTCGTCATTGTATGTTCTGTGACTTTACCACCAAAGATATCTTCCTTTTCCAGCTTTGCATTAAAGGTATGTTCCAACATTTTAACGTCAAGACTAGGACATTGCTCATAGGTCTGGTCGAAGAGATGAATATCGTAAAAATTGTATTTAGCTCCGTCATCGCTCTTCTCTGTAGGGGCATGAGCCCATATTAGGTAAATGTTGGTGATGTTCATGCAGATTATTAAGAGACGATCTGACACATAGCGGAAATTCAAGACATGTTACCTAAGTCTGGCACCAATAATAAATCCGAATCCAAATAGATGCTGTTCCAGTTTTCTGTAGTAATCGCCATAGTAATTATAGCGGTTTTTTCTTCCGAATCTAGGTGTAAACTTGAACCTCGTTCTCGCTTTTCGATTATCTATGATCGTTATCAGTATTATCATCCTCATCCAAAGCTTGTGATTGGATCGTGACATGACCTTTTTACATAGCAGGACTATTACTCCGACGGCAGAACCCACAATCTGGAGGGTCTGATTCTTTTTTTTAACCACTGGGATATCGAATATACTTTTGAATTACTATGGAAATTAAAAGAGAGTCCTAAGTTTCAATAATTCCATTTTATTTTAATATTTAATTCAGACTAGGGTTAGGTTAGGTTAGGTAAAGGTGGCTGTCCTGACGGGGTCAGGACACACTTAGACCACATGGGTCCATTGTGATACCACATGAGTAATGACCGGTCGAGTCACCGGTAACCAGGGGAACCTTAACCTTTCTCATGAGGGTGTTGGCTGAGAATGCTGACTGAAAAGGGTAGAGAGGGTGACTGACTCAGTCAACCCTGAAGTCAAGGTGTACCGAGAAGGTATAGTGTGCAACAAGTGATGGGGGGTGATTGATTCCATCGAACTATCTATACTGTGAGTGCAAGTTATATTGGCAGGTCCCATAAACCGTGTAGGCGTAGAGGTGCATAAGTATAGTAGAGTGACTGATTCAGTCTAACTCTAATTACTGTTATGCGTGGTATTGACTAGGTGGGGTGACTGATTCAGTCAAACCCTTCATACCTAGGTGGGCCGTGTAGGTGTAAAGGAGCGTACATAGAGTGACTGATTCAATCGAACTCTAAGTACTGCTATGCATAAAGTGTGAACTAGGTAGGGTGATTGTTTCAATCGAACCCATACCTAGGTGGACCGTGGAAATAGTGGGGAATGCAAAGTAGAGCGAGATGACTGATGCAGTCAATCTTGCACTAGTATGCATTCGAACTTTAGGGGATGGTTTGGCTAGGTAGGGTGACTGCTTCAGTCAAACCCTTAGTACCTAGTTCACCGTGTAGGTGGTGTGCATGTGAGTAATAGATGGATTCATTGACTCAATCAATCTTTGTTACCTCTATGCAGTAATGTTATTTATAGGCACTGGTCTAGTGATATGGAAGGGTTAGCTATCGATCTTGGGAGGTGTCTGTTGCCGTACCTCTTGGGGATTGATAGTAACTAATAACGAGGGAGGACGGGTGGTGATGTGGAGGGGGGGGCATTTCAGCTAAACCAGTTGGATTTACCTATGTATCTATTTAAGTTTCTAATATCTATGTTAGACATGTCACTTAGGTCCTCAAAGAAGTATTCATCTAGTAGCTTCTTTCTTAGTGTGGCTAGCGCTGGGCATGTGCCTCTTCATCTCTGCAGCTTTTGCAGAAATCGTTTGCTGGAACACCCATTCTAGTGGCGTGTCTACCTAACAAGCAGTGTCTTGTGACTATTCCTACAGTGAGGCTAATGTTCCTTCTATTTAATGAAAGGAGATTTTTGGTTTTCTTTGCGTTAAGTAAGGGCCAGATCTTTCTGGTCGATGCGCACGTAGCTAGATTACTCCATCTGTTATTTGCAATAGATTGCGCTTCGTTAAACATACGGATTTTCATCAATTGTATTGGTGGTGCTGGTGCCTCTCTATTGACATCGAGAGGAAGTACGGTGCCTTGTTTAGCTACTTCATCCGCTTTACAGTTACCTGGAATATCTCTGTGTCCTGGGACCCAGCACAGAGTAATATTGCATCTGTCCGCAATCTCGTTAAGAGATTCGCGGCAATGTTTGACCAACTTAGATCTTATTGTTGGCGTTTCCAGAGCTTTAATCGCTGACTGACTGTCTATATAAAGGACGATAGACTTACCATCTATCGAGTACATAGAGAGTCTGCGCGCTGCTTCACGAACAGCCGATATTTCCGCCTGAAAGATGCACCAGTGGTCCGGAAGTCGGAGAGCTACATTTATTCTAAGTGATTCGGAAAATATACCTAGTCCTGTGCCCGCCGATGTTTTGGAACCATCTGTATAGATTTCGATTGCGGCGTCATTTAGAATGATACCTTCCTCCCATGCGGATCTGTCAGGGATGGTGGTGTTATATTTGATATTGAAATCAATAGATGGGGATATGTAATCTGTTACTCTGGGATTGGAGTTTTGTAAGATTTTCATGTGGCCAATTTGTGAGCTTGACCACTGGAGAGATTCTCTAAGTCTTAGGGCTGCTTTAGATGCTACCATTTTCCCAAAGATGTCAATGGGATATATATTAAGTAGGGTTTCTAAGGCGGCTGTGGGATTTTGTATTTCCTAGTAAAAAGTACTAGTTCAGTTTTGGACGGGTTTACGTTGAGCCCAACGCTGTCCGTCCATTTCGCTACTAAATTTAGCGCCGAGTTCATTAGATCTCTTAGGGTTTGCTGGAATTTACCTGAGATGGCTATGGCAATATCATCAGCATATGCTACGACCTTCTAGTCTTTATTTCCTAGTGAAGTGAGTAGCTCATTCACTACTAATATCCAAAGTAGCGAAGAGAGAACACCCCCCTGGGGTGTGCCTCTGTGCGCTAGTCTTTTGGTTGAGCAGCACCCGAGCTCGCATAGAATCTGCCTGCTGTTCAGCATTCGCTCTATCCAGATGCAAAGGCAGCAGTCCACCTTCAGGTCAGCGAGCGCTCTTGTGATGGATTCTGTATTGACGTTATTAAAGGCGCCTTCTATGTCAAGGAAAGACACCATAGTATATTCTTTAACGGCAAGAGATTTTTCAATGGTGCCTACTAACGAATGTAGAGCTGTTTCCACTGAAAAACCTTTCCGGTAAGCATGCTGAGAGCTAGATAAGGTTTGTGCCTTGAGTTTTGAATGGATATAGTTATCGACTAGCCTTTCTAACGTTTTCAGAAGTAATTCAGACTAACTTAATGCAAATTTTTTACAATGGCAAAGTGACAACTGATAGTCCATTAGCTATATTCAGTGCACTCATTGAAGATAAGTGCATTCACCCAATAATACCAATGCCAGCAACCCCCTTCGGAGATATGAGCACTGCAGTTGGCAAATGAATGAATTCTCTTACTGAGTTCTATAGATCTATGCTAAAGTAGTTCAACTTCAGCGTTTATTTCACTAGAATAATTTTTCTGCCTCATGTGCTCATTCTGAAAGTTCTTGCTGGGTTTCGAAGACGCATATTGCAACCGATCAAGTTAACAAAGCGTGCCTCTTCTTCTTCGTACTATTTCGGCGAGGATATGATCCGAAAACAAGGGATCGTTACCCTCCCACTTCACTGCATTTCTACTGATCTGCCTGTGGAGTTCGCCTATTTGACCTCAGAAAATATAGGCAAACCTCCTGATTTTGGATCACTTGCTTACTGAGGCCAATGAAAAGCCAAATATAGTCGCATTTGTGTGATCCAGGCATTTATAAGCCTGCCTCTCCTGCCTTGCCATGTCTTTGAAACATTCATTGGTATGTGTGCCTTTTTAGCAGAGTTCAAATGATCTCATCTTTGACACTAGCAATACCAGCTGAGCCGGTCGCGCTATATTTTTCATAAGATGGTTTCCTTGACGTGAAGGCTTCCATGGATATTCGAACTTCTCATTCGACAAAGCGTGCCTTGCCTGACTTAATAGTGCGCTTACGTAAGTCTCAGTGTTCAACTAAACACGTTCCATCAGACTCAACATACGCTTATCGGTAATTCACTATCAGAAAATTATCCAGGGCGGAGGTAATGATTGGATTTTGTCACGCCCTTCCTAAGTACGAAATATGAATATTCCCCGACAATTAAGTACACAGAAAAATTTGGCTTTTTTTTCTGCTACTAATATCGGAAAGCATAGCCTTCATACAACTATGTCAGGACTTTGCAGCTGCGCTTCGTTACACTTGATCATCTCATCTTGACACCTCTTAAATGTGCTTGAAGGTCTGCTGACTAAAATATCGAGAGCCAGATTAATTATATTGCGGTGGACGCCAAACGCTTTGCATATAGTGATTTCTCAATTTCGCGACGAGTTCAGTGTCTCATACAGAAGATAAATACAGGAGATTTGTGGTGACGTTACTAGGAAGCCATCTGAATTGTCGCTTCTAATATTCTAGATTTCATGAGGTTCCTTAAAGTTCCAAATAATTATTAGAACTGTTCGAGCCACATAGAAAAAGAAAATGTATTTTAACTTTTCGGAAAAAAAAGACGAACAAGCGGATCGGGTTGGTAGAGAGATGTTACAGCAGGGATTATATCAAAATGTAAAAAAGGACATATAAGAGCTACGAAGTCTTAACAGATAATAGCCGTTACTAAGAATTTGGCGAGCAAGCTTTTAGCAAAACGAGCCATTTAACATTGACAATGACGGGTACGGAAGTGAGCGAAGCAAGACCAAAGCGTGAACCACATAAAGCTAGTACAGCTGATGGCTGATCTATTTAAAGCAGGGGCTAATGGCTTTGTACGAGGTATACAAATGAAGATATGAGAAGACCTAAACTGAACCAAGGCTTAAATCTTTTCGTTCACAATATTATTGGTCCACAGGACAGCCTGTCGCCTTCTCTGAACTTTTCTTTAATATCGGAGGTCTCAGTGACTTTTAACTGACTTTGGTGATGTAAAGGTCTCTCTACTTAGGCCTGTTGCTCCAAGTATTTCTTTTATTTATTAGTCAAGTGCCGGCTATTAGCATTGGCTGTGTTAGATGATGATGAGGTCTACTTTGGGAAATGCATTGCGATTGATCGGGAAACTACTGACTGTCCAAAACTTGACTTGGGCCAGTAGCGCAACAATCAAGTTCGTGATGAAGTGCTTACTTTACCTCCTAGTAGTGGTCCCCGGGCAACTATACGTATAAACTCTTATACGTATAGGCCAAAATTGTCCTTGGGCCTTGATTCTAGGCTAGGTAACGTGGGCCAGCAACCTGCGTTACTGAAACCAGCTCGCTACTGAAACCGACACTATGCCTCGGATAAGGACTGATCACATGTTGACGACTTTTGGCTATTGTACCCGGACAAAGATAGGTTTCTGGAACGTAAAGACGCTCCTCGACTCGGGAAGAGAAGGTCCTTACAATGCCAGATTCCTCCAACTGGAAAAGGAATTCATGCGATATAAACTGGACATTTTGGGGGTAAGTGAAGTAAGATGGTTAGAAGCGGGCGAGTACCAGTCTCCAACGCGTAACACTGTATTACTCTATTCTGGAAGACCATCCGGAAGTCCGCGGGAATATGGAGTCGGACTACTGCTAACAACAACAGCACGCAAGGGCCTGATTTCCTGGCAGCCTCATGGTGACAGGATTTTGACGGCCAGTTTCCGGACTAGAGTACGACGCGTCACCATTATACAGCGTTACGCCCCAACGAATAGTTCGTCTGAGGACGAAAAGGAGAGCTTCTACAATCTCTTAAGCGCCGTCTTCATCACAACACCAAATGAAGACATTGTCATAGTGATGAGGGATTTGAATGCCAAGGTAGGCAGCGACAACGAAGGGCTCAAGCATGTAATCGGGAAGCATGGACTAGGCAACCGCAATGACAACGGCGAAAGGTTTGTGGATTTCTGCAATGCCAACCGCCTTGTGGTAGGTGGCACCATGTTTGAGCACAATACCTGCCACAAAGTCAGCTGGGTTTCCAATGACAGGCAAACAACCTCCAACCAAATTTAGCATTTTGCTATCAGCCGCCGCTTTAGAAGCAGTCTCCTGGACGTCCGAAACAGACGAGGGACAGATGTGGGGATAATACGTGATCACCATCTTATGATAGCTACTCTCCAACTACGCACTGCTGCAGTTCGAAGATCCCACGACAACACAAGAATGCCCAGGTTCAACATCGATAGACTTAGTGATCCCTCAGTGCGCCAACAATTAAGGGAGCACTTTTCGCAAGGTGTGGAAGCAATCAGCAGCTCAATGCCCGCAACCATCCAAGACCATTGGTGTGCTGTGAAAAATGTTTTTACATCTGGTGCTGAAAGAATTGTCGGTCGATCGCAGGGAAGACATAGGGCGTGGCTTTCCGAGGATACCTGGAGACGGATTGACGAACGAAAACAGCTAAAAGCTCGCGTTGCAGCTACCCCAGCAGCAGGGAGAAGCGAGCTAGAGTCCCTAGAGTTTCCGCTCTGGATCCTCCTGTGCCGACCACATCAACACCCTGCGGATTATCATCGAACAGTGTGTTGAATATCGATCGCCACTGCACCTGCTGTTCATCGATTTTGAGAAGCGTTCGATAGTGTCAACAGGGAGTTTATTTGGCGTGCCTTACACAGGAGAGGCATTCCCGATAAACTAATTGCTATTATCAAAGCTACATATGAAGGCTCCAAATGTCACGTTCTGCACAGAGGAAGGTTGTCGACGGGAAACGGAGGAATTCGATGGACTCTTACATCTCAACTGAAACATCTTGACTATGCAGACGATGTATGCTTACTCTCCCACAGAATTATGGACCTCCAGCAAATGACAGCAGATGTGGAGAGGGAGGCAGGTGTCGTCGGGCTGAAAATTAATACGACAAAAACTAAAATCATCAGCCTTGGAACTAACTCATCGGCTCAAATATGCATTGCTGGACAACCGGTAGAGAGAGTAGAGGATTTCCAGTATCTTGGGAGTATTGTCTCGACCGATGGTGGAACCGAACTGGATATGGCCAACAGGATCGCCAAAGCAAAGTCCGCGTTCGGGATATTGTCCAAAATATGGCGAAGCAATGCATTACAGTCGACATTACAGTCGAAGAAGTTAGTGAGGCGGTCAAATACACCAAAAAACGAAAAGCAATTGGGCCAGACGAAATACCCTCTGAGTTCTGGAAAAAGATGGGAGATATCGGGTTCAGATGGCTCAGAATTCTCATCTCCAAATTCGTGAGAGGTGATCCAATGCCGAATGAATGGAGGGAAAGTTACCTTCTCCCTGTATACAAAGGGAAGGGTGATACGCGAAACTGTGATAACTACCGTTCGATCAAGCTGATGTCACACACCATGAAGATCGTTGAGCGGGTATTAGGTGGCCGACTGCGAAAAATAATACGGCTATCTGATGATCAGTGCGGGTTTGTCTCGGGTAAATCAACCACAGATGCAATCCAAAGTATAAAGATCATAATGGAAAAACATCGTGATTCCTTAAGGGATTTGCATATTGTATTGGTTGACTTTGAAAAGGCATTCGACAGACAACCACGAGATCTGATATGGGTGGCGCTAAGACACCGAGGGGTTCCAGAAACCTATGTACAGATGATTATGGACATGTACGAAGGAGCAAAGACAAAAGTAAGATGCCCCGCTGGAGTAACCGAAGAGTTCCCAATCAAAGTCGGGGTACACCAGGGAAGCGTTTTAAGTCCTTTGCTCTTTATTACAGTCCTTGATTATCTGCTTGAAGGTAAAGTGATGGACCCCAAGGTACATCAGTTATTCTTTGCTGACGATGGAGCCATCATAAGTGAGGATCCTACATCCCTGCAACGAGCACTTGATGTGTGGGTGGACGTTTTGGAGGGAAATGGGTATCGCATTAGTTCAAAAAAGACAGAGTACTTGTGCTGCCCGTTCTCTGATCCACTCAGGCCTATTCCAGACATTTATTTGAATGGAACAGTGCTTCCCAAGTGCCGAAAGTTCAAATATCTGGGATCTATGATCAATAGCAAAGCAACTTGTGATGACGACATCAATCATCGTGTAAGCGTAGGGTGGATGAAGTGGCGAGAAAATTCCGCTATCTTCTGTGACAGAAAAATGCCCCCTAAGTTGAAAGGAAGGCTCTACACCGCAGTTGTACGTCCAGCGCTCACATACGGTTCACAATGTTGGACGATGTACAAAAAGTATGAGAGTAAATTAACGGCAGCTGAGATGAAGATGCTTCGCATGACAGCAGGAGTGACAAAGCTTGATCGAATAAGAAGTTCGAAGATCCGTGGAAGCTTTCACATCAAGGAAACCATCGTACAAAAAATAGAGCGTGACCGGCTCAGTTGGTATTGCCACGTTCAAAGAAGAGATCATTTGAACCCTGTTAAAAAGGCAATATCTATGCACGTTCCAAAGACATCGCGATGTAGGAAAGGCAGGCCTATAAACGCCTGGATCAGACAAATGCGACGACATCGGCATTTCATTGGCCTCAGTAACCGAGTGATCCAAAATCGGCAGGCCTGCCGATATTTTCTGAGGTCAAATAGGCGAACCCCACATGCGGATCAGTAGAAATGCGGTGAAGTGGGAGGGTTGTGATCCCTTGTTTTCGGATCATGGCCTCGCTGATAAAAGGAAGAAGAAGATGGCGAAGCAATGCAATCAGTTTGAGCACCAAAATAAGACTGTTCCGCTCCAACGTTGAATCCGTGCTGCTATATGGTTGCAGCACGTGGAGAGTGACCACTACTATCAGCAGAAAGCTGCAAACGTTCGTTAATAGGTGCCTGCGCAATATCTTAAGGATTTTCTGGCCCAATCGTATCTCTAACCAACACCTTTACGAGAGAACGGGTCAGGAACCAATAGGCACAATTATCCAACGGCGGAAGGGGCAGTGGATTGGTCACACGTTCCGAAAGGGTGACAGCTCCATAGCGAACCATGCTATGCAATGGAACCCTCTAACTCAGGATGGCAGAAGACCTGGCGGTCCGCGGAAAACATGGCGCAGAACAGTCGAGAAGGAGGCACGGCAGTTAGGGAAAAGTTGGGGAGAACTCAGACACATTGCCAGAAACCGTACACGATGGCGCGTAGGCGTAGTAGATTCCCTAGGACCCACAAGGGGATACAGGACATAAATAAGTAAGTAAGTATGAGGTCTACTTATTGTCCTTCAATGTACAGTTAAGGTCGTAATCGTAAGAACTACCGGAATAAAGTTCAAGCTTACCTGCAAGTGCAAATGTAAGTCTTACTTCGGGTTTGTCCCGATGCACAACCATCTATGCCACTCCATTCAAAATATGTAAAGTGAAAGAAGACTCCTTTCTGATTTCTTCGTCTTTCAAACAATGTCTGCTCTGCTATATAATCAAAGGAGAAAAATGTTCGTTCCTTGTCACCAGTCGAATCAATATTCCTTTTCTTCGACAAACTTTGAGAACGATTGCACGCAAATAATGCCAAGAAAATGATCACAGGGATGAGTGGAAGATGTCTATTGGGCGACAGAATTGGCTAGAAGATAAAGTACTAAGCTATCCTTAGCCCTGAGAGAAGGCAAAGATGAAGAGGAAAAAAAAATTAAGATTCTTAAGGATAGACATTTCCTCACATAGAGATAGGTAGGCAGAAAAAAGTTTTTTTCTTGAAAAGAAAATTTCCATTTTCCACCCATTTCATGTCGTTCTTTCTTTACACCCCACACTCCTCTTCATCCCGCAATAATTCTTCTTCCCTTTATTTTGAGTTTTTTTTTGCATACAGAAAGAAGCATAGGTACAAAAAAGTCTACACACAGTAAGCAAAGTAAGTAAAGTATCCTTTTTTCTTCTTGAACCGATTTTCATCCTTTGAATTTCTTGTCTGAGTATGTATGTGTGTTGGGCTCTATTCGGGTGCCGGAAAAAAAAAATGTGTCAGAGTGTCGGTCGCATTGGGTTTTCTAGCTAAGTCCTGCAAAGAAGCCTTGTTGGTTTGCTGGTGTGGGCGAATTTATGGCGAAATCCTTTTTTCCCTTCCTTGTTATTATTTTATTATTATTATTATTTTTATTTTCATTCAGACGGGTTTGAGGAAGACAGAGAATAATATGTCCTTCGGCCTTTCATTGCAATCATTTGGATTGAATGGAAATGGTCAATTTTGGTGTTTTATGCTTTCGAAGATGTGAAGGACGATGGTTGGTGTTTTGTCTTTTTTTCTTAGCTCTTTTTTCGGGGGACATTAATCTTCTAGTACCAAGTCTCGGTGTACGCATAGAGGGAGAGAAGGAAAAAAGGGATACAACGACGCAACAGAAGAAAGGAAATTAAGAAAATTGGAAAAATGGAAATGGGTGTCCTTTTTACCCTTTTTACCGACTCCTTTTTACGGCTAAGCAAAAATGCTGTTGATCCTTTTTCCTTTTTTTTTTTTTTTTCTTTGGAATGGTAATTTGTTTCGAAGAAGTTGTGTTTGCGATTTCTATTTGGTGCCTTTAGTCACGGATTGACGTGTGGCATAGGCATGACTTGGAGCACGAGCACTGGGGGGTGAATGGTCATTATATAAGAGTCTGGACTTTTGGGATTTAGGACAAAAAAAAGTAAGGAAAAGCGAACACCCAACGTCCGATACACTATTAGACTGTTAAAGGGAAATATGGTTTTTGAAAACCTTTCCTTTCTTTTTTTTGCCTTATTTTCGGGTTCCTTTTGAGAATTATTTCTGTGCCTTTAGATAAGGGATTACCCAAAGAAAATTGCCAAATTCAGGATATATTGCAACGAAATGGATACCAAAATGGCAGTGAAATTCGATGGAGATTGAATGAGAGATACTTTCCTAAAAAAGGGATCAGTGAGTGAGTTGAGAGGGGAAGGTTGAGGAGACTTACATTCTGATTGACAAGCGTATTGAAATATGTTTGAAGGTTGTATTGAAAAGCGGTAAAATATATGAAATGACCCTTTTTTACCGGCCCAAATGAGAGGTGGGTGCTGTGCTGGGTGATTGTTACGACTTGAAAGGATATTTATATCGAAAATTTTATTTTCAGGACGAGTTATGGGTACTTTAAGGGTGGATAACATATTTTTAGAGATGTTATATCCGATACAGAGGTGACTGAAATGGATTTGTTATAACGCTTGTAGTCTGATAAGAATGAAAGGTACCACCTACATACCCTTAAAGGGTAGACATGGGAAAGATTTACGTGCCAGTGAGAGGGTATAAAAAAGATTTAACGACAAACTGTACGGACATACTCATATATAAAGCAACACCAATTTATTCAGGAACGCCCAAACTCATCTTAACTGATGAATTAAATAGAAATAGATAAAGACTTCAAAGCTTTGACCTAGAATTGGTTGGCATAAATTTCTAGGTAACGCAAAATGGTCCAAATATAGTACCCCCATATCGTCTAGTGATTCACAAAGAAATTTAATTTTCAGCAGTTATCTTTCTTCAAATAGATCCTTACCTCTCAGATCTCTCCTATATAAAATAATTGACATTAAAACATAGACAGCCAAGCGGCAATAAAAGCCATCTCATACACAGTGATCACAGTCGAGTCATTGCTGATCTCGACAACCTTGGATGAGATACAGTGCAATATATAGATTTGTTTCAAACTGAAAATTGCTTACTTACGAAAGTTAAAACGCTGTTCAAGCCTTAAAAGACTACTAGTGTCAGAACTGGTCTGCCGAATTTCGTTCTAGGAATTTTAATGTCAAATATGCGCCATGCTGAGGAACACTAGCCGGTCCATTCTTGAAGCGAATGATAACAGGCGATGAAAAGTGGATCGTCTACATCAAAGTTAAGTAAAATAAATCATGGAGTAAGCGAGACAAAAGAGTGGCAATGGTGCAGTGAATAGTGTATTTGCTTGTTAACCAATCTGTGCAAGTTCAAGCCCCAGCAGGACATTAATCATCAGCCACCCGAGTATAGAACTTACTTACTTAGATGGCGCTACAGTCCGGGGTGGACCTGGGCCTCAACCAACAAACCTCTCCAGCCAGCTGCCTCCAGTTGCGCACGCCAAGTTGGTTGAGGTCCCCCTCCACTTGTTTGCGCCACCTACCGCGAGGTCGTCCTCTACTGCGCCGTCCATCCAGGGTGGATTCGAAGACTTTCTTAGCGGGAAGGTTGGGCTCCATCCGCTTTAAATGACCCAGCCATCTTAGTCGCTGTATGTGAACTCTTCTGGCTAAGTCGATGTCCTTGTACAGGCCGTATAGTTCGGCATTGTACCTTCTCCTCCACTCACCGTCTATGCAGACGGGACCAAAGATCGCTCGAAGAACTTTTCTCTCGAAATAACCAAGGGCGTCCTCTTCCAGTTTCGTCAAAGCCCATGCCTCTGCGGCATACAGCAGGACTGGGATGATTAATGTCTTATAAAGAGTTACCTTAGTAGTTCGAGATAGGGCTACTCAATTGCCGTTTTAGCCCATAGAAACAACGATTGGCAAGAGTAATTCTCCGTGTGATGTCCCTACTGATGTCATTTGCGGAGCTCACTATAGAGCCTAGGTAGACAAAATCCTTTACTACCTCAAAATTGTATCTGTCTATTGTGGCGTTCTGCCCAAGACGCCGATGTTGGGTGTCCTTTTTTGTAGACAGCATATATTTTGTTTTGCTTTCATTGACCGCTAGACCCATCTTTGCTGCCTCGGTCTCAATACTCGTAAATGCCCCATTGACGGCCCGCTGAGTTCTTCCGATTATGTCAATGTCATCGGCATAAGCGAGTAGTTGTACAGACTTGTAAAAGATTGTACCTCCGGTGTTGGCTTGTGAGTTTCGTACAATTCTCTCAAGTCCTATGTTAAAGAGATCGCATGATAGCGCGTCACCTTGTCTAAGACCTTTCCTGACATCGAACGGTTCGGTGATGTTCTTACCAACTTTGATGGTGCAGCGAGAGTTCTCCATCGTCATTCTGCACAAACGGACGAGCTTGGCTGGGATGCCAAGATTAGACATGGCTCTGTATATCTGGTCTCTATACACGCTATCATAACTTTAAAACCGATGAAAAGGTAGTGCGTATTTTATATTCATGGGTTTTTTCCAAGATCTGCCGTAGTGTGAATATTTGGTCCATGGTGGACTTCCCAGGCCTGAAACCGCACTGATAAGGACTATCAGGTTGTTGACTATCGGTTTTAGGCATTCACATAGTACGGCAGACAGTATCTTATATGCAATATTTAGGAGACTTATACCTCTGTAGTTGGCGCAGTTCAGAGGGTCTCCTTTCTTCAGGATCGGGTAAACGATGCTGAGGTTCCATTCATCGGGCATACTTTCGTCCGACCAGATTTTACAGATGAGCTGGTGCATGCTCCTTACCAACTCATCTCCTCCTGCCTTGAAAAGTTCAGCGGCAAGGCCGTCGGGTCCAGCAGCTTTGTTGGATTTGAGTTTAGATATCGCTATCCTCACCTCATTCTGATCGGGTTGACGGGAATCTTGACTGCCATCATCACTGTTGAATGGCTCATTCTGCCTGACAGCGGAATATTGATCATCATCGCCGTTTAATAGTCTGCAGAAGTGTTCCTTCCATATCCTCAGCACCGACTGCGATTCTACTACTACATTGCCATTTTGGTCCCTGCAGGCTTCTGTTCTGGCTTTGAAACCCTGGCATGTTCTTTTTAGCTTTGGTAAAATTTTCGAACATCATTCCTGCAATAAAGTCTCTCAATCTCCTCGATCGAGCACTTCTCATGCTCCTTTTTCTTCTTTCTGAGAAGTCCATGTTCCTCTTTTCTTTTGCTCACGTGAAGCTTGTAAGCAGCTCTAGTCCTTTTATGCAGCGCCGCTTTGTACGCCTCTTGTTTAGCTGCATATGCTTGCCGGCATTCCTCATCAAACCAGGGTTTTCGTTGTGGTGGCCGAGAAAAACCTAGTTCATCAGAGGTATCTCTGATGGCTTGTTGGCAACGATGCCACTGGTCTTCCGCATTTGCTGCTGGCGCCGCATAGGACTTAGATTAAGATTAGAAGAAATTCGATCGGCAAAGGTTCTGGCGGTCTCTTGCGATTGTAGCCGCTCGACGTCAAATTTCCTCACAGTATTTCGTTGATTTCGCTGCCTTGTGGATATCCGCATCCGTACCTTGGCTACAACTAGGTAGTGATACGAGTCCACGTAACCAAAGGTTTTTTACGTGGTAGGGAAGTTTACCCGATGGCACAACCCCCAACCTGGAGGGCCAGATCCTTTTTTGTTGTACCCCTAGGACAAGAGGCCGGATACACTGATGTCAGTAACCCACTTCGGGGATATGAGCGCTGCCGTTGGCCCATTAAGGGTTCATCCGCCACCATCTCTTTTCCAATACCCTGACGTAGTATTGAAAATCCTTACAGACCTCAGCTCCAAATATGTTGAAGTAGCTCCGGTAAGGTATCCGCTGGTCTGTAGAAGTCACCGTTGATTCCATCGAGAGAATTCATCCGCCGTACGTCCTTCTTCTGAGGACCTCTTGTAGACTTCTGAGACGCATAATTCAGCCTCGTCCGGTTAGACATATGCGCGCTGAAGTTCACCCAGATGTGCTTACGCAGGTCTGAGTGTTCAGCTGCACATACATCGTCAGACCCGAGTATAGAAAGTAACCCCAATAATATCGAAGTTTTTTCAACCACTACATCAAAGGAAAATTCAAGTCTGGTAGTACAATGGACCGGAGAGTCTAAGTGCTCTGGGATTTGGGTCTCCTTTTCTTACAAAAAAAGAAAGCGAAATAAACCAGCACAAATCACTGCAAAAGCAGATATCATGAAAGGCAGGTTATGCTGTCGGTGGGACTTACAGGGAATTGTGTCTTTTGAGCTGCTTCCAAGAAACTAAACGATTGACTGGAATGTGTGCTGTCGTCAAATACGAAAAATTGAATGATGCCATCGAACAGAGGCGTCTGTTTGTACTTCTTCGTTATGACAACGCTAAACCACATAGGTACATCTTCGGTCACTCGTCAAAAGTGTCAGCAGCTTGGATAAGAAGTGCTCCCATATCCACCATATTCATCAGACTGTTAGATCAAATCAAAGACAGTTATGCAATATTTCATTTTCATGTAATTTTCATTTATTTCATTTGAAGAGGGTTGTATAGTAAGATGAGGTCTTTTCGAAAAACAAAATGAAATGAAAAAAATGAGAAATGCAAAAGCAACCAGCTACCGAAGAAAGCTTGATATATGGCAACTAGGCTTGGTAATAATAGAGTCTTCTTAGCAGATCATTAATTCGTATGCTGACGAGAGTAATCACTTGAAACGATTCTATTGGAATCATGTTGTGCAAATTAGATCCTACTTAAATTTAGTTACACATCTGGGGTATATTCAGTCAATGATGTATGGAGTGCTCTAATGTCCTTCAGCTCAGCTTTACAATTCTTCTACCCACGTTCGAGTGAGATATACGTCGTTGTGATATCTATTTCCAGGTATAATAAATCCATATGGAAGCTATGAAGAGTATAGTCAGTGGAGGGCACTTTCTACTTCCTCTGCATATGCCGAAGACTTGGCAGAATCAGAAATACGGCCTTCGGAGAATACTTCTGGAATTATGAACTAGCAAAAAAAGAACTGATGTCACTCATCCCTTTTACTCTACCATCCCACAAAAAGATCTAAATGGATCCAAAGGGGGCAGCACGGTCTCAAGTTATGTGTGGTTGTATGATATGAACTTGACAGTCTATAGTTCTGCTACATGAACAGGTCTGATTTCAAGTGATAGACAAACATGTCTCCATATCACTTGAAAAGATGTAAATTGTACTCTGGAGCAATGGGCTTTAGCAACCTAATAAACGCAAATTGATAAAAAAAAATGAACTTGCCTCTGAA
Source organism: Brachypalpus laphriformis (assembly GCA_945910035.1). Taxonomy (NCBI): domain Eukaryota; kingdom Metazoa; phylum Arthropoda; class Insecta; order Diptera; family Syrphidae; genus Brachypalpus; species Brachypalpus laphriformis. The sequence goes on from OX246756.1 coordinate 42,422,889, forward strand.
TCGTTGGCTCGTTATTGTCATAATTGGAAGAAGTCAGCGTGCTATCATCGGTACGTGTGCAAACATTGAACTAAAAGCGGCCAAAATGAGTGTAGCAGTAAACAAAGGTAAAACCAAGTGCAGGCTATTGACTAGAAGGGGCAATCAATACCAAAGAATTGAACAGAATATCACAGTGGACGGCTACAACTTCAAAGTAGTAAGAGACTTTGTCTTCCTTGGGTAAGCTATTAACTCTGACAATGATATTAGTGCATAAATCAATCGAAGAATAACTCTCGTCGTGTTTTTTGCGATAATAAGGCAATTCAACAGTAAAACCCTATCTCGAACAACCGAGGAGACTATATATAAGGCTCTGAACTTCTCAGTCCTGCTTTATGGCATTGAAGCATACATTTTCTTGAAAGCCGGGGAAGATATCCTTGGTCATTTCGCAGTTAGCTAAAGACCGAGCTAAATGGAAAAACCACTCAAGAAAGTAAGTAAGTAAGTAGTAAATCGTTTGCATCCGAGTTTTCAAATTCAGAGGAAATGCTAGACCAGCCAGTGAACAGCAGTCTAAATTTCCGTAGTTCAAGAGTATCCCTTTTCAGTAGATTAAAATGAACCACATGTACTTTGTTGTACGGTGTAATACCATGAAATGTCCATTTGCCTGTGCAATTATTTCCCAACTTCTCGTTGGTAACTTTGGCTGTCAAACACAGTCTTCTGATGAAAGTTCCTTTGCTCTCCTTTACCTCCTCTTTAAGTCTAATTTAAGTCTAAAAATTTAAATCTTAATTTTCCTTCTGCTTCCTTATCAAATAGAATACAAAAGGAGCCAAATAAAATACACAAAACAAGATTCAAGACAGCTTCGCCCTTAAGCGTCCAGTTAACGTCATCCACCACCATCACCACTATGGTGAGGAGTGCAAAGAGAATGACTAAGAGCGGAAAGCTCCGTCGCTATTGCCTTCTGATTCGTAGGCTTTTCTTTGCTCCCTGCTGCCTTCGAGAATCCATTCTTAACCTCTGATGGGCTGGAAGACAGAAATGCACCCAAGTGAAATTCCAAAAGAACACACAAACAACATCGACAAGGACGACGACAAAACTTTTCCAAAGAGCATCCATTCTATTCTCTTTCTATATGTTTTCCATTCCTCCCCGTCTCTACATATTGAGCAGCAGCAGGTCCCTGCAGTATGTATCCTACAGCCGGTGAATTTATTCCGACAATTTGAACGAGAATCCTTTGCATCGTTATAACTATATACACTGACAGCGATGTGTAGTCCTTTAATTTTTGTCCAAAGGATAAGATGAAGAATATTATCGAAGACGAAGAAGTAGCAGCAGCACCAAAAGGAACAGAAGGAGCACCGGAAGGATGAGGTTAAATGTAAAAGTTTGTCTTCTATTCCATCGTGTTCTGGCTCTGCGTTTTCTTTTATACACTTTCGTGTATGTATGAGTATGTATGTATATGCTTCTTTCGTCCTTTGAATCATGGATGAAGTAAACTTTCGGGATATCCAAGTTTCCCTCTTTCCTTCTCGTCGAATACATATCTTGGCTTTTCTCTCTCGTTCTCTCTCTGGTTGGAACCTTTCAAGCACAGGCGGGCAGCATAACAAAAGGATACAAGGATACATTTTAATGGAAAACTCGAACCTCGTCATGAATCCTCAAGTGGAAAGTGTGAGCTTAAGGAGTCATGAACCTCCGCCAGACCACCCACTCGACGAGAGAGAGAGAGAGAGAATTTTGTGGCGCTTTGCCAAATGAAGTTAGGAAGTTGGTGTAGAAAATATGTTGAACAAGCGACAGGGGGTGCTAGGGGGTAGCAGTTAGTAGACCTTGGATCCGATACGTTGGCTGAAATTGTCTAATGGACAGATAGAAGTCGATGATGAGAATGAGGATGGGGTTGGTTGTCGGAGTACCATGCCAGAAGAAAGTAATTCTCATCAAGTGAGTTGATTTCCTATTTGAGAAGCACCACCACCGGACAACGACGACGACGGCGATGAGAAGGTTGGACTCGTTTAAGGTTTGTTTTTATGGCCATGGCTTTGGGCAGTGGTTGAAGGATAAAATATTTATACGCAATGAGAGAAAAATGGCTTAGACCAGAGAGTGGATAGCAGAGGGACAGAGCGAGCTACGGAAGTGAATTCCATCTTTGGTGAGTTAATTTGTTAGCTTAACTTTGAGATTGAATTTCGGAGTGACTATGGAAGATGGCTGTAGAAATATTCGGTTTACGATGAAGTAATCATTTGTTTGCCGACAATGAACAATAAAAACTTGATATTTCTTAGTGCGGCGTAGTAAATTTTAATATGAATTATTAAGATGTTATTTTACGCAGGAATATATGGAAAGATACGAGTACCGTCTTAAAATATAAATATTTAGCTTTGAGGATGAAGTTTCATAGCCGTTTTATCACACAACTCAAGGGAAACTGGGCCAAATACAAATAATTTCCTACATCTAGAATGCAGGCAAATTATGAATTTAACGATGAAATAGAAAAATCTAACACCCGGTCGTGGAATATAAAAGTTCGAATGCCGTAATGACGGCTACAGGCGAAATTCTTTCAGAAAATTGGTAGCGGGTTTAGCTATGTTCTTGTTTGATCAAGCTTATTATTGATGGATATTACATCAGATAGTGGGACTTTCGAAGGGCGGATAGACTCGAATGAAAGTCTAGGGTGTTCTCTGAATTATTTGCCAGGCGTAACATTTTGGAAATTGGTTCGAAATGTCCGTAGTTAGTGCGGTGGTGAGGGAGACGAAAGAGCGGTACGGACCTAAGGTTTCGAGGGTTAGTGCGAAGGGAAATCATTTCCAGTAGTGCGGTGGAATCGATCATACCGGTTAATAATTGGTGCACGAAAAGTATGTCAGCGACTTCGCGACGTTTTGTAAGGGTTTGCAGATTAATCAATTTTAACCGGTCTTCATAGGGAGGTAGGATATAGTTGTCGGCCCAAGGCAGACCGCGTAAGGCAAACCGGATAAACCTACACTGCATAGCTTCGATTCTAAGGGAGTGGATGTTGTGATAAGGTGACCAAACTTGGCTGGCGTATTCAAGGAGTGGTCTGACAAAGGTGATATAAAGGGATTTAGAAACGTAAGGGTTCGAAAATTCTTTAGACCAGTGTTTTATGAAACCGAGAGAAGAATTGGCTTTGTGTACAATATGATCAATGTGGGAACGGAAGTTTAGCTCCCTGTCACAAATAATACCCAAATCGCGTATAGAGGAGACTGAGGGAACGGGCTCGCTAAGAAAGTAATAGGTTCTGAGGGATGGGGGGAGGCGTTTACGAGAGAATGTTATGGATTGACATTTGGCGACGTTAAGTTCTAGAAAGTTTTTGTCGCACCATGTGTGGAATGAATTTAGATCGTTTTGAAGTAAGAGAGAATCGGTGGGGGTAGATATTACCTTAGTGATTTTCATACCATCCGCGTAAATAGACAGATCAGAGTCTTTTATGACGTGACCAACATCATTTATAGTTAAGACAAAGATCAGCGGACCAAGATGACTGCCTTGAGGAAGCCCTGAAGTGGAATTAATGGCGTCAGAGACTGAAAATCTGAAGAGAACCCTGTACTGGCGTTTTTCTAGGTACGATCTCAGCCATGAAATAAAAGAGCGTGGGAAACCGAGGGCTTTAAGTTTAAGGTAAATTGTTAAGTGACAGATTTTGTCAAAGGCCTTGCTGAAGTCGGTGGTAATGACATCCACTTCATTACCTTTCTCTAATGCTTCTAGTGTTTTGGAAACGAATTCGGTCAGGTTAGTCGTTGTGGACCTACTTTTTAAGAAACCGTGCTGTTGTGGGGAAAAATGGATTTCCAGTGGAAATACAGTGAGTCGTAGACAATGCTTTCGAAAAGCTTAGGGATAGAGGAAAGTTTGGCTATGGGTCTATAGTTAGAAATGGGAAAATAAAAGATTCCTTCCATAATTTTGGGGAAACGGCTTGAGAGAGTGAGAGACGAAATAGAGTTGTAAAGGACTGACACAGGACATCTACACATTTCTTTAGTAAGATGGTGGGCAGACCATCGGGACCAGGGGAGAAGTCATCTTTGAGCCTATTAATTTTTTCTCGCACAATATCAAACCTAATGTCGACTGAAGCTAGAGAGGTTTGAGGACAGTTATTCAGTGTACAGTTTGGGAATATTAGTTAAACTAAAAACATAGATCTAGTACTAAAACACAATGTCTAGGCTAAGCATAATGTAGTAATGAATAAGGAAATGATTCTCATCAGGTTCATCTACGAACGAGCATGTTCACTTCCTTTGCCGAGACATCACATTCAGGTAGGAGAAATATCTAGGTCCGGTTTGTGTATATGGTCACTATACGATTGGCTGAAAAAGGTTGCAAAGAGGTTGGCGATCGCTTTAGAGTCAGCAGGTGAAGTATTAAGTAATTTTAGAGTGGACGGAAAGCCGTCTGACTTTCTTTTGACGTTGATAAATTGGTAAAAGCGCCTAGGACCAGTGATTAGACTTAATTGCATTCTATCGAGGTATTCGAGATAGAGGGATTCGCAGAGGATGGAAAAGCGGGAGTAAGTTTTCTGGCAATATGCGTAATTTGAGGCAGATTTGGATACCAGGAAAGTTTTCCATAATTTGTTTCTGACATTGCGAAGAGTACGCAATTCCTTATTATACCAAGGAGGTGATGATGAGCAGTTTTTTCGAGGCAGATTGGAGAAGACAGTCAAAGATTGCTGTGCAGAAGAATACGAGAGCGATATCAATGGGGGTATTAATGTTTAGAAAGAGGTTGAAATTGATGCTTTTGAGTAGGTTGTTAAGTTTAACGAAGTCAGCTTTGCGGAAGCTGAAAGAGAGAGAGTTCTCAGAATCAACGGTAATATTGACGTTTTCATACGAAAAGGCAAGAGCGAGAGGGGGGGTGATTTGGTCTAGGGTGCAGAGAAGATAGTTACTCGTGGTAACCAAGGAATTATGGGGGTCGGATGAGAAAATGAGATCTAGCTGCCTACCTAAGTTGTTGGTAATGCCACTGATCTGGAAAAGGCCGGAGTCACAAAGACGATTAGTAAGGAGGATTTCCTTTTCTTAGGAGGAGTTAGTAGGAACAAAGGATGATTCGTCCTCCGATGGAGACCATTGTAAAAGGTGAAGGTTGAAGTCGCCAACAATTATAAAATCGTCATCAGGATCAGCGATATCTAACAGAGAGTCAACTGTATCAACGGACAGCTGGTATGCTTGGACGGGTTGAGAAGGGCGAATATAACTGCAAACAATATATACGCTCCATTCGGATACAGATAATTTAGCAGATACGAATTCAAAAGAAGTGGAATTTGAGAATTTGACGAGGGTTGCATCAAGAAGATTATGTATGGCTAAAAGAACACCGCGGCCGAAGGAGAGGTCTACATGTTCCTGGCCGTCAGCGCGAAAGACTACGAAGTCAGAAGTGAATAATTCACAGTTAAAAACATTGGGACAACGGTTGCTTTCAGTTAGGGCAAAAATGTCGTAGGGAAGTGATTGTGATTTCAGGTGGACCATCGAGGTTCTGGTGCGAAGTCCTCTGACATTCTGATAGTAGAGGGAAAGGAGCTTTGGTGCAATTTCACTGGAGTGAGATGGATCGACTGACTACTTAACGGTAGAGAAATGGAGGGTTTTGATAGAGGTATCCTTACCAGATAACAGGTGGATACGCTTTTAGCTAAGCTTCCAACCGACGGCTAGTAACACCTACAGAAACCCTAGGAGAGCAGACTAGGGTAGGTACACAGAAATAATAAGTATTGCAACGGTACTTTATGCCACGCTCAACATACATATTTGAAAACTAAGTTAGTGGACACAGCCTAGTACGGAAAATAGAAACTAGTCTTTAGTATAAGGAATTTGTACTAGCAGCCTTCTTAGGCATAGAATGAGCATTCAAAATTAGCATTACCAATTGGCTCTGTAAAATGCTTGTTACAAGAAACATTAATTGAGCTCTCGGATATAGTTTAACAAGGAAACCCGTTACCAGAGACACTCGCAGGGAGGCATCATATCCCCCCTTCTCTGGATTCTTGTCATTGATTACAAATAAATATTAAATACTTGGCGCAACAACTCTTTATGTGCCTGGGCCTAGCTTCTCGCAGTCACTTATGTTGCGTGCGTTATATTTTTCACATGAAATGGAAGGGACCTAGAGTTTAGTGCAGTATCCGAAGGGCAATTTGTTTTGAGAAGCCTTCTCAAGACAACAATACTCTTGGATGTTTGTTAGACATTCGCGAGAGGTGGGACCGTGAAAAAACTGTTTGGTGTTTTCTGGGATTCAACCTTGGAACCTTACGCGCAGTGGTCCAACACACTAGCCACTTACGGCACGGCACCCACTGTCTTGTTATTGATGGTACACCTAAAAACCTAAGTAATACAGAAATAGGGATCCCTGTTTATGCGAATTTTAGTGCAGGTAAAATTCCTAGACACATTAAGAAACATGATAGAGTCAGTTCTTAATAGTCTTGGAAAATGGGATAGAGATCGTGGATGTCAACCCAGATAAGACGGAATTGGTACTCTTCGGCTGAAAATACAAGACACCAACCTTCAAACTAGGCTAGTCAAACGGTAGTGCATGCGATCATATGAAAACACAAGCGTTTTCACTCAGCTGAGGCCTACCAACTCCTACTCTCAACCTCCACGCGGTGACAGCCGGGTGCCTAGTACCTTCATCCAAGAAATGGGTAACCAACCCCGTTTGGCGGATTCTTGGTGGCAGCAGATGAGAGAGGGGGGGAAGAGTGCTTTTCTCACTAGAGCACTTCTTCCTGTTCCAGGCAGCAGCGGACGAATTCCCTAGACGGAGTCAACGGTGGCGTCTATAGTTCCAGTTAGGTTGAACTTAGTGAATACCTTGCGCGAGCTGCTTCGACGTATTCGGATCACAGGTCGGTAAGGAATTTCCAATGTTGGTCAGGACATTGGAATAGAGATGGTGGCGGAGGAGCCCTTAATGGGCCAACGGCAGCGCTCATACTCCCGTAGTGGACTACTGGCACCGGTGTACCCGGCCCCTCGTCCTAGGGGAATAATTAAGGAACTGGCCCTCCAGGTTGGGGGTTGTGCCGTCGGGGTAACTTCCCTACCACGTAAAAAACGCATGGTTCCGAAACAACCAAAAGCCTCGGATAAGATGACCCAACTAATGACGACCCCAGCAAACGAAATAAGGACAACGACCTTCGGATCTGTACGTGGAATGTTCTGTCCCTTTACAGACCACGTGCAGCCGAACAACTAGCAGAGGCCCTAGACTGCTATAAAGCAGATATTACCGCCATCCAGGAAGTGCGATGGGATGGGCCGGGCAAAAAGAGGATGAAAAATTGTGACATCTACTACGTGATTGCTACAGAGGCAACAGGCAACGCTTATTCGGATGCGGATTTGTCATACGCGGCAGACTTAGGCAAGAAGTCTTAAGCTTCCGACACGTGAGCGAGCGTATTATGACTATCTGGATCAAGGCTAAATTCGCTAACATAAGCCTAATATGTGTTCATGCCCCCACAGAAGAAAAGGACCCTGCCTCCAAAGAGTGTTTCTACGAGCTCCTCGACAAAACATATGAGCAATGTCCTAAATACGACGTTAAGATCGTGTTTGAGAATATCGAGAGTCTATATTCCAGGAACAATGTACGGAAGTTTTACCAAAAGATAAAAAGAACGTGTCAGAGAAGTAATACCCGTACAGAAACCTGTAGAGATGAGAATGGAAACCTCGTAGTAGAATCACAGTCGGTGCTGAGAATATGGAAAAACTACTTCTGCAGACTGTATAACGGCGACGAAGACCAACATCCCGCTGTCAGGTAGAATGAACCATTCAACATGGACGATGATAGTCAAAATTTCCATCCACCTGACCAAAACGAAGTGAGGATAGCAATATCCAAGCTAAAATCGAACAAGGCTGCTGGACCTGACGGCTTACCGGCCGAACTTTTCAAGGCAGCTGGGGATGAATTGGTAGAGTGCATACATTCCATTCAACTGCGCCAATTATAGAGGCATCAGTCTCCTCAACATCGCGTACAAGATCTTTTCTGCGATATTGTGTGAAAGCCTGAAACCTTTTATCAACCGCCTGATTGGACCCTATCAGTGCGGTTTCAGGCCAGGAAAGTCCACCATCGATCAAATCTTCACACTTCGGCAGATCCTGGAGAAAACCCAAGAATTCTAAATCGATACTCACCACCTCTTTATCGATTTCAAGGCCGCCTATGACAGCATCTATAGAGAAGAGCTTTATAGAGCCATGTCTAGTTTTGACATCCCTGCTAAACTTGTCCGCCTGTGCAGGCTGACGATGGAGAACGCTCGCTGCTCCATCAAGGTCGGTAATGATCTCACCGAGACCTTTGATGTCAAAAAAGGCTTTAGACAAGGTGACGCGCTGTCATGTGACTTCTTCAATATTGTACTTGAACGGATTGTGCGGAACTCACAAGCCAACACCGGAGGCACAATCTATTACAAGTCTGTACAACTGCTTGCATACGCCGACGATATAGACATTATCGGAAGATCTCAGCGGGCTGTCACCGGTGCTTTTGCAAGCATTGAGGCGGAAGCGGCCAAAATGGGTTTGGCGATAAACGAGGGCAAAACCAAGTATATGCTGTCAGTAAGAAGGGAAAACCAACACCGACGAATTGGACAAAACGTCACCGTGGGCAGCTATAACTTCGAGGTAGTAAAGGACTTTGTCTACCTTGGCTCTGCTATAAACTCTGAGAACAACATCAGTGCAGAAATCAATCGAAGAATAACTCTTGCCAATCGCTGTTTTTTGGGCTTATAAGGCAATTCAACAGTAAAGCCCTATCTCGAACAACTAAGAAGACTCTATATAAGACCTTGATCATCCCAGTCCTGCTTTACGGCGCTGAAACATGGACTTTATTAAAAGAGGATGAATATATCCTTGGTCGCTTCGAGAGAAAAATTCTTCGTAAGATTTTCGGTCCCGTTTGCGTTGACGGGTTTTGGAGGAGAAGATTCAATCACGAACTATACGAGCTGTACAGCGACATCGACCTAGTCAAAAAACTGCGTATTGGACGTCTGAGATGGCTAGGACATTTAGAGCGAATGGACACCAACGCTCCGGCCCGCAGAGTCTTCGAATCTAACCCCGAGGGACGACGCAGTAGAGGGAATTATCGCCGTAGGTGGCGTGCACAAGTTCAAGGGGACCTCGACCAACTTGGAGTGCGCAACTGGAGGCAATTAGCTAAAGACCGAGCTAAATGGAGAGGCTTGTTGGTTGAGGCCCAGGTTCACCCCGAACTGTAGCGCCACCTAAGTAAGTAAGTAAGTAAGTAACCTTCAAACTTCCAAAGCTACCATAGCTAGATACTTTGATATTGTGCTAGATAATAAACTAAACTGGAAACTCAGCAAACGGGAAATTGTTCATAAGGCTTACGATACTCTTTTCATAAGCAAGAGGGTGGCAGAAAAAAAAATGGGACCTGAAACTAGAATTTATACACTTGCTATTATCTACATCATGATAGTTAGACCTATTCTTGCGTATAGGGCTCTTGTGTGGTGGAACACAACAATTAAGAATAATACGTGGGATATGTTAGCCATGGTACAAAGAGCAGCCTGTATTGCTAAAACAGGTGTTGTGCGCACTATGACCACGGCTGCACTCTAAATGCTTCTGTACCTTTTTCCATATCTTCTTCTGCCAGACCTATAAATAAAATTACAAGCCGGCAATCGTGTACTTCGGCTTACTTACGCAGAATTAAGCTTAATGAAATGGATCTACTCTATCAAGCTCGTAAGAAAGAGATAGACTTATTAAAAGAAGAAAATAAGGTCCTAAAGAATACACATATCCAGAAAGAACGCGAATGCACTCCAGCACGCTTAGCTAGTCGGGAATATCACACCGATGAAGAAGAGCTGGCACGCGAAACGTATCGCGTCCCAAAGAAAAGACCTAGTAAGAAACGGAGAGCTGGTTCATCGCCCGAAGTCGAGCCCCTAGAATAAGAAAAACACAAAGAATCGCAAGAAAAGCAACTTCGAGCGCAATTTCATCCACCCCCACCAATAAACATCGTCGGGGTAACGGAATACAATAAGTTGCAAAGCCTCCTTAAAGGAATAATAACATCCAAGTATAAGGTTATAGAGAAAGACGTCTTGGTAAGGCGTGGACTTCCGCTTTTTATGCTTACCTTCGATGTGGGCGCCGTGGCGTAAGTGGTTAGTGTGTCGGATCACTACGCATGAGGTTCCAAGTTCGAATCCCAGAAAATACCAAAAAGTTATTTCACGGTCCCACCTCTCGCGAGCGTCTGACAAACATCCGAGAGTATTGTTGTCACGAAAAAGCTTCTCAAATCGCCGTTCGGATTCGGCATTACATTCACTGTAGGACCCTTCCATTCGTGTGAAAAATATAACGCACACAACATGAGTGGTTGCGAGAAGCTAGGCCCTGGCACTTTAAAGAGCTGTTGCGCCAAATATTTGTATTTGTATTTGTATTCGATAAGTCTGATAATATCGGCGATATCTACCGAATTAGAGCTATACTAAATATCGTGGTCAAAATCGAGCCCATGCGTAGAAATTTAAGGATGATTCCACGGTGCAAACGTTGCCAAGCATTTAACCATACGCAAATGTACTGCAAAAAAGAACCGCGATGTGTGAAATGCGCCGGAAATCACTTCTCCCAAGTCCGTAGAGTAAATAAACAAACCTCTGCAACCTCTGCTAATTGTAAGGGAAAGCATCCGGCAAATTATAGAAGCTGTGAAGTAGCTAAGGAGTTGCAAAAACGGAGAGATGTGCTCCTTAAGCCCCTAAATGCAAAATCTAAACTGCAAACTAAGCCAAAGCGTAGTAATGCACAGGAGAAACTAGCCAAACTAAAACTACCGGGTTCAGAGCGCAAAAAGGTGAGGGACAGAGTGACAACAGAAAAATCCTCGACCTCAGTTCTTAAAAAAAAGGTACTGAAAAGTTAACATCGAAAAAGCCACCAGGTAATGACTCTCGGACAGCAGGAGTGCAGACAAAAAACGTTGAAATTTCGACGGACCCTGTCTCTCATGTTTTGTCGGTTATTCTCCAGAAATTTGAGAAACAAAGCAAAATAATTAAAATTATTCTCGATAGGCTGGTTAAGCTTGAAAATAATTCTCAGAAAACGCGTACTTCAACTAGAATATAAATGACAAACGAATGTTAAAAATATGGACTTGGAATGCAAACGGACTTTTGCAAAAACTCGACGAATTGGAAATATTCTTGCGTGAAAAAGATATTGATATTTGCTTGAATTCTGAAACCCACGTAAAAAAGGAATCGCATTTAAAAATAAAAGGCTATAATGATTACCACGCTTGTCACCCTTCGGGAAAAGCGAGAGGCGGATCATCCTTGTTTATTAAAGACTGCATCGAACAATCCGAAGACCTAAAGATAGAACTTGAAACTTTGCAACTGTGCACGATTCGAGTTAAAAATAGTCAGCGTACTCTTAAAGTCTCATCTATCTACTGTCCAACGCGTTCCGCGCTTACAAACTTGTTTGAATCGCTGAAACCTAATTTTATTATTGGTGGCGATTTTAATGCGAAACATACGTTCTGGGGCTCAAGATACAGCCCGAAAAAAGGTAGAATGATTTATGGGGCAGGTATGGAGTACAGTTGTGATTTCCATTCGATGTGTAAACCGACTTACTGGCCAACTGATACTTCGAAAATACCTGACCTGATCGATTTTTTTCGTTGTGAAAGCAATATCTACCCACCATATAAAAGTTAAAGAGAGTTTTGATCTGTCGTCTGATCATTCCCCGGTTATTTTAACAATCAGCGATAAAGTAGTCTATAACCTAGAGCCAGCGAGATTAACTGGTCGAACAACTAACTGGGAAGGCTTTAGGAATGAAATTGAAGATAATGTTGAACTGAGCGTTCCACTTACGACACGCTATGAACTTGAGGTTGAAGTTGATCGCTTCGTTGAGATCGTACAGCTGGCCTCTTGCAATAATACGCCCAATCCAAGGAAAACGCCGGACAGATACGGTTTGCGATATCCTCCGGAAATAAAAGAATTGGTCAAGGAAAAAAGAAAAGCGCGTAAAAAATGGCAACAGAGTCGTGCTCCGCAACATAAAGTACGCTTTAATCGTCTGTGCAATTTGTTGAAGTATGTAGACTATTAAGGATTTTAAGAATCGTGCAATAGCCTCTTACCTTGAAAGTTTAACAGCGAAAAAAGATTCCAATTATTCACTTTGGAAAGCTGTAAAAGGCACCAAATGGCCCTAAGTCCCAGCGTAGCCAATTAAATTAAATCAAAATGAATGGGCAAGGGAAGATAAAGAAACAGCGGACGTATTTGCGGCCCACCTGGAAGAAACCTTCAAATCATCAATAGGCTGGATTAACCATCTGACGATTTAACACTCTCAAGTGCAAAGCTAATGGAACTCAAACATGAGATCGATAATCTAAAACCTAAGAAATCTCCTGGTTATGACTTGATTATTGGAGAAATTCTCAAAGTTTTACCTAGAAAAGTATTGATTAAGCTCCCACATATTGTAAATGCTGTGCTCAGATTAAAACACGTGCCGAGCCAATGGAAAGTTGCGGAAGTCATAATGGTTTTAAAATCAGGAAAACTGCCATACATACATTTTCAAAGGCCCGCTAATCCTTCATGAGGGTCGCAGGAGTAGGATGCTCAGGTGGACTCTCCATCCTTCTCTATCCTCAGCAATTGACTCCAACTCATCAGGAGGAATCCCTAGACGGCTCCAGGAGAGATTCCGGACTTGGTCCAATCATCTATTTCTAGACCTACCGCGCCGTCGCCTACCTGATACCATGGCCACCATGGCGCGTCTTGGAAGCCGGTCTGGGGGCATACGCACTACGTGACCAAACCATCGAAGCATAGATCGTTCCGTTCGGAGAAGTAGCTGCTCAATATTGAACGCCTCGCGTACTCTGGTGTTGCGCACTCGATCCCTACGAGTTATTCCAGCAACACCGCGAAGGAACCTCATTTCGGCAGCTTGTATCAGAGATCTTATTCTTTCGGTCACTACCCAAATTTCATGACCATAGGTGAGAGTTGGAACATACACCGAGTTAAAAACCGATAGCTTAGCTTAAACACTAAGTTCAGCCTTCCTTACAACAGATTGGCCAAACTCTCTAAAAATTGATCCAGCCTGACCAATTCTACAGGATAAATCGGCATTGCTCTTCCTATCACATGTGGATAAAACCACGAGGTACTTAAACTTATCCACCTGCTTCAGTAAAACTCCACTAACATGCAGAGTGCAGTGAATGGGTTTTTTGGAAACGACCATTACTTCTGACTTGTTCACGTTGATCTTCATTCCAGCATCATCACAAACGGCTACAAACCTTTCGAGTGCGCGCTGAAGTTCGGTTTGAGAGGACCCAAGGATGACGAAGTCATCCGCAAAGAGCAGATGACTAATTCTTAGGTCTCCTTCTTCGAAACATTCCTCGCCACGGCTGCGCTGCAACATCCAATCCATATATACAATGAAGAGGAGAGGTGACAAAACGCACCCCTGGCGGAATCCAACGCTCACAGTGAAAGGTATTGATCTAACACCGTTAATCCGAACACAGCTTCTACAGTTTGTATATAAAGACTAAAGCGCCCTTAACAGAGAACCATCAATCCCATACTCCCGCAGAACACTCCAGAGTTCGCCTCGAGGAACCCTATCATATGCTTTTTCCAAATCCACAAAACAAGTAAAGACAGGTTTAGCATACCCCCAGGCCTTCGCAAGAACCATTCTGAGAGTGAACAACTGGTCGGTTGTGCTTCTACCGGGACGAAAACTGCACTGCTCATCCCCCAAACGGTCCTCAACCACAGCTCTGGAACGCATTTCTAGCACCTTAGCGAAGACTTTTCCAACGAAACTTAAAAGAGATATACCCCTATAGTTGGCGCAATCTCTTTTGTACCCTTTTTTAAAAAGAAGAACTATCACCCCCATTTGCCAATCACCAGGTGTTTCACCGCGTTCCCAGACCACTTTAGTGACACGCGAGAGTCATTGAACTCCCTCTTTACCTAAAGCCTTGAGCATTTCTGGCCGAATTTCATCCACACCAGTAGATATGCCAACCTTTAGCACTTTGATGGCCAAAGTTACTTCCTCTACCGTAGGACTACTTTCCGCCCAACTCTCGACAATAGGTCTGTCATCTTCGGTGCCCTGTTCAGGATTGAGCAATTCTGAAAAGTGCTCGCTCCATCTATGTAAGATGTCCTTCTCATTGGAAAGAAGTGTACCGTCTTTAGATTTAACTCCTTCAATGGTATTCAACTTTTTTCCTCTGAGTTGGCGGACGGTCTGCCAGAACATCTTATTTGCAAATCTGTGGTCATATTACAATTTTTCGCCAAACTCCTTCCAAGGCTGCTGTTTCGCTGTTTCCACAGCTAATTTGCAGGTTCTTCGCGCCTCAGTGTACCGATTTCGAGAATCGGAGTTCCCCAAGTGTATCCACACCTTAAAGGCTCTCTTCTTCTTTCTGATTGCTTCTTGAACTCCGGGCGTTTTAAACCAAGCAGTCCTTTTTTCACCACCAGCCGCCACATCAAGCCGCTTCACTCCACAAACATCTCCCGCAGAGGCAATAACCGCTATTGAAAACAGTTGCCATTCTTCCTCTACTTTTGATGGAACAGTTGGAATTCGTTCAAACCTTTCAGATATATGCCGCGCAAATGTCTCCCGTATCTCATCGTCCTGTAACCTTTACCATCGTATGCGTGTAACCACCCTTGGTTTACGCTTTGGTAGGGGAGGCACTCTCTCGCTAAAATACAATTTGCACAGCACTAAGTGATGATCAGTTGACAGTTCGGCCCCTCTCAATACGCGAACATCACAAACCATTCTCTTCAGACACGATGGTACCACAAAGAAATCGATCAGCGACTTAGCTGAAGGCTCTGACGGTACCATGTGTATTTGTGAATGTTTTTGTGTGGAAAGATAGTGTTCATAATGGATAAGCCATTTTCACAACAAAAATCCAACAACTTCTCTCCATTCGCGTTTTGATCAGGATCACCGTTCCTCCCAATCACACTCCCCCATGTCATAACATCTACACCCACGAGAGCATTAAAGTCACCCATCAGGACAAACAAATCCATATCTGCAACCTTTTCAAGAGCAACATCAACTTCATCTAAGAAAGCTGCATACTCTGAGTGAAGATTCGGTGCATACACCTTCATCAATGCCAGAGTTGATCTTTTGAGCTTGAGCTTTAAGATCGCAACTTTCCCTCCTAATGGTATCCACTCCAATACTCTGTCTGTCAACCTGGGACCTGTGAGTATCTCCACTCTCGCCTGAGCAGACATTGAGGGTGCGACTCCTGACAGGAAGAGCTTCAACCCATCCAAAAGGCCCACAGTTTTAGAACCTCTCTGCTTTGTTGAAGAGACGTCAACTATATCTAGTCGACTTTTAACAGCCTCCCCAACAAGCTCAAGGTCCTTCCCTGTGAGCGATGAGACGTTCCATGTGCCAATCCTGAGTCGATGCCGGTGTCGAAATTCAGAGAGTCCATCTGTGCCCCTATCGGTGCACAGCGCGTTCACCCTTTGACCCCCGTAATGGTTCGCGAGATCTTTGACAGGAAGCTCGTAGCCATTTCGGGTTTGACCCGGCCGGCTGCCGAGCGGGACATGCCGACCACCAGACGCTCGCATACTCACACCCTTCAGGCCTGGCTCCAAAGATGCCCTGGCTTACCAGGCTTGGCAATATCCGAAGCCGGTCATTTTCTTCTTGTCATCATGGGGTGTGCGCTTTGTTAGCCGTAACTGGATTGTATGGATTCAAATAACTATTTAAGATACCCCATCTGCACATCCCAGTCACGTTGCCCGCCCCCCATCACGAGGATGTCAGCTGCCAGGGGGGCACGTTTTTATTTCGTAATAGAAAATTTGCTCGATAAGTTATTACTTAGTTGCGATATCTAACAAATTTATATGGAAGGGTCGTGTTTTTAGTCAGTAAGAATCGGACACTACTTGCTATTCTCATAGTGTCTATGGAAGATTTTTCACCTACCCTCGGGAAAAGAAAAAAAAAACTTACTGAGTTCTTTGCAAGTAGTAATGTGGCACATAGGTCTATGCTTATGAAATTTTTTCTCGACATCCTTGACAAATCGGATGAAATCCTTAATACCCCTTCGGCACACTATACGAAGTAATGTACTCAGATAGTTCGGTTTGGCAAAGGAAGGTAGTCTCTTTTCACAACAGAATTGCAGTATACACACATGGTTCCAAAACCAATGAGGAAACGGGATCTGCTGTATACTCGAAAGATTTATACCAACAGGTGGCTCTGATACTTCCGGGCAAATGCAGTGTGTTCCAAGCAAATGTCCTAGCCCTACTCAAAGCTATGGATTTACTTGAGATGGAATCAATATCTAATAAGAATATTGCCATCTGCATTGACAGTCAGGCTGCATTAATGGCGCTAGAGTCCTACGTAACAAAATCTGAAATAGTAAGGAATTACCGCGCAATGCTCAGGATATTATGTACGTAGAACCATGTCATGTTATGTTGGGTATCTGGACGCTGCGATATAAAGGTCAACGAAAGTGCCGACGCACTGACTAAAAAAGGAGCAGAGCTCCCACAAAGTGACATGATTGGAGGCTTACAGCTACCAATATGTGTGGCTTAGAGAATTATTATTGATAGAATTAACATGGCTTACCTAAGAGGGCAGTTATATATCGCAGAACATATCGCGGGTTATAAACTAAAAAGATCACGGATTAGAATAGCGATAGCCTTCTTAGGAAGCACGCTATAAGATTTGGATTATCGAATCGCGATGTATGCAGTTACTGCAATGACCTTCACATTTTAGAAGATATAACACATCTATTTTGTGAATGCCAAGGCATTGGCCTAGTACACTAAGACACATCGGAAGAAGAAACAAGGGACATTAAGTGCATGGGCTATATATTTCGAGTTTTTTTTCCGTGAAAGTTCTCTAGGGATCGCGATGGAGTCACTATGGTGCTCGGTATTTTACGGTATCCTCATAAACCTACTCAACCTAACCTAACCTAAACTACTATCCCACTGCACATGTAGTATAGTATATCTAATACATTTTAGGAAAAATTCAAAATTTGCTATTCTACTATAGGAAGATGCCTATTACTAAAAACTTCAAAGTCCGAGAAGGTGTTGCAGGAAGCAGCGAAACATCGACCAGAAATATGACTCTGGCCCTCGGCTAGGATTCCTGTTGCCCCAACTAGTTCAAGAAGGTACCAAAAATGCCTACTTTGCTTATTAGGTTTTGCTTCCATATAATTGCTGCTCCGCCGAACGTCTTTATCACTTTTCTCTAGGTTGCAAAGCTTATATGCTTACCAAAACTATACTCCTAGTGGAATGAGAATGGACACAACTACTCAACCAGTTGTTTTGTCTAGAAGCTACATTTTATCCGGTTCTACAACTAAACCTTCATTACTCTAAAAGCCAACGTCCTAATTAAATTCGTTCTAAAAAAAAGAAATACCTTTTCACACCTAGTCACGTACTCAATCACCTAGCAGGCCAACTTTAACACCCAAACCGTATAACGTAAACCACTACACTGACTCACCCATCGCGACCACCATCACAACTTGTCCAATAAAATACTCATTAAGAATTCTATCGGCGGTGATCTAAAATGTCAAATTAGAAGCTCATAAAAATCTCGGTTCCTAAGCAGATCCACAAATCGGAGAGACTCGCTGAAACCAACCAAATGGAACCAAACTTGACCTCTCCACTCCAACACCTCAGAGCGAGCTGAGATGCCCCACACCGATCGAAAGTAAAAGGGCGTGGATGAAGCTCACTCAATTAATTAGTCTTATCTGAAATTTGTCCGATTAATACGCAGTCAAGCACCTAAGTGCTGGAATATGCAAATTTCTTCCGCTCCCGACAAATTGCTAAAATTGGATTCCCCCTCAACGATGTGATTCGCGCAAAACCCCTAGGTATGCGAATCAAATGGCATCGTCATAACACCAACGACTGCCGAGATCTGTTTTATAGTCTGTTCTAACGATCGTGTTTCGGTGATATGCCAATGGCTTTGGATCCGCAAGCCGGTTTCAAGCCGCCCGTCTCTCAGCCTTTCTCATTTCCAAAATGTGATGGTTACATAACTGATTTCTGGACGAGAGACGAGAAACTGGTTTCTCGATCAAGGTGGAGGTCCCGTAAAAACCGAATACATTATCAGCGATTAATCAACAAGTTGGGCCTTGGGGAGGGGTACGAAAACGTTTAAGTCTCGACTCCCCGAGTTGAGTCTATGATTTATGGGACTCGCTACGAACTCGACGAACCCGAGAGTCAGATACTACAGTGAATTTTTATCACTTAGCGCGGTAAATTTCTGACATCTCTATGGAGAGGCTAGCAGCGCTCATAAACACAGTCCCTTATCCCCGCCATGGAAACATGGAATTCGTGAGGTGGATGCGGTGTATACCACGAGAATTTTTTTGCCTTTCCAAGTGCTTTCTTTAAATGTCTCATCGAAAATTCCACAATCGTAATAGCTGAGGGTGATTGTTTCTCGCTTGTCTGATGGCCTGGTATAGGGTATAGTACAGGCTACTGCTGCATTGCAGTGGGGAGCTGGTTGGTGTTGTGTAGATGGAACAGGCATTTCAGGGTTCATTTCACACGACGACGATGCCGACGATAGACGGCGTGTTTTTTTGGTCGGACGTGAGATTGTTGCGCTAGGCAACTTGCCACCCAGTAACTCCCCTATTTGAAATAGTTTATTGTCGGTCGGATTAGTTCAATGAATTGTTGATAAAGGAAATGGCTGGGGTGGACATCTTACGGTGGAAAAAGAATATTAGGGGAAATGGATCGAGTGTGTATTTGTGGTTTATGTCCTTTTGAGTTTTCATGAATTGAACAGAAATTGATATGGAGGCGTCTAGACGATATCTTCGAAGGGTGGAATGCTAAAGAAAAATAAACATCTTAGGGGAAATTTGAAAAAGAAAATGATTTGGGGGATATAAAAGAGTTAGGCAGGGGACAGACTTAAAGATATATTGTGTACCTGCTTAATTACTTGAATACTAAATTTATAGATTTTCAGTGATTATTTGTCAGAAGCGCAGTGGATAGGTAGGAATATAAACCCATTCAAAATAAACTCTAAGCCTTGCAAACAGCCGACTTGACCAACTGAAGAAATCCGCAAACAATGAATAATGGATGGCAAACGACTAACAAAGGCCTCGTAGGGGCAGCATCTCCCGATAGGTGTTGGTCCGCTAAGTAACGAGAAAGAGCCACTGCAGCCGAAAACCTAGCAGCTCTGTTAGTAAGCTCTATTCCCACCTCCTCGTGGTGCCATCTGGGAATTTCTTCGGAAATTGCTAACTGGAGAGGACGAATGGCAAACTTCCTGCGCCAAAAAACAGGATAAGTGTCGGTTGGTCTGTGGCCCAGCGACCCGCAACCGTAAAAAAAATCTTGCTCCGAAACGGAAATCAACGCCTCGGATACGGACGGATAATTTGATGACGACCTTTGGCTATCGAACACGGACAACGATCGGATTCTGAAACGTTAAAACCCTCCTGGACTCACTCAAGGAAGGGCCTTATAACTCCAGATTCCTCCAATTAGAACGCGAATTCGTACGGTATAAAATAGACATCTTAAGGCTGAGCGAGATAAGATGGTACGATGCTAAGGAATAGCACTGTCATGCTCTACTCTGGTAAACCAGCTGGAAGTGCACGGAGTTCTGGCGTAGGACTCATGCTAACTCCAGCAGCACGTAGTAGCCTCATATCCTGGAAACCCCATAGTGACCGGATATTGACGGCTGGGTTCCAAGGTAGAGTTAGAAAAATTACCATCATAGAGTGTTATGCTCCGACTCTAGACGCGACTGAGGATGAAAAGGATGATTTGTATAGCCACTTAGGCGCCGCTTACAACCAAGCGCCTAATGGGGATATGGTAATAGTGATGGGAGATCTCAACGCCAAGGTGGGTAGCGACAACTCCATGCTTAAACACGTGATGGGAGTTCACGGCGTGGGAGACCGTAATGATAACGGTGAGCGGTTTGTGAACTTCTGCAATATCAACCGCCTAGTCATCGGAGGTACGCTGTTTAAGCATTACACCTGCCACAAAATCAGCTGGGTCTCTACTGATAGGCACCGAACATCCAACCAGATCAACCACATTGCGATCAGTCGCCGCTTTAGAAATTGTCTCCTGGACATCCGAAACAGACGTGGAGGGTTTAATATCGATAGGCTCAAGGTTCCCCAAGTGCGCCAACAGTTCAGGGACCACCTTGCCTTAGAAGTAGAAGCAATCAGCAGCATACTGGAAGAGAACATGGATGACCACTGAAGTGCTGTGAAAATGCTTTTGCGATTGGCGCGCACACTTATGTCAGTAAAAAGCAGAAACACCTCCGCACATGGCTTTCTACAGACACCTGGAGACGGATCGATGAGCGTACAGCAATCAAGGCTCGGATTGCAGCGGCCTAAGCAGTAGAGGGAACCGAGCTTGAAGCCCAATATCGGACGAAGAACAAAGAAGTTCAGCGTAGTGTGAGACGTGACAAACGTCAATATATCAACTCACTGGCCTCAAAGGCTGAAGAAGTAGCGAGTAGGTGCGACAGTAAGACTGTTTACAGCATCACTAAGGAGCTCATTGATGGTCGAAACTTCAAACTACATCCAGTGAAGAGTCTAGACGGTAACCTTCTGATTTCGGATGAGGATCAGCTCACTAGATGGAGAGAACATTTTGCTACAGTGCTAAATCACTTAGACGATGGCGGTATGATCTCGAATTCGAATGAGCAGTTCGAAGCAACAAATTCCCGAATTCGCACCGCACCTCCCAGTAAAACCGAGATAAATATAGTCCCTCAAGAAGGACAAGGCGATGGGTACTGATGGCATCCCTGTCGAGCTATTTCAAGCGGTGCCAAATACATCGGCAGATTTGCTTCATCCAATTATACGGAGAGATTGGGATAGCGAACAATTTCCACAGGAGTGGAAAAGGGAGGTGATCATTAAACGTCAAAAGAAGGGAAACTTCATGGATTGCGGTAACTGGAGAGGTGTATGCGTTCTTCCAGCCGTGGCCAAAATAATAGCTAAACTAATTCTAGAACAAATTAAAGAACATGTAGATTCAACTCTCGATGTCGAACAGGAAGGCTTTTGCGCTGGATCCTCCTGCATCGACCACATGAACACCTTACGGATCATTATCGAGCAATGTGTTGAGTGTAGTTCTACGCTACATTTAATGTTTATCGATTTCGAGGCAGCTTTCGACAGATTGAATCGAGATGCTATCTGGTTGGCCTTGCGCAGGAGAGGCATCCCAGAAAAACTTATAGCTATTATTCAGGCTACATACGAGTGTCACGTCGTGCACAATGGTAAGGTGTCGGAGGATTTTAAAGTCCAAAGTAGAGTACGTCAAGGGTGCATACTGTCACCACTATTGTTCTTGGTGGTTATCAGCGATGAACTCCATGCAACATTGACGGAAGGCAACTATGGAATTCGTTGGACTATGACATCTTACCATAAACACCTAGATTACGCTGACGATGTTTGTCTACTTTCACATCGGATAATGAATCTTCATTTGATGGCCCAAAATCTAGAAGCTGAGGCAAACAAAGTTGGGCTAAAAATAAACACAGCCAAAACAAAAGCCCATAGCACTTCTTCAAACAACCGCGCTCAACTTAACATTGCCGGACAGGAAGTCGAGAAAGTTGATAACTTTCTTAATTTAGGAAGTGTGGTCTCGGCTAATCGCGGTGGCACCGAGCGGCATGTGTGCAGCAGAATCGGGAAGGCCAAAGCTGCGTTCGGAATGCTATCTAAAATTTGGAAAAGTAATGTTATTAGCTTAAGAACCACGCTGCCACTGTTCCGCTCCAACGTAGAATCAGTGCTGCTTTATGGGTGCAGTACTTGGAGGTGGACAACATTAACACACGAAAGCTGCAAGTCTTCGTAAACAAATGCATAAGAATCATCTTGAGCATCTCCAACGAACAACTTTATCTGAGAACAGGCCAAGAACCTATAAGCATTACTATACAAAGAAGAAAGTGGCAATGGATTGGACACACCCTACGGCGCGAAGACAACTCCATTGCGAAATACGCCATGCAGTGGAATCCGCTCACCCAGGCAGGCAGAATAGCGGGTCGCCTTAGGCAAACGTGGCGCAGAACAGTTGAGGACGATTCGTGCTCTTTAGGAATGACGCTCAAACGCGTTGCAGAACTTCGAACAAGATGGTGCGCAGGCGTGGTTGACGCCCTATGCCCCCCGGGGGGTTAAAGGATTTAAGTAAGTAACATGATAAAAGCAATTGATGATAGCTTGTAAGAGAGATAAGACTTGCATAGTCAGGCCCTAATACTCGAAACGTCGGTAAAATATCGATGAATTCAAATGCCATAAGCACCTTTGAATATGAAATAGAATTGTGGGTGTGTAAAACGAATAAGCTAAACCTTGGGCCACTTCTGAGCATGTGTACAAATTTCATCTTGCTAAGTCATTTCAGAATCTAGATGGTATGGAATCAAAGGAATTATTGGCGCAACAGCTTGTTAAGTACCTAGGCCTAGCTTCTCGCGACCACTCGTGTTGTGTGCATTATTTTTTTCGAACGATTTGAAGCGACCTACAGTTTTCTGTCGTATCCGAGGGATAATTTTTATTTTTGGTTTTGAGAGGCTTTCTGGTGGCAACAATAATTGCCGATGTTTGTCAAAAGTTCGCTAGAGGTGGGATCATGAAAAAATTGTTGGTGTTTTCTGGGATTCGAACATGTTAACTCATGCGCAGTGGTCCGATACACTAACAACCCACTGGAATTAGTGAAATGGTCTCTAAAATTTTGAAAACTTCAATAAACGCATTTTACTGCTTGTTTCAAAATCGTCTGAGAATAAAACCATTGAAGAGCTAGTTTTGTTCAAACTACCGCGGCTTGATGGATCTACGATCTGTTTCTAGATCGAGATGAATTACAATAACTTAGAAGTATGTAATATACTTAAACATTATACTCCAAGATGGGAGACGAAGTATTGAAATGAAAACAAAAAAAAAAACCCTAAGCGCCCTTCAAGCCACATGTTTCCGTTTTCCATGAAGACAATACCACACTCTTGACAGACTTTCATCTATGAAAATTCGGCTACAATTCATTCTTGGCTCAGTTTCAGGCCATAGCCAGTCATGATTTTGCGGAGCGTGATAATTTAAGGGTCGATGAAAGAACTTTATAATTAACAAACAATCATTTCTGTTTGATGCTTATCTTGCTTATAATATGCAAGATTCAAGCATATCCTGTGCCTAATATGAAACATTGCCTTGAGATGTTTCTAAAAACTTTGTGGAATATCCCTAGTGTTGCTTTAATTTGAACACCAGGTTTATTTGACAAGTACTGATATACGCACAAAACTTATTCCTAGTCCAAGCATAAACCATACGTGATACTCAGATAAGGATTGCTGCAAACATCTGCACACTCTTTTATACACTTTATCGATCACTGGAGCACTATCGCAATTATTTTTTCTCTCACACTTACCAAATCCTCCTTGTGAGAAGTCCTTCTTGTGTTTCACAATTTGTGACTTTTTGTGTACTGTTTCCTCCTAATATCTATGTACATGCATGTAGTACATACACAGCTATAAATGCTGTGATTTATTGTCTTTCCCACGGTGTGGTACTTCGTATCAACAATGAAGGGATGACAAATTTCCTTGAAAAGGGAAAATAAAAAGCATAACCCGAAAATATATTCGAAGGCGAATTTTCGCAAAGAAAAGAAAAAATAAAAAAAACGAATTCACGCCTGTCCTGATTGAATGCCGAGAATATGCAGGGGGAGGAGAGGTGCCCAAAAATAGAGCGTGCCGAGCAATTATACTCGCACGCAACGTTCCTTTTCCACTTTTGTTACTTCATTTCCTCAGAAAATTGTTCCTTATTCGCTCGTTTGTTTGTTACAGCACATCGCGGCAGTCCTACTCATATCCATACACAAAACTAATTAAGTTAATTGCAAAAGTTACTCCCAGTCCCGCCTGCTCTCCATCACCCCCTTCCCTTATTCGCGCACTGTTCTCCATGTCCTCAATTCTAATCAATTCAAATACATATAAATTGCTTTCGTCCCTACATTCGTAGAAGTTTTCCGTTTAGCAAACGCACACACTCATACCCCCAGGGATGAGGAGCTGGAAATCCATTTTTCCAAATAGAAGCCGGATAAAAACAAAAATCACGCATATCCTGACCGCCACGAAAAAGTTACAACAAATAAAAAAAAAAAATAGAGGAAACGAGGCGAAGATGTCCTGTGTATTTCGATCTGATATTTATTTATTAGTAGCCACTGAGCTCATTTTTCTTCGTGCCATAGTACAACATAGCGTACAACCCCTGTAGAGTGAATGAAGTGTATAGGATCTGCTAAAGTAATCAACCCTTGGGAGTGGACAATTTTTTTTTTTTTTTTGCTACTGCTTCCTTGAGTGGTGGAATATTGACGACGATGACGAGGACTAGAAGAAATAATGTGCTGCTTAATGTCAACGGAAATACAAATGTCCTTTATTTGTTTAATAAATAACACGCAATTGGGGGTTGATTCGGTGTATGCGGCGCTATGTACCTAAAGCCAACCGATAGTTGTGTAGTAAATGAGTGTGTTGCCTTCTGCTGTGCGATGATGTCCTTTTGTTGTCGCGCCGATCAACCCTGACACTCAGTTATTCATTTCTTTCGCTAATACATTACACATACATGCGATATTAATTCGCAGCATTTTTGTGTGACCTTTTTGTGTTCCTTTGAAGGATTTTTTTCGGTCGGTTTGGCCTGATTTCATTTAGCTTGACATGGCAAGGAGGGGGAGTAGAAGTATGACAGGAGATGATGTTGAAAGAGATATTGATCCGGAATGGAGGGATTTTCTGGTTTTCTGGTACTTTACATCAACTAATTTTGAGTCATTGGTGGTAAGGCAATAAATAATGGCTTTTAGAAGAGATCTCATTCTCTTTATGGATAATTCTAAGGATTTCCTAAATTTAGTTATGAGACTACAAGTTTCCTTTTAAGTATTGGAAGTGCGCGAAAGGACTTTAGTAATGTGAAATTACTCTGCAGTAAAATAGCCTGAACCATCCGCTTTAGATTAAAGCTGTTTTTCGTGCAATCATATCACAAGTTTCTGTCCGGCACAACAACCCATAAAACGCAGATTTTCGTGCAGCCAGTGGCCTATCTAATACCATACCTGAATGGCGGAACTAGGAAGTTTTATACTCTTAAATGTTTGACAGACGTTAGCGAAAAGTCCAGGGTGGATGTGGAAGGAAAAAGGATGCATAAATATCCGATAAATACCAACTCAAACATATGGTATACAGTATACAGACGGATCGAAAACATCTACTGGCACTGCGGCAGGAGTGTACGGGCCCAGAACTAGATACTCACAATAACTGGGTGTATTCCCCAGTATAGTTCAAGCTGAAGTTCGCGCGATCGAAAGATGCGCGAAATTCAACCTAGACAGGAAATACCACCGGCTCGTGATCGCATCGCAATACTGTCAGATAGCCAAGCCGCTATTAAAGCACTGATCTCGCACGAGATCAGATCCAAACTGGCATGGGAATGTCTCACCAGGATCAACAAACTGCGAGAAACAAACAAAGTAACTCTCTACTGGGTACCAGGACATGTAGGAGTGGAGTGGAACGAAGCAGCTGATGTACTAGCTAGAAACGTATCAGACACGCCGTTCCTTGGACCAGAACCTTTTTGTGGGATAGGATCCCACAAAATAAGGGAAGACTTAAGGAAAGAGGAAGCGAACAAATGGGCCAAACATTGGGACGATATCCCCTAAATAAGACAGGCAAAAAAACTTCTGGGGAAATACAACCAGAAAAGAAGCAGAGCCTGCCTAAGAGTTGGTAAGAATCAACTTCGCATCTTGGAAGGCATGTTAACGAGTCACTGCAGACACGGATCACCTTAGGAAACTGGGAATAGAGGGAGGTGAATGCTGCAGATTCTGCAGGGACTTCGCAGAAACACCAGCGCACCTTCTTATGGAATGCGAAGCACTGATCCACAAAAGAAGGAATCACTTAGATGCCTACCTCCTATCAGAAACGGATCTACCTTCGCTGGATCCACTGAAGATACTCCGGTTTGCTGTAGCAGCTGGACTGGAGGAAGTGCTCTAGACCGAATATATCATCGGCTAGAGCTGTAATATGGGGGGCGCAATAGATCTGCTAAAGGTCGCAGTGCACTTCACATCTACATCTACATCTAGGAATGAAACGCAAAACAGCAATCAAAGAAGCTATAGGAGGACCATGGGAGGTCTGCAGGAATCAAGTGGAGGAGAAAGCGATTCTAGAGGACATGGAAGCGCTTAGAGGCAATTATGGTAAAAAAGAAGACAGATTGTAACAGAGACAAGAAATGTATTATATAAGAAATATGGAGGAGGTAATATCAAGGAAACTTAAAAAAAAAAACCAAGCCACGCGGAGGAGAGTTGTGTTACTTTTGGCCTATACCCAGAAATGGCTGATACCGATACATACAAAGAAATAAAAGAAGTCGAAGTTGAGCTGGCGATAGTAAAAATGAAGGCAGGAACGGGGACTGGTCTGGACGGGGTAGTTCTAGAGTTCATTAGGTACAGACGATCATACGTGTAAAATATGATCGCGATGCTTTTCAATAAATTCTGAAATAACAGCAAATTACCAAGCGAATGGAGGATAAATCTGATCATTCCACTACACAAGAAATGAAGGACGTATAAGTGTGTTAACTAAAGAGTACCATTTGCTCATGTACCACTTAAGAAAAAGGTTTTAGAAGAGTAAAACGTATATACACAAGACAACCCGGTCGGAGTAGTGAGTATTGATAAAGAACTAACAGGAAGATTCAGCATTGCAAAAGGTCTAAAAGAAGGGGACAGTCTTAGCCTCTAAATATTACACCTCGGTGCAGAAAATTGGCTCCTATGAATATTCATGAACAATTTTAAGTAGCGATGGGAAGATATCATATAACAGGATGAGATGAGCTGGATCGAAAGGATGCTGAAACCTTCGCTGACCAAATTCTTCGGATTGTGAACAATTATAACACAATTACGCTTAACTTCATCTTTATCGAAGAAGCGAGTGCAGAAGAGGTTTACAGTGTATTAAAACTACTGGGTAAAAACGCATCTGCTGGAATCGCTGGCACTAGAGCATGAGACATTTAAAATCATTCTGTCACTCCCGCTGCAACAATCTGGAGATTTATCAACATAAACAAGACTCAAGCAATTATTCCTCATATGCTGAAGACTGCTGCGATTAGAGCTACTTACTCGTATAAAGGCGGGGTCAAAAGTTTACTAACCAAATACAAACCTATATCGTCGTTGCCAGTGATTAGAAAAGTGATGCTATTAATTGAACATCTAAAATCGTAGAAGCTCTAATAAACTGGAGTTCCGAAGAAGGGTCGATAAAAGGCTTCAGAACTCCTTGAGCGGCAGGAAACTATGACCAATTCTATTCATTCTGTTAACGAATCAACTGCTTCCTATGTATGAAAACAGCAATCCGTTTGCGTTTTCCAATGACGTAGCTATTCAATGGAGTCACAATAAACGACTTGTGGAGTCGCGGACCTCGTCAGAACCTATTACGACAAGGAATCAGTTTTTGCCCAGCAGTATTTGCCCTGCAAGTTTGCTTGCACGTTCATAAACTTCACTTCGATCTCAAGACTCTGTTCGCCATGGAACAACTCAATACCACAGGTCCGAAAGCAGGCGCCCTACAGCCCTGGCAAAAGTATTACGCACCCCTAAACATTTTTGTTTTTTTTTGTTTTAATTATGAACGCAAAAAGCGTGAATATGTTTTTCTTAATGAGATTGCAGCTCGTCAATGACTCGGATTTCCTAAATATCCGTACCCAACGCATAAAAGTGCAATTATTCGTGTAATCAGGTGGCTTCCAAACGGTTGTCAAACGGTAGTGCCTGCGATCATATGAAAACACAAGCGTTTTCACTCAGCTGAGGCCTACCAACTCCTACTCTCAAGCTCCACGCGGTGACAGCCGGGCGGCAGCGGACGAATTCCCTAGACGGAGTCAACGGTGGCGTCTATAGTTCCAGTTAGGTTGAACTTAGTGAATACCTTGCGCGAGCTGCTTCGACGCATTCGGATCACAGGTCAGTAAGGAATTTCCAATGTTGGTCAGGACATTGGAATAGAGATGGTGGCGGAGGAGCCCTTAATGGGCCAACGGCAGCGCTCATACTCCCGTAGTGGACTACTGGCACCGGTGTACCCGGCCCCTCGTCCTAGGGGAATAATTAAGGAACTGGCCCTCCAGGTTGGGGGTTGTGCCGTCGGGGTAACTTCCCTACCACGTAAAAAAAACTCATGGTTCCGAAACAACCAAAAGCCTCGGATAAGGATGACTCAACTAATGACGACCCCAGCAAACGAAATAACGACAACGACCTTCGGATCTGTACGTGGAATGTTCTGTCCCTTCACAGACCACGTGCAGCCGAACGACTAGCAGAGGCCCTAGACTGCTATAAAGCAGATATTACCGCCATCCAGGAAGTGCGATGGGATGGGCCGGGCAAAAAGAGGATGAAAAACTGTGACATCTACTACGGTGATTGCTACAGAGGCAACAGGCAACGCTTATTCGGATGCGGATTTGTCATACGCGGCAGACTTAAGCTTACGACACGCTAGCGAGCGTATTATGAGTATCCGGATGAAGGCTAAATTCGCTAACATATGCCTAATATGTGTTCATGCCCCCACGGGAAAAAGGACCCTGCCACCAAAGAGTGTTTCTACGAGCTCCTCGACAAAACATATGAGCAATGTCCTAAATACGACATTTAAATCGTATTGGGCGATTTTAACGCCAAAATAGGAAAGGAGGACGTCTTTGGTAGGGCAGTCGGTAGGAATAGTTTACACTGCACCACGTCTGATAACGGACTAAGGCTAATTGATTTCGCTGTGGAGCGAAATGTCACCATAACAAGCACATGGTTTCCTCGCCTCGATATTCATAAGCAGACATGGCGGTCCAATGATCATGTAACGATCAACCAAAATGATCATATTGCGATCGACGCAAGGCATGCCTCCAATATTCTGGATGTCCGGACCTTCCGAGCGGCCAATATAGACTCGGATCATTACCTTGTTGTAGCCAAGGTACGAATGCGGATATCCCAATCTGAGCAACAAAGAATAATTACTGTGAGAAAATTTAACGTCGAAAAGCTACAATCGCAAGAGACCGCCAGACTCTTCGCTGAACGCGTATCCCGAAATCTCTCAACCACCCCTTTGCCGCCAGTATCAAGTACCGAAGACCAGTGGCAACGCTGCCAACATGCCATCAGAAACGCCGCGACTGATGTGCTGGGTCTCGCTCGACCACCACCGCGAAACCCCTGGTTTGGCGAAGAATGCCGGCGAGTGCATGCAGCAAAACAAGAGGCATATAAAACGGCGCTGCAAAGAAAGACGAGATCTGCTCGTGAGCTCTACGAGCAAAAGAGATGGGAAGAACATCGGCTTCTCCAAAAGAAGAAGAAAGAGGATGAGAAGCGCGCGTTTGAGAATATCGAGAGTTTATACTCCAGGAACAATGTACGCAAGTTTTACCAAAAGGTAAAAAGAACGTGTCAGAGAAGTAATACCCGTACAGAAACCTGTAGAGATGAAAATGGAAACCTCGTAGTAGAATCACAATCGGTGCTGAGAATATGGAAAATCTATTTCTGCAGACTGTATGACGGCGACGAAGACCAACATCCCGCTGTCAGGCAGAATGAACCATTCAACATAGACGATGATAGTCAAAATTTTCGTCCACCTGACGAAAACGAAGTGAGGATAGCAATATCCAAGCTAAAATCCAACAAGGCTGCTGGACCTGACGGCTTACCGGCCGAACTCTTCAAGGCAGCAGGGGATGAATTGGTAGAGTGCATACACCAACTCATTTCTAATATTTGGTCAGACGAGTGTATGCCTGATGAATGGAATCTCAGCATCGTTTGCCCGATCCACAAGAAAGGAGACCCCCTCAACTGCGCCAATTATAGAGGCATCAGTCTCCTCAACATCGCATATAAGATCTTTTCTGCGATATTGTGTGAACGCCTGAAACCTTTTATCAACAGACTGATTGTACCCTATCAGTGCGGTTTCAGGCCAGGAAAGTCCACCATCGATCAAATCTTCACACTTCGGCAGATCCTGGAAAAAACCCAAGAATTCCAAATCGATACTCACCACCTCTTTATCGATTTCAAGGCCGCCTATGACAGCATCTATAGAGAAGAGCTTTATAGCGCCATGTGTAGTTTTGACATCCCTGCCAAACTTGTCCGTCTGTGCAGGCTGACGATGGAGAACGCTCGCTGCTCCATCAAGGTCGGTAATGACCTCACCGAGACCTTTGATGTCAAAAAACGTTTTAGACAAGGTGACGCGCTGTCATGTGACTTCTTCAATATTATACTTGAACGGATTGTGCGGAACTCACAAGCCAACACCGGAGGCACAATCTATTACAAGCCTGTACAACAGACATTATCGGAAGATCTCAGCGGGCTGTCACCGGTGCGTTTGCAAGCATTGAGGCGGAAGCGGCCAAAAGGGGTTTAGCGATAAACGAGGGCAAAACCAAGTATATGCTGTCAACAAGAAGGGACAGCCAACACCGACGAATTGGACAAAACGTCACCGTGGGCAGCTATAACTTCAAGGTAGTAAGGGACTTTGTCTACCTTGGCTCTGCTATAAATTCAGCAAACAAAATCAGTGCAGAAATCAATCGAAGAATAACTCTTGCCTATAGCTGCTTTTTTTGGGCTTATAAGGCAATTCAACAGTAAAGCCTTATCTCGAACAACTAAGCAGACTCCATATAAGACCCTGATCATCCCAGTCCTACTTTACGGCGCTTAAACATGGACTTTATTAAAAGAGGATAAAGATATCCTTGGTCGCTTCGAGAGAAAAATTCTTCGTAAGATTTTCGGTCCCGTTTGCGTTGACGGGTTTTGGAGGAGAAGATTCAATCACGAACTATACGAGCTATACAGCGACATCGACCTAGTCAAAAAACTGCGTATTGGACGTCTGAGATGGCTAGGACATGTAGAGCGAATGGACACCAACGCTCCGGCCCGCAGAGTCTTCGAATCTAATCCCGAGGGACGACGCAGTAGAGTGAATCATCGCCGTAGGTGGCGCGCACAAGTTCAAGGGGACCTCGACCAACTTGGAGTGCGCAACTGGAGGCAATTAGCCAAAGACCGAGCTAAATGGAGAGGCTTGTTGGTTGAGGCCCAGGTTCACCCCGAACTGTAGCGCCACCTAAGTAAGTAAGGTTGCTTCCAAACAAGTAGTTCTTTGAAAAGTATTCAGTGTATATCACACGTAAATTTTGAAAATCGGTTTTGTGCAATTTTAAATAAATTGTGTGTAAGCATTACAAAAATGCCAAAGACAAAATTGTTTTCAGAATAGTGCGAAACGTATTCAAAACTTTGGTTGCTTCCTCTGTTTTTTTATTTTTAATGACCCTAGGTATACACTGTTGGTGTATGGGGCATTGTTTACTGATCCCATTAGTCTGCGAATTTTTACTAGCGCAGGACAACAATGAATTTGATAACCTTGAACTTAACTAAACAGAATGAATAAATAAAATAAAAATGACATGAGTATGATTTGAGTATGGAAACGTATCTGAGTGCGTAACTTAAGCGTATGTGTGTACATATGCACGCTCGACGTCAATGCTCAGGTAAAGAATAAAGAATCACAGCATAAAATCCACAAGAAATAAGCCCTATTCAACTGCGCCAATTATAGTGGCATCAGTCTGCTCAACACTCTATACAAGATCCTTTCTGTGATATTGCATGAACGCTTAGGACCTTTCACCAAGGGCCTGATTGTCTCCTATCAGTGCTGTTTTAAACGAAGGAAGTCCACCATCGATTAAATCCTCACGTCATTTCGGCAGATCCTGGAGAAAATCCAACAAGTCCAAATCGATACCCACCTTCTCTTTATCGATTTCCGCCTATGACAGTATCTATAGAAAAGAGCTATATATATGTTCTACCGAAGCACGAAGTAGAAAAGAGCTATATATAGGTAGAACTTTGCCTACTTTTGACATCCCTGCCAAGTTTGCCCGTCTATACAGAATGACGATGGAGAACGCTCGCTGCTCCATCAAGGTCGGTAATGGCCTCATGTCACTTCTTTAAAATCGTATTTTAAAGGATTGTGCGAAACTCACAAGCCAACACCGAACGCACAATCTATCAAGGGTCTGTACTGCTAGCATACTCCGACGATACTGACATAATGGAAGAACTCAGCCATCTAGGCCGGTCAGTCGATATGCAGTGAAGTGGGAGGGTTATGATATTTTATTTTCGGATCAAAACCTCGCCAAATTAGCAAGAAGAAGGAAGAACTCAGCGGGCTGTGACCGGTGCGATTACAAGCATTGAAGTAGAAGCGGACAAAATACGTTTAGCGATTAACGAGGGCAAGACCAACGAGTTGAACGACACTGACGAATTGAACAGAACGTCGTAGTGGACAGTTACAATTTCGGGATAGTAAGGGACTTTGGCTACCTTGGCTCTGTTATTCATTTTGAAAACGACACCAGCGCAGATATCAAGCGAAAAATAACTCTTGCCAATCGCTGTTCTTTTAGACTAACAAGACAATTAAGCAGTCATATCTCCTATCTCGAACAACTAAGGAGACTCTGTATAAGATCATATTTATTCCAGTACTCGTTTAAGGTGCTGAAGCATGGACTTTATTGAAAGTGCATGCAGATATTCTTTGTCATTTGGAGAGATAAATTTTTCGTAAGATATTCGGTACCATTTGTGTTGACGGGTTTTGGAGCAGAAAATTCAATGACGAGCTGTAGAGCGACAAAAACTTAGTCAAAAAACTGCATATTGGCCACAGGTGGCACGCATAAGTTCAAGCGGGTCGCAACCAACTTGGAGTGTGCAACTGGAGGCAATTAGCTAGAGACCAGACCACATGGTGAGACTTCTTGGTTGAGGTCTAGATTCACGCCGAAATGTAGCACCACTTTAATAAGTGAGCATAATATCAACTAATACGTTCAAATCTGCGTGAAGCTCGAAATAGGAAATTTCACTTCGAGTGAATGCAAAAAAAAATCGATCGTAAGTATGCCAAAATAGATTCAAGCCACAATTGAAGTTTTTAATAAAGCACATTTTTTTGGAATGCCTAGTACTTTTGGCATAGTCAAGGAAACCATCGTACAAAAGATAGAGTACGAGCGGCTCAGCTGATATTGCCGCGTTCAAAGAAGAGATCACTTGAACCCTGTTAAAAAGGCAATATCAATAAACCTTCTAAAGACATCGCGAGGCAGGAGATGCAGGCCTATAAACGCCTGGATCACACAAATGCGACGACATTGGCATTTCATTGGTCTCAGTAACCGAGTGATCCAAAATCGGCTGGCCTGCCGATATTTGCTGAGGTCAAAAAGGCGAACCCCACAGGCGGATCAGTAGAAATGTGGTGAAGTGGGAGGGTTATGATCCTTGTTTTCGGATCATAACCTCGCTGATAAACGAAGAAGAAGAAGCCTAGTATTTTTTGCCAAGGGTGTATGCCCTGGTGTAATATAACCTAGGTATTCTTTACATGCTTAGGGCAAGGCATCCAATACAGACCTAGACAAACTCAAAATCTCCTACGTGCCAAGTTTACGATCATACGAATAAATAGTTTACAATAACACATCGCGAGAGGAATGTTTCAAGGTACAAGGAGTTCAGAAATATTCTAAATGATGTTGACTATGATGAAACTCGCTTTAAAAGGCACACAGACTATGGGTTTGATGCAAAACCACAAGCTGAACGCTAGTATTCGATCTCAAGCGTCAATTTTTAATCAAATGCCTCCAAAGCTATTGGTGTCAAAATGCCAAACAAAAATCTTCCGATCACAGTCCGATTGTGTGAAGGTATCTTCTGCGATCCGTTCAAACTACTCGACCAACCATCTACTACCTACCACAGCATTCAATTAGATAAGAAATATTCGAGGTCCATGCTAAACTATGCCAAGCTATCGCGAACTTATTTGGCCTCGTATACGTCCTCCGACTCTGATTCTCCCTCTCTCGTTCCATATTTCACTTAATTTTCCACCCATTCACAGGCAAACTTGGAACGTAATACACAGACCTCCTCCATGTGCGATGTAATTTTTTAATGGGTTTCATGCCCGCCCTTAAAGCTACCCATGGCCACCTTCCAGCGCCACCACTCTCTTCAACATAACCAACATTCATTCTAACCTCAATAAATGTGCCCTCTCTAACGTATGCATCTACACACATATGTAGTTATGAGAACGAGGTCACACAGGAGGACAGAGGTACCAGGAGGTGTACACATTATACCAAGTGCGCACACAACCACACATGCATATATACCATACAACCCTTTCTCTGCCAAAGGATTCCCATGAGATTCAACAAAAGTGAGATGGATTGATGTTAGATGCTACTTCTACTGCTGTGTTCCATGGAATCCAGCCCAAACCAAGATACCTACAAATGCATAGCGCGCACACAATTCCGACCTTCGCCGACGTCGTCGTCGACATCGTCGTATTCGTTGTTGTCCTATTGCAGTTCTTTCAACTGCATTCGGTTTCGGCGGCAATAGCAGCAGCGGGTGGATGGATGCTGGCATGGGCATGAGAAGATAAACTCTATGGCGGAAGTTGCTAAAATAAAATTGTGTTCGCCTAAGTTCGTTTTCGCTTCCATTTCTCGTTCGTCCTTTTTTTTTTTTTTGATCGCCTGCTCTGCACAATGCAACAACCTAACTTTCATGAGGAAACCTGTGAATGCAGAGAACAGTTTTACCCATTCTCCTGGTTTTATGGCTTCTTTGTTAATCTAGATGGGGCCGAGATACGGGTGCACTGTGTGGTGGTTATACGGCTGGCTCGGGTGGTGTGGCGGGCATCTGCCTCTTTTTCTGTCCATAAACTGTCCTGTGTGAAAGGTCCTAGGGCTTTATACGAGTACATGTGTATGTGTAGCTGTGAATAGTAGTAGTATGTTGAAGGGTGGCAGATGACAGGGTGGAAAAAAAAAACTTCAGAAAGCCAAGGACCGGAACTTGGCTGGAGTGCTATCATGTGTGCTTGGTATTTGTTTTTGTTTCGTTTTTACGGATATTTTTGTGGATGTAACAGGATATTTGGAGCATGTAATTTAATTGCACTCAGAGACAGAGAGATGGAGGGAAGAGAAAGAACGAATAGAGATTACTCGCACAAAAACTATGTGCAGATGAGGTTGTAAATGTGTTCGTGTGATTTATTTACACAGGAAGGCCATTGCAACTTCGAGGTTCTTAGTGGTTAGTGAAGTTAAAATTCATATTTATCAAGTAGAATGGATATCAGTGGTTGGATACCTTTAACTGTGAATGAGGTGCGAGGGTCGGATAAGTTTTGGACAGAAATCATTGCAAACTTTCCAGACTTTTGTATGTACATGGAGACATGGTTGTACTGAACAAACTATGCGTACATACCTATACATTCCGTATTTTTTTATGAATTTCCACAATATCTATCGACCTTATAATATCCTACCAAGTCTACAACATATCAGACATAGGTACCATCTACCCGAAAGTACCTACGAAATTTGTCCTTTCGCAGCATTCACTGACAAAATCTTATCAGTTGCTAACAACTACCTAAGTAGCGGACATTTCTTGAACAAAACAGCAGGTTATTGCCCCTACCCTTGTCATTAACAAGAGTAATAATCAGCTGTGATTGAACAACAAGAAAAGTGGAAAATGCTGTTGAGTAATATAATACTGTTGAGTGGGCGCCGTGGGCAGTGGGTAATATGTTGTAGTACTACGCGTAAAATTCAATATTCGAATCCTAGAAAACACCATCACTTTCAACAGGATCTCTGGAGAGCGTTTAAAAAACATCCGAAACCATACCAACAAGTCTATAAAATATTGTCGGATAAATTACCTACTTCCTTTGAATGGAACCTCAGAAGCGGTCACTGAATCTCTACAGAAACAGGTTTTGCAGAATATGTCAATTATGAAGCCATCAGTCACTTTAAGATCACTTACAAGATATTTCTTAATATCAGAGCATTTACATCTCTGTCGAAACGTCTGTGGTAAATAGTATTTACTTATGAGCTTGGTATCGTCATATCAGTAAAATTTATTCTTCGGAAAAAGAAATCATCTCAGCACGATCGCATTCCAACCAAAATCTTGACCGTTTTTTACCGTACAAACGACCAGACAATTACACCCGCTCCCAGAGACTGCCTGCAAGGCATTCTAGCAGTTCTGCCAAAAAATTACCTATCGCTTAGCAAAAACTTAAGACGCAACACGCTCTTATCTATCTATTAACGTACATCTAAGATATTATACTATCTAAACTCGTACTGAACTGAACTGACAGGATTGATTAAAGCCCAATGCAATAGATTAAAATACAAAGCCATGCATAACGGCCACCTCGAGAAAATGTAACCGGCAATTTAGGAGTAGTATAAGATTGTTTGATATCGTCGGTACTACGAGTATTCCTCATCGCAATTAATAAAATTCTGCACAACTCAATTAATGGAAATAGAAGAGCTATCCACTGGAACTTCAATGACCACCTCGAAGGCATTGATGATGCAGATAGCATTGGCTTACTTTCAATGATATCCTCAGATGTGCAATCCAACTTGAGGACCTCCGAATCGAGTCAACAAAAGCGGTCTATAAATGAACTGTAGGAATATAAATGCTGTAAGAATAAACACAAACAAAAGCACACACTTTATGATAAGCGATGACACAGTCCTCTTGTGTCACGCTGTTGGGTTTCGGGATATGTTATTCTTTTTGGAGTCTGTCAGGAATTTTAAACCTTTCTTTAGATGCATAGCGGCAGGGGAGGTGAGTAGAATAAGTTCACTGAAAAAGAGAGTAGCAGGAGAGAGGTCTCATGATACTCCCATCGATTTCAAAGCAAAGTCTATATGTAGGCTCCAATGACAGTTTGATTTTTCAAGATACTTCTCAAGAAGGAAGTATCCACTGATAACTCCGGTTGGTATTTCTAAGTTGTTGCTGCCCAGATTAGAAACTTAAACTTAGATTTCTTACATAACAGGGCTTGAAGTTGAGGTCGAAATCGAATTGGACTTAAAGTGGGAAGTCTTGATGAGTTCTTTGGACACTTCCTTCTTTTAAAAAATGAATAAATATTTGGTGCAACAGCTCTTTAAGTGCCTGGGCCTAGTGCCTCGCAACCACTCGTGTTGTGTGTGTTATATTTTTCCATACGAATGGAAAGGACCTACAGTTTAGTGCCGTATCCGAAGAGCAATTTGTTTTGAGAAGATTTCTTGTGACAAGACGTTCGCGAGAGGTGGACCGTGAAAAAATTTGTTAGTGTTTTCTGGGATTCGAACATGGAACCTCACGCGCAATGATCCTATATACTAACCACTTGGGCCATGGCGCCCACCGGCCTTCTTTTCGCCACAGAAGAATTCAGTCAAAGGTTTTATGCACCAAGTTACCCA
This sequence comes from Brachypalpus laphriformis, assembly GCA_945910035.1. NCBI lineage: Eukaryota > Metazoa > Arthropoda > Insecta > Diptera > Syrphidae > Brachypalpus > Brachypalpus laphriformis. The sequence goes on from OX246756.1 coordinate 42,460,953, forward strand.
CAACGCTACATATGCAAGGATCAAAGCAGAAAGACAAGCATTTGCCAACCATTTCTGAAAGCATTTAGACATTTAGCCTCCAGGACTAGCTTCGATTTCAACATGACTGAGACAAGCGCCTGTCAGACCCAATGTAATAGTTGAGTATTTACCAAGACTGATTGAGAAGATAACTCCTGTTACTTCACTAAATATAACAAACTCGAATCCACAGTACATTTTAAAACCATCCGTATACTACAAGAAATCTCGTTCTGAAGAACCTAGTCTGTGCTCATCCCAGTCAGTCCTTGGCAGGATAACTACAATGATATAGTTTCATTTGAAACAGTACCTGCGCGGCATGTCATACAAATGTATGTTGTTAAGTATCTATTTACCCCCTGAAGAGAGTGATTTAAATAGCTGCCGTGGCTGGTTTGGCAGTAGCCCATCCTATCAACCCAATTTTGCAGTACATTTTCTATGGTTCTGGGATATGCTTCAGCAATATTTCTAGATTTTTAGTACAACATCGATCTTTAATGGCATCACACAAAATAAGTCAAAGGGCGTCAAATCCCTTCTCCGCGAAAGCCAAACAACATCACCAAACCGGCTCATTACATGATTATTGAACTAAGTGTTCCAAAGATCGACTGCTGGGCGGCTTGTATATCAAGTATCCCCATCTTGCTGGAACCAGAAACCGTCGAAGTTTATTTTATCAGATTCTACCTAATAGAAATCGATAATCATGTCTCTATAGCGTTCTCTGATGACCGTAACGTTGTTGCCATCTTCATTAAAAAAAAAAAGAAAAAAATGGACCAGTAATGCCGCCTTTCTATAGGCCACGCCAAACAGTCATACTCTGAGGATTCTTAGCTGGGCGTAGAGGACGAACACGAGAATAACTTGTTTTATTCATTAGCATGCCAATCTCACGAACTTTCTTGACAAACTTGGATACAGTAGGCACGGTTGGTGCATTGTTTCGACCGAAATTTATTTTCGAAATTCGCACTGCTTCGGCAACACAGCACTCACTTTGGAAATAAGTACTCAATATTTCCCAATGTCGTTCAATTGTAATTCGATTTTGTGCCGCTGAGATATGATATAGTATTTCTGTCAATTATTTGAGCTCCAAAGAACCGACAGTGTCAAAATAGTCCGAAGAGTAGCAATGGTGCAGTGAATAGAGTGTTTGCTCGTTAACCAATGTATGCAAGTTCAAGCCCCGGCAGGGAATAGCAATCGTAACTACCTGGATGACCCCACGACATTTAGCTTCTTTCGAAAATTCAATAGTTTCTCCATAGAGTGAGGGACGAGTAGACGATTTATTTATTTATTTATTTATTAAGTCTTACACTTTAAGATACAATATCTTTTAAAATAGTGCTTCAGTATTACATATGAAAACTATTAATGCATATTTCCATTTATGTTACTAAGTAAAAAGAAAAATAATAATAATAAAATAAAATTACAACTACTAGATATAGAAAAGTAAAAAAGGAAACAAAAATATGTAAACAATTCAAAAAGGATAATAATATTAAACCAGCAAGTTATTGCAATTTAAATTTAAATTCGACGCCTATTAAAACCAACCATCTTTATCAAAGCAGCTCCAACTGCTGTTTGAGTCTCATCTTAAACTGGGTTGAGCTGCCTATCATTCTGATAGCTCGGGGAAAGAAATTCCATAGCCGAATAGCGTTCACGAAAAATTGGCGCTCAGATATTAAAAACGAGTAGCGTACTGTAACAAGATCATAAGTTCTAGTAGAGCGCAAAAAGCGAATATAGCGATAAGGGTAGAAAGGTTGACGTGTTTGTATTATATTGCGAAGCAGGGTTAACGATCTGAATGTGAAAATATTCTCGAGAGTGAGGCCATGCATTGATTTGGGAAAGGAGGAAATATGATCCTACCTCAGCCGTCCGTAGATATTGTAAACAACATTAAATCTTCGCATGTGGTCATAGTCGCAGTTAAAAAAGATTTCAGATCCCTACCATAAAACAGGAATAAGCAAGGTTTTAGCAAGTATCATCCTTGTTTTCAATGGAGTTATACGCTGAGCAGCCCATAGCATACGAAGACCTCCGTAAACCTTTCCTATAGTTATTCCACGTAAGCGTTTTGTTGAACGTTATACCGAGATGTTTTGACCAGATCAGAATTGACGAACTCTATGGGTGCACTATTATGACGTATCTGACGAAAATAAAATGTATCGATAGGGGTCCTTGAGATTACCAGGCATTTTGATTTGGCCGGATTTAGGCAGAGACCATTTGACTACGACCAGTTTAGTATCTTATAAAGATCTTCATTCACTTCGCATGCCCCATTTTCAATCAGACCCAATCGGCAACTATTGCATAACTGAACATCATCAGCATACATGTGAATAGTATAGCGTAGTGAGAGTTAAGGGAGCTCACTTATATACAATGCGAAGAGAAGTGGGCCCAGTATAGACCCCTGAGGGACACCTCTATTTAGTGGTAGGAATGTAGATATGGAGTTATTAGCAACAACTGCCTGAGATCTTCTATATAAATGTGAGGAAATTAGGTTCCTAGAAGGTGACGAAAAATAGAATTGGTTTTTAAATTTGCTACATACATAGAATATTGTGGTTGACCATGTCGAAAGCTTTGGAAAAATTTAAGAGAGTGAGGAATGTCACTTTGTCGTCATCAACAGCTTGTCTTATTTATACCACCACATTAATCAAAGCCATAGTATAGCTATGCTTAGGACTCGGATTCATTGATGCAAAGCATATTATTGTTGTTCAGAAAATTAGGCATCTGACGGTTCATAATCCCTTCAAGTATCTTGGATAAAAATGGCAAAATAGCAATAGATCTGTACTCATTCATTTTTTTTTTTTTTTTTTCATATTTCATTTTTCATTTTATTCTTCAATTCAAAAATGCATTACACATGAATTACTTAGATATACGAGTATAAAAATTCTAACAATAATTCACAAAAAGATCAGCAATCAAAAGAGTAGGTATTAAAAGTGCTTTTCATTGGTAATTGCAGAATATGTAAATACACTCTATAGCTCAAAAAGCTAGTGCCGAGTGTACCAAAACAGAAAAACTTAAGAGGAAACATTAAATAAAGGTGATAGTGAGGTGATCTAGATATGGAAGAAACAAATTCAATAATATCAGCAATTAAGTGCAATTATAACAACAACCACAACTACAAAAGTAATAATAATAAAAATAATAATAGTAAATATCTTATGATAGCACACTGAGTAAGTGATTTATTTCATTTAGATTGAAGTTAAAAAGCCATTTTTTAGATTCTCGGTTACAAAATAGAGAATTTCTTATGTATCTCAATGGAAGAGGCAATTTGTTGTAAAGTTTTGGAGCAACTGAGGTGAAAAAGTTAAGAAAATGGGTACGTAGTGTTATGCGGTGGAATTGTTGCCAGATACTGATCGGAGCTACGAAGTCTGTAGTCTGTTTGATTTCGATTAAGCGCATATCCACTTCTTAAAAAAAATATTTTTAGAACTTTATAAAAATAAAGGTGCTTAAGTGGAAGTATCTTTGAGTTGTAAAAAGCGGAAAGCTATTCTCCAGACGTCCCTTTCGCCTGAGTATTCTAATAATATGCTTCTGGGTAATAATAAGAGGTTGGATTTTATTACCGTGAGTACCGCTCCAGCAAACTAAACCATATTGTAACTTAAATTGTACTAGAGCATAATAAATAGTTTTTTGAAATTTACGTGAACAGAATAATCTTAAATGGTTCTTTATGGAAGCGGTTTTAAGCATAAACTTTTTAACTGAAGCAGTTTGCGCACAACAATTCAGTCCGCTATCAATTTCAAGACCCAAGTACTTAAAAACTGGAACTTTTTCAATAATAAAGCATTTTGGAGAGCAGCTAACATCCTTATTATACGGCGATCGTGGTGTGTCATCGATCAATAGAAGAAGCTGAGAAAATGATGCAGGCAGAATTTTATGAAGCAGCGAAGTGGTGCCATGATAATGGCCTTGTTATAAATGGGTCAAAAACGAAGCTCATGCCCATTCGAAGCCCGCAGTTTCCAGCATCGCAAATTAGAATCAACGCTTTCAACTGCGCAGACCCAGGTAATTGCGAGGTTATTGAAGTGGTGGATATTACAAATATCTGGGTATAACCATAGACAACCATTTTCTCTGGGATGTTCATGTTAACAATTTGAGGAAAACGTTGAAAGGATCTTTGTTCGCATTGGCTTGCCTCAAATTTAAATCTACACCAAGTGTGCAAAAACAAGCGTACCACGCTCTAATAGAGTCGCGATTGAGGTACGGTATACTGGTGTGGGGAGGGGCAGCTCAAACGCATATCGACAAAATACAAAATATACAAAATCGAGCGATCAAACTACTGTCGACAAAAAATCCAGCAGAAAGCAGAGTGAGGGTCTTAAATGTTAGACAAATATACGAGATGACTGCGGCGTTGGAGTATTGTGACGACCAGGGGTTCCGGACGCCAATCAGCCACAACATCAACACCAGAAGACGAGCGGACGGGATGTACTAACTGCCAGCTTTCAGAAATGTCTACGGTAAAAGACAATTGATATACACTGTGCCGAACATTTTTAATAATCTGCCAAATGATTTAAGAAACATTGTCCAAGTTAACTTGAGAAAAAGAAGACTAAAAGAACATTTTTTAGAATCCATTACATAAAGCATAAAGTAACTTAATGAACTTAAAATGGTGAACAATTAAAACTCTCTCTTCCTCAACTTAAATTTTATTAATATATTTTTAATTTGAACGTAATTTTATATGATAAAAAGCGTTGTAACCTGAACTCAATCATATTGTAAACTTTGATGATACCATATTTTAAGTAACACAATTTGGATAATAATTTCTTGCAGATAAGCCACAGGGCTTCGCAGGTCAAATATGTAATTGCTTAAATTCATGGAATTAATAAAAATTGAATTGAATTGAATTGAATTACTAGAACAAATGTTTTTACCATAAGTAACCGGGCTTAATAGCATGTGATGGCAGATAATACTATGGTATTTTAAGTCCGGAAATAACGTGGGATTACTGGACAGGTTAAAATACATCAGTTTGGTCTTATCACTTATGACTAGTTCATGCACTTTGAACCAATGTCGTAGATATTCTAAATCGTGAGAGATATTGGCAAATAGTTCTAAAGCAGAAAAGTTTGAGTAAGAGCAAGCTATATCATCCGCAAACCCTGTTTGACTTCCTTTTAGGGCCAGGCTGAAAGTAGAATTGATATATATCAAGAAAAGTATTGGACCAATAACTGAACCTTGTGGTACTCCAATGCTAATATCTGAGTTTCGACTAAATTTATCTCCAATCTTAACCACTTGTAATCGGTTATTGAGATATGAAGAAAACCAATTAAGGATAAACCCTCTGAAACCAGCTTTATTTAGTTTTATTAGTATTATTTCATGGTCTACAGTGTCAAAAGCTTTAGTAGTGTCAATGAATAGAGCAACAGTGAATTTTCATGCATTAAAACTGTCGTAATTAGAGCTACAAAACTTTAATAGGGCACCCTCAGTTGATTTGCCTGATCTAAAGCCAAACTGATTTGGACTAAAAAATTAATTTTTTTCTAAGAAGGTGACAACTCTTGTTTTAATAACTTTTTCAAAAATGATAGAAAAAACAGGAAGAAGTGATATAGGTATATATTTATTTAGATTTTATCTATATCCTTTCTTCACAATAAGTATAACCTCAGCGATTTTAATGAGTCAGGGAATATACTACAATAAATACTTTTATTAAAAATATGAGCTAGTACATCGACAATATTGCACGCAATTTTTTTAATAAAATTATTGGACCAACTGTTCCTCGTCGATGAATTAGAAGTGCTCAGAATCTTGATTATTCTAAGCATTCCTAAGGAAGAGATAGGCTCAAAGAAAAAACTACGTTCTAGGCTTGTTTCTTTGCAGAAGCAATCCTCCTCACTATGAATGGAAGTAATGTTAAGACCCGCATCTAGAAGTGTATTTAAAGCAACGCTTGTAAAATACTCATTAAAAACATAAGCCATCTCAGCAGGATTTCGGATTTCATTATCTAAATGAGATATACAAGAAGGTGGTTTAGGTGAAACTTTTTTATTAAGAAGTTCATTCACAATTACCCATTCTTTTTTAAAGTTGTTTTTGGCTTGTTGGAATTTATTGATGTAATAATTTTCTTTAAGAACCGGTACATCAATAGCAACTTCCTTACAAATTTGAGCATAAAGTTCACGAAAATGAGCATTGTTAGGATGCTTTTTACATTTATGCTGTTCTTTTTCATATATACACTATCACTAGCAAATTAACGCACTGTAAGTAGTAGTAAGTCTTGCACCCAACATATAGAATTTTTGCGCCAATTCTATCAACTTTCTGGCCACAATTACAAGGCATAATTAAGAATAGTTGCAAAACTTCTCACTGGATTTAGTTTATTTCAAGAAATGGATGTTAATTGTATAGACTGATTATGATTTTTGTTTACTTTTGACTTTAAAAACGAGAAAAGAATAAAAAATGGGAGCGCGATTCAAATGCGTGTACACCCCATGAACGCTACATTAATTTATTGAATTCATTACTATTCTTGGGAATAAGTACGATTTTAGTGAGTTTCCAAACAGTCGGAAAAATGCCAGTCATAAAAATCGTTGTAAGTTCTTACAAACAGGGCTTTCTTAGTATACTCATCTCTATAATTTCAAAAGCACATATTATAGCACTTCTTAGTGGAGGTTTACGTATGAGATGTTTCTGGAGAGTCAATTAGGCTTTTTATCGATATCAATATTTTCAGATACACTGACACTTTCTTGTTAAAATTGATTTAGGCAGTATAATTCTATCTACATTTTTGAACAAAATTGTAGTAATATAGCCCGCATACTCTTAATCTGATAACTTCAATATACAAACGAATGAACTTAGACCTGTAAAGAATATTGAATGATTGCATATTTTAGTTAAAAAAATAAATAAATTTTTAGCACAACAGCTCTTTAAGTGCCAGGGCCTAGCTTCTCGCAACCACTCATGGACCTACAGTTTAGTGCCGAATCCAAACGACGATTTGAGAAGCTTTTTCGTGACAATAATACTCTCGGATGTTTGTCAGACGCTCGCGAGAGGTGGGACCGTGAAAAAACTTTTTGGTATTTTCTGGGACTCGAACTTGGAACCTCATGCGTAGTGATCCGACACACTAACCACTTACACCACGGCGCCTGGAAATAGTTGTATATGCTTTAGTCTGGGACACCATTCTTCGGGTATTTAAATATATTCTCATTATTTTTATTTCCGGTCAAAAAACGGGATATCTCTTAACATTCGCACATATGGTATATGCACTACATACGTACCAACCCCACAAAATTTCGTACTAAGATCAAGAGTCTGCAATGGCAACTCTGAAAAACGCTACCAATTAGATGGCACATTGCAAATCACAATATTGATATCAATAAACGAAAAAAAAACACAAAACACTTTCTCATAGAATTGACTACACGTGCAGATACAAAAAAGAAAATCATTCCCCAGTTAACAATTTAACTCTGTTAAAATACCCACACTGATACAAGACACACCGTAAGCAAGGACTACTCCATCAAGTATAGGTAAAGGCACACAAATCCACGATGATTGTGTGTAGGAAAAATTGTAATTGTAAATCCACAGTCACACACATACAGTTGCACAGCACTCAACCCAGTTACATCAGCAGATGTCCTATTCTGGGAGAATAAAGGATTTCCGAGCGTTGTTTCTGTGGTCGAGGAGGCTACGAAGTTTACTACTTTTTTTTTTCTTTTTTAAATCGTGCACCCTGTTAGACGTTGAAGAGGGTTGCATGCATTGACAGTCCTCTGAAACGCCGACGAGTTGACATTTGTTAACACACGAGGGTTGATCATTAGAACGGGTGTATGTAGATGTTTGCGTGTCAGTGTGGGGATAGGATTCAGCAGATTTGAGCCTTATTGTGGGCGGTTGATTGGGCATAGCGTGGATTTTGTTTTTTTTGTTTTTTTGTGTTTAGCTCCCCCATCATAAGTAACCTGTTTGTTGTTGGGCGTAATTGTAGGTATGCAAGTTTTTTCTTGGCAAAAAAAAAAAAAAAATAGAAATAAATAAATAAATAAAACCGCCTGATAATGAGCTATGCTGAAATGGGATTTGATAATGTAAAGCTAATGAGGTCACATGAAGATTTATAAAGCCAATGAAAAGATGAGAAGCGAAAAGGGGAGCAGAGGTTATGGTTAGAATTATAGGGAAATGTAGATTTGATTCCCGAAGTGGGTGTCAGTAATTAGGATATTTGGTGCAAAAAAAGGGCTAAAATAAAATGAATGGTTAATGCTTTACAAAGAAAAGGTGTAAAGCTGTTACACCTTGTTGTCAAAGAACATCTGGCATGAAGATCTATGTCCGTTTGTATGTACTTACTTTGTCTATAAACTTTCTTTACCAACTTCTAACCCAAAACTCTAATTTGGTTAATCAATAGTGCAAATAATTGTGATATTCTTTGCGATTATGTTTTCTAGACTTTTTCAGTTTTCTAGCTGAGATTACAAAACTTACTTTTAAAGTTTAGCTTATTGTCAGAGTGCAAACTTTTTAGTTCGAATCGCGAACCATAATAGGACCCATTAGTATTGACTGTTATCTTGTCCTATTACCACATGTCTAATCCGCCGATTATGGAATAAGGCAGTACCACATATCTGACGGCGTCCCACAAGGATTGGTATTGGGACCTCTCTTATGGAACATTATGTACTATAGGGTTCTAAGACTTGGAATTCCAAATGAGGCAAAATTCATAGGCTTTGCCGATGATATTGCAATTGTTGCGGCGGCGAATCACCTGGAAGAAATAGAGGATATTGCTAATGAATGTATCCGAAAAGTGAGGCGAGGAACGGCAGCAGTTATGTTAGAGCTCACAGAATATAAAACAGAAGTAGTACTAGTAAGCAGTCGTTAGAAAAGAGGAACAATCACCATCAGGGTAGGTGATCATGATATAACATCAAAGCCGGCTATCAGATACCTAGGAGTGATGATCGATGCTAGGTTCGCTTACAAGGTCTTGAAAGAATGCGCGACAATGACGAACATTGGAGGACCCAGACAACAAATGAGACTAGTTCTATCAAGGGTGGTGCAGTCAGTCATAATGTATGCCGCACCAATATGGGCCAAAGCATTCACAATTAAGTCGTATGCAAAAAAGATTAACTCCGTCAACCGACTATGTCCACTGAGGGTTCACTGTGCATATCGGACAGTCTTAGATGATGCTATATGTTTCATCGCGGGAATGCTACCAGCAAATATCTTGGCAGGCGAGCTACAAAGGACTTATGATGCCAAAATCCAGGAACCCCGAGCTTCAGTGAAAGATATCAAGCTAGAAGGAAAACTATCGAGCATAAGAGCATGGCAGCAGATATGGAACAGGTCTACAAAGGGAAGATGGACCCATCAACTTGTACCAGATATCCACAAATGGGTGGACTGTAATCACGGCGAAGTAGATTTCTTCTTAAGCCAGCCCCTAACCGGGCATGGTTACTTTCGAGTGTATCTGAATAGGCCAGAGAAGATGCGCTGCACGTATTCTTCCAGTGGCAGCGTTTCAGTATAAAACGCAGAGAACTAGAGGAATGAATTGGAGAAATACCAACTCCCGAGAACATACCATATATTAACATCGAGTGCAATATGGGATGCAGTGAAACAGGTTGCAGCAGTAATCATGAAGGAACTTGGACGGTTGGTATGGACGAGCACCAGTGAAAGCTAAGCCCAGGCGGCATCTCTCATAGAACAAAGAACAGCAAACGCTGAACTCAATGATGAACCAGCAAACTGGGAAAGAAGAGAATAAATGGTTAACCAGCCCTGCGAGTAATATCTAACGGCAGTCCCGCGGGGAAAGTGGTAGAAGTGGGTAGGGTTTGGATTAGTACGTAGGCGCATTCCTGGCATCGATTACTCGGAGCGAATCGTGCATGCTAGTAGCCCGGGCCAGTAGAATCTTTCGAACATTACCACATCCCTTGGTGCAACCACAAAAAACAGCATATCTAATACGATGCAGATGTAGAAGGAATTAGTATAAGGTTCAGCATGGCCATACGCACGCAATAAAATCAGCGTTATAAATATTTCGGCCAGTTATGAAATAGAAGCATGTCTTAAAAAAAATAAAAAATCAATGGATAGAGTGGTATAGAGTGTTTTTTGAAATGGGTTTTCAAAAATAATTTTTCCTAATCGAAGCACAAATTGCAGAACCATTGTATTCGTTTCTAAGCTTTTTTGTAATACTTAAAGGAATGAGACCGATCGCAATAGTATCCTCTTGAAACTGAGAACTCCAAATCTAACCCAGAGAAAAATGCAGTAGAGGGCCGTAGGTGAGACAACTGGGGACGATTAGCTAAAGACCGAGCTAAATGGAGAAGCTTGTTTGTTGAGGCCCAGGTTTACCCCGATATATAGCGCCACTTTAAATCAAACAAGGCTTACTTTAAAGACTTTTCTCATAGTTCGACCTGGGATGGAAAACATGAACACTTACTCATGTCTCAGAATATATTTTCGAAAAAAATAATAAGAATAGAATGTTCGTCTTAAATAAATTGCAGTTATTCAAGTTCAAATGTCTATTATTCTCATCTGCACCTAACCAAACTTGAAACAAATCATTTTTAAATCACAGAAGGTAAATTTTTAAAGTCTATATCCAGCTTAGTGCCCCGGCCACCAATTGCCTCAAATATGGTAAGGCTAAAAATAGTGTGTACATTTATCATCCGTGTTACCTTGAAATATCTTCGTGTTCTAATTAAATGTATTTTAAAGTGATTTGAAAAAACAGCTCATCATGATACGAAGGCTGAAGTCATGCTTACGATACAATGAAGTATAAACTTGTTGGACAATTATTACGAAATTTGTCCAATGCTTTTTGTTCTCCAGCTTAGTTAGAAGCCTACAGTTGACACCATGATATTTAAACACCATCATCCTAAAGCTTTCCTTTATAAAAGTCTTGTTTAAAAAAAAACATGCCTTGGTCTAGTGGATGTGTAAATAAAGATTTAAAGATTTAGAAAGACTCTAGACAGCTATGTTTCTTTAGACAAGGCGAAGTAAGAGCAGAAGAGCAGAAGCAGAAGAAAAATTATTTTTATAAAGCACCTTTGAAGCTGCTCGCAAAATTTCTATATTTAGGTGCATTGCTACCCTCAAAGAATCATCATGTGTTTCGAATTCAGCTGAAAGGAAAAAGGCATTTATAGTGAACGGGAAGGTTTTCTACTTCTTTAAGAGTTGACATTGTTTTCAAATATTTTGTTTGTATTCAGTTGGTGAATTTCAAAAATATGAGTTGCTTTCGCCTTTTTGTAAGATTCGAGTTAACGCCATCGATTTCAGCAGGCTTATTGTGCTTCGCTTATTCACTACGTTAGCTAATTTAAACAAAATTCCATTTCTGAATAAAGTACTATTCAAAGGAATGCACTGCAGGTGCTTGAAAAAGTAAATTTTTGAGTTAAAAAAAGGTGATTTCAATTCTGGCACTTATCGCTTTGCTTAGTTTTCACCAATCTTTGATTAAAGATTCATCAAAAAGTTAATTTACGATATTCTGCTAACATTCACAGTAGTTTAATGAACTTTGAAACACTGCATACATGCTGAGATCGAGTTTTTAAGCTTTTCGCTGGGTACAATGTTCTGGCGATCAGACAATATAGATTAAATGAGATATTAGTGCATTCAAAACTTATGTTTTGGTGGTTGGAGATAACATTTGTGGCATAAACATGTTTTTCTTTTTAAATTCAATCCAAACCTCAGATTACTCAGATTCGAAGCGGTCTATTGTATTACTAAACATGGGCAGTAATCGAATTTATGCTCTCGTGGCTCTTGCTGTTCCCCGCTAGCACTCGCACCGGCGCATATCGGGTAATAAGCACTATGTTTGCATGGCTAGTTCTTTCGTCCTCAAATTGAATACCATGTGGTCTCAATAAATTCCATATTTCACCGTACGAATGACCAGTGATGACTGACAAGTCTGCACATTCACTACTCTTTGAACTCTTTAACTCTACTCGACGTTTTTAGTGTTAGATGAAGTTTCCACATTAAGATCACCAATTCGAACAAGTTTGCAAAAGTTATTGAAAAAACCCTTAATCTTCTTCATAGTTACAAGAAAGATAACTAGCGGTAAGATTAGGTAACCATGCTGTAGTATCCAAAGCAGAAATAAAGTTCCTTACATAAGTATATATTTGGCGCAACAGCCAGGCCCTAGCTTCTCGTAACCGCTGATGTTATGTGCGTTATATTTTTCACACAAATGGAAGGGACCTACAGTTTATTTACGTATCCGAAGGGCAATTTGATTTGAGAAGCTTTTTCGAGACAACAATACTCTCAAATGTTTGTCAGAAGTTCGTGAGAGGTGGGACCGTGAAAAAACTATTTGATATTTTCTGAGATTCGAACTTGGAACCTCACGCGCAGTGGTCCGCCACCTTAACCACTTACGCCACGGCGCCCACAAAGTTCCTTGGCGTTATTTATTATAAATTCAAGGCTAATTTTACGACAACATCTACAATATACTGTTACTAAGGCGGCAGAGTCGAGTGCGGCATTTTCATTTCATTGAATAAGCATGGCGACGAATTAGACTACAAAATAAGGCTACAAATACAGATAGTCACGCCCACTTTCAAACGCAAGAATTTGCCTTCTAATAATATTTTTTCATCCAGTCTCTTCAAAATCGAGAAAATCCGATGTAGCGATATCACTACGTTTGAATTAAATAACTAACGAAACAATGCCTACACGTACTTTACTGAAACTCTTGCAAAAGAATATGGTTAGGGCATTATATGGCATTCGCCATTATTATTTTAGCTTTTCTGTATGTTTAAACGTGAACAACTAAAGTCAACCTAATTCGCTCCTAATAACCAAACAAATCTTTATCCACCCTAACCCACAGAACATAATCAGAAGTAATATGAACGAGAGTGGGGAGGAGAAAATCAGATAGAGATATGAAGAAGACGATATAAAATCAAACGAAACTCCATAACCTAAACTTTCAATCTCATTGCACACACTGTGACAATATTGCCAGCAAGAGAACAAACAAACAAACAAATGAACATGCAACAAACACACTCAAACTAAGTATCTGCCGATTCGGTTCTCTCTCAAATGAGCACCCGTACTGGAAATACTCTTAATTCCTATGGAAAGAGCAAAAAAAAAGGAACAGCAGTCAATTGCAGAAACGAAACACTCTTTCGAAAATTGAGAGAAACGATACACTCTTTCGGTTCCATTGCATCAAAATATTCATACATAGATACTCCGGAGTGTACATACGACAGACCGGACAGTGTGGGAAGAAGAACGTGATAGCGAATTATGAAAGAGAATCTGCTTTTACCACACTTGTCCAAAAATGTATCTAAGAGACTAAATATCTTTTACTGTTCTCTCTTCAATTAACGCTGTGTTTTTCTTTTCCATTTAATTCACTTTTTATTTTATTTCCACCACATTTGTCGGTTGATCAGCAGCAGGGTAAGCACAAGGGTGATGTGTTGAGATGACGAGGAGGGTTTTGAATTTTTTTTCATATTCACTTTTGTTTGTTTGTTTGCTCCTGGCCGGGTGTGTGAGGGGTTGAGAGAGCGCGAGTTAACAAAACGGTGTTGTGTTTGTATTAATAAAAGTTTTTTTCTTTTCGTTGGTGTTGTTGTACGCTGTGTTTTTCATTCTACAGATAAAAATCATTGAAAAACGTTTGGCACAGTGCCGATGGAGATTTTGCGGACACACTATACAGAAGGCGAACGATGTTAATCATATAAAAGAGATAATAACAATGGGGTTTGGTGGATGATGAAGATGACTTAAGGAAGCCAATATAAAGGGAATAGCATGCCAATTGAGTGGGACTTTTCTTCACTCCCAATAGGCAAATCTCATGGGGAGTGTGAATTACTTTTTGACAAGGAAGAGAAGCACAACATTTGCTTATTAGTATTCAAGTTATTTATGGATTGAGTTTCAACAATTTTGACAGTTGGGTGACATGTGTCATATGTTAAGGTGTTGGATTGATTCTTGTTTAGCGTTGGGGATTGTTGCAAAAAAAATATTTTTAGAAAAGTGGGAGCAATCGGTTTTTGGGGCACGTTTTCGGAGATCGGGCTATACTCAATTTTTTATCCGTTAGAGACAGGAAGAACTATAATATTATTCAGTTTATCAACCAAAAAATCATATTATAGATTGATTGGCGTTAGGTCTAATCGATTATGCATCCATCCACCTGTTGATGAATTGGATTCGAATTTATCTTTTAAATTATGATAGAGTGAAGGTGATGAGGGATAAGAATGAAATGCTTCTTTTTTTCAATGTTGCCCAACGTGGGGTTTAATCTCTGCTATTACGAACTTGGAAGCCTGATCAATATTTCTGTATATCTTCGTATGGAGTAACAGATATATTTTGTTGATACTTAGAGCTCAGTAAAAACATTTCGCTTCTGAATTTGTACGAAAGTCAAAGGACTGCATTAAACCACTCAGAAGAAGGCAGTGTAAGCTATGTGTTAACTAAGAATTAATGAATCATGTGATGAGGAAAGATAGCGTTTGGCAAGGAGCCCTATTTCGTAAGATTGAAGGGACATCATTTCTGATGATATCCGATGCTATGAGCTTGGTTCTCATAGTCTACAGGAGATTGGGAAAAGATAAACGACCCCTTTGAAGATTTTATGAGTGTCTTCTGCGTACAGGAATCTAGTGTTGTCAGACGTATCTGATGCTGATTTTTATTTCGACAACTAGGCTAAATTTTCCTACAATCAAAGCGGAATGGCTATTATCTTTATTTTTGCTCTGCTCGGTATAGCAAACTGTATAGTTGCATTGGTATATGTATCGGAATTTGCAGTTTAAAGCATGCTCTACTCAAGACATCGAATACAATCTCTATCCTTCCTAATGTGAAATTTACTTTTTTTTTAAGAGGACAAAAGAAATGTTCAATAGCTTAGAAATAAAGGACCGCTTTTGTCCTTGAGTAATTGGAATAAACTCTCACACCAATTCATTCGTTCGTTCAGTACGAATAGATCGGCTGTACTTGAACCATGATACCCGAAAGCCTTCTGGCATTGTAAGCGGTCCAATCTTATGTATTCTTGGTACCTTAAAATTAACAAATGATGAAATAGCCAAGCTATCTCGAGCTTATTGAATTTCTTACGAGTTTTATCAGCATACGTACCAATTGCTTGATCCAGATAGGTACAAGCACTCGGATGGGCAAGGCAGTTGACACAGTCAGTCCAGCTGCTATTTTTTATCTTCTGTAGAAGCTTCTCTTAGTGAGTCTAAAACGAAGATAAAGTAAAAGTGAAATGAACGAAACGGTGGTCAGTTGTATGTGAAATTTAAATATTCACTGCTTTTTGTCATTCCACGTTCAGGAAAATATGTTAGATTCATATAACTAGGAGAAAAACGCCGACAAAGAGACCATGAGCTCTAAAATCCTCCGAGCGTCTTTATTACCAAGAACACATTGTCACAGCTATATACTTCACTCGATCTCATATGTGAATGAGGAAAACTGACTACGTGACTCACTGATTACCCGATAAGCATACCTAATAGCGTTAAATGGACATCTGATTCTGTCATATGTGATTTTGATAAAGCAATTTATATGGACGAATCAAAGATGGACAATGAAGCCAGAGCAGGTATTTTTCCGGAGAAAAAATTGGCGTATCTACGTCCATAAAACTCCCGAATTCATACAGTTTTATTGAAGTTGAGATTTTAGCCATATACCGTGCAGCTCAAAGGGCAAAAATAAAGGGGGGTATATTCGCTTATAGTTGATAGCCAAGCAGCCATTAAGGCCCTGAGAATGAATAAAATATAATCCAAATTTGTCAGACTCTGCTGCTCAGAACCTCAGCTCTAAGTAGGCAGAATAGCATCAAAATTATTTTGGAAGCAGGCCACAATCGCTTAATGGGCTGGCATGAATTGGATCAGATCTCTCTGTATCACTAACGGACAAAGAATCCATGTTCCCATTTCATACGTTAATTCTAAAATAACGAATATAATGCTAAACATAGCTGACAGCAGATGGAAAAATATCCAAAGAACACGCGAACAGAAGATCCTCTGGCCGAAGCTAGACATCAGTAAATAAAAAAAATAGCTCATCTATAGCAATATCTGCAAGAGTTACAACAGGACATAACATGTTAAGCAAACAGTCAGAAAAGAAAATTAAAATTAAATTGCAGCACGTTTGCAGAGATTGTGACGGCATCGACATTGAGGAGGACTGCGAACACTTTCTTTGTCATTATCCAAGCATCACCAGCTTCTGTAGAAATCTATTAGGCAAACCTTTTTTTAAAGAATAAAAATCAAGAGCGGGATGGACATTATATTTGAAATGGTTTATGGTTTTCTGTTTTGTCCAAAAAACAACTGAATCAAAGGTAATATGTATGTTTTACCAATTTGAATTCCTTGTAACTTTAGCTTTTATTTAATATCAAGTAACTTCAGAGTACGCTGGGGCAACGAAGAAAGCAGCCGCCGAAACTTAGCCAATGGCCTCCCACAACGATTAGTGCTAGCGCCGTTACTCTTCAATATATGTATTAATGATATTCCTAATTCTTGCTCATAATAATCAATTTACGCAGATGAGATGAATGCGGACTAGAATTGGCACGTGACCTAAGTATCCTTGGACGATACTTTCGAAAATTGCGTCTATATCCGAATGCCTCAAAAACGGAAACTTTGAGCAACCTTTTCGCACTGACCAGCTTAAAATTGAGTTTCTGGGCAGGTTATACAATCACAATAACAACCCTAAGTATCTGGAAACTAGACTCAACCGATTCTCGACTAACAAACAGCATCTAACAAATACAGCAGCGAAACTAAAAAACAGAAATAACATGATCCATAAGCTCCGTGGGTCAGGATAGGGTGCGGATGCAACTAAATTACGCACCTCAGCGCTAGCCTTGGTTTACTCTACCGCTGAATACAATGCAGCACTTTGGGTCAATAGCCGACATACAAAGCGAGTAGCCGTGCAATTAAATGCTACTTACTTACTTAATTACTTTTATTCTTTAACCCCTCGGGGGGCATAGGGCGTCAACCACGCCTGTGCGCCATCTTGTTCGGAGTTCTGCAACGCGTTCGAGCTGCCTCCAACTCATTCCTAAAGAGCTCGATTCCTCCTCAACTGTTCTGCGCCACGTCTACCTAGGGCGTCCCGCTATTCGCCTGCCTGGGTGAGCGGATTCCACTGCATTGCGTATTTTGCAATGGAGTTATCTTCGCGCCGTAGAGCGTGTCCAATCCACTGCCACTATCTCCTTCGTGTAGTAATGCTTATAGGTTCTTGGCCGGTTCTCGTATAAAGTTATTCGTTGGAGATGCGGTTTGGCAAAAAAATCCCAAGGTGATTCTTAAGCATTTGTTTACGAAGACCTACAGCTTGCGTGTGTTAATGGTGTCCACCTTTCAAGTACTGCACCCATAAAGCAGCACCGATTCTATGTTGGAGCGGAACAGTCGCAACTTGGTTCTTAAGCTGATAACATTGCTTTTCCAGATTTTAGATAGCATTCCGAACGCAGCTTTATTCATCCCGATTCTGCCGCACATATCCAGTTCGAATCCACCACAATTGGCCGAGACCACACTTCCTAAATAAAGAAAGTTATCAACTTTCTCGACTTCCTGTCCGGCAATTAGGTTGAACGCGCATATTAGAAGTGCTCAGGGCTTTTGTTTTGGCTGTGTTCATTTTTAGCCTCACTTTGTTTGCCTCAGCTTCTAGACTTTGGGCCATCAATGGTAATGTGTCGGAGGATTTTGAAGTCGAAAGTGGAGTACGTCAAGGGTGCATACTGTCGCCACTATTGTTCTTGGTGGTTATCAGCGATGAACTCCGTGCAGCGTTGATGGAAGCTAGTTATGAAATTTGTTGGACTATGGCATCTTACCTTAAACACCTATATTACGCTGACGATGTTTGTCTACTTTTACATCGGATAATGGATCTTCAATTAAATGCTACAATGAGAATAATATCCGACATTTATAAATCTACCCCAGTTGCATGGCTACCATTACTGAACAATATTCAACCACCAACCCTACGCCGATTTGTACGACTCTAAACAGAACTTAGAATACAATCTTAAGCAATTCCATATGACCAATACATAAGGACTTATCAGTAGCTTACTGTCATCGTCTCAAGTCCCGAAGATCACTTTTTGTTCTCGCCAAAAGCCAACAAAATGAAAGCTTCAACATTAATTCCAGGTGGTTTGAAAACTGAAGAAACCTAGAGCGTTGAAGAGGTGGGATTAAATCACCTTATCACTGTGGCCACCAAATATCTTTAATAACTTTAATCTGTTTAGCCCACCATAACCAGTTGATGAGTTTGACCTTTCGAGGAAACTTTGGATGCAGCTAGTTAAGAAACATTTTTTTAACAAATCATGTATTTTCCTGCTTGCCATATGATAAATAAATAAATGATTGGCTGTCTACTTGCGGAATGCAAAAGTGTAAGCAGTGCAATCCAGTTACACGCGCATCCGCTGTAGATATCAACTATCAAACTTCGTGCGAGTAAGGCAATGGGCAAGGTAATGGGAAATGCAACTCAGTAATTTAGATTTAACAATTAAAATGTGTGTGTAAGCACGTTTAGGTTTAGAGATAATATTGCAAAATAGAATTTGGCATTCGGATTGTGACAGAGCTCTCCGAAATAAATTTAATTTTTTTTATAACGTAAGCTGGAGTTTGATTGAAACCGGTTGGAGGTTCCCGAATTTTATTTTTTTACGTAATCATGAAAGGACATTGCTAACTAATATGTTACAATATAGAAAATACAATTTTGTTGGCATCTAAAAATTGTTTCCTTCTCACTATCTTGGGCGGACGAAAGCAAAATGGGAACCACACCAAATACCTAATTTCAAAATATCTTTTGGACAAAATACATTTTTTTGATGTGCTGACTTTGGAACATAATTTTTTGGTGAAAATACTTTTTTTCTAAATCTCCTTTATCAGAATACCTTTGTGTCGAGAAAAAGGGATTTTAAAGGTATTTTCAGATTTCGGCAATACTAGACCCACACTGTGTTATTCCTCCAGGCGTCTACCTGATAGTTGTTGACATACCCTTAGCGGAGCGACGAAGTCGCGTGAGTGGCTAAACCCCTCTGGAAAGCGGAGCTTAAATAAATGAATCGCACAAAGCGCGCCACTTACCCGCTGTTAGCCGGAAAAGATATTTTGTCCAAAAGGGATTCAGGAAAAGGTATTTTGAGAAAAGAATTTTGGAAAAAGTATTTCGAAAATGGGTATTTCAACCCCAACTTAAGCAAAGTGGGTACATACTGTAAATGTCAGCTCTCTAGTTCAAGCTAAGTCTGAACTGACAGAGAGGCAACAGACACCGTGTTGAATCCATAAGTGTTTTGGTCTTACAGATCCGGAACACTAAAACGGCCTTCTGACGTTTTTTTATGTAAACAAAAATGCCCCTTCAAAAGTTGAGTAACTCTGTGAGTGAGGCTTAGTAGAACAATTAAGTAGGGAAACATTCGGTCCAACAAAGTTGTCCTTCTGACGCTGTATTTAGAAGGTAGTTGAAATTGAATATGTGATTCAGCAAAATTGGTGGAAGAAGAGTATATGTTTAAAGTTTCTTCTAAAAAAAACAGCGTTGTATCTTCATAAATCAACAAATAAATTTCACTAGAATCAAAACAAAACTCGTAATACCAAAATGTTACGTATACGCCACCGAACACTCGAACAAAATTTCAACCAAAAATCCGAACAAAACTTGTCTACACCAGTGTACATTTGCGTGAAATTGTTTCATCGCTTATAAAGATATATAATCTCTTATATGACATAAAAACCAAAGAGTGAAACAAAAGAGCAAAATAAAAAAAATTGAAAAATAACTAAAACGCGAAGAAGAAAATATTAATTCATTTGAATTTCGAACGCGAACGCAGTATAGATACAAATCGCGAGAAAAAAAAGACAATATCTCCAACACGAGCTCACATTTCTCTCGCACAGTAAAAACCATGTGAAACGAGGAGTCAAAATCTGTCGTCGTCGTCGTGTATCTGTGTGTGGGGGAGTAGAAAGGACAAAACAGTAAATAAAATGAGCATTACGAAATTAGTTCAAAGAGTAAAGTGGAAGTGATGAAAAAAGTATTAAAACAACGAGAGAATTGTGGGTACACACTTAACCAAACCGATTGTATCCGTACACCTGTAAACAGAGTAATAGAAGGAATCGGTGGCTGTGAAATGACACTGTGTTAGTCTTTCATTCTCTCTTGCTTACATTCGTTTTATCACTCTACACACACACACACACATCAAACCGATTTCATGTGACTTGAACGATGAGTTGAATGCTTTGCAACTAATAGTAGGGTACCAAGTGCACACCACTACCATGTTTTATGAGGCTCCTTAACCCCATAGAGTCTGCCTTCTAGAGTTGTCTACTACGCTCTACAGACTACCTGCAGTTGTTCACACATGCTGTGCGCCGGTGACTGCTCAGTTTCACAGTTTAAGTTTGACATTCATGCTGACCAGTTATGTGTGCGGTCTCTAATGTCAAAACAAACTTAATTGAGCGATATATTCGCAAACGGGGTGGCTGGTGGGGGTGAGATCATGCGCTGGCAGATTCTTCTTTTGCGTTTGTTGCGAGCGACTTAATTCGCTGTCATGTTGAATGCATGCATATGAGATGATTATTTTGTTTTAATATTTTTTTTTTCTTTCTTTCATTGGTTTGAGTAATTTTTAAAGATGCAAATAATTCTGTTTTTTGTTTAAAAATAGAACGATACATAGCAAAGAGAGGCGCTTTGCTACTGCAGTTGTTAATGAAATTTAAATGAGATAAGATTATGATGGTTCTGATTGTTTGCGAGTGGAATTCGCTATTATTTGCATGTTGTACGATTTATGCGATGCTAATCTAAAGAAAATAGAATTATTTTTAGGGGATTCTTAAGATTTATACAGTTGATCATGAAAGTCTACATATGGACATTTACCCTTGAAAAGGGACAACACTTAAAAGCGACCAATAATTCTGTATAGACTTAAATTCTTACTTCGCGAAAATTTATTAATTTTGCATTTCATATTTAAGAGGAAGAAAAATATTTTCTTATTCTATGAAACCAATAACATTTTCTGTACTATGTTATGGGCACTCTATTTATTAATCAGTAATCGTATAAGCATTGACTAAGAAGAAGAATATCGGTTGTGGTTTTCGACAATTCTTTTTTGAAAGCCCTTTTACAAGATACTCTGCTCGTAATTCTAAAATGATGAATCCAGTTTCGACTTTCAATACAAATATGCTGCGTAGGGTTAAGAAATTAGCGATTCGGGAGCTTTTTTTAAGGGCAGTCCAAATCCTAGAGCGGTCAAACTTTCCGGTATATTGTACCGGCCATGCAGACCTTTTTTTCTTGGCGCAATGATTGGAAAAACTTTGACTCGCTGTGGCTTTAACTCGCGCAGATCGGTAAGCGAGCAAATACAATTTCTACGACACCATTATCACCCTCTAGAGAGCTACTCATAGAATATAGCACAGGGTGGGCCATAAGTCACAATGGGGTTTACGAATTTAATAACTTTTTCGTTTATAAATTTTTTGTTTTTTATTTTCGAAATTGTATAGATAACAGTAAAAGAATAATTAATTGGTAGATTCTGAATTGAACAGAGAACTAGAATAATAGAATTTGATTATATAAGTTCGGCTGAAAAGTTCGTATCGTTCCTATGAGAAGGCGCCACTAGAATTAAATCTTTAGCGAGTTCGGTGTCGCTTTGAGCGCCGCCTCTCTAGCAGTAGATTGAACACCAATGCACACTCTTATTTTATTTTCTTTATTTAAGGAAACTGAAGAAGCTCTTGAAACGAAAGCAAACTGGAACACGAACACAACAATGAAAAAAAAATGAAAACGTCTTTTTAAATGGTCTTGATTATTCCTGGGAATGTCGTGGAACAGGACCGCGTGAATTCACTGGTGAAAAATGTTTTTTTTCTCTGGAGCAGGATCACAGAAATACCTGGGGTCAATTTTGCGAGGAGTTGAGGGTCCTTGAGAAAGGTCTTCTGGCTTAAGAAATTCATCTTGAGGGAATGTGTTGTCTTGGAAAAAAAACTTCTTGAAGATCCGCTTGGTTTAAAATTCCGGAGTCGACTATTTTTAGTTTTGAAAATTTTAGACTTTGCGAAAATTTTAAAAGTAACGACTACTCGATGTGTTCAAAAAATAAACCGAGCAGGTTCCACACCTACAGGTGATATCTAGAGTCGAATATCTCGATGACAAACGTCACAAGTTGTCAACCGCCACAGTGCTCCCTCTCGAGTAATGGAGTCGCATTACGGCAGTGCGAAACGAACTCTTTTTGTTTTTGGACCAAGGTAAGTTCTAATCGCTTGTGGGGCACGAACTGTAGCTGCAACTTGATGTGGTTTGACGGATGGATCTCTTTTTGTTGACGTGGGTCTCTCTCTCAGTGATGGAGTCGGTGAAGTAGCTGCAGTCGGACGTATTAAAGAGGTTTTTGTTGACGGTGCCTGCTGAGAAGTTGACTATCTCAACGACGTACCAGGGCTCTGTTGATTAGTAATTGCAGGTTTTGGCAATGGACCGACTGGACTTCCAGGGGTGTTGTTTGAAGAAATCTGCTTGGACAACGTTGCTGGAAGTTCGCCCGGAGAGCGCATGTTGATGGACTGCTGCTGTTTTCAGCCTTTCCGTTGATATTGTCGTGGGAACACCGTTCAGATTCACTTTGACAACCCAATCCGATATCCTCTTAAGCACTTCAAACTTTCCCTCATACGGACGTTCGCAAGGCTTTCGTACCGCATCTACCCGGTCGAAGACATGGGTGCACGAAAAAAGCGTCCTATGTGCAAAAGGTTTGGGCTGCGTGTGATGTGCTGATGGGGAAGATCGGATTAGTCACATCTGCTCACGGAATTTTTCAACAAATACTTGTGGGTTAGGTGAAACTTCCTCGTCGACGAAGAACTCTCCGGGTAACCTCAATGATGTTCCGTAGACTAGCTCGGCGGCAGAAGCGTTGACGTCTTCCTTGTAGCTTGTTCTTAGACCTAGAAGAACGGTAGGTAAAACACTCACCCAGTGCGACGCTTCCTCGCACTTGATGGCTGCCTTGAGTGATCTGTGCCACCGTTCAATCATTCCGTTAGCAGCGGGATGGTAGGCGGTCGTTCTGTTTTGAACAGGATCGACTGAAACTAGGATCCCCTGTCGGATGTGATAGTCGCTGGTGCACTGAATCTGGATACCCAACCCAAGTAGAATCCTTCGACGACTGTGTCAGCTGTGATGTACTGGAGCGGAACAGCTTCTGGCCACCTGGTAAATCGGTCTATCATTGTCAGCAACTATCGGCGGCGCTTACACAATGGCATCACAACAATGTTGAAAAAATGAAAACGTCTTTTTGAATGGTCTTGATTATTCCTGGGAATGTCGTGGAACAGGACCACAGGGAATTCCCTGGTGAAAAGGATTTTTTTTTTCCCGGGAGCAGAATCACAGAAATTCCTGGGGTCAATTTTGCGAGGAGTCGATGGTTCTTGAAAAAGGTCTTCTGGCTTAAAAGATTCCTCTTAAGGGAATGCGTTGTCTTGGAGAAAAAAGCTTCTTGAAGATCCACTTAGTTTAAAATTCCTGAGTCGATTATTTTTAATTTTGAAAATTTTAAACTTTTCGAAAATTTTAAAAGCAACGACTACTCGATATGGTGACATGGGTACCAACCTACAAAAGATACGTGTATAAATTTGACAGCTGTCAGGCTTGTGAGATATAGTATTTTGAGTGAAGAAACTTTTGTTATTTTAAAAACAAAATGGATAAAAAGGAATTTCGTGTGTTAATGAAACACTGTTTTTTTTATGAAAAAAAATGCTGCTGATACCAAAAAGTGGTTTGATGAGTGTTATTCTGACTCTGCGCCAGGCGAAGCAACCATTCGTAAGTGGTTTGCTAAACTCCGTACAAGCCATATGAGCACCTAAGACGATAAACGCAGTGGACGTCCAAAAGAGGCTGTTACGGAGGAAAACATCAAAAAAATCCACAAAATGATTTTGGATGACCGTAAAGTGAAGTTGATCGAGTAAGCTAACACTCTAAGGATATCAAAGGAACGTGTTGGACATATCGTTAAGGAATATTTGGGTATGCGAAAGCTCTGTGCCGCTTGAGCTCACAATCGACCAAAAACAATAATGAATTGATGATTCTGAGCAGTGTTTGAAGCTGTTAAATCGAAATAAACCCGAATTTTTGCATCAATATGTGACAATGGATTAAACATGGCTCCATCATTTCATTCCGCAGTCCAACCGACAGTCAGCTGAGTGGACTGCACACGATGAACCGAATCCAAAGCGTGGAAAGACTCAACAGTCAGCTGGCAAAGTTATGGCGTTTGTATTTTGGGATGCGCGTGGAATAATTTTCATCGACTATCTTGAAAAGGGGAAAACCATCAACAGCGACTATTATACAGCGTTATTGCAGCATTTGAAGGACGAAATCGCGGAAAAACGGCTCGATTTAAAGAAGAAGAAAGTGCTGTTTCATCAAGACAATGCACCATGTCACAAATCAATGAAAACGATGGCAAAATTGTATGAATTGGGCTTCGAATTGCTTCCGCATCCACCGTATTCTCCAGATCTGGCCCCCAGCAACTTTTTCCTGCTCTCAGATTTAAGAGAATGCTCGCTAGAAAGAAATTTATCGCCGACGAAGAGGTAATCGCCGAGACTGAGGCCTATTTTGAAGCAAAAGATAAATCGTACTACAAATTTGGTATCGAAAAGTTGAAAGATCGCTATAATCGGTGTATCGCCCTCGATGGCAACTATATTGAATAATAAAATAACATTTAAAAAAAAAAAAAAGTGTTATTCTTTAAAACGATACGAACTTTTCAGCCGAACTAAATCAAAGATCAATTTAAATAGCATATCGTTGCAATTATAAACATACGAATTTCCTCCACAGAAGGAGTGTTTAGCCGCCAAGTTAATCGTCCAAATCCAAGACAAATTCCATTGTATGTACCCTATTAGATATACTGTATAGTGTAGCGTTACATCTGTAAGGATTGTAAGCCTTATTTCTTCGCAAGCGAAGATGAAAATGCAGTCATGATTACTGAAGAGTGATACTGGTTCTTGTTTAAACAACCATTCGCAAAAAATTTGGCTAGATTTGACGGCAGCCGAATCATTTCGTTGCCTTTATCTAAAGGATGGCGTATATATGAGTAAGCTCAAGGTTAACATTTAGGCAAACATTTGAGCGCTTCTGCAGGAAACGTGGAAAAATATTATAGAAAATACTTTGAATTGTACGCATTGAAAATTCATTTCGTATATTTTATAAAACCAAAAAAAAAATAAATATAAAAAATTAAATAAATAAATAAACAAAAGCTTCTTTAAATTTTTGCAGCCATCCTGTATTAAGGACTTAGCCAAGAGCAATTTCTTAATAAGATATGCTAAGGATCATTGTCCAGATACAGCACAAGTCATTTCCCGCATCAATTCATTCGCCAAGCATGCAGATCATGCTGCCATAATTCTAGACCCTGTCGGCGGTCCAAGATAGCTCCAATCAATATTAATTTTCTTATACCATTTGCTCCAATAAGGCACACAACCATTACACTGCCATCTCTATGTTGCGTTCTTAGTAACCAATTTTGGTTAGTCTTGCGCCATATTTTTCCCCTACTTTCAGATTTGAAATGTTGGTACTTACTTTCGCAGCTAAGTGGCGTGGCTTACAGACTTCGAGACATTTTTTTGAAGTAACACTTTGCGAACTCGATGTATTTTTGACTGCTCCCTTTACTGTTAAGAGGATGCTTCCTGGCAACTCCTGCATAGAATACGTTAGCAAAGCTTAAGTTTACAAATTATTTCGAAAATTAAAGGTTTTCAGGTCTTTTATTTGAATATCCTTAAACATTGCTTGCTTGCCGCTGAACTTTTCAAGGCAGGAGGAGATGAGTTGGTAAGGAGCATGCACCAGCTCATCTGTAAAATCTGGTCGGACGAAAGTATGCCCGATGAATGGAACCTCAGCATCGTTTGCCCGATCCTGAAGAAAGGAGACCCTCTGAACTGCGCCAACTACAGAGGTATAAGTCTCCTAAATATCGCATATAAGATCCTGTCTGCCGTACTATGTGAACGCCTAAAACCGATCGTCAACAACCTGATAGGTCCTTATCAGTGCGGTTTCAGGCCTGGAAAGTCAACCATTGACCAAATATTCACACTACGGCAGATCTTGGAAAAAACCCATGAATATAAAATCGATACGCACCACCTTTTCATCGATTTCAAAGTTGCCTATGATAGCGTGAGACGAGATGAGTTATACAGAGCCATGTCTAGTCTTGGCATCCCTGCCAAGCTCGTCCGTTTGTGCAGAATGATGATGGAGAACTCTCGCTGCTCCATCAAAGTCGGTAAGAACATCACCGAACCGTTCGATGTCAGGAAAGGTCTTAGACAAGGCGATGCGCTATCATGCGATCTCTTTAATATAGTACTTGAGAGAATTGTACGAAACTCACAAGCCAACCCTGGAGGTACAATCTTCTTCAAGTCTGTACAACTACTCGCTTATGCCGATGACATTGACATAATCGGAAGAACTCAGCGGGCCGTCAATGGGGCAGTTACGAGTATTGAGATCGAGGCAGCAAAGATGGGTCTAGCGGTCAATGAAAGCAAAACAAAATATATGCTGTCTACAAAAAAGGACACCCAACATCGGCGTCTTGAACAGAACGCCACAATAGACAGATACAATTTTGAGGTAGTAAAGGATTTTGTCTACCTAGGCTCTATGGTCAGCTCCGCAAATGACATGAGTGGAGAGATCACACGGAGAATTACTCTTGAATTAAAACGGCAATTGAGTAGCAAAGCCCTATCTCGAACTACTAAGGTAACTCTTTATAAGACATTAATCATCCCAGTCCTGCTGTATGGCACAGAGGCATGGACTTTGAAAAAACCGGATGAGGATGCCCTTGGTTATTTCGAGAGAAAAGTTCTTCGAGCGATCTTTGGTCCCGTCTGCATAGACGGTGAGTGGAGGAGAACGTACAATGCCGAACTATACGGCCTGTACAAGGACATCGACTTAGCCAGAAGAGTTCACATACAGCGACTAAGATGGCTGGGTCATTTAGAGCGGATGGAGCCCAACCTTCCCGCTAAGAAAGTCTTCGAATCCACCCCGGACGGACGGCGCAGTAGAGGACGACCTCGCGGTAGGTGGCGCAAACAAGTGGAGGGGGACCTCAACCAACTTGGCGTGCGCAACTGGAGGCAGCTGGCTCGTAACCGTGCTGGCTGGAGAGGTTTGTTGGTTGAGGCCCAGGTCCACCCTGGACTGTAGCGCCATCTAAGTAAGTAAGTAAGTAAACATTGCTTCTGCATGCTAACTTTTATGAGATGCATTTCTTTTGTTTATATCGCTTTTTTCCAAAATGATTGTGCTTACCTCTACTAGGATTAAATACATTTTTCTTTCATTACTTAAGGAATTTAAGGTTTCAAGATGACTTTGATTTGGAGGCTATATACAAACTTACGAGACTGACTGTATATATTGGGAAACAGGGATGACATATCTAGAGTACTTTTAACGATATGGGTGAATTGTATAAGTAACCAAATAAGTCGACACGTTTATAAAATTTATCAAATTTGTTCGGACACAGATGGGTTCCGTTAGAAGCTATTATTTTAAATAAAAGAAGACAACACATCTGCCTAGAATAGGCCTAAGGTTCTTGCAAGATCTATTTAACAGTTGCTTTAAACTCTCCTACTTCCCAAAAGCGTGGAGAGAAGCAAAAATTATTCCCATATTAAAGCCAGGAAAGATCGGCAGTTTACCTTGTAGCTACAGACCTATCAGTCTACTTAGTTCGTTAAGTAAATGCTTTGAGAAGATTATTGAAGGAAAACTGCTGCTACACTGTGAAATAAACAATATTTTACCACAGGAACAATTTGGATTCAGACCACAACATAACACAGTAAATCAAATTCACCGCATTACGAATCATATCCAAAGCAACTTTAACGTAGGAAAAAGTACAGGTATGGTTTTTCTAGACATTGAGAAAGCTTTTGACACTGTGTGGCACGGAGGATTATTGCACAAACTATTTGTCTTAAATTTCCCACCTTGTTTGACTAGAATCATAAAATCATTCATATCGGAAAGGTCCTTCAAGGTATCCATAAACAGCTGGTTGTCTAATAGGTTCCATGTTAACGCTGGTGTGCCCCAAGGTTCTGTCTTAGGTCCTATTCTGTACATTATTTACACTTCAGATTTTCCACGTCTGAACAACTGCCATTCCGCTATATTTGCGGATGATACTTGCCTGTTTTCTACAGATGCAACTGGTTCCCTCATCGAAACCAACCTGCAATCTGCATTAGCCATAATTGAAAGGTATTTTTGCAACTGGAAAATTAAAATCAATGCTACTAAGACCCAGGCTATCTTTTTCACAAGGAAAAGAAAAGCCTGCTTCTTGCCAAGCAGAAATCTTGTGATTGGTGGTGTTCAGACTGAGTGGAAATCTAGGGCCAAGTACCTTGGGATTCATCTTGACAAAACTTTGACTTTTGGTTTTCACATCAACGAAATCATAAACAAAATAAACATAACAACCAAAACGCTATATCCGTTTATAAATCGCAAATCAATTTTAAGTAATGAAAATAAATTAATTATATACAAATCAATTTTTCAAGCGATTATATTCTATGGGTCACCTGTTTGGGGAAAGTGTGCAATAAGCCATATTCGTCGACTTCAAATAGCGCAAAACAAAGTTTTAAAAATGATATTAAACCTTCCCTGGCACTTCTCCACAGATGAGCTTCATTCGCTAGCCAATATCGAAAAAGTATCTTGTAGGATTACGAAATTATCCGATCGGTATTATATATCACTGACTTTGTCTGACAATGTATTAATTTCAGATTTAGCTGTCTAAATAGTTTTCATAAATTTAATTATTATATCAATCTTATTTACTATTTGTTATCTTTATTTATTCATTTCTTTTTTACTTATTTATTTATTTATTTTAGTTATTATTTCTTATTTCTTATTTATTATTTATTATTTATTATTTATTATTTATTATTTATTATTTATTATTTATTATTTATTATTTATTATTTATTATTTATTTTATTATTTATTATTTATTATTTATTATATATTATTTATTATTTATTATTTATTATTTATTATTTATTATTTATTATTTATTATTTATTATTTATTATTTATTATTTGTTATTTATTATCTATTATTTGTTATTTGTTATTTATTATTTATTATATATTATTTATTATTTATTATTTATTATTTATTATTTATTATTTATTATTTATTATTTATTATTTATTATTTATTATTTATTATTTATTATTTATTATTTATTATTTATTATTTATTATTTATTATTTATTATTTATTATTTATTATTTATTATTTATTATTTATTATTTATTATTTATTATTTATTATTTATTATTTATTATTTATTATTTATTATTTATTATTTATTATTTGTTATTTATTATTTATTATTTATTTATTATATTTAAATGTTACATATTATTTCTGTAAAGCTTGTCTGAATTATATATTGCCTCCACCGCCCCCATCTCCTTCTCTTAACTGATTTATATGAAGGTTTTAGTTGTAGCTTTCCTTCTAATTACTGTTTTTTTTCTCCTTTATACCTGTGATATTGTTAATAGCTTTAGTTAAAATTTTCAGCTGTAAGGTAGATATATGTATATACCATATCTCTGTAAATTGTGCAATAGTTTTATAAGAAACAATGTATATTACTGCTACAATAAAGAAACAAACAAACATTATGCCGGTCATTTTCACCTCTTAAGTCTCTTGCTAACTAGAAGACGCTCCTAAAAAGTATTTTAATGAAAATTATTCTGTGTTGCTCATCCAGGAAGATTAGCAAAATACAAGAACCAATCCAAAGACACTAAATGTTGTATCTCGAATCTGCGAAAGATATTAAAATAGGGGTCGCGGCGCAAGTGGTTAGTGTGTAGGATCACTGCACGTGATGTTCAATGTTCGAATCTCAGAAAACATCAACAAGTTTTCTCACGGCCTCACCTCTCGTGAACGTCTGACAAACATCCGAGAGTATTGTGTCACAAGACATCTTCTCAAAGAAATTATCCTTCGGATACGGCACTAAACTGTAGATCCCTTCCATTCGTCTGAAAAATATAATGCACACAACACGAGTGGTGGCGAGAATCTAGACCCAGGCACTTGAAGAGCTGTTGCGCCACAACGAATCACATATGTAAATGTACTCAATGAAAAATAGTGGCGTCTTTGCCTAGAGACCAACGTTCTATGTATTGCAAAAACTAGAGTACACCGCCGAAGATGACTGCTTCAACCAGAGCAAGTTGAACCAAATTTTGAAAAACACACATTTTCCTTTCCAAGAGGGTTGTAACTTTGTTTCTTACATAATTTACAATTCAATTAGTTTACATTTAACTGCTTTTATCACATTTTTAGTAACGTCAGTAGAACTCATGTAAACGGGGCCATGACTGATCAACAAAATAGTTAATTTGCTGCTGCGCATCACATGTTTATAGATATCCGAGTTTCAGTCCATTTTTAGCTTTTCATTTCCATTCTGAAAATTCTGAAACTTCCTCTTCTCGAAAGCGCCGGATGGCACTAGATAATGCTTACTGCCGGAGGTCCAAAACTGGAATGCTGTGGCTGCAAAATTCTAGCGATTTCTAGAAGTTTTCCTGCTATTTCAACGGTGACACAACATATGAATTTTTCTCTGCGTATGCAGCAGTATTCTATGCAGAAATCGCTATAGCGCTTATAACTCGTTAGCTAAAAGGTGAGATTAGACTGACGGACGAATAGACAGACAGACGGAAGATAGCGAAAGGATGAGAAAAATAAAAACTAAGGTTTATAACCAATAAGAATACATATATCCTCTCAAACAGTAAGGCCGCTCTACTAGCCATCAAGCCCTAAGAAGTAACAATGCGAGTTAGGGGACTGCCTACAATTACTCATATCGCTAGATAGTACATACAGATTTCATTCCATTTATGAGGCGGGACAAAGTGATCATGAAGGAAATGAAGTGACAGACGGCCAAGATAAGAGATGCACAAATCTTTTTCAAAAAGCTGCGTAAAAATTGGCTAAAAGGAGCTGATTTTTCGGCTGCACAAGGATTTCGATATTCTGCAAAGTGCAGGTCCTTCAGCTAGTGAATAAATTTAAAATGATACGCTATGGTGGCGGTAGACAATACCGATGATCAATTCAAGTTGTAAGTATAAAACAAAGTCAATCGCTAATAAAACACAACCTACAGAAGCAATATCCTAAAGCGGCTCTGAAACCTTAGTTCCAACAATTCCTTGATTTCTATCATTATTGATTCGTCTTATCACAATAATTCCCAACCAACCACAGCAAAGCAGTTATCGCTTGCTAATAACAATGGTAACAAATAAGTCACCATCTCCGCCACTATCATCCCCATTGCTATCTTAATCTCCCCAGCGGAACAACGTCACGATATGTGGTAAATAAAAAACCGCAAGACACAATCCGCACTTTTGTAGTGCTCACTTCTCCCGGCATCGTGCCGTCGTCCTTTTTTGTATTCCGATCTTGTCGCACATCTCATTTATTGCACTTCATCGATGTCTGCCACGCTTCGTCTACTGCACATTCCTCCGCCCGTATATACCAACTCAGCTCCCACATGAATTAACAGCTTAACGCACTATCGCTAAACGTTCAAGTAACAAACAATGCGTGAAACTGTAAGAACTTAATACATCGTTGCCATTCACACTTTCCTTCATCCTTTGGGTGCGTGTGTGTTTGGAGTACACAGGGGGTGTTTTGCATTTAATGACAAATCTGCCAAGTGTGACGCCACAGCAAACACAACACACATTCTCTTCATTTAATCATTTTCCCCATCGTTTGATGTATAATGAAACGCCCAATCGTTTAACATGATGCATATCAAAGAATTTATCAAATTTGACAGCTCTTTAGATTAGATGAGAATCAAAAAGAGCGAAATCAAATGCTTGGCATTTACCCACCTGACATTTGACAGTTCTTAACCCACTGACGGTAAATGTCAATTTGGCTAATTTATTGACCAACAATTGTGATGATTTTTCATTCACCGGCCTCACCTTCCTGCAGATAATCGTTAAGCCGCTGTCACCACAGCATCCACCCTTGCCATCATCTGCAACTGGGAACCACCATCCAGCGAAAAGATCGTGAGGTTTTAATTGCCGTTAGAGTAGTTTCCCATTGCTTCCCCCGAAAAAAAAAATAAAAAATAAAAAAATGCCGCGCAGTCAGAGTGCACAGAGGGCGTTTGTATTGACTACCGACTTGTTCTCACTCACTCACACAGTTTACTCACTTACTTAGGTGGGATTACTTGATATTTCTTAGGTAACTTGTTTGTCTTACCAGCTTCAACTTTGGCTTGCACCGGGTTGACGACTACAACCGCGACAACAACACTAATGACGTTTATGGTGATTAATTGTTTGATGGGTGAGTGTTTAGCAAATAAGAAACAAATCAGACGATAAATCACATTTCGCTGGTGAGTTAGTTGATTGTCTTCTTGGTTTTGGGTCGAGAAGGAAGGATGTGAACGAGCCGATGAGGTTAGTTGACATTTATGTCGAATTATTAGAAACCAGTTGTTGTGAATGACATTTAGTCTTAAAATTGCGTTGCAATCAACCCCTTAATGCGCATCCTCTTCTGGCGGCGTATGGGTTCGGTCAAAAATCAACAATTTCTCAGAGCTTGAAATGCGTGAAATCACACTTCGAGGTATTCATTCCGTATTACCTGACGAAAGATCTTTTTAAAATTCACCCCTGAAGATGAAATTTAAGGGGTGAGTTTTCGAGTCAATGAAGCCAATGTAAGTCAAACAATAAGCAAAGCAAAAGCAAATTGTGCAACCTTTCTTCGGTGGTTGATTCGCCTATTAGGAACCCTTTCAGAACCTGCATGTTTTTATCCAAGGCCAGAGGGTTTAGTGTGAGTTTAAAATAAAGTAAAGGGTGAGCACCAGAGTCAGTATTCATAAGATTGAGTTGTAATTGTCATGCTCAATAGGATTACCGCTGCGAAAACTGACGCTTTAAGAAATAATATGTTTTTAACTGAATTTTTATTTGAAATATATAATACTGCGAAGGAATTCCTTAAGGGCTTAAAAACTTTTCAACCTCATTCACGTGCAGGATTTTTTCAAGAGTTTGTAATTCTTAGAAGGGAGTTCAATTCCCGGATTAGGTTAACGTTTTAACGGCTTCTTCAAAATACTTGCCGTTAGGAAAACTATTTTTGCTTATACATAAATAAATGAAAAGTATGCTTGTACTTAATAATTATTATTATTTGAATTATCAAAAGTGAATAGACCATGTATAGGTAAAAAATAATCTTTAAATAATATGGGTAATATTCTTCTGCAATCTCTAATATTCCAAGAGCCACCATTACAGTTTCGAGTATGACTTCGATAGATGTCTACGATGGTCATATTCGTATAAAATTAAAAAAAAATAATAATAATTTGCACGGACGCGTCAAAGATGGGCAATGGTGCCAAAGCTGGTCTTTGTTCGACATGTCTGCATCTGTATGATTACTGAATTTATATGTAATATTTCGAGCAGAAGTTTTACATTACGAAGCTGCCGAAACAGCCAGAATATTGGACATCCCACGGGAAGTTTCCTTCATTTACATAGGCAGACAGTCCAGCAGCTATCCCTGCAATGACAACTATTAAAACAAAATCGATTGCTGGCGAACTTCACACTATGCGTCTCAGACCTTCCGATTCTAAGCCTTAAAAACAATGCGAAAATTATTTGTGTGCTAAACTAATATGGTATTCGGAGAGATGAAAAGGAGAAAGATAGTCGCATATCTAAAAAATTGTTAGGTGTTAAAATATGGAGACCTCTGATTAAGATCGCTTTATGCTCATGCAGATTTTCGTTCATTCACCAAGGAATTCTTTGTGTTTTTTTTTCTAATTCACCATACACAGGAATTTGTTCTAAGTGTAAGACGCAAGCAAGACATACACATACAGGGTGTCCCAGTTAAGCAGTATAATCCTTTAAGAGGAGATACCTGAAGTTCCGCCGAACAAAAAATTGTATGGAAGGGGGCGCGGCATGGGTCTATTCTCACCATATTTTATAGCCCTTCAAAGTGGGTGACCTCTTATTTGGAGGTGTAACCACTTTAAACGCTAACCTTCTAAACTATTATAGGTACAAAAATAGTTTTATACATTTCGGAAAGACAATTTAGTAGCACATACAAGTTTTAAACTCATTGGGTACAGTTGTGCAGCTATAAGAAAGTTATGGCTCCTTAAACTCAAAATAATGAAAATTGTTTGTTCCATTTTTTTACTTAAAATGCATTTTTCGCAAAATTTTTACTTAAATTTATTTTTTTTTATGAAACTTGTATCAGTAAAAAATTTCCTTAAAATTATGCTAGGTAACTTTTTTACGTACGATCAACAGAAGCTGTAGTAAAAGCCATTTTTTGTCAGGCAAAAATGATCAAAAGAAGTGTAGGTACCTACTGAATTAGTCTTAAAACAGAACAGTTTATGGAATGTTCGAAGTGCCTTCCTTCCATTTGAATACACTTTCGGGCGCGTTTAAGCATTTCGGATGGCAGATTAACGAGCAGGAAACTTCATCTCATCTCTTCTTAAAGGGCACTAATTTTTTCTTGGAGCTCTTCCAGACTCGACATTTCTCTAAAATAAACTTTTCTTTCATAGCAGCCCAAAAGAAGCGTATTGAACGTCTGAGACGGCTAGGACATGTAGAGCGAATGGGCACCAACGCTCCGGCCTGCAGAGTCTTCGAATCTAATCCCGAGGGATGACGCGGTAGAGGGAATCATCGCCGTAGGTGGCGCGTACAAGTTCAAGGGGACCTCGACCAACTTGGAGTGCGCAACTGGAGGCAATTAGCTAAAGACCGAGCTAAATGGAGAGGCTTGTTGGTTGAGGCTCACCCCGAACTATAACGCCACCTCAGTAAGTAAGTAAGTAAGTACCTCACCGTTCGAGATGTATTGAAGTAGCATTTATCGGTGCTTTTCGCCTGAAAATGCTGAGTTCGTCACCGCCTGAGGAATGATATTGAACTAGATTTTCTCTATATGATACCCGGCGATATAGCAAAAGAAACTGTACCTCCAGGTTGGGGGTTATGCCATCGGGGTAACTTTCCTACAACGTAAAAGAACCACGGGTTCAAAAACAACTACAAGTCTCGGATAAGGAAGATTCAACTGTTGACGACCACAGCAAACGACATTTGGATCAGTACGTGGAATGTTCGCACCCTTAACAGACCATTTGCAGCCGAACGGTTAGCAGAGGTCCTCGACTGCGTTCTTACTTACTTAGATAGCGCTACGGTCCGGGTGGACGTGGGCCTCAACCAACAAACCTCTCCAGCCAGCACGGTTACGAGCCAGCTGCCTCCAGTTGTGCACGCCAAGTTGGTTGAGGTCCCCCTCCACTTGTTTGCGCCACCTACCGCGAGGTCGTCCTCTACTGCGCCGTCCGTCCAGGGTGGATTCGAAGACTTTCTTAGCGGGAATGTTGCACTCCATCCGCTCTAAATGACCCAGCCATCTTAGTCACTGTATGTGAACTCTTCTGGCTAAGTCAATGTCCTTATACAGGCCATATTGTTGGGTATTGTACCTTCTCTTCCACTCACTGTCTATGCAGACGGGAACAAAGATCGCTCGAGGAACTTTTCTCTCGAAATAACCAAGGGCATCCTCATCCGGTTTTTTCAAAGCCCATGCCTCTGCGCCATACAGCAGAACTGGGATGATTAGAGTCTTATAAAGAGTTACCTTAGTAGTTCGAGATAGGGCTTTGCTACTCA
Source organism: Brachypalpus laphriformis (assembly GCA_945910035.1). Classification (NCBI taxonomy): domain Eukaryota; kingdom Metazoa; phylum Arthropoda; class Insecta; order Diptera; family Syrphidae; genus Brachypalpus; species Brachypalpus laphriformis. The sequence goes on from OX246756.1 coordinate 42,497,424, forward strand.
ATTGCCGTTTTAGCCCATAGAAACAACGATTACAAATACAAATATTTGGCGCAACAGCTCTTTAAAGTGCCAGGGCCTAGCTTCTCGCAACCACTCATGTCGTGTGCGTTATTATTTTTCACATGAATGGAAGGGACCTGCAGTTTTTAATGCCGAGTCCGAACGGCGATTTGAGAAGCTTTGTCGTGACAACAATGCTCTCGGGTGTTTGTCAGACGCTCGCGAGAGGTGGGACCGTGAAAAAACTTTTTGGTATTTTCTGGGATTCGAACTTGGAACCTCATACGTAGTGATCCGACACACTAAGAGAAACAACGATTGGCAAGAGTAATTCTTCGTGTGATCTCCCTACTGATGTCATTTGTGGAGCTGACCATAGAGCCTAGGTAGACAAAATCCTTTACTACCTCAAAATTGTATCTGTCTATTGTGGCGTTCTGTCCAAGACGCCGATGTTGGGTGTCCTTTTTTGAAGACAGCATATATTTTGTTTTGCTTTCATTGACCGCTAGACCTATCTTTGCTGCCTCGATCTCAATACTCGTAAACGCCCCATTGACTGCCCGCTGAGTTCTTCCGATTATATCAATGTCATCGGCATAAGCGAGTAGTTGTACAGACTTGAAGAAGATTGTACCTCTGGTGTTGGCTTGTGAGTTTCGTACTATATATTGAAGAGATCGCATGATAGCGCGTCACCTTGTCTAAGACCTTTCTTGACATCGAACGGTTCGGTGATGTTCTTACCGACTTTGATGGAGCAGCGAGAGTTCTCCATCGTCATTCTGCACAAACGGACGAGCTTGGCAGGGATGTCAAGACTAGACATGGCACTGTATAACTCGTCTCTATACACGCTATCATAGGCAACTTTGAAATCGATGAAGAGGTGGTGCGTATCGATTTTATATTCATGAGTTTTTTCCAAGATCTGCCGTAGTGTGAATATTTGGTCAATGGTGGACTTTCCAGGCCTGAAACCGCACTGATAAGGACCTATCAGGTTTTTGACGATCGGTTTTAGGCGTTCACATAATACGGCAGACAGGATCTTATATGCGATGTTGAGGAGACTTATACCTCTGTAATTGGCGCAGTTCAGAGGGTCTTCTTTCTTCAGGATCGGGCAATAAAAGCAGATATAACCGCCATCCAGGGAGTGCGATGGGATAGGCAGGGCGAAAAGAGAATGGAAAACAGAGACATCTGCTACGGTTATTGCTACACAGGCAAAAGCAGCGCTTATTAGACTAAGGTAAGAAGTCTTAGGCTTCCGACACGAGAGTGGGCGTATTATGATACTATTATAGGGGTGATATATGTTATGCTCATGCCCCCATGAACAAAAGGACCCTGTCACCAAAAATCTGTTTCTACGAGCTCCTAGAAAAAAGATATGAGCAATATTTAAATACGACATTCAAATCTTATTGGGCGATTTTAACGCCAAAATAGGTAAGAATGACGTCTCTGGCAGGGTAGTCGGTAAACATAGTCTACACAATACAACGTCTGACAACGGACTAAGGCTAATTGATTTCGCTGTGGAGCGGGACGGTACTGTAGTAAGCACATGGTTTCCTCACCCCAATATGGCGGTACAATAATTATGTAACGATCAACCAAGTTAATCATACTGAGATCGACGCAAGACATATCTCTAGTACCCTGAATATTCGAATCTTTCAAACGGCTAACATTGACTTAGATCATTACCTTGTTGTATCCAAGGTACGGATATCCCAAAAAAAGGCAGTAAAAGAGAATCGATGTGAGAAACTTTAAGGTCGAAAAGCTACAATCGCAAGAGACCGCCAGAGCCTTCGCTGCACGCATATCCGGAAATCACCTCTATGCCGCCAGTTTCAAGTGCTGAAGACCAGTGGCAACATTGACACCTTGCCGTCAGAAATGCCGCAACTGTGATGTGGGCGATCGAGAATATTGATAGCTTATACTCCAGGAATAATGTACGGAAGTTTTACCAAAAGGTAAAAAGAACGCGTCAATGAAGCAAAACCCGTACAGAATTTTTAAGATGAAAATAGAAACCTCGTAGTAGGATCACAGTCTGTGCTGGAACAACTACTTCTGCAGACTGTATAACGATGATGAAGACCAACATCTCGCTGTCAAGCAGAATGAACCATTCAACATACTCATAGATGTTGATAGTCGAAATCATTCATCAGGAAAGCTCCGTTCCTGATGAATGAACCTTCCTTGCCTGATCATTTGTCTAGTATTGACATCCCTGTCAAACTTGTTCGTCTGCGCAGGGTAATGATGAAGAACGCTCGTTGCTCCATCAAAGTCGGTAATGACCTCCCTGAGTCCTTTGATGTCAAAAAAGGTTTTAGATAAGGTAACGCTCTGTCATAACACTTGTTTAATATTGTACTTGAACGGATTGTGCGGAACTCACAAGCCAACATGGGTTTAGCGGTAAACGAGGGTAAAACCAAGTATATGCTGTCAAGAAGAAAGGGCAATCATCACAGAACGTGACAGTTGGCAGCTATAACTTCGAGGTAGTAAGGGGCTTTGTCTGCCTTGGTTCTGCTATAAACTCTAAAACAAGATCAGAGCAGAAATCAATCAAAACATAACTATTGCCAATCGCTGTTATTTTGGGCTAATAAAGCAATTCAACAGTAAAGCCCTATCTCGAATATCTAAGGAGACTCTATATAAGACTCTGATCGTCCCAGTCCCGCTTTACGGCACTTTGAGAGCAAAATTATTTTTCGTTAGATATTCGGTCCCGATTGCGTTGATGGGTTTTGGAGGAGAAGATTCAATGACGAATTTTACCGGCTTTACAGCAACATCGACATAGTCAAAAAACTGCGTGTTGGATGTCTGAGATGACTACGACATGTAGAGCAAATGGACACCAATGCTCCGCTCCGCAGAGTCTTCGAATCGAACCCAGAGAGACGACGCAGTAGAAGGCCTCTTTGCCATAGGTGGTGCGCACGAGTTCAAGGGAGCCTCGGCCAACTTTCTTAATTGAGAGGTTTTAAAGGATTTGCCCACATTTTGGATGTAAGCGACCTACGAGGTGTTCAATTTTCTTGTGTGATTTCGAAGGAAATAATATGGCCACTAAATCCTAATTACCTCAAATATATGACTATTTTAGAAGTATTGACAACAAGCACTTTCTTACTCTTAGGCCCATTTTTGCCGGTCTTCTCCATATTCATGATAGTTATGTTCTTCCGATTTTATCAGTGGTGCCTTTGAATTGAATTGAAGAAGGCTATGATATTTTGGAATATTCTAATTAACTTTCAACGCTAGACAGTTAATGGGCTTTATAATTAAAACTTGCCCCTTACTGAGAAAAGCGCTTCAATAATTAAATAATTGGAAAGCTGGAGGTGGAGGCCGACACTCAATCGGTACAGAAACTGCACAACGTTATCTGTCCTCAGGCACGTTCTACTTTGCCCATTTCAGTGATTCATAAAAAAATAGTTTCGCCGCTGGAAGCTGCAGCCTAATAATCAGTCATTGCTCATTGCTTGATGAAACGACCTTCCAATTAATTCTTATGTAAATTAAACAAAGTGGCTTTAAGCCATTTTGTGTGCACTTAAATAACCGCAGACTTATTTGCGAGATCAGCATGAGCACGGATGAAATTCAAATCCCTCTGAGCTAAATAAGACCAATTGCCCGGGAAGCCAATTACTCTCTTCAATATTAACCCGCTTAACGCTTTCATCTCAACTTAAGCCATTGCCACGTGATTTTCCTTAAGAAAACGTTAGTATAACCTACTTCAGTTGAAACTTTTCCACAACAGATTTTCTTTTCAAACAACAAACATACAGAAATTTATTTTTGATCCATCGAACCTTTTACCATTTACACCTCATTGCTTGCAATCATGAGGCCAAGCCCATTTCTGCCCATTCTGCTATTTTTTCTGCAGCTAACGTCGTCGTCGTCGTCGCCGACGTCAATTTGGATTGAACGTTACTTGCTCCAAAATCGGAAAACTCTGTGTATGCGCAGTAGTATGTAAGCCGCCAGCATAGACTGGGCAACGAAATTGTATGCCTTCAACTATTGATCAGCTTGAAGTTGGCCTCATTCGAAATGCGCGGCTGACAATTGCTAGTTACCTAGGCAATAGACAGCAGCTGCTGTTGACCAATGCAAGAACTATGGACATCGCGCGGTTCAAATCAAAGTAAATTCCAATGTGTTGCGCAGATGAAGAGGAAAAGTATCTGAAGCTTGAGAAAAGTACATATCAATGAGAAACTGTAACTGATTGGTTTGAGAAAAGTTTAGTGGACCACCCTGTATGGATGAAGGATAAAATTAGCCCCCAATCGACCCTGTAATAATTTGTTTCCTAACATCAACTTCCATATATGTGAGAATTCTAAATTTTAATTATTTCCATGATGATGGTGGATCTTATCTCATCCCCAGCATCCCATGTGTGAGTCTCAATCATAAACTTTGCAGTCGATAAACAGAAATTCGTTACATGTGCTGCTATCCCACGGGCATCGATGACGACGACAACGAACTTCAATGGTAAGCGAGATGCTGTCATATAGTCGGACTGTCAATCATCGGACGTCCGAGCGCTGTGAGTAGTGGCAGTGGACAGAGCGGCAAATGAAGTCCGTCGAGGACACACAGTACAATACAACGTGAAGCAAAGTGATGGATTTCTTGTTCGATTGTCACTCTGGAGACTGTACTCTGCGGCGCACATATTCGTAGTATGGGATGTATTTTATTTTGTTTTTCATGATAAAGTATTATTGTTTGCCAATCTCTGGTGCTTTGGAGTTTTAACAATTGCGGGGGGCCTTGGATGAGGATGTGTGATTGAGTTTGGAACCCATTTATGAGATGTCATTATGACGAGTGCTGATGATGATGATAATACGAGAGAAGCTTTGAGATTGCATTCCAACTGCTAAACGAGTATCGACGACTGACTTTGACCCAAAGAGGATTTTTATGATCACTGACGAGGCTTTATGTCATCAACAAAGCTACATCATGCGATTAGAGCTCAACGATCATTTGACACTGTCAACAGTTGATCTTTTCAGAAAATTGTATGCACTTATTTCTTTTTGAAATAAAGTCGTAAATTAGTGAGGACACATTTTTAACATTTTCATATTTGTACAGTATTGAGAGCACCTGCGGTCTCAAAGTTAATGAAATTTAAGGAACTTAAGTCAGGAAATCGAACAACTAGATATAGTCCATATGACGAGTTTGGATTTAAACCCACGAGTTAAGTATGCAGAATCCTTAATACCAACACCATTGTCTGTAGATACTGTCATGTTAATTGACTTGCTATGTGCTTATACGTTACTAGTCGACATGTTAGTAATAGCCTGTAAGTGGAGTTATTCAATGCCTTCTTCAAGGGATGCAAAATAGATTGCAATGTCGCCCAACGAAAACCAAATATACATGTCGGGATCTCAAGTTATTTGGCTCTCAAATTAATAGGGAAGCTAACACAGAAATTCATTGCGGTACGATGACGATGACCAACAATCACTTAGCGTTAGGCTGAATTCAATCTAGGTTGCGTGCACCTAATACTAGATGTGAAAAACCGAAACGTAATTTAAAGCAAATGTTGGTTGTTGTTGTGGAAAATGTTGGTCCCATGACTTTTCAAGCTATCTGGATGAAATATATTCTTCAAAGCATTGGGCCCATGCACTTTTTCCAGACGAAAACCGATCATCTGGCTGTCGCTGTACCAGACCTGGGAACTTAAGCATTAGCACTGATTTTGCACTACCATTGAAAAATTCACTGCTAGTGCAAGTTTACTTTCACTAGCACTGAAAATTTCACTGCAGAACCGCCGCTCTACCTACATACCATTTGAGAGATGGAGTGCTTTATTGTTGTATAAACTTGCTCACTTTATTCTGGCGCGCCCCGGATTCTCATTACAGCACTCAAATAAACTGCACCGGCTCGGATAATGACGTTGACTTAAAACATTTTATAGCCTCCTCGAGAAGATTTTTCTTAAGCTTAAGTATTTCCTGCTCTATGCTAAAATGACATAGTTTGGACTTTTAAGGCTCTAGCTAGGCTTAGTTTAGATTCACTGCAATTTTGTAATGTCAATGCAAAGGTGCCCCCCTGGCAGCTGACCTCCTCGTGGTGGGGGTGGGCAACGTGACTGGAATGTGCAGATGGGGTATCCTAAATAGTTATTCGAATCCATACAATCCAGTTACGGCTAACAAAGCTCACACCCCATGATGACAAGAAGAAAAGGACCGGCCTCGGATATTGCCAAGCCTGGTAAGCCACGGCATCTTTGGAGCCAGGCCTGAAGGGTGTTAGTATGCGAGCATCTGGTGGTCGGCCTGTCATGCTCGGTAGCCGGCCGGATCAAACCCGAAATATCTACGAGCTTCCTATCAATGGTCTCGCAGAGACAAAGCAGAGAGGTTCTGAAACTGTGGACCTTTTGATCCTCTTCCTGTCAGGAGTCGCACCCTCAATGTCTGCTCTGGAGGGAGTGGGGATACTCACAAGTCCCAGGTTGACAGACAGATTATTGGAGTGGATGCCATTAGGAGGGAGAGTTGCGATTTTAAAGCTCAAGCTTGAAAGATCAACTCTGGCCTTGGTGCAGGTGTATGCACCGAATCTTCAGTCAGAGCATGCAGCTTTCTTAGATGAAGTTGATGTTGCTCTTGAAAAGGTTGCAGATATTGATTCTTTTGTCCTGATGGGTGACTTCAATGCTCATGTGGGTGTAGATGTTATGACATGGGGGAGTGTGATTGGGAGGAACGGTGATCCTGATCAAAACGCGAATGGAGAGAAGTTGTTGGATTTTTGTTGTGAAAATGGCTTATCCATCATAAACACTATCTTACCACACAAAGACATTCACAAATACACATGGTACTGTCCAAGTCTTCAGCAGAAGTCGCTGATCGATTTCTTTGTGGTACCATCGTGTCTGAAGAGAATGGTCTGTGATGTTCGCGTATTGAGAGGGGCCGAACTGTCAACTGATCATCACTTAGTGCTGTGCAAACTGTGTCTTAACGAGAGAGTGCCTCCCCTACCAAAGCGTAAACCAAGGATGGTTACACGCATACGATGGGAGAGGTTACAGGACGATGAGATACGGGAGACATTTGCGAGGCAAATATCTGAAAGGTTTGAACGAATTCCAGCTGTTCCATCAAATGAAGAGGAAGAATGGCAACTGTTTTCCATAGCGGTTATTGCCTCTGCGGGAGATGTTTTTGGAGTGAAGCGGCTTGGTGTGGCGGCTGGTGGTGAGAAAAGGACTGCTTGGTTTAAAACGCCCGGAATTCAAGAAGCCATCAAAGAGAAGAAGAGATCCTTTAAGGTGTGGATTCACTTGGGGAACTCCGATTCACGAAATCGGTACACTGAGACGCGAAGAACCTGCAAGTTAGCTGTGAAAACAGCGAAAGAATAGTCTTGGAAGGAGTTTGGCGAAAAATTGGAACGTGACTACAGATCTGCAAATAAGATGTTCTGGCAGATCGTCCACCGACTTAATCCAAAGACGGTACACTTCTTTCCAATGAGAAGGACATCTTACGCAGTTGGAGCGAGCACTTATCAGAATTGCTCAATCACGAACAGGGCACCGAAGATGGCACACCTATGTTCGAGAGTATGGCGGAAAGTAGTCATACGGTAGAGGAAGTAACTTTGGCGATCAAAGCGGTAAAGGTTGGCAAATCTGCTGGTGTGGATGAAATTCGGCCAGAAATGCTCAAGGCTTTAGGTAAAGAGGGAGTACAATGGCCCTCGCGTGTAATTAAAGTGGTCTGGGAATGCGGTGAAACACCTGGTGATTTGCAAATGGGGGTGATATTTGCTCTTTTTTAAATAAAGGGACAAAAGAGATTGCGCCAACTATAGGGGTATATCTCTTTTAAGTCTCGCTGGAAAAGTCTTCGCTAAGGTGTTAGAAACGCGTTCCGGAGCTGTGGTTGAGGACAGTTTGGGCGATAAGCAGTGCGTTTTTCGTCCCGGTAGAAGCACAACCGACCAGTTATTCACTCTCAGAATGGTTCTTGAGAAGGCCTGGGGGTATACCAAACTTGTTTACACTTGTTTTGTAGATTTGGAAAAAGCATATGATAGGGTTCCTAGAGGCAAATTCTGGAGTGTTCTGCAGGAGTATGGGATTTATGGTTCTCTGTTAAGGGCGATTAAGTCTTTATATACAAACTGTAGAAGCTGTGTTTAGATAACCGGTGTTAAATCAATACCTTTCACTGTGGGCGTTGGACTCCGCCAGGGGTGCGTTTTGTCACATCTCCTCTTCATTGTATATATGGATTGGATGTTGCAGTGCAGCCGTGGCGGGGAATGTTTCGAAGTGGGAGACCTACAGATAAGTCATCTGCTCTTTGCGGATGATTTGGTCATCCTTGGGTCCTCTCAAACCGAACTTTAGCACGCACTCGAAAGGTTTGTAGCCGTTTGTGATGAGGCTGGAATGAAGATCAACGTGAACAAGTCAGAAGTAATGGTCGTTTCCAAAAAACCCATTCACTGCACTCTGCATGTTAGCGGAGTTCCACTGAAGCAGGTGGAGAAGTTTAAGTACCTCGGGATGGGAAAAGCAATGCCGAGTTATCCTGTGGAATTGGTCAGGCTGGATCAATTTTGAGAGAGCTTGGCCCATCTGTTGCAAGGAAGGCTGAACTTAGTGTTCAAGCTAAGCTATCGGCTTTTAACTCGGTGTATGTTCCAACTCTCATCTATGGTCATGAAATTGGGGTAGTGACCGAAAGAATAAGATCGCGGATAGAAGCTGCCGAAATGAGGTTCCTTCGCGGTGTTGCTAGAATAACTCGTAGGGATCGAGTGCGCAACACCAGAGTACGCGAGGCGCTCAATGTTGAGCAGCTACTTCTCCGAACGGAACGATCTATGCTTCGATGGTTTGGTCACGTAGTGCGTATGCCCCCAGATCGGCTTCCAAGACGTGCCATGGTGGCCCCACGGTAGGCCTAGAAATAGATGGTTGGACCAAGTCCGGCATCTCTCCTGGAGCCGTCTAGGGATTCCTCCTGATTAGTTCGAGTCAATGGCGGAGGATCGAGAAGGATAGAGAGTCCACCTGAGCATCCTACCTCCGCGACCCTCATGAAGGATTAGTGGGCCATTGAAAATCTATGTATGTATGTATGTAATGCAAATGTAATTTCAGTAATATTAAAATGTTCACTGCTAGTGCAAGTCAATTTTCACTAACATTGAAAATTTCACTGCTAGTGCAAAACAATTTTCACTAACATTGAAAAATTCACTGCTAGTGCAAATTGACTTTCACTAACATTGAAATTTTCAGTGCTAGTGAAAGTCAACTTGCACTAGCAATGAATTTGATTTTTTCAATGCATTGAACAATGCACTATTCCCAGGTTAGGCAAAAACTAAGGGATAAAGTACTTACTTACTTACTTACTTAGGTAGTGATACATCCGCAGTGGATCCTCCGGTTTTGCACGCTAAGTTAGTTGAGGTCCACCTTCACTTGTTTGCGCCACCTACCGCGGGGTCGTCCTTTACTGCGCTGTTTCAGGGTGGATTCTCTCATATTTGGCGCAACAGCTCATTAAATATCTAGGCCTAACTTCTGCCGCAGCTTGCATATGTTTGGTCTATTGTCAAAGCTGTATTGTCGGCATATTGGAACCTTTTGTGTATTGTTTGTGGCATGTCATTCATATACGAGTACACATAGCTTAAACAACAAATAGGACAATTACTGAGCGGCAAGCCGTTGTTCAGCTTTTTGGCTTACTTTTAAGCGAACAAACTTTGAAAAGTGATTGGACGTGGTAGGTAGGTAGGTAAGTGTGCTGGTTCTCATAAGAAAAGAGAAGAACCCAATTAGTATTAGGTGGCCTTTTGATACCACAAAACTCGCGTACCTGGATATAAAAGGCGTGTTGGTGTGGAGTCTCTAGATCCAGCTTGTGGAGTTTAAAAGGATTATTAAATCTTTAAGGTTTCTCTCTGAGACTTCCTCAAGGGAATCGAAATAGGGTTTTCCTAAAGCTTGTTGTCTGGCCCTAGCTAGTGCCGGATAGACGCATAAAAGTGGATAAGGGTTTCTTTCTCAGTTGTGGCATTGCAACTGCAACAGTGTGTGTTGTGTGGGATACCTAGTTTGACTGCATGGTCTCCTACAGACCAGTGACCCGTGTTGGTTGCTGTTCTCCTGGCGATGTCCCTACGCTTTCTGTTTAAGAAATCGGTTGTTTTTGATTTGTTGTAGTTTGGCCACATCTTTCTAGATATTACACAGGTTGTTAGCCTAGTCCGTCCAAGGTTGGCTTGTGCAAGGAATTTTGAGGATATTTCTGCTTTGACTGCCCTAAGCGGAATGTGGACTGATTCCGCAAGAGAGCTGTGGATTGCTGAGTCTTGCATAGCCAGTTCATCCGTAAGTCCATTTCCATTAACGTTACCGTGCCCTGAAACCCAAATCAGGGTCACTTTGAGTCGGCTATCTAGCGAAGCTAGCACATTTTGGCATTCAAGCACCAGGATGTAGTAACCGATGCAATGGCTTTGGTGGCTACTGGGCTATCCATAAAACGATAGTAGTGTATGAAGTTTTCTATAGTGCGCACTATCTCGTGAAGAGCTGTCTCTATTGATCTACCTTTGTGCGTACTGAGCTTTACTTTTTACTTATGTCCTGTATCCCCTTGTGGGTCCTAGGGCCTCTACTACGCCTACGCGCCATCGTGTACGGTTTCTGGCAATGTGTCTGAGTTCTCCCCAACTTTTCCCTAACTGCCGTGCCTCCTTCTCGACTGTTCTGCGCCATGTTTTCCGCGGACCGCCAGGTCTTCTGCCATCCTGAGTTAGAGGGTTCCATTGCATAGCATGGTTCGCTATGGAGCTGTCACCCTTTCGGAACGTGTGACCAATCCACTGCCACTTCCGCCGTTGGATAGTTGTGCCTATTGGTTCCTGACCCGTTCTCTCAAAAAGATGTTCGTTAGAGATACGATTGGGCCAGAAAATCCTTAAGATATTGCGCAGACACCTATTAACGAACGTTTGCAGCTTTCTGGTGATAGTAGTGGTCACTCTCCACGTGCTGCAACCATATAGCAGCACGGATTCAACGTTGGAGCGGAACAGTCTTATTTTGGTGCTCAAACTGATTGCATTGCTTCGCCATATTTTGGACAACATCCCGAACGCGGACTTTGCTTTGGCGATCCTGTTGGTTATATCCAGTTCGGTTCCACCATCGGTCGAGACAATACTCCCAAGATACTGAAAATCCTCTACTCTCTCTACCGGTTGTCCAGCAATGCATATTTGAGCCGATGAGTTAGTTCCAAGGCTGATGATTTTAGTTTTTGTCGTATTGATTTTCAGCCCGACGACACCTGCCTCCCTCTCCACATCTGCTGTCATTTGGTGGAGGTCCATAATTCTGTGGGAGAGTAAGCATACATCGTCTGCGTAGTCAAGATGTTTCAGTTGAGATGTAAGAGTCCATCGAATTCCTCCGTTTCCCGTCGACAAAGCTGCATGAAGCACATCGCTAATCACCAATAGGAATAATATTGGTGAAAGGATACAGCCTTGTCTTACCCCACTTTGGATTTCAAATTCCTCAGACAACCTCCCGCTGTGCAGAACGTGACATTTGGAGCCTTCATATGTAGCTTTGATAATAGCAATTAGTTTACCGGGAATGCGTCTCCTGCGTAAGGCACGCCAAATAAACTCCCTGTTGACACTATCGAACGCCTTCTCAAAATCGATGAACAGCAGGTGCAGTGGCGATCGATATTCAACACACTGTTCTATGATAATCCGCAGGGTGTTGATGTGGTCGGCACAGGAGGATCCAAAGCGGAAACCTGCTTGTTCGGCATCGAGTGTGTCTTCGAGATGTTGTTTGATTCGCTCAAGGATGATTTTAGTTATTATCTTAGCTACAGCAGGCAGCACGCAGATACCCCTCCAGTTTCCGCACTCCAATAAATTTCCTTTCTTAGGAAGCTTGACGCCCCCCTGGCAGCTGACCTCCTCGTGGTGGGGGGCGGGCAACGTGACTGGGATGTGCGGATGGGGTAACTTAAATAGTTATTCCCATCCATACAACCCAGTCACGGCTAACAAAGCGCACACCCCATGATGACACGAAGACGACCGGCCTCGGATATTGCCAAGCCTGGTAAGCCAGGGCATCCTTTGGAGCCAGGCCTGAAGGGTGTCAGGATGCGAGCGTCTGGTGGTCGGCTTGTCCCGCTCGGCAGCCGGCCGGGTCAAACCCGAAATGGCTACGAGCTTCCTGTCAATGGTCTCGCGAACCATTACGGGGGTCAAGGGGTGAACGCGCTGTGCACCGATAGGGGCACAGATGGACTCTCTGAGATTCGACAACGGCATCGACTTAGGATAGGCACATGGAACGTCTCATCGCTCACAGGGAAGGATCTTGAGCTTGTTGGGGAGGCTGTTAAAAGTCGACTAGATATAGTTGGCGTTTCTTCAACAAAGCAGAGAGGTTCTAAAACTGTGGACCTTTCGGGTGGGTGGAAGCTCTTCCTGTCAGGAGTCGCACCCTCAATGTCTGCTCGGGCGGGAGTGGGGATACTCACAAGTCCCAGGTTGACAGACAGAGTATTGGAGTGGATACCATTAGGAGGGAGAGTTGCGATCTTAAAGCTCAAGCTTGAAAGATCAACTCTGGCATTGGTGCAGGTGTATGCACCGAACCTTCTGTCAGAGTACGCAGCTTTCTTAGATGAAGTTGATGTTGCCCTTGAAAAGGTTGCAGATATGGATTCTTTTGTCCTGATGGGTGACTTCAATGCTCATGTGGGTGTAGATGTTATGACATGGGGGAGTGTGATTGGGAGGAACGGTGATCCTGATCAAAACGCGAACGGAGAGAGGTTGTTGGATTTTTGTTGTGAAAATGGCTTATCCATCATGAACACCATCTTTCCACACAAAGACATTCACAAATACACGTGGTACCGTCAGAGTCTTCAGCAGAAGTCGCTGATCGATTTCTTTGTGGTACCATCGTGTCTGAAGAGAATGGTTTGTGATGTTCGCGTATTGAGAGGGGCCGAACTGTCAACTGATCATCACTTAGTGCTGTGCAAATTGTATCTTACCGAGAGAGTGCCTCCCCTACCAAAGCGTAAACCAAGGATGGTTACACGCATACGATGGGAGAGGTTACAGGACGATGAGATACGGGAGACATTTGCGCGGCAAATATCTGAGAGGTTTGAATGAATTCCAACTGTTCCATCAAATGTAGAGGAAGAATGGCAACTGTTTTCAACAGCGGTTATTGCCTCTGCGGGAGATGTTTGTGGAGTGAAGCGGCTTGGTGTGGCGGCTGGTGGTGAGAAAAGAACTGCTTGGTTTAAAACGCCCGGAGTTCAAGAAGCCATCAGAGAGAAGAAGAGAGCCTTTAAGGTGTGGATTCACTTGGGGAACTCCGATTCTCGAAATCGGTACACTGAGGCGCGAAGAACTTGCAAATTAGCTGTGAAAACAGCGAAAGAACAGTCTTGGAAGGAGTTTGGCGAGAAATTGGAACGTGACCACAGATCTGCAAATAAGATGTTCTGGCAGACCGTCCGCCGACTCAGAGGAAAAAAGTTGAATATCGTTGAAGGAGTCAAATCCAAAGACGGTAGACTTCTTTCCAATGAGGAGGACATCTTACGCAGATGGAGCGAGCACTTTTCAGAATTGCTCAATCCCGAACAGGGCACCGAAGATGACAGACCTATGGTCGAGAGTTGGGCGGAAAGTAGTCCTACGGTAGAGGAAGTAACTTTGGCGATCAAATCGCTAAAAGTTGGCAAATCTGCTGGTGTGGACGAAATTCGGCCAGAAATGCTCAAGGCTTTAGGTAAAGAGGGAGTGCAATGGCTCTCGCGTGTCATTAAAGTGGCCTGGGAATGCGGTGAAACACCTGGTGATTGGCAAATGGGGGTGATAGTTCCTCTTTTTAAAAAAGGGGACAAAAGAGATTGCGCCAACTACAGGGGTATATCTCTTTTAAGTCTCCCTGGAAAAGTCTTCGCTAAGGTGCTAGAAAAGCGTTCCAGAGCTGTGGTTGAGGACAGTTTGGGGGATGAGCAGTGCGGTTTTCGTCCCGGTAGAAGCACAACCGACCAGTTGTTCACTCTCAGAATGGTTCTTGAGAAAGCCTGGGAATATGCCAAACCTGTCTACACTTGTTTTGTGGATTTGGAAAAAGCATATGATAGGGTTCCTCGAGGCAAACTCTGGAGTGTTCTGCAGGAGTATGGGATTGATGGTTCCCTGTTAAGGGCGATTCAGTCTTTATATACAAACTGTAAAAGCTGTGTTCGGATAAACGGTATTAAATCAATACCTTTCACTGTGGGCGTTGGACTCCGCCAGGGGTGCGTTTTGTCACCTCTCCTCTTCATTGTATATATGGATTGGATGTTGCAGCGCAGCCGTGGCGGAGAATGTTTCAAAGTGGGAGACCTAAGGATTAGTCATCTGCTCTTTGCGGATGATTTGGTCATCCTTGGGTCCTCTCAAACCGAACTTCAGCGCGCACTCGAAAGGTTTGTAGCCGTTTGTGATGATGCTGGAATGAAGATCAACGTGAACAAATCGGAAGTAATGGTCGTTTCCAAAAAACCCATTCAGTGCACTCTGCATGTTAGTGGAGTCCCACTGAAGCAGGTGGAGAAGTTTAAGTACCTCGGGGTTTTATTCACGAGTGATGGGAGGAGCAATGCCGAGTTATCCTGTAGAATTGGTCAGGCTGGATCAATTTTGAGAGAGCTTGGCCAATCTGTTATAAGGAAGGCCGAACTTAGTATTCAAGCTAAGCTATCGGTTTTTAACTTGGTGTATGTTCCAACTCTCACCTATGGTCATGAAATTTGGGTAGTGACCGAAAGAATAAGATCGCGGATACAAGCTGCCGAAATGAGGTTCCTTCGCGGTGTTGTTGGAATAACTCGTAGGGATCGAGTGCGCAACACCAGAGTACGCGAGGCGCTCAACGTTGAGCAGCTACTTCTCCGAACGGAACGATCTATGCTTCGATGGTTTGGTCACGTAGTGCGTATGTCCCCAGACCGGCTTCCAAGACGCGCCATGGTTGCCGTACCATCAGGTAGACGACTTCGCGGAAGGCCCAGAAATAGATGGTTGGATCAAGTCCGACATCTCTCTTGGAGCCGCTTAGGGATTCTCCCTGATGAATTGGAGTCAATGGCGGAGGATCGAGAAGGATGGAGAGTCCACCTGAGCATCCTACCCCCGCGACCCTCATGAAGGATTAGCGGGCCATTGAAAATGAATGAATGAATAGGAAGCTTGACGATCATTCGCTTTTTCCACTCGTTAGGAAAGCTCTCAGCTTCCCAAGCTCTATCTATAAGTGGAAGCAGAAGCTCAGCCGATGTTGTTGGCGCTGCTCGTAAGAGCTCTGCTGGAATACCGTCAAGTCCTACCGCCTTGTTAGTTTTGAGTGCCTTGATCGCGGTAATGATCTCATCTTTACTGGGAGTCGTGGTGCGTATTCGGGAACTTCTCACCTCGGGCATCTCAGTCTGATTTGGGAGCATATCGCTAGCGAATACACGGTTCAAAACCGTAGCAAAATGCTCTTTCCATCTCTTGAGCTGGTCCTCATCCGAAATGAGCAAGGAGCCGTCTAGGCTTTTCACTGGGTATTGGCTGGAGCTGCGACCACCTGTCAGCTCTTTCGTGATTCTGTAGACAGTCCTGCTGTCGCACCTCCGTGCAGCTTCTTCTGCTTCTGTAGCCAGCGCATTGATGTAGTTGCGCTTGTCACGACGTACGCTACGCTGAACTTCTCTCATCTTCATGCGATATAGGGACTCTAGCTGCAACGCGAACTTTTAGCTGTTTTCGTTCGTCAATCCTTCGTACTGAGCTTTGGAGAGGGATGTTTCTATTTCACATCGCAAATGGTTGTCCAGAAGTCGCTCGAGAGTCTTTAGTACAAAGGGAGTTAGACTAATTGGCCTGAAATCTTTCGAGTTTTCATGACCGCGTCTGCCTGCCTTTGGGATGAAAACCAATCTCACTCGTCTCCATAAAGGTGGTACGTGGTTGTTCAGTAAACAGCTCCTGAAAATCGGTGTGAGCCATGGGATTGCTAGGTCTTGCAACCTCTGTAGCATATTGGATAAAATGCCGTCCAGGCGCGGGGATTTACAAGGAGCGAAGCTGTTTAAGACCCAGGAAATTTATTTCTCTGTAATAATGGGTATGGGGTTTTCCCAGACATTAAAAAGTGTGCGCTGAGAGTTTGTAGGCTCTCCACTATTTTCTGTGCATCCGGTAAAATGGGTGTTTATCAGAAGTTCTAGAGATTCTGCTGTTGATTCACCGCGTTCGTTGTTCTTTTAGCTGCCCCATACCATATGTGTGGTGCTGGAGTCGCAGCCCATCATTAGGTTGGTCTTTGTAGTGGAGATGCTGGTTGTTACGTCATGTTCTTCCTCCGGCGGTGCTTGTCGGTCGTGTGCCATATAGACTGCTGCGATTATGAGGTTCGCCCCGCCCGCGATCTCTATTTTAACAACTGTTAAATTAGGAGAGCTAAATTTGGACATATAAAGGTTTTGATATTTTTTTTTTTTTAGCTAGAATGCAGGTTCCTTACTTACCTTAGTTGATGTTATTGCGGTTGTAGAAAAGGTTGTATTGGATAGGACCTGATAAAACAAGGAAAACATTTTACTGGGAGGGGATCCATCTAATTCCTTTCTCTGTTCTAATGGGTAGATTTCTGTTGTGAGTTAAATCACTTGTGGGATTTTTTTAAGGTGAACGTGAGGTAATAGGAAGGTTCTTTAGGAACCCAAGCAAAGTACTTCGACCTACAAAGTGATTTTTTCTACTAAACAATGCTTACAAACTCAGCTTTCCCTTAAAATTCTGCCTAAAATATTCACATATCATGTTATTGGATGATGTACTAAAACCTATGGGGATTCCCCATCCTACTGATGGCCAGTCCTGGATAATTTTAACCTCTTGAGGCATAAGTTAGTTAAGTTGTGTATTTCCAATGACTATGGGATTGGAATTCCAAATGGCATCAAGCCGTTTGACATTGTCATTTGATCTTCAAGACATTATTGAGTACGGTTTTACCTTTGAATATATATGCATTGCCACTCCTGATAATATGTTACCGAAGTCGAAGTAGGTAAAGAGGGCACCAAGCAGACACAATTTCTGCCATCTCCAACAGTAGTCTTATAGTACGGATGCGTCTTCTTATCTTAAAGAAGTAATAGAAACCGTACATCTGGGTCGAGACTTTGCTCCTTTTTTTTAAGTGGGCGGGTCTGGAGATATAAATGCTCGATGATGCCTATCGAAGTTCTGCGACCTACCTAGTAATTTTTTGTACTATCTCCTTGAAAAGGAGTCGTTGAGCGAATTGCGTCCTTGCTGAAATCAAGTTCTCGAAAGAAGCTTTGGATTATGTGGGTTGAGGAGGAGATTAAATCAAATGGAGAGGTCAACCCTTCATGAAAATGTTTTGACTGCTACGAGCAATTGCGGGACATTCACACGTAATACGCTCGGCAGTTTCAGTGTTCTCAAGACATAGGCTGTCTGTTAAAAACTTTGCATTATATTTTCCTTTGTCTTTCGTCTTTCTTTTTTAATTTTTTTCCAGGTACACCATTTTATTTAACGACGATAACACATTAGTTGGGGGAGCAACGACCAATCAGACAACCGTGCTCCTGGAGTTTTCTTCTCAAATCTCTCAAGTTGGTGAAGATGAGGAAGACCGAAAGATCCATCCACCATCAACTTCGTCATCTTATTGTTCTTATTGTAACGGATACAGCTCAGCAAAAATGAATGGCATCAAATGAACACTTCTCATGTTAAGGCTATCAAAACCTAAATATAGCTTTATATCTATATGGGTACATTTTCTCTCAATTCCTGTCAAAATAGCCTCAAACATCATCAAACGCATACTTGACTGCCTAACTGCGCAAAAGCACTCATATCTCAATTGAAAAATCTCTCCTCCGGTTGTAATCTACTAACTCCAGTGTACGCAGCTACCACTTAACCGTGTTCAATTATCCGCCTAAAGTGCATATCATTGCTTTAGCTACTCTAAACTGATGAAATATGCCATTCGTCGATGACGACTCGCAAAACTTCTCTCGATATTGGAAGTGAAAGAACCTACTTAAGTCACCGAAAATATACCACCGCACACCACCCCTTAGTCCTGAACATTGAGCTCGGTTTCGTTCCACACCTCATGGCACTCTCGAATTGAACTCCATATTCACTTCATTCTGTGCGCCACCTCCTGCCCCCCGATGACGACGATGACGATGACGCCGACGACCAGGCCATTCAGTTAGTATGAATGGCCTCAATGGCGGATGAATGAATTGGTTGGTGGTGGTCGTTCGGCTAACCGGCCAGCATCTCGTATCAAGCCAACGTATAAAAGAACCATTTTGACAGGTTCAACATAACTGAACCGAACCGAAAGTAGAACAATGTCAGTGAACTATGAGTGCTGGCTAGAGAGTGCCTCTGTAGCAGTGCCGACCGCCGACCGCCGCCGCGCTGCCGTATTACTGTTGTTCGGTTGCCACTGGCTGCGTACGCAGTCATAGAGTCAACAATTGAAATGGCCAACACTGAGGTAGACCCGACCATAAGGCAAGGCGGGGGTAAACCTGCTTTGGCGGTTTCGAGAACACACCGCGCAAGATGTGTCCGATCAAATTAGTCTCGTTTTCTGCTCACTTAACACACAGAGGAGCTCATATGAGCTTTGAGCTCTCGTCGAATCCATCGTCACCGTCGTCATCGCCGTCGCCGTCACCGTCGTCGTCGTTGTCGAGTTATTTGCATTCCAATTGTTGTTGCTGGCTTTTATTGCTGTTCTTGTTCTTTATTTGCTTTTAATTTGGTTGCTTGTTTTATTGGTTAAATTATAATTGAATCGAATGGATTGGTGAGTTGTAAAGGAGTTCGCTGCTGTAGTCTGTTTGCTGGATGATGGATTGGGTAAATATTGTGAATCTTGACGAGGCAGGCAGGGATTTATTAGCGTTATTATGGTGATCTGGAGAGTGCTGATGGACGGAAGGCAGCGGAGCGACGGTGGCAATGATCATAGCAAGTGACCCAAATACAGAGTTCAACAGGCTTGTTGTGTGAGAAAAGCTAGAGGAATGCAATTTTTACCATTCGGTGAAAGCAGTAAGCCGGCCGTCTTCGTCGTCGTAGTGTTCAAGAGGAGCAATGAGGAGATTGAACTGAATATTTTCTTTGAATTTTACACAAAAGGTGAAGTACATGCATAGTTGGGTGGTATATGCGGGTATAGATAAATGAATATCGTCAAAGGTTGTAGGCCAGTAGCTGGTACTCAAATGTTGGTTGGTAAGTCAGTCGATTTAAGCTGCCCACAGATTTCTTCATACAAATGACAATTATTGCAAGTGGTTCCACTATTAATTGAGGTGTTGGATACCCTTGAAGCTAGTATTTAGGTATTTGTACCTAAGAAGGAAAAGGCCGATATTTTACAGACCAAACTGGATACGGTTCGTACACATTTATGCTAAGCAGAGGGTCACTGGGCTTAGCATTCTTAAGGAAGAATTTGCATTCAACTCTAGCAAAGCAGTCGATGTACTTTCACAAGAAGGAGAAGACCAAAATACTCTGCGTTTGGCTACCCAACGATAAATTAAAACCATTCGGAGCTTTAAACCAAGTGAACTTAGCTTCTCCGTCATTTTCTTGAGAGATAAACCGCAGTTTAAGGCGGCTTCTGAAGTAAAAGAGCATGATTCCGGGAACATGACTGCCGCTTGACTGTTGGTGAAAATGCTAATATTCCTGACAGATATTCGACCTGATTGTCGTTGGCGTTTGTCGCTTTTCGATTTATTTTATTCATAGCTACGATCTGCTGAACGTTTAACATTACTAAGCAATTTGTTTGTCATGTAGAACACTATTACAACTCTTTCACAGTGAAAAAGTTATGAAAATGGTTTCGTGCTACATCTGAAGAATAAAACGACAATTGTCGAAAAGCGATATACGCCAACGACAATCAGGGTGATTGCATTACATTTCAATCAGGACTTAGCTTCCTTGATTGCAACCTGAAATACGCTGCAGCGATCTGGGTGGCGAAAAAAGATGCCAAGGTTGAGCTTTTCAGAAAAGATTCTACAACCCTCTCCGCTTCGGTATTGGAGCTATCTGTGTAGAAGTGGACTGAACTACCATCCAGAGCTCCCTTATCATCCCCTTCAATGCAGTCAGGAATGTTCGTTCGAAAGTCAAGGTCAAACCTCAGTTTCGGCGGAGTATAGTCGGTGTTTTCATGGGTAAGGTTAAAAGTATCAAGGATACATGAAGAGTGGCCAACGTGATAACTGGACCACTGCAAGGAGACTTTTAGGTGGATAGCAGCACTGTGAACCAAAAATATCTAAGGGCAACAGAAGAAACACAATATGTTATACCGCAGAAGGGGTAGTAATTAGTGCTGATTAGCTAGCTAGGAAGAATTCTTTGGAAATATTTATTTTATCTGAACTTTTAAACACAACTTTACTTTAGGGGATAACTTTAACACGAGGAAAAGTAACAAGTTCATATTATGCCGGATAGAATGACAGGCTAAGAAAACCATTTGTCGCTTCAATAGAAATTCCTCAGTGTAGTCCAGAAAATGTTTCGAGATCAAGGAATTTCAAAGCTGACCCCTGCTTGCCTACCATTTAATATATTTCTACCTACATGTGTCCTTTTTAAGACCAGTGGAGTATTAGTGACTGTCTGTTCCATAAGGCTGATGACGTTTCGATATTATTCCTCCATAGGAGACATTTTCGACTTCGTAAGAATGGTGAAAGATTTCCTGATTTAAAGCTGACTTATTGATGCTATAGATACATCTTCATGGTCGTACTGCCTTCAAGACCTTGGACGTAGTAAGCCAGGTGTATGTATCAATGCTCCGGGGAAAGAGCACTTTAACTAAAACCCTGTCAATCAAATTCAATGGGCATTTTCATATAAGTAATGAAGGAATTGGAAAGCTTTAGGCCACGGAATTTTGTCAGGAGGCTATATTCAATACACAAAAGGCCCCACTGGCAGACAAGCCAACATACCCATTTCAGCTGGCCACAATGAATGTAGCAATAACCTGTAATAGATTGTTAGATAGAGAAACATCTAGCTTGGATGTCAGATCAAACTTGGCAGTCAGACCCAGACCAATAGGTTTCACCTGAAATAAGTATTATCCTCAAAGGAAATAATGCCTCTTGAGATCTGTCATCCCTTCAACTTCTCTGGAGATCAGCTGTAACAGATTGAGGGCAATCTTTGAAAACGTGGGTTGATTGACATAAGGCAAAAACGTTGGATGTTCGAAACGCATTTAATCCCACAAACCTTTTACTTTGTGCTTCTTCAGACATACCACAGGATTTTTGGACAATACCACTACAATTGCGGCTAACGAGCTTTCAGAACAATACAATCGAATTTGGTTAATGATGGCTTGAAACTAGCAGGACAGAACACGAAAGTAAGGCAAATCAGTACGAGAAACAATAAAGAAACAATCGTACTTGCTCGTACATGAAACTCTTTTGGAAATGGCCAAACTTTTAGAATCAATAGCGCAGTATCCGATAGTGACTTTGGTTACTTTAGAGGCCGTTATTCTCCTGTGTTTCAAAAATTGGTTAGACCTTCTCTGATCTAGTACTGGCAATGCAAGCCTAGGAATATTAGAGTAATCTATGTGTTTGCGTCTATGGCATGTACTGTCTTAAGCATTATCATGGACTTAACAAACTATTTTGGGGCATTGATGTTGGTTAGACTTACCTATGGTATTCGTACCAGAAGAACTTAAAGAACTTCTTGTTAAGACAGTTGCCTTAGATCTGGCTGGTACTATCTACCTTTTGATACATATTACGATATCAGTCTGCAATACACTATTTATGGCCAAGCTTTCAATGATCTGACGGTTGGAAGAAGGTGGAGCATATTTTTAAGTGCCGCTGTTAGGCAGGTTCTCACTCCACCAGTGATGCTGAAACATGCTATTCCTTAAAAATTTTCTAGTAAATTAAGGTTGAAATTCTTCTATTGGGCTGTGCTTACCCATAGCTGCAAAGTTTTAGCAGCCGACAGCTACGCCTTTCTCTAAGCGTTTACCCGATGCTTCATTTACATCAAACAATTAATTTTTTTTCGAGTCACACTGAATTTATGGTTCCTTCTGACAACTTGCCGGGGATTTACAATTATGTGAATGTCATCATGATTGAGTAGATTCCATCAGCTACAGTCGCTCTCGAAATTAAATGCACACCTATCATAAAAAACACATCCTTCTTTCTGTCAACGTTAATAGTTTTCAAAATAATTTGTTTATATAGAATAGTTCATCTTTCCAATATTTTCCTTATAATAATAAAAAGAAAAACCAAAAATAAGTACACTATGTCAATATTTATACAAATGAAAAGTTTAAAAGTACTGAATTTCATCACACAAAATTCATCGTACATTGCATTAAAAAATAAGTAAATACAGAGACAAAAGATTTTTAATGGAAAATATAAAAGATTCTTTTTCTTCCTATTTCGAAGAGTTTATGATCCGCAAACAAGGGATCAGAACCCTCCCACTTCACCGCATTTCTACTGATCCGCCTGTGGGGTTCGTCTATTTGACCTAAGAAAATATCGACAGGCCCGCCGGTTTTGGATCACTTGGTTACTGAGGCCAGTGAAATGCCGATGTCGTCGCATTTGTGTGATCCAGGTGTTTATAGGCCTGCCTCTCCTGCCTTGCGATGTCTTTGGAATGTTCATTGATATTGAGTTTTTAACAGGGTTCATATTGTATCTTCTTTCGTGGCATTACCAACTTCGCCGGTCGGGCTCTATTTTTTATACGATGGTTTCCTTGATGTGAAAGCTTCCACGAATCTTCGAACTTCTTTTTCAGCCAAGCTTTGTCACTCCTGCTTTCATGCAAATCATTTTCATCTCAGCTGCCGTGAATTTGCTCCCATATTTGTTGTACAACTTCCAACATTGTGAACCGTATGTGAGCGCTGGACACACAACTGCGGTGTAGAGCCTTCCTTTCACCTTAGGGGGAATTTTTCAGTCACAGAAGATAGCGGAATTTTCACGCCATTTCATCCACCCTACGCATACGCGATGATTGATATCGTCATCACAGGTTGCTTTGCTATTGATCATAGATCCCAGATATTTGAATTCTTCGCACTTGGGAAGCACTGTTCCATTCGAATAAATATCTGGAATAGGCCTGAGTGGATCAGAGAACGGGCTGCTGCCCATTACTTACTTACTTTGTCTTTTTTGAACTAATACGCTACACATTTCCCTCCAAACCCACACATCTAGTTCTCGTTGCAGGGAGATGCAAAGGTACATAGAGGTGCATAGAGGAAGGGGTATTCCCTACACCATGGAAATTGCAATATTTAGTGCTGCTTCCAAAGGGCAATACGCCGCCCGGACAACCATCATCGTATCGCCCAATATGCCTGCTCGATACGCTGGGAAAGATCATAGAGCGTATCATCTATAACAGACTGCTTGCGGTAGCGGAGGAGCCTTGTCAGACTGTCAGTACGGCTTCAGAAAATCACGCTCTACCGTCGATGCCATAAAGGCGGTAGTAGATAAAGCAACTGAAGCAATACAAGGGAAAAGGTGGAAATGGGGGACGAAGAAATACTGCGCAGTAGTAACGCTCGACTTCAAAAATGCGTTCAACGCGGCAAGCTGGTCATTCATCAGGAGATCCCTGGCCAGGATGGATACACCATACTACCTGCTGAGGATAGTCACGGACTACTTCAGCAATAGGAAGCTAAGATACCATACTGACGATGACGTTAAGCACTACAGTGTTTCCGCGGGAGTCCCGCAAGGGTCGGTTCTGGGACCTCACCTATGGAACATTATGTACGACGGAGTTCTGCGACTAACATTGCCCGAGGGAGTCGAAGTAATTGGCTTCGCTGACGATATGGCAGTGGTAACAGTAGCCAAGCACGTACACGAGGTGGAGTCTGCCACGGATGAGGCAGTTATAATAATAAAGGAATGGCTGGAGTTTACCGGTCTGGAACTAGCTGCCCACAAGACCGAAGCTGTCCTAATAACCAGCCGCAAAAAGGTGGAATACGCCAGCTTCCGAGTCGGAAACCAGACAATCAGGTCCAAAGAATCCCTGAAGTACCTTGGAGTCATGCTCGACAACAGGCTTCGCTTCAAAGCCCACGTCAAGTACTCTAGTAAGAAAGCATCGCTGATGCAGGCAGCACTCTCCCGAATGCTCCCGAACATCGGCGGGCCTGGAGACGCCCGCAGGATCCTGCTGTCCAGAGTGGTCAGCTCGGTACTTCTATACGCTGCCCCGATATGGGCAGGTGCACTGGCGAAAAATGAGTGCAGGAAGAAGCTATCATCAGCTCACAAGCTCTGCGCAATCAGAGTAACCAGCGGTTTCCGAACTATCTCCGATGATGCAGCCTGCGTTTTAGCTGGGATGGTCCCAATCGACATCCTCGCTGATGAGATGCAAGAGGGTATACCTTAGACGTCCCTCGAACCGGCAAGAGACAAAAAGGATTAAGGAGGAGGAAAGGGCAGCATCAGCAACGCTGTGGCAAACCAGGTGGGACAGCTCTACCAAAGGCAGGTGGACCCACAAGCTCATTCCCACTATAAAATCATGGACAGAGAGAGCGAGGGGGAACTGTAACTACCACCTCGAACAGTTCCTGTCCGGACACGGTGACTACCGGAAATACCTCCATAGATTTGGACACGATAGTTCGCCTCTGTGTCCAATATGTCCAAACGAAAAAGAGGACGTGGAGCATGCAGTGTTCTACTGCAGACGCTTTGCAGAAGACAGAGCAAACCTGCCAAGTCCAGAAAATCTTGTAAGTCACATGACGTGATCAGAGGGCGAGTGGATGGAGATCTGCTCATTCATAGTGTGTGTGCAGAATGCGCTGCGAAGAGCAGAAGCCCTAAGAAGAGCCCAAGAGGCGGCCTCGGAGACTAGAGCATAATTGCTAACCAGCCCCGCGAAGAAATACCTGACGGCAGTACCGCGGGGAGAGTGGCTGAAGTGTGTAGGGTGTGTGTTTAGTACGTAGGCGTATTCCTGGAATCGATTACTCAGGTTTGCGAATCATGCATGCTAGTAGCACTCGGGCTATTAGTATCTATGAAGATTACACATTCTTGGCGCAACCTAAAAAAAAAAGAAGTTCTCGTTGCAGGGATACAGGATCCTCCCTTATGATAGCTCCATCGCTAGCAAAGAATAATTGATGTACCATGGGGTCCATCACTTTTCCTTCAAGTAGATAGTCAAGGACTGTAATAAAGAGCAAACGACTTAAGACGCTCCCCTGATGCACCCCGACTTTGATTGGGAAATCTTCGGTTACTCCAGCGGGACATCTTACTCTTGTCTTTGCTTTTTACTGCCTGTACGTAGCATTCTGGAACCCCTCGATATCTTAGAGGCGCCCATATCAGATCCCGTGACTATCTGTCGAATACCTTTTCAAAGTCAACCAATATAATATGCAAATCCTTAAGGAATCAAGATGTTTCTCCTTATAATTTGGATGGCATCTATGGTTGATTTACCCGCAAAACCGGCACTGATCAGCAGATGAGCCGTGTTATTTTTTGCAGTCGGCCACCTAATAGCTAGCTTGATCGAACGGTAGTTATCACAGTTTCGCATATCACCCTTCCCTCTGTATACAGGGAGAAAGTCACTTTCCTCCATTGATTCGGAATTGGATCACCTCTCGTAAATTTGAAGATGAGAGTTTGAGCCATCTGAACCCGATGTCTCCCATCTTTTTCCAGAACTCAGAGGGCATCTCGTATGGCCCAACCAGTTTTCATTTCTTGGAGCACTTGACTTCACTAACTTCTTTAACTGTAATGTTGAGTAATTCTTCACAGTTAGGGGTGGCTCTTGGAAAGTATAGCCAGGGGAAACTGTTCATTCAAAAGTTCTTCACAATACTGCCACCACCTCTGCAGAATTTTGTCGTCATCCACAAGAAGCTGGCCATGAGCATTATGAACTATGTTAATGAACTTTGGCGAACGAATCTCCTGAGCATTCCTCCTTCTTTGGGTGGCTATTTGGAAGATGGTTTCGATCTTTTTCATATTGTGTCTTCGCAGCTCCTTGATAGCCTGATTTGCATCAGCAACCGGGGAAGATATTTTCTCCAGCTCCCCATACAGGCCGTCCGTACTCTGTGCTTGAAACTGGGTGCACTTCTTCTTCGCTTTTTTCTTGCAGCATCTGTATTCCGCTTCGAGGCGAGCTTTTTCGTCACTATTATTAGAGGGGCACTTTGACGAAGCTTTAAAAGCCGCTCTCATTTATCACTTCCTTGGCTTCATCACTCCATCACCATGTTTCTTTGGCGTGTTGGTGATGGTCTTTTGAAGCTCCGAGCCGTGAGTTGACCTTCTTTAAGCAAGTTCGCTGTAGGGAACCCCACATATTTTGTGCTCTGCACTCTTCATCCTCAGCTCCGTTGATGGTGTGAGAGAGGTGATTTTTCATTACGAAAACAAAAGCCTCGCCTTTTTCTTTGTCCAGATTGTACCACTTGATTTTCTCAGACACCCTTGTTTGTTTGACTTTCTTTGGTGTCTTCAGAAAAATTTCTGTTAGCAGGAGATGGTGTTGCCGAGCGATCGCCTCTCCCAAGATCA
Organism: Brachypalpus laphriformis; assembly: GCA_945910035.1. Lineage (NCBI taxonomy): Eukaryota > Metazoa > Arthropoda > Insecta > Diptera > Syrphidae > Brachypalpus > Brachypalpus laphriformis. Next base: position 42,524,336 of record OX246756.1, read on the forward strand.
CTTTGCAATGTTTTACCCGAGGCTTCATGAAACTGGCTACCAAATGGTAGTCAATCTGGGTTTCATCTCACCTGATCACCACTGCTGTAAGTGATCAGGTGTCGATGAACATGGTATTTAACACGATAAAACCATGTGATTTGCACATGCTTATGATGTCTTCACCAGGAAGGTTCCTGGTGCCGTATCCCAGTCCTCCATGGCAATCTTCATAGTCTTCGTTTGACTTCCCGAAATGTCCATTCAAATCTCCTCCAACAAACAGAAACTCTTCCTTTGGGATGTCCTTAAGGAGATTGTGGAAATCTAGCCAAAGTGCATATTTATCCCTATGATCACTCCCAATTTGAGGAGCATATGCACTGAAAATATTCCACACCTCTCTTTGTATTACTAGTTTGAGATATATTAAACGATCGCTGAACTTCGAAATGGACAAGGTGTTTCCACTTTGCTCTGCCGCAAGGATGATACCGATTCCGTTCCTACCCTGTTCCGTTCCATAGTAGTAGAAAATATAAAAGTACTAATATGCAACTATGACAGAGCCGTGGCATGGACTTCACTCACGTTTGCTTGATCCTGTTTTTTTAACTCATGCTTGTCTGAATAGTTAATATTTTTCAACCGAGTGTTGACGTTCTGCCACAAATACTCGATAAGGCTAACGTCCAATGATTATGGTGTTGTTTTAGGCTATTTTGGAGCATTGTACAGCAATCATTCAGGTTCATTATCTTGTTGAAAATGTTGTAAAAATCGAAATACAAGGTTAGTTTCTGCGCAGAATTGTGCATATTTCCTTAAGGATATCTAAATACTTAATTTTGTCCACTGTAGTCTCAACGAATTCAAAACTTCCGGTTCCATGGAACCATTAGCAAATACTAGAACAATAGCTACCATAGAGCCCCATAAGCTATTGCATCAGCATCCATGGTTCATTGTACTTATTTTTAATGCAATGCACGCTCAATTTTCTGTGATGAAATTCAATACTTTTTAACTGTTTACTTGTAAACATAATAACACAGTGTACTCATTGTTAGCTTCGTTTTTTATTATTATAAGAAAAATATGTGAAATATGAATTATGTAAATAAATAATTTGAAAAACAATTTCTTAGTGTTGAAAAAAGGAAAAATATGTTTTTATGATAGGTGTACGCTGAATTTTGAGAGTAACTGTATATTTTCGCACCCAATTTGAACTATTAATTATAGAATTCATAAGACTCCAAATAGTGTGGTAAAATAAAAAAAAAAAGTGACCTCATGACGGCACCTCCGGACCGGAGCTGTAATAAATCCCCAAACTCAAAATAATAAATTTACACAAACGTTGTTTACATAAATGCCTGTCTGTCACAATTATATCTTTTTAACATATTTTATATATCTGTATCCACGCATATTCCATTCATGAAAAACTGCTCAACCCAATTTAAATTTAACCTTTTTCAAAAATCTACAAAAAATACCCACGAGACAGTGATTTCTAAAAATATAGGCTACCTCTACCTACGTTAAAGAATCTAGATATAAAAAAAATTATACGAAGCGAATTAATAACAAATTGTTTTCCGTTTGTCGGAAATTGATTTGTAATGAATATTTAAACCAAACGACGAACTAACAAATCTTTTAACCATTTAAACATAATTTTTCATCCCATGAAACAAATTCTTTCGGGGAAAAAAGTATATTCCAACCCAACAACAACGAACGAACGAAAAGAACCAAATCCGAAGAACTCATAAATTTCTTTTAATAAACTAATGAGTTCTTTGTCACCCGAGGGATACATATCTATGCATGTAGATACAGAGAAATCCGTATGTAGATGAACGTATCTGTATCTACGGGGCTCTGGCTCTCATAACATAAATATTTTAATCTTTCAACCATATAGTTCGTGGGACAGAGTGTGTAGTGCTGCACATATCATATGGAACAATGGGTTTTTGTGGTCAAGAGATGCCACCACTTAATCTGAATGATGCTGCGCGTCGAAGTCGTCGTTTATATCCAATGGATGCGTAGTAAAGTAGAATGTAATGAAAATTCTCCATCACAAAATCATCAGAAGATTTATTTATATTTGTTTTTTTATTTTTTGTTTTCTTTTTTTTGAGGATGAATATCTCTGAGGTTATTCTTCTTCTATCCTTTATATACATAATGCTTAGGGAACAGTTTTGTTATTTTTCATTTGTGTCTATTTTTCTTTTATTGAAATAAACTTCTGGTCTATGGAATATGATTGCTGCAAAAAAATTTAAGAGAAATTGTTTATTTGGATGCGAAGATAGAGAAATGGAGGTAATATTACAGTTACACAGAGTGACCAATTAGGAATAAAGGCATTAATCGACACAATAATTAAGATTGAGAATTGAGCGAGTAAATAAAAAGATGCAATGGAACGCTAAATTTGATGTTGATACTTCATCTTTTTAAGTAGACAAAGGGTTATGATTTGTGAAGTTCAGATTAAATTATTAGAATATAGAGCTATAAGCTGATATGGAATTATTCAATAAGTATTGTGCAGGATAATAGATCGACGACTCATATATACATAATGATGCTATAACCCGCCTAGGTGGTCAAACGGTAGTGTAAGTGTTTTCTCACTAGAGCACCTCTTCTTATTCCAGACGACAGTTTCAGTTAAGTTGAACTTAGTGAACACTGAATTTTATAACTATGTATGTTAATCAATTTGAGATAATTTTTTTATATGAAACTTTCGTTATTGAAGAAAAGCTAAGTAATTTTGGAAGAGTTTTTGTAATTTATATGTTTGAATGGATACCTGCATCTCAAATTCAAAACCGTGGAAGGGCCAGTGGGAGCTGTTATTTTGGGTTTAAAAAGGAGCTGAAAAGCAAAGGCATTAATTGTGTATGGCAGTATGTCATAGACAGCGCACTAAACCTTACCGTCCTTCAAGCTCATTTTGAGAGGCTTCTGAACCCATCTGGCAGTACGCTTAAAATGCAGTATGCCATGCCGGGCTTCCAAAACGAAATGTTGGATAGGCCAATTGTATTGCAGGACGTTGTTGAGGCACTTAGTAGTCTTAAGGATGGTAAAGCTGCAGGATCGGACGGGATACCAGCCGAATTCTACAAATATGGTACTAACGAACTGAACACGAATCTTACCTACTTGTTCAACAACGTTTTGGAAAATGGGATAACACCACAGCGCTTCAAGGAAGCCCTGATCTTTCCGATTCATAAAAAAAGGTTATATGACGGACCCAGGGAACTACAGAGGTATTTCATTCTTAAATGCGTTATATAGAATTTTTACATCGATATTGCAAAGTCGACTAACTGCATGGATAGATACCAATAATCTGCTCAAAGAATATCAAGTCGGTTTCCGACCAGGATATTCCACTGTTGATCACGTGTTTGTTTTAAAAAGTATTGTGGACTCCTTTCTCCTGAGGAATAGGAAACTATATGCATTCTACTTCAAGGCAGCTTTTGACTCAGTGGACCGAAATGCTTTATTCTACAAACTCTTTGGCATGGGCATGTCGCTGAAGTTCGGACGTGTGATTAAAAATCTGTCCGAGGATACCAAAGCAGCTGTATGGAATGGTGAGGGCTTATCAGAATGGTTTCGTTCGGGATCAGGGGTAAGGCAAGGTTGTGCTCTCAGTCCAAGTTTATTTGCGCTCTTCATTGAGGATATAGTGGATTTTTACCTGGAGGGGTTGAATATGGAGGTGTATTGATTAAAGCCCTTCTCTTTGCAGACGACGTAGTGCTTTTGTCGTACTCACCCGAATCTCTACAGCTTACAATAAACCGACTATCCGAATACTGCAAAATGAGGAATCTGGTGGTAAATTTGAGTAACTCTCATATAATAATTTTTAAAAGAGGTGGAGGCAGAAACTGTGCGAATAAAAAATGACACTTTAATGGGAAAACTATGCAAGTGGTGAAGGAGTATAAGTACCTCGGAGTGTTTTTTATGAAAAATCTCAATATGGAAAGGCACCTCAAAGAGAAATTGTCGAAATCGAAAATAGCTATCAACATTGCTTGGAGAAAATGTTTCAACAACAAATATATAGCTCATAGCAGCAAATATAAAGTTTTTGAATCAGTTTCGCGATCCATTCTCTTTTACGCTGCTCAAGTATGGGAGGAAAACAATTTGAAACGGTGGAAAAACTCCTTAGGTTCTATATAAAGAGAGCATTTCATCTGCCACCGAACACGCCAAATTACATGCTCATGTTGGAGACAGGCATATCACCACTCTTTGTAAAAACCCTAAAGCTACAAGTGGATTACGTGCTTAGAGTACTAAACATGCCAGACTATAGACTTCCGAAGAAAGCAGCTCTAGAATCTATAAGAAATAAAACTGGATGGTACAAAGAATGGCTGGAATTAGCTAGTGTATGTGGAATGGAGCTTAGTGTGGAAGATGCGAGAAGTTGGAAGCCTAAACTTTACCAATTAATCACGCGTGTGTATGAGCAGATCAGGGAAAGATTTCTAGAGGAGGCATCAGGGTCACTCCATAGAGGAGTCTACAGCCGGTTATGCCACAACTTGCAGCACAATAATTACTTCCGGGATGAGTACAGCATAGAAGAAATAGCAACGGTCCTAAAACTGCGTGGAGAGCTCCTGAAACTGAATTATGTACCCCATAGGGATGAGCTACCGATAGTCTGTGGCATGTGCAATTTATATGAGAGGGAGGATACTTTTCATTTTGTTGGCAAGTGCCCAATTTCGCGAGAAACCAGGAAATCTGTGTTTAGAAACGATGTCTTATCGGAGAACAAAGTCTTGCAAATCCTTAATGAAAATAACGTCACAACACTAACCAGGTACTGCAAAATTGCTTTACAATACAGAGAAAGAGTTGTTTCTTGTTGTTGAGTTGTTCTTGTTGTATGTTTTTCTTTCTATTTGTTTTCTCACATGTAAATTAAAATTTGTTTCAATTATAAAAAAAATCTCAGAAATAATAATTATTGAATTATAATTGTCAATCTGGCAGGCGGCAAAAAGCCAAGCTAATTTGATTTTGTAAAATGTATATGAACATTTTACCGAACAAATAAAACTAAACTAACTAACTAACTAACTAGTGAACACTTTGCGAGAGCTGCTTCGGCGTATTCGACTCACAGGTCAGTAAGGAATTTCCAATGTTAATCAGGTCCTTGAAATAAAGATGGTAGCGGAAGAGCCTTAATGGGCCAACGATAGCGCTTACACTCCCGTAGTAGACGACTAGCACCGGTGTACCCGAGGTCGCGTCCTAGGGGTATAACATAAGAAAGGATGCATGAGGAGGATGAAAAACGATGACATCCAATACGGCGATTGCTACAGATAATAATGACAGTGTCTATTCGGGAGCGGATTTTTTATTAGAGGCAGACTTAGGCAAAAAGTCTTCAGTTTGCGGTATGTGAACGAACGCTTCATGACTATCGGTATCAATACCAAATTCGACAACAAAAGCCTAATATGCATTCACGCCCCTCATGAGAAGATGGACGGCGCGACGAACTATGACTTCTACGAGCTCTTGGACAAAATGTATATGCAATGCCAGGACGTTAAATATGTCCTACTCGATTTTAATGCAAAGCTAGGAAAAGAGGTAGCGTGTAAGTTAGCGCCTTAAGTAATGAGTGTTACCAAAAGGTACAAAGAACATGCCAAGGTTTCAATGCCAGGACAGCTAGCGGCCTGCAGGGACGAAAAGGGTAACATAATAGTAGAATAACAGTCGGTGCTGAGGAGATGGAAGAAACACTTCTGCAGACTGCTAAACGGTGACGAAGACCAATAATCCGCTCTCAGGCAGAATGAGAGATGGTAGTCAAGATCAGAATGAAGTGAGGATTGCGATATCTAAATTTAAATCCAACAAAGCCGCTGCCTTATCTAGGCAGGAAAAGATGAGTTGGTAAGGAGCATGCACCAGCTCATTTGTTAAATTTGGATGGACTGTAGCACGACCTTAGTAAGTAAGTAAGTAAGGTGAAATAAAAGTCCACAATTTGGTTAAAGAGTTATGTCCTACTCAAAGAAGTCATATGGCCACTTAAACGAAAGATATCAATCCCAGGTACCTAATCAGGAGAAGGCTATTGCTCTGTTCTTCTTTCTATAACCCAATGTCATTACCAAAATCTTTCAATTTAAATAGGCTAGCGTAGAGCTCCCCAAACTGGTTTTTCTTAGGAATCTGAGAATGAAAAGTGAGTAAATGGTTAGCATATCCTCATCCGATATTTGGTACTTGCCCAAATATTTCAATCTTTTGCGGGTCAATGCCCCACAAAACCCCAGAAGATGTTCTGGAATCTCGCTGGACTCATTACAGAATCTGCAAAAGGGCTTCATCTGGTATGCGTAGCCTAGTTTCCTCAAATGCTCCCTGAATTTGCAGTACCCCGTTAGTAAGCCTCTTATGATGCGTAGGTTATTCTTTCTAAAACAGATGCATGCTTGAATTTTTTTCCGGTTGTAGCATACCAGAAGTTTCCTAGCTTGTTTCAGACCTGGAGTATTATTTCGGGTTGTCGCTCTGTTTTTTTCCTCCATTCTCCCGAATTCTTCGCGTATGGTATGTTTCCCTATTCCACAGAATGGTTTAGATTCAGTGAAGGATTCTGCTGCTCCTTGTCTTGCCAAAGAGTCTGATGCTTCACTACCATTCATCCCGATATAACAGGGTATCCCTTTGAGGGTTACTTTATTTGTTCGTGCCACATTTATTAAGTTTGTGTAGGTATACCCACACAAGTTTCGACTTAATGACACAGGAGTAAAGTGCTTTAATAGCTGCTTGACTGCCTGATATTATTGTTAAGTCGTAATAACTGTTTCTTCTTTCAAGATTGAGTTGGACACACCTGTCTATAGCAAATATCTATATTTAAGCCTAAAAGATGCTGGTACTCCTACCCATTTGTTTCGAGTGCTTGTTCTCGGCCCAGACATGCCTGCCCTTGTTCCTTCCTCACTACTCGAACCGTCTGTATGACACTTTATTGTGCCGTTAACTAGTCTGTATATTGTGGATTCGTTGCTCCAATCTTCCTGTTACTTAACTTCATACAAGATAAGTTTCCTGACACCGTTGTCACTGGGGAGTTCTAGAAGGGGAAATTTATTAAGAAGTGGATCATATTCCCTCAAACTGATGCATTTTTTCCATCCTTAGGATCAAGCCACACAGACTAGGGACAGATATAGGTGGAGAAGTTTGTTGGTTGAGCAAGTGCTTGCGAATTCTCCTACTTGTGGCTATGAGTTCTGTCCGAAAGTTAACGCTATTAAAAAGATTGTAGAAATCACTTTAGGGAACGCATCAAAAAGCAAGCATAACTTTCTGTCCTTGCAAAAAGCTATTCAGTAATGCGTAGGGCTTCAAACTAGCTGAAGTGTACTGGATATAATATAAGGAATAAGGAAACGCTTTCACATCAAGGAAACCATCCTACAAAAAATAGAGCGCGACCGGCTCAGTTGGTATTGCCACGTTCAAAGAAGAGATCATTTGAACCCGGTTAAAAAGGCAATATCAATGCACGTTCCAAAAACATCGCGATGTAGGAAAGGCAGGCCTATAAACGTCTGGATCAGACAAATGCGACGACATCGGCATTTCATTGGCCTCAGTAACCGAGTGATCCAAAATCGGGGAGCCTGCCGATATTTTCTGAGGTCAAATGGGCGAACCCCACAGGCGGATCAGTAGAAATGCGGTGAAGTGGGAGGGTTGTGATCCCTTGTTTTCGGATCATAGCCTCGCTGATAAAAGGAAGAAGAATAAGGAAACGAAAGGGCTGACGTGCTTGCTAGGAAATGGTCTGCGCTACACTTATCTGTCTCTTTTGATGGACCCTAATCAGTTCCTTACGGAAGAAAATAAAAGATGAAGTCATCGGTCGAGCAAACAGACGCTCGGTTCATCTGGGCGCATGCACAACGGCCATGGCCCTAAGGCCAGCCTTTAGCAAGAAGAAATCAACCTATCTGGTGAAACTTAGTCGTCGTAACACACGGGTCATTCTCGGAGTAACTACTGGTCACTGTGCCATTGGCATCCATGCGGAAGAACCCGGTGTACTGCACAATGACTATTGTAGAAGTTGCATGGACGAAGAAAGAAATTGAATCTGTTCGTCAGCTGCTGTGTGATTGTCCATCAGATGAATGGGGACCTCTTGGTAGGTATTTCTTTTCGGAGCTGGAGGACTTAGGTAATGTTGAGCTGATGGACCTTCTAAGATTCATTTCACTATCTGGGTGGTTCTAACAGCGGATCACCTCTAACGTGTTCCCAGGGTTAAATAATTGGGCACAATGGACCTGAACTGTTGGTCGAAGTGAGCAGTGACTCTTTTCGCACAAGGTAATCACCTACCCCACCAACCTAAGTAAGTAGAGCCAATTCCACCCAACTACAGTTCACAAGTGCCAGACGTCATATCCAGATCGAATCTTATCTTATTTAAACTTATCTTGAGATAAAGCATTTGGAAAAAACAGGAGAAAAGCCAGTCCTAGATCTCACTTGGGGTGGTCTTTCACCCCAGAAATTGGAAAATACTCACGGGCTGGTGAAAACATGCCAGCTATTTACTCCATCTTCTATGCTTACTTGCTTACATATGTCTTGTATCCCCTTGTGGGTCCTAGGGCCTCTACTACGTCTACGCGCCATCGTGTACGGTTTCTGGCAATGTGCCTTAGTCCTCCCCAATTTTCCCCAACTGCCGTGCCTCATTCTCGACTGTTCTGCACCATGTTCTCTTCTGACCGCCAGGTCTTCTGCCATCCTGAGTTAAAGGGTTCGATTGCATAGCATGGTTCGCTATGCAACTGTTACCCTTTCGGAATGTGTGACCAATCCACTGCCACTTCCGCCGTTGGATGGTTGTTATTATTGGTTCTTGACCCGTTCTCTCGTAAAGGTGTTAGTTAGAGATACGATAGGGCCAGAAAAACCTTAATATATTGCGCAGGCATCTATTAACAAACGTTTGCAGCTTTCTGATGATAGTAGTGATCACTCTCCACGTGCTGCAACCATAAAACAGCACGGATTCGACGTTGGAGCGGAACAGTCTTATCTTGGTGTTCAAACTGATTGCATTGCTTCGCCATATTTTGGACAACATACCGAACGCGGACTTTGCTGTGGCGATCCTTTTGGCTATATCCAGTTCGGTTCCATCCAAGATACTGGAAATCCTCTACTCTCTCTACCGGTTGTCCAGCAATGCATATTTGAGCCGATGAGTTTGTTCCAAGGCTAATAATTTTAGTTTTTGCCGTATTAATTTTTAGCCCGACGACGCCTCCCTGCCTCTCCACATCTGCTAGCATTTCGTGGAGGTCCATAATTCTGCGAGGGGGTAAGCATACATCGTCAGCGTAATCAAGATGTTTCAGTTGAGATGTAAGAGTCCATCGAATTCCTCCGTTTCCCGTCGACAAAGCTGCACGAAGCACATCGCTAATCACCAATAGGAATAAAATTGGTGAAAGGATACAGCCTTGTCTTACCCCACTTTGGATTTCAAATTCCTCAGACAACCTTCCTCTGTGCAGAACGCGACATTTGGAGCCTTCATATATAGCTTTGATAATAACAATTAGTTTATCCATCTTCTTTGGGGGATGTTCTCGTGTTTTCGAAGTACTAATGTACGCGTAGGTACATATAAACTTTCGACAGAATTTATTTAAACTTTCCTAGAATAATTTCCATTGCCTATAATGATATCCTCTGCAGACCTAGAGCAATAAATATAAGCATTTAAATAGTAAAGTGACCAATACTGTCTGAATTGTGTCATTCAATTAGTAGGGATTTTTTTTTTATTTTTGTTAATGCAATAAATTATCCCTCGCAATAGATACATATCTATATTCGAACTATATCCGAAATAATAGACACATTTGGGCGCCAAAATTATAATTAAAAAAAAATTAACATAGATGGGAGCATGTACTACATCTTAGTGAAGGTGTTGAAATGTCTAAAATAGAAGAAGATGAGGCAAAAAGATAGCATTTTCATTCCCCCTCAGTTTACCCCTCAGTTTTTTTTTTTAAAATAAAACAACAATTATTATTCTGACATGTGAACGTTTAAATCTTCTTAAGACTAGACGAGAGAATATATTTGAATTTCTTGTTCCTATTTGCTTTAAATTTGAATTTGATTTCACACTGTCGACGAGAAGAGCAACGCGGATGGTAGGTATTGCTGCACAGATTGAGGAAAAATATTTTTATAACTTTGCGCGTATCTTTTCTGGTACATAATTTAGCACTTGCGATTTATTCACTTGTTTGTTGTTTTAATAATTTTCGATTCGTTTTTCTGTTTTTTGGGTTTTTTGTTATTGCGGCAAGTAAACGGTGTATTCAATTTAGAAATAGACGAAAAAAAAGTGCTAAGCAGTCAAATTTATTGGAATATTTTTAGAATTTGATTTGGTAGTTAATTTTTGTTCTTTCGATATTTGCTATTGCACAAGCGAATGGAGGGAAAATTTATTTGTTTGTTTTAATTCCAGTTCGGCAATGAGATTGTTAATTTTTTATTTAAGGAAATATTTGTTTGCAATGAGGAGGAATACATTGTGTAGTTCATAAGATATTGATATACTGCAATATATCGTCTTTAAAGAATTTAGAAAATTATTTTAAAATGACGATCTCTGGCAAGAAAATTTGTATTTCTTATAGAGCTCCGGGAAAGGAGTTGAACTTTTTATCTATTTTTGTTTAAGAAATTAGTTCTTTGAATTCTGAGGGCGAATCTAGTAATTTCACTATTAAACGCGGTTGGTAGATAGTGATTGACCATTATTATTCCAGCATGACTGATTCTAACTTTTTCGACTCTTTAAATTATTCGATGTCAGCAGGTAGCAGTTTGGAGATTTATCGCAGTTCCATTGGCCAATATTTACTTTAGGTACGAGCTTACGAGTAACGCAGTCACCATCCAACCTAATCAATAGCGAATTGTTAAAACATCTGTATTAATAGTGATCTCTATACTACGAATCAAATTGAAAACACCAATAAAAAAAGAAGAGCTGTAGCTGTACCTGTACAATGTAGTAAGACACTTCAATCGATCCGTGCGATGCCACAGAAAGATGAAATGCAGAGATCCCGAAATTCTGGTTTCATTCGGAGACATATCGGAGAAAATCTACAACGCCGATTATACGGGGAACGAAATCAGTCGATCGGACCTTTAAGTTAGTAGAACGTGTTGCTAAGCAGACTGAACAGGCTCGTAAGCCAGTTGTACAGATTCGATAATCCGACTGAAAGGACGCTCGAATCAGCAGTGCAGACTCTTAAAACAGTCAATCAGCCTTCTAAGCCGATTAAATGTACGTCAAAATCGTCCCTTAAAAAGGCTGAACGAAAAATAACCTCGGATAAGCCAGCGAACCCCGTAAGTGTAACGTATTCTCAGGCTGCAGGCAAAGCAACTAAAGGAAACGACGGACCACCCTCTGATCCGTTGAACGAAATTCTGAACTGCATCTACGCTAAGTTTGAGGAACAATGTGAAATTAACAAACGGATTCTCGAACGTCTCAGTAACGTCGAAAGCTTTTTTATGGCTAGCCATAAATCTTAATTTAAGTAGATATGGACTCTTTGCTTAAAATAGTAACATGGAATGCAAACGGACTCTTACAAAAATCTAACGAATTAGAAATATTTCTATTAAGAGAAAATATCGACATATGTTTGATTTCCGAAACCCATCTAACAAGGAAATCGCAAATAAAGATAAGAGGCTACGCTGGTTATCACGCCTATCATCCTTCTGATAGAGCGCGTGGCGGTTCGTCCTTATTCATTAAAACTAACATCGAACATTCGGTCGATATAAGCATAGAGCTGGAACAACTTCAGTTGTGCGCGGTAAGGGTTAAAAATAAACACCTGAGCTACAATATAGCATCTGTTTATTGTCCACCGCGATGTTCGCTAGAAAAAGACGACTACCTTCGTGTCTTTAATGCGCTTGGTTCAAATTTCCTTATTGGTGGAGATTTCAATGCGAAGCACACCTTCTGGGGTTCAAGATGTACATCTTTTAAAGGAAAAATTCTCTACGAAGTGGCAAATGAATTCGATTGTTGTTTTTATTCGACAGGACAACCGACCTATTGGCCAACCGATCCAGGAAAAATTAACGATCTTATCGATTTTTTTGTTACAAAAGGCATTTACGAGAAGTTCATTACAGTCAAAGAATGTTTTGATCTCTCTTCTGATCACTCGCCGGTAATTTAGTTACTCGGAGAAGCGCTGATCAAGAAAAAAGGACCTCCAAGACTTGCTAGCAATAGAACAAACTAGGAGGGCTTTAGAAATGATTGCGAAACAAATATCGCCTTAAATGTATCACTCAAAACACCTTGTGTATTAGAGGACGAAGTTAATCGCTTCGTTGAAACAATCCAAAGAGCGGCGTGGAGAAACCCTCCTTCCAGAAGCTATAAGATCAACCGCAATGAAAAGTATCCCAGAGAAATCATTGAACTGTTGAGGGAGAAACGAAAAGCACGAAAGAAATGGCAAATCACTCGTGCACCGCAGCATAAAACGGTCCTTAACCGACTATGCAATCGCCTTAGAGATAGTATTCGCGAATTTAAAAGCAAAAAGATAGCGACCTATCTTGAAAATCTCTCCGGTGAAAGAGAATCAAATTATCGGCCTATTTCTCTATTGCCGGTTATCTCAAAAATATTTGAAAAACTACTTTCCAAGCATCTACAGCCCGTAATCGACGAAAGACGTCTTATTCCTGAGTTGAGTTGGATTTAGAATCAAACATTCTACAATTGACCAAGTCCACAAAATAACTGACGTGATTGAGAAAGCTCTCGAAAAAAAAAGATTTGTTGTGGTGTATTTCTTGACGTCTCACAAGCTTTCGATAAGGTTTGGCACGAAGGCTTACAATCATACCTCACCGAGAGACTCTTTCGTGTTAAGCACGGAAATGATTACTATGACTTCAAGGAGATTGCAGCCGGAGTCCCGCAAGGAAGTGTACTTAGCCCACTTCTCTATATATGCCCTACATGCCTGACATCCTACAGGAAAGAAATTGCATCGTCCGCCACGTTTGCGGACGATACGGCGATATTGACCACGGGGCGAAACTATTGAAGCAGCAACTGGAAAGCTGCAACATGCTATTAATAAAATCCACGCTTGGACGAATTCTTGGCGTATTGTGCTTAACGAAAGCAAATCTACTCACGTCAACTTTACGTACAAAAAAGTGGAGAAATTGCCTGTATATCTAAACTCGGCTCAAATACCGTACGCGAACGAAGCAAAATATGTAGGAATGACTCTAGATGTTAAGCTCAAATGGAAATCGCACGTAAAAACGAAACGCGATGAGCTTCAAAATAAATACCGACAAATGTACTGGCTATTCGGAAAACATTCGAAGTTGAGCCTACATAACAAACTGCTTATCTATAAGCAAGTGCTAAAGCCAGTGAATGGAAGCCAGTGGAAATCGCACGTAAAAACGAAACGCGATGAGCTTCAAAATAAATACCGACAAATGTACTGGCTATTCGGAAAACATTCGAAGTTGAGCCTACATAACAAACTGCTTATCTATAAGCAAGTGCTAAAGCCAGTGTGGACGTATGGTATACAACTATTGGGTTGTACCAAGAAAAGCAATACAAAAAGCATGCAAACTTATGAAAATAAAGTACTTAGAACGATCGTTAGCGCACCGTGGTATGTACGTAACGAAGATATTCATCGGGATCTGGGAATTCCCAGCGTCGTCGAAGAGATAACAAAATTTGCGCATAAGCACAAAGATCGTGTTTACGGCCATTGCAACCGTAATGTCATTCAACTACTTGACGCGATCAATTCAATTCGTCGTCTTCAAAGGACAAAACCTTTTGACCTCGCGTCATAGCATATGAAGGTCGTGAAAAAGGCAGGAACTATCATTGGAATGAAACCTGCCTAAAGTGCTACATTTATTTTTAATCACATACGAACATCTTTTTCTATAATCACGATTCTCGTAAGCGAAAATGGAACTGCTGGATAAGCACTGGCTTAGTTGTAGTATTCATTTTGAAGAGAGTAAAAATCTCACACTACCATTAGCACGCGCGGTCGGGTCTTATGGTGTCTTGGGAAGATTTTTCACCTGCTCTCGGCGAAAAAAAATTCGGAGACATTAGAAGATCTTCGCAAAATATGATAAAATCACAGAACAAATTTTTTTTCAATTCAAAGGAAAGGAGAAAAGATACAGCCAATAGCCAGAGCCATAGGTAAAACTCCAAAGCAAAGGGCCAATCCAAATCAAATGCTGTCTACTATATGCCAAAATCAAATGCTTAAAGGAACCCATTCTGATGGTAAAAACTAGTAGGATCAATCTACGATTTACATCAATCCAGAGACTAGGCTTAGTCATAATAATAATAGTTTAAAAAAATACATTTAAGCTTGATTTGAAATTAACGTTAGATGTTAGATAGATAGACAGATAATTGTTGTGAGGTGCAAGTGCACTGCGACCTTTAGCAGATTTGTTGTGCCCCTCAAACTAAGGCTCTAATCGATGATATGATCGGTCTAGAGCACCTCTTCCAGCTGCTGCTATGAACCGGAGTATCTTCAGTGGATCCAGCGAAGGTAGATGCAATTCTGCTAGGAGGTATTAGTGTTCCTTAAACATCGATAATCTGTCGATACTTATCGATAGTAAATGAATATTGAAAACATCGATAGTTTTAAGAACTATCGCAAGTAACAAAAATGAATGCATTCTTTTCCATTCACTTATTGTAAAGCGCTAAATACATTATTTTATTGTACTGAGTCCACTCTCCTGCACACAGTGTATGATGTAAACGGAAACAAAGCTTTCTGTTGACGGTGGTTATGCCAGCCACAGAGTAAATATTAGGGGTATCCCCCATGATGTTATAAAATAGGTACGTCTACACCAGTAAGTGGCGCAATCGTTGACATAAAGCAATATTTTGAAAATCCAGCCATCAAAAAAATGAATGTCCAAAAAAAAATTGGGAGAAGTCAAGAACAAGGAAGGCTTAAGGAAATTGCGCAAATGTTTGTTCCTTTGTTACCAGTATCGTCAGTTCCTTAAGAGAGCATATTCTCGAAAGCTGGCCAAATGATGAGTGAACGCCGCAGCAGACTGAAGAAGAAAGTATTAAATGAATTCTTATTTTTAAAACAAAACGACTATATTTTGGGATGAAATTTACTTTGTATTTTCCCTTATAAAGATCTCCATGCCGGCATTAAAAATATTTAGTTTATAGTCATGCATTTTAACCCTGGATGGTTTTGCGTATTTTACGCACACTAAAGTTATGCTTCGTCAAATCGACGAAGTCCACCTTAAAGCCTACCTACTCCCTAAACTATGGTAACCTGGAACCTGAAATTGGTAAACAAAACTCTTAAACGTATTTTTAATGGAATAAATTAGATTTATTAAAAATCTTAATATTTTTACTTTACCTACATAAAATAAAATTTGGACGTTAGATAGTTTAAGAATTGTACAAAATAAAGGAGGTTTTCGTCGATTCGATGAAGCATAACCGTCTAGGGTTAACAAGCGTTGTTTTTATTTCTTTATGGAACCAATCGATAACTATCAATACTATCGCATGCTTTTCGCAAACTATCGCAAGTGTTGACTATAGATATTTAAGGAACACTAGGAGGTATGCACCTAAGAGATTTCTTCTTTTGTGGATCAGTGCTTCGCATTCCATAAGAAGGTGCGCTGGTGTTTCTGAGAAGTCCCTGCAGAATATGCAGTGTCTGTCTCTCTCTATTCCCAGTTTCCTAAGGTGCTCCTTGAGTCTGCAGTGATCCGTTAGCATGCCCATCAAGATGCGAAGTCGGTTCTTGCTGACTCTTAAGCAGGTTCGTTTTCTTTTCTGGTTGTATTTCCCCAGAAGTTCTTTCGCCTGTTTAAGTTAGGGAATATCGTCCCAATGCTTGGCCCATTTGTTCTCTTAGTCTTCCTTAAGTCTTTCCGTATTTTGTGCGGTCCTATCCCACAAAAGTGTTCTGGTCCAAGGAACGGCGTGTCTGATCCGTTTCCTGCTAGTTAATCAGCTGCTTCGTTTCCCTCTAATCCTACGTGACCTGGTACCCAGTAGAGGGTTACTTTATTTGCCTTTCCCAGTTTGTTGATCCTAGTGAGGCATTCCCATACCAGTTTGGATCTGATCTCGTGCGAGGTCTGTGCTATGATAGCGACTTGGCTGTCTGACAGTACTGCGATGATCCTGCCCGCGATATTTCCTGTCTAGGTTGAATTGCGCGCATCTTTCGATCGCGCGAACTTCTGCTTGAAATATGCTGGTCCTCCCGTACAGCCCCGCCCCAGTGCCTATAGATTATTTCCATCAGTCCGTGTTCCATTAAATTGTATGTTGCTTGAGTTAGTACCTATCAGACTCACTGCTCCAATCCTTTTTGTTACTCAGCTTTGATTCGAACTTTTTTTCAAAGCAGTATTTCTTGACCATATCGTCTCTGGGCCAGTCAAGTGGCACCGATTTGGATAGGGTTACTCGCTCTTTGTTTGCCATGTATGTTCCTTTCCCGATGCCTTCTTTGCTTATTCTCAATATGGTCTCCTTGGCGATTCGCTCTAGCATTATGTGTAGCGGAGGTATACCTACGATCACCTCTTTCCTGGATGCTAAATTATACGATTTTTTTATCTATCATGTTAAAATATTTCTCTCTTAAATAAACTAAACTAAACTAAACTAAACTCTTGCTTCTGTGGGGCAGGTTCACATGACATCAGTAATACATACGTAGGCTAATCTTTTCACCTTGCTCAGGGACGTTAGATGTTACTTAAATGTATTTTTTTGGCTAATGTCTAAGCCATTATACAATTTAAGAAGCTAGAAAATAATGATAAATATAATAATGCACACGAGTGGCACAAATTGAGTGAGAAAACTAGTAAAATCTAGTGCAAATAGGAGTAAAGTAATGTTAGTTTTTTGGACACAAGAAAGTTGCAAGCAAGGAAGTTGCCCTAATAAATATCTCGGTTTAATGTTAAACGTTGAGCTTCTGAATGACTGAATGACAAAACGACAAGCCAACTGACAAGAAATTCAGGACTAGTTTAAATTGGTTACATTGACTAAAGCTTACAATGCCAAAAATGAATGTGCATCATCAGCGTATCGGAGGTAATGAAAGAACTTTCAAATGCAGCGAAGATCGTTTGTTAAAATTAAGATTCCAAGCCGCTTCATTATGGAACGCCAGAAGGAACTACAATCTCATAAGAAAAGTATTTTCCAACATATTCACTAAGCATACATATTAGCTGACTGACGGCTGATAAGAACTTATCGTTACTCCACCTATTAGACAATCCATTATAATTCACAACTCGAGCGCCATTCAATCCGCTCATCCATCTACGTAATTAAAACTGACCGCTTAATTATTTTCAAATCAAAACCAAACCGCAAAATTCCAAACAAACAGCCCATATCGCAATAAATCATTCCTACAATTTTTGTCCCCTCAGCGTAAAAAAAGGTCACCAGCGTTGCGATCAACGCGCGATCACTGCGCCATTATTCACGAACATTTTTTGCGCTGACATTCCCATACCACGCCCTGTCAAAACACAATTAACATTAGAATTTCGTTATGATATACATACGTTGCAAACGGGGAACCGCCGAACTTGCCGGACTGGCGCAAAGGGCAAATGATCAGACATTTTTTTTTTTTTTTAATTTTTGTCTGCCTTTTGCTCTCGTTCTCCCGTAAACACTGCCATTAACAATGACAACATTAGAGCGACAAACAAAACGACCACGAACACGACAATTTAATCGCCACCGATCATCGCATTCAGCCCCGGCTGACATGTTTGTTGTTTTTCCATGTCACAGATGATTGCCCGTCACCCAAACAAATTGTCAACCGTCATGCTAATTTAACTAAAACTTTGAGTAAAAATAAGAAATTTAAAAATGCTACACATACTCGTATAAATATTTATGAAAGAAAAATTATAAAAATAGCAGAAGGAGTCCTAGCTAAAAAATACGAATAGCAATAAATATTAGAGCGTAATTCGGTTATCAACAAAACACATCGTTTGTGTCATTTAATTGGAAGTGAATTATTTTATATGGGGTATTAATTAAAAAGGCGCTACGTGCGGTGCCGTGAACTCTTGTCTTGGCTAGAACGGAAGGAGTGAGCGCGACAATGGAAAATGGCCAGTACGTACCGGTGGTGGTGCGGGGGCTTGATGGATTCTTTTCCGTGCGCCACCACGGCCCAATGGAATGCGTAAGATATTGCCGCTTCCATTTTTTGTGACACACATGAAGATCGTGCGGTGTTTGCAACTTGTCACACGTGACTATGTTTATAAAATTATCGCAACTTTTGTCGACAACTGTGTTTGTGCTATGAGTGGAGGAGGAGGCGAAGTTGAGGAATTCCACAAGGACTTTGCGCTTTTGTGCCCACATAAGAGAACAATGAACTTGACGATGTGGTATAAAAATAGGAAAGTGTACAGGGTGTTTAAAAAGCAACTGAATTCTTATTGGTAGAAAATAAAGACTAGTCAAATAAGTATTTGAGCAAACTTTCGAATAAATACAAATGTTTAAGCGTAGTAAACTGGTGCTTTATGGTTTCAAATAACCGAATTCAAAAACTTACTATTTACGTAAAAGATTCTCGATTCCAAATTTTTATTGTAGCCTCCACATTGTACCTATATTAATCGAGGCGTTGAGAGCAGTAGTGGCATAACCCCAAATTGCAACAATTGAGATAATCACGATTAAAGAAAAATAAATCTTTATTATTTGTGTCTTATTTCAAATAACAGTTACTAAACCTCAATTATGACATAACTAATGGCATATCTTTTATCTTAGATGGCAATCTTGCCTGTAAATGTATGAATTATTGGATTTTAGGTGGCTTACACCACTACCGCTTTCTGGAAACTGGAATATTTTAAAGAAAATATGTTGGTTACACCAATAATTCAAAATACAGGTTATTAAACAAATATTTTTACTGTCGCTTTTGAAATACAAAATAAGTAAGACGTATGTGTATAAGTTAAGCCTACTAACCATCGTCATCTACGTATAGTATAGCATAAACAGTTTTCAAATTTTTATAAAAGTCGTGGTAAATTGGGGGGATAAAATTGAATAAGTCCAGTAAATCTTCCTTTTTTACTTCCCTAATGGCATTCCCTTTTGGAAACAATCACCCCTATCGTGGAATCCGTCGGGTTTACTTCACCTATTCGATTCCCTTTCACTTTCTGCTGCTATCGTGGAATCCGCCGAGAACGTCTCCTTATCGACAAGCATTGGGGAAAGGTAGTTTCACTGTCAATCAGCTGTCTTTTATTTGTCAATAAAAATTTGTGTAGCTACAGGGTGTCCGCCGGGAACGTATACTACTTTGTTTTGCCGCCATTTTGGTAAACATTAGTCTTGACAGTTCATATTTGGCAGTCGTGAAGTAGACACGTGGCAAATTTATTATGGAAAAATATTCGATAAATCAACGTGTTTTAATCGTTAAAACATTTTATCAAAATCAATCATTGATTACTGTGACGATGAGAAAGTTACGTGAAATTTTTGGGAGAAACAACGTGCCAACAAAACGCACTATTTATCGTGTAGTGAATGATTTCGAAGAAAGAGGGTCTGTAGGTGATAAGCCCAAGCATGGGCCACAACGTACTGCAAGATCGGCTGAAAACATTACTGCTGTTCAAGGAAGTGTTCAAAACAATCCATCAATCTCAATTCGACGGTAACTGTGAATGGGGAGCGATATCGTGATATGATTGAAAACTTTTTAACGCCACAACTGCATGCTTTGGGCTTGATTAACATGTGGTATCAACAAGACGGTGCCACATCGCATGCAGCCAGGATTACAATGGAATTACTGCGAGACCTCTTTCCACAACAAGTTATTTCAAAAAATGGTGATGTTGATTGGCCTCCACGGTCGCCTGATTTGACTGCTCCTGACTTCTTTTTGTGGGGATATCTGAAAAGCAAGGTTTATGCAAACAAACCAGAAACGCTTGAGCAACTCAAACAAAATATTCGTGATGAAATTAATGAAATACCGCGTGAAATGTGTGAGAATGTAATGAAAAATGTGCTCAAAGGGGCTCGCATTTGTGAGACTAGCAGAGGCGGACATTTACCTGATATTGTATTCCATACATAATTGCCGACATTAATTAAAACATTTATCAATATAAGATCCATTCTCTTTCATTTAATCAAAAATTATAAACGAACAAAGTAGTATACCTTCCCGGCGGACACCCTGTATAATACATACAAGGAAAATTTCTTTAAAAAGTGATTAAAATAAAAATAAAGCACACAAATGGACACGATAGCTCTGTTTTTGGAAGCAGAAGAGAAAGAAGATGAGTGGTCTTCCCAGAGAAGAGTACGCCAGAGGTTAGGAGCAACAGTGGATGATTTCATGGAACTTCCAGATGAAATGAATGTTTCTAGAAACAATATTTTTTATTTATCTCTGATTTTAATAAAGTTCAATATTGCATAGGTTTATAAAAAATGTTCGGCTTAATAAAGCAGCTGTAGTTTTTTTTCCTGTAATTTATATGAAAACAAAAATTGTTTGCTTTTTTAATTTCACATACATTTTTGCAAACAAAGAAGACGACGTGCAGCAGCGAAGCCAGAAATCCGCAATGATTTTGATGCAGATTAGAAATGTCATTTTGTTCAGGAAAAATCCGATTCGAACGTCTTCTACGATGCAGTGGAACTGATCGAATAAGAATAAGAAGTTCGAAGATCCGTGGAAGCTTTCACGTCAAGGAAACTATCGTACAAAAGAAAGAGCGCGACCGGCTCAGCTGGTATTGGCATCATTTGAACCCTGGAGTGGAATCCTCTAAGATAATAGTTGATAGTCACACTTTTGACAGTCAAAATTGTTGATCACGCTTTGTTAGCTCTCCGTAAAACGATCCCAAAGCCACACAAAGACGATCACAATAATGTGATGATCACGCTGATGGTCACCTTAGAGAGAACAAAAGGGATGATTGTGATCGTCAACAATCAACTATCACCTTAGAAAATTCCACTCCTGTTAAAAAGGCAATATCAATGCACGTTCCAAAGACATCGCGATGTAGCAAAGGCAGGCTTATAAACGCCTGGATCGGACAAATGCAACGATATCGGCATTTCGTTGGTCTCAGTAACCGAGTGATCCAAAATCGGCGGGCCTGGCGATATTTTCTGAGGTCAAATAAGCGAACCCCATAGGCGGATCAGTAGAAATGCGATGAAGTGGGGGGGTTGTGATCCCTTATTTTCGGATCATAAATATTTCGCTTAAAAAGGAAGAAGAAGAAGAAGTGGAACTGATGCACCTTACTAGCACGGAGAACTGTTCACTTTGCGGATTTGACGATGCCGAAATATTTCTTTCGGTGAATAATTCTTCCCGGCGGATTCCACGATAGGGGTGAATAAGTCGAGATCTATAAGAAATGCAGATGTTCTTTTTTTTTTTTAAATCACAGTGTTAAAAAGTACGTCTTCGCTATTACTGTAGTTGTAAAAAATATTAAATGACGTCTCTCCCAAAAATTGTAGCCATTGAATTTTAAGCCATTCCACTTTTATTTATATTCACTTTCCGATTGGTTATATTCTTTTCCAATTTGTTCATTGAAAACATCATAGATCCATCTATAACAATAATTTGAAATGGCTCTTTCTTCCTTGCCGCTGCTATAACCCTATACCCATCCATAGGGCCGACAATGTCTTTAAAATACTTCTTTTGTTTTTCGATAAGAGGAAATTCATGGTCACAAGGTAAGTAAGAGTGGACACTTTTTAGAAATTTATGGTCAATTTGGTTAACAAGGTAGTCGCTATGTGAAACAATATACTGGCATAAAACGGAGATCTTAATGTTTCTATTTTGCCCACCACACTGGGCAGTATACATGATTAAATTTGGAGTCCTCACAAAATGTTTAATATAATGCAACAGGCAGCTGCCAATTTCTTGGCGACCCCTTGATCCAACCGACTCATCCCAAATGTACATGTAAGCCTTGTTCCTTAATATGTCATGGACACCTAGACGGTATGTATGTCCAAAGTTGCCTCTTATAATAGCACACACCCGTTGTAATGACATGTAGGCTGGTCAAACGGTAGTGCATGCGATCATATGAAAACACAAGCGTTTTCACTTAGCTGAGGTCTACCAACTCCTACTCTCAACCTCTACGCGGTGACAGCCGGGTGCCTAGTACCTTAATCCAAGAAATGGGTAACCAACCCCGTTTGGCGGATTCTTGGCGGCAGCAGGTGAGAGAGGGGGGGAAGCGTGCTTTCTCACTAGAGCACTTCTTCCTGTTCCAGGCTGCAGCGGACGAATTCCCTAGACGGAGTCAACGGTGGCGCCTATAGTTCCAGTTAGGTTGAACTTAGTGAATACCTTGCGCGAGCTGCTTCGACGTATTCGGATCACAGGTCGGTAAGGAATTTCCAATGTTAATCACGACCTTGGAATAGAGATGGTGGCGGAGGAGCCCTTAAAGGGCCAACGGCAGCGCTAATACTCCCGTAGTGGACTACTGGCACCGGTGTACCCGGGCCCTCGTCCTAGGGAAATAATTAAGGAACTGGCCCTCCGTGTTGGGGGTTGTGCCGTCGGGGTAACTTCCCTACCACATAAAAAACCTATGGTTCCGAAACAACCAAAATCCTCGGATAAGGATGACTCAACTAATGACGACCCCAGCAAGCGAAATAAGGACAACGACCTTCGGATCTGTACGTGGAATGTTCTGTCCCTTTACAGACCACGTGCAGCCGAACAACTAGCAGAGGCCCTAGACTGCTATAAAGCAGATATTACCGCCATCCAGGAAGTGCGATGGGATGGGCCGGGCAAAAAGAGGATGAAAAACTGTGACATCTACTACGGTGATTGCTACAGAGGCAACAGGCAACGCTTATTCGGATGCGGATTTGTCATACGCGGCAGACTTAAGCTTCCGACACGCTAGCGAGCGTATTATGAGTATCCGTATGAAGGCTAAACTCGCTAACATATGCCTAATATGTTTTCATGCCCCCACGGAAAAAAGCACCCTGCCACCAAAGAGTGTTTCTACGAGCTCCTCGACAAAACATATGAGCAATGTCCTAAATACGACATTTAAATCATATTGGGCGATTTTAACGCCAAAATAGGAAAGGAGGACGTCTTTGGTAGGGCAGTCGGTAGGAATAGTTTACACTGCACCACGTCTGATAACGGACTAAGGCTAATTGATTTCGCTGTGGAGCGAAATGTCACCATAGCAAGCACATGGTTTCCTCGCCTCGATATTCATAAGCAGACATGGCGGTCCAATGATCATGTAACGATCAACCAAAATGATCATATTGCGATCGACGCAAGGCATGCCTCCAATATTCTGGATGTCCGGACCTTCCGAGCGGCCAATATAGACTCGGATCATTACCTTGTTGTAGCCAAGGTACGAATGCGGATATCCCAATCTGAGCAACAAAGAATAATTACTGTGAGAAAATTTAACGTCGAAAAGCTACAATCGCAAGAGACCGCCAGACTCTTCGCTGAACGCGTATCCCGAAATCTCTCAACCACCCCTTTGCCGCCAGTATCAAGTACCGAAGACCAGTGGCAACGCTGCCAACATGCCATCAGAAATGCCGCGACTGATGTGCTGGGTCTCGCTCGCCCACCACCGCGAAACCCCTGGTTTGGCGAAGAATGCCGGCGAGTGGATGCAGTAAAACAAGAGGCATACAAAGAGGAAAACCAGAGCTGCTCGTGAGCTCTACGAGCAAAAAAGACGGGAAGAACATCGGGTTCTTCAAAAGAAGAAGAAAGAGCAGGAGAAGCGCGCGTTTGAGAATATATATAGAATATATCGAGACTTTATACTCCAGGAACCATGTACGGAAGTTTTACCAAAAGGTAAAAAGAACGTGTCAGAGGAGCAATACCCGTACAGAAACCTGTAGAAATGAAAATGGAAACCTCGTAGTAGAATCACAGTCGGTGCTGAGAATATGGAAAAACTACTTCTGCAGACTGTATAACGGCGACGAAGACCAACATCCCGCTGTCAGGCAAAATGAACCATTCAACATAGACGATGATAGTCAAAATTTCCGTCCACCTGACCAAAACAAAGTGAGGATAGTAATATCCAAGCTAAAATCCAACAATTCTGCAGAGCCCGACGGCTTACCGGCCGAACTTTTCAAAGAAGCTGGGGATGAATTGGTAGAGCGCATACACCAACTCATCTCTAAGATTTGGTCAAATGGGCCTGATGAATGGAACCTCAGTATCGTTTGCCCGATCCACATGAAAGGAGACCCCATCAACTGCGCCAATTATAGAGGCATCAGTCTCCTCAACATCGCATACAAGATCTTTTCTGCGATATTGTGTGAACGCCTGAAACCTTTTATCAACAGCCTGATTGGGCCCTATCAGTGCGGTTTCAGGCCAGGGAAGTCCACCATCGATCAAATCTTCACACTTCGGCAGGTCCTGGAGGAAACCCAAGAATTCCAAATCGATACTCACCATCTCTTTATCGATTTCAACGCCACCTATGACAGCATCTATAGAGAAGAGCTTTATAGAGCCATGTGTAGTTTTGACATCCCTGCCAAACTTGTCCGTCTGTGCAGGCTGACGATGGAGAACGCTCGCTGCTCCATCAAGGTCGGTAATGACCTTACTGAAACCTTTGATGTCAAAAAAGGCTTTAGACAAGTTGACGGTCATGTGACTTCTGTAATATTGTACTTGAACGGATTGTGCGGAACTCACAAGCTAACATCGGAGGCACAATCTATTACAAGTCTGTACAACTGCTTGCATACACCGACGATATAGACGTTATCGGAAGAACAGAGCGGGCTGTCACCGGTGCGTTTGCAAGCATTGAAGCAGAAGCGGCCAAAATGGGCTTAGCGATAAACGAGGGCAAAACCAAGTACAATATATGCTGCCAACAAAAAGGGAAAGCCAACATCGACGAATTGGACAGAACGTCACGGTGGGCAGCTATAACTTCGAGGTAATAAGCGACTTTGTCTACCTTAGCTCGGCTATAAACTCGAAAAACAAGATCAGCGCAGAAATCAAGTGAAGAATGACTCCTGTTAATCGCTGTTTTTTTGGGCTTATAAGGCAATTCAACAGTAAAGCCTTATCTCGAACAACTAAGGAGACTATGTATAAGACCCTGATCATCCCAGTCCTGCTTTACGGTGCTGAAACATGGGCTGTATTAAAAAAGGATTAAGATATCTGTGGTCGTATCGAGAAAAAAATTCTTCGTAAGATATTCGATCCCGTTTTCGTTGACGGGTTTTGGAGGAGAAGATTCAATCACGAACTATACGAGCTGTACAGCGACATCGACCTAGTCAAAAAACTGCGTATTGGAGGTCTGAGATGGCTAGGACATGTAGAGCGGATGGACACCAATGCTCCGGCCCGCAGAGTCTTCGAATCTAATCCGAAGGGATGACGCAGTAGAGGGAATCATCGCCGTAGGTGGCGCGCACAGGGTCAAGGGGTCTTCGACCAACTCGGAGTGCGCAACTGGAGGCAATTAGCTAAATATCGGGTTAAATTGAGAGCCTTGTTGGTTGATGCCCAGGTTCACCCCGAACTGTAGCCCCACCTAAGTAAATAAATAATTAACAATATAAGAGTGATAAAAGTGCGATATTTTTATGCTAGATGCAGATATTAGATTGTGGATGTTGATGCAAAAATTACAAGATCCATATAATCTTGCCGTTGAGTATCCCGAATTTTCAAAAAATATTTTTAATGCTTTATGAAAATATAGTTGCTTTTGTAGAAGAATATTTTAGTTTTAAATAGATCGAAGCTGGGAGTTCTACGACTAACTCCTTCAAAGAATCCTAATTACATGGTTTTGCTTGGTTCAATTTTATTTTTATAAGTACCACTCCAGCATGGCAGGTATTCCTAAAGGTCAGAAGTATGATCCTTCCAGCTCATCCTATAATCCAGCACAAGACCTAGTTATTGAATCTTTCAATTCGCTCAATTTCAATGCAACTATCTGCGCAATTTACGTTGTCGTTATAAGTTGTGGTGTTATCATTATCCTGAAGGCAAACATTATTTAGACGATATCTAAGATAGTTGGGTGAATAATGATAAGGCAGTACAGCATCTTCAGGGATTTTAGCCATAATATTGAAAACCAAAAATTCGTCTTGTCACTTATAATGAATCTGTGAACATTAAGCCATTTCCGCAGTATTTCTAAATCATAATTTGCATCAGAAAATAAGAGCAAATTATTTTTTGAAAAATATGTTAGAGCAGTGTCATCAGCAAAGGCTGTTATTTTTCCGCTAAACGACGAAAAAGTGAGTTTACAAAAACCAAGAATAAGGTAGGGCCCAAAACGGAGCCTTGTGGAACACGTAACGGGCGCGGCATCTCTTATGTCGGTATGTAAACATTGAACAACTTTGACATTTATGAACTGATTGACTTGAGTAGACATGTTTTTGAAACGATAATTCAGTACGAATTTCATATAATTTCATACCGAAACAATGTGCCGAAATAGTGATGCTGTACATTGAAAATAGTCGCTCAGTTATGTTAACTCAACTTGCATATCGTCGAAAATATCGTGGCCAGCAAGCCCCGTCTGACAACACCATTCGTCGTTTGGTGTCGAATTTTGTTGAGCACGGGGCAGTGGGAGATCGCCGACGTGCCGTTCATCAATGCCCAAGACGTTCCAATGAACTTGTTGAAGCGGTAAAAGAGAGTTTTGGCAAGAACCCTCATGTGTCGCATCGTCGCCGCGCTCAGCATTTTTGTGCCAGGGGAACCACCTTGCGGCGCATTTTGGAGGATGTTTTGTATTTGCTTCCCTATCAAATGCAGTTGACTCAAAGAATATTGCCGACAGACCGTCCACGTCACTTGGAATACGCCAAACAGCCGCTGGACATATGGTATGCTGTCAAAAAATGGCGACATTGACTGGCCACCCAGATCTCCAGATTTGACCCCTCCGGACTTCTTTTTTGGGGGTTATTTTAAAAGCGAACTGTACGCCAGCCAGTCTTAGACCTTTGACAAACTCAAGGCAAACATTCGTGTCGAAATCAGCGCTATACCGCCCGAGATGCTCAAAAAAGTGATGGAAAACGCAGCAAAAAGGTCACTCTTTGCTTTGGTCAATAGAGGTGACCACTTTATTGATGATGCATTCAAAAACTAATCCAAATAAATTGTAAAGGACGAAGTTAAATAAAAATACCTCACAGATGGAAATCCGTTGTTTTTTTTTTTAAGTTCTTCAATATTCACATACCGACATAAAAGCTCGCACACCCTGTATATTTATACGCCTTTCTGAACTTAATGCATCGTTAATTTTAACTTTTTGTTTTCTGTTCTTTAAATAAAACACAAACCAATCATAGGCTTTAGCTCTGAAACCAGCTTTAAACAACTTATCAAGCAGCAAAGCATGATCCACCATATCAAAAGCCTTTGTTATATCAATGAACGGAGAGGCAGGTATCTCCGAATCATTCAAGCTATCATAAATTTCACCACAAACTTTTAAAATTGTATCCTCAGTGAATCTACCACTCCTAAAATCATATTGGTAATCACTTAAAAAAGTAAGATTTATTTAAAAAGTTAATCATTCTGGTTTTCATGCCTCTCTCAGTCAATGAATGTTTTGATCTCTCTTCTGACCACTCGCCGGTAATTTTACTACTTGGAGAAGCGCTGATCAAGGAAAAAGGACCTCCAAGACTTACCAGCAATAGAACAAACTGGGAGGGCTTTAGAAATGATAGCGAAACAAATATCGCCTTAAATGTATCACTTAAAACACCTTGTGAACTAGAGGACGAAGTTGGTCGTTTCGTGGAAGCAATTCAAAGAGCGGTATGGATAAACACTCCTTCTAGAAGCTATAAGATCAACCGTAATGAAAAGTATCCCAGAGAAATCATTGAACTGGTGAGGGAGAAACGAAAAGCACGAAAGAAGTGGCAAATCACTCTTGCACCGCAGCATAAAACGGTCCTTAACCGACTATGCAATCGGCTTAGGGATAGTATTCGGGAATTTAAAAGCAATAGGATAGCCACCTACCTTGGAAATCTCTCCGGTGAAAGAGAATCAAATTATTCGCTTTGTAAAACGCTAAAAGGCATCCGGAAACCTCAAATGCAAGCACCAACAATTCGGAAAAACGATGGAAACTAGGGCAAGAGCGATAAAGAAAAGGCAGAACTTTTTACTCTGCGCTTAGAAGAAACGTTTAAGCCATTCGACGGCCCTTTGTTAACGCCCGACTCCCCAGTCACGACATCTGACAACTTTAAAGTAAAAAAAGTTGCATTGATTGAACTGAGGGAAGTGGGCAAAAATTAAAAGACGAAAAAGGCACCGGGCTACGACTTGATAACGGCGCAGGTGGTCAAGGAATTGTCAAATATAGTTCTTATCAAACTGCTTTATTTGATCAATGCTTCGTTCAGATTGCTCTACGTTCCGAGACAATGAAAAGTCGCCGAGATTATAATAGTCCCGAAACCAGGCAAACCTCTGTATGAAAAGAAATCATATCGGCCTATTTCCCTTTTGCCGGTTATCTCAAAAATATTTGAAAAACTACTTTCCAAGCATCTACAGCCCGTAATCGATGAAAGACGTCTCATTCCTGACCATCAGTTTGAATTTAGAATCAAACATTCTACAATCGACCAAGTCCACAAAATAACTGACGTGATTGAGAAAGCTCTCGAAAAAAAAAAAAGATTTGTTGTGGTGTATTTCTTGACGTCTCACAAGCTTTCGATAAGGTTTGGCACGAAGGCTTGGAGTATAAATTGCAACGACTACTGCCACAGCAACTCTATCTAATCTTACGATAGTACCTCACCGAGAGACTCTTTCGTGTTAAGCACGGAAATGATTACTATGACTTCAAGGAGATTGCCGCCGGAGTCCGACAAGGAAGTGTCCTTGGTCTATTTCTATCTTCTTCTTCCTTTTATCAGCGAGGTTATGATCCGAAAACAAGGGATCACAACCCTCCCACTTCACCGCATTTCTACTGATCCGCCTGTGGGGTTCGCCTATTTGACCTCAGAAAATATCGGCAGGCCTGCCGATCTTGGATCACTCGGTTACTGAGGCCAATGAAATGCCGATGTCGTCGCATTTAGCTGATCCAGGCGTTTATAGGTCTGCCTTTCCTACATCGCGATGTCTTTGGAACGCGCATAGATATTGCCTTTTTAACAGGGTTCAAATGATCTCTTCTTTGAACGTGGCAATACCAGCTGAGCCGGTAGCGCTCTATTTTTTGTACGATGGTTTCCTTGATGTGAAAGCTTTCACGGATCTTCGAACTTCTTATTAGATCAAGCTTTGTCACTCCTGCTGTCATGCGAAGCATCTGCTGCCGCTGCCGTTAATTTACTCTCATATTTTTTGTACATCGTCCAACATTGTGAACCGTATGTGAGCGCTGGACGTACAACTGCGGTGTAGAGCCTTCCTTTCAACTTAGGGGGCATTTTTCTGTCACAGAAGATAGCGGAATTTTCTCGCCACTTCATCCACCCTACGCTTATACGATGATTGATGTCGCTATCACAAGTTGCTTTGCTATTGATCATAGATCCCAGATATTTGAACTTTTCGCACTTAGGAATCACTGTTCCATTCAAATAAATGTCTGGAATAGGCCTGAGTGGATCAGAGAACGGGCAGCACAAGTACTCTGTCTTTTTTGAACTAATGCGATACCCATTTCCCTCCAAAACGTCCACCCACACATCAAGTGCTCGTTGCAGGGATGTAGGATCCTCACTTATGATGGCTCCATCGTCAGCAAAGAATAACTGATGTACCTTGGGGTCCATCACTTTACCTTCAAGCAGATAATCAAGAACTGTAATAAAGAGCAAATGACTTAAGACGCCTCCCCGGTGCACCCCGACTTTGATTGGGAACTCTTCGGTTACTCCAGCGGGGCATCTTACTCTTGTCTTTGCTCCTTCGTATATGTCCATGATCATCTGTACATAGGTTTCTGGAACCCCTCGATGTCTTAGCGCCACCCATATCAGATCTCGTGGTTGTCTGTTGAATGCCTTTTCAAAGTCAACCAATACAATATGCAAATCCCTTAAGGAATCACGATGTTTTTCCATTATGATCCTTATACTTTGGATTGCATCCGTGGTTGATTTACCCGCGACAAACCCGCACTGATCATCAGATAGCCGTATTATTTTTCGCAGTCGGCCACCTATCTCAACGATCTTCATGGTGTGTGACATCAGCTTGATTGAACGGTAGTTATCACAGTTTCGCGTATCACCCTTCCCTTTGTATACAGAGAGAAGGTAGCTTTCCCTCCATTGATTCGGCATTGGATCACCTCTCACGAATTTGGAAATGAGAATTCTGAGCCATCTGAACCCGACGTCTCCCATCTTTTTCCAGAACTCAGAGGGCATCTCATCTGGCCCAACCGCTTTTCGTTTTTTGGTGTATTTGACCGCCTCACTAACTTCTTCGACTGTAATGTCGGGTATTTCTTCACAGTTAGGGGTGGCTCTTGGAAAGTATAGCCGGGGAAACTGTTCATTTAAAAGCTCTTCGCAATACTGCCGCCACCTCTGCAGAATTTTGTCGTCATCCACAAGAAGCTGGCCATGAGCATTGCTAATGAACTTTGGCGAACGAATCTCCTGAGCATTCCTCCTTGGTGTATTTCTATATGAACTCTATATGCGTGATATCCCGCAAGAAAGAAACTGTGTCGTCGCCACGTTTGCGGACGATACGGCGATATTAACCACGGGCGAAACTATTGAAGCAGCAACTGGAAAGCTTCAACATGCTATTAATAAAGTCCACGCTTGGACGAATTCTTGGCGTATTGTGCTTAACGAAAGCAAATCTACTCACGTCAACTTTACGTACAAAAAAGTGGAGTAATTGCCTGTATATCTAAACTCGGCTCAAATACCATTCGCGAACGAAGCAAAATATCTAGGAATGACTCTAGATGTTAAGCTCAAATGAAAATCGCACGTAAAAAGAAACGCAATGAGCTCGAAAACAAATACTGACAAATATACTGGCTACTCGGAAAACATTCGAAATTGAGGTTGCGCCAAGGATGTGTAATCTTCATAGATACTAATAGCCTGAGTGCTACTAGCATGCACGATTCGCAAACCTGAGTAATTGATTCCAGGAATACGCCTACGTACTAAACACACACCCTACACACTTCAACCACTCTCCCCGCGGTACTGCCATTTCTTCGCGGGGCTGGTTAGCAATTATGCTCTAGTCTCCTAGGCCGCCTCTTGGGCTCTTCTTAGGGCTTCTGCTCTTCGCAGCGCATTCTGCACACACACTATGAATGAGCAGATCTCCATCCACTCGCCCTCTGATCGTGTCATGTGACTAACAGGTGACTTGGCAGGTTTGCTCTGTCTTCTGCAAAGCGTCTGCAGTAGAACACTGCATGCTCCGCGTCCTCCTCTTTGTTTGGGCATATTGGACATAGGGGCGAACTATCGTGTCCAAATCTATGGAGGTATTTCCGGTAGCCACCGTGTCCGGACAGGAACTGTGTGAGGTGGTAGTTACAGTTCCCCCTCGCTCTCTCTGTCCATGATTTTATAGTGGGAATGAGCTTGTGGGTCCACCTGCCTTTGGTAGAGCTGTCCCACCTGGTTTGCCACAGCGTTGCTGATGCTGCCCTTTCCTCCTCCTTAATCCTTTTTGCCTCTTGCCGGTTCGAGGGACGTCTAAGGTATACCCTCTGCATCTCTTCAGCATAACAAACTACTTATCTATAAGCAAGTGCTAAAGCCTGTGTGGACGTATGGTATACAACTATGGGGTTGTACCAAGAAAAGCAATAGAAAGATCATACAAAATTTTGAAAATAAAGTTCTTAGAACGATCGTCAACGCACCGTGGTACGTGAAATACGTAACGAAGATATTCATCGAGATCTGAGAATTCCCAGCGTCGTCGAAGAGATAACGAAATTTGCGCGTAAAGATCGTGTTCACGACCATTGTAACCGTACCGTTACTCAACTACTTGACGCGAACAATTCAATTCGTCGTCTGCAAAGGACAAAACCTTTTGACCTCGCGTTATAGTATATACCGGCCATGAAAAACGCAGGAACTTTCGTTGGAATTTAACCTGCCTAGTTCTACATTTCTTTTAATTTACATACGATCCTCTTTTTCCAAAAAATCACGAGTCTCGTAAGTGAAAATAAAACTACTGGATAAGCGTCGGCTTAGTTGTAGTATTAGTTTTGAAGAGAGGTGTTTTTTTAGTGACCATAAGCACGCGCGGTCGGGCCTTATGGTGTCTTTACAAGATTTTTCACCTACTCTCGGGGAAAAAAAATGCCTCTCTCAAAAACTTTTGAAAAAGGTGAAAGCAGGGATACGGGACGATAATTGTTCAAACACGCAGCTGCACCTTTTTTATGTAGTGGAATAACTACTGCTATTTAGCTTCAGTGAATCAGGAAAACTACCTTCTAGGAAGCTGAGATTAAAAATATAACATAATATATCAGAAGTATAGAAAGAGATATGTTTTAGAACTATAATATGCTAGAAATCAAATCCGCAGGTGATGAGTTTGAGGATTTTAAGGACATTATAATTTTATGAATTTCCATAGATTATCATTTTCAACGAAAAAACTGTTTGGGGAGAAATGTATCCTCAATTAAGGAGATATCAGAACACCAGTTTTCAGGTGTAAAATCAATCAAATTTTGGGTTATGCTTGAGAAATAATCATTGGATAAATTTGCAACTTTAGAGTACTCAGATACTATCGTGCTATCGATTTTAATAACGATATTTACCTTAGTTTTAATCTTATTTAAAATTTCATTGACAACTTCCCATTCCTTTTTCGAGTTTCCAAATCAAATTCAAAATCACTTGAAATACCCCAACGTGCGCAGAGAGAAATTTCGCAAAATAAAAAAAGGGGATGAAGTCTCTCTTAATTATTCTAAGAGGCGTTAATGATTTTCTCTACTTTACTCTGTATGATGCTCTTTTTCTAGTTTGGCAAAACTTCTTTTGGTTTTTATAAAGCGAAAAGCGATATTGATGAGCAAATATTTTACAAATATAATTAAAGTGGTATGTTTTACTATGTATTAATTTATTTATTTATTGTATTAGTTAATTAAGTGCGTATTGTTATATTTCGTTTAGCCTAAATAAAATTGTTTCTTTAGTTTTCCAAAATAGGATAAAAACAACAAATACAATATATGTTTTTATTTAAAAACCAAAAAAAGTCGACATACAAAACAACAACTGGAAAAATTCCCTTCAATTGATATGCATCGTTCAAGCAAGTAAATCTGAGAAGCTAGAATTTATTCACTTTGGTGTTTTTCTCAAATTCGGTATACTCATCACGCAACTTGATTTTGATTCGTCAATAGTCCCGTAGCTTTGCGATGAAAAACATCAAAGTATGGGTATACAGCCTGTTTTCCTTTTGCTCCTCCTCTTTTCTTTCGTTTTCTCGAATTTGATTATTTTTAGTTGTAGTTGTCGTTGCTTTATCTCTTAAGAATGAAAATGAGTAAAACTCGTACAAATAAAAGAGACCTGCGCAGAAACCCGATCAAGTGTTTTGGAACGAACTATACAAAACTCTGGTCCATTCCAGTCGTGCGAAGAATATAACTCACACAACAAAAAAGGTTGCGAGGAGTTAGCCTTCATGGACCGTTGCGCCATATCCTCCTGAGACCCAAGACCATGTTATGTATTTTTCATTAAGAAGACCTTCTTTTATAACTTAATACCACCTATAATTACATAAATTTCAGTAAAAAAAAAAATTACCACCACCCCGTTGGGAATAGTGGGGTGGTATCATCAGTAATACTTTGGGTTTTAAATAGCTTCTTAAGCTTCAAAATGACTTATTAAACTTAAAACTTTGAGTAAAACATGAACAGTAATGTTAAATACACAGTTTAAACTAGTACTAGACTGGTATTAGAACTACCGATTTGAACCAGAAAACTATTTCAAAAGCAATTTACGAACCCTAGTCTGACCCAGATAAGATAGAAAACCAAACATTTCGAGAAAAACAGACTGAGATCATTCCTTACCTAAAAAATCATTTTTTTCACTTTCCTTCGCTAGTTCTACCTATGATCATTACATCAATCTGCAATTCATCACGTCGGTTAGCATTCAGTAAAAAATCAGTGTGACAACCATCTGCTGGAGATCTAACAACCTTGAAATC
This sequence comes from Brachypalpus laphriformis, assembly GCA_945910035.1. NCBI lineage: Eukaryota > Metazoa > Arthropoda > Insecta > Diptera > Syrphidae > Brachypalpus > Brachypalpus laphriformis. The sequence goes on from OX246756.1 coordinate 42,558,934, forward strand.
TGTTTACCTCGCCAGGTGCCAAAAGTCACTTGCTATAAAAAAAACTGTCAGCAGAGAGTGATTGTCATCTTTGTCAATAGGTCCAGCGATCCGCGCAATTTATTCAAATCAATTCCACTTATATACACAGCCAAAGGGCGTGTTAGCAACTACTTTCAATTACATCATATGGTAATTGTTTCGTTTTTATTTTTATTTCCATTTCAAAATCGATCAGGTACCCTTCAGAGCTTCATCTATTACCACTGTATTACGAACTACCATTGCCAGTGTCAAAACAACACTCGTCATCGAACCTTTTCCGCGGGCCCGACTAGATGTGCTCCTTATCCCAATCGTAATCGCACCGCACTATCTAGTACTGATCACAATACTCGCCTAATGGAAAATTACAATATGAATAGCAGCTCAGTACAGACACCGGGCGATAAGTATCGACAGTTACAGTTGCTATAGTTTCAGATACTCGTGTAGATTTGACAGCAAAAATACCTAAAAAAAAAGTATCTATGAATATTTTTCACAATTTTTGTTGAGTAAATAAATGGTTCCAAATTAGCCGTGTAAATTTGTTGTATTTCATGGCTATGCGCTCGAGTGGACACATTGTGTCTGGTCAGTCCCCCTACTATAGCCAGACAGTAAAATTTGGCTGCTATTACTTAGGCGGAGGTCTGAAGCAATTGTCTAATTTTTCAATGAAATTTGGGTCCATGAGAGATTTTTTCGGTCGGAAATTATGTGTGTATTTTCTTTTGGAGCTTTTTTGTGGCTTTGATAAACAATCTCAGTGCACAGATGGAGGTATATTTGACTTGGCACTAGGCCGCCGCAGTGCGTTTTGGGAGACTGGCTGAATGAGGAAATATTATTTTATGACTTGGTTAAGTATACAATTTGAGCACCCACGCCGAGATCAGTGGTCTGCTGTGGTGTGGAAGGTTCACAGATTGGAGAAGAATTTACGTAGGCAGGGACTGAATGACAATTGGGTTGGGTAATGTGCAACGGTAGAGATTTGTTAGTGAAATCTGGAACATGAATTTTAATTGAAATTTTCTTGGTATTTGTAGGCAAACGTTGTCAGAGAGGAAATGTCCTAAGACTACATAAATTAGGTGGTTGGATGGTGAGGCGGCTGAACACTTGATTTAGAATAACTATTCTCCAAATGGAAAGCGTTACCTTGCGGTAGTTTGTCTAGTTGACTGCATCTTAAAATATTCGCATCCTTTTAGGATTTGACAAGATACTTGTTCTCGATCAAACATACATTCCGCATGGAGGAATTAGATATTTTGGCTTAAAAATGAATGGTGAAAAATTTTAGTATACAATTTTTCAGAAATCTTTTTGCACAACCGTCACACAGTTCAAGGCCACTGGGGAGAAGAAAATTTGGTAGGCCCTGAAATTAATTTTACCAAATTATTGGCGCCATGGCACAGTGGTCTGTGTGTCGGATCACTGCGCGTGAGGTTCCATGTTCGAAGGAAACACCGCAAGTTTTCTCACGGTCCCACCTTTCGCGAACGTCTGACAAACATATTTGTTTTTACGAGAAAGCTTTTCAAAAAGAAAAAAATGTCCTTCAAATACGCCACATAACTGCAAGTCGCTTCCAATCGTGTGAAAAATATAACGCACACAACACGAATAGCTGCGAGAAGCTAGACCTAGACACAATGAGCTGTTGCGCCAAATATTATATATCATACAGGGTCGGGCAGAAAGAAATACCCCATTTGGGTCGCTAATATAACAAAAAAACAAACAAGATATCAAAGACATAACTTTATTACTAAATAATACACATAATGCAGTTTATAAATTAAGTTTTAGAAATTAAGTCACTCAATTGGCTGCCTCCATTATCGATACACTGAGTAACCCTTTCTCAGAAGTTTGCCATTACGCGGTGAGTAATTTCAGGCGGAATGTAAGCGGCTTCCTGTGCTATTGCATTCTCTAGAGCTTCCAAAGTTTACGGACGATGTTTGTACACCTGTGCTTTAAGATATCTCCAGAGTTCTGCAAACACTTCGATTTGATAAGCTCAATGCCGCTGCGTGTTGGCGGCAAAACGCCGTGGAGATTGCTGAATCGAAGCCCTGACAGCGACCACATTTTCCACTCCAGTTAAAGTACGAGTTCATCCAGGAGACTTCTTTTTGAGTGCAGAGTCTATTTGTCTAAAGTTTGACACCGAAAGGCGTATTGTTTTTTTGTCAGGAACGGAATCATGTCGACCGAGTGCGAAGTGTATGCGACGCTACGTCGCAGTCGGCGACTCGCCATTTTTAATGAATTCTTCGACAACAAACGCACGGTGTATTCTCGTCTAAACCATTATAACAACTGAAAATCGCACGCTTTGCTATCCCCACCCTATCCTTATTTACGTTCTCTTTAAATCGGGGAGTTCTTTCTGCCCCACCCTGTATTACCTATATATAAAACTAAAAATTTCTGCCTTACTAACTCTTAACAATTCAAGAGTGTGTATTTACAAATACCCCGTGGGCATGGTTTTGGTGGATTCTGATATCGATTTAGATATAAACATCCGCATCGCAAAAGCCAAGGCCGCGATTGATATTTTGTCAAAGATCTAGAGAAGTAGTACCATCAGGTTAAACTGCAGCTACTGCTGTTCCTCTCAATGATGGATAAAATAGTATTTTGTGAGTGCCACACTAGTGCCTCAGTAAACATATTATCTTAGGACCAATATAATGCACGGAGAAAGAGGGCAAGGAACTTGTAAATATGTTTCTACAAAAAAAAAAAAAAGTCGCAATAGACTGATCACGACTTCCGAAAAGGATAATACCAACATATCCTAATCGTAGCGCAAGCTGGAAGAAGGGTCCAAGAAAGACTTGGGGGAGAACGATTAAAAGTAGAAACACGACAGTTGGCAAAGGTGGAGAGAATTGAGATAAAGCCTCATGAACCAACGATGATGATGCATAGACGAGCTAGATACTTTAAAAATGTACCCAATATGAAAGTATGACTAACTTGGTTTCAACAGGAACTTTCGCATCTAAGCAAAACCTTGTGATTATGTTATGATTATGTGGATGCCATTGCGCAGTTGTTAGAATACCAGAAAGTTTTTTTCACGATCCCACCTCTCGCGAACGTCTGACAAACGTCCGGGAGTATTTGTTGTTACGACAAAGCTTCTCAAAAATAGAAAATGTTTTTTGAATACGGCACAAAACTGTAAGTCGCTTCCATTCATGCAAAAATACAATGCACACAACACAAGTGCTTGCGAGAAGCTAGCCCTAGGCCCTTCATGAGCTGTTGCGCCAAATATGTATGTCTGTATGTTAGATAGCCAAGATGCCATTAAAGTGCTGAGTTTGTATGAGATCACTTCTTAGATGGTATGGGAGTGCCTGAAAAAACTCAGAATTCTGTGCAAGGTAATTATGAATATAGCTATCAAACCACGTTAAAGAAAAATGAATGAGCAGACCGATGAGATGGCGATTAAAAAAAACTTGAACTTGGGCGGAGGCATCATTTTGTTGGAACAATGAAAGAAGTAGGAAAGCATAAGGACTAAATTCCTTGGGTTTGTCACAGCACTTAGGCAAGCAGAAAAATCCTTGAAAACTTCATACAAAAGATTTCAATGCCGTATTTGCTTAGTAAGAAAAGCTAAACGAGGTACTCTAGATTCAGAACATCTCAGGCTGATACAAGTGGACTGCACATTGCATCTATAACGCCGAATTAATTTATTCATTCATTCGTATAGTAGATTAGTAACTAAGGCCTTCGTGGATAATAAAATGGATGGTGTAGTGCGCACTTGTAATAATTAACCTTATTCAATCCAAGCCATTAAGCACTAACTTGTCGTAGATGCATGTGAAGATATTATTAACGAGAAAGAAGCAACCAGACATTTCAACTAATCATGCAAGCTATCAGTGCACTCTAACAATTTCACAAACGTGGTATCAAGATTTCTAGAGATAAAGATAGCAGTTTGCTCAGCATAATCCCTTGCTCCAATACCTCAGATCTAGCTGCAGTTAAATTTAATAAATTGGAAATGATCTACAGGAAATTTAACTTAGCATACATATATGAATAGCTAATATTGCCAGGCTTGCTCCTTACAGCATTTTAGGGCCTTGTGTATCGCAACTTATTCAGCAGGCTATACTCATGAACACATGATCCTTATAAGATCCAACATTTTCTAGTTTTACCAAATGAAAAGAGAACCTTCTCCACTAAGTCAACACTTACCTCATCGAATTATTCAAAAGTAGGTTAACACTCATTTCCATAGATTACATCATTTGGGTTAACCATATATCCACAGTATGGATCACCTTTTACACAAAAAGCCCACGGATATCCAATTAGTTCAAACAATGACTTCAAGTATACAAACACTACGTGATCTACTCGTGAAAGTGTGTTTATTTAGAAAAATTATGAACAATCTCGTCACCCCCATCGAACCCAAGCCCCAATGATTGATAATCATATTTGCGATCAATTGAAATTCCTGCATAGAAATAAACTCAGTGAATTATGTTCCCAACCATCAATAACTCTTCATATACACCGTCTAAAAGGTCAACCCTATGGGGAAGCGTTTCACACATCACGTCATTCCGAGATGTCAATTCAAATGCTAATTAGCAACTGAGAACTTGTATGTGACAATTAATAAATTTGACAGTAGCACTCCATTTAACCGTTTTAATTTCATTAAACACTTCCACTGGTTCTGCGCGCGCCTTCCTTGCCGCAGCCGCCTGCCTGCTGCCAGCCATGTGTTACTACCTACATTTTACAAGCTGACAAATTGCCACTATATTCAATCAAATTAGCCATACACACCCCATTCCCATCATCGGCATCATCGTCATTGTTGGCAACATCATCACAACCACCATCAGCATCGCCATCGGGACCAGCAACAGAACACGACACCAACCGCAGCAACAGATCAGCGCCATTACCAGCAACTAGCAACATCATAAATCATCGTGTGGTGGTGGTGGCCGACGCGACGCGCCAAGACACCCAAAGATACAGGGGGAAAAAATGGAAAAACATTCGGCACGCGTTAAAAAATTGTGCACCGCCACTTGACTACAAATTTCTTAATTATCAAAATGACAAACAAGTGTCAAACGGAAGAGGGCGACACTGTGAAGGGGTCGCAAGCGGAACAGAGTTAATTATTGGTTGTCCGCCCGCCCGTTTGGGTGATAACTTAATCTTTGATCACCTTTTTGCGAATAAAATCATTTTCAAGTCGAACTTGACATTGACTATATGAACGTGTGTCAGCCGTCAGACGTCTATAATTGCATAAGGACAGCCGCAACACCTGTTCTAATGACAGATGGCACCCTGTTATCTGGAATCTATCGAAAATCAAAGACTGCAAACGTATCTAGATATCTTCAACGCAATAAGCAAATGATATTGTTTACCTAAGACGGCGGCGAGTAACTACGTCGTATACGTAATTTAATTACGTAAAGTTTTTATGTCGTTCGAGTAATATTTTTTTTTTTTTTGCTGTTTCGCTGTTCACCTCATGGGTGGCGTGCAATGGAACACGTGAAGTTTGAAACAATACGCTAATAATGGAAGTGAACACGATGTACATAGCTGAAGGTACAGACATATTGCGCGCAAGTTGTGTTTGTCACTAAGCGCGCGCAGGAAGTTGTTATTTGCACTTGCGGCTAACATGTGGAGTATTAGATCATTGGATGCAATATTTCCAGCTGAAGTAATAAAGCGATACAAAGTATAGTAAACTATAAGCAAAGTAAGTCTGTTTATTCTTAAAGATTTAAACAAAAAATCTGGGAGCTCTTCTGTATTTAGATACGGATATAGGAATCAATTAGAGGATGTATCAGATTGCAGCACTTTAGAATCAAAATGAAATTTATCCATACAAATCTTAAACCTTACAGCGAAAGCCCTGAATTAACTTTTCAAAATACAAAGTGTAGACAGAGGTAAATATTATTAACAAATACGAGTTTACATAAGGTTATGAGAAAATTACGACATCAGTATCGTCACTGTCCGTTCACCATAATTGGATTATGATAATCCGATAACCTTGTGGAACATCTTCCACGATATTCAAGGTCAAAATGTTTTTTATTGATTTTTTTATTATGTATCTGGCTTAAACCAACGCGTTAATTATCATTGCCCATTACCATTCAATTTACGTATTAAATAGTGCCTCGCACTGTAAAATGTCAAGAAAACCCTTTTCATTTCTACTCTAAAGAGCGTCTTTAGTCGTATTTAATTTTCATTTTCAGCTCCGTGTAAGAGCTTCTCGAATACAAAGCATATAATGTAGAAAGCTCTACTTCAATTACACCATCCTATTAAAGACATAGGAAAAGACTCTGGTGAACTACGAGTATGCTAGTATTAGCCATTGAGAATCTTTAGTCAACAAAATTTGTAGGCTTCTGCTTATGTTTCTTACCTTATTGTGTATAGTATTGACCATCGTATCCATATTCTGGCTGAAAAAGTTAGAAAACTGTTTAGTTTCTACATCTAATTATAGAAATATAATACGTAGTTGACTATGTGCCAATCATAGGATAAAACTTACTTACTTATATCCTGTATCCCCTTGTGGGTCGTAGGGCCTCTACTACGCCTACGCGCCATCGTGTATGGTTTCTGGCAATGTGTCTGACCCCTCATCAACTACCGTGCCTCCTTCTCGACTGTTCTGCGCCGTGTTCTCCTCGGACCACCAGGTCTTCTGCCATCCTGAGTTAAAGGTTTCCATTGCATAGCATGGATCACTTTGGAACTGTTACCCTTTCGGAACGTATGACCAATCCACTGCCACTTCCGTCGTTGGATGGTTGTGCCTATTGTTTCCTGACTCGTTCTCTCGTAAAGGTATTCGTTAAAGATACGATTGGGCCAGAAAATCCTTAAGATATTGCGTAGGCACCTATTAACAAACGTTTGCAGCTTTCTGGTGATAGTAATGGTCAATCTCCACGTGCTGCAACCATATAACAGCACAGATTCAGCGTTGGAGCGGAACAGTCTTAACTTGGTATTCAAACTGATTGCATTGCTTCGCCATATTTTGGACAACATACCGAACGCGGACTTTGCTAGGGCGATCCTGTGGGCTATATCCAGTTCGGATCCACCATCGGTGGAGACAATACTCCCAAGATACTGGAAATCCTCTACTCTCTCTCCCGGTTGTCCAGCAATGCATATTTGAGCCGATGAGTTTGTTCCACGGCTGATAATTTTAGTTTTTGCCGTATTAATTTTCAGCCCGACGACGCCTGCCTCCCTCTCCACATCTGCTGTCATTTGGTGGGGGTCCATAATTCTGTGAGAAAGTAAGTACACGTCGTCAGCGTAGTCAAGGTGTTTGAGTTGGGAAGTAAGAGTCCATCGAATTCTTCCATTTCCCGTCGACAAAGCTGCATAAAGCACATTACTAATCTCCAATAGGAATAGTATTGGTGAAAGAATACAGCCTTGTCTTACCCCACTTTGGAACTCAAATGCCTCAGACAACTTCCCTTGTGTAGAACGCGACATTTGAAACCTTCATATATAGCTTTGATAATAGCAATTAGTTTATCGCGAATACCTCTCCTGCGTAAGGCACGCCAAATAAACTCTCTGTTGACACTATCGAGCGCCTTCTCAAAACTAATGAACAGCAGGTGCAGTGGCGATCAATATTCAACGCACTGTTCGATGGTAATCCGCAGGGTGTTGATGTGGTCGCCACAGGAGGATCCAGAACGGAAACCTGCTTGTTCGGCTACGAGTATATCTTCGAAATGTTGTTTGACTCGATCAAGGATGATTTTAGCTATTGTCTTAGCTACAGCAGGCAGCACACAGATACCCCTCCAGTTTCCGCACTCCATTAAATTTCCTTTCTTGGGAAGCATTTGTTAGGAAAGCTCTCAGCTTCCCAAGCTCTATCTATAAGTGGAAGCAGAAGCTCAGCCGATGTTAGTTGCGCTGCTCGTAAGAGCTCTGCTGGAATACCGTCAAGTCCTACCGCCTTGTTGGTTTTAAGTGCTTTTATTGCAGAAGTGATCTCAACATTACTGGGAGTCGTTAGTCAGTCAGTATAATTTGGGAGCATATCGCTGGTGTAAACGCGGTTCAAAACCGTAGCAAAATGCTCCTTCCATCTCTTGAACTGGTCCTCATTCGAAATGAGCAAGTAACCGTTTAGGCTTTTCATTGGGTGTTGACTGGAGCTGCGACCACCTGTCAGCTCTTTGGTGATTCTGTAGACAGTCCTTCTGTCGAACCTCCGTGCAGCTTCTTCCCCTTCTGCAGCCAGGTCGTTGATGTAGTTGCGCCTGTCACGTCGCACGCTATGTTGAATTGTTGGCATACTGACGGATCACCAAGTATGTCGATGATCTGGGTATTCTTGTGTTGTCGTGGGATCTACGAACTGCAACAATGCGTAGTTGATGATCTCGTACTGTCCCTCGTCTGTTTCGGACATCCAGGAGGCTACTTCTAAAGCGGCGACTGATGGCAAAATGGTCAATTTGATTGGAGGTTGCTTGCCTATCGTTGGAAACCCAGCTGACTTCGTGGCAGGTCTTGTGCTCAAACATGGTGCCATCGCCATCCACAAGGCGGCTAGCATTGCAGAAATCCACAAACCTTTCGCTGTTGTCATTGCGGTTGCCTAGTCCATGCTTCCCTATTACATGCTTGATCCCTTCGTTGTCGTTGCCTATCTTAGCAATCAAAACCCCCATCAATATGGCAATGTCTTCATTTGGTGTTGTGTTGAAGACGGTACCTAAGAGATTGTAGAAGCTCTCCTTTTCGTCCTCAGACGAGCCATTCGTTGTGGCATAACGCTATATAATGGTGACGCGTCGTACTCTAGTCCGGAATCTGGCCGTCATAATCCTATCACTATGAGGCTGCCAGGAAATTAGGCTCATGCGTGCTGTTGTTGTTAGCAGCAGTCCGATTCCATATTCCGACGGACTTCTGGATGGTCTTCCAGAATAGAGTAGTATAGTGTTACGCGTTGGGATTGGTACTCGCCCGCCTAACCATCTGATTTCACTTACCTCCAAAATGTCCAGTCTATATAGTTTCCAATTGAAGGAATCTGGCATTGTAAAGATCTTCGCTTCCCGAGTCGAGGAACGTCTTTATATTCCATAAACCTGTCTTTGTTCGGTTACAATAGCCAAAGGCGTCAACGTGTGATCATTCCTTATCCGAGGCATAGTGCCGGTTTCTGTAGCGGTTGGTTTTCAGTAACGCAGGTTGTTGGCCTACGTTACCTAGTCTAGAATCAAGGCCCTAGACAACCCCACTTGCAATTTTAGCCTACATGTGTAAGGGTTTATACGTATAGTTGCCCGGGGACCGCCACTAAGACGTTAAGCAAGCGCTTCATTACGAACTTGATTGTTGCGAACGTTGTATCGAATTAATTTTTTTTTATTCTGTAGCTTCTGCAACCCGAGAGTGTAAGAACCAGAGCATATCGGAAAGAACTTTTTATAATATCTTAGTAGATGTATCCCTGGCTGTTATTAAAATATTTTATGCTTTTATGCATCACTCATGCGGCAGCTATTCACCGCAACCTTAATAACCTCAGTCAAAACAAAGCTGTAGGTCCAGATAGAGTTTCACCCCTCGTTTTGAAGAGGTTTTCTTTAACCCTGGCTAAATCTCTACGTAAGCTTTTCTACCTATCATACTCCACAAGCACTTGGTGCTTTGCGCACGTTTAACTATTTGCCAAAAAGGGCGATAGAACCTCCCATTCTAGCTAAGAACTTATTACTTTAGCGTTAGTGTTTTCCAAGGTCATGAAAGCATTGTCAAACACCACATTATGAGTTACATCGAAAGAAATTATCATCTCAATGGTTCCAGGAGCAGCGATCCACGCGTACTTAATGAACTATCTGTTGGAAAAATGGAACAAGTGCATTTATAATTATGGTGAATGCAATTTAGTTCGCCTTGATATATATAGAGCTTTCGATAGTGCGTTGCATAGTGTCTTCTTAAAAAAACTCCAAACGCATGGTGGGGGTGGGACATTCTCGAAATGGGTTGTGAGTTTTTTTTTTAACTGGGCGATTAATACAAGTTGTATTAGATGGATGTGCTTCTAGCCCATTCTCGACTGATGCGACAGGTCTCTGTCCCAGCTCTGACCCTGTTTTCAATTTATATCAACCACCTTCTATATACTAATCGCAAACCTATCCATTCCTTCGCGGGTGTAAGACTCTTGACTTTACTTATAGAGTCACAGCCTGTATCAAGCAAACTCCACTTTGACATTAATGTTATCAACAGTTGAGCTTCCAAAACCCAAGTTAAGTTCAACACGACAAGTACCCAGTGATGTCTCCAGTCTCTGAAAGGTGTAGTAAAACGAAATCCATTATTTCTCCAACGTCCTATCGGACGTGTACTAAAAAGCGTTAGAAAGATGACATTTCGTACAAAAGAACTTCTCTGATAGTTTTGTGATTGGTTGAATCAGTTTTGTTTGAGCGCGCTTCAAAGATGGACACCAGCAAAAAGAAAATACGGCATATTTTACAGTTTTCTTCGATAAGGGCAAACCAAGCGGCTGAAAATGTGAATAGTGTTTATGGTCCTGATACTGTAACAGCCAATCACGCGCAGTTTTGGTTTCGTCGATTCCGTTCCGGTAATTTCGATGTGAAAAATGCACCACACTCTGGAAGGCCAACTGTCAAAAATGTTGACAAAATCATGGAAATCGTCGTGTCTGACCGTCATGTAAGCACTTTTTCGACTGCCAGGAGCTAAGCATTGCACAAAAACCCGTTTGGAATCACTTGAATAAGGCCTGATACAAAAAGAAGCTTGATGTATGGATGCCTCTCGAGTTAACGCAAAAATACTTCATGGGCCGAATTTCCATCTGCGAATCGCTGCTGAATCGCAAGACCCATTTCTGAATAGTGATGGTGATGAAAAGTGGATCACTTACGACAACTTAAAGTGGAAACGGTCGTGATCGAATAGCGCTGAGCCGGCGCAAACGGTGACCAAGCCTGAATTGACGGCCAGGAAGATTTTGCTGTGTGTTTGGTGGGATTGGAAGGGAATCACCAACTATGAACTGCTTCCCTACAGCAAAACTCTTAATTCGGACCTATACTGTCAACAATTGGACCGTCTGAAGGAAGCAATCGTCCAGAAGCGGCCAGCTTTGACCAAAAGGAGAGAAATTGCGTTCCATCAGGACAACGCCAGGCCATACACATCGATAGCGACTCGCCAGAAGCTCCGGGATCTTGGTCGGGAGGTTTCTATGCATCCACCTTATAGTCTGGACCTGGCACCAGATGATTACCACCTGTTTCTGTCCATGGCGAACGAAATTGCTTGTGAAATCGACTGTCCCAGTTTTTTGCCAATGAGGGAGGTATAATGGAATTGCCTTCAAAATAGCAAAAAGTTATCGAACAAAACGGCGTATATCATAAATCGGATCATTCTAACTATGCTAAATAAAGCCTTCAATTTCATGCAAACATAATAGATTTCTTTTTACTACACCTGTATGAATAGAACTGACGCGAAGAAACAGATGGTTTGTCAGTGCTTGTTATGCAAAAGGTGGTGCTAGATGCCTCGGATTCCTCAAAACATGTGAACGCTTATTCAATCCTTCAGACTAGGCTACGATTATAAAGCTTACATTCGACTGAAATTTGAATATAACTCGCATCTATGTGCAGAGACTCTCGCTATGTGCTTGAGTTAACTTGATCATGTTCAGCGTTCAGCAATCGCTTTTAGACTAATCGATGATCAATCAGCAGTAAAATTACAGCGCTTGATCATTGCCGAAATGTGGATGCTTAGCGCTCCTTTATCGTTACTTCTACCACTAGTGTTCGGGTGGATTACATATTTCTGTCCCCCCGTCAAATGATCTCTTCTTTAAAAGTGACAATACCAACTAAGCCGGTCGCACTCTATTTTCGAAAGATGGTTTCCTTGACGTGAAGGCTTCCATGAATCTTCGAACTTCTTATTCGATCAAGCTTTGTCACTCTTGCTGCATCTCAGGAATCACGTAACCTGGAAAAATTCAAGACTACCGCATGTCATTACATCACTGTTTTCCCTTTTCCTATCAATCTTTAGTTCTATCGTATATCCTTTCCTTTCTCTCCATCACTGGGTTTTTAATGATTTAAAGAACAGTGTTCTAAGTGACGGAGGATATCACCACAACGAAGAAGTAAAATGTGAAAAGGGATTAAGAGTACCTAAAGATCAGCGGCAGTCGTTTAACGAGGAATGCGTTCTGGCGTAAGAAGTGTGTAGTTGATAACAAACGTTATTTTGATTAGTAGTTACTGCCCTTGACACATACTTTTAATTACTTCTAGCCTCCTAAGATATACAACATTGAAAACCTCATCAAAATCCGTTCAATGGTTTTTGAAAGCTAGTGTAGTCATTTTAAATACTCCATAAAAATATTCATACAGGCAACCATTTTATAAAAAACTTGTGATGAAGCTGCCGTCTTGGAAAATATCGGCCAAAATATGTTTTTGTCCAGATTTTCGAAAACCATCGTCAAGACAAGAGTTATTAAGGAAATAATTTGCTACAAACAATTTAATTGTAACATTTTCTTTATTTGGCATGACCTTACTTACGTGGTGCTGCCTCCAGCGCAGCACGCCTATATGAAACCGAACTGCGTAGAGACAGCGCTGCACTGTGTAGTCGGCTCAATAGAAAAATCATTGGAAGACAAAGAATGTGTACAAGCCGCTTTCCTAGGCATTGAAGGAGCCTTTTAACAATGTCAAAACAGACGCAGTTCATAGAACTCTAACGAACCTCAACATTCACAACTCCCTGATAAAATGGGTCGTCAATATTCCAGAGGAAAGACATATTAAAGTTGAACTCGGAGGAAAAAAGTTTGAAGCATATGTCTCGAGAGGCACCCCTCAAACAGGAGTTATATCCCTACTACTGTAGGTAATTGTCCTGAACGAAGTCCTTTTAAAACTCAGAAATAGCGGCGTCAAAACCATAGCCTATGCGGACCACGTTGTGCTGCTAGCAACAGGAAAATTCGTCCCGACCCTAAGTGAGCAAACTGAATGAGCGCTGAAAACCATTGAGTCCTGGACGGAGAGATGTGGACTAGCGGTTAATCCCCAGATGACGGAGTTAGTACTATTCACTAACAAAAGAATAATTCCACAATTCGTAACACCTTCCGTAAGGGGTATTCCGCTAAGTAAGTATCTCCAGTAGTGAGAGATACCTCGGCCTGGCGCTCGATAGGAAACTGAACTGGAGACTAAACATTAACGAAAGAGTCAAAAAGCCACGATTGCTTTTTACTCGTACAATTAAATATTCGGGAAAACTTGGGAACCGAACCCCAAAATCTTCCTATGGATATATACAGCTACAGTAAGGTCAATACTAACTTATGGCAGCCTTGTATGGTGGCAAGCAGCCAGTAAAATAAACAACCTAACTGCTATCACAAACGTACAAAAACTAGCGTGCATCGCCACAACCAGTGCGATGAGAACGACGCCTACAGCAGGTTTCGAGGCCATTCTCATTTTGCTTCCGCTAGACATCTTTATACAAGCATCGGCGGCTCTTAGTGCCGTAAGATTAAGTCAAACAGATAGCTGGAGACCAAATGCGATGGGTCATACCACGATCCTGCAGAGATGTATTATATATAGTACAGACTATATAACACCTTACCTAGACTTCACAAGACCATTTTTAAGCATCTATCCGAGCAGGAAAGACTGAAAAATGATAGAACGCCTAACGAGCGATCCATAGCTGTGTACACCGATGGATCCAAAACGGAAATAGGTGTAGGTGCAGGCATCTTCTCTGAAACGCTTGGTTTCTACATGTCAGCTCGGCTTCCGAAGTACAGTAGCGGTTTCCAGGCAGAGGTCCTAGCAGTGACAAAAGCGGCCCGTGAGACTGCGATGAGGGCACTACCATGGGAGAATATCAGGCTTTCCATCGACAGCCAGGCAGCGATAAAAGCAATATCTACTATAGAAATAGAATCGAAGCTTGTGAAGTGTTGTAGAGAAGAGCTCAAGGTTCTTGGAACACAACACAAGGTAGAGCTCTGCTGAGGAGGCTCAGCACTAAACTCGGACCAATCCGACCCCTCAGCGTAAATTCCGCCTGCGTACTCAAACTCGAATCAGGAAACAAAGCCCTAACGGAGACTAACAACAGGTGGACCTCTTTGGATACTTGTGTCGCCATGAAGAAGCTATGGCCTGCATTCCACAGAGTAAGAACCAATAGACTGATACAGAGGAATAGAAAATACATCTCCACTCTAGGAGTCATTACGGGGCATAAGACCATGCTGTACCACATTAGAAAACTACGAGTGACGAACAAAGACATTTGTAGAGGCTGCGGTGACGAGGAAGTTCAGGAGGACTCCACCCACTTTCTTTACTACTGCCCAGGCTTCTATCACTTGAGAAATAAGTTCCTTCATTAAAGTTTGGTTTATTTTGTAAGCATTTTTTGTTGCTACTTAACTTTTGTTGTTTACCTTGCTTTAGGGGGTTTTACACTTGTATCGATGCCACAATTAAGGAATGCGGTCAACCTATGAGGTGTGAAATATCTGACCGCCCAAAGGATTGGACTTCTTTAAGGATTTAGAAGAGTTGTCCAACAGGCCGACAAATCACATCGCAAACTTCATCAAATCATCTGGATTGTTTGTATCCCGGGCATAGTAAGTACTAAATGCTTTCTTTACGATATGTACAAAGACGATATTTTTTCTGCTTTCACGAGGAAGGTATTCTCTAATCTATCTCTTATCCCCCATGGGTATCACAATGGGTTTATATTGACCTGAGTGTGGTGAAGAAGTTTTCTATCCCCTACACCAGCCCATATACCTAACCTAACCAGTGTGGTGCTGTAGCCCAGAGTAGATCTGGGCATCAACCAACAAGCCTCTTCAGCCAGTCCGATTACGAGCCATCTGCCTCCAGTTTGCGCCAAATTGGTCGAGGTCTCCCTTCACTTATTTATGCCATCTGCCATGAGGCTGTCCTCAACCGCCGTCCATCTTGTGTGGCTTCAAAGAATTTCCAGGCTGAAACGTTGGGCTCCCCGTTAAGCCCTGGAGGCAGAAAATGGCCTTAAATTTTATTCATGCAGATAATAACGTACTAATGTGTTAGCGTTTTATTTTATGTACTCTCAGCAACTAACACTAATATAGAATGTTTCGAAGTACAAACTCTTGAAGCCGAATGATAGCAAGACAGAGTGTACCAGCGATTATATTGTTCATTCCTTGGACTCAATTTTTCAAATTGAATTTATAAGTTGAATGCATCATAAAAATAAAATGTTGACGTATTAAACATGACATGTCACGCAGTTCATACGTTATCCATAATCTCCCGGATGGAGTTAGGTTGCCTTTGGGAATTCAATGAGCTGGGTTTGACTGCATTATATGATATCTATCCGCAAAACTTCTCTAATGAATGTATAATAACTTAAGTGCAATTGATATGTAAGATAAAGTAATTTTATTTCTTAAAATTATATATGGGTATTCAAACAAACAAGGTATTGGAGACAATACCTGACATTGCGGTTAATATTCCATTACAATCAGATAAGTAATTCCTGAGTGAAAGAGTAATAAGCGGGCATACCAATTCTTAGTCGCTAATGTCATAGTTTTGATAAGCGACTTAGCCATATGTCACAAGCTCATAAGTGTGACAATTAAACAAAACACATATATGAGCAAAACTGTGCTACTGAAAGTTAAATTTGAAAGCGTTCTACTTGTATAAGTATCTACAACAAGTTTGCGTTTCTCCCTTCTTGAGATCCAAATGGGTACAAAGAGACTAGCCAACTACTCATGTACACCATTCCCACATATAATTTAATTGTCTTTCATGATCAATTTTAAAATTAACTAAAAGTCCAATTTGAACCTTGTCGTGACTGAACCCCAATAAACCTCCCTCATTTACAAAACAAAAAGTCAAACGGCTGAGGAGAGAGAGAAAAAAAAATTAAAACCAATTGGCCTGGACATACGTGATTCCCATTGAAAATGAAGCGACATCATCGCTAAGCAAACACGAACACTCACACAAGCAACGCTGACACAAAGTATAAAACAATTACGATGAGAACAACAAGCATAAATCGAATTTTCCGCTGAAGGTTAGGCCGCAGATTTCCGCCCAAAAGATCACAAACAGCGCTAACGCTAGCGATCGCGATCACTTTTGCACCACTCACAGCGCTACCCCATCAGTGCTATAGGACGGCCAGCCGGCTGGCGGCAAGCGGCCGAAGCGAAGGTGAATCTATCTACGAAGTTGCACAGTATCGCACGCCGTCAGTAGCTAAAAATATAAGATACTCGTATCATATTTTTTCTTCTATTTTGTTTCCTTTTGTTTACAATTTATGATAATTGTCGCAAAGCGATGCGCGTCCGTTGCAAAGCGCTGTCATGCGATGCTGAGGCCGATACTCGGGAACAAATAAAACAACGAAATCGCTTAATTGTTTTTAATTTGTCCATTTTTGCGAGGCAGTACCGCGCGGTCATATTACATTCAAATTATACTCCCCATGTAGATACTTGGGGACAGAAAGAGAAAAAATTATAATCTCAGGCGATCGACAAAAGTCAACCACCATAGATACACTGACAGTACGGGGATTTAGCGCGACTTACGTAATGTGTAACAATTACTTACTTCTCGACTCCATTTGTATAGCCACCACCACCACCACCGCCGCCACAGAGAAGGGTGACAGTTGGGGGACGGCTCCACTGACTGACTGACTGGCACTTTGTGTGTATAAAGATGGATGGCAAGCTGACAGACCAACTGACAGATATCTGTCATTAGCATTATGGGCCGAAGTGGATAAATTCTGTGACATTTGTGCAGCGCACAGTTGCTGCATTTCGCAAAAGCAGCGAAAAACCGAACAAAAAATGAGACTGGAATCACTCACTCTCTTGGCCAATACTGATGTATTCTTGTGTGGACCGCCCACCCACCCAATATCCATGGTGTCTGTTTGACAGTCGAAGCGGTTACGACGTCTGTCAGCTTTGCATTGGGAAAATTATTTTATCAGATCGGCAAATGTGCGCATTCCTTGTGATTGACATGCGGAGGGTGGTGGCAGGATGCGAATGACGAGCGAGAGAGAGAGGCGACTGGGGAACCTTGGTTTAGATTTAGATTCAGCAAAGCCATCCATCGTCTCAGGTTTCAAATTGCAATTGGTCATGAGCATGATGTGTAATTTGTTGCAATAGGCAGCAGATTGAGTAGCAGAACGTTGCAGTTTTTTTTTTTCTCGAAAAGAGATACTAATCTTCGAAGGTGGTGAGGTCATACAATGTTTTTGTTTATTATACTGCCGAAGACTGTGTATGAAACAATCGGTGAATGCTGATGAAGTTGGTCATTGGGAGCTAATGAATGTCTTGCATGTAGGAAAGGCCGAATGGTGGTCAAATGCTCAAAGACTTGAATATTTTAAATACTGCGTCGAGAAAATCACTTTTACTTCGTTATACAAGCCCATCACACCTAGGAACGTTGTTACTCTCTCGTTGCTCTCAGCAGGGATTTCACACATTTCTAGGTAGTAGATCTAATGGACTCTGCTCATGGATGCTCCGCGCGAGGGAAATTTATCGCCAGAGACTTCTATCAAGAAAATCAAAATGAGTGCGTAGGGTACGTGCAATGGACCATTATCGCATCGAAACTTACCCACAGCTGAGATTAAATTAAGTTCAGGGGAAACGGTAGCTACTTGCTAACCAACGCCTACCTCCTACTGCACCGGTGGAGATGTAGCTCCCATATAAGATCCGCGGATTTTTATCAAACCCATATACACGCTATGATCCAAAGAGTAAGAGACGCAGTCCTTCTGCCAAGAGTTGCATTATTTCCAAGGAATCACCAATCTCTTCCTTCTTTCTCAATATAAAAACTCTGCATGGTGCTTTAGGACGAATATAATGCACTGGTTGTATGCTTCGGTGGTAAGGTGGCGGAACGCACTGGAGAGAAATTTCTAGAATAAATTTAAACAGTACCATATCTCATCATTATTGGTAAACTGAGAACCTCTACTATAGTAGGGCTTCCAAGCATGACGCACATTTTCCCAACTGACATTTTCGGCAAAGAACTGCCCACTAGCTCAGCATTAAGAATAGAGACTCCAATTAATGAAAAAAAAGAAGTACTGAACATGCCAGAATGCATGCCGCTGAACTAGATTTTAATATCCGCTACAGATACTCAAGTAAGCCCTGTCATGGAAGAGTCCTAAATCAGGATAGGAATCGGTACCGAGTCTTCTCAGAAGACCTTAACATTCAGCACTTCTTTAAACTCGCGAGCCACTGCAGCGTTCTTGAGACCGAACTCACCACAGTTATCCAAGTCGATGGGTGGCTGGCAGTTAATACTGTATTGCGGACATATATTATCGATAGTCAGACAGCTATCAAATACCTCGCATCTAGCACTAGAAGATCAAAGGCAGTGAAGGACTGCGGCGCATCTCCAAATGAAATAGTTGCACCGTACTACCTTACCCGTTTCTGGGTAGCATACTCGTATCACTGTGACATTGCAGAGAATTGGGAAGCTCACAAGGGATCAGAATAAGACCTGTCAATGGTCCAAAACTCACTCCTTCCTCCACTCAAATTTGTTATATCAAACATAGCACTTGACTTCAAGCGACAAGCAGACGAAAGGTGGAGAGCGCTCCCATCATGCCGCGTCTCCAGAAGCATCTGGACAAAACACGGCAAGATGAAAACCAAGCTCATCCTCACTTAAAGTAGACAAAACATGGCGCTTCTCATAGGAATCATTACCGGCCACAATCTATTGGCGGCACACCGGAAAAGAATGCGGCTAAATACATGGATACAGATGTCTGTATTGCTGCTGAGGATGCAGCAATACAGACGAAGAAGACAATACTTTCTATGCAAATGCCCTAGTCTCTGCAATACCAGAAAAATGGCTCTCGGAGAGTATTTCTTCAATCATCTGGATAACCTGTCTGAATAGCCACTAACCACCATCATCAAATTCATAACTTCTTCAGGAGAAGAACCGCAGAACTCTAGCCAATCTGGTTCTTTTTCTCTTTTTTCAGCATTTCAGCCAGCAAACTGCACGTCAGAGGAGCTCAATCGATCCTTTTGAGATCCGAGTGCAGGCTGTACCTATTTGATGCAGCTAACCCCTTTAACCTTACCTAACCAATATCATCATCAGCCATGGTAACTTTGGCAAATATGCTAAAAGACTGGGCATTCCTTATAATGACTTAAAGAATGAAGAAGAAGAAACATAATTTCCGATTTGGAGCTTTTCCTCCTATTTTCCCTGGGCAGAATATTTCAACACGTATGCATCCTTAGTTAACTGGATATCTTGAGATCACATATGGTCTCACTAGAGGAATATATCAAGCACCTGGACATTGTCCATTCTGCCAATAACAACCCTCAAATAGACATATCGATCGTTCTAGTCCACAGTGAAACATTTCTCTAAGCAAAGTTGGCAGACTATTCTGGACAGCATTTTACATGTCATGTGCTTATTCATAAAGGAGACTTCTTGGTTTAATGATTGGCAGTATCCAACTTTTGCTTATTCGGTCACGATTTCAAAAGAATTTTTTGGAGCGTGGTACTATGCGATAGCCTATGTGCCAAAATATCATAGTCTTTTAATTCTGGAGGCATAAAAAAGTATTTTTGTATGTCGGCCTTCCTACTAGCATTGGATCATAGTTTGAAGACATCTAATCAAAGCAATGCGAGCCTCCATTAGGTTCAATGAAACTCTCTTATTCTTGTTATCTAGAATAAGTCGTTCGTGATCATTTCATGGGATACCTTGAACCAATCAGCCTATATGACCTCATTAGCATGAACTGATGATGAACTAGCTTGAAGTAAGAAATATCACAGTGACCAATTACTATTTTAAAATTCTCCAACCGATCAATACATTTCATTTTCCATCGAATAGTAAGGAAAATTTGTAAAATCGCCATCCCACTAGTTGAAATCAAATCAGGCCACAAAAACTGTAAAACCAATCCCTTTTCAGTATTCCCTAACCCATATGCTATAATACACTACACTACACACTGTGTCGATACTGGAACCTAATTAAAAAATCGAAGGATAGAATGTTCCAATTAGTCGCTGGCTGACAAGTTGATCAACAACTGATAAACTTCCATTGTGCTGTGCTATTGTGTGTGGTGTGCGCTACTCAATTCATATAAACAGTACCCCCTCCGGCACCCATCTGCCTCCCTCCAGCCATCTTCGAGCATGTGCATATAAAATTTATGCAAATTACCACGCATATTGAAGCGTAAAGAATACGAGAAAATATATTCATTTCATAGCCGGTCATTTCAGAATCGCTGAACCTATTTATAGAAGCAGCAAGCGACAGTGCTCTATCATGTGCCTTGAAACCGACTTTAAATACGAGCACTACTGTAGTCATAATCCGAGTTGTCACTTACAGTCTACGACTACGACAACGACGACGACGAGAGTGTCGTAGTCACAGTCGTCGATGTCAGCGTTGACTGCCATATTAAGTCTGACTTTACTCAGATTTTTATTTTTTTATTTTTTTTCTGTAATTTGTTTGTTCTCTTTCTGTACGTCTCAAGGCAGAGGTATGGAATAAAAAAAATTCAAAAAAAAGTCCACTACATATAAAATTTAATTTTATACTTCTTGTTCTGAAAAAGCAGATAAAACTACGAAAAATAATAGTAAAACAAAGGTTAAACAAAAATATTCAACAGCTTAAGAGCCTTCAATGTCATACTACGATATAGTCGGAACGGTGTTCTTTTCCTCATTTTGTAGGTTTTTTTTTGTTTTAATATCGCTATCCGTAATAAGACATAAACAATATATAGTTCGACGAATATAGGGTGATTCATTAATTAGAATGTAAGTAACGGAAAACATTCCATATTCTGAAGACTGAATGCATTAAAGGCTTGAGAAACAACCTATAGTTCAGCTATTATTGCAAACCATTTCAATGCTACTTCGCCATCTGATGAAGAATCAAACATCCTTTCGGTATTGCATATTTGTTTGTTTTTTTCCTGCGTTAGAAAATGGAAGTTTAGAAATATACTGTCAGACTGGAGTCCAAAATCAGGCTAAGACCGACCTCCTTATAAGTCTTTGACCCTTTTACCTGACTGCCCAAGTATTACTTTACAGTACAATTCATCAATGGCTATATTACCAGCACTTCTGGTAGAGGAGTGACTCCTTGCTCATTCATGGCTACAGAACCCACGTGTGATACATTTAGCTGCATCACCTACCTACTGCTCTCTTGAGATTTTAGCATGAGGCGTACAATATTATCTGATGAATGTGTTTGACCAACGTTTTCCCGAAGTACTTCTCTTCTGAAATAGAGCGGCTATCAGCAAAATTAATGTCACACTAAATTTCAGATTTCCCTTTTGATATATTTTTTTTCCCTTACGTCTAGCCGAACCGAGACGCAGTCTTATTAAACCAGCAAAGTCTTCGAAGAAAGTCCTTGTGTCTGAAGCTAAGACTGACCGATATGAAACCTGCTTTAATGAGCTGAAAGTTGTTCTAACTACTATAATATTAATCCTTTGATACTAAACGTACGAGTGGGCGGAATGGCGGACCACTGCGCGTAAGGTTCCATACATGAATCAAAGAGAACACAAAAAAGTTTATTTCACGATCCCATCTCTCGCGAATGTTTGACAAACATCTGAGAGTATTATTGTCACGAGAAAGCTTCGCAAAAATAAAAAATGCCCTTCAAAACACAAAACTGTAGGTCCATTCCATTCATTCGAAAAATATGACGCACACAATACGAATGGTGGTGCTCGATGAACTTTTGCGTCAAATATATATATATGTATATACATATATAACCCAGGTAGTTGCGAGTAGCTACGCCATGCCTTTTATGGGGTTTTGCGCTAAATATATATATATGCATGTATGAGTATCTACAAGTATCTGCTTTTACAGCGGTCGGGAAAAGCTCCTTTTTCTTTGGGTGAATTGTGCAAATCGGCAAATACATTCCCATCTTCTCCGGATACCGAGTTAGAGATTCTGAGTGCCTTGCCATTTGGGCGCACTCATGGGGTTATGAATACCCTTTAAATGTTTTTTACATAGTGCGGGTGTTGGAAAGGATAAATTGAGAGATAGAGAAACAAAGAATAAAAAGTTCGAAGATCCATAGAAGCCTTCACATCAAGGAAACCATTTAACGAAAAATAGAGTGCGACTGGCTCAGCTGGTATTGTCACGTTCAAAGAAGAGATCATTTGAACCCTATTAAAAAGACAATATCAAAGAATGTTCCAAAGACATCGCGAGGCAGAAGAGGCAGGCCTATAAACGCAAATGCGACGACACCGGCATTTCATTGGCCATCGATAATTTCCGATGTCAAATAGGCGAACCCCACAGGCAGATCGGTAGAAATTCGGTGAAGTGGGAGGGCTATGATCCCTTGTTTTCGGATCATAACCTCGCCAAAATTGGAAGAAGAAGGAGAGAGAGAGAAAGCTAGGTGGAGTGGTTTTAAACTCGGTTGATGTTTCAGAAAAAGACCGTTTTAACTTCCTTTTTTATATAATTTGCGCGCACTCAAGGTGTTATGAATACCCTTATCATGATAACACACATGGTAAAGAGAGAGAAAGGTTTGATGTAGTGCTTCAGAGAAATTCCAGTGGTTGCGTCCAGATAACTGGTGGAAATTTTTGTTTTTTTTTTTTGTCTTTGCTTCTGATTCACAGTATCTTTTTTTTATGATAACCGATGTCATATGCAAATCATCACTAATAGAGCGAACAATTTTCCAGACATATGCCTTCACAGTAGTATTCACACAAGCTTTCGAAAATGATCGGACTGACTTTATATATTTTATGAGAAATAAATAAATGCTTGCTGACATCAGGATTTGAACCATGAACCATTAGCGTGGCAATTGATGACGTTACCAATACACCATTGCCACCCACAACTTCAACTAATTTCTTACGAACTTGATTCCTCTTCGATCGTTCTGTACCACGTTTCTTTTTGCCGACCGACTGACCTTTCTAACAGATTGGTCTGGTCGATCTCACTGTATGTTATTGTATCCATGTACCTTATACT
This sequence comes from Brachypalpus laphriformis, assembly GCA_945910035.1. Taxonomy (NCBI): domain Eukaryota; kingdom Metazoa; phylum Arthropoda; class Insecta; order Diptera; family Syrphidae; genus Brachypalpus; species Brachypalpus laphriformis. The sequence goes on from OX246756.1 coordinate 42,582,329, forward strand.
GAAGACCATTTTATGTAAGACCATTAACCTGCAATAAGTTGCGTAAATCTTGTCAGTGTGGCCCAAATATTTAAGGGGACATTACCCAAAGTATGCTGCTACTATTTTCTATCAGGAGTGTATCTAAATTGTTTGCGCATAGTACTTGCCATCTTCTTAGGTAGCCTAGGTAGCCCAAAAAGCAGTCTTATGCTTACAGGTATTACCAACTCACATTGTTGAGAGCGTTAAGTCGATATATACTAGATGAAGCGGAAAATAGACAAAGCGCAAGAAGGACACACCAACACAAGATTGACCACTGTTAAACATTTTCCTTTTATCTTGGAGTAAAATTGTCATACTTCTCATACAAGCTTTTGATCATTTGCCATTTGGCAGTGTTTGACATAGTTCGGGTCTAAATAAAAATTAACAACTGGTCAAACGGCTTAACTGGCCAGCCAGAATGATGAAATAATGTAAAAGTAGCTCCAAGCTTTATTTCTTAGAGAGCTGTATATTTATCTCCTTTTGGCACACAATAAGAATGTCTTTAAGATCTGCTGATTTTAAAAATCTCGGCTGGAATGCCAACAAGTTCCATCGAAATACCTTCCATATTCTGGTAAAGAACTCACAAGCCAACTTCAGAGGCACAATCTATCAAATGTCCGTACAACTGCTTGCATACGCCGACGATATTGATATTTTTGGAAGAACTCGGCGGGCTGTCACCGATGCGTTTGCAAGCATTGAATCAGAAGCAGCGATAAACGAGGAGGCAAAACCAAGTATATGCTGTCAATAATCAACCCGACGAATTGGACAGAACGTTGCAGTGTGGGCAGCTACAATGTCGAGGTAGTAAGTGGTTTTGCCCGCCTTGGCTCTCCTATTAATTCTAACAATGATACCAGCACAGAAATCAAGAGGAGAATAACTCTTGCCAATCGCTGTTTTTTTTGGGCTAACAAGGCAATTCAGTATCCCTATCTCAAACAACTAAGGAGACTCTGATCATCCCAGTCCTACTTTGCGGCGTTGAAACATGGACTTTATTGAAAACGGGTGAAGATATCATTCTCTTGCGTCGAGAAAAAAGTTCTTCGCAAGATATTCGGTCCCATTTGCGTTGGTGTGCTTTAGAGGAGAAGATTCAACGACGAACTATACGAGTTGTATATCGAACTGAACGGTAGGGCCACCTCAGTAAGTAAGTATAAGTATTTGGACTCGTACATCTACTTAGGTACTGAGCATCTATACGGTTTTGCTTTTAAAAACTTAATTACATTTAAAAGTTTTACTCATTCAATGCAACTGCATAATCTAAGTAAAATAATTCCTGATGTACAATATAAGGTATCAGTTCATGATTACTATAATATATAGGTGTAGTCCGAACTGGTCAAGCTATAGCTGTGATTTTTGCCTCCGGGTCACATTCTAGTATTTGTTTGGAGCAAGTGTTGAGTTAGGTTAGGTTAGGTTGAATAGGGTTTTGAGGCTATCATAAGACACTAGGCACCAATTTGAGCCCATCGTGATCGTCATGTTGAGTTACTTTATGTATCATGTAATTTCGATTGCTACTATAATAGAAAACTTGAATAGATGTGATTGGTACTCGAGCTGATAACCTACTACAACATCATGCCGCACACAATTTGAAGTAATTTTAACGTCTGCATCTTACTGTGCATTAAGATAAGTCAAATCGTGCAAAAATCTACATTCTTCCCATTCTTTGTACACAAAGGACATAAAAGTATTAAGAACTAAAAGAAATTGGATTTGGAATAATTATATCAAAAGCATTAGGGCAATCTGACAGCACATGGTGCGTCAAGGACGACTTAATTCTACACCTTCTCAAGTGCTAACATGAGAAACCCTATAGAAGGCATGTGCCTTCCTCATTTGATTAGTCTCTTTCACAAGATCTATACTGATAGTTTTAAGGACCTAATGGTATATTTTGACCACAAACTTGGTTTTACGGACTTAAACGCCAAAAAGTCCACCTGGAATTTGTGAAAAGATAATCTAAAGAGTTTAACGATTTTCATTATTTAAATTTTGTTATTTTATTATTTAAATGTTTATTCAACGAAACTGTGTTCAACCTTACATACCACATTAATACGTGAACACGAAATTTATCGTACGTTTTTTTAGTATTTATTATAAAAGGAGGGGGATGAAACTTATAGCATTCGAAATGTATTTTGCCATAGATGTGCAGAAAGAAGGAATACATGTGCAGAAAACAAAAATCATATGGGCTACCGCTAAGTCATGAAAAATAAAGTGAGCATACACACATGATTTTCCCATACAAAACGCTTTAACCAATTAAATGAAAGCATTTTGATCACCACATTCATGGCTGTATGAGCCTTTTCCCTGTACGTGAGAATATTACAAAAAAAAAATTTATGTAAAAAATTCATAGCGTTGTTTCTCTCGCTGTTTGTTTATTTCTCCTCGGTCGAATTTTGACCACACGCGATACTAGTTTAATTTAAAAGGACATTATTGAGGAAACCCATTGGACCTTCCTCCTTGTATGCACCGTATAAGACTGCTATATATTTTATCTTTTTTTCAACGGAAGATCAACAAAGATATTTGTTTTGTACAGCAGCTCATATCGGACGCAATAAATGTTCAATTGAATTTAATTTTCCAGAAGGATCATGCAAACTACTTAATATGAAGTTATTATAATACATACTTTGTATCATAGGACGAATTATGGAATGCATAAGCCCTTTAGCTGCATAAGTAGATAAATAAATAGATACTCGTAGATATTAATTTATAGTGAGGTGCAAGTGCACTGTGACCTTCAACAGATGTATTGTACCCCCCATACTAGGACTCTAGTCGATGATATACTTTGTCTAGAGCACTTCCTCTAGTCCAGCTGCTATTATGGACCGGAGTATCTTGAGTGAATCCAGCGAAGGTAGATCCATTTTTGATATGAGATAGGCGCCTATGAGTTTTCTTCTTTTGTGGATCAGTGCTTCGCATTCCGTAAGAAGGTGTGCTGCTGGTACTGCGAAGTCCTTGCAGGATCTTCAGTGTCCATCTCCCTCTATTCACAATTTCCTCAGGTGCTCCTTGAGTCTGCAATGACCCATTAACGTGCCCGTCAAGATGTAGGTTCTGTTTCTTTTCCAGTTGTATTTCCCCAGAAATGATTTTGCCTGTCCTAATTAGGAGATATCATCCCAATGCTTGACCCATTTGTTCTCTTACTCTTTCCTTAAGTCTTTCCGTATTTTGTAAGGCTCTATCTCAAAATAGGGTTCTGGTCCCAGGAACGGCGTGTCTGATCCGTTTCCTGCTAGTTCCCCTCCACTCCTACATGTCCTGGTACCCAGTAGACAGTTTCTTCATTTGCCTATCCCAGTTTGTTGATCCTGGGGAGTCATTCCCTTACCAGTTTGGATCTGATCTCGTGTAAGGTCAATGCTCTGATAGTGACTTGGCTGTCTGACAGTACTGCGGTGTCCTGCCGCGATATTTCCTGTCTAGGTTAAATTGCGCGCATCTTTCGATCGCGTGAACTCCTGCTTGAAATATGCTGAGGAATATTCCCAGTGATTCTGTGTATCTAGTTTGGGGCCCGTGTATTCCTGCCCGGTGCCAGTAGATATCTTCGATCCATCTGTGTACCACTTAATTGTGTGTTGTTTGAATTGGTATTTATCGAACTCGCTACTTCAATCTCTTTTTTCGCCCAGCTTTGACTAAAATTTCCTTTCAAAGCAGTATTTCTTGACCATATCGTGTCTGGGCCAGTTCAGAAGTGGCACTGATTTAGATAGAGTTATCCGCTCTTTATTTGCGATGCATGTTCCAAATGCCATCTTTGCTAATTCTCAATATGGTCTCCTTGGCGATTCGCTCCAGCACTATGTTTAGCGGAGGTGTACCTACAATTATCTCTAGTGCTGCTGTGGGACATGTTCGCATGGCTCATATTATACATTTGCACTCTAATGTTTGCACTTTGTTCAGGGATATCCTCGTCGTGGTTAGCCTTGTTCTGTTAGCCCATGCCACTGCACCGTATGTGATGATGGGTCTTACCATCATCATGTACATTCAAATCAGTGTGGCTGGGCTGCATCCCCAGGTTTTTCCTGAAATGTTCCTGCACACCATTAGTGCTCTGGTGGCTTTGGTAACCGCAGCTTCTACATGTTCTTTTCAAAGGAGTTTACTGTCTAGGTACTAGGTACTAGGTACTTGACCTGTTTCTGCAGGTCGACCCTGATCCCTTCCAGTAGGATAGGATGCATACGCTTTAGCTGTCTTTTCTTGGTGAAAGGTATCACAATGGTTTTGGTAGAGTTCACTCTAAGTCCTACCGTTTCGCAAAACTTCTGTGTGATTTTTAGATCCCTTTTTTTTTATAATTTGCGCACGGGGGGTTGTGAACAGCCTTAATATGTTTTCGCACAGTGCGGACCTTGGAAAGAATAGATAGAGAGAGAGAAAGATTTGGTGTGGTGGTTTGAAGCTCAGTTGTTTATGCCTTTCTTCAAATTTGCCTCTTGCGACAATGACTATATCCTTGACGTACCCCTGGCACTGAATGCTGCCATCTGTCATTTTGTGCAATAGTTCATCTAATACTAGGCTCCACATCAATGATGATAGTACCTCTCCTTGTGGGCCACCTCTAGTAGTGCTTATTGTGATGGTTTTTCATCCCACCTCTATCTCAGCATCTCCCACATCCAATTACTTGTGGTGTGATGTACTCCTTTTATTTCGAGACCCCTGCTAATTATTTCATAGGAGGTGTTGTCGAAGGCTCCTTTGATGTCTAGAAGTGCACATACTGCCATTTTCTTGTTCTCCAGTGTATCCTGAGCCCAACTTGTGAGTTGGTAGAGCGCAGTTTCGACGAATCTTCCTGCCCTGTAGACATGTTGGTTTCGGTGGAGAGGTATTCTTTCCAGCACAGTCATCCTTAGGTGATCATCTATAACCCTTTCTAGCGTCTTTAGCATGAATAAGGTCAAACTGATGGGTCTTAAAGATATTGGTGGTGTTTCTTTTACCCACTTGCGAGATGAATATAACTCTTGTCCTTCTCCAGATTCTTGATATATGCCCAAGTGCTAACCTGCTTCTCAATAGTTCTAGGAGGTGTGGCATGATGATTTCCTGGCCTCCTTTAATAGGATAGGAAATATTCCGTCCGCTCCCGGTGCAATGCTTTAAATTTCTGAAAGGTGGTTAGAGCCCAACTAAGCCTTTGTTTCGTGCAGATGTCTCTTGCCATCGCCCAGTCCTCCTTTCTGGGCCTTTTATATCTTTCCAAAATACCTGTGCTGCTTTCAAGTGAGCTACCCGGAAAGCGTGTTTGCTCTTCATCTTCGGTCAAGCTGCCATCTTGCTTTTTCGGAGAGCATGTCGCGCCTGCTTCGTCCTTTGCCAGTGCCTTATGTAATCTGGCCGCTGTGGGGGTTGGCGCTACGTTCTCACAGAACGCTCTGAAGCTATTTCGTTTAGCTTTTCTAATTTCCAAGTTGTACATACCTTGCTATTTTTATGTATTAGTATTGTGCATTAACCACAGAGCTTCTGAGAGCATTTTATGTGCTTGATAAATATCTAATCGTGTAAGTTGTTTGGAATAAGTTCCCCAACAATATACCATATATATGTTATAAGATCAAGTCATAACTCTAAGTTATAACCAGGGATAGTATTTTGCTAACTTTGCCTCTTTTTTTTGCTTAATCCGAAGATAGTATCGACTTTACACAAACATGTTTCACCTCCTCCTGATTCCAAATATATGTATTTTATTTTGCCTTTTTATATCATTATTGGCTTTTTTTGCCTTTTTCGCCGTTGTTGCCTTTTTCTGCCTTTTTTGCCTATTTTGCTTTTTTCTCAAAGTTTGTTCGCTAAAAAAATTGTAGAAAAATGCGCGTTTGCATGTTCATATGTATATCTGTGCAAACATGCTTCTTACTCACACTACGTAAGACGCATACCTGAATTCCTAGACGCATTAAAATTTAAAACGTCTAGTCTGTGGGGAGAGTCAACATGGAAATATGTAATGTACATGACCACAGACGGTTTGCACTTCTATCTGTCCGCAGACGTTACTGTGTATAACTCTATTACATATTTCTTGTTTATATACAATACATATTATGCGATTATTTTGCTCGGATTAAAACAATCGTCAGCGTTCTTGAAGACGATGCAAGCTGTGTTGTGTTTGCAAAGGAATTGATTGAAGATGAGACAGTACAAGCGCAGCTGGCGTACATCAAAGTCAATTTTAGGTTTTTAGTCGATTCAAAAAAACGAATTTTCGAAGACTTACAAAAAACAGGTATTTTTGAGAGTCTGTACTTATAATTTTAACTAGCATTATTCTGATCAAGGAACATCAATTGGCGAAGTGTTGCCCGTTTTAAAGAACATTCAGCAAAACTTGAAAAAAGCAAAAGGGCTGATTGCAAAGGAAATCCTGAAGAAGTTTACTGCCGTTTTCAATGCAAATATGGGACTGAAAACTATTGAGCAGATAAATTCTGTAATGAACGGCGACTTGGATTCTAAACTTCCAGAAAATATTGATGTTAATTGCTTTCATTATTGAAAGCTTTAAATGGGCTCCACTCGTTTCAGCTGAAGTAGAAAGGTCATTTAGCTCCTTAAAGGCGCTTCTAAGAAACAACCGGAAAATTTCAAAAAGCTCTTAGTAGTTCAATGCTACTATAACTAAATGTGCAATTACTTTCCTTTTCTTATTTTTTAATAAATGCCTTTTTTTTGCCTTTTTAAGTGTTTTGTTTTGCCTTTTTTTACTTTTTTATGTCAACAAAATCCTAACCCTGGTTATAACTCTCATTTTAACTTCAACTGCGAAGTCTCTGACTAACGTGGTAAACTGAGTTAGAGCCTGAATGCATTTTACATTGTGAGCATTAAAGGTACTTAATTTCTTAGCCTTTCTTCGTTTTTCGTTAAGTTCGCTATTTATAAATATATATTTACATTAATTAGAAACACAAAATCGACCACCCTATACTACACAATCCATTACAATTAGTGAATTTATTGACATTTGTTAGATACTATTTTTCTAATAAAACCGAGTACGCGCAGTACCTACTGTCAGTGATGATTGCGATGACGATATTCCCTTTCATGGAACACATTTCAGATACTAGAAGTAGGTGCCTTTTTAAAAATCACACGGATTACCTATACCTATGGATGTATGTACACAATAGTATCAGATAACATGGGTGCGCATTTTGTGTACCACAGAACGGGGTGAACGAGGTTTCTACATTATATCGAGTTCGTCGCCTGTGTGTACTCAAAAAGATTTTTTTTTTTTTTGTTTTTGTCAGTTTACTGATAATGATTTTCCGATTGGCGATAAAACGCCGCCGCCTATGTCACGGTTTTTGGAGTGGAACGTGTGGTGGATTTTTTTCCCCTTATTCACTTTATCTAGTTTTGTTTTGGGGATATTTGGGGTTAAGTTGGAGTTCAAATTTTGCATAATGGTTTTTTTACAAAACAAGTAAACAATTTTAGCGGTTGATATGGTTCACTGAAATTGGATTATGCGTAGTCATGAAAGTATTTCCATTGAGTTCAATGAGCTATTTTAATTTTGAGCAGAAAATAATGTTAAGCTGTTTAAAATACATGTACGTTGAAATAAATATTTCTTTAGAAGAAGACAGCTCTGAATATACATGTGCACATATTTACAGATGCTGTATGGCATATCTTGAAACGTCTTGATAAATTAGTAAAAAACTAAAAATTAAATATATAATTATTATAGGCCGTTGTCTCGGCATTTGCAGTCAATAACACCTTTGCAACCGATGCTAGTTGACGTTATATTACAGTGAAACCTCCCCTTACAGACTAAATCAACTCAACTTTACAAAAAACTCAACTCTCTTTAGTGGACAGGGACACATTTCTCAGCCGCATCGGTGTCCGTTCAAGAGAAGTTACACTATATTGAGTTTGATACCATAATATGGTCACCAGGGATGGCAAAAATATCATTGCAATGAGTTCATGACATTCGTGTTAATGCAAGGAACGAGTTCGTTCTTCGACATTGTACCTCTATAGCGTGATTTTTTTTAGTACTTGGATTTATCCCATAATGCAAGAACAATTTGTCAACATTACATAGGTACAAGCAAATTGGAGATGACATTGGGGAAACTCGCCAAATGCTTATCGTTTGCCAAAAGTTTATCAGACCACATATCTATTTGATTGTACTGTACTTCATTCTAAGACATCACATTTGTAAGACCATCTTTAGTTGCAAAACTCCCTTTACCAATATTTTATTGCAGGCGTAAATGACTGCTCTCTTGAACTGTTGCTCAGTAGTCAGTTTCCATCTAGGTTTATACGAGTATCTGCTTTAATGGAACACCATAAAATTGACGAAATACAGCTGGGATCCAAGGATCCGATTTATATATTATCGAGAGGGAAGAAAATATGGGGATAGAAGGTAAGCAGTGGATTGCAAATCAAAAGTAGAATATAACATTCAAAAATGCAGGTAAAAGAGCACTTGGCAGCCAAAGCATCGAAATCCAACACCAACCTACGAGTACCTTCGATAAGTCAAAGAATGGGACTAAGAGATGTCACTTTAATGCCAAAAGTCTAAAGCCAAAGATTGACGAAATCCGTGAAATTTTCAAAAGTTCTGTTTTCGACATAATCTGTGTTACTGAAACCTGGTTTAAGCCTGTCGTACTGAATCTTGTAATGGAACTGCAAAATTATAAAGTTTTCCGCAAAGATCGCTTATGTTGTCCTGCTGTAGGAGTTGCTATTTACGATAAAGAAAGTCTGAATATTCGCTTTTTGTTAGCAAGTAATGAAAATGAAGAATATATCTTCTGTGAACTTATTGCAGGAGTTGCCTCATCGCTAGCGTTTATCGAACTCAAACTGCTCGTAGCCTTGACTCTTTTATTGCTACACTAAGAGATCTTTCACCCTGTTATGAGCACATAATTATCGGTGGCGACCTAAATTTAAATTTCTTATCCCCGGGTGGTTTAGCGAACAGCGTTCAAGTTTCATTCGACTCTGTAGGCTTGAGCAGAGTTAATAATGAGGCTGCCCGAGTTACTCAAGATTCTTCATCCCTTCTAGATATTTTTTTAACATCAGATCCCCCTGAAGTACTATTTTTCAATCAAATTTCTCTTCCGGGTATTACTGATCATGATCTGATTTTGCTTATCTACAATTTTGATCCTTCTCCTATTTATCTTCCTACGTCGATATTCTATTATAACTACAACCCGATTGAATATCCCACTCTCCATCGTGAAGCTTCGCAAATAAATTGGGATGTTATCCAGTCATTGCCAGATGTTAATGAACAGGTATCATTCATAAATCATGCCATAACACATCTTCATCGGACCTGTGTTGCTTTAATTCGCAGAACCATCTAGTACCAAGGCTGTCCTTGGTTCACGCATCGGTTCCATACTTTAATTACCCTTCGTGATGAAGCTTACTCGAATTGGAGAAGATACAGAATATCAAACTTTTGGGAAGAATACAGGAGTCTACGAAACCAAACTACACTATCTATTAGGAACTCTAAAGGAAGCCGCTTTGCACAAATCTCAAATACCAAACTACCAACTAAAACCTTGTGGAACAATATCAGGAAGGCAGGTGTGATCTCTAAGTCAAATAGTGCTTGCTCGGTTGACCCTGACATTTTGAACAGGATCTCTCATACGGTTCCCCCGGTGATTGCTAGCAGTTCTACTGACATTAATTTTACAAGAGAATTTTTGCATTCAGACGTTGTTTTTAGTTTTTCATTAAATTCTGATTTTCATTCAAGTGCTGTGCCAACACACTGGCCGGTAGACCAGAAGAAAATCCCAGACCTAATAGACTTCTATGTAGGAAAAGAAATATCTGATAACTACATTCATGTAGAAAATAAAGATGATCTGTCGTCAGATCATTCTCCAGTTCTTATGACGATTATTGGTAGTATGCTGAGAACTGAAAGTCGACCACGTCTTATAAATCATAAAACAAACTGGCTCCTATTCAGACAAACATTAGAAGATAGCATAAACCAACAGGTCCCGATAAAAACCTTATTCCAACTAGAAGAAGAAATTGAGCTATTCAATACAAATATCCAGCAAGCAGCATGGATAAGCACCCCTATTGGTCAAAAAAACAGGAATATGGATATAAATTATCCATATGCAGTTAAAGAATTAATTTGGAAAAAACGCAAAGCTCGTAAGACTTGGCAAAGAATCAGAACACCTGAGAATAAAAAGATTCTTAACGCATTGTGCAATGAACCCAAAAGGCTTCTAAAATTTGTGAAGAACGAATCAGTTGGCAGATACTTGAATAAGCTATCAGCGCATAAAGATACAGAATACTCGCTATGGAAAGCTGTCAAATCTTTAAAAAAAAATAGCAAAACAAGCACCGCCCATAAAAGAGGAAAACGGGTCTTGGGCAAGAAATGGCAAAGAAAAGGCTAACCTCTTCGCAGATCACCTGCAGCAAACCTTCCAACCATTTCCTAGGCAAACTGCAGACGAATATCTTTTCCTGCAGTCCAGAAATGATCACAGAAATATACAGCATGTAACATTTCAGGAACTAAGATATGAAATTAAAACTAACATAAATGCAAAAAAAGCACCGGGCTACGATTTGATAACAGGACAAATACTTAAGGAGTTCCCGGACAAAGCTTTGCGGAAACTATTACATTTAATTAATGCAGCACTCAGGCTAAAGTATGTTCCGATGCAATGGAAGGTGGCAGAGGTAATTATGATTCTGAAACCAGATAAGTCGCCAAATGAAAAGAAATCGTATAGACCGATTTCGCTCCTACCCGTATTATCAAAGCTATTTGAAAAATCTGCTTTTGAAAAGACTCAAGCCAATAATAGAAGAAAGAAGTCTTGTACCTTCCCACCAATTTGAGTTTAGAGAGAAACACTCTACTGTACAACAAGTGCATAGAATTGTAAGTGCAGTAGAAAAAGCACTTGAGAATAAAAAAGTTTGTTCAGCCATATTTCTAGACGTAGCACAAGCGTTTGATAAAGTCTGGTATCGCGGACTAGGATTTAAACTGCAAAGGGATTTCCCCGAAGAGTTTTACTTAATTCTTAAATCTTATATCGCAGATCGTTACTTTCGAGTAAGATATGAGAATGAATACTCTCAATTAAAGAAAATATCTGCAGGAGTTCCACATGGAAGTGTCTTGGGACCAATCCTGTATCTCCTATATACAAGAGACCTACCTCAGCAGGAAGAAGCTAGCTTGGCGACTTTTGCAGACGACACTGCAATTATGACTATTGGCGATAATGCTGATGAAGCAGCGAAAAAATTGTAAAAGACCATTAAATCTGTAAGTGATTGGACAAAAAAATGGAGAATAAAGCTTCATGAAACTAAATCTATCCATATTAACTTTACTAATAGAAGAATAAATAATGTAAGAGTTAATATTGATGGAATAGAAATTCCGTACGCAAATACTGCGAAATATCTGGGTATAACACTTGACTCCAAGCTCAGATGGAAGAAACATGTCAAAAAGAAGAAAGAGGAGCTCAACTTTAGACTCAGACAAATGCATTGGTTAATGGGAAGAAATTTCCAGCTATCAATTGAAAATAAATTGCTATTGTACAAGCAAGTCCTGAGACCCGTATGGACGTATGTGATACAACTTTGGGGTTGTACCAAAAAGACAAATCTAAGAATGATACAAACATTCCAAAACAAAGTACTAAGAAGCATCGTTATTGCACTTTGGTATATAAGAAATGACAACCTACACAAGGATCTAGACGTAGAAAATATAAGTGAAATTGTAAAAAAATATGCTCTTAGGCACTACGAACAACTCCAAGACCATGTAAATCCTCAAATACAATACATGGTGGAGGAAAACAACAATACTATTAGGCGACTTAAAAGATTAAGGCCGCGTGAAAACATGACTGTATTATATATACATATAGGTACACATATAACCTATAAATGAACAAGATATACACAAAATTAATTTCGGGGTCAGCTAATGAGCTTCACCCCTCCACAACGTTAATTATACATTAGAGTAAAATTACTGGATAAGAGTTCCTCTCAGTTTTAATATTAGGAATACAGTTCATCAACCCCAATGCAGTTGGGGTTGATGAACTGTATCCTAAATTCATCAGACTTCTGAGGGAGTATTTAATTTCTCCACTGACTCATGTTTGCAACACAAGCCTTATGTCTGGAATCTTTTCTATCCAGTGGAAAAAAGCTAAAGTTATTCCCATTCTAAAAGACTCGAAATCTTCTGATTTTCGACCCATTAGTATCTTGCCGTTCCTCTCCAAGGTTGTTGAAAAAGTAATGCAACTCCAAATATCTTTCTTTTTGCAATCTAGCAAATCTTTTGCATGAGCATCAGTCAGGTTTTCGACGCCAACACAGCTGTACTACAGCTCTTTTGAAGATAGTTAATAAATTTCATGACTCACTTGAAGAAGACAAACTAAATTTGTTAGTTTTCCTCGACTTCTCTAAAGCATTTGACTCTATCAACCATAAAATTTTGTGTAAGAAGATTCTTACAAAATTCAGTCTTGCTTCTCATGCAGCTAAGCTTATATTTATCTATTTCATAGAAGTCAGGCGGTTTCCGCAAATGATAGAATGTCAGCGTTTCTTCCTGTATATTTCGGGGTCCTTCAAAGGTCAATTTTGGGCCCTTTACTCTTTTCAATGTTTATCAACGATCTTTTTGACTGCATAACTTATAGCGAACTCCATCCCTATGCCAACGATGCTCAACTCTTCGTTTCCAGACCTTTAGAACTTATTGAAGACTGTATCTCCTGTTTGAATGACGATTTAGTTACCATTAGTAGGTGGTCCATTGAAAACATCCTTATCCTTAATCCTCTAAAATCGTTTGGCCTGGTTATATACAAGCATGATCTCGATACAAGTGAATTTCCAACCCTTCTGGTCAATAGATCTATCATACCCTTCTGCTCGTAACTTGGGAGTTACTTTTAACTCAACTATTACTTGGGCAAACCACATCCATTTTGTAGTTCGAAAATTCTACGGTGGCTTACGAGCATTATGGGCCTCAAGCTATTTGACTCCAACTAATACTAGAATGTTCCTTGCCCGATCCATGTTGATCCCTGTTTTAACTTATGGATGTGAAATTTACTGCGAACTTGACTATGTTAATGACAGGATGCTGACAGTGGCGTTTAACTCCGTTGTTAGATATGTCTATAAGCTTCGTAGATATGATCATATTTCTAACCATCGAAACTCAATTGTTGGATGTAGTCTTCAAACGTTCTTGCACTATCGTTCTTTTCTTTTGTTGGTTAAAATTATTAAGTATAATTGTCTAAGATATGTATTTGAAAACCTAACTTTCAGTCGATCCAGAAGAACTTGTAATATAATTATTCCACGATCTAATCTTCTTATTACCAGACGTCTCTTTTTCAGCCATACTCTTAAGCTCTACAAGTCTTTGCCTCGCCATTTGAAAGCATCAATTCATTCAATGTTATCAAGCGAAAGTTATTTTCATATTATTGTGCATTACATTCTTCATCATAAAGTTAAGTGAGCGCAAACATGTAGTAAGATCTGTTAGTTAGTTAACTATACATATTTTAAGTATGATTTCTAATTTCAGTATATGCATTTTCTTGAAAATCTTATTTAATTTATTTTTATCTTTCTCATTTTTCCTTATTACGTTTGGGCATACTTAAAAAGATATAATATCTTATTTGCACAAAACCCTGTAATTCAATTTAAATAAATAAAATAAATAAATAACGTTAAAGTTCTGCAAACGGAGTAACATTGAAAATGAAAAATTCAGAAAAATGTAGAAAGAAGACAGGGCAAGAACCTGGAACAACACCACAGATCTGAGGCAAGCTAAGAATCTACTGGGATGTGAAGATTCGAAGTCTGTATCTGCATTAGCAAGAATAGCCTACGAATCTTAACAGGCTTCCTAATCAGGCACTGCAAACTCAGGGAGCATTTAAGGAATCTAGGTATAATCAATGAAGGACTTTGTAGATTCTGCAATGAGTCAAGCAAGACTCCGGAGCATCCTCTGGAATCTTGTGGGGCACTGACTCACAAAAGATTGAAATACTTGGGCAAGTACCAAATATCAGATGAGGATATGCCAACCATGGACCCACTTCTCAACTGGTTTGGAGAAAGAGCTATATTCTCGCTGAACTATTCTCGCCGAGGCAAAGCAGTAGTAAATGACTTTCAAACACGCTTCCAAAGGATTTATAATGCGAGGGGAACTCAAACGAGGGAATAAACCTCTCCAAGGTACTAGCAGGGTGAAAAATAGACCAGTACAAGATAACTCTACACAAATAATAATAAACACTGATCAAAGCGGCATACCTTGTGAAAGGGTTTTTTAATTGGGGCGCCCTATTTTCCCAATAGGGTTTCTCGTCGATGTGTGAAGTTAGCTGTCGGTTTGTTTGACACTCAAGTCGTCTATCTTTGCCATTTAATCATGGAAAACTACACTCTTCAACAACGTTTTCAAATCATCTAAATTTTGTTGCAAAATATGCGTTCGGTTGCTACAAGTTTACGTACGCTAAACTTCGGTGACCGTGTTACCTCCTGAAATGACCAGACAAGTGGCCGTCTCATTCATGTGATTTGATGCCTCTGGACTTTTTTTTGAGGTTATGCCAAGTCTATGGTCTAAACCCATAACCCAGAGACTTAAAACGACCTCATGTCCATAATCGAACGCGAAATTGCCTGCATATCGCTCGATTTATGCGAAATAGTCATCGGAAATTGGGTTCAGCACATTCACTCGTGAAGGCGTTTCAGGATATTTGAATGATGTTATGTTCCATAATTAATGGCATCGATGGTGCCTTAACCCGAAATAATTATTTTTTTTTTTTAATATATATTTCAAACGCAAGCTATTTAAGATGCATATATAGATAGATGTTTATTCAGTATATCAATTTGCAATACGGTTTACTACAACGCTTTATATATATATAACGCAGACATCTGATTTGTATGTACCTATATACGAGTATGTATATCTTTTAACTGAAATATAATTTATGCGGACATCAAATCATTTGTTTTACATTTATTTTTAATTTAGATCTGAAGGAAAAATACCACAAGAACGTTTAGTTTAAGAACGCAAACGATTATATTTAAGAAAGAATATGGATCGCTCCTAGCGTATAACCATATATATGCTCCATATTATTTGCCTTTACAAATATCTCGTAAAAAATACTTGAATTGCATTTTTTCTTTAAGATATGCTTTTAGAAATTTTAAAACTTAGATTCTTCTGCTACTACTTGCCTACCATCTGGTCAAATATGGCGGAGACACATCAGTGGGTTTTGTAGAATATCCAAATCCCAACTTCCATAAATCAGGACAAGTCAAGGCATTATTCAGTTTTGTAATTTTTTTGAGCAGCCAAACCCACGCAACCTTTATGAACAAAACCTGCGATAGTCCAGAGGGGTTCTCCATCGATAGTGATGGTTTTAACGCTGTAGCATAAAACAACGGTCTGCAGTCAGAACGTTTCTATACCGCTCTTCTTGCATCCAGAAATCTGAATATGTGTTATAAGCAAAAGCGGCAGACATTGTGTAGATGAGTCTGTTCAGCCCCCATCCATTTTAATTAGAAGGTACGGGTTGTTTTTAGGACAAGATCTTACAAACCCATGAGGAATTTTCAGAGTTTCAATTGACTGATAATAGTTTGGAATATAGGCTTGCGTCTTGGATTATTTCATGTTACTAGTATATGCGATCTTCTTCTTCTTTCTTTTTTTTTTATCAGCGAGGTTATGATCCGAAAACAAGGGATCACAACCCTCCCACTTCACCGCATTTCTACTGATCCGCCTGTGGGGTTCGCCTGTTTGACCTCAGAAAATGTTGGCAGGCCTGCCGATTTTGGATCATTCGGTTACTGAGGCCAATGAAATGCCGATGTCGTCGCATTTGTCTGATCCAGGCGTTTATAGGCCTGCATTTCCTACATCGCGATGTCTTTGGAACGTGCATTGATATTGCCTTTTTAACAGGGCTCACATGATCTCTTCTTTGAACGTGGCAATACCAGCTGAGCCGGTCACGCTCTATTTTTTGTACGATGGTTTCCTTGATGTGAAAGCTTCCACGGATCTTCGAACTTCTTATTCTTACTAGTATATGTGATATGCTACACAACGTATAAATAGATCTATTATCACGAAAATGAAACTGTGACTCGTTTGACTTGAATACTACTTCTTGGATTTGGCTTTTGGCCCCAACTACAAACTCTTTACACCACTAGGTCAATCCACTACTATCTTCCACGCTGAGGTCTATGTCATCGAGCTCTGCGCCAGAGAATGCATTAGACAAAATCTCCGAAGATCACATATTAATATAATGTCAGATAGCCAAGCAGCACTCAAGGCTCTCACGTCCTTTGACTATAAGTCTAAGCTGGTTTGGAATTGTCTTCAGACGCTTTTGGCACTTGCTGCACACAATAATATCACACTAATGTGGGTCCCCGGTCACAAAGGTATCCCTGGTAATGAAGCGTCTGACAATCTTGCCAGACTAGGTGCCCAATCTCCTTACATTGGACCTGAACCCTTCTGCGATTTACCCACCAGCCAGATTAAAATAGAGCTACTCCGCTAGGAACGCGAACAAATGCTTTCTCACTGGAATGCTCAACCCGGCCTATGGCATTCCAAGAAATTTATTAACTTCTCAAAAAATAGAACTAGAGACATTCTATCAATGAGCAAACAGATTGTTAAAAT
This sequence comes from Brachypalpus laphriformis, assembly GCA_945910035.1. Taxonomy (NCBI): domain Eukaryota; kingdom Metazoa; phylum Arthropoda; class Insecta; order Diptera; family Syrphidae; genus Brachypalpus; species Brachypalpus laphriformis. The sequence continues at coordinate 42,599,292 of OX246756.1, forward strand.
CCTTACTGACTTCCTAACTGGACATTGCTCTCTCACCTACCATCTCAAGAAAATGGGCCGCGTTCAATCGGATACGTGCCGTCTCTGTCTTGAAGACACCGAAACAGCCCATCACATACTCTGTGATTGCCCGGCCATAGCCAGACTTAGGCCAAAGCACTTTAATAAAGGCGTTACATCACCTTCTGACGTCACCTCTTCTTCAGCTCGAACTATTCTTAGCTTCATTAATGAACTTGAGTTCAGCTAGTTGACAAATTCAAAATCAATTAACCAGGGGATAGCATAAAAGATATTTTTAGGTCGCAGTGCTTCAGGGGTCAGTCTCTGCCTTACTCCCCTTCTACCTAAAAAAAAAAAAAAAAAGGCTTTTGGCAGTCAGTTTATTTTTTTATCGTAAGGAATTCACAATGTGCTTACAATAAAATTACAATCTAACATTTTTACTACAAATTTAATTTACATAACAGACTTTTCTGTCTGGGTTGCTCAACGAGTCTAGAACTGCTGGTGTAATTTTGTCGAAATCATTAATACTACCCTGCGCAGGTCGCAGTCTTTGACGATGTGTTTGATGGTCTACCGACGAGCACCGTAATCACAATCAGGAGAAGTTATTATTATTATTATTTTATTTTTTAAAAGTAAGTTTAACAATTTTAATACAAAGATACCTGGGAAGCCTAAGGCTTTTCTGCAGGAGAAATGTCTTCTTATTTTAGTTTTCTTTATCTCGTGAGCTTTACTTTAGTTCATTACAATATACGTAGTTTCATCAACAAAAAATAAAAAAAGGAAAGAAATAGAAAAATAAAAATTTGTACGTTATTTTTGGAAAAAAGAATGCTAATTTCAGATTTAAATTATTGAATTAGTGTATGTACATACATATGTTGTTATAAATTAAGAGAGTGTTCTTTAATCTTTTTTTTTTACGTTCTTTTGGGTTAATTATAATTTTAAATTATCTTGGTAAGTTATTAAGAATTGTTGGTACTGCGTATTTTAGCTGCCTTTTTCCGTAGATGTTGTAGAATGCTGGTACTTCAAGTAGTTCCCGGGCTCGTCTTCTGGTATTAAGGTGGTGTGTAATCGTGGTCTGAAAACGGGTGTCTTTATAGTACTCAAAGGTTACCGTCATTTCGAAGATTTGCTTCACGTCAAGGACTTCAAGGGTGTTGTTTGTGTAGCGGCCGATGTTTTTGAGGATTATTTTCTGGATTCTACTTAGTTTATCAAGATGAGTTTTTGCTGCATTTCCTGAAGCTAGTATTCCGTATCTCAGTTTGGATTCGACCAGGGAAAAGTACACCTGTTTCTGATCTTCGAAAGTAGAGTGATTTTTAAGATATATAATCGCGAACAGCGCTTTTTTTTAAGTCCGTGCGTAGATTGTTTATGTGTTGGTGCCATCTGAAGTGACAGTCGATTGTGACCCCCAGATATTTGTAACTATAAACTTGCTCTCTAGGTTGCCTTGAATATACATGTGGGCAGTCCTTGTTTTCGAGATAAATTTTGGGTTTTGAATCTCGCAGATGGGGTGCTCGGATGTATACTAATTTGATTTTCGATGCGTTAATTACTAGGCTGTTATCATGACACCACTTTGCCGCCTTACAAAGCTCTGATTGCATGTACTCTGTTGCAGTGTCAAGTTGTCGGTGTCGAACAATTAGAGCTGTGTCGTCCGCATACGCAAGGGGTGTGGCTTTCTCGAATATTCGTAATAGTTCATTTCTGTATAAAATGAAGAGCAATGGGCCCAGTTTCGATCCTTGAGGTACTCTGTACTCTAACAGCATATCTTTGCTGTTTGTGTTTTTCATTGTACTCTGAAGGTTCTATTAGTTAAATAATTTTGAACCCAGCTGGATAATGTACCCCTGATTCCCGCTCTTGATAGTACTTCTATTATTTTGCTATGATGAAGCGTGTCGAAGGCTTTGCTAAAGTCTGTAAATATGACAAGGATATGGTGATTTTTGTTAAGGCTTTCATTTCTTAAGTTGCATGGGTCAAAAATGGACTGTGGGGTTGGTGCGGGTGTTTTCTCGGAGTCCCTGAACATCGCAAGATCGTATAGACTCCCGGACGCTGCCAGCGTCTTCCAAACGGAATTACCCGCCATTCGCGAAGCCTGTCGGCAAATCAAGTCACACACAAAAACACTACCAAGGCAGAGAATCGCTGTTTTAATTGATAGCCAAGCTGCTATCAAAGCCATTGCCTCGGAAACCATTAGTACTAGAATGCCGACAGGAGCTGGCCTTGCTAGATGGCCAATGCATAGTGACCCTAGTCTGGGTTCCAGGCCACAGCAACGTTGATGGCAACGAACATGCTGATGAACTGGCCAGGCGAGGTTTAGCCCTCCACTGCTCACTTGCGGAACTTCTTCACACCCCGCTCGGAGCAATTAAGGCAAACATCTCCTCAATCTTTCTTAGAAAAGCTAACCTTAAATGGTCTAGGTTAACGAACTGCGTCATATCCAGAAAGATGTGGCCTAACTACAACAAGACCAAAACAACCGCTCTATTGAACAGAACGCGCAAAGACATTGCCCGTATAATCGCGAAAATCACGAGACACTGGCCGGTGGGAGAGCCAAACTGGGTATCCCATATAATACACACTGCCGTTGTTGCAACATAGCCACCGAAAAGGAAACAATTATCCACTACATGTGCACTTGTCCAGCACTAGCTAGGGCTAGACATCAAGCATTAGGCAAACCCTTTTACAATTCACTTGAGGAGATCTCGGGTAAAAACATAAATGAGTTAACCCTCTTATTGAATTCCACAGGCTGGCTCTAGATTGTCCTCACCAACAGACATCAACAACCAAGGTCGCATGAGTAGTGGTATCAAAACAGCACAACTGTACTAATTGGGTTTTTGTTTTATAGAACCGCCACTTCTACTTAACTACCTGGGGTCTACTTTACAAAAAATTTAGATATGGAAAGATATCAAAATGAAAAACTAGCAAAGTCTAAAACGGCCATCAATGTTGTATGGAAGAAATGTCTCAGCAGTAAATATAAGGTTTTTGTAGCGGTATCAGAGTCAATCATGTTCTATGCTGCGCATGTTTGGGGAGTAAAGAAGTATGAGACTGTTGAGAAATTACTACGGTACTACGTTAAGAGAGCATTTCACCTCCCACCCAACACTCCCAATTATATGCTAATGCTGGAAACAGGCTTGTCCCCACTGTACATCAAAATTTTTAAATTGCATGTGGACTACGTTCTAAATGTTTTGAATATGCGGGATACCAGACTGCCGAAAAAAGCTGTTCTGCAAGCAATACAATCCAGGACAGGATGGTACAGGGAGTGGTTGGAACTCGCTGAGGACTGTGGGATACATTTGGATCTGGGTAATAGCGGAGACTGGAAACCCCAATTTTATCAACTCATCGCAAGTATAGACGAAAAGGCTTGGTTCATGCATTTAGAGCAAGCTTCGGGATCACTGCATAGAATGATCTACAGGCGCTTAAGTTATAACCTGCAGGAAAATAACTGCTTCCGTGATGAATACAGCATATCGGAAATAGCGACTGTTAAAATACGGGGAGAGCTTCTAAAGCTTAATTATATTCCACACGGAGCAGACCTACCAGTGCTATGCAACCTGTGCAACTTAGCAGAAAGAGAAGATGTCATACATTTCGTTGGGAAGTATCCAGTTTTAAGCAAAATTAGGAGACATATCTTTGGAAGTAATGTTCTGTCGATGGACCAAGTTTGTATGCTTCTTAACGAACCAAACGTATTTAAGCTATCCCAGTACTGCAAAATTGGTTTAAATTATCGTGAAAGGATCATTAATGAAAATTTCTAAAAATCGCTTAAAATAAAAAAATATACATGCAAAGCTTAGTCAATTTTTGATTTTAATATTGAATTTATTTAATGTTGTCAATCAAGCAGACGGTAAGCCATGTTTATTGATTTTTTGTTAAAACTTTGTAATAATAATGAAGTACATAAATAAAAATCTATCTAATCTAATCGAAATCTAAATCTTAATCTTATTGAGTTTTCCAAGGTCAGTCAGTTAAACGTAGTAATGCTAGCTTCAGAAATATTTCTCTAAATTGTTTACATCAACAGTGTTAAGATACCGGTAATACCAACTTTGGTTCCAACGTTCACCTTACGTTCATCCTGCTGAGTGGTACCCACTTAACAAATATCATAGTCGTAACTCCCTGTTTAGCAGATGGCATATATTACATATAACCCTTCAAAAATGACAACAAATCTGCGTCTTTAAGTAAACAAATTCCCTTCTTCGCATTCCACCGGCACTATATCAAACAAATTCCATTAAATTCCCCCCCAGCCATCTATCTCCAGCTCAACACATTAATTTTTTATTACATTTTGATAGACAGCCAATTCGTTTGTCATATCACAATTCATTTGCATAATAATCGCGCGCTTTGAATTAGCCAGGGTCACATTACAAAACAGATTACCCACTCACGGCAATTTAATTGCCAACGAGCCTCTGCTCTATTCTTCATCCTAAAAAAAAAAAAAAACAAACCACCAGCTCACCAGACGAACATAAATCAATCTGTTTCCCCTGCGTCCTCCTCTCCCATACAACCACCCCGCCCACACACGCACACTCTTACAACTTAATTTACCGAATCTAATTTGTTAATTTGATTTGAAAACATTATAAAAGAAGAATGTTCCCACATTATCGTTACCCCATTGACAATATGTCAACCCCCGTGTGTCAGTGATCAAAACAAATTATTTAAAAATAATTAAAAGTGTAGAAAATTTCACAATTTATGAACATGGACCCCACTCCGTGCATACAGAAGCGGCGACAAAAGATAGATACTCTACACAGGTTTAGGGGGACCGCCTTAAAGCTCAGTGGCAAGCGCCAAGCTATAACTTGATGTATTTTATTCTGACACTAAATTACACAGCTCAACATAATTAATGAGAATAGGAACGAAAAAAAAAAAATTAGCAAAGCACGGAGGAAAATCCTATGCGATACGACCGACCTGTACGTATCGCAAAATGTATCTAGTATATTTAAATGTTGTATGCCACCTCCACTATATTACGTAGTCGGCGTCGTCGTCGTCGTCGTCAGTATCGTTGGATAAAGTGCTTGCTCGAGAGAGACGACAACGACGACGATAGCGACGTCGACCTCAATTTTATATATACATACATATATATATTTCTTTTATTTACATTGTGGAATAGTCATGGGAAGCTATATATAGGCAATCGCATTGAGCATAACACTCATAATAAAAAGAAAAACTTCACAAAACAAATGGAATACGGAAAGAACGAACAAATTAATGTTCGGATTATTATTATTTTTTATTTTTTTTTTTTTTTTCTCAGATCAAAAACTGGGCTACAAGAGGCAGGAGTAGTGCTCACTAAATCAATTTTTTATGAGCTCTTACTTTTAGAAGATGTAGTCAGGGAGAAATATTTACAGATGTCCAACACAGAATTATAGATGTGTCCTTGTTTGGGGAGATAAAAAGCTGTTTGCCTCAATGTCAGGAATACCACACGTTGTTTTTCAATACTGGATATGAAGTGAGGCATTGGGGTTCCGGAAGGCTGACGTCACACAATACTAGAGTAGTATTCACCCAATTATCAAAATCTAAGGCAATCCATAACTTCATGGAGCTGCCAACGACAGCTCACGACATCTGCCGAACCACAACAGCACGTGGCTTTACGATTGGATTGTTGCAAAGACACAGCCACAGCTGCAATTACTGGTGGAAAATTTGTAAGATCCTTTGTAAGTTTTGTATGATACTTCCTGTTGCAACTTTGATTGATTCTTGCTCCACTGGTCAATTCATAGACGATGAACTCTATATTATTCATTCCTGTAAAATGGAGATGGTTACCGAAATAAAATCAATTAATCTAAATTTAATCTAATCATTCCTGTGGAATAGAGTGTTAGCTTTCATTTACTTCGGCTGACTTAGCCATCTGCAGCTACATGATACTTGTTTTTTTTTCAGATCGATAGTAGGCTGCCGGCTCATGTTTTGAAGTATGAAATAAAAAACAAAACGAGCATTTACTACCAAGGACAAGGAGTTACTCGAACCAAATTTCATGACCATAGGTGAGAGTTGAAACATACACCGAGTTAAAAACCGATAGCTTAGCTTGAACACAAAGTTTGGCATTCCTTATAACAGATTGGCCAAGCTCTCTCAAAATTGATCCAACCTCGCCAGTTTTACAGGATAACCCGACATTGCTCTCTCCATCACTGCTGAGACCCCGAGGTACTTAAACGTATCCACCTGCTTCAGTGGAACTCCATTAACATGCAGAGTGCACTGAATTGGTGTTCTTTAAACGACCATTACTTCCGATTTGTTCACGTTTACCTTCATTTCAAGTGAAGTTCGGTTTGAGAGGACCCAAGGATGACCAAATCATCCGGAAAGAGCAAATAACTGATCCTTAAGTCTCCCACTTTGAAAAACTCTCCACAACGGTTGCGCTGTAACATCCAGTCCATACTTACCATATACACAATGAAGAGGAGAGGTGACAAAACGCACCCTTGGCGGAGTCCAATGCCCACAGTGAAAGGTATTGATTTAACACCATTTTGTTAATTTTAAGATGATAGAAGAGTCGTACGTCCTCGAAGTAAAAATAAATAACACCACCCTTTGCATAGTACCAATTTACATTAACTGTAGTCACTGGCAGCGTGACTACGATAAACTGAACGACCTATTGAATAGCTTGCAGTCTTCAGATTTAATGCTTGTCGGGGATTTTAACGCAAGGATAGGTTCGACTCAAAACAATTTTGTAAGCGGATTTCAGTCTGAAACTATGAACTTAACCCGCAAGTCGAAAGATGAAATTTGCGATAATAAGGGTTTAAGGATTATCGAATGTGCAGATGCTCTTGACTGCCGGGTTCTTAACGGAAGTTGTGAAGGCGATTCTAGCGTAGAGTACACCCTTATCCGCGGATCAGCGTGCTCAGTAATCGATTATTGCTTCGTATCTGGAAACTGGCATTTTCTCATAGAAGATTTCCGGGTAGCGTCGGAAACATTTTCTGATCATATGCCCATTGAATTAACATGCAAAGTATTGGAAAATATGAATATTGCAAATACGAAGCCTCTAGGACTGCTACCGAAGTTAATCTGGAATCCCAGAATTCGCTTCCTGTTCCAAGATAATATGAATGGAGAACTCGAGAGACTATCCGCGTTAAACCCCTCACCCAATATTGATGCGCTTACCGTAATTTTAAAAAAATCTATCCAAACCATTACGCCAAGAAAAAGTAATCAAACTAGGAAACAGATTTGGTTCGATAAGGAGTGTATGGCAGCTAGAAAATGGTCGTTTCGTTTCCTAAAACTTTTCAGAGTATTTAACGCTGGAATCTTCAAGGTACTGTATGGAGCAGCAACTAGAGAATTAAAGCGCCTTTGCTATACTAAGAAGGTAGAATTTGAGCAAGGAAATGTTGCTGCTTTAAACAGTTCTAGATCATCAGCAGAATTTTGGAAAGCCGCCAGGATAATAATTGTTTAAAGAAATGTCATCCCCACAGCTTTACAAGCTCCTCAGTTAAGAGATCACTTTAACATTCTGCTCAACACATCACGAGCATCGCCAGACCTTCTATATGCAGCCCCTCTGATCTTTGACGAGTTTCTGGATCCCCCTTTCACTTTACCTGAAGTTCAACAAGTCATCCTAAGGTCTAAGTTAAAAAAAGCTCCAGGAGTTGATCGCATTCCCTTCGAGTTTTACAAAAATTGTACTACGGAATTTGTGTCAGTTCGCACATCTGAATTTAACCGAATATTTGAAACTGGAGATGATCCGGAAAGTTTCAGGAAAGCTATAATATTCCCGTTACACAATAAAGGTGATTACAATGATCCAACTTATTATAGGGGTATTTCTTTTCTAAATACTTCAGCCGTCCGGGACCTTAATTTTCAACAGGCTTACTCAGTGGGTCGAAAATAAGAGCATTTTACACGAATACCAAGCTGGATTCAGAAAAAACTACTCTACGATAGACCAAATTCTTTCCCTCGTCAATATTGCCGAATTATTTAAAAAGAGAGGTAAAAAATGATATGCCTTTTATGTAGACTTCCGCGCGGCATTTGATTCCATAGCCCGTGAAGCTCTGTTCTATAAACTATATAGATATGGAATATCAAGCAAAGTCATCAATATCCTTAGAGCGATGTATGATAATAACGCATCTATTGTTTGGGACGGTGCGATGAATTTGTGTCTGAAGAATTTTCAACATCAATGGGCGTAAAACAGGGATGCATTCTAAGCGCGCTACTCCTCATTCTGTTCATTAATGATATATCAGATGCTGTTGGAGATGGTATCGAGCTTAGTCGTACAAAAATTCCTACGCTCATGTTTGCGGATGATATAGTCTTTCTCGCCGAAACAGTAGACGGTTTGCAGTTAATGATCAACAGGCTTGAGGAGTACTGCAGAACCTGGAATTTAACGGTTAACTTGGAAAAGTCCAAAATAATGGTCTTCAGAAATGGTGGTGGTAGGCATTGCCGAATAGAAAAATGGACCTACCAAGGTGAACACATTGAGATTGTACGAGAATATAAATACCTGGGAATCTGGATCGCAGCTAATCTTAGTATGAAAAAAAACTTCACAGCAAAACTAGCAATTTCTTCGGTTTGGGGACGCTGCATCGAAAACAAATATATAGCCCATGCCTCGAAGCAAAAAATATTTCGCGCGACAACAACATCTGTTCTTCTTTATGGAGCTCAAGTGTGGGGTTATTGTTCTTTTGTAGAAGTAGAGAAATGTTTACGGTATTTTCTTAAGCGCATCTTTCGGTTACCAAGTAGTACACCCAATTACATATTACACCTTGAGACAGGAGTACCACCGCTTTTCTTGGATACTTTGAAGCTACATTTAGATTACACCATGAAAGTAATGGCAATGGAACGAACGAGGATACCTAAATTAGTACTTTCTCATATCATATTAACTAGAGGAAACCTTGTCAAGGAGTGGGAGCGCCTAGCGTCCGATTGCGGAATAACTATGAGTATTACACCCGATGAACAACATACGTCCTTGAAAATAAAGTTCAACAACCTACTGGTGAATACAGGTTGTATCATTTATGACAAGTACTTACATGAAGCTCAGTCATCCCAGTATAGATTGTACTATAGTAAAGTGGAACACAATCTTAAAGAACGAACTTACTTTCTAAATTGCATGACTACGGACATGATAAGTGTAATCTTCAAAATGAGAGGTGAATTAGTTAACCCTAACTATATTCCACATCGTGAAGAACTTCCCATTTTGTGCGATTTGTGTAACCTAAAGGAGTGAGAAGATGTGCTTCATTTTGTCGCAATATGCCCGATTCTCAAAGAGTTTCGTCTACGCTTTTTTGGGTCTTATTCATTGAGTACGTAAGAAACGATCAACATTTTGAACGGGGAAAAAGGCTGGAATGCGTTGTACAATTACACCGTGAACGCACTCCGCTACAGAAAACGCATCATAGAAGGAGATTTTTAAGTTATTTCGACTCTTTTAACTATCCTAGTATTTATTAAATAAATAGCAAGTAAAGATATTGTTGTCAATCTGGTAGACGGCCTTAGACCAAACCAAATAAGACTTAAGTACAACCAAATTGTCATCTAAAAATTAAAAACTAACGCCGTTTATCCGAACACAGGTTCTACAGTTTGTATATAAAGACTAAATTGCCTTTAGCAAGGAACAATCAATCCCATACTCCTGTAGAACACTCCAGATTTTTTCTCGAGGAACCCTATCATAGCGCGCCGTGGCGTAAGTGGTTAGTGTGTCGGATCACTGCGCGTGAGGTTCCATGTTCGAATCCTAGAAAACAACAAAAAGAGCATCTAACAACATCCGAGAGTATTGTTGTCAAAAAAAAGCTTCTCAAATCGCCGTTCGGATTCGGCATTAAACTGTAGCTTCCATTTGTGTGAAAAATATAACGCACGCAACATGAATGGTAGCCGAGAAGCTAGGCCCTGGCACTTAAAGAGCTGTTGCGCAAATATTTTTTTTTTTAACCCTATCATATGTGGTTCCCAAATCCACAAAACAGGTGTAGATAGGTTTAGCATACTCCCAGGCCATCTCAAGGACTATTCTGAGAGTGAATAACTGGTCGGTTGTGCTTCTACCGGGACGAAAACCGCACTGCTCATCCCCCAAACTGTCCTCAACCACACCTCTGGAACACGTTTCTAGCACCTTAGCGAAGACTTTTTCAGGGAGACTTGAGAGAGATATACCCCTGGAGTTGATGCAATCTCTTTTGTCCCCCTTTTTAAAAAGAAGAACAATGACTCCCATTTGCCAATCACAAGGTGTTCCACTATATTTCCACACCACTTTAATGACACGTGTGAGCCATTTCACTCCCTCTTTACCTAAAGCCTTAAGCAGTTCTGGCCGGATTTCATCCACACTGGCAGTTTCGTCTACTTTTAGCAATTTGATCCCCAAAGTAACTTCCTCAACCGTAGGACTATTTTCCGCCCTTCTCTCGATTATAGGTCTGTCGCCTTCAGTGCCCTGTTCGGAATTGAGTAATTCTGAGAGGTGAACGTACCGTCTTTGAATTTGACTCCTTTCACGATATTCAGTGCACCGATTTCGAGGATCGGAGTTCTCCAAGTGAATCCACACCTTATAGGCTCTCTTCTTCTCTATGATCGCTTCTTAAACTTCGGTATTTTAAACCAAGGCGTTCTTTTCTCACCAACAGCAGCCACACCAAGCCGCTTCACTCAACACCTCCGCAGAGGCAATAACCACTGTTAAAAACAGTTGCCATTCTTCGTCTACGATTGATGAAACAGTTGGAATTCGTTCAAACCTTTCAAATATTTGCCTCTTAAATGTCTCCCGAATCTCATCATTCAGTAAACTTTCCCATCGTATGCTTGTAACCATCCTTGGTTTGCGCTTAGTAGGGGAGGCACTTTATCGCTAAGATACAATTTGTGCAGCGCTAAGTGATGATAAGTTAACACATTGGCCCATCTCAATACTCGAACATCATAAACCATTCTCTTCACACACAATGGTACCACAAAGAAATCAATCAGCGACTTCTCCTGAAGACTCTGACGGTACCATGTGTATTTGTGAATGGCTTTGTGCGGAAAAATAGTATTAACGATCGATAAGCCATTTTCACAGGAAAGATCCACCAACTTCTCCCATTCGCGTTTTGGTGAGGATCACTGTTCCTCCCAATCACGCTCCCCCATTGAAGTCGGCCATCAAGGCAAAAAAACCCATATCAGCAACCTTTTCAAGGGCAGCATCAACTTCATCTACTAAAACTGCATACTCTGACGGAAGGTTCGATGCATACACCTGCACCAATGCCAGAGTTGATATTTCAAGCTTGATTTAAGATCGCAACTCTTTCCCTAAATGGTAACCACTCCAATACTTTTTCTGCCAACCTGGGACTTGTGAGTACGCTACTCCTGCCTGAGCAAATATTGCGGGTGCGTCTCCTGACAGAAAGAGCTTTCACCCATCGGAAAGGTCCACAAATTTAGAACCTCTCTGCTTTGTTGTCTTATTTTCTTTAAAATAATGTGGAATGCATTCCTTGACTCACTGCTTGAAGGTAAAGTGATGAACACCAAGCCACATTAATTATTCTTTGCTAGCGATGGAGCCATCATAAGTGAGGATCCTACATCCCTGCAACGAGCTTTTGGTGTATGGATGGGCGTCTTGGAGGGAAATGGGTATCGCATTAGTTCAAAAAAGACAGAGTACTTGTGCTGCCCGTTCTTGAACATTTATTTGAATGGAACAGTGCTTCCCAAGTGCGAAAAATTCAAATATCTGGGATCTATGATCAATAGCAAAGCAACTTGTGATGACGACATCAATCATCGCGTAAGATGGCGAGAAAATTCCGCTATCTTCTGTGACAGAAAAATGCCACCTAAGTTGAAAGGAAGGCTCTACACCGCAGTTATGCGTTCAGCGCTCACATACGGTTCACAATGTTGGACGATGTACAAAAAGTATGATAGTCAATTAACGGTAGCTGAGATGAAGATGCTTCGCATGACAGCAAAAGTTACAAAGCTTGATCGAATAAGAAGTTCGAAGATCCGTGGAAGCCTTGACGTCAAGGAAACCATCTCACGAAAAATATAGCGTGAGCGGTTCAGCTGGTATTGCCACGTTCAAAGAAGAGATCATTTGAACCCTGTTAAAAAAAAAAGATATCAATGAACGTTCCAAGGATATTACGAATGATGGACAGACCTATAAACGCCTGGATCACACAAATACAACGACACCAGCATTTGATTGGCATCAGTAACGAAGTAATCTAAAATCGGGAGGCCTGCCGATATTTTCTGAGGTCAAAAGAAGCGAACCCCACAGGCGGATCAGTAGAAATGCGGTGAAGTGGGAGAGTTATACTCGCTTATTTTCAGATCATAACCTCGGCGAAATAGATAATAGGATACAATTGGAGTGGAATGACAGGTGTATTCCGTACAGTATAGACTGTTTACATATCCAACAGATGAAAACTACCAAAAAATGTCTATCTGTCGTCAGAAAGCTATAATGTTCTGTATAAATCAATGTATGGTGCATACTTGCCGCCGGATACCCGTCTTCCAATACCAATAAAACTGAAATCTATCTGGCAGGAACAAACTGTATATCCGACATCGGCAGTGAATTAAGGTTTTTGCTGAAATGTGGATATCCGATATCGTAATTATCATATGGTTGGTCGGTTGGTTTAGGATCGGCCCTCGATGAAGATGTACTTGGACCAGAGAGTAGGTCCATTGTACTACCGATGTGTAAGGCGGGTGGGTCACCCTCTTACTCTTGGAACCATTTGCTTCGTTGAATGAAGGCGTGAATTTTAACCGTGCAGGCGTTGCCGAGATCATTAAGATCATTGTAGAAGTATTCACCCAGAGTGCCCTTCCTGATGTTGGCGAGCGCAGGACAGGCGCACAGGAGATGACTGATGGTCTCTTCTTCCTCTTCATCTCTGCAGCTTCTGCAGAAGTCATTATGAGGGATACCTAATCTTTGGGCATGACGCAGTGTCCAGTGAGGGCATTTGTTATTTTTGAGAGGGTTCCTCTCTTGTGCTTCAAGAGTCCGATGGACCTGGATTTATTGAGTGTCGACCAGAGCTGTCTGACGGTATAACACTGATCTAGATGTTGCCATCGGTGATTGGCTACTTTCTCGGCGTCAATTTGAATAAGCTACTTAACGTAAGACGCTGGCGCTTCGATGTCTGTAATGCTTATGCTATCTGTACCAGAGGAGCCTTGTCGTGCTAGTTCGTCGGCTGCACAATTCCCCGGTATGTCACAGTGACCTGATACCCAGCAAAGGGTGAGGTTGTACTAACGAGCTATCTCCTTAAGAGATATGTGACAGTCTTTCACTGCCTTAGATCTCGCAGTGCTGGATGCGAGGGATTTGATGGCTGCCTAACTGCCGACGTAAATAACAATATCAGGTGTTGATAGTGTGCTAGCCGTTAGCCAGTCAGCGGCTTTGCGAACTGCGGTGATTTCGGCTTGAAAAATGCTGCAGTGGTCTGGAAGGTTAAAGGAGATGTGTATGTCCAGATACAAAAAACACATATTTGGCACAACAGCTCCTTAAAGTGCCAGGGCCAAGCTTCTCGCAGCCATTCATGTTGTGTGCGTTATATTTTTCACACGAATGGAAGGGACCTACAGTTTAATGCCGAGTCCGAACGGCGATTTGAGAAGCTTTTTCGTGACAACAATACTATCGGATGTTTGTCAGACGCTCGCGAGAGGTGGGACCGTGAAACAACTTTTTGGTATTTTCTGGGATTCGAACTTGGAACCTCACGCGTAGTGATCCGACACACTAACCACTTACGCCACGGCGCCCACAGTCCAGATCTTCTGAGAAAATTCCGGCACCGACTCCGTCCTTGGCTTTGGACCCGTCCGTAAAAATTGACAGGGATTCGTTATAAAGGACATTGCGTTGCGCCCACTCACTTCTGTCCGGTATCGAGTGCGTGTAGCCCTTGTTAAAAACATATTCAGTGAGCAGATGGTCAGTGGAATTGGGAAGATGACGGTGCATCGAAAGTATATTGGCGTGTCCCGTGTGTTGCTCCTTCCACTGCTTGGAGCCTCTCAGTCTAATTGCCGAGCTGACAGCTAATTGTCTGATGATGTCAATCGGAAGCAGGTGGAGCATGATTTGGAGGGCCGCTGTGGGAGAAGTTCTCAGTGCACCGGTAATGCTGAGACATGCAACTCCCTGAGTCTTTTCCATTATGGATAGGTTTGATCTCTTCTCCAAGGCGGGCCACTATACCAATACTCCATACATGAGAATCGGTTTAATGACCGACGTGTATAGCCAGTGCATGATGCTTGGTTTAAGGCCCCAGGTGGAGCCTACTGCTTTCTTGCAGATGTATAGGGCGGCCAGTGATTTCCTGGCCCGTTCGACGACATTCTCTTTCCAAATTAGCTTGCTGTCAAGCCTTAGGCCTAAATAGCTAGCGCTATTTGAAAGCTTGAGGGTGGATCCCCTTATCTTGGGCGGAGTGAAGTCAGGGAGCTTGCGTTTTTTTGTGAATAGAACTAGCTCGGTCTTGGTCAGGTTAACGGAGAGGCCGCATTTATCGGTCCATCTGAGCAGTTCATTAAGAGCAGACTGCATGACATCGGCCAGCATCTGCGAGTATTTGCCTGTTATTAGAATAGCGACATCGTCTGATAGGCAATAATATTGCATCCAGTTTTTTCGATTTCTTGAAGGGCCTCGTTGAGCGCCAAATTCCACAATAGTGGAGACAGTACACCCCCTTGAGGGGTGCCTCGATGTGCGTGTTACTTGACAGTGCTACTTCCGAAGGACGCTGTTATTACCCTGTTCTTTAGAATGTGTTCTATGAAACAACAGACGGGTTCGCAGATGTTGAGCCTGCGTAAGGCACTGGTAATCGAATTTGTTTCAACGTTGTTGAAGGCTCCCTCTATGTCTAGTAATGACATTAGGGTGAACTCTTTGATTGAGAATGATTTTTCGATAGGGTGGATGATGGATTGCAAAGCCGTTTCGACCGATTTACCTTTTTGGTAGGCGTGCTGTGACGTGGATAGTAAGGTGTTATCTATAGTGGCCTTGATGTGTAGGTCCAGGATTCTTTCCAGAATCTTGAGAAGGAAGGACGTTAGCCTAGTAGGTCTAAGGTCCTTTGGGAGGTTGTGCGATGTCTTGCCTGCTTTGGGTATAAAGACCACTCTTACCACGGTCCAGGCAGTTGGTGTTGTTCCGAGCTCAAGACAAACCTTCAGAATGCAGGAAAGATACTGCCATACTATGATGAAAGCCGTCTGAATCTGGGCCGGAAAAATACGGTCCGGTCCCGGGAATTTGAATGGTTCGAAACTGTTTACTGCCCATTTCAGCTTATCTTCGCGGATCAGATGAGGAGGTGCCTGTGGGCGTGCAACATTTACCAAGGTGCGATCATCGTTGGGGGTAGGCGTGCAGCCGGGGAAGTGAGTGTCCATGAGCAGGTTGAGCGATGCTTCGTCCGATTCCGCCCAGGATCCATTGGGATTCATGAGGACGCTAGGTATAGTTTGTGTTTTGGAGAGGACTTTTCGCAGTCTAGAGGATTGAGACGTGTTGTCAATACTCTGACAAAAACCGCATCAGGATCTGCGTCTAGCTTTCCGAACCTCTATTTTGAAGTTCTTCAGACTTTCTTCGTAGATCTCCCAGTCCAGTGGTAGCCTTGTTTCTTTGGTTTTATTGAATTGTTTCCTGCTTGTGCAGCGAAGACTGTTAAGTTCTGCATTCCACCCTGGGGGACGATTGCCCACCTTTCTTCTTGTGATCGGACAGGATTCGATGAAAGCTGTATTAAGTGCGGAAGTTAGAACGGTGTTTAGCTTGTCTAATTCCAATTGTGTAGTTGGTGTTGTGTGTACTTGATTGGATAATTTAGCAGAGAGGGATTTATTGTGTAAGGACCAGTCGGTTTTCCGTCGATTGCGGAAGACTAAGGGTGCGGTACTGTGACAAATTTCCTGTTTGTACTCCAGATAATGGTGATCGGAAAACAAATGACTGTCAGATACAGTCCAGATACAGTAATTATCATATACTCGTATAAAAGTTTTAATTTTCGTCCTCAGTAACATTCGACTAAAAGTATTTTATAAATTTCTATACATTTATATATCCATGAGTGTAACAGATAAATAATGTTTCTGACAAAACGAAGAGTGTTTCTAGCACACTCTTAAGGCAAATTTATTAGAATTTGTTTTTTTCCTACTGGAAAGTGTCCTCTTAAATTCACTTTTAATTGATTATTATGTGGGTTTCTGATTTATTTCGATAGTTTGGCCTCCTAAGTCTCCCCTAAGGCGAGAAGTGATGAAAGTGAAGATGAAATATAAGGAAAAACCCCCATCCATTACACCACTCTGAGCAGATTCGTATACGAAATGACAAATTGATGGCGGGGGTTAGCGCAAAATTAACGACAAACGATACTTAATATTCTAATAAATTAATTAGCAGACATGTGACTATGATTGTGTTTTTACGGCCACAACACACTTTTTGCGTGGGTGGCTCGTGGTGGTGGAGAGCAGGAAGCCCATTCACATCTATTTTATCGCATACGAGTGGTGAGAATACTTTTATCCGACTTCCTAGTACGTGGGATTCGTGGGAATATGTACGTATATACACAACGCAATAATAACAGCCAGCAGATACATATATCGGCCTATTGAAACAATATATTCGGTTATTTAGTGATTAGGAGTGGCAAGTGTTAATTGGAAAGAAACGTGGACTTCCATATACAGGTACATTTATGTTGACATTTTAGATTTAAGATTGTTTTTTTTTTTATTTTTCGAGAGGTCAAGATGTTAGTTTTTGATTGGGAAATGGCATGAGATGAAGGACATATGTCTTCTTGGAAACAATACTGTAGGACACTGTTTTGAAGAAGCTAAGACCTTGTGGTTTTTATCAGAGGTAAACACAGCACGACAATTTCCAACGTCATGTAAAGTGCAATATCTCAAGTTGAAGAATGGTGTAACAAAGAAGGACTATCCATAAATCCTAGTAAAACCATTCTGGTGCCTTTTACAAGGAAGACACAGGTCAACCTTGAACCTATCACAATCAAAGGCACCACACTAGTTTATTCCAGCGAGGTCAAATATCTTGGTGTAATTCTTGACAAACGACTTAACTGGAATTCACATATCAAGTCCGCCACTGAGCGCGCTACTAGAGCACTGTGGGCCAGTAAACGCCTATACGGCAGAACTTGGGGTCTCTCTCCTAAGATGATACATTGGTTGTACATAATGATGGTTAGACCCATTATCACATACGCGGCCATCGTCTGGTGGCCAAAAACTCTCCAGCAGACAACGGCAAACAAGTTGCAGAAGTTGCAAAGAATTGCCTGTCTTGGCATTACAGGTGCGATGCGCACCTGCCCTACGACAGCTCTGGAAGCTATTGTTGGGCTTACACCCTTACCAATCTTCATTAGGAAGATGGCTGCTAGATATGCCATCAGGCTGCAGCTATATCACGAGTATAAACCAGGTGACCTTGTGGGACATTTAAAGATACTCAACTCAATCCCTAAAAGAGACATGTTTTGCACTTTACCAGATATTATGGTCAGGCAACACTGCTTTGGTAGGCTATTCGAAGTTGAAATATTGGACCGCGAAAACTGGTCCAATGGTGCTCCAACACTGGACCCTAGAAGTCTGGTCTGGTTCACCGACGGTTCGAAAATGGATTCTGGAGTTGGAGCTGGGGTTTTTGGACCCAACACAAAGATTTCGGTACCTATGAGTACGACTTCTACTGTGTTTCAGGCTGAAATCCATGCCATTGAGATTTGCGCCAGACAAGGGGATCAAAGGCGCTAGAATACATATCTTCTCAGATAGCCAAGCAGCACTTCTGGCACTGTCGTCCAACCAAATGGACTCCAGAACCGTGAAATGCTGCTATGATGCATTACAAGACCTTGCCAAATACAACAGGGTAAAACTCGGTTGGGTACCTGGACACCAAGGGATTGTGGGCAACGAATCTGCAGATGAGCTTGCTAGGGCTGGCTCAGAATCTGCGTTCATAGGTCCTGAACCTTATTGTGGCGTCAATTGGGCGACAGCTACAACGCTGATT
Organism: Brachypalpus laphriformis; assembly: GCA_945910035.1. Lineage (NCBI taxonomy): Eukaryota > Metazoa > Arthropoda > Insecta > Diptera > Syrphidae > Brachypalpus > Brachypalpus laphriformis. The sequence continues at coordinate 42,617,650 of OX246756.1, forward strand.
AACGAATGGGAAAACAAACTTCGTCTAGACCACTGGACTAGTGGGCCAGGTCTAAGACAATCCAAACGATTAATCAAGCCTTACTCCTATAAGGAAATCTTTAACTTAGATAGGGAAAGCATCAAGAAGCTTGTGAGCTTTCTTACTGACCATTGCGGCTTGAGATACCACCTTAACAAGATGAACCTGTGCCAAGAGAAGGACTGTCGGTTCTGTTTAGAGGTGGATGAAACCTCCGAACACATTCTTTGTGAATGCCCGGCACTACACTGGTTAAGGAAACGTATTCTCCACAAGGAGATACTTACTTCAGTGGAACTGAAATGCTCCGCTACTAAGGACATACTCACTTTCATAAGGGAGGTAGTACGTCTGTTAGATTAACTCCAACCCTTTCAGGTCGCAGTGTCGTTGCCACGCGGGCATGGGTTGTACAAGAGGAAAAAAAAAAAAAATAAAAATAAACTATAATAATAATATAAAAATAAACTAATAAACTTGCGTATAGCAAGGGCAATCCACCGCAGAGAGATCGAAGATTCAACAAATGGATAAGCAACATACAAGAAAGTCGAGCAAACAGTTCTTCTTCTGCAGAAGAGTTGGTGTCAGTAACTTCCACGGACGGATTAATGATGGACAAGGTTGCCAGAGCAAACATCTTTTTATGAAAATTGGCGAACCCTCGACTTCCGAAATGAAGCCGAGATAAAAGGCATAGATTTAGCTGTTCAAAAGATCACAGCAGTAGACATATTATAGAATGATATGGCAATTTATTTCAACGGTCAAATGGCAGTCAAGGCTCTAGCAACCATTTAAAATAGTTGAACTCTGTCGCTAGGAGCTTTAGGTTGTAGGTAGACGGAATAACGTCCAAGTTATTTAGGTGTGGTGGCGATGGTATAGTGGTAACCTCTTCCAACCTTGCCACGCTAATGATTCATGGTTCAAATGCTGTTGCGGCAAGCATTTATTTTTTTATTTGTCATGAAATATATGAACAACTAGTTTAATCAATTGCAAGATTTGTGTGAACACAATTACCAAGGGCATAGTACTGGTAGTCAATTGTCATATGGCCCTGTTGGATGATTGATATGCCGTTCACATCAGGTTGTCGGAAAAAAAATACTGTGAATCAGAACAAAACCAGACAAAAATAATAAAAATCTTCACAGTTATCCAAACGCCACCCCTGTAGTTTTTTCCATGTAGCAATAACCACAGAAGTGATAACAGGATACAACTTTTGTTTGTAGAAGTTTCGACGACACAGATATCGAGCAAAATATTATATACTTTCTGTGGCATTGCCCAGGAATCACCTAGGCAAACACATCTTTGATGACTTGAAAGTACGTTTGGACGCAGTTCTAATTTGAAGCGGACACAACCTCATTAAATTATCAAATCTTTTTCTAAAAGGTGCCAGATAGGCCAATCGTAAGAAAGGTCTCCATAAATTATTGTAAGACTCTTTTGATACCTCCCAAATACCTTGGAGTTATTTTTGAAAGTCTCATGTATAAGATATGTTCAAAATACCTACAGCTAGGCATTGGTTGTACGTTTAAACAATTAACTGACCGAAAGTATTCAAACATACTACGGCAATCGAGCTATAGAAGCTCCAAATGATTGTCCATCTTAATTTCACGGGTGTTATGCACCCTACCTGCATCAGTACTAAAAGCTAACATTGTCATCATTATCAATACGGCTGGCATAATGATCAAGGCCCTAGAACTACTGTCTTTTGTGAAACCAAACAACACATAAGACACTGATCGTCTAGATACTTAGTGGACTAAATGTTGATCAAGTGCTCCTTTGGTGCCTTGCAATCTCTTGATAGGCACAACACAGTCAAACTTAGCTGTCCAATCTAGTATAATGATGGACCAGTTGCGTCTGAGTGCTCCAATCGAGCGTTTTCTATTCCGATAAAAAAAAAAAAAAAACCTATCCAATCAGCAAGAAATCTGAGGATGAACTGGCTAGGACTAGCTCGAGTTGGTTACAATTAAAAACATCAATTTTGTCAATAACATTGCGAAAATGTTCCAGGGCTTGACAATCCAATAGCCTAATCGAACTTAATTCCTACATTAGACAAGGAGCCTAATGGATAGACAATATTCGAAGGAATGGATAGAAAGGGATGGAGGTTCCAAGTTCGAATCGCAGAAAACTCCAAAAAGTTTTTCACGGTCGGAAAGTGAGTCCGATTATGGCTTCTATGGCTGTTGTGGGACAAATATGCATAGTACCTGTGATACCGAGGCAAGCTAGTCTTTGAAGTTTAGTAAGTTTGTTGATGGCTGTGACCTCTTTGGTTTTCGTCCACCAGACAATGGACGCGTGTGTAAGGATGGGTCTTACAACCGTGGTTTATAACTAGAATATGACCTTTGGGAACAGACCCTAGGTTTTGCCATACATACGGCGACAGGCCCACATGGCAGTAGTCGCCTTGGCAACTTTATGCTTAATATGGGAGTTCCAGTTAAGTTTCCTGTCCAGGACAATTCCTAGAAATTTAAACTCATCGGAAAATGAATGGTTGTGCCATTTAGTGTCACTTAGCCATTTTTTAGCGTTCTTCTCCTTGGAAGCGATACAACGACTGCCTAACTGGGGTTAATCGACCCTCCCAAGCACACCAGTCCGAGACTATAAGGAGTGCACTTTGCATGAGTTGACACACATTGTCTTCATGCTTGCCTTTGATGATGATCATACGATCATCTGCATAGCCTATAGTTATGAAGCCTGAACTATTAGGTCTATTCAATAACACGTCCACCCCGAGTAACCATAAGAGAGGCAAGAGCACGCCGCCTTGCGGGCAGCCTTTGATCACGGAGACCATCACAGAGACCTCTCCAGACGAAGATGTTGTTATGTGGCTATCAAGCATGGTCCTAACGTATCTGGTAATAGGTTCGTCTATTCCCCTGCGTCTCATGGCACATGGCACATTTTAACAAGTTAAACATGTCCAAAGAGACAGAATACCGCCTCGGCCTAGAAGAGAATGAAACCTCTGAGCACAGTTTTTATGAATACACAGTACTACCTGGTTCAGATGACGTGCCTTTTACAAACGAGTTCTTACGTTCATTGAATTCAGAAACTCTTCTAGACAGCATACTCACCTTCACTCCAATAAAATTGGTAAATCGGGTTTGCTCTCTGGTAGTATAATGGACCAGTTGCATCTGAGTGCTCCAGTCGAGCGTTCACCTTCACAAGCGATGTGCTATATCTCCTAGGCTTGTATCACCCTTACCACAATAAATCTTTCAGGTCACATTATCAGCCACTAAGGAAGGTCTATTTTTAAAAAAAAGTCCTTGCTTAATATCTACCATCCAAACTCAAAATAAAGTCCCAGAAATCATTCAAGGCAGATCTTTCTAAAACCAGACCAGCAGCGTCGTCTAAAAGACAAATGTCTGCCCCGATTTACAGACAGACGTTCAAATTCCTTTGGCTTCATCATATAACACTAAATGATCGACGTTTTGTTCGATTATTAGAAAGTAAGTAGGACACCTCCATAAGTCACAGTCGGTGATGGCGGCGGTGGTGGTAGCAGTAATATAGGAATATGGTGTGACTTCACTTATTACCAACAAATGTACCAATGTGCCAAAGGCGATGTTAAAACAACTTAACCAAGAGCATCGCGCGCCGTCGACCGATTGCAACAAAATTATGTCTGCGCCTGGTAAAGGTGTCTTAAAAAATCGCGAAATATGCTGCCATCGCGTAATCACATTACACTTCAGCGAGCTTCGATGTAGCTAGTACCTACCTGGTGACGTAGATTGTATTACCGATGGACGCCATCATTCTGTTTTTGGATACAAAAACGAAATGTGCACAACTCGTGTGTAAGGCAGCTTGAACGTGAATGGGGCTCATGGAGTTGGTCGGGGGACTGAATGATACAACCACACGTGCCAAATAAAGTCAATATTCCATATTTGGTGCATAAGTAGCTGAGGTTTATTTTTTGTTTATTTTGGGTTCTTCGCGACAACAACAACGGTGGCGATGGTTATTGATAGAATTTGATGGAGTTGGAGTTGAATGATGTAACACCGTGAATGATGGTGACGGTTGTGGCAGGTCAACATCAACACGCTTTGCATTGAAATTGTGCAAAGTTTTTCAAATAGGTTACAGTAGATTTGATCTTTTTTTTTTTAATTATCAAAGTATGTTGGAAACTGGAAATTCAAAAAATCGTCTCCAAAAGTTTAGAACCAGAAGGTGGTGGTGAGTTACAAAGCCTGACTTGTTATACAAAAGACCCTATGAGGGAAAATGAAATCGCATGACCTATAAGCAATAATTTACTAGAGAAGACAAAAAATATGCCTGGTCATGTCCCTTTTAGATTACACTAAATGACCTTCCAGAATATAACTTAATATTTTGAGATGAGTTACGCAAGCCAAAGCATTTCACATCCAAACTGCTCAGTGTGTAAAACCATTTTAAACCAGTTTGTGTGATCTCAAGAGCTTGGACAATTTACAAAGCCTGACATGTCAACTGAAGGACAATTATTGAAAGTGGTGATTATAAATATTTCAGTAGCATAAAGCCGCCAGCCTTCAAGAGCTAAGACCAACTTTTAAGCAACACCTACAACATAAAAGCTGACAAGACGTCAAAGGAAACCGCTAGTCTGGCAAGTATCTTGCGAAACATTGGCGATCCAAAATATAACATTAGTCTGCTTCAAACAAGAGTCTCGGCATGTATACAAACCCCAATAAGGACCAGTTCTATGAAGATGAAATCCTAAAGAGAAAAGGCGCTGAGTGTATGTAAGGCATTTCGAACAAATTTCTACTGGAAGATGTGTAGATGTGGCTGTCATGGTTCTTATCGATCTTCTTACGAAAGAAGCGCAAGAGAAGAATATCGCCAGCACAGCAACCACATCATAGACATCATACTCGGGAATAATCCGCCATAACTATTTTGACAGATCTTTTAGTATCTTTTGGAAATTTTAAGGAAATAAGCTGTTGAACTTTGAAGCCGATTTTAAAAGCGTAGTCATATGCAGACACTGCTATACGTACATACGAGTATATACTCGTATATTGCTATTGAATAAACGGACAGACGGGGGCGATAAAAAAACATTAAACATCCTACATTTCGGCGATGTTAGACCAATGGAACTCGGCAACTATGTAATAGAATTATCATCGGTTAATCTAAACTCGAGCACGAATGTAAGCTTTAGTAGCAAAGTCTGCAGAAGTACAAAAATATTTACATCCACCACCAATTGCAGCATCAGTAATCCTCTAGATCCATCATAGGTACGGGCTCATATTCATGCCAAACATAGATAAGCCAACAGATGTCTACAAAATCAAAAATAACTTTAAAATTCGTTTGAATCTTGAACGAATTTTGGCACTAACAATGCATAAGTCGAGTTCTCGAATATCCGTCATCGGTCCAACTCATGAGGAGCAATTCTTACACGGGTTTATAAGAAATGTCGGACTTTATCCAACTATGCATACTAAGAGGTCGCTTTTAAATTTTAAATCCAAAAATGATCCACTGGATCTATACCACAATCATCGTTCCGATAATAACTTATGCTTCGCTAGTATGGTGGGATAAAGTTAATCAAACCGTTACCCGCTCCGCCCTCCAGAAGGTGCAGAGACTAGCATGTGTAGGTATTACGGGCGCAATGCGCACCTGCCCAACAGCTGCGCTGGAAGTTCTCTTAAAGCTTCCACCCCTACACATAAATATTATAAAAACTGCGGCTGCCAGTGCTCCAAAGCTTCACCTTTTATGCAACAATACAAATTCCGAATTAGTTGGCCACATGAAGATCCTTGAAAAATTCTGCTACTTACTTGTCCAGCAGTATGCATCTCAGACTGCATGCCCAAAAGAATCCACCTCAATCACCCCTTCACAGTAAACTTATGTCAAATGGGGTTGGAGCTGGTATATTTGGCCACAACTACAAACTCTTTACACCACTAGGTCAATCCACTACTATCTTCCAAACAGAGGTCTACGCCATCGAGCTCTACGCCAGAGAATGCATTAGACGAAACCTCCGAAGATCACATATTAATATAATGTCAGATAGCCAAGCATAACTCAAGGCTCTCACGTCCTTTGACTATAAGTCTAAGCTGGTTTTGATCTTTTTAGGTCGCAGTGTCTCTGCCTTCCTTCCTATCTACATCAAAAAAAGAAAAGAAAAGAAGTCGCTCGTTTGAAGGTTATAGCAATCATGAGCATATTGGAAGCCAGTTTGCGGACAACACATCGAATCATAGATCACTCCATTCGGAGAAGTAGCTACTCAGCATTGACTATGTCACGTACTCTGGTAGAACGCACTCGATCACTGCGAGTTATTCCAGCAACAGCGCAAAGGACAAGGATTTTATAATTTTGGTCACTACCCAGGTTTCATAACCCGAGGTAAAAGTCGAAACATAAACCGAGCTGAGGACCTATAAGTTCAGACCTTGATACTGAATTCAGCTTTCCTTATAGCAGATCCAACAAGCCTTTTTAAATGCATAGATCATAACCTACCTGCAGCATAACTCAACATTTTTCTTTCTATAACTTTTGTATAAGACTTCGAAGTACTTAAACTTATCCACCTGCTCAAAGGGTGGGGTGCACTTAAAGGGCGTGCGAGAAATAATCATCAGTTCCGAATTGTTAACATTTTTTTAATTTACAGAGAATAACTGATTTTCAAATAAGCACTGTGGATACAGGTACACGTAACATACGTAGAAACGTACATACAGTATGCCTTCTTTTTATTTTGGAAATAGTAAAGTAAGGTTGGTGGGTTGATGCAGCAATAGAGTACCCCCACATCATATTTAGATCAATGTGGATTCATTGTGATGCCATAGATTCTAACAGCTCACATACTTGTAAATCCGATTCTTTAGTGAATTTTCTTGAGCTTTACATTCCACTGCATACGCAAAATAGTTTTTACTGCTGCCTGGCTGTCAACAAAGGGTGATATTATCATGTGATATTGCCTTCATGGTAGATTTCCGGGCTTCGCCTCGAAAACAAACTGAAGTAGTCTGGAAGTCTGATCGATTGACGTAATTCAAAAAAATATTCCTGCACCTACGCACCCTCAGAGGGTTGCCATCAATGAACTGTTTGCAAACAGTGCCAGTTTTGTAAAAAATAAATTGTGTGCGTTATACTTTTTCACAAGAATGGAAAGTACCTACAGCTTAGTGCCGTATCCGATGGGAAATTTGTTTTAAGAAGCTTTCTCTTGACAGCAATACTCTCGGATGTTTGTTAGACGTTCGCGAGAGGCGGAAAACGTGAAAAAACTTTTTTGGTGTTGTCTGGGATTCGAACTTAGAACCTCACGCGTAGTAGTCTGACACACTAACCACTTGCGCCACGGCGCCCCCCAATTTTGTAAGGTGTAGTTAAATTGTGTCACTGATAAGAGTCGCTTCTGAGTGGGCTCCCAAACGCGCAAGGGAAGAAGGAACTTAGTTCCCTGCAGCTGACCTTTCAGTGCTAAGATTTTTTTTTTTTTTCGAGGGTAGGTGAAAAATCTTCCATGGACACTATGAGAATAGCAAGCGCGTGCTCATAGTATAGTGTCAGATTCTTACTGACTAAAAAAACACCACCTTTCGATATAAATTTGTTAGATATCGCAACTAACTAATAACTTATCAAGCAATTTTTCTATCATGAAATAAAAACGTTTGGCAGGTTACTTTCCACTGAAAGATCCTGCATATTTCGCAATCTAGACGCGGTTAATCCTTATCTCGCCAAGTCGAAAGGCTTCGTCCTTTGTAGTCGGCGCAATAAATTGCTCTCATCCAAAATTTGTAGAACTGTATTGTTGACATGTCCGATTAGTCGGTTTCTATGCTTCTCGCGAAGTTTCAGCTTCGATTGTCGGAATTCCGAGATCCCTGTGGATATCGTCGTTTCTAATATACCACGGTATTTGAACAATTTCACTTTATTTTGAAAAGCTTGTAAAATATTTGCATTTGTTTTCTTGGTACAACCCCAAAGTTGTATACCGTATGTCCACACCGGCCTTAGCACTTGCTTGAATAAAACCAGTTTGTTCTCAGTGATGAGCTGGGAATGTTTTCCGAGTAACCAGTAAATTTCTCTATATTTGATTTCGAGTTCTTTACGTTTCATTTTCACGTGCGAATTCCATTTTAGCCTTGCGTCGAGTGTCATTCCCAGGTATTTGGCCTCGTTTGCAAAGGGTATTCGGGCCGAGTTTAGGAAAATTGGCAAGTTATTAATTCTCTTGTAAGTGAAATTCGCGTGAACAGATTTAGATTCGTTGAGGGGGAACCGCCAGTCATTCGTCCATTCATTTACATTATTCAGTGCGTTTTGCAGTTTTGCAGACGTTTCTTCGATAGTTTTGCCTACTGCTAGGATAGCGGTGTCATCGGCAAACGTAGCAAGGATAGTGCCATCTTCGTTTGGTATATCACGAGTATGTGACAAATAGAGCTGCTAAGATGACGTTGTAGATGTTCTTTAATATCGATACACACCCCTTTTAGTAGACGCAATACTCGTATTCTTACTCCGATGCCTATTATTTTAAAATTGGTTCAGTATCACTGTAATAAGAGAGTAACTAACATATTGCTTGATAGTCTCAGTGGATCTCGTCCACTCTGGTCTATGGCAAAAATGGTAAGCAAGCACTTCATCCACTCTAGCTTTGATGAAGGAGGACGGATCACTAGCCACAGCACCCAAGGAGAATGCCTACTCATTTGTAGATATATTTTCAAACAATTCGACGTTAGACATTTTACACGTAAGCTCACCAGCAATACCAGAAGTACGGTCATTGATGCCAGATGTAAAGCTGGACTGCAAAAAGGCAAGTGGACCAGATGGAATACCAGATATAGTCTTAAAAAAGCTGGGCTCTGGAGATAACACATATCTAGAGAGAGACGGAGTAAGCGCCATTCAATTGGACACTTGCTGACTTACATAACTTATGTATGGACGTCAAGCCATCAATTAACACGGAGGATCAGAAGCCATTGCCGTAGCCTTAATAAGCAAGTAAGGTTTCTAAGGACTACCGCAGCAGCTCTGCGCACTTATGAAACACTTTTTTCAGAGCATATCAACTCAAGTTGTGGTCGATGTTGTATCTTCCGACACCTCTGCTGTAAACGCTGAAACACCACAAGGCTCTATACTTTTACCAACTCTTTTTCTACTCCATATCAATAACCTGCTGGAGTCGATCGAATACCAAAATATTCAGCTTTTCCGATGACAGTACCCTAATAACATATTGTTCGAACAAAACAGCCATGAAAAGCAACTCACACCTTCAGAGGTACTACCAAATCCAGTCATTAAATGAAGATTTGCAGACAATTTTACAGTGGGAAAAGACTAACGTGGTCAAATTCAATGCGAAGAAAACCCAGTTCACTACATTTTCTAAATAGATGACCAAATAATCCATTCCAGGAGGCCATGCCATTTCTTGGCGTCCGGGTCAACTCTGGCATAATATTGCATGAACCCATATCCGGCATCGCAAAATCAGCATCCATGAAACCAAAGAAATACTCGTACTTCACATTGGCACATCTTTTGCTCTTATACTCGTACTAATCGCAAGTGAGATCAGGACATGAATATTGCTCCCACGTTTGGAGCTTGACTCCGAAACGTTCTTAAAATTTTCTCGATAGCATAAGGGACGCCCGCACTAACATCGAATCTCCAACCGTTGGATCATTGAAGGCGTGTAACAGACCTATGCCTATACTACAGATTCTACCAGACAAGCTAAAAGAGCATATCATCTCTATGTTCACATGTAAAAAGGGCATACCTCTCTCTACCAAAACTCTTATGTTAAAGAACACGCAAACTTTGGAACGCACTCACAGGAAACAAATTTTCAGAACACTGAAATCTCCAGCTATTCAGAAGCAGAATCAAAAGACATCTACAGATATCTCGTGGCGCTATTTTAGTGTTATAGATACGCCTTTCCTGAGAGGTTATGAAAAATAAATAAAATATTATTTTATTTACCTATGTACCACGTTTATTACTATGCGTGAGCGTTTAGAATGCTAGCGCAGTTAACTGAGATGTTTCTATGTCCACAAAGCTCCTTAAAATAAATCTAAGAAATAAATCCACTTATTAATTAATTAAAAATCCCGAAGTAAATAAATTTCCTAACAATTTAGTGCTCACAAAGAAGATAAAAAAAAAAATAAGAAATACTAAAATAGCGCCTTGTTGGGCGCCAAATAATTGCTTGTAACAAAATTTCAAAAACATGTTCAATCCGAAAACATTTCTTCTCGCCCAATCGAAGCAAATTGCGCACACAACAAATTCATTTCAATCGATTCATTTCAATTATTGATAAAAATTTGTAAAATTTAAATTTACAAAAAGCCAGTCATTAAATATAAATATCCGCCGACGAGATGCTGCTACCGCAATACACCGTGTTGATGATGATGATGATGAAACAATTTCTTTCTGATTGCTTTCCTTCTCTATTTTTGTATCGCGCGAAAATAATTTGGCAAGTACTTTCGGACGATTTTTTTTTTTGCTGTGTGTTCATAATTTTATGTCTTTCCGCTTTCATATATTTTTGACGCATTTCAGCATTTCAAAAATGTTCCACTCTCTCTATCGCGTCCGCTGAGGCAAATACCAAATAACCCATCATCAGCATCATCCTCATATCTGCTGGCATCTGGCAGATACAATTGTGACGTTTGACGTTTCGTGTATACAAAATATTGCTCTGCCTAATTTTCAAGTGCACACATAGCATTCGTGTAAATTTGCCAAACCTATCGAGAGATGGCTACTAAAGAGATCTCCTGTTCGGTGTGATGTATCCCCCCGCATACCTTCATCATCATTATCATCTTCATCTTGATCGCGGTGCGGCGCGCAACATCATCATCATCATCATCATCAGCCAGCAGCATCTCACAGTATCTAAGATGCGGCATTTAGTGCTTCCACGAGATATACTAGTTCGTTCTCGCTGGCTGGCGGATTCCTTTCTGTTAGCTGTGTGATTTTTCATTGAGTTATTATTAGCGGTAAATATAGGAAAAATTGTATCTTTGAATAAAATAACAAAACGAATCTATTTCGGATGTTATTTATAATAAATTTGTTGGATTTCGACCAACAAAATGGGCGGTGTACGTTATTTTTTTCGAACTGATTTCGGTTCATTTTCGGATCGCTTTGCACGCCGCACCGTAGCTGGCTTTTGAAGAATCGCAAGCAACATTTTTGATGAACTTTCTGTGGCCCCAAAAATGTATCTTTTTATTAAAATGAAGATGATGGGTGGTGGTGGTGGTGGTGGTGGATATGTAGGTAAATTTGATTTGTTTTTCTGAAGGTGTCACGGTTCGGAGAGAGGGAAGATAGATGAGTTTATTACTGTGGCAATATGGCACAGCGCTGCGATGCTGTTGGCGCAAATCAACAAGAAAATATAAAATAATTATCACTTTAACGCATGAGGAATTGAAAACAAGCGGAATCATTATGTTTGACGTCGTTGCTTGGTGCGTCTTGGGATTTGGGTCGATTTAAGTGAGCGTAAAACTAGAAAATTGATTGTTTCAGGAGTATCTTAAATCGAGTTGGCGCCCCTTAATGGATTAATCATGGGGATGGAGCTATATAATATTTTGACAGATATATGCAAATTGGTTTTTGTTTTCCACCGCAGATTCGCAGAAAACAGGTTTTTATACGTCGTCGGTACTAAATTCCCAAAACTTTTTCAGAGTTATATGAGAAACTGAATGTCAAATGGAATGCATATCGTTTCGAATCAAGATTCCTAGATTTCTACCCTCTTAATCCGGATACGTGATCATTTCTGAAGACCTACCCATGTATTTATAGTTTTCTGATGCTTTTTATCCTGCATGGGGTTGATAGAAAAACGTTTTGATCCACCTTCGTCTGCCTGTATAGTTTGATTGAATTTGCCAAAATTGGGTTTTTAATTTTAGTTTGGAGTTCATCAGAATAGAATGAATTTGAACATTTCCGAGCTGTGGGTTTTCGCATCCTAAAACTGTTACTAAAATCTATAGACCTTGTTTGACGTCCGCTTAATATGAGTACAAACTTTCAGGACAGGATAATGTTGAGTTTTGCATTTTAAAATTATATATCACAAGTTTGCTTTAAAAACCAAGGAAACCGACCAGAGTGACGATCAGATACAAGGAGGAGTTTTAAATGATATCAGTGGGATGTTGATGGCACATGATGATCTTTTAAGTTCTTTCATATCATCTATGGTTTCTACGCAGATTCACTAAGATTTCTTGTGTGGTGAATGAAGGACTACTTGATGTATTGGAACCTTCGACTGTCAGTCCATTACTTGTTGCTTATTCCTTAGAATTATTCGGGAACAATGAAGAAGTTGTTGCAAGAGCCTTGGCTATAAATTCTATTCTCATAGAACGATCAAGTTTATTTTCACTAGTTCTGAAAGTATTTTAAATTTCTGAACCACTTCCACTTAGAAGACTGCTGCTTTAAGCGTTAGAAACTCAGTGACGGCGTGACAGGAAAGGGTATAGGGGAGAACAAAAGATTGGACACTGAAAAAAGAAGAGTGAGATGTGATGCTCATTGGATATTTGATTCAAAAGATACTGAAAAAGTCAAGCTTTTCCATACTCGTATTGGCGGCTAAAAAATTATCTTCTGCACTTAACCGTGCGAACGAAACCAATTTTTAAAGTGCACATAGTCATGTGTAGACGCTGCGATGCATGAATTGCGATTAAACAGGTGGTCGGGCGGGACACATATGCATACATATAGTATTGCATTCAGCACTTGTGGTGGATGTACAGATAAAGAAAGGCTTGCCATCCAACATTTGCACTAAATTCCAGAGAAAGAACTTAATAAATAACATCGATAAATCTGAAAGCTTGGTACTGAACTTAATCAAGTAAGCTCAAGCAAGTGGCTGGAGCTGCCAACCAGATATGCGAGTTATATTCAAGCTTTGAACAAATGTAAGCTTTACAAAGTGTAGGCAAGTCTGCAGAAATTAAAAAGCATTTTAATCTCCTGAGGATCTGCAGATTCAATCGATGGTCTGTAAGCCCAGACCATCGATTGAATACGTGCCAAGTATTTCAGCATATTAAGTTTGGCTGCGATAGAATCCGATTTCACACATAGGAAACAATACTGGGCTCTTCATGCATTAAACTCAATTCAGTTTTTGGCACCCCAATTGATGATAACATCAATGGCAGGATTGAGTTGTGTTGACATTCGCTTTTGCTGGGACTACATAGCTTAGCAACTTTGCAGTAGTGTCATAAATAGGCGGAATCTAGAGTGCTGCTGTCTGAACGAAGTCTTTGATATAAACTTAAAACAGATTTGGAGACATTGCAGACCCCTCGGGAACACCAACATTGGTTGAGAATGGGGTACAATGGAGCTATCCAGTACAAGTCATATTGATCGACTTCTTAAGAAACACGGAATCGAGAAGTTCCACCGACACCATGGGCAACTGGCTTTCTTGAAAGGACATTGTTATTGTTTGTATAGGTGTTGTGCTCTGGGTGGTTCGGAAAGCAATGCAAATACAGCGACTCTACTTAATCACCTAACTTTTTATTTCACTTTAAAGAATCTTCTGAGGATCCAATTGGTTCAACATTATTCGACGTTGTTGTTAATAAAACACCTCTAGTCGTAGCAACTGAAATATCCGTTCACTTCCGACCGCATATTTTGGGTTACGTCCAAATCATCCATTATGATCTTTAGTGGAAGTTGAAAATAAGTCGGCTTTACTGATGACTCCCGGCTCCTCATCTTGTTAACATGTGGTCGTATAAATTTCTCGGATTGTAGATCAAGACATTGTAGTTGACATTGTAGTTGACATGGCCAATACGTTGGATAACCTCGCCAGCTGTCCAGATAGACTTCGATGGAAAGTACTGCTTGAAGAATACAGAATATCCTCTACTCGATGCTTCTAGTTGAATTTAGCGTCTTGTAGGGTATTCTCAGACCGCTCTTCATGTTGTGTTGGTCTAAGTAGGTCTAAGGTTGTTCGTATTGGTCGTCTTAGTATCAGTTCCGCGGGTGATTTTCCTTGGAGACTTTTACTAGGTGTGAACCTATAATAGAGAAGGAAAGTATTAATTATTTCTTCAATAGCTCCCACCCTTTTTAATTTTTTTAAAGCATTTTTGAGTGTTCCTACCACTCGTTCTGCTTGTACATTTCATTGAAGACTATAGTGAGCTGTATTAATATGCTTAATGCCGCTGACCAAGCAGAACTGATGAAACTGATGGATTTTGAACTGAGATCCATTGTCTCAGGGAATCCAAATCTAGAAAATGTCCGTGATAGTAGCTTAACAGTTAATGATGCTGAACTAGAGTGTGTTGCAATAACTTCTAGTCATTTTGAATTGACATCAACTATCACCAAAAACCAAGTCCCGTCAATTGGACCCGCATAGTCTTTGTGGACTCTCTGCCACGTTTTGCTGCATAGAGGACATGATGCTAGTGTTACTTTGCTTGGAGAATTTTCAGCTAACTGGCATTGATTGCACTGCTTCACAAAACGTTTTATTTCATCATCTAAACCAGACCAATAAGCATTTTTTTTTTTTTTTTTTTAAACAGGTGTGTGGCCACGCCCAAATGGCGTGTAGGCACTGCGACCAAGGAGATTTATTGTACCATAGGCCACTTTTAGGGCAGCAGTACTTCTACTCTCCTTATGAAAGCTATAATTACGGCTGCGGAGGTGTTCCTAAGATCTTTTGGAGATATGATCTCTTTGAGGAAAAAGCTTCTCCTAGTTCTACATAGAGCTACACACTCACATAGTATGTGTTCTGCGGTTTCGTCCTCTTCTAGGCAGAGGCGGCAGGTGATATTCTCCGAAATTCTCATTTTGTTGAGGTGGTAGAGAAGTTGGCAGTGACCGGTAAGGAAGCTCACAAGCCTTCTTATGTCATTTCTGCCGTATTTTAGGATATCAAATGCCTGTCTTTGGAAGGGTTGGACAGCTCTTTTAGCCTGCCTGAGACCTTGGGAGTTATTCCAGTGGGAGATGCACATGTTGCGTTCCCAGGTGTTTAGGGAAAGTTTGAAGGCGGAATCGGGTATTCCGCAGAAGGGTTCAGGTCCAGTGAACAACTCAGAGGAGCCCTTCCTAGCTAGCAGGTCTGCAGTTTCATTGCCGTCAACGCCTACATGACCCGGTACCCACCACAATTTTACTTTATAATATCGGCACAGATTTTGTAAGCTGTCGAAGCAGCTTAGAACTGATTTTGAGCTGATCACATGGGAGATCAGTGCTTTGAGCGCCGCTTGGCTATCGGTGAGTATATGGATAGAGGCACCTTTGATGCCTGAGTGCAGGTTAATGTTAGCACAAGTTTCAATGGCGTAAAGCTCGGCCTGGAAAACACTAGGACTCTTTCCGAGTGATTTCGAAATTTTATGGTTGGGTCCATACACACCGGCGCCAACTCCTGAATCCATTTTTGATCCATCGGTGTACCACACTATACCTTTTGGATCAAGCGACGGTCCGCCATTATTCCATATATCACGGCTTGGGATCACAATCTCAAACCTTCTACCAAAGTAGAGTGATTTAGGCGTAAAGTCGGAGACCGTGCTGAGCATGTCTAGCTCGGGGAAGTCGGACAATAGCTCCATGAGATCCAGGTGATCCCGTGTACTATTAGCATCTGATTTTCTGAGACTAACTGCACTGCGGATTGCCACTTTTTTTTATAAATATATGTAACGGAGTAAGTCCGATTATGGCTTCAATGGCTGTTGTGGGACAAGTGTGCATAGTACCTGTGATGCCGAGGCAAGCTAGTCTTTGGAGTTTTGTGAGTTTATTTATGGTTGTGACCTCTTTGGTTTTCGTCCACCAGACTACGGACGCGTATGTCAGAATGGGTCTTACAACCGTGGTATATAACCAGAAAATGACCTTTGGAGACAGGCCCCAGGTCTTGCCGTACATACGGCGACAGGCCCACAAGGCAGTAGTCGCCTTGGCAATTTTATTCTTAATATGGGAATTCCAGTTAAGCTTCTTATCCAGGACGATTCCTAGATATTTGACCTCGTCGGAGAAATTGATTGTTGTGCCGTTTAGAGTCACTGAGCCAATATTCAGCGTTCTTCTTCTTGTAAACGGTACAACGACTGCCTTGCTGGGGTTAATCGATAGGCCCTCCCCAGCACACCAGTCCGAGACTACAAGGAGTACATTATGCATGAGTTGACACACATTGTCTTCATGTTTGCCTTTAATGATGATCACTAGATCATCTGCATAGCCTATGGTTGTGAAACCTGAACTATTAAGTGTGTTCAATAAGTCATCCACCACGAGTGACCATAAGAGAGGCAAGAGCACGCCGCCTTGAGGGCAGCCTTTGGCCGCGGAGACCGTCACAGAGACCTCATAAGCATAACTGCGGGCTAGAGATTTCATACGCTCCTCTCCTGGATGGCCTTTATGTAGTTTCTTTAATATTCGCTCTTGTAGGACTTTTGGAATGATAACATACTTGTTGAATAATAGACAATAGAGAGTCTCTCCGATTAGAAAAGGCTTTCAGCTCCACTGGGATGACTTTCGGCCAGCTGGTTGCTATAAACTGTTTGATCTTGTGAAGTTCTGTTGATTGATTTGACCATCAACGCATGCTCTTAGTAGCACGAGATTTTTACGGACTAAAATACTTCCCCTTGTTTGTTTTACTATAACTAGGTTTTCGACTTATCAAGTAGTTTTCTTTTTCTTTTTAGACTCGGTAACTCACTATCGCGCTAAGTTCAAAGATTTGATTCTTTGTGGATAGCGCAGTAAATGTCTGCCATCCAAAATTTGAAGGACTGTATTATTAACGTGACTTTCTAGTCGACTTGTATACTTTCTAGCGTAGTTTTTAATTTCGTCTTCGATTGCTTTAATGCCGAAATCCCTGTGGATATCGCTGCTTCTGATATACCATAAGTTAGGTTAGGTTGAAGTGGCTGTCAGCTAATAATCGCCAACACACTTCGACCAATAATAGGTCCATTATGATACCACGTGGATTATGGAAGGAAGTTTCTCCCTATCTACTCATTTATCCATTTTTAGCTTCTTATAGGAGGCTTTTAATGTCGATGTTTTTCAGGTCGCCTATATTGTTGTAATAGGAGCCTCCTAGGTGAAACTTCCTTCTACGGGAGAGAGCTGGGCAGAAAAAAAGAAGGTGAGGAATAGTTTCTTCCTCTTCTTTATCCATGCAGCTTCTACAAAAGTCGTTCGCAAAAAGGCTCAGCTTTTCCAGCTTTATTGCTTTATATTGCAATTTTCTGATATTCTCTTCCACCGTTTTATCTACTGCCATGCAGTGCCGTTGGCAAATGTACCGTAGCTAACGGAGAGCTTTCTACTCGCTGTATATCAGGAGTATACAATTTTTTTTTTTATTTGCCTAAGGGATGGTGGAAAACGCTACTACTCACGAGAAACAGGCCCGCTCTTTCAAGTAGTGTGGTACTTTCTACTCACTAAAAAACCACCCTTTATCAACTTGACACCATCCATTCCGGAACCGCTTTTGCATTACTTCAGAGTGGTGTCGTTTTCTTTCCCCTGTTGGGGCCGGCTTTTTCATATTTGTCTCTTGCTTGCGGGTTAATTCTTTCTTGCCGGTAAGACTTATATCAGGCTTACATAAATCTCATGAGGGTGATTATTATGTCTTCCTCTCTCTTTTTTGTTTTAAGCGCTTTTTCTATAAAGGCACGTACTTGATTCCAGTTCTGGTCACTCATTGACATTTTTGTCACTATGTTTTCCGGGTTGATGACGCCGATTAGAAATTCTAGCGCCCCTCTTTCAGCTTCCCATCTGTTGCATTTGAAGAACGTGTGGCTTGTGTCGTCCAGTTCTGAGTCGCCATATTGGCAAGCTTGGCTCCCTGTTTTGCCCATTCTGTGGAGGTAGGCGTTGAAATAACCGTGTCCGGTAAGAAATTGGGTGACGTAATAACTTACTTCCCCGTGATTCCGTTCCTTCCATTCAGCTATGTTGCTGATCAGCCTCGCGGTCCATCGTCCTCCGCTTTCTGAGTTCCATCTCCCCTGCCATTTCTGTTTGGTGAGCTCCTTCGCCTCCTCAGTTGCCGCTTCCACTCCAATTTCCACCTGTTTGTCGTAGACATATTTCCTCTCTGCCGCAAGGATATCAATCAATACTCCCGCGACTATGAAGACTGCTGGTTCCGACACCGTTCGGTACGAACTTGCAACCCGTAGCGCCGCGCGCCTTTGTACTGCGGCCATTTGTTTCCTGTATTTCTCGTGTCGTAGTGCGTCGGCCCATATCTCGCACCCATACAGGCGTGGGTGACTGTCATCAGGAGCTTTCTCTTGCTGGCTGTTGGACCTCCAACGTTTGCCATTAATCTGCTCAGTCACATTGTGACCTTCGTAGCTCGTTCCGAGGCAGATCTTATTTGGCGCCAGAAAGTGAGCTTCATGTTTAGGGCCATCCCTAGGTACTTCACCGCTTCCTTGCTGGTTATTACGTCAGACCCGACTTGGAAGTCGACAATAGTTGGAATCCTCTTCTTTGTCAAAAGGACTATCTTCGTCTTTATTGTGGCCAAACATAAGCCATGTTCTTTCATCCAGATGTGCACCCGCCTCATCACCTGGTTGAGTTTTTTTTGCGCGCTCTCGGTGCCTCTTGCCGTAATCACCGCGGCGATATCATCTGCATACTCTACCAGGAAGGTGTCTTCGGGCATTTCCATACGAAGGATGCCATCGTAAGAGATGTTCCAGAGATCGGGTCCCAGGATTGATGCCTGCGCTGCTCCAGCAGTAATCTCCTTTATTCGTGGTCCCTCTGCGGTGTTGTATAACAGCTTGCGGTCTTTGAGATAGTCCTTCACCATCCGCAAGAGATATTCGAAAATATCGAAAGTGCTTTCGAGAGCGTTCAGCATATCGCTCCATCTGGCTGAATTGAAGGCATTTCGCACGTCCAGAGTTACTATTCAATACGATTTTTCTTGAATAGTGGTTGCCCTGTTGAGCCAATTGGACGTTACTTGCCACTTCTTCAATTGCTCCAATCGTAGAGTGGCCCTTTTCTGAATCCGTGTTGTCTTTCGGATAAATCTCCTGCTCTCTGCACGGCTGCTGTAAGCCTTGGTCTTAGCAACTTTTCTACGAGTTTCCCTCCGGTGTCCAGCAGATCTCCTTTTCCTTTGCTGATCAGTACCAAGAGCTGTAACTTCCAGCTCCTAGGGAAAACCCCTTCCTGGAGACAGCTATTGTACATGTTTAGCAGCAGCTGAGGACATGTCTGGGCAATCGTCTTGAGCACCTCTGCTGGTATTCCGTCGGGTCCAGGGGCCTTTCGGTTTTGTATTGTTTTCGACGCGAGTATCAGCTCTTCTTCACTGAACTGAACTCTTCTTCTTCAGGAGTATACAGTAGATACAAAAACAGATGCAAGACACTTCCTTGAGGTACCCCTGCAATTATTTCCTTAGAGTCTAAGTTTTCGTTTCCATGTTGGACGTGGAATGGTCTATTCGTAAGGTTGGTTTTCAAAATATTATTTATGCTCGAGCAGAACACGTCGAAATTTGAACTTTAAGTCTTCATTTCAGAACTTGTCAAAGACTTGAGAGATGTCACCGTGTACGCTTTTTTCGGTTACATCTGTTATTATATCTACTTGGTCAACTGTAGAATACATATTTCTGAACCGGAATTGTATTCGCCTAAGCAATATTCTTTCAAATGCTTTGGATATACCTATAATTGGAAGTAGAAAAATTAGTATATTAAGCGTTTTCTCGTTCGTCGGTTTCCCTGGTTTAAGAACCATTATGACTTCTATGACTTTCCATTGACTGGGAAGTTGGAAATACAGTGAGCTGGAGAGGCTCAGAACTATTTCCAATGAAAGGTTTAGGGGGTGGCAATAGTGTAGTGGTAACATCGTCAATTGCTCATGATTCAAATCCTGATGTCAGCAAGTATTTATTTATTTCTCATGAAATATATAAAGTCAGTCCGATCAATTGCGAAAGCTTATGTGAACACTACTGCGAAAGCATAACACTAGCAGTAGTTTGATCATATGGCTGGACAAATTGTTCGCTCTGTTGATGATGATTTGCCTATGATATCGGTTACAAAAGATAAGAAAAAAAAATCTCCCCAGTTATCTGGACGTCACCCACGGAGTTTCTCTGAAGCATAAATGAGCTTCAAAAAAACCACTACACCAAAATCTCTTTCTCTCTCTCTCTCTATCTATCCTTTCCAACGCCCGCACTGTGTGTGAACATGTTAAGGGTATCCATAACCCCTTGAATGCGAGCAAATTATAAAAAAGAAAACGCCTCTGATTTGTTCGAAGGCTTGTAATTGATGACCTGAACGACTATACTTTGTCCTTCTTGATTCTAAAGTAGTAGTCACCAAGAAAGTATCTGGTGCTGATCTCCATAAGCTAGATTATGGAAAAAATTTCGAAATCACCATTTCTTAGTGTTTTCAGCCTAAGCTTCACACCATTGAAACATGCGCCAGTATTAACATAAATTCTTCTGCAGTGGGTGCCGTGGTGGAAGTGGTTAATGTGTCGGATCACTGCGCGTGAGGTTCCGAGCTCGAATCCCAGAAAACACCAAAGTGTTTTTTCACGGTCCCATCTCTCGCGAGCGTCTGACAAACGTCCGAGAGTATTGTTGTCTCGAAAAAGCTTCTCAAATCGCCGTTCGGATACGGCACTAAACTGTAGGTCCCTTCCATTCGTGTGAAAAATATAACGCACCCAACATGAGTGGTTGCGGGAAGGGGCCCTGGCACTAAAAGACCTGCTGCGCCAAATATTTATTTTTATTTTTTTCTTCTGCAGTAACATGTTGCCCCCTTACCTCCAGAAGGAGTTGTGGAAAACGACGTGTTAAGACCTTAATGTCTGTGCAAATAGGTAAGTAAGTACCTACATATGCAGGTATGCTAGTTCACATCTTCACAATTATAGCTGGCATTCTACTGAGGTCCTGATCAATATGTCGAACAATGTAAAAAGGTAGTCACTTCCAAAGAATTCACCTCATTTCTTCAACATGTTGATCCAAAATTACCACATCCACCCGGCTCATCCAATGTTGACGTCTTGCATTCGCATCGCATGCAAACCTCGCACAGCAACAACAAAGTCTGCCACGACGTATTTAAGCAATTTTCATCGCTTGTCGACGAAACTGTCAACAAGCAGCAGCCGATCACGTAATGTACCACGGAGAATCGCAAGCGCAAAGCGCGTGGTGTGCGTTAAATTGCCCCAACGCCGCCCCACATCGTCAGGAATTCCACAAAAAAAAAGAAGCCAGATCCACATAACGATCCCGCAAAATGAGCATCACCACACACATCACCCAGCAACCGAAATTATAAATGACAAACTAAATGGCCTCCTCATCATGATCTCGCGGGTCTCATAAGCCGCCAAAATGCACACACAAGAGGAGTCAACAACAGGAGTATCCCCTGCCTCTCCACAGTGCAGTATGAAAACCGATTGAGAACGCTTCGTTACGCATACTTATCCACTGGTACGCGCCCGTACGGTACACGGTATCTATATCTGGATAATTTGCGAACATAAGTGCAAACAACAAGAATCCGCGACGGTACACCACCACATCACAGCACCAAAAGCAGCTTTATACTTTGCATACCATGAAGAGTCTTCGCAGACAACAGAGAGAGAAACAGAAACAAGAAACCAACCTCGATGCTGCTGCTGATGATGATGATGGCGACGACGACCACGTCCTAAATACCCTTCAGACAAATTAATCAACAAATGAAATCCACCAACAAAGAGAAAACAACTCCAGCTACGAGTGAATCAAAAATCTTCTCCTTATCCTCATCCACGGGATACTTACACACGCTTGGCGAAAAAAAAGCGAAAAACAGCGAAAAAAGGCAAAAACTCGTCTGCTTCTTTTTCGTTGATTTTTTTTTTTTTTTTAAGAAAACAATTTGACGAAGAAATCTGGTTTCCATTTTCAACGCAGGGTGAGTGTGAGTGTGACTTGTGGTGCACTGTGCACAACGGTAGGCCTAAAGAGGATAACGAAAACAACGCCATCTCTATTCAATGTGTGTGCACACGCCAAGCCAAGCGACTAATTTTACAAATTAAGCCAAGAGCCCCCAATGAAATACACAACAAAACAAAGCAAAAATAAATAAAAACAAGCAGCGGAAAAATTTAAATAAAATGGAAGACGAAATGGTGCACTTATTCGCTCTTAAGCTGATTAAGAGAGAGAGCCCGAATGACTGACTGGCAGTAGAAGAGCGAGGAGCCCGGTAAAGGAAACGCTCGTATACCGCTAAGTGGATTCAGTTAGCGGGATTAATGATTTAATTGATTATGATTCGATTGTGTGCAGAGTGTGCGAGCGGAAAGAAGAGCCGCCGCTCTCAACGACGACGACGAGGAATAATGATGTAGAAGTTGATGAGGGTTAAATGAGGGGGTAACACACAAACGTGTTCGCGAGTATGTAAACAGGAATGTTTCCAAGTGATCGATCTCGTGAAGTGCATTCGAACCTGTAGAAGCTGGAATTTGCTACTGAAGTTTCATATATGCTCTTGAATGATTAATGACTCCAAAATTGATTTCCTATTGGAATAAGACCGGCATATAGGATTCAGGAAAACGGCAGGTGGCTTAAACGGAATGCTGGGCTGTAACTTAAGAGTGAAGAGTGGATTAGAATTTCGAAGTAGCTACAAATGGGGTCCACCACGACGACACACCTTAGACTGAAAGCTGTAAGTAGCTGTCGCGTTGGGCGCCATGGTTTAGAAACACGGATAATGTGCTCCACATTGGAGTGAATAAAATCACGATACACCTAGATGTTTGAACGTATTCAATCGGGGCAGACTTGTTTTTCATTTCACTCTCATTCTACAAGTATGCTGACCTTTAACTGGCGCCCAATGGAGGTACTTTTTGTAAAAATGGTCAACTAGACGGTGGCGTGTTCTTCATGGGTAAGCCTCCATTGTCGGATTGTAATGATATAACGTCCAAAAGCATCAGTGTGAACAATTTCATCTTCCAAATGCTGAGGACGCACAAAGCTGCCAGGATCCTGCAGCGCATGCTCAAAAGGAAGAAGAATGAGCATCAGAAAAGTGAGGTGCTGTAATTGGAAAGACTTCCGAAACTTTTATAAAATGGCAAAGAGGGTAACGCACATTGTCCACCCGAGCCAATGAGAACATATGGTCAATTTGGTTAAAGGTTCTGTCATCTGATGGAAACAAGGTCATTCGGTGAATCTTAATACTTTATATAACCTATCGTATGATCCCTATATACGTAATTTGATTAGTCGGAAGCCGATATCAGTGTATCATCGAGACTCATCTTGCCGACTAAAATAAATAAATAAATAATTGGCGCAACAGATCTTTAAGTGTCAGGGCCTAGCTTCTCGCAACCACTCATGTTGTGTGCGTTATATTTTTCACACGAATGGAAGGAACCTACAGTTTAGTGCCGTACCGAACGGCGATTTGAGAAGCGTTTCGTGACAAAAATACTCTCGGATATTTGTCAGACACTCGCGAGACGTAGGACCGTGAAAAAACATTTTGGGGTTTTCTGGGATTCGAGCTCGGAACCTCACGCGCAGTGATCGGACACACTAACTACTTACGCCACGGCGCCCACATATAAAATATTGCCGACTAACACATATACATACATAGGTTAGGTTAAGTAGATGGGTGCCTTGTGACAAGGAGTCACTGCTCACTCAGACCTACAGTACGGGTCCATTGTGCCCAATCTTTTAACCCTGGAAACGCTGTAAAGAAAATGGGCTGTTAGAACCACCCAGAAAGTGATATGAATTTTAGGAGGTCCGCTAGCTCAACACTACCCAAGTCCTCCAGCTCCGGAAAGAAGTAACTACCAAGAGTCCTCATTCTTCTGACAGATAGGGCAGGACAGTCACACAACAGGTGACGAACAGATTCAATTTCTTCTTCGTCCCTGCAACTTCTGCAATAGTCATTATGCAGAACACCGAGTCGCTCCGCGTGAACGCCAATGACACAATGTCTGGTAATTATGCCAGAAATGACCCGTGCGTTATAACGACCAAGTTTTACCAGAGAGGTTGATCTCTTCTTGCTGTAGACCGGCCATAGCGCCCTGGCCGTTGCGCATGTTTCCAGATGAGCCCAGCGTCTGTTTGCTCGACCGGTGACTTCATCCTCTAATTTTTTTCCGTAAGGAACTGATAGGGGTTGCTACAGAGGGGAGGGCCAGCGATAAGTGCAGCGCCAACCCTTTCCTAGCAAGCTCGTCAGCCCTTTCGTTACCTTCGATATTCATATGCCCTGGTACCCAGCAGAGGGTCACCGCATTGGCTCTAGATATCTCGGTTAAAAGTGATTTACAGCTTCTCACGAGCCTTGACCTAACTACGGCAGAGTCCAGAGCTTTAACGGCTGCCTGGCTGTCTATATAGACAGTGATCGTTTTACCAACGATATTACTCTCGCGTATAATTTCAGCAGCCTGTATAATGGCTGCGACCTCGGCCTGGAAGACGCTGCAGTCGTCGTTTATTCTAAAGGAGCGGTTTATCCTAGGGCCTCACAATAAACTCCGGCTCCCGTGCCAACGTCCATCTTAAGGTGCGTCCAGACCAAAGAAACATTTCAGAAACATTTCAGAAACATTTCTGAAACATTTCAGAAACATTTCAGAAACAGAGAAACATTTCTGAAATGTTTCTGAAATGTTTCCGAAATGTTTCTGAAATGTTTCTGAAATGTTTCTTTGGTGTGGACGCCGATGAAACATTTCTGAAATGTTTCTGAAATGTTTCTCTGTTTCCCATTCGCGACGGAAAACTATTTTTGTTTCTCAAGCTCCACGTGTAGAAAGTGAGTGTTTTTTTGTGAAAATAAAAATAAAAAAAATGTCAAGAAAGGCGTGGAGTAATGAGGATACAATTTCTTTAATTAAATTGTATGAAACTAAAAGAGTTTTATGGGATCCCCAAAACGAAAATTACAAAAAAAGAATTTTCTCTATTTTTAAAACAATATCTTTGCCACTGTTTTTTTTTCTTCTTCTTATCGTTTTCTATTTTTTTCATGATGATGAAGCACGACGCTATTAATACTACCTCTTTTGAGCCCATCATCTTCAAGAGCAAAAATGGATAAAAAGAAACATTTCAGAAACATTTCAGAAATGTTTCATTTGGCGTCCACACCAAAAGAAACATTTTAGAAACATTTCTGAAATGTTTCTGAAATGTTTCTGAAGCAAATGGGAAACAATCGGGAAACATTTCAGAAACATTTCAGAAACAATGTTTCTGAAATGTTTCTTTGGTCTGGACGCACCTTTAGAACCGTCGGTATAGAAAGCCAACTCCTTTTTCTTCATGGTTCTTTAATTTTTCCAGTATATTCTATCGGGAATTCTTGTAGTGAATCTCCTTTCGAATGCTAGCATCGGGTTCATGTGATCAGTTCCCGTCAATCGGCTGACGATCCCCCATCGGGACAGAATGGAAGCATGGCCGTAAAGGCTTGATGACCACAGCCGGCCTTCTCTCAGTCTTACAGCGGTTTTAGGCACCAGACTGCTGCAG
Source organism: Brachypalpus laphriformis (assembly GCA_945910035.1). Taxonomy (NCBI): domain Eukaryota; kingdom Metazoa; phylum Arthropoda; class Insecta; order Diptera; family Syrphidae; genus Brachypalpus; species Brachypalpus laphriformis. Next base: position 42,643,535 of record OX246756.1, read on the forward strand.
TATATGTCAAGCGGAATGAAACTAAGCATGGTTTCCATTGCCGCTGTTACTTACTTACTTAGGTGGCGCTACAGTTCGGGGTAAACCTGGGCCTCAACCAACAAGCCTCTCCATTTAGCTCGGTCTTTAGCTAATTGCCTCCAGTTGCGCACTCCAAGTTGGTCGAGGTCCCCTTGAACTTGTGCGCGCCACCTACGGCGATGATTCCCTCTACTGCGTTGTCCCTCGGGATTAGATTCGAAGACTCTGCGGGCCGGAGCATTGGTGTCCATTCGCTCTACATGTCCTAGCCATCTCAGACGTCCAATACGCAGTTTGTTGACTAGGTCGATGTCGCTGTACAGCTCGTATAGTTCGTGATTGAATCTTCTCCTCCAAAACCCGTCAACACAAACGGGACCGAAAATCTTACGAAGAATTTTTCTCTCGAAGCGACCAAGGATATCTTCATCCTCTTTTAATAAAGTCCATGTTTCAGCACCGTAAAGTAGGACTGGGATGATCAAGGTCTTATATAGAGTCTCCTTAGTTGTTCGAGATAGGGCTTTACTGCTGAATTGCCTTATAAGCTCAAAAAAACAGCGATTGGCAAGAGTTATTCTTCGATTGATTTCTGCACTGATTTTGTTTTCCGAGTTTATAGCAGAGCCAAGGTAGACAAAGTCCCTTACTACCTCGAAATTATAGCTGCCCACGGTGACGTTTTGTCCAATTCGTCGGTGTTGGGTTTCCCTTCTTGTTGACAGCATATACTTGGTTTTGCCCTCGTTTATCGCCAAACCCATTTTGGCCGCTTCCGCCTCAATGCTTGCAAAAGCACCGGTGACAGCCCGCTGAGATCTTCCGATAATGTCTATATCGTCGGCGTATGCAAGCAGTTGTACAGACTTGTAATAGATTGTGCCTCCGGTGGGGGTCTCCTTTCTCGTGGATCGGGCAAACGATGCTGAGATTCCATTCATCAGGCATACACTCGTCTGACCATATATTAGAAATGAGTTGGTGTATGCACTCTACCAATTCATCCCCAGCTGCCTTGAAAAGTTCGGCCGGTAAGCCTTCAGGTCCAGCAGCCTTGTTCGATTTTAGCTTGGATATTGCTATCCTCACTTCGTTTTGGTCAGGTGGACGGAAATTTTGACTATCATCGTCTATGTTGAATGGTTCATTCTGCCTGACAGCCGGATGTTGGTCTTCGTCGCCGTTATACAGTCTGCAGAAGTAGTTTTTCCATATTCTCAGCACCGACTGTGATTCTACTACGAGGTTTCCATTTTCATCTCTACAGGTTTCTGTATGGGTATTACTTCTCTGACACGTTCTTTTTACCTTTTGGTAAAACTTCCGTACATTGTTCCTGGAGTATAGACTCTCGATATTCTCAAACGCGCGCTTCTCATGCTCTTTCTTCTTCTTTTGGAGAAGCCGATGCTCTTCCCGTCTCTTTTGCTCGTAGAGCTCACGAGCAGCTCTCGTCTTCCTTTGCAGCGCCGCTTTGTATGCCTCTTGTTTTGCTGCATGCACTAGCCGGCATTCTTCGTCAAACCAGGGGTTTCGCGGTGGTGGTCGAGCGAGACCCAGCACATCAGTCGCGGCGTGTTGGCAGCGTTGCCACTGGTCTTCGGTACTTGATGCTGGCGGCAAAGGGGTGATTGAGAGATTTCGGGATACGCGTTCAGCGAAGAGTCTGGCGGTCTCTTGCGATTGTAGCTTTTCGACGTTAAATTTTCTCACAGTAATTCTTCCTTGTTGCTCAGATTGGGATATCCGAATTCGTACCTTGGCTACAACAAGGTAATGATCCGAGTCTATGTTGGCCGCTCGGAAGGTCCGGACATCCAGAATACTGGAGGCATGCCTTGCGTCGATCGCAATATGATCAATTTGGTTGATCGTGACATGATCATTGGACCGCCATGTCTGCTTATGAATATCGAGATGAGGAAACCATGTGCTTGCTATGGTGACATTTCGCTCCACAGCGAAATCAATTAGCCTTAGTCCGTTATCAGACGTGGTGTCGTGTAGGCTATGCTTACCGACTGCCCTACCAAAGACGTCCTCCTTTCCTATTTTGGCGTTCAAATCGCCCAATACGATTTTAACGTCGTATTTAGGACATTGCTCGTATGTTTTGTCGAGGAGCTCGTAGAAACATTCTTTGGTGGCAGGGTCCTTTTCTTCTGTGGGGGCATGAACACATATTAGGCTTATGTTAGCGAATTTAGCCTTGATCCGGATAGTCATAATACGCTCGCTCATGTGTCGGAAGCTTAAGACTTCTTGCCTAAGTCTGCCGCGTATGACAAATCCGCATCCGAATAAGCGTTGCCTGTTGCCTCTGTAGCAATCACCGTAGTAGATGTCACAGTTTTTCATCCTCTTTTTGCCCGGCCCATCCCATCGCACTTCCTGGATGGCGGTAATATCTGCTTTATAGCAGTCTAGGGCCTCTGCTAGTTGTTCGGCTGCACGTGGTCTGTAAAGGGACAGAACATTCCACGTACAGATCCGAAGGTCGTTGTCCTTATTTCGTTTGCTGGGGTCGTCATTAGTTGAGTCATCCTTATCCAAGGCTTTTGGTTGTTTCGGAACCATGCGGTTCTTACGTGGTAGGGAAGTTACCCCGACGGCACAACCCCCAACCTGGAGGGCCAGTTCCTTAATTATTCCCCTAGGACGAGGGGCCGGGTACACCGGTGCCAGTAGTCCACTACGGGAGTATGAGCGCTGCCGTTGGCCCATTAAGGGCTCCTCCGCCACCATCTCTATTCCAATGCCCTGACCAACATTGGAAATTCCTTACCGACCTGTGATCCGAATACGTCGAAGCAGCTCGCGCAAGGTATTCACTAAGTTCAACCTAACTGAAACTATAGACGCCACCGTTGACTCCGTCTAGGGAATTGCCGCTGTTGGTGTTGTTCTTATTAATCCCATGACTCCGATGCACGACGCCCTCTGGATTTTGGTGAGGTTTGAAAGCAGGTATTGCTTCTCAAGTGCCGTCTACCATACTAGTGAACCATATGTGAGAATGGGTCTTACAACCGCCGCGTATATCCAATACACCACAGCCGGTTTGAAGCCCCACGTATTACTGAAAGCCTTTTTGCAGGAGTAGAAAGCTACGCTTGCTTTTTTAATGCGTTAGGCAATATTTTCCTTCCAGTTAAGTTTAGAATTTAGAACTACGCCCAGATACCAAGCTGAACTTGAGATACTTAGTCCAGTGCCACCAATATTTGGGGTCTGAAGTTAGGGATTGATCTCTTCTTAGTGAAGAGCCCTTTGCTGTTGACCCAGTTATCCACTAGTTGTAGCGCGAAATTGAGTCTTTCACTTAGGACTGGAGGAAATTTTCCCAAAACCAGGATAACGACATCGTCCGCATAGGCCGTCACGTTGAAGCCGTTTTCCTTCAGTATTACCAAGATCTCATCCACCACAAGGAGCCATATTAGCGGGGACAAGACTCCACCTTACACCACCACTCCACCACACATATACATAAAATCTTTCCTTAACTGACGTTGGCATCGATGTCTCCAGGTATGATTTCCTTTTCCATGTTCATAAAATAAGCGAACCCCACAGGCGGATCAGTAGAAATGCAGTGGAGTGGGAGGGTTATGATCCCGTGTTTTCGGATCATAACCTCGCTGAAATAGGAAGAACAAGAAGAAAAAGAAAAAAACATGTTTATAAAATGCATCCTGGATATCGAGTATCCAGTCTCCCCGGTAGGGGCACACGCACCTTTCACGCTGATGTTTTTGTATGTGAATATCGGGTTAGCGTCAATTACTTTAATGATCTTCTGGATTACAGTAGTTTCAGGTTCATATATCACAATATCTTCTTCAAGACCCAAATTAAGCTTGGAAGTTCAATCAGACTAAAACTGTTATAATTGCAAGTAACAAGAAGAACTACCATACGATACCACAATCTATATTGTCTTTCGTTAAAAACACCAGTCGACCTTGCAAAGGCATTGAAATAGTTAGAAAGAATGAAAAGGTACTCGAGGTGTTCGCAATTCTTCCATAATATCGACGTCTACGTAAGTCTTCCCGTGGAACAGATATTTGACTCCACCATCGGTGCTTATAGTCTCCTTTATCCGAATCACATTCGCGAAACATCCTCCGAACTCTGATCTAGGACTGTCTGTTGTCCATCCTTTCTTCGTATCAGCATATATTGGTTCAACCTCATTCACTGCTTAGCCCACCACAACTGCTTTTGTCTACATTCAAATGAACTAACAGCTAGCTAAATACCTCCGATTTGAATCAATGTATGCAAGTAGTTGCACAGACTTTTAAAAGACTGTAGCTCGATCTGCAAATATGATGTTCTCGCACACCGTACGCCGACTCAGACGAAAAATGTTGAATATCGTTGAAGGAGTCAAATCCAAAGACGGTACATTTCTTTCCAATGAGGAGGACATCTTACGCAAATGGAGCGAGCACTTTTCAGATTTGCTCAATCACGAACAGGGCACTGGAGATAACACACCTATGTTCGAGAGTACGGCGGAAAGTAGTCCTACGGTAGAGGAAGTAACTTTGGGGATCAAAGCGCTAAGAGTTGGCAAATCTGCTGGTGTAGATGAAATCCGGCCAGAAATGCTCCAGGCTTTAGGTAAAGAGGGAGTGCAATTGCTCTCGCGTGTCATTAAAGTGGCCTGGGAATGCGGGGAAATACCTGATGATTGGCAAAGGGGGGGTGATTGTTCCTCTTTTTAAAAAAGGGGACAAAAGAGGCTGCGCTTACTACAGGGGTATATCTCTTTTGAGTCTCTCTGGAAAAGTCTTCGCTAAGGTGCTAGAAACGCATTCCAGAGCTGTGGTTGAGGACAGTTTGGGGGATAGACGCACAACCGACTAGTTGTTCACTCTCAGAATGGTTCTTGAGAAGGCCTGGGAGTATGCTGAACCTGTCTACACTTGTTTTGTGGATTTGGAAAAAACATATGATATGGTTCCTCGAGGCAAACTCTGGAGTGTTCTGCAGGAGTATGGGATTGATGGTTCCCTATTAAGGGCGATTTAGTCATTTTATACAAACTGTAGAAGCTGTGTTCGGATAAACGGTGATAAATCAATACCTTTCACTGTGGGCGCTGGACTCCGCCAAGGGTACATTTTGTCACCTCTCCTCTTCATTGTATATATGGATTGGAAATTGCAGCGCAGCCATGACGGGGAATGTTTCAAAGTGGGAGACTTAAACATTGCACATCTGCTCTTTGCCGATGATTTGGTCATTCTTGGATCCTCTCAAACTGAACTTCAGCGCGCACTCGAAAAGTTTGTAGCCGTTTGTGATGATGCTAGAATGAAGATCAAGGTGAACAAATCGGAAGTAGTGGTCGTTTCTAAAATACCCATTCAGTGCAATCTGCATATCAGTGGAGTCCCACTGAAGCAGGTGGATAAGTTTACGTGACTTGGGGCCTTATTCACGGGCGATGGCAAGAGCAATGCCTACTTATCCTGTAGAATTGGTCAGGCTGGATGAATTTTGAGAGAGCTTGGCCAATATGTTTAAGGAAGGCCGAACCTAGTGTTCAAGCTAAGCTATCGGTTTTCCACTCGGTGTATGTTCCAACTCTCACCTATGGTCATGATATTTGGGTAGTGACCAAACGAATAGAATCGCGAATACAAGTTGCCGAAATAAGGTTCCTTCGCGGTGATATACGTATTGTGTACGTATGTAGTTTGTTGCCAATTCTAAAATTGAAAGGCTTGTTGTACAGAAGTCATCCATGTCATGCCATGCCAATACTACACTTGGCTCTATAAAGCTCATGTCTAAAAACGGTTCAAAATTCCTAAGCTTTCTCTTCAAACTCCGCACAGTAACAGTGGTGGACTTTCCTTGCTCTAAACTCCACGCTGATAAGGACCAATCATGTAGCAGCGACACCTTTCTATCGATTCAATCGTGCTCATACTCTTTCGGAGGAGTTAGTGCTCCGCTTTATTTTCCGCTCATATGTCTTGCAAACAAGTCTTGTGGTTATTTTCCTTCTCAGCTTCTTCTTTGCTGTACGTGTTTACACCCTCGTTAGAAAATGGATGTTTTGACTTGATGCTTACAACGGTTGTTTTTTAGCTAGGATGTGGAGAATCTTTGATAGACGAAACTCATTCCATACTCAGCAATACTCGTAGAGTGCGATTTGATTTCATTAATCCCTACGACGAAAATGGGCGCCGTGGCGTAAGTGGTTAGTGTGTCGGATCACTACGCATGAGGTTCCAAGTTCGAATCCCAGAAAATACCAAAAAGTTATTTCACGGTCCCACCTCTCGCGAGCGTCTGACAAACATCAGAGAGTATTGTTGTCACGAAAAAGCTTCTCAAATCGCCGTTCGGATTCGGCATTAAACTGTAGGTCCCTTCCATTCGTGTGAAAAATATAACGCACACAACATGAGTGGTTGCGAGAAGCTAGGCCCTGGCACGTTAAAGAGCTGTTGCGCCAAATATTTGTATTTTGAAAATGGCAATATACGAGTGGTAGTAGAATCGCAGTCGGTGCTGAGGATATGGAAGGAACACTTCTGCAGACTGTTAAACGGCGATGACGACCATTATTCCGCTGTCAGGCAAAATGCGCCATTCAACAGTAATGATGACAGTCAAGATTCCCGTCAACCCGATCAGAATAAAGTGAGGATAGCGATATCCAAACTCAAAAGCCGCTGAACTTTTCAAGACAGAAGAAGATGAGTTGGTAAAGATCATGAACCAGCTCATCTGTGAAATCTGGTCGGACGAAAGTATGCGCGATGAATGGAACCTCAGCATCGTTTGCCCTATCCTGAAGAAAGGAGACCCTCTGAACTGCGCCAATTACAGAGGTATAAGTCTCCTCAACATCGCATATAAAATCATGTCTGCCGTATTATGTGAACGCCTAAAACTGATCGTCAACAACCTGATAGGTCCTTATCAGTGCGGTTTCAGGCCTGGAAAGTCCACCATTGACCAAATATTCACACTACGGCAGATCTTGGAAAAGACCCATGAATACAAAATCGATACGCACCACCTCTTTATCGATTTCAAAGTTGCCTATGATAGCGTGTATAGAGACGAGTTATACAGAGCCATTTCCAGTCTTGGCATCCCTGCCAAACTCATCCGTTTGTGCAGAATGACGATGGAGAACTCTCGCTGCATCATCAAAGTCGGTAAGAACATCACCGAACCGTTCGATGTCAGGAAAGGTCTTAGACAAGGTGACGCGCTATCATGCGATCTCTTTAACATAGTACTTGAGAGAATTGTACGAAACTCACAAGCCAACACCGGAGGTACAATCTTTTACTCGCTTATGCCGATGACATTGACATAATCGAAAGAACTCAGCGGGCAGTCAATGGGGCATTTACAAGTATTGAGATCGAGGCAACATAGATGGGTCTAGTGCTCAATGAAAGCAAAACAAAATATATGCTGTCTACAAAAAACGACACCCAACATCGGCGTCTTGGACAGAACGCCACAATAGACAGATATCATTTTTAGGTAGTAAAGGATTTTGTCTACCTAGGCTCTATGGTGAACTCCGCAAATGACATCAGTAGGGAGATCACACGAAGAATTACTCTTGCCAATCGTTGTTTCTATGGGCTAAAACGGCAATTGAGTAGCAAAGCCCTATCTCGATCTACTAAGGTAACTCATTATAAGACACTAATCATCCCAGTTCTGCTGTATGGCGCAGAGGCATGGGCTTTGACAAAACCGGATGAGGATGCCCTTGGTTATTTCGAGAGAAAAGTTCTTCGAGCTATCTTTGGTCCCATCTGCATAGACGGTGAGTGGATGAGAAGGTACAATGCCGAACTATACGGCCTGTACAAGGACATCGACTTAGCTAGAAGAGTTCGCATACAGCGACAAAGATGACTGTGTCATTTAGAGCGGATGGAGCCCAACGTTCCCGCCAAGGAAGTCTTCGAATCCACCCCAGATGGACGACCTCGCGGTAGGTGGCGCAAACAAGTAGAGGGGGACCTCAACCAACTTGGCGTGCGCAACTGGAGGCAGATGGCTCGTAACTCCGCTGGCTGGAGACTTTTGTTGGTTGAGGCCCAGGTCCACCCCGGACCGTAGCGCCATCTAAATAAGTTAGTAAGTAAGTAATCCCTACAGTAGCACCGTTTAAGCATTTCTTTACAGATGGGGCTTATAGCTTGCTTGCCTATTCATTGTACTTCCACGGTTGGGCTCTCTTAACAAACTTTTTGCTGAACGCATTTCTTTCATTATGCACAATATGTATTCCAAGGGTGCATTACATGGCTCTGGTGTTGATGGCCGAGTGTTGATTGCCGAGTTTTCTCCTCAAAACTTCTCTTGCGCCGACAAATCGTTGGCGATCGTAAGTGTATACAGTCTATACAACGCGGGCATAGGAGCTGTCATCGTAATTGTACTTATGCAAATATGAGCAAAAGTATCGATGTCCCGTCGGGAACTGAGTTATGTGGAAATACAGTTCTCTTCTGAATTCATGGATGATCTCAGGTACTACCCGGTGTGTCCACCCACCTTTCTGATATGTATGCCCGCTCTATCGCTATTGTCTCTATGCATTCTTTCTGGGTGTCTATTTTGCCAGGCAATTTCTATATTCATCCTCAGGGTGGTTTGCGTAGTAATAACTTTGCTATCCATCTCGCATTATGCCTATTGAAGGCATTCTCGTCAGAATGCAAGCAAGGTCGCTATAATACGGAATAGACAGCTAACTCTCTGTGCACACACTCGTTACACTGACGTGATGTATGATTTGGACGACTTAATTCTCATGTCCTGGCCCAATACGTACACAACAATAGAGTTCTCTAGAAATGCTCCTGGTAGTCATCTGCCAATCCAGTCTTTCGACTTTAAAAATTCTCACAGTGTTGCTGGGTGGTGAGTTGCTTACAATAGCAAGTAGTGGTCCGAGATGTTCACACCTGGGAAAGTGGAGGGGTTACAAGTACTGCATGCGTATTTGCTGTTGATCAAAATATAAAAGGACAATCAGATAGAAAGAGACCGTATCCAGGCCTGCTGCCGAGAAAGCTATATTTAAGACTAAACCCTACCCTATGGGAGTTCCTACCCCATAGTTTCGTTTGGATAATCCCAATGCGCCTTGGCGCAAGTGGTTAGTGTGTCAGCCCACTGCGCGTTCCGAATCCCAGATAACACCAACAAGTTTTTCCACAGTCCCACCTCTCGCGAACGTCTGACAAACATCCGATAGTATTGTTGTCACGAAAAAGCTTTTCAAATTGCCATTCGGATACGGCACTAAACTGTAGGTCCCTTCCATTCGTGTGAAAAATACAACTCAAATGGTTGCAACAAGCTAGGTCCAGGCACTTGACGAGCTGTTGCGCCAAATGTTTATTTTGTTTTTTAATCCCAATGCTTCGTTGGTTGAAGAGAATAAGCCTACTCTCATCAATTAGGCCTACAATGGCTCCTTTGTGTTCCCCTCGTTGTTTTAGTATGTTGTAATATGTGTTGACTTGTATGGGAGAGGGAGGGGGTGGGGTGATTTCCTATAATGGGAAGTATAGAGACTTTATTGTATAGTGATCAGACGTTTTGTTCCATCGCCTGGCGATTTAAAGGATATCAGAGATTCCTTTTTGGCTGACGTAGCTATTGGATAACAGAGGCAAAGAAAGTGTTCTACTTCTTCCTTTCCCTCCGGATAGTTGATACAGATCGTCGTTCTTATCAGTCCGAGCCTGAAAGAAAATTTGTTAAGATTGATGTGCATTTTTATTAGTTATCAATCCAATAGTCAAATAGTCGATCAGCGATGCTTACCCACTGACATCCAAAATTAACATTCAATATCATAAACAACCGTTCTCCTAAAACACCTCCATCCTACACAATCACAGGTTAATCAATAAAATTTAGACAAAACGTGCTAATCGGCTCCCACGTTCAACAACCACCTTAATCAGCATTTTTTCGCATCATAAATAAAAGAAATTTAATTTTATGATTAATATTCACCCCTGGAATCGCATTTATGTCAGTATCTATCCGGCCCCCAGTCGGAACCGCACACCCAAGCCATACGACCAACAATAGCCAAAATAGATAAAATTTATTAACCTCCAGCTCCCTGCTGTCGTCCACAGCACATTCATCCGAATCACCATCATCATCGCGATCATCATCACCACCATGCGAGAGATCCACCATCCACCTGTCCAATTATGACCGACCGATTAGAAACCGATGGGGTTTCTCCTTCATCACTGAATATGTATGGCTTACCCTCCGCCCATCCAGGTCCGACTGAGTATAAACTCATAAATTCTCCCCGAAAGCTGGCCGGTTTGTTTTTGTCCCCTAATCCGTGCATTATCTTCGGGGTTTATTGATTGAAATTTCATTCGAATTCATAATTGGATTTAGGGGGAAACAAAAATGATGTTTAGTTGGTAACCGGTAATCGTCCGGCGGTCGTGTGAATTATTTGACACTCGGGCTTTGTTTGACCAGCTAAACGGGGTTCAGGTGTTGAGAGTCTATTAAGATGTTCACATGGTAATAATTTTGAGGATTTTTAGTTGAAGAGCTCGTAAGCAGATTCATAATCAACAGTAATTAGCATTTTTGGCCAAGCAATCGGCCGGCAGAATCGGAGAATGCATGCTGATTTTCAATTAAGGGAGAGTGGCGCCCCCTACGTGACTGGTTCGGTTTGAAGTAGCTCACAATAAATTCGACACCTGTTCCATAAAGATAAACGTCGAAGCCAATTGAGATATGCGATTGCGATTTATCGATAAGCAGATTGGTGGAGAAGTTAGCTCAGATACATTATTGATAAGAAACGGGTGAACGAGTTGCGCGGTGGTCGGTGAGCTGGTGGGTATGTGGTGGACTGGTATGGATTTTTGAAATTAATTTGCATCTGATAGCATTGACGGGTATTTTTGGTTTGGTTTTTTAATTCGATTTTATCGCGGCAGATTTGTATAGCGTGGGAACGCCGCGATTCGCAGTGCTAATTGGCGCGAAACTGGTTCAAACGAGATGGATGTCTATTTGCGGATTGAACAAAAATGTGGTCTTCGGTATTCTGGAACTAGTATGAGTTTTAGAGTTCCTAAGGATGGCAGTGTTGGAGAATGAAGACAAAAAGTGGCGCGTCAACAGATTTAAGTTCTATTCTAAGCATGCTGACCAAACATACTTATTAATCAAGACAATCAATAATTTTCGAAGCTAAATTCTTTTATTTTCTGTAGTGATTCATATTCAGTATTCAAAAAATTTACTTTTCCCTGAAGTGAACTTTGAAATAAACTGTACTATGTACCAAAAATACTTCTAGCACTACCTCTATCAGCTTCAGTCTTCTATTTCAAATTTACGCTAGCATGCACTATCATCACTAAGAGTGCAAAATATGTAACAGCTGTCACGGTACATATATACTTACATATATGGTATATGTACACACATTTTCAATGATCCGCTAAACCTTTATGCGGGTCGCGGGGCATAAGATGCTCATGTGAACTCTCCATCCTTCTCGATCCTCCGCCACCGACTCCAACTCATCAACATGAATACCTAGACGGCTCCAGGTAAGTTGTCGCGCGTGATCTATCCATCTATATCTAGGCCTACCGAGGGGTCGATAAGTTTATGGCACGGCAATCATGACACGTATTGGAAGCCGGTTTTATACTGGTGTTGCGCACGCGATCCCTAGGAGTTATTCCAGCGAAACCGCAAAGGAACCTCATTTCAGCAGCTTGTATCAGCGATCTTCTTCTTTCGTTCATTATCCAAATTTCATGACCAAAGGTAATGGAAAATGCATACTTTTCTAATAATATTTTGAATAATTTGAGACTTTGCCAAAATAATCCCTTTCTAGACGTTGCATTCATAGAGTCATATTTATTCTAGAGTAATCTTCACAGAAAAATATTTATGTAAGGAAAATGGTAATAGCACCGAACTCTAATTTTAATATTTGTATCTGAAAATAGCTGACAATGAGTAAGATTGAACGGACATTAGTTGACAATGGGATAGAAGCATATTCATTGTTTTCCAACTGAGTTGTACTTAAAAACTCGAAATCAATAAATAAATATTCGCGCAAAGAGTCCATGTCCATACCATACGATACCTAGGTTCTTGTATCCATTGATATTGTGCTGGTTATATTTTGCACGAATGGAAAGTACCTACAGTTATGGTGGCGAAACTTAGAAGCTTCTTCTTCCTTTTATCAGCGAGGTTGTCATCTGAAAATAAGGGATCACAACCCACACACGGCAGGCATGCCGATTTTGGATCATTCGGTTACTGAGGCCAATGAAATGCCGATGTCGTCGCATTTGTGTGATCCAGGCGTTTATAGGTCTGCCTTTCCTACATCGCGATGTCTTTGGAACGTGCATTGACATTGCCTTTTTAACTTAGTTCAAATGATCTCTTCTTTGAACGTGGTAATACCAGCTGAGCCGGTCGGGCTCTATTTTTTGTACGATGGTTTCCTTGATGTGAAAGCTTCCACGGATCCTCGAGCTTCTTATTCTAATTTACTCTCATACTTTTTGTACATCGTCCAACATTGTGAACCGTATGTGAGCGCTGGACGCACAACTGCGGTGTAGAGCCTTCCTTTCAACTTAGGTGGCATTTTTCTGTCACAGAAGATAGCGGAATTTTCTCGCCACTTCATCCAACCCACGCTTATACGATGATTGATGTCGTCAACACAGGTTGATTTGCTATTAATCATAGATCCCAGATATTTGAACTTTTCGCACTTGGGAAGCACTGTTCCATTCAAATAAATGTCTGGAATAGACCTGAGTGGATCAGAGAACGGGTAGCATAAGTATTCTGTCTTTTCTGAACGAATGCGATACCCATTTCCCTCCAAAACGTCCACCCACACATCAAGTGCTCGTTGCAGGAATGTAGGATCCTCACTTATGATGGCTCCATCGTCAGAAAAGAATAACTGATGTACCTTGGGGTCCATCACTTCACCTTCAAGCAGATAATCAAGGACTGTAATAAAGAGCAAAGGATTTAAAACGCTTCCCTGATGCGCCCCGACTTTGATTTGGAACTCTTCGGTTACTCCAGCGGGGCATCTTGCTCTTGTGTTTGCTCCTTCGTATATGTCCATGATCATCTGTACATAGGTTTCTGGAACTCCTCGATGTCTTAGCGCCACCCATATCAGATCTCGTGGTTGTCTGTCGAATGCCTTTTCAAAGTCAACCAATACAATATGCAAATCCTTTAAGGAATCACTATGTTTTTCCATTATAATCCTTATACTTTAGATTGCATCTGTGGTTGATTTCCCCGCGACAAATCCGCACTGATCATTAGATAGCCGTATTATTTTTCGCAGTCGGCCACCTAATACCCGCTCAACGATCATCAGCTTGATCGAACGGTAGTTATCACAGTTTCGCGTATCACCCTTCCCTTTGTATACAGGGAGAAGGTAACTTTTCCTCCATTGATTCGGCATTGGGTCACCTCTCACAAATTTGGAGATGAGAGTTCTGAGCCATCTGAACCCGATGTCTCCCATCTTTTTCCAGAACTCAAAGGGCATCTCGGAGATGGTTGCGCTTTTGTTCATATTGTGTCTTCGCAGCTCCTATATAGCGTGGTTTGCATCAGCAACCGGGGAAGATATTTTCTTCAGCTCCCGATACAGGGCCTCCGTACTCTCTGCTTGAAGCGGGGCGCACTTTTTCTTCGCTTTTTTCTTGCAACTATTATTAGAGGGGCACTTTGACCAAGCTTTGAAAGCCGCATTCTTCTCATTTATCACCTTCTTAGCTTCATCACTCCACCACCACATTTCTTTGGCGTGTTGATGGTGGCCTTTTGAAGCTCCTAGCAGTGATTTGGCCTTCTTTAAGCAAGTTCGCTGTAGGGAATCCCACATATTTTGTGCTCTGCACTCTTCATCCTCAGCTCCGTTGATGCTGTGAGAGAGGTAATTTTTCATTACGAAAACAAAAGCTTCGCCTTTTTCTTTGTCCAGATTGTACCACTCGATTTTCTCAGAGACCCTTGTTTGTTTGCTTTTCTTTGGTGTTTTCATAAAAATTTCTGTTAGCAGGAGACGGTGTTGCCGAGCGATCACCTCTCCCAGGATCATTTTGCAATCTTTTACCCGAGGCTTCATGAAACTGGCTGCCACATGGTAGTCAATCTGAATTTCATCTCAACCACTGCTGTAAGTGATCAGGTGTCGGCTTTGTTTGATGAACATGGTATTTAACACGATAAGACCGTGTGATTTGCACATGCTTAGGATATCTCCACCAGGAAGGTTCCTGGTGCCATATCCTAGTCCTCCATGGCAGTCTTCATAGTCTTCGTTCGGCTTCCCGACATGTCCATTCAAATCTCCTCCATCAAACAGAAACTCTTCCTTTGAGATCTTCTTAAGGACATTGTGGAAATCTACCCAAAATGCATCTTTATCTCTCTGATTGCAGCCATTTTGGGGAGCATATGCACTGAAAATATTCCACACCTCTCCTTGTATTACTAGTTTGAGAGACATCAAACTGTCGCTGGACTTCGAAATGTTCAATACGTTACCAAGTAGCTCTGCCGCAAGGATGATACCGATTCCGTTCCTAGCCTTTTCCGTTCCGTAGTAGAACATCTTGTAATCTTTTGTCCTAACGTCCAAGAAACGCGTCCGATTTCCGGTGTTTTTCCATTTCGTCTCTTGGACACACAAGATATCCACCCGCCTTCTATTTATCATCTCTTCCAGCTCGTAACTTCGACCGGTCATGCTTCCAACGTTCCAACTCGCGACCTTCAAATTTCGTCGAAACTGTTTCATTATTTTGCTAGCCTCCAGAATCCGTATAGCTCTGACCCAACCAATTCTACTTGGTCCAGGATCAGTACCATGCACAGCAGTATTACCATAATGATACAGTTTTGCAATATTACCATATTGCGATGGTGCATGCTCCTGTTTTAGTATTAATTGATCTTTCTTTTATGACACCGGTGATCTCCAGTCGTGTCAACCCACGGACTCGCATGCACACTTGTGGGGGGGTTTTTAAGGGAGTATACGTGTCGCTAGGCTCACTTGGGTGTTATATTGCCTAGATCTGATTTGTCCTCTTAGTCGCCTTTTACGACAAGCGCTGGTTGTTGGGGGGCGCTGCATTGATATTCTTAACCCGTCCCTGCGCGGGTAGACGAAACTTAGAAGCTATTGCGTATTTTATTGTAAGCTTAGAAACTACAACAATAACTATCGCTTAAAATAATTTACCTAACGGGTTCTGAATAAATGCCGTCAATACTTCTTCTTCTTCTTTGTCCTAGCCAATTCCCTATTTGGGGTCGGCTCTCCTCGTACGTAAGCGCCAGATGTTCCTATCCTGGATGCTCTCCTCACAGGGTATTCATCCGGGCGCCTCATTACATGTTCGCACCAGCGCAAGCGATTTTCTTGAAGTTTTTTCGTTATCGGTATGACCTTAGAGCTGACCCTTATATATTTGTTTTTTACCTTTTCAAAGTTAATAACTCCATTGGCCCTCCACAGCATGCGCATTTCTGTCACATGTAGCCTCTGCTCTTGGTTTCTGTAGATTTCCCAGCACTCCGACGCTTACATAAGCGCTGATCTGACGACGGATTTGTATGTTTTGCCCTTAAGCGAGTATGATATCTTCTTGTCGCATAGAACGCCTGAAATCGAATGCCGACTCTGCCAACCACACTGGATTCCGTCAGTGTTTATGTAGGGAATCAAGATATTTGAAACTGTCGACTTGCTTCACTGATTCGTTCCCATTGGGATTTGGTCACCTTTTGGCGCCAAAATGTATTTAACATACTCGGTTTTTGTTCGGCTTATTATTAGTCTATTGGATTCAAGTACTTCCGTCCACCGATTTAGTTTACCCTGTAAATTTCCAGGATAATCCTTTAGAAGAGCCACGTCATCGGTATAAAGCAAGACCCAGAGTATGTCATCTTAAATATCAGACGTAAGAAAATCTATTACGCGATTGAAGAAGAGTGGGCTCTGGACGGATCCTTGAAGTACACCGACCTTAACCTCGAATTTTTCGGTTAGACCGCTGACGCTTTTGACTTGAGTTGTGGCCAGAAAGTAAATGTCTTGGACAAAGTTTTTTAGTGTGTCTGGTACTAGTTTGGATCGAAACGACTGCCATATTAGCTCCCGCGGCACGCGATCAAAAGCCTCCTCTAGCTCCATGAAAATGCAGTAGAAGTTTTTCTTATTGTATCTATATTTTTCAATTACTGTTCGAAGCGGGTGGATAGCGTCTGTTATAGATTTTCCGCTCACAAAGCCGGACGTTGCTGATGTTCCGAAGTCTTGCATTCAGTATTCTCTCCCAGATTTTCAGACTGTATGCCTTCAATACGAGACAATAAATTACATTTGAACCTAAGGATTTATAATAGTTGTACGAATAAGCGTAATTCAGGGAATTCAATCGAGTTCAGTATAGTATGCCACAAACATATAAGAAAAAAAAACTGGATGCAAGGTTATTGCCTATGCAGATGATGTTTCTATCCTAATAACAAGCAAATACCCGCAGATGCTGGTTTATATCAGGTAGTCTGCTCTTAAGTTGAGAGTTGCAGAGAGTTGCATGTCTCAGCATTACCGGTGCACTGAGGACTTCTTTCACAGCGGCGCTCAAAACCATGTTCCACCTACTTCCGATTGAAATCGTTCGTAAACAATTGACTATCCGCTCGACAATAAGACTGAGAGGCTCCAAGTAGTGGAAGGAGCAACACACGGGTCACGCTTAAATACTCTTGGTGTACCGTCAGCTCCCCAATTCCACTGACCACCTGCCCACTGAATACGACTTCAACAGGGGCTACATGCACTCAACAACAGAACTGAGTGGATGCACCGCGATGTCCTATAAACGAACCCTTGTAAATTTTTATGGACCAAAGCCAAGGACGGAATCGGTGTCGGAAAACCTGGACATAAGTACACCTCCCTTTTAACATTCTAAACCATTGTAGCATTTTTCAAGCCGAAGTGACCGCGGTTCGTCAAGCCCGCTAGCTGGCTAGCGGCTAATACACTATCAACATCGGATATTGTCATTTACGTCGACAGCCAGGTAGCCATCAAATCCATCGCATCCAGCACTACGAGATGTAAGGCAGTGAAAGACTGCCGCGTATCTCTTAACGAGATAGCTGGTCAACACAACTTCACCCTTTCCTGGGTACCAGGTCACTGTAACATACCGGGGAATTGTGCAGCTGACGAACTGGCTCAACAAGGATCCTCTGGTACAAATAGCATAAGCATTACCGACATTGAGGCGCCAATGTCTTATGTTAAGTACCTTACTCAAATCAACGTCCACAAGTTAGCCAATCACCAATGGCAACATCTAGGCCGATGTAACACCGCCAGCCAACTTCGGCCAACACTTAACAAATCTAGGTCCGTCGGAATCCTGAAACAGAAGCGCGAAACGCCTTCTGCAGAAGCTGTAGGGATGAAATGCAAGAAGATACCATTGGTCACCTGCTATGCGCTTATCCTGGAGTCGCCAAAATTATGAAGGCCACTCCTGCAATGATCCAGGTGATCTCGGCAACGCCTGCACGGCTAAAATCAACTCCTTCATACAACGAAGCAAATGATTCCTAGAGTAAGAGGGTGATCCACCCACCTTACACATTGGCAGTACAATAGGGTATCCTCATCGAGGGCCGATCCTAACCAACTAACCAATCATGCCAAAAACAATGCATTGACTATGAACTTTACTTTTGACACTCCACCTTGTAACAACTACCGGACTATATCCTTTCAAAAGAATGGTGTGGACGTCTCAAGTCTTCTGCAATACACCGCATGACGGGATATCGATGATGGATCGTACTTTCATACTGCCTATGACCCTTACATCGAATTCAAACCTGAATATGATATCATTCATCATCTTGATTTTACAAAAGAATGTCTGTTCTCGGAATCCTGTCAAACCTTATCCAGAGGTCTAGTGTAAGGCGCTCTCCAGTTGCAAAACAGGGTTTCTAATCGTTTGCATGACTTCGGTAAGGAGAAACGCTATAGGAGTATACCCAGGCTAGCATGGAAGATACTGTCCCAAAAATGGCTGAGTAGTCTCTAGGAATAGGAAATATATCAAAAGTGAGATAAATCTTCAGTACCATATCCCTTGGCATGATTTCATAAGAGACACATACATCAGATTCTAACAGAAAGCACAAATAAACGCCACTCAACCGATCTGCTGTTTTGAGCCATCTGTCATCATTTCAATGCCATATCTAGTATAGTCCAAATAAAACAAAGATTCATAGAATTTTATCTAATTTTTTATCTAAAGATTGACAGGTTCTGTGACAGCTCTTCTCATTCTTTCCAAATACAATCACAAATGCATTATATCTCTCAGCGCCATCTCCCCATTCAAGGACTTTCACAGGCAAGCTGTATCAATTAAGCGGTAAATTCTAGCAGCATGCGCTCGAGATATCTTCATCTTCATTACCCACACTTAAGGCTCAAAAAAAAAACAAGAATTCTTCCTTGATTCGATTAAGATAGCGCACATATTATTGGCATTTAATAAAGTCAACTACCACCACCACCACCTAGTGTTGGCGGATCTGTCTATTTTTAACCCCTTCGAACACTCCATCAAACTCCAGTTGATTTATTAAACAAACATCAGCACCAGCACCATGAACCGTCAACCAGTTCTCGTCTAAGCCAAAAATAAATCTTCATCTTCAAGCGAAAAATAGTTTCTCCGCTTAACTCGGCAAAAATATTTGTTTGGCAATCATTTTGGCTAATTCCGCCAACCACCACCACACACAGATAAACTCTGTGGTCCGATCGCTTAGCCGAAACAATAAATTGAATTATTTCCGCCCCTCTCCGCGCTGCACCGCCTCTTGCTGGTGTGTTGTTGACACTCAGACACACTCACTGGAGTTAAAGAATTAATTAGATATGAAAACATGGCATAATCACTCACCATTCGCGTCAAGCAAAATACCGAAAAGCAGCAAAAAAAAAAACGACGAGAAACGCGAACGCGAACGCGAACCCGAATTAGCAATTCAATGCGATCCGTCTGTTGTTCGTAAATTCGCACGTTTTATGCTAATCGGCCCGGCCGTCAATGGTTGCGGTGGTGACCTTATCTGCTGTTTTTTTTTACGAAATAACTGATCAAAAATAATACACCGTGGCGCATAGTACATTGTCGGTTCAAACGGATCGCTGATCGGTGATCGGTTCCGATCGGTCATCGATCTTCAGCGAGCAGCAGAGTCCCGCTTATTGAAATGTCTTGACTGTCATGGTGGTGGTGGTGGGACCCGAAGACCGAATCCAGATGACTCTGGAGGTGCTCTTTCATTTGGCCAAATTTGTTGAGTTATTGCCGATCGGATTTATGGATTTCTCTGTTGTTGTTGCTGGGGTTTCACCTGTCAGTCAGGAGGTGAACAATGGCATAAGCTCATCTAATTTAACGGAATTTTTTTCTACTTTAACTTCTCTGTCAGAGTGAGTAATGTTATTTAAGCAAATGAATGTGTCGAAAAATCGGTTACAAGATTTATAATCAAAATATGTAAACAAATATTTCGGGGAAATCTAGAGAGTTGGCCTTATGCAAGTTAGATTAGCGTAAGTAACTGTTGTTCTGAGGTGATCTGTGGTCAGGGACTGATATTGATTGAGGTCTGACACTATGTGAGACCTAGCCAGAAGCGATATAGATTTGGCACCTTCGACTTAGACTGATATTTTCTAAGAAATGTTCGATAATTCCGATGTCCTATGCCTATATGCACCGTTTATTAATTTTTTCAGAGAAATAAGTTAATTCGTATTCATCTAGCCGAAAGCCCTGGTAGCTAGTGCTTTAATCTATATTGTTATTTATAATTCATTCATTTAATAATAACTTACTTACTTACTTAGATGGCGCTACAGTCCGGGGTGGACCTGGACCTCAACCAACAAACCTCTCCAGCCCGCACGGTTACGAGCCAGCTGCCTCCAGTTGCGCACGCCAAGTTGTTTGAGGTCCCACTCCACTTGTTTGCGCCACCTACCGCGAGGTCGTCCTCTACTGCGTCGTCCATCCGGGGTGGATTCGAAGACTTTCTAAGCGGGAACGTTAGGCTCCATCCGCTCCAAATGACCCATCCATCTTAGTCGCTGTATGTGAACTCATCTAGCTAAGTCGATGTCCTTTTACAGGCCGTATAGTTCGGCATTGTACCTTCTCCTCCACTCACCGTCTATGCAGACGGGACCAAAGATCGCTCGAAGAACTTTTCTCTCGAAATAACCAAGGGCATCCTCATCCGGTTTTGTCAAAGCCCATGCCTCTGCGCCATACAGCAGGACTGAGATGATTAAGTCTTATAAAGGGTTACCTTAGTAGTTCGAGATAGGGCTTTGCTACTCAATTGCCGTTTTAGCCCATAGAAACAACGATTGGCAAGAGTAATTCTTCGTGTGATCTCCCCACTGATGTCATTTGCGAAGTTCACCATAGAGCCTAGGTAGACAAAATCCTTTACTACCTCAAAATTATATCTGTCTATTGTGGCGTTCTGTCCAAGACGCCGATGTTGGGTGTCCTTTTTTGTAGACAGCATATATTTTGTTTTGCTTTCATTGACCGCTAGACCCATCTTTGCTGCCTCGATCTCAATACTCGTAAATGACCCCTTTGACAGCCCGCTGAGTTCTTCCGATTATGTCAATGTCATCGGCATAAACGAGTAGTTCTACAGACTTGTAAAAGATTGTACCTCCGGTGTTGGCTTGTGAGTTTCGTACAATTCTCTCAAGTACTATATTAAAGAGATCGCATGATAGCGCGTCGCCTTGTCTAAGACCTTTCCAGACATCGAACGGTTCGGTGATGTTCTTACCGACTTTGATGGAGCAGCGAGAGTTCTCCATCGTCATTCTGCACAAACGGACGAGCTCGGCAGGGATGCCAAGACTAGGCATGGCTCTGTATAACTCGTCTCTAAACACGCTATCATAGGCAACTTTGAAATCGATGAAGAGGTGGTGCGTATCGATTTTGTATTCATGGATTTTTTCCAAGATCTGCAGTAGTGTGAATATTTGGTCAATGGTGGAATTTCCCGGCCTGAAACCGCACTGATAAGGACCTATCAGGTTGTTGACGATCGGTTTTAGGCGTTCACATAATACGGCAGACATGATTTTATATGCGATGTTGAGGAGACTTATACCTCTGTAATTGGCGCAGTTCAGAGGGTCTCCTTCCTTCAGGATAGGGCAAACGATGCTGATGTTCCATTCATCGGGCATACTTTCGTCCGACCAGATTTTACAGATGAGCTGGTGCATGCTCCTTACCAACTCGTCTCCTCCTGCCATGAAAAGTTCAGCGGCAAGGCCGTCGGCTCCAGCAGCTTTGTTGGATTTGAGTTTAGATATCGCTATCCTCACTTCATTCTGATCGGCTTGATGGGAATCTTGACTGCCATCGTCACTGTGGAATGGCTCATTCTGCCGGACAGCGGAATATAGGTCATCATCGCCGTTTAACAGTCTGCAGAAGAGTTCCTTCCATATCCTCAGCACCGACTGCGATTCCACTACTATGTTGCCATTTTCGTCCCTGCAGGCTTTTGTTCTGGCTTTGAAATCGTGTCATGTTCTTTTTACCCTTTGGTAAAATTTCCGAACATTATTCCTGCAATAAAGTCTCTCAATCTCCTCGATCGAGCGCTTCTCATGCTCCTTTTTCTTCTTTCTGAGAAGTCGATGTTTCTCTTTTCTCCTGCGCACGTAGAGCTCATAAGCAGCTCTAGTCCTTCTATGCAGCGCCGCTTTGTACGCCTCTTGTTTTGCTGCATGTGCTTGCCGGCACTCCTCATCAAACCAGGGGTTTCGTTGTGGTGGGCGAGAGAAACCCAGTACATCAGAGGCGGCATCTCTGATGGGTTGTTGGCAACGCTGCCACTAGTCTTCCGCATTTGCTGCTGGCGGCATAGGACTTAGATTAAGATTAAGAGAAACTCGATCAGCAAAGGCTCTGGCGATCTTTTGCGATTGTAGCCGCCCGACGTCAAAGTTCCTCACAGTATTTCGTTCATTTCGCTCCGTTCTGGATATCCGCATCCGTACCTTGGCTACAACTAGGTAGTGATCCGAGTCCACGTTAGCTCCTCGGAAAGTCCGGACACCCAGAATACTGGAAGAGTGCCTTGCGTCGATCGCAATGTGATCGATTTGGTTGACAGTTTTTCGATCAAAGGAGAGCCATGTTCCCTTGTGAATGTCGAGACGTGGGAACCGCGTACTAGCTACGACAAAGTTTCGTCCCGCTGCAAAGTCGATTAGCCTGAGT
Organism: Brachypalpus laphriformis; assembly: GCA_945910035.1. Taxonomy (NCBI): domain Eukaryota; kingdom Metazoa; phylum Arthropoda; class Insecta; order Diptera; family Syrphidae; genus Brachypalpus; species Brachypalpus laphriformis. The sequence goes on from OX246756.1 coordinate 42,666,034, forward strand.
CCGTTGCCGGATGTGATGTCGTGTAGGCTGTGCTTTCCGACAACGCTACTAAAGACGTCTTCTCTTCCTAGCTTTGCGTTAAAATCACCTAGGATCATTTTAACGTCGTGACTAGGGCATTGCTCATACGTCTTGTCCAAGAGCTGGTAGAAGTCTTCCTTGGTCGCGTCGTCCTTCTCCTCGTGAGGGGCGTGAACGCATATTAGGCTTATGTTGCCAAATTTAGCCTTGATACGGATAGTCATAAGGCGCTCGTTCACATGCCGGAAACTCAAGACTTCTTGCCTAAGTCTGCCTCCAATGACAAATCCGCATCCGAATAGACGCTGTCCTTGTTGTCTGTAGCAATCGCCGTAGTAGATGTCGCAGTTTTTCATCCTCTTTTTGCCCGGCCCATCCCATTGCACTTCCTGGATGGCGGTAATATCTGCTTTGTAGCAGTCAGCGCCTCCGCTAGTTTTTCGGCTGCACGTGGTCTGTAAAGGTCGAAGGTCGTTGTCCTTATTCCGTTTGCTAGGGTCGTCATTAGTTGAGTCATCGTTATCCGAGGCTTTTGGTTGTTTTGGAACCATGAGTTTTTTTACGTGGTAGGGAAGTTACCCCGACGGCACAACCCCCAACCTGGAGGGCCAGTTCCTTAATTATTCCCCTAGGACGAGGGGCCGGGTACACCGGTGCCAGTAGTCCACTACGGGAGTATGAGCGCTGCCGTTGGCCCATAGAGGGCTCCTCCGCCACCATCTCTATTCCAATGTCCTGACCAAACATTGGAAATTCCTTACCGACCTGTGATCCGAATACGTCGAAGCAGCTCGCGCAAGGTATTCACTAAGTTCAACCTAACTGGAACTATAGACGCCACCGTTGACTCCGTCTAGGGAATTCGTCCGCTGCCGCCTGGAACAGGAAGAAGTGCTCTAGTGGAAAAGCGCTCTTCCCCCCTCTCTCATCTGCTGTCACCAAGAATCCGCCAAACGGGGTTGGTTACCCATTTCTTGGATTAAGGTACTAGGCACCCCGCTGTCACCGCGTGGAGGTTAAGAGTAGGAGTTGGTAGGCCTCAGCTGAGTGAAAACGCTTGTGTTTTCATATGTTCGCGTGACCAGCCAAGGAATAATGATCCTGAACTTACAAACAGTATCGTATGCTTTAAAAAGAGTTTGAGTTTCTAAACCAATTGCTTTACAATCAGTATATATGCTCTGTAGAATCAAACTAAAAAAGGTAGTAAGTGTTTTTGGAGTTTTAACAATAGTTGGAAACATTCAAGTGGCATTCCGAATTCAATCCGACAACATCTTCAGATCCATCCATTCTTTGTAACATATTTGCGAAGCATTTTCAATCCGTTTACACAAATTATTCTTCAAATACCCCAATTACCTCTGAAAACACGCACTCGTTCGACTCTGTAAACATATGCAGCTTTACCATATCAATCCCGGAAGTCAAATAAGCTCTTGCTGGTTTGAAGTCAGATAATAAACCAGACGCAGATGGTATCCCCTCAATTATTTTGAAAATGTGCTCAAAAGCGTTTGCTATCCCCCTTGAGTTAATATTTAATAGTTTCTTGGAAAATTGTGACTTTCTTAGTATGCGGAAAAAGTCATTTATTACCCCTGTTCATAAGTCTGGTTCCAAATAAGAAGTTGCAAATTTTCGTTCAATCTGTAAAATATCTAACACTCCCAAGCTATTTGAAAAACTAGTGTATGATAAACTTACACCTGCTTTAAGAGGAGTTATTTCTCCACATCAACACCGTTTTGTTGCTGGAAGATCAACTGCAACAAATCTCACAATTTTTTGTAATATTGTTTTAAATGGGCTCGAGAAAGATCTGCAATATGATGTCATATATACAGACATTTCTAAAGCTTTCGATCGAGTAAACCACGAAGTGTTCTTGTTGAAATTAAAGAAAGTAGGTTTCCATTCAAATTTATTAAAATGGATTAACTCCTGTCTAAGAGAGCGGGTTCAGTACGTTCGAATTAAAAACTTACTTTCCTCACCAATTTATGCTACCTCTGGAGTTCCACAAGGTAGTCATCTAGGTCCGCTGCTCTTTCTTATTTTAATAAATGACATTCCCGACATTCTTTCATATTCAGTCTTATGTTCGCCGATGATATAAAAATATTTCGATGTGTCCGTGTTAACTCGGCGCAATATTGTTTATGCTTGCAAGAAGATCTTAACAGATTGTCAGCTTGTCGCAATAAAAACGATTTGCATTTAAATGTTTCCAAGTGTCAAAGTCTTGCTTACTTCTTTCACCCATTCATTGTATATATAATATTGGTAACATAGCACTATCAACTGTATACATTAAAAAAGACCTTGGTGTTATCTTCGACCAAAAACTTAACTTTTTACGCCACATAGATTTTCTAATTTCTAAAGGCAATTCAATGCTAGGTTTCATTTTACACAATTCTAAACAGTTTTCAGATCCCCAAACGCTAAAGTGTCTCTTTTTGCCTATGTTAGGTCTGGTCTTGAATACTGTAGTACAATCTTGAACCCATTTTATGAGTTCCACTCTTTTAGAATTGAAAGGATTCAAAACGGTTCACGAGGACTGTAGTGAGAAGGCTTCAACGGAACATTGATATGCTTTCATACGATACTCGATGCAAGTTACTAGGGCTAGTCAGAATTCATAGGACTTAGGTCACAATTTCTCTCATTTTATTAATTATAAGTCTCTGAATCAGCGAGAATGGAAGGCTGGTCTAAAAGAAAAAGAGTCGGAAGGTCAAAGGGTAGGCATTGTGTCAAGAGAACGATTAGTGGCTTAGTAAGAATCACTTGCTTAATTAAGTAGTCAATTAAGACTTGGCAAAAGAAATTATAAATATTTAATTGAACTGTGTAAACTTTTTTCCATCACCACGTGCATAACGCATAGTAACTAGTCAGATTTTTTTAAGCCTTTCAAATTACAAGTTTCGATATGATCCGCAAAAAATGAACTGCTCCCAAGCAAATTGATCTATTCTTCTCATATCTGATTCCCTATTCTTTTAACCACACAGCCTCAGTTAAATATAAATCACAAGCTTCCAAGAAGTACATATCTACTATCCCCACGGCTCATTCCCATCTAAAGATGACTCCGCAAATCTCCCACCCAACCTACACGTGTTAATAAAAGGCGCAAAAATCATCACACAGTGTATAAATAAAAACAAAAAAGAGTAATTCTCTGTAAAATTGAATCATGTGTCAACAGCCTCTGCGAGCATAACTCAGCAGAAAACCCAAACAACAAATCATTGGCCCCGTGAAAAATCCCCACAGCAAAAAAAAGAAAAAAAAGAAACAACACCAAAGAGCCTCCAAAAAGACTCCAATTGTCTGCCCATTTAACACAACGGATTTTCAAGTTTCACCACATCGACTTCAAAAGAGATTCTGAAGCCCACCCAAAAGACCTCCGCGTTCCAAAAGAACACAAAAAGAAGTGAAAAACAACTAGAAACACATAAAAAAAAAAACAGTAAATAATACTCGCACCCGAGAGATACCGCGCGAATCGAATTGAATTTGTCCACTTCTCGTCGAGAGAGCGACCTGGCTTCTTTCTCTTCATATAAGCGAACGATCGCGCGCGCGCGCGATGATGATAATGTTTCCTTTTTCCGGTCGTCTAAGTAGGTGCCCCCGCACGGCCAGCAAGAACTGCCGACGCCCTCTGCACACCATCATTCGCCCCGCCGCCACCGACCAACTTGAACTTGTTCTCATTCTTCTTTATCCTCGGTTTCATCGTCTCATTGTATCTTTCTTAAGACATATTCTCGAAGACAATACACAGGCACAGTGCGTGTACTCAAAAGACCCCGAAACGTCCATTGACCAAACACTACATCACCACCACTACACGCAGAATGCTCAAAGATACATCATCATCTTCCCACGGAGAACGAGAGATACTTTACGGTCAACCCGTAACTAAGAAAGATAATTTATTGAAGGCACCATCTCAATGGAATTCGATCCGGGTGATTTGTATCTGAGAGCCGCGAAGACGAACAAAAAGAAGAACGCCAGCCAAGCCACCACACAACCTAAAACACATAATAGATACAGATAGTAGGTGTTTTCACGGGCATTTACATATCCCCATTGAGAGCAATCCCCACACAAACGAGAATGTCAGCAAATCCCCCCAAAATACTCAATCAAAAGCGGCTCACATAGATTCTACAAAAAAAAATATCCCAAAATCTTGTTCTTTTCGTCGTTCATCGCTGGTTTTTTTTACTTTTTAATGTTTTGACCATTTACTGTCAACTGGAACATAATAAAATACAAAAAATTGTATCTTTCAACAGAGAAATAGATTTATAGATATTGTTTGGTTAAACATTTGCGTTAATTTGTTTCGGGTGTTCGTCGGCGAGGAGACCATAAATTATACACACTCGGGGTTATTAGGAATTATTATTCGGATGGTAACAATTTTATTCTGTCAGTCCGGAGACATTTGCAGTGCATAATAATGCAATAAATAATGAAACTCGTTTCGAATTAAATATATTGGTGTCTGAGCGACGGCGACGTAGCTTAAAGTTATTCACACTTCATTTTACGCTCTCCTATCGTTGACAGGTTGTTTTAAGGTGGCACGCTGACAAGAAGATACATAGACACGGAAAGAATATAAATATTGCGGGATAGAAAGATAAATTCGCATTACCTTCCGGATATGCCAAGTTTCAACAGAATACCATTGACTTCCGTTAAGATTTCAACATTTCCGTTTAGGTGTGAGGTAGTGCCGAAAAGGGGTGCCAACAAGCAGTAGATTGGGTTACTTAATTAATAAACATGTCCTGTGCTGATGGATCATATTCGTTACAAAGTAGATTTAAAGAAAAACAATTGGTACACGTTAAAAACCTCCTTTCGCCGGATTCAGGGATAATAGAGGCAACTTCAAGGTAGATGACATAGCCAAACTGGCACCGCATGGCACTGAATACTTCTTTAAAGTTCTAAGTGATAAGACAAAAACCAACATTTTATGTATTATTAGGTTTATGTCAAAATTTAACTGATTTTTCTGATACCACAGTATAACTCTTACACATCTTACATTCCTTCTGTCTCAGGCAAGAAAGCGATTGCTGATTTAAGCCAAACACAGCAGCATTGGGGTTATATTACATCAGACACCCTCTCCACGAGCTGGTTCATACCTTGTTCACTTCTCACTAACACCACAAGATTAGGACCTTTTCATGAGCATCAAGTGGACCTACCCATAACCTGCCATGTTTTCATCAGCAGTTATATATCTAACATAGAGCTGGATATAATTGCATAACAGTAACACGGGCTCAATTGCGTCAGTCACCCCTAAAACTATTACGGACCCTACTACCTTCACGATCCACTTAATACAATACACCCTAAGCACCAACATCAGACACAATTAAATCTCTCGCGTCCACATCCCACCTGAAGATATTCAAAGGTTCCTCCAGTTTTCCGGCAACTTCCGGTTAAAAAATATGTGGTAGCATAATGGACCTAACCTTAGTCTAAGTGAGTCCTGACTTTTTGGAAGTCATTTCTCTCAGAATGTTGAAGAATTATCCGGTAAATCTGTTAATGATATTTACCGATTCATAAAATTCATGAAAAAAAAAAAAAAAAGAAGAGCTGCTGATTTCTAGGCACCCATATAGGGATAAGAATGTGAATAAGCCTTTCAATTCCGTACAGAAAAAACTGGTAAGAGTTACCATTCTTCTGTCGGCTAGAGCAACGTGTATCTGACAGATTCAATTTCTTCCTCGTGCCTGCTACTTAGTTGTGAAGCACCCCGAGATGCTCTGCATGCGTGGTTCTTATATGGAAGAAACAAATTTTTCTTTGAGTGAATAGATGACTTTTGGCATCCACTTATCTCGATGTAATCCAGCAGACGCTTGAAATTAAAACCGGCCGGTAGCGACCTCTAAACGCTAATGCAATTTGTAAAAAAATCACATACGTGTATTTTGCAGATACTCACTTAGGCAGCGGTACAGTCCGGGGTGGACCTGGGCCTCAACCAACAAACCTCTCCAGCCCACCCGGTTACGAGCCAGCTGTCTCCAGTTGTGAACGCGAAGTTGGTTGAGGTCACTCTCCACTTGTTTGCGCCACCTATCGCAAGATCGTTCTCTCTGCGCCATCTATCCGGGGTGGATTCGAAGACTTTCCGGGCTGGAACGTTGGGCTCCATTCGATCTAAATGACCCAGCCATCTAAGTTGCTGTATGTGAACTCTTCTGGTTAATTCGATTTACTTGTATAAGCCGTATAGTTCGGCACTGTACCTTCCTCCTCCACTCGCTGTCTATGCAGGCAGGACCAAAGATCACTCGAGGAAGTTTTCTCTTTAAGTAAACAACGACATCTTTATTCGATTTTGTCAAAGTTTATGCATCCTCGCCATACAGCAGAACTATGATGATTAGTGTCTCATACAGAGTTACCTTAGTAGTTTGAGATGGGGCTTTGTTACTGTATTGCTTTCTTAGCCGATAAAAACAGCGATTTGCAAGAGTAGTTCTTCTTGATTCGATCTTCCCACTGGTGTCATTTGCGGAGCTCTTCATAGAGCCCAGGTAAACAAAGTCCTTTACTACCTCAAAATTATATCTGTCTATTGTGGCGTTCTGTCCAAGACGCCAATATTGGGTGTCCTTTTTTTAGAAAGCATAATATTTTGTTTTGCTTTCATTGCCTCGCAAATGCACCACTAATTGCCCGCTATGTCATCGGCGTAAGCGAGTACTCAGCCTGAAACCGCACTGATGAGGACCTATCAGGTTTTGACGATTAGTTTTAGGCGTTTACATAATACGGCAGGCAGAATCTTATATGCGATGTTGAGAAGGCTGTAGTTGACGCAGTTCAGAAGGTCTACTTTCTTCAGTATAAGGCAAACTATGCTTATGTTCTATTCATCGGGTATACTTTCGTCCGACCAGATTTTGCAAATGAACTGGTGCATGCTCCTTACCAACCCATCTCCTCCTGGCTCGAAAAGTCTGGCGGCACGGCCATCGCATCCAGCAGCTTTGTTGGATTTAAGTTTAGATATCGCTATCTTATCCTTTGTAGCCATTTGTGATGATGCTGGAAAGAAGATCAACGTGAACAAGTCAGAAGCAATGGTCGTTTCCAAAAACCCATTCAGTGCACTCTGCATGTTAGTGGAGTTCCACTGAAGCAGGTGGATAAGTTTAAGTACCTCGGGGTCGTATTCACGAGTGACGGCAAGAGCAATGCCAAGTTATCCTGTAGAATTGGTCAGGCTGGATAAATTTTGAGAGAGCTTGGCCAATCTGTTATAAGAAAGGCCAAACTTAGTGTTCAAGCTAAGCTATCGGTTTTTAACTCGATGTATGTTCCAACACTCACCTATGGTCATGAAATTTGGGTAGTGACCGAAAGAATAAGATCGCGGATACAAGCTGCCGAAATGAGGCTCCTTCCAGGTGTTGCTGGAATAACTCGTAGGGATCGAGTGCGCAACACCAGAGTACGCGAGGCGCTCAATGTTGAGCAGCTACTTCTCCGAACGGAACGATTTATGCATCAATGGTTTGGTCTCGTAGTGCGTATGCCCCCAGACCGGCTTCCAAGACGTGCCATGGTGGCTGTGCCATCATGTAGGCGACTCCGCGGCAGGGCTAGAAATAAATGGTTGGACCAAGTCCGACATCTCCCCTGGAGCCATTTAGGGATTCCTCCTGATGAGTTCTAGCCAATGGCGGAGGATCGAGAAGGATGGAGAGTCCATCTGAGCATCCTACCCCCGCGAGCCTCATGAAGGAGTAGCGGGCCATTTGAAAATGTATGTATGTATGTATGTATCGCTATCCTCACTTCATTTTAATCGGGTTGACAGGAATCTTGACTACCGTCGTCACTGTTGAATGGCTCATTCTGCCTGACAGCGGAATATTGGGCATCGTCGCCGTTTAACAGTCTGCGGAAGTGTTTATTCCATATCCTCAGCACTGACTGCGATTCTACTGCTATATGTATATTAACATTTTCGTCCCTGCAGGTTTCTGTTCTGGTTTTGAAACCCTGACATGTTCTTTTCACCTTTTGGTAACAATTTTTAGAACATCATTCCTGCAATAAAGTCTCTCCATCTGCTCGATCGAACGCTTCTCATGCTTCATTTTCTTCTTTCTGAGAAGTCGATGTTCCTCTTTTCTCCTCCGCTTGTAGAGTTCGCGAGCAGCTCTAGCCCTTCTATGCAGCGCCGCCTGGTGCGCCTTTTATTTTGCTGCATGTGCTTGCCGGCGAACCCCACAGGCGGATCAGTAGAAATGCAGTGAAGTGGGAGGGCTGTGATCCCTTGTTTTCGGATCATAGCCTCGCTGATAAAAGGAAGAAGAAGAAGAAGTGCTTGCCGGCATTCCTCACCAAACCAAGGGTTTCGTTGTGGTGGTCGAGAGAAACCCAGTAAATCAGAGGCGATAATGTCTACTTTACAGCAGGGCCTCCACAAATTGTTCGCCTGCACGTAGTTTGTAAAGCGACCTAACATTCCACGTACAGACATGAAGATCGTTGTCGTTTCTACGTTTGCTTGGGTCGTAAGCAGTAAAATCATCCGTATCCGAGGCTTTTGGTTTCTTCTTAATCATTGTTTTTGCAACCCCTAGGATGAGGGGCCGGATACACCAACACCAGTAACACAATTCGGGGATATGAGCGCTGCCGTTGGCCCATTAAGGGTTTATCTCCCACCATCTCATTTTTAATACCCTAGTCTAGTATTGAAAATCCTTGGAGACCTCAACTCCAAATATATCGAAGTAGCTCAAATAAGGTATCCGCCGGCCGGTCAGTAGACGTCACTGTTGATTCCATTGAGAAAATTCATGCACCACCAGTTCATGCACATGCACCAGTGGGCGCCGTGGCGTAAGTGGTTAGTGTGTCGGATCACTACGCATGAGGTTCCAAGTTCGAATCCCAGAAAACACCAAAAAGTTTTTTCATGGTCTCACCTCTCGCGAGCGTCTAACAAACATCCGAGAGTATTGTTGTCACGAAAAAGCTTCTCAAATCGCCGTTCAGACTCGGCATTAAACTGTAGGTCCCTTCCATTCGTGTGAAAAATATAATGCACACAACATGAGTGGTTGCGAGAAGCTAGGCCCTGGCACTTTAAAGAGCTGTTGCGCCAAATATTTGTAATTTTTTTTTGTACACGTCCTTCTTCTGAGGAGCTTTTCACAGACTTTGAGACGCATATTTCAGCCAATCAGATCATCAAAAGATGCCTCGTCTGGTTAAACATATGTTATGTGTGCTGAAGTTCAAACATACTTGTAAGTACCTTCTTCAATAAAGCTAACACTTCGGTGAAACTTCTATTCAAAAACCAGAGGTTGCAGAGCTCTTTATATACTCGTATAAAATGAAACAAATCTTTTAGCTCAGCGCTGGTTTACAACAAGAGCAGATCTCCAATACATCTCCCCATAAGTTAACAGTCAAACCCATCAAAAGTAAATACTTCTAAAGACTTCTTTTCCTGAAAAAACAAAAAAAAATATTGCTGCCTTCCTTCTCGGAAGCATACTTTAACTAACCTCTTATAGGGTTTTTGTAGATGAGTGGGTGGTTTTTAATAATGACTGAAAGGACTTATTTTTCTAAAACAATGTTATTTTCCTGGAAACTAATTGATTTGAATTAAGACAGCTCCGGGCTTTTGCACTAATATTATGTACTAAGGCTTCTTAGAAATTATGTTACACCACGTTGATTAGTTGAAGCTGTGTTGAGGGGTATATTGAGATATCAGTAAGTAAGTATTTCAAATGAATTCGGTTAATCTCTAGCTATGGTTTGTAAGATGTGACTTACAACTGAAGTTAATAAAATGGACGTATCTGAGCCGAATAGGGGAAAACGACCCGTATCGAATAAGAAGAAACGAAATTCGCAAGAAGAACGTGATATTGAGTTAGGAAAATTTGGATTTCTGCGAAACGTTCCTTGACTAGTGATTTGTCAGAATTCTCTTATGAAAATTCCAAATAGATTACTTCAAGATTTTACTATATACTTAGGCGGCTCCAGGCGCTGTTTGCCAACTTAGCGACTTTAGCAACTTTTGTATTTTATTAAATTCCACTTGAATCACTTTTAAATAGATTCTACAAGGAAGAATATACTGAATCCATTTATTTTCAAGACTGGCAGTCTTGGCGCCACACACACACGTGAAAGTTAAATTTCTATTGGTTTTGCAGAACGTTAGTTTAAGTCGAACCTCCGAAGCGTGCTTTGTGTTTCTGTCACCACATAGAATAAGCATGAGCCAAGACATAGCCAACGGACTCGTTCTTTATCATTTTAGAACTAAAATTCTGATGACGAAAAACATTTATTTATTTCTCATGACACTTCGTAAACTTATGTCCACTCTACTGCGAAGACATTACAGTTACTGATATCAGGCGGTTGGAAAAAAAATACTGTGAATCATGAAAGAAACAAAATAATACAGCAGTTCTCCCCAATTATCTGGACGTTACTACCGGATTTTTCTGTAACTTAATATCATTTATCGTTTATCAATATCTCTTAAGCAGAAAAGTAAAAAAAAGGCATTCAACACCTCAAAGGCTTTATGCACGGCGACTTACTATCATGCTTTCTTTTCGATCTTTCAGCCCAAAGTAACAAACCCTATCCTCTATAAGTTAACACAACTACTCGCTTATGCCGACGATGTGGGTGGGGTGGCAATGGCGTAGTGGTAACTTCGTCAATTGCCACGCTAAAGGTTCATGGTTCATACCCTGATATCAGCAAGCATTTATTAATTTCTCATGAAATATATAAAGTCAGTCCGATCAATTGCGAAAGCTTGTGTGAACACTACTGCGAAGGCATAACACTGGCAGTAGCTTGATCATATGGCTGAACAAATTGTTCGCTCTGTTGATGACGATTCGCCTATGACTTCGGTTATCGGGAAAAAAATACTGTGAATCAGAAGCAAATGTTAAAAAAATTAACAAAAATCTCCCCAGTTAACTGGACGCCACCCCCAGAAATTCTCTGAAGATAAACAACAGAGCTACAAAAACCACTACACCAAAAATCTTTCTCTCTCCCTCTATATATCCTTTCCAACGCCCGCACTGTGTGTAAAGATCTTAAGGGTATTCATAATCCCTTGAGTGTGGGAAAAATATAAGAAAAAAAAATAAAAAATTACCTTCATCATCGACACCTTCATTAGCATTGAATAAGAAGCGACTTGTTGTGACCATGCCTACCAACAACATATTAGCCAAAATATCGCGTTAGATAGCTACAAGTTCGGGGTAGTCAAGAAATTTGTCTACCTATGCTACATCATTAACCGGGGTGATGAGATCGTGATAGAACTGACTAACATTGCAACCAAATAAAATCGTTTGTATTATCACCTAAAGGAAAAAAATATAAATCCGTAACAAACTGGAGTCATTGGGAGAAATCCAGGCTGTGGATAAATCTAACGCTGCGCTTAGCTGAGTTATTGGTGGTGACGGACCAAGAGATAAGCCGTCTGCCGAAGTGTTTTAGTCTGGAACGTTCAAAGGCGCTGAATTTAATAACATTTTTGGCTTACCGAAAAGCTTGAGAGGAGTTTCATCCCTGTAGGTGGTCTTCGAGCTTCCAGAATTTGAGCTCCAATCTGAAGAGACTGTGGGCGCCGTAGCGCAGTTAGTGTGTCGAACCACTCCGCGTGAGGTTCAATGTTCAAATTCCAGAAAACCGTAAACCGTAGGTCGCTTCCATTCGTGCTAGGCCCTAGGCCCTTATGGGCTGTTTGCGACAAATATGATCTAAAGTGACTGACGAATAGTTAACTGAAAGATGCAGGGCAAGTGAGAGGAATTTCATATCCTTGTGGTGCAAGGTGATCCACAATTTCATTGCCTTCAATACCCTAACGTCCAAGTACCCACGGAGAAGTAGACTTTGTTGAAGGCAGCAAGGTTTTTCAAGAAATTGAGGCAGTTCCGTCCTAGTCTGGAATGCATCGGATACACTCCCTGGCACAAAGCTTAATTGCATATGCCTCTACTGGGAAATCAAAGGATGAACGTCAGAGATAAGTACAAGGTGGCGCAAAATTAATCACCCAATCGGAAGATATTATAATTTTTGCAAATGGCGTCATACGTGAATCATATTTGACATTTGTGAACTAGAGAGCTGCAGTATACAAACAGATGAGCAATGGAGTGCTATACTCCGCAAAAGCGTGGAATAATTGTGTCGATTTTTTTGACCAATAATCGGTCGGTGGTGTTAGCGCAGCGTGAATTTCGACGTCGATTTCCTAATCGTGTCGCGCCAACTGGGCAAACATTCCGGCGCTTAGCTACTCAATTCGAACAGACTGGAATCACAGGAGACCATGCAGGCCGTGGCTGCCACCGGACTGGTCGTTCGGCCGAGAACATCGCGGCTGTGGCTGCCGATGTCGCTGAGAACAAAGAAACATCAACCAAACGACGGGCCACGCAATTGGGCATCACCAGACGAACCCTACAGCGAATTTTAGTGAAAGACTTACACATGTTCCCGTACAAAGTGCAAACAGTGCATCGGTCAATGCCTCCTGACTGTCAGTCGCGTGTGAATTACTGTCAAGCCATCCTCAATCTCAACAACGAAGAGATTCGTCCTCTGTTGTGTCGAAAATCATCATGAGAGTCGAGGCGCGTTTTCACTTAAGCGGTTACGTCAATAAGCAAAATCTTCCTTTCTAGGGCACTGAAAATCCACGTGTGATGCACGAAAAACCATTACATCCACTCAAAGCCACTGCGTGGTGCGGCGTTCACGCAGGAGGAGTGATTGGGCCGTATTTTCTTGAGGACGCCATCGGCAATACGGTCACTGTTACTGGCGAACGCTACAGGGCCCTGATAAACGACTTCTTACTGCCGGAATTGGATGAGCGGGGCTTGGTGAATATGTGGTTTTAACAAGATAGTGCAACTGCACACACAGCACGAGCCACAATGGATATTGTGAAGGAAGCGTTTCCTGGTCGCGTAATCTCCCGTTTTGGCGATTTGGCATGGTCAGCAAGATCGCCCGACTTCTTTCTTTGGGGCTACTTGAAGTCGCGGGTTTATGCCAACAAGCCTCAGACAATCGCAGCCCTTAAGGAGAATATTCGCAAGGCTTGCGAACAGTTACCACCGGAAATCTTGCGGAAAGTCATGGAAAATGCGATAAAACGGGCACAAATGTGTATCAACACTGGCGACAGCCACTTGGCGCATATCGTCTTTTCCACTTAACAAAAAAAAGTATAAAGGTTCAAGTAAAGATTTCCATTACTCAAAATCTTTTTTTTTTTAATTTAGTAAAAAAGTAATAAAAAAACAAAATTAGATGATTAATTTTGCGCCACGTTGTATATCGCACATGCGTCCGTCCGAATATACAAACACCAACATTGATTGTGAAGAACTGCATACTGGAGCTCAATTTTCGAATGTTCTGCGGTCTGAAAAGATGTGGAACCGATGATGGAAGTTTGTAGTTCTTGGCATGAAGTAAGTGCCTCTCGTCTTTGGACTGGTTAGAGAGATGAGAAGATATTCCATAGCTAAGCCTTAAGTCGTCTAATTTGAAGTTGCCAGTGAGGTGAAATCTTAGGGCACTAGACGCGGTAACTTTCATTCTCAGTATATCCAGTGTAGGAAGTTCAAGAAGGAGGGCTTCCAAAGCAGCAATTAGACATGAGCACGTCGCACTTCTTATAACGATGCATGCGAGTTCTTGAATGCCTTGTAGCGCAAGGTGGGCCAAAACCTTTCCGACCATTACCCGCAGACTATAGAACTATAAAATAGTGTCACGATGACATTAGTGAGGCCAGCCCAGTAGATTATTTATTTTATTTGCCGTAAGTCTGGAGTAGGTGCAATGATCAAATGGAGACAGCCGCTATTTCTATGGGCTAAAAATACAATTGAATAGCAGAGCACTATCAAGAAGAACTAAAGTCGAGCTTTATCCCAGTCCTATTTCATGGTGCAAAAGCATGCACTCTATCAATGGCGGATGAAAGTGCGCTTGGAATCTAGAGGAAAAATTTGTTCCCATGATATCTGAGTTGGTGGTAAATGGAGGAGAAGATTCTATCGTGAACTGTACGGACTGTATAGCTTCATCGCCCCAGTGAGAAAAATACGAATTTCTTGGTTTTGTAGAATTGATGAACACCAGTGCTCTAGCCAGAAGAGTTTTCGAATCCATCCCAGGATAGGCCGACCTTATCTTCAATGGCATGCGCTAGAAAGGGATTATGCTAACTAGAGTAGCTTGTTGGCTAAGGCCCACGAACACTGACTAATAACGTTAACAGTCACACCGTAAGACTAATTCCAATACAGTAACCTTATGTCGACTGCCGAAATATAAGCAAGGAGGCACATTTTTGAACCGTGTGAAATTTTGAAGGGAAAGAATGCAACTGGCTACTTCACTGGAGCATCTTTTATAAAAAAAAAAGCGATAAAATAGAGAAAGACACGAGACATTTCTACGAAGTTCGAATGAGTATATGGAGTTCACAATGTCTCTATCACCTATATATTTTAAAGCGCGCTCCTGTACACTATCTAGAATATGCAGAATGACATTGAGTGCACCAGACCAGATGTGGGCGTTATATTCGAGGCGTTATATTCGAGCCTTGAACGGATGAATGCCTTATAGGCTGAGGCCAGATCAAACGGGTTAAAATATTTTTGAGCCGCTTAAGGAATCCTAGATATTTTGCAGTATTTTTGGCAACCTCGAATGTACAACCGTTCCATCGAAGATGGATATTGATGCGCATACGAAGAATGAAAAGTTTTCCGATTTCAGCGATGCAAGTACCATTCATGGGTAATGGTTGTGGGTCTTGATTTCGCTTGAGAGACAGAAGACAGCATTGTGTTTTGGATGCATTAAATTCCACTCTGTTAAAAAAATAAATATTTGACGCAACAGCTCTTTAAGCGCCAGGGCCTAGCTTCTGGCAACCGCTCATGTTGTGTGCGTTATATTTTTCACACGAATGGAAGGGACCTACAGTTTAGTGCCATATCAGAAGGGCAATTTGGTTTGAAGCTCACGCGCAGTGCTCTGACACACTAACCACTTACGCCACGACGCACACTCTATTGGTTGAACCCCATTTAATTATGCTGTCCAGGTCAAAATTGAATATGTTTAACATACGCTGCCGTTCCTCTTATATGACCGGAAAGCAGGAATGTGAGTCAGGGATGAAATATGAAAAACTGAGGTCATCATCGTCATCACCGAAAGAATGGATTGGATTAGAATCTATAGACAAGAGGTTACATATACAAATAAGAAAGAACATCAGTGACAAAGTAAAGACTTGGGGAACAGCAGTGTTTAAATGGTGAATAGCAGACTTGAAGCTGTCCAAGGCATCTTGAAAAGAATGCTCGTCGATGCCATATGCACGCATTTTTGATAAATGAGCCTGGTGCCAAACCTTGTTAAATGCCTTAGAAATATCGGACGCAACCATCTTTGTTTCACCGAAGTGATGGACAGACTGGTTTCACTTCTCTGTGAGATATGCCATCAAATTACCAGTGGACCTGCTGCTACGGAAACCATACTGCCGGTCATTGACGAGTTTCCATAAATAAAGATATTTTATAAGCTGACGAATTATCATCGTTTCCATGACCTTGGAAAGAATGGACCTAAGTGCAATGGATCGGTAAATGGACGCAGAGGAAGATTCGTCTTTTTTATGGAAGGGCTGGACAAATGCTGTTTCCTGTCTTCTCGGAAAGAGCCAATAAGATTAAGATAGACAGAAAAGCTTACGCAGAGATTTTGCTGGCGAGGAAGAGCTCGCCTTAGATATCATTTGAATCAGCGGATTTGTGTATGTTAAGACCTTGAGTATTCCTGCAACTGTACGAGTGCGAAAGTGGGCTTGTCCCACTGACAATTCGACGCTTTCAAGTACAGGTGGAGACAAAGCACTATCTGCCAGCGTGGAGTCAGCTATAAATTGGGCTTGTCTAAGGAGCTGACACCTGGAATGCTATTGTAAATGAGCGTTGACATATAATAAACTTATACATTTTTCTGTTTGTCTGTTTATTTAAACACGCATCACGTTAAAATTGCTAACCCAATCCATATGGATTTTGGCTTAACAATGAGGAGGACTAATTTTGTATTCCATTGCAATCGGACTATTCATTCAGGAGGTATGCGAAAAATATGAATGCATATGAATACATTTGCCATCGCAAATGTATAACTCGGGGTAAATATGGCTCTTACCAATCGTTTCCTTGGTAAGCTTAAATAAAACGAGTTGGGAGACAGTAGATTCCTTGCAAGTTCTTAGTATTGGATATCCTCAAACGTAGGGCCGAAAGAATTTTTTTACGTTTCACTAAAGTAACGATGAGATTATAGTCGTACTGTCGTGGAACATTAAACTGAGTTTTCTCTGATTCGCTTAGATCCTTCAATTTTCATAAGAAAACACATTCCCTTGCTTTAGGGAAGCACAAATTTTCTTCCTGCAATAAATCTCCCTCAACATCAGTCAAAAACGAAAAGAAGCAATGAAAACAAAAATTAAATTACCTAACAAACTTCTAAGCAAAGCCTCACACAAAACACAGCTACCACCTTTTTGCTGTTCAACCATATTGTTTTTCTCCCTTGTGGCCAGACCGGGCCACCCACCCAATCTCAATGGGGGGGACTACGTAATTAACTTTATAGTTGCAAACTTAAATCTAATTAAATCTACACCGATTGAAGGATACATAATCAGGGCCGCTGTCGTACCTCGCACACATAGCCGCATCATCATCGATACTCGTGTAAACAATCAATAATCAAAGAAATAAGATTCCAAAGTATCTGGGAAAATACAGCCTCTTAATCGGGCCCCACCCGCCCCGCCTCCAGACCATCTCTGCATTAATATGTATTATTTATCCAAAAATATTCCTCTCGCTCTAGATTACCCCGAAAATGACTCGGTCGTCGCCGCGCGGATTCTAAATGTACTAGTATCTGTATATTTTCACGGCGTATTTTTAATAAAAAAAAAAAAAGTTAAAATCATTTTGGGGAACTCAAATCTATTTTCGTAGCATTTTCTCTCGTGTACATTCAACAATAACAGATACAAATTAGGGAGTATCTCGCCTGCTCCTCGGCGTCTTTTTTTGTGTGGAAATCATGAGGAATAAATAAAGATTTTCGCCGTTTCTTCTCCGGCAGGCTTGGATACTTGGATCCCCCTGGAACGCGATTCTCTGCAACCATCACCACCTCTCGTCGTCCACTGTGACTGTTTGACGAGGAAAATGAGGGAAATCGAAGTGAAAAGCACATACAAAAAAAGAAAGGCACAGAGAAAAAGATTTTCTTCTTCGAAAAGAAAATTTGGAATGAAAGTATCTCTGCCGAGCCGTCGAGATGATCGTCGTCGTCGTCGTCGTCGAAAGAGAAACATACAGACTCTTCGCAATGAGCCAAGTGAAAAATCATAATTTTTCACTTAAATGCAGACAATTAAGATGATAGGGAGAATGGCAGCACAATTGTAGGATAAACAGTGTGTGGCGAAAGTAAGTGTTGAGGTGAAGCATAATTGGTACACCATTATCATGGTGGTACCATAATTCACCATGTCCAATAAAGGGAAAGGAAGTAGTTCGGCATCTATCCGGATCTATAGTATCTGTGGGTCCAATAATGCTTACAACTTTAATTTATTATTGATGGACTTCTTGCTTTATTTTCTTACGCTGCGACTTACCTCTCAAATTACAAAGAAAGAAGTGTGGAATCAAGGAGAAACCAGGAAAGATGTGTAGAGCTGGATGAGGATCGTACTGGGGTAGTCGAATATAAAGCTTGCTCGTGGTCTTTAGCAACCCAAAGCAGACGAGATGGCGCTGATGATGGGATCCCCAAGATTTATTTCGATGGCAGAGTTACACGTAAAGCCACAAGTCATATTGATGTGGCTTTACGTAGAATGAGTATACGTACAGGTACACTTAGACAAAAGGGACGCCCAGTGTGATACCACTGCGATCTTTGGAAGATCTTTTCTCGAAGAGAAACATTTCCAGATGAGTGGTTTTAACTCAGCTCGGGCCTAATCTGTCTGCTTACGAAACAGAGGCCTTTTTTATTACCATTAACTCCACCATAAATTTCGTTACAATAACATTTTTTTTTTTTTTTTTTTTTTTTTTTTCTCGTGGGTAGGTGAAAATCTTCATGAGACACTATGAGACCGTGTACTCATAGTAGTGTCAGATTTCTACTGACTAAAAACACCCTTCCCTTCGTTTTGTTTACTACGACTAAGTTTGACCTTATCAAGTAGTTTAAGCTTCAGATTTATATTCGCGTGAGGCAGGTAGATTTTCAATAAAAGCACCTGCTGAAACCGTCATGATATGCGGCTTTTTGTCTTATAGCGCTAATTCGAACGGTTTCGTTCTTTGAAGTCGGCGCGTAAGATTTGTCACATCCAAAGTTTGGAGTATGCCACAGTTGCAATGGCCATGAAGACGAATACGAAGCTTGCGAGCGAAGTTTTTTATTTCGTCCTCCACGGTAGCTATCCCTAAGTCTCTGTGGATATCATTGTTTCTGATATACCAGGGAGCGTTCACGATTATTCTTATAATTTTATTTTGCAATGATTGTATGAGATTCCTATTGCTTGGTTTGGTACAACCCCAGAGTTGTATACCGTACGTCCACACGGGTTTAAGCACTTGCTTATACAGAAGCAGTTTGTTATATACGCTTAGTCTGGAATATCTTCCAAATAGCCAATACATTTCTCTAAGTCGATTTTCGACTTCGTCACGTTTCTTTTTAACGTGAGGTTTCCATTTAAGTTTCGCGTCTAGTGTCATTCCCAGATATTTAGCTTCGTTTGCATGCGGTATTTGTACCGAGTTAATGAAAACGGGAAGGTTGATTATTTTCTTGTAAGTGAAGTTAACATGCGTCGATTTGGTCTCGTTAAGAACAATGCGCCAAGTTTTTGTCCACTCACAGATTTTATCCAAGGCTCGTTGGAGTTTTATGGTTGCTGACTCGATTGAACTTTCCGTTGCCAAAATAGCCGTATCGTCCGCGAACGTAGCTACAATAGTGCCTTCAGTTCGAGGTATGTCCCGAGTGTACAGCAAGAATAAGATAGGCCCAAGGACACTTCCTTGCGGAACTCTGGCGGCGATTTCTTTAAAATCAGAATATTCAGTTCCGTGCTTAACACGAAAAAGTCTGTTTTTAAGGTACGATTCTAAGATCTTATGAAGTTGCTCCGGAAGGATTCGTCTTAGCTTATAATTCAATCCATCGTGCCAAACCCTGTCGAAGGCTTGAGATACGTCAAGAAAAGCGCTAGAACAAATCTTTTTCTCCTCAAGGGCTTTTTCAATTTCGTCGGTTATTCTATAAACCTGGTCAATTGTGGAATGCTTGATTCTGAACCCGAATTGGTGGTCAGGTATTAGGCGTCTCTCTTCAATGACCGGAAGAATCCGTTTCAGAAGGAGTTTTTCAAATACCTTCGATATTATTGGTAGTAGCGATATCGGTCTGTACGATTTTTTGTCATTTGGAGATTTTCCCGGTTTCGGAACCATTATGACTTCTGCGACTTTCCATTGATTTGGAACGTATAATAATCTAATGGAAGCATTTATTAAATAAAGCAATTTTAATAGTGCCTTTTTTGGTAATTCCTTGAGGATTTGTCCGGTTATTAAATCATAGCCAGGAGCTTTATTGTTCTTCAGGTTTTTTATTGCCTGGCAAAGTTCTATAAGTGACACACTTTTTATTCTAAGGTTGTCAGATGTCGTAGTCGTACCGGTAAAATCGTCTACCAATGTTTCTCCATCAAATGGCTTAAAAGTCTCTTCTAAGTGCTCGGCAAATAGATCCGCTTTTTCTTTGTCACCTTTTGCCCATTCGTCGTTGTTTTTTCTTATCGGTGGCGAATGTATTTGCGGTTTTTTAATTCTTTTGACAGCTTTCCAGAGCGAGTAATTAGTAGTTTTTTCGGCGGTTAAACCTTCAAGATAAGCTGAAGTCTCTCGGTTTTTTAGGTCTTGGATCGCTTTTTTAAGCTTATTGCATAAGAAATTCGAGTGGGTTTTATGCTGGGGAGCGCGAGTTTGTTGCCATATTTTGCGTGCTCTCCTCTTTTCTCGAATAAGTTCTTTTATTTCCGGCGGATAATAAGCTTCATTGCATGGGACTTCTTTCCTCCTTAAAGGTGTATTTTTCCACGCGGCATTTTGTATTGATTCAATAAATTTGCCGAGCTCATCTTCTATTTCGAAGGGTGTTTTGAGCGATACATTTAAGACAATATTTTCTTCGCAATCAGTTCTAAAGTCGCGCCAGTTAGTTTTTTTGTTAGTTAATCTAGGCACAGCTTCTACTGTCATTAGTCGGTCACTTATTGTCAAGATTACCGGCGAGTGATCGGAGGAGAGATCAAAGCTTTCCTCTACTTTCGCAAAATTTGAAGATACTCCTTTCGCTACGAAGAAGTCTATTAGGTCCGGTGTTTTTGCTGTATCAGAGGGCCAATACGTCGGTTTCCCCGTCGAAAAGAAATCAACCCCGAATTGCATACCGGCTTCGTACAGAAGTCTGCCTTTCCGTGAATTGGATCTGGAACCCCAAAAGGTGTGTTTTGCGTTGAAATCGCCACCTGTAATGAAATTCGGTCCAAGTGAGTCAAGGAGACGTACAAAGTCGTTACTTCGAAACGTGCATCGCGGAGGACAATAAATGGACGCGATGTTGAAATATGAGTGCCTATTCTTAACTCGAACTGAGCTTGTTTGCATTGTATCGATTTCAATCGTCGTATTTATGGAGTGCTCAATGCAGTCTTTAATGAATAAGGAGGATCCGCCTCTAGCTCTTCCGGAAGGGTGGTATGCGTGATAAGCACGATACCCTCTTATTTTTACTCCGGATTCCTTTGTCAAATGAGTTTCAGAGATCAAGCAAATGTCAATGTTGTCATTCCGTAAGAATACTTCTAATTCGGCGTTTTTTTGTAGAAGGCCGTTTGCGTTCCATGTTAAAATTTTTAGTAACTGATTCATATTCATATGGGAGTTCTTTTCTGGCGAGGTTTTAACTCGAGCTTGCTCAATTTATCAAATATGACTTTGTTTACCTTCGTTTGCTCCTCAAGTTTCGCAAGAATTATAGAGAAGACTTGGGAGACTGGGTCTACCGTAACACCGCTTTGCTTGGTTTCTAGCGACGCAGCTTGAGCATATGTTAGCGTCTCTGGAGATTGTGGCTTTTCCTTTGATTTTGCCGAAGGAACTTTACTTTGCTCGACTCTCGTCTTAAGTTTGACGTGTTTATTGACGGTCGTTACCCTTGGCTTAGCGATTTCACGACTATTTTTAACCGGTTCTGCGTTCTGGCGTTGAATATTATATAATAACATGAGCACCGAGAAATTATACAAAATTTTAATCCATAACCTCGTCCTACCAAATCTTCAAGTTTGTATTTCATATTAATGTGTAGATTAGGCTGGAAGGTCCCCGCAAACGTTCTCATTTATTTCCAAGATCGCTTTAGATTATCACACATCTCTTATGGCGATCGCGAAGCAGTTCAACATTCACCTATGCTGGGTCCCAAGCCACAGGGACATTGCAAGTAAGTGCAATGCATTACCCAAAATATCTTAACAAATAGGAAAAGTGTTGCTATTATTACTACGTATCGCGTGTGGTCGAAATTCGACAGAGGGGAAAAAAACAAACATAGAGAGAGAAACAACGCTATGTGTTTAGATGTGCTTTTTTTTTTTGTAATATTCTCCCTTGCAGGGAAGGCAAAGGGATATAAGCTCATACAGCCTTGAACATGATCAAAATGCTTTCAATTAATTAGTTAAAGCGTTTTATATGGAGAAATCATGTGAGCATGTTCACTTTATTTTACCTGACTTAATGGTAACATACGGACATGATTTCCCTTTTCTGCACATCTATAGCATAGTACCTTTCGAATGATATCGATATCATCCCCCTCCTTTTTATAATAAATACTAAAAAATGTACGATAAGTTTAGTGTTCACGTATTAATATAAAAGATTATTGTTTATGTAGGGTTATCTTGCACTGCGACATAATGGTCTTTTGAGTCCCCTGCTAGTCCTTTGGAGATGTATATTTCCTCATTAGTGTTCTCCTCGCATTATAATTCCTTCGGAATTGTGTTTGAAGGTCAACTACTCTTGCTTTGCCTTGGCGAGAATAGTCCACCTTAGAGCTCTCTCTCCAAACCAGTTTCTTTTAGGAATCTGAGAATGAGAAGTGGGTCCATGGTTGGCATATCCTTATCTGATATTTGTTACTTGCCCAAGTATTTCAATCTTTTGTGAGTCAGTGCCCCACAAGATTTCAGATGGTGCTCCGGAGTCTCGCTTGATTAATTGAAGAATCCGCAAAAGCATTCATTTGTTATACCTAGTTTCCGTATATGGTCCCTGAGTTTGCAGTGCCCCGTTAGGAAGCCTGTAAGGATTCGTAGGTTATTCATGTTAAGGCAGATGCAGGCTTCGAACCTTTCCGGTTGTAACATCCCAGCAGTTTCTTAGCTTGCCGGTGGTGTTGCTTCAGGCTTTTACCCTGTCTTCTTTCTCCATTTTCCTGAATTCTTTGCGTATGGTATGTTCCCCTATTCCGCAGAATTGTTTGAGTTATGCAGCTCCTTATCTTGCCAAGAAGTCTGCTGTTTCATTACCTTTTATCCCGACATGGCCGAATATCCAGTGGTGCGTAACTTTGTTGTTTCTACCTGATTCATTAAGTTTGTGTAGGCATTTCCACACAAGTTTAGACTTAATGACGTAGGAGTCAAGTGCTTTGATAGCTGCTTGACTGTCTGACAGTATTGCTATGTCGCATTTGCTGTATCTTCTTTCGAGATTGGGTTGGATACATCTATCTATAGCACATATTTCAGCTTGAAATATGTTGAAACTCTTGCCCATGGGTTCTCAGTGATTCGTTCTAGACCCAAGCTCGCCTGTCTTCCTCAGTTCTCGAACTGTCTGTATACCACTTTACCATGCGGTTGCTCAGCCCGTATGTCATAGATTCCTTGCTCCATATTTTCTTATTACTTAACTTTGTAGAAAAGTTTTTCCCAAAAGTCAATTTTTCTGATACTTTCGTCCCTGGGAATTGCCGAAGGTGAAGTTTCTTAAAAAGTCCAACGTATTCTCACGAACTAACGCATTTCCCCCTTCCAATACCTCCTTTACCATCCTTAGGATCGTCCGCTTTGCATTTTATGTCACTATGAGATGGAGCTGAATTAGTTCTAGGAGTACTTCCATGGCTACAGTTAGATATGTTCTCATGGCCGCGGAGATGCAGAGACACGCAAGTCTTTGCACTATTTTGAGTATCTCCCTCGTTGTGACTAGACTAGTTCGCTTTGCCCACGCTATCGTAATAAACATCCACCTTAGAACGTTTGGACTAAATTCCCAAGACTTACCGGTTAGGCTCCTGCATACCATGAGAGCCCGGGTAACCTTTTTGGATATCTCCTCTGTGTCCTTTTTCCATAGGAGTTTTCTGTCTAGGTATATTTCACTTCCTTTACCGGTGTCAGTATCATGCCCGACAGTGGAATTGGCTTCAGTCCAAATTTCCTTTTTCTTGTGAATGTTACTAATGTGGTTTTAGCCGGATTTATATTGAGCCCAGCTGTGTCACACCATTCTTGAGTTACTGTTAGGCCTCATTGTATCATATCACATAGGGTTTCTTCAAACTTTCCCCTGGCAATCAATACAATGTCATCAGCATAAAACAAATAAAATAAAACTTCTATTAGAAATTGAGAACAGAGGAATTACATTTGCTCAAAGTACGGAATACTAATTACGAGTATACCATATATATGTGTCCCGCCAATCGCTAACATTACTAATAGTAAGATTGAAACTGACATCATGTGTAGTCGCCAGATCATACCATTCTTTAAAGGGCGTTAATTTACAGTGAAGTGCAAATGTCATGACTGGACGACTTCAAAGTCTTCAACAAACTTGTATCCGCAAGTCTGATTTGCATAGCAAAGGCAGGAAGCTTACGGTAGTATCGAACACCTTAAATTTAGAAGAGGGCTCTACATGTTTATTTGCAAAGAATTTGCCCCACACGCCGCACACTGGGGCAGAATAGCCCTATTGGTGGCAATAAATCATCCAACATAGCAACGAACCTGAACATTTTAGCAAATGCTGTTACACCTAAGCTACGTACATTGATATTATTAAGTCCAAAAATTACCACGTCCATCAAAATAAAATACAAATACAAATATTTGGCGCAACAGCTCTTTAAAGTGCCAGGGCCTAGCTTCTCGCAAACACTCATGTTGTGTGCATTATATTTTTCACACAAATGGAAGGGACCTACAGTTTAATGCCGAGTCCGAACGGTAATTTGAGAAGCTTTTTCGTGACAACAATACTCTCGGATGTTTGTCAGACGCTCGCGAGAGGTGGGACCGTGAAAAAACTTGTTGGTGTTTTCTGGGATTCGAACTTGGAACCTCATGCGTACTGATCCAACACACTAACCACTAACGCCACGGCGCCCACAAAAAAACACCCACTTTTTTATACTTAAACGAATTGAAGTATTATTATGCCCACCATATTCATTAGCATAAAGAATTTCTTGAAACTTATGACTATCAAACACACCCATAAGCACCAACAAACAAGTTTACCTTTTGTTCGAATGTCCACTGTAATAAATAATTAAACTCAATATTTATTTTTTAATAAAAACAGAACAGCAAACAATTTTAATTATGAAAATTATTTAAAAAAAAAACATGATTTCCAATCGATTTTGATTGAATTTAAAACAAAGTCTTCACTAGTGCTGTCTTCACTTGTGCTATCTTCCTCGGAACCACTCATTTTTTGAACAGAAAGAGCTTTAAGCAAACCCAATGCTTCAATGGGCAAGAGTTGTTCTTTTTTTTCAGGCAGCTTCCTCATGCTGGTTAATATGGGATCAGAACTTAACAAAAAAGAGTTAAAAATATCTATATTAGTATTTTCCCTTCTTAATTTCCGGGAATGATGCTCTCTATAGTTTTTGAAATCCTTGTTCCGTGACTCTTGAGCTTCCTCAGTAAGTTGACCAATCGATGATAGAGCATGTGCTATTATTTCCGGTCCATGAATAAAATATTTATAAAGGGTGGGTGACATGTGCTTCCATGGATACTTTTCAACATAATATTTTGCAGTATTAATTGCAAACTTCTTGAACTACTCTACATCAATTTCATACCCACTAGATACAACGATCATAATAGTATGCATCTTTTTTATGAGTTCCATATCAATTTCTGTAATTTCTGCGGAAATTTCCGGATTTTGAAAGAAACGTCTCGCCGTGTTGCCATCATTTGAATTACCAAACGAGGGCTTTGGTTTGTCTACTATCAGATCACAACGATTTTTAAATTCTTTTTGTATCCTGTTTTAGTTTTCTGCAACAATATACTTATCATAATCACCTAATTTGTAGGACAAGTAAGTTTTCGAAAAAACGTATCCATCCATGAAGAACGGATAGACCGAACTGCAAGTTCTTGGTTTTAACTTCCTTTGTCATCATATCTTCAATATCTCTAAAGTTTTTAGAAGATGCACCACATACTCGTATAAAAAACTTTTGCGTGGATGACGTCTCCGTTATAGCTTTGCACACTTTCCCGTCAACCATGGTAAAAAGTAGGGTATGACAAACTTGTACCTATTTTCCTTCAACTAGCATTGTTGTCTTTTGTAGTTTATTTATTTCCTCGTCTACTCTCTTTTTTTCTGCTATAGACACTCCTGTAGATTCTTTTACAAACTCCATTTTTAATAGCCTGTAGTATCTTGTAGAGCCAGGGCGTGGATTTCCCCATATAACTTTAGAATTAGCAGAAAGTCTAAGCAGAACAACGCAGGTGATTAAAACTGATGAATCAGATGCTTCTAGGCCATGGAAAGCTTATTTGTAGGAGCTATATCCTGAGCTTCCGTCAAATCCCCACTTGGAAAAGAAACACAAGTTTTTCATTTCTTCGCTTGTTAGTAATTTAATAACTTCCTTCTGCGATTCTAGCAAACGCTTTGTTGTGAGATCCAGCAGTGCCTGACGGGTAACCTCTGCAGAAGTTTGGGTAATTTTCATGTGTTCGGAGGGTGGATAGCATTTTTTTTTACAGCTTGTAGGAGCTTATATGCAGAACTTTTTCTGGTGCACTCATTCTTATAATATCATATTGGTGCAGAGATAGTTGCGCTTCAACTGCAACCCCTAGTGCTTCTTGACCTGACGTTTTTAAAATTTTACATTCAAGTGAGTTCTTATAAGACTTTCTATACTTTTTTGCTCGATCAGGTGTTGTTGTCGTTATCTCTTTTAAGACTTCAGAGTCATTTACTTGTCCTACTGCTCTCAAGCTCATTTGAGTAACATAACTCAACGTGGAAACTGATGTGGACTCTCTCAATTTTGCAGTTTTTATTCTTTTTGTTCGTTCAGTACTTTCATCAAAAGAAATACTTGGTCGACCACGTTTTTGTTCAGGGCAACAGACAAAAGAAACAGATGTCTCAAGCCAAGAACTTTTTGTATTTAAGAACAAATCGACTTTTCTGTAAGCCGTTTCCCACCGAGACTTATATTGTGACTTAAAATACGATAATGTTTTATTCAAGTCTTTATTGTCGTAGTTTCCAGTTCATTTTTTTGGCTCCTCTGCTAGAAAGTCAAGTTGTTTTTCTAAATTATTGCTTTCTGCTGACCGCATGATATTAACAAGCTCGCTTCGGGTCGTAAATGCCACATTTTGAGTTGTTACTAAGGGTTAAACATATCTTTAAAAAGATTACCACCAAAATTCACCGATTTTTTGTCAGAAAGCACATTAAAAAAAGGAACATTACAGACGAATTCGCAAGTATTCGCAAACTTTTTTTACGGTTTTTAAAAACGATATAACGATAAAACTAGCTATCAAAAAAAATTGCTTTAAGGTTTGGACTGCTTTGGAACACAGCCTTACCGACCAACATATGCACGCACGACTATTATTAACGTTTTATAGAAATAGTAACACTCTGTCACAAAAAAAAACTCTTAAATAGCTTTACACATACCAGAACTTGAGGGCTCCATACCGAAAATTAAAATTTTTTACTGTCGTCATACTTTGTAATGCAACAAAAAAATACTTCTAAACTGCTGCATAACAAACTTTAGCTATCAGTGAACAAAACTGGCTCGTGCCAATGGATTTTCTGCTAACTGTGTTTATGATAACGGCTTATGACTGCTACATTATTGACAGTGGGATATTTGACAATTAATAAAAATAAAAACAGACCCATACGAGAAACTTCATTTTTTGATTTATTGCCAACAGTTTGGCCCATTCTGCCCAGTGTGGCGCCGTTGATAGCAGTTTTAGCAGCTACACATTTTTCTCTTAGATGAGAACGCAAGTCAAATTGTGCAATAAGAGAAATCCTAAGTACTTAAACTTTTGAACTACCTCAATAGGATCCCCATCCAATGTACAATGCTCCCGCGAGCTCCTGTGTGATGTAGATTCAAAAACCATAATTTTTGACTTCAATATATTAATATGAAGGTCCCAACCGTCGCAATACCTATTTAGTTTATTGATCATCAGTTGTAGGGTTACAGGATTGTCAGCGAGAATGACAAGATCATCGGCGTATTATAAAACCTTCTCTAACAGATTGCCAAACTGCACTCCTCTAACTTGCAGATATTCGCATAAATCATCAATAAAGAGTGAAAAAGAGATCGGATTTAAGACACACCCTTGGGGAACACCAGTTTCTGTTTTGAAAAAAATAGACGCGAACTACCATTTCATTTTTTTTTTACCATTCCAAATAGCAGCGGAGCTATTTAAAAGGAATAGCTTGTAAAGTCTTGAAAACTTAGTGGATAAACCAAGAGCTGCTAGTTTGTAAAGTAGTGCGTTTCTGTTGACGGTGTAGAAGACCGACTTAAAGTCTTCAAAGAATGAATATAATTTCTTTATCTTTTCTGTTTGCCTCCTAGCGATACTCTTACTTACTTAGGTGGCGCTACAGTTCGGGGTGAACCTGGGCCTCAACCAACAAGCCTCTCCATTTAGCTCGGTCTTTAGCCAATTGCTTCCAGTTGCGCACTCCGAGTTGGTCGAGGTCCCCTTGAACTTGTGCGCGCCACCTATGGCGATGATTCCCTCTACTGCGTCGTCCCTCGGAGTTAGATTCGAAGACTCTGCGAGCCGGAGCGTTGGTGTCCATTCGCTCTACATGTCCTAGCCATCTCAGACGTCCAATACTCAGTTTTTTGACTAGGTCGATGTCGCTGTACTCTGAACTCGTATAGTTCGTGATTGAATCTTCTCCTCCAAAACCCGTCAACGCAAACGGGACCGAAAATCAAACGAAGAATTTTTCTCTCGAAGCAAGGTTATCTTCATCCTCTTTTAATAAAGTCCATGTTTCAGCGCCGTAAAGCAGGACTGGGATGATCAAGGTCTTATATAGAGTCTCCTTAGTTGTTCGAGATAGAGCTTTACTGCTGAATTGCCTTGTAAGCCGAAAAAACAGCGATTGGCAAGAGTTATTCTTCACTTGATTTCTGCGCTGATCTTGTTTTTCGAGTTTATAGCAGAGCCAAGGTAGTCAAAGTCCCTTACTACCTCGAAGTTATAGCTGCCCACTGTGACGTTTTGTCCAATTCGTCGGTGTTGGGTTTCCCTTCTTGTTGACAGCATATACTTGGTTTTGCCCTCGTTTATCGCTAAACCCATTTTGGCCGCTTCCGCATCAATGCTTGCAAACGCAGCGGTGACAGCCCACTGAGTTCTTCCGATAATGTCTATATCGTCAGCGTATGCAAGCAGTTGTACAGACTTGTGATAGATTGTGCCTCCGGTGTTGGCTTGTGAGTTCCGCACAATCCGTTCAAGTGCAATATTAAAGAAGTCACCTTGTCAAAACCCTTTTTTGATATCAAAGGTCTCGTTGAGGTCATTACCGACCTTGATGGAGCAGCGAACGTTCTCCATCGTCAGCCTGCACAGACGGACAAGTTTGGCAGGGATGTCAAAACTAGACATGGCTCTATAAAGCTCTTCTCTATAGATGCTGTCATAGGCGGCCTTGAAATCGATGAAGATGTGGTGAGTATCGATTTGGAATTCTTGGGTTTTCTCCAGGATCTGCCGAAGTGTGAAGTTTTGATCGATGATGGACTTTCCTGGCCTTAAACCGCACTGATAGGGTCCAATCAGGCTGTTGATAAAATGTTTCAGGCGTTCACACAATATCGCAGAAAAGATCATGTATGCGATGTTGAGGAGAGTGATGGTGTGATAATTGGCGCAGTTGAGGAGTCTCCTTTCTTGTGGGTAGCGATACTCGTAAGTGTGTAAATTTGATCCACCGTGAAAAAACCGGAGCGAAAGCAATCCTGAAAAATACTAAGACTGTTGTTTGCTTGAACCCAGCTGATTAGCCTGTGGTATAGTATTTGTGCAAAAATCTTCCTCAGCGTACAAGGTATGGAAATACCTCTATAATTTTCTGGCGGCTGCTACACCCTTTCTTAAAAAAAGCAAAAATTACCGATTTTAAAAATAAGTCAGGGAGCGTTTCCTCAACCAAA
Organism: Brachypalpus laphriformis; assembly: GCA_945910035.1. Taxonomy (NCBI): domain Eukaryota; kingdom Metazoa; phylum Arthropoda; class Insecta; order Diptera; family Syrphidae; genus Brachypalpus; species Brachypalpus laphriformis. The sequence continues at coordinate 42,695,917 of OX246756.1, forward strand.
AGTTTTTTTTAAAAAAAATGAAGTAAAAACCTAGAAAAACTGGCGTTGCGTTTTTATAAGACTCTACAGGTATCCCATCGAGCCCTGGGCCTAATTATTCTTCTTTTTTTTTAATGCAACTTGTAACTCGGTGATTGGATCATCTAGTTCCAGCATCGATACATAAGGAAGTGCATATTGAAATATTGCATTCTATACAACCCCCATAACAGACTTTTGGCTGACACTGTTCAGATACGATCCATCCACACGATGATCCTCCGAGTAAATTGCTTGCCAGTTGATCTGTGTTTGGTATGTTTTTAGTGGTAGCACCGAAGCAGATGTACAACCCGATCGTTGTACTGATCGCTCGAGCAATATTAGCCCCACTAGTGCGCCGTGTGTACAGATATCTAATTTTGTTATTTGTTTGAGATATTTAGTTGGTGGCGTGTACACCACAATTATACAGCTCATTCCTGAGCAGAATAGTTGGGCATATAATATGTTGGCCACGCATTGTGGCTAAATGGCATGTGCGTTAGCTCAATTTTCATTTGATAGCTACGCGATTTTAGCATTTGTTTTTTTAATGCTTGGAGAAGGCAAATTTTATTCGCTATGAGATCGCCTATTTTATTATGTTTGATCTTCGTGAGATATTTGTAATTAGTTGGCGGTTAATGTTATTGATTTTCTCTTTTTTATTGTATTATGGGGCAGGTGGGTGAAAAGTGGGCGATTTATTTATTTAATAGGCATTAAATAGGTACTCTCTGTCGGTGTATATCAAACGAAATTAAAACTCGTTTGTTATTTTAAGAATGTCTTCCGCTCTCACACAGGCACTATTTTCAAGTCAGAAGGGTGGAAATCAGATACCAGAAGATTTTCATACTAAAAAGTTATAGCTACGCATACGTCTTTACTAAAAAATGAGTCGTAATTTTTTAACGACTACGGAATTTAGTTGTTATTCACTTATGTCTGAATTGGGGCAATGTCTAGCTGGTTTTTAGTTGTCCAATGCTGCTTTACTGCGGTGTAAATACGTTAATTGTGACAAGTTGGGCTTGTCTGATGTATAATATGTAACCTTACATGGCCCAAATGTCAATTGGATCAGTTTGTCGATGGCTCAAACATGCGGTTTGTGAACTTCTTGACAGCACTTTTTACCCGCTCCCCCAGATCTTCTTTTAAGCTACGGACTAGAGGCTTTTTCATCGTACTAAGGGCATCGATATTCCCTAAATATTCGCTTTCAGCGCAGTCACCTTCTGATGCTTTACGCTATTTATTGGTTCGCGAAATCGTGTGTTAGGTAGTTTTCAAGCTCAAGTATGCAGATCTCGTGATACGACCTATCTTCTCCTAAGTGGGCGAACTGATCTCGCAATAGTACGGTAATGGTTAATTGCGAAGCATTGTTCATCAGAAATACAGATTTAGATTGTTTGCTGAGGTGTATTGTGATTTACCCAAAGTACTTTACTAAAAATGAAGCTCGTTTGTAATGCTTGAGTTAGTGATAAGTCCGATTATATCTTCGGGTGATATGTCTTATGCTTCAAGGTAAAATTTGCTTAATTAACGATGACGTGTTTTATTTAGACAACCACACTTACAGAAAAGGGGGTTCTACCGAGAGTAGTTGATTTTCTCTGTTGATAGACATATTTGATATGTACATACCTGATGCATCTATCAAATATTTTCTCTATTTTGTTTAGGAAAGAGGAAGTGAGACTTGCGGGCCGAAACGACTAAGGTAACTTTGTTGGTCTAAGGACAGCTTTGGGGATAAATTTTACCGTGACTTCTTTCCAATTTTTGGTATGTAACCCCAGGCAAAACTTACTTAGTTAATATGGGATGCCTTTTTAGAGGAGTGCTGGAAGAATGCTATCTTCTACTGGCGCTTTAGTGGTTAACAAATTTAACATTTGTAAAAGATTTCCTTTGATCTCTTCCACTTATCTCTGGTTAGTCTATTGATCTGTCTCTGGAGAGGATATTCTAGAATGATATGGTAATGGTGAATGATGGCTTGGGAAGTGTGTTTCGGCTAAGATTTGGTTAGTGTGCTATTTTGAGAGAGTTCTGGGGATGCGTGCGCTGCTGCGAGTCTCACAGAAACTTATATTTACTAAGTGGTTCAAATCATGAAGCCCAGTTTTAATTGTACTTTAACCTGTGGGACAATGTTCTTGTTTTGCTTCTTAGGTTGACGAGTTTTTTACTACAAAACGCACGATATCGTACTCACAATATGCCTTATATAGTACATGGTATGGTCGAGATTTACACCTATCACATACGAGTATTTTGCAAGATCGGGAGGCCGAATTAGAAAAAAAAGGGTTTCACATGCACAAAGGGTTTCAGCATCACCTAGCTAGTTTATTCGCAAATACTAAGACCTCCTGACTGTTGAGAATAGGTAAATGTTCCAAGATAATGTCTTGGCTATTAGCTATTGAGTCCCTGTATACCATTACCAAGACCATTTCTCCAGAAATACCGGTACTTCAGAAAAATTCAGTGTAGTCATGTGTGACCGCCATACATGGAGGAATAAAGTAGTTGTAGTCTTACCAAACTCTCAAACTTGGTACACAGATGGTTCCAATTTGGAAAATGGTAGCACCAGCGCAGGGGTTTATGGACCTAGCTTTCAACGTGCAGGGGTGCTTGGAAAATTACCAATCAGAATATCTGCGAGAAGGATCGAAGGTACTCGTATCTACATCCTCTCGGATAGCCAGGCGGCACTTATTGCTCTGAAACCTTACACGGTAGGATCCAAACTTGTATAGGTCTGTCTAAACATACTCGAAGATCTCACATCGAAAAACACCATCACTGTGGCCTGAATACCAGGACACGAAGGCTTCGAAGGCAACGAACGGGCGGACTGCTTAGCGAGAAGAGGTGGTAGTCGCCCACTAGTCGGACCTGAACCCTATTTTGGAGTTACACGGAGTAGCGCCAACATTAAGATAAAGAAATGGGAAGATGATCATCATGCAGAGTACACGGTCAAACTCAAGGGCTTAAGACAGGCAAAGAAGCTCATTAATCTCAACCGTTGCAAGGCTGCTTAGGAAAGTAGACTTAGGAACCTTAACAGGTTACTTGACTGGTCATTACCCACTCATGTACCATCTACACAAGATAAGAACAGCAGATACAGACGCATGCCGGATATGTGGAGAGCAAATCGAGACGGTAGAATATATTCTTTGTGAATGTCCCATGGCCGCAAGAAAAAAGATTTCTCCATCTCGGGAGGGCTGACTTTTGTAACATTGAGCCTGTAGCGTTATTGAGGTTTATCAAGAACCTTAACCAAGTTCTCGGCTAAACACCGAGCTGGCACAATAGATCTTATAGGTCACAGTGCGTACAAGGGCCCTACTATAGTAAATATATTAAGTCCCTGTCCCAACTTAGGCAAATACTTTGGTAAAGGGAATTTTGTCAAGTTATATACAATAGCCCTCGCCCACCACAACGAAACCACTGGTTTGATGAGGAATGCCGGCAAGCACATGTAGCTAAACAAGAGGCGTACAAAGCGGCGCTGCATAGAAGGACTAGAGTTGCTTACGAGCTCTACGTGCGCAGGAGAAAAGAGAAACATCGACTTCTCAGAAAGAAGAAAAAGGAGCATGAGAAGCGCTCGATCGAGGAGATTGAGAGACTTTATTGCAGGAATAATATTCGGAAATTTTACCAAAGAATAAAAAGAACATGACACGATTTCAAAGCCAGAACAAAAGCCTGCAGGGATGAAAATGGCAACATAGTAGTGGAATCGCAGTCGGTGCTGAGGATATGGAAGGAACACTTCTGCAGACTGTTAAACGGCGATGATGACCAATATTCCGCTGTCAGGCAGAATGAGCCATTCAACAGTGACGATCGCAGTCAAGATTCCCGTCAAGCCGATCAGAATTAAGTGAGGATAGCGATATCTAAACTCAAATCCAACAAAGCTGCTGGAGCCGACGGCCTTGCCGCTGAACTTTTCAAGGCAGGAGGAGATGAGTTGGTAAGGAGCATGCACCAGCTCATCTGTAAAATCTGGTCGGACGAAAGTATGCCCGATGAATGGAACCTCAGCATCGTTTGCCCGATCCTGAAGAAAGGAGACCCTCTGAACTGCGCCAATTACAGAGGTATAAGTCTCCTCAACATCGCATACATATGATTTTCATGTCTGCCGTATTATGTGAACGCCTAAAACCGATCGTCAACAACCTGATAGGTCCTCATCAGTGCGGTTTCAGGCCGGTAAAGTCCACCATTGACCAAATATTCACACTACGGCAGATCTTGAACAAAAATCCATGAATACAAAATCGATACGCACCACCTCTTCATCGATTTCAAAGTTGCCTATGATAGCGTGTATAGAGACGAGTTATACAGAGACATGTCTAGTCTTGGCATCCCTGCCAAGCTCGTCCGTTTGTGCAGAATGACGATGGAGAACTCTCGCTGCTCCATCAAAGTCGGTAAGAACATCACCGAACCGTTCGATGTCAGGAAAGGTCTTAGACAAGGTGACGCGCTATCATGCGATCTCTTTAATATAGTACTTGAGAGAATTGTACGAAACTCACAAGCCAACACCGGAGGTACAATCTTTTGCAAGTCTGTACAACTAATCACTTATGCCGATGACACTGACATAATCGGAAGAACTCAGCGGGCCGTCAATGGGGCATTTACGAGTATTGAGATCGAGGCAGCAAAGATGGGTCTAGCGGTCAATGAAAGCAAAACAAAATATATGCTGTCTACAAAAAGGACACCCAACATCGGCGTCTTGGACAGAAGGCCACAATAGACAGATATAATTTTGAGGTAGTAAGGATTTTGTTTACCTAGGCTCTATGGTGAACTCCGCAAATGACATCAGTAGGGAGATCACACGAAGAATTACTCTTGCCAATCGTTGTTTCTATGGGCTAAAACCCTATCTCGAACTACTAAGGTAACTCTTTATAAGACATTAATCATCCCAGTCCTGCTGTATGGCACAGAGGCATGGGCTTTGACAAAACCGGATGAGGATGCCCTTGGTTATTTCGAGGGAAAAGTTCTTCGAGCGCTCTTTGGTCCCGTCTGCATAAACGGTGAGTGGAGAAGAAGGTACAATGCCGAACTATACGGCCTGTACAAGGACATCGACTTAGCCAGAAGAGTTCACATACAGCGACTAAGATGGCTGGGTCATTTAGAGCGGATGGAGCCCAACGTTCCCGCTAAGAAAGTCTTCGAATCCACCCCGGACGGACGGCGCAGTAGAGGACGACCTCGCGGTAGGTGGCGCAAACAAGTGGAGGGGGACCTCAACTAACTGGCGTGCGCAACTGGAGGCAGCTAGCTCGTAACCGTGCTGGCTGGAGAGATTTGTTGGTTGAGGCCCAGGTTCACCCTGGACCGTAGCGCCATCTAAGTAAGTATATACAATAGCTTTCCGGAATGCTAATTTTCATAGCTAGCATGGAATATAGATTTGGTAATGACCGTTTAATTTCTTGATACCATCTAAACGGGATCAGGAGGTTATATCTCAATTGGTAGATATATTAACACTTGTTCACTGTTTTGATCCAATTATATAGACCATCCATCCCATGGCATTATTTTAAGTTACAATACTATCCTCCAGATCCAGCTATGTTTAGGACTAATTCATCGAGTTCGTTCAGGAACTACATTCCGTTTTTCTGATTTTTTGCTCTAGCAGGTGACCTAGCGCGCTTTCTTCTTTGCATTGAAGGCTGTCGAATTCAGCGTTGTACAATAGATAAATACATACATACCTATACATGCTGAAGGGTACAATACGACCTAAATAAATCAATTGATCTTTATCCCCCAGTCGATTTGCTTGACGAACCGGGATATCTGAAATGCATATACCGATGTAGGTAATGTAAAGTTGGGTAAGGTGGTTAGATTATATAAGGTGATTACCTTCCGTAATCGTTAGGATTCACTCAGACCAAATGAGATTCATTATGTTACCACATGAGCCAGTTATTACCGTTAAGTCGATTCTTGCAGGTTATACTCAGCTGGTTATATAAAGCTCTTTGGATTGTCTGAATTAGGAGAGTTCACGCACTTCATTCTTCCGGATTTTGTGCGTTCTGAAATTTCAATTCTATGAACATTTTGAAGGCGCCGCTTGTAGATTGTAGATTGTTGAAGGGGTGGGATTAGGTCACCTAATCACTACAGCCACGTTGGGGCTATTATGATTTCCTCTGATCTTAAAACTCACGCAATATATCCGATTTGGTGATGGACTCTTCTATGCTTTCAGTTAGCTTGCTGATAGGTCTTCTGCTTCGAGGTAGAATTTGTCTAAATGACGATGACGTGTTCTGATTAGACAGTTACATTAACATAAGATGTGTTCTACTGATTCTTCGTATTCGTTGCACATTCTGCAGATTCTGTCTTGTGCTATTCCCATAGCCATGAGATGTTTTTTCACTCGACAGTGGCCTGTAAGGAAACCTGTGGCTATTCGTATCTGACTCCTAGTTAATTGTAGGAGTTGTTTCGTTCTTTTGAGGTTACCCACAGCTTTTTTCTTTATATGAAGATGTAGAGGTGGTAGGTTTAGAATAACCTCCAGCGCTGCAGTAAGAGCAGTTTTCATTGCACATGTTGTGCATACACAGGCTTTTCTTTGCAGTTTATTGAGGCTGTCCTGTGTAGACATTTGCTTTGTTTTTTGCCACCATACTGGTGCTGCATATGTGGCAATTGACCTTGCTAGTGTCGTGTAAAGCCATAGCATAATTTTGGGGCTTAGGCCCCAATTTCTACCAATGAGACTTTTGCTGGTCCATAATGAGATCCTAGCTTTGTCTATGGCTTTTGTTGGGTGAGCATTTAATCTAGTATTAGGCCAAGGTATTTGACTTTCATAGAGAATTCTATTGTTTCACCAAAGAGTGTGGTTGTTTCTGATCTTTCTCGCTTCCTTCTTTTGGTGAATACAACTATGGTGCTCTTTTTTGGGTTGACGCTAAGGCTTACTTTTTGGCACCAGTCAGCAACTATGTATATTCAAGGAGCTGATCCGAGATTGTTTCTTCGAATTTCCCTCTGATTAATATCGCAATATCATCTACGTAGCCTTGGACATAAAAGCCTTCGTTGGTGAGTATTTTTAGTAGTTCATTTAATACAATAGCCCACAATAAGGGAGAGAGAACTCCTCCTTGGGGGCATCCTTTCACAGCAGTGACCCTGAGTTTATTGCTGCCTAGTGAGATGTTAATTTGTCTGTCTTCTAGCGTGCATTTTATCCAGTTACATGTTGTATTATCTACTCCTGTGTACTGGATGTATCTGTATATTTGTGTGTATTCGATGTTATCAAAAGCTCCTTGATGTTAAGAAAGCAGCCCACCGAAAACTTTTTGCCTCTAAAGGATTTTCAGTCCTAGTTGTGAGTTTCTGAAGAGCATGGGTCGTTCATTTTCCTGGCTGATAGGCATATTGGTTTTCATGTAGAGGATTAATGGCGAGGGCTCTGTCCCTGATATGTCTATCAAGTAGTTACTCCATAGTTTTCAAGAAGAAAGCGGTAAGGCTTATGGGTCGGTACGATTTCGGTAGTTCTGTTGGTATACGGCCCGCTTTAGGGATCAACTTAACTGTAACTTCTTTCCAATTTTTTGGTATATAACCCCACGCAAAAATTGTTCTAAATAAATTGATGAGTAGCGGTGTTATACATATGTGGGGTGCCTTTCTGAAGGAGAGCAAGAAATATTTCGTCTTCTCCTGGGGCTTCAAAGGGAAGAAAAGAGTTTATGGGCCACATTATTTTTCCTTCGTGGAAGATTTCCTTTGATCTCTACCAGTCCTCTTTGGTTGGTCTTACGATGCTGCTCTGGGAAGGATAGGTTGGAGAGATGGGAGCGATGATGGAATCTGGGAAGTGTGTTTGGGCTAGGAGCTGTAGCGACTGTAGACCGTTTTCCCCTGAGGATGCCGCTTGCTGATGAAATAGCTGCTTCATTATCCTACGCTCCAACATGCCTTGATACGCAGGAGATTTAATGTTATTATTTGGACTCGGATTAAGGCGGTCTCATATTATTTTGAACCTAATCCTAGAGCGCAGTGCCTTCATGGAAGCATGGCTATCTGACAAGTTAAGTTGAACCCATTTTTGGATCGCAGAACTCCTTTTTTGGTGATTTGAAAACCCCAGTATTTTCGAAAATCAGTTTTTTTTTATAATTTGCGCGCACTCAAGGGGTTACGAATAGCCTTAAAATGTTTTACACAGTGTGGGCATTGGAAAAGGTAGACAGAGAGAGAAAGATTGGGGTAGTGGTTTGAAACATAGATAATAGGTTTCAGAAAAAATCTTATTTTTGTCTTTGCTTCTGATTCACAGTATTTTTTTCCCGGCCACCCGATGTCATAGGCATATGAATCATCCGACAGAGCGAGTATTCTTCCAGCCATATGGTATGTTATGCCTTTTCAATATAGTGTGCACACAAGCTTTCACAATTGATCCGACTGACTTTATACACGAGTATTTTATGAGAAATAAATGAAAGCTAGCTGTGTGATAACGTTATCAACACACCATCGCCACCCCACAAATGTTACTGATCTATGGTTGAAATATTGGATAAGGTGCAATTTCAGGTCAAGAAATTAAATTATGTTGGTCTCAATATTGGGATATGAGCCCGCGTAATCTAACGCACTACCTAATAGGTATCAGGCGATGAAGAAAGCGCTTATTTTCCTCTATTCATTTCCGACTTGTATGGTGTTAGGATTGTGTCCTCACTATGCAGCGATGTAATCAATCCTTTAAACATATTTCCGATCATCTTCACCTCCGCCATTTAAAATATGAACAAATCAATAAGAGATATTTATTTTTACTTGAACCCGAACAACCCCTCTGTTTTTATCTGTTTCTAATTTAATGTACCGCCTCCATTCACAATCAAAAACGAAAATACTTACGCGGTACTAGAATATCATCGAGCATGGATCGGAGGAGCACTGTCCGGTTTCTGCGCTCTTAAAATATCTTTTCTGTGAATGTATCTCTATCGGTCTATCTAGAAGAGAGGCCCCGCCAAATCCATTAAACGCAAACAAGATAGCAACGTAAAAATATGTAATTACACGTACTTCCACTGACTACTCTACTCGCACAGTAGAGACCAGTCAAGTGCTAGTGAAGAGGAGCAGTGAAGGGAGGCAACAGCTCGCCAACAATTATTATTTTTATTAATTTCGCCTTCTCTGCGTAGCCTCTACTGTTGCTTCTACTAATGCCGATGCAGTCGGTCGGTCGTTCGTCTCCGAACTACCGGCGATGGAACCTTGTGTTGTGCCACCACTATCCCCCTTAATCTTTCTCGGTTTCCTCCCATGTGCGTCCCAGCAGCGGTTCCGATACCGATGCCAATGCCGATGCGGTGTGTGCTGTGTGTTGATGTGCCAGCGCAAGAGAGAATGATTTATGTTGGATGTGAATAATTTTCGAATAATCAGCTTCGATTTGCGGACTATGTTTCTCTCGGATCGTTTTCTCTGGGCGGGGGTGGGTGGGGGTGCGTGTGGAGGCCAGGCATACTGTGTATAGAGGGAACAAAATATGGACTCACATAAAGCGAAAGCTCACCACCTCACCTCAACCTGAAACAAACGATTTACGCGACGAATTGTAGAGGTATAAACGGATGATGATGGTTTTTGGTAGTGAAGCCAGATGGGCCGAGTGGGGACTTGAGGCAGGAGACTTTTTGGCCAAACGGTGTGTACGTGTGCACACAAGCGGCCGCTCGGTCGCTTCGTCGTTCGGTCGGTCGATTTCATCTGCTCCGGTGCGGCTGGCCCCATCCATGGTGTTTGAATATTTAGTTTTATAGGTGAAACATAAGCATGTGAAGTAAGTGTGGTGGAGATACATTATTATTATTATTTTCAATGTTTTTCTTTTTTTTTTTTATTGGCTTTTATTTTCGTTGGGTCTGCCGTTTTTCTGCGGTCCGTGTGCCTTCTGTTTCTCTGCGTTCACTCTGTGTGTGTTTATGTGTAGTTGGGTCGTTGTTTTGTACTCTGTTGACTGCTGAGGCTGGCTGGATGACTGCTCTCTTGTTCTCCGTTTTGTGTAGTGTTTTCTTTATTTTGATGCTCTTAGCATAATTTATTTTATATTTCGATCAATACACGCATATGGTTGGTAAAGTGCCTTACATATATTTGGAATGTGAGGGTTTTATTTGAGTTCACGGTAAGGGTGGAGCGTGGGGGGTTTTATTCGATATTGAATTTGTCGATTGCTGGTAGTGTTGCTGTGGTAGTATTAGGTTGGATGGGATGTAGTATTTCAATAAGCTACTACTTATTATGTATGAATTCTTTCTTACGACCTCTGGATTCAATCACCACCTGAGGAGAGAAGAAGCCAAACTTCAAAATCCTCGATAGCGCGAAGACTTGTTGGTAAGTTTTTGTGATAACTTTAGTAAATCATTTAGAATTTTGCTGTTTTGTAATAGTTAGGTTAGGTTGGGTATGTGGGCTGGCAGGGAGAGACGCTCTCTACCACACTCAGGTCAGCGTTAACCCATTGCGATACCCACAGGCGAAAAAGTAATCCCTTCCCCATTGAGGCCTAGTGAAAACCGGTACAGAACTATTCAAACTCAATCACTTACTTCGTTCTGCATACAAACCACCCTGATGATTTGATGAAGTTCAGCATCTTCCCTGTCGAAACGCCGGAGAGGTCCTCGAGATCCTGGAAGAAATATTTACCAATGAACTTTCCTCTGGAGTGTTGAAGACCCGGACAGTAGCACAGGAGGTGGGTAGTGTCCTCAAAAACTCCCTCGTCCCAAAGCCTCTACAGAGTTCCTCCTCCATCAGGCGTAGTTTCTTCAAGTGGTACCGCAGAGTATTGTGCCCCGTGATGATGCCCACGAGGGTGGAAAGGGATTTCCTGTCTTTTCGAGTAATTCTCTCAGTCCATGCTTTGTCGAAAGATGGCTTAGGGCATAGCTTCCTAGTGGTGGCACTAGTTGTGATAGTTACTGTGTATATAAATTGTTTTATGTGAAGTATGCAATTAATTTCTGCGTAAATACTTTGTGAAGGGTCAGTTTTTGTTTGGTATGATATGCGATACCTTTGGACCTAACGCCGCTATTTGCATTGCCTCAAGTAATAATTTACATTGGTTGTGAACTTAGGGAATATTTGGCAGCCTTTGACTCTCATGATTCCAATTTGGGCCAACTACAAGTTTCTTTTTAAAAATGCAATAAAATTAACAAAAAAAGAAATTTTTTCCATGTGTTATGGCTTTGTTAGTAAGAGCAAACATTCCCATTAATTATGGGATACAACGTCGTTTAAGAAGCTGCCTCGGCTGGCCTCGCAGTAGCGCATTCTATCACTCCAATTTTCCAAGACCTTGTTGATGCTTTCGGTCTGTATCTCACAGATTGGTTGGATGATATTGGCCTTAAGTGCTTGAATCGTTTCCGGATTGTTGGCATAACATCGGTCCTTCACGGTTCCCCACAAAAAAAGTCCAAAGTGGTCAAATCCCAGCTCCGAGGCGGCCAATTGACATCGCCAAGACGGCTGATAACACGATTTGGGAATTTGGTGCGCAAAAGACCGATTGTGGCATGGGCTGTGTGGCATGGCGTGCCATCATGGTTAACATGGCTCTGTAACGCCCACCGTTGACCGAAACGTTGTTCCCAGCCTCATTTTCGAAGAAAAATGGTCCCATGATGCCACCACTCCACAATCCGCACCAAACTGCCACTCTCTGTGGATTCATTGGCTTCTCGACAATAACGTGCGGGTTGTCCGAGCCCCAGATGCGGCAATTTTTTTGTTTGATGGTTTTACCATCTTTAGAACAATTTGCGGATATTGAATGAAATTTCTGTATCAGACGAAACAATGCCTTGAGGGGAAGGGCCAAGAAATGGACAATTAAACTTCTGCATATATACATACACTTTTTTTTTAATTTTATGATGGTTTCCTGTTGGATACAGTACAGAGAACATGCAGAACTCAACGGATGGCAGAAAAAGGATACACTGTCCTATTATTTTTTCCATTCGGACATAGCTGAACATTTGATACACTGTGGTACCAACGATAACGTAAGTCAATCTAATGAACCGGATTTAAGCGTCGAACCGCCTGTTATACAACGTAGAACGGTGCTTTTACCACATTTACCTAAGGTAGCTCGCGGTGAGCAATCCAGTCGACCTAAGTGTCGCGCTGAAAGACACATTCATTCATAAAATGCATCACCTGCAATATATTTTTGTGTTCTGCAAGTACAAGAAATTGTCTTAGGAAATTTAATTCATGGTAAATGCAGACATAAATTTTTATAATTTGTTTCTTATTATTGTCTGTGTAGGGTTATCTTGCACTGCGATCTAATGGTCTATTTTGCCCCGTGCTAGTACCTTGTTCAACGCTTTTTCTTTAAACGTGTTTTTAAGCTGCCGTTAACAACTCCAACCTATGCTATGCATGTCGAATCTGGTCTTCCTCAAATTTATGTACGTAATCTAAAAGCCAATGCCGACTACATACTTAAAGTGATGCGCAGGTCGAATGATAATTTACAAAAATGATTGATGAGATTTGCATTTCAGTCCAATTTATCGCCCTTCAAAGAATGGAATGAGCTTGCATCCTCTCATAATATCGTTCTTCGCCTTACAGAAGTGAACATAAATGAGTGGGAAGACAAGCTATACAAATGCATTAAAAGAGTCGACGACCTGTGGTATCAAGAATGCATGCCCAGAGCCCGAACGTCCTTGACACGTCTTATCTATAAGTCTCTTAATCACTCACTAGGCCCCAATAGCTTTTTTAATAGAGTACTGAAAGTCCAACAAATAAGTCAAATATTTAAGGCGGGGACTGAGCTTCTAAAACTCAACTATATACCATATTGGAATGATATTCGGTCCATCTGCACCCTTTGTAATCGTAATGAGGTTGAAGACATCTATCACTTTGTTGCAGTCTGCCCAATTTTATTAGAACTGCGTTTACTTTATTTTTCTAAAGGTTTCTCACACTGGATGAAACTAAATAGATCCTTAATGGAGCCCAGGGATTGAATCTGCTTTTTCTCTTTTGTAATCACGCCTTGAATTATCGTAACAGCTTTATTAACCTATAACTTAAACTTAACATGGTATGCACATAATTCTCCAATTTAGCTTTTTTATTATGTATATTTTTATATTAATTATTCTTATATCCTTATTGTTTATTTATTTTTATTTTTTTTTCGTTAAAGTAAAGTAATGTCAATTCCTGACAGACGGCAATTTTGCCATGTAAACTTTTCTTTTTTGTCTTGCAATATTGTAAGTCTATTTAATGTTAATAAAAGATTGAATAATAATAATAATAATAATAGTACCTTGGAGAGGTTTATTCCCTCGTTAGAGTTCCCCTCACATTATAATTCCTTCGGAATTGTATTTGAAGGTCATACCCGTACACTCTTGTTTTGCTTAGGCAAATGAGTTTATTTTAGGAAACTGAGAATAAGAAGTGGGTCCCTCATTTGATATTTGGTACTTGGCCAAGTATTTCAATCTTTTGTGGGTCAGTGCCCCACTATGTTCTAGAAGGTGCACCGGAGTCTACCTTGACTCATTGCAGAATCTACAAACGTCTTCATTTGCTATACCTAACTTCCGTAAATGCTCCCTGAGTTTACAGTGCCCCATTAGGAAGCCTGTTAGGATTCGTAGGCTAATCTTGTTAAGACAGATGCAGGCTTCGAATTTTTTCCTGTTGTAACATACCAGCAGTTTCTTAGCTCGCCTTAGATCTGTAGTGTGTTTCTAGGTTCTTGCCCTGTCTTCTTTCTCAATTTTCCTGAATTCTACGCGTATGGTATGTTTCCCTATTCTGCAGAATAGTTCAGATCCAATGAAAGATTCTGCAGCTCCTTGTCTTGTCAAGGAAAACAAAAATATTTTTATATTTTTTTCATTTGTTTGTGTTATTTTGGTCTTAAAGGAACCCAAATTAGCAAAAAATCTTCAATTGAAGGCCTATTCTTAGTTTGGGGCTGATAAGGATATCGAAACATCCCCAGGATCACTACGATCCTGAACCATATCGTCCGACTTTAAACACTCACACCCTTGAACATTCCACACTCCACGGCAACACCTTCCTGCCAACTACTAACTTCAGCCTCGTCCTCCCCCAACCCCACGACTATTCATTTAGCTTCCAATGCACAGATATAAATCGTTCGTTTGGTGTTTTTTTCAATTGTATCTGATAGATACACGTATTTATTTCGTTTACGCGTACTATCATCGCTTCGTTCGGCATCAGTTCAGCGTGTACATTTAATTGTATTATATCGGCTGTGTAGATTGTTTGTGTGCTTTTCGCTGTTTTCTCTTTATTTTGTCTGCTCATTCCGTTTGTTGTTCTCTTTATGAGGTTTTCTTAATTATTTTTTTTTCTCTTGGATTTTTCTTTCTTCTTTATTTGATTTCATTTTGTTTTGATTTTGTTTTTCTTATCATCGCTTGCACGTATGGTAGCCGAAGCAGAGAAGCACTCGCGATATATCTCTCTGGCAGTTGATTGTGTGTTGTGATTTTCACGTATGGAATATGCGGTCTGGCTGGTTCACAAAGCTTGAGTGTCGCACTCTGATCCGAAAACTCGAACTAATACAAATGTAATGACATGATAATTTATTAAAGACAAAGAGGAAGGTCGAAGAGGCTTGAGGGGGAGCTTCGTAAGACGCGCTGCAATTATTGTATATTTAAGAAGTTTATTTAGCCAAGTAACCGAGCGTTCAATCGGCCGAACGTTTTCTCTGTTCATGCAAAGTCACTTAGCCGGGTCGGATTCTACACATGGATGGAATGCCTGTGTGTATGTGTGTGGCAAGGGTTGCTGAGACTATCTGAGACACGCCAACGTGGGAGGGTTGGTTGGTTTATTGGTCTGATATGGTGGAGGTTTTTCCGCAGATAGATAGATAGATACATTTTTGTATCTTTCGCCGTTGGTTGTTTTGGCTGGTTAACTTTACCTAAACCGACTTAAGTTTGCCAAACTGCATGATAATTTTCACCACAATTGTGATTTGTGAGCAACTTAGCTGGGTTTGAGTGGGATGATGAGCAACGACAGTATAGATAGATACCTAATTTTTTCGCGTACGCGTGAGCTCTGAAAGGTATGAGCGAACGATGTGATTGCTGGCTCATTATGTTTTCAGCACGGATGAGCTATATTTATAAATTTGTACGTAGTAGCGAGATGATTGTAGGTA
The DNA here is from genome assembly GCA_945910035.1 of Brachypalpus laphriformis. Lineage (NCBI taxonomy): Eukaryota > Metazoa > Arthropoda > Insecta > Diptera > Syrphidae > Brachypalpus > Brachypalpus laphriformis. The sequence continues at coordinate 42,711,302 of OX246756.1, forward strand.
TCTATCTCTGCGGTTGTTTGTTTGTGCGATTGTGTGGCGGTGCCGTTCCATTTTTAGAAAAAGTACTCAATATATTGGAATGAAATTGAAGTGACGGCGGCGGCAACGTTGTTGGAATGTAATGTGTGTATGACTTTGGATAGCTTGTGGAATAGGTAGAGATGATAATTTTCTGGATATATTAAATGCTTTTGAAGGAGGGGTGGTGGTCTATTTGTTTAGACGTTTTATTATTGTGTGTTTGTGTAGAAATTTTAGACGCAGATTTGAATTGCGTGATAACTATGCAGTCAGGTCGAGAGTTTGCTAATATGTCTATTATCTTGTCTGTAGTTTTTAATGAGAGTCATATCTAGCGATACCTTGAATTATGTTGTTGATTTAAAAGACTTCCTGGTTCTGGTTATTGCGATTTTTTTGGAAAAGTTACAACTGGAGCTCATGTATGTATATGGTACATACATATGTACGTACTGAAAATAGATATGTACGCATGTATCTCACAAGATTTTAATTGGATTGCTATCAGGGGTTTGTGGTGACCAAGTCTTAAAGCATTTCCTTAGCTTATTCGTTGTCCAAATAGGGTTGACAGAGGTTGACAAGGTTCTTAGGGTTATGATCTTGTTGAAATGTGAATCTTTATCCGGTTCATATTTTTTTTTTTTCTATTTTTTTTTTTGTGAATTCCTTGGTAGGTACAATTCTTTCTGTCATTTTCTTCTATAACTTCTGCATTATGTATTACATCCGTATTACATCTTCAAAATAGCCGCCCAAAGAAGAAGGGAATGCTCAGAAGATTCGTTCGCCAAATTTCATTAGCAATGCTCATGGCCAGCTTCTTGTGGATGACGGCAAAATTCTGCATAGGTGGCGGCAGTATTGTGAAGAACTTTTGAATGAACAGTTTCCCCGGCTATACTTTCCAAGAGCAACCCCTAACTGTAAAGAAATACCCGACATTACAGAGGAGGAAGTTAGTGAGGCGGTCAAATACTCAAAAAAACGAAAAGCGGTTGGGCTAGACGAGATGCCCTCTGAGTTCTGGAAAAGATGGGAGACATTGGGTTCAGATGGCTCAGAATTTTATCTCCAATTTTATGAGAGATGATCCAATGGCGAATCAATGGAGGGAAAGTTACCTTCTCCCTGTATACAAACGGAAGAGTGATACGTGAAATTGTGATAACTACCGTTCGATCGAGCTGATGTCACACACCATGAAGATCGTTGAGCGGGTATTACATAGGTTGCCGACTGCGGGTTTGTCGCGGGTAAATCAACCACAGATGCAATCTAAAGTATAAGGATCATAATGGGAAAACATAGTGATTCCTTTAAGGATTTGCATATTGTATTGGTTGACTTTGAAAAGGCATTCGACAGACAACCACGAGATCTGATATGGGTGGTGCTAAGACATCGAGGGGTTCGAGGGACCTATGTACAGGTGACCATGGACATGTACGAAAGAGCAAAGACAAGAGTAAGATGCCGCACTGGGGTAACCGAAGAGTTCCCAATCAGAGTCGGGGCGCACCAGGGAAGCGTCTAAGTCCTTTACTCTTTATTACAGTTCTTGACTATCTGCTTGAAGGTAAAGTGACGGACCCCAAGGTACATCAATTATTCTTTACTGACGATGGAGCCATCATAAGTGAGGATCCTACATCCCTGTTACGAGCACTTGATGTGTGGGTGGACGTTTTGGAGGGAAATGGGTATCGCATTAGCTCAAAAAAGACAGAGTACTTGTACTGCCCGTTCTCTGATCCACTCAGGCTTATTCCAGACATTTATTTGAATGGAACAGTGTTTCCCAAATGCGAGAAGTTTAAATAAAAATAACTGAGATCTATGATCAATAGCAAAGTAACCTGTGATTGCCCTTTGTGCATTCCTTGACATAGAAGGTGTTTTTGATAACACTGGTTATGAATCCATCACCAGTGCTATGAGACGCAGGGAAATAGACGAACCTACTTCCAGATGGGTTAGGAACATGCTCGATAGCCGCATAATAACATCTTCATCTGGAGAGGTTTCTGTGACGGTCTCCGGACGGTATCCTCTCGCCTCTCTTATGGTCACTCGTGGTGGATGACTTATTGAACACACTTAATAGTTCAGGTTTCACAACCATAGGCTATGCAGATGATCTGGTGATCATCATTAAAGGCAAACATGAAGACAATGTGTGTCAACTCATGCAAAATGCACTCCTTGTAGTCTCGGACTGGTGTGCTGGGGAGGGCCTATCGATTAACCCCAGCAAGGCAGTCGTCGTACCGTTTACAAGAAGAAGAACGCTGAATATTGGCTCAGTGACTCTAAACGGCACAGCAAAGGAGAAGCTTTTTCCTTAAAAAGATCATATCTCCAATAGATTTAAGGAACTCCTCCGCAGCCGCAATTATAGCTTTCATAAGGAGAGTAGAAGTACTGCTGTCCTAAAAGTGGCCTATGGCACAATACATCTCCTTGGTCGCAGTGCCTACACGCCGTTTGGGCGTGGCCACACACCTGTTAAAAAAAAAAATTTATGATGACGGCATCAATCTTCGCGTAGGGTGAATGAAGTGGCGAGAAAACTCCGCTATCTTCTGTGAGAGAAAAATGCGCCCGAATTTGAAAGGAACGCTCTACACCGCAGTTGTGCGTCCAACGCTCACATACAGTTCAGAATGTTGGACGATGTACAAAGAGTATGAAAGTAAATTAACGGCAGCTGAGATGAAGATGCTTCGCATGACAGCAGGAGTGATAAAGCTTCATCGAATAAGACGTTCGAAGGTCCGTGGAAGCCTTCACATCAAGGAAACCATCGTACAAAAGATAGAGCGCGACCGGCTCAGCTGGTATTGGCACGTTCAAAGAAGAGATCATTTGAACCCAGTTAAAAAGGCAATATCAATGAACGTTCCAAAGACATCGTTAGGAACGAGAGGCAGGCCTATAAACGCCTGGATCATACAAATGCAACAACACCAGCATTTGATTGGCCTCAGCAAGCAAGTGATCGAAAATAGGCCTGTCGATATTTTCTGAGGTCAAATAGGTGAACCCCACAGGCGGATTAGTAGAAATGCGGTGAAGTGGCTATATTCAGTTCGGTTCCACTATCGGTCGGGACAATAATCTCAAGACAATGGAAATCCTCTAGTCTCCCTACTGGTTGTCCAGCAATGCATATTTGAGTCGAAGTGTGTGTTCCAAGACTGATCATTTTAGTTTTTGTCGTAATAATTTTCAGCCCGACGACACCTGCCTCCCTCTATCTGCTGCCATTCCGTTGAGGTCCATGATTATGTAAGAGAGTAAGCATACATTGTCAGCGTAGTCAATATGTTTTAGTTTTATGTACAAGTACATCGAAATCTCCCCTCTCCCGTCGAAAAGCTGCACGAAGCACATCGCTAATCACCAAAGCAATAGCATTAGTGAAAGACTGCAACCTTGTCTTGCCCGATGAAATATACCTATACATATGCACGTACCAATATATAAGAAGTACCATATAAGTAAGTAAAAAAGAAAAATTGTCTTAAGATTCATCTACAGTGCGTTCTTTTTGGTATAGGGAACCATAAGTTTGCCAAAAGCACTAAAGATACAGCTTAATTATATTTCCTTACGCAGTCAATAAGCTCGAAGAGTTCCGGGATTTATAAACATTTAAAGTTGCATTTTTACGTTTCATTGTGGTGCTAAAGCTAGACGTAGGCTTTCCGACTTCCACCAGCAAGAAAGATATTTTGATGGAGGGTTTGCATTCTAGCTCAAATCAGGTTCTCAAAGGAAGCTTTGCCAGAAAATGGTACAGTCTCCCAAATCTCTTTTATAATTGGTGCAAAAGCTAGTTAATTAAATATTGGCAGAAAGCTTGCACGTCATCTGCTCCATTACTTAGCGCTTGCTTGGTGATATGGCATAAGGAGTTTAAGCAGGTGCTAGAAATGCCAGCCTTAGATACTGCATAAGCATACTTGGAAGAGATATAACAAACGCCAACCGGAAGAAATATTGGTGGGTCGGCTCGGTTGGACTACGACCTGGAATGAGGTTTTGGCTTCACCGATGAAAGCGTAAATCAAAATAGAATAAATATTTGGCGCAACAGGCCTTTCAGTGCCACAGCCTAGCTTCTCGCAACAACTCGTGTTGTGTGCGTTATATTTTTCACACGAATATAACGGATCTACAGTTTAGTGCGGTATCCGAAGGACAATTTGGTTTGAGAAGCTTTGTCAAGATACTCTCGGTTGTTTGTCAGACGTTCGCGAGGGGTGGGAGCGTGAAAAAAACTTTTTTGTGTTTTCTGGGATTCGAAATTGGAACCTCACGCGCAGTGGGCCGACACACTAACCACGTACACCACGGCGCCCACATTGATAGCGTAGATGGCACATTTATTATTCGCCGAACCTTTGTATCGAGGGAATGAGGATCACATGTTAGGACCCAGTCCTGTCGCAAGTATAGTTAGGATAGGTTTATTTTGTTTTATTTCGTATTTTAATTTTAAGAAAAAAGAATTGTATTTGTGTAAGGTTTTTCAATATTTAGGTTCAAAGCAACTAATAAGAGGATGCATGTTGCTAGTCTAGTCACAACGAGGTAAACACTAAAGTGCAAAGACTTGGGTGCCTCTGTATCACCGCGGCCATGAGAACATGTCCAACCGCAGCCATGGAAGTACTCCTAGAGCTAACACCGCTCCATCTTGTAGAGCAAAATGCAAAGCGGACGATTCTATGGATTGCAATAGAAAGTATTGGTATGGAGAGATGCGTTGGTTCCAGGGAATACGATGCACTTGTTAAGAAACAATATCAGAAAAATTAACTTTCGGAAAAACTTTTGTACAAAGTTAAGTAATAAGAAACAATGGTGGAACGAAACTACGACATACGGACTGGGCAACCGCATGATAAGAGAACTGAGGAAGGAACAGGGGCAGGCGTGTTTGAGCCAAGGACAAATCACTCAGAACCCAAGGGGCAAGAGTGCCTGCCAGCATATTTCAAGCTGAAATATGTGCTATAAATAGATGTATCCAACCCAATCTCGAAAGAAGAGACAGCAACTACGACATAGCAATACTGTCAGACAAGGAGCTGCAGAACCTTTCACTTAACCTGAACCACTCTGCGAAATAGAGGAACGTACCATACGCGAAGAATTCAGAAAATGGAGAAAAAAGACATGGCAAGGAGCTGGAATAATACCACAGTTCTAACAAGCTGGGATGTTACGACCCGAAAAGATTCGAAGCCTGTATCTGCCTTAAAAAGAATAACCCATGAATCCTAACAGACTTCCTAACGGGGCACTGCAAACTCAGTGAGCATTTACGGAAACTAGGTATAGCAAATGAAGGCCTTTGCAGATACTTCAATGAGTTAAGCGAGACTCTGGAGCACCAGCTGGAATCATGTGGGGAACTGACTCACAAATGATTGAAATACTTGGGTAATTACCAAATAACAGATGAGGGTATACCAACTCATTCTCAGATTCCTAAAAGAAACTGGGTTGGAGAGAGACTTCTAATGTGTACTATTCTCGAAAAGGCAAAGCAAGAGTAGTTGACCTTCAAACACAATTCCGAAGGAATTATAATGGGAGGGGAACTCTAACGAGGGAATAAACCTCTCCAAAGTACTAGCAGGGGGCACAATATACCACTAGGTGGCAGTGCAAAATAACCCTGTACAAATAATAATAATAATAAAAACTACTGACAGATTTTGTGCAACTCGGCTTAAAGGATTCGTCTGTTAAGGATGATCCCTGATACTGAGGATTCCAAGCAGACAAAATGATTGAGCTTATAAACTTAGTGCCAGGCCCTTAGCGGGCTGTCATCGGTGCGTTTGCAAGCATTGAGGCGGAAGCGGCTAAAATGGGTTTAGCGATAAACGAGGGCAAAATCAATATGCTGTCAATAAGAAGGGACAGCTAACACCTACGAATTGGACAGAACGTCACAGTGGGCAGCTATAACTTCGAGGTAGTAAGGGACTTTGTCTACCTTGGCTCTGCTGTAAACTCCGAGAACAACATCGGCGCAGAAATCAAGTGAAGACTTACTCTTGAAAATAGCTGTTTTTTTGGGCTTATAAGGCAATTCAACAGTAAAGCCCTATCTCGGGAGCTAAGGAGAGTCTATAAAAGACCCTGATCATTCCAGTCCGACTTTACGGTGCTGAAACATGGACTTTATTAAAAGCGGATGAAGATATCCTTGGTCGCTTCGAGAGAAAAATTCTTCGTAAGATTTTCCGTCCCGTTCACGTTGACGGGTTTTTGAGGAAAGGATTCAATCCATACGAACTATACAGCGACATCGACCTAGTGAAAAAACTGCGTATTGGACGTCTGAGATGGCTAGGACATGTAGAGCGAATGGACACCAATGCTCCGGCCCACAGGATCTTCAAATCTAACCCCGAGGGACGATGCAGTAGAGGGAATCATCGCCGTAGGTGGCGCGCACGAGTTCAAGGGGACCCCGACCAACTTGGAGTGCGCAACTGGAGGCAATTAGCTAAAGACCGAGCTAAATGGAGAGGCTTGTGGTTGAGGCCCAGGTTCACCCCGATCTGAAGCGCCACTTAAGTAAGTAAGTAAGTAGGCCCTTGCAAGTGAAAATAATGTACTCCAAGGAGAACTCAGTAGCCGATTCGAAAATAAGAATAAAAGGATTAAGGACCTTATGTAGTATCATATATACATACATACGAGTAGGTGCATACTCTTCACCATTTGCATTTATTTACCATAATTTTCGTTTCATTACTTTCTCGCTATTTTCTACTAAAGCAAAGCAAAACAAAATCTAACCAAGAAACTCTTGAGTCTTTACCAAATGCGACCAAGGATGCTGCTGATGTTAGCCACCGCGCGAGATGGTCTCATGTGTGTGCTTGTCTCTCCTGTCTCAGAAGCAGCTTATATGCTGATGCATCGCTGCTGTATCTGCTGCCCTGGCCTGGCCAGCGCATGTAAAGCGTCAATAGACAAATCGAGCATTCAGATTTACGCGATTTGTGTGCGCCAAGTGGTATGCGGCGCGCGCGGATTGTTTGCTTTTGTTTCTCTCTGTATCCGTATCCACCTTGTTTTGTTTCTGTTCGCTGGCAGCCTACCCCCCGATCCCGACCCACCGCAAATTGTAGTTCGCGTATTTCCATCTATTTTCATGAAAGATTTTTATATAATTGCCTCTTTGCGCTGAACGTACGTATTCATCAGAGAAAGATACTTACAAGGCGACCTCTATAGCGCCTTGTTTTCGTTTGTGTGTCTCTCTACCTATAATAGATACACATAGTTTCAATAATATTATAATAATGTGCTTCTTCTTCTGCTTCGTCGTTTTCTGATGCTTTGTGGATGGATCAGGTAGGTTTTGGTATATACTACATATATGTATTTTGCTTTCTTTTCTCGGTTTTTGCCTGCCTATGTGGTGGCTCGTTTGTATCTTTCTTTGATTGAATTATATTTTTAGCGCAATGTGTACAGTACGAGTACATAGATACACACAAGGTAGCATAACTGGGCTTATAAATATGTTGAAACAAAAATTAAAGAGGTAAAAATAATGAAAAGAAAATAAAACAAATTTTCCTGGCGAATCTAAGAAGCAATGTAAACAGATACAGGGTGGCAGTGCTTCATTGAAGCATCATTTTGTGTTTGGCAAGTTTGATTTCTTTTCTCTGAAGGTCATATACCTTTTAATTGGAAGGGAACTAAAGCCGTATCCGAAGGGCGTAAAGCGAAAACCTTGTTCGTATTCTCTATGATTGGTACCTTGAACCCGCAGCCCAGTAATCCAACGTCTTCTCATAGGAACTGCATCTGGCATCCCATTGGTATCTGCAAGCCGAGATGGTCGCTCTGCTGCATGCGTTAGATCACTGGAAATGAGGTAAGGTTATGCAGAAGAATATCCTAATAGTACTTAATAGTCAGGTAGTGATTAGGCGCAGATATTGATACTTCATTGGCCTTGGAACATCTCCAAAAACTCAACGAATGTGCAATCAAAATGAATTGACATTTGCCTAGTTGAAGGGACATCGAAGGAAAAGGTGGACAATCTGGCGAAGTAGTAATAAATCTCCGAATATCTTGATCCCGAACTATTTGCTGCACCAGGCAGAGGAATGGAAAGCGAATTGATCCAGAAATAGGCCACTGCTGAATACCATAAGCGATAGTCAGCTGTATTGGGTGTAAACAAATCAAAATTAAGTTAAAGATTTTGGAAGGCTATGTCGAACGAAATATTTTATTCATACTTAAATGGTTAGTAGCATTCATGAAAATACGTGGTAACTTCAGACATCATTTTAAGAAGAAAAGTGACAGCAGCATATATATGATATTATGCCAGTGTTCACTATTTACTAGCTAGGAAGAGAAGAGGGATATTGCACTACCATAGGATAGAAAAGGTAACTTTCAATCAAATACTGAGTGGGGATCAAGCACAGGAGCTCTGAAAATTGAACCACGATATCCTTGTAGCTGCATGTTCTTAAGCAGAAGAGGGCGTCAAAAATCGGTATAGATGTATCGTGAAATGAACTCTGCATTGCCTGGATAAAGATCGTAGATCCCATCACCAGATCAAGTATTAGTGCGTCACATTAACAAAGCTAATGCACCATTCCTGCGAGCCAAATATCGTAAGCTTGCTTGTCAGGTATCCTGATCAACGAGCGTTAAGCTCATGAGTACGGCCTTATCGAGAGGGCACTGATTTTGTATTCTGAAACCCTAATGCAGTTGGCGTTTCTTTTGGGCCTAGAAGGTAATTGAGTAGGAATAACTGAGCATTTTTGGGCCTAGAAAGTAATTGAAAGCGAAAAACCGAGGAGGATTTACATAGAATCCTCATCACCCCAGTCCTGATTTACGGAGCAGAATCATGGGTTTTATAGAAAACCTCCTTAGTCATTTCTAGAAAAAAAAGTTGATCGATTTATCCTCGTTGGAAAGCGGAGGAGAAGATTCGACAAAGGTTATACAGCAACATTGACCTTGTCAGAAAGATTTGCATCCAGCATCTAAGATATCTAAAATATATAAGTGTACTGACACCACGGCACCAACCCGAAAAGTATTCAAATCCAACCCGGAGGGAGGAGGGAATTAAGAAAGCAAGAAAGCCTTTTACTCATGTAGTAGAATTTTTGGTAGAACCTGGGGACCCTCCCCCAAAATCATACTATGAATGTATACGGCTATAGTTAGACCCATACTGACTTACGGCAATCTAGTATGATGGCCGGCTGTCAACAAATCCACCAACTTAAAGGCAATCACCAAAGTTCAAAGACTAGCGTGCATTGGCATTACCAGTGCAATGAGGACAACCCCAATCGCAGGACTCAAGGCTATTCTCAACCTGCTACCGCTAGACATCTTTATACGCACATCAGCAGCCATTAATGCTATAAGAATTAGTCAGTCAGCGAACTGGAAACCAAATAGAACAGGTCACTCGATGATCCTACTCGATTACTTTGGCCTCGTGCCCGTAACGGATTACATGACGCCACTTTGTAAGGCCTTTCTCTACTGCCTACCCTAGCAGGGAAGATTGGAAAAGTGGTCATATACCTAATGCCGAATCTATAGCCATCTACACAGGTGGTTCAAAAATGAGCACTGGTGTAGGATCAGGTATCTCCTCCTACCCTCTAAGTGTATTAAAATCCATACGACTTCCAGACCACAGCAGTGTTTTCCAAGCAGAGGTCTTAGCAGTGGCAACTGCCGCCCGTGAGTCTGCGGTAAGGGCAATACCGCCAGAAGGTATCACCATCTTTATCGAGAGCCAGGCAGCTATAAAAACGATTACTGCCATAGAAATTAAATCGAAGCTTGTGAAGTGTTCTCGAGAAGAGCTCAGGGTTCTTGGAACACAGCACAAGGTATCGCTCTGTTGGGTCCCTGAACACGAGGGTATCCCAGGCAATGAGAAAGCCGACGAGCTGGCGAGAATTGGCTCAGCAGCCCTACCAGAACAGTTGACCTCCCTGTGCATACCCCGCCTTGCACACTCAAGCTCGCTGCAGGAAATAAAGCCATTAAAGAGGCGAACACAAGATGGAACTCCATGGAAACTTGCGCCATCACTAGGAAGCTATAGCCATCTTTCGACAAAGCAAGGACTGAGAGAATTACTCAGAAAGATAAAAAATCCCTCTCCACCCTTGTGGGCATCATCACGGGGCACAACACTCTGCGGTACTACATGACGAAACTACGCCTCACGGAGGAGAAACTCTATAGAGGCTGTGGTGACGAGGAAGTTTTTGAGGACACAACCCACTTCCTGTGCCACTGTCCGAGTCTTCAACACTCCAGGAAAAAGTTCCTTGGTAAATATTTCTTCCAGGATCTTGAGGAGTTCTCCTGCATTTCGACAGAGAAGATGCTGAACTTCATCAAACCATCAGGGTGGTTTGTATGCAGAAATGAAGTAAGTGACTGAGTTAGTAGTTTTTAGTTCCATTGGGTAAGGGATTACTTTTTCCCCCATGTGTACCACAATGGGTCAACGTTGACTTGAGTGTGGCAGAGAGCGTCCCTCCCTGCCTGCGGATACTGAATTAGTTGCATTATACAACATTCTTGACATAGATTCGTAGTAAGCATAATGAATCTCAGCTGCACGAGAGCTTTCCCGAGTACGCCTGGCTCTGCTCTAGACGCTTTGCTGAACTTACCTCCCCTTGATACTTGCATCATGGGTTGTACTATCAAAGCCATCCATCGTCTTAGGCGGGACGGTTTTTGGTATACTCCACACTGGAACTTTGATGAACTTGCTCGAAACTTATCTTACGACTCCTGTCTTATGGATATGCCGTCTGATGCAATTACACCAGAACTCCAGCTGATGCGCAAATTCAGAGTCGACTTTTCTTGTGTCCAGGACTGGCTTCGGTCAGAGTCTGAGCCGGGAATGGAATGTAGTCGTATTTTCACGGATGGTTCCAAAACCAGTCAAGGGTCTGACGTGGAAATCGACAACATTATACTTCTTTTCTCGTTAGGCAAATGTGAGTCTGTTTTCCAAGCGGAAACTCATGCAATCCTAATGGCCATGAACTATGTTGTGAAGAACAGGTGGTAGGGGCGTAGCATTTGTATCTGTAGTGACAGTCAGGCTGCGCTTAAGGCCTTGCTTAACCCTTTAACCACTTCCAAAATAGTTCGTGAAACCAAAAACTGTTTGAACTCGGTCGCAAGGCTGAATTCTCTGTCTCTTATCTGGGTCCTAGGTCACACTGGGATCTTGGGGAACAATATCTCCAATGAGATTACTAGACAAGGCTCAGGGGAGGTTTTCTCAGGCCCCGAACCCGCGTTGGATCTCCCAGCGTCCTCGGTCAGGGCTTCCATTGACGATTGGGTCTCTCACGAGCACAATTGTGTGTGGCATGACTCTCCAGGACGCAGGTTGACTAAACGCATGCTCCCGGACGTCTGTAAGAAATCAGCAGCATTTTTGCTGTCACTCAGCAGAAAAGACTGTAGACAATTTATTGGCGTCTTGACAGGCCACTTCGCTTTTGCCAAGCACCTCGACGTGTTAGACTTAAGTGACACTACAATCTGCGACACTTGTGGAGAGAGCGACGACACCGCGGAACATTATCTCTGTGAGGGTCCGGCCTTTGCTCGTATCAGGTGGCAGATCTTCGGTGCAGATGTGGTGAGTGCTGGTACTGTAAGCAAATCAGGGTTTGCTCTCTGGCAGTACTGTGGACCAGTTGCGTCTGAGTGCTCCAGTCGAGTGTTTCCTATCCCGACAAAAATAAGCCAATTTGCAATCGGCCCTAAATGCAGTTAAAATGTATTTTGATAACTGGAAGATTAAAATTAATGCTTCAAAGACTCAGGCTATCTTTTTTACTAGGAAAAGAAAAGCCTGTTTCTTACCAAGCAACAGATTCACTTTAAATAACAGAGAAATGGATTGGATGACCAGTGCTAAATACCTTGGGGTATACTTAGATAAGACTTTGACTTACAGTTTACACATACAGGAAATTATAAGAAAGGTGAAAATCACAATTAAAATAATGTATCCCTTTATAAATCGAAAATCAAAACTAGGCAATGAAAACAAGCTCATAATATTTAAAGTTATTTTCCAGGCTATCATGTTCTATGGCTCACCCATATGGGGTAAAAGCGCCATGAGCCACATTCGTAAATTGCAAATAATGCAGAACAAAGTGCTTAAAATGATATTAAATCTACCTTGGTACTTTTCAACTGCTCAATTGCATGAACTATCTAATATTGAAAAAATACCCGATAGAGTAGCAAGATTGAATGAACGCTATTATTGGTCTTGTAGCTCATCTGATAACCCCTTGATATCAGGTCTGTTATAATAATTAATTTATTTATTTATTTATTTAGTTATTTATTTATTTATTTATTTATTTATCAATTTATTATTATTTTTTTTTTTTATTATTATATATTTATTTATTTATTTATTTATTTATTTATTTATTTATTTATTTATTTATTTATTTATTTATTTATCTTCATATACATTTATTTATTCTTTATTTTTTATTTACTGTTTATTTAATTAATATTTATTCATTTATTTGTTTATTTATACATTTATCTCTATATAAATTGTACATATATATTTATTTATTTATTTATTGGTTTACTTGTACCTTAGTATATTTATTAATTTATTGTTATTTGTTTAACCCGAAATCAAGGCTTCGTCACGTTTATGTCCCACCACAACTTCTCTCCTTCCAGGACGAATAAAACCCCCACGTTTTAATGAAGGTTTTTTTTTATTCTCATATCTTTTTCCTTCAATACTAATTTAGATCTGTGATACTTTCTTTTGCTAACTTATATAATATTTTCAGTAGTAAGGTAGAATGATACCATATCTCTGTAAATTGTGCAATTGATGTTTTTTAAAAAGAGAATGTTTAATTTGGCTGAAATAAATAAAAAAAAAAAAAAAAAAAAAAAAAAAAAAAAAAAAAAGCATAATGAATGTGTGAGAGATAACAGGTCTACAAACTTATATAACTTCAGTCAGCGGTCAAAGCTCTGGAAACGCCAACAATGAGATCTAAGTTGGTTAAACATTGCCGCGAATCTCTTAACGAGATTGCGACCAGATGCAACATTACTCTGTGCTGGATCCCGGGCCACAGAGATATTCCAGACAACTGCAAAGCAGTTGAACAAGCCAAACTAGGCACCGGTTTACCTCTAAATGATAACAGAGAAGTACCGGCACCCCCAATACAAACGATGAAACTTCGCATGCTCAACGAAGCGCTAGCAATCGTTAACAATAGATCGGACAGCTTAAGTACGTGCATATCATCCAGAAAGATCTGGTCTCTACTAGATGCAAAGAAAACTAAAAGACTCCTATCTTTAAACAGAAGGAACATAAGCCTCACAGTAGGAATAATCACAGGACACTACCTTGTAGGTAGACATGCTATTAGAATGGGAGTCATATCTAATGATTTCTGCAGAAGCTGCAGAAATGGGGAAGAAGAGGAAAACAACATTCATCTCCTACTAGGTGAATACTTCTTTGAAGACCTAAGCGATCTATCTAGCATAGGCATTGTAAATTTATATAGATTTATATCAAAATCGAACTGGTTTAGCTGACACAAAAGCTTACACTTCGCCCTTCCTTACAACAGGAAGTAACTCATGCGGGGTACTCATAGTCACCTGCAGCATAGAAATAGGCTCGATGGAATCAGTCGCCATCCCCACTCCACGCCGTATTGGTCACCATCAGATGACCCTCTCAAATTATACCAGACTAGCACAATACCATATCAGTAACAGGGATTGATTGAGTCAATCAACTCTACTACTCTTATGCACCCTACTACCTGCACGGTGCACCTAGGTACTAAGGGTTTGATTGATTCGTCACCCTACCTAGCCCAACCTATTACCACATTACACATAGTTCGACTGCATAATAGTGCAAAGGTTCGATTGAATCAGTCACCTTATTTACTCTTATGCACCCCACTATCTCCACGGTCCACCTAGGTATGAAGGGTTCGATTGAATGAGTTACCCTACCTAGCCAACACCAAATGCATAGTAGTACCAAGAGTTTGGTTGAATCAGTCACTCTTATACCTTTATGCATTCCTACATCTTCACGGTCACCCAGGCCGCACTACCAGCCAATAAAATTTGCACAAGAGTACAAGGGATTCGATTGTATCAATCAGGCCAATATTCGTTTGCACACTCTACCTTCCCGGTCCACCTTGACTTTAGGGTTGATTGAGTCAGTCACCCTACTTAGCCACTACAGGCACAGTAATTCTTATCCATAACCCTCCTGAGAACGGTAGCGGTTCCCGAGTACCCGGTGATTCCTCCGAAACAATCAACATGTGGTATCGCAATGAACCTAAATGGTCTAAGTGTGCCCTCACTCTGTCAGGTCCTTACCTAACCTAACCTGACTTATAAGGCTTGGGTATGTGTTGAGAAAAGTTGTTTGCAGCAACTGGCGGGAAACAATGCTCCCAGCTAACACCTGATGAGTAAAGAGTATGAGACAATACCCCGACGTTTTTACAACGACTGTAAGCTGGTCATCCTCAGACGATCTTCGCGTGGTAAGTTATAGTAGTCCATTCAAAAAATACAGCCTAAGGCAAAACGGATCAATAGATTCAATTTTTTCATATGGGCTTCGTAAAATGCGACCATACTTGGCTAGCACCTGCAAATTCTAAAATATGACACAAATGCATGACACAAGGCATGCGTATTTTTAAAACTATAATAAAATACTAACCACTCTTATCCATATTTGGAGTTGTTTTGTAATTCCTCGCTCGTAGAAGTCCTGAATTTTTTTTTTTTTTCGCAGAAGAAGTGATCTAATTAATTGCAGAGAAGTGAAGTTCACATCTGCACAAATTTTCGAACAACCTAATGCAAACTTTGTCGGGATCAGTCTAAAATATCTTTGGTTAAGTTTCGACGGAGTATGATCATGGAATGGTCTTCCGTATGGAAGAATAGACAAAAAACGACGAGCTCTGTGGACTATACGAAAACATAAACTTAAATGCAAAGCTCCGAATTCGTCGGCTGGGTTAGCAAAATACTTAATTTGCAGCAAATGATGTTTGTTTTTAGTTAAGGCTCAGATCCATTCCGAGCCAAAGCAATATATGATGTTGGGTCAAGTCACCCTGTCTTTGATAATGAAATAATATTTCATTAAATTCCACAAAATATCTTCTTCGACATCCGTCGGAAAATTGAGAAAAAACTTCAAAACCGTTCCCTACTGAGCGGGTCAATAACTTAATTTCTCATACCCAAGGAAACGAGATTCCAGGTGATTTAGCAGACCTACCAATGGTCCACAATAAATAAAATAAAAAGAGCATTTAGATTCAACTCTCGACGTCGAGCAGGCAGGATTTCGTGCTGGATCCTCCTGCATCGACCATATAAACATCGTACGGATCATCATAGAGCAATGTGTCGAGTATAGGCCTCTGCTACATTTACAGTTCAGAGCTTCAAAAAGCCTTTTGACAGCTTGAGTCGAGATGTTATCTGGTTGGCCCTGCGCAGGATAGACATCCCAGAAAAAATCATAGCTATTATAAAGGCTACATATGAGGTTAGCAAGTGTTAGTGTTGTTGTTCTTAGTAGTCATCGGTGATGCTTTCTGTACAGCATTGTCGGATGGAGACCATGGAATTCAATGGACTATGACATTCTGCTAAGCTCACTCCGACGAAGCTGATGGGCCGTTACCTGATGGCCTATATTCTTAAAGTTGTGGCAATTAAAATGGGCTGAAAATAAGCACAGTCAAAACAAAAAGCTCTGACACTTAAATCTCCCGCGCTCAATACCAGACAGCAAGTCGAGAATGTAGGAAACACCGAACTAGATGTGTATAGCAAAATTGAGAAGGCAAAAGCTGCATTAGGGTACATTTGGCTGCGACTCTTCCCATCTAATGTAAAACCAATACTGCTTTATGGACGTCATACTTGGAAGGTGAATACCACTATCGCAAGCTATAAATCATCTTAAACATATGCCTAAAAATCATATCGAGGATATTTTGACCCAATCGTATCTCTAACGAGAACTGACCAAGAACTTACAGGCACTACGTTACGAATGAAAAAGTGCATCTTGAGAGAACTCTATAAAAAGAACAATCCAATAAAATCTAATCACCCTCTTGCGCTTAATAGATCATACTTAATACGCTTTCATAAGCAAGATTACAGGCCACAAGCTGCTGTCGACACACACATTTAAGTACAGCTGACCTTTGCAGAGGCTGTGGCGAAGTTGACGCGGATGCGGACTTAATCCATTTCCTATGTGAATACCCAACATTTTAGAGATCCACGATGACAGGCTTGGGAAAACTTAACTAACAGCTTAAGCGAGATGTCAGAGTATCTACTAAATACCATTCTACAATTCATATTGGAGTTGGAATGGTTCAGGGACTCACATTTTGTTTCGTTCTTTACTCTAGTTCCATGATGGGTAGTCCACAATAGACCAAATAACGGATTTATAGAGATCCAAGTTAAGGCTATACTTAATATATATAAAAAACCTACCTTGCCTTAATTGCTCTTTAAATGGTCGCCTTTTTCAGAATGAATCAGGCCAGTAAGTCTAAGGGATAGGACGGCGTTTGCTTAAAATATTCCTCATTTATGGCACCTAAGACAGATCACGATAGTCTTAAAAGATTTCATCAAATCTTCCGAAGCAATTCTCGTATTTGTATCTGCAAGCTGTATTTATGTACAATACAACTTCAAGTAATTATAAAATATTTGCTCCCCTTAATTTTCCTTATGGAAGACAGGACTAACGTTTTAGTATCTGAAGGCAAATAATACCAGTTCTGGCCTTCGTTGCAAATTTATCAGATCACTGCAAGCGGCACTATGCCTTATGTTAATGGCATAACGCTTGTTAACAAATTTAATAGCTACAAGCTATTCGCGGGTACTTCATTTAATCGGAACTATAAGGCACCTCGAAGTAGTTTGTAGTATACTTACATAATCACTATAAAAGTTGAAAAGATAAGTAAATTACCTGAAATTACCACCCTGTAACAACATCTAAACTAAAATCGAAACCAAAACAAATAAACAGTCGTAGAAACTATTTTTCCCGTTTTTTTTTTACTTTTTTTTTCTTTTTGCACACACTGAAACCTCTCCTGGACTAACTCTATCTAGGTATTCCCAACGGGGCCCCAGAGCAGTAGTGTGAAGTTTGTCCAAGTTCGATCGGTTGATGTGGAGGCCTGGAGGTGGGATAGATACGTCCAACTGCACATACTCCCGTACTCACTATGCATTGCGAAGTAAGGTAATAATAACCAGAGGCATGCTACTACTCGCCTAGGTGAATAATATCTATCTGTATCTATTTGAAATGTTTTGTTTGTATCTACACTGTATGTACACATATTGAATGCGCTCTGGGGTTAGGTAGGCCAAAGCGTACATATTGAGATACATCCATGGTGCGTGCTTGTGGACGAAACAAACGACGATGATGATGATGATTGTGGGGGATTTCTGTTGATGCAAAGTGAAAAGTTTTTAATGTGCTCACATTTGATCATCATTTGTTGTACAATGGGGTATATAGATGGTACCGCAGCGGAGCACGTTGGCACCACTGGTAGAGACTGCTCTCTGTACTTTGGGGTTTTAATATTTATTAAAATGATTTTTCATGTTTTTATGCTTTTCGTTGCAAAATGGCATTGCTGTGGATTGCATTCTATCTCTCCCACTGTTCAGTTTTATTTTTCTATTCTACTGGTTATTATATCTGCTATTGGAAATAGTTATAACTACAGCGTGTTTGGGAAACGTTTTTTTTTTTATCATATTGTAATGTCCACAAGTGCAACGCTAAAGAAACTCAAACATGAGATCGAGAATCTAAAACCTAAGAAATCTCCTGGTTATGATTTGATTATCGGAGAAATTCTCAAAGTTTTACCTAGAAAAGCATTGATTAAGCTTCTCCCTATTGTAAATGCTGCACTTAGATTAAAACACGTGCCGAGCCAATGGAAAGTTGCGGAAGTCATAACGGTTTTAAAACCAGGATAACCGCCAAATGAGGTAAAATGGTATAGATCAATTTCCCTTCTTCCAGTCATATCCAAAATTTTCGAGAGGATATTACTAAGGCGTCTCCAACCTGTTATAGAAGAAAATAATCTTATCCCTGACCAACAGTTTGGATTCAGAAGCAAGCATTCGACGATTGACCAGGTGCATAGAATTACTGACGTAATCGAGAAAGCACTTGAAGAAAAAAAAGATTTGATCAAGCGTATTTCTTGACGTCTCGCAAGCCTTTGATAAGGCATGATGGCTTGAAATGCAAACTACAACAAGTTCTCCCTCTATGCTTATACGATATTCTAGAATCATATCTCGGTAATGGACTCTTTCGTGTTAGACATTGAGTCGAATACTCCGAGCTCAAAAAAATGTCAGCCGGCGTACCGCAAGGAAGCGTTCTTGGGCCGCTTCTCTATTTGCTATATACTCGTGATGTACCGAACGAAGATGGCACTCTCCTTGCTACATTTGTCGATGACACCGCTATCCTAGCAGTAGGCAAAACAATCGAAGAAACGACTGTAAAACTGCAAAACGCACTAAATAATGTAAATGAATAGGCCAGGGAATGGCGGATCGCCCTCAACGAATCTAAATCTGTTCACGTGAATTTCACTTACAAGAAAACTAATGACTTGCCAATTTTCCTAAACTCGGCCCGAATACCTTTTGCAAACGAGGCCAAATACCTGGGAATGACACTCGACGCAAGACTGAAATGGAATTCGCACGTGAAAATGAAACGAAAAGAACTCGAAATCAAATATAGATAGATGTACTGGTTACTCGGAAAACATTCCCAGCTCAGTACTGAGAATAAACTGCTTTTATACAAGCAAGTGCTAAAGCCGGTGTGGACCTACGGTATACAACTTTGGGGTTGTACCAAGAAAACAAATGCTAATATTTTTCAAACTTTTCAAAATAAAGTGCTAAGAGAGATTGTCCAAGCACCGTGGTATATTAGAAACGACGATATCCACAGGGGTCTCGGAATCCCGACAATCGAAGCTGAAACTAGAAGCTTCGCGAGAAAGAATAGAAACCGACTAATCGGACATGATGTTATGCCCTTTTTTTTTATGGTTGCGCCAAAGGGTGTGTAATCTTCTAAAGATACCAGTAGCCCGAGCTACTGGCATGCACGATTCGCAAATCTGATTACTCGATGCCAGGAATACGCCTACGTACTAAACCACACCCTGCACACTTCAACCACTCTCCCCGCGGGACTACCGTTAGGTATTACTTTGCGGGGCTGGTTAGCGATTATTGCTTTTCTTTCGATGTCTTCCGCTCCTTGTTTCAAAAGTGTTCCCGGTTGGACTTGGTTGCTCTCTCTGACTCTTTCCAGCCGCCTAAGTTCCTGCACGATTATCGCTGCAACTTGTTTCACCGAGTCCCATATTGCATTCGATGCTATCATATGGTGCACAATGTTTTCGGAGGTTGGTATTTCTCCAATTTTTTCCTCCAGTTCTCTGTGCTCTATATGAAAACGTGGGCACTGAAAAAATACGTGCTGAGCGTCTTCTGAGGCTTCTCTGCAATTTGGACAGTTGGAAGATTCATCGAGCCGGAACCTGTTGAGATACGCTCGAAAGCAGCCATGTCCGGTTAGGAACTAGCTAAGATAGAAATCTACCTCTCCGTGTTTCCGGTCCATCCATTTTTGGATATCCGGTATAAGTCGATGGGTCCATCTTCCCTTTAAGGACTGGTTCCATCACTCCTGCCATGCTCTAATGCTTCGCTGTCTTTCTTCCAGCTTGATATTTTTGACTGACGCTTGAGGTTCCTGAATTTTGGCGTGGTAGGTCCTTTGGAGATATCCGCTGGTAGCATTCCCGCGATGACAACATACTGCCTCGTCTGACACCGTACGAAAGGCACAGTGCACATAATCTGTTGACAGAGTTTATCCTTCTTTCGTAGGTCTTTTTCGTCATAGCTTTAGCTCATATGGGTGCCGCATACATAAGGATGGACTGCACCACCCTTGATAGAATAAGTCTATTTTGTTGCCTAGGTCCTCCTATATTTGTCATTATTCTTGATAATAATACATAATGTTCCAAAGGATAGGGCCTAATACCGATCGTTGTGGAACTCCGCCAGATATGTGGTACTGCTTTACTCCATCGTCAGTACCGAAGAGCAGAAACCGGTTCTTGAAGTAGCTCAGTAATATTTTATATAAGAACCATGGCACCATCATTGACCTAAGCGATTGCACTATGAGTCCTCAATTCGTAGAAGTGAACGCGTTTTTGACGTCCAATGTTATTACGGCACCGTATTTCTTTGCACCGCCTCTCCATCTCCTGCCCAAAATAACTTCTTCCAAGGTTGTAGTTACCCTTCTTATTGCGTCTACTGTAGAACAAGCTTTCCTAAAACCGTACTGCTTGTTGGAGAGTCCCCCGGCTTCATCAATTGCCACTTCTTATCGGGTGCATATGATTCTCTCCAGTATTTTACCCATTGTGTCTAACAGGCATATGGGACGGTACGACGAGGGCTCGTCTGGTGGTTTTCTCCCTTTAGACAGCAGCACTAGACGTTGCTTTTTCCATTGGTCTGGAAAAACTCCTTCTGTTAGACAGTTGCTGTAGAGTTCTACAAATGGTTGCATATTTGTTTTAATGACTAGTTTAAGGGCCTTGTTCGGTATGATGTTATGTCCTGTATGCCCTTGTGGGTCCTAGGGCCTCTACAATGCCTACGCGCCATCGTGTACGGTTTCTGGCAATTTGTCTGAGTTCGCCCCAACTTTTCCCTAACTGCCGTGCCTCCTTCTCGACTGTTCTGCGCCATGTTTTCCGCAGACCGCCAGGTCTTCTGCCATCCTGAGTTAGAGGGTTCCATTACATAGCATGGTTCGCTATGGAACTGTCACCCTTACGGAACGTGCTACCAATCCACTGCCACTTCCGCAGTTGGATGGTTGTGCCTATTGGTCCCTGACTCGTTCTCTTGTAAAGGTGTTCGTTAGAGATACGATTGGGCCAGAAAATCCTTAAGATATTGCGCAGGCACTTATTAACAAACGTTTGCAGCTTTCTGGTGATAGTAATGGTCACTCTCCACGTGCTGCAACCATATAACAGCACGGAGTCAACGTTGGAGCGGAACAGTTTTATTTTGGTGCTCAAACTGATTGCATTGCTTCGCCATATTTTGGACAACATCCCGAACGCGGACTTTGCTTTGGCGATCCTGTTGGCTATATCCAGTTCGGTTCCACCATCAGTCGAGACAATACTCCCAAGATACTGGAAATCCTCTACTCTCTCTACCGGTTTTCCAGCAATACATATTTGAGCCGATGAGTTAGTTCCAAGGCTGATAATTTTAGTTTTTGCCGTATTAATTTTCAGCCCGACGACACCTGCCTCCCTCTCCACATCTCCATAATTCTGTGGGAGAGTAAGCATACATCATCAGCGTAGTCAAGATGCTTCAGTTGAGATAAAAGAGTCCATCGAATTCCTCCGTTTCCCGTCGACAAAGCTGCATGAAGCACATCGCTAATCACCAATAGGAATAATATTGGTGAAAGGATACAGCCTTGTCTTACCCCACTTTGGATCTCAAATTCCTCAGACAACATTCCCCTGTGCAGAACGTGACATTTGGAGCCTTCATATGTAGCTTTGATAATAGCAACTAGTTTATCGGGAATACCTCTCCTGCGTAAGGCACGCCAAATAAACTCCCTGTTGACACTATCGAACGCCTTCTCAAAATCGATGAACAACAGGTGCAGTGGGGATCGATATTCAAGACACTGTTCGATGATAATCCGCAGGGTGTTGATGTGGTCGGCACAGGAGGATCCAGAGCGGAAACATGCTTGTTCGGCATCGAGTGTGTCTTCGAGATGTTGTTTGATTCGCTCAAGGATGATTTTAGCTATTATCTTAGCTACAGCAGGCAGCACGCACATACCCCTCCAGTTTCCGCACTCCATTAAATTTCCTTTCTTAGGAAGCTTGACGATCATTCCGTTTTTCCACTCGTTAGGAAAGCTCTCAGCTTCCCAAGCTCTCTCTATAAGTGGAGGCAGAAGCTAGGCCGATGTTGTGGGCGATGCTCGTAAGAGCTCTGCTGGAATACCGTCAATTCCTACCGCCTTGTTGGTTTCGAGTGCCTTGATCGCGGTAATGATCTCATCTTTACTGGGAATTCGTGGTGCGTATTCGGGAACTCCTCACCTCGGGCATCTCAGTCTGATTTGGGAGCATATGAATACACGGTTCAAAATCGTAGCAAAATGCTCTTTTCATCTCTTGAGCTGATCCTCATGCGAAATGAGCAAGGAGCCGTCTAGTCTTTTCACTGGGTGTTGGCTGGAGCTGCGACCACCTGTCAGCTCTTTCGTGATTCTGTAGACGGCCCTGCTGTCGCACCTCCGTGCAGCTTCTTCTGCTTCTGTAGCCAGCGCATTGATGTAGTTGCGCTTGTCACGTCGCACGCTACGCTGAACTTCTCCCATCTTCATGCGATATAGGAACTCTAGCTCGCTTCTCGCTGCTGCTGGGGTAGCTGCAACGCGAGCTTTCAGCTGTTTTCGTTCGTCTATCCCTCTCTAGGTATCCTCGGAAGCCACGCCCTATGTCTTCCCTGCGATCGACCGACAATTCTTTCAGCACCAGATGTAAAAACATTTTTCACAGCATACCAATGGTCTTGGATGATTGCGGGCATTGAGCTGCTGGTTGCTTCCACGCCTTGCGAAAAATGTTCCCTGAATTGTTGGCGCACTATCGATGTCTATCGATGTTGAGCTTGGGTATTTTTGTGTTGTCGTGGGATCTTCGAACTGCAGCAGTGCGTAGTTGGAGATTAGCTTTCATAAGATGGTGATCATGTACTATCCCTAATCGGACATGTCAACAATACAGTCCTACAAATTTTGGATGAGAGCAATTTATTGCGCCGACTTCAGAGGACGAAACGTTTCGACTTGGCGAGATAAGTATTATCCGTAAGGACTAAGCGTCTAGATTGCGGAATATGCAGGATCTTTCAGTGGAAAGCGACATACCAAACGTCTTTATTTCATGAGAGAAAAGTTGCTTGATAAATTAATACTTAGTTGCGATATCTAAGAAATTTATATCGAAGGGTGGTGTTTTTGTAGTCAGTAAGAATCTGACACTACTATGAGCACGCGCTTGCTATTCTCATAGTGTCTATAGAAGATTTTTCAACTACCCTCGGAGAAAAAAAAAAATATTGTGATGCTACCTAGAAGTGTGAAGTACTTGAAGAGAGCTTATTTTGTTTAGTAAAATCCTTCCAGCAACAGTTCTTACTCCTTCAGATGCGAGGTGATACTTAAGTATCAGCACAATCTCTTTAAAATTGCGTATTATAATACTGACCTTAGTTCGAAGCCTACTTGGAAACAGAACACAGACCTAGAATTGCAAGAAAGTCTTTGGTAAACGTAGGAGGAGTGTGCCCGTCCACAAACCACTCAATCTGTAGAATGGTTCGATGGACGCATACAATATAAATATGAATCTATTTTATAGTGTGATATGTCATATAAAATTAGCTTATCAAATCATGTCGACAGATTTGCATAGGTAAAAAAGTTTATCATGCATTCGTATAAGAAGAGTGTATAAATCACCACCATCCACTGCATTAGTACAAAAGATTGACAGCAGCCAAAACGTTTATTAGTCTTCAATATTCGACTTGGTGGAAGCAAAGCTTTCAGGGACTTTAATCTACAGAACAGTAGGTTAATTCATCTCATGCATAGACTATTCCCGGAAGATATGACGGGGAACTCAATATGCACTTAATTAATGAACAGGACATCTAGCTTTAAATTGACAAATCTTAAGCGGATACATGAGTTTGCGCCAGAATTAAAATTATTTAAAACTTCCCAAATAATAATCTTTATAAGTAGTCAAACAGTCAATCTGTGGTAGGTTCCTGTGTATTCATGTTGATATAGTAACATAAAATAGAATGAAAAATTCCGTAAGCTACAGAGGAATGGATTAGCAATAGGTTAGATTGGCTGCACAACGGTGCAGATACTCTTAGACCAGTATAGGTCCATTGTGATGATTAGCAATAACAACCCACACATCACTTCTGCCTAATTGCCCTCTTATGCGTTTAATATAAGATTCTCAAACAATGTACGAGTATATACAAAAGGATCGAGGGACCTCTGAACGAAGTTATCCCTATAGAACAAGCCGACTTTCGAACGAATTGAAAACAGCTGCCGTATTCATAAACATTACGGCAGCGTGCGAAAGAGTATGGCATTCTGGAATGGTTGGAAACTCCTTCAAGTTGTACGCTGCAAAAAACTTGCGGATAACTTAACAACACGCTCAGCAACCGCTCCGACAAAGTTTTCATTAATGATAACGTCAGCAAGTTAAGGGAACTAAACAACGGACTACCACAGGGATTGGTACTCGTTCCTCCGTTTTTCCGTTTGTCTTTTCATGACATTCCGAATACACTGGCGAAGAAGTTCGCGAGTGTGATCGATATAGCCCTCGCGGTTCAACATCAACACTTGAATATAATTGAGTAGACGCTTAGACCTTGAGGCTCCGAGTGTGTATTTTAGGAACTGGAGGCTAACACCTAGCATCTCCAAGAAAGAATATTGCAATACGTCTAATTTCTAGCACTGTCGTGTTCAAACCAACTTAGTGGCTGACCTTAAGGTAAGTAAACTTATACCGCTTGGTGCCATAGGAGTGACTGTGCTAGATCTCACAGGTTATGGCCATTATTGAACGAAGAACCAAAAGCCTGTTGGCAATGGTTAAATTTTTTTTTTTTTTTTTTTTTTTTTTTTCGAGGGTAGGTGAAAATCTTCACCAAGACACTATGAGGATCGACAGCGCGTGCTCATAGTAGTGTGGGATTCTTACCCACTAAAAAACCTCCCTTCAAAACAGACTTGTTTTCATTTTTACTATAACTAAGTATTCGACTTATCAAGTAGTTTGCATTTCACGTAATAAGGACGTTTTGCAGGGAACTTCCCATTAGAAGTTCCTGCCAGCTCCGCAGTTTAGACGCGGTTACTTATCGCGCTAAGTCTAAAGGTTTGGTTCTTTGTAGAAGGCGCAGTAAATATATTTCTTCCAAAACTTGGAGGACTGTAATATTTACGTGACTTTCTAGTCGACTTTTATGCTTTCTCGCGTAGGTTTGAATTTCGTCTTCTATAGTTTTAATGCCAAGATCTCTATGGATATCGCTATTTCTGATATACCATGGCGCATTAACAATACCTCTTAGCACTTTGTTTTCAAAAGTTTGTAAAATTTTAATATTAGTTATTTTGGTACATCCCCAGAGTTGTATACCATATCTCCATACGGGCTTTAGCACTTGCTTATATAAAAGCAGTTTGTTCTCTATATTAAGCTTGGAATATTTTCCAAGTAACCAATACATTTCTCTATATTTATTATCTAGTTCCTTGCGTTTTTTCTTAACGTGCGTTTTCCATTTCAGCTTTGTATCAAGTGTCATTCCAAGATACTTAGCCTCGTTTGCAAACGGAATTTGAACCGAGTTTGAAAAGATCGGCAAATTATTTATTTTCTTATAAGTAAAATTTACATGAACAGATTTGGTCTCGTTAAGTGCGATTCGCCAAACCTTTGTCCATTCGTTTACTCTATCCAAAGCTTCTTGCAGTTTTTCTGTAGTATCTTCGACCGTTTTACCTACTGCCAAGATAGCAGTGTCGTCGGCAAATGTAGCTAGCTCAGTGCCTTCTACTCGTGGTATATCACGGGTGTATAATAGATACAAGACTGGACCAAGAACGCTTCCTTGCAGCACCCCAGCCATTATTTCCTTAAAATCTGAATATTCATTTCCAAATTTGACGCGGAATAATCTATTCGTAAGGTAGTTCTTCAAAATATTATATAGGTGCTCTGGCAGAACTTGTCGTAATTTAAACTTTAAGCCTTCGTGCCAGACCTTGTCAAAGGCTTGAGAGACGTCAAGGAATACGCTTGAACAAATCTTTTTTTCTTCAAGTGACTTTTCGATTACATGTGTTATTCGATGTACTTGTTCAACTGTAGAATGCTTACTTCTGAATCCGAATTGATAATTCGTAATGAGATGCCCTTCTTCTATTACCGGCTGTATTCGCCTAATCAATATTCTCTCGAACACCTTGGATATAATTGGAAGAAGCGAAATCGGTCTATAAGACGTTTTTTCATTCGGCAGTTTTCCGGGCTTAAGGACCATTATGATTTCGGCGACTTTCCATTGACTGGGAACATATTCTAGTCTAAGTGCGGCGTTTATAATGAACAGAAGCTTAATTAGAGCTTTTCTTGGTAGGGCTTTAAGAACCTCTCCCATAATTAGGTCGTATCCAGGAGCCTTCTTAGGTCTAAGTTTCTTTATTTCTTCCTTAAGTGTTGCATTTCTTATTACGCTATTGGCTATATAAGACGTATTTATATTTTCAATAAGAGCTTGTCCATCAAACGGTTTGAAAGTTTCTTCCAGGTGGGTGGCAAAAACTTGCGCTTTCTATTTATCATGCCTGGCCCATTCGTCTTGATTTTTCCTAATTGGGGCGGCTTGAAGGTTTTTTAATACCTTTTATAGCCTTCCAAAGCGAGTAATTAGAATCTTTTTCTGCCGTTAAACTTTCTAGGTAAGTTTGCATTTCATTATTCTTAAGGTTTTTAATAGAACTTTTTAGTGAGTTGCACAAACGGTTAAGATGTGCTTTATGTTGCGGAGCCCGAGTTTGTTGCCATTTTTTGCGTGCTTTTCTCTTCTCCTTAATCATCTCTTTTATTTCCTGCGGATAAGTTTGAATGTAGCTGGTTAAATGTGTTCTTAAATGTACGAGTATTCATGTAAATCACCGATCTTAAAATGGTGGTTGAATGAAACCTGGCTAACAGTCAGTGCTGCGTGCTCTCTTCGTTTCATATTGCTTCTGTTTATAGAGACGTCTGATTGCAATTTTCACAAGGGTCTATATATCTTACACATCCAAAATTACCGCTTCCAAAAATTAATCGCATACCACTCAAGTTCTAACTTTACCCCCTAAACTATGTAGAAGGCGCCATTCTATCTGCACCTCTCTGGCATGAAACTATGCATCTCTCTCAATAGAAGCTAGTTTTCATGTGGTATACCGTATAAATGATATAGGTAGACCCTAATAATTTTATAAGCTAACAGCCGAGTCTGCTGTTTTTTTTTTTTTTTTTCTTTACTTTGTTTTGTTGTGCCTAGGAAGGTGAGAATCGTTTAGAGATGAAACTGAGACCGTACTCACTGCTCAGTGCTCAGTTGCAGCATGGGGTTTCCACCCACGATGGTCAATCTTCCCCGTGGAACTATCGTCAGGTTTTACTACGCAGGGTGGCGTTTTTCATTTGCTGTACCTCGCTAAGATATTTCCATTGGATGATTTTAGAACAGCTCATTCACAACTATTGCTGCCAGGCTTTCAACTGCGTTTCATATGTTATACACACTTGGCGTCAGGCCTATTTATCTGTACTGGCGGTCGAGCTTCGTTTGTGAATCTGAAGTAGTAGAAAAAGATATACTCTGCACTTTCTTGCTTTTTGGTACTACAGGGGCATACCGCAGAGTCAACGTACCTAAACCTTTACAAATAAGAACGAACGCATTTATGCGTTAGTAGTTAGTAGTTGGCTTAAGTGAAAGTCTATATCCCCGTGATGTGTCGATTTGGCGACAAACAGGGGCAAAACCAAATATATGCTGTCAACAAGGAGGGACAATTAACACCGACGAATTGGACAGAACGTCAGAGTGGGCAGCTATAACTTTGAGGTAGTAAGGGACTTTGTCTACCTTGGCTCTGCTATAAATTCTGAAAACGACATCAGCGCAGAAATCAAGTGAAGACTTACTCTTGCCAATCGCTGTTCTTTTGGGCTAATAAGGCATTTCAACAGTAAAGCCCTATCTCGAGAACTAAGGAGAGTCCATAAAAGACCCTGATCATTCCAGTCCGACCTTACGGTGCTGAAACATGGACTTTATTGAAAGCGGATGAAGATATCCTTGGTCGCTTCGAGAGAAAAATTTTTCGTAAGATTTTCGGTGCCACTTGCGTTGAAGGGTTTTGGAGAGGATTCAATAATAAACTATACGAGCTGTACAGCGACATTTACCTAGTCAAAAAACCGTGTATTGGACGTCTGAGATGGCTAGGACATGTAGAGCGAATGGACACCAACGCTCCGGCCCGCAGAGTCTTCGAATCTAATCCAGAGGGACGACGTAGTATAGGGAATCCTCGCCGTAGGTGGTGCGCACAAGTTCAAGGTGACCTCGACCAACTTGGAGTGCACAACTGGAGGCAATTAGCTAAAGACCGAACTAAATGGAGAAGCTTACAGGTTGAGGCCCGGGTTCACCCCGAACTGCAGCGCCACCTATTTACTTTTTTTTTTTTGCCTAGGGGGTAGTGGAAAAACGCTAATGCGCACGAGAAACCGTCCCGCTCTGTTTCAAGTAGTGTGAGACTCCTACTCACTATAACACTTTTAACCCCCTTTCAACCTGACACCATCCACTCCGGATGGAGTCACATTTTGTCACATTTTTCTCCTGGTGCGGGTTTATAATATCTTGCCGGTAAAGCTTTCATCAATTTGGTTAACTTACTGAGGGTATATTTACTTCCTCCTCTCTCTTTCTCGATCTGAGTACCGCCTCAATGAATAAAGATAATTTATTGCACGTGTCGATACTCGAGACCATCTTGTTTACGGCATTTTCTGGAGTAAAGTTGCCTATCTCTGACTCCAAGCTATTTCTTTCTGCTGCCCACGTGTTCTAGATGAAAAAGGTGGGATACGCATCGTCTTCCAGACATTCTCCATATTTACAGACTACTCCCTGCTCCCTTCTTTTCTCATCTTGTGCAGGTACCAGTTGAAGTAACCATGTCCGGTAAGGAACTGGGTAATATAATAATCCACTTCACCGTGCTCCCGCTCAGTCCATGCAGCAACGCCTCTGATCAACCGGTAGGTCCACCTTCCCCTCGTTTTGGCGTTCCATCTGTTTTGCCACTTCTGCTTCGGGAGTTTCTTCGCTTCTGTAGCTGCAATTGCCGCGCCTTCTTGTCGTGGCGTCTTCCTTGCTGCTGCTAGGAGATCAATGGGCGTCACTCCTGCGACTGCTAGGGCTGCTGGCTCCAACACTGTTCGGTATGAATTCGTTATCTGAAGGGCTCCTATACGTTGCACCGCGGCCTCTTTCTTCCTGTATATCTCCTTTTTGAGCGCCTCAGCCCGAAGTGCCACCCTAGTAAGTAAGTAGAGTATCGGCCTACCAATGCTCCTATGTTGGGAGGTCCATCGTCGTTTTAGTGATATATCCCATCTTTGCTGCCACTCTGTCACACTTTGATTCATGCCTTTTTCTCTAATTCCTATACAAGTAGTAGCTGCATTTCATCTACGGCGATGCCAACTGGCATCATTCCTGCATTAACGAAAATTGCTTTATCCAACACCATATATGTGCATTGAGAAGGCATAGAGAGTTTGTCTTTGTTTTTAATGCATGCGCCCAAATTGGCGCTGCATAAAGAACAATAGATTGCACTACCGTCGTTAGAAGTAATCTTCTACTTTGTCCCAGACCTCCAATATTGGGCATCATCTTTCAGCTGGATCCAATCTGATAGATTTTAACCGTATTTTGACGATGTGTATGGTCACGTTGCAGATCTCCACAAATTCATCATATCGAAGTTTCTTTACTTGGTTGGGTATTTGGAGCTTCAGAACGTCATTAAGTATTAAACAAATAATAGTTCACCATATTAACCAAGAAGACAGGTACTCTCATCATCCTAAGTGACTCAATGATATGGCCCCAGTTTGAGAAATTGAAAGCATTCCTAATATCTAAGGTCACAACCGCCCCTTCAGGCGGTGGTAGAGTCTCCGCTGTGAGTTCTCTAAGCAGATTGATACAATTTTCCGTTCCGTCTACGAGTTCTTCGTAGTGTTCCACTAGTAAGCCAATCTATATGTCATTGTATTTTCGTGTGGTATAGATATATGTATGTATTAATACAGCCTTTGCCGTTGGAAAACTCCAACTTTGCACCACCCTGTTCAAAGCAATAATTTCTAAAAGAAACAGGACCTTCCATTTAATGATGTCTGCCTCTCTGAGTGCCTATGCATACTCCTTGCCTTTTATCTATTTTTAACTTCTTTTTTTTTGATTGACATGTTGATCAATATAATCGAACACACCAGTGTCAGGCAAGTGGCTGACGTCGTTGTTAGTACCACCACCGCACTAGAGGCAACAACGATGACGATGACTACTACAACAATGATTTGGTACCTGGCAGTGGCGGTAGAGGTGGTGCCAAAGTTTGTTGTTTTTGATGGCGGTGGCACCAAATACCGGGACTATCTTTACCTCCGATTAACGCCACCACATTATACAGATGACAGACTTAAAAAAAAGTGACTAAAGGGTGGCCAAAAAAATGCAAAAATGAAAACGGCGGCAGCGGGTGATTATGAAACAAACATTCATTAGGGTCCCATAGAAAAACCAAGTCGACTTGTCATCGACTTGGTGTCGAAGTAACTAACCAAACCGAACTCTGATTGCATAAAGCGCACACGTTTCGGTGTATGGAAGTATTTTTATTCAACCTCAAGCAAAAAAAAAAAGAAATAATAACTTTTTAAGTAAACAAAAAAACTAGACCTACGGCAGGTCGATGTTGTCGTCACGCGGGGGCGCGATGGGTGTGTCTGTGTGAAATAAATTTTTACGTAACATAAAAGCGGGTTATGAGCGTATGTCGTACTCTATTAGTGGAAACAAGACTGAAGTAAATGGCAACAGCATGAGTCACTCACGCGCTATAGTTTTTCATAATTTGGGGTGGGAGGGTATTTTCATTGAATTCGAGGAATGAAGTTTCATTATGAAACTTCGGCGGAGTTGATAGTTCAACTTGTTTGGCAAGTGTTAAACATTTCTTTGCAAGGTCTTCTCTAGGTGGCTGGTAATTTATAGTTCAAGGATCTACATGGAGGACATTTTTGGAAGTACTATTCGAGAAGAATGAATCAACTTTTTAGATCTTTGACACAGTTCCTTCAATATAACTTCAAGGAAAAACTAAAACGTGACAAGCGAACGGAGAGAGAAAGCATTTCGGCTTCAGCTGCCTACTACTGAAAAGGACATGGGAAAAGTGAAATTGAGAGGGTACTGAGATCCAACTGCAGGAAGATGCCTATAATTTCTATAAAAGGCAATCCAAGATATCGCTACCCAAACCTTAGACTGCAATGTCTAAAAACGAGAACAGCACAGTGGAAACTCAGTTTACTTTGAAGCCTACCAGACTAGTTTGACTGGTGTTAGACAGTGACATTACCCAGAATACCGCCATAAGGTAGTCAGACAGTCTCAGTTTTGGATAATAGACCAATTATGTATTTACATCACACGACCAAACCGAAATTGAATTGAAGGCGGTCTTAGAGCTAAGAGCATAATTAAAGCTATGGTTGGGTGAACATATGCCCAATGGCTGGAGCTTCGAGTATTTGCAATCAATTTTCCGTTTGAAATCTAAACCTTTATACAAATATTAATGAAATTATGCAACATATTCGGGATGAACGCCTTCGCAATATGCTAGATTAGATTAGATTAGATTAGACTTTATTAATTCATTAATAATTTACAATTCCTTACAAAAATCAAGAAGCATGGCAATAAGCCGTCTGCCGATTGACATTTTTTCTTTTTTTTAGTAACTATTGCTACTTTTTCTTTTCTTTATTTATTTATATACATATGTATTGTAGATTGCAATTTAATAAAACAAAAGCTGTATTATTCATCAAAATTAGAAACTTTCTTTTATAATTCTTTGCCGATGAGCTAGGGCTATCTTACAGTACGCTACCAGGAGAGACACTTGCGGTTTGTTGAGCTTGCTTAGGATTTCTTCATTGGAAATTGAATATACTCCAAAAAAGTGCCGTCTAGTTTTCCGGATCGTACCACTCATCTAGACGCCACCACAGACTATCTTCCGCCATCCCCCGACTTCAGCCTAAACGTCAAAACGGTCATCCCATCAAGGGAACTCTGGGAAGACGGTGGGGCCATTAGGCCACATAGTATTTTAGTCTTCACTGACGGGTCCAAAACAAACGAAGGCCTAAGTTCGGGTATCCACTCATTGGAACCGGAACACGGCAGTGTGTTCCAGGCAGAAGTCCTGGCGATAGCAAAGGCAGCACGAGAACAATCGACGAAACTTATTACTAAATATTCAAGCTGCTATAAAGCCCATCTCATCCGCGGTTATAAAATCAAAGCTTATAAAACGCTGCCGCGAGGGGCTTCTAATGCTCCTCCCAAGCCACCATATAACACTCTGGTGAGTCCCAGGATACAAAGGAATTCTAGGGAACAAAATGGCGGAAGAACTGGCAAGAAAGGGATCAGAACAAGACCTTTCAAAGCTCAGTTCTTCCTCCCCTAAAACTTGTTAATTCAAATATAGCACTTGACTTTAAACGACAAGCAGAAGAAAGATGGAGAGTTCTCCCATCATGCCGTGTCTCTAGAAGCATCTGGACAGAACATGACCAAGGATGACCAAGGTCATCCTCACTCAAAATAGTCAAAACTTGGGGCTTCACATAGGTATCATTACCGGCCACAACCTACGAGGGCAAGATGAAAAGTTTTCGTCCTGACGCAGAGATAGCGTTCCAATCAGCAAAAATTTATGTTTCCTGCCTGGATGCACTTCTCATTAGTTTGTATGACAAGTTTCGACTTGTTCTCTCAAGTAGTTTGTTTACACGAATTACAGTAGACGTCTTGCCTGTTTTTCGTTAAAATTGATAAATTTGAATATCGTACGGTCATAAAATTCTCCGTTTTTGATGGGTTAACCCCGAAGGAAATTCATCCAAAGTTGACAAAAGTTTACGGGGACTCTGCTCAT
The DNA here is from genome assembly GCA_945910035.1 of Brachypalpus laphriformis. NCBI lineage: Eukaryota > Metazoa > Arthropoda > Insecta > Diptera > Syrphidae > Brachypalpus > Brachypalpus laphriformis. The sequence goes on from OX246756.1 coordinate 42,744,591, forward strand.
TCCATATCAACCGTTAAAAAGTAGGCAGCTGAATTTAAACGTGGTCGCACGTCCCTCGAAGATGACCCACGTGAAGGACGGCCAAAAACCGCAACCACACCCGAAACCATCGAAAAAGTGCATGATATCGTGTTGGACGATAGGCGAGTGAAGGTGAGTGAGATAGCTGAGGCTGTGTGTATATCGGAAGAGAGGGTGCGAAACATCTTGCACAAAAACTTAGGGATGCGAAAGCTCTGCGCTAAATGGTTGCCGCATTTGCTGAATGCCGATCAAAAGCAAATGCGCAAACGATTTTCGCAGCAATCTTTGGTACGATTCAATAGGGATCCGACCAATAACTCAAGTGACCTAAATAAATAATTAAATAAATAAATAGGTCCACCACTACACGCCAGAAAGGAAACAACAGTCCAAGCAGTGGGTGGAAGCCGGTGGTTCAGCGCCAAAGAAAGCGAAGTCGATCGCATCTGCCGGAAAGGTCATGGCCAGTGTGCTTTGGGATGCGAAAGGGATCCTATTAATTGATTACCTTGAGAGAGACAGTACAATTACAGGCGAATATTACTCCAACCTTCTTAACCAGCTGGATGGCAAAATTCGCGAGAAGAGGCCTGGCTTGAAGAAGAAAAAAATCATCTTTCACCAGGACAATGCACCTGTGCACAAGTGTGCGTTGGCGATGGGAAACTGCGGGATTTGGGGTACGATTTGCTCAGCCATCCCCCTTATTCACCTAATTTGGCACCCTCAGCCTTCCATCTGTTCCCAAACTTGAAGAAATTTGTTTCTGGGAAGCGCTTCGCATCCAATGAAGAGGGCCGTAGATGAATATTTTCACAGCCTTCCAGACTCTCACTTCCGAGAAGGAATACTGATGTTGGAGAAACGCTGGACTAAGTGTGTTGAAGTCAAGGGAGATTATGTAGAAAAATAAAATCATTTTTTAACTGAAAATCACAGTCTTTCATTGTCAGGCCGATAATTTTTGGCGGCCCACCGAAATAGAATGCGGCTAAGTACAGATGAACTCTGCAGAGGATGCGGCAATACAGACGTAGAGGAAAACACGGAACACTTCCTCTGCAAATGCCCTAGTTTCTGCAATACCAGGAATACGGCCCTTGGAGAGTATTTCTTGAACCATCTGGGCGACCTGTCCGAAAAGCCATCCACCACCATCATGAAATTCATAACTTCTTCAGGGTGGTTCAGAGGAGGTTATTCCATTAACACGGAACACTAGCTATTTTGTTTTTCCTCTCTTTTCAGTTCTTCAGCCAGGAAACTGCACGTCAGGGGAGCACATTGAATATGTTTGAGATCCGAGTGCGGGCTGCACTCATTCGTTGCAGCTAACCCATTTAACCTAACCTAACCTTCCCGGAGCGTAGGACATCTTCGCACGAAATGAAATATATCCTCCCTCTCCGCCATGTTGCATATATTACACAAGACCGGTAGATCTTCTCTATGCGTTTAGGCATAACTGATATTTCTTCGCAGCTATTATCATCATGGAATTAGTTCCGGTCTCCCACATTATGATCCAACTGACTATAAATAGATCGACGCATTGACTCGAATGCTTCTCTTCAAATTGTTGTCTGAAGTTAAGATCTACTATTGCTAACAACTGGTTTAGCTTTGGCTTCCATGATTCCGTGTTTGCTTCATCCAAATCAAAGCTTATTCCATACGCGTGTACTACGTCGTTCCAATTTTTGTAGCTAGTGGAGAAAGTCCAGTCTTCAGCATTATGGTATAGCTTGGGATTGTTGGGCGGTAAACGGAATATCCTTTTAATGTAAAACCTCAATACTTTTTCCACTTGCCTGAACCGCCTTCCGCCCCATACCTGGGCCGCGTACAACATAGTTGATTCCGCAACCGCTTCGAAAACACGAAACTTACTGCTATGTACTATGCATTTGTCAGCAAAACATTTTCTCCACGTTGTATTTATCATGGTTGTTGTTGTTGTAGCAGTTACATATTTGTGTTGTTGGGTTGCCGGTCAGTAGTTTCTAGGCCAAGGAAAAGAGACACGTCGATGGGACGGTTCCACCGCGCTTCCGGTCGTAAGGTGGTGGGCTTGGCCGGACAGTTGAAGAGGTGTTGTGTGTTGTGCGGACCGTTCGAACAGTCTGGAGATCTGTCTTCGATGCTGGGGTCAAGACGTGATTGGTAGCTATTAAGTAGTTGGCACCAACCCGAGCGTAGTTGGGCTAAAGTTGCCCTGGTCTGGCGAGGTAAGTGACGCTCCTCGTTGGCTATGGGTGGAGGGCGACCACCTAATACAATATTCCGGTGATGGTTACGTACTGCATTAGGTACCGCCGCGCTGTGAATGCTTTTGATGGCATCCTTGCAGCGCTGGGGGTCGAGGTCCGGGAGTTGAGTGTAGGTGTCGATATCTCTTTGGAACGTTGTCAGGTTTTTGCGGATATGCTGAGGTGGGTGCTGAAGCGTTGTCAGAGAGTGGTTGGGATGCTCTTGTAGGTGGCAGGCCAGGAGGAACTGTTGGGAGAGCATGGTATTGTGCTCTTTGATGGACATCATTTTGGTTTCCGCATGGAGGTGGTCCTCATGTGCCATCAAGTGGCAACCGGTGATAACTCGCATGGCTGCGTTTTGGGACGCTTGAAGATTCCGCCAGTTTGAGTTGCTCAGCTATGGGGTCTAATTCATGATGGATCAACCGATCGCTTTATCGGTGGATAGCAACGTTTCTTTATCTTCGCCCCAGGAACTGCCAGAAAGGGATTTTAGAACATTGTTGTGGGATCTGAGGCGGCTGCGGATGTTTGATTCGTGTGCGGAGAAAGTTAGCATGCTATCAAAGGTGGCACCCAGAAGTTTTGGCTGTGTGACTGTGGGTATGCGTCGATCTACGACTACTATATCGAGCTGTAGCTTCACTTCCTTTGTCCAGGACGTGAACAGTGTGGCTGTGGATTTTTCCGCTGATAGCTGTAGATTGCGGCTGCTGAAGAACTGTTCTGCGACAGCTAAGTAGTTGTTTATGGTCATGCACAGCTCAGGTACGTTTGGGCCCAAAGCGAGGATCGTACAGTCGTCCGCATATGACACGAGGCTTATGCCGTAGGGTGGAGGGGCAACTTGGAAATATAAAAGTTGAACAGAATGGGGGACAGGACACTACCCTGTGGTCTTGGCCTTTTGTAGCTTGCATTTTAAGGTGTTCTTCCATAGGTAGGAGGGTAAGTGAAAGCGGTTGTAACAGCAAACCATGGTGATACATAATTAGGACAAAAAGTGCCGTTTTAATGCCACAACTCAAGTAACCTAAACTGATGTGAAACGGGTGTGGCTTATAGGAAAAGGGAGAAAGAGTAGATTATTCAAATCCTCCCCGTTGAATTGAGGAAACTGATAATGTGGCCAACGCTTATCTCCGCTAATTCTATCAGGTTGTCAAAAAAGGGTTTACCTAACGTGAGCTGTCTGGCCTTGCCTATCTAGTGTAAGATAGTTTCTTTCTCGTCAGCAGTATTGCAGCTGCGACAGTGAACATTAAAAGGAATACCTATTCCGACCGCATGAGCTCCGATGGGCCAATGGGCAGTACTAACTGCCAGAATTCTTGCGATATCTGCAAGGTTTCTGTTTAGCAGATCTTGCGTTCTTTTCCGGAAGTATTTGGGCCACATCTGCCTGGAGATGACACAGTTCCACACCCCCTGCCATCTGCTATCAGCCTGGCCGTGACGTCATTTCTAAAATTCATTGTGGGAGTTATATAGTTGGTTAGAGTAGCTGCCAGATCCTGCGGTAGCAGATTCAGGATAATGTTGTGACCATAAGGATTGGTGCGCCAGCATCCTGTTTCCCTTAGCCTGACCGCACTACATGATGATAGATGCATAATGTAAAGATCGAGTGGTGAAAGGTTCAGGATAACGTTCAAGGCTTCGGCTGGACATGTTCTCATGGCACCCATTGTGCCTATAGTTGCAGTTCGTTGTACCCTGTTGATAAGTTTGATGTTATAAGCTTTCCTTAATGCATGCCACCAGACTAGCGATCCATAGGAAAGAAAGGGATGCACCACGGCCGTGTGCATCCATAAGATCATCTTCAGGCGAAGTCCACACTTCTTACCAAAGGTCTTGCTGCAAGCATAGAAAGTCACACAGGCCTTCTTTATCCCCTGCTCAATGTTAAGCCTCCAGGTTAGTTTTGGATAATTGTTTAGCCGTGGAAGCGTGAAGGTCGGTACTTTTGATTTTTAATTTTTTTTTTTATAATTTGCACGCACTCAAAGGGTTAAGAATACCTTTAACATGCTTACACACAGTGCGGGCGTTTGGGAAGGAAGGATAGAGAAAGAGAGAGAGAAAGATTTTGGTGTAGTGGTTTTTGAAGCTCAGTTGTTTATGCTTCAGCTATTCTCCGGGGGTGGCGTCCAGATAACTGGGGAGATTTTTTTTTTGTCATTATTGTCATTGCTTCTGATTCACAATACTTTTTTCTCGATAATCGATGTCGAGGGTAAATCATCATCAACAGAGCGAACAATTTTTCCAGCCACATGACCAAGCTACTGCCAGTGTTATGCCTTCGCAGTAGTGTTCACAGAAGCTTTTGCAAATGATCGGACTGACTTTACATATTTCACGAGAAATAAATAAATGCTTGCTGCCATCAGAATTTGAACCATGAACCATTAGCGTGGCAATTGACGATGCCATTGCCACCCCCGATTTAGTGGTAAAGCGCATCAGTTCAGTTTTGCTTGGGGTGACACTGAGTCACCATGTGTTAACCTTGTCCAAGGCACCTCCCATAATCTTACTGATTACGGATGGAAACGTACCCGATACCAGTATTATCACATCATCCGCATACGCGACAGCCTTAACTCCATCTCTGTCATGTCTACACAAGATTTTGTAAGCCACAGAAGAGGAGATAAGACTCCACCATGAGGAATTCCTCTAACAACGGGTATGGTGGAGCTGCTGTTGCCGAGAGTCAATTGAATGATTCTAGTTTTTAGCGTTGTCAATATCCATTTGCTAATAAATTCTTCCACACCCAGTTGGATCAGAGCTTCCTGAATCGATTCCGTACTAATGTTATTGAAGGCGCCTTCAACGTCTAAGAAGGTAGCTAGGGTATATTGTTTGAAGTGAATTGTCTTTTTTATCGTTCGCACAACTTCGGGAGCGCCGTCTCTGTAGTTCGCCCCTTAGTGTACGCATGTTGAGATTTGGAAAGAAGGGATTTATCTAGGTATTGCGGATCCATGGCCCCGCTTCCCAGCTTTCGGGATAAACACAACACGAACACGTCTCCAGCTCAGGGGAATGTGGTTTAGGAGAATACAGCTTCTGTAGATCGGAACTAGCCTGGTCCAATGTTTTTTGCAGCATAATTGGAAGGATGCCATCAAGGCCGGCTGATTTATAGGGAGAGAAACTGTTAATAGCCCAGGAGGTATTAACTGCTGTAATTGTTGTCTTAATATCGCCGTTCAAAAACCATTTCTCGTCCCCCACCCTTTTTAAAGATCATCGCCTTCGATTTTTCTAGGTTTATTATTAGGCTCACCATTTTACAAAACTCATACAAAGGGTTAATCATTAGCTGCGAAATATACTACATTAATACCAAAACTCGGAATTCTTCAAATATTGTATATGTATATAGAATGCTGATTGCAATGATCTTGAGATTAATCATCGGGGATAATACTGATTAATACTGATTAAGATGTTAGACAATACCCCCAAAGCCGTTTACCAATTTTGAGCACTTATTCCACAAGTCACTCTAACATATAATACTTGGCACCTTTCCATTATCTTGTAAAACAATATCCCATGTTCGTATGCGATCTTGTACTAGAGCATGCTACATTTCCATAACATCAACCTGCTTCCCATCCTCTCATCTATTAAATGCATTTTACTAATTTTGAATTTCATTACTAAGTAGATTTTCTGCATTGTACTGTATTTCACGAAATTGGGACACATTATGATACACATACGAATACATAGATACTCAGATACCAATAGGTAGTTGTGCTAATTTCTTGCTGTCTTTGCAGGAGAAATATCGACCTCCATTCTATTGATGAAGACAACTACACACGAAAATATTTAAATGCTAAACGATTGGATCGATAGCTGTCGATAAGGCAATATGTGTGCCGATGACGACAGCGATACGGTGTGAATGTGCCAAAAATAAATCAGCACACTCTCTTAATCTGAAGGACATTTGATGAGTTTGTTGGTGTTGCGGTGCGCTGTACACTTGCATTGTATAGTGATGGTCCATCTCTCATTCCAGTTGTCCGGTTTCTCGATTTCGTTTTTACTCAGATATGAATCAACAATAAATCAATTTGTGTGTCGCTGTTGGGAGTTATTGATTGAGCTCATTAAAATTGTTCACAAATCGTTTTTGATTAGGTTGGGTGTCCGCTGATATTTTAGGGCATTTTTGGAAAGTAATTGACCCCTGGAATTGATTTTGAGTGATTTAGTACCTGAAAGAGGCGGAACTGGTCTTGAGACATTGTTTATTGAGGTCGTAAAGCTTTCTGAATTTAATTACCCTTCTGGGTTACATTTTGATGGTTTTATTGTTAAACATGTATCTCGTATCTTATAAGCAAATGAACCGCTTAAAGTGGAATAAAACAATCCTTTCTATGGCAGCCCAACAAAAGACGATCGAAGCGACGAGACATAAGTGAAGCTAAAAGCCACCCCAACCGTCAAAAGGCAAAGTTAAATAAGAATAAAAAGAAATCCAAAGCATAGAAGTGAAAGAACAAAAATAATTAAGACTGCACCGATTGTGTATAGATAGCACCACCCTCAACCTTTAAAGCCGGCATACACAGACAGTTAAACAGCGCTAACCGGGTGAAGTATTAACAATGTGTCCCATCAGACATCCGCTCCTCATCCCCTGCATATAGCTGCTGCAGCAGCAGCAGAGCAAACTCAAGTGTTTGGACAGAGGGTGTACAAGAAACAAAAAAAAAAAAAAAACAACGCAAAGGAGTCCGATTTTAGCATTTTCATTGCTGATGAAAAGGTGTTCGTTCCTTTTGTGTGTTTGGCTACAGAAGCATAGCAGCAGCCACGAATTGTTCGAGATACTGAAGTCAAACGTTGAGATAAAGATATAATACACACAAGAATTATAAAGAAAAAATTAGAAAAAAAAGATGCTGAGGAGAAATGTTACAAAAGAAACCTACACTTGTATAACCGAAAGCTTTGTTGTTAATACCCTCAGATTCAGTCATTTTTGTGGTTTGGGAAACATATGATGAGGGTATGAGAGACTCCAAGATACTGTTAGTAAATGAGATTGTTGATAAGGCTTAATGCAAAGGTAAATTGTTCCACCTTTATACACATGCACAGAACAAACTCCATACTTTAAGGCGACTCAAGGTAGCTTCGATTGCAGGTACACCTGTTCCAGAATTTTTTAACAAATCCAATCAAAAACATTTGCCTGTAGATATAAAAAAAACCAAAACTTTGCTTTGCTTGCAATTCTCTTCTAAACATTTGTGGAGAAATCTTCCTCAAGCTGGCATTGGAAAATCGAAGAATCATAATGTTGATGGAATATACCCTGATGCACTGAAACATCGATTTATATCCTCACAGACTGTTGGTGACAACAATCGTACTCCTCTATTGCCAGAAAACCTCTCTGCCTCTGCTAGTCACCTAAGTTTTTACTTTTCAGCTTTGAACAGCGCTCATGTAGTTGAAAGCTTACTCAGTGTCAAATCGCATGCTGTTGGCCTTAATGAGATAAATCCATCTTTTCTTAAAATTGTCTTGCCCGTTATATTGCCCTATATAATGCATACTTTTAATTCAATAGTAACCAAAGCGAATTTTCCGGTGCAATGGAAATCGCCCAAAGTCATACCCATTCCCAAGTCACCTAAAAGTGAAAAGATTTCCTTACTGCCATTTTTCTCGAAGTTGTTTGAAAAAATTATGTAAAAGCAGATTACTCGGTATCTAACAATCAACAACATTCTGTCTTCCAAACAATCAAGCTTTCGACAAAAACATAGCTGTATCACTGCAGGTATACGTGTTTCTGAAGACATACGGTGTGCGCTGGATGAAGGACATGTATCATTTTTAGTCCTATACAGTTGACCATTCTATTTTATGTCAGAAGCTATCGCTGCTCCATAAATGTTCGCCCTGTGCTGTTATCTTGCTATCCTCTTCCCTAACAAACAGAAAGCAAGCTGTGAAAATAAATGACATTTTGTCTGGATTCCTCCCTAACACCAGCGGCGTGCCTCAGGGATCTATACTAGGACCCTTACTTTTCTCCCTGTACACCAACGATCTCCCGACTCATGTTAAACACTGCTCAATAAACATGTATGCTGATGATGTACAGCTCGTTTTAAACTGTCCCCTGCGTTTAATAGAGCACGCTGCGACTTGCATCAACAATGATCTTGCGGACATAGCGCAATGGTCTAATAGTAATGGTCTTCTTTTAAACCCAAAAAAATCAAAGTGCATTATTATTTCAAAATCGTCCTTAGATCTCTTATACTTTCCCCCCATCATTATAAACAATGCACCTATTGAGTATGTTGAATCAGTCAAAAACATCGGTGTGACCTTCAATCGTAATTTAACCTGGGACAATCACGTCAATCTGGCCGTAGGGAAGACGGACGGTGTACTTCGTATGCTGTGGGCCAGCCACTCTTTTACCCCAATCAAAACGAGAACCCTACTCGCTAAAACTCTGGCTATCCCCACTCTCACCTACGGCTGCGAAATATTTCACAACTGCAGCTACATCTCCAAAAGAAAACTCAGTGTTGCTTTTAATAGCATAATACGATACGTCTTTGGATTGCGACGACAAGATCGAGTTTCAAATTACACTAAGTACCTGTATAAAATGACTTTCGATAATTTTCTCCAGTTTCGCACTCTTAGCCAGCTTTCAGATATTCTACTTACTCGTCAGCCGGCCTACCTTTATGAAAAACTAGATTATCTTCCTCAAACAGATCCGGCCAATTAATTCTCCCTCGGAATTCTTGTCTGACATCGGAACGTCAGTTTTTTGTTAACTCCATTCGTTTGTGGAACGCTTCGCCTCGCAGGATTAGAAGGATAGACAACACTTCAAGATTTAAAAGTGAACTAAAAATACATCTATATAATAATACTTGAGCATATGGTTTTGGTTTTCCTTTAATTAGCCTTTGTTAATTTTTCTTGTTTTTTTTTCCTTTCTTTTTCTATCATAGATTTTAAATCATTAAATTAAACTCACGTAGCTTTTTAATTAATTATGAACTATTATAAGATATTGTATCTTACTGTGTAGTAGCAAATCGTTGAACTTGAAATAAATAAATAAATAAATAAATTCTTCTAAATGTGGAGAGTCATCTTATCTCTTTTATCAATTTATCGAGCAACTTACTTTATCTGTGATCACAAGGAATATCAGCATAAGTCCACATTAGAGAAAACGTATTTAAAGATGCCATTTATGGTCTCACTTCCCTGCGCTTAACTCAACTACCGCTACAGCTATTGAATTCCAGACATCCCAGTGCATTGTTTCAGCGTTGTATATTCGCTTCTTCATAAGAATACTTATGTTGTTATTTATTGGGGCCACAGATACGTAAGTATATGTCAAGATCTGCGACACTACTTTTTTATCTTACTTGCATTCCCAAAATTTGCAATTGGCGAAAGTATAGTGGCACAATTGACAGAGATTATGATATAACGTATCTAAATTAGTTTAAAGAAAATTCTTGCGTAAATAAATTTAAACTAAAACTAGATTGTAATATAATATACAATATACCATGGTGAAAAGAAACAACCTGGTTTAAAGTGAGATAGATAAATTTAAACAGCCGACTGCGGCCACGTTTAAAAATATTTTGCCGCCATTCTTTATTATTGGTTTTGTTCCAAATTATTGTCATACAGGGTGGCGCACCAATTGTGCTACAATAAGAAATTCAAATAATTTTTTTTAATATTTATTTTTTTTTTTATTGTATAAAAAATTAAATTTTATTTTATATAACTAACTGTTTTTGAAGATGATAGACCGTAAATCACCTCCATGCTCATCCACGCATATGCGACACCTGATCAGAAAATTATTCACTGTGGCCTGAAGGAATGAAGTCAGGATCGCCTCAATTATTGTTTTAATGGACTGCTTCATTCAGTCAAACTCCTTGGTTTCGTTCTGTACACCTCTTGCTTGACATAACCCCATAAAAAAAAAGTCTGGTGCAGTCAGGTCAGGTGACCTTGGGGGCCAGCGGAAAGTGGAGTTTCTGGACATTAATTAGTTTGATTAGTTTGGGAATTTTCGTTGGAGCTCCGCCATAAATGGTGTGGCTATGTGTGCAGTTGCTCCATCTTGCTGGAACCAAATGCTGTTGAAACGGATACATCTTCGGCGCAGTTCTGGGTAAAAAAAACTCCTTCAACATCTTTAAATAACGGTCCCCATTGACCGTTACTGTTACACCGTTTTCTTCAAAGAAGTATGACCCCACAATGCACCTTGATGAAACTGCGCACCGCACAGTGACTCGTTCTGGGCGCAGTTCCGTCTCATGGAGTATTTCTGGATTAGATTGACTCCATATACGGCAATTTTGCTTGTTTACATTCCCGTTTAGATCAAAATGGGCCTCATCAGACATAAACAAGCAATTTATCAAGCTGTTGTCTTCTTCGGCCATTTTAATCATTTTTTGGCAAAATTCTAGGCGAATAGGCAAATCCAGAGGGTTTAACTTGCTTCTAGCTTGGACTTTGTACGAAAACAAGTTTAAGTTATCATGAATTATCCGTTGTAATGACCGTCTGCTAACTCCAATTTGCGCCGATAAGTTTCGAGTCGAAATGCTTGGATTTGCCTGAATTGACGATGCTACAGCCGTGATTGTGTTTTGAGCCCGAACATAGGGATCTCGATGGTACGCTCTTCGTGCGTTGCTTCCAGATTCGACAAACATGCCTCTTAATGGTCCATCTACTCGGGGGTGTGCCGCCAAACTCCCACCTAAATTCTCTTTGGACGGAAATGAAGGACTGCAAAGCATGGTACCACTGCACTATTCAAATCCTCTTTTCGGTATCCCAAGCATTTATTTTAATAAATCTAAATAGTAACCTGCCAAATAAAAAAAAAATAAGACCATTACTCACACAGAAAAAAAAATATTACGTTTTGTTTTTGTAGCACGATTCGTGCGCCACCCTGTATAATAACAATTGGCCTCGATGTGTATAGACCAAGACAAGGATTTGGAAATACCAATGATGGAAATACTTCGAGTAGATTTTTTCAGGAATAAGAGGCAACAGCTCGTATAACTGGGGTCAATAGAGAGGTTATAACGAGGCTTAAAGTCATACATAATGTTTTAGATTGCAGGGAAAAGGTTAATACTATCAAATTTGGAGAGTATGCCAAGAAAACAGCAGAGTTATTAAAGCAAAAATATCCCGAAAAACAACTCACACCTACTCTACATAAAATGTTGATTCATATTTCATTTCATTTCATTTATTTATTTACTTCCAAACCTAAAAATAATTAACAAAAAATGCTTAACAATGGCGGAATTAAATAATAGTGAAATCTGATGTGGGGTGACAATCAGTTCTACATTATTAATAATTCAATTTCAGAAATAATATATATTATAATTCCAAAATTAAAGCGAAAAGATAAAGAAAAACAATTCAAAGTAATAGATATAGCAATACAGATAATAAGATACATACATATTTAACAATGATTTTTGCTGATGTTTAAGATACACTTCTCAGAAAAGATTCAATATTAGCATAGTCAGTCCTGAATAACCAGACTTTTACTTGGTTTAGAAAAGAATGAAGATTTTAAGTTTTTCGGACAAATAAAGGCAGCTTATTGAAAATTGTAGGGGCTGTTACGGTGTAAAAATGTGAAAAATGGGTTTTGTAAGCGATATGTACGATGGCAAGATTCATGTTGTTTATACGTAGACTGTAAAACTGGGAGTTTCTGCTAGGAACATTACCACTTTGCTTAAAGAATTCTCTCAGTACCTTAAAAACGTAAAGATGTGTCATTGGTAAAATGCGCAGGTTTCTAAATAGAGGCCAGCTATGGGTAACACGATTTTTATTGCAAATAATACGAATCAAGTGTTTTTGGGCTATCAACAAAGGTCTAAAGGAGTTTGTATATGAGCCACCCCAACTTGTGATGCTATATTGCAACTTAGAGTGAGCAAGACCATAATAAATTAACTTCAGAGCTTTTTGGAAGCAATGTTGTTTAATAAGATACATTTTTCGCGTCACCAACAACATATGAGATTTAATAGTTCGGGTATGCTCTCTCCAATTCAAATTGTGATCGATTAGGACTCCAAGGTATTTATAATGTTGCACTGACTCAATTATAAAACAATTAGCAGAACAATGAGAGCTATATATAAAATTACTTCTCCCGCAACTATGAACAGGTAAGCAAAACTTTTTACAATCATGTGCGTGAAAACAGAGATTAAAATCATATAAGACGTTACCGGATATTTTAAATGACATGAGTTTTGTTTTCTCGCTGATGATTAATTTATGCGCAGTAAACCAAAGCCTCAAGGTTTCAAGGTCTTCAGGAATCCTTGCAATACACTCGAATCCTGTATGAGAATGATAGATGAAGGCTATGTCGTCCGCGAAGGCAGTAGACGTTCTATTTAATTTAGTTTAAAAATAGAGTTTATATAAATTAAAAACAACAACGGAACGAGAACCGAACCCTGAGGTACGCCATTTTTTTAAAAAACGGGAGTTACTAAAATTTCCGTTTACATTAACTTTCTGCTCTCTGCATTTTAAATAAGAGGTGAACCATTTGTGAATTACACCCCTAAAACCTGCAGCATATAATTTATCTAGTAGTATGTCATGGTCAACCATATCAAATGCTTTTGTCATATCAACAAAGAGAGCCATTGTAGATTTATTACAGATAATATTCTCATACAACTGACTACATAGTCTAAGAGTAGCATCTTCAGTTGACATTCCCCTTCTGAATCCAAACTGACTACTACTGAAAAAGTTATTCTTATCTAAAAATGGCACAATGCGTGATTTAAGAAGTTTTTCGAAAATCTTGGAGAAGGTTGGGAGCAGTGAAATGGGTCTGTAATTAGATATACTCTTTCTTTTACCTTTTTTAAAAAGTGGTATAATCTCTGCGCATTTAAGGTGCCGAGGAAAATAGCCACATTGAACACTAAGATTAAACAAGTAACTTAACACGTCAACCACATATAAGCAAATTTTTTTCAGAAACACGATTGATATACCATCACTTGTACAAGAGTTTTTATTTTTTAAAGACAATATAGCCCTGTAGACTTCACCTGAGGAAAAAGACTGAAAAACAAAGCTATTTGATTGCATATTTTCTGCAGTCATGTACGAGAAAAGGGGGCAACTACATCCGACAGAAGGTTCAAGAGATGGTTTTAGTTTTTCCGAAGTTTCAGTGAAGTAGTCTGAAATGCAAGATGAATCAGTGAAATTTATACCATTCATTTCTAAACAGTCAATTTCGGTAAGCTGTTTACTTTTGCCCAAAATACTATCAATTACTTTCCAGTCTTCTCGCACATTACCCCTAGCTCGCTCGAAAGAATCAGAATAAAAAAAAAGAATATTCAAAATATAATCGAGTATCAGTAGTTACCACTTGGAAAATTGCCAGAAGTAGCTCAGGAATTCAAAAATAATTATTACGGGAAGTATAGACATCAAAATACGTGCAAGGTGTCAAGGATACGGTGGAATGAAGGCCTTTTCAACATGCTTGCAGCCTGATTGGACCCACTCATTTCTTTGTTAAGGCATGTCAGAATCCAAAAAGGTCTCAAAGCACAATACTCCCCAGAAAGGATAAGTTTATTAGATAAAGTAACCAAGAAATCTAATACTTTTTTCTCCACTGTTTGGCTTAAAATGAATTACTAAAATATTTTATTATACAATCTAATGTGCCACAAAATAAAAAAAATCTCTATTGACACACCTAAAAAAAAAAACATTTAAAAAGTGGTTCGTTTACTTTTTTCACCACTGTTTTGTTCGGATTAGCTTTTAGACACCCTGTTATTATTTCAATCATGAACTTTAAAATATTTTAATAGTCAAATATTATGTTTATTATTATGGTCACAAAGTCTTAATTCAACAGAAGATTCTGGAACACTCTGTAAAGCATTTTTTCTCAAAATTCACGAATTTCATAGCCTTTCATTAAAGCAGAAAAAAAAACTGTTACGATACCTTCAGTCGTTTGAGAGTTATGATCTTTGCAATCAAAATAGTCAAAATGAGCCGCTGTGCGACGCACAGTGGTTGGAGAGCGGAAAAACCCCAAATTTTCTAAATGATTGTAACCCATTTCTTTTATATTTCTGTGATCTACGATACCAAACTAAACGTTTTCCAGGGTTAAAGAGAATTAATAAAGTTTTTCCTGAATTGCACTAGCCTCTGAACCTGAGAATAGCGGTTTTCAAAGGATTTTTGCTGTAAGTTCATGTAGCCTAGTGAAGCCTTTTAAGTTGCAAATAAATTCTCCCCTTATTTTTTTTAAGTCTACTGGTATCAAAAGGATTGGAAAATATTTTTTATAGATTTTTCCAAGAGGTTGTAATTTTTTGTATAACCCATATATCCCGAAATACCGTTTTTCTAAACTTCAAAATGCAAAAAAGTGCCTTGCGCCGACATGAGTCGGAGTAGATACACTCAGTAGGGTGTCTACTAACTAGGAATTTAAAGACCAGCTGCGGAAAGTTGCGGGGAGGCACTTTATCACAAAAAAATGTCAGCCGATCAGCACGGCAGAGAGAGCGAATTTTCAAGATAATCCGAGCAAATCAAGGAACTTATCGTGCAAAAGAACAGTTATGAAAATATATAAACATATATTTATATATATATTTATATATATGCATATATACGAAAAAACGAAAACCTAGAATTTCGTTCTTTAATGCATAAAACGGATCAACCCTTGTTTAAACGTGTCACCGAACAAAGATAAGACATAGCTGTACCTTATGAAATAACGATTGAGTTCGGTGCAGTATCTTCACCCCACTCATTTCTTGCTCTTAAAATGACAGAGTTGAAGTCATACAACCGCGAATTGGCTGATTTATTTATTGAAAATGGTCGGGAAATAGACAAATTTGTGGTAAAAATCGATCCCCACCACCCGGGGTTCTCAACGCTTCACCTCCAAGTGTATTACCTATTTTTGTATTATTGTATTATATATCATGTACCTATCTATGTAGAAGAGTGTTCCCTAATTTTTATCAATTACAATTAATATCTTATTTTAAAAAAGTGAATTTTATTGCATGAATACTTCAATTACCTTCAAAATGTACAAATGAACCAGTTCTGGTTGATAGAATTCACTGACATGATGTTCTGTTTTATTATCATCGCTCCAACAAGAAGAAACTCTCAGCATACCATATTGTTAATAATACTTGACAAGTTACTGTTTCCAGGTACTTGGGAATAGTCTAGATTGATTCAGCGAGTCAAAAACTTATAGGAATGACGTTTATTATAAAAATGTTCGAAGAAATGCAGCGTGCCTGAGGTTTTTTCCGTTTTTAGGCCTTTTTCGACCACTGTACGTTGCTTTAGAAATTGTCTCCTAGACGTCGGAAGCAGACGTAAAGCTGACATCGGACTAGAACGAGATCACCATCTCATGTTAGCTGATATACGCCATCGTACTGCATCCGTTAATAGCAACTGCTCAAACTTACTTAATATCACCAGGTTTAATGTCGCCAACAGTTCAGGGACCACCTTGCCTTAGAAGCAGAAGCAATCAGCAGCACAATGCAGGAGAGCATGGATGACCACTGGAGTGCTGTGAAAAATACTCTTACGCTGGGGCACGCATCTATGTCGGTAAAAGGCAGAAAAACCATCGCACTTCGCTACCTGCAGACACCTGGACATGAATCGATGAGCGTACAGCAATCAAGGCTCGGATTGCAGTAGCCTCAGCAGTAGAGAGAACTGAGCTAGAAGCCCAATACCGTGCGAAGAAGAAAGAAGTGCAGGGTAGTGTGAGACGTGACAAACGTGACAATATATCAACTCACTAGTCTCAAGGGCTGAAGAAGCAGCGAGTAGGTGCGACAGTAGGACTGTTTACAGCAATACTAAGGAACTCATTGGTGGTCGAAACTCCAAACAACATCCAGTGAAGAGAATAGACGATAACCTTCTGATTTCGGATGAGGATTAGCTCACTAGATGGAGAGAACATTTTGCTACAGTACTAAATCACTTAGACGATGGCGGTATGATCTCGAATTCGGACCGCACGTCCCAGTAAAACCAAAATAATAACAGCAATCAAGTCCCTCAAGAAGAACAAGGCGGTGGGTATTGATGGCATTTCTGTCGAACTATTTCAAGTGGCGCCAAGTACATCGACAAATCTGTTGCACCCTCTAATACGAAGAGCTTGGGATAGTGAACGGTTTCCACAGGAGTGGAAAAGGGAAATGATCATTAAACTTCCAAAAAAACGAAACTTAACGGAATGCGGAAGCTGGAGAGGTATTTGCGTTCTTCCAGCCGTAGCCAAAGTAACAGCTAGAATAATTCTAGAACGAATCAAAGCATTCTTTCGTGCTGGATCCTCCTGCATCGACCACATAAAAAGCTTACGGATCATAATCGAACAATGCGTTGAGCACAGATCTTCGCTACATTTGCTGTTTATCGACTTCGAGAATGCTTTCGACAGCTTGAATCGAGATGCTATCTGGTTGGCCTTGCGCAGGAAAGGCATCCCAGGAAAACTTATAGCTATTATCAAGGCTACACACGAGAGTAAGTGTCACGTCGTGCACAATGGTAAGGTGTCGGAGGATTTTGAAGTTCAAGCATAATGTCGCCACTATTGTTCTTGGTGGTTATCAGCGGTGTACTCCGTGCAGCATTGACGGAAGGTAATTATGGAATTCGTTCGAAGGTGGACACCATTAACTCACGCAAGCTGCAAGTCTTCGTAAACAAATGTTTAAGGTTCATCTTGAGGATTTTTTGGCCGAATCGCATCTCCAACGAGAACGAGCCAAGAACCTATAAGCATTACTATACGAAGGAGAAAGTGGCATTGGATTGGACACACCCTACGGCGCGAAGACAACTCCATTGCGAAATACGCTCACTTAGGCAGGCAAAATAGCAGTGATGCCCTAGGCAAACGTGACACAGAACAGTTGAGGAGGAATCGAGCTCTTTAGGAATGACTTGGAGGCAGCTCAAACGCATTACAAATACAAATATTTGGCGCAACAGCTCTTTAAAGTGCCGGGGCCTAGCTTCTCGCATCCACTCATGTTGTGTGCGTTTTATTTTTCACACGAATGGAAGGGACCTTCAGTTTAATGCCGAATACGAACGGTGATTTGAGAAGCTTTTCCGTGACAACAATACTCTCGGATGTTTGTCAGACGCTCGCGAGAGGTGGGACCGTGAAAAAACTTTTGGGTATTTTCTGTGATTCGAACTTGGAACCTCATGCGTAGTGAGCCGACACACTAACCACTTACGCCACGGCGCCCACACGCATTGCAGTACTCCGAACAAGATGGCGCGCAGGGCTGGTTGACGCCCTTTGCCCCTCGAGGGGTTAAAGGATCTAAGCAAGCAAGCAACAACAGTCGCAGTGGCCATATGCCCAAAATCATTCTTAAATCATATCTTTCAGTTCACTTTACCAGAGCTGATTACATCGTAGGTTACCACTGCGTTCTATAGCAAGTTTGTGAGCATACGCTATAACTTTATATCCTTCCTTTTCGATGGTGAGAAGTATTTTATTGAAGGTAAAAAGCCATAATTATAGTGATAGCACCCCTCCTTGTGGTATAACGCGTTGAACGGATCTCCTTAATTTGCAGCAGCCAAGTTCTAAATGATAAGATATAGTATAGTAAGCTTACTCTCCGTTTGCTACTTTCGATCACTTCCGCGCCTTGACAACTCCTGCAGTGGTCAGATGAGTTAATGCCTAGTCTTATGGTCATTTCCCCTATCGCGCAGTGTAAGTGCACCTATCAAAACACGTACTTCTTTTTTATTCATTGCCAGCAGACTTTTGATTCTTCCTTCGTTCAATACCAGCCATAAACTGCGAGATATGATACAGTCGTCTCTGGTTTGGTAATTCATACGGAGTTGATCAGCTTTCTTGTTTTGACGTCGATTTTTCTTTTTAGTACTCATACACCAGTAGGAACTTCTACTGATGTCTGAGTATGTTCTATATCTAATGCTGAATGCTATCTGGCAAGTTTACCTGCAGGGTAGTAACGTGTAGGTCGAGATCGCAACACCCTGGGAAGTGTGTTTCCATTAAGAGTTCCAACGATTCGTGGCTTGACTCCGTCCAGGAGTTATCACTGCGCTTGAGATATACCGCGACTGATGGGTCTTTGGATAAAATTTTTCGTAGTTTGGCAGCCTCGTTAGTGTTCTCCATGGATTCACAATAGTTTTTCCAAGACTCCGGTTTTAATCTTCTGATGTCCCTTGTGTAAAGATTCAGTTCGAATCAATGTGTGGTTCAGTCTGCTAGTAGCTTACTTGTTCTTCCTTTGTTGTGTAGTCTGTTCTACGTTTTCTTAGTACGCTAGTCCACCAAGTGGCCTTACTGGATTTTCGATTACTATAGATGGGACAGAATTTATTAAAGGCTTTATTGATTTTTCCAGTTATGAGCTGGACAGCAGAGTCAATGGATGTGCCGTTAGAGGGAGTTTCACCCATTGGATAAGGTATCCACTGGCTGGTCCACTTAGTGTATTCTGCCCAGTTTATCTTTGTGGGGTTTCTAAAATATCGTTGCTTGTTAGGGTAGATAAGCTAATTCCAAAAATGATCTGAAAAAGAGTTTTTAAACGATACTCTCCAATTTTCAATCGTAACCTGTTCATTATTGCTCGTTGAAATAATGTCCA
Organism: Brachypalpus laphriformis; assembly: GCA_945910035.1. Taxonomy (NCBI): domain Eukaryota; kingdom Metazoa; phylum Arthropoda; class Insecta; order Diptera; family Syrphidae; genus Brachypalpus; species Brachypalpus laphriformis. The sequence continues at coordinate 42,763,711 of OX246756.1, forward strand.
GAACCTCCTCTCTATTTCTGTTATCAAAAGTAAGATAATTACCTCTTTTACATAGTGAAAGATTTGTTGAGAGGATGAATTCGAGAATAGACTCACCCCTTTTATCGATGTCCTTGCTGAGTGAACTCGGCTAGTTCATGAACCGTTCTCGGTGGTGGATTTTCTTCTTCGTACGCAAAAGTTAGAAGAAAACGTTTCTCCCTGTTTTCTACCTTGACTACCATTGTATCTTCATTGCTGTATCTAGGTTAACAAAAACATGTCAATCGATTGTATCGCTAAAATACAGGCCCTTATTCTACCTTTTTTGATGGAGTGAAACAGATTATAATTTTTAAGCCTTAGGGTATGTCCATAGTGGTCCCAAACCAGCTTCTCCCCTTCTCGCTTTCCAGCCGCTGGTTTACGTTAGTTAAAAATAAAGCCGGCGATGATTGGGTGAGTCCATAGCGAACTCGCTTCCTTCTTTAACAAGCTTTAACCAGCTCTTACCGACTTTTACCAAATTGAACCAGCTTTCAAGCGGGGATAATTTTATTCTGATGGGGGTTACACTAGTGATGGATAATTTAAAGAATCGAGACCTTAGTACTCGAATGATCGAATCATTCGAATGATCTACTATGTATACCTAAATACTTCCCACGAAGCAACAAGAACCAAGAACGAAAGCAAAGAGAATACACAAATATTCGTGTCTCACATCTCATATTTCATCACTCATGTCTTAGTTCTCGGTTCTCGAATGATCATTCGAGATATATGCCTATGAGAACATCCCCAAGTGATTAAATACACACAAAAAGATTTCGATTCCACTCATATTACGATTCGAGATATGAGATGTGTATCCGTGTAAAATAGTATTTGATTCATTTTAAAGGCGGGTGAAACAGAAGCATAGCAGAATCAGCATAAAACCGGTTGTTGGTTATATCTTGGATTTTAGACGATTTGTCGATATATAGGTATTTACCCTTTCGAGATGTTTACCCTTTGCGCTAGTTCTTGGTTCTCTCTGCTTCGTAGGAAGTATGTAGGTATAGTAAATCATTTGAATGATTTCAGACGATATCTCGCGATATCTGGAGATATTGGAAAAATCGATTATAATCGATTATATCATTCTAATGCACCCATCACTAGGTTACACCAATTCTTCGATATACGGTTTTTTGTTTTCTTCAAAATCTAGTCAAAAGTTTGTTTCGTCATACGGAAATACTCAAAAAACTTCTCTGGATGAATTTTGTGTTTTGAAAGTAAGGTGTAGTATTCACCTTCCTTTCCACGAGACTTGTTGATTTCATGACACTTTTGACTGTAGTGGTTTAATTTTGGAGGTTATACTATCAGCCGCCAAAAAAATGTAAAGGAGTTCCTCACGTGAAAACTCCATGATCTCGACTGAAGATAAAATGAGCGGCACTGGCGCGATGTTCACTACGACCATCACCTGCTGGAATTGCGCTGGCTCTGAGTATCGGCGTGAATTTCGCCGGAAAGTTAGTAAGCGAGAGAGCGAGAAAGCGAGAAGGTGGTTCACTATGGACATACCCTTAGACCTTGTACCTTATTGTTAGGAATATGCCTTATTATTAGGTGTGGCATTGTTGTAGTGGTAATGTCATCAATTGCCACGCTAATTGTTCATGGCTCAAATGATGACGGCAGCAAGTATTTATTTGTTTCTCATGAAATACATAAAGTCAAGCCGATCAATTGCGAAAGCTTGTGCGAACACTACTGCGAAGGCATAACACTGGCAGTAAATTGGTCATATGGCTGAGAAAATTTTTCTCTCTGTTGATGATGATTTGCCTATGATATCGATTATCGGGAAAAAATACTGTGAATTAGAAGCAAAGATAACAAATAACAAAAATCTCCCCAGTTATCTGGACACCACCACCGGAGTTTCTCTGAAGCATAAACAACTGGGCTTCAAGCCGCTACACCAAAAATCTTTCTCTCTCTCTCTGTCTATCAATCCAAATCCCGCTGTGTGCTAACATGTTAAGGGTATTCATAACCCCTTGAGTACGCGGAAATAATAAATAAAAGAAATGCAGCTCTTGGATTAAGGTCACGTCCACGCTTTCTTTCGTCATAAGGAGCTACAAAGAAAGTCAATGCCTACATGGATTTAGCTAAGCATCTCATTTTGTTTTTTAAAAAAATTAAGGGAAGTGGAGTTTCTTTTTAAAAATGGGTGTTGTATTATGTTTAAAAATGATTTCCTCTTATTTTTTGTAAGCGCATATGTATACATATACAACCGCGATAAAAATCACCAAGTGCAACTTTGAAATGAAACGTTTAACACATCGTTACATAATTGAAACTAATTTTAAAATTTTAACAGTGGGGTATAATGAAACACATGTATGTTAAATACTATTGTATATTCACAGCAAGTGGAATATTTTTAAGAGAAGCTTCTGGTCACACTGGTCAAAATCTGAAAGAGAAGAAAAGATATTGAATAATTGTTGGGCATTAATAAAATTTCATTGGCATCTATTTTGTTTATGCATAAATCCGAGCGAATTTAAATCGCACAACAAACTTGGAAAAGATTTTGTCAAAATATTTTGTTCTTTATCTTGTCTGTACGTATTTCCTTTTTTTTTTAATTTTATTACGATGCTACTATTTTTTACTTGTTTTTGCATTCTCTGTATATTGTCCGGTATTCTTCATATTTTTTTTTTTTTTTTGTTTTAAATTTTTGCATTCTGTTTTGAAGCTGTGATACACATTATATATTTCTGAACAACAGTCACAACGTTTCACTGTACTGTGCCGTGCTGTCATTGAAAGCGCCTTCGGGCGACAATCATACTCTCGATATAAGAAGAAGAAGGGAAACTTGTCGGGAAGAAGGAATTTTACTGGATAAGGCGGTGCGGTAGGTAGGTGGCTGCTGGCTGTGCTGTGAAGGTGGTTTGCCTTAGTCGCTTTTTGCTGCTTCCTTCAGGGACTGAAAGAAATCAAAGTCAATGGCGAAGAGCAGCAGCGTAGAGGGCGTCAGTCAAGGCGGCGGCGGTGAGAGCGAAAAAGTAACATTTATAAAACAATGACCCCTTTCGGGAAGGACATCCTCAGACGATGAGTTGTTATTCTTTGTTTATTCCATTTATTTTTATTTTTTTAATTCTTTTTCCACATTTATGCAGAAATTTATGTTCGTGTACATTCGCACATAGCCTGGCATATCATACAATGTGTGAGACTTATGACTTATTGATGCCACTGCTGTTGGAGGAATAAAGTAACGATACATTGTGGAAGTGATAAGAGGTGTGGAAGGACTGCAGCGTGCAAGCATATCGAAAGAGTATAAATTGCACGCTTATTTCTTGAAAACATTTAATTGGTCGGATAGTGATATAAATACTTCAGAGTAGTATTAGGACAATTACCAGTATTCAATGCCCCCTCTGGTAGATACAACTACCGATGACGAATACCGCAGTTTTTGTAGCCACAGAAGCTCTGTCGACAATCGCACCTGATGGGGATTTGTAATCCTTAGTGATGTCGACGACAACTGCAAGTTTTATTTTTTTATTTTTACAATGCTACCCTTTGTCATCAGATACCGAATACACCTTTTTTGAGCAGAAAGTCGACCACAAGACCAACCCTTTGTGGCTCATGTTTGACTTCGTATTGACTGCATAACAAGTGAAAATGATTTTGCCACAAATCATAAGCCACTTCACACACATCATCAATTCGTGTATAATGGCTTCAACCTTTCCTTTGGCCTGGAAGCGTGCAAGAATTATACATGTCCCTAAGAACCTAATGCTACTGTCAATGATTATAGGCCTATCAGCATTCTGCCTTGTATGTCTAAGGTTTTTAAAAGAGAACTGGCGGGACAGATTCAAAGTCACCTATTCATAAATTCCTTGGTGAACCCCCTTCAGTCCGGCTTCAGAACAGGCCATAGCTGTGCCCCCGCTATGGTCAATATCTTGGATGATAATATCATCCCTATATTATAAGGGAGGAATTTGATAAGGGATTTGTGATCTTGCTTTGTCTTCTGGACTTTTCATGGGCCTTTGACAAGATTAATCACTCCATACTCTATTGGAAACTACGGTATTATTTTGCTTTAAGTGATAGAACCGCAATGCTTATAGGTATTTTTTTGAGTGATATGTCGTAGAGAGTAGTTGCGGGGGATAAATACTCTGAATTTAGGCTCTTGGGGGTGGCAATGGTGTAGTGGTAACATTGTCAATTGCCACGCTAATGGTTCACGGTTCAAATCCTGATGTCAGCAAGCATTTATCTATTTGTCATGAAATATATAAAGTCAGTCCGATCAATTACGAAAGCTTGTGTGAACACTACTGAGAAGGCATAACACTAGCAGTAGCTTGGTCATGTGGCTGAAAAATGGTTCGCTCTGTTGATGATGATTTGCCCTTGACATCGGTTTATCGCGAAAAAAGTACTGTGAATCAGAAGCAAAGACAAAAAATAACAAAAATCTCCCCAGCTATCTGGACCACCTCCGGAGAATCTCTGAAGCATAAACAACTGAGCTTCAAGAACCAATACACCAAAAATCTTACTCTCAAAATTATTAAAAAAAAACAAAAAAAAAGGTGTACCTCAGGGTTGAATCTTGGGACCCATCCATGTTCTGCTTACACATTAATGACTTACCGTCGATTTGCAATCACCACTTCTATGCTGAAGATGTTCCACTTTATTCCTCGCAGCAGCCCGGCTGATAAGTTGAGAGAGCTTGTATCAGAGTTGAGGATCTACTTGGGATCAATCAATGGGCAATGAATAAATGCCAAGCCATAGCTTCTCGAACAGATCTCTCGAACTAGCTTCTGTGTCAGATATCTTGCTTTCAGGCATTAAAATAAGGCTAGTTGAAACTGCAACAAGCCTAGGGTTTATAATAGATCGACACCTATCTTGCTACAATCACATCAACCTCGTTATTGGTCGTATTTATGGATGCTTGCACAAATCGTAGATTTCAGCTAGTTTCACTCCTCTTGAGATAGGTAAAAAGCGTGTGCAAACACTTATCATGCCTATAATAGCATACGCTCAAGTGGTCTACAGCAGGCTTGAAAATAGAAAAGAAATAGAAATTTATTCATTTCTAATGTCTCTCCTTTCTTTTACTAACTTTATTCTGTCATTTCACTACTTTTCTTTTCTTTCTTTGTCTTTCTTTCTTCTTCTTTCTTTATTTATTAATCGTTATTATGAATTAACTTTAATATTAACTTTGAGATTTATATAAATTTAACTTGAATTCTTTCCTCGCCTATTGTCATGAAATTTGAGTAGTGACCGAAAGAATAAGATTGCGGATACAAGCTGCCGAAATGAGGTTCCTTCGCGGTGTTGCTGGAATAACTCCTAGGGATCGAGTGCGCAACGCCAGAGAACGCGAGGCGTTCAATGTTGAGCAGCTACTTCTCCGTACGGAATGATCTATGCTTCGATGGTTTGGTCATGTAGTGCGTATGCCCCCAGACAGGCTTCCTAGACGCGCCATGGTTGCCGTGCCATCAGGTAGGCGGCTCCGCGGAAGGCCTGGAAATAGATGGTTGGACCAAGTCCGACATCTCTCCTGGAGCCGCCTAGGGATTCCTCCTGATGAATTGGAGTCAATGGCGGAGCATCAAGAAGGATGGAGAGCCGACCTGAGCATCCTACCCCCACGACCCATGTTGAAGGATTAGCGGGCCATTGAAAATGTATATAGTTATGTATGTATGTACTTTCCTCGCTGTGCTATTAAAGACTATAGCTTATTGTATACCTTATTATAAAAAAATTGAAATTGTAGTTAATATAAGTAGGTATCTTCAGTATCCTGACTGCCTCTATCTATCCATCTAGTGAGTTGATCCTCATCCGAAATCAGAAGGTTACCATCGAAACTCTTTACTGGATCTTGTTTGTAGTTCCGACCACCGGTGAACTCCTTGGTGACTTTTTAGACAGTCCCACCGCCACACATACTTACTGCTTCTTCAGCCCTTGGTGCAAGTGAGTCGATATACTGACGTTTGTCATGTTTTATACTACTCGTCCTTTTTCTTCATGTGATATTGGGTTTCTAGCTCGGTTCTCTCTACTGCTGAGACCGCTGCAACCCAATCCTTAGTTGCTGTACGCCCATCGAGCCCATTCAGGTGTCTGTCGATAGCCATGTGCGGCGATTTTTCTGCTTTTCCTGACATATGTGCGTGCCCCAGTTGCAAAAACATTTTCCCTATTCCAGTAATTATCCACGCTCTCCTGCATTGTGCTGCTGATTATTTCTATTTCTAGGGCAATATGGTACCTGAATTGTTGGGCCACTTGGGAATCCCTGAGCCTGTCACTATTCAACCTGGCAATGTTAAGCAAATTTCCCCGTATAAGGACGGGTAAAGAATATCACTGCAGCACCCCAGAACAACTAGCGCTTGTCGTAAAAGGCGACTAAGGGGACAAATCAGATCTAGGCAATATAACACCCAAGTGAGCCCAGCGATGTATACACTACCTTAAATAACTCTCCCGCAAGTGTGTATGCGAGTCCGTGGGTTGACACGACTGGAGATCACCGGTGTCATAGAAGAAAGATCAAACCAACTTGTCAAACAACAAACACCATCGCAGTATGGTAATATTGCAAAACTGTATCATTATTGTAATACTTGCTAAAAGGAAAAGCACTACCTCGCCAGGCACTACCACTGCTGTTCATGGTACTAATCCTGGACCGAACAGAAATGCTCGAGTCAGAGCTATACGGATTCCGGGAGCTAGCAAAATAATGACACAGTTTGGATGAAATTTGAGGATCGCGAGCTGGAACGTCGGATGACGGGTCGAAGCTACGAGCTGGAAGAGATCATGAAAAGAAGGCGGGTGGATATCTTGTGTGTCCAAGAGACGAAATGGAAAAACACCGACCGTTTGATGTCTCTTAAACTAGTAATACAAGGAGAGGTGTGGATAATGTCAGTGCATATGCTCCCCAAAATGGGTGCGATCAGATAGATAAAGATGCATTTTGGGTAGATTTCCGCAATCTCCTTAAGAACATTCCAAAAGAAGAGTTTCTGTTTGTTGGAGGAGATTTGAATAGACATGTCGGTAAGTCAAACAAAGACTATGAAGACTGCCATGGAGGACTGGGATACGGCACCAGGAACCTTCCTGGTGAAGACATCCTAAGCATGTGCAAATCACACGGTCTTATCGTGTTAAATACCATGTTCATCAAACAAAGTTGACACATGATCACTTTCAGCAGTGGTGGAGATGAAACCCAGGTCGACTAACATTTGGTAGTCAGTTTCATGAAGCCTCGGGTAAAAGATTGCAAAGTGATCCTGGGAGAGGCGATCGCTCGGCAACACCGTCTCCTGTTAACTGAATTTTTTATGAAGACACCGAAGAAAAGCAAACAAACAAGGGTCCCTGAGAAAATCAAGTGGTACAATCTGAACAAAGAAAAGGCGAGACTTTTGTTTTCCTGATGAAAAATTACCTCTCTCACACCATCAACGGAGCTGAGGATGAAGAGTACAGAGCACAAAATATGTGGGATTCTCTACAGCGAATTTGCTTAAAGAAGGACAAATCACTGCTAGGAGCTTCAAAAGGCCACCATCAACACGCCAAAGGAACATGGTGGTGGAGTGATGAAGCTAAGAAGGTGATAAATGAGAAGAAAGCGGCTTTCGAAGCTTGGTCAAAGCACCCCTCTAATAATAGTGGCGAAAAAGCTCGCCTCGAATTGGAATACAGATGTTGCAAGAAAAAAGCGAAGAAGAATTGCACCCAGCTTCAAGCAGAGAGTACGGAGGGCCTGTCTTAGCACCTGGAGAAAATATCTTCCCCGGTTGGTGATACAAACCAGACTATCTAGGAGCTGCGAAGACACAATATGAACAAGAACGCAACCATCCTCAAAATAGCCTCCCAAAGAAGGAGGAATGCTTAGGAGATTCGTTCGCCAAAGTCTATTAACAATGCTCATGGCCAGCTTCTTGTGGATGACGACAAAGTTCTGCAGAGGCGGCGGCAGTATTGTGAAGAACTTTTGAATGAACAGTTTCCCTGGCTATATTTTCCAAGAGCCACACCTAACTCTGAAGAAATACCCGACATTACAGTCGAAGAAGTTAGTGAGGTGATCAAATACTCCAAAAAACGAAAAGCAGTTGGGCCAGACGAGATGCCCTCTGAGTTATGGAAAAAGATGGGAGACGTCGTGTTCAGATGGCTCAAATTCTCATCTCCAAATTTGTGAGAGGTGATCCAATGCCGAATTAATGGAGGGAAAGTTACCTTCTCCCTGTATACAAAGGGAAGGGTGATTCACGAAACTGTGATAACTACCATTCGATCAAGCTGATGTCACACCATGAAGATCGTTGAGCGGGTATTAGGTGGCCGACTGCGAAAAATAATACGGCTATCTGATGATCAGTGCGGGTTTGTCTCGGGTAAATCAACCACAGATGCAATCCAAAGTAAAATCATCATAATGGAAAAACGTCGCGATTCCTTAAAGGATTTGCATATCGTATTGGTTGACTTTGAAAAGGAATTCGGCAGACAACCACGAGATCTGATATGGGTGGCGCTAAGACATCGAGGGGTTCCAGAAGCAGATGTACAGGTAATCATGGACATGTACGAAAGGGCAGAGGCAAGAGTAAGATGCCCCATTGGAGTAACCGAAGAGTTCCCAATCAAAGTCGGGGTGCACCGGGGAGGCGTTTTAAATCCTTTGCTCTTTATTACAGTCCTTGATTATCTGCTTGAAGGTAAAGTGATGGAGCCCAAAGTACACCAGTTATTCTTTGTTGGCGATGGAGCCATCATAAGTGGGGATTCTACGTCCCTTAAACGAGCACTTGATGTGCGGGTGGAGGTTTTGGAGGGAAATGGGTATCGCATTAGTTCAAAAAAGACAGAGTACTTCTACTGCCCGTTCTCTGATCCACTCAGGCCTATTCCAGACATTTATTTGAATGGCACAGTGCTTCCCAAGTGCGAAAAGTTCAAATATCTGGGATCTATGATCAATAGCAAAGCAACCTGTGATGACGACATCAATCATCGCGTAAACGTATGAAGTGGCGAGAAAACTCGGCCATCTTCTGTGACCAAAAAATGCCACCTAAGTTGAAGGGAAGGCTCTACACCGCAGTTGTGCGTCCAGCGCTCACATACGGTTCACAATGTTGGACTCTGTACAAAAAGTATGAGAGTAAATTAACGGCAGCTGCGATGAAGATGCTGTGCATGACAGCAGGAGTGACGAAGCTTGATCGAATAAGAAGTTCGAAGATCCGTGGAAGCCTTCACGTCAAGGAAACCATCGTACAAAAGATAGAGAACGACCGACTCAGCTGGTATTGCCACGTTCAAAGACGAGATCATGTGAGCCCTGTTAAAAAGGCAATATCAATGAACGTTCCAAAGACATCGCGAGGCAGGAGAGGCAGGCCTATAAGCGCCTGGATCAGACAAATGCGACGAGATCTGCATTTCATTGGCCTCAGTAACTGAGTGATCCAAAATCGGCAGGCCTGCCGATATTTCCTTAGGTCAAGTAGGTGAGCCCCACAGGCGGATCGGCACAAATGCGGTGAAGTGGGAGGGTTATGATCCCTTGTTTTTAGATAATAACCTTGCTGAAAAAGGAAGAAGAAGAAGAAAGAAGAATGTTACGCAAATTTGAGCGGTTGCTGTTGACGAATGCTTTTATAAAATGGTGATCGCATTTTTGTCCAATATCGGCTCCATGTCTGTTTCGGACGTCTAGAAGACAATTTCTGGAGTGGTGGCGGATCGTAATGAGATCGATTATTTGCAATAGTTTGACTGTTAGACCGGGTGCCACTCTCAATATGATTGTTTTCGTTGCAGGACCGCTTCATCTGGTATCAATTCTCTTCATTATCTTTGTGGATTAGACAAATCCAGATTTACGGAGCTGCAAATGTTTCATAAGAACCTATACCACACAGGTTTATGGTATTCTAAAACACTTTCGCATCTGATCTCTAGACTAGATTGAGAAATCCTGTATGAAAATCAATGTATAGGTATAGATATACAGTCATGGTGATGAATTCGATAACATCCGTTAAGCTACGACTTACGCAACATGAATCCCAGTGCTGACATTTAACAAGATCAGGCTCTTATGGCCCATAAAATATCAGCAAGTTTACACATTCCTCCATCAATAGGTCAACAAAGATGTATCTCCATCAATCGTTCCAGTAACTCCTTAATTAAAATACAAAACCGTTGACATTCCGCAGAAAAAACAATTAAACCAGACTATTAAATAAAAATATACTGAAAATGTCACGCATGCGTGGGTAGACTAGGTGCCTGCCATCACCAGTTATAAACTAAACTAAATTATATTTTAAAACTCCTTCCTTATAATAAATTTCCAATAAAGAATATTAAATAAAACTCAATAAAATTTAATTGAATATCGCACCTTGTCCAATTACAAGCGCGGTTAGCACCCACTAGCCAGACGCGTCAAATAAACACTTTTTTTATGAAGCCTTTCTACAGACAGAGCATGCTGCGGAAATCTCAGCGTCAGCGTTCGCACAAACAATTAACCTAAACTCACAAGAAAATATCTGCTACGGTCGAGTTTTATTAGTTCATGAACTTTTATTGGCCAGGATTTTACAACTCACTTAACGATATTGCGCCACCGACTGGGCAAGACACCACCACTTTTCCCCAGGCCCGTCGCTTCGGCTGCACTCATGAATGAAAATGCAAATAATGATGATTATCATGATATGTTTATGTTTATAGATGCGCCAAGTGATGCCAATTATGCGAGAAAAAACAAGAGTCTTCCGCCCAAAAACAGGTGTGCCCGTGCTGGGCGCCAGTATGGAGCGTGATTAATTGCATTTAAATTGAACTCACACACACAACAATTTGCAGTTCGGCACCAAATCAATCGACCTGCGGCATCCCACAATCATTCACCACCTTCGCGCTTTGGCTAATCTGTATGTCGCTCACCTCTTAGATACTCGCAGGGTGGCACATTGTGAGCATACCACCGACTACAGCCAAGTTGCAGCACAACAAGTCACACACAACAAACAAATTGGCAGCCAATAGTGCACGAAGGTGAATTGTTTGTTGTGTTGGGAGCTCAGAAGCAAGCCTCAGATCCATTCCACGAAAGAATGTAAAAAAAAATAATAAGCCAAAGCCGACTGAAATAGGGAGACGAATACACTGAGCAAGAAAAGTAGCAAACAAAAAAAAACCGAATTGTCGCTAAATTTAGACCAAGAAAGGAGAGAAGGATTTCAATTGAAATTTTTGAATCAAATGGATGGAAATGGAAACACATCGAAGGGTAAATGAAATAAAACGAATAAGAGCCGACGGAAGACGAAATATAATAAAGCACCGAGAAAGCAGCTCCATACAGAGACAATGGCAGCCAGACAAATCGATACAAAGAGACGACGTCGACGACGTGACAAAACAGCCGCAAATTGATATTTTTGGAATTCAAGTTCGGTGCTTCAGTTTTGGGATTGATTTCAATGGGCGTGGCGGAGGGAGGGCGGAATAATTAATTTGTACGTAGATATTGTTGCCAGCTGTAATTAATTTATGAGCTGCTGAGCAAAGTACCTATATATCGGGGTCAAGGATTTCATTGGAGTTGTCAAAAAAATTCAGTTGAAGAGGTGGGGATGTACTGAATCTTCAAGGTATAAACCGAGCCCTGAATCCGGAGGACAACTTTCATCCGTGGACTGATTTTGGTGGGTTTTTTTTTGTTGAGGGTTCGATTTCTGCCACGTTCAAAAATAACAGTCATTTGAAAAGTGGGACTGAATAAGGCTAAAGGAAATATTCCATGTGGAGGGTGCAATGGTGTAGTGGTAGCGTCGTCAATTGCCACTCTAATGGTTTATGGTTTATATCCTGATGTCAGCAAGCATTTATCTATTTCTCATGAAATATATAAAGTCAGTCCGATCAATTACGAAAGCTTGTGTGAACACTACTGCGAAGGCATAACACTGGCAGTAGCTTGGTCATGTGGGTGGAAAAATTGTTCGCTCTGTTGACGGTGATTTGCCCTTGACATCGGTTATCGCGAAAAAAGTACTGTGAATCAGAAGCAAAAGACAAAAAATAACAAAAATCTCCCCAGTTATCTGGACGCCACCCCCGGAGAATCGCTGAAACATAAACAACTGAGCTTCAAGAACCACTACACTAAAATCTTTCTCTCTCTCTATCTACCATTTCCAACGCCCGCACTGTGTGTAAACATGTTAAAGGTATTCATAACCCTTTGAGTGCGGGCAAATTATGAAAGAAAAAAAAAAAAAATACATGCACAGTTTAGGTGAGAATAATTGGATTTCCGCAGTATAACTATGTACAGAGCACTTAAAAACAGCTCTAGTAGTAGTAGTAGTAGTAGTAGTAGTAGTAGTAGTAGTAGTAGTAGTATTAGTAGTAGTAGTAGTAGAAGTGATTCTTATTGAACATTAGAAAATTGTTACTTATGCATAATTAAATAATCACAAAATATGCATTGGCGTTTGCCGTCAGCCGGAAAAGAAAGATTTACAAAATTTTCAAATAGAATTCAAAAGATCTCAATTACTTTAACTATGTAAATTCATTTCTCACTAATTTTTCTAAAAAGCTTAATGTAATATTTGTTGCCTGTATTTTAAGAGAGAGACCATAATGATAACGATGAACGGCTTATGGACTTCTGCAATACCAAGCGCCTAGTCATTGGAGGTAAGCTGATTAAGCATAACACCTGCCAGAAGATCAGTTGGGTCTCTACTGATAGGCAACGAACATCCAACCAGATCGATTACATTGCGATCAGTCGCCGCTTTAAAAATTGTCTTCTGGACGTCCGACACAGACGTGGAGCTGACGTCGGACAAGAATAAGATCACCATCTTATGGTAGCTCATTTACACCTTCGTACTGAATCCGTCAACAGCAACCGCTCAAACCTACTTAAGCCCACCAGGTTTAATATCGACAGGCTCAAGATTCCCCAAGTTCGCCAACAGTTCAGGGACCATCTTGCCTTAGAAACAGAAGCAATCAGCAGCATACTGCAAGAGAACATGGATGACCACTGGAGTGCTTTGAAAAATGCTTTTGCGACTGGGCACGCACATATGTCGGTAAAAAGCAGAAACACCATCGCACATGGCTTTTTACAGACACCGGGAGACGGATCGATGAGCGTACTGCAATCAAGGTTCGGATTGCAGCGGCTTCAGCAGTAGACAGAACAGAGCTTAAGCCCCAATACCGAAGAAGAAAGTGCAGCGTAGTGTGAGACGTGACAAACGTCAATATATCAACTCACTGGCTTCAAGGGCTGAAGAAGCAGCGAGTAGGTGCGACAGTAGGACTGTTTACGACATCACTAAGGAGCTCACTGGTGGTCGAAACTCCAAACAACATCCAGTGAAGAGTCTAGACGGTAACCTTCTGATTTCGGATGAGGATCAGCTCAGTAGATGGAGAAAACACTTTGCTACAGTGCTAAATCACTTAGACGATGGCGGTATGATCTCGAATTCGCACCGCACCTCCCAGTAAAACCGAAATAATAACAGCAATCAAGTCACTCAAGAAGAAAAAGGCGGTGGATATTGATGGCATCCCTGCCGAGCTATTTCAAGCGGCGCCAAATATATCGGCAGATTTGCTGCATCCGCTAATACGGAGAGCTTGGGATAGTGAACAGTTTCCACAGGAGTGGAAAATGGAGATGATTATTAAGCTTCCAAAGAAGGGAAACTTCATGAATTGCGGTAACTGGAGAGGTACATGCGTTCTTCCAGCCGTGTCCAAAATAATACCTAGAATAATTCTAGAACGAACTAAAGAGTACTTAGATTCAACTCTCGATGTCGAACAGGCAGGCTTTCGCGTTGGATCTTCCTGCATCGACCACATAAACACCTTACGGATCATAATCGAGCAATGCGTTGAGTATAGATCTCCGCTACATTTGCTGTTTATCGACTTCGAGAAGGCTTTCGACAGCTTGAATCGCGATGCTATCTGCTTGTCCTTGCGCAGGAGAGGCATTCGAGATAAACTTATAGCTATTTTCAAGGCAACATACGACTGCGGTAAGTGTCACGTCGTGCATAATAGTAAGGTGTCGGAGGCCAAAGTGGAGTACGTCAACGGTGCATACTGTTCTTGGTGGTTATCAGCGATGTACTCCGTGCAGCATTGTCGGAAAGTAACTATGGAATTCGTTGGACTAAGCCATCTTACCTTAAACACCTAGAATACGCTGACGATGTTTGTCTACTTTCACATCGGATAATGGATCTTCATTTGATGGCCCAAAATCTAGAAGCTGAGGCAAACAAAGTGGGGCTTAGAATAAACACAGCCAAAACAAAAACCCTGAGCACTTCTGCTAACAACCTCAACTCAACATTGCCGAACAGGAAGTCGAAAAAATTGATAACTTTCTATATCTAGGAAGTGTAGTCTCGGCTGACCGCGGTGGTACCGAACTGGATGTGTGGAGCAGAATCGGGAAGGATAAAGCTGGGTTATCAGCTTAAGAACCAGGCTGCGACAGTTCCGCTCCAACGTAGCATCATTGCTGCTTTATGGGTGCAGTACTTGGGAGGTGGACACCATTAACACACGGAAGCTGCAAGTCTTCGTAAACAAATGCTTAAAAATTATCTTGAGGATTTTTTGGCCGAACCGCATCTCCAACGAACAACTTTATTTGAGAGCGCCCCAAGAACGTATAAAGGAAAAGAGTTGTTTTCCATTATTATGCCGATGCCTCGTGCAAGGCCCTGGCACTTAAAGAGCTGTTGCGCCAAATATTTATTTATTTAATATTTGCTTTTTCTTTATTCCAACAAAATTCGGAACATCCAATTCTAACCACACGCCACGTCACAACGCCATTTAGAATATCGTAACAATATAACATAGTATATGAGTAATTTATCAACACAAGAAGTGCACCTTAAACAGTTTTTTTTTTCTTTTTACCAGTTTATTAGATGACGAATAAATGTTTGGTAGTCTCTTACATACCTTGTCTCAGAGTTGTCAGATACCACTTGGATAATTAACACTAGAGGCATATGAGCGAAAAATAGGCTAAAGCCTTTCAGCATTGTTCATTTGCTCCATTTGAGTACATAGAAGTTGTACTTTCTGGTCGGGGAGCGCCCGAATTTCTGCGTCAATATTGGCCTTAAGCTCAGAAATTTTCTCGAGCTTGCTCACATACACGCGGTTTTTCTTGCTAATTAATTCCCCAATTATTTGAAAATTATTAGCTCTCCAATAATTTTCTTCAAGCCAATAATAACTCTTGCCAACAGCTGTTTTTCTTTGCGCTTATAAGCCAATTCAAGAGTAAAGCCCTATCTTGAAAAACTAAGGAGACTATCTTCTTCTTCTTCCTTTTTCAGCGAGGTTATCATCCGAAAATAAGGGATCATAACCCTCCCACTTCACCGCATTTCTACTGATCCGCCTGTGGGGCTCACCTATTTGACCTCAGAAAATATCGGCAGGGCTGCCGATTTTGGATCACTCGGTTACTGAGACCAATGAAATGCCGATGTCGTCGCAATTGTCTGATCCAGGCGTTTATAGGCCTGCCTTTCCTACATCGCGATGTCTTTGGAACGTGCATTGATATTGCCTTAACAGGGTTCAAACGATCTCTTCTTTGAGCGTGGCAATACCAGCTGAGCCGGTCGCGCTCTATGTTTTGCACGAAGGTTTCCTTGACGTGAAAGCTTCCACGGATCTTCGAACTTCTTATTCGATCAAGGTGCATCACTCCTGCTGTCATGCGAAGGATCTTTAATTTACTCTCATACTTTTTGTACATCGTCGAACATTGTGAACTCTACGTGAGCACTGGACGCACAACTGCGGTGTAGAGCCTTCGCCACTTCATCCACCATACGCTTAGGTGATGATTGTTGTCGTCATCACAGGTTGCTTTGCTATTGATCATAGATCCCCGATATTTGAACTTTTCGTACTTGGGAAGCACTGTTCCATTCAAATAAATGTCTGTAGTACAAGTACTCTATCTTTTTTGAACTAAAGCGATACCCATTTCCCTTCAGAACGTCCACCCACACATCAGGTGCTCGTTGCAGGGATATAGGATCCTCACTTATGATGGCTCCATCGTCAGCAAAGAATAACTGATGTACCTTGGGGTCCGTCACTTTACCTTCAAGCAGATAATCAAGGACTGTAATAAAGAGCAAAGGACTTAAAACGCCTCCCTGGTGCACCCCGACTTTGATTGGGAACTCTTCGGTTACTCCAGTGGGGCATCTTACTGTTGTCTTTGCTCCTTCGTACATGTCCATGATCATCTGTACATAGGTTTCTGGAACCCCTCGATGTCTTAGCGCGACCCATATCAGATCTCGTGGTTGTATGTCGATTGCCTTTTCAAAGTTATACAATACAATATGCAAATCCTTTAAGGAATCACGATGTTTTTCTATTAAGATCATTATATGTACTTTGGATTGCATCTGTGGTTGATTTACCCGAGACAAACCCGCACTGATCATCAGATCGCAGTCGGCCACCTAATACCCGCTCAACGATCTTCATGTTGTGTGACAGTTAGTTATCACCCTTCCCTTTGTATACAGGGAGAAGGTAACTTTCCCTCCATTGATTCGCCATTGAATCACCTCTCACAGATTTGGAGATGAGAATTCTGAGCCATCTGAACCCGACGTCTCTCATCTTTTCCAGAACTCAGAGGGCATCTCGTCTGGCCCAACCGCTTTTCGTTTTTTTAACTTCTTCGGCTGTAATGTCGAGTATTTCTTCACAGTTAGGGGTGGCTCTTGGAAAGTATAGCCGGGGAAACTGTTCATTCGAAAGTTTTTTACAATACTGCCGTCACCTCTGCAGAATTTTGTCGTCATCCACAAGAAGCTGGCCATGAGCATTGTTAATAAACTTTGGCGAACGAATCTCCTAAGCATTCCTCCTTCTTTGGGCGGCTATTTTGAAGACTAAGGAACTATGGTATATATAAGACCCTGATCATCCCAGTCCTTATTTACGGCGCTGAAACATGGACTTTATTGGAAGCAGATGAAGATATCCTTGGTTGCTTCGAGAGAAAAATTCTTCGTTAGATATTCGGTCCCATTTGCGTTGACGGGTTTTGGAGGAGAAGATTCAACGACAAACTATACAAGCTGTATATCGACATCGACCTAGTCAAAAAACTGCGTATTGGACGTATGAGATGGCTAGGACATGTAAAGTGAATGAACCCCAACGCTTCGGCCCGCAGAGTCTTCGAATCTTACCCCGAGAGATGACACAGCAGAGCGCCTCCTCGCTGTAGGTGGGGCGCACTAATTCAACTTGGAGTGCGCAACTGGAGGAAATTAGCTAAATGGAGAGGCTTGTTGGCTCACCCTGAACTGTAGGGCAACCTATGTAAGTAGAAAAAATTTACTTTAAATTTCTATTGTGACTAGGTATGAGCAGTAACTCGATTCTACTGAAACAATATCTTAGGTTTTTTTTCAGCAGCAAGACGTAAAAAGTGTTCTCTGGAGACACGTTGAGTCGTTTTCGTTTAGTAGATGCTTACAAGATTTTTTTTTATCTCCTCATGATTGTTTTGGCAATTTATGTCACAGCATCCCAAGCTTTTTGGCTCTTAAGCATTTCACCAACTATGTTTTCGGGAGTAAGTGCCACGCCTAATTTCTGCCTCAGTGTTTTCCTCTCGTCTAGAAACCGTGGGCATCGAAAAAACACATGTTCGGCGTTTCCAAAGCAGTCAGCACATCGACAGTAGGGGCTGTCATCATGCTTGTATTTATGCAGGTATGAACGGAAGCATCCATGACCAGTCAGCAACTGGGTTAGGTGAAACCCTTATTCACCATGCCGTCTTTCTATCCATGGTTTAACCTGATGTATGAAAACATGCATCCACCTACTCTTTTCGAAGGCATTCCAGCGGTATTGCCACTCTCCTATGCTCTGTATCCTTAGTGACATATGTTGGGTTTCGCCGGTTGGAGCAGTTTGCCCTTATTCTGAGCATCTCAATTCATATTGTCGTTGCTGCTCTTCTGCCAGGATGTCTATTGGTAGCATATTTGCTATCACACAGACTGCATCGCTGGAGGTGGTACGGTATGCGCCGCATACTCTTAATGCACATATTCTGTACACTGAGGCAATCTTACTTCTGTGTGTTTTAGACGTCATGGCTCTCGCCCAGATTGGTGTGGCGTAGAGGGTTAAAGACGCTAGTACTCTGGCCAAAGGCAAACTTTGACTATGCCTAGGGCATGATTCGTGCGAGAGCAGCGCTGGCATTCGCTGCTTTGTAAGACACACTCTTGAGGTATTCATTGAAAGTTAGCCTCGTATTTAGTATAAATCAGAAGTGTTTTATATGGGGCTTCGATGTTATTGTGTGGCTACCCGTAGTAATATTTATCGTTTCCTCCTTCTTTCTGGCGCTTATAAGAACCGCTTCCATTTTATGGTCTGCAAGCATGACACCAGCCGCACTCAGCCAGTTCCATACGGTCCTAATTGTAGAGTTGCTTATCTGCTCCACCTCTTCCAGTATTTTCCCAGTTGCGACGATTGCAATGTCGTCCGCAAAACCGATAATTTTTGCTCCCTCGGGTATTGGAAGACGCAAGATCACATCGTACATGACGTTCCAGAGCAAGGGGCCTAGCACAGACCCCTGTGGTATTCCGCTAGTGATCTTGTATTCTCTGAGAGTTAAAACTCTGCGCTTGAAGTATTGTAATTCGTCACGATTTTTATATGATACGCTATGACTCGTAAATTTCTGAGTACCTCTAGTATACCATATGGCTCCAGCTTGCAGTGTTGAATGAATTTTTGATATACAGTTATCACTAAGCAATATTTCTTAGATGCTTACATGTAGCGAGGAGCATACCCAGGGCTTGCCTATCAAGCAGAATTCTTAGAGTTGTACCCTGTCTGGCGAGCTCGTCCGCCCTGCAGTTTTCTGGAATATCCCTGTGCCCTGGTACTCAGCATAGGTTAATGTTGAACTGATCTACCATCTTCGTAAGAGATAAACGGCAGGTGGCCTTTGAAGTGAAGAAGCACGATTCCAGGGGCTTTATTGCCGCTTGGCTATCAGTGAAAATAATAATATCCCTGACAGATAGTACATTATACTTCAGCCAAAACAGGGCTTCCTTAATCCCCATTTCCGGCTGAAAAACACTACAATAATCAGGGAGGTGTTCCGTCTTAGAGTCATCTGTAAAAAAGTGAACCGAACTGCCATCGATAGGGGGAGAGTTGTCCCATTCATCCCGTTCAGGGGTGGTTCAGGGAAATCTTAGTTTCGGCGCGGTATAGTCCGTGTTTCGGTGGGTGGAGTTGAGAAAATCAAGGATGGAGGAGTGTCCAATGCGATAACTGGACCAATGAGAGGAGGCTTTTAGACGGATGGACGCACTGCCAGCAATCTGTTTGCCAAAGATATCTAAGGATAGCAAGTTGAACAAAATGCCCAGTGCCGCAGAGGGAGTAGTTCTGAGTGCACCACTGATGCAAATGCATGCAGATCTTTGTACCTTAGCTAGTGGAATGAGGTCTACAGCCCTTTCAAGAGCAGGCCACCATACGATTAGCCATAGAGTAGTATAGGCCTGATAATGGGCACGTACAGCCAACGAGTGATTTGAGATTTGATACCTCAGCTACTACCTATAGCCTTTCTAAGAGCTACATTGGCTTTTCTAACGCGTTCTAGTAGATTGGCTTTCCAGTTCAGTTTCCTGTCCAAAATAAGACCCAGGTATTTTGTATTTTCAGTGAAGGTAAGACTGTTGCCATTTATCATACGGGGGCCTATGGGAGGAACTTGATATTTCCTCGTGAAAAGAACGAGTTTCGTTTTATGAGGGTTAACCCCCAATTAACGTTTGGAGGCCCATCTGGTGAGCCGAAGGAGAGCTTATTGGTGTATTTTCCTGAGAGTATTTGGGTGCTTACCGGAGGCAGCAATAGCAATGTCATCAGCATAGGCGATTACTCTGCAGCCTGACCTATCCAGGTCCACCAGTAGCTCATTTACTACCAGGTTCCACAGAAGAGATTACAAGACTCCACCTTGGGGTGTTCCGCAGCAGCCAAGCCCTCTAATCGATGCTCCGCCCAGCTGTGTGTTATTAGTCTTGCATATGAGCAATTGATTCATCGATACTGCGAGCGAAGTATCCACTTTCAAATTTGCAAGTGCGTCGGTAATTGCCTTTGATTTGACAACGTTAAACGCTCCATCAATGTCAAGCAAAGCCACCATAGTGTATTCCTTAATGCCCAAAGATTTGTCAATGCCTCCCTCTGGCTGTTCCTACCGATTTGCCTTTGCAGTACGCATGTTGGGACGGTGAGAGCAAGGTCGGGCTAATGGTGGATGTCAATCAGCCTTTCTAATGTTTTAAGTAGAAAGAACAATAGACTGATAGATCGGAGATCCTTTGGTTCCACATGCGAGCTCGTTGCTCCCATAGGTATGAAGATGACTTCAACCTCGGTCTGTAGTTTGGGAATGTAGACCAAAATAAGAAAGCCCGACATGATGACTTTGGCGTACTTGAAGGGCTTGAAATTGCGCATGGCTCATCGGATCATTTCTGTAGTTACTAAAACCAAGGCGTTGCTGCACGTTGGAAGGGAGGTATTTACCAATTGCGAGACAGCAACAGGGAAGCTATCAGGAAAGTGAGTATCCAGTAAGATATTAATGGATTCCTTAGCAGAGGTAGTCCAGTGACCGCCTTTGCCTGAGGAAAAGAATCGACACAATAAGTTCAGTTGTAAGTCTTTAGATCTACTCTTCGTAGTAATTATGACCAACAAAACCATAGATGCTCCCGTTTCACACCCATGGCTCCTAGACAGACATCATGATCTCGATAGAGCTTTTATGACAACTCATGATGAAAGAAGAAGAAGAATTTATTCCTTAGACTGTTATCCATACACTCGTATCGATTTCAAAGGTACTTAGCAACACTTTCTGAGTTTCCCAGGCCACCTAACATCCGTTGACGGTTCAACTGACCTTGATAGTGACAGTGGCTCTTTCGCAATATTGGGAGGATAGGTCTTTTAAATTAGCTCTAGTTGACTCAGTTTAGAACGTCTAATTTTTAAGATCCGGTAAACGATTCTGAGATTCCATTCAACAGTCATAGCTACCTACCTTCACGAGTAATAAGTAAGAACACAGAGAGTTATGGCATAAACGCAATTATAAGCAATATCAATCAGTCTTCATACATCATTCGTAATGGATGTCGGAATAAATTAAAAACAAAGCACACCCCAAAACCCAGAAGCTTCTTCAAACTAATAGCCACTCCAAGAAGAAGATTCTCCGAAAAATCATATTTTCTCAGAAAAAAAAAAAAAAAAATCAAAGATCAGACAAAACATCAATCGATAGCTATCGCAACAACAAACAGTCAGCGATCAGTGATCATGATGAAACAAGACTCCCAAGCAAACAACGAAATTAAAAATTCAAAGAAATGTCAAAAGATAATGGAATAAAGCATAAAAGCCGCAAAGTAGCAACGCCACCTCCACCCCCAAAAGCAATTTAATATCCATCCTCATGCCCATCCATACAAAGCAAGCAGCGAGATGCATTATGAAACCGCTCCGTGAGCCTCATCTCAGGACGGTCAGATCGGCTGGTGTTGGTTCTGCTGGTAGTGGTGGTGAAATCACTTTGGAATTTTGCAACAAATCGACCAAAGAAACGTAACAAAGCACATAACTCTCTCAACGAAGAAACCCAAAGACAAAAGGTGGAACCGAAAATAAAATGATGAGCAACAATATGTGGGATAACAAAATCAGAAGGAGCATGAAGGATATATTTGAAAACAAACAAACAGCCAGCCAAATCAAGCGAGGAGGAGGAAGAAGGACATGGCTCAAGAACAACGACGACGACGACGACAGCGAATGAGTTTAATGACGAATATTGTGCTAAAAATAATTTAAAACGAAGCAGAGTGTATAAAAGGAGTTGAATTGGGCGAGCATTGACAGGAGGTGCTACGCAGACTGAGGCGGAGGGCGGGGTGGTGATGCCAAAACGAAGCGGATTATCGAAGTTTAAGACTGGAAAAGGATTACTACCACGAGCAGTCCATTGTAGAAATATTATTCGTTCAAGGATCTTTCCCAAGGTGTCGAATAGATATGTTGGGCGATATAACGATGGTTCTGCAGGTGGCTTGATTCCTTTGGTAGCAGTACCAAACTCTTTTCTCTAGACACTTTAGCATCGTTGCTATAAAAATCTCTTTTGAAGAGCTACTTTCACTGCTTCATTGACGATGTCATCCAGCCCAGGGGCTATATCTTTGCATATCTTCCTGCATGCCTAGAATGGCTCATCGCAAGTATAATGGGAATGTTCTCCGTTTTGGTCTCTCTGATTTAACTACACAAAATAGATGGTGTATGGGGGAATAGGTGTTCTATTTTGGATCTAAACATAACTGGGCAAGTTATTTGTGGAGACATATGACCTTGCAGCTTTGTCTTAACGATCCATTGCACCATACGTCAAGGATTTATGTCTGGTTCGTTACAAAGTCGTAAAGCATACTGTCTTTCTCCCGTTAGTTGCCTTTTTTAAGATTCGTCTCGCCAGCTTGAATGTGTCTGGACGCCCCTGGAAATCGACTCTTCCCCTGGATCGCTGGCAAACACCTTGCTCTGAGTGTTCTTATTTCTCCGTTCCACCAGCAGCATTGTCCACCCCTTCTACTGACTGTTCCTCTGGGCATTGCCGCATGTGATAGTGAATGCTGCAGTGATAGTGCGGGTGACCTATTGCGAAAGGGTGTCCGCTACGAGTTATGATATCGGCCCCATTATTTCCTCAGAATTGTCCTTGCTGAAGAGTTGGCTTTCCATTTCGGACCTGTTAATTAAGGGCATTGAATAGTTCAATGAGTTTTCTTATATGATCTGGTGGTCGCTGTTTATATTCCTCACTGAGGCACCGTTTTGTGTTGCATACGAGAGAGCTGCTCACGAAGGATATATCGATGATTGTCCCCATACCCACTTCGCGATAAGTGTTTGCGCACCCCTTGTTTGCGAACGCTATTTCTAGTGATGCAAAGGTTTCCAACAGAATACGTCCCCTGGCATTTAACGGGTGCGCCATCTTTTATGTTGGTATATAAACATTGAATAACTTTGATATTTATGAACCGATTGACTTAAGTAGACATCTTTTTGAAACACCAATTCAGTACAATTTTAACCATGAACCGCTGAAACAAAGCGCCGAAATAGTGACGCTGTAGGTAGATTGAAAAGATTCGTTCAGTAGCGTTAACTCAACGTACATATCGTCGAAAATATCGTGCCCAAAAAGCACCGTCTAACAACACTATTCGACGTTTGGTGTCGAATTTTGTTGAGCACAGGATATTGGGAGATCGTCGGCATGCCGTTCATCAACGCCCCAGACGTTCCAATGAACTGGTTAGAGCGGTAAGAGAGAGTGTTGCCGAGAACCCACATGTGTCGTATCGTCACCGCGCTCAGCAATTTGGCGCCAATGGAACCACCTTACGGCGCATTTTGAAGGATAATTTGCATTTGTTTCCGTATAAAGTGCAATAGACTCAAAGAATACTGCCGACAGACCGTCCACGTCGCTTGGAATACGGCCAAACAGTCGCTCGAATGGTTGACACTGAACCTGATTTTTGGAAGCAAATTTTGATGACTGACAAGGCCCATTTTACACTCTCTGTTTGCCGTTAACAAGCAAAATTGCCGCATTTGGGGAACGGAGAATCCACATGAGATCCATGAAAACCATCATTGGGTAATTTTTCTTCAGAGAAGGCGAAACAGTCAATGGGAATCGATATCGGTGGCTGTTGGCTCATTATGTCTGCCCACAAATGTGAGAAAAACGTCTGAACGGTTACTGGTTTCAACAAGACGGTGCACCATGCCACACTGCAAATTAAGCAATGCAGTTTCTGCAACGAAAATTCCCTGAGCGTGTGCTGTTAAAAAATAGCGACATTGACTGGCCACCCAGATCTCCAGATTTGACCCCTCCGGACTTCTTTTTGTGGGGTTATTTGAAAAGAAAAGTGTACGCCAGTAAGTCGCAGACCATTAACGAGCTCAAGGCAAACATTCGCGTCAAAATCATCGCTATACCGACCGAGATGCTCGAAAAAGTGATGGAAAACGCGGCAAAAAGGGCACATTTTGCTTTGGTCAATAGAGGCGGCCACTTGATTGATGTTATATTCAAAGACTAGCCCAAACCAATTATAAAGGGTAAGGTTAAATAAAAATACCTCATAAATGAAAATCGGTTGTTTTTGTTTAAAGTTATTCAATATTCACATACTGACATAAAACATGGCGCACCCTGTACATGCAAACACATTTGGCGCAACAGCCCATGGAGGCCTTCTTGCAACCACTCGCGTCGTGTGCGTTATATTTTTCGCACGAATGGAACGGACCAACGGTATTGTGCCGTATCCGAAGGGCAATTTTTATTTTGTTTGACACGCTTTTTTGTGAACAATACTCCCGGATGTTTGTCAAACGTTCGCGAGAGGTGGGACCGTGTAAAAACGCGCAGCGATCCGAGACACTAACGACTGCAGCACGACGCCCACTCTGGCATTTGAAAGCGTACTACCTCACTCTGTTTAGTCGAAGCAGTGCAGTTGTCACGCCTCGCTTTTTTAAACAATGTCTTGGTCCTGGTATTTCATTCGTGAACGATTCGTTCAGCACTCAAGACTGTGCAGCAGAACTGTAGAGACCATCGATGGTCGATCTATATAGAACTTGGAACTTAAACCTACACAGATCGGCTCACAAGTGTAGTTGTCAGTAACCCCATCTGCCGCGCTCCTCAAACCAATTGTCTTACCAAATCTATGTAGCAGGAGCTTCATAGAATTTGTATAAGAACCTCATTTGTAAAGTTTACGTTGGCAAACGATTCAAAATAGTGAATCCCATGTTAGTATCGGCCTCCTATACTATCAGCGCAACCATTGGGAACACATCATATAAGAGCACATCTGTCATGAATCTCAGCTGGACAAATGTTTCCAAAACCGGGAGCCTTTAGAGTGATTAAGGTACCGTTAAGGCTAACTGTCACGTATAAACCGCGTTTTAAGCTACCATTACATTTTCCAAAAGAAAACGTCAACTGGTGAGTGTAGTAAAAGCTAATCAAATGTTTAATAATATAGTCGAAAGATAAGCTCACACTAGTCCATTGTAGTAGCGATACCTCCGAGTTTCGTCCACTGCGCTGTTTCTCCGCTCCCCCTTAACAATGCCATCTATTGGTTAATGACAACTGTCAAACCACAAGCCCACTCTCATGTAAAACTGACAACTGTCACTTCCACTGTCCAAAATGCAATGAATAAGTTGAATAATCCTGCATTGTATCGGTGTATGCACCCAGTAGGTAACTATGATACCTACACCGGCAACTACTCTACTCATTCCATTGCACCGGTTATGTACCACTTCCAATATGCAACTTATATATGAATACAAGGCTCTAAAACTTCGACCACTCTCACATATGCAACCTAACAACGAAGAAATACAAAAATCAGTTCCCAACTGAAGCCATCATCATCATCGTTGGTTATACTGATACCAGCAGCCAGAGCCGGTAACATCGCCCCACAGCATGTGCGACTACGAGTATATGCCAGGCGTGGTGGATATCACTGACAGAGAGTAGTAGCGAGATTGGGCTCAAATCCAAAAACGAACGATATTACATTTTCCTGGCGTTTATCGGCACAAAATGCCTATTCACCACTTACCACCACCCCGAGTGATGGCAATCCCATACCATACCGTACCATACCATACTAAAGCGTCCACTCTCTATACCTTCCCTGCCATGCTCTGTTCATTGGTTTTCACTCTGATCCTCTTATAACGGGTACGCAGATTTTCGCGTTTTGCGTTGGTCGCTCGCAAGGCTCTATATGCGCACACAGTGCACCACATGACCACAATATAACAGCAGCAGCAGGAGCGGTGACGAAGTGAGCGCCATCAGGCCTAATGTGTTCCCCCTTCGGGTTAACTCACTCTGATATGAAACTTCCTATCGGGCTGCATGGGCCATTTTGCAACAAAACACGTTGCGGCCTGGAAACTCTCCACTCACACTGGCACAAAGTACCTGCCTGCCTGCTGCTACCTGCTGTGGTAGTAAACAGGAACTGAAAACAATAAAAAACTAAAAAATAAAAAATAAAAAAAAAGACGAATGGGAGGCAAAATGTATTTTCGGTTTTGGCGGTAAAGGACGATGTTGCATGCAGCGCCCAGCCAGAGTACTGAATACGCAACATAATCCCATATTCCAGAGGTATGGGGGCCAGGCGAACGAGATGAAGGTGGAGGTGATGCAATGGACTGAACTAAGTACGTTGAAATAATAATAAATTGCAACCCAAAACGGAGGGAGGATGACGAAGATGAGCACAGCGAGGACGACCGGATGGAGCAGGGACACGGAGGTGGACGGGTGGTCTTTCGTTTCAGGTGGTGTTGACGATGTTGTCGGTGTGTGGACGGTGCATGTGGCATTGTGGTACCCGGCCGCATATATTCTGATTCCAATGTGCATGTGCAACATGGATTTGCATATGTGGTGTGCATTTGCACCATTTGGTCGATTCGTCGAGCCTATATGTGCGTGTCGCTGTTGTCGTAGCGATGTCCTGCGTTTCACCCGTGTGTTGTGTTGTTAGATCGAATATTCGTTAAAAATTTCATCCGTATGTCTGCCAAATGAGTGTATGGGGAAGTATGGTTGGAAAAGTGAGTGTGGAGGATACTCGGAGAAAAGGAGTTCACTTTTTTTGTTAAATAAATCAACTGTCTATATTTGTTTGGCAAGATATACTACAATTTCAATAGTGTGAGTTGTGTAGATTCAACTAATTGGTGGAAAAAGGAACTAAAGGGAATCAGTGATAAAGGATGTCAGATTATGTGAGTCGATTTAAAGGTAATTTCGAATAGGGAAGCAGGGAAGGTTGTAAGGTGACAATTTATGACTGATTAACACATTTTAACACCTTGACTAGGGGCAAGATAGAGGATACTCAAAAAGCTTCCTGAACCAAATACATCACACATTGTAGGAAACTTTGCAATGATGAACTGGGCTTAGATAGTCTGATTGCTGTTATCGGTAGACTCCAGAAAATGGTTTACCTCGTTCACTTATATGCATAACCTATGCAGTTGCGGGTAAGAAATACACATATTTAAACAGATAACTACAAAATCGCATCATCACCTCCACGCGGTGCCCGCTGGATAGCTATCTGATAGTGAACTAACGATAAGCATATGCTGAGTCTGACGATATATGTGCAGCTGAACACTCAGGCCTGCGTAAGCACATCTGGGGGAACTTCAGCGGGCATATGTCTAACCGGACGAGGCATCTCTTGTTGACATGATCGGCTGAAATATGCGTCTCAGAAGTCTAGCAAGAGGTCCTCAGAAGGAGGACGTGCGGCGGACGAATTCTCTCGATGGAATCAACGGTGACGTCTACAGACCAGCGGATACCTTACCGGAGCTACTTCAACATATTTGGAGCTGAGGTCTGTAAGGATTTTCAATACTACGTCAGGGTATTGAAAAAGAGATGGTGGCGGATGAACCCTTAATGGGCCAACGGCAGCGCTCATATCCCCGAAGTGAGTTACTGACATCGGTGTATCCGGCCTCTTGTCCTAGGGGTACAAAAAAAAAAGGATCTGGCCCTCCAGGTTGGGGGTTGTGTCGTCGGGTTAACTTCCCTACCATGTAAAAACCTTCGGTTACGAAGCAACCAACAGTCTCGGATACGGATGATCTTACTGTTGACGACCCATGCAAACGTAAAAAGGACAACCATCTTCGTGTCTGCACATGGAATGTTAGGTCCCTCTACAAACCACGTGCAGCCGAACAACTTGCGGGGGCCCTAGAGTGTCTCAAAGCAGACATTACCGCCATCCAAGAAGTGCGATGGGATGGGCCGGGCAAAAGGAGTATGAAAAACTGCGACATCTACTACGGCGATTGCTACAGACAGAAAGGACAACGTCTATTCGGGTGCGGATTTGTCATTGGAGGCAGACTTAGGCAAGAAGTCTTGAGTTTCCGGCATGTGAACGAGCGTTTCATGACTATCCGTATCAAGGCTAAATTTGTCAACATTAGCGTAATATGCGTTCACGCCCCTCACGAGGAGAAGGACGACGCGTCAAAGGATGACTTCTACCAGCTCTTGGACAAGACGTATGAGCAATGCCCTAGCCACGACGTTAAAATTATCCTAGGCGACTTTAACGCAAAGCTAGGAAGAGAGGAAGTCTTTAGTAGCGTGGTCGGAAAGCACAGCCTGCACGACAACACATCCGGCAACGGACTCAGGCTAATCGACTTTGCGGTGGGGCGAAACTTTGTCGTAGCTAGTACGCGGTTCCCACGTCTCGATATTCACAAAGGAACATGGCTCTCCTTTGATCGAAAAATCGTCAACCAAATCGATCACATTGCGATCGACGCAAGGCACTCTTCCAGTATTCTGGGTGTCCGGACTTTCCGAGGAGCCAACGTGGACTCGGATCACTACCTAGTTGTAACCAAAGGTACGGGTGCGGATATCCACAACGGAGCGAAATCAACGAAATGCTCTGAAGAAATTTGACGTCGGGCGGTTACAATCACAAGAGACCGCCAGAACCTTTGCCGATCGTGTTTCTTCTAATCTCAATCTAAGTCCTCTGCCGCCAGCAGCAAATGCGGAAGACCAGTGGCAGCGTTGCCAACAAGCCATCAGAGATGCCGCCTTTGATGTACTGGGTTTCTCTCGCCCACCACAACGAAACCCCTGGTTTGATGAGGAATGCCGGCAAGCACATGCAGCAAAACAAGAGGCGTACAAAGCGGCGCTGCATAGAAGGACTAGAGCTGCTTACGAGCTCTACGTGCGCAGGAGAAAAGGGGAACATCGACTTCTCAGAAAGAAGAAATAGGAGCATGAGAAGCGCTCAATCGAGGAGATTGAGAGACTTTATTGCAGGAATAATGTTCGAAAATTTTACCAAAGGGTAAAGAGAACATGCCAGGGTTTCAAAGCCAGAACAGAAGCCTGCAGGGACGAAAATGGCAACATAGTAGTAGAATCGCAGTCGGTGCTGAGGATATGGAAGGAACACTTCTGCAGACTGTTAAACGGCGATGATGATTAATATTCCGCTTTCAGGCAGAATGAGCCATTCAACAGTGACGATGGTAGTCAAGATTCCCGTCAACCCGATCAGAATGAAGTGAGGATAGCGATATCTAAACTCAAATCCAACAAAGCTGCTGGAGCCGACGGCCTTGCCGCTGAACTTTTCAATGCAGGAGGAAATGAGTTGGTAAGGAGCATGCACCAGCTCATCTGTAAAATCTGGTCGGACGAAAGTATGCCCGATGAATGGAACCTCAGCATCGTTTGCCCGATCCTGAAGAAAGGAGACCCTCTGAACTGCGCCAACTACAGAGGTATAAGTCTCCTAAATATCGCATTTAAGATCCTGTCTGCCGTACTATGAGAACGCCTAAAACCGATCGTCAACAACCTGATAGGTCCTTATCAGTGCGGTTTCAGGCCTGGAAAGTCCACCATTGACTAAATATTCACACTACGGCAGATCTTGGAAAAAACCCATGAATATAAAATCGATACGCACCACCTTTTCATCGATTTCAAAGTTGCCTATGATAGCGTGTATAGAGACGAGTTATACAGAGCCATTTCCAGTCTTGGCATCCCTGCCAAACTCATCCCTTTGTGCAGAATGACGATGGAGAACTCTCGCTGCTTCATCAAAGTCGGTAAGAACATCACCGAACCGTTCGATGTCAGGAAAGGTCTTAGACAAGGCGACGCGCTATCGTGCGATCTCTTTAACATAGTACTTGAGAGAATTGTGCGAAACTCACAAGCCAACCCCGGAGGTACAATCTTCTTCAAGTCTGTACAACTACTCGCTTATGCCGATGACATTGACATAATCGGAAGAACTCAGCGGGCCGTCAATGGGGCATTTACGAGTATTGAGATCGAGGCAGCAAAGATGGGTCTAGCGGTCAATGAAAGCAAAACAAAATATATGCTGTCTACAAAAAAGGACACCCAACATCGGCGTCTTGAACAGAACGCCACAATAGACAGATACAATTTTTAGGTAGTAAAGGATTTTGTCTACCTAGGCTCTATGGTCAGCTCCGCAAATGACATCAGTGGAGAGATCACACGGAGAATTACTCTTGCCAATCGTTGTTTCTATGGGCTAAAACGGCAATTGAGTAGCAAAGCCCTATCTCGAACTACTAAGGTAACTCTTTATAAGACACTAATCATCCCAGTCCTGCTGTATGGCGCAGAGGCATGGGCTTTGACAAAACCGGATGAGGATGCCCTTGGTTATTTCGAGAGAAAAGTTCTTCGAGCGATCTTTGGTCCCATCTGCATAGACGGTGAGTGGAGGAGAAGGTACAATGCCGAGCTATACGGCCTGTACAAGGACATCGACTTAGCCAGAAGAGTTCACATACAGCGACTAAGATGGCTGGGTCATTTAGAGCGGATGGAGCCCAACCTTCCCGCTAAGAAAGTCTTCGAATCCACCCCGGACGGACGGCGCAGTAGAGGACGACCTCGCGGTAGGTGGCGCAAACAAGTGGAGGGGGACCTCAACCAACTTGGCGTGCGCAACTGGAGGCAGCTGGCTCGTAACCGTGCTGGCTGGAGATGTTTGTTGGTTGAGGCCTAGGTCCACCCCGGACTGTAGCGCCATCTAAGTAGGTAAGTAACTACAAATCCAAGGACGAAAGAGCGGACGTCATCATGATCAGCAATCCCTATAAATGTCCCGACCAGAACAATAATTGGATCTGTAATAAGCCAAAACACACGCCAATGTGAATATGTGGATCCCATGCCTTCTAAGAAACAAATGACAAAACAGAAGGTTTCGTGCCGGCGAAAATAAATGGGATACATTTTTACAACTTGACGGCCTACGAATACCAACTAATGCTGGACAATCTAACTATGGATGCGCTCCAGAGAGCCGCAGTAGTTAAAGGAGACGATTTCAATGCGTGGGCCACAGAGTGGAGCAGCAGACTCAGCAACACCAGAGGACATGTCTTACTGGAAATGTTCGCTCCCCTAGCGATTAGCATCGCTAATAAGGGCCGGGCAAATACTTATCGGAAGGCTGGAGTAGGCCCCATCATTGACATCTCTCTTGCGAGCAACTCGATCCTGAGAACCTTAAAGTGGAGGGTCAGTGAGAAATATTCACACAGCGATTGCCAGGTGATAATACTGGAAATAAAAGAAATCAAAGCAATCCAGCTCCCAATACTTACTGGTCCAAAATGGGATGACAGATTTTTCGATAAAGATACATTCGAAGAGATATTGAACGATGATCTAACCCTAAGTGGAACAGCAGAGACCCTCGCGCATCGCCTTACAAACACCATCACCACAGTGTGCGATGCATCAATGCCTAGAAGAACAAACCTAAGAAAGGCATAACCGTATCACCGATTTAACGAGGAAATAAGAACACTTCGAGCAAAATGCATACAAGCCTGGCGCAAAGTTCAGTGATTAGAAGAAGAACAGATTTCCAATAATTCTCAATTTAAATATAGGTAGAACAATCAAAGAGAGTAAAACTACATACTTCAAACGTCTCTACCAAGAAGTCGACATTAATTTCGGCATACAGAACGGTGATGATAAAACTGACGGGATACAAGACGCCTCCAACAACATGTCCAATAATGCTAAGATCTATAATAGCGGACCTTTGGCCTCAAAGACCAGCTACTATGTGCAACATCGTAAGAAAGTTCAATCCAGAGGACATTCCATTAATTACTCCGCAGAAGGTGATAAAGGCATGAAGTAAGATGGGCGACAACAAGACGCCCAAGCCCAACGACATCCCCAATAAAGCAGTAAAGGCGGCTACCAGTAAAGGCGGAGACCAATCCTCTTCATAACGACGATGCAGAAGTGCATCGAAGTAGGAACCTTTCCTGAAAAATTTAAAACACAAAAGGAAAGAAGCTAGCAGGAGACCTATCATCCTATCGGCCAACATGTCTATTGGACACCAGGAGAAAGATCCTCAAAAAGATAATCTGTAATGGATTACTCACAAAACCAGGAGAGAAAGAATCTCTCTCAGACCACCAATTTGGCTTCAGAAGAACGTGATCTGCTGTTGATGTCAACATCGCAAAAAATGACATCGAAGGAGAGAGATGCTTCTACGGCATAAAAAAATACTGTGGAGTAGTAACGCTAGACGTTAAAAACGCCTTTAACTCTCCGAACTGGTCGTTCATTAGAAGGTCACTTGCCAGAATGGATACGCCATATTACTTACTGCATATAGTGGCGAATTGTTTCAGCAACAGGAAACTGAGGTGTAAAATACTACAACGTCACCGCAGAACACCTGCGAGATTGGTCTAAGAGCTGCTATTGTAGAACGTCATGTATGGCGAAATCTTACGATTAACGCTACCTTCAGGGTAACGATAATTGGATTTGCCGATGGCTTGGCCGTCGTGCACTAGAATCAGCTTAAAATGAAACAAATGATTGGCTAGTATCCCACAGACAAGAGCTAGCCGACCATAAAACAGAAGCTGTTTCTATAACGAGCCGGAAGCCATTGAACTCGCTAAATAAACCATAAGGTCCAAAGAAGAAAACGAAAAACCTTGAAGTAATGCAAAAGCATTGCAAATGCAGTGAGCTCATTCGCGCATACTGGTGGACATGGATATGCTAGACGGATTCTACTCTCCTGAATTGTCACCGCCGTTCTGTTATATTATATACTGGCCCAGTCTGGCCGTAGACACTAAGGACGAAGGAGACCAAACGGAGACTGTCATCAACTTACAGACTATGCGCGCTATGGACAATTAGCGACCTTCGAAACATCTTAGAAGACGCTGCCTTTATCATAACTGGAATGGTCCCCATCGAAATCCTTGCAAATGAAATGTTCGAGATATATAACAGAAGAACCTTGAGCCGACAGGAACCAAAGTTATGATATCAAGATGATCATATGATGATAACTTTGAAAAAGGCAGCATCAGTGGTTATGTGACAAGCTCGTTGGGCCAATACAACAAAAGGCAGATGGACACATA
Organism: Brachypalpus laphriformis; assembly: GCA_945910035.1. Lineage (NCBI taxonomy): Eukaryota > Metazoa > Arthropoda > Insecta > Diptera > Syrphidae > Brachypalpus > Brachypalpus laphriformis. Next base: position 42,797,161 of record OX246756.1, read on the forward strand.
AACCGATACCGACAATCCAAGACTGGATAAGTCGAAAGCATGGAGACTGCAACTACTACCCTATGTAGTATCGTGCGGAGAATAGAAAAGATAAGAAGAGAGCTGTACGGATTCCGGGGGCTAGCAAAATAATGAAACAGTTTCGACGAAATTTGAGGGTCGCGAATTGGAACGTTGGAAGCATGACCGCTCGAAGTAACGAGCTGGAAGAGATGATGAATAGATGGATATCTTGTGTGTCCAAGAGACGAAATGGAAAAACACCGTAAATCGGGCGCGTTTCTTGGACATTAGGACAAAAGATTACGAGATGTTTTACTACGGAATGGAAAAGCCTAACTAGTCTATCTTAAGTAAGCATTTTTATTTGTATTTGTTGTTTGTAATCAACCGATTATAAATCCATTGATGAATTAATAAATAAATAAAAGGCTAGGAACGGAAGCGGTATTATCCTTGCGGCAGAGCTACTTGGTAATATCTTGAGCATTTCGAAGTCCAGCGACCGTTTGATGTCTTTCACACTAGTAATACAAGGAGAGGTGTGGAATATTGTCAGTGCATATGCTCCCCAAGATGGGTGCCATCAGAGAGATAAAGATACATTTAGGGTAGATTTCCACAATATACTTAAGAACATCCCAAAGGAAGAGTTTCTGTTTATTGGAGGAGATTTGAATGGACGTGTCGGGAAGTCAAACGAAGACTATGAAGACTGCCATGGAGGACTGGGTTACGGCACCAGGAACTTTCCTGGTGAAGACATCCTAAGCATGTGCAAACCACACGATCTTATAGCGTTAAATACCATGTTCATCAAACAAAGCCGGAGATGAAACTCAGATTGACTACCATTTGGTAGTCAGTTTTATGAAGCCTCGGGTAAAAGATTTCAAAGTGATTCTGGGAGAGGTAACCGCTCGGCAACACCGTCTCCTGCTAACAGAAATTTTTATGAAGACACCAAAGAAAACCAAACAAACAAGGGTCTCTGAGAAAATCAAGTGGTACAATCTGGACAAAGAAAAATGCGAGGCTTTTGTTTTCGCAATGTAAAATTACCTCTCTCACGCCATCAACGGAGCTGAGGATGAAGATGCAGAGCACAAAATATGTGGGATTCTCTACAGCGAATTTGCTTAAAAAAGGCCAAATCACTGCTAGGAGCTTCACAAGGCCACCATCAAAACACCAAAGAAACATGGTTGTGAAGTGACGAAGCTAAGAAGGTGATAAATGAGAAGAAAGCGGCTTTCAAAGCTTGGTCAAAGTGCCCTCTAATAATAGTGACGAAAAATTTCGCCCCGAATTGGAATACAGATGTTGCAAGAAAAATGCGAAGAAGAATTGCGCCCAGCTTCAAGCAGAGAATACGGAGGGCCTGTATCGGGAGCTGCAGAAAATATCTTCCCCGGTGGCTATCCAGGAGCTGCGAAGACACAATATGAACAAGAGCGCAACCATCCTCGAAATAGCCGCCCGAAGAAGGAGGAATGCTCAGGAGATTCGTTCGCCAAAGTTCATTAACAATGCTCATGGCCAGCTTCTTGTGGATGACGACAAAATTCTGCAGAGGTGATGGCAGTATTGTGAAGAACTTATATATCCTTTCCAAGAGCCACCCCTAGCTGTAAAGAAATATCCGACATTACAGTCGAATAAGTTAGTGAGGTGATCAAATACTCCAAAAAACGAAAAGCGGTTGGGCCAGACGAGATGCCCTCTGAGTTCTGGAAAAAGATGGGAGACGTCAGGTTCAGATGGCTCAGAATTCTCATCTCCAAATTTGTGAGAGGTGAACCAATGCCGAATCAATGGAGGCAAAGTTACCTCCTCCCTGTATACAAAGGGTGATACGCGAAACTGATGTCACACACCATGAAGATCGTTGAGCAGGTATTAGGTGGCCGACTGCGAAAAATAATACCACTATCTAATGATCAGTGCGGGTTTGTCGCGGGTAAATCAACCACAGATGCAATTCAAAGTATAAGGATCATAATGGGAAAACATCGTGATTCCTTAAAGGATTTGCATATTGTATTGGTTGTCTTTGAAAAGGCAATCGACAGACAACCACGAGATCTAATATGGGTGGCGCTGAGACATCGAGGGGTTCCAGAAACCTATGTACAGATGATCATGGACATGTACGAAGGAGCAAAGACAAGCGTAAGATGCCCCGCTGGAGTAACCGAAGAGTTCCCAATCAAAGTCGGGGTGAACCAGGGAAGCGTTTTAAGTCTTTTGCTCTATTACAGTCCTTGATTATCTGCTTGAAGGTAAAGTGATGGACCCCAAGGTACATCAGTTATTCTTTGCTGACGATGAAGCCATCATAAGTGAGGATACTATATCCCTGCAACGAGCACTTGATGTGTAGGTGGACATTCTGGAGGGAAATGGGAATCGTATTAGTTCAATAAGGATAGAGTGCTTGTGCTGCCCGTTCTCTGATCCATTCAGGTCTATTCCAGACATTTATTTGAATGGAAGAGTGCTTCCCATGTGCGAAAAGTTCAAATATTTGGGACCTATGATCAATAGCAAAGCAACCTGTGATGACGACATCAACCATCGCGTAAGCGTAGGGTGGATGAAGTAGCGAGAAAATTCCGCTATCTTCTGTGACAGAAAAATGCCACCTAAGTTGAAGGGAAGGCTCTACACCGCAGTTGTGCGTCCAGCGCTCACATACGGTTCACAATGTTGGACGATGTACAAAAAGTATGAGAGTAAATTAACGGCAGCTGTGCTGAAGATGCTTCGCATGACAGCAGGAGTGACAAAACTTGATCGAATAAGAAGTTCGAAGATCCGTGGAAGCTTTCACATCAAGGAAACCATCGTACACAAGATAGAGCGCGACCGGCTCAGCTGGTATTGCCACGTTTAAAGAAGGGATCATTTGAACCCTGTTAAAAAGGCAATATAAATGCACGTTCCAAAGACATCGCGATGTAGGAAAGGTAGGCTTGGATCACGTCTGGATCAGACAAATGCGGCGACATCGGCATTTCATTGGCCTCAGTAACCAAGTGATCCAAAATCGGTGGGCCTGCCGATATTTTCTGAGGTCGATTAGGCGAACCCCACAGGCGGATCAGTAGAAATACGGTGAAGTGGGAGGGTTATGATCCATTATTTTCGGATCACAACCTCGCTGAAAAGGAAGAAGAAGAAGAATAGGAAAGATAAGAAGAGCAACAGAAGCAGCTGGCACAAGACACGTAGCATGATTTGCTAACCAACCCCGCGAAGCAATACCCAACGGCACTGCTACCGCTGTTGTAGTATGCTGGGTGTGAATTAGTACGTAGGCGTTCTCCTGGCAACAATTATCCGGGTTTGCGAATAGTGCATGCTAGTATTAGTATCTTAGGAGTATATAACAAAGAAAAAACAAAAAAACCTAATTGCTCCTTTATGGGCAATAAGTGGAATGGATGGATTATCTGCGGCTGCATGTTGCGCTTTTTTTTTTTTCTCTTGTATTTGCTGTTAACAAAATTAATCTATTATGTATTTGTGAGCCCCAGTCTGGTTGTAGGACGATTCTGAACTTACTCCGAATAACCTGTACACCAACAACGTGCACTCAGCTGCACATGACCAACTGAATGTTGACGTAAAAAGCACATCGGACACAGTGTACCAACTTCGATGGCCATATTGATATCGTTTTAAATAATCTACCAAAGTTTAGAGTTAAATTTGATTTGGAACTGCAAGGATATCATAAAGCTGAACAGCAAGGTATGGAAGGATCCTACGTCTCTGCATGGCCGTTGCGCATGTTTCCGGATGAACCCAGCGTCTGTTTGCTCGACCGATGGCTTCATCCTCTATTTTTTTCCGTAAGAAACTGATTGGAGTTGCTACAGAGGGGAGGGCCCGCGATAAGTGCAGCGCCAACCCTTTCCTATCAAGCTCCTCAGCCCTTTCGTTACCTTCGCTATCCATATGCCCTGGTGCCCAGCAGAGGGTCACCGCATTAGCTCTAGATATCTCGTTTAAGAGTGATTTGCAGCTTCTCACAAGCGACCTAATTACAGCAGAGTCCAGAGCCTTAACGGCTGCCTGGCTATCTATATAGACAGTGATCGTTTTACTAACGATATTACCGTCGAGTATAATTTCAGCAGCCTGTATGATGGCTATGACCTCGGCCTGAAAGACGCTGCAGTCGTCGTTTAATCTAAATAAAGGAGTGGTTTATTCCAAGAGCTTCACAATAAACTCCGGCTCCCGTGCCAACGCGTATCTTAGAACCGTCGGTACAACTTCTTTTTCTTCATGGTTCTTCGGTTCTTCCATTATTATATGTACATTCTGTCAGGAATTTTTGTAGTGAATCTCCTCGCAAATGCTAGCATCGGGTTCATGTGATCAGTTTCCGTCAATTGACTGGTGGTCCCCATCGGGATAGAATGGAGGCATGGCCGTAAAGGCTCGAGTCCCATAATCGGCCTTCTCTCAGTAGATTAGATTAGATTAGATAGATTTTTATTTTTATACTAAACAAAATTTAACAAAACAGTGTATAAAAAAAAATCGGTTAGCATGGCATTGCTGTCTGCCTGGGTGACAAAAGGTTAACAATTATTAATAAATTATTAATTATAGCCTAATAGCACAGAAATTAATTAATTCTTTATTTTTCTCCTTTTTCTTTTTCTTCAGAAGTTTCCATTCAAAACTCTTTCTCTGTATTGTAAAGCAATTTTGCAATACCTGGTTAGTGTTGTGACGTTATTTTCATTAAGGATTTGCAAGACTTGGTTCTCCGATAAGACATCGTTTCCAAACACAGATTTCCTTGTTTCTCGCAGAATTGGGCACCTGCCAACAAAGTGAAAAGTATCCTCCCTCTCAGATAAATTGCACATGCCACAGACTATCGGTAGCTCATTCCTATGGGGTACATAATTCAGATTCAGGAGCTCTCCACGCAGTTTTTGGACCGTTGCTATTTCTTCTATGCTGTACTCATTCCGGAAGTAATTATTGTGCTGCAAGTTGTGGCATAACCGGCTGTAGACTCCTCTATGGAGTGACCCTGATGCCTCCTCTAGAAATCTTTCCCTGATCTGCTCATCCACATGCGTGATTAATTGGTAAAGTTTAGGCTTCCAACTCCTCGAATCTTCCACACTAAGCTCCATTCCACATTCACTAGCTAATTCCAGCCACTCTTTGTACCATCCAGTTTTATTTCTTATAGATTGTAGAGCTGCTTTCTTCGGAAGTCTATAGTCTGGCATGTTTAGTACTCTAAGCACGTAATCCACTTGTAGCTTCAGGGTTTTTACAAAGAGTGGTGATAGGCCTGTCTCCAACATGAGCATGTAATTTGGCGTGTTCGGTGGCAGATGAAATGCTCTCTTTATATAGAACCTAAGGAGTTTTTCCACCGTTTCAAATTGTTTTCCTCCCCATGCTTGAGCAGCGTAGAAGAGAATGGATCGCGAAACTGATTCAAAAACTTTATATTTGCTGCTATGAGCTATATATTTGTTGTTGAAATATTTTCTCCAAGCAATGTTGATAGCTATTTTCGATTTCGACAATTTCTCTTTGAGGTGCCTTTCCATATTGAGATTCCTCGTAAAATACACTCCGAGGTACTTATACTCCTTCACCACTTGCATAGTTTCCCCATTAAAGTGCCATTTTTCATTCGCGCAGTTTCTGCCTCCACCTCTTTTAAAAATTACTATTTGAGACTTACTCAAATTTACCACCAGCTTCCTCATTTTGCAGTATTCGGAGAGTCGGTTTATTGTAAGCTGTAGAGATTCGGGTGAGTACGACAAAAGCACTACATCGTCTGCAAAGAGAAGGGCTTTAATCAATACACCTCCATATTCAACCCCTCCAGGTAAAAATCCACTATATCCTCAATGAAGAGTGCAAATAAACTTGGACTGAGAGCACAACCTTGCCTTACCCCTGATCCCGAACGAAACCATTCTGATAAGCCCTCACCATTCCATACAGCTGCTTTGGTATCCTCGTACAGATTTTTAATCACACGTCCGAACTTCAGCGACATGCCCATGCCAAAGAGTTTTTAGAATAAAGAATTTCGGTCCACTGAGTCAAAAGCTGCCTTGAAGTCCACGAAGAATGCATATAGTTTCCTATTCCTCAGGAGAAAGGAGTCCACAATACTATTTAAAACAAACACGTGATCAACAGTGGAATATCCTGGTCGGAAACTTGATATTCTTTGAGCAGATTATTGGTATCTATCCATGCAGTTAGCCGACTTTGCAATATCGATGTAAAAATTTTATATGACGCATTTAAAAATGAAATCCCTCTGTAGTTCCTTTTTTATGAATCGGAAAGATCAGGGCTTCCTTGAAGCGCTGTGGTATTATCCCATTCTCCAAAATGTTGTTGAACAAGTAGGTGAGATTCGTGTTCAGTTCGTTAGTACCATATTTGTAGAATTCAGCTGGTATCCCGTCCGATCCTGCAGCTTTACCATCCTTAAGACTTCTAAGTGCCTCAACAACGTCCTGCAATACAATTGGCCTATCCAACATTTCGTTCTAGAAGCCAGGCATGGCATACTGCATTTTAAGCGTACGGCCGGATGGATTCAAAAGCCTCTCAAAATGAGCTTGAAGGACGGTTAGGTTTAGTGCCCTGTCTATGACATAATTTCCACCATTTAGTTTTTTAGCCAGTTTCCGGAATTGTGAGCGATTATTACACTGCACTAGTCTTCGAGCCTCTGATTCATAATGCATTCTCCTTTTTGCTGCGCAAAGCCCTTTAAACTCTATATTAGCCTTAATGTATGAATTTTTCATTGCAGATTCATTAAAAATTCGGAATAATTTCAGCCATCTGAACGACAGTCGCCTCGCCTTACTGCACTCATTATCAAACCAAGGTTCTTTGTATCGTTGTTTTTTGTAATTTTGTTGGTTGTTGATTGGGAACAATTCCTTTATAATATGTTCAATTCTGTCGAATCGAATCGACGGGATTGTAGCTGCTCCTCCAATTGCCTTCTATATGCCGATGCTTTAGCCTTGTTCCATATTAGCTTCGGGAGAAGATTCATATTCCTTGCACCCAAGTCACCCGTTACTATCATCTCAAAGGTCACAACAATAGGGAAATGATCTGAATATGGAACTTGCATCACTTCGAAGTCTGTTATAAGGGTGCCCCATTTACCTCCTGCTAAACAATAATCGTTGACGGATGTCCCTGGTCCTCCCACAAATATGAACTCTCCCTGTTTGCCACTCAGACTTGTACCATTCAGCACTCGTAGTCCAAACGAATCACAAAATTCCAACAACTGCGTACCCTTTGCATTACAGATTTGATCCTTAGATTGACGACTTATTCCAGCTAATCTGTTTCCCATACCTTCTTCTTTGCCCACTCTTGCGTACAGATCTCCTATCACACAAACGTGTCGGTTACCGCAGCACATCACTACTTCGTGTAGCTTCTCAAAATCACTATGCCAATGATTGCAATTTAAATACGATGGTACTATACAAAATATTTCCGGACCACATTTGAAAAAAACATATATCCCTTCCTCTAAAATTATGAATTCTGTTGTTGATGTTATTAAGATTCTCTCAGTATTACAGCGGTTTAAGCCGCCAGACTGCTGCAGTATATGTCAAGCGGAATGTAACTAAGCATGGTTTCCATTACCGCTGTTGGTGTTGTTCTCATTGTACCGTCCACCATACTAGTGAACCATATGTGAGAATTAGTCTTACAACCGGCATGTATATCCAGTACACCACACCCAGTTTAAAGCCCCACGTATTACTGAATGCCTTTTTGCATGAGTAGAAAGCTACGCTTGCTTTTTTTACGCATTCCGCAATATTTTCCTTCCAGTTAAGTTTTGAATCTAGAATTACGCCTAGATATCGAGCTGAACTTGAGATACTTAGTTCAATGCCAGCGATATTTGGGGGTCTGAAGGTAGGAATTGATCTCTTCTTAGTGAAAAGAACTACCTCCGTCTTTAAAGGGTTCACTTCCAGCCCTTTGCTACTGACCCAGTAATCCACTAGTTGTAGTGCAAAGTTGAGCCTTTCAGTTAGGACTGGAGGCAATTTTCCCGAAACCAGGATAACGACATCGTCCGCATAGGCCGTCATGTTAAGGCCGTTTTCCTTCAGTATTACCAAGATCTCATCCAGTACAAAGGCCATATTAGCGGGGACAGAACTCCACCTTGGGATGTTCCTCTGCAGGCCCTTTAAACCTACTGTATGTAGGTTCGATTATTTCTTATTATTGGTTAAAGCGTTACGTTATTTTCAAACATCAATTTTGCTTTGGTGGGTTTTTCTCTGGTTTGGTAGGTTTTATTGTGAAGTTCGGTAGGCATTATTTTTGCGAGTGGCAACCGTGCCTCCGACTCCAATCTTCTCTATACGCAAACACGAAGTTCCTGCCATTATATTATTATATTATATGTTGAGCCTGGGTGCCGTAGCGTAAGTGGTTAGTGTGTCGGATCACTACGCATGAGGTTCCAAGTTCGAATCCCAGAAAACACCAAAAAGTTTTTTCACGGTCCCACCTCTCGCGAGCATCTGACAAACATCCGAGAGTATTGTGGTCACGAGAAATCTTCTCAAATCGCCGTTCGGAGTCGGCATTAAAACTGTAGGTCCCTTCCATTCGTGTGAAAATTAGAACGCACACAACGTGAGTGGTTGCGAGAAGCTAGGCCCTGGCACTTAAAGAGCTGTTGCGCCAAATATTTATTTATTTTATACTTAAACGATTATCTTGCGGTCGGTTCTGCTGTGAACCAGCCTATGCTCTTTATGAAGCCTATCATGTTCTTTAGTGGGATGAGACTGAGATGAGACTTCTAGTTCGTCAAAAGCCTGTTTACCATATGACAGAGGCGGTGGTTTTGAAGATTTGGGCAATCGCGTAGCAGGTGTTTGATGGTTTCTGTCTGCTCTATATCTTGACAGCTCCTACAGTGGTCGGGTGTGTTGACGTCTTATATAGCAGCCATTACTTCTATTGCGCAGTGTCCTGTTATGTTAGCATTTAAAGATGCGAATTCCTTTTTTATTCATCACCAAAAGGCTTTTTGTTCTGTTTTCAGCCACTGTCGGCCATAAGCTGCGAGATATGACACATCAGCTTCGAGCGGACCATACGGAATTAATCAGTTCTCTTGCTTTTAGGTCTATTTTACTTTTCGGTTCACCAATTGGAGTTTTTACTGACATCCGAGTATGTTAAAATTCAATGCTGATCAATTTTTAGCTAGTTCATCTGCTGTCTTGTGTCCTTTTATATTGCTATGTCCGGGAACCCAGCAGAGAGTTACGTTATGTGTGTTGCATATTCTGTTCAACGTGTTACGGCATCTGGAAACTGTTTGCGATCTGCCTTTCTCGCTGCCTATTGCTTTGATTGCTGCTTGACTATCCCCGAAAATGTTAATCTTGGAAGAATCTAGTTTTTTGCTATGTATAGTCTGTAAGGCTGCAAAGGAAGACGAGAGCTGCTATTAAGCTCTACGAGCAAAAGAGACGGGAAGAGCATCGGCTTCTCCAAAAGAAGAAGAAAGAGCATGAGAAGCGCGCGTTTGAGAATATCGAGAGTTTATACTCCAGGAACAATGTACGGAAATTTTACCAAAAGGTAAAAAGAACGTGTCAGAGAAGCAATACCCGTACAGAAACCTGTAGAGATGAAAATGGAAACCCCGTAGTAGAATCACAGTCGGTGCTGAGAATATGGAAAAACTACTTCTGCAGACTGAGTAATAGGTTTAGGACGGTTCTGGCTCAGGAGCTATTTGGTGCTATGTGTTAGAGTGAGAGCCCGTATGGTGCTATGGGTTAGAGTGAGATGTAAGATGCGGGGTGAGGCTTTTTTCCCCTTCGGGGTGTCATATTTCATGTTTGTTTATGTTTTGCTTTTGGACTAAGATCTGAATTTGGAGCGAAGGGTCATATCTCATATTTGTTAGTGTTTAGCTGGGGGAATCGTCATCGGAGCGAGGTGTCATATTTCACATTTGTTTATTTTTCGTCTTTGGACTGAGATCTGAATTTGGGAACGAGGTGTCAAATTTCATATTTGTTAGTTTTGACTGGGGGATTCGTAAGATCAGAGTCAGGGAGTGTGTGTGTTTGTGTGTGGAGAGCGAGTTGTCATATTTGATTTGATTGGCGAATTGCAAATTCCATAGATGGGTTATAATTGCTTAGAGGTGTAATATTTCATACTTGTTAGTTTGGGCTGTGGGGAAGTCGTACGATTCCAGGAATTTGGTTGAGATGTAAGATCAGAGTCAGGGAGTGAGGCATTAAGTGTTTGTGGAGAGCGAGGTATCATTTGGCAAATTCTATAGATGGGTTATGATTGTTTAGAGGGTCTATTTTTTTTTAATTCTATTGATCAGTATGTGTCTTTTTGTCGATTAGGGGGGGTGAGAGTGAGAGGGGAGATGGGATGATTCCAGGAATTGAGTTTTGGATTCCATAGAGGAATTATGAACACGTATAAGAATTTGGGAAGAGTTCTGGGCTACGAGTCAGGCAGATTCATAGCTGTGTGTTTATTCTTGAATGCTGACCTTGAGTTAGTAAATGTTTATCCCATAGGAAATACTGTGCAGTATAATTGTTTATCTGTTGCTGTTCCGTAAAAAAAGTATAATATGAGTAAAGAGGATGACATAAGGGAAAACAAAAATCTGGACTATGTGAGTCAAATTGATTTGTTTGCTATTCGGTAGAAAAAAAAATGGAATTTTGTTTCTATTGATCTGCGTGTGCGTGACGTCATCGGGGGTTGGAGCTTAGATTGGTTGGATTGGCGAAATTGACTAATTCCAGGAAATGGATATCGGATTCCACAGTTGGGTTGTGATTGCTTAGAGGAGATTTTTTATTATGTTTATTTCAATTGATCTCTGTGTATGTGTACGATCATATTTCAGAGATTAATTTGATTTATTTGGCAGTAAATAGCTAGGCCATTGATCATTTGCTAGAGTGAGAAGGGCTACATGGATGTTACAGTGGCTGGGGGTGATAAGAATTTGAGAAAAGTTCTGGACTGTTTGTTCTTGAATGCTGACCCTGAGTTAGTAAATGTTTATCCCATAGCAAATGGTGTGCACTACAAATGCTGTTGTTGTTGCTGTTCCATAAAGAAAAAAGTATGATGTGAGTAAAGAGGATGACATAAGAAAAAAGAAAATCTGGACTATGTGAGTCAAACTGATTGTTTATTCTTAAACGGCAGACTTGAGTTAGTTATTTCAATGTGAGATATAGAATATTGAGGTAGGTTAGCTCTCTAAAGGAGATAAATAAATAAACAGGTGACGTACAATAGTTAATGTTTTATCAGAGCAGAGCTAAAAATATTGAAACAAACAGGTGAAGTGGAGAGTGATTTAATGGTTGTTAAGGAGTAAAAGATGATTAATGCAAAGTCTCGTTTTTTGCAATTATCAAAGCATAGACTTAATCAAAAGACGGGACGTCTTTCCTTATGATTATTTAAGCTCGTGGGATAAATTAAATGAATTATCTCTTACGTATAGAATTTTTAAATAAACTAACTAATGAGGAATGTTCTAAGAAAGATTACGCTCCTAAGGGATTCTTTAATGGCAACTAAAGCATCGTCTTTAGTGATTTCCTTCAGTAATAAGGTTAACGCAATGCCGTCACAAATATTCAAAGTCAAATAATGAATTAATTTCTTCATTTGATCGCTGATAAACCTACGCATTATACTGTATATTTAGATACTGTACGCTTGGGTAATGTCTCAATAACTTCCTTATAAAGCATTTGAGTGGACAAATCTGGACAAATTAACAACTTTCTATATAAAAGTGCTAGGTGATAATGGAGAAAATATGTAGATTTAGATTATCCAGAATCTCTTCATGACGCACTTACCTAAAAGCATATAGTCAAGGAAGCAGTACTTAATGCTGAAATTACAAATTTTATCGAATAATCACCATTGTGAAAATAAAACGTACAAGCCCAGAGCAGGAAAACTACAACAAATTCATATTTTAAAGAAGCTTGTACCAACACTTGTATTTGTAGCCCTACACTTGTATTTGTAGCCCAACACTTGTATTTGTGGCCCAACACTTGTATTTGTAGCCCAACACTTGTATTTGTAGCCCGGTAACGGCATTGCGTTAATCTTATTACTGAAGGAAATCACTAAAGACGATGCTTAAGTTGCCATTAAAGAATCCCTTAGGAGCATAATCTTTCTTAGAACATTCCTCATTAGTTAGTTTATTTAAAAATTCTATACGTAAGAGATAATTCATTTAATTTATCCCACGAGCTTAAATAATCATAAGGAAAGACGTCCCGTCTTTTGATTAAGTCTATGCTTTGATAATTGCAAAAAACGAGACTTTGCATTAATCATCTTTTACTCCTTAACAACCATTAAATCACTCTCCACTTCACCTGTTTGTTTCAATATTTTTAGCTCTGCTCTGATAAAACATTAACTATTGTACGTCACCTGTTTATTTATTTATCTCCTTTAGAGAGCTAACCTACCTCAATATTCTATATCTCACATTGAAATAACTAACTCAAGTCTGCCGTTTAAGAATAAACAATCAGTTTGATTCACAGGGTCCATATTTCTTATTCCTTCCTCTTAAGTCAAATCATACATTTATTTTTTTTATTTTTTCCCTACCGAACAGCAAACAAATCAATTTGACTCACATAGTCCAGATTTTCTTTTTTTTTTTCTTATGTCATCCTCTTTACTCACATCATACTTTTTTCTTTGTGGAACAGCAACAACAACAGCATTTGTAGTGCACACCATTTGCTATGGGATAAACATTTACTAACTCAGGGTCAGCATTCAAGAACAAACAGTCCAGAACTTTTCTCAAATTCTTATTACCCCCAGCCACTGTAACATCCATGTAGCCCTTCTCACTCTAGCAAATGATCAATGGCCTAGCTATTTACTGCCAATTAAATCAAATTAATCTCTGAAATATGATCGTACACATACACAGAGATCAATTGAAATAAACATAATAAAAAATCTCCTCTAAGCAATCACAACCCAACTGTGGAATCCGATATCCATTTCCTGGAATTAGTCAATTTCGCCAATCCAACCAATCTAAGCTCCAACCCCCGATGACGTCACGCACACGCAGATCAATAGAAACAAAATTCCATTTGTTTTCTACCGAATAGCAAACAAATCAATTTGACTCACATAGTCCAGATTTTTGTTTTCCCTTATGTCATCCTCTTTACTCATATTATACTTTTTTTACGGAACAGCAACAGATAAACAATTATACTGCACAGTATTTCCTATGGGATAAACATTTAATAACTCAAGGTCAGCATTCAAGAATAAACACACAGCTATGAATCTGCCTGACTCGTAGCCCAGAACTCTTCTCAAATTCTTATACGTGTTCATAATTCCTCTATGGAATCCAAAACCCAATTCCTGGAATTATCCCATCTCCCCTCTTGCTCTCACCCCCCCTAATCGAAAAAAAGACACATACTGATCAATGGAATTAAAAAGTAGACCCTCTAAACAATCATAACCCATCTATAGAATTTGCCAAATGATACCTCGCTCTCCACAAACACTTAATGCCTCACTCCCTGACTCTGATCTTACATCTCAACCAAATTCCTGGAATCGTACGACTTCCCCACAGCCCAAACTAACAAATATGAAATATGAAACCTCTAAGCAATTATAACCCATCTATGGAATCTGCAATTCGTCAATCAAATCAAATATGACAACTCGCTCTCCACACACAAACACACACACTCCCTGACTCTGATCTTACGAATCCCCCAGTCAAAACTAACAAATATGAAGTTTGACACCTCGTTCCCAAATTCAGATCTCAGTCCAAAGACGAAAAATAAACAAATGTGAAATATGACACCTCGCTCCGATGACGATTCCCCCAGCTAAACACTAACAAATATAAAATATGACCCCTCGCTCCCAATTCAGATCTCAATCCAAAAGCTAATATAAACGAACATGAAATATGACACCCCGAAGGGGAAAAAAAGCCTCACCCCGCATCTTACATCTCACTCTAACCCATAGCACCATACAGGGTCTCACTCTAACACATAGCACCGAATAGTTGCTGAGCCAGAATCGTCCTAAACCTACTACTTCAGTATGTTTTGGAGGAGTCTCGGCCAATTTGGTTGCGGTTAAGGTTGTGGTTTTCTTATCAGTAAAAAATTAAAAATGACTAGACGTATGGTAGACGGTGGTAAAGGCCGGCGCATGTGTTTTTTTTTTTTTTTTAGGTTGCACCAGGGATGTGTAATCTTCATAGATACTAATAGCCCGAGTGCTACTAGCATGCACGATTCGCAAACCTGAGTATTCAATTTCAGGAATACGCCTACGTACTAAACATACACCCTACACACTTCTACAACTCTCCCCGCGGGACTGCCGTTAGGTATTACTTCGCGGGGCTGGTTAGCAATTTATGCTGTACTTTCTGCTTTTCGACGTATTCTTTCTTGAATTCGAAGCTGCATTTGCACGTGCGTAATAAACGCGCAAATTTCCATCCATTTTTCCTCAGATTGTACCATATGATCTATGAGGAATGGGGGACTGGGAAGTTCGTTTCTCCAGTTTTCAAATCGCCTACAGTAGAAGACTGCATGCTCCGTATCTTCCTCCTGGTCTGGACATTCTGAACACAACGGAGAGCTATCGTGTCCAAACCGGTAAAGATATTTGCGATAACCTCCATGGCCAGACGATAACCTCCATCTGCCTTTAACCGCATTATCCCATCGATCTTGCCACACAGCTCTTGAAGCTGCTTTTTCTTCTTCTATAACCCTTCTTCTTTCGCTAGCCTCTTGATGGCTCGAGCCTCTCCGATTGTAGATTCTCTGCATCTCGTTCGCGAGGATGTCGATAGGAACCATTCCTGCTATGACAAAGGCTGCTTCGTCAGAGATAGTTCTAAAACCACTGATGGTCCTTATAGCGCAGAGTCTGTAGGCTGATGTAAGTTTCCTCCTTGTTTCTTTGGTCGCGAGAGCCCCCGCCCAAACCGGAGCCGCATAAAGAAGGACTGAGCTGACAACTCTGGATAGTAGGATCCTCCTAGCGTATCCAGGTCCTCCAATGTTGGGCATTATCCTTGAGAGTGCTGCCTGAAGTCGTGACGCTTTTTGCTCGAATAATCAACATGCTGTTTAAACCGCAGTCTATTGTCGAGCATTACTCCTAAGTATTTGATTCCTTCTTTGGATCTGATGATTTGGGTTCCAACCTGTACATTCATATATTCCACAGATCTCCGACTGGTTATTAGAACAGCTTCAGTTTTGTGGTCAGCTAATTCCAAACCGGCGGATCCTAGCCAGCTTTTGATTTGACTGATTGCCACATTTGTAGCTGATTCTACTTCACTGATTTGTTTTGCTACTGTAACAACAGCGATGTCGTCAGCAAATCCAATTATATTCACTTTAGGTGGCAGTGGAAGTCGTAAAACTCCGTTGTACATTATGTTCCATACTAATGGGCCCAGCACCGATCCTTGCGGGACCCCAGCTGTAACATCGTAGTACTTCACTCCTTCGTCGGTATCATACCTCAGTTTCCTGTTGGTAAAGTAGCTCGCCATTATCTGCAGCAAGTAAGATGGTGTATCCATCCTAGCAAGAGATCTTCTTATAGTGGTCCAGTCCGCTGAATTAAACGCGTTTTTGACATCAAGCGTCACTACTGCGCAGTATTCCTTGGTGCCGTATCGCCATTTTTCACCTTCAATTGCTTCCGCTGCTATATTAATTACAGCTTTAATGGCGTCAATTGTTGAGCGAGACTTTCGGAATCCGAATTGCTGGTCGGACAAAGCCCCTTTCTCCTCCGCTATTATGAGCAATCTGTTGTAAATGATTCGCTCCAGGATCGTTCCCATAGTGTCCAGTAGGCATATCGGGCGATACGACGATGGGTCTCCTGGGGGTTGTTTCCTTTTGGCAATAAAACGAGGTGTTGCAGTTTCCACTGCTTAGGGAAAATTTTTTCTTCTAGGCACTTTTGCATTGTTGCAATAAAGATGTCTAGCCTTTTTAGAACAACGGCTTTCACTGCTTTGTTAGGGATGCCATCAGGTCCGGGCGTCTTGTTGTCACCTATCTTTCTGGATGCGATTGTCAATTCCTCTGTTGTAATCACTGGAATTACCTCTGTAAAGTTTTCTCTGGTGATTGCGCACATAGTAGATGCTCTCCTTGGAAAAAGATGTTCTACTATTGACTTCAGCATTATCGGGCATGTTATCTGCGGGGAGTTGCCGCCCTTAAGCTTTCTCATCACCATCCTATACGCCGTGCCCCAAGGGTCTACGTTAGCTTCATCGCGGAGCTGCCTGAAACATCTTGCTTTGCTCTCCTTGGTAACTCTGCTTAATTGTTTTCGCGCCAGCTTAAAGGACGATAGGTACTCCTGAAAGTTGGGTGTGTTTCGCGATCTTTGTACTTTGCGTCTTGCCCGTAGCCACTCTGCTCTAAGTACCCTGATCTCATCGTTCCACCAGTAGCAAGGCAGGCGTCTTCTACTTGAGGCCCTCCTGGGCATTGATGCATCGCACGCCATGTTGATGGACTGGGTGAGGTGGCGAGCTGAATTTTCTGCCGATCCTTGGACTAGCGTGAAGGTGTCAACCACTTCCGCGAATGTATCTTTGTCGAAGAGCTTATCCTGCCATTTCGGACCAGTCGATCGCGGGCGGTGAGTGCTTCTGGCGTTACCGATGTCAATTATAACAGCTTGGTGGTCACTGTGGGTATAATCTTCACTGACTCTCCATTTAATTCCCCGCAGGATGGAGTTACTCGCTAACGTGATATCAATTATTGAGCCCATGCCTGCTCTGCGGAAGGTGTTAGCCCTACCTACGTTTGCGATGCCTACGTTGAGAGCTGCAAATGTTTCCAGGAGGGCATGACCCCTTGCGTTGGTAAATCTACTGCCCCATTCCGTCGCCCATGCATTTAAAATTTCCGCCAATAATCACTGGAGTTCTTTCCCGAGCATCAGCCACGAGGTTATCTAGCATCTCCTGGTATTCAATTATAGTCCAGCTGGGCCGAGCATAGCAACTATAGAAGTGTATACCGTTGATTTTGGCCCGAACGAAACCCTCTGACTCTTCATTTGCATCCTGGAACGCATGTCTCCCACATGACCATATTGCGGCCCGCTTCGATCGATCACTGAGCCAGATGCTGCTGTTGTCAGGAATTTTATATGGCTCGCTGATCAAGATTACATCTGCTTTTTCGTCCTTGATGGTTTGTGCCAGTATATCCTGGGCTGTCTCACAATGATTGAGGTTAATTTGGATAACCTTCATGGTTTCTTGCTGCAGATCGCTTTCTTGAGGACAGGGCATTTATTGCCGCCGGCTATGTGCTTTGCATTTTCCGGGTTGACTTTCCTGCAGAACATGCAGGATGGTTCCTCGCTGCAATCTCTCGCGATATGTCCCTCTTTACCGCATCTCCTACAGAGTTTGGAGCGGTCTTCTTCGCTCTTACAATGCTTGGCCAAATGTCTGAATTCGAGGCACTTGAAACATTTCTGTAGCAGCGTCCGCTCACGAATGCGGCAGACTACCCAGCCAATTTTGATGCGTCCTGCTTCCAATAGTTTCTTCGCACTTTCTGCAGGGAGATTAATTATTGCCGTTTGAGTCTCACCGTACGCCTTCCGCAAAGAAATGATGTCAGTAGTCATGACCCTGCCCAAATCGAATTGGGCTCTGATCACCGCGCATACGTCCTTCTTGGTAGTGACCTCGTCGATGTCTCTGATCTCGATCGTGGTACGATGAGTGAGCGTTCTGACTTCAGCCTGTTCTCCTAGAGCTTCACCAATGACGTTTTTGTAATCCGTCGTTTTATCTCCTGCTTCCTTCAGTTGTATCAGAAGATCCCCTTTTTTCGTTCTCCTGATTCTGGATACCGCCTTGCACACAGCTTCCAACTTAGGGTCTGCTTTTACGCTGCGGAGTATCTGGGCGTAGAAAGCCTCCCCTTTCGCTTCGATGACGATGGCATCAGGTTTTGGTTTTCTGCCCTGCTTCTTTTTGGTGGCCTTCTTGTTTTTAACAGCTGACCAACCATTGTCTTCTTCTCGCATCGTATTTTTCTTATTACCAGAGGTACTGGCTGTTTAGCCTTTGCCAAAGCCGTTTCTGTGACTTTTTTTGACTCTTTCTCTTCTGCTTGCGTTCACGTTTCGGCTTCGGCGTGCTGTTCTCCGATGGCAGTCTCTTCTTTTTTGCGTCCTGGACAGGTTTGAGCCAGGGGGAGGTCTGAGAAGAGTTATTTGTTCTTATCACTTCCTTGGCCTTTTCATCCCGCAGCTGGATTGCCGAGAGTTCATACAACGTCCGAATGCTTTCTATGGCGTCTCTCATTGGTTGATGTATTGAGCGCCGCTTTCCGTCTTCGAGCATGTCGACTAGTTCCCTAATCTGCATGCCCAGCTTGTGGAAGTCAGGTCGATCAGGGGCTTTTTCAACCGTCGCCTCCGATGCCACCGGAAGTGCTCCATCTGATTGTCCCACAGGTGACCTCAGCATCACTGAGCTCCTCTGGAACGGGTCTCCTCTATACTCACCGTTGGTTTGACTGTTGCTTGTTTTGTTGTTGTTTGGGGTTTTTGTTTGTTTTGTATTCATTTCTTTTGGGTCCCCACTCAAAGCCGCTATCAATGTTCGAATGTGTAGTCACCCAGTGATCTCTTGGTTGTCTATGCAAGCAGTGAGGCCATGCGAGGGTTGGCATAAGCCCTTATGGGGTCTTATGTCAGAGCCAGATCGGTGTTAAACAGGAATGTTACATCTGTACCTACACCACCAAGTTAATGGTGACGAAACACTGAACGTACTTTGAGGCCTGCCAAGGTTTTAACGGGACGGGGGCGCTTGTAGCATTAGTCTGAAAGCCATTTCACCCGGATTTCACTCCAGCTTACTTAGGTAACAGAATACTACAGACGTCAGCCCTCATAGCTGTCATTCCAATTCGTTTTCCAGTATGCCGTAATTAAGACCTTACTGGGCTCAGTCTTAATATTTTAAGGTACTGATGACGAAGTCATCGTGTTGTAGTTTTCAATTACAGTGATGTGCACTATAATGTGTTGCACTGTATACACTCATATTTCGTAGTGTGCAGATATCTTTCCGGGACAAGAAGCTGCGTGTTTCGCGTTGTGGCGGGTACGTCCGGATCTCGCCATTTTCTCCTACTGTATCCCTCGTAGCCACCTTGTGCGGTGGGGAGCACTTATATGAAAGACGGTGCTTATTCGTCTTGTCGCAGAAAGTTCATAGGGGTTCCTATGACCATTTCAGCCAAGCCCTCCTTCTCTGCCGCTCTTGGTCGGGGACTGCTTATTTGGGTATTCGCAGTTAACCTACAATTCTGCAGGCCGTTCACTATCCGCCACCTGTGACCCCCACAGTTGCCTGAGCTTAGCCCCACCAGCCCGTCCACAGCAGGTGCATGACGTAACCACAGGTGTATGACGTCACCAGCAGTATTTAAAATTTCTTGGTTGTATTATTTATAGAAATTTCACAGCACTACAACCTGCTTTGCGGTTTCGAAAAAAAAGTTTTCTATTCATTTGTAAGCATTGAAGACAACATTGCTTATAACTAATCCAAAACTTAAAAAAAAAAAACATAAGATAAGGATAGTATGTTATATGAGAACAATGTGCATGTCGTCACCAGCAGTTTTTTTGGTATTGGATTAAATATAAAAGAAGATAGTTGAGTGAAGGGATAGCACATAATGATCTATGTTCTACGAGAGTAGAGACAAGAAAATTGAGTTTGACTCAATTGAAGTAGGGGGAGATGGTACAAGGCGTTTTAAAAACCATTTTAAGGAGTGTAAATTTCAGTTCAGGTTGAATGTGAAATCATTGGTAAAATTTATTCCAGCTTTATTGCGGAAGAGTTGTATTTGTTGTAAACCTATGAGTTAGTCATGTTTTGGTGTGAGACTTTGAAAGATGATTACAAGTTCTGTGTTTGTACGCAACAATGGAGAGAGTTATCATTTGGGGATGTTATGATAACTGGAAATGTTCTAGAAATCTATGCGACACCAGAAGATGGAAACCGAACCCAGTTGGCAAAAGTTATAAACGGTGAATCATCGAGCAAAATACAAGATTTGAAAATCAAATCTATTGAAAAAGGACAACATATAAAAATAGAATCGGTGGGAGGTAATGTAACGTTAGTGGGAACGGTTGACACTAGTTGTAGGAAAAGGTCGAGAGTAGATTACTTTGTAGCAGACTGTCCGTTTGCTGATGAAAATGATTGGGAATTTGCAGCAATATTCATGATTGATGATGAAATCCTCAATGAAAAGAAACAAGAGAAAAAGAAAGCAGCTGGGGAAAGAAAAATAAAAATAAGTATGGAATTCGCAAAAATGTTAGAGGAGCGTAATGCACATGGAGATAGTATGACTAAAGAAGATATAATTAACTGAAGAAGAAGAAGATTAAACAAATAAATATGAAAGTCAACATTAGTTTCATTTTAGTCATTCAAAGACATTCGCTTTAAGCTAAGCTTTCTTAAAAAAAAAAAAAAAAAAAAAATGTTAGCTGAGTACCTCATTTTGTTAATTCTAGTTGTAATAACTTTGGCTGCACCGACACCAAGGATTCAATTAAATGACAGCAGTTCATCAAATCTCACATTTTACCAAATAATGATCGTATACAAATTGATTTATCGTTTGTGCTTTTAAAACATCAGAATTATTCAGATTTAAATACAACAACTAGCGCTACTACTACGAGCACAATTATTACCACCACTACTGCATCACCTGATATAGCTAATGACAAGGATATTACTAAAGATGTTGACACTTTTCAACATGTGAATGCAGAAGAGGCTATAGAGGCATTCAGGCAAGATTTGATACGAAAGGAAATAAATATTACTGGATATATTGAGAGTCAACATATCTTTTATAGACATTTCAAGTTGGAGTTTTTATGACAACAAGGAACCAAAAATTCGATGTTCTTACGATAGTAGTTTTGAGAGAAAATCCTTGGTAATTCAATGTTTTGAGTATCATGAATATAAATCTGAACGGATTTGGAGTAATGGAGAAATCGAGCATGTGACAAAATATGATACTGAATATAAATCAAATTATGAATTGCTAGATATGAGGAAAGCAAAGCAAATATATCACATGACTATATCTTAAGAAAATACATAAATAAAAAACAAAAGATTTGTTTTCTTATTAAAAACTGAGTTTTAATTATTATTCTACATCAATCAAGTCAATGTATCCATCGTTTTCATTTAAAATTTTACATTTAATTAATTCATTAACAAAGGGTCTATATATTCTCCTTTTATAGTTAGTCCATATCAAGAGGCCTTCTCCATTATTAGGCAAACGAACAAGATATCCTACGCCAAAAGTTCTTATAACAGTACATTCTATGATCAAGCCTTTATCCATTTCCATGATGCTTTTGCAATTTTATATCTTTCTTCTTTTTTTCTTTATGTCCTGCATCCCCTTGTGGGTCCTAGGGCCTCTACTACGCCTACGCGCCATCGTGCACGGTTTCTGGCAATATGTCTGAGTTCTCCCCAACTTTTCCCTAACTGCCGTGCCTCCTTCTGGACTGTCTTCTGCCATCCTGAGTTAGAGGGTTCCATTGCATAGCATGGTTCGCTATGGAGCTGTCACCCTTTCGGAACGTGTGACCAATCCACTGCCACTTCCGCCGTTGGATAGTTGTGCCTATTGGTTCCTGACCCGTTCTCTCGTAAAGGTGTTCGTTAGAGATACGATTGGGACAGAAAATCCCCAAGATATTGCGCAGGCACCTGTTAACGAACGTTTGCAGCTTTCTGGTGATAGTTAAGGTCACTCTTCACGTGCTGCAACCATATAGCAGCACGGATTCAACGCTGGAGCGGAACAGTCTTATTTTGGTGCTCAAATTGATTGCATTGCTTCGCCGTATTTTGGACAACATCCCAAACGCGGACTTTGCTTTGGCGATCCTGTTGGCTATATCCAGTTCGGTTCCACCATCGGTCGAGACAATACTCCCAAGATACTGGAAATCCTCTACTCTCTCTACCGGTTGTCCAGGAATGCATATTTGAGCCGATGAGTTTGTTCCAAGGCTGATAATTTTAGTTTTTGCCGTATTAATTTTCAGCCCGACGACACCTGCCTCCCTCTCCACATCTGCTGTCATTTGGTGTAGGTCCATAATTCTGTGGGAGAGTAAGCATAAATCGTCTGCGTAGTCAAGATGCTTCAGTTGAGATGTAAGAGTCCATCGAATTCCTCCATTTCCCGTCGACAAAGCTGCATGAAGCACATCGCTAATCACCAATAGGAATAATATTGGTGAAAGGATACAGCCTTGTTTTACCCCAGTTTGGATCTCAAATTCCTCAGACAACCTTCCCCTGTGCAGAACGTGACATTTGGAGCCTTCATATGTAGCTTTGATAATAGCAATTAGTTTATCGAGAATATCTCTCCTGCGTAAGGCACGCAAAATAAACTCCCTGTTGACGCTATCGAACGCCTTCTCAAAATCGATGAACAGCAGGTGCAGTGGTGATCGATATTCAACACACTGTTCGATGATAATCCGCAGGGTGTTGATGTGGTCGGCACAGGAGGATCCAGAGCGGAAACCTGCTTATTCGGCATCGAGTGTATCTTCGAGATGTTGTTTGATTCGCTCAAGGATGATTTTAGCTATTATCTTAGCTACAGCAGGCAGCACGCAGATACCCCTCCAGTTTCCGCACTCCATTAAATTTCCTTTCTTAGGAAGCTTGACGATCATTCCCTTTTTCCACTCGTTAGGAAAGCTCTCAGCTTCCCAAGCCCTATCTATAAGTGGAAGCAGAAGCTCAGCAGATGTTGTTGGTGTTGCTCGTAAGAGCTCTGCTGGAATACCATCTCAAGTCCTACCGCCTTGTTGGTTTTGAGTGCCTTGATCGCGGTAATGATCTCATCTTTACTGGGAGTCGTGGTGCGTATTCGGGTACTTCTCACCTCGGGCATCTCAGTCTGATTTCGGAGCATATCGCTAGCGAATACACGGTTCAAAACTGTAGCAAAATGCTCTTTCCATCTCTTGAGCTGGTCCTCATCCGAAATGAGCAAGGAGCCGTCTAGGCTTTTCACTGGGTGTTGGCTGGAGCTGCGACCACCTGTCAGCTCTTTCGTGATTCTGTAGACGGTCCTGCTATCGCACCTCCGTGCAGCTTCTTCTGCTTCTGTAGCCAGCGCGTTGATGTAGTTGCGCTTGTCATGTCGTACGCTACACTGAACTTCTCTCATCTTCATGCGAGATAGGGACTCTAGCTCGCTTCTCCCTGCTGCTGGGGTAGCTGCAACGCGAGCTTTCAACTGTTTTCGTTCGTCAATCCGTCTCCAGGTACCCTCGGAAAGCCACGCCCTATGTCTTCCCTGCGATCGACCGACAATTCTTTCAGCACCAGATGTAAAAACATTTTTCACAGCACACCAATGGTTTTGGATGGTTGCGGGCATTGAGCTGCTGATTGCTTCCACACCTTGCGAAAAGTGTTCCCTTAATTGTTGGCGCACTGAGGGATCACTAAGTCTATCGATGTTGAACCTAGGCATTCTTGTGTTGTCGTGGGATCTTCGAACTGCAGCAGTGCGTAGTTGGAGAGTAGCTATCATAAGATGGTGATCACGTACTATCGCCACATCTGCCCCTCGCCTGTTTCGGACATCCAAGAGACTACTTCTAAAGCGGCGGCTGATAGCAAAATGATCAATTTGGTTGGAGATTGCTTGCCTGTCATTGGAAACCCAGCTGACTTTGTGGCAGGTCTTGTGCTCAAACATGGTGCCACCTATCACAAGGCGGTTGGCATTGCAGAAATCCACAAACCTTTCGCTGTTGTCATTGCGGTTGCCTAGTCCATGCTTCCCGATTACATGTTTGAGCCCTTCGTTGTCGCTGCCTACCTTGGCATTCAAACCCCCCATCACTATGACAATGTCTCCATTTGGTGTTGTGTTGAAGACGGCACTTAAGAGATTGTAGAAGCTCTCCTTTTCGTCCTCAGACGAACTATTCGTTGGGGCGTAACACTGTATGATGGTGACGCGTCGAACTCTAGTCCGGAATCTGGCCGTCAAAATCCTATCACCATGAGGCTGCCAGGAAATTAGGCCCTTGCGTGCTGTAGTTGTTAGCAGTAGTCCGACTCCATATTCCCGCGGACTTCCGGATGGTCTTCCAGAATAGAGTAGTACAGTGTTACGCGTTGGAGACTGGTACTCGCCCGCTTCTAACCATCTTACTTCACTTAACCCCAAAATGTCCAGTTTATATCTCATGAATTCGTTTTCAAAATGGAGGAATCTGGCATTGTAAGGACCTTCTCTTCCCGAGTCGAGGAGCGTCTTTACATTCCAGAAACCTATCTCTGTCCGGGTACAATAGCCAAAAGTCGTCAACATGTGATCATTCCTTATCCGAGGCATAGTGTCGGTTTCCGAAGCGGGCAATATTCGGTAACGCAGGTTGCTGGCCCACGTTACCTAGACTAGAATCAAAGCCCTAGACAACCCGCACTTACAATTTTGGCCTATACGTATAAGGGTTTATACGTATAGTTGCCCGAGGACCACCACTAGGAGGTAAAGTAAGCACTTCATCACGAACTTGATTGTTGCGCTACTGGCCCAAGCCAAGTCTTGGGCAATCAGTAGTTTCCCGATCAATCGCAATGCAGGTCCCCAAATTTTATATGGTAAGCTCTCTCTACTAACTAAAACAGATTTATTTTATTTATCCATGAATTACGTTCGTTTGAGAAACCAAGCCACTTTACATATACTTTATTGCCTTTAGATGTCAACACTTTTTCCCCAAGGAATACATCGGGGTGATTGGTTTTTTGTAATTCTTTTTTGTAGAAAGAACCTTGAACGGGTTGACCTTGAAAGTCGTCCAGTAAATACGTGACAGAATTAGTCATGTTAACTTTTCTTATTGTGAATACTTCTGTTGTCCAATTGGGTGTGAACCTTTCTCGAAAGCATGTTTAAACTTGCTTATTTGAACTTTATCACTAACTTTCAATTTGCTCTTTGGAGCGATATTAATGCGACTGTAAACCGATGATAGTAGATCTTTCGCATTTTTTTTATTCACATCAACTGGTCGCATTTTTATTGTTCTATGTGTAGAGTTATTATATGCATGGAGCAAGTCTTTTAGGATCGGTAGCCATTTATAGATTTATAGTTACCATTAAAACTGAATTCTCACCACATTTTCTCCTTAAGAGTTCTATTGAAACGTTCAACAATTGACGCTTTTAATATACTGTAGGTTGAATAATGATTAATCTTGTGCGTCCTCATGAAATCCTGGAAGATTTTATGGAAAAACTCCTTACCGTCATCGGTTTGAAGATTTTTTGGTATTCGACGAAGGGAACTATTGAAAATAGATTTCATAGCTTCTGTAACGGATGATGCAGTCTTATTCTTTAAAGGAACAGCCCATGCATACTTTGAAAAAGCATCGATTACAGTAAGCAAATAGTTATGCATATCGTTCTCCTTGTTATAAGGTATCATTTCTACCAAATCTGCTTGCCACAAGTCATCGAGTCCCTTAATTATAACTCTACCTCTAATGAAATGTCTTCGTGCAGGCTTATGCAATTCCTCAAAGCTCATCGTAAATAATAATTTCTTCATTTTATTTGTAATCTTTTATACAGTGACATCAATTTCTTAATTCTAATCATTTTATTTTCAATCATATAGCAAGCACAAGTGTCTGGTCCATCTTTGCATAGATTTGAAGACCAAGGACAAGTAGTAAAATGACAGCCATGAGTAGATATGGTGCAGGATATGTTCACAAAGTTCCTTAAAAAAGAAATACATTCCAGTATCTCATTGTAGTGTTCATCAAGTAGAGTATGTTGATTGGTTTTTAAAAATTTTAAAATTTCGTTGAAAATCTCACAGGTATTTATATTGGACATGATTTCAAATCAAAGTTCAAATGCGTACTAATACGGAATTAACTGTTTTTTTTTTATTTGAGTCTTTTATAAAATTCTAATAAAGCTTTTATTCGACTCATCACCCTTTCGAGTCTATAACATGAGCATGTATCGGGGCCCAATTTACATGTATTGGAAGACCAAACACAATTAGTGTAATGACATCCGTGAATAGACTCAACGGAAGGCACGTTTTCAAATCTTCTCAAAAAGGTAATACATTCTAGGATCTCTTTATAGTGTTCCTCAAGTATAGTGTGTTGATTGTTTAGTAAAAATTTTAAAATTTCATCCGAGATTAAAGGAGAATTTATTTTAGACATGGTTTCAAGTTGACTAACAAATGTGTACTAATGGGAATTTAGTTTTTTTTTTTAAATTGGTGGAAAATTCTTTCTTTTCTTATTAACTTCTGCAATGCTTTCTTCTAGCTTTTCATCCTTCCTCTCTTTATATTTCTCAAGTATATATTTTATATTATATTTCTCAAGTATATCGAGGAAATAATTTCTAAACTTATTAATAGATTCAAGTGCATTCAAATTTTGTTCATCGATGTATGCGCGTAATATTTTCTCATTTTTTTCTAGTTTTGCATCCATGCCAAGAAGACATCTTTGCAATAGTTCATTCACGTGATTATCAACATCCTTTTTTGTGGTAATATCATCGACATCAGTTGGTTCCTTGATATTCTTCAAAGTCTTATGATCACCATCAAAAGGTATCTGACAATCTCTTGTGGAGGCTGCAGATTTCCGAAACTATCGAAATATTCTATATGATTTTTGTTCTTATCGATTTTGCTGCAAATTCCCAATCATTTTCATCACTGCTGGTGACGTCATACACCTGTGGTGACGTCATGCACCTGCTGTCCTGGAAACCCCTTCCTAGAAACCCCTCGTCACGTCATACACCTGTGGTCACGTCATGCCCCCGCTCTCCTGGAAACCCCTTCCTAGAAACCCCTCGTCACGTCATACACATACACATGTGGTGACGTCATACACATACACATACACACACACACACATACGCCGGCCTTTACCACCGTCTACCATACGTCTAGTCATTTTTCATTTTTTACTGATAAGAAAACCACAACCTTAACCGCAACCAAATTGGCCCAGACTCCTCCAAAAGATACTACTAGACTGCATAACGGCGACGAAGACCAACATCCCGCTGTCAGGCCGAATGAACCATTCAACATAGACAATGATAGTCAAAATTTCCGTCCACCTGACCAAAACAAAGTGAGGATAGCAATATCCAAGCTAAAATCCAACAAGGCTGCTGGACCTGACGGCTTACCGGCCGAACTGTTCAAGGCAGCTGGGGATGAATTGGTAGAGTGCATACACTCACTCATCTCTAAGATTTTTTCAGACGAGTGTATTATTGATGAATGGAACCTCAGCATCGTTTGCCCGATCCACAAGAAAGGAGACCCCCTCAACGGCGCCAATTATAGAGGCATCAGTATCCTCAACAACATTTTATCAACAGCCTGATTGGACCCTATCAGTGCAGTTTCAGGCCAGGAAAGTCCACCGTCGATCAAATTTTCACACTTCGGCAGATCCTGGAAAAAACAAAAAATTTCAAATCGATACTCACCACCTTTTTATCGATTTCAAGGCCGCCTATGACAGCATCTATAGAGAAGAGCTTTATGGAGCCATACCTAGTTTTGACATCCCTGCCAAACTTGTCCGTCTATGCAGGTTGACGATGGAGAACGCTCGCTGCTCCATCAAGGTCGGTAATAACCTTGCCGAGACCTTTGATGTCAAAAAAGGTTTTAGACAAGGTGACGCGCTGTCATGTGAATTCTTTAATATTGTACTTGAACGGATTGTGCGGAACTTACAAGCCAACACCGGAGGCACAATCTATTACAAGTCTGAACAACTGCTTGTATACGCCGACGATATAGACATTATCGGAAGAACTCAGCGGGCTGTCACCGGTGCGTTTGCATGCATTGAGGCGGAAGCGGCCAAAATGGGTTTAAAGATAAACGAGGGCAAAACCAAGTATATGCTATCAACAAGAAGGGAAAGCCAACACCGACGGATTGGACAAAACGTCACAGTGGGCAGCTATAACCTCGAGGTAGTAAGGGACTTTGTCCGCCTTGGCTCTGCTATAAACTCGAAAAACAGGATCAGCGCAGAAATCAAGCGAAGAATAACTCTTCCAATCGCTGTTGTTTTGGGCTTATAAGGCAATGCAACAGTAAAGCCCTATCTCGAACAACTAAGGAGACTCTGTATAAGACCTTGATCATCCCAGTCCTGCTTTACGGCGCTGAAACATGGACTTTATTAAAAGAGGATGAAGATATCCTTGGTCGCTTCGAGAGAAAACTTCTTCGTAAGATTTGCGTTGACGGGTTTTGGAGGAGAAGATTCAATCACGAAATATACGAGCTGTACAGCGACATCAACCTAGTCAAAAAACAGCGTAATGGACGTCTGAGATGGCTAGGACATGTAGAGCGAATAGACACCAACGCTCCAGCCCGCAGAGTCTTCGAATCTAACCGCGAGGGACGACGCAGTAGAGGGAATCATCGCCGTAGGTGACGCGCACAAGTTCAAGGGGACCTCGACCAACTCGGAGTGCGCAACTGGAGGCAATTAGCTAAATACCGAGCTAAATGGAGAGGCTTGTTGGTTGAGGCCCAGGTTCACCCCGAACTGTAACGCCATCTAAGTAAGTAAAGTAGTCTGTGCAGCACTGTCAATGGCCAAGACCTCAGCTTGCAAAATGCTACAGTCATCCGGGAGAGCTTTAGTGTTATTGCGCTACATTACTGAGCCATAGGTACAGGTCTCGAGTCCCAAAAACACCAAGAAATTTTTCTCACGAGCTTAGATGAGAAATCTTCGCAATTATGGGCTTCGGACATGGCATAGAACTGTAGATCGCTTTCTTTCGTCCGGAAAAGACAGAACGAACAACAACTAGGATTCGAGAATCATAGATATGCTTCGTTAGTAGTGTCAACAGTCAGACATTTTTTCCACGCATGTAACAGTGAATATCATATAATATATATAGATACAGTTGTAGATACAATTTCTTCTTGTAGCCAAATCTTGGATCGGATTGCAATCAACTTCAAAGATCAGCTACATCAATTTAATCGCAGTCCACAGTCCACATTTCAATAAAAAAAAAAAAAAAAACGGAGGTAACCATGATACATACCAAAAACACATTCCAAGCAAACAAAAATAAACTGAAACTTCTGCCGGGATACATTCTCTCTGAAAATCGTTTTTACTATAAAGAAACCATAAAATGTGTTTGATTTTGACACCCATTACCACCCACGACGACGTAGACGAAGATTGAGCAGGTTTTCGACTGCGAACCACTCGCATCTATCCATACCACATCTCTCGATTTGTCAAGTTATTGCATTTGGACGACACGTTCTGTCAAAGCAGACCTAAATGACTCCCTTGCTTCCCCGATTTGCAGCCACCTAGCCTTCTGTCAAGGCAGACCCCTTTAAGAGGATTACTGCTTCGAAATTCAAATAAATTTCTCGCGCCCTTCCTCTACTGGAAATGGAGATAAGAAAAAAAAAAGTTGTTTACTTGAAATCCAATCTGCCTGGGTTATTATCGATATCACTATCGATACACGCAATGGCATCGATTGCAACAGCACAGCAGCAGAAGCAGCGGTAAACAGCGCACAGGCGCAACAGCCTCTCGCCTTCCTGCTTTGCTTTAGGCTTTGTGGCCAGCAGATTCTGGTTTGGTCGCACGATTGCTCGGTTGGGTGTGTAAATTGTGCACACTTCGATGGACTTTGTTGGGGATGACGACGACAACGACGAAGACATCAATGAAACGCGCGCGGAGCTTGTGACGCGACGACACAACAACAAATGCCACACTGACAGGTTTTGCAGTTCAGCTTTGGCGCAGTACGGCTGCGTGCAGGCCAGGCAAATGAGCGATCAAGAAAAACCACAGACAACAGCGAGGAGCGCGTAGGTGCCATAAGGTACTGCACCACTGCGGGAAAGGGATTTTCGCTCTTTTCTCTCAAAGCTTCTGTTAGTGTGTATTTGTTAGCCGGGAATCAGGTTTTGAGAAAGACACCCAACAAGTAGAACCACCATGTGACGATGATCATCTCCGGTTGGACGGGCTTGAACTTCCACATTTTGTTGATTCCTTCTTCTCGAGCTCCTTCTTAATCGTTGCTCCATAGTACGTACTGGACTCTTCTTTGTGTCAACGATGGCTCTACACATACAAGCGGTAGGCGAACTTTTTAGGGAAGTGAGCCTTATCAGGTTTGGTTGACCGTCAAAATTATTTAAATGCACATGTGTGCACGAGTACTGAGTGTGAGGCGAGTGCAGTATGACGCACTGGAACTGGAGGTTTTTGCTGCGTCGTCGTCCTACACGCGAAATCAGATCTCGCGAAGGACAATGACGCGTAAATGCGAGTTAATCATGACGCCTCTTTTTGTTTTCCTGTCGGACTTGAGAAATTTGTAGGCGAAGGTGAAGGTAATTGAGGAAGGAACATTTTAAGCGGGAGAATAAGTAATTTGTTGTTCTCTTTGTTTGATGCGAAGAGATACTTATATGGTTTCTTTATGTAAGGTAGATACTTATTGGTTGGTGCGTTGTTTGGGAAATGCGAATTTCGTGTGTGGTTTTAATTAATCTACATATTTGCATCTCTTAGTTCCTAGAGCATGGACTAAGAGGCCAATGCCTCCGTCTTCGAGAGCGGTTGGTGAACTCATAACGATTGTGTTGCTCTGGAGACGAGACTAGTCGCAGGTTGCGACGTTAATGGTCAGAATACAGTCTAAACAAGCAGCAAATTCAACAGACGAGGAGACCATCTCCTAGACTTTATACTATCGTCTGGTATGGTCATCAACAACCTTGGCTCGCAGCCAACTTTTGTTTTTTTTTTTTTTTCCCCTCTTGTACAACCCATGCCCGCGTGGCAACGACACTGCGACCTGAAAGATCTATTGTATCGGAGGGTTGGAGTTAATCTAACAGACGTACTTCCTCCCTTATAAAAGTCAGTATGTCTTTTAATAGCGGAACATTTCAGTTCCACTGAAATAAGTATCTCCTTGTGGAGAATACGTTTCCTTAACCAGTGTAGTGCCGGGCATTCACAAAGAATGTGTTCGGAAGTTTCATCCTCCTTTAAACAGAACCGACAGTCCTTGTCTTGGCACAGGTTCATCTTGTTAAGGTGGTATCTCAAGCCGCAATGGCCAATAAGAAAGCCTACAAGCTTCTTAATGCTTTCCCTATCTAAGTTAAGGATTTCCTTATAGGAGTAAGGCTTGATTAATCGTTTGGATTGTCTTAGACCTGGCCCACTAGTCCAGTGGTCTAGACGAAGTTTGTTTTCCCATTCGTTAATCAGCGTCGCCCAATTGACGCCACAACAAGGTTCAGGACCTATAAACACAGATTCTGAGCCAGCCCTAGCAAGCTCATCTGCAGATTCGTTGCCCACAATCCCTTGGTGTCCGGGTACCCAACCGAGTTTTACCCTATTGTATTTGGCAAGGTCTTGTAATGCATCGTAGCAGCATTTCACGGTTCTGGAGTCCATTTGGTTGGACGATAGTGCCATAAGTGCTGCTTGGCTATCTGAGAAGATATGTATTCTAGCGCCTTTGATCCCCTTGCGGAGATTGTGTCTGGCGCAAATCTCAATGGCATGGATTTCAGCCTGAAACACAGTAGGAGTCGTACCCATAGGTACCGAAATCTTTGTGTTGGGTCCAAAAACCCCAGTTCCAACTCCAGAATCCATCTTCGAACCGTCGGTGAACCAGACCAGATTTCTAGGGTCCAGTGTTGGAGCACCATTGGACCAGTTTTCGCTGTCCAATATTTCAACCTCGAATAGCCTACCAAAGCAGTGTTGCCTGACCATAATATCTGGTAAAGTGCAAAACATGTCTCTTTTAGGGATTGAGTTGAGTATCTTTAAATGTCCCACAAGGTCACCTGGTTTATACTCGTGATCTAGCTGCAGCCTGATGACATATCTAGCAACCATCTTCCTAATGAAGATTGGTAAGGGTGTAAGCCCAACAATAGCTTCCAGAGCTGTCGTAGGGCAGGTGCGCATCGCACCTGTAATGCCAAGACAGGCAATTCTTTGCAACTTCTGCAACTTGTTTGCCGTTGTCTGCTGGAGAGTTTTTGGCCACCAGACGATGGCCGCGTATGTGATAATGGGTCTAACCATCATTATGTACAACCAATGTATCATCTTAGGAGAGAGACCCCAAGTTCTGCCGTATAGGCGTTTACTGGCCCACAGTGCTCTCGTAGCCCGCTCAGTGGCGGACTTGATATGTGAATTCCAATTAAGTCGTTTGTCAAGAATTACACCAAGATATTTGACCTCGCTGGAATAAACTAGTGTGGTGCCTTTGATTGTGATAGGTTCAAGGTTGACCTGTGTCTTCTTTGTAAAAGGCACCAGAACGGTTTTACTAGGATTTATGGATAGTCCTTCTTTGTTACACCATTCTACACCTTGAGATATTGCACTTTGCATGACGTTGTAAATTGTCGTGCCGTATTTACCTCTGATAAAAACCGCCAAGTCATCAGCATAACCAACGGTGGTGTAGCCTGATCTGTGAAGATCTACTAACAAATTGTCGATGACTATAGACCATAACAGGGAGAAAGAACTCCTCCTTGAGGACAGCCTTTGGCTGCAGTTATGGACACCGACACTCCCCCAGAGGAGGAAGTAATGAATCGACTTACCAGCATTTCCTTGATCCATTAGTTGGTCGATTC
This sequence comes from Brachypalpus laphriformis, assembly GCA_945910035.1. NCBI lineage: Eukaryota > Metazoa > Arthropoda > Insecta > Diptera > Syrphidae > Brachypalpus > Brachypalpus laphriformis. The sequence continues at coordinate 42,830,199 of OX246756.1, forward strand.
TTCGATACCTCTGCTACTGATCGCCCTTGCGATCGAGTCGTAACCAGTGTTATCGAATGCGCCCTCGATATCAAGAAATGCACACAAGGCTATCTCCCTTGAGCTGAGTGTTCCCTCTATCTTTTTGACGAGATAGTGAAGGGCACCTACTGTAGATTTGCCTTTCCTGTATGCGTACTGATTCGAGTGCAGAGGGTTAGACATATCTAACCGGTCTCTAATATGGATATCTATGAGTCTCTCCATTGTCTTAAGGACGAATGATGTTAGACTTATAGATCTGTATGATTTAGGCAGCTCGCTAGGCCTATTGCCCGGCTTGGGGATGAAAACCACATTAACCTGCCTCCAGGTGGGTGGTACATATCCCAAATTGTAGCTGGCTTTAAATAAAGCTGTGAACCCCGGCAGGATGAGGTCAATTGACTTTTGGAGAAGTGCTGGAAACAGACCGTCACCACCGGGGGTTTTAAAAGGTTTGAATGAATCAACTTTCTCTGGACTGAATATTTTTCCAGATAAACTATTAACTCTCCTGTTCACATAAACCCTGTGGTTAACTGTGTTCGAGTACACATGAGATGTGTTAAGAGACGAGCCTGGGAAATGTACCTGAAGTAAGGTTCTAAGTGTATCCCCACGGTCCGTCGTGTAGGTTCCGTCATTTTTCTTCAGTAACCCTACACAGTTGACATGATCGTTTGCAAGTGATATATGGATTCTTGCCGCTGTAGGCATGTCAGCGATTGTTTCGCAGCATTTCCTCCAAGTAGCTCGCTTAGATCGTCTCAATACTAGATTGTATTCTGTGAAAGCAAACCTGTATTCGTCCCACCTCTTTGTTCGCTTTGCAGAGTTGAAGAGTTTTCTGACTTTCTTCCTAAGTTCCGCCAGTTGGTCATTCCACCAAGGCACTTTGCGTTTGCTAACATGTGTCTTTGGGACACAGCTCTCGTGGTAGGAATCAAGCAGTATATTGTTAAGCCGGTATGCAGCTTCATCCAGTTCTTCTATGGACTCGATAGATGTGAGAAGCATATCTTTTTTTGAGAACACTAGTTCACGATAGCGATGCCAATCCGTAGATTTGGGATCGTATCTATTTGAGACATATGAGAGTTGGCCAGGTATGTCAAACCTGATGTGCTGATGGTCTGACAGAGAGGCCTCATCTGATACGTGCCAATTTTCAATAATATTAGAAATAAATGGACTAGCGAGGGTGAGGTCAAGTACCACCTTGCGAATCGCATTTATGAAGGTAGGTTTAGACCCTTTGTTAAAAATATCTATTTGTCTACTTACAAAGTATTCTAAAAGACACTCACCACTTCTGTTGATGTTGCTACCACCCCAGACCTCATGATGTGCGTTGGCATCGCATCCAATGATATAGTGAAGGTTGTTCTCCTGAGAGTAGGCAACGAGGCTCTGGACGTCTTTCGGCGGAATATCACCACTGTCGTGAGGGAAGTACGCTGAGGCACACACGATGTTCTGTGTACCTCCTCCAGTGGGGATTTCCAGTAGTAGGGCCACCAGGTCTCTTGTTATAAATTCTGGAATAGGGAGAAAGTTTAAATTATTGCTAATTAAGCAGGCCGCTCTCGGCGCTGGCTCTCCACACTTGGAAATCAACTTACTTGCCCTATTCCGGAGACCTTTAACCTGTCCGCAAATAACCCTGGGTTCCTGAATGAGACCAAGGGTTATATCTTCTTCGGCGAACCGCTTGCTAAGGGTAGCGGACGCGCCCTTAGCATGATGCAAGTTCGCCTGTAGCACCTTGATTGTGCTTATCGGTCCTCCGCTGAGGATCGAGCTTGTCGGAGTAGTTGGGCCTTTTTGGGACCCTTTCCTCTACGGCAAGCAGTTAGATTTTGATGACCCAGGGGTCTGTTCGCAACTGACTCCTCGTGTCTTCGAGAAACGTGCCCAGGGGCACCGCTGGTCGTTAACGACAAACCGGCCACGTTGCCACTCTTGGGAAGTCTAGGAACTAATGTGCTGGGGCGGATTGGATCCTTTGATCGGATTCCCGCAGTGCTGGTACTAGCTTTAGGACCACTGGTGCTACTTAGCGACTCACTAGTCGTGGCAGCGGTTTTGGCAGTGGAACTGGTGTTCGGGGCAGGCCCGGAGGCACTGCTGGTGGAAACGGATGATGAGGGGTCCGTCGCAGTAGCAGTTGCCAATTGTAGTAATGCCAATTGCGTCCACCTTCTTTGGACTACCGTGGCCAGACTCCTGACCCTTGTCAGTGGTCTTTGGGATCAGTTTGATCTGACCAAAACGGTAGTGTACTTTGTTTTTGAGGGCCTTCAGTACCATCAGGGAAGAGTCATCAATGGCCAGCACAAGATGGAGGAGTACACCTTCCTTCACCCTTTGCATGACCTTCATGAAGTTGCCATTAGGCCTTCGTTTTGAGCTTCCAATGAAGCCAGAATTTTAGTCGACGGGAGCTCGAGACTTTGTGGGAAGAAACCGCGGATGATATGAGTTTTATAGAATGATCGCACTTCCACCAATAAGATGTCCAATCCACTTTTGGCTCTTATTGTCTCAAAATTCGAGCTCATCCACCCAACAGCAGCACTGTTTGAGCAGTCGAAAACCAGCCATTCCGCCTTGTGCTGTGAGCCTGAGAATTTCGGGCCTTTATTCCTCAGCTCAATTGACACATCGATGACGGCCTCTTGGATGAGTGTCATCTGCTCCGTTGATAGGGGCGTGTTCTCCAAGTCCGCTGGGACGATACCCAACCTGACAACACTAGCCACCTGCCTGAAGGTGGGAACATCAGGTGTAGGTCCTGCCTTGGCTTTCTTGGCGGCGGGTGCTGGTGGAGTATGATCCTCTGATCTACCTCGTTTAGCATCTTTTTCATTAGGAGGGGCTTTGGCATAAGCTAGGGCACTCTCCCTAGTATCGCCTCTGCGAATGGCAAACTTGAACCGCCTCCTTTCGGCCGAATTGAACCGAACGAAACCATCCGGTTGAATTCGCAGCTCGTCTAACCTCCTCCCAATGGAGGAGCACCCAGATTTCTCTGTGGCGACGCTGCACGTATCCATGAGAGTAGATGTGTCAGAGTCAGAGGCGGCGGTATCCGCTACTTCTGGATAGACACATGTGGACGGCAAGGATTGGACCCGCTTGGCTCCGTCATCCAAACCATCCGAGGACTTGGGTTGCTCGTCAGCAAGCCAAGTGGTTATGGCCGAAGATGAAGTGGCCGTCGGAAGCTCTATAGCATCGCGACTAGGTGCGACTGTATGCTCGTCAGCAGTAACAGAAGCTGGTGTGATTTGAGATACACATGTCTCATAGTTTTTTTTTAAGCTAAAAATTATGGACTCACGAGTAATCGGGAAATGGATATCACCCATGGCAGAGCCCGATGTACCATGAGAAGGCTGGATTGAAACCGAAGGTTGCCAGGGTATTCGGAGTCCGCATACTAGCGACTAAGCACTCTCTTAGCCATGCATCCCTCGGCGTATGCTGTTCCACCTTGGATTAGAGATTTTTTCTAGAGGTTTACTCCTCACGTCGCTCACTTTAGCCGAATACTTACAGTCGTGAATGCAGGCCGTGCATTGCAAGCAGGCGCAAAAGAATACAAGATTTCGATTGAACAATCAAGGAATGCTAGGCCGGTTATCTCGCTTTAGCATTCGTTGCCCGGTGGCCGCCCCGTGGAGGCAGTGAGTCTTCTTGTTGCGGTTACCCACTAGAGATCGTCCCCTACCCAACTTTTGTTACGGCAAGAAAGCTGGAGGTAATTGACTTGACTTTATTTCAGTTCAATAACTATACGAACTGTAGGGTACTGCGGGGTTGCCCTTATCAGAATATAGACACATCGCTGTCAAATCGAATGCGAAGCCAACTATCTCGGCAAACTTAAGGAAGGAGCCAGACAGATCTGTAAAAACTCCAAATAAACTCAGGACGAGACAAAAAGTGGAGGATGTTGTTCAAAATCTGACTGATGTCCGTTTGAACTAACTTGCCCAGTAACAAGAAATCCCTGCAGAAAGCCAGATTCCTGGTGGGGTCCAGAACTGTAGGAAATCTGAAAAGAAATCACAAAACTTCGAAATAGGTCACTCTAGACAAATTTATAGGACGATCTTATTAGATCGAAGCAAATAGAATATAAGAAGTTAATTCAGTCGTCGAAAAATGCTTCTTATAGAGATTTTAGTGAAAAGATCGAATCGGTGAAACCAATAGGTTGGTTGAAGTGCTCAAAAACTGCAAGTCAGCGAAATCGAAGACACTCAGAAAGTCTGATGGAAAGTTTACTGAATCGAAAGCGAACACAAGGTTTTTGCTGGGGTACTCACTTTTTAGGCAGTCAGATAACTATTAGGTCACAGCTTCGCCCACTAACTCAGGCTGACATTGATGGTATTCAGAAAACTCGGCACGACTTGTATATTGCATCAGCCATAGTAACAGACGAGGCTATGAAATATACTGCGGCATCTTTTGATGGTTTCAAATCACCTGGCACCGATGGAACATATTCAGCTGCCGGAACTGCAACAGGGTATAGACCAGTTCTTGCGTACCCTGAAGAGAATTTCCATTGCTAGCTTGGTACTGACATATGTTCTTATACCTTGGCGGAAAGTCAGAGTATCTGGAGAACTACTCGCTCGCCAAGAGTTTCAGACCCATAATTGTTAACTACATATAATGTAGTAAGAACCAGCAACAGGATGTCTGACGTATTTAAAACATCGGAAGGAGTCAGACAAGGGAAAACACTAAGCCCACTTTTGTTCATCTGCGCCATGAACGATGCAATCAGACAGTGTCAGGAAAGGATGGAAATTTTTAATGTGGGATATAGGCGCCTAGAACCCATCTCTTTAGGGGCATGTGCTTTTGCCGATGACATTATACTCTTTGCAAACTCTGAAAGAAAATTAGAAAAAACTGAAAAGTATGGAAGAAGGTCCTGGAATCTCAAAATCGGCACCCCATTGTCGAAAAAACTCAAGTGATGGTCGTAAGTAATAGAACAGGGAGGGTAAGATTGAGTGTGGACGGAGTGACTTTCGATCAAGTTGAACATTATAAGTATCTTGGAAGCGTAACTAACCTTGCTGTTAGTAACTTAGAGAAGGAATTGAAGGCAAGGATCCAATCTTCAAATAGATTCAAATAGATCTGTACGCAGTGTTGCAGAAAAAATTTCTAGATCATAAAGAAATAACTCGAGCCACAAAAATATCAATCTTCAAGTCTATGTACATACCAGTACTGTTGCATGGAGGAGAAAACTGAATCCTTACTGAAAGACAAGAAAAGCAAATACAGGCCATGGAAATGAAATACCTTCGAAGAGTGATAGGAGTAAAGAGAGCCGACAGAAAAAGAAATGAAGACATCCGAAAAGAGCTAAATGTGGAATCCGTGAAAAAACTTATAGAAGAAAACTGAGATGGTTTGGACATCTAGTGAGAATGGAAGACAACAGACAATTAAAAAAAATCTGGGAGGCTAGAACTGAAGGGGAAGAATAGAGGGGGAAGACCTAGGACAACATGGAACAGCGCGCTAGAGAAAGTACTAAAAGATGCAGGAAAAAACTGGAACTCGGCGAAGGAAGCAGCTAGGGACAGGAAGAAATGGAGAAAATTTATTGAAGAAAGTATGACGGAAACCAGAGACAGAACCTTGACATCGTAGGGTACAAGAGGACCAGATTATGTATGTACGAATGTAATTGTTAACTCCGTCTTACTGAAAAGTACGGAGGGACTGGTGGAATTTTACGTGCGCAAAGTTGCTCTGAGACTGCATTCACTATCAGAGATGCAGCATGCCGATCAGCGTGGAAAATCCTGCGAGACTCTATTTTAAAAATTAGTGGCCAAAATTGAATGCACGCTTGACAGGAAAGAATATGCGATGGGCATCTTCGTCGACATGAGGGTACTTTTGACTACATATGTGACTCTGCCAGACAGCACAAGGTAGACGTATCATTCAGTCCATTGAAGTCATTTGAAGTCTTTGCATTCAGTACCTTCAAAAGCTTCAAATGACTTTAAATCTACTGAATGCATTCAATGACTTCAAAGACTTCGATCGACTGAATGCATTCAGTGAGAGTTAGTGAATGCAAAGTAACTTCAATGAAAGCGTAGCAATCAGAAAGATTGCATTCTTTTTGACCTCAAGATTTTGATTTCTAAAAACGATTGATCCACTCATGACTTCAAAATGAATGGTGATTTATTTTTTTTAAGTCGAAGTCACAATTGAAATCGTTAAGTTGAAACATTTCTCAGTGAAGTCAAAAGAATTAAATGCGGAGGTGCGGAATTATATGCATTCTTTTGCAGCTCTAACCAATAGCAGCTATTTTGAAATTTGGAGATTCGAACGTCCTTAACAAACAGACGGCGATTAAATTCGGGCTAACAAACTCTCGTGTCTCTATCGTAATATCAGGAAAAATGTCAGATTGCCATAATACCTCCTTCACCTCCTCCACAATTGAATTTCTTATGAAAGTAATGAATGTTTTCCTCAATTCCTTTTACAATACCTAGCTATGCTTCCGAACTCCACTGGAAGACTTCGTAAAAACTTCAGAGGTATATCTCTAGATATTCCCCAAGAACTGTTTTATAATACAAATTAAGTACACTGCGAAACTAAAGAGATTTCCTAGATAACCCTAAAACAGAAACTAAGTCGTTTATTAGGCAAGGCTGTTTAGTTAACTCCTATATTTCCGATCTCCTACTTCTAGAATATCCAGGTATCTAGATTCCGTTCCCTATCATGAAGACAAAACTCCCGCTGTTCTAAAAAAATTTCAACAAGGCCTACCCTAAGTCTACCAAGGCGTTCTCATTATTATTTAAAATGGAAACAATTGTTTGTTTGCTCCAGCTTTGTCTGTGGATGCCTCATAAAGATGGATACTTCATGATCCCCAATCCTACTGTATTCCTACACCGAGAACTCTTATAATATTTGCCTTTACGTCACCTTAGTCCAGAGCCAGCTGTGTGACGGCTTTGACCTTTCTTTGCTTCAGGATATGTATGTATATACTTGAACACTTGAAACAAACTCAACTCTTAAAGCAAAAATCAACGAAATTCCAGATCATTTGCTGTAAGAAACGTTGTACTAAATTTTGTTCCCCACAAGATCATTGACCTGCTCCCACCCGATCGATTAAATTTATCACCATAACCTTGTGTGCGTTCCATATTTAGTTTCAATTTTATTGATAATTCCCCTCTTAGCAGAAAATAGTTCACTCCCTCGCGCCGTAGTCATAAATATTGAAAATATCTCTCGTATTGGAGGGGGATTCCCCTAAAAATGCACTTCAGTCCAACTGAAAAAAAAGACTGAATTCACTACACCAATGAATTGGGGCGTCAAGAAATCAAAATTCCCAATCGCAGGGCATGTGTGTGCCCTGATTTATCGTCCCCCCAACTCCAAGCCGTAGATATACACAAACAAACCCAAAACACCAAAGTGCTTCACCGACTAAGAGGACAATGGCATCTTATCGCTCCTAATTCTTCTCTGTATGTTTTCGGTTGGAGGGTTTCCCTCGCCTGTTGTGTTGATGTCGCGGCGCGTTTTTGGGACGTGTGTTGTACAGCTAAATTTAGGATGCACGAATCCGTGCGACAATCGGAAGCGAGTAGTAAACATGTGCTAAACAGATTTCCTGAATTGGGACCGGAATTGTTGGGCTCTTTTTTTTTTTGTGTGTGGATTCTATTTTTGGGGTCGTGGTGTGCGCTCTCTCACGGCACGGGGGAGGATGAGATCTGTTAATTTTAGATTTGAATTTTTGCTATTTTTAGGGGTAGGGTGGATGCGAATGACACATTGTGATGCGAGCATCACATTTTCTCACTCACCTTACGCAGGAGGAGAATGGTGATGGTGGTACGTTGCGGCGGAGCAGTCGCCTGACATATCAGTCTGGTTGCTCGGATGAGTAGAGTGGAGGCTGCTACTTGAATGGCTGGAATTGGAGTTAAGTGATGATGTAGTCGATTGACTTTGAGATGGAGCTAATTTTAGGACCAATTCGAGGTAGTGTTGCAGCAGATGTTTTATTGAAGTGATACATTAATAAAGAGAGGTTGGAGAGGCTTTGAAATTATCGTTGGACTATTAAGTTTCAAAATATCACGTGAGGGAATAAAAGACAATTTCGAAAGAACATTTCATACGCGTGGCATAGATTCTTACTAATAACGTTCACTTGTAACTAAAAGGGATCAATTTCCAATATAAAACTTTTCTCAACTAGGTGGTTTCGTAACCACCATACGAGTAGATAGGTCTTCATGTCAGGTGCTTTTAAGATTCAAGACAAAAGTCAGCCGCAGTACAATAAACCCTTCAGAAAATAAAGTAAGCTCAAAAGTCATTCTAATTCATAGTTGAACCATGCTGTTACTCATGGCCAAGTACTATTACCATGAAGCCCAAGCACAACTCAACATTGTCGAACAGACGGTAGGGCGTGTGCAGCAGAGCCGGCAAAAAGCTGCGTTCGGTATGCTATCAAAAATGTGGAGAACCAATGTTTTAAGCACGAAAGCCAAGCTGCGACTGTTCCACTTCAACGTCAAATCAAGGTAGATAACTACCACTCTCACTCGCAAGCCGAAAATCTTCTCTAATCTTAAACATTTTTTTGGTCCAATCTTATCTCTAATTAATAGCTTTATAAAACATCGGGACAGGATACATACATATGTGTACATAAGCACCACAGTACGGAGCAGAAAGTTGTAGTTCATCGGTCACACCTTACTACGTGAAGACAAGTCCATTGCCAAATATGACCTGCAGTGTAATTCACCTACACAGTCCTTTAGAGAAGTGCGTCGTCCTAAGAAAACATGCCAGAAAATAGTTCAAAAGGGATCGAGGTCTTTAGGCATGAGTTGGAAAGAAATGAATCCCTTTGCAGAGCTCCGAAACAAGATGACGGTGATGACGCCCGATTTGAGTGAAATACTTTACCAGCATGACTAAAATCACGGCAAAATATATCAAATGGCTAAAAAAGGCAATGAAGTTGATGTTATTACTACCAATTACAGCAAAATTGTCGGGAAAATCTCTCCGCAAATAATTTACCTAAAGCTCGAAGCCCTCAGTTTTCCACCATCTTCTTCTTCCTGGACTAGGTCAAATTAAGAGAAACGCCAGAACAGACTCCTCTTCAGATATTCAGTATCCAATCTCATTAGCACCACCTCTGGTATCCCTCATCTTGGATCACTGATCTTTACCATAACAATAAACGGTGTTGGCAGGACCTTTAACGATTCTGATCTATCCACGTACACAGACGATAAGAAAATCTTTAAGATAATGTCTTCTAGTGGGCGCCGTGGCGTAAGTGGTTAGTGTGTCGGATCACTACGCATGAGGTTCCAAGTTAGAATCCCAGAAAATGCCAAAAAGTTTTTTCACGGTCCCACCTCTCGCGAGCGTCTGACAAACATCAGAGAGTATTGTTGTCTCGAAAAAGCTTCTCAAATCACCGTTCGGATTCGGCATTAAACTGTAGGTCCATTCCATTCGTGTGAAAAATATAACGCACACGACATGAGTGGTAGCGAGAAGCTAGGCCCTGGCACTTTAAAGAGCTGTTGTGCCAAATATTTGTATTTGTAATGTCTTCTCCTTTATATCTTACCATACTGCAAAGCGATCTGAAATCTCATTCTACACATGGTACCAACATATGTTCATAGAGGTGAATGTCAGTAAATGTGGGGCTATAACCTTCTCCCGCAAGCGCCTTCCTCGTCATTCCTTCAGTCAATTCAGTCTGCGATCTAAGTATCATCTACGACAGAGAGCTCAACTTCCGTCCACACATTGACCCGGTCATCAATAGATCCAACACGATCCTCGATTTCATCAAACGATAGTCAAAAATATTCTTGAATCCCTGTGTTACTAAATCACTTATGTGACCTTTGTCAGGCCCCTCCTTGAATACGCTTGCCAAGTTTGATCTCCCTATCAAGATACCCATTCTCTCAAAATTAAAGCTATGTAGCTTAGGTACAACCAATTTGCCTTACATGGTCTTTTCTGTGCTGACAGATATAGCTTGCCTCCATACAAAGAACGGCTTAAACTGATCAGCTTACGAACTCTAAGAAAAACGTATGTACGTACATATATTATTCGTTCTCGATTCAAACCCAGAAAAGACATTTTAGAGACTTATTGCAGAATACTAAGCAGGGGGTTCAACGTTTAAATCGCAGAAAATGCAAACAATTTTTTGAACATCCCTCCTCCGGTGAGTATCTGCTGAATATGCGAGAGTGCCAGTGCCACAAAAAAACTTTTCAACAGGATTGTCCTTCAGATATTGCATCAAATTATAGATTCCTTTCATTCGTGCGAAAAGTAATACTAACTTACAGCGTAAGTAAATTTCTAAATCCTTTACCTTACCATAGGTCATACGGGATGAAATGTGGTTGCATACGCAGACGAAGTCGCAATCTTGATGTTAACACCCGCAGACAATCGTTGATATTATACAGCTCGTTGAAAGCTGGTCACATGGACGGAAAGCTGCGGTCTAAATATCAATCCGGCTAAACCAGAACTAGTCCTATTCACAAAAAAAAAATTCCAAGTGTAACACCGCCAAAATTTAAAACTTAAAATAAGCCTATCTAAGAGTGCTAGCTATCTAGGACTAAGCTAGACAGAAAGCTTTCCTGAAGGGAAAACGCTGCTGAACGGGCTAGAAAAGATCTTGTTGGAGTGCAAGTGTGCACTTGTTACGTACCTTGGTTGCAAGACCAACACGGCATAACAGCATATCTGCATGATGGCCTGGGTTGGAAAAGAGACCCAGTGCGATGGTACTCGACAAAGTTCAACTGGTGGCATGCCTCAGTATAACTTGTGCGCTAATAAACTCTTCCACTGCAGCGCTACAAACCATATTTTACTTGCTCCCAAAAGACGCATTTGACTTTGAATTGGTCACAAATTCGGCGCTAAGACTACGATACGGGTATCGCGACAGTGGAAGGAACATTTTGAACAATGCTCGGACTCCAACATGGACTTCAAATACCTAACACCGGACAGAGAAACGTGAAAATACCAAAACATCCTACCTAATGATTCAAAATATATCTATACGGATGGCTTTAAAACAAACAAGCGAGTTGATGCTGGTGTCTTCGTAGTGGACCTGGACTTACACCTATCCTTCAGCCTACCGAGACATTGCAGTGTTTTCCAGCCCGAGGTCAGTGCTACTTCACCTGTCATCTGGCTTTTAGTGAAGTCAATATCCTATATAGAAATTGCAATCTGCATTGTTAGTCAAGTGTCAAGCAGATCTTTTGCAGTTTACTCAGTTAAATCTAGGGCAGCGCAAAACTGCTGCTCATTTCTTAACGAGATAGCCAAACAGTTTAAACGCCATTCTTTGCTGGGTACCTGGCCATTGTAATCTTCTTCTTATTCCTATTTCGGTAAGGTTTAGATTTGGTGGGCAAAATCGCATAATCACCTCCACGCGGTGCCTGCTGGATAGCTATCTGATAGTGAACTAACGATGAGCGCATGCTGAGTCTGGCGATATATGTGCAGCTGAACACTCAGACCTGCGAAAGCACATCTGGGTGAACTTCAGCGCGCATATGTCTAACCGGACAAGGCATCTCTTGTTGACCTGATCGGCTGAAATATGCGTCTCAGAAGTCTAGCAAGAGGTCCTCAGAAGGAGGACGTGCGGCGGATGAATTTTCTCGATGGAATCAATGGTGACTTCTACAGACCAGCGGATACCTTACCGGAGGTGAGGTCTGTAAGGATTTTCAATACTACGTCAGGGTATTGAAAAAGAGATGGTGCCGGCTGAACCCTTAATGGGCCAACGGCAGCGCTCATATCCCCGAAGTGGGTTACTGACATCGGTGTATCCAGGTTGGGGGTTGTGCCATCGGGTTAACTTCCCTACCACGTAAAAAACCTTTGGTTATGAAGCAACCAACAACCTCGGATACGGATGATCTTACTGTTGACGACCCATGCAAACGCAAAAAGGACAACGATCTTCGTGTCTGCACGTGGAATGTTAGGTACCGCTACAAACCACGTGCAGCCGAACAACTTGCGGAGGCCGTAGAGTGTTTCAAAGCAGACATTACTGCCATCCAAGAAGTGCGATGGGATGGGCCGGGCAAAAGAAGGATGAAAAACTGCGACATCTACTACGGCGACTGCTACAGACAACAAGGACAACGTCTATTCGGGTGCGGATTTGTCATTGGAGGCAGACTTAGGCAAGAAGTCTTGGGTTTCCGGCATGTGAACGAGCGTTTCATGACTACCCGTATCAAGGCTAAATTGGTCAACATTAGCCTAATATGCGTTCACGCCCCTCACGAGGAGAAGGACGACGCGTCAAAGGATGACTTCTACCAGCTCTTGGACAAGACGTATGAGCAGTGCCCTAGCCACGACGCAAAGCTAGGAAGAGAGGAAGTCTTTAGTAGCGTGGTCGGAAAGCACAGCCTGCACGACATCACATCCGGCAACGGACTCAGGCTAATCGACTTTGCGGTGGGACGAAACTTTGTCGTAGCTAGTACGCGGTTCCCACGTCTCGTTATCCACAAAGGAACATGGCTCTCCTTTGATCGAAAAATCGTCAAGCAAATCAATCACATTGCGATCGACGCAAGGCACTCTTCCAGTATTCTGGGTGTCCGGACTTTCCGAGGAGCCAACGTGGACTCGGATCACTACCTAGTTGTACCCAAGGTACGGATGCGGATATCCAGAACGGAGTGAAATCAACGAAATACTGTGCGGAAATTTAACGTCGGGCCGCTACAATCGCAACAGACCGCCAGAACCTTTGCCGATCGAGTTTCTTCTAATCTCAATCTAAGTCCTATGCCACCAGCAGCAAATGTGGAAGACCAGTGGCAGCGTTGCCAACAAGCCTTCAGAGATGCCGAGTCTGATGTACTAGGTTTTTCTCGGCCACCACAACGAAACCCCTGGTTTGATGAGGAATGCCGGCAAGCACATGCAGCAAAACAAGAGGCGTACAAAGCGGCGCTGCATAGAATGACTAGAGCTGCGTACGAGCTTTACGTGAGCAGAACATCGACTTCTCAGAAAGAAGAAAAAGGAGCATGAGAAGCGCTCGATCGAGGAGATTGAGAAACTTTATTGCAGGAATAATGTTCGAAAATTTTACCAAAGGGTAAAAAGAACATGTCAGGGTTTCAAAGCCAGAACAGAAGCATGCAGGGACGAAAATGGCAACATAGTAGTAGAATCGCAGTCGGTGCTGAGGATATGGAAGGAACACTTCTGCAGACTGCTAAACGGCGATGATGACCAATATTCCCTTGTGAGGCAGAATGAGCCATTCAACAGTGACGATGACAGTCAAGATTCCCGTCAACCCGATCAGAATGAAGTGAGGATAGCGATATCTAAACTCAAATCGAACAAAGCTGCTGGAACCGTCGGCCTTGCCGCTAATTTTTTCAAGGCAGGAGGAGATGAGTTGGTAAGGAGCATGCATCCGCTCATCTGTAAAATCTGGTCGGACGAAAGTATGCTCGATGAATGGAACCTTAGCATCGTTTGTCCGATCCTGAAGAAAAGAGACCCTATGATCTGCGCCAACTACAGAGGTATAAGTCTCCTAAATATCGCATACAAGATCCTGTCTGCCGTATTATGTGAACGCCTAAAACCGATCGTCAACGACCTGATAGGTCCTTATCAGTGCGGTTTCAGGCCTGGAAAGTCCACCATTGACCAAATATTCACACTACTGCAGATCTTGGAAAAAACCCATGAATATGAAATCGATACGCACCACCTTTTCATCGATTTCAAAGTTGCGTATGATAGCGTGTATGGATAGAGAGCCATGTCTAGTCTTGGCATCCCTGCCAAGCTCGTCCGTTTGTGCAGAATGACGATGGAGAACTCTCGCTGCTCCATCAAAGTCGGTAAGAACATCACCGAACCATTCGATATCAGGAAAGGTCTTAGACACGGTGACGCGCTATCATGCGATCTCTTTAACGTAGTACTTGAGAGAATTGTACGAACCTCACAAGCCAACCCCGGAGGTACAATCTTCTTCAAGTCTGTACAACTACTCGCTTACGCCGATGACATTGACATAATCGGAAGAACACAGTGGGCAGTCAATAGGGCATTTACGAGTATTGAGACCGAGGCAGCAAAGATGGGTCTAGCGGTCAATGAAAGCAAAACAAAATATATGCTGTCTACAAAAAAGGACACCCAACATCGGCGTCTTGGACAGAACGCCACAATAGACAGATATAATTTTGAGGTAGTAAAGGATTTTGTCTACCTAGGCTCTATGGTGAACTCCGCAAATGACATCAGTAGGGAGATCACACGAAGAATTACTCTTGCTAATCGTTGTTTCTATGGGCTAGAACAGCAATTGAGTAGCAAAGCCCTATCTCGAACTACTAAGGTAACTCTTTATAAATCATTAATCATGTCAGTCCTGCTGTATGGCGCAGAGGCATGGGCTTTGACAAAACCGGATGAGGATGCCCTTGGTTATTTCGAGAGAAAGTTCTTCGAGCGATCTTTGGTCCCATCTTCATAGACGGTGAGTGGAGGAGACGGTACAATGCCGAGCTATACGGCCTGTACAAGGACATCGACTTAGCCAGAAGAGTTCACATACAGCGACTAAGATGGCTGGGTCATTTAGAGCGGATGGAGCCCAACCTTCCCGCTAAGAAAGTCTTCGAATCCACCCCGGACGGATGGCGCAGTAGAGGACGGTAGGTGGTGCAAACAAGTAGAGGGGACCTCAACCAACTTGGCGTACACAACTGGAGACAGCTGGCTCGTAATCGTGCTGGCTGGAGAGGTTTGTTGGTAGAGGCCCATGTCCACCCCGGACCGTAGCGCAATCTAAGTAAGTAAGTATGATTTGAAAACAAGGGATCATAACGCTCCCACTTCACTGCATTTCTACAGATCCGCCTGTGGGGTTCGCCTAGACCTGGCCATTGCGATATTCCGCGAAATTGTGCCACTGGTGAACTAGCTAGACAAAGCTCACTTAATATAAACAATCAGCCTGATACACGCCGAAACAGTGAATAAAGCTGGTCATAGGTGATTGCATCTACAATAAACTGCTATGCTTCTCTGGCCATCTCTAGATCTCAGTAGAACAAAAGTCAAATGTTATCTCCTAATCTCCTCGGCAGACATGCTTAGAGATTGTGTATAGTTAGCGGGATATTTTGAAAATACATAAGAACGAGGCATTTTTGTATTTATATGCACGTGGCTATTTATAACCCCGAGAAAAGTATTGGATTACAAGCATCGTTTTTCCAGGTCCTAGCTACGTCTTTATTTTCTAAGATTCAGTTCATCCAAAAGTATGGCAAACTCCCCCATTTCTATTTCTTAATTCCCAAATACTCGTACCGTTCAAAATTGGAATAAACAAATAAGATTATCCAAATCAGTCAATTAATTAGAAAAACGAACACAAAAGAAAATCGAATTGGCCCCCCCCTCATTACAAAACAGGCCTACATGCCTTATTGATTTTAATCTCCTCTTAAGGTAATCAGAAAATTTATTTACAATTTGTAATCCGCCATTCTGAGCCGAGTTCTGAGTGACCGGCTACAACCAGTGATCAACATTTTTAATCCGACAAGTGTGCTGCCCGCGCATAAGCATTCCCACCACACACAGACAAAGCGCGTGCACACACAGGCGATATTGTATCTTCATCAGTTGATCTCGGTGTTAAGATCTTCTTGTTCCAAATGCTTATGCGCAGCAGCAGCGGCAGCAAACAGAGCAACAGCATCATCATCGTCGCCGGCAGCCGGCAACAGCAGTGCATTTTCCTCTAATCAGGCATGAAAAATCAACCTCATCTGGAGCGATCAGATCAGCGCTATACACCTATAGATACGTACACTCGCACCCGGCGGATTGACGACATTTTCTCGTCGGTGATCGTAGCATAGCAATCGATTGGCTTGTGTTGTGCGGGGCGAACATGAAAAACTACACGAATTTCAACACTTGAGGGAATGGGATCCTCGCTTCTATAATAGGCTCTCCTCTTGCCCAGATCTGTGTCAAGATGCGGGGCCCCTCCGCCACGATCGCTGCTGATCTTGTGGCGCGCATAGGATACCATTTAAGGTGCGTGCAATAGCAGCAGAAGCAAATACATGGATTCTTGTGAACTAAATTTGGAATTTTCCAGACACAGAAATCGAAGTTTTTCGCGTTCGGGTTCGTCGATCGAAAGCAGAATGAATTGGGGGCCCGATGATCCGCTGCAGATACTTTGTAGGAACAAAAACAGAAATCTCTGCGCGATTTGAGGAAGTGAGTGAGCTCAACTCGATAGAGATTTTTACTTTCACTTCTGGCCCGAGGGAGCTGTCAATGTTGGGGATTATGTGTGTTATGTGCATATAGCGCGGTTTAACTTCAACTACCTATGACATAATCCCAGATGTGGAGCTGCTGCTTGCAATGGCGGCGGGCGGTGGAGTCCGGTGGGTATTTTAATGCCCAAATGAAATCACTTAACTGACGCGCAGCGGCAGCTGATAATTTGTGTGCGTTACGCTCGTTCGACAATGATTTCGCGTGACGAAATCGACCGCGCGATATCATTTCGGCTTCAGAGAGCTCGAGATTTGTGGGTAATTTGTGCTGCTGCTGGGCTAGTTTATTGGATATGTCTGGTATGTCTGTCTCTGCTGGTCATGTTTGGTGGTCGAGTTAACAAGGCGATTACAAGTGGTGTGTGGAGATTTGTTGGAGATTTGAAAGACACCGTACGAGAGGGGTGGTGTGGCGGTCTTAATCGACGGATTTTGATGCGGAACGGGCTTCGTAATTAAATAATTGAATTATGTGAAAACTTTTGACCTGATTGCTGTTTTCAGGTGAAATTGATTTGTACTGTCCAATAATAGGAGGAGGGTGCTCAGGAGCTGTCTACTGAAAGTTTTGATTTCGCTCAGCTTAATTCGCCATAAGTTATGTTTCTAGGTGCACGCATATGCATATGTATATATTGGACGCAATAGGGATGTACAGTGTGGAAGATATGACACATAATTAGAACACTGCAGCTTATACACAGGTATTTGATCCTTTGAACAAGCATCTTTTAGGCTACCGAATCAAAAGGGCCCAGGCTTCATCAAGTACTATTTCAAGCATTAAATACTTATCGCTCGACTGTTCGGTAATATTTATGTTGAAGTGGCTGCCAGCTGAGAATCGCCAACACACTTAGACCAATAATAGGTTCATTGTGCTTTCGGTAATACTGAAAATGTCATCTTCAGTCGTCGATACAATAATCTCTTCCATAATACTTTCAGTTCTCATTAGTACTAAGCAAGGCACCTGGTTCTTCAATATTATTCAAACGTTATAACTGCATTACCGAAATATAGTTGATGGGAAACATTAGCAGTGCAAAGGAGATACTGATCGAGCAGATTCAAGAAGTAAGAACTGATTGCTATTTCCAAAAACTCTATAAACTCGTCGAGCATTCTAAAAGCGCTCCCGATAGCTTTCTTCCTCTATTATCAGTTTTCCGGCCATTGTCTTAAAAAAAATACGTTAGTCTTCCATACTCCGGCACCGTGGCGTAAGTGGTTAGTGTGTCGGTCCACTGCTCGTGAGGTTACAAGTTCGAATCCCAGAAAACACCAACAACATTTTTTTCACGGTCCCACCCCTCGCGAACGTTTGACAAACATCCGAGAGTATTGTTGTCACGAAAAAGCTTCTCGAATTAAACTGCCCTTCGGATACGGCTTTGTAGGTCCCTTCCATCAGTGTGAAATATATAACGCAAACAACACGAGTGGTTACGAGAACCTAGGCCCAGGCACTTAAAGAGCTGTTGCGCCAAACATTTATTCATTTTTCCATTCTCGACTTGCTGTTAAAAGAGAGATGTCACATTGAGGGATTTTCTAAGCAAAAAGAAAATGATCGACAAGACGCATTTCCACCTATTCAGATACTCGAATAAGCTAAAGTATTTACGGCACTGAAAATCCACATGGAGGGCACGAAGAGCCATTACATCTTAGCCCAACAGTAAAGCCCTATCTCGAACAACTAAGGAGACTCTATATAAGACCCTAATCATCATAGTCCTGCTTTTCGGCGCTGAAACATGGACTATATGGAAAGCAGATGAAGATATCCTTGGTCGGTTCGAGAGAAAAATTCTTTGTAAGATATTCGGTCCCGTTTGCGTGAACGGGTTTTAGAGGAAAAGATTCAACGACGAACTATACGAGTTTTACAGCGACATCGACCTGGTCAAAAAACTGCGTATTGGACGTCTGACATGGCTAGGACATGCAGAGCGAATAGACACCAACGCTCCGACCCACAAAGTCTTCGAATCTAGCCCGGAGGGACGACGCAGTGGAGGGCCTCCTCAAGGGGTGACGGTTCAAGGTTCAAGGGGACCTCGACCAACTTGCAGTGCGCAACTTGAGGCAATTAGCTAAAAACCGATCTAAATGGAGAGAATTCTTGGTTGAGGCACAGGTTTACCCCGAACTGTAGCGCCATCTAAGTAAAGTAAGTAAGTGTGCTGAATAACTCGAAAGGGAAAAAGGAATCGGAGCTCGAGGAAAGACAAACCCAGCAGATGATATCGAAATCCGACGGATTGGTTTAAGAGACTGGTTCATGGGCTTCATCTAGATTCGGTCTGAAGTTTCACTGTTCTACGGCATTGATGTTAGTGAGGAAACCATTAGACGCCTGCTGCGTGAGGATGAATGGTATGGTTATAGACCTAACAATTCACTAATACTGGTGTCGAAAATGAAAGAGAATCGTCTACAGTGAGCAGAAAAGTAGAACTCTTGGAAGTCTTGAAAGGATGAACGCCAAAAGTGTTACGATGATTTTCGAGAATTTCCTATGTATTCTGTTCCATGTTATCGTTTTTAAATCACAAGTTTCCTGTTATATCAGGTTCAAGAACTTCTATAATACAAGATCTCTGAACTGAACAAATGGAATGACTAGGAAAATCTCCCGATTTAAACATTATCTCAAGGCGAAGCCAATAGTTGCATCTTTTAAGGCAAGGAATAAAACGCTTGAAACCAGCCGTTAAAAAATATGGTTTCAAGACATTTCTATAGGGGGTTTCCAAGATTTTGTGAATTTGATGCCATAAAGGATAGAGGCGGTTCTTAAGGCCACTTTGTCGGACTCTTTTTGTCGGAATATGAAACACTCCATTGCAATCAAATGCAAATGGTCCATTGCACTACCAGGGATCTGGGCTTATTTAAATAAACTTCGTCTTAATCCACTTAAATCTGTGGGTATGTAATGTCCCTCCCCTTGTTGTAAATGGTGTTACTATACCTTAAGTAGAGCATGCCAAATATTTGAGTTTTAGAATAAACAGAAAAATGAGTTGCTGCGATGCCACATCTGATACAATCAGTAAAATCTACTGTGGATTGCGCAGTTTGAGAGCCTCTTTGAGTTTGCTGCATCCCAAGATGAAATTGCATCTTGTAAAAAGTTTAATACTGCCATTTTTCTCTTATAATTGTATAGTATATCCCTGTCTTGATTATGAATGTAAGCATAAAATCAATGTCGCCTTCAATGATTGCATACGGTACATACTTAACATCCCAAGGTATGTAAGCAATTCACAGCACCAGAGGTCCCTGATTGGAATGAGTTTAGATGAGTATTATGGCTTCAGATCTATCCTTAAAATCCATGACATAATTCACAAAAAATGTCCTGAGTATTTACTTTTTTTTTTCTTTTCTGCCTAGGGGGTAGTGGAAAAACGCTTATGCGCACGGGAAACAGTCCCGCTCTGTTTCTAGTAGTGTGAGACTCACTAATCACTAAAAAAAATACACCTTTAACCACTTCTTTCTACTTGACACCATCCACTCCGGAACCGCTTATCGCATTACTTCAGAGTGGTGTCGTTTTCTTTCCCCTCTGGGGACCGGGTTTATACATTCTTGCCAGTAAGGCTTTTATTTACTTTATGTAATTTGTGAGGGAATGTTGGCGTCTTCCTCTCTCTTTTTGGATCTTATACCGTCTCGATGAAGGAAGATATTCTATTCCACGTGTCGGTACTCGAGGTCATCTTGCTTATAGCATTTTCCGGGGAAAAATCGCCTATTTCCGACTCCAGTCTACTCCTCTGCTCTGTCCATCTGCTACAAGCGAAAAAAGTGTGGAAAGCGCCGTCTTCCGTTGAGTCTCCATATTGGCAGGCTGCGCTCTCTACTTTACCCATTCTGTGGAGGTATCGGTTGAAATACCCATGTCCGGTTAGGAATTGAGTGACAAAGTAGTTCACTTCGCCGTGTTCCCGCTCTGTCCAAGCCGTGACGTCGGTAATCAGCCTCGCTGTCCACCTCCCCCTCATTTCAGCGCTCCACCTTCTCTGCCAAGCCTGCTTGGTAAGCTCCTTCGCTTGCAACTCGGAGAGCTCCTCGCCTTTGTACTGTGGCAATTTGCGTTCTGTAATTCTCCTGTCTAAGTGCGTCTGCCCAGATCTCACACCCATACAGAAGAATGGCGTGGGTGATGGACATTGTTGGGCCTCCGATATTTGCCATAAGCTTACTCAGTGATGACGTGACCTTCGCAGCTCGCTCAGATGCGGACTTAATCTGTTGCCAAAAAGAGAGTTCAGAGTCCAGGGCGATTCCTAGATACCTTACTGCTGGTTTGCTGATTATCACTTCTGGACCTACTCAGAACTCAGCAATAGTCGGGATCCGTTTCTTAGTCAGAAGAACTATCTCTGTTTTTTCCGCGGCGAGACTAAAGCCATGGGCTTCCATCCAGACGAATACTCATCTAATTACCTGGTTCAGTTTCAGCTGAGCCTCTTCGATGTCCCTTGCGGTAATCACCGCACCGATGTCATCTGCGTACCCCATTAAGAAGGTATCGTCGGGCATCTCCATGCGAAGGATTCCATCGTATGAGATATTCCACAGATCGTGTCCAAGTATTGAGCCCTGTTCTGCTTCAGCAGCGATTTTCTTTCTGTGAGTACTCTCCTCGGTGTCGTACAGAGTTCCCTGTCTTTGAGATAGTCCTTCACAATTTTCAAAAGATATTGCGGTATCCTGAAGAAGTTCTCAAGCGCATCTGACATATCTCCCCATTTGGCCGAATTGATGGCATTCCTCACATCCAGAGCTACCAGAACGACGATTCGCCTTGAGTAGTGATTTCCCCTTTGGACGAGGTGGGTGGTTTTGACTACTTTCTCAATTGCTCCTATCGTGGAGTGGCCTTTTCTGAATCCGTGTTGTCGAGCGGGTAGGCCACCTGCTCTTTGGATTGTTTCTGTGATTCGAGGCTTTAGCATCTTCTCGAGGAGTTTTCCTGCCGTGTCCAGCATGCACAGAGGTCTGTATGTTGATGGGGAATCCGGGTCTCCTTTTTCCTCGCTTATGAGCACCAAGCGTTGTACCTTCCACTTCTTGAAAATATCCCTTCCTTTAGACTGCCGTTATACATACATAGGAGTATCTGTGGGCAAGTTTGGGCAACGGTTTTCAATAATTCCGCTGGTATGCCGTCGGGGCCGGGGGCCTTATTGTTCTGAAGAGAGTTAGCTTCTAGAATCAGCTCTTCTTCGCTGAACAATGGGATGTCTTGTTGTTCGGCAGGAGAGATCTCCATTGGTCTAACAGGGTGAGCCGGGAAGAGTGTGTCCACTATGTTCTTCATTAGCTCCGCAGTCATCGTGGAGGGTGACGCCTGCGCTCCTGAGTATTTACTAGAGTATCTTAGATTTATGCAGTCACCAAGAGGCTAATTTTGCCACGTTTCATACACACAATCGAAGAGCGGTCTTACTCGTATTTTGTTAGAGCGATTCGGTTGTGGAATAATCTTCCACATCAATTACAATGGATTAATTCGTGCCCGTGCCCTGAGAACCAGTATAAGGGTATTAATAATCCCTTTGGCACGCGCAAATTATAAAAAAAAAACAAAAAAACTGTCTTTCGGGGGAGGATATTCTTATACATGTCGCAATAAATTTAAAAATGTTTAACAATTATATCTCAATTCAATTATATTTAATATTTACGTGCTCGTCAGTGTATTTACTTTTTATGGTCATAAATACTTTTCTTGTTCTTGTTTTTTATTGGTATTCACTACAGTTATATGTAATTCAATTCTGATTCTCCCATTTGATTGTAATTGTTTTGTCTTTCTAAGAAAGTTTACAGTACCAGCACTCACCACATCAGCACCGAAGATCGCCAGCTGATACGAGCAAAGACAGGACACTCGCGGAGAAAATATTCCGCAGTATCATCGTAGTGTCATTTTAGCCTAGCTTCTTAAAACGAAGTGGCCTACCAAGATGAAAATCCGTTTTCTGCAGTCTTTTCTGCTGCGAGACTGCAAGACTGCTGCTGATATCTTACAGATAATCGAGAGCATTCGATTAGTCAACATCCTGGAAAGTCATGCCATACACAATTATGTTCTTGAGAAGCTCAATCGTCAATAGTAGCCCTACTCGAGGATGCAGAAAGACGACCCAACGCAGGTACGGGTCCTAAAAAAATCTAATGTGAGCCTTGCCTGGAAATCTCATCGGAGATCTCGTTTCCCAGTGTAACCTGGGAGTTAGATAAGAGACAGAGAATTCAATCTTGCGATCAAGTTGAAAGAGTTTTTACATTCACGAACTATTTTGGAAGTGGTAAAATGGTTAAGCACGCTCTCAAGTGTAGCTTGACTGTCACTACAGACACAAAAACTTCAACTAGTTCTTGGCCATCAGAATTGCATAAGCTTCCGCTTGGAAAACGGACACATATTTGCCTACGAGAGTGAAGCATATTGTTGTCATTTTCCATAAAGACACGAGCACCAAGGCTTTGACTGGGTTTAGAGACATTTGAAAAAGTTCGATTACATTCTAGCCGAAGCCAATTCTGAGCACAAGATAAGTCAACTTTGAATTTGCGTTCTGATGTCATATCAGGCATATCAATGAGACCGGAGTCATTGGAGTCATTTGGCGACCTGCATTACGATTGATCGGGAAACTACTGACTGCTCAAAACTTGGCTTGGGCCAGTAGCGCAACAATCAAGTTCGTGATGAAGTGCTTACTTTACCTCCTAGTGGTGGTCCCCGGGCAACTATACGTATAAACCCTTATACGTATAGGCCAAAATTGTAAGTGCGGGTTGTCTAGGGCCTTGATTCTAGGCTAGGTAACGTGGGCCAGCAACCCGCGTTACTGAAACCAGCTCGCTACAGAAACCGACACTATGCCTCGGATAAGGAATGATCACATGTTGACGACTTTTGGCTATTGCACCCGGACAAAGACAGGTTTCTGTAATGTAAAGACGCTCCTCGACTCGGGAAGCGAAGGTCCTTACAATGCTAGATTCATTCAATTGGAAAAAAAAGAATTCATGCGTATAAACTGGACATTTTGGGGGTAAGTGAAGTAAGATGGTTAGAAGCGGTCGAGTACCAGTCCCCAACGCGTAACACTGTACTACTCTATTCTGGAAGACCGCCCGGAAGTCTGCGTGTATATGGAGCCAGACTACTGCTAACAACAACAGCACGCAAGGGCCTAATTTCCTGGCAGCCTCATGGTGATAGGATTTTGACGGCCAGATTCCGGACTAGAGTACGATGCGTCATCATCATACAGTGTTACGCCCCAACGAATAGTTCGTCTGAGGACGAAAAGGAGAGCTTCTACAATCTCTTAAGCGCCGTCTTCAACACAACACCAAATGGAGACATTGTCATAGTGATGGGGGATTTGAATGCCAAGGTAGGCAACGACAACGAAGGGCTCAAACATGTAATCGGGAAGCATGGACTAGGCAACCGCAATGACAACGGCGAAATGTTTGTGGATTTCTGCAATGCCAACCGCCTTGTGACAGGTGGCACCATGTTTGAGCACAAGACCTGCCACAAAGTCAGCTGGGTTTCCAATGACAGGCAAGCAACTTCCAACCAAATTGACTATTTTGCTATCAGCCGGCGCTTTAGAAGTAATCTCCTGGACGTCCGAAACGTGATCACCGTCTTATGACAACTACTCTCCAACTACGCACTGCTGCTGTTTGAAGATCCCACGACAACACAAGAATGCCCAGGTTCAACATCGATAGACTTAATGATCCCTCAGTGCGCCAACAATTAAGGAATCACATTTCGCAAGGCGTAAAAGCAATCAGTAGCTCTATGCCCGCAATCATCCAAGACCATTGGTGTGCTGTGAATAATGTTTTTACATCTGGTGCTGGGAGAATTGTCGGTGGATCGCAGGGAACACATAGGGCGTGGCTTTCCGAGGTTACCTGGAGACGGATTGACGAACGAAAACAGCTGAAAGCTCGCGTTGCAGCTACCCTAGCAGCAAGGAGAAGCGAGCTAGAGTCCCTATATCGCATGAAGATGAGAGAAGTTCAGTGTAGCGTGCGACGTGACAAGCGCAACTACATCAACGCGCTGGCTACAGAAGCAGAAGAAGCTGCACGGAGGTGCGACAGCAGGACCGTCTACAGAATCACCAAAGAGCTGACAGGTGATCGCAACTCCAGCCAACACCCAGTAAAAAAACCTAGACGGCTCCTTGCTCATTTCGGATGAGGACCGGCTCAAGAGGTGAAAAGAGCATTTTGCTACAGTTTTGAACCATGTTTTCGCTAGCGATATGCTCCCACATCAGACTGAGATGCCCGAGGTGAGAAGTTCACGAATACGCACCACGATTCCCAGTAATGATGAGATCATTATTGCGATCAAGGCACTCAAAACCAACAAGGCGGTAGGAATTGACGGTATTCCAGCAGAGCTCTTACGAGCAGCGCAAACAACATCGGCTGCGCTTCTGCTTCCACTTATAGATAGAGCTTGGGAAGCTGAGAGCCTTCCTGAAGAGTGGAAAAGAGGAATGATCGTCAAGCATCCTAAGAAAGGAAATTTAATGAAGTGCGGAAACGGGAGGGGTATCTACGTGCTGTCTGCTGTAGCTCCTTCTGCTCTCCTTCCATTTACCAAATCATTGTAGCGCGTTCTAGGCGGAAATAAGGGTGATTAAAGAAATATTAAGAAAAATGTGATATCTGTTAGAGATATCCTCTTCTTTTCAGATATCCAAGCGGCAATCAAATCCTTGGAATCGACCTCCATCAGTTGTTTAGTAGCTCTAGACTGACGATCGTGTCTCGCGGAGATGGCCGAGCAGTTCAATTTTATGCTGTTTTGGGTGCCGGGGCATAGAGATATTCCCCTGTATTGTAAGGTGGATGAACTCACCAGAATAGGAACAACTATACGCATTCTTCCGCCAAAGGTACCTTAGGTATACCAATCGCTACTTGCAAACTCAAAGTAAAACTGGATGTTATCGAGAGTCCAAATCTTAGGTAAGCAAGTGTATCAACATGTCTAGCAACAAAACAGATTTGGCCAAACTTTGATCTAAAATGCTTTAAGAATTTGATTTCTCTTTATAGATTGCATTTCTGCACTACAATAGTAGTGCAAACGGATTTTGTACAAAACTGCATAGTTGAAGAAGAGGAAGAAGCTATTCCTCAACTTCTTTGTTTCTGCCCAGCTATACAACGATATAGGCGATCTGATAGACATAGTTATTAAGAGCCTCTTCCGGTTCATAAGAAGCTCAAAATTGTTTAACGAGTAGGTAGAGAAACACTTTCTCCTATTATCTACGTGGTATCACAATAGACCATTGTCGATCTAAGTGTGTTGGCAATTCTTAGCTGGCAACCACTTTAACCTAACCTAATCTAACCTATTTGTTAGTTGTTTTAAAGCATAAGCAAGAAATCTCCATCTTTGTCTTTCTTGATCCTCCGCCACCGAGTCCAACTCAAGAGGAATCCCCATACAGTTCCAGGAGAAATGTCGGACTTGATCTATCCACCTAATCCTAGGCCTACCAAGTGGTCGCTTATCTTGGAAGCCGTTTGAAGACATGAGATTTGTAACATATAACGTTCAAGACAGGTAACTTAGCATTAACACTAAGTTTAGCCTTGTCGCAAAATTGATCCGGGCTGACAGGATAATTTGGTAGCGATCTTTCCATCGCTTGTGAATAAGGCACCGTGGTAATTAAACTTCTCCACTTGTTTCAATGAGACTACGCCAAACAGGCGTTCTGCATACGTGATGGTCGTTCGATTTATTCATGTTTACCATCTGTATCTTCTTAAATGTGTTAAATCGATCTTATCACGAGATTGTCAATCTTTCTTCACTGCTATCCACTTCATCACTTGTTTCATTAGTTTCTTTACGAAAATGCTTCAGACTCTAGATTAAAATGTTAAAACCTTAAGTTGGGTTGAGGTGAACCAATTCAATCCTCAATATAGTAATCCAAATATTCCCCCCAAAGCCAAAGACTAATCTGCCGCCAGCGTGCTTCCTAGATTTCCCTAATCCAAATCCGATTTTCCCGGTGAATTCTCAGAATTCGTCATCGCTTCATGAATTTATTATAAACCTTAAAAATCCCCACTAAATGCCCAACACACATTAATCAATACACACTCGACCCCGAAATCGGGGTCAAATGATCGCCTCCTCCTCAACAGCTCATCTTTTTGTGAATTTAATTTCCAAAGAAAAACACAGATACACATTCCCAGTCCCAAAAACCAACCAGGAACCAACAAAGAACAAAAAAAAAAAGTCGATTTCTCTATTTAGATTTCCCGTGTAATAACCAATTTACAAATTTACCAAAAAAAAAAAAAAAACCAACCACTCCCTCTCCACACAGATACCCACACATGCGTCCAGGGTCTCCCCGTTTGTCCATCCGTACCATGTCCATAAAATGCCACTGACCATCTAATGAGCCATAATTTTTCTTCATGAGAATTATCTTGTATGTATCGCCGTGAACACTTCACCGCCACCAACTATCGTAGTACTACGCCCGGCCCGGCGACTACAATAGGATGTTAACCCTACAAATTCAATTAAAATCCCAATCCCAGACAGGGGAACACAAGGCAAAACAACCAAACTCCACAACGAATCACTCATGATCCAAATATGAAGTTGGATCCGTCGTCGTAGTTGAGAGGAGCGTTTTCATGAAAACGCAACGCACAACATCAAAGTCACACACAGCACAGCTCTTTCGTATACGAGTATTCCTCCATGGAAATGAGCTGACTTGGCTGGTGCCACTGTTGAATTCCATCCAGATACTACAACTATGTGTCGACCTTTGTGTTATTTCCCTATGAGAAGATGATGATGAGGCTGCGAATATTCATCATCATGTTGAGATTCGTCGCATGTATCTAGAACTTTTTTTTTAGATGCATCGGGTACCCATCTCCATATGTGAGTTTAGACAAACAAAAAGTATCTAGAGTCAAACGAAATTCTAAAGAATGAAATGATTCTATTTTTTTTTTGTGGGAGAAAGAGGTGGAAAATATCTGGAACACTTCTTGACGGAGAAGAGGAAACGCTGTGTTCGTTTTTCTTTGAGTTTCCCTTCTTTTCCGCGTGTGTGTGTCTATGGTTGTGAATGACAAAAGAATAATTTCTTTTATTCTTGTGATTCGGATTCTTCTTCTTCTTGTTCTTATGGTTATTGTTGTTGATATTCATCTCCTCATCCGCCTTCTGCTCCTCCTCCTCCTCCCCCACCAACAACAACAGCGAAGACGACTCTCGTCGTATCTACGCCATGCAGCTTAGTACTTAGGGTTAGGGTGAGCGCCGAAACGCGGGGCAGTAGAATATTGAAACAATCCGAGAAGTCAAACAATGCTTGTTGTATAGAACGTTACAATTTCGAAAGTAGCATACAAATTCATGGGTTCAGTTGATTGTCCAGTTAAAGAAGGGCTACAGTGTTGCCAGTTCAGCTAGTACGAAAAAAAAAAAAAATCTATGATAGCTGTACAGTTTGAATAGTAAAAAAATGTATATCTAACATTAGACGTATACCTACTATACGGTTCTGAAATTACGATTATATATATCGGGGTAGGGAGGAATTTTATTCCAAAGATCGGAGCTGGGCCTAAGAACAGGATTCATTTGAAGAATGCTTGGCTACCTTTCCCAGTTTCCGATCAAATTAACCTTCTTCTGCTTGTTGGTGACAGATATTAACTAATATGCGTATTGTCTGTCTTCACCATCCTCCAAGCATAAGCCAGCACGTATTGTCTTCCAGAAGTCATATTTGCGTTCGGACTAGGAATAGTTTGGATGCCTGAAACTGTTTTGTTAGCATTTGGGCTCGTATATCTTCACATTTGACAATTACTTCCCGTATTAAGAACTGCCCACTTCTCGATTGTTTCCATAATCATTGAATACATTTTGAGACTGACTTCTGCATTGTAAGGAAATTTGCCTTTTTTGTATCTTCTCTTCACAAGCCACCAAGTTCTTCAGTACTGCTAGGGCGCATAGCTTATAGTCCCATTCACCTCGTTTCCTTAATTTTTTTTTGTGAACCCTCAAATTATCCTATCTTTTTAAATTTCTGCAAATAGAATTATAGGTCTTCAAATCTAATCCGGAGGGACGACGCAGTAGAAGGCTTCCTCGCCGTAGGTGGCACGCACAAGTTCAAGGCTATCTCAACAAACTTGGAGTGCGCAACTGGAGGTAATTAGCTAAAGACCGAGCTATATGGAGATGTTGGTTGAGGCCCAAGTTCGCCCCGAATTGTAGCGCCACATAAGTAAAGCCTGCTTTCACTTATATAGAGAGCTTGGGAAGCTGAGAGCCTTCCTGAAGAGTGGAAAAAAGGAACGATCGTCAAGCTTCCTAAGAAAGGAAATTTAATGGAGTGCGGAAACTGGAGGAGGGGTATCTGCTTCCAGTCTGCTGTAGCTAAGATAATAGATAATTTGATTCGCTCAAGGATGACTTTAATCCTTGAGCGAATCAAACAACATCTCGAAGACACATTCAATGCCGAACAAGCAGGTTTCCGCTCTGGATCCTCCTGTGTCGACCACATGAACACCCTGCGGATTATCATCGAACAGTGCCTTGAATATCGCTCGCTACTCCACCTGCTATTCATCGATTTTGTAGAAGGCGTTCGGTAGTGTCAACAGGGAGTTTATTTGGCGTGCCTTACGCAGGAGCGGTATTCCCGATAAAGTAATTGCTATTATCAAAGCTACATATGACGAAGGTTGTCTGAGGAATTTGAGACCCAAAGTGGGGTAAGACAAGGCTGCATTCTTTCACCAATACTATTCCCATTGGTGATTAGCGATGTGCTTCATGCAGCTTTGTCGACGGGAAATGGAGGAATTCGATGGACTCTTACATTACAACTTGGCAAAACCAAGTATATGCTGTCAACAAGATTGGACAGCCAACACCGACGAATTGGACAGTGGGCAGCTATAACTTCGAGGTAGTAAGGGACTTTGTCTACCTTGGCTCTGCTATAAACTCTAAAAACAAGATCAGCGCAGAAATCAAGCGAAGAATAACTCTTGCCAAACTGCGTATTGGACGTCTGAGATGTCTAGGACATGTAGAGCGAATGGACACCAACGCTCCGGCCCGCAGAGTCTTCAAATCTAACCCCGAGCGACAACGCAGTAGAGGGAATCATCGCCGTAGGTGGCGCGAACAAGTTCAAGGGGACCTCGACCAACTTGGAGTGCGCAACTGGAGGCAGTTAGCTAAAGACCGAGCTAAATGGAGAGGCTTGTTGGTTGAGGCCCAGGTTCACCCCGAACTGTAGCACCACCTAAGTAAGTAAGTAAGTTACATCACAACTGAAACATCTTGACAACGCTGACGATGTATGCTTACTCTCTCACAGAATTATGGACATCAATCAAATGATAGCAGCTGTCCAGAGAGAGGCAGATGTCATCGGGCTGAAAATTAATACGGCAACTAAATTTATCAGTCTTGGAACTAACTCATCGGCTCAAATATGCATTGCTGGACAACCGGTAGAGAGAGTAGAGGATTTCCAGTATCTTCCAGTATCTCGACCGATGGTGGAACTTATCTGGATATAGCCAACAGGGTCGCCAAAGCAAAGTCCGCGTTCGGGATGTTCTTCAAAATATTGCGAAGCAATGTAATCAGTTTGTACATCAAGCTAAGACTGTTCCGCCCCAATGTTGAATCCATGCTGTTATATGGATGCAGCACATGGAGAGCGACCACTACTATCACTAAAAAGCAGCAAACGTTTGTTAATAGGTGCCTGTGCAATATCTTAAGGATTTTCTTTCCCAATCATATCTCTAACGAACACCTTTACGTTGAGAACGAATCAGGAACTAATAGGCACAACCATACAATGACAGAAGTGTCAGTGGTTGCTGTACAAAAACCCTTTAAGTCAGGATGGCAGAAGACTTGGCGGTCCGAGGAAACATGGCGCAGAACAGTCGAGAAGGAGGCACGGCAGTTGGGGGAAACTTGTATGTATATGATGCCTCCAATCTAGCCCTCAACTATGAAGCTTTCAAGACATATATAAAAAAAAATACATCTAAGGGAATTAGAATTAAGGTCTTCTGAGACTTAGTTACGTGAACAAAAGAAGTAAGGACAAGTTTACATATGATCTCTGAGAGTTTGATCGGAATAACTTGAGCTATAAGATACTGCACTGTAAGTGCTTAATCCTTACTTCTTCTTCTTCCTTTTATCAGCGAGGTTACGATCCGAAAACAAGGGATAACCCTCCCACTTCACCGCATCTCCACTGATCCGCCTGTGGGGTTCGCCTGTGCTTAATCCTTAATGCTTCATAAACCCATAGACGGGTGAAACAATGGTTCCTAGACGGGCTTTTGTGCAGTATGAATGTCGCTAATTGATAACTTAAATTAAATGACCATCTCCTGCTTTAATATTTAACCTCTCCTATGGTATTGAGAAGCTACTACTACTATTGATGACCTTTCTCTCCCAATGTACTCGTAGGACCAAGATCCCAAGCAAAAAAATTAAATGCAGGGAAAAGATTCCCTTGAAAACGTAATTTAAATTCTCAGTGTTAGCGAAGACATAACTTCTATTGATTTATTAGTAGGGGCCTTTCGTTGTAGTGGCCAAAAACCGACAGCAGTAGTAGCCAAACTTTCTAGAGGACCAGTATCAATAAATCGAAAAAACACAGTCGCAGAGAGAGTCTTTCAGAGTTGCACTACATGTCTTTTATGTTAGCTGCAGCGCAAGCGTTGACACTACGAACTCCTAAGCGACTGCTACTTGAGAATTTGTTTTGAATCTGAAAGCAGTTGAGAAGACAGAAATCTGAATGCAGAGTCAATCAGATGGAGATAGCTGTGGGCCAGTTCTACTTACTATCTCAGTCAACTAAAAGTTGGCTACTGATCTAATGAGATATATATATTTCTTCAAATGTCAAAGGTCCAAGATGGGTGAATATAGCAAACGTAACCATTCCAGTCAATCCATTCCATTCCAATCCAATCTAGTCCTAATTGTAGTGATTTTCGTTGTTACACCGAACTCCTAGTAGAGGATCATATGGGAGAATGCAAATTAGCTTTTTCAGGATTTCACTAAAGCATTCTACACTGAGGACTCTAGCAACACTTGTGGGACTGGAGATGGCTGGTTTTTGGACAGAAAGACAACATTCTTCTACGCTTTAAGCAAATGTCGACAGTCTTTCAGATGGAAGTCCTACTATACTCGGAGTGGCAAACTAGATAATTGATGAGATGTGGTGTGGTGGAAGTATCAGCATCTGAAGTCACCACCAGGGTAGGCTTAAGTAGTTTGTGGCACTCACAAATCACTTAAAGATTGTTCTAAAATATAAAAACAGAATATAAAAGGGTTTGCCATACATATTTGGGTAGCGAGTCATAGCGGAGTTGTAGGCAATGAAATTACTGACGTGCTTATGAACGGGGGTTCAGAGACTCTTCCTCTTAGTTCGGAACTGATAATTGGTTTAGATTTGACACAAATTGACAAAAAAACATTATGAAAAATAGTCTAGTTTGGATTCTTGCAGAACTACCAAATGTTTCGAGGAAGGGCCTGATAAAAGCCCAATTCCCAATCTTAATAATAAGAACTACATGACTATGAGTGGGAAAATTACAGAACACAATATAGGGGTGGCAATGGTGTAGTGGTAACGTTGTAAATTGCCACGCTAGTGGTTCATGGTTCATGGTTGATGTAAGCAAGGATTTATTTATTTCTTATGAAATATATAAAGCCAGTCCGATCATTTGCGAAAGCTTGTATGAACACTACTGCAAAGGCATAACACTGGCAGTAGCTTGGTCATGTGGCTGGAAAAATTGTTCGCTCTATTGATGCTGATTTTCCCTTGACATCGGTTATCGGGAAAAAGTACTGTGAATCAGAAGCAAAAGACAAAAAATAACAAAAATCTCCCCAGTTATCTGGACGCCACCCCCGGAGAGTCTCTGAAGTATAAACAACTAAGCTTCAAGAACCACTACACCAAAAATCTTTCTCTCTCTCTCTCTCTCTCTAGCCTTCCTTTCCAACGCCCACACTGTGTGTAAACATGTTAAGGGTATTCATAACCCTTTGAGTGCGCGTAAATTATAAAAAAAAAATATGTAGAAATTACGTGCTAGTCTTGCCTCGAAAATGAGGATACAACGGAGCATTTTTTCAGCCAGTGTTTCGCGTTTGCAAGAACGAGAGTGCTCATCTTCGATCTGAATGTCATGGGGATGGGTCTAATCCTCTCTCTTTCATTGGTCGAAATTCAGCATTTTACCGTACGCCGATATTCGACAAAGTAATGGTCCACAAATACAATGGTCCACTTTGCGTCTAACTACTTGAGATAAACTTAACTTTATCCGTCCGATCCAATTCATTCAATCGCATCATCTATTCTCATTACCAGTTTTGAGAAACTCATAACTCTTGACTGCTAAGTTGCGAGCAGGTCAAGAATGCTCTAGGCTAATCGGCCATACCATATACCAAACAAAATCACTTCGAAATTCAATACATCCAAAGAACTCCTGTTAATCTTTTCTTAGTACCTAAGCATATATGTACGTAGATATTCCAGACAAGAAAGAGTGTAATGGTTTGCCGAAAAGAGGTTGAAAATGTACTAATCTTGTCGATAATATGTGGCATCGTTATCGAGCCATTGTTCATTTCCTGCTTCTCGAGTATCACAGTGTAATTCAAGCACTCTCCGCAGTCGGTTTCCTTACGAGCTAGCGGAGCTACGCCACAATTTAAGTGACCGAAGTATGATGGTCCCCACCTTGGAGCTGACAATAATTTCTCGAACATCAACGATACAATATATCCTCTTGGATGGTCTATAGACCGTGATGTACCAAATCTGATTTGAGGTCAACCAAAGGATGTGACACTTAACGATTGAAACCAGTATACGAAGATACAAATTAACATTGCTTCTCTTCTGTGGTAATGAGAAATCAACATAGGCAACACTACCCCAGTGCCAGTCTAGTAGTGAGACTTTCCTTGGCTGGTCTAATAATTGTGAATGGGAGCATTGTGCTCTCCCTCTGGATTCATCTC
Source organism: Brachypalpus laphriformis (assembly GCA_945910035.1). NCBI lineage: Eukaryota > Metazoa > Arthropoda > Insecta > Diptera > Syrphidae > Brachypalpus > Brachypalpus laphriformis. Next base: position 42,863,931 of record OX246756.1, read on the forward strand.
TTTATCCCCAGACTCTTCTAAAGAGTAATGTAATGGTTTGCCGAAAAGAGGTTGAAAATGCACTTATCTTGTCGATAATATGTGGCGTCGTTATCGAGCCATTGTTCATTTCCTGCTTCTCGAGTATCACAGTGTAATTCAAGCACTCTCCGCAGTCGGTTTCCTTACGAGCTAGCGGAGCTACGCCACAATTTAAGTGACCGAAGTATGATGGTCCCCACCTTGGAGCTGACAATAATTTCTCGAACATCAACGATACAATATATCCTCTTGGATGGTCTATAGACCGTGATGTACCAAATCTGATTTGAGGTCAACCAAAGGATGTGACACTTAACGATTGAAACCAGTATACGAAGATACAAATTAACATTGCTTCTCTTCTGTGGTAATGAGAAATCAACATAGGCAACACTACCCCAGTGCCAGTCTAGTAGTGAGACTTTCCTTGGCTGGTCTAATAATTGTGAATGGGAGCATTGTGCTCTCCCTCTGGATTCATCTCTTTATCCCCAGACTCTTCTAAAAGTCGTCCAGAGTATTTGAGTACTCGTACTTGTGTCTTGATTTTTTCTAATAAAAATATCTTTTCGATTTGTGGCATTTCGCGAAAGCCAGTTCTGAACTCCTTCCAAGTCTCCCCGCATACCGCACTGCATCTCCATATGTCTATGTGTGTCTAGCTGTTAAGAGGTGCTACATATATGTTGGATATTTGTTCCTAGCTGTTCCCGAAGTTCCCGGTTGCCGGTCTTTGTCTTCATCATAGTCAGTCGTCGGTCGTTGGTCGTCGCTTCCATCGCCCCATCATCATCATCATCTACATCGTCATCATCGTTGTTGTTGTTGGTTGTGATGGTGTTTCGCTTCTTTTCTCTTCTCTCTAGATGTGCATAGAAATTTTCCAGCGCAGTAATCATTTCGTTAAGTAGTTCTGGATACGAATTGAATACTAGATACACAGATAGAATGAGACACACACACCGGGCATCATAGCCTAGCCTAGCCGCCTGGGTACAAAAGTGATTGACCTTTTGTTAGTATATGTCGTCCTGTGTGTGCACTGTGTTCCGAGATAGTACAACAACACCGTGGCTAGTACTTCTGCTGCTGTCTCCTCCAGCTGAATTCTGCTGCTGCTGCTGCTGCTGATGCTGATGCTTGTATGTGAATGTTCACATTCTTCTAGTTGGGTTTCTTGTCTTTGGGGGGTTCTATGCGAATGTATCTCTCATTCATTTGATTTTTCGAGGTTCGAGGTTTGGTTCTATCTACTCCACTCTGTGGCATGGTCGTACCTTTATCGGGAGTGCATCTATGTAGGTATGCTGCTGCTGCTGCAATGGTTAGCTACGCTGCTGTGATATTTACCTATGTGAGGTGTTTTGTTGTTGTTTCTGTTTAGAGAGGAACCACCACCATGGATTCCAACAATAAATTTTATTACCGCGGATCATAGTTCTTTTTTAACGATTTTTTGTTCTCCACTTCTAACACTGGGAAAACTGTGCATATGTATGGCAACTTGTTGTTGGGCCGAGAGATGTGGTGCTGATGCCGTCCGATTTTGTGTGACTATTTGTGTGTGAAGTTAAGGTTGGAGAATGGAAAACCCTATGTTATGAGATGCTGTGCGAGAGGGGAATCTGTCATGTTATTGAACTTTCCATTTTGGGGGGAGACATTCCTTGAATATTTTGTTGATAGTTTTCTTTCTCCCACATGTGGTGACGGAAATTACTTTAAAACTCGTGTAATGAGGGAAATCTGGCCTCGTTAAGCAGAAAGACAGGCAGCCGAAATTCGTGCTTCAAAGTGGAGTCATGAAATGAGACTGTTAGTCAGAATTTAGCGTGACTTAGTGTCTTATACAGTTTCTTGATTTTACAGACCAACATGAGTACTGGAAGGTAACTATTAAACATTTAAACCCTTGAAACCTCGGATAGGAGGCTCTGTTCGGTTAACTGACAGATCGGCTGCTCACACAACTGCGTGTAGGCTACATTTTCCGCTGGCATTGGCTTATAAAGACCCATAGCACGCTGCCTATGTCTCCAGGGGCATCTACTTTGGTTATGTCATTGTGTCCTTAATCCGCCCACCACTTTCGTGGGTTCCTGGATACTAATTGATATTTGGGTTTTCACCTTGGCATGTCACGTGTAATTTTTCAGAGTACAACCTTCATCGGGATAATAGTAGCCATACAAATTATGCCTACAAAGACAGTGGCAATGTTAAGTCTCGATCACTAAGAGACTAAGGACCGCATACCGCAACATTATCATGGAGGTGGCCGTGACTACCCTTGGCTACCAGCCACCACCTAAAAGGAACGCTTGGTATGGTGCATGACAGAAGATGCACATAAGAAAGCGCTGCAGCGCAAGACAAGAGCAGTGTGAGAGGGTTTCCGCAGCCTCATAGCTCCAGGATATCGAAAAGTCTCGTGAGCGCAACAACATCCCCAATTTCTATCGAAAAGCCAAGCTGCTGGCTTCAAACCCGGAACACAGGCTCCTCGTAACAGCAAAGATAACCTAGTCACCGAAACGCAGGGAATTGTTGATGTGTTTAAGCAACACTTCCAGCAGTTGCTTAACGGGCAGCAAACAGAGAGAGTGATAGGGCAAGAAGAGAACCCGCTTCCAGTCAATGACGAACCAATACCACCACCTAGTATTGAAGAAGTTAGCGCAGCCATCAGAAACCTAAAAACCAACAAAGCCACTGGCTCTGACCTACCAGCTAAACTTTTTAAATACGGCGGCGATATCTTGGTAGGGTGCATGCACCAAGTCATCGACCAAATATGGATAGAGGACTGGAGTATCAGCTCTACATGCCCCATCTTCAAAAAAGGCGATCTTATGTCTTGTAAGAATTATCGAGGTATATCCCTGCTAAATGTCGCATATAAGATCCTATCCAACGTATTGTGTGAACGTCTAAAACCTTTCTGCAACACACTAATCGGCACGTACAGTGTGTCTTCCGGCCCAAATTTTCACACTGAAGCAAATCCTGGAAAAGACCAACGAATACCAAGTCGAAATCCACCACCTTTTCATCGACTTTAAAGCCGCTTACGACAGCATTTATCGTCTTGAACTCTACCAAGCGATGGACAATTCGGGATATGGCCAAAACTTATCGAGATGTGTAGCGTAACGGTGGAAAGACGCGATGTTCTGTGCAACTTGGAAACAGGTCCTCTGAACTTTTCCAAACATGCACCGGGTTCCGGCAAGGAGACGCGCTGTCATGTGACTTCTTCAATATTGTGGTGGAGCAGATAGTGCGTAGGGCAGGTGTACAATAAACAGGGAAGGCACAATCTTTCACAAACCCATCCAACTGCTGGGATACGCAGACGATATTGACATCATCGGAAGATCCCGGCAAGGTGTTGTAGACGGTTTTACGGCAATTGAAGAGCAGGCGAAACGAGTAGGTCTTGAAGTAAGTGCGGACAAGACTAAGTACATGTTGTCAACAAACAAAAAATTATCTACTCAAAACCTTGGACAGAACGTCAATGTTGATGACCCCAAATTCGAGGTAGTTAAGTAGTTTGCCTAACTCGGAGCAAACATAAATCCCACAAATGACACCTTCGTGGAGATCCGACGAAGAATAACCTTAGCAAACCTCTGCTACTTCGGTTTGACAAAACAACTGGGTTCAAAACTCCTAACTCGACGGACCAAATTAATGTTCTATAGACCGCTCATCTTACCAGTCTTGCTTTATGGCACCGAGTGCTGGACGATATGTAAGAAAGCCGAGGACATATTGAGTACCTATGAGTGAAAAATACTTCGTTGGATATTAGGTCCCACATGCGAGGAGGGCGAATGGAGGAGAGGATACAACCGCGAACTCTATGAGTTGTACCAGGATGTGGAAGTAGTCCAAAAAGCCAAGACACGTTGACTACATTGGCTCGGCCACATCGAGCGAATGGACAACAACGCTCCAACCAAGAGAATCTTCGAATCTCTGCCCACAGGTTCGAGACGGCAAAAAAGGCCGAACCGCCGGTATAGAGACCAAGCTGTCGTGGATGCCTGAAAACTTGGTCTTCACAAAATAGCGTGCCCGGGATCGCAGAGCATGGAAGGCAGCCGTGTCTCAGGCAGAGACTCTCCAAGGGTCGGGAGCCCTTTAAATAAGTAGTACACATCTACCCAGCCTACCCTAGTGCTCTTTTCCTTTTTGACTCACTCGGGATTGAAGTGAAATATGATATACGAGTACATATTTATGTATAAAGTACGCTGATCCCCAAAATCGATGTTCCTACGATATTGCTAGGAGTAAGAAGAGAATTCTGTCAGTGGTTTAGCTCTCATTTACAGCCTGCCTTAGATAAACCTAATTCAGTGTATGCACTGAATCCTTCAGTCCTGACTACAAAGCTAGAGCTAAGTCAGTAGTTAGTTCAATCATTAGAAATAATGCCCACTCATTAAAGATTGTTCAAATGAATACCTATGGTCAGTAAGACTCTTTTATGAGCAAATAAGTATGTGTTAAGTTAGGTTAGGTTGGTTTGCCGCACGAGAGTGCAGACATACTTAAACCCGTGAAAGTCCTTTGTGATACCATGGATCAACCATTAGGCCACTCAGAGACTAACCAAAACCAACAGAAGCTTTTGATAAAGCGATGTATGTACACGACGTCTAAGGACGCCAGATCGCCGACGTCTTCAAGGAAAAGGGACCCTAGACGGAACATTCTTTTATGCGACAGGGCTGGATAAGTGCATAGGAGGTGAAGGATGGTTTCCTCCTCCTCCTCGTCCCTACAGCTTCTGCAGAAGTCGTTGGAGAAGAGGCCAAATCTTTAGGCGTGTTGGCCTATAAGACAGTGTCCAGTGAGAACACCGACAACGCAGCTGATCTGTGATCATTTTAGCTTGACCAACTCGACACTACGTTTTTGGTTCAGCTTAGGCCAGTTCTGTCTTGAAATGTGATACCTTGAGCCATTTTCCCATCTGCGGTTGGTCTTGCTAATAGCGTTCAGCTTTAGTAGATGCTTACATGTAGCTTGCCTGTCAGGCAGAATCCTTAGAGCAGTACTCTATCTGGCGAGCTCGTCCGCCTTGCCTGGCACACAGCATAGGTGAATGTTATACTGCCCTGTCATCTCCGTTAGAGATAAACGACCGTTTAAAGCGGCCTTTGAAGTGAAGGAGCACGATTGCAAGGGCTTAATTGCCGCTTGGCTGTCAGTGAAAATGTGAATATCCCTGACAGATGGTACATTACACTTCAGCCAGGACAGGGCTTCCTTAATCGCCATTATTTCCCCCTGAAAAAAGCTACAAAGATCAGGGAGGCGGAAAAGATGCTCATATTGAGCTTTTCGGAGAAAACACCACAACCCACCCCACCCTGTTGGAGCCATCTGTAAAGAAGTGAACCGAACTACCATCGACATCGGAGAAGTGTCCCATTCATCACATTCAGGGATGCTCGTACGGAAGTTACGGTCAAATCTCAGTTTCGGTGGGGTGTAGTCCGTGTTTTCGTGCTTAAAGTTGAGAGGATCAAGGATCGAGGAGTGGCCACCGCGATAGCTAGACCACTGAGACGAGACTTTTAGATGGATGAGCGCACAGGCACCAATCTGTTTGCCGAAAATATCTAAGGGTAGCAGGTTGAACAAAATATCCAGTGCCGCGGAGGGAGTAGTTCTCAGTGCACCACTGATGCTAAGGCATGCAGATCTTTGCACCTTAGCTAGTTGAGTGAGGTGGACAGCCCTGTCAAGCGCAGGCCAACATACAGTCAGTCCATAGAGTAGTATAGGCCTGATAACATACACGTACAGCCAATAAGAGATTTGAGGTTTCATACCCTTGCTCCTGCATATACGTATAGCCTTTTTACAGGAATACAGAGCTACAGTGGCTTTCCTGGCGCGTTCTAAAACATTGGCTTTCCAGTTCAGTTTCCTGTCCTGTCCTATGAGAGGAACTTGACATTTCCTCGTGAAGAGAACGAGTTTCGTTTTATAAGGGTTAACCCCCAATCTAACGGGTGGGCCATCTAGTGTTTTCTTTTTAAATCATAGGTTATTTTGACACTCACAGCTGTTTCCTGCTCGAAATCTTGACAGAAAGTCAGTATCATATCTCCGCAGAACGAAATAAGTCGCTTTACGCTTGAACAACATTGGGAAATATTGAAAACTTATTTCCAAAGTTAGTGCTGTGTAGCCCAAACATTGCGTTTTTTGAAAAGAAGTTTTGGCCGAAATGAAGCACCCACCGCGCCTGCTGTACGCAAGTTTGTGCAAAAATTTCATGAGACTGGTATGCTAGTGGACAACACTCATGGTTCCCGTCGTCGTACGGTGCGCACAGACGAGAATGTGGCTGCTGTAGCCGAGAGTGTGAGACTCAATTCACGAACATCAACTCGTCATCGATCTCAACAGCTCAACATTTCACGCACTAGCCTGAGGAGAATTCTGCACAAAGATCTAGGATTATACACTTACAAGGTCAAATTGATTCAGCAATTGAAAGCGCACGACCATCCGCTTCGTTATCGCTTCGCAGTTAGGGCCATAGAGCAGCTTGAATTGGACAACGATTTTGGGTGAAAAATCATCTTTTCTGACGAGGCACATTTTTATCTCGGCGGCTACGTTAACAAACAAAATTGCCGCATCTGGGGCTAGGAAAACCCGCACGTGATTGTCGAGAAGCCAATGCATCCACAGAGAGTGACAGTTTGGTGCGGATTGTGGAGTGGCGGCATCATTGGACCATTTTTCTTCGAAAATGAGGCTGGGAACAACGTTTCGGTCAACGGTGGGCGTTACAGAGCCATGTTAACGACTTTTTTTACTGAAATTGAAGACATGGATTTGGACGACCTCTGGTTCATTCAGGATGGCGCGCCGTGCCACACAGCCCATGCCACAATCGGTGTTTTGCGCACTAAATTCCCAAATCGTGTTATCAGCCGTCTTGGCGATGTCAATGTGGCGCCTTGGAGCTGCGATTTGACCCCTTTGGACTTTTTTTGTGGGTAACCGTGAAGGACCGATGTTATGCTAACAATCCGGAAACGATTCAAGCACTTAAGGCCAATATCATCCAAGCAATCCGTGAGCTACAGCCCGAAACCATCAACAAGGTCTTGGAAAATTGGATTGATAGAATGCGCTACTGCGAGGCCAGCCGAGGCAGCCACTTGAACGACGTTGTATTCCATAATTAATGGGAATGTTTGCTTTTACTAATAAGGCCATAATACATGGAAAGATTTTTATTTTGTTCATTTTATTGCATTTTTAAACAGAAACTTGTATTTGGCCCACCCTGTACATTTGGAGGCCCATCTGGTGAACCGAAGGAGGGCATATTGATGGATTTCTCTCAGAGTGTTTGGGTGCTTACCTGAGGTAGCAATAGCAATGTCATCAGCATAGGCGATTACTCTGCAGCCTGACCTATCCAGGTCCACCAATAGCTCATTTACTACCAGGTTTCACAGAAGAGGTGACAGGACTCCACCTTGGGGTGTTCCGCAGCAGACAAGTCTTCTGGCTGATGCTCCACCCAGCTATCTGTTAATAGTCCTACATGTGAATAATTGATCGATCAACGCTCCGAGCGAAGTATGCACTTTCAGATTTGCAAGTGCGTCGATAATTGCCTTTGGTTTGAAAATGTTAAACGCTCCCTCAATGTAATGGACACAATAGTGTATTCCTTAATGTTCAAAGATTTGTCAATGTCTGTCTCTGGCTGTCTCTACCAATTTGCCTTTGGAGTACCCATGTGGGGCGGTGAGAGCAAGGTCGGGCTAATGCTCTGTCGAAGGTGGATATCAATCAGCATTTCTAATGTTTTTAGTAGAAAGGACGATAGACTGATAGGTCGGAGATCTTTTGGTTCCACGCGCGAGCTTTTCCCTGACATAGGTATGAAGATGACTTCAACCTCGGTTTATAGTTTGAGAATATAAGCCAGATTTAGACAGCCCGACATGATGACTTTGAGCCATGGAAGCACAATGTCGTCGCATTGCTGAATTTCTGCTGGAATAATACTGTCAGCTCCTTTAAGGGTTTTAAACTGCGCATGGCTCATTGGATATTTTCTGTAGTTACCAAACCTAAGGAGTAGCTGCGCGGTGGAAGGGAGGTATTTACCAATTGCGAAACAGCAACAGGGAAGCTACCAGGTGCATCAGTGCATTTCCTTTGACCTCTATCGTAGTCTCTGCACGGACCATAAGCCTAGAACAGAATTTCAAGGCCTTTGTGCGCTTTCTGCCTGCTGTAGGTTTACACTGCAATGACTATAGATACAAAAGAACACTTTTTACATGTCTCTGTTGATACTCATCCTACATGCCATCGATACAGAACCAGCTACTCTGGAATAATAAATTCCAATAAGTGGCTAGCAATGCAAAAGTAGAACCAAGAATCACTGCGGCGACAACAGTTAAAAAAAAAAATCCATTAATTGATTTTACCCTGCGGAGTGTTCTTAACTGCAGAGATTTAAATCGAATGCGCCGCTGTGGCAAGTTATCTGATTGGTCTTGTAAGTTGTTGTTTCCAGGCACACTGGGTGAAAGAGAATGCAGACCACTACACTGGAGAGTGCACTCCAAGTATACTTTAGATTCCCCGGCCGACGCACGGCCGGACCAAGAATATGTACATTCCATGCCACAAAGCAGAGATGCACAACGATACAACTTTATTATTAGGATCAGAAGCTTAAGTAGCAATAATCTCTCTATTTCAGAACGCCAGATACACTAACCGGCATTGCTCTGCACTGATTAATTGAACTTACATCCCCATTGCACTGGAATAAGTCGCCCGCACCCAAGGAGTGAGTCTCCTTATGAATTATGTGTCATGTTCTGGTTTCTATTTGAAATGTATCTAAATACTCCAAACTACTAGCTACAGATACATAAAAATGTAAATATAAATTATTGACTCATTGGCCGGAGAATTTATTTCGCCTCACATCTCCCAATTCAGTTCTCCGCAATCTCCGAGTATCTATTGGATGCGTAAATCAGACTATCTTGTTTTTTTTTTTTGTGCTCCTTTGCGTCTAAAAATACCACAGATCGCCGCGTATGGCGTCCCAATAATAGCATTTACATATTTTATAGTCAAATGAAAAATTAGTGGAAAACAATTTTTCCCGTTTTGCTGATGTCTTTTCATCGTCATCTCGTTGTCGGGTGGCGGGAGTGATCTTCCCTTCGTCGACGGAATTCCGATCTCGATCAGGCACGTACATCCAAGACACAGATGTGTGATTGAACAATGAACTATGGGTTCGAATTCGGATGGAACACTTGTACTTTTGATACTCTGTGTGTACACTCAAAATAGGCCCCTCTAAGTCATCCGCCCCAGCATCCAAAGATCGGCGGCAGCGGCCGGCGCGCGGTGCCAATGAAGAGTGTTGTATGTGGCTGATGATGTGATGGTGCAAGATACTCTCTCTCTCTATACACACTGATCACTATGGGTATGGAAATATTTTGAAATAAGAAAAACATACTTAAGATCGGTGTTGTACAATTCTTTTTGGCTTTTTGATTTGTTTCGGATATTTTCGGTTGTCCGTTTATAAATAGAAAATTCAGTTCGAAATGAAATTTATTTACAGCATAAAAGAGATCAAGCATCGGTGGAATTTGTGTTTTTCACTCACTTGATTGCAAGGATGAATTGTGAAATTTTCAAAAACAGAAAAAAGAAAAAAAAGTAAAGAATTGTGTTAAGGCTTGCGGTATTGTGAAGTTTTGCTTTATGGGTGGTTAAGGGGGCCTTGATATTACTAAATAGTTGAGATGCTATTTCGTAATGCAACGCAAATTAAGTGGCTTGTTGAAATCGATCAATAAAACGACCATGGATATCAAAGAGCCCGTCGTTGAGTGCCAATATTTTATTTTTTTTTTGTTTTTTTTTTATAAACTTCTCTCGGTAAAGGCGAATCTATAACGCTGATCCAGCGATCTGAGATGCATGCACATGTTTGTTAATTCTGCATTTAAATTGTTGCAGATTATAGATTTCTGGAAATATTTCACCTGGGATTTATTTCCATTGTTTGTCCTGTAACAAAATGAGTTCTGATAGAATGATGTTCTCGCGGTTGGCAGTTGAACCTAAAAGTTGTGTGCTCTGTAATTATACTGTTAAGATCTTCCAAACATCTGGTATAGTAGTATCTGTAGAGCAAACATATGTTGGTCACCTAACTTCGATAAGCCAGCGATTAAAGCTTGAACGTTAGTTCTGGATTTTTTATTAAGCAAACTGCTCGCCTCTGGATGCTGTCAAGTAGATCTAGTTAGTGTTTGGTCGAGCTCTAAACCTGAGAGCAGTACTCAAGTCCCGGCATTACTTATACAAAATAAACGAAGAAGTTGCGGCGATGTAAAGTACTTCTTTGCTCTGAAAAGATAACTCAAATTCATAGAAGTTGATTTTGGGATGTTGGTTATGTGGCCATGCCATGTTACTCCAGAGTTTACTGTGACACCCTGTGAATGCATGAAATCCTCGGATTCGATTATTTGATTATCCATTTGAAGCTGGGGAACAGTAGATGTAAATCTTCGTTACACACGTTATTTGACGCAAACAACCCATGATGGGCGTAGAGCCTAGGTTAGGTTAGGTGGATGGGTGCCTTGCGACATAGAGTTACTGCTCACTCAGACCAACAGTACGGGTCCATTATGGCCAATCATTTAACCCTGGAAACGCTGTAAAGAAAGTCCGCTGTTAGAACCACCTAGAAGTGATATGAATCCCAGGAGGTACATCAGCTCAACATTCCAGTCCTCCAGCTCTGAGAAGAAGTAACTACCAAGAGTCCTCATTCTTCTGACAGATAGGACAGGACAGTCACACAACAGGAGACGAACAGATTCAATTTCTTCTTCGTCCCTGCAACTTCTGCAATACTCGTTATGCAGCTCACCGAGTCGCTCTGCGTTAACACCAATGGCACAATGTCCAGTAATTATGCCGGAAATGACCCGTGCGTTATACCGACTAAGTCTTACCAGAGAAGTTGATCTCTTCTTTCTGTAGGCCTGCCATAGCGCTCTGGCCGTTGCGCATGTTTCCAGATGAACCCAGCGTTTGTTTGCTCTATCGGTGGCTTCATATGCCTTGGTACCCAGCAAAGGTTCACCGCACTGGCTCCAGATATTTCGTTTAAGAGTGATTTGCAGCTTCTCACAAGCGGCCTTATTACAGCAGAGCCCTGAGCCTTAACGGCTGCCTGGCTGTGTATATAGACAGTGGTCGTTTTACCAACGATATTATTCTCGCATATAATTTCAGCAGCAGCAATGGCTGTGACTCGGCCTGAAAGACGCTGCAGTCGTCGTTTATTCTAAAGGAGTGGTTTATTCCTAGTGCTTCACAATAAACTCCGGCTCCCGTGCCAAAGTCCATCTTAGAACCGTCGGTACAACTTCTTTTCCTTCATGGTTCTTTGGTTCTTCCAGTATATTCTGTCAGGAATTTTTGTAGTGAATCTCCTTTAAAATGCTAGTATCATGTTCATGTGATCAGTTTCCGTCAATCCACTGGTGGTCCCCCATCGGGACAGAATGGAGGCATGGCCGTAAAGACTCGATGACCACAATCGGCCTTCTCTCAATCTTACAGCGGCTTTAGTCGCCAGACTGCTGCAGTACATGTCAAGCGGAATGAAACTAAGGCGTAGAGTCTAGCTTCTCGCAGCCACTCGTGTTGTGTGCGTTAAATAGAATAAAAGGGATCTGCACTTTTAAGGCGTACCTGGAGGACAGTTCTCATTTTTTTATTTATTTGTTTATTTTTTTTTTGTTTTTTGTTTTGAGAAGCTCTCTCAAGACAACAATACTCTCGGATGTTTGTCAGCGAGAGGTGGGATCGTAAAAAGCCTTTGGTGTTTTCTGTGATTCGGACATTAAACCTCACACACAGTAGTCCGATACACTAAGCACTGTGCCACGGCACACAGTGGGTCCGATCGGGAAACCCCTGTTGCGGCCCAGTTGTTGATCAGGTGCTCTACCCTACCATACCCCTTCCAATTGCAGCAAATAGTTCCGAACATTTATTTATTTCTCATGAAATATATAAAGTCAGTCCGATCATTTGCAAAAGCTTCTGTGAACACTACTGCGAAGGCATAACACTGGCAGTAGCTTGGTCATGTGGCTGGAAAAATTGTTCGCTCTGTTGATGATGATTTGCCCTTGACATCGATTATCGGGAAAAAAGTACTGTGAATCAGAAGCAATGACAATAATAACAAACAAAATCTCCTCAGTTATCTGGACGCCACCCCCGGAGAATAGCTGAAGCATAAACAACTGAGCTTCAAAAACTACTACACCAAAATCTTTCTCTCTCTCTCTCTATCCTTCCTTTCCAAACGCCCGCACTGTGTGTAAACATGTTAAAGGTATTCATAACCCTTTGAGTGCGCGCAAATTATAAAAAAAAAAAAAAAAAAAAAAAAACCAGAGAGCTTACAGGTTGACCCTTGATTTGGTAGAGAGTTCACCTTTTCGTTACCCTCAGTCCCTACGTGCCCTCTCACCCAAAGCAGCTTCATTTCATTTCGAAGTGAGAACTCATTCAGTTTCTGAACAAATTTCAATGCCAATGATGTATTGATATCTTTTTGTTCCATGCGTTTAATCACTGATTGATTGTCTAGTGCTGTAATGATATTTTTACCAACAACCTGACAATCTTTCAGGTGATCCAACGCATGCAACAAGGCAATTATCTCGGCTTGATAAACTGATGTACATTTCCCCAAACTGATATGAAAGGCTGGTTCTCGTTCTTCTAAAAAGATACCTGCCCCTGCTCTGCCATCCATCATGGATCCATCCATAATCTTCCCTTCCGGAAGTGTTCCATTCCCGATAAGAGTTTTGTGCTACCTTTCGGTTATAAGCATTCTCTTTATTTCATCGATGGGCATATTCAACTCCCTAATCTCGTTTTTCATGAGATTCAGGATTTTCCTATGTTCATAGATAGTACCGCGCCAGTACCATCTGGCATCTCGGTGCAGACGAGGTGCCGTCGATACCGCTGCTTTCTAAATAAATAAGTCCAACGGCAGAATACCTAGGATCACTTCCATTTCGCATGTAGGTGTCGTTCGTATTGCACCGATGATCCCTCAATCATTGCTGATGCAGCTATGCTGTGTTGAAGATTCAATTCAATCACCCTATGTTTTCTCCCGGTAGGTAACAGCTATTAGGAGATCGCTTGCCGCCGCCTGACTATAGATTTCCACGCATTTGCCAACTTTGAGATGCTCCTTTGGAAGCGTAAGGTTTCTTTTCCTCTGACCGCATTGCTCTCTTCTCCGTAACTTGGTTCTGCTTTCGCATCACCTTGCTCGGTCCAGGTGACTCCGCTTTCGTGGATGTTTGCAGTTTGAAATGACTGACCTTCTGTTTCCACTTCCACGCGGTCTTGGTTGATTTATCTCCTTTGAAACAGGCTGTCCGTCTCCTTTTCTGCTTCCCGTCTCCATCACCCTAGCTTTAGCTGAACTCGAGGTCTCGGTGTCACTTTTGAATCGTTTCCGAGGTCCCGTCTCTTCTGGGGTGGCTTCGACCGACGTCATATTAGCGATCATATCAGTCAATTCATTGACCGATATGTCACTATTTTCCGAGACAGATTTGGGGGATGCTAATCTATGTCTCCTTCTCGGCCTTTTCATCTACTGCTTAAGCTGATTCAGCAACCTTCACTCAGAATCAGGGCAAAAAAAAAAAATAATGGCGCAACAGCTCTTTAAGTGCCATGGCCTAGCTTCTCGCAACTACTCACGTTGTGTGCGTTATATTTTTCACACGAATGGAAGGGACTTACAGTTTACTGTCGTATCGGAAGGGCAATTTGTTTTGAGAAGCTTTTTCGTGACAACATTACTCTCGGATGTTTGTCAGGCGTTCGCGAGAGGTGGGACCGTGAAAAAACGTGTTGCTGTTTTCTGTGGTTCGAACTTGGAACCTCACGCGCAGTGATCCGACACACTAACCACTCACGCCACGGCGCCCAATCAGAATCTGTACCATCATTTTGGGGTTTGGCTGCCCAGCGTCGATTAACCTCATGACGCATTGCTGTACCGCATTGTCCATCGACGCCGACGTTTGATCATGTGAATCTTTTGGTTTCTCGTCGGACTCTATTGGTCTCCTGAGCTCTTCCGCTGTCGATCATATGACCTCTTCGGTGGAACCATGCCATCTAGTGACTAGTTTTCTTTTTTGTATTTATTTTTTTGGGTCATTTTGAACCCCGCGAGTCGAGGAGAAACTACGGATCAGGCAGGCAGAGATCCCCATTACCTACCCAACTCAACTATCATATAACAGAGGATTAAGTTGAACCCTGAGGGGTTACCACTAGCGGTTCAATTACCCCTGAACCCTGTGATCCAGAAGTATGTCTACCTGATCATAGCTTCCTCGGCATGGCGACCTGCCAGCTTAGAGCTACGGGTTATTGGATCTTAGTTTGTAATTCACACTTTGCTTTACTAGAGTAGTATTAACAACTTACCTGGTAATGCCTTCTGAAGAGCTACATGAAATGGCAAGTTTGAAAGACATACTGGACAGATGACCCTATACTATGGGAGAAAATCAAGGAAGTTCACATCGATACACCAGAGGCACAGTCCAGTAAAAGTCCATACCAGAGATGAGCAAAAAATCGCAACCTGCTAATCATTCACTGCTACTGAAAATTCGCATTCGCAACCTGTTAACGACTTACAAATAAAATGCTATTGCTAATGATAATAATAATTTGTCTGGCTTCTATTCACGAGTCACAATTTCACTTTTCATGCACTACACACAAATGTGTGCTTGTCTCATACGAAAAACGTGAAGAAGAAGAGGGAGAATAAAATTATAAAACTAAACTGCCCTTTTTGCACGTTCTTTTCGAACATGTGCCATTGTGTGTGGGAAGCTTTTTATGATACGTCAACAAGAGCCGCACCAACAAGCGCCGCACCAACTCATAAGGTTGCCCATCGTAGTCGCAGCTGGTTTGAAAGTTTGGTTTGGTTGGTATATTTATAGAAGCATAGAGATTATACTTACTAAGTTGCTATTGCTGCTATTGCTGCTATCGCAGTCGCAGTCGCAGCTGGTTTGTAAATTTGGTTGGTCGTTATATAGCAGAACAGCATAGGGGTTGTACTTGCTAATTTGCTATTGCTCCTATTGCAGTCGCAGCTAGTTTGTAAATTTGATTGGTTGCTATATAGCAGCAAAGGGGTTATACTTGCTAAGTTGCTATTGCTGCTAGTAATGCTATCGCAGTCGCAGCTACTTTAAAAGTTTGGTTGGTTGGTATATAACAGCACAGGGGTTATACTTGCTAAGTATATTGGTGCTATTGCGAAGCGCATTGAAATTAAGCATCCTATTGTGTCTTTAGCTTCAGCAAGTTCATAGGAGTGAGATGTGCAAGTAAGTTTTTTTATGAAAGGATATACGTATATATAGTACATACCTACGTGTGCATGAATATGTACATAGGTAAGAGATTAGGAGTTGTAAAATGATTTGGGGCACTTGCACCATAAAATGAAAATTCACTTTTGAGACGAAATAGCCGGACAGGTGTATATGACTCAATTACGAATTACCATTAGCAGTTTACATTAGCAGTTTACATTCACAGCGAATAAGAAATCCGATTCACAGTTATAACTGCGAATGCATATTCACGACTTAGCTCATCTCTAATCCATACAACTACTTGCATACACCGACGACAATGAAATAATTGAAAGAACTGAACGGGCTGTCACCGGTGCGTCTGCAAGTATTGAATGAGAAGCTTTCAAAATGGGTTTAGCAGTAAACGAGGATAAAATCAAGTATATGCTATTAACAAGAAAAGACACTGAACGTCGATAAATCGTACTGGGCAGCTGTAACCTCGAAGTAGTAAGGGACTTTATCTACCTTTGCTCTGCCATTACTTATGAAAAGGACATCAGCGCAGAAATCAAATGAAGATAGCTTTTCCCAATCTTTGCTTATATGGGCTGAGAAAGCAATTTAGTAGCACACCCTTAGCCTGAACAACTAAGGCGACTCTATATAAGACCGTTATCCGGATGGATGAAGATATGCTTGGTCGTTTCGAGAGAGGAATTCTTCGTAAAATATTCGATCCCGTTTGCCTTGACGGGCTTAAGAGCAGAAGGCACAAAGAGTTATACGAGCTGTACGGCGATATAAACGTAGCCAAAGCTTTGCATATTAGGTGTCTAATATGGCTAGGGCATATACCTATAGAGTAAATGGGCATCAACGCTTTGGCTCGCAGAGTTTTCGAATCCAACCCGACGGGACGACACAGTAGGAGGCCTTCTAGCCGTAAGCGGTGCGCACAAGTACAAAGCGATCTTAACCAACTTAGAGTACACATCTGAAGGCAATTAGCTAAATATTGAATTAAATGGAGAACCTATGTGGTTGATATATTGTATGTACGTAAGTTAGCAAGTAATTAAGTATAAGCCTTACAATTTGTGTGGCGACAGTTTTTTGTTCTGAAAAGTGCCCAAAAGCATTTAGTTGTTACCAAGAAGAGGCCTGAAACTATTCTAGTTTGCCTGAAATTGTTTTGAATACATTAATGTTTGTAACTTCTACCACCTCTAGACGAATTAAACTTCACCCTTCTGTTACTTTCATCTGTAAATTTCCACTAATCGATCAGTGTATCCCCTCTAGATACAAGGAATCACCTTGAAGTCTGTCCCCCTTCTCAGCACATCCATCAACCAACTGACATTCGATAAACTCAAAATGACTTGTCAATGAGTTGAATTCAATTAAAATCCTTTAAACGCTGTCATCCCTCGCGCCATTGGCTTCCTAAAATTACACATATATTTTGACACCTGTCACTTTGACTTGTAGATGCATAAGATACAATACAATCAGTAGCCGATCACGTACGTGTAATTGAAATAACAACAAACACACACACAAAGGCGACAGGTTGAAAGCCGAAACTCAAAAGACAGCGGAAGTGCATTTGCTTATGCAGGTCGCGTGCAACCAGATTCATTTAAACGAGAACCAATACAAACAGATACACTCTGCGAGTAGGTGTATGTACATATGTGCCACTGCCTGCACGTATGCATTTGTGTATCTTTTTTTTTAAACTCTTTTATATGCTTTAACAAAAGATTTCCTAAAAAAGAAAAAAAACACAGATTGCCATTTTAATTCAATGCATCGATGTATCTTTTAACTTTTCTCATCACCAGCCATCATCGTTGTTTCATGAGGCATCTCATCTCACTCTCCTCCAGTCAGTCAGCTCCACCAAGTGTATGAAGAATGTGAAGAAATAAAACGAACGGTGGGGCAGAATTATAACGATTGTCTAATTGCGAACGTTTTGCGAATGTGTGGAAAGAAATTGTGTACAACAACAGCAAACAACAACAACAGCGAGAGAGAAAAATTATATCCAACGAATAAATATCCAACATGGAAATATCGAGGTCAGTCCAGGTCATGCCACTTTAAAGCGAGCGCGCGATATTCAAGTGTGCGAGTGTGTGGCGAAGACGAGAGAGTTGGGCGAAGAATAAAAGACGCAGAGAGGCGCAAGCACAACAACAAAACAAGCTGTCGAAGCGAAGCGCAAAGTGAAGCTTGAACTAAATGCTGCCACAGTTGGCAAATTAATTACACGCGTCCATTGAAGTGAAGCATCTACGATATATCATTGGTGGATATCAGCTGTATAGGGTTGCCAGGTTCTCTTAAGGATATAGCTCACGGCAGCTCTCTGTAGCATGTATATCGTGCGACTTTATGACAGACTTGGCCTTAGAAAAATTCGAATCTTCATATTTTAGTTACTTACCGACGAATTTAGTCATTAGGTGAACCCAACAGTCGGATCAGTAGAAATGCGGTGAAGTGTGAGGGCTGTGATCCCTTGTTTTCGGATCATAACCTCGCCGAAATAGAAAGAACAAGAAGCAACCAAGAGATTTGGGGGAATGCTCACAAGATTCGTTCGCCAAAAATTTTAACAATGCTCAGGGCCATCTTGTGGATGACAAAAAAGCCTACATGGGTAACGACATTATTGTGAAGAGCTGTTTCCCGGCTATTCTTTCCAAGAGTTAACCGTAAATGTGAAGAAATAGTCGACACTACAATCGATATTGTATTGAGGCGATCAAATATTCCAAAAAACGAAAAACGGGTGGGCCAGACGAGATACCCTTTAATTTCTGTTAAAAGATGGGAGAAATCGGGTTCAGATGACTCGTGATTCTTTGATGAAAAGCGATCCAGTACCGAATCAAGGGAAGGGTGATATGCGAAACTGTTATATTTATGGCGATATTATTATATTAGAGCACAATGGATCCGTGTGAGATCCGAGTGCAGGCTGCGCTCATTCGTTGCAGCTAACCCCTTTAAACTATGACGATATTAACATTATTGGAAGAACTCACCGGGCTATTACCGGTGCGTTTGAAAGCATTGAAGTAGAAGCAGCCAAAATGGGTTTAGCGATAAACGGGAGTAAAGCCAAGTACTATATGCTGTTAACAAGAAGGGACAATCAACACCGACTGATTGAACAGAACATCACAGAGGGCAGCTACAACTTCGTAGCTAGGTAGTAAGGGACTTTGTTTACGTTGGCTCTGCTATTAATTCTGAAAACGACGCCAGCGCGGAAATCGCTGTTATTTTTGGCTAATAAGGCGATTCAACAGTAAGGCCCTATCTCGAACAACTAAGGAAACTCCTTATACTCGTACGACCCTGATCAGCCCATTCCTGCTTTACGGTGCTGAAACATGGACTTTATTGAAAGTGAAATCGCTTCAAGAGAAAAATTGTTCGTAAGATATTCGGTCCCGTTTGTGTGAGAAGATTCAATAAAGAACTATACGAGCTATACAGCGACATCGACCTAGTCAGAAAACTGCGTATTGAAAGTTTGAAATGGCTAGGACATGTAGAGCGGATGAACGTCAACGCTCCGGCCCGCAAAGACTTCAAATTTTACCCGGAGCGACGATGCAGTAGAGGGCCTCCTCGCCGTAGGTGGCGAGCACAAATTCAAGGGTACCTCGCAATTAGAATGCGCAATTAGAGGCAATTAACTAAAGATCGAGCTGAATGGAGACTATTGTTGATTGAGGACCAAGTTTATCCCGAACTGTAGCGCCACCTAAGTAAGTAAGCTGATGTCACACACCATGAATATCGTTGTGTGGGTATTAGGTGGCCGACTGCGAAGAAAAACATGGCTATCTGATTATTATCAGTGCGGCTTTTCTGCGGGTAAATTAACCGCAGATGCAATCCAAAGTATAAGGGTCATAATGGAAGAACATCATGATTCCTTAAAGGATTTGCATATTGCATATTGACTAAAGCCTACTCTAGACATTTATTTGAATGGAACACTGCTCCCAAGTACGAAAAGTTCAAATTCCTGGGATTTATGATAAAAAGCGAAGCAGCCTAAGATGACGACATCAATCATCGCGTAAGCGTACATCGTTCGATATTACACCATTTTTGTCCGACTTCACTGACCATTTGAAATTGTGGTACACACAACGTATTCTTTTTGGAAAAGGCGATAGAATGGATTTTCTTCGCATAAACGTCAACTTAGTTGGTTGCGAAAAGTTCAAATATCTGGGATCTATGATCAATAGCAAAGCAACTTGTGATGACGACATCAATCATCGAGTAAGCGTAGGGTGGATGAAGTGGCAAGAAAACTCCGCTATCTTCTGTGACAGAAAAATGCCACCTAAGTTGAAAGGAAGGCTCTACACCGCAGTTGTGCGTCCAGCGCTCACATACGGTTCACAATTGGACGACGGTTGGACGATGTACAAAAAGTATGAGAGTAAATTAACGGCAGCTAAGATGAAGATGCTTCGCATAACAGCAGGAGTGACCAAGCTTGATCGAATAAGAAGTTCGAAGATCCGTGGAAGCTTTCACATCAAGGAAACCATCGTACAAAAAATAGAGCGCGGCCGGCTCAGCTGGTATTGCCACGTTTAAAGAAGAGATCATTTGAACCCTGTTAAAAAGGCAATATCCATGCACGTTCCAAAGACGTCGCGATGTAGGAAAGGCAGGCCTATAAACGCCTGGATCAGACAAGTGCGACGACATCGGCATTTCATTGGCCTCAGTAACCGAGTGATCCAAAATCGGCGGGCCTGCCGATATTTTCTGAGGTCAAATAGGCGAACCCCACAGGCGGATCAGTAGAAATGCGGTGAAGTGGGAGGGTTGTGATCCCTTGTTTTCGGTTCATAACCTCGCTGATAAAAGGAAGGAGAAGATTGGATTCACCGAAATAATGTCTGACAACTGATGTGACTGTGACTACCGCAAAGAACCAAAATCCAAGAATAATTTTAGGAACGTCAATATAAGTTAAGTAGAATTCTACCAACGATTCCCAAACTTCTTCTACTTTTTCTCTAATCTCACTTCAACTTATTGAATTACAAATTTGTCGCATCTTTTTAATCAGTTTGTATATCGGAGACTTTTCAATCCAACTAATCGATACATGGCAACACTGTGATGACTTTTCCCTACACATCACATCACAATCACCGCTAACAATCCCAATTCCATATGCATTGCACTCGGCGCTGCCGCAAACGCCACCATCCCGCGTCGAACCATTTGACTCTTCGATGCCATCATGTGTCTCAATGGGGCGCGCGCGCGCACACACAAAACAACATAATAACACAGCGCAGCGCACTACAGCGCAGCATATTCCAAGCGGCCTGCATCTTTCGGGGCTATCCAAGAAAATAGAGAAAGAGCGACAAATGAAGGCAAATGGAATGGAAACTCAAAACGGTATTATGTGATGTTCTTTCATTTATTTAAACTTTTCTTCTTCTCCAACTTGGTTGTGCCACCGCACGGTGAGTACCGGCGGCGGGGTGGCCATCTCCCCACCTGTATACTGGCTCACTATACATGCATCATTTCGTTTCATAACTGTTTCCATCTTGGATACGCGGACACTTTGAAGGAATGTGCGCACTGATCGCGCCAGCCCGGCCAGAGACCTGTGTGAAGGTTCACCAATTCCAATTGAGCTCTGGATTTACCATCACAACAAATAACAACTGTTTAATGTGTAATTGATCGAGCGTACCGATCGTACCTACTCTCTCTCAGAAAGGTCGACTGGACCAAGTTAAGTGAGGAAACACGCAACTGCTCCATCAAAATCCATTGATCTTCACCACCGACACCACCGATCCTCTCACTTCGACTGAGGATTGCTGTATCTGTGTACAATGAGTGCGAGATCATTATTACACTCGAGTAGTGGCGGCCTCGATTTATCTCTCTTGTCGACCATTGTTGGTGAAAGTAAAGAGCATTTGAGGTACTCCCGATCACTGACCACAAAAGAAGTGTTTCCTAACCAATTGCTGCTGTACTGGCTCCGTCGTCGTCACCACCACCACCTGCACCACCAACGCCACGATCATCATGATCATCATGGTCTTCCTCCATTCATTTCTCTTTTCTATTTTCGGAATTTCTTTTCAATGCGTCGCTGTTGTTGTTGCTGTGTGTAGTTACAAATAACAATAATAATAATAAAAGTAATAAACTATGAAGTGGTAAATGAGCTCATTGCTGTGGCGGCGGCGGTGGCCTCCTCTCTTTCCATCTCACGGATGGATTGGATACTATGGGTTTAAAAGTATCTTTTTAGCAGTTTTAGAGTAATAAAGCATCCGCGCGCCAGAAAACAACACAAAATGAAATAAAAGTGGAGATAGCGGAGTCCGAGCGGCATAAGTTGGGAAAAACGAAAGAGTGAGGAGAAACAGAAAATAATTAGAAAGTATTAGTTAAGCTTTCATATTATCTTGGTTACGTGTGCCTACTTATGCGTGGTGTAAAGGTATCATCAGTCAAGTGACAGCTAAATGACACAGATATCTTCAAGTTGAAGTCGAAATGAAGTCATGAAATGAAGTCATGAAGCACAGATCAATTTTTGGGGTAACTTTCATTGTGGATGGCTTTATCACATGACCATTGATGACAGATATATTATTATATGGTATATCCAGGCTTACATTTTCTGAAGATCATGCTTTTACTGCACATTAAAAGAAATTGCTCGATCAACGAAGGGGAACGGATAACGATTCGCTGGTGTTATCCCTCTCTAATTCTGAGACGGTCACTGCAATCAGAACAGCCATTCCCCAATATAAGGATAAATTCATTACTATCTTGTACTAGTACAATATTATATGAAGGAAAAGTCAGTGTGATTGTTTGTTTGTAACTCTTTCACTCAAAAATTACTTATCCGATTACGATGAAACTTTCGTAGCGTATCAAGCATTTTGTTTGGCATAACATAGGCTACGTGGTGTCTAGTTCTATTGAAAGGGGGTTGAACAGTAACGATAATAGCGAAAAGATGAAGGAAATGCAGTTCGGTTGGCTGTTATTGTCAACGGTAGCTTAATCGTTAAAGATATAGAATAGAATATAGAATAGAATGTATTTATTTCTTATAAATTCATGAAACATTCAAATAAAACAATTCAAGTTCTTAGAAACAAAATATAAGAAAGGTTGAGCATTCAGTATTTAAAAAGTAAAAAATAGAGTTGAATGTCATAATCAATTGGCTAAAACAATACAAAGTAAAATGTATGGGTGGGGTGACCCTTTAAGAATTATAAATTAAGAACAAAATAAAAAATGAAATACAACCATACAAAAATATTTCAATAAAAAAGAAAATTAATTATAAAAAAATCATAAAAGAAGGAAAGAATGAAAACAAAGATCAGACCAAAACATTAGAAATACAAGATTCTAACGCAGCATAATCAAAGCTGAAGAGCCACATTTTTACGTATTTTAAGAACATTCCAGGTATTGTAATTATCCTGATAGACTGAGGGAGTTCATTAAACAGTCTAAAAGACAAAACAGAAAAAAAATTACGGTATGCAGTGGTACGGAAATTGGGTACAGATAAAATGTTAGAAAGGTTTCCACGAAGAGTATAACAAGAAATTAAACGAAAATTACGATTACCAGACTTTCATTTTTCATTCATTTTCCAATGGCCCGCTAATCCTTCATGAGGGTCGCGGGGGTAGGATGCTCAGGTGGACTCTCCATCCTTCTCGATCCGCCGCCATTGACCCCAATTCATCAGGGAGAATCCCTAAGCGGCTCCAAGAGAGATGTCGGACTTGATCCAACCATCTATTTCTGGGCCTTCCGCGAAGTCGTCTACCTGATGGCACGGCAACCATGGCGCGTCTTGGAAGCCGGTCTGGGGCCACACGAACTACGTGACCAAACCATCGAAGCATAGATCGTTCCGTTCGGAAAAGTAGCTACTCAACGTTGAGCGCCTCGCGTACTCTGGTGTTGCGCACTCGATCCCTACGAGTTATTCCAACAACACCGCGAAGGAACCTCATTTCGGCAGCTTGTATCCGCGTATCTTATTCTTTCGGTCACTACCCAAATTTCATGACCATAGGTGAGAGTTGGAACATACACCGAGTTAAAAACCGATAGCTTAGCTTGAATACTAAGTTCGGCCTTCCTTATAACAGATTGGCCAAGCTCTCTCAAAATTCATCCAGCCTGACCAATTCTACAGGATAACTCGGCATTGCTCCTCCCATCACTCGTGAATAAAACCCCGAGGTACTTAAACTTCTCCACATGCTTCAGTGGGACTCCACTAACATGCAGAGTGCACTGAATGGGGTTTTTGGAAACGACCATTACTTCCGATTTGTTCACGTTGATCTTCATTCCAGCATCATCACAAACGGCTACAAACCTTTCGAGTGCGCGCTGAAGTTCGGTTTGAGAGGACCCAAGGATGACCAAATCATCCACAAAGAGCAGATGACTAATCCTTAGGTCTCCCACTTTGAAACATTCCCCACCACGGCTGCGCTGCAACATCCAATCCATATATACAATGAAGAGGAGAGGTGACAAAACGCACCCCTGGCGGAGTCCAACGCCCACAGTGAAAGGTATTGATTTAACACCGTTTATCCGAACACAGCTTTTACAGTTTGTATATAAAGACTGAATCGCCCTTAACAGGGAACCATCAATCTCATACTCCTGCAGAACACTCCAGAGTTTGCCTCGAGGAACCCTATCATATGCTTTTTCCAAATCCACAAAACAAGTGTAGACAGGTTTGGCATATTCCCAGGCTTTCTCAAGAACCATTCTGAGAGTGAACAACTGGTCGGTTGTGCTTCTACCGGGACGAAAACCGCACTGCTCATCCCCCAAACTGTCCTCAACCACAGCTCTGGAACGCTTTTCTAGCACCTTAGCGAAGACTTTTCCAGGGAGACTTAAAAGAGATATACCCCTGTAGTTGGCGCAATCTCTTTTGTCCCCTTTTTTAAAAAGAGGAACTATCACCCCCATTTGCCAATCACCAGGTGTTTCACCGCATTCCCAGGCCACTTTAATGACACGCGAGAGCCATTGCACTCCCTCTTTACCTAAAGCCTTGAGCATTTCTGGCCGAATTTCGTCCACACCAGCAGATTTGCCAACTTTTAGCGCTTTGATCGCCAAAGTTACTTCCTCTACCGTAGGACTACTTTCCGCCCAACTCTCGACCATAGGTCTGTCATCTTCGGTGCCCTGTTCGGGATTGAGCAATTCTGAAAAGTGCTCGCTCCATCTGCGTAAGATGTCCTCCTCATTGGAAAGAAGTGTACCGTCTTTGGATTTGACTCCTTCAACGATATTCAACTTTTTTCCTCTGAGTCGGCGGACGGTCTGCCAGAACATCTTATTTGCAGATCTGTGGTCACGTTCCAATTTCTCGCCAAACTCCTTCCAAGACTGTTCTTTCGCTGTTTTCACAACTAATTTGCAAGTTCTTCGCGCCTCAGTGTACCGATTTCGAGAATCGGAGTTCCCCAAGTGAATCCACACCTTAAAGGCTCTTTTCTTCTCTCTGATGGCTTCTTGAACTCCGGGCGTTTTAAACCAAGCAGCTCTTTTCTCACCACCAGCCGCCACACCAAGCCGCTTCACTCCACAAACATCTCCCGCAGAGGCAATAACCGCCGTTGAAAGCAGTTGCCATTCTTCCTCTACATTTGATGGAACAGTTGGAATTCGTTCAAACCTTTCAGATATTTGCCGTGCAAATGTCTCCCGTATCTCATCGTCCTGTAACCTCTCCCATCGTATGCGTGTAACCATCCTTGGTTTACGCTTTGGTAGGGGAGGCACTCTCTCGCTAAGATACAATTTGCACAGCACTAAGTGATGATCAGTTGACAGTTCGGCCCCTCTCAATACGCGAACATCACAAACCATTCTCTTCAGACACGATGGTACCACAAAGAAATCGATCAGCGACTTCTGCTGAAGACTCTGACGGTACCACGTGTATTTGTGAATGTCTTTGTGTAGAAAGATGGTGTTCATGATGGATAAGCCATTTTCACAACAAAAATCCAACAACCTCTCTCCGTTCGCGTTTCGATCAGGATCACCGTTCCTCCCAATCACACTCCCCCATGTCATAACATCTACACCCACATGAGCATTGAAGTCACCCATCAGGACAAAAGAATCCATATCTGCAACCTTTTCAAGGGCAACATCAACTTCATCTAAGAAAGCTGCGTACTCTGACAGTAGGTTCGGTGCATACACCTGCACCAATGCCAGAGTTGATCTTTCAAGCTTGAGCTTTAAGATCGCAACTCTCCCTCCTAATGGTATCCACTCCAATACTCTGTCTGTCAACCTGGGACTTGTGAGTATCCCCACTCCCGCCCGAGCAGACATTGAGGGTGCGACTCCTGACAGGAAGAGCTTCCACCCACCCGAAAGGTCCACAGTTTTAGAACCTCTCTGCTTTGTTGAAGAGACGCCAACTATATCTAGTCGACTTTTAACAGCCTCCCCAACAAGCTCAAGATCCTTCCCTGTGAGCGATGAGACGTTCCATGTGCCTATCCTAAGTCGATGCCGTTGTCGAATCTCAGAGAGTCCATCTGTGCCCATCGGCGCACAGCGCGTTCACCCCTTGACCCCCGTAATGGTTCGCGAGACCATTGACCCGAAGCCATCTCGGGTTTGACCCGGCCGGCTGCCGAGCGGGACAAGCCGACCACCAGACGCTCGCATCCTGACACCCTTCAGGCCTGGCTCCAAAGGATGCCCTGGCTTACCAGGCTTGGCAATATCCGAGGCCGGTCGTCTTCGTGTCATCATGGGGTGTGCGCTTTGTTAGCCGTGACTGGGTTGTATGGATGGGAATAACTATTTAAGTTACCCCATCCGCACATCCCAGTCACGTTGCCCGCCCCCCACCACGAGGAGGTCAGCTGCCAGGGGGGCCCAGATTACCAGACTTCATAAAGAATATTTTTAACACCTTATAACAATACAAGTGACGAACAGGAAGAATTTTCAGGGCACAGAACAAAGGAAAGCTAGAATGTCTACCAGATTTTCGACAAATTTTTCTTAGGACATATTTCTGCAAAATCAACAGTGGTTGTATTTTATAACGATACACACCCCCCCAACAAGCAATTCCATATTGTAACTTGGAATGGAAAATACCATAATAAATTGTTTTTAAAAGCTTGGTAGAGCAAACGTTACGTAAATAGTAAAAATGTCGAAGGGTGCATCGGAAATACTTTTTCAAAGTATCAGCGTGATTCGCAAAACTCATCCTAGAATCAAGGGTAAGCCCCAAATATTTAAATTCGTATACTCTCTCTATTAGAAAGCATTTATCACTACAGGCTAGATTAGAACAAAAAGAGGGAGAGGAAAAACCAGACGAACAATAGCAGTTAGACAGTTTAAATCTAAGACACTCAGGTGCATGGAAGTACACATTTGCTTCCAAATTGTACGCGGAAGATAAGCTAAAAAACATTATCTTAGTTTTTGAGCTTATTACTAAATTATGTTCAGCGAACCAGTGTCTCAATAAGCTTAGGTCCCAATTAACGTCAGATACTAGGTCCAAGGGACTGTTTAAGCCATAAGTGAAGCCAACGTCATCAGCGAAAGCAGTTGGTGAGCCCTTGAAATTAAGAGCAAAGAGTGAATTGATATAGACCGAAAACAAAACTGGGCCTAGCACAGAGCCTTGAGGAACTCCCAGCTTGAAGAACCTTATTTCGCTCCTTATATCATCAATCTTCACTCTTTGCGACCTATTTTCAAGATACGACCTAAACCAGTGAAGCATGAATCCACGAAATCCAGCTTTCTCCAGTTTTCTCAACAAGAAATTGTGGTTGACCATGTCGAATGCCTTGGTAATGTCAATAAACAAACCAGCCGTACATTTTTTTCCATCGAGGTGTGACATTATTTGGGAGCAAAACTGTAAAAGCGCATCTTCGGACGATTTGCCTTTGAGAAAACCAAATTGAACTGGATTGAAAAAGCTGGTTTTATCTAAAAAACTCATTATTCTAATTTTCATTAGTTTTTCGAAAATTTTGCTAAAAACAGAGAGAAGTGAGATGGGCCTATAGTTTCCAATTTCCGCAGCGGAACCTTTTTTGAGTAAAGGAATCACATCTGCACATTTAAGACCTTCAGGAAAGACCCCCTCAAACACACAACGATTAAAAACATTTGCCAAGACATTCACTATAAAACATGCAATTTTTTTAAGTACACAATTTGAAATACCATCGGCTCCGCACGAAGTCGAATTAGGTAACGTACCAATAACTTTCAAGATTTCGAAAGAAGTTATGGGCTGAAAAACAAAACTACTACTGTACAACGGTTCAGCACATCCACAGATTGAAGGACAAGTACAACAAATCGATTGGACAGGACACGGTTGAAGACTACAGCCAACATTGGCAAAATAACAATTAAAAGCATCAGCAATAGCGAGTTTGTCTTGCACTTTAGAGTCAAGTTAGCTTAATTAACTTAACTATCTTATTCTAACTTACTGGCCCCATGCGGGCACTCTAAGCTAAACTTAACTCTTAACTTATGTCTTTCGACGTAACCTAACTAAATTTATTTATTGTAACTTAACTAATTAACAAACTAAGAACTAAGAAAAATGCTTATTATATAAAAAACTTAGTAAACGGACTTGTTTTGTTTTTTTAAACTATTAAATAAAACTTATAAACTACCTTAAAAAAAAAAGAAAATAAACTTAAGCTAAATTAACTACGAAGTGTAATTAAATACACTCTTTTTTTTAAGCTAACTGCTGTGCTTGATTTTTTTGTTTTTATTTTTTTTTTTTTACCCAAGTTGTGTTTTTTTTTTTTTTTTTTTGTTATTAGACAAACTTAAAAACTACCTTAAAACTATGTAAGACGGCCATGGCTATTATATGAAGTTTAAATAGATGACCCGCTCTGCCTCCTTTATAGGCTAACCCGGATTAGGGGGAAACGACGACGGCGTTCCATGTTCTTCAATAAGCCACCCAAATTGGTCATGCTGCCTACTGACGTCTTCAATGTCGCGGACTGAAACCGCTCCACTGAACCGGAGACGCTCTTCACTACTCTGTGCGACGTCTCGGTCGTAGTTGAGTCGCCTATCCACAGCTGTTCTGGCGACGTGGAAGATTAGCAGTACCGCTAACTTATCCTGGATCAGACCTCTTTGATCGAGATATAAGAACGCTTCTGGAGGGATAAAGCCGTTAAAGCGCACACTCTCGTGATAGAGATTGTTGGGGTAATAAGCCCCAAAGATCAGGCTATTCATCGAAGTCATTGCTCTTGCAATGTGCCTTCGAATCATCTTGATCAAGAAATTATCCACTCTGATCAGATTCGCCCTGTTGTACAGGACCTCATTACGATAGAATTTTATGTACTCAGACTCTGGTGCTCTATACAAACGAAGGCAAGCCCTAAGACAAGCCCTCTAAAACACCCGCATCTTTTCCAACAAGCTTGGCCCCACGTTGAACCACACGGGGCATCCATATGCGAGCATAGGGCGAATGTGGGCCATGTAGCAGATTACGTTCACCCTTGCATCGAGTTGGCTGCTATAAAACAGTCTCTTTGTAAGGGCGAAAGCAACTTTGGCTCTGGCCAGAGCAGTATCTATATAGTATGTTTGTTAAAATATAGATATTGATCTAACCAGATCCCAAGGTATCTGACTACACTTCGACTCGCAAGCGGCTGTCCGTGCTGTCCCACGATAGAGAACTTTCGCCAATTCTTTCTGGTGTCCCTAGAGGCCCCAGACAACGGCGTTCTGAATAGGATGGTCTCCGACTTCTGAAAGTTAATCTTCAACTTCCAGTCATCGCAGTATCTCTTGATCTTATCGAAGTCACGCTGCAAGAGTATTGCAATTACCTCAATCTTAGGCCCTGATCTGTACGCGACCAAATCGTCTGCGTACGCTATGGCATGGTGAAGTGAACCTATGAGATCGCTCGTGTAAATATTGAAAAGGATCGGCGAATTAACCACGCCCTGTTGCAGACCATTTTTTACTTCAAAAGTTCCAGCAGACGTCACATTGCCATTCTTCACAATGAACTTCTTACTGGTGAGCATGTCATTAAGTATGTACAGTAGTGGTTTACTTATGCCCAGCCTGCTCAACTTGTAGAAGAGTCCCTCTAACCATACGGTATCGAAGGCCTTCTCTAAGTCAACCAGGCAGGAACCCGTGCATTGTTTCTTGCTTTTGTTCCATTGGATATCCGATACTAGTTTAGACGCGGCATGTATGGTATCATGCCCCGCCTTGAAAGCGAATTGGTTATCCGGAATTATGTGCATGTCCTCAACCCACTCTATTGATCACTTTTTCGAATACCTTGCTGATGTTCGGAAGTAGACTTATTGACCGGGGCTTCCAAGATGTGGCATGATTGCCGTGCCATCAGGTAGCCGGTCCCTCAGTCACTGTCAACTGATCACCACTTACTTACTTACTTACTTAGATGGCGCTACAGTCCGGGGTGGACCTGGGCCTCAACCAACAAACCTCTCCAGCCAGCACGGTTACGAGCCAGCTGCCTCCAGTTGCGCACGCCAAGTTGGTTGAGGTCCCTCTCCACTTGTTTGCACCACCTACCGCGAGGTCGTCCTCTACTGCGCCGTCCGTCCGGGTTGGATTCGAAGACTTTCTTAGCGGGAACGTTGGGCTCCATCCGCTCTAAATGACCCAGCCATCTTAGTCGCTGTATGTGAACTCTTCTGGCTAAGTCGATGTCCTTGTACAGGCCGTATAGTTCGGCATTGTACCTTCTCCTCCACTCACCGTCTATGCAGACGGGACCAAAGATCGCTCGAAGAACTTTTCTCTCGAAATAACCAAGGGCATCCTCATCCGGTTTTTTCAAAGCCCATGCCTCTGCGCCATACAGCAGGACTGGGATGATTAGTGTCTTATAAAGAGTTACCTTAGTAGTTCGAGATAGGGCTTTGCTACTCAATTGCCGTTTTAGCCCATAGAAACAACGATTGGCAAGAGTAATTCTCCGTGTGATCTCTCCACTGATGTCATTTGCGGAGCTGACCATAGAGCCTAGGTAGACAAAATCCTTTACTACCTAAAAATTGTATCTGTCTATTGTGGCGTTCTGTCCAAGACGCCGATGTTGGGTGTCCTTTTTTGTAGACAGCATATATTTTGTTTTGCTTTCATTGACCGCTAGACCCATCTTTGCTGCCTCGATCTCAATACTCGTAAATGCCCCATTGACGGCCCGCTGAGTTCTTCCGATTATGTCAATGTCATCGGCATAAGCGAGTAGTTGTACAGACTTGAAGAAGATTGTACCTCCGGGGTTGGCTTGTGAGTTTCGCACAATTCTCTCAAGTATTATGTTAAAGAGATCGCATGATAGCGCGTCGCCTTGTCTAAGACCTTTCCTGACATCGAACGGTTCGGTGATGTTCTTACCGACTTTGATGGAGCAGCGAGAGTTCCCCATCGGCATTCTGCACTGATCACCACTTACTGCTATGCAAATTGTATCTCACCGATGTAGTGCCTCCCCTACCAAAGCGTAAGCCAAGGATTTTTACACGGATACGATGTGAGATAAGATACTGAACGATGGGATACGGAAACATTTGCGCGGCAAATATCTGAAAGGTTTGAACGAATTCCAATTGTTCCATCAACAGCGGTTATTGCCTCTGCGGGAGATGTTTGTTGAGCGCTACAGTTCCTGGTGAACCTGGGCCTCAACCAACAGGACTCTCCATTTAGCTCGGTCTTTAGCTAATTGCCTCCAGTTGCGCACTCCAAGTTGGTCGAGGTCCCCTTGAACTTGTGCGGGCCACCTACGGTGATGATTCCTTCTACTACGTCGTCCCTCGGGGTTAGATTCGAAAACTCTGCAGGCCGGAGCGTTGGTGTCCATTCGCTCTACATGTCCTAGCCATCTCAGACCTCCAATACGCAATTTGTTGACTAGGTCGATGTCGCTTGTACAGGTCGTATAGTCCGTGATTGAATCTTCTCCTCCAAAACCCGTCAACGCAAGCGGAACCGAAAATCTTACGAAGAATTTTTCTCTCGAAGCGACCAAGGATATCTTCATCCTTTTTTAATAAACTCGGTATATGTTCCACTCTGATCTATGGTCATGAAATTTGGGTAGTCACCGAAAGAATAAGATCGCGGATACAGGCTGCCGAAATGAGGTTCCTTCGCAGTGTTGCTGGAATAACTCGTAGGGATCGAGTGCGCAACACCGGAGTACGCGAGGCGCTCAATGTTGAGCAGCTACTTCTCCGAACGGAATAATCTATGCTTCGTAGTATAGTATAGTTGCTCCCAGACCGGCTTCTAAGATGTTTTTTTTTTTTTTAAGCTGGGTGGAAGTACTCTTCAAAAGACGAAACTGAGCCTCTACTGAGTAACAGGGTGGGACTTTTACCCACTAACCCCTTATCCCTATGGTACCGCCTTCTTGGCATTTCATCGTAGGGGGGTTTCTGACTTAGTTATTATTTGTGTTCATGGACTCTTTTCTCTCACGTTCCAATATTCTTAATTTGCTCATGATATTTTTGGCTATTTCAGACACTGCACCCTAAGCCTTTTGGCTCTTCAGTATTTCACCAACGCCCAAGACGTGCCATGATTGCTGTGCCATCAGGTATGCGACTTCCCGGCAGGCCTAGAAATAGATGGTTGGACCAAGTCCAACATCTCTCCTGGAGCCATCTAGGGATTCCTCCTGATGAGTTGGAGTCAATGGCGGAGGATCTAGAAGGATGGAGGGTCCACCTGAGCATCCTAGCCCCGAGGCCCTTATGAAGGATTAGCGGGCCATTGAAAATGTATGTATATATGTATGTATTTACTGTGCTTTAGACACATACCATCCTGTGGATTTAAAAGAGTTAAAAACGTCGTTCACTGGTCTGTCTGCAAATTCGTCGATGTCCTGCAAGAATTTTCTCCCGAGAAATGTATTCGTTAGGCGGTAGAAGCATGTGCAAGAAAGCTGTTGTGCCCTCTTGGACGTCCTCATCATCGCAGTCTCTGCAAATGTCCACTTCTATTAGTTGTATTTTTTCTTCATATGGTACCACAGTGGGTTATGCCCTGTAATGACTCCTATAAGGGTGTATAGGTGTTTCCTATCTATTTAATTCTTCCTGTTATTCGCTTATTAAACAGATACTA
Source organism: Brachypalpus laphriformis (assembly GCA_945910035.1). Classification (NCBI taxonomy): domain Eukaryota; kingdom Metazoa; phylum Arthropoda; class Insecta; order Diptera; family Syrphidae; genus Brachypalpus; species Brachypalpus laphriformis. The sequence goes on from OX246756.1 coordinate 42,896,756, forward strand.
AAATATTCTTATTGAAGCACAGGCGCTCAAGGGCAGCCACTATTAAGGCTTTACTGAATTCCTCGTGCCGAAGTGTGCAAGGCGGGATGCTCACCAATTAGTTAGCTTGTTCCAAGTTTAGTGTCTTCTTGTCAGTTTATCAACGCTCTCCTTTCCTGGCATACTCTCATGTCCAGGGACCCTGCAGGGTCTTACATTTTCAAGAAATTTGAGCTCTTTAAGAAAAAATAAATAAATATTTGGCACAACAGTTCTTCAAGTGCCTGGGACTAGCTTCTCGCAACCACTTGTGTTGTGTAGGTTATATTTATTGACAAGAATGAAAGGAATTTACAGTTTACGAGTAGTGTCGTATGCGAAGGGCAATTGTGGCAATCTCGTGACAACAATACTCAACAATACTCTCGGATGTTGGTCAGACGTTCGCGAGATGTGGGACCGTGAAAAAACGTGTTGGTGTTTTCTGGGATTCGAACTTGGAACTTCACGTGCAATGTTCCGACACACCAACCACTCTTTACAAGCCTTTATTGAATTTCTGTAACAAATATCGCTTATATCCCTGCTTGGCTATCGATGATAAAGATGATATCCTCTGGTGGTATTGCTCTCATTCCAGTCTTATAAGCGGCTGTTGTCGGTGATAAGACCTTCACTTGGAAAACGCTTCTGTGTTGAATAAATCTTTTATAAAGCCTCTCTCCTTACAACAGTTCTGTGATTTTCAGAAATTCGAAACGCCTTCCAAACGTCAAAAACTCTAGCACTTGAAGCTGGTACACAGTCATCAGTCCTCTTTTCCTGTGATTTAGGTAAAGGTGGTTCATTACTACAGTCGAACCCCACAGGCGGATCAGTAGAAAGGCGGTGAAGTGAGGGGGTTGTGATCCTTTATTTTCAGATCATAACCTCGCTGATAAAAGGAAGAAGAAGAAGGTCCATTACTACAGTCATGGGCGATGTATGCACTCATTTTTTAAAGGGTCCCATAAAATGTATTTGAATCTTGAAAACGTCGCCTCAAACGGTTCAAAAGTAACTAACGGGTGGGCCATCTAGTGATTTCTTTTGAAATCATAGGTTATTTTGACACTGACAGCTGTTTCCTGCTCCAAATCTTAACATAAAGTCAGTATCATACCTCCGCGGAAAGAAATGAGTCGCTTTACGCTTGAACAACATTGGAAAATATTGAAAACTTATTTCCAAAGTGAGTGCTGTGTAGCCCAAACGTTTTTTGAAAAGAAGTTTTGGCCGAAATGAAACACCCACCGCGCCTGCTGTGCGGAAGTTTGTGCAAAAAGTTCGTGAGACTGGTATGCTAGTGGACAACACTCATGGTCCCCGTCGTCGTACGGTGCGCACAGACGAGAATGTGGCTGCTGTAGCCGAGAGTGTGAAACTCAATTCACGAACATCAACTCGTCATCGATCTCAACAGCTCAACATTTCACGCACTAGCCTGAGGAGGAATCTGCACAAAGATCTGTGATTATTCGCTTACAAGGTCAAATTGATTCAGCAATTGAAAGCGCATGACCATCTGCTTCGTTATTGCTTCGCAGTTTGGGCCTTAGAGCAGCTTGAATTGGATAACGATTTTGGGCGAAAAATCATCTTTTCTGACGAGGCACATTTTCATCTCGGCGGCTACGTTAACAAACAAAATTGCCGCATCTGGGGCTCGGAAAACCCGAACGTTATTATCGAGAAGCCAATGCATTCACAGAGAGTGACAGTTTGGTGCGGATTGTGGAGTGGTGGCATCATTGGACCATTTTCCTTCAAAAATGAGGCTGGGAACAACGTTTCGGTCAACGGTGGGCGTTACAGAGCCATGTTAACGACTTTTTTTTTACTGAAATTGAAGACATGGATTTGGACGACCTCTAGTTCATGCAGGATGGCGCGCCATGCCACACAGCCCATGCCACAATCGGTGTTTTGCGCACCAAATTCCCAAACAGTGTTATCAGCCGTCTTGGCGATGTCAATTGTGCGCCTCGGAGCTGCGATTTGACCCCTTTGGACTTTTTTTTTTTAGGAGAACCGTGAAGGACCGATGTTATGCCAACAATCCGGAAACGATTCAAGTACTTAAAGCCAATATCATCCAAGCAATCCGTGAGCTACAGCCCGAAACCATCAACAAGGTCTTGGAAAATTGGAGTGATAGAATGCGCCACTGCGTGGCCAGCCGAGGCAGCCACTTAAATGACGATGTATTCCATAATTAATGGGAATGTTTGCTCTTACTAATAAAGCCATAATACATGAAAAAAATTTCATTTTATTGCATTTTTAAAAAGAAACTTGTAGTTGGCCCACCCTGTATATACGTACACGTACGTCTTGAATCCACTAGTGTTCCATTTAACCCTTCTGGTACGAAACATTAAAAAAGGACTAAGCACTCATTGCTCAAAGTTTACATGGGAAACAGTGCCTTCGTTCGAAGTACTTTTTATGATGCTGCTCTTCAGAATACTTACCTGAAAGCTTAAATCTTCTTACTTGAGAGCTTTCTGAGTTTTCACAGGAAAGTTATAATCTTTTTGGTGGACTTAAACAATCCAAAATTGTAATTGGTTCCCATCTATCGAATATTTCAGTTTTATGTCAGTGGACATCTTGCAGAACCTGTGCCAGACGTATATAGTACTTCTTGGATACTTCTTCTGCTTCTAAACGTATTATTTATAAGTATTTTGTGCATTATAACATCATCTACAAGAGATTAAACACCAGCAGTTCAAAAAGTGTACATCTATATACATACCTTTTTTTTATATAAAACCTTGTGTAGCGACTGCTAGGCAGACTCAAAATAAAGGTGCCCATATTCTTTGGTCAAACAATAAACGGTCCGAGTAAAAGATGAACACATTCACGACAGGTTCAATAATTGACCAAATCGCATAAAATTCTTTGCAAAAAAAGAGTTTGCTCCTCATTTTGTTATAAAGAAAAGTATATACATATCTACAAGTCCATCGTTGGTCCCTTTTTATCCGCTGCAGAAGCCACCGTCATTTATACATCCACTATCCACACATGCGTAGTCGTTAAAAAGAAACCATTGAAAACAATAATTTTATTAATCATGACAACTGCTTTGGAAGCTCTTTCATCTCTTGTGTTTCGTCTTCAACTTCTTTTGCCTGGTGTACCTTTTTTTTAAAAAAAAAAAAAAAGCCTTGCGTGCCTTCTGCAATTCGGCCTTTTATCGAAAACATATTCATGACCATGATCTTTGCACCGGTTCTCCAGGAAAAAAAAGACTATATTTCTTTTCAGAAACATGGCTATGATGAGGTTAATTGTTTTGTGGTCCGCTCTTTTTTGATTTAAACGTAAAAATAAACTAAATAAACAATAAATGAATATATTCAGAAATAAAACACTACTGGCGAGTAAGTGAAGATAAAGGGAATTAAAATATAAAATTACAGTAAGTCACTTTCATTCTAAATTCTTCTCGAAAAGACGATATTTATTTTTTTTTTATTTTTTACTTTGTCGGGATAGGAAACGTTCGACTGGAGAGCTAACCCTGATTTACCCACTTTATTGTTATTTCCTTGTCTTTCTAAGAAAGCCAAGCAAGCACTTCAGCGATAAGGAGTTTACATTACCAGCACTCGCCACATCAGCACCGAGGATCTGCCAGCTTATAAAAGCAAAGGCCGGACACTCGCAGAGATAATGTTGCGCAATATGGTCGCTGTTTCCACAAGCGTTGCAGGTTGTAGTGTCACGTTGAGGTGCTTGGCGAAAGCTAAGTAACCTGTCGGTAGTCTTTTCTGCTGAGAGACTGCAAGAATGGCGCTGATTTTTTTCAGGTGTCCGGGAGCATTTGTTTAGTTAACCTATATCCTGGAGTCATGCCACACACAATTGTGTTCGTGAGAGAGCCAATCGTCAATGAAAGCCCTAACCGAGGACTCAGGGAGAAAGCCTCCTCTGAGCTGTGTCTAGCCATTTCATCGGAGATCTCTGCCGTGGCACCCAGATAAAAGACAACGAATTCAGCCTTGTGACCACGTTCTGAGAGTTTTTGGTTTCAAAAATACAAAACTTGACTGGTTTTGGAATCATTCTTAAAAAGACGACTACTTTCCACTCCTCGCGTGGGCGCCGTGGCGCAAGTAGTTAGTGTGTCGGACCACTGCACGTGAGGTTCCAAGTTCGAATCCCAGAAAACACCAACAAGTTTCTTCACGGTCCCACCTCTCGCGAACGTCTGAAAAACATCCGAGAGCCTCGAGAAAGCTTCTCAAAACAAATTGCCCTTCGGATACGCCACAAAACTGTAGATCCCTTCCATTCGGGTGAAGAACATAACGCACACAACCTGAGTGGTTGCGAGAAGCTAGGCTCTGGCACTTAAAGCGCTGTTGCGCCAAATATATTTTTTTTTTTATTTTTCCATTCCTGGCACAGAGTCTATCCGAGGCCAGTCCTAAATACAAGGAAAGTCGACTCTGAATATGCGCATCAGCTGAAGTTCTGGTGTCATTGTATCACACGGCATATCCATGAGACCAGAGTCATAAGATAGGTGTCGCGCAAGTTCATAAAAATTCCAGTGTGGAGTATACCAAAAACCACCCCGCCTAAGATGATGGATGGCTTTGGTAGTGCAACCCATGATATAAGTATCAAGAGGAGGTAAGTTCAGCAAAGCATCTAGAACAGAACCAGGCGTACTCACAAAACCTCTAGTGCAGCTGAGACAAGCCATCGCCATTCTGCACTAACGGAAGAGCTTGGTAGGAATGCCAAGACTTTGTATAACTCGTCTCTATACACGCTATCATAAGCAACTTTGAAATCGATGAAGAGGTGGTGCGTATCGATTTTACATGAGTCTTTTCCAAGATATGCCGTAGTGTGAATATTTGGTCAATGGTGGACTTTCCAGGCCTGAAACCGCACTGATAAAGACCTATTAGGTTGTTGACGATCGGTTTTAGGCGTTCACATAGTACGGCAGATAGGACCTTATACGCGATGTTGAGAAAACTTGTACCTCTGTAGTAGGCTCAGTTCAGAGGGTCTCCTTTCTTTAGGATAGGACAAACGATGCAGAGGTTCCATTCATCGGGCATACTTTCGTTTGACCAGATGAGCTGGTTCATAATCTTTACCAACTCGTTCTTCTTCTGTCTTGGAAAGTTCAGCGGCAAGGCCGTCGGCTCTAGCAGCTTTGTTGTATTTGAGTTTAGATATCGCTATCCTCAGTTCATTCTGATCGGGTTGACGGGAATCTTGACTGTCATCGTTATTGTTGAATGCCTCATTTTGCCTGACAGCGGAATATTGGTCGTCATTGCCGTTTAACAGTCTACAGATATGTTCCTTCCATATCCTCAGCACCGACTGCGATTCTACTACTACTCGTATATTGCCATTTTCATCGTAGGGATTAATGCGATCAAATCGCACACTACGAGTATTGCTGAGTATGGAATGAGTTTCGTCTATCAAAGATTCTCCACATCCTAGCTTAAAAACAACCGTTGTAAGCATCAAGTCAAAACACCAATTTTCTTACGAGGGTGTAAGTACATGCAGCAAAATAAAAGCTCTTCAGAGTGAGAAGGAACAAAAATACAAGACTTGTTTGCAAGACATATGAGCGGAAAATAAAGGGGAGCACTAACTCCTCCGAAAGAGTATGAGACGCACGATTGAATCGATAGATAAGTGTCACTGCTACATGATTGGTCCTTATCAGCGTTGGGTTTAGGGCAAGGAAAGTTCACCATTGTTACTGTGCGGAGTTTGAAGAGAAAGCTTACGAATTTTAAACCGTTTTTAGACATGAGCTTTATAGAGCCAAGTGTAGTATTGGCATGGCGTGACATGGATGACTTCTGTACAACAAGCCTTTCAACTTTAGAATTGGCAACAAACTACATACGTACACAATACACATACATACATACGTTTTCAATGGCCCGCTAATCCTTCATGGGGGTCGCGGGGGTAGGATGCTCAGTTGGACCCTCCATCCTTCTCGATCCTCCGCCATTGACTCCAACTTATCAGGAGGAATCCTTAGACGGGTCCAGGAGAGAGGTCGAATTTGGTCCAACTATCTATGTCTAGGCCGGGGAGTCGCCTACCTAATGGCATGGCAATCATGACACGTCTTGGAAACCGGTCTGGGGACATACGTACTACGTGACCAAACCATCGAAGCATAGATCGTTCCGTTCGGAGAAGTAGCTGCTCAACATTGAACGCCTCGCGTACTCTGGTGTTGCGCACTCGATCCCTACGAGTTATTCCAATAACACCGCGAAGGAACCTAATTTCGGCAGCTTGTATCGGCGATCTTATTCTTTTGGTCACTACCCAAATTTCATGACCATAGATGAGATTTGAAACATACACCGAGTTAATAACCGATAGCTTAGCTTGAACACTGGGTTCGGCATTCCTTATAACAGATTGGCCAAGCTCTCTCAAAATTCATCCAGCCTGACCAATTCTACAGGATAACTCGGCATTGCTCTTCCCATCGCCCGTGAATAAGGCCCCGAATCACGTAAACTTATCCACCTGCTTCAGTGTGACTCCACCGATATGCAGATTGTACTGAATGGGTTTTTTGGAAACGACCATTACTTCTGACTTGTTCACGTTGATCTTCATTCCAACATCCTCACAAACGGCTACAAACCTTTCGAGTGCGCGCTGAAGTTCGGTTTGAGAGGACCCAAGGATGACCAAATCATCTGCAAAGAGCAGATGACTAATCCTTAGTTCTCCCACTTTGAAACATTCCCAGCCACGGCCGCGCTGCAACATCCAGTCCATATATACAACAAAGAGAAGAGGTGATAAAACGCTACCTTGTGAAAGGTATTGATTTAACAACGTTTTTCCGAACACAACTTCTACAGTTTGTATATAAAGACTAAATCGCCTTTAACAGGAAACCATTAATCTCATACTCCTATAGAAGACTCCAGAGTTTGCCTCGAGGAACCCTAACGTACACTTTTTCCAAATCTATTATACAAAACAAGAGTAGATAGGTTTAGCACACTCCCAGGCCTTCTCAAGAACCATTCTGAGAGTGAATAACTGATCGGTTGTGCTTCTACCGGGACGAAAACCGCACTGCTTATCCCTCCAACTGTCCTCAACCACAGCTCTGAAACGCGTTTCTAGGACTTTACCGAAGACTTTTCCAGGGAGACTTAAAAGAGATATACCAATGCCAATCACTATGTGTTTCACCGCATTCCCAGGCCACTGTAATGACACGCGAGAGCCATTGCACTCCCTCTTTGTCTAAAGCCTTGAGCGTTTCTGGTCGGATTTCATCTACACCAGCAGATTGCTACTTTTACAGCTTTGATTGCTAAAGTTACTTCCTCTACCGTATGACTACTTTTCGCCCTACTCTCGACCATAGCCCTGTCATCTTCGGGGCCCTGTTCGGGATTGAGCAATTCTGAAAAGTGCTCGCTCCTTCTGGGTAAGATGTCCTCCTCATTGAAAAGAAATATACCGTCTTTGAATTTGACTCCTTCAACGATATTCAACTTTCTTCCTCTGAGTCGGCGGACGGTCTACCAGAACATCGTATTTGCAGATCTGTGGTCACGTTCCAATTTCCAATGTTTGTTATCCTTACTCGATGTAATGGCGTGAGTGATTTCACCTAACTCGATTTCGTGGTCAAGGTACTAAATAGTATTTACATATTGTACATGTATATTTCAGAAGTTGTAAGCGGTGATACATTCAGTGGTGACGTATAGATAAATAATCTTCGGAAGAGATAACTAGAATCTGAAACCAGTCTTCGATTTGGCAGGAACATTTCTTGGATGCAGTGTTTGGAAAAAATCCTTTTTCTTTTTTATATTCGAGTGGCTGACAATTGCTGTTCCCCGCTGGGGCTTAAACCTGCATACATTGGGTAACAAATAAACACGCTACTCACGGCACCATTACAACCCTTGCCTCTGTGATACTACCACACTAATTAGGCGATTAGGCGTGAGAATATCAAGTATGTATGAAGAAACGCACAGGTCGATATTTATGGATGTCTCCGCAGGATTTGGGTAAGTGTTAGGTTTACACATTCTTCATGTTTCGACGAGATTATGATCTGAACTAAAAGGAGTTCACTTCACTCCAATTATATAGCAGGCCTACCGGTTTTGGATCATTTCGTTACTGAGGCAAATCAAATGCTGGTGTCGTTGCAATTGTGTGACCCAGCCATTCATAGGCCTGCCTTATATCTTTCACGATATCTTTGGAATGTTCATTGATATTGCCTTTTACGGGGATCAAATGATCTCTTCTTTGAACGGAGTCGGACGCGCTCTATTTTTCGTGAGATGGTTTCTTTGACGCGAATGTTTCCACGGATCTTCGAAATTCTTATTCGATCAAGCTTTGTCACTCCTGCTGTAATGCGAAGAATTTTTATCTCAGCTGCCGTTAATTTACCCTCATATGTTCTGTACATTGTCCAACATTGTGAACCGTAAGTGAGTGCTGTGTGCACAACTGCGGTGTACAGCATTTCAGCTTCGGGAACATTTTTCGGTCACAGAAGTTGGCCGAGTTTTCTCGCTACTTCATCCACCCTACGCTTACGCGATGCTTGATGTCATCATCACAGGTTGCTTCGCTATTGATCATAGATCCCAGATATTTGAACTTTTCGCACTTGGGAAGCACTGTTCCATTCAAGCAAATGCCTGGAATAGGCCTGAGTGGATCAGAGAACGGGCAGCACAAGTACTCTGTCTTTTTTAAACTAATGCGATACCCACTTCCCTCCCAAACGTCCATCCATACGGCAAGTGCTCGTTGCATGGACGTAGGATCTTCATTTATGATGGCTTTATCATCAGGAAAGAATAACTGGTGGAGTTTAGGGTTCATCACTTTCCCTTAAGCAGATAGTCAAGGAATGCAATAAAGAGCAAATGACTTCAGACGCTTTCCTGTTGTACACCGACTTTCGTTCCGAATGCCTCGGTGACTCCAGCAGAGAATCTTACTCTTGTCTTTGTTCCCTCGTTCAAGTATATGCTCATCTGTACGTAGGTTTTTGGAACCCTTCATTGTCTTAGCACCACCCGTATCAGATCTCGTCGTTCTATTTCGACCTGTGCGTTTCTTCATACATACTTGATATTCTCACCATTTCTATACATCTTTGAACTGTAGTGAAATGTTTATTGATTTGTGCGGTTGTCTTTATCGGTTATGTTGGTTTCACTAATACTTAGCTACTTCATTCTGATTATCTTGAGCTAATGTCGATTTTGCTAGATTAGCTTTGTTTGGAGATAAGTGGACCGCCAAGGCTTCGCATCCTACCCTAAGCTGATTAAAATGCGCTGGCTTTCCCTAGGACACCCATTTGGAATGCATCGGTATAGTTTGCACACAGGATTCTATGTTGTACTTAAGAGGCAACACCTTTTATTTTCTTATATCAAATACCGCTACAAATGTGTTTAATTAGAAAATTCGAAAGAAGCTCCAAACTACATAACGAATTTGCCAGGACATTGTTTAGATTAAATTTATCACATAAATCTCAATTTAAGAAACCAATTCCAAAGATATATCATGTATAGAAATGGCACTGTAAATACAGTTTTAACAACCAAACTTAAGAGCAGCGTTAAGCACAAAGAATTGATTCTATTCTATAAATCGTCTAATCAAACAAAGGATTCCGGTTCGTCGTCGTCGTCGTCAATTTAGGGGAGCTGTTAATGATTCACTCGCTTATAACCTTTTAGAACCACCCAAAGTTGGATCAAAGTGATGATCAACAGTGAGCGACAATTTATCGATACGAGTCAGATACTCGACTCTGTTTGTTTGAATGCTTCGCAGAACTTCAGCACCGAAATTTCGGTCAAAAATCAAACGTGACCGCGAAATTTTATTTATTAGTTTCATAAATATTTTCAGAACTCTCTTGTCGGTGTCGCTGCTGCTTTTACTTGAATTGTCGGTTTATAATACTCTCTTTTACCAGGGCGTGTGATCGTCAACAACAACAACAACAGCAGATGATCGTGATTATGATAATTTCTGTTTGATTTTTTTTTTTTTTTTTTACCAACAATTGCTGCCAAACTCAGGTAGAGATACACAAGACACCCGTATGTCTCTCGTTTGGCTTATATCACATTTGAATATTCACGACGGTAAAAGATTAAAATAAAAAAGTCGAATGAAGAAATAACAAACTGAAAATAAATCTCAAATAACAAAGCGAGAAACGTGTCAATTTGAGGCAAACGAGACCCCAGCGTACACACGCATTCCACACGAGGTGGGTACCCCTTACCGCCGCCACTGCGTCTCATGGTGGTCGTCGTCGTAGTCGCTGTCGTCGCGCCAAAACGCCGATGGAGTCAACTGGAGTTCAACCGGAGTTGAACTGCTCCCGCAATAATCCAATTGAAATGGTTTAATTGAAGATTTCATCATTTGAATTTCTCGCCGGGGCCCTCCTCGTCTCAAGTCCCTCATCCGCACATTATTTGTTTCATTGGACAGTTTTTTGTTTCATTTTGTCTTGTGAATGTGTGTTTGGTGGTGGGTCGGTTTTTGGACGCTTTTTTGGTTGTTTTTTGTTCGCATCTTACGTCTTTTCTTTGATTTATTGTTTTGTTACGAGAGAAGAAGTAGAAAAAAATAAAAGAGGTGAAATTTTTGGACTTCTTTGTCTTGAAGGTTTTTTTTTTCTCAAAAAAAAGAAAAAAAGTTTGATTCGGTAGAGTGTTGTGGGCAGGTAACCATTTGGAATTACGACAACACTTACTCCACCCGGAGTGAAACGCGACCACATGCAGCAGCAACAAATAATTAATTTTATTAAAATTATTTTCTTCTTCCGGAAGACTACTACCAAGCTGAAGCTGGAGTAGGAGACTTTTTTTGTTGGCCAAACCGAACATTAGTTTTTATTTTGGAAACGTGGTTTGAATTGCGCCGGACGGACAGACAGAACAATGAACAATAATGTTTCCCACGAAATGTTTTTTTTTTTTTTACGATCTGTTGTGCCAATTCGTTTGGTTCGGAGGAACGACATAATTTCTTTGGAACTCATTTTGAACTCATTTTGGGTGAGTTAAGAGTTTCTTGGACAACACCAAATTTTGTGTAACTGTGACGGCAATTGTCACGTTGCGGATTCGAAGAAGTAGGTGGATGTTGTCATATGAGTCAGTGATGTAAGAATCATGGTAGTCAAGCAATTGGCTTCTAATGTGGCACTCTGGGTACCATCAAGCCCAGTAAATCAAAATGTTCGTTGAATAAGCGGTCAGTCATGTTCCCACTAAATCTTACCACCTCTCTTGTAGCTCTTGAACGGGTTTTGTTTAGATATTTCTGCTGGTCAAAAGAAGTTTTATAATTCCAATAAGAGTCCTTAATTTGTTAAAAAATAACTGATTATTCCCTATGAAGTAAAAAACTGAAGGAGGTAAAAATCTTCAACAAGACACTATGAAGTTCGCCAGCGCGTGCTCATAGAAGTATGGGATTCTTACACACAAAAACCCTCCCTTCAAAACATACTTGTTTTTATTTTTACTAGTATTCGACTTATCAAGTAGTTTTCATTTCACGAAATAAGGGTGTTTTGCAGATGCAGGCGAACCCCACAGGCGGATCAGTAGAAATGCGGTGAAGTGGGAGGGTTGTGATCCCTTGTTTTCGGATCATAACCTCGCTGATAAAAGGAAGAAGAAGAAGGATGTTTTGCAGATATGTACCTTCCCATTAGAAGTTCATACTAGCTCCGCAGTTTAGACACGGTTACTTATCGAGCCAAGTCTCAAGGTTTGGTTCTTTGTAGACGGCGCACTGTGGGTCAGAAAGCACCAAAACCCCGTATTAAATAAAAATTGGAATTGATGATAAGAAATCGGTTTTTTTTTTTTGTATAATTAAAATTCCAGGAAATACTACGCTGAATGAATAAAATCGTTCCCTCAACGAGACGCTTCGCAAGAAGTCTATTAGTTGCAGCCGTTTAGCCACAGTCATAACGTGTGTGTTTCGCGACTGATTTTTACTAAAAATTAATAGTTTTTTGTGATCTTACTATGAAAAATAATTTATTTTTTTAAATGGGACCTTCTAGCTCAGTTATTTCCTAATCCGCAAATAATTATTATTTTGTAAACAAATATACGCATTCCTAATAATCAGGTTATTTTTTGAGTCGAATTTACATGAACGTTTTTTTGCATTTGTTTTGAAATAAAGATGAAAATAGTTGTGTATAAATCTACATTAAGCAAGCAAATAATTTTTTTTTCTATTCAGTGTATATTCTGCTTTCAGTGTTTTTGCCGTTTTTTAAGAAAAAAATAATGAATAAGATGCGTTATAAATCAAAAAAAAAATCAAATTCTCATCTCATCTATAAAAGAGAACGCGTTTTTTCTGTTTGTCCGCGAATAGGGAGTAAGTACGTAAAGGTACCTCAACAATATATATATCAATCGATTTGTCGTGAGAAGAGGAATAACTTAGGATACAGTTTAGTATCCTGAATCCGTTATTGGGCTCTTAAACCCATTTTATATGTTTTTTTACTGACAAAAACAATTTTTCTATGCTTTACACACATATGACTACGAAATGGCTGAACTGATTTGAATATGACTTAATTCCTCGATTAGTACATTTCCTACTGAAGAGATTGATGTATAAATCATTGTCATATGATTCTTATAACAGAAAAATTAAGCAAAAATATAATTAGTACATTTCCTACTGAAGAGATTGATGTATAAATCATTGTCATATGATTCTTATAACAGAAATAATAAGCAAAAATATAATTATTTGAGATGTAAAAATATCACAGATATGCGTGGGTCATTGCAGTCAATGGCCCACCAGTGGAGTGCAAGCATATTCATGTTCATCAAACAAACTACATCGTTTAAAAGAAAGTCCCCAAAACGTGAATGGCTGGGATAATCTCGGGAACCACTGAAGGGATTTGGATGCAGTTTTTACTGTTATGATCTGCATTTCCCGGGGAAGATTGTATTAAAAATTGCTCTAATTTTCCTTTAATGAAGACTACTGTCAGCAGCCATGCAGCAGAGGCTATCGCTGCAATATTGTGTATATGTGAGTATATGGGCGCGCTGTTTTGAACTTTAGTATGTGATCTCTTCTGGAATAAAAATTGCCAATGCCAAATCGAAGACATTTTCAAACCTTCATGCTATTAAGAGATTTGGCAATATACGCAACCATATGTACACATAATACATATGTACATACATACAGACATATTCTAATATTTTTTCCATTTTATTAAATGAGATTTTGTTGATCGTTGAATTTGTCCACATTTAAGAATGTTTTAATAGATGTAAAATAAACTATTAACAGAGTGGCGTAGGTAGTATATTACAAGTTGAATACTCATACTTTAAGTCTATTTTCCTACCTTTTAGAAGGTGTGTTTCGAGAAATACTTCAGGTAATTATACGTGTTTTTCAATTGTAATAAACTATTTCATTGAAAGGACACTGCCTATCTGTAAATAAAATATTCTGGCAACCGTTCGCCGAATCAGAGGAAGAAAGTTGAATATAGTGAAAGGAGTCAAAACCAAAGACGGTACAATGCTTTCCAATGAGTGATGGAGATGAAGCGAGCACTTTTAAGAATGCCTCAATCGCGAACAAGCCATGTCATCAGGAAGATGATAGACCCATGGTCGAGATTTTGGCGATCAAATCGCTAGAAGTTGGCGAATCTACCGGTTTGGATGAAATCCGGCCAGAAATGCTAAAGGCTTTTGGTAAAGAGTGAGTGGAATAACTCTCACGTGTCATTAAAGTGGCATGGGAATGCGGTGAAACACCTGGTGATTGTCCCTCTTTGTAAACAAGGGGACAAAAGATTGCGCCAAATACAAGGTTATATTTATTTTAAGTATCCCTGGAAAAGTCTTTGCTAAGGTGTTAGAGACACGTGGCAGAGCTTTGGCTGAGGATAGTTTAGGGGATGAACAATGCGTTTTTCGTCCCTGTAGAAGCAGGACCGACCAGTTATACAGTTTCAGCATGATTCTTGAAAAGGTCTGGGAGCATGCTGAACGTGTATATGGTACACCTGTTTTGTGTATTTGGCGAAATCATGTGTTAGGCTATGATAAGGGCGATTCGGTATATACATATATACAAATTATAGAAGCTGTGTTCGGGTAAATGCCGGTAAATCAATACCCTTCATTATGGGGGTTGGGCAGGGTGCGAAGGGTGCCTTTTGTCACCTCGCCTCTTCATTGTATATATGGACTGGATGCTGCAGTGCAGCTGTGGCAGAGAATGTTGCAAAGTGGGGGACTTAAGGATTAGTCATTCTCTCTTTGGGGATGATTTGATCATCCTTGGTCGTTTGTCGGAAGTATTGATTGTTTCCATAACGCCTATTCAGTACACTCTGCATGTTTGTAGAGTCTCAATGAAGCAAGTGGATACGTTTAAGTATATCGGGGTCTTATTCACGAGTGATGGAAAAAGCAATGTTGAGTGATTCTGTAGAAATGGTCAAACTGGATCAATTTTGAGAGAGTGTGGTCAATCTGTTATAAGGAAGGCCGAACTTACCTATAGTGTTCAAACCTAATTATCGGTTTTTAACTTGGTATATGTTCCAACTCTCACCTACAGTCGCGGATACAAGCTGCTGAAAGAGGTTCCTTTGCGGTGTTGCATAACACCAAAGTACGCGAGGCACTCAATGTAGAGCAGCTACTTTTTCGAACGGAAGGATTTATGCTTTGACGGTTTCGACACACAGGGCGTGTCCCCAGCTGGTTTCCAAGACGTGTCATGATTGCCGCACCATCAAGTTAGCGACCCCTCGGTAGGCCTATAAATAGATGGTTGGATCAAGTCCGACATCTCTCTTGGAGCCGTCTAGGGATTTCTCCAGATGAGCTGGAGTCGACGGCGGAGGTTCAAAAAGGATGGAGAGTGCACCTAATTATCCTACCCTCGCGACCCTCATAAAGGATTAGCGGGTGAACTATTTTAATGACAAAACGGAGAGTGCTCTAAAGAAGTGTACTTGAAATCGCACATTTAAAGACCCAGCGAAGCGGGTACAACCAGCTAGTTATTTTATATATCAATACCATATCTGTCTGTACAGGTACATTTCCCAGGCTCGTCTCTCAACACATCTCATGTGTACTTGAACACAGTTAACCACAGGGTTTATGTGGACAGTAGAGTAGTTTATCTGGAAAAACATTCAGTCCAGAGAAAGTTGAATGGACGGTAGGCACATTCAAACCTTTTAAAGCCCCGGCGGTGACGGTCTGTTTCCAGCACTTCTCCAAAAGTCAATTGACCTCATCCTGCCGAGATTGACAGCTTTATTTAGAGCCAGCTACAATTGGGGGTACATACCACCCACCTGGAGGCAGGTTAATGTGGTTTTCATCCCCAAGCCGGGCAATAGGCCTAGCGAGCTGCCTAAATCATACAGATCTATAAGTCTAACATCATTCGTCCTTAAGACAATGCAGAGACTCATAGATATCCATATTAGAGACCGGTTAGATCTGTCTAACCCTCTGCACTCGAATCAGTGCGCATACAGGAAAGGCAAATCTACAGCAGGTGCCCTTCACTATCTCGTCAAAAAGATAGAGGGAACACTCAGTTCAAGGGAGGTAGCCTTGTGTGCATTTCTTGACATCGAGGGCGCGTTCGATAACCCTGGTTACGACTCGATCGCAAGGGCGATCAGTAGCAGAGGTTTCGAAGAATCGAGCAACCAATGGATCAGGGCCATGCTGGTAAGTCGATTCATTACTTCCTCCTCTGGGGGAGTGTCGGTGTCCATAACTGCAGCCAAAGGCTGTCTTCAAGGAGGAGTTCTTTCCCCCCTGATATGATCTATAGTCATCGACAACTTACTTGGAATATGGTATTGGATAACTCTGGCCACAAATCGCAAAGTTTGGCGCAACCCATTCTCAACCTTATCCACGTCAGATGTAGAAGGATGTCTACATTTAACTTTTACAGAGACACCCAAAGCAGAGACCCAAAGAAGATAGCGAAAACCGTATGTTGTGATGCAATCCCTTCTTGTGTCATGTCGCCTTAGGAGAAATGGCAAAAGCTTAACCATAACATCCATTCCATCTTTGGCCACAGACTGGATGCAATTTTATTGGTTATTGAGTGAATGGCTACTAATTCATGTCCAAACCGGTTTGGCTAGTCATAAAATTAAGTCAGACTACTGAGCGATAGGTTCAAGTACCAACAGAAACCGATTGATGTGGAGCGTTGTTGGTTGTCTGTTGTTTGGTGGCAGTTTGCTGTTGTCCAGTGGCTGGAATTGGTCGCTCTTACGGGAGAGTTCCGCCGTACCTTCTCTTCCAGTTTGTTTAGTCTTTACAGAATACTGTTGAGAGCATCGTTTGTCGGTGAGCTGTTTCTTGAGGGCGCTGGTGAGAGTGCGGCGATCGGTCCAGGCGTTGAGGAGTGACTAATGATTTTATTTGCTACCTCCGCTAACGTATCTAGGTCCCCTTTGACTGCTGAAAGTATTGCCCGCACGTGTGCAGGTAAACGTGAAAGCCAAGTCACTTGAAGAATCGTATCTGGAGTTCCCGAGGTTCTTGACAGGTCCCACATGCGCCGAAGAAGGTGGGGTGGCTGTGCGTCGCCGAGATCGTAGCCTTCGATTAAGCGCTGCAGGCGGTGCTCTTCGCCCTCTTCGCACACTTTAATGAGCCTGCACTTAACCTTTACATATTTGTCAGTGGCTGGCGGAGACAGAAGGATGCCTGAAACCTGCTCCTTCTTACTTAGATGGCGCTACAGTTCAGGGTGAACCTGGGCCTCAACCAACAAGCCTCTCCATTTAGCTCGGTCTTTAGCTAAATGCCTCCAGTTGCGCACTCCAAGTTGGTCGAGGTCCCCTTGAACTTGTGCGCGCCACCTACGGCGATGATTCCCTCTACTGCGTCGTCCCTCGGGATTAGATTCGAAGACTCTGCGGGCCGGAGCGTTGGTGTCCATTCGCTATACATGTCCTAGTCATCTCAGACGTCCAATACGCAGTCCTTTGACTAGGTCGATGTCGCTGTACAGCTCGTATAGTTCGTGATTGAATCTTCTCCTCCAAAACCCGTCAACACAAACGGGACCGAAAATCTTACGAAGAATTTTTCTCTCGAAGCGACCAAGGATATCTTCATCCTCTTTTAATAAAGTCCATGTTTCAGCGCCGTAAAACAGGACTGGGATGATCTAGGTATTATATAGAGTCTCCTTAGTTGTTCGAGATAAGGCTTTACTGTTGAATTGCCCCAAGCCCCAAAAAATCAGCGATTGGCAAGAGTTATTACTCTATTGATTTCTGCGCTGATCTTGTTTGTAGAATTTATAGCAGAGCCAAGGTAGACAAAGTCCCTTACTACCTCGAAGTTATAGCTGCCCACTATGACGTTTTGTCCAATTTGTCGGTGTTGGTTTTCCCTTCTTGTTGACAGCCCTCGTTTATCGCTAAACCATTTTGGCCGCTTCCGCCTCAATGCTTGCAAACGCACCGGTGACAGCCCGCTGAGTTCTTCCGATAATGTCTATATCGTCGGCGTATGCAAGCAGTTGCACAGACTTATAATAGATTGTGCCTCCGGTGTTGGCTTGTGAGTTACGCACAATCCGTTCAAGTACAATATTAAAGAAGTCACATGACAGCGCGTTACCTTGTCTAAAACCTTTTTTGACATCAAAGATCTCAGTGATGTCATTACCGACCTTGATGGAGCAACGAGCGTTCTCCATCGTCAGCCTGCACAGACGGACAAGTTTGGCAGGGATGTCAAAACTAGACATGGCTCTGTAAAGCTCTTCTCTATAGATGCTGTCATAGGCGGCCTTGAAATCGATAAAGAGGCGGTGAGTATCGATTTGGAATTCTTGGGTTTTCTCCAGGATCTGCCAAAGTGTGAAGATTTGATCGATGGTGGACTTCCCTGACCTGAAACCGCACTGATAGGGTCCAATCAGGCTGTTGATAAAAGGTTTATTCGTATTATTCGTCGCCGTTATACAGAAGTAGTTTTTCCATATTCTCAGCACCGACTGTGATTCTACTACGAGGTTTCCATTTTCATCTCTACAGGTTTCTGTACGGGTACTGCTCCTCTGACACGTTCTTTTTACCTTTTGGTAAGACTTCCGTACATTGTTCATCAAACAATGAAACTTGCACCAGGCCCCTTCTTTTGAGGTTGGCAATAACGTACCGGAACTTTGTGTCGTCAGACGGTCTGGACGGTGCGAGGATGGCCTCTAGCTGGGCGAACCAGAGAGATGGTCGGTCGCGCCAAAACTGAGGCAGTCGTGCGGCTACCGAAAGTCCTGAGATTGTCGCCATGTAGGAGTTTGTTTGCGCGGAGGCTGAATTGACGTTGGATATGCTGGCGGAGTCATTTTCTTTGCCTTGTTGCGAGTTTTCCTCGCTCTTGCTTTACTAGCAGTATCTTGCGGCCGATGATGTGGTTGCCCTAGTGGCGGATAATCACGAGATCTGACGAGGACAAAAGCGATGCGTTGTGCTGTATACTGGTAAGTGCATTCGTACAAGCCACCGAAAAAGATAACCGGACAGGATTGTTACGGATGCCGCTGATTTTGATGGATTTGGCGTGGCGGTGGCAGAGAATTGTGGTTAGCAGCAGGCGCGAGAGAATAATAACCAGAAGAAAAAACTTATTCAAACGCAGGGACACCAATGTGAAGTGAGTAAGGGCTTACGCTCTACGCTTCATAACATTAACTTAAACTTTATTATTCTTACACGAAATTACATTACTCTAAACTACTCGATTTACAATATAAAATCTGCGACCTGCTGCTACTGGTCTGCTGCTATTGAACGCTGATGAGAGAAGAAAGACCAAGTCGTAAACGAGAAGTTGAATACAACATGTCGTCTGACGGATGCCAGCTGGGTCGCGTTCCACGGTGGTGGTGCGTGGTGTGTTCGTTAAGTGCAGCGGTGTTGTGGGGGGGAGTTCCTTATCGGACTTGTCCGCTACAGTTTAAATTTGAGAAAACACCAGCAAGTTTTTTTTACCGTCTCGCATCTCTTAAATGCCTGCCAAACCTTCAGGAGCACTATTATCATAAAAATATTTCTCAATTCCGAGTTTAGGATGCTATATACTTACATACATACGTACATACATACATACATACGTTTTCAATGGCACGCTTATCCTTTATGAGGGTGGCGGGTGTGGCATGCTTAGGTGCCCTCCATCTTTCTCAACCCTCCTCCATTGACTCCAACTCATCAGGAGGAATACCTAGAAGGCTCCAGGGGAGATGTCGGACTTGATCCGACCATCTATTTCTAGGCCTACCGGGGGGTCGCCTACCTGATAGCATGGTAATCATGGCACGTCTTGGAAGCTGGTCTGTGGACATACCCACTATGTGACCAAACCATCGAAGCATAGATCGTTCCATTCGGAGAAGTAGCTGCTTAACATTAAGTGCCTCGTCTACTCTGGTGTTACGCACTCGATCCCTACGAGTTATTCCAGCAACACCGCGAAGGAACCTCATTTCGGCAGCTTGTACCCACGATCTTATTCTTTCGGTCACTACCCAGATTTCATAACCATACTTACTTACTTATGTCATGTATCCCCTTGTGGGTCCTAGGGCCTCTAGTTACTACGCCTACGCGCTATCGTGTACGGTTCCTGGCAATGTGTCTGAGTTCTCCCCAACTTTTCCCCAACTGCCGTGCTTCCTTCTCGACTGTTCTGCGCCATGTTCTCTTCGGACCGCCAGGTCTTCTGCCATCTTGAGTTAAAGGGTTCCATTGCATAGCATGGTTCGCCGTGGAACTGTTACCCTTTCGGAACGTGTGACCAATCCATTGCCACTTCCGTCGTTGGATGGTTGCGCCTATTGGTTCCTGACCCGTTCTCTCGTAATATCTGCTATGTGACTTCAGCTCATAGCATCGTTCACATCAAACCAATCCCCATGTATTCTGTCCCATCCGTCACATCAAAAAAATTCGCCCTTGAATTTGTAATGCCCTTTTCCATTCTCACTATCTTCATCTGTATCATGTTCAAATTGTTGTTAAAGAAATAATTAGTTTGTTTGCCAGAAAGTCAAATCCTCACACGAAATACGCGTGTGGAAAAAAATTCTTCGCTGAGAACTATCAAGAGAAATACCAGCCCCCATTCCAAAACGTCTCCAGAACCGTGATGATGTGATGTGAACTGCTCCTGCCGCCATTTCCCTTAACTAGCCCAGATCAAATTAGCATTTCATAAAGAGAAACCTACACCGGGAAAATACGAACTCAAATTGTTACGCCTTATAGCGAACGAATTAACAAACAAACCACACTAAGTGCAGTCACTCAATTCGAAAACCTCACCACCGCGCCGGCCGTGCCAATGAAGACCATTGGTGGCGGTACCTGATAAGCTGTTGAATCGAAAAGAAGAGGCTACCAAGCCAAGTCACTCACTACCACCTTTCCATCATCATCTTTGCCGGTCTTTTGATGGATTTCCTTCAAGAAGCGATTTTCATGTGCGCCCTTGCCTTTCCCCCGAACCAGCTAGCCATCATTGTACACGCTTTGTGGCGCGATGTACTCCTCTTCAAGAGTCTCTGTGAAAATGAGGGAAAAATTGTTACTAATGGATACGTTCGGATGCGGTTCAGTGGCTTTCTAGGCAGAGAGATGCACACACAAACGCTGCTGGCTGAGCGCGTCTTACTTGACTTACTTGAGCTCCAGAAAATTGGGTGCGAGGAATCGAAATGTTTGTGTACGAGTATGTGTGCGGCATCATATCATGAACCGCCAACGCCTTAAGTTTGAACCCCCGGTTGGGTCTTGTAAAGAAATCTACAATCCTATCCATGTAATTTCGTAATGAATTCAGTCGTCATCATGGTTGGTTAAGTCTCTCTGTGTTCTCTTATTCTTCGTCTCAAAGCTCAGTAGAGATGCCGGTGAATATAGAATGAAGACTTCCCCCCGCCAACCCAACAATCCATTCATCCCATAGTCGGTTTTATGGATGATGGCCTAAGCGCGTTCTTATTCCCGACGAAGAAAGGTGTTTGCATGTGTGGTGGTATTTGTTTCGAAGATATGTTTCGACAATTCTCAGGAATTAGGTGTTCCGATGGTCGATTGTAGCGGTGTCATCACCACTTGGGCGCAGGTGGGAAATGTTTGCTTTATCTCGTCGAATGTATCTGCATAGAGAAGGAGGAAACGATGAGGAATTGTATCTATCTAGTTGGATACAGTTCAAACTGTGAAAAATGCGGAATGCATTGCCATGATGACATTGATTCGGATCTTGGTACTTCGTAGTGGATCGTAGGAAAGTTTGCAAATGATCTGAGTATGGTACAGGTCAGTGATAATGGTGTAAGTATGTTCTACGCAAAGCGTAAGCTGGATGTATTCGTAGTTAAATATAGAATCTAACTGTCTGGTCTTATATTGGAAAGAGGTAATTAATTGCCCGGCAGTCGAACATGATGAGATCTAATCTCTAGATGTGAGATACCTTAGCATAGATACTGGTAAGAGAATGTAGTGAACGTGTACTGATTAATGAGATTTTGTTGCCGGTACTTGGATGTGTTTATTTGGCAATTCAAATTTTTGTTTACCTGCAAAGTGATGTTGATTGATTCTCATTATGAGGTTGAGGTTGGGCGGTTTGTCTCCCTCATAATTCACTAACAGGCTTGGATCTTGCTTGTATGACTGGTACAAATGTAAGTGTACCTTATGGTGGGGTCCCTTTCTCGATTTTTAATTTTAGTCGCTCACTATTAAGAGTACCTCTCCTGTGCAGGGCATGCTAAAAAACTTCTTATTGAAATGGTCGAAAGCTTTATTAAAATTGATAAACAGTGGGTGATGTGGCAAAGTTTTGGTATGATCTATAAAGTAGAACACTTAGCGGATGCATTCAGAATGCTGACATTTGTTGAGAGTTGTAATATTATCACATATAAGGCTTAATCTTAAGGCTAAATCACAGAGCTGAAATCATATTTAAAAACTCCTTCTATCGTTCTAGATGACCCTCATCCAAGGTTAACAAAGGATCACTTAACGGCGAATATGTAAAGCAGATACGGTTTAGTATCGCAAGGCATCTCGGAATGCAGCAAATGTTACCTTTAGCTGAAACCAATTTTGAAACCATTCGTAATTTGATACATTTACAAGCTGATCCCTCCTCATCGTACGCAGCGCGTTGATGTAGTACTTGAGCTTGGCAATAAAGCTAAATAACTAAAATTCTGAGTGCTGCTCTTTGGGCTGATGATATAAGCCTTCAGCAGGAGTTCATTAGTTAGAAATGTAGTGCTCATTTGAGAAAAGTCCCGATCTGATTACGACAACAACTTGCCGATAGACAGATTGTCGATTACCTTATAGGGGACCGCATGCTAACTACCACCTCCAACAACGCGTTTATGGTATCGTAGGTCTCTGTAAAAAACACATTACCGCCATCCAAGAAGTGCGATGGGATGGGCCGAGCAAAAGGAGGATTCGAAACTGCGACATCTACTATGACGATTGCTACAGACAACAAGGACAGCGTCTACTAGGGTGCGGATTTGTTATTAGAGGCAGCAAGAAGTCTTGAGTTTCCGGCATGTGGACAAGTGCCTCATGACTATCCGTATCAAGTCTAAACTCGTCAGCATTAGCCTGCACGACATCACATCCGACAACGGACTCGGGCTAGTCGACTTTGCGGCGGGACGTAACTTTGTTGTAGCTAGTACGCGGTTCCCACGTCTCGATATTCACAAGGGAATATGGGTCTCCTTTGATCGAAAAACTGTCAACTAAATCGATCACATTGTGATCGACGCGAGGCACTCTTTCAGTATTCTGGGTGTCTGGACTTTCCGAGGAACCAACGTGGACTCGGATTACTACATAATTGTAACCAAGGTATGGATGCAGATATCCAGAATGGAGGGAACGCAATAAAATACTGTGAAGAAGTTTAACGTCGTAGGGCTTCAATTGCAAGAGGCCGTCAGAGCCAGCCATCAGAGATGCCGCCTCTGACGTATTGGGTTTCTATCGGCCACCATAATTAAACCCCTGGTTTGATGAGGAATGCCGGCAAGCACATGCAGCAAAATAAGAGGCGTACAAGGCGGCGCTGCATAGAATGACTAGAGCTGCTCTCGAGCTCTACGAGCGGAGGAAAAAAGAGGAACATCGACTTCTCAGAAAGAAGAAAACGGAGCATGAGAAGCTCTCGATTGAGGAGATTGAGAGACTTTATTGCAGGAATGATGTTCGACAAAATATTACCAAAAGGTAAAAAGAGCACGCCAGGGTTTCAAATCCAGAACAGAAGTCTGCAGGGACAAAAAAGTAATGTAGTAGTAGAATCGCAGTCGACAATTACCAATATCCCTCTGTCAGGCAAAATGAGGCATTCAACAGTGACGATGACAGTCAAGATTCCCGTCAACCCGATCAGAATGAAGTGAGGATAGCGATATCTAAACTTAAATCCAACAAAGCTGCCTTAGCCGGCGGCCTTGCCGCCGAACTTTTCAAGGCAGAAGGTGATGAGTTGGTAATAACTAATAAGCATGCACCAGCTCATCTGTAAAATCTATTCAGACGACAGTATGCTCGATGAATGGAACCTCTACATCGTTTGTCCGATCCTGAAGAAGGGGTACCCTCTGCACTGCGCCGATTGCAGAGGGATAAGTCTCCTCAACATCGCATATAAGATCCTGTGTCCCGTATAATGTGAACACCTAAAACCGATCGTGAACAACCTGACAGGTCCTTGTCAGTGCGATTTCAGCCGGGTACTCGCTTACGGCGATGACATTGACCTAGTCGGAAGAACTCAGCGGGCCGTCAGTGGGGCGTTTGCGAGTATTGAGAGCGAGGCAGAGAAGATGGGTTTAGCGGTCAATGAAAGCAAAACAAAATATGATGCTGTCTACAAAAAAGGACACCCAATATTGCCGTCTTGGACAGAACGCCACAATAGACGGATATAATTTTGAGGTAGTAGAGGACTTTGGCTACCTGGGCTCTATGGTGAGCTCCGCAAATGGCACCAGTGTGGAGATCAAACGAAGAATCACTCTTGTCAGTCGGTGTTTTTATGGACCAAGGAAGCCCTATCTCAAACCACTAATGTAACTCTTTACAAGACACTAATCATCCCAGCTCTGCTGTATGGCGCAGAGGCATGGGCTTTGTCAAAATCGGATGAGGATGCCCTTGGTTACTTACTTACTTTGAGAGTAAAGTTCTTCGAGCGATCTTTAAGCCCATCTGCATAGACGGCGATTGGACGAGAAGGTACAGTGCCATACTATACGGCCTATACAAGGATATCGACTTAACCAGAAGAGTTCACATACAGCGAGTAAGATGGCTGGGTCATATAGAGCGGGTGCAGCTCAACTTTCCATATCTGATCTCCCGGTTGTCTGTCGAATGCCTTTTCAAAGTCAACCAATACAATATGCAAATCCTTTGATGAATCACGATGTTTTTCCATTATGATCCTTATACTTTGGATTTCATCTTTGGTTGATTTACCCGCGACAAACCCGCGCTGATCATCAGATATCCGCATTATTTTTCGCAGTCGGCCACCTTATACCAGCTTGATCGTTGTTGTCACAGTTTCACGTATCACCCTTCACTTTGTATACAGGGAGAAGGTAACTTTCCCTCCATTGATTCGGCATTGGATCACCTCTCACGAATTTGGAGATGAGAATTCTGAGCCATCTGAACCCGATGTCTCCCATCTTTTTCCAGAACTCAGAGGGCATCTCGTCTGGCCCAACCGCTTTTCCTTTTTTAGAGTATTTGACCGCCTCACTAACTTCTTCGACTGTAATGTCGGGTATTTCTTCACAGTTAGGGGTAGCTCTTGGAAAGTATAGCCGGGAAAACTGATTATTGAAAAGTCTTTCACAATACTGCCGCCACCTCTGCAGAATTTTGTCGTCATCCACAAGAAGCTGGTCATGGGCATTGTTAATTAACTTTGGCGAACGAATCTCCTGGGCATTCCTCCTTCCTTGGGCGGCTGTTTTGAATATAGTTGCGCTCTTGTTCATATCGTCGCAGATCCTGGATAGCTTGATTTACATCAGCAACCGGGGAAGATATTTTCTCCACCTCCCGATACAGGACCTCAGTACTCTCTGCTTGAAGCTGGGCGCACTTCTTCTTCACTTTTTTTCTTCTAACATCTGTATTCCACTTCGTGGTGACCTTTTTCGTCTCTATTATTAGAGGGCCACTTTGACTAAACTTTGAAACCCACTTTCTTCTTATTTACTACTTCTCTAGCTTCATGTTTCTTTGACGTATTGGTGATGTCCTTTTGAAGCTTCTAGCAGTGATATGGCCTTCCTTAAGCAAGTACGCTGTAGGGAATCCCACATATATTGTGCTCTGCACTCTTCATCGTCAGCTTAGTTGATGGTGTGACAGAGGTAACTTTTCACTACGGAAACAAAAGCCCCGCCAATTTCTTTGTCCAAATTGTACCACTTGATTTTCACAGTGACCCTTGTTTGTTTCTGTTAGCAGGAGACGGTGTTGTTGAGCGATCGCCTCTCCCAGGATCAATTTGCATTGATTTACCCGATACTACATGAAACTGGCTACCAAATGGTAGTAAATCTGGGTTTTACTCCCACCGCTGCTGTAAGTGATCAGGTGCCGGCTTTGTTTATTGGACATTGTTTATAACACGATAAGACCGTGTGATCAACAGGAAGGGTCTTGGTGCCGTATCCTAGTCGTCCATGACAGTCTTCATAGTCTTCGTTTGACTTTCCGACATATCCATTCAAATCTCCTCCAACAAATAGAAACTTAAGGATACGTTTGATGGATGGTCTTTAGGAGATTGTGAAAATCTAGCCAAAATGCATCTTTTTCCCTACGTCGCACCCACTATGCGGAGTATATGAACTGACAATATTCCACGGCTTTTCTTGCATTAGTTGTTTGAGAGATATCAAACGATCGCTGGACTTCGAAATGGTCAATGGTGTTATACTCGTAATGCCTAAATCTCATTTGTCCCCTTAGTCGACTTTTACGACAGGCGCTATTTGTTGGGGGCGTTGCAGTGATATTCTTAACCCATCCATGCATGGAGAACAATCAGCTGACTAAACCGCAGTTGGTAGAGATACTAGATATTTCAACTGAAATGAAAGAAAGAAAAATTGGGCAGAAACAAAGTCAGGTGTTAGCGTTGGGTGTCTGGATTACTGGCAGTCGAAAACCAGACCCTATGGTATATGCAACATCGATGCGAACGAAATGATTCAACGCATTAAGAAAGGTGATGAGGCTTGAATCCACTACTTCGATCCCGAAACCATGGGATTTTAGTCCCAAGAAGAGGCCCATGGCACTTTTTCTGAGACCCTCGATGGCAAAGATTCAAAGTGGTTCTTCCAAGGAATCGAAGCACTGGAGAAGTCAAATGAAAAATGTATAAAGTTAAGTTTCAATAAAATCCTTATTTTTCTTGAAAATTTGATTCTGCCTCTCTATGAATGTATGTATGTAGGTACTTTAGAAAATTTCTCCCAAGAAGATCATCATTGAAGTTGCAATCTGATCAAGATGTATGCTGCACAGTAGACCTCTGCAAAAACACACTGTTCAATGGTCTAAGTGCCTTTAATTACCAAAATCTTCTGATCAATTTCTCCAGATCTGTCTAAACCATTTACGCAATAGCTTCAGTTCTCATTGATAACAGAGATAATGTCAATGTCATTATTTTGATCACCTTCACTTCAAGTGAAACAAATTCCATTCTAAAATTCCTCACCTCCAAACTTATCACCTCACACATCCTCAAAAAAAAAGAGATATGTTGTACAACCAATCCATCCCAACAACAGCCACACTGGAAAACAAATCGATGAATATGAATGCGCCACAATAATGGCCATGATGGCATTGTTAATATCCCACTTCACTCCACAAAACACAACCAAACAACACAAGATACGTATCTTTTCCTCCAAAAATATCACCACCACCGATCGGTAAGCATACATCTGTCGAATGATCTTCAAAACGAAAACCCAAAAAAAAGAACAAAATCCACTGCAAGAAGACGAAACAACAAGAAGCGCAAAAGATAAAAAAAAAAAAAAAACACCAAAAGGTGAGCCCCCCTGACAACAATGCATTCCAAAGATGATCGGATCGGTTGATGATCGCTTCGATGATCGGTGCGACAAACAAACAAAAGAACAGGAAAGACGCGCATACACACATAATAATAAATTTTTTGACAGTCCTCCACATAATGCCCAACATCAACAAATAAACAAGAAAACAAGCCGCCGCCGCCGACGATCAATAAGAATACAAGGCCCGCCAGCCTGACTGTGTGAGAGAAAGACCGCTGCAGCCCGAACAATTTTGATGGAAACAGGATGCACCCAAGACGTATCGAAGACGCCGAAAACAGCGCTTAAGAGAGCGTTTCGACAAATTTAATGGGACCCTAATAGCTAGTGGAAGTTCCAGATCGGGAACAAGAGCTCACTCACGCATGCACGCCCTCTGACGACAACTACAACTCATTCTCACTCTTCAAGCGCAGCACACAGCAGTGTCAAGTGCCGGTAGTCTACTGGTGGTAGTGGAGCTCCATCAATGTGTGTTAGGGGATATACAAAGGTGCAAGGTACGTGCCATGTGTACATGGTGTAAGGTGCATCTCTGTCTGTCGGTTTAGGCCTATCTTGCGCGACAGCAGCCCCTAAAATAATTAACCGATGATATACAGCTCAAGCTGCGCAGGAAAAATATTTGTACACCAATCGTTAATGGGCTCCTTAAGGCTGTGTTCAGGAGGACTGATGGCGATCACTAGCAGACGAGTGAATCACAACTCATGGCTCGTGCCATGGTTATGAGAGAAGATTACCTAAAAACAGGAGTTGGACTTGGTCGATGCTGCTGGAGTTGGTGGGGGTGGGGGTTTGAGTGTGTTTTCTTATTCACTAGGCGTAGCTCTGTGTGGTACGGCGCAGGTAATGAAAATCCATTTTATTTGGTGTTGATGGTGTGTGCGACGGTGGTTGATTGTGTGTTTTGTTATCTCTCCTTGTGTGTATGAAATGGGAAGGGATGATTAATGTTTCAATTGAGACAGACAAACAGACAGATCGACTCGAAAAGAAGGAAAACTAGGTAAACGCAACCATCTGCCAGAATGAGAAAGGAAGGACACAGCGTAGTCACAGTGCATGGTGTTTGTGCATTCCTGCATTACAGCTGATCTCTTTTTAGGTATCTGTCGTTTGAATGGAGCTACACAGAGAGCAGTTGTTCTCAGTTTTAATTTTAAAAGGATGTGATCAAGGATTTTAGTTTGTAAATATGTATTTTCGGAAATTATCCACGATTTTGGTGAGGGAAGAAGGAAGGTGTTCTTAGTTTCCTTATCAATTCCTTCATTTTTTCATTTCCTGTCGATATACTGCTAAAGCAAATCTGGTAGGAAACAACATAACGTAGAACTGAAATGTATACGCTTATCTGAACTGGCAGGGCCACTGGAATTGCCATATCGTTATTGGAGGCAGTGTTGATTGACGATTCTCCCTAATAAATTAATAATATAGCATACATTAGCAAAAAGTTCTTTTCATTCCTAACTAACTAACGCCTTACGCTGAATTAGACTGAAACAGAATCTAGGGTCATAAACCCGAACTAGATACGCAGGAAGGTGGAAGCTGCGGAAAATATGTAGCAAGTAAAAGTGCTAGCCATTACCAAGGCTTCACGAGAACTGTTCTTGATGATGTCCTTAAGAAAAGATAACCAGATTGTCAGATCAGTCAAAGCCTTGTCACGACGAGTAACTTATACTCACCCCAAGCAACAACGCTTCACTCGGTTACGCCCCGAAAGATATAGGGTTTACGGAAATGAAATGACCTTTAAAATAGAAGGAAAGGACTCAAAGGAATTATCGACGAACAGCCAACAAAGCCAGAGAAAACAAAAATCGATCTCAGCTCGGAATGTTTCAGAAACGTTACAAACAAGAACTAACACTAACCGGTAACCAAATTAGCTAATGACTCACATAGGCCTACACAAGCGCAAAGTGAAAACCATGTGCCTGTTAAAGGGAGAAATTTATTAATTATGGTTGGCGAGATACACCGACTTAGCTGTTTGATGTGGTTGTATCCGTATCGAATAGAAACTTTGTTTAACCGGATCTGCATGCCCCCAAGCTTTTCCAAATCATCAAAGAATTGTCTGTTTAGGCGGTTCCTATGGAGATCGCTGGGCAATGGTACAGGAAGTGTGTGTTGTTCTCCTCAACATCCGGATCGTCACAACATTTAGAAACGTGTGTTTAAAGGTTCGCGTTCTGTTTTCAGTCTTGTGGCTGTCGCTAGGAAGCCCTATTCAAGGCCAGACATTTTTTTTAGATTCGCTTATGTCTAACTTCTGCATAGGCTGTTTGTGTTCTTAGTGGTTTCAATATCATCTGATCTGCCTTTTCATTTGATATAGCACTCACTTGGACCTGTGTATCCGCTAGTGATGTACAGAGGTCGGACGTCGGATTTTTAATTTCCACTAATGCCATTGTGGCCTGCGAAACAGATAATTACTCCAATCTTATATCGAATTTCGACAAGAAAATGCGCTGATGAAGAAATCACAGCTCTTTAACCTTGGGATGAAGCAACTATGTTCCAGCAGAAAAAGGCTAAGCACAACTAAGACATCACTAAACAAAGTATAGAGATTAGCTTACATCTGCATAGCAGGAGCCACGAGAGCCTGTCCCATAGCAACACTAGAGGTGATCGTAGGACTCATCCATAGCACAAAGTGCTAGAAAGGATCACTAAGGTGATCATACTAAGGTAATCAAAAGAAGTAAAAATGTGTTGTAGTCAATTCCTTTCCTACTGGACTCGCCCAGAGACGATGTGGTCAAGAAATACTGCTTTACAACGAAACTTGACACAAGGCTGAGCAACAAAATAGACTAGAGTGATTTCGACGGAAACCAATTCAAACAGCGAACAATTGTATGGTAGACAGGCGGTACGAACCCAGAACCATGTACTCAGAATTTGTGGGACCTTTTCGCAAAAGAAAATTGCGCCCAATTCAACTTCGACAGAAAATATCGCGGGCAAGACATCGCAATACTGTCAGATAGCCATGACACAATTAAGGCATTAGAGTTACATGAGATCAAATCCAAATAAGTATGGGAGTGCCTTATGCCAATTAAGTAACCCTCTACTGGGGGCCAGGCTATGTAGGAGTAGAGGGAAATAAAGCAGCTGATGCACTAGCAAGAAATGGCTCGGAAACCACGTTCTTTGGACCAAAACCATTCTGCGGGCTAGGACCGCATGTGGGCCAAACATTGTGATCACATTCCTCAACTGAGACAGGCAAACGAACTTTTGGGAAACTACAACCAGAAAAGTAGTAAGACATGCCTACGCGTTAAGAAAAACCGGCTTCGAACTCTGACAGGCATGCCATCGTGTCACTGTAGACTCAAAGAGCACCTCAGAATTTGCCTTCTAAAAGAATGATTAGTCATTTAGTTGATCATCCGAATGCGAGATCCATTCAACATCGTCAATTGAACCCTGTTGAAATGAATTGAAGTGAAGCATAGTGTGAGACGTGCAAACGGCAATATGTCAGCTCACTGGCCTCAAGGACTGAAGAAGCAGCGAGTAGGTGCGACAGTAGGATTGTTTATAGCATCACTAAGGAGCTCATTGGGGGTCGGAACTCCAAACAACACCCAGTGAAGAGTCTAGACGGTAACTTTCTGATTTCGGATGAGGACCAGCTCACTGGATGGAGAGAACATTTTGCTACAGTCCTAAATCACTTAGACGATGGCGGTATGGTATTGAAATCGAATGAGCAGTTCGAAGCAACAAATTCCCGAATTCGCACCGTACCTCCCAGTAAAACTGAAATAATAACAGCAATCAAGTCCCTCAAGAAGAACAAAGCGGTGGGTATTGATGGCATCCCTGCCGAGCTATTTCAAGCGGCGCCAAATACATCGGCAGATTTGCTGCATCCGCTAATACGGAGAGCTTGGGATAGTGAACAATTTCCACAGGATTGGAAAAGGGAGATGATCATTAAGCTTCCAAAGAAGGGAAACTTGATGGAGTGCGGTAACTGGAGAGGTATATCCGTTCTTCCAGCTGTAGCCAAAATAATAGCTAGAATAATTCTAGAACGAATTAAAGAACATTTAGATTCAACTCTCGATGTCGAACAGGCAGACTTTCGCGCTGGATCTTCCTGCATCGACCACATAATCACCTTACGGATCATAATCGAACAATGCGTTGAGTATAGGTCTCCGCTACATTTACTGTTTATCGACTTCGAGAAGGCTTTCGACAGCTTGAATCGAGATGCTATCTACTAACTTAAGCTGTTATCAAGGCTACATACGAGGGCGGAAAGTGTCACGTCGAGCACAATGGTAAGGTATTGGAGGATTTTGAAGTCCAAAGTGGAGTACGTCAAGGGTGCATACTGTCCCCACTATTGTTCTTGGTGGTTATCAGCGATGTACTCCATGCAGCATTGACGGAAGCTAATTATGGAATTCGTTGGACGATGACATCTTACCTTAAACACCTAGATTACGCTGACGATGTTTGTCTACTTTCACTTCGGATAATGGATCGTCATTTGATGGCTCACAATCTAGAAGCTGAGGCAAACAAAGTGGGGCTAAAAATAAACACAGCCAAAACAAAAGCCCTGATCACTTCTTCTAATAACCTCGCTCAACTTAACATTGCCGGAGTCGAGAAAGTTGATAACTTTCTTTATTTAGGAAGTATGGTCTCAGCTAATCGCGGTGGCACCGGATGTGTGCAGCAGAATCGGGAAGGATAAAGCTGCGTTCGGAATGCTATCAAAAATCTCGAGAAGCAATGTTAACAGCTTAAGAATCAAGCTACGACTGTTCCGCTCCAACGTAGAATCAGTGCTGCTTTATGGGTGTAGTACTTGGAAGGTGGACACCATTAACACACGCAAGCTGCAAGTCTTCGTAAACAAATGCTTAAGAATCATCTCGAGAATTTTTTGGTCGAACCGCATCTCCAACGAACAACTTTATCTGAGAACGGGCCAAGAACCTATAAGCATTACTATACGTAGAAGAAAGTGGCAATGGATTGGACACACCCTACGGCGCGAAGACAACTTCATTGCGAAATACGCCATGCAGTGGAATCCGCTCACCAAGGCAAGCAGAATAGCGAGGCGCCCTAGGCAAACGTGGCGCAGAATAGTTGAGGAGGAATGGAGCTCTTTAGGAATGAGTTGGAGGCAGCTCAAACGCATTGCAGAACCTCGAACACGATGGCGCATGGGCGTGGTTGACGCCCTTTGCCCCCCGAGGGGTTAAAGAATCTAAGTAAGTAAAGTACCTAACTAACCTAACTTAACCGAACGCCTAATCAAATCGTTCGTCTAACAGGGTACAATTACTTACTTTACTTACTTAGATTCTTTAACTCCTCGGGGGGCAAAGAGCGTCAACCACGCCCATGCGCCATCGTGTTCGAGGTTCTGCAATGCGTTTGAGCTGCCTCCAACTCATTCCTAAAGAGCTCCATTCCTCCTCAACTATTCTGCGCCACGTTTGCCTAGGGCGCCTCGCTATTCTGCTTGCCTTGGTGAGCGGATTCCACTGCATGGCGTATTTCACAATGAAGTTGTCTTCGCGCCGTAGGGTGTGTCCAATCCATTGCCACTTTCTTCTACGTAAGGGATAGAAAACCTCTACACCACACTCAGGTCAATATAGACCCATTGTGATACCCATGCGGGTAAAGGGGATAGATTAGAGAATCCCTTCCTCGTAAAAAGCAGAAAATAAATCGTCTTTTGTACATATCCTAAAGAAAGTATTTAGTTCTTACTGTGGGCTAGATACAAACCATCCGGACGATTTGATGAAGTTTGCGATGTCGTTTGTCGGTCTGTTGGACAACTCTTCTAAATCCTTAAAGAAGTGTTGTCCAAGGAACTTATTTTTCAAATAATAAAGGCCTAAGCAGAAGTAAAGAAAGTGGGTCGTGTCTTCCTGAACCTCCTCGTCACCGCAGTCTCTACAAAGGTCTTCGTTCATCACACGTAGTTTTTTCATGTGGTACCGCATGATGTTATGCCCCGTAATGACTCCTATTAGAGCAGAGGGATTTTCTATCCCTTTGTATGAGTCTATTGGTACTTGCACTGTCGAATGTAGGTAATAGCTTCCTCATGGTGACACAAGTATCTAAAGAGGTCCACCTGTTGTTAGCCTCCGTTAGGGCTTCGTTTCCTGCTTCGATTTTGAGTGCGCAAAGCGGGATGTACATTGAAGGGCCGGATTGGTCCGAGTTTACTGCTGAGCCTCCGCTAGCCAGTCGTAGGATTTCTCATTCCCTGTACATAGCTATCGATTGCTCGTTAGGCGTTCTGTCATTTTTCCAGTCTTCCCTGCTCGGATAGGTGCTTAGAAATTGCTTCGTGAAATTTAGGTAAGGCGTTGTGTAGTCTGTACTAGATACATTGCCTAGGTATCTCTGCAGGATCGTGGTATGACCTATTGCATTTGGTCTCCAGCTATCTGTTTGGCTTAATCTTACGGCACTAAGAGCCGCCGTTGCTTGCACAAAGATGTCTAGCGGAAGCAGATTGAGAATAGCATCGAGTCCTGCTGTAGGTGTTGTTCTCATCGTACTAATTGTGGCGATGCACGCTAGTCTTTGTACTTTTGTGATAGCAGTTAGGTTGTTTATTTTGCTGGATGCTTGCCACCATACAAGGCTGTCATAAGTTAGTATTGGCCTAACTATAGCTGTATACATCCATAGGATGATTTTGGAGTTCGATCCCCAAGTTACAATATATTGCACGAGTAACAAGCTATCGTTGCTTTTTTGACTCTTTCGTTAATGTTCAGTCCAGTTCAGTTTCTTATCGAGCACCAGGCCGAGGTATCTCACACTGCTGGATATACTTACTTAGCGGAATATCCCGTGCGGAAGATGTTACGAATTGTGGAATTATCCTTTTGTTAGTGAAGGGTACTAACTTCGTTTTCTGGGGATTAACCGGAAGTCCACATCTCTCCATCCATAATTCAATGGTTTTCAGCCCCCCTTCAATTTACTCGCTCAGGGTCGGGAAAAATTTTCCTGTTACCAGCAGCACAACGTCGTCCGCATAGGCTATGGTTTTTGACGCCGCTGTTTCTCAGTTTTAGAAGGACTTCGTTCAGGACAATTACCCGCAGCAATGGGGATATAACACTTCCTTGAGGGGTGCCTCTTGAGGCATAGGCTTCAAGCCTAGTTTCTCCGAGTTCAACTTTAATATAGGTATCTTTGCTCACGATCTATTTTATCACGGAGTTGTGAATATTGAGGTTCGTTAGAGTTCTATGAACCGTGTCTGTTTTGACATTGTTAAAGGCTCCTTCAATATCTAGGAAAGCGGCTAGTGTATATTCTTGTCTTTCAATGATTTTTCTTTGAGCCGGCTACACAGTGCAGCGCTGTCTCTATGCTTTTCCCTTTCATATATGCGTGCTGCACTGAGGATATGTCATTTGGGTGTAGTTTGCTACGGATGTATATGTCAGCTAGTTTTTCTTTCTTCTGATTAGGTGTTACATTGGAAAGGATGATTTGGGCCTTACTTCTTCGAAAATTAAGACGAAAGTGCAGTCACGGTTACTGGAAAGGGATATTGGTTCATGATGGAATATTGTTTACGTCCTTCAGTTGGAAACAGGTTTGAGATCTGTTTTAAGCAGAATAGAGCCACTGCTCATAATGCCGAGCCACAATGATACTTTTGGGCCAAATTTGTAGAGAGCGAATAATCACAAATAATTCGGAAATTATTTGGCCACCGCGTTCACCAGATTTGACGGCAGCGGACTTTTTTTTGTGATTATCTGAAAGTGCCCGTATATTTGAGCAAGTCTGAGACAATTCCTGAGCGTAAGGCCAATATTGACGCAGATATTGGAGCGCTTTTGCCAGAAACTTTGAAAATGCGAAGCCATAAATGGCAGTAAGTAAAAAAGTCCATTTTGTATATTTTATAAAACAAAAAATGGAAAAAGTTATTAAATTTGTAAACCCCGTGGTGACATACGACCCACTCTATACCAAGATATGAATGCAGTCCTAAAATCCAAAAAGCACCGGCTGCAGCTTGGCGATATAAGGGGAATCACTCACCGATTCAGACAAGAGAGTTTTTGAATATGAACCACTCGTAAATAAGTCTCACATAGCCTTCTGGTACATATGCACTCGTTCGTGAAAGAATCTCCCAAAAGCCTCAACCTGCTATTGAAATACTTTTATTTTGTATTAAAATTCCCATAAACAGCTCCCATTTACATTCCCAACAATTATTACTCAACTGTCAGAAGAAACAAATTCCTCGGGCTATCTGAAAGTATCACATATCCGTACACGACAAAAAAATGTTCCGTAACCTGTCTACCTATCCAGGTAGACAAATAAATTCTCTCGAAACATTTCTTTTCTACTTTTTTTGGGGGCTAATTGCAGGAATTTTCCTCAACGCATTCTTCCCACACACAGGCACACATTCGAAGTGGAATCTCTCAACTTGGTGCGGTAGCAAACAGGTATTTGCCCGGTCTACTCATACCTACTTACCAATCTATGTTCTAACACTGTGCATATCCCGAACCCGAGTGTGGTATATCGATTTGTAACCAAGAGACCATCGCATTCTAGGTGCAAAGGCGAACGAAAAGATTTACAGATGAATTCACGGATTCAATGACCGTTTTCATCGCTGTCAGATTTGGGTCTTTTACAAGTCGATTCATTCGCCTCTTCATCGTTGTGTGACTGCATGTTGCATCTGTATGCAGGTGTGTTGGTTCGTGGGGATTTCAGTGAGATTTATTGGGATTCCATATTGTATCCATGCAAACGCCTCTCTTTGGATAAGTACCCAAATGAACTCACTTCCTAATTACTGCCAGGCACCACAGTCAACCCCTGTTATTTTAACACGAGCTAAGCGCCACCCAGAGGCTGACCAATTAGCAGTGAAATTATCCCT
The DNA here is from genome assembly GCA_945910035.1 of Brachypalpus laphriformis. Taxonomy (NCBI): domain Eukaryota; kingdom Metazoa; phylum Arthropoda; class Insecta; order Diptera; family Syrphidae; genus Brachypalpus; species Brachypalpus laphriformis. Next base: position 42,933,060 of record OX246756.1, read on the forward strand.
TACGGTCGCAATGGGATTATCACGCGGGTAGAGAACAAAAATAACGCCCGAAAGTCTACAATCTCAATCATCGGTTACCACCACCGTGGTCGACGTCACTGCACCACCTACCACCATTACCATCATCATCACCACATAATCTCCTCGGGTGATCGCATGTCGTATCTCACATGATCACTGGCGCGGTGCATCGCGGTCTCTCCCCCAATAACCACGTGTAAACACAACCACCGATGAGCATTGCACACTGGCAGCACAGCAGAGACCGTGTGTGGACAAAGTACCGTAGCCGAAGAAATGAAAAGCCGTTTAAGTGAGTAGATATGGTGATCATTAGCGTGCGGACACGCAGACATGGATACGGACACGGCTGCTGATCACCCCGGTTAAATGCTATCGATTATATTGAGGGTTGGTCGTCCCTCGGCTACTCATCGTCGTTCGGCGGCGCGGTGGTGGTAGTTGTAAATTTGATAAGGCGATAGTTTTAGGCTGATCATATGATAATTATGGTGGGAAAGGAATCAATTTTATTCGAGGCAATAAAAGGGGATGTGTATGGAACGTTCAACATAATAAGAAGGACCAGAGAACTTGTACATTTTTATATGGCGATTTAGCCAGGGGAGGGGGTGGACCTAAAGGTCAAAACCTCATGACCTAGTTGGAACTTTAGTTAGCTGGTTGTTGTGGATCCTTTTCTAAGGGGCGCAAGAAAAAGTCTTGCTCTACTGTGCGGTTGGACTCAAACTCCTCTGGCGGGGACACTGATGTCTATTCGCTGCAAGTGTCTTAGCTCATTTTTGTCCCTTTTCCACGATTCACGTTAGTCAGAGATGACATGTCGAGAGAGATATTTTCCGGGTATTAGCATCTCACCTGGCTGTGAGTTTTGAGTTTCCTTTAGCTTTTCAACTAGTAGCATCCCAAGATACCATGTCCATGTCCAGTGAACATCAATGCTAACCATTTGAGTTTCTCGCTCTATGTTTATAACCGTTAACTCAGTAGAGCTTTCCCATATTTCTGTTAGTATTATGGACTGCCAATATCTGGCAACAGTTAGCCACCAAGGGAGTTAATAGTGGCCCATTTTTCAATCAGCAACAAATCCTTGGGGATCAACAACTTTAAGGCTGATCGCTGTTTTGTAAGTATGTTCGTAACTCCATTTCCTTCAATCTCTACGAGTTTCTGCAAGTTTTCCAAATTCAAAGAGCTGTTTATGTGTGCCTGCCTCATGCACTTGATCCCAGTCACCTGACCCTCTTTCAAGTGGTCCAGCGCGTCCAACTAAGTAACCATTTCAGCTTTCTCCACTAAGCTTCTTGTCCCATGAATCCGATGACAGGCCAGAATTGGGTCTTCTGAAAAGACACCCACTCCAGAAGTTGAGCTGCAGTTCCAAGACCGCATGAATAAGAAAGAAATACAACCATCTAGCTGCACAAGTTGAAGAAGAGGCAATATTTTGTCATGGTGGGATAATTGGCAGACACATGAAGAGCCATAAAGGTTAGAATTCCTAATAACACTGTCTAAAGTGCTTAGGCAACTCCTTGCTGATCTCGAATCGGCTCTGAAGATAAAAGGAAGATCTTGCTAAGGTTTTGGTTGATCAAGTGTCTAATGAGCTATGCAAAGCAACAAAATTCCCCGAATACACATCTATCTCCGTAGTTACATGGAAATTTTGACCATAAAAGATAAAGGGATGGGACCTAATAGGCTTTATGGATATCGGTCCAGTCGACGTTGAATGATCGTACTCTTCTTCTTCTTCTTCCTTTTTCAGCAAGGTCATGATCCGAAAACAATGGATCATAACCCTCCCACCTCACCGCATTTCTACTGATCCGCCTGTGGGGTTCGCCTATATGACCTCAGAAAATATTGGCAGGCTTCCCGATTTTGGATCACTCGGTTACTGAGGCCAATGAAATGCCGATGTCGTCGCATTTGTCTGATCCAGGCGTTTATAGGCCTGCCTTTCCTACATCGCGATGTCTTTGGAACGTGTATTGATATTGCCTTTTTAACAGGGTTCAAATGATCTCTTCTTTGAACGTGGCAATACCAGCTGAGCCGGTCGCGCTCTATCTTTTGTACGATGGTTTCCTTGATGTGAAAACTTCCACGGATCTTCGAACTTCTTATTCGATCAAGCTTTGTCACTCCTGCTGTCATGCGAAGCATCTTCATCTCAGCTGCCGTTAATTTACTCTCATACGTTTTGTATATCGTCCAACATTGTGAACCGTATGTGAGCGCTGGACGCACAACTGCGCTGTAGAGCCTTCCTTTCAACTTAGGGAGCATTTTTCTGTCACAAAATATAGCTGAATTTTCGCGCCATTTCATCCACCCTACGCTTACGCGATGATTGATGTCGTCATCACAAGTTGCTTTGCTATTGATCGAAGATCCCAGAAATTTGAACTTTCCGCACTTGGGAAGCACTGTTCCATTCAAATAAATGTCTGGAATAGGCCTGAGTGGATCAGAGAACGGGCAGCACAAGTACTCTGTCTTTTTTGAACTAATGCGATACCCATTTCCCTCCAGAGCGTCCACCCACACATCAAGTGCTCGTTGCAGGGATGTAGGATCCTCACTTATGATGGCTCCATCGTCAGCAAAGAATAACTGATGTACCTTGGGGTCTATCACTTTACCTTTAAGCAGATAGTCAAGAAATCTAATCAAGAGCAAAGGACTTAAAACGCTTCCCTGGTGCACCCCGACTTTGATTGGGAACTCTTCGGTTACTCCAGTGGGGCATCTTACTTTTGTCTTTGCTCTTTCGTACATATCCATGATCATCTGTACATAGGTTTCAGGTACCCCTCGATGTCACCCATATCAGTTCTCGTGGTTGTCTGTCGAATGCCTTTTCAAAGTCAACCAATACCATATGCAAATCCCTTAAGGAATCACGATGTTTTTCCATTATGATCCTTATACTTTGGATTGCATCTGTGGTTGATTTACCCGAGACAAACCCGCACTCATCATAAGATAGCCGTATTATTTTTCGCAGTCGGCCACCTAATACCCGCACAACGATCTTCATGGTGTGTGACATCAGCTTGATCAAACGGTAGTTATCATAGTTTCGCATATCACCCTTCACTTTGTATACAGGGAGAAGGTAACTTTCCCTCCATTGATTCGGCATTGGATCACCTCTCACGAATTTGGAGATGAGAATTCTGAGCCATCTGAACCCGATGTCTCCCATCTTTTTCCAGAACTCAGAGGGCAGTTCATCTGGCCCAACCGCTTTTCGTTTTTTGGTGTATTTGACCGCCTCACTAACTTCTTCGACTGTAATGTCGGGTATTTCTTCAAAGTTAGGGGTAGCTCTTGGAAAGTATAGCCGGGGAAACTGTTCATTTAAAAGTTCTTCACAATACTGCCGCCACCTCTGCAGAATTTTCTCGTCATCCACAAGAAGCTGGCCATGAGCATTGTTAATGAACTTTGGCGAACGAATCTCCTGAGCATTCCTCCTTTTTTGGGCGGTTATTTTGAAGATACTTGCGCTCTTGTTCATATTGTGTCTTCGCAGCTCCTGGATAGCCTTGTTTGCATCAGGAACCGGGGAAGATATTTTCTCCAGCTCCCGATACAGGCCCTCCGTACTCTCTGCTTGAAGCTGGGCGCACTTTTTCATCGCTTTTTTCTTGCAACATCTGTATTCCACTTCGAGGCGAGCTTTTTCGTCTCTATTATTAGAGGGGCACTTTGACCAAGCTTTGAAAGCCGCTTTCTTCTCATTTATCACCTTCTTAGCTTCATCACTCCACCACCATGTTTCTTTAGCGTGTTGATGGTGGCCTTTTGAAGCTCCTTGCAGTAATTTGACCTTCTTTAAGCAAGTTCGCTGTAGGGAATCCCACATATTTTGTGCTCTGCACTCTTCGTCCTCAGCTCCGTTGATGGTGTGAGAGAGGTAATTTTTCATTACGAAAACAAAAGCCTCGCCTTTTTCTTTGTCCAGATTGTACCACTTGATTTTCTCAGAGACCCTTGTTTGTTTGCTTTTCTTCGGTGTTTTCATAAAAATTTCTGTCAGCAGGAGACGGTGTTGCCGAACGATTGCCTCTCCCAGGATCACTTTGCAATCTTTTACCCGAGGCTTCATGAAACTGGCTATCAAATGGTAGTCAATCTGGGTTTCGTCTCCACCACTGCAGTAAGTGATCAGGTGTCAGCTTTGTTTGATGAACATGGTATTTAACACGATAAGACCATGTGACTTGCACATGCTTAGGATGTCTTCACCAGGAAGGTTCTTGGTGCCATATCTTAGTCCTCCATGGCAGTCTTCATAGTCTTCGTTTGACTTCCCGACATGCCCATTCAAATCTCCTCCAACAAACAGAAACTCTTCCTTTAGGATCTTTTTAAGGAGATTGTGGAAATCTACCCAAAATGCATCTTTATCTATCTGATTGCACCTATTTTGGGGAGCATATGCACTGACAATATTCCACACCTTTCCTTGTATTACTAGTTTGAGAAACATCAAACGGCCGCCGGACTTCGAAATGCTCAAAACGTTACCAAGTAGCTCTGCCGCAAGGATGATACCGATTCCGTTCCTAGCCTGTTCCGTTCCGTAGTAGAACATCTTGTAATCTTTTGTCCTAACGTCCAAGAAACGCGCCCGATTTCCGGTGTTTTACCATTTCATATCTTGTACACACAAGATATCCACCCGCCTTCTATTCATCTTCTCTTCCAGCTCGTAACTTCGACCGGTCATGCTTCCAACGTTCCAACTCGCGACCCTCATATTCCTTCCAAACTGTTTCATTATTTTGCTAGCCCCCGGAATCCGTATAGCTCTGACCCGAACATTTCTGCTCGGTCCAGGATCAGTATCATGTACAGCACTGGTAGTGCCTGGCGGGGTAGTTCCTTTCCTTTTAGCAAGTATTACCATAATGATACAGTTTTGCAATATAACCATATTGCGATGGTGTTTGCTGTTTGACACGTGCATGCTCCTGTTTTAGTATTGTTTGATCTTTCTTTTATGGCACCGGTGATCTCCAGTCGTGTCAACCCACGGACTCGCATGCACACTTGTGGGAGGGTTTTTAAGGTAGTATATGTGTCGCTAGGCTCACTTGGGTGTTATATTGCCTAAATATGATTTGTCCCCTTGAATGATCGTACTCGTATGTGGCATTCCCGTTCTATTTGTTGGATAGTTTGGCAGGCTTGCCCGCAAACGCATGCGCTGGGATGGATCGCACCTCACTTGAACTTATCCGATTTAGTCTAGCTCAGAGGTGTCTGGGTAGATTAATGCCTAACACAGGATTAATCAGATCGTCGATAAAAATATTCGATTGAAAAGTGTGCCTCGCAATTTCTCACTTTTCCACAAAATCGAAATTATTCTCATATAGTTTAGCTGCTAAAGGGGGCTTCCTTATCTTGAGTCGGTTGCGATGAATTAGATTGTGGTCGCCATGAATAGACAAGTCAATGTTTTCTAGGATTTATCGCATTCCTTTAGCTGAGTTTTTAAATATCTTAATGTTGGAGGGACGATGTTACACAGAACTAGGAATCGGTATTGATCGGACCATATCTGATATTGTTCGCATAGTGACGTTGAGCTGGCAGTCAACTTTTTCCGTCTACCCGTTGCTTAGCTGACCCGGTCAGCAAATTCCAATGATTTGTAGAAAAGAACAAGAGCCGCTGTGCTCAGTGTCGGAGAAACTCTGCAGTTGAACGATGTATGCAGAAGCAGCTGAGATGAAAAGAAGTAGAGTCGATCGAACATCTGCTGTGCCACTGCCCTGTCCTGCAAGAACTACACCTACGTACCTTAGGATCTAGATTCTTCGCAAGCACCGCAGAGGTGAGATAAGCTCAGATACCGGATCTACTTCACCTCATAAAGAGTCCCAACTGGTCTTCAAGTCAGCCATGAACAGGATAGGTTTGTTTTACTCTGGTTTGATCTTTTTCCCACAGAAAAGGGGATTCGCAATGGACTATTAGGTATCCAAGTGAACGTGATGAGTCCTTATGCATGACACACCCTTCCATAACCTAACCTAATCTAACTCCCCAGTTTCTTTGATCAGTTTCTGCAAAAAGTATTTTCTTGTTTTTAGCTTGGCCCCGCTATTTTGGAGGTATTTGCGGAAGAGGAGAGAACTATCCAACATTACTTCCAGATATTCAGAGATTTTATTGTGCCACAGAGCCGTTGAAACTTATTTCTAGTGGCAGATGTGCTAGGTAGTAGTGAATTGAGTACAAATCCCTACGGTAAGCCTTTGTTAAGCTGCGTAAATTTCTTTTGGTATTTTCTATAAAATTTTTTTACTTGGAAGGAGCGTCTGCTTAACGTGTGGGTGGTTACAAGGCTGCGTGCTTTCGCCACTAATAGTTTGGAGCTGAAAATTAGCTGCTAAAATAGGCCTTACACACTCCGACGCTGAAGTCAATTTCCTAGATGGCAAGTCGAAGAAGTGGACAATAAATTGGCGACCAGCCGGCGCGGCGGTGCAATCGAACACGGGTAGCAATTTCAAAAAGTTGGTAATCTAAGCTGCAACTTGTCTGCTCCAATGTCACCGTCATTGCCACAGGATCTAGAATTTGTTTACCGAATCGCATCTCGAACGAACTGCTTCTAACGAGAATGGGTCTGAAACCTATGAGCAGACATTGGATAACTTACAGCGTCTACCTCGCGGTCATCAGGCGGTATGTGCTGCAATACCTCTTCCGAGTTGCTGACGAACTTCCGAGGATGAAACCCGGCTGTTGCCCGAAGTTCACTGACTGCCTTTAGCTTGTGTTGTGCTTCCTTGACGGTATCTGCTCCCGTGATCACATCGTCGACATAAGTCTCTTCCCTGATGATGGATGTGCTACTGGAAGTTCGATACTTCGTCGTCCGCTAGCTTTAAAAGGACTCTGATTGCCAGAAAAGGTGCCGATGCTGTCCCAAACGTTACTGTCTCTAGACGAAAGATCTTCTGGTCTATCCACAGAATCAACTGGTAATTCGCTTCTGGGATGTCTATACGGATCTGGCGGTACATCTTCTCCACATCACCAGTGAAGGTAAACATATATTTCCGCCATCACGAAGGCGTGATCGGGTATAAAAAATGATATGGAGTTTTGAGTATGTCACATGACTCCTCCACTGGAGCCATATGGCCGAGTTGGAGATACTCGTATATACATTTGGCATACTCCATGTGATGTTTTGGGTTATTTTGGAGTCGCTTCTCCAACTGAAGGAACCTTCTGACTGCACCTTCTCGTGTTGGGCCCATGCTTGGGTATTTTCCACCTTTAAATGGCAGACAGACCTGGTACCGGCCATCAGGTAAGCGCGTCATGTGGTTTTTAAAGTGTTCTTCACACTGTTTATCCTCCTCCGCTTCAAATTGTTCATATGGTTCTTCCTCTATTTCCCAGAATTTTCGAAGTGTTTTGTCGAGGTGCAGTTGGTTGACGTAGCTTTGGATTCTTCTTGGTATTTCCCAAGGAACCTTCCCTAGCAGGATCCATCGCAGTTGCGTTTTCTGTGCTATCGGCCCCAAGCACACGCTGCTTCGCACCACGTCTCCCAAGATAATATCTGGGTATATGTCGCTGCCAAGGAGTAAATCAACCTTTGCGGGGATGTTGAACGTTGGATCCGCCAGCTGTTCCATCCAGGTGAGTCCATTAACTGAAATTAATTTAGTGGGTCGGAAGAAGCCCAGTCAGGTATCTGAAAACGAGGGCTCGCATAGTACCTGCGAAATCGGAGGTCTTTGATCGGATTTCTAGATCGACGATCTTCTGTGATGATCCGCTACTGACCCTCCCCAGCCCATTAACCTCAATAAATGTACGCTTTGCCTTTAGGTTCAACCTTTGTACTGCTGTTTCAGTTATGAACGATGCCTCAGATCCAGGATCGATCAAGGCCCTCAGCGTTAAACAACCTCCGCTCGATGATCGAACTCTAACCAACGCCGTAGCCAGCAAAACCTGCGTTTCGGCGTGGATGTGAAAGCTGCTCACATGGGGATTCGATGAAGATTGTGTGGGTTGCGGTGGCTGAAATTCTGGTGCGTTAGGATTAACTGTAGAAACTTGGTACGTGTGAGTTTGAGTGTGTGGATGAGTGGCGGCTATTTGGGAAAATTGAGAAAATGACAGGAGAGGTTGCCCTAGAACTGTTGAGGATAAGTGAAGAATTGGAAATTGGAAAAGTTTAAAGGAATTGTAAGACAGTATGTCCCATGAGGAATGACAGGACTTCAATATGTAAGTAAACATCTAAAAATCAATATTTATGGAACCAAAATAGACCATCCGTTAGCAGATGAAGTTATACTCTAACGTGGTGCAATATATCTATAAGGGAATTAAACCCACTGCTAACCTTATCTGACAGTTCCGGCTTCTACATAGTGGATGATACAGTAGGGCTATTGGAAAGTTTAATATATTGCTTCGTCTTTAGGTTAGAAATATTGATTATACGTGAATGATGACAACCCGTGTGTGAATTATTGGCACCCCACCCAACAAGAATATTATGGTTTTCGACAGAGAAATGCTCTCTGAATGAATTTTGGGAATATACGAGTATATGTACCTATAGAATATATCTAAACCTTTCTACCAAGGTTTTATGATATCCGGGTACATATGTAATTCGTTAACAATTGCTCTCGTAAAGCCTTTTTCATCCTTTCCTGCACACAGGCAGCTTGCCTCCCTCATGTGCTTGAGCATTCATTAAACTTCGTAGTGGGGTACAACTTCTCAACTAAAGAATAAATTCCAGTTGGGTAAACGTACGAAGAAGCGTATACATATGTGGAGAGCAGGAATCCTTTTTCCTACAAGAAAATACCTTTTCATATATTTCATGTTTAGCTCCATGCTCTATGCTGGTGACTGCTTCTGTTTGCCTGGTATGCAAGTTTTTTTTTTCTCTTCGATTTTTTGAAAGAATCTATCTACATATCTACTTTGAACAAACTGAAGAAACTGGTAAGTGGATGTGGCTGGTTATCACCCACATCCTTGTTGTACAACTTGTGTGTGTAGGATGTAGGTATATCTCGGTTTAACATCCTGAAGAAAGAAGAGGTGCAAATTGAGCTGCAATTGCAGCACTTATCACTCAATCAGGGTTGTGAATCCGGTAGATTACCCTGATTATGCGCACATAGATAAGCAGGTGTATGTTTGTTAGGGTAGCTATTTCCTGGGTGTTAGGTAAAAGGAAAAGAAATGTGTAGGATAGATCGTTGACTTCGGTGTACTCTCAAGTGTGCACAGATTTCTATGTAAAGGTAATCCTACACCAGAGCAAGCAAATAGGTTAATGACTCATTTGGTGTCACTTGAGAAAAGATTTTTATTGAATACCTCTCGGAGAGGAATTTATATCCGCTTCATAACCCAATTGAAATTAAATGACTGTAGATACAATTTGATTCATTTTTTACCCCAAAACACTATGAATCCTGCCATGTTCTTCAAGTAATCTTTTGCAGCCACTTATGAAAACATTTGGATCACTGAGACTTTCCCTGCAATTGTCGAAAGCATTTAAAAACATTTGCGAAGCAACCGGTCATCCTGGGTCAACACCTTATATAGAAAAATGGATCTAACATCGGTATACGCTATAGATTTCGACAAGGACTCCAGTATGAACGGAGAGTAATTATAGAAAACATATCACTAGACAAGTATTTCAGAAAAAATGTATCCATACAACTCATGAACGAGCAGAATGACACATATTGCATGGAAGTAAACTTTCAGAGGAAATTGGAACTTAAAACAATGTCTGACAAAACTACATGTAGGAAAATCCAACGGTATCTTAAGAAGTATCTCAAGCGCTTCGAACACGCAGGTGAAGTCGCCTTTTATAGTACGTAATACGAGTAATTCACTTGAACTCACTTGCTGAGAGAATCAATCCTAGCGAGCTCAAAAACCAATTCCGCTAAAACTAAGACGTTCAGGGTTAAAAGTCCTTCAACACCGCAAATAAATATTTTCTGGATTCAAGTAACTGGAGTACAACATATGAGAACCAATGGTGCTACTCAAATAAAAACATACATCCGAATCGGGAGGGCACAATTGATTGTGCTGTCGAAGATCTGGGGAAGCTGTCCTGTCAAATTAAATACTAAGCTGCGATTATTACATGCAAAGTAGGGTCAATATTGTCCAAAACAACCCAATTTTCAAGATTCCAGATACAATACTCAGGAGATCTTGGCTCTCCAGGAAATTCGATGTGGTCATTAGTGACCGTCAAGAATTGAGAAACAAAGGTCTCCAGACATCACGGAACGCTCAAATCTGATACACATATGTCTCCTAATTGGAAATTGGCAGAACCGGAGCTGGGGTCTATGGTCCCGACTTTCAGTGTGCGGCTGCACTTGGTAAATCACCTACCATCTTTCAAGCAGAAGTCTATGCAATAGAACTATGTATTCGGGAATGCCTGCGGAGAAACACTACCGGAACTCGAATCTTCATCTATTCAGACAGCCAGGCAGCACTAAGGGTCCTTAATTCACATACGGTAGGGTCAAAGCTCGTGTGGGACTGTCTCGTACTCCTCGATAACCTCGCATCCACAAATCAGGTTACCGAGCATTGATTCCTGGACACGAAGACTTTGAGGGGAACGAACGAGCAGACTGTCAGGCGAGGAGAGTTGCTCGGTGCCCACTCATCAGGCCTGAACCCTATTTCAGGGTACTACCCAGTGATATCCACTCTACAATAAGAAAATGAGAAGCTGAAGAACTCGCCGAATACTAGGCTAACCAAATGGGCCTAAGACAAGCGAAGAAATTCATAAACCCCAACAGAAATAGAGCCAGCAAGCTACTTGAACTAAGCAAAGACGATTTGCAAAGTCTAACGGGCTACCTAACCGGGCAGTGTCCACTCAGGTACCATCTAAATAAAATAAAACTTTTAGATACAGGCATGTGCAGACTCTGCGGGGAACAAAGAGAAACAGCAAAACGCATTCTTTGTGAATGCCCAGGGGCCGCAAAGAAACGATTACTCCATCTAACGCGGGTCTCGATGGGCGCATACCATGTTCCAGGTATCTCCTGGTATCTCTTTTTGGTAAAATTTTCGAACATTATTCCTGCAATAAAGTCTCTCAATCTCCTCGATCGAGCGCTTCTCATGCTCCGTTTTCTTCTTTCTGAGAAGTCGATGTTCCTCTTTTCTCCTGCGCACGTAGAGCTCGTAAGCAGCTCTAGTCCTTCTATGCAGCGCCGCTTTGTACACCTCTTGTTTTGCTGCATATGCCAGCATTCCTCATCAAACCAGGGGTTTCGTAGTGGTGGGCGAGAGAAACGCAGTACATCAGAGGCGGCATCTCTGGTGGTCTCTTGCGATTGCAACCGCCCGACGTCATTTTTCCTCTCAGTATTTCGTTGATTTCGCTCCGTTCTGGATATCCGCATCCTTACTTTGGCTACAACTATGTAGTGATCCGAGTCCACGTTGGCTCCTCGGAAAGTCCGGACACCCAGAATACTGGAAGAGTGCCTCGTGTCGATCGCAATGTGATCGATTTAGTTGACAGTTTTTTGATCAAAGGAGAGCCATATTCCCTTGTGAATATCGAGACGTGGGAACCGCGTACTCACTATGATAAAGTTTCGTCCCGCCGCAAAGTCGATTAGCCTGAATCCCTTGCCGGATGTGATGTCGTGCAGGCTGTGCTTTCCGACCACGCTACTAAAGACGTCCCCTCTTCCTAACTTTGCGTTAAAATCACCCAAGACAATTTTAACGTCATCTCGAGGGCATTGCTCATACGTCTTGTCAAAGAGCTGGTAGAAGTCATCCTTGGTCGCGTCTTCCATCTTCTCGTGAGGGGCGTGAATGCACATTAGGCTAATGTTGACAAATTTAGCCTTGATACGGATAGTCGTGAGCCGCACGTTCACATGCCGGAAACTCAAGACTTCTTGCCTAAGTCTACCTCCAATGACAAATTCGCATCCGAATAGACGCTGTCCTTGTTGTCAGTAGCAATCGCCGTAGTAGATGTCGCAGTTTTTCATCCTCAGGGACTGAGATCTATGATGAAATTAATAGACAAAACTTAGTGGTGAACTTCTCATGACATCAATCCTAGGTTCCTAGGTTCTTTCCGCGCCTTCGATCAAGGCTTCTATTGACGATTGGATTTCATTTAAACACATACGTAGGTGACGTGGCTCTCCGGGTTGTGGACATTCATACTACCTCCCAGCAGAAAGGACTTCAGAGTAGTGCCGTTCTTACGGAGCACTATATCTTTGCGAAATATCTCAATGTGCTGGGTTTAATTGGCATCCCTATCTACAACGCCTATGGGGAAGATGTTCCTTATTCCTTGGTCTGGAAGAGTGAGGCTATGCTCATCACTTAGGCTCAATGGGCTCATTGCGTTCCCCTCGATGTTGTTCGCTATATGGAGTAGTTTTGTAATATGAAATATGTATGGGGGTTTCAGAGAGATGAAGTAGCTTGCTATCACTCTATTGCATAGTGATCGGAAAAGCTTTTTGTCCACCTAGCGAATTCCAGGATATCGCCGATTCTTCATAACTTCATCTGCGATTATCCTGCTTTAGATCGAATCAGGTGGCAGATTTTTGGAGCTGACGCGGTGAATGTGATATGAAAAGTTCTTCATTATTGAAACACGTATTCTTCTTTCATTAACGAGAGGTTGCTTCCTCGTAGTGCAATGGACCAGTAGTAAGTCCGGCACTCCTTTGGAGTTTTCCTTGTCTTTTTGTCACATTTTGCGAAAGGGCCATGCCTGCATAACTAGTCAGCTAATACAATTAGGCCTGTTAACGATGGTGCGTGAGTGTAATACATACAGATACCACAGGGTATAACTCAACATTTTTCTAGAGCTTTATTTCGATGTAAAAAAATTAAATAAAATCCTTTGACGGCTTTTGTATCCAAATTCTTCTGCAACAACCTTGATACCACTTATGTCGTCTTCTAATGAATGAATGCATCACTTGTAGAGTGAAATCCAAATTAAACTGTCAACAGATACACAATGGTATTCCATCACCACTCCTAGTCATTCGCATATAATCGATCAATCTCTCATCTCCGAGTGGGGCGGCCTATAAATATTTGCAAATCTCTGCATAAGCGTCGGACGCGCTCCATCTGTCCGGCCTTATTGGTCAAAACTATGATGACAGCCTCAGTAATAATAACTTATGCCAGTACGAGTATAATACAATAAAATCTGTGCATAAGGTAACAATTTGGAACAAGGTCACTCGCTCTAGTACCCCAGCGAGCGCCCGCAAGGCGATGACATAAAGCAGCAATTTTTCGATTTTTTTTTTTTTCCTCTTTGAAACTATGTGACACATGAGACGCATTCATTGCGTTTGCCCGTCGCCGGCGTCTGCCCGGCCAAGTGGAGTACTTACATTAGATCTGTATACAGAGCATAGCATGCGCGGCGCAATTATGGCCCCAAACTGACATGACAGCAGTGAAGTGAGCATCTCTGTCGCGTCATTTGTTGCAACAATTTGTTGTCGTATATACCCTTGGAACGACAAATTGCTTTCGGAGACAGAAACAGACAGAAATCTCGATGAATTTGCTTACACCGGATCGAGTGACAGAGGTTGTTGATTTCTTGGAAATTATGCGCGATAAGCGAGTGTTGACAGGCTTTGCGCGTTAGAGGTTGAAGCGCACGTCGTGAGTCGATATAGTTTATGTTTTATTTCGATTCCGCGAAAAGCAATTAGGTCAACCGATGAAAGATACTTTTTATCGAGGAAGTTTTCATTTTGCAAACGAATTAGTGGATATGATGAGGGAGCAGTGCTATTGTTTAAAACCATAAATCTTTTGAAGTTAAATGGGATACAATACGCATTGGCATTCGTTCAGATGAAAGGAAATGGATGGCCTTCATTGGCAGCAAAAATGTTCAAGAACTGTAAGAAATAATGTACATAGCAGGCATATAGTATCCAAAAGCAAATGATACCCACTAAATTTAAGAGGCGCTGAGATTGATGTGGAAGGTATAAAGATCATCCAAATCTACCTTAATCACTGGGAAGCAGTGTAGGTCATGTTGGTATCAGATATGGTACATTTATAGGAGCTAAGGGCAAATGTGACTTTTCTTCTTACCACTTGGCTTAGTCCTGACACTACTAGTAGGACATACATATCGTCAGCAGAAAGACAAAGCCACTTTTTTCGAAAATGAGTTAATAATGCAGTTTTACTAATTTGAGGATCTTCTTTCCGAATCTAAATCCATTTTGGTGTAGCTCATTCTTCTTCTTCTTCTTTCTTTTTCGACGAGGTTATGATCCAAAAATAAGGGATTATAATTCATAACCCTACCACTTCACCGCATTTCTACCGATCCGCCTGTAGCGTTCGACTATTTGACCTCAGAAAATATCGACAGGCTCGGATCACTCGGTTACTGAGACCAATGAAATGCCGATGTCGTGGCATTTGTGTGATCGTGATCCAGGCGTTTATAGGCCTGCCTCTCCTGCCTCACGATATCTTTGGAACGTTCATTGATATTGCCTTTTTAACAGTGTTCAAATGATCTCTTCTTTGAAAGTGGCAATACCAGCTGAGCCGTTTGCGCTATATCTTTCCTAAGATGGTTTCTTTGACGTGAAGGCTTCCATGGAACTTCGAACTTCTTATTCGACCAAGCCTTGCCACTCCTCTTGTCATGCGAAGCATCTTCATCTCAGCTGCCATTGACTTACTCTCATACTTTTTGTACACCGTCCAACAATGTGAACCATATATGAGTGCTCGACGCACAACTGCGGTGTAGAGCCTTCCTTTCAACTTAGGTGGTATTTTTCGGTAACAGAAGATAGCGGAGTTTTCCCGTCACTACATCTACCCTACGCTTACACGATGATTGATGTCGTCATTACAGGTTGCTTCGCTATTGATCATAGATCTCAGTACTTGAACTTTTCGCACTTGGGAAGCACTGTTCCATTCAAATAAATGCCTGGAATAGACCTGAATGGATCAGAAAACGGGCAGTACAAGTACTCTGCCTTTTTTGAACTAATGCGATAACCATTTCCCTCCAAAACGTCCACCCACACATCAATTACTTGTTGCAGGGATATAGGATCCTCATTTATGATGGCTCCATTCAGACCTATTAGTTTGACATCCTTCTTACTGAAAGTATGGAGAGACTGGTAGAATCTCACGTGCGCAAAGTTGCTTTGAAACTGCATCCACTATCGGAGATGCAACATGCCTATCAGCGTAGGAAATCCTGTGAGACCGTACTTCAAAATCTAATGGCCAGAATTGAATGCGCGCTTGATAGGAAAGAATACGCGATGGATATCTTCATCGACACTTTTGACAATGCGACTTTTGACTGCATGTGCGACTCGGTCAGACAACACGGGATAGATGAAACATTAGTGTTGTGGATTAAAGCAATGCTAATGAATAGAACTTTGGTAGTGGATGCGGATTGTGGCCAATATGTTATGACAGGGGTAAACAGGGGCTGTCCGCAAGGTGGCGTTCTGTCTCCATTGTTATGGTGCATGGTGGTCGACTCTCTGTTGAACACTCTTAGTAGTTCTAACGTCTACGCTCAGGCATATGCGGATGATGTCGCCGTACTTTCTGTCGGCGACGGTCTGTGCTAACACGCAGGCGGCGCTGGACATGATCGATGAATGGTGTACTAGAAGTGGGCTTTCGGTGAATCCTCTTAAAACTGAGGTTGTTCTTTCTACGAGAAGGAGGATTTTGACCGGTCTGACTCAGCCAGTGTTAAATGGAGTCACCATTCGCATTTCCAATGAAGCCAAATATCTGGGAGTGATTTTAGATAAGAAACTTCATTGGTCTAAACACGTCGAGTCGAAAACATCCAAGGCGCTCTCAGTCTTCTGGCAGTGTAAGGGTGCTTTTGGCAAGACTTGGGGCTTGTCACCAAATAAGGTTCTCTGGATCTACACGGCTATGATAAGACCATTCCTCGCATATGCGTCGGTTGTTTGGTGGAAGGGGCTCTCGCGTAAATATGTGGTTGCCTTTTGCGCGAAACTCCAAAGAACGGCTTGTCTCGGCTGCACAGGAGCTTTCCTGAATACGCCTGGCTCTGCTCTAGACGCTTTGCTGAACTTACCTCCCCTTGATACTTATATCATGGGTTGCACTATCAAAGCCAACCATCATCTTATGCGGGACGGTTTTTGGTATACTCCACACTGGAACTTTGATGAACTTGTGCGACACTAATCTTACGACTCCTGTCTTATGGATATGCCGTCTGATGCAATGACACCAGAACTCCAGCTGATGCGCAAATTCAGATTCGACTTTCCTTGTGTCCAGGACTGGCTTCGGTCAGAGTCTGAGCCGGGAATGGAATGTAGTCGTATTTTCATGGATGGTTCCAAAACC
The DNA here is from genome assembly GCA_945910035.1 of Brachypalpus laphriformis. Lineage (NCBI taxonomy): Eukaryota > Metazoa > Arthropoda > Insecta > Diptera > Syrphidae > Brachypalpus > Brachypalpus laphriformis. The sequence continues at coordinate 42,949,584 of OX246756.1, forward strand.
AGTTAAGGGTCTGGCGCTGGGGCCTTCGTGGAAGTCGACAACATTAGACTTCACTTCTCGTTAGGCAAATATGCGTCTGTTTTTCAAGCGGAAACTTATGCATTTCTAAAGGCCATGAACTATGTTGTGAAAAACAGGTGGAAAGGCCGTAGTATTTGTGTCTGTAGAGGCAGTCTGGCTACGTTTAAGGCCTTGCTTAGCCCTTTAACCACTTCCAAAATAATTCGTGAAACCAAAAACTCTTTGAACTTAGTCGCAAGGCTCAAGTCTCTTATCTGGTTGCCAGGTCACACTGGGATCTTGGAAACGAGATCTCCGATGAAATTGCTAGACAAACCTGAGAGCAGGTTTTCTCAGGTCCCGAACCCACGTTGGGTCTCCCTGCGCCCTCAATTAGGGCTTCCATTGACAATTGGGTTTCTCACAAATACAATTGTGTGTGGCATGACTCTCGAGGATGTAGGTTAACTAACCTAATGCTCCCGGACGTCTGTAAGAAATCAGCGGCATTCTTACTGTCTCTCAGCATAACAGAATGCAAACAACTTATTAACATCTTGACAGGGCAATTCGCTTTTGCCAAGCACCTTAACATGCTGAGCTAAAGCGTCACCACAATGGACGACGCGACGAGAGAGCGACGACTCTGCGAACGTTATCTTTGCGAATGTTCGGCGTTTGCTCGAATTAGGTGTCAAATCCTCGTTGCTGATGCGGTGAGTGCTGGTGCTGTAAACTCCTCATCACTGGGGTGCTTGCTTGGTTTTCTTAGAAAAACAAGAAAATTCCAATAAAATTGGTAAGCCAGGGTTTGATCTCTGGTAGTACAATGGACCAGTTGCGTCTGAATGCTCCAATTGAGCGTTTCCTATCCCAAAAAAAAAAAAGTTGTTTATCATCGGTGACTGCTTCTGTCGAAGCGTAGCACTACTTATGTGACGACAATTTTGTATTTTTCTTTGAAATCTGAGCCCCATTCTCAATAGGTTAAAATAATCTGTAGTTCCCCGGAATATCTTTCACCAACTCAATGAGAATCCCACATTTCAGAATCCTAATGCCGTCGTATTTCGATAGACATACCATAGTTGTCAATGAAGTATCCTTAAATTTCCGAGCCATTAGTTTTCACTTCGAAGCTTTAAGTCTTTTTTGCATGTACAGGTTTTCTCCGCTGGCTTTTACTACAATAGAAGGCTCACCATGTACCGCTTTTTAAGCACATTCAATCTTTTCGGTGTACCAAGGCGTTCCACTAGTAGCAGCGCTTTGATCAATTGCCTGCCTATCGCGATGGAGATAATGCATTTCAAATTGAATTTCTTGGCTACTTTTTACAGCTTTGAAACTCAGCCTGCCGAAAGTACCAGAGAAACTGTTGCAGATGACTCTTAAGCATTTCCGCCCCGACTAGGCTGGCGAAAATGTAGAGGAATATACTAGCCTGCAACCAAACTAAAACTTAATCTGTTCGCCATTTCCTTAGAAATTCACAGATGGTACTTCGTGAAGGTGGGTGAAGGTCTCTTTCAGGAGATACTACTTCTATGAGGTATTTGTTAGCATTTGCTATCCATAATTTAGCTTTTGTTGTCCGTTCTTTGGATGTGATGAAATGTAGTCGAAGTTTGTACAAAAATTCTCTAGACCCTTATATTGTCGAAGTAGAAGAGCTTGACCAACTCTCTGTTAGTTACCTAATCGTAGGAAATCTCCCATTGCACCTGCATGCGTGCACTTGTTTAATTTTCCATGGAAATTCAATTTACTCTGCAAATGGACTGAATCCTCATAAAATTGTCGCGAACATCGGCATCTCAGCGAGAGTGCACTGCCGTCCAACCGTTCCCCGATCTCTTACAAGCAGCAACGATTGAATGGCAAAAGCATCCAACCCGTACGTAGATGTAGATGACGTAAAATCAAATGCGCAGTCAAACATTTACATACGAGTATGAAAAAAGCAAAATAAATATGTGTAGGTACGTAGAAATAATTACCATTCGGACCGCCAATTTCGGAGCGACAATCAGCACATATGACTAATCGTCGGTGATTTATTCGCTATGTGCATACAGCAGCTCAGGCGATAATGCACTCTCGCTCGACGATGTCAGTGTAAAAATAGCCCCACAACAGCAAATCCCCGGCCTTCTCCCCCTCTGCAATGGGGGTGGTAGGTAGGTAGCTATACTTTGTTTTTTCGTTTTCAGACGAAAGGACATTAAACTCCCTCGCATACAAACTGCCAGAAGGCAAAAAAATAAAAATTCGGCGAAAATCACTGGTTGAATGGCCGAGTGCATTTCTGAGTGAAACGCGAAATTTGTATCTTTTCTGTCAAATTGGTTATAAAATACTTGTCTGGCTAGTATGAATGTAATTGGGTGACGGAAGGAAATTTTCCAGGGAAAGCCGACCAAAGAGAGAGTCGGTAGGTAAGCAGCATTCGATACTCAATATCACTAGCTTTAATGAAATACATTTCAATTTTAGGTATCACTGTTGGCATAATAGTAATTACAGGCCGTGCGTAGCTTGTAGATACTCAGACACATGTGCTGTAGTAAAATTTAATTGTAACTGCGCTGAGGTTTTGTTGAAGCTTATCGCTGTTGCACAACCGCAAAGTGACAATTGAAAGTGAGAGATACAGCGACAACTACGACGAGTGGAACATATCATTGAGTAGTTTTCCGTTTTTACTTTGCTTTTTCTAGGTCTTATCCGATAAAGTAAGACCGCAACTGTGTCGCGTCGCTACATAGCAGCAAGGAAGGGGGGTGTTTGCTGGGCGCGCGACGGTGTTTTAAATCGGAACGTGCTGATTATGTTGCGGTTAATATTCGTACTCACATTAATACTTATTGATTTGGAAGAAAAAAACAAGAAAAATCACTTTGGGAGGCACTTTTTCAAGGCATTAGAGCTTGATGAGACATCAGCACTGGAGATAAGATAAATAGTTTTGGAAGGTCATATTTGTGGTATTACTCAATACGAATGTCAACCTGTTCAACGATTTGGTTTGAATAAAATCTTCCAGCATTTTTCTATCAAAGTGTCTTTTATAAGAATTCTAGCAAGTCAGATAGAAGGGCTCCAAAATCCAATGTGGTATAGCTGCTGACTCATACAAAACACAGAAGTCTCTTATTCTAGAAATCTTTAAGCCAAGGTGGTTAGCAATAACAGAGTGCTCAAACTTGAAATGAGAAGTCCCTGTGACTGTCCCTGTCCAGGTGACCGAAACGACAAGTATACGAAGATTGTAGATTTTGCAATGCTTATGTATAAAACCTGGAACAAATTGAACATCCAACCAATACCAACATTAAGCAGCGGAAGATTATCTTTTAGACATTCAAGCCTAGAGTTGATATCGGAATGATATCTATGATCACCATTTTATTCGCCGTTAAATTGCAGTCGTCCGAAAAAACCGCACCAACAATTCCGCATTTTCAGGTGCCATCAGCGTTGGAGTTGCGAGTTATGACCGGACGTCCCAAGCTTTTTTATGGTCTTCCATTTTCTATTTTTATCTCTGACAATACCAGTGCTACGAGTAGCTTTCCTCTAAAAGTTACAGTTTTCTCACTTCTTTCTCAAACTAAAAGTTATATGTACATACTCGTATATAAGTATTTATGAAAACATTGACTGTCATGGTAATCAAACCCACTTAATAGTCGCAGCCTGGTCTTTATGCTGATGCCACTGCACCTACAGATCGTCGACAGCATATCAAACATTCTGGGCTTAGCTTTTCCGGTGAAAGAAAATAGGTGTTAGAGATGTTCTATGCCGATGCCACAGTGCTGCTAAATCTTTTGTTTCCGGATATAAGGTACCGTTTCAACGACCTTGCCGCTTAAACTAATGCAATTTAGACACTAACAACGACATACTTTTAAGACAATTAATTGAAAAATGTTAATTTTGTCAGTTAACAAGCCGACGCACATGATATACCTCGAGACCGGACTAGCAACCCTATGGCCTCTACCAGGTTATCCGCTGTTCAACATCGAAGCTATACATATGTACATCTCTTCCAATGAAAAAGCGGACTTTTTGCAACTATGGGAAAGGCTCGGGGCTGAACACAATGTCGAACTTCGCGGAGAGAACGGCATAAAATGGACAAAAATGCTAAGTTAAATTCCCGTCAATAGCATTGTTCTGCAGTACAGAAGTACATTCTGAGTCGACATAGGAGTAGAAAAGTCGCAACTTGATTCTAGTGCTAAATAACATTGCTTTTTTTAACATGGCCTGATCGCAGATGCGGGGGAGGCAAAAGACTGGTCTCATTATAGGATGTGATGCTAACGCTAACCATACTGTATGGGGCAGTTCCGATATCACCAAGAGAGGTGCGCTGCTTTTTGATTTCATTCTAAGTACAAACCTTATTTTGTACAACATAGGTAACGAGCCTACTTTCGTCATCAGAAACAGGCAAGAAGTATTGGACATCACCCTTGCCTCTGATAGCATCGTCCAACGCATCAAGAATTGGATGGTGTCAAGCGAGCCATTTTTCTCGGATCACAGGTATCTCCAATTCTCTCGATCAGTAGAAGCCGAAAGCCCTGACAGCTAGCGCTAAAATATTTTATAGTATTGATTGTGTAATTTACTTACTCATTAATAAACTGATAATAATAATAATAATCGATCAGTAGATTCCCCGTGCAGGGACGGGTTAAGAATATCACTGCCATGTTCATCAAACAAAGCCGACACCTGATCACTTACAGCAGTGGTGGAGATGAAACTCAGATTGACTACCATTTGGTAGGCAGTTTCATGAAGCCCGGGGTAAAAGATTGCGAAGTGATCCTGGGAGAGGCAATCGTTCGGCAACACCGTCTCTTGCTAACAGAAATTTTTATGAAAACACCGAAGAAAAGCAAACAAACAAGGGTCTCTGAGAAAATCAAGTGGTACAATCTGGACAAAGAAAAAGGCGAGGCTTTTGTTTTCGTAATGAAAAATTACCTCTCTCACACCATCAACGGAGCTGAGGATGAAGAGTGCAGAACACAAAATATGTGGGATTCCCTACAGCGAACTTGCTTAAATAAGGCCAAATCACTGCTAGGAGCTTCAAAAGGCCACCATCAACACGCCAAAGAAACATGGTGGTGGAGTGATGAAGCTAAGAAAGTGATAAATGAGAAGAAAGCGGCTTTCAAAGCTTGGTCAAAGTGCCCCTCTAATAATAATGACGAAAAAGCTCGCCTCGAAATGGAATACAGATGCTGCAAGAAAAAAGCGAAGAAGAAGTGTGCCCAACTTCAAGCAGAGAGTACGGAGGGCCTGTATCGGGAGCTGGAGAAAATATTTTCCCCCGTTGCTGATGCAAACCAGGCTATCCAGGAGCTGCGAAGACACAATATGAACAAGAGCGCCACTATCTTCAAAATAACCGCCCAAAGAAGGAAGAATGCTCAGGAGATTCGTTCGCCAAAGTTCATTAGCAATGCTCATGGCCAGCTTCTTGTGGATGACGACAAAATTCTGCAGAGGTGGCGACAGTATTGTGAAGAGCTTTTAAATGAACAGTTTCCTCGGCTATACTTTCCAAGAGCCACCCCTAACTGTGAAGAAATAGCCGACATTACAGTCGAAGAAGTTAGTGAGGCAGTCAAATACTCCAAAAAACGAAAAGCGGTTGGGCCAGACCAAATACCCTCTGAGTTCTGGAAAAAGATGGGAGACATCGGGTTCAGATGGCTCAGAATTCTTATCTCCAAATTCGTGAGAGGTGATCCAATGCCGAATCAATGGAGGGAAAGTTACCTCCTCCCTGTATACAAAGGGAAGGGTGATACGCGAAACTGTGATAACTACAGTTCGATCAAGCTGATGTCACACACCATGAAGATCGTTGAGCGGGTATTAGGTGGCCGACTGCGAAAAATAATACGGCTATCTGATGATCAGTGCGGGTTTGTCTCGGGTAAATCAACCACAGATGCAATCCAAAGTATAAGGATCATAATGGAAAAACATCGTGATTCTTTAAGGGATTTGCATATTGTATTGGTTGATTTTGAAAAGGTATTCGAGAGACAACCACGAGATCTGATATGGGTGGCGCTAAGACATCGAGGGGTTCCAGAAACCTATGTACAGATGATCATGGATATGTACGAAAGAGCAAAGACAAGAGTAAGATGTCCCGCTGGAGTAACCGAAGAGTTCCAAATCAAAGTCGGGGTGCACCAGGGAAGCGTTTTAAGTCCTTTGCTCTTTATTACAGTCCTTGATTATCTGCTTGAAGGTAAAGTGATGGACCCCAAGGTACATCAGTTATTCTTTGCTGACGATGGAGCCATCATAAGTGAGGATCCTACATCCCTGCAATGAGCACTTGATGTGTGGGTGGACGTTTTGGAGGGAAATGGGTATCGCATTAGTTCAAAAAAGACAGAGTACTTGTGCTGCCCGTTCTCTGATCCACTCAGGCCTATTCCAGACATTTATTTGAATGGAACAGTGCTTCCCAAGTGCGAAAAGTTCAAATATCTGGGATCTATGATCAATAGCAAAGCAACTTGTGATGACGACATCAATCATCGTGTAAGCGTAGGGTGGATGAAGTGGCGAGAAAATTCCGCTATCTTCTGTGACAGAAAAATGCCCCCTAAGTTGAAAGGAATGCTCTACACCGCAGTTGTACGTCCAGCGCTCACATACGGTTCACAATGTTGGACGATGTACAAAAAGTATGAGAGTAAATTAACGGCAGCTGAGATGAAGATGCTTCGCATGACAGCAGGAGTGACCAAGCTTGATCGAATAAGAAGTTCGAAGATCCGTGGAGGCTTTCACATCAAGGAAACCATCGTACAAAAGATAGAGCGCGACCGGCTCAGCTGGTATTGCCACGTTCAAAGAAGATATCATTTGAACCCTGTTAAAATGGCAATATCTATGCACGTTCCAAAGATATCGCGATGTAGGAAAGGCAGGCCTATAAACGCCTGGATCAGACAAATGCCACGACATCGGCATTTCATTGGCCTCAGTAACCGAGTGATCCAAAATCGGGAAGCCTGCCGATATTTTCTGAGGTCAAATAGGCGAACCCCACAGGCGGATCAGTAGAAATGCAGTGAAGTGGGAGAGCTGTGATCCCTTGTTTTCGGATCATAGCCTCGCTGATAAAAGGAAGAAGAAGAATCGATCAGTAGATTATATAAGCCCGTCAGTTTTAAGGAATTACAACTTTAAGCAATTTAGTTACCTTAGATCGACTTAATCTCCCCTGCAACCCCCAAGAACGTGATCGCATGGTTGAGGACTTAACCTCAGCCTTAAATACAGCGATGACTTCTTCCTGCCCTTTGATTCAACCCAGGTGCAAGAAGAAGCCGCATTGGTAGATTTCAGAATCCATAAATAATTGTAGAAAACTTTTGAATAATAGCAAAAGTGCGAGAGACGCGCTAGATTGGGACTTGTACAAGGCGGGTTGGGTACGATTGACCGCATTTTAAAATCTCGTTTTCAAAATCTCCCATAACAAAATCTCGCATATTCAAAATCGTAATTTTTATTCGGGATTTATTTAAAAAATTTATTTAAAATTTCATTATTAGAGATTTCGGTTTGCGGTCAATCGTACCGCTCCCGTACAAGGCATCCCTAAACATATACCTATACAAAAAAGAATTAAGGAAAGCCAAACGTAATTCTTGGAGGCTCTTCTGTGGTAAGATAGAAGAAGCCTCTGAGGCATCTAGGCTAAGGAAAATTCTCTCTTTAAATCGAATAACACCCAGTTACCTTAAGAAAACTGATGGGTGTTGGACAGCGAAGATACGCTAAATTTACCAGGCAGTTCTCAAGTTGTAAGCAATATGGTTTTCAGCAGACCGTCTACACAAATAACCAACTCATCAAAACTGATTACAGAGAGCAAACTCCATTGGGCACTACACAGGTTCAAACCATATAAATCCGCGGGACCAGACGACATACTACTTGCCGAGTTGCAGAAGTCATCAGATATAATCTTGCTGATGCTTGAGATAATTCTTAAAAGTTGTCTAGACCTGGTATATACCTCAAAGATATGGAGAGATGTCTATGTTGTCTTCATACCCAAAGCGGGTAAATGCTCTCACATAAATCCAAAAGATTTCATTCCATTCCTCTTAAAAACATTAGAACGACTGATTGATATCTATTTACACAACAGTATTGATAAGAAACTACTGTCGGCGACCCAACATGCATATTGTTAAGGTAAATCAGTGGAGACGGCATTACACTCACTGGTGCGTAATATTGATTATTTCCTGTTTCATAAGGAGTATACAATGGTTGCTTTTCTGAATATAGAAGGCGTCAATGCATCTGCGATAGCAGAAGCACTATCAGACCTGAAAGTCAACAGCTCACTTTGCGAATTGTTTAATCTACTGCTTAATGGTCGGATAATCAACTGTAAGCTGGGTGGGACGTCTACTAGAAGGTCTGTCGGTAGAGGTGGTGTTCTATCCCCCATTTTGTAGAATTTGGTGATGAATGAATTATTGATAATCAAATTGAAGGGATGCACGACGATCGCTTAAGCAACACCAATTGCTCTAAAAGAACATCTACAGAATGCTTTAAACAAGCTCACTAAATGGGCGGTTCGGTGTGGTTTGGGTGTAAACCCCCACAAAACTGAACTAGTGCTCTTCTTCAGGAAATATAAAACTCCGTTAGTCGACCCTCCTGCTCTCAGTGGTATCAGCTTAACTTTCTCTGACACTGCAAAATATTTGGGTCTCATCCTGAATAAGAAATTAAGCTGGAAACCTAATATTCAAGAAAGTGTAAAGAAAGCTATAGTAGCACTTTTCTCTTGCAAAAGAGCTATTAGAAATAGATGGGGTTTACAACCTCGAATCACTCACTGGCTCTACATCTCGGTCATTAGACCGATACTTACATACGGGGTGATTGTCTGGTGGACGACCTTAGAAAAAGCTATAAATCGCGATTATCTAAGTAAGGTCCAGCGCACAGCTTGTCTGTGAATAGGCGGAGCACTACGTACAACTTCCTCTGTGGCACTGGACATTTTGTTTCATCTGATACCCCTCGATGTATTTAGCTAGCAAATGGCAGCGAATACAGCCGTTCGCCTTGAAGCTACCCAACTGTGGTCAAGAAAAGAATTTAGCCACGCTTCTATTCTGAATAAATTCAAAATCCCTCCCGAAAACACGGACTACACCATTTCACGTCTAAATTTTGATAGGAACTTCCTAGTCGCCATCCCTCCCAGATCACTCTGGGAGGACGATACTTTTTTAGAAGATGAACCTATTCACTTCTACACTGATAGGTCAAAAACCACAGACCGGGTTTGTTGCAGGTGTTTCCTCCGACAGGCTTAATCTTTAACTCTCCTTCCGTCTTCCAAATCATTGTAGCGTATTCCAGGCGAAAATAATGGAGATTAAAGAAGTCTTATCTTGGCTTAAGAAAACGTGATGTATGCTAGAGATATCCGCATCTTTTCAGACAGCCAAATAGCAATCCAATCCCTGGAATTGACCTCTTTAAATTCCGTAGCAGCTCTAGACTGCCGATCGTCTCTTGCGGTGATGGCTGAACAGTTCAATATTCATCTGTATTGCGTGCCGGGGCATAGGGACATTCCAGGGAATTGTAAGGCCGATGAACTTGCCATAATAGGAACAACTATACCCATCCTGCCGGATAAAGGCACCTAAGGTGTACCAGTCGCTACTCGTCAACTTAAATTTAAGATGGATGCTGTCGGGAGTACAAGTCTTAGGTTGACAAGTGGATCAACATGTCTAGTGGCACAGCAAATTTGTCCGAAGCCGGATCTAAAACGTTCTAGGAATTTGATTTCTCTCAACAGATTGCATGTTGGCACTACATAGGTGTCATCACTGGACACTGTCTAATAGGCAAGCATTCTACAAGGCTAGGCCTTTTTGCGAACAACTTTTGTAGAAGCTGCATGAATGAAGAAGAGGAAGAGACTATTCCTCAGCTTCTTTTTTTCTGCCCAGCTCTTCCCCGTAGAAGGAAGCTTCACTTAGGAGCCCCCTATTACAACGACTTAGCCGACCTGATAGATATCGATATTAAGAGCCTCCTACGCTTCATAAGAGGCTCAAAATGGTTTTAGCGAGTAGATAGAGAGATTTTCTCCCTTGATCCACGTGGTATCACAATAGACCACTGAGAATCGTCGTACTCTACTTTGGACTTCGAAGTCATCCGCCACGCCGCCTTACCAATATCCAGAACAAGACATTTATCCCCCTCATATGTCGCCGTGGCGTAAGTGGTTAGTGTGTCGGATCACTACGCGTGAGGTTCCAAGTTCGAATCCTACAAAACACCAAAAAGTTTTATCACGGTCCCACCTCTCGCGAGCGTCTGACAAACATCCGAGAGTATTGTTGTCTCGAAAAAGCTTCTCAAATCTCCGTTCGGATACGGCACTAAACTGTAGGTCCCTTCCATTCGTACGAAAAATATAACGCACACAACATGAGTGGTTGCGAAAAGCTAGGCCCTGGCACTTAATGAGCTGTTGCGCCAAATATTTATTTTTTTTTATGTAGCCTTTACAACAGCTATGCGTTTTTCGGGATGGCTCTCCTATGCAGTTCTTAGCAGATAACATATCGATTCAAGCTATCAAAAGCCTTCTCAAAGCCGATGAACAGTAGATGTAGTACAGACTTGAATTCGACATATTATTCTATGGTGAACAAGGTGTTAATGTGATCTTTGTAGAAGTATCTAGCGCGAAAGCCTGCCTGCTCGACATCAAGGGTTGAACTTATTCAAAATCTATCGCTTGAAAAAGCTTAGCAGGGATGCCATCAGTGCATATATGGGTATGGGATACAATACCTATTGGCTTGTTAGAAAAGTATGGTCCCTTTCTTTTAAATTCTTTTTCGATGGAGTATATGCTCCGAATAAAGATATTATATTATAATCCTCAATTAACTGACGCCCATTTTCAATGAAAATCCATCCACCAATTTATCAATTCTAAATTGAACGAAAGTGAGATAGATTTTGAGATCAGATACTCCCCGCACTTCAGAACGGATTTCTTTAAAATTTCTGAATGTTGTACCATGCAGGAAGTGTTGCATCAATCGAAAAAGATGGTATTCTGATGGAATAAGGTCTGGAGATGGTGAGTGCGAGTAGACTTCGAATCGAAAGGTTTAGTGTTTTTGACTGGTTACCAAAATCGCATGCATTTTGTATGCTGGAAAGCAGTACCCTTTGGTGATAGTATCTTATGATTTTAGTATCTTTGGCAGAAGTGCTACTGAGATGTACTTACGTTTGTCTTGTCTGTTTGGTCTTGCCTTCACAAATTCTTTATTCTCGATGGCAAATCCTTACTAGAGTAGAAATTTTCAATATCGACTTTTTCCAAACAGATATCGTTTCAAAAACTGAATCAGTTGACAGACAGTGATAAAATGACACAATAAAATCGAGTTACAGAAAATACGGCAAAACTTTCTTAACAACCGATTAGTTGCCTGAATTAGTATTGGTCGTTACATATCGTACGCCAAATATCTCAAAATGTCACTTTTTGCAGATACACCACTTCGTGTTTGGAACGACGATATGAAATTGCCGACCTACCGATCATTCCTAAAGTGATCGTTGTGGCCTGAAGTTGTGCAGAGAAATTGAAAATAAAGTTTTTTTTAAGAAAAGAGTGCAGTTTAATCTTTCTTCTTCTTCTTCTTCTTCCTTTTATCAGCGAGGCTATGGTCCGAAAACAAGGGATCACAGCCCTCCCACTTCACCGCATTTCTACTGATCCGCCTGTGGGGTTCGCCTATTTGACCTCAGAAAATATCGGCAGGCCTGCCGATTTTGGATCACTCGGTTACTGAGGCCTATGAAATGCCGATGTCGTTGCATTTGTCTGATCCAGGCGTTTATAGGCCTGCCTTTCCTACATCGCGATGTCTTTGGAACGTGCATAGATATTGCCTTTTTAACTGGGTTCAAATGATATCTTCTTTGAACGTGGCAATACCAGCTGAGCCGGTCGCGCTCTAATTTTCGTACGATGGTTTCCTTGATGTGAAAGCTTCCACGGATCTTCGAACTTCTTATTCGATCAAGCTTTGTCACTCCTGCTAAGATGCGAAGCATCTTCATCTCAGCTGCCTTTAATTTACTCTCATACTTTTTGTACATCGTCCAACATTTTGAACCGTATGTGAGCGCTGGACGTACAACTGCGGTGTAGAGCATTCCTTTCAACTTAGGGGGCATTTTTCTGTCACAGAAAATAGCGGAATTTTCTCGCCACTTCATCCACCCTACGCTTACACGATGATTGATGTCGTCATCACAAGTTGCTTTGCTATTGATCATAGATCCCAGATATTTGAACTTTTCGCACTTGGGAAGCACTGTTCCATTCAAATAAATGTCTGGAATAGGCCTGAGTGGATCAGAGAACGGGCAGCACAGTACTCTGTCTTTTTTGAACTAATGCGATACACATTTCCCTCCAAAACGTCCACCCACACATCAAGTGCTCGTTGCAGGGATGTAGGATCCTCACTTATGATGGCTCCATCGTCAGCAAAGAATAACTGATGTACCTTGGGGTCCATTACTTTACCTTCAAGCATATAATCAAGGACTGTAATAAAGAGCAAAGGACTTAAAACGCTTCCCTGGTGCACCCCGACTTTGATTGGGAACTCTTCGGTTACTCCAGCGGGACATCTTACTCTTGTCTTTGCTCTTTCGTACATGTCCATGATCATCTGTACATAGGTTTCTGGAACCCCTCAATGTCTTAGCGCCACCCATATCAGATCTCGTGGTTGTCTGTCGAATACCTTTTCAAAGTCAACCAATACAATATGCAAATCCCTTAAGGAATCACGATGTTTTTCCATTATGATCCTTATACTTTGGATTGCATCTGTGGTTGATTTACCCGAGACAAACCCGCACTAATCATCAGATAGCCGTATTATTTTTCGCAGTCGGCCACCTAATACCCGCTCAACGATCTTCATGGTGTGTGACATCAGCTTGATCGAACTGTAGTTATCACAGTTTCGCGTATCACCCTTCCCTTTGTATACAGGGAGGAGGTAACTTTCCCTCCATTGATTCGGCATTGGATCACCTCTCACGAATTTGGAGATAAGAATTCTGAGCCATCTGAACCCGATGTCTCCCATCTTTTTCCAGAACTCAGAGGGTATTTGGTCTGGCCCAACCGCTTTTCGTTTTTTGGAGTATTTGACCGCCTCACTAACTTCTTCGACTGTAATGTCGGCTATTTCTTCACAGTTAGGGGTGGCTCTTGGAAAGTATAGCCGAGGAAACTGTTCATTTAAAAGCTCTTCACAATACTGCCGCCACCTCTGCAGTTTAATCTTTCTAACGGTAAAAATTAATTTACGCTATTAGCTCGTTGAGTTGGCTTTTTTCCTTACATAAAAAAAGCTTTCACCAACAAATTTAAGGGCAATTTTCCTTTTTCAATTTAAAAAAAAACATGAACGCAGCCGCAGCGACTAGAGAAATTAACGGTGCTTTTGGTTTGGGTACGTGTAGTGAGAGAACTGTTCGAAACTGGTTTATCAAGTTCAACGAGGGAGATTTTTCGCTCGAAAATTGCCAAGGGGTAGACCAGAGAATGTCATTAATAATGAAGAACTTGCAGCAGCTATTGAAGAAAATCCACATACGCCTGTTCTTAGCCTTGCTGCAAGATTCAAAATGTCAACTGCATCCAGAATTCCCCACCTTTCCGCCATCGGAAAGGTAAAAAAAACTAGAGAGATGGGTGCCCCACGTCCTAATACCAGCGAATATGCTACGACGTTTGGAGGTTGCAATATCTTTGACCAACAGACACCGTGTGGATCATTTTTTGCATCGCATCGTCACCTGCGGCGAAAAGTGGATCCTACACGATAATCGGAAGAGGTCGGGAGAATGGGTAGATCTGGGTGAGCTTCCCAGTGGACTTGGCAAGGCAGACTTACACCCCAAAAAGGTAATAGTGACAGTATGGTGGACGAGTGAGGGAGTTGTCCATTATTCATTTCTCAAGAGAAATCGACATAATGCACAACAAATTACTCCAAAAACAGCCGTCACTGGTAAATAGCTGAAGTGTCAGTCGCAGGCTGATAGCAGGATAGAATATGTGTTCGTTGAGTTAGTCGGTGATGAGGGTAAACTTCTTGTTGGTACTGTTTACCGACCTAACCAACATGTAGATAGTTATCCCTGTTTCACTTTAATGGAAGAAATTTCTTGCACATCTTCCAATTTGATTATTTGCGGAGATTTCTATTGTAATCTCCTTACTGATAATAACATGGTTGAAAATATGAGCGAATTTAATCTATGGGCAGTTAATACTACCTCTCCAACCCACTTTTCTGGAGGTCTTCCGACACTCCTAGATGTTTTTTGGGTAAGTGATAAGAGCAAAGTAGTCCTTTATGAACAACTTTCAGCTCCAGTGTCTCGAAGCATGATCTGATTTATCTTGCTTTTGATTTTATTGCTACGTCCATTGTTAAATCCTATCAATACAGAGATTTTAAGAATATTGAATATCCTTTACTAGAAGAGCATACAAGAAGTGTAATCTGGGAAAATATTTATTACTTATCGTCATCTAATGAACAGCTCCAATTTCTTAATGAAAACATCAATATTTTCTACAACCGTCATGTAGCCTTGAAAACCAAATTTGTCGAGCCCAAAAATCAACCATGGTTTACTGTACGTATCCGAACACTTATGTTGCAATGTGATCAATCGTATAACCGTTGGAAGAGATTTCGTCTGGATGTATTCCGACGTACATACTGCTCCCTTCGCAACAGGGTTGTTATGGAGATCCGTAAGGCCAAATCCGAAGTGTTTTCAAACCGGCTAAGCCCCGCCCTAGGCAGTCGGCAGCTATGGAATAACCTCCGCAGCATCGGCTTAGGAAAGTCAAAGTGCAAACAGACCGAAGATATTGATTGCAATGCTCTAAATCACAAATTTGTATATGCAACTTCACAACCACAGATTTCTATGGGAGCTTCTTCTAGTATTTCAGCCGGTGAAACTTTATCGCCTCCAACAGAGGCACTTCGTTTTAGCTTCAGAACAGTAGACTGTGCTGAAGTGGTTGAAAGTCTCCTCTCAAACAAGTCATCAGCTGTAGGACTAGACGAAATTAATCCTCTATTTTTGAAAATTATATTGCCAATCATATTCCCATATATCACATATATATTTAATTCAATTTTGACAACTGGGGAATATCCTCTACAATGGAAATTGGCAAAAATCGTTCCTATTCCCAAAGATTCTAAAGGTGAGGAGTTTAGACATATCTCAATTCTGCCATATTTATCAAAAGTTTTTGAAAGAATATTACAAAATCAAATGAGTTTACACCTCAACAATGGCAATTTTTTGACGAGATATCAATCCGGTTTTCGGAAAAACCACAGTTGTATAAAGGCTTTAATAAGTATTACTAAGGATATACGGCAAGCTACCGAGGAAGAGAAGGTGATCTTTTTAGATCTGCTGGACTTTTCCAAAGCATTTGACACTGTTGTCCATTCTCATTTGTGTGATAAGTTGTTTAGGCTTTTTAAATGTTCCACTAGTGAAGTCAAATTGATTCATTCCTACTTATCGGGTAGGATGCAAGCTATCGGATTAGACCGCATTCAGTCAGATTTCCTAGAAACTCTAAATGGTGTTCCCCAGGGATCTATCTTAGGACCGCTTCTATTTTCTCTGTACGTAAATGACCTTCCATCCATTGCTAAACACTGCACTTTGAATATGTATGCTGATGATGCAAATGTACATGAGTTGCTCAGTTGGCCTTATAGAGCATGGCGCCGCCTGCGTCAATGAGAACCTAGAGAATATTATGCGTTGGTCACAGGCAAATGGTCTTTTGTTAAACCCTACAAAATCAAAGTGCTTAGTTGTTTCAAAGTATCCATTGGACCTTTCATACTTTCCTCCTATAGTCCTAAACAACGCTCCTATTAAATATGTTGAAAGGGCCAAAAACCTTGGAATGATTTTTAACAGCAACCTAACCTGGTATAACCATATCACCATATCAACGCCGCGATCGGAAAAACTCATGGTGTACTTAGAACTTTGTGGGCAACTCAATCCTTTACTCCTGTTAGGACCCGCATTATGCTGGCAAAATCGTTGGTCATACCAACACTAATTTATGGATGCGAAATTTTCGAAAAGTGTAGCTCTGTCAGTAAAAGAAGACTGTGTGTCACCTTTAACAATGCTATTAGGTACGTTTTCGGACTACGAAGGTACGACCATGTGTCAAGCTTTTCCAGACGCATTTTCGACATGACATTTGATAGACTTCTACAGTTTCGCACCGTAACTTTGCTCTCACACATCCTGCAATCACGACAACCCCCGTACCTCTATGAAAAACTAATAATGGCTTCCTCAAACAGATCTGGCCACTTAATTCATCCTCGATACTCTTACCTTACCTCCGAGCGTCAGTTTTTTTATTAATGCTATCCGCTTATGGAATTCTTTGCCGCGTTCTATTAGACGTATTGAAAACGCAGCAAGGTATAAAAATGTATTAATTATTTATCTATCTCAAAATAGATAGTTAAACAATAATGTAATCTATTTTAACTTAACTCCTTCTTGTCTAATTCATGTATACTCTATTTAATATTGTAGCTTTTATCTGTAGTCTAAGCTTATCACTAATTAATAAGATATTATATCTTAAAGTGTATAGGCATTACAATGATAATAAATGAAATGAAATGAAATGAAATGAAATGAAATAGGCATGGTCTCATACTGCTGCATGACAACGCAAGACCACAACCCCGCACAGTCGACGTTCCTGAAGCTGGCGAAGTTGGGTTTTGAAGTTTTACCTCATCCGCCTTACTCACCAGACTTATCTCAGACCGATTACCACCTTTTCCGAAGTTTGGGCAATCTCCTCCAAAATAAACAATTCATAAGCCCACATGCTATAAAACAGGACTTTAAAGACTTCTTAGCCCGAAAGGATAAGGAGTTTTTCAAAAGGGGCATTTTTGCTTTGGAGGAACATTGGAAAAATGTCACAGATGTAAATGGAGATTATTTTTTTGGAATAACCTTTTTTAATTTTTGAAAAAGCGTTGTTTAACTTTCCAACTCACAATCGGCAACTTCACATGTAACGACCTAATATTTCACAACGCATTCTCACTTTGAAAAACAAGCTATCAACATAAAGTCTGCACTTTCCATACAAGCTTACCCACACAGACTCCCTCGCTTAAAGCACGTGCTTCCTTTTTACGTCAATTACTATTTATACCTCCGTTCTCAAGTAAGCAAACCCCGATGATCGCCTTCAGACCATGCCACCTCAATCATAGTCTCAAAAGTCAACAACCAGCAAATCATGTTCAGAAAACTCTCGCTCCGCGTTCACTCCGAGTTCATAAATTTAAATACCACACAGCTCATCCTATTGGTTAATTGTGTTATTAAATTATCTACAACATAATTCCCATGAAATAAAATTTGATTGTCGAGTGCAAATAATTCGCCCATTTGGATTGTTCGTTAGCGGTGGCTAGGTCTGTCAACCATGTCGGGCCAAGTTCTCTGTGTCTATCTTGGAAGACCTCTAGCTAAAACAATGGCTGACTTCAAGCATACATAATTAATAAAAGTCTCGGTTTGCAGATGGCACTGCATACTCCAGTACCAAGCCGCGGTATAAGCCGCCACCACCACTTAGCGAATATGAAGGGCGGTAATATGTACATTTTTTTTAAAATTCATTTTCAGACAGCATCGCCGAACAAAAAATGTAAATTTATTGAGGATTCCTTCTTGTTTGAGGTTATATCATAAATAAGTCGACTGACCATAGTGGTAGCTGGTGGCTGGTGCGCCACCCTCTCGCGGTAGCTAATTGAAATTGTAAATTCCAAGTCAGTGAGAGTGTAAGTGTAGAGTTTTTCGCAGACTTGGCATATTTCATTGCCGGCGGAGACGTATGTACTTGTTGGGAAGATTTCGTATATATTTTCTGGGTATGCTTAGGGACGGAATCATGTACCTTGAATTATTAACCATTAAGAAGCATTTTGTGTCTGCATACTGTCATGTCTGGGTGAGCAAATGGATATATTTCAATCAAGTTACGGCAACGAGTGTTTGTTGAATGCAAGAACACAATAGAAACCATATTAATGTTCAAGGCTGCAACGAAAAGATCTGCTTCTGTTGGATGTTGCTTTATGTATTTTATTTTAACGCCCTTTAACTTTATGGAGCATAGTTTTCAGCGAACACGATTTGTTAGGCTGCTATAGCATGCATTTGAAATGAGGGTATAGACATGATTTTGAAATCATTAATTGGAAAATATCGGAATACTAGGTTAGGTTAGGTTAAATGGGTTAGCTGCAACGAATGGGTGCAGCCTCCACTCGGATCTCAAATGGATCCATTGTGCTCCCCTGACGTGGAGTTTCCTGGTTGAAGTACTGAAAAGAGAAGAAAAACAAAATGGCTAGAGTTCTGTGTTAGTGGAACGGCTTCCTCTGAACCACCCTGAAGAGGATATGAGTAGAGGGGAACGAAGCAGCTGATGAGCTAGCTAGAAACGGATCAGACACGCCATTCCTTGGACCAGAACCCTTCTGTGGGATAGGACCCCACAAAATAAGGGAAGACTTAAGGAAAGAAGAAGAGAACAAATGGGCCAAACATTGGGACGATATCCCCCAAATAAGACAGGCAAAGGAACTTCTGGGGAAATACAACCAGAAAAGAAGCAGAGCCTGCCTAAGAGTTAGTAAGAATCGGCTTCGCATTTTGGCGGGCATGTTAACAGGTCACTGCAGACTTAAGGAGCACCTTAGGAAACTGGGAATAGAGGGAGACGGACACTGCAGATTCTGCAGGGACTTCGCAGAAACACCAGCGCACCTTCTTATGGAATGCGAAGCACTGATCCACAAAAGAAGGAATCACCTTGGTGCCTACCTCCTATCAGAAACGAATTTGCCTTCGATGGATCCACTGAAGATACTCCGGTTTGCTGTAGCAGCTGGACTGGAGGAAGTGCTCTAGACCGAGTATATCATCGGCTAGAACCTTAGTAAGGGGGGCACAATAGCTCTTTTATAGGTCGCAGTGCACTTGCACCTCTCAACAATATAAATCTAATGGTGGCTTTTCAAACAGGTCGCCCAGATGGTATTGCAGAGACTATGGCATTTGCAAAGGAAGTGTTCTGTAGCCTCCTCTACGTCCGTGTTGCCACATCCCCTGCAGAGTTCATCTATACTTAGCCGCATTCTCTTCCGGTGGGCCGTCAATAGGTTGTGGCCGGTAATGATTCGTATGAGAAGCGCCTAGTTTTGTCTATTTTGAGTGAGGATGAGCTTGGTCTTCATCTTGTCATATTTTGTTCAGATCCTTTTGGAGACTCGGCATGATGGCGGCGCTCTCCATCTTTCTTCTCCTTGTCGTTTGAAGTCAAGTCTTATGTTTGATTTAACAAGTTTTAGGGGAGGAAGGACTGAACTTTGGACTATTGACAGGTCTCGTTCTGATCCCTTTCTTGCCAGTTCAACCGCTATCTCGTTCCCTGGAACTCCTTTGTGGCCTGGGACCCACCACAGTGTGTGTTACATGGTGGCCATGGATAAGCATTTCAAGCTCCTTGCGGCAGCGTTTTAATAGCTTTGATTTTATTACCGCGGATGAGATGGCATTTATAGCAGCTTGACTATCTCGGCTGCACGGGAGCTTTCCCGAGTAAGCCTGGCTCTGCTCTAGACGCTTTGCTGAACTTACCTCCCCTTGATACTTATATCATGGGTTGCACTATCAAAGCCATCCATCGTCTTAGGCGGGGCGGTTTTTGGTATACTCCACACTGGAACTTTGATGAACTTGCGCGACACTTATCTTACGACTCCTGTCTTATGGATATGCCGTCTGATGCAATGACACCAGAACTCCAGCTGATGCGCAAATTCAGAGTCGACTTTCCTTGTGTCCAAGACTGGCTTCGGTCAGAGTCTAAGCCGGGAATGGAATGTAGTCGTATTTTCACGGATGGTTCCAAAACCAGTCAAGGGTCTGGTGCTGGGGTCTTCATGGAAGTCGACAACATTAGACTTCACTTTTCGTTAGGCAAATATGCGTCTGTTTTCCAAGCGGAAACTTATGCAATCCTAATGGCCATGAATTATGTTGTGAAGAACAGGTGGAAGGGACGTAGCATTTGTGTCTGTAGTGACAGTCAGGCTGCGCTCAAGGCCTTGCTTAGCCCTTTAACCACTTCCAAAATAGTTCGTGAAACCAAAAATTCTTTGAACTCGGTCGCAAGGCTGAATTCTCTGTCTCTTATCTGGGTCCCAGGTCACACTGGGATCTTGGGGAACGAGATCTCCGATGAGATTGCTAGACAAGGCTCAGAGGAGGCTTGACAGGCCAATTTGCTTTTGCCAAGCACCTTAACGTGTTGGGCTTAAGTGACACTACAATCTGCGACGCTTGTGGAGAGAGCGACGACACCGCGGAACATTATCTCAGTGAGTGTCCGGCCTTTGCTCGTATCAGGTGGCAGATCCTCGGTGCAGATGTGGTGAGTGCTGGTACTGTGAGCTCCTCATCACTGAAGTGCTTGCTTGGCTTTCTTAGAAAGACAAGGAAATTCCAATAAAATGGGTAAATCAGGGTTTGCTCTCTGGTAGTACAAAGGACCAGTTGCGTCTGAGTGCTCCAGTTGAGCGTTTCCTATCCCGACAAAAAAAAAAAAAAAAAAAAATCTATGTAATTATCAATCTCTCTTCTAGTAACAAGTTTCGTGGATAGTTCTGCTGCCGCCTGTGCTATCGCTAGGACTTCTGTCTGAAGCACACTGCCGTGATTAGGAAGCCTTAGTGATATTGCAATATCAGATTACGCTGAGTAGATACCCAAACCCACTCCTTCGTTTGTTTTGGACCCGTCAGTGAAGACTGAAATACTATGAGGGTTAATGGCCCCACCGTTTTCCCAGTGTTCCATCGATGGGATGACCGTTTGGACGTTTAGGCTGAAGTCGGGGAATGGCGGAAGATAGTCTGTGGTAGTGTTTATCTTGTGATGCTACGGTAGCCCGTGTGGCCCCTTCCCCATAGGTTGGATTCTTTTAGGCGCAGGGCACTCATCGCAGCTGATTTCATAACAAATAAGTCTAGTGGAATCAGTGCGAGAATTGTTTCAAGTGCTGCGGTCGGGGTGGTTCTAATGGCGCCCGTGGTTGCTATGCAGGCAAGTCTCTGGGTTTTAGTCAACTCCTTAAGACGTGTGTTTTTATCTGCTATTGGCCAGCAGACAATGCACCCATATTGCTGTTTACATCCTGTGGATGATGGCAGGTTTCGGTCCCAATTTGTTTACCAAAAATTCTGCTGTAAGCATAGAACGCAATGTGCGCTTTGTTTATTGTTTCATTTGTGTTATCTCTCCAGCTCAGTTTGAGGACGAATATGTACCCTAGACACCGTGCTTTATACGAGACTTGGAGTTGAGTGCCACCGAGCCATAGGGGTCCGAAAGCTGGGATTATTTCTTTGTTGGTGAAGAGGACCACTTCTGTTTTCGCTGGATTCACGTTCAGTCAACAACTTCTCACCCAGTTATGGAGGGTATTCAGGACCGATTGCAGAAGTTCGGTGATTGTGTCGAGAAATTTGTCGGACATAAGTACGACAATGTCGTCTGCATAAGCAATAACTTTTACTCCGCTATGTCCTAATTTTAAAAGGATCTCGTTTGCGACTAGAGTCCATTATAGAGGAGATAGGACCCCGTCTTGCGGAGTTCCTCAAGAGGCCACTGCATTAACTTGGCTGTCACCCAGCTCCGAGTTATGTGTCTGGTCTTGAGCATACATTCTATCTAGTCGGAGAGTGTGGAATCTACTCTGAGTCGGTCTAGTGATAGTCCTTTTGATTCGGTTTTCACATTGTTAAAGCCTCCTTCCACGTCTTAAAAGGCCGCTAAAGTGAATTCTTTGTGGTAGAGTGATTGCTACCACGTCATACAGGGCTGTTTCGACTGATCGGCCCTATATATAGGCATGTTGTGCTGTGGACATGTTTCTAAGGCTTAATCGGAATACTAACGAACACAGGCACTCAGAACTCTTCTCGAATTTCTATATAGTTATAAGATTGCACAACATATCTACCTGCTGACTGGCAAACTGTGATAAAAAATTCTAAACTTTGCTTAAAGTATTTTATTCCCACAAGAACAGAATAGCGAGAATGACAGGTTCTTAGTTTCGATCTAACAATCTACACAGATAGTTCAAAGATGGACTGTATGTATGCGGATGTATTTTCTGAATTCTTGAACATCTGCAAATCATATAGACCTCCGGACACTGCCAGTGTTTTCTAGGCGTAATTACTCGAGAACCTCGTCGCCAGATTAAAATATACACAAGTAAAACGCACAGAAGAAAGATCGCCATATTTATTGACAGCCAAGCTGTTATTAAAGTCATTGCCTCGGTTACTAATCCTCCAAACTAGTACAAGAATGCCGAAATGAGGTAGCGTCGCTAGATGGTCAATTGATGGTATCCCGGTTTTAGGTTCCAGGACACAGTAACAATTATGAAAACGATCACGCTGGTGAACTAGTCAGACAAGGCACAGCTCTCCGCTGTTCGCTTGCATAATTAGTTGACATTCCCCTGGGAGCAATCAAGGAAAAAATCTCCTCAAACTTTCTTATAAAAGTCAACCTCAGACGGTCTAGGCTAACAAACTGTATCATATCTAACAAAATATAGCCAAACTACCGTCACTTCTATTTACCTACTTTTAGCAAGAAGTACTATCGACAAGAAATTGTTAAATATTATTATCAAATGTCAAACCCCAGATGCCTCAACAAAGCACCTTGAAGATCTGAGCCATCATAGTAGACACAGGGTATCCGCCACCAAAAGTTTTATCTGGTTCTTGACGTCTCAATTTCGTTCTCGAAGTCGAAAGATGAAAAGAATGAAACTTCATTCTAGGGCAAATTTGTCCAGATATACTGCATGTTGTGTCGGTATAACATTTGCGATTTATCTTGGTAATTGCAGTACTCATTACATACTCAGTAACAGTTTAGGATTCTTACCCACTGTAATGCACCAATGAAAATACTCCCTCTTGAAAATAACACATGTACTTTATTCAGCGATCTATGGAAGAATGGCAAGACGAGGGCAAACGGGTGTAGAGTTACTGTGGAGAATTGGTGTAGAATCGATGAAGGAACCGCCAAATATTAATTGCATTTCCACACCCACTAAACCCACCTTCCATCTTTGCCCTTTTCCCTCTCTATACTACCATTAAGCTTTTCATCGGTAGAGGGGCATCTAGCCCTCAGTCATCCGCTCACTCATATCAGCATTCATCTGCTACTCTTGGCCGCTCTTCTCAGTGCTATTTTTTATTTATGGCCCCCACAGTCTCGCTGATTGCTTCCCAGCTTTCCTTTTTAGCCCTCCCAGCTACTTTTCCAGTAGTTGCCTTTCATTTTGTAGCATAAGCAGTGAAACATAACGTGATCCGCATCTTCAATGGTTCCTTTGCAGCTTTGACAATGGGGATTATTGTCGTACCGACACATGTGTAGGTAGGACCCATATCCTGTTTATCCACGTTTACATTTTGGGTATAATTTCGCGTGTCCATCTATCTTCCTCAGTGGATCTTGGTTGCCATTCTCTTACTCTTGCTTGTTACTGAATACCGCTCGGTTTTCTTGCTCCTATTCGGTTGGCTTTATACTTGTCCTTTGCTCTTTGATAATATGTCAATCAGCACCAATCACGTTTGCGTTGACAAAATTTGGAAAAGAAGAAAAGATAAATTAACGAGTTATACGAGCTGTACAGTGACATATCTCAAGTGTATTAGACGTCTGAGATGTCTAGAACATGTTGAGCGAATGGACACCAATGCTCCGGCACGCAGAGTCTTCAAATTAAACCCGGAGAGACGACACATTGAATGGCCTTCTCACCGTAGGTGGCGCGCTCAAGTACAAGGGGACCTCAACGAACTTTGAGTGTGCTGTAGGCAGTTAGCTAAATATCCAGCAATATGGAGACGATTGTTGGTTCAGGCCCAAGTTCATCCCGAACTGTAGCATCACCTAAGTAAATGTAAACCTAAGCTCATGCCTTTCAGTGGTCTTTCTCATAAAATTTAAGCACGAATGAGGTGTCTAAGCCCAAGATGCAAGGACCCACAATACTTTGGATCTTCCCAATCATAGATACTAGCCATCATAACATATGAGCATCACATTTGTAAATTTTAAATTACAAATGACGATATGATCCGTCATAAACACGCCTACTAGACGAATGACAGCCAGTGATGTTCAACGATGAACTTCATGTAACAATCTCTATTGAGGCAGTTAGCTCCGATATCACTCAGGTATATGACCTCGGTGGAATGCATTACAAAAATACTTTCGACGATTTTATTTTCAGGGCTAATTATTCTTATCTCAATGAAAGCTACTAGAAAAGATTCGGTTGTGAGTTCCTCCCTGCTACACCATTCTAAGATAATTTTTTATTGAACGTTCATTGCACTTCAAATAGTGATGTCATGGTTTCCAATGAAGCTTCTGGGGCAGACGGCCTAGCCGCCGAACTCTTTAAAGCAGCCGGAGATGACTTGGTAATGAACATACACCAATTCATCTGCGAAATATGGTCGGATGAAAGTGTACTCGCTGAGTTGAACCTCAGCATCTTTTGCCCGTTCCTCAAAAAACGAGACATCCTAAATTGCGTCAATTACAGTAGCATATCTTATCAGTTTCAAATACTTTATCAACAGACCAATATACCAAGTATTCAAACTACGACAGATCTTGACTAAAACCAGGGAACACCAATCGATATCCAAATTCTAAAGCTGCAAGAATCTGTAAAAAAGAGCTCTATGGAGACATGTCTAGTTTTTAAATCCTTGCCAAGTTTGTCAGCCTAGTCACAGAATGTCTAAGGCCTTGTGGCCTGTGCTAGATCGCAGAAAGTCCGGGAGATAATCAAGTTAGATAGATCGAGGCTAAGAACAGTGATAGGAATACTCTCTGGCCACTGTCTCCTAAGGTGGCATGCCATGAGACTAAAGTTATCCGATACGGATGTTTGTAGGTACTGCGACGACCTACATGTCTCAGAGGATATAACTCATATGTGAATGTCAAGGAATTGCCATGACAAGGCTAAAGCACCTTGGTAGATACTTCTTCGATAACCTTGAAGAGGTGAGGTCCCTAAACCATAACAAGGATCTTTTCAGATTCTGTAGGGAGATTAATTCCTTGGGAGAATGGGTTTAGGTCTTCTGCCGTGAAGGTTCCCTAGGGATCGCGATGGGCCCACTTTGGTGCCTAGTGTTTTTATGATAACCTCATGATCCTACCTAACCTAACCTAACCTTGTCAGCCTATGCAGGATGAAGGTGAAGAACTGATGAATTGATGGTAATAATCTAACATATCTTAGATGTCAAAAATCGTTTAGGCAAGGCGCAGTCATGTGAATTTTTCAAAATCATACTTATTCGTAAAACTGCCCAACTCACAAGTTAATGTTGCTTTGTACCAAGAGAGTAATTGAGTAGAAAAAACCCTGTCTCGAACGACTAAGGAAGCCTTATACCATCCCAGACCTGCTATATGGCTAAGAGTCATCGCAGATA
The DNA here is from genome assembly GCA_945910035.1 of Brachypalpus laphriformis. Classification (NCBI taxonomy): domain Eukaryota; kingdom Metazoa; phylum Arthropoda; class Insecta; order Diptera; family Syrphidae; genus Brachypalpus; species Brachypalpus laphriformis. The sequence goes on from OX246756.1 coordinate 42,975,443, forward strand.
GAGATGCCCTTGGTTACTTTGAGACAATAGTTCTTTACGACGTTTTTGATAGCATCTGCATAAACGAGGATTGAAATGGCTTAGGCATATAGATTCGATGGAAATCAACGCTCTAGCCTGCAAAGTCTTCAAATCCACTCCAGAGGTACGACGCATTAAAAAAAGGCTCCACCTTAGGTGACGTAAACAAATGAAAAGAGACCTTAACCAACCTGGGGCGCACAACTAGAGACAGTTGGCTAATGACCGAACCATCCAGAAGGGCTTGTTGGTTGAAGCCTGTGTCCACTCGAAACTACTATATTTCAGTATTCAGTATTCATTTATTACATTTTTCAACAGAAATACAATTTTTAAAAAATTAATTTTTTAAGCCATTGCATTGCCGTCAGCTCAATTGGCAAATTTTAATTTACATATTTGAATATTCTAACAAAAAAAAACTCCAAGATCGAAACTTATGGGCATATTCAGTTATTAATAACATCCTATATTTATATGACACCTTTGTGAAATAATAGAGCTGTTTCCAGTTCAATCCGATCAAGATTGAAATTGTTTCCTCCATTGTTAACGTTTTCTTCCCGAAATAAGTGAGTCTTTGCAGATTGAAGATTGGGCAGCCGCTAATAAAGTGAAAACAGTCTTCTTTGGCTTTATGGATGCATAAGGTACAAAATTGGTCAAAACTTCCATTGTATGGACTTCCGTTAAGGCCGACAGTATCACACCTTATTTTGAAAATAAGTGAGATTCCCTTGTAACTGTACAAACCGCGAAAATACTTCTTTTCCACCAAATTGAATTCTAATTGAGAGTACAGTGCTCTACTCTCAGATTGGCGAGCTTTCTCAACCAGCAGATTTCTTTCAGAGTCCTCATGCTTCTATATTATTAGATACAGTTGCTGCTTAACCTTATTTATGAAAACACCGAAGAAAAGCAAAAAACAAAGGTCTCTGAGAAAATCAAGTGGTACAATCTGGACAAAGAAAAAGGCGAGGCTTTTGTTTTCGTAATGAAAAATTACCTCGCTCACACCAACAACGGAGCTGAGGATGAAGAGTTCAGAGCGCAAAATATGTGGGATTCCCTACAGCGAACTTGCTTAAAGAAGGCCAAATCACTGCTAGGAGCTTCAAAAGGCCACCATCAACACGCCAAAGAAATATGGTGGTGGAGTGATGAAGCTAAGAAAGTGATAAATGAGAAGAAAGCGGCTTTCAAAGCTTGGTCAAAGTGCCCCTCTAATAATAGTGACGAAAAAGCTCGCCTCGAAATGGAATACAGATGCTGCAAGAAAAAAGCGAAGAAGAAGTGCGCCCAGCTTCAAGCAGAGAGTACGGAGGGGAAGCTGGAAAAAATATTTTCCCCGGTTGCTGATGCAAACCAGGCTATCCAGGAGCTGCGAAGACACAATATGAACAAGAGCGCCACTATCTTTAAAATAGCCGCCCAAAGAAGGAAGAATGCTCAGGAGATTCGTTCGCCAAAGTTCATTAGCAATGCTCATGGCCAGCTTCTTGTGGATGACGGCAAAATTCTGCAGACGTGGCGGCAGTATTGTGAAGAGCTTTTAAATGAACAGTTTCCTCGGCTACACTTTCCAAGAGCCACCCCTAACTGTGAGGAAATACCCGACGTTACAGTCGAAGAAGTTAGTGAGGAGGTCAAATACTCCAAAAAACGAAAAGCGGTTGGGCCAGACGAGATACCCTCTGAGTTCTGGAAAAAGATGGGAGACATCGGGTTCAGATGGCTCAGAATTCTCATCTCCAAATTCGTGAGAGGTGATCCAATGCCGAATCAATGGAGGGAAAGTTACCTTCTCCCTGTATACAAAGGGAAGGGTGATACACGAAACTGTGATAACTACCGTTCGGTCAAGCTGGTGTCACACACCATGAAGATCTTTGAGCGGGTATTAGGTGGCCGACTGCGAAAAATAATACGGCTATCTGACGATCAGTGCGGGTTTGTCTCGGGTAAATCAACCACAGATGCAATCCAAAGTATAAGGATCATAATGGAAAAACATCGTGATTCCTTAAGGGATTTGCATTTTGTATTGGTTGACTTTGAAAAGGTATTCGACAGACAACCACGAGATCTGATATGGGTGGCGCTAAGACATCGAGGGGTTCCAGAAACCTATGTACAGATGATCATGGACATGTATGAGGGAGCAAAGACAAGAGTAAGATGCCCCGCTGGAGTAACCGAAGAGTTCCCAATCAAAGTCGGGGTGCACCAGGGAAGCGTTTTAAGTCCTTTGCTCTTTATTACAGTCCTTGATTATCAGCTTGAAGGTAAAGTGATGGACCCCAAGGTACATCAGTTATTCTTTGCTGACGATGGAGCCATCATATGTGAGGATCCTTCATCCCTGCAACGAGCACTTGATGTGTGGGTGGACGTTTTGGAGGGAAATGTGTATCGCATTAGTTCAAAAAAGACAGAGTACTTGTGCTGCACGTTCTCTGATCCACTCAGGCCTATTCCAGACATTTATTTGAATGGAACAGTGCTTCCCAAGTGCGAAAAGTTGAAATATTTGGGACCTATGATCAATAGCAAAGCAACTTGTGATGACGACATCAATCATCGTGTAAGCGTAGGGTGGATGAAGTGGCGAGAAAATTCCGCTATCTTTTGTGATAGAAAAATGCCCCCTAAGTTGAAAAGAAGGCTCTACACCGCAGTTGTACGTCCAGCGCTCACATACGGTTCACAATGTTGGACGATGTACAAAAAGTATGAGAGTAAATTAACGGCAGCTGAGATGAAGATGCTTCGCATGACAGCAGGAGTGACAAAGCTTGATCGAATAAGAAGTTCGAAGATCCGTGGAAGCTTTCACATCAAGGAAACCATCGTACAAAAAATAGAGTGCGACCAGCTCAGTTGGTATTGCCACGTTCAAAGAAGATATCATTTGAACCCTGTTAAGAAAGCAATATCAATGCACGTTCCAAAGACATCGCGATGTAGGAAAGGCAGGCCTATAAACGCCTGGATCACACAAATGCGACGACATCGCCATTTCATTGGCCTCAGTAACCGAGTGATCCAAAATCGGCAGGCCTGCCGATATTTTCTGAGGTCAAATAGGCGAACCCCACAGGCGGATCAGTAGAAATGCGGTGAAGTGGGAGGGTTATGATCCCTTGTTTTCGGATCATAGTTTCGCTGATAAAAGGAAGAAGAAGATGTAAATGCTAGGTTGGATGTATTCAAAAGAAGATGTTTAAAGTATATGTCCAAATCCTCAGCCGAAATTCCTGCGGCTACGAGTATTACAAAGTGAAAACCCTTTATCTCTTTTGTTATCCTCCAGAAATCATTTGAGCTTTTAGTTATACCTAACTAACAGCTTGTCTGTTTTCAAAAATAGTTTTTTTGATAAGACATAAACTTTTAAATCGAGTATTGGATTCAGTATACCAATTCCAAAGCTCTGGACTATCGGAAATCCATGCTTGCAAGAGAGTAAACGATTCTTTCATGCCACCATGCATTCACCGTCAAAGCACTTCTGCTGAAAGGATTTACGATTATGCGTTATTTTCTTTTCCGACGAATTTCTTACGCATGACACTAATTGGCTTGTGAATGTTTCCACTGTCTTCATATTTATATTCATCCGTGAAAGCAAATCGTTTAAAGTTCGCTGGTAGTTATGAATGTTCTCTTTTTTCCACTTAAGTCTTGGAAGTAAGTTCAGAATCTTCTGGTCCACCCGGGACTATATCGTCATCTAAGTGAAAAAGCAATGACATCTGTGATAGCTATGGAAAACAACCATACTCTTTCTTCAAGGCCTCAAGGGGTAATGGATGTTTTTGCAGAATTGTATGCAATGGCACTGAATGCGCTCTCAACGACTCACGAAGCAATGTACTAAGAAAGACAAACACATATGGGTTTTGGCTGGATGGTACAGAGCTTTCGCCTTGACTTGAGTGCAGTGAGGTATGCGAGCGTATCTAGCAAACCCCTAACTTGTATCTCTTTTTTATATAGAATTATGATAATAAGACGACAAAGTTTTTTTAAGCTCATTACTACGTGGTTTCAAACTGAAGACCACATTTACCTTTTTTTTCAAATGTTTGGGATATATCCCCAGTTGAAAATATTTGACTCAAATAAAATAGAGGTGGTGTCAAATTTCTTAACTGTGACCACCGCCACTTGGAAGTTGAAATGCTTTAGACTGACCTTATCGATCATTTAACCCTATCACCGATAAAATTTAAGCCGAGCTTCTTGAACTTAGTCATACGGACTCGTGAAGGTCATCCAAATTATGCAATAAAATACGAAACATCATTGTTTTGATATTCATTCATTCATTCACGTCAAATATTCTCTCCTAATGAGCTTAATTTATATCTCCTCCGCCAAATAGGATATTAAATAACTCCCACAATTGCACGCGCTCTGATATATGATCAACCAATTAAACCCCTCAAAAGAAGTTGTCATGTTGACATTCACTTGCACACAGCGCGGCATTTGGCCGAAGCCACATGCGCTGATTGCCAGTTAGATACTTTCAGCGAAAAAAAAAAAACACTTTCCAACCGGAATCCGGATAACGCTGCTATGCAGCATTGTTCAACAAAAACTTACCTAATTATACATTCACAATTACTATTGATAGACAACCACCTTATCTATGTTAGATCCGCGAAGCCGCCCGCTACCGCTGGTAAGCTGAAATTATTTGCTCATATTCTGAGTCTAAATTGTTTTTTTTTTTTTTTTTTTCTTGTATCCGAGTAATTTTTATTATTTATTTTGGCGTCACTAGTCAAGTGACTGCTATCAGTGTTATGTATGCCTGTCGTCACCACCACCACCGGTTGTCGGAGCCGTCAATGTCATTTGCTAACTTAAGCTTTAACTTTAGTACTCTGTTTTGGTGTTTTTTTTTTTTTTTTACATAATTATAATTTTTATATCTGAAAGATACATACATTCGCGCAGTGCAAATATGACTGATTTGAGGTTGAGATTTATTTTCTGCTGCTGCGACGCATTACTGGAACAGAATTTATTTCGCATTAAGACAATAAAATCGGGGAATTCGAGTTCATGAAGTTTAGATAAGAAACTGGAGCTCCACATGACTAAAAATTTAAAGTGGCGCAATGTATCCATAGGTTTGCATTGATATCGTTCTCGGATTGTTTTAATTGCGATGGAGTACATGTTAAAAGCGGGGAATTTCAGAGTCTTATTGGAAAGGCCACCAACATAAACCTACTTTTGGTTTCGCGGAAAAGATATAAAAAACCTCAAGTCACCTTGTATTATCTATGTGAACACAAATTTGTATCTCTTTTCTTTTCCTAGCAGATTTCTTTTTGTTTTTAGACTCTTATCTCTGCGTTTAGTGATAATTTAGAAATAATTGATAACGATGAGAGAAATAGAAGAGCTCTGAACGAATTACGAGTAAGTTCAAACATTCAGTGGAGAAAGGGGGGGGTTTTAATTTTTTTTGCAACATTGTTATGGAAAATATTGTCAACACATTGCACAACGTTTTGAAATGTTCTAGATCTAGAAGCAATCATTTTTAGCTTGTGATTCATCGAAAAGGTGTACATGACGAGTTACTGAATTCACTAACAATGAGGGTTACCTCAGTCATAGGAAATTTTTAGTCGAATTTTATCAAAAGGTATCCTTGGAATTTCGAGGTACACTAGTGGTTTTTTTTCAGGAAGGGAATTAGTCACTAAGTGATTTTTATACCCCAAAAAGAGAAATTGATGTTATCATACGTACTCGTACAAGACAAAATTATTTCTCATGAAATATACAAGGTCAGTCCGATCAATTGTGAAAGCTTTTGTGATCACTACTACAAAGGTATAACACCGGCAGTAGTTTGGTCATATAGCTGGAAAAATTGCACCGCTTAAGGTATCCTAGCGGCGTGGCAAAATCGCATCATCACCTCCTCGCGGTGCCCGCTGAATAGCTATCTGATAGTGAACTAACGATGAGCGTATGCTGAGTCTGACGATATATGTGTAGCTGAACACTCAGACCTGCGTAAGCAAATCTGGGTGAACTTCAGCGCGCATATATTTAACCGGACGAGGCATCTCTTGTTGACCCGATCGGCTGAAATATGCGTCTCAGAAGTCTAGCAAGAGCTCCTCAGAAGGAGGACGTGCGGCGGATGAATTCTCTCCATGGAATCAACGGTGACGTCTACAGACTAGCGGATACCTTACCGGAGCTAAATACAAATACAAATATTTGACGCAACAGCTCTTTAAAGTGCCAGGGCCTAGCTTCTCGCAACCACTCATGTTGAGTGCGTTATATTTTTCACACGAATGGAAGAGACCTACAGTTTAACGCCGAATCCGAACGGCGATTTGAGAAGCTTTTTCGTGACAACAATACTCTCGGATGTTTGTCAGACGCTCGCGAGAGGTGGGACCGTGAAAAAATTGTTTCTTACCGGAGCTACTTCAACATATTTGGAGCTGAGGTCTGTAAGGATTTTCAATACTACGTCAGGGTATTGAAAAAGAGATGGTGGTGGATGAATACTTAATGGGCCAACGGCAGCACTCATATCGCCGAAGTGGGTTACTGACATCGGTGTATCCGGCCACATGCCGTCGGCTAAACTTCCCTACCATGTACAATAAAAAACCATCGGTTACGAAGCAACCAACAGCCTCGGATGCAAATGATTTTACTGTTGACGACCCAAGCAAACGTAAAAAGGACAAGGAACTTCGTGTCTGCACGTGGAATGTTAGGTCCCTCTACAAACCACGTGCAACCGAACAACTTGCGGAGGCTCTAGAGTGTTTCAAAGCAGACATTACCGCCAACCAAGAAATGCGATGGGATGGGCTGGGCAAAAGGAGTATGAAAAACTGCGACATCTACTACGGCGATTGCTACAGGCAACAAGAACAGCGTCTATTCGGGTGCGGATTTGTCATTGGAGGCAGCCCTAGCCAAGAAGTCTTGAGGTTCCTATTCTATCCAGTTTCTAGAGTTTCCTAGACTATCCGTATCAAGACTAAATTTGCCACCATTAGCCTAATATGCGCTCACGCCCCTCACGAGAAGATAGACGACGCAACCAAGGATGACTTTTACCAGCTCTTGGACAAGACGTATGAGCAAAGCCCTAGCCACGATGTTTGAATTATCCTAAGTGATTTTAATGCAAAGCTAGGAAAAGAGGACGTCTTTAGTAGCGTGGTCGGAAAGCACAGCCCGCACGACATCACATACGACAACGGACTCAGGCTAATCGACTTGCGGCGGGACGAAACTTTGTCGTAGCTAGTACGCGGTTCCCACGTCTCGATATTCACAAAGGAACATGGCTCTCCTTTGATCGAAAAACTGTCAACCAAATCGATCACATTGCGATCGACGCAAGGCACTCTTCCAGTATTCTGAGTGTCCGGACTTTCCGAAGAGCCAACGTGGACTGGGATCACTACCTAGTTGTAGCCAAGGTACGAATGCGGATATCCAGAACGGAGCGAAATCAAAGAAATGCTGTCAGGAAATTTGGCGTTGGGCGGCTACAATCGCAAGAGGCCGCCAAAACCTTTGCCGATCGTGTTTCTTCTAATCTTAATCTAAGTCCTATGCCTATGCGGAAGACCAGGGGGAGAGTTGCTAACAAGCCATCAGAGTACTGGCCTCTGATGTACTGGGTTTCTTTCGGCCACCACAATGAAACCCCTGGTATGATGAGAAATGCCGCCAAGCACATGCAGCTAAACAAGAGGTGTACAAAGCGGCGCTGCGTAGAAGGACTAGAGCTGCTTACGAGCTCTACGAGCGGAGGAGAAAAGAGGAACATCTTCTTCTCAGGAAGAAGAAAAAGGAGCATGAGAAGCGCTCGATCGAGGAGATTGAGAGACTTTATTGCAGGAATCATGTTCGAAAATTTTACCAAAAGGTAAAAAGAACATGCCAGGGTTTCAAACCTAGAACAGAAGCCTGCAGTGACGAAAATGGTAATATAGTATTAGAATCGCAGTCGGTGCTGAGGATATGGAAGGAACACTTCTGCAGGCTGTTAAACGGCGATGATGACCAATATTCCGCTGTCAGGCAAAATGCGCCATTCAACAGTGACGATGACAGTCAAGATTCCCGTCAACCTGATCAGAATGAAGTGAGGATAGCGATATCTAAACTTAAATCCAACAAAGCTGCTGGAGCTGACGGCCTTGCCGCTGAACTTTTCAAGGCAGGAGGAGATGAGTTGGTAAGGAGCATGCAGCAGCTTTCATCTGGTCGGACGAAAGTATGCCCGATTAATGGAACCTCTGCATCGGTTGCCCGATCCTGAAGAAAGGAGACCCTCTGAACTGCGCCAATTACAGAGGTATAAGTCTCCTCAACATCGCATATAAGATCATGTCTGCCGTATTATGTGAACGACAACAACCTGATAGGTCCTTATCAGTGCAGTTTCAGGCCAAGAAAGTCTACCATTGACCAAATATTCACACTACGACGGATCTTGGGAAAGCCCATGAATATTAAATCGACAGGCTTCATCTTTTAATCGATTTTAAAGTTACCTATGATGTTTATAGAGGCAGTTATACAGAACCATGTCTAGGCTCGGCATCCCTTCCTATCTTGTCTGTCTGTGCAGGATGACGATGGGAAACTTTCGATGCTCCATCAAAGTCGGTAAGAACATCACCGAACCGTTCGATGTCAGAAAGGTCTTAGACAAGGTGACGCTCTATCATGCGATCTCTTTAACATAGTACTTGAGAAACTCACAAGCCAACACCGGAGGTACAATCTTTAGAAGTCTGTACAACTACTCGCTTATACCGATGACATTGACATAATCGGAAGAACTCAGCGGGCCGTCAATGGGGCATTTACGAGTATTGAGATTGAGGCAGCAAAGATGGGTCTAGCGGTCAATGAAAACAAAACAAAATATATGCTGTCTACAAAAAAGGACACCCAACATCGGCGTCTTGGACAGAACGCCACAATAGACAGATACAATTTTGAGGTAGTAAAGGATTTTGTCTACCTAGGCTCTATGGTGAACTCCGCAAATGACATCAGTAGGGAGATCACACGAAGAATTACTCTTGCCAATCGTTGTTTCTATGGGCTAAAACGGCAATTGAGTAGCAAAGCCCTATCTCGAACTACTAAAGTAACTCTTTATAAGACATTAATCATCCCAGTCCTGCTGTATGGCGCAGACGCATGGGCTTTGACAAAACCGGATGAGAATGCCCTTGGTATTTCGAGAGAAAAGTTCTTCGAGCGATCTTTGGTCCTGTCTGCATAGACGGTGAGTGGAGGAGAAGGTACAATGCCGAACTATACAGCCTGTACAAGGACACCGACTTAGCCAGAAGGGTTCACATAAAGCGACTAAGATGGCTGGGTCATTTAGAGCGGATGGAGCCCAACGTTCCCGCTAAGAAAGTCTTCGAATCCACCCCGGATAGACGGCGCAGTATACGATGACATCGCGGTAGGTGGCGCAAACAAGTGGAGGGGGACCTCAACCAACTTGGCGTGCGCAACTGGAGGCAGCTGGCTCGTAACCGTGCTAGCTGGAGAGGTTTGTTAATTGAGGCCCAGGTCCACCCTGGACCGTAGTGCCATCTAAGTAAGTAAGTAAGTGCGGATATATCAAATAATCTTTAAAAGTTTTTAGGACAAAGGAGGTAAGACTTATTGACCTAAAGTCTTTCGCGGTAGTGTGGTTTGCCTTACTGGCCTTGAGTACGAATACCACTTTAACCTCATATATAAATGCATATGTTAAAGCCGGGTGGACGTACATATGACTGCCGTATAGGGCAAACCTTTGAGATTAAGTAGTATTTTAACCAATCCGCATTCACTCGATGTGCAATATCATCGTCATCAAAATATCCGCTGTCATTTAGGACTGAACACAAGTATTTAATTTCATTACTTTTTTGAACGGAAACTCAACCTAAGTCTAACAGAATATCTGGGATCAGGTTTTCGGGTTCGGAAAAACGACTCATGCACAACATTGAAAATTAGGGCACTAAAGCAACTACCTTGGTTCACTCCTACGTCAACTTCCAAATCTGTAGTTATTCCCGCCGTACATTTTATTTTCCTTTTTACGTCTCGTATCATTCTAACGTACGTTTTCTGTACTTTCTGAGATCTCAGCGCCCTTCATATGTTATTTATTAACTGAAAAATCTCCCAGAATCAGTCAACCTACAGCGGTGGGATACCGCCCAGAAATTCCTATTAATTCTGCCCTTATATTCCTGAAAATTAGTATAAGGTTTGCTTCTATGTAACAAATGTGAGAGTGTAGAACTTTCAAACTTTCCTAAACACATATACCTGTAGTATAGGCATAGGTCTCCGGTGTAATTTAAATAATGATGAGGAGTATCTATATGCTCTAAGCAAGTAGCTGAATTTCACAAACACTAATTTTGTAAAGTTAGATACGTGTTTACACCGGTGATAACTGTGACACCAATAAGATGCATGATTTCATTGGGTTCGGTTATTTAACCGTGTATTTGAAGCTCAACTGAATGAACTTACGTACCAAAAAAATCTGGTGTGTATGGTGTATCTTTAGTGTTAGTAGAGGATGTACTACTGATAATAAGCCATGTTCCTAATTTTCTAAAAGGGTAGATATTTTGGCGGTGTGATTGGCGATGGAAAAATTAAGGGATACAGGATTTTTTTTAAGTGGTTTTGGCTGCTTCATACCAACGTTGGCTTTTCCACTAGCCAATTGAGACTGCCCGCTTGTCGTGAATTTGGTTGTAAGTTAGTTCGAGTGGTCAACTTTGAAGTCCCCGCGCACTCTAAAATTCTAAAATAGTCAAGCCAGTAGATGACCATTTAGAGGTAAAGGCAGCACTTTGTGGAACTATTTATGACGAGTCTCAACCGTATAACATCGAACGCGACGGTTGATCTTAGAAGCCAAATTTACTTTAACCCATTAACGGAGACCACCATTGAATTAAAACTCGATCCTGCTCAGAACGCCACTGTCTGCGGCCTCTAGGGACACAGGAAAGAATTGGCGAAAGTTCTCTATCGTGGGACAGCACGGGCAGCCGCTTGCGAGTCAAAGTGTAGACAGATACCTTGGGGTCTGGCTAGATCAATATCTGCATTTTAACAAGCATATAGATGCTGCTCTGGCCAGAGCCAAAGTTGGTTTTGCCCTTACAAAGAGACTGTTTTATAGCAGCCAACTCGATGCAAGGGTGAAGATAATCTGCTACATGGCCCTCATTCGGCCTATGCTCGCATATGGATGTCCCGTGGGGTTCAACGTGGGCCCAAGCTTGTTGGAAAAGATGAAGGTGTTTGAGAGGGGTTGCCTTCGTTTGTACAGAACACCTGAGTCTGAGTACATAAAATTCTATCGCAATGAGGTCCTGTACAACAGGGCGAATCTGATCAGAGTGGATAATTTCTTGATTAAGATGATTCTAAGGTAAATTGCAAGAGCAATACTACTTACTTAGATCCTTTAACCCCTCGGGGGGCATAGGGCATCAGCCACGCCTGCGCGCCATCTTGTTGGAAGTTCTGCAACGCATTTGAGCTGCCTCCAACTTATTCCCAAAGAGCTCGATTCCTCCTCAACTGTTGTGCGCCACGTTTGCCTAGGGCGTCAAGCTATTCTGCCTGCCTGGGTGAGGTTCTTGGCCCGTTCTCAGATAGAGTTGTTCGTTGGAGATGCGGTTCGACCAAAAAATCCTCAAGATTATTCTTAAGCATTTGTTTACGAAGACTTGCAGCTTGCGTGTGCTAATGGTGTCCACCTTCCAAGCCCTGCGCTCATAAAGCAGCACTGATTCTACGTTGGAGCGGAACAGTCGTAGCTTGGTTCTTAAGCTGATAGCATTGCTTCTCCAGATTTTGGATGTCCGCCAATGTTAAGTTGAGCGCGGTTGTTTGAAGAAGTGCTAAGGGCTTTTGTTTTGGCTGTGTTTATTTTTAGCCCCACTTTGTTTGCCTCAGCTTCTAGATTTTGGGCCATCAAATGAAGATCCATTATCCGATGTGAAAGTAGACAAACATCGTCAGCGTAATCTAGGTGTTTAAAGTAAGATGTCATAGTCCAACGAATTCCATAATTAGCTTCCGTCAATGCTGCACGGAGTACATCGCTGATAACCACCAAGAACAATAGTGGGGACAGTATGCACCCTTGACGTACTCCATGCACCCTTGGACTTCAAAGTCCTCCCACATCTTACCATTGTGCAAGACGTGACACCCACTGCCCTCGTATGTAGCATTGATAATAGCTATAAGTTTTTTCTGGAATGCCTCTCCTGCGCAAGGCCAACCAGATAACATCTCGATTCAGGCTGTCGAAAACCTTCTCGAAGTCGATAAACAGTAAATGTAGCAGAGACCTATACTCAACACATTGCTTGATTATGATCCATGAGGTGTGTATGTGGTCGATGCAGGAAGATCCAGCACGAAGCCTGCCTGTTCGACATCGAGAGTTGAATCCAAATGTTCTTTAATTCGTTCTAGAATTTTTGTAGCTATTATTTTGGCTACAGCTGGAAGAACGCATATACCTCTCTAATTACCGCAATCCATCAAGTTTCCCTTCTTTGAAAGCTTAATGATCATCCCCCTTTTCCACTCCTGTGGAAATTGTTCACTATCCCAAGCTCTCCGTATTAGCGGATGTAGCAAATCTGCCGATGTATTTGGCACCGCTTGAAATAGCTCGGCAGGGATGCCATCAATACCGACCTCCTTGTTCTTCTTTAAGGACTTGATTGCTGTTATTATTTCGACCACCAAAGAGCTGCTTAGTGATGTTGTAAACAGTCCTGCTGTCGCACCTACTCGCTGCTTCCCTTGAGGCCAGTGAGTTGATTTATTGGCGTTTGTCACGTCTCTCACTACGCTGCACTTCTTTCTTCTTCGCACGACATTGGGCTTCAAGCTCAGTTCTCTGTACTGCTGAGGCCACTGCAATCCGAGCCTTGATTGCTGTACGCTCATCGATCCGTCTCCAGGTGTCTGTAGAAAGCCATGTGCGGTGGTGTTTCTGCTTTTTACCGTCATACGTGCGTGCCCCAGTCGCAAAAGCATTTTTCACAGCACTCTAGTGGTCATCCATGTTCTCTTCCAGTATGCTGCTGATTGTTTCTGCTTCTAAGGCAAGATGGTCCCTGCACTATTGGCGCACTTGGGGAACCTTGAGCCCGTCGATATTAAACCTGGTGATGTTAGGTAGGTTTGAGTGGTTGCTGTTGACGGATGCAGTACGAAGGCGTAAATGAGCTACCATAAGATTGTGATCTCATTCTTGTCCGACGTCAGCTCCACGTCTGTTTCGGACGTCCAGGAAACAATTTCTAAAGCGGCGACTAATCGCAATGTGGTCGATCTGGTTGGATGCTCGTTGTCTATCAATAGAGACACAACTGATCTTGTGGCAGGTGTTATGCTTAAACAGCGTACCTCCGTTGACTAGGCGGTTGGTATTGCAGAAGTCCACAAACCGCTCACCGTTGTCATTACGGTCTCCCACGCCGTGAACTCCCATCACGTGCTTACGCATGGTGTTGTCACTACCCACCTTGGCATTGAGTCCCCATTAGGCGTTTGGTTGTAGGCGGCGCCTAAGTGGCTATAAAAATCATCCTTTTCATCCTCAGTCTCGTCTAGATTCGGAGCATAACACTGTATGATGGTAATTTTTCTAACTCTACTCTGGAACTTAGCCGTCAATATCCGGCCACAATGGGGTTCCCAGGTAATGAGGCTACTACGTGCTGCTGGAGTTAGCATGAGCTCTACTCCGGAACTCCGTGCACTTCCAGCTGGTTTACCAGAGTAGAGCATCAGAGTGCTTTTTGTTGGGGGGATGAATTCCCCAGCATCGAACCATCTTATCTCGCTCAGCCCTAAGATTTCGATTTTATACCGTGCGAATTCGCGTTCTAATTGGATGAATCTGGCGTTATAAGGCCCTTCCTTGAGTGAGTCCAGGAGGGTCTTAACGTTCCAGAATCTGATCGTTGTCCGTGTTCGATAGCCAAAGGTCGTCAAAAAGTTATCAGTCCGTATCCGAGGCGTTGGTTTCCGTTTCGGAGCAATTCGTTTTTTTATGGTTGCGGCTCGCTGGGTCACAGAGCAACCGACACTTATCCTGTTTTTTGGCGCAGGAAGCTCGCCATTCGTCCTCTCGCGTTAGCAACTTCCGAAGAAATTCCCAGATGGCACCACGAGGAGTAGGGCTTACTAAAAGAGCTGCTGGGTTTCCGGCTGCAGTAGCTCTTTCTCGTTACTTAGCGGACCAACACCTATCGGGAGATGCTGCCCCTATGAGGCCTCTGTTAGTCATTAGTCGTACGGACGACAAATTGTAACAGCAACGACCTCGATTAATAGCCTGATCTTTGGTGCTTATTACCCCAATAATCTCTATCACGAGAGTGTGCGCCTTAACGGCTTTATCCCTCCAGAAGCGTTCCTATATCTCGATCAAAGAGGTCTGATCAAGGATAAGTTAGCGGTGTCACTAATCTTCTACGTCGCCAGAACAGATGTGGAGAAGCGACTCAACTACGACCGAGACGTCGCACAGAGTAGTGGAAAACGTCTCCGGTACAGTAGGGCGGTTTCATACCGCGACATTGGAGACGTGAGTAGGCATCGACGCCAATTTTAACGGCTTTTTGAAGAAGAGGGAACGTCGCAGGGTTGTCGTTTCCCCCCAATCCGGGGTAGCCTCTAACGGGGCAAAGCGGGTCGCTACTATTGTATAATAATAGCCATGGCTGGCTTACATAGATAGGTAGTCGTTAGTTGAAAGGTAAAAAAAAACAACAAAAAAAAGAGTGTATTTAATTACACATAGTAGTTAAGTTAGCTTGAGATTATTTTAAGGTAGTTCATTAGTTTTATCCATTCTATTAATTCACAAAAATTCGTTCAGACACTAAGCTTTTTCTACAATAAACATTTTTCTTAGTTTTTAATTTGTTAATTAATTAGTTATGATAAACAAATTTAGTTAGGTTACGTCGAAAGACAGATTAAGTGTTAGGATTAGCTTAGAGCGCCCACATGGGGCCAGTAAGTTAGAATAAAATAGTTAAGTTATTTAAGCTAGTTTTAAGCGTTTTTATTAGCATGTAAGGTACATATACTGAATTATTTAAATAAAATGCATTAAAAATGAAAATGAAATGAATGAATTGAAACTCGGTATGTTCTTATTATTTGTCTCCACAGTGTGTTTAATGAAAGTTAGTAGTTGCATGTTATAACCTTCGAGAGTCCACACAATATATTATATTTTATCCATTATGACTTCTCGCTTGTGTCAGATCATCTTCGACTACTTCTCGGAATTTTACGATGTAGTGGTATCCCAAGTTCGTTAGATCGTATCCCATTAGGCCCAGGGAGGTTTGCTGGATTGCAGAACGTTTACATAGCACTAGGGCGTTTGATAGTTTAGACTATAAGTTGCATCTGAATTTGAAAACGAATTTCGTCAAACACATTTGCTTCATCGGTGGTCTGGAAGTTCTTCAAATATCGTGAGAATTTTTTTTTGTACACAAGAAACCAAGACTTAATTTCCGGAGCACTCAATTCTGAATAATATCGAAAGCGATCCCTTTCTGTAAGCAGCAACTAAGTACAATGTCTCTGCGCCGTCAAAGGGTAACAAATATTGCCTGGTAAAACAAACAGACCCCACTACAGATGGTGTTCCTCATAAATAACAATAAAAAGATTGTTTCAAGTTCCCCTTCCTTCTGACACAATTCTTTCAATTTCATCTCTCATTCTCGATAAAAATTTCTTTAAAAATTAAATTCAAATAAAAATGAATTAAGTTCATTTTTTTCTTTTTTTAATTGCGCTTGAGGGTGCTCTCAATTCTTGAGATCTGCAGTGCAGCACGGCGGACTTATTTTTTTTGGTCAACTTCTTAGCCCGTCATCATGAATTCTGGCAGACTTCCTTCCGTACGCTGTCCTACTTCCTGGAAAAATAAAACACCAAACCAAGCCATTTCCATACTCTCTCACACTTCCTTTTTTTTTTTTAAATTAAGGACATCTTCCATCCACTGCGAGAAAGCCTATTTCTCCTGTTCCCATTCTCACAACGAAGAAGCAAAAGAGTAGAGAAAAAAAAAACCATCAACTTCATCGTCTTGCTTACAGTTCCTGTGGGAAATATTCGGATTAAGAAATTTTTATTTTTTTTTGGGAAAATTCGATACCATACATTTTGAGGAACCCGCACACACACTTAACAATGATAAAATGAGGCTTCATCAAGAAAGCAAAGGAGAAGCAGAAACACGCACACACATAGAGGCGAACCCGAATCAAAAGAAGGAAGTCAGGGATAAGAAAGGAGAAACAAAAAAAAAAACCGAACGAGGGTGAGAGCTGAAGAGCCTTCTGCTTCTTCATCGTTTTCTTGAGATGTTTCCCTTCCTCCCTTCTTGGCATTTTGAAGGGAATCTCACAATCCTCCTCGGTCTGACTCCCTGACTGATAGGCAGAGAAGGCAAGCAAACACAGGCAGAGAGAGCTCGGGTCGGGGCTTTTTTGTTATCGTGGGAAATTAGTCTTTTTTACAATTTTATGTCTCACACACAGGGAAAGGGATTTTATTTTTTGTTGTCCATCGCTGTGGAGGAGAAAAGGAATGGGAAGAATCAGAGCCAAAGAGACACACGAAAATCACAGCCTAGGGTTTACCCATGACAACAAGCCTTTGTTGCGTTTTTATGCGTGGATTCAAGAACAGTGCAAGACGTGTGCGTAAGTGTGTGTGTTGCAACCTTGCCCAAAATCCGCTTAATTGTCCTGCGAAATGGTCAGCGGCAGCGACGGCAACGATCGATGAACGGACAAGACAAACAATTTAAAGTGGAACTCGAATAGGAGCCCCGGGGTGGGACAAGGTGAAGGTGCCTCTATGTGTCTGTTTGGAGCCTCTGATGTGACTTTTAATGGCGAATGATTTTATTATTGAGTGATTTATTGTGTGAGCGAAGCGCGGTTCGATTTTTGTCAGAGTATGCGTGAGTGGAGCCTTGCATTGTTGGAGATTATCAGTTAAGTTCGGATCTGGCATTCCCCATGTTTGACTGATGCTGTTGATACGTCGACTGGTTGGTCTTATTTCAACACGCTGCTGGTGTAGTGGACCACCAAAGAATGTGAATTGAAGATGAAAAGAACAGTGGACGGTGCCAAGGGCATAAGAGCAGATAATCAAATTAATGAAGTGAATTTGTATGAGGGGGAACAACGATTGATGGGTATGGTACAGTATCAGTTGGTTGCTGGACTCGGGATTGAATGAGGAAGATAAGTGAGGCAAAATTTAACTCACATTTAAGTTAAAATAGGATCTAGTGCCTATTAAGGGCGAGAGTGAGAAAATTGAATTTCAAAGCAGAATTAGCGGATCATGGCAACTTCAAAAGAATTTGCCTTTTCACTTGAGTCACACAGTACTATGCCATACCGACCAGCACTTTCTGATGAAACGGAATATCTTCGACGTTCAAGAGTACATTTCTTGATGATTTTGGGGGCCGACTGAATCTCCTTCAAGCCAGTTGTCACCGCGATATAAGAGGATTTCAGCAGCTCAGTATCGGACTACTGAGGGTGAAGTTGAAGGTTCGGATCCCAGAAAGCACAAAGTTTTTTTTTACGGTCCTACTGTAGAAACATAATATGAGAATATCATTATTTAATATTTTCCCACTTAGATGGCGCTACAGTCCAGGGTGGATCTTGGCCTCAAGCAGAGCACCCCTCCAGCAAGATGTCTCCAGTTGCGCACAACAAGTTGATTGAAGTCCCTTACCGCTTGTGCCAATCCCAAAGATTATGTAATCATTTAATCTGGTTTTCCGAGGCAGATTCGAAGACACTCCAGGTCCCAAATATCACTCGAATGCGCCGAACACAATGGTTCTCTACATCTACTGTTGATTCACTTCGAGGATGCTTTTGGCAGATTAATTCGAGATGATATTTGGCAACCTTGCTCTCTGAAAATCTCATAGCTATTATGAAAGCTACATATAAGGGCAGTAAAAAAACACAAAGAAAATGTGTCAAGGGACTTTGATACGACAGGGTTGTATGGTTAGGTTCGGCAGAAGGAAGCTCCACTTAGGAGCCTTCTATCTGCACGGAACAAAGGCTAAGTTGGGCTCTGAACACCTTCCAGACGTTTAAAGTATCGGGAGCGGACGGAATATTCCCTGCCCTACTACAGCAAGGTCAGGATATCATTATGCCACATGTCCTAGGACTATTGAGAAGCAGCGTTGCACTTGGGCATATACCAAGAATGTGGAAAAGGGCAAAGATCATATTCATTCTGAAAGTGGAAAAAACAGACACCACTTCACTAAAATCCTTTAGACACATCAGCCTGACCTCATTCATGCTAAAGACGCTAGAAAATATCATACATAGATAATCACCAAGAATGACTGTGCTGAAAAGAATACCTCTCCACCACAGTACACATGCCTACAGAGAAGGAAGATCCACCGAAAATGCTCTCTACCAGCTGACAAGTTGGGTTCAGGATACACTAGAGAGCAAGGGAACGGTAGTATGCGCATTTCTAGACATCGAAGGAGCCTTCGATAACACCTCCCATGAAACAATTACGAGGGGTCTCGAAATAAAAGGAGTAAATCACACCACAAGTAATTGGATGTGTGAGATGCTAAGAACTAGGACTACTGAGATAGAGGTGGGACAGAAAAACCATCACAATAAGCACCAATAGAGGCAGAGGGGTATTATCACCATTGATTTGGAGCCTAGTAGTAGATGAACTACTGCACAAATTAACAGATGCCAGCATTGCGTGCCAGGGGTACGCCGACGATATAGTCATTGTCGCAAGAGGGAAATTTGAAGAAATACTTTGTGAAATCATTCAAAGGGTTCTAAGAATCACACTGAAGTGGTGTGAAACGGTAGGACTCAAAGTGAGCCCTACCAAAACCACCGTACTACCCTTCACCAAGAAAAGATAGGTAAAGCGTATACAATCTATCCTGTTGGAAGGAATCAGGGTCGACCCATAGAAACAGGTCAAGTATCTAGCTCTAACATTAGACAACAAACTCCTCTGGAGAGAACATGTAGAAGCTATGGCAACCAAAGCTACCAGAGCACTTATGGTGTGCAGGAACATTTCAGGAAAAACCTGAGGATACAACCCAGTCACGGTGGATGTACCTGATGATAGCAAGACCCACCATTACATATGGTGCAGTGGCATGGGTTAACAGAACTAGGCTAACCACAGCGAGGACATCCCTCAACAAAGTGCAAAGATTAGCCTGCATATGCATAACAGGAGTCATGCGAACATGCCCCACAGCAGCACTAGAGGTGATCGTAGGTATCCTTCCGTTACACATAGTGCTAGAGTGAATCTCCAAGGAGACCATATTGAGAATCAGCAAAGAGGGCATCGGGAAAGGAACACGTATCGCAAGCAAAGAGCGAGTAACCCTTTCCAAATCTGTGCCGCTTCTGGACTGGCCCAGAGATGATATGGTCAAGAAATACTGCTTTGAAAGAAAATTTGACTCCAAGCTGAGCAACAAAAGAGACTGGAGCAGCGAATCCGATAAATACCAATTCAAACAACACTCAATGAAATGGTACACAGACGGATCGAAAACACCTACTGGCACTGGGGCAGGAGTGTACGGGCCCAGGACTAGATACTCAGAATCACTGGGAATATTCTCCAGTATATTTCAAGCAGAAGTTCACGCGACACAAAAGATGCAGGCAATTCAACCTAGTTAGGAAATATTGCGAGCAGAACATCGCAATACTATCAGACAGCCAACTACTACTTACTTAGATCCTTTAACCCCTCGGGGGTCATAGGGCGATAGCCAAGCCGCGATTAAACACTGACCTCGCACGAGATCAGATCCAAAATGATATGGGAATGCCTCACCAGGATCAAAAAACTGGGAGAAACAACGTAACTCTCTACTGGAAACCAGGACATGTGGGAGTGGAGGGGAAGGAAGCAGCTGATGAACTAGCTAGAAACAGATCAGACACGCCGCTCCTTGGACCAGAACCGTTTTGTGGGATAGGACCCCACAAAATACGGGAAGACTTAAGGAAAGAGGAAAAGAACAAATAGCCCAAACATTGGGACGATATCCCCCAAATAAGACAGACAAAAGAACTTCTGGGGAAATACAACCAAAAAGCAGAGCCTGCCTAAGAGTTAGTAAGAATCGACTTAGCATCTTGGTGGGCATATAAATGGGTCACTGCAGACCCAAGGAACTCCTTAGGAAACTGGGAATAGAGGGAGATGGACACTACCGATTCTGTGGGGCCTACGCAGAAACACCAGCGCACCTTCTTATGGAATGCGAAGCACTGATCCACAAAAGAAGAAATCACCAAGGTGCCTACCTCCTATCAGAAATGGATTTATCTTCGCTGGATCCACTGAAGATACTCCGGTTTGCTGTAACAACTGGACTGGAGGAAGTGCTCTAGACCGAGTATATTGTTACAAAAATCGCCCATCAAGCCGAAGACTGCCAAAGTTACGACGGATGGTGGAGACGAAAAGAACAGAATATTTCTGGTTCCCGAGAGGGTTTTTTTTAAATACTTTTATTAAAATTGTTTTTAACTAAATTTAAATCATTACAGAAAAAATCTACTACAATCTTTTTTGGCTTGAACTCTGCACGTCTCTAATAGCCGCTGTCATCGCTGACGAAAAACAGAACTCAAAATTTGACTTCTGTCTACCTCCTTATATATTTGGCTCTGGCTTTCCAGATAAATAACCAAATTTCCAATTCGCCGCTGGAATTCCATCCACCAAGAATCTGGAAATTTTTTGTACCTTCGGGTTGACAGCTTCGAGATGTTTCTCAGGGCTTCTCGGTTGTTTATGTTTCCGTGTCGGTTGTGCGCTCGCGTAACAATATCATCGGCTAGAGCCGTAGTATGGAGGGCACAATATAACTCTTAAAGGTCGCAGTGCACTTGCACCTCACTTTTTATATACATATCTATCTAGGAGCCTTCTAGATATAGGCAATTTGATAAACATAGATATCAAGAGCATCCTATGCTTCACCAGAAGCTCAAAATGGTTTGATGAATAGGTAGAGAGGAACTTTCGCCTATAATGCAAGTGGTATCAATGAATCTATTGTTGGTCTAAGTATGTTGACGTTTCTAAGCTGGCAACCACTTCAATCTAACCTAAAGTAACCTTGTCAGCCGGATGGTGGCGGTGAAAGTATACAAAGTACCAGGCTGACAATGTTTGCATACTTTCACATAAGATAATGGATTAAGATCTATTGGTCCACAATTTCAGAAACAAATTGGAGTTGAAAATAAACACGCAAAGCCTTGAACACTTCAAACTCGGACGTTCAACTTAACATTGTTAGACGAGATAATTGATAACTTTCCATTTCTAGAAAGCATGATCTCGACCGAGTGGGCGCCGTAGCGTAAGTGGTTAGTGTGTCGGATCACTACGCATGAGGTTCCAAGTTCGAATCCCAGAAAATACCAAAAAAAATTTTCACGGTCCCACCTCTCGCGAGCGTCTTACAAACATCCGAGAGTATTGTTGTCACGATAAAAGCTTCTCAAATCGCCGTTCGGATTCGGCATTAAACTGTAGGTCCCTTCCATTCGTGTGAAAAATATAACGCACACAACATGAGTGGTTGCGAGAAGCTAGGCCCTGGCACTTTAAAAAGCTGTTGCGCCAAATATTTGTATTTTTTTTGTATGATCTCGACCGAAGTTGACAGCGAACTGGATGTGGACGGCAGAATTCGAAAAGCTAGAGCTGCGTTCGGATTGCTTTTAAAGCTATAGAAGAACAGCGTTTTCAGTATAAGAACTAAGATGCGACTGTTCCGCTCTAACGTCGTTAGTACATCTCTATGAATTTAGTACTTGGAATGTGGCCACTATTACCACTTGCATACTGCAAATCTCGTCAGCTCATCATCATCTTAAGGATGGTTCTTTGCCGAATTGGATTTCAAACAAACAGCTCTATCAGAGAACATGTCAGCAACCTATAGACAACACTATTCGGAGGAGAAAGTAGAAATGGGGTCGGAGAGACATTAAGGCGCTAAGACAACTCCATTGTAAAGCACGCCATGCATTGGCAAAGGAATGGGTGGCCGTAAACAAACATGGCGCAAATCAGTTGAGGAGGAATCCATGTCTTATCAAGTGAGCTGGGGAACCTGAATCACATTGCAGAACTCTGAATATATGCTGACATGAATTAAGTAATTCAAGTATATTTACAGCAGAGCTGGGATGATAGTTTTAGTTCCCTAAATGGCTTTCTTACTTTAATTCCTTTATTTTCTGCACTGAAGCCATTGTTCGTGTTTTTACCGGAACCCATGTAGACAAAGTGCTTCACCCTTAAGCTACAAGTGTTGTCGACAAAGGTAAATAATTGTAGAGACATTTCAAAGATTATGCTTCTTACGTCAGCCTATAGGTTTCGTATAATCCTACCAACAATAGTAGAAAAGTATCGATGATGTTATTCTTACTTATGACCTTTACTTACTCGTACTTACATCCTGCATAGGCAGACGAGATTGGCAATGATGCCGCAACTAAACATGGCTTTGTATTGCTCATCTCTGTACAGCCCATGAATGGCCTAGGCCTAGCTCCTCGTACCCGCTCGGGTCGTGTTCGTTAAATTTTGTACAAGAGTGGAAGGGACCTAGCGTTTGTGCTGTATCCGAAGGCAATTTTTATTTTGTTTTTGAGAAACTTTCTCGTGACAACAATACTCTCGGATGATTGTCAGATGTTCGCGAGAGGTGGGACTATGAAAAAACTGTTGGTGTTTCCTGAGATTCGAACATTGAGAAACATTCGAACCACTGCACCACGGCGCGCCCGCTGACTTTTATAGATAACATTTAAAACGGAAAAGATGTGGTGGGAGGTGGTGAAGATTTGAAATGAATGGCTTTTCTCAAAGATCTATCGCAGTGTGAGTACTTAGTCAAGCCTTACTGGCTTCGCATAAGACAGCACACAAAATCCTAGATGCGAATTATAATATCATGCATTCGTCTCAGTACTTCCTGCAATGTTTCCGTGTTCCTCCCTACAGGCTTCTGTTCTGACTTTATAGGCTTAGAATGTTATTTTTACCTTTTTATAACATACCATATTTGAACCACGTTCCTGCAACAGTATTTCTCTCACTCGCCTTTCTGCAGAGCTCGTAAGGCTGGCGAACAGCTCATGGGCATCTGTGCAGCGCTGCTTCGCATGGCTTCTGTTGTTTTGCATGTGCTCGCTGGCATTTTTGACCAAACAAGGAGCTTAGTTATGCTCGCCGACAAAACCCCATCATATCAGAAGCTACAATTCTGATTGTCACAGTCTGTTGAAGACTAGTCCTTTCTGCCTGGTGCTGGCTGCATATAACCTCGTCAGAAAATTTATAAAACCCATTCCACAAAGACTTTGACAGACATTAGCTATTACACCCGTTCGATGTTAACCATCTTCTCAGTATTATATTGCCCCCGCTCTATACTGAAAAAACCGCATACTTAGCTTGGCAAGTACAAAGGCAGTGGGCTAAGTCTATGTTGGCTTCTCGGAATATTCAGGCATTGCGTCAATCCCACTGTGATCAGTGTCATTGACTTTATTTTATTAAGAAAGAGTCAGGTTATGGATTTGAGGATTAGGGAACTGCATGCAATTTAAGGTTTCAATTCACTGTAAAGTCATTTGACGTGAATCCGTTGTCTGATGTTCCGTCGTCTAGACGATTGTACTGCCAAAGAGTCATGATTTCCAAACAAGGTTAGGTTAGATTAGGTAGGGTTATGAGGTTATCATAAAAACACCAGGCACCAAAGTGGGCCATCGCGATTCCAAGGAAACTTTCACAGCAAAAGGCCTAAACCAATTCTCCCATACAATTAATCTCGCCACAGAATTTGAAAAGGTCCTTGTTGTGGTTCAAGAACCTCACCTCATCTATGTTATCGAAGAAGTATCTACCAATGTGTTTTAGCTTGGTCCTGGCAATGCCTTGGCATTCACAGAGTAATGTGTTATGTCCTCTGAGGCAAGTAGGTCATTCCAGTACCTAGAATACACCCGTGCTAGATAGTCCTAGTCTCATAGAATGCTTCCTTAGGAGACAGTGGCCAGAGAGTATTCCTATCGCAGTTCTTAGCCGTGATCTTTCTAATTGTATGATCTCCCCAGACTTTCTGTGGTCTAACACAGGCCACAAGGCCTTAGACACCCTGTGACCATCTAAGTTTGCCTATCTTAGATTAGCCGTGTCGATGATTCTATCATGAATAATTCCCTTAGCCACACACCCTGGTGGTTTAATACTACCAATTATGTCACTATGTGGGAGCCCCGCTCCTCTTTTGGCCAGCGCATCGGCTTGCTCGTTGCCTTCGATATCGCAGTGTCCAGGTACCCAACATAATCTGACTCGGTTCTGCGTACATAATGCCCTAAGATTTGGTGACGTAAGACTCTAGCGCCTTTAGCGCAGCCTGACTGTCAATGTAGATGGCGATATTCTTGTCGGATATTTATGCCATCTCAAGTAATTCCCCAGCTTTAAGTACAGCTAGAGTCTCTGCTTGGAATACACTGCATGTGCTCGGAATTCTCAGGGCCACCTGTAGGTTCGTATCTCTCGAGTAAATACCTGACCCCATGTCCTCTCTGGTCTAAGAACTATCTGTGTATATTGCAATCTCGTTATGGACAAAGACTGTCTTACTTCGCCAGTCCTTTCTAATAGAATGCATTACTTCGTTTGGTGTGTCGAAGTCTAAAGTGCCAAGGATATCGCCCGATTCATCTGGGATTTCGGGAAATGCTTCCTTGAGAATGGATCTACCATATAACCTACGGTAGTTTTTTATTTTTTTATTTTTTTTTTTATAATTTGCGCGTGTCAAAGGGATTATGAATACCCTTATACTGGTTCTCAGGGCACGGGCGGATAGGAAAAGGGGGGAAAGAGACAGAGGCGATGCCGGTTTGCGTTGGCTTTAAATGTTTGAAGGTTGTAATGATTAGGAAATTCAGAGGCTGGTAGTTCGTTCCATAAACGTGTTGTTCGGCTTATAAACGAATCCCTATATTTGACAGTACGTCCGAAGTTCGGCTTGAGGGTGAACTGATATGCATTCGAAGCGTGACGCGTATTGCGGGTGAAGTTTTGAAGGGGAGGAATGCAACTGGCTATTTCGCTGGAGCATTTTTTTATAAAAAAAAAGCGATAAAAAAGGGAAAGACACGAGACATTTCTACGATGTTCAAGTGAGACTATGGAGTTCACGATGTCTCTATCACCTATCAGTCTTAACGCGCGATTCTGTACCCTATCTAGAATGTGCAGAACGGTCTTGGGTGCACCTGGCCAGATGTGGGCGTTATATTCCAGCTTTGGGCGGATGAATGCCTTATAGATGGAGGCCAGATCAGACGGAGTAAAATACTTTTTGCACCGCTTCAGGAATCCTAGACATTTTACAGGATTTTTGGCGACTTCGGAAATGTGATCGTTCCATCGAAGACGGTTATTGATACACATACCGAGAATGGCAAGTTTTTCGAATTCAGCGATGCAAGTACCATTCATGGATAATGGTTGAGGGTCTGGGTTTCGCTTGAGAGACAGAAGGCAGCGTTGAGTTTTGGATGCATTAAATTCCACTCTATTGATTGAACCCCATTTGGTTATGCTGTCCAGGCCGAAGAGCAGGGACGTGAGTTAGGGAACGAATATGAAGCACTGAGGGTACTGTCATCAGCGAAGGAATGGATTGGATTAGAAGTTGCAGGCAAGAGGTCATTTATAAAAATGAGGAATAGAGTCGGAGACAAAACGGAGCACTGGGGGACACCAGCATTTATATGGTGAATTGCAGACTTGAAGCCGTCCAAGACAACTTGTATTGAACGGCCCGAAAGGTAATTTCTAATCCATTGAAGAAGAGACTCATCGATGCCATATGCACACATTTTCGACAAAAGAGCGTGATGCCAAACTTTGTCAAATGCTTTACAAATATCGAGCGCAACCATCTTTGTTTCGCCGAAGTGATGGAGAGATTGGTTCCACTTTTCGGTGAGATATGCCATCAAATCACCAGTGGACCTGTTGCTACGAAAACCATACTGCCGGTCAATGAGGAGTTTCCGTGAATCAAGATATTTCATAAGCTGACGATTTATCAGCGTTTCCATGACCTTGGAAAGAAGTGCAATGGGTCGGTAATTGGACTGGGAGGAAGATTCGCCTTTTTTAAGGACGGGCTGGACAAATGCCGTTTTCCATCTACTCGGAAAGAGCCTAGAAGAGTAGGATAGACAGAAAAGCTCACGCAGAGGTTTTGCCAGCGTGGAAGAACACCTCTTCAGAACTATGGGGGAGATGCCATCTGGACCAGATTTGTGTATGTGGAGACTTTTAAGTACTCCTGCAACTGTACGAGTGCGAAAGTGGACTTTTCCCTTGGAAAATTCGACGCTCTAAAGTACAGGCGGAGACAAAGCACTATCTGGCATGGTGGAGTTCGCTTCAAAGTAAGCAAGCAGATTGGCTTTGTCTAAGGAGCTGACAGCTAGAATGTCATTGTAAATGAGCGTTGGGATGGCAGACGAGACAGAATTCTTATTATTTTTGACGAATGACCAAAAATTGTTACTACCTTTGGGACATTGTCGAACTTTTTGCCTCAATTTCTGGTCATGTAAGAATTTTACACGAATTTTTACACGAATGTGGGCATTGCAGTCATTTCTGGATTGTTTAAACTTCTTTCGGTTTTCCTCAGATTTGTGGGTTTTATAAGACCGAAAACTTACCTCTTTCGACCTGATAGCCTCTTTGCAGCTTTGGTCAAACCACGAGTTTGCCTTAAGTTTGATGCTTTTAATTCTGTTAGGAATAAAGGCATCCATACCTAAGAGGATGGTGTCAGTAATCATATCAACGGCGGCATCCACGTCGCTATCGAGGAAGCATAGCGACCAGTTAAAACTCCTAAAGAAACTATTAAGGCCGTCCCAGTTGGCTTTCTCGTAACGCCATACTTTTCTTTTGGTGGTTTTTTTCTTTAACTGAGTGGTCAAAGTACGTGAATTTAGCCGATACGATGTTGTGGTCAGACCGGCCTAGAGGCGCTAAAACATCAATGATGTATTTATCAAGGTGATAGGTAAGAAACAAGTCCAGAGTGTTGGCAGAATGACTTGCAATGTCCGGTATACGTGTAGGCTTATTTACAAGCTGAGTCAAATGGTTTGTCTCAGCGAAAAGTGCAACATACCTTCCTTCGGCTGTTGACTAGCCAGAATGTCGAAGCCAGTAGTAGTCTTGAAGATACCAATGCTAGTGACCCGAAGCGCACTTTTTCCCGCTTGAAATTTGATTTGTAGGTCCAGTCGTAAAAGATAGAGAAAGATCTGGAATGCAGCCGTAGATGTTGTGCGTTGAGCACCCGTGATGGCAATGCAAGCTGTTCTTTGTACCATGGCCAACATATCCCATGTGTTTTTCGTATTCCTTGCCTTCCACCACACAAGAGCCCCATACGTAAGGATGGGTCTGACTATCATGATATATAACCAGTGCATCATTGTGGGCTTCAGGCCCCATTTTTTCCCTGCGGTCCTCTTACAGATGAAGAGAGCATTATAGGCCTTGCGGACTCTTTCCTGTATGTTAAGATTCCAATTTAGTTTCCTATCCAGCATTACACCAAGATATCTAGCGCGATCTGAAAGGGAAAGCTCCACCCCTACTAGCTTAAGCAGTTTGAAAGGTGGTATCTTGTATTTTCTGCTGGAGAGTATCAAATCATTTTTATCCGGGTTGACGTGCTGTCCACACCCTCTAGCTATTTTTCGAGACTATTAAGAGCTGATTCCACCATTTAACTTAATTTGTCAAGGAATTTGCCCTGGACTAAAATCACCACGTCGTCTGGGTAAGCAGTGACGCGTATGTCGGTATTGCTTAGTTCTTTAAGTATCCCATCGATGACTAGAACTCAGGGGATGGGTGAGATAACGCCTCCATGGGAAGTATGGTATGAATATAATCCGCACTTCCCTCCATGCCACTGGTTCGTAATATGACCTTAAACAGGGTTTAAAAATTTCCCTAAGCTTGTTTCTAATCTTGGCTGGAGCGTTTTGCAGCATACTGGCAAAATTCCATCTGGTCTTGTGCTTTGAGCGGTGCGACGTCTCTAAAACTTCTTCGCTACTGCCCTTGTTCGCTACAAGCAAACAGATTTAGAGTATATTTTAGAATTTTCGTTAGATGTTTGCCGGACAGAGGTAAATGAATCGGAATATACAGATTTTACCTCCATAAACTGTTGCAAGAGCTAGATACTTCTATCTCGCTGACATATAACGTTCTTTAAGGGTTCATTCATAGCTCAGCAACCTGCGAACTGTGAGCGAGCGAATATTTGCCAATTGTGACATTTCATTCACAGCAACTTTTTGATCTGGTCGCAGTAATCAGCGAATTTCAGTTTTCATTAGTTTTATGACTAATTGTCTAAACGTGAAATTTTTTTTTTCCGAGGCTAGGTGAAAAATCTTCCACAGACACTATGAGCGTGCTCATAGTAGTGTCAAATTCTTACTGACTAAAAAAACACCACCCTTCGATATAAATTTGTTAGATATCGCAACTAAGTATAAACTTATCAAGCAATTTTTCTATCACGAAATAAAAACGTTTGGCAGGTTACTTCCCACTGAAAGATCCTGCATGTTCCGCAATCTAGACGCGGTTTATCATTATCTCGCCAAGTCGAAAGGTTTCGTCCTTTGTAGTCGGCGCAATAAATTGCTCTCATCCAAAATTTTTAGGACTGTATTGTTGACATGTCCGATTAGTCGGTTTCTATGCTTTCTCGCGAAGTTTCTAGTTTCAGCTTCGATTGTCGGAATTTCGAGATCCCTGTGGATATCATCGTTTCTAATATACCACGGTGCTTGGACAATTTCTCTTAGCACTTTATTTTGAAAAGCTTGTAAAATATTTGCATTTGTTTTCTTTGTACAACCCCAAAGTTGTATGCCGTAGGTCCACACCGGCTTTAGCACTTGCTTGTATAAAAGCAGTTTGTTCTCAGTACTGAGCTGGGAATGTTTTTCGAGTAACCAGTACATTTCTCTATATTTGTTTTCGAGTTCTTTACGTTTCATTTTCACGTGAAAATTCCATTTCAGCCTTGCGTCGAGTGTCATTCCCAGGTATTTGGCCTCGTTTGCAATAGGTATTCGGGCCGAATTTAGGAAAATGGGCAAGTCATTAGTTTTTTATAAGTGAAATTCACGTGAGCAGATTTAGATTCGTTGAGGGCGAACCGCCAGTCCCTCGTCCATTCATTTACATTATTCAGTGCGTTTTGCAGTTTTGCAGACGTTTCTTCGATTGTTTTGCCTACTGCTAGGATAGCGGTGTCATCGGCAAATGTAGCAAGGAGAGTGGCATATTCGCTCGGTATATCACGAGTATCTTCCTTGCGGTACGCCGGCCGAAATTTCTTTGAGCTCGGAGTATTCGACTCCATGTCTAACACGAAAGATTCTATTCCCGAGATATGATTCTAGAATATCGTATAAGCATAGAGGGATAACTTGTCGTAGTTTGCCTTTCAATCTCTTACGAAAAGTAAGAGTCGCCTTAGTAATCTCTTACGAAAATTTTTGATATGATTGGAAGAAGCGAAATTGGTCTATACGATTTTACCTCATTTGGAGGTTTTCCTGGTTTTAAAATCATTACGACTTCCGCAACTTTCCATTGGCTCGCCACGTGTTTTAATCTGAGCGCAGCATTTACAATATGGAGAAGCTTAATCAATGCTTTTCTAGGTAAAACTTTGAGAATTTCTCCGGTAATCAAATCATAACCAGGATCTTTCTTAGGTTTTAGATTCTCGATCTCATGTTTGGTTTCCATTAGCGTTGCACTTGCGAATGTTAAATCGTCAGATGGTAAATTCAGCCTATTGAGGTTGTCGTAAACCACTTGACCATCGTACGGTTTAAAGGTTTCTTCCAGGTGAGCCGCAAAGACGTCCGCTTTTTCTTTATCTTCCTTCGCCCATTAATTTTGATTTAATTTGATTGGTGGCGCGGGGACTTTGGGCCTTTTGGTAGGTAAGAAAATATTGCACGATTCTTAAAATCCTTAATAGTCTTCTTCAGCAAATTGCACAGACGATTCAAGTATGCTTTATGCTGCGGAGAACGACTCTGTTGCCATTTTTTACGCGCCTTTCCTTTTTCCTTGACCAATTCTTTTATTTCCGGAGGATATCGTAAACCGTATCTGACCGACGTTTTCCTTGGATTGGGCGTATTATTCCAAGAGGCGAGCTGTACGATCTCAATGAAGCGATCAACTTCAACCTCAAGTTCGTAGGGTGTCGTAAGTGGAACGTTCAGTTCAGCATTATCTCCAATTTCGTTCCTAAAGCCTTCCCAGTTAGCTGTTCGACCAGTTAATCACGCTGGCTCTAGGTTATAGACTAGTTTTTCGCTGATTGTTAAAATAACCGGGAAATGATCAGACGACAGATCAAAGCCCTCTTTAACTTTTATGTGGTTGGTAGATATTCCTCTCACAACGAAAAAAACGTTCAGGTTAGGTATTTTCAAAGTATCAGTTGACCAGTAAGTCGGTTGGTTTACCTGTCGAATGGAAATCATAACTGTACTCCATATCTGCCCCATAGAGCATTCTACCTTTTATCGAGCTGTATCTTGAGTGTATGGAACGTGTGTTTCGCATTAAAATCGCCGCTAATAATGAAATTAGGTTTCAGCGATTCAAACAAGTTAGTAAAATTACTTTTTTCAAGCGCGGTACGCGGTAGACCGTAAATAGATGAGATTTTAAGAGTACGCTGGCTATTCTTAACTCGAATCGTGCACAATTGTAAAGTTTCAAGCTCTATCTTAAGAATTGGTCGATGCAGTCGTTTATAAACATGGATGATCCGCCTCTCGCTTTTCCCGAAGTGTGACAAGCGCGGTAATCATTATAGCCTTTTATTTTTAAACGCCATTCCTTTTTTGCGTGGGTTTCAGAAATCAAGCAAATATCAATATTTTTTTCTCGCATGAATATTTCCAGTACGTCAAGTTTTTGCAAAAGTCCGTTTGCATTTGAAGTACATATTGTTAACATTCATTTGTCATTCATATTCGAGTTGAAGTACGCATTTTCCGTGAATTAGTTTCAAGCTTAAGCAGCTTATCGAGAATAATTTTATTTATTTTGCTTTGTTCTTCGAATTTCTCGAGAATAACTGAGAAAACATGAGAGGTCCCAGGGTCCGTCGACATTTCAAGGTTTTTTTTGTTTTTCGGATGCCGCGGCCTGGGCGTAAGTCTGCACTCCTACTGTCCTGAGGGTCATTATCCGGTGGCTTTTCCAACGTTAACTTTTCAGTGCCGTTTCTTTTAAGAACAGATGTCGAGGACTTCTCTGTTGTCACTTTTTCCCTCACCTTTTTTTGCTCTGAACCCGGTAGTTTTATTTGCCTACTTTCTCTTGCACGATCTTACGCTTTGGCTTAGTTTGCAGATTTGCTTTTGTATTATTTACAAACGTGAAAAATTATTAAATACTTAACGTAGCTTTAATTTTTGTTTTATATACTTAATATCTTACCTTCTTTTCAATAAATTCAACCATGATCTCAGCCACCAAGAGCAAAACAAAAGAATTTTGAGGTTAAACTTTCGGGAATGTTTTGGCCGCGCGAATGTGGATTGCGTCCTACATTTGAGGAACGAATAAAAGCTGACAGTTCGCAGGAAATATTTGCTTATTCGCGGAAAAATCAGCGAATTGTTAATTGCTTCGCAGAAACTAATTAAAATTAAATTTTTTTATACCACACGATAGATAAATTAAGCTCTGTTCTTTTGGAATGGCAGAATTGCCAATTGTGTGTCTGTATAATATAAATATGTAATAATACGACCTTTATTTTTCAAAAAAAAAAAATATTTATAAATGTTGTTTGTGTTTATAAATTTGCTGAAAATGGTTTGTTCGCAGTTCGAGCGTTCGCATGATGCTGATCTGTGAATAGGTCTTAAACAGAGCAGAATACACCCTATTAGTTACGACTAAGTGCATTCATTATGATTACCGATTACGACGCCGCCACCCGTCACACTCTCCACATAAGAGAATCAATAAAGTTGTAAATTCTTCAAATTCTATAAATTCCCCTTCACTCATCGCCGAAGAGATTAAATCAAAACTTTGTACTGCTAATCAATATTCATGTGACTTGCTTTTATCTCCTCCACCGTGTAGTACATCCCCCAACAATGGCCCGCCCGTGTGCTCGGTGTGCTATTCTTTCAGCATGTTTGCTATTTTTATTCAAAAATAAAATCAAAACAAAAAATAAAAACAATTTTTATCGTTCCACTGAGTAAAAGTCTCGTGGCCCAAGACAAAAGAAAAGAACCCCCAAATCTACCGACGATGAAATAAAAAATATTTGGAAATCATGACTACCAACAGCAGCTCATGAAATGAGTGTACACAAGCATACAGATAAGGCAGCTTCAGTACTCTGTTTTGGTTTCGAAATATAGTCTGGGATGGGGTTGTAGATACCGCCAATGTTTATTCGAACTCGGTGAAGTTCTAGATACATACTACGTCTTCTTCTTAAAAAAAAAAAAAAAAAAAAACAGTGCTATCAACTTGAATCTCTTCCCATGGGGATGTGTTGTCTCTTCTCGGTACGAGGCCTTGAAAACTCCTCGACCTCAACACAACACATGAACATAAATTTAAATTCATTTTCAAATCTGATTTAAAACTTCTCCACCATCCCCTCCCTCAACCCCAATGACAAATATAAAAAAAAAAAGATAATTAACAAATAATTACTGTGACGTAAGTGCAACAGACCAACACATCACAACACAGTACGGCGCGCTACTTCAAGTTACTGATAACGACCCCGTGTGTGCACGCTATCAACAAGCTGCCATAGAGCGAGTGCGACCACAAGTAACAAGGGCAGAACGCCATTAGACAAAAAAAAAAAAGATACTCAGATACAGATACACTCGTACTCGTACGAGCGAACTTTTTTTTTTTGTTTTTGTTTAGTTGTCTTTGGTTTTATCGCGGTTTGTTGTTAGATATTTATTATGACTTTGGTATGTCGCGCAAAGTTGCTTTTTTTTAAATATTTTTTTTTTTTTTTTTCGTTTATATTATTAGGGTATTTAGCAATATAAGCAAGGGCGATAAATACCCAGCTATTGTCTGGGTGTACTCGCACTGTGTGGTGTTTAGGTGTATGAACAAATATCGTACCGGTGAATTGTTGTTAACTATTTGAATGGGGCACAGAATATGGGATAGAACAGCATTTATAAATTTTCAGAGCGATAAGCAAATTGAATGACAACACACAGTTATCGTGTTAGAGGTACTGATTGGGGTGGGAGGATTGGTGGCAAGGTGCCGTGTCAATAATGTAGTTTATAAGGCTTTAGGTGGATTTTTAGTGCAAAAGTAAATCATAGAAGCTTGGTGCGTTGCGCGAATTCGCGAAAAATATAGATAGGCGGTTCTAGAGAAGTCGTTACAAAAATATTTCATCAGCCCGCACTGTGTGTAAGCATGTTAAGGGTATTCATAACCCCTTGAGGGAACACAAATTATAAAAAAATAAATAACATAAATAAAAGCTTGAAGAGCACTATCTGTAGATGCATACAAATTAGCCCAGCTAATGCAAGGTGCGCTCAATTTAACTTCCAACTGATGTATTACCAACGGACTTACCATCAGTCCTGGAAAAAACTATACTTTTACCCTTTTCTAGGAAAAGGAATCACATTCTGAAACAAATTACATTGGAAAACGTTCCAATCGACATATCCAGGGAAGCTAAATACCTACGGGTTATTCTTGACAAAACACTGGCCTGGAACTTACAGCTGAACAAGGTTACAGAGAAAGCGACAAGAGCAATGTTAATGTGCCAGCGCCTACACGGTAAAACTTGGGGGCTAAAACACAAGATAATATACTTTACGTACAGCGCCACTTTCAAACCCATGGTTTCGTATGCATCGTTGGCTTAATGGCCAAAACCTTACAGTTCAAGACTCAGGAGCAGTTGAATAAAATCTATCGTCTAGTCTATCTGGGTACCACAGGGCAATCGTCACCCACCGGAGTATAAAGGAAAAGCAATTACATCGAAGTTTTTCCGACCACTGCACCAAAAGAAAGGTTCCTGTCTGGTAGTACAATGGACCGAAGAGCCAGAGTGCTCTGGGATTTGGGTTTCCTTTTTATTTAAAAAAAAATTACAGGGGCAATGAAAACGTGCCGCACGGCAGCAATGGGAGCAATGCTTAGCCCCACACCCTACACCTTGCTCTGCAAGAAGAATCTATGCTGATTGCTCGTAGGCTGCCCAAGAGTTCGGACCTTAGAATGGGCAACTTGACAGGCCGTCTGAAGATTATAGAGTACATTCGAAACGATACTATTCTTAAAATCCTAGATACCATGTTCAAGAAATATTGGTATTCCAGAAAACTCAAGATGGTCAAGGTGTTCCTACATGGAAGAATGAAGAGCCTGTAGTCTTACCAAACTCTCAAACTTAATACACAGATGGTTCCAAATTGGAAAATGGTATCACTGGCGCAGGGATTTATGGACCCAGATTAAAACGTGCAGCATCGCTTGGGAAATCACCAACAGTATTTCAGGCGGAAGTTTATACAATCGAACTCTGTGTACGAGAATGCCTGCGAAGAGGGGTCGAGGGCACCCGTATTAACATTCTATCGGACAGCCAGACAGTACTTATGGCTCTGAAATCCTACACGCTAGGATCCAATTTTGTATGGGACTGTCTCAATCTGCTCGAAGATCTCGCATCAAAAAACACTGTCACTGTGGCTTAGAACACAAAGGCTTAGAGGGCAATGAACGGGCGGTCTGCTTAGCGAGAAGAGGCGCCAGCTGCCCACTAGTCGGTCCTGAACCCTATTTTGGGGAGAGAGTAGCACAAACCTCAAAATAAAACAATGGGGAGCTGGTTGCCAAGCAGACTACTGGGCCAAATTCAAGGTCCTAAGGCAAGCAACACAATTCATTGACCTCAACCGCTGTAAGGCTAAAAAGCAACTTGAGATCAGCAAAGCAGACTTAAGGACCTTAACAGTCTACTTGACTAGTCACTGCCCACTCAGGTACCATTTGCACAAAGTAGGATTAGCAGATACAGACTTATGCCGGCTATGTGGAGAGCAGAAAGAGACGTCAGAAGATATTCTTTTTGAATGCCTCATGGCCGCAAAAAAATAACTTCTCCACCTCAGGTAGGCTTTATACTAAGTCCTCCAGACATTTTACACATTGAGCCTGGAGCTCTGTTGAGCTTCATTAAGAGCTTTAGCACAGTTCTCGGCTAAACACCGGGCTGGCACAATTGATTTTTGAGGTCACATTGCGTAAAAGGCCCAAATATAGTAAAGTATAGCCTAGCCATTTATTATCCCCATCTATAGGAAAAGCTGCAGGAATGATATTTCAAACTGTAGGCGAATTGCTAAGCTCTCAACTGGTTCTTCCTGTGGTTTTTAAGGTTACAGCTAAAGTACTACTCTATCGAATCTAACAACATCTTGATTCCTCTCTCGATGTCGAACAAGCATGTTTCCTTTCGGATCAATAAAGAGCAGTGTGTCGAGTACACATCTCCGCTTCATCTGCTATTTGTCGACTTCGAGAAAGTTTTCGGCAGTGTAAGTCGAGAATTTTTATGGTGTACCCTGCGCAGGAGATGTTTCCCTGAGAAACTCGTAGCTATTATTAAGGCAAAGTATGAGGGTGCTTAGTGTCGCGTCTTCCATATCGGTAAGGTGTTTGACGACTTGGAAGTCCAAAATGGAGTTCGACAAGGCTGCATGCTTTCAATGATGTAATCAATGATGTCCTTCTGCCAGCCCTGATAGTAAATAACAGTGGCATTAATTGGACAATGACATCTTATCTTAACCATCTGGACTATGCTGACGACTTTTGCTTGTTCTCGCTTAGAGTTATGGATCGACACGAAATGGAGGATAGTCTGAAAGTTAATGGAAAGACAGTAGTGAGGATTAGTACGGCCAGGACAAAGGTACCTACTCAGTCTTACAACTTCCGCCGCTCAAGCAAGTATTGCTGGACAGAAGGTAGAGAGAGTTGATAACTTTCTATACTTAGGAAGTATATTTTTTTTTTTTTTTGATTGGAGGGGTAATCTTCAAAAGGCGAAACTAAGTACATCCTGAGTAACAGTGTGGGACTCTTATCCACTAAACCCCCGTCAAGCATTTCTTTGCGGGGGGGGGTTTTAGTCTGATGTATGCGACTAGTGCATGTTTGCATTTTCCTGCTCAGCATTTATTGTATTTCGCCGGTCTGATTCTTTCCTTCTTAGAATCTTCGTTATGCGCATTGTGCTGCCAGCGACTGCGTCCCATGCCTCCTGGCTTTTGAGCATTTCGCCAACCATGTTTTCTGGCGTCAGTGTATGGCCGAGTTCACTCCTTTCGTCGAGGAATCTTGGGCATTCAAAAAATATATGCTCTGTGTTTTCTACGCAGTCAGCGCAATGCGGACAGTAAGGGCTATTGTCGTGTTTATACTTATGTAAGTACGAACAAAAGCATCCATGGCCCGTTAGGAACTGCCTTAAGTAGAACTCAAGTTCTCCATGTTGCCTATCGAACCGTGGCTGGATTTGGTATATGAGCCTATGGGTCCACCTGCCTTTCTCAGAAGCATTCCAGCGTTCTTGCCATTCTCTTAGGCTTTCTGCTCTATAGAGCCGGTTTTCGCTGGCCTCGTTTCTTTCTCTTCTTGCGCAGTACTGACGTTGCTGTTTTACTGCCAGTATATCTATTGGGAGCATTCTCGCTACCACGCAGGCTGCATCGCTAGAAGTAGTGCAAAATGCGCAGCCAGCTCTCAATGCACATATTCGATACACAGATGTGATATGTGATCTGTATGTTTTATTTGCCATGGCCCCGGCCCAAATTGGTGCGGCGTATAGGATTATAGACGTAACCACTCTAGCCAGCAGTAACCTACGGCTATGTCTTGGTCCTCCTATGTTGGACATGATACGCGCGAGTGCAGCACTTGCTATTGCACCTTTTCGGCCTACATACTTAAGGTGATCTCTAAATGAAAGTCTCGTATCTATCATGATACCTAGGTATTTTATATGCGGTTTAGATGTGATTTCATGGCCGCCGACTATAATGGTGAGAGTTTCTACCTCTTCCTACTACTTATCAGGACTGCTTCAGTTTTATACTCCGCCAGTGTTAGACCAACTGAGGTGAGCCATTTTCGTATTATCCTTATTGTTGCATTGCTTATCTGTTCCACCTCCTCCAACAGTTTAGCAGTGACAATAATGGCGATATCATCAGCAAATCCCACTATTTTTGTTTCTTCGGGTATAGGAAGTCGCAGTATACCGTCATACATAATATTCCAGAGCAAAGGGCCATGGACTGCGCCCTGTGGTACTCCGCCTGTGATCTTATATTCCTTGGGGCCGCTGTCTGTATTGTATACCAAGATTCTGCACCTGAAGTAGTCAACAATAACGTCTATGAGGTATTGTGGAACTCTCATCCTTCTGAGCGCTTGTAAGATGTGGCTCCAATTTGCCATATTGAATGCGTTTCTTATGTCAAGAATTATAACCAAGCAGTACTTTTTGGAACCGCCTCTCCATCTTCTTCCCTGTATAGCCTCTTGTGCCGTTTTAACTGCCACATTGATTGCATCTGTTGTTGAGCGCGCTTTTCGAAAACCGTACTCGTGTTCTGAAAGACCTCCAGATTCTTGAATTGCTACCTCTACCCTGTTACAGATGATTCGCTCCAATATTTTGCCAGCCATATCTAACATACAGAGCGGGCGGTATGATGATGGTTCATTTGGTGGTTTCTTACCTTTGGGAAGAAGTGCTAGGTTTTGGCGTTTCCACTGCTCCGGGAAGACTCCTTCCTTCAGGCACGAGTTGTAAATGTTAATAAACATTTCTGGGCTTAGCTGTCATGAGTGCTATATTTGGGATACCATCTGGTCCAGGTGCGTTTTTATCTCCAATTTTATTGCAAATCTCGATTATTTCTTCTATGGTTACCTCTCGGATTGTTGGTGCCTCTACTATTGGATCATCCGAGAATGCGTTCTCTTGTTGATGAGGAAATAGTCCGACCACGATGTTGTGTAAGAACTCTGGGCAGGTGGAAATCTGTGGCTGGCACCTTTTCAATTTTTTCATAACGATTTGGTAGGCTTTGCCCCAAGGATTTTCGTCAGCTTCATCACACAGCTCGGCGAAACACTTCCGTTTGCTCTTTAGTATAGCTGTTTTTAGTTCCTTTCGTCTTCTTGCAGTTCACTGGAGACGGCCCTCGCTCTAGACCGCGTATACGCCCTTCTCGCTCGATGACACTTGGTACGTAGCTGCACGATTTCTTCATTCCACCAGTAAACTGGGGGACGATGTTCCATAGCCTTTCTTCTCCTCATTGTGGTGTCACATGCCCGTGTAACCTCATTTATGGCCTGCATTGCTTTACTGCCCGCACGACCCGTCAGTACTGCGTTTCTGTTGAAGATACATGTAAATGCTTCCACGTCGAAAGAGTCTGATTTCCAGCCTTTTTTCTTGGGTAGCCTGGCTAGCGGTGTTTGTCTTCTTGCTTCCGGCAATACTTCACATATTATCGCCTGGTGGTCGCTATGAGTATAGAGGTCACTGACTTTCCACTTTGTTCTTCCTATCAAGGAGCTACTTACGTACGTGATGTCTATAATCGAAGCTCCGCTTCCTCTGCAAAACGTGGGTTTATTTCCGATGTTTACTAGTACCACGTCTAGGGCTGTAAAAGCCTCCAGTAGGGATCTTCCTCGTCTGTTCGTTTCTGTGCATCCCCATTCAGCAGCCCATGCATTAAAGTCGCCAGCAATGATCGCCGGTTTTCGATCTAAAGCATCGTTTACGAGTTTGTCCAGCAGCTCTTCGAACTCTGCTATCGAGAGTCTTGGTGGTGCATAGCAGCTATATATATATATTCCATCAGTTTTTGCCCATATAAAACCATCTCCTGATGTTGGCATTTTCTCGCTATCGAGAGGCTTGGTGGTGCATAGCAGCTATATATATATATTCCGTCGATTTTTGCCCATATAAAACCATCTCCTGATGTTGGCATTCTCTCTTGGAAGGTGGTTTTCCCACAGGTCCATATGGCCGCTTTTCCCGTAGTGTCCGTTATCCACGCGTTTGCATCTATAACGGACTTAGGAAGTATATAGTCTGAACCGTTAGTGGCACAGTGCTCGATGTAGACATTAAAATCGGAAAAGCCAAAGCTGCGTTCGGCATGCTATCGAAAATCTGGAAGAGTAATGCTTATAGCACCAAGACCACGCTGCGACTGTTCTGTTCCAATATCCAGTTAGTACTACTACGTGGATGCAGTACTTGGATAATTAATATTATTGTCATTCGTAACCTGTAGATTTCCGTTAATAGATGTCTACCCATCATCTTTAAGATTTTCTCGAGAACGGGTCAGGAACCTATTGACATCACAATTCGAACGAAGAAATTGGCAATGGGTTGGCGGTGCGAAACACACCATGCAATTCATTCCCTTTACTCAATCTGGCAGAACTGGGGTCGACCTAAGTATCTATACGTGGCGAACGGTTGAAAGGGAATCGCGTTGCAAAAATCCAAACACGATGGCACGCAGGCGTTGTTGACACCCTATACCCTTCGAAGAGTGACAGAACTAGGGGTGGCAATGGTGTAGTGGTAGCATCGTCAATTACGACGCTAATGGTTCATGGTTCAAATCCTGATGTCAGCAAGCATTTATTTATTTTTCATGAAATAAACAAAGTCGGTCCAATCATATGCGGAAGCTTGTGCGAACACTACTGCGAAGGCATAACACTAGCTGTAGCTTGGTCATGTGGCTGGAAAAATTGTTCGCTCTGTTGATGATGATTTGCCCTTGACATCGGTTATCGGGAAAAAAGTACTGTGAATCAGAAGCACAGACAAGAAATAACGAAAATCTCCCCAGTTATCTGGACGCCACCCCCGGAGAATCTCTGAAGCATAAACAACTGAGCTTCAAGAACCACTACATCAAAATGTTTCTCTCTTTCTCTCTATCCATCTTTTCCAATGCCCGCACTGTCTGTAAACATGTTAAATGTATTCATAACCGCAAGTTATAAAAAAAATAAAAAACATAAGTAAGTAAGTACACCCTCGTACATACCCTAACTCATTGAAAGCATCGTGTATGACGATGTTCTTCCACTGTAAATTAATCTTCTTCCCCAAGCAATATGGGTTCTCAAAGGGTAGATATTCAACCACTCACTTTACTGAATTTGTTTCGAACACATAAGGTGTATTGGTAAATGGTAAAGGAGTAGATGTCGTGACTGCTGATTTTAACAAGGCGTTTGATAAAATCTCTCACCAAAGTCTGAAGAACCACTCTGTGTGGGTTTTCTAGATTTCTACCTCATCTGAGATCTATCAGGCTGGCAGGAGGTGAAATTGAAAAGTAGCGAGAGGTCAACTACCTAGAAATTTTGCTATGGAATTTATTCATCAGATTAATGAATTGATCTCACATGCTATCAGCTTCAGAAATATGGGCTGAGGTTTCATCTTTAGGACATCCTTACCAAGCCATCTGCAGCAACCTTAAATACGATAGATTAGCTCGTAAGCCATCTGAATTAAACTTCGTTACCGCTGCTTTTACTTCGATCTGATAGGGTCATCCAAGCCTCTTCGTGTAGCATCTCTGAATCCCCATAACTTTACTTTCCCACTCCCTTCTGAGCAAGAGTTTCGTCCCTCTTTTCTATTCGTAGGGCTGATAAGCGTCTCTTGTCCTATGCTGCAACCCTGTTCAGTAGTCTTAAGTTTTTTGCACTAATCGACTGCCAGCATTCAGCATCAAACTGGGGATCTCGAACTAGGTGTGCTGTGAAACTTAGCTAAGTTAATAGTGGTGGCAATTCTGCTTCTTTGCGGATTGGGGAGCCTGAATTTTCTGTTCGAAATTCTATTCTTGATACATACATATGTTCCTCGGTGGGCCTTCTTTTTTACGAACTTCAAGGGCGAATTTAACATTTTTGTAGTTTTCGAGGAACTCCACTGTGTTCAATTCAGGGAATACAAGTTTATCACTCGTTTTAACTCAGACCTGTTTTTGTTCCATCACTCTTTTGTTTCCTTTTCGTGGTCATCATGGGAGGCCTACAGTGCTACTTTTCATCGTAAGCACTATGAACTATACTGTTAGCTCACATGGACTCAAAGCATATGGTTCGTTCGCCTTTTGGCGTATTCGGGTCTTCGTTTCCCCTCGAGTGAAATCAAGCTGAAAGAAGGCTTCTATGACCACGTTTTGCAGAGTTTATCTAACCCCACTTGGTTTGTAGGTAAATCATATTTCGCCAAGGTGAATGGAAAAGAAAACGAATAACATCAAGTTTTTTCAAATACTTACTTACTTAGATGGCGCTACAGTCCGGGGTGGACCTGGGCCTCAACCAACAAACCTCTCCAGCCAGCACGGTTACGAGCCAGCTGCCTCCAGTTGCGCACGCCAGGTTGGTTGAGGTCCCCCTCAACTTGTTTGCGCCACCTACCGCGAGGTCGTCCTCTACTGCGCCGTCCGTCCGGGTTGGATTCGAAGACTTTCTTAGCGGGAACGTTGGGCTCCATCCGCTCTAAATGACCCAGCCATCTTAGTCGCTGTATGTGAACTCTTCTGGCTAAGTCGGTGTCCTTGTACAGGCTGTATAGTTCGGCATTGTACCTTCTCCTCCACTCACCGTCTATGCAGACAGGACCAAAGATCGCTCGAAGAACTTTTCTCTCGAAATACCAAGGGCATTCTCATCCGGTTTTGTCAAAGCCCATGCGTCTGCGCCATACAGCAGGACTGGGATGATTAATGTCTTATAAAGAGTTACTTTAGTAGTTCGAGATAGGGCTTTGCTACTCAATTGCCGTTTTAGCCCATAGAAACAACGATTGGCAAGAGTAATTCTTCGTGTGATCTCCCTACTGATGTCATTTGCGGAGTTCACCATAGAGCCTAGGTAGACAAAATCCTTTACTACCTCAAGATTATATCTGTCTATTGTGGCGTTCTGTCCAAGACGCTGATGTTGGGTGTCCTTTTTTGTAGACAGCATATATTTTGTTTTGTTTTCGTTGACCGCTAGACCCATCTTTGCTGCCTCAATCTCAATACTCGTAAATGCCCCATTGACGGCCCGCTGAGTTCTTCCGATTATGTCAATGTCATCGGTATAAGCGAGTAGTTGTACAGACTTCTAAAGATTGTACCTCCGATGTTGGCTTGTGAGTTTCTCAAGTACTATGTTAAAGAGATCGCATGATAGAGCGTCACCTTGTCTAAGACCTTTCTGACATCGAACGGTTCGGTGATGTTCTTACCGACTTTGATGGAGCATCGAAAGTTTCCCATCG
The DNA here is from genome assembly GCA_945910035.1 of Brachypalpus laphriformis. Taxonomy (NCBI): domain Eukaryota; kingdom Metazoa; phylum Arthropoda; class Insecta; order Diptera; family Syrphidae; genus Brachypalpus; species Brachypalpus laphriformis. The sequence continues at coordinate 43,018,242 of OX246756.1, forward strand.
TCATCCTGCACAGACAGACAAGATAGGAAGGGATGCTGAGCCTAGACATGGTTCTGTATAACAGCCTCTATAAACAACATAGGTAACTTTAAAATCGTTTAAAAGATGAAGCCCATCGATTTAATATTCATGGGCTTTCCCAAGATCCGTCGTAGTGTGAATATTTGGTCAATGGTAGACTTTCTTGGCCTGAAACTGCACTGATAAGGACCTATCAGGTTGTTGTCGTTCACATAATACGGCAGACATGATCTTATATGCGATGTTGAGGAGACTTATACCTCTGTAATTGGCGCAGTTCAGAGGGTCCCCTTTCTTCAGGATCGGGCAACCGATGCAGAGGTTCCATTCATCGGGCATACTTTCGTCCGACCAGATGAAAGCTGGTGCATGCTCCTTACCAACTCATCTCCTCCTGCCTTGAAAAGTTCAGCGGCAAGGCCGTCGGCTCCAGCAGCTTTGTTGGATTTGAGTTTAGATATCGCTATCCTCACTTCATTCTGATCGGGTTGACGGAAATCTTGACTGCCATCGTCACTGTTGAATGACTCATTCTGCCTGACAGCGGAATATTGGTCATCATCGCCGTTTAACAGTCTGCATAAGTGTTCCTTCCATATCCTCAGCACCGACTGCGATTCCACTACTATGTTGCCATTTTCGTCCCTGCAGGCTTCTGTTCTGGCTTTGAAACCCTGGCATGTTCTTTTTACCTTTTCGTACATTTTCGAACATTATTCCTGCAATAAAGTCTCTCAATCTCCTCGATCGAGCGCTTCTCATGCTCCTTTTTCTTCTTTCTGAGAAGTCGATGTTCCTCTTTTCTCCTGCGCACGTAGAGCTCGTAAGCAGCTCTAGTCCTTCTATGCAGCGCCGCTTTGTACGCCTCTTGTTTTGCTGCATGTGCTTGCCGGGATTCCTCATCAAACCAGGGGTTTCGTTGTGGTGGGCGAGAGAAACCCAGTACATCAGAGGCGGCATCTCTGATGGCTTTTTGGCAACGCTGCCACTGGTCTTCCGCATTTGCTGCTGGCGGCAGCAGCATTTCGTTGATTTCGCTCCGTTGTGGATATCCGCATCCGTACCTTGGCTACAACTAGGTAGTGATCCGAGTCCACGTTGGCTCCTCGGAAAGTCCGGACACCCAGAATACTGGAAGAGTGCCTTGCGCCGATCGCAATGTGATCGATTTGGTTGACGATTTTTCGATCAAAGGAGAGCCATGTTCCTTTGTGAATATCGAGAGGTGGGAACCGCGTACTAGCTACAACAAAGTTTCGCCCCGCCGCAAATTCGATTAGCCTGAGTCCGTTGCCGGAAGTGTTGTCGTGCAGGCTGTGCTTTCCGACCACGCTACTAAAGACCTTTAGACCTTTAGACTTCATCTCTTCCTAGCTTTGCGTTAAAATCACCTTGGATAATTTTAACGTCGTGGCTAGGGCATTGCTCATACGTCTTGTCCAAGAGCTGGTAGAAGTCATCCTTTGTCGCGTCGTCCTTCTCCTCGTGAGGGGCGTGAGCGCATACTAGGCTAATGTTGGCAAATTTAGTCTTGATACGGATAGTCATGAGGCGCTCGTTCACATGCCGGAAACTCAAGACTTCTTGCCTAAGTCTGTTTCCAATAACAAATCCACACCCGAATAGACGCTGTCCTTTTTGTCTGTAGCAATCGCCGTAGTAGATGTCGCAGTTTTTCATACTCCTTTTGCCCAGCGCATCCCATTGCACTTCTTGGATGGCGGTAATGTCTGCTTTGAGACACTCTAGAGCCTCCGCAAGTTGTTCGGCTGCACGTGGTTTGTAGAGGGACCTAACATTCCATGTGCAGACACGAAGATCGTTGTCCTTTTTACACTTCGGGGATATGAGCGCTGCCGTTGGCCCACTAACGTAGTATTGAAAATCCTTACAGACCTCAGCTCCAAATATGTTGAAGTAGCTCCAGTAAGGTATCCGCTGGTCTGTAGACGTCACCGTTGATTCCATCGAGAGAATTCGTCCGCCGCACGTCCTCCTTCTGAGGACCTCTTGCTAGACATCTGAGACGCATATTTCAGCCGATCAGGTCAACAAGAGATGCCTCGTCCGGTTAGACATATGCGCGCTGAAGTTCACCCAGATGTGCTTATGCAGGTCTGAGTGTTCCGCTGCACATATATCGTCAGACTCAGCATACGCTCATCGTTAGTTCACTATCAGATAGCTATCCAGCGGGCACCGCGTGGAGGTGATGATGCGATTTTGCCCAGTTTTTTCAAATACTGCACCAAAAAAGGTTCCTGCCTTTTATTACAATGGTCCGGAGAGTCTGAGTGCTCTGGGATTTGGGTATCCTTAAAAAAAAATAGCCAATGACCACTGAAATGATAAACAGCCTTCTCAGAAGTCTCTTCGAATCTTAAATTCCCCTGACAGCTGACACATAATGCTTCGAAGCTCACGTTTGGAATCTATTTACTAATTGCCTGTGTTCCTTGAGAAAGATGGGCCCTAAGCTGTTAATGACCTAAGGGACCACTTAAACCTATGTTACACGGCAGAGAATCAGAGAAGAACAATAGTTAATTTGAACACCTGCAGATAGGTGGCAGCTTAGGCTGTTAATTTAGAGGATACCTCAAACAACAAGGAACGGAGAGCCGTTCCTTTATTTATGTCAGTGTATCTATAAGATATCTATGACTATAAAAATAGTTCTGACGTTGCACGAAGAGGATCTAAAATGAGTTGCTTCTGAGTTCCAAGCTTTGTAGGAACACTTTCAAACACCTCACTCTGACTTACAGAATAATAAGGAGGATTGGGATTCTTTGATGAGCTGGTTAAGATTATGTTACTCTTAATAGCGGTGCCCGTTCTCAGAATGGGTCAAGAACCTATAAGCATTACTATACGAAGAAGAAAGTGGCGATGGATTGGACACACCCTACGGCGCGAAGACAACTCCATTGCGAAATACACCATGCAGTGGAATCCGCTCACCCAGGCAGGCAGAATAGCGGGACGCCCTAGGCAAACGTGGCGCAGAACAGTTCAGGAGGAATCGAGCTCTTTAGGAATAAGTTGGAGGCAGCTCAAACGCGTTGCAGAACTTCGAACAAGATGGCGCGCAGGTGTGGTTGACGCCCTATGCCCCCCGAGGGGTTAAAGGATTTAAGTAAAAGTAAGTAAGTAAATAGCTGTGCAAGATTTCCTTTACTGAAAGATTGGATTGGTAGTAAAAAGTACCATGTAATCGGAAGCCCAAGACTATAAAATTTTAACTCTCTGCCTTCTTATTCCGATTCAACCCCCAAAAACCTGTTAAATTATATAACCCTGGGAAGTACTACGTATGTTGCAGATTTCTAATAGAAACTCGAGTTGAAACATCTCTCCAGGGACCTACAACGAAAGTAAGTTGAATCTTCAATTGAAATCACATGACAGCAGTGCAACTCCCCATAGTCCTCTCAGAATGGTAAACCAGAACATCTTACACGCCACGAATCAACCCCCTGAAATAAAGTCGCTCGTCTTCCTATTCATTTGCCGTAAAATTCCAACAAATCCCATCATCATCAACCCAAGCTATCACCAAATCGATGACCATGCGTGTCTCTTCCAAGTCCATTCGTCACTTTTAGCAGCAAAAAGCCGATGAAACCGATGAAAAAAAAAAAAAAAAACAATCCCCATAGTCTTTTTTTTTGTCGTGTCGTGTGTTTGTCGTATCTAATTTATTTCACTTGAATTTTAACTTCAACCCCCGAGCACCCCCGAACAGCGAACTGCAGGGAGAGAGATTCTGGAAGCGATGATGATTTGGATGTTGATGTGTGTACAACGAGTCGAGTTCTGTTCCCATTTCTCATCAAATTTGGGTCAGATTACTTGAGGGGCGCCGTCGCTGTATTAAAACCCCGAGTATGGTAGCCCACATGATTGGACCCGACTACCACCAGATATATCATACCGAACTGAGTGAACCCAATTCAGCTCAGCCTAGGGATGATGGCAATAATGACAGGGATGGTGGTAGTAGTGAAATCCTGTGGGCAAATACGAGTATGTGGCCGTGCGTTGTGCGTAGGTACTCCGTGCATGTGGGTGTAGGTAAGGAATTTCCCTTGGGGGTTGTTTCTATAAAATTCTCGCTCGCTCTCTTCTTAGCCGAGAAACCGACGACGAAAGGTTTTCTCACGCACACGAGAATCAAATATTTGTGGCATTTTCGAGTTTTTTTTGTTCATGCTTTGCCCTCCTTTTGCTGCTTGACGAAATCCGAAGGACGCTTTCACATTCTAATCTTCTAGATGACCACGCACACCAGCATGCAACCGAATGACTGATGACATATTTTTGTGGGGGGAGGGAAGAACTTGTTAACTGTGAACTTTGACCAGGGTGACTGTAGACAGTTAATATTGAAATTAAGGGACGATAATCAGTATCGATTGGGTGAGGGTGGTGGTTTCAATTGATCGCATTTCTTTGAAATTGAAATTGAAAGTAAGATGGGAATTGAAAAGTTGATGTGGTAGGGGTAGTGATGAGTATGCTCATTAAAAGTGAGTATGAATGCGGGCGGAATACGTCGATGTACTTCAATTGCTAATTAACGTTTATGAGGTTCTGATCATGAGTTTAAAGTTGTCGTAGGGTCAGATGCATTATCTGATCACATGCGGGAATTTTCATAATTTAAACTGCTCCGTCTGTGAGACAACTTTCGTATCAAATACCGATTCTGTGATTGCTAAAGTCATCTTGCATCTTATAAATTAGTATTTTCCCTTGATTATAGGATTTGCCCTTTCTTAATTCTTTATCATCAAAAACGCGTGGGCATAAATTGCGTCTAGTCTTGAAAACCGAGTAAGCACGGATCTTACAAAAACCACCGAACCATTCGATGTCAGAAAAGGCCTTAGACAAGGTGATGCGCTATTTGCGGGTATTGAGATCGAGGCAGTGAAGATGGGTTTAGCGGTCAATCAAAGCAAAACAAAATATTAAGGTGTCTACAAGAAAGGACACCCAACATCGGCCTCTTGGACAGAACGCCACAATAGGCAGGTATAATTTTGATGTAGTAATGGACTTTGTCTACCTAGGGTCTCGCCTAGTGTCTTATAAAAGGTTACCTTAGTAGTTCGAGATAGGGCTTTGCTACTCAATTGCAGCCTTAGCCCATGGAAACAACGATTGGCAAGAGTAATTCTTCGTGTGATCTCCCTACTGATGTCATTTGCGAAGTTCACCATAGAGCCTAGGTAGACAAAATCCTTTACTACCTCAAAATTATATCTGTCTATTGTGGCGTTTTGTCCAAGAGGCCGATGTTGGGTGTCCTTTCTTGTAGACACCTTAATATTTTGTTTTGCTTTGATTGACCGCTAAACCCATCTTCACTGCCTCGATCTCAATACCCGCAAATAGCGCATCACCTTGTCTAAGGCCTTTTCTGACATCGAACGGTTCGGTGGTTTTTGTAAGATCCGTGCTTACTCGGTTTTCAAAACTAGACGCAACTTACGTCCACGCGTTTTTGATGATAAAGAATTAAGAAAGGGCAAATCCTATAATCAAGGGAAAATTAGTATTTTCCCTTATAAGATGCAAGATGACTTTAGCAATCACAGAATCGGTATTTGATACGATTTTGTAGACAGCATATATTTTGTTTTGCTTTCATTGACCGCTAGCCCCATCTTTGCTGCCTCGATCTCAATACTCGTAAATGCCCCATTGACTGCCCACTGAGTTCTTCCGATTATGTCAATGTCATCGGCATAAGCGAGTAGTTGTACAGACTTGTAAAAGTCGGTGTTGCCTTGTGAGTTTCGTACAATTCTCTCAAGTACAATGTTAAAGAGATCGCATGATAGCGTGCCACCTTGTATAAGACCTTTCCTGACATCGAACGGTTCGGTGATGTTTTTACCGACTTTGATGGAGCAGCGAGAGTTCTCCATCGTCATTCTGCACAAACGGACGAGCCTGGCAGGGATGCCAAGACTAGACATGGCTCTGTATACCTCGTCTCTATACACGCTATCATAGGCAACTTTGAAATCGATGAAGAGGTGGTGCGCATGGATTTTATATTCATGGGCTTTTTCCAAGATCTGTCGTAGTGTGAATATTTGGTCAATGGTGGACTTTCCCGGCCTGAAACCGCACTGATAACGACCTATCAGGTTGTTGACGATCAGTTTTAGGCGTTTACATAATACGGCAGACAGGATCTTATATGCGATATTTAGGAGACTTATACCTCTGTGGTTGGCGCAGTTCAGAGGGTCTCCTTTCTTCAGGATCGGGCAAATGATGCAGAGGTTCCATTCATCGGGCATACTTTCATCCGACCAGATTTTACAGATGAGCTGGTACATGCTCCTTACCAACTCATCTCCTCCTGCCTTGAAAAGTTCAACAGCAAGGCCGTCGGCTCCAGCAGCTTTGTTGGATTTGAGTTTAGATATCGCTATCCTCACTTCATTCTGATCGGGTTGACAGGAATCTTGACTGCCATCGTCACTGTTGAATGACTCATTCTGCCTGACAGCGGAATATTGGTCATCATCGCCGTTTAACAGTCTGCAGAAGTGTTCCTTCCATATCCTCAGCACCGACTGCGATTCCACTACTATGTTGCCATTTTCGTCCCTACAGGCTTCTGTTCTGGCTTTGAAACCCTGGCATGTTCTTTTTACCTTTTCGTACATTTTCGAACATTATTCCTGCAATAGAGTCTCTCAATCTCCTCGATCGAGCGCTTCTCATGCTCTTTTTTCTTCTTTCTGAGAAGTCGATGTTCCTCTTTTCTCCTGCTCACGTAGCGCCGCTTTATGCACCTCTTGTTTAGCTGCAAGTGCTTGCCGGCATTCCCCATCAAACCAGGGGTTCCGTTGTGGTGGCCGAGAGAAACCCAGTACATCAGAGGCGGCATCTCTGATGGCTTGGTGGCAACGCTACCACTGGTCTTCCGCATTTGCTGCTGGCGGCATAGGACTTAGATTAAGATTAAGAGCAACTCGATCGGCAAAGGCGCTGGTGGTCTCTTGCGATTGTAGCCGCCCGACGTTAAATTTCTTCACAGTATTTCGTTGATTTCGTTCCGTTCTAGATATTCGCCTCCGTACCTTGGCTACAACTAGATAGTGATCCGACTCCACGTTGGCTCCTCGGAAAGTCCGGACACCCAGAATACTGGAAGAGTGCCTTGCGTCGATCGCAATGTGATCGATTTGGTTGACAGTTTTTCGATCAAAGGAGAGCCATGTTCCCTTGTGAATATCGAGACGTGGGAACCGCGTATTAACTACGACAAAATTTCGCCCCGCCGCAAATTCGATTAGCCTGAGTCCGTTGCCGGATGTGATGTCGTGCAGGCTGTGCTTTCCGACCACGCTACTAAAGACGTCTTCTCTTCCTAGCTTTGCGTTAAAATCACCTTGAATAATTTTAACGTCGTGGCTAGGGCATTGCTCATACGTCTTGTCCAAAAGCTGGTAGAAGTCATCCTTTGTCGCGTCGTCCTTCTCCTCGTGAGGGGCGTGAGCGCATACTAGGCTAATGTTGGCAAATTTAGTCTTGATACGGATAGTCATGAGGCGCTCGTTCACATGCCGGAAACTCAAGACTTCTTGCCTAAGTCTGTTTCCAATGACAAATCCACACCCGAATAGACGCTGTCCTTTTTGTCTGTAGCAATCGCCGTAGTAGATGTCGCAGTTTTTCATACTCCTTTTGCCCGGCCCATGCCATCGCACTTCTTGGATGGCAGTAATGTCTGCTTTGAGACACTCTAGGGCCTCCGCAAGTTGTTCGGCTGCACGTGGTTTGTAGAGGGACCTAACATTCCATTTGCAGACACGAGAATCGTTGCCCTTTTTACGTTTGCATGGGACGTCAACAGTAGAATCATCCTTATCCGAGGCTGTTGGTTGCTTCGTTACCGAAAGTTTTTTACGTGGTAGGGAAGTTAACCCGTCTGCACAACCCCCAACCTGGAGGACCAGATCCTATTTTTGCAACCCCTAGGACGAGCGGCCGGATACACCGATATCAGTAACCCACTTCGGGGATATGAGCGCTGCCATTGGCCCATTAAGGGTTCATCCGCCACCATCTCTTTCTCAATACCCTGACGTAGTATTGAAAATCCTTACGGACCTCAGCTCCAAATATGTCGAAGTAAATCCGGTAAGGTATCCGCTGGTCTGTAAACGTCACCGTTGATTCCATCGAGAGAACTCATCCGCCACATGTTCTCCTTCTGAGGAGCTCTTGCTAGAGTTCTGGAACGCATATTTCAGCCCATCAGGTCAATAAGAGATGCCTCGTCCTGTGCTTACGCGGGTCTGAGTGTTCAGCTACACATATATCGTCAGACTCAGCATACGCTCATCTTTAGTTCACTATTAGATAGCTATCCAGCGGGCACCGCGAGGAGGTGATAATGCGATCTTGCCACGCCCGCATATTGTTAAGAGTCACTACTTATCGGGATGCCGAGCCCTGAACCTGAGACACTGCAGCTTGAGGTCTTCGCCAACCTAGGGCCCTGGAGGATTATTGGATTAAAACTTTTGGCATACGTAATCTCTTGGGTTTTAAGTCTAAAGTTTGATATTCCATATCACCTCAAGTAGTAGGAGTCGAAGGAGTGTAATACATATCTGTTCTGTTATCTTTCTTATCATCTAACGCTCAATGACATATCGTATATAATATATAAGGATCAATGCTGTATATAATATTAATTTTGGGCGCCGAGATAGGGTTCTCCAACTAAATTGGTCAGTAAAATCAAATTAGAGACCGAGGCAATAACAAACAATTTGTTATATGGCTTTTAACATCACCATCATCTGAGAATTGAATTCGGAAAGCTACCTAGGCATTCACAGAAGTGAACTGGGGTAACAGATGAGAGGAAAACCACCCCTCTCAGACTTATCTCTACCAGCCCCAAGAGTATTTCTGAGTATTTCTAATATCTAGAATGTCTAACGGCCACCAATTAACAGAGGACCCACTATCAACCAATTACCACTCACTTACGCGTAAAAATGGATTTGTCAAAACCGACTCCATTGAGCAATTTGTTATCGGTTCTTGTACACCAAAACCATAGCTCGGCCTCCTTCTCTAATGACTCACTTCGCCCAGAAGCTCACCGCCACCGCCGTCGATGTACAAATTTATAACTATAATTAAATTTGATCGCCGGTTGTCGAACTACTTTTCGAAAACCATTAAAAATTTACTCTCGAATACGAAAATCGGTAGCCTCACCTCTGTCCAGTTCTAATTACCGAGCGGCTAACAAGTGGCGCTTAATGCCACCACATTTGCCTCACAAGTAATGACCGGGGTCGTTGGTCTTAATGTCTTCTTAAACGACTTGGGCGCGATCTTAAAGGCAGTCTTTCTCTCAGGTATCTCTGGTGCAACCTGTCAATGCGTTTACAGTGTCATTTAATTTAGTGATACAATTTTGAATAAATTTTTAATTCCCCGGCTTAACAACTCCCGTTTTGTGAGGGGACAAAGCAGCACCACAACACATGTTCCGTGTGACATGTAAGCCTGCCACAGATAGTGGTGGTGGCATATCACGCTGTATATGCGAAGTCAGAGCCACTTTGGCTACGCTAATTTAAAATGTGCAAGCAGCAGGTGCACACTTTTTTTTTCTGTCTGTCCTCCGCAAGGTGTGTAGATACAATAGTGAGAGGGTCCGCTTCTTTTTTGTATCTTTTGATTAAACATTTATTTTTTTATGGTTTTAGAAGGTCAACGGAAGTAAAGCGAAACAAAACAAAAATCTTTCTGGCCTGTGTTAAGTGAAAGTCGGTCTCCGTTGTAGAAATCGTAACGCATTTCACTACGGCGCGCGAGGCGTCCGCGTCGCCTGTCCCCTCGCGTTTGGGGCCTTTTTGGCTCTCTAATGATGCGACGTCGTCGTCGTCGTCGTCGCACAATGACCCAAACTCAAGTTGACTCTCTCGATGATGGCGATTTCCAAAACAATTAGTTTATCCATTTGTTGCTATTTGCGTTGTAATTGTGTGCGGAGTATGTATCTGCGCGCCACCGCCACTATCGGTGCTTAGTTAGCTGCTGGCTAGAGCTGCTTTGGCAACGGATCCAAATCTGTGTCTATTGCCAATTGCAATTGTGCAGTGCGCGATACATTGCATTGCATCCGCATGCCAGAGTGCTCCAAACGATTATTTTACAATTGTTTTCCACGCCAACAACTCTACGGGTTCAGTTGCAGATACATAGAGGCTGGTGGAGCAACAAGAAGAAGAGGCCGCGATTTTTATTCGTTGCTGTTATTTAGCCTGATAAGTAGGCTGAGTGGCTGTCTGTCTGTCTGTTTGGTAGAGATTGAAGGAGTTTTACTTTTTTTTTTTTCTTAATTTTTATCCGTTTGGTGGATGTATCTACGAGTATACCTTGACTGATGGTACATTATGCTTTGGATTTTCTCCAGCAATTGCCTAAATGATGCTGATTAAGTACCTAACAGAATGGGTACAGTGAGTATGAAAAGTTGGGCGACAACAAGTTTTTGGCGTATACCTTGACATTGGTGTGAAGTCATGATTTTCATGCAGGCAGTTTATTGACAACGCTCTAGTCTACATTTTACAAAAGATCGTCTTTACTAAAAGATTTACAGCTGAAGGAAGATATGCTGAACTAAGAAGTAACTAAGTGGCCCGTAGGATTATTACGCTGTGGATAGTTATTTTCCTACAAATTCGGCCAATGTGGAAAGCTTAACTAAAAAAAGAGGTTTTAAATGAGCACAGATTAACAAGAAATCTGGCTATTATACCAGCTAGCTCTAGGTCGCATGAAAATGTTTGGGACGTTTCAATCTCTTTTGTCAACAAAGTACTCGTATGATGACATAAGCGATGTCAAAGTTGTGAAAGATGAAATTCACGTACAAGTAAGTACACAGCAATAGGTGGCCACGCCCATATGGCGTGTAGGCACTGCGACCAGAGAGATCTATTGTTCCAGAAGCCACCTATTATGACAGCAGTACTTCTACTCTCCTAATAAAAGCCATAATTACGGCTGCAGAGGAGTTTCTTAGGTCAGTTGGAGATATGATCTCCCTAAAGAAAAAGCTCCTCCTGATACTACACAGAGCTGCACCCTCACATAGTATGTGCTCTGCGGTTTCGTCTTCTTCTAAGCAGAAGCGGCAAATAATATCCTCCGAGGTTCTCATTTTGTTGAGGTGGTAGAGTACTTGACAGTGACCGGTAAGGAAGCTCACAAGCCTTCTTAAGTCATTCCTGCTGAACTTAAAGATCTCTTTTAGTTCTTTTAGCTTGTCCGAGACCTTGGGAGTTATTCCAGTGAGAAGTGCACATGTTGCGTTCCCAACGGTTTAGGGTCCAGTGAACAACTCCAACGACCCTTTTTTAGCTAGCAGATCTGCAGTTTCATTGCCGTCAACGCCTACATAACCCAGTACCCACTACACTTTTACTTTATTGCATCGGGCCAAGATTTGTAAATTGTCGGAGCAGCTTAGAACTGATTTTGAACTGATCACGTGGGAGATCAGTGCTTTAAGCGCCGTTTGGGTGTCGGTGAGTATGAGGATAGTGGCACTTTTGATGCCTGAGTGCAAATTAATACTAGCGCAAGTGTCGATAGTGTAAAGCTCGGCTTGAAAAACACTGGGACTTTTTCCTAGTGGTTTCGAAACTTTATAGTTGGGTCCATACACTCCGGCTTCAACTGCTGAATCTATTTTTGATCCGTCGGTATACCACACGATTCCTTTTGGACCAACCAGTGGTCCTCCATTATTCCATGTATCACGGATTGGGATCTCGATCTCAAACCATTTACCAAAGAAGAGTGATTTAGGTGTAAAGTCCATGCTGAGCATGTCTGGCTCAGAGAAGATCCACATGATCCCATGTACCATTAACATCTGACTTTCGAAGACTAACTCCACTGCGAATTGAAAGAATTTAGCTCGACAGTGCAGACATTGCTGAGATCATTTAGGTCGTTGAAGAAGTCTTTAGCTAGTGTGGTCTTCCTAATATTGAAAAGCGCAGAACACGAGTTGTAAGGAAAATCTGCGATGGTTTCTTCTTCCTTTTTATATCTGCACCTCTTACAGAAATCATTAGAAAGAGTGCCCAATCTTTGAGCGTGCCTACCAATGGCACTACATCCGATGACAGCATTGATTCGCGCCAGCGTAGATGAAATGCTTATGAACTGACATAAGTGCTACAATATAGGTTAAGTCTATGCTGCTCGTACCACAAAAACATTTTCGAGTGAGTTCGTTTGCTTCACAATTTTCTGGAGTGTTACAATGACCTTCCACTGCTTTGCATTTTATGATGTTGGATACGAGAAATTTGATAGCTAGCTGACTACCGATGTATGCTTAAGACGATATCCGTCTGCTATACAGTACTAACCACCAGCCAGTTAGCGGCTTGGCGACGTGCTGTAACTTTGACTAGAAAAACGCTGCAACGGCTCGGGAGATTAAGAGAAAGAAAGTGATTGACCAGGTCTTCTGAGAAGACTCCGCCACTGACTTATTTTGGACGCATATGTTGAAATTGACAGTGCCTTATTATGCAGGACATCGCGATCCGCCGACTAATTTTTATCCGATCTCGAGTATCTGTAACCCATATTAAAGTCTAGTTCAGGGGACAGGTGGTGGACGACGCTTGAGAGATGACGATGCATCGATAGGCTTATCTCTTTACCAGCGGCGAAACACATGCCGATATAAGCCAATAAGAAAAGCGCAGGTTATACCAGCGATTACCATACATAGCTGTTTTTCAAACAATGAGAAACACCCATTACCATCAGAACCCTTAATATTGCAATCAGGATAAGACCTCAAGTGTTTTCTCAGTAAAATATATTTGATAGCTCTTCTGAAAAAAAAAACCTAGATGAACGCTTACCTTACTGTCTGATCTGCATGTTGGAGCAGTCTTCAAATTGCTGTCTATGAAAGAAGATACCGTACTTCCGTGATGTATGTCCTCATTGAAGTTAAAAGCTATAGTCGAAGACTGATTCCAGACTGTGCTTGTGTAACAAAATTTGTAATAAATAAATACATACATATATTGACGAACGAAATGCAAGGCATTTATGGTAGAGAAAGGCAAGAGATCCGATCATCAATAAGCAGTAGTGACCGCCCGATCCGTGAAATAAACCAATACCAGACCCAACTAACCTGTCAGCAATTGACTGCCGTTTCCCGATGGCTTAGCATTCTACCAAACAAATAGTGCAGTGGTATAAAGGCAAACCAAAAGGGAAATTGTTTTAGTCGGTAAAATCCAGGATGCTGTTGGATACGGGTGCTCTGGTATCTTTCGAAGATTATCAATGGGGATCTGCATTGCGATTGATCGGGAAATTACTGACTGCTCAAAACTTGGCTTAGGCCAGCAGTAGCGCAACAATCAAGTTCGTGATGAAGTGTTTGCTTTACCTCCTAGTAGTGGTCCTCTGGCAACTATACGTATAAACCCTTATACGTGTAGGCCAAAATTTCAAGTGCGGGTTGTCTAGGTCCTTGATTCTAGACTAGGTAACGTGGGCCAGCAACCTACGTTGCCGAACTCTGCTCGCTACAGAAACCGACACTATGCCTCGGATAAGGAATGATCACATGTTGACGACTTTTGGCTATTGTACCCGGACAAATATAGGTTTCTGGAATATAAAGACACTCCTCGACTCGAGAAGCGAAGGACCTTACAATACCAGATTTCTTCAATTGGAAAATGAATTGGTAAGTGAAGTCAGATGGTTAGAAACGGACGAGTACCAGTCCCCAACGTGTAACACAGTACTGTTCTATTCTGAAGACCATCCGGAAGTCCGCGGGTATATGGAGTCGGCTGCTAACAACAACAGCACGCAAGGGACTTATTTCTTGGCAGCCTCATAGTGATAAGATTATGATGGCCAAATTCCGGACTAGTACGACGCGTCACCACCATACAGTGTTATGCCCCAACGGATGGCTCGTCTGAGGACGAAAAGGAGAGATTCTATAATCTCTTAAGTGGTGTCTTCAACACAACACAAAATGGAGACATTGAATGCCAAGGAAGACAACGACAACGAAGGGCTTAAACATGTAATCGGGAAGCATGGACTAGGCAACCGCAATGACAATAATACTAGCAATACCAGCCGCCTTGTGATAGGTGGTACCATGTTTAAGCACAAGACCTGCCACAAAGTCAGTTGGGTTTCCAACGACAGTCAAGCAACCTCCAACCAAATTGACCATTTTGCCATCAGCCGCCGAGTTAGAAGTAGTCTCCTGGACGTCTGAAATAGGTGAGGGGCCGATGTGGGGATAGTACGAGATCACCATCTTATGAAAGCTACTCTCCAACTACGCACTGCTGCAGTTCGAAGATCCCACGACAACACAAGAATGCCCAGGTTCAACTTCGATAGACATAGTGATCCCTCAGTGCGCTGACAATTAAGGGAGCACTTTTCGCAAGGTGTGGAAACAATCAGCACCTCACTGCCCACAACCATCCAACCACCAGTGAAAAGCCTAGACGGCTTCCTGCTCGTTTCGGATGAGGACCAGCTCAAGAGATTGAAAGAGCATTTTGCTACGGTTTTGAACCACGTATTCGCTAGCGCTATGCACCCAAATCAGATTGAGGTGCCCGAGGTAATGATGAGATCACTACCGCGATCAACGTACTCAAATCCAACAAGGCGGTAGGACTTGGTGGTATTCCCGCAGAGCTCCTACGATCAGCGCCAACAACATCAGCTGAGCTTCTGCTTCCACTTATGGAGAGAGCTTGGGAAGCTGAAAACTTTCCTAACGAGTGGAAAAAGGGAATGATCGTCAAGCTTCCTAAGAAAGGAAATTTAGTGGAGTGCGGAAACTGGAGGGGTATCCGCGTGCTGCCTGCTGTAGATAAAATAATAGCTAAAATTATCCTGGAGCGAATCAAACAACATCTCGAAGACACACTCGATGCCGAACAAGCAGGTTTCCGCTCTGGAACCTCCTGTGCCGACAACATCAACACCCTGTGGATTGTCATCGAACAATGCGTTGAATATTGATCGCCACTTCACCTGCTGTTCATCGATTTTGAGAAGGCGTTCGATAGTGCCAACAGGGAGTTTATTTGGCGTGCCTTACGCAGGAGAGGTATTCCCGATAAACTTATTGCTATTATTAAAGCTACATCAAAGTGTCGTCGGGCTGCAAATTAATACAGCAAAAACTAAAATTATCAGCCTTGGAACAAACTCATTCGCTGAGACACATTGCCAGAAACCGTACACGATGGCGTGTAGGCGTAGTAGAGGCCCTAGGACCCGCAGGACATAAGTAAAGTAAGTAAGTAAGTAAGAAAAAAAAAAATTAAGAAGTCGTAGAGTCAGAGCTTAAATATTTAACAGTGATCCTGGATAGGAAACTTTGCTGGAAAATGCATTAAATGAAGTATTGCGGTTCAAAATTAAGTGTGCGGTCTTGAATACAATACAATCGCTTACAGGACAGAATGTAAGAATATTGGATGTCCGCCGAATAATGATACCTGTAGTCACCTAGCTTGACCAAGAGATGCAATTGAAGCAGAAAGAAACTTCAACGCATGACCATAACTTAATATCTTGCTATTGCCATCCGTGAGCACCATGGCGTAAGTAGTTAGTGTGTCGGACCACTGCGCGTGAGGTTCCTAGTTCGAATCTCAGAAAACACCAACCATTTTTTTTCACGATCACCTCTCGCGAACATCTGACAAACATCCGAGAGTATTGTTGTCTCGAAAAAGCTTCTCAAACCAAATTGCCCATCAAATATGGCACCAAACTGCAGGTCCCTTCCATTTGTGTGAAAAATATAACGCACACAACATGAGTGGTTGCGAGAAGCTAGGCCCTCGGACTTAAAGAGCTGTAGTGCCAAATATTTATTTATTTATTTATTTTACTGCCATCCCCTTTGAAGAGGCGATTAGGAAGATAGGCTAGATACCTAGGCAGTAAATCGTCTTAGAACACTCAGACGGTGACCATAAAATAAATAGACCCCACAAGGCATTTTGGGAATGTTTTGCTATCTGTTGTAGAACTGAGACCCAAGGTTAGGGTAAAAAATTACACCTCAGTCGTAAGACCTACACTAGCATAATGCTGGAGTGGAATCCTCTAAGGTGATAGTTGATAGTCACACTCTTGACAGTCAAAATGGATGATCACACTTTGTTAGCTCTCCGTAAAACGATCGCAAAGTCACACAAAAACGATCGCAAAAAGGGTGATGATCACGCTGATGGTCACCTTAGAGAGAGCAAAAGGGATGATTGTGATCGTCAACGATCAACTATCACCTTAGAGGATTCCACTCCTGCCTTAGTGTAGTGGACTACTATCTTCGCTCCATCCTCACTGCAGCTGTCAACATTATCGTAGAATTAACTCCTGTTGAAGCACATATAGAAATGATAGCCAAACTTGGACTACACCGCATCTTTCTCTACTAAATTCTCTTGAGTAGAGCAATGGATACAGCATGCACTTGGATCACATGCTTCCCAGGTACTATTTCAAACAATTCATTCCGCAAAGAGCTGACTGGAAAAACACAAACCCCAACCATCAGAACAATATCTAGTGTGGTACACGGATGGCTATAAAATGGACTATGGATTCTGGTCTGGTATATTAAATGAAGTAACAGGAGCTGCTTACGTCTTAAATAACCTAGGCAAATACTTAACTATTGGGTTGGCCAATAAATTTCCTTTGTTTATCGTTAGTGTTCCCGTTAACTTTAATGACACCGTTTGTAAATGTTGCTTCGAGCTTGCAGTTTTTTCTTCTTTAAATACACATCGCAGTACATATGTGAAAGAGAGTTCATAGCGATCGGTTGTGTTCTACGCATTTGGTAAACTCTTGAAAACGGAGGCAAATAAGGAGTATTTTCGGCATATTATGCTCTTTTATTTGTGGAAAGGAGAAAACGCTGCACAAACACAAAAGAAGATTTGCGCTATGTACGGGGATAATTCTGTAAGCGCTTGGACTATTCGCGAGTGGTTCCGGCGTTTCCGTGATGGTGATTTCACGTGTTCTGCCTTGGCCCGTTCTGGACGACCGGTTGAGTTTGATGTGGACCAAATTAGAAAGCCCTAGTTGAAAATAAGGCACGCTACACAACCAGGCACATAGCTGATATATTGGATATATCGAAATCAAGCGTAGAAAGTCACTTGCGTAAACTGCAGCACGATATTTGGCTGTCGCACAATTTGTGTGAAAAAAATGTATTGATCGTGTTCCATCAGCGACTCCCTGCAAAAACGCAACGAAAGTGAACCATTTTTAAAACGGATGATAATGGGCGATGAAAAGTGGATACTTTACAAAAACGTGGAACGGGAAAGATCATGGAGCAAAAGAGGTGAGCCACCTTTAGCCATTCCAAAAGCTGCGCTTCAACCTAAGAAGGTTATGCTCTGTATTTGGTGGGATTGGAAGGGAATTGTGTATTATGAGCTTCTTCCGCATGACCTAACCATTGATTCCGATAAATACTGCTCTCAATTGGATGAACTGAAGAATGCAATCACCGTAAAACGACCGTAACTGGCTGACCGGAAGGGCATCGTGTTCCATCAAGACAACGCTAGAACGCATGTCTCTTTGCAGACTCGGTAGAAGTTGGTGCAGTTTAAATGAAATGTTTTACCTCACCCGGCGTATTCACCTGATCTTGCACCTTCCGATTACTATTTTTTCCGGTCTCTGCAGAACTCACTTAATGGAACAAATTTCATCTCGCTGGAAGCTTCTAAAATCCACTTGGAGCAATTATTCGCCAGTAAAAATCAAACGTTCTACGAAAGGGGGATTATGAAATTGCCTGAAAGATGGCATAAAGAGGTAGAAAATAATGGTGCATATATAACTGATTAAAGTTTTTCCTAACAATAAATATTTAATCTTTCATTCCGCCTAAAAAAAGAGAGGGAAATTATTGGCCAACCCAATATTCTTCAGAGAGATATCTCTGTTACTAATCTGCATGCATACCTAAACCTGCAATGCGATATCCGTGGCATATTCATCTTTATCTTCTTCTAAACTCAAGCTGCTCCAACAATACTTGACTTACTCGAAATTATTTCAGAACTAGCTAGAAAAACATCGCCATTTGCATTGGGTTTCTGCACATGTAGATCATGAGGATAATGAAGTGACTGACTTGCTTGCCAAAACCTCCAGATCAACATCTTCACTGGCCCTGGTCAAAGAACTCTTAAAGACAGAGAACCTATTCAGGTCAAATTCGATCTATCCAGAAACTCAAGAGATCCAAGTTTCTTGTGAATCTGGGCAGGAGCAACGAAAAATACTAACAGGTGTCACCAGTGGATGTGGATGATGTCTTCTTAAGAAGCCTATCGTATCTGTGGACTCTGTCTAGAAAGCGATAAATACTCTCTTCATGTAATCACAGAATGCGCCGTTCTTAACCTAGTGAGAAAGTAAAGAAAGAACTTTTTTCACCGATCTCCCTCACTGTTTTACAACAGAGAGCCTTCTAAACTTACTGACAGCCTCCGGAGTGAGTAGTATATTCTAGAATTCAACGGGATGGCACAATATGTGTCTTCGAGAGACTGTAGTGCCAGGGAAGATGATCTGCTTCCCAATTACAATATTTATAATAATAAAGCAGGTAGGGCATAGGCAGATAGATAGCCCGTAAAGTTTTGAGCTCATACGCATTCAGTTCAAACATTTTTAAAACTGTCCACGCAAATTGTTCAGGTCCTCATTTATTCACCGTGAATTATTCCTTCAATGGTGAACCCAGTTAAACCAAATAGGCTTTTGACCAAATGTTTTAGTCGTTTACTCTCAAAATAGTACTGGATTTTCACTCAACAAGTGTTCATTCATTCATTCATCAGTTCGCAAAATCGTTCTCTGTTTTCTCATGTCAATTGGATTATATAAAAGTAGCTGTGGTATCCAGCTTTGTTCGAATGGATGCTATATTGCTTATTGCTTCTTTAGCAAATTCTCACGGTATTTAGCCAAAAGCCTTCCACAAATAATTGTCTATGCATTGGTGAAAACCATATCGGGATTGGTTCATTGGTTTAGGAGTTCATCGCGCACAGACAGACACACAGAAATTTGTGTTTCTTATTTATAAATCGATAGTAAAACAACCGTGTCTCAACTTTTCGCTGCAACTGTATGCGGTGCAAACAAATACAAATTCCCAGTCAAACGATAGTTAGCTGTGTTTGGAATAAACTTCGTATCTTAACCTAAAAAGCATAGAAAACTATTTCCATTTTGTTGCCGATATTTTTTCTTCTTTTTTTTTGTTAATTTTTCCGCACAGACAAAAACAAGCTGATGAAATGCCACAAAATCGAGGCGAATTATAAAATTGTACAAAAAACCACAACATAGTGAATGGAGTTTTGAGTGTTGATGTCGGAGTATGGTTGGCGGTGGCCCCGAGAAGAAGAGGAAGAATGGCCGCAATTCGAGTGCCAGCCAGCCAGCCTCAAAGTAATAGTTCTGCAAATTGAAATGAACTCTCTTGTACTTCAGCAGCAACGGCAGCGGCCGGCGTGGCAGATGGATGGATCAACATCAGCAGCAACATCAGAGATCATTATGTATATGTTGCTACACACAGCAGCCAGCACTAGAAAAGTGGCAACTATACGAGTATAACACCAAAACCAGTGGCGGGCAAACGGGGGGGACTTAGTTCACTTCAAGTGGGCAAAACAAAAATCTTTAAACTCATTCCAATAGAGCGCGCAAATAGTTTCGGAGTTTGTTTTGTATCTTTCTCTCTCCGGGTCTTGATGGATGCGGCTGCCCGCCCCCCGATTGCCGCCCGTTCTACAACAATTTTTGCGAGAAATAATAATAATTGTGGAAAATAAAAACAAAAATAAAGTATTGGGCGGACTGGCGGGTGATGGGGCGGGAGGCCAATTGAATCCAGGTAGTTGTAGCAAGTACCGTTCACTTTGCATTTTTAACCCTAACGATATAATTTTTATAACCATTGTTATGCCTTTCAAGTGGCTTGCGAGGAGGTTGCTTTCCCGTGGTTTTACCTCTACGATTTTTGCAGTGCGCTTTCCCGTTTTATGCAACAACAACAAATAATAATGAAATATTTATTTAATGTTTTTTTTTCGTATTTTATTGGAGCCAATTGAACTGGATTTTCGGATGATTTTGGACTGCTTTGTAAATATGTATCTAGAGGTGGTTTGGGGATATCGTTTCGTAAATCTCCATCTGAATCAGAGCTGACGCGCGGATTTCGCGTGTTTTGGTAGCAGAGATTGTCCGTTTGTTGGTGTAGTGCAGAAGAAGAGTTGATGTTGAGAGCGATTAGTGGTGTACTTGGGGCTTTTGACGCCGCTCGAGGGCACTCGGTGGGGATGGGGAGATGAAAAAGGTCGAGATTACTAATTTTTGACACAGATACGATTTGAAATTAATTTGCTCTACTAATAGTGGGTAAATCGGAATGGTTTGTGGCAATATACGGTGAACATTCAGAGTGATTTATTGGCTAAGACTTAACTGCAGGTTGAATGAGTGGTGTATGGTGACCTTCAGCGTTTAAGCTTTGAACAGATTGCTAGAAAATAGATAGAAAGACGTGAGACAAGCCCCTCGAAAGTAAGTACAGTCCCTAGTAATGGAGCCTGCAACATGTCCGACAACTGGAATTTGAGTGAGAGTTGCACCAACTCTGAGGGCACATTTTAAACGTCTTATAGCCAAATGCAGTTGGATAAGAGTATATCATTCCGTAGTGCGTAACATTGTGCTACTTACAAACTTACTTTGACTCGATCTTTAGCCTGCTTTAACCTGCTTCCAGTTGCACATTCCAAGTTGTTTAAGATCTCCTTGTACTTGTGCCCGGCACGTTCGACGAGGATGCCCTATACTACGCCATCGCTCTGGGCTAGGTTTGATGACCCTGCGGCCGAAGCATTGGTATCCATTCGCTCTACATGTTCTAGCCATCTGATGCGATCAATACGAAACTTTCTGACTAAATTGATGCCGCTGTACGGCTCGTATAGTTGGTCGTTCAATCTTCTCATCCAGAGCCCTTCAAAGGAAACGGGGGCGAATAAATTACGAGGAATTATTACCTCGAAACGACCGAGAAAAACTTCATACGCCTTCGAAAAAGAAAAAGTAGGAGTATGATGGTTGAGGTTTTATATAGAGTTTCCTTAGTTGATCGGTACAGAGTCTTATTACTCAATTCCCTTCTTAGCCTTTGCGATTGGCAAACGCTTTTGTTTCATTGATCTCTGCGCTGATATTGTTGTCAAATTTAATAGTGGATCCAAGGTAGAAAAAGTCCCTTAATACTCTGGAGTTCTGTCCGATTCGAATTGGCTGTCCCATCTTGTTGGTATTGCCACGTTCGAAGAAGAGATCATCTGAAGCCTATTAAGAGGCAATATCAATGCACGTTTCAAAGACATCGCGAGGCAGAAGAGGCAGACCTATAAACGCCTGGATCACACAAATGCGACAACTTCGGCATTTCATTGGCCTCAGTAACTGAGTGATCTAAAATCGGAAGGCCTGCCGATATTTTCTGAAGTCAAATAGGCGAACCACACAGGCGGATCAGTTGATATGCGGTGAAGTGGGAGGGTTATGATCCCTTGTTTTCGAATGATAACCTCGCTGAAATAGGAAGAAGAAGAAGAGAAGAAGCTAGTGAACTGTCAGTAGGCGTTTTAGAAGATATGGCTTTGTGAGATACGATGTGCGATCAAAGAACTGTACTGCATCCGTTTAAAAATGGTTAACAAGCCTTCTTTGCTCAATTGCTGTACACAGTCAATCGCAACCATTAATACCTTCATATAGGTTTCAATCCAAACCAACTTGGAATGCCCAACTGAATGCAATTAGCTAAAGACCGAGCTAAATGGAGAGGCTTCTTGATTGAGGCCCAGATATACCCCGAACTGTAGCACCACTTAAGTAAGTATAAAGGTTTCAATTGGACTTAAAAATGCTGTTTACAAATGTTCCCTGCGATGACGGGTAGTGCATGCGATTACATAAAAACATAAAGTTTTTACTAAGCCAGTAACTCGAGTACCTAAACTATTGACAAGTGGAACGTGATGGGGGAAGAATCCTACTCTGACCACAAAATGATCGAATTCCTCGTGGGTAACAACTATGACTCGCCCAAACCTTACAGGAACCCCAGGAAAACCAATTGAGATCTCTTTAAGAACGAGGTGAGGAAAGGTGTCAGATCACTGCAGGAACTGGCTCGGACCTGCCGACATCGACCGCAAGGCAGAGGATATTATATCCATCTTTAATAAAGCCTATGTCAAAGCATGTCCAGAAACCAAACGAAAAGATAAAAAATCACCACCATGGTGGTTATCTGAACTAGCAAAAGAACAATGCTAGAAGCGGACTGGGAACAATATAAGTCCAGTCAGAGAAATTTCAAAAACGAGACACAGAAGGCCAAACGCCACTCGTGGTAGCACTTCTGTAATGAAATCAAGGGTACGACAGAGTCTGCGAGACTGAGAAAAATTCTATCCAGGGAATCAAAAACTCTTGTATCTCTCAAGGAACCCGACGGAAGGTGGACTGAATCCTGTGCATAATCACTTAGCTCCGTGCTAAAAGTCACCACGAGGAAGCTGTGGGCTGCATTTGACAGAGTAAGAATCAATAGACTTATACAGAGGCATAGAAAATCCGTCTCTACTCTAATAGGAGTTATGACGGGGCATAATACCATGCGGTACCACATGAAAAAACTGCGTGTGACTAACGAAGACCTTTGTAGAGGCTGCGGCGACGAGGAGGCTCAGGAGGACACCGTCCACTTTCTCTGTCATTGCCCAGGCCTCTATCATTGGAGAAATAAGCTCCTTGGACAACACTATTTGAGGATCTAGAAGAGTTGTCCAACAGACCAATAAATGACATCGCAAACTTCATCAAATCCTCTGGATGGTTTGTATCTCGGGCACAGTAAGTACTAAATGCTTTCTTTAGGATATGTACAAAGACGATATTTTTCCACGAGGAAGGGATTCTCTATTCTATCCCAATGGGTCTATATTGACCTGAGTGTGGTGTGGAGGTTTTCTATCCCCTACACCAGCCCACTTACCAACTAGTACCTTGATCAGGGATTGGGTAATCAACCCCTTTTCTTGGTGGCAGCAGGGGTGATAGCGTGGAGGTGTGCCTCCACGTTAGAGCACTTCCACCACTTGGCAGTGGACGAATCCTCTCTAGATTGAGTCAACAGTGGCATATACATTGAGTACCTTACTCGAACTGCTTCGATATTTTCGAACTACAAATCGGTTAAAAATTTCCATGGTTAGTAAGTTCATAGGTGGGACTCTTTTAACGGAAGCAGGTTCTTTGTTCTTTGGAGTCACTTCATTTGACCTTATCTATTGTTTGAGTGACCTTTGTTCTGCTTGTTGGCTTGGGAATGAACAAAGGGCAGTGCGTATTACTTTTTCACACTTCTCCTACCAAAACTCGAGAATAGGATTACTGGCTGCTGCTTCTCGTATCTGGTAGTCATGTCTTTTAGTCTTCTGAAAATTTCTTTTTATAACAGTTTTCTGAATTTTAGATTCCACTTGCATGGCGTAACATTCATGGATTCACGTCGGTAGTGGTACCAATCTGAAGTCCTGGAAAATAACCTCTATGTAATTGTTTTCCGAATTTAGCGTTAGTAACGTCTCGACTCGGAAGCTTTGCTAGCAAATTTCCCTTCTGTTGTAGTTTTTTTTTTCTTTTGCTTTGTTGAGGTTTTCTTTGTAAAAACTGCTTTCACAGGGGTGGCTATAAAAAGTGTATTTGTTCCATTCTGAGCCTCACAGTACGTATCTAGATAAGGCTAACTGATTCGAAAATTACCAAAATTTCAATAATCACATACGAGTAGGTATAATACTGAGTACAAAATATCTTCCATACAAATATCATCCCGGCATGATAAGTACTACAGAATTCTACGCATTCATTATTGCTTTATGAAAATTGTAACCTGAAATGTGCTCTAACACTCTCGCTCGTAAAAATTCCCATGAATTCTAATTTCATAACCATTTCATTGTATCAATGAAATGTTGAAGGCAACTGGCATTCAGCGAAAAAGTCCTTGAAACAGAATTTTCCAAAGATGGCAGTAGCCATACCTTACCGAGAGCCAATAAGCACATAAAAGATAATTTATTTCTCTTTCCCCGTCTCAATAATTAGTATATTCGTATGATTCCCTGCTTCACGCACGCGCGCTTGCACTCATACCGCCTTTGAAGTGTTAAATATCAAATCCAAAAACACACCAAAACATGGTTACTTCTGCTACTCTGCGACAGCAGCTCGAAAGATCAAGTGACACCCTAACAACGACAAATATGGGCGTGCATACGGTATCGTTTATAAAGATACAGTCTTGCCCCATATAGCACGGAATATCTATAAGTGAGTTTGAGTATAGCACATGAGCGAGTGCGAGACATACATTTACATACATTAGCCGCCGAACGATAGAATTATTCATTTCTTCAATTATTTCAGATTTTCTGTTCTAGAGCCCCGACTATTTCAAAATCCATCCGTCTGTCTGTCTGATAAAACAAACAACAATCGGATGAAAAAAAAAAAAACTAAAAACCATTGCGTGTTCAATTAACATATTCGGTCAAGTCGAAGTTCCAGTCGTCACATGTGTGTATTCCTCTCAGTGCTGGCATAAAGCTCTCAAGCTATTCTACACATCTGCATATATAATCAGTTAGATCCGGAGGAAAGTGTGGGTGAATTATGGACATGACTATGTATCGACTTGGCGACGACTTGACATGGCTATGTTCGAAGAAATTCATTCAACTTTTTTATTTTCCATCGTTACCCCGAAAAAACAAAGTATCTATACCTACCCTCTCACCTAGGAGTACACCCGCGCGCGTAGGAGCGCGGCCCCCGATCAAGTAACCAAATCACGTATACGTCCCGTAGATCTTTTGTGCTGGTAAAAAAGACTGGAAGACGGTTAGGGTACTCACTACTGGCGGCTCGACACTGTGTTTGTTTGTTCGCGAAAGTAGCAGATACCCAGAGCATCTCATATGATTTCCTTTCATTTTGGAAGCAGCAACAACATATTAGATACATTTGTATCTCAATTCTCTGTACTTTCTAATTGGTTATGTGTTTGATGCGCTGACATACATACAAAAAGCGGACCGTATTGTTATTATTATTTTCGTTTAGTTGTTGTTTTTCTTTTTAACCTCTTCGTCTTCATCGCTTTTTTTGTTTTTTTGTATCTTTATTTTTCTAGTGAACTGCTATTACGCGAGGCTGTGCAATGAGACCATAATGGTGATGCTGATGATGATAATGATGATGATGATATGGATGAGGAGAAAAGTTTCGCGAGCATCTATATAGATATTTTGTAGGTTTTCGCGTTGTTGTTACTGCCGTTCCGGCGCTGAGAGATGAAGAAATTCAATTGATGAATTGTTTTTAACTTGCGAATGTGGGATGCGATTTCGCAGATCGCAGGTGGCAGCGCTTGAAGAATAGGCTAATAGGAGAAGCACAAGCGCCAAGTGGGGGCAATGAGGAGGAAAAGTGTTACATGGGCATATTTCGGTAGTTGGGTTCAGGTTTTTTTTTTCGTGCTTCTTGTTGACTTGTTGCCCCGAGAGAGAAGTTCGGTTGGAAATTTGTTTATCGTAGCCAACCTACAGATAAGACAATGAGGTTATACGGTTTCGAAATAATACACAGGGTATGAGTAATGCACAGTATTGTTGATGATCGGAGATTATGTAGAGTTGGGGTCAATGAATCTGATTTGGACTAGTAACGTATTGTGTTACCAGGCTGGCTGATACAGAAAAATGTATACACATCACTGGAAATATACACCTTATTGTGAGCTACGCACAAACGGTAGAGTGTCAATATACGTAGGTTGAAATCGAAACGACGACGAGACAAGCAATTGACTCCTAAGATATAAACTATCAACTATAAGCCACCGAATGGCTTTTATTGCGATACTGATGTATCCCAAACACCGAGCTCTTCAGCTCTTAAGAAAATTGTCAGGCTCTTACATGAGACTATGATAACGTGTCCAACTGTTGTCATGAAAGTACTCCTAGAGCTAACTCCTCTCCATCTCGTAGTGGAGCAAAATGCAAAGCGGTCGATCGTAAGGATGGCAAAAGAAGGCATTGGAAGCTAGAAATGCGTTGGTTCGAGGGAATACGATGCTTTTCTCAAGAAACTTCCCCTCCTGCAGTTCCTAGGGACGATAGTATCAGAAATTTTAACTTTCACAAAATCTTTTGCAGAAAGTTAAGTAGCAAAAAAGAGGGTAACAACGAATCTACGACATGCGCGCTGGGTAGCCACATGATAAAGCTGTATACAGACGGTTCCAGAACTAAGGACGGAACAGGGGCATGCGTGTTTGGGCCAAAGACGAAGCACTCAGAACGCATAGGCAAGAGTACCAGCTGAAATATGTGCTATAGATAGATGTATCCAGCTCATCCTCGAAGGAAGATACAGCAACTGCGACATAGCAATACTGTCAGATAGTCAATCAGCTATAAAAGCACTTGACTCCTATGTCATTAAGTCAAAACCTGTGTGCGAATGCCTACCTAAACTAAATGAATTGGGTAGAAACAACAAAGTTACGCTTTACTAGATACCCGGTCATGTTGGGATAAAAGGTAACGAAGCAGCCGACGCCTTGGCAAGACAAGGAGCTGCGGAGCCCTTCATTGGATCTGAACCATTCTGCGGAATAGGGGAATATACCACACGCGAAGAATTCAGTGCAATGGAGAAAGAAGACAGGACAAGAACCTGGAATAACACCGCAGGTCTAAGGCAAGCTAAGAAACTACTGGGATGTTACAACCGGAAAGGATTCGAAGCCTGTATCTGCCTTAGTAAAAATAACCTACGAATCCTAACAGGCTTCCTAACTGGTCACTGCAAACTCAGGAGAATAAGGCAAATGAAGGCCTTTGCGAATTCTGCAATGAGTCAAGCGAGACTCCAGAGCACCTTCTGGAATCTTGTAGGGCACTGACTATCAAGAGATTGAAATGTTTGGGCAAGTACCAAATATCAGTTGAGGAAATGCCAACCATGGATCCACTTCTCATTCTCAGATTCCTAAAAGAAACTGGTTTGGAGAGAACCTCTCCTATAAAAATATTAATAATACATGGGACTACATTGGTAGTCATACGTCCCACACACTAGTCGCCAGGCTTAAGCATACACGCTGGCCTTTGAACCTGATCACGCCTTTCTATTTTAATAATTTCAGCTCTAGACGTCTCCATGATTGCCTGATTAGGAGCCTCCTGCAAAGCCTCAATTTTAGCATGTCATTGAACTACATGCCTTCTTAATTTTGATTCAGGTGGAACAATTTAACAGTTAATTTATTCCTCCTCCAGTCAGAAGAAAAAATATGAAATTACCATACTTCTGCGATGGCATTATAGTGATCACGGGTTCCGTGTGACTCAAGAAAGTGTTTCTTGAAAAGACTGCAGCTCTAGGGCCCCTCGATTATTTCGATGAGAACTGAAGCCTTGATCAGAACCATCAAGACCACTGCCCTGAGTATACATTCCACCAAATTGATAACAAATGAATCAGCAATAATACGGAATCTGTTTCACCAACGGAAATTGCTAAAGAGAGAATTGAATAGACAATGTAGGCAGACTATTTCTAATTACAATTCACCTGTGATAGACGGATCGCAATCGTGTTGCAAGACACAGTTATCACAATCATTTCTGTAGTGAAATGATTATTCCTTGGCAGCCTCCTATGATGAAATAAGGTTGCCTTTATACCATAGGCCCGTACAGCAAGCCAACTCTACACTTAAGGCAGAAGAAGCAGTCATATATTCGTAAGCCGAAGACTTATCGAGGCACCTACCATAGGCCCATACAGCAAGCCAACTCTACACTTAAGGCAGAAGAAGCAGTCATATATTCGTAAGTCGAAGACTTATCGAGGCACCTACCATAGGCCCGTACAGCAAGCCAACTCTACACTTAAGGCAGAAGAAGCAGTCATATGGTATATTCGTAAGCCGAAGACTTATCGAGGCACTGCATTGTTGCCTAAATTGAAAAGTTATAAAAGATAACGGATGAATCCTAGCTGCATTTTTAGACACTAAAGTCTCAACAATGTCGAAACTTTTCGGTGCGGGCAACTTTGATTTTAACGTGTACTATCAATAAGAATTTCTGTTGAAGATATCCCTATAAGGATCTGAACTTGCACTTGACAAGATTTTGAACTGAGTAAATATTCACGAAAAAATGCAAAAGCCCATGATCTTCGGCTAGTGTAGTAAAGCATTCGAAAAACCAGGTTACAAGACCCAAGAACATCCTATATATCGACGTTTATAGTATATGCATACATATATGTATGTATATGTACAGCTTATGTGGGTAGGCGAAGAGGAAGTAATCCACGACGCAACACTCAGGTGAATGCAGTCCGATTGTGATACACTTATGGGACTGAAAAAGACGTCCCTTGCCCATTGGCTGACTTGTTCTGCTTTGTTCGACTCTGATCATTTTCTTGCTGCAGCTAAATTCAGAGCCAGACTGTCCAACGGGAAGAAGCTGCAAGCCGCCCAGAAGAAGAAGATTAACTTTGGACCCCTTAGCACGCCAGAAGGAGCCAGGGTCTACAAAGAGCACCTGTCAGAGGAATTCTCTGCAGTGCATTCACCAACTACAAACGCAAGCAATCAGTGAACCGAATACAGCAACATTATCAAGGAGGTGGCCGTGAGCACCCTTGCCTACCAGCCACCATCAAAAAGGAGCCCTTGGTATGATGATGAGTGCGTTTAACGGAGAATGGTGACAGAAGATGCACATAAGAAAGTCCTGCAGCGCAAAACAAGAGCAGCGAGAGAGGGGTGCCAGGTCAGAAGAAGACAAGAGCAGAAAATTCTACGTAAAAAGAAAAGGGACCACGCAGCCTCTCAGCTCCAGGATATCAAAAGTCTCGTGAGCGTAGCAACGTCCGGAACTTCTACCACAACCCAGTATTGAAGAAGTATGCGCAGCCATCAGAAAACTAAAAAAAAAAAAAAATTAAATAAAGCCGCTGTCTCTGATGACCTCCCAGCTGAACTTTTTTAAATATGGAGGCGATATCTTTGTAGGGTACATGCACCAAGTCAACAGCCAAGTATGGATAGAGGAAAGTATGCCCTACGACTCGAGTATAAACTCTATATACCCCATCTTCAAAAAAGGCGATCCTATATTTTGTAAGAATTATCGAGGCATATCCCTGCTAAATGTCGCATATAAGATCCTATCCAACGTATTGTGTGAACGTCTAAAACCTTTCTGCAACACAATAATCACCAGTGTGACGTCCTCCCCGGCAGATCGACAATAGACACTAAAGCAAATCCTGGAAAGACCAACGAATATCGAGTCGAAACTCACTACCTTTTCATCGACCTTAAAGCCGCTTATAACAGCATTCATCGTCTTGAACTATACTAAGTGATGGCCCAATTCGGAATACCGTCAAAACTTATCCAGGTGTGTCGCGAAACGCTGGAAAACACGCGATGTTCTGTGCAACTTGGAAACAGGTCTTCTAAACTTTTCTAAACATGCACCGGGTTCCGGCAAGGAGACGCGCTGTCATGTGACTTCTTCAATATTGTGTTGGAGCAGATAGTGCGTAGAGCAGGTGTTAACACGGAAGGCACTATCTTTCACAAATCCATCCAACTGCTGGGATACACGGACGATATTGACATCATCGGAAGATCCCGGCAAGGCGTTGTAGAGGGTTTCACGGCAATTGAAGAGCAGGCGAAACGAGTAGGTCTTGAAGTAAATGCGGACAAGACCAAGTGCATGTTGTCAACAAACAAAAAATTATCTGCTCAAATCCTTGGATAGAACGTCACTGTTGATGACTCCAACTTCGTGGTAGTTAAGAAGTTTACCTACCTCGGAGCAAACATAAATTCCACAAATGATACCATCGTGGAGATTCGACGAAGAATAACCTTAGCAAACCGCTGCTACTTCTGTTTGGCAAAACAACTGGGTTCAAAACTCCTAACTCGACGGACCAAATTAATGTTCTATAGAACGCTCATCTTATCAGTCTTGCTTTATAGCGCCGAGTGCTGGACGATAAGTAAGAAAGCAGAGGAAATATTGGGTACCTTTGAGTGAAAAATACTTTATCGGATATTACGTCGCACATCCGAGGAGGGCAAATGGAGGAGAGGATACGACCGCGAACTCTATGAGTTGTACCCTGATGTGGAAGCAGTCCAAAAAGCCAAGACACGTCGACTACATTGGCTCGGCCAGATCGAGCGAATGGACAACAACGCTCCAGGCATGAGAATCTTCGAATCTCACCCCCCAGGTTCGAGACGGCAAAAAAGGCCGAACCGCAGGTAAAAAGACCAGGCTGTCGCGGATGCGAGAAAACTTGGTCTTCACAACTGGAAGCAGCGCGCGGAGGATTGAAGGCAGCAGTGTCTCAGGCAAAGACTCTCCATGGGTTGGGAGCCCTTTAAGTAAGCAAGTGATTTAGGTCCTTACTGTGATGAACTTACAAACCATCCAGTGGATTTGATATAGTTCAAAATGTCGTTGAGTGGTCTAGTGGGTAAATCTTCTAGGCAGGGAAATAAGTGTCGCCAAGGAATTTATTCCTGAGGTGGATGAAGCCTGAGCAGTGACAGAGAAAGTGGGTTATGTCCTAACTGCCTTCCTCATCTCCAGATCCCCAACATAGGTCTTCTTCCGTTAGACGTAGGTTTTTCATATGGAGCTGCGTAATATTATACCGCGTGATGACTTCTCAGAGTAGAAAAAGATTTAAGGTCCTTTCATATAAGTCTATCGGTCCTTATTTTGTCGAAGTACCCCCATATTTTTCCCGTTGGTTGTACAACTATTTAGAGAAGACCATCCGTTGTTAGCCTCCTTTAGAGCCTTAATACCTGCTTCGAGCTTCAGTATGCATATAGGGTTGCAAGTTCTCCCGATATTCTAAGAGTTTTTTTTTTTTTTTCTTTTTTTACTATTTTCCAGTTTTCAGTTACTTATCAGGAATTTCAAACTTTTTTAAATCTAAAGTAATTGAAGTTTGCTTTTACTATGAAACAACTGCGTTTTTCTTACAAAATAAAGTTCTGCCAATTTTTTACTAATTTCCCGATTTTTTATCTGAAACCTCCCGATTTGCTGAGGAAAATAACTGGTAACCATACTATGTACAAGACGGGATATTCACCGACTTGTTCTGATCGAGGTCCTGAACCTCTACTGGCCTCTTCATGTTTGACGACCCAGCAGACCATAACCTATAGCACTATCTTCATATCCAGCACGAGGCATAGGTAACTGACGCTGTCCGATATTCTAAGGGGAGGGCACCGTTTAGAAGGTGGTATAAACTCTGGTATGTACGTTCCTTTTGCTATTAAATTGTACCAGCTGGGGTTTCTGTGCTAGTCCATATTTAGACCCTCCTATGATAAATGGCACCAGTCTCACCTTCACTGAAAATGCAAAATACTTGGGACTTACGTTTGACAGACAACTGAACTGGAAAGCCAATGTCCTAGAACGCATTAGGAAAGCCAATGTATTCCTGTAAAAAGGCTATAGGCAGGAGCTGGGGTATGAAACCTCAAATCACTCTGTTATCAGGCCTACTACTCTATGACGTGATGGTATGTTATCCTGCTCTTGATAAGGCTGTCTACCTCACTCAACTAAGGTGCAAAAATCTGCATGCATTTGCATCACTGGTGCACTGAGAACTACTCCCACTGCGGCACTGGACATTTTGTTCAACCTACTACCCTTAGATATCTTTGGCAAACAGATTGCTGTCAGCCTCTGTCGGCCTCCTCTCATTGGTCTAGTTATCGCATTGGCCACTCTTCGATCCTTGATCTTCTCAACTTCACCCACGAAAACACGAACTACACCCCACCGAAACTGAGATTACGTACGAGCCTCCCTGAATGGGACAACTCTGCCACTGTCGATGATAGTTCGGTTCACTTCTATACAGATGGCTCTAAGACCAAAGTTGGGGTGGGTTGTTGTGTTTTCTCCAAATAGCTCAACTTGAGCAACTCGTTCCGCCTCCCTGATCATTGTAGCGTTTTTCAGGTGGAAATCATGACGATTAAGGAAGCCCTATCCTGGCTGAAGTGTAATGTACTATCTCTCAGGGATATTCGCATTTTCACTGACAGTCAAGCGGCAGTCAAGTCCCTGAAGTCGTGCTCCTTTACTTCAAAGGCCGCCTTAAACTGTCGTGCATCTCTTACGGAGATGGCAAAACAGCTCAACATTCACCTATGCTGGGTGCCATGCCACAGAGACATTCCAGGAAACTGCAGGGTGAAAGAGCCCGCTAGACAGGGTACAACTCTAAGGATCCTGCCTGATAGGCAAGCTCTAGGTATGCCCCTCGCTACATGTAAGCATCTACTAAAGCTGAACTCTATTAGCAAGACAAACCACAGATGGGAAAACAACTCAACGTGTCATATTTCGAGACAGATCTGGCCTAAGCTGGACCAAAAACGTAGTGCCGAGTTGGTCAAGCCAAGGCGATAACAGACTAACTGCGCTATCGGTGTTCTCACTGGACACTGTCTTATAGGCCAAGAGCCAAACTTGGGCTCTTCTCCAATAGCTTCTGCAGGAGCTGTAGGGACGAAGAGGAGGAGGAAACCATCCTTCAGCTCATATGCACTTGTCCAGCCCTGTCGCATAAAAGAATGCTCCATCTAGGGGCCCCCTTCCTTAAAGACCTCGGCGATCTGACGTCCTTAAGCGTCATGAGCATCCATCGCTTTATTAAAAGCTCCGTCTGGTTTTGTTAGGCCCCGAGTGGCCTAATGGTTGATCCATGGTATCACAAAGGACCTTTACTCTGGTGCAGACAGCCAATCTAACCTAACCTTGTCCACATTCCTTAGTCTAAGTACCTAGGATCTTCGGTGTCCCCTCCAATTGCTCAATAAGGTATTCCCTCCAACTGCTCAAGAGTATTTACTTGTAGCCATCAGTATAGCGTCATCCGCATATGCAATGATTTTGACGTCGCTATATCAGAATTGCTGGAGTACTTCAATGTAGAACAATTACCCACAGATTTTACCTAAAATGAGATAAGAACTGGGCTGTCTATTTGCATGTAATAGACTTAAAACTTCTCCAAACGATAGAGATTCATCTACCTCGGATGGCTATACAACTTACGACTCTAATGTTCATCTTACTGCCTTTAGGTGTATATTCTCCGTCTATTACGTCATATAACATATTTAAATTTGTTAGCTTCTTGGCCAGGGGAACAATACGCGTTAAGATACTCACCCTGATTGTCGTTGACGTTTGTCGCTTTTCGACGATTGTCGTCTTATTCATAGCTGCGAACTGCTGACCGTTAAACATTACTAAGCAATTTGTTTGTCGTAGAGAATACTATTACAACTCGTTCACAGTGAAAAAGTTATGAAAATGGATTCGTGCTACATCTGAAGAAGAAAACGACAATCGTCGAAAAGCGACAAACGCCAACGACAATCAGGGTGAATAACTCAACTGCTTCGAGTGAAAAAAAAATGAAACAAATCAAAACAGCCTACCGTACCCAACCCAATTTCATGGAAAAATTCTCAGTATTATGGAAAAATTAAAAACAAAGCCAAAGAGCACAAAATTTTTAAATCACTTCCCCGCGGGCATATACAGTTATCAAAAAAAAAAACAGGGCTTAGCGGCCGACGCGACACGTCGCACCCAACCAATCGACGACCATCGAAAAAGAACCGAATACCATTCCGTTTGTCAACCTCACACAATATGCCGCGGCATTTGAGGCCTTCGTCCATTTGATGCCGGCGGTCCCCTTAACCACCATTTTTGAAATCCCAGTGCAGTACTTGAGAAAATTCCCAGGCGCGCATGCGTACATGCAAAAGATACCTAACCATCGAACCACTTGTGCACTCACTACACTCTCTTGGCACGATTTGTCCAAATCACCAAATGTGGCACCAGAGATCAATGATCATTATTATGTATATTCCAGTCCCCGGTGTCACCCCCACTTTATCCCAATACCTCCATAATCAGGCAAATTCGATGACTTCTTTCACATCACCAGAAGGGGGCCCGACGACAACATTTGTTAACATGACCGAAATAGTATCTGAACGCTGCAGCGCACCAGTGTGTGCCTCTGTAGCTGAACGGACACATTGTATGGAGATTGGCTTTCGGGCTAATAAATCATTTCGCAAGCTCAGCCGTATTACTGGTGGTGATCCTGTCATACGCCACCATTTGGATAGAGTCACCACTTCGGTCGATTGATGCGTGCCTGAGTGTGAGCCTTACACGATGTACTGTGTATGAGGTTTACAATTTGGATCGATGGCTGCCTAGCTAGAGTTACTGAACTGGTGGTGGCAGCTATGGAGTATCGACTGAGTGCACCACTGGCATGTGCTGTCGAATGTCACAATGATTGGATAAATGTCATGTTTGACATCAGTTATATTGACATATTGATTTCATTTTCGGTATTTTCATGCGTTTTTCCATAATGTTGGAAGTTTTTTTTTTTGTATTTCATTACTCTCTGAGCTTTGAGTGGTCTTGTGCAATTATGCCGAAGACCTATGGACCGTTTGCCTTGCGCAAGATACAACGAAGTGTCATATTGAAGGCATTTGGATACTTCAAGTAAAGGTAAACATATTTTTTGATAAGAAGAGACTAATGGAAGCATGGTAATGAAAAAAAGGCTAAGATATTAATTTTTCACCATATTTCAGAAAACGTGGCAAGAAAGGATCTGTCGGAATTCTTTAATTTATTCTTAAGGCCAAATCCCACAACACATTTCCTTTACCTAAGGTGGATCTTGGTTAAGTTCATTTTATGTTCTACAAGCGCCCTTTGATTTACTTGGAGATCAATTCTTCTTACCTTCCTGGAAAGGATTATTTATTTATTTATCGTATGGTATGAACAAATTACAATAAGAAAAAATACATAGATACAAACATTTTTTTTTTTTTTGTTTTTTACAAATGAATGTCGAGATTCTTCAGCCAATCAACGACGCTAGATACTACATCTACGAAGTCATAAAGGTCTCCAGGGTAGCGTCTTCGTGGACATTTTGTAACGATATGCCTTATGTCTTGTCTTGAGCTTGAAAGGTTTCACTTATACAGGGTGTCTGCACAAACACCGCAATTGGATCGAATACGGTTGAGTCGCTCCCATAGGCTTCGCGGCAGGTTGAAGCCCCCGGGCATCGTGGGGTTATCAATTGGGATCAGCCCGGTTGTGTGGCTATCCATCCACTGTCTCATCCAATCACTAATCGGGTCGAAGTCAGTCGAGATTAATGCCGAAGCCATGCTCATGGTTGGTTTTCTAGATCTGAGCCTCGTCGATTGGATAAGGCTGGGGACATCATCATGTATTGGCAGCAGGGAATTGGCAGCTATTTTTGCATACTATCGGATTAATGCATGAGAGCGGCGTATCTTTGGTGGAGCTATGTGACTCAGTACAGGAAGCCAATATATTGGTGTGGATCTCAGAGCCCCAGTTATAAGGCGCATTGTGATGTTGAGTTGTACATCCACTTTTGAGATATGCGCACTACTCATCCACACCGGAGAGCAGTATTCCGCCGCAGAGTATACAAGCCCTATTGCTGCGGAGCGGAGTGATGTTGCGTTTGCACCCCATGTCGTACCGGTAAGTTTTTGGATGATGTTATTCCTCGTCCTCAATTTTCCGGCTGCGTTTGATAGGTCGTTCCGGTAGCATAATGATCTATCCAGCATCACCCCCAGGTACTTCGGGTTAGGATTATGGTTCAGCAGAGCACCATTGAAGGCCACCCTCAATTTATAGAATGCCAGCCTATTATTTAGGTGGAAGCAACAGGCCTCGGTCTTTGACATACTTGGGCACAGACGCCATTCTGTGAAGTATGTGTTCAGGACTACCAGGTCGGACTTTTAAGTTCGCTCGGTTGCTTCTATACTCTGGTGTTGTGTGGCTATGGCAATATCATCAGCATATGAGAACTTTCTTGACTCAGTCAGAGGTATATCGTGAGTGTACACGTTAAATAAAGTTGGTGCTAGTACTGACCCCTGTGGTAACCCATTGTTCAGCTTTTTTATGTCGCTCTTAGCATCATTTAGGAAGACGTGATATGTCCGGTTAGATAGCATATTGTTGACCAGGTTAGCTGTTTTCCGACAGAGTATAATCTTTAGCAATTTGTAGATTAGGCCTTGTCTCCATACCGTGTCATAAGCTACTGTCAAATCTATAAATGCCACAGATGTTTTGTGCATTTTTTTCATATCCGGCTTCAATGTATGTCGTCAGGGCTAGTACCTGGTCCGTACAGCTACGACCAATCCGAAAGCCAGCTTGGTCGAAAGGGATATACTGATTTATAATAGCGCTGATCCTGTTGAAGATAACTCGCTCCAGTAATTTGTAGCAGGAGCAGAGAAGAGCTATTGGGCGGTAGTTTTCGGGTTTGTCAGCTGGTTTTCCCGGTTTAGGAAGAGCTATGATTTTTGTTCTCTCAAAATACTGCGGGAGTTGCCCCGTCTTTATAATTTTGGAAAAAAGCGACGCCAGCCGATGGCATGTTTTAGAAACTCAGGGTATATATTGTCGAAACCTGCTGATTTACCCGTTTTCACCGACGTCAAGGCAGTTGATATTTCTTCTAGTGTTTTGGGCTTGAATACACTGTTGTCTCTGGGCATTTCTGTTTTAGAGTTTTAAGATCACATTTGACTCTGATGGTGTGCTGTTTGTTTGCTGGTGCTCTGGACATTTTGAGTACGCGGTTTGCGACATCGTTGGGGTTAAAAGCTGGGCTTCCGGCGCACACATTTTCACCTCCAATCTTTCTCAGCAAGCTCCATGCTTCACGACTTGAGTGAGTGAAGTTTAGGTATTCCATCGCAGTTTGCCATTTGTTAAGCCGGCAATTTCGGTGTTCCCGCTTTCTTCAAAGGCCTTATAGAGACGTGTAGTTTCAGCCCTCCATCCAGGGATGTACTCCTTTCTGTATCCGCTTGGTATATGTTTTTTAGCAATAGCTATGACCAGCCCAGTGAAGCGTTCGTAGTTGGATACTTCTGGAGGGATGAACCGAATGCAACTGTCCAGTTGCTTAGGGAACTCTGTCCAGTTGGCTTTGCAAAAATTCCATCGCGGTCGGGGTATGGAATTAACAAGTGGAACTTGTATGCCAATTGTAATTATGACAGGACGATGCTGGCTATGGGCGAAATCTGAGAGAACTGTTCTGGTGGCTGGGAGCGGTCGGTTTTCCAGATCACTCGATACGAAGCATAGGTTGGGATTGTAGTCGCGGTGCCATCTTCTTGTGTGGAATGTCCCTCGGTCTTTAGCGTCAAAGAGTAGGTAGGTGTTGTTGGAGTCGGCCCAATCAGCTAGTGCTTCGCCATTCGTATCATTCGCTGCATACTTCCACAAGCTATGGTGGCTGTTGAAGTCGCCGATGTACACAGTGGGCTCGTGGAGTACACGTAAAATATTGCTAGCCCAGCGGGTGTTTGGTGGCATGTAAATATTCACAATGTTCAGGCCAGCGGCGTTGATCGTGACAGTATATATGTTGTCTTCAGTGTTTTCTTCTACTAAGTGTACGTTAGAGAGTTTGTCTCGGACAAAGGTGGCTGTTTCATATGCGTGATGGTAGGTTGCGCCAATCAGCGAGTACCCTGGAATCTTACCTCGGGTTTTTAGGCTATTTTCTGTTGCAGCATGTGTCTCTTGGATAACGGCTACGTCAATGTCATTATCTCTCAGAATCTTTACTAGGTACTCGCTTTTCGACCTACTTATGCCTTCGATATTTAATTGGCATATGCGGACTGATGGTCCGATATGCTTTGTCAGTTGGTGCTTAGAAGTACCGATTGAATGTGAGACTTTGCTTTTTTTTCTATTCATCTGTTCATCTTAGTTCTGTTCTTGTTTCTTGTTATTGATTGCCGGGAGAACAATTAGTGCTGTTGTATCTGTTTAATGTCCGACGACCAATAGTGTACACTATTTAGCGCTAGCCAGATTGCACCACGAGGAGGCAGTGTACTTTGCAACCCTGGAAAGGATGACCATCTTCAATTTTGCCAAAAACCCACTCCTCAAAGTTCCAATCAATACCATAGGCTTTGTTTTTATGCTTAGATATTCACCGGTCGCTCACTATCCGGAACTCCAATAAAACCAAGCACTTAGCAATAATCCTGGATACAAAAGTAATTACAATACTCTGGTCAAAACATGTTGAGTTGAAGACATTTAAGTTTATTTTTTTATTACAATGCAAGTGTGTCTTCGGCAAGACATAGGCTTATCACCGAAAATGGTCGTCTAGATCTGCACGGCAATATCATGACTGAGTTTTAAAGAAAGACAGAGCCTCTGCTCTAGATGAACTTATGAGCCCACTCCGCGATACTTATATCATGGACAACACTGTCAAAGCAATCGACCGTCTAAAGCAAGGTAGCTACTATGTGTAACCCACACTAGAGCTATGACGATCTTGTGCGTCACCTAGCCCGGCCTCATTTCTTGAGCCTTGGAAGCGCCAGCGACTAGCTTTACTGGCGAAAGAAAATGGCTTCCAAATTAACCTTTGTCTCATCGTCCTCTTTGTTTGGTTGATACGATTGGAAAAATCCTTGAGCGAATAATTTACAATAGACTTTTGCCAGCAATCACCAATATGGTTTTTGAAGGCAACCTCCACAGTAGATGCAATAAACGCGGTAATAATAAGAGCACAAGCCGCTATGGAGGGCAGGCGCTGGAAAAGAGGCATCAAAAAATACTATGCCATTGTAACCCTGGACGCCCTTAACTCGACACATTGGGAACGCATTATAAGCTATCTTTACCGAAAAAAAGTACCGGATTATCTCTCTATAATAACGAGCTACTTTGCAAACAGGGTTCTGTTCTATGACTCTGACGAGTGAATTAAGACGTAGGAAATAACTGCGGGTGTGCCACAAGGATCGGTCCTAGGCCCCTTGCTATGGAACCAGAGCCAGAAATAAATCTTCACTGTTAGTTCCAAAACTGATCAAGCGTCGGGTGCTGGTGCAACGTAAAGCTTCATTACTCGTTAGAAAAATATGCATCCTTCCAGTGGAAACTTATGCTTATGCCCTTATGCCTAAGGGCTATGAGCTATTGAGTACCATATATTGTAAGGCTTTGTTTTTTTTTTTTTGCCAAGGGATGGTGAAAAACCCTACTGCTCACCAGAAACAGGCCCGCTCTGTTTCTAGTAGTGTGCGACTTTCTACTCACTAAAAAACCACCTTAAACCCTTTTTCAACTTGACACCATCCACTCCAGAACCGCTTTTGCATTACTTCAGAGTGGTGTCGTTTTCTTTCCCCTTTCGGAGCTGGATTTTTCATATTTTTCTGTTACTTGCGGGTTAATTCTTTCTTGCCGGTCAGGCTTACATCAGGCTTACATAAATCTCATGAGAGTGATTATTATGTCTTCCTCTCTCTTTTTTGTTTTAAGTACTTTTTCTATAAATGATCGTACTTGATTCCAGCTCTGGTCACTCATTGACATTTTTGACACTATATTTTCCGGGGTGATGGCGCCGATTAGAGATTCTAGCGCCCCCCTTTCAACTTCCCGTCTGTTGCACTCGAAGAACGTGTGGTTTGCGTCATTCACTTCTGAGTCGCACTATTGGCAAGCCGGGCTCCCTGTTTTGCCCATTCTATGGAGGTAGGCGTTGAAATAACCGTGTCCGGTAAGAAATTGAGTGACGTGAAAATTTACTTCTCCGTGTTTCCGTCCCTTCCATTCAGCGATGTTGCTGATCAGCCTCGCGGTCCATCGTCCTCTGCTTTCTGAGCTCCATCTCTCCTGCCATTTCTGTTTGGTGAGCTCCTTCGCCTCCTCGGTTGCCGCTTCCACTCCAATTCCCGCCTTTTTGTCGTAGACGTACTTCCTCTCTGCCGGAAGGAGGTCAATAGGGGTCACTCCCGCGACTATGAGGACGGCTGGTTCCGACACCGTTCGGTACGAACTTGCAATCCGTAGTGCCGCGCGCCTTTGTACTGCGGCCATTTGCTTCCTGTATTTCTCTTATCTTAGTGCGTCGGCCCACATCTCGCACCCATACAGGAGAATGGCGTGGGTGACTGTCATCAGGAGTTTTCTCTTGCTGGCTGTTGGGCCTCCAACGTTTGCCATTAATCTGCTTAGTGACATTGTGGCCTTCGTAGCTCGTTCCGAAGCAGATATTATTTGGTGCCAGAAAGTGAGCTTCGTGTTTAGGGCTATCCCTAGGTACTTCACCGCTTGCTTGCTGATTATTACCTCAGACCCGACTTGGAAGTCGACAATAGTTGGAATCTTTCTTTCTTTGTCAAAAGGACTATCTCCGTCTTTTCTGTGGCCAAACCTAAGCCATGTTCTTCCTTCCAGAGGTGCACCCGCCTCATCACCTAGTTGAGTTTTCTTTGCGCGCTCTCGGTTTCTCTTGCCGTAATCACCGCGGCGATATCATCAGCGTACCCTACCAGGAAGGTGTCTTCGGGCATTTCCATACGAAGAATGCCGTCGTAGGAGATGTTCCAGAGAGTTTTGAGCACTATGCGTTGGGAAGAGTGTGTTCACTATAAACTCCATCCTTTCTTCGCCGAGGACAGGGCTAGCCATCTGTGTTCCTAGCTTTCACATTACGACTTTGAAGCCTAGCCCATATTGTAAGGCATAGGTGAAAGGATTGGAGTAGTTGTGTCTGTAGCGATATGAAGGCTGCGCTTAAGACCTGAGTCAACCCTTCGTGCATACATGATTGGAACCCAGGTCACACTGGTATCAGGAGAATGAGATATGCGATAAGATTACTAAGCAAGGCTGAAAAGAGGATTTGAACCTGCGTTGGATCAGCCTGAGCCCTGGGTATATGGTATGACTCTCCAGGATGCGGATGCTCCCGGACTTCTGTAAAAAATCTGCAGTATTCTTGCTTCGCTTAATGGAAAGAAAACTTATTGGCATCAGGATGGGACACCAGGCTTTTATTGTGAATCTCAATGTTTTCATCTTAAGTGACCCTACAGACGCTTGTACGGATAGAACGACTATGTCGCATACCGCTTACTTTGTAATTATCCTGCTTTACTCGTATCAGGTGAAAGATTTTCGATGACCACGTGGTAAGAGCTGAAGAGCGCTCCAGTGGAACGTTTCTTATTCTGGCAAAAAAAATAGGTTTGCGTTAGCTGACTTTCTGGCCATATCGTCATCCTTTCTGAGGTCGTGAACGAATTTTAGGATAAAATTTGAGAGCTGATATGATATGGCTTGTAGCCTAAGTCCGTATTACGCAAGCCTCTCAAAGCTTAAAAATACGTTTTGCCTCAATGCGTCAATTTTCTTCACTTATACTTCAAACATCAATAATCGCGACAAAGAACAACACAATTCAGTCGCCTATTCCTCAAATAAACCTCGCATTCCAGAACGCCGTCCTCCACTTTACAACCGTCATCAAATAACTCGAATGATTGATATTGCGTTATGTCATTGGAATTTTATTTCCGCCTCGACCTAGAGTCGGATGCTTTCAGTGGATTAATACTCGTATATAGGTTATTTTTTATTATCATTATTCTCTTTACACATTTATTAGCGTGCTGCGCGTAATAGACCTCCAACTACCCTCCAAAGCCCCTATGTTAACCAAAAACCACTCAATAAACCCTACCATCGTGTCATACTACTGCGTTCCACACATAAATTCATTTTTTGTCGACCATTTTTGTCCTTATGACTCCTGTTTCAATTTTTATAAATTATGCCATCGCATTTGGTTGCTTTTGGTTCATATCGGTGGGGGATGATGGTGACTACGCCTGAATGTGTGGGAAATTAATAGAACATTTTCATTTAACTTCACCCCACCCTCGTGGTTTGGCTGTTGGCATTCTTTTACACACGCATTATGATTAAGTAGCTGAACTAAATGAAAATGTCAACGAATTTTCCACCTCTGGGTGGCGGTAAACCTTACCACCACTCAGCCAACCTTAGGGGTTGACTTTTTGGGCCGTAGAAATTTATTGACTGCTCTGTGTGTGCTGTGTGTATGAATAAATAAGGTGGCCCACATTTTTTCACGTTTTTGGTTTGTTTTCGATTCTGTTGGATTTTGTTTATGATTTGTGGAGTGAAGGATATTTTTGGTATCGCATTGGAAAGTGGTCACAAGTTTTAGCTGAAAATTTAGGACATGTCGATTTTTGGACTCTTTCTATGACACGAGACAACAGTGTGCCCTACATTTCAACAGTTGACCGTTTGATGATAAATCGATTGCTTCCGCCTGTGTGTAGATGTACATGTTCTTATGTGTTCGTTGAATTCCTTTCGACCTTATACATATTTTGGGGGTGTCGACGGATTGGTGAGCAGTTTTTTTTGGGTCATCATTGAAAATGCAGGCGATTGTTGGGGTATTTTTTTAGGAATGTATCAGCAAATGATATGTTTAAATTTTAAACCCGCCATTAATATGTTTCGGAATACAAGCTAAGATAAAACTTATTTTACTAAGTATGGAATCCTTCATTATTCATGGATTCATATGCCTGAGCAGCTACATTCATGAGTAGTCCGGAGTGATCCATTTGTAATACAATGGATACTATGGTATGGGTCTCAAAATTGTCTACAGATGAGTGTCTGGGTAGGTTGCAGTCGGTTTCTGAAATAAACTCTAGGTTGTACACTATGCCAAGCGCGTCCATCTATGCAAGATGACGCTGCTTCATCAAAGTCGGCAAGAACATCACCGTACCGTTCGATGTGAGGAAAGTTCTTATACAACGTGACGCGCTATTTTGCGATCTCTTTAACATAATACAATACTTGAAAGAATTTTACGAAACTCACAAGCCAACACCGGAGGTAAAATCTCTTACAAGTAAATACGACTACTCGCTTACGCCGATAACATTGACATAGTCAGGAGAACTCTGCGGGCCGTCATTGAGGTGTTTGCGAATATTCAGATCGAGGCAGCAAAGATGGAAGCAAAAACAAATATGTGCTGTATACAAAAAAGGACACCAAACATCGGCATCATGGACAGAACGTCAAAATCTCTTTTGAGGTAGTAAAGAACTTTGCCTACCTAAGCTCTATGGTAAGCTCGGCAAATGACACCAGTGGGGAGATCAAACGAAGAATTACTCTTGTCAATAGCGGTTTTTATGGGCTAAGATGGCAACCGAGTAAAAAGGTAACTAAGGTACTAAGGTAACACTTTATAAGACCCTAATCATCCCAGTCCTGTTGGATGGCGCAGAGGCATGAACTTTCTCAAAATTGCATGGGGGTGACCTTGGTTACTTTGAGAGAAAAGTTCGAGTAATCTTTGGCCCCGTCTGCATAGACGGCGTGTGGAGAAGTTACTTGCCGAACTATTCGGCCTATACAATAACACTACTTGACTTAGCCAGAAGAGTTCACATACAGCGACTAATGGGTCATGTAGAGCGGATGAGGCCCAACGTTCCAGCTCGAAGAATTTTCGAATCCACCCCTGATGGACGGCGCAGTAAATGA
Source organism: Brachypalpus laphriformis (assembly GCA_945910035.1). NCBI lineage: Eukaryota > Metazoa > Arthropoda > Insecta > Diptera > Syrphidae > Brachypalpus > Brachypalpus laphriformis. The sequence continues at coordinate 43,062,179 of OX246756.1, forward strand.
GGACAACATAGTAGGTGGTGCAAGCAATAGAATCCTCAACCAACTTGTCGTGCGCAACTGAAGGCAACTGGGTCATAACCGGGCTGGTTGGAGAAGTTTTTTGGTTGAGGTCCAGGTTCACGGACTGTAGCGCCATCTTAGTATGTAAGTATGTATTAAGACAGGTTGTACATATTTTAAATTACACTATAACCCTGGTAAGAAGTGTCGTATTGATGCATGGCGAATTCTTTTCTTTTTAAGAGGCGGTTGCGGGTTCAGGGAAGCCCTTGTTACTTCCAACTACGGCAGGTTACCCCGAAAGTGCTGACAGAGATATAAGAAGGGTGACAGAGATTAGATTTTTATAGTTCATCTGAGATTACCACAGAAGCTTACACCTGGTAACCAGAATACAATTCACTGCCAACCGCGAGAAGTTTTAGGGGAAAGGAATACGTTTGCACGTAAACGCTACTTACTGTGGATAGATCCTATGCAGGTTCTTAATTAACCTAGAACTAATTTAGATATGATTTTAAATTTCTTATAGTAAAACTACAAGTCGCCATTTTTCTTTAATCAGTACAAACATATTATTTATTTATTTATTTATTTATTTATTTATTTAAGCTTAATACAAGCACGAACTTAAGGGTAGCTTAAAACAGGAGGAGGAATTAATGGAATGAAGGGCATTTCTTAGGGAGGCTTTGCTATTATGAATGTCGAAAGCGGTTTGAATGAGATTGGCACTGCGGAGCATTCTGAACATTCGTTCGTTATATCCATAACTGGTGCGGTGAGGAATAGGACGAAAGAGGGGACCTGAGGTTATGTGGGTTGGTGTTAAAAGAGATCATATGCAGTAGCGCGCGGAAATCAATGTTGCCAGCTAATAGCTGATGAATAAAAAAGATGTCAGCAACTTCGCGGCGTTTGTAGAGAGACTATAAATTTATTAGTTTCAAACGGTCCGTGTAGGGGGGTAAATTGTAGCTATCAGCCCAAGAAAGACCACCTAAGGCAAAGCGGATGAACCTTCGCTGAACAGCTTTGATTCGCAAGATATGGATTTCATAGTAGGGTGAACATACCTGGCAAGCATACTCAGGGAGGGGTCGGACGAAGGTAATGTATAAGGATTTTGTAACGTAAGTGTTTGAGAAATCCTTAGACCATCGTTTGACGAAACCGAGCGTAGAGTTAGCTTTATTGATAATATTATCGATATGAGAACGGAAGTTGGGTTCCCTATCACAGATAACTCCCAAATCGCGCAGTGAAGAGACGGAGGGAATAGGCACACTACAAATGGATTACACTCTAGCGGATGGTAGGATACGCTTACGAGAGAATGTGATGGCTTGACACTTGCTGACGTTGAGCTCTAAGAAATTACTATGACACCAGACTGAAAATCGGTTCAGATCATCTTGCAGTGAGTGAGAGTCGGCAGGGGATAATATTGGCCTGAAGATTTTCATATCATCAGCGTATATAGAAAGGTTGGAATCATTGATGATACAATCAACGTCGTTAATTGTCAGGATGAAGATCATTGGACCAAGATGGCTGCCTTGAGGGACTCCCGAAGTGGCTTTAATGGGATCAGAAATTGAAGATCTGAAGAGGACTTTATACTGGCGATTTTCTAAGTAAGATTCAATCCATGAGATGAACCCAGGTTGAAAACCAAGAGCTTTAAGTTTGAGAAGAATGATAGCATGCGAAATTTTGTCGAAGTCTTTGCTGAAGTCGGTGGCAACTACGTCGACTTCATTACCATCTTTCAAAACGCACAGAGTGCTAGACACATACTCGATAAGGTTGGTGGTTTGGATTGTCTTGCAGTGGAAAAATATTGTGTCATAAACAATGCTTTCAAATAGCTTAGGTATGCCGGTAGTTGGATATTTCATTTTTACAACTTTTTTTGTGGGTGGGGATTATGTATGAGTTTTTCCAAATTTCGGGGAAAACTCCCTGCGAAATATATAAACGGAAAAGAATAGTGAGGGGTTGGACTAAGTAATTGACGCATTTTTTGAGAACTATAGCGGGAAGGCCATCAGGACCGGAGGAGTATTCGTCCTTTACTTTCTTAATCTTTTCTAATAAGGACGCCGAAGTTATATCAATTGTACCTAAGGAGGTTTGGGGACAGTGTTCTAGGAAGCGGAAGTAGTTATAATCAGGTTGAGTAACGTGATCCGTAAACGATTGGCTGAAGAAATTAGCGAAAAGATTTGCAATCGTATTAGGGTCTGCCGAAGATTTATTAGCAAATTTCAAAGTGGATGGATAGCTATCAGATTTACGTTTGGCATTAATAAAGTGGTAGAAACGTTTGGGGTCACTGATTAGCGTGGATTGCATTCTGTCAAGATATTCGATGTATAGATATTCACAGAGTTCAGAGAATTGGGAGTTGACATGTTGGTAATGGGAAAAATCCATGGGGGGAGGATTCTGAGGCACAAAAGGGACTGATTGAATGAGGCAGGTAAAAATTTGGTCATAGAAATACGCTAGAACTAAAGTTAATGTTACTGAGAAGATTATTGAGTTTAGCGAAATCTGCTTTGCGAAAATTGAAGCTATATGATTTCTCGCAGTGAGGGATTGTGCTGAAATTGTTGTACGAAAACGCTAAGAATAGAGGTGGGTGCAAGTGATCTAATGTGGAGAGAAGATGGTTGCTTTCAGTAACGATGTAATTGGCGGGATCGGTTGAGAAGATTATGTCTAGTTGTCTATCCAAGTAGTTTGTAATGCCACTAATTAGGAAAAGGAAGGGAAATCAGAGAGACAGTCAGTAAAGAGGACTTCCTTTTCAGAGGTAGGGTTTACAGCAACAGAATGGGACTCATCTTCAGACTGGGACCATTGGAGATGGGGGAGATTAAAGTCACCCAGAATCATGACATCGTCACAGGGGTCTACAATGTCACTTAGGGAATCGATCGCGTCTACGGCAAGCTGATAGCCCAGGATTGGTTGAGATAGGCGAATATAGCAACACAGAATGTAGAGGTTACGCCTTGGGAAGGTGATTTTGTCGCAAATATATTCGAAGTCAGCTGTGAGTGAGGATTTAACGAAGGTTGAGTCGAAGCTATTATGTATCGCCAGAAGAACACAACGACCAGAGGAATCGTCATCTCTCAATTGGCCATCATCTCGGAAGATAAAGAAATCAGAGGTAAATAGCTCACTATTCATGAAGTTAGAAGATAAGTTCGTTTCAGTGAGTTCTGGTAATAAATAGACAAGGACTCAGAGGAGGTAACTGTAGCATGCGGGATGTTTCGGGTTGAAACATGCTGAGGAGGAGGAGAGTGAGACGATATCTGATTAGTGGCGAAAGTAATTATTATGGTCAGCGCGAGTTCTTTGGAGGTGGGACCTACGCTTGGAGCTGATGTAAGATGCGAAAGATGAGAGATCGTTTGTAACATGGAGAGGTGGTATATTAAGACTCTCATGGAACTGAACAAAGATTTTCATCAGAGAATTATTATCAGTAGGGAGACTGAGTTTAATGGTGGGAGGGAAAAGTGGGTCTAAAAAGGCAGGTGATGTGATAGTAGAGTTAGTGGAACTGACATTAGAAGGCGGTAGGTCAGAAGGTCTATGTGGGGCGGACGATGAGGAGGAAGCAGGGTTAAGAGTGTGAGAATGGATGAAATTAGGGTAGTTGGCTGGGGGAATCTCTTTAGTATTTGATGAGGTAGAAGGGACAGGCGAGGAGAGGTCGAATGAAACTCGCTTGACGTTTGACAGTTTGGTAGCGTAATTAAAATTAGGAAATAAACCCTTTCGGAATGACCAGTTATTATTGGAGGGTTAAGAGTTGTTGGAAGAGTTGAAGGGCGGATTAGTAACTAATTAGCCCGTGCTCGCCTGCCACTTTTAAAACAAAAAAGTATTTTTTTTCTAAACCATTTTTATAGTCCATAGTCCATATTGCTAGGAACTACTCAATTTTTATAACATCCCCAGTAGGAAGCATACATTAATGAAATATAATTGCCAACTGCATATATACAGTACTGAAAAAGTGTGAACCACTGGGAATCCCCACCAGAGCAATCACAACTCGTCAAAAAGATATAACAGAAATGGAAACCGAAGAATAAGAAGGCACATACTCGTATGATCACGTTAGAGAGCGCTTATATGTACCTATATAGTCATATACACTATTGAAATGATACGCGTGACCGCATGACTGTTGGCAGTCGTCTCCGCTGAAGGAAATTTGTGGGAGATGATTTAAATAATTGTTTTGAGCACTTCTCAGCTTCAGGACAACATAGGATGATTTTTAATATCCTAAATGAATTAAGAGAAAATTTACTAAGTTCACGTATTTTTTTGTTTTTCAATCCGATAAGCCATTATTGAGTTGGGGCTGATCAATTATCTTTTAGTGACGTAAAATTCAACTCTTTTCCTAATTTGTTCGCATATCTCTTGAATGAGTCAGCCGATTGCAATAAAGAAAAAGTTTTTCCTTCTCCTTGTCAAACCCGATATTTTTCTCAAAAATCCATACGGATTGGGTTAGTAGTTTTAATGTGATGCGCGTTCAAATAAACAGGAAAATATACAAAATGTATAATTTTATCATACCTATGTACTGATGATGATTGAATTCAAGTAATTTAATTCTATTAACGATGGTCTCCTATACGATTAACCTTTGGTAATGTATCTTGTTACAGTCAAACGTTTTTACATAGAAGCAGCTTTTTGGTTTACAATTCACAAAATCAAAACGTTCATATTCACATTGATGAAAATTACTCCATGCGCCTTAGTTTTGAGCTTGAGCGGCAAAAGGAATAGAACAACACAGAATATGCCAAAATTTCCAGCAAAAAAGAAAGCTTTCTAACAGTCTGGCTCACTTACAGAGGTTCTAATGCTCATCACTCTACTTACAGAGGTTATTTTTGTAAACATTAAAATACATATTTGGTCCTGAGTGTAAGGAATATAAGGGGAGAATCAATTTATTGATTTTACACTAGCTCAGTTATATTAGTCGAAAATGTCTTCAATTTTAGCCTAAAGGTTCGAAAAGGAGAAATGACCTGATGTTCCGATGATAATGATTAAATGATGGCGGATGCTAGACAGCGTGGTCTGAAGAGCTTGAAGCTGCGTGCATGGCGGAGAACTATGTTATCTCAGGCAAAGACTGCTTGCTCATTTTTAGGAAGTATCAGTAAGGAAGTTTTTTTTTTTTTTTTTAATGTCCCAATTTATTTAACAATTCTTCAAATATTTAAGCAACAAGTAATTTTTTTTACAGAAAACATTTAAGGTGGACTTGAAACTATTATAAGACCAGTGTCTTTGAATACATATGTTTTACAATTTTTACAAAAAAATGGTTACGTATAATTATTGTAAGTTGTTATTTTCATACTATTAAATCAAGTGGTCTTATTTTTTTTAGTTTCGAGTATTGTTGAATTCTAAAAGTGGTAGGCAGTTTATTTGATTATTGTTGTGTTGAGATATTCGCTGTTGGTATTTTGTTGGTTTTTTCTTTATTTCTGCACTTATGGTCTGCATGCCAAGATCTCGATCAATATCGCCGTTTGTTAAGTACCAGTCTGCATTTTTTATTCATCGAAGGATTTTTGATTGCAGTCTTTGTATGATTTGCAGGCTTGATTTGTAAGCAACACACCAGATTTCAATAACGTACGTGCAGATAGGTTTGATTATGGTTTTATATATTAGAAGTTTGTTTTGAAGTAATAGTTGTGCATTTTTGTTAAAAAGCCTGTAAAGTTGTCTGAATTTAAGTTAAATTTGGTTTCGCTTCCGGATTATATGGTTTCTCCAGATAAGTTTTTAATCGATGTGGATTCCCACTAGCACTATTTTTAATTTTTATTATCTTATTGTTAAGTGTGAGTGAGTAGTGGTCTTTGATTTGGCGTGTAGTGTATATTACATGTACTGTCTTTTCTTCGTTGATTTTGATGCCCCAGGTGTTAGACCATATGGATAAGTTGTCGTTAATTCGTTGTAATTTTTCTGCTGCTGTAATCAAGCTTTGGTCTGATGATAGAAGGACAGTATCGTCTGCAAAAGTGGCTACGAGTGAAGTGTTATCATTTGGGGTTGGCATATCTGCTGTAAATAAAAGATAGAGTAGTGGACCCAAAACGCTTCCCTGTGGTACTCCAGCATCCATTTGACTCAACATGGAATATTCGTCGTCGAATTTTACATAAAATTATCTATTAGAAATATAGCTTCTCATAAGCATGTAGAAATCAGAAGGTAATTGCCTTTTTAGTTTATGTAGGAGACCTTCATGCTAGACTTGGTCGAATGCTTTGGCAATGTCGAGAAAAACTGCTAGGATGTAGTTTTTGTTTTCGATGTCTGCTGCGATTCGATTTGGAACCCTATGCACTTGTTGGATCGTAGAGTAGTAGCTTCTGACTCCAAATTGATGGTCCGGGATTAGTCGATTTTAATTGAGTATGAGTTCTAGTCGTTTGAAGATTAATTTTGCGAAGATCTCAGATAATAATGGGAGGAGGCTTGTAGGTCGGTAAGAAGACATTTGTGTTTCGAAATTGCTGTTATTTGTGCTACTTTCCCTACTGTCGGAAAGTATTTCAGTCTGATTATTGAGTTGAATATGTTTCTTATATATACTCGTACAACGGCGTTATAAGGAAGTTGTTTTAGTATTTCAGCTGCTATTAGGTCATATCCAGGTGACTTTTTATTTTTTGTATTTTTTTGAATCATGTTAATTATTTCGTTTGTGGCAATTTTTTTAATAGGGCTATTAATTAATACTGGTTCACTTTCAGGAGGTAGATGGGAGTTGTTTTTGTTATTTGAAAATGTGTTTTTAAAATGATCACAGAGTAATTGTGCCTTTTCAGCATTAGTTCTGGCCCAGGTTTTGTTTGTTTTCTTTATTGGTGGCTTGTGTGTTTTTGTTTTAGTTAGGTTTTTAGTAGTTTTCCACAAATCGTAAGTTTGTCGATTCGGTAGCTGAAAGGTTTTTTAAGAAAGTAAATAAACAAGAATGTATGCTATGTATGGAAACTATTACAGCTTCTGAAATTAGTTATAAAGGGGGAGCCGACAGATGGTGTGGATGTTGGCTGTTAATTACTGTCAATTACTGAATTCAATATGGTTGATCTTTTTGACGGGTGTCAAGCACAATTTTTGGCAATTTTTGTCATGGAGTCGTTTACCACGCAACAACGCACTTTTTTTTGTTCAATCTTATTACGAAAATGGGCGATCTGTAAAAGTAACATTTCGTAAGCCATTGATCAATCAATTTATTGCGTACGAAATTTGAAGATCGCACTATTTCGGTTAGAGGAGAAGTTGATTGGCCTCCAAGGTCATGTGATTTGACACTTTTGGACTTCTTGCTGTGGAGTTATTTGAAGAGTAAGGTCTATGCCAATAACCCAGCGACAATTCAGGATTTCAGACATAACATAAAAACTGAAATTGCGGCCATTGACGCACTTATTCTTCAAAAAGTCATCGACAATTTTGACCTTCGGATGGTCGCTTACAACAGAAGCCGTAGTGATCACATGAACAAAAAAAAAAACAAATATTTGGCGCAACAGTTCTTTAAAGTGCCAGGGCCTAGCTTCTCGCAACCACTCATGTTGTGTGCGTTATATTTGTCCCACGAATGGAAAGGACTTGCAGTTTAGTGCCGTATCCGAAGGGCAATTTGGTTTGAGAAGCTTTTTCGTGACAACAATACTTTCGGATGTTTGTCAGACGTTCGCGAGAGGTGGTACCGTGAAAAACTTTTTGGTGTTTTCTGGGATTCGAACTTGGAACCTCATGCGTAGTGATCCGACACACTAACCACCTACGCCACGGCGATCACATGAACAATTTTGTATTTTATTCACAATTGCCATGGACCAAACTTCATTAATCAATAAAGTTCTACATTAATTTCACAAGAAATGTATGTTTAATTTAATGAAATTTTCCACACCAGCGGTTGGATAACCCTTTACATATATGTACATCCTTGTGATACAGCTGAATTCCAAAACCTATGAAAACTTTACTTCGGAATGAAAATGTTTAAGTTTGATCCTGAATAAGTTCGAGTCGATGGCGGAAAAAGAGGAATGGGAGTTTGCCTAAACATCCTACTCCCGCGATTCTTGTGGAGGATAAGTGGACCATTGAAAATGTAAAATGTATGTATTTGTGTATAACAGTTTTAGTAGCAATCACAAAAATGTGCTCTTAGATTACAGACGACCAAACCAATGAGGTTAAATGTACCCCGTCCATTGTTTCAGACTCAACTAATCTGGAAAAAGACCTTATGCCGAAATTGTAAGCCTCTTGACAACACACGAGACCAGCAACCAAAGATCTCCGAGATATTTTTTTCCCCATCAGCACGTGTAGAACCCAGAGTTGCTTTTTCGATCTTGGTACTTTTTTTTTTGTGTTGTTTGAAAAACAAAACTGAGCCCGTACTATGTGACAGGGTGGGATTTCCACCAGGTAAACCCACCTCCTCTTCAACCCCTGGTCCTCGCAGCACTGCCGTCAGTAATTTCATCACAGGTGAAGACTTCAGCCTTAGGTACTCGGCTCGTTCGTGTTGGCAGCCTCCTGCACTGCGTTTCGTTGTCCCTCCTGTCTTTGTTGCTCCTTCATAATGGTTGCTACAGTGTCACTAACAGCTTCCCAGACATCTTCCCCGCTGTCTGATGATGTTGTCTGTGGTTAGGCCCTCGCCCAGTTTATTCACCTGTAGGCATCATTCTTCATAGTATCGTGGACAATGGCACATGATGTGTTTCGCATCCTCCACTACTCCCGTTCACGTTGGGCAATACAGGCTGTCGTCGAGTCCAAACCTGTGGAGGCTCTGAAGCAACCATGCCCAGTAAGCATATGGGACAGGTGGAAATTCAGCTCTTTATGCTTCCTATTGATACAAACGTTTATACGGGGGACCAATCTCTGCGTCCACCTACCTTTATCAGTATGGCCCCAGACTTGTCCTTGGTGGTGCCTCAGTGACACTTCGACTCGTCAACGTTGGTACCGTTGTACTGCTGGCACGGTATTTTCATTGTCCTTCCTTATTCCTTATAATCGGCATGACTCGCCTGCTGTTTCTTCTCTCTTCTCCTATGCAAGTTGTAGACCCATGTGTACTAGCCATTCATGAGCCATCCCAATAACTTCATTGCAGTCATGCTCCAATTACGATCTTGGTACTTAGGTTTCCAGTTGTGATGGCAACGTCAACACTTTTTGTTGAGTTATGATCAAAATCATAAATTCACTCTTTTCATCTCCACAGCAATCTTTAATAAAATATGTTTGTATGCCGCGCCATATTCACAAGAGCTCGACGGAAACAGTGCTCATACCTGTCGTGTCACCTTATTCCTCAAGATGTCAATCTTGTATTTAGTGCTTGTGGGATATTCGCTTCTAGAATCGAGAAGAATTGTACTCCTCATTTGATAAACAAGGCCCGTTAAGAGAGTATCAATCCATGTTTTCTCATTTTTCCTTGCAAGTGTGCCCTCACACTGATTACTTGAGGTGACAAAGCGTGTGAAATAATTTCCTTTTTGCAGCCATTAACCGAACCAAATCCTGTAATCAATCAGTTGGATCATACCACTCCAACCGGGTTCCTTGTCTTTCTAAAAAAAAAAAAATAACCGCCCATTGCCTCATAAATGTCCACACATGCCCTAAAAGTTTCAAAACTAATTCCTTTTTTGTTGAATCGGACAATTTGCCCTCACACATCCTCCACATTATGTGTATTTGATTTTACCAATAACCTCCCGCTGAGTGAAAATCTCATAAAAATCACACACAAAGTCCATAGACCAACAGGTCCTTTTTCTTTGTCCGCCTCCACTTGTCAGCCTTCTCCATCCACCACCACCACAGCCGCTTCAATTTCACAATTTTTAAATTGGTTTGGAAAATTCTATTTTACATTACATATGGCCAAAATGAATTCTTAATCCACCCCTTCCGTGCGTGTGTTCGATTATACTTCTGCTACCTACCATACCACCCTGTTTCAATTTAGTTTTTTTTTTTTTTTTTAGGCAAACTCACAATGTCCATTTTCTAGTACTGCGGGTGATTTTTCCACCAACATTTTCACTCAACGAGAAATTTAAATAACGCGCGCACCTACAGATACAAAAAATATACAATCCTGCCCACCCCTGTTGAGTCAACAAACAAAGAGGGTTAAATCGTGAATACGTCAAAACTCAAAAAAGCAACCCTTCAACCCTTACTATCTAAAAATAAAACAAAAACCGCTCGAACAACTCGCCTTGTATACCATTATAAACTAATAGTAATAACGGTAATACAACCACCAAAAGCAGTCCTGTATCACACAGTAACACAATGTGCCGCAGCAGGACATAGAAATAAGCAACACAACAGACACACAGGACAACACAGTCGATAGTCCCCGCGCTTGCCGCTTTATGATGAATGAGTTGAGCGTGAACAAGTTAAACGAGGCAGCCATCCACCACAAGGGGTAGCGCGGATGGATGGTAGAATGTAAAACACCAAACCAACCCCTTGCTATCGTCATCAACCCCCATCAACCCTCTTCCGGTGGTCGTCTTCACCTCGCGTTTGCCCAGAATAGGTTGTTGGTTCTATTATTTTATTTTATTTTTGGAAGTTTTTTTTTTGCTCTGAGTGCCGAAACAAATAGCGGGATAATACCAGGCGAACAGAACGTGTATCGGAAAAGCAGTAGGTATCATCTGCTGCAGAGGTTGGATATGGGTGGTTGGCTGAATTTTGTAATCGGCTGAATGGTAAAACAAGGACGACTAATACTAAGGGAAATGTTTTTGTTAGCGAAGGTGGTGGAGGGTGGAATTGTGGAAGAGGCGAAAAGCGCACATTGAACAACCCGCGGAGGGCATCATTAATATTAAATTGCAGAGAGTTTTATGTGGATTTAGTGTTACCGTAGTGTAGAATGGTAGTGATACAAGTGTTTGTGTGAACAAAGTAGTACGACGACGACTTAAGTTCAGTACGTTGAACGTGAAACTTATTTTCAATTTTTTCATTGTTGACTTCCTTGCTACTGAACTACGAGTATAGTATGGGAATGTGGGGGGTTTATCCCGCCCGATAATTTCAACTATAACAGTAGTAGAGCCCCACTTGATCTAAACATATCGTTGATCTTTCCCATTGAATCTCACTAGGGGTAGAGGAAAAGTTTTATATAGCACAAGATTCCGGGCTTAGCAGTAATTTAAGGATCGACCTTGCAGATGAATGTCTGTCAAAATGTCAGTAACTCGTCGAACCAATTTTTGTGTTTTAGAGCCACATGTTGCATACGTTTGAAGACCATGAGGTAGGAATTAAAAAAACAGTGTCCGACGATGGTATGGTGTGTTTTCTGTGAACCTTTCTTTACAATTCTATTTATATGTATATGCAAATTCATACCTTCATAACCAGGACTCCAAATGGCATTCACCTCTGAGAACGTTTCATATTGCATGGAAAATGTCCGCTTTAACATTTTTAATTAATTTAAACTGTACGTAAATGAAAATGTCAAATAGTTGTTCGACTAATCATGTACAGTTGATGTACAGTTGAACCCCTTTTAAATGGAATAACTGGCAATCTCTAATATCAGTAATATTTCCTGGGTACTTTAAAAAAAAAATGCATCTCGTATTCGGAAAATCCTATAAAATCGCAACAAAAGCGGTCATGTCCTTAAAACACACTCAAAAAGTGTTACTTGTTTGCGAGAAAATTGATATTATTAATAGTTTAGCAAATATGGGGTGGGAGAGTCCCCTATATACCCTATATACTTTATAAATATGCGGAACATAATTCTATTTAAAAAAAATAAAAACAAAAATTCAAAAAACGTTTATTCGGCACAAAGTTGGTGCCGTTATAAAGGCTCAATCATTAAATTTTAATTAAAGTCCGGGTGGACCTGGACCTCAACCAACAAACCTCTCCAGCGAGCGCGGTTACGAGCCAACTGCCCCCAGTTGCGCACGACAAGTTGGTTGAGGTCCCCTCCACTTGTTTGCACCAACTACCGCGAGGTCGTCCTCTACTGTGCCGTACATCCGGAGTGAATTCGAAGACTTTCTTAGCGGGAACGTTGGGCTCCATCCGCTCTAAACGATACAGCCATCTCATCGTCTCTGTCATTGCCCAGGCCTCTATCATTTGAGAAATGTCCTTGGACAACACTTCTTCGAGGATCTAGAAGAGTTGTCCAACAGACCAATAAATGGCATCGCAAACTTCATCAAATCCTCTGGATGGTTTGTATCTCGGGCACAGTAAGTACTAAATGATTTCTTTAGGATATTTACAAAGACGGTATTTTTCCACGAGGACAGGATTCTCTATTCTATCCCCTTTCCCCCCATGGGTATCACAATGGGGGGATATTGACCTGAGTGTGGTGTGCAGGTTTTCAATCCCCCTACACCTAACCTAACCCAACCTAAGTCAATGTCCTTATATAGGCCATATAGTTCGACATTGTACCTTCTCCTCCACTCACCGTTTATGCAGACGGACCAAAGTTCGCTCGAAGAACTTTTCTCTCAAAATAACCAAGGGCATCCTCATCCGGTTTTGTCAAAGCCCATGCCTCTGCGCCATACAGCAGGACTGGGATGATTAGTGTCCTGTAAAAAATTTCCTTGGTAGTTTGAGATAAGGCTTTGTTATTCAATTGCCTTCTTAGCCCATAGAAACAACGATTGGCAAGAGTAATTCTTCATGTGCGCTCCCTACTGATGTCATTTGCGGAATTCACCGCAAAATCTTTTACTACCGCAAATATATATATGTCTATATGTCTTTGCCGCCTCGATCTCAATACTCGTAAATGCCCCATTGACTGCCCGCTGAGTTCTGCTGATTATGTCAATGTCATCGGCATAAGCGAGTAGCTGTACAGACTTATAAAAGATTGTACCTCCGGGGTTGGCTTGTGAGTTTCGTGCAATTCTCTCAAGTACGATGTTAAAGAGATCGCATGATAGCGCGTCACTTTGTCTAAGACCTTTCCTGACATCGAACGGTTCGGTGATGTTCTTACCGACTTTGATGAGCAGCGAGACTTATCAAGCAAGTAATTCAGTGCTTAATTAGTAAACTATACAGATAGCTACAAGCTAAGGAAAAGTTTATTTGTCCCAAACAAGTTGGATTAGTAATTCGATTTTGTTTTGGTCCAGTGAACTATCTATAATTACAATAAATCATAATATTATTGGCCAGAAACTTATCAATTATAATGCAACAACACATATTGTTTGCAAGTAAATAAATGCAGTCCTTGTTCAAATGCTAGGTTGAGTAGAACTCGATCTCTAAAGTTTAGGCAGACAACCTACACCCTTTCCTCCATGCACTTAGGTTAGGTTATTTTAGGTTGAATAGGGTTATGAAGTTATCATTAGACACTAGGCACCAAGCCTCCCATGCACTTAATTTCCCTACAGGGCTTAAATAAATCATTGTTTAATCCAAGGACCGAACCTCTCCTGGGTTATTAAGGAAGTTTCTTCCAATGTGTTTTAGTCTACTCCTGGCAATGGGTTAGCATTCACAAAGTACATATGGTATATCCACTGATACATTGCGTGATTCCTCAGAAGGCAATAACCGGAGAATATCCCTATCGTTGTTCTTATCCGTGATCTGACTAGTTTTACGGTTTCCCCAGGTTTCTTGCGACTCTAGCCCCAAGGCATTAGACACCCTATGCCCTTCTGAATTGGACCATCTTAGGGCCGCCATGTTTATGATTCTATCGAGAATAATTCTCTTAGCCACACACATTGGTGGTTTTGTGCTTCAAATTTTGTTACTTTATGGGAGCTCCGCTCCTTTTTTAGAGTTGCCACTTTCATTGTTCTATACATATCAGTTTCCAAGTACCAAATATAATCTGACATAGTTCTGTGTATGCAATGCCCTGATCATTGTCCGCCAGTTTCTAACTAATTCGGGTTTTCTGATGTAAGACTCGAGCACCTTTAGCGCAGCCTGACTGCCAATGTAGACGCCGATATTCTTGTTGGATATTGATCCCATGTCCAGCATTTCCGCAGTTTGGAGTATAACTGGAACCTCTACATGTGTCCAGAAGTCTCAGAGCCACCTGAAGGTTTATATATCACAAGTATACCATATGCCTGACCCACCAAACCTCAGAAATGCGGAACTTAGCTTCACGAATAAAGCAAAATACTGTAACAAAAATTGCCGATCACGTCATATACTTCCAAAGGTTGCGACGGATGATGGAGACAGAAACAGAACTTCTCTGGTTGCCGAGAGGATATTTTAAGTCCTTTTATTTTAATAAAATTGTTTTTAACTTAATTCAGGGTTATCGTGAATAAATTTTCCGTCGGAATTTTTCCTCCGAACAAAAATTAGGTATCTTCAAAAATAGGGAAAAAATTCATCAGGAAATTAAATATCGCAATTTCGTTGAAAATTCTCCTGAATTGCTATTAATGATATCTAGTTCTTTCCCGTGGAATTATTTCCCCTTTTTGAAGATACCTAATTTTTGTTCGGGGGAAAAATTCGGAGGGAAAATTTATTCACGAAACCCTGATTAACTTTTAACAAAAAAAAAATGTAGTACAGTTTTATTTTTCGGCTTGAAATCTGCGCGTCTTAAATATCTGCGTTCATCACTTACCAAAACAGAACTCATCCCTGGGCTTCTGCCAAGCTTCTTTTATAATATACTAGACTCCAGCTCTCCAGGCAAATTACCAAATATGCACTATTTGCCAAAAATTTAGAAAGTTCTGATACCTTCATGTTGACAGCTTCCAGATGTCTCTCAATTTTTCCCGGTTGTTTAGCTTGTTTGCCCGCGAGGTTTAACCCTCAATAGTAAACTTAACTGGAAACAGAGCATTCAAGACCAGGAAAGCCCATATCGCCATATATATACACTTGCAAAAAGGCTTTACGTCCTAAATGGAAACTAAAACCTACAATAGTCCACTTGTTGTATCTGGAGGTAGTTAGGCCTACTCCGTTCTATAGAATTCTTGTTTGGTGGCCTGCACTAAAAATAAAATGCAGCACCAAAATCATTGAACGTGTTCACAGGTCAGCATGCATGTGCATCCCAGGTGTCCTAAGGTTTACCCACATAGCCGCCTTAGGGCCTCTACTGTACATACTAAAGCAGTCCTAAGACTTAGGGAGTCTCCACAATGATCAAAATTTCACACTGGGCACATAATAAGTTTATCTAACAACTGCACCCGTAGGGAAACATATTACTTAACCTCCTTCGATGACTTTAACATCTAATTGATATACACTGAATTTGTTAACAGTATTTAACGTCAAATACAATATCACTATCCCAGACAGATCCACATGGGATAGTAGTAACATCTTAAATAACACCTACTTACTTATTTAGATGGCGCTACAGTTCGGGGTGAACCTGGGCCTCAACCAACAAGCCTCTCCATTTAGCTCGGTCTTTAGCTAATTGCCTCCAGTTGGGCACTCCAAGTTGGTCGAGGTCCCCTTGAACTTGTGCGCGCCACATACGGCGATAATTCCCTCCACTGCGTCGTCCCTCGGGGTTAGATTCGAAGACTCTGCGGGCCGGAGCGTTGGTGTCCATTTGCTCTACATGTCCTAGCCCTTAAATAACACCGTAAATGGATCCAAAACATCGGAAGATACGGACTTGGGAATTTTTTCAGAAGTACCGCTGCTTAACCCAGCTCTCCGACTTCCCGAACACTGTAGTATATTTCAAGCAAGACCCTCTTTGTGTTCGATAGATAGTAAACCTATTGTCCTATACATAGACAGGCAGTCGGCAATTAAAGCTCTAGAAGCGCCAACAATAAAATCGAGGTTGGTCAAACAATGCCGCGAATCTCATAACGAGATTGTGGACAGATGTTACATTATCCAGTGCAACAGCACTAGCTGTTCGAAGGAAGAACCTACTAGGAGAATGCTTCTTCGAAGATCTAAGAGATCTGTCGAAAACAGACATCTTAAGCCAAAATTCGATCTGCACATCAACCACAACCATTAAAGCAAAAATGTTCTCAGATTAAGCTGATCAATTCTAGCACCTAGCTATGCGACAAGACGAGGAAAGATAACATTTCATCTGCAAACTGTTGTAAACAGTAGTGTTTAGGGAGTAGGCTCTTCAGTTTTGATACAGGACCCTAAATCCATTTCGTAATGTTCAAATTCATTAACAAATATTTCATTATTGCGCACCATGATCCTTTTTTTAACCCGTCAGGTCTAAGTACATTTTTTATCTGCTTATTTGTATCGCATTTATGCTGGTGTCCTTGCGGAAACATGCTCAAATCAATAAGTAAGGTGCCTCCATCATTATTCATCAATTCATTGAAACCCAACTCCTAGTATCTGCCTCTTTTGGATTGCATTAGTCCTGTTGTTTTATCCGTTTAATCATACCAAAGTTACCTTATCAAATCCACACATGAGGACTTACTCCTAATTGTCGCATTTAAATACCATGACCACGGCCACACTTGATCCCATTTACCAGGCCAACGCCAAATCACTCTATTCTACTGCACGAGTATACTCTTCTCGCGCTTTTCGCTCTCAAGGCAAACAGTAGCCACCCACTGAGACCAACCAACAATCTACTTCACTTGCTCCTGATTGTAAGGTCCTTAGAGTATAAGGCAATGATACCCTCGGCATACCTGTCTCTTTCCCACACTCTTCGCATCTCACTCTTTCTCGCTAGCCTCTCATCCATTGTTATGCTGCTCATAATAATGTCAGTGGTTAGCTGAAGTACGGGTGTGATAAACATGGATAAGGGTGAGCATATGGGGGTGTTGGGGGTGGACGGACTGACTCGACTGACTGACTAACAGCCTGCTGGCTGCTGCTGCTACCTCGCTGCTTGTTGTGTGTGATGAAAGTCTAAATTGACACTGAGTGGGTGACGGGGTGTGTTTGGTTCGGTATACACGCTACGGTTATGGAGCAGAGGAGGTCATGAAAAAACCGTTAAAGCAAAAGCGTTACCATATTGAATTTTCATGGATAACACAAGTAGAGTTGCTGGTGGTGGATGGATAGCTGGTATGGGGGTGGGGGATGGGCATCACAATCCCCACATGAATAGATAGATCTAGATAAATGAACACATACAGCAACACAGAGAAACTGTTGGAAAGGGATATGGGGTGCAGAAGAAGGTGGCACAGTACAATGTGCACAAGGATTGTCATTTTGTCCTTTTATACATTTTCCTTTCGTTTTTCGGTTTTGGAAGTTTTTTTTTTTTTTTTGTTGCCTGTCATGGGATGGAATCAGAGAGAGGATCGGGGTGGTAGACGACTGTGTGTATACTCAGCGACGAAGGGACGACATTGAGATGGATACGGTACGGCGGCGGTGGAAGAATCGTCGTCGTCGTCGTTGAGTCCTCCCTCCGGATCTTCTCGCTGTGTATGTTTAACTGTGTGTATTATACTTTGGCTAAAGAAACGTATAAACGAATTGGTAATATAAATACGGGGCCCGAAGGTGATGAGGGTGGTAATGGTGGTTGGGTGACTTTTATCCTTCTTAGAGGGAATATTTTAGGTTATGCTTCTTCCTTTGTTTGTTTTTTTTTTTTTTTTTTCCTGCTGCTCTACTCTGGCATGTTCGTTCTTTTTGTTCGGTCTTTTTATGTTTGACTATTGTTGGAGTTGTTGGAGAGTTTTTGGTACCCTTCCCCCATATTTTATGGTCGCCACTTATACATTCAGGACTTTTATGAGTCCTTCGGAGGTATTTTTTTTTTCATTTTTCTTCATCCTCTTTGTGCGCTCTGTTTGCGAGTGGATGGGTGGCTGTTTTTTTTTTTTTTCCTTAGCCTCCTTCGTTGTCGTCTTCGTTATCCTGTTCGTATGCGTTGGGTTGTATGTTGTTGTCATTGTTGCGTCATCAGAGTAGATTATTTTATATGGGATTGGGATGGTTGTAGGTAAGCATATCCTTCTATATCAATGTCCTTTTTTTTTTGCAGGCAGAGCATAGTAGTTGGTAGTGCGGCGGGGACACCGACACAGTATGTTTCGCATTCAGTTCAGTTTGTATCGTCCTCGTCGTTGTCGTCGTCATTATTCTTGTGCTGGGTGCTAGTGTCCTGCTAGTTGCCTGTTGTGGCTCTAGTCAGTGGTACTGGCGCTGAAGAATGAAGGATAATGGAAAATGTGTTGTGTCGGTGTGTTGGAGGTGGTATGGGGAAGGGGGTTTGTCGTAGTTCGATTTGTAACTGTAAGTATGTGGTACTGCGAATCTGTTTGTGTGTTCTATACATCAGTATCTTTCTTATCCTTTTTTTTCCAACGTCGACAACGATGGGGTGGATGGGTGGTGAATTAATGAAAATGGAGGGTAATTTTGTTGCTTTTCTTCTTCGTTTCCTTTTGCACAGCAGCAGCAGAAGCAGCAGATCCTCGTGTATCCTTGATGCTGTGTGTTTCGTATTTTATGCACGTTAGGAAATTTCATTGTATCCTAGCTGGTGTGTCCTTTTTTTTTTGGTTTGGTATGTGCTGATTTTTTCTTCTCATATTTTCTTTGTGTTTTCTTTTTTGGATGAGCTCCCACTGCAAAACTCTTCTTTACGAGTTGTTGGCAATTGTAATTTGTCCGTCGTATGTGTGTGTACGAGTAGAATCAGAGGTGATAAGAGGCAAGGATGAGGGGTTCGTTTTTCTTGATGTTTTCGAGATTGAGAATGATTTTATCTGCGCGTCTGTAGATATTTTAGATTTATATTACTTTTTTTTTCGTCATCCCTTTTCACTGTCTTTCTCTCTGTTAGATTTTCTTTTCATTTTCATCGTGTGTTTAGTGAGTATCATTGTAGCCAGTTTACCCATTGCCGCCCTTTTAAATGTTGGGGGATTTTTCTTCAGATACTCTGTATCTATAGGGTATGTATATTTTTTTCTGCGTTTTTACTTAGCACGTGTTGGTGATATGTATTAGGGGTGAGGGATAGCGGTTGGCGTTTTGGTGGAGCATTTTTATAGTAGATGTCAGGATTTGTTTTATGCTGTACCTTTTTTTTTGGGGTTCGCTGGATGTTTCTTTTTCTCGATGTCGTCTTTAGATGAAGCAGCGATACACTCTTTGGTTGAACAGTGGGTGAGTTGGAATTGCTCTGAGAAAATGTTTTTGGAGGATGCGGGATACTTTATGGGTGGTCTGTAAGTGTGAGTATTTGGATTTTGGTTTTTTGTTCGACGTGGAATGTGAGCGTTTATCCTGTTGAAGTCCGGACTTTTTGGTTCGTTGGAGTCTTATGGTTTAGAAGCACTTTTCTATATCTAACAGATTATGTATAGTCAAGAGTTGGAAAAAATAATGTAAAAAGGAGGAGGAGGGTAGAAGACTTAAGTACGAGTTTGGTGGCGGCGAAATAAAGTGTAATTTTTTTATAACAAAAATTCAAAGTAATATGGCAACACTGGAATGAGAAGGCAGTAGTTTTAGTTCAGACTGTCTTTTCCCTTTAATCTCAGCAAGTATTTGTACGTGTGTTTAGGTGCGTACTGGTAACCACTTATAGCAATTAAGGTCCTAACGACGATTGATCACACAGTGTTGAACACAATTTAGTCCATGATCAGTTGACACCACAACCTCACCCATTTTTGTTTTACAACAATACGACTAGGTGATCTTTGAGGTGTGTATCCAAAAATTCAAATTTTTGTTGCAATGTCTTAAGTCCGTGGGCGCCGTATCGTAAGTGGTTAGTGTGTCAGACCACTGCGCGTGAGGTTCCAAGTTCGAATCCCAGAAAACACCAACAAGTTTTTCACGGCCCCACCTCTCGCGAACGTCTGACAGATATCGGAGAGTATTGTTGTCTCGAAAAAGCTTCTCAAACTAAATTGCCCTTCGGATACGGCACTAAACTGTAAGTCCCTTCCATTCCATTCCAAAAATATAACGCACACAACATAAGTGGTTGCGAGAAGCTAGGCCCTGGCACTTAAAGAGCTGTTGCGGCAAATATTTTTTATTTTTTATTCCTTCATAAGGTTACACAACTCTATCCTAAAAAGTTGTTGACGACAAAAAGCTCAGATCGAATGAACCAGGTTCACCCGACGACGCATATCATCGAAAGCCCACGCACTTTATGAAGGAAATAGAAAACGACTTGTGGACTGAACCCATTAAGGTGGTTACTGTTCACCAATATGGTTATGATGGTTCTGGGACAAGGTCAAACATTGACTTCGGACGAAAAAAATGATCTCGTAAAGATTACTCCATTTGAGAACTGATTCGATCGAAATGATCTCCATTCGACTTTAATGGTACCGTAGCAAACAAGCTGTTTAGGGTATTGGACGAGTCATATGCTGAACACTACGAGCAACAAATTCAAGAAACATGATCAAATGAGAATCACCTACGCGACTTGATAAAAAAAAAACAGACTTCGGTAGCAGAATCAACAAGTAATACTTTACAGAAAATACTGAAACCATTACTGCATAATTGCAAGCGTTCCAAACCAAACATTGAGAGCCTGAAGAGCAGCGCAATCAAATCAAATAACCAGAATGATGCAGAACAGAAGTTTTTAACATTGTCAGCATATCCGACCTTAGCGATGTTGAATTATCTGCAAATGCAAAACTCCCTACTGAATATTCTGACTGATCATGCCAAATCAACCCTCTGGTGATAACACCAGGCCAACTATGATCATCGGATAAGGGATATTCATTTGATGGCCCAAAGTCTAGAAGCTGAGACAAACAAAGTGGGGCTGAAAGTAAACACAGCCAAAACAAAAGCCCTGAGCACTTCTAATACCTGCGCTCAACTTAACATTGGCGGACAGTAAATCGCGAAACTTGATAACTTTCTTTATCTGGAAAGTGCGGTCTCGGTTAATCGCTGTGGCACTGAACTGGATATGTGCAGAAGAATCGGGAAGGCTAAAGCTGTGTTTAGAATGCTATCCAAAATCTGGAGATGCAATGCTATCAGCTTAAGAACCAAGCTGCGACTGTTCCGGTCCGACGTAGAATTGGTGCTGCTTTATGGGTGCAGTACTTGGAAGGTGGACACCATTAACACACGCAAGCTGCAAGTCTTCGTAAACAAATGCTTAAGAATCATCTTGAGGATTTTTTGTCCGAACCGCATCTCCAACGAACAACTTTATATGAGAACGGGCCAAGAACCTATAAGCATTACTATACGAAGGAGAACGTGGCAATGGATTGGACACACTCTGCGGCGCCATGCAGTGGAATTCGCTCACCCAGGCAGGCAGAATAGCGGGACGGCCTAGGCAAACGTGACGCAGAACAGTTGAGGAGGAATCGAGTTCTTTAGGAATGAGTTGAAGGCAGCTCAAACGCATTGCAGAACTCCGAATAAGATGGCGAGCAGGCGTGGTTGACGACCTATGCCCTCCAAGGGGTTAAATGATCTCAGTAAGTAAGTAACTTCGATCTTAACTAGCGTTGATAAGGAGCCACTTGCCACCAAAGATATCTGTACCTGCAGCAGAAGAAGAAACGCATTCGAGTTTGTTAGGACTGTAAAAGCTTCTGACGGCTAGGGCAAGAATAACCCGTTCCGACTCCCCACAAAAATGAATACGTTTTTATTGAACCATCGCTGGATTATCTAATAGTAAATCTGCTACGAGGGATATATTACAGAATGGCAAGAGAGGAGCTGACCAAATGCACAGGACCAGCGAAATATATCCATGCCGGCAACAGCATCTGATGTTTAATCGCCGCCGGTCCAATATCAGCAGATGTGAATTGGATCTGTAAACTACGCACATCAAACCATCCCCTCTATGGATTTAGCTAGAAAATGGTAACAGCTGGATTTACGTCTTGGACAGGTTTTTTTTTCCGAGGGTAGGTGAAAATCTTCAATAACACGCTATGAGGATCGACAGTGCGTGCTCTTAGTAGTGTGGGATTTTTACCCACTAAAAAACGTGCCTTCAAACACACTTGTTTTTATTTTTACTACAACCAAGTACTCGACTTATCAAATAGCTTTCATTTCACGAAATAATGACGTTTTGCAGGTAACTTCCCTTTAGAAGTTCCTGCTAGCTCCGCAGTTAAGACGCGGTTACTTATCGCGCTAAGTCTAAAGGTTTTGTTCTTTGTAAACGGCGTAATAAATTTCTTTCATCCAAAACTTGAAGGACTGTTAGCGTGACTTCCTAGTCGACTTTTATGCTTTTTCGCGAAGCTTTTGATTTCGTCTTCGATTATTTTAATGCCAAGATCTCTGTGGATATCACTGTTTCCGATATACCATGGCGCATTAACAATACCTCTTAGCACTTTGTTTTCAAAAGTTTGTAAAATTTTAATATTACTTATTCTGGTACAAAAGCAGAGTTGTATACCATATGTCTATACGGGCTTTAGCACTTGCTTATATAAAAGCAGTTTGTTCTCTATATTTAAAAAAAAAAAAATATTTGGCGCAACAGCTCTTTAAGTGCCAGGGCCTAGCTTCTCGCAACCACTCATGTTGTGTGCGTTATATTTTTCACACGAATGGAAGGGACCTACAGTTTAATGCCGAATCCGAACGGCGATTTGAGAAGCTTTTTCGTGACAACAATACTTTTGGATGTTTGTCAGACGTTCGCGAGAGGTGGGACCGTGAAAAAACTTTTTGGTGTTTTCTGGGATTCGAACTTGGAACCTCATGCGTAGTGATCCGGCATACTAACCACTTACGCCACGTCGCTCACTTCTCTATATTAAGCTTGGAATATTTTCCAACTAACTAATATATTTCTCTATATTTATTATCTAGTTCTTTGCGATTTTTCTTTACATTCGTTTTCTTCTTCAGCTTTGCATCAAGTGTCATTCCAAGATACTTAGCCTCGTTCGCAAACGGAATTTGAGCCGAGTTTAAAAAGATCGGCAAATTATTTATTTTCTTATAAGTAAAGATTACATGAACAGATTTGGTCTCGTTGAGTGCGATTCGCCAAACCTTTGTCCATTCATTTACTCTATCCAAAGCTTCTTGCAGTTTTTCTGTAGTATCTTCGACCGTTTTACCTACTGCCAAGATAGCAGTGTCGTCGGTAAATGTAGCTAGCTTAGTGTCTTCTACTTGTGGCATATCATGTGTGTATAATAGATATAAAACTGGGCCAAGAACGCTTCCTTGCGGTACCCCAGCCATTATTTCCTTAAAATCTGAATATTCATTTCCACATTTGACGTGGAATAGCCTAATGGTAAGGTAGTTCTTTAAAATATTATATAGGTGCTCTGGCAGAACGTGTCTTAGTTTAAACTTTAAGCCTTCATGTCAGATCTTGCCAAAGGCTTGAGAGACGTCAAGGAATACGCTTGAACAAATCTTTTTTTCTTCAAATGATTTTTCGATTACATGTGTTATTCGATGCACTTGTTCAACTGTAGAATTGATGATCCGGAATGAGATGCCTTTCTTCTATTACCGGCTGTATTCGCCTAATCAATCTCTCGAACACTTTGGATATAATTGGAAGGAGCGAAATCGGTCTATAAGACGTTTTTTCATTCGGCGGTTTTCCGGGCTTAAGGACCATTATTACTTCGGCTTGGACAGGTTGCATACTTTTAACGTGATTTGTGGTAGACAGGTCCGGGAGATATCACTACAAGATAAAGGGTTATTGACACTACAGCAAAACTGTATACTTCAACAAAATTCGAAGACCATCAGTTCAAATAGCAGCAGTTTTAGCAGCATCAACGCAACATTCATTCCAGTTACAAATATTACAGAGGTATTGTCTGAAAGCCGTAGGAACACATCCAAGCCGCTTGTTATTCCACACGTCATACTGAAGACTTCAGAGATGAATTGGTGTATGCTCTTTAACAGGCGGGCATAAATCCTCTTCTCTAGTCCTCCCCGTGGGCGCCCGCTGGAAATGTCTAATCCTAGTTCGCTAGTGTTAGTGTCAGCTAAGACTAATACGCACGCATCAATCGTGCGCAGTGGTCATCGAGAATGAGGTAGCAACAGATACTTAACTCCCTGGTGGTGTGAGCTTTAGAACCGTGCCGAAGGATGGAAGACTGGGGGTTAAACAAGTCCTAACGAGCTCCTGTGGGCGACCTGGCAGGGCCCACAGTAAGTTGCGCCTTATCTTAGCATGCCGGTAAACTAAGATCGACCAGTTGTTCCGTGCTTACTCGTGGGAATCAAAATGAATGATGAAAACTTGAACAAACAAAAAACAAAAATAAAATTACAAAAAACACAAAAAAAAGTAATTATACCTGGGGAAGCACTCTCTGGACAGACAGGGATGGAACTGGGGGTCGATGTCGTAGTGTCATCCCCACAGTCTTCCATGTCTGGGCTAGAGAAGGAGTTAGAGGACGTTTTACTGGCTAGCGACAGCGAGGATGCGGACAGCACATTCAGTGAAGCTAGCGCAGTGGGAAGTGAGCAGGCTAGCACTCTCACTTCTGTAATTAAGGGCGATAGTGGGTTGGCGGGTACTCCCATCTTATTAGAGCAGGGCACACGTGAGTTGGCTAGTACTCTCACGGAAGTTAAAAAGGGTAGCAGTGAGTTGGCTGGCACTCTCACTAAAGGTGGCAAAGGATTAGTGACCAAAGGGACTAGTAGCGCAGCTGGCGAGAACTCTGCTGCTCCTAGTTTCTCTGAGGTCGTGCGGAAGGGTAGCAGGAAAAACGCACACCAACTGGAGAAGATACTTGTGCGCAATGCTCGGCGAAAGGTCGAGAGTGCTAAGCGCAAAGTCCAACAGTTCGGGGGGTGTGACGTTAACTCCTTGAGTGCTTGGGATAGGTTGCAGCTTGATCGGGCTAAGGTAGTCTTAGCCGATGAGACTGCCAGGAAGGTAGCGGCCACACAGGCAGGTGAGGCTAGAAGTAGGGAGGGACTGGGGGCCTCTACGAGCGGAGTAGAGCCTCCCAGCGAAACTGAGGGCACAGGCAGGGAGGGGGCCAGTAGGGTGGCGTTCCAAAGTAAAAGGAGCAGATCCGACGATGTCGTGTAACCGAGCGCGGCGAAAAAGTGAAGGCTGATATTTTGTCTTCGGCTCGCACGAACTACGACCCGGAGGACGAGCCCCTTGTTGCTATTGTCAACGAGCGGGAGACCTACGGTCGCCTGTCCATGGACCAGTGGATTACCGTCGAGGAGGAGTTTCAAGATGCTTCTTCTACTACTTTCAAGATACTTCTTGCTGACCCTAAATAAGGAATCGCTGCCATCCCTTGAAAAGGCCAAAGGGATGGTGCGATATAGCATGGGAAAGGTCATGCTAAAGATCATGACCAAGGGTGTTGAGGAGGAGCCCAAAGATGATGGAAGTGATGCAGATAAACCTGCATCACAGTAAGGCTGCGACGGCATGCTTGATCAACTACATCATCAAGCATGACGTCTCGGCCATACTGGTACAAGAGCCATGGAGCAGCGACAACAACCAGATCCAAGGTTTCAAAAACAGGAATTACACGTTGTTCTACAAAGCCAACGAAGGTAAAATCAGGGCTTGTATACTTTTAAAAAACAACATAAGGGCATTTCTTTCGAATAATTTCAGTGACGGCAATCTAGTAGCAGTCTTCTGTGAAAGAGAGGGAAGTAAACCGCTGTGTCTGGTCTCTGCATACCTCCCGTACGAGCTGGTGGAGATTCCATCTGTGAAGTTGAAGCAGTTGGTAAGGAAGGACAACTGGCTCTTCATCGTGGGCTGTGTTGCAAATGCGCACCTCTCGCAATGGGGTAGCAGTGATACTAATACAAGAGGTGAGTGTCTTTTTGATTTCATTCTTTCGACCAAGCTTACCATATGCAATAAGGGATC
Organism: Brachypalpus laphriformis; assembly: GCA_945910035.1. Taxonomy (NCBI): domain Eukaryota; kingdom Metazoa; phylum Arthropoda; class Insecta; order Diptera; family Syrphidae; genus Brachypalpus; species Brachypalpus laphriformis. The sequence goes on from OX246756.1 coordinate 43,088,160, forward strand.
TACGCCAACTTTTATAGTAAGGAACAGATAAGAAGTGATTGATATAACTCTAGATTCTTGTTCTGTTCACCTAACGGTAGAAAAGTGGAGGGTTTTGGAGGAGGCATCTTTTTCTGATCACAGATGGATACGCTTTCAAATTAATTCCCAGACTAGGGCTAGCAACAGCTACAGAAACCCTAAGAGTATGTATACAGAGCTAGTACGGAAACATCTTAAGGATGGGCCTATTCGCAACGGCGATCCTCAAGATATAGATAAGGCGGTAGATAACTTAGGCAAAGTAGTGAACATGGCATTCGAAAGGGCCTGTCCACTAAGAAAGAAGTCCAAGAGGTCCCAACCTCCTTGGTGGAGCAAGGAAATTAACTCCAAGAAAAAACAGGTTAGGCATTTCTACAACAGGGCCAAAGAAATAGGGGACGGTACCACATGGGATGAATATATGGACCGCAAGCGGGAGTTTAAGTACTTAATCAGGCAATCAAAAAGAAAGTCGTGGAAGGAATTTTGTCAGTCCATTGCGGATACTAGTGAAGCTTCCAGACTTCGCAAGATGCTAGCCAAAGACACTTCTGTCCCAAGCTTCATCAAAAAATCTGACGGCTCGTGGGCAGAAAGTAGCGAAGAAGTTTTAGAAACGTTAATTGAAGCTCACTTCCCAGGAAGTACATCGCCAATGGATTCTACTACTAATAGCTACTCGTATAATAGTAGGTCAATAGGGGGCGACGTAGAGAATCTCATTACATGGAAGAATCTGCGATGGGCTATTATGTCATTCGCACCATTCAAAGCACCAGGCCCTGATGGAATTTTGCCAGCTATGCTGCAAAAGCTCCAGCCAGGGTCAGAAGCAGGCTTAGGGAAATTTTTAAACATTGTTTAAGGTCATGTTACGTACCAGTGGCATGGAGGGAAGTACGGGTTATATTCATACCTAAAGCAGGTAAACCAAGCTACACTTCAGCGAAAGACTACAGACCCATAAGTCTCTCGTCATTCCTCCTCAAGACACTTGAAACACTTCTTGATATTCACATCAGAAGTAAGTGTTGCAACGGCATTCTATGCAAAGCTCAGCATGCATATTTGAAGGGGAAATCGGTGGAAACAGCCTTACACGACGTAGTAGGGAAGATAGAAACTAGCCTTCACCATAAGGAATTTGCACTAGCAGCCTTCCTAGATATAGAAGGTGCGTTCATTAACGTAGAAGAAAGGGCCATCAAACAGGCCGTGGAAACTATGAATGTCGAGCATAGCATTACCAATTGGCTCTGCAATATGCTCGGCACTAGAAACATTAACTCCACTATCGGAAACAGTTCAATAAGAAAATCCGTTACCAGGGGGACTCCCCTTACCTCTCCTCTGGGTTCTAGTCATCGATGGGATACTTAAAGAACTGAGCAACACAGGCATAAGCGTCACTGCTTACTCAGACGACGTGGTGATTTTAGTTCAGGGCAAGTTCCTTGACACATTAAGTGAAATTATGGAATCAGCTCTTAATAGTCTTAAAAAATGGGCTAGAGGGTGTGGACTACACATCAACCCGGATAAAACCGAATTGGTACTTTTCAGCAAAAAATACCACCCTTCAAACTGCCTAAGCTAGCAGGGGTGGAGCTTTCCCTTTCGGATCGCACCTTGGTAGATACTTCTTCGATAACCTTGAAGAGGTGAGGTCCCTAAACCATAACAAGGATCTTTTCAGATTCTGTAGGGAGATTAATTGCTTGGGAGAATGGGTTTAGGTTTTCTGCCGTGAAGGTTCCCTAGGGATCGCGATGGGCCCACTTTGGTGCCTAGTGTTTTATGATAACCTCATAACCCTACCTAACCTAACCTAACCTATGCTCTTTACCAATTCATCCCCAGCGGCCTTGAAAAATTCGACCGGTAAGCCGTCAGGTCCAGCAACCTTGCTGGATTTCAACTTGGATATTGCGTTTGGTCAGGTTGACGAAAACGTTGACTACCATCGTCTATGCTGAATGGTTCATTTTGCCTGACAGCGGAATGTTGGTCTTCGTCGCCGTTATATGTACAATCTGCAGAAGTATTTTTTCCATATTCTCAGCACCGACTGTGATTCTACTAAAAGATTTCCATTTTCATCTCTACAGGTTTCTGTACGGTTTCGCTCCTCCGTCATCTTCTTTTTTCATTTTGGTAAAACTTCCGTACATTGTTCCTGGAGTATAAGCTCTCAATATTATCAATAGTGGGCTTCTCATGCTCTTTCTTCTTCTTTTGGAGAAGCCGATTCTCTTCCCGTCTCTTTGGCTTGTAGAGCTCAGAAGCAGCTCTCGTCTTCTTTTGCAGCGCCGCTTTTATGCCACTTGTTTTGCTGCATGCACTCGCCGGCATTCCTCGTCAAACCAGATGTTTCGTGGTGTTGCTCGGGCAAAACCCACCGCATCAGTTGTGGCGTTCCTGATAGCATCTTGGCAGCGTTGCCAATAGTCTTCGGCACTTGATGCTGGTGGCATAGAAGTGACTCTGTGATTGTAGCTAGATCTTAAAAACTACTCTCATGTTTTCAGTTCAGCCCAAAGATTTTGTTAAATCCATTTTTCAACATCCAGAGACGAGAAGTTTCATACAAAATACCCCACTATCATCAAATCGTCAAGCAGTGGTAGGTGTTTCAAAGAACTTAGTCACTAAAAATATATCATTTGGATGTCCTACACGACAATTGTCAATTCTTTTAATCCCCTAGTCTTCAATCCCGTAGTCTTTAATCCCCTAGTCTTCAATTACCTAGTCAGCAGACATTTGAGAACGCTGTCCGAGCTTGGGATCAGCAAACACTCGATAATAATTACAGCTGGATGGCTTATTGAGGTGCTCCCACGGCCTGCATATCTCTTCCTTTGCAATTTTCTAACTTTTTTGCGCAGCCTTTGGCGGATAGTCGGTAGTTGCCTTGAGACCACCGACAAACTATTCCTCAAGAGTATAGTACTTCAATGATTATTTGTATGTTCTTTATGTTACCCTGCTGCACAGCCATACTTGGCCTTGTACTTGTCTTCTTCTTACGCCCCCTTCCACTAGTCCTTTCTCTCAGCTAAAAATTATTTATACGAGTATATATATACAGGTGACGTATGCTTTGATGGTAAGGCCCACCCCGATCATTATCCTGGGTGATAAATCTCTCGAGAAAATGTCCTTAAAATGGCATTCGAAATCGAACCTCCAGGGTTATGCTAAAGACAAACAATGAAGAATGACGCAGTAACCTTTAAACTGTACACAAGGACGAAAAATCAATACGTTTAGGAAAAAAAATTCTTGTGTGTCACTGCCAGGACATACCTTGCATACGCATGCATATAGCACTCTAGCACTAGATCTTTCCTTTCAAATTCTTTCTTGACGTAGGTAGTTTGTTGCACTTTTTTTTTTTCCTGATTACCCTTTTCATGTAACGTTGTCATTAAGGAATACCCTTTGGCAGTACCTCCCAGTCACAGGGTACGCAGCACACGACTTCGTATCCCTAATCCACCAATAAATCTTCAATAATCATCTCCTCCGCTTATTAATAAACCAAAATCTGCTAATGACATATTCACCAATCACCATCTTGCAACAGTTCCATAGTCAGTGTCTCTATTGAAAATTAACTTGGCATGAAGTGTTATCCTCGACAAGGCTACACTTACTCTTTCTCGCTCGCTCTTCTCAGCTTCGCATTAGATCGCCCCGATTGTTTGCCTTTGTCTCTGTTGGATGATTTTAGCCACCCTTTCCTTTACATTCCACAAATGCAAAACGCCTTGCCCCACACACTAAGGCAGCCCCAGGCCAGGGAGTGTGGAACCGTAAGCAACAACCACCCGCACCAGCACCACCATCACCAGAACAAAGAGGTCGAGAGTGTTATCCTTGTATACATTACCGCACACTGTATTATTATGTGATCCGTAAACTCTTATTGTTTTAGCCTCTTGGTACCGTTTATTTGCACCCGGCTCAGTATGGGCATTCCGGGCGGACATGCTTGTTTAGATGGAAGTCAAGTTGAGCGGATGGGGTGTGGGTGGGTGGTTGGTTAGTTGGTTGAGTTGAGGTCGCTGGTTGGTCATTGTTTCATTATTGGTGAATCGCTTTTGTCCGGCTACACCGTGCGGGTGGTGACTGTGTGGAGAGTGTTGCCCTTGTCTCGGATGAAATTTAATTAAGCTACTTTTCGTTAAACGGAAACTAATGGCAGTGATTGGTTTCTGTGTGTTTTCGGTGCCGGAGCGCATATGTATAAGCCATTTGCATACATTAGATGGAGGATTAGAAGGAGATTGTTTTCTGTGGTGCTACTGATGGCGGCCTAATGGAAACACTTGTGGATGGTGTAAGTAAGCGGTATGTCTGAGTACTTCTCAAGCGTATGTTAATTATGAGATCCTGTACAAGATTAATTCGAATAATCAGTAAGATGACTTACAAGGGTTTGCATGTCTAAGTTTCAGTCGGTTCACCAAATATTTGCATGTACGTAAATGTGTGCTATTCAAACCGCGTCTCTGTGTATGTAAAGGAGTCCTTGTCGATCGCAGCACATTTCCTTGAGCAAACTCTTACAAACTTGATTTTTCATATCATCTCAAACCTGGCCATAATGATTCGACGAAGCTCTTTAATGGTATATTGTTGCCAGGCTTAAGATTCCGGTCAAAGTCCCCATTTTCTTATAAATAGGTGACAAGACTCGTTGTTACATCTTCTTCTCTGCTTAGTATCGCCGCAGGTCCTGGCATTTGATCGAACTTTCTTTTGAGAGAGCCCCGTATCTCATGTATTTCCCTGCTTATCGTCAATTGGGACATGAGAAGTATCACGGTAAAAAAGTGCTCTATGCAGCCCAATTAGCAAGAGGTCTCTACAGCCTTTTCTGACAGAATGTAATCCAACGTATATCCGAAATAATTGGGGGCGACTTCAACGCGAAACACCCCTTCTGGGGTTCAAGGTACGCCTCTCAGAAAGGTAGAAAGCTTTATAATGCGGGTATGCAATTCAGTTGTGATTTTCACTCGACGGATAAACCAATATATTGGCCGGCTGATAGAAATAAGATACCAAATCTGATCGATCTCTTTATTGTTAAAAAAATATCTGGCAACTGTATAAAAGTTGAAGAAAGCTTTGATCTCTCCTCTGATCATTCTCCAATCATTATGACGATAAGCGATGCTCTGATTAAAAAAGTAGGACCGGCCAGATTAACCAGCGCGAAAACTAATTGGGATGGCTTCAAAAAGATATTGAAGCAAATATTAAGCTGAGCGTATCACTTAAAACGCCATATGAACTTGAAGTTGAAGTTGATCGCTTCGTCGAAATCCTACAGAATGCCGCGTGAAAGAATACTCCCAAACCTAAGAAAACGCCGGCCAGCTACATTCAAACTTATCCGCAAGACATAAAAGAGATGATTAAGGAGAAGAGAAAAGCGCGCAAAAAATGGCAAAAAACTCGAGCTCCGCAACATAAAGCACATCTTAACCGTTTATACAACTCACTAAAAAGATCTATTAAAGACCTTAAGAATAATGAAATGCAAACTTACCTAGAAAGCTTAACGGCAGAAAAAGATTCTAATTATTCGCTTTGGAAAACTATAAAAGGTATTAAAAAACCTTAAATTCAAGCCGCAACAATTAGGAAAAATCAAGACGAAAAGAGCCAGGCATGATAAAGAGAAAGCGCAAGTTTTTGCCACCCACCTGCAAGAAACTTTCAAACCGTTTGATGGACAAGCTCTTATTCAAAATATAAATACGTCATACTCGTATATAGCCAATAGCGTAATAAGAAATGCAAAAATAACCGAACTTAAGGAAGAAATAAAGAAACTTAAACCTAAGAAGGCTCCTGGATACGACCTAATCACGGGAGAGGTTCTTAAAGCACTACCAAGAAAAGATCAAATTAAACTTCTGTTCATTATAAACGCCGCGATTAGACTAGAATATGTTCCCAGTCAATGGAAAGTCGCCGAAGTAATAATGGTCCTTAAGCTCGGAAAAACCGCCGAATGAAAAAACGTCTTATAGACCGATTTTGCTCCTTCCCATTATATCCAAAGGGTTCGAGAGAATATTGATTAGGCGAATACAGCCGGTTATAGAAGAAAGGAATCTCATTCCGGATCATCAATTCGAATTCAGAAGTAAGCATTCTACAGTTGAACAAGTGCATAGAATAACACATGTATTCGAAAAATCTCTTGAAGAAAAAACGATTTGTTCAAGCGTATTCCTTGACGTCTCTCAAGCCTTTGACAAGTTCTGCCAGAGCACCTATATAATTTTTTGCAGAACTACCTTACGAATAGACTATTCCGCGTCAAATGTGGAAATGAATATTCAGATTTTAAGGAAATAATGGCTGGGGTGCCGCAAGGAAGCGTTCTTGGTCCAGTTTTATATCTATTATACACTCGTGATATACCGCAAGTAGAAGGCACTGAGCTAGCTACATTTGCCGACGACACTGCTATCTTGGCAGTAGGTAAAACGGTGGAAGATACAACCGTAAAACTGCAAGAAGCTTTGGATAGAGTAAACGAATGGACAAAGGTTTGGCGAATCGCTTTCAACGAGACCAAATCTGTTCATGTAAATTTCACTTATAAGAAGATAAATAATTTGCCGACCTTTTCGAACTCGGTTCAAATTCCGTTTGCAAACGAGGCTAGGTATCTTGGAATGACACATGATGCAAAGCTGAAATAGAAAACGCATGTAAAGAAAAACGAAAAGAACTAGATAATAAATATAGAGAAATGTATTGGTTACTTGGAAAATATTCCAAGCTTAATATAGAGAACAAACTGCTTTTATATAAGCAAGTGCTAAAGCCTGTTTGGACATATGGTATACAACTTTGGGGTTGTACCAAAATAAGTAATATTGACATTTTACAAACTTTTGAAAACAAAGCACTAAGAGGTATTGTTAATGCGGCATGGTATATCAGAAACAGCGATATCCATAGAGATCTTGGCATTAAAACTATAGAAGACGAAATCAAAAAATTCGCGAGAAACCATAAAACTCGACTAGAAAGTCACGCAAATATTACAGTCCTCCAAGTTTTGGATGAAAGAAACTTACTACGCCGTCTACAAAGAACCAAGCCTTTAGACTTAGCGCGATAAGTAACCGCGTCTAAACTGCGGAGCTAGCGGGAACTTCTTATGGGAAGATACTTGCAAAACGCCCTTATTTCGTGAAATAATAACTACATGATAAGTCGAATACTTAGTTGTAGTAACAAATATAAACAAGCGTACTTTGAAGGGAGGGTTTTTAGTGGGCAAGAATCCCACACTACTATGAGCACGCACTGTCGATCCTCATAGTGTCTTGTTGAAGATTTTCACCTACCCTCTCCGAGAGACCGCAGTGCTAGACCGAATCATATGCCCTCCAATTACAATAATAATAGGAAAAATGTGGATACTCTATCTATATCGCAAATGCCCAGTTCTATGCAGCGAAAATCGCGGAAAAAAGTTCATAACCAGAAATGAAGAGAGTGGATTACCCCCTCGCCTAACTTTTTTTCTTAATTTATTACCACAATAGGACGTATAATATTCCAAAGCTTGATTGCCTTAAATTAAATACTCTACGTAGTGAGTTCCAAGTATTCCCGACCTACTACACTTCCAAAATTATGGAAAAAAATTTCTTTTCCAGACGATGATAGTCAAAATTTTCATCCACATGACAAAGTGAAGTGAGGATAGCAATATCCTAGTTGAAGACAAACAAGGCTGCTGGACCTAACGGCTTACCGGCCGAACTTTTTAAGGCAGTTGGAGATGGATTGCTAAAGAGCATACAACAACTCATTCCTAGATATGGTCAGACGAGTGAATTCTTCTTCTTCTTTTTTTTCAGCGAGGTTATGATCCGAATACAAAGGGATCATAACCCTCCTACTTCACAACATTGGTACTGATCCGCCTGTGGGGTTCGTCTATTTGACCTCAGAAAATATCGGCAGGCCTCCCGATTTTGAATCACTCGGGTACTGAGGCCAATGAAATGCCGATGTCGTCGCATTTGTATGATCCGGGCGTTTATAGGCCTGCCTCTCCAGCCTCGGGATGTCTTTGGAACGTTCATTGATATTGCCTTTTTAACAGGGTTGAAATGAACTCTCTTTGAACGCGGCAATAAAAGCTGAGCCGGTCGCGCTATATTTTCACTCTGCTGTCATACGAAGCATCTTCATCCTTCCTTCCTTTCAACTTAGAGGGTATTTTTCTGTCACAGAAGATAGCGGAATTTTCTCGCCACTTCATCCACCCTACGCTTACGCGATGATTGATATCGTCATCACAGGTTGCTTTGCTATTGATCATAGATACCAGATATTTGAACTTTTTGCACTTGGGAAGCACTGTTCCATTCAAATAAATGTCTGGAATAGGTGTGAGTGGATCAAAGGACGGGCAGCACAAATACCCTGTCTTTTTTGCCTTAATGCGATACCCATTTCCCTCCAAAACGTCCGCCCACACATTAAGTGTTCGTTGCAGGAATGTAGGATACTCACTTATGATAGCTCCACCGTCAGCAAAGAATAACTGATGTACCTTGGAGTCCATCACTTTACCTTCAAGCAGATAATCAAGGACTCAAAACGCTTCGCAGGTGCACCCCGACTTTGATTGGGAACTCTTCGGTTACTCCAGCGGGGCATCTTAGTCTTGCCTTTGCTCCTTCGTATATGTCCATGATCATCTGTACATAGGTTTCTGGAACCCCTCGATGTCTTAGCGCCACCCATATCAGATCTCGTTGTTGTCTGTCGATTGCCTTTTCAAAGTCAACCAATATAATATGCAAATCCCTTAAGGAATCACGATGTTTTTCCGTAATTATGCTTATACTTTGGATTGTATCTGTGGTTGATTTACCCGAGACAAACCCGCACTGATCAGCAGATAGCCGTATTATTTTTCGCATTCGGCCACCTAGTACCCGCTCAACGATCTTCATGATGTATGACATCAGCTTGATCGAACGGTAGTTATCACAGTTTCGCATATCACCCTTCCCTTTGTATACAGGGAGAAGGTAACTTTCCCTCCATTGATTCAGCATTGGATCACCTCGCACAAATTTAGAAATGAGAATTCTGAGCCATCTGAACCCGGCGTCTCTCATCTTTTTCCAGAACACAGAGGGCATCTTATCTGGCCCAACCGCTTTTCGTTTTTTGGAGTATTTGACCGCCTCACTAACTTCTCCGACTGTTATGTCGGGTATTTCTTCACAGTTAGGAGTGGCTCTTGGAAAGTATAGCCGGGGAAACTGTTCATTTAAAAGTTCTTCACAATACTGCCGCCACCTCTGCAGAATTTTGTCGTCATCCACAAGAAGCTGGCCATAAGCATTGTTAATGAACTTTGGCGAACGAATCTCCTGAGCATTCCTCCTCCTTTGGGCGGGATAGCCTTGTTTGCATCAGCAACCGGGGAAGATATTTCTCCAGCTCCCGATACAGGCCCTCCGTACTCTCAGCTTGAAGCTGGGCGCACTTCTCTTTAGCTTTTTTCTTGCAACATCTGTATTCCATTTCGAGGCGAGCTTTGTCGTCTCTATTATTAGAGGGGTACTTTGACTAAGTTTTGAAAGCCGCTTTCTTCTCATTTATCACTTTCTTAGCTTCATTACTCCACCACCATGTTTCTTTGGCGTGTGGATGGTGGCCTTTTGAAGCTCCTAGCAGTGATTTGGTCTTTTTTAAGCAAGTTCACTGTAAGGAATCCCACATATTTTGTGCTCTGCACTCTTCATCCTCAGCTCCGTTGATGGTGTGAGAGAGGTAATTTTTCATCACGAAAACAAAAGCCTCGCTTTTTTCTTTGTCCAGATGGTACCACTTGATTTTCTGAGAGACCCTTGTTTATTTGATTTTCTTTGGTGTCTTCATAAAAATTTCGGTTAGCAGGAGACGGTGTTGCCGAGCGATCCCCTCTCCCAGGATCACTTCGCAATCTTTTACCCGAGGCTTCATGAAACTGGCTACCAAATGGTAGTCAATCTGGGTTTCATCTCCACCACTGCTGAAAATGATCAGGTGTCGGCTTTGTTTGATGAACATGGTATTTAACACGATAAGACCGTGTGGTTTGCACATGCTTAGGATGTCTTCACCAGTAAGGTTCCTGGTGCCGTATTCTAGTCCTCCATGGCAGTTTCATAGTCTCCGTTTGATTTCCCGACATGTCCATTCAAATCTCCTCCAATAAACAGAAACTCTTCGTTTGGAATATTCTTAAGGAGATTGTGGAAATCTACGAGTGTATCAGACGAATGTATGCCTGATAAATGGAATCTCGGAATCGTTTGTCCGATCGTCAAGAAAGGAGACCCCTCAACTGCGCCAGTTATAGGGGCATCAGTCTCCTCAAGTCCTTTTTTGCGATATTGTGTCAACGCTTGAAACTTGTTATCAACAGTCTGATGGGTCCCTATCAATGCGGTTTCAGGCCAGAAAAGTCCACCATCGATCAAATCTTCACCCCTAAGCAGATGATGGAGGCCGCCTATGACAGCATCCATAGAGGATAGCTATATAGAGCCATGTCTAGTTTCGACATCCCTACCAAACGTTTTCATCTGAGCAGGATGACGATAGTGAATGCTCGCTGCTCCATCAAGGTCAGTATGACCTCACCGAGACCTTTGATGTCAAAAAGGTTTTAGACAATGTGACGCACTGTTGTGTGACTTCTTTAATATTGTACTTGAACGGATTGTGGGGAACTCACAAGCCAACACTAGAGGCACAATCTATCAAAATTCCGTACAACGGATTGCATACGCCAACGATATCGACATTATTGGAAGAACTCAGCGGGCTGTCACTGGTGCGTTTGCAAGCATTGAAGCAGAAGCAGACAAAATGGGTTATTGCTATTAACAAAAAGGGGCAATCAACATCGACGAATTGGACAGAATGTCACAGTGGGCAGCTACAACTTCGGGGTAGTAAGGAACTTCATCTACCTTGACTCCGCTTTTAATTCTGAGAATGATATCACCGCAGAAATCAAGCGAAGAATAACTTTTGCCAATCGTCTTTTCTTTTCTTTTTTGACTAATAAGACAATTCAACAGTAAAGCCCTATCTCGAAAAACTAAGGAGACTCTATATAAGACCCTGATCATCCCAGTTCTGCTTTACGGCGCTGAACATTGACTTTATTGAAGACGAACGAAGATATACTTGGTCGCTTCGAGTCAAAAATTCTTCGTAAGACGTTCGGTCCCTTTTGCGTTGACGAGTTTTGGAGGAGAAAATTCAATGACGAACTATATGAGCTGTACAGAGACATCGACCAAGTCAAAAAATCCATATTGGACGTTTGAGATGACTAGGACATGTGGCTACCAGGGAAGTTGAAGCGCTTTTAGAGTTGATTTCTCGCAACCTAAAAGCTTCCGAGGACTCTTCAATGTTGTCGCAGAAAAGTCTTCAGGAGCGTCGTTGCTCTTTCCTCGGTGAGGTTTTATATTTCCTGAGAGACATTTTATAGGTGTACCAATCGGCCGTCTCGCGGGAGTTTTTAGCAAAATTAATAAGGAGTCTGCTGTTTTTCCGAGAGAACTGAGATTTGCATTCCACCAAGGTGGTTTCTTCTTTCCTCGGGAATTGCGGTTTGGGCACGCCACAGACAAGCCACCGTTAAGTGCCAGTGTTAGAGTGTTGACCAACCTGTCAAGATCATAGTGCTAGTAGGTTCAGTAGGCAAATGGCAAATGGAAGGTGCAACACACAAATTCAAGGGGAACTCAACCAACTTGGAGTGCGCAACTAGAGGTAATTAGCTATAGATGGAGCTAAATGGAGAGACTTGTTGGTTAAGGCCCAGGTTCACCTCGAACTGTAGCGCCACTTAAGTAAGTAAGTAAGACTTTCTATAACTGCGAAGAATAAATGTGAAGTAAAAATAAAAATTATGCATAAGAATATTACAAACGTCAAAAAAAAAGTAAAGTAAAATTCTACCGACGGCCTTCATTTCAATTCCCCTGCACACCAAAGAATCAGGTGATGTGGATTGTAAAATCAAAGTAGTGCACCTTTTCGTACTTCTTACCCATCTCATTCGTATTTCAAGAGTAGGGTGGAACCTCGCTAAGGAGGGGGTCGTCGAGTGGTCCACCTATAAAGAAAGCGTGAAGCTCCTCAAGAAAGAGATTAGGTTCGCAAAAACGACATCGGGAATAAGCGCGGAAGAGGTGGGTTATATAATAGATCATGACAAGATAGCGTATGCAATTAAATTATTTTCTCCATATAAGGCACCAGGAATGGATAACATTCGACCTGTGATGCTGCAAGAGTCAGTGGATATTGCTATTCCATGGCTCAAACGTATCTTCACAGGATGCCTTAAGCTAGGTTATGTTCCTAAAGCATGGCGGGAGGTGCGCTTTGTTTTCATTCCCAAAGCAGGGAAAGTGAGCCATACAAACGCAAAAGACCTGAGACCTATCAGTCTATCGTCCTTTTTGCTGAAAACTTTGGAACGTTTGATAGATGTATATATAAGAGGTGTGATCGGCGATGATTACCTATCTAAATCACAACACGCATGCATCTGCGGCAGATCGGTAGACACGGCCCTCCACCGGGTCGTATCGAGCATAGAAAGATCCCTCCACTTCAAGGAGTTCACTCTTGGGTCGTTCCTGGACATTGAAGGAGCGTTCAACAACGTAAGCTCTAACGCAATCCTGAACAGTCTGCACAGAGCGCATCTCAACACCGGCCTCTGCAACTGGATTGCGCAGATGCTTCAATCAAGGATTATATCTTCAACGCAAGGAGATGTAACCACCATCCGGAGAAAGGTCTGCAGAGGAACACTCCAAGGTGGAGTCTTGTCCCCACTAATATGGCTCCTTGTGGTCGATGAGATCTTGGTAATACTAAAGGAAAACGGCTTCAACGTGACGGCCTATGCGGACGATGTCGTTATCCTGGTTTCGGGAAAATTTCCTCCAGTCCTAAGTGAAAGGCTCAATTTCGCGCTACAACTAGTGGATAACTGGGTCAACAGCAAAGGGCTGGGAGTGAATCGTTCAAAGACGGAGGTAGTTCTCTTCACTAAGAGGAGATCAATTCCTACCTTCAGACCCCAAATATTGGTGGCACTGAACTAAGTATCTCAAGTTCAGCTCGGTATCTGGGCGTAGTTCTAGATTCCAAACTAAACTGGAAGGAAAATATTGCCGAACGCGTTAAAAAAGCAAGCGTAGCTTTCAGCAATACGTGGGGCTTCAAACCGGCTGTGGTGTACTGGATATACACGGCGGTTGTAAGACCCATTCTCACATATGGTTCACTAGTATGGTGGACGGTACTTGAGAAGCAATACCTGCTTTCAAACCTCACCAAAATCCAGAGTGCGGCGTGCATCGGAGTCATGGGATCAATAAGAACAACACCAACAGCGGCAATGGAAACCATGCTTAGTTTCATTCAGCTTGACATATACTGCAGCAGTCTGGTGGCTAAAACCGCTGTAAGACTGAGAGAAGGCCGGTTGTAGTCATCAAACCTTTACGGCCATGCCTCCATTCTGTCCCGATGGGGGATCACCAGCGGATTGACGGGAACTGATCACATGAACTCGACGCTAGCATTCGAAAGGAAACTCACTACAAGAATTCCCGATAGAATATACTGGAAGAATCGAAGAACCATGAAGAAAAAGGAGTTGGCTTTCTATACCGACGGTTCTAAGATGGACGTTGGCATGGGAGCCGGAATTTATTGTGAGGCCCTAGGAATAAACCTCTCCTTTAGAATAAACGACGACTGCAGCGTCTTCCAGGCCGAGGTCGCAGCCATTATACAGACTGCTGAAATTATACGCGAGAGTAATATCGTTGGCAAAACGATCACTGTCTATATAGACAGCCAGGCAGCCGTTAAGGATCTGGACTCTGCCGTGGTTAGGACGAGGCTCGTGAGAAGCTGTAAATCACTCTTAAACGAGATATCTAGAGCCAATGCGGTGACCCTCTGCTGGGTACCAAGGCATATGGATATCGAAGGTAACGAAAGGGCTGACGAGCTTGCTAGGAAAGGGTCGGCGCTGCACTTATCGCTGGCCCTCCCCTCTGTAGCAACCCTAATCAGTTCCTTGCGGAAAAAAATAAAGGATGAAGCCACCAGTCGAGCAAACAGACGCTGGGCTCATCTGGAAACATGCGCAACGGCCAGTGCGCTATGGCCGGCCCACAGCAAGAAGAGATCAACCTCTCTGGTAAAACTTAGTCGTTATAACGCACGGGTAGTTTCTGGAATAATTACCGGACATTATGCCTTTGGCGTTCACGCGGAGCGACTCCGTGTGCTGCATAATGACTATTGCAGAAGTTGCAGGGGCGAAGAAGAAATTGAATCTGTTCGTCACCTTTTGTGTGACTGTCCTGCCCTATCCGTCAGAAGAATGAGGACTCTTGGTAGTTACTTCTTCTCGGAGCTGGAGGACTTGGGTAGTGTTGAGCTAGCGGACCTCCTGAGATTCATATCACTTTCTGGATGGTTCTAACGGCGGATTTTCTTTACAGCGTTTCCAGGGTTAAATGATTGGCCACAATGGACCCGTACTGTTGGTCTGAGTGAGCAGTGACTCCTTGTCACAAGGCACCCATCTACCTACCTACCTACCCAATGTGAACGAAAAACTGGACAGATCTGTGTGGTCTCTTGGCAAGCCAGATAAAACTGGATAATAAAAACGTGTAAGGAGTCTTAATGACCATTGGCAGTATATTGGCATATAATAAGTAGAACTCGTAAAATACTAGTATCACAAGATGGCCGTGCATTAATCTCACAAGACTAGTCTTAAGTTCCAGATTAAGATTGTGTTCTAAGATTGGTCTGAGATGACATGAACGTTTAGACTCTGTTTTCATACACCACAATCTAAAGGAGGAAGATCGGAGACCCAACTTGCTGTCAGTCCATCTAAACAGAATGACGAGGGAAAAGTAAAAAACATGTCGTAAATGTGAAGAGGCAGGTCTTGATTTTCGTGGGTCATAACGATACCAGCTGCCTGCATCTTTTTCCTCAAAACCTATATTTTGAAAAGACCGTAACGAAAGGTTTTACTTTGTCTGGAATCCGTGAGTTAAACATTTAATATAGCCTTAGGTTAACCTCTTTGCCTAACGTCAATAAATTTGACGAACGGCTGTTGAGAGGTATTGGGGTAAGGAGCTCAGATCATAATGAAGGTCTACTACCTTACCACAATATATTCGGAGAGATCCAGGTCGCCTGATAATCCGCAACCAAACAAAGGTTTCTACTGGGATGAGAGAAACCATTACAAACATTAAATCCATAGTCCCAAAAAGTCTTCTTCTCATCTTCCCCATTCACCTAGCAACCAAATAGGTATACATATGTACATATCGGATTATGAAAGAAAAACTGCCCTTGGCAACCCTAATCACCCGCAGATAAGGCTTTCGCCGTCAGATTTTCACCCTTCCTTGGAGCACATTCTTTTTCTGCTTATTCTTTGTTTCTGTTTTTGTTTTCCAAACGGTTAGTTAGAAGTCATTTGTATTGTTATCCTTCACTCAACACACCCCCAACAACAGCTCTCGGTCGTCCTAAAATTCTTCAATGCCTTGCAGGACACGGCCACTTCTTTCACCCAAAGTTATTCCGCCAAAAAAAAAAAAGAGTCATCGCAAGTCTACCAACTACTCGACTCCACAGGCGTTCAACTCGCTTGAGAGATTCGGCAAATCTGTGGGTGTGGAGAGACGGGAGGGATTGACGGTGGTTAACTGTACACACTTGTTATTCGCCCCATCCTGCTGGCGCTGGCGTAGTCATCGTCGTCGCTGTAGTCTGCCCTCGAGGGTTGAAGTGTAAAACGTACCCCAAAAACGACTGACCGACGAATGGATCTCACCGTCAGTCTGTTGGTGCCAAATGTCTGCAGGGAGTGATGGAGACTATGACTTCGACGACGACGACAACGAGGACGTAGGTCTTATCCTTGTTTCACATATTCATAGCCAAAGTTCAGCGCAATTTTTATTGATATTCGGGCGCGCTGCGGGTTTGGGGGTGTGGACCGACTCTTTGGTTGTTGATACACTCGTGTGTCATCCACACACATGTATGGACACTTGCTAAACAAGACAAGGGCATGGACATGTACAAGTATACAAGGGGTTGCGGGTGGTTCGTTGGTTCATCCCCCACAAATAAGTGGCAAAAATTATGGCCAGCGTGTTGATTTTCTTTGAATCATTCACGAGTGTCTTAGGCTCGGTTTACCCCTTTCATACCAGCGGCGTGTGTGCGACCTGGGGGATGATTAATAATGGGGGTGAATTATTATGATTAGACTTGAGCCGAATTTAACAATAGTGTTGCCTAGTTGGTCTTTCGTGCGGCTCATTGTTTGTAAGTTTTAACAAATGAAAGGTTCGAGTTGCTCGCAGAAGTTCGCCACCAGAGTAATAATGGTCAGTGTGGCGAATTAAGGCGGCTTACAGGGTGTGAGGTTAAATGGCGAAATACACTTGAAAGGACCACCCGGTGGTTGAGTGGAAGGATTTTTTTTTTTTGCCTTCTGAATACTTTTCTCTGCTCCTTCTTTGTTCCAGTTTATTTCAGGGCTTTATTTTTTTGCTTTTTTGTTGCTTTTGCTTGCCTTTTGGATGTCCCGCGTGTTGTATCCTTCTTTGTTTTCTGTTATGGCTGGCAATATACATTTTCTTGTGTATTTGTATTCTCTTGCCATCTTCCAGCGCTTGGTGTGGGTGAATGGGGGTGGTGGTGGGTTTTGGTGTTTCTTTATGTTTTGGTATACTTTATTTATATTTTGCTTTCTCCCCCTCCGAGGTTGATATTACGTTTGTTCATGTCTGTACGTGCAAGGATTTATGTTCGTTTTTTTTTTTTGTGTTTTTCTTTTGTTCTCCTGCCGTTGGATGCGGTGGTTTTGTAGGGTGAAATGGTAAACTGCTAACGTTGACTGTTTGTATATGGATTTGTACAGTGAGTCAGAAAATTGTAAGGGTGTAGATGTAATGTTTATTCAAGGCAGGTTGTTGTAGTCACAGCATCTTTGTTAGCAATGCCCAACTCAGACATGATGACCAGATAATGGGTCTACATGTTGACTGAATGATCTATATTTTAAGACTTCCGTATCTGCATTGCGTTCGGTTACATATTCGTATATGTGGCCTGAATTTCAACTACAGACTTTAGCCTTAAAATTCGTCAAGATTATCTACAAGTTGTTTCGGTCATTGAAGTAATTATAATCCCTGGTGTCGCATTTAAGTACTCGATAGGTAAGTATACCGAGATTGGTTTGGTAGGGCTTTCGTTCTAAAAGTCGCACGCGTGGTTATCTCGGACTTTATCAATAGTTCACACAGAGTTTCTTTCCATGATGTTGTATTGTACACCAATTATTAAAGAATTGCAACTTACAGCGTATTTAGTGCATACTTACTTTGCTTTTTTTATCCTGTATCCCCTTGTGGGTCCTAGGGCCTCTTCTACGCCTACGCGCCATCGTGTACGGTTTCAAGGTTCCACATACTATTGTAATTTGTTAATATGTCATCAGCGTATCAGCTTCAATTTAATTCAATTCCTCCTAGCAGAAAAGTTGACAGGTCATCCAGGAATATCGAAAAGAGTAGGGGGCTCATGAGACAAGCCTGCATAACACCCACCTGCGAGTCAAACCACTTTGAAACGCCTTTTTCATCATATACTGTAGTCCTGTTCTTCTCGTAGAGGCTTTGTATGATTTTTAAAACTTTTGTTGAAATCCCAAGGTTACTGAATTTATAGAAACTGACTTTCTGTCAATTGAGTCAAACGTCGCTTTATAGTCCACAAAGAACGCGTACAGTGTTTTACCCTTGTCCAGGTAAGACCTAGCAATGCTTGACAGTGTACAAATATGGTCCACCTTAGAATAGTTCTTCCTGAACCTCTACCCAAGCTGTCAACCGGTCTAAGATGATGCCCGTGAATACTATCATTACTGGGTTCAAAAATGATATATATACATCTGCAGTTGCTTGGGTCACTCCGTTTTTTAAATTATGTATATTCCATCTAAAACTGTCAGGTACTTCTGTTTGATCTGAGGCTGTTCTCTTTACGAGAACGAGGATTCTGACCGGTCTGACTCAGCCAGTGCTAAAAGGTGTCAAAATCCGCATTTCCAATGAAGCCAACTATCTAGGAGTGATTTTGGATAAAAAGCTTCATTGGTCTAAACACGTCGAGTCGAAAACATCCACGGCGCTCTCAGTTTTCTGGCAGTGTAAGGGTGCTTTTGGCAAGACATGGGGCTTGACACTAAATACGGTTCTTTGGATCTACACGGCTATGATAAGATCATTCCTCGCATATGCGTCGATTGTTTGGTGGAAGGGGCTCTCGTGTAAATATGTAACTGCCTTTTGCGCGAAACTCCAAAGAACCGCTTGTCTCGGCTGCACTGGAGCTTTTTTAAGTACGCCTGGCTCAGATCTAGATGCTTTGCTGAACTTACTTCCTCTCAATACTTATATCATGGGTTGCACTATCAAAGCCATCCATCGTCTTAGAGGGGTGGTTTTTGGTATACTGCTACTGCACACTGCAATTTTGATGAACTTGTATGGCACTAATCTTACGACTCCGCTCTTATGGATATGCCGTCTGACTCAATGACACCAGAACTTCAAAATAAATACAAATATTTGGCGCAACAGCTCTTTAAAGTGCCAGGGCCTAGCTTCTCGCAACCACTCATGTTATGTACGTTATATTTTTCACACGAATGGAAGGGACCTACAGTTTAATGCCGAATCCGAACGGCGATTTGAGAAGCTTTTTCGTGACAACAATACTCTCGGATGTTTGTCAGACGCTCGCGAGAGGTGGGACCGTGAAAAAACTTTTTGGTGTTTTCTGGGATTCGAACTTGGAACCTCATGCGTAGTGTTTCGACACACTAACCACTTACGCCACGGCGCCCACCACTTCACTTCAGCTATGCGCAAATTCAGAGTCGACTTTCCTTGTGTTCAGGACTGGCTTCGGCTAGAGTCTGAGTCAGGAATGGAATGCAATCGTATTTTCACGGATGATTCCAAAACCAGTCATGGGACTGGTGCTGGTGTCTTCGTGGAAGTCAACAACATGAGACATCTTTCCTCGTTAGGCAAATATGCGTCTGTTTGCCAAGCGGAAACTTATGCAATCCTAATGACCATGAACTATGTTCTGAAGAACGGGTAGAAGGGCCGTAGTATTTCTGTCTGTAGTGACAGTCAGGCTACGCTAAAGACCTTGCTTAACCCTTTAACCACTTCCAAAATAGTTCGTGAAACCAAAAACTCTTTGAACTCGGTCACAAGGCTGAATTATCTGTCTCTTATCTGGGTCCCAGGTTACACTAGGATCCTGGAGAACGAGATCTCCGATGAGATTGCTAGACAAGGCTCAGAGAAGGCTTTATTAGGTCCCGAGCCCGCGTTGGGTCTCCCTGCGTCCTCGGTTAGGGCTTCCATTGACGATTGGGTCTCTCACGATCACAATTGTATGTGGCATGACTCTCTAGGATTTAGGTTGAGTAAACGTATGCTCCTGGACGTCTGTAAGAAATCAACGGCATTCTTGCTGTCTCTCAGCAGAAAAGACTGTTGACAACTTTTTGGCGTCTTGATAGCCCACTTTACTTTCGCCAAGCACCTTAACGTACTGGGCTTGAGTGACACTACAATCTGCGATGCTTGTGGAGAGAGCGACAATACCGCGGAATATTATCTCTGTGAGTGTCCGACCTTTACTCGTATCAGGCGGCAGGTCCTCGATGCTGATGTGGTAAGTGCTGGTACTGTAAGCTCCTCATCAATGAAGTGCTTGCTTGGTTTTCTTAGAAAGACAAGGAAATTCCAATAAAATGGGTAAATTAGGATTTTTTCTGTGGTAGCACCACTTGCGTCTGAGTAGTCCAAAAAAAAGCAGGTACCTCAACCTCATCGAAAATGAAGTTATATATCACTGTTAGTTTTTCCAGGAACTCATTTGTTGCACATTTGAAAAACTCATACGGAATACGGTCTCTCCCGGTGCTTTATTTAAATTGCATCTTTGAATGACTCTGCAGGCGAACCCCACAGACGGATCAGTAGAAATGCGGTGAAGTGGGAGGGTTATCATCCCTTATTTTCGGATCATAATTTCGCTGATAAAAGGAAGTAGAAGAAGAAGAAGCATCTTTGAATGACTCTGCAGACGTTCTGTAATATAATTTTGCGGTCTAATGCATCGACTTTCTGGAACAGCAGCCCATAATAGAGCTGGATTGCACTACAAGGTGGTTTAGCAGCTGTTCAAAATGTTCGGCTGGAATTGGAGCTTTAACTTGGATACACCATGTAATAGTCGTGCCGTTATAGTTCTAGCAAATTTCGATAGTGCACCACTGTCCTTTATCTCAGCCACATATTGAGTGTAACTTTTCTGTTTCTTTCTGGTTTTGTATTTCATATTTCATATTTAGGCGAACGCTCTTTTCCGGACTGCTGCACGTTCTCAGTCTGATTTTTCTTTAATCTTCCAACCGGATGGAAAGGATTAGCTGCGTCCGCTATGCTGGTAGTGAATATACCCAAGCTACGAATTGAATACATATCCGATTCGTCTATACTAGTTTTAAGCTTACGATTTAATAAGGACGTATATTTGAGTGCAGAACGTTCCTTCTCTTGAACTTTTGGTAATAAATTCATCTGTGGGATGGCTGGCTGCAGAGGAGTCCCTAGATTTACCGCAACTGTTAAGGGCATATGATACGAGAAAGTTTGACCGTTCACATTTAAGTCGGTTGCACACTTCATTCACTTTCTCCGCACAAGGCAGTAGTCAATCGTTGAGCATGCAGTGCCTCGATGTTTTTCAAAATCGGTTTTGACTTATGATCAGCCTTTTGACAATTTTCCGAAACTTAGCGTGCCGTATCCTTGCGTACATTAAGTATTGATTAAATATTAATTTTTAGCAAAATAAATACCAGTAACTAGCTTAATTTTGAGAAGCAGTAATTAAAGTACCGTTATATGAATTTTCACCAAAAAAGTCTGGTACGCTACCTTGGAGAGGTTTCTGAAAAAATCGATTTTATTTTTTTTAAACTTAATCTTAGGTTAAAACAAATTTTTGAAGTCACAAAGTAGCCTTGAATTGTGACAGTGCAAAGTCGACATAGAAAGCAAGCATTTAGGATTCAACATATCCGTACTTTTATAGAAGTGTCGAGAATCCTTAGAACCAATTAATAACTAAGGATTTGCATTAAAAACTTTATGATTTATGTTCAGGTAATTCTCTGACTCACAGTACATGAGTACATCCATATGCAATAAAACAAATGTCAGGATTAACGTTGAATCGCAACGGCAACACGATGTCATGCTGTCTCTCCCTCTCTATGTATATGTCAGTGCTGTGTGTGTGTGCATTTTTACATTTCAACCTCATGAATTGAAATCGAGCACACGGTGTGCTTTAAAGCAAGGACATACAACAGGCTGGCAGGAGGAAAATTCAGCAACGCTACATAGATGCTAGGCTCCCACAGCCGCCCACAGAAAAAGCAAATAAATAAAAAGCTCATTAATTTGATAAATCGAATCGGCAAAGAGAGAACACTGCTCCATCGTTCAGTGTTCAGTTCTCGGCCGTTGTTATTGTTGTTGTTGGAAGGAAGTTCGCTGTAGTGGATGGTGGGGTGGAATAGGTGGTTGGTCGGGGTACTCTCGTCGTTTGTTGGAGTTTCATTGCGCTTCGTCCTATTTTGGTCCTTCTCCTTTTATATTCTTTTTGCAATCCTGTGCGGATTTTTTTTTTCTTCTATTTCTTGTGAATTTTATTGTTGGGAAAACGAAGAGAAGAAAAAAAAAGGCGAAAGGAACGAATAAAAAAAAAAAAACTAACAGAAATGAGGTCATTTTTTCTTGGTTCTTCTCCTGCTTTGATATCAATTTAGTAATACAATGGAATAAAAACAGGAGCAAGTCGGTGGGATGATGGGCTTTGGTGTTGTGGGGTTTGTTTTAGGACGATCGGTATGGTAGTATGGTGGTTCGGATACTTTGAGGGAATTTATTATTTAAGTGCTGCGCTCTTGGAATTTAAGGTGGGAAAATTATATAGAATGTGCGCTCATTTGTTGTTATTTTTTTTCTTTCGTTGCTGGAGCTAGAATGACTGGGATTAAGTTTATTTTTTCGAGGGTGTATAATTAAAGAATTTCCTCTTGGAGTGATTTTTTGAAGATCCCTTTTTTTTTTTTTTTTTTAAATGAGGCTTGTAAATCGGATTAAAAATGTTACTGCGGGACAGAGAGTGATGAGTTCGGAAGTTTGGACATTGGGTCTAATTAAAATTTAGGTATTAATGTAGAGACACGCGCCTGAAGTTTTATTCCTTATCTTTTCGACTAGTAAATCAATTATCGCAGCAGGAGAATTGTTTGTCTAAAATGGTAACAGATCATGACGTTTTCGAGGTTCTATTTCGAAAAAATAATAAATAGAGTAGCTACAACTCCGATAATGTTTAGGAGTTCTTTTTATACTTTAATGAAAATTATGTTTCCCGCCCTTAGATTCAAAGCACATAAGATAGTTCCATATACATATGTACGTCGGTCACTGACTGAAGCTACCACTTTTTCCTGGCATTTATCCTCAGTAGAAGTGCTCTGTACGATCCTTATAATACCAGATGGTGACTACTTACTTACTTACTTACTTAGGTGGCGCTACAGTTCGGGGTGAACCTGGGCCTCAACCAACAAGCCTCTCCATTTAGCTCGGTCTTTAGCTAATTGCCTCCAGTTGCGCACTCCAAGTTAGTCGAGGTCCCCTCGAACTTGTGCGCGTCACCTACGGCGAGGCGGTCCTCTACTGAGGAGCGTTGGTGTCCATTCGATCTACATGTCCTAGCCATCTCAGACTTCCAATACGCAGTTTCTTGATTAGGTATCGCTGTACAGCTCGTATAGTTCGTGATTGAATCTTCTCCTCCAAAACCCGTCAACGCAAACGGGACCGAATATCTTACGAAGAATTTTTTCTCTCGAAGCGACCAAGGATCTCTTCATCCTCTTTTAATAAAATCCTTGTTTCAGCGCCGTAAAGCAGTACTGGGATGATCAGGGTCTTATACAGAATCTCCTTAGTTGTTCGAGATAGGGTTTTACTGTTGAATTACCTTATAAGCCCAAAAAAACAGCGATTGGCTGCAGCATATATTTGGTTTTGCCCTCGTTTATCGCGAAACCTATTTGGCCAGACGGCGATTGCAACATGGCTAACTAGCGCCAAAACCCTTCTGACAACACCAACGATTACCAGTTTGCGATATGATGCAATGACTAAAGTGCCCTCAAACTAACAAAGGTTAGTGCAGACAACTTTTACAGCACTCCACAATCTTTGTTCACTTGAACACTTTTTCTTCCTATTTCAGCGAGGTTATGATCCAAAAACAAGGGATCATAACCCTCCCACTTCACAACATTGGTACTGATCCGCCTGTGGGGTTCGTCTATTTGACCTCAGAAAATATCGGCAGGCCTCCCGATTTTCGATCACTCGGTTATTGAGGCCACTGAAATGCCGATGTCGTCGCATTTGTGTGATCCAGGCGTTAATACGCCTGCCTTTCCTGCATCGCGATGTCTTTGGAACGTTCATTGATATTGCCTTTTTAACAGGGTTCAAATGATCTTTTCTTTGAACGTGGCAATACCAGCTGAGCCGGTCGAGCTTTATCTTTCGTAAGATAGTTTCCTTGAC
The DNA here is from genome assembly GCA_945910035.1 of Brachypalpus laphriformis. Taxonomy (NCBI): domain Eukaryota; kingdom Metazoa; phylum Arthropoda; class Insecta; order Diptera; family Syrphidae; genus Brachypalpus; species Brachypalpus laphriformis. Next base: position 43,112,078 of record OX246756.1, read on the forward strand.
GTGAAGGCTTCTACGGATCTTCGAACTTGTTATTCGATCAACCTTTGTCACTGCTGTTATGCGAAGCATTTTCATCTCAGCTGCCGTTAACTTACTCTCATACTTTTTGGACATCGTCCAACATTGTGAACCGTATGTAAGCGCTGGACGAACAACTGCGGTGTAGAGCCTCCCTTTTAACTTAGGTGTCATTTTCGGTCACTTCATCCACCCTACGCTTACGCGATGATTGATATCGTCATCACAGGTTGCTTTGCTATTGATCATAGATACCAGTTATTTGAACTTTTCGTACTTGGGAAGCACTGTTCCAACAAATAAATGTCTGGAATAGGCCTGAGTGGATCAGAGAACGGGCAACAAAAGTACTCTGTCTTTTTTGAACTACTGTGATACCCATTGCCTTCCAAAACGTCAACCCACACATCAAGTGCTCGTTGCAGGAATGCAGGATCCTCACTTATGACGGGTTCATCATCAGCAAAGAATAACTGATGTACCTTGGGGTCCGTCACTTTACCTTCAAGCAGATAGTCAAGAACTGCAATAAAGAGTAAAGGACTTAAAACACTTCCCTGGTGCACCCCGACCTTGATTAGGAACTCTTCGGTTACTCCAGCGGGGCATCTTACTCTTCTCTTTGCTCCTCTTCTCTTTTTTTAGGTTGCGCCAAGGATGTATAATCTTCATAGATACTAATAGCCCGAGTGCTACTATCATGCACGATTCGCAAACCTGAGTAATCGATTCCAGGAATACGCCTACGTACTAAACGCACACCCTACACACTTCAACCACTCTCCCCGCGGTACTGCCGTTAGGTATTTCTTCGCGGGGCTGGTTAGCAATTATGCCCTAGTCTCCGAGGCCGCCTCTTGGGCTCTTCTTAGGGCTTCTGCTCTTCGCAGCGCATTCTGCACACATACTATGAATGAGCAGATCTCCATCCACTCGCCCTCTGATTGTGTCATGTGACCCACAAGATTTTCTGGACTTGGCAGGTTTGCTCTGTCTTCTGCAAAGCGTCTGCAGTAGAACGCTCCGCGTCCTCCTCTTCGTTTGGACATATTGGACACAGGGGCGAACTATCGTGTCCAAATCTATGAAGGTATTTCCGGTAGCCACCGTGTCCGGACAGGAACTGTGTGAGGTGGTAGTTACAGTTCCCCCTCGCTCTCTCTGTCCATGATTTTATAGTGGGAATGAGCTTGTGGGTCCACCTGCCTTTGGTAAAGCTGTCCCACCTAGTTTGCCACAAAGTTGCTGATGCTGCCCTTTCCTCCTCCTTAATCCTTTTTGCCTCTTGCCGGTTCGAGGGACGTCTAAGGTATAGCCTCTGCATCTCTTCAGCGAGGATGTCGATTGGGACCATCCCAGCTAGAACGCAGGCTGCATTGTCGGAGATAGTTCGGAAGCCGCTGATCACTCTGATTGCGCAGAGCCTGTGAGCTGATGATAGCTTCTTCCTGCAGTCATTTGTCGCCAGTGCACCTGCCCATATCGGGGCAGCGTATAGAAGTACCGAGCTGAACACTCTGGACAGCAGGATCCTGGGGGCGTATCCAAGCCCGCCGATGTTCGGGAGCATTCGGGAGAGTGCTGCCTGCATTAGCGATGCTTTCTTACTAGAATACTTGACGTGGGCTTTGAAGCGCAGCCTGTTGTCGAGCATGTCTCCAAGGTACTTCAAGGATTCTTTGGACCTGATTGTCTGGTTTCCGACTCGGAAGCTGGCGTATTCCACCTTTTTGCGGCTGGTTATTAGGACAGCTTCGGTCTTGTGGGCAGCTAGTTCCAGACCGGTAGACTCCAGCCATTCCTTTATTCTTATAACTGCCTCATCCGTGGCAGACTCCACCTCGTGTACGTGCTTGGCTACTGTAACCACTACTCCTTCGTACATGTCCATGATCATCTGTACATATGTTTCTGGAACCCCTCGATGTCTTAGCGCCACCCATATCAGATCTCGTGGTTGTCTATCAAATGCCTCTTCAAAGTCAACCAATACAATATGCAAATCCTTTAAAGAATCACGATGTTTTTCCATTATGATCCTTATACTTTCGATTGCATCTGTGGTTGATTTACCCGAGACAAACCCGCACTGATCATCAGATAGCCGTGTTATTTTTCACAGTCGGCTACCTAATACCCGATCAACGATCTTCATGATGTGTGACATCAGCTTGATCGAACGGTAGTTATCACAGTTTCTCGTATCACCCTTCCCTTTGTATACAGGTAGAAGGTAACTTTCTCTCCATTGATTCGGCATTGGATCACCTCTCATGAATTTGGAGATGAGAATTCTGTTTACTTGAACACAAAGTCGCAAAATAATTAGAATCGTTGCTGAATAATTTTAAACATTGCAGGCCTAATGTGGCCAAAGATGTTCTGATGTTTGCCAAAAACTCGTAAGATTTCTAACCCGTGAAAGCTTCGACAATATTGTATATAGAAGCCCGATAGAGACTAGCATCTGATCTCTGAAGACATCTGCAAAACTCTTTCTAAAGCCCGTTTATACATTGATGAAACTGAAAAAGTAAGTCGGTTGTGGCGGCACTATTAAATGAACTAGTATCGCGTGAGGTCGAAATTCGAACGAGGAGAATTTACCTAACTTAAATGTTACATACGCACATTTTTTATTTCTTTTTCTGCACATATATGGCACAGTACCTTTCGAATGATATAAGTTTCATCCCCCTCCTTTTATAATAAATACTAAAAAAACGTACGATAAGATTCGTGTTCACGTATTAATATATAAGATATGCAGGCATACATTCCTATATATACTGACAGCAGTCGTATGTACATATGTATTAGAGGAATATTTAGGAATACTAATAAATGGCTATAACCGATGCCCGTATTATAAGCCAGATATTTACCAATATGGCATGCAATATGTATGTCAAGAAAGCAACTAGTAGTTCAACCAAAGTGCACTACTAAAACGATGAATTAGCCGAACTACCCGGAGAAATGTTCTCGAAAGAAAAATTCAAAATTCCTTAGGTGAACTGAAACTCACTATGAATTACAATAGCACGGGAAGAAGTGCCGGTTCCCACAAGGCACAGTTACAGCACCGCTTCTGTTCAACATATATGTTTCCGAAATGCTATAGGGTTTGGATAATTCCCTAGCGTTTGCTGACGACGTTATTCTGTATGCAAGTGGCTCAAAAATACAAGGCATTCAAGGTGAACTTCAAAATAATTTTGATAAACTCCAAACATTTTGCTCCGAATGGAAGCTTAAGATCAACCACGCGAAATGTGAAACTATACTGTTCCGCACCCCAGTAAGACGCGGTAATTCAGATTTGAGACGCAACTGGAAAAATTTACGAATCACGAGTTCTAATGGTCTTCGCATCGAATCAAAGATTGCTGTGAAATATCTAGGTGTCCATTTGGACAAATTTTTATACTATAATGAACATATAAATACACAGTTAAAAAAGGCAAGGGCAACATTTATGTCCCTCAAACGCCTTTTTTACTCCAACTATCTGAGATCCGATGTGAAGGTCATATGTTACCAAGCTTTCGTTCGTCCAATCCTGACTTATGCGAGTCCAGTATGGTGGAACATAAGTCCATCGTATATGGAAAAGCTCCGATTATTTGAGAGAAAATGTATTCGAGCATGTATGCGGATGTACAGAAGCGCACATTCCGACTTTCGACATTATGTCTCCAATAAGAGGCTACTCGATGCTTCCGGTGTATCCAGAATCGACAATTTTATTCTGGATCTTGTGAGGAATCATTTTGCACGGTCAGCAAACGTTACAGAGAACGAACTTGTGTCAGGTCTATTTTACCCTAACCCTGGGTATTTCGGAAATATTATGGAGAGTGGATATATACCACCTGAGGCATTCTTGCATCTGGATGCACACGGTTATTTATCGGACTCATCGAACGTACCAATTATCTATCACGTTGCTAGAAGGGCAACAGATAAACGTATTCTCAATAGGCCTATTGACTCGGGTGATCGAAATGCCATCCTAAGATACTGCGTAAGCATACCTGAAAGGGATATAATCAACACCGACCGGTTTAATCGGGAGAAATACTGGTGGCTCGACTGGGTTGAAGATAATGTTTAGGTTAAGTAGGACTGGGCGCTGGTATGTTATTTTTGGTTCGCCGGTTAAAAGGGGAATGACATTTGTCATTCGCTGATCCTTTGTATAGACGGGCTGGAGATCGCATATCAGGGCCCAGTTCTGTCGTAGGTTAAGTTAGGTTAAGTTAGGTTTAACCTAGAATAAGTTAGTTTTCCCCTCTAATTTAGTTAAAAATAATAAACATTTGTGTAAGGTTTTTCCAAATTTCTCCTTAAAACAGAATATAAAAATAGCATTAAGAAATAAATAAAATAAAATAAAAAACAATGAAAATATACCAAGTATATAAAAATCATATTGTAAGTATTGAGAACCCTTCAGGTCAGATACTTTAAGTTATCATTATTGCTGTAGTTTTTGGGTTTATTTAAACAATATAATATGTAATAGTGTATAAGTGGATAAATAAACAAACAGAAAAAAAAAAAAAAGGAAGAAGTGCCGGAAGAAACTAAAGGCGTTCTAAATGAATTCTATCGTCAATCGGCCTGAAATCGTGGTTTTGAAGAATCCGAAACGTTCTACACTGCTTTGTGCGACGTCTCGGTCATAGTCGAGTCGCCTAGCTTACCACAGCTGTTCGGGCGACGTGGAAGATTAGCGGCACCGCCAACCAGTCCTGGAGCAGAGCTCTTTGATCTTAATACGGGGGATGCTACTGGGGGGACAAAGCCATTAAGGCGCACACCCTCATTATAGAGGAAATTGGAAAATAAGCCCCGAAGATCAGGCTATTCATCGAGGTCATTGCTCTTCCAATAAAAAAAATAAAAAATATTTGACAAAACAGCTCTTTAAGTGCCTGGGACTAGCTTCTCGCAACCACTCGTGTTGTGTGCGTTATATTTTTTCACGCCAATGGAAAGGACCTACCGTCTTGTGCCGTTTTCGAAGGGCAATTTTTTATTTTGTTTTTGAGAACCTTTCTGGTGACAACAATACTCGCCGATGTTTGCCAGACGTTCGCGAGAGGTGGGACCGTGATTCGTTTGCTGGTGTTTTCTGTGATTGGAGTCTGCTCTTAATGAACTGCTCAGATGGACCGATAAATGCGGTCTCTCCGTTAACCCGACGAAGACCGAGCTAGTTCTATTCCCAAGAAAACATAAGCTACCTGACTTCACTCTGCCCAAGATAAGGGAAGCTTGACCGCAAGCTAATTTGGAAAGAGAATGTCGTCGAACGGGCCAGGAAATCTCTGGTCTCCCTATACATCTGCAAGAAAGCAGGAGGCTCCACCTGGGACCTTAAACCAAGCATCATGTACTGGCTATACACGTCGGTCATTAAACCGATTCTCATGTATGGAGTATTGATATGGTGGTCCGCCTTGGAGAAGAAATCCAACCTATCCATAATGGAAAAAACTCAGCGAGTTGCATGTCTCAGCATTACCGGTGCACTGAGAACTTCTCCCACAGCGGCGCTCCAAACCATGCTCCACCTGCTTCCGATTGACATCATCAGTAAACAATTGGCTGTCAGCTCGGCAATAAGACTGAGATTCTCCAAGCAGTGGAAGGAGCAACACGAGGCACGCCAATATACTTTCGATGCACCGTCATCTTCCCAATTCCACTGACCATCTGCCCACTGAATATGATTTTAACAAGGACTACACGCACTCGATACCGGACAGAAGTGAGTGGACGCAACGCAATGTCCTTTACAACGAATCGCTGTCAATTTTCACGGCCGGGTCCAAAACCAAGGACGGAGTCGGTGCCGGAATTTTCTCAGAAGATCTGGACATACACATCTCCTTTAATCTTTCAGACTACTGCAGCGTTTTTGAAGCCGAAATCACCGCAGTTCGCAAAGCTGCTGACTGGCTGGCGGCTAGCACACTATCAACACCTGATATTGTTATTTATGTGGACAGTCAGGCAGCCATCAAATCCCTCGCATCCAGCACTACGAGATCTAAGGCAGTGAAAGACTGTCGCATATCCCTTAACGAGATAGCTGGTCAGTACAACTTCACCCTTTGCTGGGTACCAGGTCACTGTGACATACCGGGGAATTGTGCAGCCGATGAACTAGCACGACAAGGCTCCTCTGGTACAGATAGCATAAGCATCACCGACATCGAAGCGCCAGCGTCTTATGTTAAGTACCTTATTCAAATTGATGCCGAGAAATAGCCAATCATCGATGGCAAAATCCAGACCAATGTCATACCGCCAGACAGCTCTGGCCGGCACTCAATAAATCCAGGTCCATCGGACTCTTGAAGCACAAGAGAGGAACCCTCTCAAAAATAACAAATGTCCTCACTGGAGACTGCGTCATAGGAAGACATGCCCAAAGATTAGGTATCCCTCATAATGACTTCCGCAGAAGCTGCAGAGATGACGAGGAAGAAGAGACCATCAGTCATCTCCTGAGCGCCTGTCCTGCGCTCGCCAACATCAGGAAGGCCACTATGGATGAATACTTCTACAATGATCTTAATGATCCCGGCAACGCCTGCACGGCTAAAATTCACGACTTCATTCAACGAAGCAAATGGTTCCAGGAGTAAGAGGGTGATCCCGCCTTACACATCGGCAGTACAATGGACCTACTTTCTGGTCTAAGTATATCCTCATCGAGGGCCGATCCTAACCTAACCTATGTGATTGGTTTTTTACGGGTTTTCTCGAAACGTTACTTCTGTTTTTGCTGGTCTACCGCGATATTGTGCAGAGCGAAGTCTCGTTTAAGACCCATTTCATCTTATTTTCAGTGTCCTTTCTGCTCAAATTCTAGCAATGGTTTGTCCGCAGCTTCTTCTTGATGTATAAACAAACACTAATCCGTGCGGGGTACCCTTATAGTTGCGCTCTTCGGCGAGTTCAAGCTCCATTGAATGCCTCTCAACTGTTGTGCCTAATTCTTGCCCGCTGAATAAGTACACTTTAGTGCTGCTACTACCGTGCAGTTGATCCTCTTCACTTGTCTGTTAGTTCGTGGTATTCTACCGACACAGTGTAGATCGCCTTCTGACGTTCTGTCCTTTAGCTTGGTATATGCACACTTCACACATTTCTTAGCGTAGCACTTGACGAAGCTTCGCATCCTGGGAAACTAATACGTCATTTTCAGCCTTTTAAGTGTTTTGTCGATGCCCATGTGCGCCGCCTCGTCATGATGCATTCGTAAAATTGTTTAACCAAGTTGTCATAGACGTCCGAAAGGCCCTTTAAATGTTTCCGCTTCCATAATTTCCTTAAAAATACCAACGAAAGTTCGTCTCCAATGGAAGTGATAATTAGAAAACTATACAGGCATTGAAGAATTCGGTACACGCCCATGAGCTGATTAGCATACATAATCCACGATAAAACAACCTCATACCTTATTTTCTTATCTGGATTTATATGGTATCAAGTAGATTAGAGGTCCAATGCCATAGGATGTAAATCACAATTTTTCCGACTAAATGTCTAATGAAATCATGAAATGTCTGGCACTTATTAATGACTTGTACTTCCTTTGAGATTAAAATTTTTGTTGTTTTGGAAAATTAATAAGACTCGAGTTGATAAATTCCGCCTTCGTTCATTCATATTTACAATTTTATGGTTATTCCTAACAAACCTATTCCAATTTGCTCCATATTTACATTTAAAATGCAATTCGTGACTCATTGCCGATAGAAAACTCTCGGGAGACCTAATCCTAACAAAACAAAACAACGGTCACTCGACAAGCAATAAAATTTTCAGTAGCTCTAAAGCGCGCGCTGTGATAACTACTTGTGACAGTTCGATATTTGACACTTCTCTAAACTTTATTTCTCTACTGTCATTCAATGAAAATGATACGAATTGTGAAAATTGCCAAACTTAAGAAAGATGAGAAAACTAGAGTTCCATACGGATCCGTAGTGAGGAAGAGAAAAATTGACAAATGCCTCGAGCAACTGCGTCAAGCATTCACAATAAGGTATGTTAACTTGACAGAATATCTCTCCTTTTTGACAGATAAAACCCTGAAATTAATGATCACGTACTACACTCTAATTAAATCCGCTAAATATTTTCCGCTGTGACTCGTGTGTGTTTTTGTACTTGTTTTATGTATTTTTTTATTCTTTTGTTAAAATTGTTTGCTCCCCCTCAGCAGTGATCCATTAATTTGATAAATAAACTCATAAATTGACGAATGGACCAGGCGGGGTACTGTGGCAAAGGAGTAGCTCCAACTTCCAATGCACAATCGACAGCAATTTCCGATCGGACCGAGAAGAGTTAATTATGAGTTTGGGGTGTGTTTGTTTTTTGTTCTTTTTTTTTTTTCTGTTCCACAGCAGAGTTTTAGTGCACAAATTGATTTTAATTAAATTTATTAGAGACCACTGGACGATAACTTGGTTCGGGGCGTGTAGTAAATTTAAATTTTTGTTCTCCTTTTTTGTCATAAAATGCTTTCATTGTGGAACAATTAATTAGTGCGCGGGACCGACATTCGTGAATTTACTAAACTGTTTATCTAAAAAAGTTTTTAAATTGATTGCCCCGCTGATGCACTGGCAATTCATGAAATTCTAAGTTATTGAGATGTTTTGCAAGAAATTCAATCGGTGACAGAAGTTACGAGATGGAAATGATGATATTGAATTCAATTAAATGATTGCACGACGAAAGTTGGAAAGGACAGACAGAGAGAGAAAGATTGGTGTAGTGGTTTGAAACTTAGGTGATATTTGGTTCCAAAAAACATCTAAGGGTGGCGTTCAGATAACTGTGGAGAATATTTTTGGTAAAATTTACGTTGCTTTATGGTTCACAGTATTTTCTTTTTTCTCATTTACATCAAACAATACGGTCACTCTTTTTTTTTTATAATTTGTGGGCACTCACAGGAGAGAAACTAGATGATCAAATGAAAATCTAAGGGGTGGGCCATCTAGTGATTTCTTTTTAAATCATTGATTATTTTGACACTGACAGCTGTTTCCCGCTCGAAATCTTGACGGAAATCAGTTTCATACCTCCGCGGAACGAACTGGGTCGCCTTACGCTTGAGCAACATTGGGAAGTATTCAAAACTTATTTCCAAAGTCAGTGCTGTGTAGCCCAAACAGCGCGTTTTTTGAAAAGAAGTTTTGGCCGAAATGAAGCACCCACCGCTCCTGCTGTACGCAAGTTTGTGCAAAAAGTTCGTGAGACTGGTATGCTAGTGGATAACAGTCATGGTCCCCGTCGTCGTACGGTGCGCACAGACGAGAATGTGGCTGCTGTAGCCGAGAGTGTGAGACTCAATTCACGAACATCAACTCGTCATCAATCTCAACAGCTCAACATTTCACGCACTAGCCTGAGGAGAATTCTGCACAAGGATCTGGGATTATTCGCTCACAAGGTCCAATTGATTCAGCAATTGAAAGCGCACGACCATCCGCTTCGTTATCGCTTCGCAGTTTGGGCCTTAGAGCAGCTTGAATTGGACAACAATTTTGGGCGAAAAATCATCTTTTCTGATGAGGCACATTTTCATCTCGGCGGCTACGTTAACAAACAAAATTGTCGCATCTGGGGCTCGGAAAACGCGCACGTTATTGTCGAGAAGCCAATGCATCCACAGAGAGTGACAGTTTGGTGCGGATTGTGGAGTGGTGGCATCATTGGACCATTTTTCTTCGAAAATGAGGCTGGGAACAACGTTTCGGTCAACGGTGGGCGTTACAGAACCATGTTAACGACTTTTTTTTTTACTGAAAGTGAAGACATGGATTTGGACGACCACTGGTTCATGCAGGATGGCGCGCCATGCCACACAGCCCATGCCATAATCGGTCTTTTGCGCACCAAATTCCCAAATCGTGTTATCAGCCGTCTTGGCGATGTAAATTGGCCGCCTCGGAGCTGCGATTTGACCCCTTTGGACTTTTTTTGTGGGGAACCGTGAAGGACCGATGTTATGCCAACAATCCGGAAACGATTCAAGCACTTAAGGCCAATATCATCCAAGCAATCCGTGAGCTACAGCCCGAAACCATCAACAAGGTCTTGAAAAATTGGAGTGATAGAATGCGCTACTGCGATGCCAGCCGAGGCAGCCACTTGAACGACGATGTATTCCATAATTAATGGGAATGTTTGTTCTAACTAATAAAGCCATAATACATGGAAAAAATTTCATTTTGTTCATTTTATTGCATTTTTAAAAAGAAACTTGTAGTTGGCCCACCCTGTATATATAGTATACTCGTAGTTAATATTATTATGGACCACGCAGACAAGCAAACACGGTAGAAAAATCACGAAACGAGATAGTGCGAAATATAGGCACAGAGACTAGATGCAAGGAATTTCCACGAAGATTATAATTATCAAGAATTCTAAAATGTAGCTCGCCGGATTTAATAAAATATATCCTTAACACTTTAAAATGATATAGATGACGAAACGGAAGAATGTTTTTACATAGTGCGGGCGTTGGAAAGATAGATAGAGAGAGAGAGAAAGATTTGATGTAGTTGTTTGAAACTCAGTTGTTTACGTTTCAGAAAAACTTCGAGGGTGGCGTTCGGGGGAGATTTTTTTTATCTTTGCTTCTGATTCACAGTATTTTTTCCCGAACACCAAAGTTATAGGCATATCAATCATTCAACAGAGGGAACAATTTTTCCACCCATATGACCAAGTTACTACCAGTGTTATGCGCAGTAGTATTCACACAAGCTTTCGCAATCGATCGGACTGACTTTATACATTTCATGAGAAATATATAAATGTTTACTGACACGGATTTGAACTATGAACCATTAGCGCTGCAATTGGCGACGTTACCACTACACCATTGCTCCCCCGATTTCTGCACAGTGGTGTTGACATAAACTTACTACGCAGACTTACTGCCAGAAAGAGCCGCGATGCGTCAAATCCGCAGGTAAGCATCTCTCGGAAGAGTGTCACCTAAACAAGCAAACCCCAGCCACTTGTATAAACTGCAAATGAAAACATCCTGCGAACTATCGAGGTTGCGAAGTGGCGAAAGAGCTACAAAAAAGGCGCGATACGCTTAAAAATTCCATGCGCCCTAATCCGAAACCAGTTAAGAACAGACCCAAAATAGCTACAAAAAAAGCAGCGAAAGATAGAAAATCCGTCAATATTGACTTAAGTTCGGGTAACGAAGAAAACCCCAAACGCAGTAGAGAAAATGTGACAGAAGCAAAGACTTCGAATACTGACGCACAGTCTTATGCTCAAGCGGCGATGGCAGCTAATGACAAGTATATGACCGTCAACCCACGGGAGATCAAGGCAAAAAACCGTCCAAACTCTAACGTAAAGACTCCTGCTCAAGTTGCGACATTGGAAAACGGTGATAGAGGTAGCTAACAAAATCCAGTATCCAATGTTTTCTCCTTAATACTTGCGAAACTTGAAGAGCAATGCAAAACAAACAAACTTATTTTCGAGAGACTAGTTGCACTAGAAAGCAACATTCATAACAGGCGCACTTCAACCCGAATATGAAAGAAATGCTAAAAATTCTTACATGGAACGCTAACGGCCTCATACGAAGACTCGACGAGTTAGAAATATTTATACGAGAAAAATATATTGATATGGTATGCTTGGTCTGTGAAACTCATCTGACAAAACAAACGAATGTTAAGATAAGAGGATATAGCGTGTATCACGCCTTCCACCCATCGGAAAGAGCCAGAGGCGGATCATCCTTGTTTATAAAAGAATGTATCGAACACTCAGCGGAAGTAAATATTGAATTAGAAGCAATGCAAGTAAGCACGGTACGTGTTAGAAATAGTCATTTTGCCTTGAACATTTCGTCTATATATTGTCCACTGCGATGTAAACTTGAAGAAAGTGATTTCACAAACATATTCAACTTCCTTAAACCAAATTTTATTATTGGTGGCGACTTCAACGGGAAACACCCCTTCTGGGGTTCAAGGTACGCCTCTCAGAAAGGTAGAAAGCTTTATAATGCGGGTATGCAATACAGTTGTGATTTTCACTCGACGGGTAAACCAATATATTGGCCGACTGATAGAAATAAGATACCAGATCTGATCGATTTCTTTGTTGTTAAAGGAATATCTGGCAAGTACCACCTTGATCAAAAAGTTCCCGGAATAACCGTGTGGCGCTCCCATCGTTCTGATTTGACTTCTGTTTCCTTTGTTAAGTTGGTACATCTGCTGTTGATATTCCCTCTAAATCTTAGCGTCATAGCTTGACATTTGCAAAAGTTACATAGCCAAGAGTACATCTATCTCTGTGTGTGTTGGCGATTTTTTAGAAATGGATTTAAATTTGCAACAACGAACTTGTATTAAATTTTGCGTAAAAAACGGATTTAATAGTGCGCAAACGTTGGAAATGTTGGAAAAGTGTTTCGGCAACGATTCTCTAAAGAAAACGGTCGTTTACCAATGGCACGAGCGGTTCAAAAGTGGTCGTGAGTCAATCGAAGATGATGAACGCAGTGGCAGACGTTTTCAGACAAAAAAGAGGCAATACTCACGGTTTTCATGGATTACAACAGTGTAGTGCATCATGAATTTTTGCCAGAAGGCCAGACAGTAAACAAAGAGTATTATTTGGGCGTTAGGAGGCGTTTGCGTGAAGCAATTCGCCTAAAGAGACCAGAATTGTGGGCAGAAAACTCGTGGATTTTGCACCATGATAACGCACCGTCGCACAGTGCCATCATTATTCGTAATTTTTTGACGAGAAATGCAATAAATACCATCCAACAGCCACCGAATTCGTCTGATTTGGCTCCCTGTGACTTCTTTCTGTTCAATCGAGTTAAAAAACCATTACGGGGAACGCGTTTCAGCAGCCGAGAGGAAGTGATGGAAAAATCGCAGGAAGCACTGATGGACATACCGAAAACCGAATATAAAAAATGTTTCGAAGATTGGATCAAGCGCTGGCATAAGTGTGTTGCAGTCGATGGGGATTACTTTGAAGGGGACAATATAGATTTAGATGAATAAACTCGTATTTTTAATTTTCTGAATAAATTCCGGGAACTTTTTGATCAAGGTGGTATATGCATGTTGAAGAAAGCTTTGATCTCTCCTCTGATCATTCTCCAATCATTATGACGATAAGCGGCGCTCTGATTAAAAAAGTAGGACCGGTCAGATTAGCCAGCGCGAAAACTAATTGGGATGGCTTTAAAAAAGATATTGAAGCAAATACTGAGCTAAGCGTATCACTTAAAACGCCATATGAACTTGAAGTTGAAGTTGATCGCTTCGTCGAAATCCTACAGAATGCCGCGTGGAAGAATACTCCCAAACCAAAGAAAACGCCGGCAAGCTACATTCAAACTTATCCGCAGGAAATAAAAGATATGATTAAGGAGAAGAGAAACGCACGCAAAAAATGGCAACAAACTCGGGCTCCGCAACATAAAGCACATCTTAACCGTTTGTGCAACTCACTAAAAAGTTCTATTAAAAACCTTAAGAACAATGAAATGCAAACTTACCTAGAAAGCTTAACGGCAGAAAAAGATTCTAATTACTCGCTTTGGAAGGCTATAAAAGGTATTAAAAAACCTCAAATTCAAGCCGCCCCAATTAGGAAAAATCAAGACGAATGAGTCAGGCATGATAAAGAGAAGCGCAAGTTTTTGGCGCCCACCTGGAAGAAACTTTCAAACCGTTTCATGGACAAGCTCTTATTGAAAATATAAATACGTCGTATATAGACAATAGCGTAATAAGAAATGCAACACTTACCGAACTTAAGGAAGAAATAAAGAAACTTAAACCTAAGAAGGCTCCTGGATACGACCTAATTACGGGAGAGGTTCTTAAAGCCCTACCAAGAAAAGCTCTAATTAAGCTTCTGTTCATTATAAACGCCGCGATTAGACTAGAATATGTTCCCAGTCAATGGAAAGTCGCCGAAGTTATAATAGTCCTTAAGCCCGGAAAACCGCCGAATGAAAAAACGTCTTATAGACCGATTTCGCTTCTTCCAATTATATCCAAAGTGTTCGATAGAGTATTGATTAGGCGAATACAGCCGGTAATAGAAGAAAGGAATCTCATTCCATATCATCAATTCGGATTCAGAAGTAAGCATTCTACAGTTGAACAAGTACATCGAATAACACATGTAATCGAAAAGTCACTTGAAGAAAAAAAGATTTGTTCAAGCGTATTCCTTGACGTCTCTCAAGCCTTTGGCAAGGTCTGGCACGAAGGCTTAAAGTTTAAATTACGACAAGTTCTGCCAGAGCACCTATATAATATTTTGACGAACTACCTTACGAATAGACTATTCCGCGTCAAATGTGGAAATGAATATTCAGATTTCAAGGAAATAATGGCTGGGGTGCCGCAAGGAAGCGTTCTTGGTCCAGTCTTGTATCTATTATACACTCGTGATATACCGCAAGTAGAAGGCACTGAGCTAGCTACATTTGCCGACGACACTGCTATCTTGACAGTAGGTAAAACGGTCGAAGATACTACAGAAAAACTGCAAGAAGCTTTGGATAGAGTAAATGAATGGACAAAGGTTTGGCGAAACGAGGCTAAGTATCTTGGAATGACACTTGATGCAAAGCTGAAATGGAAGACGCATGTTAAGAAAAAACGCAAAGAACTAGATAATAAATATAGAGAAATGTATTGGTTACTTGGAAAATATTCCAAGCTTAATATAGAGAACAAACTGTTTTTATATAAGCCAGTGCTAAAGCCCGTATGATATGGTATACAACTCTGGGGTTTTACCAAAATAACGTGGTATATCTGAAATAGCGATATCCATAGAGATCTTGGCATTAAAACTATAGAAGACGAAATTCAAACCTACGCGAGAAAGCATAGAAGTCGACTAGAAAGTCACGTAAATATTACAGTCCTCCAAGTTTTGGAAGAAAGAAATTTACTGTGCCGTCTACAAAGTACCAAACCTTTAGACATAGCGCGATAAGTAACCGCATCTGAACTGCGGAGCTGGCAGGAACTCTAATGGGAAGGTCCCTGCAAACGTCCTTATTACGTGAAATGAAAACTACTTGATATGTCGAATACTTAGTTGTAGTAAAAATGAAAACAAGTCTGTTTTGAAGGGAGGTTTTTTAGTGGGTAAGAATCCCACACTACTATGAGCACGCGCTGTCGATCCTCATAATGTCTTCTTGAAGATTTTCACCTAGCCTCGGAAAAAAAAAAAAAAAAATAAACTTTCATGACCGGATTGACTTTATTTCATGAGAAATAAATAAATTTTTGTTGACATCAGGATTTGAACCGTGACCAATAAGGTCATATTTTTCATTCGTGTTAAAAATATAACGCACACAACATGAGTGGTTGCGAGAAGCTAGGCCCTGCCACTTTAAAGAGCTGTTGCGCCAAATATTTGTATTTGTAATAAGGATAAAAATGGTTGAAGTTACCGCTATACCATCAGAGTCAATCGCACTTTTGGCTTCGGTTTAATGCATATCTCTTACTGAAATATTAGTCTATTATTTCTGGAAAGCAATTATCTTTGGCTCATTGCAAAGAACTTGTAAATGCCCTAAAGACTCAGCTTGCCATTGGCCCTATCTGATATTATATATTTTCGAGCGGGATATGTAGCGCATTTATTCTGAAAGCAGACTACACGATATAAATGGCCTTCACAGTTCTAATCGCACAACCCTTTCTTGCCGTTATCTGAGCAATTACACTGCCCATAGTAGAACACGTTCATGTCTCATGAGCACGACTCTCCAGAACTTATCGGGTGTAGAGAGCTAGTAAGGTTTCAAGCGGAACTTAATTTTTCTTTGCTCTTACCCAGACGAAAACAGAGCCTTGGTTGGATGTTCACGAATTAATATGTAAATACGTACATACATATGTATGTCGATAGATCCGATTCTTTTCCTTTTCCGCTAATTGGATAACATGGAAACCAACTTACTATCTAATTACTGAATGCGCCTGGCTACTGAGTGTACATAGAAAATAAATAAAATTAATAAGAATGATTTTTGGTTATATTAGCGTTTCATGACTCCTCGAGGTAAACTCTGAATTAATCTGCTGGAGTGTGAGATTTGTGGTTCCCTGCTAAGGCCCATTCGGTCTTAATAAACTGCAAAAGCCGTGCTTGGATAAACAGCGTTCAATCAATACCTTTCGCTGTAATTGCTGGACTCCGCCAAAGGTGCCATTTGTCACCTCTCCCCCTTGTTATATATGGACTGAATATTACAGCGCAGTCGTGATCGAGAACGTTTCAAATTGGGAGACTTAGGAATTAGTCATCTGCATTTCGCGGGTGATTTGGTCATCCTCCTCCAAAGCAAACTTAAGAGTGCAGTCGAAAGTTTTGTAGCCGTATGTGAGGATGTTTGAATAAACGTGAATAAATCAGAAGTGATAGTCGTTTTCCGAATATTCCCATTGAATAAGGTGGAAAAGTTTTAAGTACCTCGTTGTTCACGAGTGAGGGATTAGAAATGCTGAGTTATCTTGTAGGTTTGGTCAGGCTGGATCAATTTTAAGAGAATTTGATCCATATGTTATAAGGAAGACCTTACTTTGTTGAAAAGCTAAGTTATCAATCTTTAACTAAGTATTATGTTCTCTCTCATCTGTGTTCATGAAATCCGGATCGTGACCGAGGAGTTAAAGACGGTGATTTGTTTTCTTTTATTTATTTATGTTTCAAAAAAGGGAATCCAAATCCAAGAACACTGTGACTCTCCGGTCCATTGTGCAACCAGGCGGGAGTCTTTTTGTGGTGCATTGGTTGAAAAATGTTGGATGTTATTCGTTTTCCTTTTTATGTTTGAGTGACTGGTGGTTGCTGTTTCCTGATGGGACTTAAACTTGCAAATATCGGCTGGCGAGCAAACACTATCTACTGCTCCACTATTGCCTTTAAGGTCGGTGATAGAAGTTGCCAAAATGAGATTAGTTCGTGGTGTTGCTGAAATAAGGATTTTGTGCACAAAACCAGAGTACGGCACTCAATATTAAGCAACTACTTATCCGAACGAGACAATCTAAATATACTCCGATGGTTTGGTTGCGTAAGGAACATGTCCTAGCAAATGAAGCACTAGCATTTTCAGCTTGTTCATGGATGATGTTATTTCTTGCTATCAGTTTATCTAGTATGATTGCTTTGCAAGGCAAGGTGCTACTAATAGTCATCCTTAATATTTTGAGAAAGTACTTTATTTAAACCGTAGTCGATTGATTACAGTTCACCAAGTGGCTACGAAAATGAAACATGCTGGCTCAATGTTATTCACTCTGTGGCGGAACTCAAAATACTCACTCAAGCTCGAAGTGAACTCATAGGTAGGTAGGTAGAAGTGGTTGTGTCAGGAAACCATGCCGAAACTTAATTAGCGCAGTTTTAATACCACAATTCAAGTGACCTATCGGATGTAAAAAGGGCGGATTTTTCGGATTTTCCAAAGGATTTTTCTATATTAATATAGCGTACTGTTAGTCTGCATATTTTATCTTTTTTGAAAGCCAGATTTTGTGAACTACTTGATCTTTTAGATCGATTTCATGCTAGCTTCCCTCCTGGAGTCTATAGCTTTGCAGGATGGTTTATCTCTCTTAACACTGCAGCAGCTCCCAACCGCATTACAAATTCCGTGCAAGGTAGGTAGGTAGGTAGAAGTGGCGGCTCTGTAAAAACAGAGACCCAATTAGCACAGTTGTGCCATTGTGATACCACGACTCATGCGACCTTGGATGTTGATATGTATTGGTGAGAACAATCTAGAGCCAGCCTGTGGAGTTTAAGAAGAGGATTTGCTCATTTATGTTTTTACCCGAGATCTCCTCAAGTGAATTGTAGAAGGGTTTGCCTAATGTTTGATGTCTAGCCCTAGCTAGTGCCGGACAAGTGCACATGTAGTGGATAATTGTTTCCTTTTCAGTGGCTATGTTGCAACTGCGGCAGTGTGTATTATATGGGATACCTAGTTTGGCTGCGTGCTCTCCTACCGGCCAGTATCCCGTGATTATCGCGATTATTCTGGCAATGTCTTTGCGCGTTCTGTTCAATAGGGCGGTTGTTTTGGTCTTGTTGTAGTTGGGCCACATCCTTCTGGATATGACGCAGTTCGTTAAGCTAGACCATTTAAGGTTAGCTTTTCTACCACGGACTCGTGTATACCTATTGTAGTAGTTAGTTAAAAAGGGATGTTAAGTTTAAACCCAGCCCGTGGAGTTCAGGAAGAGGATTAGTTCTCCAATCCTCTTGTCCGCTATCTCTCCCAGATCCTCGAAGAAGGGCTTGCCAAGAGTTTGTTGTCTGATCCTCGCCAGGGCCGGACATCTGCAAAGGAAATGACATAGAGATTCTTTCTCATTAATATCCTTGCAGCTCCTACAAAAGGTGTTGTGGGGTATACCAAGCTTGGCCGCATGGTCTCCAACTGGCCAGTGACCTGTGATAATAGCTACGATTTTGGATATAATTGGTCTTGGTTTGCCTAGTAACTCTTTTTACCTAGGTTTGTTGAAACTGGGCCACGTCTTCCTAGATATGACACAGCTTGTGAGGCTGTTCCACCCGCGATTGGCTAGCTGGAGGAAGTGAAGGTGAATATAGCCCTTAACGGCACCAAGCGGAATGTCGACTCTTTCTGCTAGAGAGCTGTTAAGGGCCGACCCTCGCCTGGCCAGCTCATCAGCACGCTCATTACCCTCATGGTTGCTGTGCCCTGGGACCCAGATGAGAGTGATTCTCGAGTGAGTGCTTTGTTGATTCAATTCAAACCGGCATTGCTCTACCAGTTTTGAAGAGATGTAGACCGCATCAATGGCCTTGATGGCAGCCTGGCTATCCGAAAAAATAGCGATATTGTGATTAGATGTTGGATGATTGTTTAGCAGGCGACAGGCTTCTCGAATGGCAAGAAGCTCCGCTTGGAAAACGCTAGCAGAGTCTGGTAGACGGAAGGACCTTGATATATTCAGCTGGTCAGAGAAGATGCCGACTCCGCAGTCCATCTTCGAACCGTCCGTGTATATCCCTATATCATAGTTGCAGGTAAAGCTTCCGTTCTTTCATTCCTCTCTGGAAGGGAATTTTGTAAAGAAGGATTTTCTGAAGTTGAGTTTGGGTATCGTGTAGTCGGTCGAGGATGCAACCAGTTCACTTGGTATCGTCTCCAGGACCTTGCCGTGACCATATGGCCTTGTGGTCCAGCATCCATATTCCCTGAGCCGGACTGCGCTGCATATAGCTGTGTCTATGTGTAGTGTGTCTGATGTGTAGTTCCAGAGGGATCAGAATGTCGGAATGCCTGTTGCCAAGTATTGCGTGGATTATAAGAGTATTGGGCATAGAAACTATTCATTGGCTAATAAAGCCTTCTACACCTAACTCGGTGAGAGATTCCTGAATAGATTCAGTGCAAATGTTGTTGAACGCTCTTTCTATATCAAGTAATGTGGCGAGAGTATATTCTTTGTAGTGAAGAGTTTTTTCCACTGTACGCACGACCTGATGAAGAGCAGTTTCTGTGGACCGCCCTTTGAGATACGCATGCTGGGATTTCGACAATGGAGAACTCAGGTTATCGCGAATATGGAAGTCAAGGATACGTTCTAAAGATTTCAAAACAAAGGAGGACAGGCTTATGGGTCTAAAATCCTTCGCGGATTCATGTCCTCGCCGGCCCGCCTTGGGGATGAAAACCACTTTGACACGTCTCCAGGTTTGGGGAACATGGCTTAGGTTTAAGCAACTCCTATAAATCGGTAATAGCCAGGGAATTGCTATGTCTTGCAATTTCTGCATCATAATAGGCATGATGCTGTCAGGGCCAGGTGACTTATAGGGAGAGAAGCTATTTATAGCCCAGGAGACTTTATCCTCCGTAATAATGTTTGTGATGTTATCCCAAGCTGCCAGTGGCGTACAGGTGGAACTAGCTTGTTCTACTCTAATCTCACTGCAGCCTGGGAAGTGAGTACTCATCAGGAGTTCCAGAGATGCCGCAGAAGAATCCGTCCAGCTTCCATCCGTCTTTTTAAGAAAAGACGGGTTGCTATGCCCTTTGGGCAAAATTTTGCTGAGCCTTGCGGATTCGGTGTGGAACGGCGCACCTTAAGCGCTAATTGGGTTCTTTTGGACTGTCACTTTACCTAGCTACCTAGCTTTTCTAAGAAGGATTGAGGAGATATTTGCCTTAATTGCTCCGAGCGGGGTGTGAACAAGTTCCGCAAATAAGTGGAGGGCTGAGCCTCGCCTGGCCAGTTCGTCAGCATGTTCGTTGCCATCAACGTTGCTGTGACCTAGAACCCAGACTAGGGTCACCATGCATTGGCCATCTAGCGAGGCCAGCTCCTGTTGGCATTCTAGTACTAATTTCGAGGAAATGGTTTCTGAGGCAATGGCTTTGATAGCAGCTTGGCTATCGATTAAAATAGCGATTCTTTGCCTTGGTAGTGTATTTGTGTGTGACTTGATTTGGCGACAGGCTTCGCGAATGGCGAGTAATTCCGCTTGGAAGACGCTGGCAGCGTCCGGGAGTCTATACGTTCTTGCGATGTTCAGGGACTCCGAGAAAACACCCGCACCAACCCCACAGTCCATTTTTGACCCATCGGTGTAGACTGTTAGATCGAAACCACTGGTCGCCTGTCCATCTTGCCAATCTTTTCTTGTAGGGAATTGTACATCTAAACGCTTTGTGAAGTTCAATGTGGGGATGATGTAGTCTGTTGGAGTCGATAGGAGTTCTCCTGGTAGAGAATCTAGGATATTGCTGTGTCCATAGGGTTTCTCAGTCCAACACTTGGATTCTCTGAGTCTGATTGCGCTGTGCGCTGAGATGTTTGTGATATGTAGATCTAGGGGTAAAAGGTGTAGCAGGACTGTTAGAGCGTCTGACGGAGTTGACCGTGGGCGCCGTGGCGTAAGTGGTTAGTGTGTCGGATCACTACGCGTGAGGTTCCAAGTTCGAATCTCAGAAAACACCAAAAAGTTTTTTCACAGTCCCACCTCTCGCGAGCGTCTGACAAACATCCGAGAATATTGCTGTCACGAAAAAGCTTCTCAAATCGCCGTTCGGATTCGGCATTAAACTGTAGGTCCCTTCCATTCGTGTGAAAAATATAACGCACACAACATCAGTGGTTGCGAGAAGCTAGGCCCTGGCACTTTAAGGAGCTGTTGCGCCAAATATTTGTATTTTGGAGTTGACCGTAGGGTGCCTGTGGTGCATATGTATGCTGCTCTTTGGACCTTACTTAGTTTAGTTATATTATAGGCTTTTTTAAGGGCCGACCACAATACTTTCGACCCATAGGTAAGGATTGGGCGTACTACGGCTGTGTACATCCACAGGGTCAATTTTGGTTGCAAGCCCCATTTTTTGCCGAAGGTTCTGTTGCAGGCATAAAAGGCTATACATGCTTTCTTTACTCGTTCATCTATATTTGGTTTCCAGTTAAGTTTATTCCGTGGTTTTGAAGGTTTTTTTTTTTAATTCTTTTATTACTTTTTCCCCACAACAGACAATGAATTATTTGATAAATTCACCAAGGCGTATGAGTATTTTTTTAATCCCATCAACTCTACTAATTAATATTCCTCTTCATTTTCCAGGAATGGCCTGTAATATCTTTAAACATGAACTTTGACCTTTGCGACTAAAATAGAATATCGTTTCAGGATATACAAAAATATATTGTCTTTATTTGTTGGCCTTTATAGGACATTTTTCTTCGAACTCTTAATTGAAAACCACCCACAGCATTGAATGAAATTTCCCTGAAAATCTTCCTATTAACATTTTCCACAAACTAATTTTATTTTACTGGTATTTTCAGACTATTCATTGCACAGAGATACTTTTGTTTTAATCACATAGGCGTACATGCCTCATAAAATCTTTTTCCCAAAAACTACAGCCAGGTTTTGCATGCAACCTAAATACTGAACTCCACACATCTGTCCTGTCAAATCAAATCAATTTGCCAATTCATTAGATAGAATCACAATGAAATCATAAAATCCGGCCCACAATAATAATAATCCAAAGCGAATATTTAAAACACTTTAATGCAAATTCACTCCCATCCTCTTACCCCCTGTGAATAGTACTACTCAGCTGAACACCCAAAACACTAATCGGTAACAAAGTAGCATAAACCGGAGGAAATCAATTCCAAATGTTAGGTATACATATGTAGGTACTTGTACCTAAACATGCCTAAATCGATAGATAAATGGAAATCTTCAATTGAATTGAAAATGACAATTCGGAGAATTCCTTTATTTACCCCGCACCAACTGCCCCCATCAGCATCATCAGGAGGCGCATCAGAAATGATGATGGTATGTTTATTACAATTATTATCCTGCCGAGTATCCGGGATGCATCCAGCTCTGGTGCTGTATGTGTATTTATATGGTACATATATATATACATTGTCTCAGGGGGTATGCCCCGAAAACACTTTCGAATTGTGCGACATGCAAAGCACATTCCAGGCATGCCTAAATGATGAATTATGTATACACAGACTTCTACATAGTTCTTGGCTAAATATAATCGAACTTTCCTCTATCACCAGCATCAGCATATCGGCCGAGAGATAATTGTGAATAATTCATTTACTTTTGGGGAATAGCAATGTTGCCCATCTAAGTCATAAAGTGGAACAGAAACACATCTCTTCGATACTCCGATGATGATCTCTGTGACTTTGCGTGCATTTACATACAAGAGGGGTCGAAGAAGGCTGACACATCGAGCTCCTTGGACACACCATGAAGGCGAATGGCCTGAGAATTTATCCCTCAAGTGATGTTGGCTACTCACTTTTCAGAAAATCTGTCCGAGATCTTGCTATTGTTATTATTAAAGTCTGGCGCTTAGACCAACAAGTATTGATGTATTCATTATGTTAATGCGTCGGTCATCGTTACAGGGTGTATAGTAATGTCAGATTCTTAGCTTAATAATAAAATCAATAAAACAGCACTATTCAATGTTTGTTTTTCTTGTTAGTTATTAAAATTTTAAACAAAAATGTTGAAAAATCCTTTAGAAGGAAAATAAACCTGACATACATGCATATTGAAAGCTTTTTTATGCCGAATATATTTGAAACTTTGTGTTGTTTACTATTTGTGAAGTAGATTAAATCAAATAAGGGCCTATTGCTTTGCATGTTCATTTCATTTTTAATGCATTTTATTGGTTAAATTCATTATACCTTACGTGCTAACAAAAACGCTTAAAGCTAGCTCAATTAACTTAACTAACTTATTCTAACTTACTGGCCCCACGCGGGCACTCTAAGCTAAACTTAACTCTTAACCTATGTCTTTCGACGTAACCTAACTAAATTTATTTATTGTAACTTAATTAATTAACAAATTAAACTAAGAAAGATGTTTACCGTAGAAAAAACTTAGTAAATGGACTGTTTCTTTTTAAAACTATTAGATAAAACTTATAAACTACCTTAAAAATAAGCTTAAGCTAACTGAACTACGGAGTATAATTAAATACACTCTTTTTTTTAAGCCAAGTGCTGTGCTTGATTTTTTTTTTTTTTGTTTAGCCAAGTGCTGTGCTATTTGTTTTTGTTTTTTTTTTTTTTTTATTATATTATATTATACAAACTTAAGACTATCTTAAAACTATGTAAGCCGGCCATGGCTAATACATGAAAGTAAATAGACGACCCGCTCTGTCCCGTTACAGGCTAACCCGGATTAGGGGGAAACGACGACGGCGTTCCCTCTTCTTCAATAAGCCACTAAAATTGGTCATGCTGCCTACTGACGACTTCAATGTCGCGGACTGAAACCGCTCTACTGAGCCGGAGACGCTCTTTACTACTCTGTGCGACGTCTCGGTCGTAGTTGAGTCGCCTATCCACAGCTGTTCTGGCGACGTGGAAGATTAGCGGTACCGCTAACTTATCCTGGATCAGACCTCTCTGATCAAGATATAGGAACGCTTCTGGAGGGATAAAGCCGTTATGGCGCACACTCTCGTGATAGAGATGGTTGGGGTAATAAGCCCCAAAGATCAGGCTATTCCTCGAAGTCACTGCTCTTGCAATGTGCCTTCGAATCATCTTGATCAAGAAATTATTATTATTAGAATTTTATGTACTCAGACTCTGGTGTTCTGTACAATCGAAGGCAAGCCCTAAGGAAAGCTCTCTCAAGCACCCGCATCTTTTCCAACAAGCTTGGCCCTACGTTGAACCACACGGGACACCCATATGCGAGCATAGGCCGAATGAGGGCCATGTAGCAGATTACCATCACCCTTGCATCGAGTTGGCTGCTATAAAACAGCCTCTTTGTAAGGGCGAAAGCAACTTTGGCTCGAGCCAGAGCAGCTTCTATATGTTTGTTAAAATATAGATATTAATCTAGCCAGACCCCAAGGTTCTGACTGCACTTCGACTCGCAAGCGGCTGTCCGTGCTGCCCCACGATAGAGAACTTTCGCCAATTCTTTCTGGTGTCCCAAGAGGCCCCAGACAGCGGCGTTCTGAACAGGATGGTCTCTGACTTCTGAAAGTTGATCTTCAACTTCCAGTCGTCGCAGTATCTCTTGATCTTATCGAAGTCACGCTGCAAGAGTATTGCAATTACCTCGATCTTAGGCCCCGATCTATACGCAACCAAATCGTCTGCGTACGCTATGGCATGGTGAAGTGAACCTATGAGATCGCTCGTGTAAATATTGAATAGGATCGGCGAATTAACCGCGCCTTGTTGTAGACCATTTTTTACTTCAAAAGTTCCAGCAGAAGTCACATTGCCATTCTTCACAATGAACTTCTTACTGGTGAGCATGTCATAAAGTATGTACAGCAGTGGTTTACTTATGCCCAGCCTGCTCAACTTGTAGAAGAGTCCCTCTAACCATAGGGTATCGAAGGCCTTCTCCAAGTCAACCAGGCAGGCACCCGTGCATTGCTTCTTGCTTTTGTTCCATTGGATATCCGATACCAGTTTAGACGCGGCATGTATGGTATCATGCCCTGCCTTGAAACCGAATTGTCCTCAACCCACTTAGTCAGGGCTCTATGGATCACTTTTTCGAATACCTTGCTGATGTTCGGAAGTAGACTTATCGACCGGAGATTCCCACGATTGGAACTATCTTTATCCCTTTTGGGAATGGGCTGCACCACCGCTGTTTTCCAATGCGCAGGATAATGGGCATTATTCATTGCATTATTAAACAGGATGGTGTAAATGTTCACCGCTTCTGGAGGAAGATGTCTAAGCACAATGTTGGGTATACCATCGATTCCCACGGATTTCTTTTTTCTCAGTGATTCGAAGATCGCTTGGAGCTCTGCCTTCGAAATGAACGGGGGATGTACCCTTTCATCGGCGACGGCATTGTTTGCCATATATCTTTCATTGAACACGGTGAAACCAGTGTTCTCAGATCGCCAGTGCTCCATGTCATTTCGAAGGTAGAAGTTGTGCATAAGGACCCGGTTTTCCAGGTCGTGGTTCGGGCAAACACTATCATTCACCTTTTACACGTCCTGAAAAGTCGCTCCTATAGCCTCTACCTTCTCCTGCGGATCTTCGATCACAAAGAAATTGTCATCCTCAGCTGCGTTATCTGGATCTAGTACTTGTACATTGTTCGTGGTTCGGGGGATTTAAAAACGCGGAAGATCGTTTTGATTATTCCTCCGAAAGATCTTGTTTATTTGGGGGAACATACTCGGGTTGTTGGATTTTACAGCCCGAATTTTCCTGTAGAAGTGCGAATTTACAGAAAGTCTGTAATTTTCTTTAATTAATTGCGAGAGATTTTTAATCAACGACTTCAGCGTCCTAACCTCCTCCGAGTTCTGTCTGTCAGTAAACTGTCTGTACAAGGTTTTTAATCTCGACAGCAGTCTACTTTTATGTTCGTGCAGTGTGTCAATCGTTGCATTGCGGTATATGTCCACGTTGTCAGTGTGTTGAAACCGAGGTATCGTACTGTCAATCGTTCGTATTATTGTCTCGTCCATTTGTTTTAGATATCTATCAATCTCCTCGTTTGACAGATTCCTATTAGACGGTAGGTCGAGCAAGTTCGAGGAGAGTGCTCTCTTCAACTGTCTGGAGAAGCGAGTCCAACGCGTTCTTCTGTAATTGTAGGCGTGCAATTGGACAAACTCCTCCAATTCCGCAATTTCATTGGGAATCGTTATTTCGGCACTGAGTCCGCAATGGTCACTGTCATACACAAAAGTGTGTAAGCAGTTTATCGTTTGTCGGTTCATGTCAATCAGTTGTAACCGTACGTCGAACAGCATTAGATCCAGATAAGATCCGCTTCTGGGATACGACGGACTATCCGTCGCTTTTAAATCTAGTCGATAATCAACACTGTGCCGACCCCACTCTAGGATTTCGTGTGTTATTTCCCCAATTTCTATGTTTGGCGTTTAAATCACCGGCTAAAATATAAAAGTTCTCTTCCGCCTCCAGATTAAGTATTCGAAAAAGTATCTCGAGCTCTGAAATGAAACAGGTGGATTAAGTAGCTTCAGGAGCATAGACTGCAACCATATACATCCTCTTTCCACTATGGAGAGGTATATGCACGATACATGCTTCCAGCTCCTGGATCTACGCACTTCACCGCAGTACATTACTTTATGACGCAACGCTTTTCTAATGAAGATCGCGAAACCTCCTCGTTGTACAGAGTTGGGTCGGTCTCTTCTTATAATATTATAATAACAGTGATTCACTTGTGTTTCTGGGATAGCTTAGTTTCGCTAACCAAAAGCACATCGGGAGAATGATCCTCGAGCAACTTGAAAAGTACGGCTCTACGTTTGATCCTAATCAGTGAATTCACATTCACCGCAAGATTAAGGGTTGCTCCGCCATGTTCGTACCCATTACGATTGGTGGTGCGTTAGGCCCGGCAGAAGCGCGTAGATCTGGTCCACCCGTTTCGCCTGCTCCTGAATTTGTCGCTGAAGTTGGCCCATCTGCCCCTGGATAGAGAGCAAGATAGCCAGCAAATCAGGTTCAGCCTCCGGTACTCTCGGCTTTGGGGCCTGTGAAACTACCTTGGGCTGCGACTGTACCGTATTCCCCCGGCCTGACGCCATTTGGGCGTAGGTCACTTGGGGAGTGAAGGATTAATTATTTGCTTTGCATCTTACATCCTAAATGATGAAAGCATAATATTAGTATTTAGTCTTCGGTTTCTCCAGGCGGACCCCACAGGCGGATCAGTAGAAATGCGGTGAAGTGGGAGGGTTATGATCCCTTGTTTTCGGATCATAACCTCGCTGCTAAAAGGAAGAAGAAGAAGAAGTCTTTGGTTACTCCATTTAGTATTTCTGCTATTCTTAAAGTTGCCATCTCTCCTTTTTTTTCGCGGGTTACTCTTTTTTTTTCAGCTCCCAAAAACCTAAAAAATTCCTACAAAATTCCTAACGTATATAATACGAGTATTTTGAATTTAATATGTGGCGAACATTAGACTGCTAAATTGAACGATGGCAGCAGGCGAATATTGTACACACCCACAGCGAACGAGTAAAGGCTGAATTATAATATGATAGTCGGAAGCAATCGGAAGCTAATGTCATAATTCTGCGTTAAGTTTCATTCAGTAGTCTTTGGTTTCTCCAGGCGGACCCCACAGGCGGATCAGTAGAAATGCGGTGAAGTGGGAGGGTTATGATCCCTTGTTTTCGGATCATAACCTCGCTGATAAAAGGAAGAAGAAGAAGAAGTCTTTGTTTTCTCCATTTAGTATTTCTGCTATTTTTAAAGTTGCCATCTCTCCTTTTTTTCGCGGGTTACTCCTTTTTTTCAGCTCCCAAAAACCTAAAATAATTCCTACAAAATTCCTAACGTATATAATACGAGTATTTTGAATTTAATATGTGGCGAACATTAGACTGCTAAATTGAACGATGGCAGCAGGCGAATATTGTACACACCCACAGCGAACGAGTAAAGGCTGAATTATAATATGATAGTCGGAAGCAAATGTCATAATTCTGCGTTAAGTTTCATTCAGTAGTGTCAATAACAAACGTAGCCCATAATAGGCGTATGTGTTCGGAAGCAATTGTGTGTGTTGTGTTCATAGCCATTCACAGCTGTGCAACTGTCAAATTTTCGTATGAAAGAGCGAATGGATGGTCTTTCGTAAGTGATCAAATGTGAACTAAACCTAACGAATCGAAGCAAAAAGCTATTATGGTCGCACAATACGAGTACAAATCCTTTGTATTCGCACTGTTTCGGAAGTGGTCGTATGAAACCATTCTTCGTTTAGTTCAGCCTTAGACCATACACATTACTACTATCATTCATGTGCGCGTCACTTTTTTTTAATTAGCTGCACGTCAGTTTTAGCGAAATTCTTCGCATCAGTTTATCGTTAATCTAAAGAAAGAAGTGTCGAAACCGAAAGGAAAATACATCTTCAACGCAAATGTTCGCGAGAGTCGAAACATTGAAAGCGATCCTCACGGTGAAATGCAATTTGACATATTCATGCGTAGAGTTCTACCACTTATTTAAAAACAAAGCCGGATTTACTCCTCCAAATTGCTAAAAAGGAGAAATATTCCACCAAAAGTGATGCCAATGCGAGTGCGATTGACGTTGAAAACGATGACAATGAAGTTGTAACAAAGTTGGTTGATTGGTTGGTATAAGCGTATAAGTATTTTTGTTGAATAAAATATGAATTTGCGACAGAAATTTTTCTATATTTGATATCCTTTTATAATTATTTTTTTCTTCATTTCGATATCCCGCGAAATTGCCGAATTTAATGGATTTTTCCTTTTTTTCGACCAAAAAAAGATGATAAGTTTAGCTATACTACATACAGGGTGGGACAGAAAGAACTCCCCCATTTGGGATGCTAATATAACAAAAAACAAACAAGATATTAAAGAGATAACTTTATTTCTAAATAATACACATAATGCCGTTTTTAAATTAAGTTTTAAAAATTACGTCACTCAAGTGGCGGCCTCCGTTATCGATACACTGAGTAACCCTCTCTCGCAAGTTTTCCATTACGCGGCGAGTCATTTCGGGCGTAATGTTAGGGTTCGGGTTTCCCAATCTTGTTCACTCAGTTCTTGTGCAAACATAATTTTCTAAGGATGCATTTTCAGCTCACGGTGAAGAATTCTGCGAACACTTCGATTTGATAAAGTCAATGCCGCTGGGTGTTTGCGTGCAGAACGCCGTGGAGATTGCTGAATCGAAGCCCTAACAGCGACTACATTTTCCGCTCCTGTTGGAGTACGAGGTCGTCCAGTAGATTTCTTTTTGATTGCAGAGCCTGTTTCTCTAAAGTTTGACACCCAAAGACGTATTGTTTTTTTCTGTCAGAAACGGAATCACGTCGACCGAGTGCGAAGTGTATGCGAAAAGCACGCTGCGTCATATTCGGCGACCCGTCATTTTTAATGAATTCTTTAGCCACAAACGCACGGTGTACTCCCGTCCATTCCATTATGACAGCTGAAAACCGCATGATTGGCGCTGTCTATCGCCACCTTGCACCCTAACCTTATCTACGTTCTCTTTAAATCGGGGAGTACTTTCTGCCCCATCCTGCATTTTACAATGAAGAGTGAACACACTGTATCTGAAAGCATTACATAATGAATCAAAGTAACGTCACCTTGTACCTATTTATCATTTTGCTTTCATGTCGCTATATTAATTTTTAAATATTCAATTCTGGTTCTGAAATATTTTGCAATGAGATTTTGTTAGTTTGATCACATACATTGTTTTTTATCATAAAACATAACTTTCCATCGTTTTTTATATCACAACTTATAAGAAGCCACGCGTGCGTTAGAATGTCCCTTCTTTATTTTTATTTTGACAACAATGAAATGTGGGTTGCATTTGCATTCGTACTATGAATTTTATTGATCAAAAAAGTCAGTAGAGCCATAAATGAAATGAAAAAGATGTTTTTTATTTGAGTTTATGTTTATTTATTTAACAATTATTAAACTTAAATTTTTTATTTACTCGTCCGCTATCGTGTGGTTAATATTTTATTTGTGGCGCGAGAAATGCCATTATAGTGTTGGTTGTCATTTTCTGCTTCATTTGTCAATTTTTCGAAATTACCGTTTAGCGCCACCTATCGTAAAGTAATCGTACTATGTGAATAACCCTCCCTCTTCAAAATATACGATTTTATTTCTAAGCAGTATAATCCTTTAACAGGAGATACCTGAAGTTCCGCTGAACAAACAATTTTATGGCAGGGAGGGGTGTATTCTCACCACATTTCAGGTTGTAGCCCATCAAAGTGGGTGACCTCTTATTTGGAGGTGTAACCACTTCAAACGTCCTGTATCCCCTTGTGGGTCCTAGGGCCTCTACTACACCTAATGTGTCTGAGTTCTCCCCAACTTTTCCCTAACTACTGTGCCTCCTTCTCGACTGTTCTGCGCCATGTTCTCTTCGGACCGCCAGGTCTTCTGCCATCCTGAGTTAGAGAGTTCCATTGCATAGCATGGTTCGCTATGGAACTGTCACCCTTATGGAACGTGTGTCCAATCCACTGCCACTTCCGCCGTTGGATGGTTGTGCCTATTGGTTCCTGACCCGTTCTCTCGTAAAGGTGTTCGTTAGATTGGGTCAGAAAATCCTTAAGATATTGCGCAGGCACCTATTAAAGAACTTTCGCAGCTTTCTGGTGATAGTAGTGGTCACTCTCCACGTGCTGCAACCATATAACAGCACGGATTCAACGTTGGAGCGGAACAGTCTTATCTTGGTGCTCAAACTGATTGCATTGCTTCGCCATATTTTGGACAACATCCCGAACGCGGACTTTGCTTTGGCGATCCTGTTGGCTATATCCAGTTCGGTTCCACCATCGGTCGAGACAATACTCCCAAGATACTGGAAATCCTTTACTCTCTCTACCGGTTGTCCAGCAATGCATATTTGAGCCGATGAGTTAGTTCCAAGGCTGATAATTTTAGTATTTGCCATACTAATTTTCAGCCCGACGACGCCTGTCTCCTTCTCCACATCTGCTGTCATTTGGTGGAGGTCCTTAATTCTGTGGGAGAGTAAGCATACATCGTCAGCGTAGTCAAGATGTTTCAGTTGAGATGTAAGAGTCCATCGAATTCCTCCGTTTCCCGTCGACAAAGCTGCATGAAGCACATCGCTAATCACCAATAGAAATAATATTGGTGAAAGGATACAGCCTTGTCTTACCCCACTTTGGATCTCAAATTCCTCAGATAACCTTCCCCTGTGCAGAAAGTGACATTTGGAGCCTTCATATGTAGCTTTGATAATAGCAATTAGTTTATCGGGAATACCTCTCCTGCGTAAGGCACGCCAAATAAACTTCCTGTTGACATTATCGAACGCCTTCTCAAAATCGATGAACAACAGGTGCATTGGCGATCGATATTCAACACACTGTTCGATGATAATCTGCAGGCTATTGATGTGGTCGGCACAGGAGGATCCAGTGCGGAAACCTGCTTGTTCGGCATCGAGTGTGTTTTGGAGATGTTGTTTGATTCGCTCCAGGTTGATTTTAGCTATTATCTTAGGCAGCACGCATATACCGCTCCAGTTTCCGTACTCTGTTAAATTTCCTTTCTTAGGAAGCTTGACGACCATTCCCTTTTTCCACTCGTTAGGAAAGCTCTCAGCTTCCCAAGCTCTCTCTATAGGTGGAAGCAGAAGCTCAGCCGATGTTGTTGGTGCTGCTCGTAAGAGCTCTGCTGGAATACCGTCAAGTCCTACCGCCTTGTTGGTTTTGAGTGCCTTGATCGCGGTAATGATTTCATCTTTACTTGGAGTCGTGGTTCGTATTCGGGAACTTCTCACCTCGGGCATCTCAGTCTGATTTGGGAGTATATCGCTAGCGAATACACGGTTCAAAACCCTAGCAAAATGCTCTTTCCATCTCTTGAGCTGGTCCTCATCCGAAATGAGCAAGGAGCCGTCTAGGCTTTTCACTGGGTGTTGGCTGGAGCTGTGACAACCTGTCAGCTCTTTGGTAATTCTGTAGACAGTCCTGCTGTCGCACCTTCGTGCAGTTTCTTCTGCTTCTGTAGCCAGCGCATTGATGTAGTTGCGCTTGTCACGTCGCACGCTACGCTGACCTTCTCGCATCTTCATGCGATGTAGGGACTCTAGCTCGCTTCTCCTGCTGCTGGGGTAGCTGCAATGCGAGCTTTCAGCTGTTTTCGTTCGTAAATCTGTCTCCAGGTATCCTCGGAAAGCCACGCCCTATGTCTTCCCTGCGATCAACCGACGATTCTTTCAGCACCAGATGTAAAAACATTTTTCACAGCACACCAATGGTCTTGGATGGTTGCGAGCATTGAGCTGCTGATTGCTTCCACACCTTGCGAAAAGTGTTCCCTTAATTGTTGGCGCATTGAGGGATCATTAAGTATAGCGATGTTGAACCTGGGCATTCTTGTGTTGTCGTGGGATCTTCGAACTGCAGCAGTGCGTAGTTGGAGAGTAGCTATCATAAGATGGTGATCACGTACTATCCCCACATCTGTCCCTCGCCTGTTTCGGACGTCCAGGAGACTACTTCTAAAGCGGCGGCTGATGGCAAATGGTCAATTTGGTTGGAGATTGCTTGCCTGTCGTTGGAAACCCAGCTGACTTTGTGGCAGGTCTTGTGCTCTAACATGGTGCCACTTATCACAAGGCGGTTGGCATTGCAGAAATCCACAAACCTTTTGCCGTTGTCATTGCGGTTGCCTAGTCCATGCTTCCCGATTACATGTTTGAGCCCTTCGTTGTCGTTGCCTACCTTGGCATTCAAATCCCCCATCACTATGACAATGTCTCCATTTGGGGTTCTGTTGAAGACGGCACTTAAGAGATTGTAGAAGATCTCCTTTTCGTTCTCAGACGAACTATTCGTTGGGGCGTTACACTGTATGATGGTGACGCGTCGTACTCTAGTCCAGAATCTGGCCGTCAAAATCCTATCATCATGAGGCTGCCAGGAAATTAGGCCCTTGCGTGCTATTGTTGTTAGCAGTAGTCCGGCTCCATATACACGCAGACTTCCGGGCGGTCTTCCAGAATAGAGTAGTACAGTGTTACGCGTTGGGGACTGGTACTCGCCCGCTTCTAACCATCTTACTTCACTTACCCCCAAAATGTCCAGTTTATACGGATGAATTCTTTTTTTTCCAATTGAATGAATCTGGCATTGTAAGGACCTTCGCTTCCCGAGTCGAGGAGCGTCTTTACATTACAGAAACCTGTATTTGTCCGGGTGCAATAGCCAAAATCCGTCAACATGTGCTCATTCCTTATCCAAGGCATAGTGTCGGTTTCTGTAGCGAGCTGGTTTCAGTAACGCAGGTTGCTGGCCCGCGTTACCTAGTCTAGAATCAAGGCCCTAGACAACCCGCACTTACAATTTTAGCCTACACGTAAAAGGGTTTATACGTAGAGTTGCCTGGGGACCACCACTAGGAGGTAAAGTAAGCACTTCATCATGAACTTGATTGTTGCGCTACTGGCCCAAGCCAAGTTCTGGGCAGTCAGTAGTTTCTCGATCAATCGCAATGCAGGTCCACAAGGACCGGGGTAAAAGCCAAGAAATATCGGCTTCGCTGATCGATCACTTTGAGCGAATGGGCGATGCTCTACGTGGGACTTTGAATCCCAGTTCATGAGCTCGGGATACCAGGACCAAACCACCATTATGAAGGTCAAGCGTTCGAGGATATCAGGGGGGGCGTTAAAATCATTGTGGTGTAAGTCATATTTAGCTCATGTTGAGAACTTGAGATTTACGCCGCTATAACTTACAACATATCGGCTATTCCTTGTATCTGTCAAACATGTGCTACTATCTGTAGATTGATTAACGAAATTATAACTTACTTCACGTTTTCATGCAACATTTTCGCATGTGTAGTATTATTTCTGAACTTACATCAACATTTTTGAGAAGTGACTTACACCACTATGACTTTAATCGCCTCATATAAATATTCAAAGGGAGCTGATATATGGTCAGATCCCCAAACAAATCTTAGTGAATAGCATATGCCACGCCTTGTTGATCATAGATGAGGATCAGCTCAAACTAAGGGTCACAGAAAATAAAAAAATAAAAATAAAAATGAAGAAGCGAGATGTTTATTTTCGGTGATGTACACCCTTAGTTTGAGCCGATCCTCATCTATGATTAACAAGGCGTAGTCTATGCTATTCACTAAAAAATTAATAAAAAAGAAGAAGCAAAATGTTAAAGTCCAATTTGGCGAACCTCAAAATGTAATTTCCATTCCTTGATTTAAACTTTAAGTCAATACTTCTGTGGCTTGGGTTCGATAGGGTGTTTGGAAAAACTGGTGATCCAGATTTTAGTTACAGAAGTTTTCGACTACTTTCCTGTTAAAGCTTTCTTTTTGTTTGATTCATCTACCCACAGAGACAACAAGCTGCTCTTCGACTAAGGCAAAGTTTTTAAATTTAGTCAGAATGGGACACGAGTTCACTAGTTGCTAGACTGCCTTTTTGCATGATCTTATGAACACCCTGTCGGCTAAATCCTCACGTAATCTCTATGCTTCATCGTTGAGTCTTCTCACATTCATGTGTTTGAATCAATAACCTAAAAATTCGTCCTGCGAACATTCGATTATGTGTCCGACGACTAGAAAATTGTAGTTATCATACTATGCAATGACGAAAACCACCAAAAAGTATTCAAACTTTTTAATTAAAATAACTTCCAGGTAAACTAATACTTCGTGGGCACCCTGTGCCGTTGTCTTTAAATGTGCTACCATTTTAGCACCCAGCAGCACATCTCGTATGCATTGTTTTGCATAAGTGCCTTGGCATGTAGACAGCGTTCGCATATTGCTGCATCAGTAATTACTGGTGTAACAACGCATTATGACCACCCTTCACGCGTCGCCTCCATCAAACCATCAACCACTATAACCAACGTCTTGACTTCCATATGTGCGTGGAATCAATACTGATCCGACTAATTCCACGTAGCCCGCCCGTGAACAATCCTTTGTCAAGCCGTGATTTGGATTTGCTGTGTCGATTTAATTATCATTTCATTCCAAACGAAGACGATACACTGAATTGTGATTGAATCGTGCACCGAGTGTGAGGGCGTGGAATCTGTTTCACGACAAGATTACGAATATGATGACATAGTCGACGCGTGCATTCCACGGGAATGATAGTCATAGACAGATTAATCCTTGGTCATATCGATTTTCCTATTGCTGTTGTCATGCCAACTTCGACTCTCCAGCACCAGTACCCTTCGCATTCAATTAGCTGTCGCTGGGAATGAGTGCGGGAGTGCTGCTAGGCCGCTGCCAGAGCTGACTCTCTGGTGCAATGTGGTGACATTTGTATGCGCGAACTGACAGCATCGTCGCCGCGCCGCTGCCGATTTCTATACCTCAGCGAGATATTGTGGTTGCATTCGTGTGCACATATAGAAAAATATTATTAATAATAATAAAATTAAATATTTTGCAGCTTTTTTTACATTTTTATTTGATTTACTTTGGATACACGGAAGTGTGGCCGCGCGCACTTGCTTGGCTTCAAGGTTGACAGCAGTGCAGCAGTCGTACAGCGCGCTTTGCTGATAATGTCTACTGCCAGACATGCACTTGAGAATCTGTTTCAAACCAGGTAGGCAATTGGAATTTGATTGTAGTTTATGATTTACCTGCATTTGCGCACATGAGGACTTAATAGAAAAAATAATAAAAATATTGATAAGACATTACCTGACGCCAGTCAAGTGGTTGTGATTTGTTTGCTACACTGGACTATAGTTTGACGGTGTGTGATGTCATTTGTGAACCTGCTCAAGCTCGGAGGACAGTGGATTATAGTCAACAAGGTTTTCATCTATTTTGGGATTTTATCAACATCGCTGTTTTTGATACTAGAAGCAAATTATACTGAACGAGTATAACTTGGACAGTTTGTCTCTGAATCTTCTCCTAACCTTCCATTTACCCAAACGCGACCGAAAATTACTCAAGAAAGTTTCCTTCTGAAACAGTCGAGAATAAGTTGTGTTAGATTAGGTCATAGAAGTATACGTGATAGATAAGGACTCATTACGTTTACTTGGAGACCTAATCCATTGTTAAAAAAAGAAAAAAACAAAAGGAAACAAACCTATTCTATTAAAGATAGTCGAGAGTATTTTCACCCACTTTTGTTAAGATATATGCTTTTGTGCCATACTAGGCCAAGGTAAAGGTGTCCACGAACGCGGGAAAGACACAAAACAACAGCGATTGGCAAAGATGGTTCGTCACTTGACTGCTTAACTAGTTTAACACCCCTATTATGGTTAGCGAATCGAACGTTCGACTCAAGTCGAACTGCCAACGAATTGCTCCTGTCGTGGTATTGCTGTTAGCAAACATTTTCATTCGAATAAGGAATAAGTGCTGACAAAGGAAAAAACAATTAAATGTCATCTGCGAAGTGTATAAAGCGACAGATGTAATTCGCCGGGAGGTTCGACTTGAGTCGAACGTTCGATTCGCTAACCATAATAGGGGTGTAAAATATTAGCTACCTTGTTTCGTCACAGTACTTGATGTTACCTGTCCTTTTTGATAACAGAATAACATATTTTGCATTTGCCCTCGTTACCCGCTTACTTCATTTTGGCCAATTTTGTAGCAATCCGCTGATCGTTGTACGCATAAAGTTCTGTAGGCTTTTGTTTGAGACTTTTGTACAATCCTTTTGAGTATAGTGTGTTTCATCGTCTTAGACATTTTCTGAAATCAAATTTTCGGCAATGTATTTCCTATTGCTATCCTCCACAAACAAATGATACTAATACTATACATGGCTCTCTCTAAAGCTTTTATATTAATAATAAAAAAAAGTGGTCGAAGTGGGTGAATATTCGGATTTCCTGATCTGGAACTTCACTGGTGCATTGGGTTATTGGAAACAGTTTTATCGAGTTCGCGCCATATCTTAGGCGCAATGTGGAGTTCATTCATGCCTCTCTATGTGCCGCAGTCTATATGATCTCCTTTCTTCAGGATAGGGTAAATTACCATAGTGTTGCAGATGGATGAGATATATGTTCCGTACGTAATTCATTCTCGCGAATGTAAGTACCTCACCCATGAGACCGTTGCGTCAGTTCCGACAGCCTAGTGGGATTTAAGTTTAGATATTGCTTTCTTATCTTCACTTTGATCGAGTGGACGATAATGTTGGCTATCATCGTCGGGGTTGAACGTAGCATTCGGCCTGACATTGGGAGTTACGTCATCATCGCGAGTCTACTACTAAATTTTCTTCTTCATTCTTACATACTTCTGTTTGAGATTTTCATTCTTTTTTTAACGTCATTCCGATACGCGGATATTTATGTAGCTACTATACTGTGCTTTCCTAAAGCATGGCCAAAGATGTTTTCCTTTCCAATTTGAATCTGAGCCCATACTTACGCTAATATATATCAATAGCCGAGACTTACATGTCATCTTTCTTTTCAAGCCTCTGATGTCGACTCTGTGTTCGTAAATTCCTTTCTTAGGGCTCGGGAGAAAAAATAGTATACAGGTAGAAGGCATCAAAGAACATCTGGAAATCACTTACGATAGTAAGCAAGTTGTTTTTCAATCCGCATAATCTGCGTTAACCGAATCAACATGGAATATAGCTTTCTACTACTTCTGTTTTTCATAGGCTTCTCGCAAAACGCACTGAATAAAGTAAATAAACGGACGAGGGGCTGGACTTTAAATCTGTTCACGTGAATTTCACTTATAAGAACACAAATGGCTTGCCAATTTTTCTAAACTTGGTGCGAATACCTTTTGCAAACGAAGCCAAATACCTGGGACTGACACTCGACGCAGGGCTGAAATGGAATTGAAACGTAAAGAGCTCGAAATCAAATATAGAGAAATGAACTGGCTACTCGGAAAACATTCCCAGATCAGTTCTGAGAATAAACTACTTTTATCTTTCAGTGAAAAGTAACCTGCCGAACGTTCTTATTTCGGGATAGAAAAATTGCTTGATAAGTTATTACTTAGTTGCAATATCTAACAAATTTATATCGAAGGGTTGTGTTTTTTGGTCACTAAGAATCTGATATTACTGTAAGTACACGCTTGCTTTTCTCATAGTGTCTATGGAAAATTTTCACCTGCCCTCAAAAACGCCTCGCGTACTCTGGAGTTGCGCATTCAATCCCTACGAGTTAATCCAGCGGCACCGCGAAGGATGAGGTTCCTTCGCGGATATAGTTTGTATCCGAGATCTTATTGTTTCGGTCACTACCTAAATTTCATGTCCATAAGTAAGAGTTGGAACATATATCGAGTTAAAAACCAGTTCGACCTTCCTTATAACAGATTGACCAAGCTCTCTCAAAATTGATCCAGCCTGACCAATTCTACAGGATAACTCAGAATTGCTCTTTTTATCACTCGTGAATAAGACCCCGAGGTACTTAAACTTATCCACCTGCCTCAGTGGGACTCGACTAACATGCCGAGTGCACTGAATGAGCGTTCGGGAAACGAACATAACTTCCGACACAAACCTTTCGAGTGCGCGCTGAAGTTCGGTTTGAGAGGTCCCACGGATGACCAGATTCTCTGCAAAGATCAAACTAATCCTTAAGTCTCCCACTTTGAAAAATTCTCCGCCAGGGCTGCACTTTGACAACCAGTCCATGTATAGAATACAGTGAAGAGGAGAGGTGACAAAACGCACCCTTGGCGGGTCCAACGCCTACAGTGAAAGGTATTGATTTAACACCGTTTATCCGAACAGCCTCTACAGTGTGAATATAAAGACTGAATCGCCCTTAGCAGGGAACCATCAATCCCATACTCCTGCAACCCTATCATATGCTTTCTCCAAATCCACAAAACAGGTGTAGACAAGTTTAGCATACTCCCAGGCCTTCTCAAGATAACTGGTCGGTAGTGCTTCTACGGGGACGAAACCGCATTGCTCATCCCCCGAACTATCCTCAACCACATCTCTGGAAGGCGCTTCTAACACCTTAGCAAAGATATTTCCATGGAGACTTGAAGGAGATATACCCCTATAGTTGGTGCAATCTCTTTTCTCCCCTTTTTTAAAAAAGAAGAACCATTTGCACAATCACCCCACTTTAATGACACGCGAGAGCCATTACACTCCATATTTACCTAAAGCCTTGAGCATTTCTGGACGGATTTAATCCACGCCGGCAGATTTGCCAACTTTGCCGATTTGATCGCCAAAGTTACTTCCTCTACCGTAGGACTATTTTTCGTTCTACTCTCGACCACAGGTCTGTCATCTTCGGTGTCCTGTTCGGAATTAACAAATTCTGAAAAGTGCTCGCTCCATCTGCGTAGGATGTCCTTTTTTTCACTTCAACATCATATTTTTGGAAAAAAGTATAGGATTAAGGATTTGATTCTATTATATGAAAATTACTCCATGAGGCTTCCGATTCTGTTAAGATGATTTATACGTAACGGTGATATTTTGAAAATCGCCACGAATTAGAATAAAACTTAAACAGACAAACAAAAAGCATGACCGATTATTTAAGTTTTGGTTATGAGTACCGGAGGCTCCCTACTACTTATATATAGTACCACAATGGACCTATTTGTTAGCTATTTAGATTAGGCCAGCTATTCTACCTAGTCTGCAATAAAATTTCAGCCATTTTGTATTATTTTGTGTGTCAGTAAAACATACCATTTGCCATATGTTGGCGCCTTGTTGCTGTTGATAATGGGTGTGACTGGTTATTATTATTATTTATTAATCAGAACATA
Source organism: Brachypalpus laphriformis (assembly GCA_945910035.1). Taxonomy (NCBI): domain Eukaryota; kingdom Metazoa; phylum Arthropoda; class Insecta; order Diptera; family Syrphidae; genus Brachypalpus; species Brachypalpus laphriformis. The sequence continues at coordinate 43,152,048 of OX246756.1, forward strand.
AATGTGCAGATTAATATTAAAACTAACAGCACTAGCTCCATGGCTGGCGTTACTGGTTAAATTTTGAGTCTTTATCATAAAATTGACGACAACTTGTAATAGAGAAAAATATATGTATAACTGGTTTGCTTTTATTATTACAACTTTACGTATATAATAGATCGAGAATAATTTATCTAAATAGTTTGACATTAAAACTCTATTCAATCAAAATGTTATATACGTGGTATCAATTGCCAATCGATATGTTGCTTATATGTCGGTTTACGTTTCCTTCCAGCTTTCGTTCAACACGGTCCAAGTCAACAAATAGATTCTTTAGACGGATAAGTCGTGATATGTACACTGACTCAAAAGACGCGACTCTCCTACCCGCTTTTTTGAACAGCTCAACTTGAAAGTTGTTCATGCAAACTCTTTGTAAGTCTGCGTCCTGATATTAAATTGATTCGTTTAACTTTATTCACACATCACCACTCTCTTCTTGTTAATATAAAATACTGATAACTTACTTACTTAGATGGCGCTACAGTCCGGGGTGGACCTGGGCCTCAACCAACAAACCTCTCCAGCCAGCACGGTTACGAGCCAGCTGCCTTCAGTTGCGCACGCCAAGTTGGTTGAGGTCCCCTCCACTTGTTTGCGCCACCTACCGCGAGGTCGTCCTCTACTGCGTCGTCCATCCGGGGTGGATTCGAAGACTTTCTTAGTGTTGGGAACGTTGGGCTTCATCCGCTCTAAATGACCCAGCCATCTTAGTCGCTGTATGTGAACTCTTCTGGCTAAGTCGATGTCTTTGTACAGGCCGTATAGTTCGGTATTGTACCTTCTCCTCTACTCACCGTCTATGCAGACGGAACCAAAGATCGCTCGAAGAACTTTTCTCTCAAAATAACCAAGGGCATCCTCATCCGGTTTTGTTAAAGCCCATGCCTCTGCGCCATACAGCAGGACTGGGATGATTAGTGTCTTGTAAAGAGTTACCTTGGTAGTTCGAGATAGGGCTTTGCTACTCAATTGCCTTCTTAGCCCATAGACACAACGACTGGCAAGAGTAATTCTTCGTGTGATCTCCCTACTGATGTCATTTGCGAAGTTCATCATAGAGCCTAGGTAGACAAAATCCTTTACTACCTCAAAATTATATCTGTCTATTGTGGCGTTCTGTCCAAGACGCCGATGTTGGGTGTCCATTTTTGTAGACAGCATATATTTTGTTTTTCTTTCATTGACCGCTAGACCCATCTTTGCTGCCTCGATCTCAATACTCGTAAATGCCCCATTGACTGCCCACTGAGTTCTTCCGATTATGTCAATGTCATCGGCATAAGCGAGTAGTTGTACAGACTTGTAAAAGATTGTACCTCCGGTGTTGGCTTGTGAGTTTCGTACAATTATTTCAAGTACTATGTTAAAGAGATCGCACGATAGCGCGTCACCTTGTCTAAGACATTTCCTGACATCGAATGCTTCGGTGATGTTCTTACCGAGTTTGATGGAGCAGCGAGAGTTCTCCATCGTTATTCTGCACAAACGGACGAGCTTGGCAAGGATGCCAAGACTAGACTTGGCTCTGTATAACTCGTCTCTATACACGCTATCATAGGCAATTTTGAAATCGATGAAGAGTTGGTGCGTATCGATTTTATATTCATAGGTTTTTTCCAAGATCTGCCGTAGTATGAATATTTGGTCAATGGTGGACTTTCCCGGCCTGAAACCGCACTGATAAGGACCTATCAGGTTGTTGACGATCGGTTTTAGGCGTTCACATAATACGGCAGACAGGATCTTATATGCGATGTTGAGGAGACTTATACCCCTGTAATTGGCGCAGTTCAGAGGGTCTCCTTTCTTCAGGATCGGGCAAATGATGCTGAGGTTCCATTCATCGGGCATACATTCGTCCGACCAGATTTTACAGATGAGCTGGTGCATGCTCCTTACCAACTCATCTCCTCCTGCCTTGAAAAGTTCAGCGGCAAAGCCGTCGGCTCCAGCAGCTTTGTTGGATTTAAGTTTAGATATCGCTATCCTCACTTCATTCTGATCGGGTTGACGGGAATCTTGACTGTCATCGTCACTGTTGAATGCGTCATTCTGTCTGACAGCGGAATATTGGTCATCATCGCCGTTTAACAGTCTACAGAAGTGTTCCTTCCATATCCTCAGCACCGACTGCGATTCTACTACTATGTTGCCATTTTCGTCCCTGCAGGCTTCTGTTCTGGCTTTGAAACCCTGGTATGTTCTTTTTACCTTTTGGTAAACTTTTCGAACATCATTCCTGCAATAAACTCTCTCAATCTCCTCGATCGAGCGCTTCTCATGCTCTTTTTTCTTCTTTCTGAGAAGTCGATGTTCCTCTTTTCTCCTGCGCACGTAGAGCTCGCAAGCAGATCTAGTCCTTCTATGCAGCGCCGCTTTGTACGCCTCTTGTTTAGCTGCATGTGCTTGCCGGCATTCCTCATCAAACCAGGGGTTTCGTTGTGGTGACCGAGAGAAACCCAGTACATCAGAGGCAGTATCTCTCATGGCTTGTTGGCAACGCTGCCACTGGTCTTCCGCATTTGCTGCTGGCGGCATAGGACTTAGATTAAGATTAAGAGAAACTCAATCGGCAAAGGTTCTGGCGGTCTCTTGCGATTGTAGCCGCCCGACGTCAAATTTCCTCACAGTATTTGGTTGATTTCGCTCCGTTCTGGATATCCGCATCCGTACCTTGGCTACAACTAGGTAGTGATCCGAGTCCACGTTGGCTCCTTGGAAAGTTCGGACACCCAGAATACTGGAAGAGTGCCTTGCGTCGATCGCAATGTGATCGATTTGGTTGACAGTTTTTTGATCAAAGGAGAGCCATGTTCCTTTGTGAATGTCGAGACGTGGGAACCGCGTACTAGCTACAACAAAGTTTCGAACCGCCGCAAAGTCGATTAGCCTGAGTCCGTTGCCGGATGTGATGTCGTGCAGGCTGTGTTTTCCGACCACGCTACTAAAGACATTCTTTCTTCCTAGCTTTGCGTTAAAATCACCTAGGATAATTTTAACGTCGTGGCAAGGGCATTGCTCATACGTCTTGTCCAAGAGCTGGTAGAAGTCATCCTTTGTCCCGTCGTCCTTCTCCTCGTGAGGGGCGTGAACACATATTAGGCGCTATTTCACATGCCGGAAACTCAAGACTTCTTGCCTAAGACTGCCTCCAATGACAAATCCGCACCCGAATAGACACTGTCCTTGTTGTCTGTAACAATCGCCGTAGATGTCGCAGTTTTTCATACTCCTTTTGCCCGGCCCATCCCATCGCACTTCTTGGATGGCGGTAATGTCTGCTTTGAGGCACTCTAGGGCCTCCGCAAGTTGTTCGGCTGCACGTGGTTTGTAGAGGGACCTAACATTCCATGTGCAGACACGAAGATCGTTGTCCTTTTTACGTTTGCTTGGGTCGTCAACAGTAAAATCATCCATATCCGAGGCTGTTGGTTGCTTCGTAACCGAAAGTTTTTTACGTGGTAGGGAAGTTAACCCGACGGCACAACCCCCAACCTGGAGGACCAGATCCTTTTTTTGAAACCCCTATGACGAGGGGCCGGATACACCGATGTCAATAACCCACTTTGGGGATATGAGCGCTGCCGTTGGCCCATTAAGGGTTCATCCGCCACCATCTCTTTTTCAATACTCTAACGTAGTATTGAAGATCCTTATAGACCTCAGCTCCAAATATGTCGAAGTAGCTCCGGTAAGGTAAAAAACAAATAAAAATACTGATAACTGGTGCATTTAATTTGACCCGCAAGGCAGAAAAATAAATTGAAAATCAGAATTAACGAATAAGGATATTATTACCGTCAAAATGAATGAAACGAAATTCCGCTGACGACTCCTATGGCGTTTGTTCTTCCATTTCATCTCCCATCTCGCTTTCACTTATTGAATTCGAAAAGAGTCGCATCTTTTGAGTCAGTGTATGAATCCGGATTAACTCAAAAGGAACAGATCAATAGCACTGTTCAGTTCGCCTAACTTTTCGTTAAATGAATTCAAATTATTTTCTTTCACTTTTTGATTAGCAGATAGATAGGAACTTTTCAACCCTATGACTTGCAAAGTTAATCCGACAGCTTTGATTCGGATCAATAGACAAAATACAATATTCCACCACTCAATTCATTCCTTCACCCTAACTTGAGGTAATTTAGAATATAAAATATCCCTTCAAAATCTACAAAACCGTATTTCTATAACAAATACCATGCCCTCTTCAATAAAAAGAAAAGTTGTTACCAAATGGTCGAAGATCGGGGGTTGATATCCATTGTCCTCGTACCGCATAAATGGAAAATTCACGACAAGAAAGAATAGCATCTCCCAATATGACCCTTAAACGATCCACAATGGATGAAAAGATGAAAAGAAATAAAAAAAAATCAACAAAGGACCCACACTCTGATAAATCCAAAACAAATACGCACACACACACACAATGAGAGAAAAAAAATCAAACTCTAATAAATTCGAAGGGATAAAAACATCATCATCATAGTTTGCTCCTTGATAAATGTGTCCTTTTTTTGGTCCACGCCACATTCATTCACAATGCATGTCCTACAGTATACATCCTCGCCAATCACTCACATTTACTCTCGACTCGCACATAAAAGACGTTAAAATTAGTAGGGCTTACTCCGGAGGATTGTGTCGCAAGGGTTGCGCGCGAAAAAGGATTTCCGAATAATCCGCGAATATCAATATCGACAAATTTTCAGTAGCGATGGTGGATGGATACTCTATAAACGAAAATGCAGGCAGCCCAAGGAAGCCGAAAAACCGAATAAGGAAACTCATAATAATAATATAAAAAAAAAAGAAATAATAAAAAATGAATAAAAAGGGTTGTCAAGGCGCTCGGCTTTGGATTGGGATATATCCAGGACGAAAAATAGGGATGAATTTCAATATTCTCTCGGTGGATGGAAATTTTTTATTTCCTAATGCAGCAGGGTGGATTTCACACTAACACATTTGATGTATTTACGGACGTTTTGCTTGTATTTCAATCCTCGGTTATAGGTTGCACGTGTCAATTGGTTTAGGATTTGTTGCGTTCTTCTTGTTGATGCCCATTTTTTTTATGTTATTTTTCTTCGGAAATAAAATGGAAAATTTGGAAGGAAACGTATTTCCGATGTATAAGTTGGTCGTCATCGGAGGTATCGATGAAGGGATGTTTTATCACCCCTTATCGGCCTTGGCTATGAGAAGGAAGGAAGAATTATAGTGAGTCCTTCATGAAGCAACTACTTAGACAAGGGCATAGTGCGGCGCGTTGAACTTCCTATTTCTCTGAACAGCAGGAACGATGATGAAGTAGATTAATGTTTTTCAATATTTTTTTTCTACATGCAAACATATTTTTCTAATGGGGGATATTGTAAAATTGAAATAATGTAGACGCACTTTGGAATACATGCATACATAAACATCAATGTCCTGAAGGGATACGAGAAAAGTGATATGCATATTTTTTGTTACTGAGTGCATAATATTGGTTTTCCATAAGCAAACACAGTGGGGGCAATGGATTATGCGACATATTAAAAGCGGAAAAATTTAACATGAAACCATATTATAATGCTGTCCAAGTGACGTTTAAAAGACAGAGCATGAAGTACATTTTATTGTACACACGCAGTATAAAAATATTATGACAGCTGAGCAATCATATCAGCAGTGGTCTAACGCAAATGTATGTCCTGCTGTTCAGTACATAAAACAAAAAAAAACAACTAGAGGATAAATCGTCACTCAATGTCATTCAATATAATACCAGCACGGTATGATATCGGCTTGAATTAAATTTCTTGTTGTCCCCATCATCACTGGTTTTCTTCAACCCCTTCCTGCAGTCATAAGTTAATTGGCTCTGTTTATGAATTTTAATTACCAATATTCTCGCAGGGGAGGTACGCTGTTTTCAGAAGTTTTAAGAAGCTCAAGTGTGAATCATTACAGGTCGGGATGTTTTTATTTAAAGAAATAAGTGGTGATTGTTATTCATGGGAATATCGAAAAATCAAACAAATTCATTCCACACCACTACCTTGTCTTTGACTTCTGATAGAAGTCAGTCAAACGTACAGGGACTATTATTGGGCGCCAGCTAAAAAAGATATGTTTTTGGAACCCCGGCGACCCGCTGAATGCACGCATGAATAGATAAAGGTAATAGATAATAATGCTTTGGCACCATTTTGAAAAACCTTAACCCACGTGATCCGGTTATTAAAATGTTTCACTGCGTTGTGTTGAAAAAATCATAGATCCATCCTGTGGCATTCTTCTCATTTCATTTCCATCAGGTCGTCAAATAAAGACTTGCGAAATAGAAGAAGTTACCTGGTACATAAATTACAGTGTCTGGCCGCATGCATGGCAGTATTTGGCCGCGTGCGTCTGCTAACAAGCGATATTATCGCCGCAATATCTGCACGAGGTCCTGACTCAGTTCTGTTTTGGCACTGGATATGACAATGTTATGCAATCTTCAGATATAATTGGCATTTGACGGCTTAACAACGACCAGATGAATGCGAACTCCCATAACACGGTATATGACCACATGGCATACGTGGTACACGTGGAGTACCATCTTTGGTTGAGGTCTTCATTTTTTGTCAAAATGTTTACTATTAACGAAGAAAACGAAATTACGATAAGTTCGCAACTGGTAGTGCATATACTACATATTCATCTGAGATATCTTCCATAATTTTACTGATTTTACTACTACTACAGTTTGTCCTAGAATGGGCTTCCTTGTTGTCGTAAAAATAGATTGCTGAACATGGACATTTCCAAGCTTCCTTTTTTGCTGAGATTATGATCCGAAAACAAGGGATCATAACCCTCCCACTTCACTGCATTTCTACTGATCCGCCTGTGGGGTTCGCGTATTTAACTTCAGAAAATATCGGCAGGTCTCCCGACTTTGGATCACTCGGTTACTGAGGCCAATAAAATGCCGATGTCGTCGTATTTGTATGATCCAGGTGTTTATAGGCCTGCCTCGCAATGTCTTTGGAACGTTCATTGATATTGACTTTATAACAGGGTTGAAATAACCTCTACTTTGAACGTGGCAATACCAGCTGAGCAGGTTGCACTCTATTTTTCGTAAGATGGTTTCCTTAACGTGAAGGCTTCCATAGACCTTCGAACTTCTTATTCGGTCAAACTTTGTCACTCCTGCTGTCATGCGCAGCATCTTTATCGCAGCTGCCGTTAATTTACTCTCATACTTTTTGTACATCGTTCAACATTGTGAACCGTTTATGAGCGTTGGATGCACAACTGCGGTGTAGAGCCTTCCTTTCACCTTAGGGGATATTTTTCAGTCACAGAAGATAGCGGAGTTTTCTGGGCACTTCATCCACCCTACGCTTACGCGATGATTGATGTTGTTATTACAGGTTGCCTTGCTATTGATCATAGATCCCAGATATTTGAACTTTTTGCACTTGGGAAGCACTGTTCCATTTAAATAAATGTCTGAAATATGCCTGAGTGGATCAGAGAACGGGCAGCACAAGTACTTCGTCTTTTTTGAACTAATGCGATACCCATTTCCCTCCAAAAGGTCCACCCACACATCAAATGCTCGTTGCAGGGATGTAGAATCCTCACTTATGATGGCTCCATCGGCAGAAAATAATAATTGATGTACCTTGGGATCCAGCGGGGCTCCTTTTGCTCTTTCGTACATGTCCATGATCATCTGTACATAGGTTTCTGGGACCCCTCGATGTCTCCCATAACAGATCTCGTGGTTGTCTGTCGAATGCCTTTTCAAAGTCAACCAATACAATATGCAAATCCTTTAAAGAATCACGATCTTCTCGTTCTTCTTCTTCCTTTTATCAGCGAGGCTGTGATCCGAAAACAAGGGATCACAACCCTCCCACTTCACCGCATTTCTACTGATCCGCCTGTGGGGTTCGCCTATTTGACCTCAGAAAATATCGGCAGGCCTGCCGATTTTGGATCACTCGTTTACTGAGGCCAATGAAATGCCGATGTCGTTGCATTTGTCTGATCCAGGCGTTTATAGGCCTGCCTTTCCTACATCGCGATGTCTTTGAAACGTGCATTGATATTGCCTTTTTAACAGGGTTCAAATGATCTCTTCTTTGAACGTGGCAATACCAACTGAGCCGGTCACGCTCTATTTTTCGTACGATGGTTTCCTTGATGTGAAAGCTTCCACGGATCTTCGAACTTCTTATTCGATCAAGCTTTGTCACTCCTGCTGTCATGCGAAGCATCTTCATCTCAGCTGCCGTTAATTTACTCTCATACTTTTTGTACATCGTCCAACATCGTGAACCTACGCTTACACGATGATTGATGTCGTCATCACAAGTTGCTTTGCTATTGATCATAGGTCCCAAATATTTGAACTTTTCGCACTTGGGAAGCACTGTTCCATTCAAATAAATGTCTGGAATAGGCCAGAGTGGATCAAAGAACGGGCAGCACAAGTGCTCTGTCTTTTTTTAACTAATGCGATACCCATTTCCCTCCAAAACGTCCACCCACACATCAAGTGCTCGTTGCAGGGATGTAGGATCCTCACTTATGATGGCTCCATCGTCAGCAAAGAATAACTGATGTACCTTGGGGTCCATCACTTTACCTTCAAGCAGATAATCAAGGACTGTAATAAAGAGCAAAGGACTTAAAACGCTTCCCTGGTGCACCCCGACTTTGATTGGGAACTCTTCGGTTACTCCAGCGGGGCATCTTACTTTTGTCTTTGCTCCTTCGTACATGTCCATAATCATCTGTACATAGGTTTCTGGAACCCCTCGATGTCTTAGCGCTACCCATATCAGATCTCGTGGTTGTCTGTCGAATGCCTTTTCAAAGTCAACCAATACAATATGCAAATCCCTTAAGGAATCACGATGTTTTTCCATTATGATCCTTATACTTTGGATTGCATCTGTGGTTGATTTACCCGAGACAAATCCGCACTGATCATCAGATAGCCGTATTATTTTTCGCAGTCGGCCACCTAATACCCGCTCAACGATCTTCATGGTGTGTGACATCAGCTTGATCGAACGGTAGTTATCACAGTTTCGCGTATCACCCTTCCCTTTGTATACAGGGAGAAGGTAACTTTCCCTCCATTCATTCGGCATTGGATCACCTCTCACGAATTTGGAGATGAGAATTCTGAGCCATCTAAACCCGATGTCTCCCATCTTTTTCCAGAACTCAGAGGGTATCTCGTCTGGCCGAACCGCTTTTCGTTTTTTGGAGTATTTGACCGCCTCACTAACTTCTTCGACTGTAATGTCGGGTATTTCTTCACAGTTAGGGGTGGCTCTTGGAAAGCATAGCCGGGGAAACTGTTCATTCAAAAGCTCTTCACAATACTGCCGCCACCTCTGTCTTTGCAGCTCCTGGATAGCCTGGTTTGCATCAGCAACCGGGGAAAATGTTTTCTCCAGCTCCCGATACAGGCCCTCCGTACTCTCTGCTTGAACCTGAGCGCACTTCTTCTTCGCTTTTTTCTTGCAGCATCTGTATTCCATTTCGAGGCGAGCTTTTTCGTCACTATTATTAGAGGGGCACTTTGACCAAGCTTTGAAAGCCGCTTTCTTCTCATTTATCACTTTCTTAGCTTCATCACTCCACCACCATATTTCTTTGGCGTGTTGATGGTGGCCTTTTGAAGCTCCTAGCAGTGATTTGGAATCCCACATATTTTGTGCTCTGCACTCTTCATCCTCAGCTCCGTTGATGGTGTGAGAGAGGTAATTTTTCATTACGAAAACAAAAGCCTCGCCTTTTTCTTTGTCCAGATTGTACCACTTGATTTTCTCAGAGACCCTTGTTTGTTTGCTTTTCTTTTGTGTTTTCATAAAAATTTCTGTTAGCAGGAGACGGTGTTGACGAGCCATTGCCTCTTCCAGGATCACTTTGCAATCTTTTACCCGAGGCTTCATGAAACTGCCTACCAAATGGTAGTCAATCTGAGTTTCATCTCCACCACTGCTGTAAGTGATCAGGTGTCGGCTTTGTTTGATGAACATGGTATTTAACACGATAAGACCGTGTGATTTGCACATGCTTAGGATGTCTTCACCAGGAAGGTTCCTGATGCCATATCCTAGTCCTCCATGGCAGTCTTCATAGTCTTCGTTTGATTTCCCGACATGTCCATTCAAATCTCCTCCAACAAACAGAAATTCTTCCTTTGGGATGTTCTTAAGGAGATTGTGGAAATCTAGCCAAAATGCATCTTTATCTATCTGATTGCACCCATTGTGGGGAGCATATGCACTGACAATATTCCACACCTCTCCTTGTATTACTAGTTTGAGAGACATCAAACGGTCGCTGGACTTCGAAATGCTCAAGACGTTTCCAAGTAGCTCTGCCGCAAGGATGATACCGATTCCGTTCCTAGCCTTTTCCGTTCCGTAGTAGAACATCTTGTAATCTTTTGTCCTAACGTCCAAGAAACGCGCCCGATTCCCGGTGTTTTTCCATTTCGTCTCTTGGACACACAAGATGTCCATCCGCCTCCTATTCATCATCTCTTCCAGCTCGTAACTTCGACCGGTCATGCTTCCAACGTTCCAACTCGCGACCCTTAAATTGCGTCCAAACTGTTTCATTATGTTGTATAGCTCTGACCCGAACATTTCTGCTCGGTCCAGGATCAGTACCATGCACAGCAGTGGTAGTGCCTGGCGGGGTAGTGCCTTTCCTTTTTGCAAGTATTATCATAATGATACAGTTTTGCAATACAATTTTTGCACCATATTGCGATGGGGTTTGTTGTTTGACACATGCATGCGCCTGTTTTAGTATTGTTTGATCTTTCTTTTATGACACCGGTGATCTCCAGTCGTGTCAACCCACGGACTCGCATGCACACTTGTGGGAGGGTTTTTATGGTAGCATATGTGTCGCTAGGCTCACTTGGGTGTTATATTGCCTAGATCTGATTTGTCCCCTTAGTCGCCTTTTACGACAAGCGCTAGTTGTTGGGGGGCGCTGCAGTGATATTCTTAACCCGTCCCTGCACGGGGCCCTTTAAAGAATCATGATGTTTTCCATTATGATCCTTATACTTTGGATTGCATCTGTGGTTTATTTTTCCGCGACAGACCTGCACTGATCATCAGATAGCCGTATTATTTTTCGGATTCGGCCACCTAATACCCGCTCAATGATCTTCATGGTGTGTGACATCAGCTTGATCGAACGATAGTTATCACCCTTCTCTTTGTATACAGGGAGAAGGTAGCTTTCCCTCCATTGATTTGGCATTCTCATAAATTTGGAGATGAGAATTCTGAGCCATCTGAACCCGACGTCTCCCATCTTTTTCCAGAACTCAGAGGGCATCTTATCTGGCCCAACCGCTTTTCGTGTTTTGGAGTATTTGACCGCTTCACTAACTTCTTCGACTGTAATGTCGGGTATTTCTTCACAGTTAGGGGTGGCTCTTGGAAGTATAGCCGGGGAAACTATTCATTCAAAAGTTATTTGCGATTCTGCCGCCACCTCTGCAGAATTTTGTCGTCATCCACAAGAAGCTGGCCATGAGCATTGTTAATGAACTCTTTTTTTTCGAGGGTAGGTGAAAAATCTTCCATAGACACTATGAGAATAGCAAGCGCGTGCTCATAGTAGTGTCAGATTCTTACTGACTAAAAAAACACCACCCTTCGATATATCGCAACTCAGTATTAACTTATCAAGCAATTTTTCTATCATGAAATAAAAACGTTTGGCAGGTTTCTTTCCACTGAAGGTCCTGCATACTCCGCAATCTAGACGCGGTTAATCTTTATCTCGCCAAGTCGAAAGGTTTCGTCCTTTGTAGTCGGCGCAATAAGTTGCTCTCATCCAAAATTTGTAGGACTGTATTGTTGACATGTCCGATTAGTCGGGTTCTATGCTTTCTCGCGAAGCTTCTAGTTTCAGCTTCGATTGTCGGAATTCCGAGATCCCTATGGATATCATTGTTTCTACTGTACTTTATTTTGAAAAGCTTGTAAAATATTTGCATTTGTTTTCTTGGTACAACCCCAAAGTTGTATACCGTAGGTCCACACCGGCTTTAGCACTTGCTTGTATAAAAGCAGTTTGTTCTCAGTACTGAGCTGGGAATGTTTTTCGAGTAACCAGTACATTTCTCTATATTTGATTTCGAGTTCTTTACGCTTCATTTTCACGTGCGAATTCCATTTCAGCCTTGCGTCGAGTATCATTCCCAGGTATTTGGCCTCATTTGCAAAAGGTATTCGGGCCCAGTTTAGGAAAATTGGCAAGTTATTAGTTTTCTTGTAAGTGAAATTCACGTGAACAGATTTAAAGTCGTTGAGGGCGATGCTCCAGTCCCTCGTACATTTATTTACTTTATTCAGTGCGTTTTGCAGTTTTGCAGTCGTTTCTTCGATTGTTTTACCTACTGCTAGGATAGCGGTGTCATCGGCAAACGTAGCAAGGATAGTGTCATCTTCTTTCGGTATATCACGAGTATATAACAGATAGAGAAGCGACACAAGAACGCTTCCTTGTGGTACGCCGGCCGAAATTTCTTTGAGCTCCGAGTATTCGTTTCCATGTCAAACACGCAAGTCTATTCCCGAGATATAATTCTAAAATATCGAAAAGGCATACAGGGAGAACTTGCCGTAATTTGCATTTCAAGCCATCGTGTCAAACCTTGTCAAAGGCTTTCGAAATATCAAGAAATACGCTTGAGGATATCTTTTATTCTTCAAGTGCTTTCTTAATTACATCAGTAATTCTATGCACCTGGTCAATCGTCGAATGCTTTCTTTCTAAACCCAAATTGGTGGTCAGGGATAAGATTATTTTCGTCCATAACCGGTTGGAAACGCATGGGTATGACTGGAAGAAGCCAAATTGGTCTATACGATTTTATGTCATTTGGCGGTTTTCCTGGTTTCAAAATCATTATGACTTCCGCAACTTTCTATTGGCTCACCACGTATTTTAATCTGAGCGCAGCATTTGCAATATGGAGAAGCTTAATCAATGTTTTTCTAAGTATAACTTTGAGAATTTCTCTGGCGATCAAATCATAACCAGGGGCTTTCTTAGGTTTTAGATTCTCGATCTCATGTTTGAGTTCTCTTGTGAGTATTAAATCGTCAGATAGTGAATCCGGCCTATTGATTTTGTCGTTTAGAGGTTTCTTCCAGGTGGGCCGCAAAGACGTCAGCTTTTTCTTTATCTTCCCTTGCCTTTTCATTTTGATTTAATTAAATTGGCAACGCAAGAATGTTGGGCCTTTTGGTGCCTTTTACAGCTTTCCAAAACGAATAATTGGAGTCTTTTTTCGTTGTTGAACTTTTAAGGTAAGAGCCTATCGCATGATTCTTAAAATCCTTAATAGTCCTCTTCAACGAATTGCACAGACGATTCATGTGTGCTTTATGTTGCAGAGCACGACACTGTTGCCATTTTTACGCGCTTTTCTTTTTTTGATCAATTCTTTTATTTCCGGAGGATATCGTAAACAGTACTTGTACGGCGTTTTCCTTGGATTGTGCGTATTATTCCAAGAGGTAAGCTGTACGATCTGTTCCACAAACGTGTTGTTCGGCTTATAAACGAATCGCTATATTTGACAGTGCATCCATTTTATTCGTCGTAAGTCCACTTATATATATATGTAAGTACCTTGCTTCCTCTCTTCTTAAAGATTATCAAATTTACAGCTTCTTGATCTCTAGGCTATAACATTCACCATTCATTAGAACTTGTCGGTAGTACCTCCTTGTTCACTGTGACCACATTGTCCGTACCCGTAGCAGTGCCATTATTTTTTAGTTAAAGGAATTGAATATATCGCCGCTTCAGTTGCTTTAAATATCCACAAACTAGCTTAACTTTTGTTTTACCTCGCTTTTATGGACTACTTCCTCTGGTTCCATTTCAACTATTACAGCCATTTTACCATTTTCGTCATATATTAAGTGGTGGGAGGATACATATATTGAAGGAAGATAGTGATAGTTCCTAGTTTGTAACTCATCAGCACACTATCTGGCAAAGTTGACATTAACAGAAGCGCTCCGTTTGGTCTGACATCGGTCTAGTCTGCTACATCCTTTCTCATACAACAATTCGTTCTTAATTGAATTCCAATTCGCCCTGTTCTACGTCAGTATTTACCAAATAAATCCTCGTTTTCATATCACAGCGTTTGACTTACCTTTTCACATTTCTGTTAAGTGTCACTAATCACTTTGTCATCTAAGGATTATCGCATTACCGTAACAAATTACCTTCCTCCATCCCATTAATCAAACAATCCTCAGTTAAACGCTGGCAACACCGACCATAATAAACGCCATAAATGAATATCATCCAAATTTATCACTATAAACTATTCAACCACTTTACTTCCTCTTCCTACAAACAATCAAAAAACTTATGCACACACACACAACAAACATTCAAAAGATACCTTTTCAATTCAAAAAGAAAAGAAAAACCGTAACAAAAGCCAATTCTCTTTCTCTCTCTGTTTCTCCTTCTGATTCCCCTTCATCGTCCAAAAACAAAAACAAAAAAACTGTCCCAACAATCTGGCAACACTCAATTGGTATTCAACAAACACAAAACGATCATAACATCGACCCTCACTTGAAAGTGCAATCTCTCTCTCCACCAAGTAAGCAGCAACAGCAGCAGCAAACAGGGAGCAACACACAACACACCGGAACACATTTTCAAACACACAAACGATATGATTAACTAACGAACAAACAAAAATGCACCACAAAACGACACAACGATGACGGCAGAACGAACATTTTACACCAAAATATACACACAAGACAACACAAAACAACAGAGCAACGAGGAGAACTGGATAAGGATTGAAGGGCTATTAATAACCCGAAGGGTCATACCGCGCTTCGTCGTTGTCGTTGTCGTCTCCGTCACACCATTCTTGTGCATTTCATTTCACCACCATTTACCATTACCACTACTACTATGATGGAACCAACAACATCATCATCATCCCCATCACCAATGGTAGATGAAAATGAAGCAGGAACCATTCACCACAGTCAGTTGGTAGACCTCTTTTAGAGCCCTTCTAACGCTAGATTGAGGGGGGAAATGCATATCTGTCAGGTTTTTCAAAATTTTCTGCGGAGCATACCGTCAGATGTAATGTCAGATGGTTCAGGCATTTAGTAGTAGTACTATATCTTCACCCCAAAAACGTCAGTGTCATCTAAATGCATGACAACTCTTTGGAGGGTGTTCGCTATATGTGCAGTCACCCTAACTTAAATCCCCGCTTACACGTTCCTCCCTCAATAAAACCAAAAAAAAAAAAAAATATAAAAAATCAACTTAACAAAATCGAACGAATAAAACCTTCATTCATCTGAAATGTTTATGTTTTCATTACTCCGTATTTTTTCTATTCTATATGAAATGTATCTATCTAAATAGATACGTCGTCTATCTCCCTATACACATGTCAGCAGTGGAATATCTTTCTGTGTATGTGTATTTTGGCCTTTATCGACACACCGAGTGGAAGGAAGACAACAAAAAAAAGTTATAAGAAAAAAAAATTATGAACGAAAAAGAATATAAAACAACCTCAAATATGCGATTCAGGTATAAGATACTGTATCTGTAGTTGTATCTTTTGTGTTTTGCATGTATCTGTGGGGACCAACATTTTTTTTTTTTTTTTTGCTTTGCTCCCTCTGTACCTTCGTATTCTGTCAGTTTGTTTTGGCCTCATTTTTTGTCCAAAAGTTTCTCTTAAAGTCGCCTTCTAAAGAGAGAAATGTTTGACAGTGTGAGTCTGATCCAACCTACACTATCAAACCATTCCTCATCCCACACTCTTTTATCGGAAATTCTTCTTTGATAGCAGGAAAGTATCTTTTTTTTCTCCTACCACTACAATGGTATAAGCACTATTTTGTATCTGACAGATATACAGTACGTCTCTATAACTGTGTATCTTGCGCGAGTTTTCTACGTAGCGAATGAGAGAATGAAAGACAGAGAGCATTCGCTCTTTTCTTGTGTACACTGCTTCTGCTGCTGAGCTGCTCTGGTGTGTAATATGCCATATGTGTAATTATTGCCCGATGGGAACCATTGACGGTTGACAAATGATGGTCTCGGATCGAAGGTAGCACACAGTCAGGCAGTAGTTCCTTTTTGGCTGCTGTCAAATGTCGTCATGTTTGTTTCACGCTACATACGGTTAGTGGTCGTCGGGAAATTGTTTTAGAGAGAACGCGAGACGCGGAAAATCCGGTTTTGTTTCTTCTTCTTCACGTCGTTTTTTTCTGATTTTTCGAAAACGAAAAAATATCACACAACAAATCATCACATCATACAAAAATATATCTTTTTATAGATCGTACTATTACCCTGATTACAATTAAAAAATATTTTCTGTTTTTCTTCGACTTAAAAATATAATTAATTTTTTGTGTTGTATAATTATTTTAAAAGAATTAATCAAACAGAAAAGATTTGACAGTGCTTTCAAAAATATACAAAAATAAAAGTGTAACAGTTGGTTAAAAGCTTAAAAATACAGTATATGTGATACAGCAGTGTTTTTTTGAAAATATAGTGAATTTGAGATTTAATTGAAAAAAAAAATCAATAAAAACAAGATCTCAAAGTGATTAAACAAAACAAATCAAATATAAAAACTGTGTGTGACACTTGAAAATATAACAAGTTTTGAAACGTCAAAACTTCACAAGGATTACCACAAGCAGGAAGATATTCAAACTTGGATTACCAACACTTTCCAGCAAATAACTTAAAATAAAAGAAAATTATTTGCAAATCTGACGTATTAACTGTCACACAAAGATGGATTAAAAAACAAAAATCAAAACAATTTTTTTAAACTGTGGATTATTATAAATAATGCAAATTTTAGTTGACAAAATTCCCATGTTTTCGAAACAACAATCGAAGCGAAATTTAAAGAAGTAAGTTAGTTACAAAACAAAAAAGAAAAAAATCTTAAAAAAAAAAAAACAAAACAAAAGTTAACAGTGACATAAATAAAAAAAAAAAATTGTGAATTAAGGAAAAAGTAAATATTTGCAAGAGAAAAGTTTTCAAAATATTCCTAGTGTTTCCAGTGAAAAGTTTGTTAATTTTTTTCTATAATTTTCAACAACTCCTGGAATATAAATACAAATACTTATTGAAATAAAAAATTAATAAAAATAACGACAATAGTATTTGGCACATATTAGGTAAAATATAAAATCAAAAAGTTAAAAATAGATGTGTACTTGATTTTTAAAGCATAAATAAAAAAATTAAAAATTTTTTCCATTATCTTATTTTTCAATTGATGTCAGTGTTAAAAAGTTTTGTTTTTTTTTTTTTTTTTTAAGTTTAGTTTTACCATACAACTATGTTTTGTGTTTGCTTCAATGTGTGTTGTTTTTTTTTATGCAGTGGATATTTAAATAGCCGATAGTATCTCTCCATACGTTATAACCAAGACAACAATGTTTACTAAATGTTGACCTTAAAGTATTTTAATTTTTTTTTTATTTGTGTGCTCATGGGATTCATCACTTACTCACAATCTTTTGAAATTAGCTTCACTTTGGGTAGGAAAAAATAAAGCAAATATTGTTAAGATCGTGTGATGAAATTTAGGTTGAGCTTTGTTGGTTTTAATTTTTTTTTGAAATAGAAGTAGATATCACCAATCTGACAGTAAAAATAAAATTCGAACTGTCAAAGTTCTGTGGACAATATAGTGCAAATATTTGTGGACTATAGTATTAAATTCCACCCAGTTCAGTTTTTATGAAAAAATTTGCAAATTGTATGAATTGACCTTAAGCAAAAGTGCAGACCAATCCTCAGGATTTCATTCAAATCAATGGATCAATGTACAGTTCGAACAGAAAGGCCGACAACTCAGTTATGGATTCAAGAAATGAAATTCAAAACAACATTGCATCATGTCTCACATTGTTGCAAATAAAATTGAATAACAAACTTATAAGGCCTTTAATGACTTTTTAAACATATTTACCTCCTGTTGTCATCCAATGCAGGTGTCAATTAACTACCATATTGAAGACAGTCGTTACTATAAATTAATGGAACTTATGTTGCTGTTAATATAGCAAATGACATTTATATTAAGTTTGTTGAGAACTTTTAATGTGTCAAGAAGAAATGGTGTTAAGCTATCATATTTTGATCAACAAATTGGAATTTAGAACTCCACAAAATTTAAGTCCTTTGCACAAATGGGGTATTGAAGTAAAATCTATTGAGGCAAAAATTGTAAAAGCATCTTACTAACAAAAAACATACAAATGGCTAGAATATCCTCGGATTCCAAGTCTTTTGACAAGGAATATACTATGTAACTGTATCATAAATGAAGAATATACATACTTCCATCTCCAATATCAACATTAATTGACTCAGAAAGATACAGTAACGAACTGCCCCGCTGCGCTCAACGTTTTCTATTTAATTTTTTTTTTTTAACTTTTTGTTTTATCTTTTGCTTACGATATACATGCAATTTTTGTTGATTATCGTAGTTATTACAATCTATGTATGTATATATCTACCAGCACCCTTCATTTCGCATAAAAGGGAAACCCCCAATATCGCCATTAAGTTGAATTATTGTTTACATCCAAATTGACATCATGATATTCGATACTTTTCGTGAATATTCTAGTATTAATCTGACTCTTTATCACGATCTTTGAGTCGGTAAACATGCAATGATTCTTATATATGTAGTTCATGTAGTTCAAATCGAGTAAACTAATTTAACTAAATTCGAAAAGTGTAGACAAATCCCTACAAACCATATCAATCTCTCTGCTCTGGTAAAATAAACATTTACAGCGTCTAATTTCACAGAATAACTCAAGAATCTGTCAATTCAAATAGACGTACATATATATAGGTACTGACGTTAGCGACTGAGAATTTAACTAAAATAGTTTTATACATAATAATTAAATTCATCTTGTTAAATAGTATCCTTAATGACTTATTTCTGTATAAACTACAATGACAGCTATCAGTGTCAATTGTTATCCAATACTTTGCGTATTATAAAACATAAAGCCACAGTTACTATGAGCGTAGAATACTTGCTTTTAGTGCGTAGTATATTTGTTTTTCTTATGGAATAAATAAAGTATAATCCTCACAAAATTCATTCAATAACTCGAAGGATGCCAAAATATACTTTGATATTTGGCAATTTGTAGCATATCCCTACTTGTAAAATGACAGATCTAATCGAAGTATCGATCGAAAAATTATTGCTCTTGACAGTATTCTTACAAACCATTAAAAACTGACAGTTTTCAAAAAGTCGTCAAAGCACTGTCTATAACATAACATAACATAATGTAACATAATGAGTGATTGACAATTACGTTAAGTACAATATTAAGAATTTAACGCATTCCAAAAATGTGGTGATTTCTTTTATCAATAGCGGTCGCCACAATGTACAGAACATAATGTTACAAAATGTTACAAATTGCTATGTATTTGCAGCCTGATAAGCGCGCAAAAAAATGCATTTTAAACAAATCTGTCAAAGCCAATTAAGGTTGCTTCGTATATACGTATGTTAGTACGCTTTACATAGAGATGATTTTGTCGGTATCTAAATCTAAACTAAAAATTTGTTTTACATCAAATCATAAAAAATCAGTTAACTTGTCAAAAAAAACGAACGTTTTTTCTTAAAAAGACATCAACTAGACACGTTGCAAAATTTTCTTTATTACGATAAAATATAAATATTTGGCGCAACAGCTCTTTAAAGTGCCAGGGCCTAGCTTCTCGCAACCACTCATGTTGTGTGTGTTATATTTTTCACACGAATGGAAGGGACCTACAGTTTAATGCCGAATCCGAACGGCGATTTGAGAAGCTTTTTCGTGACAACAATACTCTCGGATGTTTGTCAGACGCTCGCGAGAGGTGGGACCGTGAAAAAACTTTTTTGGTGTTTTCTGGGATTCGAACTTGGAACCTCATGCGTAGTGATCCGACACACTAACCACTTACGCCACCGCGCCCCCGATATAGATCATAATACACCCATTGCATACTATTCTGTTTCTTAAATTTAGTATCTAGTAAGGTATGTTCAAGTACAGTTAGGTACCTTTCCTCATTGGTCAAACCTGATTACGTAAAATAAGTTGCCGACAAAATCAATTTGGTTCACTCTAAGATCAACGTCGTTAGCAATTGTTTTGAGCATTTAATAGAGTTTGTTCTGAGGGCTAGAAGCCTATAGGCTGCTGACTTGTTGGATTCCAACCGCAATGATTGTTTGCTTTTTGGAACTAAATTATTCGCCTCATAATAAAAGTAGTATCTGTGGCCAAACTTATATGTCGGAATTATAAAATCGTTGCCTCTCTTGTGCTTTCTAATTTATAGACAGGCAATCATGGCAGTAAGCCCACTGGGCTATTTTGGCTTTTCTTTTGGCCACGTAGACTCTTCAAAGTCTAGTAAAAAGACAACATACAACCGAACTTATTGAATAAAATCAGCTTTTACCTCCAGAGTTAAAAGAAAATAGGCAGACACGCAGAGGCTCCATACTTCCATACTTATCTCAACAATGCCATTGTAAGACCTAACCGCAACATATTTACTGCATTTACTATTTTACATATTTCTAACTACCATATTATTGCATAATGCTTACATCGATTTGCAACTTTTTTTTTTGCAAACATACAATAATTTCAAACGACTTTAAAACCATGAGCTGTCAACACATCATCTGTCAGAAAATAATAGAACATAGAAACCAAAGCTACCGAACATGTTTCAAGCCTTTTTGTGGTTTACTCAATTGAGATTCATGATAGTGTCACCGACATTGTCAAGTGGCCATTACTGTGGAAATAAACACTTCAAATGGGTTGTCAAACTATGTTCAATTGTTTTGTTTTTCTTTCTGATATGCATATGTTAACTGAATAGTTCTCAGTGATGTTACACATAGGATGATGCACTTTTTTTTTTGCAAATAAACTCTCAAAAGCGCATATTTACAGCCAAGATGTCTACGTGTCCATTCACAGCCACAGCTGTGTGCTGTCAATGGGCAACCAAAACCATTCATTGACTACTGAACATACCCTGAGCATTTTATTGTCGCTGGATATATGTGCATAAGTTCATAGAAATCACTTGAAAAATGCTACACACGAATACAAGTATATAAATTCTAAGAAATATTTGGTATCCTTGCAACTCTACACTACATTCCATTTTTACCTAAAAAATAAGGACACTCTATTGCGGCACTGTCCTTTCATCTAACTACATGTCTCTCTAAAGGTATTGAAATTTCTTCCCTAGTATTCGAAAAAGGATATTTTACAATTTAGCTACCTATTAAAATAAAACATAAAAAGGACACCTCTTATGTGTGTATACCTACCTACCCCAAGGTTTGATTACCTATAATGAGACTGCATGTATGAAAACATTCTTTTTCTTTGAGATTCCTTTGTTGTCTCCTTTTTGCCCGACAATGTTGGACATTCTGTGGATTTTACCGAAAATATAAACCGAAAAACCCAAAATATGCAAGAAAAAAAGAGGAAATGAAAAATTAAGGGATCTGCCTGCATGCATGCACAATTTTTTTGCTTTCCATGCAGTCGAAGATGTGCATTTGGTAAAATTTTCATAATTTCAACGAAATAAATAACAGGTAGACGTTGTAAACAGGTGTCTTTTGTAAATGAGCACACCGGTTTTGTGGGAAATCCCTATCGTTTTCAGGTGTTTTACTCATTAATCCTTTCTCGGAAAAATCATTTATGCGATCGTTTTGCATACAAGAATTGCTTTTCGATTTAGCAAATCGAATATTTAAAATGTTCAGGTAGTTGTTAGGTTTTATTACACCCTAAATATAGTTGTCAAAATCCTTCTGTCAAATTGTATCCACCCTCTCGAAACGCAAGCATAAAAACAATTTTTTAAAATTCAATTTACGTTCGTATTTTTAGCTTAATTAAATATTCAATTCAAAACTCAACACAGCAACAAACCCCTGCAATAAATTAATCCCAATCCCTACAAATATTTCAGATTCGAGTACTTATACCGTTACAACAAATGTCGCACATATTCTCAATTCGGTCGTTTCAATAAATGCTAATTACATTACAACAGCATTACATTACACACCAATTCAAAAACGAGCGCGTCTACTTACAAACACATCAAATTCTGTGCTGTTAACGAATAATAAAATGATTTTCACACACGCACACAATGAGAGTAGTGTCACTTTTTCGATTCACCCATCATCATCCGTTCGTAATCATCTGTCATTAAGCCAAAAAAGAAACCCACCCCATTCGCGAGTGAAATGTAAAAATAATATTAATAATAACATGGCGCTACACACAAACAAGAGTGAGAAGATCTATTCGTTCAAATGCGTTCACATATCACACCACGAAATTGTGCAGAATTTTTTGAACATCGAGTTTTCTCATTTTCTCACCCCCGTGGCTGAGTTATTTGACTTACCACCGGTCGATGATTATGGTGGTGGTTGGATGGTAATAATGACGGTACCGTGCGTGAGACAAAATTTCGAAGTCCTCTGTAACCCCTAAACAAAAATAAAATAAACATACGGAGGCTATAGGTAAATAAACGTCAGAAGTATTAGTTATTTAGTTACATTAGTTGTGTGTGTCGAATTGATTTCGTCACACATGCCACCCTAAAAGTTTTCCAAACTGACGTAACTAGATTAGGTTTTTATGGACAGAAAAAAAAACCAACGGAGGCAGTAATACAAACGTGTTTAGATTGAATTTGTAATTGCATTTTGAAAATTTTAGGAATAAAAATAATAATTAGATAACAGAGAGCTAAGGGTTTTTTTTGGGGGGAGGTGGTGGAGAATTTGTTTTTCGATAACTGAAAAAGATCAATATTTCCAAAGTGCAATAGGTAATTTAAATCAGTTGCGTGCCATCAATCTGTTTCTACTGATCAGTTCCAAGATTTAAGTACCTACGTGAAACATGTTCTTTTTACAGCGTTATTATTCAATTATGTTTTCGTAACAAACCGGAAGCTTATTATTATTAGTTTAGTATTGGCAGATTTTGTTAGGTATTAACAAATAGATCGTTTTGTACGTATTTTTATTTTTTTTTTTGTCGTAGGAAGATAAGTTGCAAATTATTCAATGTAGTGGAGCTATTTTTTTTTTTTTTTTTCATAACAACCCTGGATTCGAATTTAAGCCATTTACTACGTTCGTTACACGGTATATTACGGTAATCTGTAACGCTGTGGATTTCTAACAGAATGAATGACAACAAAAAATAATAAGGATGGTTGCCGAAAGTAGACAATAAAAAAGCAACAAGAATGTCGCATTGAACAATTGAAATGAATTTAGTTCCAGATGTAACTACAAGAATTAGCGCGGCAACTCTATTGCAGCCAACACCGAGGATTTAAAAAAGCTATTTCAATCTGCTAGTTCGGCCTTGTACTTAGATACACTGACCCTATGAAGAGACAGTAGCTTAAGTCATTTAACGTTACTAAATTGCATTCACCAACCGACTATTGAAATTGGTTCACATATACCCTTTCTAATGCGCAATTTAATTACATAAAAAGCTTAGCACACAAGTGACGAACCTTGAGGTCAGCAGCTTGGTATACTTCCATTGATAGAGAGTTACAAGTTTCGCAAATTTTTACGATTGTTGAAAAAAAAAAACCAAAAGCGAGAGCGATAAATATGATTGACAGTAGTCCTCTCCCAGCTCAATGCCTGAAAACAAATGCAGGAGATCCCGAAAAATGAAAGAAAAGAATGAGTGGGTTTGATGCCTAGCAACTGATCTAAAACAAATACTAATGCAACAAAACGGGATGGTAGTAAACATTTCCAAAAACAATTTCGAACGAGTGTATACGTAACCATTGTTCTAAATATTAGCTTAAACTATAGCCTCCAAGAGCATCATTTCCAAAGCCGGGCACATCACAAAAACCAAAAATTAGTCGACTAAAAAGATAAGAACTGTCAAATGAAATGATGGGAATGACAAAATTGGCATTGACATTCTGTCAAATCACCAGTCCGATTTTAAAATAGATTACCAAATTTCCTCTAATTGAAGTACAAGTGCTATTATATCTAACATTGAATTTTGGTGCATGATGAAGTACCTCAGAATCAACGCAGCCAGGCGGTTAAAGTTATAGTAGTCATTTCTCAAAAATGTTGGTGTAAGTCCGAAAATGATGAAAACACTTGCTAAACTGTTGCATGAAAATGTAAAGTAATTTAAAATTTGACTACGCCCTCAATAGATGGTAGCACAACCTTGATAGATAAAAAGAAAAGCTGATATGTTGTAAGTTACAGCCGTGCAAATTTTAAGTTCTGAATATGAGCTAAATATGACTTACACCACTATAACTTTAACCGTCTCATATGTACTAGGACAGCTTACATGTTGAACAATACATATGGATGCATATTGCCCACGTCTAGTTAAAGTGATAAAAATGCATAAAATGAACTATGTACGGCCACATCATTTAACGATCAGGTGGTTGTGTGAGGTCACAACGATTACTCTTGATTTTTATAATCTCATCCAAAGGTCTTTTTTGAAGCAATTAAGATTTAGAGGCGCTTTACCAGTACACGTCATTACTACGCTCTTTTATTTATTTATTCGCATTAATTCCATCATAAAAAATTCAAAATTTAATTTACCCCAAATAAATCCCATCATATAACAATTACAAACAAATATAAAGACTTCAGCGACGAAGTCCAAAAGACAATAACTAAAAAAAGAAATCATAAATATCGCAAAAATGTTCGTTATCACCACTAAACAAGAATGTGCTGGTCGAGTTTCCCTTACAAAATCGCTTCTAACATTATTTTGATAACAAACGATTGAAACCAGTTATTACTAAATATATGTATAGTTGTCAATTTAAGCGATTTTCAAATAAAAGAAAAATAATAAAGAAATAATCATCCGATAAATAGAGAGAGCATTCCACACGTAGAGCGTCGGACGCTGTTAAAAAAAACAGGGAGCAATATTAACGGAAAGCCCCATCTCCACATCACTCCTCCTCAGAGCGCCTTTTATCATTTTGCCTTATCATCCTGATTAGATAGCAATACATTCAAATTATTCAATTAACTATGTTCTATTCATTCTCTATCTCTCATCCATTGTATGGATAGATCTATTCTTTTATATTTTTTTTAAAAGAAAAACCTTAACGCCAATAAAAGTTACAGGAAACCCAAAATTATCTGTGACGACTATTGTAAATGTGTAAATATCCTTTAAACGTAAGTAATAAATCTTGTTTCTCTTAAGAAATCTCCTCGTATCACCTTTGCTTATCAACTGCTGATAATCAAAAAGAAGCAGTAAACCTGTTCACGTCATAAGAGACACAATGCTGTTTGAATCGCCGTTTGCAGTCAACCAACTCAAACTCACAATTCGATTAGTTTAATCGACTTATAAAAAGCAAATTACCACTTCAACAAATCAACACTGTGGAACTAATTATTATTGTATTAGATATCTCTCAAAGGGGTAGTTGGATGATGTGTGGTGAAAATCGAAATCAAAATCGACGCGTGTACTTAGGTATTTGCTTTCAAAAAAGGTGATAAGATACCGATGAGACTAGAAAAAATGCAACTAGAATGTACCTAATCAGATTTATTTTAACTTATTGTTGTTCAATTATTTACTACTTTTAGAATTGAACTGAAAAGCTTAATTTAAATTAACAGTTTCTGTATAAAAACAAGTTCGTTTTAATTACATCAACCCTATTTGCATAATATGAAATAAATGCCTCAAAGCCACCCCTGGCAATCGGATGTCATTTCCTAATTTCATATCCAAATCAAGTGACAACAACTGTCATTTCATAGACCACCGACTGTTTTTCACCAGCTTGCACCCCCTCCACAATGAGTTTTAGATATTTTTTTTCATCTAACACCCTCGGCACTTTGAGTTTTACTTCACATCTTATGAAAAATCAAATCATATGCTTAGAGGAAAAGTACGTAATAAATACACGAATACTCTGTTGAATCTGATGAAGAGAAAAGAATCCCACTGGAAACCTAACAAAAGCGGGTTGTAAAATTTATAATCCAATGGAATCATCTCCCATGGATTTGCAAATTGCCACAAATGAAAATCTATTTTGATTCCTTTTCCCTTTTATTTCTCTGTCACACCATATGATTCTCCCTCTTTTAAGAATCATCTAAAAATGGATTTTGACTTCGAACATGTTTCAATACACCCACACACAGGAGCGAAGAGGATGAGATTACGGAGATGTCAGTGGTAGTGGTGGTGAATTTCCTGGTTCGTAATTCATTCCCCTTTGGGCAGAATACTAAATACTTGGAATGTTTTTGCGTAGTTTACAAGTGATTTGACGACAGTCAGGCGCTTGCTTTTTGCGCAAACGTCAAAAATGTGTTGGTGAAAATGTCAAATTTTCACTTTTAATACACGCGGGAGAGATTATTTCCGGTGACAAGGATACGTGTGGGAGGACATGGTCTTAGATATAAAAGGCAAAGTGCTTAGAAATGACTAGAGGGTATAAAAGAGATTAATGTTTAAGTACAGTTCAGCACGGTAAAGTACTAGAAAGTAAGAAATTTAATTTGAGATGTAGCAACACTGTTATAGGGTAATGAGTTAAAATGTCTGTCAGTCTTTCATGCCTGCATGAACATACCCCTGAGATAGTTGTTATTTGCAGGAAGTCTATCAGAATTGCAATAAGTGAGGATTCAACAGGAATTATAGGGTGGAAAGGATTCAATAAATCAAAATCCACCCTTCTTCTTCTACTCTGAGTTGCTTCCTGTTTCTTATTTTCGCAGATAGTTCGCATCATTTTGCTTTAGAAGAAGATCGATTTTTATTACCGTTAGTTGTCGAATATTTGTTTATATTTTGACGTTATGCACTGTGTGAACTGTGTAGAGACTGTACCAAATATTTGAGAAAAGATGGATATGCAAGTAAAAAAAAAATCTTCCCTTGTTATTCAAATTCTTTCTCTCCCAACTGCATTTTGTTTCTTCTTTCTTTTTTCACTTCATCGGTCCCTTTTTTTTCAATCAGAAAGATTTTTTGTGCTGGGAAGAGATTTCAATGACGTACAGCGAGACGAAAATGGATTGGCAAGGATTTCTGGTGTAGTTGTTGTCGGTATATTTGGATTCTTTTTTTTTTTGTCCTTCCGTTTCATAAGTCCCTCTTTAGTGAGTTTGTTTTCTTCAACGCTTTTTTTTTAATACAAAATTAAATTTTTTTTATAACATCACAATCACAGTGGGATACCTGCGCCTCTAATGTTTTCCCGGTATTTTGCATTTGCAGTATACTCGTACTATAGTATTTCTTGAATGAGGGTTGTTGCGTTGTTGGTGATGGCTGGTTTACTGTTGATGGTGGTTGCACGAATGTGTGTGTTTGTAATATTTTGATCGAGGGTGAAATTCAATGCAATGGCGGGAAAGTGTAGACAGAAGTTATTTTACATTGAAATTTGTAATTCTTTTCAATAGCGATTTCATACAGTATGAATGGAACAAGTTCACTTGGAGTTTAGAGTATTTGATACAGGCTCGTACCATATAAGGATTCATAAACTCTGGACTATCGCCTGCAGGCTCATGAATGTTTGAGTAATCTATAGTAGGTAGTTCGTGTATTTTTTTGGTAAAAATAAACAAGTCAATATCGGTTATGAAGGCTTTTATTTGAGATCTAAGTATTTTTGAGGCTAAATATAACTCAGCAATTCTTTGGCCTAGTACCTATTCAACTTCTTGGCTTCAGTGAATGGGTAACTCTGTAGAAAATCTAATATCTGAAGTCAAATTTGTACCTTGTTTGAAGGCAATTGGTACACGAAATGAAATGACTACAGCTTCAGTCATAATTTATCCAAATAGTCTTTTAAAGGGTATTCCACTTTTATCAATTCTTGGATTCTGTTATAAGACAAGAAGCAAAGTCGCCTATTTCTTTTAAGTTACTCTCCTAGCTACTCTCCAGGTTGTGTTTTTGAAAATATCTAGACCGGATCAACATCCCATTTGTTCCGAAAAGCCATTTTTACCAGGCATTACAACTTTTCTCAGCGATGAGAAGATGAGCTCTGCAACTATGGAACAAAACTTAAAGACCTGTAATAAAACGCCAAAGTTCTACCCTTAGATCAAAGAACCCTTTACGCTTGTTTCTTGATTTGTGTCTAATTGTAAACATATATTTCAGCTCGTGGTACTCGTTGTCTCGCCATATATCTCTGATTAGCCCGTTAAGCTGTTACACTATTGATATTAGGGGTTTAGCAACTAAGTAATAAAAATCCAACCGCACTATGTGATAAACAGAATATCCATTTCAAATGAAATCATTAAACATAAATAAACACTTATTCTATTTACTTAAATTGAACAATATACCTCATTGCCATACCTGGTGACCGCGAACGAAATTGCGTGAATACCGGATATGTCAAGTGGATCCCAGGGTTAATCTCACGTCCGTTGATTTTGTTTCGTTACTTAAGGTGCAAACGCAAAATTTGAATATTTCAGTCGTTACAGATTTTAGTACAACTTTCAAGTCGTTAGATTTATATGTATGTAATTGAATGTATTTTAAAATCGATCGTTAAAGCTTAGAATTATATGCATAAGGCATATTTTCTACCCTACGACTTAAAAAATTTACCGCAAATGGTATCTCGATTAATTGACCACACTTACGCTAAGCAATCACCATTGAAACCGGCTTATACAAGCGTTTAATTTACACGCATCGTTGGATATTGCATTGGTGGTGACTCCGCCACATCACACACCATCATTATCGTATCTAACTTTTTATAAAATGTGTGAACATGTTTTCTCTCCTTTCTCTTTGCAATGGTGTTTTAGTTCGTTTTCTTTTGGTCTTTCTTAATTGAAATTCATTCTCGCACTGTAACGCAATCAATCTGCCGCCGTTGCCACTGTGTTGCAGCCGCCATTATCATCTGCTGTTGTACACAAAGTGTTATTTTTTTACCATTGAATTGCCTGTCCAATTCAAATATCAGTCTGTTCAATGGTGGTCAATATGCAATTCATTTGAAAAGAAATACAATTTCTCCTCGCATGTGAGTATGTTAGGGGAACACAATATCGCGCTACCAGTCGAGTGTTAAATATTGCGAGCGTTAACGCACTCGATTTGATATGATTTTTATATAATTTCTTCGTCTAAGGGTTGATTATACGAGTATTCACTCGAACCGATGCCATTTGTACCTTTTTTGTTTTGTAAATATGATTTCATGGCAGCATCATTGTCGTCTCGGGTATACATTTATTATGAATACGAGTATGAGTATACCCACATTCATTTAGAGAACGGAGTACACATAACCTTCACGTTATTGTGGGTTTGTGTATATATCCCATTAGGGATATAAGCGGGGGTAGGTGGTTGTTTTTTTTTGATTGTGTGACTAAATGCGTAAATATTTTCACTACTAAACGATGGCGGGAAACAAGATGGCAATCTATTGGTCTGATGGTGGTAGGTACAATCCTCAAGCGCTCAAACTCTCTTTCTATCTTTGGTTATATGGATTTTAAATGAATTTTCTGGTATTATAGTGACGCGTTAATTCGCCAATCCCCGAGCTGGTGTAGGTATATTTGTTACGTGGGTTGAAATACTTGGGATGGTTGATTTGATGTGTACGCGGATTTAACCCCCGGATGGATGAACAGTTTGAAATATTCTCTTTAAATTGTTGAATATGTGATTAACCCTTCTTTTCCTGATGACGTCATGTGATTATTATCATGTTTTGTTTATTAGGGAATGATTTTGGTGAAGTTGAGTAGGTAAGGGAATGACTATAATCGCTTCGGGGGATGTTTCGTGAACAATGTGTGCGTAACTTAAATTATGTTGCTTTATTTATTAATTTACAAATTTTTATATATTTCACTATGTTGTAGGTAGATTCTGATGAATTTTACAATGTATTCCTGGAAATGGGTTTAGTTTAATTTAACTATTCAAGTTCTGTGCAGTTCTTATTTGATTTGATCGACCGGTATTATATCCGCAAAATCAGGCTCTAAATTCTTATTACTTCGACCGTAAAATTGTCTAGAATTGTCTCAAAATAGCGATATCAGTCATCCAAAGCTAGAGCGCAATGCCTGGGGGTTTCAAGGAAACTTGTCTTATGAAACTGCAAGAAATATATAAATCCTACAATGGAAGAAGGCTAGAACTTTGAGAAAGTATAATATGAAGGCCCTTATCAAACTTCTAACAGACTCCTTCAACCACGTCTCGACTTTGTCTCAAAAATATCAACATGTCCCACAACATAAGCTATACATTTTTTGTACAATAATCTCGCTAAAAACTCAAACATCTTGATCTGGATTTCAACACCCTATCAGAAATAACCAAATGAACTATCTAGCGGCTTTTTGTTTCCTGCGATAATTTCAAAGAAACTTTAGCGTATACAAGACGTTTATTAATCATTCTCCACCTAAATTATCGTATTCTTTCTTCGTCTATTTTTTTACTACCGCGAAAAATGTCATCAATACATTATCATGGTACATTTTGAAAGCAGCACACGCCATTCTTATTTACTTTTTTTTTTTTTTTTGTTAACACTTACTATCGCAGTTTCATATACCTATCAACCTAAACAACTACTCTATCAGGGAAACCTTTAATTAAATTAGAGAACAAATCAGAAAAACAAATGACATCCAGACAGCAATTGTTTATAGCCATCAAATTGTATCAAACTAATTGATGGTTATCCATCATCTCACATCAAATCAAAATCAACTGCTTAATTTAAATCAATAAATTAGTATTCAATTAAACGCACTTAGGTTAAATCAAAATTAATATAACCTTTAAGAAATCATACAAATTAAAATCTTATCAGTAAATATTATCTTCCGTTCTTCTATTTCTATTCTTTTTTTTTTTATTCATTGCGATATAGATACCTTCTTAGATATTACCCTGAACATGTATTTTTTCTATCCAAAAAAAAAAAAAAAAACTATGATAAGAGAGTTCGTTTTTATTTAGGTAAAATAGTTGTGAAACCAACTCAACCGCAGAAAAAAAATTGTTTGTCGAATATAGAACAAAATAGAATAAAGACAATCAACAGGGGCAAAGGAAGAGTAGTAGCAACACAGAGCAGCACCTCGCTTGCCTTATCAGTAAAAAAAAACTAAATATTATACGAGTATGCATACTGTCGTCAAAGTGTACCTAATAATTATTTAATTTTATCGGATTTTTTATTTTAAATAGATAAAGAGTAGATAAAGAAAATCCGACAAAAGAATAACGCACTTGAGATACGAATCTACGCAAGCGATTTAATCCTAAAACCCTTTCTGCGCGCATTAACTAGTTTGGTTACTCTTTGTATGAGACAATGTGGCAACTCTGAACATAATCTCGATGTGTGTTAATGAGAAACTTACACTAGCTGTCATACAATTTTGACAGTTAACTTAGGTTCCGTTGACATCACGTTTTAGCATTCTCATATCGTCACGTAAATTTCAAGTGTCATTGAGATAATTAATGAGGCGGGAAGGCAGTCGGTTTGTTTGTTTAATGTGTTTGATGTTGTTTTTTTTTCTCTTGGTAGTGGGAGCTGTCACAAATTTGACAGGATTCTTAGCTTATTTGAGTACCATATAATTTATTTTATAGTTAATAAAAATCAAAAAAACTAATCGACTGCTTTGGCAAATTAAATCGAAACACGCAAATCACCAACCCACTTGTAGTGTTGTCACACAGTAAAAAAAGGACATTGACTTGTCAGAAAATATGACCACGAAAACGTTAAAATTATCAAATTAACCACAATCGTGTCGCAATAACCAATTAAATAAATAGTTCACTTCTGGATAGAGATAGATGATGATGGGAAGTGATATAGCGTGAGGGAGTAAAAGAATAGAGCTTTTATGTAAATTAAGTCGTTTTGCCAAGAATCCAGGCAGGGTGTAATTGAGTGTGTTTTCTAGGACAAAACGATGTGGGTGTGCCGCCACACGACGCCACTCCAGTGTGTTATGAGTGAATTAAACTTTTCTCCAATTTTATGTGTCGTCCTAGATATAAAAAAAAAATAAAGGAAGCATTCAAGAAGGTAAGAAGGTAATGAAAAAAAAAAAGGAGAGCAACATGCGACAGATGGATGACGATCCTTTTAGAGGCTCGTGCGTGCGTTTCTATTTTTTTTTTTTTTGTTGCTACGTCCTAAAATTGAGGTCTGACTACTACAATTTTGTAAAAGTGATTTTTTTGTTGTTATTTATTTTTGTTGTATGGTCTTTGTTTGTTTGTAATACATGTTCAGCTGCGTAGGAAAGAAGAATGTGAGAATATAATACATAACGTCGTGTGGTAGTGTGTTGGAAAATGATTATGAATGTGGATTAGGGCACATGCCATGAATTGAGAGCAGGTGAAGAAATTATATCCTTTTTTCATATGTAATGGGCATATGGAAGGTTTTTTTTTTTTTATTGAAAGGAGAAGACTAATTTAGGCAATTGCTTAAAGAAACATTTTAAATTATGACAGTTCTATTTTACGGTGACAGGCTTAGGTAGCGATTATGAAAACACGTTGCTGCACGTGGTGCTTCGAACAACAACTGTCATCGTTATTTCTTAAACCATGTCTTTCGCGTTGATAGTAAGTTGGATTAACAGACATGGTGAAATTATTGGAGTTATTTGCTCATTACCCATGTCTTCATTTGGATTCAGGAGAAGATATACCGTGTTAGAGGTGCATTCACATACATACCACCTTGATCAAAAAGTTCCCGGAATTTATTCAGAAAATTAAAAATAAAAGTTTATTCATCTAAATCTATATTGTCCCCTTCAAAGTAATCCCCATCGACTACAACACACTTATTCCAGCGCTTGATCCAATCTTCGAAACATTTTTTATATTCGGTTTTCGGTATGTCCATCAGTGCTTCCTACGATTTTTTCATTACTTCCTCTCGGCTGCTGAAACGCGTTCCCCGTAATGGTTTTTTAACTCGATTGAACAGAAAGAAGTCACAGGGAGCCAAATCAAGTGAATTCGGTGGCTGTTGGATGGTATTTGTTGCATTTCTCGTCAAAAAATTACGAATAATGATGGCACTGTGCAACGGTGCGTTATCATGGTGCAAAATCCACGAGTTTTCTGCCCACAATTCTGGTCTGGTAAAAAATCGCCAACACACACAGAGATAGATGTACTCTTGGCTACGTTACTTTTGCAAATGTCAAGCTATGACGCTAAGATTTAGAGGGAATATCAACAACAGATGTACCAACTTAACAAAGAAAACAGAACTTAAATCGGAACGATGGGAGCGCCACACGGTTTTTATTCCGGGAACTTTTTGATCAAGGTGGTATGTGCTTGTATACTTCCCTTGCAAAGGCATTCATCTAACTGATTTTGAGTGGTGGTTTTCTTTTTTCTCAATATTAAGAAAACGAGGTGATGGCACAAATTGAAACGGTTCCTTGAATCTATTTATCTCTTATTCCAGTTCATGCCAGATTAAGAGGTCTATTTTCCACGAAACATTATGTAATTTCGATTTTATGAAAACCGTTCTGAAGACATCTTGAAGTAAAAAAAAAAAAAAAAACTAGTCAATGAACGTGGGGTCGCCTAAGAGATATTCGCCAACGTCAGGGTGTGTTTTCACTGGTCAATCTGCACTCCGTGTATAGGTATGTCAAAAAGTAATGGTAATATAAAATCAGATCCGACAAATTAAACTAAATTAAAACGTATTTTGGCATCCTTTACTGGAATGAACAAAATAGGGGTCGGGCCGATTGGTATAGCTTTTATATTTCCTGTATTCACTCTGTAGTTGCTTTTCATCGTAATGAAATGACCTACCGTATTCCAGCATTTTTAAATCTCTATAGTCGCTAAATATTATCACCAACCTGAAGCTACTTGGACTGAATATTCCTTTTTTCATTTACGAAACACGGGTCCATATTTGTTTTAAAAAGATTTTTTATATATAATATAACTCACGTTCAGTTAAAAAACTGTTACCACTGTGAGACACTTTAATGATTAAACACACAAAATTAATATGATTCAAACCATTCGTAAGATGATTATGATTTAGGCTAGATTCATTTATGATTGTGCTTATTCTATATTATTTAATGTTTAAGATGTTTAAATTGAATTTCCTCTTACTCATGCATGTACCTAATCATTTTAATTTTTGTTCAATACGCTATTCAATATACTAATGAAGTTTGGTCTCGTTTTTTTCTTACAGAAAAGATGACGAAATGAACGCCCAGGGGGGCTCCTCAAGGGCTCCAGCCTTAGGGGGCCAAATATCACCACCCGGGGCAGCATACACCGCAAGTGAACAGCATCATCTTCATCAGCAGCAGCAACAACAGCAGCAACAACAACAACAAGCATCACTTCATCAGCAACAGCAACAATTCTTGCAACAACAACAATTCTATCAACAGCAACATCATTTTCAACAGCAACAGCAGCAGCAGCACCAACAACAACAGCAACAGCAACAACATCAACAACATCCACTTCTCGTTAGTGGAGGCTTTCATCCGGGCGCCTATGATCCTACGTTTAATCATAGCAATGGCATTGGCAGCACCTACCTAAGTGGCAACGCTAGTGATAGTTTAAGTAGTCTAAAGAATACGTTTGGGCCGAATTCCGAATTTCCATACACAAATTCAAATAACCCCAGCGGTAGTAGCAGCAATAGCGGTAGCGGTAGTGGTAATAGCAGTAATTCCTCTAATTCAAACAGCAACAGTATCCAACAGCAGCAACAACAGCAACAGCAGCATCAGCAAGTAGAACAACCATCTGCGTCATCAGCAGCTGGATCAACATCCGCGACATCTGTTGGTAGCTACGGTAATATGGTAGCCGCCACCACTGGCTCACAGCAAGCAATGGATACGATGGGTGGTTATGGACAGGTAGGTGGTGCTCTTAACCGTCATCCTTTGTTTTATGAAACTGTTTCAAAACGAAATAAAATAAAAAAAAAAAATTGAAATCCTTTTCTCCTCATTTACAGATGGGTATGCACAATAGTATGCATTCGGGTGGCAATGGCGCCGGATTGATGGGTGTCGGTGGTGGTGCTGGTGGACAGTCCCACCACCCTCATCAGTATATGAACGGTGGAGGCGGTAATGGTGGCAGTGGAGGTGGTAGTGTCGGAATAAATGGTGGGCAAATGCACGCCAATGCCGGAGGGATGGGCGCCATGACAGGAATGGCGGCGAATGGTGCCAGTGCTGGAATGATGAGTGCTGGTGGTGCAGCAAATGGAATGCAAATTGGCGGCGGCAATGGCGGTGGTGCGATGCAAATGAATTCAATGGGACATATGAATGGGATGTCGTATAACGCATCCAGGCATCATCATGTGAGTATTTGCTGAAGTTTTTTTTTTAATTCATTCCTGTTTGTCGTAAATTGTTTTCCTTTTTCGGTCCGATTCTTGTTTTTTATTAATTTTTTGTTAATATTCGTTCTACTGTTTGTCCGATGTTTCTCCATCGAAGGATTGTAATTGCATTGATGCCGCGAAGAGGAAACATGGATTGCAATATCCGTCATTTGGAAAAAAAAAAACTTAGATCATTTTTTTCTTTTATTATATTCAGTACTACTGAGTGTTTTTGTTTCACAAATAATTTGATTTGATGGAAGGACAGGAAATATATGTACCCTTCTCAATCAAGTTTGGGGATGTGTGTTTCGACGATATCAACGGAGAGACTTCAATTTGCCGTAGAATTATTACCTACCTTTTAACGAAAAATCAATTTTGAAAGTCTGTTCATGTTTTCCTGTCAAACCAAATAACCGCAGAAGTTGAAAGAAATTGTGCAAATTTTAAGTTAACGTAGTTTTTAAATAAACGTTTACCTTTCCGTGTGTTCTTTATAGGAACTTTGGCATTGTAATTTGTGTTGTGAAAAGTTTCAGTCTGTTATTCCATAATTTTACAAAAAAAAGATGCCTTTGCGTCCGACTTTTGAGCTGCAGTTGATTTGAGTAAGATATATAATACTTCATGTCAATTTTCTTAACTTATAACCATCTCAACACGGCAGAATAAAGGAAAAGAAAGTTGTAAATCCATTTTTGAAAGTAGACAGCAATCCTAGACAATCGAAAACTAGATTGGAATCGAGTTGAAATGTATTTAAGAAACAAATCAAACGTCAAATTGATAGAACAAAGAAATATGCGAATGGATCACGTCAACCTGAACTGCATTACGAATGGACGCAAAGTAAAGAATGCACAAAGAAAATCTGATCTTAGATGAGATTTAAACACATACTTTTCCGATATAGACTTAAAATTACCTGTCGAACAGCACAAACGTGTAGTGCCTTCTTTTTAACGGTGTTAAATAAAACTCGCACCTTTAACGAATTTTGTCATATCAGGATAACTTTTCGCTCAGTTTAACATGTTTCATGATTTATAACTTTTTACGAATGGACCAAAGTTAATTGTGAACCTCTTATACTGACACCTGCATGTGACATCCGTGAAATGTCACACATTTGTTTGTCAAGTGCAGAAGAAGTAAAACTATAAAAATCTTGACATTTTCTAGATTCCAATACTGTCAAACGTACCAACCTAATGATTAGTTTAATGAGATCAATTGTGTCTGACATTGATTCATTGAATGACACCTCCCTTTCTTCGCACACATGACAGCAAATCCATATAGCAATTATACAATTATCATAGAAACCTCTCAGAAAAGGCATGCAAATCAATTTTTATTCTTCGATTTAAATGCTCATTTAATTGTTATTAATTATATCGTCGGCTATAAATAACCTTGAGCACGCTACTATACACCTGATGCATGAATAAGAAATTCAATATGAATGTGTCTATGCTTTTGTTCTTTCAGATGTCACCGATGAATCAAATGCAGAGCTTGAGCATGGGTATGGGACCGATGCGAGGTAATGGTGCTGCTGGCATGGGCGCTGGTAGTGTAATGGGCGATGCCGGCCAAATGAGTCATCAGATGAACGCAATAAATCCGATGGCTAAGATGCAAGGCATGGCGAATGCAGGATATCCACCGAGAAGGATGACACCCTACCCTAATCCACAAATGCATGCGCAGCAAAAGCGAGCGGCCATGTATCAGCAAAATCCTCAAAATGTTCCTCAGCATCATGCGGCAGCGGCGGCGGCAGCAGCAGCGGCAGCCGCTGGTCAAATGCAATACGGCCCGCATCATCAACACCCGCATCATAATACACATCAAGTAAATGGTGTACCAGTTCCTATGCAAGCCGGATATAGTCGGACCGGTGGTCCAATGAATCCGTACGGTAGAGGTCCTGGTGGTATGATGGGTCCAGGTGCAGCGGCGACGGGTATGATGCCGCAGCAACGGGCGGGTCCTGGCGGTGTAGGCGTTTATGGTGGCGGGGCGCCGATGGGTGCGCATGCGCAACAATTCTATGGTGGAGGAGGTGGTAATGCGGCCGGTGGTATGGGACCAATGGGCGGCATGGGTGGCAGTAATGGTGGCCCCGCTGGTCCCGGTGCTGGTGCCGGGACACCGAATGCCTATCACCAAAATGCACAAGGGTGAGTTTGTTGTTTAAACCCAATTCTTTGGACTTTTTTTTATTGTGCATGTATGATGTTTTCAGTTTCCAACAAGACGTGCGGAATATGAATTATCAGCACAGTCCAGTTCCTGGAAATCCAACGCCTCCTCTAACACCCGCCTGTTCAGTTCCCTATGTTAGTCCGAATCCTGACGTCAAGCCACAAATTGATCACAGTAAGTATTACCCCTCTTATTGTCTCAAATTCCGAACTAAGAGCTTTGTTTCCCTCAGATGAAGAAATGCGATTAACGTTTCCGGTACGAGATGGAATAATTCTTCCACCATTCCGGCTATTGCACAATCTTTCGGTCAGCAATCATGTCTTTCATCTGAAGCAGAATGTCTACAATACGCTGATAAACAGGTTTGTACTCTTAATATCACCTGCAGATGAGTAGAATTAACTCTTTTCTTCAAAATCAGGTCCGATTTGGAACTGCAGCTAAAGTGCTTCCACCAAGATGACCGACAAATGAATACAAATTGGCCACACACGGTAACGGTGTCGGCGAATGCAACCCCCTTGGTCATAGAGCGATCAGAAAAAACAGGCCAAGCACTTAGGCCATTGTATCTTAAGCAAGTATGCCAGCCGGGTAGAAATACCCTTCAGCTGACGGCCAGTTCCTGTTGTTGTGTAAGTTTAAAAAAAAATCAAATGGCGCCAAACATGGGATTTATTATATTTTTCTCTTTACAGTCACATTTATTTGTCCTGCAACTAGTCCATCGACCTTCGGTACGGCAAGTCCTCCAAGGATTGCTACGTCGTAATCTGTTGCCACGTGAACGTAGTGTTGCCAAAATTAAGGGCAACTTCGCCATGGGCATGTCAGGCTCAACACCACCAGCCTCAGCTGGTGATGCCACTAATCCCAATGTTGGCAATGATCATCAACAACAGCCATTTGTAAAGATATCGCTGAAGTGTCCCATTATGAAGAGTAGAATACGACTCCCAGCTCGAGGTCTTGAATGCAAACACATTCAGTGCTTTGATTTAGAGGGATATTTGCTGCTGAATTGTGAACGCGGCAGTTGGCGTTGTCCTGAGTGCAAGTAAGTTTACAAAACTCTCTGTGCTTATGAACTCTGTCTAACCCTTCTTAACCTTCAGCAAATCAGCTCTGACGGAAACTCTTGAGATTGATCAGTATATGTGGGCGATCCTAAACACCCTCAATAATGCCGATGTCGATGAGGTAATCATTGATTCCTCAGCGAATTGGAAAATTGTACCACAAGGTGGTGGTACTGGTATGCATGGCGCTGGAAATCCTACAGCAACGTCAACCCTTACATCGAATCAATCGAATATTAAACAAGAACCGAATATTAAGCAGGAGCACATCGATGATTTATCGAAGGTGATGTCACCGGGTTCAACGACGCTGCCCACTTGGGATAATTCACAAGCGATGAGTCCGTATATGAGTCATGACATGAATTCAATAGCCAATGGGAATATGATGGGGCAGAGGTAAGTCTGAGCTTCTTGGGAAGATGATTATGTGATTTTATTTGAAAATTCTTATGCTCAGTTGTAATGCCAGCAGGAATTCCTATGACACATACAGCGGGAATGGCGGCGGCGGTGGCAATGGCAGCAATGGACAAAATGATACTTCCGGCAATGGCAGTGATTCGTTGGCACATTTAAGTGAATCGGTCAATTCACTGGATCAATTGAACGCTATGGAGAAATCCTTGAGTGATCAGGTTAGTTTATTTGAACTTCTAAGAATACAAATGAAGTTTTAAAATTAAAATTATTTGTTTACTTTTCAGATGCCCCACACACCCCATACACCACACACTCCTGGCGGTGGTTCAGGAACCGGTCATCCGCTTACACCCGGCGGTCCGCCAAGCGTCAGCTCTGCGCATAATGAACCCTCGAATAACAGCAACAACAGTAGTGGCAGTAATTCAAATAATAATTCAAATGGTGGCAGTGGCAGCAATAATAACAGTCAGAATAGTAGTGGCAGCTGTCATAATTCACCACAACCGGGTACACCTACTAAGATGTCCAGTAACAACGATAACTCGCATCATCAGCACATTATTAATTCGCTGATAAACGCACAGAATGATATGGTCAACTTGAATGACAGTGATTTAAATGCAGAACTAAGCAGTTTCGATCCCACGTCGGTCATCGATAACGAGACTGCGAATGATTTGAATGTAAGTTTAAAATTAAAATCTATTTGCATATCCTATTAAGATAGATGACAAAACTGATCTAAAAAATAACAGAAAAAAAAAAGAATTATGTTTCACTGATACCAGCCACTTGTTTTGAGCAGTTCCGGTTTGTTCTTCTAACGACATCGTAATAAGTGTCTTAAAGCAATACAAGAATTGTCACACAAACAATAAAAGAAAACGTGGTGGGCTTTTCGTTGGGCGCCAGTTATAGTTTTCTTCTGTTTTCTTGTAACGCCAACGTGATCAGCATCTAAAACTAAGATGCGATAATATCAGCCAATAAAAACAGGTAGTAAATGAAAAT
Organism: Brachypalpus laphriformis; assembly: GCA_945910035.1. NCBI lineage: Eukaryota > Metazoa > Arthropoda > Insecta > Diptera > Syrphidae > Brachypalpus > Brachypalpus laphriformis. The sequence goes on from OX246756.1 coordinate 43,192,532, forward strand.
ATTAAAGAAGCTCATACTCTACAAAACACCTGGGCGCCACATTTATTTTTTATTTTTTGTGAATTAGAGAAATATCTATCAGGGTCGCGTACCTTTTCAAAATAATGAATACCTCGTATTCCACTTTAATTCATAATTGGCGTTGAATTTCCTCATAGTTTACAGAGCTTAGTTGACCCAAGTCCAACAATAAATTAGTGGAAAGGAACTTCAATTTCGATTATGGAAACTCATTCGAGTTTTAGCATGCTTGCCAATAAGGCTGTTTCTATCTCTTATAATAATATTAAATGTCCAGTATTTGGCGCGAAATAGGAGGCACAGATTTCGTATAAATTTATTTTATTATGGCAAAATACATTTTTTTTCTCACCTATCTCACTGGGAACTTCACTAATGTGAAGTAAAGTACTAAATCAGGGATTTAGATTCAAAGTCGCTAAATATTTGTTTTCTTTTTTTAATTTCAGCTCCTTTCTGACAGCGTTGTCGATCCAATGGAAATTCTATCATATCTAGATCCCCAACCGGAACTCAACACTCCGCCATCTAGTGGTTCCAGCAACAATCCCAATCAAGATGATATATTAGCATCTTTATTTGACTAAGGCAGCACAAATAAAAGCTGCTTTTCATCTTAAACAAACAAAAAACTGGTAATTAACAAATCCCCCTGTACATAAAAAGGAAACTTTTTTGTGTATATAGTATTATTAAGTAAAAGTTTTCAACAAAACAAGATAAACGATTTGCTTTCAAGAAAATATGCTTTTCTGTTTGAATTTTGCACTCAAACGGGAAAGCACCCCAAAAATTGTGATGTAAAAATCAATTTAATTTTTAACAAAAGGAAAACAAAAATAACTATTTTGTATGTAAACTGTGGCATTATAATGAATTTTGTTAAAAAAAGAAACTGTAAATTATTTCGTATTAATATTCTAAGCTGGTTATTTAAAAATAAAACGACAAATTCCTCAAAAAAAAAAAAAATATTTCTTAAACAAAGCACAACGTAAGTATTCACAATAAATTTGTCCTAATTTTTTTTTTTTTTTTTTAATACAAATAAATTTATATAAGACTGCTCCTAAATTGCAAATTTAATCAAGAAAAACTTTAACGAAATTCTACCGCAATCTGAACAAAATTTCATATTTTTGTTACACTATTTTACTAAAAAAAAAATAAAAATCGCGTAAAATATTTTTTGTTAAATTTTTTATGAAAAACAAACGAAAATAAATTCAAAAGTATTTACAATTTTTTTTTTTTCCTTTTTTACATTAAATAAAATATATTCATATATTTTTGAACAAAAAAGTAAAAATAAAAAAAAAAAATCTAAATATTGAAAGGAAAATATTTAGAAGAAAAAAAAAAAAAAGTAAAAACAAACAGAATATTGTACAAAGTATTAAAACAACATTTTTTTTTATTAGAAATTAGTTTATATATTGTTGCATATTTTTAAATATATTTGACAAAAAAAAAAGAAAAATGAAACCTATTAATATGTAAGATGTAAAATTAATTCAAAAGAAGATGCATAAATATATATAGATATATATTTTCGTTTTTAAAATTTTAAGAAAGAGATATTAAAATATTATAGTGTACATTTATGAAAAAAAGCAAACAAAATTTAATTAAGAAAAAGAAGAAAATTTAATTAAAGAATATCCCTTAGAAAGTAAAACAGAAAAAACAACAATTAAACTTAAATATACATTTAGAATAATTTCTAATACTAAATGAAAAGAAAAATTGCAGAAAATATTTTTAATTCCTAAATAAAAGAAGAAAATTTATAACATCAACAACTAAATGTTATCCATTTTATTATTTTTTATTTTATTATGATTTTATATATTATTTTTTTTGTTTTGTATATCATTTACGTATAATATAACACAAAACAGGAAAGAAAACAAAACCTATATATAAATAATACAACTAATTCAAGCAAATAAATGAAAATATTTATAATTTGAAAACGGATGATTTATTATTATTTTTATTTCTTCTTCATTTTCTTCGTTTTTTTATGCTTGATTATATTTTCTTATAAAATTTCTTTGAGAAAATTGGCAAGAATTGAAGTATGTACATTATGAAGAAGAAAGAACTGTCGAAGTAGCAGAGTTAAGTTGAGTGACTTTCGTGAGTTTTGTGATTAGATCTACTTCATCATTTAAAATTCGGTCACGATGGCCTACAGTTCAAAATCGCACGTGGTACTTTAGCAGATGATTTGGTATCCAAAAAGTCACTTTCTACAAAAATCTGTTGACGCCTGCTATTTTAACTGATCGCGGTCGAACAGACTTCGGAAATATACAATTATTTTGTGAGAAGGTAGTAAGTAATCATTTGCCTTGAAGTAATTATGAGAAAATCCTGTCAATTATAAAGTCAGTGTGGTTTTGTCATTGTGAAAATCATTCCGCTTTGCATGAGGTTCATTCGATATACTCAGCACCAATGTGCCCGCTTCTAAATGACAACATCCGATATGAGGGTGTATCATGATTGGCGAACTAGAAAAGGGCAAACCAAACTAACGAGCTAAGAGCCATGCCTGTCACTGAAAATTTGTACATATTTCTCATGATTTAAAGGGATAAAACACGATATGATTTTTCGGCCGCACTTTGATATTTTAGGGCGGAGTACAACAGTTGTACGATCAATTGTATCGTGTGTGACTATTTATGTGTAGCAAAATAAGGGGTCAAGTCGTATTGTGAATGTGCCGTTTTTAGGCAAATGAAAATGTTCGACTTCTAAGCCGCGGTCTGAAATTTTAATTGAATTCGAGGAAAGACCCTTAGTTCATCGATTTTAGGCGACTAACATATTTAAATTCCCACAAAAATTAAACTACAAATTTCTGCTTCCCTTTTGAATTTATAATTTTGCACGAGTGAAATAACAATCATTCAGGAGAAAAATGTGAATAGCCGCATATTTTCAGTCTCTATTACCTATGGCCAGCAGAATATGAAAATATTAACAGAAAGAAAATTCTATTTGCTTTTATTTTTTTTTGGGAAATTTCGCATGTTGTACGGAAACTGTACCTATACATTTAGCAAATCAGTTCTAAGAATTAATATTGATTTTAGTGATCTATAGGAGCGAAAGCATGTTTTACAGGTTTAAATACAATTCTTCTTTTCGTTATTTCTGATTAACCAATCATTAAACTTGATATGTTTGAAAATAAACAATTTCTTACAAATATTGAAAAAACGTATATTTTGATCGAATAACTTTAATTCGTAATTTTTTTAAATTTGATTAACTTATGATGCCATTTTCTAGTAGCCGATAGATCCTTAGTGATATTCAAAACTAATATTCATGTCGATTGATTTACCACGGTTATGTGTGGGTCTCAACCTAGTTTTAACTCGGGTTGAACTCCATTTAAGCGACTCAACTCAGTGCGCTCTTCAAATTGTGTACAAATACCTGGAATTATTAGTCGAGTTGATATTTTATTTTTTACTCCTGTTGTTAGAAATTTTCCTTGTCACATTTGGATTTGGATGATTTAATTCGTACAGATAAAATAATTTTTGTTAAAAGTCGTTTCTGAGTTCATTTCTTAACGAAGTTGTGCACATCACAAAACGTATCAGTCTTCTTCTTGTTCCTTTTATCAGCGAGGTTATGATCCGTAAACAAGGGATCACAACCCTCCCACTTTACCGCGTTTCTACTGATCCGCCTGTGGGGTTCGCCTTTGCGATTGTGTTTGTTGTTTGACACGTGCATACTCCTGTTTTAGTATTGTTTGATCTTTCTTCTATGACACCGGTGATCTCCAGTCGTGTCAACCCACGGAATCGCATGCACACTTGTGGGAGGGTTTTTAAGGTAGTATATGTGTCGCTAGGCTCACTTGGGTGTTATATTGCCTAGATCTGATTTGTCCCCTTAGTCGCCTTTTACGACAAGCGCTGGTTGTCGGGGGGGCGCTGCAGTGATATTCTTAATCCATCCCTGCACACAACGTATCAGTATATGTACATATGTATGTAGACCTCATTTCGATTCAATTACAACTCAATCCCTCAACTCGGTGTAGTCAAATACATTTCCAACCCAGTTTAAACTCGAACTTGTCATCCTTCATATGAACAGGGCTCCCGAGTTTAAACTCATTTCACATTTATTTTGTAAAAGGCCAAAATTCTCTGCGAGAACCAAGCAAGTTTTGCAGGCGACCTACACTTTAACACACTCGCTTCCCTTATAAGATTCAATACTTATTATGTTACATGTAAATGGCCACGATGGGCAAATGTTGGCATACGTCTGGTGAAAGACATTATTTGTTTTGTGGAACAAACTAGCACAGAAAAACACAAATGTAAGAAAAGTGCCACGACAAATTGGAACCGAAAAATATAACCAAACAGCTAGAACATTTCAAAATTACTCAAATTTAGATCAAAAGCATTACAAAATCTGAACTTAAAATAGTATTAACCGTATAATCAATGCATCAGGAAAATTTCAATTTTAAAACAACACACAAAATGTTTCAGTCCGAAAAATAAGTTCAACTTTCAACGATGTTTTATTTCATTAAGACAAAAAACGATCATCCTCTGTATTAAACTATCATTTTGCATGACTCTTGAACTTTAATAGCTTAGACCAAGTATTAAATTTAAATTTCATCAACTCTCTGCCTGAAGTATTTCACCTAATTGTAAATGAGCCACAATTTCAACTAAACAAAGTTATAATATCTGTATGTTATAACATGGGATAATCCTACATACACACATTCAAGCCGTAAGATAGTACATTTCTGATAATTAAATTTATTTTTTTAACAATAAAGATTAGATATATTTGTATTATTATTTTTTCATTTATAATTTTTTTAATTTATCACCGGTAATAACATCTGACTTACCTTACAAATGACGTCAATTCGAAAAGTCAATAACTTTTATTATCATTCTTAATTTAACATTTGTTAATATTTCTTTTTTCTTATTTTGTTTCATATATTCTTTCGTATTGAAAAGGACCAATTTTACAATTTTTACACCATCACTCAAAGTTTTAATTTTTTCACAAACATTTTTTAAAAAACACAAAGAACATTTTTTACAATTTTGTGGTAAGACAAAAACGCAAAGCTAAAACTAGTAACGTAAATATGCATTAAATAAATGTTGCTTCTAAAAACAAAAACTGCATAGCAATTCCTAATAAAAAAATCCAAACTTAACAAAAATTAGTGAATAAATTAAAGAAAATAACTTTTACTCTAATAGATCCATTTTTTCTATACTAGCTTCGTAGATAAATGCAAACAAAAAAAAAAAAAACGAAAATTAATACAATCCGGGGTTGAAAAATACGTCAGAATAAACAAAATTGTAAAAATAAATTTTTGACATTCTATTACAAATTAAATGGATGTAAAATAAAATTAATTATTTAGTAGTGGTTTCATTCTAAAATAATTAAAGAAAACTAACAAAAATGGATATTAGATTCAAAACAAAAAAAAATAAATATTTAAAAAGTATGTTTAAGTTCAGATATATAATATTAATTATTGAATTTTTGAAGAAAAAACCCACACAAATTAAAATAGATTATTCGACATTCAAAATGGCGAATTATAATTTATTATGTAAATATAAAAATTAAAACTGATTAAACCAGAACAAAAATACAAAAGGAATGCAGAAATAAACAAATATATAATATTTATCCTAAAAAACGGTGTTTTTTATATATTGAAAGCTTTATGTACATATGTAATGTGTGCTATTGCATTCCAATTAAACCTATGTATTTATTGTTTGACAAGGCAAGATACTATATAGTCTACAATAAGAAAATCGCTACAGAAACAATTGGCGAAAATTTGTTGCAAAAGCAACTTGTTTTCGATGACAAGGGAATGTACTATTGTAACTGGAACACCGTTTTAGCTGAGAGAAAGAAAACATTGATCACCATTGACATACTATATATGGACTGCTAGTGAAATCTTAGTTCCATACAATTTCTGCCCCAAAAAATGACGCCAATATAACTAGCCCTCTTGGTCCGGAGCGGAAAAATGTGGAAACCAATTGCCAACCATCTTGAGTTTCTCCATAGAATGGTAGAGACACCTCTTGTGTTTGTGTGGATTTGCTAAGTAAAACGGTTGAAAATCAAATTGTTGAGGCATTGTTTGCAACAGATGTTATCTGTAAAATATGCCAGTTCAAATAATTACTGATAGATGGAACCAATGAAATTTAAATAAAAAAAATCTTATATATGCATTTTACTGCCCCGCCCCATAAGTAGCACAATATTCGTAAATTTATTACAAATGAATTTATTATGTAATATATCAATGAAAACACTGTTTTTGTACACCCAACTGCATCCAACGTAATTTCAAACAAGTGTGAGTTTCTATTTTTTGTCCGCTCCAAACCAAGATTTTGGAACCAACGCGGAGTTGCCTACTAGCAATCCATATATAGTATGTCAATGGATCACTTATGTTTTCTTTGAAACTGTGTTGATAGATATTTAAAACAGTTAAATTCAAATATCAATCGTTCCACATTCGAACGGAACTAAATTGATCTCCATGTTTCACTGTAGGGTGACTTTAATCCGAAAACCGTTTTCAAAAATTTCAAAGTGATTCCCTCTCCCCTTCTATGTGCTGTACGTTGGGCGTCAGTTTACAAAATGGAAATTCAGCAAAGATTTTCTGAGTAGCTCGTAATATTTTAGTTTCCAATAATATTTTATTATACATATTTTGTAAGAGTTGCTTCTTTGTAAAGGATACCTCATTTTCGGTTGCCAGTCAGTTCGTGTCAAGCTTTTCTCTCGCCATTTTCGAACACAAAATACAAAACTGCAAATGCAAAATTAACCCGGAAAATAATTTATTCTATAGCGAAAATAATTCGGAATAGATAAATTCACCAGGATTTTATAGAAATTTAAAAGAAAATTCAGCAAACGGAATTTTTTTTAATCAGCTCGCTTTGTTTGCATTGGTTTGTATTCGCCTCTGTGAAAATCCATATAATTTTTTTCCTCTGAAATCGCCTGAGTCAGCTGGTTATATGTCATCTAGATTTCAGAACGATTTCCGAACCAGAAACGCGCAAAATCTAGATATCTGGAAACCTGAATGTGCCCGATGATAACCACAAATAGCTTCCTTACCCAAAAAAAACCTTGGTTGACTTCAGAGGGATTTCAGAGCGACCTCAGGTTTCTCAAAAAACACTTAGCTGTGTTTCACAGTGACTCCAGGTTTCTCAGAAAATGCTTCAGAGCGAAACCCGACGGATTCGAGCTCTCAAAAACGGACATAATAAACAGAAGCAACAGAGCATATAATGAACAGATGTATGTAAAAATGCTAGGACAAAGGAAGGAGAGGAGTTGATCGCTGGCATGGACCAGAAGATGTACATATCTAGACATTTTAATAATAACTAACTTGCTACTATGCACCGAAAAACGGTTGCTTAGAGGAGATTAACGCTACTATCAGTATATCGATCCCAAACATAAGTATAAAGTTCGGTCTTGGCTTCTGTACAATTTTGTCTATGTGATGGAAGCTCCACCACACGGTCCTAATATCAATCCCATCGAGAATTTGTGGGAATGACTCCGAAGAAAAATTCGCAAAACTCCTTTCTTAGCAGAAGGATGAAATAAAACTTTCCAATAAACCGTATTTTTCTTTTCTTTTTTTATTCAAAAGTTCTTATACACTTTTTTTCAAACAGACATATTCTGTTGTAAGGTGAACGAGTTTCGCTTGGAACTACTGTATGTCTCCTGCGATTGAATTCTAAAGTTTCCGTCTCTTGTAACCCAACGAATTTTAGTATACACTAGCTGGTTGCACCCGCTTCCCTGGGTCTTTAAATATGCGATTTCAAGTACACTTCTGTAGAGCACTCTCCGTTTTGTCATTGAAATAGTTTACCCGGTAATCCTTTATGAGGGTCGCAGGGGTAGGATGATTAGGTGCACTCTCCATCATTCTTGATCCTTCGCCGTCGACTTCAACTCATCAGGAGGAATCCCTAGACGGCTCCAGGAGAGATGTCGGACTTGATCCAACCATATATTTCTAGGCCTACCGAGGGGTCGCTAACTTGATGGCACGGCAATCATGGCACGTCTTGGAAGCCGGTCTGGAGACATACGCACTACGTGACCAAACCGTCAAAGCATAAATCCTTCCATTCGAAGAAGTAGCTGCTCAACATTGCGCGCCTCGCGTACTCTGGTGATACGCATTCGGTCCCTACGAGTGAATCTAGCAACACCGCGAAGGAACATTTTTCAGCAGCTTGTATCCGCGACTATAGGTGAGAGTTGGAACATATACCGAGTTAAAAACCGATAATTTAGCTTGAACACTAAGTTCGGCATTCCTTATAACAGATTGACCAAGCTCTCTCAAAATTGATCCAGCCTGACCATTTCTACAGAATAACTCGACATTGCTCTTTCCATCACTCGTGAATAAGACCCAGAGATACTTAAACTTATCCACATGCTTCAGTGGGACTTTACAAACATCCATATTGTACTGAATAGGCGTTCTAGAAAGAACCAATACTTCCGATTTGTTCACGTTTACTTTCATTTCAGCATCATCACAAACGGCTACAAACCTTCCGAGTGCGCACTTAGTTCGGTTTAAGAGGACCCAAAGATGACCAAATCATCCGCAAAGAGAGGATGACCAATGCTTAAGTCCCCCACTTTGCAACATTCTCTGCTATGGCTGCGCTGCAGCATCCAGTCCATATATGCAATGAAGAGGCGAAGTGACGAAAGACACCCTTGGCAGAGTCCAACCTCCACAGTGAAGGGTATTGATTTACCGCCATTTACCCGAACACAGCTTCTATAGTTTGTATATAAATACTGCGTCGTCCTTAATAAGGAACTCCAGAGTTTGCCTCGAGGAACCCTAACACATGCTTTCGCCAAATACACAAAACAGGTGTATACAGGTTCAGCATACTCCCAGGCCTTCTCAAGAACCATTCTGAGAGTGAATAGCTGGTCGGTTGTGCTTCTACCGGGCCGAAAACCGAAACCCTTGCTCATCCGCCAAACTATCCTCAACCAGAGCTCTGGAACGCATTTCTAGCACATTAGCAAAGACGTTTTCACGGGGACTTAAAAGAGATATCCCCTTTAGTTGATTCAATCTCTTGTGTCCCCCTTTTATAAAGAGGGACAATCACCAGGTGTTTCACCGCATTCCTATGCCACTTTAATGACACGTGAGAGCCATTGCACTCACTCTTTACCAAAAGCATTTAGCATTTCTGGTCCGATTTCATCCACATCGGTAGAACTTTTAGTGATTTGATCGCCACAGTCTCGAGCATAGGTCTGTCTTCCTGATGACATGGCTTGTTCGGGATTGAGCATTTCTGAGAAGTGTTCGCTCCATCTCCATCGCTCATTGGAAAGCAGTGAACCGTCTTTGGTATTGACTCTTTTCACGATATTCAACTTTCTTCTTCTGATTCGGCGGACGGTCTGCCAGAATATTTTATTTATAGATATGCAGTCACGTTTCAATGAAATAGTTTATTACATTTGAAAAACACGTATAATTACCTGAAGTATTTCTCGAAAAACACCTTCTAAAAGGTAGGAAAATAAACTTAAAGTATGAGTATTCAACTTGCAATATACTGCCTACGCCACCCTAATAATAGTTTATTTTAAATCTATTAAAATATTCTAAAATGTGGACAAATCCAATGATCAGCAACATCTCATCTAATAAAATGGAAAAATATTGCAATTTTTCTGTCTGTACATGCATATGTATTATATCTACATATGGTAGATATGGTACGTGTACATTGGCAAATCTCTTAATTGAAAGAAGGTTTGACATATCCTAATTAATAAAATTTAAGATGTCTTAGATTTGACATTGGCACTGATAATAATTTTTTTTAATGTTTACTGCAGAAGAGATCACACACAAAAGTTCAAAACAGCGCGCCCCTACAATAAATATATGTACTATTTCAGCGATAGCCTCTGCTGCATGGCTGCTGGCAGTGGTCTCCAGTAAAGGAAATATAGCTCAAATGAATCTTAGACGAATTTACTAAAAACCATTTCTTCTCTTTAAATCCAATAAGCCATTGTTGAGTCAGGACCGTGTGAATTTAATTTTCCCCCTTTCTGCCACTTAGACCTCGAATGCTCAGTTCCTTAAGTGGTAGAGCAATTTCTAATAGAATCTTCCCCAGGAAATGCAGATCATAACAGTGAAAACCGCATCCAAATCCCTTCAGTGGTTCTCGAGATTAGCGCGTTTTGGGGACTTCCTTTTGTACGATGTAGTTTGTTTGATGAACATGAACATGCGTGCACTCCACTGGTGGGCCATTGATTGCAATGACCCACGCATATCTGTGATATCTTTATATCTCAAATAATTATATTTTTGCTTATTACTTCCGTTATAAGAATCGCAGAATAATGATTTATACCTCAATCTCTTCAGCAAGAAATGTACTTCTCGAGAAATCAAGTCGCTTTTAAATCAGTTCAGCCATTTTGTAGACATATACTTTACCTCTTCTAAGGACAAATCGATTGATATATATATTGTTGAGGTATCATTACGTACCTGCTCCCTATTCGCGGACAAACAGAAAAAAATGTGTTCTCTTTTATAGATGTAGAGATTAGAGATACATTTTTCTGCTAGAACGACCAAAAGTCGTATTTCTCGAGATTATTCCTACTCGTACTCGTAAATAAACTATCCGCATTGGAGATTAGGAGTTAGTGCTGGATATTCTTCTAAGCAGACGTCGGATATGTAGGAAATATTCTTCCGGTGTAAGTGATGCTTTGTATAGGGAAATGAACAAATCCGATGTATCCAACTTTATAGATGTTGGACATGTAGTCGTGTTATGCTGTACCAGACCAGAATTGACTGTGTCGCCAAATTATGAAGATGAATGGTTAGATTATAGTCAACCATTTGAAACAGTATTATGGTTCTTTCCAAAAAATATAAAAAAAGAGACGGTGAATTGAGTTTTGTTCGTATTGAAGTGGACTAAATTTATTTGCCGAAGTAGGTGGTGGTGTAAGAAAATGTAAGACTTTAGCAAGGTAATGTCTAATAGGACCATAAAAGCGTTGATGAAATTACGTTACATTTGTATAAGCTGCGGTTGCTAGTACGATTTGTAACCATCATCATTGCAAATGCGTACTTCTTCAAAAAATTGTAAAGTGTACGACTTTACCGAAATAACACATAGTAAGCAGCGTGGTAATGGCATAGTTGGTTGGTTAGAAGCATTTGAGAAGTTCATTGTATTGCCGATGTGTAAGGTGGGTGGGTCACCCTGTTACTATTGGAACTGTTTACTTTTCCGTATGAAGGAGTTAATTTTAGCCATGCATGTGTTGCCGAGATCATTTAAATCGTTGCAAAAATATTCACCCAGGATAGCCTTCGTGATGTTGGTGAGTGCAGGACAAGTGTATAGAAAGTGACTGATGGTTTCTTCTTCCTCTTTGGCCCTACAGCTTCTGCCGTAATCATTGTAGGGCATGCCTAATCTCTGGGCATATCTTTCTATAGCACAGTGTCCGGCGAGGATGTTTGCTATTTTGAAGAGGGTTTCTCTTTAGCGGCAAAAATGGGTTTAACAGTGAACGAAGACAAAGCAAAATACGGATACATGCTGTCAACAAAGAAGGACAGTTAATACCGACAAAATATGGCAATAGGGAGTCATAACTTTGAGTTAGTTAAGGTAGTTAAACTAGAGCAGTAACATCAGCGCCGAAATCAAACGAAGAATCAATCTTGGCAATCGCTGTTACTCTGGGCTAAGAAAACAATTGAGCAGTAAAGCCTTCTCTCGTACAATTAAGGTAGCCCTGTACAAGACCATAATCATCCCAGTCCTTCTATATGGCGCAGAAATAGTTCTTATATAATTTGAATGTAAAATTTGTTAGTCAATCGGCAGACGGCAATGCCATGCTTTTTTTTTATTTATTTCATTGTAAAAATTGTTAACATGAAGAAATTGAATAAAAATGTAATCTAATCTAACGGTAGTGCATGTGATTATATTATGAAAACAAAAAATGGCTTCTTTTTGCCCAATGAAAAACGACATTAGCAATTCCACCATGTTTTTATTAATACATTATCAACTTGTTAATAATATCTATGTAAAATTCGTCTCTAACAATTTGCCCCAACAGAGAAAATAAAATAAACAACAGAATGCATCTTGTACCATATGACTTTGACAAGTAGTCCGATGTCAGAACTATACGGATTCCGGGGGTAAGCAAAATAATGAAACAGTTTCGACGAAATTTGAGGGTCGCGAGTTGGAACGTTGGAAGCATGACCGGTCGAAGTTACGAGCTGGAAGAGATGATGAATAGAAGGCGGGTGGATATCTTGTGTGTCCAAGAGACGAAATGAAAAAACACCGGAAATCGGGCGCGTTTCTTGGACTTTAGAACAAAAGATTACAAGATGTTCTACTACGGAACGGAAAAGGCTAGAAACGGAGTCGGTATCATCCTTGCGGAAGAGCTACTTGGTAACGCTTAAGCATTTCGAAGTCCAGCGACAGTTTGATGTCTCTCAAATTAGTAATACAAGGAGAGGTGTCGAGTACTGTCAGTGCATATCCTCCCCAAAATAGGTGCGATCAGAGAGATAAAGATGCATTTTGGGTAGATTTCCACAATCTCCTTAAGAACATCCCAAAGAAAGAGTTTCTGTTTGTTGGAGGAGATTTGAATGGACATGTCGGGAAGTCAAACGAAGACTATGAAGACTGCCATGCAGGACTATGATACGGCACCAGGAACCTTACTGGTGAAGACATCCTAAGCATGTGCAAATCACACGGTCTTATCGTGTTAAATACCATGTTCATCAAACAAAGCCGACATCTGATCTCTTTCAGCAGTGGTGGAGATGAAACCCAGATTGACTACCATTTGGTAGCCAGTTTCATAAAGCCTCGGGTGAAAGATTGCAAAGTGATACTGGGAGATGGGATCGCTCAGCAACACCGCCTCCTGCTAAGAGAAATTTTTATGAAAACACCAAAGAAAAGCAAACAAACATGGGTCTCTGAGAAAATCAAGTGAATTTGGACAAAGAAAAATGCGAGGCTTTGTTTTCGTGATGAAAACTTACCTCTCTCACACCATTAACGGAGCTGAGGATGAACAGTGCAGAGCACAAAATATGTGGGAATCCCTACAGAAGGCCAAATCACTGCTAAGATCTTCAAAAGGCCACCATCAACACACCAAAGACACATGGTGGTGGAGTGATGAAGCTAAGAAGGTGGCAAATGAGAAGCGGCTTAAAAGCTTGGTCAAAGTGCCCCTCTAATAATAGAGACGAAAAAGCTCGCCTCGAAATGGAATACAGATGTTGCAAGAAAAATGTGAAGAAGAATTGCGCCCAGCTTCAAGCCGAGAGTACGAAGGGCCTGTATCGGAAGCTGGAGAAAATATCTTCCCCGGTGGCTGATGCAAACCAGGCTATCTAGGAGCTGCGAAGACACAATATGAACAAGAGCGCAACGGTTTTCAAAATAGCCGCCCAACGAAGGAGGAATGCTCAGGAGATTCGTTCGCCAAAGTTCATTAACAATGCTCATGGCCAGCTTCTTGTAGATAAGGACAAAATTCTGCAGAGGTGGCGGCAGTACTGTAAAGAACTTTTGTATGAACAGTTTCCTCGGCTATACTTTCCAAGAAGCACCCCTAACTGTGAAGAAATATCCAACATTGCAGTCGAAGAAGTTAGTGAGGCGGTCAAATACTCCAAAAAACGAAAAGTGGTTGGGCCAGACAAGATGCCCTCTGAGTTCTGGAAAAAGATGGGAGACGTCGGGTTCAGATGGCTCGGAATTCTCATCCTCAAATTTGTGAGACGTGATCCAATTCCGAATCAATGGAGGGAAAGTTACCTTCTCCCTATATACAAAGGGAAGGGTGATATGCGAAACTGTGATAACTACCGTTCGATCAAGCTGGTGTCACACAGCATGAAGATTGTTGAGCGGGTATTAGGTGGCCGACTGCGAAAAATAATACGGCTATCTGATGATCAGTGCGGTTTTGTCGCGGGTAAATCAACCACAGATGGAATCCAAAGTATAAGGATCATAATGGAAAAACATCGTGATTCCTTAAAGGATTTGCATATTGTATTGGTTGACTTTGAAAAGGCATTCGACAGACAACCACGAGATCTGATATGGGTGGCGCTAAGACATCGAGGGGTTCCAGAAACCTATGTACAGATGATCACGGACATGCACGAAGGAGCAAAGACAAGAGTAAGATGCCCCACTGGAGTAACCGAAGAGTTCCCAATCAAAGTCGGGGTGCACCAGGGAAGCGTTTTAAGTCATTTGGTCTTTAATACAGTCCTTGATTATCTGCTTGAAGGTAAAGTGATGGACCCCAAGGTACATCAGTTATTCTTTGCTGACGATACAGCCATCATAAGTGAGGATCCTATATCCCTGCAACGAGCACTTGATGCGTGGGTGGACGTTTTGGAGGGAAATGGGTATCGCATTAGTTCAAAAAAGCTCAGGCTTATTCCAGACATTTATTTGAATGGAACAGTGCTTCCCAAGTGCGAAAAGTTCAAATATCTGGGATCTATGATCAATAGCAAAGCAACTTGTGATGACGACATCAATCATCGCGTAAGCGTAGGGTGGATGAAGTGGCGAGATCTTCTGTGACAGAAAAATGTCCCCTAAGTTGAAAGAAAGGCTCTACTCCGCAATTGTGGGTCCAGCGCTCACATACGGTTCACAATGTTGGACGATGTACAAAAAGTATGAGAGTAAATTAACGGCAGCTGAGATTAAGATGCTTCGCATGACAATAGGAGTGACAAAGCTTGATCGAATAAGAAGTTCAAAGATCCGTGGAAGCTTTCACGTCAAAGAAACCAACGTACAAAAAATAGAGCACGACCGGCTCAGCTGGTATTGCCACGTTCAAAGAGGGATCATTTGAACCCTGTTAAAAAGGCAATATCAATGCACGTTCCAAAGACATCGCGATGTAGGAAAGGCAGGCCTATAAACGCCTGTTCCCTTGTGAATATCGAGACGTGGGAACCGGGTACTAGCTACGACAAAGTTTCGTCCCGCCGCAAAGTCCACTACCCTGAGTCCGTTGTCGGATGTGATGTCTTGCAGGCTATACTTTCCGACAACGCTACTAAAGAAATCCTCTCTTCCAAGCTTTGCGTTAAAATCACCTAGGGCAATTTTAGCGTCATCTCGAGGGCATTGCTCATACGTCTTGTCCAAGAGCTGGTAAAAGTCATCCATCATCTCGTGAGGGGCGTGAGCACATATTAGGCTAATGTTGGCGAATTTAGTCTTGATACGGATAGCCATGAGGCGATCGTTCACAAACCGGAAACTGAAGATTTCTTGCCTACGCCTGCCTCTAATAACAAATCTGCACCCGAATAGACTCTGTCCTCGTTGTCTGTAGCAATCGTTGTAGTAATGTCGCAGTTTCTCATCTTATTTTTACGCGGCCCATCGCATCGCACTGCTTGGATGGCGGCAATGTCTGTTTTGCAGCAGTTTAGAGCATCCGCAAGTTATTCGGCTACACGTGGTTAATCTGGTGGATCAGTTACTTATGTTATACCTAACCATCCTATCTGCCCTCCTTTTCGAGCCGAAACCTTCCAGCATTCTTTTTTCGCTTTAAAGCCTCTGTTTATCCTCCAGTCATACTCCTTTTATTTCCGAATCGTATAAACCGATTACATGACGAATTAAATTCATTATTCAATTCGAATTAATTGTCATTTAAACGCAGATTGAATTGCAACGTGACTGAGTCAATCGAACCACAAATTTTCTATGATTAAGCAAAGATTTCGCTTGTAAACGTGAATTGAAAGGGAGAAATAAATTAATTTCGCGTTGTGACGTAAAACAGCATAAAGAAGTTGTTTTTCTCCACGAAGAGTAGTTACAACGAAAATAATTGAGGGCATGTTATTCCTACCCGGTTCGACAGCTTCTGTTGAAAGTTTTTGTTTTCCACTCAAGGTTTAGACAGAGAATCTCAAACAAAAATTATTCAAAAACGTTTGGCTAACAGTTTTATTGGGAAAACATTAATAAAATACAAAATCTATAAAACAGTATACAGTCTGGCTAAGGGTTCTCTATTGTCTACGTCCCTACTTACAACTAGTTGGGCTTTTCTGATCGTCTGCGGATGGAAAGTAGTCTGCCGTACTGAAGACGGGAACTTCTTGGAATTCACCGTCCACCAAGTTTGTTCTGCTTTCATCAGTCTGTTTGGCTCTGGAGAACAAGGGCTTGAAGAGAAGCCCCTTCAAGCTGTAATCCGTAACACCGAGCTCCTCCTCAGCTATATCGATTGATTTCTCGACTGTGTTTACATTTTCATTCACAACATCAACAAATTTCTCTAACTTATCAATCCGCTCGCAGAGCGATTCGAAGTTGTCTCTGAAGCCAAGGATTTGGGTCACGTTGCTGTCCATGATGCTGTTTGTCTCTATTTTAATCTGAGGAGGAGTAGGCCTAATAACTGAGTACATACATTGTCCAGACAATACCTTACATTTGTTAGGAGAGTCTCAAATTCATCTAGCCTGGCCAGCATCTCTTCAATACTCAGGCAGAGGGGATTAATCTGGAATAAGAGGTGGATTAGTTGATACGCGCTGCTACGTGGATTGCCAGTTGTTTTCCTACCTCCTTTGCGATATTTGATTGTTGAAAATATTTCGCATAGTCTTCTGCTAGTTTTTCAACCATTTTTTGTGTTTTGATTTAATTGAAGTGTATTTAACTCGATTTGGAAATTTTTGTCGACAAGTCAGTCGAAAAGCAAAATAAACAAATTCAACGTCAAAGTCAGCTGGAAATGGTTGTACACAAATTCTTAAGGGTGAAGGCACAAGCATGAGCGCTTTTTTCCTTTGTTGAAGCATTAGGCGTTTTTCTTTTTTAGTTTAGAGCAGAGCCTGAGTTGTCAAAAAAAAAGTAGTGTTTCTTTTTTAGCTCAGACACATCAGAGGTCTGAATTTGTTTTTCTTTTTTCGTTCAGAGTATGCTCAGAGCGCACTCTATGAGCTCTGAATAATTTGACCGAGCGTTCATTTTTCATATTTGACAGGAGAGGACAAAGAAAAAAAAATTGCAAAACAATTGAAATGGCGGACGAAATTTGTTGTTCTGATGCAGAAAGTAAATATAACATAAAAAATAACTATTAATAGATGTTCTATTAATATTTTGACAGCTCAACCTATAATTGCGTATCAAACGACATCAGAGTGCTCAAGTGTGTTTCATAAACAAATCAAAGCACTCTGAGCACGCTCGGTTCAGAGCACGTTCAGAGCACGCTCGATGTACTCGAGCTCTGAACGAAAAAAGAAAAACGCTTATTGATATTCGGCAAAATTGCATAATATGGGAAATACACGATACAACTGTGCTACCGACTTATGTTGTACCGACATCGTACAACAAATCCTGGATAGATATGAAGTAATTTGCATTTTGAATAGACGCAATGATGGAATTTATTGTAAAATTTAGCACTGAATGCCCTTCGTTACAGAAAATGTATTATCGAACAGAATTTTTAAATGCTATAAATATTTTGTCAATGTATTCCTTTTAGTATAAAAAATAAGTAATCAAAGCATCGTCAATCTAGTAGACGGCCATTAGTCAAACCAAAAACGACTTGGAATTTTTTTTTTTGATATTATTCAAAATAAAATAAAATTTATTTAAAACTATAAAAAAACGACTGTGTATACCTTACCAACATGACTGCACGGTTGAAGTGAAACCCCTCTTATCTTCATCAACCCTGCGGATTTAAATTAATAAACAAACACAACCATTTAATATAAAACTAGACAGAAGATAAGTTTGGGAGTACTGGATTATGGAAAACTTAAACTAAAGCTGTGATTTACCCCCGATTTTTCTAAAAAAAAAAGTTTCGGTTGTACCAATTGAGATTTTGAGCAATGTGAACGATTTGAACCGCCCCGATGGCTAAAACCTAGTACGCTGTTCAAGTAAATTGAAAACTAAAGAATCTTTTCCTTTCAGCAAAAGGAATACATCAATCGAAGTTTAATTTTTTTATGATGGTATTTTTGATGCAATGAAGTGCAAAGGAAAAACATTTTTTTCTGTAATGGATTTACTATCTTTTTGATCTTTAGACGAAAAGAAGGAAATCAACACAGCTTATGAACTCGGGACCAGACCGAGTTATTGGGCACATTCAGGTTTCTCAATTCGAGCTGCTCAGTCACGTCAGATTACACAGAATGCGAAATCTATCTAGCCATTCATTCAGTTCAGTATCAAGATTTTCCTTCCCAATATACGAAGACAAAGTAGAACATTTTAAGTGTAAAACTAACTGAGAAAATAAAAGTTATTTTGTCGAAATAATTCGAAATAGATAAGTTCACCAAGTTTTTATCGAAATGTAAAAGAATTTCCGCAGTCGCAATTTTTAAATCAGCTGTGTTTATTTGAATTCGTTCGTATTCACCTTCTGTGAAAATGCGTATAAATTCTTGCCTCTGGGTTTGTCTGTGGCAATCACGAATAACTTAGTTTCCCCATAAATTTTACCTTTAAAGTGTTGCCTTTTACCTTCATTAATTTCAAGGGAAAAGACTGACATTGACTGACTAGCCAGTCAGATTTACATTCTGCTTCATTTCTGTTCATGTGTGTGCAAATGTATATTCGACCTACCAATGAATCAGGGATTTTTCTCGATTTCTTTCTGTAGATTTTTTCTTCAAGTTAAACCACTTTTCCGAGCGGAAAATGATCTAGAATTCAAAATGTGAGTGAGTTGTGGAACTTCTGGAAATAAAAAAAAAAAACAGATCTGCATCATAAAAATATATCCACAAAACAAAATTAAGTTTATTAAGTTCTCCCATACGTGGCAATTTTATTTACACAAATTGAGTGAGAAAGAACCTAGCGAGGAAAGGTTTTCAATTCCTCCTTCAGTGGAACATGTCTCGTAACAATTCTTATTTCGGTTAGCTGTTTGATGGTTGTGTGAAAACCTATTTTAACTTCACTCCCTAGCTTGCTTGATAGGGCTTTGGTATTTTCGTAAATTTCTTGGAGCTTGGGACGCACTATATATAAATAAAAATACATCTTTGAATGCACCCGTTTACAAGAAGGAAATCCATCCACTAAAGTCTAAAGCCTTCGCTTGACATTTCGCTTGACAGAAGGCGTTTGCTTTTTTATTTTTTCAGTTTGCAGGGTTTTCTTTCGTCTCGAGTATTTTAACGAAAAATACATAAATTTAGACTTATCAAGTGAAAAAAGGCATTCTATTTAAAGCAAACGCTCCATTCCCCGCAGTCCAATTTTCCCGAACAACAATGAGTTACCGAGGAATAGGCGGCGGAGGGTACCCGTACAAGTCAACCAGCCGCAGTGGAGTCGCAATGAACGCTGTGCCACCACCTCCCTCGACCTCAACGACGGGACGCCGCGGTGGTGGAACCGACCGCAATGCAGTCACCGCAGCCACAGGTGGTGTAGGCCTCTCCAAGCACGGTTACTCCACCATGGACTCGATCAGCCAGTTCGCCAACACGCAGCAGTCGCTGGGCAAGCGCAAGGCGCACACGGAGGACGAGTACTTCGATGACGATGAAGACCACACGCCGGAATTGGCTTACATTCCAGCACCGGGCAGTCCAGGCGCGGCACCGCAGAGGCGGGCGGCCGCGGCCCCGGCTCTGCCAGATAGTGAAGACGAAGACGACCCCTTGGATCAGTTCATGGCCGGCATCGAACAGCAGGTGCAGAAGGAGAAAGTTCGCGCCCAGCGGGCTGAGGTCGCTATTGCATCGGTGGAGGCGAAGGGAGTGCGCGGGGACATCGATGACGAGGACGACGAGGAAAGCTACTATCGGTACATGGAGGAGAATCCGATGGCTGGAGTACGTGACGACGGCTCGGACTTAGAGATTGACTACGACGAGGACGGGAATCCCATTGCTCCACCGAAGAACCGCAATATAGACCCGCTTCCGCAGATCTACCACTCGGAGATTGAGTACGAGAAATTTGAGAAAAACTTCTACACGCCGCACGAGGACATTGCCGGACTGTCTGAGGCTCAGGTGATGGATCTGCGGCGAACTTTGGGTGTGAAGGTGACTGGGCCAGAGCCCCCGAAGCCGGTAACCAGCTTCGGCCACTTTGGATTCGATGAGCCGCTGATAAAAACGATTCGCAAGGCGGAGTATACTCAGCCAACACCAATTCAGGCGCAGGCTATTCCTGCGGCGCTGGGAGGCCGGGATATCATTGGCATCGCGAAGACTGGTAGCGGTAAAACGGCCGCCTTTGTGTGGCCCATGCTAGTGCACATCATGGATCAGCGGGAGTTGAAAGAGGGAGACGGGCCGATCGGATTGATCTTGGCCCCGACACGGGAGCTCTCCCTTCAGATCTATAACGAGGCGAAAAAATTCGGAAAGGTGTACAACATTAACGTGGTCTGCTGCTACGGCGGTGGATCCAAATGGGAACAGAGCAAGGCCCTAGAGCAGGGTGCAGAGATTGTGGTGGCCACGCCCGGCCGCATGATCGATATGGTTAAGATGAAGGCCACAAACCTTCGGCGAGTCACTTACCTGGTGCTAGACGAGGCCGATCGGATGTTCAACATGGGATTCGAGCCACAGGTGAGTTTCCTTTTCTAGACACCGTCCCCTTTAAGGATGATTTAGTATTTAGTAATTTAGTGTTACGAGTTTTGCTTTTAAATCATTAGCCAAAAAAGCAGCACCCATTGCGACTTTAGGAACACAAATCCAAATGTTTTGCTTAGCGAGTGCATACGTCTTCGGTTAGAAAGCATCTACAACCAACAAGTAGAACTATGTATCCACACGCAGGAAGAGGAGATAGCCTGATAGCAAGTTTATTTTCTTAAAGTCGATTGCTAATTTATTCACAAATTTGACAAATTTTTGCGCAAATGCGACTTTATAGCGATGGCCTATGGCACCTTTACACCGAATGAAGTCAGTGCGTATCGTATCCTCCCTACACAAGTGAGCCAACCTAACTATATGCAATCGCCGACAGCAATATGTACTCAAATCTTCTCATTCCAAGGAGTTACTAATCGATGGCATGTTCCATTTAGAGTTCTTCCCCTAGTTCAATCGCTTTGATGAACCGGAGTATCTGAAGTAGATCCAGCGAAGGTAGATCCGTCTCTGATAGAAGATAGGTTCATTGGTGATGTTATGGATTGGTGCTTCACATTCTTCACAGTGCTGATGCATCTCTGGTCGGTAGCATGCCTGCCAAGATGCGAAGTCGACTTTTGCTAGCTCTTGTGCAGGTTCAGCTTCTTTTCTGGTTGTAATCCCCCAGAATTTCTTTCGCTTGTCTCAATCGGGCGATATCGTAATAATATTTAACCCTCTTCTTTTCCTTACTCTTTTTGTAACTAAAGTAGTCCTATCCGACAAAAAGTTTCCGGTTCAAGGAACGGGTTGTCTGAGCCGTTTCTTGTCAGTTCATCAGTTGCTTCGTTTTCCTCATCTCCTACAGATCCTGGTACACAGTAGAGAGTTACTTTATTTCTGGCCCAGTGAGGCACTCCCATACCAGTCTGTATCTGATCGCGTCTGAGCTCAGTGCCTTGATTGCAAGGTGACTATCTGACAGTATTGCGATGTCCTACCCGGAATATTTCTTTTCGAGGTTGAATTGGGCGTATCTTTCGATTGTGCGAGCCTCTGCTGGGAACATAATGGGGAAAATTTCCAGAGATTCTGAGTATCTAGGTCCTTACCCACGCCTGCCCCAGTGCCTGTAGATGGTTTCGATCCATCTGTGCACCATTTAATAATATATTGGTATAATACACTGCTCCAATCCCTTTTATTGCTCAACTTTGAGTAAAATTTTCTTTCAAAGCTGTATTTCTTGACTATCGTCTCTAGACCAGTCCAGAAGCGATATCGATTTAGATAGGGATTCTCGTTTTTCCTAGCAGTGCATTTTCCTTTCTTAATAATCTCTTTCTAGCACTATTTTAGGGTTGGCGATGATGTAGTGGTAACGTCATCGATTGCGCTAATGGTTGATGGCTCAAATCCTGATGTCAGTAAGCGCTAATTTGTTTCACATGGAATGTATAAAGTCAGTCCGATCAAATGCGAAGCTTGTGTGAACACTATTGCGAAGTCATACCACTGGCAATAGCTTGGTCATATAGTACAGCCAAAATTGTTCGCTCTGTTGGATGATTGATACTCGTATGCCTATAACATCAGGTGGTCGGAGAAAAAAATACTGTGAATCAGAAGCAAAGACAAAAATAACAAAAAATTTCCCCAGTTATCTCGACGCCACCACCGGAGTTTTTCTGAAACAAAGTCTGAGTTTCAAACCACTACACGAATCTTTCTCTCCCTATCTATTCTTTCTTACGCCCGCACTATGTAAAAACGTTTAAAGGGTAATCATAACTCCTTGAGTGCGCGCGAATTATAAAACAAAAAACATTTTTTAGTTGTGGTATTCGTAGTCCTACGATCACCTCTAGTGTTGCTGTGGGACAGGCAGGCTAGTTCTTGCACTTTGCTTAAGGATTTCCTCGTCGTGCTTAGCCTTGTCCTATTGACCAATGCCACTGCACCGTATGTGATGGTGGCTATGACTATCATCATGTACATCCACCTTAATGAAGCTGCACCCTCAGATTTAACCTGGGATGTTTTTGCGAACCTTAGTGCTCTAGTGGCTTTTGTTTCCACAGCATCTAAATGTTTCTCCAGAAAAGTTTGCTATCTAGTGTTATACTTAAGATGTTTCTGTGGGTCGCCTCTGATCCCTTCCAATGTGGGTCTTAGGATATCCACTACGCATACGAGCCATCGAGTGCAATTTCTCTAAAATTCTTCCACAATTGTTGTGATTTCTTCTCAAATGTTTTACTCCATGTATTACTGAATATATGGTATGTTATATGCCCTTACGAAGTGCGTGACCAATCTATTGCCATTTTCTTCATTGAATGGTGTTACCTATTTGTTTCTGGTCCATTCTCTGATAAAGGTCTTCTTTAGCGATACAGTTAAGCCAGAACAATCTCAGAATGTTCCTTG
Organism: Brachypalpus laphriformis; assembly: GCA_945910035.1. Classification (NCBI taxonomy): domain Eukaryota; kingdom Metazoa; phylum Arthropoda; class Insecta; order Diptera; family Syrphidae; genus Brachypalpus; species Brachypalpus laphriformis. Next base: position 43,215,846 of record OX246756.1, read on the forward strand.
GTCTGTCTGTTGTTTTATATAATTTAGTTTTAAGTTTTACAAGCCTCTTGCTATCGCATAGAGCTCCGTACATCCACCATAAGTTTACGCTATATCTCCTATCAATATCAGTTCTGCTACTGCAGCGGATCCTAAGTATTTGAAGAAGATCTTCATTGGCAATGGTTGTTGGTGGACATATAGCGTGTTGCTTGGGTCAAAACTTGTATCTTTTCCCAAGGTTGGGAACAAATATTCTTCTGTTTCGCACAGATTCCTGCCTCTTATGATTCTTCTAGAAGTGCAGTATCGTCGGTGTGTAGAAGATGAGAGGAGGCGCAGCGAAAATCCTTGATGGTCTTCTACGATTATGGAAAATTTGTTTGCTGTTCAAGCTAGACTCTCTTATTGGGTCGCCTAATTTAAGACTAGTACCCTGCTTGGCGAGTTCGTCGGCCATGAAATTCCCTGGAATGTTTGTGTCCCGCCATAATAGACTTTGCAGTGATTGGTAAGGCAGAAAGAAGATACTTATGTTTCTATCCTTGAAGAAGACACCATCTCTTTTAACCCCAGATCGCAGTCTAGTCTGGAGAGAATGCTGGGGTCGAATCCTCATATCTGTGAACGAATGACTGGTCACGTTATTTGTATTGTGTTGTTGGTAGATTGTTATGGTCACCTGCAGTCTAAAAATTGGGGAAGTTCATTCATGGCCAACGAACCATGTTGGGTGGGTAATGGCCGCGCTGATTTCCATCTACAGCGCCCTCCATCAATGTGGTAAGGTCCGTCCGTTTCCGGGAATTTAGTTATGTTTTGTTTTGATCCGGCACGATATATGTTTTTGTGTGGGTAAGGTTGAACAGCGAGGATAAGAACCCTCCCATCCGGCGAGCTCAGCCGAGCATCGCAAGCGTGCCACATCTTCGCTATCAGCCACTCTTTTCCTGTTCCGTTCCCATCATATCCTAAAGTCCTATCCACATCCTAGTTTCCTGTCCCTTTTGAATTCCAACTTCCACTTTTCCGCATGTTTTAACCCAATACAAGATCTAGCAACAACATACATACAAATTACGTGACGAGTTTTCCGGTCACGTATATGGTGATTCGACGCCTGGTTTCAAAGTTTTTATCGAACAGAAGTTTTGGAAGTACGTAAGTTCGGTAAGAATAGAGGACTATCCGATGCTTAAACTAGACTACAGAGATATGACCTTCATGCGAGTGGCTGCACAAGCTCCCACTTGTTTGCCATAAATATCCAAAGGTGAAACAAATGTTGCCATTTTTGAAGCTTTCTCTAAGTCGATGAAGAATATGTGCAGATTTTGTCTTCTTGGTTCGATACTTTTCGACTTCGATCCGCTTGTATCGCATTCATGGTTGAGGTGCCCTGTGATGTGACAATTCATTTCCAAAATAGCCTATTGATGATTTTTTTTAAGAACCAGCTCTTTACCGTTAATATGTGCTTTGCCAAATCCATTTTTTCGTCGCGGTGATGCGCTGCCAATCGGGCATTTGATTTCACCGTAGCTGTTAAACCGCCATACTATGTAAGGAGCTCTACGGATGTAAGAAAGGCTAATCTATTTATTTAAACCTTTCACTCACAGTTCAAACACAAACTTTAATATTGTGCAGGACTCCTCGTTGGCGTCCTGCAAGGTTATGCTCGAAGATATTTCTGGAGGGCTTGAACTCCTAGACTATCTAGCTTACTTCCTGGTGTATACTTAAGTGTCATGTTTATGTATATATTAAGCACATATCTCTGATTTTCATTTTCAATCTGTTTCAATGAAGTGAAATAGCATTTCTATATTCCTTCTTTCCTTACAGGTTCGCTCGATCTGTAACCACGTCAGGCCCGACCGGCAGACGCTTCTCTTCTCGGCGACTTTTAAGAAGCGCATAGAACGCCTGGCCAGGGACGTCCTCACCGATCCGGTGCGCATCATTCAAGGAGACTTGGGCGAAGCCAACCAAGACATTACTCAGCACGTGTACGTGTTTAGCAACCCACAACAGAAGTGGAACTGGCTGCTCCTCCGGTTGGTAGAATTCCTCTCTCAAGGCAGCATCTTAGTGTTCGTCACAAAGAAGCTCGACGCCGAAACAGTTGCCAACAACTTGATGGTGAAGGAGTACAATTGTCTTCTGTTGCACGGTGACATGGACCAGGCTGATCGTAACAAAGTGATCACCGCCTTCAAGAAGAAGGAATGCGACATCCTCGTTGCGACTGATGTGGCAGCTCGTGGCTTGGACATTCCCCACATCCGGACTGTTGTAAACTATGACATTGCAAGAGACATCGACACTCACACGCACAGAATTGGCAGAACTGGACGTGCTGGAGAGAAGGGTAACGCCTTTACGCTCGTCACCGAAAAAGATAAGGAATTCGCTGGACATTTGGTGAGAAACCTGGAAGGAGCCGATCAGGATGTGCCAAACGACCTCATGGAATTGGCCATGAAGAGCTCATGGTTTAGAAACTCTCGATTCAAGAACAGCAAAGGCAAGCGTATAAACGTCGGTGGCACCGGGCTGGGATATCGCGAACGAACCGGTTTTGGAAGTAGTTCTAGCTCCCGCAGTGAAGTACCCGAAGTCAGATCCCAAGGAGCGCCATCAACGCCAGCAGCACCATCCGTGAAACCTTCTGGAGGACCCGCCTCCGATAGATACAGCGCAATGCGTGACGCCTTCCGCACACAATACATGTCACAGTTTCGAGCGTCATCAGACCGCACATGGGAGCAAACCGTGCCAGAGTCGGGAGTATTTGCAGCACCAGCGCCACCTCCACCACCGCCTGCTGCATTTGCATCTTCAAAATCCTCCTCCTCCTTCTCATCTTCATCACAGGACGCCAGCAATAAGCGTGCCAAGAAGAGCCGATGGAATTAAGAAATGTAAGCATGTTCTCTCTGGAATTAAGAATCTTAATAAGAACACCTACATTGGCAACCGAAGAACGTGGTATTTTATAGAATTTCTCCACACTGATTAACTCAGTGATTCTCTACAGTAATCTGTTCTTCGTTTAGACCTGAAAAGAGCTTAGTCTTATGATGGAACTTTAACTAAATGGCGTGCATGTATTTTAAAATGTTTTATTCTTTCTCCTCTAAGTCTCTATACATTTATTTTGTTTGTAATGTATTCGTGAAATTGTAGTTTTTAAGGACATAAAAACATGTAATTGAGGAAAAATAATGTTTTCAGCTAATAATCTACTATAATGTGCGTTTGATTGAAGATGACTTATTAAATAAAATATAACAAACAGCTTAGAAATTTTATTTCTTAAGGCAGTTTCTCCTCCCATCTACGCGAAGAAGCACGTGCAGTCTATCATAGTCCTGATGTGGTACGCCAAGTGTTAATTGTGTAGAGTGGTGTCGTTAAATTTAAAGTGATTCATAGTCTTCGTATCCATCGATGATGATAACCACAAATCATCTTACTTATTTATGTGGCGCTACTGTTTGGGGTGAACCTGGGTCTCAACCAACAAGCAATTCAACTTAGCTCGGTCTTTAGCTAATCGCCTCCAGTTGCGCACTCCAAGTTGGTCGAGGTCCCTTTGAACTTGTGCGCGCCACCTACGGCGAGGAGGCTATCTACTGCGTCGTCCCTTCGGGTTAGATTCGAAGACTGTGGCTGGGAGTGTTGGTGTCCATCCGCTCGACATGTCCTAGCTATCTCAAACGTCGAATATGCAGATTTTTGACTAGGCCGATGTCGCTGTACAGTTCGTATAGTTCGTCGTTGAATCTTCTCCAAAACCCGTTAACGCAAACGAGATATTCGGTATATCTCACGAAGAATTTTTTTCCAAGCGATCAAGGATATCTTTATCCGCTTTCAATAAAGTCCATGTTACAGAACCGTAAAGCTAGACTGAGATGATCAGGGTCTTATATAGACTCGTTAGTTTTTCGAGATATTGCTTTACTGTGGAATTGCCTTATTAGCCCTAAAAATTTGCGATTGGCAAGATTTGCTTGATTTCTGTGCTGGTATCATTGTCAGAATTAATAGCAGAGGTAAGGTAGACAAAGTCCCTCACTACCAAAACACATCGATTGTTATTAAATGATTAAAGAACGATTGCTGAAAGCTTTCTTAATACAATGTCAAAAAGAAGATTCTTAATAAAGGTTAAAAAAAGAGTACAAAAGACGTTTATTTTATTTTTTCCACGAGGAAGGGATTCATTCTACTCTATCTTCTTTCCTTCCCATGGGTATCACAATGGGTCTATATTAACCTCTTCGGAGGTCGGCTCTACGGATTTTGGGGAGAGCCATTTATTGCATCTAATAAATCCCTTCTCAAAAAGTACAAGGGTATCTCGATCTCCACCAACAAGATCATCTCCGGAAAAAGAAGTCCGCCGGAAGCGCAAGCGCGTGAAAAACGGGACTCAGCGAAATATAAAAGTCTTGAGGAAGAAAATAAAACACTCCGAATCAAGCTTAACGAAATGGATCTACTCTATCAAGATCTTAAGAAAGAAATAGACTTATTAAAAGAAGAAAATAAGTCCCTAAGGAACGTTAATGTACTCCAGCACGCTAGTCGGGAATATCACACTGACGAAGAAGAGCTAGCACGCGAAACGTATCGGGTCCCAAAGAAAAGACCCAGTAAAAAACGGAGAGCCGGTTCATCGTCCGAAGTCGAGCCCATAAAAGAAGAAAATCACAAAGAACCGCAAGAAAAGCAACTTCGAGAGCAATTTCGTCCACCCCCACCAATAAACATTGTCTGGATAACGGAATACAATAAGTTGCAAAGCCTTCTTAAAGGAAGATTTACATCGAAATATAAGGTTACATCTTTGAGGGATAACGCGTGGAAAATTAACGTCGATGACTACAATAACTACCGAGCTCTGTCCCAAAAGCTAAATACCGAAAAGATTCAGTGGTATACTTTCGAATTCAAGTCAGATAGGCCACATCGTGTTGTTGCAAGGGGACTCCACCCCTCAATCACAAAAAAAGGTTATGACTGATCTTCAAGCCAAAGGCTTTAAAATTCTTGATGCCGTTAATATTATCAAGAAGGAGAAGCAACAAACGGAAATAGATAAAGACGTCTTGGTAAGGCGTGGACTTCCGCTTTTTATGCTTATCTTCGATAAGTCTGATAATATCGACGATATCTACCGAATTAGAGATATACTAAATATCGTAGTCAAAATCGAGCTCATGCGTAGAAATTTAAGGATGATTCCGCAGTGCAAACGTTGCCAAGGATTCAACCATACGCAAATGTACTGCAAAAAAGAACCGCGATGTGTGAAATGCGCCGGAAATCACCTCTCCCAAGTTTGTGAAGTAAATAAACAAACCTCGGCAACCTGTGCTAATTGTAAGGGAAAGCACCCGGCAAATTATAGAGGCTGTGAAGTAGCTAAAGAGTTGCAAAAACGGAGAGATGCGCTCCTTAAGCCCCTAAATGCAAAATCGAAACTGATAACTAAGCCAAAGCGTAAGATCGCAGAGGAAACTAAAACTAAAACCACCGGGTCCAGAGCGCAAAAATGTGAGGGAAAGAGTGTCAACAGAAAAGTCTTCGACCTCTGTTCTTAAAAGAAACGGCACTGAAAAGTTAACATTGAAAAAGCCACCGAATAATGACCTTCGGATAGCAGGAGTGCAGACTTACGCTCAGGCCGCGGCATCCAAAAAGCCAAAAAAAACGTTGAAATTTCGACGGACACTGTCTCTCATGTTTTGTCGGTTATTCTCGAGAAATTTGAAGAACAAAGGAAAATAAATAAAATTATTCTCGATAGGCTGGTCCAGCTTGAAAATAATTCACGGAAAACGCGTACTTCATCTAGAATACGAATGAAAAACGAATGTTAAATTTATTTACTTGGAATGCAAACGGACTTTTGCAAAAACTTGACAAATTGGAAATCTTCATGCGTGAAAAAGATATTGATATTTGCTTCATTTCTGAAACCCACGCAAAAAACGAATCGCATTTAAAAATAAAAGGGCTATAATGATTACCACGCTTGTCACCCTTTGGGAAAAGCGAGAGAGAGCGGATCATGCTTGCTTATTAAAGACTACATCGAACAATCCGATGACCTAAAGATAGAATTTGAAACTTTGCAACTGTGCACGATTCGAGTTAAAAATAGTCAGCGTACTCTTAAAATCACATCTCTCTACTGTCCACCGCTTTCCGCGCTTGAAAAAAAGTGATTTTACTAATTTGTTTGAATCGCTGAAACCTAATTTTATTATTGGCGACGATTTTAATGCGAAACATACGTTCTGGGGCTTAAGATACAGCTTGAAAAAAGATAGAATGCTCTATGAACGAAATCGAAGATAGTGTAGAACTGAGCATTCCACTTACGACACCCTATGAACTTGAGGTTGAAGTTGATCGCTTCGTTGAGATCGTACAGCTCGCCTCTTGGAATAATACGCCCAATCGAATGAAAACGCCGGACAGATACGGTTTACGATATCCTCCGGAAATAAAAGAATTAGTCAAGGGAAAAAGAAAGGCGCGTAAAAAATGGCAACAGAGTCGTGCTCCGTAGCATAAAGCACACTTGAATCGTCTGTGCAATTTGTTGAAGAAGACTATTAAGGATTTTAAGAATCATGCAATAGGCTCTTACCTTGAAAGTTTAACAGCGAACAAAGATTCCAATTATTCACTTTGGAAAGCTGTAAAAGGCACCAAAAGGCCCAAAGTCCCCGCGCCGCCAATCAAATTAAATCAAAATGAATGGGCTAGGGAAGATAAAGAAAAAGCGGACGTCTTTGCGGCCCACCTGGAAGAAACCTTTAAACCGTACGATGGACAAGTAGTTTACGACAACCGCAATAGGTTGAATTTACCATCTGACGACTTGACGCTCACAAGTGCAACGTTAAGGGAACTCAAACATAAAATCGAGAATCTAAAACCTGAGAAATCTCCAGGTTATGATTTGATTACCAGAGGAATTCTCAAAGTTTTACTTAGAAAAGCATTGATTAAGTTTCTCCATATTGTAAATGCTGCGCTCAGATTAAAACACGTGCCGAGCCAATGGAAAGTTGCGGAAGTCATAATGGTTTTAAAACTAAATGAGATAAAATCGTGTAGACCAATTTCGCTTCTTCCAATCATATCGAAAATTCTCGAGAGGATATTACTAAGGCGTCTCCAACCGGTTATAGAAGAAAATAATCTTATCCCTGACCACCAGTTTGGGTTCAGAAGTAAGCATTCGACGATTGACCAGGTGCATAGAGTTACTGACGTAATCGAGAAAGTATTTGGATACAAAAAGATTTGCTCAAGCGTATTTCTTGACGTCTCGCAAGCCTTTGATAATGTGTGGCATGACAGCTTGAAATCCAAACTACGACAAGTTCTCCCTGTATGCTTATACAATATTCTAGAATCATATCTCGGGAATAGACTCTTTCGTGTTAGACATGGATTGGAATACTCCGAGCTCAAAGAAATTTCGGCCGGCTACCGCAAGGAAGCGTTCTTGGGCCGCTTCTCTATTTGCTATATACTCGAGATATACCGAACGAAGGTGGCACTATCCTTGCTACGTTTGCCGATGACACCGCTATCCTAGCAGTAGGCAAAACAATCGAAGAAACGACTGCAAAACTGCAAAACGCACTGAATAATGTAAATGAATGGACGAGGGACTGGCGGATCGCCCTCAACGAATTTAAATCTGTTCACGTGAATTTCACTTACAAGAAAACTAATAACTTGCCAATTTTCCTAAACTCGGCCCGAATACCTTTTGCAAATGAGGCCAAATACCTGGGAATGACACTCGACGCAGGGCTGAAATGGAATTCGCACGTGAAAATGAAACGTAAAGAACTCGAAATCAAATATAGAGAAATGAGCTGGTTACTCGGAAAACATTCCCAGCTCAGTACTGAGAACAAACTGCTTTTATACAAGCAAGTGCTAAAGCCAGTGTGGACCTACGGTATACAACTTTGGGGTTGTACCAAGAAAACAAATGCAAATATTTTACAAGCTTTTCAAAATAAAGTGCTAAGAGAAATTGTCCAAGCACCGTGTTGTAGTAGAAACTACGATATCCACAGGGATCTCGGAATTCCGACAATCGAAGCTGAAACTAGAAGCTTCGCGAGAAAGCATAGAAACCGACTAATCGGACATGTCAACAATACAGTCCTACAAATTTTGGAGGCTACAAAGGACGAAACCTTTCGACTTGGCGAGATAATCACCCTGATTATCGTTGGCGCTTGTCGCTTTTCGACGATTGTCATTTTATTCTTCAGTTGTAGGACGAGTCCATTTTCAAAACTTTTTCACTGTGAAAGAGTTGTAATAGTATTCTACAGGACAAACAAGTTGCTTAGTAATGTTTAACGGTCAGCAGGTCGTAGCTATGAATAAAACGACAATCGTCGAAAAACGATAAACTCCAACGACAATCAGGGTGAATGATTAACCGCGTCTAGATTGCGGAATATGCAGGATCTTTCAGTGGAAAGTAACCTGCCAAACGTTTTTATTTCATGATAGAAAAATTGCTTGATAAGTTAATACTTAGTTGCGATATCTAACAAATTTATATCGAAGGGTGGTGTTTTTTTAGTCAGTAAGAATCTGACACTACTATGAGCTATGAGCACGGGCTTGCTATTCTCATAGTGTCTTTGGAAGATTTTTCACCTACCCTCGGAAAAAAAGAAACTTTGAGATGGATCGAAGCTAGCTCATTTTGGCATTCAAGTACCAGTTTGGAGGATGTAGTAACCGATACAATGGCTTTGATGGCTGCTTCACTATCAATAAAAATAGCGATCTCTTGCCTCGGCGTTATATTCAGGGGTCGAATCGCGTCCTACGTCAACGGATGACTGGCGACGTAATTTATATTCACCCCTATCGTGGAATCCGTCGGATCTGAGTTTCACTTCACCTATTCGATTCACGTGAACATAAAACCACTATCGTGGAATCCGTCGGATAATCTTCCTTACCGACCACTGTTGTTGATTAGGAAGTTCTGTTGTGACAGCTCGTTTGAAACACATGTGTGCTTTGTGGAAATCCAATTGGGAAATACATTTTTTTAATTTTGTGCGAAAATAGATAGCGTTTAATTGGTTTTTCATTAAAGATCATCTTCACACAGGAGGAGGCACTCTCAATTAAGAGCAAACACGGAAAATATAATGGAACTACCAGAAGCAACGTAAGATTTCATACACTAAAGGTCCATTCACAGCTCAGCGAACTGCGAATGCCCAAATTGCGAACAAATGGTTTTTAGCACATTTATAAGCACGCCATGGGCAATTTTACTATTCCAAAAGAACGGACCTTAATTTATCTATCGATTAATATATAAAAAGTTGAATTGTAATTAGTTTCTGCGAAGAAATTAACAATTCGCCGATTTTTCCGCGAATAAGCGAATGATTTCTGCGAACTGTCAACTTTTATTCACATTCCACACATGTAAGACGCAATCCACATTCCCGCGACCAAAACATTCGCGAGAGTTTAACCTCACAATTCTTTTGTATTGTTCTTGGTGGGTAAGATGGTGGTTGAATTTATTGAAAGAATGTAAGATATTACCTTCTGAATAAAAGCTGCGCTATGTATTTATGCATTTTTCACGTTTAGGCAATTAGTTAGAAAATGAATGACAACTGAAATTCGAGGATTGGCGCGACTAGATGAAAAAGTAGCTGTGAAAGAAATGTCAAAATTCGCGAATATTCGCTTATTCGCATTCGCAGGTCGCTGAGCTGTGAATCGACCTTAACAACCAAATCCGCAATGAAATAGCTGCGGATGTGAAATGTATGGGGAGATTCGATCCGAACGTTTTCCACGATGCAGTGGAACTCGTTCACATTACCGACACGGGGAACTGTTCGCTTTGCGGATTTGACGATACCGAAATATTTTTTTCGGTGAATAATTCCCCCCGGCGGATTCCACGATAAGGGTGATTGTGTTGTTGGTAGATCTAGCAACAACATACATACAAATTACGTGACGATTTATCCGTTCACAGAGGACGCGATTCGACCCCAGGGTTATCGTGAATAAATTTTCCCTCGGATATTTTCCCCCGAACAAAATTTAGATATCTTCAAAAAAGAAGAAATAATTCCGCGGAAAAGAAATAGGTATCATGGATGACAATTCAGGAGAATTTCCAACGCAATCGCGATATTTAATTTTTCCCCGATGAATTTTTTCCCTATTTTTGAAGGTATCTAATATTTGTTCGGGGGAAAAATTCCGAAGGAAAATTTATTCCCGATAACCCTGATTGGTGTTTGTTTTGACCTGACGACAAGCTTCCCGGACAGCGAGCCTGGAACACACTGGCAGAATCCCGGAGCTTATATGATTTAGAGACGTTTAGCGATTCGAAAAAAAACCCCCGGACCTACTCCAAAGTTACTAGCGCTTGTATATGCATTGGAATCGGTAGCCCACGATTCGTTTGAGGTTCTTTCCTATCAAGGATATCAATTAAAAATTTAGTAGTGCTTTTGTCGAACCTATACCTCGAATAAAATTCTTCCTCATCTAACTCCTCAAATAGGTTCGATCGGATTTTTTGACTTTGTTAATAATCTAAAATCTTCGAAAATTTTGAATCATGATCCTTCGGAAACATTTTAATAACTTCCTTCATTAACGAATACTAAAAAAAAAAACGATTTTATTTATTTACTTAAAATGACGTTTGACTCATTTTAAATTTAAAATGGCTTTCTAGATTTAATATGGATTTTATAAACTATGAATAGCAAAAAACCGGTTTTAACTTAACTAGATGATTAAAAAAATGTAAAATGGGCTTTAGCTGACTATGAATTTGCGCGTATGTCTTAATTAATTTAGGATATCGATTTTCGAATGGTCTTTAAGATCTTTTGTTCAACACACATTATAAGAAAATTGCTTTTTTTTCACTTATTTGGAGTAGGTACTTATGCCTTCAACTTTAATTTGATATATAAAATGATGGGCTACAAACAATTTTTTTTTCAAAAAGGTTAAAATAATGCAGGGCTTGACAATACCATGTTGATTTCCGTTCTTGCCCTTTAGGTCTGGCATACTAAAGATGAATATCCACAAATTAGAATTAAAAAAAAACACGGTTTAAAGCAAGTCCTTTTCTTATGTATTTTCATTTTTATTTTATTTTCACCGATTTTACAAACGTTCCATCATTCCAAAGTATGTAAGTCTGTATATGCGAATTTCACCACATAAATTACAAAATTGAACCAAATTTTTTATTCGTCATTTTTTTTTCTTCCTATCATCTTTATTGTTAATTCCTAATTTCTAATTTTATTAAGCATTATATACTTTAAATAAAAAAAAAATAAATCCCCATTACAACTTGGTTAAATGCATTAACAAAAATGAATACATATTTATATTGAATATAAATAAAAACAAGAACGTTTTTTTCAATAATAATTATAGAATGACTTTGTTGTTGTTTTCTTTAACTTGTGTGTGTGTCACTGTGTGTTTTAATTTATTACTTTGCTTTGTGAACTTGGAGGCAATATTGACTTAAAAATTCTTAAATTTAACATTAAACACCTAAATATCAACCTATTCTTTGTGAACAGAAAAATGTTAACGCATAAGGGAAAACGTATAAATACAAATTACAAGTTGTTGTTGACCTGTCATGCTTCAATAAGTTCGAACATTTCAAATCGAACAGAACCAATACCGTTAAATGTAGCAGCAACATGAACAGTTAATATTGCAATTGAACTCATTTGTTTGACTATTTCATTAATAAATAGGCTTGTGTATTTAAGTTTTGCTTTTTTTTCATTTAACTCAATAGTTTTTTTTCTATTTCCTATTAATAAATATATTTTGTTTAAAAGGCTTCTTTTTTCTTTAAACTGTACGGTGTTGCAAGTTGTTGTATTTAAAGCAAATAAAGGATTTTTTTCCAGTTCCTAAATATAATGTACTCGTTAATGCTTTTATTTTATTTTATTTTACAATAAAATTACAAATAAATATTATATATTAAGTTTAAGTTTCGAGTAGTTTATTCCCACCGACAATGTTATTTTTTTTTTTATTATTATTTTCTTTACAAGCTAAAATCTATTTTGAATAGAAAATATCAGAATGTCTCATTATTACAGTTTTTTAAATAATAATTACGATAATGGTAACAAAAAAAAAAATAGATAATAACAAATAAAACCCATATAAAATTGTAGGAATTCATCTTTTTTTTTTTTTAAATAATCCAGCACAGAAAAAGGAGGCAGCCTGGCCACATTTTATTTTTATTTTTTTACAAATAACTTTATATAAAAAATTATTTTGCTTTTTTTAAAAGTCTATTTCTGCATTCTGCAATTATGGTGTATAAAGTCGTGTTGATAACTGGTTTCTTTGTGTGTATGCGTATTTTATTTTGTGTTTGTGTGTGTGTCTGTTCGGTGGCAGTTTACTGCGCCTTCATTTTGCCATTTTGTGCGAAGTAGTCCGAAGAAGCTGTTGATATACCCGATTTTGTTGCTTGTTTCGAGGTAGATGACAATGAGGTGGAGTGATGTACTGGTACGGATCGACTCTTCTTACCACCCGTTGATAAGTAGGTCTTATAGAAGAACCTTGCGAATAGTACAAAGTAACTGAAGTACATAGCAATGGAAAGCTTAATGTTTGTTGGTGAAATGTTACACGACTGTCGGCCATGGGTCTTTAGGAAACCATGAGCCCAAATGTTGATCGCACATCCGACAACCATTTGTGAGAGCTGCAGGGATGTGATAATCATCGAAATAAAGCGGGGTGGATTAAAACGAGCCGCCTTTAGAGCATAGTATGAATACATCACAGAGTGGACACAATAGTTCATAACGATGAACCAACGCGCAGATGAGGTATATTCTGTGTAGGAAAACCACGAATAGATGAGCACGGTGATATGGTGGTACCAATGGAGGAAAATAAGTGGTTGTTTGCGCAGCACTATGAACAAAGTATCTCCCAGTTCGGGAAGTTTCGAGAGGACGAACAACCATGTCCAGAACCCGCTGACACGATCTTGTTCAATGAAACTGTAAAGAAAAAGAAGAGAAAATTAGTTAAAAACAAACTACAAACGCAATCGTACGTAGAATAAAGAAAAAGAAAAAAACATGGAGATGGGTATAATAAATTATTCAGGACAGCAGAAGAGCCTAGAACACTATTCACAAAATATTCTTGCGTACAAAGTGTGATTTATTAGCGCAGAACTGGAACATTGACAAGTATTAGGTCGTTACATATGAAGTTGCGATTTTTATGTGGAAATTTAAACCACGCTATTTCAAAAATTAAAAAAGTTTATTCCAAAAAATAATCTCCATTTACATCTGCGACATTTTTCCAACGTTCCGCCAAATCAAAAATGCCTCTTTTGAAAAACTCCTTATCCTTTCGGGGTAAGAAGTCCTTAAAGTCCTGTTTTATGGCATCTGGGTTTATGAATTGTTTATTTTAGGGGGGTATTTGCCCAAAAGTGGGCGCCGTGGCGTAAGTGGTTAGTGTGTCGGATCACTACGCATGAGGTCCCAAGTTCGAATCCCAGAAAACACCAAAAAGTTTTTTCACGGTCCCACCTCTCGCAAGCGTCTGACAAACATCCGAGAGTATTGTTGTCACGAAAAAGCTTCTCAAATCGCCGTTCGGACTCGGCATTAAACTGTAGGTCCCTTCCATTCGTGTGAAAAATATAACGCACACAATATGAGTGGCAGGCCCTGGCACTTTAAAGAGCTGTTGCGCCAAATATTTGTTATTTGTTTTTTGTTTGCCCAAACTTCAGAAAAGGTGGTAATCGGTCGGGGATAAGTCTGGTGAGTAAGGCGGTTGAGGCAAAACTTCATAACCTAACTCCGCCAGCTTCAGGAACGACAATTGTGCGGTATGTGGTCTTGCGTTGTCATGCAGCAGTATGAGACCATGCCTATTTACCAGTGACGGCTGTTTTTGGAGCAATTTGTTGTGCATTATGTCGATTTCTCTACAGTACGACGCGGCTGTGATTGTTTCTCCGCGTTTGAGAAAGGAATAATGGACAACTCCCTTTTTGGGGTGTAAGTCTGCCTTGCCAAGTCCACTGGGAAGCTCACCCACGTCTACGCATTCTCCCGACCTCTTCCGATTATCGTATAGGATCCACTTTTCGTCGCAGGTGGCGATGCGATGCAAAAAAGGATCCATACGGTGTCTGTTGGTCAAAGATATTGCAACCTCCAAACGTCGTAGCATATTCGCTGGTGTTAGGACATGGGGCACCCGTCTCTCTAGTTTTTTTTTTTACCTTTCCGTTGGCGGAAAGGTGGCAACTTATGGTTGCAGTTGACACTTTGAACCTTGCAGCAAGGCTAAGAACAGTCGTAGCTGGATTTTCTTCAACAGCTGGTGAAAGATCTTCATCATTAACGACATTCTCTGGTCTATCCCTTGGCAAATTTTCGAGCGAAAAATCTCCCTCGCTGAACTTGGTAAACCAGTTTCGAACAGTTCTCTCACTACACGTACCCAAACCAAAAGTACCGTTAATTTCTCTAGTCGCTGCGGCTGCGTTTATGTTTTTTTTAAATTGAAAAAGGAAAATTGCCCTTAAATTTGTTGGTGAAAGCATTTTCTATGTAAGGAAAAAAGTCAACTCAATGAGCTAAAAGCGTAAATTAATTTTTACCGTTAGAAAGATTAAACTGCACTCTTTTCTAAAAAAAAAACAACTTTATTTTCAATTTCTCTGCACAACTTCACGCCACGACGATCCCTTTAGGAATTATCGGTAGGTCGGCAATTTCATATGTAACGACCTAATATATGCTCTGATCCTTAGAGACATCCTTTTGAACGGCTGTTGTCCCGACTATTATGATTCTCAGTAGCAAATGAAATTCTATTAAAGGGTAAGGCGCACTGGAAATAGAATTCACCTAAAGATAGCGTGAGTAGAACATAAGGCCCATAAGTTTAAATTGAACATTTGCCTATACAGGCAGTATATGCAAAAATTGGAACTTTTTCGAAAGAACTAGCGATTATCCGATCAATAAGCCATCTAAGCTATGACAGTGTGTCTTAGCAAGTTGAGACAAAGTTTGGCTTTGAGAAAACATTTCTTCCTTATCAATGGATCTGCATACATCCGAGTGAAGCTGCACTACCTACTACCTATTAACAACTTAAACTAACCTAAAAAAAATGGCCAAGTACGCGTTGAGCTTCGTAGAATAGTGTTCCGGACCATAATTTGAATCGTTTTAAAGTTATTTTCTTCAACAAGACTAGGTTTCTTCCTGAGGAAGCTTGGCAGATAAGGCCAATAAATTCTAAACGAAAACCATAAGTTTATCAATACCTAACGAAACACTAAATATGTTTTTATACATCGTTGAATATTTACAAATAAATCAAGCTTTCGAATGAAGAAGAATTTTATTTAATTTATGTGCACTTTTATGTACATTTGGCACTCCAATCTAAACTATTTATGAAATGTGGTTGAAAATAACGCCTTGATAAATTGTTTAGCTTTAACCCCCTATTGCATATCGTCGTTGATCTTGCAAAATCCGCTATGTGCAAAATAAAAAATGATTTTAAAGGAGACAATACAAAGTTAATAACATTGGCGCAAAATTATAATCACCGTATGTTAAGTAGTTAACCTCATGTTAACTTTAAAACCAGGTTCTAACTTTGTAGTTAGTTATAACACTCAAACACTTTTTAACCTACCTACAGCTATCATCAGCTTTCGAACGAATCCGCAGTGAATTTTTGAAGTCGACACTAAAATATAATATGGGCTCTTGTTGGCTTTAAGTTTAGTACAGGTTTATAAAGATAAAGTGGGTATAATACCATATCGACTATAATTAAGATAACACAAATTTTAGCTTTGGTACGACTAAAATAATTTTAAAGTGCACTTTATCCGACTATGATTTTACGCCATTTTTGTTTACTCAACGATCGCTATGATATCATTATCATTAATTTATATCCTTTATATCTATATTTCCGCGGTAATAATAATAAGTCAGACTAACGGAATAAATAATAAAAGAAGTATTTTATTTGTGTACACAGCCATTTACAATTGACACATAGCAGATTTTACAAGACCACCTATAGGAAGCCTGGGGGCAAATCACGTAACTTTTCAGACGATCATCGTTTGAACGATAGCAACCGACGAATGGAAAAAATGGTTGCATATTAAAGCGGTTAATATTTCCCTACCACAGTTGCTTGCGCTCTGTTGGCTGTATAACGCCTAAATGTATGTTATAACTACAGCATAAACCGCAATCATCAAAAGTTTGCGTGCATTTAGGCGTTATACAGCCAACAGTGGGCAACCAACTGTGGTAGAGAAATGTTAACTCCTACAATATGCAACAATTTTTTCATCAATCGATTACTATCGTCCAAACGATAATCGTCTGAAAAGTTACGTGATTTGCCCCCTGTCCAATAGCTGTCTTTTTGTTCCTGTTCACATTAACTCAGGAATAAATGAATCTGTGCGAAGAAGAAGAGAAGATTTTTAATGAGTGGGAAAGAGAAGGGTTGGTTTCACCGAAAATCCATTTTCAAAAATAATTCTCGGCGCAAGTATGAATGTTTCTTTTTTAACCGGTTCCGTTTTAAACGCACTTTTTTTTTGGTAAATGGTCGTCGAGAGTGAACAACTACAATGGCTACATGGATGTTGTTTTTTTCCGATATTTTTCTTTAGATATACGATATTTGGAATTCACCGATAATCTCCAACAAAAATTATAATTTTTTTTTATTTCTTTTATTTTTAAAACTACTGAAAATTTCCTCCATTCTATTCGATCACTTTGACGGTTCGTTACGTTTTAAATGTCAGAGTTCCCCACTTTTCCAAATTGCTTTCATTCCGATGGCGCCTTTTTTTGACTGTGAACACGACGTTCATGGGCATAACCTTCTATTCCTGCGATAATGTGAGCAACCACAAATGTTTATTGATCTATTAGTTGGAACGAACTTTTTTTTCTGACAGATGGAACAAATGAACATTTCAGTGGAAGGACTTTTTTTAAATTTTGGGTCAGCTGTTCAGAAAATATATTACTTTACTTTAGATGGCGCTACAGTCCGGGGTGGACCTGGGCCTCAACCAACAAACCTCTCCAGTCAGCTGCCTCCAGTTGCGCAGGCCAAGTTGGTTGAGGTCCCCCTCCACTCGTTTGCACCACCTACCGCGAGGTCGTCCTCTACTGCGCCGTTCATCCGGGGTGGTTTCGAAGACTTTCTTGGCAGGAACGTTGGGCTCCATCCGCTCTAAATGACACAGCCATCTTAGTCGCTGTACCTGAACTCTTCTGGCTAAGTCGATGCCCTAACATAGGCCGTATAGTGCGGCATTGTACCTTCTCCTCCACTCACCGTCTATGCAGACGGGACCAAAGATCGCTCGAAGAACTTTTTTCTCAAAAATAACCAAGGGCATCATCATCCGGTTTTGACAAAGCCTATGCCTCTGCGCCTTACAGCAGGACTGGGATGATTAGTGTCTTATAAAGAGTTACCCTTCCTTCAGGTCAGATACTTTTTTGTAGAAAACATTTACTTTGTTTTGCTTTCATTGACCGCTAAACCCTTCTTTGCTGCCTTGATCTCAATACTCGTAAATGCCCCATTGATGGCCCGCTGAGTTCTTCCGATTATGTCAATGTCATCGCCATAAGCGAGTAGTTGTACAGACTTGTAAAAGTTTGTACCTCCGGTGTTAGATTGTGACTTTCGTACAATTGTCTCAAGTACTATGTTAAAGAGATCGCATGATAGGGCGTCACCTTGTATAAGACCTTTCCTGACATCGAACGGTTCGGTGATGTTCTTACCGACTTTGATGGAGCAGCAAGAGTTCTCCATCGTCATTCTGCACAAACGAACGAGCTTGGCAGGGATGTCAAGACTAGACATGGCTTTGTATAACTCGTCTCTAAACACGCCATCATAGGCATCCCAAGACCTGCCGTAGTGTGAATATTTGGTCAATGATGGACTTTCCCGGCCTAAAGCCGCACTGATAAGGTCTTATCAGGTTGTTGACGATCGGTTTTTATTCGTTCACATAATACGGCAGATAGGATCTTATATGCGATGTTGAGGAAACTTATGAATTTCTCGCATGAATTTCATCGAAAACAAAAATGTGACCGGTTTATGGGTTAAAGCTTCCTGATTTGTCGTCAATTGAACTTTGCATAAGTTTTTGAATATGTTCGTTTATTGGTTTTGTCATTTTGTACACCCATTCCCACTAAGTTACATAGGCAGTATACATCTTAATGTTAATATGCACATAGTTTTAACATACACATACTCGTAAACTGTGTCAGCCACGCCAACATTCTAATGCAACAAGGTTTTACCAATCAATTTTCTAGCCCATCGTTCTCAAAAATTGAGATAAAATATCAGGATATGTTTTATGAATTAAAAATCCGCCTGCTTTATTGGTAACGGGTTAGAAGATTAGGCTTAGCGTATCCATTGATTGCAAGTTTTCTGTATGTTTTATTATAATTACTTATAATTGAGAGACCTATATATTATATTTAATTATTGATTTCGCTTTGTTTGTCTATGCAACTTTTACCTTTGAAATTCACACAGCTGCAGCTTATAAACATTCAAGAGTGGTGGGTAGGATTTTATAATTTTTTGACAATTTAGACTCTAGAAGATGATTCATTGTTCATCGATTTTTTTAATACTCAAGTATATTTTTGGGGAAAATAGTTCGTGAGTAGCATATTAACACCATTGGAATCTGTTTTAATAAACCAATTTAGAGATGACATTGACATGCATTCCTCAAACTGGGCTATTATTAGTGCATTAGTTCAGAAGATAACACTTCGCACTTTCGAGGTCTCACCAAGATTTGTCCTTTCTTCCGGTGCTAAAATGCTTGTTTGGCCTCGCCATTATAACCAGAGATAAGGTATAATTACGAATAGATAGTACAGAGTTGAGCTTTCTTAGATTTTGTGAAAGAATTTCTAATTTGATTATGCACGAGCGTATTACTAATTTCGATCACGGTTTCGCACTCAACGAATGACATAATGTCACTTCAAGAACGTGGAGTACGTTGCTTCGGCTGCTTCTGGTTATTTTGGGATTAAGTAAGTTTAATCTGTGAAAAAAGAAATTACGCCTGGCAATCTAACTTCGAGAAAATGCGCGAGATAGGTCACCGTAAAATCGCTAGAATGGTTGCAACATAAATGGACGAGGATTTTGAATAACCACTTCAAATTTAGAAGCAATTTAAAAAATAATTTGTCTTCGCAGAGGGTTTAGAAATGAAAGAAAAGAACAAAATTTATGCCGAAACGAGCTAGGACTTCTCAGTTCAAAGCACAACTTCATATTCTGTTGCGATCAAAATATACATATGTAGGGGCAATATAGAAAGGAAAAGCTACGAACTTTAAAAAAAAATATGTTCGAAACTTGACCACATAAAAGTCCTGACTCCTACGAAACTTATAAAGTTTAAAAATGTATGGATTTTATTAGATTGTATGGATATTATTAGATTGCATGTAGAAAACATCAAGAAAACTGTGGAAAACACGTAATATATGAAAAACAAAAGATCTTCTTGTGGTGAACAAATAAATCTGCAAGAAAAGTAGCACGCGAAGAATATTCACTTAAAAACCTAAATGTTATAAAACCCCATTTTCAATATATTTTTCAACTTCTTGACGGAATTCCAATAGATTTAGAGTTATCCCAACGAGACAGTGCACGTAACGTAATCTAACTTTTAACAGCATAGGTAGGTACTCATGATTCAAATTTCGTGTATGTTCCTAGTTTGCTTGTTAGTAATACGTATCTGTAGGAAAGATATCTAGCGGCACCCATATGCCTAGACAATTAGATTTCTAGACTGCAAGGAACTATTCTACCAGCATTTGTAACTGCTCTAAATTTTGAACTTTTCATTTGTTGAGCTGTTGGTATTGCGTAGCCCTTTAGCTATGAAGCTGAGCAAAGTCTTAGTGTCTTTGGCTTTGGTGCTCACCATCCAAGTGAATCCACATTTCAGTAAAATAAACACACACGAAAAAATGTATTTTTAAAAATCTCACTACAATTGAGACTTTCTTCTAATCCTTCTTGATCATTTTCATAATTGTTATCGATTGCACAATTGATCCTATCCCCAGCTGACCAACCGGTGAAAACGCAGAACGCGATGCGCTGTGGTGTCGCACTTTCTTCCTCTCCATTTTGATATTTGCATTCCCTATTTCCATTTTCTTTTCGAGGATCATCTTATATATTAATACGTGAACCCGTAATTTATCGTACGTTGTTTTAGTATTTATTATGAAAGGAGGGGCATGAGTCTTATATCATTCGGAAGGTACTGTGCCATAGATGTGCAGATCAAATCGGTTCATGTGCACAATTTTCCCCCGCCATTATTGCCATGGTACATACATATGTATTTCAATTCCAAATGTCAAATTTGGGTGCCTTCAGTTCTTACAACAATAATTATGTCCCTCCTTCACCTAATGACCGGTTTTTAAAAATTCTTTTTTCCTCTATTCAAGAAATATTAGACATACATACATACATATCAATGGACATGGGATCCCGAACATTTAAGAAACATTTTAAAAATGTTTATTTGTTTTTGATAAAAGATGTAGTTAACATTTTAAAGATTTTGTCAGAATTTCAAATTCTAAACCGTTGAAAAGGACACCATAGGTCTAAATACGTGCGAACTTATCATGCACTATACGTATATATATTGTACTTGCACTTAGAACTATAGAGCAAGTATTGCAATTATGAAAAATTCAATCTCCATACAAGAGTGGCTCTCGGAATTCGATGTGCCCGCACCTTGGTCTGCGGACTAAGCGGTTGGAGAAGAGGGATTGACTTTTAACTTCATATTTGGGCTAGTTTTGGCGAGAGCTATTAGATAGCGTACCACGTTTTTCGATCATACAACGTACTTGTTAATTGGTTCTCGAAATTTGGCTATTTCTACGTCGTTTTATTATCTATTATATATACATATGTATATAGCAATAACTTAGCATATCGAGTTTTTCTGTTTGTGTGGGAATTAAAAAGGAATATATATATACATATATATTTTACTCTGATTCCAAATTAATTCCCACATAAACACCATACAAGGCTTCAAGTACTCAGTTGCGCACTTTATTTTTATTTAAATTAAATAAAGTTCAGCAAAAATTAGCGCAGTTTAATCGGTGTCGCGGGTTAATTATTCAATTAATTTAGTAATAAATAAGTATAACAGTGGCAATAGGAACTCCGCAAACATATGGAAATTCTTAATTTTTTTTTAAGTTAAAAAATGGAATCGATTAATATCCTACGATCGATGTGTGTCCTGACTCTGTCAGGACAGCCACCTTACCTTACCTTATATCCTACGACAAAATTAATTAGCAAGAACTATTCACAAAGACTATAGAATTCAAGGCTGTGATGCTATAGGAATGTCTATAGCATCACCAAGGAGCACATTGGTGGTCGGAACTCCAAACAACACTTAGTGCAGAGTTTAGACTATGTAGACGGTAACCTCCTAATCTCGGATGAGGATCAGCTCATTAGATGGAGAGAACATTTTGCTACAGTCCTAAGCCGCTTATACAATAGCGCTATGTTCTCGAATTCAAATGAGTCTTCCAAAGCAACAAATTCCGAATTCGCACTGGACATCCCAACAAAACAGAGATAGCAAAAGCTAACAAATCCCTTACTTAATTACTGTCATTTACTGAATTCAATGTGGTTGATCTTTTTGACAGATATCAAGTACAATCTTTGACAATTTTAGTCATGGAGTCGTTTACCACCCAACAATGCATTTTTGTTATTCAATCTTATTACGAAAATGGGCGATCTGTAAAAGTAACATTTCGTAAAATTCATGAATTTTTTGGTCAACATAATCGCCCTAGTGAATCCGGAATTCGTGCAATGGTGAAGCATTTTGAAGAAACTGGTTCGGTATCGGGTCAAACTCCATATCAGCATGCTCGGCCAGCACGTACACGCCAATAACCCAGCGAAAATTCAGGATCTCAAACATAACATCCATGGTGTCTCCACCAGCAATATTTCATAGCTTGCCATCCGTCACTTTTCATAAAAAGAAAGAAAGATAGTATGCCATCAAATTTAGGATGAGCATTTCATAGCTTATCATTTCTGTCGTCCAAATGTCGCAGAGCAAAGCATTTCGATGTGTTCTCGCATTGGAGGCATTAAATGAATTGTAAAAAGAAACACAGAAAATCGAATCACTACATAGTATAAATGGAAGTCTCCAAAACGTGTATGAATGCGCTAATCTCGAGAACCACTGAACGGATTTGGATGTGGTTTTCACTGTTATAATCTGTTATGATCCTTTATTCAAATTTGCTCTACCACTTACAGGAATTGAGAATTCGATCTTTAAGTGGCAGAAAGGGGGTTAAAATCAAATTTACACGGTCCTAACTCAACAATGGCTAATTGGATTTAAAAACAAAAGAAATAGTTTTTAGTAAATTTGTCTAGAATTCATTTGAGCTATAAATCATCCTTCTGCGTTATCCTGAAGCTTAGCTATGCTCAAAGCAATTCATGAAATCATCGTCAACAATTTTCCATCACTGGAAACCGCAGACAACAGCCATGCAGCAGTGGGTGACGTTATAGTGTGTGTATGCGCGCTCGCACATTGATGTTAAGCAACAAATGTCCTGCATGAATGAACATGGCAAATTTTATTTTCTGTGTGTGTGTATATGCATGTAATGTGCCAAATCCAAATCTATTGAATGGATTTGAGTGTTTTTTTTTTTTTTTTTTTACCACAGCCAGCAGCCGTGCAGCAGTGGCTTACATTGCGATAATGTGTGTGTGTGTACAAGCATATGGTTTTGCGCGTGCAGTATGTGTTCTCTTATGTCGTTTTCCATTGGTTTCACTCCCGATTTCACTCCTCTTTGGTTCCAATGGAACATGTGAAATCGTCCTCTGCTTACTTCTACGTGTGTTGGTGAATATCTCATTTTTTGTTTACATTTTTTACAGACAAACACAGCAAAAAATTGCTTCTTTTTGCCCAATGGAAAAGGATATTAGCAATCCCATCATGTTTCTATTAACATATTATCAATTTGCTAATTATATCTATGTAAAATTTGTTTTTATTAACTTGCCCCAACTGGGAAAATAAAATAAACAAAGGAATGCTTCTTGTACCATATGACTTTGACAAGTAGTCGGATGTAAGGGTTTATATGTGTGAGTGCATTTTGAAAGCACTCCCAAATGAAATCCGGAACAGAAAAACACTCCCGGAACAGCACTCCAAACAGCCAATGGAACATGATTGGGAGTGCTTTTCTGTGCGGAACACAAAAAGAGTACTCCTTTTGGCCCAATGGAAAACGGCATAAAATTCGGGCAAAGCAAGGCGAGCACTGGTCAGCTAGTCTTTTAAAATTCCACAAACATTCGAATTTGCGATAATTAATAAATTTTATGATTTTATCCATTCGCCACTCAGCCAGCGCGTAAAAAACACAAATTTCAAACTAAAAATTACAACCCATAGAACAGCGGTTCTCAAACTTATTAAGCTGTGGAACCCTAAACAATGCCCAAATATATTTCGGAACCCCAACTCTTAACGATATAAAAATGAAAACAACACATTTCAAAATCAATCTTTTTATTTAAGACATTTTTTTCAAGGTTAGTGTGAAGAATGAAACTGTTTCATTGTTTGATTTATAATTTTTTTAAGATTGACTTCTACGAGTATCTCCGAAAGCTGTATTCGCATGTCTGGGGCAGCGTCCAATCTCGATCTGTATTTAGTCTTTATATAAGTATACGCTGAAAAGCCTGCTTCACAGCGATACGTTGTGACAAAAGCGAGCAAATTTAATATAGCCTATTTGGCAAGTTCAGGGTATTCACTCCTAATACCAACCCAAAATTCGTTCAATGATACAGAATCAAATACATGTTCTGATGAAAAAGAACTCTGCAGATCTATAAGAGACTCGTTTTCCGGAATGCTTTGTGTCGTAGGCTGGGTTTTCATTAGAAATGGATTTTGTACCCACTCGATGTCAGTTTTCGTATCTGGAAAGAAATCTAATAAAGATCTTTCTAGACTTACCAAATGTCCAGCGATCATATTGCCAATATCTGCTCTGAGCTCTAGCATGTTTACAAATACAAATGCAAATATTTGGCGCAACAGCTCTTTAAAGTGCCAGGGCCTAGCTTCTCGTAACCACTCATGCTGTGTGCGTTATATTTTTCACACGAATGGAAGGGACCTACAGTTTAATGCCGAATCTGAACGGCGATTTGAGAAGCTTTTTCGTGACAAAAATACTGTCGGATGTTTGTCAGACGCTCGCGAGAGGACGTTTCCTTACAAGAATTCATGTACAACTGGAAAACATTCAACATTGTTCTTCTGAACACAGGTAAGCCAGAAATAAATTTTTCTTTTTAAAGCTGCCAGTTTGTCCCTCGCAAAAAATACTGTTATGGATTTTCCCTGCAAAGCAGTAGCAGTTCCGTTAAACTTTTCAAAAATGTCTGCAAGATAAGCTAATTTTGTTATCCATTGCTCATCATGCAATCAAAAAGGTTTGCAGATGAAGACATATGTTTGTCCAGTTGGAAAACTTTCAACTCATCACGAAGTTGAAATAATCTAAATAAAGCTTTTCCTCTGGAAAGCCATCTTATTTCCGTGTGCAGAAGAAGTGATTCGTACTGACTTCCCATATCTTTGCACACTTTTTTGAACAATCTCGATTGGAGAGGACGACTTTTTACGAAATTTCCAATCTTCACAGCTTCATCAAGAACTTTTTTTCAAATCAGTTGGCATTCTTCTTACCACAAGTGCATAACGATGCAAAATACAATGACTGCTGTTACTTCCTGGCGCAATGTTTTTAATTTTTGACACGACCCCTTTAACCTTTCCTACCATTACTGCGGCTCCGTCGCTACATATATCAATACATTTTGCCCAACTAATGCTGTGTTTATTTATAAAACAATTTATGGCCTTGAATATTTCTTCACCAGTTGTATTGGTTTCCAAAGGTGTGCAGATGAGCAAATCTTCTAGAATAGATGTGTCGAAGGTATACCTTACGAATACAAGAAGTATTGAAAAGCCGGCAACATCCGTGCTTTCATCGAGTTGCATTGCAAACATATCACAAGCATTCAATCTGCGAACGAGTTCATCTTCAATATGGTCAGATATTTTGCTCGTAATTTTCTTTGGAAACTGGATGTTGCTGTACCATTTTTGTTTGCTTTTTTTGAATTATGGGTAGCTCACACTTCAATAAAAAGAAAATATAAACGTCAAACATTTTTTGCGCAAAAATGTTTGTAATTGCATACTTACAAAAATTCTTTTTGTGTTTTACTATTCTTAATTCAAGAAAGTCGCGGAACCCTGAAAACTGTGGAACCCTAGGGTTCCGCGGAACACAGTTCAAGAATAGAATAGAATACTAGCCATAGCATGCTATGAGCTGAGCAATATATAGAATGCAATTTCATAGATTTGCATTTTATGAAATATTGCTAGTGGAGACACCGGGTTAAGAAAAACAAGGCTGTGGGTATTGATGGCATCTCTGTCAACCTATTTCAAGTGGAGCCAATTAAATCGGCAGAACTGCTACACCCGCTTATATTGAGAGAATGGGAAAACAAGCATTTCTTGCAGGAAAAGAGGGATGATCATCAAGCTTCCGAAAAGCGGAATTTGATTGAATGTAGAAACTGGATAGTTATATGTACTCTCCCGATCGTAGCCACGATACTATACTCTGTTTCATTACAATTGTCAGTACAGGGAAGATAGGATGCTTGCCTCTCAGTCTTGTTGCAATAGCTTGCATAAACCTGTCTCTCTTTTAAGCTCTCACTGGGTCGCCGTAGTATGCATGACAAACCGCCGCAGATCGGAGAGCAATACCCGCAGGGTTACCATCTGCTGGTTTAACAACAACACCATAACGAAATAAAGATAATTGTGTACAAAGTGGACACCACCGATTTTGATGAAATTCTAGTTTTATATAAAGCACAGGAAACAAAATATCACTATACGCACGTAAAAATTCCAAATTATAAAGCACAAGAAGCGAAAAATAGTTTGACTGCATTTTAACGATTTTGCCAGAAAAATGAAAACATGAAAAAAAAAAATCAAGTGACAACACCCTCACATACTCAAATTCATTTATTTGTTCTCAAAGCACAAAATCCCAAAGTTCTTTGACAAAACCCATAGAAAAAGCTGCAACAATTTGCTTTGACTTAGTAACGGGAACACGGTTTTGATATTCATATTTTCCATACACAGCGGTAGTGTTCCTTAAACATCGATAGTCAACACTTGCGATAGTTCACGATAGTTTGCAAAAAACATCCGATAGTATCGATAGTATTCCATGAATAAATAAAAAAAACACTTGTTAAAATGTATGACTATAAACTAGATATTTTTAATGGTGGTATGGAAATCTTTATAAGAGGAAACACTAATTTAATTTTATCCAAAAACAACATCGTTTTGTTTTAAAAAAATCAGAATTAATTTAATACTTCCGCCTTCAGTCTGCGGCGTTTACTCATTCACCCTGATTACCGTTGGCGTTTTACGCTTTTCGACGATTGTCGTTTTATTCCCCAGATGTACGTACCACGAATTAATTTTCATAACTTTTTCAACGTGAACGAGTTGTAATACAATAGTATTCCACATGACAAAAACAATACTTAGTGACGTTTAAGGGTCAGCAGGTCGTAGCTATGAATAAAACGACAATCGTCAAAAAGTGTAAAACGCCAACGGTAATTGGGGTGATTATTTATATCCTCTCTTAGGGAACTGCCATTGCTGGTATGCAAAGGAACATTTGTACAATTTCCTTAAGCCTCCCTTGTTCCTGACTTCTCCCAATATTTTGCTGGACATTTATTTTTATCAGTGGGTGGCTTTTTCAAATATTGCTTTATGTCAACGTTTGCGTCACTCACTGGTGTAGGTTTACCTATTTTATAACATCATGGGAGATTCCTCTAATATTTACTCTGTGGCTGGCATAACCACCGTCAACAGAAAGCTCTGTTTCCATTTACATCATACACTGTGTGCAGGAGAGTGGATTCAGTACAATAAAATAATGTATTTACCGCTTTACAATAAGTGAATGGAAAACGATGCATTCATTTTTGTTACGTGCGATAATTCTTAAAACCATCGATGTTTTCGATATTCATTTACTATCGATGTTTATGGAACACTACACAGCAGGGATTGATGGCGGCCGCATGATCATTCTGTCATCTGCTGTGTGGCAGGCTGGTTATGATGAAATGTATGCGAATTTTAGGAAAATTACAAAAACAAATTGTGTGTAATTCAGTGGTTTGGGTTTTATTTCAGTGGCAATTTTTCTAACTAAGTGCCATGAAAACATGTACAGGTACCAGCGTTTAAAAAAAGCTCCCCCATAAGGCCTATACTGACAATTGTAATGAAGCAGAGTATAGCTAGGATTACACTAGAAAGAATCAAAGAACATTTTGATTCAACTCTCAATATCGAGCAGACAGGCTTTCGAGCTGGATCCTCCTGAATCGACCACATAAATACCTTACGGATCATCATAGAGCAATGCAGTACAGTCGAGTACAGGTCTGCTGTTTATCGACTCCGAGAAATCTTTCGACAGCTTCAATCGAAATGATGTCTGGTTGACCTTGCGTAGAAGAGGCATCCAAGAGAAACGCATAACTAATGTAAAGGCTACTTACGAAGGTAGTAAATACCAGATGATTTTGAAGTTGAAAGTGTAGTATGAAAAGGGTGCATACTATACCGCTGTTGTTCTTGATGGTCATCAGCGATGTTCTCTGCACAGCATTGTCGGAAGGACTATGACATCTCCCTAAACCACCTTGCTTACGCTGACTATGTTTTCCTACTTTCACATCGGATTTGGACCTGCACCTGAAGGCAAATAAAGTGAGGCTGAAAACTAATTTAGCCAAAACAAAAGCCCTGATCACTTCAATCTCCAGCGCTCATCTCAACAGTGCCAGACAGCAAGGTAAGTAAAGAGAGGAGAGGTATTATCAAACTATGTGCCGCACAGAGAGGATCTTCCAATTTTTGGATTTGTAACTTAGCAGAGAGGTGAAAATATCCTGCATTTCTTAGGAGTTTGGCCAATATTTCCAGATACCAGAAGGTATTGTTTCGCAAAACCCATCTAGTCGACAGAAGAAGTACATAACTGGAAAACTCTTGTATTATACTGCGAAACTACTTTATGCTATCGTAAAAGAATTTTTAAATTGAAAAGCTGGCAAACTTAAGTGAAATTTTCTTAAAATAACAAAAATATTGAAAGATTGATAGTCCTTGGCAGACGTCTTCAAGCCATGTCAGATTAAACTTTATTATTTTAAGCAAAAAAAAGAAAAGAAGAATAAATCTAAATCTAAAATCGAATGACAAGTTATAATAGAATTACGAAATAAAGTAAGTAGAAATAAGTAAGGCTATGTCTTAAAGTGTATCTACTAGTAATAACAATGGATTTATGTCTGCAAAAATGTTTCTACTATTGGTTGATCTAAAAGATGATTGTCTTACAGTCAGACCCATTTTATTTTTTGAAAATTAAAAATAATTCTTACGAAAGTCACTTTCTACATCGGCATAGGAAACTCTGACAACACTCACTAAGCTTATAACTAAAACCTATTCATTATCTTAGAGACAAATTCTAAAAATACACCCAACGATAGTAACGTTAATTACTAACCAGGCAGCAGACTGACAAGCCGCTGATTATAATTTGTCGTGTTCGCGAAGTGTGACCGCATTAATTAGAACATTCCCTAAATGAATGGGCTGTTATTTGTGTGCCAACTACGTGGATAAGACTCCTCTATCTGCAGTCAGGACCTTCGAAAACGTTATAGCAAAGCAATGACCCCGGGCTATCGGCAGTCGATAAAAAGAAGCTTTGTTTTTTCTATAGTAGAGAGATTAGGAGGATGTCCACATCTGATGCAATAACAAGTCATAAATTAGACTATTAATAACCCAACGTTCAATTATGCTTCTTGTTATCTTCAAATTTTTTTGCGAGAGACTCAGGAAGCCAAAGCGAGATTAGTTTTCACCGCTCACTCGTGCGCAATATTATCACCTACATGTGAATGGAATTAAAAACGAAGCATGACATACTCGTAGTATGAGTAATCCTCCTGTAAACTGGACATACTCAACAGAAAAATAAAAAATTTTCCGGTAAACAAACCCGACCAGATCAGTCAGGGTCATTTGTAAAACTTGTTATCCATTACATTCTGGTTATGTGCATTCCAGTTTGAATTGACTCCAAGGATTAGCATTAGCCAGTTCATGGTCATACTCATTTAAATGCATTCAATGGTAAGATGATGATGATAAAAATATAATCTGGAACTTACCTAGGAACACAAACGGAATGGAAAAGTCCATAGTGACGAAGTACATGCAGCAGTTCCGGAGCCGTCCTAAACGCTCCCATGATACTAAACATCGCCAGCAGGGTATTCCAGATGATTAGGAGACCACGCAGCTGGAATCTGTAAAATAAAGAAGAAACATTTTTTTTTTGTTAAGATGATGTATACAGGTGTTTTTCTAAATCAAAGTCAACAATCTGTGTGGGGTGGTTATCACAAAAGTATTCACGCGTGCGGTAGTGAGGTGTTAAAAATATATCACACACTGACCTGGAAATAAATCGGAAAGCAAACATATGGTATGCCTTTGTCTATTCTTACGTAACCACTAAGAGGATGTGTACTAAAGCTGGAACTGACCTTTTGAGTTTTATTTTAAGTGGTTGTGTATTAATTATCTATTAGCAGGCACACGCATTGATGAGGAAGGCTGGGTATTATTTGGTATAATTACGAGGTTAGTGGTTGAGTCCTGGTCACTGACTTTGCTATCGCAAGTGGTTTGTTCCACTTCTTTTTCAATTCTTTTTGAGAATTTAGCTCATGGCGTGCTGACGTGCAATTTGCAAACAAAAGAATTTAATAGCATACGAGTAAGTCAATTGAAACGAATGAATAATACAAAAGCTCATTCAAATGACAGAGTCAAGAAAAGGACTATGATTCCAGAGATCGTGAAATTGATAGAAGGTTCTAATAAATTAACTTAAAAATAAAAGCTGACACTGAGGGTAACTAGGACGTCATTCTAAAGAATGAGCAAGTGAAGTTAAATCGTAACATTTAATAAATATTGATCAGATTGTTGCGCTTTCGTAGACAATTGATTTTCTGGTCGCCACCTTATAAGTATGTACGTATATTTATGTCTTGTATGAAAATTAGATGTGCAAAGAGAAAAAAGTCAGAAAATTAAGCAAATTGTACGTAGTAAGGTCTAAGTTTTCCCGACTTATTATATAAGGAGTAGAAATAAAAGGAAATACCTAAATGCATTATAATTTCCCTAAACCGCAATACACCTTTTAGATTGATTATTTAGTTCTATTAAGCGATCTAAAAAGTATTCCGAAGATTTGTCAAAATGACCTAAAACTGCTATAGTCGCTAGGGGCACAAAGGATTCGGGGCACCCATCTTACACTGACTTTGTTCATACGAAGATAATGATGTATGATCCTGAGAACTTTCGTTTTTGATAATGCAGTTTGTGCTAAAATCTCTATATTTTTAGTCTTCGGTCACTCAGAACAGCTTGTCTTACAAATTCAGCATTTCTTCTCTGACTGCAGTTGATGATCCACCCGAGCGAAGATCATTTACAAGACTCTTGTCCCCAACGAATGCGCTTAAATCAATCCTTAATGACTCTAACGGGTGGGCCATCTAGTGATTTCTTTTTAAATCATAGGTTATTTTGACACTGACAGCTGTTTCCCGCTCGAAATCTTGACAGAAAGTCAGTATCATACCTCCGCGAAACGAAATGAGTCGCTTTACACTTGAACAACATTGGGAAATATTGAAAACTTACTTCCAAAGTGATGCTGTGTAGCCCAAACAGTGCATTTTTGAAAATAAGTTTTGGCCGAAATGAAGCACCCACTTCGCCTGCTGTACGCAAGTTTGTGCAAAAAGTTCATGAGACTGGTATGCTAGTGGACAACACTCATGGTCCCCGTCGTCGTACGGTGCGCATAGACGAGAATGTGGCTGCTGTAGCCGAGAGTGTGAGACTCAATTCACGAACATCAACTCGTCATCGATCTCAACAGCTCAACATTTCACGCACTAGCCTGAGGAGAATTCTGCACAAAGATCTGGGATTATTCGCTTACAAGGTCCAATTGATTCAGCAATTGAAAGTGCACGACTATCCGCTTCGTTATTGCTTCGCAGTTTGGGCCTTAGAGCAGCTTGAATTGGACAACGATTTTGATCGAAAAATCATCTTTTCTGACGAGGCACATTTTCATCTCGGCGGCTACGTTAACAAACAAAATTAGCGCATCTGGGGCTCGGAAAACCCGCACGTTATTGTCGAGAAGCCAATGCATCCACAGAGAGTGACAGTTTGGTGCGGATTGTGGAGTGGTGGCATCATTGGACCATTTTTCTTCGAAAATGAGGCTGGGAACAACGTTTCGGTCAACGGTGGGCGTTACAGAGCCATGTTAACGACTTTTTTTTTTTACTGAAATTGAAGACATGGATTTGGACGACCTCTGGTCATCCATCTGGACATCCCATGCCACAATCGGTCTTTTGCGCATCAAATTCCCAAATCGTGTTATCAGCCGTCTTGGCGATGTCAATTGGTCCTGTGGGGAACCGTGAAGGACCAATGTTATGCCAACAATTCGGAAACGATTCAAACACTTAAGGCCAATATCATCCAAGCAATCCGTGAGCTACAGCCCGAAACCATCAACAAGGTCTTGGAAAATTGGAGTGATAGAATGCGCTATTGCGAGGGCAGCCGAGGCAGCCACTTGAACGAAGTTGTGTTCCATAATTAATGGGAATGTTTGCTCTTACTAATAAAGCCATAATACATGGAAAAAATTTCATTTTGTTAATTTTATTGCATTTTTAAAAAGAAACTTGTAGTTGGCCCACCCTGTATATGATGGCGATGATCACCCATAAACAGAATTCAGCTCATCCCTTATTTGTTTTGGAGTAAATCCCTTTTTTGTTAAGAATTTTATTACTCATGATATCCAATCTTATTCATTTTTGAAGCTTTCAAAGAACTTTACTTATTTAAATTACTACTGACGAATAACTAATTGACCTGAACTAATGAATTCTTTACCATTTTTCATAAAAGACTTCAAGGAATAATGAAGTTTTTTTTTCGGAAATTTCGGAAGTGTGGTAAGTCGAGAATCCGTTGACCTTACTACGTATTTATACATATATTTCTTCGGGACTTTTCGTTCGCGACGCTATATAGCATTGCGCAGCATATCAACGATCCAATCTACTCACAAAATGACAGACAAAAAATCTAAACGGAAAGAAAAACGAATCCAAATGTAAGGAAACAACATTGGAAACAGAAATGTTTCATTGGCAATATTAGCAAAATTTAGTAAATCCAAAAGTTTCCCTTCTTTCATGGACTCTTTCCCAAAAAAGTGCCAATAATGGAAGCTTTTTCAATTTGATCTGCTCTTTTACACTTTTAGTTACACATAATAAAACCTACGTTATAGGTTTGCTTACAGTCTTTTGTTATGTTCTGTGATGTGTCATCCAAGTGAATTCGTGAAGTGTCCTAAAAATAAGGGTTATAAACTGTCATTCAATTCCATCAGCATCTCAGAGATACAGGGAAGAAAAATTGCCAAAGCTAGTTGAAACTGTTCCAAGCTGTTTAAAGAATAGTTGCAACCGCCAGCATAGACAGAAGTAAAAGCATTCTTTACACCAGAAATTAAAATGAATCTATACAGCAACCAAATATTACCTATATAATATTGAAATACAAATCTTTAAATATTATATTCTATTTAATTAGACTTAATCGGTTATCTCTAGGGTTCTGTCGTTTCATCGACCTTAATTCATCGAAGGGCTTCAAAATGAAGACTTCCAGCAGGAGAAAATGTCCACTGAAATGTCAGGTAGGTACGAGTAGGTAGATAGGTAGGTAGGTGTGGTGGTCCTTCTAAGAAAAGAGAAGAACCCAATTAGCACTACGTGCCGTTTTGATACCAAACAACTCGTGTACCTGGATGTAAAAGGTTTGTTGGTGGAGAGTCTCTAGATCCAGATTGTGCAGTTTAAAAAGATTATTAAATATTTTAGGTTTCTCTCTGAGATTTCCTCAAGGGAATCGAAAAAGGGTTTTCCTAAAGCTCGTTGTCTGGCCCTAGCTAGTTGCGACATTGCAACTGCGACAGTGTGTGTTGTGTGGGATACCTAGTTTGACTGCATGGTCTCCTATAGCCCAGTGACCCGTGGTGGTCGCTGTTATCCTAGCGAGGTCCCTGAGGTCTGTTTAAGATGTCGGTTTTTTTTTGCTTTGTTGTAATTAGGCCACATCTTTCTATATATGACACAGTTTCTTAGCCTAGTCCATCTGATGTTGGCTTGGACAAGGAATTTTGAAAATATTTCTGCTTTGACTGCTTCAAGCGGAATCTGAATTGATTCCGCAAGAGAGATGTGGAGGGCTGAGCCTTGCCTAGCCAGTTCATCTGCAAGTTCGTTTCCATAAACGTTATTGTGCTCTGGAAACCAAATGAGGGATACCTTGAGTTGGCTATCTAGCGAAGCTAGCTCATTTTGGCATTCAAGCAGCAGCTTAGAGGATCTAGTAACCGATGCAATGGCTTTGATGGCTGCTGGGCTATCAATAAAAATAGCAATCTTTCGCCTTGGCGTTATACTGGGTGTGTGTTTTGATCTGACGACAAGCTTCCCGGACAGCAAGTAATTCTGCCTGGAACACACTGGCAGAATCCGGAAGCCTATATGATTTAGAGATGTTTAGGGATTCGGAGAACACACCCGCACCGACTCCATGGTCCATCTTTGAACCGTTTGTGTAGATCGTTACGTCAAAATCCTTAATCACCTGTCCATCTTGCCATTCTGATCTTGTGGGGAATTGAACGTCGAAGCGCTTTGTGAAATTCAATTTGGGCAAAATGTGTTCCCTCGGCAGAGAGTTTAAAATGTTACTATCCCCATAGGGTTTCATAATCTAGCACACAGACTCCCTCAGTCTGACCGCACTGTGTGCTGTGATGTTCATTATGTGTAGATCTAAAGTTAGAAGATGCACTGAAATGTCAACTAAAACGATGTATGAAACTCTGGTGAGATGTATAGTAATCATCAATGGAGATGCGAATTGAGTTCAATGCATCAACCATTTAGTACTGATTTCGGTTTTTCAAGTGGGATAGGGAACTCGAAAAAGCATCGAATTACCTTATATTTGCCTGAAACTGGTCAAAACCATGGGTGGAATGATGTAGTGGTAGGTATTGTGTTCGGTTATTAAATGGTAGGTTGCCGGTTCAAGTACTAACCATGCAATTTTTCCAGTATGAAAGCTAAATAATGCGACAATTCAAGACCTAGAGTAATTAACAAATGTTCGGAAAATATACAGTGAATTAGAAACGAATGCAAACAAAATTACTTTTTTTTTCGGACGCCATCCACGGAGTATGCAGTGAAACCTAATATCACATGATATTGATATACACTTAAAAATATAAATCTTCCTATCTCTTCTCTTTATTTTTAACTTACGTTGTGCAGTTACATAATTGTAGAAACGTGTTTTATTTGAAGCTTCTATTTGTAGTGGGTTACAGGTAAAAAAAAAATACCCTTAAATATGATAATCAAAGTTCACATAAACATAACCATTCAAATAATCTAACTAAATCTCAACTTCAATAGTAAATCTGTTCATGTCTTAAGGCGAATGTAACATATTCGTGAGTTTATCATACATATCTTAACAAATACTCACAATCTCACTTTAAAGAAAGAAGATATTTTTTAAATTCAAATCTTGTTACCCAGAAATCTCGAAATTATATTTTCCAATACATAACTCACGTGAGACCAACAGTTTAATTTTATCAGCGACATTAAATATGAATCAACCTGTAGTGAATTAACTGTGATTCTTCAGTAAACATTTGAGTGCCAAAAAAATTAAAGACTGTCGCCGCCAAGATTTCGATTAGATTAGAGAAATCGTGAATCTGGAGCAGAGACCTACACCTGTGCTAAGTAATTTCCTATGATAGCTCATGATAAAAATCGAGTTCGCACAAAATGATTGTAAGCCCTCTTCTGATGACTAAATAACTATGCGTCATACATGCAGACTTATGTAAGCTTTTAGATTAAACCAATTGAGACTGTGTTCAGTGTTTATGTATACTCTTTCCTATAGGGTGTATTCAGTTTGATATTTAGTTCGTAACACAAAGAAATAAAGAGGGTAGACCATCAACACTATGGATAGATGGGTTTTTAGTAAGCGCATATATCCTAGTATAAGACTGCATATAAAATACACATGACTGTGGCAACCTAAAGATTCACACTGATTGTCGTTGGCGTTTGTCGCTTTTCGACGATTGTCGTTTTATTCTTCAGATGTAGCACGAATCAATTTTCATAACTTTTTTACTGTGACAGAGTTGTAATAGTATTCTACACGACAAACAAATTGCTTAGTAATGTTTAACGGTCAGCAGGTGGTAGCTATGAATAAAACGACAATCGTCGAAAAGCGACAAACGCCAACGACAATCAGGGTGATTATTGTACTTAGTAAGTGGGATTTTCTTTCTCAGTGAAAGGTAATATTCGTCACAAAGTACTTGCATTTAAGAAATATTGACAGCTCTGTTAGCTAAGTCGAGTCAACCCCATTCTAAATCGATCTGAATTCATATGAACTTCAAACCGGTTTGAAACCAGTTTCGACCCTGCATATAAACGTACTATGTTGCAGTCCCATTATATATTTTCTATATGTTTTGCATTTTGTTTTCGCTATTCCGGCAGGCAATTGTGGAAAAAAAAAAATTTGCAAACAGAGGAAGAATTTATTTAATTCCAAATTCAAGTGCTGATAACTTCTCAATGAGTTAGTCTCGCCAAGTGTCAATAGAACGGGTGCATGGTGTGTGCCTCGGTCGATTGGTTCTATTATCAGGGTGACTTATTGTCCATTGTTAGGTGTTTACTCATCGCTCTTGAAATTAGACAGAGCAACTAATGAAATGTGTTAAGTTTTGAGAAACATCCTATGAATATGTATCAAGGGGTGGCTGAAGCACAGATATGCTAATTTTATTATTTGTCGAGAGAAATGGGATGTTTTATTTATGGGTTGTGTAGATCTTCTTTTTTTCCATTTGTGTTGTCAAATGTTAATGGTGTGATGTACTGCCGGATGGTTGAGTGAGCCCGGTTTTCTTTTGTAATCGTGTGGAGGGTATTTCGCCACGTGACTTAAAACTATTGTTTAATTATGATATTTTGAATAAAAGATTACGTTACATAAAATTGCAACCAGGCAAAAACGCTGATAGACGCTAATTTCGCTTTGCTGGATAAGTGATCGTGCTGTTACACCAGAGTTGATGCATGATCTCCTTGGGATGCACTTGAAGGCATGAATTGAGTTTTTCTAGCAATGAAATCAATAATATACTACATATAATACTAGGGTGCTGTTGTTGGTAATGGTTCTGGTTTGTCGACCCCACCAGGTCATAGAATATATCCTTGGAGCGCTCCAGACTTTACAACTAAGGAATGGAAAGATACACAACATATGGTATACTGATTTGTTCTGAAGAAAGTTTTCCATCCAACCGCAGAGCATTTGTCATAGTCCATAATGAAGACGGCTTGATTAGTAGGGCTGAAACGCTTTTGATTTGTCCAGAGCAACGTCATCTCGTTCGATGGATGACAATGTGCAATTAGGACGCCTATCCACGTTTTCAAGGCGTTATTTTAATATTGCATTAATTCAGTACGTACTTGTCATTCAAGTCACACATTGTGCCCTGAATATGCGTATTGATAAATAAAAACGAATATTTATTTTAATTGTAGCTAATGAAAATCAAGCTTTATGAAAGTTCAATTTCGAAATCCTATGCAGAGGAAAATTCTATTCAAAAGAATACAGGGGAGAATTGTATTCAAAAAATTAAGAGAGATACGACCAAAGTCCCAATGCTTATAATTTAATTTTTAATTATTGAAAAGCTTATAAATACAATTCCTACATAATTAAAAGGATTGGTCAATCCAAACTCGAAGATAAGCTGAGCCTAAGTTTCCTTCAAATCGTTTGCACCGCAAAAGCTGGATCAATTCAAAATATGAAACGCACAGAACAAAAAAAATAAAAGTCAAGTCATAAACTTAAAGCTAACATAATAGTGTACCAGAAAAGCAAGCCATCGATAGTGATAAAGCTAAGGTGATAAATGAGAAGAAAGCGGCTTTCAAAGCTTGGACTTTGACCCCTCTAATAATAGAGACGAAAAAGCTCGTCTAGAAGTGGAATACAGATGTTGCAAGAAAAAAGCGAAGAAGAAGTGCGCGTACCTTCAAGCAGAGAGTATGAAGGGGCTGTATAGGGAGCTAGAGAAAATATCTTCCCCGGTTGCTGATGCAAACCAGGCTATCCAGGAGCTGCGGCGACACAATATGAACAAGAGCGCAACCATCTTCAAAACAGCCGCTCAAAGAACGAGGAATGCTCAGGAGATTTGTTCGCCGAAGTTCATTAACAATACTTATGGCCAGCTTCTTGTGGATGATGACAAAATTCTGCAGAGGTGGCGGCAGTATTGTGAAGAACTTCTGAATGAACAGTTTCCCCGGCTATACTTTCCAAGAGCCACACCTAACTGTGAACAAATACCCGACAAGAAGTTAGTGAGGCGGTCAAATACTCAAAAAAAAAAAAAACAAAAAGCGGTTGGGCCAGACGAGATGCCCTCTGAGTTCTGGAAAAAGATGGGGGCGTCGGGTTCAGATGGCTCAGAATTCTTATCTCCAAATTCGTGAGAGGTGACCCAATGCCGAATGAATGGAGGGAAAGTTACCTTCGCGATACGCGAAACTGTGATAACTACCGTTCGATCAAGCTGATGTCACACACCATGAAGATCGTTGAGCGGGTATTAGGCGGCCGACTGCGAAAAATAATACGGCTATCTGATGATCAGTGCGGGTTTGTCGCGGGTAAATCAACCACAGATGGAATCCAAAGTATAAGGATTATAATAGAAAAACATCGTGATTTCTTAAAGGATTTGCATATTGTATTGGTTGACTTTGAAAAGGCATTCGACAGACAACCACGAGATCTGATATGGGTGACATCGAGGGTTACCTGAAACCTATGTACAGATGATCATGGATATGTACGAAAAAGCAAAGACAATAGTAAGATGCCCCGCTGGAGTAACCGAAGAGTTCCCAATCAAAGTCGGGGTGCACCAGGGAAGCGTTTTAAGTCCTTTGCTTTTTATTAGAGTTCTTGACTATCTGCTTGAAGGTAGAGTGACGGACCCCAAGGTTCATCAATTATTATTTGCAGACGATGGAGCCATCATAAGTGAGGATCCTATATCCCTGCAACGAGCACTTGATGTGTGGGTGGACGTTTTGGAGGGAAATGGGTATCGCATTAGTTAAAAAAAGATAGAGTACTTGTGCTGCCCGTTCTCTGATCCACTCAGGTCTATTTCAGACATTTATTTGAATAGAACAGTGCTTCCCAAGTGCGAAAAGTTCAAATATCTGGGATCTATGATCAATAGCACCGCAACCTGTAATGAAGACATCAATCATCGCGTAAGCGTAGGGTGGATGAAGTGGCGAGGAAATTCCGCTGTCTTCTGTGACGGAAAAATGCCCCCTAAGTTGAAAGCAAGACTTTACTCCGCAGTTGTGCGTCCAGCGCTCACATACGGTTCACAATGTTGGACGATGTACAAAAAGTATGAGAGTAAATTAACGGCAGCTGAGATGAAGATGCTTCGCATGACAGCAGGAGTGACAAAGCTTGATCGAATAAGAAGTTCGAAGTTCCGTGGAAGCTTTCGCGTCAAGGAAACCATCGTACAAAAGGTGCAGCACCAGAGATGCAATGTTTCGAAGAAAGGTTTTATCTGATCAGCATTGTTTCTTTGTGTAATCAAAATATACATATATACTATATACTTTTCCGAGCTTAACCCAGGCGATTTTGTTTTTTGTTTCATTGTGTGTTGTTTGTGTAAAGATGTCTGCAAAAATCCTGTAGTACTTTTGCTACTTTAAAAATGATTGAATTTCTTATTGAAATTGCACATCAAATATTTTTCTTGGCAGGATCTAAGCAAAACTTTTAAATGATCACTAAAAAGTTTACACTTATGAGGTGTTTTAAAATTTTGAAAAACAATTTAATTCCACCAATTGCCCAACAGAGCAGTTGAGTCTGCTTCACCACCAAATCTTTTATTTTACGCCTGCAGTAAGATCTGGGTTAATTGAACCTTCAAAATTGATGAAAGAGATAATTACACACACACAAGATTAGGTAGATACAGAGATTTTTACCGTAAATATGAGGAAAAACGTTTCAGAGAAATGAAAAGTGAAAAAGCCTTCTTCCACAAAGCTATGTAGACCCAAAAGACTTTAATTTGTTAGAGAAACAAAACAAATTTCGAAAGCTGAAAAGGAATGCATTAATCGTGAGATATGTTCCTTGAAAAGCACACTTCTTATTGTTAAAAAAAACTTAAATATTAAACTCAATTTACTTGTGATGATAGATGGAAAAATATGAATTGCGTTGATTGACACCGATTGCACTCAAAAATGTTCCATTTGTGATGCGACCTCCAAAGATAACTTAACTCTATAGACAATATTCTTTTAAGAGAATTGCTTTGTGAGAACTTGGATTTTGGACTGTCAATTTTACATGCATAGATACAATTCTTTTAGTGTATCTTACATATTAGGTAAAAGCTTCCCCTAAAAATAAAATGGTAAGTGCGAGGTAAAGGAGACAAGCATGTGAATGCCAGAAATAATAAGCACATTCAAACAGAATTTCATAGGTTTGCTTATTGACAAGCCTAGGTTAGGTTAGGTTAGGTTAGGTTAGGTTAGGTTGGCTGTCCACACGAGAGTGCAGACACACTTAGACCAGTGAAGGTCCTTTGTGATACCATGGATCAATCCATTTGGCCACTCAGGTACTAACAAAACCAACCGGAGCTTTTGACAAAGCGATGGATGCTTATGACGTCCAGGGACGCCAGATCGCAGAGGTCGTCAAGGAAGGGGGACCCTAGATGGAGCATTCTTTTATGCGACAGGGCCGGACATGTGCATAGGAGGTGAAGGATGGTTTCCTCCTCCTCCTCGTCCCTAACGCTTCTGCAGAAGTCGTTGGAGAAGAGACCAAGTCTTCTGGCGTGTTGGCCTATAAGACAGTGTCCAGGGAGAACACCGACAACGCAGCTGATTTGTGTACGCTTTAACTTGATCAGGTCGGCACTACGGTTTTGATCCAGCTTAGGCCAGATCTGTCTCGAAGTGTGACACGTTGAGCCGTTTCCCCATCTGAGGTTGGTCTTGCTATTAGCGTTTAGCTTTAGTAGATACTTACATGTAGCGAGGGGATTACCCAGTGCTTGCCTTTCAGGCAAAATACTTAGAGTGGTACCCTGTCTGGCGAGGTCGTCAGCCCTGCAGTAACCTGGAATGTCTCTATGGCCTGGCACCCAGCAAAGGTGAATGTTGAATTGCTCAGTCATCTCCATAAGAGATAGACGACAGTTTAAGGCAGCCTTTGAAGTGAAGGAGAACGATTCCAGGGACTTGATTGCCGCTTGGCTGTCAGTGAAAATGCTAATATCCCTGACAGATAATACATTACATTTCAGCCAGGACAGGACTTCCTTGATCGCCATGACTTCCGCCTGGAAAACGCTACAATGATCAGGGAGGCGGAAAGAGATGCTCAGATTGAGCTGTTCGGAGAAAACACCACAACCCACCCCGCCCTCCGTCTTAGATCCATCTGTAAAGAAGTGAACCGAACTACCATCGACAGGGGGGGAATTGTCCCATACATCCCGGTTAGGGATGCTCGTACGGAAGTTACGGTCAAATCTCAGTTTCGGCGGGGTGTAGTCCGTGTTTTCGTGTTTGAAGTTGAGAAGATCAAGGATCGAGGAGTGGCCCAAGCGATAGCTAGACCACTGAGAGGAGGCTTTTAGGCGGATGGCCGCGCAGGCAGCCATCTGTTTGCCGAAAATATCTAGAGGTAGCAGGTTGAACAAAATGTCCAGTGCCGCGGAGGGAGTAGTCCTCAGTGCACCACTGATGCAGATGCATGCAGATCTTTGCACCTTAGCTAGTTGAGTGAGGTGGACAGCCCTGTCGAGAGCAGGCCACCATACGATCACGCCGTATAGTAGTATAGGCCTGATTACGGACACGTATAGCCAATGAGTGATTTGAGGTTTGATACCCCAGCTCCTACCTATAGCCTTTTTACAGGAATAGAGAGCTACATTAGCTTTCTTAACGCGCTCTAGTAGATTGGCCTTCCAGTTTAATTTCCTATCCAAAATAAGACCCAGATATTTTGCGTTTTCAGAGAAGGTGAGACTGGTGCCATTTATCATAGGAGGGTATATTTCCTCGTGAAGAGAACGAGTTCCGTTTTCGAATGTCGTATCCAGATTCGGAGATTTTTGAATTTATTACTAATTTCTTCTAACCCGGTCATAATAAACTATCGCGAGCTTACAAAGAAAAAAATACGACTACTTCTGACAGAAGCTGTGTAGTTATTACCGCCTCCTGAAGACGATTTGTGAGAAGAGGATGACGCCCGAATCTTGTCAGCATCTTGTCAGTCGCGTCACTTTTTTAAAAATGAATTAAAAAAAAAAAGAAGTTAAATGATTGTGATTTAAAAAAAGGGAATTTAATTTGATTTTTTTATTTTTTAATGATAAGATAAGGAATCAAAATAATACCACAACCATGCCATACATACGATCCCTTATTTGATGTCAGCTTTTGGGGTCATTTGCACTATTGTGCGTTGCAACAATTATTCGTGCCTTATACTAGGGCCGAAACATATTTGAGTTCTTAAGGTCAACCTAACCGTGTCACATAATAGCAAAATCTCGATAGTCTTATTCAAATTTCAACTTCTATGAAGCAGCATTCCCCGGAAATTTTAATTTCAACTCATTTGTTTGTAAAATACGTCTATAAGAATATGGACATTATTCATTCATTCATTCCTCGCATGTGTATTAATGCCAGCTATAGCTTGGATATAGCGATATCCAAGAGTCTTCATCATTAAATGAATGCAACAGCAATATTATTTTGCCATTTACAGCCAGATCATTTTCCTGGTTTACAGTGTTATGCTGCTTTCAAGGTCGCCAACAATCGTCCGCTTTGTTCATGGAAATGGCAATATTTACAGACGAACTGCTTCCAACCAGTTGCTATGCGATTAATGTTACCAATATGTTTAGACTGAAACTTAATCGATAATTTTTATCCTGCATTGTATATATCGGATAAGTTTGCAATCAGCAGCAATCAGTCGCATGGGTGAGTGTGATATAACATGGCAAGAATACTATGTATCTTTCGTTTAATATGAAACCTAGAATAAATCATGCGCTAGTTTCATTTAGTGACCTTATAGCAAAAAGGCAGTCAACCAGTTGCTATCTGCGGTAGCGAAAGTGCTAAGCAAACCCACGTAAAAATTAAATAATCTCTTTCATTTTTATTTCCATGGAAACGCTATAGCCACTAAAAATGTAAACAAAAACGAAAATCCATTCGTAAATGCAACAGTCTCTGGACAGTGCCTGCTGCTTACTCATCAATCGTAAACGAGCACAACATGCAATCATAACGCTTCAACTCTAGCCGTCCTACATTTTCTCTAAATGAAATCACACATCGTGTAGTTTGATTTTATTTTTGTATCTTACGAACCATGAATTTACTATAATTTAGTTATGTACTTAAAAAAAATAAAAAAAAAAAGTGCTGCGAAATTATTTATAGCTGAGGCAGATAGAAAATGCTTTATCAAACGTTTCGTTCCATTGAAAGTATCATCATCTTTATCACTTAAAATTACATAACACTGTAGTGATAGTGGGATATTTTACTCGACTAACCTCCAGGAAGAAGCCTCCTCTCAATGCTCTACTTTGTGTCTATAAAATAGGCGTGGGTATGCAAAGCGATAAGAGAAGGGGGAGCAGTTCGCTGCTCTTCGCATTGTAATCAACTTGAGTTCACAGCGATCTTTGTGTAACCATGTGGGGCAGATTAAATCATCATAAGAAGCTCACGGGAGTTGACAAAAAAAAATTAAATTAGCTTAGCTACTGATATAATTTTGCACAAAAATGAGACAAAGTTTCAGAAGAAACACGATACAAATGTATGCAAATCGAAACTTGGCAAATGATCCCACTTATAATGTTTTCCATTCATTCGTGTCCTCAAATTATTCATAAAAAATGATGAAATCATGAACAAATAGATAACAGGTATAGACAGTACAAGCCGATAGTGCTTAGCAGAGTATCTCATTCTGATAAAACTGCTATGTGTCATG
Source organism: Brachypalpus laphriformis (assembly GCA_945910035.1). Lineage (NCBI taxonomy): Eukaryota > Metazoa > Arthropoda > Insecta > Diptera > Syrphidae > Brachypalpus > Brachypalpus laphriformis. Next base: position 43,259,749 of record OX246756.1, read on the forward strand.
CAATGGAAACCAAATTCCATGTGAATAATGCAAAAATTACTAAATTAAAAGATTGTGAACGGTTTTTTACTAAAATAATGATCGGTGATTTGTCATAATTTTGTTTATCCTTTCGAAGTAGCAGACGAACTTTGTACTATCGGATGATGTTTTCTTTTATTTATTGAGCTTGGATAACATGCGTCTTGCAAAACAATTTATGAGCTTACAAATCGATAAAAACTAGGGTATTATAAAATGTATTTGGGGGAATGTGTCAGTGCAGAAATTAAAATACTTAATGAAATAAATAAATAAAGTGAGCAATATAGCTGAACTATAAAAAACCCCTAGTCACATGGATGGGTACAAGGTATACCACTTATCAGTAAAGTACCTACATATGTAACCAACTTAACCAACGAGTTCAGGGCTCTCAAAGCGGCGGCCCATTTCTTTTCAAACTATTATTTAGCTCCACTATATTTAATAATAGGTATATATTATGTTTGTTGAGTCAATATGACAACTCTACTAAAACCATTTCCTATATCCTATAATATCAATTTCATTCACTATCGTCTTCCATGCATTTTACACCACAAGTTGCAAAACACAGGTACGTGAATGCTTACATTGCTATACAGAAAAACTGTAACGGCTGGTTGTAGGAGGTTCATTTCAAAATATATAATGGACTGGAAGGCGGGTAGCCGGTAGCTAAAGCACCAACGCAGGATCGAAAATGATTTCTTTTTTACACCTGTTGCCTGTATTTCTTGTCAACAAAACATGTCACATTCATGCCACATGTTTTGGTGTTTGGTGTGGCAATGGTGTAGTGGTAACGTCAACGCTTGCCACGCTAATGGTTCATGGTTCAAACCCTGACGTCAGCAAGCATTTATTTATTTCTCATGAAATATATAAAGTCAGTCCGATCAATTGCGAAAGCTTTTTTGAACACTACTGCAAAGGCATAACACTGACATTAACTTCGGGAAAAGCGAGAGGCGGATCATCCTTGTTTATTAAAGACTGCATCGAACAATCCGAAGACCTAAAGATAGAGCTTGAAACTTTGCAACTCTGCACGATTCGAGTTAAAAATAGTCAGCGTACTCTTAAAATCTCATCTTTCTACTGTCCACCGCGTCCGCGCTTGAAAAATCAGATTTTACTAACTTGTTTGAATCGCTGAAACCTAATTTTATCATCGGCGGCGACTTTAACGCGAAACATACGTTCTGGGGCTCAAGATATAGCTCGGAAAAAAGGTAGAATGCTTTATGGGGCAGGTATGGAGTACAGTTGTGATTTCTATTCGACGAGTAAACCGACTTACTGGCCAACTGATACTTCGAAAATACCTGACCTGATAGATTTTTTCGTTGTGAAAGGAATATCTAACAACCACATAAAAGTCGAAGACAGCTTTGATCTGTCGTCTGACCATTCCCCGGTTATTTTAACAATCAGCGAAAAACTAATCTATAACCTAGAGCCAGCGAGATTAACTGGTCGAACAACTAACTGGGAAGGCTTTAGGAACGAATTTGTAGATAAGGTTGAACTGAGCGTTCCACTTACGACACCCTATGAACTTGAGGTTGAAGTTGATCGCTTCGTTGAGATCGTACAGCTCGCCTCTTGGAATAATACGCCCAATCCAAGGAACACGCCGGGTAGATACGGTTTGCGATATCCTCCGGAAATAAAAGAATTGATCAAGGAAAAAAGAAAAGCGCGTAAAAAATGGCAACAGAGTCGTGCTCCGCAGCATAAAGCACACTTGAATCGTCTGTGCAATTTGTTGAAGAAGACTATTAAGGATTTTAAGAATCATGCAATAGGCTCTTACCTTGAAAGTTTAACAGCGAAAAAAGATTCCAATTATTCACTTTGGAAAGCTGTAAAAGGCACCAAACGGCCCAAAGTCTCCGCGCCGCCAATCAAATTAAATCAAAATGAATGGGCAAGGGAAGATAAAGAAAAAGCGGACGTCTTTGCGGCGCACCTGGAAGAGACCTTTAAACCGTACGATGGCCAAGTGGTTTACGACAACCGCAATAGGCCGGATTTACCATCTGACGATGTGACGCTCACAAGTGCAACGCTAAGGGAACTCAAACATGAGATCGAGAATCTAAAACCTAAGAAATCTCCTGGTTATGATTTGATTACCGGAGAAATTCTCAAAGTTTTACCTAGAAAAGCACTGATTAAGCTTCTCCATATTGTAAATGCTGCACTTAGATTAAAACACGTACCGAGCCAATGGAAAGTTGCGGAAGTCATAATGGTTTTAAAACCAGGAAAACCGCCAAATGAGGTAAAATCGTATAGACCAATTTCGCTTCTTCCAATCATATCGAAAATTTTCGAGAGGATATTATTAAGGCGTCTCCAACCGGTTATAGAAGAAAATAATCTTATCCCTGACCACCAGTTTGGGTTCAGAAGTAAGCATTCGACGATTGACCAGGTGCATAGAATTACTGACGTTTTGCTGACAATGGAGCCATCATAAGTGAGGATCCTACATCCCTGCAACGAGCACTTGATGTGTGGGTGGACGTTTTGGAGGGAAATGGGTATCGCATTAGTTCAAAAAAGACAGAGTACTTGTGCTGCTCGTTCTCTGATCCACTCAGTCCTATTCCAGACATTTATTTGAATGGAACAGTGCTTTCCAAGTGCGAAAAGTTCAAATATCTGGGATCTATGATCAATAGCAAAGCAACTTGTGATGACGACATCAAACATCGTGTAAGCGTAGGGTGGATGAAGTGGCGAGAAAATTCCGCTATCTTTTGTGACAGAAAAATGCCCCCTAAGTTGAAAGGAAGGCTCTACACCGCAGTTGTACGTCCAGCGCTCACATACGGTTCACAATGTTGGACGATGTCCAAAAAGTATGAGAGTAAATTAACGGCAGCTGAGATGAAGATGCTTCGCATGACAGCAGGAGTGACAAAGCTTGATCGAATAAGAAGTTCGAAGATCCGTGGAAGCTTTCACAACAAGGAAACCATCGTACAAAAAATAGAGCGTGACCGGCTCAGTTGGTATTGCCACGTTCAAAGAAGAGATCATTTGAACCCTGTTAAAAAGGCAATATCAATGCACGTTCCAAAGACATCGCGATGTAGGAAAGGCAGGCCTATAAACGCCTGGATCAGACAAATGCGACGACATCGGCATTTCATTGGCCTCAGTAACCGAGTGATCCAAAATCGACAGGCCTGCCGATATTTTCTGAGGTCAAATAGGCGAACCCCACAGGCGGATCAGTAGAAATGCGGTGAAGTGGGAGGGTTGTGATCCCTTGTTTTCGGATCATAGCCTCGCTGATAAAAGGAAGAAGAAGACATAGAATTACTGACGTAATCGAGAAAGCACTTGAAGAAAAAAAGATTTGCTCAAGCGTATTTCTTGACGTCTCGCAAGCCTTCGATAAGGTGTGGCATGATGGCCTGAAATGCAAACTACGACAAGTTCTCCCTGTATGCTTATACGATATTCTAGAATCATATCTCGGGAATAGACTCTTTCGTGTTAGCAATGGAGTCGAATATTCCGAGCTCAAGGAAATTTCGGCCGGCTACCGCAAGGAAGCGTTCTTGGGCCGCTTCTCTATTTGCTATATACTCGAGATATACCGAACGAAGATGGCACTATCCTTGCTACGTTTGCCGATGACACCGCTTTCCTAGCAGTAGGCAAAACAATCGAAGAAACGACTGCAAAATTGCAAAACGCACTGAATAATGTAAATGAATGGACGAGGGACTGGCGGATCGCCCTCAACGAATCTAAATCTGTTCACGTGAATTTCACTTACAAGAAAATTAATGACTTGCCAATTTTCCTAAACTCGGCCCGAATACCTTTTGCAGACGAGGCCAAATACCTGGGAATGACACACTTGACGCAAGGCTGAAATGGAATTCGCACGTGAAAATGAAACGTAAAGAACTCGAAATCAAATATAGAGAAATGTACTGGTTACTCGGAAAACATTCCCAGCTCAGTACTGAGAACAAACTGCTTTTATACAAGCAAGTGCTAAAGCCGGTGTGGACCTACGGTATACAACTTTGGGGTTGTACCAAGAAAACAAATGCAAATATTTTACAAGCTTTTCAAAATAAAGTGCTAAGAGAAATTGTCCAAGCACCGTGGTATAGTAGAAACGACGATATCCACAGGGATCTCGGAATTCCGACAATCGAAGCTGAAACTAGAAGCTTCGCGAGAAAGCATAAAAACCGACTAATCGGACATGTCAACAATACAGTCCTACAAATTTTGGATGAGAGCAATTTATTGCGCCGATTACAAAGGACGAAACCTTTCGACTTGGAGAGATAATGATAAACCGCCTCTAGATTGCGGAATATGCAGGATCCTTCAGTGGAAAGTAACCTGCCAAACGATTTTATTTCATGATAGAAAAATTGCTTGATAAGTTATTACTTAGTTGCGATATCTAACAAATTTATATCGAAAGGTGGTGTTTTTTTAGTCAGTAAGAATCTGACACTACTATGAGCACGCGCGTGCTATTCTCATAGTGTCTATGGAAGATTTTTCACCTACCCTCGGGAAAAAAATAAAAAAAATAACTTGGTGATATGGCTGGAAAAATTGTTCACCATGTTGGATGATTGATATGGCTACGACGCGACGTCAGTCCGGGTCGCGGAAAAAAAAAATACTGTGAATCAAAAGCAAAAACAAAAAATAACAAAAATTTCACCAGTTGTATGCAATTGTATGCAAATAAAAAGAACTGGTTTATGATTATGTCAATTTAGACGTTTAAATTTGTTTCCATTAAGTCGTGAAGATAATATCGGTCAAGCGGCTGCCGCCAGTAAGGACAACGATCTGTACGTGGAATGTTCTGTCCCTTTACAGACCACATGCAGCCGAACAATTAGCAGAGGCCCTAGACTGCTATAAAGCAGATATTACCGCCATCAAGGAAGTGCAATGGGATGGGCCGGGCAAAAAGAGGATGAAAAACTGTTACATCTACTACGGTGATTACTACAGAGGCAACGCTTATTCGGATGCGGATTTGTCATACGCGGCAGACTTAGGCAAGAAGTCTTAAGCTTCCGACACGTAAGCGAGCGTATTATGACTATCCGGATCAAGGCTAAATTCACTAACATAAGCATAATATGTGTTCATGCCCCCACGGACTCGGTTCACAGTAATTTTTCTCGAAACTTCTGGCGTTAAATTCTCCACTTCTTTTCGGGTGTTATTCTTTAGGGCTCTGTAGCTTGTGTGTATAGACTTGGCTCAGTGCAAATCGCCCAATCGATGGTTGCCTGAATCAAAGACATCAGAGCTTGAAAATCGTGTTTCTTCATTTGATCATAAAGGACAAAAGGCAACAAATATTTTTTTTATTTTATTTTTTTTGTCAAAGCAAACGAAATACCTGACCCGGCATACATATCTCATTAGCCAAGGCGATCTGGATTTCATATGGAAATCGTTTCGCTAACGACTAACCTGCCTTCCTGGCACAAAAAAGCAATCACCAACGTTTAGCGAGTGTCTATAAATTGTCAGGAACTTGTAGAGATAACAGTACGGCATCAGAAGTGGGAATGGATTGATCATAGCTTTCGCGCGAAGTAAAATTTCGGTTATTAAAGCTACCAGAGGACTGAGTGGATGCCGTGGCGCAGTGGCTAGTGTATCGGGCCAATGCACGTGAGGTTCCATGTTCGAATCCCAGAAAATACGAACAAATTTTTCACGGTCTCACCTCTCGCGAACATTTGAAAAACATGCGAGAGTATTTGTTGTCACGAGAAAGCTTCTCAAAACCGAAAATGCCCTTCGGATACGGTCCTTTCCATTCGTACGAAAAATATAACGCACACAACACGAGTAGTTCCGACAAGCTAGGCCTAAGCAATCAATGAACTGTTGCGCCAAATTTATATACCCGTATTATCTTATAGTGAGTAACACTAGATAAAGGTGACACAGATCAATTGAGAAGAACTCCAAGACTAGGTACATGAATGAGTTGAAGAGGCCTGAGACGAATCGCGCAGGTACATAAAAGAACGATAGTAGATAAGGCACGATTAAGTGGACAGCTACCATTTGTACATAAGTCGGTACAGTTCGCCAGGTGTGAACACTCCTTTAAGATCCATGTACGAGTACATCACCGTTGGACTCCGGTTATAAAATATAAACCAGGAAACTTCAAATAAACACTGACTCTCTTGTACGAAGAGTACGAAGAAATTTCCTAGTTTTTCGCAAAAGAAAGGGCTCACGAGAGAGTAAGAAATTTCCCCATGCTGTGAATTTTAGTTCAAGAAATAGCGGTCTTTTTACGTAGCCTCCCAAAACAGCCAATTCTCACGAAATTTTACGATTTTTTAGTAAATCCTGTTCGAGTAGTAAGAAATTTCCCCATGCTGGGAAGTAAACTCCTGATCGGCGCAGTTTACCGGCCCGATCAAACCATAAATATTTCTCCTCTCATAACTCTATTGGAAGAAATCACATTAGTAAGTTCTAATATAATATTGTGCGGGGATTTTAATTGCAATCTTCTAAATGAAAATTCGCTAGTTGATAGCATGAGTACTTTCAATCTACGACCCGTCAACACCACCACCCCTACTCATTATTCCATATATCAACCGACGCTTCTTTATCTTTTCTGGGTGAGCGACATGGGCGACATGTCTCTTTACGACTAACTCTCCGCTCCTGCGTTTTCACGGCATGATCTGATATATCTCACGTATAATTTTAATGTTACATCAGCCGTTAAAACAATTCGATATAGGGACTTTGCGAATGTTGATTATGCACTATTGGAAGCAGATACAAGGAACATAAACTGGGAAACTGTCCGCTACATGTCATCATCCACGGAACAAGTTAAATTTCTAAATGATAAAATAGTAAATCTTTTTAATAGTCATGTACCAATTAAAACTAAGACCTCCCAACCACATAACCAGCCATGGTTCACCCATCAAATTCGCGCATTAGCATATCAACGTGATCAAGCTTACAACAATTGGAAGAGATTTCGCTTAGAAGAGCTTCGACGTACGTACTGCTCCCTCCGCATCAAAGTTGCTATGGAGATTCGTAGAACAAAATCCCAATTTTTTTCTAATCAGCTTCACCCTTTTTGGGCGGACGGCAGCTGTGAAAAATGTACGCAACATCGGTATCGGTAAGGCTAAATCTAACCTTCCTGATGGCATTGATCCTAACTCACCCAATCGGAAATTCATATCGTCGATCCAAATGCAAACTATCGAATGATAAAATCCAAATGCAAACTATCGAATGATAAAATCCCTGGTTTTTAGGAAAGGCATATCTTGCATATCTGTACATGAAATAAATAAAACAATCAATGCTTTTTTGTTCGTCATTGTATGTACGTTACAGGCTAATTGTTGTGTTTTTCCAAATATTAATTATTAACTAATTATTTAAACGCTTTCGATACATTTTTCATTTTTCGATACTTTGCATTTGGATCGACGATACCATTGCCGATAACTCAAATCTCGAATAACGTGGAGACTTCCCCTACTTTTTTTCTGAGTCACTCTCCCATGACACCAATTTCCAGCTTTAGCTTTAGAACCGTGGATTGTTTGTTGCTGATTGCTGATGTTGTAGAAAGCTTGCTTTCAATCAAATCGAATGCTGTGGGGCTTGATGAGGTGAGTCCCATATTCTTGAAGTCGATTTTGTCAATACTTCTACCGTACGTTACACATATTTTTAATACTATTTTGACAACGGGCTCATATCCCTCACAGTGGAAATTGGCCAAAATCCTTCCGATTCCTAAAAACTCAAAGAACGATGACTATAGACCGCTTTCTATTTTATCATTTATATCCAAGGTTTTTGAAAAGATTCTGCAAAAGCAAATGAGCATGTACCTCAATAACACAAATCTGCTTACAGCTAAACAATCTGGTTTTCGTAAGAAACACAGCTGCACTACGACCTTGATTAGTGTCACGGAAAACCTACGTCAAGCCCAGGACGAAGGTAAAGTGAAATTTTTAGTGCTCCTTGATTTCTCTAAGGCGTTTGACACTGTCGATCACTCAAAATTGTGCACTAAACTTCATCGGAAATATAATTTCACTCCTTCCGCTGTAAAGTTACTCTCTTCCTACTTGGCCGATAGGATGCAAGCAAGTGAAATCAATGGTACCTTGTCAGATTTTCTTCCAACAACTTCTGGTGTACCACAAGGATCAATTTTAGGTCCACTTTTATTTTCACTTTATGTAAACGACCTCCCTTCAGTTACTAAATACTGCTCCTTTCACATGTATGCTGATGACGTTCAAATATACATGAGCTGTTCACTTGGTATGATTGAGCACTGCGTCGCCTGTGTTAATGAGGACCTCGACAACATTGCGCGTTGGTCTCAAAGAAATGGTCTTTTATTGAACCCAAAAAAATTAAAGTGTTTAGTAATTTCAAATACACATTTGGACCTTTCTTACTTTCCATCTATTGTACTTAACTCTGATCCCATTGAATATGTTGAAACCGCTAAAAACCTTGGTATGATTATGAATCGTAATCTAACATGGGATAATCATATAAACTCAATAGTTGGCAAAACATATGGCATACTTCGTACTCTTTGGGTTTCACAGGCATTCACCCCTCTGAAAACTCGGCTTATGTTGGCAAAAACTCTGGTTATTCCAATTCATACCTATGGCGCGAAATTTTCTATTCTTGTAATTACGTCAGCAAAAGAAGGCTTCAGGTAGCATTCAACAGCACAACTAGGTATGTTTTCGGATTACGTAGATATGACCGGGTGTCAAACTTTTCTCGGCGCTTGTTTGATATGACGTTTGACAGTTTCCCCCTTAGTTCCGAACATTAACTCCCTTCTGCGACATTTTGTTATCACAGCAACCGCCCTATCTCTACGAAAAAATAAGAATGGCTTCCTCAAACAGATCTAGTCAGTTGATCCACCCAAGGTATTAATCCCTCACTTCTGAGCGTCAATTTTTTGTGTTTGCAATCCGTTTATGGAATACATTATCGCGGTATATTAGAAGAATATGCAACATGACAAGTTTTAAAAGAGACCTTAAAATAACGGGTGGGCCATCTAGTGGTTTCTTTTTAAATCATAGGTTATTTTGACACTGACAGCTGTTTCCTGCTCGAAATCTTGACAAGAAGTCAGTATCATACCTCCGCGGAACGAAATAAGTCACTTTACGCTTGAACAATATTGGGAAGTATTGAAAACTTATTTCCAAAGTGAGTGCTGTGTAGCCCAAACAGTGCGTTTTTTAAAAAGAATTTCGGTTTGGGCGAAAAATCATCTTTCTGACGAGGCACATTTTCATCTCGGCGGCTACGTTAACAAACAAAATTACCGCATCTGGGGCTCGGAAAACCCGCACGTTATTGTCGAGAAGCCAATGCATCCACAGAGAGTGACAGTTTGGAGCGGATTGTGGAATGATGGCATCATTGGACTAATTTTCTTCGAAAATGAGGCTGGGAACAACGTTCCGGTCAACGGTGGGCGTTACAGAGCCATGTTAACGACTTTTTTTTTTTACTGAAATTGAAAGGATGGCGCGCCATGCCACATAGCCCATGCCACAATCGGTCTTTTGCGCACCAAATTCCCAAATCGTGTTATCAGCCGTCTTGACGATGTCAATTGGCCGCCTCGGAGCTGCGATTTGACCCCTTTGGACTTGTTTTTTGTGGGGAACCGTGAAGGACCGATGTTATGCCAACAATCCGGAAACGATTCAAGCACTTAAGGCCAATATCATCCAAGCAATACGTGAGCTACAGCCCAAAACCATCAACAAGGTCTTGGAAAATTGGAGTGATAGAATGCGCTACTGCGAGGCCAGCCGAGGCAACCACTTGAACGACATGTGTTCCATAATTAATGGGAATGTTTGCTCTTATTAATAAAGCCATAATACATGGAAAAAATTTCGTTTTGTTCATTTTATTGCATTTTTAAAAAGAAACTTGTAGTTGGCGCACCCTGTATATATGTTACAAATTAGATGAACAATTTATTATAATTTATTTTTGAACTTTTATATAACTTTCACTTGCATTTTTCTTTTTTCTTTTTTTCTCAGTAATTAATATCATTTGCTTATTTTGTAGCTCTCATTTCACATTTCTTATTTTTAATTATGATTTATTTTCTCTAGCTTATCACTAATTTATAAGATATCGTATCTTACTCTGTATAGGCATGTCATAGTAATAAATAAATAAATAAATAAATAAATAAAATAAAATAAATAAATTTGACAAACTACGAATTTCGGGGCAGAAAGTGCAGGAACAGAACTAATTTCTTTGGGTAGACCTATGAAGTCCTCATTACTACTTTATTTTACAAGAAAATTATTTAATAAGAAAAACTTGATCCTTCGGAGAGAAAAGGATGGCTTTTTTGTCCGACGCAAAGCGACATATTATACGCCACTGGTTTGGTAGTTCTCAAGATATAGTAAATTAAAAGGTGTCTAGGATAGTTTACCACTCAAAAGAACAGATAAAAAAGGTGAGAGCATGTACGTATACTTAGGTACGTTGAAAGCTCTTAGAAGTAGAATTTATCGTACTCTACTGTGTGTCTTGAAAACCGCCAAGAAAACAGTTTTTTGTATGTATTTTCAAGTTGATTTTTCTGCATGGCATCACCTTTAATGTCTTACGTGACAGACAATGACACTACTACCGCATTTGTATCGTGCATTTGATGCGTTCGTTAGTTCGCCGCTGATGAAATGCAATTCCGCTAGAAAACCTATTTAAATTTTTCGAAGGCTTCCGCTTGCAAAAAAGTGCACTATAAACATTGCATTAGTTATCCCATTCCTAGACTAAATCAATATAATATGCTTCAAAAATTGTCATAGCACAACAAGTAGATAATCTGTGCAAGGTTTGTTTAAATCACTTGACTGAACACACACAATTTTGTTGGGATATTTACGAGTAATCGCGTTTTTTAGAATTATTTAGAAGACGTAGAGAGTAGCCCATTCGCATCTGTCACATTTACCTTGCATGGAAAATCATAAGTCCTTATTTATAAACGAATTAAGACTCAATTTGTTATATTAATTCGGCTTCAGGTCAACAATTGGTTGGTAATAATTAATAAATATAAAATGTTGAATGCAGTCGCGAAAGCAATTTACTGCTTGCAGCTCAGGTCTGGGTTTTTTTGAACTTCGATCAGGTTGATAAAACCCAAAGATATTTTATAAAACGAGTTTTTGGGCTGCCAGTCTTCACGCCGAATTATATTATAAGCCTAGAAACTGGAGTGCCGGACATGCATCTTTATACTTTAAAGTTGCATATGGAGTATGTCCACAAAACTCTGTTCAAATATGGGGTTAATCGTTTGGCACACATTCTATCGAAGCAAGTTATGGAGAAGATGATTTTCTGGTTCGAGGTCTGGTGTAGAATGGGAGACAATGCGAATATTCGATGGACAGAGCTGCCTTTACATCAAGATATATGGAAAACAAATATAGAAGAAACACTCGGGAACCTAAGAAATGCCCAAATTCAACAAAATTTGCAAGATGCATTATTAAGCTCGCACGAAATCTACGCAAAATTGAATCACTCCGCAGGCTACCCGTATTTCGATGATGCAAGCAGCAAAAGTTTAATTGCATGGACGTTTAAAGCGCGTGCTGGATTGATTGGACTCAATGCTAACCGGTTAAGGATAGGTGAACGAAGAATCTGCACTCTATGTAATTTGTATGAGGAAGAAAGTATCGTACATTTCATAGGAAAATGGCCAATTTTAAAACGCATTCGTCATCGATTTTTAGGAGAATCACTCTTGGAGGAAGACGAAATAATAACTTTACTCAATGGACAAGCTGAAAGCAAATGGGTAACACTGCATAAATTCATTGCAGAAGCATTTTGGTACCGCAAAACTTTGATAGATGAGTTTAACTCATAAGTTCTTATTATAGAAATAGCCTCTCTCTCTCTCCAACAGACGACAATATATCATAGCTGTAATGTTTTGTAAACTTTTTTGAGAAAAATAAACAAAACAATTTATTATTATTTTTATTATTTATTAATTAATAAACAACAGAGAACAACAAGTTACAACTCATCTGCATCTAAGTCGAGTTTGAAGTGACAGTTAATACAATTGCGAGTGCGAATGAGTGAAGAACGTTTATTAAGTTATTTGAATAATATCATTGTATATAAATCTAATGTATGTATACACAATGATAATGTTCAGAATAGGAGGAATAATTTATAGACAATACTTAGAATAAAAAATGAGTGTATTAGAAAACTAATCTGGTGTAGAATGTTTGTTCAAAAATTTTCAAACTGTACAAGTTCTCAACATCGAAAATGTGGAAATGAATCACTATAGCTACTTTGGCATCTTATTACTATGAAACCCTACAGGACTCTCAAATTAACCTAAACATGAGTTTAAGTGTGTCTTTTAAAAAAAACATATATTTCTTAGGGCCATTAACTTTAAAGGAAGGAGACATAGACTATGCTCTTGAGGTACTCCGCTTGAGACCATAATGAACATTTCTTTATGACTCTTAATACTCAGTGGCATGGTAGTCTGTTCTAATATGTACTCGTAAAATATTCCATAGTGATGAAATCCGAATGCTATTCATAAAAGTAGAGAAATTATCTACACCTGCGTTCCTCTTGACAAAAAAAAAAAAAAAACAAGACTGCATAAGCCGTGATTTATGGCAGGCAATTTGCCTGCCTCCGATTACAGTTTAAACTAGACGACAAGTAGAAAAGAATACAAATTGGTCTTGATACCTCAGACAAGAGATAAAAGATGAGCAAAAAAGTAGATCTAAGTAATTAAATTGTTTACAGACTTCTTCAAAGAACAATGTCAATTAACGTTGCTAGTCTTCGTTAATTTCTGGTTTTCTTTGCGTTGCTCTAAATATTAATTGAATCAGCAGTGTATCGCAAGATCTAAAATTACAACTTCAATCCGTCATCACATATAGAATCACTGATTCAGAAAGAATTACTCTCAGAACCATCAGAATGTAAGATAAACTAAGTAAAATATAAAAATTAACACTCAATAATTAACATCTATCGTGAATGAAATAAATATTTCGCTAATGCCAGGATGATATACTTGAAAAAAATTAACATATAATTTGTTTAAATAATGTAATACTACTCAATTGATTGACGTCAGTTTCAAGTTTGCGTTCATAATGAGTAAGCAATCAAAATTGCTTCCAATTCAGATAATGAAGAGGGTGGTAAATAGAATCACACGAAATGAGTGGGGAGAACTGTATTTATATGGCAGTCGAAACCAGTTTCTAAACCATATACCAAATAAATAAATATATATAGAAATAAAAAGGAGACAGATTTTATACAACACTGTGAGCGTTCATGCCAATCAGCTGCACACCATTTTTTCGATCGGATTATTCTGCATTCGAAATTATAGATCTTTTCTAACTGAATAAAGTTTTAATCTATTAAAAGGGAATGCTACACTTCTAACGACTTTTTAAGAAATGGGTATATGGCGAGTAAAAACAAATTAAGAACGCTCATTTGCTTTTGAAAAATAGTTCAATAAAACAAGAGAGAAACAAAAACTTGTGTAAACCGGAAAAGTGTGATTTCCAGAACGATCAAGATTTAAGACTTTTTTTTCGATTTCCGATGGTTGAGATACTGTTGAAAAAAAAAGGTAATCAACTACGCGGTTCTAAAAAAAAAAACCCGAAAGTGAAGTCAACAGCAGATGAGTCATTGTGGAAAAGAACTGATCTTCTTCTTCTTTCTCCCGATTTTCGATCACTCGGTTGCTGAGTTCAATGAAATGCCAATGTCGTCGCATTTGTGTGATCCAGGCGTTTATAGGCCTATCTTTCCTGCCTCGCGATGTCTTTGGTACGTTCATTGATATTGCCTTTTTAACAGGGTTCAAATGATCTCTTCTTTGAACGTGGCAATACCAGCTGAGCCGGTCGCGCTCTATTTTTTGTACGATGGTTTCCTTGATGTGAAAGCTTCCACGGATCTTCGAACTTCTTATTCGATCAAGCTTTGTCACTCCTGCTGTCATGCGAAAAATCTTCATCTCAGCTGCCGTTAATTTACTCTCATACGTTTTGTACATCGTCCAACATTGTGAACCGTATGTGAGCGCTGGACGCACAACTGCGGTGTAGAGCCTTCCTTTCAACTTAGGTTGCATTTTTCTGTCACAGAAGATAGCGGAATTTTCTCGTCACTTCATCCACCTCACGCTTACGTGATGATTGATGTCGTCATCACAGGTCGCTTTGCTATTGATCATAGATCCCAGATTGAACTTTTCGCACTTGGGAAGCACTGTTCCATTCAAATAAATGTCTGGAATAGGCCTGAGTGGATCAGAGAACGGGCAGCACAAGTACTGTATTTTTTTTTAACTAATGCGATACCCGTTTCCCTCCAGAGCGTCCACCCACACATCAAGTGCTCGTTGCAGGGATGTAGGATCCTCACTTATCATGGCTCCATCGTCAGCAAAGAATAATTGATGTACCTTGGGGTCCATCACTTAACCTTCAAGCAGATAGTCAAGGACTGTAATAAAGAGCAAAGGACTTAAGACGCTTCCCTGGTGCACCCTGACTTTGATTGGGAACTCTTCGGTTACTCCAGCGGGGCATCTTACTCTTGTCTTTACTCTTTCGTACATGTCCATGACCATCTGTACATACTTTTCTGGAACCCCTCAATGTCTTAGCGCCACCCATATCAGATCTTGTGGTTGTCTGTCAAATGCCTTTTCAAAGTCAACCAATGCAATATGCAAATCCTTTAAGGAATCACGATGTTTTTCCATTATGATCCTTATACTTTGGATTCCATCTGTGATTGATTTACCCGCGACAAACCTGATCATCAGATTGCCGTATTTTTTTTCGCAATCGGCCACCTAATACCCGCTCAACGATCTTCATGGTGTGTGACATCAGCTTGATCGAACGGTAGTTATCACAGGTTCGCGTACCACCCTTCCCTTTGTATACAGGGATATGGTAACTTTCCCTCCATTGATTCGGCATTGGATCACTTCTCATAAATTTGGAGATAAGAATTCTAAGCCATCTGAACCCGATGTCTCCCATCTTTTTGTAGAACTCAGAGGGCACTGATGATTGTAATATGGTACCATTGCACTTTAATACCTATGTATGATAACCCTTACATACTTGATTGTTTGTTGTAGGTATTTTATGTCAACTCAATAAAGTCGGTATTTACTCAACCGGCGTACTTCGTATTACATGGTGTCAGATGTGGGGTCTTTGTAACTCTGCTTTTTCTGTGGGCTGTTTTAGGTTACTGATGGTTTCGATTTTTCGGGTCAGCTTGTATTCCTTTGGAAGCCTATATATATGTATGCCCCAAGAATCGAGCT
The DNA here is from genome assembly GCA_945910035.1 of Brachypalpus laphriformis. NCBI lineage: Eukaryota > Metazoa > Arthropoda > Insecta > Diptera > Syrphidae > Brachypalpus > Brachypalpus laphriformis. The sequence continues at coordinate 43,275,278 of OX246756.1, forward strand.
TATGTTGTAGTGAATATACATTTTTGTTTATTAAGTTTTATTCCTGCATGCTCTAACTTTTTAAGTACCTTGCTTGTCAAACAATTTAGCGTTTTATTATAATATTTAACTATCCCACTTCTGACGAAGTTATACGAAGTACGGCGGTTGAGTAAAGACTGACTTTAATGAGTTGATATAAAATACAACATATTGTACATTCTATAGGTAGTATGTAAGGGAATCGACCTGTCAAACTGCAAGTAGATGCTAGTCAAGCCAGTGCAGGTGCAGTTCTGTTGCAAGATAACCAGCCGGTTGCATACACTTCCAAAGCAGTTTTTTTTTTTTCCTCTTGTGGCCCATGCCCGCGTGGCAACGACACTGCGACCTGAAAGATCTATTGTATCGGAGAAAGCACTTACAGCCTCTTAAAAACTCGTACCGCAGATCGGAAAAGAAGCACTCGCCATCAAGTTCGCGTGTGAAAAATTTTATGATTTAATATTTGGCAAAAAGCTTACCATCGAAGGCGAACATAAACCACTTAAGACGATCTTCAAAAAGTCGATTCGCAATACACCTACCCGTCTACAAAAGATCATGTTATAAGTTCTTTAGTACCAACCAACAGTAACTTATTCCAAAGGCAAAGACATACCAGTAGCAGATACCCTCAGCCGAGACTGTAGTAATCCTACAAAGACGGAAAGGGACAAAGAACTGAAAATTCACGAAATTCTGCAAATAAGCGATACACCAATGAACAGAATCCTAAGAGAAACCTAAAACGACGAGGATCTGCTAGCCAACGTTGGTGACATTCCAAAACAGAAAAGGAACTACTGGACTTTCCAAGAATCGCTAAGTAATCACAAAGGCTTACTGTTCAAAGGATCCAAAGTCGTCATCCCGGATGCGTTAAAAAAGGAGATGATCGCATAAATGTCCACCAAGGCCACTTTGGTAGTGACAGAACACTCAACATTGCTCGCGAACAGCTGTTTTGGATCAACATGACAAGAGGCATAACCGAATATGTTGAATCCTGTATCATTTGCCAAATTCAACAAAGGTTTCAACCAAAAAAGCCCATTATCATCAAAAAGGTTCCGAAGCTGGCATGTCAATCAAAGTGACAATCGACATCAACAGAAGTTATACTTCAGCTCTCGCATAGAAGGTGTTTGATGGTTTCTGTCTCCTCTATATCTTGACAGCTCCTACAGTGGTCGGGTGTGTTGACGCCTAATCTAGCAGCCATTGTCCCTATCGCGCAGTGTCCTGTTAGCGAATCTGTCAAGATGCGAATTTCTTTTTTATTCATCGCCAAAAGGCTTTTTGGTCTGTTTTCATGCACTGTCGGCCATAAGCTGCGAGATATGACACAGTCGCTTCTGGCGGACCATGCGGAGTTAATCAATTCTCTTGCTTTTAGGTCTATTTTGCTTTTCAGCTCACCAATTGGAGTTTTTACTGACATCCGAGTATGTTGAAAATCCAATGCTGATAGCTAGTTCATCTGCTGTCTCGTTTCCTTTTATGTTGCTATGTCCGGGAACCCAGCAGAGAGTTACGTCATGGGTGTTGCATATTCTGTTCAACGTGTTACGGCATCTGGAAACTGTTTGTAATCTGACTTCCTCGCTGTCTAATGCTTTGATTGCCGCTTGACTATCCAAGAAAATGTTAATCTTGGAAGGATTTAGTTTTTTGCTATGTCTATTCTGTACAGCCCTGTCAATGGCGAAGAACTCGGCTTGAAAGATGCTACAGTGATCCGGGAATTTGTATGAGTCGTTGATTTTAAGTGACTCGCAGAAAACTCCATAGCCAGTTCTTATATCCATTTTAGACCCATCAGTGTAGAGTTCAATATGCTGTAAATTAATTAATCTGTTTGAGTCCCACTCTTGTCTTTCGGGAATAAAAGTGGAGTAGTTCTTGTCGAAAGCTATATAGGGTATGATATAATCTGTTGTTCTGTTGAGATCGGTTATACTATACCTGTTAAGTATAGATCCATAGGAGCTTTGCATTCGTGCGCCCGATTGTTTGAGACGAATCGCATTTTTGGCAGCTGTGCATCGTATGTACTCATCTAGGGGAGGGATATTTAGCTTCATCTCTAAACCAGCTTGTGGTGTTGATCTCTGTGGTCATGTTATGCTTATGCATGCTAATCTTCGTACCTTTGTGAGTATTTTAAGATAGCTGATTTTGTCTGTTGCGTTGCACTATACAATAATTCCGTAGGTAAGGATGGGTCTGGCAATCGCTGTGTACATCCAGTAAATCATTGACGGACGCAGACCCCATTGCTTACCAAAGGTTTTCTTGCATGCATAGAATGCGCAAATCGCTTTCTTCATTCTTTCTTCTTTGTTCTTTTCCAGGTGACCTTCGAGGAGTGTATTTTGTATTTTATATCAACTCAATAAAGTCAGTCCTTACTCAACCGCCGTATTTCGTATTACAATGATGCATATAGAGCATAACCGCAGATTTCAAAATCCCCGATGGAGAGCAATTCGATGCCTCGTCTAAGTGACCAATGGCTCCAACTGAGATTCCCATGTAATTAGCAAAGTGTAACCGTTGTTTTAAATATGAACTAGTTTACTGACATACACGCATGCGCTTGTATTATTTGCTTTGAAATACCACAGCAATAAAAATGTTTAATATGAATCTAGTTATAAAAACAAAACGGTGAACTGCCTCCATTTTATTATTAGCAAAACCGCAGCATGGGTCAACCGTTAATTTCTATATTATTGCCCATTTTAATTTAAGAACGTATGACGACCTTTTATTGCGGTTTATTACGTTTGTATGAGGTTATATTTGAATGCGTTTAACAACTCTGATTTGAAATTAACTGTGACTGAAGGTTAAGTCACACGCACTTAACCTTAATAAAATCTTCAAATATTTTTCAACAAAAAATGGTAATCACCAGGGATAGCATTACAAACTACCTACTCTATTTTTTAACCTAATCTCTTCGTCACAGAGATGGCAAGTGGTCGATACAGAGGTTATATAAATAGCAATTTGATTTACAAAATGAATCAATCTCCCACACGTCATTAGTGTCACTTTGACATCTCTATCCGTCAGTAGTGTATAAAATTGTCAATTCAATAAATGCAATTCGATTATCATCCATTTATGTATGTTACTATGTGTAATCGTATGATTTATTGATTACTCTGAGCTGTTCGCATATCTCACTTGCTTCTCGCTCTTTGCCTCTGCAGGGAAGCAAATTGGTGATGAATTATTACGAGACAATTATACGGGACAATCTAATTAAACAAAATGGTTTCCTCTGTTTTCGTCTCGCCTTCGTTATTCAACTCAGCACGCATGAGCTTGTTGCCTGTAAATGGAAAGATGGATAATTGTTCCACGCGAATGTGGCACAATAAAGAGGGTGAAATATATGCGTAAACAAATCATGTAATTTCTGAAATTTAGTGACGGAAATTTAGCAAATGGCACGACATGAACATGTAGACTGGGATTCATTGTGAGTAATTAATTTGTATGGAATTACATCGAGTGACTAAGAGCTCTACGAAACATAAATAGGTGACCTAGAATATGTAGGCGCCTAAAGTATGACTAGCGGGGTGCTTTATTTGACGGCCAACGTCAAGGAGGTGGCATGATGTACTTAGTGTGCTTAACGAAGTCGAAGGATATGTGGTGACTTCCGAGTATCTCAATTTCCCTTAATCGGATGTACACCATCATCAAGTAGCAATTGACGGTCATATGCATCTGTTAAGTAGATTGCAAGGACATATTAAAAATTAAGTTCCTGAGATCGGATGCATTTTAAATCATTTCTAAGCTCGTAGGTCAAAAATTTCGTGAATTAAAAGAAAGACAAAGTAGTTTGTGAGTAGATCCTCGTATTATCTAACGTATTTCTTGAATGACAGCACATGTGGCATGGCTATGAAAACTCACAGAAATTTAAATTTGACAAAGTTCTGATTCTCGCCTGGCCGTACATTTACAGCTTTAAGACCTAGTAGCCGTGATAACGATCCAGGGGCATAAATATAAAGATCTGATAGTTTCAACTAGTCTACATACTCTTACTTGCAGTGTGGTCTTAAATTAGACAATTATACAGTGCAAACACACGCCACGCAGTACTGCATACCATAGAAATTGTGCGGAATTGTGCAACCGAGGAACTACGAGTACACTGACAAGATTTATTCTACATCAACACGTATCATTCGCTAGTAATTCACGTCTGGATTAGTGTACTCTCTTATTGTTAATGTTCTAAAGCAGAGAATAGGGTGTACATCATAATGTAATGATAAAATGTGGGCGCCGCGCGCCGTGGCGTAAGTGGCTAGTGTGTCGGACCACTGCGCGTGAGGATCAAAGTTCGAATCCCAGAAAACATCAAAAACTTTTCTCACGGCCCGACCTCTTGCGAATGTCTGACAAACTTCCGAGAGTATTGTTGTCTCGAAAATGCTTCTCAAAACAAATTGAGCTTCCGATACGGCACTAAACTGTAGGTCCCTTCCATTCGTGTGTAAAATATAGCGCACACAACATGAGTGGTTGCGAGAAGATAAACCCTGTCACTTAGGTTAGGTTAGGTAGATCGGTGCCTTGTGACAAAGAGTCACTGCTCACTCAGACCAACAGTACGGGTCTATTGTGCCCAATCATTAAACCCTGGAAACGCTGTAAAGAAAATCCGCCGTTAGAACCACCCAGAAAGTGATATGAATCTCAGGAGGTCCGCTAGCTCAACACTACCCAAGTCCTCCAGCTTCGAGAAGAAGTAACTACCAAGAGTCCTCATTCTTCTCACGGATAGGGCAGGACAGTCACACAACAGGTGACGAACAGATTCAATTTATTTTTCGTCCCTGCAACTTCTGCAATAGTCATTATGCAGCACGCCGAGTCGCTCCGCGTGAACGCCAATGGCACAATGCCCGGTAATTATGCCAGAAATGACCCGTGCGTTATAACGACTAATTTTTACCAGAGAGGTTGATATCTTCTTGCTGTAGGCCGGCCATAGCGCCCTGGACGTTGCACATGTTTCCAGATGAACCCAGCGTCTGTTTGCTCGACCGGTGGCTTCATCCTCTATTTTTTTCCGCAAGCAACTGATTAGGGTTGCTACAGAGGGGAGGGCCCGCGATAAGTGCAGCGCCGACCCTTTCCTAGCAAGCTCGTCAGCCCTTTCGTTACCTTCGATATCCATATGCCCTGGTACCCAGCAGAGGGTCACCGCATTGGCTCTAGATATCTCGTTTAAGAGTGATTTACAGCTTCTCACGAGCCTCGACCTAATTACGGCAGAGTCCAGAGCCTTAACGGCTGCCTGGCTGTCTATATAGACAGTGATCGTTGTATCAACGATATTACTCTCGCGTATAATTTCAGCAGCCTGTATAATGGCTGCGACCTCGGCCTGGAAGACGCTGCAGTCGTCGTTTATTTTAAAGGAGGGGTTTATTTCTAGGGCCTCACAATAAACTCCGGCTCCCGTGCCAACGTCCATCTTAGAACCGTCGGTATAGAAAGCCAACTCCTTTTTCTTCATGGTTCTTCGATTCTTCCAGTATATTCTATCGGGAATTCTTGTAGTGAATCTCCTTTCGAATGCTAGCATCGGGTTCATGTGATCAGTTCCCGTCAATCCGCTGGTGATCCCCCATCGGGACAGAATGGAGGCATGGCCGTAAAGGCTTGATGACCACAACCGACCTTCTCTCAGTCTTACAGCGGTTTTAGCCACCAGACTGCTGCAGTATATGTCAAGCGGAATGAAACTAAGCATGGTTTCCATTGCCGCTGTTGGTGTTGTTCTCATTGATCCCATGACTCCGATGCACGCCGCCCTCTGGATTTTGGTGAGGTTTGAAAGCAGGTATTGCTTCTCAAGTGCCGTCCACCATACTAATGAACCATATGTGAGAATGGATCTTACAACCGCCGTGTATATCCAGCACAGCACAGCCGGTTTGAAGCCCCACGTATTACTGAAGCCCTGTCAAATATTTATTTATTTTTTTCTATGTAATGGTACTTCTAGAGGAGCTGCAAAGATGAGCAAGAACGCAAGTTCACACACACTCGGTGAATACCTCTCGCATGATCTCAATAATCTTACAAAACGTATGTGGGTACCGTGGCGCAGTGGTTAGTGTGCCGAATGACTGCGCGTGAGGTTCCATGTTCGAATCCTAGAAAACACCAAAAAGTTGTTTCACGGTTCCTGGACTCAGGAAATAATTCAAACAGGATAATGAAAACGAGGCATATGACCCTATCCATGAAATACCCAATTAAAACCTTGGGACACGCTGGGGTTTTGGAAAAAATAGCATGGCTTGACCCTGGAGTGAGTAAAAAAAAAAAACATTGTCCAGTCACCGCAAATTTAGTTATTGATACACAATTCTGGAATTTCATGGTGAGTTGAAGACTACATACATCGTTTCATTTTGTTTTATAAGTGCCAAGTCGGAGTTTTATATTTCACGATTCAAAAATATACGTACAATTTAAAATGAAATCTCTTTATCGAAAAGCATGTTTATTTAAAATTCGTCAACCAACTGCTGAGAAATTTAAGCTAGAATGGTATACCTACGGTACTATTAACCAATTAGTCCCACAATTGATATTTTATTTGACATATTTCTAGGGCTGGGCCAAGTGTAATGTCCGGTGTCCCATCTGTCAAATAATTGGTCTATTCCGAACAAAACGATTTAAATAAAACCAATCATTGTAATTTATTTTAATTGTAATTCAACGATGGTAATCTTAAATTTTCTATCTACCTAAACGAGTGTATAATGTAAAGAGACTCATATCTACGACACTCGTTGTCGACGCACCAGTAAAGTCTAGCACACTACACTAATAATTTATTAAGTGAAAGTGTGCCCAAATAGAAAATCCGAAAAGCATGTGAATACACATGCACAAAAATTCATTTGACGTTTGGAAAGTTTATTTCTTTTTTCGTTTTTAGTTATAGACCGCCTTTTTATTTCTTTGTCTTTTTTTAATTACATGTCGCATGTAACGGAAACGCAATAGTTTTTGTATTTAAATATTTAATTTCCATCCAAGGTGGGGGAAAATTTTAAAAATTAAACAAAGTACATAAATCGATAAATTTGTATTTGATAGTTTTGACAAAAACCTTGCAAGTGACATCTGTCAGTGTCAAACTGATTTGAGTGCTAGTGTCCTCTAGTTTTTTTTTTTGTTCGAATATATTACAAGAGCTCTTTAGAAAAATGCATGCATGCAGTATTAAAAAATATAAAAGGCTGACTGATGCAGAAAACTGTGAAAAAACTATTTCTTTTCACATGTTCTCCATCCTAGCGTAGCTTGAATAGGAAAAAATGTGTAAACCTTGCAGCACGTGGGTGCTTGCCCCGATGCTACACTGTTAGCTGTGCTCTACACTACTCTGCTGACTGCAGTGCCATTGACATTGACATTGGAGCTTGCCCATTGATTTTTCCTCTATCCCACTCTTGATGGTTTTTTTTTTTTTTTTTGTTGATATGTATTTGGTTTTTGTTTCGCTGCTGGCATTGTAATGTGGAAGAAGAGAAAGCTGAAGGGTTCTTTGGCTTTTGTCAGATCATAAATTAGACAGATGTACCTATCAGTTTATTTACACGCCAAAAGTAATTATGATAATGACGGCTAATTTTATTAGAGGAGGCCAATGAATGTCAAATGAAACAGAAATGAATGAATGTCGCTAAGGGAATTTAATAAAACTGAGTGCTACGGGGGTCAATTGGTGATAAATCGTCAAAAAAGGAGTCAATGCAATCTAAAACCTCAATGACACAGTATTGGTGTTAAAAACAAATCGAATTAAACAGTATTGGTGTCAAAATGTCATCTTCCGGTTGATTGGCAAAATATAAAGCTTAATGACATGCAGATTGCGTAAACAGTTCCTAGTTTTGCTAACGAAAAATGTGGGTTTTTAGAGAATACAAATAAATAAGTTTAGATGTTAGGTTGATCATATTTCCATAAAATTTACATTTAAGCATGTGCTTGCATTAATTAATGCTTTTACCTAAAATGAAATAAAGTTTTGGCAAAGTTTTGTTTGCATAATTTTATATACGTGCCCATTTTTGGTTTTAAATGCGTTCTTGAAGCCCGCAAGTGTCAACTGTCATGGACAGCCTTAGAACAACGACCTTAGAATTAAATTTATTTAGCAAGAACTTTTCTATAGGTGAAGGCAAAACTTTGGGTGTAGACTTTAAAGGCCAGTCTTATGCCTCGGCATGCTAACGACCGAATAGTAGTGAGCCTGTTTTTTCTTATATCAATGACATGAGCTTTTCATTAGACTGACGTCCAAGAGTTTAAGTCTTATACTTAATGCAATTGCGCGACGTAAGTTGGAACTGAATAGGAAAGTTATTTAGTGTAGTGGTTTGAAGCGCAGGCGGAAACTTCAATATATACTTACACTAAGGGCGATGTCTGAACTAGTGGGGAAAATTAACTTTATTATCCCGTTTTGATTTTTATTAGTATTGACTAATAGCTAGGTTTAAATGACTTCAACAATTACACTGACATAAATGATTTCTCTGAGTTCAATTAATGCAAAAGATTGCAAGTTGATGTTATTAAATAAATAAAAAAATGGTTTTCTTTAACTTAAGTTCTTGATTATTACGTAAGCTTAATATCCGCGACACACGCTACGAAGCATGCATACTGTTCAAGTGTTACAACGGCATCACAGACTTACATACACCGTGTTATACCCGTAGGTGTTCCGTTTTACCTTTTAGCAACGAAACACGAAAAAAGACTAAATGACGAAACGAAAAGATGCGTACTGCAGTCACTTAATGCAATTATTAAACCAATCATCTCCTACGGGTCTCTAGTCTGTCAGACGGACATCAAAATTCAATTTAAATAAACAAGTAAAAAATAAATAAATAAAACTTTGGATAAAGAACGAAAAGCACACCCTGCCTCTTTACAAATCACACTTGCGAATGCCTAAGCCAGAACCAGAACCAGAAAGAGACCCTCGGAGAATACTGCTATGATGATTTGGGCGAACTGAACTCCGGATGGTTAAGGGAGGTGGCGTAATCAACAAAGAACTAATCACGGATAACTCCCTTTCTTACTTTTTCAGAGCTGACATCCCACAACTGGGGAACACAAGGGATTCACAGAGATTCGCGTGAAGGCTGCATCGTACACAGGCACCCAAACAACCTAGCCTATCTTAACTACCCCCGGACTTTTTCACTAAAGGTTATGTGGTAAAAGGAGCTCCCAGACTAAGAGAATCCACTTTGTCGAAACAGGACAGGGAGGAGATTTAACTCTTAAAGCCTTACAGCAACTCAGACTATATTACCACTTATTGTGATTTCAATATAAATTTGTTCGATCCTATTTTCAACAGAGAAGGTTAACTGTCAAAATGGTGGGATTGATGATCATGCAATTTTTTTTCCAAAACGTGAAACACGATATATCATTGTGGCTCTCCAAGAGCGACTGTCTTATATCTCGTAAAGGGGGAGGTTGATAGTACAAAAGTATAGTAGTTTAAACTACCAAAACTTAACAGACTGGAGAAAATCCGAGAAGTCCAAATTCACACTGCGCCATCAAGGTCGGTAATGATCTCACCGAGACCTTTGATGTCAAAAAAGGTTTTAGACAAAGTGGCGCGCTGTCATTTTGCTTCTTTAATATTGTACTTGAACGGATTATAAGAAATTTACAAGCCAATACCAGAGACACAATCTATCAGAAGTCTGTACAACTGCTTGCAACGATATTGGAAGAACTCAGAGGGGTGTCACCGGTGCGTTTGCAAGCATTGAAGTAGAAGCAGCCAAAATGGGTTTAGAGGTAAAACGAACTATAGGCTGGTAGCAAGAAGGGACAATTAACACAGACGAATTGGACAGAGCGTCACAGTGAGCAGCTATAACTTCTAGGTGGTGATGGACTGTGTCTACCTTGGCTCTGCTACTAATTTTGAGAATCTCATCATCGCAGAAATCAAGGAAGGATAACTCTTGCCAATTGCTGTTTTTCTTTTCTTTTTTTGGCTTATAAGGCCGTAAGGCCCTATCTCGAACAACTAACTACATAAGACCCTGATAATCCCAGTTCTACTTTACGGCGCTGAAACATTGACTTTATTGAAAGCGGATGAAGATATATTATGCTTGGTCACTTCGAGAGAAAAATTCTTCGTAAGATGTTCGGTCCCGTTTGCGTTGACGGGTTTTAGAGGAGAAGATTCAATGACGAACTGTACGAGCTGTACAGTGACATCGACCTAGTCAAAAAAAAAATCCTATAGGACGTTTGAGACGGCTGGGACATTTAGAGCGAATGGACACCAACGCTCCGGGCCGCAGACTCTTCGAATCTAACCCAAAGAGAAGACGCAGTAGAGGGCCTCCTCGCCGTAGGTGGAACGCACAAATTCAAGGGGACCTTAACCAACTTGGAGTGGGCAACTGGAGGCAATTAGCTAAAGACAGAGCTAAATGAAGAGGCTTATTGGTTGAGACCCAGGTTCACCTCACACTGTAGTGCCACTTAAGCAAGTAAGTCAGGTTTATCGCAATCCCTTTCTAGTATTTGCATTTATATAAGCATGAAAGTCGATTTTCATAAAGAATCGCATTTATATTCCTATTGTCTTATTCTTAGGACTTTTTTTTCCAGGAATACATATACTTCCAGGGTTAGGTAATTTTTCGAGACTGCTTATTAAAATTCCGATGCTAAAATAAATATTGTACTTGTCCGCAAGGTTATTATATATCAATCGATTTGTCTTGAAAAGAAGGAAGACCAACAAATTAATTTTAGAATGCAAATTTAATTTTTGTTTGCCTTCTGAACACATTTATGTATCCTGTTATGTCCTATAACACGTGTGCACATTAATCTGTGGCCACAGTCCGCCTAAGTCGAGTTAGGACAAAATTCAGTTAAGGATGCCAGAAGATGGTTTGCTATTTAAAGTTTATGCTGTACATTTTTTGCTCTATTATCTCTTGTCGTTACCGAGTTATGGACAAAGAAACAAGAAAATTCCAAAATCCCATGTTTCGGTAAAAATGAAAACTTGAAACTTGTTTTCTGAGAATCTGTAAAAACCGACCTAGGCGGTTATAGTTTGTGGCTTGGTTCACTTTAGAACCAATTTTAATATAATAATTAATTTATCTGATTAGTTCATTCATCGCTAAAGAGTTTGGGATATCAATCATTAATCTGTGCTTCCAAAAAACGAAGAAGTGATAATATAACCTTTTGCGCAAACCAAAAATTATAAACAATCGCGAGTCATTGCAATCGATCGGGCAAAAGTAGCTAAGTGTACACAATACCATACATACATATATATGTACGTTTTTATGATCATTTAAGGGATTTATTTTTGTTTTTTTGCCTTTGGTTTATTACGGGTAGGTGCGATTGCAATTTTGAAATTAACTTTAATGAGATACATACTGCCCCCCTGGCAGCTGATCTCCTCGTGGTGGGGGGCGGGCAACGTGACTGGGATGTGTGAATGGGGTAACTTAAATAGTTATTCCCATCCATACAATCCAGTCACGGCTAACAAAGCGCACACCCCATGACAAGACGACAGAAACGGGCCTCGGATATTGCCAAACCTGGTAAACCAGGGCATCCTTTGGAGCCAGGCCTGAAGGGTGTCAGTATGGAAGCATCTGGTGGTCGGCCTGTCCCGCTCGGCAGCCGGCCGGGTCAAACCCGAAATGGCTACGAGCTTCCTGTCAATGGTCTCGCGAACCATTACGGGGGTCAAGGGGTGAGCGCGCTGTGAACCGATAGGGGCACAGATAGACTCTTTGAGTTTCGACAACGGCATCGTCTCTTCAACAAAGCAGAGGTTCTAAAACTGTGGACCTTTCGGATGGGTGGAAGCTCTTCCTGTCAGGACTCGCACCCTCAATGCCTGCTCGGGCGGGAGTGGGGATACTCACAAGTCCCAGGTTGACAGACAGAGTATTGGAGTGGATACCATTAGGAGGGAGAGTTGCGATCTTAAAGCTCAAGCTTGAAAGATCAACTCTGGCATTGGTGCAGGTGTATGAACTGAACCTGAAGGTGATGAAGTTGATGCTGCCTTTGAAAAGGTTGCAGATATGGATTCTTTTGTCCTGATGGGTGACTTAAATGCACATGTGGGTGTAGATGTTATGAAATGGGGGAGCGTGATTGGGAGGAACGGTGATCCTGATCAAAACGCAAACGGAGAGGTTGTTGGATTTTTGTTGTGAAAATGGCTTATCCATCATGAACACTATCTTTCCACACAAAGCCATTCACAAATACACATGGTACCGTCAGAGTCTTCAGCAAAAGTCGTTGATTGATTTCTTTGTGGTACCATGATGTCTGAAGAAAATAGTTTTTGATGTTCGCGTATTGAGATGGGCCGAACTGTCAACTGATCATCACTTAGTGCTATGCAAATTGTATCTTAGCGAGAGAGTGCCTCCCCTACCAAAGCGTAAACCAAGGATGGTTACACGCATACGATGGGAGAGGTTACAGGACGATGAGATACGGGAGACATTTGCGCGCCAAATATCTGAAATGTTTGAACGAATTCCAACTGTTCCTTCAAATGTAGAGGAAGAATGGCAACTGTTTTCAACAGCAGTTATTGCCTCTGCGGGAGATGTTTGTGGAGTGAAGCGGCTTGGTGTGGTGGCTGGTGGTGAGAAAAGAACTGCTTGGTTTAAAACGACCGGAGTTCAAGAAGCCATCAGAGAGAAGAAGAGAGCCTTTAAGGTGTGGATTCACTTGGGGAACTCCGATTCTCGAAATCGGTACACTGAGGCGCGAAGAACTTGCAAATAAGCTGTGAAAACAGCGAAAGAACAGTCTTGGAAGGAGTTTGGCGAGAAATTGGAACGTGACCACAGATCTGCAAATAAGATGTTCTGGAAGACCGTTCGCCAACTCAGAGGAAAAAAGTTGAAGGAGTCAAATCCAAAGACAGTACACTTCTTTCCAATGAGGAGGACATCTTACGCAGATGGAGCGAACACTTTTCAGAATTGCTCAATCCCGAACAGGGCACCGAAGGTGACAGACCTATGGTCGAGAGTAGGGCGGATAGTAGTCCTACGGTAGAGGAAGTAACTTTGGCGATCAAAGCGCAAATCTGCTGGTGTGGATGAAATTCGGCCAGAAATGCTCAAGGCTTTAGGTAAACAGGGAGTGCAATGGCTCTCGCGTGTCATTAAAGTGGTCTGGGAATGCGGTGAAACACCTGGTGATTGGCAAATGGGGGTGATAGATCCTCTTTTTAAAAAAGGGGACAAAAGAGATTGCGCCAACTATAGGGGTATATACCTATTAAGTCTCCCTGGAAAAGTATTCGCTAAGGTGCTAGAAGCGCATTCCAAAGCTGTGGTTGAGGACAGTTTGGGGGATGAACAGTGCGATTTTCGTCCCGGTAGAAGCACAACCGACCAGATGTTCACTCTCAGAGTATGGGAGTATGCTAAACCTGTCTACACTTGTTTTGTGGATTTGGAAAAAGCATATGATAGGGCTTCTCGAGGCAAACTCTGGAGTGTTCTGCAGGGGTATGGGATTGATGGTTCCTTGTTAAGGGCGATTCAGTCTTTATATACAAACTGTAGAAGCTGTGTTCGGATAAACGGTGTTAAATCAATACCTTTCACTGTGGGCGTTGGACTCCGCCAAAGGTGTGTTTTGTCACCTCTCCTCTTCATTGTATATATGTATTGGATGTTGCAGCGCAGTCGTGGCGGGAAATGTTTCAAAGTGGCAAACCCAAGGATTAGTCATCTGCTCTTTGCGGATGATTTGGTCATCCTTGGGTCCTCCCAAACCGAACTTCAGCGCGCACTCGAAAGGTTTGTAGCCGTTTGTGATGATGCTGGGAGTAATGGTCGTATCCAAAAAACCCATTCAGTGCACTCTGCATGTTAGTGGAGTAAGTAATGTCAAGTTATCCTGTAGAATTGGTCAGGCTGGATCAATTTTGAGAGAGCTCGGCCAATCTGTTATAAGGAAGGCCGAACTTAGTGTTCAAGCTAAGCTATCGGTTTTTAACTCGGTGTATGTTCCAACTCTCACCTATGGTCATGAAATTTGGGTAGTGACCGAAAGAATAAGATCACGGATACAAGCTGCCGAAATGAGGTTCCTTCGCGGTGTTGTTGGAATAACTCGTAGGGATCGAGTGCGCAACACCAGAGTACGCGAGGCGCTCAATGTTGAGCAGCTACTTCTCCGAACGGAACGATCTATGCTTCGATCGTTTGGTCACGTAGTGCGTATGCCCCCAGACCGGCTTCCAAGACGCGCAATGGTTGCCGTGCCATCAGGTAGGCGACTCCGCGGAAGGCCTAGAAATAGATGGTTGGACCAAGTCCGACATCTCTCTTGGAGCCGTCTAAGGATTCCTATTGATGAATTGGAGTCGATGGCGGAGTATCGAGAAGGATGGAGAGTCCACCTGAGCATCCTACCCCCGCGACCCTCATGAAGGATTATCGGGCCATTGAAAATGTATGTATGTATGAGATACATACTTATGTATGTGTTTTTTTTTTTATGATTGAAAAAAGTTGTTTATATTAGGCGTTATTCGAGAAATACTTTATAAGTTAATTATGTTTTTTTGTTTTTTGTTTTTTTTTTATTGGTGCATTTTGACTATTTATAGAATTACGGTGAGCTTAACAAACGTTATTTATTTGGAACTTTACTTTAATTATCGTAGTTAGACGATTATCATCTTCAAATAATGTGTCTTTGCATGGCCATTATTGTGGTTGCAAACATGCCACGAAAATAAGTTCGTTATCTGTGAGATCAATTGATGTTCAAAAACGCATGACGACTTATAGTTTTGGCTGCAGACGAACGTCGATGGGTCCAAATCAGCAAATGCTTTTATCTTTCAGAAAACTGGGAGTGCTTTGAAAAAGTGTACATAAAATTGCATATTATAGTAAAAAAAAAACCCGGCGAAGCGGACATGACCAGCTAGTTGTTCAATACGGCAACGCTGCTGGGGACACCATCGCTGATTGGTCCTCAGTGCTAACATCTTAAAGACATTACACAAGACGTCGCCTGAATATACTAGAGTGCTTTCGAAGGTAAAAAGATTATAGAAAACCACTCTAATTAGAAGTCCCTTTTATTAAAATTTGGTCCTTTTTGCACACCCTTCAAATTTGCTAGAAATTCTTCCAATTCAAAACATTTTTGACGGCGGATCGAAATTCAAGTTAAAGGGATTCGGCTGTATATAAAAATTAGATAGTAGATGAACTCCTTTTCATCTGAGAGAATACAAACGCCTTCTTTTTTCATTTCTTTCATACTTTACATAATTCACGGAGCCACCTTGTCATTATTGTTTTTTATGACTGCTGTAATAATCGATTTACTTCCTTGACTTTTTTTCCCAAAAATTCAATTGAACACCCTATTCATCTAAATACACTCCTTTTCTCCATATAAGTACCTATGGCCCTGTGTTACTTTTTGATACGTTAAGTACTTAGCAAATAACCGCAATTATTAAGAACTTTGCAAAACCTAATAATCTGCAGTAAAGAAAGAAAAACATTAGAAAAATCATTAGATACACGACAAAAAATAAAACATGCAAGACTTATAATCTAGCATTGTATGTAAAAGAACGCAATTTGTTTACATAAGCACATTAGACATCCTCCATTACTAAGCACTTACTAATAACAAACGGTTTTTATTTTCATCCCACTACTGGTTTTGTTAGAATTTAAAAGATTATCGTGAAGCTTATATTGCACTTTTCCGGGTAAGAAACTGCAGCCATATGCTGCTGCTAAGGCGATTGTTTTGTAATTTACGTGATTTAAGGCTACAAGCGTACTTTATTTAAATTCCATATAATAAAATCTTTTTGAGAATGCATGAAGTAATTTACCGAAATAGAAATATTGCACCTTCAAGAGGTTGTAAAGTAAATAAAGGCTAACACGGGCTAGAACCTAAGTAAACAATATCTCCTGCAACTTAAGCTCTTAAGTCCCGGAAAATACTCGTACTATATGGACAAAGACTAATAGTGGTAAAGCAAATTTCTATTATTTTTGTCATTAGCAAGGCATTTTTTTTATTGTAACAAAGCAAATATTTGCGAAATTGTTAATAAATCTACGATTTAGTTGCGTTTATTATTTGTAAGGCGGGAAGTGCATGATGAATTCATTAGAGGATTTTACAGGAAATTTATATTTGCTAATGCAACAAGGGTTTACGTAATTTGGAGTATCTTATTGACAGACTGTGAGGTACATATACATCATTAAAGTGAAAACGACGACGACGTATAGACGAGTGGAAAATGATCGTAATGCATTTTGAAGTGGGAAATGTAATCATTAAAGTGGAAGAACAACAAAGTTTCATTCTGTGGTCATCTGATAGGTTGAGAAATTAATAGGATGCCGTTTACACAGACCACACACGAGTACAGTTTGTTGTAAATTTTCAACACAAATTTGAAACATTTCAATTACATAACGTAGCATGGATCTTGTCTAAGGAACTTGAACATATATTCATAGTCCCTTTCGTACACATGATTTGTGAACGTATTAAAGAACAAATGCGCGGTGTGGCTCTTTAGAATGCCAGCGAAAGACATGATAAAGCTAACAGTCTTCATGCCACCCACAGAGTTTTTTAGTTTAAATTGCCTTTATTATAGTAAGAGTTATAAATACTTGTTCGCACGCTCACGTCGTCCAAACTTGTTTGGAAATGAATACGTAATCTTAACGAACTAGGCAGAAGAAATAAAGTAATCCTCTATTGGACACCGGACCATGTCGGAATAGATGGTAACGAAGAAGCGGATTCGCTAGCAAAATAAGGTTCAGAAGACTCCTTTATAAATAAGCCCTGAACCATTCCGCTGAATAGGAGCCCACATCCTAAACAAAGAATTCAGGAAAGCAGAGAGATCAAACAGTGCCTACTTACTTACTTAGGTGGCGCTACAGTTCGGGGTGAGCTTGGGCCTCAACCAACAAGCCTCTCCATTTAGCTCGGTCTTTAGCTAATTGCCTCCAGTTGCGCGCTCCAAGTTGGTCGAGGTCCCCTTGAACTTGTGCGCGCCACCTACGGCGATGATTCCCTCTACTGCGTCGTCCCTCGGGGTTAGATCCGAAGACTCTTCGGGCCGGAGCGTTGGTGTCCATTCGCTCTACATGTCCTAGCCATCTCAGACGTCCAATACGCAGTTTTTTGACTAGGTCGATGTCGCTGTACAGCTCGTATAGTTCGTGATTGAATCTTCTCCTCCAAACCCCTCCAAACGGGACCGAAAATCTAACGAAGAATTTTTCTCTCGAAGCGACCAAGGATATCTTCATCCTCTTTTAATAAAGTCCATGTTTCAGCGCCGTAAAGCAGGACTGGGATGATCAAGGTCTTATATAGAGTCTCCTTAGTTGTTCGAGATAGGGCTTTACTGGTTTTGCCCTCGTTTATCGCTAAACCCGTTTTGGCCGCTTCCGCCTCAATGCTTTCAAACGCACCGGTGACAGCCCGCTGAGTTCTTCCGATAATGTCTATATCGTCGGCGAATGCAAGCAGTTGTACAGATTTGTAATAGATTGTGCGTCCGGTGTTGGCTTGTGAGTTCCGCACAATCCGTTTAAGTACAATATTGAAGAAGTCACATGACAGCGCGTCACCTTGTCTAAAGCCTTTTTTGACATCAAAGGTCTCGGCGAGGTCATTACCGACCTTGATGGAGCAGCGAGCGTTCTCCATCGTCAGCCTGCACAGACGGACAAGTTTGGCAGGGATGTCAAAACTAGACATGGCTCTATAAAGCTCTTCTCTATAGATGCTGTCATAGGCGGCCTTGAAATCGATAAAGAGGTGGTGAGTATCGATTTGGAATTCTTGGGTTTTCTCCAGGATCTGTCGAAGTGTGAAAATTTGATTGAAACCGCACTATAGGGTCCAATCAGGCTGTTGATAAAAGGTTTCAGGCGTTCACACAATATAGCAGAAAAGATCTTGTATGCGATGCGATCAAACAGTGTCAGCACCTGGAATAATACTCAAGGTCTGGGACAAACAAAGAAACTGCTAGGGAACTATAACCGAAAAAGATTCGAATGAATTATAATAAGCACTATAGACTCAATTAACACATAAAGAAACTAGGTATAGTCAGTGAGACTTCGGAGAACATTCCGGAGCCTTTTGGGGCACTGACAAATAAAAAAATGAAATTTCTGGTCAAATATTAAATATCACATGAGGATACACCAACCATAGACCAGCTTCTCGTCCTAAAACTCCTTAGAGAAACTTTACTAGAGACAGTGCTCTAAGAGTAGTCTATTCTCGCCGAAACTGAGTAAGAGTGCATGACTCTCAAATCTATTTCTGGAAACAATTGTCATGCGACGGGAACTCTAATGAGGAAAAAAACTTCTCCAGGATAGGGGACACAATAGACCATTAGGTCGCACTTCTCACAAATAATAATAAACACTTGTTTGAGTTCGAAGACTGTTGCTTTTTCCTCGAATTCAACAAAGAAAACTACTCCGCCTATAAATAAAACGAGCAATTGTGATGTGATGTAATTTATCTTCTTCTTCTTCCTTTTATCAGCGAGGTTATGATCCGAAAATAAGGGATCATAACCCTCCCACTTCGCCGCATTTCTACTGATCCGCCTGTGGGGTTCGCCTATTTGACCTCAGAAAATATCGGCAGGCCTGCCGATTTTGGGTCACTCGGTTACTGAGGCCAATGTAATGCCGATGTCGTCGCATTTGTCTGATCCAGGAGTTTATAGGCCTGCCTTTCCTACATCGCGATGTCTTTGGAGCGTGCATTGATATTGCCTTTTTAACGGGGTTCAAATGATCTCTTCTTTAACCGTGGCAATACCAGCTGAGCCGGTCGCGCTCTATTGGACATGTGATGTAATTTATCTATTGCCTATATTTGAATAATTAGTTAGTCCAGTAACCACAAAAATGAAATATGTATATATATGTATGTAAAAACAGAAAAACATGAGTCGATGAAGATATCAATAAATGTTAAAAAAAATAAACTGTTACAACTACGGACATTTTAATTGATAAAAAAAATGTTTAAAATTAATGCTAAGACCAAGTGCATTCATAACCAAACACTTTGTGATAAAAGTACGAATTTACATGCAGATAGCGCTTATTTCCATACTATAGATACGACTATATATTCTAGTTACTACTGCGGCAGTTGTGTGTCAAAGTGCATACGTACTTCAATCACTAACTGCAAGGTTAAATCCGAATATAAATTTGATTTTAACAGCCGAAGTAGGTTCAAGCACACGCGTTTGCAAATCCAATAAAAAAGATAACAAAAGTTATCTATTTGTACATAGAATAGTATATGTAAGTATATGCTCATATCAGGCAGACATATCATAAAGTTGGAAATGTTAGCATTTCTTTTTTTTTATAGATAAACGTTAAGTACATGTGCGAATATGAGGTGCGAATGGAATTTCGATATCGAACATATGTAGATAATAAATAATCAAACAAAGTAGAATATATTAAAATTCATTATAAGCATTGTCAGAAAAAAGAATAGCATACGAACAAGGGAAGCAATGAAAGTGTCCAGGTCTGGTGACATTAGTTATGGCTTTTGGATTTAGCTAACAAAATAACTTTGAACTTTAACCTCATGCAAATATCTTTGTGAATTATCTTGTTTTGTCTCCGCGTTTCTTTAGAACTTTGAACCAGTTACCAGAGGACTTACAAGGCTGAACCTTTGCACACATGCATAAAAAATCGGGCAAGTTTTTATGGTTGCCCATTTGATTTTGCAGTTTTCAAAATACAAGGTGTAATAGATAGTATTTTTACAATACCTTTAATTTAATTGCTCAGCGATCATCTGTTGTTTTTTGTCCATACCATCTGTGTTCGCGAATAATCTATCAAGACAAAACTTTGCGCACTTGCAGAGGTATATGACCGCAAGTTCTAAAGAAATTCATTCATTCATTCATTCATTTTCAATGGCCCGCTAATCCTTCATGAGGGTCGCGGGGGTAGGATGCTCAGGTGGACTCTCCATCCTTCTCGATCCTCCGCCATTGACTCCAATTCATCAGGGAGAATCCCTAAGCGGCTCCAAGAGAGATGTCGGACTTGATCCAACCATCTATTTCTGGGCCTTCCGCGAAGTCGTCTACCTGATGGTACGGCAACCATGGCGCGTCTTGGAAGCCGGTCTGGGGACATACGCACTACGTGACCAAACCATCGAAGCATAGATCGTTCCGTTCGGAGAAGTAGCTGCTCAACGTTGAGCGCCTCGCGTACTCTGGTGTTGCGCACTCGATCCCTACGAGTTATTCCAACAACACCGCGAAGGAACCTCATTTCGGCAGCTTGTATCCGCGATCTTATTCTTTCGGTCACTACCCAAATTTCATGACCATAGGTGAGAGTTGGAACATACACCAAGTTAAAAACCGATAGCTTAGCTTGAATACTAAGTTCGGCCTTCCTTATAACAGATTGGCCAAGCTCTCTCAAAATTGATCCAGCCTGACCAATTCTACAGGATAACTCGGCATTGCTCCTCCCATCACTCGTGAATAAAACCCCGAGGTACTTAAACTTCTCCACCTGCTTCAGTGGGACTCCACTAACATGCAGAGTGCACTGAATGGGTTTTTTGGAAACGACCATTACTTCCGATTTGTTCACGTTGATCTTCATTCCAGCATCATCACAAACGGCTACAAACCTTTCGAGTGCGCGCTGAAGTTCGGTTTGAGAGGACCCAAGGATGACCAAATCATCCGCAAAGAGCAGATGACTAATCCTTAGGTCTCCCACTTTGAAACATTCTCCGCCACGGCTGCGCTGCAACATCCAATCCATATATACAATGAAGAGGAGAGGTGACAAAACGCACCCCTGGCGGAGTCCAACGCCCACAGTGAAAGGTATTGATTTAATACCGTTTATCCGAACACAGCTTTTACAGTTTGTATATAAAGACTGAATCGCCCTTAACAGGGAACCATCAATCCCATACTCCTGCAGAACACTCCAGAGTTTGCCTCGAGGAACCCTATCATATGCTTTTTCCAAATCCACAAAACAAGTGTAGACAGGTTTGGCATATTCCCAGGCTTTCTCAAGAACCATTCTGAGAGTGAACAACTGGTCGGTTGTGCTTCTACCGGGACGAAAACCGCACTGCTCATCCCCCAAACTGTCCTCAACCACAGCTCTGGAACGCTTTTCTAGCACCTTAGCGAAGACTTTTCCAGGGAGACTTAAAAGAGATATACCCCTGTAGTTGGCGCAATCTCTTTTGTCCCCTTTTTTAAAAAGAGGAACTATCACCCCCATTTGCCAATCAGCAGGTGTTTCACCGCATTCCCAGGCCACTTTAATGACACGCGAGAGCCATTGCACTCCCTCTTTACCTAAAGCCTTGAGCATTTCTGGCCGAATTTCGTCCACACCAGCAGATTTGCCAACTTTTAGCGATTTGATCGCCAAAGTTACTTCCTCTACCGTAGGACTACTTTCCGCCCAACTCTCGACCATAGGTCTGTCATCTTCGGTGCCCTGTTCGGGATTGAGCAATTCTGAAAAGTGCTCGCTCCATCTGCGTAAGATGTCCTCCTCATTGGAAAGAAGTCTACCGTCTTTGGATTTGACTCCTTCAACGATATTCAACTTTTTTCCTCTGAGTCGGCGGACGGTCTGCCAGAACATCTTATTTGCAGATCTGTGGTCACGTTCCAATTTCTCGCCAAACTCCTTCCAAGACTGTTCTTTCGCTGTTTTCACAGCTAATTTGCAAGTTCTTCGCGCCTCAGTGTACCGATTTCGAGAATCGGAGTTCCCCAAGTGAATCCACACCTTAAAGGCTCTCTTCTTCTCTCTGATGGCTTCTTGAACTCCGGGCGTTTTAAACCAAGCAGTTCTTTTCTCACCACCAGCCGCCACACCAAGCCGCTTCACTCCACAAACATCTCCCGCAGAGGCAATAACCGCTGTTGAAAACAGTTGCCATTCTTCCTCTACATTTGATGGAACAGTTGAAAAGAAATTAACATAATTATAATAAGTATTTTAAAATCAAGTATAACTGGAAGCTACTAACTAACACAAATTGTGCGACTTATTTATACACGAAAAATAAGAAGCAGGTTGAATAACGACAACAGTAGAAATATTTGTTTTAAGGTAAGATATTATGTTGAAAAATAGTCTGATAACAAAAAAGTTACATCATCAAATTTCACTAATTGAAAGTATTTTTTAGATTGATCATAATTGACTTGTCTACTGTGTTAAGTTAAAATCTGAAATACATTAATAAATATTGTACAGTATTGATCAGTGTGATGTGCGATTTCAGACAACAGGTTTTGCCAGAATTTTCTGGCAATCTAATAATCTGCTTATAAAAGTTGAATTTCGGGAATCTTTTGAACGAGTCTGGAAGTATGAATAAAACCAAAGCAGTTTTATTTTCCGAACGAAATGGGTACGTAAGTATCTGTTAGGTGGCCAACAGCAGGGTCATCGTATTCTACTAATGTAGGATGCTTTATGATACAAAAAGATATTTAATAATTAATTTGTTAGAAAATATCGAATGCATTATATCGAGTATTGGCGATCCACTTGACAAAATGAGAACAGTACTTAGCATTAAGACTTCGTTCGGAACTTTTATTGAGCTTAGCCCGAGGAATACAGGATTGCTTGGAAGCTTAATACACTAAGAAACACAGCAATAGTTTTAACAAGGAATAATAAAAAAATATACTCTAATTCGAGTCGTGAATAGAAATGACCTTTCTCAAAAAAAAATTCTACTGTACTGTACTAAAGTACTAATTTTATGAGTCTTATCAAAACAGTGTCCTGAAAAATAATTATTATGAAATTCGATTGGGCACGTCGACCTAATATAGAACCTAATAGCCACAATCAAAATCTCTCAGTTTGGCATCTAATTTATATAACCCCACCCAAACTGAATGGTCGGCCTCTTCCTTATGTTTCAGTGTAAAGCATCTAGACACGATCCTCGAACCAAAACTTAGTTGAAAGCTAAATATTGAACAACGAATGAAGAGAGCAAGCATAGCTTTCTATCCATGCACCAACACTTTTGGAAAAAATGGGATCTTTAGCCAAGTATGACCCTTTAGATGTACACAGCCGTTGTGCATCCAATTCTCACTTATGGAGCTATCGTTTGGTGGTCCGCCATAAGTAAAAAGTACAATGTCGATAGATTCAAAAAAAAGTCCAAAGAGTAGTATGTCTAGGTATCGCAGGCGCCTTGAGACCCTGTCTAACGGATGCTCTAACTGTAATCTTACACTTAATCCATCTCTCGAATTACACATCAAAGATACAGCGTTATGCTGCGCAGTTCGGCTCAGAGAATCTAGGTGCCGGGTCGCTATGCCATATGGCCATAGTAACGTTCTAGAGACGCTTACTAGGACGCTACCTAGGACTGGTTGCATTTTCGACTGATTAGGTTAGGTTATGTCAGTAACTTTTCTCTTTTCAGTAACTTCCCCAACCAGGGCAGAATGGAAAAACGGTAAAGTAATCAGAGATTTTGATAAAACCATTTATACGGACGGATCGAAAATGGACTGCGGAGTCGACGCAGGCATTTTCTCGCGTATCGAAATATCTCTGTTCCATGAATTTAGCCAGTGTTTTTCAGGCGGAGCTTCTTGCGATTCGGATTATCGCATGCTGAACGTTTCCCCAACATCTAACCGCAATCTTACTTTCTTCACTGATAACCAAGCTACTATCAAAGCCATTGATTCAGCAATTCCAGAAATACCTAAACAGACTAAACACTATAATTTGGGTCCCAAGACACAGTCATTTTGAGGAAAACGAGCGAGCATATGATCTGGTCAGACGAGAGTCACCCCTTAGCGGCTCTCTGGCAGAAAAACTCAACGTTCCGCTAGGAGTCGTAAGGGTAGCATACATCATCACTTCTTAAAGTTGGCAAACCTCGAGCGGAACACGCTTTCTAGTTGCGCTGTATCGAGAAAGACATGGCCCAGCTACAACAAACCTAAATCAAATAAGCTGCTTAGCAGAACAAGACCAGATATTGCCAAAGCTTCTGCACAAGTCGTTGTGAGGTACGCTGATAGGAACCCTAATAGCATAGTGTTCAGTGGTCATGCCAGAGATGCCCCGCGCACTGTTACGATTTCCCTGATACAAGAAAGGCACCATCTTGAAGTGTCCCTCTGCAGACCTGCCTTCTGTCGCTAATACATCCTAACTGAATTTATTGGCATACAGTGCGAACCTATTGTTTTTATTCAATAATGCATGTATTATGATTGAAAAGCTTATGAAGCTATGTTCTTTAATTTATCTAGCCAGACATACACTTTAAAAGTCGGCTACAATTTATTATAAGTACAGATAACAATTGAATTGATTTTGATTAGTCTCAATAAAATTGTAATTGTAATGTTGAATTTATCATATGTAACTTAAGTGTCATACCTATCCAATTGCAGAGATTGATAGGCAATTGAGCCAACCAAAAGTGGTGTACCGCAAAGAATCCGATTGAGTTTAAAATTGTTTTTTTTTTTAATTCAGAGCCAAGCTCGAGTTGTCAGAATAAGTTTGTTATCCTTTTTTGGCTTTAAAATGGTCAAAGTGCGCTCTACAACACTAGGCACCATAGTGGGCCCATCGCAATCCCTAGGGAACCTTAACGGCGGAAAACCTAAGCCAATGCACTTAATTTCCCCACAGAATTTAAATAAATCCCTGTTCTGATTCATAGACCCAACCTCTCCCAGGTTACCAAAGAAGTATCTTCCAAAGTGTTTTAGTGTGCTCCGGGCAATGCCTTGGTATTCACAGAGTAGTTGTGTTATATTAGCTGAGACCTATAGTTCATTGTAGTACCTGCATGCATTCGTATTCGATAATTTTATTCTCATAGCTATGAATGCAGCTACCAGGTATATATGCAAGTATGTTCCACGTTACTGGTTTTAAAGAGCCCTGCATTTGTGAGGCAAAGCGCACTATTTCTCGCTTGTAATTTTGTTTGTAGGTCTAAGGGTAAAAGATACAAAGAAATCTCGAGTGTAGCCGTGAACGTAGTGCGTAGAGCACCTGTTATGGCATTGCAGGCTGTTCTTTTGTACCATGGCCAACATATTCCGCGTGTTTTTCTTACTCGTTGCGTTCCACCACAAACAAGCTCTATATTTAAGGGTGGATCTGACTATCACGATATACTTTCGGTGCAACATTACTGCTTTCATGCCCCATTTTTTCCCCGCAGTCCTCTTGCAGATTAAGAGAGCATTGTAAGCCTTACGAACGTCTCTGTCGAAAGAAAAAACATCTCATGGCTATGGAAATAGCACAAGACAACATCTGTAGAATGTGCAACGAAGAAGAAGAATCAGCAGAACATATATTATATCACTGTTTACTCAGAACACGTCCTTGACCTTGAAGCAGAAGACCTATCTGCTTCTTCTTCTTCTTCATCCTTTTATCAGCGAGGTTATGATCCGAAAATAAGGGATCATAATCCTCCCACTTCACTGCATTTCTACTCATCCGCCTATTTTACCTCAGAAAATATCGGCAGGCATGCCGATTTTGGTTCACTCGGTTACTGAGGCCAATGAAATGCCGATGTCGTCGCATTTGTCTGATCCAGGCGTTTATAGGCCTGCCTTTCCTACATCGCGATGTCTTTGGAACGTGCATTTATATTGCCTTTTTAACGGGGTTGAAATGATCTCTTCTTTGAACGTGGCAATACTAGCTGAGCCGGTCGCGCTCTATTTTTTGTACGATGGTCTCCTTGATGTGAAAGCTTCCACGGATCTTCGAACTTCTTATTCGATCAAGCTTTGTCACTCCTGCTGTCATGCGAAGCATCTTCATCTCAGCTGCCGTTAATTTACTCTCATACGTTTTGTACATCGTCCAACATTGTGAACCGTATGTGAGCGCTGGACGCACAACTGCGGTGTAGAGCCTTCCTTTCAACTAAGGGGGCATTTTTCTGTCACAGAAGAAAGCGGAATTTTCTCGCCACTTCATCCACCCTACGCTTACGCGATGATTGATGTCGTCATCACAGGTTGCTTTGCTATTGATCATAGATCGCAGATATTTGAACTTTTCGCATTTGGGAAGCACTGTTCCATTCAAATAAATGTCTGGAATAGGCCAGAGTGGATCAGAGAACGGGCAGCACAAGTACTCTGTCTTTTTTTTTAACTAATGCGATACCCGTTTCTCTCCAGAGCGTCCACCCACACATCAAGTGCTCGTTGCAGGGATGTAGGATCCTCACTTATGATGGCTCCATCGTCAGCAAAGAATAACTGATGTACCTTGGGGTGCATCAGTTTACCTTCAAGCAGATAATCAAGGACTGTAATAAAGAGCAAAGGACTTAAGACGATTCCCTGGTGCACCCCGACTTTGATTGGGTACTCTTCGGTTACTCCAGCGGGGCATCTTACTCTTGTCTTTACTCTTTCGTACATGTCCATGACCATCTGTACATACTTTTCTGGAACCCCTCGATGTCTTAGCGCCACCCATATCAGATCTCGTGGTTGTCTGTCGAATGCCTTTTCAAAGTCAACCAATACAATATACAAATCCCTTAAGGAATCACGATGTTTTTCCATTATGATCCTTATACTTTGGATTGCATCTGTGGTTGATTTATCCGAGACAAACCCGCACTGATCATCAGATAGCCGTATTATTTTTCGCAGTCGGCCCCTTTATACCCGCTCAACGATCTTCATGGTGTGTGACATCAGCTTGATCGAACGGAAGTTATCACAGTTTCGCGTATCACCCTTCCCTTTGTATACAGGCAGAAGGTAACTTTCCCTCCATTGATTCGGCATTGGGTCACCTGTCACAAATTTGGAGATGCAGAAGACCTATCTGCAAGCTCATCAAAAGCATAGTAGAGTTCATTACTAAATCGGGTATATTGAGTGAACTTTAAGATCAGAGGAAATCACAATAGGCCCAATGTGGCCGCTGTGATAAGGTGACCTAATCCCACCTCTTCAACAATCTACAAGCTTTACGGACTGTTTCCTGTATGTTAGGTTTCCAGTTTAGTTTCTTATCTAGCACAATACCAAGATATTTTGTGCGATCCGAAAGAGATAGCTCCACCACTGCTAGCTTTGGCAGTTTAAACGGTAGTATCTTATATTTTTTGCTGAAGAGTACTTACTCTATCTTGTTCGGGTTGACGTGAAATCTACAATCTTTAACCCATTTTCCGAGATTATTAAGTGCTGATTCCACGCTTTTACTTATGCGTCTAGGAAATTTCCCTAAACTAAAATCACCACGTCTTAAGATGCGAGTCATTAAGAACGTCTTTCGAGAGCTCACAATGAAAACTTTTATATGGTATGCTTAACTGATACGTTAATTCAACAAATAACAGCAAGAGTTTCTGCAATTAGCGAACATTTTGCATTAGATAGCAAAATGTAATCAAATTATTGGATCTGTGTTACCAAAATCGGATTTCATCTTCTTAGCAGAACTAACAAACAATTTAATTAAACTAGCATTGATTGATCAAAAGTTCAACTGTCGAATGAAAACTCTTAAAACTACTACTTAACCTTAATAAACAAGAAAATCAAACCACATTACTGAATGTTAAATAACTTCTTAAAAATTACAAAACCACCCTGAGAAAGGGAAACACCTCATTTTCATATATACTCGTATGTTCAAAACACCAATCATTTTTTTTATTCGCTGTTATGGCATAGTGTGAAATATTTGCACAATTCGCAACTTTGTGAAAGTTTTTTTTTTTTTTCTTCATCTTTTCTTTCTTTCTTTTATGCATTTATTTCTTTTTTTTTTTTTGATGCCACAATTCGATACAACACTTAGTTAACATAACTATCGTCGCGGACGGAAGAAGAAGAAAGTGAAATTTATCCGAAATAAATTAGCTATTGACCATAAACCCAACGTCGGAGCATTTTTTTTTTTTTTTGGCAGGTAGGGTGGTAGGGGAACCACTCTTGACATAACCACAATTAACGGGTTTAATAAGATTTTTCTCTACAGATACTCACGCCATATGCCCAAAAGAAGAATGTATGTCAGTCAATATTTATACCGAATTCGGTTCGTCTCATATAACTTCTCCCAATAAAAAAAGGTTGACGTAGGCCAGAAAAAGGTCACACCTTTACCACCAAGTTCCACCATGACTCTACTCTGTAAACTGTAAACAAAATGAAATAAAAAAAAAAACTTAACAACTTTCTTTTGGCGCTTAGTAGCGTCCAATACTGGATTTCTTCCGCATTTACGTGGTGTAAGGTGCATACGCACGCGCAACACGCCACACACAAAGAGCAGGTGAGCCGAGACTTACTCGTACTTTGGAATTTTCGCGCATTCTTCGTAAACAAATTAATGAGACGCACAAACGAATTTCGCTCACACGAAAAATTACGTAAAAAACAAGAAACAAAACAAAAAGAAAGGCCATACCATGCCACCGAGTGGACAACATTGAGCATGTAAAGGGTTCAAGGGTCCCCCAGCATGGTGCCGCGTCGCGAGCTACTGACAATACATAGTTGTCAGTTTTGTAATTTTCTTTTAACCTTTTTGTATTTTTTTTTTGCAACACCTCGTTGGCAATTATTAGGTGCACTAGCGTAGTAGGCCATTCAGACTGCTCTGAATTTGGAGCAGACAAGGCATAAATGGTGGCTTTGCGGTTGTGTTTATGTCTTCTTTGAATATCTTTGGGAATAGCTCTGCAATTGGCGCGCGATTTTCTTATTGCCATTGCATGCATTATGCAAGATGGGGAATTTATGACACAGAAATGTGTTTGTAGTAACGATGGATTGCAATCACAATCAGTCTGTCAATCTAATAATGTAATCGGTAACTATACGTCATTTACGATAATCCCATGAGCTGCGTTATTGCGTTTTCACCTTAGCTCATAAAAAGGTGTAATCGAGCATAGAGATGGTATTTTGTTCAGTCAGGCATTAAAAAAAAATAGTACGCTCTCCGTACCTATACGCGTTATACGGTTGAGAAAGATGAGCAAAACAATTTTAAGAAATATGTACTTAGACTAAGGCCAAGCATTTTGTTTCTCAAAATTAAATATATATATATATGACCCCCATTCAAATCATGGAAGTTTCCACATTCTTAGGTGACATGTTGCCCAAATATTGCTTCAATAAAAACTTCTCAGTAATCATGCCTCCCAGAGAAGACTGGAGTAACTATAATATAACTATAAAACGACTTTGTCTAGTATAAGAACGGATCCCAAATAGAAACTGAGATCGTTTATACCATATGTATTCCATGTGGAGGTCTGGACCAATCGTTTAGGTGCAATGAACAACCGTTCCTTGAACACTGAAGGCCCAACAACAGGTTTTTAAAGTGCCAGAGCCTAGCTTCTCGCAACCACTCATGTTGTGTGCGTTATATTTTTCACACGAATGGAAAGGATCTACAGTTTAATGCCGAATCCGATCGGCGATTTGAGAAGCTTTTTCGTGACAACAATACTCTCTGATGTTTGTCAGACGCTCGCGAGAGGTGCGACCGTGAAAAAACTTTTTGGTATTTTATGGGATTCGAACTTGGAACCTCATGCGTAGTGATCCGACACACTAACAACTTACGCCACGGCGCCCACTCTATTTAACTCACCTAAAATAAAATTCAAGATAGTCCTAGAAACCTTCAAGGTACTCCCAGAATTCGCTTAGAATAATATGGTCTTCCTCCCTGAATTTTAACCAACAGAGATCTAATTGAAGAGTCAACAGAAGCTATTTCAATTTCGTTTTACACATCCAACGAAATACAAAAAGGCAAAATGTAACTTTCCCCTATTTCTTCTTTTCAACTTACGACGTTCAATTGCATTAAAAGAGTACAAAGTCTCACAACTCTGACAGGAACCATACTCGGTGTCAACTGAGAAAATACCTATAATGCACGGACCTCGAGAGTGATGAAACCTCCTAATTCTGATCCAAACAGATGAGTTGTCCCCTATACGCTTTGCAGAAAGTGGTTTCATAATGGAGGAAATGGCAAGAGAATATTCAATTTCGAACCATGGGGATGGGAATATAACCAGGTTCACCAAAATTACAGCATGCTCTCTGGTTTTACGTTAGCATAAAACATCACAAGAAAACGGAAAAAGGCAACAAATGGCATGGGGGACTTGTACACTAATATCCATTACCTACATGATTTTAGGAATCATCATCCGTAGCTAAACAAAGCATGTGAAGAGAAAAGTATCTAATCATGAGCGGACCGACCTTACTTGAAAGCAATTAATCTAGTCCATCGTTTTATTCTGAAGACATAAACCAAGCTGATAGCAGGGATGGCCAGTCTGAAATGGCGTCCGGTGGTGGGAAAGAATGGCCAGTGAACAGGGGCTTAAAGTAGATGGAAATCAATACATCAGTGGAAATAGAATGTGGTGATACAATGAACGCTTTTTTGTGCACTTATGTTATTTTTGTCACCGCCATGAGCAACATTGACTCAGCAAAACTTATCTCAAATATCAGCGATGGATGGTTTTTGCTGATACAAACCGTTCACTACCCTGATTTGGAGGATCGTACAGGCATCACATTTGTTGTCTGCGTATTCATTATAGCGAATTGTTTTAAAGAATGTGGACAAATGTTGTCTTCCTTGCGCAATTTTTTTAAAGAAGTACAAAAGCAAGGTCACGTTGAAGTACGTGAGGCAAGATTTGGGTTCTTATATTTAAGGCAACGCCTTCCATAGACTTATGAGATACGCTGGTGACACGAGTATTATGTTAATGGAAAATTTAGTGTAGTACCAAACCTCCTCGAGAGGAAGTATCTCATGAAATTAAGAAGAGATCGTAACCCTATTTGCAAGGCTCATTTATTTAATATGCAGTCTAAAACTGGTCGACACTGAAATTAGGAAGAGGTACATCCCCACATTCTGAGGAGGCCTAGCATCTGAAATGGACCTTTCCCTCGCGAACCTTCTATTTTCGAGGGTTTAATGATTAGCAGAAGATATTCTATTCAGATCCGCTACGGAGCAAAAATTATTATATATTACAGGCTGATTGTTATCCATTCCCTTAAGGGGCTACATACCCCTATGTACTATGTACAGGTGGGTCAAATTTTCGATTTTTTCAGAAATATTAAGGGTATTCACTTAAACCCGTAAAACCCTCGTAAACCACGTAAACCGTATAAATTTATCATCGCGTAAATGACCTATCAAATTTTATATAAAAAAATATTTACGAGGGCTCCGTAAGTTTCTGCGACTATTTTGGCTCGGAAATCACCCTCGGAAAATAATACTGCTTTCAAAAATTGTGCTGCTGTCAAATTTGATTGAAACTATGGCAGACAGAGGTGGGAATACAATCTGATAAGTTTTTTCTTTTCACAAATTTTCGGCATTTTCATATGTTTGGCGACAGTTTGATGACAGTTGCAGAAAAGCTGATTCAATTGCGCAACTTGTTTCCGAGCGATATTCATTTGAAACACCTCGTAAATGTACAGAACTACGAGATGAGTAAATTTATCAGTTTAAGTGAATACCCTTATTATTTTCGTTTTCTACAACCTTCGAACTATATACCCTGAAAATTTCATTGAAAAATTCCTGAAATTAGCGAAGTTAAAGTCATTTAAGGGACTACATATACCTAGGCAAGGTTTATACAGGGTGGGCCAACTACAAGTTTCTTTTTAAAAATGCAATAAAATGAACAAAATGAAATGTTTTCCATGTGTTATGGCTCTATTAGTAAGAGCAAACATTCCCATTAATTATGGAACGCAACGTCGTTCAAGTGGCTGCCTCGGCTGGCTTCGCAGTAGCACATTCTATCACTCCAATTTACCAATACCTTGTTGATGGTTTCGCGCTGTAGCTCACGGATTGCTTGGATGATATTGGCCTTAAGTGCTTGAATCGTTTCCGGATTGTTGGCATAACATCGGTCCTTCACGGTTCCCCACAAAAACAAGTCCAAAGGGGTCAAATCGCAGCTCCGATGCGGCCAATTGACATCGCCAAGACGGCTGATAACACGATTTGGGAATTTGGTGCGCAAAAGACCGATTGTGGCATAACGCGCCATCCTGCATGAACCAGAGGTCGTCCAAATCCATGTCTTCAATTTCAGTAAAAAAAAAAGTCGTTAACATGGCTCTGTAACGCCCACTGTTGACCGAAACGTTGTTCCCAGCCTCATTTTCGAAAAAAAATGGTCCAATGATGCCACCACTCCCTCCACAATCCGCACCAAACTGTCACTCTCTGTGGATGCATTGGCTTCTCGACAATAACGTGCGGGTTTTCCGAGCCCCAGATGCGGCAATTTTGTTTGTTAACGTAGCCGCCGAGATGAAAATGTGCCTCGTCAGAAAAGATGATTTTTCGCCCAAAATCATGGTCCAATTCAAGCTGCTCTAAGGCCCAAACTGCGAAGCGATAACGAAGCGGATGGTCGTGCGCTTTCAATTGCTGAATCAGTTGGACCTTGTAAGCGAATAATCCCAGAGATTTGTGCAGAATTGTCCTCAGGCTAGTGCGTGAAATGTTGAGCTGTTGAGATCGATGACGAGTTGATGTTCGTGAATTGAGTCTCACACTCTCGGCTACAGCAGCCACATTCTCGTCTGTGCGCACCGTACGACGACGGGGACCATGAGTGTTGTCCACTAGCATACCAGTCTCACGAACTTTTTGCAGAAACTTGCGTACAGCAGGAGCGGTGGGTGCTTCATTTCGGCCAAAACTTCTTTTCAAAAAACGCACTTTTGGGCTACACAGCACTCACTTTGGAAATAACTTTTCAACATTTCCCAATGTTAACCAAGCGTAAAACGACTCATTTCGTTCCGCGGAGGTATGATACTGATTTTCTGTTAAGATTTCGAGCGGGAAACAGCTGTCAGTGTCAAAATAACCTATGATTTAAAAAGAAATCACTAGATGGCCCACCCGTTATATAATAGGTAATATACTCCGGGCAATAATTTTCGTTTCATTCTGCGCATCTGTCAGAAAAACCAAAGATTGCGGCCCATTGTGACCTATTTCATAATAAGAATCTTTACTTTAGTTTCGTTTTTGTTTTCTATGGTAAGGGGTCACAATCGTCCGCCGTTTTGAAATTTTAAATTCTGACAGATGCGCAATATATTACCTAATATAAGTATGTGGCTTGCAACTAGGGGTAGTAAAAAGGGGCAAATTTTGCTATTCTTTTTTATAAACATTTTTTTTTTAAATCCAATGAGTACACCTCCAAACCTTATACTTTCAAGTATGTACATAATATTGTATACAAATTTTATCGAAAAACATAAACTTTGGAGCTTTCCCCGGTAGGCGTTGAAAAAAAAAACTCGCAAAAAGTACCCTATTTCAAATAACCTTAGCTGTGTGTAGCCCCTTAAATGCTGATGGTATACGTTATACAGACAGTTCTTCAAGCAATCTAAAGCGTCTTCTTTCATTTGATTACATTTATCATATTTTAATACAAATTAAATTGCATAAATAAACAAAATCTAATATCGCAGCGTCTACGTAATTAGCCAACCATTAACCCTAAAACACATAATTTACGTCAAATTTAATTATATTTCTCACGTTCTTAGCTTCCACTAGACGTTTACGGGTAAAGAGAAATAAATTCCACGTGCGCTTACTCATAATAATTGATCAATTCATTCAATAGATGTCACTTATGGGTATACTGGTGGTATCTCTCCCGCGCGTCAATAGATGATTTTTCTTTTTCCTGTTTATTTTCTTTCTTCTACTCTTGTGCAAAGAAATTACCGGCAAAAAATAATAAGTAAATATTGCGAGCAAAAAAAACCTCAAAAGAATCAATATACATGCGTACGAATGAAGCGATTGAACGCCGAAGAATGACGCAATCAGGCATGTTAAAGGAAAGAATTAGAAAAATCACACCACTTTTTCTCAGAGACGAAGGTGATTTAGGCGGGTTAATATACTCTCCGTTAACGTAAAGGAATCTTTTGATTGATGTTGCTGCTTCTCATGGCAGATTCTAATAAAATTCAAGTGAAACGGAGCAAAGCGTTTAACATTGTCTTTAAAAAAAAAAACTGCATTGTGAGTAGAAATATCCCACGAAAAACTTTTCCAGTGGCATGTCTGTGTGCCTATATATCGTGAATCACACCCACCTGACAATGACACGAGACAACTCAGGCACTGTGGGACCATCGGTGGTTGAATTTTTTTATATAAAAAAAATGATGCTGATGACGGATGTTTAATTTTTGCAAAAACAAAAATCTCCTGAGAATTAAATAAATATAGAACCAAAATTGTTTATGCAATGTTATCATTGATATTAAGACAGTCATAAACACTTGCCGCACATAAAAATTTAAGTGATGCTGAGTGTCGCACGTCATTTTTACGCAGGGGGCTCTACAGCCTTATCTTAATGCCTTGTTGTTCAAGTGGCCATACTGATCAGAATGTTAGAAGCTTAGCTACTATCGCTTATTCAAATCATTAGTGGCGGGGATAAATGAATATTTAAGACTCCAAATAATTATTAATGACTTAGCAGCGGCTACTAATTTTTCCAAGTGGGTTGACGCAAGTAATGAAAATGCGGTGAAAACTTTTGTTATAGATGCTAATAAAATTTTACACCTTTGGCGTTGTCTTACTGTTTTGAATTTAAGTCCAGTTACACAATTTTATGATACTTGATCAGAACAGCGAATAACGTGAGGTCGGGGAAAGAGATATATGTTGCAGTAAGAAAAAAAACAGTCAAGGTTTCGTATAACGATGTGTCAACTCGAGTTCATTAACCGGCTCAAACCGCGTTACAGCTAAACCGAGTTACATTTGTATCAAACCGAGTATGCGAAACCGATGGAACGAACCGAATAATTAAATGCAAAAACTACATTAAAACTAGTTGAACACACGATTCGGTTTCTGTTGGTTAGGAAAAGGTAACATAATGCACTAGCACACGAATGTACCCGTATATAAAGTCGAGTTGGAAAGCAGTCTATCGTTTTTATGTAAACCGAGTTGCACTGTACGATTCCATACCTATTTGGAAATCGGTTTCGGTTCGGTTTCTCATGAGACGGTGGCACCTGAACTATTTATTCTCGTTTTCTCTCATTGTTAATTTTTTTTTTTCACTAGTTGTATTAGATTTTTTGTGTATGCGCTGTTTCGTTGAACCAAGTCAATTGAGCGTATACATACCGCGTTAAACCGAGTCTAACCGAGTTGCAAACTAGTTCAATATCTACTTTGAATTCGTATTCGTTCCGTTATAGTTTCTTATGTGACGGTGTCATAATTTTGTTGCAAACCGAGTTGGCCAAGCCGGCTTGCCGGTTTGCTTAAATTCCAAGTTGGGTTAACGCGGTTTGAGAAATTTCCGGTTTGGTACATCACTAGTTCGTAATCCCAAATTGATGCTTACAAGAGCACAATGAGGTAAGGTTTAGAACAAATTAGGTACTGAAGAACCTGAAGGCGTTGGGAAGATAGAGATAAACAGCATCAATCTAGATGGCGATCAAAATTCCGAACCAAGTCGACTGGACCGAAATGAAAAAAGCTACATGTGTGCTCATGTATCTACCTACACACTTCTCTAATATAATTAAAACTACAAGAAACTTTTAAATACATTAAATGATTGTGCATCTGTTTGATATATCTTTGGAAAGTTAGGAGTGTGCGATTTACAAGTTAACACGTTCGCGGACAGAGCGGCATATGCCGCTCTATTTTGTGGGGTTTGTTATGACACAACAACAACAACTGTCCGCGAACGTGTTAAGTAATTGCATTTAATTTTTTATTTTTTATTTTTAAATGAGTCTAGATGGATTTCTTTAGCGATTTTGATGATAATGATGAGATTATGAGGAATTTAAGTTGAAGTGACCCATTTAACTTTCCCGGTGTACGAGACATACTTTTCACTTTTGCGCTCACAGACAGCATGTGAGGTCCTATGTAGGGAATATTCTAGAGTCACGATGTACGAGACATACTTTTCGCTTTTGCGCTCACAGATAGCATGTGAGGAATATGTTGGGAATATTCTAGTCACGATTTTTTTTTTTTAAATCAATTTAAAATATTTTGACGATTCCAGCCAACTCAGCAATAAGAAATATATTTCTGAGCAATGCTATTTCTTCGCTATCAATAATCGTTCATGTTCTCTGATTCCTTCATACCAAAAAAACTACTGAACTAAAGATCTTTTAAGAGTAACGCCATAGAATCTTAAGAATTTAAGGGCGGGCAAGAAAAAGTATTCAAAGTATACATTCACTATAAGGTTGATACACATTTTAAAAAATGTTTTAAAATTTAGAACATTTAGTACAAAAAATGAGAATACAGAACAAGTTGAAGAATGCAATTTTCGATGGTCATTTCGAAAGTGTTTTTGTTGTTATGCAACAAGTTACCATTTGGTTATTTTTATATTTTAGAATGTGCTAGTTTTA
The DNA here is from genome assembly GCA_945910035.1 of Brachypalpus laphriformis. Lineage (NCBI taxonomy): Eukaryota > Metazoa > Arthropoda > Insecta > Diptera > Syrphidae > Brachypalpus > Brachypalpus laphriformis. The sequence continues at coordinate 43,312,083 of OX246756.1, forward strand.
ACTAATTTTAAGTCTTGAACCGTTCTCAAAAAGGCAGTAATACGGCATAAATTGTCGTATAAATAAGATGACCTTTGGAAAATCTCATAAAAATGCTAGCTATATACATATTGCTATAAAAAAATTAATAACCCTAGAATATGGATAGAGAATTGAAAAAAGCGAATAAATGCTAAAACTATTAAATTTGCATTATACCATTAAATGATTAAATTTGCATTATAGTAGTGATAGAATGTTTCATATTCAAAGAATCGAAATAATAAATAAGAAAGACAAAGGTCACCGTTGTCACTCACAAAATTAGAAGTGGCAGATAAGAACAAAATATTTTTTATTAAAGAAGAGAAAATAGTATCTTGAAGAACACTAGAATTTATTTCGTGAATTGTAGATGTGGAGACATTCAATGCATGTAGATTTTAAAAAGAATTATGAAGCAAAACTACTCTGATCAGAATGAAAAAGATTAGTACGTAATAAAGTACAAGTATTCCCGGCCTACCACACTTCGACTTTATTCCTTGAAGTCTTTTATACAAAATGGTGAAGAATCCATTAGTCCAGGTCAATTTGTTACTTGTCAGTAGTGATTTGAATAAGTGCAGTTCTTGGAAAGCTTTAACAATGCATAAGATTGAATATCGTGCCGTAAACAAGTTGTTCTAAGTGACCGAAGACTGAAAAGTAAAGAAATTGCAACCCAAACTGGATTGCCAGAAACAATACTTCTCAGGATCCTACATAATCATATTCGTATGAACAAGGTCAGCGTAAGATGGATGCCACTAATCCTGTGTGCAGTTCAAAAAGGGTAGATTATTGGATGCGACTTTGTGGTGAAGACGAAAGTCGACTGATCAGGTGGATTGTTGTTGGAGACGGAACCATAGTACTTTATTATGATCCGACAATAAAAAGGGATTTGATGGAGGGACGCCTTTCTAATGAACAACGCCCCAAAAAAGCAAGGGTAACAAAAGGCGTCAAAAGGAAAGTTTTGGGACTGTAAAGGAATTCCTATAATTGATTTTAAAAAGTGTAATGCAATGGTGACTGGTGATTATTATGTTTCACTGCTGCATAAACTTCGGACCGCTATAATAGAAAAACAAACCCAGAAAAATTGCAAAAGTTGTAACCTAGATTCAACCCCTAGCGACTACTTTTTTATTCAGCAAGTTGACGTTTGACTTTCAGGGAAACAAATTCATCAGTGATGTTAAAATTTTAACTGCCGCTTTAGGTAATTTTGAGGACAAAATTTCGGAATACTTTTTCGATGGCTTAAAAGCATTAAAAAATGTTAGGGAGAATATATTGAAAAATAATATTATTTGTTTCGTTTCATTTCTACTCCCTAAAAGGTCGGATGTACTTGCGCTTTACTACGTAAATACTTGTAAATGTTTAGTCACCTAAATGTCGCAACTATAGGTACGAAAATGCGTTTGTCCTATGAAGTGATTAACTAACGCTCTATAGTATGCTAGTACATTATGCCTCAATTGTTAGCCGACTTGTTTCAATCTTTTTAGCAGTTCAGAAGACCTTGTCTTATAATAAGAAGGAAGTATCTTTCTCACTATCAGGGTGACGTGGCGCAAGTGGTTAGTGTGTCGGACCACTGCGCATGAGCTTCCAAGTTCGAATCCCAGAAAACACCAAAAAAGTTTTTTACGGTCCCACCTCTCGCGAACGTTTGAGAAAGATCCGAGAGTGTTGTTGTCACGAGAAAACAAATCATAACATTTTAAATTTCCTCAAAAATGTTGAATCTGTTTTATTCGAATATTCTCTCCGGCATAAATACTGGGTTCATTTGCTCCAAAGTTGGTCGGTAGAAAACTGTTAGGAAATGACTTTCAATTTACCAGGGCAATATATTAGGTTTCATTGGATTTATACCTGTTGTTTTAACCTACGACGAACGCATTTTATTAAGATAAGGAGAAAAAAAAAGCTGTGTGGGATTATGACATATATTCCTGTTATTGAGAAGTCATCAAATGTGTTTAATTCAATCGCAAGGATGTACCTATTGTTAAATACTAGAAACTGTACTTTCACTTTCATATTATGACTTTAGAGAAATCCTAATAGTATAAACTCCTTATTTCGACTTGAAAAATTAAAGCCACGAATGGACCACTGGTTGGGTTAAATTAACCTATTGTCTAAGCAAACCTTTTATCAACAGCCTGATTGGACCCTATCAGTGCGGTTTCAGGCCAGGAAAGTCCATCATCGATCAAATCTTCACACTTCGGCAGATCCTGGAGAAAACCCAAGAATTCCAAATCGATACTCACCACCTCTTTATCGATTTCAAGGCCGCCTATGACATCATCTATAGATAAGAGCTTTATAGAGCCATGTCTAGTTTTGACATCCCTGCCAAACTTGTCCGTCTGTGCAGGCTGACGATGGAGTACGCTCGCTGCTCCATCAAGGTCGGTAATGCCCTCACCGAGACCTTTGATGTCAAAAAAGGCTTTAGACAAGGTGACGCGCTGTCATGTGACTTCTTTAATATTGTACTTGAACGGATTGTGCGGAACTCACAAGCCAACACCGGACGCACAATCTATTACATGTCTGTACAACTGCTTGCATACGCCAACGATATAGACATTATCGGAAGAACTCAGCGGGCTGTCACCGCGTTTGCAAACATTGAGGCGGAAGCGGCCAAAATGGGTTTAGCGATAAACGAGGGCAAAACCAAGTATATGCGACGAATTGGACAAAACGTCACCGTGGGCAGCTATAACTTCGAGGTAGTAAGGGACTTTGTCTACTTTGACTCTGCTATAAATTCTACAAACAAGATCAGCACAGAAATCAATCGAAGAATAACTCTTGCCAATCGCTGTTTTTTGGGCTTATAAGGCAATTCAACAATAAAGCCCTATCTCGAACAACTGAGGAGACTCTGTATAAGACCCTGATCATCCCAGTCCTGCTTTACGGCGCTGAAACATGGACTTTATTAAAAGAGGATGAAGATATCCTTGGTCGCTTCGAGAGAAAAATTCTTCGTTAGATTTTCGGTCCCGTTTGCGTTGACGGGTTTTGGAGGAGAAGATTCAATCACGAACTATACGAGCTGTACAGCGACATCGACCTAGTCAAAAAACTGCGTATTGGACGTCTGAGATGGCTAGGACATGTAGAGCGAATGGACACCAACGCTCCGGCCCGCAGCGGATCTAATCCCGAGGGAGGACGAAGTAGAGGGAATGATCGCCGTAGGTGGCGCGCACAAGTTCAAGGGGACCTCGACCAACTTGAAGTGCGCAACTGGGGGCAATTAGCTAAAGACCGAGCTAAATGGAGAGGCTTGTTGGTTGAGGCCCAGGTTCACCCCGAACTGTAGTGCCACCTAAGTAAGTAAGTCTAAGCGCAAAAAAAAAAATTATTTTTACTCCTTTTTTTTTGGGGAGGGGAAAGAATACAACGATGTCTTAGAAAGAGTACATAAAATGTGAATGAATCCACAGCTGTCAACTATCAAACGCGAGCAAAAGTTCACCTAATCCTTTTAACTTGTGCTTCGTGTTGGAGTCACGTAACCTAGCATTACGTTGCTCTCTTTGCCAAACTTGAGGTCGAAGCGAAAGCGACATTGTATGCATTGAATTCCTATCGTTTAACAATTCGCGAAGCCCAATTCAAAGCGCTTTTGTGTTTCAAGTATTATGCTTCTACGCTTTGTTAAAAAAAAGTTTTTGGAAAGTATTCGAGTAGAGAATCACCTCCAGGTTTTAGAGAGTTGACAGTTTTAGTTTTTTCTTTAAATAGAGAAGCGAACGAATTGAACAAAAAATAGTTCTAACAAAGGCTAGATTTTACTTTACCGGAAATGTCGAAAATTAAACTTTGTTTTTTGTTTAGTTCGATAGATTAGCTCACGTTGAGTACGAATCTGTAATTTTTGGGCTCTCTTACCGGAGAGGCGTAACCCGCCCCCAAAGTTTCAAAAAGGCAATATAGAATGATATCAAAATTTCGGGAATGGAGTATCCAAATTTTTAAATTATTCTTTTGTTGTAAAGATAAAGATTTATATTAACAAATAAAAAAGTTTCACCAAAATCGGTCCACAAAAACCAAAGTTATAATAAAAGTAACTATACCATCGGTCGATCGTTCGAGATCGACCATGTGAGAAACCCTGAAGAAGATGAGCTCAAGAGAAAAGAAAAAGAAGAATTACGTACATAGATCCTAAAGAAATTTAGCGATTGAAAATTTGAGGAAATAATAGTAAAAAATTCGCGCGAATTTTCCGGAAAAGTAAAATTTTGCCCTAACAAATTAACTTCCATCCACAAAATTTTTACAGATAACAATCGTATGAATCGAATATAAATATTTTCATACAAAAGAAAGTACATATGTACATATATGATCTTCAAGACAAGTAGCTTCCGACGGTTGTTAAACATTTCAAATGAGACTCACTTGTTTTTAAAATCGGAAATGTCAGACTGCCAGCAAAATAATAACTATAAAAATACGCTAACAATACAACATCAAAATGATTTCATTGTTTACCAATATTATCTTTATGTCGTTATTTTATTGCATTTAGCGTGAATAGCTGATACATTTCTGATCTATGATTCACCACAACTTTCAATCTATTCCAAAGAAACCCCTTCGCATGCCTCTTTTCGGCACCCATGCCTGAACCATAACAATCGACGAATCGCGAAAAAAGGGAGAAACAAAAAAAAAGAAAAAAACGTCACGGCCACTCTTCTCGCAAAAACTCGTTATTGTTCCATTTCGCTTCTTTTCCATACAAAATTCACAATCATCAGCCCTCCTTCCTGGTTAAACATTCACAAACATCTATTTTTATCATAATCAGACCGACGACACGACAAACGCGATGGGAGAGAAAAAGAACGAAACGCTGAATAGAAGAGAGTTAGAAGAGTGATGCAATGTTGTATCCACACCATGTGCGTTTGGATACCGATTTCGTTTTTTCGGGGGGTGGCTGCTCGCGTGATTTGATTTGAGCTGAAATTCACCACCCCACCCCGTCTGTGCTGTATTATTCATTCAGCAGCAGTTAAAAAACCAACCCACCCCATACACACCCACTGTCAACACTTACCTTGGCCTATTTTGCATAAAGTGTTGTCCGCCGAATATCACCAACATATAGATACCACAGTAGTAAAACACCCAGGTCCAGTTCTCCAGCATCCACTTCCGTGTGCGCTGATGAATGAAATCATTTTCGAAGTCGAAAATGTACGAATAATTCGGTGTCACACTTATGTCCATGTTGATCATGCTGACCGCTGTATAGTACTCGTCACCGATCGGGATGGGATTCGCCAAAAATTATCCAAATAAACTATTGTATCCGGTTTGAGTAGAGGGAGGGGACTCTTCCCAGTGGAGCAGTTGGAATGGTTTAGAGAGGTGAAGAAGGCGATAGAACACACTGTCACGGAATGTTGTGGGGAAGCAGCAAATATAGAAACAAATTATGTCACGAAACAGCAGACAGAACAAATTATAACCGAAAGCACCGGGCAAATAAAATACACCACTATGCTGCCGCACTGAGCGAATGGTCAGCAGCGCCAGGGACAACGACGGTCGACGTTGATAAAAAGAACAACCGGAGAGAGAAGAAAAAAGAAAGCTAAAAACTGAACTTTTTCTCTATGGGGTTCGCATGCAGCAAATTTGTAATTCACTTTTTGTTTTTTTTTTTTTGTTTCGAATTTCGTTGGACGAAAGGATTCCTGGGGAGGACGCGCGCTTTGAACTTAAAATTTCACGTTGAATAGCCGACGACGATTTGAACACGTTGATTTCGATTTGGAAAAAAAAACTAAGTTCGGAGGAAGAGAGATTCAAATCAGAAATTTCTGTGTATTTTGAATGAAAGAAAATTGTATCCTCTTTTTTTGACTTTTTTTTTCTTACTCCGAAGGAATTTTGCTTCCACACTTCACTGTACTATGTACTTGTAATTGTACTTGTACCTGTACTTGTGCTCGTTTCGACAGCCGGCGTCTGCGTCTGTCAGAAACGAAAACGATTCATTGGTTTTATCGTGAATGGTGGCAATTTTTTCGAATTGGATTTGACGGCGCTCTGGCTCTCTGACGGTGCGGTGTTTTTCAGCCATTCAGCCGATTGATGGGAGTAGTGATGCCACTTGATTTTTTAAAACCGCTGCCTAATTTTTATATAATATTAATATTCAGGGTTATCGTTAATAAATTTTCCATCGGAATTTTCCATCCGAACAAAAATTAGGTATCTTCAAAAATAAAGAAAAAATTCATCAGGAAAAAATTAAATATCGCGATTGCGTTGACAATTCTCCTGAATTGTTATTCATGATACCTATTTCTTTTCCGCGGAATTATTTCCTCTTGTTTGAAGGTACCTAATTTTTGTTCGGGGGAAAAATTCCGAGGGAAAATTTATTCACGATAACCCTGATTACGAAAATTGGTAAGCGGTTTAAAGGCTTAAACAAAATATAAACGTCAAAACTGGATAAATGTTGTGAAATAAGCTTCGTTGGAGTATGTACTTTTGGCAAAACATCACTTAAAAACATAATACACACAGTAATTAGTTTGTGCGAGTTTTTTGGTTGGGAGTTAGTTTATTATTGTAATAATAGCATAGGCGAACCCCACAGGCGGATCAGTAGAAATGCGGTGAAGTGGGAGGGTTGTGATCCCTTATTTTCGGATCGTAACCTCGCTGATAAAAAGGAAGAAGAAGAAGCATATGGCACGGAAGCAAAGGAGTAAGGAACACTGTTGTATCAATGATTATTTCTATTCAACAGAGACACAAACGATAAAGTTTAGTCACTGGGTAAAATTGAACACTAATTGAAACGCGACATTAAAACATGAGAAACATTACGTATGTGGCGATCTTTGTTCAGCCATCATTATAATTTAGATCGCAGGTTGGTAAAATAGTTTCAATACCGGAACACAGCGAATAGTTGCGTCCTAATGTAAGTAGTACGAAGTGAAGTATGCTATGGTTGTCGCAGTGGCTATGCCTATTGTTGTGGTATGGGTCGATTGGTGTTACTTAGCCCGAAAATGACGGTTTCATAATATTACTTCTTAAAACTTCTATAACCACTCGCTAGCCCTATGAGCAGAAAAAGAAAGAAGACAATGGCTACCCAGAAGGTAGAAAAAGTTCAATATGGTGACAGAGAGATGCCACAACAGTAAAGAGGTTCGGAGCTTCAATAAACATGTAAGGACACAATTCAAAGTTTCGCTACTCAAATCGTAGTCTCAGAAAAATAGGACGGGGAAATAGTAAGTAAAGTAAAATATAAATAAAGTAAAGTGGGAAATACACGATACAACTGTTGTACCAACGGTGTTGTATACGAAAATTGTATCGTGTGTATCCACACAACCGACCATTGTACCGATATCGTATGGAGATTATATGGTGTGTTTGTGTAAAATGACTGAAAAAAATGTCTGATTGTTCGTGAATCGTACGTAGATTATAAATTGTGTGTGCTGCATACAACGATGTCGGCACAACAACAAGTCGATACGACGGTTGTACCGTGTTTTTTTTTTCAATTAACAACTGCAAGTTTAGAGAGACCACTTCTACATGCTAAAAGGCTATGAAATCTAAAATTCTGCTATCAGGCACATCGATATTCTCCACCTTCGAGATAACCAATCGCTCCAACCACTCGACCGGCCTCCGACTTTGATGTTTTTAATTCGGAAACAATTGAAGCTGCAGAAGATAACTTAGTCGGTGCGCAGCGCAACCTCTTAATTTTTAAAAAATGTAAGTGAAATAGGAAGTAAAATCCAAAAAAGTGAAGTTATACAAAAGATGCCGTGACATAAAACCAAATTCTAGCCAATTTGGTTTTATGTCACTTTGAATTGCATATAAGTACATATATGAGTACCTATATATAGAGTAATTCATATTCCGGCAGATAGCTGAGATTTATCTGTCTAATGTGAATCTCTCCGCCAATGGATTAGGTTTCGATGGAGCATAGTCCGGGTTCTGTAGCGCATTTGAATAATTTTTATTGGTTTCACGAACTTAACAAATAACAATTTTGATAATGTAAACACAAATGTTAAACAAAAAACTAATGAGTATAAATTTTGAAGAAATATGCAATTAAAAAATCACTTCAGTATACAATCTTGATTTACTACAGCATCTACCCAATTAAACCACTAACACTCGGCACTCTAATTATCACTTTTAATAAATAAAATAAATTTCCGTTTATTCACCAAAATTATTGGCTCAGTCTTTACATCATTTGGTGAGCTGTTAAATATGATCAATCCCTTATACATTAATGAACACTGTGCGCTGCTGCTGTTACATCTGGTTGGCCTAAGGTTGCCCGGATTCCTAGTAATACGGCTGAGCAAAACCGACGCTGACAAGATTTAATTCCAAATATTCTGTCAGCATGTTATTTCTCAATTTATAGATGAATATCATAACACTCAGTAATAACCTGCTCAATATATATCTCATTAAGAGTATCGAGCATTATTCGAATTGGAGTATAAATACTACACTTTAAGGTAACAAGCATAGCTTTGCTTTGCAACAATTGAAGTCTATCTTTTTTTCGTTGTTGACTAGCATACATACAGGGTGAAACAGTATTTTAAAATGTGACAACACGATGGTATTATAAATTAGAGTTGCGAAATCGATTTTTTTTTTCTTTTTTCGAGAGTAGGTGAAAATCTTCAACAAGACACTATGAGGATCGACAGTGCGTGCTCATAGTAGTGTGGGATTCTTACCCACTAAAAAACCGCCCTTCAAAACAGACTCGTTTTTATTTTGACTACAACTAAGTATTCGACTCATTTCACGAAATAACCTTCCGATTAGAAGTTCCTGCTGGCTCCGCAGCTTAGACGCGGTTACTTATAGGGCCAAGTCTAAAGGTTTGGCTCTTTGTAGACGGCGTAGTAAATTTCCTTCATTCATAACTTGGAGGACTGTAATATTAACGTGACTTTCTAGTCGACTTTTATGCTTTCTCGCGTAGTTTTTGATTTCGACTTTGATTATTTTAATGCCAAGATATCTGTAGATATCGCTGTTTCTGATATACCATGGTGCATTAACAATACCTCTTAGAACTTTGTTTTCAAAAGTTTGTAAAATTTTAATGTTACTATAGTATATTTATTATCTAGTTCTTTGCGTTTTTTCATTACATGCGCTTTCCATTTCAGCTTTGCATCAAGTGTCGTTCCAAGATACTTGGCCTCATTTGCAAACGGAATTTGAACCGAGTTTGAAAAGATCGGCAAATTATTTGTTTTCTTAGAAGTAAAATTTACTTGGACAGGGTCTCATTGAGTGCGATTCGCCAAACCTTCGTCCATTTATTTACTCTATCCAAAGCTTCTTGCAGTTTTTCTTTAGTATCGAATGTTAATACAATTCTTATCCTTCTTATGAAATTAATTTTCTTTGCTACTTCCCCACATACATATATAGTCTGTGTGATTTTGGAAATTCAGCTTAGAATATAGCACTACACCAAGGTATTTAATATTGTTCACACATTCAATAATATCCCCATCCATTCGCACTGTAATTGGTTCAGCCATCTTAAATTTCGTACACTTAGATCTCCTCACATTCAATTTTAATTTGTTCACTTTGAGCCACCTCTGCACATTCTGTAAGTTCACATTCAATCTCTAACGTATACACTCCACATTCTTTCCGCTTACATAAATTAGAGTATAGTCCGCAAATACATAACATGATCTTACAAGACTGTACGCATTGGGTCCACTGGGTCCGACAACACTTCGTTCACCTGTGATCTTCCCTATAAATATGATCTAAACCACTTAAGTTCAATACCCTTAACACCATACAATTCTAGTTTTCGTATTAATATGTTCCTATCAATCGTTTCAAATGCCTTTTTAAAATCCGAGAATACAGCTATCACTGAACTACCATCATCTAATCACTCAAATAACAGCCAATTTTATGCTGTCTCACATGACTGTCCTCCTCTAAACCCAGCATATTAACAAGACGAAACTCCTCATAACTGACTGTGATGACTACTTCCTCAACTGGTATAACAGTTGACGAGGGAAAATTCCAGATTGTACGGATGCGTTAAATATTTTCATCAGTATGGGACCTATAATTTCTATTGACTTGTGAATCATGTCCCGGTTAATTCCGATTACTATATGGTATGTCCTTCTTATTATTACACTTCCGAATAGTCTCACATAAGGTTCTTTCATCACAATATCGAAATTTGAACGTACAAGATACATTTATATTTGGTTTGAAGTAATACGCATTTGGTATTGATCTATTTATATCGCGAACATTGTCTACAAAGTATGCATTTAAACCATTTGCTATCTATTTGTGCTTACCTGATTAGCATTAAGCTTCATTTACCATTCTGAGAAGTTTAAAATTATTTAAGTCGACAAAATGATCGAATTTGGCCTAATGACGCTTGACCTTATATCACGGAACCGATAGAAACAACTCTTTTATTTTTGCACCAAATGTATGATACTTAACGCTTCGGTTTTAATAAAGTGAAGTGTTTTTCTTTTATCCGAAGTGAGGTAGTGCATCAACAAAAAGGAAGTAAATCACTTCGGTAGTAGTGAAAGTCGCTGCTCTGCTCGGTGATGTTCATAAGCTCACCTGCAAAATATGATCGACTAAAAGCATGCTCAATGAAAATTAAGAATTGTAAGAGAATACCGTGAGGTGATCATGCTACTTAGTTTTGGAAATTATCTCTCTGAAAATACTGAGAAAAACAAGTTATTTCAAGGTCTGAGAGTGACTAAAGGCCCAGGCCCATAGAATCCGTTGCTCCGTCGTTCCGTTGAAGGTTGTCGTTGAAGTTGACGTATTGCCGGAGAGAACAGTCCCATAAAATCCATCGCATACGTTTACGGTTCACAGCCGATGACATTTTGTATTGCTGAAAGTGTTTTCTCTAAGCTATCCTGGGAAAAATTCACAAATATTTCAAATTGAATGTCAATCAATTTTCAACGGCGATGACAATATCTCGTCATTCTGTCAATGTTTCCACAAATGAATATGCTTACTCTCAATTTGTGAATTCATGCTTCCTCCAATGAAAGTGCTTACTCTCGTTTTGTGAATGCATGTACTACAATTTGTCAATGTGAGAACCTTCAATGCGTGAATGTGTGAAACTGTCAACGAATCAACGGACGGAAAAAGTAGAAAGTAAACCTAATTTGATCCGTTAATGTTGACGTATCCGTTGGTATAGGCCACCTTCCATAAGAATGTGTGTATTTTATCTAGGTGTAAGTTAAAAACGACGGAGTAATGGATCAACGGATTCTATGAGCCTGGGCCTTTAAGGATCAATCTTTTGACAAGGTAAATCAGGGTTTAAAGTGTAGGCATGTGAAGAAAATGCTTCACATCCAAGGGGAAATATTTTATAGAAACATTTGTGGTGGAAGTACTAATAACGAAAATCCATTCAAAAGTTTGGCACTAAACATGATTAACTAAGCTCACGCAAATCACTCACAATTTCAGGAAGTCTCACGCGCAGCATGAGATGCTGGTAATTATTATCGCTAAATGTCGGTGGCGATAATAATCTCGTGCAGTGTGTCAGATTAAAAGAGAGATTCCAATGAAGGAATTATAAATTTTAAAATTATAAGAATTTTTTTTATTAAATAAACTTATTAAATCTGGCAATGCTGCTTTATAGAGTTGTCAAACGATATTTTGGAACCGCGAAGAATTAGATTGCATTTCAAACATTTTTCTCGAAAAATTTGCGAAAAATGCGTCGTTCTGGTGCCCCATCTATGAAGACTTCTCTCACACGAAGGAATGAAGTCCGTTCAACATCCACGTCAAGAGAAATCTTCAAAAATCCTCCACAGGATAGCGAAATCACCTCATTCATGCCGACGTCCACAGAAAAAGAGAACGTCTACCACCGCAGCACAGATGCCAGCAAAATCCTGTACAACGTTGTCTGGCGCAAGATCACAACAAAGAAGCACAAAACCTGGGAAGGCGATGGCAGCCTTGAGGTAAGGAATAAAGTTTGCATCCTCAAAAGCGAGACTGGACAGTTCTTGGGTTCCTCCAACTCTGTCAAGACCGAGGAACTGATTGAAGGAAGCCTTGTGGTGATCAGTGGTAAGGAGGTAGAGATCCAGGACCAAGTTAAGAACTTCAAGGAGTTCTATGCTAATAGGAAGCTCCTACAGGGGTCCGCAAATGAGTGGAGCGAGCCAGACGAGAAGAAAAAGAAGACCAAGCACAGCATTTTCTTCCCCATGATGCATTCGAGTGCTCCTAGGATGCCGAAAAGTGTTTCGGTTAAGGCTGAGGTGAAAGAAGTAGAACCCCTTATTCTTCCAACTCCAGCCGATGAAAGGAAGTTCAACAAGTTGAATCGTCCGGTCTACGAAGTGCGGGTTGCACCAGCACTGGTTCAGCATCTGCGTCCGCATCAAAAGGAAGGAGTTTGCTTTCTATATGAGTGTGTCATGGGTTTCAAAAATCCAGACTGCTATGGAGCTATTCTCGCCGATGAGATGGGTTTGGGAAAGACACTGCAATGCCTCACACTTTGCCATACTCTCTTGAAACAGGGTCCGTTCGGTGGGGATAGGGTCCTCCAAAGGGTTTTGATCGTAACTCCCAGCAGTTTGACCGCGAATTGGAACAATGAAATCAACAAATGGTTGAAGAACGAGCGAATGTACGCGTTTGTCGTCGATGCCAAGCACAAACTTCAACAGTTCTCCCATCAGACTCACATTCCTTTCGTCGTTGTTTCGTATGAGATGTTCCTCGGACATTCCGACGAGTTCCGAGTGCTAGACTTCGATCTGGTCATCTGCGATGAAGGTCATCGATTAAAAAACAGTGCCACGAAGGTTTCTGTCGCTCTGCAGGAGTTGAACATCCAAAGGAAGTTGATTCTAACTGGAACTCCAATTCAAAACGATTTGCAAGAGTTCTTTACTCTACTAGACTTTGTAAATCCGGGGATTCTTGGAAGCTATCAGGAATTTAAGAGGGAATTCGAAAATCCAATTGTTCATAGTCAAGCTCAGGATGCTGATGAGGAAATTAAGCAAAAAGGAGCGGAGAAATCTGAGGAACTCAAGTCAATCTCCAGCAGTTTTATTCTCAGAAGGACACAATCGGTAAATAGACAGTACCTCCCAAAGAAGAGAGAGTATGTGGTCTTTGTCAAGCCATCAGAGTTACAACAGTTTCTGCTGATCAGAGCACTAGACCTGTGGGAGTCGCAGAGGGAAGATATTCTTAAAAATATGAATCCTCTTCAGATCATCACAATTCTAAAGAAAATCTGCAATCATCCTTCGTTAATTAGCGGCTCCAAGTCATCTAACATCCTTACAAAGAATTTGGAAAAATTCCTCCCTGACTGGTCAGAGATGGGACCCTTTGACTCGGGAAAGCTAGAGCTCGTACAGAACATCCTCACCGAAATCTCAGGCAAAGACGAACGAGTTGTTCTTGTCTCGAATCACACGAAGACCCTTGATATGCTGCAGGGACTTTGTGACTTTCTTAATCTAGGAGTCTCACGCCTCGACGGAAGCACACCAGCTGGTGATAGGAACTCAATAGTCACGAAATTCAACGAGGAATCATCAACTGTGACAGTCTTCTTACTCAGTGCTAAAGCGGGAGGAGTTGGACTGAACCTTTGTGGTGCATCACGTTTGATCCTATTCGACAACGATTGGAATCCAGCAACTGATCAGCAGGCGATGTCAAGAATCTGGAGAGATGGGCAGAGGAAGGATGTGAAAATCTATCGACTGGTTACAGTCGGCACGATAGAGGAGAAGATTTTCCAGCGACAGATTGCGAAGACCATGCTTGGAGGTTGTGCTATGACGAACAACGGTGGTGGTGGAGCTTCGACAATGAAGTTTTCTGCCGAGGACCTGACAGGTTTATTTGGACTGACATTGGATTTCGATTCCTGTGCGACTCATGAAAACTTACAGTGCGACTGTCAGGGAAGTGGGAAGGTGAATGAAGGAAAAGCGAGTGGAACTTCGAAGGAATCACTTCAAATTAATGAGCTGTGGCAGTGGGAGCATTATGGGAAACCATATACTGATGGTTTCTTAAAGGTAAGATGGTTTTGTTTTTGTACATTGAACGGACATGAAATTAATTGTTTGTATCTTCCTAGGAAGCGTGCCTTTGCTCTTCAGCAGAGAGTATATCGTTTATCTTCTCTAACCAGACTGAACTTTGTTAGATATTTGTCTATTTATTTATTATATTTTGCATATATCACTAGAAATTGTTTTTAATTATGGTGCCCTGCACGCTATGCGTAGAGCTCGTCTCGAAGCGGTTTTACATTACTGAACGTAGCTACGGATCTATGCACAACGCACACTGCCTTTAGACTGAATTAACAATAGAACTCTAAACAACAGACAGTGAAGAGTTTTAATGGTACACTGTTGATTTCTTATGAGGATTAGCTCAGGAGCTGGAAGATACTGAGCCGCCTGGATGACAATGTAATGGTTCCGAACGCATGAGGAATTCATCGCAATGAATTTCTAAATACTTACCGGTCCTACCAGCAATAACTAGATCAAATCAACACTCAGGAAAAAAACTAGCGGAATTTACATATGTATATGCTTTCAGCGCCAAAATAATTGAAAAGCAGATCGAACCAAAAAAAAACTAGATTGAATTTTAGATGGCGAATAGGCAGAGGAACCCTTTTCGACGTTCTTATGTTTTTTGCATAAACAACCAACAAATCGTACGTATGCATCTCTGTTTCAAATGCTTTTATACCGTGAACCGAGATTTCACCTGGTGAGCACTGTGAATTACAGATTGCTGTTATTAAAGTTATCTATGAGATTGCAAAATGCCACATTGTTCACAATTCCTAGTCGTAATTAGCAATATTATTCGTTCATGACAACGGACAAATATAGTTAAAAGTAAAACAAGAAATCATTGAATTTCAAAATTCAATTAGAAATTAATTAATACTTACTGGTATTAGAAAGAGAGGAAGGCAACCACTTCTCTTAGGCATTAAACTAAAACTATTCCCTAGTAAAATCATCATGCACACACAAACATATCAAATGGCCCTCAGTCTCCGGCAGACCTTCAATGGTCAGAGGATGCTAAGAACCCACCGGGGAGGGTATATAAAAATAGGAACTTGGAACGTAAGAAGCCTGTATCAAGCGGGCAAATTAGAAAATATTATTCACGAAACAAAAAGATTAAACATAGACGTGCAATGGAAAGGAAATGGAGCTATAAAAAAAGACGGTTACAAATTTTACTACTCATGTCTGAACACAATTCAAAATAGATATGGCGTAAGATTACTCATTTCAGAAAAAAATGGAAAAATCAGTAATAGGAGTGTTAAATATATCAGAAAGAGTAATGCTTATGCAGCTAAAAGCAAAGAGTACAATAATGAATATCATTCAGGCCCATTAGAGTCCTTGCTAAGAATTTACATCACTCTTGTGATCCAAATATGATTGTTAATGATCTTAAAACACAAGGCCTTAAAGCGGTCAGTGCGGTTAATAAACTTCAACTAAAAACAAAGAAACCATTAGACATGTTTTTATTAACCTTTGCGCATAACGAGGAAATAAAAAAAGTGTACGAAATTAAGCACATCCTCCATTCGATAGTTACCATAGAGGCCATTAAAGCTTCTAAACTTATCCCCCAATGTACTAACTGTCAACAATTTGGGCACACGAAAAATTACTGCGGTAAGCCTCCTAGATGTGTGAAATGCGCAGAAGAACATAGCACTGTCAATTGTACTAAACCTCTAAATCTACTTGCAAAATGTTACAACTGCGGTGAGGCCCATCCTGCGAATTATCGTGGATGTGCTGTAGCCAAAGAGCTGCAAAAGATAAGAGATAATAAACTTTATCGCCAAACAAACGAAAATGCTCAAATCAATATCCAAACATCAACAACCAATGATACTACCGAAAATATCAAAGTACAACAGAAACAGAAAGAAAATAATTCGGCAGACTTGAACGCTCGCAAACCCCTTTTTTCGCAAACAGTCAAAACTACTTATCCTACCAGAAAAGACCAAAGCACAATTGAAGAGACTCTAGCTAAAATACTGGATAAGCTGAACAAATAAGAAGTCTTCAATAAAACCCTTCAAGATCGCATTAGTAGTCTTAAGGAAAAAATAAATTACAATCAATAATGGTTAAGTCCTTAAGAATCATGGCATGGAATGCGAACGGATTGAACAATCATTTAAACGAGCTACAAATATTACTAGATACAGAAAAGATAGACATTTGTTTGATCTCAGAAACTCATCTTACAACCCAGTCATATATCAAGTTGAAGAATTATAACTCGTACCATACAGTCCATCCAGATAATTGTGCGAGAGGAGGCAGTGCTATTATTATAAGAAGTAGCATTGATCATTATGAAGAAGAGAAAATAAGTTCACTCAAGTTTCACACCACTACCGTAACTGTCAGAACTAAAAATCAACCTCTCTCAATAACAGCTGTCTATAGTCCTCCCAAACATTCGATCTCTTCAAATGAATACCAGCAACTCATTAAAATGCACAAGTCTAAGTTTATAATGGGAGGAGACTTTAATGCTAAGCACACATACTGGGGATCCCGACTCACTACAACAAAAGGTCGTGAACTCTACGATGCAGCTAAAAAGACAGGGTGTGAATTTATATCTACTGGTAAGCCTACATACTGGGCGACAGACGTTAACAAAATTCCAGATCTGGTTGACTTTTTTGTCATAAATAAATTGTCAAGGAATTTTATCCGGGTACAAGAAGGTTTGGATCTCGACTCGGACCACTCACCAATATACCTGACACTCAGTGAAACTGTTATAGTTAAAGAAGAAAGTCCATACCTTTCAAACAAATTCACAGATTGGCTTAGTTTTAAACAAATCCTTCAGGATAAAGTCAATATTAGTACGCCTATTGAGACGACAGACCAACTGGAAAACGAAGCAAATGCTTTCATCCAATCAATCCAATTCGCAGCTTGGAGCTGTACTCCTCCAACGAAGAGAAAAACGGTCGGTAGCAATTATCCAAAAGAAATTAAGGAGCTTATAATAAACAAGAGAAAACTTCGGCGTAGGTGGCAACAAACTCGATCTCCCTCCGACAAAACGAGACTAAACAAGGCCACACAAGATCTTAAACTTGAGATAAAGCTAATCCGGAATGAGACGATGAAAATATATCTCTCAGAGCTAACTGCTGACAAGAGCACTGAATATTCACTTTGGAAAAGTACAAAATATCTTAAACGACCAATAAATCATATTCCTCCAATAAGATGCAGTAATGGGCAATGGGCTAAAAGCAATGAGGAAAAAGCTATTGCTTTTGCCGACCACCTAGCGAATACCTTTAAGCCTAATGATGCTTCCTGTGATGAGCTTCTAAATCTCAATGAAAGTACTAGTTCTATGATTGCTCCCATTAAAATGCACGAGTTAAAATATGAGATAAGGCGATTAAAAGACAAAAAAGCTCCAGGTTTTGACCTGATCACTGCGGAAGTCCTGAAGCGACTGCCAAACAAAGGGTTAGTGAAACTCTTACGGTTAATGAATAAAACAATTAGCCTTTAGTATGTACCAAGCGTCTGGAAAGTAGCTGACGTGATAAAAAAAAAATAAATAAATAAATATTTGGCGCAACAGCTCTTTAAGTGCCAGGGCCTAGCTCCTCGCAACCACTCATGTTGTGTGCGTTATATTCTTCACACGAATGGAAGGGACCTACAGTTTAGTGCCGAATCCGAACGGCGATTTGAGAAGCTTTTTCATGACAACAATACTCTCGGATGTTTGTCAGACGCTCGCGAGAGGTGGGACCGTGAAAAAACTTTTTGGTATTTTCTGGGATTCGAACTTGGATCCTCATGCGTAGTGATCCGACACACTAACCACTTACGCCACGGCGTAAGTATCACGCTGACGTGATAATGATCCCTAAACCAGGTAAAGACCCTCACGAGGTATCCTCATATAGACCAATATCGCTACTTCCGTCAACATCAAAGTTGTTTGAAAGACTGATTTTTAAGCGTCTCAAACCAATCGTAGAATCAAGAAATTTAATCCCAAATCATCAGTTTAGCTTTCGAAGCAAACACTCCACGATAGAACAAGTCAACAGAATAACATCTGAAATCGAAAGAGCACTAGAAGAAAAAAAAGTATGCTCTGCTATCTTTTTAGATGTAGCACAGGCTTTCGATAGAGTATGGCATGAAGGTCTTCTCAATAAACTAAAAGTGTACCTGCCAGAACAGTACTTCCACCTGATGGAGTCTTATTTAACATCGCGTTACTTCCGTATAAAACAAGAAAACTACTACTCTAAGCTAATGCAGATCGAAGCCGGAGTTCCTCAAGGAAGCGTTCTCGGACCTCTGTTATACCTCCTTTATACTAAAGACCTACCTACAACGCCCTACACCAAAACTGCAACTTTTGCCGACGACACGGCAGTCTTAGCAGTGGGAGATACTACGCTAGAATCGACGCAAAAGCTACAAGCTGCTACAGACCAAATTATCAGGTGGACTCAAAGATGGCGTATAAAACTAAATTCGAACAAATCTGTACATATTGACTTCACAAATAAGTCTATCTCGTACTCCCCCATAGCAATATCAGGCACGGCAATACCTTACGCTAATACAGCGAAGTATCTAGGTATGACTCTAGATGCCAAGCTTCGTTGGAAAGAGCATATTAAAATGAAAAGACAAGAATTAGATATTAAATGGCGAAAATTAGAATGGCTTATAGGCAGAAAGTCAGGACTATCAATTAATAATAAAATTCTTTTATATAACCAGATCCTAAAACCAGTGTGGAACTATGGCGCTCAACTCTGGGGATGTGCCAGCCAAACTAATATTGCAGTCATCCAACGATTCCAGAATAAAGTCCTTCGAAGTATTGTGAACGCTCCATGGTACATCAGAAACAGCGACTTCCATCGGGACCTAGGGACCACACGAGAAGAGTCTCCAGGAACATATTAACGAGGAAGCAACAATTCTTCTAAACGTATATGGCGTGAGACGACTGCAACGTATAAGACCGTCAGATCTTGCAAGGCAACCGCAAACCAGACGACTTACCACATCCTCTACTAGATAGTGACAGAGCGACAACAACGAGCGAAAAGAGGGGCTCGGAGTGAATTTAACCTCCAACGCTTTGGATGGATTAAATCCCATCTATGCTCTTGTTACTTTCATTAAAAGTTAAGAATGACATACAACAAATTATAATTATATTGTACTTTAAAAATAGTAAACTGTTTCCCATTTACTTTTCGCTCACTATTTATACTGAAAAGCAAACTGCTCGTTGGTTTCATAACTAGTCGCAGTGTTAACAAACATTTGTAATCCTTTACAGCTTATTATGTTTGGAATAAAAAAAAAAAAAAAAAAAAATGCAGGTATATGCGCCAACAAGTGGTTGTGAATAAGAGGTTATAGAGGAATTTTACAACCAACTTGAGCAAGCAATCAAGCTTACCAAAAGGAAGGAGATCGCATTTATTCTTGGCGACTTAAATGCTAAAGTGGGAAAAGATGTAGTAGGAGACCATGGATTAGGTGTCAAAAACGAGAGGGGCGAAAGACTAATAGAGTTCTGCCAATTACATGGACTAACAATAATGAATACCTGGTTCAAACTTCCACCAAGGAGATTATATACCTGGACATCTCCACTACACACCCCAGCCTTAATAGTCAGGAACCAAATAGACTATATCATCGTCAACAAGAGGTTCCGAAATTCGATAAAATCAGCAAAATGTTATCCAGGTGCTGATGTAGGTTCGGACCATAACCCAATTATAGCGAGAATTAATGTAAAAATGAAAAAAAATTCAAAAGGTCACCAATCAGAAAAAACTAAATCTAAACTTGCTGAAAAACGACGAAATAAAAAATAACCTTAGGAGAGAGATGAATGAAAACATTAATCGCCTAAGCACAAACCGAATAGTTGAGGAAAATATCAACTCAACATGGTCACAGATAAAAGCTATTATAATGGATACGAGCAAAAAATACCTAAGTCGCGGAAATCAGCAACCGAAAAAAGAATGGATGACACCCGAAATTTTATCTCTAATGAATTGAAAGAGAGAAAACAAAGCGAACCAAAATATAAAGAAATTGACAGATTGATCAAAAAGAAAATAAGAGAGGCAAAAAACCGTTACCTACAACGAGGAGCTAGAGCGACATGACAGGAACCATGACAGTTTCAACCCTCATAAAAAAGCAAAAGAAATCTCTAGAGTTGACCATAGAATTGAGCTTGATAGTCTGAAAAACAAGGAAGGACGCTTTGTGTTAAATACAAGGGAAGAATTGGAACAGTGGAAAGAATACATCGAAGAACTTTTCTGGGATGAAAGAACTCAATTAGAACCCTATAATGGACCCGAAGGACCAGAGATAATTAGAGAAGAAGTCGTAAAAGCGTTGAAGGAGGTGAAAAACCGAAAAGCGATGGGTCCTAATGGAATACAGAATGAACTTCTCAAACTTTTTGAAGAAGAAAGTATACAAACACTAGTGAAGCTTTTCAACGTTATTTACAAAAACGGTAGAATTCCAGATGAATGGTTGAAGTCAACATTTGTCACGCTACCTAAAAAGAACAGGGCGACAAACTGCTCTGACTACATAAGTTTGATGAATCACATATTGAAGATCTTCCTGAAGATAATTCATAGTCGAATTTACAATAAGCTCGAAGAAGGAATAAGTGACTCTCAATTCGGATTTAGAAATGGTTTTGGAACACGTGAAGCATTGTTGCGTTCAATGTTATAATCCAACGAAGTTTAGTTTTATGAACAAAAAAGTCTTTGTATGCTTTGTCGATTATGAAAAAGCATTCGATAAAGTGCAACATAATAAAATGGTGGAAATTCTAAGAAGCAAACGCATAGACAAGAATGATGTCAGAATTATTGAGAATCTCTACTGGAACCAAAAAGCGAAAATAACCATAGAAAATGAAGAGTCTGAGGAAATAGAGATTCACAGAGGAGTCAGGCAAGGCTGCATTTTATCACCACATCTCTTTAATATGGAATTAAAATTAATGGAGTTTCACTGAACAACATCGGATACGCAGACGACGCGGTAATAATGGCAAAAAAGCATAAATGATTTAAACATTATAATGAACAAACTTAACTTGGAAAGTTATGTATGTATGGAAACAAGTACGGGTTAAAAATAAATGCAGGCAAAAAAATTCAAGTTACGGATAAAAGTCAAGAAATACAAAGCTATGAATTGAAAATAAACAACGTGGAAGTAGAAAGAGTGAACTCCATTAAATATTTGGGTACAATAATAAATAACAATGCAAACCCCGACAAAGAAATTCAATGTAGAATTGAACAAGCTAGAGCAGCATTCTGCAAAGTAAGAAAACTAATGACAAGTAGAGAAATAAACCTAAATCTCAAAATCAGATTTGTCAAATGCTACATCTGGTCAGTTTTATTATATGAAGCAGAAACATGGCCATTAAAAAGAGCAGCGATAAAGAAAATAGAAACCTTCGAAATGTGGGTGTACAGAAGAATCTTACGGATTTGCTGGGTTGACAGAATTAGTAACGTAGAAGTCTTAAGACGAGTAGGAAGAAAAAGAGAAATAATGCTGACTATCAAGAAAATAAAACTCGAATACTTAGGACACATCATGAGAGACAACAAATACCAACTTCTCCAACTAATTCTACAAGGAAAGATCGAAGGAAGCAGAAGCGTCGGAGGACCGAGGTCGACATGGTTATCAAACTTAAGAAAATGGCTCAATCTTTTAACGATAGACTTATTTAGAGGAGTGGGAAACAAGCAAACACTTTCATCGATGATTTCCAACCTCCGGAACGGAGAGGAACCATAAGAAGAAGAAGATGACGATTGTAACATATTCACCCAAAAATCTGAGCTACCCTGACTACTGACTGATCACCACCAAAAGGCGGGCGCCGCTTATGGTCCACCGAATTGGATGTGGATAGTAGAATCAAGAAAAGAAAAGCTTCATTCGGCATTACGTGAAACATTTGAAAGGGCAACGTTCTTAGCATACAAGCTATTTTGCAATTGCTAATTTTTTGTTTCGAGTACTTGTATTCTACTATAGATACTTGTACAAGTATTCTAGTACCTGAACCGATAACCAACCACTCAATACCCGAACAAATGACCATTACACCACGCCACCACACCTATTATTACTTCATGCGTATAGCACTTGGAAAGGTTACTGCCATTGTCACTAGTAAGCTTCATGTCCTTGCTTCATATTAAGAACTTTTATGTCGAATCAACACCTTCACATAAGAACGGGTCACAAAAGTGGATTTTTTACTTAAGCTAGTGCTCCAACCACTGACTATAGACTTCAACTGTCGCTAACTATAGAAGAAAAATCTGCTCGTTAGTATTCCTTTAAATATCATCTACACCGTGCCCAATCGTATGTGCGCCGTACAGGACGTTCAATTGTGTTGCAGCGATACAAAACTGCATCGTTACTAAGCCCCTGCACTTTTTGTGGTATACCGCCTCGTTGTCCTGAGCATTATTAGACAACGTACGTCGGGTTCGCAAATCATGAAGCAAAGTGGCAACCAAATTCATCAAGTATTGCAGTGGTTTACCAGATTTTGGAAAAAACCCATGAATATGAAATCGATACGCATCGTCTTTTCACGGTCCCACCTCTCGCGAACGTCTGACAAACATCCGAGAGTATTGTTGCCTCGAGAAAGCTTTTCAAAATAACACCCCTATTACGGTTAGCGAATCGAACGTTCGACTCAAGTCGAACTGCCAGCGAATTGCTTCTGTAGTGGTATTGCTGTTAGCAAACATTTTCATTCGAATAAAGAATAAGTGCTGATAAAGGAAAGAACAAATAAATGTAATCTGTAAAGTGTATAAAGCGACAGAAGTAATTCGGCGGGAGGTTCGACTTGAGTCGAACGTTCGATTCGCTAACCATAATAGGGGTGTAAATTGCCCTTCGGATACGGCACTAAACGGTAGCTTCCTTCCATTCGTGTGAAAAATATAACGCACACAACATGAGTGGGTGCGAGAAGCTAGGCCCTTGCACTTAAAGAGCTGTTGCGCCAAGTATTTATATATTTATTTATTTCATCGATTTCAAAGTTGCCTGTACCATGTCTAGTCTTTGCATCCTTGTTAAGCTCATCTATCTGTGCAGGATGACGATGGATAACTTTTGCTGCTCCATCAAACTTGGAAAGAACGCCACCTGGACTGTCTAAAGACCAGGTGACGCGCTATCATGCGACCTCTTTAACATAATACTTGAAGGAACGTACGGAACTCACAAACCAATACCGGAGGCATACAAGTCTGTATATGCTAACTACTCGCTTACGCCGATGAGTTCTTCGAGTAATCTTTGGTCGGATCTGCATAGACAGCGAGTGGAGAAGGTACAATTCTGAACTATACGGCCTATACAAGGACATCGACTTAACCAGAAGAGTTCACATATACCGACTAAGATGGCTGGATCATGTAGAGCAGATGGGGCCCAATGTTCCAGCCCTGAAAGTCTTCGAATCCACCCTAGATGGACGGCGCAGTAGAGGACGACCTCACGGTAGGTGGCGCAAACAAGTGGAGAGGGACCTCAACCAACTTGGAGTGCGCGACTGGAGGTAGCTGCCTCGTAACCAGGTTGACTGGAGAGGTTTGTTGGTTAAGGCTCAGGTCCACCCCGGACTTTAGCGCCACCGAAATAAGTATTGGAGTGGTTTCGAATGACGATATGACCTGCAGTTACACCTAGAATTAGTATTGTATATTGTAACGACTAGTCACGAGATACTTGGAACC
This sequence comes from Brachypalpus laphriformis, assembly GCA_945910035.1. Classification (NCBI taxonomy): domain Eukaryota; kingdom Metazoa; phylum Arthropoda; class Insecta; order Diptera; family Syrphidae; genus Brachypalpus; species Brachypalpus laphriformis. Next base: position 43,336,177 of record OX246756.1, read on the forward strand.
TTTACTTATGTTGAAATCTCTCATCACAAGGCAACCTAATGAGTCATCACCATCTGAGCTCTAAGTTAAGGCATTGGTAGATCACTGCGCTCTCAGAAAAAAACAAATTTCTGGACTAGACTGCTTAAATCCCAGCCTAACCACATGTAGCAATCAGTCGTAGGAGGCATTTTCAAATTGCATCGCGTTCGACGCGCTCAAAAACAAATTCGTCACTAGCCTGATGCCCAATACGAAACATCATATTTCGCCAAATAGCAGCCACGTGCCAGAGCAAACCAAACCGGCGTCCGTTAAGCGTTCGTGTATTTTCTGTTTACGAATTATTATTATAAATTTCCAATAAATATAACGTATTAAATGTCATAAGAAACATCAGCGATTCATTTCATCCGCGAAAGCCCACCTAATCGTCGCTCTCCAGTGAGATATTGCTTCCGAATCTCTGGTACAAGTGAGCCTTCAGCTCGGCCATCTCAGACTTGATTTCGTTGCTCTTTTTCTCGATACTCTTCGCCTCCTCTTTGATTTTCTCTTTCGCCTCAGCCAGGAGTTCCTAAATATACAACAAAAAGCTCATTATACCGATTACAAGCACACTATTCCGTGACCAACTTGAGTTCTCGACAAATTGTGCGAAAGGAAGACTTCGCCGAACAAGAAGGGAATCATCTCGTCCTCGTCGAACAGTTCGATCTCTTCGGACGCCTCCTCGAGGTTCTTTAGTTCATTGTTCCTCTGTTCTAATTCGGCCTTCAGGTCATCCATTCGTGCATTGTGCTTGGCGAAGCGATTGATTTTCTGTTGATCCTCGAACGAGATGTGTACATCATCCTGTGGGAGGAAGTTGAGGTTATTTGTATAGTTTTGCTTTAATTTATGAATGTATGTATAGAAACAAATAGTTTATTTACATTTTGAAGGTTTGCAACTTTTGCAGCCATTATTTATGTAATTATTTGTTTATTTTAATGATAAAACCGAGCAGATGATGAATACCTTATCCTACGGACGGCGAGGAAATCGAAATTGTCATTCGAGAAATGTCAAAACAAATGTCAGGGATGCCAACATTCCGAGTATTCGGTATTTCTTTCCATTGCATGGCAATGATGCAGGGGCTGTGATGTGAATAGCTGCCATTTTGTAATTATTGAATTTTTATTTCCGGTGGGTGATTGGAAATTTGAATAAGAATTTAAATAACAAATTCCAAGCAGAGTGGAAAGAACTATTTCTAAGGTAATTTTCGCTAGTAACTTTTAAATTATTTAACCTATAGCAGTTGCATGAATAGCAGTCATACAAGCTACTGTTCAAAACAAAATATATTCAGCGCAACTGCAAAGTCAATCACTTTCATTTTCAGGAAAATGATTTATTGGAGCACTTGGATTGGTTTTCTTATTTCACTAGAATTTTCTTCTCCTTGTCGACTTTTACACGTAACGAATGGACTCGGCCGAGTCTCGATTGTCATGTGGTGATTTCGGTGAGAAGTGCAGGGGGTAGATCGAATCAGGTAGGTAGAGGAATTGTTGCCGATTCTTGCGTGTTCTCTTCCGTCATTTGCTTTATGCTATTGTTCCTTAAACATCGATAGTCAACACTTGCGATAGTCCACGATAGTTTGCGAAAAACATCCGATAGTATCGATAGTTATCGATTGGTTCCATGAAGAAATAAAAACAACGCTTGTTTTAATGTATGACTACAAACTAGATATTTTTTAATGGCGGTATGAAAATCTTTATAAGAGAAAATACAAGATTAATTTTATTTAAAAATAACGTAGATTTGTTTTAAAATTATTTTTTTTTTTATAATTTGCGCGCACTTAAAGGGTTATGAATATCTTTAATATGTTTACACACACTGCGAGCGTTGGAAAGGATAGATAGATAGAGAGAGAAAGATTTTGGTGTGGTGATTCTTGAAGCTCAGCTGTTTATGCTTCAGAGATTCTTCGGGGGTGGCGTCCAGATAACTGGGAAGATTTTTGTTATTTTTTGTCTTTGCTTCTGATTCACAGTACTTTTTTCCCGATAATCGATGTCAAAGTCAAATCACCATCAACAGACGGAACAATTTTTCCAGCCGCATGACCAATCTACTGCCAGTGTTATACCTTCGCAGTAGTGTTCACACAAGCTTTCGCAAATGATCGGATTGACTTTGTATATTTCATGAGACATAAATAAATGCTTGCTGACATCAGGATTTGAATCATGAACCATTAGTGTGGCAATTGACGACGTTACCACTACACCATTGACAACTGGAGGCAAATCTCTGGCATGGAAAAAAAGAAGCTTAGTCCAGACAAGGTATCTGTCAAACTGGAAAAAATAGCCGCGCCTTTTTAGAGGTAAGTCTATTTGTTTATATTGTCACTATAATTGTTACTAATATTACTTTAAAATTGCAGAAACACAACAATTGAAGTGTTCCAAGTCTTTCCCCCCAGGCATCGATCATCGAAAGTGACACAGTTCCTGCCAATTCAACAGTTTCCAGAGGACCTTCGCTACGCACAGGATAAAATAAAATTGATTGCTCGGAATATCGAATAAACAATGTTTAAGTAAGTATATAACTAATTGTTGCTAATATTATCTTTAATTATAGATATACTACACAACTGCGACAACATTGCAAAGGATTTTCCACCCCAATTGTCGTCGTAGCCGTCAAAAAGTTTCATCCCTTGAAACTGGGGCAAGAGCAAATAATTTGCCGGAAGACAAAATAGTCACTGATTGTGTTTATTTTCTTGCTAGTACATGTGTTATTGTAACTAATATAGTTTTTAATTACAGGAAAATGACATGCGAAGAAAAAAGCATCTCCAATTTGCCATCCCTCATCGTCGTCGTAGTCGTCGCCACCAAACCACCATCAAACTTTCATCCCATCAACAGGGCTGAACTAGATGCAGCTCCTGCTGCAATTTGATGGTGGTTTGGTGGCGACGACTACGACGACGATGAGGGATGGCAAATTGGAGATGCTACTAGTAGGTGTACCTATTTTATAACATCATGGGGGATTCCCCTAATATTTACTCTGTCGCTGGCATAACCACCGTCAACAGAAAGCTCTGTTTCCGTTTACGTCATACACTGTGTGCAGGAGAGTGGATTCAGTACAATCAAATAATGTATTTAGCGCTTTATAATAAGTGAATGGAAAATGATGCATTCATTTTTGTTACTTGCGATAGTTCTTAAAACCATCGATGATTCATTTACTATCGATAAGTATCGATAGACTATCGATATTTAAGGAACACTACCTTATGCTTCTGTTTTCGGCGTTGAGTTTGTGTCGTGCGGAAGAATTTTTGAAGAGACTGTGTTCCCTGTATTTCTTTGCAAGTATGGAAAATTCTATATTTAATCGAACGTGTAATTGTTCAATTTCAAAGCACGAAAATTTATATAATCTATCTCATCCAGATTATATCAATAGGACTTATTGGAGGAGTCCATGCAAGGCATATTCGATGAAAGCGATTTTTAGAATTAATTCATGTATATCCTTGCTTTAACTCCTATGTATAGTCACAGTAGTTCAGTCACACACATACATATATTCTCAACAAATTAGAAATGAAGGGAGAAACAGAAACATCAATAATCGGCTGCGAACATTCGGCATGTGTAAAAGTACAACACGACTCCAAAAGAGAATAACGATAACTCGGCCGAGTTCATTCGTTACGTCGACTTTTTCTAAGAAAGCAATGCAAGTGCTTTAGCTATGAGGAACTTAAAGTATCAGCTCACTCACCACATTGGCACCGAAAATTTGCTACCTGATGCGAGCAAAGGCAGGATGGATGCTCGCAGAGCGAATGTTTAACAGTGCCGTTGCCTTCTTCACAAGCGTCGCAAGCTATAGTATCATTTAAGACTAGTGGCCTGTTAAGACGGAAATAAGTTGTCTGTATTCTTTTCTACCGAGAGATGCTGCTGATTTTTTACAAACATTTGGGGACAACAGTTTGGTCAACTTGCATCTGACACTAAGGACCGTTTCACACATATCCGGCACATAACGCCGTGTATCTGGTTCAAAGTGTACACAACTAAGTGAGAACATTCACACTTATTCGGTACCGGATACACGGCATAAATGCGGGATACACGGCGTTTTTCCTGCTGGACAAATTTCAGCTCTATCAGGCACCGGATGTCGATACATCTAAGTATACATAATTAAATGAGAGCGTTCACACTATTCATTCGGCATAGGATACGACTTGTTATGTTGCAAAATAATATTCATACGAATTTTGGATGCCGTTTCTCCGGTGCCGGATAAGTGTGAACGATCTTATTGAGTTTTATGCCGTGTATATGTGCATCGGATATGTGTGAAAACTACAAAAATCCGTGTTTCCGGTGTCGTGTATCCGATGTCGGATATGTGTGAAACGGGGCTAGGCAGCCTGACTCTCACTGCAGACGCAGATACTCTGACCCTTGTACTAGGTTCTTATAATATTCATGCCCATTGGGATTGTATAAGTCTCCGCCTCGAAAACAGGTACGTACAAGTATTTGCTTAGCGAAAAATAAAATGAAGGCTTCGTTCGTCGTCTACCGTGAAGACATCAGCACGAAACCATTTACTTGTTTTGGACCCATCCTGGCTCAGAGTCCTGAATACAAGAAAAGTCGACGATGAATTCGCACATCAACCAAAGTTCCGGTGTCATCGAGTCAGAAGACAAATTTATGAGACCAGAGTCATAGGATAAGTGTCGCGCTAGGCCATCAAAACTCCAATTTGGATTATAAAAACCACCCCGCCCAAGACATTGGGTGGCCTTGAAAGTACGGTTCATGACATAAATATCAAGAGGAGTTAAGCTCAACAATGCATCTGGAGTAGAGACATGCGCACTCGGGAATGGTCCCGTGCAGCCGAGACGGTCCATTCTTTGGAGTTTGGCGCAAATGGTTGTTTTTACCAAACAACAGATGCATATGCTGGGAACGGTGGTATCATAGGCGTATAAACTCAGAGAACCTTATTCAGCAGGCTTATGTTTTCGGCTCAAAATGTTTAGACCAACGATGTTTTTTTTTTTTTATCCTGAGTCACTCTTAGATATTTGACTTCATTAGAAATCTAGATAGTGACACATACTAGTATTGGCTGAGTCGATTTGGTAAAAACCTCTTCATTTTGATAAACTTCTGTTGACAGAATTGGCTCGACAGAAAGTACGACATCATCCGCGCTTGCTTGAGCGTTGACTCATCATATTTTTGAAAACAATTTAATGTAGCGCTTAACTCTTTGACTAAAATTCTATTCCTCAACTAGCCTTGACTCCATATAAATTTCATCATAAGAATTCGAACAAATTTTCGGAAAGATTTGATTTATCACATGGAAAAATCGATGGGACTCCATAGGTTAGGTTAAAGTGTCTGACTGTATCAAGATACAGACACACTTAGACCAGAAGAGATTCATTGGGATACGACTGCATCTAACACTGATCGGCTACTCAAGGACGCTTCTGACGTTAGTGTTCGGCAGGTCGCCGAGGTCATCAAAGAGAAAAGCAAAATAAATGAATGATGATTTCTTCTTCTTCTTCATCCCTGTAGCTCCTGCAAAAATCGTTTGAAAAGAGAACTAACCTTTTGACAGTGCCCTGTGAGGACACCGATAATGGAGGTGATATCTGGGATCGAAACGCTTCCTCCGTGAACGGATAACTCGTCACGTAATTTGTATGTATGTTGTTGCTAGATCTACCAACAACACAATACAAATTACGTCACCAGTCATCCGTTGACGGAGGACGCTATTCGACCCTTGATCTCATGAGCAAGATCAGACCTTTCGAGCGTTTTTGATCCAGCCTATACCAGATCTGTCTGAATGTTTGTCACATCGTGCCAACTTCCCATCTGTGATTGGTCTTACTGATAGCGACCAGCTTAAGGAAAAGTTTGCACGTAGCGAGAAGCATACCCACATCCTGCTTATCTGGTAAGATAAGTCAACCCTGCAGTTACCTAAAATGTCTCTGCGGTCTGGCATCCAGAATGGTGAATTTCTCTGCCATTCCACAAGAGACGAGCGGGAATCTAAAGAGACCTTTGAAGTAAAGGAGAACGTTTCCAAGGACTTTATTGCCACTTGCCTTTGCGTGAAAATGCTACTATCCAAATATTACTTTATAGTTTAGATAGGACACGGTTTCCTTAATCACCAAAATTTCCACCCGAAAAACGCAACAGTGATCGGGAAGGCGGAAGAGACGCCACCTGCCCCACTTCCGGTTTTAGATCTGTCTGTATAGAAGTGAACTGAACTCGATGTTCTTAATGTTATATACCCGGCTTACAACGTTCAACCAAATTTGTATTTTGCTTTTACTTACTTACTTACTTAGGTGGCGCTACAGTTCGGTCTCAACCAACAAGCCTCTCCATTTAGCTCGGTCTTTAGCTAGTTGCCTCCAGTTGCGCACTCCAAGTTGATCGAGGTCCCCTTGAACTTGTGCGCGCCACCTACGGCGATGATTTCCTCTACTGCGTCGTCCCTCGGGATTAGATTCGAAGACTCTGCGGGCCGGAGCGTTGGTGTCCATTCGCTCTACATGTCCTAGCCATCTCAGACGTCCAATACGTAGTTTTTTGAATAGGTCGATGTCGCTGTACAGCTCGTATAGTTCGTGATTGAATCCTCTCCTCCAAAACACGTCAATGCAAACGGGACCGAAAATCTTACGAAGAATTTTTCTCTCGAAGCGACCAAGGATATCTTCATCCTCTTTTAATAAAGTCCATGTTTCAGCGCCGTAAAGCAGGACTGGGATGATCAAGGTCTCCTTAGTTGTTCGAGATAGGGCTTTACTGTTGAATTGCCTTATAAGCCCAAAAAAACAGCGACTGGCAAGAGTTATTCTTCGATTGATTTCTGCGCTGATCTTGTTTGTAGAATTTATAGCAGAGCCAAGGTAGACAAAGTCCCTTACTACCTCGAAGTTATAGCTGCCCACGGTGACGTTTTGTCCAATTCGTCGGTGTTGGTTTTCCCTTCTTGTTGACAGCATATACTTGGTTTTGCCCTCGTTTATCGCTAAACCCATTTTGGCCGCTTCCGCCTCAATGCTTGTAAACGCACCGGTGACAGCCCGCTGAGTTCTTCCGATAATGTCTATATCGTCGGCGTATGCAAGCAGTTGTACAGACTTGTAATAGATTGTGCCTCCGGTGTTGGCTTGTGAGTTCCGCACAATCCGTTCAAGTAGAATATTGAAGAAGTCACAACATGACAGCGAGTCACCTTGTCTAAAGCCTTTTTTGACATCAAAGGTATCGGTGAGGTCATTACCGATCTTGATGGAGCAGCGAGCGTTCTCCATCGTCAGCCTGCACAGACGGACAAGTTTCGCAGAGATGTCAAAACTAGACATGGCTCTATAAAGCTCTTCTCTATAGATGCTGTCATAGGCGGCCTTGAAATCGATAAAGAGGTGGTGAGTATCGATTTGGAATTTTTGGGTTTTCTCCAGGATCTGCCGAAGTGTGAAGATTTGATCGATGGTGGACTTTCCTGGCCTGAAACCGCACTGATAGGGTCCAATCAGGCTGTTGATAAAAGGTTTCAGGCGTTCACACAATATCGCAGAAGAGATCTTGTATGCGATGTTGAGGAGACTGATGCCTCTATAATTGGCGCAGTTGAGGGGGTCTCCTTTCTTGTGGATCGGGCAAACGATGCTGAGATTCCATTCATCAGGCATACACTCGTCTGACCAAATATTAAAAATGAGTTGGTGTATGCACTCTACCAATTCATCCCCAGCTGCCTTGAAAAGTTCGGCCGGTAAGCCGTCAGGTCCAGCAGCCTTGTTGGATTTTAGCTTGGATATTGCTATCCTCACTGCGTTTTTGGTCAGGTGGACGGAAATTTTGACTATCATCGTCTATGTTGAACGGTTCATGACAGCGGGATGTTGGTCTGACAGCGGGATGTTGGTCTTCGTCGCCGTTATACAGTCTGCAGAAGTAGTTTTTCCATATTCTCAGCACCGACTGTGATTCTACTAAGAGGTTTCCATTTTCATCTCTACAGGTTTCTGTACGGGTATTGCTCCTCTGACACATTCTTTTTACCTTTTGGTAAAACTTCCGTACATTGTTCCTGGAGTATAAACTCTCGATATTCTCAAACTCTCGCTTCTCATGCTCTTTCTTCTTCTTTTGGAAAAGCTGATGTTCTTCCCGTCTCTAGTGCTCGTAGAGCTCACGAGCAGCTCTCGTCTTCCTTTGCAGCGCCGCTTTGTATGCCTCTTGTTTTGCTGCATGCACTCGCCGGCATTCTTCGTCAAACCAGGGGTTTTGCGGTGGTGGGCGAGTGAGACCCAGCACATCAGTCGCGGCGTTTCTGATGGCATGTTGGCAGCGTTGCCACTGGTCTTCGGTACTTGATGCTGGCGGCAAAGGGGTGATTGAGAGATTTCGGGATACGCGTTCAGCGAAGAGTCTGGCGGTCTCTTGCGATTGTAGCTTTTCGACGTTAAATTTTCTCACAGTAATTCTTCTTTGTTGCTCAGATTGCGATACCCGCATTTTTACCTTGGCTACAACAAGATAATGATCCGAGTCTATGTTGGCCGCTCGGAAGTCCGGAGATCCAGAATACTGGAGGCATGCCTTGCGTCGATCGCAATATGATCAATTTGGTTGATCGTTACATGATCATTAGACCGTCATGTCTGCTTATGAATATCGAGATGAGGAAACCATGTGCTTGCTATGGTGACATTTCGCTCCACAGTGAAATCAATTAGCCTTTTGCTTTTACCTCTCACCAAATAATCATCCACCCGCCAGAGTACTCAAGAATGTATTCGAAAATTTTCGGCCTCCAGTTTTCGGCAAAAATTGCACATCCAGACATCCAGAATAATGGGTGCATACCAAAAGAACTAATGAAGTCCGAACACATCATAAAGCCTTTGTCACCTTTGGAAATTTAGAATTGCAAAATGTTTGATTATATGAATCTGTGGGGTATTTTATGTCTTTTCTTTGTGCTGGCATATGTTTTAAGAGTACTTACGACACGAATGTGCAGAAGTCATCAACGAGGCAATTCGTATCCAAATTGAGCTTTTCAATATCTACTAAAAAAAACTAATCGCCAGCAAACCATGATACAACAAGAATTTGTCAGCATGCTATTACCGCCAAGATACAAAGTATCTAAACCGATAAGAAAAAACAACCATAATGAGAGAGTTCCCAACAAACTTCTTCAATATCCAAGATGCTCACGTCCTTTCTAGTCAATTCTGCTTTTTTTCCAGCTTTAGTAAAAAGGATTAATATTAAGACTTAGGATTTTTTTTCAATGAAGAAACCTCTTAACCAATGTTTAGCTATAGGCCTTAAACGAAATGCCTGCTTTTTACTTTCTGGGCTTCAAAGGTGCTGTTTCCTAAATTGTCATCGATTCTGACCAGAATAAAGAAACAAACCCAAAAACTGGCTGACAACAATCAGAAAGTGTGTACTAATCACACGGCTCGTTTGCAAAAAAAAACTGATAACATCGCAGTGCAATAAATTATTTTGGTGGAGAAATAAAAATACATATTGTCATGCGAAATGCGGTCAACTATAAAATAGGCGAAATTATTATTTGCATAATTATATTTAAATAACGCAATTAATACAAACTAATGGTTTAGTTCATTATTTAGACTATGCATGCATTTTGTAATATCAGATAGTGATCGTATTGATAGTGGAATTAAAGACACACGATCTAAGTATGTGCTTGTTTTTTTTGGTGGAGGTGGAGATGAATGTATCATTTAGTGTGAGATTGGTTTTCCATGTTTCTCTATTAGGAAAAAGCTGAGAATAATAATCATATCTTTTCTAAGTTTCTAGCTTTCGAATTGATTATCCATACCATGTAGTCTTGTCATAATTTTGAAGTTGATGACTTTAATAGCAGCCTGACACTAGACTAGGCTACCATACTTTAGTATGAGGTGTACCACTGCGGTGTAAGGTTTTTTTTAACAATGTAGATAGCTTTAGTACATTGTTTGCTTTTTCCCCTATGTTATGTACCCAGTTTAGCTTTCTGTCTATCACCCCGTTTATTTGACACTGTCAGAGTTTTGGAGAGAATTTCTCAATGGATTGCTGATATTCAGAAGGAATTTCCTTGTTAGTAGTAGTGGCACATAGTCTGCGTACGTTAAAGCAATAATCTTTAGGATTCTGACAGCAGAATTCTGGTCATCAGAACCACACGGTCATGCCTCCACCCTGTACAGATGGGAGTTTACAAATAGGCAGTTAGTCATCGGCTACGTGACTCTGATCTAACATTTGGCAGCGGCACTACCAGAATTCCTAACAGAAATGACTGGTAGAACGAACAAGTCATTAGTAATGAGGAATTGCACTTCTACACTGACGGTTCGAAGATAGATGTCGGTGTAGGAGCTGAGGTTTACTGCAACACATTAGGGACCAATCGGTCCTTCGGAATTAGTAGCGAATGCAGCGTCTTTCAAGCCGAAATCACAGCCGTCATACAGGCATTATCGAAGATAACATCGTTGGTAAATTAATTACTATAATATGTTCGCAGATAGCCAGGCAGTCATTAAGCATTTGAAATCAACAGCATTTAGGTCAAAGCTTCTAAGAACGTGCGCACGCTATCTTAATGAGGTATCATGAGCCAATAAAGTATCCGTCCTGGAAACCAGGAAGTATGGATATACCGGACAATAAAAGAACAAATGAACTTGCGTAACAAGTTATCCATCTACCTTACCTAACCTACAGCTTTAATCTCAGTTTACCTGAGCTTCTTTAAAATTTGATTAGCAACGAGCATAGAAGCGAAATAACCCGCTTTTAGAGTGCCTTTCACATTGACTTAGGTCCTAGAGAGCCGCTGAAATGTAGACTCAATCTCGTAAAAACACTTACTAAGGGCAATGCAAAAACAAAAAAAATTCAAAATAATATTGAAAAAATGGCTAAAGATGAAAATTTGTTTGGTTTCTGACTCGTTCTTTGATAGAACGGCTCCAAAATATTTCTTAGACATCAATTTACAAATCATTGCAGCTTTTTGGAACAATGGGGATTTTTCTTCATCAAAAAGGAAACCCAAATCCCAGAAATCTCAGACTCTTCTGTCCATTGCACTGCCAGGCAAGCAACTTTTTGATGTGGTTGGAAAAACGTTGATGTTATTATGTTCGGATAGCTGATAATGAGCGGCTGTTCTCCTCTGGGGCTTGAACTTGCATACAAGTTACTTTCCAGCTACTGCATCCTTATATGAGGCCGATCGAACCCGTTAATAGTTTACGCAAAATGGCAGAATCTGGTCGACTGTGAGATACATACATGGTGCTGAAGAGCTTGGAATCACGCCAGCTAGGAAAGAGTTCAAGAGCTCAAGTGCACTACTATTGTGTTTCCCCACAAGAAACAGGACATACACAAAAGGCTGCAAATACCGGAACTCCAAATTTTTTATTTTTTTTTTAAAGGTAAGTGAAAGGCAGAGGATGACCCCCGGAGCACGACGACCTAAAAAGATCTTTTGTGCTATCCCCTGGTTGATTGTATTGAGTTTGTCAACTAGCTGAAATCAAGTTCATTATTGAAGCTAAAGATAGTTCGAGCTGAGGAAGAGGTGACATCATAAGGTGACGTGACGCCTTTACTAAAGTGCTTTAGCCTCAGTCTGGCTATGGCCGGGCAATCACGGAATATGTGATGGGCTGTTTCGGTGTCTTCAAAACAGAGATGGCACGTTTCCGATTGAACACGGCCCATTTTCTTGAGATGGTAGTTGAGAGAGCAGTGTCCAGTTAGGATGTCAGTAAGGATCTTAGCATTCTGTTTGCTGATTGATAGAATGTCTCTAGTTCTATTTTTTGAGAAATTAACAAATTTCTTGGAATATCTTAGGCTGGGTTGTGTATTCCTGGGTTGTGAGAGCACTTGTTCGCGTTCCCAGTGAAGTAGCTCTATTTTAATCTGGCTAGTGGGTGAACCGCAGAAGGGTTCAGGTTCAATGTAAGAAGATTGGGCACCTAATCTGGCAGGCTTATCAGCCGCTTGATTACCAGGGATTCCTTTGTGTCCGGGGACCCACATTGTGTGCAGCAAGCTGCAAAAGAGTCTGGAGATAATTCTAAACCAGCTTACACTTATAGTCAAAGGACGTGAGGCCTTAAGTCCTGCTTGGCTATCTGACATTAAGTATATTGTATTAATATGTGATCTTCGGAGGTTTCGTCTAATGCATTCTCTGGCGCAGAGCTCGATAGCATAGACCTCTGCTTGGAAGACTGTAGTGGATTGACCTAATGGTGTAAAGAGCTTGTAGTTGCCGCCAAAGATACCAGGTCCTACCCCATTTAACATTTTTGAACCGTCAGTGTACCAATTGATTTGAGATGCTAATTGAGGGATTTGAGGATAATTCCAGTAGCTGCCGTCAGGGATGCTAACTATGAAGGGGTGGTTGAGGTAGATTCTTTTAGGCATGAAGTCTGAGATGCATACTGCTGGAGAAGTAAGTAGCGGAATTTCCTCAAGGATCTTCATGGGGCCAGAATTTGTGTTGTTGCATAAAAGGTGAAGCTTTAGAGTACTGGTAGCCGTAGTCTTCATAATATTTATGTGTAGGGGAGGAAGGTTTAAGAGAACTTCCAGCGCAGCTGTTGGGCAGGTTATTATGCCATTCAAAGCAGTGGTTTTTCAAAACCACCCCAAAACTGGAATCAGTAGTTTGAGCTTGGCGACAGGAAGAGCAAACTTGCCATGGACTCCACAAGAAAGCAGTGGGCAGTCAGAAACTTCTTTCCCAACTTTAGCTTAGGCACAGTAATGGAATCTCAGGAAAGACAACATTTTGAGACAATCGATTTTGTATCATTTTTGAATTTGAGTTTTATACACTCAGTTTTCAAAAACCGGGGCGCTGTCCACCACAAAATGTTAAGAACTTTCGACCCTATAACTGCAACCACAGTCACTGTACCAATATAATATCTATCCATCTGCCCAACTGTATAACCTTTGGATTAAATCGAATTTAAAAACGAAAATAAAACCCTAACATGTATCACGTAAAGCACCTTCTTAAGGTCACTGTCGCTCTTAAAAGTCACCATCTATATAGCCTAGAATGAGAGCCCCGACCTTCGTTTTCACTCTATCCAAAGTATGACATGTCCAACAGACATTAACTTTCTGTTAAGATTGAAATTTTTTTGAAGAAAAATTGACGACTTGCTTCATCAGCATCCTCAGAAATTCAGTCATTTTCACGGTCACGCTACTCTAAGTAGTTAATTAAGTATTCATCAACTCCATTCGTTACATAAGCATGTAATTAAGCTGGAATCACCTCACAATTCCCAACAAAATATTGTTATAAGCCGGCAAATTTATCTACAAAAGTAAACCTAAAACACAACCCACATGAGGTAATCGGCAAACTATATACAAACAGATGTATCCACACAGTGGACCTAGAGGAAACAAAACATGTACTTTCTGTAGATCTAGATATCAAATCGAAGAAACAAACCCAGACATGCTGATGGCTCTTGTTCTTGAAAGATCTCTCAGTCGGACAAACGCCGAGTGGTACATATGAAAGAAGTGTACCAATGGGTTACAATGCTACTACAATTGGGACGGATAATGATGCCTCAGGGCTTTAATACACTTTTATAGAGTTTTTGGTGCGGTGCGCGGGGCAAATAAGAAAGAGACGAAAGACAAGACATTTATTAGCAGGTAGCAATTAGATTGCATTGTGTGTCTGTTCTAGGGAGATATCTGGGTCAGATTAACATTGAGAAGTTAATGATAGGAAGGAAAGGCGCTTAATGAAAAGAACGTGCAGCGCACTCTAAGATAGCGTGACGATAAAGAAGGAATTAGGTTTTTGGCAAATCAAACGAGTTTTCTTTGTTGTTGTAGATATTGTCTCAAGTGGCGTAGTGTAGGTTGTGTCGCCTCATGCAAGTTGCGTTTACTGAGACTATGGTGTGACTGCATTTTGTGTATTTCTAGTCATGACCCTCTTAGGCACTAATGAAGATCTTAGATAAATATTTGTTTGAACATGAACTAGTAGTGTGATGGGAAGTGAGGTGAAATGTTGGTATTTCATCATTTGCCAATGACTCAGCTGTTTACCTATAAAATAGGTTTTTGGGAAAGAGCCCACTTTCAATGAAGGAACGTTATTCACAGAGAATTTGACAATTTCGTTGAAAATAAGTAATGATATAGACTAGATAAATTTGTATGTGATAGTTCTGAACGAAACTAGCATAGTTCAGGTAGCATTGCCTCGTAAGTAGGGTAAACTACAAAAGCCTGCAAAAGAGACTAGGAGAAATCTTCACTGAAACCAATGTTTTAACTAAGTTTCCTTCCGATAAGTACCAAACAGTGGATCCAAACATGTTGCAGATTATGGCTGTCAAATTCACACTGGAGATAATCGTACCTTCTTTTTGCTTACATACTTACATATCGGACTCCCGACTCATGTAGTCTCTGCCTGAGACACGGCATACTTCCATCTTCGTCGATCCTGAGCACACTGCTTCCAGTTACGCAGTTCAAGTTTTTTGGCACCCGCTATTACTTGGTCTTTATACCGAAAGTTCGGTGGTCTTCGTCATCTCAAACTTGGCGCCAGGATTTCAAGATTCTCTTACCTGAAGCATTGTTGCCCATTCGGTCGATGTGATCGAGCCGTTGTAGTCGACATATCTTATCTTTTTGGATTACATCCGCATTTTGGGACAGCTCACAGAGTTCGCGGTTAAATCTTATCCTCCATTCGCCCTCCACACATACGGGACCTAATATCCGACAAAATATTTTTCTCTCTCTCTTAGCTCAGCTTTCTTACTTATCGTACGGCATTTAGCGTCATATAGTAGAACTGGTAAGACAAAGTTCTGTAGAGAATTCATTTACTCCGTCAAGTTAGGAGTTTTTGAGTCCAGTTGTCTTGCCAAACTGAAGTAGTAGTGGTTTCCTAAGGGTATTCTTTGTCGAATCTCCACGAAGGTGTCGTTTGATTCATCGGTCTTTTCAAAAATTTGCCTCTGTGTTAAAATTGAGTTTATCGACGATCTACCAGTCCAGAAGCCACGACGGTACATGCCGATTATTGTGTGGCAAAGTCCTTAAGACGCTCACACAAACTGATTGGTTCAAAAGTTAGTGTGGCTATAGGTCAGGAAAGTCCACCACCGATTAAATATTCACATTTCTGCATATCTTGGAGAAAGCCAATGAATTTCAAATCTATACCCACCACCTATTTATTGAATGTAAGGACGCGTGTGACTGCATTTAAAGAGACGAGCTTTACAGAGCAATGCCTAGCTTTGGCATCCCTACCAAACTCATCCGATTGTGCAGGATGACGATGGGAAATGCGAGCTGCTCCATCAAGGTCAGTAAAGAACTTACCGAGACCTTTGATGTCAATAAAGGATTTAGACAAGGCGACGCAATGTCATGCAATTTCTAGGCACAATCTTTCAGAAATCCGTACAATTATTCGCATACGCCGACGATATTGACATAATCGAAGGTACACAGCGTGATGTCATTAATGCTCTCGTAAATATTGAGATGTAATCGGCGACGACGGGTTTACCGCTCAACGAGGGCAAAACAAAGTACTGTACGAGTATATGAGGTCAAAAAAAAAAAAAAAAAAAAACACATAACACCAACGTCTCGAACAGAACGTCACCAACAGCTAAAACTTTGAGGTAGTAAGAGAATTTGTCCACCTTGGCTCCACTATCAACTCAGACAACGTCAACAGCGCTGAGATCAAACTCTCGCCAATCGCTGTTTATATGTGCGTTTTAGGAGCAAACCCCTCTTTCGGAGAACTAAAATTACCCTATATTACCCTAATCATCGCTGTCCTGCGTCAAGAGTGGACGAGGTTACCCCCGCTTTTGAGAAAAAAATCCTTAATGTGGAGGAGGATATACGACGAACTGTATAGCGACATTGACATAGCCAGAAGAGTTAATATACAATGACTAAGATGGCTGGGACATTTAGAAACATGTAGGCCCGAAAAGTCTTCGTATCCAGTTCGGAGGAACGATTCAATAGATGAAGATCTCGCTTTAGGTGTCCCGTATAAGCGGAAAGGGACCTCAACCAACTTGGCGTGGGAAATTGGAAGCAGCTAGCTAACCACAGACCTGGCTGGAGAGGCTTATTTGTTGGTTAAGGCCCAGGTCCACCCCGAACTGTAGCACCATCTAAAGGAAAGTTCGTAAGCACTGGGTACTTAGAGAGTAATATATTGGTTAATAGCATGCTGAATTAGCTGATATCTAGAGTCGAACTTGTTGAAATAAATGAATTTGTATGGCCTGGTTCACAGAATCAAGAAAATTAGCTCAATTATGAGGTTGGGTTTTATCGGTCAGAGTTGGACTTTTATGAATGCATATATATATTCTTTTTTGGCGCATAGGGGGTAGTGAAACAAGGCTAATGTGAACGAGAAACCGTCCCGCTCTGTTTCAAGTAGTGTGAGACTCCTACTCAATAAAAAAAACTGCCTTTAACCCCTTTTCAACCTGGCACCATCTATTCCGGAACCGCTTAAGAATTTCTTCAGACTGGTGTCGTTTTCTTTCCCCTCTGAGGACCGGCTTTTTCACATTTTTCTCCTGGTATCGTCCCAATGAATAAAGATATTTTATTCCACATGTCGATACTCGAGACCATCTTGTTTACGACATTTTCTGGAGAAAAGTTGTTTATCTCTGGCTCCAGGCTATTTCTTTCTGCTGCCCAACTGTTACAGATAAAAAAGGTGTGATACGCATCGTCTTCCAGAGAGTCTCCGTATTGGCAGGCTGCGCTCCCTACTTTTCTCTTCTTGTGCAGATACCGGTTGAAGTAACCATGTCCGGTAAGGAACTGGGTGATATAATAATTGACTCCACCGTGCTCCCACTTCGTCCATGCAGCAACATCTCTGTTCAACCGGTAGGTCCATCTTCCCCTCGTTTCGGCGTTCCATCTGTTTTGCCACTTCTGTTTCGAGAGTTGCTTCGCTTCTGTAGCTGTTGTTGCCGCACCTACTTCCGCCTTCTTGTCGTGGACCCACTTCCTTGCTGCTGCTTAGAGATTTTTTATTTTTTATTTTTGAGGTAGATGGGGAGGAAAGCAGAGACTGACCGCTGGAGCACTGCGACCTAAAAAGATCTTTTGTGCTATCCCCTGGTTAATTGATTTTGAATTTGTCAACTAGCTGAACTCAAGTTCATTAATGAAGCTAAGAATAGTTCGAGCTGAAGAAGAGGTGACGTCGGAAGGTGATGTAACGCCTTTATTAAAGTGCTTTAGCCTAAGTCTGGTTAAGGCCGGGCAATCACAGACTATGTGATGGGCTGTTTCGGTGTCTTCAAGACAGAGACGGCACGTATCCGATTGAACACGGCCCATTTTCTTGAGATGCTAGTTGAGAGAGCAATGTCCAGTTAGGAAGTCAGTAAGGATCTTAGCATTCTGTTTGCTCATTGATAGAATGTCTCTAGTTCTATTTTTTGAGAAGTCAATAAGTTTCTTGGAATGCTTTAGGCCGGGTTGAGCATTCCAGTGAGAGAGCATTTGTTCGCGTTCCCAGCGGAGTAGCTCTATTTTAATCTGGCTAGTGGGTAAACCGCAAAAGGGTTCAGGTCCGATATAATGTGATTGGGCGCCTAGTCTGGCAAGCTTATCAGCCGCTTTATTACCAGGGATACCTTTGTGACCGGAGACCCACATTAGTGTGCTATTATTGTGTGCAGCAAGCTGCAAAAGCGTCTGCAGACAATTAGAAGCCAGCTTAGGCTTATACTCAAAGGACGTGAGAGCCTTGAGTGCTGCTTGGCTATCTGACATTATATTAATATGTGATCTTCGGAGGTTTCGTCTAATGCATTCTCTGGCGCAGAGCTCGATGGCATAGACCTCTGCTTGGAGGATAGTAGTGGATTGTCCTAGTGGTGTAAAGAGTTTGTAGTTGGGGCCAAAGATACTAGCTCCAACCCCATTTGACATTTTTGAACCATCAGTGTACCAATTGATTTGAGATCTTGATTGGGGGATTTGAGGATAGTCCCAGTAGCTGCGGTCAGGTATGTTTACTGCGAAGGAGTGATTGAGGTGGATTCTTTTGGGCATGAAGTCTGAGATGCATACTACTGGACCAGTAAGTAGCGGAATTTTCTCAAGGGCAACCAGCTGTTAGGCAGGTGCGCATTGCGCCCGTAATACCTACACATGCTAGTCTCTGCACCTTCTGGAGGGAGGAGCGGGTAACGGTTTGATTAACTTTATCCCACCATACTAGTCAAGCATAAGTTATTATCGGAACGATGATTGTGGTATAGGTCCAGTGGATCATTTTTGATTTAATAACCATTTTTTGCCGAAAAACCTAGAGCAGGCCCAGAAGGCTTTAGTCGCCTTCTCTGTGGTTCTGTTTATATAAGGTTTCCAATATAATTTGTGGTCTAGAGTAATCCCAAGATATTTTGTTTCTTTTGGGAACTCAATTTGAGTATTGTTTAGTGATAGTGCTTGAAGGCTTAAGTTTCTCCTCCTGGTGAAAGGAATGATTACGGTTTTTGCAGGGTTAACCGTTAGACCTTCTGACTGGCACAAGTTATTTACTTTATTTAGGGCATGTTGCATTTGTTCAGAAATGCTGGATTCATCCTTGCCCTTAGCTATAATGACTACGTCGTCAGCGTAGCCCTGGGTTAGAAATCGAGAACTATTGAGGTCATTTATGATACTGTCCACTACAATGGACCATAAAAGAGGAGATAGGACACTCCCTTTGGGGACAACCCTTAGTAGTTTTAACGGAGATTGAGATTTGTCCAAGCTTGGCAGTGATAAGTCTGCTTCTGAGCATGGAGCATATGCATTTGGTAGTTTGCGGGTCAAATTATTTAGGGGGTGTTCTATAAGGGCGGGATTTCTTATGTGAAAATTAAAGATTTTTTCCATTACCTTAAGAAACACAGAAGTGAGACTGATAGGCCTAAAGGCCTTTGTGTCTGATTGTGATCTGGCGCCGGCTTTAGGAATGAACACTACATTAACTTTTCTCCATATTGATGGGATGTAGCTGAGTTCATAGCTGGATCAGAAGATGGGCACTAAAGATTCAATGAGAGTGTCGATTCCATGATGTAAGAGGGCGGCGAAAATTCCATCTCCACCGGGAGCTTGCTAAGAGATCAATAGGCGTCACTCCTGTGACTGCTAGGGCTGCTGGCTCCGACACTGTTCAGTATGCACTCGTTATCCCAAGGGCTCCTATACGTTGCACCGCGGCCACTTTCTTCCTGTATATCTCCTTCTTTTTGAGCGCGTCAGCCCAGATCTCGGAGTCATACAAAAATATTGAGTGCGTGACCGACATCAGGAGTCTTCTTTCACTTGCCGTGGGATCTCCTAGGTTCGCAATCAGTCTGCTTAGCAATAGGCATATTTTCGTGGCTCTTTCAGATGTGAACTTAATTTGTTCCCAGAACGTGAGCTTCGTATCTATCCTAACTCCTAGATATTTTACTGCTTCCTTAGTGTATATGACTTCGGGACCCAGCTTTGTGGGTATCCTCTTCCTCGTCAGCAGCAATGCTCTTGAATGCATATTAACCTAAGCTAAGTATAAGTTTATGTCTCGAAAAGCGATTTCCAATTACACCTACTAATATCGTGTGTCTGTCTATAAACGATTGAATTTAATTGGCTCTAAAGCTGCAATTGGTTAAAGTCTGACACTTACTTTTCTAGGGTGGTTAAGCGGTAATCACTGGATACACAATGCACGAATAAAGCAAAATTAATACGAAATATTTCTTCACAAAAAAAAAACAAAAATATATAAAAAAAATCTAGTTTATATTCAACTTGCAAACTAATGTCAAAGTTTAGCCATAGGGTCGAATTTTGACCCAATCGAATCACTGATAAAACAGAAAAAAAAAGTTGAGATAAATTGAGAAAAATTTGAGATAAATTGGATTTTTAAAACTTAAAAACTTCGTTGAATATGTGGGTGGCTGAGGTGTTGACGGGACCCAAGCTTCTTACGATATAAAGGATAGTTAATCTGCGACATTTTGTGGTAACTTTACAATTCCTTCCCATTGCACTATTCCTACTTAGCTGTGCTGGCAACGTTGATTCACCGAACATTTTTTATTCCTAAAACCGCCTGCTTGGTAATCAGGTCAATGCCCGAAAAGATATTGGAAGTAGTTTCAACACATTTTTGCTTACACTGCTTACGTTAACCATTCATTCGTGCCTACTTACTCACTTCTTATAGCCAAATAGCCCAGCAAACATTCAACGCAGATTTCATTATACATTTCAAAACCTCTTTGTTATCCATCGCAGAGCCCACTGCCCCGCCGTCTCTCCCTCTAGACAGTGTCAAAGAAAAACGACACTTTTGTTAACCTCTCAAAGGTGTCATCTATTCAATGGATGACACCATGCAACTACACAATGCTCTCCATAGAAATCTACAGTTGCACCTTGAACGCACTACAACCATCAGTTGAGGCGATTCGAGAGCCTTTGTGCGCTTTGAGGCGTCGCGTCGCTCGTCTTCGTCGTCTTCATCCTCACCGTTGTCGTGGTCGTGGCTTATTGCTTGCGTTGCTAACCACAGTATGGTGCAACCACTCTTAATACCACGCTACACTAAGGTGCACTTTGTGAATGTAACGTTTGGTACATAAAAAGGGCAACGACTGCCCGCGCAGCATACACACTCGTACTCTGTCCCGGAGAAGATGAAGAAAAACTTTCGCTTTCTACGACGAATGACGATATTTCTTCAACAAAAGAAAACTATAAGCTTGTGGTAGTAATGGTGGTACACCACCATCCGTGGGCTGATGATGTTGACGATGAGGAGGAGGCTGGAACCGATGCTGGTGGTGCTTTGGAAAGAAAATAAATTGAAAAATGTTTCCTTCCAATAGGTTTTGGATAATTATCAACAGCGCTTCAAGCGAAAAGCCATGGATTACCGTTGTCGTGGATGGGTGGTTAAATTAAAATTAAAGTGCCGGCTCTTAGGTATGACAGAAAAATGAGAATAGATACATGGCTACCACCGGCCTGTGTGCCATTCGTTTAGAGTCAAAAGATAAGAGGTCGTGTCGGCGGCTTGCATCTTTACGAGTATATCTTTTTCATTAGGTGGTTAATCTTTTATGAGTGAAATTACGGTATAGGCGAGTAATGGAATTGCTTTAAACTTTCCAAAGTGCTTACAAGCACATTTTATGAAATAACCTCTTCGAAACGAGACTTGAAGCCGGGTGCCGTAAGGCAATGTAATTGGGTTTCTTGTAGAAGTGTTTCGAAAAAAAAAATGCTTTTGTAGGATTAAGTCAAAATTAAACATTTTTTATGAACTCTTCTTCAGCATTAGGTATGCTAATATTTACAATTTAAACTTTATTCGTCTCCTAGTTAGAGACACTTTCATAATGTACCTATACATACATACATAAATGCATACGATAATAATTTTGACTTTTACTTTTCGCATGTAATAACTTGGGTAAAATAGCATCATTACAGTCTTGCTTGACAAGGTATTTCATGTCAAGAAAAAATTAAGCATATATTCAGTTTGTCTTTCCAACTAAAGACTTCAAACTTAGCACGATTTTCCGGCTGAGAGCATTCGTTTTATTACTAATCAATTTCTACTTAAATAGTTTGCACGTTATTCCCTAGATCTCTTGATAAATCCTCAAATTACAAGTTAAGTTCGACCTTATGTTAGATACGGATTGTACGAGTATGTACAGAAATCTGAGAATCACCTTAGTGACTGATTTTAGGTAGCCTTTGAGTCTGCTACGATTTATGGCGATGCATTCTTGATATTCTAGCTACCATGAGCATATACGATTTTTGTCTATGGTTTAGCTCGGTTTAGCTCGGCTCTTATTCCGAGTTCTATTTTAAGAGACTTTTTTGAACTTCTGATGACTATGACTCTGGTCGGCAATTTTATGTTCTTGCGTGTGATTATAATCGAGGTTACCGTCTCACTATTATATATGCATAAGTAGTAGTTTTACGAAAGTTCGGGAAAATTGTTAAAATCTCTCTATCTACTACATCTTTGAACTAGGATCTCAGGCCCAAAATCCGATACAATTTTTTTTATAGAAAATAGAGGGAACAAGGTCTCCAGGTAAAGGGATCAGAGGAATAGATCCGCTCCGTCGAATCTATATCCTAAGACAGTCCATACGTAGTGAAGAGCCACATCCTGCACCAGGTGTGAACTAAATATGGCAGATCTAAAGAGGAAAACTTGAAAAAAGCCGTATTACCAAGTTTTGAACGACCATGCCCAAGGGATGAATACCAGCCTTCCCGGTGCATGGTGCTCTGCTCCGGGCGAACAACCCTTCCCCAATTATGAAACCAAACGAGTCAAAAACATAAAAAAAAAAAAAAAACAATTAAGAGGAATGCATACCTTCTAAGTGCAAAACGAGGTCACTATGGACCTCTCAACCTCTACATACGGGGCACTTGGTCCTATCGTAGAGATTGAACAGAGCGAAATCATGTTAGTAGACGAGGCTTCAGACGCCATCGACTCGACTGATTTTCTGTCACCGGAAGACGAGGAAACTCTCCTCGCATCACCGGCTGTAACGCTGATTGGGGCTCAGACCGTTGACGCTAAAAAGCAGATGGGGTACAAAGTCAAGCTTTCGGGAGCTGGAAGACGACGCCTCAAGCAATGTGTCAAAGATGACTTCAGCCTAGAACAGGCTCGCGAAATGGCCAAGTTCCGCTGCAAGAATATTCCCTAAAGCGTCCTAGAAGAGATAGCGCCACACCACCCGATAACGCTGCAAAAAGGAAGGCAAGCTCACCCAAACCCATTAGCACTGGGCCCACCTATAGTGCTACAGAAGCCAGCGAAAAAATTGGTGTCATTCCTGACGACTTCCCTGGCACCAACTGGACGACAGACCAGCTCAGGCAGGTACAAGACTACATTTTGAATAAAATCCTGCTGCAAAATGAGGGATCCACCAAACCACAGTCCCTCGGCTGCGCCTTCAAACCAGATTGGCTACTCTTCACCTGCAGGATCAAAATTACAGCGGACTGGCTCCAGGCTACGGTGCCCATGCTACATCCCTGGAATAATTTAGGACTAAAAGCTGTGGATGAGGGAGAAGTTCCTCGAAGCGCTACTTTGTTGTTTTTACCCAATTTATTAAGTTTGTGTAGGCATTCCCAGACAAGTTTCAACTTAATGACATAGGAGTCAAGTGATTTGAGAGCTTCTTGAGTGTCTGACAGTATTGTTATGTCGCAGTTACTGCATCTTCTTTCGAGATTGAGTTGGATACATCTGTCTATAGCACATATTTCAGCTTAAAAGGTGCTGGGTTCTGATTGCTTCGTCCTCGGCCCAAATGCGCTTGTCCCTGTTCTTTGCTCAGTTCTCGAACCATCTGTATACCACTTTATCGTATGGTTGCCCCGTCCGTATATTGAAGATTCGTTGCTCCACTCTTTCTTGTTATTTAACTTTTTTAGATTTAGATTTAGATTTAGATTAGATTTTATTAATTCCAATTAGTTTAAATTCGTTACAAAAACAATGAAAGTACTAAATCTATCTTAAGTGACATGGATAAAAGCCGTCTGCCAAAGACTAACAGTATAATTTTACATTTGATTCACTTTAGAAAATTTAAAAATTCTCCTTCATAATTCTTTTTCTGTAAGCTAAACTTATTTCGCAATATGATGTGAGAGCTCTCCAATTGGACCCGTTTAGCAATGCCCTGACGTCTTCAGATAGCAAGCTGGTTTTCCCAAAGTGGAACCTCCTCATATCACGAAAAATTGGACAAATCCCTATGAAATGCATAACGTTCTCCCTCTGTGACATATTGCACAATGAACATAAAACCGGAAGGTCATCTCTATGCGGTATAAAGTTTAGTGGAAGTAGCTCTCCCCTTGCACCAAAGATTATAGAGATGCGTTTTATTTTATTCGTGTCCTTAAAGTAGTTTAGAGAGCCCAGGTTCAGTTGTAGTTCTTTGTAGATCTCCCTATGGGTTGACACACTCGCTTGGTCGATATATTTTTGCCGAATCTATGTATCTAATTGCGACAGAAAGTCATAGAGGTAACACTTCCAACTACTTCGCGCATTCCAGTCCAATTCCAAATGGTACTCGTAATTTTCCGCCAAATTGATCATCTCTTTATACCACAGACTTCGGGTATGTACTGCGTATTTAACAACCTTTCTTGGCAATCGCTCTTCTTCCATCCTGAGTGTGCTGAGAATATAGTCAATATTCAGTTTGAGTGTTTGTAAGAACAACGGGGCGAGACCTGTTTCAATCAACAGCAGTTGTAGGCAATTGGAATGTTCTCCGTAGATAGAATTTCTGCAACTTTTCTACTGTATCATAGCACCTATGACCCCATGCCTGTGCCCCGTACAGGAATATTGACTTTGAAACCACTTCAAATACCCAATATTTAAGGCTGTGATGTATGCTGTCGTTTTGAAAGCAATTTTTCCATGTTGGGGTTATCGCACTTTTAGACTGCCGAAGTTTTTCAGCCAAATGTGGTTCCATACTTAAATTGCTTGAAATTATAGCTCCAAGATATTTGTATTGCTTTACGACTTCAATGCTATCGCCATTAAATGTCCACCTTTCCGCCCTTGTCTGTCTAACCCGCCTCTTCTGAAAATCATCACTCTTGATTTCATCAGGTTGATTTGTAAACTCCACAGTACAGAATAATCATAAACTCGGTTAATCATGAGTTGTAGAGTCTCTGGTGATTTTGCTAACAGGACCACATCATCAGCATACAGGAGAGCCTTAATAAGGGTGTCTGCATATGAAATTCCCCTTGGAAGGTAACTGATGATGTCTTCGATATAAAGGGCAAATAGGGACGGGCTCGCGTTGCAACCTTGTCTAACCCCTACCTCTGTGACGAACCATTCTGTCAACCCATCTCCATTCCATACTGCTGCTTTTGTGCCATCGTATAAATTTTCCATAATCTTTCCAAATTTTATATTGATAGAGCTTATAGAAGAATTTTTGCCGGTCTATGGTATCAAAAGCAGCTCTGAAGTCGATAAAAAAAGCATACAGCTTTTGTTTGCGTTCTATGAACTTCTCTGCTATATTATATAAAACAAAGATATGATCTACCGTTGAATATCTAGGTCGAAAACCTGCTTGGAATTCTGCTATGAGCGCGTTTTCCTGAATCCAGCGCGATAAACGACAACGTAGAACACTTGTGAAGATTTTTGCAGAAGCGTTTAAGAGGGATATCCCACGGTAATTGGCCGGGTCTGACGAGTCGCCTTTCTTAAATATTGGAAAAATTATGGCTTGTATGAAGGTTTCCGGCACGCTACCTGATTCAAATATATTGTTAAAAACAGTGGTTAATGCGACTAAAAATTCATCTGAGCTGTATTTGAAGAATTCTGCTGATATTCTATCGTACCCGGGTGCTTTGGAATTTTGGAATCGAATTAGGGCTTCTTTTACTTCTTCATTCGAAATTGTAGCATCTAATGTTTCATTGATATAGAGTGGCTTCGCATACTGGATAGGACTAGCGTCATTAGGTGGATTAAGAAGATTTTCGAAGTAACTTTTTAAGACCTGAGCAGTGAGCTTATTGCTGATTTTTGGAGACCGTTGAGTTTTCTCGCTGATTTCCTGCAATTTGCAAGTTTACTAGCCTCATTTTCAAAATACCATATTGCGACATTTTAAGTTTGCATAGACACTTATGGTGAGATCTGACTCTGTAGCTCCTTGAATAACTCTTCGTTGTATTTCCTGAACAATCGAAGAAAAGCGAATGTACGCTTCCTCCATTTTAAGCAATCTCCATCGCACCAGGGTTTCTTATTAATATGTTTTCGATAAGTATTGCCGACTTAACTTTGCCTCGGAATGGATGATTTAATTATTTCTTCCAGACTGTCCATATTTAATTCAGCTTTGGTACTCTGTTCACAAAGGCGACTGTTGAGATTGTTTCTGTATAGGATCGCTGTCTCCTCTTTCCAGACGAGTTGTGGAAGAAGTTTCAAATTTCGTATGCGATCCGTCCCGATCTTTTCTAGACCTATCGTGACAATGATAGGGAAGTGATCGGAGAATGGAAGAGCCCTAACTTCGACGTCCGTTATAAAGGAGATCCAGTCTCCTCCGGCGAAGCAATAATCTATTATAGTTGCACAGTTCGCTTTAATATAGGTATATTCCCCATTTGAATCAGATTTACTGCATCCGTTATATACTGCAAGTTCCATTGAATCCATCAGGTCTAGAATTCCTTCCGCACGTGTTTACAACCGCATCTTTTGACTTCTGTTGGATTCCTCTAACACCAATGTCCACACCGCTTAAATTCCCAATTCTACCATTCATATCGCCAATTTAAGTTATTTAACTTTGTATACACATTTTTCACAAAGTTTAATTTTCTGTAGCTGTTGTCCATGGGTACTGCCAGAAGGGAAGTTTTTTAAGAAATGCATCGTATTCTCCAGAACTAACATATGTATGGTATTTCTCTCTTCCAATGCCTTCTTTTTCCATCCTTAGCATCGTCCGCTTTGCATTTTGCTCCACTACGAGACGAAATGGAGTTAACTCTTGGAGTACTTCCATGGCTGCAGTTGGACATGTTCTCATGGTCCCAGTAATGCAGAGGCAAGTCTTTGTACTTTTTTGAGTGTCTCCCTCGTTGTGACTAGACTAGTTCGCTTTGCCACGCTATCGCTCCATATGTGATTATTGGCCTCACAATGGCAATATACATCCATCTTAGAATGATTGGTCCCAAGAACTGCTGAGAAGCTAATTAGCTTGGACCAAAATCCACGCTGATGTGTAGCGTCATTCAAAGTGAAGGAAAGGTCAACCACATCACAATTTGAAGAACGCGTTTGAGTACAAAAGCGTCTTCGTTAATTTTGAGTAAAGATCTAAACTTAAGTACTCGTAGAAACGTATAGCGTGCTGGAGTTTATTTTCCCCTCCGTTGTTAGTGTCATAAAACAAAATACAGCCATTATCTATTCAATTTGAATTTTTGTTTTTTTTTTTACTTTCATTATTTGCAATTTTCCACGTTCAAATAGATTAGTTGCGAGCAAATCCAAGGGAATTTATGAACTCAGATTCGCCCATCAGCGGGAAAGTCTCTCGCTTTGTCTCGGGTAGCATCACAGAAAGTAACAAAAGAAATGCGAATTCACCATCGACAGACAGTTTTTTATTTTATTATTTTATCTATCTATTCAGTTTATTTTTTCTTGTATTTCAATTGAATTGCAGGTTGCTGGGAAGTGAACGCATTCACGGAGCAAGTATGGTAAGAGTAGTGGGCTTATCCAATCAAGTGTGGAACAATCTCAAGTAATTCGTAATGCATGGTTAGAGGAGAAATCACTGAAGTAGCGAAAATAAAAATTTAAATTATTGCTTGTTGTTTGTCGTAATATAATTTTTTGTTTTGTTTTTTTTTTATTATATTATTATTGTCTTCATTAGTTGGAAATAGTGGCTGTAATTTGTATTATTATGGGGATATTAAATTGTTGTACTGCAGATATGTTTGCAGTTGTTGTCGGAATACATTGGTGTTACATTGTAGAGGTAATTTGTCATTTGTCTTTTGTTTTATAAGAAATTGATACAAAAAACAAGAAAAAAGTACACACGTAATCAGTGGACTGATCTGGCAATTAGGTAATTCAGATCTCTGTTAATCGTCTCAAATATTAGTGAGCGTGGGACCAGTGGTATCAGGAGAGGATCAAAAGACATTAAACATTACGTTCAAGTAATCAACTTTGAATATTTTCTTTTTATCACAGATGCCATTTTTATCTTTTTAAAAAAAAATGAAGCACCCAAATCCCAAATTGCTTATATCCGCTAGACAGGAACCTTTCTTTGGTGCAGTAGTTGGAAAAACTTTGAAGTTATTTGTTTTCCTTTTCATACTCTAATGGATGGAAGGTAAGTTTTGAATCAATAAATATACGAAGATCCTTAACTTTGTCAACTCTTACTAAAGATATCAGATTAAGACAGTAGTTGGAATAGTAATGCGTCAGGGATCTTGAAAAAGAAATAGCCATGTATTTATTAACATTTAATATTAAATCATTAACAACACACCGATCAGATAAATTATTAAGGTCCTTTGGATCTTCATGCAATCATCCAAGTTCTTTATTTTGCAGAACAATTTAAGATCATCTGCATGCATTAAATAATCACATAATTCAATGGTCTGAATGATGTCGCCAATAAAAATAGTAAACAGTAGCGGCCCTAGATGACTGCCTTGCGGAACCCCAGACGTGCAGTATAATAATCTGGAATAACAATTATCTAGATTCACTTTCAGCTCCCTTCCAACAAAAAACGATGAAACTTAAGCATTGCTCCATGGATTCCAAAGTTCTCAAGCTTCTTAATGAGCAACACATGATTTACAGAATCAATAGCAGGGGATACATACAACCCACCTGGAGGCAGGTTAATGTGGTTTTCATCCCCAAGCCGGGCAATAGGCCTAGTGAGCTGCCTAAATCATACAGACCTATGAGACTAACATCATTCGTCCTTAAGACAATGGAGAGACTCATAGATATCCATATTAGAGACCGGCTAGATCTGTCTAACCATCTGCACTCGAATCAGTACGCATACAGGAAAGGCAAATCTACAGTAGGTGCCCTTCACTATCGCGTCAAAAAGATAGAGGGAACACTCAGTTCAAGGGAGATAACTTTGTGTGCATTTCTTGACATCGAGGGCGCGTTCGATAACACTGGTTACGACTCGATCCCAAGGGCGATCAGTAGCAGAGGTTTCGAAGAATCGACCAACCAATGGACCAGGGCCATGCTGGTAAGTCGATTCATTACTTCCTCCTCTGGGGGAGTGTCGGTGTCCATAACTGCAGCCAAAGACTGTCCTCAAGGAAGAGTTCTTTCCCCCCCTGTTATGGTCTATAGTCATCGACAACGTGTTAGTAGATATTCACAGATCAGGCAACACCACCGTCGGTTATGCTGATGACTTGGCGGTTTTTATCAGAGGTAAACACGGCACGACAATTTCCAACGTCATGCAAAGTGCAATATCTGAAGATTTAGAATGGTGTAACAAAGAATGACTAACCATCAATCCTAGTAAAACCGTTTTGGTGCCTGTCTACAAGGTAGACAGAGGTCAACCTTGAACATATTACAATCAAAGGCACCACACTAGTTTATTCCAGCGAGGTCAAATATCTTGGACATATCAAGTCCGCCACTGAGCGCGCTACTAAAGCACTGTGGGCCAGGAAACGCCTATACGGCAGAACTTGGGGTCTCTCTCCTAAAATGATACATTGGTTGTACATAATGATGGTTAGACCCATTATCACATATGCGGCTATCGTCTGGTGGCCAAAAACTCTTCAGCAGACAACGGCAAACAAGTTGCAGAAGTTGCATAGAATTGCCCGTCTTGGCATTACAGGTGCGATGCCCAACTGCCCTACGACCTGCCCCTGGTTTTTGGACCCAACGCAAAGATTTCGGTTCCTATGGGTACGACTCTCACTGTGTTTCAGGCTGAAATCCATGCCATTGAGATTTGCGCCAGACACAATCTCCGCAAGGGGATCAAAGTCGCTAGAATACATATCTTCTCAGATAGCCAAGCAGCACTTATGGCACTGTCGCCCAACCAAATGGACTCCAGAACCGTGAAATGCTGCTACGATGCATTACAAGACCTTGCCAAATACAACAGGGTAAAACTCGGTTGGGTACCTGGACACCAAGGGATTGTGGGCAACGAATCTGCAGATGAGCTTGCTAGGGCTGGTTCAGAATCTGTGTTCATAGATCCTGAACCTTATTGTGGCTTCAATTGGGCGACAGCTACAACGCTGATTAACGAATGGGAAAACAAACTTCGTCTAGACCACTGGACTAGTGGGCCAGGTCTAAGGCAACCCAAACGATTAATCAAGCCTTACTCCTATAAGGAAATCCTTAACTTAGATAGGGAAAATATTAAGAAGCTTGTGAGCTTTCTTACTGGCCATTGCGGCCTGAGATACCACCTTAACAAGACGAACCTGTGCCAAGAGAAGGACTGTCGGTTCTATTTAGAGGAGGATGAAACTTTCGAACACATTCTTTGTGAATGCCCGGCACTAAACTGGTTAAGGAAACATATTCTCCACAAGGAGATGCTTATTCAGCGGAACTGAAATGTTCCGTTACTAAAGACATACTCACTTTTATAAGGGAGGAAGTACGTCTGTTAGATTAACTCCAACCCTCCGATACAATAGATCTTTCAGATCGCAGTGTCGTTGCCACGCGGGCTAAGTCAATGTCCTTGTATCGGCCATATAGTTCGACATTGTACCTTCTCCTTCTTCTTCTTCTTCTTCTTCTTCTTCCTTTTATTAGCGAGGTTATGATCCGAAAATAAGGGATCATTAATTGTAGCATTAATTTGCGGTATCATTTATATATATACGTGTTATAGTTTTGTAGATATTTGAGGTTTTTTTCTCCAGGATTTTCAAACTTTGTATGTCCTTTTAGTCCTTTCCAGTAGTTTGCGCCAAAAATCGCTTTGGATTTTCACTTTTGACGTATAAGACTATACGTACAAAAAAATTTAAGAAAATCGGAGATGAGTACTATTCGGAACTGCACCCCATATCAAAGTTAATACTTGTAACGTTAATGCTAAAATGTATCTCAAAGGATAGGTTTCTTACTTCACTCCACTCATTTAGTGTGTTTTCATGTTTTAATTTATGCAGAGATTGTGCACTTTTTCTGAGGAAGATACCTTATTTCTATTCAGTCTCAGCTTAATCTTTCTACTTGCTATACTCAAACATTTAGGGCAAAACTTCAACCCATTTTGATGTTAATTTTTTTATACTGTAGATAAACGGAGGGTTATCAATCCTTTGAATGAAATTATCCCACACTACAACTGGGACGCCCCATTTGTCCAATAGAGTTTCTCGGCTATGTGTGAAGTTAGCTAACGATTTGCTTGAAGTTTCAACTCGTCTATACTTGCCATTTAATCATGGAAGAGTACACGCTTCAACAACGTTTGCAAATTATATAAATTTTGTATCAAAGTTCATGTTCGGTTGCGACAACCTTTACACGCGCTAACTCCAATTTTCTCATTCTCAGCGATGAAGCAAATTTCTCGCTCAATGGCTTCGTTAAGAAGCAAAATTGTCACATTTGGGCAAGTCAGCAACCCGAAGCTCTTCACAATATGCAATTACATCTAGAAAAATGTACTGTTTGGTGCGGTTTTCATGCTGGAGGGGTCATTGGCTCATACGTCTTCTTGAATGATGCTGACAACGCAGTCACCAATACCAATAATTCAGAGACTTTAGACGACTTAAGGGCCAACATTGAACGTGAAATTGCCGACGTATTGCCAGATTTGTGCGAAAACTCATGGAAAATTGGGTTCAGCGGCAGCGCAGGCGTTTCCGTGGAGGATATTTGGTTGATGTGCTCCATAAATAATGGCATCGACTTTAACTCAACATACATATTTTTTATATCTCAAACACAACCTGTTTTATAACAAATGGGGCGCTCTTAACGAAAAACCCTGTAAATAGGTTCGAAAAACATCTTAAATTTTCGAATAACAATAAGATATGCTTAAGTTCATTATAAATGATTTTTGAAGGAACAAACCTTAAAGCCATCATAAGTGAGGATCCTACGTTCCTGCAACTATGTCATGGGTGAACATTTTGGAGGGAAATGAGTATCATGTTTTAGACCAAAAAAGGAAAAGTACTTGCGCTACCCATTCTCACATCCACTCAGGCCTATTCTAGACATTTATCTGAATGAAGTAGTACTTCCCAAGTGCGAAAAGTTCAATTATCTGGGATCTGCTTATGATCAGTCATCGCGTAAGTGTAGGGTGGATGGAGTGGGGGGAAAACTCTGCTGTCTGATGTGGCCGGAAAATTACCCCTACCCCCAGCTGAGATAAAGATGCTTCGCATGACAGCAGGAGTAAAAAAGTTTGATCGAATAAGAATAAGAATCCGCGAATGAAAGGCAGGCCTAAAAACTCCTGGATAACACAAGCGCAACAACACTGACGGATCAGTAGAAATGCAGGTAACTGAGAGGATTATGATCCCTTGAGTTTAAATCATAACCATGTTTGTTCTTCTGAGGTGCTTTTGGTGTCCTAAAATGTCCACTAAAATGTAACCTAGTTCCCAGTATAAAGTGA
Organism: Brachypalpus laphriformis; assembly: GCA_945910035.1. Lineage (NCBI taxonomy): Eukaryota > Metazoa > Arthropoda > Insecta > Diptera > Syrphidae > Brachypalpus > Brachypalpus laphriformis. Next base: position 43,368,683 of record OX246756.1, read on the forward strand.
TTTCTTTGATTTTGCCAAAGTTGTAAAGTTTGTCCATACCATCTAAGACGTAATTTGAATAAGCACTCAATTCAATAGAAGCTTGGCTTGGCTGTCTGACATAATAAAATGTCTTCATTGCGAGAGTTCCTTTGGAGGCTAAATTTGCAAATCTTCGTATGACGTGATTTTCCACCGGTAAGATGCTGGAAAATTTGCCTATTAGTTCGGAGTGTATGATTCTTGGCCCGAATGCCACATATTCGTATATCTCATAACTCAAACTTTGTGCTGAAATGACTTATCAGAATTCGATATTCTCCTAAGACTACGTCCACTTTAAGCTATCATATTTCCAGAGTCCCGAACATTAGCTAAAGGTTTTAACAGGGACACTCTTTCCCGATATTTTCACAGATACTTCCTTAAAACTCTCGGTTGCTGTATAATCAGCATAAGACTAGAAACTAGGAAACCCCATGATTTTTTTACCACAATCCATTTTTAGTTTAAGCTTTTCGATTAAAATATCTTAATCCAGACCTTATTAGCTGGCGATGAATTAATACAATTCGAAGACCAGTACTCAATGATCTCATTCACAATCCACTGGTGCCGAGCCTGATTAGGAACTCGTTTTGCAACAGATTTTAAAACGACACCCGCTAACACAGTGATCTTCCAGTTTACTCCAAAAGAGATAATTTTTTCCACAAATCTCCTGAAATATTAGATCAACAGTAAGTCAAAAACTTTCCTACACATACCTAGTGACCATTGGTACAAGGTACCAAACTCGCTCGGTCCACTAGTCATGTAAAGCAGTCCAAGACATCGTCGTCATTACACACATCGGAAAGTGAAGTCAAAACCAGCAGATGACATTCCAAATATCTGTATCTGTAATGTGATTCCCATCCACAATCCATGTTTGAATGCACACACTCGCCAGCAGCAAGTATGTGATGTGATCATTTCACTTTTCTTTTCCAGTTGTTGCTAATCCGCCAGTCTTTTGATGATGCTAGAGATTCCTCGGCATTGGAGTATTTATCTTGCTTTTGACAGTCTTCAGATTCCTTTAGAGATTGACAGGGTATTTCTATTCCATCTACTTGTCTGTTTCTCTCCAGTACCCAGGCAATGTTTACGAAACAAATCGGAAGTCGATGTTAAGATGATATCCCGCAAGAGATAAAATCATGTACAGCAACTTTGAACCGGGAGATAGTACAAAAAGATCATTTCAATCCTTTCTTGACCAAACTGGCGCTATGCTTGGTAACTTACAGCCGCTGCGCTAGTGAGGCAAACATGGATGAGCGGTATGATTGCGCTAACCGTTGGCTAACCCACGAAACAAATGGAAACGACATAGAAACTGCAACTGCAACACTTTGGCCAGCGAAGAGGAATTTAAACTGCAAAAAGAGCAAATTCACTGCTCGAGATCAATAAATGGCAGAACACGATTATTTGTGGTTCCGAGTCTACTACTCGTACAGGTTTGTGGCCAGAGAGATGAACTTTACGCTGTCGAACATGAGGAATCGCCGGCATCATCTGCCCGATTGCGGAAATTGACTTTACCGTGGAGGGAAACTTTCACCAGCAGAGCTCCCAATAGAGTAGAAGAAACTATGCAAACGATGACACTGCCACCATCCAACCGACCGCGACGATGGTTTCAGCTGATGATGATCATGATGTTGATGATAAATGATCATTGTGCAGAGAGGAGATTGTGATCATGATCGTGGCAGGAGATGGTGTTACTTTTCACTAAGCTGAGCCACATCATTGTCGGAAATTTGCTTACGGGTGGATGATCTGTCAACTGGAAGCGCTTATGCCACACATTATGTATAATTCGAGATACGCGCGTAGTTGCCTTCCTCTCAGGTCTCCATGGCAGATGTGAATTGTTCGAGTAAACAATACAAGTCCAAGTTCAAATATTGCGCTGGCACGTATGGGCATTAAAGTTGAACCAACACTGTATGTCGGATCGAACTAACTATGAGTTGGCATGTCTTCTTTCTCTTCGTTGGTTATGCATACGAGGCGGATGAATGTTTTGGCTTGTTTATGGCTCTATTATGGGTATATTGACATGGCACAGACTATGAATATTTGCTTGAATAATATTACATGCGATGGGGCGATCAACAAACAGATTGTTTGAATTGAAAGTTGTATCTCTTCAAAGGTGTCTAGAGGTTGCTTCTTAATGAACTAAACAAGCTAAAAAAACAAGCCGAGGTGAAGAAGATTACAAAATCACTGATCAACACTACTATTTATCTTATGCTACCATATACACAGTCTATCGCTCATTCTTAGCCATGTTTCTTTCTAGTTGCAAAGTGAGGAAGGAGTTAGGGTAGATTACATATGAACACCATAACGTGGGTATAGGCTAAAATTCTCCAGTCAAAGCAGCCACTGACCTGGGTCGTTCAACTTTACTGAAATATGAGAAAATAAGTCCTCGGATTTTGATACGAGTTAGAATACTTTGGGAAGAAAAGTTGCCATAAAAAATATTTCAAGCATATAACAGCACAAATTTATGATCCAGCGACTGAAGTACCAGTGTGCCAGATTATTCGTTAAAGAAGATAACTTTTGCTTAGTGTCTTCAAAACAATTTGCTTACGTTTATTAGATGGAATGAAGATTTTTTTTAGATTTAGATTTGATTTTATATATGTATGTCGCTCATAAGAATTACAATAGTGCCGTCTGCCTGATTGACAATTAAAATTTACAAATTATTAAATAAAAGGTTGCGTCTTCGAACCTCTCGGAGAATTGGATATTTGCCAACAAAATGGAGCACGTCTTCTAAATAAAAAATAAATATTTGGCGCAACAGCTCTTTAAAGTGCCAGGGCCCAGCTTCTCGCAACCACTCATGTGCTCGGATGTTTGTCAGACGCTCGCGAGAGGTGGGACCGTGAAAAAACTTTTTGGTGTTTTCTGGGATTCGAACTTGGAACATCATGCGTAGTGATCCGACACACTAACCAGTTACGCCACGGCGCCCACACGCACGTCTTCTCTTTCGGCTAAATTGCAAATACTGCAGAGTAATGGTAAATCCTCCCTATGAGGAATGGAGTTCAATTTCAAGAGTTCTGCTCTTAGCTTTAGCAACATCGATATCTTCTCTACTTCATAAGCATCTTTAAAATAATTTCTCTTATTTAGGTGATGGTTCAGTCGGCTGTAGATAGATCGATGAACCGAGCTTGTAGCTCCTCCTGTATACATAATCACAAATTGTTTATCAACTTTCGCGATGAGATCATAAAGTATCGGCTTCCAGTTCGCAGAGGTATCGACATCTAGATTTATTTCCATACCACAGTTATCTGCTAGATCCAACCATTCTGCATACCAGCTCCGTTTGGTATGTATTGCTCTTAGAGCCGCAATTTTTAGCAGGCGGGAGTTGGGCATGTTCATAACTTTATTTATGGAAGACGAAATGCTTGTTTAATATATGAGGTACCTTAGTAGATTTTCCACAGTATCGAGATACTTGCACCCCTAAGCTTGGGTCGCAAAGAATAAAATATATGCGGAGACTGCCTCAAATACTTTATACTTACTGCTCTGAGCTACGAATTTATTACCAAGCCATCTACACCATGTTGTATTTATGGCAGTTTTCGCCTGAGTTAACTTTAATTTAAGATGGTTATCCATACTAAGGTTTTTTGTCAATAGCACCCCCAGGTATTTGTACTTAGTCACCACTTCTACTTCTGCACCATTCAATTTCCATTTCTCGTTCGACAGCATTCTGCCTCCACCCTTCTTGAAAATCATAATTTTCGATTTATCCAAGTTAACTACAAGGCTCCATAAGCAACAGTATTCATATAAACGATTGATCATAAGCTGGACAGATTCTGGTAAATTTGCAAGCAGAACAATGTCGTCAGCAAACATTTATGCCTTTATGCATGATCCAGAAAAGTGTATACCTCCTGGCAAGCAATCGGTAAGATCGTCAATAAATAGCGCAAATAGGCAAGGGCTGAGCGCATATCCTTGTCTGACTCCTGATTTTGCTTGGAACCAGTCGGAATTCGCTTCTCCATCCCATACCGCTACCCGAATATCTGCGAAAAGCTTTTCCAAAAACTCTTCGAAATTTTTGCGACATTCCAATGTTATAAAGCTTGTAGAACAAAGCATTTCGATCCACGGTGTCAAAAGCTGCCTTGAAGTCTACGAAAAACGTATAGAGTTTTTTGCCCTGCAAGATGTACGATTCTGCTATACTTCTCATGACGAATATATGGTGGATGGTAGAATACCCAGGCCTGAATCCGGCTTGGTACTCCTTTAGGAGTTTGTTGGAGTCAATCCATGCCGCCAGCCGTCTTTGAAGGACTGCAGTAAATGCTTTATAGGAGCCATTCAAAAAGGAGATGACTCGATAGTTTGCCGGGTCAGCTGGGCAGCCTTTTTTGTATATTGGGTGTATTAGAGCTTCTTTAAATTGCTGCGGGATCATTTCTTGCTCCAACACGTTATTAAATAACTGAACGAGCTTATCTACAAATAAATTGGTCCCATACTTATAGAATTCGGCTGGTACCTTATCAAAACCTGGAGCCTTGCCGTCCTTCAGGTTATTGAGCCCTTTAATTAGTTCTTCTCGGGTAATAGGTACATCAAGTATATGGTTTTCAAAGCCAGGAGCTGCATACTGAAATGATACTCTTATTATATAGGATTCAGCAGGTCTTTAAAGTGTGTAAGAAGCATGTTCGGGCTCAAGTTTCTGCTGATAACTCCTTTTCTTCCATTGATTCTCCATGCTAGGATCCAAAACTGTACTGTGTTACGGCACTGGGCCAGTCTTCGCGCTTCTGCTTCATAATACAGCTTCTTTTTTGTTCTGCATATAACCTTGTACATGATGTTACTATTTATGTATTAGTCTTTAAAGAAATCACCACTGAACTGTCGGAATAACTTAAGCCATAGAAAGGACTAATGCCTCGCTCTTCTACAGTCATTATCAAACCAAGATTGGATTGAAAGCGTTTTGTTACTCTTACTAACCATATAACCTGGATATGACTTCTTTATAATTTCTCCCATATCATTAAAGTCTATCGCCGGTCGCGTTTGTAAATGCCTATCCAGCTGCATTCTGTACTCAGAGGCCTTAGAAGCGCTCCATACCATCTTGGGTAGCAGCATTACTGCTCATGTTCCTTCCGAATGCATGTCTTTAAAGCCAAATGTTACAATGAGAGGAAGGTGATCAGAATAAGGTACTTGGCCCACTTCCAAGTCTGTTATATACGAATCCCAGTCGCCGCCTATTAAACTGTAGTCAATGACTAATGTGCCTTGTTTTCCGACGAATGTGAAGTCGCCGTTGTTGTCACTTTTACTGCTTCCATTTTGGACTTGGAGTCCGTATGAGTTACACAATTCCAGTAATTTCCTTCCATTCCCATTGCAAATTAGATCCGTAGAGTTCCGTTTTTTCCCCACTTTGCCATTTTTCGCTCCTTCTTCCATTCCTATTCTTGAATTCAGGTCGCCAACAATGAGGATGTTTGGGTTATGGTTGCAGATTACCAGCTCATGCATCTTCTCGTAGTCTCTATCCCAAAAATTGCAGTTTATATAAGTTGGAAGTATGTAGAATTTTTCCCAGCAATCTGCAGATTTACGAACCATACCCCATCTGTAGTTTCAAATTGGCGCACAATACCCTTGATTTCTTTTTTAAAACCATAGAAACAGCGGCCACTTGCTCTTCCTCTCACTCCAGTTCTGACAGCGGGTTTCCATAGATGGTATGAACATATTTATGAAGAAGAACAGGCAGATATTTTCCATCTAACTTAAGCTAGACTTCAAGCATGTAATGCTGATGCTTATTAAAAATTGTCATATGTACTACTGCAGGACACCCCTCGGGAAAATTGGACTTAACGCTATGTAAGAGTTCCTTGTTGGTTCGCTTAAAAAAGAGCGTACAACTTTTCAAGAAAGAGAGCAGATTTGAAAATCTGAATTTTATTCTGTACCATTAATTACATTCACCACAGAAGAATTTTGGACAGGATGTGGGTAGTATACCGTCTGACGAAGACTCATTTCTCCTACGAATAGTACACAATAGTGAAATTATTAAAAGGTGTCGTTACCAACAGCAAAGACCATCGCAATCAAATCTATTTCTATGATTTCTTAATGACGTTCGGCAGTGTCAACACGGAATTTACATATTTAACATTTATTTTATTGCAGAAGAGTAGTACCCTCGATATGTTAGTATATATAATATAAAGGCTGCATACGATAGGTACATATATAACATTGTGCAATGCGGAATACCATCTGATGAATTTGAGATCCAAAGTGTGGTAGGACAGGGCTGCATTCTTCGGCCAATATTGTTTTTATTGGTGATTAGTAATGTGCTTCTTGCTGTTTTGTCGACGAAAAATGGAGGAATTGGATTGACCTTTACTATACTGACGATGTATGCTTACCTACTCTCCCACATAATTATAGATCTTCACCAAATGACAACAAGTGTGACGAAGAAAAGCGGCATCGTGGGCTTGAAAATTAACTTCGAACAAACTCTTTAGCTCAAGTATGTACCACAGTATCTTGGGAGTAGGTAGAGTAGAGTAAGTCAGACCTTATCTTGCAGGTGCTAGAAATAATTCTAAAAAGCTGGTAGATCTGGTCCATATACCAAAAGTGTGGAGAGAAGACAAAGTCGTTTTTATACCCAAAGCTGACAAATGTTCCCATACAAGTTCGAAAGATTTCAGACCCATTAGTCTACCATTATTTCTTCTAAAAACATTAGAACGATTGATTGATATCCACTTGCGCGACAGTATTGATACAAAACTTCTGTCAGCGGTCTAACACGCCTAATGCAAAGGTAAATCAGTTGAAACGGCATTACATTCACTGGTTCGTAATATTGAGTACTCCCTGTTTCACAAGGAATATACAATGGTAGCTTTCTTAGACATAGATGGTGCTTTTAACAATGTCAATGCATCAGCGATTGCAGATCAATATACTGCTTAATGGTCGGATTATAGACTCAGAGCTAGGGACGTCTTCTAGAAGATCTGTCAGTAGAGGCACACCACAAGGTGGCGTTCTAACTCCTCTCCTTTGGAATTTGGTGGTTAATGAACTATTGACAATAGTGGAGGGTGAGGGATGCACGGTAATTGCTTATGCAGATAATATTGCTATAGCAGCCTCAGGAAAGCACCTTAGTACTCTAAAAGAACTGCTACAAAACGCTTTCAGCAAGTTAACCAAATGGGCGGTTCGGTGTGGTTTGGGTGTAAACCGACATAAAACTGAACTGGTACTCTTCTCAAGGAAATATAAAATTCCGTTCATCGATCCTCCCTCTCTTAATGGTATCAGCTTAACTTTATCTGATAAAGCTAAATATGTGGGTCTTATCTTGGATAGGAAACTAAGCTGGAAATCTAACATTCAAGAAAGAGTCAAGAAAGCTAGAAAGCCTTAAAAAAGCTAGAAATCGCGACTATCTAAGCAAGGTCTAGCGTACAATTTGTCTGTGCATAAGCGGAGCACTACGTACAACTCCCTCTGCGGCAATGGACATCATGTTTCATCTGATACCCCTCGATATATTTAGCAATCAAATGGCAGTGAATGCAGCCGTTCGCCTTGAAGCTACCTAACAGTGGTAAAGAAAAGAATTTGCTCACGCCTCCATTCTGAATAAATTTACAATCTCTCCCGAAAACACGGACTACGCCATCCCACGTCTAAATTTTGACAAGAACTTCCTTTTCACCTCCCTTAGAGATCACTCTGGAATGAAGAGGCTTTTTTAGAAGATGAGTCGATTCACTTTTATACTGACGGCTCCAAAATTAAAGACGGAAGTGTTTTCTCTGACAGGCTTAATCTTAAGCTCTCCTTCCGTCTACCAAATCATTGTAGCATGTTCCAGTCCGAAATATTGGCGATTAAGGAGGTCTTATCTTGGCTAAAGAAAAACGTGATATCCGTCGAGGATATCCGTATCTTTTCAGATAGCCAAACAGCAATCAAATCCTTGGAATTGATCTCTATAAATTCAGTAGTAGCCATAGACTACCATTTGTCTCTTAAGGAGATGGCGGAGCAGTTTAATATTCACCTCTGTTGGGTGCCGGGGCACAGGGATATTCCGGGGAATTGTAAGGCTGATGAACTCTCCAGAATAGGAACAACTGTACACATCCTTCCAGACGAGGATAATCCAGGTATACCAATCGCTACTTGTAAACTTAAATTCAAGCTGGATGCAATCGAAAGAACAAATCTTAGGTGGACAAGTGGTACAACATCTAGCGACTAAGCAGATTTGGCCCAAGTTGTATCTAAAACACTCTAAGAAATTGATCTCTCTCAATCGATTGCATATTGGCTTTATTATAGGTGTCTAATAGGCAAGCATGCAACAAGATCTGGTGAATATTCAAATGATTTTTTACAGAAGTTGCATGAACAAAGAAGAGGAAGAAACCATTCCTTACCTTCTTTGTGCGTGTCCAGCTCTCTCCCATAGAAGAAAGCTTTAGCTAGGAGTTTTCTATTTTATCGATTTGGGCGATCTGATAGATTTAGACACCAGGAGCCTCTTTCGCTTAATTAGAAGCTCTAATTGGCTATAACGAGTAGGCTAGGATTACATGATCCTTCGTGATATCACAATGTGACCTTCCTTGGTCCATGTGTGTTGGCGTAAGCTGACAGTCACTTCAACCTAACCTAAGCAGATTATAACTAAAAAAATCACTAAAGCAATGTCTACGTTCAGAGTACTGTCCAAAGTATGGTGAAGGAATACAATCAGCTACGACTGTTCTGCTCTAATGTTTAATCCAAGCTGTTATATGGATGCAGCACTAAAAAAGTTAAGAAGAAGAAGAAGAAGACTAAAAAGTTTTCACTACGAGTACTATCACGAGAAAGCTACAGACGTTCTTTAGCAATTATCAATGAAACATATTAAGAATTTTTTGGTCCGGCATACATCTAAGGTATCTTTACCAGAGAAAGAGTCAGGAACTAATGAGCGGAACCATCGAAGGAAGAAAATTACAGAAGAGGGTTCTATAGCTAACTACGCCATGAAATGGAACTCGTTAGCCCAGGATGGTCGGCGAGCTAGAAAACCAAAAAATGTGTGGTGCAGAATAGTCAAGGAAGAATCATGGCAATTGAGAAATATATATGTAATTAGACAGCAGTGAGATATTGCCAAAAACCGCACACGTGAGCATAATTGAGGCCGTAGAACTTAGAGGAAAACAGGATGTAAAAAAAGAATAAATATCTCTTATAAACCAAATTGACTATGTAAGCCTAGGATATTATATTTTTGGTGACTTCAGTCAAAGAAACATTAACTGGATTTCAAGGGACGCTCTAACTCCAATTGGAACCAAAATAATCGACACTTTCCAATCACTTGGTCAACTTCAATTTAATCTGGTAAAAAATCATCAAAACTAGACCTTGGGGCTTCTTCTCTAATAATGAGGAAAGCTTTGCCACTAGAAGCTTCACTTTTCTCGTTCCAAAAGAAGATGGTTATCATCCTTCCCTACATTTATTTAGAATTTAAAAAAAAAACTATGTATGTTTGTGATGATAATATTTCTGACTAATTATGCTAATTATTGTTGGACTAACTGATTCTTTAACTACTTTTCTAATTCTAACAATTTCATTCTTAGCAATGTTGTAATCTCTACTAAGGACACTTTTAAGAACCTTCTGGAAATAGAATCTAACTTTCATCCTTACCCGGATGGCATACCATCTGGCTTTCTTAAAAGCTGTGCTCTTCCTTCGCGTACATCATTAAGTTATATTTGTAATTTACCTTTAACCACGAGAGTATTCTCATTATTTATGATTGATATACGGCAACCAGTATGGTTTCGTAAGGAGTAGCATTTCTCCAACTGCCGTGTCTCCTTCTCGACTGTTCTGCGCCATGTATTCCTCGGACCGCCAGGTCTTCTGCCATCCTGAGTTAAAGGGTTCCATTGCATAGCACGGTTCGCTATGGAACTGTCACCCTTTCGGAACGTGAGACCAATCTACTGCCACTTTCGTCATTGGATGGTTGTGCCTATTGATTCCTGACCCGTTCTCTCGTAAAGGTATTCGTTAGAGATGCGATTGGATCAGAAAATCCTTAAAATATTGCGCAGACATCTATTAGCCAACGTTTGCAGCGTCTTGGTAACAGCACGGATTCAACATTGGAGCGGAACAGTCTTAGCTTGCTGTTCAAAATGATTGCATTGCCTCGCCATATTTTGGACAACATCCCGAACGCGGACTTTGCTTAGGCGATCCTATTGGCTATATCCAGTTCGGTTCCACCATCGGTCGAGACAATACTCCCAAAATACTGGAAATCCTCTATTCTCTCTACCGGTTGTCCAGCATTGCATATTTGAGCCGATGAGTTAGTTCCAAGGCTGATAATTTTAGTTTTTGCCGTATTCATTTTCAGCCCGACGACACCTGCCTCCCTCTCCACATCTGCTGTCATTTGGTGGACGTTCATAATTTTGTGAGAGAGTAAGCATACATCCTCAGCGTAGTCAAGATGTTTCAGTTGGGATGTAAGAGTCCATCGAATTCCTCCGTTTCCCGTCGACAAAGCTGCATGAAGCACATCGCTAATCACCAATAGGAATAGTATTGGTGAAAGAATACAGACTTGTCTTACTCCACTTTGGATCTCAAATGCCTCAGACAACCTCCCTCTCTGCAGAACGTGACATTTGGACGCCTCATATGTAGATTTGATAATAGCAATTAATTTACCGGGAATACCTCTCCTGGTAAGGCACGCCAAATAAACTCCCTGTTGACACTATCGAACGCCTTCTCAAAAGCGATGAACAGCAGGTGGAGTGGCGATCGATATTCAACGCACTGTTCGATGATAATCCGCAGGGTGCTGATGTGCGGAAGAGCGAAAACCTGCTTGTTCGTCTTCGAGATGTTATTTGATTCGCTCCAGGATGATTTTAGCAATTATCTTAGCTACAGCAGGCAGCACACAAATACCCCTCCAGTTCCGCACTCCAATAAAGTTTCCTTGATTGGGAAGCTTGACGATCATTTCCTTTTTATACTCATTAGGAAAGCTCTCAGCTTGCCAAGCTCTTTCCATAAGCTCAGCCGATGTTGTTGGCGCTGCTCGTAAGAGCTCTGCTAGAATACCGTCAATTCCTGCCGCCTTGTTGGTTTTAAGTGCTTTGATCGCGGTAATGATCTCATCTTTACCGGGAGTCGTGGTGCATATTTGGGGACTTCTCACCTCGGGCACCTCAGTCTGATTTGGGAGCATATCGCTAGCAAAATTCTTTGAGCAAGGGACCGTCTAGGCTTTTCACTGGGTGCTGGTTGGAGCTGCGACCACCTGTCAGCTCTTTAGTGATTCTGTAGACGGTTCTGCTCTCGCACCTCCGTGCAGCTTCTTCTGCTTCTGTAGCCAGCGCGTTGATGTAGTTGCGCCTGGCATGTCGCACGCTATGCTGAACTTCTCTCTTAATGCGATATAGGGTCTCTAGCTCGCTTTTCCCTGCTGCTGGAGTAGCTGCAATGCTGTTGCTGTTTTCTGTTAGCTGTTTTCGTTCGTCAATCCATCTCCAGGTATCCTCGGAAAGCCACGCCCTATATCTTCCGTGCGATTGACCGACAATTCTTTCAGCAGCAGATGTGAAAACATTTTTCACAGCGCACCAATGGTCTTAGATGGTTGCGGGCAGTGAGCTGCTGATTGCTTCCACACCTTGCGAAATGTGCTCCCTTAATTGTTGGCGCACTGAGGGGTCACTAAGTCTATCGATGTTGAACCTGGGCATTTTTGTGTTGTCGTGGGATTTTCGAATTGCAGCAGTGCGTAGTTGGAGAGTAGCTGTCATAAGATGGTGATCTCGTACTATCTCCACATCGGTCTATCGCCTGTTTTGGACGTCCAGGAGACTACTTCTAAAGCGGCGGCTGATGGAAAAATGGTCAATTTGGTTGGAAGCTACTTGCCTGTCGTTGGAAACCTAATTGACTTTGTGGCAGGTTTTGTGCTCAACCTATCGCAATGCGGGTGGCATTGCAGAAATTCACAAACCTTTCGCCGTTGTCATTGCGGTTGCCTAGTCCATGCTTCCCGATTACATGTTTGAGCCCTTCGTTGTCGTTGCCTACTTTGGCATTCAAATCCCCTATCACTATGACAATGTCTCCATTTGGTGTTGTGTTGAAGACGGCACTTAAGAGATTGTAAAAGCTCCCCTTTTCGTCCTCAGATGAGAAATTCGTTAAGGCGTAACACTGTATGATGGCTGTGTATTGGCTGGGTTATAATTCCACAGAAATTAGGTTGTGAAGTTAAGTGGGTTTACAACAAAACTGCGGAGTTTTCGCCTGCATAGATGAGTCACCACTCCATTATGGACCTACAGACTTATGAGCTATTGACTTATGAGCCCCTTCCAGTAAGCTTTCTTCCCTTACTAGGCCACATATATAATATTTAATTCCGTTTTGTAAGCTATAAATGCATTCATAGTATCTACGTAATTGAAAACCTTAAAAATTAAAAATTTACAATTTCGCACGTACAAGGTTTCAGTGTCATTTTTTTCCGCATGTTTTTCCGAAATTTAAGACGTTATACATGTCTAACTTTTCAAGTTGACCTGAGTCTCCAATCATGGAAGATACGTGTGTACATAGATAAATAAGAGTAATTAACAGAATGCTAACGAACCTATAATATTGCAATTAGCGGAGGAATTTGAAAACATTAGCCTAGGCCTTTGTATATACGGGAGACATGTCTTTATGAATTGATTCTCTCTAGCCTCTAGCCTCTAGCATGCTACTCATTTCAAGAAATTTCTTAGATTCCTATAAACTACACCAGTTCATTTTTGTAGCTCAAGACCATAGAGGCTGTTTTGTGAATTGGCTTTTGAATATTTTCTTTATCAATTAGTACTTATTCATAGGGTATGGCATTAAACCCTTTTCCATGAATTTTCAAAACACCGTACTCAAAAAGATTCTTATGGATTCTTATGGATTCTGATGGCACTCCAGCATCCAATTTAGGCATCAACTATGATTCAAAATCAAATGCCACTTTCCTCGACACTTTTGAAATGACGCTGCATGAAAAAATAAACATTCATATCTAACTGAAACCATCAGGCAATGAAGTGCATTGTCAAGACCGATTCTGGACTCTCTCGAGAAACACAGAAGTGAAAAAAAGCCTAATTAAGCCTCACCCTCTTGAGAAATACCTACTTAATGCAAACAAAAGCAACATTCACCTCTGGGCAAAAAAAAGAACATCAACTCTCTCAAAAATAATAACATCGACCCCTGAAGTAGATACAAGTATCCCATATACCCAACAACGGCACACCACACCAGATTACCCTCCTCCGTTTGAAAGCGAAAGTTTTTGGAAATTGTTCGTCTCAGTATTGTACAACACAGCAGCGAGATGCCTACATCTGTAACTCTGAGCTCCAACAGCCGAAGAGTAGTTTGCGATTACCCCTGCCACATGGTCCACTCACATAGAGAAGCAGGATTTCATGATTTGGACCTGCGCTTGAGTACCAGTTGGGTGGTGAATGATTTTTTTTTTTCTTCGAATTCCCACCGTTAATATTGTTAGCGAAAATTTTTAAAATAAAACAGCAAAAATAATAATAGCCGCACACACGCAAAAGTCATTTGGAGAATCACTTTGCGACCAAGCCAGGCATGCAAGATCCCCGAGATGAGCCCGTATCGCGATGCAGTCTATATGATCTTAAGCGCACAACTTTCCTATGATTTATGCTCGGGCTATAACCAAATGACCGGCTTGATTACGAAGAAAGTGACTATTGTGTTGGATTATAAATGGTGTGCTACCACACTACACCACACGGTCTGTAGTGGTTAACATATGTTTTGAGTGAATTTATGCAAAAGCAATTCATTTGCATATGTAGAAGTCTGGGTTGGAAAAAGAAATTAATTATTATAATTGCCCAATAGTTCAGTGTACGGAGATAAAATGGCAGAGGGGTCATCTCAACTGTCAACTGGCGGATGCAGGTGCAGATAAAAGGCTTTGAAGATGGGCTTACCTGTCAAATACTATCTATTTAAATGAAGAAAGCTGACAACAAGCAAATGGGATTCCCCTAAAAGGCATGTTTTGCAGCAGCAGATACGAGTATTTTGTTATCTACTTAAATAAGGCGTTACCAATTTATTTTCACTTTTTGACTTTATAATTTCCGTCGGCGAATTTGTTTACCAGAAAATGAATACTGAAACTTATTTTAATGGAATGCTGACTCTTAAGAGTGATAGATGCGATCATCTTACGTGTATCTACTAAATCCACATAGCAGTATTTAGAGAAAAACTGAGACAGGATCTACGTCTGGCTTTCCGAACCTCTGTTTTGAAGTTCTTCGGGCTTTCTTTGTAGATCTCCCAGTTCAGAGGTAGCCTTCTTGATTTGGCTATACTAAAAGTTTGGCAGCGAAGATTATTGAGTTCTGCGTTCCACTGTGGTAACGATTGCCTACCTCCCTCATTGTTGGACAGGGACAGGATTCGTTGAAAGTTAAGTTGGGGCAGAAGTTAAACTGGTTTTGAATTTGTCTAGTTCTAACTGTAAGTTTGGATAGCTTAGCGGAGAGGGTTTCGTTATGTTTACAACAATCAGCTTTTTATAGATTGCGAAATACTGGGAGTGCAGTATTGCGGCATATTTCTGGTTTATACTCTAGACAGCGATGATTTGAATACGAATGACTGCCTGATAGAGTCTTATTGAAAATCTCAGGATATTTTGGTATGCAAAGATAACAGATTATAGGTTTCTGAAAATATTGAGGAAAACAAGTTATTTCACGTTTTCGGCAATGTCGTCATTCGATAACTGTTTACATATGCTTCTTCTTCTTCCTATTTCGGCGATCCGAAAACAAGGGATTATAATCCTCCCAATTCACCGCATTTCTACTGAACCGCCTGTGGGATTCGCCTATTTGACCTCAGAAAATATCGACAGGCCTCCCGATTTTGGATCACTCGGTTACTGAGGGCCATGAAATATCGCATTTGTGTGATCCAGGCCTCTCCTGCCTCGCGATGTATTTGGAACGTTCATGGACACTGACTTTATAACAGGGTTTAAATAACCTGTCACGGAAGATAGCTGAGTTTCCTCGTCACTTCATCCACCCTACGCTTACGCGATGATTGATATCGTCATCACAGGTTGCCTTACTATTGATCATAGATCCCAGATATTTGAACTTTTCGCACTTGGGAAGCACTGTTCCATGCAAATAAATGTCTGAAATAGGCCTGAGTGGATCAGAAAACGGACAGCACAAGTACTCTGTCTTTTCTGAGATAATGCGATACCCATTTCCCTCTAAAACGTCCACCCACACATCAAGTGCTCATTGCAGGGATGTAGGATCCTCACTTATGATGGCTCCATCGTCAGCAAAGAATAACTGATGTACCTTGGGGTCCATCACTTTACCTTCCAGCAGATAATCAAGGACTGTAATAAAGAACAAAGGACTTAAGACGCTTCCTTGGTGCACCCCGACTTTGATTGGGAACTCTTCGGTTATTCCAGCGGGGCATCTTACTCTTGTCTTTGCTCCCTCGTACATGTCCATGATCATCTGTACATAGGTTTCTGAAACCCCTCGATGTCTTAGCGCCACCCATATCAGATCTCGTGGTTGTCTGTCAAATGGCTTTTCAAAGTCAACCAATACAATATGCAAATCCCTTAAGGAATCACGATGTTTTTCCATTATGATCCTTATACTTTGGATTGCATCAGTGGTTAATTTACCCGAGACAAACCCGCACTGATCATCAGATAGCCGTATTAATTTTCGCGGTCGGCCACCTTACACCCGCTCACCGATCTTCATAGTGTGTGACATTAGCTTGATCGAACGACAGTTATCCCAGTTTTTCGTATCACTCTTCCCTTTGTATACAGGGAGAAGGTAACTTTCCCTCCATTGACTCGGCATTGGATCACCTCTCATAAATTTGGAGATGAGAATTCTGAGCCATCTGAACCCGATGTCTCCTATCTTTTTCCAGAACTCAGAGCACATCTCGTTTGGCCAACCGCTTTTCGTTTTTGGAGTGTTAGACCGCCTCACAAACTTCTTCGACTATAATGTCGGCTATTTCTTCACAGTTGAGGGTGGCTCTTGGAAGGTATAGTCGGGGAAACTATTCATTCAAAAGTTCTTCACAATACTGCCGCCACCTCTGCAGAATTTTTTCGTCATCCACAAGAAGCTGGCCATGAGCATTATTAATGAACTTTGGCGAACGAATCTCCTGAGCATTCCTCCTTCTTTTGGCGGCTATTTTGAAGATGGTTGCGCTCTTGTTCATATTGTGTCATCGCAGCGCCTTGATAGCCTGTTTTGCATCAGCAACCGGGGAAGATATTTTCTCCAGCTCCCGATACAGGCCCTCCGTACTCCCTGCTTGAACCTGGGCGCACTTCTTCTTCGCTGTTTTCTTGCAACATCTGTATTCCACTTCGAGACGAGTTTTTTCGTCTCTATTATTAGAGGGGCACTTTAACCAAGCTTTAAAAGACGCTTTATTCTCATTTATCACTTTCTTAGCTTCATCATTCCACCACCATGTTTGTTAGTCGTGTTAGTGGCGGCCTTTTGAAGCTCTTAGCAATGATTTGGCCTTCTTTAAGCAAGGTCGCTGTAAGGAATCCCACTATTAACATATACTCATACTTGAAATTTCAGTCACTGTTCTGTGAATTTGCACTACACTGTTTCTATGTAGTAGATTTACAGAATTTTTTTTTTTTTGAGCTTACAGTTAGAAATTACATCCGTTTGCTACAGCCAGCGAACGTTTGATCTCCATGAAATTGCTCTTTCCCTAGCTTATATGCGCAGTGGTTCTTTTAACAGACCCGATGATTTTCGATCTGATATTTTCGCTTGCAAATCCGTTATTCGAAAAGGATCATTCATTCCTGTATAAAGTTGATCCAATTTGAAAGAATTTCGCACCCTGGAACTACAAAGATTTTAAATATCTTCGTAGTTTGGGGTTTTAGGCCCATAACTGAACTGAAACATTTTCTAGGAACTCGACAGCAACTTTTTAAAATTGGCAAATACCTTCGATTTGGCACTTCGTGGGAATAGAAAGTTACCAGACTGAGTGGACCCATATAAAAGTATATGTGGAAAGGATGAGAAGAAAAGCTATGTATCTGTACTGCAGAGAGATGTTGATTTTATTATATAATACTTTGAGGTTAAGGCATTTACTTTTTCTTTAAAGTATAGGTTAACAGCGTTTTTTAAAAATTGCTACCTGAGGTATGACCTTTGGATAGCTGCCATTGGTATGTTTACATTTGAAATAGTAAAACCTAAAAGTGCATCACCCCGGCCTACATGACGTATGCGTAACATTTTCGTCACATTAAGTGAATAAATAAATAATTCATTCATTTTCTACTAATCTTCAAGCAATTATTCACGTCAAGCACAAGTTCCATTTACCGAAATGCCAATAAACTAAAAAACAATCAACCAGTCTCAAAGTATTCATTGCCATAACTTTTGCACCTAATAACAGAGTTGTATATAAAAATTATAGAAACTATATAATTGATGGCATGCATCCACTGCAGCGTAAAGAACCAAGCGTGACAGCTGCAGCAAATAAAAGATGCTTTCCATACCCTCTATTCAATTCCTGATGTTCGACATCATTCCTAGTCAGTTTTGCTGCACTGCTGGCTGGCGTGCATGAACAACGATTTTCATGGTTTAATGTGAATAACAGGTTTGCTATAAAAAAATATATGTAAAAACATTTTTACGATAACTATTTTTCTACCAGATACAATTGCACCAATAAAATGCTTATATTCTAATTAAAAAGTATTTGATTGAATGAAAGAAAGTACAATTACGAGAAAGGTGCTGGTATGGTAGAATGTGCAATGGCTGCATGTTTTTGGCAAGGCTCATGGGTTTTATGTAATCAATTAGTGGGGTGGGACCGCGGGCAACAAAAGGAAATATCAAAATTTTAAAAAGCAGTATATAAAAGTAATTACTTATAATCACAGCATTATTTCTAGTTGTGGGAATAAGTTTCCATTTCAATGGACTCTTACTGGGGAAACACGAAAGACTCGTGATTTGGAAAGCGGACTCGGAATGTAGAAAAAAAGGTTGCAATTAAAAATTGTCATTTGCTTACGAAGGTGGTGTGGGGAGCTTAAACAGAATTGCGGAAGAAGTTAGCTACAATCGACAAAATTAATGGCATCCTCTGGGTATTTTACCAGTATTGTTGCAGCTATGGGCATACTTAGTTGTATATGAGTAATTTGAAAATGATTTCTTGGTGTTTCAATTATAAGAAGTATGGAATCCTAGCACCAATATACTGACATTTTCTGTATCAGTTTATCAACGTAACTAGAAACTGCTAAATTTTTGATTATTAAAAAGATTGACATAAAATGAAACTAGAAACCTGCTCTAAATTTTCTTCCTGGATATTTAAAAAAGTCGTGTTCACCTTTAAGCTTCTAATTAATTCAGTATACTGTCGATTTATTCGTCATGCTAGACATTTCATGTGCGATCCATGCAGCTTATGGTTATGTTCAATGCTTTTCTAGATTTCCTTCTTAGCAAGTTGTATTGCCCTATAATAAGTGTCATCATTTCTAAATTAAAGCAAAGTAAGACAATTCTTACCGTCGTTTCTGACCAGCAAAAGGACGAGTTGAGCTTGGCTAGTGCACGAGAATTTAAAAAACGCCCTACAATGAATGAAACATAGTGACTAAAAAGCTGTTAGGTGGTTACAGTTTTTGTTAAGATCTATTTTTTGCTGCTTTCAGATGAGAATCAGCTAAAGGAAGGGGCTCTTCTTATCGTTCTTAACCATACTATGGATGAAGGTATGCCGCGTCGTCAGGACGAGCTATCTACTTCGCACAATAATGAAACCGTCGCCATAATCAAGAGAAACAAAACGGAAGGGACTGCTCGCAAATCTTCCCCAGAAGACCTTCTGGCTCCTGCTCCTACTATTAAGAAGGTTTGACTCACAAAGCATTCCCTTCAAAAATGGAAAAAGAGAGTGATTGTCAAACTCACAAGAAAGTATATACTGGGGAGTAATCTCCACGCTTTCCAAAATCGTCATAAAAATATTTAAAACAGTCGAACGCTAGAAAGCACTCTCAACAATGAGCAAGAAGGATTCCATTCTGGACTCCCTTGCGTCAACTCTATCGCAAACTTACAGATGATCATCGAACAATGTGTGAAGTATAGAAGACGGTAGATGATGACGATGATCATTACAGTACTTCGGATTGTTTTCCGCTTCGAAGATGAGGATTTTAATGAAGCCGAGTAATCTCAAACAGCTTCACAACACGGATGCTGTTAGCCATATATCGTGGCTACAACCCATCACTTACAAAAGAAGGTTTAAGACCCTCGAAACTTAGTAGAGTACAATCAAAGAAGATTGTTGGCAGGTAAAGCTAAGGCTGAATGACAACATTTAACATTTCCATCTGTTGGATGAAGGTATGCCTGAAGATTTTTTTTTAAACAGATGTGTGACCACGCTCAAATAGCATGTAGGCACTGCGACCAAGGAGACCTATTGTGCCAGAACCAATTTTCAGGGCAGCAGTACTTCCACTCTCCTTATGAAAGCTATAGTCATGGCTGCAGAGGAGTTCCTTAAGTCTATTGGAGATATGATCTCTTTAAGAAAAAGGCTTCTCCTAGTACTTCACAGAGCTACGTACTCACATAGTATGTGTTCGACGGTTTCGTCCTCTTCTTGGCAGAGGCGGCATGTGATATCCTCCGTAATTCTTATTTTGCTAGTTATCAGTGACCGGTAAGAAAGCTCACAAGCCTTCTTATGTCGTTTCTGCTGTATTTTAGGATATCAACTGCCTATTTTTGGAAGGGTTGGACAGCTCTTTTAGCTTGTCTGAGACCTTGGGACTTATTTCAGTGAGAAATGCACATGCTGCGTTCCCAAGTGTTTAGGGTCAGTTTAAAGGCGGGATCAGGTATTCCGCAGAAAGGTTCAGGTCCAGTGAACAACTCAGAGGAGCCTTTCTTAGCTAGCAGGTCGGCAGTTTGGTTGCCGTCAACGTCACAATCTCAAACCGTCTACCAAAGTAGAGTGATTTGGGCGTAAAGTCGGAAACCGTGCTGAGCATGTCTAGCTCGGGGGAGTCGATTAATAGATCCATGAGATCCACATAATCCCATGTACTATTAACACCCGACTTTCGAAAATTAACTGCACTGTAAATTGCAGCTTTTTTTTTATGAAAATATGTAAGTCAGTGAGTCCGATTATAGTTTCTATGGCTGTTGTGGGACATATGTACATATATGCATAGTGACTGTGATACCGAGGCAAGCTAGTCTTTGAAATTTAGTGAGTTTGTTGATGGTTGTGACCTCTTTGGTTTTCGTTTACCAGACAACAGACACATATGTAAGGATGGGTCTAACAACCATGGTATATAACCAGAATATGACGTTTGGGGACAGCCCCCAGGTTTTGCCATACATACGGCGACAGACCCACATGGCAGTATTCGCCTTCGCAATTTTATGCTTAATATGGGAGTTCCAGGTAAGTTTTCTGTCCAGGACAATTCCTAGATATTTAACCTCATCGAAAATTTGAATGGTTGTGCCATTTATGCCCGGTTTCACAGTGAGAGCTTAATCCTCAATTGGAGCTTAAGCTTCGGTTTAACTCATCTTTGTGTTTCACAGTGCCGGCTTAAGAGCTAAACTCCACTTAAGTGTTGATATAACTTAAGCCACCGATTTTGGTGGCTTAAGTATTGGCTTAACTACTGTCAGAGCAAAATTCATCATTCGATGTTACCAGCATTAGCACATTACCTTTGTTTAATGTAACTACTTTATTTATGGACATAAGCCTAACCCTGCAAAATTTTTATTTTTTTTTTGTTCTATTTGTGGGAATATTGCTTTACTCAATAAATATATTACTTACTTACTTAGGTGGCGCTACAGTTCGGGGTGAACCTGGGCCTCAACCACCAAGCCTCTCCATTTAGCTCGGTCTTTAGCTAATTGCCTCCAGTTGCACACTCCAAGTTGGTCGAGGTCCCCTTGAACTTGTGCGCGCCACCTACGGCGATGATTCCCTCTACTGCGTCGTCCCTCGGGATTAGATTCGAAGACTCTGCGGGCCGGAGCGTTGGTGTCCATTCGCTCTACATGTCCTAGCCATCTCAGACGTCCAATACGCAGTTTTTTGACTAGGTCGATGTCGCTATACAGCTCGTATAGTTCGTGATTGAATCCTCTCCTCCAAAACCCGTCAACGCAAACGGGACCGAAAATCTTACGAAGATTTTTTCTCTCGAAGCGACCAAGGATATCTTCATCCTCTTTTAATAAAGTCCATGTTTCAGAGCCGTAAAGCAGGACTGGGATGATCAAGGTCTTATATAGAGTCTCCTTAGTTGTTCGAGATAGGGCTTTACTGTTGAATTGCCTTATAAGCCCAAAAAAACAGCGATTGACAAGAGTTATTCTTCGATTGATTTCTGCATTGATTTTGTTTGTTGAATTTATAGCAGAGCCAAGGTAGACAAAGTCCCTTACCACCTCGAAGTTATAGCTGCCCACTGTGACGTTTTGTCCAATTCGTCGATGTTGGTTTTCCCTTCTTGTTGACAGCATATACTTGGTTTTGCCCTCGTTTATCGCTAAACCCATTTTGGCCGCTTCCGCCTCAATGCTTGCAAACGCACCGGTGACAGCCCGCTGAGTTCTTCCGATAATGTCTATATCGTCGGCGTATGCAAGCAGTTGTACAGACTTGTAATAGATTGTGCCTCCGG
Source organism: Brachypalpus laphriformis (assembly GCA_945910035.1). NCBI lineage: Eukaryota > Metazoa > Arthropoda > Insecta > Diptera > Syrphidae > Brachypalpus > Brachypalpus laphriformis. The sequence continues at coordinate 43,390,731 of OX246756.1, forward strand.
TGTTGGCTTGTGAGTTCCGCACAATCCGTTCAAGTAGAATATTGAAGAAGTCACAACATGACAGCGAGTCACCTTGTCTAAAGCCTTTTTTGACATCAAAGGTATCGGTGAGGTCATTACCGATCTTGATGGAGCAGCGAGCGTTCTCCATCGTCAGCCTGCACAGACGGACAAGTTTGGCAGGGATGTCAAAACTAGACATGGCTCTATAAAGCTCTTCTCTATAGATGCTGTCATAGGCGGCCTTGAAATCGGCAAAGAGGTGGTGAGTATCGATTTGGAATTCTTGGGTTTTCTCCAGGATCTGCCGAAGTGTGAAGATTTGATCGATGGTGGGCGTTCCTGGCCTGAAACCGCACTGATAGGGTCCAATCAAGCTGTTGACACAAGGTTTCAGGCGTTCACACAATATCGCAGAAAAGATCTTGTATGCGATGTTGAGGAGACTGATGCCTCTATAGTTGGCGCAATTGAGGGGGTCTCCTTTCTTGTGGATCGGGCAAACGATGCTGAGATTCCAATCATCAGGCATACACTCGTCTGACCAAATATTAGAAATGAGTTGGTGTATGCACTCTACCAATTCATCCCCTGCTGCCTTGAAGAGCTCGGCCGGTAAGCCGTCAGGTCCAGCAGCCTTGTTGAATTTAAGCTTGGCTATTGCTATCCTCACTTCGTTTTGGTCAAATGGACGGAAATTTTGACTATCATCGTCTATGTTGGTCTTCGTCGCCGTTATACAGTCTGCAGAAGTAGTTTTTCCATATTCTCAGCACCGACTGAGATTCTACTATGAGGTTTCCATTTTCATCTCTACAGGTTTCTGTACGGGTATTACTTCTCTGACACGTTCTTTTTACCTTTTGGTAAAACTTCCGTACATTGTTCCTGGTCCTGGAGTATAAACTCTCGATATTCTCAAACGCGCGCTTCTCATGCTCTTTCTTCTTCTTTTGGAGAGGCTGATGTTCTTCCTGTCTCTTTTGCTCGTAGAGCTCACGAGCAGCTCTCGTTTTCCTTTGCAGCGCCGCTTTATATGCCTCTTGTTTGGCTGCATGCACTCGCCGGCATTCTTCGTCAAACCAGGGGTTTCGCGGTGGTGGGCGAGCGAGACCCAGCACATCAGTCGTGGCGTTTCTGATGGCATGTTGGCAGCGTTGCCACTGGTCTTCGGTACTTGATGCTGGCGGCAAAGGGGTGATTGAGAAATTTCGGGATACGCGTTCAGCGAAGAGTCTGGAGGGTCTCTTGTGATTGTAGTTTTTCGATGTTAAATTTTCTCACCGTGATTCTTCTTTGTTGCTCAGATTGGGATATCCGCATTCGTACCTTGGCTACAAGAAGGTAATGATCCGAGTCTATGTTGGCCGCTCGGAAGGTCCGGACATCCAGAATACTGGAGGCATGCCTTGCGTCGATCGCAATATGATCAATTTGGTTGATCGTTACATGATCATTAGACCGGCATGTCTGCTTATGAATATCGAGATGAGGAAACCATGTGCTTGCTATGGTGACATTTCGCTCCACAGCGAAATCAGTTAGCCTTAGTCCGTTATCAGACGTGGTGTCGTGTAGGCTATGCTTACCGACTGCCCTACCAAAGACGTCCTCCTTTCCTATTTTGGCGTTAAAATCGCCCAATACGATTTTAACGTCGTATTTAGGACATTGCTCGTATGTTTTGTCGAGGGGCTCGTAGAAACACTCTTTGGTGGCAGGGTCCTTTACTTCCGTGGGGGCATGAATACATATTAGGCTTATGTTAGCGAATTTAGCCTTGATTCGGATAGTCATAATACGCTCGCTAACGTATCGGAAGCTTAAGACTTCTTGCCTAAGTCTGCCGCGTATGACAAATCCGCATCCGAATAAGCGTTGCCTGTTGCCTCTGTAGCAATCACCGTAGTAGATGTCACAGTTTTTCATCCTCTTTTTGCCCGGCCCATCCCATCGCACATCCTGGATGACAGTAATATCTGCTTTATAGCAGTCTAGGGCCTCTGCTGGTTGTTCGGCTGCACGTGGTCTGTAAAGGGACAGAACATTCCACGTACAGATCCGAAGGTCGTTGTCCTTATTTCGTTTGCTGGGGTCGTCATTAGTTGAGTCATCCTTATCCGAGGCTTTTGGTTGTTTCGGAACCATGAGTTTTTTTACGTGGTAGGGAAGTTACCCCGACGGCACAACCCCCAACCTGGAGGGCCAGTTCCTTAATTATTCCCCTAGGACGAGGAGCCGGGTACACCGGTGCCAGTAGCATTTTTTTCATTTTTGTTTCAGCTGAGCTGAAATTCGCACTTCTTTTTTTGTCGTCACACATGTTGCACTCTTCTTTTATTGAAAAGAAAAACAAATTATTTACATCACTTACAAGACATTTGTCTATTTGACGTCTCCGATCCATTCACAGTAGTTAATTACCCACGAACTGTTAACAATCACTTCTTATGCTTGGCTTAGCTAAGCCACACTTTTTAAATAACTGTGAAAGGCCAAAACTTAAGCTCTGCGTTTTACTTAACTAAGCTGCGACTTAAGCTCCCACTGTGAAACCGGGCATTAGAGTCACTGAGCCAATGTTCAGCGTTCTCCTCCGGTAGAACGACTGCCTTGCTGGGGTTAATCGATAGGCCCTCCCCAGCACACCAGTCCTAGACTCAAGGAGTATGCCTGAAGATACTAAGAGAAGATACTCTCTCAACTGTACCATGTGTCCTCCACATCTCATATAAAATCTAGTATTTAATTCCATCTTCTTCTTTCCTTTTTATCAGCGAGGTTATGATCCGAAAACAAGGGATCACAACCCTCCCACTCCACCGCATTTCTACTGATCCGCCTGTAGGGTTCACCTATTTGACCTCAGAAAATATCGGCAGGCATGCCGATTTTGGATCACTCGGTTACTGAGGCCAATGAAATGCCGATGTCGTCGCATTTGTCTGATCCAGGCGTTTATAGGCCTGCCTTTCCTGCCTCGCTATGTCTTTGGAACGTTCATTGATATTGCCTTTTTAACAGGGTTCAAATGATCTCTTCTTTGAACGTGGCAATACCAGCTGAGCCGGTCGCGCTCTATTTTTTGTACGATGGTTTCCTTGATGTGAAAGCTTCCACGGATCTTCGAATTTCTTATTCGATCAAGCTTTGTCACTCCTGCTGTCATGCGAAGCATCTTCATCGCAGCTGCCGTTAATTTACTCTCATACCTTTTGTACATTGTCCAACATTGTGAACCGTATGTGAGCGCTGGACGCACAACTGCGGTGTAGAGCCTTCCTTTCAACTTAGGTGGCATTTTTCTGTCACAGAAGATAGCGGAATTTTCTCGCCACTTCATCCACCCTACGCTTACGCGATGATTGATGTCGTCAGCACAGGTTGCTTTGCTATTGATCATAGATCCCAGATATTTGAACTTTACGTACTTGGGAAGCACTGTTCCATTCAAATAAATGTCAGAAATAGGCCTGAGTGGATCAGACAATGGGCAGCACAAGTACTCTGTCTTTTTTGATCTAATGCGATACCTATTTCCCTCCAGAGCGTCCACCCACACATCAAGTGCTCATTGCAGGGATGTAGGATCCTCACTTATGATGGCTCCATCGTCAGCAAAGAATAACTGATGTACCTTGGGGTCCATCACTTTACCTTCAAGCAGATAATCAAGGACTGTAATAAAGAGCAAAGGACTTAAGACGATTCCCTGGTGCACCCCGACTTTGATTGGGAACTCTTCGGTGGTACAGATCAATGCCTAGTTTTGATATCTCCTCTCTCTCTGCAGGATGACGATGAACAGAAAATAAGTTCCAAGCTTGAGGTAGTTAAGGACCTTGTCTGTAAAGACTTTGGCCTAAATTCTTAAATCCATCACCGCAGAGGTAATTGCTATTTCTTTGGTCAAAGAAGGCAGTGGAGTAGTAAAACTATCTGCAAAATGACTTTTTAAGGTGACCCTCATTATCCCTGTCTTGCTACATACATATACATATTTTGTGCAGAAGCAAATATATTGACAAAAACCGGCTGCTTTGAGTGAAATGTTCTTTAAGTTTGAAGGGATAGTGGATTAATCAACGGCTAACTGCGTACTTCCATCAGCGTCATCGTCCAAAAGGGCAGGGAGAGTTGAAATATATAGACGCCGGCGCTTTAGCCCGAAGAATTCCAAGTCCAATCCGGAGGAAGACCTACCTAAATGTCAAATAAACAGTGCTATACAATGCAGTCAGACTAAAGGAATCTAGTTGTTGAACTACTAAGCCTTACGACCACAATAATGTTGTGAAGACCAAATAGGTTTGGTTGTGTATCCAACTGACTACATCACTCTCAATATGATGTTGCAGAAAAATGTCTCTGTTGGAGCTTATATTCCCTTTCAGATTTCCCAGTAACTCTACGCTAGAGCTGCTAGCTATTAGCTATCTATATAGTTTGCTGTTATAATACCCAAAGTGTAATATTGCTATCTTTGTACTCGTAGATAGCTCAGGCGTTGTCAAAGCCCTAGATCGAACTAGCTGGACAGGTCCAGATCCCCGGACTAAAGTGCAATCTAAAGTTAGTACATAAACACTAGTAAGAGTAATTAAACTATTAATAATGATTAAATATTAAGTATATTTAAGTTGTTGCATTAATTAATTGAAGTTTTGTCATGCAATGATTAACTTTTGATCTTTCGTTGAGATACACAAATTAATTTCATTTTAGTTGATGAGATTTCGCGAGATTTGCTTATGTAAATGCTGCAGTTTATTATTACATATTTGAGAAATTATTCACTTCCAGATGGATTTTTTTTTTTTTTCAATTACTGCTCATATCTAATTGAGTCAGTTGGAATACCCCAGCAAATTGGAAAGAAGCTCATGCGATCATAGAATTAATATTTTTATTTATTTATTTTTTGCGTTGGTAGTTGTTTCTTTTAAATACGAAACTGAGCCCATACCCAGTAACGCAGTGGGATTTTCATCTACTGAAACCTTATCCCATTTATTCTGCTCCGGCCTTATATTGTCGTTCGTCCACTGTGGCATTTAGCTGCTCTACATTTCTCTGAAATTCCTGGCGTCACTGTTCTTTCATGACATGGGATCCAAAATCCCCGATGGCTTCCATTTTGTCCTCTGCTACCTGGGTGTGTTGCGCTATATTGCAAGGAGAAATACTACCCTCTAAACTCACTACAAGCACTCTTCTTGCCACTGCGTATCGCGGGCATTCGAAAATTTTATGTCGGCGTATTCAAAACTGTCTACCCAGTGTGGACAAAAAGGTGAACTATCACGCCCGAACCTCTGCAACATCTGTGTCCGTCAGCATTTTTGTTAGATGTAAATGTATAACTCCACATGCTTCCTGTTTATCTCCTCGTCGATGTTGGGGTTTAATCTGTACGTTCATCAGCCTTTTGTAGAACGAATCCACTATTGTTGCCAGCTATTAAAACAGTTTATACGTCGTTATGCATACCCAGTGATGTATTTCTACTGCTGTGGTACTTTCATTGTGTTTCAGCGCCTAGAATATCTATTGACATCATGCCGCACATACCGCTTCATAAGAAGTCGTTATAAAAGCGCTGAAGAATCTCAGCGCAATTATACCGGCCGTCCACCACGTGCGCAACGTATGTATCATATCAACGTATATCAACGCAACGTATCATCGTGCACTTGCACCTCTCAACAATATAAATCTATCTATCTATGTATCATTGTATCTCGCATTCAACGCGTTAAGTTCTAATGTTACTGGGCTTTGAACTCTGTCCAATCAACGCGTTGCAGATTGTTGGAGATCGTTGTTCAACGCATTGCTCACCAAGTGTAGCATGTTGCTAATTGGACATCGTTTCACATCGCGTTGAACAACGATTCCAAAATATGGTAATGTGCTGGACATTATTTGTTCAATGCGTTGATCAACTTTTGAAATTTTCCATTGGGGTGAGTTCTATTGAGTGCGACGACTGCGCGCCGGCGCTAGTTAAAGCACGTCATTGATCAACTCACTGCTGTGTGGTATATTATCTTCATACATATGCATACTATATGTACATATGTATTTAATTGAAAAAACTAGTTTCTTCGCGATTAAAAAAAAAAACGCATCCCAAAATCGTCTCTTGTTTTTTTTCGCATTCTGGCTTTGGTGATCATTGTGCATACCATATGTATGCTACAGCTATCTTCTGCCGAGCGGATTCAACGCGTTGATTAACGCCCAATGCTTGGGCTAGTGTACTCGTTGCCCAACCACATAGAACACACACCAACTCGAGCAAACAATTTTTTTTTTTGGAAAACTTATAAAATTTGCTCAACTACGTGTACGTGCTTATCCAACGAATGAGTTGATTAACTAGGTGTACGAGTCTCTCAATGCATGCAACATGAGGTTGGTTGAGGTCCCCTTAAGCTTGTTCGCGCCACCTATGGCGAGGAAGCCCTCTACTACGTCGTCGCTCCGGGCTAGATTCGAAAACTCTATGGGCCGGAGCGTTGGTGTCCATCCACTCTACATGTCCTAGCCATCTCAAATGTGCAATACGCAGTTTTTTGACTAAGTCAGTGTCGCTGTATAGCTCGTATAGTTTGTCATAGTATCTTCTCCTCCAAAATCCGTCAACCTAAGTGGGACCGAATTTCTTACGAAGAATTTTTCTCTCGAAGCGACCAAGGATATCTTCATCAGCTTCTAATAAGGCCCATGTTTCAGCGCCGTAAAGCAGGACTGGGATGATCAGGTTCTTATATAGAGTCTCCTTAGTTTTTCCTTAGTTTACCCCAGCAGCAGGGAGAAGCGAGCTAGGATCCCTATATCGCATGAAGATGAAAGAAGTTCAGCGTAGCGTGCGACGTGACAAGCGCAACTACATCAACGCGCTGGCTACAGAAGCAGAAGAAGCAGCACGGATGTGCGACAGCAGGACTGTCTACAAAATCACGAAAGAGCTGACAGGTGGTCACAACTCCAGCCAACACCCAGTAAAAAGCCTAGACGGTTCCTTGCTCATTTCGGATGAGGACGAGCTCAAGAGATGGAAAGAGCATTTTGCTATGGTTTTAAACCGTGTATTCGCTAGCGATATGCTCGCAAATCAAACTGAGGTGTCCGAGGTGAGAAGTTCCCGAATACGCACCACGACTCCCAGTAAAGATGAGATCAAGGCACTCAAATTCAACAAGGCCGTAGGACTTGACGGTATTCCAGCAGAGCTCTTAAGAGCAGCAGCCACAACATCGGCTGAGCTTGTGCTTCCACTTATAGAGAGAGCTTGGGAAGCTGAGAGCTTTCCTAACGAGTGGAAAAAAGGAATGATCGTCAAGCTTCCCAAGAAAGGAAATTTAACGGAGTGCGGAAACTGGAGGGGTATCTGCGTACTGCCTGCTGTAGCTAAGATAATAGCTAAAATCATCCTGGAGCGAATTGAACAACATCTCGAAGACACACTCGATGCCGAACAAGCAGGTTTCCGCTGTGGATCCTCCTATGCCGACCACATCAACACCCTGCGGATTATCATCGAACAGTGTGTTGAATATCGATCGCCACTCCACCTGATGTTCATCGCTTTTGTGAAGGCGTTCGATAGTGTGAACAGGGAGTTTATTTGGCGTGCCATACGCAGGAGAGGTATTCCCGATAAATTAATTGCTATTATCCAAGCTACAAATGAAGGCTCCAAATGTCACGTTCTGCACAGAGGAAGGTTGTCTGAGGAATTTGAGATCCAAAGTGGAGTAAGACAAGGCTGTATCCTTTCACCAATATTATTCCTATTGGTGATTAGCGATGTGCTTCATGCAGCTTTGTCGACGGGAAACGGAGGAATTCGATGGACTCTTACATCTCAACTGAAACATCTTGACTACGCTGACGATGTATGCTTACTCTCCCACAGAATTATGGACCTCCACCAAATGACAGCAGATGTGGAGAGGGAGGCAGGTGTCGTCGGGCTGAAAATTAATACGGCAAAAAGGATTTTCCGGCCCAATCGTATATCTGACGAACACCTTTACGAGAGAACGGGTCAGGAACCAATAAACACAACCATCCGACGGCGGAAGTGGCAGTGGATTGGTCATACGTTCCGTAAGGGTTATCGTTCCATAGCGAACCATGTTATGCAATGGAACCCTTTAACTCAGGATGGCAGAAGACCTGGCGGTCCGAGGAGAACAGTCGAGAAGGAGGCACGGCAGTTAGGGAAAAGTTGGGGAGAACTTAGACACATTGCCAGAAACCGTACACGATGGCACGTAGGCGTAGTAGAGGCCCTAGGACCCACAAGGGGATACAGGACATAAGTATAAACTCCTTAGTTTTTCGAAATATGGCTTTACTGCTGAACTGCCTCATTAGTTCAAGAAAACAGAGATTGGCAACAGTTGTTCTTCGCTTGATTTCTGCGCTGGAGTCGTTTTCAGAATTAATAGCAGAGTCAACGTAGACAAAGTCCTTTACTACCTCGAAGTTGTAGCTGCCCGCTGTGAAGTTCTGTGCAATTATTCGGTGTTGATTGACCCTTCTTGTTGACAGCATATACCGGGTTTTGCCCTCGTTTATCGCTTAACCCGTTTTGGCCGCTTCTGCTTCAATGTGTGTATATCATCCACTTCAGCATATTTTTGGTTTCCAAACTTCCCACCCACCCAGCTGTGATTACCTCTTTAAGAGTAACCAGCGGAGTAGATGCCAGTTCTAGACTTATTTCTGTGTGAAGGAGGACTTTTTGTTGTCAAGATAGACCATTCACATAGATTTTATACCTGTTCATGATGATTTGGTATGCTTTTCTCGATGAGTTTCAGTCAGCTTTATCGCAGGGGTCGATGAAGTCCTGTCTGCTGCTTTTACGGATGTTCTTTTAAGAACTTTTCGGATATTCTTGTAACTTTGATGACACTCATTATGGTTGCTCCTATCCATGGAACGCCGATACTATCTTCTGCCTTGGTGGTACTTTGATGTTCGTTGTGGGTATATACGAGTACATATGTTGGTGTTTCTCATTAGAGGTGCACTGGCAAAAGTTACATAAATTATTGACTCTCTTCCATTTTTGCTAAATGCATTCTCATTCTATTCACGGATTTAGCATGAAGTATGTATATTCTTTGTAGTTCTAACTCTTACTGTGTCGATTAGATACTTTTTTCTAATAAACATTTCCGGTATTAAATAGCCAAAAACATCTCTCAAGTAAGTAATAATAATTATAGCATTAGCATAGAAAAACCCCTGGAAATCTTATCAATTTAAAGTAAATCAACTTGTCTACATCACACGCAAAGCCTTCCTCTCAATCACCTCTAATTTTTTGCTTTAGTTTGTATATACACATGCATGTATAGTTTTTTTTTATATTATTATTACGATCTCTCTAGAATTGCAAATCAGTTTGATAGAGCGAAAGGTTAGCATCAAATGGTGAACTCCGCTGTTTGATTTTACTTTTGTTTATTTGATTTAGTTTTTATTCTCGAATATTTTTTTTTCATCTCACACATGTGTCCAAAGCCAATTTAATATATTACAAATTCATTTAGGATCTCTCTAGAAAGAAGAATCATTTAAATTTTCTACCTTACTCCGTATAGATACTTTCATTTCGTCATTTCGTACCAGGTACATGCTAGACTTAAAAAATCAGGTTTTCTATAGAAATTACATTTTTTTTTCTAATATTATTATCACTCTCAGGTTATATCACAATAGTTTGGAACAGGATTTAATTTGTTGTGGCGAATTTGGAATTTATTTCTCTTTTCTGTGCAAAAATAAGAAGCTTCATAGGCAAAATAGATGTTAATCATTTTGTGTTTGATGAGTCAATAAATAATAATAGAAACAATAATACACTTCATAGTTTGTTTGTTTTCAGAAGACGGAAATTAAGCCAAAATCACGATGAAATTTCATGCGAGATGTTTAACTTAAGCGCCATGATCGGGCATATCTGATTTTAAAATTTAAGAGGATCCAAGAAAGACGTAATTTCGTTAAAAAAAAGATTCCAGTTTGGAGTTAATAAACCCATATGAATTGATGAAATCTATCTTTAATCAGTAAATAGCCAACCCTATGCAATGAACATTTTTCATGAGATTGAAACACCGATATGAATTTGTTAGATGAAATTTATGCCGGCTTGTCAGTCATTTTTAAGTATCTGGTAATATAAATTTTTAGTAGAGTCCTTTTAAAGTAAACAACAACGTTTACTTGTCGACATCAATCACGTTAAATACAATTTCGGTCAGATGATATCTTTAGAAATAAAACCGGACAGTTGTGGGCGATGGCGGTTTGGTCGGAATTAATTGTCTATCAAATAAAAGCAAACCAGATTTCAATTTGATAAAAAAAACTTTCTAACTCCTTGAATAACCACATTGGAAAAAACTTGATATTATTTCATCACACTCGCAACAACAAATTGAATGAATTAATAAAAAAAATTAGAAATTATAGCACCTGCGTTCCTCAGTAATTTCTTGTTTGAAGGAAGAAACAGTGTAGATGTGTACAGTGGCCGGAAAGGTATAAAGATAAAGATGTTTCTACCATTAAGTTGGATTCTATTACGAGAAGAAACAAACTTGCTAATAACTTCTAATAAAAATAAAAGTTAAACTACAAAATAAAAAGAACTTAACCAGTTGTTGGCACACAGGGTTATCAACTCTAAGCTGGGCGACGCGACGCCGTAGTTCGAAGGCTAGTGAGTAGGGGCACTCCACAAGGCGGAGCGATCTCTCCTCTTCTATGAAACCTAGCTGTGAACGAACTGCTTTTAATCCTGAAAGAGGAAGGAAGGTCTCGGGAAAACACCTCAACACTCTTAGGAATCTTCTACAAAACGCTCTCTCTAAGCTCTCGAAATGAACTAAGGAATGTGAACTTAGTGTCAACCCATTAAAAACAGAACTGGTCCTCTTCTCAAGAAAATATAAAATTCCACCCTTCCAAAACTATGCGGCCCTAGCTTGACACTTGTAGACAAAGCCAAATTTTTGGGTTTCATTCCGGGCAAAAAAATGAACTGGAAACGCAATATACTAGAACGAGTGAAGAAAGCCACTACAGCTTTTTACTGCTGTAAGAAAGCAAATAGGAAATAAATGGGGACTACAGCCACGAATTACATATTGGCTCTATGTATCCGTAATCAGATCCCTACTAATGTATGGCGTGCTCGTCTTCTGGACGGCTTTGAAGAAAAAATACATTTAAAAAAAAAGTTATCACTGAAACTTATCTTAAAACAACTCTAGTTACGAAGCAACCACCACCCTCGGATATGGATGGTTTTATAGTTGACGATCATTGCAAACGCAAAAAGGACGATCTTTGCGTCGGCACGTGGGATGTTTGGTACCTCTATGAACCAACGTGCAGCCGAACAAATTGCGGAGACCCTAAACTGCTGCAAAGCAGACATCCAAGAAGTGCGATGGGATGGGTCAGTCAAAAGGAGGATGAAAAACTTCGACATCTACTAACGCAATTGCTACATACAAGAAAGACAGCGTCTATTATGATGCGGATTTATTATTAGACGCAAACTTAGGCAAAAAGTCTTGAGATTTCATCTTAGGAAAAGGTAGCGTTTTTTATTATCGTATTCGGAAAGCACAGCTTCCACGACACCTAAACCGACAACGGATTCAAGCTAGTCGACTTTGCGGTGGGACGAAACGTTGTCTTAGCCAGTACGTGGTTCACACGTCTTGATTCCCAAGTCTTGACCATTGCGATCAACGCAAATCATCCAGCCAGTATTCTTCGATCGACCTTTGCGGATCAAGTCATTTTCAAGTCAATCTAAGTCCTATGCCAACAACAGCAAATGTGGAAGACCAGTGGCAGCGCTTCTAAGAAGCCATCAGAGATGCCGCCTCTGATGTACTGTGCTTCTCTCTGCCACCGCAACGAAACCCCTGGTTTGATGAATAATGCCGGTAAGAATATGCTTAAAAATCGCAATTGGTGCTGAGGGCATAGAAGAAAACCGATCGCCAACAACCTGATAGGTCCTTATCACTGCGGTTTCAGGCCGGGAAAGTCCACCATTGATTCAATATTCACACTACGGCAGATCTTGGAAAAAACCGATAAATCTTTTTCTCTTCTCTATCTCTTCTATATATATATGTAAATAACCTGTCCAAAAAATATTGTTAATATATATATAAAATGCAAAATGTCTTTCTGTTAGTGGCCAAATAACTCGAGAACCACTTGTCCGATTTACGTGTTTTTTCTTTTAATTCATAGATATGTTTTTTGGGCAGGTTTAAGCATATGTATTTTTTGTTAGATTAGACAACATAAGGAATAAGGAGTAACGATAATAGTGAATCAACTTGGAAAAAATACCTTCTAAACACATTTATAACTTAAAAATGGCTAAACCGATTTGAATGTAATTAAACTGTCTGATCAGTGCATTAATCGTTAAAGAGATTGAGATATCAATTATTTCTCTTTGCTTTCTAGAACCGGAGGAGTGAGCCAATACATAAGTTCATGCGTAAACCGAAAAATCATTAACAATCGCGAGTCATTGCAATCATCAGGGCAGCCAGCAGTGGCTAAGTGTATACATATACGTGTACATATTTGTGTTCATTTTTCTTTCCTTGTTTTTTTCTTTTTTACCTTTGGTTTAGCTACGGAGAATTCCGATTGCATTCTTGAAATTAACTGGAGATATACGTAAGTGTTTCTTTTGATTGGAAAAAATGGAGCCCAATTCGGAACGTCGTAGAATCCACCCCGGATGGACGGCGCAGTAGCGGTCGACCTCATGGAATGTGGTGCAAATAAGGAGAGGGGACCTCAACCAACTTGGCGTGCGCAACTGAAGGCAAGTGGCTAATAACCGAGTCGAGTGGAGAGGTTTGTAAGTTGAGGCCCAGGTCCACCTCGGACTGTAGCGCTACCTAAGTAAGTAAGTAATAAATTCACTACCGTTATTATTCAAAATTATGAAATATCTTTATTCTTTATGATTAATAAGTTAAACTGTCTTTATAACTTCACTTTCAATCAAAACATCGATTTGTTACAGCATCAATCTTATCTTATCTTCTTTAAATACTATAAAAGCAAAATCGATTTTCCTTGTGAACACCGTTTCTCGAAAAAAACTACTAGACGTATGTAGGTACTTGAAATTTTGCACAGTTATTCCTTATTTTGCCTAGATGCGAGATAAGAAGGAATTTTACGAATTTCAAGGTCTAAGTGGCATAAAAGGGGTTCAGATCGAATTTTCCATCTGTAAATACTGATTCCACAGCCGTACTGGCTCTCCGGATTAAAAAAAAAATAAAAAATATAAGTAACTAGCTGGTTGTACCCGCTTCGCTGGGTCTTTAAATATCAATCTTTTGTCATTGAAATAGTTTACCCGGTAATCCTTTATGAGGGTCGCAGGGGTAGGATGATCAGGTGCACTCTCCATCATTCTTGATCCTCCGCCGTCGATTTCAACTCATCAGGAGGAATCCCTAGAGGGCTCCAGGAGAGTTGTCGAACTTGATCCAACCATATATTTCTAGGCCTACCGAGGGGTCGCTAACTTGATGGCACGGCAATCATGACACGTCTTGGAAGCCAGTTTGGGGACATATGCACTGCGTGACCAAACCGTCAAAGCATAAATCCTTCCGTTCATAGAAGTAGCTGCTCAACATTGAGCGCCTCGCGTACTCTGGCACTATAGGTGAGAGTTGGAACATATACCGAGTTGAAAACAGATAATTTAGCTTCAACACTAAGTTCGGCATTCCTTATAACAGATTGACTAAGCTCTCTCAAAATTTATTCAGCCTGACCAATTCTACAGAATAACTCGACATTGCTCTTTCGAGATACTTAAACTTATCCACCTGCTTCAGTGGGACTCTACAAACATGTAGAGTATACGTTCACTTTCATTTCAGCATCATCACAAACGGCTACAAACCTTTCGAGTGCGCGTTGAAATTCGGTTTAAGAGGACCCAAGGATGACCAAATCATCCGCAAAGAGAGGATTACCAAGTGTCCTTAAGTCCCCCACTTCGCAGCATTCTCTGCTACGGCTGCGCTGCAGCATCCAGTCCAAAGGCACCCTTGGCAGAGTCCAACATAGTAAAGTGTATTGATTTACCGCCATTTACCCGAACACAGCTTCTATAGTTTGTATACAAATACTGCGTAGCCCTTAATAAGGAACTCCAGGGTTTGCCTCTAGCCTCCAAATACACAAAACAGGTGTATATAGGTTCAGCATACTCCCAGGCCTTCTCAAGAACCATTCTGAGAGTGAATAACTGGTCGGTTGTCCTTCTACAGGGCCGAAAACCGAAACCATTGCTCATCCGCAAAACTATCCTCAACCAGAGTTCTGGAACGCATTTCTAGCACCTTAGCAAAGACTTTTTCACTGGGACTTAAAAGAGATATCCCCTTTAGTTGATTCAATCTCTTTTCTCCCCCTTTTACAAAGAGGGACAATCACCAGGTGTTTCACCGCATTCCTATGCCACTTTAATAACACGTGAGAGCCATTGCACTCACTCTTTACCAAAAGCATTTAGAATTTCTGGCCTGTTTTCATCCACATCGGTAGATTCGCCAACTTTTAGCGATTTGATCTCCAAAGTCTCGAGCATAGGTCTGTCATCTTCCTGATGACATGGCTTGTTTGGGATTGAGAAATTCTGAAAAGTGCTCGCTCCATCTCCATCGTTCATTGGAAAGCAGTGTACCGTCTGTGGTTTTGCCTCTTTTCACGATATTCAACTTTCTTCTTCTGACTCGGCGGACGGTCTACCAGAATATTTTATTTACAGATATACAGTCACGTTTCAATGAAATAGTTTATAGCATTTGAAAAACACATATAATTACCTGAATTATTTCTCGAAAAACACCTTCTAAATGGTAGGAAAATAAACTTGAAGTATGAGTATTCAACTTGCAATATACTGCCTACGCCACCGTGTTAATAATTTATTTTAAATCTATTAAAACATTCTAAAATGTGGACAAATCCAACGATCAACAACATCTCATCTAATTAAATGAAAAAATATTGCAATTTTTTTGTCTGTACATGCATATGTATTATACGAGTATGTACATATGGTCGCCTATATTCCCAAAACTCTTAATTGCATTAAGGTTTGGCATATCCTAATTAATCAAATTTAAAATGTCTTAGATTTGATATTGGCACTGATAATCATTTTTTTCAATGTTTACTCCAGAAGAGATCACACACAAAAGTTCAAAACAGCGCGCCGATATACTCACATACACACACTATTGCGGCGATAGCCTCTGCTGCATGGCTGCTGGCAGTGGTCTCCACAAAAGGAAATATGTATAGCTCAAATGGATCTTAGACGAATTTACTAAAAACGATTTCTTTTGTTATTAAATCAAATGAGCCATTGTTGAGTCAGGACCGTGTGTATTTCATTTTAACCCCTTTTCTGCTACTTAAGGTCCATTCACAGCTCGGCGAATGCCCAAACTGCGAACAAACAGTTTTTAGCATATTTATACGCACGCCCTTGGCAATTTTATTATTCCAAAAGAACGGAGCTTAATTTATCTATCGATTAATATATAAAAAGTTGAATTGTAATTAGTTTCTGCGAAGAAATTAACAATTCGCCGATTTTTCCGCGAATAAGCGAATGATTTCTGCGAACTGTCAACTTTTATTCACATTCCACACATGTAAGACGCAATCCACATTCCCGCGACCAAAACATTCGCGAGAGTTTAACCTCACAATTCGTTTGCTTTGTTCTTGGTGGGTAAGATCGTGGTCGAATTTATCGAAAGAATGTAGGATATTACCTTCTGAATGAAAGCTACGCTATGTATTTATGCATTTTTCACGTTTAGGCAATTAGTTATAAAATTAATAACAACTCAAATTCGCGGATTGCCGCGACCACAAAAAAAGCGGCTGTGAATGAAATGTCAAAATTTGCGAATATTCGCTCATTCGCATTCGCAGGTCGCTGAGCTGTGAATCGACCTTTAGACCTGCAATGCTCAGTTCCTGTAAGTGGTAGAGCAATTTTTAATACAAACTTCCCCAGGAAATGCAGATCGTAACAGTAAAAACCGCATCCAAATCCCAATCCAAGTGGTTCCCGAGATTATCGCAGTCATCCACGTTTTGGGAACTTCCTTTTATACGATGTAGTTTGTTTGGTGAACATGAATATGCGTGCACTCCACTGGCAGGCCATTGATTGCAATGACCCACGCATATCTGTGATATCTTTATATCTTAAATAATTATATTTTTGCTTCTTACTTTCGTTGTAAGAATCACAGAATAATGATTTATACCTCAATCTCTTCAGCAAGAAATGTACTAATCGAAGATTTAAGTCACTTTTAAATCGGTTTAGCCACTTTGTAGACATTTGTGTGTAAATCATAGAAAAATGGTTTTTGCCAGTTAAGAAAACATATAAAAGGGGTTTAAAAGCCCGATAACGAATTCAGGATACTAAAATATATCGTATAATATACCTCTTTTTAAGACAAATCGATTGATATATATATTGTTGAGGTATCGTTACGTACCTATTCCCTATACGCGGACAAACAGAAAAAATGTGTTCTCTTTTATAGATGTAGAGACTACTGCAATATTTTTCCATTTTCCTAGATGAGATGTTCTTGATCGTTGGATTTGTCTACATTTTAGAATGTTTTAATAGATTTCAAATAAGTTATTAACAGGGTACCGTAGGCAGTATATTGCAAGTTGAATACTCATACTTAAGTTTATTTTTTTAACTTTTAGAGAAATACTTTTTCGAGAAATACTTCAGGTAATTATAAGTGTTTTTCAAATATAATAAACTATTTCATTGAAACGTGACTGCATATACGTATCTGTAAATAAAATATTCTGGCAAACCATCCGCCGAATCAGAAGAAGAAATTTGAATATCGTGAAAGGAGTCAAAACCAAAGACGGTACACTGCTTTCCAATGAGCGATGGAGATGGAGCGAGGACTTTTCAGAATTGCTCAATCCCGAACAAGCCATGTCATCAGGAAGATGACAGACCTATGCTCGAGACTTTGGCGGTCAAATCGCTAAAAGTTGGCGAATCTACCGATGTGGATAAAATCCGGCCAGAAATGCTAAAGGCTTTTGGTAAGGAGTGGCTCTCACGTGTTATTAAAGTGGCATGGGAATGCGGTGAAACGCCTGGTGATTGGCAAATGGGAGTAATTATTCCTCTTTGCAAAAAGGGGGACAAAAGAGACTGAATCAACTAAAGGGGTATATCTCTTTAAAGTCCCCGTCGAAACGTCTTTGCTTAGGTGCTAGAAATGCGTTCCAGAGCTCTGGTTGAGGATAGTTTTTCAGTTTTCGGCCCGGTAGAAGCACAACCGACCAGTTATTCACTCTCAGAATGGTCCTTGAGAACACCTGGGAGTATGCTAATCCTATATACACCTGTTTTGTGTATTTGGTGAGAATATGTATTAGGGTTCCTCGAGGCAAACTCTAAAGTGTTCTACAAGAGTATGGGATTGATCGTTCCCTATTAAGGGCGATGCAGTATTTATATACAAACTACAGAAGCTGTGTTCGGGTAAACGGTGTTAAATCAATAACCTTCACTGTGGGGGTTGGACTCTGCCAAGGGTGCGTTTTGTCACCTCTCCTCTTCATTGTACATATATGGATTGGATGTTACAGGGCAGCCGTGGGAGAGAATGTTGCAAAGTGGGCGGATTAGTCCTCTACTCTTTGCGGATGATTTGGTCATCCTTGGGTGTTCTCATACCGAACTTCAGCACGCACTCGAAAGGTTTGTAGCCGTTTGTGATGATGCTGGAATGAAGATAAACGTGAACAAATCGGAAGTAATGGTTGTTTCCAGAACGCCTATTCAGTAAACACTGCATGTTTGCGGAGTCCCACTGAAGCAGGTGGATAAGTTTAAGTATCTCGGGGTTCTATTCACGAGTTATGGAAAGAGCAATGCCGAGTTATTCTGTAGAATTCGTCAGGCTGGATAGATTTTGAGTGAACTTGGTCAATCTGTTATAAGGAAGGCCGAACTTAGTGTTCAAGCTGAATTATCGGTTTTTAACTCAGTATATGTTCCAACTCTCACCTATAGTTGCAGATACAAGCTGCTGAAAGAGGTTCCTTTGCGGTGTTACTGGAATAACTCGTAGGGATCGAATGCGCAACACCAGAGTAGGCGAGGCGCTCAATGTTAAGCAGCTACTTCTCCTAACGGAAGGATTTATGTTTTGACGGTTTGGTCACGCAGTGCATATGTGCCCAAACTGGCTTCCAAGACGTGTTAAGATTGCCGTGTCATCAGGTAAGCGACCCCTCGGTAGGCCTAGAAATAGATGGTTGGATCAAGCTCGACATCTCCCCTGATGGATTAGGGTGGATCGAGAATGATGGAGAGTGCACCTAATCATCCTACCCCCGCGACCCTCATAAATTGTTAGCGGGTAAACTATTTCAATGTGGCGCCGTGGCGTAAGTGGTAAGTGTGTCGGATCGCTACGCATGAGATTCCAAGTTCGAATCTCAGAAAACACCAAAAAGTTTTTTTCCCACCTCTCGCGAGCGTCTGACAAACATCCGAGAGTATTGTTGTCTCGAAAAAGCTTCTCAAATCTCCGTTCGGATACGGCACTAAACTGTAGGTCCCTTCCATTCGTGTGAAAATTGTAACGCACACAACATGAGTGGTTGCGAGAAGCTAGGCCCTGGCACTTAAAGAGCTGTTGCGCCAAATATTTATTTTTTTTATAAACTATTTCAATTACAAAACTGAGAATGCTCTAAAGAATGTACTTGAAATCGTATATTAAAAGACCCAGTGAAGCGGGTAGAAGCAGCTGGTTTTCAAATATTCCCTTCTCACAGAAATCGCACTTCTTTTATTCTCTTTTTAATTAGATTAACTGTGTGTGTCCATCGATTGATTGCTGTATTTATATTAAATACAAGAATATTTTCGAAGATGCTAGATGTCCCTGAGGGAGAACAAACTGCTGTTGATGATGGTGGATGGTGCTGCCATATCCAAATTCAACTTGTGCAAAAAGTACTTTTATGGACGCTACAATACATTCTACATATTTAGAAATGCAGTCACAATACAGTCTCTCTTCAGATGAATGTACATTGTAAACACAGTACAGTGAAATTTGCAATCACCTCCTATTTTCTGAAACCTTACTCGCTTAACGCTGATTATGCTTACTATAAAAATATTTAAAGCCCCTTGAGGATGGGAAAAAAAATAAGAATATTCCTAACTGGAGCTACAAAATAGGTATTGAATGAATTTTTAGTTCATGAATCAAATAGATGAAGGTTAAAATGTACCGATAAATGCGTTGACAAAGCAGAATCTTCCGGATGTTTTCTTATGGTGCTGTTTATTTTCTTTTTTTTTTTTGTGTTGGAATCTTTTAAAGAAGAAACTGAGCCCGTACTCAGTAACAGTTTGGGATTTCCACCCACTAAACCCACCTCCCCTCCTACACCTGCTTCTCTCGGCACTACCGTCAAGCATTTGATCGCGAGGGGGGTTTCAGCCTTACATACTCGGCTCGTTCGTGTTGGCAGCCGCCTGCGCCACGTTTCGCTGTCGCTCCTGTCTTCTTGTTCTTTCATGATGGTAGCCACAGTTTCACTTACTGCTTCCCAAGCTTCTTGTGTGCTCAGCATCTGTTTTGTGATGTTCTTTGGTGTTAAATGCACACCCAGTCTCTTTGCCAGCAAGGACGTTCTTCGTGATATCGTGCACAGTAGAACATGATGTGTTCCGCATTCTCGACTGCTTCTGTGCACGTTGGGCAATAAGGGTTGTCTTCATGTCCAAATCTGTGGAGGTAGGCTTTGAAACACCCATGACCAGTTCACATTTCAGGTCAGGTAGAAGTTCAGCTCTCCATGGTTCCTATTGATCCAAGGGTCTATATTGGGGATCAATCTCTGCGTCCATCTGCCTTTGTCAGAAAAGTTCCAACTCTCTTGCCAATCTTCGATGCTTGTTCTTGGTGGTACTGCAGTGTCACTTCGCCTCGTCGTTGTTGACACAATTGTCCTGCTGGCACGATATATCCGTTCAGCTTCTTTAACCAGGAGGTCTATTGGCACCATTCCAGACACTACGCATGCCGCGTCGTATGAGGTTCTTCGAAAGGCGCTACATACTCTCAAAACATTGGTTCTGCAGACCGTCTCCGTCGTCCTTCTGTACGATTTCGTCTTCGTGGCACCTGCCCATATTTGGGAGCCGTAAAGCATCATTGACGTCGCAAGTCTTGCTAAGTGCAGTCTCTTCTTCTGTGTTGGTCCTCCAATATTTGCCATGATCCTTGCAAGGGCAGCCGTTGTTCTTGCTGCCTTCTCAGCTGCGTGCTGCAGATGTTGCTTAAAAGTTAATCTCTTATGGTGCTGTGTCTTGAGAAGATCCCCAGCCTATAATGAAAAAACTAAAATTTTACCGAACCAACAGTTTGCTTTTCGCAATAGTTTATTTCTTGTTGCTTAGCCTATGCTTGGAACGTAAATTCGTATCAATAATGTAAAAATCGATTTATTCGCACTTAAAAATGTCGCGCAGAGTTCTATCCGAACCTTTCCCTTGATGTTAATTATGACAACAATTCAGCGTTAGATACGTAAACCAAGTAATTAAATCACTACAGTACTATGCAAAAAAACTCATAGCCACGTATGTACAGTACATATATATGTCATCACAAAGCACAAATGGAAAACCACATTTGTCGTAAAGGCTCTTTGAGAAAGAAACCCAGCCATCAATATGACTTATAAAGGATGATTCAACAAGAGGCCGATTTTTTTTTTAAATAAAACACGCAAAAACGGCTTCATAGATGAGCGTATCAAAGCTTCCCATCACTGTTTGGCATAGTTCGGACTTCAGCTCGTTACTAACATGTATTTTATTTTATCCTTCAGCTATGGAATCATCTGGGGGTTCTTAGCATAGACCCTACTTATCACATAGTCCCAAAGCAAGAAGTCCAATGGCAAGATCTCGGCGGCTATTCGGCCGCGGTATTTCGTGAGCTAATGCGTCTTGGGAATTTCGTTCTTAATAGGGCTATTGACAAGTGGCTCCATCTTGTTGAAACCACATATTGTGGAAGTCCATGCCATCCGATTCACACCGCAAAAAACTTGTTAACATGTGACGATAACGTTAACCGTTCACCGTAACAGTTCCTGTGTCAATTGAATTTTGTAAGAGTGTAACAATAGGTTTCTTGTTAAAATTCACTGAGTGGTACTGCAGGAAAGGTTGCTGTGCACGACAATGAATTGAGGTTGTTGGGGCCTGGGCTACAATTTCTTCCACAACAGAAGCAGGGTGTTTTCAAGTTTTGCACCGATCCAAATTTTCGAAATTTCTGCAGTAAACCGGCAGGTACTGACAAAAACAAAATCACGAAACGCGCCAAATGCACTTCTTGCAAAACGACGTTTGAGATGACGACGTTTGAGCTGATATGGCAATGTTGCAAAGTGTAAGACTTTATTTGTATGCAAATATTATACATAGAGAAAAGTTATATGTTATCAACATAATAAAGATAATTCGCTTTTTATAACGTAACAACAAGGACGTTCGTTTTTTATTCTAAAATACATTTTTTTATTTTAGAATAAAATAATTTCTGTTGTTAACAGTGTATTTTACAATGTCGAAACGCGTTGAACAACGACAATTTTTAGCTGTACATCGCCCTATGACTAAATTTGCAAATCATGAACAAAGATGACACTTGTCTCAACAAAAGCAAAAACGAATAAACATAAACATCTCTGAAACAATCACTGTCAAAGATCTGCGCTACCACTGAATCGCTCTTTAAGTGTTTAGATACCAATAACAACAGGTACTAAATTGACTTTACAATCGGGCATGAAGGAAATCTTGAATACTCACTGCGCGTGAGGTTCAATGTGCAAATCCCAGAAACAACAAAAAGTTTTTTCACGGTCCCGCCACTCGCGAACATTTGACAAACATCCGAGAGTATTGTTGTCATGAGAAGGTTTCTCAAAAACAAAATAAAATATTGCCCTCCGCATACGGCACAAAACTATAGCCCCTTTCCATTCGTGCGAAAAATATAACGCACGTAATACGAGTGGTTGCGAAAAGCTAGGCCTAGGCGCTTGATGAGCTGTTGCAGCAAATATGTACATGGTGTAGTAAAAAGAAATCCATTATTTTCCAACAGATGGCTTTAGTAATCTGTATCTCGCGTTGTATACGTCCTATCGGACGTACACTAAATGGCGTTAGAAAGATGACATTTCGTACAAAAAACTTCTCTGACAGTTTTGTGATTGATTGACTCAGTTTTGTTTGAGTGCGCGTCAAAGATGGACACCAGCGAAGAGAAAATACGCCATATTTTACAATTTTTCTTCGATAAAGGCGAAAACGCAAGCCAGGCGGCTCAAAATGTGAATGTAACAGCCAATCACGCGCAGTTTTGGTTTCGTCGATTCCGTTTCGGTAATTTCTATGTCAAAGATGCACTACGCTCTGGAAGGCCAATTGTCGAAAATGCCGATAAAATCATGGAAATCGTCGAAACTGATCATCATGTTAGCACTGTTTCGTTTGCCCAGAAGCTAAACATTTCACACAAAACCGTTTGGAACCACTTGAATAAGGCTGGATACCAAAAGAAGCTTGATGTATGTGTGTCACACGCATTAACGCATGGACCTCATGGACCGAATTTCCATCTGCGAATCCCTGCTGAATCGCAACAAAATCGACCCATTTCTGAAGCGGGTGGTGACTGGTGATAAAAAGTGGATCACTTACGACAACTTAAAGTGAAAACGGTCGTGGTCGAATCACACTGAGACGGTGCAAACGGTGGCCAAGCCAGGATTGACGGCCAGGAAGGTTTTGCTGTGTATTTGGTGGGATTGGCAGGGAATCATCTACTATGAGCTACTGCCTTACGGCAAAACTCTTAATTCGGACCTGAACTGTCAACAATTGGAGAATCTGAAGGAAGCAATCGCCCAGAAACGACTAGCTTTCGCCAATAGGAGAGGAAATGTGTTCCATCAGGACAATGCCAGGCCACACACATTGATAGCGGCTCGCCAGAAGCTTGGTTGGGAGGTTCTTATGCATCAACCTTATAGTCCGGACCTGGCATCAAGTGATTACCACCTGTTCATGTCCATGGCGAACGATTTTGCTACTGAAAAATTCGCCTCAAAAGAGGCTTGTGAAAATCGACTGTCCCATTTTTTTTTACCAATAGGGATGAAGGCTTCTATGAGAGAGGCATAATGGAATTGCCTTCAAAATGGCAACAAGTTATCGAACAAAACGGCGTATATTTGACCTAAATCGGATCATTCTAACTATGCTAAATAAAGCCTTCAATTGCATGCAAAAAAATGGATTTCTTTTTACTACACCGATATATTATCTTCCCACCAATTTCTAATGAAGTGTTCGTGGCTTAGTCTTCGATTTTTTAAGAGGGTTACAAGTAGAAATAACTGTCATCGGCTCTTACACTTGTACTGCTTCGGATCCAGAAATATCAGGTATATACATATCTAAGCCCATCTTCCTAGTCTAAATTGAGGTGAGATAAGGTAGTATCTATAACTTCACCACCTAACCTATCGTTCATATAATTGGAAGCACTTGTCGTCTAAATGCCAAAACTTACGTATTGGTCGGATATTCGATGTTATGCACGTAAAGCATGGACGTCCAGTATGAGGAAGTCACAAAAGCACTTGATTCTAGTTCTTGTGTAAGCTGAGGTTTAAGGTTATCTCGATAATTTTCTGAGCTACAATGACCTAATCCGCTAACATTTGCTTACAAGGCTGTTTCATAATGTCTAGAAAATAAGCTAACAGCAATTGAAATGAAGTCATTGTTGGTATTAAAAGCATACACGACTTGCAGAATTGAATTCTTAAAACCAAGAGCTTTACAAATGAAAAGATCTCCATTTCCATAGCGGAAAAGCTGCATAACCAGCTCCAATGCGATCCAAAGTGTAAAATGACATTCCGCTTAAGTACACTGACACCTCGTTGCAGCTACAACAGAAAGGTCAACATGTAACACCAACCAAAGACCTTTAAAATAAAAATAGTCTCTTGATTCGGTCGACTTTGCATGTTCGCCCGCATCCTATTCACCGACTCACATCCAATCTTAATTTCCTCAATCAACGCAATTAGCATAAAAATCGTTAAATTCAAATGAAATCCAAATCTCAGAGTGCGGAGTATCTAAACGATTTGTTTAATGTCATTCTCTTCTATGTAGTTCCTCGCCCCGTGCATCCAAAGTCAAAAACTCACCTAGCCAGAGCATTATCCAATCGCGAAAAGCCTCGAAGCGGATTGCTTCAAGCTCGAGCGAGGCACCAGCTGCTTGCGTTGTACGATTTTTTTTTTTTTTTTGCGATGGCTTACTGCTGCCCCCACCATCTCCAGTGATCGTGACGTTTCACTTAGATTGTTGTTATTTTTTTTATGTTTATTTATGCGTCCCTCGCTTGAGCCCCTCTTATTCGCATCTTCTCATAGACTCAACTCGGTATTGGTCCCAATTTTTGTTATTCGTGTTGTGTATACTGCAACCACAACTGCGAGCTGTTATTGTTCGTTTGGTTGTTTCGGTCGTTGTCGATGTTTATCCCCTCATATGCGCGAACAACTTTTTCCGCAGTAGTTTAAAAATCTGGTAGAAAAATCTCCCAACGTTGACTGGCATAATCTCAGACGTCGAGTAGCAGTCGAAGTGTTCAGACGTGCTCTGCTTTTATTTTAAAACACCTTAAAAAAACCCTCTTTCATTTTTTTTGTTTTGAGTTTATTTCTTATTTAAGTTTTTAATTTTATCCACAAATATCCTATAACTTTTTGAAAAATAAAAATAAAAAACAACCGAATACCGAACTCTTGTACGTTTTTGTGACCGTTACGGTGGACTGTGAATCGAGAAAACAAAAATATTTTAAATTTAAATATTGTGGATCTTTCTGTAACGTGGGTGATATATTCAAAATTTCCGGACAAATAAGGAGACGTTAAAACTTTTTTTGTGGATAAATGAAGCCTATGGCAGAGAAGGACAACGATTCAATGGCTACTGTGCAAATTAAACCCGAATATGCTCCTAGTGAGGTCTACAGTACCGCTAGTGAAGCTCCACCGGTAAGGACTTTAATTTTAATTTTTTTTTTTCTAAGCTTAGGACTGGAATTTTCTAAGAACGTGAACTTGTGTGGATTAAAAAAGGGGAGAGTGTGGATTGACAGTATTAAATGATAAATACAGTCTTGAGTCGAAAATATTGTCCAGAAGATACTGACCGTATTTTTGGCTCAGAATTGAATATTTATGGAGTATATCGTGGCCAGTCATTATTAGGTTTAGATTGACTGCTTAGTTTTTTAAGAAAACAAAATATACTCGTACACCTCAGTTTTCTAAAAAATAGTCTCACACCTTAAGGTATCTTTTGAAGATAAGGAGTGGAACTTAAAGACCAACAAATTTTGAAATCAGAGACAAATAAATCATCCAAATTTCTCATTCGTTTAAATTTCGTAAAATAGGTTAATTTTCTGTTGATAGCCTTCCTAAGGCATTTACGATATAAATCAAAGTTGTGCGGTATTTAAAAGCAAATACTCATTAAATGTTATAAGATACTTCTTTAAGTGCTTATTTATTTCAAAATAAAATTTTGGAAATCGGCTAAAAGGTTTCTACTTCCAATGTCAATCTTTGGGAATTTTTAAAAATTCGCCCTCTACAAATTTAAAAGACTCTAGTTAGCAATCAGGTTAAAATATGAAATTCGAGAAAATTCCCAGGGCTATCGTGTACACTTTAATTAAACCTGAGATATTGTGCTCAAACTGCTGTTTTCGTGGCATAAAGTCCACCTTTATGTAAGGCAATCTAATCATTCCGTAATATGAATTTTCTGTTTTGAATCAATGCTTTATCCCCGGCTTAAGAATGACTGGATTGAATATTGATTTTCCAAAACCAAGCTTAGATTGACTAGCGTAGAAATTTATCCGTGGTATTCCTCTTCTTTTTTTTAAAGATAGCGGGAGATAAAAAATCCAAATCTGGTGGTATCAACACAAAAGAGTTTTAAGTCTCAGTGGGGGACAACTTTAAGTTTCCTGCTTTACAAGAATTATTGTCTCTGATCCATATGATACTATGATGTCATTCAAGGCAAGCAATTTTAGTTTGATAAAATAACCGAGAATAACTCTTTAGATAGTGTATTAATTAGGCCAAATTTATCGGAGAAATTTTAAAGGTAAATACATATGTATCTACGTCAGACTTTTCACATTTTGCTTAAAAATTTTTCTTGTTTAAATTGTCATTAAACTTCTTTGAACAGCTTACATTTGATAGTGAAATTGTTGAGCTAAGCTTTCTTAATAAAATCCCTTTCCTAAACACGTATGAAAAACAACTGCTACGAACTTACACTAAAGTGTTAGACTCCCTGATGCTGCTATTGGCTATTAAACCACCGTCTTACAATTTCAGCTCTCTTCAAAATACGTTCGCTAGTTCTTAATTCAAGAGTCAACTTCATCTGTCCAGTGATAAATTTATTAAAAACAGTGTGATGACCTCTTTTTTCTAGACTACAAGTATCACGCTAACCTAGAAATCAGCTCTATGTTTCAAAAGAGCTTTTGAGATTTAGGTCTTACCAACATAAGCCCTTAGCTCAAGAGTACAGGTCATTGTCTTATAACTATAGCCTGCACAGAGCCACACCAAATGCAGCCACAAACAAACAAGATTTTGGAGAAATTTCACAGCAAAGTGCTGAATGAATTAGAGTATCAAACAGACAATAAGCGAAACACTTCACCAAAAGATTCAGTGGAGAAGAAGTCTTCACCAAATACGGTCGTTTACAAGACTAAAGATAGTGGTGTATCAATTCATTTTGCCAGCTCTTAGATAAACCACGTCGATTGGTGCAGTACTCAAATCTATAGCTAATTAGAATCGATGATCGCAGATCGTATTACATACCGAATCTCAAAATTCACACGATACCATCAATCCTAAGATGCAGATGTAAGCTTAGACATATTAACTCTGCAGTGAAAAAAATGAATCAATAAAATTTAAGGCTCTACCGATCAACGAAAAAATCTGTACAAAATGTCCCCAGAATGGTCCCCCTTTGAACTTGTACAGAGAAGCCTTTTAGACCCTTTGTGTTTACAGCTGTAGCTTCTAAGAATCACGTATCATGGTCCTATTTCCATGTGGAAACTAGCTCTGATTAAAGACAACATATCTGCTTGGAAGTGACTGTTGAGAGTGAGGAGAATCGCCACTTCAGATTTCTGCGGGATGCTTAGCGCTTCCTATTACAGTTTATGGATATTCAGTGATGTGCTCATCTCATGATCGATTAAGAAAATCAAAAACTTAATAAAAATCTTCAGGGCAGTAAACACCGTTTTATAAGTTGACAACAGTTCATGAGAGAATGCAATTCATTTGCGGTAATCTCTTCATGTGTCGAAAATGACAAAGACTTTGACGCCAATTCAAAATCCCACATCTAAATTTTGTCAAGAACTTCCACGTCACCATCCCTTCTAGATCACTTTGGGATTGACACTGACGGGTCAAAAACCAAAGACGGAGTTGGTGCAGGTGTTTTCTCTGACAAGCTTAATCTTAAGTTCTCCTTCCATCTTCCAAATCATTGTAGCGTGTTCCAGGCGGAAATAATGGCGATTAAAGGAGTCTTATCTTGGCTTAAGAAAAACGTGATATCGGCTAGAGATATCCGTATCTTTTCAGATAGCCAAACAGCAATCAAATCCTTGGAATCGATCTCTATAAATTCGGTAGTAGCCATAGACTACCATTCGAATCTTACCGGGATGGCAATTCAATATTCACCTGTGTTGGGTGCTGGGGCATAGGGACATTCCAGGGAATTGTAAGGCCGATGAACTCGCCAGAATAGGAACAACTATACCCATCCTACCGGATAAAGGCACCTTAGGTGTACCAATCGCTACTCGCAAACTTACATTTAAGCTGGATGCTGTCGAGAGTACAAATCTTAGGTGGACAAGTGGATCAACATGTCTAGCGACAAAACAGATTTGGCCGAAGCTGGATCTAAAACGTTCTAAGAATTTGATTTCTCTCAACAGAATCTTGATTTCTCGAACGACTTTTGTAGAAGCTGCATGGATGAAGAAGAGGAAGAAACTATCTTCTTGTTTCTGTCCAGCTCTCTCCCGTAGAAGAAATCTTCACTTAGGAGCCCTCTATTACAACGATTTAGGCGACCTGATAGATATTGATATTAGAAGCCTCCTACGCTTCATGAGAATCTCAGAATGGTTTTAGCGAGTAGGTAAAGAGATTTTCTCCCATGATTCACGTTGTATCACAATGGAATGGACCTACTCGTATTATTGATCTAAGTGTGTTGGCGATTCTTAGCTGCCAGCCACTTCAACCTAACCTAACCTAACCTTGACGCCGATGTAGTACTACTGGTCTTCCGTATTACTTTCTGGCATGTTTTCACATTTTCGCCTACAAAACACGGACGATTCACATCGAAGGACTTACCACCTTGATCAAAAAGTTCCCGGAATTTATTCAGAAAATTAAAAATACAAGTTTATTCATCTAAATCTATATTGTCCCCTTCAAAGTAATCCCCATCGACTGCAACACACTTATGCCAGCGCTTGATCCAATCTTCGAAACATTTTTTATATTCGGTTTTCGGTATGTCCATCAGTGCTTCCTGCCATTTTTCCATTACTTCCTCTCGGCTGCTGAAACGCGTTCCCCGTAATGGTTTTTTAACTCGATTGAACAGAAAGAAGTCACAGGGAGCCAAATCAGGTGAATTCGGTGGCTGTTAGATGGTATTTGTTGCATTTCTCGCCAAAAAATTACGAATAATGATGGTATGTACCTAGCTCTCAACTTAGTGGCCGACACTATGATCTTATAAATTTATCTCTATTGTGTCTGTGTTTTCGATTAGAAAACAGCATTATCCGGTACATGTAAGTACCTAAATTGTTGACCAATTTTGTTAGAGCTCTAATAAGAATATCAGAAACCAAAGAAAAATTGCTAAAGCCTTGAAAATAATAATTACGTCTCATATGCCAAGCTAAAACTGGTCTTTCAAATCTAGTTTATAAGTTTTTATTTAGTCATAAAAAGATTCGCTTATAAGTTAACTCATAAGCTACTTTTTCTAAAAATAAATTTAATATATCAACTTAAGGTCAAAGTCTTCAAATACGTGTGTCGTGTCTACATTATTCGCTGCAGCTTGCATCGTTTTTTGTTTTTACTTCATCCGAAACCACCTCAAACAACTTCAATCCAAGAACCTTGAAATAAATAAATCAACTTAAAACACAAGAAACTAAACAACACCAAAAGCAAAATAAGACAAAAGCAAAGTCCAAAATATATTGTATGATGGTGTACTCTATACTCTAAACAATCAAACAATAAACTTGATTATCTCCTATGTATAGGTTATTTCTTAGACTTGGGGTTTTGTTTTTTTATTTTATTTCGTCATTTCAGCAAAAAAAAATTAAAAATCTAATAGCAGAAACTGAAACTGAGATTGTTAGCCGGGCAGTCAGCCAGTCAGGCAACTTAATATTGCGCGGAAGCTTAGATGTTGGAGCTCTGGTTTTAGGTTTGCGGATACTCAATACTTCCACTGACTTAAGACGGCTTTTTTTTTTTGGTTATGAAATTTCTTTTGCTGGATGGAGATGGAGTGGTGTTTTGGCATTTTGTCTTCCTCTATATTTTCCATCACTCGAGAGTCTTAAGATCTTGTTGTTGGTTATACTTTTTGGCAAAAAAAAAAGTGTGCTGAGATTAGCAATACTGAAACTGGGTTATTGGTACTTGTAGAGGACTATGGCTTCCACATTAGAGATTCGATTTTTTTTTCCTCTTGTTACTTGTTACTGTTAGCTTACCACAGATGATTGCTTTATATTTCGTGATATTGCAGTTTGAAATTTAATTGGCTAGTCGGTGGTGAATTATTTTCTTGTGTTGGGTAATTTCTTATTTTTGGTTAAGTAAGTGATTCTTGCAAGAGGAAATGATTATAAAAATGTTGTTGCAACGGAGTGAGCAGAAGGAAATACATTAGACTCATTGATTGAAAAAAAAGGATTAATTGGGTCTAGGATAGTAGTACAGGGTGGGCTAACTACAAGTTTCTTTTAAAAAATGCAATAAAATGAACAAAAAGAAATTCTTTCCATGTATTACGGCTTTATTAGTAAGAGCAAACATTTTTCTCATTAATTATGGAATACAACGTAGTTCAAGTGGCTACCTCGGCTCGCCTCGCAGTAGCGCATTCTATCACTCCAATTTTCCAAGACCTTGTTGATGGTTTCGAGCTATAGCTCACGGATTACTTGGATGATAATAACCTTAAGTGCTTGAATCGTTTCCGGATTGTTGGCATAACATCGGTCCTTTACGGTTCCCCACAAAAAAAAAGTCCAAAGGGGTCAAATCGCAGCTCCGAGGCGGCCAATTGACATCGCCAAGACGGCTGATAACACGATTTGGGAATTTGGTGCGCAAAAGACCGATTGTGGCATGGGCTGTGTGGCATGGCGTGCCATCCTGCATGAACCAGAGAACCAAATCCATGTCTTCAATTTCGGCAAAAAAAAGTCCTTAACATGGCTCGGTAACGCCCACCGTTGACCGAAACGTTGTTCCCAGCCTCATTTTCGAAGAAAAATGGTCCAATGATGCCTCCACTCCATAATCCGCACCAAACTGTCACTCTCTGTGGATTCATTGGCTTCTCGACAATGATGTGCGGGTTTTCCGAGCCCCAGATGCGGCAATTTTGTTTATTAACGTAGCCGCCGAGATGAAAATGTGCCTCGTCAGAAAAGATGATTTTTCGCCCAAAATCGTTGTCCAATTCAAGCTGCTCTAAGGCTCAAACTGCGAAGCGATAACGAAGCGGATGGTCGTGCGCTTTCAATTGCTGAATCAAAAGAAACCTTGTAAGCGAATAATCCAGAGCTTTGTGCAGAATTCTCCTCAGGCTAGTGCGTGAAATGTTGAGCTGTTGAGATCGATGACGAGTTGATGTTCGTGAATTGAGTCTCACACTCTCGAAAACAGCAGCCACATTCTTATCTGTGCGCACCGTACGACGACGGGGACCATGAGTGTTGTCCACTAGCATACCAGTCTCACGAACTTTTTGCATAAACTTGCATACAGCAGGCGCGGTGGGTGCTTCATTTCGGCCAAAAGTTCTTTTCAAAAAACGCACTGTTTGGGCTACACAGCACTCACTTTGGAAATAAGTTCTCAATATTTCCCAATGTTATTCAAGCGTAAAGCGACTCATTTCGTTCCGCGGACTTTGTTCGAAAAGAAAAGTTAGGAAAAAAACAAAAGAGCCTAGGAAATCAGGAAACTCTGGCGATAAGTTAGACAATAAGAAAACATTTTAACAAAATGTGTGGTTTCCATTCCTTTTCAAAAAATGAGGAAAAAGTTAGAGTAAAAAATGGTTCCCTCTTTTTCCGTATTTTTCTTTTTTTGCAACAAAGCGGAATCATAGAATTTTCTGAATTTTATCCATTTACTTGCACCTCTCTATTTGGTTTTGAATCATAATCATCAGATGCAATGCGATTTTGCTACTCCACTAATCCAGGGATTCTGAGTCTAGTCGATATAGCTGCAAGTTTCTACTTGACTTTTTCACTCTTTTTTAAAGCACTCGATTGAGTTGAATGACTTCCACGATCAACAGTCTTCTTAGAATCACGTTTCTCCATAATTTGCCTAACAGCTCAAGTATTATAGTTTGTGATGACTGAATCTTCTTTTTTTTTTCTTCCTATTTCGGCGAGGTTATGATCCGAAAACAAGGGATCATAACCCTCCCACTTCACCGCATTTCTACTGATCCGCGCCTGTAAGGTTCGCCTATTCGAGCTCAGAATATACAGAATATACATAAATATGTGATGGCTGAATGTACTCAATATACTGAATTTCTACATCATTTTAGATTTTCTTTAAATCCGTTCTAGGTTTTGTTAATTTTTAAAGCAAGATGAAGCATTTTATCTTAATCATTATCATACCCGCTTTGGCACAGATATACTTTAAGTCTCCTCGACTTAGAAACCTATCACTAGTCTAGTCTTCGAGGCTACATACCTGCCAAAACAGAAACAAATCTGCAACCATGATGGATTATCAGAGTGAAATTTGCAATCTAAACACAATCTACGAGTACTACACTAGCTCGTATAAATGAGAAAGGCTGTCTCTTTTGCCTGTGCGTAATCTACTCTCAAACCCAAGGGTAGTCAATTATTTGCAATAGGCTTTAGGCTGAGTATCATAAGGATCCGCCATGAAGCTGCTAACCAATATAGCATCCACCCTACAAAGCCGGGCACTGTAGCTAGTCCATAATAAATAAATAGGGCCATATCCTTATTCCGACCATATTCAGCGTAATTGCTTGCAAAAACACTATTAATTTAACTTTGGCCACGACATCTAAAGTCATAGGGTTCTACTGAGATCACCTGCCTGAACATTATCCGACTGAACACAATCCCAAGACCCCTAGTATCGAAATGTCCATTATGTAGAAGTTTGGAGCTTTGTGAACGGGGAATGTAACTACAACTAGCGCCAGTTGTATTCTACTTGCTGCCAGAATATGAGAAAAAGGGACTTCTGCAAGATTTATGGAAAGTTAGCTTTCGCGGAACATTTCAGTTCCCTCCACCTAAGAAGTGTATTGGTGCCATTTACTCATACATCACTTTTAGTCATCTATATACCCAACGAATCCTACTGCTTGTACTCTGGAGTCTATGGCAGAACCTATGTTCTGTTGATATCTTCCCAGATCACCACTAAGGGGGCATAATTGGTTGAGACAGAACAATGCACTGTCCCTAATCGATATTCGTTCAGAGGCAGTTTTAGCTTTGGATTGATCCAGCTTAGACGCCAGTCTCAATAGGTTCCTTATAACTTTTCAAATGAAAAGTTGTAGGTTTTGAGAGATTCCTAAACAACTTGAACTGGTCACAAGATTGAAGTTGAAAAATATGTGAATCTATACATAAATGAATGGATATTATGTAGTCATTGAGCGGATAGCGGGGTGCCCGTCAAGAAGTAGATTACCTACGTATATATGTACGTCTCCAAGAATCCTACCAATCGGCTTTTATAGCAAGAATTCTGGCAAAATCTTCAACTGTTCTGTTTGAAATGTTATGTATAACTTTTTATTCCTCGGCTTCCTCTCGGTGAAGTGAATATTTGTGAATATTTTTCAGATACTAAGTCTCATTCCAGCTTTGGTTCAGGTTCACCAATGACCATATCGCATTTTACTTGAATATTTATGTTGGCCATCTCCAATTACAACTAGTACACTATATGCCCGTCAGCAAGTTGTGCTTCCAGATGGTGCTACCTCAGATCTCGTCCAAAGATCGCCAAAAAAATTCCACCGTATGGCAAAAACATAGAAGACTCATAAAAATTCTTGGACCTCATCAAATTGAGCTTAAAAAGCCATTAACCCAGAATAATAAAAAACTTTAGCTTCATTAAGTTTTACGATTCTTTGCACTTTAAATCACCTTTTAAATCTGTTAAAGTACTCGTACACGTTCATATGCACGGTTTCTCCAAAAGCATTTGCATTCAAAGTGGATGCCATGACGAGCAATGCTTTATCTAGATTGTAATCGAAAAATAAAACGAAATAAATAAACCGAACGTATTGCATATGCAGCTTACATACACCGTCAGTCCGTTTATAAAAAAAAATAAAAAATGAGGCTTTTCGTGCAAAATACGCGGACACTGTCCCTACTTAAATCACAGATAGGTGTTCTTTATTAATTCGTTTTTAAAATTTATTTGAAACAATGGGCCTACGTCTGAAATTTTAAATGCAATCCGTCTACAAATGAAATTTCAAGGAAAAATGAAAAAATAATTGCCACTTCAGACCGCAGCAGTGCACTTGACTGTGGATGGAAAATTGATGTTTCTTCATGAATGATATTCATAGCTACATTCCATTCAAGTACATACGTAGGTAATCATCCTGTGTCATCCTTTCATCCGTCTTTAGCGTTCATTTATATTCAAAGTGCGTACTGGTCGGTAGCGACTTTTGTCTTCTATTTTTGGAATGGGAAATTCTTTTATTTAAAAATCTATTTACCGGATATGTTTATGGCGAGACAGCAGTGCTAGGTACGTACAATTTTTGTCAAGCCAAGTTAGCACCAATTGTTCAGAGCTATTGTACGTATTTTTCATAACATTATTTAGAAATGACACAACGGTGACCCAACAGTAAGTAAATATCGTTAGTATATCGGTATATGTACATAAGTACTTAAAGTGCTCGATTCTACAATGGTCCTTTGTTTAGAATAATTTACTATATGGCTGATTGGTATGCTGGAAACATCTTCAAAAGAACTACGCCTTGCATGATTTTTCAATCTGGGGTTATGGTTACCAATGGTGAGGCTCGCTTAGCAACCTGACTATGTGCCTCCAGCAATAATATTGATAGTATGATATACTTGATACTAATTTCAATATTGTAACTTCTAATAGAAGTGACTGAGCTGGCAGGGTTGTTACTAATAATAAGCCTTATACACTCACGTTGTCATAGCCATCTCCAGGTAGTTGGGAGCTCCGGCATCATGAAGCGTTTGCCCACCTTCCTTTCCATTCGTCAACCACCTCAAACACACGATACTGCTGAGTTAGCTATTGAAGTAGATATATTAGTGCCATTAGTTATTTTATTGTACAAAGTTTTCCAGATTCTGGTGCTGAGTCTAAATCAAATTTTTAAGTCATTGCTCTTCGATTTGCTACCAAGACGGAGTGATGACTTCCTACCATGATAGACCTTAAGTTGCTGATGAAATTTTTTACAGAATTTTTTTTTATCAAGCGCCTTACCTTTTACCAGTCCTTAAAATCGCCAATGCGCCCCTTGTTCTCAAGGAGTTCGGCTTAGGTTAGGTTAGGTATATGGGCTGGCAGGAAGGGACGCTCTGTGCCACACTCATGTCAGCGTTGACCCATTGTGGTACCCATGGGGAAAAAGTAATCCCTTACCCAATGAAACTAAAAAAAACTACTAACTAAGTCACTTACTTCATTTCTGCATACAAACCACCCTGATGATTTGATGAAGTTCAGCATCTTTTCTGTCGAAACGCCGGAGAGTTCCTCGAGATCCTGGAAGAAATATTTACCAAGGAACTTTTTCCTGGAGTGTTGAAGACTCGGACAGTGGCACAGGAAGTTGGACACAGTTGTGTCCTCAAAAACTTCCTATTCACCACAGCCTCTACAGAGTTCCTCCTCCGTCAGGCGTAGTTTCTTCATGTGGTACCGCAGAGTTTTCTGCCCCGTGATGATGCCCACGAGGGTGGAAAGGGATTTCCTATCTTTCCGAGTAATTCTCTCGGTCCTTGCTTTGTCGAAAGATGGCCATAGCTTCCTAGTGATGGTGCAAGTTTCCGTGGAGCTTCATCTTGTGTTCGCCTCCTCAATGGCTTTATTTCCTGCAGCGAGCTTGAGTGTGCAAGGCGGGATACACACAGGGGGGTCAACTTGTTCTGGTAGGGTTGCTGAGCCGATCTGTGTTCCAAGAACCCTGAGCTCTTCTCGACAACACTTCACAAGCTTCGATTCAATTTCTATGGCAGTAATCACTTTTATAGCTGCCTGGCTGTCGATAAAGATGGTGATACCTTCTGGTGGTATTGTCCTTACCGCAGACTCACGGACGGCTGTTGCCACTGCTAAGACCTCTGCTTGGAAGACACTGCTGTGGTCTGGAAGTCGTATGGATTTTGATACACCTAGAGGGTCGGAGGAGATACCTGATCCTACACCAGTGCTCATTTTTAAACCATCTGTGTAGATGGCTATGGATTCGGCAATAGGTATATGACCGCTTTTCCAATCTTCCCTGCTAGGGTAGGCAGTAGAGAAAGGCCTTACAAAGTCTAATCATGGCATGAGGCCGTAGGATCATCGAGTGACCTATTCTATTTGGTTTCCAGTTCACTGACTGACTAATTCTCATAGCATTAATGGCTGCTGATGTGCGTATAAAGATGTCTAGCGGTAGCAGGTTGAGAATAGCCTCGAGTCCTGCGGTTGGGGTTGTCCTCATTGCACTGGTAATGCCAAAACTTAATTACAATAGGAGTTCGGCTTCCTTCTGCATTCATTCCATTTCCTTGAAGGGAGCCATGGTATTGAATCGATCAACCATTCTCC
Source organism: Brachypalpus laphriformis (assembly GCA_945910035.1). Lineage (NCBI taxonomy): Eukaryota > Metazoa > Arthropoda > Insecta > Diptera > Syrphidae > Brachypalpus > Brachypalpus laphriformis. Next base: position 43,427,262 of record OX246756.1, read on the forward strand.
GAATTCTGACAAGGTAATCTGCCTTGTTACCTTGTCGGGTGGGCTGAAAAAGGATTTATGCTAGGTGGTCAGATTGTCAGCATGCAGTTGACTCTTTTTCGTCAGGAGTTGAAATTGCTTCTGATCTCGTTTCTACGTCCTCGATATCGTCGTGGCATTTGTTTTAATAAACAGCCTTAAACTGATACTCGAACTCTTTAACCGTCAGGACGTTGTTTTGCTGGATGAGTTGTTGGATTCTCTGCATCTCCTTTACATTGGCAATTAGTAAAGATTTCAAAACTGCTCGAAGAAACAGATTTTGACGTTATCAAATATAATTTTTTCTCGTATGGGATTATATTAGATTAATGCTTGTAAATTTAGCCTAAGTGCTAGGTTAAGTTAGGTGGGTTCCCAACAGATTACATCATAGATTCGATAGGTCTAACTGGGCCCTTAGCGATACCCATTTACCTGTTGTAAAGAGGGAAAGCAAGAGAAATTGTTTGAGTTGTACGATACTTTGACTGACTGTTTAATATGGTTCTGTCCGTCTCGAATAGGAAACTTGTCCAATCGGATTTGTTGTAGAAATTCACGATCATCGAGATGGGTATGTCTGCCAGTTCCTCTAATTCGTCAAAAAAAAGGTTTACGTAGTGAGTTTCAACAGAGTCTTCTGATTCCTTGACAATGATATAGAATGTGTGTTGTGTCCTCCTCAACATCCGGATCATCACAATCTCTATGGTTCTATCCGTCTCGAATAGGAAACTTGTCCAATCGGATTTGTTGTAGAAATTCAAGATCATCGAGATGGATATGTCTGCCAGTTCCTCTTATTCGTCAAAAAAAAGGTTTACGTAGTGGGTTTCGACGGAGTCTTCTGATTCCTAGACAATGATATAGAATGTGTGTAGTGTTCTCCTCAACATCCGGGTCATCACAATCTCTGCAAACGTGTTGCAAATTAAACATCTTCATCTTCTCTGAGTGCTTGCTTAATATCCTGTTATAACTTTTGTAGCTATTACTATAGAATGCCTACTTAGTACTAAGATTTTGTGTTTAGATTTGCTGGTATCTAACTTTGGCCATAGGGTCTTGTATTCTTACAGATTTTGATATTTTCGCATCTGCTTCCTGCTATGCTTAGCATTATATTTGTTATTTTAGATCTTACGTATGATATGGAACCTGGATTCTTTTGTTCGTTAACAATGCACAGAGCTCTGAGCCTGTTCAACCCAGCTCGTCTGCTTTTCTATTTCCGCTAACGTCATTAGCCTAGTACCCAAATAGTTTGGACGTTATTCTATCTGCTTAGAGCTTGGGCTTGGATCTTGTTGCCAGGCCATTAATGGCTGTTTGGCTATCAACATAAATGAAGATATCCTCCTGTAATGTGTCCAATGCTCTGGTCCTTTGCGCTGCAGCGTATATGACTAGAATCTCTGCTTGAGATTCTCTGCGTTCATTTGGGAGTCTCACGGACGTGGATATGCTGATTTTTTTCCGAAAAAAATATCTGCTCCGGCAACATCGTCCATCTTTGACCTGTTCGTATAAATTACTATTTCAGAATCGCATATGAAGGTATTAGATACCCATTCGTTTAATAACGATTGAAAGTCAGTCACGGGATCACGTAGTTAGTTGCCTCATCGACATATTATAAGATCGAGTGAAGTAATGTAATGTGACCATGTGATCCACATTAGGGCTAAGCTTTAACAGTTTTACGCCAACAGTCAGCAGTGTCTCATGCCCGTCACTCTTTCATTCCCAAGAAGCTGTTGTACCACAGTTTGATCTTTGTTAATATTTATTTCGGTCACATTGCACATTGATGCTATTACGTGCTCTGTCATCAGTTATGTTAACTACATGCATTGCAGATCTTCTCATCCTACAGTAGCGATTCTCGTTTAATACTGTTAATGGCGAACGTTCACAACCTTCATAAAAAATGATTGCCTCGTAAATTTGTTGCTATTTGACTCTTCGAGTCGAAACTGGAAATTGGCTCAAGATGTCCAAGCATCCGGGTCATATAAAACTGTATCTACCTAAGGAGTCTTTAAACAAGTGGGAGTAACTCTCTGTAACAAATACGTCATCTTAACCAGTATAGTGCCGGACATTCACAGAAAATTTGCTTGAAGGTTTCCTCCTCTTCCTGAGAGAAGCGGCACTTCTTCTTCTTCTTCTTCCTTTAATCAGCGAGGTTATGATTCGAAAACAAGGGATCATAACTGAGAGAAGCGGCACTCTAGCCCTGAAGATAGATTTAGCTAGTTAAGGTGGTATCTCAGTCCACAGTGGGCTGCACGGAAACCCATATACCTCCTAAGACAACCTATATTGAGTCTAAGTATTTCATGATTTAATATGGTTTGATTAGCCTTTTGGACTTAGACGGAGTTGATGTTTCCACATAGTAATCGTTGCTATGGCATCAACCCAGTTAACGCGGCAAAAGGGTTCCAGACCTACGATCAAGGCCTTTAATATTTTTACTGCAGACATTTTCAAATTTTATTGTACTTTACTCAAATCAGAACTAATCCTCTTCCTGAACTCCACGGGCTGGGTTTAAACTTAACATCCCTTTTTAACTAACCACTACAATAGGTGGTGGTCCGTGGTAACAAAACGGCGCACCTTAAGCGCTAATTGGGTTCTTTTGGACCGCCACTTTACCTACCTACCTACTCAAATCAGTGGTCCCAGTATATTTATTTCAAAAATAAATTCGACCATTCCTAATCCAAAATTTCAAAGCCAATGTAACCATGGGTTAAGCAAGTATTCTCTGATTATCTGTCCGTTTGTTGTTACAAACTCACTCGGCCACATGCAGTAATTAAAAATGTGTAAATCACTGTCTGCCAATTTGTAATTAACAGAAAACTAAAACAAAAACTTGTCTTAATGTCAAGATCCGTCGACTCTAATTAATCGCTTAGGTGACTTTTGTATTTCCAATGCTTCAACCATCATATGTATCTACCGCTTACCAGCTAACAAGTTCATTGAAATTACAACCATTCAGTCCAATAACATCACGAAAAATTTATTAAAAAACTCTTTCGTGTGACTTATAGCGTGTGCAAGCTCTCTAAATATGTCATGCTATCTGAACTTTTCTTTTCCGAGAATAGGTGATAATTACTTCAAAAACTAATTTCTCTGCCTTGTTACCGATCACATAGGCGCTGTGGCACTGCAGCCCTGTTTATGAGAGGCTTATTAAAGTAGGTAGTATTAACGATTATTTACTTCTACCATTCCATAATGTAAGTCGAGCATGACTGCATTTTTACGCAAAAGCGGATGCGTTGCTCAACGCTTCAGTTATGTTTTGTTTTCATGGTTTTTTTTTTTTTTTTTGTAAAAAACCTTTTTGTACGTGTGTCTGTTTTTAGAGGAAACTCAGTGATCGGAATAACAAATGTTGTGTTTTATTGATGGTATAATAAACAAAACAGCATGTGTCTCTGCGGTGGTTTTTATATTCACACCAAATTCTAGTTGTTCCTTCTGTACACACTTTCAATGCAAATGTTGACTTTAAGCTGATTTTAAGTATTTTGCATTTGTCGCTATATCCGTTTTTCCCAATTTGTTGCATGTTATTGGAGCAATAAATTGACCATAAACAATTCCATTGTCATTTAGTAATTCTTTTTTTTATATTTTAAACTAAATTTCAATGCTAAATAAAATCGAAATTATTTTAGCCTTGTTCTATTTAAATTTTTGTTTTAATTTTTCGACTTATTTTTTTTTATGTGTATGCAATGTTAAATTTTTCCTCCTTTTTTTCTTTCATCTCCTTTTTTCCTGTTCACCATGATTGCAGATGGGAATGTTTACCTTTAATCAGGTTTGTCACTCAAGTCTTTTGTTTTCGTAGTTTGAGTTGAATGGGGGTTTTTTGAAGTTTTGTTGGTTTTCATTTAGTAATTTTTTGCACACATCATGATGGCGACAACAGCACTTGAAGGTTTTTTTTTTTTCTTTTGTTTCATTAACTTCACATTTTTCACTTTAAAAAGATGTTTATCTTATGGCACATCACTTCAGAAAGATGCACACAAAAGCACCACACATGAATCACTTTTCTTTATTTTTCATTTTAACTAACATTTAACTTTTTGTGGAAGACAGAGGAGTGGCTTTGAGATGGTATTTGAATTTTGTTGGAATTTTTTCATTATTTATCTCGTTTTTGTTGACAGTAGTTAATAAATATGTTGCTGCTCCTTAAATGTGGTTGCATCATTTTTTGCAGTGAAGGCGGTTGATAGATTTCATCCGATTCGAGGATAGTCTGTAACAGAGAGATACTCTGTGAAACTCTGGGGTATTATAAGCTTCAGTGTTGTAATCAATTAGTTAGGCCTTGCCTTTAAGCAGCCTAAACTAGATTATTCTTTGCAGTAATAAAAGAGTGGATTCCGTACTAAGAGTATTTAGTGAGCAGAGTCTGTCAAAAGATGACTTATTTAGAAATAATTTCTTTAAAAGCTCCACTTCCCTTTACTGTACGTAATGTAATGTGTTTCAGTTCTCCCCAACTCTTTTCTGCAGCTCCTCCTTTTTGGGCAGGATAGCGGCCAGTACTTCTCAAATGTTGCAGCCATATACCGACGTGGACTCAACACTGAAGTGAAACATTCGTAGCTAACTTGTTTGCATTGCGTTGCCATAACTCAAATAACATTCCAAAAGCAGCTTTACTTTTCTCGATTCGGCTAGCGATATCCTGTTTTGTTCTACACACTCGGCAGAGACAGTACTTGCAAAATATTGAATTCTCTATACTCTTCTAATCGCGGAAGCGGCCAAAATGGGTTTAGCGATAAACGAGGGCAAAACCAATATACTTGGCTGTCAACAAGAAGGGACAACCAAAACCGACGAATTGGACAAAACGTCACAGTGGGCAGCTATAACTTCGAGGTAGTAAGAGACTTTGTCTACCTTGGCTCTGCTATAAACTCTAAAAGCAAGATCAGCGCAGAAATCAAGCGAAGAATAACTCTTGACAATCGCTGTTTTTTTGTTTGCTTATAAGTCAATTTAACAGTAAAGCCTTATCTCAAACAACTAAGGAGACTCTGTATAAGACCCTGCTCATCCCAGTCCTGCTTTATGGCTCTGAAACATGAACTTTATTAAAAGAGGATGAAGATATCCTTGGTCGCTTGGAGAAAAAAATTGTTCGTAAGATATTCGGTCCCGTTTGCGTTGACGGATTTTGGAGGTTAAGATTCAATCACGAACTATACGAGCTGTACAGCGACATCGACCTAATCAAAAACTGCGTATTGGACGTCTGAGATGGCTAGGGCATGTAGAGTGAATGGTCATAAACGCTCCGGCCCGCAGAGTCTTCGAATCTAACCCCGAGGGACGATGCAGTAGAGAACCTCCTCGCCGTAGGTGGCGCGCGTAAGTTCAAGGGGACCTCGACCAACGTGGAGTGCGCAACTGGAGGCAATTAGCTAAAGACCGACCTAAGTGGGCGCCCCGGTAAGTGGTTAGTGTGTTGGATCAATACGCATGAGGTTCCAAGTTCGAATCCCAGAAAGTACCAAAAAGTTCTTTCACGGTCCCACCTCTCGCGAGCGTCTGACAAACATCCGAGAGTATTGTTGTCACGAAAAAGCTTCTCAAATCGCCGTTCGGAGTCGGCATTAAATTGTAGGTCCCTTCCATTCGTGTAAAAAATATAACGCACGCAACATGAGTGCTGCATGAGTGTTTAAAGAGCTGTTGCGCCAAATATTTGTATTTGTATTTTGACCTAAATGGAGAGGCTTGCTGGTTCAATCCCAGGTTCACCCCGAACTGTTGCGCCACCTTAGTAAGTAGGTAAGTAGTACCTCATCGGTACACTTAGCATTTCAAAGCGTTCCTCTATGCATGTGAATTTAGGCCCATACTAAGTAGCCTTGACAATAGCCATTAAAATACATGCGCAAGGCAAACAAAAAAGACTCCCTTATCACACCGTGGAAAACTTTTGCAAAGTCGATTTGCATTGCTTAACGCTATCGACATATGTACGTAGGATGATCTGAGAGGCTTACTGACATTTGCGATTTTAAAATCGAACTGGCTGCTAAGCCTATTTGACTGCTCTTCTACATCAGTAGCCAAGACTTTGATATAGTTTCGCTTGTCACGTTGGTCACACACTAAGCTGAACTTCTTGGCAAGACTTGGGGCTTATCACCGAATAAGGTTCTCTGGATCTACACGGCTATGATAAGACCATTCCTCGCATACGCGTCGGTTGTTTGGTGGAAGGGGCTCTCGCGTAAATATGTGGTTGCTTTTTGCGCGAAACTCCAAAGAACGGCTTGTCTCGGCTTTTCGGGAGCTTTCCCTGGCTCTGCTCTAGACGCTTTGCTGAACTTACCTCCCCTTGATATTTATATCATGGATTGCACTATCAAAGCCATCCATCGTCTTAGGCGAGGCGGTTTTTGGTATACTCCACACTGGAACTTTGATGAGCTTGCGCGACACTTATCTTACGACTCCTGTCTTATGGATAAACCGTCTGATGCAATGACACCAGAACTCCAGCTGATGCGCAAATTCAGAGTCGACTTTCCTTGTGTCCAGGACTGGCTTCGGTCAGAGTCTGAGCCGGGAATGGAATGTAGTCGTATTTTCACGGATGGTTCCAAAACCAGTCAAGGGTCTGGCGCTGTGGTCTTCGTGGAAGTCGACAACATTAGACTTCACTTCTCGTTAGGCAAATATGCATCTGTTTTGCAAACGGAAACTTATGCAATCCTAATGGCCATGAACTATGTTGTGAAGAACAGGTGGAAGGGAAGTAGCATTTGTGTCTGTAGTGACAGTCAGGCTGCGCTTAAGGCCTTGCTTAACCCTTTAACCTTCCAAAATAGTTCGTGAAACCAAAAACTCTTTGAACTCGGTCGCAAGGCTGAATTCTCTGTCTCTTATCTGGGTCCCAGGTCACACTGGGATCTTGGGGAACGAGATCTCCGATGAGATTGCTAGACAAGACTCAGAGGAGGCTTTCTCAGGTCCCGAACGCGCGTTGGGTCTTCCAGCATCTTCGGTTAGGGCTTCCATTGACGATTGGGTCTCTCACGAGCACAATTGTGTGTGGCATGACTCTCCAGGTTGCAGGTTGACTAAACGCATGCTCCCGGACGTCTGTAAGAAATCAGCGGCATTCTTGCTGTCTCTCAGCAGAAAAGACTGTAGACAACTTATTGGCGTCTTGACAGGCCACTTCGCTTTTGCCAAGCACCTTAACGTGTTAGGCTTAAGTGCCACTACAATCTGCGACGATTGTGAAGAGAGCGACGACACCGCGGAACATTATCTCTGTGAGTGTCCGGCCTTTGCTCGTATCAGGTGGCAGATCTTCGGTGCGGATGTGGTGAGTGTTGGTACTGTAAGCTCCTCATCACTGAAGTGCTTGCTTGGCTTTCTTCGAAAGTCAAGGAAATTCCAATAAAATGGGTAAATCAGGGTTTGCTCTCTGGCAGTACAATGGACCAGTTGTGTCTGAGTGCTCCAGTTGAGTATTTCCTATCCCGACAAAAAAAAAAAAAAAAAGCTGAACTTCTACCATTTTCGTACGATATTAGAACCCTATGTTGTCTATCTTAACTTCATGGGTCTGCCATGAAATGAAGCATACGCGCGTCTCTTATGTTATTAGGAGTCCTATTTCGGTCACCCTTGGATTTCTTGTTGGCTTTCCAGAACAGGCCCTCACAATATTACCCCCGAGTTGATACTCTCCCCCACCTAAACTATCTTGCTTTCCTGAAAAATAGTGGAACGTGAGAAATCATAATTTAGTCCCAAGCGCCTAACTTCACCTCAGTTTCGATTTTCACCCCACAGAAACTGCTTAGAAGACGTTTTTCATTTTTGGCAATGAAGCTTCAATTTACCAACAACAATATCAGTCAGATCAAGGTTTCAGAAGATGGCCTCTTTATGTTCAACTTTGTCTTTGACTATAGCTTTCTTCAGCATTTACCTTTCTCTTAGCTAAAATATTTCTCAGCACATCTTAGAACAACCACGTAACTACGGATAAGTTAGCAAAGACAGCACTTTCGATTGACCAATTGCATTGACAGTGAAAAATGTGCTTAAATCATTAGTCATGCCATTCGATGGAAACATATGGCATTGCTGACTTATGACATTCAATGCATCTCATTACAACTATCTTTACACATTCTGTCAAGCCGGAGAAGTAGGCAACAGAATGAATTTTCTTGAACTATGCAAACTACTCGTACTTACAATGGATCAGCGAACAGTCGAATGCGTCATCTATGTATAATCGTGTGTGTATAGGCACTACATACTGCTAAGTGATTGTATTTTCCATTTCAGTTTACTTTCTCGATTTATTGTACCGCCAGGGGCCTTCATAAAATTGCATGCACTCAATGCGGTGACGGCGGTTAAACACAAATGTTTTCTGACATCTTTTCATCCGTCTCTTTCTAGTTTGACATTGAAAATTTATGAATAAATTCGAAATCACTTTCTCAGTGGTGTGGACATTATTCAAAATAGAATGCTATAAACGGATACTTCTGGTTTCTCCAAGTTTGGAGAATAAGTAACATGCTTAACAGTTAAAATGCCAAATTAAGATTTTATGTCAAACGTGACGAATGTTTTTTAAACGTAATGAAGGTCTGGTCATTAGTATAGCTCATTTGATAGATGAAAGTAATGACAGATGAGATCATATTACAGCACGTTTACACGATATGTTGTTCAATTTAGTTACCCTAAGGCACGACTGGGTGCTGTGAACGACTCAAATTACAGAAATTGTTTTGCGTTTTATTACAGTACGTCACAAATGTGGTTTCAGAAAAGTGAAATGAAAGCTGTTTGAAGATGTGATTGTGCAGTCAGAAGATTGCATGCAATAAATAAATTTATTCAAAGATGATGTCAACCATAACAACTAACTACTCGTTGTAATCAGTTCAATAAATGAACATACTTCAACTGACAATTGTCAGGTTGTTGACTTATGCAAGACTATTTTTATTTTTATTGAGTAATTCGGTGTTGACCAGGCCCGGTGGTAATGTCAACGATGGATAAAAAGAAAGACAAAAAATATTATTACGAGCAATGATTTATGTTGCAAGGCAAGAGGCCAACGATTTGGTGTGTGTGTGTAGGCCATTGGTCAGCTTAATGACAGCTCTACGGCTACTGCTGGTATAATCTTTGAAGCGTAGACGCGATGCGACTACAAAATTTGCCATAAACATGACCACGCGCTTGGTGGCGATGAAGATGATGATACGTTGCAGAATGAATTTTTTGTAATTTCGTAACTCCGTAGAGATGATGGTTTTCATTTAATTGCCAATTACTTTGGCTTTTAAGAAAACTATTCATAGTTGATTTTTTTTCCCGCCGAAAATGGTGTCATGCAATCTTAGCCTGGTGGATGTTGAAGATTTTTCTTTTTTATGGTTGAAGATGGTGGTGCCTATGGAATTGGCTTTTATGGCGCACGCAAATGTTGAATTGTAAATATGGATTTTTATTGAGTTTTAAAAATGTGAACGGTAGTGAAATCCATTCAATTAGGTATAGTTGTTTGAAAGTTGTCATTGTTTTGAGGTTGTTTGATTTAAGTGAATGGAAAACATTTTTTAGATTCCATTCGTTTCTAGTTCGAATATGCATTCCCGAAGAAATTCTAGAAACCGTAACCAAGAATATTAATTTCAACAAATTTTCGGTTAGCTTGGACCAGCTGATCAAAATCAGCTACCACAAGGTACCATTCGATCAAAGGGTATTTTGATTAGAAGAATTTTTTGTTTGTTCAATCATCAATTGAGTTTGAAACAAGGTTTTGTTAAACTCTTGACACCGTTCCCTCAAAAAAGACATTTTAAACGGTCTTATCGATAGTCCTACTCCTTTCTGCACAGAAGTGTGCTAATTATGTATGCGCGACCCCATACTCGAAATAGCAGATACCTAAGCAAAACACCCGGAGGAGATAATATCTCTGAACATCATGTAGTATTTGTTCTACAGTGAACATGAAAGTAATATACATGCTCAGTACAAGTGGCTAATCTTTCGCATTTGGACGATGTAACGTCACTTAACGATTACACCTTATTCCTATAAAATTAGCTCTAGTCAGAGTTGTGTTTGAGACCTAATTTGCAGGTCAAAGGCCATTGATAACTTACAGTATCTCATTCGATCTCTCTTAGTTTTTTAAAAAAAATTTTTTTTTATTTTAGTCTGTCTCAAACCAACGTCTACAAACTATATTCTGCTGAACTTTCCAATGATTCCTCTTCTTACTATTGTCAACTGAAACAGTACTTTAATGGTAACGGAAAAAGTAGTGGCGGTAGTATACAGCCTTACCGGATACCACTTTCGATTTAACATTTTTCCCACAGCCTACTATTATGCAACACATCAAATTTTACGCCCTCTTCACTAGTCCTAATCTATCATTTCTTTTTACACTATCGAGCAACTACTTAAAGTTGATAAAGTCCAAGTTTATTGGGGATCTATAAATCGAGTCAGGTTTGAAATTAGAAAACAATCGTCTGACAAGAGTGCTGACTCAAAATGTGGTCACCATGGCCCAAATAAATAAACTTAGTCGACGATTCCCCTGAATTTATAAACTATCGACTAATTGCCGAATGATCTATTTGGCTAGACAACACCCACAGGACTAAACAGTGTTCTTGGATCATACTACCTTTGACAATGCAGACGGCTTAGAACAACACTTTCACCATTGTACTATTACTGAAGTCATATCTCTTATCCTAAGTCAGGATATTGACATACCTGGTCACTGAAAAACTTCCTCCATACGAAGCCTTGCTTATATTAAGTGTTTAAGTACAAAGGGCATTTATTCTTAAATAGAGTGTTGCATTTTAGGATTTAAAACTTACTCTCATCTAACTATCTTTTGGGTTTAAGTTTATACCACAGGAACTCTATTTCCAATTAAATGCATCTGGCGTTTGAATACGTCTTTTACGAGGATCGGTAAAAGGTTTTCTGGGTAGGGTAGCCAGCCATCATGAATGACCATTACTAATCCGAGACCTGACAGATTTTCGAACACTCATACTAACTTAGGCGGCGCTATAGTCCGAGATGGTCCTGAGCCTCAACCAACAAACCTCTCCAACTAGACCGATTACAGCCAGCTGCCTCCAGTTGTACACGCCAAGTTGGTTGAGGTCCCCCTCCACTTGTTTGCGCCACCTACTACGAGGTCGTGCTCTACTGCGCCATCCATCCAGGGCCGTTTCGAAGAGTTTCCGGGCTGGAAGGTTGGTTTCCATCCGCTCCACATAACCCAGTCATAACCCAGTCATCTTCGTCGATGTATATTAACTCTCTGGCTAAGTCGATGTCCTTGTATAGACTGTATGGTTCGAACGCTCATATTATTCTATTATTCCAAAAGGAAATATTGTGTTGCTAGTCTCATACAACATACTTACAATTTTAGCCGGACACTTGCCACCCATCATTAAACCGAATATTAGAGTTTAACTTTTACTTTACGTGGACAGTGAGTTAGTCCAAAAGAGCTTACAAAATTGTGAACTTTTGTGATATTCATCTACAAACTCATTACCGTCCTTGTTTAAGGTATATGATCGATTTTGTGTATTGGATCTAAAACTACTTCCGAACAGTGGGTGACTCTGATTTATCTCGTTTCGCACCTCAATAGAGGAAATTTGGATATGATACCGACCCTTGTAAGAAGAGATGCAAGCTCACAGGGTCATACTGGGACATACTCTGCATGTGAATACCTTATTATCGGTCAGCTAAAAAAGGATTATGGTACACTCAAAAATGTGTCCAACAATTCCCCTAAAACCGGGTTTCTTGTAGCTTTCTTGTAAAGAACACATTGCCCGCAAATTAATGCCTGAACGAAGGTATGCTAATCATGGAAGATACCTGCTTGTTGAAAGCCTTTCCAATGTCAATTTGCTTTATACTCCGCAACCAATTTTGTGTAAATTGAACCCTTCTACTACATCCACATCCATTGTTTTCCATTTACCACTTCCTCTAGAAAAGTTATATGCACCCTCCTCAACGGACAGACAAACATAGTGTTCAACAATTCCCCTGAAAGTGTTCAAATTTAAATCACGCAGAGGAGAAACCTCGACAAAACTTTTCATTATTTTTTGTACCTCTGCCTCAGCGATGTGTCCTCCTTTCTATACACAACGGGAAATACTTTTTCATTTATTTATTTTATTTTGTTGTTTTTTGGGTAAGCAAATAATGAAATGGAAACCTTTATATCAGTTGAACGACGCAAATAAAAAAAAAAAAAAGGGTAACCGTAACTTACTGCATGCAAAAGAGCCATAAACGTAAGTGTTCCTCCGTGGTAACCGACTAACGAAAAGTGGTTAAGAAGAAGTAGAAGTGGAGTACGATGATGACGCAGTCAGATGGAGTTGCCTCTCTAATTTGACCCAAATCTCCTGCATCGATTTGGAAGTAGAGTTTGAAAAAATTGAGATGTTGCAAAGATATTGTTATTATGGCGGCCGAGTTGCATTCAAAATCAAAATGCTTTACTACAAGTATACCTAGAATGATGAATGAGAGTGATAGATGGAGATTGAATGGATTTATTTGGCAAAGAGGGAAAAGGAATCGTATTGCACTGTGTTAACGATTTACTGATGAATCAAAGTGTTTGTCAATAGTACCTTTACCGGTTCGAAAAATATTTGAAAGTTGTACAGGTGAAAGGTATTCTAAATTGACTTGAAATTATTTGTAAGAATCATAGGAAAGGTTGATTATCTTCTCAGTACGAATTTACGAATGAAATTCGTATGCGGATACTTTTGCAATCACTTTAATGACCCGTCACGTCTTGTTGTCTGTATGAACAGCGGATCAATGGTTAAATAAATACATAGCATATTTGGCGCAACAGTTCTTTAAGTGCCTGGGCCTAGCTTCTCGCAACGTTATACATATGTGTGCGTTATATTTTTCACACGAATGGAAGGGACCTACAGTTTAGTGCCATATTCGAAGGGCAATTTGCTTTGAGAAGCTTTCTCGTGACAACAATACTCTCGGATGTTTGTCAGATGTTCGCGAGATGTGGGATCGTGAAAAAACTTTTTTGTTATTTTCTGGGATTCGAACTTGGAACCTCACGCGCAGTGGTCCGAAACACTAACTACTTACGCCACGGCACGGCGCCCACAATGGTTTTACTAGACAAGAAATCGAGGTAAGCTATAGGTTAAACCGTTGCTTTACCAAGTTCGTTCTTCCTTAGTATGGAGTCATCCCATCGTATTTACTATGAGGGGAACAGAAATCCATTGTTAAATAGGTAGTATTATAATGCACTCTAGGCTAAGTATGCACTGCTGCAGCTTGTGAGATTACTTTACCTACCCTAATGTTCCACCAACGAGTATGTAATTTTGTTCATACATTTTGCATATAAGTTACTTAAGTTATGAGCGATGTTAGACTTCTGCAAATTCTACTTGGGCTAACTAATTCGTCCGCGGCTGCCTGCGGGTGACTATCCTTAGCTCTTAGAAGTTCGTGAATAGTTCGTGGTCCTTGTGGTTTTCGATAGAGCTTTTAATTTTCTAGTGGTGCCATGCTAACAATGAACTTGAAACATAGTGATATACACAATATGTACACATTTCATTCTCCACTCGCCTTCAAGGCTGAGTCAATTTACTGCTTGGGGAATATAACTCCAAGGCTTTAGTATCCAATATACATCTTCAACATCAGACCATTTTTGAGCTCTCAATAAAGGATGTAATCTCTTGATTCTTCGAGAAAAAAAATGCGAGGTTTGCATTAAAAAGATTCCGTTCAGATTCCGCTTGGAACAGTCGAAGCGGAAATATCCTCAAAATTCCTTGCCCACGCCAACCTCAGATGTACTAGGCTAACAACCTGTATCATATCTAGAAAGTTGTGGCCAAACTACAACAAATCACAAACCACCAACTTCTTAAACAGAACACGTAGGGACATCGCCAGGAAAACAGCAACTACCACGGGTCACTGGCCTATAGGAGACCATGCAGTCAAACTAGGTATCCCACACAATACACACTGTCGCAGTTACAATGTCGTAACTGAGGAAGAAACCCTTACCCACTTTTTATGTGCCTGTCCAGCACTAACTAGGGCCAGACAACGAGCTTTGGGAAAAAGTCTTTTCTTTTTTCTGCGGTATTCGTTTTTAAATTCCTCGCGAGGAAAAATGTACTTAGTTTTCAAACTCCTCATTTGCTGAAACGAGTTTCCTCACGAAAAGGAAAAAGAAAATTTTCCTCGATCTTGTGGTTTTGAAATGCATGAAACAAATAAGCTTGAATCGAAAAATTAGAAAATTGAAACTCTGGCTTTGAGAGTTGATTGAATGTACATCTCATCTGCAAGTGATTTTAGATTTCTAAAGCAATGCTAATTAATTTATTGCTTTCCTGGTTTTGGCGGCATTCTGTCCATCGACTTTTAAATACATGAAGAAACAGTTGAGCCTTTAGATAATACGTTATGAATTCTCGCGTCTTCATCAATGCACTCTAGAAACTCGCATCTGTTATGCTCTGATCAGCATTTCACTAATTTACGATTGCCTTTGTTTTAATTGAAACTCGATTTCTAAAAGGCCTACATCCTTGAAATTCGGTTCAAGACAGCATTTTTTTCTCAGAATTGCAAAAAATGTTGTTAACCTAATTAAACCCATTCAATGTCACTTTTACCTAACCTAACTGTCACCGAAGAATTTGAAGTGTAACTTTAATGTGCCGCTTTACTACACCTACCTCCAAATGTGTCACCTTTCTGACACCCTCTTCACTCATCTGTTGCCCCTTAACCCACTTTTGGAAACAGATTAATTCACTAACCATGTCAGTCTAAAGGTCATAATAACCCAAAAACAAAAAACACTTTCTACCTCCAATTTGTAGTTAATGATCCACATGTATCTGTACACTCCATTAAAAGTTTTTCATCCAAATTCATATAATCACTGGGAAAATCACGTTTTTATAAATAATTACAGTCCAATCGCTTAACACAAAAATTACCGGAAAGTATTAATTATAAATTGTATCTACAATATTTTTTTTAACATTTTATTTTCTCTTTAAACCTACAGGCATACAAACGTCAATCGAATTCAGTGAAAATTGCTAAAATTACAGCATTCACCATTATTGTATCCTCGTTCATAATTGGAACGTTCATTTTGGCATCGGCTTATTTGCAAGCCCGAGCATCATGTGATCAGGTCCAAGCACTCGATTCCGTACTCGAGAAAGAGCTGATGTTGGAAACATTGCAACAGGTGAATAAGGTGAGTTTTTCTCTTTAAAAAAAAATACTTCTGTCTATTATTGATATGAATGGACAACAAAATAGAAAAAATAGATAAATAAAGCTTCGAGGTAAATCTAGAAAGTTGCAATCTGTGGCACGATAGAGTTGGCATGTACTTATAAGCTTGCATATATTTATGTGCTAGAGTATCTACGACTATTGTTTGTGTTTGAGACAATTGTGGGTCTATCTAAGTGTATGTTTTGATTTGTTTTATAAAAAAAATAAAATTTAAATAAATAACCTCTCAGTCGAGGTCGTATTAATTTCTGAGATAAAAATAGATAGAGACCGGAATTTGAATTCAGTGAAGCAGCACTATGCAGAGGAGAGATGTTATTAGATGATTATGGCCATTATCTAGAGATGATTGTAATGGTAGCTATGTGTATGGACATTGCTTACGGTAGAGCAGTTATTTGGCAATCTTTTAATTGGTTTAGTTTTAGATTTTAAAATAAAATAAAAGCGTGTGGCTTTGAATGGTATAATAATTACTTGGTAATTCTTTATTTGAATGTCAACGAGTATGAATACTTTTTCTTTTGTTTTTGAACCTGTGACATAAGAACAGGTAGAAGAACTAATAAGCCACTCTTGGGGTGAAAATAGAAGAAGATATATGTGGTTTTAGAGTCAAAAAGGAGGAGAATCACATATTGTCGTTAAAAAGATAGGAAATCATCTGCACGAAAGGCAGACGCTACTGACTTATGTAAATGTCAGTATCATAGACCCCAGCTACGGTGTACTTACAGAGCATCAATCTCTGAACAATCTCTAGGCTTTTTCTAAGAAATCTCTACAAGTGAGTGAGGGTAAACTAACAAATAAATACTTAAAGCCCAATACTGCTGTTAGATCCTATTTCTTATAATGTTTGCAACCATGGAAGTTCAACCACTCATTGGAGATCAAAAACATATTCGCAAAAAAATCAAAGATGAAATTTTGCAGGCATATATTCTACAAGACCTCATCTTAAGTGATTCGAACAGTTGGAAAAATCAAATCACAATCAACTTGCCGTGCGAAACTAGAGGGAGTTAGCCAAATATGCTAACCTTTACTAACAAAATTAGGCAAGAAGTAATAGATATTACTCTAGCCACCAACTCCACAAAGCTAAACATTAGCAAATGGATGGTGTCGAAAGATATCTCTTTTTCGGACCATAACTATGTTCAATTTAGTTTGGAATTTACCAAACCTCCATCAAAATCCTTTAGGAATCCTAGGAATACTAACTTGCAGGTTTATAACACATTTTTAAATAAAGAGCTCAGCACCGAGATAACTCAACCTTGCTCACCATCCGAAATCAACCAGATGGTGGACAAAGTCTCCGGAACTATGAACAAAGCCTGAAAGCTTGCCCAATTAGCAGGCACAGAAACGGCAATAAACCACCTTGGTGGAATTCTAACATAGCAAAACTCCGAAATAATAGTAGGAAAAGGTTCAATGTAGCAAAGTCTTCACGACCTCCAGAAGATTGGGATAACTATAAGAACAGCCTCAGGGTCTTCAAAAAAGAGATAAGGAAAGCTCAGCGAGAATCGTGGAGATCATTCTGTAGCAATATAGAAAGGACAAACGATTCTAGCAGATTGAGGAAAATTCTTTCCAAATCTCCTCATATCCCTAGCTTTATCCAGAAACCCAACGGAGACTGGACTAAGTCCACAGAAGAAACATTAAACCTTCTTATGGACACGCATTTCCCAGGAAATTCTATAGATACGAACACATCTATACCCCAACACCACTCTATCATGGACGTTCCGGCAGGAGTAATAAACACCCACACTATTCATTGGGCTGTTAATAGCTTCCTACCATATAAATCTCCAGGCTTAGATGGTATTTCACCAGTGGAACTGCAGGAGGGCATAAAACCCTTAGCCCCCTGGCTCTACGTGATTTTCAACAGCTGCCTTAAATTCGACTATACCCCATCCTCGTGGAAACGAGTTAAGGTGGTTTTCATCCCGAAATGCGGTAAGACCTCCCACTATAATCCGAACGATTTCAGACCAATCAGCCTCTCCTCCTTCCTTCTGAAAACGTTAGAAAGGCTAGTCGATAACCATATCCGTTCAAAACTCATGGTACAAATCTTATCTAGCTCTCAGCATGCTTACCGGAAAGGTTTTTCAGTGGAAACAGCTCTACATTCGTTAGTAGGCACCATTGAAAAATCTCTTGCCGTTAAAGAATATACTATGGTGTCTTTCCTTGACATAGAAGGCGCCTTTAATAACGTCAATACAGAATCCATCACAAGAGCGCTCGCTGACCTGAAGGTGGACTGCTGCCTTTGCATCTGGATAGAGCGAATGCTGAACAGCAGGCAGATTCTATCCGAGCTCGGGTGCTGCTCAACCAAAAGGCTAGCGCACAGGGGCACACCCCAGGGGGGTGTTCTCTCTCTGCTACTTTGGATATTAGTAGTGAATGAGCTACTCACTTTACTAGAAAATAAAGGCTACAAGGTCGTAGCATATGCTGACGATATTGCCATAGCCATATCAGGTAAATTCCCCCAAACCCTAAGAGATGTAATGAACTCGGCGCTAAATTTAGTAGCGAAATGGACGGACAGCGTTGGGCTCAACGTAAACGCGTCCAAAACTGAACTAGTACTTTTTACTAGGAAATACAAAATCCCGTTCGTAGCCCCACCTAAGCTTAGGTGTTTCTAAGCTTTTCAAACAAAGCAAAATACTTAGGGTTGACCCTCGATAGTAAACTTAACTGGAAACAGAACATTTTAGATCGAACCAAGAAAGCAGAAATCGCCATCTACACCTGTAAAAAGACTATAGGTCCTAAATGGGGTCTTCAACCTAATATAGTCAACTGGTTGTACCTGGCGGTGGTCAGACCAATCCTGCTTTATGGCGTTCTCGTCTGGTGGCCTATACTCGAAACAAGGTGGAACACAAACTCTATCGAAAGAGTACAACGATTAGCATACAAATGCATCACAAGGGCTCTCAGGTCCACTCCCACAGCCGCCTTAGAAACCCTAGTTAATATACATCCCATTGATATCTTTGGGAAAATGGTAGCATCTAAAGCAGCCCTAAGACTTAGAGAATCTCTCCAGTGGTCAAGCTCACAAATTGGCCACATGAAAATTTTACAAAACTCCAATCTCAGAGTAACAGATTACATATCCCCATCTATAGTGCAAACTTTACTTGACAGATTTAGGCAACGTTCACCTATCCGACATTCTTAAGATTTTGCCAGACAAGATTAGACCCTCTAAATAATAAGGCAGACGAATTGATTGGTCAGAAATAGAAAATCACCCTAATTGTCGTTGTCGTTTGTCGCTTTTCGACGATTGTCGTTTTATTCATAGTTACGATCTGCTGACCGTTAAACTTTAGTAAGCAATTTATTTGTCGCGTAGAATACTTTTACATTGAAAAAGTTATAAAAATAGATTCGTGCTACATCTGAAGAATAAAATGCCAATCGTCGAAAAGCGACAAACGCCAACGATAATCAGGGTAAATGACATACAGTATGTCTTTGTATATACCCAAGCGGTCGAAATTTCTCCAATCTTCTCTACCTAGTTTTCTTAACCCCTAAAGAGATATCTCAGTCCCATAACGTTACCTTTACAAATAATCAGAGTACCTAGCATAGGACTTTCAACTTCATCGTCGTTAGAGAGTCCTCAAGTATCTCTACTAATTCGGCCCCTCAGACACTAGTTTGAGTAGCATTATAAAATTTAGAGTTGAGCCCTTTACACTTCTCTATTTAAAATGTCAAGACCCTGTCGAAATATCCCCTTATTAGATACATTTTTGTACATCGTTTTCTTTCCTATGTATTAAGAAACGTGCACACCATCTTAAGAAATTTCTATCAGGTCTGCTGTGAAAAAGAAATCAGCACAAGTGAAGGACAAGAATATAGCATAAATCTTTAGTCTTATTGACACGTCATATCCAGTATTAGATACACAGCGTAGTGAACTTTCCATCTTCAGAGACATACCATATCCTACGCAATTGGAAAGGAATATACAACTTTTTGGTTGCCGGAAATACTTGAGCGGCATCGGTGGACACATATCCGTACTTAAAGTCTATGTAAGTCAATGAGAAATCTCGCACTCTGGTTACACAACATAAAATATATGTAAAGACGAATAGAAATCGTATATCCATTACCATTTATGATGCCAAAAGTACCTCTCTAAAATGAGCCTTACATCACGTCGCATGTCGTGCATTGCTGACAGGTCTTGTGCAGGAGTTCATAGAACTAATACTTGATAATAATTATTCAACTTCTTCTGGGTATTAATTGAAATAAGACTACCGAGTAACTTAAATCACTATCACTTGTTTGCTTGCTTGAGGTAAAACTAAGATTTTGCGCATAAATCTGCCTCTAACTCAAAAAACGACACCTTTCCCACCCATCTCAGTAGTAGACATTATTTTGTTACATTAATAGATGGGCTAAATGCGGTCCTTTTTGGTTCAAAGTTAGTGAATTTGTCAAAGAATCCTCTTTTATATCATATGGTATGCTACTATTTTATTGATCCTTACAGTCAATCTGTCTCAGATGGTCACTGTTTTCTTCCTGATATTCTGAAAAGAATTATTGGACTACAACCAAGCTGCTTAATGCACGTACATAACTTGTCGTAAATCCATCTCCCGACTTTTTAAGATCACCATTAAGGTATTCATGAAAGCAAATTGTTGAAGCACAGGAATTTTTTAATATATTATCTAACTCCAGCAAGTACTCGTGCCAGCACATATTTCTATAGACTATTATCTAATCATAAAAAGGTCCATCTACCACCATTCAAACTTTATTGCAACATACAATTGCATTAGCATTACTAAGTACATAATTCAAATGCGCACACCACCTGCATTTGCACAAAAGTGCAATCCAATCTCCCCTCTGCACTACAGCCATACATTTACTTTTAAAAGCTCGTCAAATACCAGCCACCACAAGGCGTTTCTATATTTGAAGATTCCACTCGAAACAACAAACAATTGCATAATCAGAAAGCCAACATCAACGTCAACTCCTGACAACGTGAATAAGTACCTGACAGAGGGGTGCACAAAACGACAACAAAAAAACCCAAAACGAAAGAGTTGGACGAGAAACTTTTTTATATCGCGGAGTTTCAGAGGAGTTTTCTCGTGCCTAGTACGAGTATGTACCACCACAACACTTACTCGACACAGAGATGTTTCATTCACATTAGCTGCCTTACGCCGGTTGTTGCCTCTCTAACCATTCGTGATCTTTAACATTTTCGCTGGCATATAGATTGCAACTGCTTTTTATTATACGTACGTTGATTTTTATTTTTTTTATTTTTAAACTGCTTTCACTTTAGATAGAGTGTGTTCAGTGCACATTGGTTGGTGAGGAAAAAAAAGTTGTTCTCCGGGACTAGACAGTTGTTTTGTTTTTTCTTCTGCCCCTATGAACATATGAATAATATAAATTGCATATGTATGCGGTGGAAAATGTTGAGGTTTGGTATTTTGTTTGCTGAAATCTATTGAAAGATGTGAAAAATCTGCTGTTGAATGGCTGAATGCCTTGCATTGTATGATAAATGAGGGCTTTGTTGGCTGTTGGCTGCGCAAATTAATTTGTATTTACATTTGAAGACATTTATGTCAGTCGAACCAGGAAGATGTACTTCTGAAAGGCTTGTGTATTAGTTTTTATTATTAACGCGCATGGTGCTGTTTGTTTTACGTAATTAAAGGCGTTTGCCAAATGTGTCAAGCGAATTAGTTTGTAGATATAAATTTGTATGGGATTACGTAAGCCAGTACGTAGATTTAACGTGTTCAGTGGATCGTTATGGAAACGGTTTAATGGGATTTTAATTCAATGCAAGCTGCCCGTATTTTGTTGGTGGGTTTTTCCAAATCCAATTTAGTACACCAGCATAGAACAAACAGTTTGAAATGCTTCTACAGCTTAAGGCAGTATCTTTACATTAAGAATTCATTAAATATCCATTATTCAGCCCACAGTGTCTAATCTCCATTCAAACATGACATGAAAATGATTAAAGTTTTCTTTGATTTAATTGCTAAACGTAATTATAGGATTAGTTATGCCGCCTTCATGATGCTGTACAGCAAGACTTATGATTACTTTTGGCGTGACATTTGTACGTACTTTCAATTAGAATCTTATTTGAAGGTCTGTCTTAATAGTAAGATTGTCATGAGGGTACCTACGTACACTTAAGTCAATAAGGTCGAAATACTGACGTACGAACCTACATATGGCTTGGCAATTCAACTGGTTGTTTAATATTTTTGTTAAAGATTTATTATGGCTCCTTCTTACCCAAGGTTGCCTTTATACTAGGGGACTTCTCCCTGCCTTGTTTTTCTTAGAAACCCAAGAGTACTGAACTATGGATGCAATATCTACATCGCCTATTTTGGATCCATAGGAATTCATTGCCCTAGAATAAAAAGTACGAAGAAATAAGAAGTCCTACAACCGACTACAGAACATTTTCTATTTTATTTAGGCCCTACATAGGCTATCTGTGCCAGTTTTTGTCATTCTGTGACACTTTACCTGATATTGTGGTCTTTATCTACTTGGATTGTATTTTTTTTCATAATTTTCCGCGTCGCTTTAATATGTGACAGTTCATTAAATTATACTACCTTCTACTTCTCGTGGCTAGTAAATTCTCCAGCGGGGTTGTGTTGAAGTCCTGTTCAACTCTATCTTCCGAAATCTATTTAAATACAACTTGAGTAGACCATAGGATTGTTCAGATTGTTTAGTGTATGTTTATCTTTCGATTTAGGAATTCGAGCAATTCGGAGGTGTTTTCACCGCACCTATTTCTGCTTGTGGGGGATTACAGCGTTCAGATTTTTTTCATGCAATTAGCTTAAACGGATACTCTAAGCGTTAAACCTCATGTTGTAGTTAACAGGTGTGTTCCCGGCTTTACTTGCCGACAAGAAGCAACTTCTTGGCTTTTAATATTTTTGATTTTATTTTGGTATATATTCGCACATAGTTAATCTTGCGTTGACTTCGAAATTTGTATTGGCTCTTCGTAGGACTATGGTGGTAGCTTAGCTGTTTAATATAATCGCAATGCTGGCAGTGCATTCTGTCGAAAAACACATGTATTTTCTCATAAAATGTGCCAGAAAATCTATCCCTTAAGTTCGAGTACTTAATACAGAACCACAAAAGTAATATAATTAGGAAAGATTTTACCATCGAAGTCACAATCGAAAGCAGGGGCTATCGCTATGATCAAGAGCAATCACGAAAATGTTGAACTGCAATTTTTAATTTAGTTTGCATTTACATGACTACTGGGAATCAAGAGATAGCATCAGCTTAATAAGTCCCATAAGAATAAAAGCTATTCATGGTTGAGATACTTATATAAAATTCTTATTGAACTAGGATGGCCAGAAACTCATGGTGTAGGAGCAAATACTTTCTTGCTCCTCATTTTAGACCAAGAATAGAAATCCGAATTTCACCTTGTAATATAAGCCAACAGCTCCTAGATATGAAGTTTGAAGTAAATCCATTCAGCTGCTTACGCAGCAGGCCGACAACGCAGATAAACCACGTTTAAAAACTTTACATGCAAACGATACTTTTCTTATAAATATGCATATGTAGGTGGAAGTAAAAGTAGAAATTGCCTCCAAACACTTTCATTACCCAATGGTTTTCCAAGTAGTGAAAGGATCTCTCCTTAATCGTTTCCAATCAAAATGAAATGCATGCATTCACTTACTTAATTTGGGTCATATCAATAAATTCGCCCATAAATACTTTCAACTCTTACCAGTGATACCCATAACTTCCTGTTAAATGTCTCATATCAGCGTCATTAATTTCCTGTCACAGCGATCACCTGAGTATGTGTCATTAACACCTACAACGGGCCATTAATTTTTATCTGCTTCTTGGAAAATATGAACTTTTCTCTTACTTTCTCCCCATGGATTTATTCACAACTTTTTTCCATTCGTATCGCTAACAATTTCTTTTGCGCAAAAACTTGTGAAAATATTCAACCTCTCAGGTCTGATTTATGAAGTCCACAGTCTGGCTGTACACAAACGATCCATGGAAAGTCACACTGAATGAACCATCATCATTGCATATCATCAACATAAAGATGCTACGCTACGCAACTTCTTTTGTTTGATATCACCATTGTACAATACAATGCAAAGTAGGTAGTATCTACGCTCTTGAACTCAATGCCGCATCCAAAAAGGAGGTTGTGTCAGATTCTTTATTTAAACAAACTTGCAATAAATTCTTTGCCAATTCTATTGTTTGCATGCAAGACTAAAGATGTGAAGGCTATCAACTCTAGATAGATGATTAAATAAACATGCGCCGCGGGGGAGGAAGGGAGAGACAGAGAGAGTTAAAGTTCACCAATTGAAACTGCTTAAGCTTGCAGATACTTTTTAGAAATCTTATCAAAACAAGTCCCCTCTTTACCCATGGATGATTCATTAATTTAAATTTGATTTGTTTGAGTATTCTTGAGACATACTTCGTGTTTACCATCGTATCCAAGTAAGCCAAAGTTGACAGAGAAAAATTTACCACCTCCATAAGGAGGTGCTGTCTTCGGACCGTCTTCGTCTTTGTCGACGCACGCCGTATATCTAAAGTCATGGCACGTTGTAGATACATAGCTATTGGTATGCCCATAAATTCTTCGAATGCAAATTCTGCCTTTTGAATACAGAAGCAAATATTAACGAAATTTTATTTCTCCTATTTGCATACATCAACAATTAGCAAGATTTGAAAGTTTAACTGGGAGGGATAGACATAGATCTTCTTTTGGACATGTTTACTTGGGGAGTATTTTGAAAATCTATAATTATCTGAAGTACGTAGATAGATAGGTATACGCCTTGTGAGGTGACTTTATCGATCTTCTCTAGCATCAGTGTTACGTGACATTGACAATTATACACGCGGAGAGAACTATATGTATTCTGTGTTCAAGGCTAGCCAATCAGTCAAGCAGTTTAGGTACGATGACAACTGGTTAGCGTGGCTCACTGAAATGCTTATCTTGACAAAAAAATAATAATTATATGACGTGGAGTTTGATTTGTGAGAATACATAGTATAGGTATACTTTTGGTTTGGTCATGGCGGATGCTTTGTGTAATTGTTTGGTTAGACGTTGCCGTTCGTGCTTAGAAACAATAATTAGCATAGTGGGATGTGAGATACACTCACATACAATTTAGCAAATGCAAGATGTTATCTAATTCCATAGCAGATATGTGCTAATGGCTTTTTGAATTTGGTTGGTGATCGCTAACTGCGAAGTTTCGAAACGAAAATTTGCATCAATAATAATAATAATTGTCATTGATGCCATTTCGTGATAAATATTTTAATATTTAAACGTTTTGATGTTAAAAATAAATTAATATTTAATGGTTTGTCAGGACTAAAGAGTGGGAGGATGAAATTAGTTTATAGTAGATAATTACGTTAGAAATTTGACGCATTTGCCCCTTTGACCACTGGAAGTAACTTCTTTGTACATTGTACCGTATTCATATGTATCTTCATGATGGCGTTCTATGCTTACCATGATGTGTTCTTTTAATAATTCATTTCTTATAATGCTGGGACATCATCGTCCCAAGCCCATTGATTTAGCTCTGGAAGAGCTGAATGTTGAAGGCTTCTGAAAAGATGATATCTACTGGAAGTGAATTCCAAAGTTCACTGACAGAGAGATGAAGATGTTGTGTCTTAGAGGCTTGTCTGTCAATTATCCAAATACCATTATTTTGTGAATCATTTAGGAATATTTGCCAAGTTTGTATCCAAACATAAGTCGTCTTCGATGGGCCAAAGATTGTTAGCAATACCAGATCTTCTATTAATCGAGCCGCTCGTCTCTGTATCTTGTCTAGTAAATACAGGTAATGCTTGGGGCAAACTTCAAATGTGAGAACAATGCTCTAGCACTAATCGAAGTTATTCCTTGTATAAGAGAAGAAGCCTTACTCGAAATCAGTATACATACTTATTAACCGCTAATTGTGCGATGTTGCATATGTTGACCTTCCATGCTATACTAGAATTGACAGTAACGCCAAGAAGGTATACAGTTCCTTGGGGTTTGATTATTTGGTCTGTGTCAGAGCAGCCATGATCTGCGTTTTCCTCATTTTGAAATAAACTAAATCTGTTTGTCCCACACCTCAAGATTTTCCGCAGATCTTCATTAACTGGCTGAACACAATGCATGCCGCTGAGGCGTAGAGGTAACGTAGTACGACCTGTCACAAATTAAAAATATATGGGAACTCAGTAGAGCGCCCACAGTGAGGTAGCTGCGGCGTAGCAGTAGCAGTGGTGTTGTACGAAGTTGGTTTACTTTTAACTTGTGCAGCGCCACAAGTGACGCATAGAGAAATTGACGACTGTTGAAAACTGTTTTGGTTTTCTATACGATGTTTTCGTGGTGGACTCTTGAACTGAGTTCAGCAGTAGTGCAAAAAATTTGAAATATTCGCTACTGTCAAAATGGAAGAGCACGCCGTGGAAAAATATATTTCGCTCGTGAAAAGAAACAAAATTTATCCATTTTTTATTATATTTATTGTATTATTCCCCCTGTTTTTTTAGCTTTTGTAAATAGTAAAGTAAAGTGAAGTAAACCACATGTTAAAAAAACGATCCGTAGCTGCCTCCTCCTATTAAAAAGAACATCAGACATACCGATATATTTGTCTTTCAATTAAGAAATAGATGTACGTAAATAAAGAATACAACATCTTATTCTTTGGCAACTTAGATGAACGAAATAATTGAGCTCGTAATCGAGTTTTATTTTAATTATCTACACTTGAATCCGGCTGCGGAGCTTATTGGTAGTCATTGGCAGTGGGATATTGTAGTAGATTTACATACAAAATCCTACTTTACTTCACTTCGATGTGGCAAAAAAACAGGGGTATTATAGCACAATAATCTCACAAAAACAATCAAATCTCAATAACACTCAAAAAGAAAAACACAATTTTAATCAGCTGACATTATTTGACATTACTACGCGCTACACCATTGTGGGCGAATTTTGCGAGTGTAGCGCCGCACCATTTGACAGCTCTATGTACTACG
Organism: Brachypalpus laphriformis; assembly: GCA_945910035.1. Lineage (NCBI taxonomy): Eukaryota > Metazoa > Arthropoda > Insecta > Diptera > Syrphidae > Brachypalpus > Brachypalpus laphriformis. The sequence goes on from OX246756.1 coordinate 43,453,932, forward strand.
CTACCGCTACGCCGCAACGGCATGCATTGCATTCAGCCAGTAAATGGATTTGATCGCATTTCTGGCTGTGTAAAGTATCAAGGGGATGTCGTTCGAACATTGTGAGGTTAGTGTAACCATAGCATTGCATTACAATCGGACAGAAACAGAATGTGAAAGAATGCACCACTGACGCACCCTTTTGTTCAGCAAAGTTTTCACAAAAAACCCAATTGACTACAATTTAAACAAACTGATCTATCCTTTAGCAAATTTACATCCACGCGCAGAGCTGGTGTAGGTTAGGTAGATGGGTGCCTTGTGACGTAAGTCATTGTTCAATTAGACCTACAAGGGTCCATTATTCACATTTTATTATTACCCTGGGAACTTGTAAAGAAAAAACTGCTGAATTGACACCTATCTAGATAAGAATATGAATCTCAGAGGGTCTATCAGCTCAGAAAGAGAAAACTGCTGGTTAAAAACCACCTATGTAGATAGAAATTTCAATCTCAGGAGGTCTTTCAGCTCATTGCGATGAAGGTCCTCCAACTCAGTAAAGAATTAAATACTGAGAGTCCTCGTTCTTCTGTTGGCGAGGACAGGGTATTCGAACAGCAGGTGTCGGACAAAGTCAATTTCTTCCTCACCCCTGCAGCTCCTGCGGAAGTCGTTGTGAGGTATGACGATACGCTCTGCATGCATCCCAATGGCGCAGTGTCCCGAGATTATGTCAAAGGGGAAACTTATGCAATCCTAATGGCCATGAACTATGTTGTGAAGAACAGGTGGAAGGGACGTAGCATTTGTGTCTGTAGTGACAGTCAGGCTGCGCTTAAGGCCTTGCTTAATCCTTTAACCACTTCCAAAATAGTTCGTGAAACCAAAAACTCTTTGAACTCGGTCGCAAGGCTGAATTCTCTGTCTCTTATCTGGGTCCCAGGTCACACTGGGATCTTGGGGAACGAGATCTCCGATGAGATTGCTAGACAAAGCTCAGAGGAGGGTTTCTCAGGCCCCGAACCCGCGTTGGGTCTCCCTGCGTCCTCGGTTAGGGCTTCCATTAATGATTGGGTCTCTCACGAGCACAATTGTGTGCGGCATGACTCTCCGGGATGCAGGTTGACTAAACGCATGCTCCCGGACGTCTGTAAGAAATCAGCGGCATTCTTGCTGTCTCTCAACAGAAAAGACTGTAGACAACTTATTGGCGTCTTTACAGGCCACTTTGCTTTTGCCAAGCACCTTAACGTGTTGGGCTTAAGTGACACTACAATCTGCAACGCTTGTGGAGAGAGCGACGACACTGCGGAACATTATCTCTGTGAGTGTCCGGCCTTTGCTCGTATCAGGTGGCAGATCCTCGGTGCGGATGTGGTGAGTGCTGGTACTGTAAGCTCCTCATCACTGAAGTGCTTGCTTGGCTTTCTTTGAAAGATAAGAAAATTCCAATAAAATGGGTAAATCAGGGTTTGCTCTCCGGTAGTACAATGGACCAGTTGCGTCTGAGTGCTCCAGTTGAGCGTTTCCTATCCCGACAAAAAAAAATAAATGTCAAAGATGACCCGCGTGCTGTTACGACTAAGCCTAACCGGAGAACGTATTCTTCTCCAATCATAAGTCAGCCACAGAGTTCTGACAGTTTCTGAAAAAAAAAAATTAAGGTTTTCTACGGAAGTATTCAATATTTACCTTAATCATTGGAAATATATTCATTTCATTAAATCAGTGTACCTTAGTCATAAACCGCAAAATGCGAACCCAACGCCTTACTTACTCATAAGCTACACGTGTTAAATAATTTTTTATTTTTTTTTATATACTGGAATCTTATTATTTATAAACTGGTTAACAAAGTCATAAACAAAATGGGGATGCAAAACTTTTTCACACCTCGTAGACTGTAACCAATTGATTAAGAAGATGTGTAAGTCGTATCATTGTCAGGTGAATTCAATCTCGGTTTTCTTGGAAATAAATTAAATTTCAATTTTGTTGTAAATTAATCTTCATGGATGAACTGGACTTAAAAGAATTTTATTAACAGTAGCAAAGTTAAATGGGGAGTTGCACTGGAAAAGAAATCAACTTTGTATAGTATGTTTGGGCCAAAAGTTGTTATTATTTCTTTAAAAGAATTTTATTAACAGTAGCAAATTTAAATGGGCCTTTGCATTGGAAAAGAAATCAACTTTATACATGTTTGGGCCAAATGTTGTTCCTTGTTTCTTAAAATCGGTTGTCATTTGAGTTCAAATCTAGTCAAACAGTCAGCAAAGGGAGCACAATCGTTCCGTAATTATCACCTTTCCTAGGTAATAAACCGAAAGTTAAAGGACTTGTTAGAAAATTCCTATATCATTGGACAGGTGATTCTGACTGAACGTCTACGGACTATTAAATTGCCCGAATTTATTACCTTCTTGGGTAAATAAAAAAAATCACGTGAACACAACATGATATTGAAAACAATACTTGCATCATAATAGTTAATGAATAAATTATTGAATTACGCCGGCTTATAGATTTCCAAGTGGCTAATCTCATTAAATAGCTCTGCGCCATAAAAAAAAACGAAACAGAAACAAAAATAATAACAATAACACACTTCAAAATTAAGACACAAGCTTCAGATAAAATAATGACTCATTCGATTAAAACAAAAACTGGTTCCAGTTTCGAAACTAGTTTTACAAGATATCACTTCTTGTGCATCAATTTGTGGCGAAGTTTTACCAACCTGAAGTAGTACTTTTCCATAAAGTCAAGTAAATGGCGTCTTAATCAAAGATGTTGATGCACAAAAAATATCAATTAATTAGACAGATTGTGGTTAACAAATTACATTATTCACCCGAAAGTTATATAATTCATTAAGACTTAACAAATCTACTTATATACCCTATTAATTTTTATTTTTTCCGTCTTAAAACTTGTACTTTTTTTTGTTATTGCCTAGTCGACTTCACACAACAAGAAGAATATATTAAATAACACTTATAGATGCTCATTAAATTCACATGTTCTTTAAAATTTAAATAGGTGTGTGGATACAAAAAAAAAATGGGAAAAAAGACTTCATTATGTAAACATTGTGATGTCTATAGCAGTCATATGATTGACAGCGTGCACAATTTATTTTTTATAGAATTAACACTTAAAAAAATTGTTAAAAGCATTTCTACGATACCGAAAAAAACAAGGCTGTTTTGACCGCAACACAATGAGTAATGATGATATTCGCTAATTATTTAAACAGGCACTTTCTGTATCATAATAAACTGCGTCTCAGGTGTTGTTAATTTAATTTAGTCTTTATTTTATTCTTTAAGTTTTTAGGGAGGTTTCATTTCGGCCAGTAGTAAATTAGAGGGGATTTTTTATGCCTTTTATGAATCTCTATCGACCTATGCTGCTAATTAAAACGTAAATGGGATGTAATATAAAGGCTGGACTCTCAAAACGTAATTAATTTTGCAGCAAAAAGGTGAACTTATTACACATATAAGTATACATAATATAGTACCTTTCGAAAAGAAAAAGTGGACGATACGTAATTCAATAATCTCGCGTCAATATCTGGTTTTGTTTCTGGTTCGTACATCTAGTTCAACTTGCACAAGCGTAGGCTATTCTTATATTATCTTCTATTATACAGGGTGGGCCAACTGCAAGTTTCTTTTTAAAAATGCAATAAAATGAACAAAATGAAATTTGTTTCATGAATTATGACTTTATTAGTAAGAACAAACATTCCCATTAATTATGGAATACAACGTTGTTCAAGTGGCTGCCTCGGCTGGCTTCGCAATAGCACATTCTATCACTCCAATTTTCCAAGACCTTGTTGATGGTTTTGGGCTGTAGCTCACGGATTGCTTGGATGATATTGGCCTTAAGTACTTGAATCGTTTCCGGATTGTTGGCATAACATCGGTTCTTTACGGTTCCCCACAAAAAAAAAGTCCAAAGGGGTCAAATCGCAGCTCCGAGGCGGCCAATTGACATCGCCAAGACGGCTGATAACACGATTTGGGAATTTGGTGCGCAAAAGACCGATTGTGGCATGGGCTGTGTGGCATGGCATGCCATCCTGCATGAACCAGAGAACCAAATCCATGTCTTCAATTTCAGCAAAAAAAAGTCCTTAACATGGCTCGGTAACGCCCACCGTTGACCGAAACGTTGTTCCCAGCCTCATTTTCGAAGAAAAATGGTCCAATGATGCCACCACTCCATAATCCGCACCAAACTGTCACTCTCTGTGGATTCATTGGCTTCTCGACAATGATGTGCGGGTTTTCCGAGCCCCAGATGCGGCAATTGTTTATTAACGTAGCCGCCGAGGTGAAAATGTGCCTCGTCAGAAAAGATGATTTTTCGCCCAAAATCGTTGTCCAATTCAAGCTGCTCTAAGGCTCAAACTGCGAAGCGATAACGAAGCGGATGGTCGTGCGCTTTCAATTGCTGAATCAATTGGACCTTGTAAGCGAATAATCCCAGATCTTTGTGCAGAATTCTCCTCAGGCTAGTGCGTGAAATGTTGAGCTGTTGAGATCGATGACGAGTTGATGTTCGTGAATTGAGTCTCACACTCTCGGCTACAGCAGCCACATTCTCGTCTGTGCGCACCGTACGATGATCATGAGTGTTGTTCACTAGCATACCAGTCTCACGAACTTTTTGCACAAACTTGTGTACAGCAGGCGCGGTGAGTGCTTTATTTCGGCCAAAAGTAATTTTCAAAAAACGCACTGTTTGGGCTACACAGCACTCACTTTGGAAATAAGTTTTCAATATTTCCCAATGTTGTTCAAGCGTAAAGCCACTCATTTCGTTCCGCGGAGGTATGATACTGACTTTCTGTCAAGATTTCGAGCGGGAAACAGCTGTCAGTGTCAAAATAACCTATGATTTAAAAAGAAATCACTAGATGGCCCACCCGTTATATGATATTCTAATCAAGAACTCAAATGAAAATAGTATCATACTAAACTTGCGCCTGTTAGCTTATTTTACTGTCCTTTGCGTATATAGCCATAGTTCGCACATTATTCCTAGATGGCCCATCATTTTTCAAACCATCTTTTGACATATTACTTGTAGCTGTTTCCTAAGAGCTCAGGTCGTTTGGATTTCATCCTAAAATCGCTCTGAAGCATTTTTTGAGAAACCTGGGGTCGCTCAAAAACACAACTCTGTGAGTTTCGAGAAACCATGAGAAACCTGAGGTCCCTCTAAAATCGCTCTGAAGTCAACCCAGGGGCCTTATTTTGTACTGCTTTCGGATTCGGATTGCCATTCGGAAATGTAATCCGATTCTAAAATGAAATGGTATTTTGTATGGTTCTCGGATTGGGTGTAAGTGCTTCCAACTCAAAATCAAACATTTCCGAAAGTTAGATTGTCAAAACATCTATCAAACGTCACTTAAATTACTTAGAAATTGAATTTGTATACATTCGCTATAGAAACGCAATACAAAATAAAGCCCCAGGTTTTTCTTGGGTAAGGAAAGTGGAGCTGTCAAAACCATAAGCAGCATTTTAATTTTCATATATTACTATGCAAATATTGCGGAAATAATTAACTATTGTTTGGGTTGAATTATGGTTATCAATAACAATCTACTTGCTAACAATGCAAATATGGAAATTAAGTTCAGACCTATTAGGGGTTATCGTGAATAAATTGTCCCTTGGAATTTTTTCTCCGAACAAAAACTAGCTATCTTCAAAAATAGGGAAAAAGTTCATCAGGAAAAAATTAAATATCGCGATTGCGTTGAAAATTGTCCTGAATTGTTATTCATGATACCTATTTCTTTTCCGGGGAATTATTTCCTCTTTTTTGAAGATACCTAATTTTTGTTCGGGGGAAAAATTCCGATGGAAAATTTATTTACGATAACCCTATTATGTCATGTGCGTCTGTGTACCTAGTACGAGAGAGCGACTCTAACTGGTTTGTCTCCATTTGGAAGTAGATGTTCTAAAAATCTGGACATTGTACCTAATATGTGGGCTCCGTGCTGCAAGTGTTTAGTGTGTCGGATCACTGCGCGTGACGTTCAATGTTTGATTCACAGAAAACATCAACAAGTTTTTTCACGGTCCCACATCTCGCGAACGTCTGACAAACATCCGAGAGTATTGTTGTCACGAGAAAGCTTCTTAAAACAAATTGCCCTTCGAATACGGCACTAAACTGGAATTCCCTTCCATTCGTGTGAAAGAATATAACGCACACAACACGAGTGGTTGCGAGAAGCTAGGCCCAGGCACTTGAAAAGCTTTTGCGCCAAATATTTATTTATTTATTTTAATATTTTCTCCTTTCCTTGTATTTTGACGTTCCTTTTTAGCAAAAGTCAAATTAATTTTCCCATTGAACTTCGAACGTATTGCAGAATTTGAAATCTTATTTCTGACTTAAAGTATTTTAAACCATAAAATAAAATAATAAATGAATCAAGTAAAAATTATATCTCACCCTTTTTTACTTGATATGCTATTGTCTGTCACTTTAATCAAAATTAAAACAGTGGTGCACCGCACCTATATTGTTCCCTAATTTAAAAGTAGTTTACGAGAATTTTTTATCGCTTTCTTTATATACTGGTTTTAAATTAAATGCGTATTTAAATTCGTTTATTGCTAAGAGCTCATGTTAATGGCTGCCAGTTTATACTTAACTATGCTCGAAAATCTTTCAGATGTCTATTCAGATATTTCGATGTGCATTTTGGACCCAAAGGTGTAGATTTAGATTTTAATCTTTCTTTACAGTAAAAGCAGGGCAAGGTTTTGTTGAAATTAAATGTGTTATATCATATTTGCACAGTACGAATGAATGTCCATAAGATCTGAAGAAGCCCATTTTGTTGAACCGAATTGCTGCGTTGATTGCGTCGTATCTTGCGTTCTCATTCAGAGCAAGGAGACCTAGCATTGTTTCTAGTACCGCGCCCTGCTTGCCTGCTAGTGCTTCTTCACTTGCAAGTTGCGATGGGGGAATGAAAAAAATCAATATAAAAGTTTAATTAACGTGAGAGCTATTGGACTGTTTCAAAACCGAGGAAAATGTTATACAGAACACAATCTTACTTCGTTTTATGAGTTCAGTTCAAGGAATGTAGGTAAGGTACCTTAAGAACACTAGTCAAAAAGTTGTTTGACAGATTCTGTGATGGAATCATCATATTTTTTCCAATAAATAATTAATTTAGAATAACAATGCAGCATGCCGTACAATAATGTAGATAGTAATAAGACAGAATCGACTCTAATTGCATATTTGGATAATTTGGAAATAGAATCAGAGAGGAGTTTTTCGCTGTGTATGAAGGCATCTACAGCAAAGCAGGGCAGAAGGATGAGCATAATAAGAATCTATACTTTTTCCAATTAATTGTAATATTTCGAATACAATTCGAGAATCGAAAGTACAAATAGACTTTAATGACAGATTTGTAAAAAAAAAAAGTGTTTTGTATTTTATAACTATCTACCCGTATCTGTGCAACCTAAACGCAGTTATATGTTACAAAAAAGGTACAAATAGTGCAAATCCGGCTAAAAAACAGAAAAGCAAGCCAACGCTTGCTTATTAATGCACATCGATCTCACAATAATTTAAAAAATAACTACAAAAGGAATAAAAAGTTTGACTTCAATCAAATAAACAACTCGTGAAAGAACATTTTGTCACACTTGAATATAATTATCGCGTCTTACTTGAAAACCGGATTGATCGTGATACGTAATTAATCTTAATCTTTTCTTTTCCTTTTTGATACTGTGTATTCACTTCATATAATTAAATTCTTGTGGTTTTACTTCAAATATGTATTCGTCTTGTACGTAAAAAAAGCTTGGTATTTCCCCCAAAAAAATAAAGGACTAAGAAAGAGACAAATTGGTCAATTCACAATAACAAAGTAAACAGAACCATGGTGGGTGTTGACGGTATTTTTCCACACTTAAGTGCAAAAACATCCGGGTTAGAAATTAACGACTAACCAAACAATAAAAATAGGACTCAAAATAAATCATAAAATCGTGATTAGAACTTATTTTTGGTCAACCAAACCAAAGCATAGCGAAATCATTTGAAATTGAATGTGTCACTTTTATTGCAAGAAGAAAAACTGACAGCAAAGAAAAATGTCTTTGCATACAAATGGGGAATTTAGGAGAATCGGTTTGTCAATCTGAGCACGTTTTGTCCGAACGTTATGCAACAAACGAACCGAGCTAACCTATGCTCGCTGTTGAACGAAAGGAAAATTGTTTAATTATTATTTTAATTTTTTTTTTTTATTTTGTACACTATGCTGAAAATGAAAAGTATGCATGGTTGTTATTTGTATATATCGTTAAGGAAATTCAGTTAATTTGTCACGTTTATGCATACTAGTACGTAGTAAGTAGGTAGGTTATGGGAGGTTAAGGAAAATATTTGAAAAGACTATACTCGTACTTTTACACAAGTTTTCTGTTTGTTCTGTAAATTGAAGGCTATATGGGCTTAAAAACTACTTTGTTATTGACGCTTTGTTTTTCTTAGGTATAGCTGTGCTAAAATATTGAAATATATGAAACACATGCAAATACGAATAACATTTAGTCTAATGGGAATCGTTAAAAACCTGTAGATGGCGCATATGAAAGCTATAAGACCGCCTATATCGTACTCAGGTCAATTTTAAACAACAAAGGAGGGAGAGTAGTCGATTTTTAAAACTTGTCCGCCTTAAACTTTTAATATCTAAACAAACCAGTCCTAGTTCTTCAGACTTCAGACTTCTCTGAAACCTACCACATCTACCAATACTGACGACTACTTCTAAATGCATTAGATGTAGCTAAAATCGAACATCTATAGTCTTGATCATAAGGACCTAACACTGTCAAGTTGTTACCATAGAGGTGGTCGAAAGTGTTGAAAAATTGTCATCATCATAATTAACTACGAATGTCTTCACATACTCTATCGCTGCTTCCAAAGACAATTACTTCTGAACACAATATAGAGAATATTTTGAATTCTGAAACAATCGAATCCTGCTCTCCTTTGTAATTATGACGAATTTTAGCCTATCACTAGCTTATCTACAAATTAGGCACCTGATTCTGCTTTTTTATGGTACTACATACCACAACATGAAGCAAATACTGTGTGCCAATCATGTATTTATCAATCATTTACAAATCAATTAAAAATCTTCGAAATATTATGCGAAAAAACAATCTCCAATGCCATAACAGAAGAATCAGGAAAGAAGAAAAAGTGAAAGTGCAAAAGTTTCCTAAAACAGATCATAGACACGCCTAGGGCCACTGCAAGAAAGCCTAATATGATTGCCGTCTATTATTTTTGCTTAAAATTAATGTGATACGCGTGACCAAATGATGTAAGCAATCATTTCTAATCCAAAAAAAGTCAAGCCAAATCAGGCAGAAAAACGCACTCCTTTACCTCTGCATTACACAATATTTCAGACAAAAATAAATTTAAAATTTTCCCAAATAATCTACCTAACTAAGACCCTGGTCTTACCTTTAAAAGTTGAGAAAGTTAATAACTTTGAGAAAGTTTAAAGCCAATCCCTCCATGGTTCGTTGACTGGTGTTCACTGACTCTCCATATAAGCGATAAACACGAAAGACATCAGTGGCAGCACCATTGCATAACGTTTCCATAACAGATCACATCCAGCAGTCAACATTTCCTCCTCAAGCCATTGAACTCTCTCATATGTGCCGACATCTGTTGCGCAATCTTACACCATTAAGCCATCATCAGTTGAAATGACGATGTCGACGATGGTTCGAAGCACATGCAACAACAGCGGCATACACATTCAAAAGCCACTCTCATGAAACAACCCCTCTATCTATTATCCCAAGTGAATTGCAATTTTACTTAAACTCTTCCTCTTTTCTGTTTTTTTTTTTTTTTTTTTTTTCTGTATAGGAACTTCCACGTGCCGATGCATTGATTGGCAGAGATACCAATGATGAAACAGACTTGCAAAATCTAGACAAAGACGAAGCACCTATGGCCAGAAAATTGGAACAACCTAAAGAAACCGCACCAGTAGCTCCAGCAACTAGCAACGATCAAGCCAATGAAAGCGAAACCGATTCTTCGTTCTCCGACAGCGAAGAGACCGATGATTTGCAGAAACCCCCAACTAATGTTCCCCTTGAATTTGGCTTGAGTAACCTTGCAGCCAGTCTCTTGCAAAACAATAAGAAGTATGTTGATAGTTTGTTACTTCCAATTGAGTTTCTAATAAATGCCTGTTTTTCTTTTGTAGATCCCGTATGAACTGTGTCGTCGAACGTAAGCATGCCGAAGAAATAGTCGACTCACCCTCGAAGACCGTTAACCTTCCATTTGGAGTTAACCTCACAACCGACCCCAAGAAGGCCCGCATCACCGGTGAACGTATCTCAATCTTCTGCGAGAGTGGCAACGAAGATGACAAGGAACAACAACCCCGCAACCATGTGCGCGATGATGTCGATGAAGTTGAAGCTATCCGCCCCATGTTCATCCCATACCAACGCGTACCAATTCCATTCGGTCAAACTCCAAACCAATACCCATTGACTCACATGCCACAACGCATGATGCCACCAATGCCCCAGCAACAGCAACAACCACCAATGATCCGTCAGATGCCACCACCATTCCAACATATGCCAATGGGAATGCGCCCACCAATGCCACCACAAATTATGCAAGCTCCACACCCAGAACCCATGCAAGAGCAACACGTTCGCATCCACGTCCAACAATTGCCATTCCGTGAGATTCATGTCGCCGATGATGTTCCCGTTCAAATCCCATCCAGCAACCAGGAATTGCCACATATTCAGGTTCAGCGAGTACCATTGGGTTTGGCCTTGCAACGTGCCGGTATCACTGCTGATGATTTAAGAAACATCCAGCGCGCTGCTGAAGAAAGGATCACCGATGAGCTGAGACGTTTGGCAGCCGAAGAAGCCGCTGAATCTAATGCTGACTCCGATAGCAATAGCTCCGAAGAAGATGACTCACAAACACAGTCAAATGAACAAATGCAAACTCTGGAGCAACAACAACAACAGCAGCAGCAACAACAATTACAGCAACAACAACAGAGGCAACAGGAGGAGGAACAGCTGACAACTCAGCAATTGCCACTGGAGCCACGTGACACAATGACTCCACCCATGCCTGATCAACCACAAATTTTGCAAATTGGACGTGCCACCTATGGCCGTAGCTTGGTCAGTCCCGTACATATTCCCATTCCAATGAATCAAGCTCAAGCCGATATGAACCAAGAAGTTATGGAACCCGAGAGGCCACACTGTAAGTATGAGGAGCAGTAGAGATGTACAACTGTAAGGTGGTAATTCTTGGACGCCAAAGCAGTTTATTTAATCGTTTTTGATTCCACTGAAGATTTCTACCTACGGTTAAAGCCTTTTGAGAAATGAGCCCTAGTTTCTCTAGTCATATTTGTCTCAGGTTGATCTTAAACTATTATTTGAGCGATCTCGCTTTGATCTTTAGACCCTATTTTCAAAAGACATTAAAGCCTAAATATGTCTTCTTGAATGTGGCTTTCACTAGGTCTGTTTTGAGAACTCGGATATCGCTCCAAAATCGCTCTAATGGTTTTTTTTTAAAAAAAAACCTCGGGTCGCTCCGAAAAACAACTTTGGGCACCATTACGATATTCGTGGCGCCACGATTTTTTTATGTTTTCTAATAGATCAACGCACTGGACGAAAAATAATAATTTTTTGTTATCTAGCTTAGTTTTCGAGATATTCAGGGTTATCGTGAATAAATTTTCCCTTGGAATTTTTCCTCCGTACAAAAATTAGGTATCTTCAAAAATAGGGAAACAATTCATCGGGGAAAGATTAAATATCGCCATTGCGTTAAAATTCTCCTGAATTATCATCCATGATACCTATTTCTTTTCCGCGGAATTATTTCCTCTTTTTTTAAGGCACCTAATTTTTGTTCGGGGGAAAAATTCCGAGGGAAATTTTATTCATGATAACCCTGATTGAACTTTGAAAATTGACTTTTGACAACCGAGAGATCTATTAGGAAACATCAAAATATCGTGGCGAATATTAAAAACAGATTTACGAGTACATATGGGAACCATCTTAAGAATGTAACTCTAACTTTTTTCTTCATTTTCAGATGTCCAGCCCCGTTCCATTCGTAGCACAGACAACATTTTCAAATCGGAAAAACGTGTCAAGAAGTGCGCCTGTGATTGCAACTGTTAAATAAATTTTATTTTGCAAAAAAAAAAAAAATTAAAATAAACAAAAGCACAAAAAAATACTTTTTACAGCCAGCCAATATTTTCTTTTCAGTAAAAAATAATAAAATAAAGAAAAACACTAAATTTTTATTATATGTATGTATATTATGTTAATGTAAAAAGAGAAAACAAAAGGAATTAACAATAAATTCAGCAAATTTGTATTATTTCGATATATTTAATAAACTATTTAAAAGTATGACTCAAGAAAGAGGGAAACATGAAAAATATATAATATTTTTTCTAATGTATAGTGTGAGACCAAATTGATGGAATAAATTTGTAAATAAAATTAGTTTTTATAAAAAAAGTTTGTTTAGTTTTATTTACTACATTATTCGCTATAAGGACCAGAAATGTATTCAGACCGGAGAGGAGAGGTTGGTAGGTACTAAAGAAATTTTAAAAGGAAATATATTTCTCTGGAGTATGTCATTTTTATATGTACTTGATCGTAGGAAATGCTCATACGTGGCAAGCTAAATCACTGAACGCACTCATTTGGCCTTCGAGACTCGGATATACAGAAAGTACTAGATTGTGACATTCATTTTGAATTGAAAAATTCAATTATTCGTTAATTTAAAAAAAAGCTTAATTTAACGCTCATAGATTGCACCGATTGTAATACTCATTTGTAGTGATTTTAGAGTGAATTCAGATTTGAGGCTCTCTTATGTTATTAGCTCGATCGAGGAGATTGAGAGACTTTATTGCAGGAATAATGTTCGAAAATTTTACCAAAGGGTAAAAAGAACATGCCAGGGTTTCAAAGCCAGAACAGAAGCCTGCAGGGACGAAAATGGAAACATAGTAGTGGAATCGCAGTCGGTGCTGAGGATATGGAAGGAACACTTCTGCAGACTGTTAAACGGCGATGATGACCAATATTCCGCTGTCAGGCAGAATGAGCCATTCAACAGTGACGATGGCAGTCAAAATTCCCGTCAACCCGATCAGAATGAAGTGAGGATAGCGATATCTAAACTCAAATCCAACAAAGCTGCTGGAGCCGACGGCCTTGCTGCTGAACTTTTCAAGGCAGGAGGAGATGAGTTGGTAAGGAGCATGCACCAGCTCATCTGTAAAATCTGGCCGGACGAAAGTATGCCCGATGAATGGAACCTCAACATTGTTTGCCCGATCCTGAAGAAAGGAGACCCTCTGAACTGCGCCAATTACAGAGGTATAAGTCTCCTCAACATCGCATATAAAATCCTGTCTGCCGTATTATGTGAATGCCTAAAACCGATCTCAACAACCTGATAGGTCCTTATCAGTGCGGTTTCAGGCCTGGAAAGTCCACCATTGACCAAATATTCACTCTACGGCAGATCTTGAAAAAAACCCATGAATTCAAAATCGATACGCACCACCTCTTTATCGATTTCACAGTTGCCTATGATAGCGTGTATAGAGACGAGTTATACAGAGCTATGTCTAGTCTTGACATCCCTGCCAAGCTCGTCCGTTTGTGCAGAATGACGATGGAGAACTCTCGCTGCTCCATCAAAGTCGGTAAGAATATCACCGAACCGTTCGATGTCAGGAAAGGTCTTAATATAGTACTTGAGAGAATTGTACGAAACTCACAAGCCAACACCGGAGGTACAATCTTTTACAAGTCTGTACAGCTACTCGCTTATGCCGATGACATTGACATAATCGGAAGAACTCAGCGGGCAGTCAATGGGATATTTACGAGTATTGAGATCGAGGCAGCAAAGATGGGTCTAGCGGTCAATGAAAGTAAAACAAAATATATGCTGTCTACAAAAAAGTACACCCAACATCGGCGTCTTGGACAGAACGCCACAATAGACAGATATAATTTTGAGGTAGTAAAGGTAGAATTTTGTCTACCTAAGCTCTATGGTGAACTCGCAAATGACATCAGTAGGGAGATCACACGAAGAATTACTCTTGCCAATCGTTGTTTCTATGGGCTAAAACGGCAATTGAGTACCAAAGCCCTATCTCGAACTACTAAGGTAACTCTTTATAAGACTCTAATCATCCCAGTCCTTGCTGTATGGCGCAGAGGCATGGGCTTTGACAAAACCGAATGAGGATGCCCTTGGTTATTTGGGGAGAAAAGTTCTTCGAGCGATCTTTAGTCCCGTCTGCATGGACGGTGAGTGGAGGAGAAGGTACAATGCCGAGCTATACGGCCTGTACAAGGACATCGACTTAGCCAGAAGAGTTCACATACAGCGACTAAGATGGCTGGGTCATTTAGAGCGGATGGAGCCCAACCTTCCCGCTAAGAAATTTTTCGAATCCACCCCGGATGGACGACGCAGTAGAGGACGACCTCGCGGTAGGTGGCGCAAACAAGTGGAGGGGGACCTCAACCAACTTGGCGTGCGCAACTGGAGGCAGCTGGCTCGTAATCGTGCTAGCTGGAGAGGTTTGTTGGTTGAGGCCCGGACCGTAGCGCCATCTAAGTAAGTAAGTATGTTAGGTATTAGACTTTCTCTAACTAAACTTCACTTTACTAGGAGGATATCAAAGAATAACACCTCGGATGAAGTAGGCTTTTATCTACTTTTGTTTAATAACTACCGGTGATATATCAAGAAAAGCATTTTTTTTTTCCGAGGGTAGGTCAAAAATCTTCCAAATGAGAATAGCAAGCGCGTGCTCATAGTAGTGTCAGATTCTTACTGACTAAAAAAACACCACCCTTCGATATAAATTTGTTAGATATCGCAACTAAGTATTAACATATCAAGCAATTTTTCCGTCATGAAATAAAAACGTTTGGCAGGTTACTTTCCATTGAAAGATCCTGCATATTCCGCAATCTAGGCGCGGTTAATCATTATCTCGCCAAGTCGAAAGGTTTCATCTTTTGTAGTCGGCGCAATAAATTGCTCTCATCTAAAATTTGTAGGATTGTATTGTTGACATGTTCGATTAGTCGATTTCTATGCTTTCGCCCGAAGCTTCTAGTTTTAGCTTCTATTGTCGGAATTCCGAGATCGCTGTGGATATCATCGTTTCTAATATACCACGGTACTTGGACAATTTCTCTTAGCACTTTATTTTGAAAAGCTTGTAAAATATTTCCATTTGTTTTCTTTGTACAACCCCAAAGTTATATACCGTAGGTCCACACCGGGTTTAGCACTTGCTTGTATAAAAGCAGTTTGTTCTCAGTACTGAGCTGGGAATGTTTTCCGAGTAACCAGTACATTTCTCTATATTTGATTTCGAGTTCTTTACGTTTCATTTTCACGTGCGAATTCCATTTCAGCCTTGCATCGAGTGTCATTCCCAGGTATTTGGGCTCGTTTGCAAAGGGTATTCGGGCCGAGTTTAGGAAAATTGGCAAGTTATTAGTTTTCTTGTAAGTGAAATTCACGTGAACAGACTTAGATTCGTTGAGGGCGATCCGCCAGTCCCTCGTCCATTCATTTACATTATTCAATGCGTTTTGCAGTTTTGCAGTCGTTTCTTCGATTGTTTTGCCTACTGCTAGGATAGTGGTGTAATCGGCAAATGTAGCAAGGAGAGTGCCATCTTCGTTCGGTATATCACGAGTATATAGCAAATAGAGAAGCGGCCCCAGAACGCTTCCTTGTGATACGCCGGCCGAAATTTCTTTGAGCTCGGAGTATTCGACTCCATGTCTAACACGAAAAATTCTATTCCCGAGATATGATTCTAGAATATCGTATGGGTATACAGGGAGAACTTGTCGTAGTTTGCATTTCAAGCCATCATGCCGAAGAAAAGCATGAATCTGTTATAATAAACCCACAACAAACTAGCTACCAGATATTGCAAGAATTGTAGCTAAGCACGAGCCATTGCCCAATATGAGACCATGCTGCCAAGCATGTATCCCTCCCAACACTTTCTGCCGTTGTTGTAAAGATAATACCCCAGTTTTTTTTTGCGTTTGCAAATAGCAAAGTGAAGTGAAGTAAACCACATGTTAAAAAAACGATCCGCAGCTGCCAGATTTCCTTTATTTTAAAATTTCCTACTTCCTAATAAAAAAAAACAACACCAGACCTACCGATGTTTCTGTCTTTCAATTAAAGAATAGACGTACGTAAATAAAACAAATACAAAATCTTTATCTTTGCCAACTTGGATGAACGAAATAATTGAACTCGCAATCGAGTCCCGAAAAATTATCTACACTTAAATCCGGCTGCGAACTTTTTGGTAGTCATTGGCAATGGGATATTGTAGTAGATTTACATGCAAAATCCTACTTTACTTCATTTCGATGTGCCAAAAAAACAGGTGTAATAACGACAAGGAATCATTCATTTTCTTGCAGATGTCCGGACCTAGTGAGGGTCATACAACGTATACTAGGGAAGCCTTCTTTCGACGACCTCCAAGAGATATCTGACCAAAGGATGATATGTCCCTCAAGAACCATCAAACAACCAGGTCACATGAGCTGCTGTTTCAAAACGGCCCATCATAGTGATAATTGGGATTCTTTTCAAGAAACCGCCACTTCTGCCTACGAGTATCCACTCTAAAATATATGCTTCGTTTCTCTTCGCTTTACCTTTCTATTAGACATAAAATGAGAAAAAAAAACTAAGAATTATGCTGATTATTACATATTGCAGAACGTGAGATACTGCATCGTCAGTCTAAAAGACCATTTTGACCAAGGCTTAAATCTAAAAATTGTATTCATTGGTATGTCGGTGGGACTCTACAAACCTTAAAAGAAATAACTCCTTAAAGGATCCCAGTGATTTTTGTTAAAATTTAACAGACATTTAATGCCCTATTCATGTCCTTTAGCAAACATGAAGGGCCTATTAGGGCTTATCTTCTCGCAACCACTTGTGTTGTGTGCGTTAAATTTTTCGCACGAATGGAATGGGCTTACAGTTTTGTGTTGTATCGGAAGGGCAATTCTTGTTTTCTATTTTTGAGAAGCTTTGGCTGAATTCCTAAATGCAGTACTGCCACAGTACTGCAAAGTTAAATGTTCCTAAACGTCAATAGGTTGCAGTGATGCAATGTATACCGTTCCAAAACGCATCGTGAATGTTTCTACTGCGCAAACAAAAGCAAACAGCGCATCACGAACTGATGTGATGCAAATGTCATTTGACATTTTATTGTTTTTTATTTCGCCAAAATGGAAGACTCCTCTTTAGATTCGTAAGAAATTATTGTTTAATACTAAAAACTACCAGAACATTTTTTTTTTTATAATAGTTTTTGTTTTAATTCTTATCGTTCCAAAACGTCAAAAATTGCAACGTATCGTTATAGCATCGCATAATGAAAGCATCATAACATCGCATCACAACGGCGGTGATGCATTCACGATGCGCATTATTTTGACGTTTAGGAATTCAGCCTTTCTCATGACAACAATACTTTCGGATATTTGTCAGACGTCGGCAAAAGGTGGGTGTTTTCTGAGATTCGAGCATTGACCTCAAGCGCAGTGGTCCGACTAACCTAAATAGCTTAAAATAATATTAAACATTAGCCTCGTTTTGTTTTCCCCGTGAACTGAACTAGTTCATCTCAAAATAAAAAAAAACCTCCTGGTTCACCTAGAAATTTCTTTTTCACAAGTTGGTAGCAGCAGCTATCACACTGACGTTTAATATGGATTAAATATGGCGGAAAAATAGCAATCGACGTGAGAAAAGTGCTTAATATTTTTATATTTGCTTAATAATTAAGTGTTTTAGATACTTATGTCAGAAAGTGAGGATACAACAAATAACTATGATTTACTTCTGACATTCAGCAGAGCTGCCAAGCTTTACATATAGTTTTTTTTTTGTGAAAAGCCATCTGGTGATGAGATATGGGGTAGAAATTCTGGTTTACGAAAATTTATCCAGCTCAAGTGCTGGTTCTATTGTTGTTGTTGCATCCTATGTAAAAATATGAACTGAACCAGTTCACGGAGAAAACAAAACACAGCTATTATATCTCAGAAACAATTTCAGTTAATGTATAATAGTACTAGACTGATTAAAACTATTGTGTATCTGTCAAATGAAGCAATATTAGGCGACTAAATTTCCTGATTTATCGAGTTTTTTGGGCTAACATTCAACGATGTGTTCATTTAAAACAAGAAGATTGATATTTTTAGAACTTTATTTAGAGCTTACAGATTTAGACATATTTGAGGAACAACTTCGAAGACGAATTAAAGGCTAGGATCCTATCGGCTAATAGACTATATGCTGCGTTAAAGAGAAAGTTTCTAGATCACAAACAAATAACCCGAAGAACAAAAATATCCATATTCAAGTCAATGTACCTTCCCGTATTACTGCACGGAGGAGAAAACTGGACCCTCTCAGAAAGGCAAGAAAAACAGATACAAGTCATGGAAATGAAGTACCTGAGAAGAGTGCTTAACGTGGAACCCGTCAAAAGGATCCTGGAAGATAAAAAACTCAAATGGTTTGGACACCTGGTGCGGATGGACGAAAACAGACAAGTCAAAAAAATATGGGAAGCAAAACCTGAAGGAATAAACAAGAGAGAAAGACCCAGAACAACTTGGAATGGAGCAACAGAAAAGATTATAAGGAAAGCTGGAGCTCGGTAAAAGAATCGGCAAGAGATAGAAACCACTGGAGAGAGTTCTTAAAAAAGAGGAAGACAGAAACCTGGGGCAGAACCTCGACATCTTAAGGGTAAAAGAGGAGCTGGTTATGTATGAGGAACAACTTTAAAATGTATCCAGTCGTTTGCAGCAGGATTATTGTCGTGCGACTAAAGACACATTTTATTGACTGCATAGTCTTACTATTGGACCTTTGCGACATTGTAAAAAAAAAAACGTGTACTGTAGTTTTTACCTTTTTCGTTTAATGCACTTAATGCAATTCCAAAGCGTGATGTATTGAGTCTGACTGCTTATAATTACATACACACATATGTATTATTATTTATCAACATCAAAAAACACACATATGTATGTATATATTTGTAATGAGTGTACGATATTGTATATGAACTACAACGAATTGTAAAACAACAAACTTTATTAAACGGTATACAATAGATTTTATTGAGAATCACAACGGATGTCTAAAAGACGTCTTGTCGCCGTCGCTGTCCGTCAGAGAGAGATTGGTGAACACAGGAAAAAGACTGACGGAATAGGCGACTGACCACTTCGGAACAAAGGGACTGGCTCGGAAAACGATGGATTCTATTGTGGCACTGTTCACATGTTGCATCGCTGATGTGTAGTGAAATATTATTGTGGGGTCGTCACTAGTAACTAATTAATCGCCGGAAACATCAAAAAGCCTGATTAAAAAAAAATCATATTACAAATGATCTGTGAACAATTTTAACAATCGTTCTTCTTCCAGCGTTCAATTGAGATTTGTTGTTCATTTGAGCTTAAGCTATAAGCTTCTCAAAACAAATTGCGAGAAGCTAGGCCTTGGCACTTAAAGAGCTGTTGCGCCAAATATATATATATACTGCCAAACCTGGTAAGCCAGGACATCCTTTGGATCCAGGCTTGAAGGGTGTCAGTATGCGAGCGTCTGGTGGTCGGCCTGTCCCGCTCGGCAGCCGACGGGGTCAAACCCGAAATGGGTGAGCGCGCTGTGCACCGATAGTGGCACAGATGAATTCTCTGAATTTCGACAACGGCATCGACTTAGGATAGGCACATGGAACGTCTCATCGCTCACAGGGAAAGACGTTGAGCTTGTTGGAGAGGCTGTTAAAAGTCGACTAGATATAGTTGACGCCTCTTCAACAAAGCAGAGAGGCTCTAAAACTGTGGACCTTTCGGATGGGTGGAAGCTCTTCCTGTCAGGAGTCGCACGCTCAATCTCTGCTCAGGCGGGAGTGGGGATACTCACAAGTCCCAGGTTGACAGACAGAGTTTTGGAGTGGATACCATTAGGAGGGAGAGTTGCGATCTTAAAGCTCAAGCTTGAAAGATCAACTCTGGCATTAGTGCAGATGTATGCACCGAACTTTCAGTCAGAGCATGCAGGTCTCTTAGATGAAGTTGAGGCCGCCCTTTAAAAGATTGCGGATATGGATTCTTTCGTCCTGATGGGTGACTTCAATGCTCACGTGGGTGTAGATGTTATGACATGGGGGAGTGTGATTGGGAGGAACGGTGATCCTGATCAAAACGCGAACGGAGAGAGGTTGTTGGATTTTTGCTGTGAACACTGTCTTTCCACACAAAGCCATTCACAAATACACATGGTACCGTCAGAGTCTTCAGCAGAAGTCGCTGATTGATTTCTTTGTGGTACCATGATGTCTGAAGAAAATGGTTTGTGATGTTCGCGTATTGAGAAGGGTCGAACTGTCAACTGATCATCACTTAGTGCTGTGCAAATTGTATCTCAGCGAGAGAGTGCCTCCCCTACCAAAGCGCAAACCAAGGATTGGTACATGCATACGATGGGAGATGCTATAGGACGATGAGATACGGGAGACAATTGCGTGGCAAATATCTGAAAGGTTTGAACGAATTCCAACTGTTCCATCAAATGTAGACGAAGAATGGCAACTGTTTTCAACAGCGGTTATTGCCTCTGCGGGAGATGTTTGTAAAGTAAAGCGGCTTGATGTGGATTCACTTAGGGAACTCCGAAATCGGTACACCGAGGCGCGAAGAACTTGCAAGTAAGCTGAGAAAACAGCGAAAGAAGAGTTTTGGAGGGAGATGCTCTGGCAGACCGTCCGCCGACTCAGAGGAAAAAAGTTGAATATCGTTGAAGGAGTCAAATCCAAAGACGGTACACTTCTTTCCAATGAGGAGGACATCTTACGCAGATGGAGCAAGCACTTCTCGGAATTGCTCAATTTAGAACTGGGCACCGAGGATGACAGACATATAGTCGAGAGTAGGGCGGAAAGTAGTCCTGCGGTAGAGAAGTAGGCAAATCAGCTAGTATGGGTGAAATTCGGCCAGAAATGCTCAAGTCTTTAGGTAAAGAGGGAGTGCGATGGCTCTGGCGTGTCATTAAAATGGCCTGGGAATGCGGTAAAACACCTGGTGATTGGCAAATGGGGGTGATTGTTCCTCTTTTTAAAAAAGGGGACAAAAAAGTTGCGCAAACGACAGGGGTATATCTCTTTTAAGTCTCACTAGAAAATTTTTCGCTAAGATGCTAGAAACGCGTTCCAGAGCTGTGGTTGAGGACGGTTTGGGGGATGAGCAGTGCGGTTTTCGTCCCGGTAGAACCATAACCGACCAGTTATTCACTCTCAGAATGGTTCTTGAGAAGTCCTGGGAATATGCTAAACCTGTCTACACTTGTTTTGTGGATTTGAAAAAAGCATATGAAAGGGTTCCTCGAGGCAAACTCTGAAGTGTTCTGCAAGAGTATCGGATTGATGGTTGCCTGTTAAGAGCGATTTAGTCTTTATACACAAACTGTAGAAGCTGTGTTCGGATAAAAGGTGTTAAATCAAGACCTTTCACTGTAGGCGTTGAACTCCACCAAGGGTCCGTTTTGTCACCTCTCCTCTTCATTGTATATGTGGATTGGATGTTGTAGCGCAGCTTTGGCGGGGAATTTTTCGAAGTGGGAGACCTAAGGATTAGTCATCTGCTCTTTGCGGATGATTTGGTCATCCTTGGGTCCTCTCAAACCGAACTTCAGCGCGCACTCGAAAGGTTTGTAGCCGTTTGTGATGATGCTGGAATGAAAATCAACGTGAACAAGTCAGAAGTAATGGTCGTTTCCAAAAAAACCATTCAGTGCACTCTGCATGTTAGTGGAGTTCCACTGAAGCAGGTGGATAAGTTTAAGTACCTCGCGGTCTTATTCACGAGTGATGGGAAGAGCAATGCCGAGTTATCCTGTAGAATTGGTCAGGCTGGATCAATTTTGAGAGAGCTTGGCCAATCTGTTATAAGGAAGGCCGAACTTAGTGTTTAAGCTAAGCTGTCGGTTCTTAACTTGGTGTATTTTCCAACTCTCATCTATGGGCATGAAATTTGGGTAGTGACCGAAAGAATAAGATCGCGGAAACAAGCTGCCGAAATGGGGTTCCTTAGCGGTGTTGCTGGAATAACTCGTAGGGATCGAGTGCGCAATACCAGAGTACGCGAGGCGCTCAATGTTGAACAGCTACTTCTCCGAATGGAACGACCTATGCTTCGATAGTTTGGTCACGTAGTGCGTATGCCCTCAGACCGGCTTCCAAGACGTGCCATGATTGCCGTGCCATCAGGTAGGCGACTCCCCGGTAGGGCTAGAAATAGATGGTTGGACCAAGTCCGACATCTCTCCTGGAGCCGTCTAGGGATTCCTCCTGATGATTTGGAGTCAATGGCGGAGGATCGAGAAGAATGGAGGGTCCACCTGAGCATCCTACCCCCGCGACCCTCATGAAGGATTAGCAGGGCCATTAAAAATGTATGTCTGTATGTATGTATGTACTATATATATATATATATATATAGCTTAAGCTTTACTTCTGTTGAAATTTGGTTTTTGATAGAAGTGTTGCGCTGATTTGGAAGTACGTCGACATTCCTTTTTTGGTACGATTCAACACTTCCTACTTGCATTTACCAACGCCGCTTTAAATAATATCATCTACGTATTTCGTTCTTTGGTGTTCTTCCTAGCGATCTTTGGTTAGTTATTTTGGTTATATTATTGTCTCAGACAATCTTTTTACCAGCACACGACGGCGGGTTGAAATTTACAAACTTCATCAAGAGGTAATACCCCCTGTCTCTTGCTAGTTGATCGGCAAGCTCATTTCCTTCTATTCAACAATTGCCAGGTACTCAGCACTGTCTTACTGAAATGGAAGCTTAAGGGGTTAGGCCACCTTGAAATTTAAACAAAATCAATTTATTTTTTTTGCTCGATGCATTGTTTATACTTTTAAGAATATTTTAAGCGTGTAACCATTCCAAAATTTAAACTATTACCGAAGTTATAGCAATTAGCAGTGAGCAAAGCTGGAACGAAGTTGGAAGACGCTGACGTCGTACTGTTTTTTTCTTTTGTGTTTTTCTCGAAACTACGTTTTTCAACACGGTGTACACGATATCTCAAGATCTATTCAACCGATTTGGTTAAAATTTACTTCACTTATTTTTTATAATATTATCTAAAATGTGACATAGGATTTTTTTGATTGGGTGCCATGTTCAAAAGTTATACATTTTTAAACTCAAAATCTCGATGCAAAGTCGAGTTCTTTCTTTCAAACAGCTATAATTTCTACAAAAAAAAAAATAAAAAAATAATGTTTATAATACGTCACACTTTAGCTGTTATCCTTTTAAATAAGAAAACATATTTTTTGTATGTTTCAGGCAATGCCTAACAGAGAAATCGGCCCGAGTACGATAACTTTGTTGCCAAAAATTGATAACGGTTTTTCGTAGAAGGGTCAAAAACAAGCATTTTTTACTACGGGACGGGGCGGGGTCTATCTCGCCCCATTTAGGAGCTAGGGGCAATTTTAGAAAAAAAACTGACATAAAATGAAAAAAAATTATTTAAAAACAACGGCAACACTTACAATGAAGTACTATACCGGTTTTGAAAGCCAGAAACATGTTATTTAATCCTAAATTTAAATTAAATTATTTATGTCAATAGTTTTTAAAAATTCGTATGCAAACTCAAAATTTTGATAAAAAAAAAAGAAAAAAAAAAAGTTTAGACCAATTTTTTTCAAAATTGTGAAATGAAGTGCTAAATTGGCTTTTTGTGGTCAATGCTTATATCAATTCTGATTCGAACACAAAAAACCAAATGGTTTTATGTCTTCTAGTTTTTGAGAAAATTGAAAATTACTATTTTTGTTTTGTTTTTTGGCATTTACGCGGTCTTCCTTTGAGGTAAGTGAATGAATAATAGATTAAACATCTGGCAGGCGCCTATATCAATAGTTTTCTTAATTAACAGTACCCGGGTGGACCGCTTCGCGGCATTAAGGGATTTAAACTCTCTTTCCGCATGCGGCAGGTCCCGCTCACGCAACTTCGTTGCTCCGCTCAGGGTAGGTGCTTTTCGTCAGGCAGGCGCCTATATCAGCAGTTTTCTTAATTAACAGTACCCGGGTGGCCTCCTTCGCGGGATTAAGGGATTTATACTCACTTTGCGCATGCGGCAGGTCCCGCTTACGCAACTTTGATGCTCCGCTCGGGGTAGGTGCTTTTCGTCAGGCAGGCGCCTATATCAGCAGTTTTCTTAATTAACAGTACCCGGGTGGCCTCCTTCGCGGGATTAAGGGATTTATACTCACTTTGCACATGCGGCAGGTCCCGCTTACGCAACTTTGATGCTCCGCTCGGGGAAGGTGCTTTTCGTCAGGCGGGCGCCTATATCAGCAGTTTTCTTAATTAACAGTACCCGGGTGGCCCCCTTCGCGGGATTAAGGGATTTATGGTAGGTAGAAGTGCCGGTTCTGTAAAAACAGAGACCCAATTAGAACACTTGTGCCGTTTTGATACCACGACTTATGCGACCTTGGATGTTGATGTGTGTTGGTGAGGACAATCTAGAGCCAGCCTGTGGAGTTTAAGAAGAGGGTTAGCTCATTTATGTTCTTACCCGAGATCTCCTCAAGTGAATTGTAGAAGGGTTTGCCTAATGCTTGATGTCTAGCCCTAGGTAGTGCTGGGCAATTGCACATGTAGTGGATAATTGTTTCCTTTTCGGTGGCTATGTTGCAACTACGGCAGTGTGTATTATATGGGATACCTAGTTTGGCTGCATGCTCTCCTACTGTCCAGTGTCCCGTGATTATCGCGATTGTACGGGCAATGTCTTTGCGCGTTCTGTTCAATAGGGCGGTTGTTTTGGTCTTGTTGCAGTTAGGCCACATCTTTCTGGATATGGCACAGTTCGTTAACCTGGACCATTTAAGGTTAGCTTTTCTAAGAAAGATTGAGGAGATGTTTGCTTTAATTGCTCCGAGCGGGGTGTGAACAAGTTCAGAAAGTGAGCATTGATACTCTCTTTGCGCATGCGGGAGGTCCCGCTTACGCAACTTCGTTGCGCCGCTCAGGGTAGGTGCTTTTCGTCAGGCAGGCGCCTTTATCAACAGTTTTCTTAATTAACAGTACCCGGGTGGCCCCCTGCGCGGGATTAAGGGATTTAAACTCTCTTTTCGCATGCGGCAGGTCCCGCTTACGCAACTTTGTTGCTCCGCTCGAGGTATGTGCTTTTCGTCAGGCAGGCGCCTATATCAGCAGTTTTCTTAATTAACAGTACCCGGGTGGCCTCCTTCGCGGGATTAAGGGATTTATACTCTCTTTGGGCATGCGGCAGGTCCCGCTTACGCAACTTCGTTGCTCCGCTCGGGGTAGGTGCTTTTCGTCAGGCAGGCGTCTATATCAGCAGTTTTCTTAATTAACAGTACCCGGGTGGCCCCCTTCGCGGGATTAAGGATTTATACTCTCTTTGCGCATGTGGGAGGTCCCGCTTACGCAACTTCGTTGCTCCGCTCGGGGTAGGTGCTTTTCGTCAGGCAGGCGCCTATATCAACAGTTTTCTTAATTAACTGTACCCGGGTGGCCCCCTTTTTTTTCATTTTATTTATCAAAATTTTGAGTTTGCATGCGAGTTTTTCAAAAACTTCTGACACAAATAATTTAATTTAAATTTAGGATTAAAGAACAGGTTTCTGGCTTTCAAAACCAGTATAGTACTTCATTGTAAGTGTTGCCGTTGTTTTTTAATATTTTTTTTTTTTTTCATTTTAAGTCATTTTTTTCTAAAATTGCCCCTACCTCGTAAACGGGGCGAGATAGACCCCCCCTCCTACAGTAAAAAATTCTTGTTTTTGACCCCTCTACAAAAGACCGTTATTTTTCGGCACCAAAGTTATCGTACTCTCCCCGAGAAATCAAGTACACCACCAGCAAGAATTTTCAAATGAGGGTACTACTTATCGGCTAATATCTCCGCCATTTTTTTAATTTTGTTTAATCGCTTATATTGCAAATTTTTCATAAAACTACTATATACATATATGTGTAAAATAAAGATAATTTGATATACCTAATGGCTGCGTCAAAATAAAAGTTTATTTTTTGTCTATTTTTCCGAGCGCAAGGTGGCGTAACTTCTTAATCACTTTACGACGATGAAGTGCCTATTCATGGGAAACTTTTAGGGCAATTGCACTGTCAGACTTGACTACAGGGTAATATATGTTGGACCTATGCGCCACCCATTTTCCTTGGAATTCCAGACTATTGTTCATATTCAATTATCAAATTACAACAAACACCTAATACCCCAGTACATCATTCAAAAACCGCAAGCCAGATATGAGTGTTTTCACAATGAACGCACAGTTTTTCTTCCACTACTGGTTGTCCTCAATAAAACTTCTTGGAATTAATTTCAAATTCTTTTATTATAATATATTTAAAAATAACTTAATTCTAAAACCAAAATAAATCATAATATATGTCTAACTTTTCATTTATGTAGCTCTCAACCGTTGTTTCCAAAGCAAAAAGCCATCTCTAAGTGCACTAATATCCGTCTATCTTTACATTAAAAATTTCCCTTATTATTTATTTACACATAAATTCGTTATAACAAAACAAATCAAAAAATTGGGCGGCACTTCCCTCCTTCCAATCGTCATAGTGTGTACTGTGTGCGAACAACTTAGCAGAGAATACATGTGAAAACCAATTCAGTACAATATGCAATAAAACACATTTAAAATCCAAAATCATATTATATACTCGAGAATAAATAGTATTAACAAAATCACTGTACAATACGATATATACGTAAAAACGTAAAAAGAAATTTTGCTTTGGCTTCGATTATATATTTCCTTCGTCTACCAGAGAGAATAATATATTTTTGTGAGCATTATACGAGTCCATTATTGTTTATAAATAATTCTTTTAGCTAAAAAAAAACGAAAAATGTTTGTTATTTATGGGGGAGTTGTCTTGCGGCTGACAGGCAACGAGGAGGCGATATACAGGGTAGACGGTAGTAAAGATAAGATTAGGGGTAGCTGCTGCTGGTGGATAGTCGCACACCTGATATGCCCATCTGGGCTTAGCCATTGTCGCACTGATGACCCTCACAGTTGCCCCAAAATATGCAGTTGCCGACGCCACTGTAGCAGATGAGGAACACAGCTGTGAGGAATACCAGGCTGCAGACGGTGCAGGGCTTGCGCTCGAGGAAGAAACCGATCAGATAGAGGACGATAAACATGACGTGTGTCTGCATGAGGGCTGGATTCGTTGGTTTCGGGATCAGGAGCACAGGGATCAGACACTGTAAGCAATACATTCTGCACGACTACTGGGCTCTGGCGTCGACAAGTATTCGCGTGTCGTCGATTGGTGCGTAGCCGCGGATGCGTGTATCGTTTGGTGGAGCACAGCAAATGCTAACAAAGTTTGTGCGTAGCCATGTAGAATGTGGATTAGCAGTGCTCTTTTGTTATTGAAAAGCAAATTTAAATACTTTTCACTTTTTCCTTGAGTCAATGCAAGAGGAGAAAGAAAATCACTAAAACTGTGTTTGACAGCAGGAAAATACACTTGACTGCGCGATGCGGCGAATTCGTTGATGTAGGCTGTCAAGTTTCGTGTCAGTGATAGATGGCATGATAGGTGGTTGCGTTGCGGTGTGATCACACTGAGATCGAACCCATGCCTTGGACCAAGCAACTGTAAGTCATGTGTCATTTCATTAGTTCTGTTTTTTTTTAGAGCTCAGGGCGCTCGGGTTTGCTCCGAAATCGCTCTGATGGTATTTTTGAGAAACCTCGTGGCGCTCCAAAACATGACTCCGTTTTTTATTAGAAACCTGGGGTCGCTCTGAAATCGCTTTAAAGTCAACCCAGGGTTTTCTTAGGTAAGAAAAATGGAACTGTCAAAACCATATGTGTGCATCTATGATTACCATCTATTTTGCATATCGTGGAAATAAAAGACTAGTTTTTTGTTTTGAATCATGTTTAAATTCATTGCAATCTATTTGTTATCCAATAAGTCAACCATGAGGACATGAGGTCTGTTCGCGTACTTTCTGCACCAAAATTGGCAGTTTGTCAAATTTCAACGAGTGGGGGTAAAACTCTCTCAGAGAGAGGTAAAATTACGAAAAGTAAACTAATGCGTTGAACCACAAAACTTGCCCACTTTTTAACGTCAAAATTCCAACCCAATTGAAAGAAAGAAAGAGAAGAGCAAGCCAACAAAAAATGACATATACAGCAATTTGACAGATTTCACAAATCTGCCTAAATAAATTTCTTGCACTAAAATTCGCAGCATGGGGAAATTTCTTACTCTCTCGAGAGCACTCTCTTCTGTCAAAAACTACGAAAATTCTCCCTACTCAAACAGGTTTTCGTAAAAATTCGTAATTTTCGTAAAAAATCGCTGTTTTGGAGGGTACGCGAACGGACCTATGGAAATTAAGTTCAGAGCAAAAAAATGGCAAAATATCCCAAGGACAGCTTCAATGGGTTCTTTGAGGACTAAAAACGCAAGCCGATATAATTCGAAAAAGGAAAATAAAAACGGCTAACATTTTTTCTTTTGGTGAAATCTCGGGATTTCGTTTGGTGGGAACATGGTATAAATCGAAAACGAAAGAAAAAAAGTCTTTACCAGTTTTTAACCGTTTTCATTACAATTGTGGATTTTAAGACTTATGTGCTATGTCAAAACTTTGTTAACAAGCACGTGTATTTCCTTTTCATGTGGAGCTTAAACTTTTGAGTATATCCTTGTATATTTATTAATCTAGTTTTGTTTTCCTGGTGAACTGGTTCAGTTCAATTTTTACACAATATGCAAAAACAACAATTGAACCAGCACTTGAGCTTCAATTCAATTCAATTTTTAATTTTCAATTTTCGTGAACCAGAATTTCTATCCCATACATCACCACTAAATGGCTTTTCACAAAAAGATATTATATGTAAAGGTCGGCAGCTCTGCTGAATGGCAGATGTAAATCATAGTTATTTGTTGTACCCTCACTTTGTGACATAAGCATCTAAAAACACTTAATTATTAAGCAAATATAAAAATATTAAGCACTTTTCTCACTTCGATTGCTATTTTTTCGCCATATTTAATCCATATTAAACGTCAGTATGTAGCTGCTGCTACCAACTTGCGAAAATTAAATTTCTAGGTGAACTAGGAGGGTTTTTTTTATTTTGAGATGAACTAGTTCAGTTCACGGGGAAAACAAAACGCGGCTATTAATTACATATAAGCTTTTATAAATTTTGTTAAGATTTTCTTCTACATAAGCGATAGGACAGATTTCCGATGGCGGTGTTATTTGAGATTTCTTTTGACAAACGTTTGTTATTCATAGCATTTAATTTTACTATCACAAATATTAAGACGGAGTATCGACAGTATGCATGGCAGCCCACTCTTAAGAGTTTGTGCAAAACAGTTCTTCTATCCATAAGGAGGCAGACATTTGCACCTCACCATACCTTTAAAAATTCATAGGGAGCATAAAAACATGAAAAATGTGTGAATTGGCTTTGTACGTCATTCTTACTTATATAAATAGCGCACTCTTCGCTTGCGGAAATCTTGCATGCATGCTAGTGCAAACTGATATGCGTTAACACCAACAACCATGTTTGCATTGGCACTTAAGTTTGCGCATTCTTTCATGTCTGTAGATAGCCCGCTTAAATGCCGTACATGTTTGCTCAAACAAAGCTGTTGTATTAGTATTACTATAATGGTGAAGGTTAAGGTTAGATTAAAGGAAAAAGGACTCATCACGTACACTCGCTGACCAAAACAGGTCCATTGTGTTTACTCTTGGTGGTGGACTGAGATTAAAAATACAAAATGAGCGTGGTCTTCTTTTGGGGGAGGTGAAATCTATCCTAATTTTAATTACCTATCATTAAACCAGTTGGTACTCTTTAAGAATCTAAACAGGTCATTTGTCTGTGACTCTGTTACCCCCGCTGTGCTAACAAAGAACCTGGAGCATAGTATGCATAGGTGTCGTTCTTGTAGGGCGGGGCAGTGGTAAAGCAGGTGTTGAAGTAATTCTACCTATTCCCCGTCCCCACAGCTTCCGCGTAAATCATTGGACTCAGCATTCCATTTGCGGAGCATAACCCCAATGGCACAGTGTCCTGTGATTACTCCAGTTATTATGCGGATAGAGGATCAATGAAGTACCAGCAGGGTCTTTGTTTTCATTTTGTTCAGTTTTGGCAATAAAGCGCGCGAGGTAGTGCATTCCTCACTGGATTGCCAGGATGCGTTTGCCTCTTTTTCTATTATATTATATATGATACCGTACAATATTCCTATCGGTGCCAGTATAGACGTATGCTCCTCACAGATGTTCAGAACAGACCTCATCCTTGCCAATTCATCTGCCGTTTCGTTCACTTCTACATTGCCTACTGTCTTCAGACATCCAGCAGATTTTGACTTTGTGATGTTTGATGGTGATGATGGCCAGTCATTTGACTAGCTGTCAAATTTAAGAATTTGCAGTAGATATTCATTGTCAAATCGTCTGTACATGCGCTCGTCGTGTTTTTTTTTTTTTTACGTAACGTCGTACCACTTCCAAAAATATAATAATATTTTTGACAGTCGAAGAAAAGTCTTTCAATTCAGTTGATGTAGTGTGTGGCCAAGTATCAATTCAGTTGACAACTCAGTTTTCAATCGAATTGAATTGTGTGTGGGCTGCTTTAGTCTGCTATTACTCGGTCACTCTTGAGTCATGACTTTTGAAAATACACAAGTGCAAGAGAGAAAAAAGAAGAGATAGAAAAACAACAAACCGGAGAGTCGTTGGTAGATACCCCGTTTATATGCAGAGTCGTAACTGGTTCCAAATACATATAAACGCAGTTCGAGTCCGAATGGGTTCGATTCGACTCGACTCAGCTAACAGAGCTGGGTCGAGTCCGAAAAATGCATGTATACCTGGGTTGGGTGGTTGAACTGACATGTAACCCGTTTATATGTAGAGTCGAGGAGCCGAGTCAGGTTCGAGTTCAGGTTTCGATCTGAGTATTTCTACAGTCCAAATGTGGTTGAACTGACAGATGAGTATAGCAGACACTCTGGCTCTGTGTGTGTGTGATCTCCTGTTTTTTTTTTGTTCGGCGTGGGAAATCGCTTTGTTTTGATTGAGTTCATGGTTAGCTGCGGGAAAGGTTGTGTGTTCAGTTATATCATATTTATTAAATGCAAAAACTGGAACTAAACAGAACACTAACACAATCAAAACTAGAGTGTCTGTTATACTCATCTGTCAGTTGTCGGTATCCATACATTTCAGAGCCAAGGGATAAAAATGTTTCTTTATAGAGCTCTAAACACTTCACGACAAAAGAAAAAATAAAAGACAGCTGTCAAATTAGAGTTATGAAAAAGATTCAACGTATAATATGGCAAGCCTCACAGAATGAGAGTTCAAAATTGGATAGAGAAAAGAGTCATGACTCAAGAGTCAGTGTGTAATAGCAGACTTACAACTCGGTAACCACTGCAGTGAGAAAAGTAAAAATTATATGGCATAAACTTCGAATATTGGAGCGTCTTCTGGCATCCTTAAGTCAATTCCGTCACAACCCGACCGAAGCGGTTATCGCTTGAGGTCACAGATATATATATATACATATTTGATGCAACACCTCATTAAGCGCCTAGGCATAGCTTCTTACAACCACTTGTGTTGTATGCATTACATTTTTTGCACGAATGGAAGGGACCTACAGTTTTGTGCCGTATCCGAAGGGCGATTTACATTTTTGAGAAGTTTTCTCGTGACAACAATACTCTTGTTTGTCAACTGTTCGCGAGGGATGGGACCATGAAAAATCTTTTTGGTCTTTTTTGGGATTGGAACATGAAACCTCACGCGCAGTGGTTCGACACACTAACCACTGTGCCCCGGCTCCCACAGTTTAACTTCACTTCAAAACATCATATTTATTATTTAAACCCTAGAAAATGTTATAAACAATTTGTAATAAACGCAATCACAAATTAACTTGTAACTGTTACAAAATTAAGCGAATGAAACAGCACTTGGGTGACCCGATTCGCGCGTTAAAATGATTTCACACTATGGGACATTTTTCGACTCATACACCAGACAGTCTTTAGCCTCATATACAGGTGTATATGCCTCCCCGGCGTGTAGTTAAACATGTATCTAGTTGAATATGTATGTATGTATGGGTGTATGTATGCATGTATAGATGTATGCATGCACATATGTATATGTAGAGCAAAATTAATAAAATAAAAAATAAACAAGTTCTTTTTGGTTCTTCTGATATGCATTACGTATCATTTTCAACAATTATGGTTTTTTTGGTTTTTTTACGTTTATTTATTTTCTAGTTGTCCATAATTTTTTACGGTTACGTTTCACTTGAACATATTTTTAAATTTACAGGGATGTTCACACGATCCAACATATCTGACAGACTCAAATCTGATCGTGTGAACGCAAGAAACGACGGTCTGTCAGATATTTCGGATGGTTTTCATTTTTTTTTGATATTTTATTGGTTGGACAGACATATCTGATAGTGTGAACGAGTGTCTGTCCGACCTGGAGAAAATTTCATTTCTAAAAATATATTCACGCTGTGTGCTTCTTCACGGAAAATTAAACTGAAATAAAATATGGCTGTTTGCGCAATGTGCAATTCTGGAAAGATTTTTTTTTAAATATACAGAAGTGTACCGGAGACTTGGAAGATAAAAAGTAACAAGTATAAAGATTGATTTCTTCTTCTTCTAAAATTTTATTTATCACAAGCGTACGTCCGCCATTATTGAAAAGTGAACTCTGACGACATGTTTGACAATGTGAACGCTAACCACATCGGTCTGTCCGACATCCATCCGACCAAGGCTGTCAGATATGTTGAACCGTGTGAACCGCCCTAACACCGAGTCTCCACGAGACATATTTATTTCAAACATTATGTCAGACATCATGTTAGAAATTTTTATTTTTTTATACGGTGGGCAAATTATGTCAAGAAATTTCATTTTTAACCATGTCACGTAAGAGCAAGCAACGACCAATTCTTGCACGGCACCGAGTCTCCACGAGCCATATTTATTTCAGACTTCATGTCAGGCACCAATCAGCCGTTTTCTTCGTAGTAAAACTCAAATTGACACTCCCTGTCAAATTTATTTCAGGGTTTATTTCCGCAGAGATGGCAAGAAATGAAAGCAGAAATCGATTTCTTGAAATGAGTCATTTTAAGAAATTTGCGGTCTCCATTGGAAATTTCGATTGCGTGAAATATTTCTTGCAATGAATTATTGCCAATGGAGACCACGGGTAATAAAACGGTCGCCGAACACCACCTAAAGTTTATCTAGTTCTTGGATTGTTGTTATTTCGCAGGCGTTGGTATGGCTGTCAAAAATAAAATTAGATGGCCTTGCACCGCGAACCAGCCGACGGATTTCGGTGTTTAGTGAGACTAAAACAACAGAAAAACATTTTATTTACTTAAAAACTAATAGTAGGGATAATAATTGCAGTTGCCAAGCAATCTACTGTTTGATTCATCAAGTGACTTGGATTCATTTCATACTGAGCAAAGAGTAGACTCGCTCTTTTCCAGCAGAAGCTCAAGTTCGGAAGATTCAAACATGAATGAACTGGATGGTCAAGGAAATCTGGAGAGCTTTATGGACAAAATAGATACATACAGTGCTGACGAATTCAACCAAAACTTCAGGATAAAGCGTTCAACAGTAGACTTTCTTACATGTAAGTATAATGCTACCTTTGCCGTTTCTAGGTCTTGCCTCCTCTTCTAGGTAAATATCTACCTGGGTCCTAATTAAATGCCTTCTCTTCGTTACTCTTGTATTTGCAAACCGTCACCTGGTGGTTAGGTTTGTTATGAAACATCAGTAACTACAGATGCATAGTTAAACGTTCTTGCTATCTTAAATGATACTGTGAGTGTTACTGCTGAAGCCGCGGTCGACGGCAACATCTGTAGTGTTAACAATCTGTCGGCAATTAGTCCAATTAAATCGTTTAAATCAACGGTGTTGATCATATGGCTGCATGTACATATATAAATTTGTGGTTCATCCCTAAGTCGGGCAATGCGAATTAGCGAGCTACATCGAAAGACTATTGGACGTTATGTACATATCAGAGGCGTTTTGGAGATTTCTGTTCCTTTGCGCTCCAGTCAATATAGCTTTTGAAAAGCCCGATCTATACGAGTAGCCTTGCACCATTTGGCTTCACAAATAAAAGCAGTCCCTCTGAAGATGTTAACGGCGGAACCCTTCCCACAGGCGACGTTTTCTCGCCTCTTGTGGTCTCGTGTTATAGTTGACGACCTACAAGTCTAGAGTTAGCCAATTACTTTCATCGAAATTCGTACTCGCAAATTCCTAAAAAATGATGTTGAATTGCCATATCGGTGAACGGAAGACTACACGTAATTTGTATGTATGGTATATTGTTGCTAGATCTACCAACAACACGATACAAATTACGTGACCAGTGATCCGTTCACGGATGTAGCAATTTGACCACTGATTTTCTTCACATCACAGACAGAACACATTTTGTCTTTTTCGTTAGAATAACGTCTAATTCAATCTTGATCCATTCGGAGTTTTCCCAAAGCAGTCAGTTGAGTCTATTTTTATTTATTCACGGCGACCTGTCTCAACTGTTGGACTGTCCTGCGCCAAGTTTTTTATTTTATTTAAATATGTGCGCCATACAGTTATCATCCTTTCGCAGTGTGTGACCGATCCACTGCCACTTATCACTGTTTGCTGCTCGATTTTTCACCATAAAGCACCAAAGTGTTGTCGCTTTTCTGTGACTGAGATCACTTGCATTTCGGACAGCATACCAAACTCCGCCCTAACTTTTGCTATTCAGTTGTTTGGCTCAAATTCGCTACCAGCGTCAACCGAGAAAAACATTGTTTTCGAGATTGATGAGCTGTAAATACGATTGCGAAATTTTTCATTAGTTCCATAAGTAGGATTCAACTCAGTTCCGCCACGTATCGGCTCAACACTATAGCATGTCACTGACTGACGTCAAAAAAGTAGGTGTGATAGTATACAGTGTTTGTCCAACACTACATCGAACGGGACAATGCATCTTCGTAGCTAGCCTTTACAATAACCACCAGTTTCCTCAGAACAGCTCTTCTGTGAAAGGTAGGCTATAGAAACTCTCTGTTTACACTATCGAATGCATTTTAAAAACCAATAATAAGCAAGTGCAATTAACGATTTTAATTGCTCGACATTTTTCGATTTGCTTTCGCTCTTCGAAGTATATGCGGATATCCATGCCTTATGACCTAGCTTGATACTCGTACGCTTGGTGTGAGGCGTATATTTTGTTGCTTCTTTCCTATACGATTTAATGTAGCCCAAATAGGTAATTAAATAAGTCTTTTGAACACTTCTTCATCTTTCAGCTATTTACAGCCAAACTGAAGAAGTTATTTTGCCAGACGCGGTAACACCCCCTATCGATTACAGGAGGGACATCCACATGTACATTTGGTATGTTACACACTTCATGGGCTACAAAGAACTTGGCGACTTGTTCGGTGTAACAAGAAGGTCTAGTGAGGCTGCCGTTCGTCGGGTCTGTCATTGGCTTATATCCATTGGCCATGAGCACATAAAATGGCCTCTTGGGCAAGACGTGAACGATACGTGTAGAAAATTCGAACAGATAGCTCAGATTCCCGGAGTTATTGGGGCTATAGAATGCACACGCATATCCGTTAAACCGCCAAAACCTATCAAACATTGGTACTACAAAAAACAATATAGTAGTTACAGCATAGTCCTGCAAGTAGTTGTCGATGCAGATCGAAAGTTTATTGATATTTGCGTTGGCGAGCCAGGGTCTCAACGTGATATTACAATCCTACGAAAATCTGAGTTATATCAAAGAGCTCGAAGCAATTTTACAGACACATTCCCTGGCAACACATTTATTCTGGGTGACTTAGCGTACGCTCCATCGAGCTGGATAATTCCACCTTATAGGCTAAGTCGGCATATTCTCAAAGCACAGAGAAACTTCAACTGTATACACACCAAGACAAGGATAGTAGTCGTGAATGCATTGGTTTTGTTAAAGGAGAGGTTCCATAGACTGTCGATGTTCAGCAAAGAAACAAATTTATCCGCAGTCACAAATCTTGTGGCGAGTACTTGTGTGTTGCATAACATTTGCATAGAAAAGAAGGATGAGTATGGTAATGGTACCACAATATATTATGACGCGGACAGCGATGATGAGGAATGTGTTGTTGAAAACTCTGATCAAGATAATCCAGCCAACAGACGGCTAATATTGTTCAAAGACCTAGAGTCGAGGAATATCATTTGAGATCCTGAAACTTGTCATTTCAAAAAAAATAGAAATAAAAAAGCTTTTTTTAACTACTAAGATTGCAATTGATTCTTGAGTTTTTTTTTTTTTTTTTGTAGTTTTCCACTGGAATTTAGGTAGTTCAGTTTTTTTTTGTTGTTGATTTACAGGTTCTGATAAAATTTATTGAAAATTGAAGCTAAGCCTAAATTCAGTCAGTTGCTATAGGCTAGAAATGAAGTGCACTTGAAATTTGGCAAAATCATTCAAAACAGAATTATTTTCAGAACTTTTCAAAACTTTGTAGTTGTATTTTGGACATTGGTCAGATATTGATTTCGAATAAAACTTGAGATCAATATAAAATGTAACACTTACAATCTGCCGCCCAGAATACAAAATCACCCCTGACCAATATAACCATTACATAAAAGCCCTCGATACTCGCTTTGCTGTAGGCGGGGACTTTAATGCCAAGTATACTGACTGGGGTGCAGGGATTACAAATAATAAAGGTAAAACCCTACTAAATACACTAAAAATTAACAACTAAAAGAACCAACATACTGGCTAACCAATAAAAATTTGAAACCTGATTTAATTGACTTGCATCTATAGAAACATTAGGACCCATTCGGAAATGCAAACTCTACTTCTCCTGCAAAGCAAGAGCAACAAAGCAGTTGCAACGTCGAAAGCACACGACTGCAATGTATAACAATCGACGTTTTCAAACTTTTTTGCTCTAAAAAAGACAAGAAACATTTTCTCCTTGTTTTTTTTTTTTTCTTATTTTATTTATTTACATTTACTTTTCTTGGTTTTTTTTTTCGGGAGCAATCACCGTTCGCCAGCAAAAGAGAAAAGTAGTTTGTATGCTTGTTACGCAACACGCTTTTTAAAGCTGCTTGATTTTATCTACATTTGCGCCCCCTTCGGGTAGGGGACAGAATATACCAAGGAAGGCATGCCTGTCGTAAGAGGCGACCATAATCCACTAAAGCGGAGACGAAAACTTCGCAAAAATGGCAATAGTAAAACAAATGACCCGGTCCTGGCAGGGGGTTTGTGTGTAGAATTTACTGAACTACCCAGTAAAAATAATTCAGTTAAATCAAATATGGGAATGAACAAAACAACAAATATAAATACCCAAGAATGCTCCAGAAGAAGTTCACTCACGCCGAGAACTCCACCAAAAACAATTGCGCCAAAAAACCTTACGGTCAAAGATAGCGCTATTATTGTAAGTATTTCAACAAACAAAGAAAAATCTGGAATTGAAACCAGTGTAGTGGAAAGTGAACATAAAGCAGATTCACAAGCGAAAGCAAAACAAACAGCTATTACAACGAATGACAAGCTGAACTTAAAGCAAGGAAAGGTCTGGAAGAAATTATTACAAGTCTGCAAAACCAGATAAAAGCTTTAGAAACAAAAGTTTCCCTGTTGGACTGTACCAATAAATACCCAGTCCAACCAATCCAGATGGGAAAAAAGAATACCTCACAGATGAAGAAAGCTTGCAGGAGAAACAGAAGGACATCTGAAGAAGAGCAAAGGCCAACGAGAAAAAGCAAGGCAGAAAAAAGTCCTGAACATCTGCAAGAAACCTTGATAGTGTGGCTATGACAAAGCATGCAAATTTACCAGCTAAGACGAATGATAAAAGGCTTGAAAAGACAGCCATTACCACCACCAATAATGATCTCTGGAGTAGACAGATTTGGTGAGTTAAAAACAATAATTGAACAAACAACGAAGAAAACATGCAAGTTCACATCATATAGCAACAATAATTGAAAATAAGTGTCGATGACAGTGACACTTATAGAGAAATCACTGATGAATTGAGACGAAAATGAAGCTGCAATGGCACTCATATGAAAATAAAGCTACTAGACCACTTAAAGTAGTAGCCAGAGGTCTTCACTTTTCATGTGATAAACACGATATTGTTGAAGACTTAGCGAGTAAAAAATTCAAAATGTTGGATGCCAAAAACCTAATTAAAAAAGAAAGAATAAAAGACGCTGATGGGGAGCTAACGACAAGAAGTAGAAAACTACCTCTTTATGCTCTACTTTCACAATCAAGAAGATGCCGAAAAAGTTTACGATATAAAATCAATAATGGGTATTGTTGTTAAGATTGAGCCTCTTCCAAGAAGTCCCAAGTCAATACCTCAATGCAAACGATGCCAAGCCTTTGGGCATACGCAAAGTTATTGCAAAAGAGATTTTGCATGCGTTAAATGTGAAGGAAAACATCCAACAAATGGCTGCCCACTAAAGAAGGATGACAAAGCGAAATGTATCAACTGTCATGGAAATCACCCAGCTAGTTACAGAGGTTGTCCAGTTGCAATACAATATCAAGAAAGGAAAAACAGAGTTACTAGCAATCACCAAAACCCACGCAAAAATAAAAACAAGCAATAAGTAAATATCGAAATCAATATAGTAGACAAAGTACCAATTGCTGTTAGAACAAATACACTGATTGTGAATAACAAATCGTATTCCCAAATTCTGAAAAATACACATAAAGAAGAAGAAATTTCAGGAAAAGAAATGCTTTTTACTATTATTCAAAGATTGGATAATCAAGATAAAATAAATAAGCAAAGAAGTTTCCACAGGAAAAAACCAACAAAATAATAATGATTAAAAATCTGAAAGTCGCAACCTGGAATGCAAACGGTTTACTCCAACATATCTCTGAATTTCAGGTATTTCTATGCAATGAAGATATTGATGTTTACCTGATTTCTGAAACGCACTTCAAACAGGGAATAAAGATTAGAATTCCTGGGTACCTCTGTTACCACTCTCCCCATCCAGCTGACACTGCCAGGGGAGGTAGTGCTGTCATTGTAAAAAGTATTTTGGAACCTCACGAATTGCCAAAAATAGCAAAACAAACCATGCAAGTAGCTACAATAAACGTTTTGACTAAAAACAAGGAAATTAAAATAGCTGCTATATACTGCCCACCCAGGCATTCGCCTACAGAGGAAGATCTTAATAACCCTTTTCAAATCCTAGGCAACAACTTTATCATTGGAGGTGACTTCTATGCAAAACACACCTACTGGGGGTCAAGATTAATAACGACACAAAGCAGGGCGATATTTTAACTGCGATTTTATTTCGACTGGTTCGCCCACTTATTTGCCATCCGACCCAGCGAAAATACCAGATCTTATTGACTTCTTCATAACGAAGGGAATCAATAGAAAAGAGGTAAAAGTTAAAAACAGTGATGATCTGTCGTCGGATCATACGCCCATAATCCTAACGGTCAACGGCATGTCAATAGAACAGATAAAAAACGTAAGACTTACCAACAAAAGAACGAACTGGTGTAAATTTAAAGAACTTCTCGAAGGATTTATTAACCTTAGTTCTCCATTGGTTACGTCAAACCATATTGACATTGAAGTGGAGCAATTCATTGCCGATATACAACAGGCAGCAGAAGATAGTACACCGATATATCAACAAAAAAAAACAAACTTCGGTAAAATATACCATAGAAATTAGGGAACTAATATTAGAAAATAGAAAAAGCTCGCAGGAAATGGCAAATGACAAGATATCCTGGCGACAAAACTATATTTAATAGACTAAATAACAAACTTCAAAAAACATGGGTGAATTTAAAAATAGATCTCTAAATAAATACCTTCGTAACTTAACAGCTGACAAAGTCACAGACTATCCCCTTTGGAAGGCTGCCAAACGTTTGAAGAGACCTCAAGCGCAAGATCACCCGTTGAAAACATCTGATGGGAAATGGATCGGCGATCCAAAGGAAAAGGTTAAACTCTTTTGTCAGCACCTTTCAAATGTTTTCAAACCGTTTCCACCTAGGGTAGCAAGTGAAGATGTTGATTTCTATAACAGAGTAGACGAAAAGGAAATTCCTTATGTTTCGTTAAGAGAGATCGAGACATGTATTCATAAACTAAATAATAGAAAATCACCAGGTTATGATCTTATAACTGCTCAAATCTTGAAGGAACTTCCTTCAACTGCATTGTTGAAGCTCAAGCTTATAATTAATGCTTGCTTTAAACAAAGGTATGTCCCACATCACTGGAAGATAGCAGAAATTATTGTTATTCCTAAACAAGGTAAACCTTTATCAAAGGTTACCTCATATAGGCCAATCTCACTTTTACCGTTATTTTCAAAACTTTTCGAGAAACTCCTTAAAAGGTTAGACCCAATTATAGAGCAAAGAAAGCTTATCCCTACCCA
Organism: Brachypalpus laphriformis; assembly: GCA_945910035.1. Classification (NCBI taxonomy): domain Eukaryota; kingdom Metazoa; phylum Arthropoda; class Insecta; order Diptera; family Syrphidae; genus Brachypalpus; species Brachypalpus laphriformis. The sequence goes on from OX246756.1 coordinate 43,494,878, forward strand.
TCAATTCGGGTTTAGGAATAAACACTCGTCGGTAGACCAGGTGTATCGTATAACTAATGTTATAGAAAAGGCACTGGAAGAAAAACTGTTCTGCAATATTCTTAGACGTTGCACAAGCTTTTGATAAAGATTGGCATAAGGGTTTAGAGTATAAACTTCATAGGGATCTACCTAGACAGTACTATGAGATCCTTAAATCTTATATAGGTAATAGATTCTTTAGAGTTCGTTATGGCTTAGCGTATTCTGAACTTAACGAAATACAAGCAGGTGTTCCACAGGGAAGTGTTCTAGGACCCACGCTGTATTTATTACATACGAGTGATATACCGCATGCGAGTGATACCACGATAGCCACATTTGCAGACGACACTGCTCTTCTATCAACAGATGGATGTGTGGCTAAAGCTACAGAAAAACTACAAAATTCAATTAACGAGATATGTGATTGGACGCAGCGATGGCGAATTAAACTTAATGAGAAAGTCCATCCATATAAATTTTACAAATAAAAAAATAACGAATCTTCCTGTGGTTATTAATAATCAAGTAGTTCCTTACTCTAACACAGCTAAGTATCTCGGTATGAATCTGGATACTAAACTGAAATGGAAGGAACATGTGAAAAAGAAAGTAGAAGATCTAAATATTAGATATAGAAAACTTTATTGGTTGTTAGGATATAACTCAGAACTGTCCATTGAGAATAAAATCCTATTATACAATCAGATATTAAAACCCGTTTGGACATATGGTATCCAATTATGGGGTTGCAGAAAGAAAACAAATGTTCAAATGTTGCAAACATTTCAAAATAAGGTCCTTCGGGGAATAGTGAATGCCCCATGGTACATTAGAAATAGTGACTTGCATCGAGATTTGCAGATCGACCTCGTACATAGCTATACAATTAAAAAGTACGCAATGCGTCACAACGAGCGTTTGCAGATGCATATCAATCCTGAGATAGAGGATGTCTTAAATGTACGAAATAATATTCGTAGGTTAAGAAGAACGAAGCCCCATGAACTTTTTTGACAATTACGAGAGCCTGTATTTATATTATAATACCTTCTCAAACCCGACTTAACGTTGAAAATAAAATCTTTGTCGATCACTAGTTGATTGGTCATAATCAAGGAGGTGTTTTTAGTGCGGTTAGAGTCCCACACTACTTTGGGTTTCTAACCCCACTGTGTCTTTCGAGATTTTCACCTTCATAAAAAAAAAAAGTTGCCAAGCAATCTACTGTTTGATTCATCAAGTGACAGCGTCAGCGACTTGGATTCATTTCATACTGAGCAAAGAGTAGACTCGCTCTTTTCCAGCAGAAGCTCAAGTTCGGAAGTTTCAGACATGAATGAACTGGATGGTCAACGAAATCTGGACAGCTTTATGCACAAAGTAGATGCGTACAGTGGTAACGAATTCAATCAAAACTTCAGGATAAAGCGTTCAACAGTAGACTTTCTTACATGCAAGTATAATGCATACTTAACTACAGATGCATAGTTAAACATTCTGGCTATCTTAAATGATACTGTGAGTGTTACTGCTGAAGCCGCGGTCGACGCAACATATGTAGTGTTAACAATCTGTCGGCAATTATCCAATTACTTACTTACTTACTTACTTAGATGGCGCGACGGTCCGGGGTGGACCTGGGCCTCAACCAACAAACCTCTCCAGCTAGCACGATTACAAGCCAGCTGCCTCCAGTTGCGCACGCCAAGTTGGTTGAGCTCCCCCTCCACTTGTTTGCGCCACCTACCGCGAGGTCGTCCTCTACTGCGTCGTCCATCCGGAGTGGATTCGAAAACTTTCTTAGCGGGAAGGTTGGGCTCCATCCGCTCTAAATGACCCAGCCATCTTAGTCGCTGTATGTGAACTCTTCTGGCTAAGTCGATGTCCTTGTACAGGCCGTATAGCTCGGCATTGTACCTTCTCCTCCACTCACCGTCCATGCAGACGGGACTAAAGATCGCTCGAAGAACTTTTCTCTCCAAATAACCAAGGGCATCCTCATTCGGTTTTGTCAAAGCCCATGCCTCTGCGCCATACAGCAAGGACTGGGATGATTAGAGTCTTATAAAGAGTTACCTTAGTAGTTCGAGATAGGGCTTTGGTACTCAATTGCCGTTTTAGTTCATAGAAACAACGATTGGCAAGAGTAATTCTTCGTGTGATCTCCCTACTGATGTTATTTGCGAGTTCACCATAGAGCCTAGGTAGACAAAATCCTTTACGACCTCAAAATTATATCTGTCTATTGTGGCGTTCTGTCCAAGACGCCGATGTTGGGTGTCCTTTTTTGTAGACAGCATATATTTTGTTTTACTTTCATTGACCGCTAGACCCATCTTTGCTGCCTCGATCTCAATACTCGTAAATGTCCCATTGACTGCCCGCTGAGTTCTTCCGATTATGTCAATGTCATCGGCATAAGCGAGTAGTTGTACAGACTTGTAAAAGATTGTACCTCCGGTGTTGGCTTGTGAGTTTCGTACAATTCTCTCAAGTACTATATTAAAGAGATCGCATGATAGTGCGTCACCTTGTCTAAGACCTTTCCTGACATCGAACGGTTCGGTGATGTTCTTACCGACTTTGATGGAGCAGCGAGAGTTCTCCATCGTCATTCTGCGCAAACGGACGAGCTTGGCAGGGATGTCAAGACTAGACATGGCTCTGTATAACTCGTCTCCATACACGCTATCATAGGCAACTTTGAAATCGATGAAGAGGTGGTGCGTATCGATTTTGTATTCATGGGTTTTTTCCAAGATCTGCCGTAGTGTGAATATTTGGTCAATGGTGGACTTTCCCGGCCTGAAACCGCATTGATAAGGACATATCAGGTTGTTGACGATGGGTTTTAGGCGTTCATATAATACGGCAGACAGGCTCTTATATGCGATGTTGAGGAGACAGATACCTCTGTAATTGGCACAGTTCAGAGGGTCTCCTTTCTTCAGGATCGGGCAAACGATGCTGAGGTTCCATTCATCGGGCATACTTTCGTCCGACCAGATTTTACAGATGAGCTGGTGCATGCTCCTTACCAACTCATCTCCTCCTGCCTTGAAAAGTTCAGTCCAATTAAATCGTTTAAATCAACGGTGCTGATCATATGGCTGGATGTATATAAATTTGTGGTTCATCCCTAAGTCGGGCAATGCGAATTAGCGAGCTACACCGAAAGACTATTGGACGTTATGTATTGGGTTTTTTTGGAAGTGGCGTTTATCGCTTCAGAAAATCTCTGTGTATAAAACCGTTATGAAAACATTTTTTTTCCCCGTAGAGAGGATTATTCTTTACATTGTTACGCGAATTTGTTTTGATCGGACGTGTTTTAAGTGCTCAATTTTTTTTTTAAATGGGAGATAAAAAAATGCATTTTAGGCATATTTTGCTTTTTTTCTTTAAAAAAAAGTGTCAAAGCGACAGGTGCGCAACGGGGGATTTGTATCGTGAATGGAGATTCGGCAATTAACGCTGGTTTACACGCTTTCGTTCCGGCAATACAGACCTTGCTGATGCTGCTCGCTCTGGACGTCCACCCACCACAGACGACGATCAAATCTTAGCTGCAGTTAGCGTTGACAGACATTTGACGACACGAGAGATCGGTCAGATGTTTAACATTGCCCATACAACCGTTTCACAGAGACTGAAAAGGCTTGGAATGTCGGAAAAGGTGGACGTTTGGGTTCCTCACGAACTCATTGGTGCATTGGAGCATTTGGCGGGATTGGCGAGGTGTCCTATACTTCGAGTTGCTTCCACGCAATGAGACAATAAATGCCATCAAATATTGCTCTCAGCTCGACAATTTGAAACAGGCAGTGGAAGACAAACGGCCAGAGTTAGTGAACAGGATTTTCCACCATGACAACGCCAGACCACACACAGCTTTTGTGACAAAAGAAAAGCTAAATTCCTTTGGCTGGGAGGTAATGCAGCACCCACCGTACTCTCCAGACCTTGCGCCGTCTGACTACCACCTATTCCGCTCCCTCCAAAACGATTTGGATGGAATTTAATTCCGAGCAGGACATAAAAACGCACCTGGAAAACTTTTTTAGCCAAAAGTCTACTGATTTTTACAAAAGAGGAATAATGTCTCTTCCAGAACGTTGGAAGAATGTAATAGATCGGAATGGACAATATTTGATGGATTAAATATATGAATTTAAACCAAAAATGTGTATTTAACTTTAACCAAAAAAAAAAAAAATCCGCAAAACAACCCAATACATATCAGAGGCGTTTTGGAGATTTCTGTTCCTTTGCGCTCCAGTCAATATAGCTTTTAAAAAGCCCGATCTATACGAGTAGCCTTGCACCATTTGGCTTCACAAATAAAAGCAGTCCCTCTGAAGATGTTAACGGCGAAACCCTTCCCGCAGGCAATGTTTTCTCGCCTCTTGTGGTCTCGTGTTATAGTTAACGACCTACAAGTCTAGAGTTAGCCAATTAGTTCCATCGAAATTCGTACTGGCAAATTACTACAAAATGATGTTGAATTGCCATATCGGTGAACGGAAGATTGTACACGTTATTTGTATGTATGGTATATTGTTGCAAGATCTACCAACAACACGATACAAATTACGTAACCAGTGATACGTTCACGGATGTAGCAATTTGACCACTGATTTTCCTCACATCTCACAGACAGAACACAATTTGTCTTTTTCGTTAGAGTAACGTCTAATTCAATCTTGATCCATTCGGAGTTTTCCCAAAGCAGTCAGTTGAGTCTATTTTTATTTATTCACGGCGACCTGTCTCAACTGTTGGACTGTCCTGCGCCAAGTTTTTTTTTTTTTATTTAAATATGTGCGCCATACAGTTATCATCCTTTCGCAGTGTGTGACCGATCCACTGCCACTTATCACTGTTTGCTGGTCGATTTTTCACCATAAAGCACCAAAGTGTTGTCGCTTTTCTGTGACTGAGATCACTTGCATTTCGGACAGCATACCAAACTCTGCCCTAACTTTTGTTATTCAGTTATTTGGCTGAAATTCGCTACCAGCGTCAACCGAGAAAAACATTGTTTTCGAGATTGATGAGCTGTAAATACGATTGCGAAATTTTTCATTAGTTCCATAAGTAGGATTCAACTCAGTTCCGCCTCGTATCGGCTCAAAACTATAGCATGTCACTGACTGACGTCAAAAAAGTAGGTGTGATAGTATACATTGTTTGTCCAACACTACATCGAACGGGACAATGCATCTTCGTAGCTAGCCTTTACAATAACCACCAGTTTGCCCAGAATAGCTCTTCCGTGAAAGGTAGGCTATTGAAACTCTCTGTTTACACTATCGAATGCATTTTAAAAACCAATAATAAGCAAGTGCAATTAACGCTTTTAATTGCTCGAAATTTTTCGATTTGCTTCCGCTCTTCGAAGTATCTGCGGATATCCATGCGTTATGACCTAGCTTGGTGTGAGGCGTATATTTTGTTGCTTCTTTCCTATACGATTTAATATAGCCCAAATAGTTAATTAAATAAGTCTTTTGAACACTTCTTCATCTTTCAGCTATTTACAGCAAAACTGAAGAAGTTATTTTGCCAGACGCGGTGACACCCCCTATCAATTACAGGAGGGACATCCACATGTACATTTGGTATGTTACACACTTCATGGGTTACAAAGAACTTGGCGTCTTGTTTGGTGTAACAAGATTGTCTAGTGAGGCTGCCGTTCGTCGGGTCTGCCATTGGCTTATATCCATTGGCCATGAGCACATAAAATGGCCTCTTGGGCAAGACGTGAACGATACGTGTAGAAAATTCGAACAGATAGCTCAGATTCCCGGAGTTATTGGGGCTATAGAATGCACACGCATATCCGTTAAACCGCCAAATGCTAACAAACATTGGTATTACAAAAAACAATATAGTAGTTACAGCATAGTCCTGCAAGTAGTTGTCGATGCAGATCGAAAGTTTATTGATATTTGCGTTGGCGAGCCAGGGTCTCAGCGTGATATTACAATCCTACGAAAATCTGAGTTATATCAAAGAGCTCGAAGAAATTTTACAGACACATTCCCTGGCAACACATTTATTCTGGGTGACTTAGCGTACGCTCCATCGAGCTGGATAATTCCACCTTATCCGGAAGGTCGGCATATCCTCAAAGCACAGGGGAACTTCAACCGTGTACACACCAAGACAAGAATAGTAGTCGTGAATGCATTAGTTTTGTTAAAGGAGAGGTTCCATAGACTGTCGATGTTCAGCGAAGAAACAAATTTATCTGCAGTCACAAATCTTGTGGCGAGTACTTGTGTGCTGCATAACATTTGCATAGAAAAGGAGGATGCGTATGGTAATGGTACCACAATATATTATGACGAGGACAGCGATGGTGGGGAATGTGTTGTTGGAAACTCTAATAAAGATAATCCAGCCAACAGACGACTAATATTATTCAGACACCTAAAGTCGAGGAATATCATTTGAGATCCTGAAACTTGTCATTTCAAAAAAATAGAAATAAAAAAACATAGGCGGGGACTTTAATGCCAAGCATACTGACTGGGGTGCACGGATTACAAATAATAAAGGGAAAAACCCTACTAAATACACTAAAATTTAACAACTAAAAGAAGCAACATACTGGCTAACCAATAAAAAGGCAAAACCTGATTTAATTGACTTGCACCTATAGAAATATTAGGACCCATTCGGTAATGCAAACTCTACTTCTCCTGCAAAGCAAGAGCAACAAAGCAGTTGCAACGTCGATAGCACACGACTGCAATGTATAACAATCGACGTTTTCAAACTTTTTTGCTCTAAAGAAGACAATAAACATTTTCTCCTTGTTTTTTTTTTTCTTATTTTATTTATTTACATTTACTTTTCTTGGTTTTTTTTCGGGAGCAATCACCGTTCGCCAGCAAAAGAGAAAAGTGGTTTGTATGCTTGTTATGCAACAAGCTTTTTAAAGTTGCTTGATTTTATCTACATTTGCGCCTCCTTCGGGTAGGGGACAGAATATACCCGAGGAAGGCATGCCTGTCGTAAGAGGCGACTAAAATCCACTAAAGCGGAGACGAAAACTTCGCAAAAATGGCAACAGTAAAACAAATGACCCGGTCCTCCTGGCAGGGGGTTTGTGTGTAGAATTTACTGAACTACCTAGTAAAAATAATTCAGTTAAATCAAATATGGCAATGAACAAAACAACAAATATAAATACCCCAGGTGGCAGACCAGGTAAACTGGAAAATCCACCCTCCTCGGAGGTCGGTCCCATGGATTCTGGGGGGACCCTTTATTGCTTCTTTAACAAAGTTCCAGAAGAAGTTCACTCACGCCGAGAACTCCACCAAAAACAATTGCGCCAAAAAACCTTACGGTCAAAGATAGCGCTATTATTGTAAGTATTTCAACAAACAGAAAGAAAAATCTGGAATTGAATCCAGTGTAGTGGAAAGTGAACATAAAGCAGATTCACAAGTGAAGCAAAAACACAACACCCAAAGTTTATGGTATTCCTTTGGGTTGACCCTGAGGCCCGCGAGCCCACCTCAACCTTCGACGAAAAATACCTTCACACGACAATCTACGAATTTTAGTGCAAAAAGTATGCGAACGGACATATTGTTGAGCCTACAAACGATCAACCTTAATTGAAATCTGGCTGATTCAAACAATGGGTGGTGTGAATAAAAATTTAGTGTGAGTGTTCCCTTAACATTTTGGAGCGAACACTCCATTTGGGGTGAATAAAAATAACTTTCGTTGAGTTTAACGAAAACCCTTCACTCACATATTTTGACAGTTGAGTGTACGCTCGATTTTGGTGTGAATAAAAACGAAATCTGTCGAGTATGCACTTGAAGTAGTTGATTGTGCAAAGAACGACACTTCAAATTAAACAATAATGGAAAATACATTCTGCGACGAAGAATACTTGTACGAAATCGGTGAAAAACCTTCAAAAAAGAGGAGATTTTCTATGAGTGAAGAAGATTTTATTAGAATTATACAGTGCTATCCTTGTTTGCTGGATAAAAGCCAAACTCCAGCCATGAAAAATAAAAAACGAGTAGCGATGCAAAGTGTGGAAGAAAAAATCAAAAAACTCCATGGGATTGATCTCAACACCTCTCAAATCAAAAAAAAAAAATCGAAAACTTGAAGGCGCGCCTCAAATTAAAAGGAGATAAAAATAAGACGGGCAATTTTCCAATAATTTTAAAAGCCCACGAGAAGCAGTTGCTGGATTTGATGGATTACAAAAATAATCCAACTATTATCACATAAAGAAACCTTGAATTATTGATGATATTTCATTTCTTCTGGATTTTCCCCGCTTGTAAATAGTATTATTCTCTTCAGAAGGTTCCGGTATAGGCTCATCTCACTCTCTGGAAAGTCTTCGTCGTTGAGATATTTTGCTATATTATGAAAAACAAAACAAGCTACTACAATTTTAGGTACTTTTTCTGTAGCTAGTCTAACTCGGGAAGCCAATAAAGGGAATCTTCGTTTTACTTGTCCAAACATACTCTCAATAATTACTCTTTCCCGAGTATGTAATTTATTATATTTTTTTGCGGCTTCTGTTACTGGATTCTTAAAAGGCGTCATAATCCATGGTGTTAAACCATAGCCTTCATCTGCAAGAATAATGGCTCCAGCTGGATTATGGTTAATAATATAAAAAAAGAGCTGAATTTCGCCAAATTCTTGAATCATGCACAGATCCTGGCCACTGAACATCAACACTTGTGAAGCATTCCTTAGCATTACACGTGGCCTGCACATTCAAAGAGAAATATCCCTTGCGATTTAGGTACTCATCGCCATGCAAATGAGGCTTTAATATTTCAACATAGAGCTCCTATTGCACTGGGAAAACAGTATTTGGATTGTCATTCTTGCTTAGCTTCTCTCATTTCCTCGATCGATGATGGAAATTTGGTCCATAGATTTGATTTAGCACATATAGCACAACAAACTTGCCAGACTATTTTCGATACAGTGGATCTATGAATCCCTATGTCTTCACCAACTCCGACTTGGAATCCCGGGTCACCAATGTATCTTAGGAATATTTTCATCTTCTCAACTTTTGGTATAGCAGCACCACGGGTTTCTTCAGCAATATCGGAAGGGAATTGATTGCATAAATATTCCACGTTAAGAAACTCGAATCGGTACAGGCTCTTAAAATTATCCCCTGTGCCGCCGAAACGCCGTGAAGTATAATTTTTGATTTTTCGCGTTTGTATATTTAAAAACATTATATATTTTTTCTTTTGTGCACACTTTTGTAAAAAAATTGTAAACAAATTTGACAAATGAATTTGATAGCTCTCCACTCCAGTTTTCAAACGTCAACTTGAGTGGAAGAACCTATTTAGAGGGAAATTTTTATTCACACCGAATTGAGTGTTCCCTTTAACGAAAACACTTTGTTCAAGAGGGTTTACTCGGAGTGTTCACTCAGTTTTTATTCACACCACCCAATATTGCGAATTAACATTGATGATGTGTAGGACCCTTAAGCACCTTACACACAATCAATGTTACCAGGCAAGTAATATTGATTAACTTTCGTCAGTTAACATATTGGCAAACTTGTGCCTACACACGTAGCAATGAACATAACAATGGCTGCATTCACGTGTACACAACAGTTATAATTTTTCAACTGAATGGCACCGCTCACTCAACATGTTCACTGAGCGATCGCCATTTTATGTAGCGAAAAATTTTTACTCAACTTGTTTTTCCGCGGCAATTTTGTGCTTGACTTATCGATGTTGTGGTGAAAACTTAAAAATGAGTGCCGCTATCACATAGACGGCACCGACAAAAGTAGCAATCCATTCATGGAAATGTAGCGATGATTTCACAACTGTTGTGTACACGTGAATGCAGCCAATGTTTGCATTATATTCAGTCATTTCGCTATTGCCAAGAATTGTCAGGGACATTGAAGAAAATGAAATCGATTTTGATCTCCATCAATGACAACAAATTTGTTTCGACTTTCAACATTGTTGAGCCTACATACGATAAATTTTAATTGAAATGTGACTGATTCAACAATATTGCCAATTAACATTGATGGTGTGTATGGTCCTTATGTCACTTATGTAAATAATCGTTTCCATGTGGTATTGCAGTACGTACCATGGTATTAATTCTACCTGTCTGGCACACACATTATTGTTTTTTGTCTGATTTGTGCATATTGCTTTGGTATGAGATTTTTACCCCACAAACGTTACTTTTTATCAAATTCCTACAAGCTGTTCCTAACCAAGCGGGTTGAAAATTGACTGAAGCAATTTGAGATAAATTCGCTTTAAGCTTTCAACAGTAGGACTGCCAATTTTTTCTGATACTCTGGTATTCGTCATGTTTTTTTTAAAGGAAAAGGCATTGACTTATAAATATATGGACTGCTAGTGAAATGTCACTTTCATACTAGTCGCGTTTTGTTGTCCCCGTGAAGTGGTTCAGTTCAAATTTTTACACAGGATGCAAAAACAACAATTGAACCAGCAGGGGGAAAACAAAACGCGGCTAATATGTCTGCAGAAAAATATTTTCCAACATCTCCAGCTCCTTTTTTTCAAAGCTGTGTAGAACAAAAACAAAATATCCGCCATCATAGATATCCACCATAGAAGCTTGCGCCATCCGTGTTTGTTCAAGTGTAAAAAACGGTTCACATTTATGTGGTTTTCCATTGGGCAAAAAGGAGTACTCTTTTTGTGTTCCGCACAGAAAAGCACTCCCAATCATGTTCTATTGGGTGTTTGGAGTGCTGTTCCGGGAGTGTTTTTCTCTTCCGGATTTCATTTGGGAGTGCTTTCAAAATGCACTCATGCATATAAACCCTTACATCGGACTACTTGTCAAAGTCATACGGTACAATACGCATTCTTTTGTTTATTTTATTTTTTCAGTTGGGGCAAGTTAGTAGAAACAAATTTTACATAGATATAATTAAAAAAATTGATAATATATTAATAAAAACATGATAGAATTGCTAATGTGGTTTTCCATTAGGCAAAAAGAAGCCATTTCTTGCTTTATTTTTCTGTGAAAAATGTAAACAAAAATTAAACGTTCACCAACACACACAAAAGTAAGCAGAAGACGATTTCACATGTTCCATTGGAATCAAAAAGGAGTGAAATCGGAAGTGAAACCAAAGGAAAACGACATTAAATGTTGCTATAAATAGGTCTGTTCGCATATCCTTCAGAGCAACGAATTTTTAAGAAAAGTTACGAATTTTTACGAAAACCTGTTCGAGTACGGAGGATTTTCGTAGTTTTTGACAGAAGAGAACTCTCTCGAGAGAGTAAGAAATTTCCCATGTTTCGAATTTTAGTGCAAGAAATTTCTCTGAGCTAGTTTGTGAAAACTGTCAAATCGCTGTATATGTGATTTTTTGTTGGGTTGTTCATTCTCTTTCTTTCGCGAACAATTGAGTTTAAGGTTTGACGTTTAAAAAGTGGGAAACTTTTGTGGTTCAACGCGTTCGTTTGCTTTTTCGTAATTTTACCTCTCCCTGAGAGAATTTTACCCCCACTCATGGAAATTTTACAAAGTGCGAATTTTGGTGCAGAAAGTACGCAAATAGTCACTGCAAATATGTTCTTCTTTTCTACAGTTACACAGCGGCTGTGAATCACAGCCAACCACATAGCACTTCATTTTATCTCTATCCTCCTTTTTTTAGTTAGAGTTATTATCAATTAAATGTTCCCAGCTTATTTTTCCACAACCAAAAACACAACATTTTTTTCCATTGGCTCGCGAACTGTACCAGTACCAGTACCAGTTTTCAATTTTTTCATCCGTGAAACAAGGGAGCTTGAGATGTTGAAACATACGTGAAATTAGGCACTAGCAGTCCATATAATATACGTCAATGGGAAAAGGGGTCGATTCAGTACGTAATCTCTGATTTCTCCGAATTCTCACAATTCTCTACTACTACTATCTACTACTAACTGGAGTATCCACTTGTAAACGTAGAGCTAGACCATCTTAGTAATTTGAATTCGCTGTAGGTTGCATGTCTCCCTTCGAACATGTCCATGTTGCTGACAAATGTCATTCCACTTTCTGTTGCCCCTTCTGCAATTAGATGAAATTAGTTCACAAAAACCAGTCCAACTTCATCTACCCGTGAAATTCAACTTAGTACGTGCCTCCTCAGCTAATTCCACATCAAAATAACAATCTCTTAGCAAACAGAAAATTCTAGATAAGCGCAGCTTATCTGATTCAGCCATTTGAACACAGGGGGTCAACAAGTCCACTGCCAATTGCTATCTTTTATTCCTCGTCGTCTATTCTTCACGATAAGGAGTAAAGCCTTAACATGGCTCTGTCGAAACCTGTATACACAATCCTAGGTGCATACCTGGAGCAGCTCTTCAACCACCCCATCCGCACGAAGTGTATTACCAGGTGAGCTGTGTGCTGACCCCTAAGTCAACAGCAGGTCTTTATTAATTCATTTTACTCGTTCTTTATTTGTTCAGTGCTGTCATAGCTACATCGGCTAACTACACTTCACAGAAAATCGCTGGTAACAAGGTCATCAACCAGAAGACTTTACTCGCTTATGGATCCTTTGGGTAAGTTCTCGCCTCTCTCTTGTGGGTGGTACTGAGTCGTCTGTTTGTAGTTTTATATTCGGCGGTACTGTGCCACACTTCTTCTACCAGCTGATAGAGAAGATTTTCCCACATGACTTGCCCTATAGGAAGATTCTGGTTTTCTTCGCCGAGAGGCTAGTGTTTGCGCCATTCTATCAAGCCCTTTCACTATATTTTCTCTCGAGATTCGAGGTAGGTCTAGACTATCCATTTCAACCATGAAACTCATATAAACTCAAATTCCAGGGCAACTCTCACGATTATGCTGTGAAGAACTTAAAGAAACTCTACGAGCTACTGCTCAAGACCAATTGGACATTCCTATCGATCCCGGTGTTTATCAACATGAACTACGTGCCTCCAATGGTAAATAGATAAATACTATATCTCTTGACAATCGCAGGAAGATAAATAAATTTGGCTAGGTCTAATTTTTTATTTCCAAACAGGTTTAGTTGAATGCGTTGTGCCTATCTCTTAATTGCTGCAATTACAGACACAATGTTTTTTGTTTCTTTTCAGATCCGCACGCTAACATTCAGCATGATATCATTCGTTTGGGTTATTTATTTGGCCACCGTACGAAGGCGAAATGAAGCAAAAATAAAGAAATCCGATGAGCCAACCACTTCGAAGGGAGTCACTGAGCAGGCGAAATAAGTCGCTTATACCTGCTTATAGCCGTGTACCTAGTGAGAGACCAAAAATCACTATAATTTGTTTTTAATGATTTCTATTTGGCGGAGTCGTTTTTATTAGGAGATAAGATTGTGCATTTTTATGGCTGAGGGGTATATGTAGTTAAAGGAAAAACAAAAATACTTAAGCTCGTTGGAATGTTATGTTTAATATTTTTCTATTTGCGTGCTAAGCACTGTTTAAAAGAAAAAAAAAAAGATTTTATAATTATAAGGTTTACAAGTAACGCACCAAATTAATTTCTTATTTTCATGGTTCATGATAAAAAATTGTAGATTAGCAATGGGCGAGTTGTGGCATTTAATTAGCAAACCACTCTAGTGATTGTTATACGACATATCATATCGGTCTTAAGAGATTGGATTTAAAAAATAAGTTCCGAAGCTAAACAACGACTTCTCAACGGTTCATGCCAATAAATTTAGCAATTTCCACGATGCGCAGTTCTGTTATAAAAACGATTTGGATAAATATGTAACTGGCGTTTGTATTAGGTGGCCGCCCTCCACCCATAGCCAATGAGGAGCGTCACTTACCTCGCCAGACCAGGGCAACCTTAGCTCAACTACGCTCGGGTTGGTGCCGACTACTTAATAGCTACCAGAGACGTCTTGACCCCAGCATCGAAGACAGATGTTCAGACTGTTCGAACGGTCCGCACAACACACAACACCTCTTCAACTATCCGACCAAACCCACCACCTTACGACTGGAAGCGCTGTGGAACCGTCCCATCGACGTGGCTCTTTTCCTGGGCATAGGAACCACTGACCGGCAACCCAACAACACAAATATGTAACTGCTACAACAACAACAACATGCGCACTTCTGTCCGGGTTGGACCTGGCCTCTCCAGCCGTCTCGGTCATAGCTGCGTCGAGTTGCGCGCGTCAAGTTGGTTGAGCTACCATTCCAATTTCCAATTGTTCGCGTCACCTAAGGTGAGGCCTTCCTCTACTGCGTCGTCCCTCGGGAATGGATTTGTAGACTTCGGACCGGAGCGTTGTTGTCTATTCACTTTACATATCCTACCCATCTAAGTCGCTGTACTTTTCTAACTAGGTCGGAATCTCTGTGCAGCCCATACAATTCTTCATTGTATCTTCTCCACTCTTCGTCTATGCAGACGGGTCGATAAATCACTAGAAGAACCTTTCTCTCAAAGTAACCAAGGGTATCCTCATCCAATTTCAATAGGGTCCATGTTTCTGCGCTATATAGCACGATTGGGATGGTTAGGGTCTTGAACAAGGTTACCTTAGTCGTTTGAGGAAGGGCTTTAATACTCAATTGTCTTCTTAGCCCAAAGACAAAGCGATTAGTAAGATTGATTCTTCGCATGATTGCCGCGCTGATGTCATTGCTCGAAATTATAGCGGAGCCTAGGTAGACAACAAAGTCATTAACTACCTCAAAGTTGTGACTTCCTATCATTCTGTCGATGTTGATTGTACGTTTTGTTAACAGTGTGTACTTTGTTCACCGTTAAGTCCATTTTTGCCGCTTGTGCTTCACTGATGAATGCACTATTGACACCACGCTCTCTCCTCCCAAGTATGTCAATGTCGTCCACGTTGGCGAGTAATTGTGCCTCTTATGTTGGCTTGTGAGTTCCGCACAATACTTTTAAGTACGATACTGAAGAAATCGCTTGACAGCACATCACCCTTGTATAAATCGGACCTAATGGAACAGCGTGAATTCTCCATTGTTATCCTGCATAGGCGGAAAAATTTGGCAGGGATGTTGAAACTAGACATAGCTCTCCCACGATTCTCCCAGTTTATTAGGGGCTTGAATACTAGGATTGCGCCACATTTTGAGCAACATGTGACGACCCGGCTCCACCTAGCATTAACATACTATACATGGACTGCTAGTGAAATGTCAGTTCCATACAATCTCTGCCCAAAAAATGACGCCAAGATAACTGGGCCTCTTGGTTCCAAGCGGAAAAAAACGGAAACTCACACTTGTTTGAAATTTCGTTGCACGCAGTTGAGTGTACAAAGACAGTGTTTTCATTGACATATTTTTCCTGCAAGAAGTGGTGGATATGCTTGAAGAAGTGGTATTCGGTTGACGAAAGGTCCGGTAAATATGATGGGTGCGGCAGGTCCGGATTCAAACCGTCACTTAAACGCAGTAATGGGCGCCGACCTAAACTTATATTTGGCTTATGAACAAGCGCTACTCATCCATCTTTCTCTGATATAACTACTTATCGCTCTATCACACTTTGACTGGCTTTGGCCCTTCACTTTCCAGATGGTGAGCTTAGAGGGGATTTACTCCCCTATATCAATATATCAAAATTAGATCGAATACCAGATTCGTGCAGTGTCTTTCAGGCCGAAGTACTTTCTGTACGAGAGACCTGCTGTTTACTCAAATATTGTACAACCTTAGACTCATTAATACTATCTCCATCCTCATTGACAGCCAGGGTGCTATCAGGCAATAGTTTACACTACTTAATTTTTCAAACTGATGGAACAGGGCAAAGAAGAACTCGCCTCGCTGGTGTTGGTTA
Source organism: Brachypalpus laphriformis (assembly GCA_945910035.1). Classification (NCBI taxonomy): domain Eukaryota; kingdom Metazoa; phylum Arthropoda; class Insecta; order Diptera; family Syrphidae; genus Brachypalpus; species Brachypalpus laphriformis. Next base: position 43,510,778 of record OX246756.1, read on the forward strand.
AGGATCACTCTTCTCTGGGTGCCGGGCACAGCAACACAGGGGAGAATGAGCGGGGTGTTGAACTTGCAAGGCGAGATCTGTCCTTGACAGCTGCCTTGTGGAGGCGGTTCTCGTACCATTGGGGTTCTCAAAAGAAATATCTTTGTGCACTTTCTTTTTAAGGTCAACAACAGATGACACGGGTTGCAGAATTGCATCATATGCAGGCAGATGTGGTTCAACTACAACTGGTATAGAGCACAAGATCTACAAAACAGAAACCATGCAGATATTGCTAGAATGATCGCAATTAGTATAGCAACTGGCCCTTCTTCTTCCTTTTATCAGCGAGGCTATGATCCGAAAACAAGGGATCACAGCCCTCCCACTTCACTGCATTTCTACTGATCCGCCTGTGGGGTTCGCCCCAGTATAGCAACTGGCCCATTGGGTTCAATGCGGCCAGACTAGGTATTGCATTCTATGCACATTCTCTTACTTACTTAGGTGGTGCTACAGTTCGGGGTGAACCTGGGCCTCAAGCAACAAGCCTCCCTATTTAGCTCGGTCTTTAGCTAATTGCCTCCAGTTGGTCGAGGTCCCCTTGAACTTGTGCGCGCCACCTACGGCGATGATTCTCTGTACTGCGTCGTCCCTCGGGGTTAGATTCGAAGACTCTGTGGGCCGGAGCGTTGGTGTCCATTCGCTCTACATGTCCTAGCCATCTCAGGCGTCCAATACGCAGTTTTTTGACTAGGTCGATGTCGCTGAACAGCTCGCATAGTTCATGATTGAATCTTCTCCTCCAAAACCCGTCAACGCAAACGGGACCGAAAATCTTAGAAAATCTTTTAATAAAGTCCATGTTTCAGCGCCGTAAAGCAGGACTGGGATGATCAAGGTCTTATATAGAGTCTCCTTAGTTGTTCGAGATAGGGCTTTACTGTTGAATTGCCTTATAAACCCAAAAAAGAGCGATTGGCAAGAGTTATTCTTCGATTGATTTCTGCGCTGATCTTGTTTGTAAAATTTATAGCAGAGCCAAGGTAGACAAAGTCCCTTACTACCTCGAAGTTATAGCTGCCGACTGTGACGTTTTGTCCAATTCGTCGGTGTTGGCTTTCCCTTCTTGTTGACAGCATATACTTGGTTTTGCCCTCGTTTATCACTAAACCCATTTTGGCCGCTTCGGCCTCAATGCTTGCAAACGCACCGGTGATAGCCCGCTGAGTTCTTCCGATAATGTCTATATCGTCGGCGTATGCAAGCAGTTGTACAGACTTGTAATAGATTGCGCCTTCGGTGTTGGCTTGTGTGTGCACATGCACATTCTCGCAGCTGCAATATTGCTAACGAGAAAGAAACAATCTTTCATTTCCCTTGCAAGTGCCTAGCTTTAGCTGGGGCCAGGCAGTACACACTTGGCAAACCCTTCTTTGACAACCTGCTAGGGATACATATCGGAGAAAAGTATAGAAGAAGTTATCAACTCTCTTAATGTCTCAGGGTGGATTTAGAGACGATTATTCCGTTTTCCTGTATCTCCAAGTTTACCATCCGATAAGGTCACGTGGCGCTAAAGCGCTAATTACGTTTCAACATAGTTTGCTGTTACAGCCACTTCTGCCTACCTACCTACCTACATCAATTTATCAAACGGTCCCCCTTTTAAGTACTAACCGCGTTCAACGCTGCTTGATTTCAGTGATCGAACGAACGTGGATGATCGTTTTATTTTGTATTTTGTGTCGAGGTTGTTCCGATTCACTAGTCTCGCTAAAGAAGTTTCACTTAAAAAAAAAACACAATTATCTTCTGTTTTGTTGCGTAAAATAGAATAGAATGGACTTTATTCAATAGGATCTCAACAAACAAAAAATACACAGTAAAAATTAAGTAAAATTATCACGAACGAAAGCTAGTCCGATGCATGCGCTGTGCACAGATGTCAGGGCACACGCGCATTGCCCGAGGTAAGCTGTCGGGTTATTATCATAAGTATCTGCGTCCACCTTCTCCTCCTCCCTGTTACACATCCTCACCCATCACCATGATATCAATTATTGTAATTCTGTCTGCCGCCCAACTCGAGAAGATACCTGTCGGGATGATCCATCCAATCGGCTGCTGTTAGCTTGACGGTACGCTGGCGTTCGGCTTCTTTGATTTGCCACTTCTTAATGTCCAGCTGCACTTCCCGAGAACTTTTATCGCCACAGCCCCAGATTTCGATGGAAGTCAAAACTGCTGCAATTCCCTTGCAATCAATGTTCTCGAAATGCTCGTCGACGGCTAGAATAGGTTTCCTTGGGTCGGCCCCAGCTCGCAGCCCCTTGGGATAGCCACGTATGCAGGTGTTTAAGTACAAAATGTTTGGCTTCTTCTCCAAAATCACAAATTTCGGGAGAAGCTGTATCACACAACTGCCCTCGGCGCCTGTGTATAAGTTTGTTTCCTTCCACTCATTCGGTGATGCGATGCAGTAGGTCTGCTCATCCTTGGTATGCACCAAAATAATAGTCGGCCCACGGTAGCCCAGAAGGTGATGCAGGAAGCGATTGGCTCCCAGCCCGTGCTCGTTGGAATCGTACAACAGTGTCCAGTGCGATGGCAGCATCGACAACTTGTCTTTGAAAATCTGCGCAGCGGATGCTGACTTGTTGGCACTTGGTGACACCACGCTCTGTGGCTTCGAGTACAGGGGCGGCAGTGCTCCAGCCAATAGCCAGGCCTGCGACAAAGGCATCAGGGAATTGGATTCAGAGTCCGACTGTTCAGGGAACGGGGCTCGTTGTTCTAATACTGGCGTGGACAGCTCTATGCCAGACGAATGCTCGGTCTGCTCGAGTCCGCGGTACGCTGTCGATAGCGTATGCAGGCAGTACTTATGCACGAGCAGCACCGAACGAATCAGATTGTGCTCAAACCAGCGACATACATACCCAATGCTGAGGCTTTCCTGGTTGAAGAATATCGACTTCACCACTGAGTCGAAGGTGCGGTTTATCGCGGGACACAGCACCGCATTTCCCGAGTGCTCCATCGCAATGGTGTAGCAGGTGAGCAGCAAGCGCGTGACGCCTTGTTTGTTGATAAAGTCCGGCCTGTCGAACTCGGCGTACATTTTTATGTAGCACTCCAGTATCTTGGCGTCGTCGATGATACCCAGAAAGCGTTCGCATTGCTGGCGGAATGCCACAGTACCCAGGTACTCGGTTTGTGCCCTCGAATTGTGATGCAGCATCTTGAAGAGACGATGGCCCAGGTCTGAGTAGTGTGGAAACACCTGGCTGACGAACACTTCGCCAACAATTCCATTGACACCGAATTGAGAAGACTTTTCGTGCAAGATTTCAGACAACTTCTCCACGGGCACGAACTGGGTGAAATACTTTTCGTGGATCTCGGCGCCCGAGGCGGAGCGGCTAATGGTCTTGACGCTGCCCGACGCGGTGAGCTGTTGGTTTGTAGCAGCCGGAGGCGATGGACCCCCGTCGCTGTTTGTGGTCGACTTGGTGTCCGCACGAGAATTTGAGTTCCCCATTTAAAGGCGCAGTTGTCGTGTAAAAAAAATGATTGATGCACTTGAAATATTTTTCGATTTGTTTTTGCCAGATTTTCTGTCATGTGTCAAGTGGTTGTTCAGGAAATTAGTGACGGACTGGGTTGATGTGGTCAGTGATGCCACTTTGCTGAAAGCAATGGAATATTGGTACATTCTTAGACCGCTAGTGAAGTAGATAGTAGTACTAAAGAATTGTGAGAATTCGGAGAAAAAGAAGATTTCGTACAGGTCTATTCGAGACCCTCATGAAGGATTAGTGGGCCATTGAAAATGTATGTATGTGTGTTATATTTTATTTTAAAAAAAAAAACATGACAAATACCAGAGAATTAGGGAAAAAATGGACAGCATTACTCTCAAAAGTTTAGAATTTGGCATTATTTATCTCAAATTGCTTCGGTCAACTTTCAGTCCGCTTGTAAGAATATGGCAAAAATTAACGTTTGTGCGTTAAAAATCTCTCAGAGAGAGAATAAATTAACAAAAAAGATTGTTTGTGCGTTAAAAATCCCTCATAGAGAGACAAAATTTCATACCAAAGAAATATGCAACAATCAAACAAATAGCAATAAGTAATGTGGGTGCGGGACAACTAGAATTGATACCATGGTCCGTTTCTGCAATACCACATTGAAAGGTGGTATACCACGAACCGTATTTGTTTATTTAATGTAATTATTATTTACTAGCAGACCCGACGGGTGACTTCAATAAAGATCTTTCCAATTACACGAAACTCGTTGACTAAGTTTTTGGCGTCACCAATTGTATATAAATATGATATAGGGGAAAAAGTCTGTTCCCATACTTTCTGAACCAAAATTAGCAGATTGTCACATTACAAAAAGTGGAGGTAAAATCTCAAAAAAATGTCCTCTTTTTAAACGTCAGAAACATGTGAGGAACATAATAAATAGTGAACATTATTTGAATGAATAAGTTAAATAATAAAGATTTAAAATTAAAAGTTTTGTATAAGGCGGAATGTATTAGGGGAACATTCTATAGACAATTCTCTGCGGCTTCTCTCCATTGTTTCCAACCAACAAAAACACATAACAACACACTTTCAATTTGACAGATCTCGTAAATCTCAATAAATCTTGGGTTAGAAATCGCAGCATGGGGAAAATTCTTACGAAAAACTACGAAATTTTGACGTACGGGAACAGGATTTGACCATTTAACAGATCTAATAGGTTGAACATGCTGCTCTCTTTGTCCTGTAACTTGAACTTCAAGTTCAATTAATTTAACAAGGGCACATTGAATCAAATTAGAAGTACTCTGATTCTTGTCACATCTCTCTGTGGGGTTGGATTTTGGTTAAATTATTGTGTTTCAGATGTATACTAGCTTTGCTCAGTGATGATGTTTATCTCACAGTTTTGACAGTTTACATGTCCTTGACGTTATAAATAAATCGATATTTTTGTTGATTTTAACAGCCACGCTCGAGTTTTTGTGGACATATTTTAAGATGCTGATTATGACGCCACAAGAATTATATGACAGCCGCTACTCACTTTTCAATTGTTTGAAGTTTTTTAGTAGTATGACGCTTAGTAGACACAACCACAAACAAGAGATGTATACAGATGTAGAATATGGTATATATCGAGTTTAATTCTGTTATTTTATATAGATACTTGTTCTTTTTTTCGCTTATGCTATGAACATGCAGGTATAGTGTCGAGAAAATACACAATAACGAACCACATTTATTTTGCTTCCTTTCTGTTTCTGTTGCTATTCCGTAATCGGACGGATGATATCAGCGAACATTTGTGTGGATTTTTGCCTTTCTTTCTCTGTCCCAACAATTATGCGGGAAGGATAAAGCAAAATACAAATCGAGTTTTGATAGCCCGTGGTTGTGGTTGCGAATGCATGTAACAAAGTTTTTTTTAAAGACTTCTGCTTTTTTCAGCTTCAGCAAAGAAAAAATTTTTAAAACTAAACAACGAGCGTACCATGTTAAATGCTGCGTAGCTCTTGTGGCGCCAAGCGGCATGAAAATGTAGGCAGACAATTTTTTAAATTCCCAGCACGGGAGAAGGAGTTTCTTTTAATAAAATGGCTTGACGCTTGTAATTTAGAAGCGGAAATAGTTACAAAAAATCAGTACATATTTGAGATGCATTTCGAAAAAGATGTGATGTTAATTCAGAAACTAAAAAAGGGAGAAATTCAATATGGTTGGCGATTTGTTTCCACATTTTTCCGCTCCGAACCAAGAGGACTAGTTATGTTGGCGTCATTTTTTGGGCAGAGATTGTATGGAATTGACATTTCACTAGCAGTCCATATATAGTATGTCAATGGTGTAAGTATACGACCAATTCATGCCTTGACAACGAGTCTCCACGAGGCATATTTGTTTTAGACTTCATATCAGGCACCAATCAGACATGTTTTCTTTGTAGTAAAGCTTAAACTGACAGTGCTTATCAAATTTATTTCAGGGTTCATGTCCACAGAGATGGCAAGAAATAAAAGCAGACATCATCTTCATGAAACGAATTATTTCAAGAAATATGCGGTCTCCATTGCAAAATTCGATTGCTTGACATATTTCTTGCAATGAATTATTGCCCGTGAAGACCAAGGGTGAAGGAAATGTAAAAACCGAGAGGAAAGTCACGTTCTACACCTGAAATTTTCATTTCATTTGATTTCATTTTATCATTATTTTGGTTCGATCGTGGAGTAGTGAGTATCGAGGCATGATATGAATATTTGTATGAGAGAACGCTGTCCGTTACAAAATTGTTCAATTCAATTCACTTATTTCACCCCGAAACTTTGGCAAGTAGTAGAGCACTGAAAACTATAGCGTGCGAACACGAAATTACTGCCCACTACGCACTCATCAGTTAACATCTAAACAGGGTCTATGTCAATGGGCGTGTTTTGGTGAGACGTCGCTTCTCAGCGAAGTAAGATTTAGCACGGAGTAGAAAAACAAAAGAATGACTGGCATGCACTTTAGATTTTTTCTCCAGTCAAAAGTGACTTGTGATGTGTAGTCTGGAACAATCAATTTCGGAGGGCGCCGAAAAGAGCTTTTTTTATTCAACTTGATGCAAGTTGAATGATTCAGTTGTATTTCACAAATTTAAGCACAACTTTTTCATACTTTTCACTTCAATTTAAATTAAATCACCTATCTGCAAGTAATAAACAAAGTTTTGTTGAGAAGCTTTCACTTCGCTTTGCATAATTCTCACCAAAACACCTCAAATGCCTGCGATGGTTAAAATGTAAAGATGTGTGTATATGAAGCAAATAGAGTTGCGATATCGGAAAATGTCTGGTGATGTGACCGAGGAATTTACTATGTGAATACCGTTGAGCTATCGGATAATGGTTATGGTGCGATGTATGTATGTACATAAGTACGAGTACATACGATGATTGGATATGAGGTGATGCTGGCAGAGCGAAGGTAACATATGTGTGTAGGAAGCGAGTGTAGACATACCACTACTGGCGCCGCTGATGTGGTTTACTGTCGGCGGTAACATTAGATTTATTTCACCCCAATTCTTCAACTCGTATACGACAGTCGTATTCGACCATGGTCGCAATTAGGTAAACCAGTCGTATTTTTTTTTTCGTAAAATACGATTTAAGTAATAACTAAATGCGACCATGGTCGGATTCGACTGTCGTATACGAGTTGAAGAATTGGGCCCATTAATACCTTGGTTCTTTTCCTAATTCACAAAATCACTAAAATACCAATTGCTCTGCTGGTATATTGTATGAAAGATAACAACGATCATAATCAATTATGTAAACATCATTTTTCAATTAGTTATCAACACCTTGTAAACCATGAAACTTAAACATCATGGGGTTGTGTAAGTTAGCCCAGTGTCCATGAGTCCGGCAAAAAAGAAAAAAAGACTTACGATTCCAGCACCGTACCTTTATACAGTTAGTATGCTCATCAAAAATATAAAGTGTCAATGCTTAGTAAATTAATATATTTTTTTATTATTTTAACATAGACTTATTTATTAAGAGTGATATAAATGATTTTGGGTGCATTAATATTTAAAATTCTCTATTTTAAATAAAAAGGTAATCATAAACTAAAAAAAAAAAAAAATAAATAAATAGAAAATAAATTCTATATTTTTTTCTTGCTTGGTCTACAGTTAAACATTTAAATAAATTAAATTTGAAATAGATAATATCAACAGTTACACTTGGTAAATTATATAATTAATGATTAATCTTAATCTAAGACTAGAAGTTAGTTTTTTTTTTTTTAAATCTCTATTAGACTAGAACCAGAGCATTTTTTTCTGACTAAAGGATAGTGTAATATTTCTTTTTAACCCGCATTCAATGGACTTCGGGTGCGACTTCTTGTTGGTGAGCGCAGCGAAGGTGGGGAACTCTCTTGACTCTCGAAGCTAGAGCAACTAGACGCATCCGACGGTGTTGGCCGATGATATGGAATAGGTCGTTTGCGTGCACTATGATTAGTTGGATTAGTATACTTGGATTAGAATATTAGTCAATTATTCAGATTTAAATTAGAAAAATAAACAAATATAAATCAAAATAAATATAACAAAAACTTACCAAATAAAAATTTTTAAAACAAAAACTATAGAGAAAAGAAAACGAAAAATTATTAAGAAAAAGCAAAATTTTATTCATTTCTCTCCTTTTTTTTTTTATTGCGAAACAAAAAAATGGTCTTCAATTCATTTTTATGCATACACGGATAGTTAATTAAAATGAAACGCTATTTATACATACTAAATGTTGCAGTATCTGATAGAACAATCAACTTATAATCAAAATAAAATGCAAAATAATCGACCGGAAGAAAACGCTGTGGGGCTCAAAAAAGCGATAATGGTTATCTCAATTCAAGTTCAAGTCACTTCTTCTTAACTAAATTACAAATATGTAATGATATTTTTTTTGAATTTTTTTTTTTAAATAAGGACGATAGAGTTCGAATAAAAAAAAAATTATAACATATATATGTGGTGCCTATTTTCGATATCTGGATTTGCTACAAAAAGAAAAGAAAATTAAAGTATTTTTAGAAAATATTTAAATAAAGTTAAATAAAAATAAAATTAAAGAAAAAATGTGTATTTTTTGGTGAAAAGAATGAGCGAGTGTGTTATGTGGTCGGCGATTGGGCTCTATCTGTGAATTATTTACCTGGTTATCCTCCGGCGATCTAGGAAACTCGGTGATCCACGACGTCGGGGTATCGAAGGAGAACGAGTACCTGAGCGGGATCTAGTGTGAGAATGTTGTGAACTGCCGCTGCAATGTGGTAAATGGTTGATATTTCAAAATTGGTTGTGAACTGAATGAATCATTGATGGCAATATGATGAAAAGTTTGTATTTAAGACGTCCCACGTTGGGTGCAAATTATAATATTTTACAGTGAAGATGGGAGAATTCTAAAGGTAAACAAAGGGAGTCGCGCACACGCACCTGTTGTTCATCGATTTTGAGAAGGCGTTCGATAGTGTCAACAGGGAGTTTATTTGGCGTGCCTTACGCATCAGAGGTATTCCCGATAAACTAATTGCTATTATCAAAGCTACATATGAAGGCTCCAAATGTCACGTTATGCACAGGGAAAGTTGTCTGAGGAATTTGATATCCAAAGTGGGGTAAGACAAGGCTGTATCCTTTCACCAATATTATTCCTATTGGTGATTAGCGATGTGCCTTATGCAGCTTTGTCGACGGAAACGGAGGAATTTGATGGATTCTTACATCTCATGGATGGACTCAAACATCTTGACTACGCTGACGATGTATGCTTACTCTCCAACAGAATTGTTGACCTCCACCCAATGACAGCAGATGTGGAGGGAGGCAGGCGTCGTCGGGCTGAAGATTGATACGGCAAAAACTGAAATTATTAGCCTTGGAACTAACTCATCGGCTTAAATATGCATTGTTGGACAACCGGGAGAGAGATTAGAGGATTTCCAGTATCTTGGGAGTATTGTCTCGACCGATGGTGGAACCGAACTGAATATAGCCAACAGGATCGCCAAAGCAAAGTCCGCGTTCGGGATGTTGTCCAAAATATGGCGAAGCAATGCAACCAGTTTGAACACCAAGATAAGACTGTTCCGCTCCAACGTTGAATCCGTGCTGTTATATGGTTGCAGCACGTGGAGAGTGATCACTACTATCACCAGAAAGCTGCAAACGTTCGTTAATAAGTGCCTGCGCAATATCTTAAGGATTTTCTAGCCCAATGGTATCTATAACGAAGACTTTTACGAGAGAACGGATCAGGAACCAATTTGCACAACCATCCAACGGCGGAAGTGGCAGTGGATTGGTCACACGTTCCGTAAGGGTGACAGTTCCATAGCGAACCATGCTATGCAATGGAACCCTTTAACTCAGGGTGGCAGAAGACCTGGCGGTCCGAGGAGAACATGGCGCAGAACAGTCGAGAAGGAGGCACGGCAGTTAGGGAAAAGTTGGGGAGAACTCAGACACATTGCCAGAAACCGTACACGATGGCGTGTAGGCGTAGTAGAGGCCCTAGGACCCACAAGGGGATACAGGACATAAAGAAAAAGAAGAAGCGCACACACACTGGTACAGAAAATGACACCCAACAGTAACAATCTGCTAAGCTGTTATAAATTCGGAACACACACAGACAGGGTGCACATGTAAATGATAATTGGGGAACAAAGCATGTGTAGGGCGCTATTTAACTTTCAAGTGAAATTCTATGTTTCCTTGTTTGGGGAATAAAAGAATCGATTCTTGGAAGCAAATATGAACAAACATACTGCGCTAATCGCATCCATGGTAGCAAGCAATTCGACTGCACCATAATCGCTGTAGTTATTAGAAGTAGTATGTTTCTGCGGTAACCGAAATATAAAATATTTCAGAAATCCACGATCACTAAGGTAAACTTATCGCTATCGGTTGACAAATGAAAGCAGTTAAGCAGCGACCAACAAAATGTTTGTTCAAAACAAGCTCAAAGAATCACTTATTTGCTGCCGGAGAAACTGTAAAGATTATAGCATAGGCAAGATAAGAATCACTTAAGTCTACTTACCTTGATGAACTCCTTGAACTACTCCTCGACGATCGACTAGATCCTGAAGAATGACTTCGTGAACGTGACCTGGAACTACCGCTTCCACTGCTTGATGATGAATAGTGTCTAAAATATTGTATTCCCATTTAAATGTTATAATTTGTATCCCGACCCCGAAGTAAAATACTTACGAAGACCTCGACCGGCTTTTGGATCTCTTGCCGGCCTCATCACGTTCACTTCTCCGTGAACGACTACGACTTCGTCGTGCGAGACTTTCTGCAGCGGCAACCGTCGCATTCGACACCTTCGCGACAATGGTGTCCACCAACGTGCTATCACTCAGCGCCGAAACAATTGGCTGCGGGTCATGTAGCTTAAAAGGTTTAATCACAATTTTTGGTTTAAAATAAGCTGTACTATGATGGTGGTGATGGTTGTTGTTACTGTTACTACTGTTATAATGATTGTTGTTAGTAGTTAAAATTATTTGATTATCATTGTTAGTAATGCTAGTTGTGGTTATTTGTAGAGGTCTAGTAGAAGACATAGACATCGAAGCTAACGAAGTTACAGGGGAGGATGAGATGAGATTGGTGAGATTTCGACGGAAATCCCTCCTCCGATTAATGTTATTATTCAGCGAGTGATGATTGTTCACAGACGTTGTCATAATAACAGTAGGAGGCTGTGGAAATAGAGGTTTCGCCGCAGACATTGGAGACGGTGGCGTTACACTTATTAATGGAGTAGATGGTGTTTTAGGACTGGTGTCCGCCTGACCGTTGACTGTATTAAGAGCAGGCACGGTCAGTGGGAGTGTGTCCACAGTTAGTTGTGGATTATTGATTGGCGGTGCGGCTGGGTAAATGCAACCACTGCCTATTGCCGCTACCGTTGATACGTTCTTAGCTAAGAATTGATTCAGAGAATTTGTACGCAAAGAATCGCGTTTGGGACTTACTTCACTTGCCATCTTCTCGATGGTTTTGATTTTTTCTTTTGCTTTGGCCGCAATGCCAGACTTGAGTTGTTCAAGCAATTCAATCTCCTTTAGTTCATCCTTGCGGTCGTCTTGAGTTAGGGATTCAATGGAGGGTCCGTCGTTTCCGTCTTCTTCTTCGCCTTCACTCTCGCTTTGACTGTGCAAGCGGACAACTGGTTGTGGTTTAGCTGTGTTGCGAGAGCTTTTCGGAGCTGTGCCATGCGATCGTGATCGAGAACGCTTTGAAGAAGTTGTTTCTACGACTTTGGGTACCTTTTCCTTTTCCTTCTCTTTTTCCTTGGGCTTGTGTTCCTTTTCCTTTTCTTTTTCTTTTTCTTTCCCTTTCCGCTTTTCGCGCTTTTCTTTCTCAATCTGATCGAGTATGTCGCGATAGCGTTCAGGATTGCGCCTGGCTGGTGAGTAACTTAAATCGGAACCAGATCCATTCGAGCTGGAGCTAGATGAGCGGTTTTTTGAAGGCTTAAGTTGTGGTTGCTGTTGTTGTTGTTGATCTGGTAGTGGTTTAGGTTCTGATTGCTGTTGTGTTTCATCAGGTTTTTCTTCTGGTTTCGGAGTCGGGAGTGGAGGAGGATCGTCCGTGCCGGGAGCAGGTGGTTCTTCAGTACTGGGGTCCACCTTAGGTGGAGATTTTAGAAATTCCTTACGCCGTGACGTAGACTTCCGAAAACGGGACGTACCGCGATTTGGATAGCTTCCACTACGGCTGCGCGATCCACTGCGTCGATTAGTACGTGGTCTTGGGGATTGCTTAGCGGCGGATACTGCTATCGGTGTTTGCTGTGGTGGGGCTCGAGAATTTCGTCGACTGCTTTTTGAGCGACTTCTGGTGAAAGAGCGTGGACGCCGAATCTTTTCACGCACAGGCGAACGAGAACTTTTCATATCTCTTCTCGGCGACCGTGAGGATCGTCTGAAGTCTTTCCGTAGCGATCTTGATCGAGGTGACCGAGAACGTGATCGGCGTCTCCCTAATGACCTATCACGGCGGCGGGAAAGCGAACGCTGAACTCGTCGCGGTGATATTGAACGTTTGCGATCTCGCGATCGGAACGATGGTGATCTACGACGATCGCGTGATGGTGATCTTGCCCGATCACGTGATAGCCTTCTTGGGGAAGGAGACCTACGACGATCGCGTGACCTTCTTAATGACGAAGATCTTCGAATACGGGATCTATCTTGTGACAAAGGCCGACGCCTTCTCTCCGGCGGATATTGTGATAAAGACCTTCTTCTATCGCGTGATCTTGAAGGGGATGGTGATCGCTTACGTGGTAGAGAGCGTTTTCTTTCAGGGCCACCCCTTGAGAGCGATCTTTTTGAACGTGATCTCTGCTTTCCTGAGCCACCAACTTTTGAAAAGGATCGCCTTTTTTCTATGGAAGGCGAACGTCTTCGCTCTTTTAATGGTGATCTTCTTCTTTCGGGTGGTCCTCGGGACACTGATCGTTTTCTCTCAAGTGGGCCTCTTGATAATGAGCGTTTGCGTTCTGGGTCTCCTCTTGATACTGAGCGTCTTCTTTCTGGACCTCCTCTGGAACGAGATCGACGCCTGAAGGAACTTTCCTTAGAAATTTGTCTATTTTCTCCTCTGGAAAGTGAACGTCTTCTATTAGATAATGGTGTTCGCCTTCGTGGGGGACATTCCCTTGAACGGGACCGTGGCTTTTCACGAACACCTCTGGATAATGATCGCATTTCAGGTTCCGCTCTGAGCGGCGGAAATTGTCGTTTTCTATCAAGATCACCTTTCGAAGACGATCGCCTGATTTCTAGAGTTCCTTTTAAAGCAAGTCTTTTATTTAAGATGGGATCTTCTCTTGAAAGAGAACGTCGTCTATCGGGACGACCTTTTGAGAGCGATCGCTTTTTCTGCGGACCACGAGAAACTTGTCGCTTATCCTTTTCTACTTTGATTTCTCTGGAAAGCGAACGTCGTCTCTCAGAACCAGTCTGCGAAAGCGAACGTTGTCTTTGAGGACCTCGCTTTTTCTCTGCACCTCTGGATACTGAGCGTTTCTTAAAAGATGATCCTCTACCCTTCTCTGGCTTGATCTCTCGAGAAAGTGATCGTTTCTTTTCGCTATTTCCCTTACCCAGCTTTCTACGATCTGACAAAGGAGAATTTTTCTTCATCGATGATGGCTTCTCAGAAGCACGTAGTGCTTTCTTTGCCGGTGGAGATGGTGATATTGAACTGCTCGATGAATCCGATGATGATGATGACGATCGGGATTGGGAGCGAGAGCGATGTGGTAGAGTTGGAGCTACGGAAATAGCCAACGGTTTTGCCTCTACAGCAGCTCCCCGTCTGAATGGGTTATTGAAGTTTTTCTTAGGCGGAGATAGTGAATGTTGTTTGATTTTGAGCGCTGGGCGCTTTTTATCTGCCGTCTTAGATGATGAATCACCATTTGTAGGTCTTTTTGGAGACTTCGATTTAGAACGTGCCGTTCGCTTTGAAACCGCTGCTGGAGATTTTTCACGGCGATCCTTGAGTTTGCCGTGTGGCGATCGAGACTTCGAATGCTTTCGTCGTTTCTCGGACGGACTACCATCGCGTTTATGACTGTTCTTCTCTAGGGACTTTCTCTTACGATCAGTACGATCAACTGGTCTGATTTTCACCGGAGAAGGATCACGTTTACGAAGTTTACCCAAATCCCGCACTGGAGCTGGGCTAAGTTTGCGTTTGCCTCTACTTTCGGATCTACGGTTTTCTCGGCGATCTCTACTTCTCGACGATGGTGACAACCGATCAACGCGGCGTGTTGGCTTGGACGACGAGGAAATTGGATCTCTACGCTCACGTGATCGGCTCCTAAATGGATTTCGATGTTTTGGGGGCTCCGGAACTTCTGACTTTTTCTTAGAAGATGATGTTGCTTCTTTGCCACGGCCATAAGAGCTATAAAATACACTAAATTCGTCACAAGTCTCTATGTATAGTAAAGAGGCACTAACCTGGATCTGGATTCTACAGATGATGCTCGTTGCTTCTTCTTCTTCTTTTTCTAAACAAAAAAAGGAATCGAAAAAAAAAAATAATTGCTCGCTTTAGTTTGAATAGAATTTACATTGTGAAAGAAAACTTATTTGGTTAAAATTCTTTTGTTTGCACCGCACAATTATTATTTCTTTTTTATTAAATCAAATTAACTAACTGAAAATATATCTTTTCATCTTAAATTTATAACATATAATAAATATATATAGAGTGCTAAATAATTAAGAAAAAAAGTAACGCAAAACCGATGAAAATAATAATTTGACAAAATGAAAGTACTTACAAAACTACAAGAGAGCCTTTCGATAGCTATCCTATTTAATGAAGCGCCAAGGGTTTTAAACAAAAAATATAATTTTTTTCTTTGTTCTCTTTTTAAGTTTTAGATTAATGTTTTTTTTTTTAATCGATTAGATTATATAAAAAAAAATTAGAAGACAAATATATTTCCTTTATGGAAGAGACAACTTAATCGTCTCGATTTGAATTTAAAAAAAAAATATAAATCAAGAAAACTTAACGAAACAAAGAAATAAAAAACAGAGACTTAACATAATTCCATGATTGATAAAATTTACATAATTACTTTTTACCTTCGTCGTTCGTGTGTATAGTGTTTGGGGTTTTATTTTACGAAAAATGTTTAAGCAAAAATAGATTAAAATTTTGTCCATCATGATATTTTTTTTAATATAATTTACAAGAGTATCTCATGCGATTAAGGAGAGTTAATTTTGCGATTTATCAATGAGGGATGGGGGAGTGGGACTCATCTGCTTACCTTGTCTTTTTTTGATTTCTTGCGTTTCTTTATTTCTTTTTCGGTGTCAGTTGAATCGTCATCGGATTGGGGTTTCTCGGAATCCGATGAATTACCAGATTCACTGATTTTACGTTTTCTGGATTTCTTCTTTTTAGATTTACTGAAATTATAGTTTTGTGAAAATCGAATGAAAAATTTGAAGCATTGGTAAAAGTTTGAATAATTAACAATTCGGAGGACAATTGAAGTGGATTTTGTGAACTTTCAAGAAATCTGTATTTATACGAGTGTCTTACGAGAATGTAAGAGAGTTCATCTCTTTTTTTTTTGCATCACCATAAGGTTTAAGTCATTTCGGGAAAGGAAAACTATGAACTAGCATTAAACATTAGATTAGGACAAAAGTTCAATCGTAATCACCGCCAGAACAGACTAAAACATGATCATCATAATATAGTTAGCCAAACATTTCAAGCGGGCAATATGGTCTAGTAAAGCTAAGTACGTGGGCTCTTTTAAATGTCGCAAAAATAAATGCTGCTTGTAGTCTAAGGAGGAACAGCAACCGTCGACAGTCACCCGAGCATACAATGTAAATGAAGAACATCCACGTTCTTACAAAATTACATGATTGCTTTCATTATTTTTGAAAATATTGTCCAAAACTTACAAGTGCGCAGGACCTTACGGTATCACTCCTGCTGATATTCAGCAAACTGAAGACATTTTGCTTCCGTGGTTCAAAGTCATCGTGTCGGGCTGTCTAAATCTGGTCTACAACCCCAAACTGTGGAGCGAGGTTGAAGTCGTATTCATACCTAAGGTAGGAAAAAGTTTACATTTGAAACCCTATCATATCAGTCTATCGTTTTTTCTATTGAAAATTCAAGAAAAAAAAAAAATACAGGCGTTGGAAAGGATAGATAGAGAGAGAAAGAAAGATTGTTGGTGTAGTGGTTCTTGAAGCTCAATTGTTTATGCTTCAGAGATTCTCCGGGGGTGGCGTCCAGATAACTGGGGAGATATTTGTTATTTTTTGTCTTTGCTCCTGATTCACAGTACTTTTTTCCCGATAACCGATGTCAAGGGCAAATCATCATCAACAGAGCGAACAATTTTTCCAGCCACATAAGCAAACTACTGCCAGTGTTATGCCTTCGCAGTAGTGTTCACACAAGCTTTCGCAAATGATCGGACTGACTTTGTATATTTCATGAGAAATAAATAAATGCTTGCTGACATTAGGATTTGAACCATGAACCATTAGCGTGACAATTGACGACGTTACCACTACACCATTGCTACCACCTGCGCCAGAGTATTAGCTCAACTTGCTCTCTGCGTCCCAACAGGCGTACTGCAAAGGCAAATCGGTCGAAACAGCCTTGCATTCGCTTGTGCGCATCATTGAAAGATCTCTGAGTATTAGGGAATACCCCCATGGATGCTTTCCTTGACATTGAGGGAAGCTTTAACAATGCCAAATCAAATGCAATCACCGACGCACCTGCAAGTCTGAAAGTGGATACTTCCCTCAGAGTGCTGATTACTCAATTGCTCACATGCAGCATTATAAACACAAAGCTGAACGGTGCATCGGCTAGAAGACTTGCCAGTTGCGGAGCATTTCAAGGCGGAGTATCGTCCCCTCTTCTGTGGCTGTACGTGTATGTTATCAGGCCTATACTACTGTATGGCGTGATCGGTTGGTGGCCGGCTCTTGATAGGGTTGTCCACCTCACTGAATTAGCTAAGATGCATTGTTGTTGTTGTTGTTGTAGCAGCTGTGTAGCTGAGGTTGACGATCCTTGGTCGAGGTATTGTCCTCGAGTCGCTCCGGGACGTACGTACGTACGTAGAACCGATCGTCGTGAGAGCTCGTTGGTGCAGTGGTTGGAAAAACGTTGATGGTATTTTTTTCCATTTTATACTCGGGTGGCTGGTGATTGCTGTTCCCCGCTGGGGCTTGAACTTGCACTCATCGGCGAACAAGCAAACACTCTATCCACTACACCATTGCCACATCGTGCTAAGATGCATTTATGCGTATCAGTGGTGCATTAAGAACTATTCCCTCTGCGGCACTAGACATTATGTTTTATCTGCCGAAACTGACATTTGACCGTAACTTTCGTAGAAGCATCCCTGACCCCAGTGAATGGGATACTGCACCCCTGTGGATTGTAGTTCCGTTCACTTCTACAGAGACGGCTCCAAGAATAAAAGTTGGATGGGCAGTGGTGTCTTCTCTGAAAAGCTGCACCAGAGCACCTCTTTCCGCCTGCCGCCCAGATCCCTATTGCATATTTCAAGCGGAAATCATAGCGATCAAGTAAGCCATGCCCTAGTTGGAATGTAATGCAATATGCTCAAGCGATATTAGCATTTTCACTGAAAGTCAAGCGACAATCGTACTCCTTTATGTCAAAGGCCACCACTAACTGCCGCCTGTCTTTAACAGAGATGACGGAGCAGTTCAACATCCACCTATGTTGGGGGCCAGGCCGCAGAGACATTCCGGATTACTGCAAAGCTGACGATTTCGCCAGGCATTGTAACGCTCTAAGGATTCTGCTGAAATGGTGCACCCTGGGTATGCCCCTCACTACATGTAAATATCTACTAACTCTGGACACTATTAACAAAACTAACCACAGATGGGAAAATGGGTCAACTTGTCATATTTCGAGTCAGATCTGGCTTAGGCTGGATCAAAGTCGCAGAGCCGGGTTGGTTATACTTAGTCCTACCAATTCTTTTGGGACGAAAACAGGGTATTTCATAAAAAAAAAAAAAAAAACTATATAGCTGCATTGAAAGCAAAGGATAAGAAAGTACATGTATTTCAGCGGAAAATTTGTGTAACATTAGAGTTTAAGTTCAAAAATGAGTTGAAAATAAAAATCGAAACAATTTATCGACTTTCATCCACATCAACTGACATTGTTGACATTGCACCCGGACTTATCTCGACTTGACATTCTCTTGGTTTGAAATTGTACTTCTACTGGCTTGAAATTTTTCGTAGCAGCTCCTGTTGAGTTTTGATTAAATTTATAAAAGCCGATGCACGTAAATTCCAAATTAATTTTCACAATTAAAATACCTCTCAGCATCTATATCTGAAGAGCAGAGCTCTCCTTTTTCCAACATTTCTTCGCTTGCGAAAACACACGCTCAACCGGAGCTGAGGAACAAGAGAAGCAAATGACGAAATCAATGATTTTAGAAAATTCGACGAAAGGCACGTGTTGAGCGTCCATATGTTAGAAAACTTCCATCCAACGTTCAACAGTAGCCACATTTTCGGAATCCAACTTGGTAAACTTTTCTTCAGTGCAGTAATTTTTAATATACTCGTAGTTGTACTGATCAAGTTCATTCGAGGAATGTTCGTACTCGTCAAACGAAGTTTTTTCGGACACTTTGTCTTATTTCCAGAAGACATTTATAGTAAATGGATACGTTTGACAATACGTATGGTTGGAGTTGTGTTTTTATATACTTTTTTTCGGGTAGAAAAAAAGGACCGAAAAAGTACCAAATAAAGGCCTCAAATTGAAAAGGATCTGTATCCGAAAAAATAAGTATCCTTTATAATAAAGCACAGTTGGCAGGACTAGTTATACTAAAGCGATCACTGACCAGCTATGTTATCGGTGTCCTTACCGGAAACTGTCTGATAGGCCAACATGCTAAAATGTTGGAGCTCATTTCTAAAGACTTCTGCAGGAGCTGTAAGAAGAAGAGAAGGAGAAAACCCTCCTTTCTTCGATTACCTCGACGAACTGGCGTCCTCAGGTGTCATGAACATTCTTTGCTTTATTAAAACCACTTGGTTTCGGTCGCTGGGTAGACAAATGAAATAAATCGATAGCACCGCAATGGACCTCTACTGGTCTAAGTGTGCCTGTACTGTCGTACAAACAGCCAACCTATCCTAATCTTACCAATAAGTCTCATAAAAAACAACATTTCAAAAGACTTGAATGAGAAACTAATAGGGGAGCACGTGAGCATCTGCTTTTTAAGAGCCACCAGAGAGTAGCATTTTTTAATTATATCTGATGACTCAGATGAGTCATTTAATAAAGACTACGGCAATTGAATGCTCAAAAATGGAAAATGCAGAAGATAAACAGATATATGGTATATGAAAGTGTTTTTGGAGTCTGTAAGACGACTTATATATACAGTGGACGCTCGATATAGTGAACATCTATACAGTGAACACACAATATTTTATACAGGCTATTCTAAATAGTGAACAAAAAAGTCTCG
This sequence comes from Brachypalpus laphriformis, assembly GCA_945910035.1. Lineage (NCBI taxonomy): Eukaryota > Metazoa > Arthropoda > Insecta > Diptera > Syrphidae > Brachypalpus > Brachypalpus laphriformis. Next base: position 43,530,453 of record OX246756.1, read on the forward strand.
CTACAGTGAACTTATTTTTTTTTTTATTTTCTTAGAACCTTATAGCATGCAAAAAAAACAGTTAAAACTCATTAGTGCCATGCAGTCGCCAGTTAGGCCCGCTGGGAAGTACATACGTTCATAGATATGCATACCCATATATGAACAATCGTCCCAATTTTTCCGTTTGATCTACTTATCGTATTGTGCGAGTAATCTTGCACGATTATATGCTACGCAGTTTGGCGTTGTTTGTAGTACAAATGCAAATTACTCTGTTCAATAAATATTGGCTTGTTTTTTAGTAATTGGAAAAAACTTATAATTATATTCTATTTTCGATGTATTGCATGTAAAAACATACACATTTTGATGAAATTTGCTTCATGGAGTCCACGCTCGTTACAGTGAACAATTTCGTTCCAGTGAACAGGCCCGGTTTTTATTAGTTCACTATATCGAGTGTCTACAGTGTACCTACATATGTATGTACATACATCATATGCATACAACATGCTTTACATATATTATGGTTCAGACTGTTGTGATGATATACAGTACTACCTCGATAATATGAACTCACAAATCTTTACATTACTATCTCTATATCAGACTGTTGTGGTGAAATACAGTACTACCTCGATAATGTGAATTTCCCGATAATGTGAACTCACAAATCTTTACATTACTATCTCTATAATGTGAACTTTGAAATTTTCTCACCTCCATAATGTGAACTTTTCCTCAATATTTCGCATTCTTCTCTTGTTATGTCGTTTTCCATTGGGCAAAAAGGAGTACTCTTTTTGTGTTCCGCACAGAAAAAGCAATCCCAACCATGTTCCATTGGCTGTTTGGAGTGCTGTTCCGGGAGTGTTTTTCTCTTCTGGATTTCATTTGGGAGTGCTTTCAAAATGCACTCATACATATAAACCCTTACATCGGACTACTTGTCAAAGTCATATGGTACAATACACATTCTTTTGTTTATTTTATTATCTCAGTTGGGGCAAGTTAGTAGAAACAAATTTTGCATAGATATAATTAAAAAAATTGATAATATATTAATAAAAACATGATAGAATTGCTAATGTGGTTTTCCATTAGGCAAAATGAAGCCATTTTTTGCTTAACTTTTCTGTGAAAAATGTAAACAAAAATCAGACATTCACCAACACACACAAAAGTAAGCAGAAGACGATTTCACATGTTCCATTGGAATCAAAAAAGAGTGTAATCGGGAGTGAAACCAAAGGAAAACGACATTTTTCTTCTGATATTTGCAGTTATTTGTCTAGACATGTTTTTCCATTTCGTACTACCTGTTATTTATTGGGGGAAGAACCTTTTTCATCTTATATGAGCATTCGTTATTCGAAAATGCTCTTATTTTTAGTTTAAAAAAATGTTCTAATAATGTGAACCCCTCCAAAATGTAAACAGGCCCTTGTTTTAATTAGTTCACATTATCGAAGTAGTACTGTAATATGCAAATAAATAAGCCACGAACTGTACGGACTATATAACAATATCGACCCAGCGACACGCATTCTATATTAAAGGTCTAGATGATGTAAAGCGGATCAAATCCAATGACTCCAAATCTATGGTTACCAATATGTCGTCATATGCGCGATTTCACAGAACCAATCTGATACCCAGGGACATTACGTAGGAACCGATTAGTTGTGTATTTTATTTGTAGTGATTGACTCCGAGTTTTGCGAAGGATGGCGTATGAAATTATCGTGGATCAAAGACAGTGCTCGCAACCACAATGGTTCGGGTTCCAAACATGTTAGTACCGTAAGATGTGATGTGTGTTGTAATTAAATAAAATGCTCTTCAAAGTCCACTTCAATGTTTCCCAGTTCTAATTATAGATTTTATTTTCATACACCTACTTCTATTGTTAAAGATTAACTCCCATTATTTTATTTTTTTTACAGTTTTCTTTTATATCTATAAAGCAACCTAACTTATTTTCTACATTTCAAATAATATGCTGTAACTTAACTATAACACTAATTTTCTTACATTAGTAAGAATACATTTGCCACACGGTTTATTATTTTATTTTTTACCTTATTCAAAACTCATCAAAATGGTCTGTCTTAGGGAAGAAAGATGAGAAAATATATATTTTTTGCTTTAATTCGGAAATGCTCTTTTATTTACGATGATTAATTTCAATTTTATATTTAACAGAAAATATGAGTACTTAGGGAGCATACTTTTCTAATAACTTCGAGAAAATAAAATCAATAATAATACGCACACACTTTATGTAATTCGTGTAAAGCAATACAAGGACTGTAGTGGATAAAATAATAAAAACAAAAACAAAAGTTGCGACATATTTTTGCATTCAATTTATATTTTCTAGTAGGGCAATCATTTTGAGCCATGCATAGTGGTTTCACTCCTGATTGAAAAATGGTTAATTGTTCCGCCACTGGGTGGCTAATGTTTTTGAAATGGTTGGTATACACTCTTATGTGCCCTTTCAGTTGCCACAAAGCTTTGAACGGTTAAACACCGTGTATTTGTGTGCGAAAGCTATCGCGATACGGACGGATTGGTGGTTACTATGCAGTCGAAGAGGCTTTCCAACAAGGAACGCATTTTTAAAATGGATACAGAACTTTAGGGCCGCTGGTTCTTTGAGGTTATTACAGAAAAACCCCGTGCATTTGATGAATTGTCAGCAGCTATCACAAGAGAAATTCGTGCGATTCCAGTAACGTTAGAGAGGTACATGGACAATTTTTCAACTAGTCTTCGTGACTGCTTGGACAAAAAAGAAATGAAATTCGGCAAGATTGCATGCAATCACCACTACTCTTTTTGGTGATAAGTAGTGATGCTTTGCAGACCGCTCTGTCAATTCAATGGAGCCTTACAACATATTTCAAACATTTCGACTACGCAGACGATGTTTGCCTACTATCGTAGAGGATCATGGACCTGCAAAAAATGACCACTGGTTTGGTGACAGAGAGGATTAACTCTGCCAAAACCAAAAACTAAATAGTCTTCCATCGAACTCATATCCGCATTGTAGGGCAACAGGTCGACAGATTAGACAATTTTCGTTACCTTGGAAGGATCCTCTCGACTGACGGTGGTACCATATTAGACGTTAGCAGCCGCATATCTAAGGCTAAGGCTACATTCAGTATGCTGTCTAAAATATGGAGGTTAAAAACCAAGCTATTACTTCTCCTCTCTAAATTGGAATCGGTGCTGCTATATGGCTGCAATGCCTGAAAAGTCACCGTTAATGTCACAAAATAGCTGCACCTTTTGTTAATCGATGACTATGAAACATATTGCTAGTATTCTGGCCTAATTGACTCTCAAATGAACAGCTTTATGAGAGAACGGGACAGGAACGTATAGACGTGATTATATAAATCCGAAAGTGGCAGTGAATTGGTCCCACCCTACGTGGATGAAAATTGTACTGTTCAATAAGTCATGCAATAGAATCCGCTAATACAACAAGCGCGAATACAAGTGGTCCTCGTATGACGTGACGCAGAAGATTGGAAAAGAAATCTCGACAATTCAGCAGGTCACGCGAATATCGTTAAATGGCAACTTTAGTTTTTCTTGGTTTTAATAGAAAAGCGTTCTACATTCAATTCTCTATATTTTGGTATAATATTAGGTGCGCAACTAAGTTATCGCTGTTTTTTTAGATGTAAATGCAACTTTATTGTGAAAAAATGGTTACAAATGAATCATTCAAAGTATTGCCCAGCGCTAGCTACAACTTTTTCCCATCTTTCTGGCAGAGCTCGAATACCGTTACGGTAAAAGTGTTCATCTTTTGAGCATATCCACGAATCAAGCCATTTTTTGTTGTCTTCACATGAGCGGAACTGCTGATCAGCCAGACCATGTGCCATGGAACGGAACAAGTAAGAATCGGACGGCGCAATATTTGGGGAATATGGCGGGTGGGGTAGGATTTCCCATTTGAGCGTTTCCAGGTAGGTTTTTAACGGGTTTGGCAACGTAAGGCCGAGCGTTGTCATGCTGTGGAATCACTTTTTCGTGCCTCTGCTCGTATTGTGGCCTTTGGGTTGCTGTAATGAATCCATTTTTCATTACCCGTCACGATGCGATGAAGGAAAGCCTTCCTTTTTTGCCGCTGGAGCTGTTGTTCACAGGCGAAAAAACGACGCTCAGCGTCCCTTGGCTTCAAATCATAAGAAACCCAAGTTCCTTGTTTTTGAATCATTCCCAACGCATGCAATCGCTTGAAAATGGCTTGGCAGGTAACTCCTAATGCTGAAGCAAGCTGTTCTTGCGTTTGGCACGGATCCTCATCGAGCAATGCCTCCATTTCAGCTTCTTTAAAGGATTTTGGCCTTCCTTCATGCAGACGGTCGTCAACATCGAAATCACCGTCTTTGAAGATCACGGCACGTTGTTTCACTTAGAGCAGCATCTCCATATGTCTAAGCTCGGTTCATGACGGTTTGAATATGTGAAAATCGACCACCACTTACTGCTGGAGCCATCTATTGACAAACAGCGAGAATTTAGTTGCGTACCTAATATTGTACCGTTATTCCGATCAGAAGTAGCAACATTTTTACTCTCAAAGTCTCAGATAGCGGATATATATGGAAATACTTTACGTTTAAAACCTTTCTTTCTCTTTTATTTTACTATTTACGTTATTCCCGTGACCCATTCAATTGGGAAAGAGCGTATGTGCGGTATCATGCTCTAATTCCCACACGGTGAGACACAGGATTAAATCATCATATCGTGAAAAAAAAGTTAGATTTATTTTTTAGTCACCATCGAACTGATAGGTGATCAGCGTTTATCAATAACAGGTGGTTTGGAGAATGTAGTTTACCGAAAGAGAGTTTGTTTCTCAAGGGATGCTCGAAAGTTATGGCATACTAAACTTTCCAAATTCACGTTACAAACAAGATCATTACTATTCTGGAAGCAATAATGATAATAACTTATCGGGTCACTATTCAAACTACTATTGTTTTCGATCTTCAGAAACCTCAATTATAACTATACATAGCTTCAAAAAGAAAAACCCTTTTCGTCCAACAAAACAAAATAAAATTAAAAATTTAATTAAATAAACATTCTTATCACAACGAAATTACTTACCCATTTTAAACATCGTAAATAGTTTTGTACAAAATTTACAAATAAGTTATTACATTCAAAGTTTTCTATTTTGAGTTTAATTTGCTTTCATTATTATTTTGTCTTATCCCTTATAAATTGTTTGTTAAGCACGAAGAAGAAAGAATTAACTCTTAATTTATTTTTTTAGTACATGTATACAGAATTTAACTAAACTATTGAACAAATTGTCAACTATATACGAAATGTGTGTATAAATGCAAAAAAAAAAAATGCTTACCTTTCTTTCTTGTGTTTTTTTGACTTTTTCTTTTTGTCCTTCTTTCTTTCGGGACTAGCTGACCTGTAAGGAAATGTGAACATTATTATCTACACCAGTATATGTATCTTCGCAAGTACTAACCCATCGCGATTTTTCTTCTTCTTTTTCTTTTTGTCCTTTGCGCGAACTTCGCCGTCCCCATCGCCGCCACTGCCACCGCCGGCTTTGGGGTCTTTCTCTTTCGATGGGGTTCTTACTAGCGCGTAACGACGACTTTTCTCCTTCTCACCATCCTTTTGAGCGTCGAGCTCTTTTTGCAGTGCTGAACTTTTCGCCAGATCTTCTTTTGCTTTACGATCTGAATCGAAACTTGTACCTTCCACGAAATATTCGGATATTCCAAAGGCTTCACGCAATTTTGCGTTCTTCTCCTGTTGAGCTTCAGCAATTTGATGCGTTTCACGAACACTGCAAGTAAAAGCGAAAAACAAAAACAAACAATTAATGTGGTATCAACCTTGAGGGCGTTGGTGACCTAGCTTCTAAGAATTTTACGTCATTGAAAGCACACACAAAATTGCCAAAAGTTGTTTTACCTCACAACACTCCTCAGCTCCTTTTGGCATAAGCGATGTTGGTGGTTGCCATAAAATGGGGTGGCAGCGGTAGTGTTAAGAAATTCAATGGGAAACTGCTGCAAGCTTTTACCACCACCAGCAGTTGTTAATGGAATGGCGGAAAACCCGGCAAAATATCTGACGTCATTGATATCAACATGCGAGGTTGTGTTCTCACCGCCACCACCCATCATACTACCACCAGCTGAGAGTGCAGAATTCAGGAGAATTCTATGCACATGATTATTGTTGTGATTGTTGAGCGGAATCGCTGTTGAGTTAGCTCCCGCGCACGCACACTGCACTATGTACATGGTTTGAGGTTGGCGGGGCTTCTTACGGATTCGCTTTAGAGTTAGTGCCGGTCGCAATGGCTTAAACTTTTTTCTCACTGTCTGATAGGCCATCACCGATTTTGGAGACTTTGGAGTTGACGAGATAATTGGGTCGCGATTATCATGCTCGAAATATTGCCGGGAAATTTTCTTTCGTCGACGACGTTTTGGCTTTGATGGTGTTATTTTTGGGGTGAGTTTCTGCACCCCATTCTGTGTTGAATACACTTGAGATGAAAGCATTTCAAAGCGAATTCAACCGGAAGACTTATAATTTACTTATTAACTAGGAAGACTGTCGATTTATAGAAAATACATATATATTTTATCGAATAAAAAAAAAAAACAACCGCGCGACGTTACTTCACGCGAACTATACTAATAGCTGGATGTTAACCAACTGGAAGACTTTTTTAGTGATTTTCACTTTGTGTCAATATATTTGTTTTGTGCTCTACATCGTTGTATTTATTCTCTAACACGCTATCAATTTAAATTTGCTGATGATTTTCTTTTCTGTTCCGAAGATTACGTTCTCCCTAATCCATTGGGCTTAGAGAGGGGGGTGCTGATTCGTTGGCACATCGTAGTTTTGATGGCGGCATTTGAAATTACAAATCCCAATACGTGGTGTCATATTACTTTTTGTCAGCTTCATAATACCACCTGCAGTCCATTTTATTCGCACTATTCTTGTTGCTATTCGCATTTAGGTTTGGTGATATAAAATCTTCTTCATCCCCCATTTTGGTCGTTGTGTTTACACAAACTACCACTGGGGGTTGGTCGTCATTGGGATTATTGATTTTTCTTCGCCTTCTTGTCGCACATTTTATGTTCGGCTTTCTTTTTAGCTTATTTCGTGCCTGAGAGCAATTTGTTCCCCCTTTTATTATTGTTTGGTTTTTTTTTTAATTAAATTTTGTACTTTAGATTCGATTTATAAATGAAAAATAATAAATTATAACTAATAAGTCGACAATGGCAAAACACAACCATTGTCGATGGAAGACTTGGAAAGACTAACTTCATAGCAGGGGTGCTTTTGGATTTCGCTAAATCTCACCATTCACATTGAGAGGTAGTGCGCAGGGAAGCTACAAATGTTTTACGGCAACCTGCAGAAGAGATTCATCTCACAACAGAGCAGTGACGGAGAGGTTATTGATTTTCTATTGGATTTTAAATTATTTATTTTTTTATGTAACTAAGCACTTTAGTAAGGCCCAGATAAGTGCCTTCAAAAATGAATGTAAGCAGTGTAAGTGACATTTTCTCCTTTTTTCGCTATTTTTGCATTTGGTTGATGAAAACAAGTGGACTCATTGCTTATCAATGCATAATTTTATCATTTTGATCAAAGGAACAACCACTTTACTTTTCAAGATGTGATTATTTGTTTCACCCGTTGGATGGTCATTAAGGCGTTTAAAAAGGTATTCACCTGATACATTGGTGAGTGCATATAGTGCTTACCATCTGCAGCTCCTGTAGAAGTCATTGTAGGGGATGCTCATGCTTTGAGCATGCATACAGTGGTCCGTAATGCCAATAGTTAGTTTATTTGATCAAGAACTGGCCATGGCCCAGAGGCACGAAAGTAATTCCCAGATGCTTCCTTCTGTCGATAAGATATTTGTTGGGCTTTTTCGTCAAAATGTCATAGTTACTTGGCACGCAGCAAGGTTGGGCCCAGTTCTACTAGATATTGTGACGCGGCAGTCCCTCACTGCCTCAAATATTATGCTCCTGGATGTGAGGGATTTGTTGTCTACCTGATTGTTGATATATGTATATACTCGTATGTAAACGATGTTTGTCAGCGATACAAAATTTACTATCAATCAGGCAGCGGTTTAGCGTACAGCGGTCAAACAACGCTACAATAGTTCGAGGCTTAAATACAGATTTAGGTATGTCCAGGTCCTAAAGGACATCCCCACCACCGACTGCGTTGTTTTGTTTTATAGCACTTAAGCCCTGTTGTATCAGCCCTGTTAAGGGCGATTCAGTCTTTATATACAAACTGTAGAAGCTGTGTTCGGATAAACGGTGTTAAGTCAATACCTTTCACTGTGGGCAATGGACTCCGCCAGGGGTGCGTTTTGTCACCTCTCCTCTTTATTGTATATATGGATTGGATGTTGCAGCGAAGTGGGAGACCTAAGGATTAGTCATCTGCTCTTTGCGGATGATTTGGTCATCCTTGGGTCCTCTCAAACCGAACTTCAGCGCGCACTCGAAAGGTTTGTAGCCGTATGTGATGATGCTGGAATGAAGATCAACGTGAACAAGTCAGAAGTAATGGTCGTTATCAAAAAACCCATTCAGTGCACTCTGCATGTTAGTGGAGTTCCACTGAAGCAGGTGGATAAGTTTAAGTACCTCGGGGTCTTATTCACGAGTGATGGGAAGAGCATTGCCGAGTTATCCTGTAGAATTGGTTAGGCTGGATCACTTTTGAGAGAGCTTCGCCAATCTGCTATAAGGAAGGCCGAACTTAGTGTTCAAGCTAAGCTATCGGTTTTTAGCTCGGTGTATGTTCCAACTCTCACCTATGGTCATGAAATTTGGGTAGTGACCGAAAGAATAAGATCGCGGATACAAGCTGCCGAAATGAGGTTCCTTTGCGGTGTTGCTGGAATAACTCGTAGGGATCGAGTGAGCAACACCAAAGTACGCGAGGCGCTCAATGTTGAGCAGCTACTTTTCCGAACGGAACGATCTATGCTTCGATGGTTTGGTCACGTAGTGCGTATGCCCCCAGACCGGCTTCCAAGACGTGCCATGGTGGCCATGCCATCAGGTAGGCGACCCCGTGGTAGGCCTAGAAATAGATGGTTGGACCACGTCCGACATCTCTCCTGGAGCCGTTTAGGGATTCCCCCTAATGAGTTGGAGTCAATGGCGGAGGATCGAGAAGGATGGAGAGCACCTAAGCATCCTACCCCCGCGACCCTCCTGAAGGATTAGCGGGTCATTTGAAAATGTATGTATGTATGTATGTATCAGTCTAACTACCGAAGTATACAACTTCTTTGATTACTGTAGGTGTTGTGCAGCCGCATTAAATAATTTTGCTACTGAAAAAATTGAATGGTGGTTGAACGGACAACCTACCACTCTATAGCGAACACATTACCATTACACCATGCCACCCACAACAACTTGGTAAAGTATTCCGCATCATAAGTCTCAGGAAATGTCATGACACATTTCTAGGACTTTCTAATGCATTTTTTCAATTCGGAATATTGGTGTCGCATATCAGTTATTATCACCGAAGATATTATTATTATAAGTTTATTAACATGTAAGTAAATTACATATAAATACAGAGGGGATAAGCGCTGGCTACCAGGGTCTTCGGCTTTAAATTAAAATTAAATCTTATTTACTAGATAAATTGCTAACATGATTTTGTGTACAGTCTTAATGTTCTTTTCAGAAATTTCGCTAAGCATGAGTAATAAGTAAGATGAGTAATGGTAAACCGTGGTTTGGCTTCGCGGAAGTGGCATAGTGGTGGTGTTTCCTTGGTGAATAGGTGTTTGTGCGTGAAGTTGGTGTGTCCCATCCTTGGTCGTATCAGACCAGATATGTATGCACATTGTACTAACTTTTCGCACAAATAAATGTCTTATGTAATGTAGCCTAACCAAAAGTAATAGTATAAGAAAACATAGGCATTTGGCAGTGTTTTACCGACTGGGCAGACCGACAATGGAAACCCTTTAGGTTCCAATTATGCTAGTTCCATTTGGCGTTAATCGCTTAAGTTTCGCAGGCAACATTGTGTTTTGGTGGTACTAAAATCCGCTCTATTGGTTGGTCCCCATTTTATTATGGCGTGAGGGTCAGACTATTTTTCTGATAATCTTCTCTTCATAACGCGAAAACAGCGTCGCGAGATGCCCGCAGATATCTGTTAATTCTGCCCTTGAATAGTTGCTGTTCGATACTGTAGGATTCTGGAAATTGTTTTCTGGGAGTTCTAGTTCCACGACCGAAAAACGGAGTTTGGGACACAATATGAACAACTGTGTGGAATGGATCTGATTAGAAATTGCCAAAAAAGCGAAAGAAAAGATAGGGGCGATTTTACGCTTGAATAACATTCGTTCGTTATCTTGCTTCAGGGCTTCCGAAATTCAAGAAGCGGGACTGTGTAGCACAGCAGTTCAACGAACATAAAGGCAATAATAAATAGTATGTAGTATAACTAACAATAGCAGATGCATCATCTATAAGCTGGGTATGGCATAGCCCGTAACCATACACATAGTGTGTCTAGTCTAGAAGCCAAGGGGTAAACACACCACCATAAGAAGTCACTCGGTCTCCTCAAAACTGCCTAGGTACGATGTATGGGTATGGGTGAGATTATTTTGAGAAACTGGGTAGTAATTTGTGAAAATCTCTGATGAGCCATACGACTTTTATTAAAAAAATTCGTACAGTATTTTCTTACGAACGTAAAGAGATTGTCTTAAAGCTGCTGTAAAATAAAGTAACGACATTACAGACAGTGTTACCTCGTCACATATTCATTAACATATCTCTTTTTACAGGTTTTTCGATACACATTTTAGATATGTCACTTTTATTACACTGCGCTGCAGGAATGATACATTTTTAAACACCATAACTCCGTCCATCTTTAAACAAAGCTGTATCGCAATTTGTGTACATACATTCCAAACAAATATCGCCATTTAATGGGCCGCTATAAACAAACAACGGGTATAAGGAAGAGCAGTACCTTAATTAACTCAACCACCTCCTGAAGTGTATCGCGTGTTGATGATTCTTTTTTATTTCTCAAGAGATATCTTATTTTCGGACAAAACGACGATAAATTTCATGTGACATGCAACATTGTTATACGCAAAAACCTCACATTGAATGCGGGTTACATTAAAAATCGATACACATCCGGTGGTGGGTGAGTGATATATGTACTTACAATCCGCCAAAAACTTTACACGATTGTTATGCAACAACAATAGGACACCACGCACAAGCCATTTAAATTTAAGAAACAAAATACTTACACTATCCTTCCGAACTCGTCCTTTGTCTGGTCGCTCTTGCCCTGGCCCGTTAGTTTCATCCGATATGAATTAATCTTGACCCCTATCTCCTCCGGTGTGTATCTTTGAATGAGAAGAGGAATATGTATTTGTTAGCAGACACTTTTTATTACCAAAACAATAATAAATTCAATCCATCCCGTTAATCGATACGTACATCGTTCCTCTCAAGTGCACAACAAACGAACCAACGACGATGAAAGGACGACTTTCACCATGAAAATAAAAAATAAAAATTGATTTTCTGTTTGGTTTTCTCGGCCAGAACCTGCACTATTATTGGAATTTAACTCTGCATTTCTATGATTGCCTCGACGAGGCGAACAAAAACTGAGAAGAGAGTCGCGGTGGCTTTTCAAATGCCTGCTCTGCACCCCGACAACGACAGCAAAGCTTTGAGGAACTAGAAGAACCAAACCAGCCAAAAACCGCACTTTCGACGAGTGAGTGGAGAGTGCTGTGTGACGTATACATACAGGAAATAGGGTAGAAAATTAGGGGTGAATGAGGAGAAAGTATGTATATACGCACGTACCTACCCCGCCGCTGCTGTTGCAAGGTAGATAGTGTGCATTAAGGTACCGAATTCAGTCGCATTATAATGAATTTACATTTTTAACTTAATAATAAGCCCACACCCCTCTGGAACTCACCCCTGCTTCTCCAGAATTTCCTCGAACTCCACACACTTCACCTCGATCTTCCTTTTCCGGTCGTGATCGAGGATCTCCTGATTCGGAGGCCGATTGATGGAGGCGTCCAACTTTTTTATGTCATCTTCACTCTTATACGTGGGGTTGTCCTTTTTCCCGGGACGCACAAATGCCCAATTGCGTTGTACGTGACCATTGGTGCCCGAGCCACGAGGGGTCGTCAGACCGATACCGTTGTACATTTTTCTTTTCCCTACAGCGGACAGCCGACAAACTTAGCACTTCATAGTCAGTCAGAAAAGAACTGGGACTAGTCTGCTCTGCGCACAATATGGATGTTTGGAGAAAATTCTCAGGCCGATCTGCCGGTTTGAACAAATCAATAGGAAAGGTTTCGCACCGAGTTTGGAGATTTCTTTCAAGTTAATTACATAAGATTGGCTTACCGTACGGAGATGGAATTGAATGGTGGAAAATACGTTTTTCTGATATTTTCTGTGGTGTTTTTGATTGTTTTTGGGGCGATTTATACGTTTAAATTAGTAAAATGTTTTGGGAAACAGCCGCAAAGTACGTTGTTGAAAAACTCTTTCGCCGATTGACGTTTCGCCATATTTAATTCCTATTAGGAAAGGGGGACGGGATATTTTTGAGGAAGTGATGCCAAGTTTGATTCAACTGTGTCTGAAATGTGGGCTACCCTTCAATTGGGTAGTGGTTTTAGCGGGTCCCCTCAATAGTTTACTTTCAACTTTAACGTTTATTTGCAATGTACGACAAACGCTGAAGGTGAGGAAAAAAAACGGACGAAGGGAAAACCTTGTTCTGATCCAGTTGAGGTCTGAAAAAACGAACCTTCTCTATCTTCCAAAGTACTTGATCAGAAAATTAAAAAAGAGTTGAAATGAAAACAGAGCTTAAATTTAAAACCACTGAACCACACAGGAAATGAAGATTTCAATTGAAGAAATTCAAACACAGTTTACAAAAGATTGAAGAAATTTTTATATCCGTGCAATATGAACTATGCATTAACTTGTGGGCATTTGAAATTCAAACTTACTTTCCTTTTTATCTATCGCCAGCCACAGAGGAAACAAAACTTTAAAGAAAAAATTCAATGTGTGCACCAAAACGTCTATCTTGTCTTGAAATATGTAGTTTAATCAAAAAGATTGATCTGCTGACCATGCTCTATGGTCCAATTTAAGTAAATCAATAGACACATTTTTTCTTGATTTGCCAGTATAACGAGAAAAAACAGCTGAAAGGGAAACCGCTATGTTTCGACTTGCTAATCTGTTTTATTCGGTTTAAGCAATAAAGCAGAGTTAGTTTCGTTAGCGATAAAATTTTCTTTCGACTAGAATAGCAAGTGCATGGAACCAGCTAATTGATGATTCAAGGAGTTTCCGAGATACCATATTCCTTTTTCAATATTTGGGAAAATTGACGCCCAGTTTAACAGTCTTAAACTGGAAGATGTAATTGATAGAACGCACCCATATTTAGCGAAAAATTCTTCTTCTTCCACTCGAATAATAACAATTATTGCAAGTATGTTAAAAAATTGTATTCGCTGAAAATTTAGTTCGAAGAGAGTATTTTTAATTGATCTTTATAGTGAGAATAGGATTATTCCCATAATTATTTCTTCAATTCTGTCACCCATCGAGCTCATAAAAATATGTGATAACTAAGAAACTTCCTATCATAATGCCATGGATCCTTTACTTTTTTTTTTAGCTCATTCACAGGATTTATGAGTAGGATACCGACTGGCAGCTAAAAACGATATAGTTTGGACTCGGATTAGGAGACCTTAAAGGTTTATATACGTCCAGCGCCCTCGAATAAGGATGTGTAATAAATGATTACTACAATTTTATTTATTGGAAATTTAAAAATGAGAAAAAAATGTTTGTCGTCAAATAGACCACTCTGATCCGATTCATAAAGGTATCCCCAAACGAACGCGAATATTCGCTGTCGCCGCGACGGCAATGAATCGCAGTGCTTGCTGTCACATAAATCACATGGCGATATATGAGAATGCCCATACCAACGCGAATATGGTGATTTTGTAGTGATTTTGTCACTGTCGTGGGTTTGTCGCAGTTGAAATGAATATGGCGTATACTTAGAGGTTTTGAATTTCTGACAAAATATGTAATTTTATAGAATATATCACACGAAGATTATAAATAAGGTGGAAGGATAGGAAGGGTAGGATAAAACGAGGAATGATAAAGTGTGGAAGGCAAAATATAAAAGCGTTTCTTCTTCGTCTGATAAGGAGTACATTTTCGCAAATACCGAGACGAATCCGTCACCTTGGTGTGGGCATACTCGCAAATTTCTTTGTCGCTGTCGCCGGTAAATAATCGTCGTCGCGACGACAGCGAATATTCGCGTTGATTTGGGGCACCTTAAAACTTGTTATTTATCTCTATCGACCGATTTTTTTTTTCTTTTTGACATATAAAAAAAGTTATGCAACGATAACTCAATATTAATTTTGTACCAAAAGTTTCGCTCTTTTATGTTTATAAAAAATTGTTACATGTAAAATATCAAAAAATGGGCTGATGGAGAATAAAAAAAAAAATCAGTTACGAAGATTTTAAAAAAATCATGCAAGAATATTGAAAACTGGCTGAGCTATTGTTCCGTGTCAGAAAGGTGTTTTTTTTTCATATTAAAAAGTACTGAAAAGGAACTTTAAAGTTTACCGAGCAGAAGCAGCTGAAAACGTTGGCTTTTAATTATGGCGAATTTTTGTTGTTTAACGCATTCCTTTACTTTTTCGTAGTTTCTCTCTTTGAGAGAGAATTTTTCTTTTAAGTTTGATAACTTCTCTTTTACGAATTTTTGGCCAAAAAGTAAAGGAACGGACGTATATAAAAAAAAAATATTTTTTTTTCTATTGATTTTAAAATCAATATACAACCATACAAATCCACACAGATTGTCGTAAACACAACAAATTTTGCACAGCAATTCTACTGTACTGTACACCTTAAGCATCCAACTCTATGCTTTCTTGCCTTTCAGATATTTTGGATGAGAATTGCTTTGTGCCATATCCATTTTTTCGTGTTCCACGTGTATAAAAAAAAAAATCAGTTTCAAAATATAGGAGGTGGGACACAAGTCAAAAAAGTAGTCTCTTACATTAATTAACGTAGCTTGTTAACGGTTTGCCAAAACACTTTGAAAACTGGTAGGTGAACTCTTTATAAGACTAACTTCAAGTTAAAAAAATAAATATAAAAAAAAATCCTATCACATAGTTTCGGAGTACCAAGTACGTAAACCTTTAAATGCGCTTTTCTCGAAAAAGTGCCAATGGCGTATGGAACAAACCAATTCTCGGGCGACGAAATGATAAATTTTACAGAATTTATTCACGATAATCCTGATTATTCATCGACCTTATATATGTGTTCCCTTGAATATACGTTACCAAGACAAATTTCAAATTCTCCAAAACAGAGCTTTGAGAATCATTTTAAAGTGTGACGGACAAACTGCTATATTAGTCATGATACAATCCTTACGATGGCTGTTTCCTAGCGGGTTAAACTCAATGCCCTAGTCATGATTTTTAAAATAAAGCAAAACATGTATCCTGAATATCTGCAGGTATAGTCTACGGAACCTTAGTCTTTATTGGTGTTCATTTTTTATTTAAAAAAATTGTATTTGAAATAATTGCGTAACGCGAACCGAGGAGACAGCGGTGAGCGAGCAAGGGCCAACATGTTCGCCACGCAGATATGTCCATATATCATCGAACCCCTACAAGCAACGATCGATGCAGTGAGCGAGGAACAGTCGCAACAGTGCAATGGCTCTCGCGTGTCATTAAAGTGGCCTGGGAATGCGGTGAAACACCTGGTGATTGGCAAATGGGGGTGATAGTTCCTCTTTTTAAAAAAGGGGACAAAAGAGATTGCGCCAACTATAGGGATATATCTCTTTTAAGTCTCCCTTGAAAAGTCTTCGCTAAGGTGCTAAAAACGCGTTCCAGAGCAGTGGTTGGGAACAGTTTGGGGCGGTTTTCGCTCCGGTAGAAGCACAACCGACCAGTTATTCGTTCTCAGAATGGTTCTTGAGAAGGCCTAGGAGTATGCTAAACCTGTTTACACTTGTTTTGTGAATTTGGAAAAAGCATATGGTAGGGTCCCTCGAGGCAAACTCTGGAGTGTTCTGTAGAAGTATGGGATTGATGGTTCCCTGTTAAGGGCGATTCAGTCTTTATATACAAACTGTAGAAGCTGTGTTCGGATAAACGGTGTTAAGTCAATACCTTTCACCTCTGCTCTTCATTGTATATATGGATTGGATGTTGCAGCGCAGCCATGGCGGGAAATATTTCAAAGTGGGAGACCTAAGGATTAGTCATCTGCTGTCTGCGGATGATTTGGTCATCCTTGGGTCCTCTCAAACCGAACTTCAGCGCGCACTTGAAAGGTTTGTAGCCGTTTGTGATGCTGCTGGAATGAAGATCAACGTGAACAAGTCAGAAGTAATGGTTGTTCCAAAAAACCCATTCAGTGCACTCTACATGTTATTGGAGTTCCACTGAAGCAGGTGGATAAGTTTAAGTACACCGGGGTTTTATTCACGAGTGATGGGAAGAGCAATGCCGAGTTATCCTTTAGAATTGGTCAGACTGGATCAATTTTGAGAGAGTTTGGCCAATTTGTTATAAGGAAGACCGAACTTAGTGTTCAAGCTAAGCTATCGGTTTTTAACTCGGTGTATGTTCCAACTCTCACCTATGGTCATGAAATTTGGGTAGAGACCGAAAGAATAAGATCGTGGATACAATCTGCCGAAATAAGGTTCCTTCGCGGTGTTACTGGAATAACTCGTAGGGATCGAGTGCGCAACACCAGAGTACGCGAGGCGCTTAATGTTGAGCAGCTACTTCTCCGAACGGAACGATCTATGCTTAGATGGTTTGGTCACGTAGTGTGTATGCCCCCACAGCCGTGGAGCGAAATGTCACCATAGCAAGCACATGGTTTCCTCATCTCGATATTCATAAGCAGACATGGCGGTCCAATGATCATGTCACGATTGCGATCGACGCAAGGCATGCCTCCAGTATTCTGGATGTCCGGACCTTCCGAGCGGCCAACATAGACTCGGATCATTAGCTTGTTGTAGCCAAGGTACGAATGCGGATATCCCAATCTGAGCAACAAAGAAGAATCACTGTGACAATCGCAAAAGACCGCCAGACTCTTTGCTGAACGCGTATCCCGAAATCTCTCAATCACTCCTATGCCGCCAGCATCAAGTGCCGAAGACCAGTGGCAATGCTGCCAACATGCCATCAGAAACGCCGCGACTGATGTGCTGGGTCTCGCTCGCCCACCACCGCGAAACCCCTGGTTTGACGAAAAATGCCGGCGAGTGCATGCAGCAAAACAAGAGACGTATAAAGCGGGGCTGCAAAGGAAGACGAGAGCTCCTCATGAGCTCTACAAGCAAAAGAGACGGAAAGAACATCGGCTTCTCTAAAAGAAGAAGAAAGAGCATGAAAGAATATTGAGAGCTTATACTCCAGGAACAATGTACGGAAGTTTTACCAAAAGGTAAAAAGAACGTGTCAAAGGAGCAATACCCGTACAGAAACCTGTAGAGATGAAAATGGAAACCTCGTAGTAGAATCACAGTCGGTGCTGAGGATATGGAAAAACTACTTCTGCAGACTGTATAACGGCGACGAAGACCAACATCCCGCTGTCAGGCAGAATGAACCATTCAACATAGACGATGATAGTCAAAATTTTCGTCCACCTGACCAAAACGAAGTGAGGATAGCAATATCCAAGCTAAAATCCAACAAGGCTGCTGGACCTGACGGCTTACCGGCCGAACTTTTCAAAGCAGCTGGTGATGAATTGGCAGAGAGCATACACCAACTCATCTCTAAGATTTGGTCGAGTGTATGCCTGATGAATGGAACCTCAGCATCTTTAGCCCGATCCACAAGAAAGGAGACCCCCTGAACTGCGCCAATTATAGAGGCATCAGTCTCCTCAACATCGCATACAAGATCTTTTCTGCGATATTGTGTGAACGCCTGAAACATTTTATCAACAGCCTGATTGGACCCTATCAGTGCGGTTTCAGGCCAGGAAAGTCCACCATCGATCAGATCTTCACACTTCGGCAGATCCTGGAGAAAACCCAAGAATTCCAAGTCGATACTCACCACCTCTTTATCGATTTCAAGGCCGCCTATAACAGCATCTATAGAGAAGAGCTTTATAGAGCCATGTCTAGTTTTGATATCCCTGCCAAACTTGTCCGTCTGTGCAGGCTGACGATGGAGAACGCTCGCTGCTCCATCAAGGTCGGTAATGACTTCACCGAGACCTTTGATGTCAAAAAGGGTTTTAGACAAGGTGACGCGCTTCTTTAACATTGTACTTGAACGGATTGTGCGGAACTCACAAGCCAACACCGGAGGCACAATCTATTACAAGTCTGTACAACTGCTTGCATACGCCGACGATGTAGACATTATCGGAAGAACTCAGCGGCCTGTCACCGGTGCGTTTGCAAGCATTGAGGCGGAAGCGGCCAAAATGGGTTTAGCGATAAACGAGGGCAAAACCAAGTATATGCTGTCAACAAGAAGGGAAAGCCAACACCGACGAATTGCACAAAACGTCACAGTGGGCAGCTATAACTTCAAAGTAGTAAGGAACTTTGTCTACCTTGGCTCCGCTATAAACTCTGAGAACAACATCAGCGCAGAAATCAAGCGAATAATAACTCTTGCCAATCGCTGTTTTTTGGGCTTATAAGGCAATTCAACAGTAAAGCCCTATCTCGAACTACTAAGGAGACTCTGTATAAGACCCTGATCATCCCAGTCCTGCTTTATGGCGCTGAAACATGGACTTTATTTAAAGAGGATGAAGATATCCATGGTCGCTTCGAGAGAAAAATTCTTCGTCAGATTTTCGGTCCCGTTTGCGTTGACGGGTTTTGGAGGAGAAGATTCAATCACGAACTATACGAGCTGTACAGCGACATCTAGTCAAAAACCTGCGTATTGGACGTCTGAGATGGCTAGGACATGCAGAGCCAATGGACGCCAACGCTCCGGCCCGCAGAGTCTTCGAATCTAATCCCAAAGGACGACGCAGTAGAGGGAATCATAGCCGTAGGTGGCGCGCACAAGTTCAAGGGGACCTCGACCAACTTGCAGTGCGCAACTGGAGGCAATTAGCTAAAAAAAAAAAAATATATTTGGCGCAACAGCTCTTTAAAGTGCCTGGGCCTAGCTTCTCGCAACCACTCATGTTGTGTGAGTTATATTTTTTCACACGAATGGAAGGGACCTACAGTTTAATGCCGACTCCGAACGGCGATTTGAGAAGCTTTTTCGTGACAACAATACTCTCGGATGTTTGTCAGACGTTCGCGAGAGGTGGGACCGTGAAAAAACTTTTTGGTGTTTTCTGGGATTCGAACTTGGAACCTCATGCGTAGTGATCCGCCACACTAACCACTTACGCCACGGCGCCCACGGCAATTAGCTAAAGACCGAGCTAAATGGAGAGGCTTGTTGGTTGAGGCCCATGTTCACCCCGAACTGTAGCGCCACCTAAGTAAGCGTATGCAGGAGGTAATTAATTCGACTTTATCTAATAGGTATTTCAAGTCAATTACTAACTGGAGGGTACTGCCGGAGGTGTCCTTGTCAGACCATAGATACATCGCTTTCCAAATCGAATGCGAGGCCATAACTTTGCAGGAGAGGAGGAATCCGCGGAAAACCAACTGGGTGCGGTTTAGGGAAGAGCTAGACAGATCTGTCAAAACTCCAACTAAACTCAGAACGAAACGAAAGGTTGAGGATGCTGTTCAAAACCTGACTAGTGTCCTTACCAGCTGTTTTGAACTGACGTGCCCATTGACAAAAACCCCCTGCAGAACTCCGGTTCCCTGGTGGAGCCCAGAACTGCAGCGACTTAGGAAAGAATCCAGAAAACTTCTAAATAGGTCACTCAAGACAAATTTAGAAGGTGACTGGAATCTTTTTAGATCGAAGCAAAAAGACTATAAGAAGTTAAGTCGGTTGTCGAAAAGTGCTTCTTATAGAGATTTTTGTGGAAAGATCGAGACACTCGGTGAAACCAGCAGGTTGGTTAAGGTTCTCAAAAGGGGCAAGCCGACCAAACCGGAGTCACTGAGAAAATCTGATGGCAAGTTTACTGAGACGAAAACGGAAACTTTTAGTCTTCTGCTGGAGACTCACTTTCCTGGCAATCGGATAATCACTAGGTCGCAGCTTGGCCCGCTTACCCAGGCTGAGCTTGATCTAAGTCAGAAAACTCGGCGCAGCTGGTATATTGCATCAGCCGTGGTAACAGATGAGGCCATCAAATATGCTGTGGCATCTTTTGATGGTTTCAAATCGCCTGGCACCGATGGAATATATCCAGCTATGCTGCAACAGGGTATAGATCAGCTATTGCCAACTCTGAAAAGAATTTTCACCGCTGGCTTGGCGCTGGCATATATTCCTACACCTTGGCGGACAGTCAGAGTAGCTTTCATACCGAAAATTGGTAAGGAAGACTATTCGCTCCCCAAGAGTTTCAGACCTATAAGTTTGACATCCTTCTTACTGAAAAGTATGGAGAGATTGGTAGAATTTCACGTGCGCAAAGTTGCTTTGAAACTGCATCAACTATCGGAGATGCAGCATGCCTATCAGCGTGGGAAATCCTGTGAGACCGCACTTCAAAATCTAGTGGCCAGAATTGAATGCGCGCTTGATAGGAGAGAATACGCGATGGGTATCTTCATCGACATAGAGGGTGCTTTTGACAATGCGACTTTTGACTGCATGTGCGACTCTGCCAGACAACACGGGGTAGATGAAACATTAGTGTTGTGGATTAAAGCAATGCTAATGAATAGAACTTTGGTAGTGGATGCGGATTGTGACCAATATGTTATGACAGGGGTAAACAGGGGCTGTCCGCAAGGTGGCGTTCTGTCTCCATTGTTATGGTGCATGGTGGTCGACTCTCTGTTGAACACTCTAAATAGTTCTAACGTCTACGCTCAGACATATGCGGATGATGTCGCCGTACTTTCTGTCGGACCATGCCTGGCGACGGTCTGTGCTAACGCGCAGGAGGCGCTGGACATGATCGATGAATGGTGTACTAGGAGTGGGCTTTCGGTGAATCCTCTTAAGACTGAGGTTGTTCTTCACCATTCGCATTTCCAATGAAGCCAAATATCTGGGAGTGATTTTAGATAAGAAACTTCATTGGTCCAAACACGTCGAGTCGAAAATATCCAAGGCGCTCTCAGTCTTCTGGCAGTGTAAGGGTGCTTTTGGCATGACTTGGGGCTTATCACCGAATAAGGTTCTCTGGATCTACACGGCTATGATAAGACCATTCCTCGCATATGCGTCGGTTGTTTGGTGGAAGGGACTCTCGCGTAAATATGTGGCTGCTTTTTGCACGAAACTCCAAAGAACGGCTTGTCTCGGCTGCTCGGGAGCTTTCCCGAGTACGCCTGGCTCTGCTCTAGACGCTTTGCTGAACTTACCTTTTTTTTCAATTTTTCATTTCATTTATTTATTCCATTCAATTAATTCATATTAACAATATTAACTACAATAAAGTAAAATGCATAAGAAAACTTATCTTATAAAAAGCTAAAAAAATATTGCTTAACAATGTCATTGAGGAATATTTTAGATCCATCCTTTAGTTACCAAAACTAGTGGCGGATGAATCGAGTAAAACAAATTAAAAAACAAAACTAATTCAAATAAAATGATTGAGGGGTGGTGATAGTGTAAATTCCAAGTGTACAATAAAAAAGTATTATAAAAATAAAAATAAAAAAAAATTAATGATTTCAAAGATATAAAGACTATAAGAAAACTACAAGATCCTTTAAATAATTACCCTTATTAGGTTATTGATTTCAAGAAAGTCGAAGTTGAACAGCCATGATTTGATTTTCTTATTGAAAGCAAAAGAGTTACGAATACTACGAAGTTCAATAGGTAGTCGATTGAAAAGCCTAGGTGCTACTGAGCTATAAAAGTTTAAGAAGGTATGGTTATTATGCGACGGAATTGAAGCCAGAAAACGTTCATTACTACGAAGACTATAAGCGGTTACATTTTGATTGAGAAAATTACCACTTCTTAAGTAAAAAATTTTTAAGACTTTATAAAAGTATAGATGCTTTAGTGGAAGTATCTTAGAATTTACAAATAGATAAAAGCTATGTTCGCGCCGCCTTTTTTTCCACATAATTCGTAGGATATGTTTTTGGACAATAATTAAGGGTTGTAAGTTGTAGCTAAATGTACTACCCCAGCATACGAGCCCGTACTGCAATTTAGACTGCACTAAGCCGTAGTAAATAGTTTCAAGGAGTTTCCGAGAACAGAACTGTTTTAGATGATACATAATGTAAGTAGTTGACAGAAGATACTTTTTTAATTGGGAGGTGTGAACGCTCCAGTTAAGGTTGCTGTCTAAAAACAAGCCCAAGTACTTAAAAACAGAAACGTTTTCGATTACAAAACATTTTGAAGAGCAGCTTAGGCTATCATCAAATGTTGAAGTGGAACTGCTCGCAGTGCAAGTAGCAGCATTAACACACATTTTTTTGCAATCAAAACTGTGGTAGATGATGTTCGGAGAGTGCAGATAAAATGTTGGTAAATTAAAAAACATAAGTTTGGTTTTGCCACTTATGACTAGTTTATGCATACCAAACCAGTGTCTCAGGATTTCCAAATCGTGGTTGATGTCCGCTACCAAGTCCAGTGCGGAATTATTTGAGTATGAACATGCTATGTCATCTGCAAAACTAGTTTTTTGCCCCTTTAGATCAAGGTTAAAAATAGAATTAATAAAGATTAGAAATAAAAGGGGACCAAGTACCGAACCCCGTGGAACACCGATTTGAATATCCAGACACACACTGAACACGTTACCAATCTTCACCATTTGTTTTCTATCCTTAAGGTAGGAAGCGAACCATTTAAGAATAAAACCCCTAAAGCCAGCCTTTTCTAGTTTCATCATTAGGAGTTTGTGGTCCACTGTATCAAAAGCCTTGGTAATGTCAATAAAAAGTGCAGCAGTCATTTGTCTTTTATTTAAACTATCGTAGATCTGACTACACAAATTTAAAAGCGCATCTTCCGTTGATTTGCCAGCTCTAAAACCGTGTTGATTAACGCTTAAAAACGAACATCTCTCAAGAAATGTAATAATTCTAACTTTGATCACTTTTTCGAAAAGCTTAGAAAAAACCGGTAGAAGGGATATTGGCCTATAATTATTTAATTTTTTGGGGTCATCTTTTTTGAATATGGGTATTACCTCAGCAATCTTTAAACTGCTAGGAAAAATACCACCATAAACGCTTTTGTTGAAAATATGTGCTAAGACATCCACAACGTTCAAAGAAATGTTTTTTAGGAAAGCATTTGAGAAGCTGTTCTGTGTAAACGAATTAGAATTGTTAAGTAGCAAGATATTCCTATACAGTTCGAAAGACGAGATAGGTTCGAAGAAAAAGCTATTTGGCGAGGCACTTTCCTTAATAAAACATTGTTCAGTACAAACGTTTTGAGATAAGGATGTAAAACCTGCATTTGAAAGGGTATCAGTGGCAACACTAGTGAAAAACTTATTAAAAATATTGGCCATTTCAATTGGAGAATGGATTTCCTTGTCCTTGTAGGAGATACAAGATGGACCATGAGAAGAGTTACTTCTAGAAAACATCTCATTAACGATTCCCCATTCTTTTTTGAGATTGCCTTTTGCTCTATGAAATTTTCCAATATAGAAATTATCCTTACAAATAGGAACATCCGCGGCAACTTCTTTGCAAATTCTTTCATAGGCCTTGCGAATACGTTCATTATTTGGCTGTTTATTGGATTTAGAACGCAGTACATTTTTTTTATGAATTTTATGTAATAAATAGTCAGACATCCACGGCTGCAGTTTCTTCAATTTACTTCTCTTGTTAACAGAGGGTGCCGAGCAATTCCTAACGTGGTCATTTAAGACCCTACAAAACATATCAAAAGCCAGAGAAGGATCATTTTGGTTGTAGATATCTGACCAGTCTTCCAAGAACAAGCTTGAGTTCAAGCTCTCAAAGTTAATTTTATTTGCTGTTTGAAAAGCACCAGAATTTTTATTTTTTGTAGGATACTGTTGTTGAAAAACGAGACAAGTCATGCAATGATCAGAAATTTTAAAATCAGATATTGCACTGGTGAGAGAAATGTCAACCTTCCTATCAAGCCTAGCAAAAATATGGTCAATGCATGTTTCAGACGTATCAGAAATTCTGGTTGGGTTATTTATGCACGACTCAAAACCATTAGCAGACATTAGGGTAATGTATCTTTCAGTGACCAAAGATGTAACTAGAATATCCAGATTCATATCACCTAGTAAAACCACATTTCTCGAATGTTCATCCCTCAAGAGGAAAGATAAATCATCAACAAAAACATCTTTACTTTTATCATGAAGCCTATAAAAACACATAAAAATAAATCTATTAGCATTTATGGTGCAAGTGACCTTAACCATATTAGAACTTGAAAGCTGAGGGCATAAAACAACACAATTTTCAAAAATGCTATCGCTTATATACACCGCAGTACCACCCGCCGCATAAGAATTATTACAATTAGCATAAAATTTGTACCCAGGTATTATAAAAAAATCTTTCTCATGATCGTAGATCCAAATTTCAGTCAAGAAAATTAAAACAGGCTTATTCAAGAATGATTCCAAGTGGACCAGTAGTAAATCAAAATTTTTTCTCAAGCTTCTAATGTTTAGATGAATAATGATGAAATTATGTTTAAATTCATCACTATAAAATAAACTTTTAGAATCTTCTTTATCATAAAAATTACAAAAGGGTATATTAACTAAACTATTTAAAGGAACTTCAGTTAACCTATTAAGCGAATTGTTCATGTTAATATTATACAGGACAAAAAATATATTAAATTAATTTATCTAAATCCTCAAAACAAGAAATGCGTAAAACTTTATCACCTTCATTTTTTCTCATCAAAACTACTCCATTATGAACCCAAACAAAAGAATATTTTTTTTCAACTTTAAGTTTTCTTGCTTTGTTATAAAGAGATCTATTGAACATAGATAGACTTTCGTTTATAAAAATAGGCTTATTGCCAAAGTTTTGACCGAATATACCCGTTGTCAGCTTCTTCTTACGTTTCTTGCTAATTATACTCAGCTTGCATTCCATGGACTTAAACTTCATCCGCACAATTTTCGTAGCTACCTCCGATGATGCGTCGGAATGTTTGTAGTTCTTCTTATCAGCTGACTTGCTTGCGACAGTTTTAACATAGCACGACTTGACATCATCCACAGTCACATCTTCACCTAGGCCTTCTGAAAGAAGCTGAACAGCACAACTCAAAGCATTTTCATTGTTTACATTTGGGATTCCAACAATATCAATGCAATTACGAAACGGTTTTTGCTGAAGTACGTTGACTGCTTTCTGCAAGTCATTAACCTTGTTCTCAAGCGCTTTATTTACACTTTGAAGTGAGTTGATACGCAATAGTGCATCGGAGTAAATTCGCTTGAGAGAGATGATCTCGCTGTATAACACTTCTAGGGTCACGACTGGGGGAGAAGAACAACTGGTTTCTGCTCTAACGGCGACGATTGAAGGCGAATTGAGTAGCTCGTAGTTGGAAGTTGACAGAGGAGCCTCCTCAGCAGCTGGCGATGGCGACGACGGTTTTGATGATAAAGTGATAGCATAAGAGTCATTGGCGCAGTGCCCTAGCAGGTTGGGTGGAGGAGAGCGAATGGATTTGCGTCTGATTTTAGTGCATGAGCCACAAAAAAAAGGGAAAATTGTTCTTTTTCATATAGTCACAATCACTTGGCGTAAGGTTAGCGCAGCCTAAGTGAAATAGCACTTGACACCCGGCACATTGGATTTTGGCATCAGAGCGAACCACTTTTTGACCGCACAAGCACTGCATTCTTAAATGGAAATAAATGCACTATGCTTCTAACTTTAGATATTTTATTTTTTGTTTTTTGATTTATTTCTTTATTTAGTTTTTATTATTATCATATTTTTTTTTTTTTTTTGATTAAGATGTAAGTAAACTTTTACGAAAATCAAAATTAGATATAGAACTCTTAGAGAAATTCACTATGTTTGTGCACCCCACAACGCAACAAAGGAAACTGAACTAAACTCCCCTTGATACTTATATCATTGGTTGCACTATCAAAGCCATCCATCGTCTTAGGCTGGGCGGTTTTTGGTATACTCCACACTGGAACTTTGATGAACTTGCGCGACACTTATCTTACGACTCCTGTCTTATGGATATGCCGTCTGATGCAATGACACCAGAACTCCAGCTGATGCGCAAATTCAGAGTCGCCGGGAATGGAATGTAGTCGTATTTTCACGGATGGTTCCAAAACCAGTCAAGGGTCTGGCGCTGGGGTCTTCGTGGAAGTCGACAACATTAGACTTCACTTCTCGTTAGGCAAATATGCGTCTTTTTTCCAAGCGGAAACTTATGCAATCCTAATGGCCATGAACTATGTGGCGAAGAACAGGTGGAAGGGACGTAGCATTTGTGTCTGTAGTGACAGTCAGGCTGCGCTTAAGGCCTTGCTTAACCCTTTAACCACTTCCAAAATAGTTCGTGAAACCAAAAACTCTTTGAACTCGGTCGCAAGGCTGAAATCTCTGTCTCTTATCTGGGTCCCAGGTCACACTGGGATCTTGGGGAACGAGATCTCCGATGAGAATGCTAGACAAGGCTCAGAGGAGGCTTTCTCAGGTCCCGAACCCGTGTTGGGTCTTCCAGCGTCCTCGGTTAGGGCTTCCATTGACGATTGGGTCTCTCACGAGCACAATTGTGTGTGGCATGACTCTCCAGGTTGCAGGTTGACTAAACGCATGCTCCCGGACGTCTGTAAGAAATCAGCGGCATTCTTGCTGTCTCTCAGCAGAAAAGACTGTAGACAACTTATTGGCGTCTTGACAGGCCACTTCGCTTTTGCCAAGCACCTTAACGTGTTAGGCTTAAGTGACACTACAATCTGCGACGCTTGTGGAGAGAGCGACGACACCGCGGAACATTATCTCTGTGAGTGTCCGGCCTTTGCTCGTATCAAGTGGCAGATCTTCGGTGCGGATGTGGTGAGTGCTGGTACTGTAAGCTCCTCATCACTGAAGTGCTTGCTTGGCTTTCTTCGAAAGTCAAGGAAATTCCAATAAAATGGGTAAATCAGGGTTTGCGCTCTGGCAGTACAATGGACCAGTTGTGTCTGAGTGCTCCAGTCGAGTGTTTCCTATCCCGACAAAAAAAAAAAAAAAAAAAGCGTATGCCCCCAGACCGGCTTCCAAGACGTGCCATCAGGTAGGTGACCCCGCGATAGACCTAGATATAAATGGTTGGACCAAGTCCGGTATCTCTCCTGGAGCCGTCTAGGGATTCCTTCTGATGAGTTGGAATCAATGGCGGAGGATCGAGAAGGATGGAGAGTCCACCTGAGCATCCTACCCCCGCGACCCTCATGAAGGATTAGCGGGCCATGTGAAAATGTATGTATGTAGAATAACCGTTGAAATTGTAATTAAAATTAAGAGTTTACGAACTAATAAAAAAAAAACTTTCCTTAGTGTATTTTTTACATATAACTTTATTTAATGATCTTTTCACAAATGTTGGTAAGTTTGTTTCTGTGGAATAAGAATACTCACCAAAATAATTATCATTTTAAAATGCCGTGGGTCTATTGGCTAAGTGCAGTCGCAAGTGGGGAAGCTATTGATGAACGGGAGAACAGACTTGAAAGTCAGCAAAAATGGCACGTGCGATTCACAGAGAGACGTTAGACTAACGCAACGCTCGTTCTTCTAAGCGATATGCGAGACAAGGCTTCGACATAAAGAGCTACAGAAACCGCAGGACAAGGACGGGCTCGACCCAGAGATAACGCCATAGATTGATTGTGTGTACAACGCCTGGTACTCTAGCTAGTTAAAAATAAAAACCACAGCAAGCCTGCAAATAAAAAAATTAAATTTGATCAAAAAATGTCCGATTTCTATAGACTTCAAAGTAAATTTGCTTAGTCAGAATTTAATGCTATTTTCATGGTCCTAGGACTCAATGAGATTCCTACTATCAAAATCATCATGCTAAGCTATAAACTAAAATAAACTTTTCTATTCCTTACCTTATGTCCAGTCGAACACCATAGTTAGCATCTTCCTGTCTAATCTTAAATGACAAAGTATAGTCATCAAGAAAACTACAACCAAATGCAGAAGTAGTATTCTGCAGGCTTGTAGCAGCGTTCAATGAGAATCCCACTAAACAAATCATCTTAGAGTTAACTCTTATCAACTCGATTACGGTTCCAATTTTATTTCAGTTCATTCCCTTCAGCTGAAACTAGAAGAAACAAAAAAATCGCCTAAAACTTTACTTAACTTCTTGTTTTTATTTAAGTTCTGATTTTAAAACGAAAACACTGAGCCCACACCACTGTTGTGGACCCAAACACGTTATCGCGATATCTCTACATATAAAAAAAATTGGTACAGTTTTGTGTGTACAACTGTTTATATGATGCCAATCTTGTTGGCAATATCCAACGCATCGTAGTCCCTAGCCAACCGCACGTAGGCCTTCTTCTGTCCATCGGGCCTGATGAGGATATTCACCTTGGCGACCTTGATGTCGTACAACTTACGCACGGCGGCACGAATGTGATTCTTGTTCGCCCTCAGGTGGGTCAAGAACACCAGTGTGTTGTTGTCTTCGATCTTCTTCATCGCGGCTTCAGTTGTCAGTGGATATTTGATGATGTTGTAGGCATCCATGCTGAAATGGAAGGGGAAACACTCATGTGAATGTCTGCAGATAGAATGACCAGCGACTGCTCTTACCGATTCCTGGTGGGAACCGACTTCCTTGGGTATTTTGGATTGCGGGGCAATTTCAAAGTCTTTGGCCGGCGGAAATGCACACTAGTGCGGATCTTCCTGGTGCGGGTGCCAAAGGCCCCCTTGATGACCTGCAAATAGTCAAAACATTGAGTGGAACATCTAGGGAAAGTGGGCTCGCATTTAGAAACGACTCCATAGTCAGTGTGGAAAGTTTTTTCATAGAATTCGCTCAATGAGATTCCTACATACAATATCATCACCAAGGACACACCATAGCCAACAGCACGAGAGCACAACTCACCTTGGTTTGAACCTTCTTGGCTTTCAACAAAGCCACAGCCTTAGCCTTGGCTGTTCCCTTTTGCACCTTCAAGCCCAACTTTGGCTTCTTGCCCTTGAGAGCGGCCTTAGCCTTAGCCTTGGCGGTAAGCTTGGCAACGACAGACTGTGGTTTGCCTGCAACCTTCTTAGTCTTGGAATCCTTGGCCTTGGGCTTGCCGGCGGCGGTCTTTACTCCGACCTTCTTGGTGGGCGAAGCCTTCTTCGCGGCCGTTGCTGGTTTCTTGGTGGCGGTTGTTGCCTTTTTGACGGGCACCTTCTTGGTCGCTCCAGCGGCAGCAGCTGCTGCTGGTTTCTTCTCAACGGGCTTCTTGGATGGAGCAGCGGCGGCGGCTGTTTTGGCTGCAGCAGGCTTGGCGGCAGCTGGCTTGGCAGTAGTGCCCGAGCCAGAAGCGCCTCCCGCAGAGGTTGCTGATGGTTTCTTCTCGGGCTTCTTGTCACCCGGTTTAGCTGAAAGGATATAGGAGGTTCCATTAAAAATCCCCAAGTGGCGGGTGGAAGGCGACTGCGAGATGGTTTATCAACAACGGAGGTTATGTTTGACAAATTCACAAAATAATATAGCCTTTGGCCATTATTTACAAAATCTAAGCAAATGAGGGGACAAAGCCGCAGTATTTATTAAAATTTACTAACGAATCGAGTGGACACGCGAAATGACAACCAGACTCGTCGCACTATTGACCACATGGCAATCTACTTTGACACTTTTCGACTCGAATTTACAGGAATTAGAAACAAATTTCTACAGAAATTGTTAAACCATATTAAACACTTTGCATTCGCACTGAATTTAAAAGATATTTAGATGATTTTTTAGGTGAAAATTGAAATTTTTTCCTTACCGGACTTCTCTGTTGGCTTCTTGGGTGCCATTTTTATGAGAAAAAGGAATGGAAAGGAAAATTTTTTGTCTTTGTCAAAAGCCGGAAGAGTAGATTTTCGAAGAAGCCAGTTCGAATTAATGGCGGGTGATGTTTTCGAATAAGGTGTTTGGAAAATAGCGCACGGATTTCGAATATTGTGGATGTGTTCCGAAATGATGGCATTTTCAAGTGCGCTATTATGACACGTCGCTGAGGAGATTTCAATCAAAATATCGTTTATTGGGTGGTGTGTATAAAAATTTAGTGTGAGTGTTCCCCTAACATTTTGGAGCGAACACTCCATTTGGGGTGAATAAAAATAACTTTCGTTGAGTTTAACGAAAACACTTCACTCACATATTTTGACAGTTGAGTGTACGGTCTATTTTGGTGTGAATAAACACGAAATCTATCGAGTGTGCACGTGAAGTAGTTGAGTGTGCAAACAACGACACTTGCAATTAAACAATAATGGAAAATACATTCTGCGACGAAGAATACTTGGACGAAATCGGTGAAAAACCTTCAAAAAAGAAGAGATTTTCTATGAGTGAAAAAGATTTTGTTAGAATTATACAGTGCTATCCTTGTTTGCTGGATAAAAGCCAAATTCCAGCCATGAAAAATAATAAACGAGTAGCGATGCAAGCTGTAGAAGAAAGAATCTAAAACTCCATGGAATTGATTTCAACACCTCTCAAATCAAAAAAAAAAAATGAAAACCTGAAGGCGCGCCTCAAATTAATAGGAGATAAAAATAAGACGGGCAATTTTCCAATAATTTTAAAAACCCACCGGAAGCAGTTGTTGGATTTGATGGATTACAAAATTAATCCAATTTTGAATAAAATACCAGGTAAGAATACTTTTGGGCGCCGTGGCGTAAGTGGTTAGTGTGTCGGATCACTACGCATAAGGTTCTAAGTTCGAATCCCAGAAAACACCAAAAAGTTTTTTCACGGTCCCACCTCTCGCGAACGTCTGACAAACATCCGAGAGTATTGTTGTCACGAAAAAGCTTCTTAAATCGCCGTTCGGATTCGGCGTTAAACTGTAGATCCCTTCCATTCGTGTGAAAAATATAACCCACACAACATGAGTGGTTGCGAGAAGCTAGGCCCTGGCACTTTAAAGAGCTGTTGCGCCAATATTTGTATTTTGTAATACTTTTACATTAGCAATGAATGCACAATTATTATTATTATATACAATTTTATATACTTTAAAACCCTTAATTGAATTACAGGTGCAGAGCAATGCGGTGTGCAACATTCCACAATTCTGGCACGTTTCAACACCTAAAGTGCTTTTAGAACAAAAGGAGCTAAACAAGCAGCAAAAGGAATCATTGGCCTTGGAAAAAGAGATGCTGTTGTTAGAAATAGAGTTTCTAAAGAAAAAACAAACTTAAGATGTTTACACATACTTTTTTTTTTTAATAAACCATACGTCAAGTAACTAAGGAACATATACATTTGGCTATTATTTAATGAGTTAGATTTAAGTAAAAAAAAGAAAAACAAATCAAAGAAATACACATTAGAAAACTATTATCACATAAAGAAACCTTGAATTATTGATGATATTTTATTTCTTCTGGATTTTCCCCGCTTGTAAATAGTATTATTCTCTTCAGAAGGTTCCGGTATGGGCGCTTCCGGAAATATAACAATCTCACTCTCTGGAAAGTCTTCGTCGTTGAGATATTTAGCTATATTATGCAAAACAAAACAAGCTACAACAATTTTAGGTACTTTTTCTGTAGCTAGTCTAACTCGGGAAGCCAATAAAGAGAACCTTCGTTTTACTTATCCAAACATACGCTCAATAATTACTTTTTCCCGAGTATGTAATTTGTTATAATTCTTTGCGGCTTCTGTTACTGGATTCTTGAAAGGCGTCATAATCCATGGTGTTAAACCATAGCCTTTATCTGCAAGAATAATGGCTCCAGCTGGATTATCGTTAATAATATAAAAAACAGCTGAAATTCAAACAGCCAAATTCTTGAATCATGCACAGATCCTGGCCACTGAACATCAACACTTGTGAAGCATTCCTTAACATTACACGTGGCCTGCACATTTAACGAGAAATATCCCTTGCGATTTAGGTACTCATCGTCATGCAAATGAGGCTTTAATATTTCAACATGAGTACAATCTAGAGCTCCTATTGCACTGGGAAAACAGTATTTGGATTGCCATTCTTGCTTAGCTTCTCTCATTTCCTCGATCGATGATGGAAATTTGATCCATAAATTTGATTTAGCGCATATAGCACAACAAACTTGCCAGACTATTTTGATACAGAGGATCTATGAATCCCAATGTCTTCACCAACTCCAACTTGGAATCCCGGGTCACCAATGTATCTTAGGAATATTTTCATCTTGTCAACCTTTGGTATAGCACCACCACGGGTTTCTTCAGCAATATCGGAAAGGAATTGATTGTATAAATATTACACATTACAAAACCCGAATCGGTACAGGCTCTTAAAATTATCCCCTGTATCGCCGAAACGCCGTGAACTATAATTTTTGATTTTTCGCGTTTGTATATTTAAAAACACTGTAACTTTTCCTTCTTTTGTTAGTAAATTGCAAACAATTTGACAAATGAATTTGATAGCTCTCCACTCCAGTTTTCAAACGTCAACTTGTGTGGAAGAACCTATTTAGAGGTAAATTTTTATTCACACCGAATTGAGTGTTCCCTTTAACGAAATACTTTAATCAAGAGGGTTTACTCGGAGTGTTCACTCAGTTTTTATTCACACCACCCATTGCCACCACAAATTTTCAAATATAATACTCTTAAGGCCCAACTATAATAGCCGGAAGCAGTCGGAAGCTGATGTCAATATTTTTCCTTAATTTTCTTCTAAACTCTCAGTTGCTCAAGTGGCCCACAATAGTCGGAAGCAATTGGAAACAACTGTCAAATTGGTTTGTCTGATATTTAAGCTATAGTGTTGCTTTGTAGTACTTTACTACATATTTGCACGCACTACATACTACATCCCTAAGGCCCAACTATAATAGTCCGAAGCTAATGTCATAATTATTGGTTAAATTTCCTTCCAAACTGTCAATTGCTCAAGTGGCCCATAATAGTCGGAAGCAATTGGAAGCAACTGTCAAATCGGTTTGCCTGTCATTTAAGCGATAGTATTGCTTTGTAGTACTTTACTACATATTTAGATGGTTTTTGAATGTCGTACTACATACTACAACCTTACTCTAGAATACAACATTTTGAAATGCGCATTCAAAATTCTGAAATCAATATAAATAGCAATAATAATGTAAAAAGAAACGCTATAAATGTATATGTAGAGCTATGTAAGCAGCTCATTCATAGATTTGACCTTAATAATACTAAAATGCAAATGCTTAAATACTAGATCCTTGGTTTATAGCTACAGGCAATGAGCCAACAATTTTAAAATGTTTTTAAACTGTTTCCCTGTAATTGTAATAACACAAATTTAGAACTTCTAAATGAGCAGTGGCGCTTGCTAACTGGGTCTTCGGATCTAATTACAAAATGTGGACCTGAAAATAGCGATAATAGCCGCTTTTTGTTTTCCCCGTGAACTGAACTAGTTCATCCCAAAATAAAAAAAAACCCTCCTGGTTCACCTAGAAATTTAATTTTCACAAGTTGGTAACGGCAGCAATCACACTGACGTTTAATATGGATTAAAAACGGCGGGAAAAAATAGCAATCGAAGTGAGAAAAGTGCTTAATATTTTTATATTTGCTTAATAATTATGTGTTTTTAGATACTTATGTCAGAAAGTGAGGATAAAACAAATAACTATGATTTACTTCTGCCATTCAGAAGAGCTGCCAAGCTTTACATATCTTTTTTTTTTTGTGAAAAGCCATCTAGTGGTGAGATATGGGATAGAAATTCTGGTTCACGAAGATTGAACCAGTTCAAGTGCTGGTTCAATTGTTGTTTCTGCATCCTGTGAACTGAACCAGTTCACGGAGAAAACAAAACACGGCTATTGTCGCACTATGGATAGAATTTTAAAAAAAATTGTTTAGGAGAATACATGTTTCGAGAGTTAACAGTCTATATGCTAGATTTATGTTGTCTTCCACACAGTAGTGCTTCTGCTGAGCGAAATTTCTCTCAATTAAATATGATAAAAGAAGAGTTGAGGAGTAGGTCGGGCTTAGAAATAATTAACAATATTTTACTGGCTAAAGAGCTATTACAAGATAATACCATTTTCGAACCATCTGCGCAGATATTAAAATTTTTTGAATCAAAATGAAGTTGTCAAATGGAAACTATAGCGCAGGAAAAGCATTTTATTTGTTTCTAACTACAACTATGTATTTTTCTTGTAGTTTTTGTGAATTAAAACTATATTTTCGTTATCTTATGTTTCTTATTTATATTTTGTCAATGTTTTAATCCAATGAATTCAAAAAAAAGATAAAAGAAACATATCGTACTACATTTGTTTGACTAATGTATTACATATGCTCTGGATTTAAGTGGCAACGCTGGTCGTTGTACTTTGTCACCGACCACGACGACGAATGGGGATGAAAACTCTGTAGTTGCTGTAATTCCCGTAAATAAAGATTAAATTAGTGACCATTACACATAAGCTAGTAATATACTACTCTTACTCACTGAATATTTGTTTTCCGGGCAAAATATTTCTTAATTGGACATAAAATTATAAAAAAAAAAATACTTATTGGAAAAATATTTTATTTTCATTTACAGCTGTTTTGCTGTCAAATTTTCATAAGTGACCAAAAGTGAACGAAAACTTAACGAATTGAAGGTAAAAGCTATTATGGGTACACAATACAAATCCTATGTATTCGCACTGTTTCGGATGTGGTCGTACGAAACCATTCTATTATTGTTCAGCCTTTTCATTAATCGAACTGTTAACTTCATCTTCTTCTTCTTCTTCTTCCTTTTTTTATTTTTATCAGCGAGGTTATGATCTGAAAATAAGGGATCACAACCCTCCCACTTCACCGCATTTCTACTGATCCGCACTGTTAACTCCAATTACAAAATCGCAAGCAAAAAGAGTTTGTGGAGAAACTTAGTTAGGAATAATAACCACAATTTTTTTTAATGAAATCATAATTTTGTTACATCAATATCTTGTTAGAGTACCGGAAAATTTTGTAGGTCCGCTATTACACGGCGACTCATGAGTCATGACTCTTTTCTCTATTTTATTTGGAGCTCTCATTCTGTGAGGCTCGCGCTATTACACGTTGACTCTTTTCCATGGCTCTAATTTGACAGCTCTCTTTTATTTTTTTTTTCGTCGTGATGTGTTCAGAGCATTTTTAACATTTGGCTCTGAAATGTATGGATACCAACAGCAGTATGGATAGAGAAATAGTTCTTGAGTAGTTAAACATGCGTAAATATATTCTGAAGACATTAAAGTTAATTTATTCCGTACTTTCCACTTGGTGTATAGGCCATTTTATTGCTGGCTTGTGTGGTTGAGTTCTTTTTCTTTCTTTCTTTCGCGTAAACTTGAGTTTGAGCAACTTTGTTTTTCAACGCGTTCATTTACTGCCCAAACACAGTGGTGAAACTGAAGCTGTAGTACTAAGCTGACTGATGTAGCTGAGTACGAACACCGTGGTGAAGCGCTGCACGGGTGTTTTCCTATGAAAAAAAGAATTTCTACGACTCGGCTCTTTTCTTTAAATATTTTAATAGTGAGGATTACCCAAATCACTATTGTTCCTTTTTACAAGCTCGATTCATTTTTCTGCTGACTGATCTGTTGATTTTTTATTGTTTTGTTTTGAAATGTCAACAGTGGCGCTGAAGCTGAAGTTGACATAACTTCTACTTCGTTCTACAGCTTCAGCTTCACCATTGTGTTCGAGCAGCAGTGATGCCATTTGCCAATTTTTTAGTGAAGTGTTTTGAGGAAAAGTGAAGTGTCATTATAAAAGTTGAGTTTCTTATATTAACCGACTATTTATGGAAAAAAAAACATAATTTTTTTTTTAATTAGGGAGCTTTAGGCCGGTGTTCACCGACCAATCTGAAACTAAGAGCTTCATAAACCTATTCACCAACCAATAATAGTGCAGATTTATTAGCGCTCATAAGACTTATGAGTGGTCCCAACCACTCTTACGTTATTAGTGCTCATAACTTAGGAATTTCGAAAACTTTCGAAATCAGCTGAGAACCGTCACTCAGACCAAACAAAGGACAAGCTGCATTGGCGGAATGCAAAAGAAGAAATGCCGACGAATTTAATGCCTCCAGCATTTCCGTCGAAAGAACTGCCAACCAAATAAAAAATAAAATGTGCCGTGATTAATTCTGACTAAAATAAGGAAAATACAATGTTTTCTTTTTCATTAGCATTTCTCCCAGTTCGGAAACTCATTTTAGAACGCGTTTGGAAATCCGAAAATTAATTTTTCGCATATTCGAATTAGCATGGACACGTACCTATTAGCGCTTGGTGAATACGCAGCAAAAATTTAAAACTAAGAGCTTCATAAAATTAAAATCGATTTAAGAGCACTTGATAATTACCGGCCTTAATCTAAGCTTTGTGGTATCTTAATACAACATCTTTTGGCGATACCCAGTTCTTGAAACCGTTCTTAGAAACAATTCCTTTCACAAGCATCAGTGAATTAACAGTGCTAACTTTTAAGTTGTCTCGGCCTAAACTCTTAATCAATTTAGTTTAGGCAAACACCTTATCAGTTGTAGCACTACTATGAAGAAGACACAACAAGGCTCCTATAAACTCTTTTAAATGAGGGTACATAATCTGCCCCAAAGCATTTTTGAGGTAGAACACAGAATGCCAATAGACTTTCTTCTTTGGGTAGAGTTGTAGACTTGTACGAGCAGTTATCGATGGTAGTTATCGAATGGATGTGTTCGCGTATACGATTTTTGGCTACTTTATGGAAGAGCTCATTAATGAATGTATGCAATTTCCCAATTAAGAGGGAAAATATAAAGTCTACAAAAAGTGAAGTACTTTTGCGAAAGAGGAAGTGTCGAAGTGTTGTCTATGAAAACGAAGTAAAATATTTCGATTGAAGTATAAACGGCAACGCTGTCCGGCAGTCACTTTTTCGTTAATTTACCTCCCTCTGAGAGAATTTTACCCCACTCTTTAAAATTTGACAAACATCGAATTTTGGTGTTCGCGTACTGATTTTTTAATTGTACTTCAATCTATTTGCCTCGGACAATTATATGATGGAAACAAATTACCGGAGAGATTTTGAATTGTGTCTCCGATTTTGTTTTGTTCGAACAGAGTAATGGCAAGTAAAATCCCAACCAAAAATTAAGTTCACGTCTAATGTTTTCACAGTCAGTTGTCGAAAATAGTATTTCATAAATTCTATATCCGTTTGCAGCAACAAATTCGAATTTATTTCTGTTATAATAACATACAAAAAAAAAAATATATATATATCATATATTTGGCGCAACACAACTCGTGTTGTGTGCATTTTATTTTTCCACACGAATGAAAGGGACCTACAGTACAGTCTAGTGCCGTATCCAAAGGGCAATTTGTTTTGCTTTCTCGTGACAACAATACTCTCGGATGTTTGTCAGACGTTCGCGAGAGGTGGGACAGTGAAAAAAACTTTTAGGTGTTTTCTGGCGTCCGAACATGGAACCTCACGCGCAGTGGCCCGATATATTAACCACTCGTGGCACGGCTCCCACAGTGCGAATAGGAAGGAAGAATAAAACCGAAGAAGAAGTCAAATTTGTCAAACCCTTATAAGCACTTTGTGAATTTAATACCAGCCCTACTTTCCCCATTTTACATAGAAGGCATCACGTTCTATTTAGACTTATGTTGATTTAAAGTAAATTTCTGTGCGACATATGTACGAAGCCTGTTGATAAGATCGCGGCCTAAGGCAGTAAGTGAAAGAAGAAATCCAATTAAAGAAATTTTATTTCTCAATACAATCTCCGTCGAGTGAAATACATTTCTCACATCGGGCAAACAGTGACTTAATACTACCGAAAAAATATTTCTTTTCTTTGCCTTCACAGGCACAGTAGCTCCTTTTTCAAATTGAGAAAAAGGCAAAAAGTCACTGGGGCCAAGGCTGGGTTGTAGGGTGGGTGGCATATCGTTAAAAAACATGTATCTTTTAAGACCTGCCTCGAAGCGGCGCCATGTAAACAAGAGCATTATACTGTAAAAACAACACTCTGCGCCTGAGTTTCCTACGTCGCTCTCGTACGACCGCCTCACATGCCTGAGTCAATAAATTTGTGTAATATTGACCGTTTATCGTAGTCCTTTTTGGCGGGTAATCAATTAGCAAAATACCTTCGCTGTCCCAAAAAACAGTCGCCATAAACTTCGAAGCCGACTTTTCCGCCTTTGATTTCTTCGACGGCTTTTCCCCTTTTGTCTGGTAGACGGCCTTAGAAAAAGCTATAAATAGCGATTATCTAAGTAAGGACAGCTTGTCTGAGCATAGGTGGAGCACTACGTACGACTTCCTCTGCGGCACTGGACATTTTGTTTCATTTAATATCCCTCGATATATTTAGCAAGCAAATTGCAGCGAATTCAGACGTTCGCCTCGAAGCTACGCAGCAGTTCTCAAGAAAAGAATTTGGCCTCGCTTCCATTTTGAATAAATTCAAATTCTCTCCCGAAAAGACGGACTACACCATCCCACGTCTAAACTTTGAAAAGAATTTCCTCGTCACCATCCCCTTTAAATCACTTCTTCACTGACGGCTCAAAATCCAAGGACGGAGTTGGTGGAGGCGTTTTCTCTGACAGGCTTAACCTTAAGCTCTCCTTCCGTCTTCCAAATCATTGTAGCGTGTTCCAGGCGGAAATTTTAGCGATTAAAGAAGTGTTATCTTGACTTACGAAAAACGTGATATCTGCTAGAAATATGCGCATCTTTTCAGACAGCCAAGCAGCAATCAAATCCTCGGAATCGACCTCTATAACGGAGTTGGTGGAGGTGTTTTCTCTGGCAGGCTTAATCTTAAGCTCTCCTTCCGTCTTCCAAATCATTGTAGCGTGTTCCAGGCAGACATTTTGGCGATTAAAGAACTCGTATCTTGACTTCAGAAAAACGTTATATCTGCTAGATATATCCGCATCTTTTCAGACAGCCAAGCAGCAATCAAATCCTCGGAATCGACCTCTATAAATTCCTCAATAGCTCTAGACTGCTCATCGTTTCTCGTGGAGACGGCTGAGCAGTTCAATATTTACCTGTGTTGGGTGCCGGGGCATCCATAGAATTGTAAGGCAGATGAACTCGCCAGAATAGGAAGAACTATGCCGGACAAAGGCCCCTTAGGTATACCAATCGCTACTTGCACACTCAAATTTAAGCTGGATGCTATCGAGAGTACGAATCTTGGGTGGACAAATGGACTCACATGTCTAGCGACAAAATAAATTTGGCCGAAGCTGGATCTAAAACGTTCGAAGAATTTGATTTCTCTCAACAGATTGCATATCGGCGCTATAATAGGCGTTATTACTGGATTCTGTCCAATAGGCAAGCATGCTGCAAGGCTAGGCGTTTTTGCGAATGACTTTTGTAGAAGCTGCATGGATGAAGAAGAGGAAGAAACTATTCCTCACCTTCTTTGTTTCTGGCCAGCTTTCTCCCATAGAAGGAAGCTTCACCTAGGAGCCTCCTATTACAACGACATAGGCGACCTGAAAAACATCGACATTAAGAGCCTCCTACGCTTCATAAGACGCTCAAAATGGTTTAACGAGTAGGTAGGAGAAACTTCTCCCATGATCCATGTGGTATGCCAATGGACCAATTATTGGTCTAAGTATATTGGCAATTCTTAGCTGGCATCCACTTCAACCTACCCTAACCTAACCTTGCCCCTTTTTCAATCCACTGCATAGACTCTTGTTGGAACTCCGGATCGCATTGGCGGACCTAAGTCTCATCTACAGTTCGGATTCGGTTGCAAATTTCGTCGAGATTATGTCCGGTTAACTCGTTGTTGCTTGTCAAACAGCGTAAGCATTTTCAGTACCCAGCGGGCACACATTTTTCCCATGTTTAAATGCTCCTGCAAAATTTCTCCAATCCGTTCTTTGCTGATGTGCAACTCGTTCGCTACTTGCCACATTTTTATTCGATCGGTCAGAACTATAAAGAACCGGAAGAGTTGTACACCAATTACATTATAAAAATAGAAATAATTAAAGACCATTAAAAAAAATAAACAGAAGAGAAGTAGACAAATAGTTGCATGTACTTCGATACCCATTTAAGTAGAAAAGACGGATCACAAAAAAACCAAACAAAGGGATACTGCCTGCTCTGCAACCACACTGCATATATATTGGGATTGTGAGTTTTGCGTGGATCTTTTTTCTTTGATTTTGTGCAGCGCAAGTGTGAAAATTTGCATTCACCGATTGTTCTAGCGCGATTGTTTGATTTTTTTGATTTGTTTGTAACGTGTGTTATTTAGTTTCGAAGACATCTTTTTTGTATTGGATGTTTATTTACTTTGGCTACATAATAAAAGAGAAATCGGAGTAAAATGGCACAAACATACATTTTCAATGGCCCGCTAATCCTTTATGAGGGTCGCGGCGGTAGGATGCTCAGGTGGACCCTCCATCCATCTTGATCCTCCGCCATTGACTCCAACTCTTCAGGCGAAATCCCTAGACGGCTCCAGGAGAGATGTCTGACTTGGTCCAACCATCTATTTTTAGGCCTACCAGGTCACGTATTTGATGGCACGGAAATCATGTTACGTCTTGAAAGCCGTTCTGAGGGCATACGTGCTACGTGACTAAACCATCGAAGCATAGATCGTTCCGTTCGGAGAAGTAGCTGCTCAATACTGAGCGCCTCGCGTACTTTGGTGTTGCGCACTCGATCTCTACGAGTTATTCCAGCAACACTACGAAGGAACCTCATTTCGGCAGCTTGCATCCGCGATCTAATTCGCCAAACTCCTTCCAAGACTGTTCTTTCGCTGTTTTCATAGCTAATTTGCACGTTTTTGCGCTTGAGTTTACCGATTTCAAGAATCGGAGTTCCCCAAGTGAATCCACACCTTAAAGGCTCTCTTCTTCTCTCTGATAGCTTTTTGAACTCCGGGCGTTTTAAACCAAGCCGTTGTTTTCTCACCACCAGCCGCCGCACCAAGCCGCTTCACTCCACAAACGCCTCCCGCAGAGGCAATAACCGCTGTTGAAAACAGCTTTCGTTCTTCCTCTACATTTGATTGAACAGTTGGAATTTGTTCAAACCTTTCAGATATTTGCCGCGCAAATGTCTCCCGTATCTCATAGTCCTGTAGCCTCTCCCATCGTATGCGTGTAACCATCCTTGGTTTGTGCTTTGGTAGGGGAGGCACTCTCTCGCTAAGGTACAATTTGCACAACACTAAGTGATGATCAGTTGACAGCTCGGCACCTTTCAATATGTGAATATCACAAACCATACTCTTCAGACACGATGGCACCACAAAGAAATCTATCAGCGACTTCTGCTGAAGACCT
This sequence comes from Brachypalpus laphriformis, assembly GCA_945910035.1. Classification (NCBI taxonomy): domain Eukaryota; kingdom Metazoa; phylum Arthropoda; class Insecta; order Diptera; family Syrphidae; genus Brachypalpus; species Brachypalpus laphriformis. Next base: position 43,572,312 of record OX246756.1, read on the forward strand.
GAAGACTCTGATGGTACCACGTGTATTTGTGAATGCCTTTGTGTGGAAAGATAGTGTTCATGATGGATAGGCCATTTTAACAACAAAAATCCAACAACTTCTCTCCGTTCGCGTGGAAAATGGTTTTTATTTTAAATTTTAAGGGTTGCATTCAGATCAAAATTCAACAAGCACACTGATGCCAACACATGAATAAATCGAGAAATAATTTGTTATTCAATTGTTTTCTAATGAGACCGAATAAGTCGACAATCGAATTACATATTTAGCAATTGTCGATCTATTCCATTGTGCGATTTATTCGCAATCACCCATCGCTAACTTAAACTCTCGCATTGATGGTTTCGTGCGTGACAACAAATTTTGAAGAATTTTCTTGTATCCTTTTTTTGGTAAAATAGCGACACAGCGTCACCCAGTAGAAGGTCATGCGAGTGACCGCCAAACTGTGCAGTATGTGGTTGGTGAACGAGGTCAACGTCAAACTAGTGAAGGCCAAACTGTGCAGTGTATGGTTGGTGGACAAACTTAAAGTGCACAGTAGAACAGTAGAACAGTGGTGCATTTTCGGAGTCGTGGTTGGTGTCTAATATTTTTCGAGTTGGTACCAAAACCAGCAGTGGTGAGCTTAATCGGTGGAACTTTTTCGGTGTCGGGAGTGTGCCTAAACTAAACGAAAGTGCGTGTTGCAACCAAAGGTAGTGGGCATTGCCTAGCAAGAATTTTTTTTCGGTGTTTTCGGAGAGATAAAGGTAACAGGTTTGCACGGTCGGGTCATCAATTTAATACCGGTGCTTACAAAAGCATCGATGAAGGAGACAGTCAGCTAAGTCTTGTCTGTGGCTAAGTGCAATGTGGTTCGAATCGGCAATAAAAGTGATCAGCGAGGATATCCGGCAAGAAATTAAAAATGGATCGTCGATTTCGAAGAACACAGATGTATTGGGTTGGAACGAAATTAAGAAGTATTTGTGGTGTAAAACATCATGCGATTCCGCGAGACTTTTCGTTGACTGTCAGCTAGAACGTCGGTCCCATAGAGAATTAAAAGCAGGCTTAACGGATGAGTTAGTCGAATCGGTATCGTCGGCAGATACTCACAAGGAACTGAGTACGCGGAAAAAGTTGTAAAACAAAATTTGTCGCAAATTTTTATCTCGGGTTTGGGCAGCTAGTTAAACATGAACCTTACTGTTCAGGTACATTTTCCAGTCCTCAATTATTTAGTAAACGATTGGCACATGGAAAACAGTGGCCGTAGTCAGTTCCAAAGAAGTTAAGAGTGCTCAAAATTTCTTAAATTCGACATATTAGCGAGCGATCAACCAATCTCCGATGAAGCTTTTGACAGATACGAGGCTTGGTGAAGACACAAAGATTCAGGAGCTAATTGAAGATGAGTCTAGACATCAGATCGAGGAGCGGCGTGAAGTGAAGAAATCGTCTGATCGCAAGCGGAAAGCTGCTCCAAATTATAATATCGGCGACCTTGTTGCTATAGAGAGGACTCAATTTGACGTTGGCGTTAAACTTTGGCCACATTTTTTAGGCCCCAACAAAATAGTTCAACTACCTGATGCTGATTTATTCCGGGCCGAAAAAGTGGAAGAGTATGAAGGACCAAAACATACCTCAACCAGAATTGACAAAATAAAGACATGGTTCCCGTGTCAGCAAGACGATTGTTTATCAGTAGAAGCGACCAGCAGTTAGGTTAGGTTAGGTAGATGGGTGCCTTGTGACAAGGAGTCACTGCTCACTCAGACCAACAGTACGGGTCCATTGTGCCCAATCATTTAACCCTGGAAACGATGTAAAGAAAATCCGCCTTTAGAACCACCCAGAAAGTGATATGAATCTCAGGAGGTCCGCTAGATCAACACTACCCAAGTCCTCCAGCTCCGAGAAGAAGTAACTACCAAGAGTCCTCATTCTTCTGACGGATAGGGCAGGACAGTCACACAACGGGTGACGAACAGATTCAATTTCTTCTTCGTCCCTGCAACTTCTGCAATAGTCATTATGCAGCACACCGAGTCTCTCCGCGTGAACGCCAGTGGCACAATGTCCGGTAATTATGCTAGAAATGACCCGTGCGTTATAACGACTAAGTTTTACCAGAGAGGTTGATCTCTTCTTGCTGTAGGCCGGCCATTGCGCCGTGGCCCTTGCGCATGTTTCCAGATGAGCCCAGCGTCTGTTTGCTCGACCGGTGGCTTCATCCTGTATAATGGCTGCGACCACGGCCTGGAAGACGCTGCAGTCGTCGTTTATTCTAAAGGAGTGGTTTACTCCTAGGGCCTCACAATAAACTCCGGCTCCCGTGCCAACGTCCATCTTAGAACCGTCGGTATAGAAAGCCAACTCCTTTTTCTTCATGGTTCTACGATTCTTCCAGTATATTCTATCGGGAATTCTTGTAGTGAATCTCCTTTCGAATGCTAGCGTCGGGTTCATGTGATCAGTTCCCGTCAATCCGCTAGTGATCCCCCATCGGGACAGAATGGAGGCATGGCCGTAAAGGCATGATGACCACAACCGGCATTCTCTCAGTCTTACAGCGGTTTTAGCCGCCAGACTGCTGCAGTATATGTCAAGCGGAATGAAACTAAGCATGGTTTCCATTGCCGCTGTTGGTGCTGTTCTTATTGATCCCATGACACCGATGCACGCCGCCCTCTGGATTTTGGTGAGGTTTGAAAGCAGGTATTGCTTCTCAAGTTCCGTCCACCATACTAGTGAACCATATGTGAGAATGGGTCTTACAACCGCCATGTATATCCAGTACACCACAGTCGGTTTGAAGCCCCACGTATTGCTGAAAGCCTTTTTGCAGGAGTAGAAAGCTACGCTTGCTTTTTTAACACGTTCGGCAATATTTTCCTTCCAGTTAAGTTTGGAATCTAGAACTACGCCCAGATACCGAGCTGAACGAGCACTGTCAGATACTTAGTTCAGTGCCACCAATATTTGGGGGTCTGAAGGTAGGGATTGATCTCCTCTTAGTGAAGAAAACTACCTCCGTCTTTGAAGGATTCACTCCCAGCCCTTTGCAGTTGTCCACTAGTTGTAGCGCGAACTTGAGCCTTTCACTTAGGACTGGAGGAAATTTTCCCGAAACCAAGATAACGACATCGTCGGCATAGGCCGTCACGTTGAAGCCGTTTTCCTTCAGTATTACCAAGATCTCATCCACCAAAAGGAGCCATATTAGCGGGGACAAGACTCCATCTTGGGGTGTTCCTCTGCAGACCCTTCTCCGGATGGTTACATCTCCTTGCGTTGAAGATATTATCCTTGATTGAAGCATCTGCGCAATCCAGTTGCAGAGGCCGGTGTTGAGATGTGCTCTGTGCAGACTGTTCAGGATTGCGTTAGAGCTCACGTTGTTGAACGCTCCTTCAATGTCCAGGAATGCCCCAAGGATGAACTCCTTGAAGTGGAGGGATCTTTCTATGCTCGATACAACCCGGTGGAGGGCCGTGTCTACCGATCTGCCGCAGATGTATGCGTGTTGTGATTTAGATAGGTAATCATCGCCGATCACACCTCTTATATAGTATATACATCTATCAAACGTTCCAAAGTTTTCCACAAAAAGGACGATGGACTGATAGGTCTTAGGTCTTTGCGTTTGTATGGCTCGCTTTCCCTGCTTTGGGAATGAAAACAACGCGCACCTCCCGCCATGCTTTAGGATCATAACCTAGCTTAAGGCATCCTGTGAAGATACGTTTGAGCCATGGAATAGCAATATCCACTGACTCTTGCAGCATCACAGGTCGAATGTTATCCATTCCTGGTGCCTTATATGGAGCAAATGATTTAATTGCATACGCTATCTTGTCATCATCTATTATATAACCCACCTCTTCCGCGCTTATTCCCGATGTCGTCTCTGGAATGGTTAGATCATATCCGGAGATTGATGTACATCCAGGAAAGTGAGTACTCAGTAGCATATCTAGCGTTTCCTTGTGTGATTCTGCCCAGGTGCCATGGCTTTTCCTAATATTGGATTCCGGCGTTGGTGTCTTGGCCAGGACCTTCCTTAGGCGGGACGCTTCGTTTGTTGATTCTATAGATACGCAAAAGGACCCCCAAGAGTTCCTCTTTGCGAACCTAATCTCTTTCTTGAGGAGCTTCACGCTTTCTTTATAGGTGGACCACTCGACGACCCCCTCCTTAGCGAGGTTCCACCCTACTCTTGAAATACGAATGAGTTCCGCTATTTTATCGTTCCACCATGGTGGACGCCTTTTACCGCTAAGCCTACTAACCGGACAGGACTTCTCGAAGGATCGCGTAAGGGAACCAGTCAGTGCATCGACTGCATTGTCAACTGCTTCAGTCGAGTCGAGGTCCTCAGTGAGGTGATACACTGATTTCCTCAGTTCTCTCTTGAATTTTGACCAGTTGGCCCTACGCGGATTTCCAAAGGTCCCACTCTCATGAGTAGTAAGTTGTAGCTTGAAGAGTATCCAACAGTGGTCAGATAGTGACGCCTTGTTGGAGACTCTCCAGTTAACAACTTCAACAGAGCTCTGGCCAGAAATAAAAGTTATATCCAAGACTTCCCTTCTATTAGACGTCACAAAGGTGGGGTCATTGCATCTATTACAAATAATAAGATTGGTTTCAAGAATATAAATAAACAAAACTTCGCCTCTAGCATTGATGTCGGTGCTACCCAACAGAGTATGGCGGGCGTTGGCATCACATCCCAAGACCAAGTTTTTCTCACCTTTTTGAGACGCTGATATGAGTGACCTCAGATTTACCGAGGGGACGTTGATGCCGTCATCGTAAGGTAGGTACGCAGACGCCACCGTGCAGTTTCCATTCACCCCTCTCACGTTTACCACTGTCAAGTCGCCGGAGATGAAATGAGATAACATTAATATATTTAAACTCTTTTTGGCCACGATACACGTCCTAACCTTGCCAGCGTCGCTTCTATAATATACATTATAGTTTTTTGACCCTAATTTCATCACGCGATTATTATGAATCCACGGTTCCTGGATTAGGGCCAGATCCAGCTGCTCCTCCATGAGGAGCAGCTTCAAGTTGTCGGAGGCAACCGCACTATGATGAAGATTCTCCGCACGTTGAGTCTGCTTTAGGAGCTTTAGAGTTACCTCTCCCGTTCCATAGCACAACCTCAACTGCTTGTCTGCCAGAAGTGAGGCCGGAGGTTCATTCATAAGAATGATGAATCCCTTGGTCCCATCCAACGCCTCTTCCTCCCCGACGACTTCCCAGCCTTTCATATCAGTAGAAGGGTTCTGGGCTTTTAGGAAGCCGAGGATCTCCGTTTTGTGCACACCCCAGTCAGGAACACAGAGCCTTCCCTTGGGCATGGTGGGTATCTCCTCTGGGGGTACCGCTCGCAATGCAGCCCCCTCCCAGAGTTTAAAACCGCGAACCATGGCCTTCACGAAGTCAAGCGATAACTGATCCTTGCAGTCTATCATAATGACCCCACGATGCCACTTCGCTCTCCCGAATGTGGGTGCAGTTCCGCCGGCATTCTTTCGAATACGGTCGAAGATTGCTCCAGCTAAGGCCTTCTCAATCATCTGACCGCATTCTTGGGAATACTGGCCACTAGGTTTTCCGAAATCCACCAAAGCTAGCTGCAGTGAACTTCGAATCGCCCCGCTGAAGAGCATCCCCGTATCAGCCTTCGACCTTTTGGGGGGATTTTTTGTGTCCTCCGAAGACCTAAGCCTCTTTGACACAAACTCCTCCCGCCTGGTCTCGGCCATCCTACGACGATGTTCAGCGGCCTTCGAGGTTTCTGGCTGAGCCCCAGCAGGACCTGCCTTAGCTGCAGCGTGCGCAACACCAGAGTACGCGTACATTGAAAATGTATGTATTGTTAGGCATTCGCGATCGGCAAACAGATGGCTGCCTGTGCGGCCATCCGTCTAAAAGCTTCCTCTCAGTGGTCTAGCTATCGCTTTGGCTACTCCTCGATCCTTGATCTTCTCAACTTCAAACACGAAAACACGGACTACACCCCGCCGACACTGAGATTTGACCGTAACTTCCATACGAGCATCCCTAATCGGGATGAATGGGACACTTCCCCCCTGCCGATGGTAGTTCGGTTCACATCTTTACAGATGGATCTAAGACGGAGCGGGGGTGGGTTGTGGTGTTTTCTCCGAAAAGCTCAATCTGAGCATCTCTTCCTGCCTCCCTGATCATTGTAGCGTTTTCCAGGCGGAAATCATGGCGATTAAGGAAGCCCTGTCCTGGCTGAAATATAATGTACTATCTGTCAGGGATATTAGCATTTTCACTGGCAGCCAAACGGCAATCAAGTCCCTGGAATCGTTCTCCTTCACTTCAAAGGCCGCCTTAAACTGTCGTTTATCTCTTATGGAAATGACAGAACAGTTCAACATTCACCTATGCTGGGTGCCGGGCCACAGGGACATTCCAAGAAACTGCAGGGCTGATGAGCTCGCCAGACAGGGTACCACTCTAAGGATTCTGCCTGACAGGCAAGCCCTGGGTATGCCCTCGCTTCTTGTGAGTATCTACTAAAGCTAAACACTATTAGCATGACCAACCTCAGATGGGCGCCTTGGCGTAAGTGGTTGGTGTGTCGGATCAGTACGCATGAGGTTCCAAGTTCGAATCCCAGAAAACATCAAAAAGTTTTTTCACGCTCCCACTCTCGCGAGCGTCTGACAAACATCCGAGAGTATTATTCCTAAGTAACTATTTCTTCCAGGATCTCGATGCGCTTTCAGGTGTTTCGATAGAAAAGATGCAAAACTTCATCAAATCATCAGGGTGGTTTGTATGCAGAAAAGGGTAAGTAATTGAGATGAATAGTTTTTTGTCGGTTTCACTGGGCTTCGATGGGTAAGGGATTACTTTTTACCCTATGGGTATCACAATCGACCAACATTGACAGGGAGTGTTTCTCACTGCCAGCCCACATACGTGTCGTGTGAAATGGCTTCCATGCAATGGTTTGAGACCGGTTAATATACCAGAATGAGTCTTGCCTATCAATTTCAATAACCAGCTCAATTTTATTACAGCTGAACCCATGTATTAGAGAAGTGCAGATAGATAGATCGCAAGCTCAGGATAAATCAATCATTTTGACCCACGACAATATCGTCATAAACAAGAACAAGAATAACTCGCACGCCAATATATATATTTAAATAGCTAATTTTATTTTTGCATCAAACTTAAAACCTAAGTGATTATTTCATGTAACTCAGTCTTAGAGAATAAATAAGGCCTATCGTTGTCAGCAAAAGCACGTACTCTTCTTCGACGTATCCGTGTTTCCATTGCACTCAAAACCATTAACTAATCCTTGAAAAAATCCTTAAAATAACATTAATTTCACTTTGAAGATAGTATAACATTTTTACTTACCCAATTTCGATGGCTCATCCGATTGGGAAAAGAGATTCGACTCAATTATTACCTGTTTCATCATAGATTCGAATGAAATTGAAGCTATCCTCTGGAAGAGTTCAATTATATTGAAACCAGTTCTCGCCGATACCGACCAATATTCGGCTCTCATTCCTCTGGCTATGTCATAGCTGAGTCTTTCCATAACTACAAATTCTTCTTTTGTCTGGAAATGTAAGAAGTATTTCAGATAACTTAGTTGGATGGATTTGATTTTGCACTCACAAGCAGATCTGATTTGGATCCAACCAAGAAAATTAAAGGCTTTTGAATACTATTAACGGCCAAGGCACTTTCCAACCAAGTTGTTGTCGCTTGCAGGCTATCTTCTTTCGTCATATCATAGACGATAACTATAACTTTTGTTTTGAGGTAGAATGGAAGTAAATATAAAAAAAATGAATAATAAAAAGAGCTTCCTTACTGTTTGCATTTCTATAGTAAGCCTGAGCGATGCATTTAAAACGTTCTTGACCAGCTGTGTCCCATCTGCAACAAATATAAAAAAGCTTGAGTCAAACAAAAAGTTTGTAAAATGATTTCGTAGGAAAGGATTTCTTAGCTTTAGAGGGTCAGGATGTTTGATTTGCCAAATCTCCAAAGATAAGTAAGACAAAGTGAAGTTTCCTTTTAGGACAGAGCGTTGAAAGGTACATTTTACGGAGCTAGGAGAAGTTTATATGAGAAACTGTTGCTACTCGCTTTTGTTCCCATCAGAGTCGCAAGAAGAGATCCACTTCCCCAAGCTCAGTAAAATAGAGCTGCCTTATGGAGGGCTCTTAGAACCTACTTTACTTACTTATGTCCTGTATCCCCTTGTGGGTCCTAGGGCCTCTACTACACCTACGCGCCATTGTGTACAGTTTCTGGCAATGTGTCTGAGTTCTCCCCAACTTTTCCCCAACTGCCGTGCCTCCTTACTACCTGGAAGGCCTGCTTGTAACTGACGCAATCATATTGCGTTCTCAGTCAGGTTGATTTTCGACGACCAAAGACAATTTTATAGCACCTTACTTTGCATAAGTAAAAAATAAAAATAAATATTTGGCGCAACAGCTCTTTAAGTGCCTGCGGCTAGCTTTTCGCAACCACGCGTGTTGTGTGGGCTATATTTTTTCACACGAATGGAAGGGACCTACAGTTTAATGACATATCCATGGCCCAATTTTTTTAAGAAGCCTTCTCGTGACAACAATACTCTCGGATGTTTGTCAGACATTCGGGAGAGGTGCGACCGTGAAAAAACTTTTTGGTGTTTTCTGGGATCCGAACTTGGAACACGCAGTGGTCCGACACAGTAACCGCTTGCGCATAAGTATGATGAGAAGAAAGGAGTAGCAGGCTGTTAGAAGAATTCAAAATTTCATCTCGAAAGTTAGAATTTCATCTTGAAAAGTACAATTATTTTACTGTATGATCTTATGCCTCTATAAGTTGTGATGTATGTAATTAACATTTTTCTTTCGTATTGAGATGGTCTGTAGGTCGCGTGTTCAGCTTCTTAAAACCATGGAAACTAACTACAGCATTTGGTACTGTTACCAAAGGAAAACAAGCCACCTAGAGAACCATTGTCGCATCGCCCAATATGCCTACGCCCCTAACTCAGCAAATATACCGTGCTACTTGCGGATGATAGTATCAAACTAATTCACCAACAATAAGCTGAGGTACACAACCGACGAAGGAGTAAAGTACTATACTCGTAATATATCTGCTAAAGTCCCAAAATGATCTGTATTTGGCCCCCTTTTATGAAACATCATGAACGAAGGAGTCCTGCGATTGACGTTGTCACGAAAGATTGAAATATTTGGGTTCGCTGACGAAATCGCCGCTGTCACCGTGGCAAAACACATTCAGGACATAGAAACAACCACGAACGAATGGCTAGTATCTCTCGGTCTAGAATTAGTTGACCACAAAATGAATATCTTAATATCCAACTGGAAAACTGAGGATTGCCCTTATATGGCTGGATTGAAAGAATCTGCAAAATATATACAAGTATTGCCTATTGCTCCGTTTTAAGGTGAATGTAAACCACTCAAGCGAAAAAGCGTCACTGCTGCAGGCTGCACTTTCTCAAATACTGCAAACATAGAAGGACCTAAATACGACTATGCTAGGTGGAGTAAATATTCAGAGTAGTCAGCTTAGTTCTCCTATAAGTTGCAAAGCTTTAGCGGGAGCATTAGCAATGAAGGACATCTTCGCAGAAGAGATGCTATGAATCTACCACAAGAGAGCCTCGAGTCAAGAAGGGGCAAATGTAATCAATAAGAACAAGCAAGAAGAAGGCGAAGCCTTAATAAGGGCTGTGTAGCAAGCTCATTGAGATAATATTGCAAAAAGTAGATGAACATACAAGTTGATTCCGACCATCGAGGCCTGGACAAACCGAGTACATGGGAACTACAACTTATGCAGTAATCAGGCCATCCAAATATCTTCACCGATTTGGACACGATAGCTTACGTCTTTGCCCAGATTGTCCAGACCAGGAAGAAGGTCCGGAGCATGCAGTATTTACATGCAAATGCTTCTTGGAGTAGCCCTGGCATCTTTAGACTTATTTTGATCATCAGAGATGTTTGCTGCTACGAGTTTTGTGACGAAATTTTTTCAAAGTCGACACCACTGCTTTTGAGTTTGTAAACGGCTGCCAACGAATGCGGGGGAACGAGTATTTCTTCCAAACGCATTATAACTTTTCTACATGTTTTGTACTCGTATGCCACTTCCCGGTGATTTGGGTATTTATGGGGCACGAGAGCTTTAGTATTCTCCAGATGTTTCCGATTGTTTCCGACTATTATAATTCAGCCTTTACTCGTTCGCTGTGAACGTGTATATTATTCACCTGTCATCGTACAGTCTAACAGTCTAATGTTCGCCATATATCAAATTCAATATATTATATGCGTCAGGAATTTTCTACGAAAAAAAGGATTTAAACAATTTTCGGGGGATAGGTTTTTGGGAGCTGAAAAAAAAAAGTATTCCGCGAAAAAACGGCAACATTAGATATACATCTACTAAAATTCAGTTACTCCTTTACGGCCATATTATTTACTCACCTTAACCCGGGTTCAAATGTACATCCGGGTTTTTTTTTTTTTTTTTTTTTTTTTTGTCGGGATAGGAAACACTCGACTGGAGCACTCAGACACAACTGGTCCATTGTACTGCCAGAGAGCAAACCCTGATTTACCCATTTTACTGGAATTTCTTTGACTTTCGAAGAAAGCCAAGCAAGCACTTCAGTGATGAGGAGCTTACAGTACCAGCACTCACCACATCCGCACCGAAGATCTGCCACCTGATACGAGCAAAGGCCGGACACTCACAGAGATAATGTTCCGCGGTGTCGTCGCTCTCTCCACAAGCGTCGCAGATTGTAGTGTCACTTAAGCCTAACACGTTAAGGTGCTTGGCAAAAGCGAAGTGGCCTGTCAAGACGCCGATAAGTTGTCTACAGTCTTTTCTGCTGAGAGACAGCAAGAATGCCGCTGATTTCTTACAGACGTCCGGGAGCATGCGTTTAGTCAACCTGCAACCTGGAGAGTCATGCCACACACAATTGTGCTCGTGAGAGACCCAATCGTCAATGGAAGCCCTAACCGAGGACACTGGAAGACCCAACGCGGGTTCGGGACCTGAGAAAGCCTCCTCTGAGCCTTGTCTAGCAATCTCATCGGAGATCTCGTTCCCCAATATCCCAGTGTGACCTGGGACCCAGATAAGAGACAGAGAATTCAGCCTTGCGACCGAGTTCAAAGAGTTTTTGGTTTCACGAACTATTTTGGAAGTGGTTAAAGGGTTAAGCAAGGCCTTAAGCGCAGCCCGACTGTCACTACAGACACAAATGCTACGTCCCTTCCACCTGTTCTTCGCAACATAGTTCATGGCCATTAGGATTGCATAAGTTTCCGCTTGGAAAACAGATGCATATTTGCCTAACGAGAAGTGAAGTCTAATGTTGTCGACTTCCACGAAGACACCAGCGCCAGACCCTTGACTGGTTTTGGAACCATCCGTGAAAATACGACTACATTCCATTCCCGGCTCAGACTCTGACCGAAGCCAGTCCTGGACACAAGGAAAGTCGACTCTGAATTTGCGCATCAGCTGGAGTTCTGGTGTCATTGCATCAGACGGCATATCCATAAGACAGGAGTCGTAAGATAAGTGTCGCGCAAGTTCATCAAAGTTCCAGTGTGGAGTATACCAAAAACCGCCTCGCCTAAGACGATGGATGGCTTTGATAGTGCAACCCATGATATAAGTATCAAGGGGAGGTAAGTTCAGCAAAGCGTCTAGAGCAGAGCCAGGCGTACTCGGGAAAGCTCCCGGGTTAAAGTGGGTTTAATTCCATAATATTCACTCGTTAAACCCGAACTTAAACCCAGTTGTACGAGTATAAACCTGGTTGGCGTTTAACCCGATCAAATTTAAACTCATTTTACTATTCCAAAAGAAGGGAGCTTAATCTAGCTTTCGATTAATATATAAAAAGTGAAATTGTAATTAGTTTCTGCGAAGGAATTAACAATTCGCCGATTTTTCCGCGAATAAGCGAATGATTTTTGCGAACTGTCAACTTTTATTCACATTCCACACATGTAGGACGCAATCCACATTCCCGCGACCAAAACATTCGCGAGAGTTTAACCTCACAATTATTTTGTTTTGTTCTTGGTGGGTAAGATCGTGGTTGAAAGCTACACTATGTATTTATGCATTTTTCACGTTTAGGCAATTGGTTATAAAATGAATGACAACTCGAATTCGCGGATTGCCGCGACCAGATAAAAAAGCAGGTGTGAATGAAAAGTCAAAATTGGCGAATATTCGCTCGTTCGCATCCGCAGGTCGCTGAGCTGTGAATCGACCTTTAGTTTCTGCACCAAAATTCGCGGTTTGCCAAATTTCAACGAATGGAGGTAAAATTCTAAGCTAGGGTAAAACTAGGAAAAAGGAAACGAACGCGTTGAACCACAAAATTTGACCACTTTTTAAACGTCAAACTTCAAACCCAATTGTACGCGAAAGAAAAAAAGAAGGAACAAGCCAACAGAAAATGACATATGCAGCGATTTGACAGATTTCACCAATCTGTCCAAAGAAGTTTTTTGGGCTAAAATTCGTAGCATGGGGAAATTTCTTACTCTCTCGAGAGCGCTCTCTTCGGTGAAAAACTAGGAAAATTCTCTGTACTCGAACAGGTTTTCGTAAAAATTCGTAACTTTTCGTAAGAATTCCCTATTTAGGGAGTGTACGCGAACGGACATGTTGATGTCGTTAGAAGACGAATATCTGGAAGAGCTGATAGAACAGCAGATGGTGGTTCCTCCTCGTCGAATGTATCGAATGCATAAAGGGGCTTGCGTCGACGATTACGATAAATTGGTTTTCCGCAAGTATTTTCGGCTGAAAAAGAGGCATTTTGGCGGCTATATTCGTTAATTGAACAGGAATAGGATGGTAATAGACGTCGCATTGCATTCATACACACAAACTTATAAATTAATACATACAAATCACATCAATTTCAAATTCAATTTTCTCACTTTTAAATTAAGTTCAAGTGACATGCACGAAGAGTGCAATCAACAAGCCCAAAAAAAATTGTAAACACATGTCAAATGTAATTTTCCGTGAAATTTGACAATACGTAGGTTTAAGACGGTTTAAAAACGAGTTTAAATCCAGGTTAAATGCATCTTTAATCCAGCGGGTTTAATGCGTGTTTTTGAGTGAATATTATGAACATACATACATACATACATACATTTTCAATGGCCCGCTAATCCTTCATAAGGGTCGCGGGGATAGGATGCTCAGAAGGACCCTCCATCATTCTCGATCCTCCGCAATTGATTCCAATTCATCAGGTGGTATCCCTAGACGGCTCCAGGAGAGATGTCGGAGTTGGTCCAACCATCTATTCCTAGGCCTTCCGCGGAGTCGCCTACCTGATGGCACGGCAGCCATGGCGCGTCTTGGAAGCCGGTCTGGGGGCATACGCACTACGTGACCAAACCATCGAAGCATAGATCGTTCCTTTCGGAGAAGTAGCTGCTCAACATTGAGCGCCTCGCGTACTCTGGTGTTGCGCACTCGATCCCTACGAGTTATTCCAGCAACACCGCGAAGGAACCTCATTTCGGCAGCTTGTATTCGCGATCTTATTCTTTCGGTCACTACCCTAATTTCATGACCATAGGTGAGAGTTGGAACATACACTGAGTTAAAAACCGATAGCTTAGCTTGAACACTAAGTTCTGCCTTTCTTGTAACAGATTGGCCAAGCTCTCTCAAAATTGATCCAGCCTGACCAATTCTACAGAATAACTCGGCATTGCTCTTCCCATCACTCGTGAATAAGACCCCGAGGTACTTAAACTTATCCACCTGCTTCAATGGAACTCCACTAACATGCAGAGTGCATTGAATGGGTTTTTTAGATACGACCATTACTTCCGGTTTGCTCACGTTGATCTTCATCAAAAATGGTTACAAACCTTTCGAGTGTGCGCTGAAGTTCAGTTTGAGAAGATCCAAGGATGACCAAATCATCCGCAAAGAGCAGATGACTAATCCTTAGGTCTCCCACTTTGAAACATTCCCCGCCACGGCTGCGCTGCAACATCCAATCCATATATACAATGAAGAGGAGAGGTGACAAAACGCACCCTTGGCGGAATCCAACGCCCACAGTGAAAGGTATTGATTTAACACCGTTTATCCGAACACAGCTTCTACAGTTTGTATATAAAGACTGAATTGCCCTTAACAGGGAACCATCAATCCCATACTTCTGCAGAACACTCCAGAGTTTGCCTCGAGGAACCCTATCATATGCTTTTTCCAAATCCACTAAACAAGTGTAGACAGGTTTAGCATACTCCCAGGCCTTGTCAAGAATCATTCTGAGAGTGAATAACTGGTCGGTTCTGCTTCTACTGGGATGAAAACCGCACTGCTCATTCCCCAAACTGTCCTCAACCATAGCTCTGGAACGCGTTTCTAGCACCTTAGCGAAGACTTTTCCAGGGAGACTTAAAAGGGATATACCCTTATAGTTGGCGCAATCTCTTTTATTCCCTTTTTTAAAAAGAGGAACTATCACCCCCATTTGCCAATCACCAGGTGTTTCACCGCATTCCCAGGCCACTTTAATGACACGCGAGAGCCATTGCACTCCCTCTTTACCTAAAGCCTTGAGCATTTCTGGCCGAATTTCATCCACACTAGCAGATTTGCCAACTTTTAGCGCTTTGATCGCCAAAGTTACTTTCTCTACCGTAGGACTACTCTCCGCCCTACTCTCGACCATAGGTCTGTTATCTTCGGTGCCCTGTTCGGGTTTGAACAATTCTAAAAAGTGCTCGCTCCATCTGCGTAAGATATAAGATATTATGAACATATGTTTAAATTTTCGGGTTTAAAAAATGCGGATTAAATGGTCGGGTTTAAAATTCACTTTAACCTGCTTTACACCCGGAGTGAATAATATGGCCGTTAGTGAAGATTTTCAGGGTTTTCTGTTCATCGAACTTTATAACAAATTAGAGTGTTTCGTCGGAAGAAAAGGCTAAAGAAAAGAAGACAGGTTCTTGTTAGTCAGTCGGAGCGAGAAAGAGCACTAAGGTATTTCTTTTAGTATACATAGTCCTATCATAAATACTGTTACAACTTTTAACGGTTCCCTACAGCCTCTGGTATTACCCGCACCCTTGTGTTTGCTTGCGTCGTTTGTGGTCTTATATTTGGTCTGTTCATACGCAAATTTAAATTAAGATTCGCAAAGTTTTTAAAATGGAGTGGAGCGATAAGGAAAAAAGGATTGCGGTTGTTGCGCATATTTCTCGCTTCATAACCATTGATCATTGGTCATCAGCAAGTCCGAATCTTAATCATTTGGATAACAAGCTATGGTTCGTTTTGGAGGGCATGATTTGTACGAAAAGACATCCTAACCTGGAGTCGCTAAATTTAGGTTAAGAAAAGCAGTCGACACTTTTGCAATACAAATCGTGCGTGCTACGATTGATGAGTGACCAACTCGTCTCAAGGCCTGTATAAGAGTAAATGGAGGTCAATTTGAATAAATTGTTTTTCTTTTTTTTTTATATTCAGGATAAACCAATAAACATTTTTGGAAAAAATTAAATTAATGCATTCTGTCTTTGTTTTTTGACACCTACGAGTATTTACATCTGTAACAGTATTTATCATAGTACTAGGTATTTACTCTATCACACTTTACTTTAAAATCACTCAATACTGTAAAAGATTTCAACTTTCATTTCACACGTAAATGTGAACTAACCAAATACCTTTCTCACTTACATTTGCAGGCAATACGACTGTCCAAGAATGCGAAATGTTTCCACCTCAAAATCGACTCCAATTGTTGCTTTGTATGTATTTTGAAATTTATCGTAGCAAAATCTGCAAAACAAGTCACTCTTGTTAAACTGTCAAATTATTAAATTAAATTAACACTTTTGTAAATTTTCGCTTTGCATCTAAACCGTTGAATGCAAATGCGACCGATCAAACAATTCAAAACTACGAACTTCGAAACTACGAATTTCGAAAATGCGCTTTACCTATTAACAATGGTTGTCTTGCCAACTGAAACATCACCAATAATAATCGCTTTACATGGCTGCAACTTGACTGACCGGTTCATTGCTGTCACATTTCGAATTTCCTCCGAGAAATCCATTTGCTCGTATGGCGTACAATATTCATCGTACGCTGGTGGAAATGCATCAATAATTCGACGATCTTGATTGACCATTGGCATAGCCATATTTCGAAGATCCATTATGTCTGTTGAACCGAGACAGAAAGCAAAACTGCACGATCCACCGTTCTACACAAAATCTATTCAACCACTGATTTGAATTTAGAAAATATTTTTTTCACTTTCAAGATATGTAACTTTTTTACCGCAGAAAAGTTACTTTTTGAACTTGAGGTATCAGATGTCGGAGATCACTTGCTTGGAGGTATTAACCGCAAATGAAGGGTATTCAATTTCCGGTTGAAGTGTCGTTAGAATGACACCGTCACGTCACATATTGAAATCAATTGGAATGAAAATGAAATGAAAGCTTGGGAAAAGAAGTTTTGAAGTTTAGTACGATAAGAGTCGTATTTTGTAGGCATGTGGAATATGTAATGAATTTTGCGATGTATTTGGGTCGAGTTGGAATGAATTTCTTGGCGAATGGATAAGAAAAGTTGAAGTACCTTATGCTAACGAGCTATTTCTAATGATTGTAGGTTTATCGAGAAACTGCATAAATTAGTGCTTTGTTAAACTATTTCGAGTTGAATTACACAAACCTTAGGGTTGACTCACATCGGCGCTTTAGCGATTGCAATTGAAGCACACTAGTGCGATTGCGTTATTGATTGCGATGCAAACGCATCCGTGCGCGATAGACATCGTTGAAAATAACATAGCAACTTCACACGGTGTAAACCTGTAGAATGAACAATGTGAAAATTTACTTTTAATATAAATGGTTTTCCAATAGGGACGGGTAGATTATAAACACAGTTCATGGCGGCCATGTTGTTTTATCCGTTATTAATTTTCCTTTTTTATATTTTTCAGACACTAAAGGTAATTTACCATGGCAAGTTACAGCGTCGAGCAAAAGGTGCGGATGATAACATTTTATTATCAAAATGCGTGTACGGTTACGGTTTATATGGTCGTCCTTCCCAGTCTATTATTCAATGTTTGGTGGCTAAATTCGAGTCGATTGGTTCAGTGAACAATCAGCCAACACCCGTACGTCAACGAAACAAGATCTGCTGAAAACATCGCCGCTGTTCGTGACAGTGTGCAGGAGAACCCGAGGCAGCCAATTCCGCGCCGCGCACAAGAACTCTGCCTTTCGCATACATCAACTTAGCGAATTTTGCATCCAACTGACCTAGGAGTTGAAGGTGGGCGCCGTGGCGTAAGTGGTTAGTGTGTCGGATCACTACGCATGAGGTTCCAAGTTCGAATCCCAGAAAACACCAAAAAGTTTTTTCACGGTCCCACCTTGCGAGCGTCAGACAAACATCCGAGAGTATTGTTGTCACGAAAAAGCTTCTCAAATCGCCGTTCGGATACGGCACTAAACTGTAGGTCCCTTCCATTCGTGTGAAAAATATAACGCACACAACATGAGTGGTTGCGAGAAGCTAGGCCCTGGTACTTTCAAGAGCTGTTGCGCCAAATATTTGTTTTATGTTTTTCTAGGAGCTGAAAGAAAACGACCATAGACAACGCCATGTGTTCGCTGACTGGGTTCTGGAGCAGTTGGAAGCGAATCCCGATTTCAGCAAAAAATCATCTTTATCGACGATGCCCATTTTTGGATGAACGGGTACGTTAACAAGCAAAATTGCCGGATTTGAGACGATACCAATCCACACGAGGTCCACCAAGTGGCAATGCATCCGCAGAAAGTCACTGTTTGGTGTGGATTGTGGGTCGGCGGCATCATCGGTCCGTACTTCTTCGAAAACGACGTTGACATTATCATCACCTTCAACGGAGAGCGCTACCAATCGATGATAACCAATTTCTTTTGGCTCAAATTGGATGATATAGATGTGAACGACATGTGGTTCCAGCAGGACGGCGCTCCGTACCCCAATGGACATTCTGCACGAGCGATTTGAGGACATGGTTATCTCACGCAGAGGCGACGTGAACTGGTCACCGAGATCGTGCGATTTGACCCCGTTAGACTTTTTCTTGTGGGGTTTCCTTAAATCACAGGTCTATGCCAATAAACCTCAAACGACCGGTGCCCACAAAGTCTACATAACCCGTGCCACGCTAAAATTTAGCCTGATCATGCGCCAGAGTCATCGAAAATTGGACCTCTCGGATGCGCGCCACCTAGCGAAGCCGCGCCGGCCATTTGAACGATGTCAGATTTCACACATAATGTCATTGATAGGCCTTTCAAATAAAAAAAAAAGTGTTAACATCTACCCGTTCCTATTGGAAACATCTTTATTGGTCACATTAAACAGAAATTATTTTCAGCCATAGGTACATTAATTTTTCCCCGATAGAATCGCGGTCGGAGTGCGCGAACAGGTTTGAATACATAGATTGAGATAGATCGCTGTTCCTATCGCGAACACTTTCTCCAACGCTAACGACGGTGCACTTCAGAAATAGCATTTAATGCTGATTAGTTTCTCTTAAAAATGAAAATCCTCGATCGGATCTTAAGAAAGTAAGTCTCTTCCGTCGAAATGGTAGGTTGCCAGCCAGTTCATTTTATCCACTGCAAGCCAGTGTTTCATGGTTCTATCGTATTCTGCACCCCATTATATTTAGTTCTTAATTTATGAGACGTCCTTTGAGCATCGGGCTTCCTAATAAAACGCATTGCGTTTTGCAGAAAAATTCGCTTCTACAAACGCCGTTGTCTTAGGTTAGGCTAGGTAAGTGGGCTGGTGTAGGGGGATAGAAAACCTCCACACCACACTCAGGTCAATATGAAAAAATTGTGATATCCATGGGGGAAAGGGGATAAAATAGAGAATCCCTTCCTCGTAGAAAAATATCGTCTTTGTACATATTCTAAAGAAAGCATTTAGTACTTACTGTGTCCGAGATACAAACCATCCAGAGGATTTGATGAAGTTTGCGATGTCATTTATTGGTCTGTTGGACAACTCTTCTAGATCCTCAAAGAAGTGTTGTTCAAGGAGCTTACTTCTCAAATGATAGAGGCCTGGGCAATGACAGAGAAAGTGGGCGGTGTCCTCCTGAGCCTCCTCGTCGCCGCAGACTCTACAAAGGTCTTCGTTAGATTAGATAGATTTAGATTACATATGTGATTTTATTGTACAATAAAGAAAGAATCCATAGGTATAAATTCACAAAGTATAGCATTGGCATTTGCCGTCAGCCCGAAAAGAGAGATTTATAGTATAAAACATGTAATTATTAGATTTGATTATTTTTTTACAATGTAACTATTTTATTCTATCCTATCTAAATAATTAATATTTAAAATGCTTCATATTGTATTTGCTTCCGGTAGTTTAAAACAGTTTTTATATAACTCGCCAGCACACTCCAATTTTGGCCGTTCAGGATTGAAATAACTTCGTTTGACGACAGGCTGCTTTTTCCCCAGTGATTTCTCCTGATCACGTTCAATATGGGACATATTCCAATGAAGTGATAAATGTCTTCCTTAGCTCGTAGATTACACAAACTGCATTCCGGGTTTCCTTCAGTCCTATATGGCATATAATTTAGTCTGAGAAGCTCACCTCTAGCCTTGAAAATTAAAGAGATTGTACATATGCTGTTTTGGTCGTGGAAATAATTTTTTTCCCCGAGGTCATATTCAAGAGTTCGGTACGTGTTCTTGGTAAGGCTTTCCTGCGCTCTTTCTCTAAAAGTGACACGGGTAGATAGCTCGATTTTTATCAACAGCTCCTGAAGAGATTCTCTCCACGATGTTGCATTGAAGTCTATCAGGGGAATATCGTGTTCACTGCACAACCTAAACCATTCACTGAAGAATTGTAATTTCCCTCGTAGTAAGTGCATTGCAACTATATGCGGGAGGCGTTGACTCGGGAGTGACATTACTTTTAAAATATAGAGGAAGTGTAGCCTTATTGTATAAACATACAGTGGTGGCAAACCGGTTTCCAAGTGAAGCATATAGTTTGGCGTATTTTCAGGTAATCTGAAGATTTTTTTGATAAAATGTCTCAGCAGTTTTTCAGCTTCTTCATACTGCAAAATACCCCATACTTGGGCCGCATAGCACATAATAGACCTTACTACTGCTTCATAGACTTTGTACTTTGTGCTTAATGCAATGTTCTTTTTACAAAGTATGCCTTTCCAGCTGCAATTTATTGCCCTTTTGGCTTCTTTTAGTTTTCCTTGCAGGTGATTGTTAAAAGTTAGCCGAGGTGTTATCATGACTCCAAGATATTTATACTCTTTCACATTCTCTAGTTCTTCGCCTTGCCATGTCCATTTTTCATCCCTTGCGTAACGACCAGAACCATTTCGGAAAACCATTATTTTGGACTTGGCGGTGTTGACTTTTAGGTTCCACAAACTGCAACATTGCTCTAATTTGTTAATAATGATTTGCATCATCGTTGGTGTTTCCGACAGAATGACAATGTCATCAGCATATAGGAGCAGCTTTATCTTAATTCCAGCGAACTCGATTCCACCGGGCAAGAACGTTGGCAAATCATCCAGGAACAGCGAAAACAGAAGAGGACTCATAAGACAGCCTTGCTTGACATCTATTTTTGACTGAAACCAGTCTGACATGTTGACTCCATCCCATACTGCAGTTGTATTGTTTTTGTAAAGGCTTTGTATAATTTTGAGCAACTTTGTAGAGACTCCCAGATTGCTTAGTTTGTAAAAGAGCGCCCTTCTGTCAACAGAGTCAACAGCTGCCTTAAAATCTACGAAGAACGCATACAGCTTCTTGCCCTTGTCCAGGTATGTCCTAGCAATACTTGTCAGTGTAAAAATATTGTCCACCCAGCTTGGAACTCGCTAAGTAGATCGTTTGCCTATACCCATTCTGTTAGACGTTCTAGAATGATCCCCGTGAAAATCTTCATTACTGTGTTCAGAAAAGATATTCCTCTGTAATTACTAGGATCTTTGGGATCTCCTTTTTTATATAAAGGAAAAATTATATTTTTTCTGAAGCTGGCCGGTACATCACCCACGTCAAAAATGAAATTGTAGACCTTTGTTAGCTTTACCAGGAACTCGTTGGTCGCATATTTGAAGAATTCGTAGGGGATACGATCTTCTCTTGGGGCTTTATTTAAATTGCATCGATGTACAACTCTACAAACATCTTGAAATAGTATGGTACGGTCCAATACATCGACTCTCTGAAAGGGAAGCGCATAGTGCAGTTCGCTCGTGCTACAAGGTGGGTTCAGCTATTGTTCAAAATGATCAGCCAGAATAGTTGCTTCAGTTTGAATACCCCGTGCGAAGAGTGAGCCATTGACGGTTCGGGCGAGTTTCCAAAACGAGCGACTGTCCTTAATTCCTGCAAGCTACGTAGTCAGGTGTTGAGAGTACCTTTTTTGCTTCTCCCTGCACATGGTTTTGTATGTTTTATTGGTCTGCTGGTACATAATTTTTGCAAAACTTCTGCCTGTTTCTCTTATTAATCGCAAGTAGGCGAGCGACTTTTTCCTAGCTGCCGCGCATTCCCAGTCATACCACAGTTGTTTTCTTTTACCTCTTCTTCTAGCTTGAAAGGACTTTGCCGCGTCAGATATGCAGGAAACAAGAACGTCCGCGCCACGTATGGAACTGACTTCATTATCGTGTATAGTGTTAACTTTCCGGTTTATCATGGTTTTATATATCTCTGCGAAGCTCTGCTTCCAGCAAATCTTTGGTAATAACCTTGTATGTGCTGCGGATGGATGTGGGTTTATCGCTAGGTTTATCGAAACAGTTATAGACAGGTGGTCTTCGTTAGTCGCACGTAGTTTTTTCATGTGGTACCGCATGGTATTATGTCCCGTAATGACTCCTATTAGAGTAGAGAGGGATTTTATATGCCTCTGTATGAGTCTATTGGTTCTTACTCTGTCAAATGCAGGCCACAGCTTCCTCGTGGTGACACAAGTATCTAAAGAGGTCCACCTGTTGATAGCCTCCGTTAGGGCTTTGTTTCCTGCTTCGAGCTTGAGAGCGCAAGGCGGGATGTACTCCGAGGGGTCGGATTAGTCCGAGTTTAGTGCTGAGCCTCCTCTAGCCAGTTCATCGACTTTCTCATTCCCTGGTATGGCTTCATGACCAGGGAACGCCGTTGTCTTAACTTTCAATGCGCTTTCAGTTTCATACTCTTTACTTTAGGATGATTGAATGAATGAGGTACACTGTGCCTCTTCCTGCTGCCAGCCTAGTTTATCCTCGGGCTAGAACACGTCGTTAAGCTGTCCTTCATGGTCGTCTTTTTGGTCAGCCTGATTAATACGTGGCCTGGCAAGCAGTATTAGGCAAATTTGATGTCGAAATTGCTGAGTATGATGGTCAGCATCAGTTGGCATGGAGCATTAATAGCCTTGTACTGGTATTCTTATATGTAAGCCCTGGTAGCTAGTGCTACATCTCCATAAAACATAATAGGAATAATAATAATTCTCAGCAACACCGTTCCCTGCAAACAGAAATTTTTATGAAGACACAAAAGAAAAGCAAACAAATAAGGGTTCCTGAGAAATCAAGTGGTACAATCTGTACAAAGAAAAGGCGTGGCTTTTGTTTTCGTCATGAAAAATTACCTCTCTCACACCATCAATGGAGCTGAGGATGAAGAGTGCAGAGCACAAAATATGTGGGATTTCCTACAGCGAACTTGCTTAACGAAGGCCAAATCAATGCTAGGAGCTTTAAAAGGCCACCACCAACACACCAAAGGAACATGGTGGTGGAGTGATGAAGCTACCACTTTCCGCGCGGGACTTCGCGTGGCTATGCTTCTTGTATTGCAGAAGCTCTCTTTGCTCTCTCAATTATTCGGAGCTCTTTTTGCACATTCGTTATCCTACAAATTTCCAGCCAATTCTCTTCTGACTACAGCATTTGGTCTATAAGGAATGGTGGACTTGGCAGGTTATTTCTCCATTCCATGAAGCGGTTGCAATGGAATATTGCGTGCTCTGTATCTTCCTCCTGGTCTGGATAATGTGGACAGAGAGGTGAGTTATCATGTCCAAATCTGTGTAAATATTTGCGATAGCCGCCGTGAATTGATATGAACTGCGTAAGGTGGTAGTTGTAGTCCCCATACAGTCGCTTGGTCCAGACCTCAATGGTGGGGATCAGCTTGTAGGTCCATCTACCGTTTGTACTGTTATCCCACCTGGGCTACCACTTAGCTAGTGATGTTGCCTTCTCCTCCTCCCTTATTCCCTTGACAATACCTGCTTCTTGATGACTCTAGGTTCTCCTTTCGTAGATTCTTACCATTTCATTTGTGAGGATGTCGATGGGGATCATTCCGGCTATGACACAGGCTGCTTCGTCCGATATTGTTCGGAAACCGCTGATTGTTCTTACCGCGTATAGCCTGTATGTTAACGATCGTTTTCTCAGTGTTTCTATCGTCGCTAACGCCACCGCCCAAACCAGTGTAGCATATAGAAGAACCGAGCTAGCCACTCTCGATAGTAGAATCCGTCTAGCATATCCAGGTCCACCGATGCTTGGCAGTATTTGAGAAAGGGCTGCCTGCAGTAGTGAAGCCTTCTTACTCGAGTAGCTTGGTCTTGAGTAGCTTTTTTTTTTTAGGTTGCGCCAAGGATGTGTAATACTAATAGCCCGAGTGCTGCTAGCATGCAAGATTCGCAAACCTGAGTAATCGATTCCAGCTCTTCGCAGCGCGTTCTGCATACATACTATGAATGAGCAGATCTCCATCCACTCGCCCTCTGATCGTGTCATGTTACATACAAGATTTTCTGGACTTGGCAGGTTTGCTCTATCTTCTGCCAAGCGTCTGCAGTAGAACACTGCATGCTCCGCGTCCTCCTCTTCGTTTGGACATTCTGGACACAGGGGCGAACTATCGTGTCCAAATCTATGGAGGTGTTTCCGGTAGCCGCCGTGTCCGGACAGGAACTGTGTGAGGTGGTAGTTACAGTTCCCCCTCGCTCTCTCTGTCCATGATTTTATAGTTGGAATGAGCTTGTGGCTCCACCTGCCTTTTGTAGAGCTGTCCCACCTGGTTTGCCATACCGTTGCTGACGCTGCCCTTTCTTCCTCCTTAATCCTTTTTGCCTCCTACTGGTTCGAGGGACGTCTAAGGTATACCCTCTGCATCTCATCTGCGAGGAAGTCGATTGGGACCATCCCAGCTAAAACGCAGGCTGCATCGTCGGAGATAGTTCGGAAGCCGCTGATCACTCTGATTGCGCAGAGCCTGTGGGCCGATGATAGCTTCTTCCTGCACTCATTTGTCGCCAGTGCACCTGCCCATATCGGGGCAGCGTATAGAAGTACCGAGCTGACCACTCTGGACAGCAGGATCCTGCAGGCGTATTCAGGCCCGCCGATGTTCGGGATCATTCAGGAGAGTGCTGCCTGCATCAGCGATGCTTTCTTACTAGAATACTCGACGTGCGCTTTGAAGCGCAGCCTGTTGTCGAGCACGACTCCAAGGTAAACTATCCTCAGCAGGTAGTATGATGTATCCATCCTGGACAGGGATCTCCTAATGAATGACCAGCTTGCCGAGTTGAACGCATTTTTGACGTCCAGCCTTACTACTGCGTAATATTTCTTCGTCCCCCGTCTCCACCTTTTCCCTTGCATTGCTTCAGTTGCTATGTCTACTATCGCCTTTATGGCATCGACGGTAGATCGTGATTTTCTGAAACCGTACTGACAGTCTGACAGGGCTCCGTTTTCCTCCGCCACCGCAAGCAGTCTGTCATAGATGATACGCTCTAGGATCTTTCCCAGCGTATCGAGCTGATGCGAAAGGGCCTCAGCCGATCCGTTATTCGTTGTGGCGCTGGTGTTTAACATTTCTTCGAACATGTCTTTGCGGAAGAGCGTGTCTTTCCACTTTGGTCCTGTTAGGGCGGGACACAGTCTGCGTTTCTCTTTGCCGACATTAAATAGAATTGCGTGATGGTCACTGTGACTATAGCCTTCTCAGACCCGCCATATGGTTTACCGCAGGAGTGAGTTGCTCATGAATGTGATGTCAATGATTGACCTTCTGCCTGGTTTTCGAAACGTTTCCACTGTACCGTCGGTGGCCAGACTAATGTCCAGTGCTGCGAAGCATTCGAGGAGAGCTCTTCCCCTTGTGCCTGTGGTTCTACTGCCCCAATCAGTAGCCCAGGCGTTGAAATCTCCAGCAATAATCACTGGGTGTTTCCCTCGCGCGTCAGCTACGATGTCGTCCAGCAGCTTCAGATAGTCCGTTAGTGGTAGACTGGGGGGCGCATAGCAACTATAGAAGTGCACACCATTTATCCTTGCAGCTACGAAAAGGTCAGCCTGGTGGCCGACTGACTGCAGGGCATAGCTCCCGCAGGTCCATATCGCGGCTTTTTTCGTGGTATCGTCTGCTGCTTCCATTTATGGGTTTGTACGGTTCGCTTATTAGGGCTACGTCGATCCTTTTCTCTCTTACTGCTTGCGCCAGAAGGTCCTGCGCGGATGCACAGTGGTTTAGGTTTAAAGTCTTAAGTAGCTGTCGTTAGACAAATGTGTCCACTAGTACTTTCGGCAATTTTTGAGCTTTGAAATATTCGCACAAACGGTGAAAACAGTAACAGTGGGATGAGTATAATTCCAACCAAATCCACGCCCCCATTTGATACAGTTTCTAAAGTTTTTAACAATCCAAAACCTACATCCTAGTAAACCTAATTTAATTTTTGATTGAAAACTATTCTGCTCCCGAATAAACACAGCCAAACACAAAATGAGGAAGACTTCAAAACTTGCCTCATCTGCATCAAAACTCAATGTCAGATATTCCATGCCAACTGACGACCGCTCCAGCGGTGTTAGCAATGAACCGTCGCTGGGTACCGCCACATCCAATATCAGATTTTCCCATGCAATGGCTGCTGTTGTCAAAGAAAGAAATGATTTTCAGGTGGGTATACCCAGTGTAATGCTTTCTGTAACTAAGGACGAGGTTGTTTATTCGATAACTTTGCGCAGGTAATCGATAACAATGAGGATGTCACTCCAAAGACAATTGAAGGGACGGGTACCAACGAAGACTTCGTAAAGTTGCAAGAAAAAGTGGACGAATACCTGCGTAATGTTCCGCAGAAGATTACGTTTACGGAAATCACAATGAAAAGGTCCAGTTTAGGTGGTGCCTTGAGGGTTTCCATGGACGATGTGGTCAATGGGGTAAGATGGTATCGTATATTCATGTTGAAAGAGTTGTGTGTTAAAAGTGAACTTCCGTTTGTCTGCAGATTTCTCAAGGTCTTCTGATTCTGTATGAGCAGTCAGCGAAGCAGGCGAGACAAATTGAACCACTCGAGTGTCTCCGTGCGGTTGAGCAAAAGGTCACACCGTTCATTAAGGTCTGCCTGCGCCAAACACAGGATATCCTGCTATTTGAACAGAGGAGTACTACTGTGCCATCGGGAACTGCAGATGCCGAACGTGTTGATAAAGAAAACAAAGCTTACGAGTATGTGACGAAGGGAAAGGGCCGTCTTCGGCGGAAGGCTGATTCTGAAGCTCAGACCACAAGTGTCTTGTATAAGTCACGAGATGCAAACACTGACACTATCAAGAGATTCAACGTCGGCTCATATGTATCGAATTTTGACATGTTTGACACGTACCAGCAGCTGGAGCGGGTCACGTCTAGCCTTAAGGTGGATGATACGAAGACCCTGGATGTAACGACATACAAAATGGACGGCGTTGATCCGTGCGACAGAATAGGGCGTTTGCCACAATTCGAACTGGCACAAATGGTGATGCAGCGTATACTTGCCGGAAACGTGTTCAAGCAGCAGCAACGCCGTTTCCGGAATATGTTTCTACCGGATCCATTGTCTACGGCAGTTGAGTACTTGTATCACACTCAAATTCTCTGGGTTTTAAGTAACGCGACCCTTGAATTAGAAAAGCGGGCGGTCAGTTCTCTGAGTTGGTGTCCATCGAATGGGGACCTCTTAGCCGTGGGCTATGGTGTATTTACGTGCGGGGTAAACTTTTCACCCAAGCGCGGCTATGTGTGCATCTGGAGCATCAAGAACCCAGTGAATCCGGAGAGGATGTTCACATATGATACTGCAATTGTGTCAGTCGAGTTCTCTCGGTATCGGTCGCAATTGATCGCCATCGGTAAATACTGTGGTGATGTTGAGATACGTGACATAGCCACCGATCGGGACTGTACGGTGGCTATTACGCAGAGGGAGACTTCTCCGGGTTATGAACCGGTGACGGATATAAAGTGGATTGGCCTGGACCCTGGAGAAACTGCTGATATTGAACCATTTCTCACTGTGTCTCAAGATGGCAGCATAATGAAATATCGCACTATCAACAGTCCCTATTTGCTTGGGTATCAACATGCGGTTCTGGATCGAGTTGAAGGTTGTCCAGAAGGGTTACCAGTGCAGCGACCTTGGAATACATTGGAAGCTGTTCGGCATCCGCAGTGTTTGGGCATTACTTTGGATCCAACCAAGTCGGATATTTTCTATGTGATCTCCAACGAGGGTGTCATCTACAAATGCTCAACAAATTATCCGCAGCAGCATCTGGACTTGTGGCAGACGCACGAAGGAGCTGTCTATTCAATGGAGTTCTCACCGTGGTCACCAAAGTTGTTCCTCACTTGTGGTGATGATTGGTATGTAAAGATCCTTACCGCCTTTGGTATACTCGTAAGACTTTTTTTTTTATTTCTAGGTGTATTCGAATATGGATTGAGGGCATCTTTAAGCCTCTTATAACATTGACTAACACCCTGTGTCCTGTGAACTGTGCCTATTGGAGTAAGACACATTCTACGATTATTATAGCCATCAGTAGAAAGACTGTCGATGTTTGGGACATCAGACGGAGTACACTGAAGCCGATGTCATCGACAAGAATGGAGAAGTCATATTTAACGTTGATGAAGTAAGGAGGAGAGCTTACAAGTCTCTTATATGTTCTAACGGATTTCTATATAGGTTTTCGAATTGTGGTCGGTCTTTGGCGGTGGGGAATCAAAGAGGCTCTGTGTTTGTGTGTGCTTTGGAAGACCTGCCATTTCCACCACACTTTCAGTATGAAGAATTGGAGGCGGCAATATTTAAGGCATTAATGCCATTTCCAGATCTAGCGACAGAACTGAAGAGCGTTGGATATTTTGGTTATCCAAAACAAAAGCGTCCTGATTAAAGCTTCTTCTTTTTTTTATAAATTTTGTTTACTTACTTAAGTGGCGCTACAGTTCGGCGTGAACCTGGGCCTCAACCAACAAGCCCTCCCATTTAGCACGGTCTTTAGTTAATTGCCTCCAGTTGCGCATTCCAAGTTGGCCGAGGTCCCCTTGAACTTGTGCGCGTCACCTACGGCGAGGAGGTTCTCTACTGCGTCATCCCTCCGGGTTAGATTCGAAGACTCTGCGGGTCGGAGCGTTGGTGGCCATTCGCTTCACATGTCCTAGCCATCTCAGACGTCCAATACGCAGTTTTTTTTAACTAGGTTGATGTCGCTGTACAGCTCGTATAGTTCGTTATTGAATCTTCTCCTCCAAAACTCGTCAACGCAAAAAGGACCGAATATCTCACGAAGAATTTTCCTCTCGAACCGACCAAGGATATCTTCCTCTTTTAATAAAGTCCATGTTTCAGCGTCGTAAAGCAGGACTGGGATAATCAGGGTCATATACAGAGTCTCTTAAGTTGTTCCAGTTCCAGTTTAGCCCCAAAAAACAGCAATTGGCAAGAGTTATTCTTCGATTGGTTTCTGCGCTGATCTTGTTTTTCGAGTTTATAGCAAGGTAGACAAAGTCCCTTACAACCATTTTGGCCGCTTCCGCCTTAATGCTTGCAAATGCACCGGTAACAGCCCGCTGAGTTCTTCCGATAATGTCTATATCGTCGGCGTATGCAAGCAGTTGTACAGACTTGTAATAGATTGTGTCTCCGGTATTGGCTTGTGAGTTCCACACAATCCGTTCAAGTACATTGCTAAAGAAGTCACATGACAGCGCGTCACCTTGTCTAAAACCTTTTTTGACATCAAAGGTCTCGGTGAGGTCATTACCGACCTTGATGGAGCAGCGAGCGTTCTCCATCGTCAGCCTGCACAGACGGACAAGTTTGGCAGGGATGTCAAAACTAGACATGGCTCTATAAAGCTCTTGTCTATAGATGCTGTCATAGGCGGCCTTGAAATCGATAAAGAGATGGTGAGTATCGATTTGGAATTCTTGGGTTTTCTCCAGGATCTGCCGAAGTGTGAAGATTTGATCGACGGTGGACTTTCCTGGCCTGAAACCGCACTGATAGGGTCCAATCAGGCGTTCACACAATATCGCAGAAAAGATCTTGTATGCGATGTTGCGGAGACTGCAGAAGTAGTTTTTCCATATTCTCAGCACCGACTGTGATTCTACTACGAGGTTTCCATTTTCATCTCTACAGGTTTCTGTACGGGTATTGCTTCTCTGACACGTTCCTTTTACCTTTTGGTAAAACTTCCGTACATTGTTCCTGGAGTATAAACTCTCGATTATTCTCAAACGCGCGCTTCTCACGCTCTTCTTCTTTTGGAGAAGCCGATGTTCTTCCCGTCTCTTGCGCGAGCTCATGAGCAGCTCTCGTCCTCCTTTGCAGCGCCGCTTTGTATGCGTCTTGTTTTGCTGCATGCACTCGCCGGCATTCTTCGTCAAACCAGGGGTTTCGCGGTGGTGGGCGAGCGAGACCCAGCACATCAGTCGCGGCGTTTCTGATGGCATGTTGGCAGTGTTGCCACTGGTCTTTGGCACTTGATGTTGGCGGCATAGGGGTGATTGAGAGATTTCGGAATACGCGTTCACCAAAGAGTCTGGCGGTCTTTTGCGATTGTAGCTTTTCGACGTTAAATTTTCTCACAGTGATTCTACTTTGTTGCTCAGTTTGGGATATCCGCATTCGTACCTTGGCTACAACAAGGTAATGATCCGACTATATGTTAGCCGCTCGGAAGGTCCGGACATCCAGAATACTGGAGGCATGTCTTGCGTCGGTTGATCGTTACATTATCATTTCACCACCATGTCTGCTTATGAATATCGAGATGAGGAAACCATGTGCTTGCTATGGTGACATTTCGCTCCACAGCGAAATCAATTAGCCTTAGTCCGCTATCAGACGTGGTGTCGTGTAGGCTATGCTTACCGACTGCCCTACCAAAGACGTCCTCCGTTCCTATTTTGGCGTTAAAATCGCCCAATAGAATTTTAACGTCGTATTTAGGACATGCTCGTATGTTTTGTCGAGGAGCTCATAGAAACAATCTTTGGTGGCAGGGTCCTTTTCTTCCGTGGGGTTATGAACACATATTAGGCTTATATTAGCGAATTTAGCCTTGATCCGGATAGTCATAATACGCTCGGTAACATGTCGAAAGCTTAAGACTTCTTGCCTAAGTCTGCCGCGTATGACAAACCCGCATCCGAATAAGCGTTGCCTGTTGCCTCTGTAGTAGATGTCACAGTTTTTCATCCCCTTTTTGCCCGGCCAATCCCATTGCACTTCCTGGATGG
This sequence comes from Brachypalpus laphriformis, assembly GCA_945910035.1. Lineage (NCBI taxonomy): Eukaryota > Metazoa > Arthropoda > Insecta > Diptera > Syrphidae > Brachypalpus > Brachypalpus laphriformis. Next base: position 43,603,079 of record OX246756.1, read on the forward strand.
CGGTAATATCTGCTTTATAGCAGTCTACGGCCTCTGCTTGTTGTTGCCGGGTACACCGGTGCCAGTAGTTCACTACGAGAGTATGAGCGCTGCAGTTGGCCCATTAAGGGCTCCACCGCCACCATCTCTATTCCAAGGTCTTGACAAACATTGGTAATTCCTTACCGACCTGTGATCTGAATACGTCGAAGCAGCTCGCGCAAGTTATTCACTAAGTTCAACCTAACTGGAACTATAGACGCCACCGTTGACTCCATTAGGGAATTCGTCCGCTACCGCCTGGAACAGGAAGAAGTGCTTTAGTGAGAAGGCACTCTTACCCCTTCTCTCATCTGCTGCCGGCAAGAATCCTCCAAACGGGTTTGGTTACCCATTTCTTGGATTAAGGTACTAGGCACCCAGCTCTCACCACGTGGAGGTTGAGAGTAGCACTCCCGTTTGACCAGCCCTATCAGGTTGTTGACAATCGGTTTTAGGCGTTCACATACGGCAGACAGATTGCGCAGTTTAGAGGGTCTCCTTTATTCAGGATCGGGCAAACGATGCTGAGGTTCCATACTTTCATACTTACTTTCGTCCGCCCAGATTTTACAGATGAGATGGTGCATGCTCCTTACCAACTCTCCTCCCCCTGCCTTGAAAAGCTCGGCGGCAAGGCCGTTGGTTCCAGCAGCCTTGTTGAATTTAAGTTTAGATATCGCTATCCTCACTTCATTCTGATCGGGTTGACGGGAGTCTTGACTATCATCGTCACTATTGAATGACTCATTCTACCTGACAGCGGAATATTGGTCATCATCGCCCTTTAGCAGTCTGCAGAGTGTTCCTTCCATATCCTCAGTACCGACTAAGATTCTACTACTGTATTGTCATTTTCGTCGCTGCAGGCTTCTGTTCTGGCTTTGAAACTCTGGCATGTTCTTATTACCTTTTGGCAAATTTTCGAACATCATTCCTGCAATAAAGTCTCTCGATCGAGCGCTTCTCATGCTCCTTTTTCTTCTTTCTGAGAACTCCTCCGCTCGTAGAGCTCTCGAGAGCTCTCGAGCAGCTCTAGTCCTTCTATGCACCGCCGTTTTGTACGCCAGGGGTTTCGTTGTGGTAACCGAGAGAAACCCAGTACATCAGAGGCGGCATCTCTGATGATTTGTTGGCAACGCTGCCACTGGACTTCCGCATTTGTTGCTGCCGACATAGGGCTTATATTAAGATTAAAAGAAAGAAACTCGATCGGCAAAGGCTCTGGCGGTCTCTTGCGATTGTAGATGTCTGACGTCAAACTTTCTCACTGTATTTCGTTGATTTCGCTCCATTCTGGATATTCGCATCCGTACCTTGGCTACAACTAGGTTGTGATCCGAGTCCACGTTAGCTCCTCAGAAAGTCCGGACACCCAGAATACTGGAAGAGTGCCTTGCGTCGATCGCAATGTGATATAGATTTTCGATCAAGGGAGAGCCATGTTCCTTTGTGAATATCGAGACGTGGGAACCGTGTACTAGCTACGACAAAGTTTCGCCCCGCCGCAAAGTCAATCAGCCTGAGTCCGTTGTCGGATGTGATGTCGTGCAGACTGTGTTTTCCGACCACGCTACTAAAGACGTGCTCTCTTCCTAGCTTTGCGTTAAAATCACATAGGATAATTTTAACTTCGTGGCTGGGCATTGCTCATACGTCTTGTCCAAGAGCTGGTAAAAGTCATCCTTTGCCGCGTCGTCCTTCTTCTCGTGAGGGGCGTGAACGCATATTAGGCTAATGTTGGCAAATTTAGCCTTGCTACGGATAGTCATGAGGCACTCATTCACATGCTGGAAACTCAGTACTTCCTGCCTAAGTCTGTCTCCAATGACAAATCCGCACCCGTATAGACGTTGTCCTTGTTATCGGTAGCAATCGCCGTAGAAGATGCCGCAGTTTTTCATCCTCCTTTTGCCCGGTCCATCGCATCGCACTTCTTGGATGTGCCCATCCCATTTCTGGGATATGAGCGCTGCCGTTGGCCCATTAAGGGTTCATCCGCCACCATCCCTTTTTCATTACCCTGACGTAGTATTGAAAATCCTTACTGACCTCAGCTCCAAATATGTTGAAGTAGCTCCGGTAAGGTATCCGCTGGTCTGTAGACGTCACCGTTGATTCCTTCGAGAGAATTCATCCGCCGTACGTCCTCCTTCTGAGGAGCTCTTGCTAGACTTCTGAGATGTATATTTCAGCCAATCAGGTCAACAAGAGATGCCTCGCCCGGTTAAACATGTGCGCGCTAAAGTTCACCCAGATGTGCTTACGCAGGTCTGAGTTTTCAGCTACACATAGATCGTCAGACTCAGCATACGCTCATCGTTAGTTCACTATCAGATAGCTATACAGCGGGTACCATGGGGAGGTGATGATGCGATTTTGCCACGCCCCAACAGTGGTAAAAGCAAATGTAAAAGGCTTCACCCGCTTAATCATAACCGTCGGAAAAATTGCTAACCACGCTGTATCCCAGAGTTCATCTAATTTACATTGCTCCCGTGTTTTATTAACTCTTCGCCAATCTTATAAGTTTATACCCTCATTGCATTAAAAAAGCGAATTTACATCTATCGCACAGGAAAGCGGGTTATGTCTATTTGGAGCAATATGGCAAAAAGAAGCAACAAACAGTAAATTAAAGTGTACTAGTATTTGAAATTCAGAAAATTACACTTAAGACGGTAGCGCACCGTATCGGACATGCCAGCGCTAGACTAATGTATTCTGGTTGCGCTTGGCTTACTCAACTGACAAACGAATATGTTATCTCACCGGGGGTATCCATTGTTTTCCGCGAAGACTCATTTCGTTCCCGCGAAATTACAAAGTTTGTTCTTCAGTTTTTATTCAGTTGTTACTATAAATTGTCTCATGCATGTATGCATAATGAAGATTCTTCTGACAGAGTGAATACTCTGGGTAATTGTTATACCTACCTCACACACTTAAATCACTGATGTATATACTTGTAGCTAATTTAAGAAATTATTAAGTTGATTGTTGCTAATAAGGGGAACATGTAAGACACTGCATATTAGAGGCCATCTTGGGTTAAGATGTATTTTTAAATTCAAAAGGAAAGCAACAGGACTCTTGCCATAGCCAGTTTGCGAAGAAACAAACGAAGAAGTTACGGGGTGCTTTGTTGATGCAAACAGGAAGCTTACAATCTATTGACGGTTTTGTTGCAATGTTCTTTCGTCATTTGAATTATAGTTTTTGACTAGGTCGATGACGCTGTATAGCTCGTATAGTTCATCATTGAATCTTCTCCTCCAAAACCCAGTAAACAGCTTCCTTCTTCTGCTTCTTAAAGGGCTCTCGGCCCTTGGAGAGCCTCTGCCTGAGACATGGTTGACTTCCATCCTCTGCGGACACGCTGCTTCCAGTTGTGAAGACCAAGCTTTCTGGCACCCGCAACAGCTTGGTCCGGAGGTTCGATTTTTTCCGCCGTCTCGAATCTGGGGGCTAAGATTCAAAGATTTTCTTTACTGGAGCGTTGTTGTCCATTCGCTCGATGTGGCCGAGCCAACGTACTCGACGTGTCTTTTTTAATACACCCACATCCTGGTACAACTTATAGAGTTCGCGGTTGTACGTGCTCCTCCATTCGCCCTCTTCGTATATGGAACTAATATCCAACGAAGTATTTTTCGTTCAAAGATACCCAATAATTGTCCGTTTTCTTACTAATCGTCCAGCACTCGGCGCCATAAAACAAGACTAGTAAGATGAGCGTTCTATAGAGCCTAAATTTGGTCCGTCAAGGTAGGAGTTTTGAGCCTGGTTGTTCTGCCAAACCGAAGTAGCAGCGGTTTGATGGGTTTATTCTGCAACGGATCTCCACGAAGGTGTCATTTGTGGGATTTATGTTTGCTCCGAGGTAGGTAAATTCCTTAACTACTTCGAAGTTGTAGTCATCAACAATGACGTTACTTACTTAGGTGGCGCTACAGTTCGGGGTGAACCTGGGCCTCAACCAACAAGCCTCTCCATTTAGCTCGGTCTTTAGCTAATTGCCTCCAGTTGCGCACTCCAAGTTGGTCGAGGTCCCCTTGAACTTGTGCGCGCCACCTACGGCGATGATTCCCTCTACTGCGTCGTCCCTCGGGGTTAGATTCGAAGACTCTGCGGGCCGGAGCGTTGGTGTCCATTCGCTCTACATGTCCTAGCCATCTCAGACGTCCAATACGCAGTTTTTTGACTTGGTCGATGTCGCTGTACAGCTCGTATAGTTCGTGATTGAATCTTCTCCTCCAAAACCCGTCAACGCAAACGGGACCGAAAATCTTACGAAGAATTTTTCTCTCGAAGCGACCAAGGATATCTTCATCCTCTTTTAATAAAGTCCATGTTTCAGCGCCGTAAAGCAGGACTGGGATGATCAAGGTCTTATATAGAGTCTCCTTAGTTGTTCGAGATAGGGCTTTACTGTTGAATTGCCTTATAAGCCCAAAAAAACAGCGATTGGCAAGAGTTATTCTTCGATTGATTTCTGCACTGATTTTGTTAGAAGAATTTATAGCAGAGCCAAGGTAGACAAAGTCCCTTACTACCTCCAAGTTATAGGTGCCCACGGTGACGTTTTGTCCAATTCGTCTGTGTTGGCTGTCCCTTCTTGTTGACAGCATATACTTGGTTTTGCCCTCGTTTATCGCTAAACCGATTTTGACCGCTTCCGCCTCAATGCTTGCAAACGCACCGGTGACAGCCCGCTGAGTTCTTCCGATAATGTCTATATCGTCGGCGTATGCAAGCAGTTGTAAAGACTTGTAATAGATTGTGCCTCCGGTGTTGGCTTGTGAGTTCCGCACAATCCGTTCAAGTACAATGTTAAAGAAGTCACATGACAGCGCGTCACCTTGTCTAAAACCTTTTTTGACATCAAAGGTCTCGGTGAGGTCATTACCGACCATACCATATTCTCAGCACCGACTGTGATTCTACTACGAGGTTTCCATTTTCATCTTTACAGGTTTCTGTACGGGTATTACTTTTCTGACACGTTCTTTTTACCTTTTGGTAAAACTTCCGTACATTGTTCCTGGAGTATAGACTCTCGATATTCTCAAACGCTCTTTCTTCTTCTTTTGGAGAAGCCGATGTTCTTCCCGTCTCTTGCGCGAGCTCATGAGCAGCTCTCGTCCTCCTTTGCAGCGCCGCTTTGTATGCGTCTTGTTTTGCTGCATGCACTCGCCGGCATTCTTCGTCAAACCAGGGGTTTCGCGGTGGTGGGCGAGCGAGATCCAGCACATCAGTCGCGGCGTTTCTGATGGCATGTTGGCAGCGTTGCCACTGGTCTTCGGTACTTAATGCTTGCGGCAAAGGTGTGATTGAGAGATTTCGGGATACGCGTTCAGCAAAGAGTCTGGCGGTCTCTTGCGATTGTAGCTTTTCGACGTTAAATTTTCTCACAGTAATTCTTCTTTGTTGCTCAGATTGGGGTATCCGCATTTGTACCTTGGCTACAACAAGGTAATGATCCGAGTCTATGTTGGCCGCTCGGAAGGTCCGGACATCCAGAATACTGGAGGCATGCCTTGCGTCGATCGCAATATGATCAATTTGGTTGATCGTGACATGATAATTGGACCGCCATGTCTGCTTATGAATATCGAGATGAGGAAACCATGTGCTTGCTATGGTGACATTTCGCTCCACAGCGAAATCAATTAGCCTTAGTCCGTTATCAGACGTGGTGTCGTGTAGGATATGCTTACCGACTGCACTACCAAAGACGTCCTCCTTTCCTATTTTGGCGTTAAAATCGCCCAATACGATTTTAACGTCGTATTTAGGACATTGCTCGTATGTTTTGTCGAGGAGCTCGTAGAAACACTCTTTGGAGGCAGGGTCCTTTTCTTCTGTGGGGGAATGAACACATATTAGGCTTATGTTAGCGAATTTAGCCTTGATCCGGATAGTCATAATACGCTCGCTCACGTGTCGGAAGCTTAAGACTTCTTGCCTAAGTCTGCCGCGTATGACAAATCCGCATCCGAATAAGCGTTGCCTGTTGCCTCTGTAGCAATCACCGTAGTAGATGTCACAGTTTTTCATCCTCTTTTTGCCCGGCCCATCCCACCGCACTTCCTGGATGGCGGTAATATCTGCTTAATAGCAGTCTAGGGCCTCTGCTAGTTGTTCGGCTGCACGTGGTCTGTAAAGGGACAGAACATTCCACGTACAGATCCGAAGGTCGTTGTCCTTATTTCGTTTGCTGGGGTCGTCATTAGTTGAGTCATCCTTATCCGAGGCTTTTGGTTGTTTCGGAACCGTTTTACGGCACAACCCCCAACCTGGAGGGCCAGTTCCTTAATTATTCCCCTAGGACGAGGGGCCGGGTACACCGGTGCCAGTAGTCCACTACGGGAGTATGAGCGCTGCCGTTGGCCCATTAAGGGCTCCTCCGCCACCATCTCTATTCCAATGTCCTGACCAGCATTGGAAATTCCTTACCGACCTGTGATCCGAATACGTCGAAGCAGCTCGCGCAAGGTATTCACTGAGTTCAACCTAACTGGAACTATAGACGCCACCGTTGACTCCGTCTAGGGAATTCGCCCGCTGCCGCCTGGAACAGGAAGAAGTGCTCTAGTGAAAAAAGCACTCTTCCCCTCCTCTCTCATCTGCTGCCACCAAGAATCCGCCAATGATGTTCTGTCCAATGTTTTGAGTAAATAATTTCTTGTTTGTTGACAACATTTACGTAGTCTTGTCGTCATTTACTTCAAGACCTACTCGTTTCGCCAGTTCTTTAATTGCCGTAAATGCCTCTACAACGGTCGGGATCTTCCGATGATGTCAATATCATCCGCGTATCCCAGCAGTTGAATGGATTTGTGAAAGATAGTGCCTTCCGTTTTTATGGTACACCTGCCCTACGCACTATCTGCTCCAGCACAATATTGAAGAAGTCACATGGCAGCGCATCTCCTTGCCGGAATCCGTTGCATCTTTAGAAGAGTTCGGAAGAGCTATTTCCTAGTTTCACAGAGCATTGCGTGTTTTTCAGAGTTTCGCGACAAATCTGAATAAGTTTTGATGGCTTCCTGAATTGGGCCATCGCTTGGTAGAGTTCAAGATGATGAATGTTCTTATAAGCTGCTTTAAAACTGATGAAAATATGGTGCGTTTCGGCTTGATATTCATTGGCCTTTTCGAGGATTTACTTTAATGTGAAAATTTTGTCTATTGTCGATCTGTCGGGCCGGAAGCCTCACTGGTACGTACGCCGTACGCCGATTCGGGCGTTGCAGAAAGGTTTTAGACGTTCACACTACATTAAGCAGGGATATGTCTCGATAGTTCTTACAAGACATGCTTAGATCACCTTTTGTGAAGATGGGGTATATATAATATATAAAACAGCTTTCTTTATCAGAAATAATCTTTATTGACTGTACTATTTTTTTTTTTTTATAAAAAGGAAACCCAAATCCCAGAGCATTCAGACTCTCTGGTCCATTGTACTACCAAGCAGGAACCTTTCTTTGGTGCAGTGGTCGGAAAAACTTCGATATAATTCGTTTTTCTTTATACTCGGGTGGCTGATGATTGCTGTTTCCCGCTGGGGCTTGAACCTCCACATATCGGTTAACGCGCAAACACACTACCCACTGCACCATTGCCACCAGCATTGACTATACATAACATACTACAGTAAATAAAGGGAATAGAGAAGTAAGATTTCAAATACCTAATCACTTCTTTAGTATTCGTACTTTTACCTAGATAGTGCTTTGTGTATTTTGAGAACTCATCAGCAACTAGAAATGGAATACAGGAAGGTAATCGACCATAGTGATCAATATAGATGGTCTCGCAAGGCCTGGCACCTTTAGGAATATTGTGTAACACTTCTTAATTTTTTCCAGAAATAAGGTTTGTATTGCAGAAGTCCTGCTGAAAGGAGGTGAGTAGATAAAGTGAGTCTCTACGGCTCCATTCGGATATCTGATGTAGTTAGGTATTGCAGGAGACTTAGACAGGATCTTCCTAACCCTACTAGCCTCACTCGTGCTTTCAATATTTAAGCAAAAGTGTTGTCAGGAACTTCTTTACTCTTTTCTTTTTTGATCGTTTTGCCCAATTGAAGAGTCTTCGGTTAATCTTTCTCTGTATGTTCAGTTCAGAGTCCACCAAGGCGGTTTTTTACTTTTCGTACATCTGCTAATGCGGCACGACTTATTCAGATATTTATTAATTTTTTTTTTTTTCCCGAGGGTAGGTGAAAATCTTCAACAAGACACTATGAGGATCGATAACTCGTGCTCATGGTAGTGTGGGATTCTTACCTACTAAAAAACTTCCTTTCAAAACAGACTTGTTTTTCTTTTTACTACAACATTCGACTTATCAAGTAGTTTTCGTTTCACGAAATAATGACGTTTTGCAGGTACGTTCCCATTAGAAGTTCCTGCTAGCTCCGCAGTTTAGATGCGGTTACTTAACGCGCTAAGTCTAAAGGTTTGATTCTTTGTAGACGGCGAAGTAAATTTCTTTCATCCAAAACTTGGAGGACTGTTATATTAGCGTGACTTTCTAGTCGACTTTTATGCTTTCTCGCGTAGTTTTTGATTTCGTCTTCGATTGTTTGAATGCCAAGATCTCTGTGGATATCGCTGTTTCTGATATACCATGGCGCATTAACAATACCTCCTAGCACTTTGTTCTCAAAAGTTTGTAAAATTTTAATGTTACTTGTTTTGGTACAACCCCAGAGTTGTATACCATATGTCCATACAGGCTTTAGCACTTGTTTGTTTGTTATCTATATTAAGCTTGGAATATTTTCCAAGTAACCAATACATTTCTCTATATTTATTATCTAGTTCTTTGGGTTTATTCTTTACATGCTTTCCATTTCAGCTTTGCATCAAGGGCCATTCCAAGATACTTATCCTCATTTGCAAACGGAATTATTCATTTTCCTATAAGTAAAATTAACAGATTTGGTCTCGTTGAGTGCGATTCGCCAAACCTTTGTCCATTCATTTACTCTATCCAAAGCTTCTTGCAGTTTTTCTGTAGTATCTTCGACCGTTTTACCTACTGCCAAGATAGCAGTGTCGTCGGCAAATGTAGCTAGCTCAGTGCCTTCTACTTGCGGTATATCACGAGTGCATAATAGATATAAAACTGGACCAAGAACGCTTCCTTGCGGCACCCCCGCCATTATTGCCTTAAAATCAGAATATTCGTTTCCACATTTGACGCGGAATAGTGTATTCGTAAGGTATTCCTTCAAAATATTATATAGGTGCTCTGGCAGAACTCGTCGTAATTTAAACTTTAAGCATTGGTGCCAGACCTTGTCAAAGGCATGAGAGACGTCAAGAAGTACGCTTGAACAAATCTTTTTTTCTTCAAGTGACTTTTCGATTACATGTGTTATTCGATGTACTTGTTCAACTGTAGAATGCTTACTTCTGAATCCGAATTGATGATCCGGGATGAGATGCCCTTCTTCTATTACCGGCTGTATTCGCCTAACCAATATTCTCTCGAACACTTTGGATATAATTGGAAGAAGCGAAATCGGTCTTAAAGACGTTTACTCATTCGGCGGTTTTCCGGGCTTAAGGACCATTATAACTTCGGAAACTTTCCATTGACTGGGAACATATTCTAGTCTAAGCGCGGCGTTTATAATGAACAGAAGCTTAATTAGAGCTTTTCTTGGTAGTGCTTTAAGAACCTCTCCCGTAATTAGGTCATATCCAGGAGTTTTCTTAGGTTTAAGTTTCATTATTTCTTCCTTAAGTTCGGTAGGTGTTGCATTTCTTATTACACTATTATCTATATACGACGTATTTATATTTTCAATAAGAGCTTGTCCATGAAACGGTTTGAAAGTTTCTTCCAGGTGGTCGGCAAAAACTTGCGCTTTTTCTTTATCATGCCTGACCCATTCGTTTTGATTTTTCCTAATTGGCGCGGCTTGAATTTGAGATTTTTTAATACCTTTTATAGCCTTCCAAAGCGAATAGTTAGAATCTTTTTCTGCCGTTAAGCTTTCTAGGTAAGTTTGCATTTCATTATTCTTAAGGTCTTTAATAGATCTTTTTAGTGAGTTGCACAAACGGTTAAGATGTGCTTTATGTTGCCATCTTTTACGCGCTTTTCTCTTCTCCTTAATCATCTCTTTTATTTCCTGCGGATAAGTTTGAATGTAACTGGCCGGGTTCTCTTTGGTTTGGGAGTAGTCTTCCAAGCGGCATCCTGTAAGATTTCGACGAAGCGATCTACTTCAACTTCAAGTTCATATGGCGTTTTAAGTGATACACTCAGCTTAAGATTTGCTTCAATATATTTTTTAAAGCCATCCCAATTAGTTTTCGCGCCGGTTAATCTGGCCGGTCCTACTTTTTTAATCAGAGCTTCGCTTATCGTCATAATGATTGGAGAATGATCAGAGGAGAGATCAAAGCTTTCTTCAACTTGTATTCAGTTGCCAGATATTCCTTTAACAACAAAGAAATCGATCAGATCTGGTATCTTATTTCTATCAGTCGGCCAATATGTTGGTTTACCCGTCGAGTGAAAATCACAACTGTATTGCATACCCGCATTATAAAGCTTTCTACCATTCTGATCGGCGTACCTTGAACCCCAGAAGGGATGTTTCGCGTTGAAGTCGCCACCAATAATAAAATTTGGTTTAAGGAAGTTGAAGATGTTTGTGAAATCACTTTCTTCAAGTTTACATCGCAGTGGACAATATATAGACGAAATGTTGAAAGCAAAATGTCTATTTCTAACGCATTTGGTACCGTGCTTACTCGCATTGCTTCTAATTCAATCTTTATTTCTGCTGAGTGTTCGATAGATTCTTTTATAAACAAAGATGATCCGCCTCTGGCTCTTTCCGATGGGTGAAAGGCGTGATACACGCTATATCCCCTTATCTTAATATTCGATTGCTTTGTCAGATGAGTTTCACAGACTAAGCAAATATCAATATCTTTTTCTCGTATAAATATTTCTAACTCGTCGAGTCTTTGTATGAGCCCGTTGGCGTTCCAAGTAAGAATTTTAAGCGTTTCTTTCATATTCTGGTTGAAGTGCGCGTGTTATGAATGTTGTTTTCTAGTGCAACTAGTCTCTCGAAAATTAGTTTATTTGTTTTGCATTGCACTTCAAGTTTCGCAAGAATTAGTTTCGCAACATGGGATACAGGATCTTGTAAGCTACCTCTAATACCGTTTTCCAATATCGCAACTAGAGCATGAGTCTTTACGTTAAAGTTTGGATGGTTTCTTGCTTTGATCTCCCGTAAGATGTCGGTCGTGTACGTACTCTTGACCGTCTTCGCCGCTTGAGCATAAGACTGCACGCCAATATTCGGAGATTTTGCTTCTGTCACCTTATCTCTACTACTTTCGGATTTTTTTTCATTAACCGATCTTAAGTCAATATTGACGGATTTTCTATCTTTCGCTGCTTTTTTCGTAGCTATTTTGGGTCTGTTCTTGATTGGTTTCATATTCGGGCGCATGGAATTTTTTAGCGTATCGCGGCGTTTTTGAAGCTCTTTCGCCACTTCGCTTCCTCGATAATTCGCAGGATGTTTTCCTTTGCAGTTTGTACAGGTGGCTGGTGTTTGCTTATTTAGGTGACACTCTTCCGAGAGATGTTTACCTGCGCATTTAACGCATCGCGGCTCTTTCTGGCAGTAAGTCTGCGTATGATTGAAGCCTTGACAGCGCTTACACTGCGGGATCGATCTGGAGCTCTTACGCATAGGTTCGATTTTGGCCACGATGTTTAGAATAGTCTTGATACCATATATAATATCTTTATTTTCGTCTTTATCGAAACTTAGCATTAATAGTGGAAGTCCACGCCTTACCAATTTTTCCTGATCTCCCTCCGACTGTTGCTTCTCCTTCTTGATAATATTGACGGCATCAAGAATTTTAAAGCCTTTGTCTTGAAGGTCGTGCATTACATCTTCTTTAGTGCACGAGGGGTGGAGTCCCCTTGCTACAACACGCAATGGTCTTTCTAACTTATTTTCATAAGTACACCACTGAATCTTTTCGGCATTCAATTTTTGGGATACTGATCGATAACCGTCGGCATCATCGACATTGATTTTCCACGTATTGTTTCGCAGAGATGTCACCTTAAAGTTCGATGCGAGTTCCTTTAAGGAGGCAATGCAACTTATTATAGTCTGTAATTCCAACGACGTTTATCGGTGGCGGAGGACGTAATTTTGGTTGTTGTTGCTTTTCTTGCATCTCCTTGCGTTTTTCATCTTTTTGTGGCTCGACTTCCGGTGAGGAACCAGCTTTGCGTTTTTTGCTAGGTCGTTTCTTTTCGACCCAATTCATTTCGCGTGTTAGCTCTTCTTCATCCGTCTGGTATTCGCGACTAGGTGAGCGATATGGACTAACTGCCTACTTACGGTAATGAACGCAGGTTCACTACCTTTGTCACAAATTACGAAGTTAGTTTCCAACAGGAACGTAAGCAGATTCTCACCTCTTTCATTAATGCCGCTGCTGCCCCAGATAGTATGCTATGGTGGATATTTGCGTCGCATCCATGCAAAATGGACTTTTTCGTCTTTTCTGCAGACCGTCTTATGTTTGTGGACGGAAGTGCCCAGGTATGCCGAGGAGATCCATAAAGATTCCAGAGAGGATATCTCTAAATTCGCCGACGTAAAATCAGAGCTACAATGAGTTGACAAAAGAAAGATGTTAATGCTATTTGCCTGACAGGCAAGCCCTGGGTATGCCTCTCTCTACATATAAGCATCTACTAAAGCTGAATGCTATTAGCATGACCAACCTTAGATGGGCGCCGTGGCGTAAGTGGTTGGTGTGTCGGATCAGTACGCATGAGGTTCCAAGTTCAAATCCCAGAAAACACCAAAACGTTTTTCACGGTCCCACTCTCGCGAGCGTCTAACAAACATCCGAGAGTATTGTTGTCCCGCAAAAGCTTCTCAAATCGCCGTTCGGATGCGGCACTAAACTGTAGGTCCCTGGTTGCGAGAAGCTAGGCCCTGGCACTTAAAGAGCTGTTGCGCCAAATATTTATTCATTTATTTTTAACCTCAGATGGGAAAACGGTTCAACGTGTCACATTTTGAGAGAGGTCTAGCCTAAGCTGGATCAAAAACATAGTGTCGAGCTGGTCAAGCTAAAGCGAATACAAATCAGCTGCGTTATCCGTGTTCTCACTGGACACCGTCTTATAGGCCAACGCGCGAAAAGACTTGGCCTCTTCTCCAACGACTTCTGTAGAAGCTCTAGGGACGAGGAGGAGGAGGAAGCCACCCTCCACCTCTTATGCACTTGTCCAGCCCTGTCGCATAAAAGAATGCTCCATCTAGGGCCCCCCTTCCTTGACGACCTCGGCGATCTGGCGTCCTTGGACGTCATGAGCATCCATCGCATTAACAAAAGTTCCTGTTGGTTTTGTTAGCCCCTGCGTGGCTTCATGGTTGATCCATGGTATCACAAAGGACCTTTGCTGGTCTTAGTGTGTCTGCACTCTCGTGTGGACAGCCAACCTAACCTAACCTAATGCTATCTTTTGCTAAGATACAGGTTCTCAATTTACCTTCACAGTTAGCATGTAAGAGCTTGTAGTTTTTGTACTTAATCCGGGAATTCGATTATTGCTAATCCATAGCTCCTGGATAAGGACGATGTCGACCCCACTCTCTTGTAACTTGAAAATAAGGCTGGCAGAAGCCTGTGATGGAGATTTATCTAAATTATTCGCATCATGAGAGGTAGCTATTAAGGCAGACGACTCGATCACAGTCGTATCGGTGTCTTCTGAATCAGAAGAAGAGTCATCGGTGTCCTGCCTCTTAGGTTAGGTTAGGTTAAAGGTGTTAACTGCAACGAATGAATGCAGCCTGCACTCGGATCTCAAACGGATCCATTGTGCTCCCCTAATGTGGAGTTTCCTGGTTGAAGTACTGAAAAGAGAGGAAAAATAAAATGGCTAGAGTTCTGTGTTAATGGAACGGCCACCTCTGAATCACCCTGAAGAAGTTATGAATTTCATGATGGTGGTTGGTGGCTTTTCAGCACAGGTGGTTGCAGAAATAATCTCAGAAGCAGAATGTCTTGTGGGTCGCTTGGCTCCATTTGAACTCAGGCGCGAGCCCTCGGCCTTAGCGTAATATCATCCCTACTCACGGCCTCAGGCTTAGCACCCGCCCACAAATCCCCCGCGGCGGTGCGGACAGACTTAATAAAGTCGACTGCACTGTCGTCGTCGCAGGCTATTAGCTTGTAGCCCACAGGGTGCCAGCCCCTTTCCCTAAAATGGATCCGATTTGCAGAGGGAGAGGAGGCTAAGATTCAACTTGGACTCCATCATCTTCCAATGCTCTCGGCTGATCTTGCACTCCTCGTGGCCACGAACTGTGATTGCGATGATCAGATGGACCTTCATCACCTTATTGAGAGGTTTGGACGATGAAACGGAGGCCCTAGTTTTCTTTGAAGCAGTTGGAGGATCATCTTGAAATCCTGGTCTTTTAGATGCAAAGTCTATCATTGCCACTCTACTTGTAGAAAGTCCCTGCTTCTGTCGACTCTTCCACTCCTCTACTATCTTCGAAGCCCATTCAAAGGTTCTTTTGTTTCTTGCATCCCATTTATCCCTGCCCTTTCTCCCAAGTGGGCGCCGTGGCGTAAGTGGTTAGTGCGTCGGACCACTGCGCGTGAGGTTCCAAGTTCGAATCCCAGAAAACACCAACAAGTTTTTTCACGGTCCCACCTCTCGCGAATGTCTGACAAACATCCGAGAGTATTGTTGTCTGGAAAAAGTTTCTTAAACCAAATTGCCCTTCGGATACGGCACTAAACTATAGGTCTCTTCCATTCGTGTGAAAAATATAATGCAAACAACATGAGTGGTTGCGAGAAGCTTAAAGAGCTGTTGCGCGAAATATTTATTTTCTTTTTTTTTTCTCTCAAGTAGGTTGAGAGAGTGGAATGCTGAGCGACGCTTCTTGTGTTCAACTGTGCTGGTCCTACCTCGTTCCCTAGCACCTAATAATTGAGACTCAACAGTGCTATCGTGAATAAATTTTCCCTTGGAATTTTTCTCCCGAACAAAAATTAGGTATCTTCAAGAAAGAGGAAATAATTCCGCGGAATGAAATAGGCATCGTGAATGACAATTCAGGAGAATTTTTAACGCAATCGCGATATTTAATTTTTGTCGTATTTTTGAAGATACCTAATTTTTGTTCGGGTAAAAAATTCCGAGGGAAAATTTATTCACGATAACACTGTTGAGTCTCAATAAAAATAATAACCCTGAATATCAGAAGCGGTTAGGGAGCCATCGGAGTATGCCTTGGTATCGATATGCATATGCTCCAGTCGTTTCTCCACTCGCTCTGTTTTTGAGCTCACCTGACTGCTATCTCCGTCTTGTTTTGTTCTGTTTCTTTGTTTGTCTTGCCCGGTCTGAGGGATATCTGTCGGTGAGTTATGCTTTATTTTTTTATTTGTTTGATTCACGATTTGTAAAATTTAAGACTTGGTCCCACGAGAAAACCGGAAAAGGGAAGCCCATCTCTAGGAGAGCTGGTTCATCGAGGCGCTAAATACATCAAGCCTTGCCAAATGCCCTTGACGGAGCTCGTTAGTCGGTGGTTTATCCTCCGACCTTTCATCCTTGGTCACGGTTTACTATTCGGTCACATCACCACTTTCAAGTTTTTTTTTTTCAGGCGGATAGACACAATGCTTAAGGTCCAGAACACTAGTAAAACTAGTAATCTTTGATCTCATACGAGTACTTCCCTCATCCAAAATGCCTGTCACCAACAAATATCTCTTGCAATGGCCACTGTAACTGCCGCAACGCAACTTAGTGGGGAAGTTTCGCGGTTGGCTAACCGAACTTTTTTTCTTGGTTAATCTTCCAAAGTGGCTAAACAGTTGTTAGTCTCTCCCTCATGACTGGGTGAATGAGTCCATTGAATGGCTAGACCATCGAGGGATAGTTGAAGTTACTTCTTTTTTTTTTTTTGTTCAAAAGCGCGTTCGGATCAGTATAGCACGGTTTGCTGACTTCGTGTCGTTTTTATTGTTTAATATGCATAAGAAATTGTAGTTGCTGCTGTTGGTGGTGCGGCGCGGCGGCTTGATGATGATCATGATGCGGTGGTGGTGATGGTGCTTGTTGTACTCGGGACACCTTAATGAGTGACTTCCCCCCATAAAGGAAATTTGTTGTCTATCTTGGAATATCTAAGTATCTGCATTTGAAAACATAACATAGACGAAGACGAAGAATCTAAACAGAAGAAAAGAAGAAGCAAAACAACAAGAAACTGCCAAGTTTCCGACTCAGTTAAGGTTCACACATATGAACCCTATGACGAAGTTAGTCGATGGTATCACGGTGGTGGCGGTGGCGGCACACTGAAGTCTTATTACTCGATAATTATTCGTGGAGTCAAGTCAAGTACGGCACGAACTAAGAAAGAAGCAGTACTATCAGTGCAGCAGTGCTAAGTATCACCTTTCCTTAATCCGGTCGGTTTGATTGATATATACGTATTTAGATACTTTTTTTGTTGGTTTTATTGTTTATAACACGTGCCCAAATCAGTGTCGTAGTTGTGGAAGTTTGTTTACCATCCGGTGACAGTTACCTCCAAGTTGAGCCCCGAAAAAGAGGCCAATTCTCTTGGCAAGGTGATAATTAATTTAAAAAAAGATATAAAAATAAAGTGCTAGTGTGCGAAAAGATACATCTGCTGAGTTTGAGTGAGAAGTTGTTTGCGGTTTTTCAGTCTTTATACCTTCGTTCGTGAGTGTGAAGGCGGCTCTCGATGATGTTCTTCCGGAAATTGTGTCGTAACAATGGTGTGCAGATGCCCACAGCAGGTAAGGTGTTGGTTTTTTTTTTTCTTTTTTTTTTTTTATCGTAAACATGACTTTAAAATTGACGTGTCAGCGGCGGTTAAGAGGATTATTTAAACACCAACAGATTAGGTTACACCTTTTCGCGTAGTTTGTTTGTTGGACCTAAAAACATAAATCGCCGGCGAAATCGAGCTGAGTTTGGCAGTTTTTATTGATCTTTATGAAGCGGATTTTATTTATGAACTGATTCTTGATTATTTTAGTGGATTGGTGTTGCTCATAAGATGAGGCTAAACTTAGTCAATAAAACTTGCGCCTTTTTTCTGATCTGTTTTCGTCATGATAGTTATGTAACTGCCACTTTGATCTTATCGCGAGAAACTAGTTCTTCGTGGGAGTGTCTTAAGATTTGTTTAGCTTTTGTGTTGAAATAGTGGAACACATCTGTTTGGTTTTTGTGAATAATAAGAGTGTCCGAATTGAGCGTCAATATTTCTCTTAAATTGCTAATAAACTTTTCGTTAGTTTCTTAAATGATTTCACACAGAGTCAGCCAAGAGCTTGCTAATCTGTTTTTAGATAGATAGATATTATAATTCCTTTTTACTTAAAGGGGTCCCGACCCCTGAAGAGTCTCTGCCTGAGACATACTTACTTACTTATGTCCTGTATACCCTTGTGGGTCCTAGGGCCTCTACTACGCCTACGCGCCATCGTGTACGGTTTCTGGCAATGTGTCTGAATTCTCCCCAGCTTTTCCCCAACTGCCGTGTCTCCTTCTCGTCTCTTCTGCGCCATGTTTTCCTTGGACCGCCAGGTCTTCTGCCATCCTGAATTAAAGGGTTCCATTGCATAGCATGGTTAGCTATGGAACTGTCACGCTTCCGGAACGTGTGACCACTCCACTGACATTTCCGTCGTTGGATGGTTTTGCCTGTTAATTCCTGACCCGTTCCTTCGTAAAGGTGTTCGTTACAGATACGATTGGGCCAGAAAATCCTTAAGATATTGCGCAGGCACCCATTAACAAACGTTTGCAGCTTTCTGGTGATAGTAGTGGTCACTCTCCACTTGCTGCAACCATATAAAGGTGCGTCCAGACCAAAGAAACATTTCAGAAACATTGTAACACAATTTAATTAAAGAAATTGTATCCTCATTACTCCACGCATTTCTTGACATTTTTTTTATTTTTATTTTCACAAAAAAACACTCACTTTCTGCACGTAGAGCTTGAGAAACAAAAATAGTTTTCCGTCGCGAATGGGAAACTGAGAAACATTTCAGAAACATTTCAGAAATGTTTCATCGGCGTCCACACCAAAGAAACATTTCAGAAACATTTCGGAAACATTTCAGAAACATTTCAGAAATGTTTCTCTGTTTCTGAAATGTTTCTGAAATGTTTCTTTGGTCTGGACGCACCTTAACAGCACGGATTCAACGTTGGAGCGGAACAGTCTTATCTTGGTGCTCAAACTTGGTGCATTGCTTCGCCATATTTTGGACAACATCCCGAACGCGGACTTTGCTTTGGCGATCCTGTTGGCTATATCCAGTTCGGTTCCACCATGGGTCGAGACAATACTCCCAAGATACTGGAAATCCTTTACTCTATCTGCCGGTTGTCCAGCAATGCGTATTTGAGCCGATGAGTTTGTTCCAAGGCTGATAATTTTAGTTTTTGTCGTATTAATTTTCAGCCCGACGACGCCTGCCTCCCTCTCCACATCTGCTGTCATTTGTTGGAGGTCCATAATTCTGTGGGAGAGTAACCATACATCAGATGTATGTTTCAGTTGAGATGTAAGAGTCCATCGAATTCCCCCGTTTCCCATCGACAAAGCTGCACGAAGCACATCGCTAATCACCAATAGGAATAATATTGGTGAAAGGATACAGCCTTGTCTTACCCCACTTTGAATCTCAAATTCCTCAGACAACCTCCCCCTGTGCAGAACGTGACATTTGTAGCCTTCATATGTAGCTTTAATAATAGCAATTAGTTTATCGGGGATACCTCTCCTGCGTAAGGCACTCTAAATAAACTCCCTGTTGACACTATCGAATGCCTTCTCAAAATCGATGAACAGCAGCTGGAGTGGCGATCGATATTCAACACACTTTTCGATGATAATCCGCAGGGTGTTGATGTGGTCGACACAGGAGGATCCAGAGCGGAAACCTGCTTGTTCGGCATCGAGTGTGTCTTCGAGATGTTGTTTGATTCGCTCCAGGATGATTTTAGCTATAATCTTAGCAGCAGGCAGCACGCAGATACTCCTTCAGTTTCCGCACTCCATTAAATTTCCTTTCTTAGGAAGCTTGACGATTATTCCCTTTTTCCACTCGTTAGGAAAGCTCTCAGCTTCCCAAGCTCTCTCTATAAGTGGAAGCAGAAGCTCAGCCGATGTTGTTGGTGCTGCTCGTAAGAGCTCTGCTGGAATACCGTCAAGTCCTACCGCCTTGTTGGTTTTGAGTGCCTTGATCGCGGTAATGATCTCATCTTTACTGGGAGTCGTGGTGTGTATTCGGGAACTTCTCACCTCGGGCATCTCAGTCTGGTTTGGGAGCATATCGATAGCAAATACACGGTTCAAAACCGTAGCAAAATGCTCTTTCCATCTTTTGAGCTGGTCCTCATCCGAAATGAGCAAGGAGCCGTTTAGGTTTTTCACTGGGTGTTGGCTAGAGCTGCGACCACCTGCCAGCTCTTTGGTGATTCTGTAGACGGTCCCGACATCGCACCTCCATGCAGCTTCTTCTGCTTCTGTAGCCAGTGCGTTGATGAAGTTGCGCTTGTCATGTCATACGCTACGCTGAACTTCTCTCATCTTCATGCGATATAGGGACTCTAGCTCGCTTCTCCCTGCTGCTGGGGTAGCTGCAACGTGAGCTTTAAGCTGTTTTCGCTCGTCAATCCGTCTCCAGGTATCCTCGGAAAGCTACGCCCTATGTCTTCCCTGCGATCGACCGACGATTCTTTCAGCACCAGATGTAAAAACATTTTTCACAGCACACCAATGGTCTTCGATGGCTGCGCGCATTGGGCTGCTGATTGCTTTCACGCCTTGCGAGAAGTGCTCCCTTAATTGTTGGCGCACTGAGGGATCACTAAGTCTATCGATGTTGAACCTGGGCATCTTGTGTTGTCGTGGGATCTTCGAACCGCAGCAGTTCGTAGTTGGAGAGTAGATATCATAAGATGATGATCACGTACTATCCCCACATCTGCCCCGTCCTCAGACGAACTATTCGTTGGGGCGAAACACTGTATGATGGTGACGCGTCGTACTCGAGTCCGGAATCTGGCCGTCATAATCCTATCACCATGAGGCTGCCAGGAAATTAGGCCCTTGCGTGCTGTTGTTGTTAGCATTAGTCCGACTCCATATTCCCACGGACTTCCGGATGGTCTTCCAGAATAGAGTAGTACAGTGTTACACGTTGGGGACTTGTACTCGCCCGCTTCTAACCATCTTATTTCACTTACCCCCAAAATGTCCAGTTTATATCGCATGAATTTTTTTTTTCAAATTGGAGGAATCTGGCATTGAAAGGAACTTCGCTTCCCGAGTCGAGAAGCGTCTTTACATTCCAGAAACCTATCTTTGTCCGGGTACAATAGCCAAAAGTCGTCAACATGTGATCATTACATGTGTCAACATGTTTTCAGTAACGCAGGTTGCTGGCCCACGTTACCTAGACTAGAATCAAGGCCCTCGACAACTCGTACTTACAATTGAGACATGGCTGCCTTCCATCCTCTACAGTCCCGGGCACGCTGTTTCCAGTTGTGAAGATCAAGTTTACTGGTATACGCGACAGCTTGATCTTTATACCGGAGGTTCGATCTTTTTCGCCGTCTCTAATCTGGGGCCTCGAATCATCGCTCGATGTGAACCAATGTAGTCGACGTGTCTTGGCTTTTTGGTCCTGGTACAACTCATAGAGATCGCGGTTGTATCTTCTCCTCCATTCGCCCTCTTCGTATATGGGACCTAATATCCGACAAAGTATTTTTCGTTCAAAGATACCCAATATTTGCTTTGTTTTCTTACTTATCCTCCAGCACTCGGCGCCATAAAACAAGACTAGTAAGATGAGCGTTCTATAGAGCATAAATTTGGTCCGCCGGGTTAGGAGTTTTGAACCTGGTTGTTCTGCCAAACCGAAGTAGCAGCGGTTTGCTGGGGTTATTCTTTATCGGATCTCCACGAAGATGTCATTTGTGGGATTTATGTTTGCTCCGAGGTAGGTAAACTCCTTAACTACATTGAATTTGTAGTCATCAACAGTGACGTTTTGTCCAATGTTTTGAGTAAATAATTTCTTGTTTGTTGACAACATTTACGTAGTCTTGTCCTCATTTACTTCAAGACCTACTCGTTTCGCCTGCTCTTTAATTGCCGTAAATGCCTCTACAACGACTTGTCGTGATCTTCCGATGATGTCTATAGCCGTATTTTATTATCACTCATGATCCATATGGATCATTGGTTTCTATGCAATACAATAACAATACGAGATCTTGCTTTCTGTCAGGATCAATTTCGTAATCTAGAAATCTTTTTTTCATTCCTTGGTAGGTTACACAACCATACTACAAGACACAAGGGAAAATAATTTATTGATCCAGATCCGGATCGTTATATTTTCGTCGTGAAATCTATATGGATCTTGGGTGATAATAAAATATGGCTAATATCGTCCATGTATCCCAGCAGTTGAATAGGTTTGCAGATAGAAAGGTAACGCCTTCCGTATCTATACCTGCCCTACGCACAATCTGCTTCAGCACAATATTGAAGAAGTCATAAGCGGCTTTAAAGCCGATGAAAAGGTGGTAAGTTTCGGCTTGATATTCGTTGGTCTTTTCCACGATTTGCTTTAGTGTAGCTTAGGTTAGGTTACGTAGGGTTATGAGTTTATCATAAAACACTAGGCACCAAAGTGGGCCCATCGCGATCCCTAGGAAACCTTCATGACAAAGGACATAAACCAATTCTCCCTACAGAATTTGAAAAGGTCCTTGCTGTGGTTCAAGGACCTCACCTCTTCAAGGTAATCGACATAGACCTTGGTAGATCAAGGTGCTTTAGCCTTGTCCTGGCAATGCCTTGGCACTCAAACAGTATATATGTTATGCCCTTTGAGACATGTAGGTCATTGCAGTACCTACAAACATCCGTGTTAGATAATCCTAGTCTCATAGCATGCTTTCTTAGGAGACAGTGTAGTAGCCAGAAAGTATTCCTATCGCTGTTCTTAGCCGTGATCTTTCTAATTTTATAATCTCCCCAAACTTTCTGCGGTCTCACACAGGCTACGAGGCCCAAGACACCCTGCGACCCTGGTGGTTTAATACTACCAATTATGTCACTATGCGGGAGCACCGTTCCTCTCTTGGCCAGCGCTTCGACTTGCTCTTTGCCTTCGATATCGTAGTGTACAGGTACCCAAAATAATCTGACTCGGTTCTCCTTACATAATAACCCTTGTGGGGCAATTCCTGACTATCTCAGTTTTGGACTGTCAATGTAGATGGCGATATTCTTGTCGGATATTGATTCCATCTCAAGTAATTCCACGGCTTTAAGTACAGCTAGAACCTCTGCCCGGAACACATTTTTTTTTTTTTTTTTTATAATTTGTGCGTGCCAAAGGGATTATTAATACCCTTATACTGGTTCTCAGGGCACGGGCGGTTGCATGTGTCCGGAAGTCTCAGGGCCGCCTGTAGGTTCGTATCTCTCGAGTAAATACATACCTGACCCCGTGCCCTCTCTGGTCTTAGAATCATCTTTGCATATTGCAATCTCGTTATGGACAGAGACTGTCTTCCTTTGCCAGTCCTCTCTAATAGGATACATTACTTCGTATGGTGTGTCGAAGTCTAAAGTGGTAAGGATATCGTCCGATTCGGCAGGGATTTCAGGAAATGATTCCTTGGGAATGGAGCTATGCCCTACGTTATTAGTCTTGAAGAGAGCAACGTTAGTGAGCACTGTTGCCCGCTTGATTTGTAGGTCTAGTGGTAAAAGATATAGAACGATTTCGAGTGCAGCCGTAAGTGTTGTGCGTAGAGCACTCGTGATTACAATGCTATTCTTTGTACCATGGCCAACATATCCCGTGAGTTTTTCGTATTCGTTGCCTTCCACCACACAAGAGCTCCTTACGTAAGGATGGGTCTGCCTATCATGATGTCTAGCCAGTGCATCATTGCGGGCTTTAGTGTAAAAATTTGGTCTATTGTCGATCTGCCGGGCCAGAAGCCACACTGGTACGTGCCAATTAGTGTGGTGCAGATAGGTTTTAGATGTTCGTATCTTATATGCGACATAAAGCAGGAATATACCTCGATAGTTCTTACAAAACACAGGATGGTTTTTTTTTTAAGTTGGGCATATAGAGCTGATACTCCAGTCGACAGCCATGCTTTCCTCCATCCATACTTGGCTGATAGTTTGGTGCATGCGCCCTACCAAGATATCACCTTCGTATTAGAAAAGTTCAGCTGGGAGGCCATCACACCCAGCGGCTTTGTTATTTTTCAGTTTTCTGATGGTTGCGCTAACTTCTTCAAAACTGGGTGGTGGTATTGGTGCGCTATTGACTAGCAGTGGGTTCTCTTCTTACCCTATCGCTCTCTTTGTTTGTTGCCAGTTAAGCAACTTCTGGAAGTGTTGCTTAAACACATCAATAATTTCCTGCGTTTCGGTGCCTAGGTTGCCTTCGCTGTTACGAAGAGCCTGTGTTCCGGGTTTGAAGCCAGCTGCCAGCTGCTTGGCTTTTCGGTAAAAATTCCGTATGTTGTTGCGCTCGCGAGAGTCTTCGATATCCTTGATCTGGGAAGCTGCGTGGTCCCTTTTCTTTTTACGCAGCATTTTCCTCACTTCCCTTCTTCTGATCCGGTACTCCTCCCTCGATGCTCTTGTCTGGCGCTGTATCGCTTTCTTATGTGCATTTTCCTTCACATTTTTCCGTTGAACGCACTCAACATCATACCCAGGGATCCTTTTTGGTTGTGGTTGGTAGCCAAGGGAGGTCATGGCCACCTTCTTGATAATATTGCGGTATTCGGCGTTTGTAGTTGCCGGATGCACTGCAGAGAATTTCTCGGACAGGTGCTCTTTGAAGGCTCTGGCTACTTCTGGCGTCTCGGCTCGCAGCTTCATTTTGTTGGACAGTCTGGCTCCGAATTTACCTGCGACAAGAAAATGATCAGAGTCGATGTTGGCTCCTCAGAAAGTGCGCACATCCAAGAAGTTGGACGCGTTCCTTGCGTCGATTAGCACGTGGTTGATTTGGTTGTAGTCCCCGAGTAGAATTTTTCATCGTACTCCGGACAGGCTTCGTAGGCACCATCCAGGAGGCCATAGAATTCCTCCTTGACAGGGTCTTCAGTGTCTTCGATAGGGGTGTGTATTGTAGAATGTTGCTCTGATGCGGATTACAAGCGGGTGATCATTTAGTCGATAACTCTTGATCGTAGCCGATTTCACACGACTAATCCGCATCCCAGCCTGTGCAGTCTTTTGTTACAGTTGTAACAAATATTGTAGCTGGGTTCATTTTGCATTCCTGATCCAATCCATCGTATCTCCTGAATCGCAGTAATATCTGCCTTGTATTGCGTAAGGACAGATTCAAGTTTTTGGGCGGCACCCGGGGTGTATTAAGATTGCATATTCTAGGAGCATGCCCGTAAATCGTAGTCCGTGGACGTTTAGGGCCGATCAGCCATTTGAGGGGGATTATTGTTGTTACTCGAGGCTTGTGTCTCCCGACGGCACAACCCCCAACCTGGATGGGCAGATCCATGGGTTTTAGCCCATTGTATGAGAGGCCGGTTTGAGAACCGACATCAGTATTCCGCTTCGAGGATATGAGCGCGGCCGTTGGCCCATTTAGCGTTCATCCGCCACGATTTCTATTCCATAACCCTGATGAAGTTATGGAAATCCATACTGACCTGGGTTTCGAATATGTCAAATTAGATCGGGCAAGGTGTCTGTCAAAACCGTCTATGCATTCTGCCGTTGATTCCGTCGAGATAATTCTTCCGCCGTCTTTCCTCCTTCTGGGGATTCTTGTTAGACATCTGAGATACATTTTGACCATTCAGGTCAACAAGAAATGCCCCATTCGGTCCCATAAGTGTGCTAAAGTTCACCCACCCGTGATCGCGCATCTACGAGCATTCAGCTACATATGCATAGACGGATTTGGCATATGCTCATCGTGAGTTCACTACTATCCAGGGGGCACCTCGTGGAGGTGATGACGCATCATTTTACCCGCCTAATAGAGGTAGAAAGTAGATTAAAATTAAAACGAGTAGCATGGCAGTATGAGGATAATACAGATACTACTATAGAAGTACAAACGACAATACTGATGAGAACTGTTGTAAGCGTTAGTTCTTCAACGAATCAGGGGTTCAAGAGGCTTATGAATAAAAAGAGAATATTTCGATAACGTATGTTAGGTTAGGTTAGGTTAGGTAAGGTGGCTGTCCTGACAGGGTCAAGACACACTTAGACCACTTGGGTCTATTGTGTTACCACGTACGAGTTGGGACCGGAGAATCACCGGTTACCGGGGAACCTTAACCTTTCTCAGGAGGGTGTTGGGTGAGAATAACTATGCCTGAAGCACGTACTTAAGTCTAGTATTGATAAGAAGACCTTTCGTATTATTCCTTCATATATAAACTGCAATCACTGGGAAAGAGATTTTGAAAAACTTCAGGAGGTAGTACTGAGCTGTAATAACCCGAATATGATGGTTATCGGCGACGTAAATGCGAGGACAGGGAAAGAAGAGGGGACAGTAAATAGAGAAGCTGGAATAAGGAGGCAGTCAAAGGATAGTACATTTAATGCAAGAGGTAAACAATTTTTGGAATTTTGCGATTCTTTTGAGCTGAGAATACTGAATGAAACGAGCGACAGTGACAGAAATGGTGAGCTCACATTTGTTGGAGAACAAGGAGTGTCCGTTATTGACTACTGCTTAATAGGAGGGGATTGGTACGCTTACGTGACAAATATGGAGGTTAAGCAACTACCATATTCGGACCACTTACCGATTGTAGCTAGCTTTGGTTATCAAATAACGGAAAACGATAGAAGGGATATGAATATTCTGCCCAAGCTGATTTGGAATAAACATAAAGCACATTTGTATGGAAGCCTACTGGTGGAGCAACTACAAATGCAACAGGATACAGACCTTAGAAAGATCGAAACAATTATAAAAGATGTATATCTGCGTATAACCCCAAGCACTATCAAAAAGAAGGAGTATAAAGAACCGTGGTTTGACAAAGAGTGCTATAAAGCAAGGCAATTATAGTTTGCCTGGCTCAGGATGTTTCGGCAACACAACGAAGGTGCGATGAAGTGGATGTACCTAAAAGCAAATAGAGAGTTCAAGACCCTATTGAGGCAAAAGCGAAGAAGTTACTATGAATCCCTTGCTCGAAGCTTGGCATGTGGTAATAATTCGGCCGATTTTTGGAAAGCGGCTAGAAAACTTAATGGTGGTAACTTCGTCATAAATACGAATTTAAGCCCCAGTGTCCTCCTAGTACATTTCAATGCACTACTGAACCCACCACCTAGTGAATTAGTCTTCACCTATGCTGTTCCGGGATTTCAAAATCATACCTTAGACAGATCGATTAGCTATGAGGAAGTTATCGGAGCTCTAAGTGCATTAAAAGATGGTAAAGCTGCAGGATCGGATGGGATACCTTCCGAGTTCTATAAATATGGTACTAACGAGTTGCACAACAAGCTTACTACGATGTTTGATAATATCCTGAATAGTGGAGTAGTTCCAAGCCATTTTAGAGAAGCCTTAATTTTCCCCATACATAAAAAAGGCAGTACATCAGATCCAGCGAATTATAGAGGCATTTCTTTTCTAAATCCTTCATATAAGATATTCACAGCAATCTTGCAGGACCGACTATCTACATGGATAAAGGAAAATAATCTACTTAAAGAACATTAAGCGGGTTTCAGGCCAGGATACTCTACTATCGACCACGTGTTTGTTTTGAGGAGCATTGTGGAGTCTTACATTGGAAGGGGTAAAAAAACTGTACGCGTTTCTTGTAGACTTTAAGTCATACATCGAGGGCAGATATTCTGCCTGGAGGTGTTGAGTACGCAGGACTATTGATCAAAGCACTTCTGTTCGCTGACGATATAGTACTAATGGCGCAATCACCTGAATCCTTACAACTAATGATCAACAGGCTGTATGACTACTGTAAGCTATGGAACTTAATCGTAAATCTTAGCAAGTCAAAGGTTATGAAATTCAAGAGAGGGGGCGGAAAGGACTGCAGAAACGAGAAATGGTACTACAACGGAGAAAGTATTGAAGTCGTTAAGGAATATAAGTATCTTGGGTCTACTTTACAAAAAATTTAGATATGGAGAGACATCTAAATGAAAAAATAGCAAAGTCTAAAATGCCCATCAATGTTGTATGGAAGAAATGTCTCAGTAATAAATTCATTGCCCACAACAGTAAATATAAGGTTTTTGTAGCAGTGTCAGAGTCCATCATGTTCTATGCTGCGCAAGTATGGGGAGTAAGGAAGTATGAGGCTGTTGAGAAATTACTGCGGTACTACGTTAAGAGAGCATTTCACCTTCCACCCAACACTCCCAATTATATGCTAATGCTGGAAACAGGCTTGCCCCCATTGTACATCAAAACTTTTAAAGTGCATGTGGACTACATTCTAAAGGTTTTGAATATGCCGGATACCAGACTACCGAAAAAAGCTGTTCTGTAAGCAATACAATCGAGAACAGGATGGTACAGGGAGTGGTTGGAACTTGCTGAGGACTGTGGGATACATTTGGATCTGGGTAATAGCGGAGACTGGAAACCTCAACTTTATCAACTCATCGCAAGTATGGACGAAAAGGCTTGGTTCAGGCATTTAGAGCAAGGGATTCGGGATCACTGCATAGAATGATCTACAGCCGCTTAAGTCATAACCTGCAGGAAAATACCTACTTCCGCGATGAATACAGTGTATCGGAAATAGCGACTGTGTTTAAATTACGGGGAGAGCTTCTAAAGCTTAATTATATTCCTCACAGAGCAGACCTACCAGTGCAATGCAACTTGTGCAACTTGGCAGAAAGAGAAGATGTCATACATTTTGTTGGGAAGTGTCCAGTTTTAAGCGAAATTAGGAGACATACCATATCTTTGGAAGTAATGTTCTGTCGGTGGATCAAGTTTCTATGCTTCTGAACGAACCAAACGTATTTAAGCTATCCCAGTACTGCAAAATTACAAAATACACAAATATACATACATATTTTAGTCAATTTTTAATTTTGAATTTATTTAATGTTGTCAATCAGGCAGACGGCAAAGCCATGTTTATTGATTTTTTGTTAAAACTTTGTATTAATAGTGAAATACATAAATAAATAAAAATCTATCTATCTATCTAGAAGCAGGGCTAAATAAATATAATAATATGACCTAGTTACACGTTAAAGTCTCCATATACCCTCACTTTTCACGATTACTATGTCAATGCAAATATACCAGCCTTTACCTTATATATGTATGGCGTTACTACTAGGGATAGAACGTCATCTTTTACCATAAACAGTCGCTTTGATAGAATCCTTCTTCCTGATTATCTCTGCCACCAACTATGAAGAAGCAGCAGAAGGATACTCCCAGCACTTAAGCTGTAACAAGTAAAAATTACCGCTATTTAAACCAGAATCTACCTAAATGTTCCAATTAAGAATATTTCTACCGACGAAACTTTCACTCCACCACAAGGATAACACTAAATCCTTTTAGTGAATCTAACTAGGTCTGTTATACACTTTCCTAAGTGATACTGCCAGGACTGGTTAACAAAACTCTTATAACAACCCTCCTTAGCATGAATTGTTCGTATTTCTCTTCTTTTTGGTGCGTTCATTGCACCGTTTCAGAAATTGCTTTTTCCCTCTGGCGCATATCATATACAAATGCTTATTCATTTGAGTTTTGGTGAAAGTCCTTTGAAGCGACCGTGCTGCCAACCAGCATCACCAGCCCTAAAACCATCTCGCGCCCGCTAAATAAAAGCAAAAATTAATTTGCATGCATGGAAATTTAATTCACAGAACGATAATATGACGAGCTAAGCAAAGTCCACACATTCCTGCAGGCATCAAACAATCCTGCTGCACCGCGAACTAAAAAAAAACTAAAAAAAAAAACTGAATTTGTTACCGAGAGAGCGAAAATAAACTCTCTCTGGGGAGTCCTTGTTGGTTAAGTATTTGTGAAAATAGAAGGATTCAGCATTCTATACATTTTACTTCCTGGCTCGGTAAAAAGTTTATTCCCACGCATAGCTTATGCTAGAAGAAAAAACACACGAACGGGAACAAAGCCATTAAACTATAATATTAAATTTAAAGGCACGCTCGCATCCTTGAACGAGAATGGTGTGCATTTTCGTTTGACTGTGGAGACGGAGGAAAAGCGGAAGGATTACGAATTGTCGCCTCGTGTGTGCTATTACAATGGAACTGTGCTGCACACAGGAATATTATGTTGGTTGGCTTGGTACTACTTCTGGAATATAGAAACCAAACGCAGATGTATGTTGTAAAATAAAGGAATCACATGTGAGCGAGTTTTATGGTGAATAGTCAATATTTGTGTTTCGGATTTTTGAGGGAGGAAAGGTACGTATTATCAGCCGGATTTGGTGGGTTGATGGCTTTATGGAAACTTTATTTTTTAGGGAAACGATTGCAATGATTGTTAGCATTCGCAAAACATTTCAAAATAATTGAAAAAAAAAAGATTGCAATCATTTGGCAGGTTTCTGTGTGCGCATATTTGTTTAGGATTCGGGTATATCCTGGGGAATAAATTAATATTCCATCAGAGTTTCTAGCAGTGAAAATTTATTCGGGCAAATAAATTGAAAACGGAATGATTTGTATGATTTCCTGAACAAATCTAAGCTTTATCGTGAAGAGAAGATAGATAGATAGATAGACAGATTATAATTTATTTTCCAAAATTATACAAAAATTATTGTCGCATGGCATTGCCGTCTGCCTTGTTGATTATTTTAAACAAACCATTTTACCACAAGTATAAATTCATCAGTTTTTCACTATCTTCTTCTTCCTTTTATCAGCGAGGCTATGATACGAAAACAAGGGATCATAACCCTCCCACTTCACCGTATTTCTACTGATCCGCCTGTGGGGTTCGCCTATTTGACCTCAGAAAATATCGGCAGGCCTGCCGATTTTGGATTACTCGGTTACTGAGGCCAATGAAATGCCGATGTCGTCGCATTTGGGTGATCCAGGCGTATATAGGCCTGCCTTTCCTACATCGCAATGGCTTTGGAACGTTCATTGATATTTCCCTTCTAACAGGGTTCAAATGATCTCTTCTTTGAACGTGGCAATACCAGCTGAGCCGGTCGCGCTCTATCTTTTGTACGATGGTTTCCTTGACGTGAAGGCTTCCACGGATCTTCGAACTTCTTATTCGATCAAGCTTTGTCACTCCTGCTGTCATGCGAAGTATCTTCATCTCATCTGCCGTTAATTTACTCTCATACGTTTTGTACATCGTCCAATATTGTGAACCGTATGTGAGCGCTGGACGCACAACTGCGGTATAGAGCCTTCTCTTTGACTTAGGTGGCATTTTTCTGTCACAGAAGATAGCAGAATTTTCTCGCCACTTCATCACCTTACGCTTACGCGATGATTGATGTCGTCATCACAAGTTGCTTTGCTATTGATCATAGATCCCAGATATTTGAACTTTTCGCACTTGGGAAGTATTGTTCCATTCAAATAAATGTCTGGAATAGGCCTGAGTGGATCAGAGAATGGGCAGCACAAGTACTCTGCCTTTTTTGAGCTAATGTGATACTCATTTCCCTCCAAAACGTCCACTCACACATCAAGTGCTCCTTTCAGGGATGTAGGATCACTTTGACGTCTTATTATGTTATCTAGAAGTTTTTGTGAATGCTCCTGATTTCATATTCTTGTCGGAGATATGGATTTACTATTGTGAAACAGAAGACTTCGAAATTCCAAACTACAATTTTTTTGCTAACACTAATGATTCGTATTCTGCGGGAGGAGTAGGAGTATTTGTGCGAGATTCATATGACTTACTTACTTAGGTGGCGCTACAGTTCGGGGTGAACCTGGGCCTCAACCAACAAGCCTCTCCATTTAGCTCGGTCTTTAGCTAATTGCCTCCAGTTGCGCACTCCAAGTTGGTCGAGGTCCCCTTGAACTTGTGCGCGCCACCTACGGCGATGATTCCCTCTACTGCGTCGTCCCTCCGGGTTAGATTCGAAGACTCTGCGGGCCGGAGCGTTGGTGTCCATTCGCTCTACATATCCTAGCCATCTCAGACGTCCAATACGCAGTTTTTTGACTAGGTCGATGTCGCTGTACAGCTCGTATAGTTCGTGATTGAATCTTCTCCTCCAAAACCCGTCAACGCAAACGGGACCGAAAATCTTACGAAGAATTTTTCTCTCGAAGTGACCAAGGATATCTTCATCCTCTTTTAATAAAGTCCATGTTTCAGCGCCGTAAAGCAGGACTGGGATGATCAAGGTCTTATATAGAGTCTCCTTAGTTGTTCGAGATAGGGCTTTACTGTTGAATTGCCTTATAAGCCCAAAAAAAAACAGCGATTGGCAAGAGTTATTCTTCGACTGATTTCTGCACTGATCTTGTTTTTAGAGTTTATAGCAGAGCCAAGGTAGACAAAGTCCCTTACTACCTCGAAGTTATAGCTGCCCACGGTGACGTTTTGTCCAATTCGTCGGTGTTGGTTTTCCCTTCTAGTTGACAGCATATACTTGGTTTTGCCCTCGTTTATCGCTAAACCCATTTTGGCCGCTTCCGCCTCAATGCTTGCAAACGCACCGGTGACAGCCCGCTGAGTTCTTTCGGTAATGACTTGTAATAGATTGTGCCTTCGGTGTTGGCTTGTGAGTTCCGCACAATCCGTTCAAGTACAATATTAAAGAAGTCACATGACAGCGCGTCACCTTGTCTAAAGCTTTTTTTGACATCAAAGGTCTCGGTGAGGTCATTACCGACCTTGATGGAGCAGCGAGCGTTCTCCATCGTCAGCCTGCACAGACGGACAAGTTTGGCAGGGATGTCAAAACTAGACATGGCTCTATAAAGCTCTTCTCTATAGATGCTGTCATAGGCGGCCTTGAAATCGATAAAGAGGTGGTGAGTATCGATTTGGAATTTTTGGGTTTTCTCCAGGATCTGCCGAAGTGTGAAGATTTGATCGATGGTGGACTTTCCTGGCCTGAAACCGCACTGATAGGGTCCAATCAGGCTGTTGATAAAAGGTTTCAGGCGTTCACACAATATCGCAGAAAAGATCTTGTATGCGATGTTGAGGAGACTGATGCCTCTATAATTGGCGCAGTTGAGGGGGTCTCCTTTCTTGTGGATCGGGCAAACGATGTTGAGATTCCATTCATCAGGCATACACTCGTCTGACCAAATATTAGAAATGAGTTGGTGTATGCACTCTACCAATTCATCCCCAGCTGCCTTGAAAAGTTCGGCCGGTAAGCCGTCAGGTCCAGCAGCCTTGTTCGATTTTAGCTTGGATATTGCTATCCTCACTTCGTTTTGGTCAGGTGGACGGAAATTTTGACTATCATCGTCTATGTTGAATGGTTCATTCTGCCTGACAGCGGGATGTTGGTCTTCGTCGCCGTTATACAGTCTGCAGAAGTAGTTTTTCCATATTCTCAGCACCGACTGTGATTCTACTAAGAGGTTTGCATTTTCATCTCTACAGGTTTCTGTACGGGTATTACTTCTCTGACACGTTCTTTTTACCTTTTGGTAAAACTTCCGTACATTGTTCCTGGAGTATAGACTCTCGATATTCTCAAACGCGCGCTTCTCATGCTCTTTCTTCTTCTTTTGGAGAAGCCAATGTTCTTCCCGTCTCTTTTGCTCGTAGAGCTCACGAGCAGCTCTCGTCTTCCTTTGCAGCGCCGCTTTGTATGCCTCTTGTTTTGCTGCATGCAAGATTCATATGAGTGCAAGGTTTTTTCTCATAGTTTGAATAGTGCGGATGTTATAAAAATCACCTGTAACATTAATAGTGACATTTTCAACATTGTTTGTGTATATAGAGTTCAGTATATGTCCCTTCAATTGTTTTTTGATAAGTTATCAGTTTTTCTAAGCAATGAAAAAGCGGATAATCTCATTATTCTTGGTGATTTGCATGTGGATATCCTAAGTTCCAACCCTGGAGTAGATACTTATGGATCCATAATGGCAGAGCATGGGTTAACATCATTTATCAATGAACCTACTAGACCTGCTTCCAACACTTGTCTCGATCATGTATTTGGTCGTTTTAAGAACTTGGCAACTAATCTGTGTACTGCTGTTAATTTTGACTTACAAATTACCGATCACTGTTTGACTGGTTTAATCCTTAGTATCTTAAATAACAAAGAGTGTAATCGCCACTTCTCCTAAAGTAACCAAAATTAACTTCAGTCTTCTAAATGATAAATTGCTGCGCGAAAGCTGGGAAGAAATTTACACCTCAAGTAATGCTTCTCTGGCGTACGAAATATTTTTAAAATCCTTAACATATTATGTTGAGAACTCTGGCTTTTCCATAGAGAGAAGCAAATCTAAAATTAAGTTAAAACCTTGGATGAACAATTCTCTTGTTAGAAAAATTAAACTCAAGCATATGTTGCGTATTAAATGCTACAAGCATCCACTTAATTCTGCTTTGAAAAACCGCTTGAACTATCTTTGCCAAACAATTAATAAGGACATCTCAATCTGCCGTGATAGTCACTTTCAAAGCAGAATAAGCAATGCACGAGGGAATCTTAAAAAAGAATGGGAAGTTGTCAATAGTATGCTTAATCGTAACATAAGAAATCATAGCGCATCTGTGGTACTTAAAAGTGAAAACATTACTGTTACAGATCCTGTTGAAGTAGCTGCCTCGGTGGGGCAAACATCTTTTTCTAACGATCCTCCAAAACCATGCGGTTGTTGTGATACAACAGGTCTTGCTCTATTGTCCCCTGTAAATAACAGCTTCTTTTTTGAACCCATTACAGGACTTGAGCTCTTGAAAATAATAAACTCCCTCAACAATTCGAATTCATGTGGCAACGATGGAATTTCCAACGTCGTCTTGAAAAAAATAGCCTTCAATGTTGTTGATATTTTAGCACATATTTTTAATTTGAGTGTTTTCTCGGGTAAATTTCCTGATCTCTTGAAATGCGCCAATGTAATACCTATTTTTAAAAAAGGGAACCGAAATGAAAAAAGCAATTACAGGCCGATTTCCTTACTTTCTGGAATATCGAAAGTGTTCGAGAAAGCAATCAAAAGCAGAGTTCTGAAATATCTTCCCAGAATAAAACTTTTCAGTGAAAAGCAGTTTGGTTTTAGGGAAAACCGCTCTACGGAAGATGCGCTCTTGGATTTTTGTACATTTATTTACAAGGGACTTGATGTTAAGAAACGCTGTGCCAGGTTATTTGTAGACATTACAAAAGCCTTCGATATGGTTGACCATAGCATTCTCCTGAAGAAATTGCATAGCGTGGGATTTCGTGGATTCATATTAGATTGGTTTGCTTCTTATCTTAAGAATAGATCACAAAAAGTCAAAATTGGACATAGTCTAAGTAGTTCCAAGGAAATCAATCTAGGTGTTCCCCGAGGATCTGTCCTTGGTCCCATTTTGTTCCTGATTTATGTCAACTCGCTATTTGCACTCCCGTTTGCTGGTGAAGTTAAGGCTTTTGCCGACGACTTGGCTTTTCCATATGGCTCAACTAACCCCCTAAATTTAGTTGC
Source organism: Brachypalpus laphriformis (assembly GCA_945910035.1). Taxonomy (NCBI): domain Eukaryota; kingdom Metazoa; phylum Arthropoda; class Insecta; order Diptera; family Syrphidae; genus Brachypalpus; species Brachypalpus laphriformis. The sequence continues at coordinate 43,637,901 of OX246756.1, forward strand.
TGACATCAATCATGATATCCATTTGCTAAGACTTTGGTTCGCCGAACACAAGTTAGTTGTAAGCAATAAAACTAAGCTTATGTATTTCAGTCTTACCGTGCAAAAATCCCCAGACATTGACATTGTATTCCATGCTTCTAATTGTAGTAGACATACCTTGCGAAACTGTGCTTACGATGTACAAAGCACCAATGGCTTATATGATGCAAATATTGGCTGTAATGTGAATTGTTTTAAAATTGAAATAGTTGAACACTACAAATACTTAGGTGTCATTATTGACAATACTTTGAGCTGGCGCGAACACATTTCAATTTTGAAGCAATACCTACTATCGTCTCTACGTAGTCTCTACCGTCTTGGGAAATACTGCTCTACGGAGCTTTTAAGAACTATTTACTTTGGGATCTTCCACTCTAGATTATAGTACGGAATAAGCTGCTGGGGAGGTGCTAACCTCACTAAACGCTTACAGCTGGTTGTCCTACAAAAAAGTGCTATTAGGAAGGTATGTAAATCGGCTCGTTTAGCTAACTCCATGGAGTTATTTAGAAAAATTGAAGTTCTGCCTGTAAGGCATCTCTACTATTTTAGAGTCCTCAAAATTTTCTTCATAAGGGGTGGCTATTTGCAAAGCCCGAACTCTGACTACCACAACTTACGAAGCAACACCGGAACCTTCGTCTGTATTCCCTCCTTTCATACCTCCAGCTTCAGGAACTTCTATTCGATTGTTTTCTACAAATTATTTAATGGTCTTCCCGCTAATATACGAATCGTTAGAACTCTACCCGGGTTTTTAAAAAAAGTAAAAGTGTGGCTTCTTGATATTAATCACAATGATATAGATTCTTTATTGCGCTTCAATATTTGATGAAACTTTGCTTTTGTTTGTCTCTATTTTTTTTTTCTTTTTGTATTAATTTTGAATTTGGAATGAATTTTTAATATACTATATACACTTGTTCACCCCCGCTTGTATTGATCTGAAGTGTCATTCATCTCTATTTATTTCACTAAATAAAAATGTCACTAACTATTCTCATTTGTAATTTAGACATATTTTAAGAATTGAATTGTAAGAATTTTGTATAAATTATGAATGAATGCATGAGAATAAAGAATATATATAATAAAAAAAAAAAAATAACTTATGATGGCTCCATCGTGAGCAAAAAATAACTGATGTACCTTGGGGTCCGTCACCTTCAAGCAGATAATCAAGGACTGTAATAAAGAGCAAAGGACTTAAGACGCTTCCCTGGTGTACCCCGACTTTGATTGGGAACTCTTCGGCTACTCCAGCGGGGCATCTTACCCTTGTCTTTGCTCCTTCGTACATGTCTATGTTCATCTGCACATAGGTTTCTGAAACCCCTCGATGTCTCAGAGCCACCCATATGAGATCTCGTGGTTGTCTGTCGAATGCCTTTTCAAAGTCGACCAATACAATATGTAAATCCCTTAAGGAATCACGATGTTTTTCCATTATGATCCTTATACTTTGGATTGCATCCGTGGTTGATTTACCCGAGACAAACCCGCACTGATCATCAGATAGCCGTATTATTTTTCGCATTCGGCCACCTAATATCCGCTCAACGATCTTCATGGTGAGTGACATCAGCTTGATCGAACTGTAGTTATCACAGTTTCGCGTATCACCCTTCCCTTTGTATACAGGGAGAAGGTAACTTTCTCACCCGCTCAACGATCTTCATGGTGTGTGACATCAGCTTGATCGAACTGTAGTTATCACAGTTTCGCGTATCACCCTTCCCTTTGTATACAGGGAGAAGGTAACTTTCTCTCCATTGATTCGGCATTGGATCACCTCTCACAAATTTGGATATGAGAATTCTGAGCCATCTTTTTCCAGAACTCAGAGGGCATCGTTTTCGTTTTTTGGCGTATTTGACCGCCTCAATAACTTCTTCGACTGTAATGTCGGGTATTTCTTCACAGTTAGGGGTAGCTCTTGGAAAGTATAGTCGGGGAAACTGTTCATTTAAAAGTTCTTCACAATACTGCCGCCACCTCAGCAGAATTTTGTCGTCATCCACAAGAAGCTGGCCATGAGCATTGTTAATGCTCTTTGGCGAACGAATCTCCTGAGCATTCCTCCTTCTTTGGGCGGCTATTTTGAAGATGGTTGCGCTCTTGTTCATATTGTGTCTTCGCAGCTCCTGGATAGCCTGGTTTGCATCAGCAAACGGTTTCTCCAGCTCCCGATACAGGCCCTCCGTAGTCCCTGCTTGAAGCTGGGCGCACTTCTTCTTAGCTTTTTTCTTGCAACATCTGTGTTCCATTTCGAGGCGATCTTTTCCTCTCTATTATTAGAGGGGCACTTTGACCAAGCTTTGAAAGCCGCTTTCTTCTCATTTATCACCTTTTTAGCTTCATCACTCTACCACCATGTTTCTTTGGCGTATTGATGGTGGCCCTTTGAAGCTCCTAGCAGTGATTTAGCCTTCTTTAAGCAAGTTCGCTGTAGGGAATCCCACATATTTTGTGCTCTGCACTCTTTATCCTTAGCTCCTCGCCTTTTTCTTTGTCCAGATTGTACCACTTGATTTTCTCAGAGACCCTTGTTTGTTTGCATTTCTTCTGTGTTTTCATAAAAATTTCTGTTAGCAGGAGACGGTGTTGCCGAGCGATTGCCTCTCCCAGGATCACTTTGCAATCTCTTACCCGAGGCTTCATGAATCTGGCTACCAAATGGTAGTCAATCTGAGTTTCATCTCCACCACTGCTGTAAGTGATCAGGTGTCGGCTTTGTTTGATGAACATGGTATTTAACACGATAAGGCCGTGTGATTTGCACATGCTTAGGATGTCTTCATCATGAAGGTTCCTGGTGCCATATCCTAGTCCTCCATGGCAGTCTTCATGGTCTTCGTTTGACTTCCCGACATGTCCATTCAAATCTCCTCCAACAAACAGAAACTCTTCCTTTGGGATGTTCTTAAGGAGATTGTGGAGATCTACCCAAAATGCATCTTTATCTCTCTGATTGCACCCATTTTGGGGAGTATACGCACTGACAATATTTCACCGCTCTCCTTGTATTACTAATTTTAGAGACATCAAACGGTCGCTGGACTTCGAAATGCTGAAGACGTTACCAAGTAGCTCTGCCGCAAGGATGATACCGATTTCGTTCTTAGCCTTTTCCGTTCCGTAGTAGAACATCTTGTAATCTTTTGTCCTAACGTCCAAGAAACGCTCCCGACTTCTGGTGTTTTTCCATTTCGTCTCTTGGACACACAAGATATCCACCCGCCTTCTATTCATCATCTCTTCTAGCTCGTAACTTCGACCGGTCATGCTTCCAACGTTTCAATTCGCGACCCTCAAATTTGTTCCAAACTGTTTCATTATTTTGCTATCCCCCGGAATCCGTATAGCTCTGACCCGAACATTTCTGCTCGGTCCAGGATCAGTACCATGCACAGCAGTGGTAGTGCCTGGCGGGGATACAGTTTTGCAATATTATCATATTGCGATGGTGCTTGTTGTTTGACACGTGCATGCTCCTGTTTTAGTATTGTTTGATCTTTCTTCTATGACACCGGTGATCTCCAGTCGTGTCAACCCACGGACTCGCATGCACATTTGTGGGAGGGTTTTTAAGGTAGTATATGTGTCGCAAGGCTCACTTGGGTGTTATATTGCCTAGATCCGATTTGTCCCCTTAGTCGCCTTTTGCGACAAGCGCTAATTGTTGGGGGCGCTGCAGTGATATTCTTAACCCGTCCCTGCACGGGGATGTTTCTATATTATGTTAATGAAATGAAAAATTAAGTTCAAATTTAATAAATATCAAGTATGTCTGTCGCATGTGTTTCATTGCTTGTATGATATACCTCCAGTTAGCCATATTTAAGTGTTGTAAGTAGGCCGGCATGGCCATTTGTGCCATTTTGGCTTCACGTTAAATGCATTTATTGCCAAGCATTCTTTTCGAAAACTATTTGTGTTTAGACTGCCCTCCGGAGTCTTCGGTTGCCTCTTTCTAGTCGTACCTAACATGGATTATAGTGGAATAGGGTATATGCATCTAATCTATCTGCCCCAATCTGGTCACACTACGTGTAACATTATTTTAGAATAATTTCTTTTTCATTTTTGTCGAAACTTGTGACTACCGATATAAACCTTTGAAATTGTTTTACTTAGTAAGGTATTAAGAGTTAATAGGTGACTGATAATGGCTGCTTTATTATCGCCGCTATACTCTTATCCATATCTTGTAGATATGTACTTTATATTCGCTCGACCATATCATACGTAACATGAATCAGTTCAGTAATTTTAAATCACGAACATAATTATGTACACCGTAACACTTTTAAGGTATCCACCTGAACGAATATCGCATTACGTCAAGGAGCACGTGCGAGACTTCTGAGTGTGTAACATTAAATTGCTGGTAACTGCTTTCGATGAAAATAATTAATGAGGCGAGCGCTCGCCCTCTGAAATGTATTCACTTTCCAAAAAGTTGGTAACGAAGGCAGAAACCTCTGCATAACAGTCACAATTTTGATAGCTTTGATTGATCTTCATTTACAAATGCGTAACCGCATCCCTTGTATGTACTTATGTATTTCATTCATTGGAGCGTCCTTGTTAAAGGGATGCGTCGTTGGAAGTTCATAATGCACTCGTTGAATACATAGGGATAGCTGCATAGTTGATCTTAGAGAATCCATTCAAGATGTTGTTAACAGCACTTAAATACATTAATTGCGTTCGTATGTACAGCTAGGGCTTCATAAATGACGTACCATTCTGCGATATCCACGGCGACAGAATGAATTTCACAAACGATGTGCCATATCGATGAAACGATATTAATTATCAGATTGAGTGTTCCATCAGTTCATTTGGGAATACCTAACAAAAAAAAAAAAAAAAAACTCCATCTTCGTCCTTACAATTGATGGCGATGCATCAGTCGAATTGAATTGGGTAGCACCAGAGTAAAAGGATGGAGAGGACGATAATTCATTTTAATTGCAGGAATGAGGATATTCCTTCCCATTGTTTCAATTAATAAATTGAAAGTCACACTTATACAATGGTGGATGAAAAAATAAAAAAGTAATCATCTCCCGAGTATCTATTGATGGCGATTTAATTAAGTTGAGTGCATTTCCGTGGGATTCACCACTCCAAATGTAAGCCATTTGAATAAATATTTCACAATAATGCACTGTGCTGATTAATAGCTCGTAATGACAAGGATTCACGTGAAGCGGCTCTAAGTATGCTGTTCAAGGTTTATGCTTCCCTTATATAGGTGCATACTTAAAGACCTTCGTATCTTTGAAGGGTGTCCGCTCTAGACGCCGTCGAGCTTGTAATGTTGGTTTCAGTTTGTTAGGGCAAGCTTCCTGGCATCTGCAGTCCTAAGCCTGGCGGTCCCATATTAAGTACAGCTTAGGTATAGTGCATGCGGTTGCACCTCCTTCATTCTCAAACGAAGACTTTTTGTCGGAAGATCCCAGTTCGTCCTCTGCTTTTCTAATGACTCTCCTAATAATCCTTTGAAAGGCACCCTATAATAGAAGAGTATAATTTCTGCCCTTCGATCAGGAGTTTTGAACTTAGTTCTGGAGATAGCAACAATTCCGTAGGGCTATTCTTCACTGGATCTCCACCGTAGAGGAAGTGGGAAAGTGTTTCTTGCTCGCTACAATTGCAACAGTGTGCGTTAAATGGGATACCTAATTTTGCAATATACTCGTATATATGCACGTGATATGCATTCATGATTACATGAAAACACAATCGTTTTCACTTAGCCTAGGCCTACCAACTCCTACTCTCAACCTTCATGTGGTGACTGCTGGGTGCCTAGTACTTAAGTCGAACTTAAGTGAACACCTTGCGAGAGCTGATCCTACATACAGGTCGGATCACAGGTCAGTAAGAAATTTCTAATCTTAATCAGGACCTTGGAATAGAGATAGTGGCAGATGAGCTTTTAATGAACCAACGGCAGCGTTCACACTGGCACCGGTGTACCCGGCCCCGGCGTCCAAGGGGTATAACAAAATGAACTGGCCCTCTAGATTTGGAGTTGTACCGTCGGGCTAACTTCCCTACTATGTAACCAAATTGACCATATTATGATCGACGTAATACATGCTTCCAGTATTTTGGATGTCCGAACTTTCCGAGCGGCTAACATAGTGTCGGATCATTACCATTACCTTCCCAAACTGAGCAACAAAGAAGAATCACTGTGAAACATATTTTTTTTTTAATTATTTGCAATGTTCGAACATTAAAAAGCTTTTTCACGGTCCCACCTCTCGCGAATGTCTGACAAACATCACGAGAAAGCTTCTCAAAAACAAAAAAGCCCTTCGGATATATCATAAAACTGTAGGTCCGTTCCATTCGTGCAAAAAAGTGTGTAGCAGGTGGACTAGCAGCACATCAGTATGGATTTCGAAAGGTACGCTCGACTGTTGATGCCACTAAGGAAGTGGTGGATACAGCGAAAAGAGCCATAGAAAGAAGACGATGGAGAAGAGGAGCAAAGCATCATAACACTGGACGTTAAGAACGCGTACAACACCGCGAGCTGGAAACAAATCCTTCAAGCGGTCTCATGCTAGCAGAACAGAAAACGGAAGCGATACTTATTACTAGTAGAAAGCAGCTGGAACCCATCACGCTCACAGTAGGTGGGCATGAGATAGTATCCAAACCAGCTGTCAAATATCTTGGCGTTATGATTGACTCAAGGCTTACATTTACGAAACATCTGGAGTACGTAAGCAACAAATCCTCTCGCAAGGGTGCCGCCATTGAGCGGATTATGCCGAATATAGGAGGACCAAGATACAGCTGTGGGCGCCGTGGCGTAAGTGGTTAGTGTGTCGAATCACTACGCATGAGGTTCCAAGTTCGAATCCCAGAAAACACCAAAAAGCTTTTCACGGTCCCACCACTCGCGAGCGTCTGACAAACATCCGAGAGTATTGTTGTCACGAAAAAGGTTCTCAAATCGCCGTTCGGATTCGGTATTAAACTGTAGGTCCCTTCCATTCGTGTGAAAAATATAACGCACACAACATGAGTGGTTGCGAGTAGCTTGGCACTGGCACTTTAAAGAGCTGTTGCGCCAAATATTTGTTTTGTTTTTTTTAAGATACAGCCGAAGACTACTCTTCGCTAAAGTAGTCACATCCACATACAAAAGAAGAATCATAGCAGTAAATCGACTATGTGCACTAAGGGTGAGTAGCGCTTTCCGCACAACCGCGGATCACGCAGTTGCGTTATCGCAGGAATGTTCCCCATCGATATGCTGACGGAAGAACTGCAGAACTTATGGTGAAGCGGAGACTACAGTAAGAAGCACAAGTTTGATAGAGTGGCAGCTACGTTGGAGTCTTTCTTCCAAGGGCCGTTGGCCTTATCGCCTTATTCCGAGCTTAGAGGCTTGGATAAACCGTAGGCATGGTGAAGTTAACTTCTATTTAACAAAACTACTTACGGCACATGGTTGTTTCCGGTCATATCTGTATTAGTATATGAATGATGACTCCCCCGCTTGTCCATCGTGCAGTGACGTCCCGGAAAACGTGGATCATGTATTCCTTCACTGCTCACGTTTTCAGCTACAAAGAGAAGCACTACAAACAGTGCTGGGAGAAACACCAACTCCGGAGAATTTAGTAAATCACATGCTAGAATCTGAAAAAAGGTGGAACGCAGTGAGCTCTTATGCCAAAGATGTATGCCAAGAGTTGAGGAGATTTGACCGAGAAAGAAAAGAGGACGAAAAAAACACAAGAATAACGCACACAACATGATTGGCTGCAAGAAGCTAGGCCTAGTCACTTATTGAGCTGATGCGCCAAATTTATATACATATACATATATAATTTGCGCACACTCAAGGGGTTATGAATACCCTATAAATGTTTTTTTTTTTTTTTACATACATATGTAGTGCGGGCTTTGGAAAGGGCGTTTGAAACTCAGGTGTTTATGTTTCAGAAAAACTCCGGGAGTGGCGTCCAGAAAACTGGACTGGTCTTTGCTTCTGATTCACTGTATTTTTCCCCCGAACACCGATGACATAGGCCATCATCCCACAGAGCGAACCGTTTTTCCGCCCATATGACTAAGCTACTGCCAGTGTTATGCCTTTGCAGTAGTGTTCACACAAGCTTTCACAATTGATCGGACTGACTTTGTATATTTCATGAGAAATAAATAAATGCTTGCTGACATCAGGATGTGAACCATGAAACATCAGCGTGGTAATTGACGACGTTATCGCTACACCATTGCCACCCCTGGTGCGAGAAAAAATGAATAGGCTCAAGGATGACTTTTTCCCGGTCCCGAAAGTCTGCACTCCATATTTCTATTATTCTGTATACTTGTATGCCCTGTGTGAGCCCCTTACAACTCTATTTTGACTCTCACTCTCTCAAGCCGTTTTCCCAAAATTATGGAAGGACTCCTTTATTTTCCCTAGCCATAAAAAATAGCAAAAACGAAATATAAAACTATCGACCTATAGTCAAACTCTCGTTTATTCCCAAGCTATTCGAAAGCATTGCCTACGACTCACTGTATTTCCACTGATCCATCTTTTCCGTGATCTTTATAATTTGATGATCTCCCTAGATTTTCTACACCCTGTGACCAACTAAGTTTGCCCATCTTAGATTATCCGTGTCGATGATTCTATCACAAATAATTCCCTTAGCCACGCACCCTGGTGGTTTAATACTATCAATTATGTCACTATGTGGGAGCCCCGCTCCTCTTTTTGGCCAGCGCGTCGGCTTGCTCGTTGCCTTCAATATCGCAGTGTCCAGGTACCCAACATAATCTGACTCGGTTCTCCTTACATAATTTCCTAAGCATTATACGGCCATTCCTGATTATCTCAGAATTGGTGACGTAAGACCCTAGCGCCTTTAGCACAACTTGACTGTCAATGTAGATGGCGATATTCTTGTCGGATATTGATCCCATCTCTATGGACAGAGACTGTCTTCCCTTGGCAGTCCTCTCTAATAGGATACATTACTTCGTATGGTGTGTCGAAGTCTAACCTGCCAAGGATATCGTCCGATTCATCAGAGATTTCGAGAAATGATTCCTCGAGGATGGAGCTATGTCCTAAGTTATTAGTCTTGAAGCGACCATCGTTAGTGAGCCGAAGCGCAGTGTTGCCCACTTGAAATTTGGTTTGTAGGTCTAGTGGTAAAATATACAGAAAGATTTCGAGCAGGTGTTGTGCGTAGAGTACCCGTGATGGCAATGCAAGCTGTTCTTTGTACCATGACCAACATATACTATGTGTTTTTCATATTCGTTGCCTTCCACCACACAAGCGCCCCCCCGCATCATTGCGGGCTTCAGGTGCCATATTTTCCCTGCGGTCCTCTTACAGATGAAAAGAGCATTATAAGCCTTGCAGATTCTTTCCTGTATGTTAAGTTTCCAATTTAGTTTCCTGTCTAGCATTATACCAACATATCTAGCGCGATCCGAAAGGGATAGCTCCACCCTTGCTAGCATAGGCAGTTTGAAGGGTGGTATCTTGTATTTTCTGCTTAAGAGTACCAATTCTGTGACGTGTGGTCCACACCTTCTAGCCCATTTTTCGAGACCTGAGCTGATTCCATCATTTCACTTAATGTGTCAAGGAATCTGCCCTGGACTAAAATCACTAAAATCACATCGTCCGCGGAGGCAGTGACTCTTATGCCTATATTGGTTAGTTCTTTAAGTATCCCATCTATGACTAGAACGCAGAGGAGGGGTGAGATAACGCCTTCCTGGGGAGTCCCCCCTGTAAAACATTCCACTTCAGCAAAGATTTTGCCATACCCCGCTTCCAAGTTACTTTGTATTTTCATTGAGTGATAAACTTTCCATTAAACAACAAATCGTTAACCCATCTTCAGCACTTTGGCCATAACCATTCGTTCTGGTTATTCAGATGAATATCTTTACAAAAGAATCACTTTTGTTCAAAAGCTCTTATCCGACCATTTAATGTGGCACAAATCCATATTCACCTGCATTGGCTTTCTCTGTACCTCTACTCGCATTACATACGCACTTACCACCGCACCGTGCATCAACAATAAACATCGCTATCAAGGGCTGGTTCAAATTAACACCATGGATTTATGTTTTTCTCGGCACATAAACATATCCACCAACTGCATCCACTCTCTGACGACGATGATGATGATGATGATGATGATGATGATGATGATGATGATGATGAAGATGAGGATGAGGATGACGACCGACCATGAAGAGTGCAGAGATTAAAAGAAAAAAAAAAAAATAACCCACTCAACCTAAAATACCTATGACCCTAGGGTCCTTCACATGAAGCCGGCATATATCTCACAACTATCCGAGGTACGTCTGGAACGACCCGCAAAAGATAAATTATTTATGACTTTGCAGATCAACAAATTGACCAATAATTTCCATGATAAAAATTGGTTTAAGTGTACCACCACCACCACCACAACCACAACCAGATGCGTACGACCGACGAGGGATAGGTGAGACTCGTTCAACCGCCAGAGCCACATCGTGACCCTCCACGCAAAATTGTTGCCCAGAATGGTGTTACCTTCTTGATCGTCGTTGTTATATATATATATGTATATATATATAATTTTTTTTTTATTGTTTCTCAACAATATTTCACAAAAATTTCAACATTCCGATGGGAAATTTCTACAAAATACAAAATTACGACCAAAATGACGACGCCGTATACACAACCGCCGCCGCCATGATGATGAGGATGCACAAGGTTTAATGCATAACAATACGCACTATATGGACCCCATATAGCACACGACGACGGCCAACTAACACACATGCGCTCCAGCTCCAGTCCCGCTCGAATCATATACGAAAGCGCAATAAATTACCAAGAAAAATTGTTGAATTTATTGCACGATTTCTGTGGTATGATAGTTTTTTGATAACCCAGACGGAGTGGACTCCGAACGCCAACCGATGGATGGATGGATTCTCGAAAACCACGAAATGTGGTCCTTCCCCCCACCCCTTGTGCAAAAAATAGAGAGTCGAAAAGCGTTTAAACTTAAAAAAAAAAATATAAAAAAAGTTTTATGGCCCGCGGGAAGTAAGTGCCACTTTAGTGTTGGTTTATTGTTGAATTTATTATGACCGTTATTTAGTTGATGATTTATTGGTGAATCCTTCTCTCTATCTCCTGATCGCTATGAGGTGAAAATTATACTTTAACTTCATGGATACCGCACTTGTCCAACCGGACTAAGTGCGGATCTATGATCAGAAATCTGTTAGTTGCTATCGGCCAAATGGAATATAGTATATGTATCTATTCGATTTGTAGTCTACTCGATTTGTTTATTGCAATTTAATTGAGCTTGGAATTTTGATAAAGTATCTCGGGGGGAAATTTATAGTTGCACACTGTAGCATGGAACGTTTTGTTCCTCCGCCGATGAACTCAAATGAGTAATGCTCATGTAAAGTTTAAGTTTCTTGCACACACCGTGAAGTGCAGCCAAGCATGGAAACAATACCGAATTCATGCAACCATTGCAAAGTGTGAAGACTCTTGTTTCCAAGAGTATCTAGGTGTCAGTTTTCTGTCATCTGAGTGAGCAAACAATAAGGAATATAGTGTGACAACAAATAGCTATGGACTGAGAATATATGTCGTTCAGTCAGTGGCTCATAAAATTAGATTAGATTGTATTTATTTCTTATAAATTCATGAAACATTCAAATGAAACAATTCAAGTTCTTAGAAACATAATATAAGAAAGGTTGAGCATTCAGTATTTATAAAAAGTAAAAAATAGAGTTGAATGCCATATTCAATTGGCTAAAACAATACAAAATAAAATGTATGGGTGGGGTGACCCTTTAAGAATTAAAAAATTAAGAACAAAATAAAAAATGAACTATAAACATACAAGAAACATAATCTAAAAATATTTCAATAAGAAAGAAAATTTATTATAAAAAAATCATAAAAGAAGGAAAGAATGAAAACAAAGATTTTTAGTCTTTGACTAGACCAAAACATCAGAAATACAAGATTCTAACGTAGCATAATCAAAGCTGAAGACCCACATTTTTACGTATTTTAAGAACAATATTGTATATTGTTCTTAAATATATATTTACAGTATTGTAACTGTCCTGATAGACTGAGGGAGTTCATTAAATAGTCTATAAGACAAAACAGAAAAAAATTACGGTATGCAGTGGTACGGAAATTGGGTACAGGAAAAATGTTAGAAAGGTTTCCACGAAGATTATAACAAGAAATTAAACGAAAATTACGATAAAGAATATTTTTAGCACCTTATAACAATACAAGTGACGAACAGGGAGAATTTTCAGGGCACAGGACAAAGAAAAGCTAGAATGTCTACCAGATTTTCGACAAATTTTTCTTAGGACATATTTCTGCAAAATTAACAGTGGTTGTATTTTATTACGATACACACCCTCCCAACAAGCAATTCCATATTGTAACTTGGAATGGAAAATACCATAATAAATTGTTTTTAAAAGCTTGGTAGAGCAAACGTTACGTAAATAGTAAAAATGTCGAAGGGTGCATCGGAAATACTTTTTCAAAGTATTAGCGTGATTCGCAAAACTCATCCTAGAATCAAGGGTAAGCCCCGAATATTTAAATTCGTCTACTCTCTCTACTAGAAAGCATTTATCACTACAGGTTAGATTAGAACAAAAAGAGGGAGTGGAAAAACCAGACGAACAATAGCAATTAGACAGTTTAAATCTAAGACACGCAGGTGCATGGAAGTACACATTTGCTTCCAAATTGTACGGGGAAGATAAGCTGAAGAACATTATCTTAGTTTTTGAGCTTATTAATAAATTATGTTCAGCGAACCAGTGTCTCAATAAGCTTAGGTCCCAATTAACGTCAGAAACTAGGTCCAAGGGACTGTTTAAGCCATAAGTGAAACCAACGTCATCAGCAAAAGCAGTTGGTGAGCCCTTGAAATTAAGAGCAACTAGCGTTACCCCGTCCGCTTCGCTAGACGTTTCCTTTATTTGTTTGCTAAATTAGAAAACATTTATTTTTTTCTTTTAAATGAATTTAATGTAAGGGCTCTGTGATAAACAATATTTTTTGGTTTTTCTTCGTGTGCGAACACAAACAAATCAGCAGGTTTCCCTACACGTGAACAGGCTACATACAATTGCCCATGTGAGAAACAATTATTTTCCCAATTCAAACCACACGCTTGCAAAGATTGTCCCTGCGCTTTATTGATGGTCATTGCAGTCGCACTGGAAACTGCAAACGTTTGAATTCGAATGGCATGTCTGCTGGTATCATCGGTATACGTGGAATTAAAACGTCTTCACCTTTGAATTTCCCATTTAAAATAGTGGCTCCAATGAATTTTAAAATTCTGTGGGATAATTGACCACCTCTTCTTCATTCATAATGGTATCAACTGACTTTAATGTGAATACTTCTCCTGGTATCTCTTTTAAAATGGCCTCATTAATTTTTGTAACGTCTTTGTTTTTTGCCGCCAATATAGCTCTTTCGCTCAGCCAAACATGTGTCTTGTATTGTTGTACAATGTTTGGAAAAACTTTTCGAATCAATTCTTCTTTTGATTGAACTACATTGCAAAAATTGGTTGGTAACATTATTAAGCCAGTTTCATTGCCTATCGGCATTTTTCCATCTCCAATTTTCAACAACTGCTTTGAAAATTCATTGGCTGATGTGAGTGTTCTCACATATCTCCACAGAATGGATGACTTTAAACATGCATTAAGCTCATCAGCAGCGGTGGATCGAGGAATTACTGGCAAAGTTTGCCGGAAATCACCAGCTAATAATATTAAGGCGCCACCAAAGAGCCATTGATTTCCCTCATACCCTTCATTGTACGATTGAATGCCTTCAATGATCTCTTGTGGGCCATAGGACATTCATCCCACACGACAATTTCACACTGTTGCAACACTTTGACCATTCCTGACGTTTTGGTAATATTACATGTTGGATTTTCGTTGAAGTTCATGTCCAAAGGCAACTTGAGCGCAGAATGTGCTGTTCTGCCGCCGTCCAACAACGCCGCGATTCCAGATAAAGTTTTTCCAGTGCCACCAGGCGCATCTAAGAAATACGTTTCACCACTTTTGTCTGCCATTGCTCGGATCAAAATGTCGTAAACATCTTTTTGTTGTGCGTTTAACTGTGGAACATTTGTTAGAACAAATTGAGTTAAATTATTGCGATCGAAATCATGTTCACGCAGCAAATCTCGATTATACAAATCTTGTAATTGCCGATATGGCGATAGCATGGATAACGCTTTGTTTGCAATTGTAAGGCAAATATCTTCGATCATTATGAGAGCTTCATTATGCATTTCTGGTGTTGTTAGCAAATGCGGATTCGATGTTGTTCTACGCATTCGATTCAAAATATCTTCCGTCATAAAATCTGCATAATTTGTCCACAATTCAGATGGGTTCGATGGGCTACACGTTACTATGATTATCGCAAAAAGTGTACGAATCTGATGAGGCGGTGCAATAATTGACGATTCAGCGAGCGTAGAATCTCAGTGAGCATGAGCGACGGCACGCCTCACGATAAGTTGGGCACTCTAATCCATCTACTGTTTTCAAATTTGCAAAGGATGTTGGTCCACGAACGTTGATTAATAGAAGACGCAAATAAAAACACTCGTCATGTCTTGAATGAATTGTATAAAGTCTTCCTAATGCATCGGTTTGAAATACATTTTGATGACCTGGAACTGGCTTCCCTTGCTTGCGTCTTGCAAAAACTTTGGTCGATTTATTCCATGTGTAATACTGTGGGACTTCCCCGTATAATAATTGACTGGCACATGTGTCACTTTGGCATAAAGCAAAAAAAGCAGTCAATGTAGTGACTGGTGGTGTAATTGCTCTTTGGAACGCAGTTTCGCTTAACGTCGTATGTTTTGTATTGCGATGTTTTGTTAACAGAATTTATGCCCTTCGTCTTGAATTACAAGTGTCCATAGATATACATTTTGCATTTTCTTGAATTGAAAAGTCAATATAAAAAAAAGAGCCTATGTCCTTCTCATTGTTTTTCTGAATAGTTTAAAAGAAAAACCAAGTAAATTGGTTGAAAATTACGTGAGTTATACGTAAATGCACAAAATATCAACTTAGTTTTATATATATAGATAAAGAGGCGTGGTGACAAAAGGCACCCTTAGCACCCTGCCCAACCCCCACAATGAAGGGTATTGATTTACCATTTGCTATTTACCCGAACACAGCTTCTATAATTTGTATATATGTATGTATATACCGAATCGCCCTTATCATAGCCTAACACATGATTTCGCCAAATACACAAAATAGGTGTATACACGTTCAGCATGCTCTCAGGCCTTTTCAAGAATCATTCTGAGAGTGTATAACTGGTCGGTCCTGCTTCTACCGGGACGAAAAACGCATTGTTCATCCCCTAAACTATCCTCAACCAAAGCTCTGGCACGTGTCTCTAACACTTTAGCAAAGACTTTTCCAGGGATACTTAAAATAAATATACCCTTGTAGTTGGCGCAATCTTTTGTCCCCTTGTTTACAAAGAGCGACAATCACTCCCATTTGCCAATCACCAGGTATTTCACCGCATTCCCATGGAACTTTAATGACACGTGAAAGTCATTGCACTCACTCTTTACCAGAAGCCTTTAGCATTTCTGGCCGGATTTCATCCAAACCGGTAGATTCGCCAACTTTTTGCGATTTGATCGCCAAAATCTCGACCATGGGTCTATCATCTTTCTGATGACATGGCTTGTTCGGGATTGAGCAATTCTAAAAAGTGCTCGCTTCATCTCCATCACTCATTGGAAAGCAGTGTACCGTCTTTGGTTTTGACTCCTTTCACGATATTCAACTTTCTTCCTCTGATTCGGCGAACGGTTGCCAGAAAATTTTATTTACAAATAGGCAGTCTAGTTTCAATGAATAGTTTGTTACAATTGAAAAACACGTATAATTACCTGAAGTATTTCACGAAACACACCTTCTAAAAGGTAGGAAAATAGACTTAAAGTATGAGTATTCAACTTGCAATATACTACCTACGCCACTCTGTTAACAGCTTATTTTAAATCTATTAAAACATTCTAAAATGTGGACAAATTCAACGATCAACAAAATCTCATTTAATAAAATGGAAAAAAATATTACAATGTTTCTATGTCTGTATGTATGTATGTATTATGTGTACATATGGTTGCGTATATTGCCAAATCTCTTAATAGCATGAAGGTTTGAAAATGTGGTAGATTTGGCATTGGCAATTTTTACTCCAGAAGAGATCACACACTAAAGTTCAAAACAGCGCGCTCTTATACTCACATACACACACTATTGCAGCGATAGCCTCTGCTGCAATTTTTAATACAATCTTCCCCGGGAAATGCAGATCATAACAATGAAAACTGCATCCAAATCCCTTCAGTGGTTCCCGAGATTATCCCAGTCATTCACGTTTTGGGGACTTCCTTTTATACGATGTAGGTTTTTTGATGAACATGAATATGCTTGCACTCCACTGGTGGGCCATTGATTGCAATGACCCACGCATATCTGTGATATTTTTATATCTCAAATAATTATATTTTTGCTTATTATTTCTCTTACAAGAATCATAGAATAATGATTTATACCTCAATCTCTTCAGTAGGAAATGTACTAATCGAGGAATGAAGTCATATTCAAATCAGTTGAGCCATTTCGTAGTCATATGTGTGTAAAGCATAGAAAAAATATTTTTGTCAGTAAAAAAAGCATATAAAATGGATTTAAAAGCCCAATAACGGATTCAGGATACTAAAATGTATCCTAAGTTATTCCTCTTCTTATAGATGTAGAGAAGAGTGAATTGATATAGACCAAAAACAAAACTGGACCTAGCACAGAGCCTTGAGGAACACCCAGCTTGAAGAACCTTATTTTGCTCCTTATATCATCTATCTTCACTCTTTGCGACCTATTTTCAAGATACGACCTAAACCAGTGAAGCATGAATCCACGAAATCCAGCTTTCTCCAGTTTTCTCAACAAGAAATTGTGGTTGACCATGTCGAAAGCCTTGGTAATGTCAATAAACAAACCAGCCGTACATTTTTTCCATCGAGGTGTGACATTATTTGGGAGCAAAACTGTAAAAGTGCATCTTCGGACCAAATTGAACTGGATTGAAAAAGCTTATTTTATCTAAAAATAACTCATTCTATTTTTCATTATTTTTTAAAAAATTTTGCTAAAGAAAGTGAGATGGGCCTATAGTTTCCGATTTCCGTAGCGGAACCTTTTTTGAGTAAAGGAATTACATCTGCACATTTAAGATCTTCAGGAAAGACCCCCTCAAACACACAACGATTAAAAACATTTGCCAAGACATCCACTATAAAACATGCAATTTTTTTAAGTACACAATTTGAAATACCATCGGCTTCGCACGAAGTCGAATTAGGTAACGTACTAATAACTTTCAAGATTTCGAAAGAAGTTATGGGCTGAAAAACAAAACTGCTACTATACAACGGTTCAGCACATCCACAAATTGAAGGACAAGTACAACAAATCGATTGGATAGGACACGGTTGAAGACTGTAGCCAACATTGGCAAAATAACAATTAAAAGCATCAGCAATAGCCAGTTTGTCATGTACTTCAGAGTCATCAATATGTAAAACAGTGGGTTTTTTAGAAGCAGTGGATTTATTCAGTAAGCTATTTACTACTCGCCATTCATTTTTCAAATTACCCTCTGCAGAGCTTAATTGAGCAAGGTAATAGTTATCGCGGCAAATAGGAATCTCTTTTTTTTAGTTCAACACACAGTTTCTTCCCTTTTAGACCCTGGTTATCAGGATACTTATTGCACTTTATTCTGAGCTTGTTTTCTCCTATAACTTTGTTTAATAGTGATCTAGATATCCGAGGGCAAAAATGAAGAACAAGATAAGATATGCTTTTTAAGCGAATCAATGAAGAATGAATAAGCGGTCGATGAATTGCTACAAGCATAAACGTCTACCCAAGATTCATGGCATAAATTATTTTTTAGTCTAGCAAATTCAATTTTCACTCTTTTTTGCGAGGAATTAGAAGATCTACAACATTTAGATTTCGAGATTGTTACTAAGAGTCCCGTCATACAGTGATCAATATATCAAGCCAAATACGCATTTTTCGCACTCATTGAGCGCAACATTACTGAGACGCCCATAAATATGACGCCCAGACAGCTTCCCGAAGCAAGCCTAGTGGGCTCATTAATAAAGCATGCTAGACCATGAGAAGCCAGTAAAGCCAAGCAGCTAGAGACAGAATCATTATCATCCAGAACTGTTAATGTTGAAGTCACCTACAACAATTAAATATTTCGATTTTTCCCTAGTTAAGAGGTCAGAAAACTCATTTAAAAAATACACAACATTAAACAAATGGAATCTATAGACACATAAAAACACAATTTCAATGGAAACCTTTAAAACATCAGCACTCAATAAATCAACACACAAGACATCATGAAATTAGTTCGATGTTACCTATATATGTACATCCGTAGCAATTCTAGCAGTTTTTTAAGGAAAAATCGCGATTCATAGGATGGGTTGCCAAATATCTACGTACATATTTCTTCTTCTTCTTTTACCTTGTCATTTTCCCTTTAAATGGGGCCTGCTCTTCCTGTTCTCAATCGCCAGATTCGCGTGCTCTGGATACTTATTGCCTCTCGGTTCCTCTTACTCAGGAACGCCGTTTCTTTTCCTTACTAGCTCGGATATATTCAGCGCGTTATTAACAGCGTGATCCTGGCTCCCTCCGGGATACATGTCGGTACCATCGAAGCCTGCCTTCCCCAAGTTTTTTTTCTGGTGACGTTACATGCTCATTTCCGCTACATGAAGTCTTTGCACATGCTGCTTTTGTGCTGCCCAACACTTTGCTTCGTATACCAATGCTGGCCTGCCTGCTATTCTATAAGGTTTCCGCTTCAGTTTATTGGATATTTCGCAATCGCACAGGACACCTGTAAGTGTCCGCCACTTTATCCACCCCAAATTTGCTTTGCTTTTGACATCATTATCAATTCTACCGTGTCGCGTCGGGTATGATCCGGTATAGAGAGCTACATTATTTCTCCTGCTCAGTTCCTTAAGTTTGCGCAGGCATTCCCCCCCAGTTTGGACTTGACGACAAGGGCATCAGTGCCTTGATGGATGCTTGACTGTCTGACATTACTGATTCGATTTTTTTTTAGATTAGATCGATTTTATTTACGTACCTTAGATGCATTACAAAAAAGTTTACAAAAATCAATTTGCATGGCATTGCCGTCTGCCTGATTGACATATAATATATTATTTTTAAACTCCAATAAAGTAACTATGCAATAGCAAAATGAGGTGGACTACCATCTATTAAAAATTCCCACTCAGTATTCTCTCCCGATATCGAAGTGCAATTTTGCAATACTGAAACATACTAAGAACATTTACATCGTTAAGAAGTGCTATGACTCGATTCTCCGCCAGGACATCGTTTCCAAAAAGGTATCTTCTTGTTTCCTGGAAAATTGCACATTTTCCCATAAAATGCAGAGTACCTTTCCTCTCTGTCAAATTTCACAAACTACAAAGCAGAGGTAAATCTTCTCTGTGAGGTACATAATTGAATTTTAAGAGTTCGCCCCGCAGCTTCAAGATCATCGATATTTCATCAATGCTGTGTTCTTCCCGAAAATAATTCTTCTGCAACAAGTTGTGGTTCAAACGGCTGTATATCGATATATGTAACGATCCCGCAGCTTCCTCTAAATACCTTTCCCTAGCCTGTGCATCGACTCCCTTGATGAGCTGACTAAGCAGTTCTTTTTTCACCACCAGCCGCCACACCAAGACGTTTCACTCCACAAACATCTCCCGCAGAGGTAATAACCGCTGTTGAAAACAGTTGCCATTCTTCCTCTACATTTGATGGAACAGTTGGAATTCGTTCAAACCTTTCAGATATTTGCCGCGCAAATGTCTCCCATATCTCATCGTCCTGTAGCCTCTCCCATCGCATGCGTGTAACCGTCCTTGGTTTGCGCTTTGATAGGGGAGGCACTCTCTCGCTAAGATACAATTTGCACAGCACTAAGTGATGATCAGTTGACAGTTCGGACCCTCTCAATACGCGAACATCACAAACTATTCTCTTCAGACACGATGGTATCACAAAGAAATCTATCAGTGACTTTTGCTGAAGACTTTGACGGTACCACGCGTATTTGTGAATATCTTTGTGTGTAAAGAAAGTGTTTATGATGGATAAGGCATTTTCCAACAACTTCTCTCCGTTCGCGTTTTGATCAGGATCACCATTCCTCCCAATCACAGTCTCTCATGTCATAACATCCACACCCA
Source organism: Brachypalpus laphriformis (assembly GCA_945910035.1). NCBI lineage: Eukaryota > Metazoa > Arthropoda > Insecta > Diptera > Syrphidae > Brachypalpus > Brachypalpus laphriformis. The sequence continues at coordinate 43,658,420 of OX246756.1, forward strand.
CGTGAGCATTGAAGTCCCCCATTAAGACAAAACAATCCATGTTCGCAACCTTTTCAAGGGCAGCATCAACTTCATCTAAGAAAGCTGCATACCCTGACTGCAGGTTCGGTTTGCATACAACTGCACCAATGCCAGAGTTAATCTTTCAAGCTTGAGCTTTAAGATCGCAACTCTCCCTCTTAATGGTATCTACTCCAATACTCTGTCTGTCAACCTGGGACTTGTGAGTATCCCCACTCCCGCCCGAGCAGACATTGAGGGTGCGACTCCTGACAGAAAGAGCTTCACCCATGTGAAAGGTCCACAGTTTTAGAACCTCTCTGCTTTGTTGAAGACACGCCAACTATATCTAGTCGACTTTTAACAGCCTCCCCAACAAGCTCAAGGTCCTTCCTTGTGAGCAATGACACGTTCCATGCGCCTATCCTAAGTCGATGCCCTTGTCGAAATTCAGAGAATCCATCTGTGCACCTGTCGGTGCATACCGCGCTCACCCCTTGACTCCAGTAATGGTTCGCGAGACCATTGACGGAAAGCTCGTAGACATTTCGGGTTTGACCCGGCTGGATGCCGAGCCGGATAGACCGACCACCAGACGCTCGCAAACTGACACCCTTTAGGCCTGGCTCCAAAGGATCCTCTGGTTTACCAGGTTTCGCAATATCCGAGGCCAGTCTTCTTCTTTTTGCCATCATGGGGTGTCACTATGTTAGCCGTGACTGGATTATAAGGATGGGAATAACTATTTAAGTTACCCCATCCGCACATTCCAGTCACGTTAGCCGCCCCCCACCGCGAGGAGGTCAGCTGCCAGGGGGGCTATACAAATAATAATAATAATAATAATAATAATAATAATATCACAAAGTGTTTCCTAACTTTCCTCTGGCGATCAGTACTATGCCATCAGCATAGGCTTGATAATTGATCCTGCGTTTGATTAACTTATCAAACAGTTCGTCCACAACAAGAATCCACATTAGGGGTGATAGTAGTCCACCTTGTCGGCATCCCCCTGTGATGCTAATCTTGAATGTTCCTTGTCACGTGTGAGTCTGCTAATCTTGTGCTCAACAGCTCAGGCATTCACTGTTCTGTTGACACCTTATTTTCCCAGAGCTCCATGAAGTGTTATCAAATGCTCCTTTGTCTGGAATGCACAAAGTACTACTTTTTTCGTTTCAAGACCACTTACTCCTGCCCGCATGAAATTAACAGTGGGGCTTACATCTAAAAGTCTTTAAAAAGTTCTACATATTCTCCTTCAAAGTAAACAAACCTGCTTTTAACGACTGTTTTAAAAGAAAAAAAAAATCCACTTCCTGTCCCATTTTATCCTAACACAGAATCTTTGCACTCATCCTAACATGGCACTCAAATATTTGTCCACTTAAAAGTTCAATGTTCCCCCAGAGTATCCTCTTAGCGTCGGTACCTGCATCCAGTTGACATCTCCATACCGAACATATGTTGTGTGTGCCTTGCATTTGCATAGTTGTTACCAAGTTTCTTGCCCTCTTTTTTGGGAACCTTATCCCGGACATGTTACCACTCAAGGTAAAAACTTTTAATTCTCAGCGAAGAATAAAACGAAAAACAACATAATGTCTATTTGAGTGGAACTCCTTAACACCTTAACGATGTAACTTTGCTTTAAAACCAACAACGAATGGATATTTAAAATTCAGTAAAATTTATCGAATTCACTTGTTGGGGTTAAACATTGTAGGCACGCCTCGTGCCACCACTTAAAGCCCACCAGACACCAAGCCCTAGTCGGTGGAACATGAATTTTAAAGTAATTATTGCTACATCTCTGGCCATGCAATGCATGGTTCATAAGGTTCACCCACCCACACAGGAGCCCACGCAACCGTAAAATTTAACGACGACTTGTATACGAGTATACGAGTAACTTACGTGTAATCATTAGGAACGTCAGATTTCACACAATTCCCTGCGAAGCGTGTACCCACCTACTACAACAATGACGGCAAGCAACAGTGCCAAATGTCAGAGTTCCCTCCCTGATGCATACACATGTTACTATACGTTGTCGCCCCACCACAGACGTTCCAGGAATCCCTTCTTCTTTAAAATAAACCTTCCGTAACAAAGGCCCACCACCCCAAGGCAGTGGGGTAACGTAAGTAAGGGAGAGGAAAAAAAAAATCCGCCTCTCAACAATTTTTATCTGTATCCAGGATAATTGTTTATCCAGGTCTAAAACTCCCTGAGAAGCGCACAACCTGCAGCTTCATCATCACCGCATCCAACCCTCCTTCAGAGTGCTGGAAAGGTGGGTGGGGGTGGGGGTTGCCTTACGTTTCTCTGTGAGAGTTTAGATGAAGGCACAATTATCATCGTTTGTTGGTTGTCTCGGTTGGAGTTTCTTCGATACCCTCTCTGCGTGCTATTGCAACCCTGTAATGGCAGGCAACCTGAATGTTGAATGTCAAGTGCGGGTTTGCTTACTGTAAGATAGTACCTGATGGTTGTTGAGTTCAATATGTGTATAGAGGAAGAATTTCACAGAAAATTTGCAAGAATTCCATGCGAATGTAGCAAAACAAAGCTCCAATAAGGAACGAACACTTAACAAAGAACGGAATGAAGTAGGGAGCAGGATTTCATCGAGATTTATACTACATCTAGAAAGTGGATCGGAAGGGGTTCCTACCCTTGTTTGCAATGCCATAGAATTTCTGTAATTAAATACCTTAAGGGCTTACAATTGGCATTCCAAAAACGAAGGCAGCATGGGCTGTTTTAACTTAAAAAAAATAAAAATACTATAAGGAGCAACCGAGTTGTGGAAGCTTAATTAAAATTATAAGGTAGAAATAAATTTAATAGAGTATCTGTTTACATTAAATTTAGGGTTGAGAGAGATAGCATTCTCGTGGTATAACAACAAATAGATCTAAAATAATGCTTACAAATAATTTCAAAACTGCTAAATGGAATGGAATTTGGAAGATATACCGAACTCGAGGAAACCAGACACCACCGTACAGATTTTATACGACATAATGCTAAATATGGTTGGGCTCTTCGGGCCCGAAAATTCACTTTGAGTGAAAGATACAAAGTTGTTCAAAATAAATCAAGAGGCAAGTAGAGTAATCTTTACACAAGGTTAGGTTAGGTTAGATTTGGCTGTCTGCACGACGGTGATGACAGAATTAGCGCAGTAAAGGTCCATTGTGATGCCAAGGATCTACCATTAGACTACTCAGGGATTACCAAACAGAGCTTTTGATGAAGCGATGGATGCTCATGGCGCCTAAGGACGCTAAATCGCCGAGGTAATCAAGCAAGGGTGTCCCTAGATGGAGCATTCTTTTACGTGATAGAGCAGGACATGCGCATGCGAGGTGAAGCATGGTTTCCTCCTCCTCCTCGTCCTTACAGCTCCTGCAGAAGTCGTTGGAAAAGAGGCCAAGTCTTTTGACATGTTGGTCTATTAGACAGTGTCCCATGAGGACACCGATAACGAAGCTGATCTGTAATCGTTTTAGCTTAACCAACTCGGCACTACGATTTTAGTCCAGCTTAGGCCAGATCTGCCTCTAAATGTGACACGTTGAGCCAATTTCCCATCTGAGGTTGGTTTTGCTAATAGCGTTCAGCTTTAGTAGATGCTTACATGTAGCGAAGGGCATACCAAGGGCTTGCTTATCTGGCAGAATCCTTAGAGTAGTACCCTGTCTGGCGAGCTCGTCAGCCCTGCAGCCTCCTGGAATGTCTCTGTGGCCCGGCACCCAGCATAGGTGAATATTGAAGTGCTCTGTCGTCTCCATAAGAGATAAACGACAGCTTAAGGCGGCCTTTGAAGAGAAGGAGTACGATTCCAGGGACTTGATTGCCGCTTGACTGTCAGTGAAGATGCGAATATCCCTGACAGATAATACATTACACCTAAGCCAGGACAGGGCTTTCTTAATCACCATGATTTCCGCCTGAAAAGCGGTATAATGATCTGGGAGGCGGAAAGAGATGCTCAGATTGTGCTTTTCGGAAAAAACACCACAACCCATCCCACCTCGGTCTTAGAGCCATCTGTGTAGAAGTCCACCGAATTACCATCATCACTTACTTACTTACTTAGATGGTTACACTACGGTCCGTGGTGGACCTGGGCCTTAACCAACAAACCTCTCCAGCCAGCACGGTTACGAGGCAGCTGCCTCCAGTTGCGCACGCCAATTTGGTTGAGGTCCCCCTCCACTTGTTTGCGCTACCTACCTCGTCCATGGTAGGTCCTCTTCTGCGTCGTCCATCCGGGGTGGATTCGAAGACTTTCTTAGCGGGAACGTTGGGCTCCATCCACTCTAAATGATACAGCCATCTTAACCGCTGCACTCGAACTCTTCTGGCTAAGTCGATGTCTTTGTACAGGCCGTATAGTTCGGCATTGTACTTTCTCCCCCACTCACCGTCTATGCAGACGGGACCAAAGATCGCTCGAAGAACTTTTCTCTCGAAATAACCAAGGGCATCCTCATCCGGTTATGTCAAAGCCCATGCCTCTGCGCCATACAGCAGGACTGGGATGATTAATGTCTTATGGAGAGTTACCTTAGTAGTTCGAGATAGGGCTTTGCTACTCAATTGCCCTTTTAGCCCATAGAAACAACGATTGGCAAGAGTAATTCTTCATGTCATCTCCCTACTGATGTCATTTGCGGAGCTGACTATAGAGCCTAGGTAGACAAAATCCATTACTACCTCGAAATTGCATCTGTCTATTGTGGCGTTCTGTCTAAGACGCCGATGTTGGGTGTCCTTTTTGTAGACAGTTTATATTTTGTTTTGCTTTCATTGGCCGCTAGACCCATCTTTGCTGCCTCGATCTAAATACTCGTAAATGCCCGCTGGGTTCTTCCGATTATGTCAATGTCATCGGCATAAGCGAGTAGTTGTACAGACTTGAAGAAGATTGTACCTCCGGGGTTGGCTTGTGAGTTTCGTACAATTCTCTCAAGTACTATGTTGAAGAGATCGCATGATAGCGCTTCACCTTGTCAAAGACTTTTCCTGACATCGAATGATTCGGTGATGTTCTTACCGACTTTGATGGAGCAGCGAGAGTTCTCCATTGTTATTCTGCACAAACGGACGAGCTTGGCAGGGATGCCAAGACTAGACATGGCTCTGTATAACTCGTATCTATAGACGCTATCATAGGCAACTTTGAAATCGATGAAGAGGTTGTGCGGCCTGAAACCGCACTGATAAGGACCTATCAGGTTGTTGACGATCGGTTTTAGGCGTTCACATAATACGGCAGACAGGATTTTATATGCGATGTTGAGGAGACTTATACCTCTGTAATTGGCGCAGTTCAGAGGGTCTCCTTTCTTTACGATCGGGCAAACGATGCTGAGGTTCCATTCATCGGGCATACTTTCGTCCGACCAGATTTTTCAGATGAGCAAGTGCATGCTCCTTACCAACTCATCTCCTCCTGCCTTGAAAAGTTCAGCGGCAAGGCCGTCGGCTCCAGCAGCTTTGTTGGATTTGAGTTTAGATATCGCTATCCTCACTTTATTCTGATCAGGTTGAAGGGAATCTTGACTGTCATCGTCACTGTTGAATGGCTCATTTTGCCTGACAGCGGAATATTGGTCATCATCGCCGTTTAACAGTCTGCAGAAGTGTTCCTTCCATATCCTCAGCACCGACTGCGATTCTACTACTATATTGTCATTTTCGTCCTTGCAGGCTTCTGTTCTGGCTTTGATACCCTGGTATGTTCTTTTTACCTTTTGGTACAATTTTCGAACATCATTCTTGCAAAAAAGTCTCTCAATCTCCTCGATCGAGCGCTTCTTATGCTCTTTTTTCTTCTTTCTCAGAAGTCGATGTTCCTCTTTTCTCCTGCGCACGTAGAGCTCGTAAGCAGCTCTAGTCCTTCTATGCAGCGCCGCTTTGTACGCCTCTTGTTTAGCTGCATGTGCTTGCCGGCATTCCTCATCAAACCAGGGGTTTCGTTGTGGTGGCCGAGAGAAACCCAGTACATCAGAGGCGGCATCACTGATGGCTTGTTGGCAACGCTGCCACTGATTTCTTGTGAATATCGAGACGTGGGAACCGCGAACTAGCTACGACAAAGTTTCGTCCCGCCGTAAAGTCGACTAGCCTGAGTCCGTTGTCGAATGTGATGTCGTGCAGGCTGTGCTTTCCGACCACGCTACTAAAGATGTCGTCTCTTCCTAGCTTTGCATTAAAATCACCTCTGATAATTTTAACATCGTGGCTAGGGCATTGTTCATACGTCTTGTCCAAGAGCTGGTAGAAGTCATCGTTGGTCGCGTCGTCCATCTTCTCGTGAGGGGCGTGAACGCATATTAGGCTAATGTTGGCAAATTTAACCTTCATACGGATAGTCATAAGACGCTCGTTCACATGCCGGAAACTCAATACTTTTTGCCAATCATAAATCTGCATCCGAATAGACGCTGTCCTTGTTGTTTGTAGCAATCGCCGTAGTAGATGTCGCAGTTTTTCATACTCCTTCTGCCCGGCCCATCCCATCGCACTTCTTGGATGGCGATAATGTCTGCTTTGAAACACTCTAGGGCATCCGCAAGTTATTCGGCTGCACGTTGTTTGTAGAGGGACCTAACCTTCCACGTGCAGACACGAAGATCATTGTCCTTTTTACGTTTGTTTGCGTCGTCAACAGTTAAATCATCCGTATCTGTTGGTTGCTTCGTAACCGAAGGTTTTTTACGTGGTAGGGAAGTTAACTCGACGGCACAACCCCCAACCTGGAGGACCAGATCCTTTTTTTCAACCCCTAGGACGAGGGGCCGGATACACCGATGCCAGTAACCCACTTCGGTGATATGAGCGCTGCCGTTGGCCCATTAAGGGTTCATCCACCACCATCTCTTACCCTGACGTAGTATTGAAAATCCTTACAAACCTCAGCTCCAAATATGTTGAAGTAGCTCCGGTAAGGTATCCGCTGGTCTGTAGACGTCACCGTTGATTCCATCGAGAGAATTCATTCATCATCATTTCATCAATGAAGACGCACTGGCACACCTTTTTAAAATAATTGGGGCAATACCGTCAACACATGCTCGATTATTGAACGACCAGTGTACACAGACCGAAAATGCTGCTGATCATTCCAGTCCTGCTTTAGGACACTGAAACATGGACTTTATTGAAAGCGAATGGAGATGTCCTTGGTTGCTTCGAGAGAAAAATTCTTCGTAAGATATTCGGTCCTGTTTGCGTTGACCGGTTTCGGAGGAGTAGATTCAATGATGAACTATACGAGCTATACAGCGGCATCGACCTAATCGAAAAACTGTGTGCTGGATGTTTGATATGGCTAGGACATGTAGAGCAAATTTACACCAACCTTTCGGCCCGCAGAGTCCTTGAATCTAACCCAGAGGAATGACGTAGTAGAGATCTTCTTCGCCGTAGGTGGCACGCATAAGTTTAAGGGCACCTCGATCAACTTGGAGTGCACAATTAGAGGCAATTAGCTAAAGACGGAGCTATATGGAGAGGCTTGTCGGTTGAGGCCCAGGTTCACATCGGACTGTACCGCCACCTAAAAAGTAAGTAAGCATACTTACTTCATGGATGCACTTCGAACTATTCGGGCCAAATTTGACTTGATTTTGCATTCGGGTTTGATTTCCAAGATGAATTTGTTTCGATTACGTACTAGGTTTCTTTAGATTTTTACTGAGCAGCAGATTAACCACTACACCATTTCACCCCCAATTTCTTATCCTTTTCGGTCATCTGTTTGTCAAAATGTTTGAACGGCCAGATTTAATTCTGAATGATGAACATTAGCGCTATTTAAGAGCGTATAGCATCAAAGATGCTTCAAGTAACGTTTATTTCAAAACCCAATGGAAACAAAACTGCAACAAAAATCTCCACAACATTGGCTACTGAGTGGCACGCATTTGAAACTCTCCCACTGTTTGTCAGTGATATATCCTTCTTTGCACATCCCCCTGACCTTTCCCTTTCTTCCTATTATTTTCCTTTCTTTACAGCAAGCATTCAGACCTTGACCATAACAACAAACCACAATAACCTCCTTCTAGCCTCGCCCAGATAATAATTCATTTTCATACTCTCACCTCTCGTAAGTGTCTATTCGTGATGTCCCGCCACAAAGCGTACCTATGTATACTCCTTCGCATAGGTCGGTGCAGCGTTAGTGAGTTACTTCCTCTCAAACATACATGGGTTCCACATGCACAAGTTGCAGCTGGAGCAAACTCCAAGGAACCATCTCTCTCCCAGCCAACTCGCCTCTGTCTATGTGTGTGGAACGATTCCTTCGTTTCACGAATTGTTGCCTGGATGCCTTGACATTAACCATATGTAATAGAGCGTAAATTTATCGCATTATTACGGCGATAGTTTATTACAGAAATGTGTATCCGCTCGTTGTTGGCCTGGATGATGGCGCGGTGGTAGTGGTAACCTAACCACGAGACACGTTAATGTTTGCGTTCGATTCAAAATCAATGAGCTTCGATTTTTTATCGCTTCCCTTTGAGTTTTCCAGGAGAAAAGAGTAAGAACTCCTCCGACAATTGCTATACATTGTGTGTGCGTGTGTTGTGGTTGGTACTCTTTTTTTCGGGGGGAATTATTGAGGATAAATAATGTACCGCTGCAAGGAGGTTATCCATAAGGTTATCTATTAATGCGCCAGTCGCGTCGGTACGATTGTGGATTGTTCTTAACGTTACGGTAAAGTGTTAATAAATTTCTAAAATTGGATGTGCTGGTGCACGGCTAATAAAGTCTGGATTGGTGTCATAATTTTACTTTGGAAATGTATTTCCTCTGCTGAACGTATTTCCTTCGAGTAATAGGTAGGGACGGCAATGATAGATGGATGCGGTGTGTAGGCGAATTGGTATTGAACATAGGTAGAGTGGTTAGAAAGTCTAAAGAAAGGTGACCCTAAAAATGAAAAACCAAAATAAGAGGAATCATCATTGGCCATTCAAAGGGCGGAGGACCATTTACTAGTATGTAGTACTATATGAAATTCGTAGATAGGTTTTAATTCGTTGCTAGGAGGAAAGGAAGCAAACCATGCTTTTACACATTTTACTGGAATTTCTTTGTTCTTCGTAGAAAACGAGTAAGCACTTCAGTGAGCCCATCTTGAAATGGTACGGTGACCCATGTGGCCCTTTCTCCACAGGTTGGATTCTTTAAGGCGCAGAGCACCCATCGCGGCTGGTTTCTTAACAAATAAGTTCAGTGGAATCAGTGCGAGAATTGTTTCAGGTGCTGCGGTCGGGGTGGTTCGAATGGCGCCAGTGGTTGTATGCAAGCAAGTCTCTGGATTTAAGTCAACTCCTTGAGATGTGCGGTTTTCTCTGCTATTAGCCACTTGACAATGCGCTCATATATTACAATGGGTCTGACTATGGCTGTGATATCCAGTGGATGATGGTAGGTTTGGGTCCCCATTTTTTTCGGAAAATTCTGCTAGAAGCATAGAACGCAATGTACGCTTTCTTTATTCTTTCATTCTATTATCCCTCCAGCTCAGTTTGCGGTCAAGTATGTATCCTAGATACCATGCATTGTCCGAGACTTGGAGTAGAGTGCCATCGAGTCGTAGGTGTCCGAAATCTGGGAAAATTCTTTTGTTGGTGAAGAGGACCACCTCTGTTTTCACTGGCTTACGTTCAATCCACATCTTTTCGTCCAGTTATGGAGGGTATCCAGGGCCGATTGTAGAAGCTCGGTGAATATGTCGAAGAATTTGCCGGGCGTTAGTAGGATGATGTCATCTGCGTAATCAACAACTTTTACTCCGCTATGTTCTAATTTCAAAAGGATCTCGTTTGCGACTAGAGTCCATAGTAGAGGAGATAGGACCCCTCCTTGCAGGGTTCCCGTAGAGGCCAGTGCATTTACTTGCCTGTCACACACCTCCGAGTTGATGTGGCTCATCTTGAGCATACATTCTATCCAGTCGGAGAGTGTGGAATCTATTCTGAATCGGTCTAGTGATAACTTTATCGATTCCGTTTTCACACTGTTAAAGGCTCTTTCCACGTCTAAAGAGGTCGCTAGTTTAAATGTTTAAATGTTTATTCTTTATTTATAGTCCTACACAGTAAGATACAATCTCGTTTAAGCCAGTGTAAGCTTCAGTATTACGATACTATTTGTATATTTACATTTCTGTTACTAAGTGACAATTCAGCTGTATCTCAGTAATATACCATATATATATATCTATATATATATATATATATATATATATATATATATATATATATATATATATAGTATAATCTCAGTGTGAATTCTTTGTGGCAGAGTGATTGCTACCACTTCGTGCAGAACTGTTTACCGTCTTAGATGTACTACTGTTGCCTGAATAATTTGACTACTTTAGGTTAGGTTAGGTTGAAGTGGCTGCCAGCTGAGAATCACCAACACACTTTGACCAAACATAGGTCCATTGTGATACCACATGGATCATGGGAGAAAGTTTCTCCTACCTACTCGTTAAACCATTTTGAGTTTCTTATGAAGCGTAGGAGGCTCTTAATGTCGATATTTTTCAGGTCGCCTATGTCGTTGTAATAGGGGGCTCCAAGGTGAAGCTTTCTTCTACGAGAGAGAGCTGGGCAGACGCCTAGCCTTGCAGCATGCTTGCCTATTAGACAGTGTCCAGTGATGACACCTATTATATCGCCGATATGCAATCTGTTGAGAGAAATTAAATTCTTAGAAATTCTTCTTCCAGCTTCGGGCACATTTGTTTTGTCGCTAGACATGTGGGTCCACTTGTCCACCTAAGATTCGTACTCTCGATAGCACCCAGCTTAAATTTGAGTTATTGGTATTCCTAAGGAGCCTTTGTCCGGCAGGATGGGTATAGTTGTTCCTATTCTGGCAAGTTCATTGGCCTTACAATTCCCTGGTATGTCCCTATGCCCCGGCACCCAACATAGGTGAATATTGAACTGCTCAGACATCTCCACGAGAGACGATCGGCAGTCTAGAGCTACTAAGGATTTTATAGAGCTCGATTCCAAGGATTTGATTGCTGCTTGGCTGTCTGAAAATATGCGAATATATTTAGCAGTCTGGAACACGCTACAATGATTTGAAAGACGGAAGGAAAGCTTAAGATTATGCCTGTCAGAGAAAACACCTCCACCACCTCCGTCCTTGGATTTTGAGCCGTCAGTGAAGAAGTGGATTGACGCATCTTCTAAAAATGCATCATCATTCCAGAGTGGTCTGGAGGGGATGGTGACGAGGAAGTTCTTGTCAAAGTTTAGACGTGGGATGGTGTAGTCCGCGTTTTCGGGAGAGAATTTGAATTTATTCAAAGTGGAAGTGTGGCCAAATTCTTTTCTTGACCACTGTTGGGTAGCTTCGAGGCGATCGGCTGCATTCGCTGCCATTTGCTTGCTAAATATATGGAGGGGTAATACATATATATCCAGTTAATAAAACACAATAAATAATTGGAATCTAGGTAATTCAACTTTATTGCACCACTAAGACACGTGCTCGCTGACAGACGATCGTTTTGAGACAACCACTGTCAAAGTCGCGCCTTTGCCAGATTAACGACACAGTCTTACCAAGTACGTGCTATACCTAAGAGTTGCCAATAATGCTGAATATATAACACTCTTCCCTCTTTAGATGTGGGGTAGACCGAAACGTGATGGTGGCCTTACAACTCTGCCATAAAGAGTGGTTGGAGAAACAAGTGGATGGGGTGATAATGATTCTTCAGTTGTGCCGGTATCGGTGGCTGCTGTTGTAGACGTACTCGTGGTTGGACTGCCGTGGGTGGTGGTCGGCGTTTGTTGGGTTGGTGGACTGTGAAATTGGTAGCTGGTACTGGGGACTTCTGAACGCGTCGGGATGATGTCTAATCCAGCTGATTTTTCCGAAGCTTCCCTAGCCGAACTGGTGACTTGTAGATAGATAGATAGATAGATTTTTATTTATGTACTTCACTATTAATACCAAGTTTTAACAAAAAATCAATAAACATGGCTTTGCCGTCTGCCTGATTGACAACATTAAATAAATTCAAAACTAAAAATTGACTAAAATATGTATGTATATTTGTGTATTTCTTTTATTTTAAGCGATTTTAGAAATCTTCATTAATGATCCTTTCACGATAATTTAAAGCAATTTTGCAGTACTGGGTTAGCTTAAATACGTTTGGTTCGTTCAGAAGCATAGAAACTTAATCCACCGACAGAACATTACTTCCAAAGATATGTCTCCTAATTTCGTTTAAAACTGGACACTTCCCAAGAAAATGTATGACATCTTCTCTTTCTGCCAAGTTGCACAAGTTGCATAGCACTGGTAGGTCTGCTCTGTGTAGAATATAATTAAGCTTTAGAAGCTCTCCTCGTAATTTAAACACAGTAGCTATTTCCGGTATACTGTATTCATCGCGGAAGTAGGTATTTTCCTGCAGGTTATGACTTAAGCGGCTGTAGATCATTCTATGCAGTGATCCCGAAGTTTGCTCGAAATGCCTGAACCAAGCCTTTTCGTCCATACTTGCGATGAGTTGATAAAGTTGGGGTTTCCAGTCTCCGCTATTATCCAGATCCAAATGGTGACTTGTATATCTAAGGGTTCATACTCGTCATTTAAGCCTCGAGGTCTTCCTTCGACTTGGTCGCGTATCTGGTCCACTCGCCGTCTTGCTATCTGATTTTTCGACGTTTAGACAACGTACGACACTGGTCCGGTTACTTCGATGATCTTCCCCTTTATCCATCTTGGTCCACGCGAATAATTGCGGATAAACACTGCATAACCTATATTAAAAGTTCGTACTCGCTTGCCCGTTCCTTCTGTTTGTTCTTCATTACGTTGCCGTAAGTTATCTGGATGCTTCCTTCCCATTAACAACTCCGCTGGTGTTCTACCCGTTGCTGCGTGAGGCGTCGTATGTTGCTTAAATAAGAATCTTTGTAATTTTAATTGCATATCCCTCTCCCCTAGGTTAGCTAATGACGCTTTCGTGTAACGTACCATTCTTTCCGCCTGTCCATTACTGGAGGGATGATAGGGTGCAGTGGTATTAAATTGTATTCCATTGTTTTTATAGAAGTTTCTAAGCTCCTCGGAAACAAATGCCGTTCCATTATCTGAGATAACTCTCCTTGGTATCCCATGGGTCATGAAAATCTCCCTCAATTTCCGAACAACTTCGGCCGCTGACTGCTGAGTGACTAATTTTACCTCCAGCCATTTTGACATCGCGTTTACTACTAGTAAAAACGTGTGGCCCTGGAAGGGACCTGCAAAATCCAAATGAATCGTGGACCAAGGGTTTGGTTCTGAGTTGAGATACTGCCGTGGTGCTACTGGCGGATCTCTTTGACATGGCTCACACTGTCTGACCTTTTATTGTATCTGTTGGTTCAGCTTAGGCCACCATACATAGCTACGTGCGAACGCTTTCATATTGGTCATTCCGGGGTGGTTCGCATGGAGAAGGTCCAGAATATGATCTTGAAACTTATGTGGTATTACCACCCGGCTGACCCACAAAATACAGCCCTTATGTGTAGACAACTCGGTTCTCCTTTGGAAATAGGGTTGAAACTCGTCTTCCATTTTCAACGGCCAACCTTGTAATATCCAACGCATTACCCTCGCAAAATGCCGTTCCTTCGCCGTCTCGCGCGCAATCTCCTCGGCCCGGACTACGGGGGTTAAGTGTGACGCCTGTCCTTCCAGAAGTAGAATATCCGCGGGGCCATTTGGTTCTTCCCTAGCCCCCGATAGTGGTAGTCGACTAAGGCAATCTGCGTTAGCATTTAACCTTCCAGATCGATATTCTATCTCGTAGTCATAAGTTGCCAACAATAATCACCATCTTAACATGCGAGGCGAAATCATAGGTATCTGGAATCGGTTTTCGTTTATTGAAAATCCCTAATAATGGTTTATGGTCCGTTGTAATTAAAACGGATCGGCCTGCAATGTATTGGTGGAAGTGTTTAACTCCGAAAATTATTGCTAACGCTTCCTTATCGATTTGAGCATAGTTACGCTCGCTAGTCCCCAGTGTGCTGGACGCATAGGCAATTGGTCGCTCATTTCCCTCCGAATCTCTGTGTGCCAGCACCGCACCCACACCATATGGGGACGCATCGCAAGAAAGTATCAGTGGTTTGTTTTCATCATAGTGAATCAGGACTCTTTCCGTCCTAAGTAATTCCTTAAGTTCATTAAATACCTGAGTGTGGGTTTTTATCCAGGCCCACGAAACGTTCTTATCTAGTAGCCTATGTAATTTTTCTGCTTTGGATGCCTTGTTCGGTAAGAATTGGCTATAAAAATTTAGCATACCCAGAAATGACTGCAACATTTCCATGTGTTTCGGAATGGGTGCATTCTGAATAGCCTCCACTTTAGATTTATTTGGTGCAATCCCTGCGCTGGAACTGTGATATCCCAGAAAATCGATCTCCGTTTTTTTGGATTCACATTTTGACTTCCGAACTGTTAAATTTGCGCCTACCAATTGATCTAGAACACATTCGAGATTTTTATCATGTGTCTCCGCATCTTTCCCAGATACAATAATGTCGTCGAGAAACACCATTACTCCCGGTATTCCATGAAGCAAATTCTCCATAAATTTTTGGAAGATACCGGGTGCCGCTGAGACCCCAAATGGCAACCTTTTTACTCTAAACAAGCCTTTATGGGTGTTCAACGTGAGTAATTCGGCCGTAAAATCATCTACCCTTAATTGTTCATACGCTTGCCGAAGATCCAGCTTTGTAAATACTTTTCCCGACGATATTGCCGCCATGACCTCCGAATAAACTGGCAATGGGTACGCGTTTGGTTTAATTACCGCATTAACGGTGCCATCAGGCGAACCCCACAGGCGGATCAGTAGAAATGCGGTGAAGTGGGAGGGTTGTGATCCCTAGTTTTCGGATCATAACCTCGCTGATAAAAGGAAGAAGAAGAAGAAGATTAACGGTGCCATCATCATCATGCTTTAAGACCGGCACAATAGGTGTTGCCCAACGAGAAAACTCCACTGGCTCTAGGATCTGTTGTTGAATCAACTTGTCGATTTCTTCCTCTACCCTTTTCCTCAATGCAAACGGTACTTGGCGATGCTTCAAGAAAATGGGTGTGACCCCGGGTAATAGCTCAATGCTGACAGCTGGCCCTACGTGGGCTCCTAAGTCCTCATTAAAGACGCCTGCGTATTTGCCCTTAATTTTTGTCCAGTTACCGTTCATATCCACCACATGCACCCCTTTGACATATATGCCCAACGGCAAAAACCAATTTCGTCCCAACAAACTTCGATCTCCACCTGAAACTACAACAACCGGCAACAGACATCTTACTTTTTTAAACATCACATTCACCTGGGTAGTTCCTACAACTTTTAGTTTTTTCTCTGACCATGTTTGTAGTATCAGCGAGGAAGTAATCAGCTTCTGATCCTTCTTCTTAATGTTTTCCCATGTCCTATCTGAGATGACGGTTATGGACGCCCCTGAATCGACCTCAAATTCTTCCAGGACGCCATTAATACTTAGTTTTTCTGTTATTATTGACGGATGCGCTGCAGATGTGTTGAAGACCGGAACGTTATTAAGTTCGTAAAAATAGTCATCTGCTGTCCCACCCTGTGAGACCGGTGGCTCTTGTAATATATGAATTTTGTGCTCCTCCTCTCTCTGACTACTTTTTCTCCTATAGCAGGCACTGCTGCTGTGACCTTTCCGTAGACAAAAGTCACAGTTTTTGTCTTTAAAAAGACATTTTTCTTGTGGGTGGTTGCCTTCGCAGCGAAAGTATTTGCGAAAATTCCTCGCTTTATAGCCTTGTTGGCTGGTGCGAATCGACACCACCATAACCTCATTACTACCACGTACATCGAGTACATTCATACATTTTGAAAATCCAATTTTGGCTCACTGAAAAGCCTCTTTTGTAAATCTTCCTCGGAAACTCCACATACCATCTGGTCTCGTAACATATTATTCAGCTCCACAAAATTGCAGTGCTCCGATAGCTTCCTTAGATCTTTCACGAAATCCGCTATCGATTCGCCCATCTTTTGACACCTCTTATGAAACGTATAGCGTTGCACAATTTCATTCGGTTTTGGGTGAAAATGACCATCTAATTTTTCCGAAATTTCCTGGAAGGTCATGTCCTTGGGTGTCAGTGGTGTTAACAAGGAGCGAATAATCTCATACGTCGCTTCTCTGACACATGCAAGGAAAATTGCTTTTTCTTGTGCTTCATTTTTAATCCCATTTGCCTCAAAGAAAAACTGCATCCGCTCTTTGTAATTATTCCACGACATGGCTGCTGGTTGGAATTGGTCTAACCTCCCAAAAGCCGACGAAGGTGCCGTCTCGGTATTTACATTTGCTCCTCCAGTATCGTCGTTCATGCTGTCTTTTATTGCTTTTTTCCTCGTCGCCAGTAATATATATCCAGTTAATAAAACACAATAAATACTTGGAATCTAGGTAATTCAACTTTATTGCGCCCCTAAGACACGTGCTCGCTGACAGACGATCGTTTTGAGACAACCACGCCTTTGACAGATTAACGACACAGTCTTACCAAGTACGTGCTATACCTAAGAGTTGCCAATAATGCTGAATATATAACAGGTATCAGATGAAACAAAATGTCCAGTGCTGCAGAGGGAGCTGTACGTAGTGCTTCGCCTATGCACAGACAAGCTGTGCGCTGGACTTCGAATTTGACTACTTAGTATTGATTCTATCCACTGACTAAGGAAACCCTCTACACCTAGCTCGGTGAGAGACTCCTGAATAGAATCAGTAATGGTGATACTCCGTTCACCACTGAGCTATTATTGTAATGGGCCCCCAGCGAGGAATGACGCCTTGATCCAGACCATCGCAAGAGAAAGGGAGATTTGTTGACCTTTACTGGGCCCCTACACCATGACGATATATATATAGGTAGTCACGCAATTCATGCAAGCACGCATTTTACATTTGAATGAACATATCTGCGCACGCTTTGAATGCCGTCTTGGGGATGCTGCCGGGTCCCCTTGACTTTTTATTCCTAAATGTGTTACATATATGTTGATCATTATACATAATGTAGCTGCATACATATGTACAATGTACATACATGAGTTCTGCAGACACCTTATCCACTCCATAAGACAGAATTACAAATTTCAATTTCCCCAGCCCAAAGCTAATTTCGACGGTTCAACAAAGTGTGTCAAATGCAATTTCACCACCAGCACCACCACAAACAAGAAAAGACTCAAATAATTTCCATAAAAATAAATACCGAACCCCATTTCATGGTCCATTCAATCAAAACCACAAACATCATCACATTAACTTGGAAATCTTTTGGAACACCCCCGAGGGCCTACTCTACACCCGAAACCAGCGCGATTTCTTTTGGCAGCATGCCAATAAAAATTAATACCAAGACTAAATTTATATTCATTATCCTTTCAAATCTTCAGAGAGCCTGCACATCAGGGAAACACCTGCCAGAGTGTAACCTCAGCATCGATTGCACTTTGATTTGACACAGCATGCGAAAAATTAAGGCGGATACGGCAAATTAACCACACAGTCAAAGGGCCCAAGTTCTTGTTCCTTCAAAACCCAACGACCTATGACCGAGTTTTATGATAATTATCTGCAAGGGACGACGACGTGAGCACGAACTTCTTGCCGCATTTGGTGTGCTTTATGGCGGCTCCAGCAACAGCAATATGGAATTCCAGCATCGGAATGCGTGGCAAAATTAATTAAAATGCGATACTGGTGGTGGGATTTTGTTGCCGAAAAATAAATGGGCGTTACCTATACATCGCCGATGAGATTATTCAAAGTTTTTATAGGAACTGTCGGTCAACGATGAAGCCTGAGAATTCCGCTTGTTTTTCTATTGAAAACCGTGAGATGCAGATACAGAGATACTAATTCGGAATCACGCATGTATACCATCGACAACGACGACGATGACGACCCTGCCAATTATGTATGCCAGCTAATAACCGTTCCGAAGACTCCAATCATGACGGAATTTGTGCTGTAATCCTCGATGGGTATATTCACAAGTCCTTTATAATCCTCCTGACTCGCGCAACGAGAGAGAGCGAATAGTCTCTCTTTCGCAATTGAATGGGGGAGGATGGACGAGGTAGCAAATAACCCATCCATCTATCCATCCATAAGTCGCGGATGGAATCACACACAGAGTCGGAGTTGGAGTCCGTACACTGCCATTAAGGGGCTCACATTTAAGAGGTGGGAATTTAATAGTTTGATCGTGAGATGCGTGACTTTGAACTGCGGTGGTTGTTAAATGAGTTCCTCCTCCTCCCCTGAGTTGTATGCACACTGCTCTTGGGAAGTTTGAAGTTGCTTCTTCTTCTTCGATTTGAAAAGACAGACACTGAGTTGGTATTGTTTTAAGTTTAAAATGATTCTTTCTTGATATTTTTTTTTTCGTGTTTTTTGTTGGATTGCACTTGGAGCAGCAGAAGGTTTTTCGGTTTTCATTTTCCCACATAGTTTGGGGATCAGTCTATTGGTCAGGACTAAGTATCTAATCCCTTCATTGTGTCTGGACTGTTGGAAGTTCTGTTTGTGTTGAAACTCTGCCAAATTTATGTTTTTTCGTCCAATTCTTTTAATTTGTAGACGGAGTCATGTGGGTAAAGTTGCAGTAGTGGATAATTTTTAGTATTAGTAACCATTAATCCACGGAACTGGTAACAATAAAGCTGCCGAAATTCGACAGCAATAAGTTAATAATATTAGAAATAATTAAACAAATTTGTTGATTGGGTAGGTTGGGTTGAGGAAGGTTCACTTTGTGTTCCTTGCACGTCGGACATTTGATCTTCAGTCTTGGCTTGTCATTTTTTGAAACCAATAGCCGATATCCGTCTATAGGTTGTTTCTTTAAACTAAGTTGCAGATATATTCGCAACGAAGAAGAGCAATAAATATACACGGAAAAGCATTTTTTACGCCGCTTATGTAGCAGCAAACACTAAATATATAGTTCGGGGTGAACCCCCAAGTCGCTCGATTTATCTCGGTCTTTGGATAATAGTTTTCCAAGAATTCCACGTTGGTTGAAGTACTCTTGAATATGTGCGGCGAGGAGGCCCCTACCACGTCGTCCCTCTACTTTCGATTCGAAAACTCTTCGGGCTGGAGCGATGATGTCTATCCGCTCTACATGTCCCAGCCTATTCAGAAGGCCAATACGCAGTTTTCTTTAAATAAGGTGTTATACATTTCCCCTCTTCTATTGCCGTCTAGATCTTCTCTGAGAAAATTTATCAATTTTGCTATGCTACCCTTTGAGAATCTTTATTTTTTCCGAAAGTCCTGGTTAGGTTATGTTATGTGTGTGGACTGGCAGCGATAAATGCTCTCTGCTACACTCAGGTTAGCGTTGACACGTTATGATACCCATAGGGGAAAAAGTAATCCCTAGGCCTAGTGCAAACCGGGAAAAAACTATTCAAACTCAATCACCTATTTCGTTTCTTCTGCATACAAACTACCCTGATGATTTGATGAAGTTCAGCATCTTCCCTGTCGAAACGCCGGAGAGCTCCTCTAGATCCTGGAAGAAATATTTACTAAGGAACTTTTTCCTGGAGTGTTGAAGACCCGGACAGTGGCACTGGAAGTGGGTAGTGTCCTCAAAAATACTCTCGTCACCACAGCCTTTACAGAGTTCGTTCTCCGTCAGGCGTAGTGACTTCATGTGGTACGGCAGAGTGTTGTGCCCACGAGGGATTTCCTGTCTTTCCGAGTAATTCTCTCTGTCATTGTTTTGTCGAGGGACGGCCATAGCTTCCTAATGGTGGCACAAGTTTCCATGGAGCTTCATCTTGTGTTTGCCTCTCTAATGGCTTTATTCCCTGCAGCGAGCTTGAGTGTGCAAGGCGGGATACACACAGAGGGGTCAACTTGTTTTAGTAAGGCTGCTGAGCTGATTCTTGCTAGCTCGTCGGCTTTCTCATTCCCTGGGATACCCTTGTGTCCAGGGCCCCAGCAGAGCGATACCTTGTGCTGTGTTCCAAGAACCCTGAGCTCTTCTCGACAACACTTCACAAGCTTCGATTGAATTTCTATGACAGTAATCGCTTTTATAGCTGCCTGGCTGTCGATAAAGATGGTGATACCTTCTGGCGGTATTGCCGTTACCACAGACTCACGGGTGGTTGTTGTCACTGATAAGACCTCTGCTTGGAAGACACTGCTGTGGTCAAATCCTATGGATTTTGATATACCTAGGGGGTCGGAGAAGATGCCTGATCCTACACCAGTGCTCATTTTTGAACCATCTGTGTAGATGGCTATAGATGCGGCGTTAGGTATGTGACCGCTTTTCCATTTTTCTCTGCTAGGGTAGGCGGTAGAATAAGGCATTACAAAGTTTAAATATGGCGTCATGTAGTTCGTTATGGGCACGAGGCCAAAGTAATCAAGTAGGTTCATCGAGTGATTATTGGTTTCCAGTTTGCTGACTGGATAATTCTCATAGCATTAATGGCAGCTGACGTGCGTATATAGGTGTTTAGCGGTAGCAGGATTAGAATAGCCTCGAGGCCTGCGGTTGGGTTGTCCTCATTGCACTGGTAGTGCGAATACACGCTAGTGTTTGGAATTTGGTTATAGCCCTTTATTTGTTGGTTTTGTTGACAGCTGGTCATAATACTAGATTGCCGTAAGTCAGTATAAGTCTAACTATAGCCGTATACATTCATAGTATGATTTTGGGGGAGGGTCCCCAGGTTCTCCCGAAAATTCTACTACATGAATAAAATATGGGTAACGGTTTGATTAACTTTATCCCACCATACTAGCGAAGCATAATCATCGGAACGATGATTGTGGTATAGGTCTAGTGGATCATTTTTGGATTTAATCCCCATTTTTTGCCGAAAAGCCTAGAACAGGCCTAGAAGGCTTTAGTCGCCTTCTCAGTGGTTCTGCTTATACGAGGTCTAGAGTAATCTCAAGATATTATGTTTCTTTTGAGAAGTCAATTTTTGTATTGTTTGGTGATAGTGCTTGAAGGCTTAACTTTCTCCTCCTGCTGAAAGGTATGATAACGGTTTTTGCAGGGTTAACCGTTAGACCTTCTGACTGGCACCAGTTATTTACTTTATTTAGGGCATCTTGCATTTGTTCAGAAATGCTAGATTCATCCTTGCCCTTAGCTATAATGACTACGTCGTCAGCGTAGCCCTGGGTGAGAAATCCAGAACTATTGAGGTCATTTATGATACTGTCCACTACAATGGACCATAAAAGGAGAGATAGGACACCACCTTGGGGACAACCTTTAGTAGTTTTAACGGAGATTGAGATTTGTCCAAGCTTGGCAGTAATAAGTCTGTTTCTGAGCATGGAGCATATCCATTTGGTAGTTTGCGGCTCAATGCCTTTGACATCAGCAGCAGACTTAATTGATTGAAAAGAAGTGTTATCGAAGGTGCCAGAGATGTCCAGGAAGGACCATAAGGGACAAAGTTTCTTCAATAGTGCTGACTAGATGGTGAAGGGCTGTGATCGTAGATTTACCAGATTGATATGCAAATTGAAGATTATGTAGGGAGTGTTCAACAAAGGCGGATTTTCTTATGTGAAAATCAATGATTTTTTTCATTACCTTAAGAAACACAGAGGTGATTGGCCTAAAGGTCTTTGGGTCTGATTGTGATCTGGCAACGGCTTTAGTAATGAACACTACATTAACTTTCCTCCATATTGATGGGATGTAGCTGAGTTCATAGCTGGATCTGAAGATGGGCACTAAGGATTCAGTAAGAGTGTCGATTCCATGATGTAAGAGGGCAGGAAAAATTCCATCTCCACCGGAAGCTCTGTAAGGTTTTCGCGTGGAAATGGCCCGTCTTATGGAATCGAGGGTGAAGATTTTCTTGGCCAGAGTCCTGGTGCGTCGATTAGGTGGGAGTGGCGTGACCTCATGCAGAAGAGATGTGTGAGGGTCAGTAATTAGTGAGTCAGGGAAGTGGGTCTGCAGAAGAAGACCTAATGTTTCGGCATATCCCTGTGTAAAACTGCCGTCAGGTTTTTGTAGGAGACCAATACCGTTGCTGTGGTTCTTGGATAGGGTTTTCTGCTTCAGCCATAACAGCTGAAGGGAGATAATTTATGCTTTCGCAGAAAGACCTCCATGCATGTCTTTTTGATCTCCTAATAGCAGAGTTGTAAGTTGTGAGAGCTATCTTATATTCGCCCCATGAGTTGGTGGATTTGTCTTTATTAAGTAGCCTTCTAACTTTCTTTTTGAGGGTGTCGAGCTCATTGTTCCACCACGGAACATCGCGAAAGTTAGTTCTGCTTTAGCTGGCTTCATATGCGGAGGTGATCTGAGAGCTAAGTTTTGAGGCTTCTTCTTCAAGAGAATGAGAAGAGTCTATATTTGGACAGGGTGGAATTTATTTATTTTTATTTAGCGTACGGCCTAGGTACAATAATAAAGTGTTAAGTTAACAAAATCTAATAGTACAATGCATATGTACAAACAATATACATATATTTATTGCACAAAAATTCTTAAAACTGGATATCTAAGTTGAGTAGCCATTGGACAGCGGCAGGGTGGGCGGTATTGAAGTCGTGCAGGTCGCCATGGTACCTCCTGAGCACACATTCGGAAATGATGTGCCTAATGGTTTGGATTCCTTCTTCACAATCGCAGTGTGGTGTTTCGACTGCTCCCCATTTGAAAAGTGTCGCGGCACATCTGCCGTGATTTGGCCTCAGTCGATTGACCCATACTTTTCTGGGTCCTCTATCCGGCACATATCGTTTATGGAGGAAGGGATCCATTCGTTTCTCCATAAATCAGTTGGATTGAAGTTGTTGCATGCAAGATTTTGTGCAAGTTTTAGTGGAGGATGACGTGATTTAAGCCGACTGAGTGCACTATTCTGGATGTCATTGTGGATTGGCAGATGTTGGTTCGAACTGATTTTGGCGTATTCGCGCATTAATGCGTTTTGGCGTCGGAGTTTGGGAGGGTGGATGTTACTCAGTACCGGAAGAAATATCGTTGGTGTGGAACTGATAGTACTTGAGATTATACGCATCGATGTGTTGAACTGGCAGTCCACCTTGCTTGTATGGGCGCTGTTTAACCAAACGGGAACGCAATATTCGGCAGTAGAGAACACTAGTCCCATATATATATATATAGAGAACACTAGTCCCAGTGTGGCAGGACTGAACCTGGGGTAGCCCATTGTTCAGCTTTTTTGGCTTGCTATGCGTATTGTTTAGAAAAACTCGAAATGGTCTGTCGCTGAGCATATTGTTTATTACTGTGGCTGTTTTGGAGCATGGTATTACTTGGAGGATCTTGAGTAATAGTCCATCTTTCCATACTGTATCATATGCAGCGGTTAAATCTATAAATGCAACTGACGTTTTAAGTTTGGTCTGGAAGCCGGCCTCGATATGAGTTGTTAGTGCTAGTACTTAGTCTGTACAGCTTCGGCCAGGTCTGAAGCCTGCTTGTTCGGCAGGGACAATAGCGTTGATAGCTGGTTCAATTCTGTTATATATGATTCTCTCAAATAGTTTGTATAGAACGCTAAGCAGCGCGATAGGGCGATAGATTTCGGGCTTATCGTTTGGCTTTCCAGGTTTGAGCAGAGCCACAACTTTAGATTTCTTAAGTTCGGTAGGGAAGTGTCCCGTTTCGAGTATGTTTGAGTAGAACCTTGCAAGCTTCGCCCCTAAGGATTTCTACATAGAGATTCCAATTGGTGCGTTTGGGAGACCTGCTAGGGGTGATTGGGTCACGAGTAGTTTCGATGTCAAACCTAATGTGGATATGGTCAGACAACGAGAGCTCCTTAGAAACATGCCAATTGGTAATTAGATCGGACAGAGAGGAACTGGATAGGGTAAGATCCAGAACCTCTTGTCTGATGGAGTTCACAAAAGTAGGTTCATCTCCTCTATTTAAAATATCAATATTTAGACCAATAAGGAAGTTAAGAAGGCACTCACCTCTTTCGTTGATATTGGAACTGCCCCAGATCGTGTGATGGGCATTCGCGTCACAGCCTAACACGATCTGCTGTCCAGTCTTCTTACCGTATCTAAACAGTTTGGCGACTTCGTCAGGTGGAGCTGGAGTTTGGTCATCAGCAAAGTATCCTGAGGCGATAATAATGGATTGCCGTCCTCTGCTGGTAGTTAGATCCACTGAATGGATAATAGACCAATAACGAGGTCTTTGCTTATAAACTGTGGGATAGGAAAGTTGATTCTATTACTTATTACAATGGCAGCCCTGGGAAGGGGTTGCCTGTTGTCATATATTAACTTACATGAGTTACTGGGGAGGCCACATATTCTGCTAACTTGGACCCATGGCTCCTGAATTAAGATAATGTCCAGGTTGTTTTTTGTAAACCTGCGGCAAGCGGCCGCAGAGGCCGCTTTTGCATGGCGCAGGTTTATTTGCAAGGGAAAGGTGCCGGTCATTGGGACTTCGGGGAAGATATGAAGCCTGGGGAGCTCTTATGAGTTTTTGCCGGGCTTTGCCTTTGACTCCTAGGTCATTGTGTTGCATAGCTCTAGGTGCTGCTACAGAGCCGCTGGAGGAGCTAGTGGAGATTGGGCCTATAGTTGGCCCAACGGTGAACTCTTTAACTTTAAGTGATTTTTCTATAGAGTCGACAACATGATGTAGGGTAGTTTCCACACTTTTACCCTTTGTGTATGCGTGTTGGGCTGGGGATAAGTCCCCCGGACGTATTCTACTGCGTATGTAGAAATCAGTAGAAGCAGTTAGTTCTATCATCGGGTTAAAATGGTTACTATATATATTTTTTTTCGTGTTACTTGTGTTGAGTCGTTTTCAAATGCACTTAGCATATTTAAAAGATTTAGGAAAATTAAAATGATCTTTTTTGCAAGCAATTTTACATATATGTACGTACTACTTGTAACGAAGTGACATAATCCACCACCACAGAAGCGATCATCCACACTCTACGCACACCTCACTAAACACCTTATGTGGAGGCCGCCATCTGTTGGCAGGTAGTGAAACCGCGAATATTCCCTAAATCCTCAGTCAAACAAGAGGAAACGGAGGAAAGGGAGAATAGTACAATATGAGGAAAAGTAAATACAAAGGTCGCAGACGAGAATGTGGAGGAAATTTTGCATTGGTTCATGATTCACATTCTCGTCTTGCAGGATTTTTCCATAAAGGAAAGTGGATGTGAGTCAGTCGGGAGAGTCTGCTCAAGCGTGGTAGTACCGATCCAGAGTACTCTTGACAGCCTCTCCAGGAATTGGTCTTACGACTTTCCACCGATTTTTTTCTGCCTTCACCTCGCTGATTGGGCAATAACCCACGGGTCTGCTACTAGCTATAGCCGGCCCGTCCGATAGGTTTCTCCCCTTCTGAGAGATACAAACCGATTTAACCACAGCGGATTTGCCGCCCTTTGCTAAGCTGCTTCCTAAGCCTGCCCTAAGTGCGGACTGGGTCACATCACGCCTGCCCTAAGTGCGGACGGCTACTTTCTAAGCCTGCCCTAAGTGCGGACTGGATCCCTCCTAAGCCTGCCCTAAGTGCGGACTGGGTCATAGGACGCCTGCCCTAAGTGCAGACGGCTACTTTCTAAGCCTGCCCTAAGTGCTGACTGGATCCCTCCTAAGCCTACCCTAAGTGCGGACTGGGTCACAGCACGCCTCCCCTAAGTGCGGACGGCTACTTTCTAAGCCTGCCCTAAGTGCGGACTGGATCCCTCCTAAGCCTGCCCTAAGTGGGAACTGGGTCACAGCACGCCTGCCCTAAGTGCGGACGGCTACTTCTAAGCCTGTCCTAAGTGCGGACTGGATCCCTCTCAAGCCTGCCCCAAGTGCGGACTGGGTCATCGCACGCCTGCCCTAAGTGCGGACTGCGACTTTCGACGCCTGCCGTAAGTGCGGACTGAAACTCCTTCGAGACGACGCACCGAACCGAGCCAGACAACAGGACGCATAACCCCGGCCCGTACCAGAACCAGCAGCAGGACGACGATAGTTGTAAGCGTATTAGTGCTATTATTAAGTGTAAAAATTGTTAAGAAATTGATAAAAACCGTACTAGCATTGTTCCGAATAACTATTGTGAAACAAATCCGAGAAATAAAGTACCTCTTTCTTTCCCAAAGTCTAGGGTGTTCCTTCGGGTTAACCCCGGGGCCGCCGAGCCCACCTCAGCCTTTGAAGAAAGATACTCTCACATACTTTGCAAAGTTATCAACTCGTAAACTCGCGAAATCGGCGAATTAGTTAACCACAAGTCAACAAACGTCAGTTGAGTCCCAATTTTTTTTAGTAATAATGATTTCAACATCTACTGCTGATAACTCATGTTTATTAATACGGCTGTATGTATTTTAACGCAATTATCAACTGAGAACTGTTTAACCTTCCTCTCTCTTAGTAGACTAAACTACCACTAATGACACTCACCCTTAAGCTTAATATTAAAAATATATATTTCGAGACATTCCCTCACAACCTCAGGACATATGTATAATAAATAACTATAGACAAACTTTTCTTGCAGCAAAAACAAACTTCAAAGTCAAAACCATGCTTATACAGTCTCTAAACCACCAAACTCCAAGGTTAACGAGCAAATATCTAATACCTAGTTGTATTCACTTTTTTTTCTCCCCCACACTCTTCCCTCTGTTGTTTTGTTTTTAAGGTAACATTCCCACATTAATCTTTATTTAAATTTAACCATTCAGTATCCGGAGCTGAAAACCAAAGTTTTATCCGTCCCACTGAGTGCTATTTCAACCCTAAATGGGAGAAAAATGTATATACTATACTGTGTACTTTCCCTCCCCGTTAAGTGAGTTGAATTCCTCGGGAGACTACGAGTAGTCCGTCCACACCGGATTCAGCTTCAGCCTTTATGTGTAATGAGTGGTGGAAAGTTTTTCATTTTATTTATCTTTTCTGCTTTTCTCTATACCATATAAATATTTTATTTCTTGTAACTGAAGTTTGGCTCTTTAAAAAAAAAAAAAGCAGTTAAAGTTCAACCTTAGGCCGTACCTTTAACCAAGGTAATGCGCTTTTTTACACTTAAAGTTGAGTTTTTACACTTTTAGGAGTAATACTTTCAACGTACATATGTACATGCATCTTTAACGTATAAATTACAGATGATACCTCGAAATGTGGTTGATTCTGTTCATCCTGATGGTGGTTTACCTCGGGGAGCAGTTAACTCCGACTTTATAGACACTGTCTATTCGGGGAGGTGATTTGCGTATCAGGGGCATCCCTTGTGTATTACCCTTCCGCCGAATATTACCCAAACTAATATGGGAAAGGGCTTTTTGGGGTAAAACCGACTTCCACTCCAAACTCTCTCTCTCTACACGAAATCGAAAGAGAATCTCTACTTTTATTTTCTGCATCAGTGCATGTAAAGCTTTTTATTTTTTCTTATTTTGTGTTAATTCACTAAACGGACCTCTCATGCGAAACTGCCAACAGATAGAAATACATCCATCCATCTACTCATTCATCCGATAAACCAACGATCCGCAACACAACGACGACGACAACAGACCACAAACTCTATACTGTCCGGTCGGTCATCTATTTATCTCTTCGAGAAATGTTAAGGTTCCCGCCTGTCGGTCTGTGCAGGACCGTGATTCCTCCATTTGTTTGGTGGTTTTTGATTTTATTTTTTGAACCTTTTTTCTCAGACAAAAGGGGTGGATACACGTACAGAGATATGTGTGAATATAACTCAATAGGAAAGGAGTTCAAACCTCAGCTATGATTATCATTCTTTTGCCATTGAAACGCATCATTAGACGGGAAGTATGTACAGTGAGTTAAAAAAGATGCATATCTGTACTATAGACAATTATTTCAAATACAAATTTTCAAGTGCGAGTTAGGTGATTCAAAACAAACATTACGGTTTAGTTTAATCAAATTAGATTTTGACCTAGACATTTGAAAAAACAACGTGGAACCGTTTGCGAGAATTCCGGATCTGGACGAGAATTAAAAAAGAAAGGAAATACGGTTGAGGGCTTCTCGCCATTGTTCACAAACATGTCCTTAGGAACTGAAGAACGAAATGTGAAAATACGGGTGTAAAAAAAGTTTTTATAATACGAGTAGTCTATATTTCTCAAATTTAGTACCGAATGAGTTATAAAACCATTCTTTCTTCTGAGTTTTATCATCAGAATTAGATCATTGACATTATTGTTTATATTGGGTAGGTAGGTAGGTAGGTAGGTAGGTGTGGTGGTTCTTCTAAGAAAAGAGAAGAACCCAATTAGCACTAGGTGCCATTTTAATACCACAAAACTCGTGTACCTGGATATAAAAGGTGTGTTGGTGGGGAGTCTCTAGATCTAGCCTGTGGAGTTTAAAAAGATTATTAAATCTTTAAAGCTTATCTCTGAGACTTCCTAAAGGGAATCGAAAAAGGGTTTTCCTAAAGGTCGTTGTCTGGCCTTGGCTAGTGCCGCACAGGCGTATAAAAAGTGGATAAGGGTTTGTTTCTCAGTTGTGACATTGCAACTGCGACAGTGTATATTGTGCGGGATACCTAGTTTGACTGCATGGTCTCCTATAGGCCAGTCACCCGTGGTGATTGCTGTTATCCTGGCGATGTCCCTACACGTTCTGCTTAAGAAATCGATTGTTTTTTATTTGTTGTAGTTTGACCAAATCTTTCTAGATTCAGTTCTTTTCAGTTTCTTCGTGTTCCTTGTGGGGTGCACACGTATCAGAAGCCTTCATTATACTATTATACAGTACTTATTAATTTTTTACTCTAACTAAAAATGTCGTGTTGTAAAATTTGCAATCTTAAAGTAGAACGGTCGGAAGCTAAAATTGAGTGTAACGATTGCCGTAGTTTTACTCATGCTACTTGTGCAAAATTGACGGTCGTTGATCTTGATTTCATTAAGAAAAGCAATAGACTTTGGAGATGCTCTATCTGTACGGCCACCAGACGCCGCAATTCACTCTCCGGAGCTCCAATCACAACGTCTATCAACTCAACGTTAATCCGACCAGCAGTTGAAGAACTACTAGTTGAGCTACCTACACTTAACACTACGCTTGATTATAATTCAACTTCACCCACTAACAGCATTGAATCTAACGACCTATCTTCCATCAAATCCACCATAGATATGATTTATGCAGAAATCTTATCAATGAAAAAAGGGCAAATGGAACAGATCGATATGCTACAGGCTAAGAACAAAGAGTGTGAAAATAAAATCAATTCGCTTGAGTTCAAAGTAAATCAGTTAGAACAACAACTACTAGCCAACAGTATTGAGACCTACAACATTCCAAATACCAACAATAGTTCCTACATCGATACTGCACTAAAAGTATTTCGCGATGGCTTAGGTGTTGATATAACTGAACGAGACATCGATTATTGCAAGATGAGAAAAATTAAAATTAAACGTCAGCAAAACACAGCAAGCAACAGGTCATCCACTGTACTACCCAGCACTAATATTCTACAAGTCAATCTCGTATCTCGTAACTGCAAAGAAAAAATTATGAAGGCGAAACAAGAGAAGAAAGCAAAACTAAAAACAACAATTGTCAACGAGCATGCTGTCTCCCAAGAGATGTAAGTACGTAAATGAGAGCCTATCGTACCACCGTCAACTGTTCAAAGCGGCAGCGTCTATGTCAAAAATGGATTTTAGTATAATTGTACTGTGATTGATATTTGTTGTGCTGATGTTTTTGAACTGTCGTTTGAGTTTGAAAATGAACTTTATACAATACTGTGTGTTTATAGACTATACGAATTTAGTAAAAGTTTTTTTTATTGAAGAGATGGATAAAATCCTGAGTTCCATTAAAGCTAAAGATTTAATCATTCTGGGAGACATAAATATTGATTTTTTGAAGGTCTCTGAAAAGGATAATGAGAATTATTTATTTTCATTGTCTTCATATGGTCTTCTGAGCCATATTAACATACCCACTCGTGTAACAAACTCTACTAAAACTTGCATTGTGCACATTTTTACCCGAATTCATATAAAAAACAAGATTACTTTTAGTTGTGATGTTTTGGATCTTAAGTTTACTGACCATCATATGGTTATTCTCGATTGTAATATGTATATCTGTTGAGACCAAGCGCCCAAAACATCACCCCAACGATAAGCTTACCATTAACTATAGCATTTTGAATGAATGCCTTAAACATGAATCCTGGGAACCTGTTTATTCAGAGTCTAATTTATCTGTTGCTTTTGAGATATTCTTAGCCATTTTAAAAAAACACATTGATACATGCACATTTGCTACTCCGAAGCGTGTTTGTACTAAAAGATTTATAAAACCATGGATGACCGAAGAACTTTTGAGATTAGTTAATAAAAATAACTTATTTCCTGTCAAGTGCATTAAACATCCCCAGAATAAAAAACTTAAGAAATACTTCGAGAAATTATGCGAAGAAGTCAAGATTAAAGTTGTAGAAATACGGGATCACTACTATATGCGTAAGTTTCAAGGAGCCAAAGGTAAACCTAAATAAGAGTGGAGGTTAGTTGACAGCATCTTAGGAAAGGATAGCAAATCTGTAGAAACTTATAATTTACAGATAAATGGTATTTGTATTTCTGACCGAAACGATATTGCTAATCAATTTAATGAGTATTTTGTTGGAATAGCTGGAAAGTTAAAACCCTCCACTAAGCCGTGTAACACTTGCCATTGTAACATAGCGGCGGATCTTCTTGAAGATAGCACGCAGGCTAATAGTTTTGTTTTCGACTCTATTACACCGGGAGAGATTATAAGCTAATACAGTCTTTGGAAAATAAAAGATCGTGTACCAGAGATGGTATATCCAACGTTTTTCTAAAGAAAGTTGTATTTTATGTAGTTGATGTATTGAGCCATCTATTTAACATGAGTGTTCTTAGTGGTTGCTTCCCTCAGTCTCTGTAATGTGCATAAGTTATTCCCTTTTTAAAAAAGGTAGTCGTAAAAAAATAGGTGATTATAGGCCTATTTCTCTACTTTCAACTTTCTCCAAACTTTTTGAGAAATTGCTTAAGTGTCCGATTGTTTCTTTTTTGGAAAAGAATCTCTGTTTTGCAGTCAACCAATTTGGCTTTAGATCTGGCAAGCCAACAGAAGATGCAATCCTTAGAGTATGCTCCCACTTATATGAAGGAATTGATTGTTGCAACTCCTCAATGGCTCTCTTCATAGACATGACTAAACCATTTGACATGGTCGACCACGATTTGCTTCTTAGCAAGCTATATAATGCTGGTTTCAGGGGTACTGTATACAATTGGTTTCAATCATACCTTAAAGGTAGGAAGCAACGAGTCCGAATAAATGGATTCTTCAGCCAATTTCCTACTCTAGATAATAGAGTTCCGCAGGGTTCTGTTCTCGGTCCACTTTTATTTCTGATATACATCAACTCCTTTTTTAAACAAAATTTCAATGGCATCTCCACTGCCTTCGCTGATGATGTAGCATGCGTGTACCAAAGCAATTCTTCATTTGAATGCATTATCAAGATAGAAGAAGATTTGCAAAAATTGATTGCAAGATTGTGATTGTGGTTTACGTTTCATAAATTGATTATTAGTGAAAAAACTAAATTGATGATTTTTCAATCTTCTGGTAATGTCTTACTTGACTACAATCTATTTTTTTATTCTCATGATTGTGAAAGATTCAATTTACCTCTGCATATTTGCGGCAAAAATAATTTCAACAGTAACATTAAATGTAAAACAAGTTGCTTTAAAATTGAATTCGTAAACAAATACAAATATCTTGGTGTTTTAATTGATTTCAATTTGAACTGGAAATATCACATTCTCGCATTAAAGTCGTATATGGTATGATGCTTGTGACACGTAAGACGTATCTCTTAAAACCGCGTTGTTCTTAAAAAGTTCTAACTATGGTTTATTATGGTCTAGCTAACTCAAAGTTGCAATATGGCATTACAAGTTGGGGAGGAGCTTACGCGAACAGCCTTGATTCTCTAGTGATAGCTCATAAGCACTTAATAAGAATTATCTCGGGTAGAAGTCGCTTCACTAGCAGTTGGCCCCTATTTCAAGAATTGAGGATTCTCCCTCTAAGACACCTCTATTTTTTTTAAAGTTCCGAGAGAATTCTATAAACGCAGTGGCAACACTTCCAATAGACTTTCTAGAAGTTATAGTTTGAGAATAAATAACATGGCTTTAGTTAATGTTCCGTTCGCACACAGTTCCAAATATAATCATTTTTATACCATAACTGCACCTAATTCGTTCAACAAATTACCTGTATCTATCAGAACCAAGTTTTAAATTATTTTTAAAAAAAGTAAAAGATTGGTTATTTTCATTAGACTGTGCTCACATTGAATTATTTCTACGAATTGTATCTTAATTTAAATTCATTAATTTTACATTCTTTAATTATGTACATCTTGTATTTTTTTTGTTAAATCTTTTCTTATACGTTTAAATCTCTTTTTTTTTCTTGTCATTTGCTTTACAATAATAGTATACTGATATACCCCACCTTTTTATTATTGCAATTTGAATTATCGAGGGTCATTCAACTCTAACTGCTAACAGTTATAGAATGATCTCTATTTTGTTCCATTCCACTATGCTACTTTTATTGCATTAATGTTATTTTGAAATTTTTAAGTTGGAAATGAATAAAAATTATATTGAATTGAATTGAATTGAATATGACACAGTTTGTTAGCCTAGTCCATCTGAGGTTGGCTTGGGTAAAGAATATTGAGAATATTTCTGGTTTGACTGCTCCAAGCGGGATCTGAACTGATTCCGCAAGAGAGCTGTGGAGGGCTAAGCTTTGTCTAGCCAGTTCATCAGCAAGTTCTTTTCCGTAAACGTTACTGTGCACTGGAACCCAAATCAGGGATACCTTGAGTTGGCTATCTAGCGAAGCTAACTCATTTTGGCATTCAAGCACCAGCTTGGAGGATGTAGTAACCGATGCAATGGCTTTGATGGCTGCTAGGCTATCAATAAAAATAGCGATCTTTTGCATTGGCGTTATATTGGTGTGTGTATTGATCTGATGACAAGCTTCCCGGACAGCGAGTAATTATGCCTGGGACACAGTGGCAGAATCCAGAGGCCTATATGATTTAGAGATGTTTAAGGATTTGGAAAACACATCCGCACCGACCCCATAGTCCATCTTTGAACCGTCTGTGTGGATTGTTACGTCGAAATCCTTAATCACTGTCCACCGTGTCAATCTGATCTTGTGGGGAATTGAACGTCAAAGAGCTTTGTGAAATTCGATTTAGGTATCATGTAATCTGTTGTGGGCAAAACGAGTTCCCTCGGTAGAGAGTTTAGAATGTAACTATGCCCATAGGGTTTCGTTATTCAGCACCTAGACTCGCTGAGTCAGACCGCACTGTGTGCTGTGATGTTTATTATGTGTAGGTCTAAAGGTAGAAGATGCAAAAAGACTGTTAGAGCATCGGTCGGGGCTGGCCGTAGAGCGCCTGTGGTGCCTATGCACGTCGTTATTTGTACCTTATTAAGTTCGGTTATATTAAAAGCTTTTTCTTACAGCCGACCACCATACTATTGACCCATATGTGAGAATTGGTCCTACCATGGCAGTGTACATCCATAAGGGCAACTTTGGCTGCAGTCCCAATTTTTTTTCCGAAGGTTTTGCTACAAGCATAGAAAGCTGTACATCTCTTCTTTACCCGTTGTTCTTTGTTTAACTTTCAGATAAGTTTAGGATCTAGGATAACTCCTAAATACCTTTTACTGGACGATAAGGAAAGCCATTTAGCCGAGGAAGTGCGAAGTCAGGTATTTTGGTTTTAGTGGTGAAGATAGTTTTCCTCGAGTTGACATCGAGACCACACTTTTTGGCCCAAGCGCATTTTTCGTGATTTCGCTTATGATGGAGAGAAACTTTCCTGACACTAGTATCACCATATCGTCTGCATACCCGACTACCTTGATTCTTTCTCTGTCTAATGTTAAAAGGATTTTATTCATGACTATCAGCCATAGTAGAGGTGAGATAACACCGCCCTGGGGTGTTCTCCTACTCGCAAATTTGGTTATATTGCTATTGCCAAGTGTTGCCTGAATAATTCTAGTGCTAAGCATAGAAACGATCCATTGACTTAGATTGATTTCTTTTCCCAGCTCCGTAAGGGACTCTAGGATTGCTTCAGTGTGTACGTTATTAAAAGTTCCTTCTATATCTAGGAAGGTAGCTAGGGTATATTCTTTGTAGTATATGGAGTTTTCTAT
Organism: Brachypalpus laphriformis; assembly: GCA_945910035.1. Classification (NCBI taxonomy): domain Eukaryota; kingdom Metazoa; phylum Arthropoda; class Insecta; order Diptera; family Syrphidae; genus Brachypalpus; species Brachypalpus laphriformis. The sequence continues at coordinate 43,692,846 of OX246756.1, forward strand.
AGTGCACACTACCTCGTGAAGAGCTGTCTCTGTCGATCTACCTTTGAGGTATGCGTTCTGAGATTTGGAGAGGGATGGTTCTAATTTGCTTCGCAAATGGTTGTCCAGGAGTCGCTCGAGGGTCTTCAGTACAAGGGAAGTTAGATTGATTGGTCTGAAATCTATCGAGTTTTCGTGACCGCGTTAGCCTGCCTTTTGGATGAAAACCACTCTCACTCGTTTCCATGAAGGGGATAAGCGGTTGTTGAGTAAACAGCTCCTGAAAACCGACATGAGCCATGGAATTTTTAGGTCTTGCGACCTCTGTAGCATAATGGGTAGAATGCCGTCCAGGCCCGGAGATTTATAAGGAGCGATGCTGTTTAAGGCCGAGGAAAATGTTTCCTCTGTGATAATGGATATAAGGTTTTCCCAGGCATTCGATTGCGTGCCCTGAGAGTTTGTAGGCTCTGCGCTATTATCTGTGCATCCGAGAAAATGAGTGTTTACCAGAAGTTCTAGAGATTCAGCTGTTGATTTAGTCCATTCCCCATGACAAGAAGGAATGGATTTGAGTGTTCTTTCGATAGAATTTTACCAAGTCTTGCAGAGTCCTTTAGGGTATCAATAGATTGGCAGTAATCTATCCATGACTGTCTTTTAGCCACTCTGACATTGTGCTTATATTTTCTAAGGCAGTCTTTATAAGGCTGCCAGTATTTACAGCTATGGCAGATATTGATATATTATATTGGGTAATGCAATGAATTCTGTGGTTTTTGCTTATAGATGGTGTTTCTCGCTTCAGCAAATTGTCTGAGTATACCGTTATGATATTTCTTTTTATTCTAGGAGAGAGCGTTATTACTTACATTGGTACAAGAATTTGATCTGATCGGATGTGTTTTGAGTGCTGAATAATTTTTGGAAAATTAAGGATAAAAACGTGCATTTTAGGCATATTTTGCTTTTAAAAAAATAAGATATCAAGGTGAAAGAGACACAACAGGAGATTTGTAATGTGAATGGAGATTCGGCTATAAGCACTGACACTTATCAGCGTTGGTTTGCACGCTTTTGTTCTAGAAATACTGACCTGGCTGTTGCTATCCGCTCTGGACGTCCACCCACCAGAGACGACGATTAAATCAAATCAATTAGGATTGATAGGCATTTGACAACACAGGGGAACGCTTAGTGGTTTAACATCGTCCATACACCCGTTTTGTAGCGATACAAAAGAAAACGGTATTTGGCTTTCTCACGAACTCAGTGAAAGAAACATTTTGGGTCGCATAATGGGTCGTGTGCAAAAAGATGAGTTCAAGCTGTTTACTCACTTTTCTGAGATCTTTCTTACCATGCTATGTAAAAAAAAATACACTGAGCGAGTTAGATCTCATATTGTGAACTGTCGAGATGGCCGGATTTCAGCTAAATTTCGTTGCAAATCGAATTTGTAAAAATGGAAGGTGTCCAGTTGGAGAAGATTTTCGTCGACTGTACCGATTTAGTGAAGAGGGTGTGAAATTATTAGCTGAAGCTGAGCTAAATGGAGAGGCTTGTTGGTTGAGGTCCAGATTCACCCCGAGCTGTAGCGCTACGTAAGTAAATAAGTAAGACTGGTGGGCTAAAGTAACAACTGATAGAATACTGTTTACCGTAGAGTTTTCTTACCGCGTAAAAAAAATGTTCTGTATTCCGTCAACTTGACAGTCTTGCAATGTCCATTTCATAATACGAACTCATTTTATTTGTACACAAGGCTTTGTGTTCTTTATTTGTTTCAATATATGTATAGGTTTCTATAATGAACACGTCTGGAGGCCCTGAATAAGTTCAACCTCACAAATGACACAACGGCCTCACTCTTCTGAACTCTCCGTCGAACCACAGTTCTGAATTCTGACTCTGCCTTCTCGTGCTGCGCTCAAAACCAGGGTGGGAGGATTTGATGATGCCTATGATTTTATCGACAAACAGTTCTTGGTACGATGCAAGTTTTTTGCCTAAATTTGTTCTATATATGGAAGCTTCTTTCTTTACCAATTTAGGGGTTATTTTCATATTTCTAGTACGTTCACCTTCTTTGCTCGCGAGTTCCAGCGTAATTACATTTAGGAAATGTCCAGAGTAAGAAACATGTACAACTTCCAGATCCATAGCATAGATGCTCGGAAAAATCGCCGAGTGTGGCATGTGGCTGACGAGAATTATTTTCTTATTTTTCCCGACCGCCTGATGTCATTCACATCAATCGTCAAGTACTATAACAGGAACGATTTCCGTAGCTCAACCTACTGCCAGTGATATGCTTCCGCAGTAGTGTTGGCATAAGCTTTCGAAATTGGTCGTACTGACTTTAAGTATATGTTTCATGAGAAATAAATAAATGTTTCGTGAAATTCAAATATGAACAATTGACCATTAGCGTGGCAGTCAATGATGTTACCAATACACCATCGCCATCTGTGCCACAATATTGGTGAGCCACGAAGCTTTTTTTAATGACACAGGGAAAGAGGTGTAAAAGATGGTCCGGCATGGAACAAGAATTTATATAGTATAGGGACAAAAGTGACTGCAATCCTCCGAACACTTTTCATCTGAGTTCAGCCCTTTTTGGTCTACACACCGATGACAGTATCCATATGTAGCTGGATTCAGTCCAGAGAGATTTATTTTTAAAAAACTTGCATCATTAGCATTGTCGTACATTTGAATGCCTTGAATTCACCTGTCAGATGCTCCAATACTTTGCATAAAACCCTTTTCTCAGAATATGAAAAAATAAAATAAAGAAGACCTGTTATATGTTGATATACTACACGACCAATAAAACATTCTTTGACTCACTGTACACCGAAACATTTCACATTGCAACAATGAGAAACCTTTAATGAGGCAAATCTACTTCAATAACGAAGCGTCCAAATCCCTGAATGTATATTCTACACCACCACCAGCAGATAGATACTTTGTTGTGTTGTATTTCATTGTGGAACGTAAGTCAAGTAACCATACAAGTACTTCAGTTTCCCGCTTTATTTCTCCTCACGTAACCATGAATGGAGTGGACCACTTGCAACATCAAACCTCACAGATCTCGGATGCTGTGTGTATGATGCTGCAGGTTGTTTTCCAACCTCAATTCAAAGATAGATTTGCGCGGAGCCTCTTAGCTTTGTTGAGGGATGTGTAGGAAATTCAGTCTCAGCGTGTATCTGAACGTGGGTGGTTTGTATCTGTTGAAAGCTCCTGTTACATAGTGTCAACCTGAAAACAGGAAGAGATTTCGTATTTTTATTCCGAGTGATAACACAACGGTGAGGTGAATTTGGGTGAAAGAAAAAAAAAATCAGAAAATATTGTTTACAAATTTTTGTGGTGAAGTGGAATTGATTAACACAAAAAAATATCCCTTTCTATGTGAAATCCATCCTGTCTGGAGTACGAATGCTGTAAAATTGATCTCAAGGTTGGTGAATGTTCTTTTTTTTTCTTCGTATCATCCTCCTTATCTTTTTTTGAATTTGAAATGATTTGAACTGATTTGTTAACGCTTATTTGGCAACATCACATCATCTATTTTGGAGGAAGCATTGCCAGCCTACTCCTGCTATATATTGTTTTATTGGCCCTCCAGTTGTGGCAAGACTTTATGAGGGTTTTCCGCTTTCAGAATCTCTCTCTGGATGAATATTTAATGAACTTTGATTGGAAAATTCAATGAGGTACGAAAAGAAATACGCAAATTGTAAGGGAAACGTTAAAAAAATAAATGAAAATGAAATATACTGCCGCAAACAGTGGGGGCGGTGGGTGGATGGTTGGGTGGAATTTATGTTTATTTGTTGATGTCGGTTAAATCCTTCGTAATTGGGAGTTTTTGCTCACATTTTTTTCTTTCATATGATTTACGAGATTTACATAAAATTTTGCGCTCCTGCAGGGAACGGATGTGGAATATCGTTTCAACGGAATGTGTTGCCATGAATGGTTATTGGTCATGCATCGGTAGTGATTTATGGTGGCACGAGTATGTGGTAATTAAAATAAGTGAATGAAGGAGCGATTAATTAAGTCGTTGAGATTTGGATTGATTTAAGCATTCCATGAGAGCAAATGTATTTGATTTGGGGCTGTATTCGAATTCGAAGGGTCGATGTAATCCGTGTATTTACCTGCACACATGTTTCAATTAACTATTAACCACCTGCAGGGAGTACTTGCATGGAAAAGCAATTATTGAGAAATTGTGTGTAGCTTGGTTTGTTTTATTTACCCTTACGGTGCTTCAATAATATATTGAATCAACTACTCGTCACTGCAAATGTTTGTTTGGAAGTCGGAGTCCATTCGTGCGAAAAATATTACGTATACAACAGAAGCTAGTTCCAGGCTCTTTATAGTTCATAGGCTTTTTGCGCCAAAAATATTTGTTTATTAACGAGGATGAGTAAAACAGCAGAGTAGCCAGTGAAAAAGCTTTTGATAACCCAAACAATATATCTGCTTATAAGCTTAGTGGTCGCATAGCTACACCAAATGAAAGATTTCAAATCTGAAATAAGGTTATGTATACTGATAAGTCAAAATTTCTAATTGCATCGGATGGGAGATATTTGGTCTTTCTCAAACAACGTACTGATCGGCCTTCGAAAAAAGCTTATTTATGCAATTCTTAAATTTTGGGTAAAGCTTTTAGGTAAAGGGGAATAAAAGGCAGAGAATGACCCCGGAGCACTGCGACCTAAAAAGATCGTTTGTGCTGTCCCCTGGTTGGTTGTTTAAGTAGTAGTTGTCAACTAGCTGAAATCTAGTTCATTAGTGAAGGTAAGAATAGTTCGGGCTGAGAAAGAGGTGACATCAGAAGGTGAAGTGACGCTTTTATTAAAGTACTTTAGCCTCAGTCTGGCTATGGCCAGGCAATCACAAAGTTTGTAATGGGCTGTTTCGGTGTCTTCAAGACAGAGTCGGCACGTTTCCGATTGAACACGGCCCATTTTCTTGAGATGATAGTTGAGAGAGAGCACTGCCCAGTTAGGAATTCAGTAAGGATCTTAGCATTCTGTTTGCTCATTGATAGAATATCTCTAGTTCTATTTTTTGAGAAATTAATAAATTTCTTGGAATGACTTCTAGGCCAGGTTGTGCATTCCAGTGTGAGAGCATTTGTTCGCGTTCCCAGTGAAGTACTTATTTTGTTGGCGCCACAGTCCGGGGAGGACTTGGCCTCAACCAACAAACCTCTCCAACCAGCACGGTTACGAGCCAGCTGCCTCCAGTTGCGCATGCCAAGTTGGTTGAGGTCCCCCTCTACTTGTTTGCGCCACCTACCACGAGGTCGTCTTCTACTGCGCCGTCCATTCGGGGTGGATTGAAGATTTTCTTGGCGGGAACGTTGGTCTTCATCCGCTCGAAATGACCCAGCCATCTTAGTCACTGTATGTGAATTCTTCTGGGTAAGTCGATGTCCTTGTACAGGCCGTATAGTTCAGCATTGTACCTTCTCCTCCACTCACCGTCTATGCAGACGGGACCAAAAATCACTCGAAGAACTTTTCTCTCAAAATAACAGAGGGCATCCTCATCCAGTTTTGAATAAGCCCATGCCTCTGCGCCATACAGCAGGACTGGGATGATTAATGTCTTATAAAGAGTTACCTTAGCAGTTCGAGATAGGGCTTTGCTACTCAATTGCCGTCTTAGCCCATAGAAACAACGATTGGCAAGAGTAATTCTCCGTGTGATCTCCATACTGATGTCATTTGCGGAGTTCACCATGGAGCCTAGGTAGACAAAATCCTTTACTACCTCAAAATTATATCTGTCTATTGTGGTGTTCTGTCCAAGACGCCGATGTTGGGTGTCCTTTGTTGTAGACAGCATATATTTCGTTTTGCTTTCATTGACCGCTAAAGCCATCTTTGCCTCGATCTTAGTACTTGCAAATGCCCCGCTGAGTTCTTCCAACTATGTCAATATCATAGGCGTAAGCGAGTAGTTGTACAGACTTGTAAAAGATTGTACCTCCGGTGTTGGTTTGTGAGTTTCGTACAATTCCCTCAAGTACTATGTTAAAGACCTCGCATGATAGCGCGTAACTTTGTCTAAGACCTTTCCTGACATCGAATGGTTTGGTGATGTTCTTTCCGACTTTGATGGAGCAGCGAGAGTTCTCCATCGTCATTCTGCACAAACGGACGAGCTTGACAGGGATGCCAAGACTAGACATGGCTCTGTATAACTTGTCTCTATACACGCTATCATAGGCAACTTTGAAATCGATGAAGAGGTGGTGGGTATCGATTTTATATTCATGGGTCTTTTCCAAGATCTGCCGTAGTGTGAATATTTGGTCAATGGTGGACTTTTCCGGCCTAAAATCGCACTGATAATTACCTATCAGGTTGTTGACGATCGGTTTTAGGCGTTTGCATAATACGCCAGACAGGATCTTATATGCGATGTTGAGGAGACTTATACCTCTGTAGTTGGCGCAGTTCAGAGGGTCTCCTTTCTTCAGGATCAGGCAAACAATGCTGAAGTTCCATTCAGCGGGCATACTTTCGTCTGACCAGATTTTACGGATGAGCTGGTGCATGCTTCTTACAATTCATCTCCCCCTGCCTTGAAAAGTTCAGCGGCAAGGCCGTCGGCTCCAGCAGCTTAGTTTAATTTGAGTTTAGATATCGCTATCCTCACTTCATTCTGATCGGGTTGGCGGGAATCTTGACTACCATCGTCACTGTTGAATGGCTTATTCTGCCTTCTTATTCTTCTTCTTCCTTTTATCTGCGAGGCTATGATCCGAGAACAAGGGATCACAACCCTTCCACTTCACCGCATTTCTACGGATCCGGCTGTGGGGTTCGCCTATTTGACCTTAGAAAATATGGGCAGGCCTGCCGATTTTGGATCACTCGGCTATTGAGGCCAATGAAATGCCGATATCGTCGCATTTGTCTGATCCAGGCGTTTATAGGCCTGCCTTTCCTACATCGCAATGGCTTTGGAACGTTCATTGATATTGTCCTTTTAACAGGATTCAAATGATCTCTTCTTTGAACGTGGCGATACCAGCTAAGCCGGTCGCGCTCTATCTTTTCTACGATGGTTTCCTTGACGTGAAGGCTTCCACGGATCTGCGAACTTCTTATTCGATCAAGCTTTGTCACTCCTGCTGTCATGCGAAGTATCTTCATCCCAGCTGCCGTTAATTTACTCTCATACGTTTTGTACATCGTCCAACATTGTGAACCGTATGTGAGCGCTGGACGCACACCTTCGGTGTAGTGCCTTCCCTTCAACTTAGATGGCATTTTTCTGTCACAGAAGATAGCGGAATTTTTTCGCCACTTCATCCACCCTACGCTTACGCGATGATTGATGTCGTCGTCACAAGTTGCTTTGTTATTGATCATAGATCCCAGATATTTGAACTTTTCACACTTGGGAAGCACTGTTCCATTCAAATAAATGTCTGGAATAGGTCTGAGTGGATCAAAGAACGGGCTGCGCAAGTACCCTGTCTTTTTTGAACTAATTCGATATCCATTTCCCTCCAAAGCGTCCACCCACACATCAAGTGTTCGTTGCAGGGATGTAGGATCCTCACTTATGATGGCTCCATCGTCAGCAAAGAATAACTGATGTACCTTGGGGTCCATCACTTTACCTTCAAGCAGATAATCGAGGACTGAAATAAAGAGCAAAGGACTTAAGACGCTTCCCTGGTGCACCCCGACTTTGGTTACTCCAACGGGGCATCTTACTCTTGTCCTTGCTCCTTCGTACATGTCCATGATCATCTGTACATAGGTTTCTGGAACCCCTCGATGTCTTAGCGCCACCCATATCAGATCTCGTGGTTGTCTGTCGAATGCCTTTTCAAAGTCAACCAATACAATATACAAATCCTTTAAGGAATCACGATGTTTTTCCATTATGATCCTTATACTTTGGATTGCATCTGTGGTTGATTTGCCCCAGACAAACCCTCACTGATCATCAGATAGCCGTATTATTTTTCGCAGTCGGCCACCTAATACCCGCTCAACCATCTTCATGGTGTGTGACATCAGCCTGATCGAACGATAGTTATCACAGTTTCGCGTATCACCCTTCCCTTTGTGTACAGGGAGAAGGTAACTTTCTCTCCATTGATTCGGCATTGGGTCACCTCTCACAAATTTGGATATGAGAATTCTGAGCCATCTTTTTCCAGAACTCAGAGGGCATCTCGTCTGGCCCAATCGCTTTTCGTTTTTTGGAGTATTTGATCGCCTCACTAACTTCTTCTTCTTCTTCTTCCTTTTATCAGCGAGGCTATGATCCGAAAACAAGGGATCACAGCCCTCCCACTTCACCGCATTTCTACTGATCCGCATGTGGGGTTCGCCTATTTGACCTCAGAAAATATCGGCAGGCCTGCCGATTTTGGATCACTCGGTTACTGAGGCCAATGAAATGCCGATGTCGTCGCATTTGTCTGATCCAGGCGTTTATAGGCTTGCCTTTCCTACATCGCAATGTCTTTGGAACGTGCATTGATATTGCCTTTTTAACAGGGTTCAAATGATCTCTTCTTTGAACGTGGCAATACCAACTGAGCCGGTCACGCTCTATTTTTTGTACGATGGTTTCCTTGATGTGAAAGCTTCCACGGATCTTCGAACTTCTTATTCGATCAAGCTTTGTCACTCCTGCTGTCATGCGAAGCATCTTCATCCCAGCTGCCGTTAATTTACTCTCATACTTTTTGTACATCGTCCAACATTGTGAACCGTATGTGAGCGCTGGACGTACAACTGCGGTGTAGAGCCTTCCTTTCAACTTAGGGGGCATTTTTCTGTCACAGAAGATAGCGGAATTTTCTCGCCACTTCATCCACCCTACGCTTACACGATGATTGATGTCGTCATCACAAGTTGCTTTGCTATTGATCATAGATCTCAGATATTTGAACTTTTCGCACTTGGGAAGCACTGTTCCATTCAAATAAATGTCTGGAATAGGCCTGAGTGGATCAGAGAACGGGCAGCACAAGTACTCTGTCTTTTTTGAACTAATGCGATACCCATTTCCCTCCAAAACGTCCACCCACACATCAAGTGCTCGTTGCAGGGATGTAGGATCCTCACTTATGATGGCTCCATCGTCAGCAAAGAATAACTGATGTACCTTGGGGTCCATCAATTTACCTTCAAGCAGATAATCAAGGACTGTAATAAAGAGCAAAGGACTTAAAACGCTTCCCTGGTGTACCCCGACTTTGATTGGGAACTCTTCGGTTACTCCAGCGGGGCATCTTACTTTTGTCTTTGCTCCTTCGTACATGTCCATAATCATCTGTACATAGGTTTCTGGAACCCCTCGATGTCTTAGCGCCACCCATATCAGATCTCGTGGTTGTCTGTCGAATGCCTTTTCAAAGTCAACCAATACAATATTCAAATCCCTTAAGGAATCACGATGTTTTTCCATTATGATCCTTATACTTTGGATTGCATCTGTGGTTGATTTACCCGAGACAAACCCGCACTGATCATCAGATAGCCGTATTATTTTTCGCAGTCGGCCACCTAATACCCGCTCAACGATCTTCATGGTGTGTGACATCAGCTTGATCGAACGGTAGTTATCACAGTTTCGCGTATCACCCTTCCCTTTATATACAGGGAGAAGGTAACTTTCCCTCCATTCATTCGGCATTGGATCACCTCTCACGAATTTGGAGATGAGAATTCTGAGCCATCTGAACCCGATATCTCCCATCTTTCTCCAGAACTCAGAGGGTATTTCGTCTGGCCCAATCGCTTTTCGTTTTTTGGAGTATTTGACCGCCTCACTAACTTCTTCGACTGTAATGTCGGGTATTTCTTCACAGTTAGGGGTGGCTCTTGGAAAGTATAGCCGGGGAAACTGTTCATTCAAAAGCTCTTCACAATACTGCCGCCACCTCTGCAGAATTTTGTCGTCATCCACAAGAAGCTGGCCATGAGCATTGCTAATGAACTTTGGCAAACGAATCTCCTGAGCATTCTTCCTTCTTTGGGCGGCTATTTTGAAGATAGTGGCACTCTTGTTCATATTGTGTCTTCGCAGCTCCTGGATAGCCTGGTTTGCATCAGCAACCGGGGAAAATATTTTCTCCAGCTCCCGATACAGGCCCTCCGTACTCTCTGCTTGAAGCTGAGCGCACTTCTTCTTCGCTTTTTTCTTGCAGCATCTGTATTCCATTTCGAGGCGAGCTTTTTCGTCACTATTATTAGAGGGGCACTTTGACCAAGCTTTGAAAGCCGCTTTCTTCTCATTTATCACTTTCTTAGCTTCATCACTCCACCACCATGTTTCTTTGGCGTGTTGATGGTGGCCTTTTGAAGCTCCTAGCAGTGATTTGGCCTTCTTTAAGCAAGTTCGCTGTAGGGAATCCCACATATTTTGTGCTCTGCACTCTTCATCCTCAGCTCCGTTGATGGTGTGAGAGAGGTAATTCTTCATTACGAAAACAAAAGCCTCGCCTTTTTCTTTGTCCAGATTGTACCACTTGATTTTCTCAGAGACCCTTGTTTGTTTGCTTTTCTTTTGTGTTTTCATAAAAATTTCTGTTGGCAGGAGACGGTGTTGTCGAGCGATTGCCTCTCCCAGGATCACTTTGCAATCTTTTACCCGAGGCTTCATGAAACTGCCTACCAAATGGTAGTCAATCTGAGTTTCATCTCCACCACTGCTGTAAGTGATCAGGTGTCGGCTTTGTTTGATGAACATGGTATTTAACACGATAAGACCGTGTGATTTGCACATGCTTAGGATGTCTTCACCAGGAAGGTTCCTGGTGCCATATCCTAGTCCTCCATGGCAGTCTTCATAGTCTTCGTTTGATTTCCCGACATGTCCATTCAAATCTCCTCCAACAAACAGAAATTCTTCCTTTGGGATGTCCTTAAGGAGATTGTGGAAATCTAGCCAAAATGCATCTTTATCTCTCTGATTGTACCCATCGTGGGGAGCATATGCACTGACAATATTCCACACCTCTCCTTGTATTACTATTTTGAGAGACATCAAACGGTCGCTGGACTTCGAAATGCTCAAGACGTTTCCAAGTAGCTCTGCCGCAAGGATGATACCGATTCCGTTCCTAGCCTTTTCCGTTCCGTAGTAGAACATCTTGTAATCTTTTGTCCTAACGTCCAAAAAACGCGCCCGATTCCCGGTGTTTTTCCATTTCGTCTCTTGGACACACAAGATGTCCACCCGCCTTCTATTCATCATCTCTTCCAGCTCGTAACTTCGACCGGTCATGCTTCCAACGTTCCAACTCGCGACCCGTAAATTGCGTCCAAACTGTTTCATTATGTTGCTAGCCCCCGGAATCCGTATAGCTCTGACCCGAACATTTCTGCTTGGTCCAGGATCAGTACCATGCACAGCAGTGGTAGTGCCTGGCGGGGTAGTGCCTTTCCTTTTTGCAAGTATTATCATAATGATACAGTTTTGCAATACAATTTTTGCACCATATTGCGATGGTGTTTGTTGTTTGACACGTGCATGCTCCTGTTTTAGTATTGTTTGATCTTTCTTTTATGACACCGGTGATCTCCAGTCGTGTCAACCCACGGACTCGCATGCACACTTGTGGGAGGGTTTTTAAGGTAGTATATGTGTCGCTAGGCTCACTTGGGTGTTATATTGCCTAGATCTGATTTGTCCCCTTAGTCGCCTTTTACGACAAGCGCTGGTTGTTGGGGGGGGCGCGCTGCAGTGATATTCTTAACCCGTCCCTGCACGGTAGGGCATCGCCTCACTAACTTCTTCGACTGTAATGTCGGGTATTTCTTCACAGTTAGGGGTGGCTCTTGGAAAGTATATCCGCGGAAACTGTTCATTTAAAAGTTCTTCACAATACTGCCGCCACCTCTGCAGAATCGTCATCCACAAGAAGCTGGTCATGAGCATTGTTAATGAACTTTGGCGAACAAATCTCCTGAGCATTCCTCCTTCTTTGGGCGGCTATTTTGAAGATGGTTGCGCTCTTGTTCATATTGTGTCTTCGCACCTCCTGGATAGCCTGGTTTGCATTAGCACCCGGTGAAGATATTTTCTCCAGCTCCCGATACAGGCCCTCCTTACTCTCTGCTTGAAGTTGGGCGCACTTCTTCTTCGCTTTTTTTTTGCAACATCTGTATTCCATTTCGAGGCGATCGTTTCGTCTCTATTATTAGAGGGGTACTTTAACCAAGCTTTTAAAGCCGCTTTCTTCTCCTTTATCACCTTCTTAGCTTCATCACTCCACATCCACGTTTCTTTGGCGTGTTGATGGTGGACTTTTGAAGCTCCTAGTAGGGATTTGGCCGTCTTTAAGCACGTTCGCTGTAGGGAATCCCACATATTTTGTGCTCTGCACTCCTCATCCTCAGCTCCGTTGATGGTGTGAGAGAGGTAATTTTTCATTACGAAAACAAAAGCCTCGCCTTTTTTTTTTGTCCAGATTGAACCACTTGATTTTCTCAGCGACCCTTGTTTGTTTGCTTTTCTTCGGTGTTTTCATAAAAAAAATGTCTGTTAGCGGAGACGGTGTTGCCGAGCGATTGCATCTCCCAGGATCACTTTGCAATCTTTTACCCGAGGCTTCATGAAACTGCCTACCAAATGGTAGTCAATCTGGGTTTCATCTCCACCACTGCTGAAAGTGATCAGGTATCGGCTTTGTTTGATGAACATGGTATTTAATACGACAAGACCGTGTGATTTGCACATCCTAGTCCTCTATGGCAGTCTTCATAGTCTTCGTTTGACTTCGTGACATTTCCATTCAAATCTCCTCCAACAAACAGAAACTCTTCCTTTGGGATGTTCTTAAGGAGATTGTGGAAATCTACCCAAAAATGCATCTTTATCTCTCTGATCGCACGCATTTTGGGAAGCATATGCACTAACAATATTCCACACCTCTCCTTGTATTACTAGTTTGAGAGACATCAAACGGTCGATGGACTTCGAAATGCTTAAGACGTTTCCAAGTAGCTCTGCCGCAAGGATGATACCGATTCCGTTCTTAGCCTTTTCCGTTCCGTAGTAGAACATCTTGTAATCTTTTGTCCTAACGTCCAAGAAACGCACCCGATTTCCGGCGCTTTTCCATTTCGTCTCTTGGACACACAAGATATCCACCCGCCTTCTATTTATCATCTCTTCCAGCTCGTAACTACGATCGGTCATGCTTTCAACGTTCCAACTCGCGACCCTCAAATCTCTTCCAAAATGTTTCATTATGTTGCTAGCCCCCGGAATCCGTATAGCTCTGACCCGAACATTTCTGCTCGGTCCAGGATCAGTACCATGCACAGCAGTGGTAGTGCCTGGCGGGGTAGTGCCTTTTCTTTTAGCAAGTATTACCATAATGATACAGTTTTGCAATATTACCATATTGCGATGCTGATTGTTGTTTAACACGTGCATGCTCCTGTTTTAGTATTGTTTGATCTTTCTTCTATGACACCGGTGATCTCCAGTCGTGTCAATCCACGGACTCGCATGCACACTTGTTGGAGGGTTTTTAAGGTAGTATATGTGTCGCTAGGCTCACTTGGGTGTTATAGTGCCTAGATCTGATTTGTCCCCTTAGTCGCCTTTTACGACAAGCGCTAGTTGCTGGGGGCGCTGCAGTGATATTCTTAACCCGTCCCTGCACGGGGAGCTTGAACTTTTTGCTCTACTCGTTCAATGTTTTCTTAAGTGCATATCGAATGTGGTCTACTGCTCCGCGGCAAGTCTCTCACGGAGTCATGTTGGTGATGATGATAAACTAAGCAACGAATTATTTTAGAGGGCGAAATTTTTACATCAAAATGGTAACTATATTTGCGTTGAAATAATTGATGGTTGATTTAAGTATTAGAATTGGAAAATGTTATTGAATATTCAAACCCATTTGTGGCTTATAGTCCAGCCTGTATTACCAAGATGGCATCCTTTGAATTTCAGAGTTATATCTAATCGTTAAGCTCAAAGAGGATAGATGGATGTATTCAATTTATTTGCGAGTTTAAAGTCCTTCCTCTTTGTTACATCCGTACCTTCGTTTACTCAATGCTACTGCACTTGAAATAGAATTCATAATTCAACCGGAATCACTATCCATCATTGATGCTTTTCATTTATTTATAGCAATCCCCTTGTCCAAATTCACCATCTCCTGTTAAATATTGATTCCCTTCAATTGAAATTTTACACAACCATCATATGCACCAGTAACAGTGCCATCAACAATACACTTATGATTTCAGACAAGTGAATTCATTTCCACACCTAACCATGATCCTTGTTCAAAATCACCTCTTCAGCACCCTGCAACCCTCTTATGAAGATAAACACCATTCTGTTCCACTCTATTTTTTCGCAGCTCTGCCGGGACACGTTTGAAAGGATCTGAGAGAAAAAAAGGATAAAATGATTCTGAAAAACACCACTAAATGCAAGCAAACCAACCTTTAAGGCAACAACGTCCTCTTGTGTCGACAATGTGTGAGACCTCCAGCGTTACGCTAGCAATCCACTTAAGTATCTTCTTCCGTTTTACACGAATTTTCCATAACCTACTATGCTGTTCCTCCATGCTTCAGCCCTAGCTGTACCGCATTGTATGACAGGATGCACTAAAGAATCCTCCTCATCGTAGAACTACTATCAACAAATGGTAGCCAATCATTTTAGTTTGCTCAGGGATTCTCGTGGGTAGTTGATGCTGCAGGGGATGTGCATCCCTCTGCACTGCAATGAATAAGAAATGGAAAATTTCATGTGGACAGGAGATGCATTCAATTCAATTCAATGGAACTGAATTTGCGACACCCAGTGTTACGTCTATTCATCAACACACATACACACGCACCCAAGTGGGGTAGAAACTTTTTAATCTGATGTTGTGTCGCATTTGAATGGTCCTGAAGGTGCATAGATTCGTCATCATCATCACCAGCACCAGTACCAGCACTACTATCATCATCATCGCCATCATCTCACCATCTGTGTTTGTTCATTATTCATTCTTTTCGATTAGTCCGTTATCTGTTCCATGAACCGTAATGGTTGGCGTTGTTCATTGAACGTTGTGAATCCTTTTGGGGGAGCGCCCGGGAATGTAGTTGTTCGTGGCCTATGCAAACAATCAGCGAACGTTCAAATGTCGGGGTGAAAGAACTTGTTGGAATAGAGTTACTAAAGGTTAAGGGAGTCAACTTTAGATGAGTAGACAGATAGGACAGTAACTGTTCATAATCTCGGTACTTAAGTAATTTTCATAAAAAAAAAAGAGCTTGAAGTATGGATTTATCACTTTCAAAGCGTACGGCTGCGGGGGGTGGATTCTCATGATGAAAAGAAATAATTCACTATCGCGGATGAAGAGCAATTGATTCTTGGAGAGGATAGCTAAAGAAACGCCTTAAAGAGCACTTACTGTGGATCCTTCAGGACATCTTTGAGTGACTGTCACTTTGAAGAGAATCTCTTAAGCCAAAGATGAATGATTGGTATCAACTGGTAACGAAGTTTATGAATAGAAAACAGTTTCAGAGAGTAAAACAGAAAAATATTGGAGGCATTGGTCTATCTAAAGACTAAGGAAAAAGCAGGATATGGCTACTGGGCGCGAGAAGTTCCCTGTGGTTCATCTAGTCTACATACATATGTCATAGATGTCAAAGAATATGGCAGCAACTTTCTCATTAGTGTTGTCACCATCTTCATAGAGATGTGTGACTTTTAACTACAGACACTGTTCATCTAGATCGATAGTAGAGAGCACTGCATAGTGAGTAGCATATCTTAACATTATCAGTGCACTGAAAACCACTCTGAATGCAGGGCGTTAAACCATGTTGCAATTCCTCTCAATCTACATCGTTGGCCAGGAGCAACTCACCGTTAAGACTGAAAGACTCTAAGCAATGGAAAAAAACAACCACCCAATGAGCTACGGTAGCTTGTAAATACAGGCATTATAGGTAGATACGAAAAAAATAAACGAAGTCAATGTCTATCGATATTTATGGATGCCGCACATTTCTTGAAGGACCTCGATATTCACCTTTCACCTTAGGCCAAAGTCACCGCTGTTCCTCAGACTAGATGAGAGATATCGTCATAATCGTATGTATCGACAGTCAGACAGTCACCAAATCCCTCTGATGCTGTAAATAAAGCAAACCACTGAGGAAGATGATAATCTCTATGGGCAATATCAGGAAAGTACGCTGGATGATCCATAATTTCCCAACCAAACCTGTGGACTTCTGGATTGTTGGTCTTTCGACATGAAGCCTTGCCTGGTACTGTCTTGATGGAAGAGTATCTCTATGTGATTGACCAATGCTCGATGTTTCTCTTCAGAAGCTGAATTTAATCGGTCTAATTTCTGACTGTAATACTCTTTTGTGATAGTTTGGCCAGGAGGAAACATTTCAAAATCGACAGCATCACGCATGTTCCTCCAGACGTTATATTTTTTGTGTGAAGACCTGTCTTATCCATTTTCTGTGGTTTATCTGAAGAATTCAGTTGGTGTATGGGACGTTTAATGTTCTCATAAGGAATCCATCCCCAGTAACAATCCTGTTAAGGCACATTGTTATTCGTAGCTGAAGATTTCGTTCGCTCAAATCATACGGTATCCATTTTCCGAACTTAGAGATTTTTCCAAGTGCTCTGCACTGTGGAAGTGGAAAACTTATGTTTCTTAATGAACTCGGTAACGTAACGTTTGCACGGCTTAAATCGGGTTGGTGTTACAACATATGGGCTCCACGGTGGACGAATGATCCTTTGTTGCTACTAATTCCTCCTCAGACAAGGAAACCCTTCTTACTGATCATCCTTTTGACTCCGGCTTTTTTAAGATCAGCGGCATCACCAACAACTTCTGATCCGACGCCCATAATTTCTTAGTTATCGCGAGTAACCATGTTCTCTAACATACATTTCAGCCTCTTTCTAAACATTCACACTCCCATTGATGTCGCTGTGGTATTCTTCAACACAGCAATCGTTGACTGTCTTCTCCAATCTGTCCCATATGTGCCTCGAAAGAACTGTTCGTCATCCCCTTCCTGGTATAATAATAAACTGCGTACTTTTCGCAATGTCAGAAAGAAATTATGAAAAACTTACCTGAAATCCACATTTGCCTCAGATTAGTCATACTACCAGCAAGCTTACATCCGTTTTCCCATCTTTTGCGAATTCCTCTATCTCGAATACCTTGATAGAATGCAATTAAGTCTAATCACAGATCCTTGGCGCTTTTACCAATTTATTAACGTCAAAAGAAAGTAAGTCCGATGGCTACCCTTCCACTTTCAAATTATTTAATACGTCATCTGCTAACCCTAAAGCAATCGTCAACCTCTTTGCGGCCCTTTTCAGCCAATCGTACAGTCACCATGTACACAAATTGGACCCTGACTATTTCTTCTACCTGAGTAACTGCCCACAAATCTCCATAGTCTCAGTTGACATAAGGTCTGATATGTTTTTTTTTTTATAATTTGGGCTCACTTAAGGGGTTATGAATACCCTTAACATGTTTACACACAGTGCGAGTGTTGGAAAGGATAGATAGATGGAGAGAGAGAAAGGTTTAATATAATGGTTTAAAGCTCAGTTGTTTATGCTTCATAGAAACTCCGGGGTGGCATCCAAATAACTGGTAAGATTTTTGTTATTTTTTGTCTTTGCTTCTGATTCACTGTATTTTTTCCCCTATAACCGATGTCATAGGCAAATCATCATCAACAGAGTGAACAATTTTTGCAGCCATATGACCAAGCTATTGCCAGTGTTATGCTTTCGCTGTAGTTTTCACACAAGCTTTCGCAATTGATTGGACTGACTTTATATATTTCATGAGACATAAATAAATGCTTGCTGACATCGGGATTTGAACCATGAACCATTAACGTGGCATTTGATAACGTTAACACTACACCATTGCCACCCCTGGTGCGTGAAAAAATGGATAGGCTCAAGGATGACTCTTCCCACGGTCCCGATGGTCTGCCCGCCATATTTCTAAAAAAATGTGTATACTTGTACGAGTTTATCCTATGTGAGCCCCTTACAACTCTATTTCGACTCTCACTCTTTCAAGTCGTTTTCCCAAAATTATGGAAGGACTCCTTTATTTTCCCTATTAATAAAAAAGGCAGTAAGAACGACATATCAAACTATCGACACATTGCCATACTTTCCTCTATCCTCAAGCTCTTCGAAAGCATTATCTACGACTCACTGTATTTCCATCTTTTCCCCACAACAGAATGGTTTCTTAAAGGGTAGGTACACAACGACTTGCCTAACCGAATTCGTTACTAAAACACCGCACGCTTTAAAGGAAGATAATGAAGAGGATGTCATTACCACCGACTTCAGCAAGGCGTTTGATAAAATCTGTCACCTAACTATTTACCTTAAATTTAAAGCCCGCGGTTTTCCACCCTCTTTCATTTCATGGCAGAGATCGTACCTAGAGAAACGTCACTACAGGATTCTCTTCAGATTTGCAGGTTCTGAGCCCATGAACGCCACTTCAGGGCTTCCACAAGGCAGTCATCTTGGTCCGCTGATCTTTGTCTTAACTATGAACGATGTGGGTCACATCATGAAAGACTAAGATCTGTCTATTCACGCGGATGACATGAAAGTTATCAAGGTAATATCTACCCCCACCGATTTACTTTACTTCAATACGACATAAATTTGATACATGGTGCGACAGAAACTTCTTAGAACTTAACGTCGGCAAATGTCAATCCATAACTTTCTCCCGTAAACGACTTCCCCCACCGCTCAGAACCTATTACATTCTTAATGAGCCCGTTCCCTCAGTCTCCTCTATACGCTTTCTGGATATTATTTGTGACAGGGCGTTAAACTTGTTCCCACATTTATCAAATTATACACAATTCCAATTCTTCTCTCGGTTTCATAAAACGCTAGTCTAAAGAATTCTCGAACCCTTATGTTACGTAATCCCTTTACTTTACTTTTATCAGACCCGTCCTTGAATATGTCAGTCAAGTTTGGTCACCTTTTAATGACACCCACCCCCTTACAATCGAAGCTGTGCAGCGTAGATTTTTAGCCTCCACGGTCTCCCATGGGCGGACAACTATAATACGAGTATATCTTACCCCACTACGAAGATCGGCTAAAATTGTAAAACGTTGCAAAGTCACTGACATACTCTTCGTGCACCAATTTCTAATTGGTACGATCGATTCCTTCGCACTACTGGAAATGATTTCTTTTCAAACAAACCCTCGTTACCTTAGGTCTGTACTGCTCTTTCGTCTCCTTCACCACCGCACCAACTATGACCATTTCGAACCAATCTTCAGAATATTGCGTCTGGCCAACAACGCACAGAACACCCCGGACTTTCATTTTAGTATATCCTAATTTAGAAAGTCCAACTACACCTTCTCATGACCTCTCCCCTTATTTTCTATCTTAAGCTATCTTAAGTTTTAGTTTAAGTTTCTTTAGACTGCAATTTCAAACAAAAATGTATGGGCCCTAAGGCGACCAGCAAAAAAAAAAAATTGTTTTAAGCTTAGCGTTTCAAGTTAGGTTATGTATTTGTACTAAGCGATAAATAAATAAACACATATGATCCAAGATTCGTGTCCAAAATTCTGTATTCCAAAACTCCGCTGATTTTATTTTATATTTTATGAGTTTAGATTATAGAAATTCTGTGGAAAAAGCGAATTCTGGCAGAAATACAAATACCCCAAGGTTCGGCTTTGGGTCCACTGCTTTGAAGTGTTATATATGTATATGGTCAGATACTTAAGCTATCCGCACCAGAAGAATATAAGATTGCAGGTTTTGCAGACGATATCGCCATAGACATCAACGCTGGCGTAAGTTGTTGGGCTTAAAACTAGTAGAACACAAGACGGAAGCGGTACAGGAGCAGGCAGAAGAGAGAAGCAATAAACCATCCGCTAAGAGGCACAATACTCTGTCGAAACAAATAACTATGTATCATGACAGACATAAGATTCCTATTCAATGTATGAGAGGAAAGGCTTCACGGGTGAATAATCCATTCATGAGTATTACGCTAAGTCATCATTTGGGGCACTATATAGCCCAAGGAGGCTCCAGGCCAGTTTGGACGTCAGGATTGAGTGATTTACCAGTTTCACACTTTTAACCCTCTAGTTTGTTGGGATACTGTCCCAGGACTTATATAATCTAAAAGGTCAATCAAGCCTTATTACTTACTTTACTTCTTCTACTACCCTTGGAGAGTCTCTGCCTGAGACACGACTGCCTTCCATCCTCTGCGATACCGGGCACGCTGCTTCCAGTTGTGAGGACCAAGTTTTCTGGCATCCGCGACAGCTGGGTCGTTATACTGGCGGTTCGGCCTTTTTTGCCGTCTCGAACCTGGAGGCTGAGATTCGAAGATTCTCTTGGTTGAAGCGTTGTTGTCCATTCGCTCGATGTGGCCTAGCCAATGTAATCGACGTGTCTTGGCTTTTTGGACTACATCCACATCCTGGTACAACTCATAGAGTTCACGGTTGTATATTCTCCTCCATTCGCCCTCCTCGCATGTAGGACCTAATATCCGACGAAGTATTTTTCGTTCAAAGATACCCAAAGCCATAAAGCCAGACTGCCAAGATAAGCGTTCTATAGACATAGAACATTAATTTGGTCCGTCGAGTTAGGAGTTTTGAACCCAGTTGTTTTGCCGAACCGAAGAAGCAGCGGTTATTCTTCGTCGGATCTCCACGAAGGTGTCATTTGCGGGATTTATGTTTGCTCCCAGGTAGGTAAACTCCTTAACTACTTCGTAGTTGGACGTTCTGTCCAAGGTTTTGAGCACATTATTTTTGTTTGTTGACAACATGTAGATACTTAGTCATGTTCTCATTTACTTCAAGACCTACTCGTTTCGCCTGTTCTTTAATTGCCGTAAATGCCTCTACAACGGCTTGCCGGGATCTTCCGATGATGTCAATATCGTCCGCGTATCCCAGCAGTTGGGTGGATTTGTGAAAGATAGTGGCTTCCGTGTTTACACCTGTCCTACCCACTATCTGCTCCAGCACAATATTGAAGAAGTCGCATGACAGCGCATCTCCTTGCAGGAACCCGATGCATGTTTGGAAAAGTTCAGAAGACCTGTTTCCAAGTTGCACAGAACATCGCGTGTTTTCCAGCGTTACGCGACACATCTGGATAAGTTTTGACGATATCCCGAATTGGGCCATCGCTTGGTAGAGTTCAAGACGAAGAATGCTGTCATAAGCTGCTTTAAAGTCGATGAAAAGGTGGTGAGTTTCGAGTTGATATTCATTGGTCTCTTCCAGAATTTGCTTAGTGTGAAAATTTGGTGTATTGTCGATCTGCCGGGCCGGAAACCACACTGGTAGGTGCCGATTAGTGTGTTGCAGAAAGGTTTTAGACGTTCACACAATACGTTGGATAGGATCTTATATGCGACATTTAGCAGAGATATGCCTCGATAGTTCTTAAAAGACAGGATCAAAAATGGGGCATATAGAGCTGATACTCCAGTCGTCGTGCATGCTTTTCTCTATCCATACTTGGCTGATGACTTGGTGCGTGCACCCTACCAAGATATCACCTCCGTATTTAAAAATATTCTGTAATAGTTACAAATATTGCGCTTTATTTTTCCCCTTTTTTTCCTAACACCCTTTACGAGGATCGCCTTCGCACCTCAACAAAAAGTTCAGCTGGGAGGGCATCAGAGCCATCGGCTTTGTTGTTTTTTAGTTTGCTGATGGCTGCGCTAACTTCTTCAATACTGGTGGTGGTATTGGTTCGACATTGATTGGAAGCGGGTTCTCTTCTTACACTATCACTCTCTCTGTTTGCTGTCCGTTAAGCAAGTGTTGGAAGTGTTGCTTAAACACATTAACAATTCCCTGCGTTTCGGTGACTTGGTTGCCTTCGCTGTTACGAAGAGCCTGTGTTCCGGGTTTGAAGCCATCTGGCAGCTGCTTGGCATTTCCATAGAAATTCCGGATGTTATTGCCCTAACGAGCCTTTTCGATATCCTTGAGCTGGGAGGCTGCGTGGTCCCTTTTCTTTTTACGCAGAAATTTCTTCTCTACCCTTCTTCTGATCCGGTACTCCACTCTCGCTGTTCTTGTTTTGCGCTGCAGCGCTTTCTCATGCGCATTTCTGTCAGCTTCTTAAGTTGAATGCAGTCATCATCATACAAAGGGCTCCTTTTTGGTGGTAGCCAAGGGTGGTCACGGCCACCTCCATGATAATGTTGCGGTATTCGGTCCACTGATTGTTTGCGTTTGTGGTTGGTGAATGCACTGCAGAGAGTTTCTCGGACAGCTGCTCTTTGTAGGCTCTGGCTCCTTCTGGCGTGCTAAGGTATCCAACGTTAATCTTCTTCTTTTGGGCAGCTTGCAGCTTCTCTCGTTGGACAGCCTGGCTCTGAATTTAGCTGCAACAAGAAAATGATTAGAGTCGACGTTGGCCCTTAGGAAAGTGCGCACATCCAAAGGATTAGACGCGTGCCATGCGTAGATTTGGTTGCGTGTTTTACCATCAATTCTTCGTATAGGAAACCTAGTGCTACTTATCACCATATAACGAGCCGCTGCAAAATCAATTAGTCGGAAACTGTTGTCTGTTGTCTTGTCGTGGTGGCTGTGCTTACCGACTAGTCCGCCAAAGATGGTTTCCTTACCGATTTTCGCATTGAAGTCCCCGAGTACAATTTGTACGTCATACGAGTACTTTGAACAGGCTCCGTAGGCACCGTTCAGGAGGTCATAGAATCTCCCCTTGACAAGGGCTTCAGTGCGCACATATTAGGCTGATATTATAGAATGTAGGTCTGATGCGGATTACAGCCAGGCGATCATTTATTGGCTTGAAATCGGTAACCCTTGATCGAAGCCGATTCGACCTGAGCCTCGAATGTGTCAAAGTAGATCGAGCAAGGTGTCTGTCAAAACCGTCTATGGATTCTGCCATTGATTCCGTTGAGAGAATTCTTCTGAAGTCCTTCCTCCTTCTGAGGCTCTTCCTAGACATCTGAGATACATTTAGGCCATTCAGGTCAACAAGAGATGCCTCATCCGGTCCCACCAGTGTGCTAAAGTTCATCCAGCCGTGCTCGCGCAGCTCCGAGTGTTCAGCTACAAATTTATAGACGGATTTGACATACGCTCATCGTTTGTTCACTACTAGGTAGCTATGAAATGAGGCACCGCGTGGAGGCGATGATGCGTCATTTTGCCCACCCAAAATCAAGCCTTATTATTACAAGGAAATATGTACACTCAATAAGGGTTGTATTATTAGGCTGGTGGAGTTCCTCGCTGGCTCAGATACCAACGTAACAAGCTAATCTGTCTCCCGGGACATAGTGCCGCCTCTCGTAAGGAGGACACACACACTCTGAGCACACTTATTCTGAATGTCCAGTATGAGAGTTGGGACGCCATATCTTCAATAGAGAGTTATTCATACTCATGGAGCTTATGGACTCCTCTACTACAGACTTACTCATCTTCACAAAGAAGGTGGTGAATATTCTTAACTTTTAAGTACCCATGACACAATATATCTTTCAGGTCGCAGTGTCAGGCATTTGGCAAAGTAAAGTTGTGGACATTATTAGTAGTTTCGATATTATTACCCTGGATGATATGGTTTTGATGGTTGCACTGCAGTCTTTTCCAAAGTAGGTGTTTTTCCTCAGTGAAATCAACAAAAACAGTTCTCAAGAAGCTAAAGCTAGAAGAACATAACACCGTGGTAGTGAAAGCCTTTTTCCGAATACATTTCGGAGTCTACATCTGGTTTCATCAAGTTCTTCAAGGCCGGTGGTTTTTCCTACAGCTGACTAGACAGAGTTGGGTCAAAATGGCTCTGACATTGATTCATAAACTGGTTCCTTCACAACCCACTGTACGGCTGCTTCCACTTATCTACCCGTTTGCATCAGATAAGTATTTGCGTATAGTCACAGTTTCTACGACTAAGGGCGATAAAGTGATCCGTTTGTCGTTTTACCGATTGTGTACTTTAATAGAGAGATGTCCGGATATTGTCCGGTATTTCCTCAGCTGGTATTGACTTTCCTCAGACAGAAAGTGGCAGTAGGTGATTGATTACAGAAGGCTTTCTGTGCAAAAGATCCACAAACTTAATATTCTGTGAGAATGAATAATTTTATCTGTACGAGCCACTAAGAGGACAGGATCTCTACAAGAAACAAGTGAGTTCTTTGCCCCCTTCGGGTAGGGGTTAGAATATACCCGAGGTAGGCATGCCTGTCGTAAGAGGCGACTAAAATCCACCCTCCGTATACCGAGTATGGCGTATACAAAAAACATGCAATGAACAAAACAAAAGATTTAAATACCCCAGGTGGCAGTCCAGGTAAACTGGAAAATCCACCCTCTTCGGAGGTCGGCTCTACGGATTCTGGGGAGAGCCATTTATTGCACCTTATAAATCCCTTCTCAAAAAGTACAAGGGTATCTCGATCTCCACCAACAAGATCGAACGTCTCCGGAAAAAGAAGTCCGCCGGAAGCGCAAATGCGTGAAAAACGGGACTCAGCGAAATCTAAAAGCATTGAGGAGGAAAACGACGTACTCCGTACCAAGCTTAGCGAAATGGAGCTACTCTATCGTGAGCTCAAGAAAGAGGTAGATTTACTCAGGCAAGAAAATAATGCCCTAAAAAACACGTACCTACAAAAAGAAAATACAGTTAGCTCACATCGCTCACCTAGTCGCGAATACCAGACGGATGAAGAAGAGCTAACACGCGAAACGAATTGGGTCGAAAAGAAACGACCTAGCAAAAAACGAAAAGCTGGTTCCTCACCGGAAGTCGAGCCACAAAAAGATGAAAAGCGCAAGGAGATGAAAGAAAAGCAACAACAACCAAAATTACGTCCTCCGCCACCGATAAACGTCGTTGGAATTACGGACTATAATAAGTTGCATTGCCTCCTTAAAGGAACTCTGGCTTCGAAGTTTAAGGTGACATCTCTGCGAAACAATACGTGGAAAATCAATGTCGATGATGCCGACGGTTACCGATCAGTATCTAAAAAATTGAATGCCGAAAAGATTCAGTGGTATACTTATGAAAATAAGTTAGAAAGACCACTGCGTGTTGTAGCAAGGGGACTCCACCCCTCGTGCACTAAAGAAGATGTAATGCACGACCTTCAAGACAAAGGCTTTAAAATTCTTGATGCCGTCAATATTATCAAGAAGGAGAAGCAACAGTCGGAGGGAGATCATGAAAAATTGGTAAAGCGCGGTCTTCCACTATTCATGCTTAGTTTTGATAAAGACGAAAATAAAGACATTATATATGGTATCAAGACTATTCTAAACATCGTGGTCAAAATCGAACCCATGCGTAAGACCTCCAGATCGATCCCGCAGTGTAAGCGCTGTCAAGGCTTCAATCACACGCAGACTTACTGCCAGAAAGAGCCGCGATGCGTCAAATGCGCAGGTAAACATCTCTCGGAAGAGTGTCACCTAAACAAGCAAACCCCAGCCACTTGTATAAATTGCAAGGGAAAACATCCTGCAAACTATCGAGGTTGCGAAGTGGCGAAAGAGCTTCAAAAACGCCGCGATACGCTAAAAAATTCGACGCGTCCGAATATGAAACCAATCAAGAACAGACCCAAAATAGCTACGAAAAAAGCAGCGAAAGATAGAAAGTCCGTCAATATTAACTTAAGATCGGTTAATGATAAAAAATCCGAAAGTAATAGAGATAAGGTAACAGAAGCAAAATCTCCGAATATTGGCGTGCAGTCTTATGCTCAAGCGGCGAAGACAGTTAAGGGTACGTACACGACCGACAACTCACGGGAGATCAAAGCAAGAAACCGTCCAAACTTTAATGTAAAAACTCCTTCTCAAGTTGCGACATTGAAAAATAGTGATAGAATTAGTTCAGAAGATCATGTATCCAATGTTTTTTCCCTAATTCTTGCGAAACTTGAAGAGCAATGCAAAACAAATAAACTAATTTTCGAGAGACTAGTTGCACTAGAAAACAACATTCATAACACGCGCACTTCAACCAGAATATGAAAGAAACGCTTAAAATTCTTACTTGGAACGCTAACGGGCTCATACAAAGACTCGACGAGTTAGAAATATTTATGCGAGAGAAAGATATTGATATATGCTTGGTCTGTGAAACTCATCTGAAAAAGCAATCGAATATTAAGATAAGGGGATATAGCGGATATCACGCCTTTCACCCATCGGAAAGAGCCAGAGGCGGATCATCTTTGTTTATAAAAGAAAATATCGAACACTCAGCGGAAATAAAAATTGAATTAGAAGCAATGCAAGTAAGCACGGTACGCGTTAGAAATAGACATTTTGCTTTCAACATTTCGTCTATATATTGTCCACTGCGATGTAAACTTGAAGAAAGTGATTTCACAAACATCTTCAACTTCCTTAAACCAAATTTTATTATTGGTGGTGACTTCAACGCGAAACACCCCTTCTGGGGCTCAAGGTACGCCTCTCAGAAAGGTAGAAAGCTTTAAAATGCGGGTATGCAATTCAGTTGTGATTTTTACTCGACGGGTAAACCAACATATTGGCCAACTGATAGAAATAAGATACCAGATCTGATTGATTTCTTTGTTGTTAAAGGAATATCTAGCAACTGTATAAAAGTTGAAGAAAGCTTTGATCTCTCCTCTGATCATTCTCCAATCATTATGACGATAAGCGAAGCTTTGATTAAAAAAGTAGGACCGGCCAGATTAACTGGCGCGAAAACTAATTGGGACGGCTTTAAAAAAGATATTGAAGCAAATATTGAGCTGAGCGTATCACTTAAAACGCCCTATGAACTTGAAGTTGAAGTAGATCGCTTCGTCGAAATCTTACAGGATGCCGCGTGGAAGAATACTCCCAACCTAAAGAGAACCCCGGCCAGTTACATTAAAATTTATCCGCAGGAAATAAAAGAGATGATTAAGGAGAAGAGAAAAGCGCGTAAAAGATGGCAACAAACTCGGGCTCCGCAACATAAAGCATATCTTAACCGTTTGTGCAACTCACTAAAACGATCTATTAAAGACCTTAAGAATAATGAAATACAAACTTACCTAGAAAGCTTAACGGCAGAAAAAGATTCTAACTATTCGCTTTGGAAGGCTATAAAAGGTATTAAAAAACCTCAAATTCAAGCCGCGCCAATTAGGATAAATCAAGACGAATGGGCCAGGCATGATAAAGAGAAAGCGCAAGTTTTTGCCGCCCACCTGGAAGAAACTTTCAAACCGTTTGATGGACAAGCTCTTATTGAAAATATAAATACGTCGTATATAGACAATAGTGTAATAAGAAATGCAACGCTTACCGAACTTAAGGAAGAAATAATGAAACTTAAACCTAAGAAAGCTCCTGGATACGACCTAATTACGGGAGAGGTTCTTAAAGCACTACCAAGAAAAGCTCTAATTAAGCTTCTGTTCATTATAAACGCCGCGATTAGACTAGAATATGTTCCCAGTCAATGGAAAGTCGCCGAAGTTATAATGGTCCTTAAGCCTGGAAAACCGCCGAATGAAAAAACCTCTTATAGACCGATTTCGCTTCTTCCAATTATATCCAAAGTGTTCGAGAGAATATTGGTTAGGCGAATACAGCCAGTTATAGAAGAAGGGCATCTCATCCCTGATCATCAATTCGGATTTAGAAGTAAGCATTCTACAGTTGAACAAGTACATCGAATAACACATGTAATCGAAAAATCACTTGAAGAAAAAAAGATTTGTTCAAGCGTATTCCTTGACGTTTCTCAAGCCTTTGATAAGGTCTGGTACGAAGGCTTAAAGTTTAAATTACGACAAGTTCTGCCAGAGCACCTATATAATATTTTGAAGAACTACCTTACGAATAGGCTATTCCGCGTCAAATGTGGAAACGAATATTCAGATTTTAAGGAAATAATGGCTGGGGTGCCGCAAGGAAGCGTTCTTGGTCCAGTCTTATATCTATTATACACTCGTGATATACCGCAAGTAGAAGGCACTGAGCTAGCTACATTTGCCGACGACACTGCTATCTTGACAGTAGGTACAACGGTCGAAGATACTACAGAAAAACTGCAAGAAGCTTTGAATAGAGTAAATGAATGGACAAAGATTTGGCGAATCGCACTCAACGAGACCAAATCTGTTCATGTAAATTTTACTTATAAAAAAATAAATAATTTGCCGATCTTTTCAAACTCGGTTCAAATCCCGTTTGCAAACGAGGCTAAGTATCTTGGAATGACACTTGATACAAAGCTGAAATGGAAAACGCACGTTAAGAAAAAACGCAAAGAACTAGATAACAAATATCGAGAAATGTATTGGTTACTTGGAAAATATTCCAAGCTTAATATATATAACAAACTGCTTTTATATAAGCAAGTGCTAAAGCCTGTATG
The DNA here is from genome assembly GCA_945910035.1 of Brachypalpus laphriformis. Lineage (NCBI taxonomy): Eukaryota > Metazoa > Arthropoda > Insecta > Diptera > Syrphidae > Brachypalpus > Brachypalpus laphriformis. The sequence continues at coordinate 43,721,349 of OX246756.1, forward strand.
GACATATGGTATACAACTCTGGGGTTGTACCAAAATAAGTAATATTAAAATTTTACAAACTTTTGAAAACAAAGTGCTAAGAGGTATTGTAAATGCGCCATGGTATATCAGAAATAGCGATATCCACAGAGACCTTGGCATTAAAACAATCGAAGACGAAATTCAAACCTACGCGAGAAAGCATAGAAGTCGACTAGAAAGTCACGTAAATATTACAGTCCTCCAACTTTTGGAAGAAAGAAATTTACTGCGCCGTCTACAAAGGACCAAACCTTTAGACCTAGCGCGATAAGTAACCGCGTCTAAACTGCGGAGCTGGCAGGAACTTCCAATGGGAAGGTACCTGCAAAACGTCATTATTTCGCGAAACGAAAACTACTTGATAAGTCGAATACTTAGTTGTAGTAAAAATAAAAACAAGTCTGTTTTGAAGGGAGGTTTTTTAGTGGGTAAGAATCCCACACTACTATGAGCACGCGCTGTCGATCCTCATAGTGTCTTGTTGAAGATTTTCACCTACCCTCGGAAAAAAAAAAAAAAAAAAAAAAAAAAAAAGTGAGTTCTTTGGACCTTGGCCTTAGGTCATCCCTTGAGATGGTAAACACTTCCACTCAAACTCAATTGAATCGAGGGCTTGTACATTCAAAAAGTTATGAAAAGAAAAAACTTGGCTTAGGTCTGCTATGTGTGAGCCGTGAACCCGTAGTATTAACATAAAGTTTCTGCGTGAATCTCAATCTCAATGAATCTGATGCGTTTGAAGGACAAATTTTGGAATCAAGCTTTGGAATGCAGGCAATAAATAATTAATTCTCTCCGTCTGTGGCGTTTGGTCCGAGAACCAGTGCTGAGTAGAACTATCAACTAGGTCAACTTCGTTTTTGAAAAGCGCAATCTGATTCCAGCACCTTCTACCGGCAATGTGAGTCTTTAGAAAAGAAAGAGAAACCCTTGCATTTACTGATCGTGTTAATAAGTTTATTAAGTGTAAATAAATTTGAAGTTAGAAAACTGACAAACGTCAAAAATTGATTGTGGAACATAAGTGACATTCATTCCAAATGACTACTGACGTCAAAAAAGTGTACAAAAAGTCTCGAAACTGATATAAAACATGAAATAGAGTTGCTAAAAGTTTCCTAGGAATCCTTAAACAGGTTTCAAACCTCCACTGGATTTACATAATTTTGCTGAGTGCTTATTGGTTCTAGGGGCTTCGAAATGCTAGCAGCAATCTCTTCTTTCTTAGGTGGCAGCGTATTATTTGGAATCACATAAATTTCATGACCTGTCGAAAACATTGGAAAGAAATTTGCAGGATTCCTTAGTTCAGAGTCGGTCTCAATGATTATAGTCTCCTGGGGCATAAGTAGGCTGCCAAAAAATGATTCTAATGGAAAGACTGGTGAGAAGTCTTCAAAGAATGGTGCATCATCGATCTGCATCGGTGGCTTGGGATTATCTAGTTTAGCTGTGGGAATAGATTCGCTTGCATTTGCTGAGATATTATGCTTCGGCTCGGGATCTGCAATGATTTCAAAGAGTATACCCATTTCGGTTTCCATCTCGGAGAGTTCCGATGTCGTGGCGTTTTCGAAATTCTTAATTTCTTTTTTTAGGCTGGGCTTAGGGCTTAGAAAACGAGTCAAATCTATACTGATGTCAACGGCGTCATTGTGACCTATGATTGGCTTGGTTTGCGTGGAGTTTGTTGAGGGGGAATTTTCATCGACTTCCATATGATTTTCCACATGAGGTTCATTGTCATTTGGGATGATTGAGGGCACGATGACTAGGGATAGTATATAGGTTTGATTTTGAGGCCTTTGTAGTGCATCAAGCGGCATTGGTTTTGCGATTACTTCTACATTGGTTTCGTTTCTTTGAATGGTTGGATCAGTTGCCTTAGGTGTCTCAACTTCAGAATGTGGTTCATCTATGGTTTCAGCTAATGCTTCTGTTGTAGATCCTGAATGAATATCAGTTAGATTCTTTTGGATTGGGTTGACAGGAATTTGATCTTCGACTGAATGGTCAGTTTTATTTGCAACTTCTCCTTCGACTATCAATTTTTGCATCTTTCCAAGGGTTCCATTTTCTGAGACTTTGGTAGCATCTTGGGAGGGGTTTGGGTTAACAAGGAGTCGCTTGTGAACTTTATGCGCCTGAATTTCGCTTCCAAGTACAAGCCAAAAAATTAATGCGATTTCAATAGCTTTCTGAAAGAACATTTGGATTAGTGTACAAAAGGAGGAGATGAAAACTCCTTACCATGTTTAAGGAATAAGAAAATAGTTTATATGAAACGTGTACTCAGATATACAAATTCAATTAATTAAGAAAATTTGGTGATGATTATTGAAATTTAGTTATAAGCTAGCTGTGATTTGGAGACGATGTGTATAGCAAGTAATCGTGCAAAGGTTTTAGAAATGTTTGTAGGAAAGTAAGTCTGGGTAGACTAAGAGAGTCGAAGGATAGATTTCCGGCAGCTTTCGATATTTAGAGCTCAAGATAAGATAAGACAATTCCTTGCATATGCTGCTGTTGTTTGGTGGAAGGGGCTTTTGCGTAAAAATGTGACTGCCTTTTGCGCTAATCTCCAAAGAACGTCTTGTTTTGGCTGCACGAGAGCTTTTCCGCTTACGCCTAGCTCTGCTGTAGATGCTTTGGAGAACTTACCTCTATCAAAGCCATCTATCGTCTTAGGTGGAGCGGTTTTTGCTAGAATCCACCCTGTAGTATTGATAACCTTGCGCGACACTTATTCTACGAATCCAGTCTCACAGATATGTCGTCTGATGTAATAACACCAGAACTTTGGCTGTCGTGTCGATTCAAAGTTGACTTTCCTTGTGTTCAGGACTGGCTTCGACCAGAATCTTAGCCAGGAATAGGACGTAGTCGTATTTTTACGGATGGCTCCAAAACCAGTTATTGTGCGACGCTTGCGGAGAGGGCGAGAATACTGACGAACGTTTTCTCTGTATCCTGCCTTTGCTCGTATCAGGTGACAGATTTTCGGTACCGATGTGAAGAGTGCTGGTACTGTAAGCTCCATATCACTGAAATGTTTGCTTGGTTTTATTAGAAAGACAAGAAAATTCCTATAAAATTGATTTTGCTCCCTGATAGTTTAATAAAGTCCAGCGAAGTCCAGCGACCGTTTGATGTCTCTCAAACTAGTAATACAAGGAGAGGTGTGGAATATTGTCAGTGAATATGCTCTCCAAAATGGGTGCGATCAGAGAGAAAAAGATGCATTTTGGGTAGATTTCCACAATCTCCTTAAGAACATCCTAAAGGAAGAGTTCCTGTTTGTTGGAGGAGATTTGAATGGAAATGTCAGAAAGTCAAACGAAGACTATGAAGACTGCCATGGAGGACTAGGATATGGCACCAGGAACCTTCTTGGTGAAGACATCCTAAGCATGTGCAAATCACACGGTCTTGTCGTATTAAATACCATATTCATCAAACAAAGCCGATACATGATCACTTTTAGCAGTGGTGGAGATGAAACCCAGATTGACTACCATTTGGTAGCCAGTTTCATGAAGCCTCGGTTAAAAGATTGCAAAGTGATCCTGCGAGAGCCAATCGCTCGGCAACACCGTCTCCTGCAAACCGAAATTTGTATGAAGACACCAAAGAAAAGCAAACAAACAAGGGTTTCTAAGAAAATTAATTGGTACAATCTGGACAAAGAAAAATCGTAATGAAAAATTACCTCTCTCACACCATCAACGGAGCTGAGGATAAAGTGTGCAGAGCACAAAATATGTGGGATTCCCTACAACGAACTTGCTTAAAGAAGGCCAAATCACTGCTAGGAGCTTCAAAAGGCCATCATCAACACGCCAAAGAAACATGGTGGTGGAGTGATGAAGCTTAGAAGGTAATAAATGAGAAGAAAGCGGCTTTCAAAGTGCCCCTCTAATAATAGAGACGTAAAAGCTCGTCTCGAAGTGGAATACAGATGTTGCAAGAAAAAGTCGGAGAAGAATTGCGCCCAGCTTCAAGCAGAGAGTACGGAGGGCCTGTATCGGGAGCTGGAGAAAATAGCTTCCCCAGTTGCTGATGCAAACCAGGCTATCCAGGAGCTGCGAAGGCACAATATGAACAAGAGCGCAACCATCTTCAAAATAGCCGCCCAAAGAAGGAGGAATGCTCATAAGATTTGTTCGCCAAAGTTCATTAACAATGCTCATGACCAGGTTCTTGTGAATGACGACAAAATTCTGCAGAGGTGGCGGCAGTATTGTAATGAACTTTTCAATGAACAGTTTGTCCGACTATACTTTCCAAGACCTTCCCCTAACTGTGAAGAAATACCCGACATTACAGTCGAAGAAGTTAGTGAGGCGATCAAATACTCCAGGAAACGAAAAGCGATTGGGCCAGACGAGATGCCCTCTGAGTTCTGGAAAAAGATGGGAGACGTCGGGTTCAGATGGCTCAAAATTCTCATATCCAAATTTGTGAGAGGTGATCCAGTGCCGAATCAATGGAGAGAAAGTTACCGTGTCCCTGTATACAAAGGGAAGGGGGATACGCGAAACTGTGATAACTACCGTTCGATCAAGCTGATGTCACACACCATGAAGATCGTTGAGCGGTTGGCCGACTGCGAAAAATAATATGGCTATCTGATGATCAGTGCAGGTTTGTCGCGGGTAAATCATATATTGAATTGTTTGACTTTGAAAAGGCATTCGACAGACAACCACGAGATCTGATATGGGTGGCGCTAAGACATCGAAGAGTTCCAGAAACCTATGTACAGATGATGATGGACATGTACGAAGGACAAATACAAGAGTAAGATGCCCCGCTGGAGTAACCGAAGAGTTCCCAATCAAAGTCGGGGTGCACCAGGGAAGTGTTTTAAGTCCTTTGCTCTTTATTACAGTCATTGATCATCTGCTTGAAGGTAAAGTGATGGACCCCAAGGTACATCAGTTATTCTTTGCTGACGATGGAGCCATCATAAGTGAAGGTCATACATCCCTGAAATGAGCACTTGATGTGTGAGTGGACGTTTTGCAGGGAAATGGGTATCGCATTAGTTCAAAAAAGACAGAGTACTTGTGCTGCCCGTTCTCTGATCCACTCAGGCCTATTCCAGACATTTATTTGAATGGAACTGTGTTTCCCAAGTGCAAAAAGTTCAAATATCTGGGATCTATGATCAATAGCAAAGCAACCTGTGATGACGACATCAATCATTGCGTAAGCGTAGGGTGGATAAACTGGCGAGAAATCTCCGCTATCTTCTGTGACAGAAAAATGCCACCTAAGTTGAAAGGAAGGCTCTACACCGCAGTTGTGGGTCCAACGCTCACATACGGTTCACAATGTTGGACGATGTACAAAAAGTATGAGAGTAAATTAACGGCAGCTGAGATGAAGATGCTTCGCATGACAGCAGGAGTGACAAAGCTTGATCGAATAAAAAGTTCGAAGATCCGTGGAAGCTTTCACATTAAGGAAACCATCGTACAAAAGATAGAGCGCAACTGGTATCGCCACGTTCAAAGAAGAGATCATTTGAACCCTGTTAAACGGGTAATATCAATGAACCTTCCAAAGCCATTGCGATGTAGGAAAGGCAGGCCTATAAACGCCTGGATCACACAAATGCGACGACATCGGCATCTCATTGGCCTCAGTAACCTAGTGATCCAAAGTCGGCAGGCATGCCGATATTTTCTGAGGTCAAATAGGCGAACTCCACAGGCGGATCAGTAGAAATGCAGTGCGTGGAAGGGTTATGATCCCTTATTTTCGGATCATGATCTCGCTGAAAAAAAGGAAGAAGAAGTGCAATAAAACAGTTGCATTTGAGTGCTTGTCCCCAAAAAAAAAAAAAAAAATTCCAACATAAATCCATTTATCTATTCAAACATGTATTTACTTACTACATCACTACCACCCACATCCTCACCTCACTTCAACAAGCAATCTCACTTAACAGCTTAATTGTAACTTAGCCCCCCCAAAACCACACCTCACCAATTTGCAAACTTGCACCACTAACAAGCAAATAATTAAAGATAAACTCTAAATAATTGAGTATTTTTCTTTGGCAAAAACTCGCTAAGGATCCTTTAAAGTATCTCCTTCAACTAATTAATCATTACCTTCTCCCCACGAAAGCACTATTCCGAGGCGTTCCGAAACTTTGTGGCATATTTGTGTGCTCACCTAGTGTTTCTTAAGTAAAAACTTGTTACTTGTGCTGCATTAAGTATAGTTAAAGTTTAAGCATCTTAATACTGCTAGAAAGGACTACGACTTGGGGAACTTTCTTCTTTTGTATGTTTCATTTAAAATTCTCTCTCAATTCCTCCCTCTAGTTCTGTTAAATTAATAGAAAACTTTTCTACGCACACATTGACACGCCACATAATTTACTCCTTTTTAGTCGGATGGGAAAACTCAGTCAGGTCTTGTCGTCCCAAAAATAGACGAAGGAATTCTCTACCTAACACATGGCAATGGAAACGTCTAGGTCATAACTTCTAACGAAAATCCTTCCGTTGTTTGTTCGCTTAGTTTTCTTTCTCGACTCCTTTTCTGTGATTCCTGTCAAACTACATTGAAACTTTGTTGCATTATCATCATCGTCATCAGGCAACATCATCATCAACGTTACCTCCGTTGTTGTAGTAGTGTGTTGTTGATGTCATCATTTTAATCCACCTTAACCACACGGAATCACCCAAAATAGTAGAAGGTAGCCGACTGGGAGGCGGAGTGTGAGATAAATACGCAACACAGGTGGCTTTAGTTTGATGGCCATGGTTAGGCAGCTGGTATTTGATTTGGTTTTTTTTTTTTTTTGAGGAGAAGATCCAATGCAGGCAATGTAAGGGCAAAGTGGGGTCGGCGAAAACCAAAAGAGGTTCGAAAAAAGAAAATCTGTTCTTGCAAGAATTTTCTTTTGACCGTTGTTGTCCCAAGTTTTCATTATTTTGGACGGAAATCCTTGATCATTTTTGTTTTTTTTTTATAATTTGCGCGCGCCAAAGGGATTATTAATACCCTTATACTGGTTCTCAGGGCACGGGCGGATAGGAAGAGGGGGGAAGAAGACAGAGGAGAAGCCGGTTTGTGTTGGCTTTAAATGTTTGAAGGTTGTAATGATTAGGAAATACAGAGGCTGGTAATTCGTTCCATAAACGTGTTGTTCGGCTTATAAACGAATCCCTATATTTGACAGTACGTCCGAAGATGGGCTTGAGGGTGAACTGATGTGCATTCGAAGCGTGACGCGTATTGCGGGTGAAGTTTTGAAGGGGAGGAATGCAGCTGGCTATTTCGCTGGAGCATTTTTTTTATAAAAAAAGCGATAAAAAGAGAAAGACACGAGACATTTCTACGATGTTCAAGTGAGACTATGGAGCTCACGATGTCTCTATCACCTATCAGTTTTAACGCGCGATTCTGTACCCTATCTAGAATGTGCAGAACGGTCTTGGGTGCACCAGACCAGATGTGGGCGTTATATTCCAGCTTCGCGCGGATGAATGCCTTATAGATGGAGGCCAGATCAGACGGGGTAAAATATTTCTTGCACCGCTTAAGGAATCCTAGACATTTTGCAGCATTTTTGGCGACCTCGAATATGTGATCGTTTCATCGAAGGCGGTTATTGATGCACATACCGAGAATGGCAAGTCTTTCGGATTCAGCGATGCAAGTACCATTCATGGATAATGGTTGATGGTCTTGGTTTCGCTTGAGAGACAGAAGACAGCATTGAGTTTTGGATGCATTAAATTCCACTCTATTGATTGAACCCCATTTGGTTATGCTGTCCAGGTCGGAATTTAATGTGTTTAACATACGTTGTCGTTCCTCTTCTACGGCCGAAGAGCAGGGACGTGAGTTAGGGAACGAATATGAAAAACTGATGGTACTGTCATCAGCGAAGGAATGGATTGGATTAGAAGTTGCAGACAAGAGGTCATTTATAAAAATGAGGAAGAGAGTCGGAGACAAAACGGAGCCCTGGGGAACACCAGCATTTATATGGTGGATTGCAGACTTGAAGCCGTCCAAGACAACCTGTATTGAACGGCCCGAAAGGTAATTTCTAATCCATTGAAGAAGAGACTCATCGATGCCATATGCACGCATTTTCGACAAAAGAGCCTGATGCCAAACTCTGTCAAATGCTTTAGAAATATCGAGCGCAACCATCTTTGTTTCGCCGAAGTGATGTTGAGATTGGTTCCACTTCTCGGTGAGATATGCCATCAAATCACCAGTGGACCTGTTGCTACGAAAACCATACTGCCGGTCATTGAGGAGTTTTCGTGAATCAAGATATTTCATAAGCTGACGATTTATCAGCGTTTCCATGACCTTGGAAAGAAGGGACGTAAGTGCAATGGGTCGGTAATTGGACGGGGAGGAAGATTCGCCTTTTTAGGGACGGGCTGAACAAATGCTGTTTTCCATCTTCTCGGAAAGAGCCCAGAAGAGTAGGACAGACAGAAAAGCTTACGCAGAGGTTTTGCCAGCGTGGAAGAACACCTCTTCAGAACTATGGGGGAGATACCATCTGGACCAGCGGATTTGTGTATGTTGAGACCTTTGAGTACTCCTGCAACTGTACGAGTGCGAAAGTGGACTTGTCCCATGGAAAATTCGACACTCTCAAGTACAGGCGGAGACAAAGCACTATCTGGCATGGTGGAGTTCGCTGCAGCAAGCAAATTTGCTTTGTCCAAGGAGCTGACAGCTGGAATGTCATTGTAAATGAGCGTTGGGATGGAAGACGAGACAGAATTTTTAATATTTTTGACGAATGACCAAAAATGTTTACTACGTTTGGGACATTGTAGAATTTTTTGTCTCAGTTTCTGGTCATGTAAGAATTTTACACGTCGAATGTAGGCATTGCAGTCATTTCTGGATTGTTTAAACTTCTTTCGGTTTTCCTCAGATTTGTTGGCTTTATAAGACCGAAAACTTACCTCTTTTAACCTGATAGCCTCTTTACAGCTCTGGTCAAACCACGAGTTTGCCTTAGGTGTGATGCTTTTTATTCTGTTAGGAATAAACGCATCCATACCTAAGCGAATGGTGTCAGTATTCATATCGGCGGCGGCATCCACGTCGCTATCGAGGAAGCATAGCGACCAGTTAAAACTCCTAAACAAACTATTAAGGCCGTCCCAATTGGCTTTCTTGTAACGCCATACTTTTCTTTTGGGAGTTTTTTCTTTAACTGAGTGGTCAGAGTACGAGAATTTAGCCGATATGATGTTGTGGTCAGACCGGCCTAGAGGCGCTAACACATCAATGATGTATTTATCAGGGTGTGAGGTAAGAAACAAATCCAGAGTGTTGGCAGAATGACTTGCAATGTCCGGAATGCGTGTAGGCTCATTTACAAGCTGAGTCAAATTGTTTATCTCAGCGAAAAGTTCAACATACCTTCCTTCGGGTGTTGTCTGGCCAGAATGTCGAAGCCAATCCGAATTGTGTATATTGAAATCGCTCGCAATGACGATTTCAGTATGAGGATACAGGGAGACAATTCGTGTGATGGAATCGGACAACGCATCAAACTCGTTAAAAGTTGAATTGCTATCCGCACTAGGGCTTCTGTAAATAAAACAGTAGTGAATTATTTGCTTACGGACTGTGAATTTTAGCCATTTGTAATTAAATTCCGGATTGGAACAGTGGCCATACTGCGGTGGAACTTGGTAAGTTATATCACTACGGACGTAAATGGCGAGGCCGCGATGGGGAAAGAATAATGGCACTAAGTTATATCCAGGCAGCTTTAGATCGGATGATTCTTCAACTACCTGTGTTTCACCAAGTGCCAAAACAGCTGGTTTATGGGAATGAGCGTGGGCGTATAAGTCAAAGAAATTTGTTCGAAGCCCACGAATGTTAGTATAGTCAACCCTAAATTCCCTCATCATTACAACACAAAAACACAAAAAGACACAACTCTGACGCTACTAAGCAGGGCCGTGAAGTGTAGATCCTATGTATAACTTTCCACAACAAACTATCGCCGGTGTTTGCCCAAACGACAATCAGCTGTGGTCCGCTATTCGGAAAAACACTCACGGTCCGCTATACATCAGATGTTACGCTCTCTCAATCATCGCAATTGAAAGCATGCAAAGAACATGCGACAATTGCGATGACTAAGAAGCGCAACAACGAGTGAGTTGGGGTGGGAAGGATGGAGTGACCCGGCACTGATCCTACGCCATTATAGAGAAATTAAAAAAAGTTAATATCTTAAATGGCGTTGCAGCGCACGCAGTACATCCGCTAGTATATTATATTTATTGATGCTGATTGCTAATGTCTCGTATAAGCTATTCGAACTTGAGACAGAGGTCACAGGCGGCAATGGCAAGTCACAGGACCGGCCATCGCTGGTCTCACCTTCGCTGCTCGTCTCATTCGTCTCTAGATTGTTTTGGACAAACCACCCGTTTCTCCTCTCCTTCAGGGTTCATTCATCTCTTGGTAGTTGGAGGAACCGCCCGTTCCCCCACTTCTTCAGGCAAAATGTCGATCAAGTGAATCCTATATTAGTTGCCTCTGCAAGATGCTGGAGAAGTGGGCCTATGGCTGATGGGACCATGGCTGCCCTCCACTTTCCCAGAATTTTGCAGAAACAAAGGAAGAAAAGAGGGAGAGAAGGAAAGATGCGTAGAGCAGGCCTTGTTGTGGTAAATTTTACCGCAACAAATCCCACCCTTACCTCCAAGGAAGGACTTATTGATATTTTTCGTTTAATTTTTAAATCAACCAACATATGTAAGAAAATCAGCTGAAGGTGGCAATGGTGTAGTTGGTAATATGTTGACTTGTAACCCGATGCGTTCAAGTTTATGCTCATCTGAGGATAAACCAATACCATCAAGGTTTCTCGAAGCCGTTCTATTTTGCCCTGGATCTAAAACTCGCCTTTACTGGACATATAGAGGCCAGAAGGTCTAAGGTCTCACACATTTTCTGGCAATGTCATAGGATGTTCAGCAGTACCCAAAGACTTAGTCCAAAATTGTCGCATCGGGACTTGAAAATGAACTTGCTTTGTTAGACAGTATCTGATATGTGGAGCAGTTGTTTGGGCGAGCACCCACGTACTCCATAATCAACTATGAAATTGAGATAAAAAGGTTCTATACAATATAAGTATAGTGCTGGAACGGAGTTTATTGCAGAAATGTTGGGATCAAACAATCTGCATTCCTGGGCAGACAAACAACTGTCTCTCTGACAGAGATCTTTGCGGTCGTCACTGCAGCGCACATCTTCAAATTTTACTCTACTGTAGCAATCGCCTCTGAAATCGTGGAAAACACTATTGTTAAGCTAAATCGGGCAATGGCATGCTACTCTGTGCCGCTGAATAATGAAATAGCTGACTCTCTTAATATAAAACCTCACCAGCTGTCTTTGTTGGCTCACAACTTCCAATAGGCTGTTGGCTATCGGTTCACAAACGTAAATGACTAATCTGCGACCTCTCCAGCACTGCGGATAATGGCATGGACTGAGCTGAGACTCAAAGAGGCTAGACGGACCAAAAGAAAGCACGGCTTACATGCTAGGACTAAGCAGACATGCCTTGAGGGCTGTAGTAAGTCTCGCCATTGGCTTTAGTCGCTTAATGTCATTGGTATGTGAATGTTGTCATGAGGAGAAGGAAATCGCTTTACATTTTATCTAGCGTTCGTTCGGCTCGATACCACTTCCTTAGAAAGGCCAAACTGATGGGGCTCAACTACGTCTTAGCTTTGCAAAACCAAGGGGGCTTAGAACACTCGGTTATTTAGGCCTCCTTACAGGACAAATACCTAATGGGTCTGTATTTATTTTTTTCCTAGAATTAACTGAAGTCTAAAGAAGTTTGATTAAAAAGAATAATTCCCATTCCGTAAAAAACAAAGATCTAGACTGATTGACGAACCATGAACCATTCAACATAGATGAAGATAGTCAACATTTCCGTCCACCTGACCAAAACGAAGTGAGGACAGCAATATCCAAGCTAAACTCCAACAAGGCTGCTGGACCTGACGGCTTACCGGCCGAACTTTTTAAGGCAGCTGGGGATGAATTGGTAGAGTGCATACACCAACTCATCTCTAAGAATTGGTCAGACGAGTGTATGCCTGATGAATGGAACCTCAGCATCGTTTGCCCGATCCACAAGAAAGGAGACCCCCTCAACTGTGCCAATTATAGAGGCATCAGTCTCCTCAACATCGCATACAAGATCTTTTCTGTGATATTGTGTGAACGCCTGAAACCTTTTATCAACAGCCTGACTGGACCCTATCAGTGCGGTTTCAGGTTAAAAAGTCCACCATCGATCTAATCTTCACACTTCGGCAGATCCTGGAGAAAACCCAAGAATTCCAAATCGATACTCACCACCTCTTTATCGATTTCAAGGCCGCCTATGACAGCATCTATAGAGAAGGGGGGGTGGCAATGGTGCAGTGGGTAGTGTGTTTGCTCGTTAACCGATGTGTGCAGGTTCAAGCCCCAGCGGGGAACAGCAATCATGGGCCACCCAAGTATAAAGGAAAAACGAATTACATCGAAGTTTTTCCAACCACTGCACCAAAGAAAGGTTCCTGCCTGGTAGTACAATGGACCGGAGAGTCTGAGTGCTCTGGGATTTGGGTTTCCTTTTTTAAAAATTAAAAAACAAAAAAAAACAAAAATCTATAGAGAAGAGCTTTATAGAGCCATGTCTAGTTTTGACATCCCTGCCAAACTTGTCTGTCTGTGCAGGCTGACGATGGAGAACGCTCGCTACTCCATCAAGGTCGGTAATGATCTCACCGAGACCTTTGATGTCAAAAAATGCTTTAGACAAGGTGTCATGTGACTTCTTTAATATTGTACTTGAACGGATTGTGTGGAACTCACAAGCCAACACCGGAGGCACAATCTATTACAAGTCTGTACAACTGCTTGCTTACGCCGACGATATAGACATTATCGGAAGAACTCAGCGGGCTGTCACCGATGCGTTTGCAAGCATTGAGGCGGAAGCGACCAAAATGGGTTTGGCGATAAACGAGGGCAAAACCAAGTATATGCTGTCAACAAGAAGGGAAAGCCAACACCGATGAATTGGACAAAACGTCACAGTGGGCAGCTATAACTTCGAGGTAGTAAGGGACTTTGTCTACCTTGGCTCTGCTATAAATTCTACAAACAAAATCAGCGCAAAAATCAATCGAAGAATAACTCTTGCCAATCGCTGTTTTTTTTGGGCTTATAAGGCAATTCAACAGTAAAGCCCTATCTCGAACAACTAAGGAGACTCTATATAAGACCTTGATCATCCCAGTCCTGCTTAACGGCGCTGAAACATAGACTTTATTAAAAGAGGATGAAGATATCCTTGGTCGTTTCGAGAGAAAAATTCTTCGTAAGATTTTCGGTCCCGTTTGCGTTGACGGGTTTTGGAGGAGAAGATTCAATCACGAACTATACGAGCTGTACGGCGACATCGACCTAGTCAAAAAACTGCGTATTGGACGTCTGAGATGACTAGAACATGTAGAGCGAATGGACACTAATGCTCCGGCCTGCAGGTTCTTTGAATCCAACCCCGAGAGACGACGCAGTAGACGAATCATCGCCGTAGGTGGCGCGCACAAGTTCAAGGGGACCTCGAACAACTTGGAGGGCGCAACTGGAGGCAATTAACTAAAGACCGAGCTAAATGGAGAGGCTTGTTGGTTGAGGCCCAGGTTCACCCCGAACTGTAGCGCCACCTAAGTAAGTAAGTAATGAGTAGTATGCATGTCAGCCAAGACTATTGTCGATTATTTCCTTTGTTCCATATATACCATATTACCTTCAGCAGATTATTGATGCTGAAAGATGTGGTACTACATGGGAGTTCAAATTCCTCAAAAGATGCACAGGTTTTTTGACGACTGCAGACTTGGCTCAAGACTAAGATTTTAGATTGGTCATTCTATTAAAAGTCATATTTCTGCAATGGAGTATTGCTGTTGAAGAACTCCCTTAACAGTACTTCCATTATAAATGTTCGGATTTAACCTATAATTGTGTCGCGTTGGCCCGTCTGTGCAATCAAAAATCTTGTTGCCTGCTTCGCGGCATGCCGTCAAATGGGATTGTTTTGTACCCACTCAACTTGAATGTGAAAGGACTTGTAGTTCATAGTATTTACAAGGATTTAAAACTGACGCGTATCTTCACCTCACTCTATTTCCTTCCTTTAACTCTTCCCTATGTATATTATTTTCTTTCACTTCAGCACAAAAAAATGTTGGTAAACATTTAAAAAAAAAATTAACTTTTCTTGCCATTTATAAATTCACACAATGTCTGCACCCCTGTACGACCCCACTGTACACCGCAGATAACGATTTGATATTTATATCCATGTTCCGCAAATAATGTAAGGAAGTGAAAAGGGATTCCAGGTTTTGTGTTCTTTTTTTGCTCTTCTTTTCTTTTCTTGTTATTACCTTCTTAAGGCCAATATATCGTTAGGACGGTCTCTTTTTTTAGGTTTTTCCTTATCCTCTTCTAGGGGGGACATCCCTCATCCCTCATCCCTCTTTCCCTGTTACAGTGGGCTGAATTCCCATACTACATTCCATGCTCATGTCGTGTACATAACTCCTATTTGGGAAGAGATAATATTTGTTTGGCCTCCATGCCACCACGGCAGTTTATCTGTACCTTGACAATGTACGGAGGACCTCTTGTGTGCATGTCTCGTGTATAACAACAAATTACTTTAATCAAGATGTTTCCAATGGTTTTGAGGGATATTTTCGAGTTCCTTTTTCCAATTGCGAGACTAGCAAGGAGACCCTTCTAATTGAGTGAACAATTCGTCCCGAAGGATACAATTTTTCTTGCAAACTTTATTTATTTGGTTAGAAGTTGCAACAAAGAAAATAATTCAATTAGAAGAGCTCCAACGGCTGTGGGGGAGGCTTCATGGCTTCATCTACCATTGGGCACCAAATGATGATAAATGCGGGAATTCGTGGCCGACTGCGGAGAGCTGGTGATTAAATGATTCCATTGAGGTCTTCTCGGAGTTCCCTGAGTGGATTGACTGGAGTGTGTATCCTGGTCCGAAGGGATTGACTGCCTCAACCAGAACTGCGTCTTGGGTAATTGTTGGCTGGACGTAACTTGGAACGACAAATCTATTCACCTGTGGGTAAAGGTTTAGAATGAAACATGGTCATGGTTGGAATGGGTCAGACCTGTCTTACCTGATGGCTTGAGGTAGATGCGGAACTGGTCAACTGATTTTGACTGAATTCAGAGTGGCTTACGAGTCCGTGCAGATTAGGAACAGATAGAGGAGTGAAGATGTCTTTTGTTGGTGTATTGTAGTGTTCAATTGTTTTGACTGGAAGGGCGGGCTCAGCTACGCTGTGTTTAGTTGGGATATCGATGAAATGTGACTCAAGATGAACCTTAGCAACCGACGGTGCTTTGTAGAGCACTGACTTGATTTGCTCAGTCCACGCAGCTGGTTTTGGACTATGAACTGTCACCTTGGGAAGATTAAAAGCTATTGCTGGCGGATTATAATGGTAGCCACCTGGCTTTTGTTCTTCAACGGGAACTTCTGGAACTGCGGGAAGTTGAGGAAGCTCAACCACATGAGGGTACTCTGGCTTAACTTCCTCAACTACAGCAATTGGTGGTGGTCTATACGCATCACTCGGCGTGTGGGGTTCTTCAATCTCCACAGGAGCTGGTGTAACTTCAATAGGTGGAGGCAAGTAAGCATTGGAAGCTTCTGTAATGGGCCATGGAACAGGCTCTGGAACAACTGGGGCTTCTGGTAAAGCTGGAAGTCCAGGTTCTAGGTGAGGAAGCTCAGGCTTTTGTGTGGGGAGAAATGAAGGGTAACTAGGGACTTCTGGTGAAACTGGAAGTCCAGGTTCTAGGTGAGGAAGCTCTGGCTTTTGTGTGATAGATGGGAAAAATGAAGGGAGACTAGGCAGTTCTGGAACGGTTACTTGAATAGATATTATCGAATTTTCTGGTAGAGATGGAAGAGCGGGTAAAATTGGTAGACCGGGTTTGAGGTGGGGAATATGTGGTTTTGGTGTCGTTGGTGGCACATAAGTATTTTCTGGTAAAGTTGGAAGAGTGGGCAATGTTGGTAGACCGGGTGTGAGGTGGGGAATTTGTGGTTTTGGTGTCGTTGGTGGCACATAAGTATTTGAGGGTGTGCCGAAATCTATATTGATACCAATATTAGGAAGGCTATCCTCGAAGGGAATATTTTCCACTTGAGCTACCACAGCTGGAGTCCCGTATTCTGGTGATGGTGGAAGTATAATGGGTTCCTTGTGCTCTTCAATGGTAGTGGTGATCTCGTCATCAGGAATGGGTTTGGTTTCTTCGAGCGGAGGTCCATATCTTAGATGAGGCTTTTGAACTTCTAGTCCACGAAGACTACCTCCTTGGATTTGCCCAACAAGTGCAAGGCACATGAACGATGCGGCAATGAGGAATTTCTGAAAAGCGCAAGTATTAGTCGCGGGTGTCCAGAGGTGAATAGAGAGGAGTACTTACCATCTTGGAGATATAGTTCTGTTTGATATTGCTTTGCTGTGTAATAAGTGTATTTATAGGAAAATTTGGGAACTATTTGTGGGTGTGGTGATTACCTAAGGTGCACTGGAATTACCTGGAATGAACAACAGGTTGTCATTGAATTCATTTTTAATTGCTTGGGTGCCAATTAGGAATGTTTGTGACTAATGTGCTTGAAAGCAGATAAAATAGTTGCAGGTGTAACCTGTTTTTCTAATTCGACCTAGTAAAAGCTGGAATAGAAAGCGCACGCAATTTATTTGTTGGTGAATAAAGAAGAAGCCAAGTTCAGTTATGATATGATCATTCGGGCGGTTAGTGAAGTCTGTTCGACAAATCGTATCATGTATGGCCCCACTTCATGAGGTCTCCTTGATGTCTTTAAGGAAATGTATGTGCAGTTGATGGTGAATGACTTTGGCTATATTTTCCTTCTCCTACTCATCCATAAAACTAGGGAATCAGCTGTAGAACAGAGTTTACCTGTCGATAGAGTGATATCCACTTCCTGATTTAGATTTAGTTCATGTTAAGCAGAGGTTTTTATCCATTGTTTTGAATACAAATGTGGGATTTTCACCCACTTAACTTACCTTGACTTCTACCCGGCTCCCTGCGGCACTGCCAGCAAACATTTCATCACTAGACGAGCTCCAGCTTTTTGTCGCCGGCACGATCCCATTTGCATTCTTCTATTGCTCTGCTATTTGTCCATCTTTCCGAAGCTGCTCTTGATTATCATGGCCACAGTTTCGATAACTGCGTCCCGGCTTTCTTGGCTATATCTTCCAGGGTGACAGTTTTCACCGATTTCCCCTCCAGTTGATGCCTTTCAGTTCAGAATTGTGACGTATGTCGCTTCTCTCTTGGACCACATGGGTCCATTGTGCCCATTTTATTTTTACCCTGGGAACCTGCAAAGAAAACTGCTCAATGTGCACTCACCTAGATAGGGATATAAATCTCAATATGACGTATGTTAGTCCTCCAGGTCAGTGAAGAAGTAACTACCAAGAGTCCTTATTCTTCTGTCAGCAAGGGTAGGGCATTCGTACAGCAGGTGATGTAGAGATTCAATTTCTTCCTCGTACCTGTAGCTTCTGCGGTAGTCATTGTGAGGTAAGCCGATATTTCTTTTAATGCAATGGCACAGTCTCCCGTGAATATACCAGAAATGAGCTGCGTACTGTTCCGACTAGAGAACGTGATTTCCTCATATGAGTGGCTTATGTCACAGAGTTCTGGCTGACAGTGATGCACGTATCCATTGGCTTCGTTAGTGGCTTCATCTCCTACGAGTTTATTTATAGAGCTAAAGGGACCCTTCAAGAAGGGGACCGCCTATGAGATGTGCAATACCGACCCCAATCCTGTGAGTTAATCTGCTGTTTTATTACCCGGTATATCCGATAGATATTAGATATTAAATCTCTAGATAATAACATCGAAACCAACAGTAGTTTTGTAATGGAAACTCCGACGGATCTTATTACAGAGGAAAGAATTGAGTGGGCAATCGGACTATTCTCTCCCTTTTAATCCCCAGGACCCGACGGGATTATCTCGATCATGCTACAGAAAACAGTAACCACAATCATCCCGGTACTTAAAGAACTGTACCTCAACAGCCTCATTTGGAGGTATATGGTATACCTAGATCATGTAAAGAGGTCAAAGTGGTCTCCATACCCAAGGCCGGTAAGGCAATCCACACTACTGCGAAGGACTTTAGGCCAATAAGCCTTACCTCCTTTTTCCTAAAGACCTTTGAAAGACTAGCTGACATATACATCCGTAGTAAACTACGCCCAGGTGACATATCCTCAGCGCAACACGCCTATATGAAAGGAAAAAGCGTAAAGACAGCGCTGCACTGTATTGTTGGTTCAAATCAAAAATCAGAAAGACAAAGAATATACACTAGCCACTTTCCTAGACATTGAAGGAGCCTTTAACAATTTCAAAACGGACGCGGTCAATAGAACTCTAACGAACCTTACTATTCACATTTTCGTGATAAAATGGATCGTCAATATGCTAAAGGAAAGACATATCAATGTTGAATTCGGAGGTACAAAGCTTGAAGTCTATGCCTCAAGAGGCACCCCTCAAGGAGGGGTTATATCCCCACTGCTGTGGCTAATTGTCCTGAATGAAGTCCTTCTTAAACTAAGAAACAGCGGCGTCGAAGCCATAGCCTATGCTGACGACGTTGTGCTGCTAGCAACAGGTAAATTTCTTCCGACCCTGAGCGAACAAATCGAAAGGGGGCTGGAAATCATTGACTCCTGGACGGAGAGATGTGGGCTAGCGGTTAATCCTCAGAAAAAGGAGTTAGTACTATTGACTACCAAACGAATAACTCCATTCGTAACGCCTTCCGTAAGGAGTATTCCCCTGAGTATCTCCAGTAGTGCGAGATACCTTGGCCTGGTGCTCGATAGGAAACTGAACTGGAGACTAAACATTAACGAAAGAGTCCAAAAAGCCACGATAGCTATTTACTCGTGCAATAGAATATTCGGGAAGACTTGGTGACCGAACCCCAAAATCATCCTATGGATGTACACAGCTATTGTAAGGCTAAGTATGGCAGCCTTGTATGGTAGCAAGCAGCCAGCACAATGAGCAACCTAGCTGCCATCGCAAAAGTACAAAGACTAGCGTGCATCGCCACAACCAGTGCGATGCGAACGACACCTACAGCAGGACTCGAGACCATTCTCAATCTGCTTCCGCTAGACATCCTTATACAAGTATCGGCAGCTCTTAGTGCCGTAAGATTAAGCCAAACAGATATCTGGAGACCAAATGCAATGGGTCAAACCACGATCCTGCAGAGATATCTATGCAGTGTATCTAATACAGACTACATAACGCCTTACCTAGACTTCACAATACCATTTTTAATCACCTATCCGAGCAGGGAGGACTACAAAAATGGCAGAACGCCTAACGAGCGATCCTTAGCTATATACACCGATGGATCCAAAATGGAAATAGGTGTAGGCGCTGCCGTCTTCTGTGAATCGCTCGGCCTCTCCATGTCAGCTCGGCTTCCGAACTACAGTAGCGTTTTCCAGGTAGAGGTCCTAGCAGTGACAATAGCAGCCCGTGAGACTGCGATGAGGCCAATACCACGGGAGGATATCATAAAAATAATATCTGCTATAGAAATAAAATCGAAGCTTGTGAAGTGTTGTAGAGAAGAGCTCAAGGTTCTTGGAACACAGCATGAGGTAAAGCTCTGCTGGGTCCCCAGCCGATGAACTGCCTAGAGGAGGCTCAGCACTAAACTCGGACCAATCCGGCCCTTCGGTGTACATACCGCCTTGCGCCCTCAAGCTCGAAGCAGGAAACAAAGCCCTAACGGAGGCTAAGAACAGGTGGACCTCTTTATATACTTGTGTCACCACGAGGAAGCTGTGGCCTGTATTCGATAGAGCAAGAACCAATAGACTCATGCAGAGGGATAGAAAATCCTCCTCTACTCGAATAGGAGTCATTATGGGGCATAATACCATGCGGTACTACATGAAAAAACTACGTGTGATTAACGAAGACCTTTGTAGAGGCTGCGGCGACGAGGAGGCTCAGGAGGACACCATCCACTTTCTCTGTCATTGCACAGGCATCTATCATTTGAAAAATAAGTTCCTTGGACAACACTTCTTTGAGGATATAGAAGAGTTGTCCAACAGACCAATAAATGACATCGCAAACTTCATCAAATCCTCTGGATGGTTTGTATCTCGGGCACAGTAAGTACTAAATGCTTTCTTTAGAATGGATATACATACATTATGGATATACATACAAAGACGATATTTCTTTTTTTCGCGAGGAAGGGACTCTCTATTCTATCCCCTTTCCCCCCATGTGTATCACAATGGGTCTATATTAACCTGAGTGTGGTGTAGAGGCTTTCTATCCCCTACACCAGCCCACATACCTAACCTAACCTACCCAGTATATCCATATGCCCTTATATCCAACATAGGGTGACCCTATTGGCTCATGATATCTCATTCCGATGACGTTTTAATCAGTGAGGATTTCAGAGCCTTAATGGCTGCCTGGCTATCAGTGTACAGTAATTGATTTACCAATGATGCTCGATCTTCGGTGATGATTTTCTCAGCCTGGATGACGGCTGTGTTTTCGGCTCGAAAGACGCTGTTAGTTGTTAATTCTGAAGGAGCAGGAAACCCCCATCTTTTACATCGACATCCATTCTGGAACCATCAATATAGAAGTCCTTCAATCCTATTGTCTTCTTCGCTCTTTCAGTCATTTATGGGATTCTAATAGTGATGCTGCCAAATCTTCAAATCCATGATGATGATCTTCACTTCATTTCAAAATGTCCCATCCTTAGGGATTTTCGTCACCAGTTCTTTGGAGCAGGCGTATTAGACTTAGAAGAAGCCATGAATATCCTAAATGTAGAAGCAGAAGTTCAGAATAAATAAATTGGGCTCCATCCGCTCTAAATGACCCAGCCATCTTAGTCGCTGTATGTGAATTCTTCTGGCTAAGTCGATATCCTTGTACAGGCCGTATAGTTCGGCATTGTACCTTCTCCTCCACTCGCCGTCTATGCAGACGGGACCAAAGTTCGCTCGAAGAACTTTTCTCTCGAAATAACCAAGGGCATCCTCATCCGGTTTTGTCAAAGCCCATGCCTCTGCGCCATACAGCAAGACTGGGATGATTAATGTCTTATAAAGAGTTACCTTAGTAGTTCGAGATAGGGCTTTGCTACTCAATTGCCGTTTTATCCCATAGAAACAACGATTGGCAAGAGTAATTCTTCGTGTGATCTATCTACTGATGTCATGTGCGGAGTTTACCATAGAGCCTAGGTAGACAAAATCCTTTATTACCTCAAAATTATATCTGTCTATTGTGGCGTTCTGTCCAAGACGCTGATGTTGGGTGTCCTTTTTTGTAGACAGCATATATTTTGTTTTGCTTTCATTGACCGCTAGACCCATCTTTGCTGCCTCGATCTCAATAGCCGTAAATGCCCCATTGACGGCCCACTGAGTTCTTCCGATTATGTCAATATCATAGACGTAAGCGAGTAGTTGTACAGACTTGTAAAAGATTGTACCTCTGGTGTTGGCTTGTGAGTTTCGTACAATTCTCTCAAGTACTATGTTAAAGAGATCGCATAACAGCGCGTGACCTTGTCTAAGACCTTTCCTGACATCGAACGGTTCGGTGATGTTCTTACCGTCTTTGAGCGAGCAGTGAGAGTTCTCCATCGTCATTCCGCACAAACGGACGAGCTTGGCAGGGATGCCAAGCTATCATAGGCAACTTTGAAATCGATGAAGAGGTGGTGTGTATCGATTTTATATTCATGGGTCTTTTCCAAGATCTGCCGTAGTGTGAATATTTGGTCAATGGTGGACTTTCCCGGCCCGAAACCGACCTATCAGGTTCTTGACGATTGGTTTTAGGCGTCCACATAGCACGGCAGACATGATCTTATATGCGATGTTGAGGAGACTTATACCTCTGTAATTGGCGCAGTTCAGAGGGTCTCCTTTCTTCAGGATCGGGCAAACAATGCTGAAGTTCCATTCATCGGGCATACTTTCATCCGACCAGATTTTACAGATGAGCTGGTGCATGCTCTTTACCAACTCATCTCCTCCTGCCTTGAAAAGTTCAGCGGCAAGGCCGTCGGCTCCAGCAGCTTTTTTGGATTTGAGTTTAGATATCGCTATCCTCACTTCATTCTGATCGGGTTGACGGGAATCTTGACTGGCATCGTCACTGTTGAATGGCTCATTCTGCCTGACAGCGGAATACTGGTCATCATCGCCGTTTAACAGCCTGCAGAAGTGTTCCTTCCATATCCACAGCACCGACTGCGATTCTACTACTATGTTGCTATTTTCAGGCTTCTGTTCTGGCTTTGAAACCCTGGCATGTTGTTTTTACCTTTTGGTAAAATTTTCGAACATCATTCCTGCAATAAAGTCTCTCAATCTCCTCGATCGAGCGCTTCTCATGCTCTTTTTTCTTCCTTTTGAAAAGTCGATGATCCTCTTTTCCCTTGCTCACGTAGAGCTCGTAAGCAGCTCAGGTCCTTCTATGCAGCACCGCTTTGTACGCCTCTTGTTTAGCTACATGTGCTTGCCGGCATTCCTCATCAAACCAGGGGTTTCGTTGTGGTGGGCGAGAGAAACCCAGTACATCAGAGGTGACATCTCTGATGGCTTGTTGGCAATGCTGCCACTGGTCTTCTCGTTGCTGGCGGCATAGGACATAGATTAAGACTAAGAGAAACTCTATCGGCAAAGGCTCTGGCGGTCTCTTGCGATTGTAGCCGCCCGACGTGAAATTTCCTCACAGTATTTCGCTGATTTCGCTCCGTTCTGGATATCCGCATCCATACCTTGGCTACAACTAGGTAGTGATCCGAGTCCACGTTGGCTCCTCGGAAAGTCTGGACACCCAGAATACTGGAAGAGTGCCTTGCGTCGATCGCAATGTGATCGATTTGGTTGACGATTTTTCGATCAAAGGAGAGCCATCTTACTTTGTGAGTGCCGAGAGTTAGCCCCATTAAGCGCCTGTATACCAGCTTCGAGCTTCTGTGTGCAAGGCGGGATGTTCAACGAGGGGTCAACTTGTTCTGGTCCTGATGTCGAACTACTCTTCCTCGGTCTTTTCACCTCCTTCCAAGCAGAGCGAAAGCCTGTGCTGTGTTCTAAGAAACTTTAGCTTTTCTTGACAGAATTTCTCTAGCTTCGATCTTATTACGATAGCAGAAAAAGGTCTTCAACTTAGTCTCATGGGCGGCTATTGTCACGGCTGGAACCTTCGCTTAGAAACACTGCTGAACTTGGGAGGCGAATCGATTTGGACATGCCCAGCAGTTTGGAGAAGATACCTGAACCTACGCCTACGTGTTCACCTTCGATACATCCGTGTAGATAGGGAAGGCCGCCAACTTTTCCATTGGGTTATACCATCAAATTGCACACTAAGTATCTAGAAAGGCTGTCAGTGTAAATGCCTTGTAGTAAATTGAAATCAAATTGTTACCACTTCATATGATACCGGTCTACCATTCATGTAGTAATATTTCTAATAGTTTCAGGAGGAGAGACGGGAGATTTATTGGTCTGAGGTCTTTTGGGGTAGTATTGATGTGTTTTCTCGCTTTGGATACAAAAACGACCTTTATTTTCCTCCAAGCTTGCGGTACGGACATAAGTGCGGCTAAGGCACCCTTTAAAGACTTCTTCAAACTATAGGAGAAGTATGGTCCTTGTTGTTTTACCGCATGATGTGGGTTTAAAAAATTAAAGCATCTCGGTTGTACTTCACAAGCCTCGTGGAATTGTTACTTTGAAACCTAAGCCAATCACCCATAATCACTGTTGTTCCACAGTGTTGCTTTCAGCTTCAATGAATACCTAGACAATGATTTTTATTTCACTTCTCTCTTTCCCTTACCGCAGGTATCAGACAAATCCTCAAAGCGAGTAATTCCAACAAACACACCATCACCGTCCGATTGAAGATTGGAATTTCTGTTTACCTGTGCATCCATCAAATTGTTTTTGGATCAAAAATCATTCCATGACTAGCGAAGAGCGCGAGCGCGTTATCCCTCATCATCATCATCATCGCATCACCCATCATCACATATCGAATTCCTTGGATAAACCACAAGCATGCGTTGCCTGTCATAAGCATCACGCATCATAGACCACGAGGACGACGACAGCATTCCAACTCCTCTCCATTCGACTCGAATCAAAGGAGACCAACTGTGTGCGTATTGTCTGACGCCTGATGATGGGTATGATGATCATGATGAGCATCAGACTTGATATTTCATACGTCCATGGATATGGGATGTGAAACACCCCGGTGACCATCCGCATGAGAGAGAGAAGCATTTTTTTTTCCCAAAGTGCAACACGATATTCTTGCACGCTATGCCAACTGAAGACCAAAATGGAAACCATATGGCACCGCTTCACCTGCCATGGGATGCAACACTCGTGATTTTCTCTCCCTCCCGCTGGACAAAGTCGAAAGGGAATTCCTCCATGCTAACGTGCTCCAGAGCAATTACGTGCTGTTTTCCATTAAAATAGACACTATTCCCCCAACCGCCGCGCCGCCCCCACCCCCAAGCCAATGATTCAATCACCGATTGCACCAAATTGAGATGTGCCCGGAGCTGGGGCTGGAGGAGCCTGGCGATAATTTCCTGCTTCCAATTAAATCGTTTGTCACAATGCGAGATATTTAAAGTTTTCTTCCACGAAGAGAAATATGAGGACCGACGCGCCGCTTGCCTATGATGGACATGAATCTCGGTCGTGTAACAGCATGTCCGGTGTGTCGTCGATGGACGATGGCTGGCACGTACCATTAAACATCTATTAGTGAGATTTTATCCGGGAATTCAAGCAGGCGCGCTCCCGGGTTGGGGCAGTGGTGGTATTCTTAACATTTTATTGGCACTCTTTTTTGCCAGGACTTCTTTGGGTCGTAGGAAACGGAAAAAATAGCAACGAATTCGTAGAAGATTTCTATCGTGGACGTGGCATTGTTCTCTTAAGTGGGTTATGAAGGAAACTACGTGAGTCGAATATGAAGCTCGTTTCAGACTGTTTCACATCGAAGGAGGCGATGGTCCTTGTAATTGAATTGTGAGTGTCAACTGATGTCACGAAGAGCAAAAGACATTTCAACGAAAATTGCCAAAAAAGAATTGGCAAAGTCCTGTCTTCAATTAATTTTTAAGTATCTGAAAGGAAATGACTGTCAGGTAGGGGTGGTAATTAGAAGTACTGTGTTGACAAGAATCAATAATGGATTCACAAAAGTGTTTCGCAGGCTAAGAGCTGTACTTATTAAGATTGAAATAGGGTTCCCAACCGTCCTGCGAATGAATACTATGACAAACGAGATTTGAAATCGTAATTTTGGAAGTTTAGGTTAAGGGTATCAGTATTCGATGGGGCTACAGTCCGGGGTGGACCTGGACTTCAACCTAAAAATGCCTCCAGTCAGCTCGGTTATTAATTAGATACATTTAGTTGGTCAAATCAAATTGGTTGATAGACCTTAGATAAGGCTTTCCTCTACTTTCATCGCCCCTTCGGGTGGATTCAATAGCCAAATTGGACATGGCATGATACCTTGATACCTTATTTCTATTAACACTATTATAAGCGGGTTGAAGTTCACCAAATGCGGTGAAGTGGAAGGATCCCTTGTTTTCGGATCATAACCTCGCCGAAATAGGAAGAAGAAGAAGATACGCGGCTTGAAGTCTCAGATGGTGAGCACCGATTTTCAGCTCCATGGTCTTCTTCAGGATCTGGCGTAATGTCGAGAAACCAATCAGTTCACGGACATAGGATCTTAAGCGCTCACAGACCACCAGACATAGATGTTATGCTTCGGTTGTTAGTGCTGTTGAAACGTTCTCCCTTCCTATGGATCGGGCATATGGCGCTTGGATTTTAAGCATTTGGGATTCTTTCATTCGCCCATATCTTGCAGACGCCTCAATAATAATTTGGCCTTCATCTCACCTGGACCTACGGCTTTATTTCCCTCGCTGTAGTTGCCTTGATTTAATTTCGATCGGGTGGTTTGTGATGATTGCCATCAGTCAAGTTAAGAGGCATTCTAGCGAGATATAAACTTTCATCGCGGCGCCGTTGAACAATCTGCAGATATGGTCTCTTCATGTTTTCAGCACTGGTGGCGTATCTACTATGACGTTTGTCCTTGCAAGTACTTGTTAGGGGAAGGAGATAGATTAGAGAATCCCTTCCTCGTGAAAAGTAATTAGTACTTACTGTGCCCGAGGTACAAACCATCCAGAGAATTTAATGAAGTTTGCGATGTCGTTTATCGGTCTGTTAGACAACTCTTCTAAATCCTTAAAAAAGTGTTGTCCAAGGAACTTACTTCTCAAATGATAGAGGCCTGGGCAGTAGCAAAGGAAGTAGGTGGTGTCCTCCTGAGCCTCCTCGTCGCCGCAGCCTCTACAAAGGTCTTCGTTAATCACACGTAGTTCTTTCATGTGGTACCGCATGGTATTATGCCCCGTAATGACTCCTATTCGAGTAGAGAGGGATTTTCTTTCCCTCTGCATAAGTCTATTGGTTCTTGCTCTGTCGAAAGCCAAAGCTTCCTCGTGGTGATACAAGTATCTAAAGAGGTCCACCTGTTGTTAGCCTTCGTTAGGGCATTGTTTCCTGCTTCGAGTTTGAGTATGCAAGGCGGGATGTACACAGAGGGATCGGATTGGTCCGAGTTTAGTGCTGAGTCTCCTCTAGCCAGTTCGTCGGCTTTCTCATTCCCTGGTATGCCTTCATGACCAGAGACCCAGCAGTGCTTTACCTCGTGCTGTGTTCCAAGGACCTTGAGCTCTTCTCTACAACACTTCAGCTTCGATTTTATTTCTATAACAGATATTGCTTTTAGCGCTTCCTGGTTGTCGATGAAAAAGCTGATGTCCTCCCGTGGATATCATTCTCACAGGCTGCTATTATCACTGCTAGGACCTCTGCCTGGAAAACGCTGCTGCAGTTCGGAAGCCGGGCTGACATGGAGATACCAAGCGTTTCAGAGACTCTGCCTGCACCTACACCTATTTCCATTTTGGATCCATCGATGTAGACAGCTATGAATCGTTCGTTTGGCGTTCTGTCATTTTTCCAGTCTTCCCTGCTCGGATGGGTGTTTAAAAATAGTCTCGTGAAGTCTAGAAAAGGCGTTATGTAGTCTGTACTAAATACATTGCCTAGATATCTCTCTGCAGGATCGTGGTTTGACCCACTGCATTTTGTCTCCAGCTATCTGTTTGGCTTATTCTTACGACACTAAGAGCCGCCGATGTTTGTATAAAGATGTCTAGTGGAAGCAGATTGAGAATGGCCTCGAGTCCTGCCGTAGGTGTCGTTCTCATCGCACTGGTTGTGACGATGCACGCTAGTGGATATACTTAGGGGAATATCCTTACGGAAGATATTGCGAATTGTGGAATTATCCTTTTGTTGGTGAATAGTACTAACTCTGTTTTCTGGTGGCTAGTCCACATCTCTCCGTCCAGGAGTCAATGGTTTTCAGCGCCCCTTCAATTGGCTCGCTCAGGGTCGGCAGAAATTTTCCTGTTGCCAGCAGCACAATGTCGTCCGCATAGGCTATGATTTTGACGCCGCTGTTTCTGAGTTTTAGAAGGACTTTGTTGAGGACAATTACCCACAGCAGTGGGGATATAATCCTTGATGGGTGCCTCTTGAGGCATTTCTTGCATTGCGCCAGGGATGTGTAATCTTCATAGATACTCATAGCCCGAGTGTTACTAGCATGCACGATTCGCAAACCTGAGTAATCGATGCCAGGAATACGCCTACGTACTAAACACACACCCTACACACTTCAACCACTCTCCCCGCGGGACTGCCGTTAGGTATTACTTCGCGGGGCTGGTTAGCAATTTATGCTATGCTTCTTGTGTCAGCTTCTTCCGCTGCTTCAGCTACTCTTCTTAGCTCTTTTTGTAGAGTTGTTACGAAGGAACATATTGCCATCCAATTCTCTTCCGACCGTAACATATGGTCGAGGAGTAATGGCGGACTTGGCAGAGTAATTCTCCATGCCGTGAAACGTGTGCAGTAAAACACTGCGTGCTCCGTATCTTCATCTTCACCTGGGCATTCCGGGCAGGATGGTGAGTTGTGGTGTCCAAATCGGTGTAGATATTTGCGGTAGCCACCGTGGCCATACAGGAACTGCGTTAGATGGTAGTTGCAGTCTCCATGCTTTCGACTTATCCAGTCTTGGATTGTCGGTATAAGTTTATATGTCCATCTGCCTTTTGTTGTATTAGCCCAACGAGGGCCTCTTGAGGCATAGGCTTCAAGCTTTGTTCCTCTGAGTTCAACTTTAATACGTCTCCTCTAGCATATTGACGATCCATTTTCTCAGGGAGTTGGTCAGGGAGTGACTATTGAGGTTCGTTAGAGATCTATGAACCGCATCTGTTTTGACATTATTAAAGGCTCCTTCAATGTTTAGGAAAGCGGCTAGTGTATATACTTTGTCTTTCAATTATTTTTCTATTGAACCAACTACACAGTGCAGCGCTGTCTCTACGACATATAGGTATTCTGCTGTCGGGATGTGGTTCAGTAGGACATTGTAGATAACTTCAGTTTCAATTTGGTAAGTTTGCTGTTTAGATTGAAATATGATACCTGCTTCCGTTCTGCTAATGCTTGGGCATAGTCTCAACTTTTTGAGATATGAGCTTGATGTTGAAAGGTCTTCAGTAAGAGTCTGTTTGGTATGAACCATACTTTGATGCTGGGTGACTATTGAAAAGTTATCAACTTATGCAAAATTTCGTGCGTATTTAGGTTGAAAAGAAGCGGACCAATACTGGTCCTCGCCGTAGCCCATTGTTTTGTTTTCTCCGCCTGTTGCGCATTATTTTGTTCAGTATCGATGTTATTTTCATACGCGGTATGACATATTTATGTTTATCAAGCTGTCTATCCAGATAGTGTCATATGCTGCGGTTGGGTCGATAAATGGGACTGAAGTCTTTAATTTAGATTGGTAACTGGCTTCAATATAGGTTGTAAGCGCCAATCCGCACAGC
This sequence comes from Brachypalpus laphriformis, assembly GCA_945910035.1. Taxonomy (NCBI): domain Eukaryota; kingdom Metazoa; phylum Arthropoda; class Insecta; order Diptera; family Syrphidae; genus Brachypalpus; species Brachypalpus laphriformis. The sequence goes on from OX246756.1 coordinate 43,750,639, forward strand.
TGCTCCCTTGTCTAAAGGATGATAGCTTTCCGGGTTATCGTTTGGCTTTCCAGGTTTAAGTACGGCGATAGCTCTTGTGTTCTTTAATTCGGCGGGGAAACGGTCTGTTTTTTTAGAATGTTAGTTTAGAACCGTGTGAGCCAATTCCTGAAATGTACGCCACTCTGCAGGATAAATTCTGGAAATATTCTGTAAAGTCCAACAGACTTGCTTGCCTTGAGCATTTTAAAGCGACATCTATATCATCGGGGCTGAATGGGCTTGAAAACTCTGCCAGTTTGACTGATTCTTTTTTAAACGATTTCAGTGCCTTTCTCATAAGTTTGCTTTCTATTTTGCATGACGGAGCCTTAACGAGATTAACGATTCTCGCAGCTATCGCATTCAGGCTTATCGAGAGCTTAGGAGTGTGAAGTCCTTGCTGGCTGTGGGGATTTTGGCTACCTATCCGAGAGAGTTCATCTGCTTCTTGGAAAATTCATTCTCTACAATCTCTTCATACAGTGCAGTGGGGGAAAGAGAAAGAAAGGAAGGTCGAGCTCAGTTAATTTAACTCTGCTGCTAGAAAGTTACTCCAAGTGCATCACAACTTAAACAAAAAATCCTTCCGGCAAGTCAAAGAGGAAATGCAACCTTAAGAACTGCGTCATAAAGAGTTTAATAGGTTTGCCACCCTCTTAACACCCTTTTGACGCCATTAACCCCATCTGCCTGGCCAACCAATTAGCTGTGTACAAGTGCTAGAAGATTATGATTACGAGTAGAATTTGTCACTGGATGTCTTTTCTTTGTAAACTTCTACCTCCTTTGTATTCCCCTATTTCTTTACACACACTCCAACCAGCGTTCCTTCCAACACATCAGTATAGCTTTCCTTAACTGTTTAACCAATTAAATGAAATTTCTTAATTACGGCGAGAGTGTTTCACAATTCAATACATGGGGACTTACCCTCCGAACTTTTTTTCACCCGCAGGATACCTCGGAAGATATTTAAATCTTCAACATTCCGCCTTGAACCTGTTAACTTTCTTTCTAATCGTCATGAAAACGGAAAACGAACCTTGTTCGTTTAATTCCTGGCAAATTTATATCCCGAGTTATAAAAATTTTTCAAGAGAATCCTTGTCGAACATCGACACCGACATCAGGCAGGTTGTAATTACTGCATGTGGATGCCCTTAATGCCTCCGTCGTTGTCGTCGTCGGCTTCTGGTCGTCCCGGCGGGGGAAGAGACACAAAAATTACATCTAATTAAAATAGCGGCAATAAGAAGGGAACCCGAATGATACCTATGTACAGTTGTAGTAGGAGACATGGTGACATGTGAATGTGTGAGCTTTCCACTCTTAAGAAGCCACAGCCATGTGTGTGCCATGTTAACCTTCTCCTTCTCGATGTGCCTCCGTCTCTAGAGTGAATATTGATTTTAAGCAGTTGGACATAAATTCTGAAGGTTCATGACTTTAATTACCCTCATTACCATGTGCAGGATGAGAAAGACTGAAGCCATCTCTGTCTCTGTACATTTTTTTGCCAAACGGATACTGTCACCTGAAGTCTAATCAATCCTTAACTCTTGACAATCCACTACACCAGCAGTCTGTGCTGGAGTGGGGTGCACACCGATTGATCTTATCTCGCAGAATTGTTGTGGGCTTCTTATGCAATATTTACGCTTCTGTCTGTCTATCTGTCTGGTGCCGGCACCGTCGTTGTGTGTCTGTGATCCCCAGAGTGTGCCTCTGCAAAGGGCAATGAAAGATTCACCACCAGACTCACTCGTGCAAACAAGATGTCGAACGTAAGCCTTTCGTCTCCAAAAAAAAACAAGATACAGATGAAAAGATACACAGATACAGGTTGAAATTGTTTTTTCTCTCAATCACATTGGGGCAACAATGTTGCTAACCTGGTATGTAACTCTACACCGAATACGTTTATATTTTTGTTTTGGACATGGCGAATGATTTTTATTTTTTTTTTTTGTTTGAACCTGGAGCGCAACTTTGTAAGAAAGATCGCGCCCAAGAAGGACTTGGACTTGGAAGGTGTCTTGTGGTGATAGTATCTTTGGATGGAAATTGATTTGGCCAAAGCCGTCGAAGTTGTGACATTATTGTCAGCGGCGGTGGGCAGATTTGGATGTTCATCGAGCGCAGTCATGGGATGTTTATGTTTTGAAGAGTGGAACGTGATGGCTAAGGGAATTTATGGAAATTATATGGATTGGAAATGTATGTACCATGAAGTATGTAAAGCACCGGGGAGTCATCCGCTTGCGACGGATACATTTCAATTTGGAAAACCAGACTTGGATGATAAAGTTTGCGCAAATGCCTATCTTGACATTCGGACTTGATAGTGTCCGGTTTGTGGGTTACACTTTCATAGGAATCTGATAAAATATGTATATTTGTTGGAATTCCAATTTGGAAAACGCATTTGGAAATCTAGATAGATGTTGATCTGCCCAAGATGACGACTTATGGTTGCTATGGATACTCCACACTTACCTACAATGCATTGTGCAGCCGTCGATGAATCATCCATCTGTAATTCCATCACATACGTTGGTGATTGGTCTTCCGTGCGTTTCATATTTCAAATCAAAATTTCCTCATTTGAATTTGGTAAGCCAGGGTCGCACTATTCGTCCACTACTAAGGGTAGGTTAAGTTAGTGTGGATATCTGTACGAGAGTACAGACACACTTAGACTACTAGGGGTCCATTGTGATGCCACGAATCCTTCCTTTGGTTACCCAAGCACTAACTAAATCAACCGGAGCTTTTGCTTAAGCGAAGAATGATCATGAAGTCTGATGACACCACTTCACTGAGCTCTTCGAAAAAGGAGCCTCTAGATGGAGCAGTTTTTTGGGACAGGGCTGGACACGTGCATACGACGTAAAAAATGCTTTGTGTCTCTACAGCTTCTATGAAAAACGTTATAAAAGAAGCCCAACACTTTGGCCTATCAGACAGTGTCCAGTGAGGGCACCGATAGGCTAGCTGATCTATGAAGACTTAAGCATAACTAGCCTGGCTCTTTGTTTCTGATTTAGCCTAGGCCAGTCCTTTCCCCATTTCTGAGTCTGCTATAAGCGTCCAGCTTTAGTTGATGTTTACATGTGTCGAGGGGCATACTTAGGGTACCTTATTTCAGCAGAATCCTTAGAGTCATACCCTGCCTGGCAAGCTGGTCAGCCTTGTAGTTTCCCGGAGTGTGAATGCTGAATTGCTCCGTCAACTCTGTGAGAGAAAACAGGCATTTTAAGGCGGGCTTTGCGGTGAAAAACACGATTCTAGGGACTTGATTTTCGCTTGACTGTCAGTGACAGATATTGTGTTACATTTCAACCAGGACAAGGCTTCCTTGGTCGCTATAATTTCTTCCTGCAATACACTACAGTGATCTGGGAGACGGAAAGAGATGCTCAGATAAAGCCTAGAGATATTAGCGCTAGCAAGCGCATTTGTGGTTATGTAGCAAAATTTCACAAGCGCGACTTGTTATTAAAAAAAATAAATAAATAAATAAATATTTGGCGCAACAGCTCCTTAAGTTCCTGTAACCACTCGTGTTTTGTGCGTTGTACTTTTTCACAAGAATGGGAGGGACCTGCAGTTTAGTGCCGTATCCGAAGGGCAATTTGTTTTGAGAAGCTTTCTCGAGACAACAATACTCTCGTATGTTTGTCAGACGTTCGCGACGTATGTTTGTCAGACGTCAGACGTTTTCGAACTGGAAAAGGAATTCATGCGATATAAACTGGACATTTTGGGGGTAAGTGAAGTAAGATGGTTAGAAGCGGGCGAGTACCAGTTTCGATAGACTTAGTGATCCCTCAGTGCGCCAACAATTAAGGGTGCACCTTTCGCAAGGTGTGGAAGCAATCAGCAGCTCAATACCCGCAACCATCCAAGACCATTGGTGTGCTGTGAAAAATGTTTTACATCTGGTGCTGAAAGAATTGTCGGTCGATCGCATTGAAGACATAGGGCGTGGCTTTCCGAGGATACCTGGAGACGGATTCAAGAACGAAAACAGCTGAAAGCTCGCGTTGCAGCTACACCAGCAGCAGAGAGAAGCGAGCTAGAGTCCCTATATCGCATGAAGATAAGAGAAGTTCAGCGTAGCGTGCGACGTGACAAGCGCAACTACATCAACGCGCTGGGTACAGAAGCAGAAGAAGCTGCACGGAGGTGCGACAGCAGGACCGTCTACATAATCACGAAAGAGCTGACAGGTGGTCGCAGCTCCAGCCAACACCCAGTGAAAAGCCTAGACGGTTCCCTGCTCATTTCGGATGAGGATCAGCTCAAAAGATGGAAAGAGCATTTTGTTATGGTTTTGAACCTCGTATTCGCTAGCGATATGCTCCCAAATCAGACTGAGATACCCGAGGTGAGAAGTATCCGAATACGCACCACGACTCCCAGTAAAGATGAGATCATTACCGCGATCAAGGCACTCAAAACCAACAAGGCGGTAGGACTTGACGGTATTCCGGCAGAGCTCTTACGAGCAGCACCAACAACATCGGCTGAGCTTCTGCTTCCACTTATAGATAGAGCTTGGGAAGCTGAGAGCTTTCCTAACGAGTGGGAAAAGGGAATGATCGTCAAGCTTCCGGCGAAAGGAAATTTAATGGAGTGCGGAAACTGGAGGGGTATCTGCGTGCTGCCTGATGTAGCGAAGATAATAGCTAGAATCATCCTGGAGCGAATCAAACCACATCTCGAAGACACACTCGATGCCGAGCAAGCAGGTTTCCGCTCTGGATCCTCCTGTGTCGACCACATCAACACCCTGCGGATTATCATCGAACAGTGTGTTGAATATCGATCGCCACTGCACCTGCTGTTCATCGATTTTTTACGAGAGAACGGGTCAGGAATCAATAGGCACAACCATCCAACGGCGGAAGTGGTAGTGGATTGGTCACACGTTCCGTAAGCGTGACAGCTCCATAGCGAACCATGCTATGCAATGGAACCCTCTAACTCAAGATGGAGGTCCGAGGAGAACATGGCGCAGATCAGTCGAGAAGGAGGCACGGCAGTTAGGGAAAAGTTGGGGAGAACTCATACACATTGCCAGAAACCGTATACGATGGCGCGTAGGCGTAGTAGAGGCCCTAGGACCCACAAGGGGATAACGGACATAACAAACAGAACCACTTGCGCCACGGCACCCATAAACTGTCATTAGGTCACGCTAGTATTAGTCGCTTGCTACATAATCATAGCCTTATAGGCCTTGATTCGCTTGCACTGTGCTAAGATGCTTTAGTTGTAAAAGGAGGATAATCCTAATATCTATAAAGCGCAGAACACGTCTAGTTTGAGGCTAACGCCCACTTTATTTCATTGTCAAGTTGGAGCGTCCAGTTTGAGTCTAGAACATAGGGATGCTTAGCAAAAGCATAGTGACCCGCCAGGAAGCCAGTAAATTGCTTGCATTCTATTCTGGTAAGAGTCAGAATGCCATGAATTTCCTGCAGATATGTGGGAGTATTCATTTCATCTGCCTGCAACTTGCAGAGTCCTTCTTCGCACAATTGAATTTAGAAGAAACTTAATTGGCAACGGAGGACATGACCAAGGAAGCAGGACGACCCACCGCATGTTCAGGTTTCCTTTTGAATCTTGTCTAGCAATATTATTGGAGATTTCATTTGGCATGATTCTAGTGTGACCTGGAGCCCAAAAAGAATCAAATAACTATTTCGGAAGTGGAACTACTCGCAGCCTTGCTATCATTACAGAAGGAGATACTTCAACCCAATAGCATTACTCTCTAATTGGAAGCACGAATAACGAGTAATGAAGCTTTATGAAGTAATTTTCTACGAAGAAACCGGAGCCCCAAGCTTAGATTCTGATCAGAGTCAGTCCTGGAGGCAAGGACAGTTTACTTTAAATTTGTGCAACCGGCGGAATTCTGGTATCATTAAGACAGAGGGCATGTCCATGAGATCAAAGTCGAATGACAAAAGTCGCTGCAAGGTCGTTGAAATTTCAGTTCATAATTCTGCAATTTTCAAAGTTTTTGTGAGGACGGTTTCATATTATTGTCATTTTGGCTGGTTGGTTAGTTAAGATCTGCTCTCAATGAAGATTCACTTAGACCAGAAGTAGGTCTATTGTACTGCCGATGTGTAAGGTGGGTGGGTCACCCTCTTACTCTAGGAATCATTTGCTTCGTTGTATAAATGTGTTAGTTTTAACCGTGTGGGCGTTGCTGATATCATTTAGATCGTGGCAAAAGTATTCACCCAGGAGTGACTAATGATCTCTACCTCCTCTTCATCCCTAGAAATCGTTGTAGGGGATGCCTAGTCTTACTATACTATACTATGCACCAAATGAGCCTTGTCGAGCCAGTTCGCCATCTGCACAATTCCCCGGTATGTCACCGTTATCTGGTACCCAGCAGAGGGTGAGGTTTTACTGACCAGCTATCGCGTTAAGAGATACGCGGCAGTCTTTCACTGCTTTTGATCTAATAGTGCTGGATGCGAGGGATTTGATGGCTGCTTGACTATCGACGTAGATAGCAATATCCGTCATTGGCATTTTACTTTAGGGAAGATTAATATGGTTAATAATACTGGAAGGTCGGGGTAAAAAAAGGGAGGGCTCTTTACGTTCTTTATTATCAAGATTGTGTTGAAATTGCCCTTAAATTGCTTGTCACTTCGGCGCAGCTTGGTAGAAACATTTAAGAAAAGATCAGAGTTACTCAGGCACATTTTCGAGAGCTTTGTTGATTCCCAAATGTGCTTAGCTTTGCAAAAACATGTTGCTAACAATTCAATAACTCTATACGGTGGGCGAAAACTGAGAGGCGGATAAGGCAATGCGCGATCATCCACGATTTCAATTCACGTTTTCATTGCAACCCTGCCAACTTTCACTTTAAATGAAAGACACACACAACAAGACTTTTCTCGATTATAGACAAATTCTCCATTTCATTCTATTTTATTTGACAGCCATTTATGATGCTTCAAATACATTTCAAGATCGAAAGTCGTTGGGTAATTTCACGCAAAACCTGTCACACTTTCCCCACTCTCAAGCGTTTCCATCATCCTGTCAGGTGTGTACAAATTTGAAAAACGATCCATTGGATTCCATATACGACTGACAAAATTTATTTTTGCTGATGAAAACATCAAAGATCAGCAGTGCTTTCGAGTGGATACAACAACCTCTATTGCAGTACATAGGTATCGAACAGCGATCAAATCGAGTCAAACGATGCATTTGGTATCTGGTCAATGTTCAGATCAATCCCAAATGATCAGAGAGGATGCCTTTCAGCGTGCGAATGGACAAGACGCCTATTACATCAAGTGGGCACAGGTGTAGTGTGAGAAATGTAGCTTATCCAGTTAGATGTCAAGTTACCGTGATTTGTGTGCGCTTGGTGTTGTAATCTTGTTTGTCGCATTATTTACGCGACATTAATTACATTTTTTCACTTCCATTTTCCTTGAGGCCATATTTGTCATCATATCGTTTCACCGTAAATACGGTAGCACTTGCAGTATGTAATTTTTCATATTCTTGTATCTTTGGTTGCCTTATTGAAGATTTAATCAGGCATCAGTCCGTAAAGAGTTTGTAGGTGGTCTTAACTCCAAGCATCACCTCGCTAGAAAGTATGTAGTGTGCTTATATCGGATAAAGGTTTGGAATGCGATTAAAAAATTCACGGTCCTCTTACATCGACGCCATGTAGACATTCTAACAGGTATATGGTGGCTTTGTGACAGTCGCTGCTCACTTAGATCAACAGTAGGGTCTATTGTGCCTAGATTAATTTACCCTGGAAAGAAGCACCTTGATGAGGAGGTTTTTTTTGCCAATACCGCATATGAACAATGAACCAGTACCCAATAATTACGCCAGAGATACTGCGGATCACTTTGAAGAGCCACTCCAGACATATCTTTATTTACCGCTTCTTGACCATGTGTGCAAGTCGAAATGCTTACCGAATGGTCGCCTTGCTCCGAATTTATGAGAATCGTCTATTTTTGTCAATTCATCAGCGCTTTCATTCCCGGGTATACCTTATGCTGTATTCCAAGAACCTTGAACTCTTCCCTGGAGGACTTCACAATTTGAGACCCGTTAGTGTAAATGGTCGCAGTATTGAATTCTCCTCTACGCATGTAAATACTTGAGAATGGTGTTGTAAAGTCTTTTTTTTTTCTTGGTTGCGCCAAGGGATGTGGTAATCTTACAAAGATACTAGTAGCCCGGACTGCTAGCATGCACGATTCGCAAGCCCGAATAATCGATGCCAGGAACGCGCCTACGTACTACGTACCCTGCACAGTTCTACCACTTCCCCCGCGGGACTGTCGTAATGTATTTCTTCGCGGGGCTGATTCGCAATTAACGCTATGCTTTTTGTATTGCTGCTTCTGCTCTCCTTGCCCTCTCAATTATTCGGAGCTCTTTTTGCACATTCGTTATGAGTGTACAAATTTCCAGCCAATTCTCCTCTGACCGCAGCATTTGGTCTATAAGGAATGGTGGACTTGGCAGGTTATTTCTCCATTCCGTGAAGCGATGGCAATGGAATATTGCGTGGTCTGTATCTTCCTCCTGGTCTGGGCAATGTGAACAGAGAGGTGAGTTATCATGTCCAAATCTGTGTAAATATTTGCGATAACCGCCGTGACCCGATAGGAAGTGCGTAACGTGGTAGTTGTAGTCCCCATACACTCGCTTGGCCCAGACTTCTGTGGTGGGGATCAGCTTGTAGGTCCATCTACCTTTTACACTGTTTTCCCACCTGGCTTACCACATAGCAAGTGATGTTGCCTTCTCCTCCTCCCTTATTCCCTTGACAATACCTGCTTCTTGATGACTCGAGGTTCTCCTTGCGTAGATTCTTACCATCTCATTTGCGAGGATGTCGATGGGGATCATTCCGGCTATGACACAGGCTGCTTCGTCCGATAATGTTCGGAAACCGCTGATTGTTCTTATCGCGCATAGTCGATAGTTTTCTCCGTGTTTCTATCGTCGCTAATGCCACCACCCAAACCGAGCTAACCACTCTGGATAGTAGAATCCGTCTAGCATATCAAGGTCCACCGATGTTTGGCAGTATTCGAGAAAGGCTACCTGCAGTAGTGAAGTCTTCTTGCTCGAGTATTCCTCGTGCGTTTTAAACCTTAGCCTGTTGTCGAGCATTACTCCTAAGTATTTGACTGCTTTGTTGGTTCTTATAGTCTGATTTCCGACTCGAATATTTGCATATTCAGCAGCTTTTCGACTTGTTATAAGAACAGCTTCAGTTTTGTGGTCAGCTAATTCCAAGCCAGTCTTTCATTTTTTCGATTGCTTCGTTTGTTGCTGATTCTACAATATTTCGTGGTGTTGCAAGGTCTAGGTCCGGTATAATGAAATCAGTTGCTACATTGTTGCTACTATATAAGTTGCATTTTTGATTTCACTGATCTCCTGGGTTCTTGGAGTACTTCCCTTAAGGCAATAACTCATAACAATGGGGACATGACCTCTAGTGGCGGATGCACCTAAATGTGTTTCTCCTATATTAAGGTTTCAAAGGGTTCTGCGCACCCCATCTGTTTTGACATTGTTGAATATTCATTCGATGTAAGACGGTTAATGTATTGTATACTTCATTTTTCAGCGTTTTCTCGATTGAATTGACAAAGCAGTGCAACCGGTAATGTTGAGCATTTTAAATATATTTCAAACTTGAATTCTGCGTCTAGGTGTTCTCATTATTACAGACCCATTTGAACATCATTTCATGTATTTTCCTTTATGTACTATTCATTGTTATAATAATGTCCAGCAGAAGACTCCTTCCATCGGGAATAGTGCAATCCATTCTTATATGTAACTCATCAATATTGGAAATAATAAGCAACAAAGATGAAAGATTTCTATGGTTGGGTTTGGTTGGGTGGCTGTCCCCGCTCAACAGGGACACAGTTAGACCAAAAGAAGGTCCATTGTGATACCACTATGGAGAAAAACTGGATTACCAGCACCGGGGACCTACATGGAGAAATCCCAGGAGAATGGGACAGGAGGCAGGGCAACCGGTTTCGGTGTGAACCCATGTCGACAAAGTACGATTCGCCGTTAGGCATTAAACCGGTTTGACCAGGAGACGAAGCTTTTTATTTTGCTTAAGTCGAGTCTAGCCAGATCGTTAAGATCTTCGAAGACCGATAGGGCGGGACAGGTACACAGAAGGTGTGTCATGGTTTCCTCTTCTTCCTCGTCTCTGCAGCTTCTACAGAAATCGTTGAAGGGAGTACCAAGTCTTCTGGCATGTCTGCCTAGCAGACAATGCACCGTGAGGGCCCCAATTGTCTTTCTTAGATTTCAACTATTGACGGAAATGAGTCTACTGGTTTTCATACAAAATAGCTCTGGCCAGATTTGTTTAGAAGAGAGACATGTACTGATATTGTTCCACCTACTGTTTTCCATTCTAATGGCTGAGGTATCTAATTGGAATTTTAAGGATTTAATAGGTGCCGACAGTTCCCCATTATTATCGGGGGATCCGGTGTGCACCGTCCTTAGCTAGCTCGTCCGCCTTGCAATTGCCTGGAATATCCCTGTGGCCTGGAACCCAGCACAGGGATAAGTCGCACCTGACAGCGATCTCGTTAAAAGATCCGTGGCATTGTTTTACTAACTTGGATCGAATTATTGGCGATTCCAAGGCTTTTATCGCAGCTCCTCCAGTTGCGCAAAACTACGATAGGTTTGCTGGCGCCGTGATAAATACTGCAAAAAAACATGTCCCTAGAGGATATCGCAAGGACTACATACCAGGCTGGAGTCCAAAAAGCGATCGTCTTTATAAAGAATTCTTGGTGAGTGGAGACAACGAATGGAAAGATGGAAAACCACAACGGAAAACCTAAATTTCACTCACTCGAGCAGGGAGGCCTGGTGCCTGCTGAGCAAACTTGGAGGTGCAAACTCGATTGTGCAAATTAAACCCCATATAAGCCCAGATATAGTTGCTAATAGAATTGTTGATGTGTCCAGAGTTAAGCGAGATAAAAGCCAAGCAAAGACAATCAGGAAATCTCTCAAAGAGCTTAAGGCTAATACTCCTCAATCATCAGACCAAACCAATGAATTCTCGCTGTCCGAACTAGAAACAGACATAAAGCAGATACAAAATGGTAAAGTTGCAGGTTTCGATGGAATTTATCCTGAATTCCTAACAAATTGTGGAAAAAATGCAAAACTCTGGCTGACCCGTTTCTTCAGCAACATCTTGGAAACTTCTTACCTCCCTCAGGGTTTTAAGCGTACAAGCACCATAGCAATCTTAAAACCAGGTAAGCCAGCTGATCGTGCCGACAGCTACAGGCCCATAGCTCTACTCAGTGTGTGCTACAAACTATTGGAGAGACTTATACTAAATAGGATTGGCCCCACGATTACAAATCCTATCCCAATCAAGCAGGCAGGCTTTAGATCTGGCCGTAGCTGCACTGACCAAATCCTAGCGCTATGAAAGCTTAAAAACATCCACTGTATTTGTAGACCTAACAGCCGCATACGATACGGTGTGGCGAAGAAGAAGAAGGAGAAGAAGAAGTTTTTTCACGGTCCCATAAACAGTATTGAGAGGGTATTGTATTGTCAAATAGTATTGCTTCTCAAATCGCCGTTCGGATTCGGCATTAAAACTTGTGTGAAAAATATATCGCACACAACATGAGTGGTTGCAAGAAGCTAGGCCCTGGTACTTAAAAGAGCTGTTGCGCCAAATATTTGTATTTTTGGAGAGAAGGGCTCATTTATAAATTTCTAAAAGCCGTAAAATGCAAGAAACTAACGAACCTTCTTAATAACATGCTAAGTAATCGCATTTTTCAATTTTTTATAAATGATCACCGCAGCAAACCGAAAAATCTGAGCTATGGGCTTCCCCAGGGATCTGTTCTGGCTCCTGTTCTGTTTAACCTGTACATATCTGACCTTCCAAAAACAAAATCAAGAAAATTTGGATATGCTGACGATCTCTGCCTGAGCGTATAGAGTACAACATTCCCTGTCGCAGAGGACATCCTCACACAAGATCTTTTTGCGCTTGGTGCTTACTTAAAAAAGAGGAGGCTCTGCCCAAGCATGAGCAAAACTGAATCTGCGTGTTTCCATTTGTGCAACCAGCTAGCTAAATACCGCCTACGTATTAGTTTCAATGGTACCGAATTAACCCATAACACTCAGCCAAACTATCTAGGAGTGACACTGGACCGTACTTTGTTATTTAAAAAACATCTGGCAAATGCTGCTGATAAAATTAAGATGATAAATAGCATCCTCCAAAAACTCGCTGGTACATCATGGAGAGCATCCGCTGGTACCCTGCGTTCGGCAGCTCTCGGGCTTGCCTACTCTTCTGCGGAATATGCTGCACCAATCTGGCTAAGCAGTAGCCATGTATCTAAAGTAGACTGTCAGCTAAACACGTCCATGCGCATTATAACTGGTACCATTAAATCTACTCCAACTGAATGACTGCCAACTCTCAGCAATATTGCCCCGCCTGATGTCAGGAGTAAACACTCTCTGATTAGAGAGTACTGTAAGATAAGTGCAAATACAGACCTATCCACACATGCTGACATCATGCCAAAGCCCACAAAAAGGCTACGATCAAGGAACTCGCCATCCCGCCTAGCTGAAAATCTGGTCCAAACAAACTTTGACCCCCTCAATTCAATTGAATTGGCACTTTCCCACAACACCGGGATCATCGACCCGACGAAACAAGACCCCAGCTTCAACTTACCAAGAAAAACCTGGAAGACCCTTAACCGCATTAGAACGGGTCACGGAAGATGTGGCAGTTTCATTTACAAATGGGGAGCAGCCTCAGATCCTGCGTGCGACTGTTCGTTCGTTATGTCCTGCATTCCCTTGTGGGTCCTAGGGCCTCTACTACGCCTACGCGCCATCGTGTACGGTTTCTGGCAATGTGTCTGAGTTCTCCCCAACTTTTCCCTAACTGCCGTGCCTCCTTCTCGACTGTTCTGTGCCATGTTCTCCTCGGACCACCAGGTCTTCTGCCATCCTGAGTTAGAGGGTTCCATTGCATAGCATGGTTCGTTATGGCACTGTCACCCTTTCGGAATGTGTGACCAATCCACTGCCACTTCCGTCGTTGGATAGTTGTGCCTATTAGTTCCTGACCCATTCTCTCGTAAAGGTGTTCGTTAGAGATACGATTGGGCCAGAAAATCCTTAAGATATTGCGCAGGCACCTATTAACAAACGTTTGCAGCTTTCTGCTGATAGTAGTGGTCACTCTTCACGTGCTGCAACCATATAACAGCACGGATTCAACGTTGGAGCGGAACAGTCTTAGCTTGGTGTTCAAACTGATTCGCCATATTTTAGATAACATCCTGAACGCGGACTTTGCTTTGGTGATCCTGTTGGCTATATCCAGTTCGGTTCCACCATCGGTCGAGACAATACACCCAAGATACTGGAAATCCTCTACTCTCTCTACCGGTTGTCTAGCAATGCATATTTAAGCCGAGGAGTTAGTTCCAAGGCTGATAATTTTAGTTTTTGCCGTATTAATTTTCAGCCGGACGACGCCTGCCTCCTTCGCCACATCTGCTGTCATTTGGTGGAGGTCCATAATTCTGTGAGAGAGTAAGCATACATCGTCAGCGTAGTCAAGATGTTTCAGTTGAGATGTAAGAGTCCATCGAATTCCAACGTTTCCCGTCGACAAAACTGCAGGAAGCACATCGCTAATCACCAAAAGGAATAGTATTGGTGAAAGAATACAGCCTTGTCTTACCCCACTTTGCATCTCAAACTCCTCAGACAACCTTCCCCTGTGCAGAACGCGACATTTGGAGCCCTCATATGTAGCTTTGATAATATCAATTAGTTTATCGGGAATACCTCTCCTGCGTAAGGCACGCCAAATAAACTCCCTGTTGACACTATCGAACGCCTTCTCAAAACCGATAAACAGCAGGTGCAGTGGCGGTTGATATTTAACACACTGTTCGATGATAATCCGCAGGGTGTTGATGTGGTCGGCACAGGAGGATCCAGAGCGGAAACCTGTTTGTTCGACATCGAGTGTGTCTTCGAGATGTTGTTTGATTCGCTCCAGGATGATTTTAGCTATTATCTTAGCTACAGCAGGCAGCACGCAGATACCCCTCCAGTTTCCGCACTGCATTAAATTTCCTTTCTTAGGAAGCTTGACGATCATTCCCTTTTTCCACTCGTTAGGAAAGCTCTCAGCTTCCCAAGCTCTCTATATAAGTGGAAGCAGAAGCTCAGCCGATGTTGTTGGCGCTGTTCGTAAGAGCTCTGCTGGAATACCGTCAAGTCTTACCGCCTTGTTGGTTTTGAGTGCCTTGATCGCGGTAATGATCTCATCTTTACTGGAAGTCGTGGTGCGTATTCGGGTACTTCTCACCTCGGGTATCTCAGTTTGATTTGAGAGCATATCGCTAGCGAATACGCGGTTCAAAACCGTAGCAAAATGCTCTTTTCATCTCTTGAGTTGGTCCTCATCCAAAATTAGCAACGTGCCGTCTAGGCTTTTCACTGGGTGTTGGCTGGAGCTGCGACCACCTGCCAGCTCTTTCGTGATTATGTAGACAGTCCTGCTGTCGCACCTCCGTGCAGCTTCTTCTGCTTCTGTAGCCAGCGCGTTGATGTAGTTGCGCTTGTCACGTCACACGCTACGCTGAACTTCTCTCATCTTCATGCGATATAGGGACTCTAGCTCGCTTCTCCCTGCTGCTGGGGTAGCTGCAACGTCAGCTTTCAGCTGTTTTCGATCGTCAATCCGTCTCCAGATATCCTCGGAAAGCCATGCCCTATGTCTTCCCAGATGTAAAAACATTTTTCACAGCACACCAATGGTCTTGGATGGTTGCGGGCATGGAGCTGCTGATTGCTTCCACACCTTGCGAAAAGTGCACCCTTAATTGTTGGCGCACTGAGGGATCACTAAGTCTATCGACGGTGAACAAGGGCATGCTTGTGTTGCCCTGGGATCTTCGAACTGCAGCAGTGCGTAGTTGGAGAGTAGCTATCATAAGATGGTGAATCCGTACTATACCCACATCTGCCCCTCGCCTATTTCGGACGTCCAGGAGACTACTTCTAAAGCGGCGGCTGATGGCAAAATATCGCAGAAATTCCTTTTCCAGTTGGAGTCGAGGAGCGTCTTTACATTCCAGAAACTTATCTTTGTCCGGGTACAATAGTCAAAAGTCGTCAACATGTGATCATTTCTTATCGGAGGCATAGTGTCGGTTTCTATAGCGAGCAATTTTTGGTAACGCAGGTTGCTGGCCTACGTTATCTAGCCTAGAATCAAGGCCCTAGACAACCCACACTTACAATTTTAGCCTACACGTATAAGAGTTTATACGTATAGTTGCCCGGGGACCACCACTAGGAGGTAAAGCAAGCACTTCATCACGAACTTAATTGTTGCGCTACTGGCCCAAGCCAAGTTTTGGGCAGTCAGTAGTTTCCCGATCAATCGCAATGCAGGTCCGTGCGACTGTGGTGCAGCCAATTAAACAATCAAGCACATTGTTAGTGAATGTCCTATAACAGCGTATCCTTTCGATATTGCCGATATTTACAACTGCACCCCAAATGCTGTTCAATGGATACAAAATCTTGACATCAATCTTTAAATATTTTTCTGTTTTTCTTTTCAATTGTAATAATTGAATGTGATGTATTCAATGTCATGTTATGTATGTATGTATGTAAAATCTGTATTCTAAATCCATACGATAAATAAATAATAATCGCAGCTTGACTGTCTATGTAGAAAACAAAAGCGCTGCACTCTATCGAGTTAATTGAAAGCCAAGTTGCGGCTTCATGGACTGCTGTGACTTCTGCTTGAAATACACTACAGTGTCTGGATATCCAGTGCACTGGAGTAAACTCCCGCACCTGTTCCAGACGCTGTTTTGGATTCATCTGTGTAACCCTCCATTGCAGATTAGTTTAGAATTTCTCCAGATTCCCAAGCACTTCTGCTAGGAATCCTGGCAACGACACTGCGACCTGAAAGATATATTGTATATATTATATTGTATTATACTTGACGTTAAAGTCCAAATAGGGGACAATGTACTCCGAATTACTAGGAATAGTGCTATGGTAGTTGAGGACGCTTGCGTGGCCCAAATTTCCACGAGCTAGTTGTGAGGATTCCCTAAGCCATAATGCTGCTTTGGCCGCCATCAGCTTCTCAAGATATCAACGGGAAGAAGATGGAGCATAGTTTCTAGTGCAGCTGTCAGAGTGGTTCTAAGGGCGCCTGTTATACAGACAGGATAGCCTTTGAACCTTCTCAAGTACATCAATGTTGTTTTCCTTTTCCAGTGCCGTCCACCAGACTAGTACTCCGTACATAAGAATTGGCCTCTAATACTCCACGAAAAAAAAAAAAAACCTATCGACTGATACCGATTATGACAATATGGGCGGTACGATCCTTTGAGGTTCTCTGCGATAGGTTTAGCGTGCTATACTTAGGGCATTTCTGACTTTTTTTCAATGAAAAAAAAAAAAAAAAAATAAAAAAAGAAGGCTAGTCTCATTGGCTAGGGTTTTTCCCCTTTTCATTTCGTCTGACTTTAAATCTGGTTCAAGGCAAATAAATTCCAACTTCCAAGGAACAAACGTGAAACGAATCTCTTTCAAGGACACAATCTCCTTCAATTGTATTTGATGAATCGTTGTCTAAAATCTACAAATCAGTAGCCGCTCTCCTTCAACGCTTCTTAAGGCAAACATCTCTAACGTCATAGATCGCGCCAATGACAACACTTTTTCATCAATTTCCTTAGCGGATTCCTCAAATTAGCTCATGCCATAATTGGAACAGAGGTACTCGTATTGTGAAATAATTATGCGTTCACGTACACTCGCGATAAGCAGACGCAATAATTCCGCATCTGGACTTCTTACCACGATCCAGTCAGCCATAGAATCGGAGTATCTATTGAACCCACCGGCGCGGCGCGGTCCACAGCATTACATCTTACTTTCAAGCTTCGCACAACATCTAGCGGGAATCATCAATCTCAGGCACGTAGGGGATCTGCTCAGCTACAAGAAATCCACACACAGTTGTACTATGATCGGTTTTTTTCTTTTTTGTTTTCTGGAATCAGATTTCTAGCTCCACTGGTATTCCCCATTGTTGGTCTAGATTGCGGGCCGGAATGTGCGCGCAACGTTTGCTGTGTGGTGTGCGTTTGCCGGTTCATCAAGTCGACTGTGGATCGGATGAATCTGGCTATTATCTGGCCATTACCAATAAATGAACGCGCATTGTGGTTTTCGCCTTCGGTCAGGTAAACAAGGAAATGCCTCACAATACCGGATCAGCAGCACAGTGAGTGTGGCTGACGCGAAGGTTCCCTTTGTGGTTTTGTTCTTTTTTTTTTCCCCGTGTAGAGGGGATGAGGCTTTCCTCGATTTCAATGCCTTTCACAAGTCTTCCTCTGTGGCTACGTGTGAAATTAGTTTTGTGTTTTCTTTTTTTGATGCAGTTGCTTGCACTTTTGTTAATGTTGTTCTTGCGTGTTTTCCTCTTGTGGCAGGTTAGTGATCAAAGTGATTAGACATTAATTTACTGACGTCATTAAGACGTCTGAAATGCATTTTATAGTCCGCCGACCAGTAGGTATGTTAACGTTTAGTGTAAAACTGTGGGAAAAAATAAGAAGTAATACCTCAAGCAGGTTGTGTATTTATTTAGGGCAGGTCATTGTGTGGATAATTTTGTGAGGAATGAAGTTTTCGTACGTCAATCAGTAGTAATATCGTTCAACGTTTGTATTCGAGAATCTCGCTAAATTGTCTGGATGACGACGCTTAGTTATTCGAAAAATAAAAGATTTAAATTATTTGATTTTTATTCTTCCGTCTGGAATATGAATTAACGGATATCAACACTCAGCAAAAAGTGCGCACAAGGTTCAAATATTCGATCGTATGTATTGGAATAGATGGGACTGGTATTGGTACTTTTAGTTTTCCCTGGGGATGATGATTACTAAGACATTTTATTTGGAGCACTCTTAGGTTTCATTATGTCCGGCGACTTGGAACATATGCCAACTGTGGCTCTGCAGGAATTAGTGGACCTATTTCATCGTCGCAGCTGGTATTTAATCAGTGGATGCGATGCCATTCTCGTCATGCGGTATGGGGTAGTTGCGACATCAACAAAAGAAGTGAGTTACTTCTTGATCACCTTACA
This sequence comes from Brachypalpus laphriformis, assembly GCA_945910035.1. Lineage (NCBI taxonomy): Eukaryota > Metazoa > Arthropoda > Insecta > Diptera > Syrphidae > Brachypalpus > Brachypalpus laphriformis. The sequence goes on from OX246756.1 coordinate 43,768,964, forward strand.
AGTAACCAACTTTTATAAATTATATTCGAGAAGAAGTACTTGATTTCACATCTTCTATCGTCAATTGGCTCGTATCAGATGAATCTTCGCTATCTGATCACCAGCACATCAGATTTAACATCTTGGGTGGGTTCAAATACGAGCAAAGATGATATGCTGCTACATCTTTAAGGTCAAAATGTGACGTTGATGTGGCAGCCTGCCATACATACATACATATATTTTCAATGGCCCGCTAATCCTTCATGAGGGTCGCGAGGGTAGTATGCTTAGGTGGATCCTCTATCCTTCTCGATCCTTCGCCATTGACTGCAACTCCAGCTCCAGGAGAGATGTCGGACTTACAACAGTTAAGCAACACATTTTTATTTTATTTTTTACAAAAATAAATTCTGCAACTTCACGCTGAATTGCATAGCTCCCCCGGAATTAATCTCTTTTGACAAAAACCATAGAAAAAAAAAACTGTAGAGTTGATTCCAGTGGTCTACTTCAACTTGTTCTTTCGGCGAAGGTTGTTGGTGTGTCCACACTTCTTCTTGCTGCAGTTGGTGGCTCTTGGGTGCAACCTGGCGTAGCACTTGCGGCAAATCATCTTGTCGCAGTTGTACTTCTGTGCGAGGATACGCAGCGATGGTTCGATGATACCACCACGCAGACGGACCACCAAATGAAGGGTCGACTCCTTCTGGATGTTGTAGTCGGACAGAGTGCGACCATCTTCCAGCGAAGATCAAACGTTGTTGGTCTGGGGGGATACCTTCCTTGTCCTAGATTTTGGCTTTGACATTCTCGACGGTGTCTGAGGGTTCCACGTCCAAGGTAATTGTTTTTCCAGTGAGTGTCTTGACGAAGATCTGCATATTGAACCTGTTCCTCAGAAACGTGCAACCAAATGCTAATCACTAATTGAAAAGATGTCGGACTTGATTTAACCATCTATTTCTAGGCCTACCGGGGAGTGGCCTACCTGATGGCACGGCAATCAGGCATATCTTGGAATCCGGTCTGGAACTATTCTGAGAGTGAATAACTGCTCAGCTGTGCTTCTACCGGGACGAAAACTGCTCTGCTCATCCCCCAAACTATTCTCAACCACAGCTCTGGAACGCGTGACTTTTCCAGAGAGACTCAAAAGAGATATACCCCTATAGTTGGTGCAGTCTCTTTGTCCAATTTTTTAAAAAGTGGAACAATCTCCCATTTGCCAATCACCAGGTGTTTCACCGCATTCCCAGGTCCACTTTAATAACACGCGAGAGCCATTGCACTCCCTCTTTACCTAAAGCCTTGAGCATTTCTGGCCGGATTTCATCCACATCAGCAGATTCGCCAACTTTTAGCGTTTTGAAGTTACTTCCTCTACCGTAGGACTACTTTCCACCCTACTCTCGACCATAGGTCTATCATCTTCCGTGTCCTGTTCGGGATTGAGCAATTCTGAAAAGTGCTCGCTCTATCTGCGTAAGATGTCCTCCTCATTGGAAAGAAGTGTACCGTCTTTGGATTTGACTCCTTCAACGATATTCAACTTCCTTCCTCTGAGTCGGCGGATGGTCTACCAGAACATATTATTTTTGCAGATCTATGGTCACGTTCCAATTTTTCGCCAAACTCCTTCCAGGACTGTTCTTTCGCTGTTTTCACAGCTAATTTGGTAGTTTTTCTAATTTGGTAGTTCGGCCCCTCTCAATACGCGAACATCACAAACCATTCTCTTCAGATACGATGGTACCACAAAGAAATCGATCAGCGACTTCTGCTGAAGACTCTGACGGTACCACGTGTATTTGTGAATGTCTTTGTGCGGAAAGATAGTGTCCATGATGGATAAGCCGTTTTCACAACAAAAATCCAACAACCTCTCTCCGTTTGCGTTTTGATCAGGATCACCGTTCCTCCCAATCACACTCCACCATGTCATAACATCTACACTCACGTGAGCATTGAAGTCACACATCAGGACAAAAGAATCCATGTCCGCAACCTTCCAAGGGCAGCACCAACTTCATCTAATAAAGCTGCATACACCTGCTCCAATGCCAGAGTTGATCTTTTGAGCTTGAGCTTTAAGATCGCAACTCTCCCTCCTAATGGTATCTACACCGATACTCTGTCTTTCAACCTGGGACTTGTGAGTATCCCACTCCCGTCTGAGCAGACATTGAGGGTGCGACTCCTGACAGGAAGAGCTTCCACCCATCTGAAAGGTCCACAGTTTTAGAACCTCTCTGCTTTGTTGAAGAGACGCCAACTATATCTATTCGACTTTTAACAGCCTCCCCAACGAGCTCAGGGTTCTTCCCTGTGAGCGATGAGACGTTCCATGTGCCTACCCTAAGTCGATGCCGCTGTCGAAATTCAGAGAATCCATCTGTGCACCTATCGGTGCATAGCGCGCTCACCCCTTCACCCCCGTAATGGTTCGCTAGACCATTGACAGGAAGCTATTAGCCATTTCGGGCTATAGCCGACCGGCTGCCTAGCGGTGTTTACTAGGTTTGGCAATATCCGAGGCCAGTCGCCAGTCTTCTTCTTTTTCTCATCATGTGGTGCGCGCTTTGTTAACCGTGACAGAAAAATCTCTTGCCGTTAAAGAATATACTATGGTGTCTTTGCTTGACACAGAAGGCGCCTTTAATAACGTCAATACAGAATCCATCATAAGTGCGCTCGCTTACCTGAAGGTGGGTTGCTGCCTGTGCATCTGGATAGAGCGAATGCTGAACAGCAGACAAATTCTGTCCGATCTCCGGTACTGCTCAACCAAAAGGTTAGCGCACAGAGGTACACCTCAGGGGGGTATTCTATTTCTGCTACTTTGGATATTAGTAGTGAATAAGCTAGTCACTTCACTAGAAAATAAAGGCTGCAAGGTCGTAGCATATGCTGACGACATCGCCATAGCCATTTCAGGTAAATTCCCCCAAACCCTAAGGGATCTTACGTTGGGCTTAACGTAAATCCGTCCAAAACTGAACTGGTACTTTTTACTAGGAAATACAAAATCCCGTTCACATCTCCACCTAAGCTTAGAAACACGGAACTCAGCTTTAGAAACAAAGCAAAATACTTAGGGTTCACCCTTGATAGTAAACTTAATTGGAAACAGAACATTCTAGACCGAACCAAGAAAGCGGAAATCGCCATCTACACCTGTAAAAAGGCTACAGGTCCTAAATGGGGTCTTCGACCTAATATAGTCCACTGGTTGTACCTGGCGGTGGTCAGACCAATCCTTCTTTATGGCGTACTCGTCTGGTGGCCTGCACTTGAAACAAGGTGCAACACAAACTCTATCGAAAGAGTACAACGATTAGCATGCAGAGGCATCACAGGGGTTCTCAGGTCCACTCCCACAGTCGCCTTAGAAACCCTACTTAGCATTTATCCCATTGATATCTTTGCGAAAATGGTAGCATCTAAAGCAGCCCTAAGACTTAGAGAATCTCTCCAGTGGTCAAGCTCACAAATCGGCCACATGAAAATCTTACAAAACTCCAATCTCAGAGATACAGGGATGAAGGTATCATTCTAAATGACGCCGCAATCGAAATCTATACAAATGGTTCCAACACATCGGAGGGCACGGGATTGGGTATATTTTCAGAAGTACCTTTGATAAACGTAGCTCTCCGACTTCCGGACCACTGCAGTATTTTTCAAGCGGAAATATCGGCTGTTCGTGAAGCAGCGCGCAGACTCTCTATGTACCCGATAGATGGTAAGTCTATCGTCCTTTACATAGACAGTTAGTCAGCGATTAAAGCTCTGGATACGCCAACAATAAGATCTAAGTTGGTCAAACATTGCCGCGAATCTCTTAACGAGATTGCGGACAGATGCAATATTCCTCTGTGCTGGGTCCCGGGACACAGAGGGACGGCAATTGTAAAGCGGATAAACTAGCTAAACAAGGCAGCGTACTACCTCTAGCTGTCAATAGAGAGGTACCGGCACCCCCAGTACAATTGATGAAACTTCGTATGTGTAACGAAGCGCAAATAATTGTGAACAACAGATGGAGTAATCTAGCTACGTGCGTATCGACCAGGAAGATCTGGCCTTTACTAGACACAAAGAAAACCAAAAAACTCCTTTCATTAAATAGAAGGAACGTAAGCCTCACAGTAGGAATAATCACAGGACACTGCTTGTTAGGCAGACACGCCACTAGAATGGGTGTCCCAGTAAACGATTTCTGTAGAAGCTGCAGAGAAGAAGAGGAGGAGGAGAACAGCCCCCACATCCTCGGCACATGCCCAGCACTAGCCACCCTGAGAAAGAAACTATTAGGTGAATACTTCTTTGAAGACATAAGTGACCTGTCTAACATAGACATTATAAACTTACATAGATTCATACGGAAATTCAACGGGTTTAGTTGAAATGCGAAATGTGGTATCACAATGGACCCAAGCGGTCTAAGTGTGTCCTGACCCTGTCAGGACGGCCACCTTTACCTAACCTAACCTAACCTAGCCGTGACTGGATTGAATGGTTGGGAATAACTATTTAAGTTACCCCATCCGCACATCCCAATCACGTTGCCCGCCCTTCACCACGGAAGTCAGCTGCCAGGGGGGCGGCAGCCTGTCAGCTGAATGAAATTCTATTTTCATCCTTTAAGAGTAGCTGCATTGCAAACAATAACAATATGGCTAAACGGAGTTTACCATGGTGAAATGGCCATCTAGAAACTCTCCGGAGAAGGGTGAGACAACTTTTTTACTGTGGAACTGGCATTTTGTACGTTACCAGGTATCTGCGGAAGATTTCCGATAGTTTTGTGCCATGACTTCTCTTGTTTTTTGGAGCATGGTGGATATTCTTCCGTCTGGTATTGCTGCCCGCTCTTAGTACACCATCCGTCAATAAAATTGAAAGCTATGAGCTTGGGAGCAGACGATCGATAGACAGATGTTAAGACAATGTTGTAATCCATCATATACGAGTATATTCAGATTCCGTAGAGGCAGGAGAAAGATAAATTAAAGACATAGTGCTGACTTTGAAATGCTTATTATGTTGACAAGAACTTCGAAATATCTCCAGTCATCCAGATCCAATCCAATATCCACTGACTGTGCGTACATACGAGCACATCTTTTGTAATGTTCATATGTTTCCGACCCCCACGTGAAAATGAAATGTCGATTCAACTGATTGTAGAATGTTCCATTACCTATTAAATAGCTATCGAACTACCTCCTCCTTGGTTGTGATTTTATTGCGAAATCTCGATCCTAATACTGTCATCTTTCCGTCGGTTATAAAATGCCTCCCAACTATCCCAACCATCTACTCTGCCCTAATCGCGTCCACAATAACTATTAACTCAAATCACCCATATAAACGCAATCTAATTCCATAACCAGTCACAATTATCTCTGAACCATATTAGCCCCGATGGCATGGGGTAATTGAATCAAGAATGCTTAGCAGAGCGTTACACACCGCCACGCTAATCCATTATCCTTGACCACTGAGTGGCAGCAGCAGCAAATTGTCTCATGCGTGCTACAACATACCACACAATGGAGCGAAATTAAATTTGGAAAATAATGTCGCCAATGAATTCGCCGACTTAAGTGGGAAACTCCTTAGAGTCCCGCTTTGGCTTGGTAGTGTCACCAGAGCTCCACCTCTCAGCTTGTTGCCTGATTTTACGACCATGTTCGCAGTGATTTCTTAAAACTTTTATTGATTCGAATGAAGCAAGGACTACGTGTGCGGTCTTGAGAGGATGCAGTGGTCTGTGTGTATCTGTGGGTTTGGAAATCGTTATTGCTAGTTAATAGCGAACTTAATGGCAATTTACTATCATTTTAAGTGCTCTTCCTGTGGGATGATGATTTCAGTTTGGTAAAGAGGAGTTTTGAGTCTAACTAATGAGCCTCACTAGCTGCTCCAAGTGTATTGGGTGGCTGCTGCTGCTGTTCTTACTCCTGTTGGTGTGAATTTATTTGTCTGCCAGCGTGTTTTTGTTGGATTTTATGAGCGCCACGGTCAGGAGTGGACTATTAAAATTGTGGTTTATTGGAGATGATGATTGCATTTGGAACTGAGGAGGGGCTGTCATGGGGCTTGTGTTTTATATCAGTAAAGGATCGGAGGAGTATATAGCTTGGACAGTTGTCATAATAAGTTTGGTTGAGTAGTTTAAATGGCAGAATAAGAGGTTAGTTATATATTGGAATCCATGCGAGAACCTTTTTAATTTTGGATGTGATTTGTTGTCAAAGGATGTGTGTGCAGGAACTCATTTAAATATAAACTAAGTGGGGGAATGAGAGGAGTACATTGACGTTAAAAGATACAGATTGGATGTCATTAAAACTGTCAAGAATTGCAGATGCATTAAAGTACATTTCTTAAGTGATTATTTTAAATATCTTTTCATATGTAAAGTTGTAGATTGATGAGCGCTGTGCGACACTGGTCGTCGAATTGTTTACTTAGACCGGTAGTTGGATGCATAGAAAGTTTGTCTTAAATTAGGTTAGAGGGAAGTGTACTTTCAGAGTAATATACGGGGACCATTGGTCCCTTTTATTTGTGGTACCAGTTGCAACTATTTTCTTTCTTTCTTTCTTTCTTTCTTTCTTTATTTCATCTTACAGAGTATAATAATCTCTTACAGACTAAATAACAAAATTAAGAAGTATTTTGGATACAAAATAGACATTCATAAAATAAACTCATACATTTTTTTTTTTTTAAATAAATAAGAAAGAAACTTAACAACCAAACATTATCAGATAATATTAATAGTAGATTATTTTTAAATTTAAGTCTGGAACAATTTAGAAAAATATTTATTGATGCTAATATAGAGTTAACTTCAGTGATGCAAGGAGCAATTGGCTCATTTTGACCGTAATTAGTCCGGTGTATACTTTCACGGAAGTGTAACTATGCGCGTAGCATTCAAGAAGGAGAATAAAAATCAAGCATAGATAGCAAGGTAGGACACTAAATTTGACAATGAATTAAGTCTCTGACCAACATAACGTAAAAATATTTACGACGACATTCTAAAGTATTCAAATTAAATAACAATAATCTCGTTTTATGGAAAGGCGTTTCGATTCTCCAATTTAGTATGAAAACTAAAAATCTGGTAAAACTTTTCTGTACTCTTTCAATTCGATAGGAGTGCAAATTGTAAGAAGGATTCCAAATAATACTGCAATATTCCAAATTGGGTCTAACTAAAGAAATGAAAGCAGTTTTCAGTGTGTAGGGATCAGTAAAATCTCTTGAGTTTCGTTTAAGGAAACCTAGCAGAGAATTAGCCTTACAGACAATTTTTTTTCTTTTTTATTATTCTTTATTCTTTGTTTATATTCCTCAATTTTACAATTCATAAAGAGTTTCATAAATACATTGTTCGTTTTGGAATATTGGTAAAGATAGGTATCATTCTGTAGTCTTAATGAACTAGAGGCGAATGACCCATCGACAAATTTAATAATTCGGTATATACTATGTGTGGGGTTAATGTAAATGATTTTTCAACAAAAAACTATTTAGAAAAAACAAAAACAAATTTTAAGAATTTAAAAAAACAGAACAAGACTTTTTATCTTTTATATATTAATAGATTTTTGACCGTTGAATTATCCAAAGTAAACAGCCATTTTTTAACTCTGCTTAAGAACAATGACTTTACATTTAAATTTCTTATTTCATAAGGCAATATATTAAATAATTTGGGTGCTGTTACAGTAAAAAAGTTCGAGAAGTGGGTTTTATTAGAATGAGGGATATTAACTAAATACAAATATTAGACGCAACAGCTCTTTAAAGTGCCAGGGCCTAGCTTCTCGCAACCACTCATGTTGTGTGCGTTATATTTTTCACACGAATGGAAGGGACCTACAGTTTAATGCCGAATCCGAACGGCGGTTTGAGAAGCTTTTTCTTGACAACAATACTCTCGGATGTTTGTCAGACGCTCGCGAGAGGTGGGACCGTGAAAAAACTTTTTGGTGTTTTCTGGGATTCGAACTTGGAACCTCATGCGTAGCGATCCGACACACTAACCACTTACGCCACGGCGCACGGATATTAACTAATCCTCTTGTATTTATTCTTAAGCCATAAACATTTGAACTTCTTAATGTCGAACTATAACCGCTTCGCATGAAGAACACTTTAAGAACTTTATAGACATAAATGTGTTTTATCGGTAGGACTCGCATAGTGCAGAACAAAGGCCAACTAGGGGTCAGCCTGTTTTTACAACAAATTATTCGTATTATATGTTGTTGTGCTATTAACAATGGCTCCATGGCGTTGGAATACGCTCCACCCCAACTAGCAATACCATATTGCAGCTTTGAGCTAACAAGGCTGTTGTATACAGCCGTTAGTAGTTTTTTGGAACAATATGGCTTAAGCATATATATTTTCCGAGTAACGGATAGCATATATTTTTTTAGCTCACTTGCATGTGCCTTCCAGTTCATATTTTCATCAATTAAAACTCCTAGATACTTAAAAAAATTAACGAATTCAATTTTAAAGCAATTCGTAGTGCAGCAAGCATTTTGGCAGTAATTAACCCTACCACAAGAGTGCGTAGATAAAAAAAGCTTTTCGCATGCTGTGGAGTGGAATAAAAGATTGCTATCTATCGGATCTGATCCTTTAGATTGCAATACATAAGCTTCGTTTTTTCACTTATAATGAGTTCGTGTTTAGCAAACCATTGTCTGAGAAGTTGCAAGTCTTTCTGCAACTTTACCATAGACTCTAATAAGGTACTATTGATGTACATATGTGAATGCCATGTCGTCCGCAAATGCTGTAATATTACTCGTAAAGTTTTGCTTGAAGATGGAGTTTATATATAAAAGGAAAAGAATACGACCCAAAACTGAACCTTGAGGTACACCGATATCTAATAATAAGCTATCACTAAAAACATCGCCTAGCTTCACTTTTTGAGCCCTTCCTGTTAGATATGAAGCAAACCAATTATGAGATTAACCTCTGAACCCGGCTTTGTAGAGCTTGCCAAGAAGAATTTTGTGATTAACCATGTCGAATGCTTTTGTCATGTCAATGAATAAAGCTATAGTACTGTTGCTGTTATTGAAGCCGTTATAAATTTCACTGCAAAATTTTAAGATGGCATCTTCTGTGGACTTACCCACACGAAACCCAAATTGGTCATTACTGAAAAATGTATTTTTGTTTAAAAAGGACACTACACGATCTTTCATTGCTTTTTCAAACAGTTTCATTAAGCTTCTGTTTCCCTTTTTGAACAGAGGAATAACCTCAGCCGCTTTCAAAGATGAAGGGAAAATTCCACAACTGACACTCATATTAAAAATAAACGTTACAACATCAACAATGTAAAAGGCGATTTTTTTAAGAAGACAATTGGTTATACCATCAGAAGTACTTGAACTTTTATTGTCTAGTGACATTATCCTTTTGTATATTTCAAAAGATGTAAAAGGCTCCAATACAAAGCTATTGCTTTGAAATTCGTCTGCAACTAAGTCCATAAACAATTCACATCTACAACTATTTTGAGGGGGACAAGGCTTCATCGAAGTAGCAACACATACAAAAAATTTATTAAAATGATTAGCAATATCCACTGAGTTGTAAACTATTTTGTTTTCAACTTGAATCTTCTGAATACACTCTGTATCTTTTTGCTTGTTAAGTATGCTGTCAACCACTTTCCACTCTTCTATTATATTTCCTTTGCATCTATACAGTTTATCAGTGTAATAATTGTCTTTACTTAAATCAACTTCTTGCTTTACAACCTGACTCAGCTTAAGATAATAACGCTTAAGTCTGGAATTCTGAGGATGTTGCTGACATTTTTTCCTAATCTGATTCTTTTTGGATATAATATGGAGTAGTTTTTTTCCAATCCAAGGTCTAAGTCGTTTTAATTTTGAACTACTTTGTAACTGGGGTAAGACACCTGAGGAATTATGGATATGACGTTTCAAAATATCCGTGAAAGTGGCATAAGCGATAGAAGGATTACATTCTCGATACACAAGCTCCCACGGCTCAAATTTGAGATCATCTACTAACTTTGAGTAGTTAACTTTGCGTTTCACCGGAAAGGGTATATATTTATCAAAGTTTATCGATGTCTTTTTCTGTAGGTTCAAGTTGACCATACAGTGATCAGTGATTTTATAGTCTAGTACTTTACTAGAAACACTGAATTGGCAGTTTTTATGTAACCTTACAAATATATGGTCAATGCATGTTTGTGAGTGATCTGTTATGCGAGTTGGTTCATTAACAAGCGACTCTAAGCCATAAGACGACATTAGGAATAAGTATTTATCAGAATCAAAATTACTAATTAAGATGTCAAGGTTGAAATCTCCGATAACAACTAAGTTTTTTGTTCTTACACCTTTCAACAGCCCACCCATTTGACCCATTTGTTCTATAAAAATACTTTTACTCAAACCGTGCTCATGCAAGCGATATACACAAAGAATTGTAAAACTTTCATTATTTATAAAGCAGTTTATTTTAGTAACATCTGCACTGCATAAGTTAAAATACTCTACTTCACACTGATATGACTTTTTTGCAAATACTGCAACACCACCCGAATTATAGGAATTATTACAATTGCCATACAATTCATAACCAGGAACACTATACTCGGATAATTCATGGTCGTACAACCATATTTCAGTTAAAAAAATGAAATCAGCCATTAAATCTAAAACATTTATATGCGCTAAGAAGGAATTACAATTTTTCCTCATACTACGAATGTTTTGATGTACAAACAGGGTATGCATATCTTTTAAGTATTTTTATAATTTTTTTTGCGTAATTTGAAGATTGTGAATTATACTATTTAATAATAAAAAAAAATAAATAAAGCTTTTACAAATTACTAAGATCTTCAAAGCACCTCACTTTGATTGCATCGTCTCCTTCTTTCTTACGCAAAAAAATTGTATTATTCCTAAGCCAAATATATTTGTACTGTTTGGTCACCTTCATGTTCTTTGCTGCATTAAATAGTTGACGTGTTTGAGAAGTCAGGCTGTCGTTTATATAGATGTTCGTACCATCATGATGATCGCCAAGAAGCTTTGTAGTAATTTTTGGTTTCTTTTTCAGCTTAGTTTTCATGATCTCTTCTTTCATACATCGGCGACTAAACTTAACAACAACAATATTGCTGAAGAGATTAGATGATGAAGCGTGCTCACCAGGATTTTTTTTCTTTATCTTTTTAACGTAGCAAGAGTCTATGTCTCTCTCATCTATTTGGACACCAACACCGTCGCAAACAACTTTTAAAGCCGTTTGTAATGCATTCATATTGTCAACACTCGGCACATTAAATAATTCCACTGTCTTAGATAGATTCGACTGTTCTAATGAATTTATTTTTATAAATTTCCATTTCCATTTGATTTTTGTGGCTCATCAATGTTTTGTTTTTCCACAGTTTTTTTTTGAAGCCCACTGATACGGATACTGTCTGCGTACAATGAACTTCGTCTCAAAGATGTGCAAGAAGTACACCTCCAGTTTTTTGTGTTTCATTTCATAAATTCTATGTCCACCGGTAACACATTTACACAGTTTCCGTGAAAAAGTTTTTTGCACTCAAAGCATTCAATTTTAACATCACTTCCTTCAACTTTCTTATTGCAGGTGCAATTCATGATTAATAATTGTTTTTGTGAAAAGAAAGGGAATGAAAAATTAAGAAAAATCGAATGCAAATATAAGCAACTTTAAGAAATTAGTACAGCAACTATTAGATATTTTAGGATTATTGATAACTAGCCAGCTTTTCTCGTTACATGCGTACCCCACGACACTCAGTCGAAAAATGAAATATAGTCAATGTGTTCATTGAAAGTTAGGCGAGGATCAAGCAAAATACCCAGGTCCTCTTTTGAGGTCACTCTATCAAAGAAAGACCTAGAAAGTGTGAAGCATTGATACTTCGAAGTATTCAGGGGCAAATTGTTAACAACACACCATTCGTCAACTGCGTTAAAGTCTTCCTGTAAAAGATTACAATCGCTTTTCCTTTTAATTGCACGAAATATCTTTAGATCGTCAGCAAACAAAAGGCATTCAGAATGCTTGATAACGTTCGGAAGATCATTAATAAAAAGTAGGAATAACAACGGGCCAAGGTGGCTACCTGTGGGACGCCGGAAGTTACATTAATAGGTTTAGACAGACTAACATTAATTTTCACAAATTGGATCCGATTACTCAAATAAGATTCAATCCAATCAAGTATATTTGAGTGAAACCCCAAACAGGAAAGTTTCCTTATTAATGTTTTGTGGCTAAAATTGCAGAAAGTCGACAAGTTTGTACATGTAGATCTGCCCTGAATAAACCCATGCTGTTGAACAGAAATAAAATTCTTTACTAAGGATGAAATCTTGTTTGCCATTAACTTTTCAAACAGTTTCGGAATGGAAGGGATTTTGCAAATAGGACGGTAATTGCTAACGTTCTGTTTAGGACCGGATTTATGGATCGGCATAATGTGAGATATTTTCCAAATATCTAAGAAACTTCCAGACGCGATTGATTTGGATAGGATAAGATGAAGTGGGAAAGATGAAGAAGTTGCACAGTTCTTAAGTAAGATAGGAGAACTACCATCAGGACCTTCACTTTTTACAGCCTTAAGGTCAACAAGAGCTTTTTCAATATCTAGTCTATCAAAATGCAAATCACCAAGGTTTATCGTAGATTCCAAATTCGAAAATGAATCAACTCCATCATAATTGCTATAAACTAAACTAAAATAGTCAGCAAAGTAATCACAAATCGCCTTAGTATCATTAGATGAAGAATCATTAAAATACATAAGATTTGGTAACCCATTAGTATTTCTTTTGGAATTTATGAAGTTCCAGAAAAATCTGCTATTCGATTTTAATTTATTTTCACACGATAATATGTACCCTCTGTACAAAAATTTGTTTAGAACATCAAATTCCTTTTGGCACAGTAGGTACCAAGATTTTAGTTCTATATTAGATCTGTCATTCCTTAAACGCGGATCACTGCGCGTGAGGTTCCAAGTTCGAGTCCTAGAGAACACCAAGAAGTTTTTCACGGTCCCACCTCTCGCGAACGTCTGACAAACATACGAGAGTATTGATGTTACGAGAAAGCTTCTCAAAACAAATCGCCCTTCGGATACGGTACTAAACTGTATGTCCCTTTCATTCGTGTGAAAAATATAACGCACACAACATGAGTGGTTGCGAGAAGCTAGGCCCAGGCACTTAAAAAGCTGTTGCGCCAAATATTAATTAATTTAATAGCTCATTTAGTGCGTGCAAATTATAAGAAAAAAGTCTACGCTGACATCGTTTTTGGAAGTAATAGCGTAGCCAAGGCAGACAAAGTCACTTACCGCCTCGAAGTTGTTATTGCCAGCGGGCTACGTCCGCTTCGTCGACGTTGGGTGTTTTTTCCTGTTGACAGCAAATACTTGGATTCGCCCTCGTTCACCATTAAACCCATTTTGACCTCTTCTGCTTCAATGCTTGCAAACGTATTGGTTACAACCCGTTGGGTGCTTCCAATTGTGTCAATATCGTCGCTGGCGTCGGCTTGTGAGTTTCGCACAATGGGTTCAATATGATATTACAGAAGTCATATGGTATATTGCGCGTTTCCTTGTCTAAATTTTATTTGATATCAAAGGTTTCAGTGAGGTCGTTACCGATCTTGATGGAGCAATGAGTATTCTCCATCGTCCGCCTGCACAGATGGTCGAGTTCGGCAGGGATTTCAAAACTAAACATATGGGTGTTTAGTTCTTCTCTATTAATGCTGTAATATGCAGTTTTAAATCGGTGAAGAGATGGTGAGTATCGATGTGAAATTCTGAGGTTTCCTCCATGATCTGCAGAAATCAGAAAATTTGGTCGATTGTGCTAGTTCAGTTCATGACCTTTCTGAAGAATAGTGGTGCAGAAAATAATTAACAATGATCAATATTCCGCTGCCACTACAATATTGCTTTGTTGTTTCTGATCGGTCCTGCATGTGTCGAGAAATTTATTTGCAGCCGTCAATGGTTGATACTGGCTTCCAACTGCCTGCATTCTGGGCACCGTTTGGAAACTGACCTTGTTAATTTCAAATTTTTCATTTAAGATGATTAGTATCTTTGCCAACCATTTCTTTGTCAAGTCAGATTGTTCTCCATGATGATATCTTTAACTTTTTCAACGATATCATCACTAGTCGCGACCGTTCCACTGCAAGGATTGCCGTAAAGTGGATCTCTGACGAACTTGAATGGGGGTGCCCAGAATTTAAAAGTTGCAAACGGAGGAGGACTAGTCCCATAAACAACCTGCAAGCACTCATTGTATTCAGTTGGTACTGTCTCCACATATGAGTGTACTCGTATCTGTAATGGATGCCATGTCTCGTCAAGTCAGTGGCTGCCAATTTGTTAAAATGTTCTCCGTGGCCAATGCAATGAGTTTTTAAAGGGACCTCAGCATGAGATCAGGTAACTTTAGCCTTCTCAACGAGGTATTTAACATACCCCCATAAAAACTTTGCAGTAAGCCAGATAATATGCCACAAAAGCAGTGAAAAACGGTACGGATAGCGCAAACTAGCTTCATTAAATTAACTCGCATTAAATAAAAAATTAAATTAAAATAAATGAAATTACAAATTTAATAATAATTCCCCATTTTACTGCGGTTTTATGAGATCGTAAATTTATAATTTACAACACACATACAGCCATTACAGGGGTAATTTTGACAAAATACCACAGCGCCTACAAGGCGAAATGTCAACACAAGCCCATAAAAATTCTAATAAAAATAAAAATATAAATTAAATAAAAAAACTCCTTTTACTATTAAATATCTGATAACAATTTTTATTGATTTTTCTTTAGTTGCGTTTTTATTGAGATCGTAAAACCTGATTCAATTAGTCTCTCTGTCGTCCTGAATTTTGAAAAATGCTTCACAAGCTCCTCTCCAAGCCCATAGTTACCGTATCTACTGAAACTGAATAACCATCCGTTGGATTGCGAACGCACAGAACTAATTTCAAATGATGGTCTACCAATTGGCTTCCATCAGCCAATTAAACACAAACACACAGACCACAGACAGACAACGTATACTCATCTAGCTAATCTGAGGACAATGTGAAAATTAAACCCTAATCCAAACCGTCCACCCATAAAAGATACTTAATTTCAATTCGTTGGGATTTGTGAGCTCTTTCACTGTGTGGTGCGTCTCCCCCCACACTGCTGGCCCCGAGGTAAAAAGGAATTAGCACAGGCACAGGACTCAGGATCAGAAGTGCTTTTGTTGAAGGAGAACTGGTTGTGTTGGCAAAAGGATTTTCGGTACTCCGTTTGGAGCAGGCAGCCTTTTGTCTTTATCTCCTTGAATGTGTTGAAGCAAATTTTAATTTTTTTTTTTTAAGTAGATAAATCGGAGGACGACGTCATTATCGTCCTCATCATCGTCTTAGATGCGGTTTTGTCTGTCTGAGGAATTTTTGGTCTTAGAAAAAAAAAAGGATTTCTTGGTGGGAGATATGAATTTGGATGACCTAATCTTAATTACGATCTGCGTGCTTGATGCACGGTTGAATCTTTTATGAGCGAAGAGTTTATGCGGTCATCAGTGTATCTTCATTGGCAGCACGGATCGAGATCAAATGGAAACAGTGCTCTGAGCGATACTCATGATTAGAAATTGGTTTCGTTGTGTGCTCCTCGGTTTAATTGACCTAAATTGGAAATCACTGCTTGGTCCACACCCCCGTATATCCACACACACACAGTCGCTGAGCCAGGGCAGATATTTATTTCAAATTATTTCAATAGAAATTCCTCGATCTGGAAATAAACATAACATTTTAAGATATAGCTACCCACCCACAATGCTTGCTCTCAATTTACCACGATATACTGCTAATGCACAGTGGGGATGAAAAGTAGATCATCTACTTCATTCGTGGCTTATAAATATGGGTGACAGGCTTAGAAATGACGGCCTTGAGATTGAAAATTGTTAAATAGGGAAAATCAAAAGAAGTTTGAAAATTTAAGGAGTTTGCTGCAGAATATGACATACAAATGCTGAAATGATCTTGAATGAGGACAATTTGAATATGAAATCGATTTTTGTACTTTACTCAAGTGGAAGCATTGGCTCTCAGTTTTGCAACCAGACAAGTTCTGTTATCTGCAATGTGACGAGCCATCCGCGTCGGATCACAGGATCACTTATATTGAATGTATTATGCCTAGGATTAATGAAAAGCAGTATAGCATTTGGTTATACATATATCAAGTGCCTGGAGAAGAGAATACTTCTCCACCACACCTCAATCAATACGCTTACAGAGCAGGAAGATCCACCGAAAGCGCGCTCTACCAACTGACACGTTGGCTTCAGGATGCAGTGGAGAGCAAGGATACGGCAATGTGCGCATTCCTGGACAGCGAAGGAGCTTTTGACAACACCTCCCATGAAGAAATAAATAGGGATATCGAAATGAAAGGAGTAAATCAGATTAGAAGTAATTGGATGTGTGAGATGGTGAGAACTAGGACTGCTGAGACAGAGGTGGCACAAGAAATCTTCAAAATAAGCACTATTAGAAGCTGTGCACGAGGAGCGGTACTATCACTATTAATGTTGAGCCTAGTAGTAAATGATCAACGCCAAAAACTGACAGATGCCTGCATTAACTGCCAAGACTACGCTCCGTCGACAAAGTCTTTATTGGATTAGGGAAATTTGAAGAAGCGCTTTGCGAATTTATTCAAAGGGGTTTGGCAATCACACACAGTGGTGTGAAATGACAGGAATTAGGGTGAACCCTATTAACACAATTGTTGTACCCTTCCCTAAGAAAATGCAGCTGAAGCGTATACAACCTATCCTAGTAGAAGGGGTCAGAATCAACCCACAGAAGCAGGTCAAGTACTTAGGCATAACACTAGATGCCAAGCTTTTCTGGAAGGAACATGTAGAAGCTGTGGTAATGAAAGTCACTACAATACTTATAGTGTGCAAGAAAATCTCTGCTAAAACCTAGGGGTGCAGTCCAGCTTCACTCAGGTGGATGCACATTATGATAGTCAGACCCATCATTACATAGAGTACAGTGCCATGGGTCTGTAGAACAAGGCTTAGCGCGACAAGGATATCCCTAGACAAAGTGAAGAGATTAGCCTGTATCTGTATAATAGGAGCCATCTCACAACAGCACTAGAGCTGCCCATAGGACTCCACCGCTGCACATAGCGCAGAAAGAATCGCTAAGCATCCTTATGATTAATCAAAAAGGGCCTCGGGAAAAGAAAATTTATCGGAAATAATGAGCGAAGATCTCTTTGCAAAATTGTTCCGCTTCCGGACTGGGCCAGAGACGATATGGTCAAATTTGACTTTTAAATTAAATTTAACTCAAACCTGAGCAATAAAACGGATAACAATGAGAACGGTGAGTCCGATAACTACCAATTCAAACAGAGAACAATTAATCAGTACACAGATGGATCGAAAACATCTATAGGCACAGGATCAGATACTTTGAATCTATGGAAATTCTAAGCAGAGGCTCATGCGATCGAAAGATGCGCCCAATTCACAATGGAGCTTTTCTGGTTTAAGTGTCCCTCATCGAAGGCTCCACATCAACCAAGCAACAAACACTACAATATGCAGATTTCTAAAAAAAAAATGCCAAAACCATATTATGGTTATAAATTTCTTAGATGGCAGTCTGGTCAAAATTTGCTGAAAAAATCCACATCTAAGCAGTTTTCCTGAGGCACAAAATAATTGACTGAGCAATGTTTGTCTGCATGCCCACTTTTTGGGCACTGCGTTTGGAGTTAGAGAGTTCAAATTTAATTTGTAAGCTTTGCGTAACCCGAAAAAGCCATTTTGGTGTCTATCGCATTTTCTGGGAACCGAATATATCACCTTCATAGACGTTCACTCCCTCACAAGTTCATAATTGGAAGGCGTTTTCTTAAAATACAAAAATGTTAATCCTACAAAGCCGAGTTACAGAAAATTCTAGCATATTAATTCCAACACGTCGTAGCCCAAATTTCTTATAAGAAAAGGTGACTACAACTGACATTCTTAAAGTGGAGGACATAACGTTTAAATATCTAGGCACGATACTCGACCCAGAACTTAGTTGGAACCTAAATATCCAACAGCGTGATAAGAAATCATGCATAGAATTTCACTCATGCAATAAAACTTTCGGCAGAAAATGGTGTCTTTAGCTTAATATAACCCTTTGGATGTACAGAGCAGTTATGCGCCCAATTTTCAAATACGGGGAGTCTGTGGCCTGCCCTTAGTAGAAAATATAACGTCATCAAACTAAAGATGGTCCAAAAAGCGACACACGTAGGTGCCAAGGGCGCTCTGAGACCCTGCTCAACGGATACTCTAACTCTGATCCTACACCTGATCCCTCTCAAACTACACATCAAAGATACAGCATTATGCAGCACAGTCCGGCTCAGAGAGTCTAGGTGTAGGACTGCTGTGGCCTACAGCCATAGTAGAGTTCTGGATACGGTACTAATAAGCCTGGTTGCATCTTCGACTGATTACAAAACCCTCACTTTATACTTCGGTAAACTCTTCTCAGTAACCTTCCCAACCAGAGCTGAGTGGTGGTAAAAGATTATGACATAATCACCTATAAGGACGGATCCTAAATGGACTGCGGAGTCGGCGCAGGCATTTTCTGTGATAAGCTGAATGTCTCGAAGTCTTTCCGCTTACCGAATTTCGCCAGTGTCTTTCAAGCGAAGCTTCTCGCGATTCGTGAGGCCTGCCGCATACTGAATGCCCTCCACTCTCAACCGTAATCTTGTTATCTTTACTGACAGCCATTGATTCAGCTATCACATCTTCTGAACTGGTAGAGCAATGTCAGGAATAGCTAAACAAATTAGGCGCTCAATAACAAATCACACTCATCTGGGTCCCTGGACACAGAAACTACGAGGGAAACGAGCGAGCGGATGGTCTGGCCAGATGAGCGTCAGCCCTTAGCGACTCTCTGGCAGAAAGAGTCAATAATCTGCTGGGAGTCGTCAAGGGTAACATTCATAAGCACTTCTTAAAGCTAGCTAACCACGGGTGGAAATCGCTACGTTATATCAAGAAAGACATGGCCCAGCTATAACATACATATGTTAGATCAAATGAGCTACTTAGCAGATCAAGACCAGATATTGGCAGAATAGTAGCCATCAGTACAGGCCATTGGCCGATAGGAGATCGAAAATACCTGACCTGATCGATTTTTTTGTTGTGAAAGGAATATCTACCAACCATATAAAAGTCGAAGACAGCTTTGATCTGTCGTCTGATCATTCCCCGGTTATTTTAACAATCAGCGAAAAACTAGTCTATAACCTAGAGCCAGCGAGATTAACTGGTCGAACAATTAACTGGGAAGGCTTTAGGAACGAAATTGAAGATAATGTAGAACTGAGCGTTCCACTTACGACACCGTATGAACTTGAGGTTCAAGTTGATCGCTTCGTTGAGATCGTACAGCTCGCCTTCTGGAATAAAACGCCCAATCCAAGGAAAACGCCGGGCAGATACGGTTTACGATATCCTCCGGAAATAAAAGAATTGGTCAAGGAAAAAAGAAAAGCTCGTAGAAAATGGCAACAGAGTCATGCTCCGCAGCATAAAGCTCACTTGAATCGTCTGTGCAATTTGTTAAAGAAGACTATTAAGGATTTTAAGAATCGTGCAATAGGCTCTTATCTTGAAAGATTAACAGCGAAAAAAGATTCCAATTATTCTTTTTGGAAAGTTGTAAAAGGCACCAAAAAGCCCAAAGTCCCCGAGGCGCCAATCAAATTAAATCAAAATGAATGGGCGAGGGAAGATAAAGAAAAAGCGGACGTCTTTGCGGCCCACCTGGAAGAAACCTTTAAACAATACGATGGTCAAGTAGTTTACGACAACCGCAATAGGCTGGATTTACCATCTGACAATTTGACGCTCACAAGTGCAACGCTAAGGGAACTCAAACATGAGGTCAAGAATCTAAAACCTAAGAAATCTCCTGGTTATGATTTGATTACCGGAGAAATTCTCAAAGTTTTACCTAGAAAAGCATTGATTAAGCTTCTCCATATTGTAAATGCTGCGCTCAGATTAAAACACGTGCCGAGCCAATGAAAAGTTGCGGAAGTTATAATGGTTTTAAAACCAGGAAACCACCAAATCAGGTAAATTCGTATAGACCAATTTCGCTTCTTCCAATCATATCGAAAATTTTCGAGAGGATATTAGTAAAGCGTCCTCAACCGGTTATATACGAAAATAATCTTATCCCTGACCACCAGTTTGGGTTCAGAAGTAAGCATTCCACGATTGACCAGGTGCATAGAATTACTGACGTAATCGAGAAAGCACTTGAAGAAAAAAAGATTTGCTCAAGCGTATTTCTTGACGTCTCGCAAGCCTTTGACAAGGTGTGGCATGATGGCTTGAAATGCTAACTACGACAAGTTCTCCCTGTATGCTTATACGATATTTTAGAATCATATCTCGGGAATAGACTCTTTCGTGTTAGACATGGAGTCGAATACTCCGAGCTCAAGGAAATTTCGGCCGGTGTACTGCAAGGAAGCGTTCTTGGGCCGCTTCTCTATTTGCTATATACTCGTGATAAACCGAACGAAGATGGAACTATCCTTGCTATATTTGCCGATGACACCGCTATCCTAGCAGTAGGCAAAACAATCGAAGAAACGACTGCAAAACTGCAAAACGCATTGAATAATGTAAATGAATTGACGAGGGACTGGCGGATCGCCCTCAACGAATCTAAATCTGTTCACGTGAATTTGACTTATAAGAAATCGAATGACTTGCCAATTTTTCTAAGCGCGACTAAATGCCTGGGAAAGACACTCGACGCAAGGCTGAAATGGAATTCGCACGTGAAAATGAAACGAAAAGAACTCGAAATCAAATATAGAGAAATGTACTGGTTACTCGGAAAACATTCCCAGCTCAGTACTGAGAACAAACTGACGCCGATGTTGGGTGTCCTTTGTTGTATAGACAGCATATATCCGTATTTTGTTTTGGTTTTATTGACCGCTTAACCCATCTTTACTGCCTCGATCTCAGTACTCGCAAATGCCCCACTGACGACCCGCTGAGTTCTTCCTATTATGTCAATATCATCGGCGTAAGTGAATAGATGAACAGACTTGTAAAAAATTGTACCTCCGGTGTTGGCTTGTGAGTTTCGTACAATTCTTTCAAGTACTATGTTAGAGAGATCACATGATTGCACGTACCTTTGTTTAAGACCTTTCCTAACATCGAACGGTTCGGTGGTGTTCTTTTCGACTTTGATGGAGCAGCGAGAGTTCTCTATTGTTATTCCACACAAACGCACAAGCTTGGTAGGGATGCCGAGACTGGGCATGGGTCTGTATAACTCGTCTCTAAATACGCTATCATAGGCAACTTTGAAATTTGAAACGAAATGAAGGGGTGGTGCATATTGATTTTATATTCATGGGTTTTTCCAAGATCTGCCGTAGTGTGAATATTTGGTCAATGGTGGACTTTCCCGACCCAAAACCGCACTGATAAGGACCTATTAGATAGTTGACGATCGGTTTAAGGCGTTCACATAATACGGCAGACAGGATCTTATATGCGATGTTGAGGAGACTTATACCTCCGTAGTTCGCGCAGTTCAGAGGGTCTCCTTTCTTCAGGGTCGGGCAAACTATGCTGAGGTTCCATTCATCGGGCATACTTTCGTCCGACCAGTTTTCCAGATGAGCTGGTGCATGCTCCTTACCAACTCATCTCCTCCTGCTTTCAAAAGTTCAGCGGCAAGGCCGTCGGCTCCAGCAGCTTTATTGAATTTGAGTTTAAATATCGCTATCCTCATTTCATTCTGATCGGGTTTACGAATCTTGACTGTAATCGTCACTGTTGAATGGCTCTCTGCCTGACAGCGGAATAATGGTCATCATCGCCGTTTAACAGTCTGCAGAAGTGTTACTTCCATATCCTCTACACCGACTGCGATTCTATTATACTACTATATTGCCATTTTCGTCCCTGCAGGCTTCTGTTCTGGCTTTGAAACCCTGGCATGTTGTTTTTACCTTTTGGTAAAATTTTCGAACATTATTCCTGCAATAAAATCTCTCAACCTCCTCCATCGAGCGCTTCTCATGCTCTCTTTTCTTCTTTCTGAAAAGTCGATGTTCCTCTTTTCTCCTGCTCACGTAGAGCTCGTAAGCAGCTCTGGTCCTTCTATGCAGTACCGCTTTGTACGCCTCTTGTTTTGCTGCATGTGCTTGCCGGCATTCCTCATCAAACCAGGAGTTTCCTTGTGGTGGCCGAAAGAAACCCAGTACAACCCAGTACTTGTTGGCAACGCTGCCATTGGCTGCTGGCGGCATAGGACTTAGACTATGTTTAAGAGAAACTCAATCGACAAAGGTTCTGGCGGTCTCTTGTTATTGTAGCCGGCCAACGTCAAATTTTCTCACAGTATTTCGTTGGTTTCGCTCCGTTATGGATATCCGTATTCGTACCTTGGCTACAATTGGATACAGGTAGTGATCGTTGACTCCTCGGAAAGTCCGAACACCCAGAATACTGGAAAAGTGCCTTGCGTCGATCGCAATGTGATCGATTTGGGTGACAGTTTTTCGATCAAAGGAGAGCCATGTTCCCTTGTGAATATCGAGACGTGGGAACCGCGTACTAGCTACGACAAAGTTTCGTCCCGCCGCAAAGTCGACTAGCCTGAGTCCGTTGTCGGATGTGGTGTCGTGCAGGCTGTGCTTTCCGACCACACTACTTAAGACGTCCTCTCTTCCTAGCTTTGCGTTTAGATCGCCTAGGACAATTTTAACATCGTGTGTAGGGCATTGCTCATACGTCTTCTCCAAGTGCTGGTAGAAGTCATCCATCGTCGCGTCGTCTATTTTCTCGTGAGGGGCGTAAGCGCATATTAGGCTAATATTGGTGAATTTGGCCTTGATAGGGATAGTCATCGTTTACACGTCGTTTACGTGAAACTCATTACTTCTTGCTTATGTCTGCCTTCAGTGACAAATCCACACCCGAATAGACGCTGTCCTTGTTGTCTGTAGCAATCACCGAAGTAGATATTGCAGTTTTGCATCCTCCTTTTGCCCGGTCCATCCCATCGCACTTCTTGGATGTCTGCTTTGAAACATTCTAGGGTCTCCGCAAGTTGTTCCGCTGCACGTGGTTTGTAGAGGGACCTAACATTCTATGTTTGCTTGGGTCGTCAATAGTAGAATCATTCGTATCCGAGGTTGTTGGTTGCTTCGTAACCGAAGGTTTTTTGCGTGGTAGGGAAATTAACCCTCAACCTGGAGGACCAGATCCTTGTTTTTTTTTTTTACCCCTAGGACAAGAGGTTGGATACATCGATGCCAGTTACCCATTTCGGGGATATGAGCGCTGCCGTTGGTCCATTAAGGATTCATCCGCCACCATCTCTTTTTCAGTACCCTGACGCAGTATTGAAAATCCTTACAGACCTCAGCTCGCTCCAAATATGTCGAAGTAGCTCAAGTAAGGTATCCGCTGGCCTGTAGACGTCACCGATCCATTTTAGACAGATCTTATTGTTTCTGTATGTTTTTTGATTAAAATTTATGTCCAACTTAAAATAAATCTTCTTTCGTACTCCTCGCAACAAATTGAAAACCCGAACCGAAAACTCTTAAACTCTACTGTGTTGAGTCCCAATGATCCCCACACAATTACCGTCCTCCCCCACCATAGTGTACCCACCACCAATATGCCCCGACATGCATGAAAACGTGACGGTATTTCAAATTCGTTTGCCGTCATTTCAGTTTGATCGAACTCATCAGAGAGACAGGCGGAAAGACCGACGAAGTCCTGCCACCAATAATCATTCTGTCTGTCTGTTCCTCTTGGCCGACTTGTGTGCTGTTTATGTGCACGCCAAGCTGTGTGCTGTATGTTGTTGTGGGTTGTGTCCGGATGATCATGACACCACATGTAGCGTTTTAAAGCGCGCGCGCGCAAGCCTCTCCGATGCAGGCGCGCAGTGCAATTTAGTGATCCCTCACGTATTACATAAGTGCATACGTCATGTAACGCGATGTGATCTCTTACATGATGATCACCTAATCACAAGTTATTTTCCCGAGAGTCTCAGGTTGGTCCTTTGCTATTCCTGGGGTTCGTTCGATGCGACGGAATCTGTGCCTTGAGTAGGTATACGGGAGTGGAACCTTTTCCACATCGTGGTCGTCTTCGTCGTCATCTTGTCGATGCAGAAGGAGGCAATGAAAATTTTTCGCTTCGCTTTTAACAATTTAATGGAATTTACGTGAGGTGGAGAATATAATTGCTGGGCTGGTAATGTTCCAGTAACGAAACACACAACAGAGAGATACAAAAGTTGCAGATCTAGCTAGCGAGGTGGGGATCAAATGTTCAGATTTGCGAAGAATAAGGATAGGTTTACTGTTGGAAATACCTATCTTGGGAGGGGATTTAGAACAGAATTTAAAAATTGTGGAAACCCAGCTATTGTTAGTTAAATTTTCAGATGCTTTAAAAGGAACTCTGGTAAATTAGGTAGATGAGTACCACCAGTCAATGCTTACGTAGACCAAAGCTTAAGTAAAAGCCCCCTACACAGAAGCATGAATCCCCACAGGCGTCGCTATTAACAAAGTAACTATACTATCGCAGGACAGATGTCGTATAGATTCTATATTTCCTTCGTCCTTGTAGCTCATGCAGTAGTGAAGAGTTAACGGGTTCACTCGAATACCAATCGCACTATGCCTAGAAGTATGGCGGAAACTATTCGATAGAGTGATGGCGCCATTTGGCTTGTACTCAGGTTATCCCGGACTGTATTTGCTCTCAAACAGACTGTCGTCACCATGAAGATGACTCGTACGTTCCTCGAACATGAAGCCTCCCTCCTGAGTAAATTCGCAAATGCAGTCCGCGAGCCGGCAATGAAGCATGAAGTGCATATTCGATTGTTTCTAT
Organism: Brachypalpus laphriformis; assembly: GCA_945910035.1. Lineage (NCBI taxonomy): Eukaryota > Metazoa > Arthropoda > Insecta > Diptera > Syrphidae > Brachypalpus > Brachypalpus laphriformis. Next base: position 43,794,088 of record OX246756.1, read on the forward strand.
GCAGGGGCGGCGATTGGGGTTGTCGTCGCGCAGAAGCCAGTTCCTCCTGCCTTGTCAGTTACATGTGACAGGTGTTATTTAAAAATGAGAGCATTATAATGATGCCTCGAGGAGTACAGTAGCGGACGCAGTACGTAGCCTTGGGAAATGCCGTCGATGATGTTGTACTGCCTCTTTCTAACTTATGTCGGTGTTCCGACGCTGAGTGCCCGCAGAATGTGTCTCTAGTTTGCGGTGTTGAAGACGTCCAGTATGATAACTTTTCTTCATCGTACGGAAGACTTCGTCAATAGCGTTGATGGTGGAACGTGTTCATCAAAATCTATATTGACGATTTTCGTGTCTTCCTGTTACATCGATCGCAGCCTCCGATCTGTCGCTCATGAAGCGCTTCAGTCTTTCCCAAATGTTGTCCACCATGCATAGAGGTCTATACGATAAGGGATCCTGTGGCGGTTTATTTCTTTTCCACAGAAGGACCTGTGTTTGTTTCTTCCACCGGGTAGGGAATACTCTAAAATAAATGAAAACAAGACAAACGGAAAAACATCACCTTGGGAGCAGCCAATACCGTCATACAGACCCCGCCATATGTGAAAGTGGTTCTGCGACTTTCGAACATTGCTCTAAGCTGTTTGTTAGTTGCTCGTAAATGACCAATGTCTGGGCTGCAGCTCACAAAGTTGTTCACCTAGTTTAGGAATACATACGATTTTTACCTTCGACGAAGTTTGTGCTATTTTTTGAGTTGGAAAGTGAGAATCTTTAGGCGTTCGATAGGGTCAACAGGGAGTTTATTTGGCGTGCCCTACGCAGGAGAGGTATTCCCGATAAATGAAAAGCTATTATCAAAACTACATATGAAGCCTCCAAGTGTCACGTTCCGCACAGAGGAAGATTGTCGGAGGAATTTGAGATCTAAAGTGGGGTAATACAAGGCTGTAGCCTTTCACCAATACTATTTCTATGGGTGAATAGCGATGTGCTTCGTACAGCTTTGTCGACGGGAAACGGAGGAATTCGATGGACTCTTACATTCTAACTGAAACATCTTGACTACGCTGACGATGTATGCTTATTCTTCCACAGAATTATGGACCTCTACCAAATGACAGCAGATGTGGAGAAAGAGAGAGGCGTCGTCGGGCTGAAAATTAATACTGCAAAAACTAAAATTATCAGCCTTGCAACAAATTCATCGGCTCAAATATGCATTGCTGGACAACCGGTAGCGAGAGTAGAGAATTTCCAGTATCTTGGGAGTATTGTCTAGACCGATGGTGGAACCGAACTGGATATAGCCAACAGGATCGCCAAAACAAAGTCCGCGTTCAGGATGTTGTCCAAAATATGGCGAAGCAAAAAAACAGTTTGAGCACCAAGATAAGACTGTTCCGCTCCAATGTTGAATCCGTGCTGTTATATGGTTGCAGCACGTGGAGAGTGACCACTACTATCACCAGAAAGTTGCAAACGTTCGTTAATAGGTGCCTGCGCAATATCTTAAGGATTTTCTGGCTCAATCGTATCTAACGACCACGTTTATGAGAGAACGGGTCAGGAACCAATAGGCACTACCATCCAACGACGGTAGTGGCAGTGGATTGGTCACACGTTTCGAAAGGGTGACAGCTCCATAACGAAACCTTTACCTTAGGATGGCAGAATACCTGGCGGTCCGAGGAGGACATGGCGCAGAACAGTCGAGAAGGAGGCACGGCCGCTGGAGAAAAGTTGGGGAGAGCTGAGACACATTGCCAGAAACCGTACACGATGTCCCTAGGACCCACAAGGGGATACAGAACATAAAGAAAGAAGAAGACGTACAATGCAAATACCAATATTGCAGAGTTGAAGCCGTTTTTTGACGTCAAGTTCCATCTTCCATCTCTTCCTTTGGATCGCTTCTTCCCTAGTTACAGTGACCCTTCTTATGGTGTCTATTATCTAGCGAGATTCGGAATTTCGGAACTCAAACTACTGATCTGACAGTTCGCCTGCTTTTTCAAACACTGCTACTGGTCGATCCGAGCTTATGGTATGTAGCCTAGGCTTAAGCTAGCTCTTTGTAAGATTATAAGAGTGGGATATATATAAAATAAAATCTGGGTGCCTGCCAAGTCCACAAATGTGTTCTTTGCCAAATTCTGCTACCACAGATGAAGACACTCGTATCGAAAAGGTCACCTTCAGAACGTTCTTCTTTTACAGAGCGACAGTTAAAAACTTGATTACTTCCTGGTTTATAGATGACATTAAAAAAAAGGAAGGACCCAGTAAATTATATGATCCATGAAGCTATCTTAAATAAATTAACTATGCAAATGCAGATACTCATCGCAACTACAAGCTACAACCGCCGCCGCAGTAATCCCCCCTAGAATAATATCACTTTTATGAATTTCCACTTCCGTTTCGGCTTCGACGCGCTCCTTTCATTATTGTAATCAACAAGCTTATGTCCTAAAAATCCACTTTCTTTCTCATTTAATGAACAAACAATCATAAAAATCCCTTGATGAGTATTAGGTGGAATCTACTTGATTACCACATCCAGCATAGTGCTCGAGAAACCGCGACGTAAAAATAACACAAGCGCGAGTCTTTCGGAAATCCGCGTGCTCTCTTGTTTACCGCGGTATCTGATGTAACTCCCTCAGAAAAAGGAGCTTCACTTTTTTTTTTTCTATTTTTCTGTAAATTTTTAGGCACTTGTCCTTTTATTGCTTTGTCTGTGTAAATATGGCTTTGGCATACAACAGAAGAAAGAAGAAACCAAGGAATGCTATAAAAAAGCCCTAAAAAGACGAAAAATACGAACAATGTTGTTCAAAAGGACTTCTTGTTCTTGTAAGCATGTCCTTATGATGGTGTAAGCCAATACAAGGAGTTGGAGTAGGTACATCTGCTAGAGCTCCGCGCATTCTGAATGTCATTGCAGCACAGATGTGCGATGGTGGTAGTAGTGGTTTTCTTACATTCCATGGCTTTTGTAATAAAACAATGCCCCGCGGGGACATTCTTATAGGATGTTCGAGTTTTTTTTTTTTTTTCTTTCTTTTTAATTTCGTATGCGACTTTTAGTCAAGGGATATTTTTTTTCCTGAATTGGGATACTTACATCTTATTTACTTTTCGGAGAACAGAGATGTCGAAAACATTTGCCTTACTTTGAAGTGCGTATGCGGTGTGTATGTGTGTAGCAAGGATATGCGTATGCATAATGTTCAACTACTTATAATTGCCCTCGTAAGGAAATTATGTGAACGAAGATGAAGGAACGAGGATGTATGCTCCGATGTGAAACGAGACGATGATGGGTTCTTGTTCAATTATTTAAAGGAAATGAGGGACACATAAAAGGATTTGTAATACTACGTTGCGTATTTGAATAATAGATTCGATTTTAGGGGCCAACGAGAGTCCTTTTAGAGATTTTTTTCCTCTTCTTTGTACTTGAGTAGGTGTTGTCGTAAGTGCTTAGGGAACGGAATGGCTTATTTAATGGGGCATTGACTTTGAGCTTGTTCTGGAACCGGATGGGGTTGAGGACCTCTGAAAATTGAACGGAAGGATGTAGTTAGCTTTTAATAGGGAATATGTATTAATAATAACCGGTGAGTCATAGTTCTTTGGCTAAGTGGGGAAGTTAAATGGATTTTTGCGTTCCTTTTCGTATTTCTTCGCTCATTGCTCCATATCAACGCATCATTGTCAAGCAACTCAAACAGATTTGAACCAGAAGTGAAACTTCTATTATCTATTATTACATATACATATTACCGGCAGGACCCGATCATGTAATACCCTTGGCATTCATAAGACAGTTTTCATACCCGAAACACCTTAGAGACATTTGGCAAAAGACTTGGTACTTCTTCTGCTCTAAAAATTTGTCGTTTCTGGAATCTTGTGGCGATTATCGCGAAAGGAAAAGATTACAGTTTTTGATACCTAGACAGACAGTATCCAGCTCATTCCTGAAGACCTCGATTCCTACAAATACAAATATTTGGCGCAACAGCTCTTTAAAGTACCAGGGCCTAGCTTCTCGCAACCACTCATGTTGTGTGCGTTATATTTTCCACACGAATGGAAGGGACCTACAGTTTAATGCCGAATCCGAACGGCGATTTGAGAAGCTTTTTCGTGACAACAATACTCTCGGATGTTTGTCAGACGCACTCGAGTGGTGGGACCGTGAAAAAACTTTTTGGTATTTACTGGGATTCGAACTTGGAACCTCATGCGTAGTGATCCGACACACTAACCACTTACGCCACGGCGCCCACCTCGATTCCTGCTCAATTGTTCTGCGCTATGTTTCCGTAGGATAATTCGCTTTTATGCCTGACTGGGTTTTTTTTTGTTGCGCCAATGGATGTGGTTATCTTCTAAAGATACTAGTAGCCCGAGTTGCTAGCATGCACGATTCGCAAACCCGAATAATCGACGCCAGAAATGCGCCTACGTACTAATCCACACTCTGTACACATCTACCACTCTCCCCGCTGGTTAGCATATCATGCTATTCATCTTGCATAAGCTGTTGCTGCTTCTTCTGCTTCTGCTGCTTTGTGAATTTTCTCGATTTTTCGCAGCTCAATTAGCACATTCGCTATGTATGCGCCAATTTGTGTCCAAATCTCTTCTGATAACAGCATGTGATCGATTATATGTAGACGATGGGCTATGTAATGCTGTTCTGCAATGTGAGAACCGTCTGCAGTGGAATATTGCGTGCTCCGTTGTTTCTTCTTGTTGAGGCCCAGGTTCACCCCGAACTGTAGCGCCACCTAAGTAAGTAAGCAAGTTGTTTCTTCTTCTCTTGGCATTCAGGGCAAAGCGTTAAGGTATCGTGTCCAAATCTGTACAAGTACCTGTATACCGAGAATTTCTATGGGGACGATTAGCGCTATCACAAATGCTGCTTCATCAGAGATTGTTCTAAATCCACTTATAGTTCTTAGAGCAAAAAGTCTGTATACCGAGGTGAGTTTATTTCGTATCGCCTTTGATGCCAATGCCTTCGCCCAAACTGGGGCCGCATAAAGAAGGACGGTGCTGACTACTCTTAAGAGTAGAATTCGCCTGGCGTAACCAGGTCCCCCGATATTTGGGAGGATCCTGCAGAGCACTGCCTGAATTCCCGATGCTTTTTTACTTATGGATTCTACATGGCTCTTAAAGTTCAGCCGGTTGTCTAGGCATCAAGGCATTTGATGACGTCTTTGGAGTTTATTTTGTTGGTTCCAACCTGAATGTAGAGATATTCTGGAACTTTTCGACTGGTTATAAGGACGGCCTCCTTTTTATGATCTCCTAGTTCCAGACCAGTTGTAACTGACATACATCATAGGAATACTCTAGAGCCAATACCGAAGTTGCCTAAAAATTTGTGCTCAACCGGTTTCGTGGTTTCGGAGTCCATAGCATACAAGCATAGGTGCACATATTTTTTCTCATGGAAAAAAGCACTTTCAGTTTTTCCCGAATTTTCCAGTTTTGCGGGCGACTTTTCAAATTTTTCTTTCCGTAAAAACCTCATTCGGACTATTACAAACATTTAAAAATATGAGCCAAATCGGTTCAGCCGTTATTAAGTGATGCGATGACCAACGTACAGCATTTTAGTTTCATGTATATAGATTTGGTATGCCATCAGGTTCCGGGGTTTTTTTGTCACCTACTCTTCTGCATGCTCGGAAAAGTTCCTCCGTTGTAATTGCTGGTGTCTCCTCTGCAGTGATTTCTCAAATTGTGTTGCATGCACTGGAGGGCCTTCGAGGGAATAAATGCTCCACTAATGTTTTAAGCAGTTGGCGCCGTGACATGAGTGGTTTGTGTGTCGGACCACTGCGCGTGAGGTTCCAAGTTCGAATCCCAGAAAACATCAAAAAGTGTTTTCCACGGTCCCACCTCTCGCGAACGTCTGACAAACATCCGAGAGTATTGTTGTCTCGAAAAAGCTTCTCAAAACAAATTGCCCTTCGCATACGGCACTAAGTTGTAGGTCCCTTCCATTCGTGTGAAAAATATAGCACACACAACATGAGTGGTTGCGAGGCACTTAAAGAGCTGTCGCGCCAAATATTTATTTTATTGTTTTGAGCATCATCGGGAAAGATATTTGCGGTGACATATAACCCTTCAGCTTCGTCATTGCCATAGGTATATGCTGTACCCCAAGGGTTAATGTCTGTTTCAATACATGTCCCCTTAAAGCAGGTGGTCTTGCTTTCTTTAATTGCTTGCTTTAGCTTGCGTCGTGCCAATCTTAGGGCTTCTAGGCCTGTTTCGAAATCTTCGGATCTCCTAAATCGTTGAGTTCTACGCCGGGTTTTTAGATACGCTACACGTAGCATTCCCCTCGGACCACCAATAGAACGGGCCACCTCTGTTGCTGCTAGTACGTCTAAGCATTGATGCGTTACACGCAGCAGTAGTAGCACGGGTAAGGTCATGCGACATGTCCTTAGCTGATCCGTTGTTGACTACGCTGCTGTTCATTATCTCTTCGAGCATATCTTTATCAAAGAGCTTATCTTTCCCTCTTGCACCGGCTTGCCATTTTCGCAAATTAGCCCCTAGTGATCGCCGTGCCTGAATTCTTCGCTCACCCGTCACTTTAGGCTTCGCCGATGGCCGAGGCACCATCACATCTTGGAGCGCAGTGTTCTTAAAAGTTACACCCGCCTTCGACTTCGTTTAGCCGCAATATGTTAATCTTGTACCGCGTGAGCTCTCCCTCGAATTGGAGGGATCTAGCGTTTTGATGATCTTTTTTCTTTCCGTCGAGAAGGGTCTTAACATTCCAAAATTTAATCATAGTCCAATTTTCAGGACATTGACCAAGGCATTTGTTTCCATTTCGGAACAATGGTTAGTTTTACTATTGGGGATAGCTAGGCTCTGTTGGCACAGGGCGCTTGCCATTTGTTCTCTTCCGGTCGTAGGTTAGGTTAGGTTAGGTGGCAGGCTGCAGTATGCACCCTAACTTAGGCTAGACTAGGCCCATTTTAGAACCACATGGATCTATCTTCCGCAGGGAGAACTACTCCTGGAACCAAATGGAGCTTGTTGTTGAAGCGCTGGAGGCTGCTGATTGTGACGTTAGCTAGCTCGTCTAAATTATCGAAGAGCTAGGCTCCTAAGTGTAGTCTTCTTCGAGTGGAGAAACCCTGGTACGTATAAAGAAAGTGTAGTATGGTTTCCTCCACATCCTCGTGCATGCAGCTTCTGCAGAAGTCATTGCTAAGGTACCTAGCCTGATGGCATGCCTACCGATGATGCAGTGCCCCATACTGACACCTACTGTAGTTGCGATGAGCGACCTTTTCAGCCCGATAAGGCAGTTGGAGCATTGCTTATCCAGCTCAGGCCAGATTTGTTTAGTAATGAGGCACGTAGTGCCACAAGCCCACCTACGGTTGGTCGCGCTAATAGAGTTGAGCTTAAGTAGCAGTTTCACTGTAGCGAGAGACTTGGCGACATTCGCCATGCTCGACGAAATCGGTAGATAAGTACACTGCTGGGCGAGTTCATCGGCTGAGCAGTTCCCTGGAATGTCCGGTTGCCCCGGCACTCAAATTAGATGAATGTGGTAAAAGCTACAATTTAGAGCTGTTTTTGAGTTGAAAGTGACAGATTTCAGGGACTTGATCGCAGCTTGACTGTCCGTAAAAATGGTAATATCCCGCCCGGATATCACATTGTGCTTCAGACAAGAAAATGCTTCTTTTATTGACAGGATCGCCGCCTGGAAGACGTTACAGTGATTATGGAGTCGAAAAGAGATTCTAATGTTTAGTTCTTGGGAGACTTCGTTCGTAAATCCTACTAGCAGAACTTTAAGATCTTCGGCTGCGGTGGCTCTTAGTAGTTATTTAGTAAACCCACGACTATCGGAAGATACTCCTTCTATGAGGACTTTGTAAATCATTTGCCATTTGAAATTCATGCTGAAAATAACAATCCCGAAAGCTTCATGGGAATTCCATATTCACGATCCATTAGAGAGTCAGTATCTTATCACAAAATACCCGACATAATGATGAAACTTAAGGTTATTGCTTGAAAGTTGAAGTAGCAAGTTGTAGACGATAAACGACGACCGTAATTTCGTTACAATGTATCCCCAATCCCGTGATATAATAGTATGATTTCATGGTGCTCCTCTCGTCAGCTATCTTTTTATGCAGGTACTCTACCAATTCGCTGTGGATGGACGTTCATCAAATTCAAAGCCATTTACACCTTCATCAGCAACAATGTTGCAATAAACTGCACCACCACTCAACACATTCTGTTGTGTAGTGTAGTGCCGGTGAATTTATACGCGCTATCTAGGCACGATTTTCCAATCACCATTTACTTGTTCTCTGCGAATTTCCTTAAGAAGCGAATACTTTTCTCCCTCCCGGGGATTTAAGTATCTATGCATCGTTCTTTGACTTTGACTTTTCGTGTAGCGTTAATAATCCCAATAAATTCCAACTGCTTAATTGAAGACAGAACGATTTTCTGCATTCAGATTCGTTTCATATAGAGCTGGACTTGGATGTGGATCTTTAGAGGAAGATTGTAATCGAATCGAATTGGTTGCATAAATATGTATATTTCAATAATATGAATCTCCTCCCTTTAACTACTTTTCTATTGCTTCCTGTTTGGGTGGTCTATGGTAGGTTCGGTTCAAATGAAAATGCGGCAGCGGAAGATTTAAATCTATCTACAATAAGCTCCCTGGAGAAGGAGTAACCTAGATGTTCAGTTCAGATGATTTCGGGTGGTACATAAAAAAGATATGCACACGTTACGGAAGGAGGTGAAGATCTGTATCGGTTTGACTCGAGGCGCATCCGAAGACCAAGTAGCTATCAATCAAAATGTAATTTCATGGTTTGCGAAATTATAAGATGTGGGTTAAATATGGGATCTTGATTTATTGCTTTATTGGAGGGAATAATTCCAGAGAAACTGTTATTGGTTCAAAGTAGGAACTTGAAGTTGCCTCAATTTGATCTCTGAGTTTACTTTCTTGGTTCATGCAATAGGTTGGTTGGTGATGCCACATTCGAATGAGGGTGGAATTTTTCTTTACAGCTCCAAAAGGAGCAGTAACATGAGGAGTAACTACCACGATTTATGTAGCAATTAAGTTACAATTTGGGGGAACATGTGCATCAAATGCGGACAAGACGGTCACAAGAAAAACGAGTGCGAAGTGCTGCTTACGCGCTAAACTTAACCTATCACCAGAGTCACTGCATCACTAACCGGGATCTGGCACATGCCAAGTGTTCAAGGAAGCACTTGAGAAGACGAAAAGGAATAATAAGCAATGATGAGAATCCTACAAGGAAACTTCTACAGGAGTAAAACGGCTGATAACCTTCTCACGCAACTCAGACGCGATTTAAGGACCGACATAATAGACATCAGTGAGCAGTACCAGGATAAAAGCTAGCCGGGCCATGCGGACGCGCTAGGCATAGCCGCCATCTGGGTCCTGAATGTAAGGACAGTCAAAGTTAAGAGACACAGCGGCGGAAGAGGTTTTGTGTGGGTAAATTGCAATGGACTCACACTAGTACGTTGGTACTTCACGCTAAACGAAACCATAAGCGAGTTCCGAGAAAAGCTGGACGCCCTAGAAGACACAGTGCGGAAACTCGAAGGGGCGATAATGGTGGTTGGTGATTTTAACGCTTAAGGCTTATAGTGGGGAATGAACTCTACAGATTCAAGGGGAAGGCAAACCCTCCAGATGGCCGCTAGGCTGATCCTTAATGTGATGAACTTTGACAACACATTGACCTTCAGAAGACCAGGTTGGGGCGAAACGATACCTGATGTCACCTTCGCCTCGGAATCTTTTGCGGTGTACGTGAAGAACTGGGGAGTTATTGAAGATTATACTGGAAGCAAACACCAGTACATAATCTTCGACCTGCAAAGAGAGCTGAGCCTAACTAACGGAGTCCAAAGAAGAACACCCAGATGAAACGCGGAAGATCGGCGCGCAGATGGCCAGCCCAGTTCTTAGCCCGGAAAAGATGGAAAATATAGTCAGCACACTCTTTCCGACCCACCTTCCTAGGGAGCAGGAGGTCTCCCCTCATCAACAAAGTGAAGTTCCGCTGTTCAGCGATGAAGAGCTACTTCAAGCGGCAAGGGCAATGGAAAACAAGAAGGCCCTCAGACCTGATGGTATTCCAGCGGAAGTGTTAAAATTGATCGCCCGTACGTGCCCCCAACTGTTACTAAACATATATAACAGATGCTTCGAACACGGAATCTTTCTCAAAGCCTGGAAAACACAGCGGTTAGTACTGATTTAGCAAAGGGAACGGGGACCCAGACTCCCCGTCAGCGTACATAAACTTGTGAACACAGCAGGAAAACTCTTCGAGAGAATGTCGAAGCCTCGACTCTCTATAGCGGCGGACTGAGCAGCTGACCTATTTGAAAGGCAGCACGGAGTTAGAAAATGTCATTCTACAATATGTGCTGTGGAAAAGGTGTTTAGGGCTGCCCAAGTAACCCATGAGGGCAGCCACTACTCGAGAAAACTTGTTGTGTTGGCAACTCTCGACGTAAGAAATGCCTTCAACTCGGCCAGATGGTGCAACATGTTGAACGCACTCGTAATAAACTTTCGGATACCACAGTACTTTCGACAGGTGATACGGGAATACCTTAACGACAGTGAGCTAATTTATCACACCACAGAAGGACCCCATAGGAAAGAAATAACGGCCGGAGCAGCGCAGTGTTTAATTCTGGGGCCGGATTTATGGAACATCTCCTACGATGGAATTCTTCGCATGGAGATGCCCGAAAACACTTTTCTGGTCGGAAATGCAGATGACATCGCTGCAGTGCACCGCGCAGGACTTCGAAGACGCTAAGAGATGACAAAATCAAGTCATGAGACGGGTGCACACATGGATGGAGGACCACGGCCTAAGCTTTGGAGAAAACCGAGATAGTGCAGCTGACGAGGAAGCGGATACCCACAATAATCGAGCTCCGGCTGGGTCCGGAAGTTATATACGCTAAGGAAGCAGTAAAATATCTAGGAGTTAGGATAGATACGAAGCTCTCGTTCTGGGAACAACTTAAGTCCACATCCGAAAGAACCACGAAAACATGCCTATTGCTAAGCAGACTGATGGCGAACATAGGAGGTCCAACGGCAAGTAAAAGAAGACTCCTGATGTCGGTTACGCACTCAATACTCTTGTATGGCTCGGAGAACTGGGCTGACGCTTAAAAAAAAGGAAATACACAAGAAGAAAGTGGCCGTGGTGCAACGCAAAGGAGCCCTTCGGATAACGAATTCATACCGAACAGTGTCGGAGCCAGCAGCCCTAGTAGTCGCAGGAGTGACGGCCATTGAACTCTTAGCAGCAGGAAGGAAGTACGTCAGAGCAGCTTTCATACCGAAAATTTGTAAGGAGGACTATTCGCTCCCCAAGGGTGTCAGACCTATAAGTTTGACATCCTTCTTACTAAAACATATGGAGAGATTGGAAGAAATTCACGTGCGCAAAGTTGCTTTGAGGGGAAATCCTGCGAGATCACATTTCAAAATCTGGTGGCCAGAATTGAATGCGTGCTTGATAGGAAAGAATACGCGAAGGGTATCTTCATAGACATTGAGGGTGCTTTCGACAATGTGACTTTTGACTGCATGTGCGACTCGGCCAGACAACATGGTGTAGATGAAACATTAGTGTTGTGGATTAAAGCAATGCTAATGAATAGAACTTTGGTAGTGGATGTGGATTGTGGCCGTTATGTTATGACAGGGGTAAAGAGGGGTTGTCCGCAAGGTGGCGTTCTGCGTCCATTGTTATGGTGCATGGTGGTCGACTCCCTGTTGAATACTCTAAATAGTTCTAACGTCTACGCTCAGGCATATGAGGATGATGTCGCTGTACTTTTGTCGGGCCATGCCTGGTGACGGTCTGTGCTAACGCGCAGGCGGCGCTGGGCATGATCGATGAATGGCTTACTAGGAGTGGGCTTTCGGTGAATCCTCTTAAAACTGAGGTTGTTCTTATTACGAGAAGGAGGATTTTGACCGGTAGGCGAACCCCACAGGCGGATCAGTAGAAATGCGGTGAAGTGGGAGGGCTGTGATCCCTTGTTTTCGGATCATAGCCTCGCTGATAAAAGGAAGAAGAAGAAGGATTTTGACCGGTCTCACTCAGCCAGTGCTAAAAGGCGTCACTATTCGCATTTCCAATGAAGCCAAATATCTGGGAGTGATTTTAGATAAGAAACTTCATTAGTCTAAACACGTCGAGTCGAAAACTTTCAAGGCGCTCTCAGTCTTCTGGCAGTGTAAGGGTGCTTTTGGCAAGACTTGGCGCTTGTCACCGAATAAGGTTCTCTGGATCTACACGGCTATGATATGACCATTCCTCGCATATGCGTCGGTTGTTTGGTGGAAGGGGCTCTCACGTAAATATGTGGTTGCCTTTTGCGCGAAACTCTAAAGAACGGTTTGTCTCGGGTGCACCGGAGCTTTCCCGAGTACGCCTAGCTCTGCTCTAGATGTTTTGCTGAACTTACCTCCCCTTGATACTTATATCATGGGTTGCACTATCAAAGCCATCCATCATCTTAGGCGGGGCGGTTTTTGGTATACTCCAAACTGGAATTTTGATGAACTTGCGCGACACTTATCTTACGACTCAGGCCTTATGGATATGCCGTCTGATGCAATGACACCAGAACTCCAGCTGATGCGCAAATTCAGAGTCCACTTTCCTTGTGTTTAGGATTGGCTTCGACCAGAGTCTGAGCCGGGAATGCAATGTAGTCGTATTTCCACGGATGGTTCCAAAACCAGTCAAGGGTCTGGCGCTGGTGTCTTCGTGGAAGTCAACAACATTAGACTTCACTTCTCGTTAGGCAAATATGCGTCTGTTTTCCAAGCGGAAACTTATGCAATCCTAATGGCCATGAACTATGTTGTGATGAACAGGTGGAAGGGACGTAGCATTTGTGTCTGTAGTGACAGTCAGACTCCGCTAAAGACTTGCTTAACCCTTTAACCATTTCCAAAATAATTTGTGAAACCAAAAACTCTTTGAACTTGGTTGCAAGGCTTATCTGGGTCCCAGGTCACACTGGGATCTTGGGGAATGAGATCTCCGATGGGATTGATAGGTAGGGCTCAGAGGAGGCTTTCTCAGGTCCCGAACCTGCGTTGGGTCTCCCTGCGTCCTCGGTTAGGGCTTCCATTGACGATATGGTATCTCACGAATACAACTGTGTGTGGCATGACTCTCCAGGATGCAGGTTGACTAAACGTATGCTCCCGGACGTCTGTCAGAAATCAGCGGCATTCTTGCTGTCTCTCAGCAGAAAAGACTGTAGACAACTTACTGGCGTCTTGACAAGCCACTTTGCTTTCGCCAAGCACCTTAATGTGCTGGGCTTGACCGACACTACAATCTGCGATGCTTGTGGAGAGAGCGATGACACCGCGGAACTTTGTCTCTGTGAGTGTCCGGCCTTTGCTCATATCAGGCGGCAGATCCTCGGTACTGATCTGGTGAGTGCTGGTACTGTAGGCTCTTCATTACTGAAGTGCCTGCTTGGCTTTCTTAGAAATACAAACAAATTCCAATAAAATGGGTAAATTAGGGTTTGCTCTCTGGTAGTACAATGGACCAGTTGCGTCTGAGTGCTCCATTCGAGCGTTTCCTATCCCGAAAAAAAAGGAAGTACGTCCACGACAAGAAGGCGGAAGTAGGTGCGGCAGCAGCAGCTAGAGAAGGAAAGCAACTCTCGAAGCAGAATTTGCAAAACAGATGGAACGCCAAAACGATGGGAAGGTGGACCACCGGTTGACCAGAGACGTTGCTGCATGGACGGAGCGGAAGCACGGTGAAGTGAATTATTATATCACCCAGTTCCTTACCGGACATAGTAACTTGAACCGGTGCATGTGCAATATGAGAAAAGTAGGGAGCGCAGCCTGCCAGTAAGGAGACTCTTTGGAAAATTATGCGTATCACACCTTTTTTTTACCTGAAACAGGTGAGCAGCAGAAAAAAATAGCCTGAAGTCAGAGATAGGCGACTTTGCTCCAAAAAATGCGACAAACAAGATGGTCTCGAGTATCGACAAGTGGAATAAAATATATTTATTCATTGAGACCGTGCTCAGATCGAAAAAGAGAGAGGAGGAATTAAATACACCCTCAGTAAGTTTACCAAATAGATGAAAGCCTTACCGGCAAGATATTACAAACCCGCACCAGGAGAAAAATGTGAAAAGCCGGTCCCCAGAGGAGAAAGAAAACGACACCACTCTGAAGAAATGCTAAAACGGTTCCGGAGTGGATGGTGTCCGGTTGAAAAGGGGTTAAACCTGTTTTTTTTTTAGAGAGTAGGAGTCTCACACTACTTGAAACAGAGCGGGACTGTTTCTCGTGCGCATTAGCGCTTTTTCGCTACCAGAACAAATACAAATATTTGGCGCAACAGCTCTTTAAAGTGCCAGGGCTTCACTACCCCCTAGGCAAAAAGTTACAATTTCGAGAATTTGGCTTGTGCTGGGAATGAGGACATGACCAAGCCTGCGATTGCTAATAACAGACCGTGAATAAGACGGTCTAAACTCGGGTATTACCAAAAATTTGACGAAAATCTTGCTTTGCAATCTGTAATGGAATAACATTCACCACAAGTCTAAAAGCAAGCGTATAAGCCTGTACTGCTAAAAGAAAATCTAGGCCCAACACAACTTAAGATTAATTCAAATAGTTTTCTGAATAATCACAAGGAGGTAAGGCAAGCGATTTGCTGCAACTTGTGTGCGGCGTAAGCGTCCCAATCTCTGAAGGCACTCTTCCACAAAAATTCACAAGAACAAACCTTCATATCATATTAGAAACTGTCCCAGTTTCTGCAGGCACTCTTTCACAGAAATACAGGAGAGCAAACCCGTATATTAGAAGTTCCCCTCAATAAGAGAATGTCAGAAACACCAGCAGCAAGACAACAATACCATATCCTGAGAGAAAAAAATTCCCATCTAGATATGGCTTAATGAACACTTTACTTCCATGCCTTGCTCCTTGATCGTTCAATTACTCACCCTCTTAAGAAAAAATCTGTTAATTGGACCTGGATTTCGACTTTCCAAATTGACTGTTCAGCAACCCTTCCACACAGCGCCTTCCAATTTATGAAAAATAGGCATCAACTTCATCCAAAAAGAAAAATATAACAATTATTGCCGCATAAATTTTATTTTTCGTTAGTAAGTTACAAAAGTATAATAAAAACCCGAGGAATAAGAAAAACACTTCAACAAGTCGCCTTCCACGCTATTTCGTCTGACTTAACAAACGATGGCATCTCTGAAACGGCTGTAGTGACACGTTTTTCACGTAAATTCCAGTAGCGTCCCATTATTTTTACGCACCTTTGACGAATTGAGAGAGAGAGAGAAGAGAATTCCTACTGGCAGCAATTTAAAGTTACTCCTTTGCTGTATCCTGCTTCCTGTTCCACACCGGGTGTCAAGTGCAACCATAACGAAAGGAGGTTTCAGTGTTCCGTGCTATTGCTCTGTGCGCACTAAGCAGGAGGTGAAAATGTTGTTTTGCTTCGAAATTTTATGACTTTTTACAAGGATGCTGAGCGGGTCGAAATTCAAGTGCATACAAAAAAAGGATGAGGATAAAGCGTCAAATATAAGAGTAATAAAATTCGCCAACAGGAAGCCGGTGAGGGAGAAACACTTTAGTGATTCTACTGCTTCACATTTTTTGTTGGGTTACTTCTCTCCTATTTGGTTTTAACGATGAGAAAGGGTTTATAGCATACATTTGAACTTAAAAGTGTGTTTGGAATGGACAAATGTAGAACCAGCAGAATGGATTAAGAGCACAAAGGGAGACGGCTGAAGTTCAAAAACTTTATATTTTCTGAATTCTGTGTACGATATGTGATCAAAAAGTTATTCATAAAAATATACTATTACGAGTATTTAGATACAATAATTTTACACTTATCTTCTTCTAACGGTTCTGCCACTGTCGGAAGCAGCGCTGGAACACCTCTTTTGTGTTCACGCGCAACTATTCCGTACATATATACATACATACATTTTCAATTGCCCGCTAATCCTTCATGAGGGTCGCGGGGGTAGGATGCTCAGGTGGACTCTCCATCCTTCTCGATCCTCCGCCATTGACTCCAATTCATCAGGAGGAATCCCTAGGCGGCTCCAGGAGAGATGTCGGACTTGGTCCAACCATCTATTTCTAGGCCTTCCGCGGAGTCGCCTACTTGATGGCACGGCAACCATGGCACGTCTTGGAAGCCGGTCTGGGGGCATACGCACTACGTGACCAAACCATCGAAGCATAGATCGTTCCGTTCAGAGAAGTAGCTGCTCAACATTGAGCGCCTCGCGGACTCTGGTGTTGCGCACTCGATCCCTATGAGTTATTCCAGCAACACCGCAAAGGAGCCTCATTTCGGCAGCTTGTATCCGCGATCTTATTCTTTCGGTCACTACCCAAATTTCATGAACATAAGTGAGAGTTGGCACATACACCGAATTAAAAACCGATAGCTTAGCTTGAACACTAAGTTCGGCCTTCCTTATAACAGATTGGACGAGCTCTCTCAAAATTGATCCAGCCTGACCAATTCTACAGGATAACTCGGCATTGCTCCTCCCATCACTCGTGAATAAGACCCCGAGGTACTTAAACTTATCCACCTGCTTCAGTGGGACTCCACTATAAGAGTTCCTACTTGGAGGAAATAAGAAAGAAGAACTGCGCGCGTTGGTTGTCTTAAAGTGAATGAACAAACTTGGCTGACGTGGCACCTTCATGGCCATATGTCAAATCGAGTGAACTCATTCAGTGCTTTATTAATTTATATATGTTATGAACGCGACCATTAAGTCGCGCTAGTTAGCTAGTTATAAAAGCGTAATACAATTGTTATAATAATTAAATTAATGCTACTGAGGATTTACAATACTCCCCCTGTACAAAAAAAATTAAAAATAAATAAATAAATAAATTTATCTTTAAATTTAAATTGTGAAAGTAACTTCTTTCTTTCTATCTGTTAATTGACTTAATGGTTCAGTAACATTTTCATTGCAAAGAAATGCTGGCTTTAACCTGTCTATGTTAATATTTACTTCTTGTCCATCTACATTTTTCTATATACCTTGTTTGTTCTTCTAACAACTGGATGTGGTCCAGTATACGGAGGATTTAAACTGCTTTTATAAATGGGATCTTTAAGGAAAACATGAGAACATGTTTCTAGAAATTTGGGAACGAAAGTATGAGCCTTTGTTTTACTAGTATTGTTTATGTTTGGATTTATTTTTAAGATACTTTCGCGAATTTGCTTAGTTAGTGGAAGTGTTGGTTGCTCATATTTTGGCGAAGCACATGCTACTAATTCGCCAGGTAGGTGCAAGGACTGCCCATATAACAACTGTGCTGGTGAACAGTTAATATTTTCTATTAAGGCTGATCGGAGGCCCAGGAGTATCCATGGTAACTGGTCGTACTATTTTTTGGGTTTATTTGATGCACGGATAGCAGTTTTTATTTGGCGGTGAGGTCGTTCAACGCATCCATTGCTCTGTGGATGGTACGCCGTAGTCCGTATTCGGTTCGCCCCTATGATGTTGGATAGCTCCCTGAACAAACCGGACTCGAACTGGGCCCCTTGGTCTGTGGTTAATGTTGTTGGAACGCCATATCTGGCAATCCAGTGAGTTACAAAATTTTGTCCGATTGTCTGCGCTTGTATATTTCTTAGAGGAATAACTTCCGGCCAGTGCGAAAAACGATCTTTAATAGTTAGCAGATACGTGTAGCCTTGAGATGGCGGTAAAGGACCTACTATGTCGAGATGCACGTGTTGAAAACGCTTGGTAGAAATCTCGAACTTTCCAATAGGCGAGAAAGTATGCCTAGTTATTTTTGCCTTTTGGCAGTTAATGCAGCTTTTGGTCCAAACATTAACATCTACGTTTATTCTTGGCCAAAAATACTTTGCAGTTACTAGCTTTCTTGTGGTTCTAACACCAGGATGTGAAAGCGTGTGAATCTTGTTAAAGACGATTCTTCGCAAACTCTCGGGGACGTATGGGCGATTCTTTCCCAATGATACTTCGCACCATATTTCTAGTTCTTCTAATGGTACGAAAACCTTTTCAAGCTTGAATGGACGTTCTTTTGAAATTGCAGTATTCAAGAGCTCTTTTAACTCTTCGTCAGCCTCCTGTTCGTAGAATAACATTTTGAAATCGATTTTACCTTCACAAGAAATAGGATTTATGAATGTGCGTGATAATGTATCAGCTACGAGGTTGTGACAACCTCTGACATGACGTATGTCATTTGTAAACTGTGAAATATATGATAGCTGGTTAATTTGACGGGGTGACTTTTCGGCTTTTGAAGCAATTGCTTTCGTTAACGGTTTGTGATCCGTATAAACGGTAAAACATCGACCTTCAACAAAATATCGAAAATGTTTTATAGCTAGGAAAAGAGCGAGGAGTTCTCGATCAAAAGGCGAATACTTTTTTTTGGTTAGGTTGAAGACGTCTAGAGAAAAATCCCAGTGGGGACCATGAGTTATTTTCAAATTGTTGGAGCACTACTCCTACTGCATCACTGGAGGCGTCTACCCAAAGGCTTACTTTTCCGGTTGGGTGCGGATGTGTTAGAGAAACGCATTTTTCCAGGAGTGCTTTGATTTTTAGAAATGCCTCTTCTGCTTCCGGAGACCATGAGAACTGTTCTCGGTTAGCAGGCTAACATGCAGTGTGCACTGAATGTGTTTTTGGATACGACCATTACTTCCGATTTGTTCACGTTGATCTTCATTCCAGCATCATCACAAACGGCTACAAACCTTTCGAGTGCGCGCTGAAGTTCGGTTTGAGAGGATGACCAAATCATCCGAAAAGAGCAGATGACTAATCCTTAGGTCTCCCACTTTGAAACATTCCCCGCCACGGCTGCGCTGCAACATCCAATCTACATATACAATGAAGAGGAGAGGTGACAAAACGCACCCTTGGCGGAGTCCGCCGCCCACAGTGAAAGGTATTGATTTAACACCGTTTATCCGAACACAGCTTCTACAGTTTGTATATAAAGACTGAATCGCCCTTAACAGGGAACCATCAATCCCATACTTCTGCTATACCGTAGTATTCTGAATGATATCTTGTCTAAATTGGAATCTGGTGCCTTTCACAGGCATTTCCTGCTTGTGGAAAAGCCGGAAGTCACAGTTTCGAAGTCGGTAGAGTAGAGAGTCTGACGAAGCACAGGTGTGTTCTGTTTGGCCAGGAAAGTCTGTACCGAATGTGAAGAATGAGCGGGTGCGTTATCTTAATGGAGCTGATAATTCTCCTGAAGGCCAAATTCCCAGTCAAAATGGAATGAACGGATCCAATGCTGATGCTCGCCTCGTCTTGCGATTGTAGCCGTTGGATGCCAAACTTCCCACAGTTTTGTTGATTTCGTTCTTTTCTGGATATTCGCCTCCGTACCTTGGCTTCCGTAACTTGGCTTGCGTAGGTCCAATATGATCGATTTGGTTAACGGTTTTTCGATCAAAAGAGAGCCATGGCTCTCACGTGGGAGCTGCGTGCTAGCTACGACAACATTCCGTTCCGCCGTAAAGTTGCCTAGCCTGAATCCGTTGTTGGATGTGGTATCATGTAGGCTGCGCTTTCCGACTACGCTACTAAAGACGTCCTTTTTTCCTCGCTTTCCTAGCTAAGGCATTGATCATACGTCTTGCCCAAGAACTGGTAGATGTCATCCTTAGTTGCGTCATCTATCTTTCCGTGAGGGACGTGAGCGCATATTAGGGTAATATTGCCGATTGTCTTAGGCTTCTTGCCTAAGTCTGCCTCTGTTGTGTATGTAGCAATCGCCGTTTTCGCACCCATCTTTGTTTTGAATGCACTGGTGGCAACGAAATTGTGGCTCTTAGATCCGAAAATGCTTATGCTCTCTCTTTGATAAGCTCTTTGCAAGAGGATAAAAACAAACTTTTGTAAACAGTGAGAGAACTGCAAAGCGCAGTGAATTTCTTGCACCAGGGTAGAAGAGAAAAATATGTTGAAATAGTGGGTGTACCAAACGTAAACAATAGCAATGCTCTTAACTGTGCTCTTCAAGTTTTTTCAAAGGGTGCATGCGCAGGTGTTTCTGAAACCGAAATTGATAATTGCTACGTTAAAAATGTAAAGAAAACCAAGAATTCAGATAAAAGTGAATAAAATATCTTAGTGGTTAAATTTGTTTCTAAATTAAAAAAAATGTTATAATGAAGAATAAATTTAGTAAAAAAAATAACTTAACCTCAAAGATTGTTGGTTGTGAAAAAAATAGAAAAATTTGTATAAATGATTCTTTAAGTGCTGCAAGATATCTTTTGAAAGCTGCACAGAAGGCCAAAAAAGAAAAATTGTATAAGTATGTTTGGGTTGAGAACGGGAGAGTACTCATGCGTAAGAGGGATAACGATAACTACATTGTTATCAACTCTGTTGAGGACCTTTTAGCACTTAATTAATATGCAAGATCCACTAACAAATTTTTTAAACATTCCATTTGTCAACTGCGTAGACGTTGACTCTCATGATCTCGTTTTTAACCAAACGTATTATTCATCAAAACATTAGAAGTATACGTAAAAATTTTGATAACTTTCTTGTGCATTTAAATTCTTTTGTGAATAAGCTAGAGTTTATTTTTTTGTCAGAAACGTGGATTTACGAAGAAGAAAAGTAGGTTTTAGTATTGCAGGGTATGATTTCATATCTTCCTGTAATAATGAATATGCCTCTGGCGGTGTTGCCGCTTTTATTGAAAATACGATTAATGTGGAAGCTTACAATTATAATTTGCAAAGTTGTGATGTTCTAAAAGTGAAGGTGAATGATAAGAAGTTAACATTATTTTGTATTTACAGATTTATTGAGTCTTCTTTTAACGTGTTTTATGAGGAATTAGAAATTCTATTATCAAGTGAGTCATAGACTTGATAATAGACATTTTACAAAATTCGGTTCTAGTATACAATTATTTATTTTTACTGTCATCTTATGGCTTGGAATCATGTATAAATAGATCAACTCGTATTTCAGACTCTAATCAGACTTGCATTGATCACATCATGGTGCGAGTTTTTACCTCCCAAAAATTCCTGCTCAGCAGCTTCATTTTAGATTTACAATTAACCGATCATTGCATGACGTGTTTGAGCTTGAAATTCGTTTCTGGTACAAATTCACAACTATTGCCTTACTGTTCTTCCATCGGTAAAACTGATTATGTTGCGCTTAATAATCTACTTCGTTTTGAATGCTGGGATAACATATTTAGTAAAAGTGATCTTTCAAGGGCTTATTCTACATTTATTGAAACCTTAAAAAAGTATGTCAAGCAATGTTCGAGAGAAGTAGAAATTAAAACACTTAAACCTTGAATAACTTTTGAGTTAATCAATAAAATTAAAGAGAAGAACAAACTTCACAACTTCCCCGGTTATACTTTCCAAGAGCCACCCCTAACTGTGAAGAAATACCCGACATTACAGTCGAAGAAGTTAGTGAGGTCAAATACTCCAAAAAAACGAAAAGCTGTTGGGCCAGACGAGGTGCCCTCTGAGTTCTGGAAAAAGATGGGAGACATCGGGTTCAGATGGCTCAGAATTCTCATCTCCAAATTTGTGAGAGGTGACCCAATGCCGAATCAATGGAGGGAAAGTTATCTTCTCCCTATATACAAAGGGAAGGGTGATACGCGAAACTGTGATTACTACCGTTCGATCAAGCTGATGTCACACACCATGAAGATCGTTGAGCGGGTATTAGGTGGCCGACTGCGAAAAATCATACGGCTATCTGATGATCAGTGCGGGTTTGTCTCGGGTAAATCAACCACAGATGCAATCCAAAGTATAAGGATCATAATGGAAAAACATCGTGATTCCTTAAGGGATTTGCATATTGTATTGGTTGACTTTGAAAAGGCATTCGACAGACAACCAAGAGATCTGAAATGGGTGGCACTAAGACATCGAGGGGTTCCAGAAACCTATGTACAGATGATCATGGACATGAACGAGGGAGCAAAGACAAGAGTAAGATGCCCCGCTGGAGTAACCGAAGAGTTCCCAATCAAAGTCGGGGTGCACCAGGGAAGCGTCTTAATTCCTTTGCTCTTTATTACAGTCCTCGATTATCTGCTTGAAGGTAAAGTGTTATTCTTTGCTGACGATGGAGCCATCATAAGTGAGGATCCTACATCTCTGCAACGAGCACTTGATGTGTGGGTGGACGTTTTGCAGGGAAATGAGTATCGCATTAGTTCAAAAAAGACAGAGTACTTGTGCTGCTCGTTCTCTGATCCACTCAGGCATATTCCAGACATTTATTTGAATGGAACAGTGCTTTCCAAGTGCGAAAAGTTCAAATATCTGGGATCTATGATAAATAGCAAAGCAACTTGTGATGACGACATCAATCATCGCATAAGCGTAGGGTGGATGAAGTGGCGAGAAAATTCCGCTATCTTCTGTGACAGAATAATGCCACCTAAGTTCACAGGAAGGCTCTACACAGCAGTTGTGCGTCCAGCGCTCACATACGGTTCACAATGTTGGACGATGTACAAAACGCATGAGAGCAAATTAACGGCAGCTGAGATGAAGATGCTTCGCATGACAGCTGGAGTGACAAAGCTTGATCGAATAAGAAGTTCGAAGAGCCGTGGAAGCTTTCACATCAAGGAAACCATCGTACAAGAAATAGAGCGCGACTGGCTCAGCTGGTATTGCCACGTTCAAAGAAGAGATCATTTGAACCCAGTTAAAAAGGCAATATCAATGCACGTTCCAAAGACATCGCGATGTAGGAAAGGCAGGCCTATAAACGCCTGGATCAGACAAATGCGACGACATCGACATTTCATGGGTCTCAGTGATCGAGTGATCCAAAATCGGCCTGCCGATATTTTCTGAGGTCAAATAGGCGAACCCCACAGGCGGATCAGTAGAAATGCGGTGAAGTGGGAGGGTTATGATCCCTTGTTTTCGGATCGTAACCTCGCTGATAAAAGCTCGCTTTTCCCAAGCACCTTAACGTGCTGGGCTTAAGTGACACTATAATCTGCGACGCTTGTGGAGAGAGCGACGACGCTGTGGAACATTATATCTGCGATTGTCCGGTCTTTGCTCGTATTAGGTGGCAGATCCTCGGTGCTGATTTCTTTTTTTTTTTTCTTTTATAAATTGTGTGCATTCAAGGGGTTATGAATACTCTTAACATATTTTTACACAGTGCGGGCATTGGAAAGGATAGATAGAGAGAGAGAAAAATTTGGTGTGGTGGTTTGAAGCCCAATTGTTTATGCTTCGGAGAAATTGCGGGGGATGGCATCCAGATAACTGGGGAGATTTTTTTAATTTTTGTCTTTGCTTCTGATTCACAGTATTTTTTTTCGCGTCCATCGACGAACGTCATAGGCATATCAATCATCGAACAGAGCAAACAAATTTTCCAGCCATATGACTAAGCTACTTCCAGTGTAAGCCTTTGCAGTAGTGTTCGCAAAAGCTTTCGCAATTGATTGGACTGGCTTTATATATTTCACGAAAAATAAATAAACGCTTGCTGATGTCAGGATTTGAACCATGAACCATTAGAGTGGCATTTGACGACGTTACCACCGTACCATTGCCACCCACTACATGTGCATTTGCCGAATGTAGAGTTGATGTGGTAAGTCCTGGTACTGTAAGCTCCTCATCGCTGAAGTGCTTGTTTGGCTTCCTCAAAAAGACAAGCAAATTCCAATAAAATGGGTAAGCCCTGGTTCATTCTCTGGTAGTATTATCGACCAGCTGCATCTGAGTGCTCCGGTTAAGCGTTTCCTAATCCGCCAATTCACGAAATTGATCTCTCTCAATCGATTGCAGATTGGCTCTATTATAGGTGTAATTACACGACACTGTCTAATAGGCAAGCATGCAACAAGGCTTGGCGTATATTCAAAAGAATTTTGCAGAAGCTGCATAGACGAAGAAGAGGAAGAAACTATTCCTCGCCTTCTTTATGCGTGTCTAGCTCTCCTCCATATAAGAAAGCTTCACCTCGGAGATTTTTATTTTAACGATTAAGACGATCTGATCGATTTGGACATCAGGAGCCTCCTTCGCTTTTTTAGAAGCTTTAATTGATTCTAACGAATAGACTGGGGTTACATGATCCTTCGTAGTACCACAGCGGACATTCCTTGGTCTATGTGTGTTGGCGTAAGCTGGTAGCCACTTCAACTTAACCTAACCTAGACAGGGATCATGTTCTCTGAAAACGTATTTACTTAGATCTTGTGTCTCCTTATAGGTCTTAGGGCATCAACCATGCCTACCCGCCATTGTGTTTTCTTCCTGGCGATTTGTCTGGAAAACTGAAGAATAAATTGATGTAGAAGTATTCACTGGACGTCCCCCGAAATATTCTAGACGTAGGTCTGCTGTCCATTATGGAGCCATCCGTTTACCATACCAGATCACGTTCCGATTGTTTTACTAGAGCACCAGGTCCTTACCACATATTCTGCATACTGCTGAATTTGTGGGTCAGAGCTTTTGAATTTGATACTTGTAATATTAGCTATTTCGTCAGCTTAACTCCTAGATTTTTTTGAGTCAAGAGTACGCTGCTTATAGCCAGCGACCATATAAGGGGTGATAGTGCTCCAACTTGAGGTCATCCTCGAGTTGTAAGTGCTTATATTTGAGCATAGTCAATGCTGATGTGTATTCAGCATAGATTCAGTTGCTTATGGTCGGACAGAGGTTTAAATTGATTAGAAAATGGCTAGTGAATTTATATGAAGTACTACTGAATATTCAGTGTCTCGAAAGGCGACAAGACGGGATTCCTTTCTTTTCTCGATCTAAAGAATGTTGTTTTCCTTAATGCTTTTTGGCAACATCAACGATTATCTGGTACCCCCAACTGCTGCTAACACTATTTATGTGCGTCATGTCATCCCTCGCACATCCACAAATCAAGCCCCTAGTGCAACCCCTAATAACTCACTGTTTTATGGTGTCAAAAGATTTCTTTCCATAGCCACACAACAAGTATGTCTCTTACTTTGCAGAAAGTCTTTAGTGCCTCTTACAGGCTTTCACACATAAAATAGAATGAACTACCCCGTGATGGCATCCAATGCGTTCAAACTTTTTTGCGAGAAATGGAAACGCATAATTGAAGTTCCTAATGACATCCTCTCATCGGGGACAATTTATCTTCACATCATCATTAACTGGCTGCGTTTTCTGTCTGCTTAACTAAAAAGGGTGTTAATCGTCAACAAAGTAAAACTTTCTTTTCCATAAGTAAACCCTCATAATGGTGACTAATTAGGCAACCAACATACACACATATTGAGAGCAACCCCCGAAGAAAAAAATAAATTCCCTAATTGGCAGTAAAATGAAAATGATCTGTCCTCCCACGACGCAGGATTTCATCGACCTTAAGCTGTGTGTAGTGTAGACTGATTGAATGCTTCTATTGAAAGGATTTTGGTCTCCTTGAGGGGAACTTTTCCAATTATTTTATTTTTTTTTTGCTAAGGGTGGATGCGAAGAAGTGACAATTAAAATGTTTTACTTGACTAAATCTGTTTCGTTTTCTTCTTCTTTTTTATTTTCAGAAAGGACTGTGGACATCAGAACAAACAACCAACGATCATCGAATCCTTTAGAAATAACAAGACGTCCGCCAGGCGAGGAATCATCGTCCTCCGCTGCCGCCACAAACAATTTTAGTTCCGTTTCACCATTTAGAGACTACAACCGGCTGCCATCAACGCCTCCGCCTTCGTATACGCCAAGGAAGCCTCAGCAAGAGCAGCAGCATCAAGAAGTTCGTAGTTATGTTCACAATGCTGGTACTAGACCAGTGTCAGTCAGAGCTGTAGGCGGTGGAGTCGTGGGTGAAGCACTTGCAGCAGTTGCAGGCAACAATCGGTGCGGACGTAATGAGTCCGAAAGTAGTGATACCAGTGGGAGTAGCCGAAGTAACAGTAGCACCAGCAGTAGAAGTAACAACAACAGTCCAAGTAGCGATGAGGATGATGACATTAACAATGGGTTCTCAAGAAGAAATGCTGCTCTTCGAGTAAATGGTAAGGACCAGGATACGGGTGGTGGTCTTGTGAGTGTAAGGATGCCTTGCAAAATGCAAATTGTTCCTTTAGACGCATTGTTTGTCAGGAAGTTATTGTCAGGGAAATGAGGCTTGTTCCTTCTAAGGGTTGCAAAGTATTTGTGTGAACGCTGCTTGACACAGTTAAGGTACTTTGGTAGTTTTCTCAATTTATTTGTAGGGGAGTCTTTGGAATGATTAATGTGACGATGTTTAATGGTTTACTCTAAAGTGGATGAAGAAGTAGCACCATTGTTGTCGCTTTGTTTGAAGACTTTGTGATACATCGAAGAAATAGAGACTCTGAACAATACAAGGGGAATTATGCCGTACAATCGACGTCCTCTTTCTCTATTGTCGATTGCTGACTATGGACAACGTTTGGCTTATAATCCTCTCTCTATTCAACATGGGTCGGACAGCTTAGCTTTACTGTTTTAGGATGTTGTATCATATTTTTGATTCGAATGTTAGAAGGTACTGGGAATATATACGTCTGCTTCTGTGTAAACACCTTTCTGGTTCATATTTATTATGGTACAGTAAAGTGTATTGATTCCTTACGCAAGGACCCTTTAGCCCTGTTGACATGCAGTATCTAAAGAAAATTGTACTAAGGACAAATTATGATTCCAGACTTTAAGTTAAGGGATGTAGTTTTTGAAATCCATAATCAATTGGCTGCGTGCCAATTGGTCCAAGAAATATTAATTTTCCAAAACAACTATAGCAAAGTTGTTGATGCTGCAAGGGTAATACAACAAGGTGAGTCAAATAGGCCAATTCGCCAACAGTTTCAGTTAGGTTGAACTTAGTGAATACCTTGCGCGAGCTGCTTCGGGGAAGCCCTTAATGGGCTAACGGTAGCGCTCATACTCCCGTAGTGGACTACTGGCACCCGTGTACCCAGCCCCTCGTCCTAGGGGTGTAACTAAAGGAACTTCCCCTCCAGGTTGGGGGTTGTGCCGTCGGTGTAACTTCCCTATCACGTAAAAAAACTAATGATTCCGAAACAACCACAAGCCTCGGATAAGGACGACTTTACTGATGACGACCCCAGCAAACGAAATAAGGACAACGACCTTCGGATCTTTACGTGGAATGTTCTGTCGCTTTACAGACCACGTGCGGCCGAACAACTAGCAGAGGCCATAGACTGCTATAAAGCAGATATTACCGCCATCCAGGAAGTGCGATGAGATGGGCCGGGCAAAAAGAGGACGAAAAACTGTGACATCTACTACGGTGATTGCTACAGAGGCAACAGGCAACGCTTATTCGGATGCGGATTTGTCATACGCGGCAGACTTAGGCAAGAAATCTTAAGCTTCCGACACGTGCGCGAGCGTATTATGACTATCCGGATCAATGCCAAATTCGCTAATATAAGCCTAATATGTGTTCATTCTCACATGGAAGAAAAGGACCCTGCCACCAAAGATTGTTTCTACGAGCTCCTCGACAGAACATAAGAGCAATGTCCTAAATACGACGTAAAATTCTATTGGGCGATTTTTACGCCAAAATAGGAAACGAGGACGTCTTTGGTAGGGCAGTCGGTAAGCATAGCCTACACGACACCACTTCTAATAACAGACTAAGGCTCATTGATTTCGCTATGGAGCGAAATGTCACCATAGCAACCACATAGTTTTCTCATCTCGTTATTCATAAGCGTTATTCGGTCCAATTATAATGTAACGATCAACCAAATGGATCATTTTGCGATCGACGCAAGGCATGCCTCCAGTATTCTGGATGTCCGAACCTTCCGAGCGGTCAACGTAGACTCGGATCATTACCTTGTTGTAGCCAAGGTACGAACGCGGATATGCTAAACTGAGCAATAAAGAAGAATCACTGTGAGTAAATTTAACGTCGAAAATATACAATGGCAAGAGACCGCCAGAGTCTTCGTTGAACACGTATCCCGAAATCTCTCAATCACTGCTATGCCACCAGCATCAAGTGCCGAAGACCAGTGTCAACGCTGCCAAGATGCCCTTAGAAACGCCACGACTGATGTGCTGGGTCTCGCTCGCCCACCACCGCGAAACCCCTGGTTTAACGAAGAATGCCGGCATATAAAGCGGCGCTGCAAAGGAAGACGAGAGCTGCTCGTGAGCTCTACGACAGGAAGAACATCGGCTTCTCCAAAAGAATAAGAAAGAGAATGAGAACCGCGCGTTCGAGATTATTGAGAGCTTATACTCCAGGAACAATGTACGGAAGATTTACCGAAAACTAAAAAGAGCGTGTTAGAGAAGCAGAATCCGTACAGACACTTGCATACAACTTATTTCTAAGATTTGGTCAGACGAGTGTATGCCTGATGAATGGAATCTCAGCATCGTCTCCCCGATCCACAAGAAAAGAGACCCCCTACACTGCGCCAATTATAGAGGCATCAGCCTCCTCAACATTGCATACAAGATCTTTTTTGCGATATTGTGTGAACGCCTTAAACCTTTTGTCAACAGCCTAATTGGCCCCAATTAGTGCAGTTTCAGACCAGTAAAATCCACCAACGATCAAATCTTCACACTTCGGCAGATACTGGAGAAAACCCAAGAAGTCGAAATCGATACTCATCATCTTTTATCGATTTCAAGGCCGCTTATGACAGCATCTATAGAAAGAGCTTAATAGAGCCATTTCTAGTTTTGACATCCCTGGCAAACTTGTTCGTCTGTGCAGAATGACGATGGAGAACGCCGACTGCTCCATTAAGGTCGACAGTGACCTCACCAAGACCTTTGATATCAAAAAAGGTTTAAGACAAGGTGACGCGCTATCATGTGACTTCTTTAATATTGTACTTGGACGGATTGTGCGGAACTCACAAGCCAACTCCGGAGGCACAATCTATCACAAGTCCATACAACTGCTTGCATACGCCGACGATATAGATGCGTTTGTAAGCATTGAAGCAGAAGCAGCCAAAATGAACTTAGCGATAAACAAGTGCGAATCCAAGTATATATTAACAAGAAGGGACAATCAAGACCGACGAATTGGACTGAACGTCACAGTGGGCAGCTATAACTTCGAGGTAGTAAGGGACTTTGTCTACCTTGGCTCTGCTATAAACTCTAAAAACAAAATCAGCGCAGAAATCAAGCAGAGAATAACTCTTTTTTTTTTTTTTTTTTTTTTTTTTTATTTTTTTTTTTTCCGAGGGTAGGTGAAAATCTTCAAGAAGACACTATGAGGATCGACAGCGCGTGCTCATAGTAGTGTGGGATTCTTACCCACTAAAAAACCTCCCTTCAAAACAGACTTGTTTTCATTTTTACTACAACTAAGTATTCGACTTATCAAGTAGTTTTCGTTTCACGAAATAAGGACGTTTTGCAGGTACCTTCCCATTAGAAGTTCCTGCTAGCTCCGCAGTTTAGACGCGGTTACTTATCGCGCTAAGTCTAAAGGTTTTGTTCTTTGTAGACGGCGTAGTAAGTTTCTTTCATCCAAAACTTGGAGGAGGAGAATAACTCTTGCCAATCGCTGTTTTTTTGGACTTGTAAGGCAACAGTAAAGCCCTATCTCGAACAACTAAGGAGACTCTGACCATCCCAGTCCTGCTTTACAGTGCTGAAACATGGACTTTATTAAAAGCGGATGAAGATGTTCTTGGTCGCTTCGAGAGAAAAATTCTTCGTAAGATATTCGGTCCTGTTTGTGTTGATGTGTTTTGGAGGAGAAGATTCAATGACGAGCTATATGACCTGTACAGCGACATCCACCAGGTCGAAAAAACTGCATATTGGACGTTTGAGATGGCTAGGACACGTAGAGCGAATGGACACCAACGCTCCGGCTTGCAGAGTCTTCGAAGCCAACTCGGAGGGACGACGCCGTAGAGGACCTCCTCGGCGTAGGTGGCGCGTACAAGTTCAAAGACACCTCGAGCAACTTGGAGTGCGCAACTGGTGGCAATTAGCTAAAGGCTGAGCTTAATAAAGAGGCTTTTTGGTTGAGGCCCAGGTTCACCCCGAACTGTAGCGCCACCTAAGTAAGCAGTAAAATGAGAGGATTTTGAACAGTCCGTAGCTTCCTAACAACTGAAAGGGCACATGCTAGAGAGTGTATACCAACTGTTACAAAAACATAAGCCCACCCAAGAGCAGAGCGTCAGTCTTATTGTGATTATACAATCCTAAATAAATATCAGGGTAATGCAGTCATTACTGATTACACACCTCCATATTTAAACTTCGCTAGACCATTCACAAACCTGTATTCAAGTGGAGAGAATAGAGAGGGGAACCTCACAGCATGCAATCCTAGTCATTTACGCAGACAGTCCCACGATGGATATCAGAAAAAGCACAGAGATTTTCTATGACTCGTTAGGTTTGTCGAAATAAGTCTGATTTCCGGACCACCGCAGCGTTTTCCAAGCAGACGCATAAGCACTGATAACACTGGACAACAAATTTGACCTCACATTTCTTATTTTTTGTCATAATTGTTTTTTTAATTGTATTTTTGTTTGTTTTATACGAATATAATAGAAAAAATTCAATATTGGTTGCCATTTTTTAATTTTAAAGATTCAAGAAAGTACTAACAAAAAACCAATAGAAATGGTATGAATTAAGAAGAAATGTGCCACTTCTGTGATGATCTCTTGTAATTTGATTGAGGAGCATCTCTTTCTAAGGTCCAGCAGTAATCTGCAAGCATCGAAGGGTTCCACTTCCCTTGATATCTTTTTTCCGTGTTAGAAACATCCTAGTGAAAACGTTCACCGTGTTCGTCGCTTACAGCCCCACAGTCATCGGGACAAAAATTGAAGTGCAAGTGGAGGAAGTGGATCTTTAAATACATGTTACAACCCATCTTTTCATATGATAAAAACATGTTTTCCACGAGTTCGATGTAATTTTCGGCTCTTTTGGATCCCAAAAAATTGGCACTAGACGAAAGTTGTCCCATGCAACTTTCTCATCTCCAGATATAATTTTGTCGAATTCTTTATCTATAAAAAGGTTTCTTATCGGTGGCCCTACAAAAATACTGTCCTTAATTTTCGCTTCACTCAATCTTGGAAATTTTGCCGTAAGCATTGAAAAATTGGCCCATTCTTGTCCAAGCATTTAACACAATTTTTCATGAGTCATAGGAAACAGCAAAACTTTGTGTATCCTAGTTGTAGGCCAAGCAACGGGGCAACTATTTTTAAATCACCGCAAAGAAACCATTGATGATTTTCATATTTTATGATCTGTCACAGTTACTTCATATTTTCATATGACTCTTTCATATGAACGGCATAACCAATTGGTATTGAAGGTAGTTTATTACCATTGTTTAACAAAACGGCTTTCAAACTTAATGTCGAGCTGTCTATAAACAACCTCCATTCATCTGGTATATATTCTATGCCTAAAGCTCTCATCAATTCACTTACATCACAACAGTAGACCAATGGATTGTCAATGTCAAAAAATGATGTTAATTCTTTATACGGTATTCCAAATGAAGATGTAACCACGCCTTGTTCTAAAAGATTCCATTGTTGCAGTCGCGATCTAAGCAGCTTAGCTTTAGATTTTGATAAATCTAGATCTTTAACGAGATCATTTAATTCCGCTTGCGATACTAAATGTTGTTGCCTTGAAGATACAATTGGCACGTAATCTGAATCCTAAGATGTCGATAAAGTGGCGTTGTCTTCAAGATCGTCAGATGAACTGTTGGTTGGAGGTACTGAAATTGGATATTCCTCACTATGGGGTGTTGGAAGTGTAGCGGATGGTATGTTGGGATAATTGATAACGGATTACTTCTTTTTAGTTATTCCTGAACCCTATTCAAGTGGTGTCACCATACAAAAATAACAATCAGTTAAATGATTCGTTTGTTCACGCCACTTCATTGGAACAGCAAAAGGCATACACTTATTTGTTGACATTAAGCCAATTTCTCAAGCCAGTAGCACATGAAATACAACCTATATGAGGAGCCCAATACTTGTCCTGATCTTCAACATTAAAAGCAAAATAAAGACAGTACGCTTTTTTAATTAACGGAGTAATAGAACATTTTTGTGAGGTCAAAGTCACTTAACCACACACATAGCAGAACAAATCTGGTTTATTTCCACAAACACGGGACATTTTCCCTAAGATTGGTAACCGAATCAATGCAGCAATGTTAACTGACTCCTACGTTTGGTAAATAAAAACATTTGAGGGTAACGGTAAAACGTAAACAGGCGAAAACTGAAGAATTTCAAGAAAACTTATAAAACTATTTAATTTCTACTACCATATATATGGTATCTTCTAAACCGCAACCAGTCGAGAAATTTAATTGTCATTTTTGAATTCAGCGCACTCAAGTTAGCTAATATTGGTTGGAATTATATCCGATAAAATTTACTGTTGTCCAGTGTAATAATCGCCCATGGGACTGCGATAAAGGCAATTTAAGTCATCCCCTATAAGCTAAACAACCTTGGACTGTCAACAAAAATGCTGCAGATAATCCAAAGCCTTTACCATGAGAACAAGACTGCGATTTAGGATGAAAACGAATTGTCTGAAGTGGGAGTCAAGCAGGGTTGTCTTCTAAGTCATCTACTTTTTTTAAACAACATTTTTTTGAATGACCTCACTTCTCCTTTACGTGGATGATATCATGATACTGGTGGAAACCTCATGACATCCATAAATTATGAAAAACTGTCATTTGGGATCTAACAGTTAACACAAGGAAATCCAAAATAATGGTATTTGGAAGTGGAATGGATGCAATCGAAGAAAAATGGTCTTGGCGAAACGAAGAACTAGAAAAGTTGACGGAGTCATCATCACACCGCAACTGTCATTCCAAAATACATTTAAGCTAAGTTGAGTGAACCGAAAACGGTCATCAACTCTAACAACATTATGGGCAAGACGAACATAGCTCTAGTATGAAATATACATATATGTACATGAGTTATTTGAAGCGATGATGAGGTCTACAATGTGCTTCGCGGCTCAGGTATGGGGAATTATTCAGAACGAAGAGTAGAGAAGTTGCTCAGATATTTTATTAAAAAATATTCAGACTGCTACCACCTTTTACTCGCCTCACTTTTCGATTTAAGAAAATCATCTGGAGCTGAGCATCGCTTAAACCTCTTAGTTATTAGTTGTCCATAAGAAGTGGATCTTTACGCAACCTCAACTTGTCGAATTTTGAGAAAGCCATTGCTAAAATCGAACCCGGTTTATGTGGAAGAGTCATTCAAAATTGAGTCTTTCAGATTATGTCTTGCAGAGGAAGCTTTTTGAATAATGTTATTTTAAAATATACCCTTAAGTTAAGTACGTAGGCTGGCAGGGAGAGACGCCAGCTCTACCACACTCAGGTCAGCGTTGACCCATTGTGATACCCTTAGGATAAAGTAAACCCTTAACCATTGAGGCTTAGTAAAAACCGGCAAAAAACTATTCAAGCTCAATCACTTATTTCGTTGCTGCATACAAACCACCCTGATGATTTGATGAAGTTCAGCATCTTCACCTGTCGAAAAGCCGGAGAGCTCCTCGAGATCCTGTAAGAAATATTTACCAAGGAACTTTTTCCTGGAGTGTTGAAGACCCGGACAGGGGCACATGAAGTGGGTAGAGTCCTCAAAAACTCCCTCGTCACCACAGCCTCTACAGAGTTCCTCCTCCGTCAGGAGTAGTTTCTTCAAGTAGCACCACAGAGTATTGTGCCCGTTATGATGCCCACGAGGGTGAAAAGGGATTTCCTGTCTTTCCGAAAAATTCTCTCAGTCCTTGCTTTGCCGAAGGACGGCCAAAGCTTCCTAGTGGTGGCACAAGTTTCCATGGAGCTTCATCATGTGTTCGCCTCTCTAATGGCTTCATTCCCTGCAACGAGCTTGAGTATGCAACTCGGGGTATACACAGATGGGTCAATTTATTCTAGTAAGGCTGCTGAGTCGATTCTTACTAGCTCGTCGGCTTTATCATTGCCTGGGATACCCTCGTGTCCAGGGACCCAGCAGAGCGATACCCTATGCTGTGTTCCAAGAACCCTGAGCTCTACTTGAAAACACTTCACAAGCTTCGATTTAATTTCCATGGCAGTAATTGGTTTTATAGCTGCCTGGCTGTCGATAAAGATGGTGATACCTTCCGGCGGGATTGCCCTTACCGCAGACTCACGGGCGGCTGTTGCCATTGCTAAGACCTCTGCTTGGAAGGTCTGGTCTGGTCTGGAAGTCGTATGGATTTCGATATACCTAGAGGGTTGGAGAAGTAGCCTGATCCTACGCCAGTGTTCCTTTTTGGAACCATCTGTATAGATGGCTATAGATTCGGCGTTAGGTATGTGACGGCTTTTTCATTCTTAGCTGCTAGGGTAGGCGGCAGAAGTATAAATGTATCCTTAATCCGCAGTAAAGATTTCGGTCATACTATACTTCTCATATAACACTTTTTTCAATTTTTGAAATCAAGCACCCGTATTGAACGACTTCCTTTATGTTCCAGATCTGCCATTTATCATAGATTCATCCATGAAAATAATTGTTTCTCTCATTCAAATTTAGTTCATCAAATCCAGGGGAATATTCAGATCTTTAATTATGAATTCTTAGATCTTTGCATCTCCACAGACCAACTGCTTAAATGCGTCGCGTCGCTAAGCCTCCTAAACCTTAGCACACCTTTAACATTTTATAGACTTTATCAATTGATTTAAGCGCTTTAATAAGATTGCACTTGATTGTAATAGTATTTCTTTCGCAGTGTAACCACTACACTTAAGCTCTGCGATTGGCCTTCACCTTTGTACGGTCCACTTCTAGTCTTAGACCATTTAATCAGCTTCAAGTAAACTTTGTAATTGTTCAGGAATAAAGAAAATGTTTTCATTTTTGTCTTTCCAGATGCCTACTGTCCAGATCTCCTGAACGCTTGTGCACTAATACTCCCCTCGCAAGAGACTGATTCATCACCCGAACGTCGAAGTCGAAGTTCCAAAAGAGCTCATTATACCCGACGGGTTCCACCGAACCGCCCCTCATCGGTGACAGCATATTCATCTTCTGACTACGCTGAAATCGATGAACTTTCCCTTCCATTCGCTTTTAACAACAATGTCCTGGCATCAGCAAAAAGTACTCCAGAACTCTATCACCAAAGACCACCGATCAACGAAGGATGTGTAACCGACTCAACTACAGCACAACAGCTGAATCAAATGGGTCAGAATCTCAGCCTACGTAGGCCACGTATATCATTGACTTGGGTTCTCAGAGAGCAACAGAATCAACAGCAACAACAGCAGCAACAACAACAAGATCATCAATCCGAACAAGATACCGAGCATCAGAACAACAACAATGCAACAAGAATCGATGGCAAACCAAAGCTATCAACGGGACTTGAGTTCAAGAAAAAACTCAAAGACAAATCCAAGGAGCAAGATAAGCTTTTCAATGAGAAATATGTCAGCAATCATAACCTCCAGGAGTACCAAGAGAAGCGAGAGCCGTCCAAGGACCTTATGTTTGTCTGTACTCCTTCAAGACAGCCGATTTCTGTTAAGTCTGGCGATACCACTACCGCACCGGACCCGATTATCCGGCGGCGCATCGAGACAAAGAAAGTCCTTGAAAAGAAGTGCTTCAAGGCGAGCGAGAGCAATGTTCTAGAGAAATGTGAGAAGGAAGATGTTAAGTCCCTTAAGGGCACCTATTCCGAGCCTAGTCTTATAGCGGCCAGTGAAGGTCACCATCGTCGGCATAGGCACCGAAAACGCCGTGACCGGAATCGCGTACAGAAGTTCGGCTACGAAATTCGTAACGTTGATGAGTTTCTGTCAAAGTGTTCATTGGCGTCGCCGGGCAATATTCCCGTGGTGCTTTCTTCCTCTAGCACGCTTTACCAAACCCGTCCCGGTGGATATCAGATTGAGATACCACTTCCCCTGGGTATGGTGGTGAATGCGGTTTTCAAGAATCAAAATTGGCTTTATGTACAGACTCCACATGCCGAGGAGGGTTATGTTGGTTACGCGGCTTGCCTGCCGCTTGGCATCCTGCCACCTGCAGCCCGAGGGAATTCTACCTCCAAGCCGACCCCGTGTTGGGAGACGAATGGTGATGTATTTCCACGTCCTTGTGGCAATATGACTGACAGCGAGAAGGAGATACGTCTCAGGGGTGGCACAAAGTCAGATGGAGCCCGCACACCGCGTCTTAGGCGCCTTCCTCCAAGCGGCACCCTAGAACACCACGTGGATAAGCTGTATTTACGCGCTGCTTCTCAACCAAAGCTCACTGAAAAGGCATATGCCCAGTTAAAGTCAACGAATCTGTACAAGAAACCTTCACCCATCGCCAAGGTGATGGCGCCTGCTCTAACACAAGCCGCGTCGCCGGCCATAGTCAGCTCATGTAATGCCTCCGTCAGGGCATCCAATGATGAATATTTTATGCTGCAACAGCAAAAGTCGAAGCTGCTCCAGAAGCAACAGTGTCTGATGAACCAGAAGGCAGCGATAGCTGCAGCAGCTACAGCATCATCTCAAACTCGAAGCCTGCGTCAGACTTTGGTGGCTATTATGAGTGACTATGCCACGGAAAGCATTACCCTGCAGAAGGGCGAGATTGTTACGCTATGTGAATGCCGGGAGTCAAAAGATCGCCGCCAATGGTTCTATGTTAGGACTCGTGATGGACGGGAGGGTTACATTCCCGCAGAGGTAGCCGGACATGGATTTCTATAAATAACAAGTCGCAGTGGGTGCGGGTGTAGTCGCTCTAACCACGTTTAATCTGTTAACTTTTAAAAATGTAATTTTATTGTATGGCTTATCTTAAACTTACCAAATGTTTGTAATTTTTTTTTTGTGTAAGAACGATAAGTGTAATGGAGATGTAGAGATGTTGTTAGTACTTAATCGTTTTTTGCTAAGGAAATGTGTAATTATTATAAAACAAAAGAATGACTTAATAATAATGCTAATTTATTAAATACTATAAGAGTGACTTGCACTTGTCTTATTGTATCCATCCATCCATCAGGACAGAAGATGTGCTTAATGCTGCAAGAAGGTGATGTTGGTTCTGTACAAAAGCTTATTATAAAGAGGAGGTAGAACCTAGGCGTTATATGCAAATGGTACTGCCTTGATAAACGCATATTATCAACCAGATGTTGCCAAAGTGTGTCAATTCCAACCGTAAGAGCGACATTCCTAATCGTTGTTAAAGACACAGGTGTGTCTACGTTGTTGGAATTTATGGTCCTCACGCCCAATCAATCTTCTCTTGTGCGGAATTTGATTTAAATGTTTTGGTCGAAAAAGACAAGCAGCTCAAGTCATCTTATTACTAAGAGCGAAATCCTTTGAGCAATATGCGACTTCAAACTGTGGACCAGATCCTCCCCTTGTTAACTATCATCCTCTTGTGTGGATTTAGTTCACATTCCAAGCTATGAATAGAAATAAATATGTATATGTGGTTTGCATGCCAAAGGCAAGGTATATCTGTAGCAATACGATAAAATAGCTTAAGTCGACTTAAGTTCAAATCGAGTTCATTACACCAAAATGTTCCCAGCTACATAAAGTATTATCTCTCGAATTTTTAGTTCAATATCTACAACAGCTACTGAGTTATGGCTGTTGGAAAGGCAGCATAATTCCAATATTTCATACGATTTTCACATGAACGGAAACTTTAAATGTCTTTCCTGTAAAATCGTTAAAATTCATTCAGCGAGCCCCACGAATGGAAAAGACCTGAATCTGTCGCCTTTTATGCTGAAATCGTTGGAACGTTTAATAGATGTACACACAAGAAAGAAGAATCGGCGATGATTATCTATCTAAATCACAACATGCATACATCTGCGGCAGATCGGCAGACACAGCCCTTCACAGGGTTGTATCAAGCATAGATAGGTCCCACCAATTCAAGGAGTACACTCTTGGGGCGTTCCTAGATATTGAAGGGACGTTCAACAACGTAAGTTCTGACGCTATCCTGAATAGCCTACACAGAGCTCATCTTAAGACTAGCATCTGCAACTGGGTTGGACAGATGCTTCAATCGAGAACTATCTTTTCAACGCAAAGAGATATCACCATCCGGAGAAAAGACTGCAGAGGAACCCCCCAAGTTGGAGTTCTGTCTCCGCTAATATGGCTCCTTGTAGTGGATAAGATCTTGGTAATACTGAAGGAAAACGGCTTTAACACGACGGCCTATGCCGACGATGTGGTTATCCTCGTTTCGGGGAAATTTCCTTTAGTCCTAAGTGAAAAGCACAACTTATCACTACAACTAGTGGATAACTGGGTCAGCGGCAAATGGCTGGGAGTGAACCCTTCAAAGACCGAGGTAGTTCTTTTCACGAAAAAGAGATCAATTCCTACCTTCAGACCCTCAAATATTGGCGGTATTGAACTAATTATCTTAAGTTTAGCTCGATACCTGGGCGTAATTCTGGATTCCAAACTAAACTATAAGGAAAATATTGCCGAACGCATCAATAAAGCAAGCGTAGCTTTCTATTCTTGCAAATATGGTACAATGGACCTACTTTCTGGTCTAAGTACATCCTCATCGAGGGCCGATCCTAACCTAAACAGCCATTCAGTAATACGCGGGACTTTAAACCGGCTGTGGTGTACTGGATATACACGGCGGCAGTAAGGCCCATTCTCACATATGGTTCACTAGTATGGTGGATGGTACTTGAGAAGCAATACCAGCTTTCAAACCTCACCAAAATCCTGAGGGCAGCGTGCATCGGAGTCATGGGATCAATGAGAACAACACCAACAGCGGCAATGGAAACCATGCTTAGTTTTATTCCGCTTGATATAAAGGGTGAGCCAACAGATGGTGTGGATACTTACTTAGATGGCGCTACAGTCCGGGGTGGACCTGGGCCTCAACCAACAAACCTCTCCAGCCAGCACGGTTACGAGCCAGCTGCCTCCAGTTGCGCACGCCAAGTTCGTTGAGGTCCCCCTCCACTTGTTTGCGCCACCTACCGCGAGTTCGTCCTCTACTGCGCCGTCCGTCCGAGGTGGATTCGAAGACTTTCTTAGCGGGAAGGTTGGGCTCCATCCGCTCTAAATGACCCAGCCATCTTAGTCGCTGTATGTGAACTCTTCTGGCTAAGTCGATGTCCTTGTACAGGCCGTGTAGTTCGGCATTGTACCTTCTCCTCCACTCACCGTCTATGCAGACGGGACCAAAGATCGCTCGAAGAACTTTTCTCTCGAAATAACCAAGGGCATCCTCATCCGGTTTTTTCAAAGCCCATGCCTCTGCGCCATACAGCAGGACTGGGATGATTAATGTCTTATAAAGAGTTACCTTAGTAGTTCGAGATAGGGCTTTGCTGCTCAATTGCGTTTTAGCTCATAGAAACAACGATTGGCAAGAGTAATTCTCCGTGTGATCTCTCCACTCATGTCATTTGCGGAGCTGACCATAGAGCCTAGATAGACAAAATCCTTTACTATCTCAAAATT
Organism: Brachypalpus laphriformis; assembly: GCA_945910035.1. Taxonomy (NCBI): domain Eukaryota; kingdom Metazoa; phylum Arthropoda; class Insecta; order Diptera; family Syrphidae; genus Brachypalpus; species Brachypalpus laphriformis. The sequence goes on from OX246756.1 coordinate 43,833,859, forward strand.
GTATCTGTCTATTGTGGCGTTCTGTCCAAGACGCCGATGTTGGGTGTCCTTTTTTGTAGACAGCATATATTTTGTTTTGCTTTCATTGACCGCTAGACCCATCTTTGCTGCCTCGATCTCAATACTCGTAAATGCCCCATTGACGGCCCGCTGAGTTCTTCCGATTATGTCAATGTCATTGGCATAAGCGAGTAGTTGTACAGACTTGAAGAAGATTGTACCTCCGGGGTTGGCTTGTGAGTTTCGTACAATTCTCTCAAGTACTATGTTAAAGAGATCGCATGATAGCGCGTCGCCTTGTCTAAGACCTTTCCTGACATCGAACGGTTCGGTGATGTTCTTACCGACTTTCATGGAGCACCGAGAGTTCTCCATCGTCACTCTGCACAAGAGGACGAGCTTGGCAGGGATGCCAAGACTAGACATGGGTCTGTATAACTCGTCTCTATACACGCTATCATAGGCAACTTTGAAATCGATGAAGAGGTTGTGCGTATCGATTTTATATTCATGGGTTTTTTCCAAGATCTGCCGTAGTGTGAATATTTGGTCAATGGTGGACTTTCCCGGCCTGAAACCGCACTGATAAGGACCTATCAGATTGTTGACGATCGGTTTTAGGCGTTCACATAGTACGGCAGACAGGATCTTATATGCGATATTTAGGAGACTTATACCTCTGTAGTTGGCGCAGTTCAGAGGGTCTCCTTTCTTCAGGATCGGGCAAACGATGCTGAGGTTCCATTCATCGGGCATACTTTCGTCCGACCAGATTTTACAGATGAGCTGGTGTATGCTTCTTACCAACTTATCTCCTCCTGCCTTAAAAAGTTCAGCGGCAAGGCCGTCGGCTCCAGCAGCTTTGTTGGATTTGAGTTTAGATATCGCTATCCTCACTTCATTATGATCGGGTTGACGGGAGTTTTGACTGCCATCGTCACTGTTGAATGGCTCATTCTGCCCGACAGCGGAATATTGATCATCATCGCCATTTAACAGTCTGCAGAAGTGTTCCTTCCATATCCTCAGCACCGACTGCGATTCTACTACTATGTTGCCATTTTCGTCCCTGCAGGCTTCTGTTCTGGCTTTGAAACCCTGGCATGTTCTTTTTACCCTTTGGTAAAATTTTCGAACATTATTCCTGCAATAAAGTCTCTCAATCTCCTCGATCGAGCGCTTCTCATGCTCTTTTTTCTTCTTTCTGAGAAGTCGATGTTCCTCTTTTCTCCTGCGCACGTAGAGCTCGTAAGCAGCTCTAGTCCTTCTATGCAGCGCCGCTTTGTACGCCTCTTGTTTTGCTGCATGTGCTTGCCGGCATTCCTCATCAAACCAGGGATTTCGTTGTGGTGGGCGAGAGAAACCCAGTACATCAGAGGCGGCGTCTCTGATGGCTTTTTGGCAACGCAGCCACTGGTCTTCCGCATTTGCTGCTGGCGGCATAGGACTAAGATTGAGATTAGAAGAAACACGATCGGCAAAGGTTCTGGCGGTCTCTTGCGATTGTAGCTTTTCGACGTCAAATTTCCTCACAGCATTTCGGTGATTTCGCTCCGTTGTGGATATCCGCATCCGTACCTTGGCTACAACTAGGTAGTGATCCGAGTCCACGTTGGCTGCTCGGAAAGTCCGGACACCCAGAATACTGGAAGAGTGCCTTGCGTCGATCGCAATGTGATCGATTTGGTTGACGATTTTTCGATCAAAGGAGAGCTATGTTCCTTTGTGAATATCGAGACGTGGGAACCGCGTACTAGCTACAACAAAGTTTCGCCCCGCCGCAAAATCGATTAGTCTGAGTCCGTTTCCGGAAGTGTTGTCGTGCAGGCTGTGCTTTCCGACCACGCTACTAAAGACTTCCTCTCTTCCTAGCTTTGCGTTAAAGTCGCCTAGGATAATTTTAACGTCGTGGCTAGGGCATTGCTCATACGTCTTGTCCAAGAGCTGGTAGAAGTCATCCTTTGTCGCGTCGTCTTTCTCCTCGTGAGGGGCGTGAACGCATATTAGGCTAATGTTGGCAAATTTAGCCTTGATACGGATAGTCATGAGGCGCTCGTTCACATGCCGGAAACTCAAGACTTCTTGCCTAAGTCTGTCTCCAATGACAAATCCGCACCCGAATAGACGCTGTCCTTTTTGTCTGTAGCAATCGCCGTAGTAGATGTCGCAGTTTTTCATACTCCTTTTGCCCGGCCCATCCCATCGCACTTCTTGGACGGTAATGTCTGCTTTGAGACACTCTAGGGCCTCCGCAAGTTGTTCGGCTGCACGTGGTTTGTAGAGGGACCTAACATTCCATGTGCAGACACGAAGATCGTTGTCTTTTTTACGTTTGCATGGGTCGTCAACAGTAAGATCATCCGTATCAGAGGCTGTTGGTTGCTTCGTAACCAAAGGTTTTTTACGTGGTAGGGAAGTTAACCCGACGGCACAACCCCCAACCTGGAGGGCCAGATCCTGTTTTTTTGTACCCCTAGGACAAGAGGCCGGATACACCGATGTCAGTAACCCACTTCTGGGATATGAGCGCTGCCGTTGGCCCATTACGGGTTCATCCGCCACCAGCTCTTTTTCAATACCCTGACGTAGTATTGAAAATCCTTACAGACCTCAGCTCCAAATATGTTGAAGTAGCTCCAGTAAGGTATCCGCTGGTCTGTAGACGTCACCGTTGATTCCATCGAGAGAATTCGTCCGCCGCACGTCCTCCTTCTGAGGACCTCTTGCTAGACTTCTGAGACGCATATTTCAGCCGATCAGGTCAACAAGAGATGCCTCGTCCGGTTAGACATATGCGCGCTGAAGTTCACCCAGATGTGCTTACGCAGGTCTGAGTGTTCAGCTGCACATATATCGTCAGACTCAGCATACGCTCATCGTTAGTTCACTATCAGATAGCTATCCAGTGGGCACCGCGTGGAGGTGATGATGCGATTTTGCCCACCAAAATGGTGTGGATGTTGGCTGTCAATTACTGTGATTTTCAATCATTCAATGTGTTGACAGATGTCAAGTCAATCAATCTTTGGCAGTTTTAGTCATGGAGTTGTTTACCACGCAACAACGAATTTTTGTTATTCAATCTTATTACGAAAATGGGCGATCTGGAAAAGTAAAATTTCGTAAAATTCGTGAATTTTTCGGTCAAAATAATCGCCCTAGTGAGTCCGGAATTCGTGCAATGGTGAAGCGTTTTGAAGAAACTGGTTCGGTATCGGGTCAAACTCCATATTAGCATGTTCGCACATACACGCCAAAACATCACCACTGTGAGCGAAAGTGTTCAAAACCAGCTAGGCACCTCAATTCGTCGCCGAAGTTAACAATTGGGCCTCACTTATGGCACTTTACGGCGAATTTTAAAAGTTGATCTTCATTTGCACGCCTATAAAATCCAAATTACCCAACAATTGAAGCCTTTGGAACACTAAGGTCTATGCCAATAACCTAGCGACAATTCAGGATCTCAAACATAAAATCCAAACTGAAATTGCGGCCATTGACCCACTTATTCTACAAAAAGTCATCTAATATTTTGACGTTCGGATAGTCGCTTGCAGCAGCAGCTGTGGTGGTCACATAAACACTGTTGTATACCATTCATAATTGCCATTGACCGCACTTCATTAATCAATAAAGTTCTACATTAATTTCACAATAAATGTGTGTATAATTTAATGAAAACTTCCACACTAGCTGGAATACACCGCCTGCAACTCCTAATCTCCTCCTCTTATAGTTTGAAAACAGCATCCCTTGCAGACTTGACTGGGAGGATGATTTAGGCTACAAAATGAGTCTCTATGTTTTTGCACAGATGGCTCTAAAAGAGAATCTGGAGTGGGTAGAGGTGTCTTCCCCAAAGACCAAAGCATAAATATATCTCCTTCCGTCTCCCTATTCACTGTAGCGTTTTCCAGGCAGAGATAATGGCGATCAAGGATGCACTATCGTGGCTGACGTAAAATATTTTTACCGAAAGCCAAATCTCGATGAAGTCCCTGGAGTCTCTCACCGCCAGACATGGCACAACCTTATGGATTCTACCGGAGAAGGGGAATCTCGGCTTGCCCCTCGCTACATGCAAACTGTTACTTAGACTTAATAATACACACTATGCTTATTTACATACTTAGGTGGCGCTACAGTTCGGGGTGAACCTGGGCCTCAACAAACAAGCCTCTCTAGTTAGCTCGTTTTTTTAGCTAGTTACCTCCAGTTGCGCACTCCAAGTTGGTTGAGGTCCCCTTGAACTCGTGCGCGCCACCTTCGGCGAAGAGACCCTCTACTGCATCGTACATCCGGGTTAGATTTGAAGACTTTGTAGGCCGTAGCGATAGTGTCCATTCGCTCTACAAATCCTAGCCATCTCAGACGTCCAATACGTAGATTTGTTTGACCAGGTCGATGTCGCTGTACAGCTCGTATAGTTCGTCGTTGAATCTTCTCCTCCAAAACCCGTCAACGCAAACGGGACCGAATATCCAATCAAACATTTTTCTCCGAAGCGACCAAGGATATCTTCATCCGCTTTTAATAAAGTCCATGTTTCAGCGCCGTAAAGCAGGACTGGGATGATTAGGGTCTTATATAGAGTCTCCTTAGTTGTTCAAGATAGGGCTTTACTGTTGAATTGCCTTACTAACCCAAAATTACAGCGATTACGAAGAGTTATTCTTCGCTTGATTTCTGCGCTGCGCTGGTGTTGTTTTCAGAATTTATAGCAGAGCCAAGGCAGATAAAGTCTCTTACTACCTCGTAGTTATAGCTGCCCGCTGTGACGTTCAGTCCAATTCGCTGGTATTGATTGTTCCTTCGTGCTGACAACATGGACTTGGATTTGCATTCATTTATCGCCAAACCCACTTTCGCCGTTCAATGCTTGCAAACGCATCGGTGACACCCCACTGAGTTCTTCCAGTAATGCCAATATCGTCAGCGCATGCAAGCCGTTGTACAGACTTTTGATAGATTGTGCTCCTGGTGTTGGCTTGTGAGATCTCCACAATCAGTTCAGGTACAATATTAAAGAAATCATATGACAGCGCGTCACCTTGTCTAAAACCTTTTTTGACATCAACGGTCTCGGTGAGGTCATTGCCGACCTTGATGGATCAATCAGCGTTCTCCGTCGTCATCCTGCACAGACGGACAAGTTTGGCAGGGATGTCAAAACTAGACATACCTCTATATAGCTCTTCTCTATAGATGCTGTCATTGGCGGCCTTGAAATGGATAAAGAGATGATGATTATCGATTTGGACTTCTTGGCTTTTCTCCAGGATCTGCGAAGTGTGAAGATTTGATCGATGGTTAACTTTCCTGGCGTGAAACCGCAGTGATAGGGGCCAATCAGGCAATTAATAAAAGGTTTCAGCCGTTCATACAATATCGCAGAAAAGATCTTGTATGCGATGTTGAGGAGATTGACGCCTCTATAATTGGCCCGGTTGAGGGGGTCTCCTTTCTTGTCGATCGGGCAAAAGATGCTGAGATTCCATTGATCAGGCATAAACTCGTGTAACCAAATCTTAGAGATGAGTTGTTGTATGCACTCTACCAATACATCACCAGATGCCTTGAAAAGTTCGGCCGGTCCAGCAGCCTCGGGAGCAGATTGGCCTTGCCTAAAAAGCTGACAGCTGGAATGCCATTGTTAACGAGCGTTGGGATGGAAAATGAGGCACAATTTTTTAAATTTCTTACGAACGATCAGAAATTTCTGCTGCCTTTGGGACAATGCACGAGGAATTGTTTGCCTCAATTTCTGGTCATATTTGAATTTCACACGACGAATATGGGCATTAGTCATTTCTGGCACGTTTGAATTTTTTCTGATTTTCCTCAGTAAGACCGGAAACTTAACGCTCTCAACCTGATAGCCTCCTTACAGCTCAAGTCGTACCACGCATTTTACTTTGGCTTAATACTCTCCACTCTGCTAGAAATTAAGGTTTTCATGCCAAGGATGACGATGTTTGTTATCATATCGGCGGTGGCATCCACGTCGCTATCGAGGAAGCATAGCGACCACTTAAATCTCCTAAAGAAGCTGTTCAAGTCTATCCAGTTGGCTTTCTTGTACTGCCAAACTATTCTTTTTGCAGTCTTTTCGTTAACTGAGTGGTTAAGTTAGGATATAACACAGTCGTCTGACGAACCTAGAAGCGACAATACGAGTATGTTGGTAGTATGACTGACAATATCACGAATTCGTGTGGGCTCCTTTACAAGCAGTGTAGATCTCAACATATCTTGCTTCGGGTGTTGTCTGTCCAGAATGTCGAAGCCAACCAGAATTGTGTATATTGAAATCGGCCGCAATAACGATCTCAGTACTAGGAAAATGGGAAACAATTCTTGAGACGGAGTCAGACAGCGCGTCAAACTTATTAGAAGTAGAATGGTGTCTAAGTTAGGACTTCAATAAATAAAGCAGTAGTGAATAATTTCCCTACGGACGCTGAATTTTGGCTATATTTAGGTAGAATATGGTAGGCTACATCACTACTTATGTAAATGGCGAGACCACAGTAAGAAAAGAATAATGGCATCAGGCTATATCCACAGCCCACCCCACCTTTAGTTAGCAATCTGTAAAGAAGTGCACCGAATTACCATCATCAGGGGGAGAGTTATCCCATTTATCCCGCTCAGGGGTAGTCGTATGGAAGTTTCGGTTAAATCGCAGTTTCGGCGGGATGTAGTCCGTATTTTCATGTGTGAAGTTGAGAAGATCAAGGATCGAGGAGTAGCCAATGTGATAACTAGATCACTGAGCTGAGGCTTTTAGACGGATGGCCGCACTGCATGCCAAAGATAGCAGGTTGAACAAAATGTCCAATGCCGCAGAGGCCTTAGTTCTTAGTACACCACTGATGCACATGCATGCAGATCTTTGCACTTTAGGTAACTGAGAGAGGCGGACAACCCTATCAAGAGCAGGCCACCAAACGATCACGCCATAGAGTAGTATATGCCTGATAACGGACACCTAAAGCCAGCAAGTGATTTCAGGTTTCATACCCCAGCTCCTACCTATAGCCTTTTTACAGGAATACAGAGCTTCATTGGCTTTCCTTACGCATTCTAGTAGATTGGCTTTCCAGTTCAGTTTTCTGTCCAGAATAAGACCCAGGTATTTTGCATTAATAGAGAAGGGGAGACTGGCGCCATTTATCATAGGAGGATATTCGAGGTGAACTTTATATTTCCTCATGAATAGAACGAGTTCTTTTTTATGAGAGTTAACCCCCAAATCCACATTTGGAGGCCCATCTAGTGAGCCGAGAGAGACCATATTGGAAGATTTCCTTGAGATTGTCTGGGTGTTTGCCAGACGCAGCAATAGCAATGTCATCAGCATAGGCAATCACCTCACAGCCTGACCTATCTAGGTCCACTAGTAGCTCATTTACTACCAGATTCCACAGAAGAGGTGACAAGACTTCACCTTGGGGTGTTCCACAGCAGGCAAGTCTTCTGGCCGATGCTCCGCCCAGATGTGTGTTGATAATCCTGGGGTCGAATCGCGTACTCCGTCAACGGATGACTTGTAACGTAATTTATATTGTGTTGTTGGTAGATCTAGCAACAACATACATACAAATTACGTGACGAGTTATTCGTTTACAGAGGACGCGATTCGACTCCTGCATGTTAGCAATTGATTGCTCAACACTCCGAGCGAAGCATCCGCTTTCAGATTTACAAGTCCGTCTGTGATTGTCTTTGGTTTGACATTGTTAAAAGCTCCCTCAATGTCAAGCAAAGCCACCATAGAATATTCTTTGATGCTCAGAGATTTTTCAATGATGCGCACGAGTGAGTGTAAGGCTATCTCAACCGATTTGCCTTTTTAGTACACATGTTGGGACGGCGGGAGCAAAAACGGTCTAATGCTCTGTCGAAGGTGGATACCAATCAGTCTTTCCAACGATTTCAGTAGAAGTCTATCGACTGATAGGTCGGAGATACTTTGGTTTCACATGCGAGCTTTTTCCTACCTTAGGAATTAACACGACTTCAACCTCGGTCCACAATTTGGGAATATAGACCAGATTTAGACAGTCCGATAAGATGACTTTGAGACATGGAAGCATAATGTTCTCACATTTTTTAAATTCTGCGGGAATGATACCGTCAGGTCCTGGGGACTTGAAGGGAGTTACTGTAGTTACTATGACCAAGGAGTTGCTGCACGATGGAAAGCAAATACGGGTATTACCCGATAGCGAAACAGCAACAGGAGAACTACCAAGAAAGTGAGTATCCAGTAAGATGTCAATGGATTCCTTAGCAGAGGTGGTCCAATGACCGTCTGGATGTAAAAGGTAGGTAGGTTTCGAAAGGCTTTTAGAGAGGATTTTTCGCAACCGAGAAGCTTCCGAGGACTCTTCAATGCTATCGCAGAAAAGTCTCCAGGAGCGTCGTTGGTCTTTCCTCAGTGAGATTTTATATTTCCTGAGAGACAGTTCATAGATGTCCCAATCGGCTGCCGCGGGGGAGCTTTTAGCAAGATTAAAAAGGAGTCTGCTGTCTTAAGAGTACTGAAATTTGCATTCCACCAAGGTAGTTTCTTTATATCGTTTTAAAAAACAAACACATAAAACACAACCGCGACTATTAAGAACGAACTGTAAAATTTTCAGCGAAATCGGTCCACTAGTTTTTGAGTCTATAGGGCACACACATACGAATATTGCTTTTTATTTATATAGAACTAGCTTAAACCCCGCCCCCTTCGCCAGCCACACAAAAATGTATACGTTTTTTTCCCTATTGTACTATAATTATTACATAAAAAACCGAAACCAACCAAAAATTGGTTGAAAATTACGGGCGGTAATTATAATTATAACAATTTATATAAATCAAAAAACCCTCGATTTATTTTTGTAAATATTTATTTCAAAATATGTAGGTAAATATGAATTTGATATCTTTTGAATACACTCAGATTTGGGGATTTTTTTATTACCTAACTTTATCTAAAAATAAACTTAAAAAAAAAATTACATCTCATAATGCGTACACAACCAAATTGCAAAATGAGAATTCTCATCCAATGTATGTATTTATAAAATAAAGAAAATTTTGAAAATAAAATTTTGGTATAAAAAGTAATTTTTTGAAATTTTTTTATCGTCCTACCGAAAAAATGTAGGACTTTTAAAAATATATATATATTTTTTTTTTGTATTTAAATTTAAATACACCGTGTATATAAAATATATGTATATGTATTTTTTTTTTTGCCCAAAATTCACATTTTTTTAAATAATTTTTTTTATGTAAGTATATCTCGAACAGTTTTTGCCTAAATTTTGTTTTATAATCCGTGATTAATGTAATATTGCTTAAATTTTCATATAATTTTTATATTCTATAAACTAATTGCTAAAATATTGTGAATTGAAAGTTATTTGAAGGCTTAATGGGGATTGTGATATTATGAGTACTTTATATTTCTTGCTTTTTTTTTTAACTAAAAGAAGTTTAGTTTGTTTAATCTGTTGTGGTACTATTCTTAGAATAATTAAATAGAAAATTTAAATTAAAACAAAAGTAATATATATACAAAACGAAAAATAATAATTTAACCTTTAATTAATTAAATTATTATTTAAAATAAAAATCAACGGAAAGTCACAGCTGAATAAAAATCTTTCAGTCATACATTTTTTTTATGAAAAATTGAGCAAATTGAGTAGCTTAAGACAATTTGGTTTTTTTTCTTTTTTAAATTCCATTATTTGGCTTTGAAAACGTTCTTATTGTTGTTAATTTTAATTGCTTGTAGCATAGACAAATAGCAGATATCGAATGTAGAAGGAAAATGTGTCCAATTCATTTGTGGTCTATTATCGTGGTAGATCAACTTTTATACTCTTACTCAGTGTGGAAGTCGGAGCGTTTTTTCTTTCGCTTCGGCCTCTGATTAGCATTACAATAATTGGCTTAGGAGTCTACTGTTGCAGATGTGTACGTATCTAAGTTTCTAAACTAAACTACATTCAGGAGCTATTTTAGATTGAGAATAATACGAGTAGCAGCTTTTAATAGAGGGACCTTACAGATCTCTTAGGTACTCTTACTGTGGCTCACCTTCATCCATCCCTTCATTCATACCTCTGTTGATCTTGTATTTTATCACGCACGTAAAGTGCTTTACAAACATCTTACATACATACAAACATCTTGTGAAAATTAAATTAAAATAGTCTCGGATTGAACTTGGTACATTTTAAATTAAAACTGCAGTACTTAGGTACATCGCTAAATAAACTAAACAATGTAAGGAGGAAATAACAATTCCAAATGCATTTCTAATACAAGATTCAATTTTATCCATTCAGGCTGTCTACAAATCACCGAAATTATAATTCAAAAACATTCAACGTTAGGGAGGTAGCACACGGAGATGAGAATCAACGAGAAGCAACAGATTGAGCGCACATTTAATAAATCGCTCTGACGGAATCGATTGGGAAATAATTGTTATACCGTGGTCAAGTATTCCCCCTTTGTAATTTATTTGTAACCAATTTTTGTTCTTCATTCGACATCTCTATTTATATGTGCTTGAAGTTTTTTTTTGTATTTAGTTAATTTTTTTAAATTTTCAAGTGTCGAATGTCTTAAAAAAATTAATGAATATTTGGCGCAACAGCTAGGACTAGGACGTGCCAGGACCTAGCTTCTCGCAACTACTCATGTTGCGTGCGTATTTTATATTTTTCACACTGAAGGGACCTACAGTTTAGTGTCATATCCGAAGGGGCAATTTGTTTTACGAATGGTTGTCAGACGTATGTTTGTCAGACGTTCGCGAGAGGTGGGACCGTGAAAAATCTTTTGGTGATTTCTGGGATTCGAACTTGGAACCTCACGCGCAGTTATCCGACACACCAACCACTTACGCCACGGCACCCCTGTCGAAGGCCTTACCCATGCTATTATTTTTTAAATAGATTTAAATGATGTACGGGTATAACGTGTGGGCCATCTAGTGGTTTCTTTTTAAATCATAGGTTATTTTGACACTAACAGCTGTTTCCCGCTCGAAATCTTGACAGAAAGTCAGTATCATATCTCCGCGGAACGAAATGAGTCGCTTTACGCTTGAACAACATTGGGAAATATTGAAAACTTATTTTCAAAGTGAGTGCTGTGTAGCCCAAACAGTGCGTTTTTTGAAAAGAAGTTTTGGCAGAAATGAAGCACTCACCGCGCCTGCTGTACGCAAGTTTGTGCTAAACGTTCGTGAGACTGGTATGCTAGTGGACAACACTCATGGTCCCCGTCGTCGTACGGTGCGCACAGACGAGAATGTGCCTGCTGTAGCCAATTCATGAACATCAACTCGTCATCGATCTCAACAGCTCAACATTTCACGCACTAGCCTGAGGAGAATTCTGCACAAAGATCTGGGATTATTCGCTTACAAGGTCCAATTCTCTCAGCAATTGAAAGCGCACGACCATCCGCTTCGTTATCGCTTCGCAGTTTGGGCCTTAGAGCAGCGTGAATTGGACAACGATTTTAGACGAAAAATCATATTTTCTGACGAGGCACATTTTCATCTCGCCGGCTACGTTAACAAACAAAATTGCCGTATCTGGGGCTCGGAAAACCCGCACGTTATTGTCGAGAAGCCAATGTATCCACAGAGAGTGACAGTTTGGTGCGGATTGTGGTGGCATCATTGGACCATTTTTCTTCGAAAATGAGGTTGGGAACAACGTTTCGGTCAACGGTGGGCGTTACAGACCCATGTTAACGACTTTTTTTTTTTACTGAAATTGAAGACATGGATTTGGACGACCTCTGGTTCATGCAGGATGGCGCGCCATACCACAATCGGTCTTTTGCGCACAAAATTCCCAAATCGTGTCATCAGCCGTCTTGGCGATGTCAATTGGCCGCCTCGGAGCTGCGATTTGACCCCTTTGGACTTTGTTTTTGTGAGGAACCGTGAAGGACCGATGTTATGCCAACAATCCGGAAACGATTCAATCAAGGCTAATATCATCCAAGCAATCCGTGAGCTACAGCCCGAAACCATCAACAAGGTCTTGGAAAATTGGAGTGATAGAATGCGCTACTGCGAGGCCAGACGAGGCAGCCACTTGAACGACGTTGTGTTCCATAATTAATGGGAATGTTTGCTCTTACATGGAAAAAATTTCATTTTGTTCATTTTATTGCATTTTCAAAAAGAAACTTGTAGTTGGCCCACCCTGTATAGTACAATATTAACAAACTTAACTAGGCGAACCCCACAGGCCGATCAGTTGAAATGCGATGAAGTGGGAGGGTTGTGATCCCTTATTTTTGGATCATAACCTCGCTGATAAAAGGAAGAAGAAGAAGATTAACAAACTTAACTAGTAACACATTGTCTTTAGAACACACGGATGATTTTTATGCCGAATAAAGGATATGATCTAAGCAAGCAAAATAAGGACAATAATGTTTTGATATAAAGATTCTTGTAGCCTTCTGTATGTTACAACCGTCCTGAGGAATAGGTACGTTGAAATAGTATACCAGCAGCGTCTATTCTAACTAGATGAGCATTTTTCTTTCATCAGAGGTAGTCATCTAGCATCTAGCCTAGCTAGCTACCTATAACACTTTTAGCGAGATCGATGATACTGCGAGCGCCGTCTCACTATGAATGTGGAAAACAAATGCCAGTAAATGGCAGTTACCAAATCTTCAGTACTTTATTTAGCATTTAAGGACTAAAAAATAACTCTTCCTAAGCAAAGCTAACAAAAACGAAGAACACGGAACATCACAAGGGAACATTCTTGAAGTTGAAGATGATGTTGAAGATGAAATGAATAAAGCTTCTTCTTGTAGAGGCTTGGTTGTAGTTTGCTTGAGAAAGACTTGAGACTTGAATGTAGAAATCCTGAGTCGAAGAAATCGATGTGCGTGCTGTGAGTTCTGCGTGAATAGCTTGTTTTGAAATTTTCATTGTCGACTGCTTTCTCGAAAACAGCACCGCTTGATGCGTCAATGGGTTCCGCAGCAAGCGTTGAAAAAATTCCTGAAAACAGCTTTCCTTGGGGTAAATGTCGGCTTGTCAAAAGATGTCTCTTGCAGAACCGTTTACATGAATTTTCAATTGAGACTATTTTGACTTTCTGAAATTAAAAAAAATCAAAGATTAGTCGATGTGATTAAAAATGACCCGAGCAGGTTCCACACCTACGGGTGTTATCGAGTTGAACGTCTCGATGACAAACGTCAAAAGACGTCAACCGCCACACACTTGAGATTGTAGCTCCATCTAGTGTTGAATGAAGTAAGTAAATGTTTAATATTTTTACTCACTCGAATTCATCGGAATTCAAATTTAAATCGCGAATGGTAATAGCGCCCTTAAAGGAGGCGTACGGAAAAATAAAGGCTCGTAAGAAAGGGTGTTGAGGAATTCACTACCGCATAAAATGTCGCACAACTGTAGGCACATAAATTGTATAGGCTCCCGAACGCTACCCCATAGTCCAGATGAATAAAATCAGTCTTTTGTCACTGATGACAGCATTTTCTATGTATTCTAATATTTTTCCATCTGTGTTATATGAAAGGAGTTCCATGATGGTTTGAGGTGGTATATGTATGTGTGGTAACTTGCATGGACTTGGACATTATCTATGGCGGTTCAGAAAGTTACATATAGATCATCTTAGAAGAAATCTAAGTACCTTTTGCCATATCCACTTAAACTTCCCTCAACTATTCTCACAAGAAAAAAATTGCAGTCACGATTCCCGTTGTCGTTTGTTCTCCCTGTCGGGTCTAAGAAACTACGAAAATCGCTACAGAAATCACCAACCATTTGGCGCAAACAGCCCATGAGAGCCTAGGGTCTTACTTTTCGCAACCACTCGTATTGTGCGCGTTATATTTTTCGCACAAATTGAACGGACAAATTAATTGGGACAAACACTTTTTTAAACGTAATTTTAAGTAGGCTATGATTTTTACGTTATTTTTTGAAAATTTTGGTAAGTGGTTCATAAATTAATTGTAACTAATATTTCTTTTGGCTAGGTCGCATTTTTTGTAAATTTAAAAAAATGTTTGGTGTTATTAAGGAAAATGTGTTATTTCATATTAGATTTGTCAAAATCGCGTCATTGGAACCTGGTCATGGATATCTCTGTGGAGAAGAGGGCAAAAATAATTGTTTGACATGAGCACACTGGGAAAAGCATAAGGGAGATTTCGGTTAATGTCGGAGTTGGAAAATCAAGTGTTTCCAGGATTATTGCGTTGCACTAGTCTACAGTTTTGATTGCAACGAGTCGTAAGGGCCATTGCGGCCAAATTGGGGGTGGCAATGGTGTAGTGGTAACGTCGTCAATTGCCACGCTAATGGTTCATGGTTCATGGTTCAAATCCTGATGTCAGCAAGCATTTATTTATTTCTCATGAAATATTTCATATCATTTGTGAAAGCTTGTGGGAACACTACTGCGAAGGCATAACACTGACAGTAGCTTGGGCATGTGGCTGGAAAAATTGTTCGCTCTGTTGATGATGGTTTGCCCTTGACATCGGTTATCAGGAAAAAACTTATGTGAATCAGAAGCAAAAAAAAAAAAAAAAAATAACAAAAAAATCTCCCCACTTATCTGAACGCCACCCCCGGAGAATCTCTGAAGCATAAACAACAGAGTTTCAAGAATCGCTACACCAAAATCTTTCTCTCTCTCTCTCTCTATATCCTTTCCAACGTCTGCACTGTGTGTAAACATGTTAAAGGTATTCATAACCCTTTGATTGCGTGCAAATTATATAAAAAAAAAACGCAAAACGATGGCTCATGATGACAAAGTACTGATCCGAAACAGCGTGATAAATCCTGGAAAGACAAGTGGCGATATTCAGAGGGACTTGTCGTCGGCTGGTATACAGGTCGTAAGCCAAGAAGGCCACTAAAGAAGCAACTACTGACTGACCGTATGAGAAAAGAAAGACTGCAGTGGGCGAGGAAACATAGAAATTGGAATATAGAGGATTGTTATTTCTTCGGACGAGAGCCACTTTGTGATCCAGGGATACAGGGTAAGTGTCGTGAGAAGAAGTGACAATGAAAAACTCCGACCTGGTCATATTGTCCAAGTCCCTAAGCACCCACCCAAAGTTATGTTTTGGGGTTTTTCACCTCTGAGGGTCCTGCAAGTTTCGAAGACATGATGAATAGCACCAGATATGCAGATGTCTTGACCCATATCCTCCTGCTAACTATTCGAAGGAGACTTCCGACAGAAAATACCATTTTCCAACAAGATCTTGCTCAATGCTACACGTCAAAAAAAAAGGAAGCAATTCTTCACGGAGAATAATATCAACGTTCTGGAATGGCCTGGTAATTCTCATTCGATTGAGAATTTGTGAGCCATTACTAAAGCCAGGCTCAGGAAAAAGGATTGCACAACCAAAAACAAGTTGATTTCACCAAATATTGAGGTATGGTTCCATGACAAAGAAATCAGAAATTTCTGAGGAACATAAATACCTTCAATGCCCAACAGAAGACCTCATTAATGCAAATGGGGGGCATATTAATTATTAAACCTAATTTTTGTCCCAATTAATTTGCACAGCACTGTTCAGTTTTGTGCCGTATCCGAAGGGCAATTTCATTTTTTTTTTAGAAGCCTCTCATGACAACAATACTCTCGGATGTTTGTCAGACGGTTGCGAGAGGTGGGGCCGTGAAAAAAAACTTCTGTTTTCTGGGATTCGAACTTTGAATCTGACGCGCAGTGGTCCGACACACTAACCAATAACTAGGAAATAAATTAAAACTCTTTGCTTCTTTCCGTAAGCCTATATAAAACATAAGATTTAAAGATACTACTACTCTAGTATTCGATATCGAGCGTAACACTAAAATCTAGAATTTAATACAAAAATTGCTTTCACTCTTTTTTTTTTTTGTTTGAATGGATACTTTCCCATTTATAACATCTCGCTGTGTGATGGAATTTCTATTTTTTCGGGGAAAGACTCGAACTGGCGGACGCTGTTGAAACGTCCATGTTGTCACAGATGCTATCACATGCAGCTTCTTCACTATCCTCGGTATCGGCATCGCATTTCTTCTCCAATAGGACCGACATTGCCTTTAGATTGCTGGGCTTCTCCTCATCACTGTTGATGTTGAGAATGGTGTCGTTCATCCGATGGTAATGTGGTTTAAATGAAGTACTTGGCCGGGAGTAATCCAAGTGATCGTATTCATCTGGGGAGAAAATATAAAAGCCTGTTTTAAATGCACATTGCATAAGTTTTTATTTTAGAGAAAATGGTTTGAAGGTATTTCTTACCATCGGGGAATAGTTTCTTACGATATTCCTTAACTACGGATGCATTTTTTTAAGATGGGGAGATAAGGAGAAGAAGTTAACAGATTTTTTCATGCAAAAATTTAGAAGAAAACAAATATTAAAATAAGGCATCATACAAATTTAAGGATCATGCAAAGGTGTTAGGGATCTATCGGAGTCAATAAACTACATTTATAGATAATAACATATTTATTGGAAAACTTCAAAGTTAGGCTAAGCTGTAAGTCCCTCTAGGAGACAAAACAGGCCGTCGGTATACAGGAGTTTTGTGAAGCTAGAGATTTATCCAAGGCAAAGAACAAGGTACAATATCTACTGCCAATTCAGGAGAAATGGATGGCAAACAACTAACAAAGGCCTCGTAGGGGCAGCATCTCCCGATATGTGCTGGTCCGCTAAGTAACGAAAAGGAGCCACTGCAGCCGAAAACCTAGCAGCTCTGTTAGTAAGCCCTACTCCCACCTCCTCGTGGTGCCATCTGGGAATTTCTTCGGAAATTCCTAACGGGAGACGACGAAAGGCGAGCTTCCTGCGCCAAAAAACAGAATTAGTGTCGGTTGGTCTGTGACCCAGCGAGCCACAACCGTAAAAAAAAACTATTGCTCCGAAACGGAAACTATCGCCTCGGATAAGGACTGATAATTTGTTGACGACCTTTGGCTATCGAACACGGACAACGATCGGATTCTGGAACGTTAAGACCCTCCTGGACTCACTCAAAGAAGGGCCTTATAACGCCAGATTCCTCCAATTGGAGCGCGAATTCGCACGGTATAAAATCGACATCTTAGGACTGAGCGAGATAAGATGGTACGATGCTGGGGAATACATCTCCCCAACAAAAAGCACTGTCATGCTCTACTCTGGTAAACCAGCTGGAAGTGCACGGAGTTCCGGCGTAAGACTCATGCTAACTCCAGCAGCACGTAGTAGCCTCATATCCTGGAATCCCCATAGTGACCGGATATTGATAGCTAGGTTCCAGAGTAGAGTTAGAAAAATGTCCATCATACAGTGTTATGCTCCGACTCTAGACGCGACTGAGGATGAAAAGGATGATGTTTATAGCCACTTAGGCGCCGCCTACAACCAAATGCCTAATGGGGACATCGTAATGGCGATGGGAGATCTCAATGCCAAGGTGGGTAGCGACAAAACCATGCTTAAGCGCGTGATGGCAGTTCACGGCGTGGGAGACTGTAATGATAACGGTGAGCGGTTTATGGACTTCTGCAATACCAACCGCCTAGTCATTGGAGGTACGCTATTTAAGCATAACACCTGCCACAAAATCAGTTGGGTCTCTACTGATAGACAACGAACATCCAACCAGATCGACCACATTGCGATCAGTCGCCACTTTAGAAATTGTCTCCTGGACGTCCGAAACAGACGTGGAGCTGACGTCGGACTAGAACGAGGCCACCATCTTATGGTAGCTCATTAACGCCTTCATACTGCACCCGTCAACAGCAACCGCTCAAACCTATTTAACATCACCAGGTTTAATATCGACAGGTTCGAGGTTCCCCAAGTGCGCCAACAGTTCAGGGACCAACTTGCCTTAGAAGCAGAAGCAATCAGCAGCATACTGGAAGAGAACATGGATGACCAATGGAGTGCTGTGAAAAATGCTTTTGCGACTGGGGCACGCACGTATGTCGGTAAAAAGCAGAAACACCACCGCACATGGCTTTCTGCAGACACCTGGAGACGGATCCCTGAGCGTACAGAAATCAAGGTTCGGATTGCAGCGGCCTAAGCAGTAGAGAGAACCGAGCTTGAAGCCCAACATCGTGCGAAGAAGAAAGAAGTACAGCGTAGTGTGAGACGTGACAAACGTCAATATATCAACTCACTGGACTCAAGGGCTGAAGAAGCAGCGAGTAGGTGCGACAGTAGGACTGTTTACAACATCACTAAGGAGCTCATTGGCGGTCGAAACTCCAAATAACATCCAGTGAAAAGTCTAAACGGTAACCTTCTGGGGCCTTATTTTGTATTGCGTTTCTATAGCGAATGTATACGAAATTCGGAAATTGACATTTTCTATTTCTATTCCAAGTAATTTAAGTGACGTTTGATAGATGTTTTGACAATCTAACTTTCGGAAATGTTTGGTTTTGAGTTGGAAGCACTTACACCCAATCCGAGAACCATACAAAATACCAATTCATTTTAGAATCGGATTACATTTTCGAATGTCAATCCGAATCCGAAAGCAGTACAAAATAAGGCCCCTGATTTCGGATGAGGATCAGCTCACTAGATGGAGAGAACATTTTGCTACAGTGCTAAATCACTTAGACGATGGCTGTATGATCTTGAATTCGAATGAGCAGTTCGAAGCAACAAATTCCCGAATTCGCACCGTACCTCCCAGTAAAACCGAGATAATAACAGCAATCAAGTCACTCAAGAAAAACAAGGCGGTGGGTATTGATGGCATCCCTGCCGAGCTATGTCAAGCGGCGCCAAATACATCGCCAGATTTGCTGCATCCGCTAATACGGAGAGCTTGGGATAATGAACAATTTCCACAGGAGTGGAAAAGGGGGATGATCATTAAGCTTCCAAAGAAGGGTAACTTGATGGAGTGCGGTAACTGGAGAGGTATATGTGTTCTCCAGCTATAGCCAAAATAATAGCTAAAATAATTCTAGAACGAATTAAAGAACATTTGGATTCAACTCTCGATGTCGAACAGGCAGGCTTTCGCGCTGGATCCTCCTGCATCGACCACATAAACACCTAACGGATCATAATCGAACAATGCGTTGAGTATAGGTCTCCGCTACATTCACTGTTTATCGACTTCGAGAACGCTTTCGACAGCTATTATCAAGGCTACATACGAGGGCTGCAAGTGTCACGTCGTGCACAATGGTAAGGTGTCGGGCGATTTTGAAGTCCAAAGTGGAGTACGTCAAGGGTGCATACTGTCCCCACTATTGTTCTTGGTGGTTATCAGCGATGTACATAGCATTGACGGAAGCTAATTCTGGAATTCGTTGGACGATGACATCTTATTTTAAACACCTAGATTACGCTGATGATGTTTGTCTACTTTCACATCGAATAATGGATCTTCATTTGATGGCCCAAAATCTAGAAGCTGAGGCAAACAAAGTAGGGCTTAAAATAAACACAGCCAAAACAAAAGCCCTGAGCACTTCTAATACCCGCGCTCAACTTAACATTGCCGGACAGGATGTCGAGAAAGTTGATAACTTTCTATATATAGGAAGTGTGGTCTCGGCTAATCGCGGTGGCACCGAACTGGATGTGTGCAGCAGAATCGGGAAGGCTAAAGCTGCGTTCGGAATGCTATCTAAAATCTGGAGAAGCGATCTTATTAGCTTAAGAACCAAGCTACGACTGTTCCGCTCCAACGTAGAATCAGTGCTGCTATATGGGTGCAGTACCTGGAAGGTGGACACCATTAACACACGCAAGCTGCATGTCTTCGTAAACAAATGCTTAAGAATAATCTTGAGGATTTTTTGGCCGAACCGCATCTCCAACGAACAACTTTATCTGAGAACGGGCCAAGAACCTATAAGCATTACTATACGAAGAAGAAAGTGGCAATGGATGGTAGGGTGTCTACGGCGCGAAGACAACTCCATTGCGAAATACGCCATGCAGTGGAATCCGCTCACCCAGGCAGGCAGAATAGCGGGACGCCCTAGGCAAACGTGGCGCAGAACAGTTGAGGAGGAATCGAGCTCTTTAGGAATGAGTTGGAGGCAGCTCAAACGCGTTGCAGAACTTCGAACAAGATAGCGCGCAGGCGTGGTTGACGCCCTATGCCCCCCGAGGGGTTAAAGGATCTAAGTAAAAGTAAGTTGTTGCTGTCACTGCGAGGTTGCTTGGTTCCTAGGGATATGTTCGTATAAAATCGGCTGGCTTGGCTGGCTGGCAAATCGTTTAATTGAACGACTGCCTGGCTAGGTTTCAAAAAAACACGGCAATAGAAGACGAATGCTCTGATTGCGAAAATGGCCGATACAACACATCTTTTCAACTACCCAGCAAAATCAACCGAGTTGCGCTCTGATGCACATTAGGAACGACTTATAGAAGTGGCCCGATTCCTAAGCCTAGAAACTGACCTGCCTCCAGAGGAACCGCAGCTGCTACAACAAAAACACAAGATTCCGAAGTTAAGGACACAGTTAGTGCCAGTCTTGTCAAGGTATATGGACTTCTCCTCCAACCTTGTGAGCATTTGCAGGATTTTTGAAGCCACTAGGTCGGTGGCTAATTGGTGGTAAGCCAGGGTCCATCTTGAAAATTGTAAAGCTTCTGAAACAAAAGTGGGAGCACTGTACCATAGAAAGGTATTCTTTAGAACTGGACATTATCTGGAATCACAGAGATATGGAGGACAGAGGCATTATAGCCCACTGCCTATGGACCTTACCAATGTAGTATACTAGGTGGATTCCTCAAAAATCCAGCGGCGCTTTTAATCTAGAATTCAACATTTTTCATCAGGAATTGTAGGTATGTAGCAGACACAACAATACTAATCTTTCAGTTTCCAATTATGTGTGTGTATTACTCCACATCAAGCACTTCTTCTTAATTTAAGGCTTACATCCCTTACAGAAAGTACTACAAATATGAATGATCAATCACTAGGTAAGGCTACGAAATATTACTAGAATCATGTGTCTAGAGAACTTAAACTCATACAAAGTCCAAAAACATAGAAAATATATATATATAACAAAACAACGTCCAAATTCTTTACGTTTAAATATATATTCCACTTACCAGGATCCTTGAAGCCTTCCTTTTGCTTAATTTCATCATAAACATGCTCCTCCTTCAGTGGATCCTCAATACTGTTATAAACATTGGGATTAGTGAGATCTGCAGTTAAATTCTTCTGCAGCATATCGCTGTTATAATTTATAGAGTACGTTCCAGCTACAAGACATACAACATCAATAAACTTTTCCTAGGAACCATCTCTAGCAACTCACCTCTACTGCTTGCGTTTGAATCATCTCCATACTCCGAATTAGTTCGGTCTAAATTGTTCATTTTTGGCCGCAAATTGTTAAGTAATCGTGTATCTGGACCTTGGAACCCATACACGGGATTATCAAAGTTATGTCGATCAGGATAAGTGCCATGAGGATCAGTGATATACTGGACGTGTTGAATCTCTGTTTTAAGGTTTGAAACACGACGACGATAATAGAATACAACCGCAACAACAATACCAACAAAGAGAATGGCCAAAACAAGGCCCCAAGCCAGACCGGCACGACTAGCTGTTGAGAAAAAAAAAAAAAAAAACTAAGACACCTGAAGAGGTTGCGAGACACCTTTCGAACTTACATTCAATTTCCGCTTCTTGTACTCTCTGGGCAACAGTTGGGACGTCACAATTATTCCCAGTGAAGCCTTGTCGACAGACGCAACCCTTTGCTGCGTGACAGACAAAGTTTTGATTAGGGCAGCCACAAGTATCCATGCAATGTTGACCATAAAAGCCCTCAGGGCACACTAAAGAGGAATATACAGTGATGGTTGCAAGCCGTATAGTCAAGGTATCTTACCTTCTTCACATCGCGTTCCCATCCAACCTGGTTGGCAAATGCACAAACCATCATTCTTCCTGCACCCCACGTGGTTCTCGCAGCGACATTTGTGTGCACAATTCGAGCCATAGAATTCCTTTGGACAAGGTTCATTGCAGTTGGCTCCAGTCCAACCCGGCAAACACTGACACTGTCCCGTTATATGACTGCATTCACTTCCATGTTCGCAGTTACATTTTAGCCCACACCGTGGACCATACAAACCCGATGGACAAGGATTCTCACAGGTAATTCCAACATATCCCGGCCTACAGACATACTCCCCAGTAATATGGTCACAGCTCTTGTTGCCTATAAATTATAGAAAAGCGTAACGGTTCTAAACTTGAATTTTTTTTGCTTTTATTAACAACTCACCATGAATTATAGTCGGGCATTTCTCCTTACATCCAGCGCCATAGAATCCCTTTTGGCACGGCTTGGAGCAATCGTCTCCGGTCCAACCCTTCGAGCAAATACATTTGCCACTCTCCGCATCGCACGATGAATTGTTCATGCATCTGCAAACTTGATCACAATGTTCTCCATAATATCCAGGTGGACATTGGGTTTCACAATGGACTCCTACACAACGTTGGCGGTCATGCAAAACGACAACCCCCACAAATATGGGACCAACAGTACGATAAACAAAACGAAACAAAAAACAAACGAGAAAATAGCGCAATAAAGAAATAAATTAATTTTAATTTTAAAAATAAAAAATAAAAATAAAAGTATAATGAAATGATAAATGCATGTATGAAGTGTGTTGGCTATAGTGGCATGCAGTTTAGTCAGAAATTTAAGAAGACGTTTAGAGTGGCATGCTCTTAATATCAAATAAGAATTATAGTTAAGTACAGTATCTACGAAGGAAACATGCTGTATTTAAGAGTCAGCTATATAGCTCAAGGTATGCAGAACATCTGCGCTTTTCCGCAAAACAAAGCTTAAACTGCATCTAAGCTGCGAATGCCGTTCTGGCGTGTGTTCTTCGGTCCCAAATATTCCCTTCATTTACTCGAAATCATGCAGAAATGATCTGCATGCTTAATAGTTGGCTCCCACTGTGGGATCATAGATCATAGAAAGCTGTTAGCAGAGTTAAGCATATGCGAGTATATATATATTATATACATACATTGCGTGTGGTGTTTTTGTAACTATGTATATGTCGGTAGAACGTGTTGCTAAACAGACTGAGCGGGCTCGTAAGCCAGTTGTACAGACTCCTGAACCGACTGAAAGGACGCTCTAATCAGCAGTGCAGAATCTTGAACCAATCAATCAGCCTTCTAAGCTGATTAAACGTACGTCGAAGTCGTCCACTTGAATGATCATTCAAGATATGAGTTCTATACGCATATGAGAACACACTCCTTAGTGGTTGAGTGCACAAATAAAGTTATCGATTCCACTCATATTTCGAATTTTCTCGGAAGATCTGGACATACACCTCTCCTTTAACCTTCCAGACTACTGCAGCGTTTTCAAGCCGAAATCACCGCAGGTCGCAAAGATGCTGACTGGCTGGCGGCTAGCACACTATCAACACCTGATATTGTTATTTAAGTCAGGCAGCCATCAAATCCCTCGCATCCAGCACTACGAGATCTAAGGCAGTGAAAGATTGTCGCATATCTCTTAACGAGATAGCTGGTCAGTACATTCTCGAATTCGTGTAGGTTAGGTTAGGTTAGGATCGGCCCTCGATGAGGATGTACTTAGACCAGAAAGTAGGTCCATTGTACTGCCGATGTGTAAGACGCGTGGATCACCCTCTTACTCTTGGAACCATTCGCTTCGTTGAATGAAGTCGTGAATTTTAGCCGTGCAGGCGTTGCCGAAGTCATTAAAATCATTGTAGAAGTATTCACCCAGAGTGGCCTTCCTGATGTTGGCGAGCGCAGGACAGGCGCACAGGAGATGACTGATGGTCTCTTCTTCCTCTTCATCTCTGCAGCTTCTGCAGAAGTCGTTATGAGGGATACCTAATCTTTGGGCATGTCTTACTATGACGCAGTGTCTAGTGAGGACATTTGTTATTTTTGAGAGGGTTCCACTCTTGTACTTCAAGAGTCCGATGGACCTGGATTTATTGAGTGTCGGCCAGAGTTGTCTGGCGGTATGACATTGGTCTAGATGTTGCCATCGATGATTGGCTACTTCGATCATAAAATATGTGGGATTACCTACAGCGAACTTGCTTAAAGAAGGACAAATCAATGCTATGATCTTCAAAAGGTCACCACCAACACACCAAAGAAACATGGCGGTGGAGTGATGAAGCTAAGAAGATGAAAAATGAGAAGAAAGCGGTAAAAGTGCCCCTCTAATAATAAAGACGAAAAAGCTCGCCTCGAAGTGGAATACAGAGAAAGAGCGAAGAAGAAGTGCGTACAGCTTCAAGCAGAGAGTACGGACGGCGTGTATCGGGAGCTGGAGAAAATATCTTCGCCGGTTGCTGATGCAAACCAGGCTATCCAGGAGCTGCGAAGACACAATATGAACAAGAGCGCAACCATCTTCAAAATAGTCGCCCAAAGAAGGAGGAATGCTAAGGAGATTCGTTCGCCAAAGTTTATTAACAATGCTCATGGCCAGGTTCTTGTGGATGACGACAAAATTCTGCAAAGGTGGCGACAGTATTGCGAAGAACTTTTAAATGAATATTTTCCCCGGCTATACTTTCCAAGAGCCACCCCTAACTGTGATGAAATACCCGACATTACAGTCGAAGAAGTTAGTGAGGCGGTCAAATACTCCAAAAAACGAAAAGCGGTTGGGCCGGACGAGATGCCCTCTGAGTTCTGGAAAAGATGGGAGACATCGGGTTCAGATGGCTCAGAATTCTCATCTCCTAATTTGTGAGAGGTGACCCAATGCCGAATCAATGGAGGGAAAGTTACCTTCTCCCTGTATACAAAGGGAAGGGTGATACGCGAAACTGTGATAACTACTGATCGATCAAGCTGATGTCACACACCATGAAGATCGTTGAGCGGGTATTAGGTGGCCGACTGCGAAAAATAATACGGCTATCTGATGATCAGTGTGGGTTTGTTTCGGGCAAATCAACCACAGATGCAATCCAAAGTGTAAGGATCATAATGGAAAAACATCGTGATTCCTTAAGGGATTTGCATAGTATATTGGTTGACTTTGAAAAGACATTCGACAGACAACCACGAGATCTGATATGGGTGACGCTAAGACATCGAGGGGTTCCAGAAACCTATGTACAGATGATCATGGACATGTACGAAGGAGCAAAGACAAGAGTAAGATGCCCCGCTGGAGTAACCGAAGAGTTCCCAATCAAAGTCGGGGTGCACCAGGGAAGCGTTTTAATTCCTTTGCTGTTTATTGCAGTCCTTGATTATCTGCTTGAAGGTAAAGTGATGGACCCCAAGGTACACCAGTTATTCTTTGCTGACGATGGAGCCATCATAAGTGAGGATCCTACATCCGGGCAACGAGCACTTGATGTGTAGGTGGACGCTCTGGAGGGAAATGGATATCGCATTAGTTCAAAAAAAGACAGAGTACTTGTGCTGCCCATTCTCTGATCCACTCAGGCCTATTCCAGACATTTATTTGAATGGAACAGTGCTTACCAAGTGCAAAAAGTTCAAATATCTGAGATCTATGATCAATAGCAAAGCAACATGTGATGACGACATCAATCATTGCGTAAGCGTAGGGTGGGTAAAGTGCCGCGAAATCTCCGCTATCTTCTGTCACCGAAAAATGCCCCCTAAGTTGAAGGGAAGGCTCTACACCGTAGTTGTGCATCCAGCGTTCACATACGGTTCACAATGGTGAACGATGTACAAAAAGTATGAGAGCAAATTAACGGCAGCTGAGATGAAGATGCTTCGCATGGCAGCAGGAGTGACAAAGCTTGATCGAACAACAAATTTGAAGATGCGTAGAAGACTTCACCTGAAGGAAACCATCTTATGATAAATAGAGCGCGAATGGCTTAGCTGGTATTGCCACGTTCAAAGAAGAGATCATTTGAATCCTGTTAAAAGTACAATATCAATGAACATTCCAAAGACATCGCGAGGCAGGCTAGGCAGGCCTATAAACGCCTGGATCACACAAATGCGACGACATCGGCATTTCATTAGCCTCAGTAACCGAGTGATCCAAAATCGGGAGATCTGCCGATATTTTCTGAGGTCAAATAGGCGAACCCCAAAGGTGGATCAGTAGAATTGCGGTTAAGTGGAAAGGTTATGATCCCTTGTGTTCGGATCATAAGCTCGCTAAAATAGGAAGAAGAAGAAAAAGCGACTATTAGCGATCAAGGAAACGAAGAAGTGTCTGTCTGTCTTGATTAGCTGCCAGAATCTATAGCTCCAATAAATTGGTCCAACTGCAGGTGAAGCAACCTGTGTATGCCACTACGCTACTGAGCCATGCCGAAAATTTGTTAAACGATCTAAACTTATTCATCACTTCATATTGTATACCAGTGACGTTACGCGGAATTTATTTGCCAATGAAATATAAATGGCTCTGAGACAGTACCGTTGCCAAACTTATGGATGCAGGAAAGGTAGAAAAGTTTTGAATAAGTCTATGATTGTGAAGAACAGAGAGCCAGAGCTACTGAATTACATTACAGAACTCCAATTAGGGATTGACACACGGATAAACTTTTTCAACCATGGACCGAATATCGAGAAGAAGATGCGCTGTAATGTGGTAGTAAGATCATTATGGGTTTTCACGGCAATTCAAGACCAAGAGAGACGAGTTGGCATGAGCAACATTTGTCCATGATCTAGAACAGAACGTCGCTGTTGGTAGCTATAACTTGGAAGGAGGTGAGGAGTTTACTTACCCTAGTGGAGATTTGAAGAAAAATAATCGTAGGAAACTACCAATAAGTCGGCTTGGCACAACAACTGGCTTCAGAACTTCTAGCTCGAGGGACATAATTGATGCCCCACAGAATGCTGGTCCTATCAGTCCTACTAAATGAGAAGTTAGATAGCAGAGAAGATATTGAGAGAAAGGTACTCAGTCAGGAAAACAAATGGAGAAGGTTTAAGATGTGGACGTAGTCGAAAAGGCGAACGCACGTCGACTACATAAGCTCGGCCAGATGGAGTGAATGGACAATAAAGCTCCAGATTAGATGATCTTTGAATCTAAAGCTTGACACGGTAAGGAAGACCTAACCTCTGTTATAAAGACCAAATGCTCGCGGATGCGAAAAAGGCTTGGTTTGGATAATTAAAATCAACGTGCCCGGGATCGACGAGGATGGAAGGCTACAAGGAAGGGAGACAGAGACTATAATCATATAAATGCTGATCTTCTTTAGTTGGATATCTTTCGGGTCAACTGGCAACTAATCTACTTCATGTCGTCCCCAGATTCACAAACTGATTTCCTACAAAATCAAATCTCACAATTATTTGATAAGCACGTTCCACTGAAAACGAAGCGTACTAGACATTGTGCAAATGAGTGGTGTACCAGCGACATTATCCAATTAATGAACAAACGCGATGCTGAGTATAGGAGATGGAAGCGGTTTAGGCTACCTTAATTATATAACACCTTTCGAAGCTTACGCAGACAAGTGACCCTTAAAATAAGACAAGCTAAACGAACATATTTCTCTACCCGTCTCAATAGTAGCCTAGAATCTAAAAAACTGTGGACAAATGTAGGCCGCAATAAAAAACGCGAAAATGAGGATATTGACCCTGATCAAATAAATAATGAATTTTTAAGTTCTCAGACGGCAGTTTCCAACTCTTGGGAACCAAGCCTTATGAATCTCTACAGCAATGAACTAGACCTCTCAATCAATTCCAGTTACGCAACGTTGAGCAGACCGATGTACTTGAAGCGATTCTTAAAATTAAATCCAAATCTGCTGGTGTTGATGAGATTCAGCCCACATTCATAAAAGCTATTGTACTCCACATTCTTCCCGTATTCACTCATGTATTTAACACCGTTTTTCTAACGCCAATTTTTCCTGCCTCTTGGAAAGTAGCAAAAATAATACCTATTTAAAAAAAAAAGGGTCTGGGCACTCTTCCCCGGAATATAGGCCTATTTCTATGCTTCCTTTCCTATCAAAAGTTATGGAGAAATTAATCCACCAGTTAATGATCATCTGCATAGATCCAACTTTATTTGTCACAATCATTCCGGTTTCAGGCCAAAACATAGCTGCGTAACAGCGCTATTGAAGGTCACATCCGAATGGCCTTAGACAATGACAAAGTCATCACCTTGGAGTAATGCTGGACAACAAGCTACGGTTTAAAACGCATGTTGATTTTGTTACCAAAAAAGCATCGCCAATGCAGGGAGCTCTCTCGCGTATCATGCCTAACATCGGTGGTACGCTAGAAGGATTTTACTGTCTAGAGTTATCATATCAGTTCTGTTATATGCCGCCCCAGTCTGGGCGGAGGCACTGAGGACGAAGGAGACCAAAAGGAGACTATCGTCATCATACAGACTCTGTGCGCTACGGACAATCAGCGGCTTTCGAACCATCTCTGACGAAGCTGCATTTGTCATAGCTGGAATGGTCCCCATCGATATTCTCGCAGATGAAATGCTGAGGATATATAACAGAAGAGCATTGAGTCATCACGACGCCACTGGTATCAAGGTGATAAAAATTGAAGAAAGGGCAGCGTCAGCAGCTATGTGGCAAGCTCGTTGGGCTAATACAACAAAAGGCAGATGGACATATAAACTTATACCGACAATCCAAGACTGGATAAGTCGAAAGCATGGAGACTGCAACTACCATCTAACGCAGTTTCTGTCTGGCCACGGTGGCTTCCGCAAATATCTACACCGATTTGGACTTTGGACTTCTGACGAAGCCAGAATCGATATTCTCGCAGATGAAATGCTGAGGATATATAACAGAAGAGCATTGAGTCATCACGACGCCACTGGTATCAAGGTGATAAAAATTGAAGAAAGGGCAGCGTCAGCAGCTACATATGTGGCAAGCTCGTTGGGCTAATACAACAAAAGGCAGATGGACATATAAACTTATACCGACAATCCAAGACTGGATAAGTCGAAAGCATGGAGACTGCAACTACCATCTAACGCAGTTTCTGTCTGGCCACGGTGGCTACCGCAAATATCTACACCGATTTGGACACGACAACTCACCATCCTGCCCGGAATGCCCAGGTGAAGATGAAGATACGGTGCACGCAGTGTTTTACTGCACACGTTTCACGGCATGGAGAATTACTCTGCCAAGTCCGTCATTACTCCTCGACCATATGTTACGGTTGGAAGAGAATTGGATGGCAATATGTTCCTTCGTAACAACTCTACAAAAAGAGCTGCGGAGAATAGAAAAGCTAAGAAGAGTAGCTGAAGCAGCGGAAGAAGCTGACACAAGAAGCATAGCATAAATTGCTAACCAGCCCCGCGAAGTAATACCTAACGACAGTCCCGCGGGGAGAGTGGTTAAAGTGTGTAGGGTGTGTGTTTCGTACGTAGGCGTATTCCTGGCATCGATTATTCAGGTTTGCGAATCGTGCATGCTAGTAGCACTCGGGCTATTAGTATCTATGAAGATTACACATCCCTGGCGCAATCCAAAAAAAAAAAATGACAATGACAAAGTCACACTCTTAACCTTGGTCGATTTCTCCAAAGCGTTTGATATGGTTAACTATACTTTTCTGCTTCAAAAACTTAAAACTGGTTGCCACTTATCCTCTCCTGCCCTTAAATTAATTGGATCTTATCTCTCTGGAAGAAAACAAGCTGTTTTCGTGAAGAATAAAATATCTCAATTTATTGGAACCAGGACAAGCGTACCACAGGGTTCGATTTTGGTCCCGCTGTTGTTCTATATCTTTATAAACGATCTGCCCCAAGTAATTTCAAACTCATCCTTATACATGTATGCTGACGACGTCCAAATATATACCAGCAGTAAGTTAGGAATGATAGAAGACTGCGTCTGCAGGCTGAATGATGATCTAAAGGAAATCCTTCTTTGGTCTGAGAGAAACCTATTACAGTTGAGCCCAAATAAATCTAGTTGTATAACCATATACAAAATAAAACTCGACTTAAGCTGCCTATCACCTGTCTTCCTAGGAAACTCAGTGCTCCAACAAGTTGATAAGGCAAAGAACTTGGAAATTTATTTCAACAGAACCTTGGGATGGGACGACCACATTCAATTCGTCATTGGGAAGGTGTACGCGTGTCTTAGAAAACTATCTATGACGAAACACTATACTCTTTTGAGTACTAAAATACTGCTAGTTACGAGGGCAAGGTGAAAAGTTCTCGGCCTGAAGCAGAGAAAGAAAAATCAGCAAAGAAAAATATGTTTCCTGCCTGGGTGCACTTCTCATTAGTTCGTATGACAAGTTTCAACTTGTTCTTTCAAGTAGTTTGTTTACACGAATTTTTGCAGTAGACGTCTTGCGTGTTTTTCGTGAAAATGGATAAACTTGAATATCGTGCGGTCATAAAATTCTTAATTTTGGATGGGTTAACCCCTGAGGAAACTCATCCAAAGTTGACAAGAGTTTACGGGGACTCTGCTCCTTCCATGTTAACCGTTAAAAAGTGGGCAGCTGAATTTAAACGTGGTCGCACGTCCCTCGAAGATGACCCACGTGAAGGACGCCCAAAAATCGCAACCACATCCGAAACCATCGAAAAAGTGCATGATATCGTGTTGGACGATAAGCGAGTAAAGGTGAGTAAGATAGCTGAGGCTGTGTGTATATCGGAATAGATGGTGCGAAACATCTTGCACAAAAACTTAGTGATACGAAAGCTCTGCGCAAGATGGGTGCCGCATTTGCTGAATGCCGATCAAAAGCAAATGCGCAAACGATTTTCGCGGCAATCTTTGGACCGATTCAATAGGGATCCGACCGATTTTATGCGGCGATTTGTCACCATGGATGCGACATGGGTCCACCACTACACTCCAGAAACGAAACAGCAGTCGAAGCAGTGGGTGGAAGCCGGTGGTTCAGCGCCAAAGAAAGCGAAGTCGATCGCACCTGCCGGAAAGTTCATGGCCAGTGTATTTTGGGATGCGAAAGGGATCCTGTTAATTGATTGCCTTGAGAAAGGCAGAACAATTACAGACGAATATTACTCCAACCTTCTTGACCAGCTGGATGCCGAAATTCGCGAGAAGAGGCTTGGCTTGAAGAACAAAAAAATCATCTTTCACCAGGACAATGCACCTGTACACAAGTGTGCATTGGCGATGGGAAAACTGCGGGATGTGGGGTACGATTTGCTCGGCCATCCCCCCATTCACCTGATTTGCACCCTCAGATTTCCATCCGTTCCCAAACTTGAAGAAATTTGTTTCTGGGAAGCGCTTCGCATCCAATACTGAAGTTGAGAGGGCCGTAGATGAATATTTTCACAGCCTTCTAGACTCTCACTTCCGAGAAGGAATACTGATGTTGGAGAAACGCTGGACTAAGTGTGTTGAAGTCAAGCGAGATTATGTAGAAAAATAAAACCATTTTTTAACTGAAAATCGCAGTCTTTCATTGTCAGGCCAAGAACTTTTCACCTTGCCCTCGTAAGTCCCTTATTGTGCCAATAATAACATATGGCTGCCAAATTTTCATTGGTTATAGTGCCGAGAGCAAAAGAAAATTAATAGTTCTTTTCAATAATGTTGTCCGTTATGTTTTCAATCCACGGCGCTTCGATCACATATCTTCATATGTTAAAAAGATACTCTTATGTTCGTTACATACGTATCTTAATTATCGAACTATAATGTTCCTGCATCAAACGATGATAATAAAAAGCCCACATACTTATCCAACACGGCCTCGAAAAATGTATGTCCTAAGCCAGTTACTGGTCTAGATAGAGGAAAAATAAAGCTTATGATCGATATCCTATCAACGAGTTAGTCAGATATTTTTCAAACAAATACTTTGACAAAAGGAAGGAACCCTTTAGATGCTTCCCACTGAAGAAGTCGCATGAAAAAAATATGATCTGCTTCCACAATGCCCTGAAAATTGCAAGTACAAAAGTATCTAACATCGGAAATGAGTATGCGTTAGCTAAGCACCAATCGGATACAGAATTTCAACGGGTAAATCATTATACAATAGAGCAATTAAATTTGAAATAAAAATATAATTTAATGACAAGTTTGAAGCGGAAGAACCCACATTCTTTTATATAATCTGCATTCATCGCACACAGCCGCTGGCCATAAATGAATGAAATTTTCTATCACTTTCTCTATGCTAGAAATTTACCCCCGCATATATAGTAGTCAAGTAGAAACCAACCACCATTTTGATCATTAATAATATATGTAGTATAGCGAGACAAATGAGATGAGATAAGAATGATAAATTAGTGTTAAGATGACAATGTGTTCGTAAGAAGTGTTAGAGTGTTCAGTGTTATATATGAGTGTTATGCTGAATGAGACTTGGTCAAGATATGCAAGGCACGTACCTCCCCACTCAGATTTGCAAATGCATCGACCATCGATGGCATCACATGCAATTGTATTATTGAAATCGCAATCACACTGCTGGGCACAGCCATGTCCGAAGGTTCCAAACTCGCATTTGCGTTCGCATTTCTCACCAGTCCAGCCGGCTGAACATGTACACGCTCCTTTGATATGATGAAAGACAAATAGTTACTCGCTGTACGTCATAAGATACCTTTTTTATTAAATACCATTTTGCGGGTTACACGAGGCGTTGTTCTTGCAGTCGCACACCCCACTGCAGTCCTTTCCGAAATGATTCTCATCGCAAGGTCGGTCACATTTGATGTTCTTCCAGCCGGGTGTACAGAAGCACTGTCCTGTCTCTGCAGAGCACTTCGCTCCATTCTGGCAGTCACAGCTTTCGGCGCAATCCTGACCAAATTTACCTTCTTCACACATGTCCTCACATTTTGGTCCTCGATAGCCGGGCGCGCAGAAGCACGTTCCATTCACTGGGGAGCATTTGGCGTTGTTGCTACACTCGCAAGCTAGTTCACAGTTTTTGCCGTACTTTAGGAACGTGCATGGACGGTTACATTGGGAGCTGCTCCAGCCAGTCTGGCATTCGCATTTGCCGTTCCATGGGTGGCATATCTCAGTGTGATCCATGTCACACTCACAAGTTCTATTACAACCCGCACCGTATTTATCTTCTGGACATGTACGATTGCTGCAGTCGAAGCCCTCCCATCCCTGATGGCAGCTACATTCACCTGTCGCCGGATTGCAAACAGCTTCATTTTTGCATTCACACTCCTGGGTACAATTCAAACCATATCGGTTCGATGGACACTGGTCGAAGCACTGCTCTCCCATATAACCGGGTGGACACTCACACTTTCCAGTGATGTGATGGCACGACGCATCCCCAAAGCACTCACAACTGAGCTCACAATTCTGTCCGTAGGTACCATTGGGACAACGATTGGCACAAACCGCACCAATCCAACCTGGAGGACACTGACACTCACCAGTGTGTGGATCGCATTTGCCATCGTTTTGGCAGCGGCAGTCTTGTTCACATTGTGCACCATGCTTTCCATCTGGACATTGATCTTGACATCTTTTTGGAAGAACGTGATGATTTTCCAAGAAAAAATAAAACAAAACACAAAACAAAAACAAACTTACAAAGGTCCAGTGTAACCGGATGCACATGTACACTCGCCAGATACATGGTGACAGCTGCCACCATTCTCGCAGCGACACTCTTCTAAACACTTGGCACCATAACGATCGGATGGACAGTACTCCTCGCATTTTTCACCCACATAACCCTTTGCGCATTCACATGCACCGGTATAGGCTTCACACGTTCCATTATTCATGCATTCACATTTCTCCTCGCAATTTTGACCCCAACGGCCAGGAGGACAGTCTAAAATTTGGGTTGGGAGTGGGGGGAGTTTTGTTTTTAGTTCCAAAAATTTAATTAACGGTTTTAAGTGAGACTACCCAAAGCCGGTGTTACCAAAAAGAAGAACATTGCTTCCTTTGTTGGGAGGAGTGAAGTAACACACACACAAACAAAAAGCGGAAGTGATTAAGACACACTGGGGGAAACGGTGTAACACACTGTGAGGGGTTAGTTGGAGGCGATTGTTTATGCACAAAAGGGGTAAGGTTTTGTTTATAGTACACCTGCTCGTAAGTGATGCCTAGCATTTGAATAAAATAACTGAACTCCATTATACATAAATATACCAGAAATCTATGAAGTTTATTACTAAACACTAAGTAGACACGAATGAACTATTGTCTATAGAGATGAAGCCTTTTTCCAGAAGACCAATACATATTTATCTACACAGTAACCTTATATCATACAATAATCATACTTTTTATATTTTACCACAGTTCTTGTGGATATAACCAGAATTATAATAAATCGTTAAATTTAGATAAATCCATTCATAAAATTCAACAGTACACCTTAAGCCTTTGCCTACTACTTGTGGTATAACAATCTATTATTTCGGAAGCGCCCAGGAGAGGTATTCCAGGACTACGCATGGAGGTGATAAATGTTAAGTTTTGCACAACGGCAATGGATCAGAGTATTTGGATGTCCAAAGCGGTTTAGGTTAGGTTAGATTAGGTTGGATGTCCAAAGCGGTTTAGGTTAGGTTACATTAGGTTGGCTGTCCACACGAGAGTGCAGACACACTTAGACTAGTGAAGGTCCATTGTGATACCATTGATCAACCATTAGGCCACTAACAAAACCAACCGGAGCTTTTGATAAAGCGATGGATGCTCAAGACGTCTGAGGACGCCAGATCACCGAGGTCGTAATGGAAGGGGGCCCTAGCTGGAGCATTCTTTTATGCGACAGGGCTGGACGAGTGCATAGGAGGTGAAGGATGGTTTCCTCCTCGTCTTCGTCCCTACAGCTTCTGCAGAAGTCATTGGAGAAGAGGCCAAGTCTTTTGGCGTGTTGGCCTATAAGACAGTCTCCAGTGAGAACACCGACAACGCAGCTGATTTGTGTTCGCTTTAGCTTGATCAACTCGGCACTACGTTTTTGATCCAGCTTAGGCCAGATCTGTCTCGAAATGTGACACGTTGGGCCGTTTTCCCATCTGAGGTTGGTCATGCTAATAGCGTTCAGCTTTAGTAGATGCTTAGATGTAGCGAGGGGTATACCCGGGGCCTGCCTGTCAAGCAGAATCCTTAGAGTGGTACCCTGTCTGACGAGCGCGTCAGCCCTGCAGTTTCCTGGAATGTCCCTGTGGCCCGGCACTCAGCATAGGTGAATGTTGAACTGCACTGTCATCTCCATAAGAGATAAACGACAGTTTAAGGCGGCCTTTGAAGTGAAGGATTACGATTCCAGGGACTTGATTGCCGTCAGTGAAAATGCTTATATCCCTGACAGATAGTACATTACACTTCAGCCAGGACTGGGCTTCCTTAATCGCCATGATTTCCGCCTGGAAAACGCTACAATGATCGGAGAGGTGGAAAGAGATGCTCAAATTGAGCTTTCGTGATAAATGTTAAATTTTGGAATGGGAACGGATTAGAGTATTTGCAGGTCCAAAGCGGGTTACTACTCGATAGTACAGCTTAAGGCCTTGCCTACTATTTGTGGTATAACAGTGTATTATTTCGGAAACTCCCAGGAGAGGTGTTCCAGGACTACGCATAGATGTGATAAATATTAAGTTTTGCACAGTGGCAATGGATCAGAGTATTTGGATGTCCCAAGCGGGTTACGACTCGATAGTACAGCTTAAGGACTTGCCTACTATTTGTGGTATAACAGTTTACTGTGCTTTGCGCAGGAGAGGTATTCCACGACTATGCACGGAGGTGATAAATGTTAAGTTTTGCAATGGGAAGGGATTAGAGTATTTGGCGGTCCAAGGCGAGTTACGACTCAATAGTTCAGCTTAAGGACTTGCCTACAGTTTGTTGTATAACAGTTTGTCATTTTGGAAGCCTTGCGCAGGAAAGGCATTCTAGGAAGAACTCAAATCGAGAAATTGTGCTTATCGACAAGACGCTGTTATAAATGTCAAACCACCCTCGCGTCGTGTGTGGCTAGGGCGACCGTCTTTATAACCATAGATGGTCGAACATAAAGGAACACAGGGTATGTTAAAGCCTTATGGCTGTCATTTAATAGGGAAATTCTGAAACTAGATAGGTCAGAGTTAAGAACAGACATAGGTATCCTGTTTGGCACTGCCTTCTTAGAAATGCTCGCAGACTAGGACCCACAGACTCAAATTTGGATGATTTATACGTCACAGAAGATTACACACGCTGCGGATTCGAGGGTATAGTCCATAGGCGAATAAAACACAAAGTGTAACCTGGAGGAATTAGAAAGTATTAGCCTAATAGAATTAGTAAACTTTAGCAGAAAAATGAAAAGGTGTTGAAGAATGTAAAAAAAGTGTTGGTACCTTTTAAAGGCAAGTTCCCCTAGCGATCTCGATGGACCCAATCTAGTGCCTGTCGAAAGCGGATTTGTGTGTTTGTGCACATAATAATGGACCTCTCCAAATAGTCCACTATTTGGAAGCTAAAGCAACTAAGTTCATTAGCCAAACAGCAGGTCGACAGAGTAAAGGTATTTCCTTTATCTAGGAAGCCGTTATAAAAACTACAAATTCATGCACTCGTATGATCGGAGGTTTGGTGTGTCGTTTCTATGCCTAGAAACTGGGTAACTGCGGATGCTTCTAGAGTGCATCCGGGCACATTGTTGTGGGTTCGCCTGGGCAGTCGAGGAGGTGTATTGAATTGTGGGGATCGTTCCTGCAATCTGGACACAAATTGGGGGTGGCAATGGTGTAGTGGTAACGTCGTCAATTGCCACGCTAATGGTTCATGGTTCAAATTCTGATGTCAGCAAGCATTTATTTATTTCTCATGAAATATATAAAGTCAGTCCGATCATTTGCAAAAGCTTCAGTGAACACTACTGCGAAGGCATAACACTAGCAGTAGCTTGGTCATGTGGCTAGAAAAATTGTTCGCTTTGTTGATGATGATTTGCCCTTGACATCGGTTATCGTGAAAAAAGTACTGTGAATCAGAAGCAAAGACAATAATAACAAAATCTCCCCAGTAATCTGGACATCACCCCCGGAGAATAGCTGAAGCATAAACAACTGATCTTCGAGATCCACTACACCAAAATCTTTCTCTCTCTCTCTCTCTATCCATCCTTTCCAACGCCCGCACTGTGTGTAAACATGTTAAAGGTATTCATAACCTTTTGAGTGCGCGCAAATTATAAAAAAAAAAATATATTCGGATCGAATCGAGAGGTAGCAGCTTAAAAAGTGACACCAGCCGGAGCGAAGCTGGGTCAGAGAGCCGTCCTGGTTTGGCGTTGTACGAGTAGATAGTTTCGTTGTCCACTGAAGGAGGCCGACCGTGCAAGCACGTTACACAGTTGCTTGATGGATGCACTTTATTACCTCCTTGTATCGCTGTTGATCAAGGTTCTGTTCAGGTATGTATGGATTGATGTCATTTTGGTATCTCGAAAGGGTTTTACGAATGCGAGGCGGGAGTGCCTGGGTTGTTAGTGAGTAAGTGGGATGATCTAGCAGGTGACAGGCCTGAAGATATTGGTTGGAAGGATGCCTTAGCTAACGGTGGCAACGAACTTAAAGCAAAAAGCAGAGGGTGATTGGCGACAACTACTACTCAGATTTTAAGTTTTTTTTTTGTGAAAGCGTATTTCTGTTCTCTAGACTGCATTGGACTTGAGCAAGATCTGTGCTCAGATATGAAGAGTGCTTTGCTTACACGACAGAAAGACTCGAGACCAATGGGGTGGGTTGAGGCACGGATATTGGTTAGCGAGTCGGCCATCTCGGCCATATGATCTTTGTGTGTTCAGGGTCACCGAGAGGATCGAATATTTCCGACCCTTATCTTCTATCCAATTTTGGAAAAATCTGTATATCTACGTACGAGTATTCCAATGGATATGGCCCATTCATCTCTTTGGGAATAAGATGCAGTGAGAATGGACCACAGACGCTCAGTCTTACAAATACAACTAGATTCGTTTCAGCTAAGTGTAGTGATTGCGTTAGTTTTTGTGCATCAGACAACTGCTGCATGGAGTAGGGTAGGTCTCATGATCAAGGTATGTATATTCATGTGCAGGAAGCAGCATTTTATAACCTTGTTTCTGGTCCTTTCCGTAGATGAGGTGGTAGATACAAAGTGCTCGAATGGCTCTTAGGAGGCAATCATCTTAATCGGAACCGGAACAAAATTAACATGTGGCGCATGCTGCAGCAGTTCTGTTACGAAGCTTTAAAATTTGTAAGAACGATTATCACTATGTGAGTCGTCAGCATATTCAATAATCTTCATCACTTGGGCTTCAGACCAGCAGTGGAGTCATATGAGGTGTTATTGAATGTATCTTCAATATCCTTCCAAAAAGCAATAGGATCAAACGCATTTATATTGAGGGAAACTTCGGTTTTGCTTACTAAATTATTTAGCGGTGACTCAGCAGATTTACCTGTATGTCGGGAGTTGCAGAATCGAATTTTTCTTTAATGTGTTTGTCAGTCATCTTTTTAAAGTTTTAGAGTGAGGCTGGTGGACGAACAATTCCAAGCCTTAGGAAGACAGTTGCCTTGCAATTGACACTAGTAAGTGTGGAGACTACATCTATATGTCAGCGCCTTGTTAAGATAAGTCTCAAGTATGATGTAATGGCCTGTAGCTTTAAACTCATTTAGGGAAGAAATGCCCCACATGGTGGCATCGCCATTATAACATCAATCCAATCTTCTTTGGTCGGTAAAGCAAGCTGCTTTAGATGATGTAATATTCTAATTCAAGTATGATTGATTCTTGTTAGAGGATGTTAAGTAAGATCTTAATGATCTTTATCTTAAATCGAGTCTAACTTTCACTATATTTGATGAGTGAGTCTGAAAAACAGGAACAGGAGCAAGAACTTTGTGCAAACGACATTCTGAAGTTAGATATGTTTCGAAGAAGTATATTTTCTGCGAAGAGATTTATTTGTATTTCACTCTATTAAATCGTTTCTGTAGTCTAGGTGCTTCCGTACTCAGGGCGTTCGCTTTGGGATTTTTTGTTTTTTTAGTTTACGGGGGCGATTGCCGCAGTAGTAACACAGCTAGCACCCTGATAAGGATACTTCTAAAACGTATAGCTCGCCGGTCTCCCAATCAGTGCTCAAGGATACACCGAAGATTAATCACACGTTACAGAAGGCAGAAATTTCTAGTCGGCCATACGAGTATATGATGCAATGGAAATAACCAAGCTGATAGAAGAGTTGACTGTCTTAAACAGAAATGAGTCGAAAAAGGCCTAGTGGGACGTTGTTTACGCACTGTGCTCTACAAGGGGTGATAAGACCAAAATCAATAAATTCATACGGTTATCTTCAAATGGATTTCAGTACAATTTCTGTCCTAAGCCTATTACATGCAATCAAACGGCCAAGATATCTGAACAACATAAAGAAAAACCTTTCAAAATAGCAAGTATTGTAACGAAGTGTTACATTTTTATCGCCTTCACTACATTACGTTATCTTGGCCGCCACTGTATGCATCCTTAGCTGTTTGCACATAATCAACAACATCTAGCGATGATCACGCCATCCGACCATGACCACTTCTCTCAGTCCTACCCAAGGTTGATTGCTAAAATAAATTACATACGTTCTATGTATTCTTACAGGAATTTATATAAAGTGGAGATTGAGAGATGCGGTTGGGAGAGTCCGCTCCGTGCTATTAATCATACCAATTCGGAGTAGGCGACCAGGCTCCCTGAGAGGTTCCCCTCACGATCTTTTTTAACATCTTCTATACGGTGATTCTACGATTTTTTTTAGATCTACTACTACATAGCCGGCCCGAAGTCCTTTTTAAGTTTCCTTCATCTGGGAAAAATAAGTCTGGTCCGACGGAGCGGATTTGCTGCTGCTAAGCCTGCCTTCTGCAAGAATTATCATATGTCCGAAACCACCCCACCACCGAGTCAAGAACTGCCCCTCAAAAGCAGGAACCGATTCCGAAACCGCTTCTCAAACGGCAGGAATTGAGTCCGTAAGCGCCACCAAAAGGCATGAACCGAGTCCGAAACCACCCCTCAGTGGGGTGGCAATGGTGTAGTGGTAACGTCGTCAATTGCCTCGCTAATGGTTCATGGTTTAAATCCTGACGGCAGCAAGCTTTTATTTATTTCTCATGAAATATATAGTCAGTCCGATCAATTGCGAAACCTTGTGTAAACACTACTGCGATGGCATAGCACTGGCAATAGCTTGATCATATGGCTGGATAAATTGGTTGCTCTGCTGGATGATTGATATGCCTATGACGTCCATCGATGGAATCAAAAAAAATACTGTGAATCAGAAGCAAAGACAAAAATTGTAAAACTCTACCCAATTATCTGGACGCCACACCCGGAGTTTCTCTGAAGCATAAACAACTAAGCTTCAAACCACTACACCAAATCTTTCTCTATCTACCACCTTGATCAAAAAGTTCCCGGAATAAAAACCGTGTGGCGCTCCCATCGTTCCGATTTGAGTTCTTTGCTAAGTTGATACATCTGTTGTTGATATTCCCTCTAAATCTTAGCGTCATAGCTTGACATTTGCAAAAGTTACGTAGCCAAGAGTACATCTATCTCTGTGTGCGTTGGCGATTTTTTACCAGACCAGAATTTTCGGCAGAAAACTCGTGGATTTTGCACCATGATAACGCACCGTCGCACAGTGCCATCATTGTTCGTAATTTTTTGACGAGAAATGCAACAAATTCCATCCAACAGCCACCGAATTAACCTGATTTGGCTCCCTGTGACTTCTTTCTGTTCAATCGAGTTAAAAAACCATTACGGGGAACGCGTTTCAGCAGCCGAGAGGAAGTAATGGAAAAATCGCAGGAAGCACTGATGGACATACCGAAAAGCGAATATAAAAAATGTTTCCAAGATTGGATCAAGCGCTGGCATAAGTGTGTTGCAGTCGATGGGGATTACTTTGAAGGGGACAATATAGATTTAGATGAATAAACTTGTATTTTTAATTTTCTGAATAAATTCCGGGAACTTTTTGATCAAGGTGGTATATCTATTCTTTCTAACGCCCGCACTGTGTGTAAGAATGTTAAGGGTATTCATAACCCCTTGAGTGCGTGCAAATTATAAAAAAAGGCAGAATATAATGCAAAACTGCTCCTCAAAAGGCAGGAACTGAATCCCGTGTTCCGAACAACACTCCGTGCCATGAGGCTGCCGAAAGACGGATCTGTAAGGCCGGAATTAAGATAGACGTAAGTATAAGAATTATTAACCTTCAACAGTTCGATTGTTAAAAAAAAGAAGTGTACATCGTATATTTATTTGGTTAGTACTACCTCGTGCCAAAGTTTAGGTATTTCTTTGGTTAATCCTGGAACCGGCGAGCCGACCCCAGCGTTAGAGAAAAATACCGCCACAGTATGTACTATCTGTTGTTTATAAATGAACTTATTACAAACTTTTTTTTAGTAAAACCTTAACCGATATTTATTTATTTTATTTTATTTTATTTTATTCGAGGAACAAGCAAACTAATATTTATATGTAAGCCTCTCTTTCTATG
The DNA here is from genome assembly GCA_945910035.1 of Brachypalpus laphriformis. NCBI lineage: Eukaryota > Metazoa > Arthropoda > Insecta > Diptera > Syrphidae > Brachypalpus > Brachypalpus laphriformis. The sequence goes on from OX246756.1 coordinate 43,875,496, forward strand.
TAACCGCACTGTCTAGCCTTTATGTCTTAAACTACAACCACATTTTATTTATCTAGGCAAAGTTATATATCATTTTATTTAATGGTGGAAGACGGAGCAGTATAGTCAAGATCTAGTGGGAAAACCTCACTAAATTTGAAATCTATTTACTAACATCTAGGTGAGTACATGAAAACAAACAAAAGCTGTGATAATAAAGTCAATTAAAGCAGGAAAACCGAAATATTAATACAAAAAAAAGCAATAAACGCAAACACAAGTTAATTCTCTTGAAATCCCCCCAGGTACAGGTCACGAACATTGGTTATAGCAACTAGAAACAACTATAATACTTACTTATATCACATGCAGGCCCTCCAAATCCATGTTCACATTTACAAGTATCCGGTGAAACACATGACCCATGTTGGCACTTTAATTTGCATACAGGTATGCAACCATTCCCAGATGCGTTGGGCTCATAGCGTTCTACAAAGACAAAAAAATAAAACAAACAATATATATACATACTGTTACTAAAAAACAATTAAATTTCTACCACAACACTCTTTGACAACTCGAGTCTTAGACAGGATTTGCGTCTTGTTAACTTTTTTCTGTTTGAGTTTGTATGTGGAACACCGTGGCGGGACATTCCAACACCAAATCGATACTCGTTCTTGAAATGATTGCATCTCTGTCGTTGTGACTTCCACATTGTAGCTAAAGGTAAACAACAGTTTTAATGAAGTTTTAGTACATATCAGTAGCTTTACTCACTTCTCCCGCCTCTTACAGACATTAGGTCCTTCTAATTCGGTTTCAACTATAACCTCAGCATTAGCAGCATATAGCGCAGCAAAGAATGCTAGTGCTAGCGCTAGGTAGACGAATTTTACCACGTTAGCATTCATGTTTCCATTTAAGCTTCGCGGTTTCGAAATAATTAATAATTTGTTGTTTTTAGAATATATTTAAGTTAAAAGCTCTCAGGTTGGATGGATATGCATTCTTTGCTCTCAAATGCAGTCGATTTCGTTTGGAGCGGCAGTGGTGTTACGTTAATTGGAATTTTACTCGTTCAACATTCGAATGTAAAAGTTTAATGAAAAATTGCTTCGTTTAAGTTGCTATAACTTTTTTATGGCAGCGTGCAATCTGAAATGGGAAAAAAAGGGAATTTATTAGTTTTTTTTTTAAGGAGGGAAACAATTTTGAAAAGATGGGTTCGGTTCAAGACTACCAGATCTTCCTTAAATATTGTTAATACATTTTTGGAAAGTGTCTCGACCAGACGATCCCTAACGAACCATCCTAAGGATGCGCTAAAAAACCGAGTAATTGCATCAATTGATTCTTATTTTCTCTAAAATTGCCATTTCTTCTTCAATTCATTCCAGCACAAGGGTACTGAATCAATGGTACGAGCCCTGCTGATGATTAACTTGGCTGAAGGGTGGAGGAAATAAGCTCAATAACCAACGGTTTACTAGTATGTGGGTATCACTCAAAATGAGCTTTTTTTTTTTTTTTTTTTTTTTTGTCGGGATAGGAAACACTCGACTGGAGCACTCAGACACAACTGGTCCATTGTACTGCCAGAGAGCAAACCCTGATTTACCCATTTTACTAGAATTTCCTTGACTTTCTAAGAAAGCCAAGCAAGCACTTCAGTGATGAGGAGCTTACAGTACCAGCACTCACCACATCCGCACCGAAGATCTGCCACCTGATACGAGCAAAGGCCGGACACTCACAGAGATAATGTTCCGCGGTGTCGTCGCTCTCTCCACAAGCGTCGCAGATTGTAGTGTCACTTAAGCCTAACACGTTAAGGTGCTTGGCAAAAGCGAAGTGGCCTGTCAAGACGCCGATAAGTTGTCTACAGTCTTTTCTGCTGAGAGACAGCAAGAATGCCGCTGATTTCTTACAGACGTCCGGGAGCATGCGTTTAGTCAACCTGCAACCTGGAGAGTCATGCCACACACAATTGTGCTCGTGAGAGACCCAATCAGCAATGGAAGCCCTAACCGAAGACGCTGGAAGACCCAACGCGGGTTCGGGACCTGAGAAAGCCTCCTCTGAGCCTTGTCTAGCAATCTCATCGGAGATCTCGTTCCCCAAGATCCCAGTGTGACCTGGGACCCAGATAAGAGACAGAGAATTCAGCCTTGCGACCGAGTTCAAAGAGTTTTTGGTTTCACGAACTATTTTGGAAGTGGTTAAAGGGTTAAGCAAGGCCTTAAGCGCAGCCTGACTGTCACTACAGACACAAATGCTACGTCCCTTCCACCTGTTCTTCACAACATAGTTCATGGCCATTAGGATTGCATAAGTTTCCGCTTGGAAAACAGACGCATATTTGCCTAACGAGAAGTGAAGTCTAATGTTGTCGACTTCCACGAAGACACCAGCGCCAGACCCTTGACTGGTTTTGGAACCGTCCGTGAAAATACGACTACATTCCATTCCCGGCTCAGACTCTGACCGAAGCCAGTCCTGGACACAAGGAAAGTCGACTCTGAATTTGCGCATCAGCTGGAGTTCTGGTGTCATTGCATCAGACGGCATATCCATAAGACAGGAGTCGTAAGATAAGTGTCGCGCAAGTTCATCAAAGTTCCAGTGTGGAGTATACCAAAAACCGCCTCGCCTAAGACGATGGATGGCTTTGATAGTGCAACCCATGATATAAGTATCAAGGGGAGGTAAGTTCAGCAAAGCGTCTAGAGCAGAGCCAGGCGTACTCGGGAAAGCTCCCGAGCAGCCGAGACAAGCCGTTCTTTGGAGTTTCGCACAAAAGGCAACCACATATTTACGCGAGAGCCCCTTCCACCAAACAACCGACGCATATGCGAGGAATGGTCTTATCATAGCCGTGTAGATCCAGAGAACCTTATTCGGTGATAAGCCCCAAGTCTTGCCAAAAGCACCCTTACACTGCCAGAAGACTGAGAGCGCCTTGGATGTTTTCGACTCGACGTGTTTGGACCAATGAAGTTTCTTATCTAAAATCACTCCCAGATATTTGGCTTCTTTGGAAATGCGAATGGTGACGCCTTTTAGTACTGGCTGAGTCAGACCGGTCAAAATCCTCCTTCTCGTAAAAAGAACAACCTCAGTTTTAAGAGGATTCACCGAAAGCCCACTCCTAGTACACCATTCATCGATCATGTCCAGAGCCGCCTGCGCGTTAGCACAGACCGTCGCCAGGCATGGCCCGACAGAAAGTACGGCGACATCATCCGCATATGCCTGAGCGTAGACGTTAGAACTATTTAGAGTGTTCAACAGAGAGTCGACCACCATGCACCATAACAATGGAGACAGAACGCCACCTTGCGGACAGCCCCTGTTTACCCCTGTCATAACATATTGGCCACAATCCGCATCCACTACCAACGTTCTATTCATTAGCATTGCTTTAATCCACAACACTAATGTTTCATCTACCCCGTGTTGTCTGGCAGAGTCGCACATGCAGTCAAAAGTCGCATTGTCAAAAGCACCCTCAATGTCGATGAAGATACCCATCGCGTATTCTCTCCTATCAAGCGCGCATTCAATTCTGGCCACTAGATTTTGAAGTGCGGTCTCACAGGATATCCCACGCTGATAGGCATGCTGCATCTCCGATAGTGGATGCAGTTTCAAAGCAACTTTGCGCACGTGAAATTCTACCAGTCTCTCCATACTTTTCAGTAAGAAGGATGTCAAACTTATAGGTCTGAAACTCTTGGGGAGCGAATAGTCTTCCTTACCAATTTTCGGTATGAAAGCTACTCTGACTGTCCGCCAAGGTGTAGGAATATATGCCAGCGCCAAGCCAGCGGTGAAAATTCTTTTCAGAGTTGGCAATAGCTGATCTATACCCTGTTGCAGCATAGCTGGATATATTCCATCGGTGCCAGGCGATTTGAAACCATCAAAAGATGCCACAGCATATTTGATGGCCTCATCTGTTACCACGGCTGATGCAATATACCAGCTGCGCCGAGTTTTCTGACTTAGATCAAGCTCAGCCTGGGTAAGCGGGCCAAGCTGCGACCTAGTGATTATCCGATTGCCAGGAAAGTGAGTCTCCAGCAGAAGACTAAAAGTTTCCGCTTTCGTCTCAGTAAACTTGCCATCAGATTTTCTCAGTGACTCCGGTTTGGTCGGCTTGCCCCTTTTGAGAACCTTAACCAACCTGCTGCTTTCACCGAGTGTCTCGATCTTTTCACAAAAATCTCTATAAGAAGCACTTTTCGACAACCGAATTAACTTCTTGTAGTCTTTTTGCTTCGATCTAAAAAGATTCCAGTCACCTTCTAAATTTGTCTTGAGTGACCTATTTAGAAGTTTTCTGGATTCTTTCCTAAGTCGCTGCAGTTCCGGGCACCACCAGGGAACCGGAGTTCTGCAGGGGGTTTTTGTCAATGGGCACGTCAGTTCAAAACAGCTGGTAAGGACACTAGTCAGGTTTTGAACAGCATCCTCAACCTTTCGTTTCGTTCTGAGTTTAGTTGGAGTTTTGACAGATCTGTCTAGCTCTTCCCTAAACCGCACCCAGTTGGTTTTCCTCGGATTCCTCCTCTCCTGCAAAGTTATGGCCTCGCATTCGATTTGGAAAACGATGTATCTATGGTCTGACAAGGACACTTCCGGCAGTACCCTCCAGTTAGTAATTGACTTGAAATACCTATTAGATAAAGTCAAATCAATTACCTCCTGCCTCCTTGCCGTAACAAAAGTTGGCTGGGAGCCAATATTGTTAATTACCATGCCAGACGATAGTATAAAGTCTAGGAGATGGTTTCCTCGTGTGTTACATTTGCTGCTGCCCCAGACTGTATTCTGAGCATTCGCGTCGCAACACATGACTAGTCCCATCTCCCGAAAATGAGCTAAAACAAACAAACTCTGAACAAACATTAGAAATCAAAAATCGAATGCGAAAATCATAGTAAATTCTTCTCGACAAGGTCAGACACCAACCACGGAGTAAGTATTTGCTGCTACTTAATTTCATCTGAATTTCAAGCCACTACACCAAATACACAAACCATGCTACGCCACAATGAACAACGACAAAGTAACATAACTAATTTCGTTGCCACGCTGCACTTACTCAAAGCAGCCAACGTAGTTAAAGAAGATTTTCTCCAATACCTTGACAGTTTTAAGGTCACGGACAAACAAAAGGTATGCGTCGTAGAGGACTACTCACTTCTACTGACTGAGGCCAATACTTCTTACAGTGTCATCTCCTTCCGAACGCCCAAGTTCAATGAAAACCAGTACTTCCAGGACCGAGGAACCCCTAAGTCGGGAGTAATTGACAGAAAGGGGGGAACTTACGTCGGCTAGAGGGGAATTTACGTCAGATGAGAAAGAAGCATATGAGTGATACTAAGAAAGACGGTTTGGTCGAATCCAAAATTCAAAGCTTAGGAATGTCACCGTCTATTTGTACGGAGTACCTTTAAGAGCATCGAATAAGCCTTTAGCAAAGTAAGAGTTCAGGCAAATAATCAAGCCTTAAAGCAGCTTTGAACACCAATCTGTCTTTGAGGATGCAGTGGTAACGTCATCAATTGCAACGCTAATGGTTGATGGTTGAAATCCCGATATCAGCAAGCATTCATTTATTTCTCATGAAATATATAAACTGACTACTGCGAAGGTATAACACTGGAAGTAGGTTGGTCATATGGCTGGAAAATTTGTTCCTTCTGTTGGATGATTGATATGTCTGTGACCTCAGGTAGTCATAAAAAAATACTGTGAATCAGAAACAAAGACAAAACTAACGAAAAAATCTGCCCAATTACGAGCATCTAAACGCCACCCCTGGATTTTTTCTGAAGCATAGCATTTGAGTTTCAAAAGCATTACACCAATCTTTTTCTTTCTCTCTCTATCCTTTCCAACGATCGCACTGTGTGTAAACATGTTAAGTGTATTTATAACCCCTTGAATGCGTGTAAATTATAAAAAAAAAAATAGTTTAACAACATTTCGCATGAATACACTTTCTAAATGGATGCGTGAGATGTTAGGTACGAGGACTGACGAAATACAGCTGGTCCAAAACACATTTAAGGTTTACTTAAGTCAGGATATTGCCTTCCTTAACGTGGGGCTTAGTATTAGATGAACGCCTAACTAAACTAACAAGGTGCAGCGATCTAGGACAGGACCCCCTCCTTGGGTTTTCTGGACAGTTGACTGCTATGAAATATAGGCGAAAGAAAAGTGGAAGCCGTTCAACCGCTGATGGTATATAAAATCAAAACAGAGCATGCATTCCAAGTATTCTACGCTGGGTGTGCACTAATGTAGTGAAATATATCATCATACAGTTTGAGCTGCTAGCAACGGCTTCGCCTTGACATATAATCTACAGTTGGCCGTTAATTCACAAATTACTGAATTTTTGAATAAAATCCGCATTTTTGAACACAGAATTTCGACATGCAGTCAAATTTATCATTTAATCTTTCACCTGGCAATAGTATCTGGTATCGTTAAACTGGTGACGAATAAGTATATAGGTAGGTAGAAGTAGTTACTGCTGCGCACTGCACTGCAGTCCAATTAGCACTTTTGAAAATCACAAAATCACCTGACCATGTTAATTAGATCTTCTTCTTCCTTTTATCAGCGAGGCTATGATCTGAAAACAAGGTATTACAACCCTACCACTTCACCGCATTTCTACTGATCCGCCTGTGGGGTTCGCCATGTTAATTAGATATTGTTGCTTGTTTAATATCCTGTGGCATTAAAGAAACTGGTCAACTCTGTGATCAGATTCAATCCAAAGTATAAGGATCATAATGGAAAAACATCGAGATTCCTCAAAGGATTCGCATATTGTATTGTTTGACTTTGAAAAGACATTTGACAGACAATCACGAGATCTGATATGGGTGGCGCTATGAAACCTATATGCATATGATCATGGACATGCACGAAGGAGCAAACATAAGAGTAAGGTGCCTCGCTGGAGAAACCGAAGAGTTCCCAATCAAAGTCGGGGTGCACCAGGGAAGCATCTTAAGTCCTTTGCTCTTTATTGCAGTCCTTGACTATATGCTTGAAGGTAAAGTGACGGACCCTATGGTACATCAATAATTCTTTGCTGACGATGGAGCCATCATAAGTGAGGATCCTACGTCCCTGCAACGCCCACATTTTGGAGGGAAGTGGGTATAGCTTTAGTTCGAAAAAGACGGAGTACTTGTGCTGCCCGTTCTCTGATCCACGTAGGCCTATTCCAGATATTTATTAAAATGGAACAGTGTTTCCCAAGTGCGAAAGGTTCAAATATCTGGGATCTATGATCAATAGCGAAGCAACCTGTGATGACGACATCAATCATTGCGCAAACGTAGGGTGGATGAAAGGGCGAGAATACTCCGCTATCTTCTGTGACTTTGTTAACGCCCGACTCCGACTCCACAGTCACGACATCTGACAACTTTAAATTAAAAAAAGTTGCACTGATTGAACTGAAAGAAGTGATTTAAAATTTAAAGACGAAAAAAACTCTGGGTTACGACTTGATAACGGCGCAGGTGGTCAAGGAATTGCCGAATAAAGGTCTTATCAAACTGCTCTATTTGATCAACGCTTCGTTCAGATTGCTCTACGTTCCGAGATAATGGAGAGTCGTGGAGATTATAATGATCCCGAAATCAGGTATGAGAAGAAATCATATCGACCTATTTCCCTACCACCGGATATCTCAAAAATATTCGACAAAACTACTTTCTAAATGTCTACAACCAGTAATCGACAAAACACGTACGTTCTTTACCGCGCGAAAACGTGGAATGCGTGATTTTGCGCGCGAAAGAGTGCACGTGTAATGGCACGAGTTGTGCAACGGAATGCGCGTGTGCTCAGTACCGAGCGATGGCGCGCACTCCCCGTTTTAGTAGTACAACTCCTTCCCACGTGAGTGAGTGCACCAAATTAACACTGGCATTGGTAAATGCTACCGCACATTCCAGCGAAAATTGTTGAACTGTTGCACACTCCAGCACGTTCCAGTTTCTCGCGGTATTTCGCGCGCGATTGCCCATTAGACACAAACTCCTGGAGTGTACGCTCCAAGAACGCGTAATTTCGCGAGTGAAAGACTTTGTAACCAAATTTTGGTACCACGTTTCGGGCGCGCGGTATTTCACTCGTTCTTTACCACTCGGCCGCGTACACTCCAACAATTGTGTTTAAAGCGCTTGCGTTTAAAGGCGCCTTTTAGATTGGATTTAGAATCAAGCATTCTACAATTGACCAACTACACAAAATAACTGACGTGATTGAGAAAACTCTCGAAGAAGAAAATATTTGTTGTGGTGTTTTTCTTGACGTCTCACAAGCTTTCTATAAGATTTGGCACGAAGGCTTGGAGTATAAATTGCAACTACTACTGCCACGGCAATTCTTTCTAATTTTACGATCGTACCTCACCGAGAGACTCTTTCGTGTTAAGCACGGAAATGATTACTCTGACTTCAGGGAGATTCCGGCCGGAGTCCCGCAAGGAAGTGTCCTTAGCCCACTTCTATATGTATTATATACGCGTGATATCCCGCAGGAAAGAAACTGCGTCGTTGCCACGTTTGCAGACGATACGGCGATACTATAGAAGCAGCAACTGGAAAGCTTTAACATGGTATTAATAGAATCCACGCTTGACGAATTCTTGGCGTATGTGCTGAACGAAAGCAAATCTACTCACGTCAACTTTACCTACAAAAAAGTGGATAGACTGCCTGTATATCTAAACTCGGCTCAGATGCCATACGTGAACGAAGCAAAATATCTAGGAATGAATCTAGATGTTAAGCTTATGGAAATCGCACGTAAAAAGGAAACGCGACGAGTTCCGAAACAAATATCGACAAATGTACTGGCTACTCGGAAAACATTCGAAGTTGAGCCTACATAATAAACTGCTTATCTATAAGCAAGTGCTAAAGTCTATGTGGACGTATGGTGTACAACTATGGGGTTATACCAAGAAAAGCAATAGAAACATCCTACAAACTTTTGAAAATAAAGTTCTTAGAACGATCGTTAGCGCACCGTGGTATATACGTAACGAAGATATTCATCGGGATCTGGGAATTCACAAAGATCGTGTTCATGGCCATTTGATCTCACGTCGTAGTATATGCCGGCCGTGAAAAACACAGGAACTTTCATTGGAATTTAACCTGTCTAAAGTGGTACATTCCTTTTAAATTACATATGAACATCTTTTTCTAAAAACCACGAGTCTCATTCCACGTTTAAAGAAGAGATCATTTGAACCCTGTTAAAAGGACAACATCAATGAACGTTCCAAGGACATCGCAAAAGAAAGGCAGGCCTATAAACGACTGGATCACACAAATGCAACGACACCAGCATTTGAAATCGGGAGGCCTGCCGATATTTTCTGAGATCAAACAGGCGAACGCCACAGGCAAATTAGTAGAAATGCAGTGAAGTGGCAGCGTTATGATCCCTTGTTTTCGGATCATACACCCCTTTTATGGTTAGCGAATCGAACGTTCGACTCAAGTCGCACTGTCACCGAATTGCTTCTGTCGTGGTATTGCTGTTAGCAAACATTTTCATTTAAATAAAGAATAAGTGATGACAAAGGAAAAAACAATTAAATGTCATCTGTGAAGTGTATAAAGCGACAGAAGTAATTCGCCGGGAGGTTCGACTTGAGTCGAACGTTCGATTCGCTAACCATAATAGGGGTGATAACCTCGCCGAAATAGGAAGAAGAAGATCAACTCTGTGATTCTGTTCTCTGAAATTTCCTTAAGGTTGCCGAAAAAGGATTTGCTTAGAGTTCTTCGAATCTAACCTCGAGGGACGACGCAGTAGAGCGCCCTCCTCGCAGTAGGTGGCGTGCACAAATTCAAGGGGACCTCGACCAACTTGGAGTGCGCAACTGGAGGCAATTAGCTAAAGACCGACCTAAATGGAGAGGTTTGTTGGTTGAGGCCTGGTTCACCCCAAAATGTAGCGCCACCTAAGTAATGAAAATGGCGATATTATCAATCGGTATAGAATTGTGTCACGTTTCAGGCAAAATCTCCGCTGGAAGACACGGGATGAATTAGAAATGCGAAAGGATACTTATATTTTCAGTGTTTCCGAACAGATTTCCGCACAGATGTCACAGTTCATCTTTGTACCCTCGGTATAAAAAATTCTTCATAAATTTATCTCTTTCCCAGACAGCTCTGGATGGAAATTCGACTGTGAAGTTGTGTTGAAAACTGTGTTTGGGAATGATGTAGTAAGCGGTAGATAGTCTGGCGCCAACTTGCTCTTAGAATTAAAGCCTGTGGTACGGAAGGACATATAATGAAATTCGAGAAAAGCTATAAGAAGAGAATAAAGAGTAAATATTCACTATCTTTTAGACAAGGTGGTACTTTCATAGGTTTCATGAAGCTGAAGTTGTGATTTGGCTTGACACTTCCCGCTCGATGAACATCCATGTTTAATGACAAAACGCTCTTAAGCTGACAGAGCTCATAAACGTTTCAGTAAGGACATGCAATCCCTACTAAACATTTTAAAATCTTCACCCAACCGGTCAAGCTAATAAATTCTTTAATTTACCCATCAAAGGGGTATAATTTGGATGAGTAATTTGGAGAGGTTTCCGCTACTAAGAACCCATCATTATTTGACCCATAATCATCTATCCGTAAAAAAAACATTCCCTCGCTGAACAACTGTATCATTACGCAAGTTGACTCTTAATAAACCGCAATTACCATCTATTGACAAAAGTGTAATTATTTACATCGTGCGGCGCGGCAGGTAATGAAAAAAAAAAGCCATTTCCACTGTCAAGGTCATGGTATTTTTATTTACTACTCAAATATTTAGTACACAATCACGGAATGTCAATTAATGAATATCATAGCAAGTGGACTGACAATGAAAGTAACAATAGCCAAGAGCAGCAGTGGCCATAAAAGGCACTGAACTCAGCAAAGTGTTCTTGTTCCATTCAAAGAGGACTGATCTTCTTAGCACCAAGAATGTCACCAATTGCTTGAGAAGTTCAAAAGAGGACAACAGTATCAGGGCAATTAGGAAGATTACAATTGTTATGAGTTGCACTAATTTTTGGTAGACTACATTTTGTAGGATATATTTCGAAGTGTCCGGTGAGAGTTCGTAGAGAAACAATCGATTACGCAGGGTTTCAACGGTTTTGCGAGATTCGTCAAAGGGGGACGTATCACTGTATTCCTCATCTGAATCGGAACGAAAGGTCAGATGACGCTTGGTTGGGCTTGTATGTTGCTGGAACATTGTTATATCGCCTTCATAGTTTCCAGCGAAGCTCGAAGGAATTGTATAGGTACTGAAATTGAAAGGTTATATGAATGAATTGAATAGGGAATAGAATTGATAACCTATGCAGGAAATCTCTGGGTAGACGAGCTCTTTTGGACGGATCTACAGGACGATATGTTCTCATTTTATTTTTAGAACGCTTTATAATTTTCGCTTTTTTATTTAAAAATTTATGAAAGGCTAACACAAATGTTGCTAGAGAAATCAAAAACTCAAATGCCTGGAAGTTTTTAAGACCTGAACAGACTGTGTAACTGAGGGTGATGCTGACTAGAGGGTAGCCAAAAAATTAAATTGTCGATTAAAGTCGACTTAATTGACTTTACAAGGGAGAAGGGAATCTTTATAACATGTGCATAGATAGTCGCACCCGCGTTCCTTGGACCAGAACCTTTTTGTGGGATAGGACCACATAAAATACGGGAAGAACTGAGAAAAGAAGAAGAGAGCAAATAAGTCAAGCCTTGGAATGATATCCCCAACAGAGACAATCGAAAGAACTTCTGGGAAAGCACAACCAGAAAAGAAGCAAAGCCTGTCTAAGACTTAGCAAGAATCGACTTTACATCTTGACATGCATGCTAACAGGTCACTGTAGACTCAAGGGGCATATTAGCAAACTGAGAGTAGAAGGGAACGAACACTGCGGATTCTGCAGTGACCTCGCAGAAACACCAGCACACCTTCTTATGGAATACGAAGCACTAATCCACAAAAGAAGACATCAATTAGGTGCCTATCTCCTATCAGAGACGGATCTACCTTCGCTAGATCCACTTTAGATACCCCGGTTCATCAAGGCAGCTGGACTAGAGAAAGTGCTCTAAATCAAGCATGTCATCGACTAGAGCCTTAGTTTGGGGAGCTCAACAGATATACTGAAGATCACAGAGAACATGCACCTTACAAATCATACAAAAGATAAAATAAATATTTGGCGCAACAGATCTTTAAGTGCCAGGGCCTAGCTTCTCGCAACCACTCATGTTGTGTGCGTTATATTTTTCACACGAATAGAAGGGGACCTACAGTTTTAATGCCGAATCCGAACGACGATTTGAGAAGCTTTTTCGTGACAACAATACTCTCTCGGATGTTTGTCAGACGCTCGCGAGAGATGGGACCGTGAAAAAACTTGTTGGTGTTTCTGCGATTCGAACTTGGAACTTCATGCGTAGTGATCTGGCACACTAACCACTTACGCCACGGCGCCCACTTACAAATCATACATCTACATCCATATATCTGACAGTCGCTTGCTGGTACTAGAGGTGATCTTTCTCCATATACATTGCGTGACGAGGTCCCGGTAAGGAGATCATATAAAAAATGTGTACGATCTAGTTAGGCGGAATACATGGGAAACTTGACGAGTACTTTTCAAGCCGAACCAGCTAATCACTAGACGATGCCATTGGATATGTAGACAATAATTATTATAAATCTAGGGCTAGTATGAATAGTTCCGGATTGGTACGACAGTAAAGGACAATCGATCCAGATAGTGTCTGATAGTAAGATAGTGTCTGTACCCTTTGCAAGGGGAACAAAACTGACTCCTTTAATTACTCATAAATGTTCGTATAATAGTAGATCCAGTTCTCTAACGAAGTTAAATTTCTAGGTGTGACCCTAGGCAGAAAGTTAAATTGAGTTCGCAAGATTTTACGGAAAATTCTCAAGCCCCATCGTTTGTTGGAATCGTTTGGAACCTATATCCATTGCTCCAAAATAGAGACTAACGTTTCTTGTATCGTGTCGTAAGGGTTTTTTGATTTAACCTTAGGGATGCATGCATACCTACATATCTTCTCTGCCAAGCAAGGCGATGGGTTTCTGTGTGATGCCACACAAACACTCCAAACAGAGTAAAGATAAACTGGTGGCTACCTGGTCAGAAGAGCATTGAAAACAAATTAATTTCCGAGTCCGCCAGAATAGGAACAACTGTACCCATCCTTCCAGACAAGGATAATCTAGGTATACCAATCGCTACTTGTAAATTTAAATTCAAGCTGGATGCAATCGAAAGAACAAATCTTAGGTGGACAAGTGGTACAACATGTCTAGCGACTAAGCAGATTTGGCCCAAGTTGGATTTGAAACGCTCTAAGAAATTGATCTCTCTCAATCGATTGCATATTGGATTTATTATAGGTTTAATTAAAGGACACTGTCTTATAGGCAAGCATACAACAAGGCTTGGCGTAAATTCAAATGATTTTTGCAGAAGCTGCATGGACGGAAAAAAGGACGAAACCATTCCGCACCTTCTTTGTGCGTGCCCAGCTCTCTCCCATAAAAGAAAGCTTCAACTAGGACCTTTCTATTTTAATGATTTAGGCTATTTGACAGATTTAGACATCAAGAGCCTCCTTCACTTTATTAGAAGCTCGAATTGGTTCTAACGAATAGGCTGGGATTATATGCAGGCTGGGATTACATGCAGGCTGGGATTACATTCGTCAGCGCGATGATGAACGAATAGAATTCCAGGCACGAGATTTTCAAATTCACTTTATGGATCAGAATCTTCAGTGTGCCGACTTTTAGCTGTGTTTTCTCTGTTCACCACGTATTATTCATTCTATCAAAATCTATTTTAGCGAAAGCAGTCGAACCGGGCAGGCATAAAATGTACTCAATTATTTCCGTTGCACCTACTCTTTGTGCAGAAAAAAACAAATCCTTTTTGCTGTCAGACGTTACAACGAGAAATTTTTTCAATTTCTCTTCTTCTTTTTTAATCTGTCAAACTCAATTTTTCAATCCACGGTAACATGGAAAATCTCAACTCGATCACAGAAAAATGTGTGATTGGATCGATTCATTTCAATCTGCGTTTACGTGGTACTTAATTCAAATTGAATCTGAATTTAATTCGTCATGTAAACGGGGTATATGATTCTGATATGAAAGAATGACGATTGGGGTTAAATAGAGATTTTAAAGCGGAAAGGAAGGCTGGAAGGTTTCGCCTCGAAAAGAAGGACTGTTCTCCCAAAAGGAAGACAGATGGGATGGTAATGTACCTATATAACCGCAAGTCAAGTAAAAGCTACATAACTGTCCGCAAGAGTTGGTTCGAATTCTGATAGACTACATCCATACATACATACACATACATTTTCAATGGCCCGCTAATCCTTCATGAGGGTCGCGGGGGTAGTATGCTCAGGTGGACTCTCCATCCTTCTCGATCCTCCGCCATTGACTCCAACTCATCAGGAGGAATCCCTAGACGGCTCCAGGAGAGATGTCGGACTTGGTCCAACCATCTATTTCTAGGCCTACCGCGGAGTCGCCTACCTGATGCCACGGCCACCATGGCACGTCTTGGAAGCCGGTCTGGGGGCATACGCACTACGTATCCAAACCATCGAAGCATAGATCGTTTCGTTCAGAGAAGTAGCTGCTCAACATTGAGCGCCTCGCGTACTCTGGTGTTGTGTACTCGATCCCTATGAGTTATTCCAGCAATACCGCTAAGGAACCTCATTTCGGCAGCTTGTATCCGCGATCTTATTCTTTCGGTCACTACACAAATTTCATGACCATAGGTGAGAGTTGGAACATACACTGAGTTAAAAACCGATAGCTTAGCTTGAACACTAAGTCCACCCTTCCTTACAACAGATTGGCCAAGCTCTCTCAAAAGTGATCCAGCCTGACCAATTCTACAGGATAACTCGGCATTGCTTTTCCCATCACTCGTGAATAAGACCCCAAGGTACTTAAACTTATCCACCTGCTTCAGTGGAAGTCCACTTACATGCAGAGTGCACTGAATGGGTTTTTTGGATATGACCATTACTTCCGATTTGTTCACGTTGATCTTTATTCCAGCATTATCACAAACGGCTACAAACCTTTCGAGTGCGCGCTGAAGTTCGGTTTGAGAGGACCCAAGGAAGACCAAATTATCCGCAAAGAGCAGATGACTAATCCTTAGGTCTCCCACTTCGAAACATTCCCCGCCACGGCTGCGCTGCAACATCCAATCCATATATAAAATGAAGAGGAGAGGTGACAAAACGCACCCCTGGCGGAGTCCAACGCCCACAGTGAAAGGTATTGATTTAACACCGTTTATCCGAACACAGCTTCTACAGTTTGTATATAAAGACTGAATCGCCCTTAACAGAGAACCATCAATCCCATACTTCGGCTGAACACTCCAGAGTTTCCCTTTAGGAACCCTATTATAATTTTTTTGCAAATCTACAAAACAAGTGTAGATAGGTTTGGCATACTGCCAGGCTTTCTCAAGAACCATTCTGAGAGTGAATAACTGGTCGGTTGTGCTTCTACCGGGACGAAAACCGCACTGCTCATCCCCCAAACTGTCCTCAACCATAGCTCTGGAACGCGTTTCTAGCACCTTAGCGAAGACTTTTCCAGGGAGACTTAAAAGAGATATAGTATACCCCTATAGTTGCCGCAATCTCTTTTGTCCCCTTTTTTAAGAGGAACTATCACCCCCATTTGCCAATCACCAGGTGTTTCACCGCGTTCACAGGCCACTTTAATGACACGCGAGAGCCATTACACTCCCTCTTTACCTAAAGCCTTGATCATTTCTGGCCGAATTTCATCCACACTAGCAGATTTTCCAACTTTTAGCGCTTTGATCACCAAAGTTACTTCCTCTACCGTAGGACTACTTTCCGCCCAACTCTCGACAATAGGTCTGTCATCTTCGGTGCCCTGTTCGGGATTGAGTAATTCTGAAAAGTGCTCGCTCCAGCTGCGTAAGATGCCTGATAGACTATGTAAATAAATATGTAGAGCTCCATAGAAGGATAACCTGGGAGCCTATCAACTATCAGAGATCGATTTAACATCGTTAGATTCACTACAGGTACTCCGGTTTTTAAATGCAGATGCATTAGAGGAAATACTTTAATTCGAGTAATTTCATCGATAATAGCTCTAAGCTGGAAGACTACAATACACCTGTACCCCTGCAATATATCTATATGTCATCAGTATTTCCATCATCGTCAATAAACTTTATAAAGGCATCAAGTAAACTTATGTATGTATGTATGTAAGTGAACTTATCTTGAGAAAAAATGGGTGGGAGTCATGATATGATAGATCTGCTTTTTCCAAACGGTGATACCAACGTCGAAATATCGTCAAAACGTAGACTTGCCGGCACAATAGAGCTGAGTTGAGCTGAACGATAGTTCATGTCAAGAATGTTCAAAAAGGTGATAAAAACTTGAGGGTACTATCATTTAAGTGAAGTTTACAAAAATTTAGCAGCACTCACAATATTGACTTTTGGAAAACGCCAAAATAAGGATCAATACTCAGTCTATTTTGGGTGACGTGACTCAAACAGTAGTACACGAACAGAATCCAGTTACAACGAATTCTAAAAACCCTGAAAATGGGAAAATACCAGTTTCTACAATCATAGCTCCGAACTATTAACAACATTTATCACTTACTGCCTCTATTTTATTTACGTATTTCATCTATTTGCCAAAGGTTAGGTTGCAAGATAAAAAAAATTCCCACTTCAAAGTAATAGTTTAATAAGTTCACTTATAGTCACGTTCAATGGCTCTGAGCAAAGTTTCAACGTAAATACGATAAGATACTTTTAAATTGAAAGCGAACACAACAAGGGGAAAGCATAACTGCATGACCATTCAGCGAAATGAAATCATGTTTCTGGGCACGTAATCCGGTTTATCAAATTTGTGAAGAAAGTCCCAAAGAGTTCTCAAGATTTCGCAATGTGGCAAACTTGAAAAAGGAAAATATTGTGAATACCACTGAATATGCTTAGGCAATAAAAAAAAAAATGCTGACATCATTTCTTCGTGATTTTCACATGCTCGTAACTCCCAGCTGAATTGGAGACCAAGAAGTAATTTACTTAACTTGATTTCGCTTACTTACTTACTAAGGTGGCGCTACAGTTCGGAGTGAACCTGGGACTCAACCAACAAACCTCTCCATTTAGCTCGCTCTTTTGCTAATTGCCACCAATTGCCCACACTAAGTTGGTCGATGTCACGTTGAACTTATGCGCATCAGTTATGGCGAGGAGCTGCGTGTTCCCTCCGGGTTCGATTCGAAAACTCTGCGGGCCGGAGCGTTGGTGTCCATTCACTCTATATGTCCTAGCCATCTCAAACGTTACGCAGTTTTTTGACCAGGTTAATGTCGCTGTCAGCTCGCATAACTCTTCATTGAATCTTCTCCGCCAAAACCCGTCAACGCTCCAAAACCCGTCAACGCAAACAGGACGGAATATCTTACGAAAAATTTTTCTCTCGAAGCGACCAAGGATTTTTTTTTAACTAGTTGGTGACCACCCCCATATGGCGTGTAGGCACTGCGACTAGAGACATCTATTGTGCCAGAAGCCACCTATTATGACAGCAGTACTTCTACTCTCCTAATAAAAGCGATAATTACGGCTGCGGAGGAGTTTCTTAGGTCAGTTGGAGATATGATTTCACATAGTATGTGCTCTGCGGTTTCGTCCTCTTCTAGGCAGAGGCGGCAGATGATGTCCTTCGAGATTTTCATTTTGTTGAAGCGACGAAGGGTATCTTCATTCGCTTTCAATAAAGTCCATGTCTTAGCGCCGTAAAGCAGGACTGGAATGATCAGGGTCTTATATAGAGTCTCCTTAGTTGTTCGAGATAGGGCTTTACTGTTGAATTGCCGTATTAGCTCAAACAATAGCGATTGGCAAGAGTTATTCTTCGCCTGATTTCTGCGCTGGTGTTGTTTTCAAAATTTATAGCAGAGCCAAGGTAGACTAAGTCCCTTTCTACCTGGAAGTTATAGGCGCCCACTGTGACATTCTATCCAATTCGTCGGCATTGATTGTCCCTCCTGGTTGACAGCATATACTTGGTTTTGTCCTCGTTTATCGCTAAACACATTTTGGCCGATTCTGCTTCAATGCTTGGAAACGCACCGGCGACAGCCCGCTGAGTTCTTCCAATAATGTAAATATCGTCGGCGATACAAGCCGTTGTATAGACTTTTGATAGATTGTGCCTCTGGTGTGGGCTTGCGAGTGCCACACAATCCGTTCAAATACAATATTAAAATCAATCATCGTATAAGCGTAGGGTGGATGAAGTGGCGTGAAAACTCCTTTATCTTCTGTGACCAGAAAAACATTCCCTAAGCTGAAAGTAAGATGCTTCGCATGGGATCAGGAGTGACAAAGCGGATCGAATATTAAGATAAGGGGATATAGCGGATATCACGCCTTTCACCCATCGGAAAGAGCCAGAGGCGGATCATCTTTGTTTATAAAAGAAAATATCGAACACTCAGCGGAAATAAAAATTGAATTAGAAGCAATGCAAGTAAGCACGGTACGCGTTAGAAATAGACATTTTGCTTTCAACATTTCGTCTATATATTGTCCACTGCGATGTAAACTTGAAGAAAGTGATTTCACAAACATCTTCAACTTCCTTAAACCAAATTTTATTATTGGTGGTGACTTCAACGCGAAACACCCCTTCTGGGGCTCAAGGTACGCCTCTCAGAAAGGTAGAAAGCTTTATAATGCGGGTATGCAATTCAGTTGTGATTTTTACTCGACGGGTAAACCAACATATTGGCCAACTGATAGAAATAAGATACCAGATCTGATTGATTTCTTTGTTGTTAAAGGAATATCTAGCAACTGTATAAAAGTTGAAGAAAGCTTTGATCTCTCCTCTGATCATTCTCCAATCATTATGACGATAAGCGAAGCTTTGATTAAAAAAGTAGGACCGGCCAGATTAACTGGCGCGAAAACAAATTGGGACGGCTTTAAAAAAGATATTGAAGCAAATATTGAGCTGAGCGTATCACTTAAAACGCCCTATGAACTTGAAGTTGAAGTAGATCGCTTCGTCGAAATCTTACAGGATGCCGCGTGGAAGAATACTCCCAACCTAAAGAGAACCCCGGCCAGTTACATTAAAATTTATCCGCAGGAAATAAAAGAGATGATTAAGGAGAAGAGAAAAGCGCGTAAAAGATGGCAACAAACTCGGGCTCCGCAACATAAAGCACATCTTAACCGTTTGTGCAACTCACTAAAACGATCTATTAAAGACCTTAAGAATAATGAAATACAAACTTACCTAGAAAGCTTAACGGCAGAAAAAGATTCTAACTATTCGCTTTGGAAGGCTATAAAAGATATTAAAAAACCTCAAATTCAAGCCGCGCCAATTAGGAAAAATCAAGACGAATGGGCCAGGCATGATAAAGAGAAAGCGCAAGTTTTTGCCGCCCACCTGGAAGAAACTTTCAAACCGTTTGATGGACAAGCTCTTATTGAAAATATAAATACGTCGTATATAGACAATAGTGTAATAAGAAATGCAACACTTACCGAACTTAAGGAAGAAATAAAGAAACTTAAACCTAAGAAAGCTCCTGGATACGACCTAATTACGGGAGAGATTCTTAAAGCACTACCAAGAAAAGCTCTAATTAAGCTTCTGTTCATTATAAACGCCGCGATTAGACTAGAATATGTTCCCAGTCAATGGAAAGTCGCCGAAGTTATAATGGTCCTTAAGCCTGGAAAACCGCCGAATGAAAAAACCTCTTATAGACCGATTTCGCTTCTTCCAATTATATCCAAAGTGTTCGAGAGAATATTGGTTAGGCGAATACAGCCGGTTATAGAAGGAGGGCATCTCATCCCTGATCATCAATTCGGATTTAGAAGTAAGCATTCTACAGTTGAACAAGTACATCGAATAACACATGTAATCGAAAAATCACTTCAAGAAAAAAAGATTTGTTCAAGCGTATTCCTTGACGTTTCTCAAGCCTTTGACAAGGTCTGGCACGAAGGCTTAAAGTTTAAATTACGACAAGTTCTGCCAGAGCACCTATATAATATTTTGAAGAACTACCTTACGAATAGGCTATTCCGCGTCAAATGTGGAAACGAATATTCAGATTTTAAGGAAATAATGGCTGGGGTGCCGCAAGGAAGCGTTCTTGGTCCAGTCTTATATCTATTATACACTCGTGATATACCGCAAGTAGAAGGCACTGAGCTAGCTACATTTGCCGACGACACTGCTATCTTGACAGTAGGTAAAACGGTCGAAGATACTACAGAAAAACTGCAAGAAGCTTTGAATAGAGTAAATGAATGGACAAAGATTTGGCGAATCGCACTCAACGAGACCAAATCTGTTCATGTAAATTTTACTTATAAAAAAATAAATAATTTGCCGATCTTTTCAAACTCGGTTCAAATCCCGTTTGCAAACGAGGCTAAGTATCTTGGAATGACACTTGATACAAAGCTGAAATGGAAAACGCACGTTAAGAAAAAACGCAAAGAACTAGATAACAAATATCGAGAAATGTATTGGTTACTTGGAAAATATTCCAAGCTTAATATATATAACAAACTGCTTTTATATAAGCAAGTGCTAAAGCCTGTATGGACATATGGTATACAACTCTGGGGTTGTACCAAAATAAGTAATATTAAAATTTTACAAACTTTTGAAAACAAAGTGCTAAGAGGTATTGTAAATGCGCCATGGTATATCAGAAATAGCGATATCCACAGAGACCTTGGCATTAAAACAATCGAAGACGAAATTCAAACCTACGCGAGAAAGCATAGAAGTCGACTAGAAAGTCACGTAAATATTACAGTCCTCCAACTTTTGGAAGAAAGAAATTTACTGCGCCGTCTACAAAGAACCAAACCTTTAGACCTAGCGCGATAAGTAACCGCGTCTAAACTGCGGAGCTAGCAGGAACTTCCAATGGGAAGGTACCTGCAAAACGTCATTATTTCGCGAAACGAAAACTACTTGATAAGTCGAATACTTAGTTGTAGTAAAAATAAAAACAAGTCTGTTTTGAAGGGAGGTTTTTTAGTGGGTAAGAATCCCACACTACTATGAGCACGCGCTGTCGATCCTCATAGTGTCTTGTTGAAGATTTTCACCTACCCTCGGGAAAAAAAAAAAAAAAAAAAAAAAAAAAAAAAAAGCGGATCGATTCGAAGATCCGTGGAAGCCTTCACATCAAGAAAACCATCTCACGAAAAACAGAGCGCTACCGGCTCAGCTGGTATTGTCATGCTCAAGGAAGAGTTCATCCGAACCCCGTCAATAGGGCGATATCAATGAACGTATTTTTTGGTTGCCTTGTTTAGAGGAGATGGACTGTATTCCTTAGCATACTTGCAGAAATATTTCCACTTTCTTCGTCTTTAAGACATTTCGTCGGCAGTTACGTTTGGTGGATGTAGCCGAAGGGTTCCTCTACATCAAATTAAGATTGCGATGCCGATGGAGTATAACAACTTTCATACTCGTGGAAGCAATTATACCTATAACATATGGACTCTTAAACCAATTTTTTTTTTTTTTAATTTAATTAATTAAAAGGAAACCCAAATCTCAGGGCACTCAGAGACTGTCCGTTTAATCGTCTTTAATTTTTTATACTCGGGTGGCTGATGATTGTTGTTCTTCGCTCGGGCTTGGACTTGCAATCATCGGTTACCGAGCAAACACACTATCCACTGTACCATTGCCACTCCCCTCTGTTAGTCGGCTTGCTTGCTAGTTCTTCTTGCCCTGAAAGAAATGATTACCTATTAATTCATACCTTAAGTGGTCTTAGGTTAGGTTAGGTTAGATTAGGTATGGCTATGAGGTTATCATAAAACACTAGGCAACAAAGTGGGCCCATCGCGATCCCTAGGGAACCTTCACGGCAGAAGGCCTAAACCCATTCCCCCAAGAAATTGATCTCCCTTCAAAATTTGAAGAGATCCTTATTATGGTTCAAGGACCTCACCTCCTCCAGGTTGTCGAAGAAGTATCTACCAAGGTGCTTTAACCTTGTCCTGGCAATTCCTTGGCACTCACAGAGTATATGACTTATGTCCTCTGAGGCATGTAGGTCATCGCAGTACCTACAGACATCTGTGTCAGATAACCCTAGTCTCATGGCATGCCTCCTTAGGAGACAGTGGTCAGAGAGTATTCCTATCGCGGTTGTTAGCCTTGATCTATCTAATTTAATCATCTCCCCAGATTTTCTGCGGTCTAACACAGGCCACAAAGCCTTAGACACCCTGTAACCATCTATGTTTGACCATCTTAGATTAGCCGTGTCAATGATTCTGTCACGAATAATTCCCTTAGCCACGCACCCTGGTGGTTTAATGCCACCAATTATGTCGCTACGTGGGAGCCCCGCTCCTCTTTTAGCCAGCACGTCGGCTTGCTCCTTGCCTTCAATATCGCAGTGTCCAGGTACCCAACATAATCTGACTCGGCTCTGCGTACATAATGCCCTAAGCATTGTGCGGCAATTCCTGATTATCTCAGATTTGGTGACGTAAGACTCTAGCGCCTTCAGCGCAGCCTGACGTGGTAAAGTCTTAAGGCAGTGGCAAATGAAGTGAATGGTATCTTAGTGCACATCTTCATCATTGCAATCTCTACATGTACGAGTATTAACATACTCGTAGTACCATATGTCTGGTAATTATGTTTACTAAGCTAGATAACGAGCTTTTGTTCAGTATAGGATTTTCTCTGTATGATGTGCGTCAGAGTGGCCAGAGCATCTTAGTAATTACGCAAGATTCTAGCGCACTCCATGTACTGTTGGCCATATAGTGATCATATTATTTCTAAACCCAAATTTGAGGTCGTAATGTGGAATTTTTATTAACAATTTAATGGTTTTATGCTGAGGCTTCCCTCGCTAGCTAAACAACCTTTTCATTTCTTGAAACGCCCTTGTATTCTGGCAGAAATTTACATTATGCTGGATACCAAGAATGCAAAGCTATTCTTCCCTTTCCTCCCTTCCCTATTACAGAGAGAACAGGAATAATGCCTATGGAAATCTAAGAAGGGTGCTTATACTATCGACTCTAACCATGTGCCCTCAAACTAGACCCGCAGCCATTCGATTGGCTGTTGTGTACAACCAGAGGTCCCTAGATTTTCCCCAAAAATCATATCCTTCCTTGCTTTTTCTCTTATGTTATGTCCGGAGATAAAAAGCTCTTATCTAACACTAGTTTTAGATATTTTATCATTCATCGGTAAACATTTACAAAAAATGAAACCGATTGTGTAGTAATGACTTTCTGTGTGCCTATTCACATTGGCATAGGAATGAAAGACTGTGCGAAAGATGAGTGACGATTTTTAATAAGTGGGAAAGAGAAGGCTTGGTTTCACCGAAAATCCGTTTTCAAAAATAAATCTCGGCGCAAGCATGAATGTTTCTTTTTAAACCCGTTCCGTTTTTGACACACATCTTTATTTGGTGATTGGCAGTCCAGAGCGAATAACTACGTATATGTTACAATGGCTACATAGATGCGAGTCCGATGTTTGGGTTTCCCCAACATTTTAGCTTCGGAATATCCGATGTTTGGGATTCACCGATGTTCTAGAACAAAAATTTAAAATTCGTTCGATACGACTACTTCGGCGATTCCCCATCTGTCAAAATTGCTTTCATTCCAATGACGCATTTTATGTGTGAAGTGAACACGACATGTGGATATGACATTCATTCCCGCGCTAATGTGAACAGGTACTATAAAGTGGCCATTGACATACTATTTATGGACGCTAACATAACTAGCCCTCTTGGTTCGAAGCGGACAAATTTGGAAACAAACCATTTTGAATTTCTCCATAGAATGGTAGAGACACCTCTTGGGTTTGTGTGGATTTGCTAAGTAAAACGGTTGAAATTCAAATTGTTGAGGCATTGCAGCAGATGTCACCTCGAAAATGTGCTAGTTCAAATAATTACCGATAAATGGAACCAACAAAATTTGAATATAAAATCGTTATATATGCATTTTACTGCTCCATAAATTGCACAATATTCGTATATTTATTACGAATTAATTTTTTATGTAATATGCCAATGAAAACACTGTCTTTGCATACCCAACTGCATCCACTCCGAACCAAGAGAGCTAGCGCTAATGCTGGAACCAAAGCGAAGTTGGCTACTAGCAGTTCATATATAGCATGTCAATGGATGTGGCATGTGTATGTTTTCTTGTTTCTAGTGGAATTATAAAATAATATCCGAGTTGGGTATAGCCGGTTGTCTTCTTAAATTAATTCTACAATTTCGAAATTGGCAGGTTTGAATAATAGGGTGGCTGGCTTCCTCTGGTAAAAGATTCATGAGTGGATTAAAGAAGGGCATGACAACTGAGCTTATACTACCTTAAGGGATTCAGCATTTTCTTAGATTGGACCTTGTACTTGACGCAGGCTTTTCAACGATCAAACAAATTAAAGTGGAAAACTACTCTTTTTTTTAACGCTATCAGTACTGCTTAAGGGCAAGCATTTTTTGACGAATATTACTTTAAACTGAGAGAGAAAAATTCAAATCAGCCACTAAGTAATATCCAGCTTGTTACAGTCATCATTTAGCGTGGTGTTAGTTGTTAGTATATTTATATTTATATGGCCTAATACCTTACGCAAAAAGACTGCACAAGTAAAAAGAAAAACAGATTGCATACTAAACAAAAGTATGAACTAAAAATTGATATGCCACGCATAAGTCAAACATTACACTAAACACTTACAACATGAAGAAGGTAGTATCGTTCGTATAATTTATGTTTTAGATTTAATTTACTATAGTTGTAATCAAATTTGTCGCGGTTACTATATACTACCTTCGCCATACACGTAAGAGGCTCATTAGAACCGTAGTTCGTTCGGTGGTAATTCACGCGGAAGATCTCGGTATTTCTGGAGTTGTAGCATCTTACGTTTAAACCGATTTCATTTAGAAGATCCGGCGAGTCAATAAAACCATTTAACAGTTGGTGTAAAAATACTACATCACATACTTCCCTACGTCTCTCCAAAGAATGAAGATTTAAGGGAAGAAGGTGGTCGCAATATGGTTGAAGACGTGTAGGGTCATTCCAGTTTAAATGCTGAAGTGCAAATCGGACAAGCTTACGCTGTGCCGATTCAGTACGGTTAATGTGTACTGCATAGATTGGAGACCATATGTTAGATGCATACTCTAACTGCGGACGAACAAAGGTATTATAAAGCGTCGATGTTATAAGAGGACATTTGAATTCTTTACTCCAACGCTTTATAAAGCCAAGCATTGAATTTGCTTTATTGACAACCTGTTCAAGGTAGGGTAGCTGGCGCTGGGCATGTGCCGAGGAGGTGGAGATTGTTCTCCTCTCCCTCTTCATCTCTGCAGCTTCTACAGTAATCATTTGCTGGGACTCCCATTCTAGTGGCGTGTCTACCTAACAGTTTCCTGTGATTATTCCTACTGTGAGGCTTATGTTCCTTCTATTTAATGAAAGGAGTTTTTTGGTTTTGTTTGCGTCTAAGAGAGGCCAGATCTTTCTGGCCGATACGCACGTAGACAGATCACTTCATTTGTCGTTTACAGTAGCTTGCGCTTCGTTAAACATATGAAGTTTCATCGTATGTATTGGGGGTGCCGGTACCTCTCTGTTGACAGCTAGAGGTAGTACGGTGCCTTGTTAGCTAGGTCATCTGCTTTGCAATTGCCTGGAATGTCTCTGTGTACCGGGACCCAGCACAGAGTGATATTGCATTTGCCCGCAATCTCGTTAAGAGATTCGCGGCAATATTTGACCAACTTAGATCTTATTGTTGGCGTTTCCAGAGCTTTAATCGCTAACTGACTGTCTATGTAAAGGGCGATAGACCTACCATCTATCGGGTACAAAGAGAGTCTGCGTGCTGCTTCACGGTTAGCCGATATTTCAGCTTGAAAAATGCTGCAGTGGTCTGGGAGTCGGACAGTTACGTTTATCAGAGGTACTTCCGAAAAAATACCCAAGCCTGTGCCCTCCGATGTTTTGGAACCATCTGTATAGATTTCGATTGCGGCGTCATTTAGAATGGTACCGTCATCCCATGCGGATCTGTCAGGGATGATAGTGTTGTATTTGATGTTGAAATCAATAAATAGAGATATATAATCTGTTTCTCTGAGATTGGAGTTTTGTAGAATTTTCATGTGGCCAATTCGTGAACTTGACCACTGGAGAGATCCTCTAAGTCTTGGGGCTGCTTTAGATGCTACCGCTGTACTCTTTCTATAGAGTTGGTGTTGCACTTTGTTTCGAGTGCAGGTCACCAGACGAGAACACCATAAAGCAGAATTGGTCTGACCAGCGCCAGGTACAACCAGTGGACTATATTAGTTCGAAGACCCCATTTTGGACCTATAGCCTTTTTACAGGTGTAGATGGCGATTTCTGCTTTCTTGGTACGGTCTAGAATGTTCTGTTTCCAGTTAAGCTTACTATCAAGGGTTAACCCTAAGTATTTTGCTGTGTTTGTAAAGCTGAGTTCCGCGTTTCTAAGCTTAGGGGAGCTATGATCGGGATTTTATATTTCCTAGTAAAAAGTACTAGTTCAGTTTTGAGCGGATTTACGTTAAGCCCAACACTGTCCGTCTATTTCGCTACTAGATTTAGCGTCGAATTCATTAGATCTCTTAGGGTTTGGGGGAATTTACCTGAAATGGCTATAGCGATATCGTCAGGATATGCTACGACCTTGTAGCCTTTATTTTTT
Source organism: Brachypalpus laphriformis (assembly GCA_945910035.1). Taxonomy (NCBI): domain Eukaryota; kingdom Metazoa; phylum Arthropoda; class Insecta; order Diptera; family Syrphidae; genus Brachypalpus; species Brachypalpus laphriformis. The sequence continues at coordinate 43,902,468 of OX246756.1, forward strand.
AGTGAAGTGAGTAGCTTATTCACTACTAGTATCCAAAGTAGCGGAGAGAGAACACCACCCTGGGGAGTGCCTCTGTGCGCTAACCTTTTGGTTGAGCAGTACCCAAGGCCTTGCTAAAATCTGTATAAATACAGTCGACCTGACCACTCTCTTCGACAGATTTGTTTGTAAAAGATTTAAATTCCAACAGGTTCGTAACAGTGGATCTTCTATTCGTAAACCCATGCTCCTTGGTTGATAGAAATGGTTTGCAAGCAAAATAAAAACCCTTACAAACTATAGCCTCGAACAGTTTGGCAGACATGATAGGTTGGCAATAGGTCTATAATTAGATATTTCACCTCGGCTTCCCTTTTTATGTATTGGAATGGTCAAGGCTACAGGTAGTATCGCTACTAAGTAAAGCTAAATGCTCTCTCACGTCTTCATTAGTTATTGAAATTTGGCCCATTGAGCTCTTAGAGAAACCTTGAAGGTGGGGAAAATTGCTTTGGGTAGGTGAATAGGTGTCGGAACAGAAAGATAGGCCAAAGAATGAAGAGAACATATTGCAGACTACAAGAGGGCTGCTGCTTGATTCGCTTAAGTACAACATGTTACACTCTAAGTAGTAACATAGTCGTAGCATGGTTTGGTCAATCGGCTTCAAAAAGCATTCTTTGCACGGTTTTTAATATTTTCAGCAACTCATGTCCTTCTTCATTGATGTATTAATGTATGGACTGCAAATCTCTTTCACTTCACGCATGTTCCAACATCTCAAGCTCCTTTGTTTCACGGCGGGAAAAATTGGAAACTGGTACTTTGATTGATGGTTTTTTACAGCCAGTACACTTGAACAAACACAGATGGCAAGTTTCTATGGCGGATATTTTGATTCTATTTAATACCGCTTTGAAACAAAGGAGCTGGAGATGTTGGAACATATTTTTCTGCAGACATAGTACGAAAGTGACATTTCGCTAGCAGTCCATATATTTATATCCTAATGGTTAATCTGATTAGTAATTCCTCAGGAGATAAAAATACATATAAACATATGTACATCGTTTGATGTTTCAAAAATAAGTATCTGCAGGCAAATCACACGCAGCTGTCAAGAAATTATGTCTAGTAAACAAAACGCTGTCAAAGTCTCTGAACGCAGCAGATTATTAAATTTGCAAGGGAGTTGAATTTCATCGTAAAAAAAACGAGAGACCACACAGGCCCTTCGACACCAACAATCTGTAACGATGGATTAAGTTACTCATTCGCATTTTGTTCTGTCTGACTGTATCCATCAGCAACTTTGGTTGGCGATTATAAATGTAATCAAGTTGTCAGTTCAGGGAACGCCCAACCAAGCCTTAAAATACACAACCTGCCACAGCATAAACGAAACAATCTCAACTACTATCCCGTCCCATGAAATTTGTTTATTATTGATATTAACAACGTCTCCCCCTCCTTTATGTCGTGCAGAGGGCTACATTCGTCAAACAGTTCACACAAACATAAAGTACAGTTCGTGTTAACTTTCAGCACCGAAAGAAGAGCTATACGCTATTATCAATTATTACGGACTTCCGCACTTCAAATCTACTCTCGTATATCACGCAGATAGTGGTCAAGAGTACACTATATCGCATCCATCCCTCCTTCCCTTCGGTAAAACAAACTAAATCAGAAGCACTGTGCTGATTGTTTCGGGACTGTTCCCTTGTTTTCGAACTGTCCGCTGCGAATGCCACTGAGATTTCACGCTTCGTTTGTTTTTTATCTGCGCTCTCCAGCAGTGAGTAATATTCTCATTTATTTCTTCAATCAATTTTAGTTGTTCGCATCAATGACGCGCGATGATGAATCTTTGGCGTCATAAAGAATATTTGCATTGATACACCAAGCAACATAACTTAACCCGCTTGTTTGTCAAACGAGCTGATAAAAATACTTGAGTTGAGTCAATGTTTTTTTTTTTTTTATAGAGATAGGTTTAAGTTTATCTTGGGAACACAGTTTTACACGCTGATCCAATTAGGAACGCATAAAATTGCTGACAATTGATTTTCTTTGACATTTGAGTAGAAACGACAATAGTGTCATGTCACAAAGAACGTCTCAAATTTCTTCTTTGACACGCCTGGCATACATATGACGCGTCCTCGATCCACAAAACCGCTAAAATCTTGAACTTTACATTGTCACTCCCAGTTGCGGTCTTTGTTTTAAAATGAGTTGTAGAATAGGGGAAAGAGAAAATATGGAATAAAAGAACGTAATAAGTCCCAGCATCGAAATATGACGATTATTGTTCCCCAGCCAAGACAAACATGCGAAGCTACAACTGAAACGATGTATGAGTGGTCTTTCCATGCATTGGACTGTCATTACTCGTAAACCAGGTCATTGCAGCGCGTGACAGCGTGAACATTTACAGTCTTCATTTGTAAGTACATCAGCTTGGGAATGCATACATGTTCAGACGAATGTAAGTGTACAGCGGCTCCAATTGGCCACTTGTAAGAAATAAATGAGAACTTCCTAAACTGAGACAGAGAAGTGCGACGCGTTATGGTAATGTGTGGATTATAGGAGAAGAAGAAGAAAATGGGCGCTGGTTACTTTTTTTTTTTTTTTTAATTTTAGCGGTTTGGGAGTTTATGGACAGGGTGTTCGAAGATTTATCATACATGCTTATTACAGGTCTCCCTCGACACAAATTTGACTCGAGTAATAAACTTCATTTCAGCGGGGCGAAACTTTGTCGTAGCTAGTACGCGGTTCCCACGTATCGACAATCACAAAGGAACATGGCTCTCCTTTGATCGAAAAACTGTCAACCAAATCGATCACATTGCGATCGACGCAAGGCACTCTTCCAGTATTATGAGTGTCCGGACTTTCCGAGGAGCCAACGTGGACTCGGATCACTACCTAGTTGTAGCCAAGGTATGGATGCGGATATCCACAACGGAGCGAAATCAACGAAATACTGTGAGGAAATTTGACGTCGGGCGGCTACAATCGCAAGAGACCGCCAGAACCTTTGCCGATCGAGTTTCTTCTAATCTTAATCTAAGTCCTATGCCGCCAGCACCAAATGCGGAAGACCAGTGGCAGCGCTGCCTCAAGCCATCAAAGATGCCGCCTGTACTGGGTTTCTCTCGGCCACCACAACGAAACCCCTGGTTTGATGAGGAATGCCGGCAAGCACATGCAGCAAAACAAGAGGCGTACAAAGCGGCGCTGCATAGAAGGACTAGAGCTGCTTACGACCTCTACGTGCGCAGGAGAAAAGAGGAACATCGACTTCTCAGAAAAAAGAAAAAGCAGTATGAGAAGCGCTCAATCAAGGAGATTGAGAGACTTTATTGCAGGAATAATGTTCGCAAAATTTTATCAAAAGGTAAAAAGAACATGCCAGGGTTTCAAAGCCAGAACAGAAGCCTGCAGGGACGAAAATGGTAACATAGTAGTAGAATCGCAGTCGGTGCTGAGGATATGGAAGGAATACTTCTGCAGACTGTTAAACGGCGATGATGACCAATATTCCGCTGTCAGGCAAAATGAGCCATTCAACAGTTACGATGGCATTCAAGATTCCCGTCAACCCAATCAGAATGAAGTGAGGATAGCGATATCTAAACTCAAATCCAACAAAGCTGCTGGAGCCGACGGCCTTGCCGCTGAACTTTTCAAGGCAGGAGGAGATGAGTTGGTAAGGAGCATGCACCAGCTCATCGGTAAAATCTGGTCGGACGAAAGTATGCCCGATGAATGGAACCCCAGCATCGTTTGACCGATCCTGAAGAAAGGAGACCCTCTGAACTGCGCCAATTACAGAGGCATAAGTCTCCTCAACATCGCATATAAGATCCTGTCTGCCGGATTAGGTGAACGCCTAAAACCGATCGTAGACAACCTGATAGGTCCTTATCAGTGCGGTTTCAGGTCGGGAAAGTCCACCATTGACCAAATATTCACACTACGGCAGATCTTGGAAAAAACCCATGAATATAAAATCGATACGCACCACCTCTTCATCGATTTCAAAGTTGCCTATGATAGCGTGTATAGAGACGAGGTATACAGAGCCATGTCTAGTCTTGACATCCTTGCCGAGCAGAGTGACGATGGAGAACTCTCGCTGCTCCATCAAAGTCGGTAAGAACATCACCGAACCATTCGATGTCAGGAGAGGTTTTAGACACGAAACTCACAAGCCAACACCGGAGGTACAAACTTTTACAAGTCTGTACAACTACTCGCTTATGCCGATGACATTGACATAATCGGAAGAACTTCGAGCGATCTTTGGTCCCGTCTATATAGACGGTGAGTGGAGGAGGTACAATGCCGAACTATACGGCCTGTACAAGGGCATCGACTTAGCCAGAAGAGTTCACATACAGCGATTAAGATGGCTGGGTCATTAAGAGCGGATGGAGCCCAACGTTCCCGCTAAGAAAGTTTTCGAATCCACCCCGGATGGATGACGCAGTAAAGGACGACCTCGCGGTAGGTGGCGCAAACAAGTGGAGGGTGACCTCAACCAACTTGGCGTGCGCAACTGGAGGCAGCTGGCTGGAGAGGTTTGTTGATTGAGGCCCAGGTCCACCCCGGACTGTAGCGCCATCTAAGTAAGTAAGTAATGTTTGTTCTGTAGGCCAATGCAGCTTCAAGGTTCTTATATAAAGATTTCCAATTTTCACCGTTTAGTATTTTCTTTGTTTGCTCCATGGTTAATGATATTTTACCGAAATGGATAACTCTGAGCTCTTTATATGTAGGACAAACAGATAGAAGATGAAAACTGTCTCCCTTTAAATGTAAATTGCATACGGTACAGAGGCTTGTAGAGGATTTTTTGTATGTCGAACCATTTAAATTAAGCATATCGCTCCTTGCTCTGCAGAACAGGGATATCGCTCCTGTACTGAAAGTGTCATTAAAATAGTTATATACTAAATCATAGTTTAGATCTGGGTAAATCACCCTATATATGGATGAGGTCGCGCGCTCTATATTTTCATTCCATTGGTAAACATCGACCACTTCTATTATTGCATACAGCTGTCTTTTTAGCGTGATGATATCGCTGTATTGGATATCCAGGTCAACTCCGCATTTCAGCGCCAACTCCCTCCATTCATTAATCCACTCTAACTTATTATCAAAAATATAATTTGTTAGGACAAATGGTATTCTGTCTCAGTGACGTTGTCACGTGGGCATGGGTTGGACATGAAGAAAAAAAGCAGATGTCTATGCTATAGAGCCAGACCATGCATCAGAAGAGACCTCCGAAGATCATACATAAACATTCTATCAGATAGCCAAGCAGCTCTAAAAGCTCTCAAATCCTTCAGCTTTGAGACTAAATAAGTTTAGAACTGTCTCATTACCCTTAAGCAGCTTGCTGAATACAACCCATTCTCACTCACTTGGATCCATGGCCACAAGGGCATCTCTAGCAATGAGACTGCTGATGAACTAGCCAAATCTGACATCCAACTCAAATTCATTGGTTCGGAACCTTTATGCGGCTTATCTACAAGCCAAATTAAAATTGAGCTAGACCGTTGGGAACAACGCGAAAAGCGCTCATACTGGGACTCACAAATAGGTCTAAGCACGCAAAGAGATTTACTGAGATCGAAAGAAACTCTAGCAACGAACAAACATAATACAACATTTTTAACAGACTTCCTTACTCGTCATTATTCTCTCAAATACCACCTTAAGAAAATTGGCATTAGTCAATCAGACACTTGCAGACTATGTCTTGAGGACACTGAAACTGCTGAGCAGATCATGTGTGAATGTGAGAACTTGATTTCATCTAGGACACCATCGAAATATGCTTTCCTTCAGGGGTTAAAACAAAAGATCACTTTGTAGGTCGAAGTACTTTGTTTGGGTCTTAGAGTACCCTCCCATCACACTACTCTCCACCTTAAAAAAAAAAGTCCATAAGAGTACCGGATTCGGGCAACATCTTTGAAGCAGAACTTCTAGTCATATATATGTACGTACGAAGCCACCTAATGGTTGAGAGTATTGGACACATCACAAGAGGATATCTTAAATACCATAAAAGCAAAGACTTGTGAACACGGTTTCTCCAAAACTGCTAGACGTGGGTACTTGAAATTTCCCACAGTTATTGCTTATTTTACCTAGCGAAATGCGATATAAGAAGGAAATTTCTGAAATTCAAGGTCTAAGTGTCATAAGTGGACCTGAACCATTCTGCGGAATAGGAGAACATACCTTACGTGAAGAATTCAGGAAAATGGAGAAAGAAGACAGAGCAAGAACCTGGAACAACACTTCAGGTCTGAGACAAGCTAAGAAACTACTGGGATGTGACAACCGGAAAAGATTCGAAGCCTGTATCTGCCCTAACAAGAATAACATACGAATGCTAACAGATTTCCTAATGGGGCACTGAAAACTCAGGGAGCATTTGCGGAAACTAGGTATAACAAATGAAGACCTTTGCAGATTCCGCAATGAGTCAAGCGAGACTCCGGAACACCTTCTGGAATCTTTTGGGGTATCAGATGAGGATATGCCCACCATGGACCCACTTCTCACTCTCAGATTCCTAAAAGAAACTGACTTGGTGAGAGAGCTCTTAGGTAAACTATTTTCGCCAAGACAAAAGAAGAGAATATGACCTTCAAACACAATTCCAAAGGAATTATAATGCGAGGGAAACTCTTACGAGGGTATAAACGTCTCGAAAGTACTTGCAGGGGCACAATAGACCATTAGGTCGCAGTGCAAGATAACCCTACACAAATAATAATAAGATACATTATCTCCACAGACATGCATATTAAAATAAACGCATTCCCTGCTGTGAGTAAGCCAAACGAAAATTAATTAGTTACAACACTGATAACATTCAAAACCATCTCTCCTTATCTTCGAGCACTTAAATGCTTGTAATGCACATCTAGATTGTGAAATGTCAGCCAAAGATAAGAAAACAAATCCTTCTGAATTTATTTTTCAGGATCAAGGCTCTTAACACAAGCCAACATGTGGAAAGTAAATAAATACACATTATTCCCCAAAAGAAAAAAACTCTGATAAATATTGTTATGATAAATTGCCAACTTTTGTCTGAAATCCAAGCCCGTATTTGAACTCTTGGATCGGATATCACACACAAAGTCACAAAACAGCTGATACCCGCATAATATTCCTGTCACGAGCGTAGTGAATGAAGTGCATAAATACAATTCAAATGTACCCCGAAAAAGGGAGAAAAAAAGGAAATTAAATTCAGCTTCACACAAAGTGCTGACAATTTGTTTTTCGTGGTTTATTATAATTTTACGCGCACTATAGAGTTTTCGAGGTGCTATTTAAATTTAATTAGCCCATAATGAAGCGTGGCTTGAATAAAATTAAAAACAATGGCTACGCCGTTTGGCATTTTTTAATGTGCCATTTGACCTTTTTATGCGCGGTGTTTAATTGGAATTTATTTCTGTTCTAATTGTGGAATAAGAAAATTTACCAAATTTGGAAAGTGAGTGGAAAATACCGGATTCTGATGAAGCGTTGTTTGATTTCTGTTCTTCAACAATTTATCATTTTCCAGAGAAGTCGTTTATCGCAACGTACAAGTTTCTGCGAATTCATCTTTGTGGTTAGGATTTGGTTTCACTGCTTTCTAGATCAGTTTAAAAGAGTAAGATATATCTTATTTCCTCAGGTTCCTTTCTTAGTATTGACTTATAAGAAACCATCTTCAATTATCTGTTAAAACTTCGTGCCTTAAACTCATAACTTACACGGTCTGTTGCATTTTATAACACTCCAAAGTCTGTATGTGATTTCATGTCACGCGTGAAACTCTTAATGAGAAATGCAATCTAGCGAATAGTTTTTAGCAGGAAAATGTTATCTGAACTGGTAACAAAAGACTTCATTTCATGGTCAACAGCGGAAACGGACAAGTTTTCTTTGAAACTTTTTATTTTTTTTTTAATACAACATGGCAGAAATCACATTTTTCTCTCATGCAGTATGTGTAAGTATATACATATATAACTATCAACTCACTTAAGAAAGGGTCTAAGACCAGCTTTACGTGCTTCAGAAAGCCAAGAACTCTAGGACCTTGAGTGATGACATCAATATCTAAATTGACAGGTTCATCGCTTGTCACTTAATATGATCACTAGATCCGCTTGTACTGCCACCTAGACACCTGCAGGGATGGAAGTTATTCTTAGGATTTCAATACTTGTGTACCCGTGACAGGCTTATAGCCGATGTTAAAAGTATCTTCAACGCCATGCAAGCGCTGGATCACTTGAAAGAAGCTCAGGTGATAGGGAAGTACATATATTCTAATAACACTGGACAATCAGGTTGTGGTCAGACACATGAAGCAGAAAGACATTAACCCTTCATTGGCTTTGGGAATAAAACATTTGGAGAAAATGCCAAAGTAGCGATAAGCTTTGTCCTTCTTGGTCCTGAACCGTTTAATGCATAGGCGGAGGAATGATGATGGATTTGATCGATATACAGGGGCCCAGCCCCACTGGGCGCCGTTGCGTAAGTGGTTAGTGAAGTGAAGTTTTCTCACGGTCCCACCTCTCGCGAACGTCTGACAAACATCCGAGAGTATTGTTGTCACGAAAAAGCTTCTCAAATCGCCGTTCGGAGTCGGCGTTAAACTGTAGGTCCCTTCCATTCGTGTGAAAAATATAACGCACACAACATGAGTGGTTGCGAGAAGCTAGGCCCTTGCACTTTAAAGAGCTGTTGCGCCAAATATTTGTTTTTGTTAGCCCCACTGAATGACAATCACAGTCGTCAGTAGCACTCAAATCGTCAGTAGCTTTGATTTGGAAGGCATGGAGGTAAGATGACTGCTAGAGCTGTAATTCGTCTTCAAGCTTCTTCACAGTGATTTAGGTTCTAAACTGGTCATTCCTCGATCCTAGCTCTACTTAACTTCACATCTGAAAACACCGATGACACCCCATACGGAAACGTATATTTGATAGAAATTTCTGTGCAACTATCCCAACTATCGGACGATATCCTTGGCACATTGGAACTCATCACACCGTACGATGTATCCTGCTAGAAAGGATTGGCAAAGTAAGACAGTCTCTGTCCGCAACAAGATTGCAATATACACAGATGGTTCTAAGATCAGAGAGGGCAGAGATATTAACCTACAGGTGGCCCTCAGACTTCCGGACAAATCCAGTGTGTTCCAAGCAGAGGTTCTAGCTGTACTTAAAGATGCGGAATTACTTGAGATGTGATCAATATCTAACAAGAATATCACCATCGTCATTGGCAGTCAGGCTGCGCTAAAGGCGCTAGAGTCTTGTGTCACTAAATCTGAGATCGTCAGGAATTGCCGCACAATGCATTATGTATGCAGAACCATGTCAGACTATGTTGGGTACCTGTATATTGCGATATAAAAGGCAATGAAAAAGCTGACGAGCTGGCCAAAAAGAGGAGTAGAGCTCTCGCATAGGGATATAATCGGTAACATTAAACCACCAAGGTGTGTGGCTAGGGGAATTATTCGGAAAAGAATCATCAACATAGCTAATCTAAGATGGTCCAACTTAGATTGTCATAACGTAGGCCTAAGACACCTGTGGCCTGTGTTAGACCACAGGAAATCTGGGGAGATCATAAAACTAGAAAGGTCAGGGCTAAGAACAGCGATAGTAATACTCTCTGGCCATTGTCTTCTAAGGAAGCATGCTATGAGACTGGGTTTATCAAATACGGATGTTTGCAGGTACTGCAATGACCTACATGTTTCGGTAGATATAACACATATACTCTGTGAATGTCAAGGTATTGCCAGAACAAGGCTAAAGCACCTTGGAAGATACTTCTTCGATAACCCAGAAGACGTAAGGCCCTGGAACCATAATAAGGACATCTTCAAATTCTGTGGAGAAATCAAGTGTATGGGAGAATTGGTTTAAATCTTTTTTCCGTAAAGGTTCCCTGGGGATCGCGATGAGCCCACCTTGGTGCCTAATGTTTTATAATAACCTCATAATCCTATTTAACCACCTAACCATCCCTGCTCGCAATGAATGGGGGAAATTCGTAATGAAGGAAAGAAGTCTATACAAAATCGACTGCTGGTGAATGGTGGTGTCTTATCCAAAAAATTCAGCTAGCGCACCTCATTTCGCCTCCAAGATGAAAGTATCGTATTTCAGGTGGAACATTTGCGAGAAAAATCTTGTCCTGGCTAAAATGTAATGTAATGTAATATCTGCAAAGGATACTAGCATTTTCACGGACAGCCAAGAGGCAATTGAGTCCTTCAAATAGTGCACACTCATTTCAAAGATCACTCTAGACAGTCACTTGTCTCTTATGGAGATGGGTACGAGGCTCCAGAAACATTCCAGGAAACTGCAAAGCTAACTAACTCGCCAGATATGGCACTACTTTATGAATTCTACCGGATTGGCAGAATAAATATGCCTCTCGCTATGTGCAAAGTTCTGCTTAAGTTGGGCGCAATCAGTAAGACAAATCGCAGTTGGAACGTTAATACAGTGTGCAATGCATACAGAAATATCTGGTTCAAATGGTTTCATCTAGCTAAATCGATCATATATGAGCTTTGTTATGGTGTCCCCACAAGTTTAATTAGCCCTTGAGTAGCCCCAGTTAGCGACTTTTTTTTTGTCGGGATAGGAAAAGCTCGACTGGAGCACTCAGACGCAACTAAAACAAAAACAAAAAAAAAAAATATTTGGCGCAACAGCTCTTTAAAGTGCCAGGGCCTAGCTTCTCGCAACCACTCATGTTGTGTGCGTTATATTTTTCACACGAATGGAAGGGGCCTACAATTTAATGCCGAATCCGAACGGCGATTTGAGAAGCTTTTTCGTGACAACAATACTCCCGGATGTTTGTCAGACGCTCGCGAGAGGACTGTGAAAAAACTTTTTTGGTATTTTCTGGGATTCGAACTTGGAACCTCATGCGTAGTGATCCGACACACTAACCACTTACCACTTACTCAGACGCAACTGGTTCATTGTATTACCGGAGAGCTAACCCTGATTTACCCGTTTTATTGGAATTTGTTTGTATTTCTAAGAAAGCCAAGCAAGCACTTCAGTGATTAAGAGCCTACAGTACCAGCACTCACCACATCAGCACCGAGGATCTGCCGCCTGACATGAGCAAAGGCCGGACACTCGCAGAGACAATGTTCCGCGGTGTCGTCGCTCTCTCCACAAGCGTCGCAGATTGTAGTGTCGCTCAAGCCCAGCACGTTAAGGTGCTTGGCGAAAGCAAAGTGGCCTGTCAAGACACCAATAAGTTGTCTACAGTCTTTTCTGCTGAGAGACAGCAAGAATGCCGCTGATTTCTTACACACGTCCGGCAACATACGTTTAGTCAACCTACATCCTGGAGAGTCATGCCACACACAATTGTGCTCATGAGAGACCCAATAGTCAATGAGAGCCCTAACCGAGGACGCAGGGAGACCCATCATGGGTTCGCGACCTGAAAAAATTTCCTCTGAGCCTCATCATCGGAGATTGCTAGACAAGATTCCAGTGTGACCTGGGACCGAGTTCAAAGAGTTTCTGGTTTCACGAACTATGGTGGTTAAAGGGTTAAGCAAGGCCTTAAGCGGAGCCTGACTGTCACTACAGACACAAATGCTACGGCCCTTCCACCTGTTCTTCACAACATAGCACATGGCCATTAGGATTACATACGTTTCCGCTTGGAAAACAGACGCATATTTGCCTAACGGCAAAAGAAGTCTAATGTTGTTGTCTTCCACGAAGACACTAGCACCAGACCCTTGACTGGTATTGGAACCGTCCGTGAAAATACGACTGCATTCTATTCCCGGCTCAGACTCTGGCCGAAGCCAGTGCTGAACACAAGGAAAGTCGACTATAAATTTCCGCATCAGCTGGAGTTCTGGTGTTATTGCATCAGACGGCATATCCATAAGACCAGAGTCCTAAGATAAGTGTCGCGCAAGTTCATCAAAATTCCAATGTGGAGTATACCAAAAACCGCCCGCCTAAGACGATGGATGGCTTTGATAGTGCAACCCATGATATAAGTAAGTTTCGAGGGGAGGTAAGTTCAGCAAAGCGTCTAGAGCAGAGCCAGGCGTACTCGGAAAAGCTCCCGTGCAGCCGCGACAAACCGTTCTTTGGAGTTTTGCGCAAAAGGCAACCACATGTTTACGCGAGAGTTTCTTCCACCAAACAACCAACGTATATGCGAGGAATAGTCTTATCATAGCCGTGTAGATCCAGAGAACCTTATTCGGTGACAAGCCCCAAGTCTTGCCAAAAGCATCCTTACACTGCCAGAAGACTAAGAGCGCCTTGTGACTTGTGACACTATTAGTGATAGATCCCATTATATTGCAATCACAGCTATCATAAAATTAAGACTTTGATTGTCAAAAATTATTGATGTAGATGGTGGCAGAGGCCAATTCATCTACAGATAAAGTCAGTTCTATTCATTTCTTAAATCATTTCAAATTCAAGACACATTTTAAAATGATTTCTAGTTTCTTTATTGTAACTATCAATAACTATTAATTTGCAACCAGATCTGATAGTATCTAACTTAGTCTTACTCCTACCTGGAAAATACAGTCCGCTTCAATAGAAACATTAGTGCACATGCATTTACCTACTTTACTCGTTATAACGTCATGACAATACAAATAACGATTTAGCCCATTCGTGTTTAAAACACTTACGAACAGGTTTTTCCCTCAGTTACATTTTTAAAGTTCAGATAAAAGCAAAATCACATTAAATGACGAAAACTATGGCAAATGTAAATTCAAGCCCCTGGCCATGTGTCATCCGACTTCGTCATTCTCCGAAAAGCAATCAATTTTGGCAAATGTCACACACGCTGTTGCCATTTTCAACTTCCTGTCACCCTAAGTTTACAGAGACATTTTCTGCCATCAAGTAGACATCATAAATCGTGTCTTTTTCGTTTTCGGATGAATGAGTTTCATGCTAAAATAAAAAAAATAAAAAAAATTATACCCCAGACTAACAAATCTGACCCCACTCTGGCCGAATTATCATCTTCACCAATTATTTCGCGTACGCTCATCGGAGTTTCCAAGAATTCCACCCCAAAAAGATGAAAATATCTTCACTCCATCCCCATCAACAGACACAGACCTCCAACTAATACTAGTCGAAAAAAGCTCTTAAAATAAAAAATTATAATAAATTACTAATTTCAAATATAAATATGGAGTCAAGTCAATATTAGTGATGATGTTGAATAACTCAGCTATGAGTCGCGCCGATCTGTTTGTGTAATGATGCAGAGCAAGAAAAATATAAAACAAACATTTTTATCACAAAAAAAAAAAAACTTTTAAAAATGATCTATACGTCGTCTGTTCATGCGACTTTGCAATGCCGGAACGAGTTATCCGCACGATTAGTCATCCAAAGTTCGTGGAAATTGTAATTATAAACTGATTGCGCGATTTTCCAATTGTTTACGGTATACTTTTCCCATTTTCTTGCCGAATGCATTGGAAATAAGTTCGAACTTACCTTGTATGATGGGGAGTATTTCTTGGAATCGAAGATGATTGTGTGCGCGAATTGGATACGATTAATGAATGGAAACTGCGTGAACGTTTGTAAAGAATTAATTATCTACTTCTGATCAACTTTTTTTTTATTTAGTTCATTAGGTTTGATAGACTGAAGTGATTTAGTTACTTCGTAGTGTTTATGTTACACATTATTCGAGTAAATACCGGAAGCTGTAGCGGGTGTAATAGTTTTTCTATTGAGTCATGGGATGAATGGAGAAAATAGGGGGATGATTGTTTTTAAGAATCAAATTAACAACAAACATAACAAAACGAACAATTAAGTGTTATCTATAGCCATTGAGCTGTTGAATCGGAACGATACATACGAACAATACTATACAATTTGTGCTGCGACGACAATAAATACAAAAAAAAAAGAAACTGTTTGTGGAGCCTTGCTCTTGCAGTTACTGAATGTGATAATTATTAATGGGAAAGGAAGACAACAAATAAGAGTCAAGGTTATTGTTATTTTGATGGCGGCATTTTTTATCGTTCGGATATTGGAGTGTGTGTGTCTGACGGGAGAGCGGCGGAGAAAAGACGAGCGTCGACTTCTCAGAAAGAAGGAAAATTACCATGAAAAGCGCTCGATCGAGGAGACTGAGAGACTGTATGGCAGGAATAATGTTCGCAAATTTTACCAAAATGTAAAAACAACATGCCAGAGCCTAGATTGTAGATTGTTGAAGAGGTGGGATTAGGTTACCTTATCACTGCGGCCACATTGGGCCTATTGTGATTTGCCAGAGCCTAAAAGCGAGAACAGAAGCTTGTCGGGACGAAAATGGTAATATAGTAGAACCGCAGTCGGTGGTGAGGATATGGAAGAATCAATTCTGCAGATTGTTAAATGGTGACGATTACCAATATTCCGACCTGATAGGTCCTTATTAGTGCAGTTTCGGGCCAGGAAAGTCCACGATGGAACCAATATTCACATTGCCAAATATTTCACAAATTACGAAACTAACAAGTCAACTCCGGAGGTATATACGTAATCTTTTACATGTCTGTACAACTACTGACTTACGCCGATGACATTTGGCGTGTTTTGGTGAAAATTAAGCAAAGCAAAGTGAAAGCTTCTCCACAAAACGAACCCCAGTCAATCTGGTTTAACACTTTTTTCATTGTTTGAAGATTGGTGATTGAATTGAAATTGAATTGAAAAGTATGAAAAAGTTGTGCTTAAATTTGTGAAATACTACTGAATCATTCAACTTGAATCAAGTTGAATGAAAAAGCTCTTTTCAGCGCCCTCTGAAATCGAGTAGCGCAAACTTAATATACGAACTCAGTTTTGATTGGAGAAAAAAGTTAAAGTGGTTGCCAGTGCTAAATCTTACTTCACTGAGAAGCGACGTCTTACCAAAAGACGCCAATTGACACAGTCGGAAGAACAAGACGGACAGAAGAGAGCAGGCGTCTGCGACTATTGACACAGAGGCAGCAAAGATGCGTTTAGCGGTCAATGAAGCAAAACAAAATATAATGCTGTATACAAAAAACGACACACAAAACTGGCGTTTTAGACAAGACGCCACAATAGAGAGATATAATTTTGAGGTAGTAAGGGGTTTGTCTACCAAGGCTTTATGGTAAATTCTGCAAATGACACTAGGGGGGAGATAAAACGAAGAAATACTCTTGCCAATCGGTGTTTTTATGTGCTAAAAAGACAATTGAGTAACGAAGCCCTATCTCGGACTACTAAGGTTATTCTCCATAAGATAACAATCATCCCAGTCATACTGTATGGCACAGGGCATGGACTTTGTCAAAATCTGATGAGGATGCCCTTGGTTTCCTTGAGAGAACATTTCTTCGAGTGGTCTTTGGTCCCGTCTTCATAGACGACAAGTGGAGAAGAAGGTGCACATCCCACTATATGGCCTATACAATGACATCAATTTAACCAGAAGAGTTCATAAAGACATGGCTCGGTCATGTAGAGCGGATGAAGACCAACGATCCGGGAAATCTTCGAATACAGACCAGATGGACGGCGCAGTAAAGGACGATCCCGCGGTAGGTGGAACAAACAAGTGGAGAGGAAACTGAACCCACTTGGCTGCGCAACTGGAGGTAGCTGGCTCGTAACTAGGCTGGCTGGAGAGGTTTGTTGGTTTTACCAAATATTTTCCCATCTCCAACTCCTATTGTGCCCCTAAGAAGACAACTAAATCTATTTTGTATCCGAGCAGGAAAGAATGGAAAAACGACAGAACACCTAACAAGCGATCCATAGCGGTGTACACCGATGGATCCAGAATGGAAATAGGTGTTGGTGCAGGCATCTTCTCTGAACCATTTGGTATCTCCATGTCAGACTCGGCTTCCAAACTACAGTAGCGTTTTTCAGGCAGAGGTTCTAGCAGTGTCAAAAGCAGCCCGTGAGACTGCGATGAGGGCAATACCACGGGAGGATACCACCTTTCTCATCGACCACCAGGCAGCGATAAAAGCAATATCTGCCCCAGAAATAAAATCGAAGCTTGTGAAGTGTTATAGAGAAGAGCTCAAGGTTCTTGGAACACAGAACAAGGTAAAGCTCTGCTGGGTCCCGGGACATGAAGTCATATCAGGGAATGAGGAAGCCGGGGAATTGACCAGAGGAAGCTCCGCACTAAACTCGGACCACTTCGACATCTTAGTGTACATCCCGCCTTGCACACTCAAAATAGAAGCAGGGAACAAAGCTCTTAAGGAGGCAAACAACAGGTAATCCTTTCTAGATACTTGTATTACCACAAGGAAGCTATGGCCTACATTCGGGAGAGCAAAAACCAATAGACTTATGAAGAGGGATAGAAAATCCCTCTCTACTCTCATACGGAGCATAATGCTATGCCATCTTCTTCTTATTATTTCGGCGAGGCTATGATCCGTAAACAAGGGATCATAACCCTCCCACTTCACTGCATTTCTACTGATCCGCCTGTGGGGTTCACCTGCTATGCCATACCACATGAAAAAGTTACGTGTGATGAACGAATACCAGGTCTCCTGAACGAGGAGGTTAAGGAGGTGACTACGCTTTCTTTGACACTGCTCAGGCCTCTACCATCTAAGAAATAAGTTCCTTGGACAATACTTCTTTAAGATTTTAGAAGAATTGTCCAACAGACCGATAAACGACATTGCAAACTTCACTGAATCCTCTGGATGGTTTGTATCTCAGGCACAGTAAGTATTAAATGCTATCCACTAGGTTATGTATAAAAAAACGTTCATTTTCTTTCTCACGAAGAAGGGATTCATTCTATTTATCTTTTTTCCCCATTGGTACCACAATGGGTGTCCACAAGCGTTTTTGGGACTTCAACAACTATATAAAATTTCTAGAAGTTAGAAATTTTATAAAAACCGCGAGTCGAGAGTGAATTAAAATACGATGTTTATCCGATGGCGGTCGACCAGAAAAGAGAGCGAAAGATCACATTTTTATTAACAATTGAAGTTACTACAGTAGATTCTTGCAGTTTTGTTATAAGGGAAGTACATTGGCATTTGACAAATTATTATTCGAGATTTAAATATATTAGATTATAGTGTAAAATATTATTAAGTATTAAAATTAACTATTGAACTAATTTAAGTTAAATATGCATTAAAGCACTTACTAGCATTTCAATTCATAGGTATTTAGTTAGATTGACTATAAAAATTATTTTTAATAGTAGTTAATAATAATTCAAATGATAAGTTATAGTAAGTATTAATATTAATAAGAAGTATGAACAATGGGTCTATATTGACCTACAGTCCGCAACAAAATTGAGTGGACGATTGCAAGTTTACGCTTTTCATTGAATACCAACAATAGAACGTAATTATATTGGTTCTTGGAATACGAAAAGGTTGTTACGTTGTTATATTCAATTTTAAGTATTTCATCTACTTACAACCATTTTTTTGAATAAAATATTTTATAATCGAAACTGTGTTGATTTTTGTTGTGTTTTTCAACCGTCCACTCAATTTTGTCGCCGACTGTAAGTGTGGTGTAGAGGATATCTACCACCTACACCAGCCCACTTACCTAACCTAACCTAAATCCAGTTTGAGGCTGCTAACTTGTAAGAAAACTGCTGCAGAAATGCGTTGCCTTTATCAATTTGATGCCCACATCGTAACGTAATGTTTGACTGATGAATAATAGTACTCACAAGTGGCCATAGACTCTACAAAAGAAATTCTCAGCCGAGTGTATCTGATTTAATCTGAACTAATTAACAAGGCGTCTTCATAAAAACTCTACTCTCTTAGTCATCATCTTTCATAAGAATTTGATTACTGCAAATGCAATCTAAAAAATTTCCAATTCTGCACTCAAAGCAATTAATCCTCAATCTCAGTGAGTCAAACTTTTTCAATATACGAGTATGTATAATCCTTTCTGATTTTTGACCCACTTCAAGCAAAAATAAACCACTTGAATCCCATTCAATAGCCGAACCTTTTTTTTTTTTGAATGAAGCAAAGCCTCGTATTCATCCTTCTATCAAACGATGATAAAAATACTCGCATCCACTTTCGAATTTCTCCATTGCAAACACATGTGCTAACCGCACGTCCACCAAAAGAATCTGCCCCTCGAAACGCATCAAAACGAAGCAATTTACGGGGTAATTGTATGGGAACTCGGGTCAGTTGTCCGCGCCAAGCTACTGCACCCTAGTATCATTATTCCCGAGAGTATTTCACACTCCCTGCGGATGCGCATACAGAAGCCACACCAAAGCAATACATTGCTAAACTGGAGAGGAATTTCCGGTTTGGAAAACGTTGCAAGCAGATTTATTTTTTTTTATTTCTCAATTTTAATAAAAACATATTCGCCTACGTCCAGGGTTGGTTTTGTGAACAGAGTGGGCTGTGTTAGAGAGTCCATCCAACTGGTTGTTATTTCCGATTGCCGATTAAATAATAATGAAATGCAATTATTACTCACAACCAAAACAATGAACGAATAATAAAATGAAATGCTTCATCTATTTGCAACAAAATTCCGCATCTGTTAATTGAAAAACACTTGACATGTTAAACGTCACGATACTTGAAACCCCCGGAAGTGTCATTATCAGCATTCGAACAATGGGTTATCAAAACAAAACTAGAAATTTTATCCAACGTCGCACTAAACTAGAGTTTGACAATAACAAAATATGGTATTTATGTTTACACGATAAGCATAAGCAAATGTCAAACTTCTTTACTACCAGCTGTCATTGACCTTCAACATTTACCCACTAGGGTTACGACAATCTTTAAATCAAATTAAGAAGAAAATATCATAAAAAAAATGAGTCCACATTTTTTTATTGTTCCACTTGTCATAAGTGTCAGCTCTGTATCCACAAAAATTAATGCGATTCGAGGCTAAACATTGCACGAGAACGTGTGTTCGGTTGTCACTTTTGCTAGCGCAGAACGTTCCGGTGAATGTCACCTAATAAAACAAAAGCCATCATTTAAATGGGAACATTCGGAAAGACAGTGATAGTCAGTCACTTAGAAAAGTAGAACACGCCGTCCGGGGGAGGTAGAGTGTGAAATTAGATATTCGCTGTTGCAAATGATACTCATTGTGAGTGCAGTTTTGATTTTTGAGTCATAAATGAGAATTTTTAATCCAGAAGCACATGTTGTTAGTCCTAATCTAGCGAGCGGAATATCTTGATATAAAACAGCTGTAGCCAAGTGATGGAATTTAAATTCATCAGAATAGGCAAGTACCTACTAATAAATGATGTACAAGGATTGACAAATATCGCGATTTACTCATAAACTATTGTCAACAGATGCCGCTGCTGCATATTAAATTCGAACATAATGCGTGTTGAGAATAAATACAGTCACATCGTTATTAAACTGCAACATCGAAGCATGACAGCAAACGTTCAATCAATCACAATCTTTGTGAAATGGATTCGGTTAGCCTGCATGGTCAGCCAGAGAGAAGGGAAGAGATAATGATAGAGGTTTCCTTTTTCTTTGTGAAACCAACCTTTAGGGGATTAGGTATACCCTTATGTATATCCCAAGGATTAGCGAATTGGTGGTATTATTGAATTTCAAAGGGAACTACTTTCGAACTACGACTTAAGGGTAGGAGTAGCATGCTCAAAATTCAGGGGGAATGAAAAGGAGACTATAGTTAGACTGTATTGGGCTTGGCTGAGTTACAAGATATTTGTTACTTAACCAAGGACCTATACCTTGAGGGTGATGGCAGTGTCAAAGACTATAGATTGCTTAACGCGGATATCTGATTTCTTTATAAGCCGTTTCAGTTTCAAAGAATGTTTGGTTAGGATTAGGGATCGAACTGCCCTGTGAGTGGCTTAGCGCGGTAAACACTGCTTACCATTAAATTGGTAACATTTTCTAACCTGTTTTATTAGATTGTAGAAATTAACATCAGACATTTGTGAATTGCTGTGGACGAAACGGGTAGAGATTTCTGGAGACTGGCTTTGAGATATAACGATCAATTTTTAGAGAAGCCAAAGTAGAAAAACCTAAGAAACAATATCAGAGCGATCACATGATGGCCAACAGATCTCAATAGCTCCGATGGTGAGATAGCAAACGACCAATCTCACCACAGCGAGGTCAAATCTCACCTTCCCGCAACTGTGATAATTCATCAGGGAGACGCATATCATAGACACTTCGATGCAGATCGCCCCGACTCCTCGCAACCGCAAGGAAATTATGTGAAAAAATCTTGCAAGAGGAGTGTCCAAGTTCGTTTCCCTGGAGTCACTCACGAAGCTGTCGACAAAATGTTTGGTCTGATCAAAAAGACGAAGTCTTGTAGATCGAGTTCTCAATTTACAGCATGTAAGCTTAGATTAGAGAGGTAGGCTTAAAAAGTTGGGGGTGAGCCTGGACCTTAACCAACAAGCCTCTCCATTTAGCTAATTGCCTCCAGTTGCACACTCCACGTTGGTTGAAGCCATATTGAATTTGTGCGCGCCACCTACGGCGAGGAGCCCCTTTACTGCGTCGTCCGTCCGGGTTAGATTCGAAGACTCCGCGGGCCGGAGCGTTGGTGTCGATTCGGTCTACATATCCTAGCCATCTCGATGTCACTGTACAGCTCGTATAGTTCGACATTGAATTTTCTCCTCCAAAACCCGTAAGCGCAAACGAGTCCGAATATCTTACAGAGATCTTTTTCTCTCGAACCGACTAAGGATATTTTTATCTGCTGTCAATAAAGCCCATGTTTCAGCACCATAAACCAAGGCAGGGATAGACAGCGTCGTATATAGAGTCTCCTCTGTTGTTCGAGATTATTCGCTTAATTTCTGTGCTGATATGTATCATTGCCAGTGTTAGTAGCAGAACCAAAGTGGACAAAGTCCCTTATTACCTCGAAGTTGTAGCCAATTCGTCGGTGTTGATTGTCCCTTCTTGTTGACAGCAAGGGTTTTGCCCTCGTTTATCGCTAAACACATTTTGGCCGCTTCTGCTTCAATGCTTGCAAACGCACCGGTGACAGTTCACTGAGTTCTTCCAATAAGGTTAGGTTAGGTATGTGGGCTAGCAGGGAGGGACGCTCTCTGCCAAACTCAGGTCAGCGTTGACCCATTGTGATACCCATAGCGGAAAAAGTAATCCCTTATCCATTGAGACTAAAAACTATTCAACTCAATCACTTACTTTATTTCTGCATACAAACCACCCTGATGATTTGATGAAGTTCAGCATCTTTCCTGTCGAAACGCCGGAGAGCTCCTCGAGATCTTAGAAGAAATATTTACCAAGGAAGTTTTGTCTTGGAGTGTTGAAGACTCGCACAGTGGCACAGGAAGTGGGTAGTGTCGTCAAAAACTTCCTCGTCACCACAGCATCTACAGAGTTCCTCCTCCGTCAGGGGTAGTTTCTTCAAGTGGCACCGCAAAGTGTTGTGCCCCATGATGATGCCCACTAGTGTGGAAAGGGATTTCATATCTTTCCGAGTAATTCTCTCGGTCCTTGCTTTGTCGAAGGATGGCCATAGCTTGCTGGTGATGCACAAGCTTCCTTGGAGGTCCATCTTGTGTTCGCCTCTTTAATGGCTTTATTTCCTGCAACGAGCTTGAGTGTGCAAGGCGGGATACACACAGGGGGGTCAACTTGTTCTAGTAGGGCTGCTGAGCCGATTCTCCCCAGATCATCGGTTTTCTCATTGCCTGGGATACCCTCGTGTCCAGGGACCCAACAGAGCGATACCTTGTGAGTGTTCCAAGAACACAACACACTCGACAACACATCACAAGCTTCGATTTAATTTCTATGACAGTAATTGCTTTTATAGCTGCCTGGCTGTCGATAAAGATGGTGATACCTTCTGGCGGTATTATTCTTCTATAATGTCAATATCATCGGCGTATGCAAGCAGTTGTAGGGAGTTTTGTGCCTCTAGTGTTGGCTTGTGAGTTCCGCAAAATCCGTTTAAGTACAATATTAAAGAAGTCACATGACAGACCCCCTTCGGGTAGGGGTTAGAATATACCCGAGGTAGGCATGCCTGTCGTAAGAGGCGACTAAAATCCACCCTCCGTATACCGAGTATAGCGTATACAAAAAACATGCAATGAACAAAACAAAAGATTTAAATACCCCAGGTGGCAGTCCAGGTAAACTGGAAAATCCACCCTCTTCGGAGGTCGGCTCTACGGATTCTGGGGAGAGCCATTTATTGCACCTTATAAATCCCTTCTCAAAAAGTACAAGGGTATCTCGATCTCCACCAACAAGATCGAACGTCTCCGGAAAAAGAAGTCCGCCGGAAGCGCAAACGCGTGAAAAACGGGACTCAGCGAAATCTAAAAGCATTGAGGAGGAAAACGACGTACTCCGTACCAAGCTTAGCGAAATGGAGCTACTCTATCGTGAGCTCAAGAAAGAGGTAGATTTACTCAGGCAAGAAAATAATGCCCTAAAAAACACGTACCTACAAAAAGAAAATACAGTTAGCTCACATCGCTCACCTAGTCGCGAATACCAGACGGATGAAGAAGAGCTAACACGCGAAACGAATTGGGTCGAAAAGAAACGACCTAGCAAAAAACGAAAAGCTGGTTCCTCACCGGAAGTCGAGCCACAAAAAGATGAAAAGCGCAAGGAGATGAAAGAAAAGCAACAACAACCAAAATTACGTCCTCCGCCACCGATAAACGTCGTTGGAATTACGGACTATAATAAGTTGCATTGCCTCCTTAAAGGAACTCTGGCTTCGAAGTTTAAGGTGACATCTCTGCGAAACAATACGTGGAAAATCAATGTCGATGATGCCGACGGTTACCGATCAGTATCTAAAAAATTGAATGCCGAAAAGATTCAGTGGTATACTTATGAAAATAAGTTAGAAAGACCACTGCGTGTTGTAGCAAGGGGACTCCACCCCTCGTGCACTAAAGAAGATGTAATGCACGACCTTCAAGACAAAGGCTTTAAAATTCTTGATGCCGTCAATATTATCAAGAAGGAGAAGCAACAGTCGGAGGGAGATCATGAAAAATTGGTAAAGCGCGGTCTTCCACTATTCATGCTTAGTTTTGATAAAGACGAAAATAAAGATATTATATATGGTATCAAGACTATTCTAAACATCGTGGTCAAAATCGAACCCATGCGTAAGACCTCCAGATCGATCCCGCAGTGTAAGCGCTGTCAAGGCTTCAATCACACGCAGACTTACTGCCAGAAAGAGCCGCGATGCGTCAAATGCGCAGGTAAACATCTCTCGGAAGAGTGTCACCTAAACAAGCAAACCCCAGCCACTTGTATAAATTGCAAAGGAAAACATCCTGCGAACTATCGAGGTTGCGAAGTGGCGAAAGAGCTTCAAAAACGCCGCGATACGCTAAAAAATTCGATGCGTCCGAATATGAAACCAATCAAGAACAGACCCAAAATAGCTACGAAAAAAGCAGCGAAAGATAGAAAGTCCGTCAATATTAACTTAAGATCGGTTAATGATAAAAAATCCGAAAGTAATAGAGATAAGGTAACAGAAGCAAAATCTCCGAATATTGGCGTGCAGTCTTATGCTCAAGCGGCGAAGACAGTTAAGGGTACGTACACGACCGAAAACTCACGGGAGATCAAAGCAAGAAACCGTCCAAACTTTAATGTAAAAACTCCTTCTCAAGTTGCGACATTGAAAAATAGTGATAGAGGTAGTTCAGAAGATCATGTATCCAATGTTTTTTCCCTAATTCTTGCGAAACTTGAAGAGCAATGCAAAACAAATAAACTAATTTTCGAGAGACTAGTTGCACTAGAAAACAACATTCATAACACGCGCACTTCAACCAGAATATGAAAGAAACGCTTAAAATTCTTACTTGGAACGCTAACGGGCTCATACAAAGACTCGACGAGTTAGAAATATTTATGCGAGAGAAAGATATTGATATATGCTTGGTCTGTGAAACTCATCTGAAAAAGCAATCGAATATTAAGATAAGGGGATATAGCGGATATCACGCCTTTCACCCATCGGAAAGAGCCAGAGGCGGATCATCTTTGTTTATAAAAGAAAATATCGAACACTCAGCGGAAATAAAAATTGAATTAGAAGCAATGCAAGTAAGCACGGTACGCGTTAGAAATAGACATTTTGCTTTCAACATTTCGTCTATATATTGTCCACTGCGATGTAAACTTGAAGAAAGTGATTTCACAAACATCTTCAACTTCCTTAAACCAAATTTTATTATTGGTGGTGACTTCAACGCGAAACACCCCTTCTGGGGCTCAAGATACGCCTCTCAGAAAGGTAGAAAGCTTTATAATGCGGGTATGCAATTCAGTTGTGATTTTTACTCGACGGGTAAACCAACATATTGGCCAACTGATAGAAATAAGATACCAGATCTGATTGATTTCTTTGTTGTTAAAGGAATATCTAGCAACTGTATAAAAGTTGAAGAAAGCTTTGATCTCTCCTCTGATCATTCTCCAATCATTATGACGATAAGCGAAGCTTTGATTAAAAAAGTAGGACCGGCCAGATTAACTGGCGCAAAAACTAATTGGGACGGCTTTAAAAAAGATATTGAAGCAAATATTGAGCTGAGCGTATCACTTAAAACGCCCTATGAACTTGAAGTTGAAGTAGATCGCTTCGTCGAAATCTTACAGGATGCCGCGTGGAAGAATACTCCCAAACTAAAGAGAACCCCGGCCAGTTACATTAAAATTTATCCGCAGGAAATAAAAGAGACGATTAAGGAGAAGAGAAAAGCGCGTAAAAGATGGCAACAAACTCGGGCTCCGCAACATAAAGCACATCTTAACCGTTTGTGCAACTCACTAAAACGATCTATTAAAGACCTTAAGAATAATGAAATACAAACTTACCTAGAAAGCTTAACGGCAGAAAAAGATTCTAACTATTCGCTTTGGAAGGCTATAAAAGGTATTAAAAAACCTCAAATTCAAGCCGCGCCAATTAGGAAAAATCAAGACGAATGGGCCAGGCATGATAAAGAGAAAGCGCAAGTTTTCGCCGCCCACCTGGAAGAAACTTTCAAACCGTTTGATGGACAAGCACTTATTGCAAATATAAATACGTCGTATATAGACAATAGCGTAATAAGAAATGCAACGCTTACCGAACTTAAGGAAGAAATAAAGAAACTTAAACCTAAGAAAGCTCCTGGATACGACCTAATTACGGGAGAGGTTCTTAAAGCACTACCAAGAAAAGCTCTAATTAAGCTTCTGTTCATTATAAACGCCGCGATTAGACTAGAATATGTTCCCAGTCAATGGAAAGTCGCCGAAGTTATAATGGTCCTTAAGCCTGGAAAACCGCCGAATGAAAAAACCTCTTATAGACCGATTTCGCTTCTTCCAATTATATCCAAAGTGTTCGAGAGAATATTGGTTAGGCGAATACAGCCGGTTATAGAAGAAGGGCATCTCATCCCTGATCATCAATTCGGATTTAGAAGTAAGCATTCTACAGTTGAACAGGTACATCGAATAACACATGTAATCGAAAAATCACTTGAAGAAAAAAAGATTTGTTCAAGCGTATTCCTTGACGTTTCTCAAGCCTTTGACAAGGTCTGGCACGAAGGCTTAAAGTTTAAATTACGACAAGTTCTGCCAGAGCACCTATATAATATTTTGAAGAACTACCTTACGAATAGGCTATTCCGCGTCAAATGTGGAAACGAATATTCAGATTTTAAGGAAATAATGGCTGGGGTGCCGCAAGGAAGCGTTCTTGGTCCAGTCTTATATCTATTATACACTCGTGATATACCGCAAGTAGAAGGCACTGAGCTAGCTACATTTGCCGACGACACTGCTATCTTGACAGTAGGTAAAACGGTCAAAGATACTACAGAAAAACTGCAAGAAGCTTTGAATAGAGTAAATGAATGGACAAAGATTTGGCGAATCGCACTCAACGAGACCAAATCTGTTCATGTAAATTTTACTTATAAAAAAATAAATAATTTGCCGATCTTTTCAAACTCGGTTCAAATCCCGTTTGCAAACGAGGCTAAGTATCTTGGAATGACACTTGATACAAAGCTGAAATGGAAAACGCACGTTAAGAAAAAACGCAAAGAACTAGATAACAAATATCGAGAAATGTATTGGTTACTTGGAAAATATTCCAAGCTTAATATATATAACAAACTGCTTTTATATAAGCAAGTGCTAAAGCCTGTATGGACATATGGTATACAACTCTGGGGTTGTACCAAAATAAGTAATATTAAAATTTTACAAACTTTTGAAAACAAAGTGCTAAGAGGTATTGTAAATGCGCCATGGTATATAAGGAATAGCGATATCCACAGAGACCTTGGCATTAAAACAATCGAAGACGAAATTCAAACCTACGCGAGAAAGCATAGAAGTCGACTAGAAAGTCACGTAAATATTACAGTCCTCAAACTTTTGGAAGAAAGAAATTTACTGCGCCGTCTACAAAGAACCAAACCTTTGGACCTAGCGCGATAAGTAACCGCGTCTAAACTGCGGAGCTGGCAGGAACTTCTAATGGGAAGGTACCTGCAAAACGTCACTATTTCGCGAAACGAAAACTACTTGATAAGTCGAATACTTAGTTGTAGTAAAAATAAAAACAAGTCTGTTTTGAAGGGAGGTTTTTTAGTGGGTAAGAATCCCACACTACTATGAGCACGCGCTGTCGATCCTCATAGTGTCTTGTTGAAGATTTTCACCTACCCTCGGAAAAAAAAAAAAAAAAAAAAAAAAAAAAAACATGACAGCGCGTCACTTTGTCTAAAACCTTTTTGACATCAAAAGTCTCGGTGAGGTCATTACCGACCTTGATGAAGCAGCGAGTGTTCTCCAACGTCATCCTGCACAGAAGCTCAAGTTTGGCAGGTTTGTTAAAACTGGACATGGCTCTACATAGCTGTTCTCTATAGATGCTGTCATCCCTTTAGCACGCGCAAATTAAAAAAAAAAATAGGCGGTCTTGAAATCGATAAAGAGATGATGAGTGTCAATTTGGATTTCTTAAGTTTTCTCCAGAATCTGTCGGAGTGTGAAGATTTGATCGATGGTGGACTTTCCTGACCTGAAAGTGCAATGATAGGTGCTAGCCAGACTGTTGATACAAGGTTTCAGCCGTTCACATAATGTCACAGAAAAGATTTTGTATGCGATGTTGAGGAGACTGATGCGTCTATTTCGTGCAGTTGAGGGAGTCTCTTTTTTATGTGGATCGGGCAAACGATGCTGAGATTCCATTCATCAAGCATACACTCGTCTGACCAAATCTTAGAGATAAAAGCTGGTGTATGCTCCCTATCAATTCATCACAAGCTGCCTTGAAAAGCTCTGCTGGTAAGCCATCAGCCTTGTTGGATTTCAATTTGGATATTGCTATCATCAACTCGTTTTGGTCAGGTGGACGGAATATTGACTATCATCGTTTATGTTTAATGGTTCATTCTGCTTTTCAGCGAGATGTTGGTCTTCGTCGCCGTTATACAGTATGCAGAAATAATCTATTATTAACTATTATATAAAACTAAGTGGCAAAATACGTATGTTTCCCTCTACCGCCCGTAAATTTCAACCAATTTAGTTAGATAATTACGGTACAGATAAGCACAAAAAATTACAAAAACATTCAAAAACATTGAAATATTTAAGGCTGGACCACGTATCCACTATTGCCCGGTACAAAATCGTGTTCTAACAGACTTAGGGCCGTTTTATTTACTCGAAGTTGAACACTTACTTTTACTTTACTAGGGCCTTGTACGCACTGCGACCTATAAGATCTATTGTGCCAGCCCGGTGTTTAGCTGAGAAGTTGGTTAAGGCTCTTGATAAACCTCAACAAAGCTTCAGGCCCAATATTCCAGAAGTCAGACGGACTCAATAAAGCCCTTCTTATATGGAGAAGTCTTTTTCTTGCGGCCATGGGGCAGTCACAAAGAATATGTTCTGCCGTCTCTTTTTGCTCTCCACATAGCCGGCATTCGTCTGTTTTTGCTACTCCTATCTTATGCAGATGGTACCTGAGTGGGCAATGACCAGTCAAGTAGCCTGTTAATGTTCTTAGGTCTGCTTTCCTAAGCTCGAGTAGCTTTTTAGCCTTGCAGTGGTTGAGATTAATGAACTTCTTTGCCTGTCTTAGGCCTTAGTTGAACACAACTTGGGGATTTCTATTGTCAACTTGAGAAAGTGCTTTTAGGGCCATTTTATTCACTCGAAGTTGAACACAACTTGGGGATGTTTATTGTTAACTTTCGATATTCAAAAGTTTAGAAAATCCAAAGGTAGCCAACTTTTGATTTCTCAACTCCCCGAAATAGTAGAAGTTATCCGAGCAAACTAGGGAATTTGTTTAATTTTATTCACTCTAGGTGTTGATCGTTCGCTCTTGATATCGGAGGTCGAAAATAAATTTCTGATTTAAAATATAAACATATTCAAATGTTTCGTGCAAATTATTTCTGGGAGAATTGGCCATCATCTTCTTCAAGCAGCGAAGATTAAGAAGACGAAGTAAATTTGTCTCTTGAAAGACGACAATATAAGATACTTCTACGTGTTGAATTCAACAAATGGGACAACAGCGACTTCATCATTCGTTTTCGTCTCTCAAAGCGGACGACATATTGCAGTACTGACTTGTTGGCTGTTGAATGGTCGCTATCGCCAGATATCGCAGCAAGACCCAAGGTAGAAGCCGTGGAAAGCACCGCCAATTGTTGCAGTGGCTCGCTCAATGCTGGTAGTTCCTTTTTGGGCGGACCACCACCGGTCTTTTTGCCGTCTCTTAAAAAGTAAAACGCACGTCTGCTTAATTTTTGAATATTTTTTTTTTATTTTCTGATAGGCGCAGCAACACACGCCGGGTACCCGCTAGTTGTTCCATATTCTCAACGCCAAACGTGATTCTCATGATCCCTCAAATTCAGATCACAACCTCATCAAAAAAGGATGAAGAAAACTGTAAGTTACAATCCACGAAGATTTATAAGAGAAGCTTACGAATTTTAAATATAGGGCATCTTCGTGAAGCTGTTTAGTTGGTATAAAATCTTTCCTCACGCTTCACTTTCAAATACAATGCTACACGATTTAGCATAAAGATCGATGACGGGCTGTGGTTTAGAAATCAGAAATATTTCCGTGGAGGAAATCTCTAAAGTCTCTCTCCTTAATGATTATAATGAATTTCCACATATTTATTCATACAGGCCTACTCATTTCAAATGGTTCTGTCGGTATACCAGCATCATGCAAAATTATCTACTTCATCTTTACCTTCATATGCAATTAAATTTGCATCCCTACCATGATAACATGATTTAGCACTACATAGCGTAACAAATCAAAAATATTCATGTACTCACATAATGTAAAAATATAAAAAAGTTAAATTGTAAAACGCTAGTTAATTTGTTTTGCTTGGCAAATATTTCTAAATTATGGGAGAACAATAAACGAAGAAACAATTATAAATATCATACATACATACTCGAAAAAAAAGTATAAATCTAAACTTATTGCAATTTAATGACTCACTATTGACCGCTCTCCCTTTCTGAGAGTGTTGGTGTTGCAATATTTCCTGCAAATTGATGCGGGTCATGGTTGCAAGAGTCAACTAATGGCTTTCTTGATTTCACTTAAAAGTCCCCGCATATCGACACTGACATGGTTTTGAATGAAATCCATTTGAGGAACTAAAATCATTTCGTGTACGAAAATAATACACACAAAATCTGTATACAAACATACTCGTACTCGTATACTACCATGAAGCAAGGAGAAATAAGACGGGAATCGACTTTATCAAGAAAGCTTTAATTTTTGTTATCAGGTCTAGCTGCTTTTAAATTATTTGAAGGCAACAAATATCATATAAATAGAACTTCTAAAAGCCTACAAGTAATGTGTTAAGCAATCAAAAAAAAAAATAAAGAATTTTGGTTGCTCCCACAAAGCTTTCGAGTTAATTTTTATCTCTGAACTAAATTGTGATACGAAAAGAGCAGTATCTTTAAAAAAACCAAATTGGAGAGTTAATAAAAATGAAATCAAAATGCATGAAAAAAAGGAAAGAAAACTTCTTTCTCCAATAAATAAATGTGACTGGAATATATTTACTTAACACATTTTACCTGGAGAATAATTCACAGATAGATGCCAACCATTCAGACTTGTTCTGTGTTTATGACTGTGCTTAATTAACCATATTAGTGAGCTCATCTTAAGCAGTGAGCTTCGCACGAAATCAAATTAAATCAGAATTATTTTTGTATCACAAGAGCAACTTGTCTGTCTTTGTTCCTTATTTGCATATTTTTCTTTAAAATTATTTTAGTATATAAGACTTTTATTATTATTTTATTATTATTTCTTGTATATAAATTAAATGTTTTTTTTTTGTGTGGGTAGGTGAACATTTTCATGAGACACTATGAGACACCATGTATTCATAGTAGTGACAGATTACTGTTAAACGCCATTCCCTTGCTCTTGTTTACTACAACTAAGTTAACTAGCTTATCAAGTGGTTTAAGCTTCAGACAAAAACATTCGCGTGAGGCAGCTAGATTTCCAGCAGCAGCACCTGCTGGTACTGTCATTCCATGCGGCTACTTCTTATTGCGCCAAATCAAATGGTTTCGTCCTTTGCAGTCGGCGCCGTAAGGTTTGTCACTTCCAAAGATTGGAGTACAGCACGGTTGCAATGACCATGAAGACGAATACGTAGCTTGCGAGCAAAGTTTGTTATTTTGTCTTCCACAGTGGCTATCCCTAAGTCTTTGTGGATATCATTGTTTCTAACACACCAGGGAGCATTCACGATTGCTCTTATAACTTTATTTTGAAATGAATTGGAATGATTGTATAAAATGTCGGCTCTGATGGTCTCCCATCTGAATTTTTTAAATACGGAGGTGATATCTTGGTAGGGTGCATGCACCAAGTTATCAGCCAAGTAAGGATAGAGGAAAGCATGCCCGACGACTGAAGTATCAGCTCTATATGTCCCATTTTCAAAAAAGTCGATCCTACTCGTATGTCTTGTAAGAACTATCGAGGCATATCCCTGCAAAATGTCGCATATAAGATCCTATCCAATGTATTATGTGAACCTCTAAAACCTTTCTGCAAACACACTAATCGGCACGTCACAGTATGGCTTCCAGTCCGGCAGATCGACAATAGACCAAATTCTCACACTAAAGCCTGCATTGCGATTGATCGGGAAACTACTGACTGCCCAAAACTTGGCTTGGGCCAGTAGCGCAACAATCAAGTTCGTGATTGTCTAGGGCCTTGATTCTAGGCTAGGTAACGTGGCCCAGCAACCTGCGTTACTGAAACCAGCTTGCTACTGAAACCGACACTATGCCTCGGATAAGGACTGATCACATGTTGACGACTTTTGGCTATTGTACCCGGACAAAGATGGGTTTCTGGAATGTAAAGACGCTCCTCGACTCGGGAAGAGAAGGTCCTTACAATGCCAGATTCCTCCAACTGGAAAAGGAATTCATGCGATATAAACTGGACATTTTGGGGGTAAGTGAAGTAAGATGGTTAGAAGCGGGCGAGTACCAGTCTCCAACGCGTAACACTGTACTACTCTATTCTGGAAGACCATCCGGAAGTCCGCGAGAATATGGAGTCGGACTACTGCTAACAACAACAGCACGCAAGGGGCTGATTTCCTGGCAGCCTCATGGTGATAGGATTTTGACGGCCAGATTCCGGACTAGAGTACGACGTGTCACCATCATACAGTGTTACGCCCCAACGAATAATTCGTCTGAGGACGAAAAGGAGAGCTTCTACAATCTCTTAAGCGCCGTCTTCAACACAACACCAAATGGAGACATTGTCATAGTGATGGGGGATTTGAATGCCAAGGTAGGCAGCGACAATGAAGGGCTCAAGCATGTAATCGGGAAACATGGTCTAGGCAACCGCAATGACAACGGCGAAAGGTTTGTGGATTTCTGCAATGCCAACCGCCTTGTGATAGGTGGCACCATATTTGAGCACAAGACCTGCCACAAAGTCAGCTGGGTTTCCAACGACAGGCAAGCAACCTCCAACCAAATTGACCATTTTGCTATCAGCCGCCGCTTTAGAAGCAGTCTCCTGGGCGTCCGAAACAGACGAGGGGCAGATGTGGGGATAGTACGTGATCACCATCTTATGATAGCTACTCTCCAACTACGCACTGCTGCAGTTCGAAGATCCCACGACAACACAAGAATGCCCAGGTTCAACATCGATAGACTTAGTGATCCCTCAGTGCGCCAACAATTAAGGGAGCACTTTTCGCAAGGTGTGGAAGCAATCAGCAGCTCAATGCCCGCAACCATCCAAGACCATTGGTGTCCTGTGAAAAATATTTTTACATCTGGTGCTGAAAGAATTGTCGGTCGATCGCAGGGAAGACATAGGGCGTGGCTTTCCGAGGATACCTGAAGAAGGATTGACGAACGAAAACAGCTAAAAGCTCGCGTTGCAGCTACCCCAGCAGCAGGGAGAAGCGAGCTAGAGTCCCTATATCGCATGAAGATGAGAGAAGTTCAGCGTAGCGTGCGACGTGACAAGCGCAACTACATCATCGCGCTGGCTACAGAAGCAGAAGAAGCTGCAAGGAG
Source organism: Brachypalpus laphriformis (assembly GCA_945910035.1). Lineage (NCBI taxonomy): Eukaryota > Metazoa > Arthropoda > Insecta > Diptera > Syrphidae > Brachypalpus > Brachypalpus laphriformis. Next base: position 43,935,252 of record OX246756.1, read on the forward strand.
GTGCGACGGCAGGACTGTCTACAGAATCACGAAAGAGCTGACAGGTGGTCGCAGCTCCAGCCAATACCCAGTGAAAAGCCTAGACGGCTCCTTGCTCATTTCGGATGAGGACCATCTCTAGAGATGGAAAGAGCATTTTGCTACGGTTTTGAACTGTGTATTCGCTAGCGATATGCTCCCAAATCAGACTGAGATGCCCGAGGTGAGAAGTTCCCGAATACGCACCACGACTCCCAGTAAAGATGAGATCATTACCGCGATCAAGGCACTCAACACCAACAAGGCGGTAGGACTTGACGGTATTCCAGCAGAGCTCTTACGAGCAGCGCCAACAACATCGGCTGAGCTTCTGCTTCCACTTATAGAGAGAGCTTGGGAAGCTGAGAGCTTTCCTAACGAGTGGAAAAAGGGAATGATCGTCAAGCTTCCCAAGAAAGGAAATTTATTGGAGTGCGGAAACTGGAGGGGTATCTGCGTGCTGCCTGCTGTAGCTAAGATAATAGCTAAAATCATCCTGGAGCGAATCAAACAACATCTCGAAGACACACTCGATGTCGAACAAACAGGTTTCCGCTCTGGATCCTCCTGTGCCGACCACATCAACACCCTGCGGATTATCATCGAACAGTGTGTTAAATATCAACCGCCACTGCACCTGCTGTTTATCGGTTTTGAGAAGGCGTTCGATAGTGTCAACAGGGAGTTTATTTGGCGTGCCTTACGCAGGAGAGGTATTCCCGATAAACTAATTGCTATTATCAAAGCTACATATGAAGGCTCCAAATGTCACGTTCTGCACAGGGGGAGGTTGTCTGAGGAATTTGAGATCCAAAGTGGGCTAAGACAAGGCTGTATCCTTTCACCAGTATTATTCCTATTGGTGATTAGCGATGTGCTTCATGCAGCTTTGTCGACGGGAAACGGAGGAATTCGATGGACTCTTACATCTCAACTGAAACATCTTGACTACGCAGACGATGTATGCTTACTCTCCCACAGAATTATGGACCTCCACCAAATGACAGCAGACGTGGAGAGGGAGGCAGGTGTCGTCGGGCTGAAAATCAATACGACAAAAACTAAAATCATCAGCTTTGGAACTAACTCATCGGCTCAAATATGCATTGCTGGACAACCGGTAGAGAGAGTAGAGGATTTTCAGTATCTTGGGAGTATTGTCTCGACCGATGGTGGAACCGAACTGGATATAACCAACAGGATCGCCAAAGCAAAGTCCGCGTTCGGGATGTTGTCCAAAATATGGCGAAGCAATGCAATCAGTTTGAGCACCAAAATAAGACTGTTCCGCTCCAACGTTGAATCCGTGCTGCTATATGGTTGCAGCACGTGGAGAGTGACCACTACTATCACCAGAAAGCTGCAAACGTTCGTTAATAGGTGTCTGCGCAATATCTTACGGATTTTCTGGCCCAATCGTATCTCTAACGAACACCTTTACGAGAGAACGGGTCAGGAACCAATAGGCACAACTATCCAACGGCGGAAGTGGCAGTGGATTGGTCACACGTTCCGAAAGGGTGACAGCTCCATAGCGAACCATGCTATGCAATGGAACCCTCTAACTCAGGATGGCAGAAGACTTGGCGGTCCGCGGAAAACATGGCGCAACAGTCGAGAAGGAGGCACAGCAGTTAGGGAAAAGTTGGGGAGAACTCAGACACATTGCCAGAAACCGTACACGATGGCGCGAAGGCGTAGTAGAGGCCCTAGGACCCACAAGGGGATACAGGACATAAGTAAGTAAGTCCAAACTCACCACCTTTTCATCGACTTCAGAGCCGCTTATGACAGCATTCATCGTCTTGAACTCTACCAAGCGATGGCCCAATTCGGGATACGGTCAAAACTTATCCAGATGTGTCGCGTAACGCTGGAAAACACACGGTGTGCTGTGCAACTTGGAAAGAGGTCTTCTGAACTTTTCCAAACATGCACCGGGTTCCGGAAAGGAGATGCGCTGTCATGAGACTTCTTCAATATTGTAGATGCATTTACGGTAATTGAAGAACAGCCGAAATGAGTAGGTCTTGAAGTAAATGAGGACAAGACTACATGTACATGTTATCAACAGACAAAAAATGATCTGCTCAAAACCTTGGACAGAACGTCACTGTTGATGACTACAACTTCGAGGTAGTTAAGGAGTTTACCTACCTCGTAGCAAATATAAATCCCACAAATGACACCTTCGCGGAGATCCAACGAAGAATAACCTTAGCAAACCGCTGCTACTTCCGTTTGGCAAAACAACTGGGTTAAAAACTCTTAACTCGACGGACCAAATGAACGCTCTACAGAACGCTCATCTTACCAGTCTTGTTTTAGGGCGCCGAGTGCTGGACAATAAGTAAGAGAGCAGAGCAAATATTAGGTACCTTTGAGCGAAAAATACTTCGTCGGATATTAGGTCCCACATGCGAGGAGAGCAAATGGAGGAGAAGATACAACCGCGGAGTCTATGAGTGATACCAGGATGTGGATTTAGTCCAAAAAGCCAAGACACGTCGACTATATTCAGGGTTATCGTGAATAAATTTTCCCTCGGAATTTTTCCCCCGAACAAAAATTAGGCACCTTAAAAATAGAGGAAATAAATCCGCGGAAAATAAATAGTTATCATGAATTGCAATTCAGGAGCATTTTCAACGCAATCGCGATACTTCATTTTTCCCCGATGAATTTTTTCCCTATTTTTGAAGATACTTAATTTTTGTTCGTGGGAAAAATTCCGAAGGAACATTTATTCGCGATAACCCTGATTAGCTCGGCCACATCGAGCGAATGGACAACAACGCTCTGGCCAAGAGAATCTTTGAATCTCAGCCCCCAGGTTTGAGACGGCGGAAAAGACCGAACCGCCGGGGTAAAGACCAAGCTGTCGCGGATGCCATAAAACTTAGTCTTCACAATTGGAAGCAGTGTGCCCGCGATCGCAGAGGATGGAAGGCAGCCGTGTCTCAGGCAGGGACTCTCCAAGGATCGGGAGGACTTTAAGTAAGTAAGTGTATAAAATTTCTATTGCGTGGTCTGGCACAGCCCCAGAGTTGTATACCGTAGGTCCATACAGGTTTAAGCACTTCCTTATATAGAAGCAGTTTGTTACATACACTTAGCTTGGAATATCGTCCAATTAGCCAATACATTTCTCTAAGTCGCTTTTCGAGCTCGTCGCATTTCTTTTTAGCGTGCCGCTTCCACTTGAATTTCGCGTCCAGTGTCATTCCGAGATATTTAGCTTCGTTTGTATGAGGTATCTGTAATAAGTTAATGAAAACGGGGAGGGGGATTATTTTCTTGTAAGTGAAGTTAACATGCGTCGATTTGGTCTCATTAAGAACAATGCGCCAAGTTTTCGTCCACTCGCAGATTTTATCCAAAGTTCGTTGGAGTTTTATAGTTGCTGATTCGATTGAACTTTCTGTTGCCAGAAAAGACGTATCGTCTGCGAACGTAGCTACAATGGTGCCCTCAATTTGAGGTATGTCCCGAGTGTACAGCAAGAATAAGATGGGACGAAGGACACTTTCTTGCCGATCTCCAGTGGCGATTTCCTTAAACTCAGAATATTCGGTTCCGTGTTTAACATGTAAGATTCTAAGATCTTATGTAGGTGCTCCGGAAGGACTCGTCTAATTCAAGCCATTGTGCCAAACCCTGTCGAAATCTTGAGAAACGTCAAGGAAGGCGCTATGGCAAATGTTTTTCTCCTCTAAGGCATTTTCAATTTCAGCGGATATTCTATAAACTTGGTCGATTGTGGAATGCTTGATTCTGAACCCGAATTGGTGATCAGGTACAAGGCGTCTTTTTTCAATGACCGTTTGAATGCGTTTCAATAGAAGTTTTTTAAATACCTTTGATATTATTGGTAGTAGCGATATCGGTCTGTACGATTTTTTATCGATTGGAGATTTTCTCGGTTTCGGAACCATTATAGCCTCTGTGATTTTAATTTAATTTGGGGCACTAAAATCGTTTTCTTTAACGTTTGTGCGGACACAGAAATGATTGGTTGGGAACTATGACTGTTTGTGCGGCGTTAGCAAGAGCTCTTCTTGAGTATGCTAGTCAGGTTTGATCACCGCATCATGACGTCCATATTCAGAGGACCTATACTTCAACTCTTCCACCTCGTTCTTATAATATAGTTCATGACCATTAGGATTACATAGATCTCCGCATATTTACCTAACGAGAAGTGAAGCCTAATGTTATCGTCTTTCACGAAATCGCCAGCACTGTTCACTGATTTTGGAGCCAACCGTCTGGCACAGACTATGGCCGAACCAAGGAAAGTCCACTTTGAATTTACGGCGTATCCATGAGACTGGAGTCGTAGGGTAAGTGGCGCGCAAGGTCATCAAAACACCAGTGCAGATTATACCAAAAACCAACCCGCCAGTCCATGATATTTGGTTTTCACTGGAGGGGGGTAGTTTCAATGATATACCTATGTATGTTTGAAAAAATTGTAGACAACAAAATCTACTCTCATTTATGAGCAATGATGTGAACTCGTATATAGAGAAAACAGAGTTTTGGAACAAGACGTGGTGGTCGTTTACTTAAGACCCCAACCACCACATCCGGGCTAAATGCATAGTTTTTGGAGTATAGGCCACAAATTCTTTAGTAATTTGTAAAATCATGGAAGGGGCTACTAAAATTATCGATCAAAATCTCATTCCTTAACTACACACCACAACTACATTGCAATATGCAGTCCAGCGAACAAAAAATGCAGTTTGCTAGAAGTATGAAACTGTGGGGTTTTTGTCAATAGCGATCTTGACTCTGGCGTAAAATTATACTGATGGAACTATCTTAGACTATTTACAAAAAGTCGTATACGTATTTTACATGGAAACAGAAAACGAAAGAAGATCTGGTAAGCAATGAAAGATGGCGCCAACCTCTGAAGGTTATGTATTATATATGAATGAATATAAGTACCTTGAGAAAAAAAAAAAAAAAACAAGTTGATCACAATTATATGTAGTTACCGTGTTTATTTGGGTTGAGGCTGTGGTGCTGTGGTTAGCGCACTGGACAACTGTACAAATAGTTCGAGGTTCAGTGCGTTTTGTCCGTCCAAATCTGGCGATCGTCTGACTACCATTCGAAAGGAATAAGCATCTGTTATGAGCAAGCTTCTTTAAAGTCGCTTTTCGATCGCAAAGCTTCATATGCGCCAAAATATTTATACCTACATTTTGTATTTTATTTATATATATTAATAAGAACTTGTTTTGTAAGGAAAATTATAGGTAATAACCAAGCAGTACACAAGCCTTCTTTCTCCTTGCCAATATCAATAACCTTCACACATCATGTCAATTGTTACTTCATAATGTCTTCAATCATGATTGTCTTTTCAACAGCCGAATCAAAATAGCCACGGAAGTGAATCTTCCCCACGCTTCATTACATTTTACCTCGACTACTAAGTATCCATTCATTGCATGCGTTTTCTTTTTTCGAACGAGGAATAAATTATTTGTATCTACAACTACATAGTCTACTTTGATATGCATTTGGATTCCGCCCGTTTGCACGATGATTGCTGGCTGTGTATTTTCCATAAAATCTTGCATATTAGATTGACAGACAGTAAAAAAAAAAAAAAAACAATAACATGTAAGCCCTTACCGAACAATAACATGAAGAAAAAGAAGAGACTCAATTGTTTGCGAAATAAGTTATGCAATAGAGAAAATGAGGCGATCCATAGTTACCCATTTCATGCTTCCTATTTTTTCCTTTTGGATTGTTGATTAAAATCAGTCTACTTGGGATATGTGGCACCATGTTTGAGCACAAGACCTGCCACAAAGTCAGCTGGTTTTCCAACGACAGGCAAGCAACCTCCAACCAAATGGCCATTTTGCCATCAGCCGCTGCTTTAGAAGTAGTCTACTGGACGTCCGAAACAGGCGAGGGGCCGATGTGGGGATAGTACGAGATCACCATCTTATGATGGCTACTCTCCAACTACGCACTGCTGCAGTTCGAAGATCCCACAACAACACAAGAATGCTCAGGTTCAACATCGATAGACTTAGTGATTCTTCAGTGCGCCAACAAATAAGGGATCACCTTTCGCAAGGTGCGGAAGCAATCAGCAGCTCACTGCCCGCAGCCATCCAAGACCATTGGTGTGCTGTAAAAAATGTTTTGCTTGTGAAGCTGAAAGCTTTTCTAACGAATGGAAAAGGGAATGATCGTCAAGCTTCTCAAGAAAGGAAATTTAATGGAGTGCGGAAACTGGACGGGTATCTGCGTGCTGCCTGCTGTAGCTAAGATAATAGCTAAAATCATCCTGGAGCGAATCAAACAAGCAGGTTTCCGCTCTGGATCCTCTTGTGCCGACCACATCAATACCCTGCGGATTATTATCGAATAGTACATTGAATACCGATCGCCACTCCACCTGCTGTTCATCGATTTTGAGAAGGCATCCGATAGTGTCAACAGGGAGTTTATTTGGCGTGCCTTACGCAGGCGAGGTATTCCCGATAAACTAATTGCTATTATCAAAGCTACATATGAAGGCTCCAAATGTCACGTTTTGCACAGAGGAAGGCTGTCTGAGAAATTTGAGATCCAAAGTGGCTGTATCCTTTCACCAATATATTTCGATCATCTGTTCGTGACCTGATCTTCGATAAAGAGTGCTGCCGAAGTATGTATGACACAATAATCTTTCGTAGACATTTAATTGCAAACGGTAGGATTTCATTTTTGTAGTCGATCAATACAAGTTGTATCGGAAGGATACACATATGTAATTCTATCCCATTCTCAACCATAGCTGGGGTTCCCCAGGGCTCTATCCTATCTTCGACACTGTTTTTGATTTACATATCAACAACCTTCTATCTAAAACTCGTGATCGAATCCATTCGTTCACGGTTGACAGCACTCTTGACTTCACCTATTCTTTAAAGACACCGCAACGAGGGTCCTTAGCTTTGGAGTCACAGCGACAGTGAATATCAACTAAACTCAACTGGGGTGCCAAGAATCGAGTTGAGGTTAACGCGCCAAAAATCCAGTGCTGTCTCCTGTCTCTGAAACATGTGCAAAAATGTATAAATTCAAAACTATGGCGCATCGTCACTTCACTCTTTTACCTCTACCATTCAATTTTGAATTCTTCCCTACAGCCTTTCCCTGCACTCCATCAGTGGGTTTTTAAGGCTTTAAAGAGCTATATTCTAAACGATGGAAGACATTTAAGAAAGAGTATCTAATTGCATTGCTTCATCATATCCTATTATATTTTCGACAGCATTCAGACTTAGCTTGTTGATTCCTCGAAAACTTATTGTTCGATTCCATTTTCATTTGAAACAAATACCCATGGAGCTCAAGCCAATTGCTAAAAAACACACTTAATGAGGTCATAAGACTCACACTTTCAAATAGCCTCTTAATTCGTTTTTAAACTGTAGCTCTACTCCGATTGGAGTTGGAGAATTGGAGTATTGTCTATCTGTAAGTCAGCATGTTTGTATAGAATGATTGGTTTTAAATATACCTATATATTCTTACGAATGTATGTACTTATATACATATTTCCAACAACATTTATTAGGACTGCAATTGTCCACATATGAATATACATACAGTGATATTGAAAAGTTTGGAAGTGACTATTTTAACGGTTCCATCGATATTTTTTTTAAATAATTGTCCACTAGACTTGAGTGCCTCTGTATACTTTAATAGTCAGAATAGAAACTGTACTTGTACCAAGACAACATTTAAACTATTATTTAAAACTACAAGAATAACTCCAACTACAAAAGAACCATGAAAAGATGCTAAACACAAAAGTCATCACCGCCTTTATCTGTCTCATAACTACACACTTATGCATTGATTTTTGCTCTACAAGCATATCCTCACTATTATTATCACACCTTTCTCTCCCCAAACCTCGCTGGAATTAATTCAACACTGCACAGACTCGTTTCCACTTTAATTAATTCCGAATGGAAAAAAATCTGTCATTGCAGTTGTCAGGCGAAAAAGGAATGCAAAAATCCTCTTTTAAAACATATCTATGCGACAAGCAAGAGAACGTTAAACTGTCAGCGGGAAGGACATCCATTGTTTCACTTAGCAAACTCTCGGTATAAAGGATAAAAAAAAAACTCGTTGGTAATTAATACCGTCAGAGAATGAAAAAACGAGGAAGAGATACTATATAGATATACATAGATACTGTGGATAGATAAGCAAAGACTTATGCACGCTAAACAGACTATCACCATCATCTCTTCTATGGCATACACATAGACAACGAAGTCGCAGTTAAATATCAATTTCAATTTAAACCACAAATTGGTCTTCAATTCTATTTTGATGATAGAAAAAAAAAACGTAAATAAATTTTCCCTATTGTACTCGTATAAACGAATGAACTCTCGAGCAACCACAACATTCTGAAGACCTCCAGACGAAGATACGAGTATCTATGCGCTTATGTAGATACATATGTATATGTTTATCACTACGTTGTTTGTAATCAAGTCAGTATCAACATCAAGCACTGTAGAAGCAAATCCAGAAAATCAAGTTCTTTCCAACACGTATCCAGTGCCAGTGAAGTGCATTCGAGTCTAATGAGCTTTATGCACTTTTACACTTTCGTTCGTCATCGTACTTGCACGCGAGAAGGTACTAGTGAAACAGCAGCTGCAAATGACGAAATACATACGTACATATACTCGTACATAGATTCCATAGCGTAGAAGATATTTTAATACGTAAATACTCGTGTACTCGTATACTTAAATAGAAAAGTGAAGGCAGACAAGTTTACCATCACAGAGAACCAGAGACAGTGTGCCGATGATTTTTTTTTTAGAGAATCAGTGACCTTTTAGAATTCTAGGTTGAAACAGGATTTAAAATTAAGTGGACGCATTTTCCTTCTGTAGTGTTCATTCCATTAAAAAGAAAAAAAAAATTACCGACAATTTTCCAAAACTTTGGACTAGGAGTCAAGGATACTCCTTCAAATTGTTTCGACAAACGTTTCATTTGACAAACTACACGCAACACGAGGCACTCAAAATGGAATAAAATACATACATAATTTATTTATTTACTTATTCATTTCATCTACTAATAATAATTGCCGTGTTTTTTTGAAACCTATCCAGCCAGTCGTACATTTAAACGATTTGCCAGCCAGCCAAAGCCAGCCGATTTTATATGAACATATCTCTAGGAACCAAGCAACCTTGCAGTAACAGCAACAACAAAGAACTACAAAAACATTCGTTTTTGCGCCGCCTGAAATTAGGCATCACGAAATTCCCAGCCAGTAACTTTTTGCTGGGGATAAAATCAAGAGTAGTAGCCAGCCGGTTGTTGTATTTGTTTTATGTGTAAAATTTTACTTTACTAGCAACTTCTGGCTGGCTAGGTTTCAAAAAAACACGGCTATATAACTTAACAGATTGTTGCATATGCAATGGATTAGAATAATAATTATTAGTAAAGTACATACGAGGATATGTAATATAAATAACGTGTTTTTGAACTTACATAGTTCTGGATAAGCTTAGATCTACAACAGACCAAACTGAGTTCAAATTTGAAATAAGTCGAGACATAGGCTCGTTCTGCCTGTAGTTTGTGCTATGTATTGTGCACTCGACAATTTTAAGTGATCACGCACTTGTTGCTCCTGAAGGCACCACTTGTGGCATCTCCAGAAGAGTCAACAGCTTGTCTGGAAATCTGTTCCGTAAAAAAAAAAAAAATTAAATAGTCAATCGGTTCATTTAAACCCTTTAAGGCACCCGGCAGTGATGGTATTTGTCCAACCCTTATTCAGAAAGGTCTAGATTATATTCTGCCCACCTTGGTAGTTCTATTAAGAACAAGTTTCAACCTGGGATACATTCTTCTAACTTGGCTTGAGGTTAATGTGGTGTTTATTCCTAAGCTAGGTAACAAACTCAGCGAGCTACCCAAATCCTACCGTGAAATCAGCCTGACATCGTTTTTCTTGAAAACCATGGAAAGACTGCTAGACGTTCACATTAGAGGCATTCTTGACCTCTGCACTCTAGTCAATATGCATATAGGAAAGGTCGATCTACGGAAGGTGCCCTTCAATATCTCGTCGCAGAGATCAAATCTGCCTACTGCTCCAAAGAAATTGCCCTTTGTGCATTCCTTGACATAGAAGGTGCTGATAGCCGCATAACATCTTCGTCTGGAGAGGTCTCTGTGAAGATCTCCGCGGCCAAAGGCTGACCCCAGGGCGGCGGCCTCTCGCCTGTCACTCGTAGTGGATGACTTATTGAATAGACTTAATAGTTCAGGCTTCATAACTGTAGGCTATGCAGATGATCTTGCGATCATCATCAAAGGCAAACATGAAGACAATGTGTGTCAACGACTGGTGTGCTGAGAAGGGGCTATCGATTAACCCCAGCAATGCAGTCGTTGTATCGTTTACAAGAAGAAGAACGCTGAACATTGGCTCAGTGACTGTAAATAGCACAACCATTCATTTTTGTCTTGGACAGGAAACTTAACTGGAACTATCATATTAAGCATAAAATTGCCAAGGCGACTACTGCCATGTGGGCTTGTCGCCGTATGTACGGCAAAACCTGGGGCCTGTTCCCAATATGTTCTTGTTATATACCACGGTTGTAAGACCCATCCTTACATACGCGTCCGTTGTCTGGTGGACGAAAACCAAGGAGGACACAACCATCAACAAACTCACTAAATTTCAAAGACTAGCTTGCCTCCGTATCACATGTACTGGGCATTTTTTTCACTCCGATACATATATTCATAAAAAAAGTGGCAATTCCCAGTGCAGTTAGTCTTTGAAAGTCGGGTGTTAATAGCACATGGGATCATGTGGATCTCATGGAACTATTAACCGACTTCCCCGAGCTAGGCACCCTCAGCACGGTTTCCGAATTTACGTACAAATCACTCTACTTTGGTAAAAGGATTGAGATTGTGATCCCAAGCCGTGATATATGGAATAATGGCAGACCGTCGCTTGATCCAAAAGGAATAGTGTGGTATACCGATGGATCAAAAATGGATTCAGGAGTTGGTGTCGGGGTGTATGGACCCAATTATAAAGTTCCAAAATCACTTGGAAAGAGTCCCAGTGTTTGCCAGGCCAAGCTTTACGCTATTGAGACTTGTGCTAACATAAACCTGCACTCAGGCATCGAAGGTGCCGCTATCCACATACTCACCGATGGCCAAGCGGCGCTTAAAGCCGACATTTTCCAACTACTGCACCAAATAAAGGTTTCTGTGTGGTAGTAAAGGGTTCATTCATTAAGCGTGATCGATTTTTGAATTTAAGTGAAGCAAGTTGTATTTGAGGTATAGCGGATCTATTTATCTCAAGTTAAAGGGGATTCGATACTGTTACGAACGAAGACGCCGCGTATCCCGGAGCCACCAAAATAAATTTTTATCAAAACCGCATAGATCACCAATTTCCCCAACAGCTGTGTTTGACAGCTGCTCCCATGGCGATGTCGGCCGGCTCGAAGCGAACAAATCCTGCAGTCCGATTACACCTTATAAGGGTGGGGACATATCACATACCAAAAGAAAGGGAATTTGACGAGGAATTTGGAAAATGCGATGATTTTGGCGGAAAATTTGCGGTGGAGATACTACAGTCGTGGCAAGCTTAGACAAGATGGCGGACGTGTGAAATTTTCCAGCATGATGACGGTGGAGACTGGAAGGCCGTTGGAAACTAGCGATGGGCCTATAAAAAGCCGCTGCTAGGAGGTCAAAAAGGAAGTTGGTCGTGAAGTTTGGAGCAACGAGTCTTGAGGACAAGTTTAAACATTAGCTTTTTCCAAAAATAAAAAAAAAAATTTAAAACCCTCTCGGGAACCAGTACTAGTGTTTGAGTTCTTATTTTCCTCTCCTCAGGTCAGAGTCAACGTCGGCCCCGACATTTTTGTAACAATACTATTACATTTTAAAAATAATATCGTTGAAATGGCGTCAAGGACTTTGCTTGACGGTGGTCATCTGAGGTCCAATTTTGGATGACTCGGGCACATAAGTTGGCCACAATCTTGCCAATGACGCGATCAATGTTGTCCTCAAGGTCGGCAATTATTGCTGAGTTATTGGCGTAGACCAGAGATTTTCAATTCAATTCAATTTATTCCTATTGGTTTATACAAGTAAGATATTAGTCTTGGCGGGCAATTGACGTCGGCTCTTCGTGAGATTTCGCGACCCGAAAACTTCGCTTTCAATATCTCCAGTATTTTATACGATGTGTGGCACGTCACACCGTGCTGTTGAAATCACTAGTTGTCAATACCCAACTATCAATTTCCGACCAAACAAACTGGGTTATCATGGCCCGGTACCGCACCCGCTGACAATCAGCGCCCGCCCACGCTTAGCTTTGAAAAAATAAGGTCCGATTATGCCGTTGGCCCATAATCCACACCAAACAGTGAGTTGTTCAGTATGCAAATGTGTTGGCGTAATCCTCTTGGATTTTCCTTGATTTGTTACGTAGCCACTCAGCTAAAAATGCTGAAGATGATTTTGTAGCCAAAATTGGCATCTGTTACCAAATGCTCCAAAGCCCAATCAGTAAATCCGCGACGCATGGAACGGTCAGTAGGCTTCAGTTCTTGAACAATTTGAATTTTGTACGGATACCAGTCCAAGACTTTTCGCTAAATTCGCCAAGCTGAAGCGTACGAAAGGGCAAGTTCTTGAGAACTATGCGAAAATTGAAACGTTTTGGTTTTCGCAGACACTCTATGCCACACACCACAATATTTTCGGTTGGCTGCGTTTCGTTGGCGTTTGGGACTACTCGATCAGTCACAGAATTATTTTCTTCGAATTTCTTCATAATTCGCCGAATGGTGAGCTCAGAATGGTGCTCATTTTGGCCGTAAATCATACGCGTAATGTTCCGGGAGCAGAACTCGAATTTGGATAATACATTTTTACAATTTATGCCCTTTGAATGAATTTAATTTAATTTACCCTATATGAAAGGATATTGTATGTATAACAAGTGCTAGGATAACAAGCTACCTCACGAGAAAAATTACGTTTGATTTATTCGTTCCTTATTTCAAATAAGGCAAAATAAGAGGGGAGTGAAAGATTTAATGTTTTTAAAGTGCACACTCAAAAACAAAAGGATATTTTACAAAATTTCTCTTAAACAACAGTTTTTGAGGTGAAAGATCATTAAAATAGAGGCAATATCTTAAAAGTAGCAAGATATGACATCCAAAGTGAGATTTTTGTCCACCGCCTCTAGTTTATTATGGATGAGTAAGAATATGGGTACCAGGATATCGCACAGACGCAACTTCATGATGATTAATTGAACGTGTCTATGAGACATCGGTAATCTCTTTTGGAATCATAGACAACCCAGAATGAATTGTCCGCAACTACCGTCATGTTCTGTTCCTCAAATGCTTTCTCAACATCTCTTCAATCCAACCCTACTGGTCTTCAAATTCATGAAATAGTGGAATCACTGTCTGTGGCCTTGCGTAAACACCGACAACAACTATGAACTTTACTCACCGTAAATTTGCACGAGGTTCATTATTTTTCCGTGGTATACATTGCACGTCTTAAATTTCCATGAAAAACATTGAAAAATTGAAAGTGTAAGGTTTCCTCAGCCGAACCCCATTACTCGTTTTGCAACAAGTCTCTGAAACGAATAACTTTGGGCGACAGCTCATCTTACACTGAAGTACAACCGGCAGCACCAAAACTGTATTTTCTTCCCTGAATTGTGTGAATTACATTAAACCACAAGGAATGGGATTTATGCAAATAAAATTAGCCCGCACTTTGCAGCAACACACATTCGTAATAAAAACAACCCATATGCCAGCAAAAAAGAAACTTCTATAACACCGCACTACCCCCACCAAGCCATCGTCATTGCTGTGGTGGCACACTTTCTTTGCTTTTTGAAGTTTTTTCCATCATTCGACGGAAAAAAAAGCCAATTTTGCAATCGTCAACACCGAATAAGCGGTTTGTTGAACTTTTTGCCATGATTGTCCGTTTGTAGTGGTTTCCATGGTAAATGAAATAAGCAACTTTTTTCACGTCGCATATGGTGACAAAGACCCACACTGATTGTTTACTTATTGATCGCTGGAAGACTTAATTAACTCAAATTAAATTTGATCCCGGAGGTGCTGCTTTTCGAAAACAAAATTCGTATTTTTAGTCGAGCTACATATTTACGGGAACCTAAGTGAGATCATTTAACGTAAAATTATTTTTAGATAGGTACTTTTCCATCTCGAACTCTTGGGAGTATTGTGAGGAAACCAAAAGTAAGACGTGGATATTTATGATTGTTTACGTAGATTCCCTGTTCCACTAAAAATTAACATGGAATGCAATTGACTCGTGGCTGCCAGATTTGAAACTTTGGTTGTTTTGAGTGACTTTACTTCCCACATTTGGAAGCCAAAATTTATTATTGCGAGAGGGAGCGTGTGTGCGCTTATGGCCAATGAACGATATTACGAGTAGATGTCATTTCAAATAATAATGGTAGCGATGTTGGAGATAGACATTTAACTTATTTACGTGACAAGAATTTCTATATTTAATTAGAATTGTAGTAATTCTTGGAGTCGATCAGAGTTAACGACGTGAGAATTGTGAAATAATTATAAAGAGTGCTTACAAGTTGTCGTAACAAACAGTTTTCAAATGGGCGGCAGAAATGAATAAATCGGCAATTGCGACTTAGGGTTGCTTCTTGGTCACTCGCTTGAAGTCGTCACAAAAGTTTGTTTTTAGTAGCTTCGCTCTGCAACAAAACTTTGTATTTTTAGGGAGGGGTCGCATTTAAGCCGCCTGGGATGACATCTATCATTTCACCATTTGCCAATACCATATCGGGGAAATGGTGCTTACATTTCGATTTAAAACTCTAAATAAATAAATATTTGGCGCAACAGCTCTTGAAAGTGCCAGGGCCTAGCTTCTCGCAACCACTCATGTTGTGTGCGTTATATTTTTTCACACGTTTGGAAGGGACCTACAGTTTTGTACCTACAGTTTTGTAAAAGAAGCTTCCTTGTCATGCAGAAAAACTCAGTTTGGTGTCGATTTGGTCAGGCGGCGTCATCGAGTACGTCTTTTGAAATGAAAGAGGCTAGGCCATAAGTAGGTAATTTTTTGACCCAAATTGGATGATAAAGATATAGAAAACATGTAGTTCCAACATGACACGTAAAACAATGCGTTATTGAAGAAAAAGATTGATATTTCAAGAAGGGGTGATGCCATCATGATGCGATTTAATCCCTCTTATACTTCTTTATTTGGTCTAAGTAAAATCTCTGTCATATGCCAATAAACTATCAATACCCCCATTGAAACGCCCTTTACATTAGTCCGTCTGTCACTGTTTTTTGCCAAATTAATTAATATTTTTGAGACAAATGACGTGCAGTATTCCGTTTCGATTTCATATCATATATGTAAGCCAATAACAGAAACATGACACAAGCGTTCATAAGTCCAATGCTTTCAGTAACATTTTATCAAAATGTAATTTAAGTAGAGCCGTTGGTCAAGTTAATGATCCAAAATAATCGCATTCAATTATGAGTACTTCTACAACCGTATTGAATACTCATTTGTTTTTATAATTTTCTTTCTTTTTTTTCGATTGTGGGAGAAATATTCATAATCTTTTCAACATTGCTTTAGTTAAGTACCGGCCGGCGTGTGCATTTTTAAAATTCCCTCATTTTTTTTTTTCATCATCACGTTCTGATGCTATAAATAATTTTTTGTCTTTACGCAAGGAATTTCTAGTTTATTATTTACTATCAGTGTTTGCAGTTTGAAGGAATGTATCTCTGGCCGTAAAATTACACATTCACTTACAATAGAGTGACGTTTTCATAGCTGTTTTTCAGATAACATATTTGACAATGTTGGTTTGACGTGATAACATTTCAAATGCTATTGTCGAATCTGTGCGATTTTGATGATTAGACAAAACAACGTCATCTGTCCCAACAAATTTTATGCAGCTTCATAATAGGTACACATTTCTGAGAATCTATTCTCGTCGATTTCTGATAAATCTCTTCGCTCAATGTGATAAGAGATATATGAAATCATGACAAACACTTCATGTCTAGAGATTTATGAGTTTGCTAACGACAAACAAAAGTTAGGAAAGTATCCAAACTCGCTGACATTTTTACTGTCGTCCACTTTGTTTGTCTGGGCGAAATTATGTTCTCTGCGTGTAGTTATTACTTGAGTTTGTTTATTCTCAATTTAACTTCATTTCCATTCACTAATTAACATCAATAAAAATGAAAATAATAGAAAAATACCCAAGCATTGTTTCAACCGCAGACCACTCGTCGTCGCCTGTACTTTGACCTATCCTTTGGTCGAAACAACAAAACTTTCATTGCTCCATGAATGTATTATACTGTCGCTATTCATGTATTCAGACATTCGCTAAACGTGATAAAAATCAGCGCTACCAAACAATTGCCTGTTGGAATTTATAAAATCGCACGCATCACTCGACAACAATTGAATACATAATGACAGCTGGTGTAACATGGGGTGTACAAGTGACACACACAGCGAACTGTCACAGGCACTATAGCAGTTCTCAGTTGTGTCAATAGATCCGCAAACTGAATTCAATAAATATATCTACCTGCACATTGTAAAGCCATACAAATTACTCAAGCGAACATTTATGCCTTGGCTGTGTATCATTTATTGTCACATTACCGCTATATACAACAACAGGTAGTCGACATATTTCATTATTATGTGACAGCAGAAATGTGTTATAATGTCATGTGTGGATTTTGACATTTCTATGCGTTTTTTTCTGGGTAATTTTGTACCATATTTAACCTTAATCGGCTTTTAGTGGATTTAATGTCGCCTAACAGTGTAAGAAATTATTTTCTGTTCAACACATGTTGAAGGGATGGCTTGGATTGACAATTTTCTATGCCAACCATGTGTCAGATATGTGAGCAAATCTAACGCTTGACGGAATTTCGAAATGGAGACTCGTTTACGTGTACGTGACTTCAATTAAATCACGAACCAAATGATTATCCAAAAGACAAAACACCAGTCATACGTATGAAGTGTCTATACTATTCGAGTATGTGCTCGACGTGCTGAGTAGTTCGCATAATAAGGATTGATGACATTGAAAACGTATGTAAAGGAGAGAAAAATTATCTGCACATCATGCAGAATATCAAGGACAAAGCAAACTATCCTTCCTTAATATTGAAAGTGCTGCCACTTTATTAGAAATGTTATCTTGATGTGTACAATGCCGGAAAAAGTATTTGTTGAGGTCGCATCTCGTTGGCATTGCAGGCAGTGATGGCCGAAGTGTAATTTTTCTGCGAAAACTACATTTGTTACGTCTACTACGTAGTTTATGTAGCAAACGTAGTAAACGTAACAAATTGTAGTAGACCTAGCATTAACTGTCAAATTACTGTCATTTGAACATAACGAATTAAACCAATTTAATATCTTTCCCGCCTGCAATTAAACAAAGCAGCACAAATAAAAATATTAACTCCGCACGTGGTATACGAAATTAAAATTATGTCTGGTGGAAGAAAGCTACATAACTATTGGACCGAAGGCGCATTTACGCCCGTGAAATTGGAGAACGGGCGAATTGGGGCACTGTGCCAGAAGTGTGCTTGTATTCTAAAGAACACAACGAAGTCAAGGCTTCAATCCCACAGGTAGTTTCCACACTTCCGTACATATGTACTCATGTACATATGGGGACCTGCATTGCGATCGATCGGGAAACTACTGACTGCTCAAAACTTGGCTTGGGCCAATAGCGCAATAACCAAGTTCGTGATGAAGTGCTTACTTTACCTCCTAGTGGTGGTCACCGGGCAACTATACGTACAAACCCTTATACGTGTAGGCTAAAACTGTAAGTGCGGGTTGGCTAGGGCCTTGATTCTAGGCTAGGTAACGCGGGCCAGCAACCTGCGTTACCGAATATTGCCCGCTACAGAAACCGACACTATGCCTCAGATAAGGAATGATCACATGTTTTTTTGGCTATTGTACCCGGACAAAGATAGGTTTCTGGATTGTAAAGACGCTCCTTGACTCGGGAAGAAAAGGTCCTTACAATGCCAGATTCCTCCAATTGGAAAACGAATTCATGCGATATAAACTGGACATTTTGGGGGTAAGTGAAGTAAGATGGTTAGAAGCGGGCGAGTACCAGTCTCCAACGCGTAACACTATACTACTCTATTCTGGAAGACGATCCGGAAGTCCGCGAGAATATGGAGTCGGACTACTGCTAACAACAACAGCACGCAAGGGCCTAATTTCCTGGCAGCCTCATGGTGATAGGATTTTGATGGCCAAATTCCGATAGAGTACGACGCGTCACCATCATACAGTGTTAAGCCCTGCTATATGGTTGCAGCACGTGGAAAGTGACCACTACTATCACCAGAAAGCTGCAAACGTTTGTTAATAGGTGCCTGCGCAATATCTTAAGGATTTTCTGGCCCAATCGTATCTCTAACGAACACCTTTACGAGAGAACGGGTTAGGAACCAATAGGCACAACTATCCAACGGCGGAAGTGGCAGTGGATTGGTCACACGTTCCGAAAGGGTGATAGTTCCATAGCGAACCATGCTATGCAATGGAACCCTCTAACTCAGGATGGCAGAATACCTGGCGATCCGAGGAGAACATGGCGCAGAACAGTCGAGAAGGAGGCACGGCAGTTAGGGAAAAGTTGGGGAGAACTCAGACACGTTGCCAGAAACCGTACACGATGGCGCGTAGGCGTAGTAGAGGCCATAGGACCCACAAGGGGATACAGGACGTAAGTAAAGTAAGTATGTACATATATTATCATATACATACCTATAATTTCTTTTTTATTACAATTTTAGAAAAATTTGTGTCTCAAATTCGTCGACGAAGGGGTCCAAACTTGCTTCTATCCCAATAACATTTGTTGTTACCGAGGAATTAAACAGTTTGAGTGACTATTTTCAACCAATTTCTGCTCCAGAAAACAGCGCTTCAGAATCAACGATGGAATTACAACTACAAGCGATTGAAGTAAATTCTTAGTCTACCAATAATCAAAGATTATTATACTAAATTTGTTTAACAGTGTTATGATGACGGTATTGAAATTGGAGTAGGAACTACTCAAGCAACACCCACAACTTCTACATTATCATCCTCATTAGATATTGATAGGAATAGCGTTTCTTCCATCCATTCAACACATCCTATCTTCACTTTATCTACAAGTACGAGTAGATGCACATCATTACTCTCTAAGACTGAGACGGATTCAATATCAGGAACAGGAATTTTCAACAAAATTCCACGGTCAAGAATGGAATTCACAAGTCCGAATCCAAAGAAGAAAGTAAAAACTAAGCCACCTCCATCAGTAATGCCAAATTTGATTGATATTGTAATATTCTTTCTGGGGTTCGTTTAAATAAAACTGTCTTTTGTGTATTTTAATCGTTTATTTATTATCAAACACCAACTTTACTTTAACACAATATTCAATCACTTTATTCTTTATTTATTTCAAATTAAACTGTCGCTACAGATTTACTTTCACAATGTCGCTTGTTTTCACCACTGGTCGAATATCTCTTGTAATCGCTGTATTCACCTTATTACAACTGTACCGATGATGGTTGTGGTATGTGTATTTATACAAAATAAACGAGACCTTCTAGAATATGCTAGATGTCGCTCGGGATGAATTGATGTGGCGCAGGCATTCGAGGTACACACACTCTAGGAGCGAGTGGGATATTGTGTGGAACAATTGTGGAACAACCGGTTAGGTGGGCATATTTGCTTTTAGTTTAGTACACAAACCATGCAGTAGTGTGCGTCTATGCTACAATATTATTGATGAAAAAGAGTCCCGGAAAGTTGATGTTGCTTTGGCCAAATTTTTCTTTGGATGCAATATTCCACTTGCAGTGGCTGAATCTGAATCTGATCATTTTAAATCATTCATAAAACTACTAAGACCATCGTATAGGTCACCTTCTAGAAAAGTCTTGACAGCAAACTTATTGGACGATGTTACCCAAGAGAAACAAACTGAAACTGTATTATTGGTAGATGGATGGAATAATTGTAACAACAACTCGAATAACGTACTTACCATCATGAGGACACTTTCAGGCGATAAGGTTTTCACTGAGTCGTTCGACTTCACGAATATCAGTGAAACAGGTGAGGAATTGGCATAGGCGCGCGAAACTGCAATGGATATTTGCAAAGATAAATACAATGCTACCGTATTTGCACTGGTTACGGATAATGCAAGAAACATGCTTAAAATGGGCCGAATACTTAAGAACTAGGATTCGGATTTAATACATGTTACATGCAACAGCAATACAGCAAATTTATTGGCTAAGGACTTGGCAAAAAAAACTCTTAACGAGCAAGTGGTGAAAGTAGAAAAATGTTTTAAAAACCATGCTTGTTTGGAGAAAAAAACTGATTGATTCCGGAGGAAAGCGAATTGCATTGCCCATAGACATCCGTTGGTGTACTTACAGAGACTGCTTGGAAAATTTTCTTTACAATTTAAAGTACATGAATAGTTTACCAGCTGATGATAATCAAAAAATTATCAAAACCGATGTTAAACAGTTGCTTTTTGATGACGATTTTATTCAAAATGTTGAGGAGGAAATATATGGTATATAGTAGTAGTAATAGTACTTTATTTCAAAAAATATAAGTTTGAATACAAAATAGTACAATTTAAGCAATGGCTTTGCCGTCTGCCGTAGATTGACAACAACTTAATTCGTGAATACATTTACAAACAAAAGATATCAATTATAAAAATAATCAAAAAGTATATAAAAAAAATATAAAACATCAATTTATGTACATAGCTATTTTTTTTTTTTTTTCGTTTAAGATTAAAAGTTTTCTTCAATGATTCTTTTTCTATAATTATATGCAGTGGAACAGTATGCTATTAGGGCATACCAGTCACTACCATTTAAAAGATTCGTTACTTCGCTAGTTTCTAAACGTTCTGCGGGGGCAGTTACCTACAAAGTGAGCGGTGTCTCCTACTTCCCCTGTATTGCATAACCCACATCTTAATGGGAGATCGTTGCGATGTGGCATATAACTCAACTTTAGAAGTTCTCCTCTTGTTCGCAGAATTAAGGAAATTTGGTGGATATTAAGGTTGGAGTTCATGTAGTTAATTTGGTTATGTGCTAGATTTCTATATATTAGACGCGAGCTTGAATTTTTGGCTGATTTAATGGAGTCGCGTTTCATCGCTAAGTCGACATCAGAAACAAATTTATAAAGAGAACTTGCCCATTCTGGGGAATTAGATTCGCTCATTCTTAAATTAATATTATACTTAAAAGCAGTATTGTCCCACTCTTTGTAAAATTGCGACTTGGTTCTTAGAACTTTCTTCGCAAGAATCTTATTGAGTCGTCTATCGTCATCTCATGTTTAGTTTCAGCGTGAATATAAACAATGGTGATATTCCACTCTCTATATGCAGTATGTAGTTAGGTGTGTTCGACGGAAAATGTAGTAGCTTCTTCAGGAAAAATCTAAGCAATTTTTCAACTTCATCATACAGCCTGTATCCCCAGATTTGCGCTCCATAGGCCATTACTGAACGCACTACAGCTTCAAATATTTTCACCTTTGCTAGTATGTGAACTTTGGGGTTAGAAATAAGATCCCTCCACGTTGAATTCAAAGCTTTGTTCGCATCTACAAGCTTGAGTTCAAGGTGATGTTTCATCGAAAGGTTTCTCCACCGTAGGTCCATCTTTCGTTTCTCGAGAGGCGGCCTGTACCTTTACGAAATACTAATACCTTGCTTTTAGAAGTATTTATTTCCAGGCAGTTGGCATGGCAATATCTTTCAGTTTTGTTGATCATAAGTTGCAACGAACTTGGTGATTCTGCAAGAATTACAATGTCGTCTGCATAAAGCAGTGCCCTTACTAATAGCTGATCTACACATATGCCTGCTGGTAGTATATCTAATATATCATCCACAAAAAGTGCGAAAAGAAGAGGGCTTAGAAGACAACCCTGCTTAACTCCCATTTCCACTTCAAACCATTCCGACAATTTTTGACCGTCCCATATCGCTGACTTATTATTTTTGTACAACTCCTGTAGTATATTTACAAACTTTAATGATAAGCCAATGTTGGCTAGCTTATAGAACAGATAGTTTCTATTTATCTTATCGAATGCCGCTTTGAAATCAATAAAGAATGCATAAAGTTTCTTTCCTCTGTCTAGGTATTGTTTAGCTATGGTGGTCAGGTTGAAAATTTGGTCGACTGTTGAGAAACCCTTTCTAAACCCCGCTTGGAACTGAGATAGTTTTCCGTTCCCATTTACCCATTTTGATAGTCTTGCTGTTAGCATGCCAGTGAAGATTTTTGTAATTGCGTTCATAAAAGATATTCCCCTATAGTTTTCCGCTACATTAGGATCGCCTTTTTTAAAAATAGGGAATACAATTGATCTCTGAAATGCACTCGGTACTTTTCCTGCATTGTACGTACGATTAAACGATATCAATAATTTTTCCAAAAAGGATGATGAGGCATATTGAAAAAACTCATATGGGACCCCGTCTTCACCCGGAGCTTTGTTTCGTTTTGCCTCCCTCAGTACCTCGAACAGTTCATTTTCATCAAATGGCTTATCCAGGGACTCACAATAGATGTTTGGCATTGCGTATTGGAAGGCAGTCGATGTTCCCTGCGCGCTGAGCAGTGTTTTAAAATGGGGCGCTAAAGCTGAGGCTTCAATTCGGTTTCCGACCTTGTACATCTTTTGGTTTAGTATATATATGGTATATTTACGATCCAGTGTGTAAACTTATCAATAAGTGCCATGATGATTCCACAAACCTTCCAGAAGCTGTCGATTTATGGCTAAAATTGAAAGTACCAGAAAAATTTGCAAGCTGTTTGGAAAATCGAAGGAATATGGCACTAACAGTTGACGCATTAACAGCATACACACTAGATCCTATATATCGTGGCAAGGGTTTGTCTTTGGTGCAAATGGGTCAGGTGGAAATGCACTTACTGGAGTTGCTCGCGGCTGAAGACCTCAACGCCTATGACAATTTTTTCAGGGGATTTTCAATTTATTGAACAAAAAAAATTAGTGAGGGGATGACAATGACAGCCATGGGCGGTTGATGCCAATAACATATTGGGGATTTGTATCCAGACAACATGCAGGTCTTGCAAAATATGCCCTGCGTTTGTTAAGCATTGGTATAGTCCTTTTGCATTCCGAAATTCCACCCCGAATTCAGATTTTACCAAGATCTGAGTAATGAAAGGAATTGCAGAGATGATAGAATGTTAGATGTTGTAATATAATTTGTGAAGGGCATACCCACTTCAAAAATTGTCTTTGTATTCTTTTGGTGTTTAGAGTTTTCGAGATTTAAGGCACTTTTCAGACTTAGAATACATGTAGCTTCTCTGTAACTATTCTTGCCTTTAGTTTAAGGGAACATCACAGAAAGAAGTACTTTTTACCCTCAAATAATATAGCAGTAGATACTTAACGATACTTAACAATACAAAGCAATGTATACGAGTATGGGAGCGATTTGGTTTGGACTTAAGATGAAACTCTCGATATTTGTTAATTAAAACACTTATCTGTCTATTCACCGTTTATAATAGGTTTTGATCGGGTTTCAATTTAACTTCAATTCCATATAAATTCGAGTTGATTATAAATAGGGTTGAGTCAAATCGGTACATTTTGCAGAGTTAAGTCTAAATCGAATTCAAAGCGAACGCAAGAATCTGAGTTGAGTACTTTAGTTGACAGTTCGGCTTTGGTTCGTATTGTTTGTGTCGCTATTTGGACTAATTTGTAGGCTCAAGCTGGGCTTGAAAAATTGTGACTATTTTTAAAAAGTGACGCTTAAAGTAAACTCGAAAAAGTGGTTTTCGCAATTCTGTTCGTCTGCCTGTCTCTACCTCGGTTTGTAGTCTTAATGACCGGACGGGTTTACTTGCACGTATCTGTTACTGTGACGGCGTCCGAGGCGGAATCAGAATGTCAGTCTTAGCTTCAAAATTAACTGTAGTTTACTTGAGACTAATTTTTAGATATTGCAAGAAAATTCATGTCATTATTCCACGAGCAACCCAATATAGAGTCGTGATGCTAGAGCTCTGTTTTCTAGCTTCGTCTACGACTGGGTATCTAGTTAGGTGTCCTTCATCCTGTTTTCAACTTATTCTGAATAGTGTGTAGACGTCTGATTTCTTGATGCCAATCTTTAGCAGGTGCGTGGCTAGGCAGCTGTGTCCAGTTTTTAGTCTTAAAAGAGCCACTGCTTCTTTCCGCAGTGCTTGGGCTATGGTGGGGTAAAGATCAAGGATGTTTTCATATCTCTTTCCTTTAATAGCTCAGCGATAGGTTAGGTTGGGCGGCTATTCTCCGTAATCTTCAGGATTCACTTAGACAAAAAGAGGTCCATTCTGTTGCCACGTGAGCCGGTTATCTCTGTTACTCTTGTAACCATTTTGATTTTTGAATTAATTTCCAGATGCTGTTAATATCTGAGTCGCCGATATCTGCAAGTTCCACAAAGATGTATTTCCCAAGGGATTGTGTTCTAGCTGAAGATAATACTTTGCAGCCGCAGAGCAAGTGAAATGGTGATTCCTCCTCTTCTTCCTACATACAGCTGCGACAAAAGTCAATGGCAGGGAATTCCGAGCCTCGCGGCGTGCCAGCCTAGTACGAAATTATCAGTAAACAATCCAAATAGGATACCTGTGCGTGATATCCCTGAAATTTGTGGCGCTTTGATCTGAATGTTTCGTGATTATAGTTGTCCGCTACTGTGTTTCTGGGGAAGTGAGTATCGAGGAGTAGGTTTAGTGAGTCTCTAGTAGAAGTCGTCACAGTTACATCCGGATATCTAGTGTAGCTGGGTATTACAGGAGACTTAGACAGGATCTTCTTAACACTTCCAGCTTCACTCGTGCTTTCAATATTTGAGCAAAAGAGTTGCCAGGAACTTTTTTGTCTTTTCCTTATTTGCCTGTTGTAATCATTAAGGCTCTACTTATAACTACCCCAGTCTCGAGAGTCTCTTGATTGTCTTGCTCGATTGAAGTTTTCGGCTTTTCTTTCTCTGTATGTTTAGTTTAGATGTCTACCAGGGCGGCTTTTTACTTTTCGTACATCAGTTACTTTTGCCGTTACTAGGTCGATTTCGATAATCGGATAATCGAGCTAAGTGGACTGGTGTTCATCTAGCATAGATCTCCACTGAGATGTTTATTATATTCGTTCCAATTTTTCTTTCTGGGGTTCGAAATGGTGATTGGGTGGGAACGTTTAAATACTAGAAAATATAAGAATGGTCAGAGAAGGAATCCTTTTAGGACACCGTCCAGTTTTCTGCGGATAGTCAAGGAGACTTAGTTATTACAGTAATATCTTACACGTCCTGTCTACTTCTGGTAATGAACATAGGTTCATCGCATTTGTTGCAAATTACGTGGCTAGTTTCCAACAAGAAATAAACAGATTCACATCTCTTCATTAATGCCGCTACTGCCCCAGATAGATAGCTCTGCCATCCTTTTGTATTTCTTTGTTTGTCAGTGAGGTTTTTATGATCCGCAATTTGTTCAGTAATGTTATCGATTCAGGTGTTCTGTTATCCAGTTGGCTCATTTACCTAGTACGTTCATGTGTACCCGGATCCATTGCAATTTGGCACCATGTCCTCTTTGTTGAAGCATGGAGAATAGTTCTCTGTTTTGCAGTTGTAACTGATGAGTGATCCGATAGTATTGCAATATTTTTCGTTCGTTTGTTTCTGTAAAGGAGTTGCATTAAGGCAAATTCAATGGTTGCGAGCTCTTCATTGAATATCTTTGGTTTTGCTGGGAGTGCAAAGTAGCGGCTGCATTTTTCACAGTAAATCGCCGCTTTGGTTGCTACGCTATCTCCCATAAGGGCGCCGTCTATATAGATACAAAGCCATTGTCTAGTTGAGAAATTTTCGTTCATTGTATTCAATGCGATCTGTTTGATCATTTCGCTTTACGTGCTGTTTTCTGGGAACCAACCTATGGTAATCGAGGTTGATTAGACCTATGCTACATCAGCTGTATCAGATGATATTCAAGGTTTTTAGTTACAAATCCATGTAACTCTACTTTAGGAAATTGTTAATTATTTTTCGAAATTTTAATATATCTTAACAATTGTGAAAACATTTGCTTTTTTACGAACTGTACGGCAGTTTGCCTTCCGTCAGTGATGCACGGGGTACATCGCTGATAACCACCAAGAGCAATAGTGGCGTCAGTGTGCACCCTTGACGTATTCCACTTTGGACTTCAAAATCCTCCGACACCTTACCATTGTGTAAGACGTGGAACTTACCTCCCTCGTATGTAGCCTTGATAAAAGCTATACGTTTTTCTGGAATGCCTCTCCTGCGCAAGGCCAACCAGATAGCATCTCGATTCAAGCTGTCGAAATCATTCTCGAAGACAATAAACAGCAAATGTAGGAGACCTGCAGTCAACGCATTGTTCGATTATGATCCGTAAGGTGTTTATGTGGTCGATGCAGGAGGATACAGCATGTAAGCCTGCTTGTTCGACGTCGAGATTTGAATCCAAATGCTCTTTGATTCGTTCCAGAATTATTCTAGCTGTTATTTCGGCTACGGCTGGAAGAACGCAAATACCTCTCCAGTTTCCGCATTCCATCAAGTTTCCTTTTTTCGGAAGCTTAATGATCATTCAGCTTTTCCACTTCTGCACAAATTTTCACTATCCCAAGCTCTCCGTATTAGAGGGTACAGCAAGTCTGCCGGTGTATTTGGCACCACTTGAAATAGTTCGACAGGGATACCATCAATACCCACCGCCTTGTTGTCCTCGAGGGACTTGATTTCTGTTATTATTTTGGTTTTACTGGGAGGTACGATGCGAATTCGGGAATTTATTGCTCCGAATTGCTCAATCGAATTCAAGATCATACCGCCATCGTCTAAGTGGTTTAGCACTGTAGCAAAATGTTTTCTCAATCTAGTGAGATGTTCCTCATCCGAGATCAGAAGGTTGCTGTCTAGGCTCTTCACTGGATTTTGTTTGGAGTCCCGACCACCAATGAGCTCCTTAGTGATGGTATAAACAGTCCTACTGTCGCACCTACTCTCTGCTTCTTTAGCCCTTGAAGCCAGTGAGTTGGTGTGTTGACGTTTGTCACGTTTCACACTACGCTGCACTTCTTTCTTCTTCGCACGGTATTGGGCTTCTAGCTCGATTCTCTCTACTGCTAAGACTGCTACAATCCGAGCCTTGATTGTCGTACGCTCATCGATCAGTCTCCTGGTGTCTACAGATAGCCATGTGCGACTGTTTTTCTGTCTTTTACCGACATAGGTGCGTGCCCCAACCGTAAAAGCATTTTTCACAGCATTCCAGTCGTCATCCATGCTCCTCTGCATTGTGCTGAAGATTGCCTCTACTTCTAAGGCAAGGTGGTCCCTTGGCGCACTTGGGGAACCTTGAACCTGTTGATACTAAACCTGGTGATGTTAAGTAAGTTTGAGCGGTTGCTCTTGACGGATGCAGTATGAAGGCCTATTTGATCTAACTTGAGATGGTGTTCTCGTTCTAGTCCGATGCCAGCTCCACGTCTGTTTCGGCCGTCCAGGAGACAATTTCTAAAGTGACGGCTGTTCGCAATGTGGTCGATCTGGTTGGATATTGGCTGCCTGTCAGTAGAGACCTAACTGATCTTGTGCCAGGTGTTATGCTTAAATAGCGTACTTTCAATGACTAAGCGGTTGGTATTGCATAAGTCCACAAACCGCTCACCGTTTTCAATACGGTCTCCAAAGCCGTGAACTCACATCACGTGCTTAAGCATAGTATTTCAGTATTTACCTTACCTTGGCATTGAGATACCCCATCACTATTACAATGTCTCCATTAAGCGTTTGGTTGTAGACAGCGCCTAACTGGCTATAAAAATTGTTCTTTTCATCTTCAGTCGCGTCTTGAGTCAGAGCATAGCACTGTATGATGGTAATTTTTCTAGCTCTACTGTGGAACCTAGCCGTCAATATCCGGTTATTGTGAGGTATCCAAAATATGAGGTTTCCTCGTGCTGCTGGAGTTAGCACCAGTCCTACCGCGGACGTCCATGCACTTCCAGCTGGTTTACCAGAGTAGAGCATGACAGTGCGTTTTGTTGGGGAGATGGATTCCCCAGCATTGAACCATCTTATCTCGCTCAGACCTAAGATGTCTATTTTATAGCCTGTAAATTCTCGTTCCATTTGGAGGAATCTGGCGTTATATAACCCTTCCTTGAGTGAGTCCAGAAGGGTCTTAACGTTCCAGAATCCGATCATTGTGCATGTTCGACAGCCAAAGGTCGTCATCAAATTATCCGTCCGTACCCGAGGCGTAAATTTCCGTTTCGGAGCAATTATTTTTTTTACAGTTGCGGTTCCCTGGGTCACAGACTAACAGACACTTATCCTGTTTTGTGGCGCAGGAGGCCATTATCGCAATATTTCAAGTAGTTTTTGAGTGAAAGAGTTGCAAACAAACCCACTTTTCCTCTTTTGTTTGATAACATATAACCGAAAGATGATCAGTACAAGTTCGTTCACTCGTAAAGGGATGTTTTTTTTTATGAAAAAATGTGTGCGTCTTGTGACCGTGTAGTATATTCCTGTCACAGGATCACACGGTTACCCTAAGCCTACTCACAGTCAATAAATTCTACATTTTTATGCGTTTGTTGTGGTATTTATTTATTTTGATCCCAGAATCAGTAGATATCTAATAGATATGAAATTGACCTGCACAGCGTTAGGTAGTCAAAGGAAAATTTCAACACCACTGCAACATTTCTTAAAATATACTACCTGTCATTATCCCCTACCTCGGAACATTCCAATTAGACACAAATAAGGTATGTTGTTTCTTTTTCAAATGTTTCCATTCTTGGCGCTAAGAACAAATCTCTGATTCACTGTAACCACTCAGCAAAAGACAACAAGATAATAGAATATGAAAAAGAAAAGAACAAACAAAAACAACTTGTCTCTCGGAACGGGAATCTGCATATTTTCTTCTTTTTTGTTTTTTTGCTTTTTTTTTTTTAAATTTGTTTCATCGTCGCGTCGACTTTGGAGAAAAGAGAAACTTTTTCGAGGGCAGCAAGTGCAAAAAAGAAACGAATTCAGCGGAACGTTCTAAATTTCATTGGAAGAATGGACACAGGGCAACTGCAAAACGAAAGAAAAAGACGAAACTTACGCCCAAGGGAGAGCTGAATTTTATCCACAAATCTGACGATGATTACAGCACAGCATCCAAAGATGTAATTTCATTCCTACTCTGCACTGGGGCTGGTGGTTCTTTGTTTTTTATTACGACACACACACATACACAGACTCAGTGTACACCTTAATTATTATTCTTTCTTTCCGTTGAGAGCTCGATTGGATAATTTGATTTTTTTTTATTGACTTGGTATTTATTTTTGAAAATCACTTCACTTGTTAGGTGTCGTGGTTGTTTACTGTATTGGTTTTGATTGCCACGCAATAATTCGAATTAACACGCTTTCGTTATGTGTGCGTTAGACTAATGAAAAATACTTGAGCAAAACTACTGATTACTATATTATTATTCAAAATTAAATTAAATTTAATCGGAGGAGTTTAGACAAATAAAAGTGCCCGACGCCCACTACAGTACTACGCGATTTTATTCTGAAATACACACAGCAACCCTGTGCTCAACACGAAATTCTTTCAACGAATGACGGGATTTTTCTGTGACGTTTACCGTTTCATTTTCTCATTTCGTTTCGTTGCATGCCATAGCCACCACATAGAAGAAAAAGAGGGTGAAGCAAGACAGGTTTGTTATATGAAATTTATGTTTGGAATTCTACATCTGGAACGTATTAGCGTAGCGAACAGTAGGGGAACAGTGAGGGGAATCACCGTAAACGTTTTGTTAATACAAAACAAAACAAAAGATTATTTAATCAGAAATTCAGTTTACGTATCTTGCACGTAATAATTAATTATGAGAAAATCAAAACGATTCTTGTGAAATTCAAAAGATATTGCGATTAGGCGTTTTTCTTTTTTTGTTCAGAGCTCGAGCACATCGAGCCTTCTCTGAACGCGCTCTGAACCGAGCATGCTCAGAGCGCTCTGATTTGTTTATGAAACACACTTGAGCACTCTGATGTCATTTGATTAGCAATTATAGGTTGAACTGTCAAAATAGAATAGAATATTTATTGATAGTTATTTTTTATGTTATATTTACTTTCTGCACTAAAACAACAAATTTCGTCCGCCATTTCAATTGTTTTGCAATATTTTTTTCTTTGTCCTATCCTGTCAAATATGAAAAATGGCTGTGCTCAGGATTTTGCTCTGAACGCTCGGTCAAATTATTCAGAGCTCATAGAGTGCGCTCTGAGCATACTCTGAACGAAAAAAGAAAAACGAATTCCGAGCTCTGATGTGTCTGAGCTAAAAAAGAAACACAACTTTTTTTTGACAACTCAGGCTCTGCTCTGAACTAAAAAAGAAAAACGCTAATGCGCACGGGAAACAGTCCCGCTCTGTTTCTAGTAGTGTGAGACTCACTACTCACTAAAAAACCACCTTTCACCTCTTCTTTCTACTTGACACCATCCACTCCGGAACCGCTTATCGCATTACTTCAGAGTGGTGTCGTTTTCTTTCCCCTCTGGGGACCGGCTTTTTCATATTCAGCTCCTGGTGCGAGTTTATATATTCTTGCCGGTAAGGCTTTTATCTACTTTATGTAATTTGTGAGGGAATGTTGGCGTCTTCCTCTCTCTTTTTGGATCTTAGTACCGTCTCGACAAAGGAAGATATTCTATTCCACGTGTCGGTACTCGAGATCATCTTGCTTATAGCATTTTCCGGGGAAAAATCGCCTATTTCCGACTCCAGTCTACTCCTCTGCTCTGCCCATCTGCTACAGGTGAAAAAGGTGTGGAAAGCGTCATCTTCCGCTGAGTCTCCATATTGGCAGGCTACGCTCTCTACTTTACCCATTTTGTGGAGGTATCGGTTGAAATACCCATGTCCGGTTAGGAATTGAGTGACAAAGTAGTTCACTTCGCCGTGTTCCCGCTCTGTCCAAGCCGTGACGTCTGTAATCAGCCTCGCTGTCCACCTCACCCTCGTTTCAGCGCTCCACCTTCTCTGCCAAGCCTGCTTGGTAAGCTCCTTCGCTTCAGCGACTGCCAGTTCAGCCCCTACTTCCGCCTTCTTGTCGTGGGCGTACTTCCTCTCTGTCGCTAGGAGGTCGATGGGGGTCACACCCGCAACTACGAGGACGGCTGGTTCCGACACTATGCGATAGGAGCTTCCAACTCGGAGAGCTCCTCTCCTTTGTACTGCGGCAATTTGCTTTCTGTACTTCTCCTGTCTAAGTGCGTCTGTCCAGATCTCACACCCAAACAGAAGAATGGCGTGGGTGATGGACATGAGGAGTCGTCGCCGACTCATTGTTGGGCCTCCGATATTTGCCATAAGCTTACTTAGCGATGACGTGACCTTCGCAGCTCGCTCAGATGCGGACTCAATCTGTTGCCAGAAAGAGAGTTTAGAGTCCAGGGCGATTCCTAGATACCTTACTGCTGGTTTGTTGTTTATCACTTCTGGACCTACTCGGAACTCGGCAATGGTCGGGATCCGTTTCCTAGTCAGAAGAACTATCTCTGTTTTTTCCGCGGCGAGACTAAGGCCATGGGCTTCCATCCAGGCGAGTACTCGTCTCATCACCTGGTTCAGTTTCAGCTGAGCCCCTTCGATGTCCCTTGCGGTAATCACCGCACCGATTTCATCTGCGTACCCGACTAAGAAGGTATCGTCGGGCATCCCCATCTCTCCATCGTATGAGATATTCCACAGATCGGGTCCAAGGATTGAGCCCTGTGCTGCTCCAGCAGTGATTTCCTTTCTGTGAGTACCCTCCACGGTGTCGTTCAGAAGTTCCCTGTCCTTGAGATAGTCCTTCACAATTTGCAAAAGATATTGCGGTATCCTGAAGGTGTTCTCGAGCGCATCTCATCTGGCCGAATTGAAGGCATTCCTCACATCCAGAGCTGCCAGCACGACGATTCGCCTTGAGTAGTGATTTCCCCTTTGGGCGAGGTGGGTGGTTTTGACTACTTCCTCAATCGCTCCTACCGTGGAGTGGCCTTTTCTGAATCCGTGTTGTCGATCGGATAGGCCACCTGCTCTTTGATTCGAGGCTTTAGCATCATCTCGAGGAGTTTTCCTGCCGTGTCCAGCATGCACAGAGGTCTGTATGCTGATGAGGAATCCGGGTCTCCTTTTCCCTTGCTTATGAGTACCAAGCGTTGTACCTTCCACTACTTGAGAAAGATCCCTTCCTTTAGACAGCCATTATACATACTTAGAAGTATCTGTGGGCAAGTTTTGGCAACCGTTTTCAATACTTCCGCTAGTATGCCGTCGGGGCCGGAGGCCTTATTGTTCTGAAGAGATTTAGCTGCTAGAATCAGCTCTTCTTCGCTGAACAATGGGATGTCTTGTTGTTGGGCAGGAGAGATTTCCATTGACCTAACAGGGTGGGCCGGGAAGAGTGTGTCTACTATGCTCTTCATTAGCTCTGCGGTCATCGTGGGGGGTGACGCCTGCGCTCCTAATTTTTTCATGACAACCCTATAGCCGAGTCCCCAGGGGTCGCTGTTGATCTCCCGGCGAAGGTCCTCCCACTTTTGTTTCTTGCTCGAATTGATGGCCCTCTTGAGCTCGGATCTTGCGGTTTTGAATTCCGCGAGTGCGCCTTCCGTGATTTCAGCGTGTCTTCGCCTTCCCCTGGTGACCTTGTGTCTATGGTGTAGGCATCTCCTCCTAAGTTCAGCGATCTCCTCCGTCCACGAGTGCACTGGTTTTCGCCCTCCCATTGAGTTTCTAACTCGAGGCATCGACGCATCGCATGCGCGGTGTAAGAGTTGCATCGTCGCTTGGGCTTTTATTTCAGCTGTCCCCGTCATTTCCTGGATGGCTTCCTTCCCTTCCTCTAGCGTGGCCGTGAGAACTTCTTCATTTAACCGGCTGACTTTCCACCTCGGTGCTCGCCTCTGGTGTCCGTTAGAGACTCGTCGGGTCCTCTGTAGGCCAAAGACGATATACTGGTGGTCGCTCCCGGTGTACTCCTCGATGACTCTCCAGTTTTCCACCTTTGCTTTGTACATTACGGGTATTCACTTACTAAAGTGATAAATTCACTCATCTCGTAATTCTGTAAATTTACGAGATGCTTTAAATGAATATCGCTCGGGAACAAGTAGCGTAGGGTCGTGTCGCCGGTAGTCGAACACTTAGTGGTTCATTGTAAAATAATCGTTATCTGTGAGAGAACCGTTGAATGTAAATATGCTTTCAAAAATTAATGAGCAGCCATAACTCAAAAATTTGTAGATAAAATTAAGCTTTCCCTGTAATTGTTATTGTTTTTTTATAAAAAAAATAAAAACTAAAACAAAGCATTATTTCCCAATAGTCGAACATTAGTTTCCTAAACCTGAACATAAAGTTTCCTTTTTTCCAACGCTATATTTCGTCTTCTTCTTCTTCCTTTTATCAGCGAGGCTATGATTCGAAGACAAGGGATCACAGCCCTCCCACTTCACCGCATTTCTACTGATCCGCCTGTGGGGTTCGCCTATTTGACCTCAGAAAATATCGGCAAGCCTGCCGATTTTGGATCACTCAGTTACTGAGACCAATGAAATACCGATGTCGTCGCATTTGTCTGATCCAGGCGTTTATAGGCCTGCCTTTCCTACATCGCGATGTCTTTGGAACGTGCATAGATATTGCCTTTTTAACAGGGTTCAAATGATCTCTTCTTTGAACGTGGAAATACCAGCTGAGCCGGTCGCGCTCTAATTTTTGTACGATGGTTTCCTTGAGTGAAAGCTTCCACGGATCTTCGAACTTCTTATTCGATCAAGCTTGGTCACTCCTGCTGTCATGCGAAGCATCTTCATCTCAGCTACCGTTAATTTACTCTCATACTTTTTGTACATCGTCCAACATTGTGAACCGTATGTGAGCGCTGGACGTACAACTGCGGTGTAGAGCAGTTCCTTTCAACTTAGGGGGCATTTTTCTGTCACAGAAGATAGCGGAATTTTCTCGCCACTTCATCCACCCTACGCTTACACGATGATTGATGTCGTCATCACACGTTGCTTTGGTATTGATCATAGATCCCAGATATTTGAACTTTTCGCACTTGGGAAAATTTTCGTGTATATTTTAAATTAAGAAAATGAGAGAAATCCATATATTTGTTTTTATTTAATTTTTCGACAACGAAAACATAAAAAACAGTAACAAAACTTTTAACCTTAAAAGAAAATAAGTAAATAGAATTCACAAACAATAAAAAAAAAAATTTAGACTAGCGGATTCAAAACCTCATCATCAAAAATCAAAATAAAAATACCAGATACCTATACATATGCAAAAAAAGGTGAAGTAGCTTTACCGTCAGAAATAAGGTCATCTACTAAAATTTCATTTAAAAATTCTTGAATCCCTTCATTCATTTCTGATTGTACCAGTGCTTGATTCATTTAAAACTTGTGAAATCTCTTCAAAGTCCGCTGCCGGAAAGTTGTTAGCATTCAGTTCTGATGTTCCAGTGTTCGATTCACAGGGTCTAGTTGATTTTTCAAGTTCAGTATTTTTTTTTGCATCCGAGACAATTTTAAGTAAAAGATCAAAATTGAAATCATTTTTTAATAATTCCTCTTTAAGAGAAGATAGCATTTGCACTGTTATATCAAGCTTTCTCATTTTTTCTGCTTTCATCGCAGTATCTGCAGTTATGTGTTCTATACTTCCCAGAGTATTTTGAACACATTTGCTGTAGTCTACAGCGTTAGGATCAAAAGGATAAATATCACATTTTTTGAAAGCATTGCGTACACATTGAGAACGATCGGTTTTGTCTAGAACCAGTTTAAGTACTTCGTAGAAGTTTATTTTTGTAACGGATTTATCAATATTTCCTGGCAAACGCTGCCATTCTCTTATTGATGCCTCATAGTCGCGTTTAATACCTTTAAACGCTCCCACATCTGCAGGCTGCATGATGTGTGTGGTGTTAGGGGGCAGTGAGTAGAGAATTATCTGATTGTTCGAGCAAAATTCGCTCATAGCTATTGACAAATTTGATCTGTGCCCATCAACAAGTACAAGAACTGGTTGTTGAATATGATTTCAATCAAGCTATCTATTAAAATCATTGACAACAGACTCGTAAAAGGTTTCCGACCTCATCCATCCCGTTTCAGAACGACCGATTATCCAATATTTCGGCATTTTTTCGGCAAATTTGGATGGTGGACTGCGTAGGTAAGGAAATACAATTTCAGGCAGTACTGTTACTCCATTTGGGCTGAACACCAAAAGTATCGTTAAGTTTTCTTTTTCATTTGACAATTTAACCTCATACAAATTTCGAAAGCCTTCGGGACCAATAACTTTGCAGTTTTTGAGACTAAACTGAAGGATGTTTCATCCCCATTAAAAATCCTTCACTATAAGTCTGGTATTTTCGCTTCATTATGTCTGAAATAAGTTAGTTTTCAAATTGATTTAAGAAAGGTAAGATATTTTCCACTTTCAAAAGTGAAAACATAAAACCTGTTCGGACAAAGGGAACCAAAAATATAAAGTTTCCTTGAACCGAACACTGAGGAAAAAAGTGTTCGAATACTGCCCCCTAGGTTTTGATATGATTATGAAAAGAAAAACACTAAAACAAATTTTTAATTCTGTAATATTCATTACCTGAACGGGAAGAAACTTTTTTGACAAAGTTGCCTGTATTCGAACACTAGAGTTCGAATAGGGTATTCGAAAAAGTTTGGTTCCTTATGATCGAACGGTCAAAAAATAATAAAATTATTACGTTTTCAGATAAAAATTTTACTAAAAAGTCCTAAAACAGATATAAACTAATGAAAAAAGCATGGAAAATAAATATTTACCTCGATTTTCAAACAAAAAACACACTTTTCCCCCGACACTCGCAACAGTTTTTTTTTTCTATTGAAACCGCACTCAACCGCACTCTCTGGAGACTCAATTTAAACTGCAATTTTGAAACGTTAACAATAATTGTACTAGATGATATTGCCAAAAGGATTAAGGGTAATACCACAATGTAGCATTTTGCGATGCAGAAGTTGATAATCTTAAAAATAATACAGTTTAGACGGTTTCTTACAAAAAGTGTTCGACTAGAAGGGAGTGTTCGGAATTAAGCGACCTTACCCTACTCGTAATTGATTCAGCTTTTCTGCAACTGTCATCAAACTGTCGCCAAACATATGAAAATGCCGGAAATTAGTGAAAAGAAAAAACTTATTAGATTGGTAACGGAGACAGCGATACAAGATTTATTTATGTTGTAGCAACAGCACAATTTTAGACAGCAGTGTAATTTGTAATCCGAGGATGATTTCCGAGCCAAAATCGTCGCAAAAATTTTCGGGGCTCTCGTAAATAATTTTTCATATAAAATTTGACAGGTCATTTACGCTATGATAAATTTATACGGTTTACGTGGATTACGAGGGTTTTACGAGGTTAAGTGAATACCATTATTGTAAAGGCAGTAATATGAACGACAGCCATGATCTTATGTGCGACAGCCCCACTATTAGAACCATTAGAAGTAGTTCTGATAAAATTTTTAGATGTGATTCAGATGTCAAATCATTTTTCGTTTTACATCAAAATATACGTAGTTTACGTCAAAACTTCGATTTAGTGATTGGTACTCTTGAAGCTCTTGTAAACCTGCCACAAATAATATTTGTATCTGAAATTTGGATTTATTCTTGCGAAATTGAAGATTACCATATTCCTAATTTTAGTTTTTTTTGCAAACACTAATGATACGTGCTCTGCCGGTGGAGTGGGAGTTCTTGTATCGAATTTGTATGAAAGTGATTTGAAAGTTTTAATTTAAGAAGCGCGGATATCATCAAAGTTTGTTGTAATATTCACAAAGAATTATTTAATTTTATCTGTGTATATAGACTTCACTCTTCGCCACCTAATTTGTTTTTAGACGAATTTTCAAACTTTCTGGCTAATGAACCATCTGAAAATCTTGTCATCTTAGGTGACTTTAATCTAGATATTTTAGACTCTAATTCCGTTTCGGATTCTTACCAAGCGCTCATGGCTGAACATGGATTTTTATCCTTTGTTGTTGAACCTACCAGACTAATTTCAGGCACCTGCCTTGACCATGTTTTTGCTCGTCTTGAGAATATTGCTGTGGATCTCCTTGCTGGTATTAACTTGGACCTTCGTATAACCGATCATTGTATGACGGCAACCTTTTTTGAAAACATGAAATGTAGGAACCGTTTCGTATCATCACAGGTTTTTTTTGATAAAATTAACTTTCACGAATTGAACGATAGGCTACGCTATGAATATTGGGACAGTGTTTATGTTGAACGGAATGTTTCCTTAGCATATGATATTTTTCTTAGCATTTTAAAACATTATTTAAGTTTATCCACTTTCACTTGGATGACTCATACCCTTGTTAAACAAATAAATCTAAAGCACAAATTAAGAAAAAAAATTTTGAAACATCCACTGAATAATAACTTAAAAATTCGTTTTAACAAGCTGTGCAAAAAATTAAATAAGGAAGTTAAAAACGCTCGGGAAAGCTATTACTATTTCCAAATACAAGCGGCAAGTGGGAATCTTAAGAAAGAGTGGCAAGTCGTTAACAGTATTATTAGTCGAAAAGGTTGTTCTATCACAGATCCCATCATACTTAAAAATGGTAGTATTAAGATTTCAAATCCCTTGGATATAGCCAACGAATTCAGTAATTACTTTGCTTCCATTGGACAAACTTATTTTTCAGGTAGTACACAAACTTCTAGTATCTATTGCACTAAACCTGGTACTGAAGGCAATGATTATGGAAACAGCTTCGTTTTTGAGCCTATTACAGTATTTGAATTACTAAAAACCATTAATTCTCTTCCTAATTCCAATTCTCATGGATATGACAAAATTTCGAATTTCGTTCTAAGGAACATTGGACCCAATTTAGTAGACATTTTGTCTTACCTTTTTAATTTAAGCATTATGTCTGGTACTTTTCCCTCTGCACTTAAATGCGCTGTAGTGATTCCTTTATTTAAGAAGGGTATCAGGACAGACAAATCAAATTATAGACCAATTTCTCTGTTGCCCTCAATCTCAAAAGAGTTCGAAAAATAAATTAAAACGAGAATTTTAGCCTACCTTAATCATAATCCTTTAGAAC
This sequence comes from Brachypalpus laphriformis, assembly GCA_945910035.1. NCBI lineage: Eukaryota > Metazoa > Arthropoda > Insecta > Diptera > Syrphidae > Brachypalpus > Brachypalpus laphriformis. Next base: position 43,973,837 of record OX246756.1, read on the forward strand.
AAACCTCGATAAATTCTCGGATATCGAAATGTGCTGCAGAAAATTTGATCTCGCATCATCAAAAGTCTACATCGTTTGCATCTATATACCACCTAGGACTCAGCTGGCAGTAGTGATTAGATACTTGGATGCAATTCGCTATGTTGAAAGTCTCTTATCTGCTTCAGACAAGTTTTATGTCTTTGGCGACTTTAACCAAACAAAAATTGAATGGGCTCCTGGTGATATGGATTGTACATTTCTCACCCCTGGCAATACCTTATCGACTGTTGGTGCGGAAATCATTGACTCCTTTCAATGCCTTGGACGGCTTCAACTCAATCCTATTAAAAGCCACCAAAATAGTTCGTTGGATCTTATATTTTCAAATCACAGTGATGATAGCCATGTCACAAGAAGTCTAACTCCACTGGTTCCTTAAGACATCTACCATCCCCCACCATATTTATTTTGTCATTTGGATTTTAATTCTTCAAATATATCTAGTTCTTATAAATTTGATTTTAAAAATGCAAACTATAATAATATTTGTAATGAGCTTTGCAATTTTGAATGGAGTCCTTTCTTATCTTTAGAAATTGATGATCTTTGTTCCGTATTTTATCGGGTTATTAATAACTTAATTTTTGATTTTGTTCCTATTGTTCAAGTTAAAAACTTTTTTAACGGTATTTGTCCTTGGGACAATGATATAACATGAAGAATAAAGATTCTTAAAAATAGAGCCTATAATAAGTGGCGCTCTAGTATGCTGAATGAAGCCTACACTTTGTACCGTGCGCTTAGAACTGAGTTTATAACTCTTTACACCATGCCCATTCAGCTTATATTAATGATATTGAATCCAAAATAAAATCATCGCCAAACAATTTTTGGAATTTTATAAATTCTCAAAAAAGCACTGATGGTTTTCCAGTTTCTTTCTTCTACGAAGGTAAGCCAATAGAAAATCCCCGCATTATCTCTAACAGTTTTGCTTCATTTTTCCAATCAGTTTACGCTTAATCAATTATAGATGACAATTTTTTTTCTATTTAGGTGCATCCCCCCTTATTGTCAGCCGTATTGAATTTTCTGTGGACATTGTCCTTAGTGGACTCAAGCGATTGGAATCCAATTTTAATCCTAGACCCGATAGTATTCCGTCGGGTTTCTTAAAAATGTGTGCCTTCCCTTTACAAACTATTTTGTGCCATATATTTAACTTGTGAACTAGGGGACGAAATTGATCGTTTCGTGGAAGCAATTCAAAGAGCGGAATGGAAAAACACTCCTTTTAGAAGCTATAAGATCAACCGCAACGAAAAGTATCCCAGAGTAATCATTGAACTGGTGAGGGAGAAACGAAAAGCACGAAAGAAGTGGCAAATCACTCGGGCACCGAAGCATAAAACGGTCCTTAACCGACTATACAATCGGCTTAGAGATAGTATTCGCGAATTTAAAAGCAAAAAGATAGCGACCTACCTTGAAAATCTCTCCGGTGAAAGAGAATAAAATTATTCGCTTTGGAAAGCGCTAAAAGGCATCCGGAAACCTCAAATGCAAGCACCACCAATTCGGAAAATCGATGGAAACTGGGCCAAGAGCGACAAAGAAAAGGCAGAACTTTTTGCATTGCACTTAGAAGAAACGTTTAAGCCGTTCGACGGCCCTTCGTTAACACCCGACTCCCCAGTCACGACATTTGACAACTTTAGAGTAAAAAAAGTTGCATTGATTGAACTGAGGGAAGTGATTAAAAATCTAAAGACGAAAAAAGCTCTGGGTTACGACTTGATAACTGCGCAGGTAGTTAAAGAATTGCCGAATAAAGCTATTATCAAACTGCTCTATTTGATCAACGTTTCGTTCAGATTGCTCTATGTTCCGAGACAATGGAAAGTCGCCGAGATTATAATGGTCCCGAAACCAGGCAAACCGCTAAATGAGAAGAAATCATATCGGCCTATTTCCCTATTGCCGGTTATCTCAAAAATATTTGACAAACTTCTTTCCAAACGTCTACAGCCTGTAATTGACGAAAGACGTCTCATTCCTGACCATCAGTTTGGATTTAGAATCAAACATTCTACAATTGACCAAGTCCGCAAAATAACTGACGTGATTGAGAAAGCTCTAGAAGAAAAAAAGATTTGTTGTGGTGTATTTCTTGACGTCTCACAAGCTTTCGATAAGGTTTGGCACGAAGACTTGGAGTATAAATTGAAACGACTACTGCCACGGCAACTCTTTCTAATCCTACTATCGTATCTCACCGAGAGACTCTTTTGTGTTAGGCACGGAAATGATTACTCTGACTTCAAGGAGATTGCGGCCGGAGTTCCACAAGGAAGTGTCCTTGCCCGCTTCTATATGTACGCTACACGCGTGATATCCCGCGACGAGCTAGAAAACAAATACTGACAAATGTACTGGCTACTCGGAAAACACTCGAAGTTGAGCCTACATAACAAACTGCTTATCTATAAGCAAGTGCTAAATCCTGGGTGGACGTATGGTATACAACTATGGGGTTGTACCAAGAAAAGCAATAGAAACATCATACAAACATTTGAAAATAAAGTTCTTAGAACGATCGTCAACGCACCGTGGTATGTACGTAACGAAGATATTCGTCGAAATCTGGGAATTCCCAGCGTCGTCGAAGAGATAACAAAATTTGCGCGTAAACACAAAGATCGTGTTCACGGCCACTGTAACCGTACCGTCATTCAACTACTTGACGCGAATAATTCAATTCGTCGTCTGCAAAGGATAAAACCTTTTGACCTCGCGTCATAGTATATGCCGGTCGCGAAAAAGGCAGGAACTATCATTGGAATTTAACCTGCCTAAAGTTCTACATTTCTTTTAACTTCGTACGAACATTTTTTTTTCCCAAAAATCACGTGTATCGTAAGCGAAAATAAAACTGCTGGATAAGCGGAGGCTTAGTTGTAGTATTACGTTTGAAGAGAGGTGTTTTTTTAGTGAGTAAAAATCTCACACTACCATAAGCACGCTCGGTCGGGCCTTATGGTGTCTTTAGAAGATTTTTCACCTACTCTTGACAAAAAAAAAAAAAAAATATTTATATTTAACTTATCGCTGAAGACTGGAATTTTTCCAACCATATGGAAAACCTCTTTTATAGTCCCAATATTTAAATCCGGCAGGAAAAATAAAATTGAAAATTATAAATTATAGGGGGATCTGCAGGCAATCCATCCCTAAACTGTTTGATTCATTAGTTACTGAGAAATTACATTTTTTTAGTAAAAATATGATTTTCAATAACCAACATGGCTTTGTTAAAAACAGATCAAGAGTTACAAATCCTACTTTCTTACAGATTTTGTAATCAGTGAGGTCTGTAATGGTAATCAAGTCGATGCAATTTACACCGACTTCAGCAAAGCATTTGATCGTGTTGACCACAGGCTTCTTCTCTACAAACTTGAACGACTTGGATCTTCTCTAGTTTTCCTAAAATGGCTTTCGTCGTATTTAAAAAACAGATACCTATTTGTGAAATTTCGATGCCAAATATCTAAAGAAATCGTGGTATCATCTGGTGTCCCACAAGGAAGCCACATTGGTCCTCTTTTATTTATTTTATTTGTTAATGACGTCGTAAAATTTTTACCACAATGTATTGTAATATCCGGATGTTTGCCGATGATTTTATAATATACTCTTCGTGCAATGATTTTACCAGTTTTCATCGTTTGAATGGACATCTTCAAAAATTTGTTTTGTGGTGCTCTAAGCTACTAAACTACTTGTCTCTTAATGTTAGTAAATGCTCGGCCATTACTTTTTCTCGCCGTATCTCACCATGTATTCATGATTATTCCATTGAGCATAGTGTTATCTCCGTGGGCGCCGTAGCGTAAGTGGTTAGTGTGTCGGATCACTACGCATGAGGTTCCAAGTTCGAATCCCAGAAAATACCGAAAAGTTTTTTCACGGTCCCACCTCTCGGATGGCAAACGACTAACAAAGGCCTCGTAGGGGCAGCATCTCCCGATAGGTGCTGGTCCGCTAAGTAACGAGTAGGAGCCACTGCAGCCGAAAACCTAGCAGCTCTGTTAGTAAGCCCTACTCCCACCTCCTCGTGGTGCCATCTGGGAATTTCTTCGGAAATTGCTAACGGGAGAGGACGAATGGCGAGCTTCCTGCGCCAAAAACCAGGATAAGTGTCGGTTGGTCTGTGGCCCAGCGAGCCGCAACCGTAAAACAAACTATTGCTCCGAAACGGAAACATACGCCTCGGATACGGACTGATCATTTGTTGACGACCTTTGGCTATCGGACACGGACAACGATCGGATTCTGGAACGTTAAGACCCTCCTGGACTCACTCAAGGAAGGGCCTTATAACGCCAGATTCCTCCAATTAGAACGCGAATTCGCAAGGTATAAAATAGACATCTTAGGGCTGAGCGAGATAAGATGGTACGATGCTGGGGAATACATCTCCCCAACAAAAAGCACTGTCATGCTCTACTCTGGTAAACCAGCTGGAAGTGCACGGAGTTCTGGCGTAGGACTCATGCTAACTCCAGCAGCACGTAGTAGCCTCATATCCTGGAAACCCCATAGTGACCGGATATTGACGGCTAGGTTCCAGAGTAGAGTTAGAAAAATTACCATCATACAGTGTTATGCTCCGACTCTAGACGCGACTGAGGATGAAAAGGATAATTTTTATAGCCACTTAGGTGCCGCCTACAACCAAACGCCTAATGGAGACATCGTAATGGTAATGGGAGATCTCAATGCCAAGATGGGTAGCGACAACACCATGCTTAAGCACGTGATGGGAGTTCACGGCGTGGGAGACCGTAATGACAATGGTGAGCGGTTTGTGGACTTCTGCAATACCAACCGCCTAGTCATCGGAGGTACGCTGTTTAAGCATAACACCTGCCATAAGATCAGTTGGGTCTCTACTGATAGGCAACGAACATCCAACCAGATCGACCACATTGCGATCAGTCGCCGCTTTAGAAATTGTCTCCTGGACGTCCGAAACAGACGTGGAGCTGACGTCGGACAAGAACGAGATCACCATCTTATGGTAGCTCATTTACGCCTTCGTACTGCATCCGTCAACAGCAACCGCTCAAACCTGCTTAACATCACCAGGTTTAATATCAACAGGCTCAAGGTTCCCCAAGTGCGCCAACAGTTCAGGGACCATCTTGCCTTAGAAGCAGAAGCAATCAGCAGCATAGAGAACATGGATGACCACTGGAGTGCTGTGAAAAATGCTTTTGCGACTGGGGCACGCACTTATGTCGGTAAAAAGCAGAAACACCACCGCACATGGCTTTCTACAGACACCTGGAGACGGATCGATGAGCGTACAGCAATCAAGGCTCGGATTGCAGCGGCCTCAGCAGTAGAGAGAACCGAGCTTGAAGCCCAATACCGTGCGAAGAAGAAAGAAGTGCAGCGTAGTGTGAGACGTGACAAGCGTCAACATGTCAACTCACTGGCCTCAAGGGCTGAAGAAGCAGCGAGTAGGTGCGACAGTAGGACTGTTTACAACATCACTAAGGAGCTCATTGGTGGTCGAAACTCCAAACAACATCCAGTGAAGAGTCTAGACGGTAACCTTCTGATTTCGGATGAGGATCAGCTCACTAGATGGAGAGAACATTTTGCTGCAGTGCTAAATCAATTAGACGACGGCGGTATGATCTTGAATTCGAATGAGCAGTTCGAAGCAACAAATTCCCGAATTCGCACCGTACCTCCCAGTAAAGCTGAAATAATAACAGCAATCAAGTCCCTCAAGAAAAACAAAGCGGTGGGTATTGATGGCATCCCTGCCGAGCTATTTCAAGCGGCGCCAAATACATCGGCAGATTTGCTGCATCCGCTAATACGGAGAGCTTGGGATAGTGAACAATTTCCACAGGAGTGGAAAAGGGGGATGATCATTAAGCTTCCAAAGAAGGGTAACTTGATGGAGTGCGGTAACTGGAGAGGTATATGTGTTCTTCCAGCTGTAGCCAAAATAATAGCTAGAATAATTCTAGAACGAATTAAAGATCATTTAGATTCAACTCTCGATGTCGAACAGGCAGGCTTTCGCGCTGGATCCTCCTGCATCGACCACATAAGCACCTTACGGATCATAATCGAACAATGCGTTGAGTATAGGTCTCCGCTACATTTACTGTTTATCGACTTCGAGAAGGCTTTCGACAGCTTGAATCGAGATGCTATCTGGCTGGCCTTGCGCAGGAGAGGCATTCCAGAAAAGCTTATAGCTATTATCAAGGCTACATATGAGGGCGGCAAGTGTCACGTCGTGCACAATGGTAAGGTGTCGGAGGACTTTGAAGTCCAAAGTGGAGTACGTCAAGGGTGCATACTGTCCCCACTATTGTTCTTGGTGGTTATCAGCGATGTACTCCGTGCAGCATTGACGGAAGCTAATTCTGGAATTCGTTGGACTATGACATCTTACCTTAAACACCTAGATTACGCTGACGATGTTTGTCTACTTTCACATCGGATAATGGATCTTCATTTGATGGCCCAAAATCTAGAAGCTGAGGCAAACAAAGTGGGGCTAAAAATAAACACAGCCAAAACAAAAGCCCTGAGTACTTCCAATACCCGCGCTCAACTTAACATTGCCGGAAAGCAAGTCGAGAAAGTTGATAACTTTCTATATTTAGGAAGTGTCGTCTCGGCTAATCGCGGTGGTACCGAACTGGATGTGTGCAGCAGAATCGGGAAGGCTAAAGCTGCGTTCGGAATGCTGTCCAAAATCTGGAGAAGCAATGTTATTAGCTTAAGAACCAAGCTACGACTGTTCCGGTCCAACGTAGAATCAGTGCTGCTTTATGGGTGCAGTACCTGGAAGGTGGACACCATTAACACACGCAAGCTGCAAGTCTTCGTAAACAAATGCTTAAGAATCATCTTGAGGATTTTTTGGCCGAACCGCATCTCCACCGAACAACTTTATCTGAGAACGGGCCAAGAACCTATAAGCATTACTATACGAAGAAGAAAGTGGCAATGGATTGGACACACCCTACGGCGCGAAGACAACTCCATTGCGAAATACGCTATGCAGTGGAATCCGCTCACCCAGGCAGGCAGAATAGCGGGACGCCCTAGGCAAACGTGGCGCAGAACAGTTGAGGAGGAATCGAGCTCTTTAGGAATGAGTTGGAGGCAGCTCAAACGCGTTGCAGAACTCCGAACACGATGGCGCGCAGGCATGGTTGACGCCCTATGCCCCCCGAGGGGTTAAAGGACATAATCAATCACCTCTCGCGAACGTCTGACAAACATCCGAGAGTATTGTTGTCACGTAAAAGCTTCTAAAATCGCCGTTCGGATTCGGCATTAAACTGTAGGTCCCTTCCATTCGTGTGAAAAATATAACGCACACAACATGAGTGGTTGCGAGAAGCTAGGCCCTGGCACTTTGAAGAGCTGTTGCGCCAAATATTTGTATTTGTATAGTGTTATCTCTCGTGTCTCTTTAATAAAAGACTTGGGTGTTATGTTGGATAGTAACCTATCCTTTAATAACCATAATGAATATGCAACTAACAAAGCGAAGAGAGCATGGCGAATATTAAAACGTTATGCTAGAGTATTCTCCGACCCTTATGCTCTATTGGTATCCCTATTACAGCACTCACATCGCAAGAATAGAAGCAACTCAAAAAAGATTCCTTAGGTTTGCCCTCAGGGGTCTTCCGTGGTCTGATTTGCATAAATTACCCCCCTATTCAGATCGATTACACCTAATTAATCTCGTATCACTTAAGGTTAGAAGAAAGGTGTCACGAGTTGTTTTCCTTCACAGAGTACTGATTGGCGAGATTGACTGCCCGGAAATCTTAAGTATTGTTAATCTTAATGTTCCATTTCTCCATTTGCGTAATAACAGATTCTTTTAAAGACGCACAATCATTATACAATAACAGTAAACCATTTATAGAAGACGATCGGCCATAATTAGTACGAGAACGGGCTACATAAAAGAATCTGTTCTTCTTCTTCCTTTTTTCGGATCATAACCTCGCTGATAAAAGAAAGAAGAAGAACAGATTCTTTTATGTAGCCCGTTCTCGTACTAATTATGGCCGATCGTCTTCTATAAATGGTTTACTGTTATTGTATAATGATTGTGCGTCTTTAATTGACTTTAATATGTCGATATCCTTAATAAAATCAAATTTGATAAACTATTTTCAGTCATAATTGTTTGCTCAATGTATTAAGCTTTTTTTAAACTGTTGGTTTTTTTTTTCTGTTCTTTTCTTATTTTATCGCTGGATGTTGTTTGAAGTTTCGACCACCAATGAGCTCCTTAGTGATGTTGTAAACAGTCCTACTGTCGCACCTACTCGCTGCTTCTTCAGCCCTTGAGGCCAGTGAGTTGACATGTTGACGTTTGTCACGTCTCACACTACGCTGCACTTCTTTCTTCTTCGCACGGTATTGGGCTTCAAGCTCGGTTCTCTCTACTGCTGAGGCCGCTGCAATCCGAGCCTTGATTGCTGTACGCTCATCGATCCGTCTCCAGGTGTCTGTAGAAAGCCATGTGCGGTGGTGTTTCTGCTTTTTACCGACATAAGTGCGTGCCCCAGTCGCAAAAGCATTTTTTACAGCACTCCAGTGGTCATCCATGTTCTCTATGCTGCTGATTGCTTCTGCTTCTAAGGCAAGATGGTCCCTGAACTGTTGGCGCACTTGGGGAACCTTGAGCCTGTTGATATTAAACCTGGTGATGTTAAGCAGGTTTGAGCGGTTGCTGTTGACGGATGCAGTACGAAGGCGTAAATGAGCTACCATAAGATGGTGATCTCGTTCTTGTCCGACGTCAGCTCCACGTCTGTTTCGGACGTCCAGGAGACAATTTCTAAAGCGGCGACTGATCGCAATGTGGTCGATCTGGTTGGATGTTCGTTGCCTATCAGTAGAGACCCAACTGATCTTATGGCAGGTGTTATGCTTTAACAGCGTACCTCCGATGACTAGGCGGTTGGTATTGCAGAAGTCCACAAACCGCTCACCATTGTCATTACGGTCTCCCACGCCGTGAACTCCCATCACGTGCTTAAGCATGGTGTTGTCGCTACCCACCTTGGCATTGAGATCTCCCATTACCATTACGATGTCCCCATAAGGCGTTTGGTTGTAGGCGGCGCCTTAGTGGCTATAAAAATTATCCTTTTCATCCTCAGTCGCGTCTAGAGTCGGAGCATAACACTGTATGATGGTGATTTTTCTAACTCTACTCTGGAACCTAGCCGTCAAAATCCGGTCACTATGGGGTTTCCAGGATATGAGGCTACTACGTGCTGCTGGAGTTAGCATGAGTCCTACGCCAGAACTCCGTGCACTTCCAGCTGGTTTACCAGAGTAGAGCATGACAGTGCTTTTTGTTGGGGAGATGTATTCCCCAGCATCGTACCATCTTATCTTGCTCAGCCCTAAGATGTCGATTTTATACCGTGCGAATTCGCGCTCCAATTGGAGGAATCTGGCGTTATAAGGCCCTTCCTTGAGTGAGTCCAGGAGGGTCTTAACGTTCCAGAATCCGATCGTTGTCCGTGTCCGATAGCCAAAGGTCGTCAACAAATGATCAGTCCTTATCCGAGGCGATAGTATCCGTTTCGGAGCAATAGTTTGTTTTACGGTTGCGGCTCCCTGGGCCACAGACCAACCGACACTTATCCTGGTTTTTGGCGCAGGAAGCTCGCCATTCGTCCTCTCCCGTTAGCAATTTCCGAAGAAATTCCCAGATGGCACCACGAGGAGGTGGGAGTAGGGCTTACTAACAGAGCTGCTAGGTTTTCGGCTGCAGTGGCTCCTACTCGTTACTTAGCGAACAGCACCTATCGGGAGATGCTGCCCCTACGAGGCCTTTGTTAGTCGTTTGCCATCCAAAGTGATGCGTTGCGAATATTTAGTAAGGAAATAAAAATCGCAAAAATAGTGAAAATTGATTACTACAAAAAGTAAGTATTAATTTATTATTGTTAAATATCTTTCATAAGTTTTTAATTATTCGTAGTTCATTACTTAATAAACTGTAGTTTTATAAGCTAAACTTAGTTCTGTGATTTCAAACATATTAGTAGGTTTAATTAACCGTGACGGTAGGTGTGACCATATGGTCGCGCTGGGTTACATAGTAGATATGTACATACATTTTTTACTTATATGTAGATACATATGTAAATGCAATGGATCTTTTTATTTTAGATTTAGTAGTTTTTATCTACATATTTATTTATTCATTTCTGTGTTCTTATAAATTATAGACCGTTGAGTGCAAAAGAAGCTCTTGATATTATAAATGAGCTGCGCAATGATGATAAAAATGAATCAGTTCAAACACTCTATATCTTACCACCAGAAATCGAAAGTGGCGTACTCAGTGGAGAATATGATACTGGTGAGGATGATATTGGTGTACCAGACGATGTACCATATGTGCTGGTCAATTGAAATCATCATGCGAAATTGTAATGCAAAATGGAAGCCGTATTTCTAATTTGGATGGTACTGTGATGGACTATGATGATAACGATGAAATGGATGGAATAGGATGTAGCGATTCATTTTTAGCAGACACTCTTGAGAATTCAAGTTCAAATATTGAGGTAAATTTACTGGAAGAATCATCGTCAACAACTGAACCATCGACTTCGAGAGCTGAGCTGTGTTCTTTGCAAAAAATGATAGCAACAACGTCCAAAATTAGCCTTCCTTCCTCGAATAAAGATACGACATTCACTTGGGTAAAAGATAATTCAGTTGCTATGATCCCAGTCTTTCCCAAAGCCAACTATGAAGATTGCAATGACTGGAAGCCTCGTGAGCAATTGAAAAAATTTATTGACAATGAACTTTTAGAACACATTGCCAATGAATCGGAAAGTATGCAATCTTCCTCGGAAAACCAAATCCACAGATTACTGTCGCTGAGCTAAAAACATATATTGCCATTCTAATAGTAAGTGGATATAATGGTCGAAACAGCTTTAGGTCATTCTGGAATACTAACGATGATATGCGAAACGAGATGATGTATTCAGCAATGCGTAGAAATCGATTCCAGCAAATCTCACAGTTTCTTCATTTTGAAGATAGTGGAAAAAATGTGAACGGTGGTGACAAATTGTGGAAGTTGCCGCCGCTAAGAGACCACCTAAAAGCTAACATGCTGAAGCAGTTTCACTCTGAACAACACCTTTCTTTTGATCAAAGCATCATTTCTTATTTCGGCCTCCATGGTTGTAAGCAGTTTATCAAGGGAAAGCCATTGCGCTTTGGATACAAAGTTTGGTCCTTGTGCACGGGCTATCTGATAAATTTTGAAATATATCGAGGCAACAATCCAAGGGCAATACAAATTTATGAGGAAAAATTCGGCAAATGTGCGGCACCACTCGTGAATATGATAGACGACTCTTCGTTAGAAACTCAAAACTTGCCTTTTTCCTTTTTTTCGACAATTTATTCACTAGCTTTCCATTACTTACATATTTGAAATCTCGAGGTTATTCTGCCACAGGAACAATTCGAGAGAACCGAATCCAAAAAGTTGCCCTATCGAACATAAAAAAAGTCTAAAAAAGAAGCATCGAGGTTTCACAAAATCGATCAAAATGAAGGAAACAAACATTGTACTAACTAAGTGGAATGATAATGCTGTGGTTAGTATTGCCTCTACTTCTTATGGAATAAATCAAATTTCGAATATTCAGCGGTATTCCAGTGAGCACAAGACAAAGGTTAGCGTTCCGCGACCGTACGTTATAGGAGAATATAACAAATACATGAATGGTGTAGATCGTATGGGTCAGAACGTGAGCCTATGTAGAATCGGAATAAAAGGTAAGAAATTGTGGAACAGTATTTCACTTGGTTAGTAGATGTCTCTTGGTTAGTAGAAGCTGCTGGCACCCGTAAAAGAAATTTGGAAGAAACATGTAAAGAAACTCTTCGTTACGATGGCAAAAATCACTTTGTTAGTCCTTGCATAAAAATAAGACAATGTGGAGGTGAATTCTGTCGGACGGACTGAATGTTCAAAGTGTGATATTGGCTCAACGATCTGCGAATGCGGACCAGGGAATATTCGAAAATTTTAAAATTTCCTTCACAGATACTTTTTTATCTGGTCGCGACAGTCCGCAAATTTCAGTTGTCATTCATTTTGTAACTAATTGCCTGAACGTGAAAAATGCATAAATACATAGCGTAGTTTCATTCAAAAGGTAATGACCCTGATTGTCGTTGGCGTTTGTCGTCTTTTCGGCGATTGCCGTTTTATTATTCAGATGTAGCACGAATCCATTTTCATAACTTTTTCACTGTGAAAGTGTTGTAATAGTATTCTACACCAGAAGCAAATTGCTTAGTAATGTTTAATGGTCAGCAGGTCGTAGCTATGCATAAAACGACAATCGTCGAAAGGCGACAAACGCCAACGACAATCAGGGTGAATATCTTATTTTCTTTCGATAAATTCAATCACGATCTTACCCACCAAGAACAAACCAAAGGAATTGTGAGGTTAAACTCTCGCGAATGTTGTGGTCGCGGGAATGTAGATTGCGTCCTACATACTGTGAGCGTCAAAAAAAAGTTTACACCTCTGTGTTTCATGTTTCAAATTCAATTACACTTTTTATTAAAAGTTGATCTTACATCTAGTTCAACATGTTCATTTATATCTTAATTCTTAATCGAACGACATATAGAAGTAACAAAACAATCCATAACAACAATTCTATAAACAAATAACGAAAAATACTTCACATTTTAGGCGTCAAAAGAAAGTTTACAGTACAAAAAAAAATAACAAAATATGGCGGTAAGCCCTGAATTTAATATTTTGTTGGTTTTCCTTTTGCCTTAATAACGGCCTTCAACCTCCTAGGCATGAATTGAGCTGGCACTTTTTCCCACTCTTCCAACAATACAGACTTTAGTGAGTCTCTACTAGTTACGACCCTTTTTCGAACTTGTTTGTCGAGATACTCCCACAAATGTTCGATTTGGTTAAGATGTGGGGATTGCGGAATATGATCCAACAGCTTCGGCGGCCAATACCATAACCATTCTTTCACAATTTTGGCCGTGTGCTTAGGGTCATTGTCCTACTGGACTACCCATGTTTGATCCAAACTCAATTTTGCGACGCTAGGCTGTAAGTTTTCCCTCAAAATATTTAAGTAATCTATTTTGTTCACTGTGGACTCAAAAAACACCAGGTTTTCAACACCTCTTGCCGCCATGCATCCCCAGACCATAACCGACCCTCCCCCATGCCTTATTTTTGGCTCTCCAAATTTTTGGTGGTTGTCTTGATTTTAAAACTTCAAATTTACTTTCGTCACTGAATAACACATTTTTCCAAAACGAAATATCCTCTTCGTCCTTTTTTGAAAACCGAAGTCGCCGTTTTCGACAGGCTGCTGATATGAGTGGTTTTTTTATACCATATTTTGACAGCATTTTCCATTTTCCAGACAGGATTTTTCTTCACTTCTCGCACAATGGATCTTACTTCAAATTTGGAAAGTCGCTCGGGTCTACCAGTGCGTGGACGATCTTCAACTTGTTTAACATTTTTATATTTATCAATAATTTTTTTAACACCTTGATGGGTTCTGCCAATTATTTTTGCTATTGCTCTTAAAGATTCTCCTTCTTCTTTAAATTTCAAGACGATTTTTCTGGTTTCAATAGGCGTTTGCTTATCCATTTTATTAACACTTTAATTGTAAAATGTTTACGCTACTTCTTTTACAAACAAAGAAACAAAGAATGAAATCGAAAGACAGCCCTTGTCATAAGGATCAACAAAAGAAACAAAGCAAAGCGGGGAAATACACGTAACGGTAATTTTCGAGCTCCGCAAATCACAATTCACAGGGTGTAAACTTTTTTTTGACGCCTAAAATGTGAAATATTTTTCGTTTTTTGTTTACAAAATTGTTGTTATGGATTTTGTTTGTTGACTTCTATATGTCGTTCGATTAAGAATTAAGATATAAACGAACATGTTAATCTAGATGCAAGATAAACATTTAATAAAAACTGTAATTGAATTTGAAAAATGAAACATAGAGGTGTAAACTTTTTTTTGACGCTCACAGTATGTACATATGTGGAATGTGAATACAAGTTGGCAGTTCGGAAAAAGCATTCGCTTATTTGCGGAAAAATCGGCGAATTGTTAATTTCTTTGCAGAAACTAATTACAATTTTACATTTTTTTATATTAATCGATAGATAAACTAAGCTTCCTTCTTTTGGAATAGTAAAACTGCCAATGGCGTGCTTATAAATGTGCTAAAAATGTTTTGTTCACAGTTCGGGCATTCGTAGGTCCCTGGGCTGTGAATGGACCTTTAGGGTTGAATAATTATCTTTCAGTGACGTAAAATTCTACTCTTTTTCTTATACTTCTCGCATATCTCCGAAATGAGTAGGCGGATTCCGATTTCAATGGCCCACCAGTGGAGTGCACGCATATTCATGTTCATCAAACAAACTACATCGTATAAAAGGAAGTCCCCAAAACGTGAGTGACTGCCATAATCTCGAGAGCCGCAGAAGGGATTTGGATGCGGTTTTCACTGTTATGATCTGCATTTCCCGGGGAAGATTCTATTAGAAATTGCTCTTTTACTTACAAGAACTGAGCATTCGACGTCTTAGTGGTAGAAAGGGGGAATTTTAAATTCTCGCGGTCGTGACTCAACAATGGCTTATTGGATTTAAAAGAAATCGGAAACAACTTGAAATCGTTTTTAGTAAATTCGTCTAAGATTCATTCGAGCTATATTTCCTTTAGTGGAAACCACTGCCAGCAGCCATGCAGCAAAGGCTATCGCTGCAATAGTGTGTGTATGTCAGTATATGGACGCGCTGTTTTAAACTTTTGTGTGTGGTCTCTTCTGGAGTAAACATTGAAAAAATTTATTATCAGTGCCAATGTCAAATCTAAGACATTTTAAGTTTTATTAATTAGGATATGTCAAACATTATTGCAATTAAGAGATTTGGCAATATTCGCGACCATAGGTATATATTATATAATACATATGCATGTACAGACAGAAAAATTGCAATATTTTTTCATTTTATTAAATGAGATGTTGTTGATCGTTGGATTTGTCCACATTTTAGAATGTTTTAATAGATTTAAAATAAATTATTGCAAGTTAAATACTCATACTTCAAGTTTATTTTCCTACCTTTTAGAAGGTGTTTTTCGAGAAATAATTCAGGTAATTATACGTGTTTTTCAAATGTAATAAACTATTTCATTGAAACGAGACTGCATATCTGTAAATAAAATATTCTGGCAGACCGTCCGCCGAATCAGAGGAAGAAAGTTGAATATCGTGAAAAGAGTCAATACCAAAGACGGTACACTGCTTTCCAATGAGCGATAGAGATGGAGTGAACACTTTTGAGAATTGCTCAATCCCGAACAAGCCATCTCATCAAGAAGCTGACAGACCTATGCTCGAGACTTTGGCGATCAAATCACTAAAAGTTGACTAATCTACCGATGTGGATGAAATCGGGCCAGAAATACCAAATGCTTTTGGTAAAGAGTGAGTGCAATGGCTCTCACGTGTCATTAAAGTGGCATAGGAATGCCGTGAAACACCTGGTGATTGTCCCTCTTTGTAAAAGGGGGACACAAGAGATTGAATCAACTAAAGGGGATATCTCTTTTAAGTCCCCGTAGAAAAGACTTTGCTAAGGTGCTAGAAATTGCGTTTCAGAGCTCTGGTTGAGGATAGTTTGGCGGATGAGCAATGGTTTCGATTTTCGGCCCGGTAGAAGCACAACCGACCAGTTATTCACTCTCAGAATGGTTCTTGAGAAGGCCTGGGAGTATGCTGAACCTGTATACACCTGTTTTGTGTATTTGGCAAATGTTAGGCATGTGTTAGGGTTCCTCGAGGCAAACTCTGGAGTTCCTTATTAAGGGCGAAGCAGTATTTATATACAAACTATAGAAGCTGTGTTCGAGTAAATGGCGGTAAATCAATACCCTTCACTGTGGGGGTTGGACTCTGCCAAGGGTTTTGAGAGAGCAATCTGTAATAAGGAATGCCGAACTTAGTGTTCAAGCTAAATTATCGGTTTTTAGCTCGGTATATGTTCCAACTCTCACCTATAGTCGCGGATACAAGCTGCTGAAAAAGGTTCCTTTGCGGTGTTGCTGGATTCACACGTAGGGATCGAATGCGTATCACCAGAGTACGCGAGGCGCTCAATGTTGAGCAGCTACTTCTTCGAATGGAAGAATTTATGCTTTGACGGTTTGGTCACGTAGTGCGTATGTCCCCAGACCGGCTTCCAAGACGTGTCATGATTGCCGTGCCATCAAGTTAGCGACCCCTCGGTAGGCCTAGAAATATATGGTTGGATCAAGTCCGACATCTCTCCTGGAGCTGTCTATGGATTCCTCCTGATGAGTTGAAGTCGACGGCGGAGGATCAAGAATGATGGAGAGTGCACATAATCATCCTACCCCTACAACTTTCATAAAGGATTAGCGGGTACACTATTTCAATGACAAAACGGAGAGTGCTCTAAAGAAGTGTATGTTACTTGAAATCGCATATTTAAAGACCCAGCAAAGTGGGTACAACCAGCTAGTCCTTTATATAGGAATACAAATTAAAAACATTTCTCTTTTCACAAAAATTTTAGTGTTTTGTCGTGAAATAGACCACTGTCGAAAAATTGCCTCCACACTGCCTGCGTGAAATCTATTTCCCTCCTTGATAGATAGATAGATTCCAATTGATTTTGATCCATAAAACTTGTCATTTATGTCTATCGGTCAATTTTTTTTCTTTTTGTAAACGAGTTATGCAACGATAAACGTGATATTTTTTTACCAAACATTTCTTTCTTTGATTGTTTATAAAAATTGTAATAACTAAAATATTTAAAAAAAAAAAAAAACCAAACGGACAGTAAAAAAACAGTTACAGAGTCACTGAGTCATCGTTACCGTGCCAGAAATACTTGTTTCGAGAAAAACGCGTGCATACTTACCGCTGCTTAATTCAAGCTAGCTAGTGCTACGCGTTCACATTTATTGCTATATCTCCTGAACGGAATTGAATTTAAAAAAAAATAAAAAGTACGGAGATTACCCCCTAAATAAAACATCATTTCCTTTTAGTTTTTTTTTTTAGTTTAGAAAATATTTTATTTGTTTTAAGTTTATTCATATTGCTGAATGAATTCTTTACATTTTCTTTAATTTTTTTGCATGATTCTGTTCATTTTTAATCTCTTTAAAGAATAATCTACAATAGTAAATACTCTTAAAAATTAAATGTTAAATATTACAATTAATAATATTTAACAACTTAAAAGTGTGAACTCAGCACTAAATACAAACTAATTTCGAAATAATTACACATTTACCTCTCAAAACTTAATTCATAGTAATGATGCTGATTTTTATTTCTTTGTTTTTGTGTGCGTTTTTTTTCTTTCGGTAAAAATCTACAAATCCCCCACAAAATGTGAAAGATATACGAATTTTCAAATTAATATAGTGAGAAATTTTTTTCTTCTTATTTTCCATTTCATTCGAATTTTAATTCATTTCACAAGTTTTTCTTTTTTCTTCTAAACCAAACATTCTATCCAACAATAGTTCAATTTCGAAAAAATAAAAATTAAGAAAACACAATTTTGGATAGCTGATTGATTTTTACTTTTTTGTAAATTTATGCGTAGTAAAATTTGTAAATGAATAAAAATTAATAAATCACATTGTTAAGACAGAAAGAAATTATTTCATAATGTACATTAATAAAAATATACTTAACAGGTACTATACATTAAATTAATGTTAAAACTTAAAATAGTTTTAATTTTAACTTTTTTTTTCTTTTTACAACGATTAATGTAACTTCTTATACTGTGTTTATTTAGTTTTGTTTTGTTGAATAAGATAAATTCTTTATCTATTTTATTTTTATTTTTTAGTTTCTCGGCAAAAAGCTGTAAAAAAATGTTAAGGCACCATAATTTTCTATTTTAAGTTTTAATTTTACGATTGGCTTAAGTAGATTGGTTTAGATTTTAAGAAGAGAAATCTATTTCAAATTGGCATAGCGATTTGATTATATGTAAATTTATTTAAATTTAAGATGAAAACAAAGTACAATAATTAAGAAAAAAAAACAAATTTACTACACGAAACAACAACAAAATAATGGAAATTAAAAAATTGTTTTCATTTTAAGGTGGACATTTCTTTTGTGTATAGTATTATATTTTTTATATATAACTTGATTAAAGTTTTCTTAGACCAGTCTAAGGAAATACAAGTTCTTCGCTACATAAATGGAAAATATTAAGTGGAAACTGCTTTTAGTGTACTGCGTCGTTTGTTTATAATATATGTATATGTATGTTTTTGTGTCGTCTACCAGAAAATCATTTTGCCAGAAGATGGCGTATTGATTTTCGAAAGTATTATTCCTGGCATTTCAGCATCATCTTCGTTTTCATTGCTGAAATTGTTTTTTTTTTTTTCATTTGATTTGTGTGTGCGTGTGAGGGTGTGTCAAAAATAAAATAAGATCAAAAATAATAAATAAGTTTTTGTTTTTAAAAAATAAAGTCTATGAAAAAATCACATTAAAAATAAATTATTAAAAAAAAAAAATTAAATAAGATTAAATACATGATATGACTTTTACAAATTCGGGCAAAAACAAATTTACAAACAGAACTTTTTAGAAAGAAAAAAAAATAGTAAACATAATTTTTTAAACATAACACTAGGACAAAGCAAAACTGCACCGTCAACCACAATTCACTACAACTGAACAACATTTTCTGTGTGGGTGGGTATGCTTTTATTTTATATGCAATCATTCATTAATGCTGTCACGGACACATCAGGCATAACGGAGACAACTTTTTACGGTCTACAAATAAAAAAAGATTGAGGAAAAGAAAAATTGATTTTGATTTTCTTTTAAACAAAATTTTAACAACTAATTTTTGTACAAAAATGACAAACAAACAAAACAAAATGCAAACAAAACAAAAAAATAAAACAAAATAAAAACGTTTAAATGAAAAAAACTTGAAAGGGAAACAAAATTATATGTAAGGAATATTGACATTTTTGACAGGTGGAAATGGAAATTTGTTGGCGTGCATTTTTGTTTTCTTTGGATAATTTGAAAATATATATTTTTATTTTACACTGCTGCACTAGTGTTATCACCTGAATCAGAAACGCTGCAGCTAATCATCCTCATGCTCGGTATCTGACATTTTTTGACGCGCAACGGATACTTTTGGATTTTTATGAAAACAGTTTAGACTGGTGAAGCTGAACTGCTCATAAAGTGCTCTTCTTCCTAACAATGAACATAAATGTGTGTCAAATTCTTTTGAAAAAGATAGATGTCATAACTTAACCTGACACTTAAAATGACTAGACAGGAAAAACGATGTCAATTTTTTTTTCACCAAAAGCTAAAATATCATATTGAAGTTATCGAAGCACAAAAGATTTCAGATAAAAGCAAAGTGTAACCGAGAATAAGACATTAGAACAAATGAGCCAATGAAGTGGACAATTAAGTTTTGGTGTAGAAACCTTATGAAAGCAGAAACCAAGTCGTATAAGAATATCCCCGGAGGAAAAGATAGGAAAGGAATAAATGATACTGTAAAATTAGGTTGAAGCTTAAGCTATAGCAATCTGCTACCGTTTTAAATTGAAATGTAATGTTGAAGACTAATTTTAGCAGAAAAGAGTATTTGATAAGCCGTATTCAATATTTGGACTAAAAATTACACTCGTTCGTTTTACATAAACTCTATTTTCTAAGATCGAACGTATGTCACTGACATATTGAAAACAAGAGTGGACCTTATATGAAACCTTGAAGAACGCCATAAGAAATAATTCGAATTTGGCAGTAGCTACTAAGGATTTTACTACCCTAATTCCGTAGATCCAATGCAGAATGTTGTATCAAATTCGATTGTAAATTCCATCTAGAGAAGTCTTCTGCTGCCATTTGATCAGATTACTAAGCAGTAAAGCATCTACCTCAGCTTAGGATCTACTCTTGGTGAATATTACCAAAGTCTCATAGTAACTGTGGTTTGGTAATAGTACCTCCGCAGAAATAGAAGCCATCCCTAAGAGGTCAGGACAAGGTTTCTATTAATATTCAGGGTAATCGGGAATAATTTTTTCCTCGGAAATTGTCCCCGAGTAAATATAAGATTCCTTCAAAAATAGGGAAAAAATTCATCGGGAAAAATTAAACATCGCGATTGCGTTGAAATTTCTCCTGAATTCTCATTCATGATACCAATTTATAATCAGGGTTATCGTGAATAAGTTTTCCCTCGGAATTTTTCCCCCGAACAAAAATTAGGCATCTTCAAAAAGGAGGAAATAATTCCGAGGAAAAGCAATAGGTATCATGAATGACAATTCAGGAGAATTTTCAACGCAATCGCGATATTTAATTTTTTCCTAATGAATTTTTTCCCTATTTTGAAGATACCTAATTTTTGTTCGGGGGAAAAATTCCGACGGAAAATTTATTCACGATAACCCTGAATATTTTCCGCGGGATTATTTCCTTTTTTTAAATACCTCATTTTTATTCGGGGGAAAAATTCCGAGGGAAAATTTATTCACGATAAACCTGATTTACAACCTTAAAGCTTATTTTCAATAGGAGGTCTGAATTTCTAAAACATTTTTGAATGGACACTCTACGCCCTAAACAACATTCTGCATTTCTGTAGAAAATTCCGGAGGGACTTGGTAAAAATGATTGAATTTAAAAGGCGAAAATAGCAAAGCTTGCACGTTCTACACAAATTCCATGAAGAATCACCATTAGAAGCTACTAAACAGATGAAGGCGTTCATTCCTTTCGAATTACTCACATTAGTTTTGGAATATAGAAACTATTACACCTACCGGTTCACATGAGAATTATAGCCAGGGAAAAAAGATGAATTAGTAAAATGCCTTCGAAAATTAGTACTTTGAGTTGGAATTGATTCCGAACTAGCAAAAATATTGAATAGATCTTACTGCCCAAAGGCAAGCATGCTGCGAGGCTAGGCGTTTATGCGAACGACTTTTGTAGAAGCTGCATAGACGAAGAAGAGGAAGAAACTATTCCTCACCTTCTTTGTTTCTGCGTAGAAGAAAATTTCACCTAGGAGCCCCCTATTACAACGACATAGGCGACCTGAAAAACATCGACATTAAGAGCCTATTACGCTTCATAAGAAGCTCAAAATGGTTTAACGAGTAGGTAAAAGAAACTTTCTCCCAGGATCCATGTGGTATCACAATAGACCTATCTTTGGTCTAAGGGTGGGGACGATTCTCAGCTGGTAGCCACTTCAACCTAACCTAAAACCACTGTGATACCCTTCACCAAGAAAAGACAGTTAAAGCGTATGTAACCCATCCTGTTGGAAGGGATCAGGGTTGACCCACAGAAACAGGTCAAGTATCTAGGTTTAACACTAGACAGCAAACTCCTCTGGGGAGAACATGTAGAAACTTTGTTAACCAAAGCCACCAGAGCACTTATGGTGTGTGCAAGAACATTTCAGGAAAGACCTGGGGTTGTAGCCCAGCCACACTGAGGTGGATGTACCTGAAGATAGTAGGACCCATCATCACTTACGGGGCATTGGCATGGGTTAACAGAACTAACGACGACGAGGACATCCCTCAACAAAGTGCAAAGATTAGCCTAGCATATGTATAACAGGAGCCATGCGAACCTGTCCCACAGCAGCTCTAGAAGTGACCGTAGGGATACCTCCACTACACGTAGTGCTAGAGCGAATTGCCAAGGAGACCATTTTAAGAATCAGCAAAGAGGGCATCGTGAAAGGAACATGCATCGCAAATAAAGAGGGAGTAACCCAATCCAAATCGGTGCCGCTTCTGAACTGGCCCAGAGATAATATGGTCAAGAAATACTGCTTTGAAAGGAAATTTGACTAAAAGCTGAGCAACAAAAGTGATTGGAGCAGCGAATCCGATATATACCAACTCAAACAACACACAATTAAATGGTACACAGACGGATCGAAAACATCTACTGGCACTGGGGCAAGAGTGTACGGGCCCAGGACTAGATACTCAGAATCACTGGGAATATTCCCCAGTATATTTCAAGCAAAAGTTCACGCGATCGAAGGATGCGCGCAATTCTAAGTTCAATTCTGAGTTCAGGAAATATCGCGGGCAGGACATCGCGATACTATCAGACAGCTAAGGCGCTATTAAAGCACTAACCTCGCATGAGATCAGATCCAAACTGGTATGGGAATGTCTCACCAGGATCAACAAACTGGGAGAAACAAACAAAGTAACTCTCTACTGGGTACCAGGACATGTAGGAGTGGAGGGGAACGAAGCAGCTGATAAACTAGCTAGAAACGGATCAGACACACCGTTCCTTGGACCAGAACCCTTCTGTGGGATAGGACCCCACAAAATAAGGGAAGACTTAAGGAAAGAAGAAGAGAACAAATGGGCCAAACATTGGGACGATATCCGCCAAATAAGACAGGCAAAGGAACTTCTGGGGAAATACAACCAGAAAAGAACCAGAGCCTGCCTAAGAGTTAGTAAGAATCGGCTTCGCATTTTGGCGGGCATGTTAACAGGTCACTGCAGACTTAAGGAGCACCTTAGGAAACTGGGAATAGAGGGAGACGGACACTGCAGATTCTGCAGGGACTTCGCAAAAACAGCAGCGCACCTTCTTATGGAATGCGAAGCACTGATCCACAAAAGAAGGAATCACCTTGGTGCCTACCTCCTATCAGAAACGGATTTACCTTCGCTGGATTCACTGAAGATACTCCGGTTTGCTGTAGCAGCTAGACTGGAGGAAGTGCTCTAGTATATAATCGGCTAGAGCCTTAGTAAGGGGGGCACAATAGATCTTTTATAGGCCGCAGTGCACTTGCACCTCTCAATAATATACATCTACATCTACCTAACCTACTGCCCAAACACAATGATGAAGCTGAAGCTGTAGTATGACGCGCTGTCAAAAAAATCACTCACTGATGTAGGCGAGTTCGAACACATTGGTGAATCGCTGCACGGCTGCTTGTTGTTGGTAATCCAAATGCTTCAGAAGTTTTTTCTACACCTCGGCTTTTTATTTATTTATTTGTTTATAGTGAGGATTACTCAAATCCCATAGAATATTGTTCCTTTTTATTAACTCGATTCATCTGCCATCGACTGATCTGCCATATCTTTTTTTTTTATTTTGTTTTGAAATGTCAAAAAGTGGCGCTGCATGAAGCTGAAGTTTGCTCAACTTCTAGTTCATACAACAGCTTCAGCTTCACGTACTTTTTGAGCCAACAACTAATCAGCTGTCAAATATGACATGATGAGATTAAAAACTCTCAGAGAACGAAAAATCTAAGCAAAAGTACGCGAACGCAAGCAAACGATTACGAAACGGATCCTATCAGCTAACTGCTGAGCTATGCTGAGCTAACTGCCATTAAAAAAAATTAGGTAAATTCGCGTACCCTCCCCAAACAGGGAATTTTTGCAAAAAGTTACGAATTTTTACGAAAACCTATTCGAGTACGGAGAATTTTCGTAGTTTTTCACAGAAGAAAGCGCTCTCGAGAGAGTAAGAAATTTCCCCATGTTTTAGTTTTTTAGTGCAAGAAATTTCTTTGGGCTGGTTTGTGAAATCTGTCAGATCGCTGAATACGTCATTTTTTCTTGGCTTGTTCCTTCTCTTTCTTTGTTTCGCCTACAATTGGGTTTGAGGTTTGACGTTTAAAAAGTGGTTCATATTAAGTTAAAAAGGAATGTTTTGGGAGAACATTCGCACATCACAGCATTGTCTTCAAGATACTTTGCATCTATTTTGTATGACAATTGAGTATATAAAATGGAATCGAAAACTCTTCGATTAATTAAGCAATCAGCTGATTCCACTTGTGAGTTTGTACGTTCGTGCCGGCACAAATTCTGCGAATAGATTCAAGCACAGAGGGAAAATACTCAGTACTTCTCAATTTTTCTCTTTATCTGTCATGTTCGCTCAATACCTGAATACACTTCAAGTACTTTAGAGCATCTTAAAGTACATTAAAGTGCTTTAGATAGTGTACGCGAATAGACGTACTGCGTTCGCAGTATTGGATGTGTGTGTATTTAAGTTTGACAGCGCTTCGTACTACAGCTTCCACTTCACCATTGTGTTCGGGCAGTTATTTTGGATAAAACTGCCAAGCTATAGCATACTAAAGTTTGAGTAAAATGTATATTTTACTTCCTCATTACCAAATGCAATGCCACTTTTTCTCAAGAGATTTGATTTGGTAGTTTTTTCTATTCATTAATCCCCAAATTAGAGTTTCAATTTACTTAGTTTTCCTCACGAGGAAATTCGCCTTGCGAGGAACGTGTATTTTTTTAGACAGTGCTCTTGACTTTCCATTTTTGACTAGCTTTCGGAGGAAACTCATTTCAGAACGTAAGGCGGGTATAAATAAAATATACTAACTATACTACTATCTTTTCTCTTTCGAGTGAATTAGACTTGTATTTTTTGAAAAAAGGGAAATGTCTAGTTTTTCCTTAGCATCCTATTTGTGCTCCCCTCAAATTGTAGCGAATATTTTTAGCTCTAGTTTCATATTTCATCACGCAAGTAGCATAAATATTTTGCCTGGTTTCTCTCGGATCTTTCGGCCGTCTTATATATATATACATATATTTTTAATAAGAATATATTAAATACAGACTAAAAATCTTTCTCATGATAACTTAATTCTCAGCTAAAATGAATAACAAACTTCAAGATTCTCGTTGTTCCCTGAGGATCCAATATGAACTCTTGAGATAAACATGAACTAAGAAAAACTTATGTACAAAGGGTGAGCCAAAAGCTAGTGTGGAAGTTTTCATTAAACTAAATACACATTTATTGCAAAATCAATATAAAATTTTATTGATTAATGAAGTTCGGTCGAATGGGACACAACATTGTTCATGTGATCACCACGGCTTCTGTTGCAAGCGACCATTTGAAGGTCAAAATTATCGATGACTTTTTGAGAAATAAGTGGGTCCATGGTCACAATTTCAGTTTGGATGGTACGTTTGAGATCCGGAATTCTCGGTGGGTTATTGACATAGACCTTACTTTTCAAATAACTCCACAGGAATAAATCTAAAGGTGTCGAATCGCATGACCTTGGAGGCCAATCAACTTCTCTTCTAACCGAAATACTGCGATCTTAAAATTTCGTACGCAATAAATTGATTGATCAATGGCTTGTGTGGGCGGCAGCACCATCCTGTTGAAACCAGAGATCGTCAAGACCCAATTCATTAAATTTTGAAAAAAAAAAAAATAGTCGGTCAACATGTAGCGATAAAGTTTTCCATTTACTATCACTTGGTGCGTTTTGGTGAAACGTTGCTTCTCAGTGAAGTAAGATTTAATACGGAGTACACAAAGTCACACAAAGTGACTTGGAACCAGTTTAACTTTTTTTCTCAGACGGAAATGAGTTGGGATGGATGGGAAGAGCTTTTTCCCTGAGAAAAGCTTTTTCATTCAACTGGAATGATTCAGTAGTATTTCATACATTTAAGCACAACTTTTTCATACTTTTTACTTCACCAATATTCAAACAATAGAAAAAGTTTTTAACTAGATTAACTTAGAATCGTTTTGTGGAGAAGATTTCACTTTGCTTTGCATAATTCTCACCGAAACGCACCAAATGTCTCTCCAGCCGAACTCACTAGGGCGATTATGTTGACCGAAAAATGCACGAATTTTTACGAAATGTTACTTTTACAGATCGCCCATTTTCGTAATAAGATTGAATAGCAAAAGTTCATTGTTGTGTGGTAAACGAATCCATGACTAAAATTGCCAAAGATTATACTTGACATTTCTCAAAAAGGTCAACCACATTGAATTCAGTAAATGACAGTGATAGACAGCCAACATCCACATAATGTGTTGGCTCACCCGTTATACTCGTAGGTGCATCCTTTCCATTTTGTACAGAAAATTACTACATTAAGCTGTATTGTAACGTCATCTAACTTGTTTTTCATTTCTCTCCTGAATGGACATATGGTACACACTAGTAAAATAATTCTCAATACGAAAAATTCAAAAACTGATCAACAGGCGAGAGGATTTGACGGATCCAAAGAAACCCCCAAAGCGCAAGCTCCATTATTTACTGACTAGATACTTTTGACAGTTAGTCATTTTTCGGTCTAGCTTTTGATTGGAACTTTTAAAACAAAGTTATACACAAATTTAAGCTTTAGCTATTTATTTAGGTACCTACCGGGTAGTAAGCTGCCTAACAGTAAATATTTAACCGATGCTCCGATGGGAAGCTCTGCCTATAAAATTCTAACTAACAGACGCAGTTCCTAAAATATTAAAAACACATCACTGTCTGAATGGCATTTCCTTAGACTCTATCTAAAACTAGAAAAAATAAAAAAAATAAAACGAAACTAAAATCAAACTAACATGCATAAACAACCAAAACTATATACAGAGAAATAATTTTAAAAAAAATAAATCAAAACAAAATTATCGTCTTAAATGTCAAACAGTCCAACAGTCGAATCAGTCAAACATGCTCATATACATATGTAGATATATTTTTTCCATATCTGGCAATGCCCTAATGTCAATCATTAAACAGTGCTGCCAAGTTCAGTTTTTAGCTCTCAATTTTAAATATAATTTGAACCATTTGACATTTATCATTTCATCTTAAATTTTAAAATAATTTAGCATGTAATCAAAGCGTTTTTGCCAATTCACAATAATTAATTTAATAAATAATTGGTGCGTTCACAAATCATTATTTTTTTTTTCTATATCACGATTACACATATGTCAAAAAAAAAGTTTTTCTTTTTTTTTGTCTACTCTTAATTATAATAATCAATTTGCAAGGACGGTTGACATTCAGAATTTATCCTTATTTTCCAGATAAAAAAAAAAAAAAAAACAAAGCGGTTGTTTCTTATTATAGGAGAGAAGCATGACATTTGACAACAAAATGTCATCAGCATTAGACAAGTACAAGTAGAAGCTTTTGGGCAATGAGTTCGTCGAATTGTCAACTACAGATGCGATTATAAACAAAATTAAAAGGAACAAAAAAAAAATGTTAAATGTGCTTTAAGGTGGGATGAGAGGCGCGCGTGCGCACGCGCGCTGAGGACGTAGGGCGGTATATAAGACAACATACTCATAATACGTACAGACTCTCATATATGTATATGTAGTAAATTATTGTAGTAGTAGTAGTTAAGAGTGTATAGCCAAGAGTTGCTTACTTTTTCATGAGCGACCGGACCTTTTTTAAGGTCCGATTGAAGAGGGTTTTCTGACTATTTGAACTTTTACCCGTGTCCTTCGAGCCGGAACTGTAATTCGATTGGGTATCTTCACGGTCATCTTCGGCCGAGCTGATGCCTTCGGGGCTCTGACGGGACACCGCCGCCACATTGCGCTCGGGTGTAACGGATTGTGAGTCTCTGGATGAGGGCGATGGTGTGGCCAGTTTCGACGGTTGTGGTGATGATTCACGTACGCATTCCATGCGCTGTTGCCTACCATTAAGGTCGGGGCTTTTTGGTGTGGTAAGATTGTGCATACTTTGGGTGCCCTCCGTTGGACCTGGAATTGTCAATGGAAAACCGTCCAATAGTTGATCTAAGCTACGCGATTTACGATTCTGTGCATTCAACACCATTGTCGATTTGTCTCGTTTTAGAACCACTGAATCGCAACTCGCTTCGAGTGGGGTACCATCATCATCAACGACATCGTCATCTCCTTGGCCATCTAATATATCCAAACTATGACTTCTTATATTCGATGGAGACGCAACTAAATTTGGTATAGCCACCGCCGAACTGCGACGTGCCGATCTATATGGAGATTTTGGCGCCACTTGCGTACCCTCGTTCGGCGCCACACTTGCCATACTATTAGCCACTGGACGCCCTGAGATCGGACTCGTTCTATACGGTGACGGGAATAGAAGATTCTTTTTAGATCCACCACGACCGCCATATGGACCAATGCCACCCATCGAACCTGCACCAGAGACTACACCGCTTCCACCGTGGTGCCCATTGCCACCTAAATACGTGCGGGCTGGACTGGACGTTTTACGGTATCTATTTGCCGGATGATTAGCTGCTAGTTTGTGATTAGTATTAAATTGATTATTATTATTAATTAAATTAGTGTACGGAGACGTGGGGCAATCTAGTCAATCAGAACCCGATCGCCCCGTTGTGGTTGTGATCGTTGGCCCACCTTGTCCGGCATTTGATCCTGTACAGCTGCCCGCACCGCTGCCATTGCCACTGCCCGCGCTGCTACAATTACCGCCGCCATTATTGCCCGATCCTCCACCACCACCGACCGAACTGCCGCCACAACTACTCACGCCCGTCTGATAATCGGAATCGTTGCTGTGCATTCTTTGGTATGTAACCGAAGCGGATCCCGGTGTACTCGGTGTCATTGTATCCGTTCGCATATAACCAATGCGATCTGGATTCTTTTCGCCGCGCATGAATCTACAAGCAAAGTCAGTGAATGTAAAACTCAAACCAAATGATGAAGCAAGTCCTTACCTTTCTAGTTTATCAATGCAGGCGTCCTGGTAGTCATGGATCCATGTAACTCCATTGAAATGGCATACACTGCGCATGTCTTCTGGGAGTTTTTCGGCTTCTGGCCAACGGAAGTTATCTATGATTGGGATGATGTTGCAATTCGAGTTCAGAGCAGCAACAATTTCCTACGAAACAAACACATAGGACCAGAAATTTCATGTGAGGTAGAACCTGCTTACCCTATGCACCCAATCCTTGCCATCGCAGTCTTCAACGCACCTCTCCAGCGCATTTGGGGTTAATACTAAAATGAAATGTTTAGCTTGTCTGATGCTATTCAACAGACCGTTGTCAAACTTTCCAGCCTCAAGTCGCTCGACGTCAATGAACACCGAGAAACCGCGCAGTTGCAAATGGACCTAGAAGCAGCCGCTCAGTGAAAAATCAATCAAATCTTTACAGTTTATCAACTCACCTTCAACAAACTGGCCAACTGCGAACCATTCGATCGTCGATAGCTGACAAATACATCCAGTGTCTTGGCCATATTCTCCTCCGATGAGCTAGGTAAAGAGTTCTCCAGCGACTTGACTGCATTCAGAATCCTAAGTCTATGGATCGAGTTGTGGATACCACACTCTGCGATTAGCATATCCTCGTTCAGCTGCCTCAACGAGGACTTATCAATTCCAGCATTCAACATGGCATATGTGTAGGTGCAGTACTCAGGACCAATTTCATTCAAAAACTGACACATTTTCGCACAGTCCTTCGACGAGTAATCGGCCATTTTTTTCAGGTTTTGAAGCTCGCGCGCGAAACGCTTCCTTAGGATACCATTCGAGATACCAATGTCGTCGCGGAGATTTTCTTCGGTCAATTTGAGCAATAGATCGCCATCTACCTGCGACTCGGCAAATTGACGCTCGAAGTGACCAAAACCGATTTGTTTGACCCATTCTTGAACATCCTCCACGGACCACAATGGGACTTGTTGGGATAGCTTATGAGGAACTGTTTCCCCGATGAGACGCAACGCCTGCGCAGCGAATTTAGATGCAATTGCATTCGGGCAACTAGCCACATTCTTAAGAGGTTCGATGGCACCGATTTCACGGAATATTTCTGTGTTCCCTTGCTCCTTCTTTATACCTGCTTCCATACAAAAGTGGAAGGCTGCCAAGTTTCTTGCCTCCTCCCGGTTGGAGGATAGTACCGGTACCAAACGCTCCAGCCAGTGTTTACTCTGACCATGGGCATGTGCCAAGTTAGACTTTGCAAACTCTGATGGATCATGTGAGGTGACAAATGGCTCCACCAAATCCAAAGTTCCAGACTTTAAGACTTCCGCTTCGATCTCTTTATTTGCGACGAGGACAGCAATGGCCAAGCAGGCGTAATACTTAATGTTGTCATCGTGATGGAAAGCCAGTGGGAATAACCACATAGGTACCTTTCTGTTGATCATCGCCTCCTGATTCTCAGCGCCACCATAAAGCGACAGATTTGCCAATGCACTGGCACAGTGTCTTAGAGTTTCCACATCATTCGTTCGGCACTCAAACAACACGGCGTCAAGACCGCCGAGCCTAATCACATCGTAACACGTGCCTTCACTATGCTTGAACAGATGTTCTAGTATTCCAGTGCCAACTCTTGAGTGCTGCGTATCTGTATTCTTCGTACAAACACAGGCAACCTTAACCACTTTATCGAGACCATTGTCCACAACATGAGTCCTGTTCTCTGTGGTCAAACACTGCTCCAGCAGACGGGCCGACGAGAACTGGACAGCCTGATCACTTTGCATGCAGTTCTCCATCAGCATATCGAGACCTCCACTTTGACGCAAGGAATTACACAAACTATAGCCCAGTTCATGACCATGGGTTGGCACAGCCCAAGCTTTCTGTATAACATCGTTAATAGTATCTAAATAGGCGGACTTCTCATGCAAGTGCGTCTCCTGTAGGCTGTTCACAAAAGTCTTGAGGAAGCTCGAATACTTATTCTTGGCGCTTTCAATGTCTCGTTGCGAACTACCCGATGTTAGGGATTTCAAATCCTCAAACTTCAAGTCTGATCGCATATGACCATTGGAACTCATTTGTGATGACGATGAGATCATACTACTGCCGCCTGAGCTAGACACTCCTTTCGTTGTGATGGTATAGTTTGACTGTGATGCTGAGGAGACATGTTTCTCTTGATTTATGATACCACCATTCGTTGTCATCGTTTGACTTTGTTGCTCCTGTGAGATTGCCTTACGTTCGGCGCTAAAACTGTCACCTTGGACTTTAATACTTGCGGCAGCTACATTATTGAAAGCTTGTTGGGTGACGTCACCGGTGCGCAGAGAGAGGGCTTCCTATAAATAGAAGAGGGAAAATGAGATTTGATTAATGAAAATGTCAAGGTTTACTTTTATCTTCAAATTTATGTAAAATGTTGACAAGTGTCAAAACTTTCCATCTAATGTTAGTATTTTAAAGGTGGAAGTCCCTGCAGGATTATAGGCATCTATTTCGTTTGTCAAGCTAAAATAGTAGCTCAATTACTTAAGTGCCTAAGTAGCACTGATTTTGAATATTTCTCAAAACTGTATTAAAAGTTTAGATACACTTAGGGTGGTAGCACGAAGTCATGCGATTTCCCAGGCCTACTTGCACAATGATTTGCAGTTTCAACTAAGGTGTTGGAGGTTCTTCAAATTTGAGTTTGCTATACTACCCAGGTCGGTCCTTGATCTTCAATCAAGGAACATAACAAGAAAAATCGAGGGTTTTGGTGTAGAAAAACCAGCCTCCTTGAAATATTCACTAACGAGTATCAAACCTTTAAAGACAAGAGCGGAAACTAGAGCTCTACTTCATCTTTTGCTTCGTCTCCAAGTTATTGCTGCCCCGAGGCATTCATTTGGAGGGAGTTTGCAATTATGTTATTCGGCTTTCATTACATGAAAGGCCTTTCATTCCAATATTATCTCTTTTTCCTACAACAACACAAAAAAAACTGCCTTTCAAATCAGAATTCGGGGGTCTAAGGAAAGATAAATGTGGCAGCTTTAATGGTCTTTCTGTGTTTTTTACTCCTAGATCTGCACATAACAAACATTACAGCACATGGCGTGATCAGGCTCAAAGAGTCTGTATGCTGGACTGTGAGACCCTATAGCTATAGTAATATTCTGGATTTTCTACCAAGAGAACTCGTATCGACTCCAATTATCGAGCATTATCCCCAAAGTGATTTTCACAAAACGTTCGTCGTACAATTCCCCATAAGAATAAAATGGCAAAATGGACATGCGATTAAGGATTTCGATCTAACAACATACACAGACGGCTTAAAGATAAATTGCTGAGTCGGTGCAGGTGTGTTTTCTGAATCTTTGAATGTCTCAAAATCATACAGACTTTCTAAACAGAACGCGTTAAAACATCGCCAGAATAACTGCTATTAACACGGGACACTGGAGACCATGCAGCCAGACTAGGTATCCCAGATAACACACTCTGCCATAGTTGCAATATCTAACTGAAAAAGAGATCCTTAGCTACTGCATATGCGCCTTTCGACCTTTAAGCTTTAGGTAAACCCTTCTTCAACTCACTTGAAAAGGTCTCAGAGAAAAATATTGATCAAATGACCGCCCATACTACTGTTACAGGATTTGGTTCTTTTTACAAAATTCTCGTCTCGCTGACGTCTTTGCAGATATACGTAGTAGGTCGGGGGGGTCAGGGGGTTAAATAGCAAGAAGAAAACTTCTGCCAGTAAAATCATTGTTTCTGTGGCTGTGTGACATGTGGCATCGTTCAAACCTTCTACATAGTGCAAAATAAAAACTCTTACAGCATGTTTCGATACCTGGCACCATTGACTGCAACCGCATTGCCGACCTCATTTCCAAAGAAATATGATCCCATAACCCCGCCGAACCAAAAACCGCACCAAAGAACTACTTTTTGATGATATATCTATCGCTCATGAATCTTACGAACATTTTCCAAGCTCCAGATCCGACAATTTTGCTTACTTACGAAACCGTAACGATGAAAAAGGGTCTCGTCACTAAAGGTGATTTTTTCTACAATACGATGGTCCACTTCGCACTGCTCTAAAAATGGGCACATGTTTTCGAAGATCATCGAGTCTTGTATATCAGATCATTATCCTATCTTCTATGGGACTTTCAGAGAAGCGGAAAATAATGTTAGCGGAAGTAAAAATGAGCGAATACGGAATAATATTGTAAACGAATTGATAGAAGCCACAAATTGGGAATCAGTACTTCTGGAACAGAATGTTGAAGTAATGTACAGCAACTTTGTTGAAAAAATGCAGGCAATTTACAAGCGCGCGACAGGTAGCAGTAGCTATAAAGGGAAAAGGCCACATCATCCTTGGATTACGGTTGAGTTTAAAGAAAAGTGTAAAATTCGCGACCAGCTGTACAAAAAAAAAAAAAAAAACAAATACAAATATTTGGCGCAACAGCTCTTTAAAGTGCCAGGGCCTAGCTTCTCGCAACCACTCATGTTGTGTGCGTTATATTTTTCACACGAATGGAACGGACCTACAGTTTAATGCCGAATCCGAACGGCGATTTGAGAAGCTTTTTCGTGACAACAATACTCTCGGATGTTTGTCAGACGCTCGCGAGAGGTGGGACCATGAAAAAACTTTTTGGTATTTTCTAGGATTCGAACTTGGAACTTCATGCGTAGTGATCCGACACACTAACCACTTACGCCACGGCGGCCACCAGCTGTACAGAAGGTGGAAAAATAACAGACTTTGTATCTCGTATGAAGCAGAATATAAACAGTACCGTAATAAGCTCAACAAAGATATCCATTTAAGTAAAAGCAGTTACTATAAAGGAACATTTGCAACAGCTAGAGGAGATCCGAGAAAGTCCTGGAATCTAGTCAATGAAATAATTGGGAGAAACAAGAGAAACGTTGATGGGGTCATCAATGAGTTTTCGGACTACCTCTATACGGAAGTAACGAAAATAATCCGCAGATGCGGAATCGCTACCTCGATCCATGTGAACAGCAACTTGCCAAATTCGATATACTTGCGGCAGACAAACGTTACTAAGATGGTGAATATATTACACAGGCAAAATGCGAGTAAGGCACCAGGTATTGATGGAATTAGACCAGTAGACTTAAAGGCAAATTCAAACATTTTTGGACCAATATTGGCGGAAATAATAAATACCAGTTTAGAGCAGTATGCTATTCCACAGACACTAAAGACGGCTATTGTTCGTCCGATTTACAAAGGAGGAATAAAATGTTATGTCGGAAACTATTGGCCAATTTCGATTCTACCTATCGTCGAAAAGTGTTTAGAAGAGATTGTTGTGGAACGGCTCAAGACTTTTGTGTATCGGCATTCTATAATTGGAACAAGTCAATATGGGTTTAAAAAAAATAAAAGCACCAGCAAACTTTTGGGCGAATTCGCGAACGTGGTCAACGAGAGCTTCAACAAAAATCATCATGCCTTGGTTATGTTCATTGATTTTAGTAAAGCGTTCGACACACTAGACCATCGTAAGCTATTGGGAGCTGTTAACAGAGTAGGAGTGAGAGGAGCTCGGGCGAACTGGCTGTTAGAATGCCTCACCAATCGACAATTTCAAGTCAAAATTTCTGGAAGTTACGGTGAACCGAAGAAAATAGAATACAGCGATTCTTGTGAAACATCGATCCATAGATACCGCGAGACAAATAATGCAGGCAGAATTCGACAAAGCTGTAAGATGGTGTCACGACAACGGACTCGTCATAAATGCGCCGAAATCTAAATTGATACATATACGCGGACCTCATTGTCAACCGGTAAATATAAGCATCATTTATCAAAATAACGACTGTCCAACCGCAAAAGCCGCGTTATGTATCGAAGAAGTCAGCACCTATAAGTACTTAGAGGTCACAATAGATTGCAATTTTAGATGGGACATTCACATAAGCAATCTGCGCTGTAAGTTGAAGAGCGTCTTATTTGCATTGTTCTATTTAAAAAAGTACACACCACAACCGGTATTGCAGAAAGTGTACTATGCACTGGTAGAATCGCAGCTTCGGTATGGCATTGTTGCATGGAGTGGAGCAGCAAAGACACATATAGAAAAGCTGGAGAAACTGCAGAGCAGAGCCTTGAAAGTAATAGGTAGCAACGATTTTAAAATTCTTCGCGTTTCAAATATTTTTAAGATGGCAGATGGCAATTACAACCAATTGCTTAAAATCTTTAAAAAACTTAGAAAAAAACACTATATTTCTTTACTAAATACTTAAAAATAAAGCTCAATTTTATTCTTAATGTTCCATCAGAATAACCTCCTGCAGATAAGCCTTAAGCTTTGCGGGAAAACTATGTAATAATTGTAAATATTTTTAGATATGAATAAAATTTGAATTGAATTGAAATTGAACTTGTACGGGTAAAGTTCCAATTCTTTCACCATTATTCGTTGCTGAGAATGATGCCCAATTGACATTCTCTGCTTTTCGGTGACGCTTGCCTCCACTCTGACGATATTCTTGACTTTGCGAATTATCTCAGCAAAAGGCACACTCAGTTTTATCAATATTGGTGGATGCCTCGCGTGCGCTGCAACTCCGTTTTATGGAATGAAATAGATGAATCAATTGAATGTTTGCAACACACCAAATTACCATGAACTCAATCTTTGCAACACACCAAATTGATGAATTTTACGGTATTGAATGCACAAAAAATATGATCACCATCAACACACTGAAATATCGCTTTCAATTCAATTCTTATTCGCAAAATATCAACATTCAATGCGGAATTTATTGTTGTTATGAAAATATGTGACAGCAGAACTGTCAAACTGAACCTCACATTCTTTTTATTGAAATTTTCATACCAAAATTCCATCCAAATTTCCGACTCTTACAGTGGATTTTCCAAAAATTCCTGACAATTACGAACACAACAAAAAGAAAATCAGCCAAATCGGTCGGCCGTTCCAAGTGGATCTTTCATACATGCGGCAATTAATTTTTATTTATATACAAAGATTGAATAGAATAATGGATTGTTCTCTCATATAGCGTTTCATATTGACCATAACATATAACTAACATATGTCAAAAAACAGAACTGTCATTTGAAACTGTCACTTAATATTAAACTTAAAGGAGCATATTTCAGAACTGGCATTCAAAATTTTTTTTTAGAATTATTTGAATTCGTTTAATACCTATAATTAATATTGAACTTATTCTTATACTAACAATATTGTAGATGAGTTCTTCAATGTTTTTCACAAGAAATCAGAAATCAGAGACAAGTGTCATTTCATTTGACTTTTGACTAGTTCCAATTTTTCCAAATTAAATTTGACGTTTGCCAAGTTTTTAAAGAGGTGCATGTTAAAAAAAATAGAAACCACATCACCCTGGTAAATATCACTCCTCAAAATTAAAAATTTAATTGTTTATAAACTTTGTTACAATTATATAACATATATCATATAAAAAAAACTAAGCATTCACGTGACAAACAAATAAAAGCAAACGAAAATATTTGATAGAACTGCACACGCTTGTGCCCTGAGCAACGATTTTGAAGAGACTGCGTATAAACAATTTTTTTCCAAGACCCAGTAGCTGTTGTACGAGATAAAGGGTCATGCCGGCCGGGTAGTAGTTGTTTATTTGCATTTCGTGACAAAAGTTTCACTATGCAATCTGAACGCCTGATTGACGATAATAAGGCAAAAAGCACACGTCTTCAAAAATGACATCTACAATGTCATCTACTTTTATCTTAAGTCGGATTCGCATTGTTTATTTGAAGTAGCTGTTTGCGTGAAGTGTTGTATTGTAGCTTTTGTTTATCATGTCAGTTCGTTGTTATCTCAGGATTAAAAAAGAAATGTAAAATCTATTTTTGCATACTTATATTTGCCAGAACTTATAAATTCTTATGCTGCGAAGCAGAATGAATTTTTATGAATTTTTGTCCATGGAATTTTCCACTTATAATTTAGTTTTTAGTTATAAAAATACACTCTAGCTCTTGACTTTGACGGGCACATAGATTTCCTCTATGAACTCACTTAATTAAGTTGTTACAAATTAATTACATAAAATTGTTTGAACGTTCAAAATGCAGAATCCATTATTGTACTCAACAAATTACTGATGATTTAATTGATTTCCGGTAAATAAAACACCAATCGAATTAAATTCATCTCGTTGAGTTCTTAGAAATGTGGTGCTCATTTCCATTGAATTAGAGTAGAAACACTGTAAGGCATTTAGAAGGCCATAAGACTGTCCCTCACATTGTGACCCCGTGAACGACTGCCAACCACCCACATTAATCAATATTTGCATTTCCCGAAGGAACGGGGTGACAGGCAGCACCTCTGGTGTCTAGAAAGATGCTAATTGCTAAATTAACAAAAATTTCTGAGGCACATCAAAATAAACACAACAATGTTGAAAATGTGTGTATTTATTCAAGCAATAGTGAATACATACATATTTGCAATTTTAATTTGTTTCTGAAAATGAATGCGTTTTCAAGAGAAGAAAATGTATTTGAAATGCTGCGCGAGGTGGGTGTTAAAGTGCTTATGACTTGTTTTTATATGAGTCAGAAACTTGGAAACCCAATAGAAGACGTCAACTGGAAAATCCTAAGTAATCAATACTACCCATTGTCGGATCACTAAGCATGAGGTTCCAAGTTCGAATCCCAGGAAAATACCAAAAAGTTTTTTCACGGTCCCACCTCTCGCGAGCGTCTGAAAAACATCCGAGAGTATTATTGTCACAAAAAAGCTTCTCAAATCGCCGTTCGGATTCGGCATTAAACTGTAGGTCCCTTCCATTCGTGTGAAAAATATAACGCACACAACATGAGTGGTTGCAAGAAGCTAGGCACTGGCACTTTAAAGAGCTATTGCGCCAAATATTATATCTTGCTTATATTGTTCCATCAAACAGATTGCTGCCAGTGCGGCCATCCGTCTAAAAGCCTCCTTGCAATGGTCCAGCTATCACATTCGCTACTATTAGATCCTTGACTTTCTCAACTTCACCCATGAAAATATGGACTACACCTCACCGAAACTGAGATTTGAGCGAAACTTCCGTAGGAGTATCACTGAACGGGATGAATGATACAACTCTCCCCTGTAGATGGTGGTTCGGTTCACTTCTTTGCAGATGGCTTTAAGACCGAAGGTGGGGTGGGTTGTGGTGTTTTCTCCGAAAATCTCAACCTGAGCATCTCTTTTCGCTTCGCAGATCACTGCAGCGTTTTTCAGGTGGAAATCATGGCGATTAAGGAAGCTCTGTCTTGTCTAAAATGTAAATGTTTTCACTGACAGTGAAGCGGCAATCAAGTCCCTGGGATCGTACTCCTTCACTTCAATGGCCGCCCTAAAATGCCGTTTGTCTCTTATGGAGATAACAGAGCAGTGCAACGTTCACCTATGCGGGGTACCAGGTCACATGGACATTCTGGGAAACTGCAGAATGGACGAGCTCGCCATACAGGGTACGACTCTAAAGATTCTGTCTGATAGGCAAAACCTAGGTATGCCCCTCGCTACATGTAAGCATCAACAAAAGCTGAACGCTATTACCAAGACTAACCACAGATAGGAGAATGGCTCAATGTGTCATATTTCGGGACAGATCAAGCCTAAGCTGGAAACATAGCACCGAGTTGTTTAACATAAAGTGATCACAGATCAGCTGCGTTATTGGTGTCCTCACTGCACACTGTCTTAAAGGCCAACATGCCAAAAGACTTGGCCTCTTATATAACGACTTCTGCAGGAGCTGTAGAAACGAGGAGGAGAAAGCAAAGAAACCATTCTTCACCTCCTGTGAACATGTCCAGACCTACCACGTAAAAGAATGCTCCATCTAGTGCCCCCCTTCTTTGATGACCTCGGCGATTTGGCGTGCTTAGGCGTCATGAACATCCATAGCTTTGTCAAAAGCTCCGGTTGGTTTTAATTAGTCCCTGAGTGGTACAATGGTAGATCCATGGTATCATATCACCATACGTAAGATTCTGGATGTACCTAAGCTGTAGAGCTTCAATTCTGAGAGAATGGGTATCTTGATAGACTTGGCTAGCATATTCAAGGAGAGGTCTGACAAAGGTGACATTAAGGGATTTAGTAACATAGGGAGTCGGGAATTCTTTGGACCAGCGTTTAATTAAACCTAGGGTAAAGCTGGCTCCATTAATGGTATGGATCGCTTTGTAGCGTGACAGAATCTGATGGGGAGGAAATCACATGATTTTTTTATGGCCAGCGTATAATGACAAATCAGAATCGTTTTCGATGAGAGCAACATTGTTTATTGTTAAAAACAAGATCAGTGGTCTAAGATATCGAAAAAGCTTATCAAATTGCCGTTCGGATACGGCACTAAACTGTAGGTCCCTTCAATTCGTGTGGAAAATATAACGCACACAACATGAGTGGTTGCGAGAAGCTAGGCCCTGGCACTTTCAAGAGCTGTTGCGCCAAATAAGATGGCTGCCGTAAGGAATCCCGAAGGTGGCGCTTATTGAGCTAGTGATAGAACACCTTCATTGGCGTTTCCCTAGATCTGACTTTACCCGTCGGTCCTTAGACCTCTTCTATGGAACATTATGTACGACGGAGTTCTGCGACTAACACTGCCTAAGGGAGTCAAAGTGATTGGCTTCGCTGACGATATCAGAGTGGTTACAGTAGCCAAGCACATACACGAGGTGGAGTCTGCAACGGATGAAGTAGTTATAAGAATAAAGGAATGGCTGGAGTCTACCGGTCTAGAACTAGCTGCCCACAAGACTGAAGCGGTCCTAATAACCAGCCGCAAGAAGGTGGAATATGCGAGCTTCCGGCTCGGAAACCAGACAATCAGGTCCAAAGAATCCTTGAAGTACCTTGGAGTCATGCTGGATAATAGGCTGCACTGCAAAGCTCACGTCGAGTTCTTAGTAAGAAGGCATCGCTGATGCAGGCAGCACTCACCCGAATGCTCCCGAACGTCGACGGGCCTGGATACGCCCGCAGGATCCTGCTGTCCAGAGTGGTCAGCTCGGTACTTCTCGGTACGCTGCCCCTATATGGGCAGGTGCACTGGCGATAAATGAGTGTAGGAAGAAGCTATTATCAGCTCACAGGCTCTGCGCAATCATAGTGATCAGTGGCTTCTGAACTATCTCCGACGATGCAGCCTGCGTTTTAGCTGCGATGGTCCCAATCGACATCCTCGCGGATGAGATGCAGACGGTGTACCTTAGACGTCCCTCGAACCGGCAAGAAGCAAAAAGGATTAAGGAGGAGGAACGGGCAGCATCAGCAACGCTGTGGCAAACCAGGTGGGACAGCTCTAGAAAAGGCAGGTGGACCCACAAACTCATTGTCACTACAAAATCATGAACATAGAGAGCGAGGGGGAACTGTAACTACCACCTGTTCCTATCCGGGCACGGCGGCTACCGGAAATACATCCATAGATTTGGACACGATAGTTCGCCCCTGTGTCCAGAATGCCCAAACGAGGTGGAGCACGCGGAGTATGCAGTGTTCTACTGCAGACGCTTTGCAGAAGATAGAGCTAATTTGCCAAGCCCCGAAAATCTCGTAAGACGCATGACGCGAGGACGAGTGGATGGAGATCTGCTCATTCATAGTGTGTGTGTAGAATGCGCTGCGAAGAGCAGAAGCCCTAAGAAGGCGGTCTCGGGGACTACAGCATAATTGCTAACCAACCCCGTGAAGAATACCTACCGGCAGTCCCGCGGGGAGAGGTGTTGAAGTGTGTAGGGTGTGTGGTTAGTACGTAGGAGTATTCCTAGAATCAATAAATCAGGTTTGCGAATCGTGCATGCTAGTAGCACTCGGGGTATTAGTATCTATGAATGTTACACATCCGTGGCGCAACCTTACAAAAAAAAACAGATATGACCTTATCCATAATAAATAAAAGATTGTTGAAAAACTGAGGGCTTGAGTTTAAGGTAAATGTAGGTGATGTAGGTGTAGGTGCTGTAGGTGAAAGTAATTACATTAATTTCATTACCATCGCACGTAGTACTGCAGAAACAAATAAGAGGTCTTGATTTGGAGTTGTGCCTTTTTGTAATTTTAAGACTCGCTTTTTTGAGGACATTACACTAACGTTCATTTACTTTCCCTTGACGCCCTCTATTTTCTAATGACAGGTTCCTTCTAGTTCTCTTACAAACAGAAGATCTATTATAGACCCTACGCTACCAATAAATGAGAGAGCCAATCCTTTATTTCTCCAATACAGCGATGTATCCGTGCCTAGATTGGATTAGACATACTCGCCTAATTTTTTATTAGTAAACGATTTGGCAGCATTTGCTAATTAACTTTGACAGTTTGAATCTCAAACCCAGTACACAAGTACTCTTTACGAAAAAAGTATGCAGAGAGTTTTATTTCGTATTTTAAGTATTTTTAAACAAGTTTTTGTATATTTGCTTAAATATTCGCTGGCTCCTTTAAAACTAGGACAAATTTCAATTTCATTAATAGAATACTCAAATGTATATTTGTATTATAAAAAGCGCATAAGTGACATCTGTCAAATGGCAATGCGAATTTTATCCCCAAATTTTGGGCAATACGCATATTTGCAAATAAATATTATGACTTACTAGAAAATGCTATCTACTAAGTAATTCATGAGAATTTTATAGAAATTGCTGGTATCTATAAGTAGGTATCTACTAGTTATTTCTAGAATTTGCTCCAGTTGAAGAGCCTTCCAGAGAATACTAGCAATAGGTCCATTCGCGTACACAATCGAAATCAAAGCGAACATGACAAACAAAGAGAAAAGTTGATAAGTAACGAGTAATGAGTATTTCCCCTCTGTGCCTGAATGTGCTCGAAGAATTTCTGCCGACATGAACGTAAAAACTGCCAATTGATGGTCAAATGAGTTAAAAGGTTTTTGATTCCATTTCAAAAAGTCAATAGACATAAAAAATAGATGCAAAGTATCTTGAAGAAAATGCTGTGATGTGTGAATGTTCTCCCAAAACATTTCTTTTTAAATTAATTTAAATTTGTTAGTTTTCACACGAGTTTAATTTGTTCATTATAATTTTTTTTAATGACAGTTGGCTCGACTTGGCTCGAAATGGTTCGCTTTTCATTCGCGTACTTTGGCTTAAATTTTCCGCTCTCTGAGATTTTTTACTCTCCTCATGCCATATTTGACAATTTATTAGTTTTTGGCTCGGAAAGTACACGAACGGACCTTATGTCTTAAATATTTACTAATAGTTTTAAAAAATATAGAGAAAATGTGAGACAGTAGATACTTTAAATGTTTTTTCCGGCAATGGATGTTGATTCATGTTTAAGGATAAGTATGGATTGTAAAATAATTCCCTGGCCATAAGCAGCCATTCGTCATTTCGACTAGTATTACGCACACAGGCTTATATTCGTAGACTGCAAAGGCCATTGTTGTTTAGGCATAAATCACTGAATTGGCGTTTAAACAAATATTTGGTAGCGCATTCGCTACTGACCCACATCTAGAATTTTAAGTTTCGAAAACAAGCGCTAATTAGGGTGATTGAAATTAATAATACCCTAGTTGAAACGAAGGCAAATAATAATTAAGAAATCACGATTAAATTTATAAATTTGAGTTGCACGTGCCTTGGCAACTGTTCTGAACTGTCAGCATAGAGTTTATGACATTTAATTTCACAATGTTACCTAAAACTTTTCTTTCTAACTTCATCCTCACCTTATTCTGTTCGACTTCAATGGGAATATCCCGAACATTTCTATTTATCGAACTATTATTGTTAGTATTATTTCCAGCAGTAGCAAGAGGCGGTGAGGAGGAATGTTTTCGACCACTACGCGACGATACCGACGATGGTGGTGATGGTGATTCGCCCGGTGACAACGTACTCTCGACAATCACTACACGCGGACTA
Source organism: Brachypalpus laphriformis (assembly GCA_945910035.1). Classification (NCBI taxonomy): domain Eukaryota; kingdom Metazoa; phylum Arthropoda; class Insecta; order Diptera; family Syrphidae; genus Brachypalpus; species Brachypalpus laphriformis. The sequence continues at coordinate 44,016,579 of OX246756.1, forward strand.
AACGGACTTCCGCGTCCATTTTCATAGCGCGACCTCGAACCGGTATTATATTCGGACGACGACGTTGGCGGCGGCGGTGACAAAGGCATTTCAACAATCGGACTCGGCGATCGCGTCGGAATGAAATCAGATTGTCCGCTCGATCGGAAGACACCCTTCCGTACAGACCATGGCACATTGGTCGACATACTTTGTTATAATTTTTTTTTTGTTTATTTATTTATTCTTTCAGATAAATCAAAAGATCTAATTAAAATCGTTTCTATCGAATTCCCGAACCACTCTCGTATTATAGGTATAAGATCAGGCACAACACACCGAAGTACATATTTAAAATTAGCATCTGTATATGTGAATTTTATTTTTAAACAAATTAACTAATGTTGATAATATTTTTGCTCAGTCGACCACCATACCACCCGTCAAGAGGTAGCACCACCGAACGCGTTCGCGATCGCAAAGCTTGCACACATCGATTCGACTGAGAGCAGCGGGAAATCGAGAAAAAGTTTTTCGCGCGCACTCGACTTGACTGCGCATAATACGCTATATGCAGCCACAAAGCGATAAAATTCACATGTATAATTTAAACAAAATAGAAAACTTTTAATTAACAAATGCTTTCGCGAAAAAAACACAACGTAATCAAGTGTCAGAAGGTTCTCTATACGAATACGCTTCCGTATAGCAGTATTAGACCATTCGCGCGAAAAGGGCACAACTAATGTCAAATACACGCACCATTTAGTGACATAAATTGTCACAAATTATTGTCGCTACTCGATGTACAGTATTTCGTTTAAAAAAAATGCACTTTGGTACTCGAAAATTAAATCGTTTTTGTCGTTACGGTTTGACGTCTCCTTACAGAAGGTCGAATCGATTCTATAATTAAATTCTCGAGAAAAGTCCGTCGGAATTTGACTTTTATTGTTAGCGGTACTGTCTGAGAATGGAAATCAGCATGCACACGCGCGCGGAAGATGTACGCGAATGGTCATTGCGAGATGGAAAAAAAGTCGAAAACGCTCTTCGAAAAATCTGAGAAATTTTTGTCGAAAAACAGATTTTTTGATTGAGATATTCTGAAGAGCTTACGAATCATGCGTTTCCCTCTCTCTCTCTCGAAGATAATAATCCGAATCGAAAATAGATTTTCGAAAAAAATAATCAAAATAGAAGCTCGGCGTTTTGTGATCATCGGGATCAGTGGGGGTGTTTTAAGGTTTATAGATAAGAGAGATGTTGTTTTAGAAAATCAATTCTTTTTTTCTCTAGAGATTAGTATTATACAATTTTCGGATGCTGAATGGTTTTTTACTCGTTCATGCTGCGTGATATGTCTTTAATGAAGAACAGGTGCGTCAGCAGCAGGATAGCACCTGTTTGGCAGTATAAGTAATTGGCATGCGGTGATTTTTTAAGGGGCAATTTTGTAGAAAAAATAATTAAAGTCGAAACGTGTATGGTTTTGCAAAAATGTCTGTATTCGCATTGTTATTTAGTTTGTCGTAAAAATACTCAGGTATAAATAAATTGTTTTGTATTTACGTTTAAGTGATTTCAAAAGAAAGAGCGGTTGAAACAGGAAATTAGTTATATCACTTTTCTTTTTGAAACAAAAAAAAGAAAGAAGCAAAATGTAATAAATTTGACTTCGAATTCGTCTGAAGAATGTTGAAATTGAAAAGTTTTGATTGGCAGTAAAAAAAAAGAGGATTTATTCGATGCCGTTTTAATTTTAAATCTGATTAAATTGTTAAATAAAAATGACAACTCAAGAGCACTCACTTTTTGAGAATTCGTGGAATTTAGTGGTACCAATGTGACATTAAAATTCTTTGTTCGAAAGTATATATGAGTATCTGTATATTTTATTAATTTAATTAGAAGAGAAAATATATATTTATTTAGCGTGCAAACAGGATATAAGTGACAGTCGCTTGAATACAATAAATACTGAATTTTGATGCATATGTGCGTGTCTTTGACAGCAGAATTCCGACAGATTTAGTCGGGTTCGAAAATTCGAAAATTATTATTGAAAGCGTCCAGCCTGTCGTAGATTAAATATATCTTGTTAAAAAATTAGGCCACTCAAACTAAAATAAATGAAATTAAATATGCTTACAGGTCTTGTGCGTCAAAGATTAATTTGGACAGTAGTTACGAATAAGTGATGACTTCCAGTCATTGTTAGAAAACAGTGCGGCAGTTTTGTCACTAAGTAGATAATGAGCAAATACTATGTCGTATTTGGATGAGTTTCGCTCTGATTTTCTGAGTAAGTTTGATGCCAAAAAACGTGTGAAAATAAAGACTGGTCGTGGCATGAGTCATGCCATGTAAGAATTTACTCCCAGAAGTTTGCAAAAACATGCAGATAGTATGGAAATGTAACACGACTACTATTTACTAATTAGTATTCCACTGTTGTCTCTAAATTGGTTTAATTGCTCATTTAAGCTAAGCCCATGTAAGTGCATGCAATGCTCTCGATCGAATTTATTGATTGAATGTAAACACCGTTTTGTTACATGTGTTTTGTCACTAAATTAATTAAACGAGTTTAGATTTTCTCATTGACTCATACTTTCGTGCCGAGCATATAAAAATATTGTTTTCGTGTACTCGATCATGGGGATTTCTCCCATGTAATTTAACGTCAAGACGTTCAGTTGACTGGAATATTAAACGGTTTGATCCAATTTTGTTTTTTTTATTGTTGATATAGGAATGTCCGGAACAGATTTGATAATTTCTACATGACGTGCATAGATAGGCACCATCTGGCACTTTATTTACCATACAAATGCAAATGTTTACAAAACAAAAATCGGCATGAATATGAATTTAAAATTTCTAAATTGTCACCGGTATACACCTAATTCAATATGGGATCCACCTGTGGGGATCTCCTGTTTGACCTCAAGAAATATTGGTACGCCTTCCGATTTTGGATCACAACATCACTGAGACAAAGCTGCTGCTGCATTGTGTGATCGAGGAGTTTTTAGGCCTGTCTTTCTTTTGCGACAGCAGTTGAATGTTCATTGGTATTGTCATTTTGATGGAGTTCACATGGTCGCTCTATTTTTCATGAAATTGTTTCTTTGACGTAAATGCTTCCTCAGGCCGTCGAAGTTTTTTTTCGATCAAAATTTGTCACTTTGATGTTAAAAATGTATGCCACCTTTATTTGTCATCGTTTTTGACATTGTATTAAGCTTTCTCTTTCAACAAAAATACATACATACTTACATACATATATCAATTTTCAATGGCCCGCTAATCCTTTATGAGGGTCGCGGGGGTAGGATGCTTAGGTGGACTCTCCATCCTTCTCGATCCTCTGCCATTAACTCTGCCAACTCATCAGGAGGAATCACTAGACTAGACTAGGCTCCTGGAGAGATGTCGGACTTGATCCAACCCTCTATTTTTAGGCCTACCGGGGAGTCGCCTACCTGATGGCACGTCTCGGAAGCCGGTCTGGGGGCATACGCACTACGTGACCAAATCATCGAAGCATGGATCGTTCCGTTCGGAGAAGTAGCTACTCAACATCGAGCGCCTCGCGTAGTCTGGTGTTGTGCACTCGAGCCCTACGAGTTATTCCAGCAACACGACGAAGGAATCTCACTTCGGCAGCTTGTATCCGCGATCTTTTTCAACAAACAATGTAAAAATATTTACATTTGGAGTCTGCAGAAGGTCACTTTTCATTTGATATATCACATGATGGAGAAGAGAAAATATTTGTTTGGACAGACAAGGTATCGGAAGACAATAATTTTGTTGCTATCACCATATGAGTAAACAAATAAATAAATATTTGGCGCAACAGCTCTTTAAAGTGCCAGGGCCTAGCTTCTCGCAACCACTCATGTTGTGTGCGTTATATTTTTCACACGAATGGAAGGGACCTTCAGTTTAATGCCGAATCCGAACGGCGATTGGAGAAGCTTTTTCGTGACAACAATACTCCCGAATGTTTGTCAGACGCTCGCGAGAGGTGGGGCCGTGAAAAAAACTTTTTGGTGTTTTCTGGGATTCGAACTTCGAACCTCACGCGCAGTGATCCGACACACTAACCACTTACGCCACGATGCACACAACACAAAAAACAACTAGTTAACTTTATTTTTAGTCCACCTTACGTTCATGATCTTTTCCGATATATTAATATCATAAGATATGCATTTGAATTTGTCTCTAAGAAAAAATCCAAATCCAAGTTAAAAAATTTATAAATGAAGCTTGTATTAGTTTATAAGATATTGTATCTTAAAATGTAAGCATACAAATAAAATAAAAATAAATAAATAAATAAGTTAGTTGTGTACTCAAGCTTTTTATGTAAAGTAACTAATATGCTAATTCCATTAAAGGTATGTAAAGGGTTTTCCAATAGGGACGGACAGATTTTGACAGTTCATGGCGGCCATGTTGTTTTATTTGTTGTTAGTTTTTCTATTTTTTATTTTTTAGAGATTAAAGACAAAGGAAAACGACCACAGACAACGCCGTGTGTTCGCTGACTCGGTTCTGGAGCAGTTGGAAGCGAACCCCGATTTCAGCAAAAAAAATCACCTTCAGCGACGAGGCCCATTTTTGCATGAACGGGTACGTAAAAAAGCAAAATTGCTGGATTTGGGGCGGTGTGAATCCACACGAGGTCCACCAAGTGGCAATGCAATTCTTCGAAAAGGACGATGGCATTGCCATAACTGTCAACGGAGAGCGCTACCAATCGATGATAACCAATTTCTCTTGGCCCAAATTGGATGACATGGATGTGAACGACATGTGGTTCCATGCCACACAGCTGATGCCACAACGGACATTCTGCACGAGTGATTTGAGGGCACAGTTATCTCACGCAGAGGCGACGTGAATTGTCCACCCAGATCGTGCGATTTGACCCCGTTCTTGTGGGGTTTCCTTAAGTCGCAGGTCTATGCCAATAAGCCGCAAACGACCGGTGCCCTCAAAGTCAACATAACCCGTGCCATTTCTCAAATTCAGCCTGATCAATGTGCCAGAGTCATCAAAAATTAGACCTCTTGGATGCGCACCACCCAGCAATGCTGCGGCGGTCATTTGAACCATGTATCTAATATTCCACACATAATGTCATTGATAGGCCTTTCAAATTAAACCCCAAAATCCTTGACATCTCACACACAACTTGTTTTATTCAATTTTAACATCTACCCGTCCTTATTGCAAAACCTTTTATATCCTTATATGCTAAGCACAGCTAGTACTGATTCCATTTTTGAACTAACTGGAGTAGCATCACGTTTAAGAGAGAGATATCTGATATATCCCTCTTTTACCGATTTAGCCGCTTTGACCTCAACTTTTGGAAAATGCCTTTCTGTTGTAAACATTTCGGACATAAATAATTCAGTTCAATAAGTAAACTATTTCAAAACGAGAAAGTTTCAGAGATCTATAATGAAAATTCGATAGAAAAGAAGATGTTTGATAATGCAAGATGAATTGCGGCTTTTTATAGTTGTACGGTGGTAGTCTTGGCTGCGATTTGTAAGACTACAAAGTCCATGACTCAATATCCATCTCGTGATATTATACAGCATAGTTCGAAAATTGCAACAATTGGAGCAAAAGTTTCCTCTTCTAGAAAAAATAAATATTTTTTAACTTTTATTTAAAAAAAAATTTTATTTTAGACAAATGTACGCCAAATCTGGAAACAACGATTTAAGCTGTTAACATAATTTGGCAGATAAAACTCTACACATTTTTGAGACGAATAAAAAAAATTTTAAGAATTCATAGCGCCTTAGATTTCAGCCTACAAATTTAATCGTCGGCAACAACTTCTGCAGACGTTTCGTTTGTACCGTGAATGCTTCCTCAGGGTAATATTTCCTCACATCGGCAATTAAATTTTGTTTATCTATGGTGTGTACCAAAATGATTTCATTTGTATTCAAACAAATTACCGCTGGCAGCAATGTTCTAACGCGTATCCTCCCAAAACAGCGAATTTTTACGAAAACCTGTTCAAGTACGGAGAATTTTGGTAGTTTTTCACAGAAGAGAGCGCTCTTCAGAGAGTAAATGCTGAACTATAATAGGAGAATGGTTTCGTACGACCACTTCCGAAACAGTGCGAATGCATACGATTTGAACACCTAATGCGGAGGCCGCCATCTGTTGGCAGGTAGCGAAACCGAGAATTCTATCCGAATCCTCAGTTGAACAAGAGAAAACGGAGCAAAGGGAGCAAAATGCAATGTCAAAAAATACAATGGTCGCACACGAGAATGTGAAGGGAATTTTGCATTGGCTCCTGATTCACATTCTCGTTTTGCAAGATCCTTCTATAAAGGAGAGTGCATGAAATGCATTCGGCAGAGTCTGCTCGAGCGTGGTAGTACCAATCAAGAATACTCTTGACAGCCTCTCCAGGAATTAGTCTTAGGACTTTCCACCGATCTTTTTTTCTGTCTTCAACCCGGTGATTGGGCAATAAACCACGGGTCTGCTACTAGCTATAGCCGGCCCATCCGATAGGTTTCTTCCCGTCTGAGAGAAACAAACAGATTTAACCGTATGGACTGCGACCTTCTAAGCCTGCCCTAAATGCGGACTGGAACTCCTTCGAGACGACTCACCGACCCAAGCCAGACAACAAGTCGCGTAGCCCCGGCCCGTACCAGAACCAGCCACAGGATGACGATAGTATTAAGCTTATCATTTCTATTGTTAGGTATAAAATTTGTTAAGGAATTATAAAAAAAACCCTATTATAATTGTTCCCAAGCAACTATTGTCAATAACCAATCAGAGAAATAAAGTACGTCTTTGCCAAAGTAGAGGGTGTTCCTTTGGGTTGACCCTGTGTCCTGAGTCCACCTCAGCATTCGAGTTAAGATACCCTCACATCACACATCACAGCATTTTCTTCAAGATACTCTGCATCTGTTTTTATGTCTATTGACTTTTTGAAATGGAATCAAAAACTCTTTGACTCATTTGACAATCATTTAGAAATTTTTACGTTCATGCCGGCAGAAATTCTTCGAGCTTACTTACCATTTTTAATCTTTATTTATCATGTTCGCTCAGTACGCGAATACAATTTGAGCACTTTAGAGCACGTTAAAGCACCTTAAAGGGCCTTGGATTGTGTACGCGAATGGACCTAACAATACCCTCGGATGTTTGTGAGACGTTCGCAAGAGGTGGAACCGTGAAAAAATGTTTAGGTGTTTTCTGGGATTCGAACTTGGAACCTCACGCGCAGTGATACGACACACTAACCAGTTACGCCACGGCGCCCACAACTTGACAGTTTGCGGCTCTGTAAATTTCTTGCTACTCTTTTGAGGCTCAATTCTATCATATTTTTCTTTTTCCCAAAAGTGTATACCCAAATATTACTGTAATTGTTGCTGTCAAATTTAATGACAGATTTGTATTTATACAAATAAGGAGTAATTAACTAAAAGCACGCAAATGTCACTCGTCACTGTCAATGATTCTCCGCTAAACAAATAGGACACACTTCACCACCTGTACGGTGTAAACGAACAGAAATTTATTAATGTAAATCAATAGAAGTGTGAATAGAATTACAGAGAAATATTTTGTTTTTATTATAATTGACAAATTATAGATGACAGGTCTGTCAGTTGGCAAGTTCTGGTGGTGGATTATATAATTTTAGACATTTTCATTGTTTTATTATTTAAGTTGTTTCTGTTCTCTATAATTCCAAGAAATTCTTACATTATGTTTGGTATTTCCTCTTCATACTGACATACTCTCATTCGAACTCAGTCTATTGTGAATGATTTATGAATGACCAATTGGTTAAAATCACTAAGCTGACAGATGCTAACTCTTAAAACAAACAAAACCACAGTGTGGCCAAATTTAACCGCAAACGAAATAAAATTTTGTTTACCTGCAAGACTTATTTACATTTTTGTTTTTTCTTGAAAGGAATTTTAATAATATATACACTACTACACTATACAATCAACAACTATTTTCGTCATGAATCACAGAATCCAAATGTCAGCCGAAATAGCGATTCAAAACAAAGATTTTACGACAAATACGCATGTGTTTTTTCTAAATACCAAAAACGTGCTATTGCCAATTTATGCAGAGTCTAAAAAAATAAAAATAAAATTCTAATTAATGAATGCACTACCTACAGAAATACCGGCGTGTTTAGTTATTAATTTTCTTTTTCTGATGCTGTTTGGTGGCAAGGAGACACTAATAAAAGACATGACATGCTTTTGTCAACGTTCGAAATTTATTTTGGACTAGTTCCAAAATAATAAAAACAAAAAAAAACAAAAAAATCGGCAAAAAGGAAATCCATACTTAAGCTCATTAAAAATCCTGTCAAACCACGGATATTTGTTTAAACAAAATTTTGCGTCACTGGGCACTTGATGACGTTTAAAATGTCGTCGTCAGCTGCGTGATTTTAAATATATACAACAGATGGATGATAATTTAAACAAATAGATTAATTAAGCTTTTTTTTTATTGGCATAAAAGTGGCCGACAAAAAATCTATATCAATCTGAAGTGACAAACTCGTTTTTGAGGCTCCGAAAAATTATCCATCGGAATAAATGACATTCAAACACAACGACATGAACATTTTCTTTTTATTTACCGATAATTTCTGGAAAATTGATTTATTCCGATTCCCTTTACGGTGCAAAGATGGCGATGGTAAAATTCGCACAGTAACCGGAGGAAAACACTTTGATAGGAACATTTTACTAGAAACATCAGACGCACACTAACCTTAATTTTTTCGAAACATTCCCGCACGCAAGAAACTCAAATTAGGGACAAAATCGATAAAAAGTGAAATTTTCTTCTACACTAATTATTCATATTTTGTTGTTGTTCGCGGGTGTAAAATTCCCGCTTATTAATTTGCTAATAGCCTAACTAACCACTATAAGGTCATCACTAAAGTCCTTTAAGTAGACTACTCCCTAAAACTTCAAACAAAAAACTAAAAAAAAAAAAAAAATTCCAAAGTACAATACAATAGGACAAGCTCTGTCTACCCCCCAGAACTGATGGTAATCGGGGAAAAATCAAAGGGATACTAGTGCTAGAGGGTTGTTGTTTCTATTTGCTTACGAAGCGAACACACCCATTTCGACTACTGGGGTTAGTAGTGTGCACACTGGTTGGTAGGGAAACACTCCTTAATGGTTCCTTTGTCTTTTTTGCGCTCAAATGTTAATGGGTTCATAAAGAAAAGAGCTTGAAGTTCATTTGATGGGGTTTTTAGGAGCTTTTTTGTTAGGGAGATTTTTAGGGGTAGTTTTCATGGAGCTTAGTGGGGGTTTCCACTGCAGGGGGTTGGTTGTGCCCGTTAGATTTCAAATGATAAGCTTGGATTTCTTAGAATTAAAGTTTGAAATAAAGGCCAAATGCATTTATAATGGTAGTGGTAGTGGAATTGCAAGGTAAAAGAGAAATCGTTATAAGAAAAAAAGTTACTCATACGCCCTACGATTTTGGGAGCCATGAAAAATGTTTTGATTGGGGTACTGGCGCCATGACTGTCTGCTTCCTACAATAAAACACATCTTTACGTGACCTATTTAAGGGAAAAAACAAATACATAAAAGATAGTATGTGCCCGAGATTATAAGACATTCGGCGGAGTTTAATAGCTGTGTTGAGTAGTTCATTTAAATTTTATGAGCGTTTCATGAAGCGAGAAAAAAAAATGCATAGAGTTATCAAGAAATGAACTTTAGATAAGATCCTAAATTACCGGAAAACTATAAAGATTTGTTGTATGAAAATTAGCAAATGTAGCAAAGAAAATTTGAAAACGATGCTTCAAGACATGCTCGTTTGCCTACAACTCTACGTTTGCCCTTGTCCAAGGATGGTGACATATTGAGTGGAAGGTTTTTTTTTTATAATTTTGCACGCACTCAAAGGGTTATGAATACCTTTAACATATTAACATGTTTTACACACAATGCGGGCGTTGGAAATGATGGATAGAGAGAGAGAAAGAATTTTTTTTTGTGTAGTGGTTCTTGAAGCTCAGTTGTTTATCCTTCAGCTATTCTCCGGGGGTGGCGTCCAGATAACTGGGGAGATTTTTGTTATTATTGTTTTCGCTTCTGATTCACAGTACTTTTTTCCTGATTACCTATGTCAAGGGCAAATCATCATCAACAGAGCGAACAATTTTTCAAGCCACATGAACAAGCTACTGCCAGTGTTATGCCTTCGCAGTAGCGTTCACAGAAGTTTTTGCAAATGATCGGACTGACTTTATATATTTCATGAGAAACAAATAAATGCTTGCTGACATCAGGATTTGAACCATGAACCATTAGCGTGGTAACGTCACGACGTTACCACTACACCATTGCCCCCCACCATGTATACTCCCAAATCATTGACTCCCGACCGAGTATTGGTTTTGCCAGACTATACGTAAAATACTGACATAAGACACTAGATATCCGTACATAATCATACAAAAATATAGAAATTGTATAGTCGGTGTATGACTGAAGATCATTTGGTCAGACCAAACAAATAAATTAGCTTTTGGTTCAGATGGTCGTCAATGGATCTAGGAGAATTCCGATGAACTATTTGATGATCGCCACAAGAAACCAACACTCGCTTGTGTTATTGCTTTTAATGATCTAATCGGTGTGGGCATCGATAGTGCTGATGAATATGTTGATGTAGAGGGATGCATGAGTTTCACTCGATATGTCGCCATCCTTAGATCAGGACTTCAAGAAAGTCTCTCTCAAGGAAAAAGAATGTATTGGTTATTATGTCCAAGATACAGCGTTGTACTCTAAAGGTCTAGTTTCACAGCAAATGCTATGACTTCCTTGATTAGAAGTCAAAAGGTCTTAACTGTAATTCAATCGAATTTTTCATGGATCGAATCAAACTTCTTACAATTAAGCGGGAACGTGTAAATATTCGGAATAGGAATTCGATGGACTCTTACATCCCAACTGAAATATCTTGACTACGCTGACAATATATGCTTACTCTCTCACAGAATTATGGACCTCCACCAAAATACGGAAAAAACTAAAATTATCAGCCTTGGAACAAACTCATCGGTTCAAATACACATTGCTGGGCAACCGGTAGAGAGAGTAGAGGATTTCCAGTAACTTGGGAGTATTATCTCGACCGATGGTGGAACCGAACTGGATATAGCCAACAGGATCGCCAAAGCAAAGTCCGCGTTCGGGATGTTGTCCAAAATATGGCGAAGCAATTTAATCAGTTTGAATACCAAGCTAAGACTGTTCCGCTCCAGCGTTGAATCCGTGCTGTTATATGCATACAGAACGTGGAGAGTGACCACTACTATCAGCAGAAAGCTGCAAACTTTCGTTAATAGGTGCCTGCGTAATATCTTAAGGATTTTCTGCCCGAATCGTATCTCTAATCAACACCTTTACGAGAGAACGGTTCAGAAACCAATAGGCACAACTATCCAACGACGGAAGTGGCAGTGGATTAGTCACACGTTCCGAAAGGGTGACAGTTCCATAGCGAACCATGCTATGTAATGGAACCTTTTGAGTCAGGATGGCAGAAGACCTGGCGGTCCGAGGAAAACATGGGCAGTTGGGGAAAAGTAAGTAAGTAAGTGTAAATATAAACCCACCCGGCTATTGTCCAGTATGAATAGTACGGAATTTGAAAAAAAAAAAAAAAAAATGTTATAAGTGGAACATTTGCGTAAAGGAAATTTCAGACCACTCAGACGCCATTGTTCTACCAGGCAGGAACCTTTCTTTGGCGCAGAGGTTGGAAGAACTTCAATGGTATTCGCTTTTCCTGTTATGCTTAGGTGGCCGTTAGTTATTGTCCCTCTGGGGCTTGAATCTGCACACATCAGTTAACACGTAAAGTTACTATCCACTGCACTACTGCCACCCACGACAGCCCCTCACTTGGCATTGAATGTGAAAGCCAAGGATGCGAAGAACATTGATATGTTTTTTTTTTTTTTTTTTTAATTTATGGGAAAGTCAACATAGGTACCAGAGAGTAGCATTGTAGTTCAGAAACACATTTTGCATTTTTTTTATGTGCTAGTCTTTAAAGTTCCGCCTCGGTTAACTCAATCCGTGTGTATACACCGAACACTATCAGCACAACTCTGCACTTGAAAAGGAATGTCACGCGATGAACCGTAAATATGTTGGGGCACTAGTGTTCATGACCCAGACAATTTGCACGAAGAGTTTGTAAGAATAGTCAGGCACGAGTACATTTAGAATAGATGCAGTGGAATTCTCCACAGCCAGCAGTATATTTTGTTTTTCTGTGATAGTTTGACCCCAGAGCATTTGCAATGGATGATGACCTTCAATAAATCGCATGGAATTTTCAGTGCATTGTGGCATTTGATATTTTTTTGACTAACAATTCATGACGAGATAGACAGGATTGCAGGTTACTTCATTCAGCCCATAATATCGAAGAGGGGAAACTGGCTTAGAGATGGAATAACACTACGCATCTTGCATAAGCAGATCATCGAGGGACTATGAGGATATGTAGAGCGAATGGACACCAATTCTCCGACCCGCAGAATCCTCGAATCTAACCCGAAGGGACGACGCAGTAGAGGACCTCCTCGTCGTAGGTGGGGCGCACAAGTTCAAGGGGACCTCGACCAACTTGGAGTGCGCAACTGGAGGCAATTAGCTAAAGACCGAGCTAAATGGAGAGGATTGTTGGTTTGGGGACTAGGTTCACCCCGAACTGTAGCGCCACCTAAGTAAGTAAGTAGAACGACTATGAGTTTATACATATTGCTCTGTTAGCCTTCAACAACGTGGCAAAGCTTTAGGTAATAAACTTTTGTTACAAGCTACCGGTTCGGACAAGATTATGCCAATAGTCACCCCAAAGCTTAAGAGCACTGTTTTAAAGATGAACAGATACTTAAACCTCCATAACATGCAAGCTTATGGCCATTGGCATGTTGTAATGTGAAGTGTCAGCCCTGACAATTCCTTGGCTTAAGCTGCTCTATAAAGCTGGCTAAACCTGGCTTACATTCTTGTGGTATGGGTGACATTTTTGCCTATGAGCTCGTCCACTTAACAATTAAGCGATGCTGATGCTAGAATTTTACCGAGCTTTTGACATGACAGACAATCTATGCACCATGTCTACACAATGACATATATGTATGTATGTAGATATGGTAAATTCCTACAAAGGTACAGAGAATCTAAACCTACTAAGTGGCAAGATGTGTTATTGATATTTAGTACAACGGAAACTGACTGAACTGTTTGCAAAATCTAAGATTCAATCAGATTTCGTAACGATTTTGCTGCTTTCAAACCTTTCCAATCTTCAAGCATATAACGACAATCAGTCCCTGCTTTGACGTAGGATTAAGAACCGACACTTCGAACTATTAAGACCCCACTCTGATATAATAGTATCCCAGTAGAGGTAACAGGATACAAGTGATATTACCGCAGATGAGCAGCTAGTTTTAGCTGGGCCCTAAGCTCTATACCGCAATTCTATTGGTTTCCAAAAAAATGTTGAGTCGAAATGTTTAAACTAAAAACGATTGAGGCATAGGTTAGGAAATCCCTTTCCACCCTCGTGGGCATCATCTCGGGGCACAACACTCTGCGGTACCACTTGAAGAAACTACGCCTGACGGAGGAGGAACTCTGCAGAGGCTGTGGTGACAAGGAAGTTTTTGAGGACACAACCCACTTCCTGTGCCACTGTCCGAGTCTTCAACACTCCAGGAAAAAGTTCCTTGGTAAATATTTCTTCCAGGATCTCGAGGAACTATCAGGCGTTTCAACAGAAAAGATTTTGAACTTCATCAAATCATTAGGGTAGTTTGTATGCAGAAATGAAGTAAGTGACTGAGTTAGTAGTTTTTAGTTTCATTGGGTAAGGGATTACTTTTTCCCCCATGGGTACCACAATGGGTCAACGCTGACCTGAGTGTAGCAGAGAGCGTCCCTCCCTGACACCCCACATACCTAACCTAACCTAGGTATCTACAATCGGTGTTGCAAGTATTCAAAAACCTCACACCCAAGTTGTGTCCTTCCAGCATATGTATGACTACAGGACTTGCAAGCGTCTCTAACTATCCTGTCTAAGCAGCCTAATCTTACTCATCTTACACTCCACTTTGTACATACCTGAACAACAGCAGCATTCTCCTCCGACTTAACACCATCCACTTCCAGTCTATTTCTCATTGCAGACGCCGCCTTAGCCTCTTTATAATCAATATCACCGGCCTGCAGGCGTTTGCTTAGGGCCATATTGCTAGTGGCCTGTTCTGAACTAAATCCATCAGTTATCACTTTAGTTTTCGATTCGGTCTTCATGCGTTTCTCCTCGAATTTCACTGTGTCTACTGTCTTCGAAGATCCACTAAGGCCATTTGTCAGTGCAGCACTCTTCGTAGCATTCACCAAATCCATTTTCAAATCATGATGTGGGTCATCGTCTCCATCGGGAAATGTTACCAACGGTTCACCACTTGGACTATCGACAAGGTTTTCTATTGAGGAACGAATTCTAAGAAAAAAAAAAAAAGAAGATACAAGCAAGGCTTTAATTAAACCACAAAACTATTAGAGTATCTAACGTACTTCTTTTGAATTTGATTGATTGTCGCTGAGCTATTCAGCTTCAAGTCATTCAATTGTTGTGTTGCTGTACGACTCATGGCCAAGTCATTTATTTCAGACATTGAGTTCTTAATCTCACTTAAATCACGCTTTAGGGCGGTCGCCTTCATTTCAGATGTCGATGATGAGGACGACGATGATGATGATGTAACGTGATGTAAACGTTGGGATTTCTTTTCAACGCGTGTCGTCGTACTGCTACTATTGACGACCTAGAAAGATAAATAAAAATCAAAATTAATGTTTTATGTTTGATAAATTAATCGATATTGTATTGTGAAAGTGAAGAGAAACCAATCGAAGCCTCAGGAAATATCTGCGAGATTCATAAAGCGCAATCAATGCTTTATGCCCTGAGGATATCTATTCAACAACGCCTCACATCTGGTGAAAGTCTAGTGCTCTCTAACTCAATTCAAAGGTAATTCTGTTGCTTCTATAGCACTTGAGCCACCTAAAAATGTACAACCTTGCGATAATACTCCATATCTCATAGTTACCAAAAAAAAAAGAAGTTCCATCGTTATATCGATAAAAAATAAATGTTCAACAATAAATAAAGATAGTAAAAGAATTTTATAATGATGGGAATGATCCATTTCTTGGACTGAAGCAAACGCAAACGTCTCTATCTGATTAGGTATCCAAGTTATTTATAAATGCATGACCTAGGAGTTTTGACATATTTTTTTTATTATATTTAACTCCCACTAATATTGTGACAAATATTAATTAAAATGGAATTTTTTCGAAGAGATTTCTTTCCACTGATTGGACTAAGAGTAAATTATTGCTGAGATGACTGTCAAAGGCATTTATCGATCGTAAAGTAGATGGTTATGGTTTAAAATTAAAACGAATTAACATACAGAGTGCTATCTGGCAATAATGTGGTGATTTTTGTTTTTTAAATGTGTTGTGTAGGAAGGCTTAATAACGATTAAAATCATAGGTGGCTAGTTTTATTGTAATAAAATGGTTAAAAAAGTCTGTCAATCGGTTGACAATATTGCAAGGTCTCCAAAGATACATTGTGATACGGTGTGATAAGTTATGGTCAAGGCAATATTGTATCTCGTTGACCTTTTTTGCATATGTAAGAAGGCTTCCCTGAGATTGATAATCCTTTTCGTTACAATTAAATTAAGTAGTGCTTGTTTGCACAAGTTTCAATGGATATAGAAAAAGATAAAATCTGCGTTGTACGAGTAGTTTTTATTTATTTCCATATTGCAGAAATACAGTTATATAAGATATTTTCATAACCAATCAATTTATGGAGATATTCAATTTAATGATTAAATGAATGAAATGAACCTAATGAAACCTTTCATTAAATATGTTCTTTGTAAATTTGCTGACTTTTTGTCGCGTTTGGTAAAAAAAAGTGGTTTTCAAGTGAAACTTCTTTAGCGAGATTAGTGAAATGACATTGACACAAAAATCAGACATGAAACGGAACCACTACTAATAAAATAATGCCATTAAGAAATATGCAACAAAAATTTTAACTTTTTCCATTCCATTGAGTCCCATAAGTAGGGAAGTAAATTTTTTGTTTTAGTTTTTTTCAGTACTTACAAAATTGATCTAGTGTCTAGTTTTATAATTAATGCGTGTGTTTACTTATTCAAATTCGCATGAATAATGAAAATAAAAGAAGTTTAACTTCAACCATGCACTTATGTCGGTGAGGCAGACACACATTGGTGTGGAGTCTCTAGATCCAGCCTGTGGAGTTTAAAAAGATTATTAAATCTGTCATGTTACTCTCTGAGACTTCCTCAAGGGAATCGAAAAAGGGTTTTCCTAAAGCTCGTTGTCTGGCCCTAGCTTCTGCCGGATAGGCGCATACAAAATGGATAAGGGTTTCTTTCTTAGTAGCGACATTGCAACTGCGACAATTTGTGTTTTATGGGATACCTAGTTTGACTGCATGGTCTCCAATAGGCCAGTGACACGTGGTGGTTGCTGTTATCCTGGCGATGTCCCTACGCATCCTGTTTAAGAAGTCGGTTGTTTTTGATTTGTTGCAGTTTGGCTATATCTTTCTAGATATGACAGAGTTTGTTAGCCTAGTCCATCTGATGTTGGCTTAGGCAAGAAATTTTGAGGATATTTCTGCTTTGACTGTTCCAAGCGGAATATGAACTGATTCCGCAACAGAGCTGTGGAATACTGAGCTTTGCCTAGCCAGTTCATCCGCAAGTTCGTTTCCATAAACGTTATTATGCCCTGGAACCCAAATCAGGGTAACCTTGAGTTGGCTATCTAGCGAAGCTAGCTCATTTTGGCATTCAAGCGCCAGCTTGGAGGATGTAGTAACCGATACAATGGCTGCGTGGCTATCAATATAATTAGCGATCTTTCGCCTTGGCGTTATATTGGTTTGTATTTTGATCAGACGGCAAGCTTCTTGGATAGCGAGTAATTCTGCCTGGAACACACTAGCAGAACCCGGGAGCCTATATGATTTAGAGATGTTTAAGGATTCGGAAAACCCACCTGCACAGACTCCATAGTCCATCTTTGAACCGTCTGTGTAGATTGTTACGTCGAAATCTTTAATCGCCTGTCCATCTTGCCATTCTGATCTTGTGGGGAATTGGACGTCGAAGCACTTTGTGAAATTCAATTTGTGTATCATGTTATCTGTTGTGGGTAATGCAAGTTATTTCGGCAGATAGTTTAAAATGTTACTATGCCCATAGGGAATCATAAACCAGCACCCAGACTCCCTGAGTCTGACCGCACTGTGTGCTGCGATGTAAAATGAAACAAGTTCATAAATTAACCAAATTAATCATTCTGCCCAAACTGCAACTAAATATAAAGAAATTTATTTACGAACATAATTTTTACGACATATTAGAGCATAAATTCCTAAAAGCGTCGTAAATTAAAATCAATTGAAAAATGTACGAAACTTCGTATAAATTTACGAAATATTTCAATATTTAAAATAAGAATTTAATTCAGCAGTGAAGTACCGACTTTCACCTTAGATATACAAAAGGCTGTCTGGGCTGCAACATATGAATCAAAGAACAAAGTAAACCGAAATGCATATCCCGAAGACATATGCGAACTTACTCGTATATCTTAAAAGAGAAAAGCTCGTAAACGGTGGCAACTGTCGAGATAAAACAAGACTTAATAATATAACTAATAAGCTTAGAAAAGGAATTAGAGAATTGAAAAATTCGTCGGTAGAAAGATGCCTTACCAATCTGACAAACGATGCCAGTACAGAATACTCACTGTGGAAGGTTACAAAGAAAATTAAAAGACGAACGGCACATATTTCGCCAGTGAGGACCGGAATTGGAAACTGGCGGACACAAACAAACAAAAAGCAGATTTTTTCGCTGAATATTTTGATAACGCCTTTCAGCCATACGAAGATAAGGACTACTCTCAACAAACGGATGAAATGATGCCTCGGGATCTGTACACAGGCAAATATTCACTCGATTATGTCACAACCTGCAGCTTAGGAATTATTTTCTTGATGAACTTAGCGTGAATGAGATATCTGTGATTTTTAAACTTCGGGGTGAACTTCTCCATTTTAACAACATCCCGCATCGCAATGAACTTCCTTTTTTATGCTGCTTATGCAACTTGGAGGAAAGGAAGGATATTCTGCACTTTGTCGGCAAGTGTCCAATCCTGAAAGAAATAAGGATACCCAAACCATGGCCCTGCTCAATGAGGTAGAAGTTTCCAATCTGTACAACTATTCCAGACTTATATTAGGCTACCGTGGAAGTATAATTGAAGAAAATCTCTAAGTATATTTATCTTGTTATTTTGCATGATTCTCTTAACAAATCTTTTATTACAAACTTTCAAAAAAATTATTGTAATAATTGTTAACCAGGCAGATGGTATTGCCATGCTTTTTGATTTTCTTTTTAAAAATATATAAAAACTGAAAATTGAAACAAATAAAATCTAATCTAATCTTAATCTAAAAGAAACATCAACTTGAAAAAAGCTGCGGGTTTTGAACCTATTACAGGAGAAGTTCCAAAAAAAAAACTTTTTAAAAAACGTATGAAAAAACTAGCACAGATAATAAATGCAGCATTTAGACTAAATTATGTATCCTCGAATGTGGAAAGTCACGGTACCAAAACCCAGCAAAGTACCAAAGTACCATTGGAAAAAATTCTTGTGAAAGGCCTTCATCCGATCACTGAAGAAAAGACATTGATACCAAACCATCAATTTGGTTTTAGAAATAGGTATTCAATACCGGTACACCCGTATTCAACACCGAATAACTTATCTTCTTCTTCTTTTTTATCAGCGAGGTTATGATCCGAAAACAAGGGATCACAACCTTCCCACTTCATCGCATTTCTACTGATCCGCCTGTGGGGTTCGCCTATTTGACCTCAGAAAATATCGGCAGGCCTGCCGATTTTGGATCACTCGGTTACTAAGGCCAATGAAATGCCGATGTCGTCGCATTTGTCTGATCCACCGAATAACTCATAAAATAGAAAAAGCCTTAGAAGGGAAAAAAATAGTTTTTGATGTTACACAGGCTTTTGATAAAGTGCGGGACAATGGATTAATGCATAAGCTGCAAAAATATATGCCAAAACATATATTCTAGAGTCTTACATAATGCAGTGAACATTTAAAATAAAGCAAGAAGATGAGTACTCCATATTCGAACATATAAACGCTGGCATACCTCAAGGTAGTGTATAAGGACCCGTTTTATTCATTTTATACACAAATGACGTACCACAAAATAAAGAAACTAATGTGACCACATTTGCAGACGATACTGCTGTTCCTGCTGTTCGTAAAACCGTGAAGAAAGACACCAGAACACGGCAAAGTAAAGAAAATGCTATATTTGAATGGACCAAAAAAATGGTAAATAAAACTAAACGAACAGAAGTCAGTTCATGTTAATTTTACAAATAAAAATGCACAACACATACCTGTGCGCATAAATAACAATGTAGTGCTTTATTTGAATTTATTCGAAATTGCGCTGCAAGACTCATGTCAAGAAAAAACATGACGAATTAAATATTCGTTGTAAAAAAATGTATTGGCTCCTTGGGAGATATTCCTGTCTCTCAGTACGCAACAAGGTACTGCTTTATAAGCAAATATTAAAGCCGATATAGACATATGGTCTCCAGCTTTGGGGGTGCACAAATAAAAGAAACTGACGAAGTATACAAGGTTTTCAAAATAAAGTACTACGTTAAATTGTTAATGCGCCATGGTACATAAGGAACGCTGGTCTACATAGAAATCTAAAAGAAGAAATGGTAAAGTTCGAAGTCAGCAAGGTCGCAAGAAAACATGAAGTTAGACTTCGCAGTCATGCCAATTTAGAAGTAGCTAAACTACTTAATAATAACAATTTAGTTAGAAGATAAAACCCCCTTCACTGCTTAGCTAGTGATAACATCATAGCACAATATCATCACACGAAATGAGTGATTTAACATAGGTACTTCAAAACAGAGGGTAACTGACAAAAGGCAGTTCCTCAATATATACTCGTATACCCTCAAGTGATAAAAAATGGTTGATTAGTTTGACTACTAGGTGCGATAACTGGAAGGATCACATAAATCATAGCTTCTCCAGGTGCGATAATTGGAATGATGACATAAATCATACGTTTCCGGGTATTTGAAGTGGATTAAAGTTCCACACTATCGTAAAGCTCGCAGCGATGCCTTCGATGATTTTCACCCAGCTAGATAAAAAAAATAATAAAAAATAATGATAAGAGTAATTTTACAAGTAAGACAATCAGTCAACAATTTTAGAAACCAGTGATGCACTGTCTAATCAAATCAAGCTAGCTGATTTGACGCAAAGCTTTAAGAAAAAAGCACACCATAAGCTGAAGTATGGATGAATTCATTCACACTAAAAGAAAACAGAAAAAAAACTTCAGCAATTACGAAAATTTCAACAACATCGACTGAGCTTCTTCATCTATTTTTAAAGAGAGATTGGGAGACCCAGATTATCCCTTTGAGTGGAAGAAGACACCATATGTATACAGATAAATAGGAGCATCAAGGAAACCATCGTACAAAAAATAGAGCGCGACCGGCTCAGCTGGTATTGCCACGTTCAAAGAAGAGATCATTTGAACCCTGTTAAAAATGCAATATCTATGCACGTTCCAAAGACATCGCGATGTAGGAAAGGCAGGCATTTAAACGCCTGGATCAGACAAATGCGACGACATCGGCATTTCATTGGCCTCAGTAACCGAGTGATCCAAAATCGGCAGGCCTGCTGATATTTTCTGAGGTCAAATAGGCGAACCCCACAGGTGGATCAGTAGAAATGCGGTGAAGTGGGGGGGTTGTGATCCCTTGTTTTCGGATCATAACCTCGCTGATAAAAGGATTAAGAAGATTATACTACGCTAACAGCTAATGCAACGTCTTCTCTCGGAATCATGGCTAGGATGTAGGATGTTGTATTGACAGGGGAACCAAGAGATCTACTTGTGTACATCTTCTTCACAAAGCAAAGAAGACTAGCAAACTTGAACTAGGTTAGGTTAGGTTAAAGGGGTTAGCTGCAACGAATGAGCGCAGTCTGCACTCGAATCTCACACGGATCCATTGTGCTCCCCTGATGTGGAGTTTCCTGGCTGAAGAACTGCAAAGAGGAAAAAACAAAATAGCTATACCATAGTTCTATGCTATGGAACGGCCTCCTCTGAACCACCCCAAAGAAGTTACAAATTTCATGTTGGTGGTTGGTGACTTTTCAGACAGGTCGCCCAGATGGTTGAAGAAATACCCTCCAAGGGCCGTCTTCCTGGTACTGCAGAGACTAGGGCATTTGCAGAGGAAGTGTTCCGTGTCTTCCTCTACGTCTGTATTGCCGCATCCTCTGCAGAGTTCATCTGTACTTAGCCGCATTCTCTTCCAGTGGGCCGTCAATAAGTTGTGGCCGATAATGATACTTACGAAAAGCGCCAAGTTTTGTCTATTTTGAGTAAGGATGAGCTTGGTTTTCATCTTGTCATGTTTTGTCCAAATGCTTCTGGAGACACGGCATGAAGAGAGCGCTCTCCATCTTTCTTCTGCTTGTCGTTTGAAGTCAACTGCTATATTAGATTTACTTGATCTAAACCAGATTGACCTAAACCAGCTCAGTTTTCCTGAAAGAAATGTTTGCCAAAGATTGCCATCCTAATCCAGGCGAAGGCTGGATGTTGATAGAGGAAATATAAAATGATTTAAGGCGTTACGACCAGTGACGAGATTTACTAAGGTTCTCAAACTTAGTTTTTTCTTAACCTGCCCTCTTTTGCTCTGTCTATTAACTTTTCAAATGACCGCAGTGTGGCAAGATATTGACCCATTTTTTTACCACTTCTTGCTACTTTTTTTTATTCTAATAGGGTCTTTCGTTTGCCAAAGTTTGATTGTATGAAATTTACATAAGACAACAAGTATTTAGAGTGCCCATGTACGGCTCCATCTCGAAAAGGATTTATATTGCGTAAAAGGGAAAGGAAATTTCATGTTGAACAATAAAGTGGTTGGAAACTTTCTTTTTGAAAAGTTGACAATGACCTAAATACTTGCAAAATTCCTCACCTGAGTCTCTTCTTTCCAAGGCGGCCACCAAAAGCACATCCCCCAGGATATTGGAAACTTGATATGTCCTTCACAGACTTATAACGAATCGATTACGACCGTTTCCAAATTTCTTTAATTATTTTCTCATTTCAGATTTCTATGGCTTTGTTCTCGAAGGACAGCGAAGAAAACAGAAATAAAAAGCGTTATTTATCATAAATGGTTCACACAATGGGGGAATACTTTCTTCAATGCTATCTATTGAAGCAAGAAAGGAAAGCGGGTGTATAATAACAGCAGCGCTGGCCACTTAACAACGTATCATGTTGCAACCCCAAAGAAACAATCTCGACAACTGATAAGCTAACACGAACCTGAAGTAAATCAGGATCTAACCAAGAGTAGGGAATAAAGTATTATGTTACACATCCAAACGCAGTTAAAGTCCTTTTAAATGTTTTTCTTTATTAAAGACCATATTCTCGTGTATGCAAAACAAATTTTCCAGACAGTTATTGGCTCTATGTTAAAGTTGATTCGTGTTGGCTTATGTCCATTTGTATGTGCCAAATGGAACATTTGTGCATGTTTCGAACAAGGAACAACAAAATTGGGGGAACATTTTGCGATACGAATGGAAAAGTCATAGAACTGGACACGAACATTTGAAGGAGAATAAACTCTCTACAAACCAATAACCGATTTGTTTTGCTGGTAACTACATAAGAATGGAAAAACATAAAAAGATACATGAGAAGCATGGTGTATGTTGTCGGCTGGAGTATAAAACATATGTACATTCAAGTTTTCTAGTTAAAACAAAATAAAGATACTTAAGTATCTGGAGTAACTCAAAACAAACTAAACTCAAACTTAAAACAAATGTTAGAAATCAGAACCGAATACAAAATATTTGGCGGAACAGGTTTTTAAGTGCCAGGGCCTAGTTTCTCGCAACCACTTATGTTATGTACACCAAAAATAATCTTTCCTTTCTCTTCTCTTCTAACTTACGTCGCGTGTAATGGTATTAAAATAGAGGTAGTTTAACATGCTAGGACCCTTACGTACAAAAACAATTCAGGATATTGGACACTTAAGCACTAAGAACAACAAAGGTACAAATCCGTTTTAAGGACCAAGCGGTCACCATCAAGAAATTTGAGATAAGGAATTGGGACGATTCATCGACCAATTGGGACTATCATCGACAACGGCGGAAGGCAATATCTCAGGTACAGACTCTTTGTAGAACTGTAGCTTGATAAAACTGCAGCTCAGTTTTCTCTGGTCTAGTTTTGATTTCTAATCAGTAGCTGTTAGAAAAAAAAACGAATAAATGTCAGTTTCTTGGTCCCAGAGAACCTGCATACTTAATTTTCACATTGAAAAGCCATCTGGAACGTTTATAAACTTGGCAAAAAAAAAAAAAAAATAAAATACCTTATGTGGGCGCCGTGGCATAAGTGGTTAGTGTGTCGGATCACTACGCATGAAGTTCCAAGTTCGAATCCCAGAAAACACCAAAAAGTTTTTTTTCACCGTCTCACCTCTCGCGAGCGTCTGACAAACATCCGAGAGTATTGTTGTCACGAAAAAGCTTCTCAATTCGCCGTTCGGATACGGCACTAAACTGTAGGTCCCTTTCATTCGTGTGAAAAATATAACGCACACAAGTGGTTACCAGGAGCTAGGCCCTGGCACTTAAAGAGCTGTTGCGCCAAATATTTATTTATTTTTTATTCTGGAAAATGGTCAGTCTCCTTCCTTGATGGATATGGCTAAGGGGTGTTCTTGTTGCTTAGCTTCACCACAGATCAAATGAAATCACTAATCGCGACTTTTTAATTTGAATTTGAAAAAAAAACGCTAAAATATGAATAGTATTCCAATTTCAAGCAACAATTTCAGATATTAGTAACTGGCAACCAGTCAATAATTTCGATTACTCATCCCTGACATGCCGAAAATACTTCCCGAGAGTAAAGCGTTATCCCATAAGGAAAAAAAAATCAAATTCATGGCATCAAAGCCTAATAATGGCCTTCAGTTGTACTCGCCATTTGTGATTCACTGACATCTGGCTTTGGACACGCTTCAGTGTGGTTTGGTGAATGATTCAGACTGAACGTCATAAATAAGACGCTTTAGATGAAACCGTAATTAGAGCGAATCGAAAGTGAGAAACCAATCTGCAAATCAAAGTCTTTGAAGAGTATATTATGACTGTAAATTAAATGAATAAGAAAACGTTGTTTAGTTGCAAAGAATCTGGAATCTAATTGGAACCAAGGGTAGGCAAACAGTGCTCTCAAATTAAAAACTCTTAACTAGTCCAACATTAAATAGGACACCTGAAGCCATCCTCTTTCAGTCGCTGAAGACTTTCATCTAGAAATTCACTCCTTGTACTGGGAAACTATTAACTTTTCAGGCTCAGTGATTTGGTGTGTACTTAAATATCTGAATTTGAGAAATAACACTGGGTTGAATGGAATATTAACCATAGTCCTCAAAAACTGTACACTAGAAATAACACCAATTGTTTACAGACTTCCTTTTATGGGTTACAAAAATATGTTTCCTTTGTGCTGAAAAATAACCCACATTCACATCAATTTCCAAATATTATAAAAGCGTCAGAGGTTGTGCAACAAGCCCAAGATCGAGGGTAGTCTCAAAAGTGACTTATACTGGTTTAGGAACAAAGGTGCTATATCGATCGAGAGCCAGCAGCCAAAATTCGATCTGGATTCTACACGACAAAGTTCATCCAGCAATATTCGTCAATTTCAACCGCGTTGTAGCTACTCCAGCAGCAGGGAGAAGCAAGCTAGAGTCCCTATATCGCATGAAGATGAGAGAAGTTCAGCGCAGCGTGCGACGTGACAGGCGCAACTACGTCTAGGCACTGGTTACAGAAGCAGAGGACTGTTTACAGAGTCACCAAAGAGCTGACAGATGGTCGCTCCAGCCAACATCCAGTGAAAATCCTAGACGGCACCTTGCTCATTTTATATGAGGACCAGCTCGAGAGATGGAAAGTGCATTTTGCTACGGTTTTGAACCGCGTATTCGCTAGCGATATGGTCCCAAATCAGACTGAGGTGGCCGAGCTGAGAAATGCCCGAATACGCACATCGACTCCCAGTAATGATGAGTCACTACCGCCATCAAGGCACTCAAATCCAACAAGGCGGTAGGACTTGACGGTATTCCCGCAGAGCTCTTACCAGCCGTGCCAACAACATCGGTTGAGCTTCTGCTTCCACTTATAGGCAGAGTTTGGGAAGCTGAAAGCTTTCTTAATGAGTGGAAAAATGGAATGATCGTCAAGCTTCCTAAGAAAGAAAATTTAATAGAGTACGGAAACTGGAGGGGTATCTGCGTCCTGTAGCTAAGATAATAGCTAAAATCATCCTGGAGTGAATCAAACAACATCTCAAACACACACTCGATGCCGAGCAAGCAGGTTTCCGCTCTGGATCCTTCTGTGCCGACCACATCAACACCCTGCGGATTATCATTGAACAGTGCATTGAATATCGATCGCCACTCCAACTGCTGTTCATCGATTTTGAGAAGGCGTTCGATAGTGTCAACAGGGAGTTTATTTGGAGAAGAAGGCAGGCGTCGTCGGGCTGAAAATTAATACGGCAAAAACTAATATTATCAGCCTTGGAACAAACTCATCGGCTTAAATTGCTGGATAACCCGTAGAGAGAGTAGAGGATTTTCAGTATATTAGGAGGTGGAACCGAACTGGATATAACCAACAGGATCGCCAAAGCAAAGTCCCCGCTCGGGATGTTGTCCAAAATATGGCGAAGCACTCCAATCAGTTTGAACACCAAGTTAAGATTGTTCTGCTCCAATGTTGAATCAGTGTTGTTTTATGGATGCAGCACGTGGAGAGTGACCACTACTATCACAAGAAAGCTACAAACGTTCGTAAATAGGTGCCTGAGCAATATCTTAAGGATTTTCTGGAACAATCGTATCTCTAACGAACACCTTTACGAGAGAACGGGTCAGGAACCAATAGGCACAACCATCCAACGACGGAAGTGGCAGTGGATTGGTCAGACGTTCAGAAAGGGTGACAGTTCCATAGCGAACCATGCTATGCAATAGAGCCCTTTAACTCAGAATGGAAGAAGACCTGGCGGTCCGAGGAGAACATGTCGCAGAATAGTCGATAAGGAGGCACGGCAGTTGGGGAGAGCTGAGACACATTGCCAGAAACCGTACACGACGGCGCGTAGGCGTAGAGTAGAGGCCCAATGACCTATAAGGGGTTACATACAGGACATATGTAAAGTAAATCGAAGTATGCAACTGAAAACTTTTGAAGGATGACTTTGACATCTGAAAGAATTCGGTCAGATCTAGTCAGACCCTTTTAAGAAATTTATCTACTCCAGAACTGCCGGGTTTGGAGTAGGACATTCTTTACATGTATTTGACAGCATCTAAAGTCATCCGTATCGCATACGATTATATCGACAGTAAGGTAGCCATCAGATCACTTGCATCCCGCACTATAACATAAGATCTAGAAGTGGTTGTGTCAGCAAACCATGCCGACTATTAATTAGCGCTATAAGATCCAAGCCAATAAGAAATAGCTCGACAGTACAACCTCACCCTTTGCTAGGCAGCAAGTTACTGTGAACGAAGCGTTATGAAGCCTATACAAGGAAAATATCTATTTAACGATATAAATGTGATCAGCAATACCTACTTTTCTGAGTTAAATGTTCATCGCAGGAACTAAATGATTCCAGGAGTAGATGGTGTGATCTATCCATTACTAGGCAGTGGCAGCACTATGGACCTATTTTGTCTAAAGTCATTCATTTAATACAATATTCAGCGTTAACATTCAACCATTGACTCATAGCACACGGGTACAAGGTTAACATAATTATGCTTACACCTCGTGACATCGCGAGTAAGGTCCATAAACGCCTGGATCACACAAATGCGACGACATCGGCATTTCATTGGCCTCAGTAACCGAGTGATCCAAAATCGGGATGCCTTCCGATATTTTCTGAGGTCAAATAGGCGAACCCCACTGGCGGATCAGTAGAAATGCGGTGAAGTAGGAGGATTATGATCCCTTGTTTTCAGATCATAGCCGCACCGGAAAAGAAAGAAGAAGAATGCTTACACTTAAGATACTACCATGCCAAGTGTTCTCAGAAACTGCAATTTTTGGGATAGGGATTACGAGAAGATGCATGAGCTGATAATTTGCAACCATAACCCAAACATCCTCATTGTTGGCGACCTGAATTCAAGAATAGGAATGGAAGAAGGAGCGGAAAATGGCAAAGTGGGGAAAAAACGAAACTCTAAGGATCTTATTTGCAATGGGAATGGAAGGAAATTGCTCGAATTGTGCAATTCATACGGACTCCGAGTTCAAAATGGAACCAGTAAAAGTGACAACAACGGCAACTTCACGTTCGTCGGGAAGCAAGGCACATCAGTCATTGACTACAGTTTAATAGGCGGCGAATGGGATTCGTATATAACAGACTTGGAAGTGGGCCAAGTACCTTATTCTGATCACCTTCCTCTTATTGTAACATTTGGCTTTAAAGATGTGCATTCGGAAGGAACACGAGCACTAATGCCGCTACCCAAGATGGTATGGAGCGCTTCTAAGGCCTCTGTGTACAGAATGCAGCTGGATAGGCATTTACAATCGCGACCGGCGTTAGACTTTAATGGTATGGAAGAAATTATAAAGAACTCTTATCCAGGCTACATGATTAGCAGGAGTAACAAGACGCTTTCAATCCAACCTTGGTTTGACAATGACTGTAGAAGAGTGAGGCATCAGTCCTTTCTATGGCTTAAGTTATTCCGACAGTTCAGTGGTGATTTCTTTAAAGACAAATATATAAATAGTAATAGCATGTATAAGGTTATATGCAGAACAAAAAAGAAGCTGTATTATGAAGCAGTAGCGCGAAGACTGGCCCAGTGCCGCAACGCAGTCCAGTTTTGGGCCCTAGCACGGCAAATCAATGGAAGAAAAGGAGTTATCAGCAGAAACTTGAGCCCGAACATGCTTCTTACATACTTTAGAAACCTACTGAATCCTAATATAATAAGGGTATCATTTCAGTATGCCGCTCCTGGTTTGGACAACGATATACTTGATACACCTATCACCCGAGAAGAAGTAATTAAAGGACTCAATAACCTGAAGGACGGCAAGGCCCCAGGTTCTGATAAGGT
Organism: Brachypalpus laphriformis; assembly: GCA_945910035.1. Taxonomy (NCBI): domain Eukaryota; kingdom Metazoa; phylum Arthropoda; class Insecta; order Diptera; family Syrphidae; genus Brachypalpus; species Brachypalpus laphriformis. Next base: position 44,045,158 of record OX246756.1, read on the forward strand.
ACCAGTTGAATTCTATAAGTATGGGACCAATTTATTTATAGATAAGCTCGTTATGTTATTTAATAATGTGTTGGAGCAAGAAATGATCCCGCAACAATTTAAAGAAGCTGTAATATACCCTTTGTACAAAAAAGGCTGCCCAGCTGACCCGGCAAACTATCGAGGCATCTCCTTTTTGAATGGCTCTTATAAAGCATTTACTGCAGTCCTTCAAAGACGGCTGACGGCATGGATTGACACCAACAACCTCCTAAAGGAGTACCAGGCCGGATTCAGGCCTGGGTATTCTACCATCGACCATATATTCGTCATGAGAAGTATAGCAGAATCGTACATCTTGCAGGGCAAAAAACTCTATACGTTTTTCGTAGACTTCAAGGCAGCTTTTGACACCGTGGATAGAAATGCTTTGTTCTACAAGCTTTATAACATTGGAATGTCGCGAAAATTTGGAAGAGTTTTGGAAAAGCTTTACGCAGATACTCGGGTAGCGGTATGGGATGGAAAAGCGAATTCCGAGTGGTTCCAAGCAAAATCAGGAGTCAGACAAGGATGTGCGCTCAGCCCTTGCCTATTTGCGCTATTTATTGACGATCTTACCGATTGCTTGCCAGGAGGTGTACACTTTTCTGGATCATGCATAAAGGCCCTGATGTTTGCTGACGACATAGTTCTGCTTGCAAATTCACCAGAATCTCTCCAGCTTATGATTAATCGTTTATATGAATACTGTTGTTTATGGAGCCTTGTAGTTAACTTGGATAAATCGAAAATTATGATTTTCAAGAAGGGTGGAGGCAGAATGCGGTTGAACGAAAAATGGAAATTTAATGGTGCAGAAGTGGAGGTGGTGACTGAATACAAATACCTGGGGGTGTTACTGACAAAAAACCTTAGTATGGATAACCATCTTAAGGTAAAGTTAACTCAGGCGAAAACTGCCATAAATACAGCATGGAGTAGATGTCTTGGTAATAAATTCGTAGCTCAGAGCAGTAAGTATAAAATATTTGAGGCAGTCTCCGAATCTATTTTATTTTATGCGGCCCAAGCTTGGGGGTGCAAGTATTTCGATACCGTTGAAAAGCTACTAAGGTACTATATTAAGCGTGCATTTCGTCTTCCACCTAACACGCCTAATTACATCCTTATGCTGGAAACAGGACTGTCCCCACTCTTCATAAAGACACTGAAATTGCAGATAGATTATGTAATCAAAGTTATGAACATGCCCAACTCCCGCCTGCCGAAAATAGCGGCTCTAAGAGCAATACATACCAAGCGGAGCTGGTATGCAGAATGGTTGGATCTAGCAGATAGCTGTGGTATGGAAATAAATCTAGATGTGGATAACTCTACGAACTGGAAGCCGATACTCTATGATCTCATCGCGAAAGTTGATGCTAATTTGTGGTTATGTATACAGGAGAAGCTACGAGTTCGGTCCATCGATCCATCTACAGCCAACTGAACCATCACCTAAATGAGAGAAATTATTTTAAAGATGCTTATGAAGTAGAGAAGATATCGATGATGCTAAAGCTAAGAGCAGAACTCTTGAAATTGAACTACATCCCACATAGGGAGGATTTACCATTACTCTGTAGTATTTGCAATCTAGCCGAAAGAGAAGACGTGCTCCATTTTGTTGGCAAATGTCCAATTCTCCGAGAGATTAGAAGAAACAACCTTGGAAGTGATTTTCTAGCGGAAGAAGCAGTAATAGACTTACTTAATGAATTAAACGTTGAGAAACTATTCCAATATTGTAAATTAGCACTTGCTTATCGAGAAAGAATATTGAATGAACATTTTTAAAGATAAAAAAAAATCGTATTTAATAATTTGTAAATTTTAATTGTCAATCAGGCAGACGGCAATGCCATGCATTTATTGATTGTATCTTTTTTTTTATAAACATAAGGGAATGATTCTTAGAAATACGACGCTAGGGTGCCTTACCTTTGCTCTAAAGTGGCCTTTGTCTAACTGATACTACATATAAGTCAAATCTGCATCATCCACTGAAATCTTTTAAAAAACTAAAATGTAAACTAAAATAGAAAAAATAAAAAAATAAAATAATAACACACCACAGCAGTTTTTTTTTACAAATTGAGACAAACTGAAGGGTGAGTCACAGAGTTTGAGTAGGATGTTACACAATTCGTAAACAGCAATTAATTATTGTATAACAGCCGGGATGCCATGTTAATGACAAAATGGTAAAACACAAATGAAGAGGAGGTACTCGTGATCTGAGTTAACATTGCTATCTATAATAGTTATCGGCAATGAGAGAAGATTCTACTGAAAGACAAGACAGCTTTATCAAGTGGTTCTGACGTAAAATCACACATCGTGCTCGTATAAATCTTTCAAAAAGATGTTCGTATGTAGTCATGAATAAGACCCATTAATCAAAAGCAACAAATTTCGATCAATGAATCGCGTTCTTAAAAAGAAATTGCTCACATTCATAATTATTATGCAGTCATAAATATGTAATATCCAATTTTTATCGATTCTGACTCAAGTCGACGTCAAAAATAAAAGATCTATCAATCGTAAAGAATTAAAAGAAAAATTTATATGTATCTATCTAATCAGTTCAGGTTAATTACTCATTCATACAGTCTCGGTACGGTTATTTGCAAAAAAGAAAAAAACAAACAAACAAACAGACAAGAGGAATATTTGTATTTGCATGTGAATGCCACGCGGTTAAGTGCATTCTACACTTCTTACCAACCTCCCCCGGCCCTCCGTATCTATTGGTATTTAAATCTATTATTGTCTTTTGTTTTTATTTTTATTAAATACCTATTGTCTTAAAATTTGCATTAAAAGGAATTGTATATTTTTCGGACTTAAGCAAGTTGACAAAATAATTTTTTTTTTACAAAAAAAAGAAAAGCTCATGTCTATTTTTAATTGCTGATGTTTCACTTAAAAACACAGTGAGGGCGAGTGTAACTAGTCTTGACCGATTCTTCTACATAAATGGACAAAACTTTACAGCCCCTTTTGGGAAATTTATTGGAGAATAATCAGGAAGTACAGATACATTCTAACCGGTATATGAAAATGAAGTATCTGTTAAGAGGTTTCGAGAGATGCATGTGCTACTAACCTTGTTCAAAGCGAAGTTTTTTTCTTCTTCTATTATTTACTCTGTTGAGTATCTTTTACTTCCTCTTTGATGGATAGATACTTTGTGTTATTGTTATTTTTTTAATTATTGTAATCTGCACTTGAGTTTTGTTATTTAATTTATTTTCGTTTTTTTTTTTTCGAATTTTTCCACCGAATTCCGTTTCTTTATTTTGTATAAGAAATACGTATATAATACTTTTTTGTATATTGAGAAATTTGTCGTCCTTAAATAATTTTTTTCGTTCGTTTTATATAAAATTTTCGATTTTTTTAAGATGAATAATTTAAAGTTAAAAAAAAAAATAATAAAGTTCGTTTTTTTGACTGATCGAGTTGAGGGGCGACGACAAGATCTACAAGCGCGCGCGACAAAAGATCGTCCTCGTTCGTTTGACTGAAAGACTGAAATGAAATAAGCTTTGCCTGTACTACCGGGGTTAGTATGGTAAAGATGGGGAGAAGCTTTTTCTGTGTGTTAGATCGAGGTGAGCTCAGCTTTTTTCCTAAGAAGTTTTTATTCTAATATTTGTTGAAATTTTTGGTTTTTTTTTGGTTCTATATGCCTGTGATGATATTCTATAAATAGGAAACATTTTATGTTGTATTTCGTTTTATAAGTACATTTACTTATCGCGTACAGTTCAGTGCTGGGGAAAAGTTAATTGATGCAATTTGCCTTTTGACAGACGACATGATGACAGTTGGAGTGGTGAGTGGTGAATGGACTGCCGTGATCGCATTTTGTCAGAATGATAAGAACAACATGCTGAGTGGGAGTTCTTTTTTTGTCTAATCGAACACAGGGGGATTGGAGACGGTTTGGTTTTTTTGTGATGAAAGCTCGATGAGACATTGTTGACGGACATAGCCGGTTTTTTTTTCTAAATATGGGCTGTCGTGTGTTTTGCCTGATGGATTGTTTGGTAATGGAATAAATTAGTTTATGAATTTTTTTTACAGTAAGTATTATAATGAATGTTGATTTATGCTATGAGATGGGTTTGGCTGGATGGCGGATCTGTTTGTACTTGAATTTTCGGATGTTAGGTGTTACGAGTGAGGTATGCCAATGGAATTCTTAATCAGTTAAGAAGGAATTTCATTTGCTGGCAATTCATTTCGACACACGTTTCAAGAGGTGCAAATAATTGACTATGAAGACAAGACGTTGTATTTGTGACATTATCTCCTATGAGTCATGTTTCACCTCGTAAAGCCAAATGTTGAATAGGAACAATAAAATTTAATGGCGCGTAGTTTGAATGAATGTGGGTTGTATTAGGGGAATTGAGAGTGACAAGATTCTGTAAATTCGTGCCAAATAAATTCATTTTTCACACAATGTAGTCAAAAGCTATTGGCAGAGAAGCCAACTTTTTTGACGCTGGCGCCACAAGTGGGTTCTATTTTCAATAAAATCAGCACTTCTTTATCGAACAAGCAGGCTTCCGAACTAGAAAAATTTGTACAGACCAGGTACTGGCTCTAACAACGCCATATCGGAGCAGAATATGAAATGAATATGCACAAATGATATGCACATATGTACGGAGTAAAGGTCTAACTTAGAAGCTGTAAAAAAGCAGCCCATCTAGTCAACAATACGATGTCTAACCGAATATACCAAGTTTTCCTTAAATGTCAAGCAAATATGTAAGCAATGAAATTTCCAATGGAGACCGCAAATTTCTTGAAATAATTCATTTCATTTGCGGTCTCCATTAGAAATTTCGATTGCTTGACATATTTCTTGCAATGAATTGTTGCCAGTGGAGACTAGGGGTTAACAATGCTAAGAGTGACATGAAATATCAACAATGGACTACCTCAAGGATCAGTACTCGCGCCAACTCTATTCAACTTGTACATCTATGGTATACCTCCGACTGCGTTTGGGAAGGTCTCATACGCTGACGATATCGCTATAGCTACCCAACACCAGAATCTATCAGTCACCGAGTGCATCTTGAACACCGGTCGCGAAGTCTTGTACAAATACTTTGGAAAATGGAGATTATCTACAAGCATGCCAAAGACTGAGGTGTGTTGCTTTTATGTGATTTTTAAAGGTGTCCTGTTGAATGTGATGCTCGATAGATCACTTACATAACAGACAAATTGAGAACGAGGAATGATACCTCCTGGAGTCATTAATGGGCTTCGAAACATTGGTCTAGTCGTGTAGTATTGTGTTATATGCATCTATGTGTATATATATATTTTTTGTCGGGATAGGAAACGCTCGACTGGCGTACTCAGACCCAACTGGTCCACTACCAGAGAGCAAACCCTGATTTACCCATTTTATTGGAATTTACTTATCTTTCTAAGAAAACCGAGCAAGCAATGGGGGTGGCAATGGTGTAATGGAAGCGTCGTCAATTGTCACGCTAATAGTTCATGGTTCAAATCCTGATGTCAGCAAGCATTTATTTATTTCTCATGAAATATATAAAGTCAGTCCGATCATTTGCAAAAGCTTCTGTGAACACTACTGCGAAGGCATAACACTGGCAGTAGCTTGGTCATGTGGCTGGAAAAATTGTTCGCTCTGTTGATAATGATTTGCCCTTGACATCGGTTATCGGAAAAAAAGTACTGTGGATCAGAAGCAAAGACAATAATAACAAAAATCTCCCCAGTTATCTGGAAGCCAACCCCGGAGAATAGCTGAAGCATAATCAACCCAGCTTCAAGAACCACTACACCAAAATCTTTCTCTCTCTCTCTCTATCTATCCTTTCCAACGCCCGCACTGTGTGTAAACATGTTAAAGGTATTCATAACCCTTTGAGTGCGCGCAAATTATAAAAAAAAAGAAAAAAAGAAGAACATCAGTGATGAAGAGCTTACAGTACCAGCACTCACCACATCAGCACCGAGGATCTGCCACCTGATACGAGCAAAGGCCGGACACTCGCAAAAACAATGTTCACTTAAGGCCAGCACGTTAAGGTGCTTGGAAAAATCAAAGTGGCCTGTCAGGATGCCAATAAGATGTCTATAGTATTTTCTGCTGAGAGACAGCAAGAATGCAGCTGATTCCTTATACACGTCCGGGAGCATATGTTTATGCGTAGTATGCTGGATAGCCATGCCACACACAACTGTGTTCATGAGAGACCCAATCGTCAATGGAAGCCTTAACCGAGGACGCAGGGTTCGGGACCTGAGAAAGCCTTCTCTGAGCTTTGTTAGAGATCTCGTTCCCCAAGATAACCTGGGACAGAGAATTCAGCCCTGCGACCGAGTTCAAAGAGTTTTTGGATTCACGAACTATTTTGGAAGTGGTTAACTCAGTATTGGATTTTCAACACACTCGGATGTCAGTAAAAACTCCAAACGGTGAACTGAAAAGGAAAATAGATCTAAAAGCAAGAGAACTAATTAACTCTGCTTGGCGCGCCAGAAGCGAATGTATCATAGCTCGCAGCTTATGGCCGACAGTGGATGAAAACAGAACAAAAAGCCTTTTGGCGATGAATAAAAAAGAGATTCGCACCTTGATAGGTGCGCTAACAGGACACTGCGCGATAGGAGTAATGGCTGCTAGATTAGGTGTTATCACATCCTACCACTGCAGAAGTTGTCAAGATATAGAGGAGACAGAAACCATTAAACACCTGCTATGCGATTGCCCAAGTCTTCAAATCCGCCGCCTCCGTCATATGAGAAACAGGTTTTTGGACGAACTAGGGGATCTCATACAAGTCCCTTCATAAAGAGCACAGGCTGGTTCACAACAAAACCAACCGCAAGATAATAATTTAAGTATAGGTTCCACATTACAAAGGGAAACACAATGGACGGGATGGCCACCGCGATAAGCACTTAGGTGCACTTCCCTCCAAGCAAGCAAGGCCTTAAGCGCAGCCTGACTGTCACTACAGACACAAATGCTGCGTCCCTTCCACCTGTTCCTCACAACATAGTTCATATCCATTAGGATTGCATAAGCTTCCGCTTGGAAAAGAGACGCATATTTGCCTAATGGGAAAAGAAGTTAGGTTAGGTTCGGTAGATGGGTGCCTTGTGTCAAAGAGTCACTGCTCACTCAGACCAACAGTACGCGTCCATTGTGCCCAATCATTTAACCCTGGAAGCATCCAGAAAGTTATATGAATCTCAGGAGGTCTGCTAGCTCAACACTATCCAAGTCCTCCAGCTCCGAAAAGAAGTAACTACCAAGAGTCCTCATTCTTCTGACGGATAGGGCAGGACAGTCACACAACAGGTGACGAACAGATTCAATTTCTTTTTCGTCCCTGCAACTTCTGCAATAGTCATTATGCAGCACACCGAGTTGCTCCGCGTGAACGCCAATGGCACAATGTCCGCTAATTATGCCAGAAATGACCCGTGCTTTATAACGACTAAGTTTTACCAGAGAGGTTGATCTCTTCTTGCTGTAGGCCGGCCATAGCGCCCTGGCCGTTACACATGTTTCCAGATGAGCCCAGCGTCTGTTTGCTCGACCGGTGGCTTCATCCTCTATTTTTTTTCCGCAAGGAACTGATTGGGGTTGCTACAGAGGGGAGGGCCCGCGATAAGTGCAGCGCCGAGCCTTTCTTAGCAAGCTCGTCAACCCTTTCGTTACCTTCGAGATCCATATGCCCTGATACTCAGCAGAGGGTCACCGCATTGGCTCTAGATATCTCGTTTAAGAGTGATTTACAGCTTCTCACAAGCCTCGACCTAATTACGCCAGAGTCCAGAGCCTTAACGGCTGCCTGGCGGTCTATATAGAGAGTGATCGTTTTACCAATGATAGTACTCTCGCGTATAATTTCAGCAGCCTGTATAACCTCGGCCTGGAAGACGCTGCAGTCGTCGTTTATTTTAAAGGAGCAGTTTATTCCTAGGTCTTCACAATAAACTCCGGCTCCCGTGCCAACGTCCATCTTAGAACCGTCGGTATAGAAAGCCAACTCCTTTTTCTTCATGGTTCTTCGATTCTTCCAGTATATTCGATCGGGAATTCTTGTAGTGAATCTCCTTTCGATTGCTAGCATCGGGTTCATGTGATCAGTTCCCGTCAATCCGCTGGTGATCCCCCATCGGGAGAGAATGGAGGCACGGCCGTAAAAGCTTGATGACCACAACCAGCCTTCTCTCAGTCTTACAGCGGTTTAAGCCGCCAGACTGCTGCAGTATATGTCAAGCGGAATGAAACTAAGCATGGTTTCCATTGCCGCTGTTGGTGTTGTTCTCATTGATCCCCTGACTCCGATGCACGCCGCCCTCTGGATTTTGGTGAGGTTTGAAAGCAGGATTGCTTCTCAAGTGCCGTCCACCATACTAGTGAACCATATGTGAGAATGGGGCTTACAACCGCCGTGTATATCCAGTACACCACAGCCGGTTTGAAGCCCCACGTATTACTGAAGCCTTTTTGCAGGAGTAGAAAGCTACGCTTGCTTTTTTAACGCGTTCGGCAATATTTTCCTTCCAGTTAAGTTTGGAATCTAGAACTATGCCCAGATACCGAGATGAACTTGAGATACTTAGTTCAATGCAACCAATATTTGGGGGTCTGAAGGTAGGGATTGATCTCCTCATAGTGAAGAGAACTACCTCCGTCTTTGAATGATTCACTCCTAGCCCTTTGCTGTTGACCCAGTTATCCACTAGTTGTAGCGCAGAATTGAGCCTTTCGCTTAGGACTGGAGGAAATTTTCCCGAAACCAAGATAACGACATCGTCCGCATAGGCCTTCACGTTGAAGCCGTTTTCCTTCAGTATTACCAAGATCTCATCTACCACAGGGAGCCATATTAGCGGGGACAAGACTCCACCTTGGGTTGTTCCTCTGCAGATATAATCCTTGATTAAAGCATCTGCGCAATCCAGTTGCGGAGGCCGGTGTTGAGATGTGCGAGAAAAGAAGTGTAATGTTGTCGTCTTCCACAAAGGCACCAACGCCAGACCCTTGACTGGTTTTGGAACCGTCCATGAAAATACGACTACATTCCATTTTCGGCTCAGACTCTGGCCGAAGCCAGTGCTGAACACAAGGAAAGTCGACTCTGAATTTCCGCATCAGCTGAAGTTCTGGTGTCATTGCATCAGACGGCATATCCATAAGACCAGAGTCGTAAGATCTTATGGTCGCGTAAGTTCATCAAAATTCCAATGTGGAGTATGCCAAAAACCGCCCGCCTAAAACGGTGGATGGCTTCGATAGTGGTATATAGTGAATTCATCTTTGTTACTGTTAAAATCATTTGGTAAATAAAATAAAGACATAACAAGTGGGTTTTACAACTGTAATTTATTTCCTTTCATTGGACTACTTGAGAAGCCGAGACAGAGACAGCGATGCGGCTTAATATAAAAGAAGAAAAATGATGCGTGTTTGGAAACCTTCTTCACTTGAAAACAGTGTTGGGACTCTTGTCATTAAAGTCATTTTTCTCCGATTTTTACCACACGGGGTTCGGAACTTTTATTATTTCTAGCTGATTCACTCAACAGAACGGGGAGTATAGGGTATAATCCAGATCACAGATTAATATTTTTTCTTGTGTTTTAATATTCCAAAAGGAGCAAAAGGGTACAACTTGGCTTCAGTGAGGATACTTGTTAATTAGTTTAGCAGTGTTTATATGGTATACCACACATTCATTTTAATTTATCGGCTGTGCTTACAGTGCAAGTGCAGAGCCTACTTATCATAGGCTAAAGCTTTGTAGGTCGATCATTTTTTCAAAACAAGTTCTCTTTCTATCTGAGATAGAATAAAGTGGTAAACTGTCTTTTTGATTCTATACTCTTAAGATTCTCACTTACCAGTTTAAATAAACAGATAAAAGAAATGGACTGAATTAAAATTGAAATTTTGATCATGGTTTTCGTTCTCATCGAAATGAAAAATTTAATTGAAATCGAATCGAATTAAGTGTGCCAAACTTCTTACCTACATTCGCCACTTGATCGAATGACTTTTTTGGATGAATGTATAATCTGAATCTTCCAACTCCATGATCGTGATAATATAATATGTGGATCGTACGTGTTCCAGGCGAAGCCCACAGGCGGATCAATAGAAATGCGGTAAATTGGGAGGGTTATGATCCCTTGTTTTCGGATCATAACCTCACCGAAATAGGAAGAACGGTACGTATTCCCTTTTTTGTTCTTTGTAGCACCACATAATGTACATACATATATGCATAATAAGTGGAGAATAAGCTGTTATAACCAAGATAACCGACTGTATATGCAAATAAAAATGACCTATTCGATGGTAACGGCGTACTGCTCGTTCTAAATTGCAAAATTATCGTAAACGAGAATTTACCATAGTATCTACAGAATTAAATCTCTTGATGTCAACAGCATTTTGCCGCACCTTAGCGTCGTTAAGACGGGTTGTAATTGACGTTACTGAACAGAAACTAAAGATCACAGGTAAACGAAACATTTTGCTAACAAATTCACGTAAAAGAACAAACAAATTGCTTTCAACTCCAAGTTAAGAAGCATAGCATAGACTTCTTCTTGTTAACTTGCACTACACCTATACCAAATATTTTTTTATGAACATTTTTAGCCTCGAGAATTTAATCAATTATGATTACTACTACAGGAAAATCTCGTTAACGGGAGATAAGGACACAACTCCCACAATTGTATCGATGTCCGTCGATTCTAATTTGCTTGTAAACCTAACTTCCTTCCTATTGAATGGAAACATTTCTTAGTCCCATCGATATCCGTTAAAGAGCGGCTTCACTGTATTATAGAGGAGCTAACAAAGTAGGTCTCGTAATTTTGTCGGTCTGCACCTGAAACTACAGCTTAAACTGCTGGACCAATTTACTTCAAACTTCATAAATGTGGTATGCGGGCTTGTACTCGTATCTCAAGGTAAAGTCATTAACACTTGTACAAAGTTTGACATCCGTATGTATGGGGTTGGATTCAACAATTCGTGCCCTACAATAGAAACAGTTTTAATGCTAATTTGGGCGCCTTGGCGCAGATTCCATGTTCGAATCGCAGATAACACCAACCACTTTTTTTAACGGACCCACCTTTCGCGAAAGTTTGACAAACATCCGAGAGTATTGTTGTCACGAAAAGGCTTTTCAAAAACAAGAAAATTGCCAAAAATAAATTGCCAAAACAGAAATTGCCCTAACTGTAGGTCCCTTCCATTCGTGCTAAAAATATAACGCACAAAATACAAGTGATTCTGAGAAAGAGCGTTGAAGGCGACCCACGCTTTGCAAGACCACCAACCTCAACTACATAGAAAAGCATCAATTGTGATGTGACAACAGTTGTAATCTAATTATGGAAGACCACATATTGAAGATGAAGGGATAGCTGAGATCATCGGCGGCTCGTATGTACGTACTTAAGATATTTAAAACGAGCTTGGGTTCTCCGAGCCTTTGCAGGATGGGTTCCGAAACTGTTTTCAGTTGAACACTAACGCAATCGACTAATGATGCCTTATGAGTGTTTGGAGCTGTTTTAAACTGATCCAGAAGATTTCTTCGGTCAGATTTACGACGACAGACGAGAGGTGTGTTCACCACTATATCCCTTAGACCAAACAGTAATCAAAAGCGAGGAGAAGATCCGAATAACCAGCTCTTAGGGAAGCTAAGGTTAAATTATCTGTGGTTAAGGTAATGGCATCGGTGTTTTTGGCCTCCAACGGAATCATCATAGTTGATTACTGCGGTCTTTTTTTCTGGAAATAAAGAAAAAGCGTCAGTGTATGTTGAGAAAAAAAGTTGTATTTCACCAGAACAATGCACGCCCACAAAAGTCGCAAGAAACCGTAAACGATGGCGCGTAGGCGTAGTAGAGGCCCTAGGACCCACAAGGAGATACAGGACATATCTCACACAAGTCGCGTCAAATCATAGCTGGAATCTTTAACTGTGGGTTTGAATTACTGCCGCATCCTCTGGCTCCGTGTGACTTCCACAACATAAAAAAAAACATTTGGAAGGACAGAGATTTTGAACGAATGAATAGGTCGAAGCTGCAGTAAACGTAATTTTTTAAGGCCTTGACGAAATATTTGTTAAGACTGGCCTAAAGGCTGTAAGTAAGCTACACACTATAATTTTTGAAATGACATTGCTAGCTGGAATGCCACGCAACATGATAGTGTGTAGCTTGGAATGATGAGTTAAAAATGTTCGTGGATTTTGCTGGAATGACAGAAACTAATGCATTGAGAATGATCATGTGTAGGCAAATTTCATCATTTGGCATTTTTCAAAAGTGGAGAGAGCATCGCATAGCAAGACAATTTTATAATAATTTTAATAACAAGAAAAACTGAGAACCTTTTTAAAAAAAAAAGACATTCCTGGAATGATAGTGTACAGCCTGAAATGAAATGTTGAGAAATGACTGTCATTTTAAAAGTGATAATGCGTAGCCTACTTTAGAGACCAGATGGAAGAAGTGCAATGAGCATGGAGAATATATTGAAAAATACAAGTAGCTCGTAAGCTTCGGAATTTATTTTCTTGGTTAGGCTGCGAACTGTTCAATCCACCCTCGTACATCAAAATATTTGAATTTTTGAAAAGTGTTTTATTTTAATGATTAGCTTAAGTTTCACATCTTATGGGTGAAGGGTTCATCCATAAAAAGGCTCAAGGACAACCGCTACAACATCTTCTACAAGACCACAGACCAGGTTGGTAACAAACCTACGACTTGCATCCTAGCTAAAAAAACATTTAAATGTATTTCTATGTCCTGATTTTAGCTCTGCCGATTTAACGGTAGTTAAATTGGAGGTTGCAAATAACACTCTTTTTATATCCTCAGTTTACATGGATCGTGATAGGCCATCACCATCAGAGGAGGTACGCCATTTAACATCAATGACAACAGCAAAAAAGGACAATCTGCTTCTGGGCTGCGACGCAAATGCCAGGCATACATTTTGGGGTAGCTCTGAAATCAACGAACGGGGAGAGTCCTTGTTTGATTTTCTAGTGATGTCCAACCTTTCTGTTTGTAACGTGGGTAACACTCCAACTTTTGTTTTTCCGAGTACGGAAAATTTAAGAGGGTGGGAGGAAGTTTTAGACATCACTCTCAAAACCAACAATAATAACCTTAGGGTAGTTAACTGGCGAGTATCCGATCGAATGCCCTTCTCCGACCACAGATGGATTCTCTACAATGTGTGCCTCGAGGTTGAGGCCCCCAAGCTATTTAGAAACCCTAAGAGAATTGACTGGAAGAAGTTTGGTCAGGTCATTAAATCAAAACTTCACAGAATACCCGACTTGAAAATTTAATCAGTCGAGGAACGCCAAAATCAGGACCATCGAAACAGCCATGGGTACGGCTTTTAAGGTTTCGTGTCCTATTAAATATAGCAAGAAAAAATTCCCCCCTTGGTGGAACGAAGATCTATCTAATCTGAGGAAGATAACTAGACAGATCTTCAATGTCTGCTTTAAATACAAGTTCTGGCAACCATATAAGGATTGTCTGAAGGAATACAAGAAATTCATTAAAGGTGCCAATTCTCTTGCTTGGAAAGACTACTGTCAGTCCATTGAGACCATAAAATACTCTGCCAGGCTGAGAAAAATTCTGTCCAAGGAGCATTCTAGCCCATCCTTTATTAAACGGCCGGATGGGACTTGGACGGACTCCTCTAGCGAGTCACTGGAACTTTTAATGCAAATACACTTTCCAGGATGTAGTAATGAGATTGCCCTCCCACCAGTAGCACAGGTCGCACAATCTTCTTCCTGGAATGATATTAAGACAACAATTACAGCAGTTAACACCTCCTGGGCTATTAACAGCGTCTCTCCCTATAAATCGGCCGGCCTTGACGGCATTCTCCCTATTATGCTGCAAAAAACACTGGACCAGGTGGTCCCGTCGCTAGTTCCGATCTACAGAAGCTGTATTCTCCTAAATCACGTTCCCCGGAGCTGGAGGCGTGTTCCTGTCGTATTTATCCCGAAAGCTGGGAAGCGGGGTCATGGATCCGCAAAGGATTTCAGACCCATTAGCTTATCCTCTTTTCTTTTAAAGACGTTGGAACGCATCTTAGCTATACATATCCGAAATACCCTAGATAAATCTCTTCTATCCAAATCTCAACATGCGTACACTAAAGGGCGATCGACAGAGACGGCGCTCCACGAAGTTGTGCGAACGATAGAAAAGACAATCCACTTCAAACAATATACCCTTGCTACCTTCTTAGACATTGAAGGTGCCTTCAATAACGTCAGTACGGAATCGATTCAGGAAGCTCTGATCCAACTGGGTGTGGAAGAGTTTATTAGCAAATGGATATTAACAATGCTGAAAACTAGAATCATTCAATCGACTCTCGGCAACAGCAGCTCCACCATATATGTTGTTAGAGGAACTCCTCAAGGTGGGGTCTTGTCTCCTCTTCTATGGCTTATGGTCATCAATAAAATTTTGTATAGACTTGATAGGGATGGAGTTAAGGTTGTCGCGTATGCGGATGACGTGGTAATACTGGTATCGGGGATGTTTCAATCCGTAATCAGTGAGATTCTGGAAGGTGCCTTGGGCAAGATTAGCTCATGGGCCACTGGATGTGGACTCAGCGTCAACCCAAGCAAAACTGAACTGATGCTCTTTACCACTAAAACCAAAATACCGACGTTTATGCTTCCACGGCTAAAAAATCATCTACTCTCCTTATCCTCCAGTACCAAGTACCTAGGTGTGCTACATGATCCAAAACTAAGCTGGAAGCTTAATATTGAGCAACGGGTAAAGAAGGCCTGTGTGGCTTTCTATGCCTGCAGCAAGACCTTTGGCAAGAAGTGGGGACTTCGTCTGGAGATGGTCTTATGGATGTACACTACCATGGTGCGTCCCATTCTTTCCTATGGATCGCTAGTCTGGTGGCCTGGGCTAAGGAAAGCTTATAACATCAAACTTATCAACATGGTACAAAGAACTGCGGCTATAGGCACAACGGGTGCCATGAGGACATGTCCAACCGATGCCTTGAACGTTATTCTGCACCTTTCACCACTCGATCTTCACATTATGCAGCTATCATCATGTAGTGCGGTCAGGCTAAGGGAAACGGGATGTTGGTGCGCTAATCCGTATGGTCACAACAGTATCCTGAATTTGCTACCGCAGGATCTGGTAGCTAATCTGACCGACTATATAACTCCAACAGTGAACTTTAGAAATGACGTCACGGTCAGATTCCCAACCAGGGCAGAATGGGAAACTGGCGTAATGACAAATGAGTTCGAATCAACAATTTTCACCGACGGTTCAAAAATGGACTGCGGGCGGCTATCAAGAGTATAGTATCTGCCACTACATCCTCAAGGCTAGTAGAACAGTGCAAAAAAGAATTCGCCTCGCTTGGTCACCGGCTAAGGAACGGTCTCCTTTGGGTTCCGGGTCAGAGCAACATTGAGGGGAATGAGCGAGCTGATGAACTCGCGAGGCAAGGATCTGCCCTTGATGCTTCCTTAGCAAAGGAGGTGAACGTCCCGTTGGGGTTCCTTAAGGGAGGCATCTTCGCACACTATCTGCTAAAAGCTGATAGTAGGTGGCAGGGGGTGCGGAACTGTGTCATCTCCAGGTAGATGTGGCCCAAATACTCCCGGAAAAGAACGCAAGATCTACTAAACAGAAACCGTGCAGACATCGCAAGAATTCTGGCAGTTAGTACTGGCCACTGGCCCATCGGGGTTCATGCGGCCAGAATAGGCATTGCATTTAATGCACACTATCGCAGCTGCAATACTGCTGACGAGATAGAAACAATCTTACTCTTCCTCTGCAAGTGTCCGGCTTTAGGCAAGGCCAGACAGCGCACCTCAGGTAAACTCTTTTTCGGCAACCTTATAGAGCTAGCGGAGATTAGCATTCGGGATATTATCAGCTTCCTCAATGTAACGGGGTGGATTTGAATAATCCTTATCCCTTTTTCTTCTTCTTTTCCCTAGTAGTTAACGTCCTTGTTACATCCGTTAGGTCACTTGAGTTGTGGTAATAAAACGGCGCTTCTGCGCTAATTAAGTGTCGGCATGGTTTGCTGACACAACCACTCCTACCTACCTACCTTCACATCTTATTCAGTTGCACACGAATGTTCATATGATCCAGTTGTGCACTTTATTTCCTTTACAAGTGCTTGAGTGTAGCAATTTCCAAATTCTAATTAGGCCTTCACAGTCAATGTGGCTACGCTCAAGTGCTCTGATAGTTTTGTCATACTCCCTTACAGCTTACAGGTGGTTGACTTCAAATGGGTAAAAGTCATTTATCTTATCTCAACTTAAACCAAGAAACATTCGATTTAGAGAAACTTCTTCACGATTTAAAGTCTGAGTTCTTATCAGAACCCATAAAAGCAAAGTACGTCTACTCAAGTGCTTCTCAGCAAAAATAAATAAATAATAATCAGTCAAATACATATATCATCCGCTGTTACCTTGAAAAACCTTATACAACATTCGAAAGAACACCTACTTATCGATGAAATACAATTAAGATTTCTTATGAACTGAATGGCAATCGTTTTTCTCTAAAAATCAAATCTATTGCCAATTTTTTTTTTCCTGCGAAAGTTCACTTTCCCCATAATTTCGACCCAATTTAGATTTTCTTTTTAAAAATTAATAAAGACTGCTACGTGATTTCGTCTCTCTGATCGTCGCTAATTCAAACAATTTAATCCCCGTCACTTGGCTAGGCAGATATTTCCGCGCAGATACTCTCGCTGTCTGTGACTAACGAATCTTATGTACACTGTCGAGGCTGTATGTCATGAAAAGCTCTGGTGAATAACATTTTATCTCAATTTTGGTAAAATTCTGTCAAAAATAACAAATAAGCTCCTTTCCGCCCACACACAGGTGACAATATTTCTAACTCAGTGATTCATTCACAATGGCACTGCAGATTAAGTGGGTTGTGGAGGAATCTTTCGAATGTCCATGCGTGCTAGATTGACGTCGTCTCAAAGTGTGTGGAAGTTTGGAGATACCACTTGGTCATCTGGCTAAAAGTAGATCAGACATGTCTCTGACTAAAAATAAATGGGAAAAAAAAAGGTTGAATGACATGAACTTGCGTCTGAAGCACTAGAGCTTGTGTCCACAAAAGAGTTCCCTATCTTATCAGCTGGAACTGCAATTTATCCAACGACGCACTATATACGAGCACTGGTATGTTTTTATATTTTTTCAAGAGCTATAGCATGTAGATTAAATACGCGTGGTAGACATAATCTACAAGCCAGCCTAATTGCCGCCGGCAGTTTTACTCTTTTTTTTTGTCCTTTGCTGCTTACCATGACATAAGGCTTTATCGCTTTTGCATTAGCTAGAGTTGGTTATAAACAAATAAAATGTTAATCAGTCGATCAGGGTGGGGTAAAATGGTAAGTGCTTTTGATTATGGGTTAATTATGGTAGATGATCGAGCAAGGTTTTATTGGGTTTACATGGAAAATTCTTTAAATTCCGCCAGAAAAAAAGAACGATAGCAGGTTGTTCATAAGATTAGTCGATTGGACTGGCAGTCTCAAATGTCATACATATAGTAAATGTGCAGACTACAGCGTGTTTTAATTAAAATTTTAGGGTTGGGTTTTATATCTTATCGGAAGCATTTTCGAATAAAATAGACGTTAATCGATTCGAACGGTGGTCAGTGGATATTTTTGTGGAAAACTTCTTAGGTCACTGTAAAGGTGACCGAACATGAAGCGAAGGTGATCTACCAAATGGAGGGTAGATAAGATTGATTTATGATAGACAGCTATGCGATCACTTAATGGTGACTTGACAGAAAATGCTTTCAGATATGATGATATCATATTCGTCGCTGCTATTGAGGAATTGAATATAATTTATGACTGCCTTTGTAAATACTACAACGTATTTTTCAAAGAAATGCGTAGCGGCATCTGCCGGAAAACAGGCGGTACTAATCGATTGGTTTTGACATTAGATAAGCAACATAGGAAAGAGTGAAAATAGTTCGGAACTTTGATAGTATAGCATTGTGGTCGAGTGATTTTATGTAGAATAGGGGGCGTTCTGCAAAAAGATTTTGAAGATATATTCACCATATCCTGGAATCTACATGCCTATGTCATCCAAATACTCAAAGCCATTGATATACTATATATGGACTGCTAGTAGCCAACTTCGCGTTAGTTCCAACATTAGCGCTAGCTCTCTTTGTTCGAAGCGGAAAAAATGGAAACTCACACTTGTTTGAAATTTCGTTGGATGCAGTTGGGTGTACAAAAAAATTGATTCGTAATAAATATACGAATATTGTGCAACTTATGGGGCAGTCAAATGCATATGTAACGATTTTTTATTTAAATTTTGTTGGTTCCATCTATCAATAATTATTTGAACTAGCACATTTTGTAGTTGACATCTGTTGCAAACAATGTATTAACAATTTGAATTTCAACCGTTTTACTTAGCAAATCCAAACAAACCCAAGAGGTGTCTCTACCATTCTATGGAGAAATTCAAGGTGGTTGCCAATTTGTTTCCTCATTTTTGCGCTCCGAACCAAGAGGGCTAGTTATGTTGGCGTCAATTTTTGGGCCGAGATTGTATGGAACTGACATTTCACTAGAAGTCCATATATGTATAGTATGCCAATGCTCAAATCCATCAATTTTACAGAGAAATTGCCCAAGTAAACCCAAATTTCTTTTCATTTATTTTAGCAAGCCCTGTAGCTATGAAACGACATTAAATTTCTACGAAATAAAAATTGTTTATGCTCCGTGAATGCTGTAAACTTGCACAGCTGATAGTTTCAAAATACAGAGTATGCCACACAGTAATTATCTATTTTTTAAAAGTACTTTAATGGAGTTGCACAACGTATATTGGACATGAAGAGAAGAGATAAGAAGGAGAAATATTTTGGGGCATTAATATCAGGTTTCACTACATACTTACTCCACGGATGGTGTCTGAACTAATCGGGGAAAACCTGCTATAATTTTTTCATTGGGTTCTCAATTCTTTGTTTCAGGTACGTGCTGAGTTTTATAAAGGTGGTGCGTGAAAGCACGGCTAAATTTTGTTGTTCGATATTTGTTATTTGATACTGAAACCGACAAAGTAACTCAATAACCGATTATCTTAATAGTTCCATTATATGTGAGAGTTACATACATTTTCAATGGCCCGCTAATCCTTTATGAAAGTCGTAGGGGTAGGATGCTCAGGTGGACTCTCCATCATTCTCAATCCTCCTTCATTGACTCCAACTCATCAGGAGGAATCCCTAGACGGCTTCAGGAGAAATGTCGGACTTGATCCAACCATCTATTTCTAGGCTTACCAATGGGTCGCTTGCCTGATGCCACGGCAATCATGGCATGTCTTGGAAGCCGGTTTGGGGACATATGCACTACGTGACCAAACCATCGAAACGTAGATCGTTCCGTTCGGAGAAGTAGCTGCTCAACATTGAGCGCCTCGCGTACTCTGGTGTTGTGCACTCGATCCCCACCATTTATTCCAGCAACACCGCGAAGGAATCTCATTTCGGCAGCTTGTTTCCGCGATCTTATTCTTTCAGTCATTACCCAAATTTCATGACCATAGGTGGGAGTTGAAACATATACCGATAGTTAAGCTTAAACACTAAGTTGCCTTCCTTACACCTAACAGATTAACCAAGCTTTCTCATAATTGATCCAGACTGATGAATTATACAGAATAGCTCAGCATTGCTCTTTCGACCACTCGTGAATAAGACCCCGAGGTACTTAATTTTATCCACCTGCTTCAGTGGGACTCTATTAAGATGCAGAGTGCACTAAATGGGCGTTCTGGAAAAGACCATTATCTCATTCCAGCGTCATCACAACGGCTAGAAATCATTCAAGTGCGTGCTAAAGTTCGGTTGGAGAGGACCCAAGGAGGATCAAGTCATTCGCAAGGAGCAGATGACTAATCGTTAAGTCTCTCACTTTGAAACATTCTCCGCAGCATCCAGTCCATATATACAATGAAAAGGAGAGGTGACACCTCCACCCTTGGCGGAGTCCAACACCCACAGTGAAAGGTATTGATTTAACGCCATTTACCCAAACACAGCTTTTACAGTTTGTATATAAAGACTGAATCGCCCTTAACAGGGAACCATCGATCGTATATTTTTTCAAACATTCCTTCGAATTCAAATTTTTTTTGTTTGATTCTATTGTACTTAAGAGGGGCAGAAGACCTGGCGGTCCGAGGAGAACATGGCGCAGAACAGTCGAGAAGGAGGCACGGCAGTTGGGGAAAAGTTGGGGAGAACTCAGACACAATGCCAGAAACCGTACACAATGGCTCTAGGACCCACAAGGGGATATAGGACATAAGTAAGTAAGTAAGTACTTAAGAGGGTATGTTAAGCGATTACCACATGCGTGTAGTCAAGGACAAACAAATTTCGTCGCTCCTTTTGCGTGTACTGGAGCCAAGTCTGAAACAACATTTTTGGGAAAAATTGCATCGGCTAAAGGTCATTATTTTACGTTATCCATCTAGAGATCATATACAGTTTGAGAGCTTGAAGGTTTTGGTAGATAGCCAGATAGACAAACTGATAGACAGACGGACGGATGACAGTGCGAGATTAATAGTGTTTTTCTAGTTATGTACAGAGCCCTGAATTGGAGCGTTGGTGAAATCGAATATGCTAGACTTAACATCTCACAGCCGTATTAATAAAAAATCGCTAACACAGCGATAACCAATGAGTCACTTCCTCGTAGTTAGCAAGGTTATCCATTAGTTAAATGTTCTTACTAATAAAAATGTTTTCTCCATGCAATAGCTATCTGACGTTTTAATTATATCTATAGTTTGTACCACCAAGAAAACAAAATCTACTATATTCTATTGAAACGTCATAATAGTTGACAACCGAGGCCAAATCTCTGGTGGGCGATAAAAGAGAAAAGCTAAAAAATAGATAAAAATACACACGTTTTCTAAGAGATAATTCGAATTTGTTTGTATTATTAATATAATTGTCACTAATGTTATTTTTAAATTACATGAATACAACACACCGACGACCAAGAAAGGCTCTGTGGGCCCTGGAGCAGGACAAATTTCATGAAGATCCATACGCGGATTTGGTGATGTCAAAGAAGTTGCCATAGTTCCAGGACAGTCTCAAGAGCCGCAAAAAGAAGAAGCCCCAGCGCAAGGGAATCGAATCAAAAGCAAATAAAGGAAAACTCTGGCCTGGTTGTTGGAGAAGGAACAGAAAATTCAACCGGATAGTCCCGACTACTTCACGGCTTTGGCGCCGTAATCGAAATTCCCACCTCGGCACTTCGGTGCTGTGTGTGGCAACTTCTCCAAACACAACTGCACCATGTGCAGCACCAGATACTATTGCGTTTCATGTGTATAAACAATTGTGCTGACCTTATGTGTTCGGGGAGCAATAAAAGTCACTGGAGCAGCGAATCCGATAAATACCAATTCAAATAACACACAATTAAATGGTACACAGACGGATCAAAAACATCTACTGGCACTGGGGCAGGAGTGTACGGGCCGAGGACTAGATACTCAGAATCACTGGGAATATACCCCAGTATATTTCAAGCGGAGGTTTACGCGATCGAAAGATGTGTGCAATTCAACCTAGACAGAAAATATCGCGCGCAGGACATCGCAATACTGTCAAACAGCCAAGGTGCTATTAAAGCACTGAACTCGCATGAGATCAGATCCAAACGGGTATGAGAGGACATCGCAATACTGTCAGACAGCCAAGGCGCTATTAAAGCACTGAACTCGCACGAGATCAGATCCAAACTGGTATGAGAATGCCTCACCAGGATCAAAAAACTGGGAGAAACCATGAAAGTAACTCTCTACTGAGTACCACGAAATGTAGGAGTGGAGGGGAACGAAGCAGCTGATGAACAAGCTAGAAACGGATCAGACACGCCGTTCCTTGGACCAGAACCCTTTTGTGGAATAGGATCTCACAAAATACAGGAAGACTTAAGGCGAGAGCAAGAAAATAAATGGGTCAAACATTGGGACGATATCCCCCAAATAAGGCAGGCAAAAGAATTTCTGGGGAAATACAACCAGAAAAGAACCAGAACCTGCCTAAAAGAGTTAGTAAGAATCGACTTCGTATCTTGTCGGGCATGTTAATGGTTCACTCCAGACTCAAGAAGCATCTTAGGAAACTGGGAATAGAGGGAGACGGACACTACAGATTCTGCAGGGACTTAGCAGGAACACCAGCGCACCTTCTTATGGAATGCGAAGCACTGATCCACAAAAGAAGAAATCACCTAGGTGTCTACCTCCTATCAGAAATGGATTTACTTTCACTGGATCCGCTAAAGATACTCTTGTTTGCTGTAGCAGCAAAACTGGCTCTAGACCGAGTGTATCATTGGTTAGAGCGGTAGTATAGGGGGCGCAATAGATCTTATAAAGGTCGTAGTGCACTTGCACCTCACTATCATATACATCCACATCTACATAAGTTCGTGGAACTAGGCAAATTGAATGACCAAACCAAGCGTAGTTGGAGTTCTGGCATACTTCGATAGGATAGGCTCGAGTGGAGGACACTTAGGCTAGAGTGTTTCCATTATAAGACCACGAGTCACTGAATCAACCAGATGTACTTACAAACCCCTGGAGGCACCTGACAGCCATATTTGGCACATTGTCGAGGATGTAAGTTTCGAAGTAGTTTAGTTAATCGATAGCGAGGGACAAGTATAAAGGTCATCCTCCAACAGAAATCATTCAAAAAGTGGCCATGCCTTCTAGCGTGCCTACCAATGAGACAATGTCCCATAATGACTCTTAAGGTGGTGCTGATATGCGACCTTTTAGCGAGACCATACAAATAACTTTTGATCTAACTCAGAGCTAGTTCCCCGAACACATATGTCAGACCAACATGATTCTTAATACACAAGTTACATTCTTAACCTATGCAGTCCACTTAAGACAGTGTGTATCCTGATGAGTGTGCAAGCAGCGAATGCAAAAGTACCTGGTGCCGCACGCGGCGCAGTTGTATTTGGAGAAGTTGCCATACACGGCACCGAAGTGCGGAGAATCAGATATAACCTGGGTCTGGGCTGAAGTGTCTTGCAGCATTTTTATAATTTTTTTTTTCCCTTTTAAGGAAAATGCTTTTCCTACTTGAGGGCAATTAGTGCTCAGGGCAGGTTGACTAATGCCATGAATCTCCGCACCGTCGATTTGTGTATCTTCTTTGCAGCAGTTTTACAGACAAGCACTATTTTGCAAAGTTATCAACTCGTTAACTTATGAAATCGAGTTAGTCAACCACAAGTTAACAAACGTCAGTTAAGTCAGAATTTTTTTTATTAATAAGGATTTGATCATATCTACTGCGTTAATCATGAGTTAGATAATCCATCTTTATTAATACGGTTGTCAGTGTTTAGTTCTTACTTGTATGTGGGATGTTGTTAAAATGTTACAAAAATTCGTTCTGACTACTCGTATAGAACCTAGGTATAAACTTCCATAGCTACTTACGCCCACTTTTACTCAACCATCCTAGATTTACATATGTTTAATAACGTCCATTTTAATGCATTCCTTTTGACTATAGAATTCGAACTTACTTATTTGTTAGAACATTTTACTGCGCGGACTTTTTTTTTTTTATTTGTCTAGTGAGTAATGTAAACGCTACATTTTACATTTATTTGCTTTTGAAGCGATATTACTTTGCGGTTGTCAAGATGGGGATGTACGAGTAATGATAACTGTCATATTGAAAGAATGCGAAATATGGTACTGAAATTTATACTAAACCTTATTTTGGCGTCGTTCGACTTCAGTTGTTCATAAACTACGAATTGTTGAACTAATATTTGATATTATTCGAAATATTAGTCGTCGATTTAATACGAGCTGTGAATTTTCCAGCAATGATCTCATAAATGAGCTATTTGAATGTGCAGTACGTTATTTTTAGTACTTAATATATTTTTTATGTTGACTTTTCTTAATGTTTTTATGTGAATATAAATTACTAGCTATTCTACGGAATAATAATTAAAAAAACACTTGTTGCAAGCTACACACATACGCTGTCGTACACTTTTTTGTAGACCTCTTAATTGGGCGCGTGCCTTGGTGCAGCGGTTAGCGCGTCGGACCAAACAGTTTTTCACAGTCCCACCTCTGGCGAAGGTCTGACAATAATCTGAAAGTATTACGGCTATGAGAATACTTGTCAATTTCGTCTTTCGGATACGGTACGGCATGAGACTGTAGGTCCCTTCCATTCGTGCAAAAAAATATAACGCACACAGCAAGTTTGGTTGTGAATAATTATTATAATATGTGCATAGGTATTTGTTTAATTTTTTTTTACCAATAAGCAATAGAAGCTATCCAAAAGGTTTTTTTTCGAAACATTTCACTTTATCGTCACCCTTTAGCTTTCTTTTAATAAAATTATTATGGGTAGCCTATGTTATTCCAGACACAATGCCTTATATGCCAGTAAAAGTGTCATCGAAATCGGATAAGTAGGTTTTGAGTGAGAGAATTACAAGCAAATAAATAATATTGTAATATTCTTGCTGAGATTCGTAATACTAAAACTGTCTTCTGTGTATTTAAACTCGATTATTAATAAACAACTAAAAAACTTCACTTTCGTTGTATTTCTAAATAATCAAATCATTTAATTCTTTATTAATCTCAACTTAAACTGTTTCTACAAGTTCACTCTTAATTACAATATCGTTTATTCTCAACACGTAATCGCACTTGTTTATCGCTTATTTATACCAAATACAAGAACCTCTAAAACATCTTCGAACATGCTAGATGTCACTAGAGGTGAATTGGGGAATGTAAAATGTGGAACAAACTGCTGTGCAAGATGACAGTGTTGACAGGTGGCATTCGTTTTGCCACATTATGCTCGTTGGTAATCCAGTGCGAAAAGTACTTTCTGTGGATGCTATAATATTAGTATTGTATTGCCTTATACTGTGCTATTGTTTATTTAATTATTTACATATTTATTTATTATATTTTATGTGTTTTATGAATGGGATTCTTTACTTTTCTTATTTATTAATTATACTTCCTTTTTTTTATTCATTCCTGTATTGAATATTAAACCATTTGTGCTATAATCATTTTTTTTTTTAGTTCTTTAGTTAATTTACTTCTTTTAACATTATTATTTGTTCCTCTTAAATTGAAGATTTATGTAGTATTTTTCCTTTCCAACTAAATTAAAAAGAAAATCTTGTAAAACAAATTATTCGGTGTATGTAAAAATAATATTTCAGTTGAAAGATACGTAAAAATCAAATCTAAATTCATATAATGTGCGGTAGCAAACCAAGTTGTAAATCGATGGAATTAACATCTGCTCTTATCTACACAATATCTTTTGATTGTACTTTAAATGAATAAAAATCTTTAATAGATTTCTTTTGTAACTTTTAACACCAATGCTTGAGTTTTATTTTTATTAAATTCATTTGTGCTGTCACTATGTGTAGAAGTTCATTTGGTCTAATGTAAGAGATTTGAGGTTAAATAAATTAATTGAAAGCTAACTTGCTATGCTCTTGGAATCTTTTTATTTAGAAGTAAAATAACCAACTAGCAAAATCTGTGGCAATACGACAAAATAGCTTAAGTCAATTTGTACGATTTTCCAGGAGAAGCGTTTAAAATTGTGGCTTACGCGAAAATCTTATGGAATTTTTGAATCGCGCCTCTACTCTAACAGCCGTAACTCAGCAGTCTCTACAGATATGCAACTAAAAAATTGAGGGAAAATACTTTATGTAATTGGGAACATTTTTCTATAATTAACTCAATTTTGACTTAAGTCGACTTAAGCTATTTTGTCGTATTGCCACAGAAATATTAGCTTAAGTAAATTTAGGATAAAGTGGCAGGCTACAAAAAGCAGCCTCATTTAGGCCAGACTAGGCCCATTGTAATACCACATGGATCTATCATCCCTAGGGAAAGCTACCCCTGGAACCAGTTGGAGCTTGTTATGAAACGCTGTAGGCTGCCGATGCTGACATTGGCTAGCTCGCTTAAATTGTCGAAGGGGTAGGCGCCTAGGTGTCGTCTTCTACGAGAAGAGAGGGAAGAGTTTCCTTCTCTTTCTCATCCATGCAACTTCTACAGAAATCATTTGCTAAGATGCCCATCCTAATTGCATGCCTATCGATGATGTAGTGCCCCGTAATTACACCTACTGTAATTGAGATGAGTAACCTTTTTAAACTGAAATGATGCTGTTTACCACTAACCCCCCTTCCCCCCCCCCACCCCCACCCCCACCACCAAACTAGACGGTCAGCCTCTCTCGCTTTGCTCCAGTGCAAAATACCTAGGCACGGTTCTAGACCCGAAACTTAGTTGGAAACTCAATATAGAACAGCGAATTAAGAAGGCAAGCGTAGCTTTCTATGCCTGTAATAAACCATTCAGTAAGAAATGGGGACTCCAGTCAAAGATGACCCTTTGGATGTACACAGCCATTGTGCGTCCAATTCTTACTTACGGCGCTATCGTTTGGTGGCCAGCTTTGAACAAAACGTACAATATCGACAGAATCAAAAAAGTACAGAGATCGGCGTGCGTGGGTATCACAGGAGCAATGAGGTCTTATCCAACAGATACTCTCAATGTAATCTTGCATCTGATCTCCCTCCAACTACACATCAAAGACACAGCTATATGCAGCGCAGTCCGGCTCAGGGAATATGGATGCTGGACCACAAGGACATATGGTCACGGCAAGGTCCTGGTGACGATAGCAAGTGAACTGGTTGCGTCCTCGACCGACTACACGATACCCAAACTCAACTTCAGAAAATCCTTCTTAACAAAATTCCCTTCCAGAGAAGAATGGAAGAACGGAAGCGTTACCTGCAACTATGATATATGGATATACATGGACGGTTCGAAGATGGACTGCGGAGTCGGCGCAGGCATGTTCTCTGACCAGCTGAATATATCAAGGTCTTTCCGTCTCCCGGACTCTGCTAGTGCTTTCCAAGCGGAGCTTCTTGCGATTCGAGAAGCCTGCGGCCTGCTAAACAATCTTCCAACATCTAACCAAAATATCGTTATTTTTTCGGATAGCCAGGCTGCCATCAAGGCCATTGATGCGGCTTGCATCTCTTCAAAACTGGCATAGCAATGCCGGTTCGAATTGAATCAACAAAGCACTCACTCGAGAATCACTCTCATCTGGGTCCCAGGGCATAGCAACCATGAGGGTAATGAGCGTGCTGATGAGCTGACCAGGCGAGGGTCGGCCCTTAATGGCTCTCTAGCAGAAAGAGTCGACATTTCGCTTGGTGCCGTTAAGGGCTATATTCACATTCACTTCCTCCAGCTAGACAATCGCGGATGGAACAGCCTCACAAGCTGTGTCATATCTAGAAAGACGTGGCCCAGTTTCAACAAACCCAGGTCAAAAGAGCTACTAGACAAACCAAGACCAGTTATGGCCAAAATCGAAGCTATTATCACAAGTCACTGGCCAGTTGGAGACCATGCGGCCAAGCTTGGTATCCCCCACAACACTATTGTAGGAGCTGCAAGGATATTAATGAGAAAGAATCTCTATGTCACTTCCTTTGCAGATGTCCGGCCCTGGCGAGGATCAGACAACAAACTCTTGGCAAACCATTCTTCGAAAATCTGAGAGAGATAGCGGACAAGAGGATTGGAGAACTAATCCTCTTCCTGAACTCCACGGGCTGGGTTTAAACTTAACATCCCTTTTTAACTAACCACTACAATAGGTATACACGAGTCCGTGGTAACAAAACGGCGCACCCTTAGCGCTAATTGGGTTTTTTTTGGACCGCCACTTTAGTATTTTTTAGTATTTAGTATTTAGTATTTATTATTAATTAAGTACCAACATTTATAATAGACTTTACATCATCTTTAAACTATAAATGAGATATGTATATAATTCAAATATTTAAAACTTTACCTACCTACCTAACCTTTTTAGCCCAATAAGGCAGTTGAACCAGCTTAGGTCAGATCTGTCTAGTAATGAGGCACATAGTGCCGTTAGCCCAGCTGCGATTAGTAGCGCTAATGGTGTTGAGCTTAAGTAGCAGTTTCACTGTAGCAAGAGGCATGTCGAGGTTGGCCTTGCTCGACGAGATCCGTAGACAAGTGCCCTGCTTGGCGAGTTTATCGGCCGAGCTGATCCCTGGAATGTCCCTGTGCCCCGGCACCCAGATTAGGTGAATATTGAACTGTTTGGTCATCTGGTTAAGAGACAAGCGACAGTTTAGGGCTGTTTTTGAGTTTAAGGTAACATATTCCAGGGACTTGATCGCATCTTGACTTTCAGTAAAGATAGTAATATCCCGCCTGGATATCACATTGTACTTTAGCCACGACAAGTCATCTTTAGTTGCTATGAGTACCATGAGGTTATCATAAAAACACTAGGCACGAGGTAGCCCCATCGCGATCCCTAGGAAACCTTCACGGCAAAAAACCTAAACCACATCTCCCATACACTTAATTTTCCTACAGAACTTTAATGTATCATTGTTGTGGTTCAAGGACCTTACCTCTTCTAAGTTATTGAAGAAGTATCTTTCAAGGAACCTTAGCCATCCATTATACTTTAACGTATAATTGTTGTGGTTCAAGGACCTTACCTCTTCTAAGTTATTGAAGAAGTATCTTTCAAGGAACCTTAGCCATCCATTATACTTTAACGTATAATTGTTGTGGTTCAAGGACCTTACCTCTTCTAAGTTATTGAAGAAGTATCTTTCAAGGAACCTTAGCCATCCACAGAGTGTTATGTTTTATGTCCTCTGGGACGTGTAGGTCATTGCAGTACCTACAAACATCCGTATTTGATAAACCTAGTTTCATAGCGTGTTTCCTTAGAAGGCAATGGCCAAAGAATATTCCTATAGCTGTTCTTAGCCGTGATCTCTCCAGATTTCCTGCGGTCTTACATAGCCCACACGGCCTTAAACACCCTATGACCATCTTAGATTAGCCATGTCGATGATTCTTTTCCTTTCCTTTCCTTTAGATGGCGCTACAGTCCGGGGTGGACCTGGGCCTCAACCAACAAACCTCTCCAGCCAGCACGGTTACGAGCCAGCTGCCTCCAGTTGCGCACGCCAAGTTGGTTGAGGTCCCTCTCCACTTGTTTGCGCCACCTACCGCGAGGTCGTCCTCTACTGCGCCGTCCGTCCGGGTTGGATTCGAAGACTTTCTTAGCGTGAAGGTTGGGCTCCATCCGCTCTAAATGACCCAGCCATCTTAGTCGCTGTATGTGAACTCTTCTGGCTAAGTCGATGTCCTTGTCCAGGCCGTATAGTTCGGCATTGTACCTTCTCCTCTACTCACCGTCTATGCAGACGGGACCAAAGATCGCTCGAAGAACTTTTCTCTCGAAATAACCAAGGGCATCCTCATCCGGTTTTTTCAAAGCCCATGCCTCTGCGCCATACAGCAGGACTGGGATGATTAATGTCTTATAAAGAGTTACCTTAGTAGTTCGAGATAGGGCTTTGCTACTCAATTGCCGTTTTAGCCCATAGAAACAACGATTGGCAAGAGTAATTCTCCGTGTGATCTCTCCACTCATGTCATTTGCGGAGCTGACCATAGAGCCTAGGTAGACAAAATCCTTTACTACCTCAAAATTGTATCTGTCTATTGTGGCGTTCTGTCCAAGACGCCGATGTTGGGTGTCCTTTTTTGTAGACAGCATATATTTTGTTTTGCTTTCATTGACCGCTAGACCCATCTTTGCTGCCTCGATCTCAATACTCGTAAATGCCCCATTGACGGCCCGCTGAGTTCTTCCGATTATGTCAATGTCATCGGCATAAGCGAGTAGTTGTACAGACTTGAAGAAGATTGTACCTCCGGGGTTGGCTTGTGAGTTTCGTACAATTCTCTCAAGTATTATGTTAAAGAGATCGCATGATAGCGCGTCGCCTTGTCTAAGACCTTTCCTGACATCGAACGGTTCGGTGATGTTCTTACCGACTTTGATGGAGTAGCGAGAGTTCTCCATCGTCATTCTGCACAAACGGACGAGCTTGGCAGGGATGCCAAGACTAGACATGGCTCTGTATAACTCGTCTCTATACACGCTATCATAGGCAACTTTGAAATCGATGAAAAGGTGGTGCGTATCGATTTTATATTCATTGGTTTTTTCCAAGATCTGCCGTAGTGTGAATATTTGGTCAATGGTGGACTTTCTAGGCCTGAAACCGCACTGATAAGGACCTATCAGGTTGTTGACGATCGGTTTTAGGTGTTCACATAGTACGGCAGACAGGATCTTATATGCGATATTTAGGATGTGATTTAGTCGATGATTCTATCAGGAATAATTCCCTTAGCCACGCACCCTGGTGGTTTAGTACTACCAATTTTGTCACTATGTGGCAGCTCTGTTCCTCTTTTGGCCAGCGCTTCGGCTTTTCGTTGCCCTCTATATCGCAGTGTCCAGTTACCCAACATAGTCTGAGTACATAATACCTTAAGTATTCTGCGGTAATTCCTGACGTTCTCAGATTTAATGACGTAAGACTCTAGCGCCTTTAGCGCAGCCTGGCTATCAATGTAGATGGCGATGTTCTTATCTAATCCGATATTGATCCCATCTAAAGTATTTCCGCAGCTTTAAGTACAGCTAGAATCTCTGTAAGGAGCACACAGCATGTGTCCGGAAGTCTCATGGCCATCTGTAGGTCAATATCTCTCGAGTATATATCTGACTCCGTGCTCTCTCTGGTCTTAGAACCATCTATGTATACCATATGTATTGCAATCTCATTGTGGATAGAGACTGTCTCCCTTCGCCAATCCTCTCTAGCAGGGTACGTTACTTTGTATGGTGTGACGAAGTCTAAGGTACCAATGACATCGTCCAACTTGTCAGGGATATCGGGAAATGATTTGCCAAAAACGGAGCTATGCCCCACATTACTAGTTTTGAAGAGCCCAACGCTAGTGAGCCGAAATGCGCTACTGCCGCTTGAAATTTGAGTTGTAGGTCTAGTGGTAAAAGATACAAAGAGATCGCGAGTGCAGCTCCATTTTTTCCCCGCAGTCTTGTTACAAATGAAGAGAGCATTATAAGCTTTGCAGACTCTTTCCTGTATATTAAGTTTTCAGTTTAGTTTCCTGTCTAGCATTATACCTATATATCTAGTGCGATCTGAAAGGGAAAGCTCCAATATTGCCAGCTTAGGTTAGGCAAGGTTGAAGTGGCGGCCAGCTAAAGCCAACACACTTAGACCAATGATAGGTTCGTTGTGATACTACATGGATCATGGAAAATTTCCCTATACCTACTTGTTGAATTAATTGGCGTTTCCGATGAAGCTTCTAGAGAAATCGTTTGAGTGTACACCAAGTCATGTTGCATGCTTGCCTATTAGACAGTGACGACACCTAATGTAGCGCTAATACAGAATCTGAAGAGAGAAAACAAATTCTAAGTGTTTCAGATCCACCTTTGGCCAAATCCGCGTTGTACTAGTTGCCCATCTAAGATTTAATCTCTAGATAGCATTCAGCTTTAATTTAAATTTGCACGTAGCGATTACACGATTCCAAGGACTAGATTGCTACTTGGCTGTCCAAAAAGATGCGGATATCTTTATCATGTTTTTCTCAAGCCAAAATAAGACTTCTTTAATTGTCATCATTTCCGCCTGGAGCACGCTCTAAACTGATCTGGAAGACGGAAGGAGATTAAGCCTAACAACTCCACCCACCTCGTCGTTAGTGTATTGACTTAGCTTCTAGAAATATATCTTCCTCACAGAATGACCTGGAAAGGATAGTAACTTCGAAGGTTTTGTCAAAATTTAGCTTGGGAGTGATTCTATGTCTATGTCTATGTTTCCGGAAGCGATTTTGTAATTATTCAGATTGGAGGCATAGCCAAATTCTTTACTGGACCACTGTGAGATTAATTTAAGACAAACGGCTGCACTAGCTACCATTTACCTATCAAAGATGTCGAGGGGTGTCAGATGAAACAAAATGTGAAGTACTGAAGGTGCCGCTCGAAGCGCTCCGCTTATGCACAAACAAGCTGAAGGCTGAACTTTGCTCAGATTGTCACGATTTGTGGTTTCATCTAAGACAGCTCACCACACGACTACCACTTATGTAAGTATTGATCTTATAACAGAGATGTAGAGCCTGTGAGTTATACGGGGTTGCGTGCCCTATTTGTTCCTAATAGCCTTTTTGCAAGAGAAAAGTGCCACGATAGTCTTCTTGGCTATTTCTTGCATGTTGACTTTCCTATCCAAAATAAGACACACATATTTTGCCTAGTTGAAGAAAGTTAAGCTTATACCATTTAGGGAGGCAGGGTCAATAGACGGAGTTTTATATTTCCTAGAAAAGAGAACTGGTTCAGTTTTGTAAATGTTCGCACCCAAACCACACTGCCCATCTGGTTAGCTTATTGAATCGTTTTGTAGGAGTATTTACATAGGCTACAACAACGTCATCCAATCACTGTGCGTCCCTCATCTTCCAAAATTATCAGCAGTTGATTGACTATCAAAATCCAAAGGAGAGGTGATAGGACGCCAGCTTGTGGGGTGCCTCAACTAACAGATCTTCTAGTATCTGCAATTGCTGAAGTGTTGACGTCATTAATAGCGCTTGCTATGTTTACGAATACCACCATTGTACACTCCTTGTGATGCAGGGAATATTCGATACGTACTCAATGGCGTTTCTAGTGATTTACATTTGCAATATGCATTTTGAGCCACAGACAGAAGGTGCGTATTAATACTGCCACATAAATGGATATCAACCAACCGTTTTAGTGCTTCTAGAAGGAATGATGATAGACGAATGGCTAACAGGTCTTTTGGATTTACGTGATAAAATTTACCAGCTTTGGGCATGAAAACTACCTTAACTTCTATCCATACCCGTGGAATGGAGACCAGGTCTAGACAAGATAAAATTTGATGTCTTTGGCAATTTCTTTTTGTAATTTTACCTTCTCAGTAAAGAGTCGTCAAAATTCCTTTCATCCGAAAACAATTGCTAGAGCCAAAGTATAATCTGAATGATTCAGCAGTAAAAATCATAATCCTTTATACTCCCTTGACCTGCCGAATCGTAATGTATTTTTACTTATACTAAACAGTCTTTTACGAACACAGTTCAGTTCCATTCCTGCTTATAGCTTCACCCATAATACTTCAACTTCTATAAGTTCCGCTTGTTCCGTTTTCGAATAGCGTGTCTCTCAATTTGAATGCCAAACAATGGACGTCAATAAATTTTAGTGAAAGTGTACACTTGTACATGCAATCCGAAACCATCATCAAATGCTAATCCAAAACTCTTCACATCTAAGGCTACAGTCAAACCATAAATAAATTCCCCACTCCCAGTGCAATAACTTACCTGCTGTGATGTGGATGAGGTTTCCTTAAGACTACTGCTAGAACTAGAACTAGTATTGATTAAATTCTGTCTGGTGTTTGATGATGTCGAGCTAAGGGTACCACCACCACCAGCGGGACCACCACCGGTCACCGTTGGTGTAGTTGTCCCCCCATTGCCAACCGCCGATGCGGTTGTGTTAGCTGTGACAGCAGTAGGACCAATGGTGCCATTTTTCTTATGGAAATTTTCTATTAAAGATGCTGCCGGACTGACATGCTGTGTGGTATCCGAGAAGTCAGACATCTAAAAAGATACAAAACAAAAGATACACATAAATAAAAGAATTTCTACTAATCCATATTTAATATAAAAGATACGAAAAGTATCTGTTGCATGCAGTTAATTACAGACTAAAGGCGGAACGATTAATCTGTCTACTATTCTGGCACGTACAACACCTTATCTTCTTCTTTTTTTTAAATGATCAGGAAAAAAATAAATAAATCTCCATGAAAGTGGGATTGGTCGCGAACTCAATCAATTAACAGTTTCAATCAAGCGATTCCATTACGGTCAGATACATTTCACTGGAACTGAAAACCTCTGCTAAATGGAAATGCATTTCTCTGCAGTGCAGTGCCGGCCAATAAGCCTCAGCTGATAAGAAAAGAGAAAATTAAAACGTGATTTGACTGATGATTCATTTGATGTATCTAATGCCGGTCACGTGGTCAGGAAATGCCGGCCTGATGCACTACACAATGGTCAGTGTCCCATCCCATTGCGGTGCAATGGCGACGACGACAGAGCGAAAAAAAAATATTAAAAATTTCACAATTTGAATAAATTAAAACAAATTAAATAGACAGAGAGCCAAACCTACTACGGGTATGACACCAACAGGGTTCTGTGCAAATAGACAATGAAACTGGTTGCAATGAGCCATCAAGTGGTAGACAGTTTTACGAGCTGGGTTGAGTATTTATGGGGCCGCTGTGCTGTGCTCTGTGTCGCTAGAGACTAGGAGGCCAACACTCATGGGTGGGGAGATTATAATTAGTTTTGACAACAATTTGCCGGTTTTTATTTTATTTTATGATCCATGCGAGAGGTGTTGGAAGTATAATGAGTGTATTAGGGGCATTTGGCATATTTTTATGGTTAAAGTGTGGAATAACTTCCTTAATTGTCTAATATGGCATACAGCAATTAAATGCTTCATAGTCGTAATAGTGGCTTCTTCGTGTTGAAGCTATGTTCTGCCTAATGGAGGATTATGGAACAATAGTCTAAAAGAGGTTCCTTTCGCTGTTTGACATAGATATTCAGGAAATTAAAGCAGGCAAGTGCGGGAAGATTAATGCTCTGGGACTTTAGTTACCTGCCATGTAGACCATCAGCTGTGTCAAATCTACGAACGTATTCCAGCTTTTTGAATAATTGATTGACAAGTGTCTTCTATCAGCTATTGACATTCACACAGAAAATGTTTTTTTTCCCCCTGCAACGTCTGCTCTACTCCTTTTGTATCACTTCGAGATGCGCCCACATACGTACTAATGTTATGATCAGTAATGTTGCCAGAGATGGCTCATATACATCTGCGGATAAGCTCAACTAGAGAAAAGAAACTTCTTTTGCCAAAGAATGTCAATGAAGTTTACACTGTGCTCAAATATGTCTAGGGACAAATGTTAGGGCCTGTCATGGGATGAAATACCAATAGGTTCGATACGTATAATATGAGTAGAGTCAATATTATGTTTAGGTGCGACTTGCAAAGTTTAACTAGACTTGATCTGACTTCCAGTGACTCCAAAGCGTGACTACCATCTCATAGCAACTTTTTGACGACGTTTTCTTCTTTGGTTGTCCCTAGATAACGCATCTAATAAGCCTTTGTTAGTTCTAAGGGAACGATTGATTCAGAGAGTTTCGCAGCAAACCTCAGCTCTTATGCTTCCCTTTTGAAACCATCAGTGTAAAATGTGTGGTATTCACTGTAAGCAAATGGGTACAGCCAGAGTCATATAATAGAGTTCTATCTATGTGCTAGCAACCTCACAATAAATTAGAATGGATGTGCGCCCCGTGTGCTAATGGCCGCAGACCCACTTGCCTAAGACGCGTTTTTAAACTACATTATCAAAGTGGGTATCTATCTCATGATGCTACTATCTGGATGAATAATTTTAAGGTTTTTGTCTGATTTAAGTGATATGTCAACTGCCTTCCACTAGATCTTTGAGGCTCTTGATGCAAATAGACGTAACAGCTTTCGTATACTGGAGGGCCTACTATTAGGAGCTCACCCACATATTGAGAAAGTGACCGTACCTTTCCAAGCTTAGTTCGGAGTTTAAAAATAACCCGGCATATCTATTACTTGAGGTTTTACAGACTAGCATGTTGAGACTATTATCTTCCAGTATTAAAAAAAATACGAACGGCAAAGAGCCATATGAGTGGCAAGACAGAGTGTAGTTTCCTACACCTTCCAGACAGCTTGCGCCGTCTACCAAGGCAAAACGTTACACACTTGCAGAGGGGACTATAGAGAAGAAAATAATAGAATTTTGATTACATAGCACAGGGTGCATCAAAAATATTATAGAACACACCTCGGAGATGAACACGAAAATGTACAATTTTGAATTCGAAGAAAACGAGGCGTTTCAAAGAACGGTTTCATCAAGCACGCATGTGCTTCTCTACACCTTTAATCATTCTATGCTCCAAAATCAAAAATCTGTCTTTTCTGAAATCCTACCCATAACTCTTTCTGCAAGTAAGCACAGTTTTGTCTCGGACATCTCGTACTTTTATGAAAAGTTGCGAGTACTCTTAGCAATATTTGCTTTACTGTGCTCTCGGACCTATTGTCTTAGTTTTTGAATCAAAAAAGAACAGATGCAACGATTTGGCTACTGATGATCACAGAATCGAACAGGAAGTACATGCCGATGCTTTTTTGGCCAGGTTGGCTAGAACTATATTTAAATCGAAGGATTGATAGAAGACAGCTGTTGTCAGTAATATTTTTTAAGTTGTTACTAGCTAGAGATACTGGAAATGATTGATGATTTAGACTGGTCAAGGCTCTGGGCAAAAGACTATATGTCGTTACTAATAGTAGGACTATAGGCGAACCCCACATGCGAATCAGTAGAAAAGCACTGAAGTGAAGGGGTTATGATCTCTTATTTTCGGATCATAACCTCGCCGAAATAGGAAGAAGAAGACTAATAGTAGGACTATAGAACCTCTTTGTTTACCGAAGCCGAATGGCTTTCCCTAATCGAACATAAATCCTTGTGTGAGCTAAGCGTATCTTAATATGGAAACGATTTCAACTGTCGTTCAAAAGCACCCCATCATCTGTATCTTAGAAACCGGGGGTTAGACACTGAAGCAATAGACCTATAGAACAAAGATACTGAAATTTGTATTATTGGTTTATCTCGTCTTACCCTTAAGACATAGTCAATGCTTCTTCGCAAACACACGTACAGTGGCCTTTCATTATTTTCTTTCTTTTCAAACTTAGCATACTTTAATAGACCATAACGTTTACGACTCTCATAAAATTATAATAGAACCTTAAATCAAACACCATTCCATTTGGCACGCGCGAACCTGGTTTGGTCAGCTACAAACATTTCTACAATTTTCAGCATTTAAACTCCCCAATGACCTTCTCACGTTCTAACATTCTAGAACAAAACTTCTTTGTCTCCATATCAAATAAACTACTAAAAGTCACTTCTTTCAATTTCTAATAAAATTAGCAAACATATTCTAGCGTATCAAACGTTCTCCAATTTGTATGTCAATATTTGCCAACCACACACACTCTTGAGAGTTTATTTCTCCCCGAGTTATACCAAGAAAATTCGAGTATAAACACACAAACGTGTTTGTTTTCCAATGAAAAATAAAACAAAAAAAAAAAAAACACGCCGCCAACTTTCGTGTACACTATCAATTTGCGGCTTAAGTGCCCCACCCACCACACACCGCACTCTATACAGCCGTGTATCTATGTATCACCAAGTGGCGCGCAACTAATTTTCCCATTTTCCACTCGCCGCTGGACAACCAGCTGGGCTAACAAAGAGGCTGTCTATCCCACAAGTTGTTGAACACTGTGGATGAGCAAATGTTTCTTTTAGATACTCAACATGAGACTGCACAACTGGCAAAATTAAGATAGAGATCGCGATCGCGAGCAAACACATGTTTGCTGATTTTTATACCCAAGTCGTGATCGTATGCGAGTTTTTAATTTTTTTGCGAGGAATTCATAAATATTTCGATAAATAAACAAATCAAATGGAAATTTAAAAAAAATAAAAAACTTTATAAACATGTTGCCACACGTAAGCGATTCTACGTGCTTATGCAACACTCGGTTCCCGATGTTAACTTGAAATTCCACGGATAGAAGCTATGCACACTTGCCTGCCAACAGTGAAAAGTTCGAGTCAAGATAAGCCTGCCATTTGAACTTGACAGTGTACACATGTTTGTCGTTCCGGCTAAATCAGAACTTTTGAACAAACATCGTGGATTGACATATTATTAAATAATCAGACGCATTTACTTATGAAAGGTGTGTGTTCTGTGGCAGTTGCACGGCAAAATGTCAAATGGAAATGATTAATTGCCCAACGCGATATCTTGATATCGGCGTGTATGGGGAGTGTGTACAAGCAGAACCAGGTTATCGAGATCATATCAGGGCTAGGTAAACGAAAGTCGTTTACTGCCTTAATAAAGTACTTGTGATATGGGTAAGGCAAATCCAGACGATTCAGTCATTGTTTCCAGAACTTTTTGGAACTCAAGAAAGTTACCTCATTGTGCTGGATAAGATGACTTCATAATTTAGGTCGGTGGAAGCACATACCTGTATTAAGTTCGAACAGTTGTCAAGCAAAAGGTCGAAGAATTTCTGGGAACAAGGTTTTGCTCTAGAAAGTGCTTGGTCGAGCTGGTGAGAAGAGGTGGTCATAAAGTCTATGGATCTAAAGTTGAAGTGTAAGCTACGAACGTTGAGAACTGTACATCCATCGTTGATGGATTCTCGTTCCGATTCGTCGATCAATTACTAAAGATATTTGGGCTCTTAGATAAGTGATATAGCGCTACTGGCAAAGTAGTACATAATAAGCTACCAAATACATGGTAAGGGCCAGTTATCCGATAATATATAAGTAAATACCATTAGTTTAGTAAAATTGCAACAAATAACTTCGACTACTTTACTTTATTTTGCTAGGGCCTTGTACGCACTGCGACCTGTAAGATCTATTGTGCCAGCCCGGTGTTTAGCTGAGAACTTGGTTAAGGCTCTTGATAAACCTCAACAAAGCTCCAGGCTCAATATTCCAAAGGTCAGAGGGACTCAATAATGCCCTTCCGATATGGAGAAGTTTTTTTCTTGCGGCTATAGGGCATTGACAAATAATATGTTCTGCTGTCTCTTTTTGCTCTCCACATAGCCGGCATTCGTCTGTATCTGCTACTTCTATCTTGTGCAGATGGTACCTGAGTGGGCAATGACCAGTCAAGTGGCCCGTTAAGGTTCTTAGGTCTGCTTTGCCTGTCTTAGGCCCTTCAGTTTGGCCCAGTACTCTGCATGATGATCATCTTCCCGTTTCTTTATTTTGATGTTTACGCTACTCCGTGCCACTCCAAAATCGGGTTCAGGACCGACTAGTGGGCCATTAGCGCCTCTTCTCGCTAAGCAGTCCGCCCGTTCGTTGCCCTCGAAGCCTTCATGTCCTGGTATCCAGGCCACAGTGACTGTGTTTTTCGATGCGAGTTCTTCGAGTAGGTTTAGACAGTCCCATACAAGTTTTGATTCTACCGTGAACGATTTCAGAGCCATAAGTGCTGCCTGGCTGTCCGAGAGGATATAGATATGAGTACCCTCGACCCTTCTTCGCAGACATTCTCGTACACAGAGCTCGATTGCATGGACTTCCGCCTGAAATACTGTTGGTGATTTCCTAAGCGCTGCTGCACGTTGGAACCTGGGTCCATAAACCCCTGCACCAGAGCTACCGTTTTCCAATTTGGAACCATCTGTGTACCAAGCTTGAGAGTTTGGTAAGATTACAAGTCCTTCATTCCTCCATGTGTGGCCGTCACCTATAACCATATTAAATTTCCGGTATTTCTTGATCATAGTATCTGGGATTTTGAGAATAGGGTCATTTTGTATGTAACCTAGAATCTTCGACTAATTGTACTATCTGTGGCATGAGATTTTCATATTTCCGCAAGATAACTGCATACTAGGCGAACCCCACAGGCGGATTAGTAGAAATGCTGTGAAGTGGGACGGTTATGATCTCTTGTTTTCGGATCATAACCTCACCAAAATAGGAAGAAGAAAAACTGCATACCGTGCTATTGCGAAGCTGATGAACTCGCTCGATAATGAATAGACAAAACTGGGTTCGTGTGTCATTTGTTAAGTATCTCATCTACGGATATGCTGACGCAATGACCATGGCGGAAGTACGATGGACGTAACTGGACCAATGCCGCTATGTTACTTGGGCCAATACTGCATCAAAAAAGATATACCAGGCTTCTGAAATGAAGAAGAGGAACTCTCTCTAATTAACTAATGTCATCACCGAACTTAAGGTGACAGAGAGGCAGATATCTCTTCAAGGATCTAAATTATCTCAGTAATGCCTGCACGATTTAGTTAAACTCTTTCAACGCAATAATTAAATGGAAAAAATGATTGGATGTCGCTTTAAGAAAATACTACGAGTAGATAGAAATGTGATTGAAATGGAAATAAAAAAGTTAGAATGTACATAATACCAGTATATGTCAACTGTAACAAATGAATGAATGACTTCACTAGTTTATATAACTTCTTGTTGGAATTTGGCAACCCTTCTAGTACAACCTTTGCAGAATGGAATAGTATCTAGAGTTCAGAATGCTACTTATAGCAAAATATCTTTGTTTCTTGAGCTCCAATTTTGATACATCGGTTTGCGACATGAAAGTGTGATTTAGATAAAATATTGCTAGTTTTGCTCTTTGCCAAAACTCGTTACCTTAAAATAGATTGCAAACCGTCTACATCCTAAATTTAGTTTTAAAAAAAAAATTAAATCTTCCAACAATTTCCCACAAAAACTGTGTAAGGACCAACCTCAACAACTTTAAATCCCATCGCAAAACCTTGTCGTTAAACCTTCGACATCCCTATTCGCCTTGTTCTACTTTCCCTCGGCTCGTGTGTGTTTACCATGAAAGCGAATTAATGTCCGCCAATCACGCAATCATTATGTGAAAATCACCTTGAAATTGAAGAAAATTCGCGGAAAATATATTTTTTTTTTATATATTCCATTTCACAACCACCCCAATGACAGTGAGTGAAAGTTGATGTTCATTTACACACTCGAATAGGTGGAAAGTTGACAAGGAGAGGCAGAATCCTGAGTCCATGGTCGCCGTGAATATGAAATAGTTTTCGGCTCCTTTTTTGATTTATTACGGAGCTAAAGAAAGAATTTTGT
This sequence comes from Brachypalpus laphriformis, assembly GCA_945910035.1. NCBI lineage: Eukaryota > Metazoa > Arthropoda > Insecta > Diptera > Syrphidae > Brachypalpus > Brachypalpus laphriformis. Next base: position 44,086,337 of record OX246756.1, read on the forward strand.
TAGCCATTTCGTGTGTTTTCTAGGATTGGCGACGACAACAGCGATGAGCCTCACCTACAAAATAATTTTCGGTCTCCTTGAAGAGTTCAACACGAAGGTTTGTTTACCTTTCTGGAATGTGCTTTCCTCGATGTCGTGTATTGCTTTTCACCACCCTCGGGCACGTGCCTTATGTGATTCATAGAGCTCTCAAGAAATCTTCTAGAGATAGATTAGCATGTCTATAATTAGAATTATCTGCCAAATGGCTCTAAATGGTCAAGACCAGAGCTACGCTTAATAGCGTGATTTTCCAAAATCGGTAACGACGTTAGCACTCCGCCTACACGAGGTTTTTTCGAATGTCTTGATGATGAATTCCATCTTAAAGATTGACATAAATCATTTGCGTTGATGTTATTTGTCTTTACGGTGCGAAGTTCGCATTGAAATGCAGTTCCTTGCTGCTTTGTTTGGACTCAATTTGCATCCACACACATGGATTCGAGGAAAAGTCCCATTACGTTCGAGTAATTGATCGCAATCGTGCGCCCGTTGAGGTCGTACAAGATCAATAGCTCGAGGCTATTACCAGTGTACGACTGGCTGAAGGGTCCTCAATGTGTGTTACAATTATTCATCAAAACGATAATCATTCGAATGAGTTGGCAAAAAAATAAAAAATAAAAAATCTAAAGAAAAACTAGATTTGCTTAACAACTTGACGCCACAAAGTGGGCGATCAGGAAAGATTGTGTTTCTGTGAGACTTACGTCCAAAGAGCAGCCATGCAGTGATGAATAGACACGGTTTGTGCGCGAATATCGTTTGAAAGGCACAACATCTAGCAAAACAACAAAACCCATCCACCCACGGACTTTTTGCAAATGAGTTACGCCTGTTAGAGTGTTATGGCGACTTGCATATTTTAAGCCAAAGTTAAATGAGTTTAACAACTCATTTTATGTTGAGGGAATAATTTAAATTGGGAAGAAAAAAATCAAATTGTAGACAGGTTTTAACCCATTTTGGGGCAGTAGTAGCAATGCCTAAATCATGAGAAGAATAAAGGGAAAAGTACCACCCTTAGGACTCGAAAGTCAAGTTGATCCCACTTGTAACTCAAAGGAGGCTGAGTACTTCCTTCACAATTTCATTGTTCTCGAAATGCGCAGTAATTTTGACAGACTGAACGCAAGTTACCCCTTTCGTCAAAATTCTCTGTAAACCTTAGCATTCGAAAACTCGGAACTACAGCTTATTGCAAGAGATGGATTCTGTGGCTGCACTGTGACTTTGGAATTGCCTTATGGGTAATGTTCTATGGCTTCGTCAACTGCGCAATAAGTTACTGCCGACCACATACTTCAAAACTATATAAAAAAAAAAAAAAAACAAAGCTGCAGTTGGCACTTCGAGATGATAAACCTTCGTCGGCGAACCCCACAGGCGGATCAGTAGAAATGCGGTGAAGTGGGAGGGTTGTGATCCCTTGTTTTCAGATCATAACCTCGCTGATAAAAGAAAGAAGAAGAAGAAACCTTCGTCGGCATCTTTAGCAAAATCATGAAACCCTGACGCAAGCAAAACACTTAAGTACTCGTAAGTCCCATGCACTCATCGCCTGAGTTCGACAAGTTTTCACATAAAACCTCCATTTAACAGAATACTTAGAACAGAAGGTCTTTCAATACCAACAACATTTCTTTAATAGAGTCCGTGTTGGGAGACGTAGCTGTGGAGAAGTTAAGTAATTCCAACGACACAGTATTATTATTATTATTTGTGTAGGGTTATTTTGCACTGCGACCTAATGGTCTCTTGTGCCCCCTGCTAATACCTTGGGGAGGTTTGTTCCCTCGTTAGAGCCCCCTTCGCAATTGCAATTCCTGAGGAATTGTGTTTGAAGGTCATATGCTCTTACTTTGCCTTGGCGAGAATAGTTCACCGTAGAGCTCTTTCTCCAGACCAGTTTCTTTTAAGAATCTGAGAATGAGAAGTGGGTCCATGGTTGGCATATCCTCTTCTGATACTTGGTATTTGCCCAAGTATTTCAATCTTTTGTGGGTCAGTGCCCCACAGGAATCCAGAAGGTGCTCCAGAGTCTCACATGACTCGTTGCAGAATCTGCAAAGGCCTTCATTTGTTATACCTAGTTTCCGTAGATGCTCCCTGAGTTTGCAGTGCCCCGTTAGGAAGCCTGTTAGGATCCGTAGGTTATTCTTGCTAAGGCAGATGCAGGCTTCGAATCTTTTCCGGTTGTAACATCCCAGTAGTTTCTTAGCCTGCTTCAGGCCTGTGGTGTTTTTCCAGGTTCTTGCCCTGTCTTCTCTCTCCATTTTCCTGAATTTCTCGCGTATGGTGTGTTCCCCCATTCCACAGAATGGTTCAGGTCCAATGAAGGGTTCTGCAGCCCCTTGTCTTGCCAAGGCGTCCGCTGCTTCTGAGTGCTTCTGAGTGCTTGGTCCTTGGCCCAAATACGCCCGCCCCTGTTCCCTCTCCAGTTCTCGAACCGTCTGTATACCACTTTATCGTGTGGCTGCCCAGTCCGTACATCGTGGATTCGTTGCTCCACTCTTTCTTGTTACTTAACTTTGTACTAAAGTTTTTCCCAAAATTAAATTTCCTGATACTGTCGTCCCTGGGGACGGCCAGAAGGGGAAGTTTTTTGAGAAGTGCATCGTATTCTCTCATACCAACACATTTCTCCCTTCCGATACCTTTTGCCATCCATAGGATCGTTCGCTGTGCATTTTGCTCCACTACAAAATGGAGCGGTGTTAGCAGGAGTACTTCCATGGCTGCAGTTGGACACGTTCGCATGGCTCCGGTGATGCAGAGGCACGCAAGTCTTTGCACTTTAGTGAGTGTCTCCCTCTTAGTGACTAGAAGAGTTCGCTTTGTCCATGCTATTGTTCCATAAGTGATCATTGGTCTCACAATGGCAATGTACATCCATCTTAGTTATTTGGACTAAATCCCCAAGACATACCGGCTAGGCTCCTGCATATCATTAGAGCACGGGTAGCTATTAAAAATACAAATCAATACACCAGCGATATTTAAACTCAAATCCAACAAAGCTGCTGGAGCCGACGGCCTTGCTGCTGAATTTTTCAAGGCAGGAGGAGATGAGGTTTGCTGGATGCTGAAGAAAGGAGACCCTCTGAACTGCGCCAACTACAGAGATATAAGTGTCCTCAACATCGCATATAAGATCATGTCTGCCGTATTATGCGAACGCCTAAGGTCCCTATTACTGCGGTCGGCAAAGTCCACCATTGACCAAATATTCACACTACGGTAGATCTTGGAAAAAAAACCATGAATATAAAATCGATACGCATCACCTTTTCATCGATTTCAAAGTTGCCTATGATAGCGTGTACAGAGACGGGTTATACAGAGTTATGTCTAGTTTCAGAATCGTTACCAAGCTCGTTCGTTTGTGCAGGATAACGATGGAGAACTCTCGCTGCTCCATCAAAGTCGATAAGAACACCACCGTGCTTGTAAAACACAATAGCAATTCTTACTTTACACCTGAGATTTTGGACTTAAAAATGAACGTGATGCTACATACAGGAAATGGAATTTTTTTCCTTCTCCCAGAATTTTTCGAATATTTCAGAATTCTAAAAAACCTTGTGTGCTCAAAGATTAAGCAAACCAAGCCGAGTTTTTTTTAGCGAGCGTCTTAATTATAAGTTTCCAAACAAAATCTTGTGGAAGAACCTACGCCAGCAAGGAATATGTGGTAATGCGAATCTGGCGATGGATAACGTTGATCCAAATCAGCTGAATCAAGACTTTGCTAAAATACAATCGGCATCAAGCGCTAGCGCATCTCCGTTAATCGAATCTAATGGTTCCTTTGAATTTACCAGAGTTAAGCAAATGGATGTTGTTAGAGCTATTCTTAAAATAAAGTCGAAAGCTGTTGGTTTCGATGGGATCCACCCTCATTTCATAAAAATGATTTTGCCGTACATTCTTCCCGCAATCACACACATCTTTAACGCTATTATAGCCACATCTACTTTCCCGATGTCTTGGAAGATCATTTCCATCCTAAAAAAGAAAACAACAAGGAGTGCACCCGCAGAATATCGACGCACGGCAATCCTCCCTTGTCTGTCTAATATCTTGGAAAGGTCCGTCCACTTTCAATTGTCTGCCTATCTTCGACAAAACAACTTTCTTTGTTCATATCAAGATGATATAATTCTCAAATCGCCGTTCGGATTCGGCATTCAAAAACTGTAGGTCCCTTCCATTCGTGTGAAAAATATAACGCACAAAACATGAGTGGTTGCGAGAAGCTAGGCCCTGGCACTTTAAAGAGCTGTTGCGCCAAATATTTGTTTGTTTGTTTGTTCATATCAATCTGGTTTTAGGCAGCATCACAGTTGCACTTCAGCATTGCTTAAGGTAACAGATGATAAAGGCTATTTTATCATCCTGACATTATTAGACTTTTCCAAGGCATTTGACACGGTTGACCACGGGCTCCGGACCACGTTGTTTGCTTTCTCCTCATCCGCGGCTAATTTTGTTCTATCATACGTCTCGGACCGCAAACAAGGCAAATCTAATTATCAAATCTAGATGTCTGGTTTAGTAAACATTATGCTGAGATAACCATATTCGGACGTCAATCGGCAAAATTTATGGCTGTCTCAGCACTGTCGCAGAGCTACGCACTAACAAATACAAAGCTATTGTTGGTAAGATCGCTTCTTGTGCCAATAATATTGTACAGCTGTGAATTTTTTTGTTATAATAGCGCTCTCATCCAAGCTATAAGTTGCATTTAACAATATAACACGTTATGTATATGGGTTAAAGCGATATGACCATGTTTCTGCGTACTCTAATAAGATTCTTGGATATATTGTACATTAGACAAGTATCTTGACTTTTGTACACTCAAGTTTCTACAAAAATCATAAGCACTAAACAGCTTCCTTATTTATACGATATCCTTAATTTTTTTCAATCAATTTACAAAGTCCGTACAACAACTCATTTACGCCGATGACATTGACATAGTCGGAAGGAGTCAGTGTGGCGTTTGCGAGCATTGAGACGAAAGCAACAAATATGGGTTTAGCGGTCAATGAAAACAAAACAAAATATATGCTGTCTATAAAAAAGAACAACCAACATCGGCGCCTTAGACAGAACGCCACTATAGACAGATATAATTTCGAGGTAGTACAGGACTTTGTCTCCCTTGGGTCTATGGTGAACTCCGAAAATGACATCAGTGGGGAAATCAAACGAAGAGTTACTCTTGCCAATCTCTGTTTTTATACGCTAAGAAGGCAATTGAGTAACAAAGCCCTATTTCGAGCTACTAAGGTAACTCTGTATAAGACACTTAACATTCCAGTCCTCCTGTATGGCGCAAACGCATAGCGCCAGAAGGTATCACCATCTTTATCGACAGCCAGGCAGCTACAAAAACGATTACTGCCATAGAAATTAAATCGAAGCTTGTGAAGTATTGTCGAGAAAAGCTCATGGTTCTTGGAACACAGCACAAGGCATCGCTCTGCTGGGTCCCTGGACATGAGGGTATCCCAGGCAATGAGAAAGCTAATAAAATAGCAAGAATAGCCTCAGAACAAGTTGACCCCCGTGTGTGTATCCCGCCTTGCACACTAAAGCTCATTGCAGGGAATAAATCCATTAAAGGGACGAACACAAGATGGACCTCCATGGAAACTTGTGCCACCACGAGGAAGCTATGGCTATCCTTCGGCAAAGCTACGACCGAGAGAATTACTCGGAAAGATAAGAAAATCCTTTCCACCCTCGTGGACATCATCACGGGGCGCAACACTCTGCGGTACTACTTGAAGAAACTACGCCTGACGGAGGAGTAACTCTGTAGAGGCTGTGGTGGCGAGGGAGTTTTTGAGGACAATACCCACTTCTTGTGGTTCTGTCCGGGTCTTCAAGACTACAGGAAAAATTTCCTTGGTAAATATTTCTTCCAGGATCTCGAGGAGCTTTCCGGCGTTTCGACAGGAAAGATGAAGCTAAGAAGGTGGTAAATGAGAAGAAAGCGACTTTCAAAGCTTGGTCAAAGTGCTCCTCTAATAATAGTGACGAAAAAGCTCGCCTCGAAATGGAATACAGATGTTGCAAGAAAAAAGCGAAGAAGAAGTGCGCCCAGCTTCAAGCAGAGAGTACGGAGGGCCTGTATCGGGAGCTGGAGAAAATATCTTCCCCAGTTGCTGATGCAAACCAGGCTATCCAGGAGCTGCGAAGATACAATATGAACAAGAGCGCAACCATCTTCAAAATAGCCGCCCAAAGAAGGAGGAATGCTGAGGAGATTCGTTCGCCAAAGTTCATTAACAATGCTCATGGCCAGCTTCTTGTGGATGACGACAAAATTCTGCAGAGGTGGCGGCAGTATTGTGAAGAACTTTTAAATGAACAGTTTCCCCGGCTATACTTTCCAAGAGCCACCCCTAACTGTGAGATATACCCGACATTACAGTCGAAGAAGTTACTGAGGCGGTCAAATACTCCAAGAAATGAAAAGCGGTTGGGCCAGACGAGATGCCCTCTGAGTTCTGGAAAAGATGGGAGACGTCGGGTTCAGATGGCTCAGAATTCTCATCTCCAAATTCGTGAGAGGTGATCCAATGCCGAATCAATGGGGGGAATGTTACCTTTTCCCTACAAAGGCAAGGGTGATACGCGAAACTGTGATAACTACCGTTCGATCAAGCTGATGTCACACACCATGAAGATGGTTGAGCGGGTATTAGGTGGCCGACTGCGAAAAATAATAGGGCTATCTGATGATCGGTGCGGGTTTGTCTCGGGTAAACCAACCACAGATGCAATCCAAAGTATTAGGATCATAATGGAAAAACATCGTGATTCCTTAAGGGATTTGCATATTGTATTGGTGGACTTTAAAAAGGCATTCGACAGACAACCACGAGATCTGATATGGGTGGCGCTAAGACATCGAGGGGTTCCAGAAACCTATGTACAGGTGATCATGGACATGTACGAGGGAGCAAAGACAAGAGTAAGATGCCCCGCTGGAGTAACCGAAGAGTTCCCAATCAAAGTCGGTGTGCACCAGGGAAGCGTTTTAAGTCATTTGCTCTTTAGTACAGTCCTTGATTATCTGCTCGAAGGTAAAGTGACGGACTCCAAGGTACACCAGTTATTCTTTGCTGACGATGGAGCCATCATAAGTGAGGATCCTACATCTCTGCATCGAGCTCTTGATGTATGGGTGGACGCTCTGGAGGGAAATGGGTATAGCATTAGTTCGAAAAAGACAGAGTACTTGTGCTGCCCGTTCTCTGATCCACTCAGGCCTATTCCAGACATTTATTTGAATGGAACAGTGCTTCCCAAGTGCGAAAAGTTTAAATATCTGGGATCTATGATCAATAGCAAAGCAACTTGTGATGATGACATCAATCATCATGTAAGCGTAGGGTGGATGAAGTGGCGAGAAAATTCCGCTATCTTCTGTGACAGAAAAATGCCACCTTAGTTGAAGGGAAGGCACAATATTAGACGATGTACAAAACGTATGAGAGTAAAGTAAAGGCAGCTGAGATGAAGATGCTTCGCATGACAGCAGGAGTGACAAAGCTTGATCGAATAAGAAGTTCGAAGATCCGTGGAAGCTTTCACATCAAGGAAACCATCGTACAAAAAATAGAGCGCGACCGGCTCAGCTGGTATTGCCACGTACAAAGAAAGGATCATTTGAACCCTGTTAAAAACGCAATATCAATGCACGTTCCAAAGACATCGCGATGTAGGAAAGGCAGGCCTATAAACGTCTGGATCAGACAAATGCGACGACATTGGCATTTCATTGGCCTCAGTAACCGAGTGATCCAAAATCGGCAGGCCTGCCGATATTTTCTGAGGTCAAATAGGCGAATCCCACAGGCGGATCAGTAGAAATGCGGTGAAGTGGGAGGTTTATGATCCCTTGTTTTCGGAGCATAACCTCGCTGATAAAAGGAAGAAGAAGCAAAAGACAGGAAAGATGCATTAGGGTAGTTTGAATGCAGAAACGAAGTAAGTGACTGAGTTTTGTATAATTTTTTGCCGGTTTGCACTATGTCTCAATGGGTAAGGGATTACTTTTTCCCCTATGGGTATCACAATGGATCAACGCTTATCTGACTGTGGCAGAGAGCACCTCTCCCTGTCAGTCCACATACCTAACCTAACCTATGGCGCAGAGGCATGAACTTTGTCAAAATCAGACGAGCCAGATGAATTCTCATACAGCGACTTAGGTGGCTGGGTCATATAGAGCGGATGGAGCCCAACGTTCCAGCCAAGAAAATCTTCAAATCCATCCCGGAGCAGTAGAGGATGACCTCGCGGTAGATGGCGCAAACAAGTGGATAGGGACCTCAACTAACTTGGCGTGCGCAACTGAAGGCAGCTGGCTCGTAACCGTGCTGGTTGGAGGGTTTGTTGGTTGATGCCCAGGTCCACCCTGGACTGTAACGCCACCTAAGTAAGCAAGTAAGTCATAAATGTAAGTGATCTTTATATTATTTGCCCAATGCAAGGAAACTAGCTAGTGTCAGGTGAAGAATTGTCATGAGAAGGTAAGACTAAATTTAGCAAACAATGAATTGAATTGTCAACAATACCTCTTAAGCGTAAAAAAATCGAACACTTCACTTCCTATATTAAGACTTTGTTACGCTCACATTCAGAGTGACAAGAATTGATGGCAAAACATATCTCAGGGTATAACAATTATGTGGAATTAAGCAAATAGGCTTACATCACACAATAACGCCGTAAAACTTGATTGTAAACACCATTTTCTAATAACTCAATTAACAACACCAGCTTCAGAGCGAATCGCTTCAAAAATGTTAATCCCTTCCCTTAAAATTTATTGAAATTCAACTGTTTCTTCAGAAAAAAAATAAGCCTATCATCCACACTTAACACAAATATTTTTTGTCATTTCAATAAAAAAAATATATATCATAAAGCATATTGTGTATCTCGAAACTCATTTAACGAGAAACATCTATCTAACACATTTTTTTTGTTTTTCCTTTATGTAATTTCACTCCTCAACGAACACACATAATCTGCTTAACAACAAACTGATCTCTAAATGATTAATCGTTGCAAAGAATTAATTTACCAGAAAAATCTCAATTTCACCCGAAAAAGAAAAGAAAAAAAAAAAACAGCACACCAAGGCCCACCCCTAAGCTTAGATCGTGGCATGTATCTATGTATCTGTTACCAGCTCTGATCGATCTTTGTTACCAGTTGCGAAACAAAACCAACACACAGCAACAATTAAATACGATTTGTTATTATTTTCCAATATCACAGCAAAGTTTATTTCCATCAGAGCACCGGGGGATTAAAAATCAATTTGTGTATAAGTGCGCGGTTTCGGTCGATTGAAACCGTTTCAGATACACTACACTCACTTATGTGTGTTCTGCATGTGTTTTTTCACTTTGTGTATCGGTTCGGTTGCTCTTATCGGGTTTATTTGTTTTTGCAAAAAAAAAAAAAAACAAAGTCTTTGTCGGCGCCGATTCCCATTCGCTGACAACCCCTTCGTACAATTCAACTCGAACAAATAAACATTTAAATGAATATAAAGCGAAAAATTATATTTAATATTTACTTTTAGCACTAGGCGGTGTATGGTGTGCTGATAACTCACGGGCTCAAGTGGGAAAAAGTTGAGCGAGGGGATAGTGCCACATCACGACGATAACGCCTCACACAATGCACAGATATTTGCATTCGTGACAGAGCGCTGTCATTGATGTGGCTAATAGATACTGTATCTTTAAGGTGTTTTACCCCAAAAAAAATGCTCATATTGCAGAGAACCCAAGACTTGACATGCTGCACGACTTGATAGCCACTTGGAATTTCTATTGCTTCATTTGTTAATTAGGCACACAACATGCCATTCGGAACGGAAACAGAAGTCAACAGAGGGAGACCGGCGGGCACGTTTGACCCGTATTCATTGTTCGAAAATCAATTAGATACGATTAATGCAATTTTAATGGATAGTTAAGAGTCGAGTTGAGTGTGTGATCAGCACACATGTGTGAGATGAATTTTGAAGTCGTGATTGAAATGTGTCTTTGATTTGTCTACATGTGTAGAACATATTTTATATTTGCTTATCTCTGGCAAGCGGAGAGAATTGTATCTGTATCCAAGCCGTATAATGCAAATGTAAATGCAAATTCAATAGACCATTGGACAAGCTATAATTAGTGGAACTGATCTTAACTGAGGTGAAGGAGATTTAATTTGAAGTAATTAACTTGGCTTTCAAGTTGAGGGTACTATAAACATTTTTTTTATGGATTTTCGATAGAATTTGCATCTATATAGGCAACAGCTGGTAGGAATTAGTATAATTTATGTACTTTCCATTGTTTATATTTCTTTAAAAGTACGTTTCTGTTGACTGGGTACAAAATAAAGGTGACTGGGTTTTACAGTACCACAAGGTAATATTTTTGAAGTAACGTCATATTGGACTCGTATAAAGATGATGACCGTGAAACCACAGGAATTCTGAAGTCGAAGACCTACTGGGTTGTCAGGAGATGCTTGGGTTACTGAACGTTGCTGCAGCTTGTTTAAGCTGTCTTAAATCTATATTCTTCAACCGAAGATCTCTGAACAAAGTGGTAGTCGGGGAATTGGTTTCATATACAAAAAAATAGACTTGGGGAGCTGGTAGACTTAAAACAAGGAAAATTAGTTTATGGAAAAATACTAACAACGAATCCGCTGACGGGAACATTACCTTAGCTCCATTTCACATATATTCGGTATCGAATGCACGGCATCTTATGCTGAATTCAAATTATACCTTCACAAATTTTCAGCATCGCCATTTCCGGACACAGATATCCGACTTCTGTCCGAAAAACCAAACAACTAGCCGAAATCGGATACGACTCCATGTTCTATCTATTCACCCCATTGTAGGTATGTATTAAATACATTTTTTTACTAGTTTGTACTTCCTTCTGATAGCGGATATAGAACTCTGTTCATAGCGACAACAATTCTTAAAAACTGAAATTACTACAAACCGTTTGGATTTCATTTTTATATATTATATTTAGTTTTGCTGAGGTTCAGCATGATCTTGAGATGGCAAGAATGAAGTAGCGTGGGAAGAGATACAATAGGGAGAATACAACAGGAAAACTGTTCAAACTAAATATAATATTGAAGGCCACAAATTTGCCTTTAACTTTTATTTCATAGAAATAGATTTGTAGATACATTCATTACGTCGGTGTCTAGCACAGCCTGAAAGCCACAAAAAGCTGGAAGTTTCCACAATTATAGGAAACACCTCGAAGTAGTGTTTCCTCATCTCAATATTCATAAGCAGACATGGCGGTCCAATGATCATGCAACGATCAACCAAGTTGAACATATTGCGATCGACGCAAGACATGCCTCCAGTATTCTGGATGTCCGGACCTTCCGAGCGGTCAATATAGACTCGGATCACTACCTTGTTTTAGCCAAGGTACGATTGCTGATAACTCAAACTGAGCAACAAAGAAGAACCACTGTGAGAAAATTTAACGTTGAAAAGCTACAATCGCAAGAGACCGTCAGACTCTTCGCTGAACGCGTATTCTGAAATCTCTCAATCCCCCCTATACCACCAGCAAGTGCTGAAGACCAGTGGCAACGCTGCCAACGTGCCATCAGAAACGCCGCGACTGATACGCTGGGTCTCGCTCGCCCACCACCGCGAAACCCCTAGTTTGACGAAGAATGCCGGCGAGTGCATGCAGCAAAACAAGAGGCAAATAAAGCGGTGCTGCAAAGGAAAATGAAGAGCTGCTCCAGAGCACTACGAGTAAAAGAGACGCGAAGAATATCTGCTTCTCCAAAAGAAGAAGAAAGAGCTTGAGAAGCGCGTGATCGAGAATATTGAGAGCTTATACAATGCACAATGAAGGAAGAATGTACGGAAGTTTTACCAAAAGTTAGAAAGAACGTGTCAGAGAAGTACCCGTACAGAAACCTGTACAGGTGAAAATGGAAACCTCGTAGTAGTATCACAGTCGGTGCTGAGAATATGGAAAAACTACTTCTGCAGACTGCATAACGATGACGATGACTAACATCCTGCTGTCAGGTATAATAAACCATTCAACATAGACGATGATAGTCAAAATTTCCGTCCACCTGACCAAAACGAAGTGAGGATAGCAATATCTACGCTGAAATCTAACAAGGCTGCTGGACCTGACCTCTGCCGGCGGGCACCGGTGCGGCTTAAAGCATTGAAGCAGAAGCGGCCAAAGTGGGCTTAGCGATAAATGAGGGCAAAACCAAGCATATGCTGTCAACAAGAAACGACAGTCGACACCGATGAATTGGACAGAACGTCGCAGTGGGCAGCTATAACTTCGAGGAAGTAAGGGACTATGTCTACCTTGGCTCTGCTATGAACTCTAAAAACAACATCCGCGCAGAAATCAAGCGAGGAATAGTTCTTGCCAATCGCTGTTTTTTTTTTTTGCTTTTAGGGCAATTCAACAGTAAAGCCCTATCTCGAACAACTAAGGAGACTCTGATCATTCCAGTCCTGCTTTACGGCGCTGAAACATGGACTTTATTAAAAGAGGATGAAGATATCCTTGGTCGCTTTGAGAGAAAAATTGTTCTTAAGATATTCGGTCCCGTTTGGGTTGACGGGTTTTGGAGAAAAAGATTCAATAACGAACTATACGAAGCTGTACAGCGACATCGACCTAGTCAAAAAACTGCGTATTGGATGTCTGAGATGGCTACGACATGTAGAGCGAATAGACACCAACGCTACGGCCCGCAGAGTCTTCGAATCTAACCCCGAGGAACGACGCAGTAGAGGACCTCCTCGCCGTAGGTGGTGCGCACAAGTTCAAAGGGATCTTGACCAACTTGGAGTGTGCAACTGGAGGCAATTAGCTAAAGACCGAGCTAAATGAGAAGCTTGTTGGTTAAGGCCCAGGTTCAGCCTGTACTATAGCGCAATCTAAGCAAGTAACTAGTGTTTATGGTAATTAACTTTGTATAATGCACGATGGAATTTCCTTGCAATAAATATCTATATAAAAGATGCGAAAACATTTGTCGAACTAAGATCGCACTGCCATATCATATAACTATAGCCAGAGTCTATGCTCCTCAAGATTCCAATCGCAGTTGGCTCAGCATGAGAAAGAGTCGAGAATATCGAGAGCAAAAACATTTAGTAGTGTACATCGAAGCCGCATCTGCGCTCTAAACTTGCCGAGGAAGCTCGGAGATTGGGCTATTTTATCTTCAAGCAACATCCAGCAAACACGGGTATTTCCTGATTTTATATGAAAATCGGGTCAAATAATATGGCGACGGTACAGCTTCAAGTCACATACGAGAAGAGAGGCTTGAGCCGCAATGATGCTAGAAGAATAAAGCACTATGGCTTGATGGCATGTCCTTCAGGACGTTGCAACAAAATCAAGCGCCGAAGAAATTTCGGTATCCCTTTACAAAGGAAAGCGAGATGTCCGTAAGGTACTCTGCAGAGTGGGCTGAAATTATATCTGGAGTGCCTTATGCAGCAGACTCTGCAGTTCTGACGATTGGAAACTGAGGAATAAAGTAGACGTTGGCATCGTGTCCCGCATACCAATTTAGACTTCCCCGTCAGCGTCTATTTGCTCTCTCATGCAGCGATATAACCAGAAAACTTGAGTAAGCAAAATGGGCAAATTCCGGAACAAAACTATTCGGATTTTCAAATTGCACTGCTAAGGAAAGTTGCCAGCTTGATTTGCTCAAAAATATTGTCTCATCGGGTAAGGCTTCCGATACAGATATTGACAGGAAAAACACGAAAGGAAAAGCTGGATTCCGTATGATGTCAATAATCTAGGAACGTTACTATTCATAAGCTACTTCTAGAGTAGAATCTACGTAGTCAGTACTGTTGTATGTTGAAGAAATTCAAGGATGACTGGCACAAATACTCACTAACTGCAGTTCTTAATAAGCAGATGCCTCCATATCATCTTAAGATTTTCCAGTTGAGTCATATCACGACGAACAGACCTATACCTAGAAGTCATGGCATCGCAATGGGATGAATAAAGTGGCAGCAAGTACATTCGCCTGAAAAATTGTGTGATCAATTCACGCAATCCCACAGAAGTAAATAAAGAAGACGTGACGCAAAATAATTGGGGATGAATCGAGACGATGATGGTTTCAATGGTGAAAAATAAAATGGTACTCATCTAATGAATAAGGAAATCATAATGTCACTAGACGTAGCATCGTAGAAGGACATGTTAAGAAATCCTACGCAACAGTGGAGAAAAGAAGTTGTATTTTGATGAAAGTAGTATATCCGTGTTCAGAGTCTCAAGATAGACGAAAGTCCATCGAAATAACCCAATTCAGAGACAGAAGCATAGCAATAATAAAAAATCAATTTTAAAATCACACCGTTGATTGCTCACAACCCACAAAACCCATTAAAAATAAGCAATCCACACCAGATAACTTCATCAATTAAAAAGAATGTATCTCTCTCAATAAATTATAACAACCACAGCATTTCTTGGAAATAATTTAATCGCATTGACACTACAAAAAATCCGAGAGATGTGGAAAGCAATTCTACAGAATAAATATTTATGTGGATGAGAGAAGAGCAATAATAGCAACTCATCGAATAGCAATCCAAACAATTCAACAACCGTAGATAAACGATCGTCATTTACAAAATAAAGTACTATACACTCTGTACAGTATTATCTTAAAGAAAAAATCTGCACAAAAATTTCGAATAAATAGAAATCGAATCATCATAAAAAGATACTGTATCTCATGGGGGTTTTCCACACCCACAACAAAACAGAAGAATTTTTAATTCCTAATTTAAGTTAAAATTTTTATAACCATTCAATTATTAAATTGCTATTCAGAAATATTCATAAATTGATAAAGAAAGTTCGAGCTGTTTAACAAGAAACAATTTGGGAAAAATAAAAGAACTTCTGGCAAGTGGCACAGTGCCAATTTAAAAAATTGATCTTTGTTGATTTTTGCTTTATATATTGCGAATTTTTTTCGCGGTTTTAACGACAGCAGGGAGTCAATTGAAGGAGTAAACCAATTTAACTAGAAATATCCACATATTTATTTATTGATTGCAAAAAGTGATTGTTCGCTTTTTTTTGCCGCCTTTAGCAAATATCACTAAAGGCGTGTACGTACGTATATTTAGAAGGTAAACCCCCGTCCGTTTTGCAGACAGAGTGTGTACTTAGTATCGTTTACTACGAACTGATTAGATTAGATAAATCTAAAAAAAATTCAGTTCTTAAACTTTTAAGCAAAATTATAAGTACACACTTACTTACGTTTCAAGAATAACTAGAAAATTTATATCAGGTAGTACACCTTATGGAAGGGTGCAACTCATCGAGATGGTTCGAAAGTTTATAATCATAAAACTCATCCAAAGTACAGAAGTGAATTAACTTTTCGAAGATGTCTCGCAGGCGGTTAAAACTTTCTCTGCGTTTATCCTTAGTTAGAGACGAACACCTAGATTCTATTTTATTCTATTCCTATTCTAGGCGAACCCCACAGGCGGATCAGTAGAAATGCGGTGAAGTGGAAGGGTTGTGATCCCTTGTTTTCGGATCATGGTCTCGCTGATAAAAGGAAGAAGATAGACGAACTCCTAGAGCCACCAATCAAATCGGGTTACAGAGTACAACTGAATGATGTCGTTATCAGCGTTATGAGCAAATTCGACAACATCATGTCGGAAATGATGCAAGGTGCCCTCAGGCTGATCTCAAAATAGTGTAAAACCAAGGCCTTAACCACCAACCCTGGAAAAACTATCCCTGTACCTTTTTCTAAGAAGAGGGAGTTCGAACTGAAGCAAATCTCACTGAAGAACACCCCCACTAACCCTACAGGGGAATCAAAATATCTTGGAATAATCCTGGACAAAAACTAAACTGGAACTCTCACCTAAACAATGTTATCAACAAGGTGACCAGGGCAATGTTCATATACCAACACCTCTATGATATAAGTGGGTTCTAAAGCCCAAGATGATCTACTGGATATACAACATAATCGTCAGACCAATGATCACCTACGCTTAGCTAGTTTGGTGGCCTAAAACACAACAAATTAAAGCTAAGGAACAGTTAAATCGACTGCACCGATCAGCCTGTGTCGGCATTACCCGGGCAATGAAAACGTTCCACATGGCACCCTTAGGTGCGATACTTCATCACACGCCGCTGAACCTTACAATACAGAAAGAAGCTATGCTAAGTGCTCTTAGGCTGCCACAAATACAGGAACTGAAACCCAGCGATTTCACAGCCCATCTGAGCATTCTTGAAAATATCCAAAACAACCCAATCTTCAAGATTCCAGAAACGATGCTTACGAGATTTCGGTTCTACAGGAAATTCGAAGTGGTCATTAGTGACCGTCAAGAATAAAGAAACAAAGGTCTCAACACTCTAACCAACGCACGATGACGGAACAACACCTGTAGAATCTATAAAAGCACAATGGCAACATAGGTGGAACATCACAATCAAAGGGCGATGGACATACAAATTGATCGCCGGATTAGCAGAAAGCATGGTAAGGTAAACTACTACCTAACACAATTCCTATCGGGGCACGGATGCTTCCGAGAGTATCTCTACAAGTACAAGCACGCGGATAACCCACTCCGCCAGCACTGTGGAGGAAAAGTGCAGAACGCGGAGCATGTACTGATGGAATGCGAAAATTACATCAGGGGCAGGAACATCCTTGAAAGAGCAATTGGCGAGCAAGTGACCCCTTTTATGTTGGCGAGGAGCGAAGGCTGGGAGACTGCAAATGAAGTAATCACGAATATGATGCAGCAACTGCAAATAGAGGAACGAGCAACGAGAAACGCGAAAAACGAAGATCCTGTCAGCTCTGGCAGCTAAAACGAAGTGATGAAATGTCAAACATGCAACTGCGAAGCAATGCCTTGACTGGCGGTGTCGCAGGGGAACAACAGGACAGAGAAACGTAACCATGCAGGAGCATAGAATCAGGCATAACTCGTAGCACGGGCTACAAGTATTCATAAAGGATTTTTACCCCTACCCGCACAAATCTTGTACACAGATGGCGCCAAATTGGAAAATGGTAGCGCTTCGTAAATCACCTACCATCTTTCAAGCAGAGGTCCATAGTTCTATGCATTCCGTAATGCCTGCGGTGAAACACTACCGGAACCCGTATCTACATCTATTCAAGTAGGTAGCGGTAGCGTCAAAACTCGTGTGGGACTGTCTCGACCTCCTTGATAGCCTTGCATCCATAAATCCAGTTGCCATAGCATGGATTCCTGGACACGAGACTTTGAGGGGAAAGACCGAGCAGACTGTCTGGCAAGGAGAGCCGCTGGATGCCCACTCATCGGCCCTGAACCCTACCTCGGGGTACCACACAGTGGTACTCACTCCACAATTGCAAAATGGGAAGCTGAAGGACTCGCCGAACTCTGGGCCAACCAAAAGGGCATACGACAAGTAAAAAAGTTCATAAATCAAAAATATTGCTCTATTTTTCCCTGATGAACTTTTTCGCTTGTCTTAGGTCCTTGGCAAGCTACATTGAATTCAGTAAAGACGATATGCGAATTCCAACGGGCTACCTAACCGGACATTGTCCACTCAGGTACTATTTGAATAAAATAAAACTATGGGATATAGTCATGTGCAGACTCTGCGGGAAAGAAAGAGAAACAGCAGAACACGTTCTTTGTGAATGGCCAGGGGCCGGCCGCAAAGAAACGAATACTCCATCTAACGTGGGTCTCGATGGGCCCAGCGTGTACCTGGATACCTGGAACATGGAAGACATTATTGAAATTTATCAAAAGCTTTAATTTTACTTCTGGAAAACGATTGGGCTAGCACAATAGATCTTATAGATCGCAGTGCACTTAGGCTCCAATCATCGTATCGTATCGTATCCGTAGCTCCAAAGCCTTGAGAGGAAAGGGTAAGCTTTTTCATCGTTCTTCTATCTTGACGTTTTATACTACAGAATAATCTGTCCCATAACTTTCGAACCATTTTCAAGAACTGATCGATTCAGTTTCAAATTTAATTGGATTTCAATTCCGAATGGATTGTGGTCCGGAATTTCGAAATCTGGAAATAACAAATTCAGAATGAGCATTTATTTTCCCAAACAGACAGAATCAAATCCACCAAAAATCCGATGTCATCATTCTCTTAATAGAGGCTCATTGAACCTGATTAAAGCGTGCAAGTGCTTTCCAAGTTCGAGACTTATATGCACAGCTTATTCCCTTCCATCTATTTATATATTCTGAAGGCATGCTCAAAGATTCCATAGAAGGATTCTGGTCCTACACATGAGCTTGGCAATAGATGCTTTTGCTTTCAGTTTATTTGAATAAATTTTTCTACCAAATTGGGCCTTACTGTGACCCTACAGCTTATATCTATGGACATGTGAATGGATGAGCCCCTCACATCCGAGATTACACTGATACTGAAAAAGTGTACTATTTAAGCCATAAGTGTACGACATAGTTAACGGATCGACATTTGTAAAGGTTGCACGATCCAGGAATTTATTCTTGAAACTTACTTGTATGCAAGTGATCAAACAAATCTTCATCTGGTATCTTTGTGTTCATCATGCAGCCCAAAAGCTGGTCTATTTCCTTTCATGCATTCCAGATCTAGTATGCTACATAACCACTCTAACTTTCGCTAGTGGTTTACATTCAACTAGCTGACCAGTGCTCGCCTTGCTTCGCCCGCATTTTAATTGACGGTTATTTGCTTGTTGAATTATAATTGCCAATTGAATACAATACCGAAAATGTGTAAACTCAATTATAACTTCCCCCGTGGGAATCACCACCAGCACATACACAAACCCCCTCAGCCACTGCTGCATGACTGCTGGTAGTGGTCTCCACTGAAGGAAAATTGTGCGCAATGATTTGATTAATTATTTCCAGCATTGCTCAGCTTTAGGGCAACGCAGAAGTATGGTTTATACCTTAAATGAATCACCGGCAAATTAACTTAATTCACCTGTTTACTATTTTTTTAATCCGGAGAGCCAGTACTGAGCTACGGTTGTGGAATTGATATTTCCAGATGAAATATTCGATCGCAACCCTCTTTACGCCACATAGACCTTGAATTTCGGAAAATCCCTTCTTATCTCGCATCTAAGCAAAATAAGGAATAACTGTGCAAAACTGCAAGTACCTACGTCTAGTAGTTTTCGAGAAACGGTGTTCACAAGGAAAATCGACTTTACTTTTATAGTATTTAAGATATACTAAATAATCTTTAAAGATATATCCCTGGTTCTATCGTGCAAGCCCTTGATGCTCTGACGTTCTGGTGGTCATGGGATTAATATGAGTGCCTCAATTCAATCTGTTGTCGATGATTACGCCCAAGTATTTGGCTTCCTTGTAAATATTGAGTACAATTGGTCGTAACTCCTCCAAAGGATCCCAGAAAGGGCAAGAGAAGAGCCTTAGGGGAAGTCTTTTGCCACCGTGACTGTATGCTATACCTTGGAAGGACTAGATGTGATTTTCTAGCTTTCAGTATAAACCTAACCTATCCATTACTTAATTTATCAATTTCAGTACTGAATTCGTATTTTTGGTTAGGTTTTAAGAGATACTTAGAATTCGAACACGTAGTGGCACAATGCCCCAATTCAAATGGTGTGTTGTACTGCATTATCCTCAAATAAGTTTAGATGTTATGTATTTCTCATATAAGATTATGAATTGTATGTATTATTACTGACTTGTCGATATGGATTGTTTCGCTCTCACTGCCTGACTAGGCTATAGATATACTGAGCAGTGGATTGGGACATTTTTTGTATACTGTGCCTCGGTCAAAATTAATATACTGCTGCTCTTTATATCGCGTCACAGCAAAAAAAAATTCAATTGCAGTTTGGGGTTCCCCATATGCGCGACGGATCTAGATCGCGACATTCATGTGACACTTGTATTGGAAACCATTTCAGTGGAAAATATACAGAATATCAAGAGGACGTACATAGTAACTTTATCGGTAATTATAGTAAGTACAGAGTACAAATACCGCGCCGACAAATCAAGCAAGGGAACATAGTAAGGATACGCCATACAAACAGGTACAATCTTTGGAATGCCGTATATCGACTTCAAATTGCGATGCGCTGTATGTACGTGTTTGGGGTTGAATTGAAGTTCTGACTTGTGTTAAGTTGTCTCTTTCTATGGGATATCTACTTACAAGTAAAATACAATTTGTTGTTACAATTGCTTGTGATACAAAAAATGGATAGAATGTTGTGTTCAAATGCCACGTACCCGTACATATGTATAATATTTGAAAGAATGAACACTTTTGTGTACTCAGCGAGACGAAAATTGCGGGGTGGTACAATGTTTCCCTTTTTTTAAGTGATGGGCCAAGTTTCCCTGTTGTGTGAGGCATATGTATTGTCTCATGTAACTAACACAACCCTAATCCATGATGATGCACGCGGTCCTTAACCTGTCTTAGCAAAGGATTGTTGGTTGTTCTTTGACTGAAGAATTTGAAATAAAATCTTTTGATATTCGGTGGGAAGTGCCTTACTGAAGGTATTGACATCTTTTTTGGTTAGGTTAAATTTTAGTGCGTGGATATAAACTACGTAGACTCTTTGCCAAGTCTGAGGTATGCGTCATTTTGAAATCAATCCTAAGTCAATGACAGTTGTCAGAAAGAGCTTTATGGAATCAATATGCATTCTGCAATTAATTAATATAAGTCAAAGTTCAGATCTAGTTGTTTCAAGGTTTGGTGTATCTGCCGCTGTAAGGTTGTACTTTTCCCATGTTACGCAGCAATTAGCTTTAAGAATGGACTTCTATAAAATCAATAGATTCGTCTTAATGTATACACATATAGATTCATGAATTGACCAGAACCCAGAACTTGGGACCATAATTCAGCAGGAATTCAGCAGGCAAAAAAAAAAAGACATGCAATTTAGTTTAAATGCACAGCAACATTTTTTCAAGGCAGCTAATGAATGGTAATGAATTGGTAGAGAGTATATAACAACTCATCTCTAAGATTTGGTCAGTCGAATGTATGCCTGATGAATGGAATCACAGGCATCGTTTGCCCGATCCACAAGAAAGGAGACCCCCTCAACTGCGACAATTAAAGAGGCATCAGTCTCCTCAACATCGCATACAAGATCTTTTCTGCGACATTGTGTGAACACCTGAAACCTTTTATCAACAGCCTGATTGGCCTCTATCAGTGTGCTTGCCTTCAGGCTAGGAAAGTCCACCATCGATCAAATCTTCACACTTCCTTAGATCCTAGGGAAAACGTATGCCTGATGAATGCAATCACAGGCATCGTTTGCCCGATCCACAAGAAAGGAGACCCCCTCAACTGCGACAATTATAGTGGCATCAGTCTCCTCAACATCGCATATAAAATCTTTTCTGCGACATTGTGTGAACACCTGAAACCTTTTATCGACAGCCTGATTGGCCTCTATCATCATCTCTATCGATTTCAATGTCACTTATGACAGCATCTGTAGAGAAGAGCTATACAGAGCTAGCTTTGTCTAGCTTTGACATGCCTGCCAAACTTGTCAGTCTGTGCAGGATGACGATGGAGGGCGCCCGCTGCTCCATAAAGGTCAGTAATGAACTCACCGAGACTTTTGATGTCCGAAAAGGCAGAAATGGGTTTTAGCCATAAACGAGGGCAAAACCAAGTATATACTGTCAACCAGAAGGGATAATCAACGCCGACGAATTGGACAGAACGTCACAGTGGACAGCTACAACTTTGGGGTAGTAAGGGACTTTGTCTACCTTGGCTCTGCTATAAACTCTAACAACAACATTAGCGCACAAATCAAGCGAAGAATAACTCTTGCCAATCGCTGTTTTTTAGGGCTAATAAGGCGATTCAATAGTAAAACCCTCTCTCGAACAACTAAGAGGACTCTATATAAGACTCTGATCCCAGTCCTGCTTTACGGCGCTGAAACATGGACTTTATTAAAGTGGATGAAGATATCCTTAGCCGCTTTTGGGAGAAAAATTCTTCGTAAGATATTCGGTCCCCTTTACGTTGACGGATTTTGGAGGAGAAGATTCAACGATAAACTATATGAGGTGTACAGCGACATCGCCCTAGTAAAAAAACTGCATATTGGACGTTTGAAATGGCTAGGACATGTAGAGCGGATGGACATCAATACTTCGGCCCGCAGAGTCTTCGAATCTTACCCGGAGGGTAGAGGGCCTCTCCGCCGTAGGTGGCGCACACATGTTCAAGGGGACCTCTACCAACTTAGAGAGCGCGACTGGAGAGGATTGTTGGTTGACGCCCAGGTTCACGCTGAACTGTAGCGCCACCTAAGTAAGTAAGTAAGTACAGAAAAATTCTTTAATTAAGTTAATTAAACAGCGGGGAAGTAATTCCGCAAATAATATATATAGGTATCATAATACTTCCTTGAGGTACATTCAATATGTTCGTTACTTTGTCCTTAAATGAAGAAACTGCGATTCATGAAAGATTGTTGCTTTAAAGGACGTCATGTCTTCACACGACACGTCCAAAAATTAGAATATATTCAAAATTCCCTACATAGCACCTCGAAAATGTCCCTCTTCCAATCACCGCATACGTTTTCAACAGCTGACATATGCACATATTTTCCTACTTAATTTTAGCCTACGTCAATCCTTTTCGTTTCTATTTTTACCCCCTGCATCTGCTGCAACATGCTCATTCTCACAATGAAATACCAAAAATACATCAGATAATTTCTATGAAATTTCCCTCAGCTCAAAAACGTGCTTAACTACAGGTAAAAACTTGGCACCCACCCATTCGGCATGAGACTTTAAATAGCCGCCCAGAATTTGGCGAGTGTGTGCTCATCTTCGAACGCTTCAGTGACATGTTTATTGGGACATAAAGGCGGTCCATAAAATTAGTTCGGCCGCAAACAAAGCCGATGCGAATGCATATGTAAATGTTGCAATAAAAATATTTCAAATGGTTTTCTAAACACCGAGAACTGCTCCGCGATCTTCTTCCCGGTTTTCCCACCCCGGGGGCTGAAACTGTTATGCGACATTGATTCTGAAAGAAAAGTGCAGGCAAGTCAATGCCAAATTTAATTAAATTGCTCTTTGTGATGCCAACTGGGTACATAATTGTTGCTTAATTATTTCAAGGCATTGCGCGCTATAAATAGCAACACGTAGAGGGAAGAGCAATTAATCAGATGGCAGATTAGAGATTACCAGTCAATAGTTGATGTATTCTCAAACTGGTGTATAAGTAATGAGGTGCTAATTTCCCATCAGATTTTTTTTTTTTTTTTAACCCGATGGGATACTGGTTAGACTTATAATTGTTTCCTTAGGAATTAATTTAAAAAAAAAAATGTATATAAGTTAAAATTTTTATGAATTATTCATGGATATTTGGATTTCAGACAATTTAACGAGACTCTGAGACTCGGTTTTTATAGCATTTTCGTGACCAAGTTTGACATTTTAATTATTGTCGTTAATTTCAAATCATCTGCGATCAAACTACGATGTTAGGAGAGGTAAGTATGTGCGACTAAATGTGGTGTTTATGGATTTCTTATTTTATTGAAGGGTTGTGAACAGAAGTCAATACAAGGACGGTGTTTTAAACTAGTTTAATCTGGTAAATAAATGATAAAGATAAACTGTATAGAAGATGAAAGAATAATAGGCTGAACATGACTTACGAAGCAATTCAAGTATAAGCAATTCCGCAATTCTTGCCTACCCCTAGCGAACAACTTGACGGAGCCCTAAATACTCTTAGCATATGGGCCAGGAACTGCGGTATAAAGGTTAACCCCCAAAAAACCGAACTCGTGCCCTTTACGAATAAGAGGAAATTACCAGAGTTTGGGACACCTTCTGTCGATGGTATCCCATTCAGATTGTCCGATAGCACAAAATACCTGGGCCTTATACTGGACAGAAAGCTCAATTGGAGATTAAATATAGAGGAAAGAATTAAGAAAGCAACAATAGCCTTTTACTCATGTAGTAGAATCTTTGGTAGAACCTGGGGACCCTCTCCCAAAATCATACTATGGATGTATATGGCTATTGTTAGACCCATACTGACTTACGGCAATCTAGTATGGTGGCCAGATGTCAACAAATCCACCAACTTAAAGACAATCACCAAAGTTCAAAGACATTGGCACTAACAGTGCAGTGAGTGACAACCCCAACAGCAGGACTCGAGGCTCTTCTCAACCTGCTACCGCTAGACATCTTTATACGCACATTACCGACCCTCAATGCTATGAGAATTAGTCAGTTAGCAAACTGGAAACCAAATAAAATAGGTCGCTCGATGATCCTACTTGATAACTTTGACCTCGTGCCCATAACGAATTACATAACGCCATATTTAGACTTTGTTAGGCCTTTCTCTACCGCCGACCCTAGTATGGAAGAATGGAAAAGCTGTCATGTATCTAATGCTGAATCTGTAGCCATCTATACAGATGGTTCAAAAATAAGCACTGGTGTAGGATCAGGCATCTTCTCCGGCCGAAATCCATACGACCACAGCAGCGTTTTCCAAGCAGAGGTCTTAGCGGTGGCAACAGCCGCCCGTGAGTCTGCGGTAAGGGTAATACCGCCAGAAGGTATCACCGTCTTTATCGACAGCCAGGCAGCTATAAAAGCGATTACTGCCATAGAAATTAAATCGAAGCTCGTGAAGAGTTGTCGAGAAGAGCCCAGGGTTCTTGGAACACAGCACAAGGCATCGCTCTGTTGGGTCCCTGGACACAAGGGTATCCTAGGCAATAAGAAAGCCGACGAGCTGGCGAGAATCAGCTCAGCAGCCCTACCAGAAGAAGTTGACCTCCGTGTGTGTATCCCGCCTTGCACACTCAAGCTCGTTGCAGGGAATAAAGCCATTATAGAGTCAAACATAAGGTGTAACTCCATGGAAACTTGTGCTATCACCAGGAAGCTATGGCCATCCTTTTACAAAGCAAGGACCGAGAGAATTACTCGGAAAGATAGAAAATCCCTTTCCACCCTCTTGGGCATCACTACGGGGCACAACACTCTGCGGTACCACATAAAGAAACTTCGCCTGACGGAGGAGGAACTAAAAATCTTCCTTAGCGGGCATACATTTGTTGTTCTTCGCCTATACAAATGATCGATTACACAGTTGTCGTTTATACCAATTTGACTCACTACACCTTGGTTACAGAGCAAGGTGTATTTCTTAAGTCGGTTGCATGCACCGAGTTCAGTATCGGATACTTCAAAGTACTACTGATTATTATAGTCGACAGCCAAGAAGGACGACGACACTTCTGCTACAGCATATTCGTTGTTGTTTATTCTGTAGGGTACAGGTGTTACTTTAATCAAATCATATGCTAATGTCTCCGTTATGTGCAGAAAGCCGCTTACTGTTATGTGAGTTCCATTATGTTCTACTTCGAGGCGGCTGGAGGGCCGTTCCACAATGCATAAGTTAGATGGAAGTTTTGCTGCAACCGTTTGTATTACTGCATGCAAGTGGCCAGGTGTTATAAACTCCAAGAAGGCTCTCGTATTGGCCGCTGTTAACTTAACATATTTAGCTTCCATCTCATTGAGTTTGTCTATTGACAACTGGTACGCTGCGAGAATCTGTAATCCGACTTTATTAGCATCCACTTCTTCAAACCACGTGAACATTTTATTAACTTCAGAAATAACGTTATTAAGCTTGTGTGTTATTACATCCATTCTTTCCTTTGTTTTTGAATGAAGCTCGTTAATTGAAGTTGCAGTTGACATCATAAGCGTATGTTGTTGATGGACTGCCTCTTTAGTAATTTTTGGTTGTGATCCAAATTGTCTATACTTGCGTATACCTTATCGTTGTCTCCGAACACCATCTCCAATAATTTTCCAAATAATCCACGCTTAGCGCGACTGTTGCGATGTTCGCTATATATTGCGCTTAGTAGGTATGTCCAGTTCACGTCTTATGGAAGTTTCCTTTTCTTTCAGATGATTTAGAAGGGTATTACAATGGATTTCGGCTTTATAGGAAGCTGAGATCCTGCACGACATTTCCATTTTGTTGACAATTTCATCAACTTTCCTGTACTCATCCGACATGTTAAGAGTCGATACAATTTCAACTTTTAGCGTTCCGCGGCTGATCTTCACCTGCCCAGCATGTTCCACGTATAATCCGGGTTGTAGACGTTTGATAACATATTTTGCATGGCCTTGGGTGACACAGTTCAATATTACAAATAAATGCATTAGTATGAATCCTAGTTTAGTTTTCTTGCGTTTAGTTCTTTGTTTTTGATTTGCAGTTTTAACGTTTTTAGTGTGAGTTAAATTCGATTTGATCATACCGGCTGCAAGTTTGTTAGCATTATTGTTTTCTTCTTCTATAGGAAGTGGACATAGTTTCACGACAGGCCTTTTACTAACTGTATTTCCCTTAGATCTTAGCGAGACGACTCTTACTACACCATCTTCTCCTGGATGTACTTGTGTTATTCGTGCCAGGGGCCATCTTGTTGGAGGGAAGTTTTCATCTTTAACCAACACAACATCTCCTACCTTAACGTTATCATTGCCCTTACGCCACTTTGATCGCTGTTGAAGTCTCAATAGGTATTCAGCTTGCCATTTCTTCCAAAAATGTTGCGTCATTTTTTGTATTAAGTTCCATCTCGTCAATCTGTGCATCTCTATTTCCAGTTTATTTGGCTCTAATGGCGTCACTAAGGCTTGCCCAATTTAAAAGTGTGCGGGTGTTAGTATTTCAATATCTTCTGGATCACCTGTTACTGGGCATAATGGACGTGAATTTAAACATGCTTCAATCTGAGCGAGTAGTGTACTTATTTCCTCGAAGGCCAGCGTTGAATCTCCTACTATGCGGCGTAGATGGTATTTCACAGATTTTACTGCTGCTTCCCATAATCCTCTGAAGTGAGGAGCTGCTGCGGGAATGAAATGCCCCCGTACTCCCTCTATACACGGTCCCAAAGCACTGTTAGGGATTTCGTTTACTGCTTTCCGCAGATCCCTGCCGAGATTTCTATTTGACCTCACCAACGTTGTGCCGTTATCGCTGTACATGTCTGACGGAAGTCCCCTTCTTGAAGAAAATCTTCTAAACGCTGCTAAGAATACTTCTTACTTTGGTAAGGTCTGATACTGCTTCGATATGTATTGCTTTTGTGCAAAAGCTGTGGTGACGAGGAAGTTTTTGAGGACACTACCCACTTCCTGTGCCACTGTCCGAGTCTTCAACACTCCAGGAAAAAGTTCCTTGGTAAATATTTCTTCCAGGATCTCAATGAGCTCTCCGGCGTTTCGACAGGAAAGATGCTGAATTTCATCAAATCATCACGGTGGTTTGTATGCGGAAATAAAGCAAGTGACTGAGTCAAATTTTTAGTTTCATTGGGTAAGGGATCACTTTTTCCCCCATGGGTATCACAACGGGTCAACGCTTACCTGAGTCTGGCAGAGAGCATCCCTCCCTGCCACTACACTTACCTAACCTAACCTAACCTAATTCCGGAACAGGGTTAATTCATATCAATATCATAATCAATTTGAAAATTGAAAATGAAAGGTTAATAGGGACATTTGAACTTTGAAACTTTGAACATTATCAATGAGGTAATGAGACAAAAGAAGCAAAATCTCGACGAAGTGATCATCAAAAACTGCTGCCCGTTCTCTGATCCACTCAGGCCTATTCCAGACATTTGTTTGAATAGAACAGTGCTTCCCAAGTGCGAAAAGTTCAAATAACTGGGATCTATGATCAATAGGAAAGCAATCTGTGATGACGACATCAATCATCGCGTACGCGTGGGGTGGATGAAGTGGCGAGAATACTCCGCTATGTTTTGTGAGCGAAAAATGCCACCTTAGTTGAAAGGAAGGCGCTACACCGCAGTTGTGTGTTCAGCGCTCACATACGGCTTACAATGTTGGGCGATGTACAAAAAGTATGAGTAAATTAACGGCAGCTGAGATGAAGATGCTTCGCACGACAGCAGGAGTGACAAAACTTGATCGAATAAGAAGTTCGAAAATCCGTGGAAGCCTTCAAGTCAAGGAATCTTACAAAAAATTCAGCGCGACCGGCTAGACTAGTATTGCCACGTTTAAAGAAGAGCTCATTTGAACCCTGTTAAAAAGGCAATCTCAATTAACCTTCCAAAGACATCGCGAGGCAAGAGAGGCAGGCCTACGAATGCCTGGATCTCGCAAATGCGACGACATCGGCATTTCGTTGGCCTCAGTAACCGATTGATCCAAAATCGGGAGGCCTGCATATATTTTCTGAGGTCGTATGGGCGAACCCCACAGGCGGATCAGTAGAAATGCAGTGAAGTCTGAGGGTTATGAACCCTTGTTTTCGGTTCATAACCTCGCCAAAATAAGAAGAAGAACAATCAATCTTGCCGGCTATTGAGAAGTGTACGGAACAAATAGTAACAAGCCGGCTCCAAAACTTTGTGGAAAATCATTCTCTTATCCACGAAAAACAGTTTGGAAACTTATGGGACAATTTGCGGATGCCATTAATGGAAGCTTGAATAAAAACCACCAGGCTCTTGTTTTATTCATGGATTTCAGTAGGGCATTTGATACGTTCAACCATAAAAAGCTAATGATAGAGTTAAATCGATTAGGAATCCGAGGACTGACTGACTGGTTGCAAGAGTATTCAAGTGAAAGATCAGTTCGACTGAAAGTGGGAGACAGTTCCAGCAATGATACACCGGTTCTTTGCGGAATAGAAGAGGGATTTAAACTGGGACCAATATTGTTCATCCTTTTTATCAACGTGGTGCTTCGCATTTTCCGGGAATGCGGCTACGTACTATTCCGTTAGGTGTTATTTTGCGGGGCTTTGTAAACATACTCGTATCATGCCATTCGTCTTGCATGAGATGTTAGTGCTTCTTCTGCTTTTGCTACAAATAAAAATATTTGGCGCAACAGCTCTTTAAAGTGCCAGGGCCTAGCTTCTCGCAACCACTCATGTTGTGGCCGTTATATTTTTCACACGAATGAAAGGGTCCTACAGTTTAATACCGAATCCGAACGGCGAATTGAGAAGCTTTTTCGTGACAACAATACTCTCGGATTTTTATCAGATGCTCGCGAGAGGTGGGGCCGTGAAAAAACTGTTTGGTGTTTTCTGGGATTCGAACTTGGAACCTCATGCGTAGTGATCTGACACACTAACCACACTTCTGCTTTTGCTGTTTTGTGAATTTTGTCAATTCTTCGCAGCTCCATTCGCACATTTGCTATGTATGCGCCAATTTCTGTCTTGTCCAATGCTGTCGTCCAGTGTGAGAACCGTCTGCAGTGGAATATTGCGTGCTCCACTGTTTCGTCTTCTTCTGGGCTTTCAGGGCAAAGAGGTGTCCAAATCTGTAAAAGTATTTGCGATATCTGCTTTTGCTACAAATCCGTAACCGGATTAGAACTGTGTAAGGTGATAGTTACATTCTCCGTTTTCGCGACTTGTACAAACATCCATTCTTGGTATAAGTTTGTAGGTTCATCTGTCTTTTGTAGCACGGTCCCATCTGTTCTGCCAGCTGGATAGTGATGTTGACCTTTCTTCTTATTTTATTATTCTCGCTGCAGCTACATCTTACGGATGGGGTGTCTCCTTATATAGATTCGCAGCATCTCATCTGCAAGAATGTCGATGGGGACCATCCCGGCTATGACAAATGATGCTTCATCCGAGATTGTTCTAAATCCACTTATGGTTCTTAGAGCATAAATCCTGTATACCGAAGTGAGTTTGTTTCGTAGCGCCTTTGTTCCCAATGCCTTCGTCCACACTGGGGGCGAAGAACCGAGTTGATTACCCCTGAGAATAGAATTCACCTGGCGTAACCGGGTCCCCCGATATTTCGGAGGATCTTGCAGAGTGCTACCTGGATTCTTGAGACTTTTTTACTTATGTATTCTACGTGGCTCTTAAAGTTCAGCCCCCCGGTTGTCTAGCATCACACCAAGTCACTTGGCATCTTTGGACTTTATTTTGCTAGTTCCAACCTGAATGTTGGTCACACGTACCGAAAGGGTGACAGTTCCATAGCGAACCATGCCATGCAATGGAACCCTTTAACTCAAGATGGCAAAAGACCTGGCGGTCCGATAAAAACATGGCGCAGACCAGTCGAAAAGGAGGCACGGCAGTTGAGGAGAGCTGAGACACATTGCCAGAAACCGTACACGATGACGCGTAGACGTAGTAGAGGTCCTAGGACACACAAGGGGATACAGAACTCAAATTAAAAAAAAAAAGTAACCTGAATGTTGAGATATTTTGGAACTTTTCGACTGGTTATAAGGACAGCCTCCGTTTTATGGTCAGCCGGTTCCAGACCATTTCCCGTACAATTGGGTTTGAGGTTTGACGTTTAAAAAGTGGGCAACTTTTATGGTTCATCGCGTTCGTTTACTTTTTCGCAGTTTTATCTCTCTGGGAGAATTTTACCCCCACTCGTGGAAATTTGACAAACTGCGAATTTTGGTGCAGAAAGTACGCGAACAGAGCTTATAATGCGGCATATTGTTTCATTTGTGTCCGTCTCTATCTCTATCTTTTCATCTCAACGTGACTTTGTGCCACCGTGAAGAACTAACTGTCTTTCTATGGAAAATGCATGTTCATTCATGTCAACTTTTTATATCTTAAGCAATATTGTGCAATTCATTGAAATAAAATGGATATCAATTTGATGTGGGTTGGCATACTCATGACTTTCTTGATTTGTCACCACAGATTCACATAACATCATGTAACCGCAGTAGTCACGTGGGTCTCAAGTGAAAACCCAACCAAGCATTCAGAAACTGTGAGTGTTCTAAGGAACATCGCTTGATTTTGAAAATATCTATACAACTCTGTTCTGCTATAGTGAGTTTCCAGCGAGCCGAAATGAGTAATTTTGCGGAAAAAATGTCTAAATGACAAGATGAAGAAAATTGCAATTGTGCAAGTAATTTTGATAGAATTTGATATGAATTGAAATTTGCAATGGAGATCACAAATTTCTTGAAATAATTCATTTCATTTGCGGACTCCATTAGAAATTTCGATTGCTTGACATATTTCTTGCAATGAATTATTGCCAGTGGAGACTAGGGGTTAAGGGCTGCTATGATAAAATACTAAGAACCCACTAGAGGTTTTCTAATAAATATTTTGCGCAACAACTCTTCAAGTGTCTGGGCCTAGCTTCTCGCAACCACGCGTGTTATGTGCGTTATGTTCTTTCACACGAATGGAAGGGACCTAGAGTTTAGAGCTGTATTCGAAGGGTAATTTGTTTTGAGAAGTTTTCTTGTGACAACAATATTCTCGGATATTAAGACGTTCGAGAGAATTGGGCTTTAAGAAAATATTATACAAAAAAAGAAGCGAATTTCTTCGTTTTAGAATAATTTTTCCACAGCTGTTGGTTTTGTTTTTGTAATCGTTTGAAAATGAAGTGCTGAATTCGTTGAAAGGTATGTTGGATTTCAGAAACTGCCAACTGTAAGGTAATTTGGGTTATATTTCATATAAATTCCGAGTTGCGAAGTATCAATATGCGCAACGTCGTCGCCGCTCGTTTATGTCGAATGTCGATAAAGCACACCGAAAATTGATCGACGAGGACCGTGAACGTATGGTAGCATTTTTACTTACTTACTTATGGCCTGTATCCCCTTGTGGGTCCTAGGGCCTCTACTACGCCTACGCGCCATCGTGTACGGTTTCTAGCAATGTGTCTGAGTTCTCCCCAACTTTTCTCTAACTGCCGTGCCTCCTTCTCGACTGTTCTGCGCCATGTTTTCCGCGGACCGCCAGGTCTTCTGCCATCCTGAGTTAGAGGGTTCCATTGCATAGCATGGTTCGCTATGCAGCTGTCACCCTTTCGGAACGTGTGACCAATCCACTGCTACTTCCGCCGTTGGATAGTTGTGCCTATTGGTTCCTGACCCGTTCTCTCGTAAAGGTGTTCGTTAGAGATACGATTGGGCCAGAAAATCCGTAAGATATTGCGCAGACACCTATTAACGAACGTTTGCAGCTTTCTGGTGATAGAAGTGGTCACTCTCCACGTGCTGCAACCATATAGCAGCACGGATTCAACGTTGGAGCGGAACAGTCTTATTTTGGTGCTCAAACTGATTGCATTGCTTCGCCATATTTTGGACAACATCCCGAACGCGGACTTTGCTTTGGCGATCCTGTTGGTTATATCCAGTTCGGTTCCACCATCGGTCGAGACAATACTCCCAAGATACTGAAAATCCTCTACTCTCTCTACCGGTTGTCCAGCAATGCATATTTGAGCCGATGAGTTAGTTCCAAGGCTGATGATTTTAGTTTTTGTCGTATTGATTTTCAGCCCGACGACACCTGCTTCCCTCTCCACATCTGCTGTCATTTGGTGGAGGTCCATAATTCTGTGGGAGAGTAAGCATACATCGTCTGCGTAGTCAAGATGTTTTAGTTGAGATGTAAGAGTCCATCGAATTCCTCCGTTTCCCGTCGACAAAGCTGCATGAAGCACATCGCTAATCACCAATAGGAATAATATTGGTGAAAGGATACAGCCTTGTCTTACCCTACTTTGGATCTCAAATTCCTCAGACAACCTCCCTTCATATGTAGCTTTGATAATAGCAATTAGTTTATCGGGAATGCCTCTCCTGCGTAAGGCACGCCAAATAAACTCCCTGTTGACACTATCGAACGCCTTCTCAAAATCGATGAACAGCAGGTGCAGTGGCGATCGATATTCAACACACTGTTCGATGATAATCCGCAGGGTGTTGATGTGGTCGGCACAGGAGGATCCAGAGCGGAAACCTGCTTGTTCGGCATCGAGTGTGTCTTCGAGATGTTGTTTGATTCGCTCAAGGATGATTTTAGCTATTATCTTAGCTACAGCAGGCAGCACGCAGATACCCCTCCAGTTTCCGCACTCCAATAAATTTCCTTTCTTAGGAAGCTTGACGATCATTCCCTTTTTCCACTCGTTAGGAAAGCTCTCAGCTTCCCAAGCTCTATCTATAAGTGGAAGCAGAAGCTCAGCCGATGTTGTTGGCGCTGCTCGTAAGAGCTCTGCTGAAATACCGTCAAGTCCTACCGCCCTGTTGGTTTTGAGTGCCTTGATCGCGGTAATGATCTCATCTTTACTGGGAGTCGTGGTGCGTATTCGGGAACTTCTCACCTCGGGCATCTCAGTCTGATTTGGGAGCATATCGCTAGCGAATACACGGTTCAAAACCGTAGCAAAATGCTCTTTCCATCTCTTGAGCTGGTCCTCATCCGAAATGAGCAAGGAGCCGTCTAGGCTTTTCACTGGGTATTGGCTGGAGCTGCGACCACCTGTCAGCTCTTTCGTGATTCTGTAGACAGTCCTGCTGTCGCACCTCCGTGCAGCTTCTTCTGCTCTGTAGCCAGCGCGTTGATGTAGTTGCACTTGTCACGTCGTACGCTACGCTGAACTTCTCTCATCTTCATGCGATATAGGGACTCTAGCTCGCTTCTCCCTGCTGCTGGGGTAGCTGCAACGCGAGCTTTTAGCTGTTTTCGTTCGTCAATCCTTCTCCAGGTATCCTCGGAAAGCCACGCCCTATGTCTTCCCTGCGATCGACTGACAATTCTTTCAGCACCAGATGTAAAAACATTTTTCACAGCACACCAATGGTCTTGGATGGTTGCGGGCATTGAGCTGCTGATTGCTTCCACACCTTGCGAAAAGTGCTCCCTTAATTGTTGGCGCACTGAGGGATCACTAAGTCTACCGATGTTGAACCTGGGCATTCTTGTGTTGTCGTGGGATCTTCGAACTGCAGCAGTGCGTAGTTGGAGAGTAGCTATCATAAGATGGTGATCACGTACTATCCCCACATCTGCCCCTCGTCTGTTTCGGACGCCCAGGAGACTGCTTCTAAAGCGGCGGCTGATAGCAAAATGGTCAATTTGGTTGGAGGTTGCTTGCCTGTCGTTGGAAACCCAGCTGACTTTGTGGCAGGTCTTGTGCTCAAATATGGTGCCACCTATCACAAGGCGGTTGGCATTGCAGAAATCCACAAACCTTTCGCCGTTGTCATTGCGGTTGCCTAGACCATGTTTCCCGATTACATGCTTGAGCCCTTCATTGTCGCTGCCTACCTTGGCATTCAAATCCCCCATCACTATGACAATGTCTCCATTTGGTGTTGTGTTGAAGACGGCGCTTAAGAGATTGTAGAAGCTCTCCTTTTCGTCCTCAGACGAATTATTCGTTGGGGCGTAACACTGTATGATGGTGACACGTCGTACTCTAGTCCGGAATCTGGCCGTCAAAATCCTATCACCATGAGGCTGCCAGGAAATCAGGCCCTTGCGTGCTGCTCTTGTTAGCAGTAGTCCGACTCCATGGTAGCATTTGGAGAACTACGAATGCAGTCATATCGAGATGAGAGTGCTGCTCGTTTGAACGAAATATGAGAACGAAAAGCATTGAATGCTGCCTTGCATCAAAAGCAAATTGAGTTCTGGTATATTGCAATCCACCATATGCAGTGCGACAATTATCCGAAAAATGTTTCACCGGCAAAATATCAATCATCGCCAATCGGTCAAGTGGGTGCTGCAATTCGTCCACTACCAATTGAAGAACGTAAAGAAACGTCGTTTTCGACAACCGAAAACGCCGAAAAAAGTACACATCGTCCCAAGTATTTATTGTACTCCGTGTGGCATATGGTAGTTACGGCGCTCAAATCGACGAACTTCCACCCCTTCTTCATCGTTCTCGTACTCGATATTGTCCTCGAGATCATGAAACAAACTATCCCCACCAAAAATCAAATTCATTTTCCAGAAAATAGAATAAAAAATCAAATGAAACCAAAATAGAACCCACGTGTACGTATTTACTTTTTTCACAATGACAGCCAATAAAATATCAAAATAAAGTACTATCTCTCATGATAAATGATTGAAATTGGCCTAATCCTGGTAATAGCGGTGCTAGACTGCCGATTTTGAGGGTCCAGCCAATACCGAGTACCAACTAATACTCGGTACCAAATCGGCGTTAGTACTTTGTGAAGAAATGACTTGATACCGATTTGAGTACCAACTTTTGCTCTAATACCGGTACTAGCGCTAGTACTCGGTGAAGAAATCGGGCGTTAGTCTTTTATGGTTTGGCTGAAGGTCGTCTTCCAGATTGGCATTTAGAATTTTATAAAGAAATATTTATACCTATTGTTCGTGAATCGAAAGTTTATTTTTAAAAATATTCCTCAATTATGCAATTCTTGTAGCGTAGGACATTTGTCGTGTAAATATGATGTAAATCCCAGCCTTTGTCGCCGTTGAGTATGCTTATCGCCTCCTCCAGCTCACCTGTACGTACTCCAAAGAGATTTACGCCGAATTCTTGAAGAATGGGACATACTGCTAGGAAGTGGTATACATCCTGTCGCTCTTTCCGGTTCCATACATTACATATTAGGTAAGCAACTAAGTTCTCGTTGTTTGTCAATAGATGGCTCCAGCAGTAAGTTTTGGAGATTTTGACATATCCAACACGTTATGAACCTAGCTTAGACATATGGTAAACAAACAGTTTTGACACATTAGTGATTTTATGTTGGTGTCATATACTTTTGGTTGTGTGAAAGAGTCTGATTTTGTGCCAAATAATCGTCATTTGCGGGAAGTGTTGATTTTGTTCTTTCATTCGAAGAAAACGGCGGGGTTTCTTCATCGCATCGCTGTGACGGGTGATGAAAAATGGATTCATTACAGCAACCCAAAGAGAAGGAAGTCATGGGGACTGCGCGGTCATGCTTCTGTGTCGTCGGCTCAGCCAAATATTCACGCTGCGAAGGTGTTGCTATATATTTGGTGGGACCAGGTCGGTGTTATTTATTATGAACTGTTGAAACCCAACGAAACCATCACTCGGGAACGATATCGACTTCAATTGATGCGATTGAGCCGAGAACTGCGCGAAAAACGGCCACAACACGAGCAGAGGCACGAAAAAGTGATTCTACAGCATGACAACGCTCGGCCTCACGTTGCCAAACCCGCTAAAACCTACCTGGAAACGCTCAAATGGGAAGCGCTACCCCACCCGCCATATTCCCCGGATATTGCACCGTCCGATTATTACTTTCTCCGTTCGATGGCACATGGTCTGGCTTATTAGCAGTTCCGCTCATATGAAGGCATCAAAAAATGGCTTGATTCGTGGATAGCCTCAAAAGGTGAACACTTTTACCGTAACGGTATTCGAGCTCTGCTCAATACTTTGAATGATTCATTTGTAACCATTTTTTCACAATAAAGTTGCATTTTCATCAACAAGAAAAAAAACAGTGATAACTTAGTTGCGCAGCTAATAGTATAGGAAGTTCTGGGCGGTGTGGGGTATAATAAAGTGGTAGAAGTTCCCCTCTTATTTTTAAGACGGTGCTCATCATGTCGGTGGATTTACCAGCTAGGAAATATGTTCCATCTCGAAAATGGAAGTTTAGTCTGCTATAATATAGTTTCTTTTACGAATCATACAATCTATGAGTTTTTTCCTTCAGCAGGGTTTTAAACTTTTCCTTCAAAGATGCTAGCTGCTCATTGGGGTTAACTACTAGATTGAAATCACAATTAGATGCTCGTTTTTCCCACTCTTGCACACAGATTTCCCTGGTTGATAGCATATGGGATAGAACTATCCTTGGTAGTCTGTTCTCGTTCATCGTTCTGACTCGTATCACATAATGTAAATGGAGCTTGAGAGAATGCAAGAACATGGGAGCTATACCTGTCTCTAAGTGGAGCATGTACGTATAGATGGACGAACTACTCGGCAGCTGAAGTGCTCTCCTTATAAACTAGCGAAGAAACTTTTCTACTTCTTCGAATGGACGGTACCCCCATACTTGTGCTCCGTAAAGAATAATAGCAGATGCAGTTGCACCGAATGTTTTCAGCTTCGTCCAGTATGATATGCTTTTGTTGTTTATGCAACTTCCCCACACTGAACCAACTGATCGCTTTGCTTCTGCTAGTTTAGATGTTAAGTGCTTCTTCATGTGAAGGTTTGATGCTATCAAAACTCCTAAGTACTTATATTCCCGCAAGACTTCAATTTGCTTGCCCTGATATGCCCACTTTTCACCTCGGCAGTACTTGCCCCCGCCTTCTCTGAAAATCATAATTTTCGACTTTGCTTTGTTAAGTGACAATTTCCAAGTTTTGCAGTAGTTTTCCAATTTGTGTATCATCAGGCGCATTCCTTCAATAGTATCCGCGAGGAGAGCCACATCATCTGCAAGCAACAGTGGCGGAATTTTCGTTGTGCTTATCTCTGTATCTCCTTTAATGTCATCTACTAAGTCGTTTATATATAAACTAAACAGCAATGTGCTAAGGATGCTCCCTTGTTTTACACGCATTGTCGCTTGGAACTCCTCAGATAAGTGGATTCCATCCCAGATGCACGCCATGTAATTTTCATACATAGCACTTAAAACTTTTATGACGTTTGTTGAAAATCCGATTTTGTAGAGCTTATAGAAAAGTGATTTGCGTGGTAAAGTGTCAAAAGCTGCTTGGAAATCTACAAAAAATGAATACAGCTTCTTACGCTTCTTTTTATAGATCTCTGTTATGTTTACAAGTGCAAATATTATGCAAATATATGTATTTGTGCAAGTGCAAATATAATATTTGATCCGTAGTTTATAATTTTTATAATTTGCGCGCACTCAAGGGGTTTTGAATACCCTTAACATGTTTACACACAGTGCGGGCGTTGGAAAGGATAGATAGATAGAGAGAGAATGATTTGGTGTAGTGGTTTTGAAGCTCGGTTGTTTATGCTTCAGAGAAACTCCAGACGTGGCGTCCAGATAACTGGGGAGATTTTTGTTACTTTTTGCCTTTGCTTCTGATTCACAGTATTTTTTTCCCCGATAACGGATGTCATAGGCAAATCATTATCAACAGCCATATGACCAAGTTACTGCCAGTGTTATGCCTTCACAGTAGTGTTCACACAAGCTTTCACAATTGATCGGAGTGACTTTATATATTTCATGACAAACAAATAAATGCTTGCAGACATCAGGATTTGAACCAAGAACCATTAGCAAGGCTGTTGACGACGTTACCACCACACCATTGCCACCCTCATTAAATACATTTTTCTAAAACCCACTTGAAATTCGTTCAGAATTTTCTTATTTTCATCCCAGATGGAAAGCCTTTCGAAAGCACAGCCGCAAAGAACTTACTTGATGCGTTCAGGAATGATATTCTGTAATTAGCTGGGTCCCCATGGCTTCCCTTCCTGTGCAACGGGTATATTATAGCTTTGCGAAAGCTCCATGGGACGTCCGCTGAATTGAAGATCCGATTTAACTAAGATGTAAGTTCTGTTAGAAATTCCAAGGTGCAAATCTTGTAGAATTCGAAAGCCACACGATCCTCTCCTGGAGGAAATGTCAAACATGTTTTTGGAGAACTTTTAGATTTTGAACTGAAATTTTGCAGTTCGCTAAAATCATGGATTTCGGCTCGACGGAAACGTCTAGATGCATTGCATTTATCAGGTGAGACATGTTTGAGTTGACAAACTAGGTCTGTTCGCATACTTTCTGCATCAATATTCGCAGTTTGTCAAATTTCCACGAGTGGAGGTAAAATTCTCTCAGAGAGAAGTAAAATTACGAAAAAGTAAAAGAACGCAACAAAAGTTGCCCACTTTTAAAACGCCAAACCTCAAAACCCAACGAAGATCGAGAAGGGACAATCCAAGAAAAAATCGCATATACAGCGATTTGACAGTTTTCACAAACTAGCCCACAGAACTTTCTTGCACTAAAATTCGCAGCATGGGGAAATTTCTTACTCTCCCGAGAACGCTCTCTTCTGTCAAAAACTACGAAAATTCTCAGTATTCGAACGGGTTTTCGTAAAAATTCACAACTTTTCATAAAAATTCGCTGTTTTGCGAGGGTACACGAACAGACATACGGTAACGGCATTTTTAAACGATGACAGGAAAATACAATCACCTGTCAAAAAATCTATCAAATACTGGATAAAAGAAATTCAATTCTTTTCTGATTCCTTTGAAGTTTTGGGTAAGTTTTTAATATTTTTGACGCACAATGAATACATTTAGATAGTTTGAAGGATACGAATAAAACCAGATTCCTGCGAAATAAAATTTTGCAAAGCTCAGTGGAAACGCGTTAAGTGAAAAACTATTCAAAAAAATTTAATTTCGGTTCGGTGGAAATACTACTGAGTCATAACTTAGACAAACTCTGTCTTAGTGTAAGATCATGGGCGTTCAGTAGGCTTGTGAACCGTTCTTTAGTAAAATTTGCAATAAATTTGATGACCTTGTGAAGCATGTGATAAGTAGATAAAAACTGGCAACCTCGATCAACTTGAAATTTTGAAACTTTTGTTCATAGCCCTTTCTGTCACTCATCATCTAACAATGCTTCTTTCAATTTTGAGTCTTTTAAGATATCTGGCTACAAGTAACCCTTTAAGCTGGAGACACAATTAAAAGTGACTATCTAGTAGTCAATGATGTTGTAAGCCGCCAATTTCCTATGGAGGAATTTTTTCTTGGGATAGTCTCGATACCCTATTCGAAGATTGAAAGAGGACAGATTCATTGCTACATGCTTCAATGCGCTTTTGACATTGCATGTGATACGTAATTTTCCAATGAAATTAGGGTTTATGCTGTTTTTTTTTTACATAAGATCCATCTAAAAGAATATATCCGACAATACAGCAAGGTAACACATCTACCAATTGGTGCTTTAAGTAATCGCGTCTTTGTTTTTACTTTCTTAAACAAACTGTGAGTAGAGATAAAACATATGTATGTGGGCTAGATTGATTTATTGTATTCTACGCACTTTGTACGCCTATCTGTAAGCCTTGAAAATTATAACAACATCAGCATCGCGGTAGATGCCCACGAATTGATCGTGGACCCACATTCTGCTGTATGCTCAAACCATGGTGATCTACAGTGAATTCGAAGTCCCACTTTTCAGCGAAAAGTGTAGGAATGGAAAAGTAGATATTTTAGTATCTAAACCCACCTTGTTGATCACAATCCGCGCTTTACTATTGATGCGAGACTAATTCCTCGTGTCGATCAGCTTCTATCCTTTTAATATGGTGGTGATGTGAATATTTTTTCGCCGAAAACCAATTAATACACTTAACACTCAATGAACACCTTCATTGTTTCCCTATCCAGTGGAAACAAAATATTTAGCTTCTTTCTTCCTACTACTAATAAATTTTTGCGATACTTTTTTAGCACACTCTGCCAACTACACCACAACAACAATAAAAACAACAACAGTGGTTGGCAGCTGCTGTTGATGATATTAAACGTCAGAACACGTTTTTTGAATAATTCCACCGCACTCAACACGCCGGAGGAGAGGGAAAAACGTGCACGGATGTACACTAAACTATGGAAAACCCCAACAGAAAAAAAAAAGAGAAAAACTCGGTCAAGCACTCCTCTCAATGCACCCGGGACACAATGGCGACGACGACTACGACGTCTTCTGGCGCCTCTCCAAAACAATCATAAAAGATTCTAACATTGATTCCAAAAAAACACAAGGAAGTGAACATTAAACGCCACTCGTTCATAAAATAGTAATCGCTGCAAATTTATCTCGAAAAGATACTTTTTTTCTTAAAAAGATACTTTTTTTTCCTTAAAAAGATACTTTTTTGCACTCAAATTACACGAAATATGCACATTGAACGCGGCGTGTCTGTTCCGTGTGATAACGAAAAATTATCTACGAACTATTACGAACCGCTGCTAAGAACTACACAACTACTAAGCGCGTTGTGGTAGTACGTTCCAACAACAACAAGAATAGTTTACCGACATCGCTGCTCTTTCGGTTGTAGAACGTGTACGTTGTGTAGTAAGCCCGGAACTGAATTCACCACAAAGCATCAAACTGAATCCGACTGAATTCGATTCGAAAAATCTTTGTAGTTGTTGCGTATCTTTTGTGATATTCATTCTCGAATATTACCACGAAAGGCTAGCATAAAGCAGGCGGTGAAATAAAATATTTAGGGGGAAATGAACGAAAGAGGAGAATTAAATATGGTCGAACACCGAGTAGAAAAAGGGAAGAAAAAACGTGTTAGATACGTTTTTTTTTTCACAAAAGATACGACTTTTCTTTACCATACTGATATGTGGTTGTGCGCCGTTCATTCACGACTAATACAGTTGAACGTCTGCAATCAGGCACACATACTTGCAGGAATTTGAATAAATTCTACCCTACCTGTTTATAATCAAAGGTAGTTGAACGAGACAGATATAGAGTAACAGAAGTATCTCGCACTCTTCGCTGACGTTCCGCAGAATAAAGAGTGAATTCAATGACAGTTTGCCTTCTGTCAAAGCGCATGAGTGAGGTGAATGTCAAAGTGCAGTGACGTTTATGTATTCCCCTCAACTGAACGAAAAGCGAGTACCTAATATCAGATTTGACATGTGCGCTTTGTTTTGTGTATGCAGTACCGGCTTTTTAGGCCCGGCACTTCGCATACTTTGGTTTGCTGTATTTTTGCTTCGTTTGCTTTGGCTCATTTCGCAGATACAATGAATGGTTGGTGGTTGAGTTGCCACTGCAGTTGT
This sequence comes from Brachypalpus laphriformis, assembly GCA_945910035.1. Classification (NCBI taxonomy): domain Eukaryota; kingdom Metazoa; phylum Arthropoda; class Insecta; order Diptera; family Syrphidae; genus Brachypalpus; species Brachypalpus laphriformis. Next base: position 44,128,271 of record OX246756.1, read on the forward strand.
AGCAGTGGTGAAGTTCTTGTATCTGTCCCTTTTAATTGTGGTATATTTTTAGGAGGGAGGATGGCTATTTCTCTTAAATGTAAAATGTTTGCTCTTTAGAATTCATTCATGGTCGTGTGCTGTGTCGTGTAGAACACGTGATGTCGCCGTAAGCGATTCATGTAAGTTTTGTTTGCAGGATTTGTAATCAATTTCGATATCGATATAACATTGCAAAGATTTACGTATTAATATTTAGTTTCAAAGCGAAAGGTGCTTGAGTGCCATTGTATGAATCAAAGAACCTGGTTCGAAAACGTTGTACAACTGTCTTGTGAAATGCCTCAAAAGATGAAGAGTTCTTCCGAAGTGGTATCCGAATGCTACCAGAAAAATGGGAAAAAGGAGTGGCTAGTGATGGAAAATACGAAATATGGATGAATCAGGTCTCTCCATCGTGCAAAGGCCTCAACAAATTTTATCAACGACCGGCAGAAATCAAGTTGGTTTTGTCACCAGTTGTATGCTACATAAATGCGACTGATTCATATGTCCATCCATGTATAATATCTCACAGAAGGCTTGCGAGAAATGAACTTGTGGTTCATGGACCCACTGGAACGCTGGGATTAACAGAGGATTCGGGGTGAATAACCTTTTTTTTTTCTCGGTGTAGGAAACGCTCGACTGGAGCACTCAGACGCAACTGGTCCATTGTACTACCAGAGAGCAAACCCTGATTTACCAACTTTATTGGAATTTCCTTGTCTGTCTAGGAAAGCCAAGCAAGCACTTCAGTGAAGGTGAGCTAACAAGTAACAGCAATCAGCCCATCATCACCGAGGATCAACCACCTGATACGAGCAAAGGCCGGACACTCACAGAGATAATGTTCCGAGATCCCAGTGTGACCTGGGACCCAGATAAGAGACGGAGAATTCAGTCTTGCGGCCGAGTTCAAAGAGTTATTGGTTTCACGAACTATTTTGGAGTGGTTAAAGGGTTAAGCAAGGCCTTAAGCACAGCCTGACTGTCACTGCAGACACAAATGCTACGGCCCTTCCACCTGTTCTTCACAGCATAGTTCATGGCCATTAGGATTGCATAAGTCGAGAAAAGAAATCTAATGTTGTCATCTTCCAGGAAGACACCAGTACCAGACCCTTGACTGGTTTTGAAACCGTCCATGAAAATCTGACTGCATTCCATTCCTAGCTCAGACTTTAATCGAAGCCAGTCCTCAACACAAGGAAAATCGATTCCGATTTTGCACATCAGCTCAAGTTCTGTTGTCATTGCGTCAGGCGACATATCCATAAGACCGGAGTCATAAGATAATTGTCATCAGAATTCCAGTGTGGAGTATATCAAAAACCGCCCCACCTAAGACGATGGATGGCTTTGATAGTGCAGCACATGATTTAAGTATCGAGTGGAGGTAAGTTCAGCAAAGCATCTAGAGCAGAGCCAGGCGTACTCGGAAAAGCTCCTATGCAGCCGAGACATGTCGTTTTTTGGAATTTGGCGCAAAAGGCAACCACATATTTATGCGAGAGCCCCTTCCAGCAAATAACCAACGTATTTGCGAGGAATGGTCTTATCATAGCCATGTAGACCCAGAGAACCTTATTCGATGACAAGAACCATGTCTTTCCAAAAGCACCCTTACACTGCCAGAAGACTGAGAGCGTCTTGGATGTTTTCGACTCGACGTGTTTATACTAATGAAGTTTCTTATCTAAACTAACTCCCAGATATTTAGCTTCATTGGAAATGCGGATAGTGACGCCTTTTTGGCACTGGCTGAGTCAGACCGGTCAGAGTCTTCCTTCTCATAAAGAGAACAACCTCAGTTTCAAGAGGATTCACCGAAAACCCACTCCTAGTGCACCATTCATCGATCACTGGATCGATGAGTCCTAGTTCAGAGAGAAGGGATTTAATTCGACGTTCCGAAGAGCAAACTGCCTTGTCGCAATGTATTGTGCCCACCGTAAGGCATGGAGGTGGATCGATTTTTGTGTGGAGAGCTTCCTCTTTCAGTGGAACCAGCGATCTCGTTTGTATCGAAGGTATTTTGAACAAAGATGGCTACAGAACCAATCTAGATGAGAATGCTTTTCCAAGTGGTCTTCGGTTAGATGGAGAAGCGTTCGTCATTCAACAAAATAAAGATATTAAACCTACGCTATATGCACTACCTCAAGCGATGCACCTTGTAAGCAACAACGTCAACATTCTGAATGTCATACTGTAATAGGCAGTTACTTCAGCGAGATAATCTTTCATTATGATATGAAAGAGGGGCCTAAGACGTACACAATCACGGGAGGAGTTCCCCAAGGGTCAGTGCAAGGTCCAGTCCTGTGGAATATAATGTACGATAGCATACTAAGATCGCCAAGGCTGAGCGGAGTGGAAATCATCGGCTATGCTGATGACGACATTGCAATAATCGTTATAGTAAAAACGCTAGAACAAGTGTCCGAAAACTGCAGCCAAACAATAAGGAAGGCATGTCTACAGGCATCAGGTCTAGATCTGGCAGATCAAACGACGGAAGCAGTGCTAATAAGTAGCAGAACAAAGGTAGAACATCTCACTGTACATGGCGGTGAGCAAACCATCGACTCGCGTCCACACATCAAGTACCTGGGAGTGCTGCTGGACCACAGGCTAAACTTCAAAGAGTACCTAATGTACGCAGGCGAGAGAGCCTCCAGAGCAGTAGCGACACTGTCAAGATTAATGCTACACGTTGGAGGACCGAGGCAGCCAATTAGAAACCTGTAAGCAAGTCGATCCTTATGTACGTGTCTCCCATATGGGCACAAGCGACATACCGGATAACGTACATGAGACGGATGAATCCGGCCCACAGAATCGCATCGCTAAGAATTGGCTGGTGTCCGCGGAGGCGAGTAGCGTAATCTTCGCTCGAATGCCAACAGATTTGGAAATAAAAAAGCCCACAGGAACCAGCGAGGCTGTACAAGCAGAATGGCAACACAGGTGGAACACCATACCCAAATGAAGATGGATCCATACGCTGATCCCCAACGTAGAAGAATCGATCAGCAGGAATCATGGAGAAGTAAACTTCTACATGACATAATTTCTATCGGGACACGGATGCTTTCGGGAGTATCTCCACAAATACAAACACGTGGATAACCCATACTGCCCGCACTGCGAAGGCAAAATCCAGAACGCGGAACATGTTTTGATGGAATGGATGTATACGACGACCAGAAACATATTAGAGAGAGAAACTGGCGGCCAAGTGACTCCGAGAAGACTAATAACATTCATGCTGGCGACGAATGAAGCCTGGAACACAGCAAATGAAATCAGCACCAGCATGGTGCAGCAACTACGTCTGGAGGAACGAGCAGCAGCGAGAAATGAGGATGCCACAAATACTGGAAGCAGACAAAACAAAAAGGATGGTATGTTAACTATGCACAAATATGTACTTAATAAAATTGAAAATTACAGACACATAATGACATATGAACATACGCAATAACAGAAACTGGTGCATACATTTTAATTACTCTTCCACTCTGTTATATGCTAGTCAACAACGAACAAAATATAGACTTCAATTGTTGCAAAACAAGGCAAGGAAGTGCAGTATTTGTACTCCAATTCGAATAATGCTCGATACTCTCAAACGGATGAATATTGAGCAGAGGCTATTACTCAGTGCTATGATGTTCATCTATAAAATGAGAAACGACATGCTGCCCGAATATTTAGAATCAAATCTCGTAAGCATCGGTGATGTTCAGCCGTATACCTTGAGGAATTTGCGCAACCTTAGGCCGAACAGATTTAACAGCATCAGCGCACAGTGTTCATTGATGTATAAGGGATTGATCGCATCTTACCAAATGAAGTAATATCAGAGACAAGAATTTTATAACTCAAACAGAAACTTATAATTAATAAATTAATAGCAATTATTAGAGTGCCGAGTGTTAGTGATTGGTGTTTAAGTTGTTATATACTGTAGTAAATCTAGATAAATATGCATATTGAAGTAATTTTTTAATTGTATTTTTTTAATTATTTATGTTCATCAGTTTTTTTTTGTTACCATTTGTATTCATATTATCAAAATTGTTATTTGTAAAGTTCGTAGAACTAATAAAATTATTCATGAGAGCTATAGAACCAGGACTAAGCTCCATCAGAGCCTAATCCACTGGTGGAGAAATTCACCTTGGATAGGTAAATCTCAGCTATCAGCCCGGGCTACTAGTATCTTTAGAAGATTACACTACTCGACACTAAAAAATTATCTGATTCGGCTTATAATGTTCCATAATCAGGTTGACTAATAATATATGGTATATCTGTATACATTTTAATTTCCTATCGCATCTAGAAGCAGAGAAATTCAACATTTATTGTTTTTACACGCGTTCAGGTTCAAAATCATGGGTAGATCCACAATATAACTCTATTTCCAAAAAAACCTTGTTTTCCCGTTAGTTTAATTGATATTCTTTAAAATGTCACGCGTGTGTGTTAATAGTCCCAGGTTATTTTGCTATATTTCCGGCGAGTTTACGCAAAAAAAAAAAAACACTTTCGGAGTTAATTAAAAAATTGTATCTTGCTTATTTTAACAGTAAAATTAGAAATCAGGATGGGACGTGGGTTCCTAAAGTTAGCTGTTTAAGGTGTTTTACATATCTGAACGGGTGGCGCAATGCGGTTTCGCTCGCCAATGATTTGGACTGAACCAACGAATCGTGCTGTGGATTGCTATTTCTGTTTAACTCCAGTAAAAAGATTTTTATAAAAATCTAAACGAGGTATTCAGTATGCAGATGTATCTTCAGTTATTAAACCTAGGCCACATTCCGACAATCTACCTGTACCTGAATACTCAGTACAATGTTCTGTGGTAGCCTAAAGTTTGCTAAATTCTAGTTCAACGAGCTGTGAAGATTGTAATGATCAGGATTTTGTACAGGACAATTCAGGACCACTCTTAGTCAATCAAACAAGGCTCAATGACCTGGTAAGGGATTTAAACTTATCCACCGAGAAAGCAGAATTACTTAGTTCAAGATTACAGCAATGGAAGCTGTGCGAGCCAGATGTGAAGGTTACTTTACATCGGAAAAGACATAGTTCATTTGTTCCATATTTTTCCAAGCAAGATGGTTTAGTTTTTTGCAATGATGTGAATGGTTTAATGCGGCAACTTGGTCATGATTATGATGCCAATGAATGGAGATTGCTTATTGATTCTTCGAAAACAAGTTTAAAAGCCATTTTACTCCATAATGGAAATAAGCTCCCATCTTTACCGATTGCCTATAGTGCTCATTTGTAAGAGACGTATGATGTCATGAAACTCATATTAAAAAAAATGAATTATAGACTGCATAAATGGCTGATTTGTGTAGATCTTAAAGTGGTGGCCTGTAGATTGGCTCTACAAAATATTGTTGCTTTCTTTGCGAGTGGGACAGCCGAGCACGATCAGAACATTTTTTAAGAGAAAATTAGCCGCTACGCCACTCTTTCATGCCGGAACAGAAAAATGTTAAAAATATACCTTTAGTTGATTCAAATAAAATTATTTTACCACCGCTACATATTAAATTGGGACTCATCAAAAATTTTGTAAAACGCTTAAACAAAGAAGGATCTGCTTTCAAATTTCTCAAGCAAAAGTTCCCCAAGCTTCTGCGGCAAAAATTAAGGAAGGCGTATTCGTAGGTCCAGACATTAAGAAACTGATTGAAGATTTATCTTTCATATCTACTCTAAGCCTTATTGAAAAAGAAGCATGGCACGCTTTTATTGACGTGACCAAAAACTACCTTGGAAACAATAAATCCGCCGACTATCGTGAAAAAATAAAGGGTTTGCTGGACTGCTACTATAAAATGGGATGCAATATGGTATGTCATTAAAGCTGAATTTTTTTTACTCTCATTTGAATTTTTTTCCCGAAAATATAGGTGCGGTTAGTGATGAACAAGGAGAACGCTTTCATCAAGATGTTGCTGCAATTGAGTGCGTTAACAAGGAAAATGGGAGCCTAATATGCCAGCATACTTCTGTTGAAACCTCGTAAGGGATACCCCTGAATCCCAGTACAAGAGGAAAGCCAGTCACTCCAAAAAAACATCACCATTCAAACAAAACATCATTAAAAATCAAATAAAGTACTTAAGTTTGTAGGAAAATCATGATTTTTGATTTGGCGTCTTATCTCGAAATCGAGATGTGATGGAAAATTTTTGTTTATATATTATAGATTAGGGTAGTAATAAGAAACAATAATCACATGGAAAGATTTGGCGCATCCAAAAAAAAGAAAAGAAGAATGTCATACTAATCCACATTACATCAGTCAAATACAAAGTAGACTACATATACCTCAAATTCAGTGCAGTTGGAAGTAACTTATTAAACGATTAGTTTTCATAGCTGATCATCACCTTGAACCTATGAAAATTACTTCCATCCTCCATTTCTGTAACACACGAGTATCTAGTCCTCAAGTAAGAAAAGACTTTGTGGCGATTCATTTATTCTTACAGTGTACTACATACTTTGTACTAACTACTTGATAAAGAAAAACATCGTTTGCACTTCTTTCGAAACAAAACAAAAATAATGGAAATACTATAAATAAATGTGTGACCATTGACCTCACAGCTATAAGCGTTTCGCAGATTCTAATAACAGAATATATTTAAGACTTCACACAGCACATAAAAATAAAACATAAAACAGCAAACGTAGATGAAATTCGAATTTGTAAGAATTTATAATGATTTTTCCCAGAAATAATGCCGAAATCAAAGTCGAAATGTCTTTAAGAATTTCAGCATCTAACAATAATTTATTCGTTTAATTAGAGAAATCTTAATTTAACATAAAGTAATTCGGGAATTTATATTGCGATTGATGAGTTAGTTATTTGGTTTGAGCCAGTAGCGCCCTTATCATCTAACGATGAGAAGGAGACCTTTTGCGAACAGCTAGCCGTCGCGTTGCTTATAAACAACGTCAAGCGGAAACATTATCGTTTTGATGGGGGACTTGAATGCCAAGCTAGTCAAGCGACAGAGAAGGGCTGAGACATGTGAGCGGGAAGCACGGACTAGGCAGTAACAACGGTGAATGATTTTTGGATTTCTGTTTTGACAACTGCTTAAAAGGTGAACCCCACGGGCGGATCAGTAGAAATGCAGTGAAGTTGGAGGGTTATGATCCCTTATTTTCGGATCATAACCTCGCTGATAAAAGGAAGAAGAAGAAGAAGAACTGCTTAATAGGTGCCATCATGTTTGAGCACAAGACTTGCCACACAGTCCGCTGGGTGTCAATTGTCAGTCAATTAACCAAATTGACCATTTCTCCATTAGACGGGGGTAGATTTGAAGATCGCACGGGAACCTCATCTTAAGATAACTACGAGTACTGTCCAACTGCGCACTGGTAAGTTGCAAGATCGCATGGCAACGCAGAATGCCCAAGTGCAAACATTGACTGACTAAATGATCTAGTGCCCCAACAATTAAAGCACCATCTTTCGTGTATTACGAAAAATGCTTTTACATCTAATGCTGAAAGAATTGTCGGTCGAATGCAGGGACGATATAGCGCGTGGTTTTCTGAAGATACCCGGAGCTGAATCCACGAACGATAATGTGCAACTTAACAAGCGCTACTAAATCCATCAATACGCCAGCTACAGCAACAGATGAAGCACCAAGAAGGTGCATGCTCCAACGAACACCGAGTAAACATCTTGGGCGTTATTTATTTTTTCAGATGGGGACCAGCTCAAGAAATGAAGGGAGTAGTTTTGACCCATGCATTTGCTAGTGATACATATCCAAGTTAGACTGAGGTGGCCGAGGCAGTAAATGCCGCTTACGCACCACAATCACCAGTAAGTGCAGTGCCAAAACTAGAGGGGTGTCTGCGTGATGTATGCAGTAGCTCAGGTAGTAGCTTAAATAACCCGGAGCTAGTAAAGGGATAGCTCTGGTACACACTTGATAATCAGGTTTCTCCTGTATCGACAACATCAACATCCTGTAGGTCATCATTGAATAGTGCGTTGAATTCCTACCGCCATTTCACCTACTGTTCATCGTTTCTGAAAATGCGTTTACATTGCCGACAGAGAATTTATTTGGCATGCCTTGTACAGGAGATGTATCCCGGATAAAATAGTAGCTATTATCGAGGCTACATACGATGGGTTCAAATTTCACGTACTGCATAGAGGAAGGTTGTCTGATGAATTCAAGATGCAAATACAAATATTTGGCGCAACAGCTCTTTAAAGTGCCAGGGGCTAGCTTCTCGCAACCACTCATGTTGTGTGCGTTACATTTTTCACACGAATGGAAAGGACCTACAGTTTAATGCCGAGTCCGAAGGGCGATTTGAGAAGCTTTTCGTGACAACAATACTCTCGGATGTTTGTCAGACGCTCGGGAGAGGTGGGACCGTGAAAAAACTTTTTGGTATTTTCTGGGATTCGAACTTGGAATCTCATACTTAGTGATCCGACACATTAACCACTTATGCCACAGCGCCCAAGATTCAAGATCCAAAGTGGGATAAAAGAAGGCCGCATTTTTTCGCCAATATTATAGTTATTGGTGATTAACTATGGGATTCGCGCTAGCTTATCGCCATGGGGCTGCAAATTAGAACGTCAAAAACTTATCTGATCAACCTCAGTAAAAACTCATCAACTCAAGCATTTACTGCTGGACAAGGGGTAGGTGGCAATGGTGTGGTGGTAACGTCTTCAATTTACACGTTCATGGTTCAAATCGTGATATCCGCAAGCATTTATTTATTTCTCATGAAATATATAAAGTCAGTCCGATCAATTGCGAAGCTTGTGTGAACAATACTGCGAAGGCATAACACTGGCAGTAGCTTGGTCATATGGCTGGAAAAATTGTTCGTTCTGTTGATGATGATTTGCTTATGACATCGGTTATCAGGAAATAATATTGTGAATTAGCAGCAAACACAAAAAATAACAAAAATATCCCCAGTTATCTGGACGCCACCCGCGGAGTTTCGCAGAGCCATAAAAAACTGAGCTTCAAACCACTACATCAAATCTTTCTCCCCCTCTCTCTATCTATCCTTTCCAACGCACGCACTGTATGTAAACATCTTAAGAGTATTCATAACCCCTTGAGTGCGCGCAAATTATATAAAAAAAGAGGAAGAGCAGAGAGTTTCCAGTATTTTGCGAATATTGGCTCAACCGATCGTGGAAACAAAGAGGATATAGCCAGCTTAATCGGCAAAGCAAGGTATGCATTCGGAATGTCGTCCAAAATATGGCAAAGTATTGTAATCAGCTTAAACATTGTAATCAACTTAAACGTATACTGTCCAGTTATATGAGCCCAGCACTTGAAAAGTGAACACTTCTATCACGAGCAAGTTGCAGACGTTCATTAACAGGTGCCTGCGAAACACAATAAGGCAAAGGAAACCAGCCTTTCAACTTAATTTCTTCGACATGCAAATACATACGAGCACTCACAATGTACATAGGTAGTCGTACTAACAATCTTTATGAAATTGCATGAGTGAGTAAGAACATTTTTGTGTAGGAACATTTGACCCAGTAACGAATTTTTATGACTTCCGCTCTAGTTAATCAGATAAAACTGTTTGAATGTACATATGTAAGAATCAAACATACTCGCAAGAACCAACACCATTTCGATTCCCAGTAAAAAGCATAAAAACCCACTGATTGACCTAAAAACCACCCGCCTTGAACACATACAGCAAAAGAAAGACATTCAGACAATTAATGACTACAAAGCCTACCACCACGCAGGCCGCCGCAATCATTATTAACATCTCTCATTGACAAGAGCCTCTTCCCATTCATCAGTATTACAGTACTACTGACAATTAATTGCTCAGCGAACATATGTCCCCACAAGATACAAAATATACATGCACCCGAGGCGAACTTATGTCCAATAGTTCCGAAATTACTGCGACAATTAAATGCAATTTATGTTTCTAATTCCGCGGCTGCATTACAATAACATTCTTGCAAAGCCTGCTCTGCTCACTGCGCGCCCATAATGAGCGGACTCTTTCCCATCCGAAGCCAAAGTATCAATTGACCACAAAGATTGAATTAGTTGATGCACATTCCATTCGCCATCACCACAACCAGCAACAGTGGACACCATTCTAAAGTGGCAAATGTATCTTAATTAAGATTGATTTAGAATGCTTTGATTAAGTGATTTCGCTTCTTGTCTTGACCACGAGGTCAGATGCTATCACAATTTGAAATCTGCAACAGAAGCATGGGTGTTTAGAGTATCTATACATGTTCTATGTGATTTTATTTGTATCTCGAATCATACTACACGAAAATAATTTGTTTCTTGGGCTCGCTGTTGTTTAGCTTCTGTGTAAGTTAAATCTAAAAACAGAATCCGAAATCGAAAGCCAGACGATAAATTTCTTTCAAAAGAAACTGAAATTTAAGGGGCAAGACCTCACACAAGAGCAATCTAATGTTCTTAGGTTCTTTTGGATGCCTTACTTTTTTTTTGCGTCTGCAGATTTTTCTAGATTCTTACTACATTCAGCGGCTCAGTTTGACGTCACACACGTATAACTTCCAAGTACATTTTGTGTTTAAATTTCGAGGGAGAACAACACATTTTGGGAAATTTGTTTCGTTTATCTCCTCTCCTTTGTCTAGATACGTTTCTTAGCTTTTTGTTTATAAATTTTGTTTTTTTTTTCGTTTTTAGATAATTTATCTTTTTCTGAGGGGAAAACCAAGGAAGTGAACAAATCTTTTATTAGCTAAATGTTTGTGTTTTGTTTTTATTTTATGAACGAGCGAACATTTTTTTTTTGTTTTCGTAAGAAAATCGCAATGTTATGCATCGGTTTTTATGTTACGCATACGCCAGCCAAACGTCCCAATTATTTTGTTTCGTAGGCTTAACTTTTTTTTTCTTCTGCCTTTCAAGAGATTAACAAATTTTGATTTATTTTTGGTTTGACCCTGACAAGTCGGTGGATGTGTTTTATCCGGTAATAAATTCGCCAAAGAGGTAGACAGGTCGGAAAATCCAATTTTTTGAAAATATTTTTTAAACGATTATAGCTTTTTGGCAAGAGTAAGATTAGGCGAGTCTTTGATTGAAGATAATAAAAGTATCTTAACCACTTATTCAAAACCATTCTGACGTGCGAAAGAATGGAAGCAGTCTCGTTCAATTTTTCACAATTTTCCCACGATTTTGTCGTACAGATACAGTCATCGAGTATCAGAGCCAATTCTGCACGCTTCAGGGATGGATAATTTCGGTGTTTTTGTCAATTGTTTTCATTTAGTTTTCATAAGTGCTCAGCTTTCTAGCGATGTGTATGTTCAATACGGGTTTGTATCTATTTGTCTCCCAATGTTTATGGAAACCGACAGAGGATATGATTGGTACTTAAAACTTTTTATATGAACTCTTCTAGTTTATGCTATAATTTAGGTGAATTTGCTTTTCTCTAAAGCGGGTAATAGTATAAACAGGTTTCCTTTTGTAATTATGATGCGAAACAGGAGCCCATTCTCCTATCACCCGGTAGGACACCAATATATCTTGTTATAAATTCTGTGAATTAGTCCGAAACGACGGGGCAAAAGGGACGGTGTAACTAGGGTAGGACTTCCTGGAAGAAAAAAATCCGGAGATTGGGGATACAATAGACCTATTTAGGTCGCAGTGCACTTGCACCCCACACACATACTGGGTACATCACCTACATCTTTATCGAGAACAGCACCCAACTCTGACCTTGCTTGAACAACATGCCCATAAATATGATCTAAAAGATCTGAACCACATACTTGACTTCAATTCGAATTAAACCTGACCTAGCACCTTCTTCAGAGATTTTTTAATCTCCAGTCATTCAAGAGCAGAATCAAAGGACATCTACATGCATCTGGCGGTTCTGCGACGAAAATAATGTCATTTAGTTCTCCATGTAGTGAAATATCCATCAGCCATCAGAATCTATCAGGAGGAAACTAACGACTAAAGGAACACCCAAGAGCCGCGTGTTTCCTCGCTGGCAGCAGAATTCTCAAAATAATGATAGGTTAAGGAATAAAAATCGTAGCCTACGCGGACGACTCAATCATCCTGCTTTCATGTAAATGTACGAGTATGCCAACTATCAGTGAGCTCATAAAATGCCTGTCCTCTGGTCTGTAACTATTTTCTCCTGGAATTGTTTCGACAACGGCACCGACTTAGGATAGGCACATGGAATGCCTCATCGCTCACAGGGAAGGACCTTGAGCTTGTTGGGGAGGCTGTAAAAAGTTGACTAGATATAGTTGGCGTCTCTTCACCAAAGCAGAGAGGTTCTAAAACTATGGACCTTTTGGATGGGTGGAAGCTCTTCCTGTCAGGAGTCACACCCTCAATGTCTGCTCAGGCGGGAGTGGGGATACTCACAAGTCCAAGGTTGACAGACAGAGTATTGGAGTGGATACCATTAGGAGCGATAATTACGATCTTAAAGCTCAAGCTTGAAAGATCAACTCTGGCACTGGTGCAGGTGTATGCACCGAACCTTCAGTCAGAGTATGCAGCTTTCTTAGATGAAGTTGATGTTGCCCTTGAAAAGGTTGCAGATATGGATTCTTTTGTCCTGATGGGTGACTTTAATGCTCATGTGGGTGTAAATGTTATGACATGGGGGAGTGTGGTTGGGAGGAACGGTGATCCTGATCAAAACGCGAACGGAGAGAAGTTGTTGGATTTTTGTTGTGAAAATGGCTTATCCATCATAAACACTATCTTTCCACACAAAGACATTCACAAACACACATGGTACCGTCAGAGTCTTCAGCAGAAATCGCTGATCGATTTTTTGGCGGTACCACCATGTCTAAAGAGAATGGTTTGTGATGTTCGCGTATTGAGAGGGGCCGAACTGTCAACTGATCATCACTTAGTGCTATGCAAATGGAATCTTAGCGAGAGAGTGCCTCCCCTACCAAAGCGTAAGCCAAGCATGGTTACACGCATGCGATGGAAGAGGTTACAGGACGATGAGATACGGGAGACATTAGCGCGGCAAATATCTGAGAGGTTTGAACGAATTCCAACTTTTCCATCAAATGTAGAGGAAGAATGGCAACTGTTTTCAACAGCGGTTATTGCCTCTGCGGGAGATGTTTGTGGAGTGAAGTGGCTTGGTGTGGCGGCTGGTGGTGAGAAAAGGACTGCTTGGATTAAAACGCCCGGAGTTCAAGAAGCCAACAGAGAGAAGAAGAGTGCTTTTAAGGTGCGGATTCACTTGTGGAGCTCCGATTCTCGAAATCGGTACACTGAGGCGCGAAGAACCTGCAATTTAGCTGTGAAAACAGCGAAAGAACAGTCTTGGAAGGAGTTTGGGGAAAAATTGTAAAATGACCACAGATCTGCAAATAAGATGTTCTGGCAGACCATCCGCCGACTCAGAGGAAAAAAGTTGAATATCGTTGAAGGAGTCAAATCCAAAGACGGTGCACTTCTTTCCAATGAGGAGGACACCTTACGCACTTTTCAGACTTGCTCAATCCCGAACAGGGCACCGAAGATGACAGACCTATGGTCGAGAGTAGGGCGGAAAGTAGTCCTACGGTAGAGGAAGTAACTTTGGCGATCAAAGCGCTAAAGGTTGGCAAATCTGCTGGTGTGGATGAAATTCGGCCAGAAATGCTCAAGGCTTTAGGTAAAGTGGGAGTGCAATGGCTCTCGCGTGTCATTTAAGTGGCCTGGGAGTGCGGTGAAACACCTGGTGATTGGCAAATGGGGGTGATAATTCCTCTTTTTAAAAAAGATGACAAAAGAGATTGCGCCAACTAGAGGGGTATATCTCTTTTAAGTTTCCCTGGAAAAGTCTTCGCTAAGGTGCTAGAAACGCGTTCCAGAGCTGTGGTTGAGAACAGTTTGGGGGATGAGCAGTGCGGTTTTCGTTCTGGTAGAAGCACAACCGTCTAGTTATTCACTCTCAGAATGGTTCCAACCAGATCGACCGCATTGCGATCAGTCGCCGCTTTAGAAATTGTCTCCTGGACGTTCGAAACAGACGTGGAGCTGACGTCGGACAAGAACGAGACCACCATCTTATGGTAGCTCATTTACGCCTTTGTACTGCATCCGTCAACAGCAACCGCTCAAACCTACTTAATATCACCAGGTTTAATATCGACAGGCTCAAGGTTCCCCAAGTGCGCCAACAGTTCAGGGACCATCTTGCCTTAGAAGCAGAAGCAATCAGCAGCATAGAGAACATGGATGACCACTGGAGTGCTGTGAAAAATGCTTTTGCGACTGGGGCACGCACGTATGTCGGTAAAAAGCAGAAACACCACCGCACATGGCTTTCTACAGACACCTGGAGACGGATCGATGAGCGTACAGCAATCAAGGCTCGGATTGCAGCGGCCTCAGCAGTAGAGAGAACCGAGCTTGAAGCCCAATACCGTGCGAAGAAGAAAGAAGTGCAGCGTAGTGTGAGACGTGACAAACGTCAATATGTCAACTCACTGGCCTCAAGGCTGAAGAAGCAGCGAGTAGGTGCGACAGTAGGACTGTTTACAACATCACTAAGGAGCTCATTGGTGGTCGTAACTCCAAACAACATCCAGTGAAGAGTCTAGACGGTAACCTTCTGATCTCGGATGAGGATCAGCTCACTAGATGGAGAGAACATTTTGCTACAGTGCTAAATCACTTAGGCGACGGCGATATGATCTTGAATTCGAATGAGCAGTTCGAAGCAACAAATTTCCGAATTCGTACCGTACCTCCCAGTAAAATTGAAATAATAACAGCAATCAAGTCCCTCAAGAAAAACAAAGCGGTGGGTATTGATGGCATCCCTGCCGAGCTATTTCAAGCGGCGCCAAATACATCGGCAGATTTGCTGCATCCGCTAATACGGAGAGCTTGGGATAGTGAACAATTTCCACAGGAGTGGAAAAGGGGGATGATCATTAAGCTTCCAAAGAAGGGTAACTTGATGGAGTGTGGTAACTGGAGAGGTATATGTGTTCTTCCAGCTGTAGCCACAATAATAGCTAGAATAATTCTAGAACGAATTAAAGAACATTTAGATTCAACTCTCGATGTCGAACAGGCAGGCTTTCGCGCTGGATCCTCCTGCATCGACCACATAAACACCTTACGGATCATAATCGAACAATGCGTTGAGTATAGGTCTCCGCTACATTTACTGTTTATCGACTTCGAGAAGGCTTTCGACAGCTTGAATCGAGATGCTATTTGGTTGGCCTTGCGCAGGAGAGGCATTCCAGAAAAACTTATAGCTATTATCAAGGCTACATATGAGGGCGGCAAGTGTCACGTCGTGCACAATGGTAAGGTGTCGGACGATTTTGAAGTCCAAAGTGGAGTACGTCAAGGGTGCATACTGTCATCACTATTGTTCTTGGTGGTTATCACCGATGTACTCCGTGCAGCATTGACGGAAGCTAATTCTGGAATTCGTTGGACTGTGACATCTTACCTTAAACACCTAGATTACGCTGACGATGTTTGTCTACTTTCACATCGGATAATGGATCTTCATTTGATGGCCCAAAATCTAGAAGCTGAGGCAAACAAATTGGGGCTAAAAATAAACACAGCCAAAACAAAAGCCCTGAGTACTTCCAATACACGCGCTCAACTTAACATTGCCGGAAAGCAAGTCGAGAAAGTTGATAACTTTCTATATCTAGGAAGTGTCGTCTCGGCTAATCGCGGTGGCACCGAACTGGATGTGTGCAGCAGAATCGGGAAGGCTAAAGCTGCGTTCGGAATGCTGTCCAAAATCTGGAGAAGCAATGTTATTAGCTTAAGAACCAAGCTACGACTGTTCCGCTCCAACGTAGAATCAGTGCTGCTTTATGGGTGCAGTACCTGGAAGGTGGACACCATTAACACACGCAAGCTGCAAGTCTTCGTAAACAAATGCTTAAGAATCATCTTGAGGATTTTTTGGCCGAACCGCATCTCCAACGAACAACTTTATCTGAGAACGGGCCAAGAACCTATAAGCATTACTATACGAAGAAGAAAGTGGGAATGGATGGTAGGGTGTCTACGGCGCGAAGACAACTCCATTGCGAAATACGCCATGCAGGGGAATCCGCTCACCCAGGCAGGCAGAATAGCGGGACGCCCTAGGCAAACGTGGCGCAGAACAGTTGAGGAGGAATCGAGCTCTTTAGGAATGAGTTGGAGGCAGCTCAAACGCGTTGCAGAACTCCGAACACGATGGTTGGCGCAGGCGTGGTTGACGCCCTATGCCCCCCGAGGGGTTAAAGGATATAAGTAAGTAAGTAAGAATGGTTCTTGAGAAGGCCTGGGAGTATACTAAACCTGTCTACACTTATTTTGTGGATTTGGAAAAAGCATATGATAGGGTTCCTCGAGGAAAACTCTGGAGTGTTCTGCAGGAGTATGGGATTGATGGTTCCCTGTTAAGGGTGGTTCAGTCTTTATATAAAAACTATAGAAGCTGTGTTCGGATAAACGGTGTTAAGTCAAAACATTTCACTGTGGGCGTTGGACTCCGCCAGGGGTGCGTTTTGTCACCTCTCCTCTTCATTATGTATATGGATTGGATGTTGCAGCGCAGCCGTGGCGGGGAATGTTTCGAAGTGGGAGACCTAAGGATTAGTCATCTGCTCTTTGCGGATGATTTGGTCATCCTTGGGTCCTCTCAAACCGAACTTCAGCGAGGACTCGAAAGGTTTGTAGCCGTTTGTGATAATGCTGGAATGAAGATCAACGTGAACAAATCGGAAGTAATGGTCGTTTCCAAAAAAAAACCCATTCAGTGCACTCTGCATGTTAGTGCAGTTCCACTGAAGCAGGTGGATAAGTTTAAGTACCTCGGGGTCTTATTCACGAGTGATGGGAAGAGCAATGCCGAGTTATCCTGTAGAATTGGCCAGGTTGGATCAATTTTGAGAGAGCTCGGCCAATCTGTTATAAGGAAGGCCGAACTTAGTGTTCAAGCTAAGCTATCGGTTTTCAACTCGGTGTATGTTCCAACTCTCACCTATGGTCATGAAATTTGGTAGTGACCGAATGAGTAAGATCGCGGATACAAGCTGCCGAAATGAGGTTCCTTCGCGGTGTTGCTGGAATAACTCGTAGGGATCGAGTGCGCAACACCAGAGTACGCGAGGCGCTCAATGTTGAGCAGCTACTTCTCCAAACGGAACGATCTATGCTACGATGGTTTGGTCACGTAGTGCGTATGCCCCCAGACCGGCTTCCAAGACGTGCAATGGTGGCCGTGCCATCAGGTAGGCGACCCCGCGGTAGGCCTATAAATAGATGGTTGGACCAAGTGCGACATCTCTTCTGGAGCCGTCTAGGGATTGTTCCTGATGAGTTGGAGTCAATGGCGGAGGATCGAGAAGGATGGAGAGTTCACCTGAGCATCCTACCCCCGCGACCCTCACGAAGGATTAGCGGGTCATTTGAAAATGTATGTATGTAAGAAATAATAAAAAACAAAGTTGCGGTTTGAGAAACAACTGGAGTTTGAGGATCTTAGCAATTCTGCGGCGAATATTGATCATCTTCTTTTGACAGTTACACTTTGACGATGTTATTCAGCTGATCTTCACTGTCAATATTCACGGCAACAGACTCTTTTCGAGTTTTAACATGAACAGTGCCTTTCACGGTAAACACAGAGTAAAATTGTTTTCGTCTTTTAAGTTGCAGTGCTTTTCTTAGTATACCTCGATTTCGTACAGTAAGGCACTCGTACGTAAATATCGGTTGATTGGAATGGAAGCCGATGTCAGATTGGCTAACATTTCGTAAGTGCGTCTTCCTGAAATCAGTGAGCGCTTTCATAATTGCGAATTTTTCGTGAGTGGAACAAAATGTCACCATGATGACGGCATCATTTCTCTGCTTGGCACGGAATATTCTGCTGATGGTGGGAGGTTGTTCACAATTTAATGTAAGGCAGAGTCTTTTAAAGGGGCTTTTGAGATTTTCATCTGCAGAAAATGGGATACCGACAAGTACTACATCGGTGGCAATATTTTTCATGTGAATTTCCTCAACTTGTGTTCGTAGTTGTTGTTATAGATTTGCAACTTCCATTTGCAAGCAGCTGATATTTCCTGAGCAGTCTTAGAAAGCAGAGATTCGGTGTTTTAAAATATTTACTTCACTGTCAATTGAATCGAGATTTTCGTTTATGGTGTTTTCAATGGTGGTGATTCGTGTCGATATTACTTACTGTAATTTCAACACGAATCTACCAATTTAAATTCTCAACTGAAAAGTCTGTCAGTCAAATATTACGATAAGTGATCGTGGAATCACGTTCTTCACAGATGGCTCAGAAATGGAATCTGCTAAAGGAGCAGGATTCTACTCAGAAGTACTGCAAAAGCGAGAGTTTTAAGGATACTTTCTTCCACATAGATATAAAAAGTAGGAATGTATATACAAGAAAAGAACTTTTCCATCTTGATTTGCCTTATCACATCTAAGGCATTCAAGAAATGTCGCAACGCAATAAATGCCATTCGTCACCAGCAAGTCACACTGTATCTATGAGCATCGTACCAACCGAAAACTCGAAACTTTTATTTGAAAGTCACGTCTTGTTATTCTTTGATTATTTCAAACTTTACGTGTTTATTGACAGCCATTTTAGAATGTTTTAAGCTCCCGAAATATTACGATTATTGTACAAACCTTAAAATCGACTGTAACACCAAAATATTGTGTTAAAAATTCTTTTATCATTCAGATAAGATTTATGTCGCAATAAATGACTCGCCATACTGTTTATTTTGCTTTTTATCAATATATCGAAACACAGTCTATCAAATTTGATGATTTATTGCTTGCGATTGTAAGCAACATGATATCAAAGCAGGTTCATAAGTTAGAAGGTCAATATTAGTATTGAAGTTCAGTGGCATTCTGCCTTGATGTCATATACCCTTCAGCATGGCAAATACTTGAGAGATTTGCATTTCAGATGGTCAAGGTCCTTATAGGTACCCGAATGCGAACTATGTGGTTCTAGTTGATCGAAAAGAAGAAAGATATTCGAAATAAAATAGTTATTGGTGACCGTATCACTAAGTATCTACGTCGTCTATCTTATCAATAAGGTTACAAAGTGCAAGATAGTTGCAAGTTGACAAATATGTGCATTTCCCCTGTAACCGTACATAAATCATTCTCTGAATACAAAAGGTCTACAAATCCATAAAATTAAATACAATTTCGAATCATCTAAGCACACTCTAACGAAAATAAACACCTCGCTAGCTCTTATGACGAAGATATTTGTTTTGAACAAATATCGGGGTGATAAGCAAACACAGATACTACCTTTTGCTTAGAATTGCATGACTTAGTTTAGATGGAAAAGGGTGTTAGTAATTCAATAGTATTTCCTTCAAGTCATTTGTCTTAAACAAATTTTAAGACACACACATCCGAAACTGGATGTCAAGTTCCCAGCCCGGAAGGGGATGTTTAATCAAATTAAGAGCGTGAGCTGATGAGAAGTTCATTTGTCATGATAATGCTAGATGATTCACCAGAGAAACAATGGGGCTGATGATCTTGATTGTTCTTATCACGCCAATTGCCCGCTTCTGGCCTCCAATGATTCTTATGGTGAAAAAAATTGTTTTGTTTTTAATGAATCGTGCCATTTGAAAATTATCTATCGATGTTGCTATTTTTTGTATCATTTTATCTAGAGGTCAACATTTATTCGACAGAACAAAAGAGGTGAATGGTTTCAGGAAAACCAATTATGATATTAATTTGTCACTTCTGGGAAGTAAATCGAATCACATCTTGATCTTGAGATTATATCTTTTCCTGTCTGGGTCACATGGAATTCATATTTTGTAAACAAACGTTCAAAGCATGCCGATCAAGAATGTTGTTCGTGCTTCAGATGGTTCCAATCTATTTCGGCATTGATCGTACTGATTGATGGGAATGACATCAGTTGTACGGAAAAAATGCTGTGAATCATAAAGCAATGACAATTTAGACAACACCCGCGGAGTTCTACGGAAACCTATTATATTACCTGAGTTTTAAACCACTCCACCAATCTTGCTCTCTCTCTCTCTCTCTGCACCATAGGCGTAAGTTAATACTTAAACAAAAAACTGTGAACATTGGTGGCATTTTTCTGTAAGCGTCTGTGCTGCTGCTTTTTATTATTTATCCACTTTTGTTAACGAAATATGTCACTAAATTTAATAAATAAAACCCCATACAGTCATGTGTATGTGTATTTGCTACATTATCTGGCAAACGAACGGAATGAATATTTTTGTTAAATAGCGCCTAGATATCTCTGATGTTCATACGAGTATGTGCAAAAGATTTCTATCTTGAGTAATATACTTTGACAGATAACGTAATACTGTTTTAAATCAGGCAGATTAAATTAGTTATTCTTGGCTGTATAATTCCTTGCGATAGGAGTCATTCCAATCGTCTTGCGACTAATAAAAGTATAATAACAATGGAATCTGTCTAAGTATTTGCTCCTTTATATGCACCTCCAACGCACAATTCATAAGAGTAATATGGTTAAACTTTCAGCACCTGGAGAATATGTGCCAGTTCACCTGATGCTTACTACACCAACCTACATATGCATAGTCCTGTTCCGATTATGGCCAAAAGCTACTAGTCACAGAACATATACTGCTCTAGGGCACTAGACGCTCTTAATTTGTTCCTTCATCTTGGAGGCAAAATATTTTATTTGGAAATGATACAAGCAATACCATGTTCCAAGCTAAACAGGTTTCGGTTACGTAATCTTATTTTGCTAAACGATGAGAAACTCATACGAACCCAGCACAATCCGTTGTAAGTCAATCTTATCTTTCATCTACGCAAAGTTAACAAGCCCGTATCTCACCATTTATACGGCTTATATACATACCTACTTATCAAACTAATAGGACTGATCGAAGATTAAATGTTTAGGTCCAACGAGGGTCCTTACGCAATAAATGACAGACTGGTCAGACAATTATAATTTCAAAGAGAGCATAATGACACCAACTTATTCCCCTCTATTTTCGTAGAAGACATGAGAGTCCCTTTTGTAAAATAAGTAATCCACCTGAGATACAGAGTCATTCAAGACTTATGCGGTTGGACGCTGAAAAGACTTTGGAACTCTATTGCACAATTTTCTTAAAGTCACGATAAACAGTATAGAGGATGTTACGCTTAGACAAATACTCCCGGAGGAATTATTCCCTGCAGATCCAAGGGAAAGGTCTGTGCTACTGATTTGAAAGTAGATAAAATTCTATCGATGGTACTCTGAAAACTTAGAGTTCTTCCATCAATAAAAAATGTTGGATAGTTGCAGATAGGAGAAATCGTTAACAGGAGTCGGCAACAGATTGATTTTTTCTTACTAGGCCCTCCCTAATGGCCGACAATGCGACCTGAAAGACCAATTGTGTCAAGGGTACTTACTCGTATACTAAGTATACGATACTCACTACTATTGTGAAGGTGAGTGTATCATTGATGGAGAAGTCCGTTTGAGTAACTCTCTATTAAAGATATGGTGCGTCTGCCAGCATAGTACCGGACATTCACAAAGAATGTCGACGATTAACGATTAACCCCAGCAAGGCAGTCGCTGCACCACGCACAAGAAGAAGAACGCTAAACCTTGGTTCAGTGACTCTAAATAGTATTCTTCTTCTTAGATGGCGCTACGGTCCGGGGTGGACCTGGGCCTCAACCAACAAACCTCTCCAGCTAGCACGATTACGAGCCAGCTGCCTCCAGTTGCGCACGCCAAGTTGGTTGAGGTCCCCCTCCACTTGTTTGCGCCACCTACCGCGAGGTCGTTCTCTACTGCGTCGTCCATCCGGGGTGGATTCGAAAACTTTCTTAGCGGGAACGTTGGGCTCTATCCGCTCTAAATGACCCAGCCATCTTAGTCGCTGTATGTGAACTCTTCTGGCTAAGTCGATGTCCTTGTACATGCCGTATAGTTCGGCATTTTACCTTCTCCTCCACTCACCGTCTATGCAGACGGGACCAAAGATCGCTCGAAGAACTTTTCTCTCGAAATAACCAAGGGCATCCTCATCCGGTTTTGTCAAAGCCCATGCCTCTGCGCCATACAGTAGGAATGGGATGATTAGTGTCTTATAAAGAGTTACCTTAGTAGTTCGAGATAGGGCTTTGCTACTCAATTGCCATTTTAGCCCATAGAAACAACGATTGGCAAGAGTAATTCTTCGTGTGATCTCTAAATAGTATATCCATTGGATTTTCCGACGAAATAAAATATCTAGGAATTGTCTCAGATAAAAAACTTAACTGGAGCTCTCATATTTAACATAAAATTGCCAAGGCGACCTCTGTCATGTAGACCTGTCGCCGTATGTAAAGCAAAACCATCCCCAAGGACCCATCCTAAGGTTTGCATCCTTTGTGTGGTGGGCAAAAACTAAGGAAGTCACAACCATCAATAAACTCAATAAACTTCAAAGATTAGATTGCATCGGAATCACAAGTGGTATGCATACCTGTCCTACGACAGCCATATGGGCTATTATCGGACTCAATCGGCTACATATATTCATCAGAAAAGTGGAAGTTAATTGCACATGGGATCACGCGGATCTCATGGATTTATTGCAGGCGAAGGTGCATGAAAGAGTGCAGTAGTGAAGAGTACTAGCGAAAGTGCTCGAGAAAATTATACGGACAAGACTAGAGCAATACACGGACGGGGACTCGGGGCATTGTAACAGACAGTTTGAATTTCGAAGGAAACGAAGCACCAACCATGCAATACAAGCTGTGTGCGATATCGCACGTGAGGCAATTGCGGGAGAAAGATGGCTCGGAGTAGCAAAACTGTACTGTGCTGTGGTGACACTTGATGTCAAAAACTCGTTAAATTCAGCCGACTGGAGCTGTATACTAAAATCACTGGGTAACCTGCAGGTACAAAACTACCTACTGTGGATAATTGTGAGCTATTTCGAGGACAGAACGCTTTACTATGACACAGAAAAGGGACCAAAGAGGTACAAATTCACCGGAGGAGTTCCACAAAGACCAGTCCTAGGACTAATTCTATGGAACATAATGTAGGATGTCATTCTAGGAACACAAAGGCCGAACGGAGTAGACATTATCAGTTACGCCAACGATATCGCAATTGTAGTAGTGGCCAAAAAATTAGAGGAAGTTGTGCAAAAATCGCAAACGTGAAGCTATGACTACAGACATCAGGTTTAGAGCTAGCGGATCACAAAACTGAAACCGTTTTTATAACCAGCTGCAAAAAAGTGGAGCATCTCACCGTACAGGTCAGTGAGCAGACTATCGAATCGAAGCCGTACATCAAGTACCTGGGAGTGTTGCTGGACCACAGACTCAGCTTCAGGGCAATAGCAACACTATGCAGACTAATGCCAAATATTGGGTGACCAATTCAGCCAATCAGAAATCTCTTAACAACCGTGAGTAGGTCAATACTCTTATATGCGGCCCCAATATGGGCATCAGCGACGCATCGTAAGTCATACATTAGAACGATGAACTCGGCGCATAGAATCGCATCTTTAAGGGTATGCTGCGCCTTTAGAACTGTATCAGCGGATGCGATAAGCGTAATATCAGGCTGAATGCTTATCGATCTAGACGCGAAGAAGATTGCGGTCCTACGTGAAAACAAGCACCATGACGGAACAGTAGCTATAGAAGCTATAAAAGCAGGATGGCAACATAGGTGGAACATCACATCTAACATAATTTCTATCGGGGCACGAATGCTTCCGGGATATCTCTACAAGTAAAAGCACGCGGATGACCCATTCTGCCAGCACTGTGAAGGAAAAGTGCAGAATGCAGAGCATGTACTGATGGAATGCCAAAATTACGTTAGGGCCAGGAACATCCTAGAAAGAGCAATTGGCGGGCAAGTAGCCTGATCTCAAGCGGGCAAGTAGCCTGCCCTCATTTATGTTGGCTGGGAGACTGCAAATGAAGTAATCACAAGTATGATGCAGCAACTGCATATAGAGGAACGAGTAATGAGAAACGAAGATCCTGCCAGCTCTGGCAGCTAAAAAGGAAACGACGACATGCCAAACCTGCCCCTGCGAAGGAATGCATTGACTGGCGGTGGCGCAGGGAAACAACAGGACAGAGAAACCTGAGGGGCTTTTTTAGCACGTTACCATGCAGAAGCATGGAGTCGGGCATAATTCGTGGCACGGACTACAAGTATCCATAAAGGATTTTTACCCTACCCGTGCATCAAAAAAAAAAAAAAAAATATGTATGTGTATGCATTTAGCAATACCTTGAGATGTGACATAATACGCAAACTGAGCGTAATTCATTGGTCGTAAACGGTTGTGCTGTAGGCATGACTCCACGGTATCTTTTAAGCCTAAGAACGCAGTATCGAGATAAAGGATATGAGATTCATACCTTGCGGTTTCGACTTTAGTAGACAATTTTCATTATACGAGTATTGTACTGTCCACCCCGATAATTGGATTACATGAACTAATTATTGATGCCACAATGTTGCGTTCTACCTACATACATGGAGTAAATGTATTAGCATTGAAGAAGCTCATGAGCCAGTTAAGAGTAAGAAAATACATACAAATTTACTAATTTAAATTTTTTTAAGTCAATAAATAATAAGCGTTACAATTCAATAATGCATTACCTGGTGACTTCTTGGAAAAATCAACCGCGATGACCTCGTCGGCGGCATGGGATTCCTTGCCGAGGTAACAACCATTTTTGGGCTTCGTCGTAAATCTGATGGTATTCGTAGATGGGCGTAATTATTTAAAAAATTACGATGATCGAATTCGTTAACTTTGATTGCAGCCAGGATGACAATTTATTTATTTCACAATATGTCGTAACTTTGCTTCTATAACTTAAATCACTTTCATTTGAAGTGAAAATTCGTTTCACCTTTCTTCTTATGTTTCTTTTCACTTTTTCTTCTATTTTTTAAATTTAATTCACGTTACTAAAATCGACAAAAAAAAGAAAAAAATAATTTACCACACTTTATAGAAGCCACCGTGAAAGACTATATCATTCTTTGTGTCCCAGATATGCGATTCCCCTAAAAAACCCATAAAAACCAGTCTTCAAATGCATGACCATAACACCATAATAATAATAATAATCACAACAAAAGCGAATTAACAATTTGCGTAGCAATAGAAAAATAAGTAAAAAGCCGGTAATGTGCTCTGTCATAACCCTGGTCTTACCAAATATGGTTCGGAACCTCTTTTCGTCGTTCATTCGAGAAATGCTTCTATCTGACATTTTAACCAAAAGCAAAGTTATAGGTGCCACAGAGTAAAACTAGTTAGGTGAGCTGCTGCTTCTGTTGGTGCTGATGCAGATTTAGTAAGAGGACCCCCAACCGATAGATAGAAGCAATCTCATCTACTACCCACCCAACTGTTCGTAGTGTAGACTTGGCTTGAATATAGTATTTCACAAGAGACACTGCGCTGCGCGTAAAGACGCAATTTTACTGCGCGTGGGTTTGTATTTTTTTTTTAATTTTTCATCGGAAAACAAAAAATTGTGTCGCCATGATAGACGGTGGGGGGCTTGAACCCTTGCCCACCTATAAAAGTCGACCGGAACAACATCTATTGCAAGAGAACGGAAACACGCCGCTCAAGTGTGGACAGACCACAAAAACGGATGAGGAGTGGATCTAATAACATTGTAGTATTTCATTTATAATTTGTATCTAGATACATTGGCGGTATCACCTCTGTGTATACGAGTTTAACGTGCGATTACTACGACAGCGACGGCGCGATGGTACGATGCGTTGAGGAGGAAGTTCTATGTAGGTTGGTTGACGGTGAAGAACAGGCGATAATATACAAGATATGTTTTGGATTTAACTATAAAGACGAAGGGAAGAAGAAAAACAAGGCGCGTATGTGGAAGAAAAAGAGGTTAAGTACCTATGCTAATGATTTTTGCTGTTTTCCTTCGGAAATATTGTACAACAGACATGAGTGTGGAGGTTGTGTAATATGCTTGCGATTGGCAGATAGCAGGATATAGTTGCCGCATCCGCCAAAGGATGACTAATGGAATTGTACAACACGTTTTGAGGCTTCAGACAGACCTGGGGATAATCCATGATATTGGCATACATATGAGTATTTATTTAGTTTGTCAGCTGATTTTTTTTTAAAGAAAATTTGGCAGCGATTTTGGGGTTTGTTTGGAGATTCGGAATGACAAGATCCAAATCTCTTTAAGTGTTTAAATTATTTCTTTTGACAACACGTACGAGTGTATACATTCTTTCAAAAAAAAAGAACAAGGGAACAGGATGACAGTTTTAAAAAAAAGATTCTCGCAAAATATTTGTTCTACCTTTTTGGATTCTTATTCAAAAGCCCGCTTAGGTGGGTCAAAATAAATCAAGAATACATCCTAAAGAGTCGTATGCCCATAATTTGTAGGCCATTCTTGCGTGTGTAGCACAGTTCCACAGTTAAGAGATGACCATTACATCGCTCCGCTGACATTCGCTGTGTATGTTTAATAGGTTTTATCCACAGAAACTATTTTGGACTTATGGCTGACTCATGAGTCCATAGGCAAATTGTGGATTTACGACCCACACATATGGGTCCAAATTTAGTTATGGTCGTATGATTAAGCAATGTACTCGTATACAAGACAAGAGCAGACAGTACCAATGCAAGAGACCAAACAGCCTCGGAATTGCCACTACATGGATGTGACGTTTTTAAAGAAACCTAAGCTAGTAACAGTTGGTTTCTATTCCAAAATGCAGCCACTAACGAAAATAGACTAAAATGTGTTTGAATCAGAGTTCTAGCTATAGGCCATCAATTCAAGACCAACAAAAACGAATTCAGTGCTGCCTAGACCGAGGACTTTTGAAGTATTTTCGGTTAAACAAAAAGCGTTTTTCCAGGCAATTAACACTTCGTTTAATTCAGTGGAAACTTGCATTTTTTGGGATCTAAACAAGTTCAAACTAAATCTGACCGAAGAGTAAGTTTGGACGAGGAGTAAGAAGATGATCGATAGTCTTACAAAAGGGTGAAGGGAACATGCCAAGGGCTTGAAGATCAAACAGAAGATTGCAGGGAAATACATTTCTTACTGAGAATGTGTACGGCCAACAATCTGCTGCGAGGTAGGAGGATACATTCAATTTGTAGAACGATAAGAAATCGTTTTATTTACAGGACAATCAAAAAGTGAGGATACTGACATCCAAGCTAGTTACGCGTGCATGAACGGGTTAAGAATATCACTGCAGCGCCCCCCAACAACTAGCGCTTGTCGTAAAAGGCGACTAAGGGGACAAATCAGATCTAGGCAATGTAACACTCAAGTGAGCCTAGCGACACATATACTACCTTAAAAACCCTCCCACAAGTGTGCATGCGAGTCCGTGGGTTGACACGCCTGGAGATCACCGGTGTCATAGAAGAAAGATCAGCAATACTTAAACAGGAGCATGCACGTGTCAAACAGCAAACACCATCGCAATATGGTAATATTGCAAAACTGTATCATTATGTTAATACTTGCTAAAAGAAAAGGCACTACCCCGCCAGGCACTACCACTGCTGTGCATGGTACTGATCCTGGACCGAGCAGAAATGTTCGGGTCAGAGCTATACGGATTCCGGGGCTAGAAAAATAATGAAACAGTTTGGACGCAATCTGAGGGTCGCGAGTTGGAACGTTGGAAGCATGACCGGTCGAAGTTACGAATTGGAAGAGATGATGAATGGTTGGATATCTTGTGTGTCCAAGAGACGAAATGGAAAAACGCCGGAAATCGGGTGCGTTTCTTGGACGATAGGACAAAAGATTACAAGATGTTCTACTACGGAACGGGAAAGGCTAAGAACGGAATCGGTATCATCCTTGCGGCAGAGCTACATGGAAACATCTTGAGCATTTCAAAGTCCAGCGACCGTTTGATGTCTCTCAAACTAGTAATACAAGGAGAGGTGTGGAATATTGTCAGTGCATATGCTCCCCAAAATGGGTGCAATCAGGGAGATAAAGATGCATTTTTGGTAGATTTCCACAATCTCCTTAAGAACATCCCAAAGGAAGAGTTTCTGTTTGTTAGAGGAGATTTGAATGGACATGTCGGGAAGTCAAACGAAGAATATGAAGACTGCTATGGAGGACTAGGATACGGCACCAGGAACCTTCCTGGTGAAGACAGCCTAAGCATGTGCAAATCACACAGTCTTATCGTGTTAAATACCATGTTCATCAAACAAAACCGACACCTGATCACTTACAGCAGTGGCGGAGATGAAACTCAGATTGACTACCATTTGGTAGCCAGTTTCATGAAGCCTCGGATAAAAGATTGCAAAGTGATCCTGGGAGAGGCGATCGCTCGGCAACACCGTCTCCTGCTAACAGAATTTTTTTATGAAAACACAGAAGAAAAGCAAATAAACAAGGGTCTCTGAGAAAATCAAGTGGTACAATCTGGACAAAGAAAAATGCGGGGCTTTCGTTTTCGTAATGAAAAATTACCTCTCTCACACCATCAATGGAGCTGAGGATGAAGAGTGCAGAGCACAAAATATGTGGGATTCCCTACAGCAGACATGCTCAAAGAAGGCCAAATCACTGCTAGGAGCTTCAAAAGACCACCATCAACACGCCAAAGAAACATGGTGGTGGAGTGATGAAGCTAAGAAGGTGATAAATGAGAAGAAAGCGGCTTTCAAAGCTTGGTCAAAGTGCCCCTCTAATAATAGTGACGAAAAAGTTCGCCTCGAAATGGAATACAGATGTTGCAAGAAAAAAGCGAAGAAGAAGTGCGCCCAGCTTCGAGCGGAGAGTACAGAGGGCCTGTATCGGGAGCTGGAGAAAATATCTTCCCCGGTTGTTGATGCAAACCAGAATATCCAGGAGCTGCGAAGATACAATATGAACAAGAGCGCAACCATCTTCAAAATAGCCGCTGAGGAATGCTCAGGAGATTCGTTCGACAAATTTCATTAACAATGCTCATGGCCAGCTTCTTGTGGATGACGACAAAATTCTGCAGAGCGGCAGTATTGTGAAGAACTTTTAAATGAACAGTTTCCCCGGCTATACTTTCCAGGAGCCACCCCTAACTGTGAAGAAATACCCGACATCACAGTCGAAAAAGTTAGTGGGGCGGTCAAATACTTCAAAAAACGAAAAGCGGTTGGGCCAGACGAGATGCCCTCTGAGTTCTAGAAAAAGATGGGAGACATCGGGTTCAGATGGCTCAGAATTATCATCTCCTGATTTGTGAGAGGTGACCCAATGCCGAATCAATAGAGGGAAAGTTACCTTCTCCCTGTATACAAAGGGAAGGGTGATACGCGAAACTGTGATAACTACCGTTCGATCAAGCTGATGTCACACACCACGAAGATCCTTGAGCGGGTATTAGGTGGCCGACTGCGAAAAATAATACGGCTATCTGATGATCAGTGCGGGTTTGTCTCGGGTAAATCAACCACAGATGCAATCCAAAGTATAAGGATCATAATGGAAAAACATCGTGATTCCTTAAGGGATTTGCATATTGTATTGGTTGACTTTGAAAAGGCATTCGACAGACAACCACGAGATTTGATATGGGTGGCGCTAAGACATCTAGGGGTTCCAGGAACCTATGTACATATGATTATGGACATGTACGAGGCAGCAAAGACAAGAGTAAGATACCCCGCTGGAGTAACCGAAGAGTTCCCAATCAAAGTCGGGGTGCAGCAGGGAAGCGTTTTAAGTCATTTGCTCTTTATTACAGTCCTTGATTATCTGCTTGAAGGTAAAGTGACCCCCAAGGTACATTAGTTATTCTACGCTGACGATGGAGCCATCATACGTGATGATCCTATATCCCTGCAACCACACATCAATGGTTGGACGTTTTGGAGGGAAATGGGTATCACATTAGTTAAAAAAAAAGACAGAGTATTTGTGTTGCCCGTTCTCTGATCTGTTCAGGCCTATTCCAAACATTTATTTGAATGGAACAGTGCTTCCCAAGTGCGAAAAGTTCAAATATGTTGGATCTTTAATCAATAGCGAAGCAACCTGTGATGACGACATCAATCATCGCGTACGCGTAGGGTGGATAAAGTGGCGAGAAAACTCCGCTATCTTCTGTGACAGGAAAATGCCACATAAGTTGAAAGGAAGGCTCTACACCGCAGTTATGCATCCAGCGCTCACATACGGTTCACAATGTTGGACGATGTACAAAAAGTATGAGACTAGATTAACGGCAGCTGAGATGAGGATTCTTCGCATGACAGCAGGAGTGACAAAGCTTGATCGAATAACAAATTTGAAGATGCGTAGAAGACTTCACGTCAAGGAAACCATCTTACGATAAATAGAGCGCGACTGGTTTAGTTGGTATTACCACGTTAAAAAGGCAACATCAATGAACGTTCCAAAGACATCGCGAGGCAGGAGAGGCAGGCCTATAAACGCCTGGATCACACAAATGCGACGACATCGGCATTTCGTTGGCCTCAGTAACCGAGTGATCCAAAATCGGCGGGCCTGCCGATATTTTCTGAAGTCAAATAGGCGAACCCCACAGGCGGATCAGTAAAAATGCGGTGAAGTGGGAGGGTTATGATCGCTTGTTTTCGGATCATAACCTCGCCGAAATAGGAAGAGGAAGAAGAAGATTGTTTTACCTTTCAAAATGTGTATATACAATTTTTCGAGTGTTTAACTCATCATTTATAAACAAACCAGCTTTTGTTTTTAGCAAGCTACATGTAAAGATAGGCATGCATGTGCTTCGCGTCTTTTGTAGACCTATATATTGCTAACACTTCTTCCTTCTTTTTTGATATTTTGGACTTAAGCAACAAAACCATCCGAACATCATTTTTCCTGCGAATTACTTCACTTTTATCATTATCGCTTAGATGCATACCTTAATTAATCTAAACAGAATGCCTGATATGCCAGTAATCATTGATCATTCCAATCCGACAAGCAGTTTCTTAGTGAAAGAGCTACAAACAAACAAACAAACAAAGTGTTCTTCTTTACTGAATTAGTGGATTAATGAATTTTTATTTTTGTACCTAGAACTTGAAGCTAGAAAAGAGCTATAAGTTGAAAAATTATTGCCAAGCTTAATGCTGCTTGGATATGTCCCAACTATGTAAACGGGCATAAAGTGCCGTAACACAATATAGGACCCTCTAATCTACATAAAATCTGATTCACATAATTTTCAAACCCATCATCCTTGCGCTGCCAAAAAAAAACTCAAAATCTTCTTTCTAACGCTGAAAAATTGTTTTGTCAAATTGCCACATTTCTAGCGAAATCTGAATGAAATTGAAAAATGCATCCCCCCATTTAAACAGACATTTTGGCTACACCAGCATTGGAAAATAATTTTAAAAACTATGTCAAGAAAAGTCGATAGCACTTTGTTTTTTTTTTTTTTTTTAATGGCACACCATTCTAGAAATATCCCCGTACTTCATATCCATTTAAAAAGTTTCCACTCTCTGACATTTGAAACGCCCTAGGTGTAGATAAAAAGTATTAACGTATACTGATTACCTAAAGTCGTAAACAAACTTTACTAACGCTAGCGTTCAATACCAAACACTTAGTATAACACCGGTCAGATTGTAGATACTAGTTCGAACTAAAAATACACGAGTAGAGTAAAGAGTACTTTAAGTAAACATTCACTTAATAATATTTTGACACAAAGAATGATATTCTTCCTTCTACACTTTTGCTTTTGTACGAGTATATCACACACGTCACACGGTTGGTTGTTAGAACAACGAAAACGAGAAAGAATTAATTTATTGTATTTATTTGAATTAAGGAATTCTTGGAATACATCTGTTTAAAAATAAAAACCCGTCCGACGAGGCGACAATCTTAGTTCAAATAACGTCGGCAGGCAATTTATAAATTTTTCGTGTGAGAGCATGCCCAACAGGAATATACCAGAAGTATCTTTTTCACCTTTTAATTGATATAGATATATCTTTTTATAAAACTAGCTCGTTTCGATAGATTTATTAACTATCTAGATATTCGCCGTAAATCATACGATCACTTTTTATCATTTGCACGTATATTTCTTGTGGAAAATTCGTCGTAGATACTTTTTTTTTGTTATTTATTGCTCTTTTCCTATTCTTTTACAATCGCGCAAACTATACAATCAAATTTTTATTTTTATTTTTTATTTAGTCGATTTGAGATAAAAAAAAAAATTTGTATCTATGCGCGAAATTTTTCGAGGTGAATAAATTGGAACACCGCTCAGTAGTCTGAGATACTCGAAGTGCAACTAATTTTAGTCGTTTGGTAGTACGTTGCGCCGACGTCGTGGTACGTTAACGAAACGTTCGTTTCCATTGAGAGTTCGAAAATGGACTGAGCGCCGCGCAGAGACCGTTGAATGAAATTCAAGTGTGGTGATCGTATTCGTATCTTTTTTGATTTGACTTCGACCATACACTCACACAAAGGCGTAGATACTTTTTCTTAACACTTTTTTTTTTTTTTTTTTTCGTTTTTCGTATCTACACTACTTGGGGCTTGGGGGATTTGGCTTTTGTTGGAGATCGTGGTGCGTTTTGTTTGGCATGGCTGATCGCGCCGCACCGCATAAGACCTGTTCGCCTAAATAAAAACAGCACATACAAAATAGAAGAAAACAAAAAGGCAAACAGTTGGGTAGTGTACGAGTATATGACTTATGGACGGATAGGGCGAAGCGAATGCATGGCACGCACGCTTGTATAGCATGCAATGACGATGAAGCGACCGACGCACCTCCTTAATATTTTAAGTGCTTGGGTAATGCAGTTTACATTTAATAAGTCTATGGTGGATGAAATTAGAAATTGTCGTAGCGGGTTTTTCCCGCAAAGATTTTCACTTGTTAACTGTTCATTTGAAATGTGACTAGGTAGGCGACTTCCGTTGGAACATGCATCTTCCGATCGGTTGAGGTAATTAGCCGATAGTCGAAGGCAGTTAATTGATGGGTTGTATTTCTTTACCTATTACGAATTGTGATAGGAATATTTTTCTACGAATTTTTGTAGACAGACAGACTATTGATAAGCGTGGATCTAATAAATTTCATAGAATGGGCTTATACCATCGGTAGATACTTACTCAGATAGCGTAATAGTCTGGGGTGAACCTGAGCTTCCACTAACAAGCCCCTGCAATCAATGAGATTGTTAAAATTCTAGAAAGGCGAACCCGACAGACGGATCAGTAGAAATGCGGTGAACTGGGAGGGTTATGATCCCGCGTTTTTGGATCAAAGCCTCGGCGGAAAAAGAAAGAGGTTAAAGTTCTAGAATAGCGTTGAAGATTGAAACTCCTCTAATGGAAGTCCGAAAGAAAAGAGTGGAGTTCTTTGAAGCTTTCAAGTCTAGCAGCACCTTTGTAAGATATTTGGGACGTTGACGACTGTGACCTTTTTAAGAAGAAAAATCACTTTCATTTGAGGCGCTTCCGAACCTTGAAGAGGGTCGGCTTGAGACACGGCTGCTTTACATCCTTTGCGATCCCGGGGACGCTGCTTCCAGTTGTGAAGAGCAAGTTTTCTGGCATCCGCGACAGCTTGGTCTTTATATCGGTGGTTTGGTCTTTTTCGCCGTCTCGAACCTGGGGGTTGATATTCAAAGATTCGCTCGAAGTGGCTGAGCGAATGTAGTCAACGTGTCTTGGCCCTTTCGACTACACTCGTATACTCGTAAATCGTACCATGAATGGAGTATATAAGACATTATGAATTTTCGCTCATACCAGCGCTAAAAACTCCGTGCTTGGATGCAACATTATGCTTCAATTATATACCTATTTGGGGACCTGCATTGCGATTGATCGGGAAACTACGGACTGCCCAAAACTTGGCTTGGGCCAGTAGCGCACCTATCAAGTTCGTGATGAAGTGCTTACTTTACCTCCTAGTGGTAGTCCCCGGGCAACTATACGTATAAACCCTTATACGTGTAGGCTAAAATTGTAAGCGCGGGTTGTCTAGGGCCTTGATTCTAGGCTAGGTAACGTGGGCCAGTAACCTGCCAGTTACCGATTATTGCCCGCTACAGAAACCGACACTATGCCTCGGATAAGGAATGATCACATGTTGACGCCTTTTGGCTATTGTACCCGGACAAAGATAGGTTTCTAAAATGTAAAGACGGTACTCAACTCGGGAAGCGAAGGTCCTTACAATGTCAGATTCCTCCAATTAGAAAACGAATTCATGCGATATAAACATTTTGGGGGTAAGTGAAGTAAGATGGTTAGAAGCGGGCGAGTACCAGTCTCCAACGCGTAACACTGTACTACTCTATTCTGGAAGACCATCCGGAAGTCCGCGGGAATATGGAGTCGGACTACTGCTAACAACAACAGTACGCAAGGGCCTAATTTCCTGGTAGCCTCATGGTGATAAAATTTTGATGCCCAGATTCCGGACTAGAGTACGACGCGTCACCATCATACAGTGTTACGCTCCAACGAATAGTTCATCTGAGGACGAAAAGGAGAGCTTCTACAATCTCTTAAGCGCCGTCTTCAACACAACACCAAATGGAGACATTGTTATAGTGATGGGGGAATTGAATGCCAAGTTAGGCAACGACAACGAAGGGCTCAAACATGTAATCGGGAAGCATGGACTAGCCAACCGCAATGACAACGGCGAAAGGTTTGGGTATTTCTGCAATGCCAACCGCCTTGTGATAGGTGGCACCATGTTTGAGCACAAGACCTGCCACAAAGTCAGCTGGGTTTCTAACGACAGGCAAGCAACCTCCAATCAAATTGAAAGACCAGATATGAGGTAGGTGACAGTGATGAATTTTCTACGAAAAACTCAATTTTATTTTAGGGATGAGATCCCACCTCCAAGATCAATAAAATGTATTTCAGATCGATATACTTGTATGTATGTAAGACGACTTAGAAAGCCTTGCCTGGGTGAAATGGATACTAGCATCTTCACGGATAGTTAAGCGGCAATGCAGTATTTTTATTTACTTCAAAGGCCGCTCTCGATTTCGGTTTCACCAATTCAGCATGCACTGATGTTGGGTGCCAGGACGTAGAAATATTTCGGGAAACTAAAAGGCTGACGAGTTCGTCAGACATGGCACTACCCTAAGAACCGCAAGATTTCAATAAACCTCTTGCTATGTCGATGTATTTAATTAAGCAAGGCAAACCGCAAAATATTTAGATCTTAGCCTGCATAGGAAATTAAACTGGAAGCCTAACATTTAAGAAAGATTCAAGAAAGCTACTGTAGCCCTTTTCTCCCGCAAAAAAGTCTTTGGAAATAGATTGATGTACAACCTCGAATATATCACTGGCTCTACATCTCGGTCATTAGACCGATATTCATATACGAAGTGATTGTCTGGTGGACTGCCTTAGAAAAAACTATCAGTCGTGAATATCTAAGCAAGGTCCAGCGTAGAGCTTGTCTGTGCATAAGCGAAGCACTACGCACAACTCCCTCTGCGGCACTGTACATCATGTTTCATCTGTTAGCCCTTGATATATTTGGCAAGCGAGTGCAGCCGTTCACCTTGAAGCTACCTTACAGTGGTTAAGAAAATAATTTGGCCACGCTTCTATTCTAAATAAGTACAAAATCTCTCCCAAAAGCACGGACTACACCATCCCATGTCTAAATGTTGACAATAACATCCTTGTCACCATCCCTTCCAGATAATTCTGGAATGGCGATGCATTTTTAGAAGATAAGTCGATTCACTTCTATACCGACGCGACGGTTCGAAAACCATGGACAGAGTTGTTTGCGGTATTTTCTCTGACAGGCTTAATCTTAAGCTCTGCTTCCGTCTATTAAATCATTGTAACGTGTTCCATGCGGAAATAATGCCGATTAAGCAAGTCTTATCTTGGCTTAAGAAAAACGTGAAAAACTGGTGGAGCTATCCGCATCTTCTCAGAAAGCCAATCAGCAATCAAAGCCTTGGAATCAACCTCTTTAAATCCTTTAGTAGCTCTAGACTGCTGATCGTCTCTCATGGAGATGGATGAGCAGTTCAAAATTCACCTTTATTGGGTGCTAGGGAATAGAGACATTCCAGGAAGAGAGTACAAATCTTAGGTGTACAACTGGATCAACATATTTGGCGACAAAACAGATTTGGCCAAAGCTGGATCTAAAACGCTTTAAGAATTTGAATTCTCTCCATAGATTGCATATCGGCACTACAATAGGTGTCATCACTGGGCACTGTCTAATAGGCAAGCATGCTATAAGGCTTAGCCTTTTTGCGAACGATTTTTGTAGAAGCATGAATGAAGAAGAGGAAGAAACTATTCCTCACCGTCTTTGTTTCTGCCCAACTCTCTCTCGTAGAAGAAAGCTTCACCTAGGAGCCTTCTATCACCACGATATAGGCGATCTGATAGACATAGATATTAAGAGCCTCTTACGCTTCGTAAGAAGCTCAAATGGTTTAACGAGTATGTAGAGAGAAACTTTCTCCTATCATCCACGTGGTATCATAATGAACGTATTGTTGGTCCAAGTATGTTGGCGATTCTTAGCTGCCAGCCACTTCAGATGGGAAAATGGTACGACATGCCAAGATTCTAGACAAATCTGGTCAAGGCTGGATCGAAAATGCTGCAACGGGGCGGTTTTGCTAAAGCGATCATAGATCAGCATTATAGCCGGTATCCGCACAGACCACTGTCGGATAGACCAATCATTACGCCTTATATTAAACGACTTATGAAGGAACTGCAGGAATGAAGGGGAATAAAAAAGTGTATCCATTTCCTTTGCACCTATCAGTCTAAGGCCTATAGGTTAGGTTAGGTAGTAGATGGGTGCCTTTTGACAAAGAGTCACTGCTCACTCAAATCAACAGTACGGGTCTATTGTGCCCAAATTATTTAACCATGGAAACGCTGTAAAGATAGTCAGCTAGAATCACCCAGATAGTGATATAAATCTCAGGAGGTCCATCAGCTCAACGTTACTTAAGTACTCCAGCTCCTCATTCTTCTGGTGGAAAGGGCAGGAGTGACGAATAGATTAAATTTCTTCTTCGTCCCTGCAACTTCTACAATAGTCGTTATGCAGCACACCGAGTCGCTCCGCGCGGACGCCAATGGCACGATGTCCAGTTATTATAGACCCGTGCGCTATAACGACTAAGTTTCACCAGAGAGGTTGATCTCTTCTGCTGAAGGCCGGCCGTAGCGCCCTAGCCGTTACACATGTTTCCAGGTGAGCCCAGCGTCTATTTGCTCTACCGATGGCTTCATCTTCTACTTTCTTCCATAGGGAACTGATTGGGTTTAGTACCAAAGGGAGGGTCCGCGATAAGTGCAGCGCCGACCCTTTTCTAGTAAGCTCGTCAGCCCTTTCGTTTCCTTTGATATCCATATACCCTCGTGTTCAGCAGAAGGTGACCGCATTGGCCCTAGATATCTCGTTTAAAAGTTATTTGCGGGTCCTCACAAGTCTTACAACAGAGTCCAGAGCCTTAACGGCTGCCTGGCTGTCTATATAGACAGTGATCGTTCTACCAACGACATTCCTGAATGATGGCTGCGACTTCGGCCTTATTCTAAAGAACGCCAACTCCTTTTCCTTAATAGTTCTTCGGTGCTTCCAGTATATTCTGTCAGAAATTCTCCTTTCAAATGCTAGCATCGGGCTCATGTGATCGGTATCGGTTAATCCACTGATAGTCCCCCATCGGGACAAAATGGAGGCATGGCCGTAAAGGCTCGCTGACCACAATCGGCCTTCTCTCAGTCTTACCGCGGTTTTGGCCACCAGACTGCTCAGTATATATCAAGTGGAATGAAACTAAGCATGGTTTCAATTGCCGCTGTTGGTGTTGCTCTCATTGATCCCATGACTCCGATGCACGCTGCCCTCTCGATTTTGGTGAGGTTTGAAAGCTGGTATTGCTTCTCAAGTACCACCCACTATACTAGTGAACCATATGTGAGAATGGGTCTTACAACCGCCGTGTATATCCAGCAAACCACAGCTGGTTTGAAGCCCCACGTGTGTTATTACTGAATGCCTTTTTGCAGGAGTAGAAAGCTACGTTTGCGTTTTTGATGCGTTCGGCTAAGAACTATGCTCTTGGATGACATCGGGCACCTGGCAGATATTGAGGTCAGGAACTTCACTTACATATGTAACCCCCAGAAATCCCAGAGCATTAATACCTACAAGAGCAATATTAGCAGTTTTGGCATTTCTAATTTTTATTGATTTTCATTCATGGAAGTCAGAAAATACATCACGGATATTTCAATTTTGACCAGAATGAAAGCGACTCGCTACCTTAAAGTTTCCTCAATATTATTAAGGATAAGGGGGTGCGATGGCAGTTAAATACCTTATCTACCTTCAGAAAGGTTGTACTCGTATAAAGAAAAATATCAATCACAGATCGAATTGAGTTAATCTTTTTGGCATGAACTTAAAGATCTTGTCTTTAACCAACACAGAACGTGAATGAGCCCACTTAAAGGTTGTTACTTACGTATTTACGATCGATTTTAAGAAGTTGCACTTACCTGTAAGATAAAGAAAAGAAACAAATTAGTTTAATTAATTAGTAATTAGCGGTATTATGTGAACTTATACTTGACATTTCTAAGACAATTCTTAATAAAAATTCATTTGGTGACAGTGATAACTCTAATCCAAAAAAAAAGTGCAGTCCTTTCCCATTTTAATTAAAACCCGCAATTCTTAAAATTACCATAAAACTAATTCGTTTGTTTAGAAATGCTGTTAATATCATTAGAGAATCATAAAAGTCATATAAAAGTTCGACGCAATTTATATTAGGCAAAATGAGTCTCCGCTATTGCCACGTATTCTGAACTTCCCAAGCATCATCAACTTCAGTTTTATTACAATTTTATGGTCAAAAGTTGAGAAATTAAGAATTGATAAATTCTGATCGTAAATTTATATCTCGTTGAGAAATCTCTCAATGTTGACATCTCTTCACAGCAATCAGCACATTTTCGTACCATAATTTCCGCAATGTGAACCCACGTCTTTAGAAATGTCCAAAATTCAAAAGAACTATTTTCTTTATTTATGGTTGTGGAAGTTATGGGCGGACTTTTTAGTATTTCCCCGACCACATAAAAGACAAACATTCATTTGCACTTCGTTTTTGGGTTCTACCCGCTCTCGAGTGCTCCTTCGCTGCGTCTGTAGATTCTCACATCTCAGATCTCAAACAAAAAAAAAAAAAAAGATACAAATTTGAACGTCATTATGACAAAAGAAGGGAAATTTATAAATAACACAAATAATACGAGTACGGTATAGAATGTTGCGAAATCTCAAGAAAATGAGGAGAAAAGTATCTCAAAATGCAGGAAGAATTGAGGCAAACATTTATGCAGTCTTACGGTCGACCAAGGTCAATGACAATGAAAGAAACGATGATTTTGTAAGGATAACGATATGTGTACACGTATCTGTTGTGTATTTGGAAGAGAAAAAGGTGGAAATAATTGCCATAACCGTTGACTCGAGCATGCGTTTAATTGAGTTTGTTCACGAAATTGAACGGACATTCTAAAAAATTAATGAAAACCATGAAGCGAATGGATGAAGTGGAGAGTGCTATACAGAATAATATAATATATAAGTGAAAATTGAGGCATTCTATAATAAAAATGAATAGCAGTTGACACTCGTCAAGGGCAGGATCTAGAATGAAAATCATTACTTTGGGACTTCGGTGGCAGTTGATGCGTAGCTATTGACTGTTTCCGAAGTAGTCGAAACAATTGGAAGTAATGGGCAGTATATGGAGCTGTGTGGCAGAAAGTATTGGGTGTATCAAGAATAGATAGATATATGGATAAATTTGTAATGAGGTGCAAGTGAACTGCGACTTTTAACGGATCTATGCTCGAGCTATGCTCGATCCGGATAATTTCCTCCAGTCCAGCTGCTACTATGAACTGGAGTATCTTGAGTGGGTCCAGCGAGGTAGTCCATTTCTGATAGGAGATATGCTTTTTTTTTCGAGGGTAGGTGAAAAATCTTCCATAGACACTATGAGAATAGCAAGCGCGTGCTCATAGTAGTGTCAGATTCTTACTGACTAAAAAAACACCACCCTTCGATATAAATTTGTTAGATATCGCAACTAAGTATAAACTTATCAAGCAATTTTTCTATCACGAAATAAAAACGTTTGGCAGGTTACTTTCCACTGAAAGATCCTGCATATTCCGCAACCTAGACGCGGCTAATCTTTATCTCGCCAAGTCGAAAGGTTTCGTCCTTTGTAGTCGGCGCAATAGCCCTCATCCAAAATTTGTAGGACTGTATTGTTGACATGTCCGATTAGTCAGTTTCTATGCTTTCGCGTGAAGCATCTAGTTTCAGCTTCGATTGTCGGAATTCCGAGATCCATGTGGATATCGTCATTTCTACTATACCACGGTGCTTGGACAATTTCTCTTAGCACTTTATTTTGAAAAGCTTGTAAAATATTGGCATTTGTTTTCTTGGTACAACCCCAAAGTTGTATACCGTAGGTCCACACCGGCTTTAGCACTTGCTTGTATAAAAGCAGTTTGTTCTCAGTACTGAGCTGGGAATGTTTTCCAAGTAACCAGTACATTTCTTTATATTTGATTTCGAGTTCTTTACGTTTCATTTTCACGTGCGAATTCCATTTCAGTCTTGCGTCGAGTGTCATTCCCAGGTATTTGGCCTCGTTTGCAAAAGGTATTCGGGCCGAGTTTAGGAAAATTGGCAAGTCATTAGTTTTCTTGTAAGTGAAATTCACGTGAACAGATTTAGATTCGTTGAGGGCGATCCGCCGGTCACTCGTCCATTCATTTACATTATTCAGTGCATTTTGCAGCTTTGCAGTCGTTTTTTCGATTGTTTTACCTACTGCTAGGATAGCGGTGTCATCTGCAAACGTAGCAAGGATAGTGCCATCTTCTTTCGGTATATCACGAGTCTATAGCAAATAGAGAAGCGGCCCAAGAACGCTTCCTTGCGGTAGCCGGCCGAAATTTCCTTGAGCTCGGAGTATTCGACTCCATGTCTTACACGAAAGAGTCTACTCCCGAGATATGATTCTAAAATATCGTATAAGCATACAGGGAGATAGGTGATTTCTTATTTTGTGGATTACTGCGAAGTCACTCCAAGTCAAACTTGGGGCAGGGAACAAAGCCCTAACGGAGGCAAACAACAGATGGTCCTCTCTAGATACTTGTATCATCACGAGGAAGTTATGGGTTACATTTGACAGTGCAAAAACCAATAAACTCATGCAGAGGGTTAGAAAATCACTCTCTATTTCCATAGGAATTATTACGGGGTACAACACTATGCGATACCACATGAAAAAGTTACATGTGATGAACGAGGACCTCTGTAGTGGCTGCGGCGACGAGGAGGTTTACGCGGACACAACCCACTTTCTCTGCCACTGCCCAGGCCTCTACCACCTTAGAAATAGATATCTTGGATAATACTTCTTTAAAGATTTAGAAGAATTGTCCAACAGACTGATCAAAGACATCGCAAACTTCATCAAACCCTCCGGATGGTTTGTATCTCGGGCACAGTAAGTACTATAATATATCGTCCTTCATATGCCAGAAGCATGAATGTGAAATTTAAATTTTTCCTGCTTTCTTAATTTGTTTGATAAGTCTTTCTGTATTCTATGTTGTGCTAGAACTGTGAATGTGCAAACAGTGTGGAAACAATAATTTTATACTACTCGTATGTCAGTTGGGTTAATGTTGAATTCATTCTTATTTAGTAGAATCAGAGACAAAACTGTGGTCATTCCCCAAAAGTTTAAAATTTGCACATTCATGCTTCTAGCATATGGGGGACGATATGCTTTTTACTGGGCTACGTGAAGAGACGTTTATTTTTGTTTTCTGTGGGTCTATACTGACCTGAGTGTGGTGTAGAGGATTTCCGTCTCAGTTTCCTAAGGTGCTCCTTGAGTCTGCAGTGACCCGTTAACATACACGTCAAGATGCAAAGTCGATTCTTGTTATTTATTTATTTATTTATTCATTATTAGCTTAATACAGGCAGTAAGGGAATTATGTCTAATTATACAATGTTTACTTAGTATCCGATCCGATCCATATCCCGTATCCGATCTCTCTACGGACGCCTTTCTTGCTGCCCTAAAACGAATGATAGGTCGAAGAGGTCTCCCTAGAGACATATATTGCGACAACGCAACGAATTTTGTTGGAGCCAAATCCAAACTAATTGAATTCCACAATTTATTATTCAAAAATTCATCGCAAGAAATCATTAAAAACTTCTGTTCTAATGTCAGTATCAATTTTAACTTTATACCCCCCAGGGCACCCCACTTTGGAGGAATTTGGGAGGCGGCCGTTAAGGTCACAAAGCGTCATCTGCACCGTAGCCTTGGATGATCTAAACTCAACTTTGAAGATCTGTCAACAGCGCTGGTGGAAATAGAGGCGGTGATGAATTCTAGACCAATCACAC
Organism: Brachypalpus laphriformis; assembly: GCA_945910035.1. Classification (NCBI taxonomy): domain Eukaryota; kingdom Metazoa; phylum Arthropoda; class Insecta; order Diptera; family Syrphidae; genus Brachypalpus; species Brachypalpus laphriformis. Next base: position 44,170,988 of record OX246756.1, read on the forward strand.
CGATGTAATCCGACCACAACGATCTCGAAGCGCTGACCCCGGCCCATTTTCTCATCGGTTCTTCCCTTAAGGCAATTCCCGAGCCTGCAGACGAGGTGGCTGAAATCAGCTTCATTCAGAGGTGGCGACGAATTAATGCAGTCAAAACGCACTTTTGGCAAAGGTGGTCCACCGAGTATATACAGGAGCTGCAAGGTAGAGGAAAGTGAGCGTCACCAAGCCCAAATATCAACATCGGCGACTTCATCCACGAAGACGATGTTCCACCCCAAAAATGGCTAATGGGGCGAATCATAATCACGATCCCGGGTTCGGACGGACGGGTCAGAGTAGCTGATGTGAGGACCTCAAAGGGAACGACAAGACGTCCGATTCGCAAGCTAGCAACCATACCCTCTTGAAAGATTGTACTTTCAAAGGTGACGGAATGTTGGGACAGAATAGCTTCCTAAATTGCTTATTTTACAGCAATTTAAATATGGCGCCTAGTTTCGACCAAATGCCATAATTGTTTGTATAAGAGATAAGTTTATAGAACCATTTGCGGTAGTCTGGATTTTTATGTTCCACCCTCTTGGAATAAAACCGATATTTGAAATGTATAAAAGAAAATATAAAATAAAGCTTTCTTTTCTTTTTTGTACAAAGCCATCAGTGGTCGAAACCTTGCCGTTTTCATTTTCGCTCGTCGTCGTGTTCGTTGAGTTTAAATTGGTCGTTGCTCACTTTCGTTCACGGGAAGAAATTCAACATCAATCTTCCTACCATAAGGTAGAGGTTGATAGTTGGCGGTCAGTAAAAACCTACGACCGTACATTTGGTTTTCTACATTAAAACCTGAGTGCGGAAGGGACATAAAAGGAGTTTCTAAGTGAGTTTTTGATGCACTGAAAATCAGAAAGGTTATGGCAGTCATTACCTATGTGTAGCATTCGAGACATAGGCTCATTACACCCGCAATTCATATGGTGAAACTTCAGGCGGAAGAGAGGTACTGACCTCAAAATACGCGGATTAGTGCTGAGTGAGATGGTTTGGAGTAGCATAGGATAATCAATGTTGCCTGCTAATAGCTGAAGCACAAATAGTATATATGCAATTTTTCTACGCCTTTCAAGTGAATGCATGTTCAGTATGTTCAAACGATGCTCGTATTTTGAATCTGTCAGGTCACGGTAGTCGGCGTAGAGCAAAATGGATGAACCTCCGTTGGACACACTCAATTCGTTACTAATGTGTATAATTAAAAGAATCCAAACTATGGAGAAAGGGGTACACGTGCTACCGTAGCATCTCAAGATGGGCTCACCTAGACACCACCACATACTATCTTCCGTCATCACCCGACTTCAGCCTTAACGTCAAATGGTCATCCCATCAAGGGAATACTGGGAAGACGGTGGGACCATTAACCCGCATAGTATTTCAGTCTTAACTGACGAGTCCAAAACAAACGAAAGAGTGGGTTCGGGTATCTACTCAGCGGAACCTGATATTGCAATATCACTAAGACTTCCAAACCACAGTAGTAGTGTGTTCCAGGCAGAAGTCCTAGCGATGGCAGAGGCGGCACAAGAATTATCCACGAAACTTGTTACTAGAAATGAGATTGATATCTACATAGATCTGGTCCAGCCGACGAAAGCCGAGGGTCAACCAACAGCAAAAGCAACCCATGACTAGCATATGTATTCTGAGAGCTAATTGCTGTGACTCGCCATTCTCAGATAGATCATAATAACTTCATAATCCGACGTCAGATACCCGATCAAAGACATGTCTCAACATAGCAAAAGTATTGTATCCGAATTGGATACTTAGAAGCCTGAAGAGCATTGTTTGAAAATGATAAAGTTGAAGCAATCTAGTGCTGCGTCTTTCCAGTTTCCTTCCAGACAGCTATAAAACCCTGTCTATTAACAGGACAATAATATTGAACCCATCAGCACATTTTCACGTAATTTTCTTTACACTTCCTCGAAGCAGCCTGTTTCCTTAAATATACTCCACGACCAGAAGTATGTGTACTAAATTGACAGTAAGTATAAACTCGTTGTCATTTGCTGAAAGTGACTGCCAATTGGCGCCAATGGTACGCACTCCATAGTACCCTAACTCCAATTTCGTTCCGCTCGAGAGCAGAAAATATTATTCGCCAACATAAGCAGCGTGGCGCAAACAGCAATTCATAAATCCATCTCAGCGGGAGCAGTGCCAACAAAAAAAAAAAACCAACACTTTTTCCTTTTATCTGGGCAAACACTATCCATGACATGACTGAAGGCAGCGTGGAGTAAAAAAATTGCATAAAGCACGTCCCAGGATGGTAGTCTCTTCGCTTTTCTTGTGCTCACACACACCCCAAATATAGATTAATGTGGCATCAATCCACGCCAAGCCGATGCTGGATTGTCGACCGGAGTCGATTATGGAAGAACAATGTAATTGACCACATGATTCACATTTTAGTTTGTTTTTTCTTCTCATGACGGATGCCATTTTTATGGTTTTCGACATAATTAGTTTCCCTCCAACACTCTCTACGAACTACCCAGACGTACTGGAGCAACAGCAATTTAGATTGTTTTGCTTGAAAGAAAATAAGAATTGAGGAAGTCGTTTTTTCGCAAAGGGGATACATGTCATTTGATTACGTAAACAAAACTGGTCGTAAATGCCAACCTTGAGGCACCTCATGAAAATTAAAAAAAAAAAACATTTTATTTCAATTTAAGAATCATCTCCCGATTCACTTTTCTGCCACTTTTCCTTAAATAAACAGAATTCCTTCAGAATTCTTCCGAAAAAGCACTTGTTGTGCACATTTTTGGCCAAAAAAAATGAATCGGAATCAGAAATTCGTCCGAAAAAGTTCTTTCAACAAAAATACACTTTTGCCAGTAAATAAAAATAAAAATAAATCGATTTCACTCTTCTCTCTCGTGGCTAAGTAAATATTTCAAGAGCTCACCCACCATAATCGGATTACCCCGTACGGACTTTGTGTAAATAATGATTCGGTGGGTGGAGGTAAAAGGCACGAATATGATTTCCAGTTCCAGGAACTAATCAATTTTTTTTTAGCGAACGTATGTAGTTTTTTTTTTTTGTATTTTATTTTTGAATTTACACTTTCGTGTGTTTGTTGTTTATTTCGAAATAAAAGTAGCAATTGAAGAAGAGGTAAAGAACAAAACAATCTAATTGCGCAGATACACATCGCGGTGAGTAATCGAAATGTCCAAAACGAAACGATTTTGGAACAACGTGAATATTGATGCATTGGCTTCGGAATAATGAATCGAAAAGATGCAAATTAATTTATTCCGAATGCGTAGGAACGTACCTAATGCAACCGAGACCGTGTCTGATACTGAAAGTGAAAATATTGTCAGCCTTAAGAACGCATTCAAGTCGTGCGTCTCATTTAAAATTTGCAAAATCTGCCAGGCATTTACGCAAACAAGCCCTTATACGAATTTCCAGACTTTAACAACGAGCCGGGAAGTTTTTCAATATCTTTCAATTAAAGAAAAAGTCCTGGGTTACTTGATGATCACTTTATCGCAGATACTTACATAACACAGAAAGAAGTCACAGGGAGCCAAATCAGGTGGATTCGGTGGCTGTTGGATGGTATTTGTTGCATTTTTCGTCAAAAAATTACGAATAATGATGGCACTGTGCGACGGTGCGATATCATGGAGCAAAATCCACGAGTTTTCTGCCAACAATTCTGGTCTCTTTCGGCAAATTGCTTCACGCAAACGTCTCATAACGCCCAAATAATACTCTTTGTTTACTGTCTGGCCTTCTGGCAAAAGCTCATGATGCACTACACCGTTGTAATCCATGAAAACCGTGAGCATTGCCTTCTTTTTTGACTGAAAACGACGTGGTTTTTTTGGTCTCGGCTCATTTGGTGAACGCCATTCACTTGCCTGATGTCTGGATTGCATGTCGTACTCATAAACCCACGTCTCGTCTCCAGTAATGATCCTTTTGATGAATGTGAGATCGAATTCAGCCTCGCAAATCATGTCTTTTGCGACGTCAACACGGTCTCTTTTTTGCATGAAATTGAGGTCTTTTGGCACCAACTTTGCTGCTACACGACGGAAACCCAAATCATTAACCAAAATGTCCTGGACGGATCCATAGGCAATGTTCAAGTCCTCCGCTATCTCTCTGATGCTTAATTTGCGGTTATTGACCAACATTTCTTTTACTTTATCAATGTTTTTGTCGGTTTTCGATGTCGATGGTCTGCCACTGCGTTCATCATCTTCGATTGACTCACGACCACTTTTGAACCGCTCGTGCCACTGGTAAACGACCGTTTTCTTTCGTAACTTTTGCAAATGTCAAGCTATGACGCTAAGATTTAGAGGGAATATCAACAACAGATGTATCAACTTAACAAAGAAAACAGAACTCAAATCGGAACGAAACCACACGGTTTTTATTCCGGGAACTTTTTGATGAAGGTGGTATAATGCCTCAGCTTCTGGAATAAAGGTCTTCTTTGCATTGCGCCTGGCATTCTTTAATTCAAAGGCTCTTGAGATGCCTTTAGATGTCCGTATAGTTATTTGTCATTCGCAATCTGATGGACTACCTCAATAAGCCCCTAAGTCATTGCGTTTAGTTGAGTTTCTCCCAATAGTGTCATTTTGTTTAAGCGTCAGGGGACTTTGAATCGTTCATGGTCTATCTTTGTGACGAGGAACTGACAACACATTTACTTACTTACTTATGTCCTGTATCACCCCTAGGGCCTCTACTACGCTTACGCGCCATCATGTATGGTTTCTGGCAATGTGCCTTAGCTCTCCCCAACTCTTCCCCAACTACCGTGCCTTCTTCTCGACTGTTCTGCGCCATGTTCTTTTCGGACCGCCAGGTCTTCTGCCATTATGAGTTAAAGGGTTCCATTGCATAGCATGGTTCGCCACCCTTTCGGAGCATGTGACAAATCCATTGCCACTTCCGTCGTTAGATGGCTGTGCCTATTGGTTTCTGACCCGTTCCCTCGTAAGGGTGTTCAATAGAGGTACGATTACGCAAGAAAATCCTTAAGATATGGCGCAGGCACCTATTAACAAACATTTGCAGCTTTCTGGTGATACTAGTGGTCACTCTCCACGTGTTGCATCAATATAACACATTAGGAGCCTTCATATGTACCTTTGATAATAGCAATTAGTTTATCGGGAATACCTCTCCTACGTAAGGCACGCCAAATAAATTTCCTGTTGACACTATCGAACGCCTTCTCAAAATCGATGAATAGCAGGTGGAGTGGCGATCGATATTCAACGCACTGTTCGATGATAATTCGCAGCGTGTTGATGTGGTTGGCACAGGAGGATCCAGAGCGGAAACCTGTTTATTCGGCATGGAGTGTGTCTTCGAGATGTTGTTTGATTCGCTCCAGGATAATTTTAGCTATTATTTTAGCTACAGCAAGCAGCACACAAATACCTCTCCAGTTTCCGCACTCCTTTAAATTTCCTTTCTTGAGAAGCTTGACAATCATTCCCTTTTTCCCCTTGTTAGAAAACCTTTCAGCTTACCAAGCTCTCTCTATAAGTGGAAGCAGAGGCTCAGCCGATGCTGTGGGTGCTGCTCGTAAGATCTCTGCGTGAATACCGTCAAGTCCTAGCGCCTTGTTCGATTTGAGTGCTTTGATCACGATAATGATCCCCTCCGGCGAGGCGAACCCCATAGGCGGATCAGTAGAAATGCGGTGAAGTGGGAGGGCTGTGATCCCTTGTTTTCGGATCATAGCCTCGCTGATAAAAGGAAGAAGAAGAAGAATGATCCCCTCCTTACTGGGAGTCGTGGTGCGTATTCGTGCATTTCTCACCTCGGGCACTTCAGTCTGATTTGGGAGTATATCGCTAGCGAATACGTGGTTCAAAACCGTAGCAAAATGCTCTTTCTATCTCGCATTCTCTCGCATCCTTCTATCTCGTATTCGAGAATTTCTCACCCTCGGCCACCTCAGTATGATTTTTGATCATATCGTTAGCGAATACACAGTTCAAAATGCTCTTTCCGTCTCTTGAGCTGATTCTCATCCGAAATAAGCAAGGACCCGTCTAGGCTTTTCACTGGATGTTGGCTGGATCCGCGACCACCTGTCAGCTCTTTGGTGATTCTATAGACGGTTCTGCTGTCGCACCTTCGTGCAGCTTCTTCTGCTTATGTAGCCATAGCCAGCGCATTGATGTACAAGTAGTTGCGCCTGTCACGTCGCAGGCTACGCTGAACTTCTCTCATCTTCATGCGATATAAGGACTCTAGCTCGCTTCTCCTTCCTGCTGGAGCAGCTGCAACACGAGCTTTCAGCTGTTTTCGTTCTTCAATTCGCCTCCAGGTATCCTCGGAAAGCCACGCCCTGTATCTTCTTCCCTGCGATCGTCCGACAATTCTTTCAGCACCAGATGTAAAAACATATTTCACAGCACACCAATGGTCTTGAATGGTTGCGGGCAGTGAGCTGCTGATTGCTTCCACACCTTGCGAAAGGTGCTCCCTTAATTGCTGGCGCACTGAGAGATCACTAAGTCTATCGATGTTGCACCTGGACATTCTTGTGTTGTCGTGGGTTCTTCGAACCGCAGCAGTGCGTAGTTGGAGAGTAACTATCATAAGATGGTGATCTCGTACTATCCCCGACATCCGTCGCCTGTTTCGGACATCCAGGAGACTACTTCTAAAGCAGCGGCTGATGGCAAAATGGCCAATGTTGTTGGACGTTGCTTGCCTGTCGTTGGAAACCCAGCTAACTTTGTGGCAGATCTTGTGCTCAAACATGATGCCACCTATCACAAGGCGGTTGGCGTTCAATTCAATTTCAATTCAATTCAATTTATTATAATTTTAAGGTTCATACATATTGTAAGAGATTATTGTTATACTTTGGAGTCACCCTGTATGGCTTTCAGCATACCAGTGTATGTATAACATAACACTCTCTCTTCTAATACACTATGTACCTATTATATATTATGTATTAAGTCTAATGTTAAGTTAGTGGTTAAGTTATCAGACAGTTAATAAAGTACAGTCATAGAAATCGCCTCGTGTCTGAATTTATTACATGGCGCTGCGGACAAACGAAATTAACAAAAGTTAATAATAAAGGTTTAAAATAAGTAGTTTTGGTTGCATGTGCATGCTAACCGGAGAATAACATTATACAAAAAGTATATACACGTTTTTACGCGGTGGAGAGCTACTTAAAAAAGAAAAAGAAAAAAAAAAAAAAAAAACTATACGAACTTGCACTCATTTATTTTTTCAAACCGGGCATGGCAGGTGACAGTGAAGAAAAGGAACAGAAACCAAATCGAACAAACATGATGCCGTCTAATTTGCCAACTCCCAACCCTCTGAACGTTGAAGGAAACCTAGCAGACAATTGGAAGAAATTCAAACAAAATTTCCAGATATACCTTATTGCAACTGGTATATCACAGTCTTCGGCTGAGTCACAGGTGGCAATTTTTAAACTTCTGGTGGGGGAAAATGGCATGGAGATCTTCAACGTCTTAAATCTAACATTGGGTGAAGAAAAGTCGCTAGAAAAAGTCCTAAAAAAATTCGACGACTATTGCGTTCCAAAAAAAAACGTGGTCTTCGAAAGATATGTATTCAACTCTAGAGCGCAAAAACACGGAGAGTCATTTGAGCTGTTTCTTAAGGATATACGTCATCTGATAAAGTCTTGTGATTATGGAGTAGCAGAAGATTCCATTCTAAGAGATCGTATAGTGATGGGGATATTCGACAAAAAGTTGCAGGAGAAACTACTGGCTGATCGGGAACTGTCTTTAGAGAGGTCTATAGAGACGTGTAAGCTATTCGAAATAAATAAAAAACAAACAAAGGTAATTCAAGATGGTCCATCATCCAGTGAAATGAGAAGTTCTATTAGTTTTGTAAAAAAAATTTCAAAATTAAAAAACACACAAAATATTAGCAAACACAGTAACACACATAAAGTTAGTTATAATCAAAATTTAATAAATTGTAACAAATGTTTACAACGTCATCCGAAGCATAAGTGTCCAGCTTATAATAAGATTTGTTTTTGCTGTAAAAAGCCCAATCATTTTGGTGCTGCTTGCAAAAATCGCAAACATAAAAAAGTAAATGCAATAAATGTTAATGAAAGCTATGGTTCGGATGATGGTGTTTATTATACAGATGTGTTATCAGCTATTGGTGGTGGACAAAGAGCGTGGTATGGTGACGTAGGAATAGCGGGTAAAATCATTCGATTTAAGTTAGACACGGGTGCAGATGAAAACGTTATCTCGGTCGATAACGTTAAGCAGATTAACATGCAACATAAGGTAAAACAAACATTTGTGACGTTGAAAGCGTTTGGCGGGTCGGAGATAAAAGTTGCAGGTGAAATATATTTAACATGTCAAGCAAACCAAATAGTCAAATCATACAAGTTTATTGTTGTGAAAGGAAGAATAGGGGTTGTTCCATTATTAGGTAGAGCAGCATGCGAAGAGCTTAATTTTGTCAAAAGAATTAATGAAGTTAGGGAAATAAACAAGAACGAAGTGTATAAAACATTCGACAGTTTTATGGACAAGCATAAAGAAGTGTTCAGTGGTGTAGGGAAATTTTCCGAAGTATATTCTCTAAAGATTAAAAGTGGTGTAGATCCAATTGCAAAGCCAGCGCGGAGAGTAGCTCAAAATTTGCTGCAACTTTTAAAAAATGAACTAGATCGGCTTGAAAATATGCAGATTATTAAAAAGGTAATGGAACCTGTGGAATGGACTTCAAATATAGTGATAGTCGAAAAACCAAATAACACCATTCGCGTTTGTCTTGATCCGAAGGATTTGAACAGTGTTTTGGTGGTTGAACAGTGTAATATTCCGACTTTGGAAGAACTTAGAGCACAGTTAGCGGGGATGGTGGTGTTTTCTGTCCTTGATTTAAAGGATGGTTTCTTCCATTTTCAGTTGGATAAAGAATCCAGTTTTATTTGTACATTCAGTACACCACATGGAATGTACAGGTATTTAAGGTTACCTTTCGGACTAAAGCCAGCCCCAATGATCTTTCAGAGGTACACTTTTCGTATTTTTGGTAACATAGATGGTGTCTTTGTATACTTTGATGACATTCTCATCTTTGCAAGAACGAAAGAAGATCATGACGCCACTATGAATAAAGTGATTGAAGCTGCTATTTGTCATAATGTCAAATTCAACAAAGAAAAACTGCAATTTAGAGCGACAAAGGTCAAGTATATGGGCTTTGTTTTGTCAAGTAGTGGTTTATCGGTTGATGAGACAAGGGTGGAATCAATAATTAAACTGAAAGACCCAGACTCTAAAGTAGGGTTGCAGAAAATACTAGGTATGATCAACTATATAAGAGACTTCTTGCCCAATCTAGCAAAAGAGACTGAGCCGCTTCGTGAGCTACTTAGAAAGAACGTAGTGTTCAATTGGCTTCCAAAACACTCTGCATGCATAAGCAAAATAAAGAGCATGTTAGTTAATGCTACTTCTTTGCAAAATTTCGAACCAAATGAGGACATTATAGTTCAAACCGATGCGAGCTCATATGGTCTTGGTGCCTGCCTTTTGCAAAATAAAAAGCCAATCTCATGGGCTTCACGAGGGCTAAGTGAAACAGAGAAAAACTATGGGCAAGTTGAAAAAGAACTCTTAGCTATTTTGTACGCATGTAAAAAGTTTCACTTTTATTTATATGGTCGCGAGATTGTGGTCGAGACCGATCATAAACCTTTAGTTCCCTTGTTTGAGAAAAGTATAATTAAAATTCCTTCTATGAGGCTTCAAAGAATGCGACTTAAGCTAGAAAGGTACAAGCTAAAGCTTTGTTACATTCCTGGCAAATATCTTCTTCTTGCAGATGTTATGTCGAGATATGGAGATGGTATATACGATGAAAGTGAGGAAATAAATTTAGAGGGCTGTGTACATGCAGTCAATATGTCGAACGAAAAACGCGATAAGTTTAAAAAAGGTTTTAAAATTTTATAAAGAAGGTTGGCCTAAATTAAAGAACAATCTTTCACCTTGCCTTAAATATATGAGCAAATTTAAAAACGAGATTTATTGTGAAGACAATTTAGTTTTGTTAGATGAGAAGGTTATAGTTCCAAAATCTATGCAAAAAGAAGTATTGCAGTGGTTGCATGTTTCGCATTCAGGAAGTGAGAAAATGAAAAATAGGGCTCGAATGCTCTTTTATTGGGTGTGTATTAACAATGACATAGAAAACTTTGTAGCCCAATGCAAAGTATGTCAAAAGTACTCTTGTGCTTCTCAAAATGAGCCCCTTCTTCATCATAAAACGCCTAGCTTCCCATTTGAAAGGATTTTTGCGGATATAGCTTCTTTTGCTGGAAGGGAGTATTTAGTAGTTGTGGACTCGTACTCAAAATGGATTGAGATTCTGAAACTTAAAAACAAATCGGCGTGCGAAGTAATTTCGGTACTCAAGCCATTATTTGCATCTCATGGCATACCAAAAGAATTCGTCTCTGATAATGTGCCATTTAACAGTTACGAGTTTAAGAAATTTAGCAGTGAGTACGAGTTCAACATAACACTTTGTTCTCCTAACTATCCACAAAGTAGAGCATATGCTGAAAAAGGTGTTCAGATTGCAAAAAACATGTTGAAGAAGTGTGGTGATAGTGGTACCGACATACATTTAGCGCTGTTGGAATACCGAAACAGTCCGGTTAAGGGTATGAATGCATCACCATCACAGCTTTTGTTATCTAGAGTGACACGAACACATATGCCTGTATCCGACAAGCTGCTGAAGCCCAAGGTCATTAAAATGGTACCAAACAAAATTGAAGACCAAAATGCAAAAAATAAAAAATATTATGATAAACATGCAAAACAAAAGGAACATTTTAGTGAGAGAGAAGATGTGTTGGTTAGAGATAAGGGTAATTGGGTTGAAGGGAAAATTATACAAAAACTAGGGACACCTAGATCCTATTTGGTGAAACTAAAAACAGGGGAAATATTTCGTCGAACTACCAGACACTTAAAAAGTTCATGGTCTGATTATGATACAATGCCTGTTTTACCTGGTGATACTAGTAATACCAAAATCAATAAACAGCAACAATTTTCAGAACGCTCACCCTATTTCCTTAGACCAAGACCACGTTTTCAGTCAACCACTGATTCAAATCAAATGTAAGTTTAAGTTAAATACAATTTAAAAAATGAATTAAATTAAATAAGTTACACATACAAAATAAAAGAAATACACATTATATGAAAGAAACAAATTAATAAAGAAAATACTTTTGTAAACTTAGAAGGGAGGTGTAAGAGATTATTGTTATACTTTGGAGTCACCCTGTATGGCTTTCAGCATACCAGTGTATGTATAACATAACACTCTCTCTTCTAATACACTATGTACCTATTATATATTATGTATTAAGTCTAATGTTAAGTTAGTGGTTAAGTTATCAGACAGTTAATAAAGTACAGTCATAGAAATCGCCTCGTGTCTGAATTTATTACACATATAAGACTTTGTCTTTTATAGTAAATATAAATGGGAAATCAGTAAATTCAAATTAATAAAGTTTGATACAAAAAGTATTATATATTTTAAATAACAAAGAAAAGACAAAAAAAGAGGAAAATGGTATATACATATTAGATGAATAGGGAAACAAGGATTGAAAGGTAGGGATGATATTATTTTATTAGGGCTGATTAGAGAAGTATCTAAAGACTTAATTTCTAAAGTTATTTAAGTTCGTAATTTGCTTTGTACTTGTTGGCAATGAATTTCATATGCGAGTGATATTGACGAAGAAAAGGCGCGATGAATTCAAATAATTAAAAGTTGGAGTCACAATATTGAGAGTTCTTCTCGACTGACAGAAAATAAGTTTACTGTAGAGGTAAGAAGGTGACCTTGTTTGAACAATTTTGTGCAAGAAAATACAGTTTCTCGCATTAAAATACTGTAATAACTTGCAGCCTAGGATCTTTGTTTGATATGCGGAAATATGGTCAAACCTGCGTAAACCGTAGATATAACGAGTCATACTATTGAAAGCGACAAGTAGCCTATGTTCAGAACATGAATCCATTCGAGGGTATACAACTTCAAAATATGATATTATGGGTATGAGCAGCGATTTAACTAGATGAAGTTTTGTTTCAGGTGGAGTAAAATCACTAGACTGCCAAAGTTTCCTTAGTGCTCCATATATACGACCTACAACAAAATTTACATGGTACTTGCAGGACAAGTTTGTGGTTAATTTGTATCCAAGGCTGGTAAGAGATTCCATGAATGGTATTTTAAAATTTCCAAGGTAAAGCGATGGAAATTGTCCTGTACTACAGCCTCTTATAGAGAACAGTATAGCCTGAGTCTTATGTGGATTTAACGTCAAACCGTTTGCTACTGACCAAACAAGAATAGCGTTAAGATCTTCATTTGTTCTGCATATTCAAGAAGGTCAAGAAGGCATAGAACTGTCAAGCAATCTTTATCAAATTGGTGTCTTATATCATCCAGTACTTTAACCATAGCGGTAGAGCAGCTATGGTTTGTCCGGAAACCAGACTGATACTGGGACAGTAGACTTGTTGATTCAAGATGCCGAACAATCTGTCCTGCAAGGATCTTCTCCGAGATCTTTGACAAACAAGGCAGAATGCTAATTGGACGGTAATCACTGGGTACCAATGGCTGGAATTTTGTTGCCACTGGGGGAAAGTCGATGATGTTACACTGTAGTTTATTATATGGGTAAGTGTGCCCAGAAAGTAGGGACGTATTGATTTGATGAACCAAATAGGTATGCCATCTTCTCCCACAGCATTTGATTTTATTGTTCTAACAGTAGCAAGTACTTCACTTTCAGAAACGGTTGCAAAATCAAAATAGGACTGGGATTGACCCAATGTTTCGTCGAATGGGACAGAGCTGAGTTGACTTGAGGTATTGGCAAGGAATTCATCATTCAGTACATTGGGATTAATTAAGCAGTTCAAATTTTCTCTTTTGCTTACACCAATCGCCCGTAGATTAGACCATAGCTGCTTTGAGGAGAGTCGTACGTTCAGCTTTGATGCAAAATAGTTCCTTTTCGCTAAACGAATGACCCAGGTTGTGTGATTGCGTAGTTGGCAGTATAATTCCCAATTTAGAGGAGTAGGATTACTTCTTCACCTACGATCATGTTTACGGCGATTTTTGATTGCTGCATGTGCTTCAGACGTGTACCAAGGGCAGTTCGTGTTCCGTATCCGAACTGTCTTTAGAGGTACATGCGCTTCAAATAATTCGGTGATTATTGACTGCACATAAGCAAGCTTATCATCGATGTTTGATAGATATTTGCACTCATCCCAGGGCGCGCAATATGCATCACAGGAAAGTGAGCTGATGTTTACTGACTTAGCGTCTCGGTATTGAAAAGTAAGGGGAACTTGAGAGTGAGAGAAATTAATATTGTAAGTGCAGTACAATAAGTCGTGATCTGAAAGCCCTTCAAGCGACAATTGATCTAAAAGAAGGACATTAGATGGGTTAGAAATAACAACAAGATCAAGCAGGCTAGGAGGATCATTAGGAGCATAACGCGTGGGGTATGTGTTCATGACAGTAAGTCCAGAAGCAGAGATTTCATCCAATAGTTGGAGTTGGAATTTGGAGCTAAAATATTTGTATTAAAATCTCCACAGATAAATATGTGTTCATAATGCGGTAAAAATTGGGACAGAGCAGTGAAAAATGGAGTGGGAGAAAAATGTCTGCTTGGATTGTAAACACATCCCAAACAACACTTCATGCTTCCATCAAATATTTCCAGAACCATGTACTCAACCTGGCTATTAGATGACTTATCTAAGACTTTGCACTTAAGAGTTGACCGGCAATACATAGCAACGCCTCCTCCTATGGTATTTGTTAGCCTATCATTACGGATAAGCGTATAATTAGGTATGTCAAACAGGTGGTTTGAAACATCAGGCTTAAACCAAGTTTCACTTATACAAATGACATCAATTTCTACCCCATTAACTATGTGCTTAATATATTCTAATTTGGCGCTACTGAGACTTCTAGCATTAAAATAGCACACTTTAAATCCACGATGAACACCGGAAAGAACTTTCAACATTACATGCACAGAATCTTGATCAATAGCATTGGCATATGCGTTATTCCTATACAATCTGGTCATGGAATCTGCAAAATGTAGAAGCTCTCCTTTTCGTCCTCAGACGAGCCATTCGTTGGAGCATAACACTGTAGGATGGTGACGCGTCGTACTCTAATCCGAAATCTGGACGTCATAATCCTATCACCATGAGGTTGTCAGGAAATTAGGCCCTTGCGTGCTGTTGTTGTTAACAGTAATCCGACTCCATATTCCCACGGACTTCCGGATGGTCTTCCAGAAGACCGCCTGCCTCTGGCCATCTGATTTCACTTACCTCCAAAATGTCTAGTCTGGCATTGCAAGGACCTTGACTTCCCGATTCGAGGAGCGTCTTTACATTCCAGAAACCTATCTTTGTCCGGGTACAATAGCCAAAAGTCGTCAACATGTGATCATTGCTTATCCGAGGCATAGTGTCGGTTTCTGTAGCAAGCAGAGTTCGGCAACGCAAGTTGCTGGCCCACGTTACCTAGTCTAGAATCAAGGTCCTAGACAACCCGCCATTGCAATTTTAGCCTACACGTATAAGGGTTTATACGTATAGTTGCCCGGGGACCACCACTAGGAGATAAAGCAAGCACTTCATCATGAACTTGATTGTTGCGCTACTGTCCCAAGCCAAGTTTTGAGAAGTCCGCAGTTTCCCGATCAATCGCAGTGCAGATCCCCAAAGTGATCTAAAGCTAATTCATTCTGTCGTACTTATTGCATCGCCATTGTGATAACCCTTATACAATCTTCTGGCACAGTTTACATTTCACAATAGAGCCTCCTGAAAAAGTCCGATGAATAGTGATCTTATTCTGAAGTTATTTAGGTGTTTATCACTTGACATAACCCATCATATACCTGCCCGACAGAAACTTATATCACATCAGTAAATAAACCAATAAAACAGTCTGTGACTTTCTAGAGCTGCCCATTTACAAATAAACCGACACAAGGTATGCATTTCTGGAAATGTGTAGACAGTAGATACTTCATTCATGCTAATTCTAACTGAATGCACTGCAACAGCTGTCCAATTAAGAATTACGTATTTAACTGTCACAGTAGACGTAATTATTATCTGCTTGCCAGTGCAACTTTTGCTTACTGTTTGACATTTTTAGGTCGTGAGAACAAGATACATTTAAAAATTAATATTCCTCCGCTACTACTACGAGTGTGCCCAAAGCGAAATGTGACGACTTTATCTGGGTGTGGACTTCAAATACTTATCTGGCAGAGCCCGAGCGTGCAATTAGATAAAGTAAATTGCAATAAATGTTGATTCATTTAATTAATATTTACTTTTCGCCTTTATGTCTTAACGAGCCACTGAGACAGAGATAAAATTGCTGCGGGCTTAGTTAACTGATTCGGATAAAAGATTTGAACGCGCCTGTCTAATGCAAATTGAATGAATGAGGTGTCATTCTGCGGAACTGCGGTGATAAACATTTTGTCGAAATAGATACTTTTTAAGTTTATTAGTTTTTATTCGTGCAAAGATTGTCCTGACCTCTAATTTTGAATTAATGAGCAGTTTAGGAAAGTAATCAAATAATGGCCTTAGGTTTGGATATTGGATTTCATTGATCGAATGTGGGACGTTCCCACCTACCGATCTTCATCCAAACACATGTAGGCTGCAATTTAATTAGGCTCACAGTCACTGCAAGAATCAGTATTTCACAATGTGTTACACATCTATTGATGGAACACGACCGCCCACGGTGGGCTCAGTGGAGAGACTCATTCCAGGTGATGGACCCCAGAGACAACCACGATTGGGTTGATTAAGTCCACACTGGTTCCATACTTGGAAAACTGACCGCCATAAAAGTGAACGAAAGTAAGTGTGCTGAGTCAGGGAGTTAAATAAAAAAAAAACTTGTCTGGGAAGTGAATAGCTAATACTAATCAAATTCAATCAAATTGATCGTTGATTGAACGAAAAGTGTCACTTGTGCGGTCAAGTGAGGTTCAAAGACACTTTTTTGGAACAGCACATGCCGCCTGCGTGTGATTTATTGGGATTTCCTTTCGATGTGAGTTTCATTAGCATAAATTATGAATCACTTACGAGTGCCAAGAATCGAGAAATTTTTCTTCTTTGTCACTCAGAAATAGACGTGTTCTGGTTCTTCTTGCAAAAGAACATAAGCCAATAACCATACTATAGGCACGTGGTTTTGGACTAAGTAAATGTATACATATGTCATGGCCACTTGAAGCATCGGAGGATTTCATAAACAACTCGCGAAGTGCTGTCAGATAGTTCAATAACTCTGATCAAAAACTCAAATTCACCGATCCCAATAGAAGGGACCTGTGACGGGGCTGGGATTAGCATTTCCTTGGTACATCAACCCAGCATTTCCCTTCTGAGACCCTATGGCCCATTGTGAATCCCTTAATGCCTAAGGTTGTGAGAAAAGTCTCTCTTCTTAACAGCTCGTGAAGCAATTTGTGCTTTGCGAGTTTTCTAGCTCTGCTATACTTGTAAAGAAACGGGAGTCTGGAGTATTAAAGCGTTGTTCTTGTAAAGTAGTGCATAGTAATTGTTATTATTATTTGTGTAGGGCTATCTTGCACGGCGACCTTATGGTCTATTGTGCCCTCTGCTAGTACCTTGGAGAGGTTTATTCCTTCGTTAGAGTTCCCCTTAGATTATATGGCGAGAATAGTTTACCTTAGAGTTCTCTCTCCAAACCAGTTTCTTTTAGGAATCTGAGAATGAGAAGTGGGTCCATGGTTGGCATATCCTGCCCAAGTATTTCAGTCTTTTGTGTGCCCCACAGGGGTGCTATGATAAATCGTCTCCTCGTGGTGCACCCCAGGTAACGCTAAAAGATCTATCAACTCGGAAGCCAAACCAGTTAATCTCTCCTGGCTACTAGTACAAATACAAGCAATAAACTAATAAAGTACAATAGTTAATTGCAGACAAATGAAAATGAATTATAGAACATGTACTTCTCAGTACAAAAAGATGAGACATATAGGCCCTTCTGTCCGAATATGTCAATTAAACATCGAAAGCATAAGTAGGTCAAAATGCGAACACTTATCGAAACTACTTCTAAGCATTAAAATCGACATTGTCGCCATTCAAGAAACTAATGCATCATCAGAAGTTGAACCTCAGTCAAGAGGCATCATCCGCGGGTACTCTGTGATCGGCTCTATATTCCATCCTACTTATGGTGTCGCAACATATGCAAGAAACGACCTTGACGAAGTTAAACTCATCAGCTCAAATTCCGACAATTGCGTTTATTCCGTAACCATAGAGACAGGTGGGACCTACATAGTGAACCTATATAAGCCCCCCGGAATTTCTTGGCCAAACATTGTTCTCAAAACTTACGATAAACCAACAGTCTACATAGGCGATTTCAATAGCCACCACCATCTCTGGAGGTATACCACAAACGACGAAAATGGAAATAAACTTGCCGACTGGACCGATAACAACAACATGCATTTAGTATTCGATGCTAAAGATAAGGCCACGTTTTATTCTCGGAGATGGAAAAAAGGTTACAACCCTGATCTCTGTTTTGTCGCCAAGAACTCTGATAACCACCCAGTCCCTGCTGCGAGAACTGTACTCCCGAACTTCCCACATAGCCAGCATCGTCCAGTCATCGTCGAAATTGGGATACAAATCCCATTAATAAACTCCGCCTCAAAGCCTCGTTGGAATTTTAACAAAGCTAACTGGAACAATTTCAGCCGAGAAGTCGATGCCTGCCTCCGCTTTGTCCCTCCGTCAGCAAAAAACTATGACAGATTTGTTGGCATCATCCTATCTATTGCCAAAAAACACATTCCACGGGGCTACCGCAAAGAATATATCCCTGGATGGTTCGAGGAAAGCGAACGGTTGTTCAAGGATTTTAAAGATACTGGCAGCCCTAACATCGCTGACAGATTACTAAGGTCTCTTGACGAGAGCCGTAGACAGAAGTGGTCGTCAACGGTGGAAAGAATGAACTTCACACATTCCAGCTAGGCGTGGAACCTACTCCGCAAACTTGGAGCCAGCAACTCAACATCAGCCTCACCAACTCCTATAAGTCCAGACGCAACGCCTATAAGCCCAGACGCAATAGCGAACCGCGTTGTAGACCTCTCTTGCGACAAAGTGCATACAAAATTAATTAAATTGCATTGCGGGAACTTAAACGCAATACACCTTTGCCGACCGCATTCTCACATAGCTTTACTACCTATAAAGTCGACAATGCTATAAAATCAATAAAAAGCGGGAAAGCAGCAGGATTTGATGAGATCTTTCCAGAATTCATTATTCACGCCGGCACTAACACAAGAAGATGGTTATCTAAATTTTATAGCAACATTTTGGACACAGGAAATCTGCCTCAAGCCTTTAAAAGAACAAAGATTTTAGCAATCCTGAAACACAATAAGCCGAAACATCATTGACAACGCATATCGAGGCTGGCTTTGAAAAGGGCCTTAAGACCTCTGTTGCATTTGTCGATCTGACAGCTGCATACGATACTGTCTGGAGGGATGGACTTATGTATTAACATCTAAAAGTCATACCTTGCCTGACGATAGCACAGCTCATAAACAACACCATGACGAATCGGATACTACAAGTCTTCATTGACGAAAATTAAGAAGCTTAACAATGGGCTCCCGCAAGGATCAGTGCTAGCTCCGATCCTGTTTAATTTATACATGTCCAACATGCCGGAACTTTCCTCAAGGAAGTATGGATATGCAGATGACCTTGCGATAGCTACCCAACACAAATCCATTCCATGCACTGAAGAAACGCTCAACGAGGACCTCTGGACGCTGGGATCCTACTTTCAGCAATGGCGGTTGTGCCCGAGCCTTTCAAAGACAGAGGTTTGCTGCTTCCACCTAACGAGCCAGCTGGCGGATGCTAATCTTACAGTCTCTTTCAACAATGCTGTCTTGAGGCACAATCTCCACCCCAAATACCTCGGTGTCACTCTTGACCGGTCACTAACCTACAAGCAACACCTCTCTAATGCTGCAGCTAAACTCCGCACTCGAAACAACATCATTCAAAAGCTAACGGGATCTTCGTCGGCCGCAAATGGTACCTCACTCCGTACTGCATCTCTTGCGCTAGTCTACAGTGTCGCAGAATACTGTGCTCCGGTGTTGCTGAAGAGCGCCCACTTCAACAAAATCGACGTCCAGCTCCACACCATCATGCGACTGATATCCGGTACAATTCGATCCCCCACAGTTCACTGGCTCCCAGCTCTCTGCAATATTGCATCTCCTAATCTTCGCCGTTCAAACTCAGCCCTGAGAGACTATAGAAAAATCCTGGCGAATCCAGATTTAATTATACGCGATGATATTGGTGTATTGCAGAACACACAACCGAGACTTAAGTCGACGAACCCCGCTATAAAACATCCAGTAGTCTTGGCTGCAAGCGGCTTTAACATCCAAGATGAGTGGAACAGAACTTGGTCATCCTCTGGGCATAATACAATGGCCTACATCTCAAACCCTTCCCTAAGCTCGCTAGCTTCGATTTGCCAAGACACATCTGGTCAAAACTAAATAGGGTTAGAAAAAATTCTGGAAAATGTGCTGACTCTCTCTATTGATGGGACATCCTTGACTCTCCAGGGTGCGATTGTGCAGCGGCCCGACAAACTATGAAGCACATTGTCCAAGAATGCAGCATTCGAGCATATCAGGGGGCCCTGCGAATTTCTACGAAGCAACTCCAACTGCAATTGAATGGGTGCAGAATTTAAATATTGATATTTGAACAAATAGAAATATTGTGCAATTTTATAATGTAACTTCCATATCCTTTGCAAGACTTTTAATTGTATATTTTTTTTTTTACTTTGTTAACTTATTCGTTATACATACTGTGTTCTTTGTGCTCTTCCATACGAAATAAAAAAAAAAAGTGCCCCACAAGATTTCAGAACATGCTCCGGAGTCTCGCTTGACTCATCGCAGAATCTGCAAAGGCCTTCATTTGTTATACCTTGTTTCCGTAAATTCTCTCTAAGTTTGCAGTGCCCATTAGGAAGCCTGTTAGGATTCGTAGGTTATTCTTGTTAAGACAGATACAGGCCTCGAATCTTTTCTGGCTGTAACATCTCAGTAGTTTCTTAGCTTGCCTCAGACTTGTAGAGTTATTCCAGTTTCTTGCCCTATCTTCCTTCTTCATTTTTCTGAATTCTTCGTATGTTCCCCTATTCCGCAGAATGGTTCAGGTCCAATGAAGGGTTCTGCAGATCATTGTCTTGCTAAGAAGTATGCTGCTTCATTACCTCTTGCCCCGACATAACCGGGTATCCAGTTGTTTTGTTTGTTTTGTTATTTCTACCCAATCCCACACAAGTTTCGACTTAATGACATAGGAGTCAAGTGCTTTGATAGCTGCTTGACTGTCTGAAAGTATTGCTATGTCGCAGTTGCTGTATCTTCTTTCGAGATTGACTTACTTTACTTAGATCTTTTAATCCCTCGGGGGGCATAGGGCGTCAACCACGCCACGCGAGATTGAGTTGTATGCATATCTCTACAGCACATATTTTAGCTTGAAAGATGCTAGTATTCTTGCCCATGGGCTCTGAGTGCTTCGTCTTTCGGCCAAACACGCCTGCCCCTGTTCCTTCTGCAGTTCTCGAACCGACTGTATACCAATTTATCGTGCGGTTGCCCACTCCATATATTGTAATTCGTTGCTCCACTGTTTCTTGTCACTTAACTTTGTACAAACGTTTTTCCCAAAGTTAAATTTTCTGATACTGTCGTCCCTGGTGACTGCCAGAAGGGTAAGTTTCTTAAGAAGTGCATCGTATTCTCTTGAAATAACGCATTCCTCCCTTCCAATACATTCTATTGCCATCCTTAGGATAGTCCGCTCTACATTTTGCGCCACTACTAGATGAAGCGGAGTTAGCTCTAGGAGTACTTCCATGGCTGCAGTTGGACATGTTCTCATGGCCCCGGTGATGCAGAGGCACGCGCGTCTTTACACTTTTGTGAGTGTCTCCCTCGTTGTGCCTAGATTTGTTCGCTTTGCCCACGTTCTCGCTTCATATCCGATCATTGGCCTCATAATGGCAATATACATCCATCTTAGAATATTTGGACTAAATCCCCAAGACTTACCAGCTAGTCTCCTGCATATTATTAGAGCACTGGTAGTCTTTTTGGATATTTCCCCTGTGTGCTTTTTCCACATGAGTTAATAGTTGGATCAATTCCGTTTCTCCGCAGCTCCTGCAGATATCGCTGCTTCCGATGGCACAGTGATTACCATATTTCAGTGAGTATGCATAGAGAGAACCTGTTTAGCTATAGCAGAGTCTTTGTTCTTTTAAACAATGTATAATTTAGTGAAGCAGGGCAGTTCAACAGTAGATTACTGTCTTATTAGTGGAGCCTGAAACTCCATAGTTAAAGGCTTCAAAGTGGAGGACGAAACATACTCGGATCATCTTCCAATTTCAGCATCGATTGGAATAGAAAGTATCCAATGCACCCCCGAAAAGACAACAACTGCCAACTCCCAGATTCTAAAATGGAAAGCTCGAGGTAAAACACTGTTCCAGGCTAGAATGAATAAGCTGTTTGTAGAAAAGGAAGCCTCTGTTAAAATACATCTCTTACCACTGCATGATTTGGAATGCTTAATACGCGATGCAGCGGGTCAAATGAGCACTTCATCCAGTTTGCGAAAAAAGAACGATTGATATGACTTTGCATAAGAAAAGCTAAGAAAGAAATCGCTAGCATTATTAAAGCTTGTACGAGGGTGCGAAAGAAGAAGCATTAAAGCATAGTATGCAGAAGCAAACAAACAATATAAGCGCTTTTGCATGGATAAAAAGGCGAGGTACGAGGAAGATTTGGCTAAGTCTCTTAGTCAATGTAGGGATTCAGCAGAGTTTTGGGCATTGACAAGGAAAATAAATGGTAATGGGAGAACAAAACGAGTAACCGGTATTGAGGTGAATGCTTTGCGGTCACACTTTGCGACGTTGCTGAATTCTACTACGAACCATTTAGTTTGGAATTATGCAAAGCCTTATCAGCGAGATGCGAATCTGGATTCGGAAATATTGCTAGAGGAGGTTGATATGGTTTTGGAGTCCTTAAAAGATGGGAAGGCGGCAGGAACAGATGTCATACCAGCAGAATTTTTTAAGCACAATACGTTGGCCTTTAAAACTAAATTTACTACTGGGTTAAACGTAATTTTTAAATTTGGAATCCCTCCGGATCATTTTTATGAAGCGCTAATATGGCCCATCCTTAAAAAAGGCGATTCCAGCGATCCAAAAAACTTTAGAGGGATATCTTTTTTAAACTCTGCCATAAAAATATATACCTCCTTGCTTTATAAGAGACTCAACAAATGGGTGAATATAAATAGCAAACTGGGAGAGTATCAAGCCGGCTTTCGCAAATGGTCCAAAATAGATAAAATTTTTACGCTTACAAGTTTGGTGCGATTAAAGCTGCTGACTGGAAAAAAACTGTACACCTTTTTCGTCGACTTCAAAGCCGCATTTGGCACTATAGACAGACAGGCCTTATTCTTTAAACTATACAACTTGGGAGTGTCCCATAACTTTGCCAGAGCGTTGCAGAAACTTTATCAGCACACAACAGCAAATGTTTTTAACGGTCGAAAAATCTCAGGCAGACTGGAAATGAACCGCGGAGTAAGACAGGGGTGCAATCTCAGCCCGTTACTGTTTGCTCTTTTCTTAGATGATCTGGTGGATTGGCTTCCTGATGGAGTAAAGGTGGGATGTTTAAGAGTAAAAATGATTATGTATGCAGATGATATAGTTATTTTGGCTGAGTGCTCAGCTTCCCTACAACTAATGATTAGCAGGCTTTCAGAATATTTCAAACTGTGAAGCTTGGAGGTTAACACCGATAAGTCAAAAGTACTCGTCTTTAAAAATGGCACAGGAAGAAAAGCTCGAGACATGGAATTTCGAGAGAAAAGACTTGGAAGTAGTGACAAAATATACATACCTAGGAATCGATGTGACACACAACCTTAATATGAATAAGCACCTCCAAGTTAAAGTTGATAAAGCCAAAACTGCAGTTTGTGCTAATTGGAAAAGAATTTTCAGCAGTAATCATATATCGGTTAACGCCAAATATAATGTCTTCAAGGCAACGGCGCGAGCGATCGTCTTTTATGGAGCACAAATATGGGGAATTGACGGATATGAGGTAATGGAAAATCGACTGCGTTTTTTCCTAAGGAAAGTATTCTGTCTTCCGAAAAATACTCCAACATACATGCACAATCTCGAAACAGGACTATCATCCCTGCACATATCTACATTAAAATTGAATGCGGATTACCTAGTACAGATAATGGAAATGGCTGATATCAGGCTACCAAAACAACTGTTGCAGTATGCAGTGCAATTTAAAACCACCATCTACAAGGATTGGATTAACCTAGCGGCGAGCAGTGGTATTACTTTTGATCTATTTGGGAAGGGTCCTGCAGAGTGGAGAAGCTCATTGTATGAAATAATCAGGACAACAGATGAGATTGAGAGATACTCTTTTATTGAAAGAGCTAGATCTTCTACGGAGAGGAATTTCATTCGAAGGTCAATTATAATCTTAAGGATCTGAATTATTTCAAGAACGACTACACTTGCACTTAAATAGGAACCATTTTTAGACTAAGAGAAGAACTGCAGAAATTAAGCTTTCAGCTACATAGGAGCGGAAATGCTGCATTATGCACCCTATGTAACAAACAGGAAAAGAAGATATCGGCCACTTTCTTGGGACATGTCTTATCCTGATAAAGTTTAGGAGATTCTTTTTCGGCAAGAAACTGCTATTATTGCATGAGGTTTTTGATCTTCTGAACGGAGTTAACTGGATCCAGCTGTACGAGTATTGCAAAGAGGCTTACTTACTTAGGTGGCGCTACAGTTCGGGGTGAACCTGGGCCTCAACCAATAAGCCTCTCCATTTAGCTCGGTCTTTAGCTAATTGCCTCCAGTTGCGCACTCCAAGTTAGTCGAGGTCCCCTTGAACTTGTGCGCGCCGCCTACGGCGATGATTCCCTCTACTGCGTCGTCCCTCGGGGTTAGATTCGAAGACTCTGTGGGCCGGAGCGTTGGTGTCCATTCGCTCTACATGTTCTAGCCATCTCAGACGTCCAATACGCAGTTTTTTTACTAGGTCGATGTCGCTGTACAGCTCGTATAGTTCGTGATTGAATCTTCTCCTCCAAAACCCGTCAACGCAAACGGGACCGAAAATCTTACGAAGAATTTTTCTCTCGAAGCGACCAAGGATATCTTCATCCTCTTTTAATAAAGTCCACGCTTCAGCGCCGTAAAGCAGGACTGGGATGATCAACGTCTTATATAGAGTCTCCTTAGTTGTTCGAGATAGGGCTTTACTGTTGAATTGCCTTATAAGCACAAAAAAAACAGCGATTGGCAAGAGTTATTCTTCGATTGATTTCTGCACTGATTTTGTTAGTAGAATTTATAGCAGAGCCAAGGTAGACAAAGTCCCTTACTACCTCGAAGTTATAGCTGCCCACTGTGACGTTTTGTCCAATTCGTCGGTGTTGGTTTTCCCTTCTTGTTGACAGCATATACTTGGTTTTGCCCTCGTTTATCGCTAAACCCATTGCAAAGAGGCTATGTCATACAGAAAAAAATTATCAGCGAAAGCTTTTAAAATCAATATTTTTCGTTTTAGCTAAACTAAAAGCCCTTAAAAAAAAAAAAATTCGATTGTATTCTTATTCATTCATTCATTCATTTATTCATTCATTCATTTTCAATGGCCCGCTAATCCTTCATGAGGGTCGCGGGGGTAGGATGCTCAGGTGGACTCTCCATCCTTCTCGATCCTCCGCCATTGACTCCAATTCATCAGGAGGAATCCCTAAGCGGCTCCAGGAGAGATGCCGGACTTGATCCAACCATCTATTTCTAGGCCTTCCGTGAAGTCGCCTACCTGATGGCACGGCAACCATGGCGCGTCTTGAAAGCCGGTCTGGGGGCATACGCACTACGTGACCAAACCATCGAAGCATAGATCGTTCCGTTCGGAGAAATAGCTGCTCAACGTTGAGCGCCTCGCGTACTCTGGTGTTGCGCACTCGATCCCTACGAGTTAGCAATTGTATTCTTAACCAGATATAATTGTTTTTAAATATTAATTTTTTTCTTCGTTTTAACTAAACTAAAAGTCCTGAAATTATAAAGTCCTAAAGAAAAAGTAACAATTTTTATAGTCCCGAATTCTGAAATAATTTTATTGTAAAGATGACATTTATGTCATGCCTTAAGTCATTCTGAAAATGAAAAATTAAAATTGTACTATTAATTTATATTGCGATGAATAAACTATCTATCTATTTATTTATCTATCTAATTTAGTGGCATATCAAACACAAATACTAAGGAATCAGTCAGACATTTTCAAAAGCAACGCCTTGCCATTGTAATTGCAAAATTAAAGTAGCAACCTCCGTAATGTGATGGTTGAAAAAGTTAATTGAAACAATCTATTGTAGAAAGTTTGTAATGATTATAGCCTGACTCCTGACCCCGGGTTATTTCTGTTATTCAACTTTCTACACCCTCTTGCAATTTATTTTGACTTTTACCTTCATAAGAGTGGTGCTAGAGTCAACCTTATCAACAAAGTGTCTTCCATGCACTCCCCGTGTTATTGAAAGACGCAACAGTTGAATGACTTCATTCACGTGATCAATCACATGAATACGCTTTGCTGCCAAACCGTATCTAAACCTTTCAAACCCCTTATAATTTACTTAATTAGTCACATAATAGTCTTCTCCCAGAGATCTTTACCAAATACCTTTCGAAGAAATCAAAGAAATTGTGTTAACACCTTCCCAGTGGTTTTGACACTTCCCTGCCCCTGATTATTCAATATTTTGCGGCAAAGATACATTCGTCTTAGTATATCTTCCTCATTATTTGCCGTATTCAAGTTGTCACTCATTAATTTAAATCAAACCTCCAAATTATTCATAATCATTCACAACCGCCAGCCCAACGAATCTGCTTCGTGTGAGATCCGCAAGTCGGACAGGTTGACTCATCACATCACTATGAGGTACATCCACTCCACATACGAGAGTGGATGTCGAATTTAAAAATTATCACCGCCACGAGGCGAGTAATTGATCGTGATTTCTTAGAATCTGCCATTTAATACCATCGGGTTGCATATACAGTGTACCTCGCCTACAATAATGGTATAGGCATGTACGCCAAACGATTTAAATTACCAATGTCCGATCACCTGCTCTGTATTCTCGGGAAAAGAAAATATCCATGGGAAAGTCTCTGCGAGATTCCATCCGATGAATCATCATCCAACGCGGATACAGTAATCCATCGTCGCCGCCAGCTAAGGTAACCATATCCACCGCCCAAAATGCCATCCGCGTTGTCGTATAACTAGAAAGTTCGTGCGATCGGCAGCCACAGCCACAGAGCGTTGATAAGAAGACACTGGCGGCGCGACGTCGATTGTCAGTGGAGAAGGAATTACTAGCCAGACAGAGAGAATGGCGAGGAATGCACTCTGATACTGCTCCAGCGGGCAGATGACTAAACTTGTCCACATTCTCACGTTGTGTCGTGGTACATGGTACATGACACAACCGTGAGAGATGCTGTGGAGTGCGGTTTTGCCGAGTTTTGGGAACATGTTTCGACAGCGCCTGCCGCCACCTTGCGATGACTAAGTGTTGTTTTGAATTTTTGGGAGTTGAATGTTTGGTTTAATTGTCTAATCTGGCTTATTGAGCATAGATTGAGTTTAGATGTGAGACATCGGTCGCGTGCGTCATGGATTCCCCGAACTTGAGATGAAGTATGAGACTTGATGTTTTGTGCTGTTTATCTTATTTTGGATTGACGTCAATGGGTCTGTGATTAGTCCTAATATGGCAGCCAGTAGGGGTCGCACAAATGACCTCATAATGTTTTGAATCATGAGTGACACACTTGTTTGCATCGAAATGAAACAGTGCACGTGTGAGGGCTAAATGATTGAAGATTGAAGGTTACGTGATAAGTGTACCAAAGGAAGGATATGTTTATGCATCCTACAGTAGTGGGTAGTACTTTTCATCTTTAATATATTTTAAACTAGCAGAAACCCGCGACTTTTTCTGTGTGTGCCCCATAATAATATTATCTATTATACATGGTATATGTATGTACTTAGCTAACAGAAGGAATACATCAAACGTCATCATCATCGTCTACATCAAAATCCACATGCAGCTTTAAAATTGCGCCTCAAAGGTAGGCAAGGAAATAAATCCATGTGTTTTCTTCTTTTACAGTGCGCTCAAAAGTACGCAAAAAAATCAGTACTTCTTAAACTTTTCGAAGGTATAGTCCTGCTTTTAATCTCTGCGTTTATTTATTATAATATCTTAATCCCCTTTAGAACTTTCGTGATAATTTTGATTGGAGACCAAGCCTCTAAGGTATAGAATGGTAGAAGTTTTATTAAAATCTGTAAAGCAGTTTTTGAGTGATACCTGCCCAAAGACACGTACTTATCATTTAATTATATGTATAGATGGATTTACTTTGAATACGTGCACAGCATCATTTTTTGAGGCAATATAATACTATGGGATCTGCTATTATTCGCGATTCGAACAAAAATTGCGGCAAATTTTATTATGGTCTGCGAATCAAACAGCTCTCATTCGCCTAAATCAGACAAATAGTACGGGACGTTAGCAGATGACTATACTGAGCGAACAAATATTATTTTAACGTTTATTTATAAGATCTATATACCCGAGGTAGGCAAGCCTGTCGTAAGACTAAAATCCACCCTCCGTATACCGAGCGTAGTGTATACACAAAATGCAATGAACAAAACAAAACGATTGATTACCCCAGGTGGCAGCCCAGGTTCACTGGAAAATCCACCCTCTTCGGAGGTCGGCTCTACGGATTCTGGGGAGAGCCAGTTATTGCAACTAATAAATCCCTTCTTAAAAAGTACAAGGGTATGTCGATCTCCTCCACCAAGATCGAATTACTCCGGGAAAAGAAGTCCACTGGGAACGCCAGCGCGCGAAATTCAGGACACAGCGAAATACAAAAGTCTTGAGGAAGAAAATAAAACACTCCCAATCAAGCTTAACGAAATGGATCTACTCTATCAAGATCTTAAGAAAGAGATAGACTTATTAAAAGAAGAAAATAAGGTCCTAAAGAACACGCATTTCGAGAAAGAACGCGAATGTACTCCAGCACGCTTAGCTAGTCTGGAATATCACACAGACGAAGAAGAGCTAGCACGCGAAACATATCGGGTCCCAAAGAAAAGACCTAGTAAAAAACGGAGAGCCGATTCATCGACCGAAGTCGAGCCCGTGAAAGAAGAAAATCACAAGGAACGGCAAGAAAAGCAACTTCCAGCGCAATTTCGTCCACCCCCACCAATAAACATCGTCGGGATAACGGAATACAATAAGCTGCAAAGTCTCCTTAAAGGAATAATAACATCAAAGTATAAGGTTACGTCTTTGAGGGATAATGCGTGGAAAGTTAACGTCGATGACTACAATGACTACCGAGCTGTGTCCCAAAAGCTAAATACCGAAAAGATTCAGTGGTATACTTTCGAAATCAAGTCAGAAAGGCCACATCGTGTTGTTGCAAGGGGACTCCACCCCTCATGCACCAAAGAAGAGGTTATAACTGATCTTCAAGCCAAAGGCTTTAAAATTCTTGATGCAGTTAATATCATCAAGAAGGAGAAGCAACAAACGGAAATAGATAAAGACGTCTTGGTAAGGCGTGGACTTCCGCTTTTTATCCTTACCTTCGATAAGTCTAATAATATCGACGATATCTACCGAATTAAAGCTATACTAAATATCGTGGTCAAAATCGAGCCCATGTGTAGAAATCACCTCTCCCAAGTCTGTGGAGTAAATAAACAAACCTCTGCAAAATGTGCTAATTGTAAGGGAAAGCACCCGGCACATTATAGAGGCTGTGAAGTAGCTAAGGAGTTGCAAAAACGGAGAGATATGCTCCTTAAGCCCCTTGCAAATTCAAAACTGCAAACTAAGCCAAAGCGTAAGAATGCACAGGAGAAACTAGCCAAACAAAAACTACCGGGTCCAGAGCGGTCCAAAGGTGAGGGAAAGAGTGACAACAGAAAAGTCCTCGACCTCTGTTCTTAAAAGAAACGGTACTGAAAAGTTAACATCGCAAAAGCCACCAGGTAATGACCATCGCAAAGCAGGAGTGCAGATTTACACTCAGGCCGCGGCATCCGAAAAACCAAAACACGTTGAAATTTCGACGGACCCTGTCTCTCATGTTTTGTCTCATGAAATTTGAAGAACAAAGTAAAATAAATAAAATTATTCTCGAAAGGCTGGTTAAGCTTGAAAATAATTCTCAGAAAACGCGTACTTCAACTAGAATATGAATGACAAACAAATGTTAAAAATATGTACTTGGAATGCAAACGGACTTTTGCAAAAACTCGACGAATTGGAAATATTCATGCGCGAAAAAGATATTGATATTTGTTTGATTTCTGAAACCCACGTAAAAAAGGAATCGCATTTAAAAATAAAAGGCTATAATGATTACCACGCTTGTCATCCTTCGGGAAAAGCGAGAGGCGGGTCATCCTTGTTTATTAAAGACTGCATCGAACAATCCGAAGACCTAAAGATAGAACTTGAAACTTTGCAACTGTGCACAATTCGAGTTAAAAATAGTCAGCGTACTCTTAAAATCTCATCTATCTACTGTCCGCTTGAAAAATCTAATTTTACTAACTTGTTTGAATCGCTGAAACCTAATTTTAGCATCAGCGGCGACTTTAATGCGAAACATACGTTCTAGGGCTCAAGATACAGCTCGAAAAAGGTAGAACGCTCTATGGGGCAGGTATGGAGTACAGTTGTGATTTCCATTCGACGGGTAAACCAACTTACTGGCCAACCGAAAATACCTGACCTGATCGATTTTTTCATTGTGAAATGAATATCTACCAACCACATAAAAGCCGAAGACAGTTTTGATCTGTCGTCTGATCATTCCCCGGTTATTTTAACAATCAGCGAAAAGCTAGTCTATAACCAAGAGCCAGCGAGATTAACTGGTCGAACAACTAACTGGGAAGGCTTTAAGAACGAAATTGAAGATAATGTAGAACTAAGCGTTCGACTTACGACAACCTATGAACTTGATGTTGAAGTTGATCGCTTCGTTGAGATCGTACAGCTCGCCTCTTGGAATAATACTCCCAATCCAAGGAAAACGCCGAACAGATACGGTTTGCGATATCCTCCGGAAATAAAAGAATTGGTCAAGGAAAAAAGAAAAGCGCGTAAAAAATGCCAACAGAGTCGTGCTCCGCAACATAAAGCACACTTGAATCGTATGTGCAATTTGTTGAAGAAGACTATTAAGGATTTTAAGAATCGTGCAATAGGCTCTTACCTTGAAAGTTTAACAGCGAAAAAAGATTCCAATTATTCACTTTGCAAAGCTGTAAAAGGCACAAAAGGCCCAAAGTCCCCGCGCCGCCAATTAAATTAAATCAAAATGAATGGGCGAGGGAAGATAAAGAAAAGGCGGACGTCTTTGCGGCCTACCTGCAAGAGACCTTTAAACCGTACGATGGTCAAGTGGTTAACAATAACCGCAATAGGCTGGATTTACCATCTGACGACTTGACGCTCACAAGTGCAACGCTAAGGAAACTCACACATGAGATCGAGAATCTAAAACCTAAGAAATCTCCTGGTTATGATTTGATTACCGCAGAAATTCTCAAAGTTTTACCTAGAAAAGTATTGATTAAGCTTCTCCATATTGTAAATGCTGCGCTCAGATTAAAACACATACCACGCCAATGGAAAGTTGCGGAAGTAATAATGGTTTTAAGACCAGGAAAACCGCCAAATGAGGCATGTGGCTTGAAATGCAAACTACGACAAGTTCTCCCCGTATGCTTATACGATATTCTAGAATCATATCTCGGGAATAGACTCTTTCGTGTTAGACATGGAGTCGAATACTCCGAGCTCAAAGAAATTTCGGCCGGCGTACCGCAAGGAAGCGTTCTTGGGCCGCTTCTCTATTTGCTATATACTCGTGATATACCGAACGAAGATGGCACTATCATTGCTACGTTTGCCGATGACACCGCTATCTTAGCAGTAGGTAAAACAATCGAAGAAATGACTGCAAAACGCACTGAATGGACGAGGGACTGGCGGATCGCCCTCAACGAATCTAAATCTGTTCACGTGAATTTCAGTTACAAGAAAACTAATAACTTGCCAATTTTCCTAAACTCGGCCCGAATACCTTTTGCAAACGAGGCCAAATACCTGGGAATGACACTCGACGCAAGACTGAAATGGAATTCGCACGTGAAAATGAAACGTAAAAAACTCGAAATCAAATATAGCGAAATGTACTGGTTACTCGGAAAACATTCCCAGCTCTACTAGGATTCCTCAATAATTACGAACTATTTAATTTTGTAAGCAACCTTATTATAAGCATACGTAAGTATAAGCGTTCCTATGTACAATTATACCCATGTCTAGCGTTTTATTGGACACGCTTTTTATTTTCTGTTTGGTATGATAGTACCAACAACAAGGAAATTCAAATTTGTACACTTTGGCAGATCCTAGAGAAAACTCAAGAAGTCCAAATCGATACTTACCATCTTTTTATCGATTTTAATGCCACCTATGACAGTAGATGCAGAGAAGAGCTATTTAGAGCCATGCCTAGTTTTGACATCACAACCAAACTTGTCCATCTGTGCAGGATGACGATGGAGAACGCTCGCGGCACCCCGCCGAAGCCTTTGATGTCAACAAATGTTTTAGACAATGTGATGCGCTGTCATATAAGGGACTTTGTCTATGACAAAGCGCAGAAATAAAGCGAATAATAACTATTGCGAAACACTAAGGACAAATAAGACAATTCAGCAGTAAAGCCCTATCTCGAATAACTAAGGAAACTCTATACAAGACTCTGATCATACCAGTCCTACTTCACGGTGCCAAAATAATGACTTTATTAAAAGCGGATGAAGATATCCTTGGTCGCTTCGAGAGAAAACTTCTTCGTAAGGTATTCGGTCCCGTTTGCGTTTTTGAGGAGAAAATAAAATCATCAACTATACGAGAATGGACACCAATGCTTCGGCACACATAGAGTCTCCAAATCTAACCCAGATGGACAACGCAACAGAGGGTGTTCGCGCCGTAGGTGGTGAGCACAAGTCCAAGGGAACATCGACCAACTTGTCTGCAATTGGAAGGGAATTAGCTAAAGACCGAGCTTAATGGAGAGGTTTCAAAAGATGACGTTATTTAGAAGACGTGTGCATACTAAATTAATAGTTTTACGGAGTTTGCGGTCTTTTTTGGCCCCACGCTTGACTTTTCTAAGTATATTAACCCCATCGTCAATAAATCTATTTATATGTTGGGCTTTATAAAAAGATCATCTAAGGAGTTAAACGATTCTTGAGTTACTCTTGCCTGGACCGAGGTAAGAGTGGTCTTTATACCCAAAGCAGGCAAGACATCGCACACCTTCCCAAAGGACCTTAGACCTATTAGTCTAACGTCCTTCCTTCTCAAGATTCTGGAAAGAATCCTGGACCTACACATCAAGGCCACTATTGATAGCACCCTACTATCCACGTCACAGCACGCCTACCAAAAAGGTAAATCTGTGGAAACGGCTTTGCACTCCATCATCCACCCTATCGAAAAATCACTCTCAATCAAAGAGTTCACCCTAGTGTCATTTCTAGACGTAGAGGGAGCCTTCAATAACGTTGAAACAAATTCGTTTACCAGTGCCTTACGTAGGCTCAACATCTGCGAACCCATCTGTTGTTTCATAGAACACATTCTAAAGAACAGGGTAATAACAGCATACTTCGGAAGTAGCACTATCAAGCGACATGCACATCGAGGCACCCCTCAAGGGAATGTACTGTCTCCACTATTGTGGAATTTGGTGCTCAACGAGGCCCTTCTAAAGATCGAAAAAGCTGGATGCAATTTTATTGCCTATGCAGATGATGTCGCCATTCTAACAACAGGCAAATACCCGCAGACGCTGGCCGATGTCATGCAGTCTGCTCTTAATGAACTGCTCAGATGGACCGATGGACCGATGGACCTCTCCGTTAACCCGACGAAGACCGAGCTAGTTCTATTCACAAGAAAACACAAGCTCACTGACTTCACTCCGCCCAAGATAAGGGGATCCACCCTCAAGCTTTCAAATAGTGCTAGCTATTTAGGCCTAAAGCTTGACTGCAAGCTAATTGGAAGGAGAATGTCGTCGAATGGGCCAGGAAATCGCTAGCCGCTCTATACATCTGCAAGAAAGCAGTAGGCTCCACCCGGTCCTTTAACCAAGCATCATGCACTGGCTATACACGTCGGTCATTAAACCGATTCTCATGTATGGAGTATTGGTATGGTGGCCCGCCTTGGAGAAGAAATCCAAACTACCCATAATGGGAAAAACTCAGCGAGTTGCATGTCTCAGTATTACCGGTGCACTGAGAACTTCCCCCACAGCGGCGCTCCAAACCATGCTCCACCTGCTTCCGATTGACATCGTCAGTAAGCAATTGGCTGTCAGCTCGGCAATAAGACTGAGAGGCTCCAAGCAGTGGAAGGAGCAACACACGGGACATGCCAATATACTTTCGATGCACCGTCATCTTCCCGATTCCACTGACCATCTGCCCACTGAATATGATTTTAACAAGGGCTACACGCACTCGATACCGGACAGAAGTGAGTGGACGCAACGCAATGTCCTTTACAACGAATCGCTGTCAATTTTCACGGACGGGTCCAAAACCAAGGACGGAGTCGGTGCCGGAATTTTCTCGGAAGATCTGGACATACACCTCTCCTTTAACCTTCCAGACTACTGCAGCGTTTTTCAAGCCGAAATCACCGCAGTTCGCAAAGCTGCTGACTAGGTGGCGGCTAGCACACTATCAACACCTGATATTGTTATTTATGTTGACAGTCAGGCAGCCATCAAATCCCTCGCATCCAGCACTACGAGATCTAAGGCAGTGAAAGACTGTCGCATATCTCTTAACGAGATAGCTGGTCAGTACAACCTCACCCTTTGCTGGGTACCAGGTCACTGTGACATACCGGGGAATTGTGCAGCCGACGAACTAGCACGACAAAGCTCCTCTGGTACAGATAGCATAAGCATCATCGACATCGAAGCGCCAGCGTCTTATGTTAAGTACCTTATTCAAATTGATGCCGAGAAAGTAGCCAATCATCGATGGCAACATCTAGACCAATGTCATACCGCCAGACAGCTCTGGCCGACACTCAATAAATCCAGGTCCATCGGACTCTTGAAGCACAAGAGAGGAACCCTCTCAAAAATAACAAATGTCCTCACTGGACACTGCGTCATAGGAAGGCATGCCCAAAGATTAGGTATCCCTCATAATGACTTCTGCGGAAGCTGCAGAGATGAAGAGGAAGAAGAGACCATCAGTCATCTCCTGTGCGCCTGTCCTGCGCTCGTCAACATCAGGAAGGCCACTCTGGGTGAATACTTCTACAATGATCTTAATGATCTCAGCAACGCCTGCACGGCTAAAATTCACGACTTCATTCAACGAAGCAAATGGTTCCAAGAGTAAGAGGGTGATCCACCCGCCTTACACATCGGCAGTACAATGGACCTACTTTCTGGTCTAAGTGCATCCTCATCGAGGGCCGATTCTAACCTAACCTAACCTAACCATTATTGGACTCTTTGCAGCAACCTACAGCCCTCGCCAAGCCTTGCAAGGAAATCAAGAAAGTTGTAAAGGGAACATCCTCAGGTCTTTTATTCTTAGAAGCATGGAAGCTATTATTGGCAAGTATATTCGGAAAAACACAGCCTTTCTACCACTTACAGCATGCCGAGGTAAATCAATTAAGTCCGCCAGGATTGACCCTTCCATCAGGCTCCAGGAAATCAGTCTTTTTATAGAAATTGAACGAGTGTTAAGTTACAAGTCTTGTGGTAACATATGTAGTTATTAGCACTATGAAAGTATCCTTAATTATTTGTATCTGATAGCTTAGATACATGCTCCAAGCTTGAATTCCACCCACCGCTGGTTTGATGTCTGTTTTTTATCGCCGAGCAACCCCTAAGGAATATGTCATGTTCTACGTACAACTCCCTCTGCGGCACTGGACATCATCCAGATCCCTTTCAGATCACTCTGGAACGACGATACATTTTTAGAAGATGAGTCGAATCACTTCTACGTATACTGACGGCTGAAAAACCAAGGATGAAGTTAGTGGTGGTGTTTTCTTTAAAAGGCTTAATCTTAAGCTCCCCTTCCGTCTATCAAATCATTGAATCGTGTTCCAGGCGGAAATAATGGCGATTAAAGAAGTCTTACCTTGGCTTAAGAAAAACATAATATCCATTAGAGATATCCCCATCTTTATAGACAGCTAAGCTGGAATCAAATCCTTGGAATCGACCTCTATAAATTCTTTAGTAGCTCTAGACTGCTGATAGTCTCTCGCGGAGATGGCTGAGTGATTCCCCTGCGTGCCGGAGCATAGCGACATTTAAGGCTAGGCCTTTTTGCGAACGATGTTTGTAGAAGATGCATGGACGAAGAAGAAGGAGAAACTATTCCTCACCTTCTTTGTTTCTGCCCAGCTTTCTCCCGCAGAAGGAAGCTGCACTCAATAGCCTTCTATATTACAACGATATAGGCGATTTGGCAGACATGGATACTAAGAGCATCTTACTATTCATAAGAATCTTAAAATTGTTTAACGAGTAGGTAGAGAGAAACTTTCTCCTATGATCCACGTGGTATCACAATGGACTTATTCTTGGTCTACGTGTGTTGGCGATTTTTAGCTGGCAGCCACTTCAACCTAACCTAGGTTAGGTTAGATATCTGGGCTGGTGTAGGGTATAGAAAACCCCTACACCACACTCAGGTCAATATAGAACCCTTGTGATACCCATGGGGGGAAAGGAGATAGATTAGAGAATCCCTTCCTCGTGAAATGCAGAAAAAAGATCGTCTTTGTACATATCCTAAAGATAGCATTTAGTACTTACTGTGCCCGAGATACAAACGATCCAGAAGATTTGATGAAGTTTACCCATTTATCGGTCTGTTGGACAACTCTTTTAACTTATTTCTCAAATGATAGAGGCCTGGTCAGTAGCAAAGGAAGTGGGTGGTGTCCTCCTGAATCTCCTCGTCACCACAGCCTCTACAAAGGTACTTGTTCGTCACACGTAGTTTTTTCGTGTGATACCGTATGGTGTTATGCCCCGTAATAACTTCTATTAAAGTAGAGAGGGATTTTCTATCCCTCTGTATGAGTCTATTGGTTCTTGCTCTGTCGAATGCAGGCCATAGCTTCCTCGTGGTGACACAAGTATCTAAAGAGGTCCTGTTGTTAGCCTCCTTTAAGGCTTTGTTTCCTGCTTCGAGTTTAAGCGCGCAAAGCGAGATGAGCCTCCTCTAGCCAGTTCGTCGGCTTTCTCATTCCCTTGTATGCCTTCATGACCAGGGACCCAGCAGAGCTTTACTTCGTGCTGTGTTTGAAGAACCTTGAGCTCTTCTCTACAACACTTCACAAGCTTCGATTTTATTTCTGTAGCAGATATTGCTTTTATCGCTGCCTGGCTGTCGATGAGAAAGGTGATATCCTCCCGTGGTATTGCCCTCACCGCGGTCTCACGGGCTGCTATTGTCATTGCTAGGACCTCTGCCTGGAAAACGCTGCTGTAGTTCGGAAGCCGAGCTGACATGGAGAAACCAGGCGTTTCAGAGAAAATGCCTTCACCTACACCTATTTCCATTTTGGATCCATCGGTGTACACAGCTATGGATCGCTCGTTAGGCGTTCTGTCATTTTACCAGTATTCCCTGCTCAGATAGGTGCTTAAAAATCGTCTCATGAAGTCTAGGTAAAGCGTTATGTAGTCTGTACTAGACACATTGCCTAGATATCTCTGCAGGATCGTGGTATGACCTATTGCATTTGGTCTCTAGCTATCTGATTGGCTTAATCGTACGGCACTAAGAGTCGCCGATGCGTGTATAAAGATGTCTGGCTGAAGTAGATTAATAATGGCCTCGAGTCCTGTCAACCTAACCTAACCTATACACACAAAGGATTTACTCCACCCAATCTACTCACCTCGACTATTGAGTAAAGAAATTGTTTGATAGTTTGTATCTAATAAGCTACAGTAATCTAATATATTGTAGTCGTCATTGCGACTGAAGCCTAGAGCAATAAATGCGCCAGTATTCGTCGAAGTAGAGAATCTCTTAGAATAAAATGTACCACTGGTACAAAATATTTCTTGAGAATGCAGGTTATTCAATAACAACTATAACACTGATGGCACACAAACACGAACAGCGACGTCGATCTGGCTGATCATTCAAGCCTTAATGTAGCTAGATACAATTTAAATCACAACAAAGCAAGTGGGAGGCAACCTTAACCAACTTGCCGTACACCATAACATATAGGCATTTCGCAGACATTTTCCTCGTCTGAAGAAGTTTATTTTTTTGTTCAGACTGTTATTCATTCTACGCCTCAGTGCCATTGAAATGTCATTATGGATACATTTTTCCACTAGAAGCTGATTTAATGGAAGCTAATCTTTAAGTTAGAGTCTAAACCTCCAGTTTCCAGGTTTCAAGGAAAACTACACTTCTTCATCGCAGTCTCACTGTTGGCAGATGTTTCAAGCAATAGCAATTACGTCATAGATGTGGCCGCACGGAAGACAAACTAAAAGATTAATTGAAGGACAAATAATGAAAACGACTCGAATCGGAGCTTATCCAGGAACTAGTAACCGTGCAATCAGTTAGAGATTTATAGACGCATTAAAAGTTCTCACTTTCCCACTAAAAAGGTTCTAAGTCCCCACTGGAAGGCACTCAACTGTGATCACGGCTCCATCAACTTGGGAATATTTATCAAAATAAGGTCACTGCAGACAACACCTCTTAACGGCTACATAGTAATCACCCATCAAGGCCAGCATAAAACCGGATTCAACTATCCCTGTCACTCCCATCGTCACCCACAATTACATTTGATTAATGAACAGCTTCACAACAAAATATCACAACACGTCAATCTTAACCCCAAAATAATCGCACCTCGTATAAGTGCAAGATTTTGTATTTAAAAGAAAAAAAAAAATATTGCTCTCACCTTGGACGTGAAATGCTCATTAGTTGTCGCTGGTGCGGTCGTCACCGGTCGAATGATTTCCGTCCTCCCACTACTAAAGTCGGCCAAATCGTTCCGTTTATCTCTATTCGATATGTGTAAGGTCTTCTTGCACCAGAAACCGTGCATATTGCCCATGCTATTAGGCATTCAAAGGGTACTCTGCCTCTAGATATTGTATCTTTTACAATTGAACTCCAACAAAACACATTCTCTCTCAGCTTAGTTTGATATCACCACACCACTCTAAGCCGGAATGAGACAACAACGCGCGCGAACCACAAAACCATTTATTAGATACTAATCGAATTACAAAACCAACTAACGTACTTACGATTCCAAGCTAAGCTGTATAAGATGAAAACAAACCGAATCACGCTATTATTCAAAGAACCCCCCGCCGAACGCCTTCAAATACCCAACAGATACTGAGTTAAATGCCATAGATACTTTGTCTTTTAGTTTGTTCATTTCTTTGTGGTTCTGTTATATTAAAAAAAAAATTGATTTATCCGCTAGAAGAGAACAAGACACAAAACTTCATTTCATAATGGGATGGCACTCGAACCTCAAGACGGGTGTGGGGCTACAAACTTCGTGCTTGAAAGATGTATCTAATCGTTTCTAAGTGTTATGATAGCATTCCCCCGAACAGAAAAAGCACAACAGCCGGCACTCTGACTGAATGCGAATGGAATTCTGAAGTTTTACTACATAGATACTCGTACATACTAATAGATACACCACCAATTATTATTATTTCACATGCTCTGCGTTCTATCACATTTGTTTTGTGTATAGTCTAGCTAGCCTCATTTTTAGCCCAAAGTTCGAGGTTGTTAACCATGATCTTGCACCGTTGTACATAAATAATAATTTTTGGAAATCTATTGGAAATATTTACATACAAAAATGTTTGCAGTTCGAATCTGAAGAATTAAAATTTGTATACACTCTGCGGTTGAACTATAGTTAGGTTAGGTTTACGGTCGTTTTATTGTTTATTTATTCAGCTTGACTTGCTGAATGAGATGGAATTGACTTGTAGATTTGAAGTTGTTCCAACACCACAGCACAGGTGGTGGTGGCTGCTGATGGTTGGTGGTATTGCGAATTTAAATTGCTAAGTGGAGTTGGAACCAGCCTTAGGGCTGATACCGTTTAAGCTGTGGTTAAATAGCGAGGTATGGTGATGAGTACTTACGTTGTCTAATGCGTAGCTCCTCATCGATGATGGACTCAGACTGAAGAGACGATTGAATGTTGGCGAACTTGAACTCGTTGATGGTGATATTGATGATGTTAATTCGGCAAAAATTGGTGAATGTTCTGAAAATTAAAAATAGATAAAGTATAGTACAAACGGGTTTTGAAATACAGTGGGTGTAAGGGTAGTTAGAAACTACATAACTAAGGCTGGCTTTAATTTATTCCTTAGTTTTTGAAATAGGATCGTTAAATCAGGGTTAGTGACAGCTTAACAGACATTGTGGTGCCAACAACTTATGAAACATTGATAATTCTTCGAAGGAAACCTGTTTTCGTAAATTTATTAGTCTGGTCTTAATGTAAATTTGTTTAACTTGAGCTTACAGTTTACAAAACAAGTTCTCTAGCAGGTTTTAAAAAAAGGGCTGCTGTATTTTTTGATAAAGTTGTAATTCGTTGCTAACTAAGTCTGCTTTGAAAGTAATACTGTACGATTCAGTCATATGTTAGCTGTTGCTGCGAGATATGTACGTATGGTATCTTAAAGCTTAAATAAATATCCTAGACGCAGTCAGCATCGTTGTTGAACATTTTCTTAATGACTTTTAAGTCTAGATATTGGGTAATCGAAATCCCAGGATACCTATATGTTTTATTGTATTTGCCGTCAATATTTGATAATACATGCGAAAAGTTTAGACCTCTTGTTGTAGAGAGCTGTAGGGACGAAGAGGAGGGAACCATTCTTCACCCCCTCTGCGCATGTGCCAAATAAGACTGCTCCATCTATTGGCTCCTTTCTTTGATAATCTCGGCAAACTGGCGTGCTCAGGCCTCGTGAGTATCCTTTACTTTAGTAGAAGCTTCAGGTGGTCTTAATTAGTATCTGGGTAGAAAAATGGAAAGATCTATAGCACCACCTCCACTGGTCTAAATAACTAACTTAACCTTACCCTAACATTGGTGATGTATTCTATGTTATGCTTACGATTTTTTAAACCATGTTGAACGCCAAATGGAGACATCG
The DNA here is from genome assembly GCA_945910035.1 of Brachypalpus laphriformis. NCBI lineage: Eukaryota > Metazoa > Arthropoda > Insecta > Diptera > Syrphidae > Brachypalpus > Brachypalpus laphriformis. Next base: position 44,211,821 of record OX246756.1, read on the forward strand.
TCATAGTGATGGGGGATTTGAATGCCAAGGTAGGCAACGACAACCAATGGATAAAACATGTAATCGGGAAGCATGGACTAGGCAACCGCAATGACAACGGCGAAAAGTTTGTGGATTTCTGCAATGCCAGTTGCCTTGTGATAGGTGGCACAATGTTTGAGCACAAGACCTGCCACAAAGTCAGCTGGGTTTCCAACGACAGGCAAGCAACATCCAACCAAATTGACCATTTTGCCATCAGCCGCCGCTTTAGAAGTAGTCTCCTGGACGTCCGAAACAGGCGATGGGTAGATGTGGGGATAGTACGAGATCACCATCTTATGATAGCTACTCTCCAACTATGCACTATTGCAGTTCGAAGATCCCACGACAACACAAAGGTCAGTCATCAATAGACTCGGTGATCCATCAGCGCACCTTTCGCGGCGTGTGGAAGCAATCAGCAGCCCACTGCCTTCAACCTTCCAAGACTATTGGTGTGTTGTGAAAAATGTTTTCACATCTGGTGCTGAAAGAATTGTCGGTCGATCGCAAGGAAGATATAGCGCGTTGTTTTCCGAAGATACCTGAAACAGCTAAAAGCTCGCATTGCAGCTACTCCAGCAGCAGGTAGAAGCGACCTGAAGTGTCTATATCGCATGAAGATGAGAGAAGTTAAGCGTAGCATGTGACGTGACAGACGAAACTACTTCAACGCGCTGACTACATAAGCAGAAGAAGCTACGCGGAGGTGCGACAGCAGGACCGTCTACAGAATCACTAAAGAGCTGACAGGTGGTCGCAGCTCCAGACAGCACCCAGTGAAAAGCCTAGACGGTTTCTTACTCATCTCGGATGAGGACCTGCTCAAGAGATGGAAAGAGAATTTTGCTACGGTTTTGAACCGTGTATTCGCTAGCGATATGATCGCAAATCAGACTGAGGTGCCCGAGGGTGAGAAATGCTCGAATACGCACCACGACTCCCAGTAAGGATGTGATCATTACCGTAATCAAAGCAGTTAAAACCAACAAGGCGGTGGGACTCGACGGTATTCCCGCAGAACTCTTACGAACAGTGCCAACAACATCGGCTGAGCGTATACTTCCATTCGCTCTTTCATACGAAAATTTGACAGAAGACATACGCCTATTGTAGGCTTCTTTAGCAATTGACAGTACTAAAGGAAAATTAACGCAGAATTATGGCATTAGCGTCCGATTGCTTCCGCTCAGCCTTTATGGCGGAGAGGTATTCTCGATAAATTAATTGCTGTTATCAAAGCTGCATGTGATGGGTCCAAATGTCACGTCCAAATGTCACGCACAGAGGGAGGCTGTCTGAGGAATTTGAGATCGAAAGTGGGGTAAGACAAGGCTGTATTCTGTCACCAATACTATTCTTATTGGTGATTAGCGGTGTGCTTCGTGCAGCTTTGTCGACAGGATACTGAGGGATTCTATGGAATCTTACATCCTGACTACGCTGACGATGTATGGTTACTCTCTCACGGAATTATGGACCTCCACCAAATGATAGATAGAGAAGCAGGCGTCGTTGGGCTGAAAATTAATACGGCAAAAACAAAAGTTATCTGCCTTGGAACAAACTCATCGGCTCAAATATGCATTGCTGGACGACCGGTAGAGAGAGTAGAGGATTTCCAGTATCTTGGGAGTATTGTCTCGACCGATGGTGGAACCGAACTGGATATAGCCAACAGGATCGCCAAAGCAAAGTCCGCGTTCAAGATGTTGTCTAAAATATGACGAAGCAATACAATCAGTTTGAATACCAAGCTAAGACTGTTCCGCTCCAACCTTGAATCCACGCTGTCATATGGATGCAGCACGTGGAGAGTAACCATTACTATCAGCAAAAGCTAGAAACGTTCGTTAATAGGTGCCTGCGCAATATCTTAAGAATTTGTTGGGCCAATTGCATCTCCAACGAACACCTTTACGAGAGAGCGAGTCAGGAATTGGTCACACGTTCCGAGAGGGTAACAGTTCCATAGCAAACCATGCTATGCAATAGAACCCTTTAATTCAGGATGGCAAGAGACGTGCCGAGAAGGAGGCACAGCAGTTGGGGAAAAGTTGGGGAGTGCTGAGACACATTGCCAGAAACCATACACGATGGCGCGTAGGCCCAAGGACCCACAAGGGGATACAGGACATAAGTAAGTAAGCATGCTTATAGATCTATCCTCGAATATATATATTGTTATTATATCTACATATCTAGATCTATTATGAAATATTTTCCATACCAAATTTAAACTTTCTAGCTCAAAATTTGAGCTCTTACGAGTAAGTGTGATAACAAACCCAATTTGTAATTTTTTTAAACCAAATAAGCTATCTATCTATCAAGTGCTTTTGAGATAAAAAAAATGTATTTCTATCTTCTTTCAAAAATAACCCGGCCGTTCAAAAATATTTAACACTTACCACTCAGATGATCCACCGGTGAACAATCCTTGGCGAATGCAAACATTTCGTTATTATTCGTTGCATCTGCCGAACTGAGTGTTATACTTGGTTTCCTAACGCCCAGAAACTTTCCATTCATCGATGTACACGTTGAAGTTAATCCCGAATCCCTAATGGGTGAAGTTGTATTCACCCCATTCATGGTGATAATCGGCGCTGAAGGCGCCTTCCCATGATGTATTCCATTTGGACGGTAATAATGCTGCGTCGTCGACTGTTGCGGTGGTGACACATGCGGCTGATATCTATGGCCACCACTGTTATGTACTGACAGTCCAATGCCATTAGTGCTGCCATTGACACTCGGTCCGAAGGTACTATCACACTGATACTTTGGTATCGCCAGGCGTAGTGTTTGACGTGCGGCTAGTCTACGTGCAGGCGCATACTTATTCGCCGTCGTCGAGTGAATCGACGAACTCGAGTCTTTTCCCGGCACCGACGACGACGAGTGGTGATGAAGATGAGCGTGTGGCGAGTTCATTTTGACTTTTTCGTTAAGTTTTCTCTTTTGTTGTCGAAAGCTTTCAGAGGTTTCTCTTTGACAGTTTATTTATGTTTTTGTTGTCCCAGCTGACGTTTGTGGCGTCTGTTTGGTTACTTTTTTTCGATTTGCTTATAGTCTGTGCGCATTGGCGCATGACGCGTTTCACTTGCGTTTATGTGTAGTCTTTCTTTTTATTTCCTCTTGCGACTCTCGTTAAATTCAAAAATAGCGAAAGATAACAAAGGCACGAAGCTTCGTGCAATCAGACACCGGATCGGACGTAATTTATGACTGAAAAGCGAGAGAAAAAAACACTATTTTTCTACTTTTTGTAATGTCTAACAATTTCCGATTAAAATTCAGGCGTCAGGCGTCAGAAGGCGGTAGTAGCAGCGGCTTAGTCGTCGGCGTGCTAGCGGCTTTGACCCATATTCGTTGTCCGCTTGATGGTTTTTGTCCGCGCTGTTTTGTGTCGTTGTTATTTGTTTTGTTGCTCTGACGTGGGGGATCATTTGTGAATGAGATGATTTATGGCTAATTTAAGTCTCCAAGCTAATTGACCAAAAATGACATTTAGAGTCGCAAACTAGAGGAGGTTATCGCGTACACATTCGTCTGCCTGGAAAGAAAAAAGATGGAAAAATTAGACTTTTGTACTTAAAGTGGCTGTTAGGCTTGTTATTGTGTGTTGAAGGCTGTAAAATGAAAATTGTTTGTGGGATGGAAAAATTTTGAAACCATGATCATGAACATTGAGAGTAGGTAGGTTGTCTGTTGGAAATAAACATGAGCAGTCGACCAAGTAAATTAGATTTTATGTGTAAGCCGTTGCGCTGCAACAGTTGTCAGTTGATGTGTGGAGTGGCTTGGAAAAATTTTATAAAGTATGTCACGTGTGACAGCCGACACATTAATCAAACGAAAGTGGGTATTTGCAGTGTTGCCACCGGGGATGAATGTCTGAATATGATTTTGTACAGGCAATTAGGTTCATTAAACCGTTGTATAATTATAGTTGAATTTACTGTGGTCTGAGGTTATCAAGACCGCCCCTAATCCCTTGAACATAGGCAATTGAGTACACATATGACTTAGAGAAAAAGCAGAAAGCAGAAAAAGCACGCAACTTGTAACCTCTATCTGCTTAATCGAGCTCGATATGGCACCTATGCGGTTAGTCTTTAAGCGCTAAATGCCCTAGTCATGCATTAACATAACTGCTGTCTGAGGAATCTATTGCTCTTTTAAGCAGTTCAGTGAATCAACCATTATTTGCCAATTTCACGTTCTCATTTACTTTTGTCGAAATTCATTAGTCAAATGCGACGATATCTCCTAAAAATGTTTGGGAAGTATTTAGGTGATAATTGGCTTTCATATTACAGTCATTGTCTAAACACAAAGTTAGTCATATGCATGTATTATATATCTTGGACGTCATTACCAAGAAAATACCCGAACAGGCAAAATGTTGTAAATCTAATATTTTGCGTCGAAATCGTCTAATAGTCAAAAAGTGGCTACAGACTGCTACACGTCTAAACGAAATTCTGCCTCGTAGAACAAACAAAATGAACAGTAGGTGTAAAATTCGGTTTCCCAGCATATATAGGTAAGGAATATATTTCGGCGAAACCAGAAGAAGTGTGCCAAAATAATCCTCTAGCGAATTAAAAATCCCGAAGGCTACATATGATTGATTCAAATATCACGTTCTGCGTAGATGAAGGTTGTCTGACGAATTCGAGATCCAACGTGATGTAAGACAAGGTTGCATTTTTTCACCGATATTGTTTCTACCGGTGATAAGTAACAAGGTTCGCGCTGCTTTCTTGACTGGAAGCGGAGGCGTTCGATGGACTCTTACATCTTTACTCAAACATCGTGACTACGCTGACGATGCATGCTTACTTTCTCACAGAATTACGAGTATGAACCTCCAGCAAAGGTCAGCAGGTGTGGCGAGGGAGGCGGACATCGTGCTCAAGTATGCATTGCTCGATAACAGAAAGAGAGAGCAGATGATTTTCAATGTCTTAAGGTTATTGTCTCGACCAACCGACGGTGGAACAAAACAGGACATAGCTACCCGAATAGACTCCCCCCCTGTCGATGGTAGTTCGGTTCACTTCTTTACAGATGGCTCTAAGACCGAGGGTGGGATTGGTTGTGGTGTTTTCTACGAGAAGCTCAATCTGACCCTCTCGGTCCGCCTCCCTGATCATTGTAGCCATTTTCAAGCGGAAAGCATGGCGATTAAGGAAGCCCTGTCCTGGCTGAAGTATACTGTACTATCTGTCAGGAATATTACCATTTTCACTGACAGCCAAACGGCAATCAAGTCCCTGGAATCGTACTCCTTCACTTCAAAGGCCGCCTTAAACTGTCGTTTATCTCTTATGGAGATAACAGAGCAGTTCAATATTCACCTATGTTGGGTGACAGGCCACACCGGGAAACTGCAGGGCGGACGAGCTCACTAGACAGGGTACTATTCTAAGTATTCTGCCTGACATGCAAACCCTGGGTATGCCACGCGCTACATGAAAGCATCTACTAAAGCTGAACGCTATTAGCAAAACCAACCTCAGATGGGAAAACGGATCAACGTATCACATTTCGAGACAGATCTGGTAGATCACGTAGTGCCGAGTTGGTCATACTAAAGCGATCACAGATCAGCTGCTGTGTCGATGTTCTCATTGGATAGTGTCTTATAGGCCAACACGCCGTCTTATTGGCCTCTTCTCCAACAACTTCTGCAGAAGCTGTAGGGACGACGAAGAGGAGGAAACCATCCTTCACCTCCTATGCACTTGTCCAGCCCTATCGCATAAAAGAATGCTCGCTCCATCTCGGGTCTCCCTTCCTTAAAGACCTCGGCGATCTGGCGTCCTTAGACGTCATGTGCATCCATCACTTTCTCAAAAGCTCCGGTTGGTTTTATAAGTCCTTGACTGGCCTAATGATTTGATCCATGGTATCACAAAGGACCTTCACTGGTCTAAGTGTGTCTGCACTCTCGTGCGGACAGCCAACCTAACCTAACCTACCTGAATAGACAAAGCAAAATATCTATTCGCTATGTTGTTCAAAACATAGCAAAGTAATACAATCAGCTGTCGAGCATAGCATTACCAGTTGGGTCTGCAATATGCTCGACATTAGAAACATTAACTCTACTATCGGAAAGCTTATAATGCTCTCTTCATCCGTAAAAGGACGGCGGGGAAAAAGTTGGGCCTGAAGCAATGATGCACTGGTTGTATATTATGAAAGTCAGACCCATTCTTACGCATGGGGGTCTTGTGTGGTGGAAGGCAACGAATACGAAAAACATACGGGATATGTTGGCCATGGTACAAAGAATTGCTGGCATTGCCATCACGGGTGCTTTACGCATAACGCCTACGGCTGCACTTGAGATCTTTCTGTATGTCTTACCATTAGACCTACAGTGCGCTTCGGCTCACTAACGTTGGTCTCCTCAAGACCAGTAATGTGGATTACAGCTCCATTCTTAAGGAATTATTTCCCGATATTCCTGACGAATTGGACGATATCCTTGGCACATTGGACTTCACCATACGAAGTAATGTATTCTGCTAGAGAGGATTGGCAAAAGAAGACAGTCTCTGTCAACAACGAGATTGCAATATACACAGATGGTTCTATGACAAGAGAGGGCACTGAGTCAGGTATATATAAGAGAAATATTAACCTACAGGTGGCCCTGAGATTTCCGGACACGTGCAGTGTGTTCCAAGTAGAGGTTCTAGCTGTACTTAAAGCTGCGGAGTTTTTTTGAGATGGGATCAATATCCAACAAGAATATCACCATCTTTATTGACAGTCAGACTGCGCTAAAGGCACTAGAGTCTTGGTTCACTAAATCTGAGATCGTCAGGAATTGCTGCACAGTGCTTAAGGCATTATGTACGCAGAACTGTGTTAGATTATGTTGGGTACCTGGACATTGTGATATAGAAGGCAATGAAAAGGCTGACGAGCTGGCCAAAAGAGGAGCAGAGCTCCCGCATAGGGATATAGTCGGTGACATTAAACCACCAAGGTGTGGGGCTAGGGAAATTATTCGGGATAGAATCATCAACATAGCTAATCTAAGTTGGTCCAACTTAGATGGACCGCAGGAAATCTGGGGAGATCATAAAACTAGAAAGGTCAGGGCTCCAATGTTCAGTCCGTGTGGTTATATGGGTACAGCAGATGGAAAGTGACCACCTAAAGATTTTCTGGTCCAACTGCTTCTCGAAAGAACATCTTTTCCTAAAAACGAATCAGAAACCAATACGAGTAAGCATATCTATTTTACGGCGGAAGCGGCAATGGATTGGTCATACATTCCGGAAATATGATAGTCCCATAGTTAATCACGCTATGCAATTGAACCCGTTAACACAAATTGCAGAAGAAGTGGCCATCCGAGAAGCAGAATAGTTGAGGAGGAGTTACGAACGAAGTGTGTGAAAGAGCTAAGACTCTTTACCAGAAAGTGTATTTTAAATGAGGCCCTAAGCACCACAAGGGAGTACAGGACATAAGCCGCTTCGGCGATCATTTTGCTTCATGCAATGTGCGAATTTAAAAATAGTCTATACGAGCCTATAACTAACGGAGTCGAAAGTGCTACTACAGTAAGATTTGGTATAATTTTAAGGCCAGTGCTACGCATGGCTCAGTAATGTTACTCATCTTCTTCTTCTTTCTTTTATCAGCGAGGTTATGATTCGAAAATAAGGGATCACAATCCTCCCACTTCACCGCATTTCTACTGATCCGCCTGTGGGGTTCGCCTATTTGACCTCAGAAAATATCGACAGGCCTGTCGATTTTGGATCACTCGGTTACTGAGGCCAATGAAATGCCGATGTCGTCGCATTTGTCTGATCCAGGCGTTTATAGGCCTGCCTTTCCTACATCGCGATGTCTTTGGAACGCGCATTGATATTGCCTTTTTATAAGGGTTCAAATGATCTCTTCTTTGAACGTGGTAATACCAGCCTTTAGGTCTTGGATCGCTTTTTTAAGCTTATTGCATAGGAAATTCGAGTGGGTTTTATGCTGGGGAGCGCGAGTTTGTTGCCATATTTTGCGTGCTCTCCTCTTTTCTCGAATAAGTTCTTTTATTTCCGGCGGATAATTAGCTTCATTGCATGGGACTTCTTTCCTCCTTAAATGTGTATTTTTCCACGCGGCATTCTGTATTGATTCAATAAATTTGCCGAGTTCATCTTCTATTTCGAAGGGTGTTTTGAGCGATACATTTAAGACAATATTTTCTTCGCAATCAGTTCTAAAGTCGCGCCAGTTAGTTTTTTTGTTAGTTAATCTAGGCACACCTTCTACTATCATTAGTCGGTCACTTATTGTCAAGATTACCGGCGAGTGATCTGAGGAGAGATCAAAGCTTTCCTCTACTTTCGCAAAATTTGAAGATACTCCTTTTGCTACGAAGAAGTCTATTAGGTCCGGTGTTTTTGCTGTATCAGAGGGCCAATACGTCGGTTTCCCCGTCGAAAAGAAATCAACCCCGAATTGCATACCGGCTTCGTACAGAAGTCTGCCTTTCCGTGAATTGGATCTGGAACCCCAAAAGGTGTGTTTTGCGTTGAAATCGCCACCTATAATGAAATTCGGTCCAAGTGAGTCAAGGAGACGTACAAAGTCGTTACTTCTAAACGTGCATCGCGGAGGACAATAAATGGACGCGATGTTGAAATACGAGTGCCTATTCTTAACTCGAACTGAACTTGTTTGCATTGTATCGATTTCAATCGTCGTATTTATGGAGTGCTCAATGCAGTCTATAATGAATAAGGAGGAACCGCCTCTTGCTCTTCCGGAAGGGTTGTATGCGTGATAAGCACGATACCCTCTTATTTTTACTCCGGATTCCTTTGTCAAATGAGTTTCAGAGATCAAGCAAATGTCAATGTTGTCATTCCGTAAGAATACTTCTAATTCGGCGTTTTTTTGTAGAAGGCCGTTTGCGTTCCATGTTAAAATTTTTAGTAACTGATCCATATTCATATGGGAGTTATTTTTTGGCGAGGTTTTAACTCGAGCTTGCTCAATTTATCAAATATGACTTTGTTTACCTTCGTTTGCTCCTCAAGTTTCGCAAGAATTATAGAGAAGACTTGGGAGACTGGGTCTACCGTAACACCGCTTTGCTTGTTTTCTAGGGACGCAGTTTGAGCATATGTTAGCGTCTCTGGAGATTGTGGCTTTTCCTTTGATTTTGCCGAAGGAACTTTACTTTGCTCGACTCTCGTCTTAACTTTGACGTGTTTATTGACGGTCGTTACCCTTGGCTTAGCAATTTCACGACTATTTTTAACCGGTTCTGCGTTCTGGCGTGAATATTTTTAAATGTGTCTCGCCTTTTTTGAAGCTTTTTTGCCACTTCGCAAAAGAAAAAGAAGAAGAAAAAAAAATTAACGTCTCTGTACGCAGCCTAGTAGAAAGCATATAGTACTTACTGTGCCCGAGATACAAACCATCCAGAGGATTTGATGAAGTTTGCGATGTCGTTGATCGATCTGTTGGACAATTCTTCTAAATCCTTAAAGATGCATTGTCCAAGATATCTATTTCTAAGATGGTAGAGGCCTGGGCAGTGGCAGAGAAAGTGGATTGTGTCCTCGTTCGTCACACGTAACTTTTTCATGTGGTATCGCATAGTGTTGTGCCCCGTAATAACTTCTATGAGAGAAGAGAGTTCGTTTCTATCGCTATGCATGAGTTTATTGGTTTTTGCACTGCAAAATGTAACCCATAGCTTCCTCGTGATGATACATGTATCTAGAGAGGATCATCTGTTGTTTGCCTCCACTAGGGCTTTGTTCCCTGCCTCAAGTTTGAGTGCGCAAGGCGGGATGTACACTGAGGGGTCAGATTGGTCCGAGTTTAGTGCTGAACCTCCTCTAGCCAGCTCGTCAGCTTGCTCATTCCCTGGTATGCCTTCATGTCCAGGGACCCAGCAGAGCTTTACCTTGTGCTGTGTTCCAAGAATCTTGAGCTCTTCTCTACAACACTTCACAAGCTTCGATTTTACTTCGGTAGCAGATATTGCTTTTATCGCAATAAAGCTTGCTTCGTATCGATGAAAAGGGTGATATTCTCCCGTTGTATTGCCCTCAACGCAGTCTTACGGACCGCTATTGTCACTGCTAAGACCTCCGCCTGGAAAACACTGCTGTAGTTCGGAAGCCTGACTGACAAGGAGATACCAAGCGTTTCAGAGAAGATGCCTGCGTCGATACCTGTTTATGGTTCTCTGGTTGGGCGTTCTGCCAGTTTTCCATTTTTCTCTGCTCGGGTAGGTGCTTGAAAATGGTCTTGTGAAGTCTAGGTATGGCGTTGTGTAGTCTGTACTAGATACCTTGCACAGGTATCTGTGTACGATCATAGTATGACCCATTGCATTTGGTCTCCAGCTACGAGTATCTGTTTGGCTTAACCTTACGGCACTAATAGCCGCCGATGCTTGTATAAAGATGTCTAGCGGAAGCAGGTTGAGGATGACTTCGTGTCCTGCTGTAGGTGTCGTTCTCATTGCACTGGTTGCTCCAATGCACGCCAGTCTTTGTACTTTTGTGATGGCAGTTAGGTTGTTAGTTTTGCAGGCGGCTTGCCACCACATTGCTGCCATAAGTTAGTATTGGCCTTATTATAGCTGTATACATCCATAGGAAGTTTTTCCGAATATTCTTTTACACGAGTAGAAAGCTATCGTGGCTTTTTTTGATTCTATCGTTAATGCTCAGTGTAAGGTACGTCTGAGTACCGGGCCCTATTGCAGAGATATTCTCCAATTCAGTTTTCTATCGAGCACCAGGCTGAGGTATCTCGCACTGCTTGAGATACTTAGAGGCGTACCCCTTACAGAAGGTGTTAAGAACTGTGGAATTATTCTTTTATTAGTAAAAAGTACTAATTCCTTCTTCTGGGGGTTGCTCGCTCAGCGTCGGAAGGATTTTTTTTGTTGTCAGCAGCATGAAGTCGTCTGCGTAAGCTATGGTTTTGACGCCGCTATTTCCGAGTTCTAGAAGAACTTCGTTTAGGACAATTACCCACAGCAGTGGGGATGTAACCCCTCCTTGAGGAGTACCTCTTGAGGTGTAAGCTTCCAACTTTGTTCCTCCGAGCTCTACTTTAATATATCTCTCCTCTAGCATATTGACGATCCACCTTATCAGGGAGTTGTGACTATTGAGGGTGCTTAAGGTTCTATGAACCGCATCTGTTCTGACATTGTCAAGGGATCCTTCAATGTCTAAGAAAGTGACAAGTGTGTATTCTTTGTCTTTCAGTGATTTTTCTATTGAACCAACCACACAGTGCAGCGCTGTCTCTATGCTTTTACCTTTCATATAAGCGTACTGCACCGGGGATAGATCACCAAGGCATAGTTTGCTGCGAATGTGTATGTCAACTAATCTTTCGAAAGTTTTTAGGACGAAGTAGGTAAGACTTATTGACCTAAAGGCTTTCGTAGTGGTGTGGCTTGCCTTATCGGTCTTGGGTATGAAGACCACTTTAACCTCTCTCCATGCTCTAGGTACGTATCCCCAAATGAGGATATTGAGGTGTAGTTCTTTCAGTACCGTGATAATCGTGGTTACGGTTTTCTGCAACATGATCGGGATAATCCCGGGGAAAGAACGATCTAATTGCCCACTCGATTCTTTCTTCCGTAACTAAATTCGTCAAAACATCCACTTCAATGCTATTATTAGTCCCGATGTTATTGTCTGGAAGGGTCGTATACCCAGGCAAGTGCGATTTTCACAGAGCTCAATGATTCCGAACAGGACTCGGTCCATCTTCAGTCGGGTTCTTTGAGGGTTCCTAGGGTTTTTAGTTCTTTGGATAGGATTTTCCTCAGTCTCGCAGATTCTGCGGTACCATTGATCTCGTTACAGAAGTGTTGCCAAGAATGACGTTTAGCTTTCTGTGTTTCATTACTTATATTGTTCCCAATGCGCGTCTAATCTAGTTCTTTTGGGTACATTTACAAGGTGTCTTCTTACCTTTTTAATGTTAGCTAATTCCTTTGACCACCATGGTGGCCATTTTTTATCTTTTCGTACAACTTTAAGGCCATGGAAGTTACCACCGAGCAACTATTCATACTGGGGCAGATCTTTGAGAATACTCAAGACTTTAAGATGGATGACCACCGCCTGCTTAACGATCTTAAGGCCGTATATGACAAAATCTATAGGGGGAATTATAGAGAGCCGTGCTTAGTTTTGGTGTCTCCGCTAAGCTAGTTCGCCTCTGCAGGATGACGATGATAAACTCACGACCGGTAGCTATAAATTTAAGAGAGTTAGAGACTTTGCCTACCTAGGCTCCGCTTTAAACTCGAACAACGACACCAAATCTAATTTGTCAATCTCTGTTTCTTCGGGCTAATAAGGTTATTGAATAACAAAGTCATCTCTCTAACTAAAGTGGGAGGGTTGTGATCCCTTATTTTGTGATCATAACCTCGCTGATAAAAGGAAGCAGAAGAAGGGAAGCCTTTGAATCTAGTCTTAAGGTAGATCATCTTTTTAGATAGCACAAACAAGTGAAAAGGTATCACAATCAACTTAGTACGCCCACCTGGATGCAGCTAGCTTAGCTGAATTGGCATGTTGGTTGAGGCCCAGGTTCACCGTGGAATTTAGTGCCATAAAACGAGTAAGAAAGCAAAGTGGTGTCATGAGGGCTTGTGGACGAACTCAGCTCAAAAGATTCATTTATTGGTGCTGTACCAAATTTTTGCATCACATAAAATGAAGAATAAAAAGAGACGAATACATACAACTTCCCACCCCCGTGGAAAACTTAATTTCACTGAAGCTAAGAAAAACAATATTTTTTTTGTCAAATGTTTTATAGACACAATATTTCTTCTTTTTTTTTTGTGTGTGACCCAGTGCCAGAATTTCTCTACCTACCGCAAAATAGCACTTAAATTAACCACTAATGAAAATTATAATTTATTGCTCTCTCTATCCTTTGACAGTTTGCATTTGTTATCTAAAGAATTGGTTTAGAAAATTCTTTCAGTTGAAATGTATCTTTCATGATTTGTAGTGCAACGCTGATCTGATTTACTTAATCTAAAAATAATTCCCAACAAACCAGAAAATCTAATCAACAAACGTGTCATCTTCTCGATCAACACTTAACGCAAAAAATGTTACGTGTCAACCTGTCTAAACGAACAAATTGATTATTATTACCCCGAACGGCAAGCGCCAACGGACACCACAAGATTGTCAGTTTCTAGCAACTGTCAAATGCTAGCTCGATATCTAAATATGTCAACGGAAAACTAATTGTATTCATGACATTTGCTCCCTGTTGCTTACCTGTTGACAATTTTTTATCTCATCTGTGTATCTGTTTTTTTTTTTTATTTGTCCCAGGCTGTCGATAGTATTCTCACGAGGGTGCATTGACTCGCCACCGTGTGTATCTGTTTAACATTTTGCCACACAGCATGAGATACATTTCGGCAGCTGATATCTATCAGATGGCCATAAATCCACTTGATACAATTTTTATTAGCTCTCTTAATTTTCAGCTACTTGACCGCAGCAATTACGTCAAGTATCTGGTCTGTAACCAGCCAAGTGCACAAGTGCACTCACAACAGGATAAGGTGAACCTTGAAACTTTTCAGAGGCTTTCATACGTGATATACTTGTTAAAAACTAATTCATAGCAACGAATTAATTCAGTAAAATTCAAATTCTGTATCCAATAGGCCATTAAGGTCATTTGACATTTAATTTTCTTATCTCCCATCGAAGCGTGGTCCAATGTAAATCATATCAAATTATTCACATCTGTCAAGTGACAGGTTAATACTACCAGCAGTTTTGCGTCAAAACGTTCTCAAACTAATTGACAGTCCGTTTGGTGTTTATTTACACTGGGACTCTGTGTGTGCGTGAGGAATTCCTAATGTCGCCCATAGTGACAGTAGATACAAACGACAGTGACCAACCAAACAGAACTGGAACGAAATTTGAGACCGAAAAGCTGCTTTGGCTAGCGTAATCCGCTTAGGTACATGTTTACATTTTTTTCTGAATTATTGGCTGCTGGTCAATTTATTTGAAAAATAAAAAAAAAAACGGTAAATAAAAAAATTACGGGAAAGGAGAATGTCCGTCGTGCGAAACAATAAAAAAATCATTGAGATTTTTTTTCGGGCAATTTTTTGGATTTTTATTATTCAAACTTTTATGTACAGTACGAGGGAGGGTAGATGCCGTCTGACATGTACGGTTTGAGGTCGTTAAATCGTTTAAATCGGTGTGAATTAGAGGCCAATGGGGTTTATTGAAATAAAATTTGTATTTTATCTCTCGGTTTTATTACTTTATTGTAAAACCGAATACGTCTGCGTCGTCATTAACTGCAGAGAAAAAAATATCGCTCACTCGGTTCATCATTTATTGTATTTTTATTTCAAATTAAACCTGAGATGATAGTTAAAAAGCTCTAAACTAGGTTTTGGGGATTGTTTTTTGGTGATTAAATTGCGTCAAGAGGGAGCAAGATACTTTTATAAATCAGGATGTATTCCAAATAAAAAAGCCTTAACTGCATGCGGGCAGCATTTTAAGCCTGATCAAAGAAAAAGCTCTTTAGTAAGTTTCCCGTTCAAATATTGCTACATTCTTCGTCAATTCGTCGTTATTCATTCCGGAATCCGGCAAATGAACCGGAGCAACCACAGTGGGATTGGAAACGGTGAAGACTAGTCCTTGTACCAAAGGGCGACAAACCAACTGAGCAATAATCGTCGTACAGGCGAAGGTGCGTGAAAGAGTGAAAAATGGAAGGCGTCGAATACTGGCGAAAGTGCTCGAGAAAATTATACGGACAAGACTAGAGCAATACACGGACGGGGACTCGGGGCTTTGTAACCGACAATTTGGATTCCGAAAGAAACGAAGCACTAATTATGCAATACAAGCTGTGTACGATATAGCACGTGAAGCAATTTGTAACGAAGTGACATAATCCACCACCACAGAAGCGATCATCCACACTCTACGCACGCCTCACTAAACACCTAATGCGGAGGCCGCCATCTGTTGGCAGGTAGCGAAACAACGAATATTCTCCGAATCCTCAGTAAACAAGAGGAAGCGGAGGAAAAGGAGAATAGTATAATATGAGAAAAAGTAAATACAAAGGTCGCAGACGAGAATGTGGAGGAAATTTTGCATTGGCTCAAGATTCGTATTCTCGTCTTGCAGGATTTTTCCATAAAGGAGAGTGGATGAGAGTCAGTCGGCAGAGTCTACTCAAGCGTAGTAGTACCTTTGACAGCCTCTCCGGGAATTGGTCTTACGACTTTCCACCGATTTTTCTGCCTTCACCTCGGTGATTGAGCAATAACACACGGGTCTGCTACTAGCTATAGCAAGCCCGTCCGATAGGTTTCTCCCCTTCTGAGAGAAACAAACCGAGTTAACCACAGCGGATTTGCCACCCTTTGTTAAGCTACTTCCTAAGCCTGCCCTAAGTGCGGACTGGGTCACAGCACGCCTGCCCTAAGTGCAGACGGCTATTTTCTAAGCCTGCCCTAAGTGCGGACTGGATCCCTCCTAAGCCTGCCCTAAGTGCGGACTGGGTCACAGCACGCCTGCCCTAAGTGCGGACGTCTACTTTCCAAGCCTGCCCTAAGTGCGGACTGGATCCCTCCTAAGCCTGCCCTAAGTGCGGGCTGAGTTACAGCACGGCTGCCCTAAGTGCGGACGGCTACTTTCAAAGCCTGCCCTAAGTGCGGACTGGATCCCTCCTAAGCCTGCCCTAAGTGCGGACTGGGTCACAGCACGCCTGCCCTAAGTGCGGGCGGCTACTTTCCAAGCCTGCCCTAAGTGCGGACTGGATCCCTCCTAAGCCTGCCCTAAGTGCGGACTGGGTCACAGCACGCCTGCCCTAAGTGCGGACGGCTACTTTCTAAGCCTGCCCTAAGTGCGGACTGGATCATCGCAAGCCTGCCCTAAGTGCGGACTGCGACCTTCGAAGCCTACCCTAAGTACGGACTGAAACTCCTTCGAGACGACGCACCGAACCGAGCCAGACAACAGGACACATAACCCCGGCCCGTACCAGAACCAGCAGCAGGACGACGATAGTTGTAAGCGTATTAGTACTATTATTAAGTATAAAAATTGTTAAGGAATTTATAAAAACCGTACTAGCATTGTTCCAAATAACTATTGTGAAACAATTCCGTAAAATAAAGTACCTCTTTCCCAAAGTCTAGGGTGTTCCTTTGGGTTAACCCTGGGGCCGGCAAACCCACCTCAGCCTTTGAAGAAAGATACCCTCACAAATTGCGGGAGAAAGATGGCTCGTAGGAACAAAACAGTACTGTCCTGTGGTGACATTTGATGTCAGGCACGCGTTTAATTCAGCCAACTGGATCTGTATACTAAAATCACTGAGTGACCTGCAGGTACCAAACTACCTACTGCGGATAATTGTGAGCTATTTCAAAGACAGAACCCTTTACTATGACACAGAAGAGGGACCAAAGAGGTACAAAATCACTGCAGGAGTTCCACAAAGACCACTCCTGTGACCAATCCTATGGAACATAATGTACGATGGCATTCTAAGAACACAAAGCCCGAACGGAGTAGACATCATCGGTTACGCCGACAATATCGCAATTGTAGTAATGACCAAAAAATTAGAGGAACTTGTGCAAGACTGCAATCAAACAATCGCAAACGTAAAGCTATGGCTACAGATATCAGGTTTAGAGCTAGCGGATCACAAAACCGAGGCCGTTCTCATAAGCAGCCGTAAAAAAGTGGAGCATCTCACTATACAGGTCGGTGAGCAAACTATCGAATCGAAGCCATACATCAAGTTGCTGGACCACAGACTCAGCTTCAGGGACCACCTAATGTACCCAGGCGAGAAGGCCTCCCGGGCAGTAGCGGCACTTTACAGACCAATATCAGCCAATCAGAAATCTCTTAACAACCGTGAGTAGGTCAATACTCTTGTATGCGGCCCCAATATGAGCATCAGCGACGCATCGTAAGTCATACATTAGAACGATGAACTCGGCGCATAGAATCGCATCTTTAAGGGTATGCTGCGCCTTTAGAACTTGATCAACAGATGCGATAAATGTAATCTTCTTCTTCTTCTTCTTCCTTTTATCAGCGAGGTTATGATCCGAAAACAAGGGATCATAACCCTCCCACTTCACCGCATTTCTACTGATCCGCCTGTGGGGTTCGCCTAGTTCGGTTCGGGTTCGATAAGCGTAATATCAGGCCGAATGTCGATCGACCAGGACGCGAAGAAGACTGTGGTCCTACGTGAAAATGAGCACGATGACGAAACAACAGCTATAGAAGCTATAAATGCAGAATGGCAACATAGGTGGAATATCACAACCAAAGGGCGATGGACATACAAATTGATCCCCGAAATTGATGAATGGATTAGCAGAATGCACGGGGAGGTAAACTACTATCTAACACAATTTGCTATCGGGAGTATCTCTACAAGTACAAGCACGCGGATGACCCATTCTGCCAGCACTGTGAAGGAAAACTGCAGAACGCAGAGCATGTGCTGATGGAATGCCAAAATTACGTTAGGGCCAGGAACATCTTAGAAAGAGCAATTGGCGGGCAAGTGACCCCAAGTAGGCCTGACCTCATTTATGTTGGCAAGGAGCGAAGGCTGGGAGACTGCAAATGAAGTAATCACAAGTATGATGCAGCAACTGCGTTATGAGGAACGAGCAACGAGAAACGCGAGAAACGAAGATCCTGCAAGCTCTGGCGCTAAAAAGAAAAGCCTAAATGTCAAACCTGCCCCTGCGAAGGAATGCCTTAACTGGTGGTGCAGCAAGGGAACAACAGGAGAGAGAAACCGGAGTGGTTTTTTAGCACGTAACCATGCAGAAGCATGGAAGTCGGGCATAACTCGTAGCACGGGCTACAAGTATCCATAAAGGATTTTTACCACAGTGGGACGCACATGCATATGCATGAGTGCTGCACTGAAAACTACTCCCTCTGCGGCACTGGACATTTTGTGCCATCTGCTGCCCTTAGATATTTTTGGCAAACAGATTGCCGTCAGTGCGGCCATCCGTCTAAAAGCCTCCTCGCAGTGGTCTAACTATCACATTGGCCACTCCCCGATTCTTGATCCTCTCAACTTCACCCAAGAAAATACGGACCCGAAACTAAGATTTGACCGAAACTTCCATACGAGTATCCCTAAATGAGATGAATGGGACAATTCTCCGGCAGTCGATGGTGGTTCGGTTCACTTCTTTACAGATGGCTCTAAGACCCAAGAGTGAGGTGGGTTGTGGTGTCTTCTCCGAAAAGCTCAACCTGAGCATCTCAGATCACTGTAGCGTTTTTCAGACAGAAATCGTGGCGATTAAGGAAGCCCTGCCCTAGCTAAAATGTAATGTATTATCTGTCAGAAGTATTAGCATTTCACTGACAGTCAAGCGGCAATCAAATCCCTGAAATCGTGCTCCTTCATTTCAAAGGCCGCCTAAAATTGCCGTTTATCTCTTATGGAGATGACAGAGATTTTCAACATTCACCTATGCTGGGTGCCAAGCAACAGGGACAATCCGGGTAGCTGCAGAGCGGATGAGCTCGCCAGACAGGGTACGACTCTAAGGATTCTGCTTGACAGGCAAGCCCTGGGTATTCCCTTCGCTACATGTAAACATCTACTAAAGCTGAACGTTATAAGCAAGACTAACCATAGATGTGAAAACGGCTCAACGTATCATATTTCGAGACAGATCTGACCAAAGCTGGACCAGAAACGTAGCGCCGATTTCGTTAAGCTAAAGCAATCACAGAACAGCCACGCTATTGGTGTCCTCACTGTACACTGTCTTATAGACCAACATGCCAAAAGACTTTGCCTTTTCTCTTACGAATTCGAAAGGAGTTGTGGGGGCCAAGAGGAAGAAGAGGAGGAGGAAACCATCCTTCACCTCCTATGGACATATGTCCAGCCATACCACGTAAAAGAATGCTTCATCTAGGAACCCACCTCCTTGATGGGCTCGGCGATTTGTCGTCCTTGGGCGTCATGAGCATCCATCGCGTTATCAAATGCTGTGATTGGTTTTATTATTTCCTGGGTGGTCGAATGGTTGATCTATGGCATTCCAATGGACCTTTACTGGTCTAAGTGTGTCAGCCCACCCAACCTAATCGCAGTGGGATTAACAATCATGCTGTGGCTAACTGGAATAAAATATATTGAGGAGAAATGTACTTGTGTCCAACACCACGTGCAGCTATATACGAGTAGACTAGCTGAAATTCAACCACATCGACGTCCTTCGGATTGGAGAGGGGGTGAAAAAAAATGCACTGAAACCGAAGTACTGACTACAAGTATCCGTATCTGTAGAGTCTTAGCTATGAACTGCATACATGATTTCGATTTAAGAGTGACATCTGCTTATTTGCCAAATCAGATTTAGCTTGTCAGAGGGCGTATACAATTGAACACAAAGCTTAGGATCTCATGTAGCATAAACACGTCGCATATCTCTCGAAATGATGGCCAACCAGACTATCTCAACAACTATCTGGCATGTTTGAACGAATTGAGATTCATCGCTAGATTGTACCCTACGCGACTTCAATGTCACAACTTGAACTGGCTATGACACTCGCAAAGATCTAATAACCCAGAAAAACATGCAGAAGCAGTTACCTTTAGTTGCAATTTCACCCAACTAGAACCCAAACCACTGCAAAAATACCCTAGAGCTCTGTCACCCTTCCAAATCAAATAATTTTGACCATATTATAGCTACGTATATATTCCCCGCTATCATAAGATCTAGTTTCCAAAAATCTTGATTCAGGAAGAATTGTATCCAAGAACAACTACTCGTACACTATGAACACTTTGAAAATGAATCGGATGTCTAAAAAAAAATAAACCCCTACGTCATATTTTTATCAAAATTGTGTTAAATTCTTTAGTTCAGATGCACTGCATGAAGAGGAACTCCATGATTCAGAAGCAATCCAGAGCGCAAATTCATTTTACAAACTTCCGTTCAGTTGTTAATTAATTATGGGGTTTCTCCACTGTGAGTACTGCAAGCAATGTGAAGTGGTAGTGTATTTTACGTTTCACAGTATTACTCATTCCTTCCGAGCATAGAACTAAATTTTTCTTATGATATTCCAGAGCAGTGTTTCTAAAAGGATTTAAAATAAATGTGAGGAACACAGGCACCATCTAGCACATCTATATAAATAAAAATGAAATGCTGTTCGTTGGTCATCGCATCACATGAGAACGGCTGAACCGATTTGGCTCATTTTTCTTTTAAAAGGTTCGTAATAGTCCGAGTAAGGCTCCTAAGGAAAGAAAATTTGCCCAGAAAATTGGAAAACTCGGCTAAAACTGAAAGTGCTTTTTTCCATGGGAAAAAATGTAGGTACCCATGTTTGCATGCTATGGACTCCGAAACCACTGAACCGATTGAGCACAAATTTTCAGGCAAACTTCGGTATTGGCCCAAAAATATTCCTGTGAACTTTTGTCAAAACCGATAGACCACTTTAGTACTATAAGACTTTAGTACCAAAAAAATTCCTTTTGTTAGTCGCAGCAAAACACGCCGGGTACCATCGGTCCAGCAGTTTGTCCACTACTTTAGTATTATAGTACTTAGTACTTTAGTGCTATCAAATTGTTGATATATATTTAAAGTTGGACCACTTACTCACTGTTGATTGTGCGGAACTCACAAGCCAACACCGGAGGCACAATCTATTACAAGTCTGTACAACTGCTTGCATACGCCGACGATATAGACATTATCGGAAGAACTCAGCGGGCTGTCACCGGTGCGTTTGCAAGCATTGAGGCGGAAGCGGCCAAAATGGGTTTAGCGATAAACGAGGGCAAAACCAAGTATATGCTGTCAACAAGAAGGGAAAGCCAACACCGACGAATTGGACAGAAAGTCACAGTGGGCAGCTATAACTTCGAGGTAGTAAGGGACTTTGTCTACCTTGGCTCTGTTATAAATTCTACAAGGAAGATCAGCGCAAAAATCAATCGAAGAATAACTCTTGCCAATCGCTGTTTTGTTGGGCTTATAAGGCAATTCAACAGTAAAGCCCTATCTCGAACAACTAAGGAGACTCTATATAAGACCTGGATCATCCCAGTCCTGCTTTACGGCGCTGAAACATGGACTTTATAAAAAAAAGAAAGGATGAAGATATCCTTGGTCGTTTCGTGAGAAAAATTCTTCGTAAGATTTTCGGTCCCGTTTGCGTTGACGGGTTTTGGAGGAGAAGATTCAATCACGAAATATACGAGCTGTACAGCAACATCGACCTAGTCAAAAAACTGCGTGTTGGACGTCTGAGATGGCTAGGACATGTAGAGCGAATGGACACCAACGCTCCGGCCCGCAGGATCTTCGAATCTAACCCCGAGGGACGACACAGTAGAAGGAATCATCGCCGTAGGTGGCGCGCACAAGTTCAAGGGGAACTCGATCAACTTGGAGTGCGCAACTGGAGGCAATTAGCTAAAGACCGTGAAAGACCCCGAACTGTAGCGCCACCTAAGTAAGTAAACAGTTCCTTCTTCAGTTGTGAATCTCTCCATTACGTTTTTCGAAATATCATTCATACAATTTGAAAAATAAAATTTAAAAAATTATATAAACAAAAAAGTTATTTAATTTGTAAACCCCAATGTGATGTATGGCGCATCCTGTATGTAAGCTGCGATCTTTTTCGTGGCATTAGGGGATATTTTAGCGGCAAATGTGTAGCTACTCATTACTGCTTTTTAATACCGATTTAATGCGTTTTCAGCCTATTCCTCTCAAATTTACTTGTCATCCCAAATGTATTACTCACTCTGATCTTTCAAAGACTTATGTGTTTTTATCCATAAAAATATTTGCTCAATCTTGGGACATTCAAATTTTTCCGTTGAAAATAAAATTTAGAGGTTATAAGATAAATAAAATACCACTTCCATAATTTAAGGGAAAATCAATAAGTTTCCGGTTTGTTTACATTCCATTTAAGCAATATTTTACTTTGGTCTTTAAGATGAAAACAAACTACATACTATATGTACGTATTTTTGTTTTTATTTTCAAATTTTTTCCCAAAGAATAACATGTTTCGATGATAAAAAAACATCAAGAGAGATTATTTTCTAAATGACCCATATGCCAAAAGTTCTATATTCGGCTTTTTAAATTATCTACAACGCCATGCCAAATTGCAAAAAAAAAAAATTATGAAAAGAATATAACAATCTTACCACATCCAAGGAACATTTTCAAAAACCACCTCCTCCGCTAAACAGTCATTTCATTCAAAAAATAACAAAAATGAATAATAAAATCGAAATTTATCTTCATCTGCGAACACATCAATCATTCGATTGTAGCTTGCGACGCATACGATGCTCGTATGCTTTCAAAAATTGGCACAAATGACGAAAACAATACGGACTTTAGCCCGCAGCGTCGATCGACGTTGTTTCGTATTGGTGTGATGGTGATCATCATTTCATCGCATTGGATAGATCCGATAATTTATCGCATCGACTCGACGTCGATCTTACCTTCAACTTTGTACCTCAGCGGAGACCTTAAGCATGCATGAGAAGATTAAAAAGCTCACCACACCAACCAGTCATTCTGAATGCATTTGTACATGATTGTGGTTAGCAGCATATGGTGATTGGTTTGAAATACACACAGATACAAGAAATTAAATAAAAAATGAAAATATTTAATAAAAGAAGAAAATAAAAATATAAATATAAACATGTTGTATATCACTTTTTTTTATATATAATTTTCTGTTTTTATTTTTGCCGACTTTGATTGGCAAATGCTCGTCGGTTTGAGAATGCCACACAGATTCAATCATTTGATGAAGGTCAGTGCAGAGTGCGGGCGACCTGATAACGATTGTGTGAAATGAGATAAGAAGCAACGAACTAGCACTAGTTATGGTGGAAGTGCAAGCAAATCTTATGCAATGGAGTGGGCGGATCAGTAATGAATGGATGAATGAGCCTGGTATGACGAAAGTGTTGAGGAATGCATTCAAATGTGTGGCTAGAGGTTGTTTGTCAAGTGCGATTGACAGTTGCATTGAAATAGCACACTTGCATGGTGCAGACTGTTCGATGCTTTTGAGTAGCTTACAAGCAGCGGATGAAGTGAAGATGTATCTAACGGGTAGGCCATCTAGTGATTTCTTTTTAAATCAAAGGTTATTTTGACACTGAGCTGTTTCCCGCTCGAAGTCTTGACAGAAAGTCAGTATCATACCTCCGCGGAACGAAATGAGTCGGTTTACGCTTGAACAACATTGGGAAATATTGAAAACTTATTTCCAAAGTGAGTGCTGTGTAGCCCAAACAGTTTTATTCGAAATTAAGCACGAAATGAAGCACCCGCCGCGCCTGCTCTGCGCAAGTTTGTGCAAAAAGTTCGTGAGACTGGTATGCTAGTGGACAACACTCATGGTCCCCGTCGTCGTACGGTGCGCACAGACGAGAATGTGGCTGCTGTAGCCGAGAGTGTGAGACTCAATTCACGAACATCAACTCATCATCGATTTCAACAGCTCAACATTTCACGCACTACTTATGTCCTGTATCCCCTTGTGGGTCCTAGGGCCTCTACTACGCCTACGCGCCATCGTGTACGGTTTCTGGCAATGTGTCTGAGTTCTCCCCAACTTTTCCCAAACTGCCGTGCCTCCTTCTCGACTGTTCTGCGCCATGTTCTCCTCGGACCGCCAGGTCTTCTGCCATCCTGAGTTAGAGGGTTCCATTGCATAGCATGGTTCGCTATGAAACTGTCACCCTTTCGGAACGTGTGACCAATCCACTGCCACTTCCGCCGTTGGATAGTTGTGCCTATTGGTTCCTGACTCGTTCTCTCGATTGGGCCAGAAAATCCTTAAGATATTACGCAGACACCTATTAACAAACGTTTGCAGCTTTCTGGTGATAGTAGTGGTCACTCTCCACGTGCTGTAACCATATAGCAGCACGGATTCAACGTTGGAGCGGAACAGTCTTATTTTGGTGCTCAAACTGATTGCATTGCTTCGCCATATTTTGGACAACATCCCGAACGCGGACTTTGCTTTGGCGATCCTGTTGGCTATATCCAGTTCGGTTCCACCATCGGTCGAGACAATACTCCCAAGATACTGGAAATCCTCTACTCTCTCTACCGGTTGTCCAGCAGTGCATATTTGAGCCGATGAGTTAGTTCCAAGGCTGATAATTTTAGTTTTTGCCGTATTAATTTTCAGCCCGACGACACCTGCCTCCCTCTCCACATCTGCTGTCATTTGGTGGAGGTCCATAATTCTGTGGGAGAGTAAGCATACATCGTCTGCGTAGTCAAGATGTTTCAGTTGAGATGTAAGAGTCCATCGAATTCCTCCGTTTCCCGTCGACAAAGCTGCATGAAGCACATCGCTAATCACCAATAGGAATAATATTGGTGATACAGCCTTGTCTTACCCCACTTTGGATCTCAAATTAATCAGACAACCTTCCCCTGTGCAGAACGTGACATTTGGAGACTTCATATGTAGCTTTGATAATAGCAATTAGTTTATCGGGAATGCCTCTCCTGCGTAAGGCACGACAAATAAACTCCCTATTGACACTATTGAACGCCTTCTCAAAATCGATGAACAGCAAGTGCAGTGGCGATCGATATTCAACACACTGTTCGATGATAATCCGCAGGGTGTTGATGTGGTCGGCACAGGAGGATCCAGAGCGGAAACCTGCTTATTCCGCATCGAGTGTGTCTTCGAGATGTTGTTTGATTCGCTCAAGGATGATTTTAGCTGTTATATTAGCTACAGCAGGCAGCACGCAGATACCCCTCCAGTTTCCGCACTCCATTAAGTTTTCTTTCTTAGGAAGCTTGACGATCATTCCCTGTTTCCACTCGTTAGGAAAGCTCTCAGCTTCCCAAGCTCTATCTATAAGTGGAAGCAGAAGCTCAGCCGATGTTGTTGGCGCTGCTCGTAAGAGCTCTGCTGGAATACCGTCAAGTCCTACCGCCTTGTTGGTTTTGAGTGCCTTGATCGCGGTAATGATCTCATCTTTACTGGGAGTCGTGGTGCGTATTCGGGAACTTCTCACCTCGGGCATCTCAGTTTGATTTGGGAGAATATCGCTAGCGAATACACGGTTTAAAACCGTAGCAAAATGCTCTTTCCATCTCTTGAGCTGGTCCTCATCCGAAATGAGCAAGGAACCGTCTATGCTTTTCACTGGGTGTTGGCTGGAGCTGCGACCACCTGTCAGCTCTGTGGTGTTTCTGTAGACAGTCCTGCTATCGCACCTCCGTGCAGCTTCTTCTGCTTCTGTAGCCAGCGCGATGATGTAGTTGCGCTTGTCACGTGGCACGCTACGCTGAACTTCTCTCATCTTCATGCAATATAGGGACCCTAGCTCGCTTCTCCCTGCTGCTGAGGTAGCTACAACACGAGCTTTCAGCTGTTTTCGTTCGCCAATCCGTCTCCAGGTATCCTCGGAAAGCCACGCCCTATGTCTTCCCTGCAATCGACCGACAATTCTTTCAGCACCAGATGTAAAAACATTTTTCACAGCACACCAATGGTCTTGGATGGTTGCGGGCATTGAGCTGCTGATTGCTTCCACACCTTGCAAAAAGTGCTCCCTTAATTGTTGGCGCACTGAGGGATCACTAAGTCTATCGATGTTGAACCTGGGCATTCTTGTGTTGTCGTGGGATCTTCGAACTACAGCAGTGCGTAGTTGGAGAGTAGCTATCATAAGATGGTGATCACGTACTATCCCCACATCTGCCCCTCGTCTGTTTCGGACGTCCAGGAGACTACTTTTAAAGCGGCGGCTGAGGGCAAAATGGTCAATTTGGTTGGAGGTTGCTTGCCTGTCATTGGAAACCCAGCTGACTTTGTGGCAGGTCTTGTGCTCAAACATGGTGCCACCTATCACAAGGCGGTTGGCATTGCAGAAATCCACAAACCTTTCGCCGTTGTCATTGCGGTTGCCTAGTCCATGCTTCCCGATTACATACTTGAGCCCTTCGTTGTCGCTGCCTACCTTGGCATTCAAATCCCCCATCACTATGACAATGTCTCCATTTGGTGTTGTGTTGAAGACGGCGCTTAAGAGATTGTAGTAGCTCTCCTTTTCGTCCTCAGACGAACTATTCGTTGGGGCGTAACACTGTATGATGGTGACGCATCGTACTCTAGTCCGGAATCTGACCGTCAAAATCCTATCACCATGAGGCTGCCAGGAAATCAGGCCCTTGTGTGCTTTTGTTGTTAGCAGTAGTCCGACTCCATATTCCCGCGGACTTCCGGATGGTCTTCCAGAATAGGGTAGTACAGTGTTACGCGTTGGAGACTGGTACTCGCCCGCTTCTAACCATCTTACTTCACTTACCCCCAAAATGTCCAGTTTATATCGCATGAATTCCTTTTCCAGTTGGAGGAATCTGGCATTGTAAGGATCTTCTCTTTCACGCACTAGCCTGAGGAGAATTCTACACAAAGATCTGGGATTATTCACTTACAGGGTCCAATTGATTCAGCAATTGCAAGCGCACGACCATCCGCTTCGTTATAGCTTCGCAGTTTGTGCCTTACTGCAGCTTGAATTGGACAACGATTTTGGGCGGAAAATCATATTTTCTGACGAGGCACATTTTCATCTCGGCGGCTACGTTAACAAACAAAATTACCGCATCTGGGGCTCGGAAAACCCGCACGTTATTGTCGAGAAGCCAATGCATCCACAGAGAGTGACCGTTTTGTGCGGATTGTGAAGTGGTGGCATCATTGGACCATTTTTCTTCGAAAATGAGGCTGAGAACAGCGTTTCGGTCAACAGTGGGCGTTACAGAGCCATGTTAAGGACTTTTTTTTTTACTGAAATTGAAGACACGAATTTGGACGACCTCTAGTTCATGCAGGATGGCGCGCCATGCCGCACAGCCAAATGCCACAATCGGTCTTTTGAGCACCAAATTCCCAAATCGTGTTATCAGCCGTCTTGGCGATGTCAATTGGCCGCCTCTGAGCTGCGATTTGACCCCTTTGGACTTTTTTTTTGTGGGAAACCGTGAAGGGCCGATGTTATGCCATCAATCCGGAAACGGTTCAAGCACTTGAAGCCAATATCATCCAAGCAATCCGTGAGCTACAGCCCGAAACATCAACAAGGTCTTGGAAAATTGGAGTGATAGAATGCGCTACTGCGAGGCCAGCCGAGGCAACCGCTTGAACGACATTGTATTTCATAATTAATGGGAATGTCCCCCCCCCCTCTAATAAAGTCATAATACATGTAAAAAATTTAATTTTGTTTATTTTATTGCATTTTTAAAAAGAAACTTGTAGTTGGCCCACCCTGTATAATAAACCCACTGATGTGTTATGATTCGCAATATGTGAAGGTGTCTGAAAACTTTTTTGATCTGTTTCTAGGAATTATTCAGACAACAACCGCAAAATCCGGAGCCATGGGGCTACCCAAAAAAGTAAATCCCAATACTCTGAGCCTGCCATCAAACACAGATCTCCGAGCCACAGGGCTAGTTTCCTGATACTCTGAGACCGCCGTTAAACCAGAATCCCGAGCCACGGACCTATCCTAAAAACCAAATTCGGTCCAAGAAGCATTCTAGTCCGTCCTTTATTAAACGGCCGGATGGGACTTGGACGGACTCCTCTAGCGAGTCACTGGAACTTTTAATGCAAACACACTTTCCAGGATGTAATAATGAGATTGCCCTCCCACCAGATTCCCAGGTCGCACAATCTTCTTCCTGGAATGGCATTAAGACAACAATTACAGCAGTTAATACCTCTTAGGTTATTAACAGTTTCTCTCCCTGTAATTGGCCGGCCTTGACGGCATTCTCCCTATTATGCTGCAAAAAACATTGGACCAGGTGGTCCCGTGGCTAGTTCCGATCTACAGAAGCAGTCTTCTCCTAAACCACGTTCCCCTGAGCTGGAGACGTGTTCGTGTTGTGTTTATCCCGAAAGCTGGGAAGCGGGGTCATGGATCCGCAAAGTATTTCAGACCCATTAGCTTGTCACCTTTTCTTTTAAAGACGTTGGAACGCATCTAAGATACACATATTCGAAATACCCTAGATATATCCCTTCTATCCAAATTTCAACATGCGTACACTAAGGGGCGATCGACAGAGACGGCGCTCCACGAAGTTGTGCGAACGATAGAAAAGACAATCCACTTCAAACAATATACCCTTGCTACCTTCTCAGACATTAAGGCGCCTTCAATAACGTCAGTACGGAATCGATTCAGGAAGCTCTGATTCAACTGCGTGTGGAAGAGTTTATTATCAAAATTTCCATTTAATGGATATTGACAATGCTGAAAAGTAGAATCATTCAATCGACTCTCGGCAACAGCAGCTCCACCATATCTGTTGTTAGAGGAACTCCTCAAGGTGGTGTCTTGTCTCCTCTTCTATGGCTTATGATCATCAATAAAATTTTGTGTAGACTTGATAGGGATGGAGTTAAGGTTGTCGCGTATGCGGATGACGTGGTAATACTGGTATCGGGGATGTTTCCATCCGTATTCAGTGAGATTATGGAAGGTGCCTTGGGCAAGATTAGCTCATGGGCCACTGGATGTGGACTTAGCGTTAATCCAAGCAAAACTAAACTGATGCTCTTTACCACTAAAACTAAAATACCGACGTTTACGCTTCCACGGCTAAATAATCATCTACTCTCCCAATCCTCCAGTGCCAAGTACCTAGGTGTGGTACTTGATCCAAAACTAAGCTGGAAGCTTAATATTGAGCAACGGGTAAAGAAAGCCTGTGTGGCTTTCTATGCCTGCAGCAAGACCTTTGGCAAGAAGTGGGGACTTCGCCCGAAGATGGTCTTATGGATGTGCACTGGCGTGGTGCGTCTCATTCTTTCCTATGGATCGCTAGTCTGGTGGCCTGCGCTTAGGAAAGTTTATAACATCAAACTTATCAACAGGCTGCAAAGAACTGCGGCTATAGGCGCAACGGGTGCCATGAGGACATGTCGAACCGATGCCCTGAATGTTATTCTGCACCTTTTACCACTCGATCTTCACATTATGCAGCTATCAGCATGTAGTGCGGTCAAGCTAAGGGAAACAGGATGCTGGTGCACCAATCCGTATGGTCACAGCAGTATCCTGAATTTGCTACCGCAGGATCTGGTAGCTAATCTGACCGACTATATAACTCCCACAGTGAACTTTAGAAATGATGTCACGGTCAGATTCCCAACCAGGGTGGAATGAGAAACTGGCGTAGTGATAAATCAGTTCGAATCAACAATTTTCACCGACGGTTCAAAAATGGACGGCGGCGTAGAGGAGGGGATATTCTCTGATTCCCTCAATATTTGCAGGTCTTACCGGCTTCCTGATAGCCAGGCGGCTATCAAGGCTATAGTATCTGTCACTACTTCCTCAAGGCTAGTAGAACAGTGCATAAAAGAACTCGCCTCGCTTGGTCACCGGCTAAGGATCTGTCTCCTTTGGGTTCCGGGTCACAGCAACATTGAAGGGAATGAGCGAGCTGATGAACTCGCGAGGCAAGGATCTGCCCTTGATGCTTCCCCAGCAAAGGTGGTGAACGTCCCGTTGGGGGTCCTTAAGGGAGGCATCTTCGCGCACTATCTGCTAAAGGCGGATAGTAGATGGCACGGGGTGCGGAACTGTGTCATCTCCAGGTAGATGTGGCCCAAATACTCCCGGAAAAGAACGCAAGATCTAAACACAAACCGTGCAGATATCGCAAGAATTCTGGCAGTTAGTACTGGCCACTGGCCCATCGGGGTTCATGCGGCCAGAATAAGCATTGTATTTATTGCACACTGCCGCAGCTGCAACACTGCTGACGAGAGAGAAACAAACTTACACTTCCTCTGCAAGTGTCCGGCTTTAGGCAAGGCCGGACAGCGCACCTTACGTAAACTCTTTTTCGACAACCTAGCTAGCGGAGATTAGCATTGGGGATATTATCAGCTTCCTCAATGTAACGGGGTGGATTTGAATAATCCTTATCCCTTTTTCTTCTTCTTTTCCCTAGTAGTTAACTTCCTTGTTACATCCGTTAGGTCACTTGAGTTGTGGTAATAAAACGGCGCTTCTGCGCTAATTAAGTATCGGCATGGTTTGCTGACACAACCACTTCTACCTACCTACCTACCTAACCAGATCCTGTCACTCTGAGCCTGCCGTCAAACGCAGACCTCCGAGCTACAGGCCTACCCTCAGAAGTAGATGCTAATACTCTGGAACCGTCATCAAACAAAGAATCCCCAGCCACGGACCTTCCTTAAAAAGCAGATCCCGATACTTTGAGCCTGTCTTCAAACGAAGACCTCCGAGCCAAAAGCCTACTCTGAAAAGTAGATCCTGATACTCTGAAACCGACATCAAACACAGATCTTCGAGCCACAGGCCTACCCTCAAAAGGAAATCCCGAAACTTCGAGACCTTCTTCACAGTGGACCCAGCAGCCGCGACCAGCAGCGGGCTTACCGCGCCATACGCCCTCATAGGTGCTGTGATTACCCCGAAATGAACTTGAAGCCAAAGGCCCCATCCTAAGGTTTTTCTTTTTTTGATGCGCGGGTAGGATTAAAAATCCTTTTGGATACTTGTAGTCCATGCTACGAGTTATGCCCGACTCCATGCTCCTGCGTGGTTACATGCTAAAAAAAAACCCCTCCTATTTCTCTGTCCAGTTGTTCCCCTGCGGCACCGCCAGTCAAGGCATTCCTTCGCAGGGGCAGGTTTGTTATTTTGTTTGTTACTTCTTTTTTAGCTGCCAGAGCTGCCAGGATATTTGTTTCTCCTTGCTCGATCCTCTATACGCAGTTGCTGCATCATACTTGCGATTACTTCATTTGCAGTCTCCCAGCTTTCGCTCCTTGTCAACATAAATGAAATCAAGTTGTTTGGGGTCGCTTGGCTGCTCTTTCTAGGATGTTCCTAGCCTTTGTATAATTTTGACATTCCATCAGTACATGCTCTGCGTACTGCACTTTTCTTTCACAGTGTTGGGAGAATGGGTCATCCGCTTGGTAGAGATACTTCCAGAATCAACCACGACACAATAGAAATTGTGTTAGATAGTAGTTTACCTCCCCGTGCATTCTGCTAATCCATTCATCAACTTCGGGGATCAATTTGTATGTCCATCGCTCTTTCGTTGTGATGTTCCACTTATGTTAATATTCTGCTTTCATAGCTTCTACAGTTTAAGTTCTGTCAACATGCTCGTTTTCACGTAGTGTCACTGTCTTCTTCGCCTCTAGATCGATAGGCATTCAGCTTAATATTCTTAAGGCGCAGCATACCCTTAAAGATGCGATTCTATGTGTTCATCGTTCTAATGTACGACTTACGATGCGTCGCTGATGTCCATATTGGGGCCGCATACAGGATTGGCTGCCTTGGTCCTTATTTGGCATTAGTCTGCATAGTGCCGCTGCTGCCTACCCTAAGGTAGACTTACTTACTTATTTAGATGGCGCTACAGTTCGGAGTGAACCTGGGCCTCAACTAACAACTATCTATTTAGCTCGGTCTTTAGCTAATTGCCTCTAGTTGCGCACTCCAAGTTGATCGAAGTCCCCTTGAACTTGTGCGAGCCACTTACGGCGAGGATTTCCTCTACTGCGTCGTCCCTCGGGGTTAGATTCGAAGACTCTGCGGCCCGGAGCGCTGGGGTCCATTCGCTCTAGATGTCCTAGCCATCTCAGACGTCCAATACGCAGTTCTTTGACTAGGTCGATGTCGCTGTACAGCTTGTATAGTTCGTGATTGATTCTTCTCCTCCAAAACCCGTGAACGCAAACGGGATCGAATATCTTACGAAGTAAGAAGCTGTTGTACGGACTTTCGATAGATTGTGCCTCCGGTGTTGGCTTTTGAGTTCCGCACAATCCGTTCGAGTTTAATATTAAAGAAGCCGCATAGTAGCGCGTCGCCATGCCTAAACCTTTTTTGACATCAAAGGTCTCGGTGAGGTCATTACCGACCTTGATGGAGCAGCGAGCGTTCTCCATCGTCATCCTGCACAGACGAACAAGTTTGGCAGGGATGTCAAAACTAGACATGACTCTATATAACTCTTCTCTATAGATGCTGTCATAGGCGGCCTTGAAATCGATAAAGAGATGATGAGTATCGATTTGGACTTCTTGGGTTTTCTACAGGAACTGCCGAAGTGTGAAGATTTTATCAATGGTAGACTTTCCTGGCCTGAAACCGCACTGATAGTGGCCAGTCAGGCTGTTAATAAAGTGTTTCAGGCGTTAACACAATATCGCAGAAAATATCTTGTATGCGATGTTGGGGCGGCTAATGCCTCTAAATTGGTGCAGTTGAGGGGGTCTCCTTTCTTGTGGATCGGACAAACGACGCTGAGATTCCATTCATCAGACATACACTCATCTGACCAAAATCTTAGAGATGATTTGGTGTATGCACTCTAGCAATTCATCCCCAGCTGCCTTGAAAAGCTCGGACGGTAAGCCGTCAGGTTCAGCAGCCTTGTTGGATTTCAGCTTGTATATTGCTATTTTCAGTTCTCTTTGGTCAGGTCGACGGAAATGTTGGCTATCATCGTGTATGTTAAATGGTTCATTCTGCCTGACAGCGGGATATTGGTCTTTGTCGTCGTTATACCGTCTGCAGAAGTAGATTTTCCATATTCTCAGCACCGACTGTCATTCTACTACGAGATTTCCATTTCCATCTCTGTACGGGTATTGCTTTAACCTTTTGGTAAAACTTCCGTACATTATTCCTAGAGTATAAGCTTTCAATATTTTCGATCGTGCGGTTCTCATGCTTTTTCTTCTTCTTTTGGAGAAGCCGATGTTCTTCCCGTCTCTTTTGCTCGTATAGCTCACGACCAGCTCTCGTCTATCTTTGCAGCGCCGCTTTACATGCCTCCTGTTTTGCTGCATGCACTCGCCGAACCAGGGGTTTCGCGGTGGTGGGCGAGCGAGACCCAACACATCAGTCTCGGCATTTCTAATGGCATGTTGGCAGCGTTGCCAATGGTCTTCGGCAATAGGGGTGATTGAGGGATTTCGGGATACGCGTTTAGCGAAGACTCTGGCGGCCTCTGCAATTGTAGCTTTTCGACGTCAAATTTTCTCACAGTAATTCTTCTTTGTTGCTCAGGTTGGGATATCCACATTCATACGTTGGTTACAACAAAGTAATGATCCGAGTCTATGTACAATATTGGGACTGGTGATAAAACGTGGTGTTTTCAACATGATCCAGAAACCAAGCGCCAAAGTGCCGGGTGGAAGGCGATAGACGAGCAAAAACCCAAAAAATCTCATTTGGAAAAACCAAAAGTGAAGACAATGTTGATTTGCGTTTACGATTCCAAGGGCATGCTCCAGAAAGAGTTCGTTCCACTCGACCAAACTCTTAATGCATTATCCTGTCTTGGTGTTTTGAACCGTTTGGTGCGTAGCATTTTTCGTATTCGGAATGAATATCGCGCAGGAGGAAGTTGAGGTCTGTTGCATGATAATGCGCCATCTCATCGATCGACAGTTGTAACCGATTCCTTGTTTACTAAAAATCGCATTTTAACGGTCAACTACTCCCTGTATTCGCCTGCTATGGCACCGTGCGGCTTTTACCTTTCCGGAAAGATGCATTTGCCGATGAAAGGAAAGCGTTTTGTGGACGTAGAAGCCATCTAAAACGCTTATACCAACATCCTGAGAATTATCCCGATCTAAGACACTCATTCGACATGCTTTTACACAATGCAAATCGCTATATTGAGTCGGAAGGGGACTATTTTGAATAAAATAAATTAAAACAAAAACAAAAACAAAAACTTTTGTTGTTCTTATCTGTAAAAGTTCTGGTTACTTTGGAACGCACCTTGTACGTATGCATTTATGACCACTTATCAGTTTTCCCAAGATCCTTATAGAGAGTTCTAACCTGCGAAGCAAAAGCACTACCTTGTGTTAAAATTCCATCACACACCACCTAAAGTACATAGTAGCAGTATTATCAAAGCTACCCTACTTCGAAATTTTTTGAACTTTCTTCTATCGCACAATCTTATCTTTACTAGGCCTTTGTTAATTATTTGCCATAAATGTGAGTGCAGTCATTAGCCGATTAAGGTTTCATGGTTCACTATCTTGTTAAAATTCCTTACTCAGTCGTGCGAATATTTTCTAGACCTTGAACTTTAAATATGACGAAGAGGCTTATGTGAGACGATTTACTCTAGATGATTCGTTTTCTCTAGAATTGTAGGTACCATCGTTGATTTCATGCGATGAATTCTAGAACATGGGTCTAGGAAAATGCAATTAACACTCGACCGGCCGAGTTTGGGAACATCTACAACTCATATCTGATTGAGCGAGTGTTCCCAGATCGAAGGAAGAAGAAAAACTAGTAAATAGTATTTCTCAAAGGAGATCAATTCCTTCGGGGATCCATCAACGTTTCGCCCAATCTGTATGTTGGACATGACAGGTCCTGGGCAACATCAGGTTGAAAGCAGCTATTCAAAACGCAGAGAGATTGGTAAAATCGCAATACGGCTTTTGGAGATCGCGAGCAACGATAGATGCAACCCAAGTGGCTGATGACTCAGCGAGAACAGGCGTAGAATGCAGAAGACGGATTTGTCGGCTACGATAGGAGGGCACAAGATTACATCGAAACCCGCTATCAAGCATCTGGTTGTTATGATTAACAAAGCTCTCGTTTAATAAGCATCTGAACTGGTACTATGCGTATAGTGCCAAATCATGGAGGACAAATATTCTGGCCAGAGTGGTCACATGTGCAGTGCTCGACGGTTCGCCAATATTGGTATTATTCTGCTCATTAATGCGTGGTGAAGTGGACTTTTACATAGGTTAGGTTAGGTTAGGTAAGGTGGCTGACCTGACAGAGTCAGGGCACACTTAGACCATTTAGGTCCATTGTGATACCACACACATACCACATGTTGTCGGGAACCTTTACCTTTCTCAGGAGTGTTATGGCTAAGCATTACTGTTCCTGTAGTGGCTAAGTAGGCTGACTGACTCAGTCAACTCCAAAGTCAAGGTGGACCGGGAAGGCGGAGGGCGCAAACGAGTATTGGGGTGATTGATTCAATCGAACCCTTTGTACTGTTGTGGAAATTTTATTGGCTGGTAGTGAGGCCTGGGTGACCGTGAAGGTGTAGGGATGTATACGAGTATTAGAGTGGCTGATTTAATTGAACTCTTGGTACTACTATGCATTTGGTGTTGGCTACGTAGGGTGACAGATTCAATCGAACCCTTCATACCTAGGTGGACCGTGGAGGTAGTGGGGGTGCATAAGAGCAAATGAGGTGACTGATTCAATTGAACTTACTTACTTAGGTGGCGCTACAGTTCGGGGTGAACCTGGGCCTCAACCAACAAGCCTCTCCATTTAGCTCGGTCTTTAGCTAATTGCCTCCAGTTGCGCACTCCAAGTTGATGGAAGTCCCCTTGAACTTGTGCGCGCCACCTACGGCGATGATTCCCTCTACTGCGTCGTCCCTCCGGGTTAGATTCGAAGACTCTGCGGGCCGGAGCGTTGGTGTCCATTCGCTCTACATGTCCTAGCCATCTCAGACGTCCAATACGCAGTTTTTTGACTAGGTCGATGTCGCTGTACAGCTCGTATAGTTCGTGATTGAATCTTCTCCTCCAAAACCCTTCAACACAAACGGGACCGAAAATCTTACGAAGAATTTTTCTCTCGAAGCGACCAAGGATATCTTCATCCTCTTTAATAAAGTCCATGTTTCAGCGCCGTAAAGCAGGACTGGGATGATCAAGGTCTTATATAGAGTCTCCTTAGTTGTTCGAGAGAGGGCTTTACTGTTGAATTGCCTTATAAGCCCAAAAAAACAGCGATTGGCAAGAGTTATTCTTCGATTGATTTCTGCGCTGATTTTGTTTGCTGAATTTATAGCAGAGCCAAGGTAGACAAAGTCCCTTACTACCTCGAAGTTATAGCTGCCCACGGTGACGTTTTGTCCAATTCGTCGGTGTTGGTTTTCCCTTCTAGTTGACAGCATATACTTGGTTTTGCCCTCGTTTATCGCCAAACCCATTTTGGCCGCTTCCGCCTCAATGCTTGCAAAAGCACCGGTGACAGCCCGCTGAGATCTTCCGATAATGTCTATATCGTCGGCGTATGCAAGCAGTTGTACAGACTTGTAATAGATTGTGCCTCCGGTGTTGGCTTGTGAGTTCCGCACAATCCGTTCAAGTACAATATTGAAGAAGTCACATGACAGCGCGTCACCTTGTCTAAAGCCTTTTTTGACATCAAAGGTCTCGGTGAGGTCATTACCGACCTTGATGGAGCAGCGAGCGTTCTCCATCGTCAGCCTGCACAGACGGACAAGTTTGGCAGGGATGTCAAAACTAGACATGGCTCTATAAAGCTCTTCTCTATAGATGCTGTCATAGGCGGCCTTGAAATCGATAAAGAGGTGGTGAGTATCGATTTGGAATTCTTGGGTTTTCTCCAGGATCTGCCGAAGTGTGAAGATTTGATCGATGGTGGACTTTCCTGGCCTGAAACCGCACTGATAGGGTCCAATCAGGCTGTTGATAAAGGGTTTCAGGCGTTCACACAATATCGCAGAAAAGATCTTGTATGCGATGTTGAGGAGACTGATGCCTCTATAATTGGCGCAGTTGAGGGGGTCTCCTTTCTTGTGGATCGGGCAAACGATGCTGAGATTCCATTCATCAGGCATACACTCGTCTGACCAAATATTAGAAATGAGTTGGTGTATGCACTCTACCAATTCATCCCCAGCTGCCTTGAAAAGTTCGGCCGGTAAGCCGTCAGGTCCAGCAGCCTTGTTGGATTTTAGCTTGGATATTGCTATCCTCACTTCGTTTTGGTCAGGTGGACGGAAATTTTGACTATCATCGTATATGTTGAATGGTTCATTCTGCCTGACAGCGGGATGTTGGTCTTCGTCGCCGTTATACAGTCGGCAGAAGTAGTTTTTCCATATTCTCAGCACCGACTGTGATTCTACTACGAGGTTTCCATTTTCATCTCTACAGGTTTCTGTACGGGTATTACTTCTCTGACACGTTCTTTTTACCTTTTGGTAAAACTTCCGTACATTGTTCCTGGAGTATAGACTCTCGATATTCTCAAACGCGCGCTTCTCATGCTTTTTCTTCTTCTTTTGGAGAAGCCGATGTTCTTCCCGTCTCTTTTGCTCGTAGAGCTCACGAGCAGCTCTCGTCTTCCTCTGCAGCGCCGCTTTGTATGCCTCTTGTTTTGCTGCATGCACTCGCCGGCATTCTTCGTCAAACCAGGGGTTTCGCGGTGGTGGTCGAGCGAGACCCAACACATCAGTCGCGGCGTTTCTGATGGCATGTTGGCATCGTTGCCACTGGTCTTCGGTACTTGATGCTGGCGGCAAAGGGGTGATTGAGAGATTTCGGGATACGCGTTCAGCGAAGAGTCTGGCGCTCTCTTGCGATTGTAGCTTTTCGACGTTAAATTTTCTCACAGTAATTCTTCTTTGTTGCTCAGATTGGGATATCCGCATTCGTACCTTGGCTACAACAAGGTAATGATCCGAGTCTATGTTGGCCGCTCGGAAGGTCCGGACATCCAGAATACTGGAGGCATGCCTTGCGTCGATCGCAATATGATCAATTTGGTTGATCATTACATGATCATTGGACCGCCATGTCTGCTTATGAATATCGAGATGAGAAAACCATGTGCTTGCTATGGTGACATTTCGCTCCACAGCGAAATCAATTAGCCTTAGTCCGTTATCAGACGTGGTGTCGTGTAGGCTATGCTTACCGACTGCCCTACCAAAGACGTCCTCCTTTCCTATTTTGGCGTTAAAATCGCCCAATACGATTTTAACGTCGTATTTAGGACATTGCTCGTATGTTTTGTCGAGGAGCTCGTAGAAACAATCTTTGGTGGCAGGGTCCTTTTCTTCTGTGGGGGCATGAACACATATTAGGCTTATGTTAGCGAATTTAGCCTTGATCCGGATCGTCATAATACGCTCGCTCACGTGTCGGAAGCTTAAGACTTCTTGCCTAAGTCTGCCGCGTATGACAAATCCGCATCCGAATAAGCGTTGCCTGTTGACTCTGTAGCAATCACCGTAGTAGATGTCACAGTTTTTCATCCTCTTTTTGCCCGGCCCATCCCATCGCACTTCCTGGATGGCGGTAATATCTGCTTTATAGCAGTCTAGGGCCTCTGCTAGTTGTTCGGCTGCACGTGGTCTGTAAAGGGACAGAACATTCCACGTACAAATCCGAAGGTCGTTGTCCTTATTTCGTTTGCTGGGGTCGTCATTAGTTGAGTCATCCTTATCCGAGGCTTTTGGTTGTTTCGGAACCATGCGGTTTTTACGTGGTAGGGAAGTTACCCCGACGGCACAACCCCCAACCTGGAGGGCCAGTTCCTTAATTATTCCCCAAGGACGAGGGGCCGGGTACACCGGTGCCAGTAGTCCACTACGGGAGTATGAGTGCTGCCGTTGGCCCATTAAGGGCTCCTCCGCCACCATCTCTATTCCAATGTCCTGACCAACATTGGAAATTCCTTACCGACCTGTGATCCGAATACATCGAAGCAGCTCGCGCAAGGTGTTCACTAAGTTCAACCTAACTGGAACTATAGACGCCACCGTTGACTCCGTCTAGGGAATTCGTCCGCTGCCGCCTGGAACAGGAAGAAGCGCTCTAGTGAGAAAAGCACTCTTCCCCCCCTCTCTCATCTGCTGCCACCAAGAATCCGCCAAACGGGGTTGGTTACCCATTTCTTGGATTAAGGTACTAGGCACCCGGCTGTCACCGCGTGGAGGTTGAGAGTAGGAGTTGGTAGGCCTCAGCTGAGTGAAAACGCTTGTGTTTTCATATGATCGCATGCACTACCGTTTGACCAGCCAATTCAATTGAACCTTTGTACTATAATGCAGTCGAACTATGGGTAATGTGGTAATAGGTTTGGCTAGGTAAGGTGACTGTATCAGCCGAACCCTGTAGCACCGTGTAGGTAGTAGGGTGCATAAGAGTAATAGAGTTGATTGACTCAATCAATTCCTGTTACTGATATGCAGTCGTGGTGTTGTGTATTTACCAGTGCTAGTCTGGTATGGTTTGAGAGGGTCATCTGTCATCATTGGGAGGTGACTGCTACATTACAGCCTCTTGTGGGTAGATGGTGTCCAATACGGCGTAGGGAGGGGATGGTGACTGATTTAATCGAACGTATTGCTATGCTGCAGGTGACTATGAGTACCCCGCATGAGTTACATCCCATAGTAAGGAGGGGGCGAAGTGTAAGCTGTTGTGTCAGCTAAACCAGTTAGATTTTGATATAAATCTATATAAATGTTCAATGTCTATGTTAGACAGATCGCTTAGGTCTTCAAAGAAGTATAAAAATAAATAAACAAATATTTGGCGCAACAGCTCTTTAAAGTGCCAGGGCCTAGCTTCTCGCAACTACTCATGTTGTGTGCGTTATATTTTTCACACGAATGGAAGGGACCTTCAGTTTAGTGCTGTATCCGAACGGCGATTTGAGAAGCTTCTTCGTGACAACAATACTCTCGGTTGTTTGTCAGACGCTCGCGATAGGTGGGACCGTGAAAAAACTGTTTGGTGTTTTCTGGGATTCGAACTTGGAACCTCATGCGTAGTGATCCGACACACTAACCACTTACACCACGGCGCCCACAAAAAGAAGTATTCACCTAGTAGTTTTTTATTTATTTTTTTTCTCAGAGTAGCTAGCGCTGGGCATGTGCCAAAGAGATGAATGGTGTTGTCCTCTTCTTCTTCATCTCTGCAACTTCTGCAGAAGTCATTTGATAGCACTCCCATTCTAATAGCACGTCTACCTATCAGGCAATGTCCTGTGATTCCTACTGTGAGGCTTATGTTCCATGTTCCTTCTGTTTAGAGATAGGAGTCTTTTGGTTTTCCTTACGCCTAGTAGAGGCCATATCTTTCTGGACGATATGCATGTACTTAAGTTATTCCCTCTGTTGCTTACGATTGCTTGTGGTTCGTTGAGCATGCGAAGTTTCATCGTTTGTACTTCTCTGTTATCAGTTCGAGGTAAACCGGTACCTAGTTTCGCTAGTTCATCTGCTTTGCAGTTGCCTGGAATATCTCTATGTCCCGGGGCCCAGCACAGAGTAATGTTACATCTGTCTGCAATCTTGTTAAGAGATTCGCGGCAATGTTTAACCAACTTAGATCTTATTGTTGGCGTTTCCAGAGCAGAGTGGTACATCAGTGAATATACCCAATCCCGCACCCTCGGATATTTTAGAACCATCTGTGTAGATTTAAATTTCTACATAACACAACTACTAAATGGGCGTGAATGTTGTCACTTGTGTCTCCTTAGATTTGAGCGCGACAACTCTCTGTTCTTTCTAATTTTAGTCAGCAACTGGAACTAAACTCTTACAGCTTGTTCTTATTTTACGCTTAAGTGCGTTACTCTACCAGTTTTTGCCTAGTCTGGGGCTATATCTTAAAGTCGACACGATCCGGTTCAAGTTTTATGAGTTCTGTAGCCTGCTATGGATAGTTCCTTAAAGGCTCTCGATTCCTCACTAAACTTGTCATGTTTAGAATATCTAAAACTCTTCTTGCCATAGTTGCAAAGGTAGGTGTGCCCACCACGCTATGGATACATTTGTTTCTAATTTCTTTGCTTTGGTGGTTCGAAATCAGGTGGTGTTAAGTTTATGGACTTCGTGGGTCGTGTTCGAACTAATCGGGGAGAATTTTGCCGACTTTTTGCATTCGGTTTTTGATTTCTAAATTTTTGTCGGGATCATAGCTCTCCCACTTCGGTCAATTTCTACTGATCCACCTGTAGTGTTCGCCTGTTTGACATTCTGAAAATATGGTCATGCATCCTGATATTGGATCACTTCGTTACTGAGACAAACCAAATGTCGGTGTTGTTACATTTGTGTGATCCGGGAGTTTTTAGGCCTGTCTTTCTTTCACGATATCAGTGGAACGTTTATTATTAAACGATATTGCATTATTAACAGGGTTAATGACGGTCGGTCGCGATATATTTTTCGTTTGGTGGTTTCTGAAGGCTTCCTCAGATCTTCGACAGATGCGAAGCATCTTCATCTCAGCTACCGTTAATTTTACCTACCATACGTTTTGTACATTGTACAATATTGTGAAC
This sequence comes from Brachypalpus laphriformis, assembly GCA_945910035.1. Taxonomy (NCBI): domain Eukaryota; kingdom Metazoa; phylum Arthropoda; class Insecta; order Diptera; family Syrphidae; genus Brachypalpus; species Brachypalpus laphriformis. The sequence goes on from OX246756.1 coordinate 44,253,176, forward strand.
CATATAGGAGTGCTATGCGCACAACTAGGTTGTAGAGCCTTCCTTTGAGCATAGTGGGCATTTTTGGTTATAGAGATAGTAAAGTTTTCCTGCAACTTTATACCACCCTACGGCTACGGGATGATTTATGTCGCCATCGCAGGTTTTTTCGCTATTGATCATAGCCCTCAGGTGTTTGATCTTTTCGCAATTGGGAAGCAATGTCCCAATAAAATAAAAATCTGGACATGTGCTCGGTTTTTCTCTAACTAATGCGGTACCCATTTCTCTGCAAGACGTGCACCCGTACGTCAAGTGCTCGTTGAAGAGACGTAGGAGCTTCACTTATGATGGCTCCATCGTCAGCAAAGAATAACTGATGCACTTCAAGCAGATATTGTACACCGACTTTGATTGGGAACTCTTCGGTGACTCGGTGCGGTGGCATCTAACTCTAATCTTTACTCCCTCGTACATGTCCATGACCATCTGTACATAGGTTTCTGGAACCCCTCGTTGTCTTAGCGCCACCCATATCAGACCTCGTTGTTGTCTGCCGAATGCTTTTTCTGAAAGATCTCTAAATTGCAAATGGATATGTCTTATCAATGTACAGGCATCTTGACTTGTATCCCAAATTACTCTTACCCATATATCTTCACCTGCCAGGCTGTTAATCTAATCTATCGTTGGCGGCCGATAGATCTTGGATCAGTCCGCGACGTTTCTTAGTGGAAATTCTTGCAGCTATCATACAATCTTCGTTTAATGTTTATTTGCGCTTTCCTGACAATGAAGTGTCGTTATTCTCTATCGTATTGGGAAATGAGGGCTGGATGCTCTCGTATGATGTCTATAATGACTGTTTTTGAAGCTGTAAAGACATGAAAAATATTATATCTGGTCATCATCGTTTTGCGATTATCTACTCTCGATCTCTGATGACCTGCGTGGCAGGTAGATCTCCTGAGCTTCCCACTTTTTATTTCTGTCTGAGAGTTTTCAACCATTTGTGAGCAAAAACAGACAAAATGTAGTTATCTGCCTCAGGGGCCTTAACAAGATAGTCCCGAATGACTAGCTGGTTGAAATCACCCATGACAAACCCACAAACTGATTTAAGCGATGAGTACTTACTCTATGTACAGCCTTCATGTGAAAAGAGGACAAAACAATTTACATGAGTCGTACAATAACCCCATCCGTCCATCACACTTTCAAATTTGTGAAAGTGAAGAAGAAGTCCACATCGCGAACCCAATCGCTCATGGTCATAAACAATGTCATCGGCATGAAACCGCCTGACAATCGTGCAGCGAGTCAGAGGTCATCAAAGTGGTCAAACGAATCAATTTTCCAATCAACCATCGTGCCATGTCGTTACCGCCTTCTGGCTGCTGTGTGTTGTACTCGTAGTTTGTTACTCATTTTTCTTTATTACCCCCAAATCTGTTTTAGAATCAAATCACGCACATCCCGGCAACGACTCCCCCTCTAATAGACTTCGAAAGCGGATCTGCATGTCATGCGGGAAATTACTCACGAACACCAATTGTAGTCGTGCAGTGTCACGAAAGGTGTGTATTTGCATTACGATTCTACAGCGTGGCGGTGGCGGCTTCTTCATTGTCTGACCACAATTTTGAGGTCCACCACCACCACCACCGCCACCACCAAATTGGCAACAAACTTGCAATCATGTTGATTGAAGTGCATGTTTTTGAAGCAAAAAAACACCCATTGGGGTCATGTAAGTGGAGGCTTACGAAATCCACTACACTCTTCAGAAGACCAACAATGAATCAGTTTGTTTCTGTTTTTTTTGTCGCGGAGCATATGGTAAGCAGGACGCTCAAGATACCAGCCCGAGAAGGCACCCCCACTCCTACGAGTTGAAGTGAAATTTTTCACGAAATGAATTAAACTTGCAAGTTGCGGTTGTAAGCCTCTGCCGCGTCAAATATGGTCAGAGATGTCAACTTTTAATTTATTTTTATTGTTATTACCTTTTGTTTGGCGCTGAGTGTTTTTTCTGTATTTTTCTGCGCTCACAACGCAAAACTTTTGTGACAGAGAAGCGTGGGCGACCAACAACTCTGCTGGCACCGTCACCATCGTCACCAAAATCATGTACGACTCTTATGACCATAAATGGTTCTGACAAAAGTCGGCACGGCGCGGACCCAAAAAATATATACTTTTCCAAGCTAGTGCTGGAAATTATAAAATAAAAATAAATTTCCAATGAAAGCCAGGAAAATGCGATCGCGTGCATCGTAATGTCACTCGAGATGGGTGACATCTGTTGGGAATGCATAACGAATGTCAACGTGACAGCCTGTAACTGCGGCTTGAAATTTTGTGCATTGTTGGAGAAATTGTAATAAATTACACCACTGCGAGGCGGGAATTCTCTGGAATTACGTAAACAGAAATGAAAAATGGGTACGCAAGCAAGTTGTGAAAATTTTGTTTTATTGTCCTCGGAATTGGGTGACATACTTGCGAATTTTGTGGAGCTGGCAATTGTGCTGACTTTTACTAGTTCCAAGTGCGTTTGTTTACATTTTTGTTTAGCGGCTCTGAGGTGTCAGACGAAAAGTGTCAAATGGCATTTATGATGGAATATATGGGTTAGGAAGACAGTAGCAAGTGTTGCATTGCATGGTAACTTTTGTAGGTTAGTGTTATTTCTCGAACTTACTTCATTGGTTCTACTTGCGTTTTCGATTCAATATGGGTAGCATAAGCGAAATAATATAATTGATTAGTTTCAAAATATCACATACTTATCAGGGGACATGATTTAAATAGGTTGCCTGGTTGGCTGTATACGGAAGTACAGGTTTCTCTTGGATGTCATGGATCCTGTCCACTCCTTAGTTGTGAGATGTGAAAAATCTGAAAGACATTCATTTGGTTAGGCCTTTCAATTAGTCCGCCTTCGTCAGCTATCCTGAATTTAGTTGGAATCTTAGAATGGCTTTAGGTGGTTTTATCCTCCAGGGCCCACTTTTCTGGTTCTGCTAAGGCTGGGACATTTGTATAGCTCGGACAGTGCCTTCATTTACTTTCAATGCGCAGCAGCTTGCGTAGAGGTCTATAATACGTCCAGTTAGGTTACCCGCCAGCAAGTAATTAACCGCTTTAGTATTTGGTTCAGAAACAATCAAAAGCCTCGGATAAGAACGATTCAACTGATGCCGACCCCAGCAAACGGAATAAGGGCAAGGACCTTCGGATCTGTACGTGGAATGTTCGGACGCTTAATAGACCACATACAGGCGAACAATTAGCAGAGGCCTTAGACTGCTATAAAGCAGATATAACCGCCATCCATCCATTCATCCACGTACCATGGGATGGGCCGGCTACAGTTGTAACCGATTTAACTTTTATTGTAAAGACCATTAGTCTAATGTAAAAGGTGATTATATTGAATTAGTAAATGAAAATTAAATGAAATGAAAAGAGGATGAAACACGGTGACCTCTATTAGGGCGATTGCTACAGAGACAACAAGCAGCTCCTATTTGGATGCGGGTTTGCTATACGCGGCAGACTTAGGCAACAAGTCTTAGGCTTCCGACACGTGAGCGAACGTATTATGATACTTCGGAGGATCAAGGGTAAATTCTATAACAAAAGCCGTATATGTGCTCATGATCCCACAGAACGAAAGGAGCCTGCCACCAAAGATTGTTCTATGAGTTCCTCGACAAAACATACGAGCAATGTCCTAAATACGACGTTAAAATTGTATTGGGAAAGGAGGACGTCTTTGGCAGGGCATTCGGTAAACATAGCATACACGACACCACGTCTGACAACGAACTAAGGCTAATTGATTTCGCTGTGGAGCGAGGGCATGGTTTACTTACTTACTTAGGTGGCGCTACAGTTTGGGGTGAACCTGGGCCTCAACCAACAAGCCTCTCCATTTAGCTCGGTCTTTAGCTAATTGCCTCCAGTTGCGCACTCCAAGTTGATCGAGGTCCCCTTGTAACGGTGCGCGCCACCTACGGCGATGATTCCCTCTACTGCGTCGTCCCTCGGGGTTAGATTCGAAGACTCTGCGGGTCGGAGCGTTGGTGTCCATTCGCTCTACATGTCCTAGCCATCTCAGACGTCCAATACGCATTTTTTTGACTAGGTCGATGTCGCTGTACAGCTCTTATAGTTCGTGATTGAATCTTCTCCTCCAAAACCCGCCAACGCAAACGGGACCGAAAATCTTACGAAGAATTTTTCTCTTAAAACTGAGTTCTTCCGATAATGTCTATATCGTCGGCGTAAGCAAGCAGTTGTACAGACTTTAAATAGATTGTGCCTCCAGTGTTGGCTTTTGAGTTCTGCACAATCCGTTCAAGCTTAATATTAAAGAGGTCGCCTGGTAGCGCGTCACCTTGTCTAAAGCCTTTTTTGACATCAAAGGTCTCGGTGAGGTCATTACCGACCTTGATGGAGCAGCGAGCGTTCTCCATTGTCAGCCTGCACAGACGGACAAGTTTGGCAGGGATGTCAAAGCTAGACATGGCTCTATAAAGCTCTTCTCTATAGATGCTGTCATAGGCGGCCTTGAAATCGATAAAGAGGTGGTGAGTATCGATTTGGAATTCTTGGGTTTTCTCCAGGATCTGCCGAAGTGTGAAGATTTGATCGATGGTGGACTCTCCTGGCTGGTCAAATGGTAGTGCATGCGACCATATCAAAACACAACCCGATATCATACCACTACAAGAAACACATATTATCACAAAAAGTCTCAAATATTTTAGTATGAAAAACTGCCAGGTTTTTCATCACAACAAATCGTATCAGTATGCTAATTCAGGTATAGGTATTTTTGTGAAGAACAATATACCGGTTATTTCTCACATTACATCCACTAATCTGCTCTACCAAACGATAACAATTCAAACAAAAAAGCCTTTACTTATAACACATATTTATAGAGAACATGAAGTTTCAGTAACCCCGGAAATTCTCAATGACATTCCTTCAAACATTAACAGCCATCACATCATATTGGGAGACGTAAATGCTACTAACATTCTTTGGGGTTCCAATGCAACGAATTCTCTAGGGACTACTTTTGAAGAATTTGCAAATGATCGAAGTCTAGTAATCCTTAACGATGGTTCGCCCACACTGTTTAGCACTAGGAACACCCTTACAGCCATTGATGTTACCTTTGCTTCCGAAGATATTGCACCTTTTCTGCAATGGGAGATAGTAGATACGGGAAAAGACCATATGGCTATAATAATTCGAACACCAGGAACAAGTTGCAAAAAAAGGTTAGTGCGAGATTCAAAGAGGAGTTAGCAAACTGGGACTTATTTAAATTAACATCGCGCAACTTATCATCAGTAACACCTGTCTCTTCTAACATCAACCAGGAAGCCGCTAAAGTTAAAAAAATTAAAAGAGCAACTGCAGCTAAATGCATCCCTACCACGAAAATAAAAAATGTCAATAAAAAACAGCCAATATGGTTCAATATGGTATCGAACCAAGCTCTGATCAATGATCCAGACATAATAGCTAACACTTTTGCACGATTATGGGAATCCTATAGTTCAGACAGCAGTTACCCGGACAACCTGACTACCTCCAAACAAAATTTCTCTATTAACTACTTCCAGCTTTGTCGATGCAATCAGAACACCTTGCTGAACAAATCACAACAATTGAGCTAGACATGACTATCCATAGCGCAAAAGGAACTACACCGGGAAATGATAAAATAACGTACAATATGGTAAAACATTGCAATGAAAAGTTAAAAGCAAGGATTTGTGCTCTATATAACAATATCATAAACACTGGCAACTTTCCACATGAATGGAAAAGAACACAACTTAAGCCCATCCCAAAAAAAAAAAAACGGATATGTCATCTATTCGAAGAATATCGGCCTATATCGCTTCTTCCCGTTCTCTCCAAAATTGTTGAGAAAATCATTGCGAGAAGAATCAGCTGGGAAATAGAGAAAAAGATACATCCTGTACAACACGCGTTCAGGCCAAATAGAGGTGCCCAAAGCCTCTTACTCCTTTTAGAGGGAAAACTAGCTGACAACCTATCTTTGCGGAAACATAGTGTTACCATGTCAACTGACCTTGAAAAGGCTTTTGACAGAGTGATATTTATCCCAGTTATAAAACAGCTTCATTCATGGGGAGTCCACAAAAATATCTTAAGGATCATTATTGCTTTTATGACAGGAAGAACATTTCAAGTAAATGTCGACGGCTTTATGTCTTCCATAGCTAAACTGGAGAACGGGGCTCCACAAGGTTCACCACTCTCAGTCATTATATACAACGCATATATTGATTCATTGATACGTCAGCTTGCTAGCCCCAGATTTGACTTAGATTTTACCGGCGTTTATGCAGACAACATCTACACACTAGCTTCTGGAGATCCAACCCATGTTAAAGAACTTTTGGAAACAACTGACTCTGCAATCCATCAATGGGCTCAAGAAATAGGTGCTTCTGTTCCACCAAATAAAATCGAAGCTATCCACATTTGCAGAAAAGGGAAATGCATCCGCTCGCCTCTGATCCTGCGAAATGTTACAATTCCAATCAAAAGAGAACTAAGGATACTCGGCATATTTTTTTCTGGAAATCTGAAATGGAATTCACAAATAAAAAAAAAACAATTAATCAACTTAAATTACGCAATAATGCGCTCAAAATGGTTTGCTCCAAACGAAAAGGCGTTCATATTGAGACGGCCATCCGATTAGCTAAGAACTTGGTAGAGGGCTCTCTCCAACATGGCTTAACAACATTTATGTGGACTACCAAGAAAAACATTGAAAGTATCAACGCTGCGATCAACCAATGCTTTCGCACAGCAACAGGGGCCTTAAGAACATCGCCGATAATAGCACTTCGGAGAGAAGCTGGTTATTTATAATTTGAACACCTTGGAAAGAAAAGATCAGTGGCACTTGCAAGCAAGGCTTTGGAAAATCCATTGCACCCACTTCACAAGGCAACTAAGCAATCACTATGTATGGGGAAACCTCGGGAGGGCACTATTTCTGCAATAAGGAACATGACGACTTTACTAACAGCCCCAGGTTTTTTCCTTCCAAGCTCATTTACAGCCAACGACCCATCAGCATTTAATCCTCCACCACCTTGGAAAAGAAGTACGTTACAAATCAACACCAGCTTGGCGAACTACAAGAAAAGAGACACAACGGACCGACAATTTAAAGCGCTTCACAACGAGATGATTGCTGAAATCAAAGCTGATCGTATTTTTTTACACTGATGGGTCATTCAAAGATTCCAACTCATCATACTCAGTAGTTGAACTGATATCCAACAAAGAAACAAAAACAATCCATCAAGGACTGCTACCCAAGTTAACTGGAAGTTATATTTCGGAACTGACAGCAATCCAAAAATGTCTATCCTTCACCAAAGAGCTACCTGGAAAGAACCTTATATTCACAGACAATCTAAGTATATTAAGAGGCCTTAGGAGTGAGTTAAATAAATGCCCCTCTTTGGAAAACATTAGAAGTATACTTTTTTGTCGTTTAATCGCCTTATCTCATATTTTAACTCGTGCATTTTAATGGGAGCAATCATAGAACTAGTACTTTCATTTAGATTTAGAAGCTCATCACAGGAAGCATAATTAGGCTTAAAGGTATTCGCCAGGTGGTCGGCAAAAGCAATAGCTTTTTCCTCATTGCTTTTAGCCCATTGCCCATTACTGCATCTTATTGGAGGAATATGATTTGTTGGTCGCTTAAGATATTGTGTACTTTTCCAAAGTGAGCAGTTAGTGTCAGCAGTTAGCTCTGAGAGATATATTTTCATCGTCTCATTCCGGATTAGCTTTCTCAAGTTTAAGATTTTGTGTGGCCTTGTTAAGTCTCATTTTGTCGGAGGGAGATCGAATTTGTTGCCACCTACGCCGAAGTTTTCTTTTGTTTATTATAAGCTCCTTAATTTCTTTTGGATAATTGCTACCGACCGTTTTTCTCTTTGTTGGAGGAGTACAGCTCCAAGCTGCAAATTGGATTAGTTGGATGAAAGCGCTGTGGCGTAAGTGGTTAGTTAGTTCGAATCCCAGAAAACACCAAAAAGTTTTTTCACGGTCTCGCGAGCGTCTGACAAATATCCGAGAGTATTGTTGTCATGAAAAAAAGCTTCCCAAATGTCCTTTCGGACTTGGCATTAAACTGTAGGTGTGAAAAATATAACGCACACAACATGAGTGGTTGCGAGAAGCTAGGCCCTGGCACTTTAAAAAAGAGCTGTTGCGCCAAATTTTTATTTTTTTTTGCATGAAAGCATTTGCTTCGTTTTCCAGCTGGTCTGTCGTCTCAATAGGCGTACTAATATTTTTTTTTTTTTTCCGAGGGTAGGTGAAAAATCTGCCATAGACACTATGAGAATAGCAAGCGCGTGCTCATAGTAGTGTCAGATTCTTACTGACTAAAAAAACACCACCTTCGATATAAATTTGTTAGATATCGCAACTAAGTATTAACTTATCAAGCAATTTTTCTATCATGCAATAAAAACGTTTGGCAGGTTACTTTCCACTGAAAGATCCTGCATATTCCGCAATCTAGACGCGGTTAATCATTATCTCGCCAAGTCGAAAGGTTTCGTCCTTTGTAGTCGGCGCAATAAATTGCTATCATCCAAAATTTGTAGGACTGTATTGTTGACATGTCCGATTAGTCGGTTTCTATGCTTTCTCGCGAAGCTTTTAGTTTCAGCTTCGATTGTCGGAATTCCGAGATCCCTGTGGATATCGTCGTTTCTAATATACCACGGTGCTTGGACAATTTCTCTTAGCTCTTTATTTTGAAAAGCTTGTAAAATATTTGCATTTGTTCTCTTGGTACAACCCCAAAGTTGTATACCGAAGGTCCACACCGGCTTTAGCACTTGCTTGTATAAAAGTAGTTTGTTCTCAGTACTGAGCTGGGAATGTTTTCCGAGTAACCAGTACATTTCTCTATATTTGATTTCGAGTTCTTTTCGTTTCATTTTCACGTGCGAATTCCATTTCAGTCTTGCGTCGAGTGTCATTCCCAGGTATTTGGCCTCGTTTGCAAAGGGTATTCGGGCCGAGTTTAGGAAAATTGGCAGGTCATTAGTTTTCTTGTAAGTGAAATTCACGTGAACAGATTTAGATTCGTTGAGGGCGATCCGCCAGTCCCTCGTCCATTCATTTACATTATTCAGCGCGTTTTGCAGTTTTGCAGTCGTTTCTTCGATTGTTTTACCTACTGCTAAGATTGCGGTGTCATCGGCAAACGTAGCAAGGATAGTGCCATCTTCGTTCGGTATATCAAGAGTATATAGCAAATAGAGAAGCGGCCCAAGAACGCTTCCTTGCGGTACGCCGGCCGAAATTTCTTTGAGCTCGGAGTATTCGACTCCACGTCTAACACGAAAGATTCTATTCCCGAGATATGATTCTAGAATATCGAATAAGCATACAGGGAGAACTTGTCGTAGTTTGAATTTCAAGCCATCATGCCACACCTTATCAAAGGCTTGCGAGACGTCAAGAAATACGCTTGAGCAAATCTCTTTTTCTTCAAATGCTTTCTCGATAACGTCAGTAATTCTATGCACCTGCTCAATCGTTGAATGCTTGCTTCTGAACCCAAACTGGTGGTCAGGGATAAGATTATTTTCTTCTATAACCGGTTCGAGACGCCTTAATAATATCCTCTCGAAAATGTTCGATATGATTGGAAGAAGCGAAATTGGTCTATACGATTTGACCTCATTTGGCGGTTTTCCTGGTTTTAAAACCATTATGACTTCCGCAACTTTCCATTGGCTCGGCACGTGTTTTAATCTAAGTGCAGCATTTACAATATGGAGAAGCTTAATCAATGCTTTTCTAGGTAAAACTTTGAGAATTTCTCCGGTAATCAAATCATAACCAGGAGATTTCTTAGGTTTTAGATTCTCGATCTCATGTTTGAGTTCCCTTAGCGTAGCACTTGTGAGCGTCAAATCGTCAGATGATAAATCCAGCCTATTGCGGTTATCGTAAACCACTTGACCATCGTACGGTTTAGATGTTTCTTCCAGGTGTGCCGCAAAGACGTCCGCTTTTTCTTTATCTTCCCTCGCCCATTCATTTTGATTTAATTTGATTGGCGGCGCGGGGACTTTGGGCCTTTTGGTGCCTTTTACAGCTTTCCAAAGTGAATAATTGGAATCTTTTTCGCTGTTAAACTTTCAAGGTAAGAGGCTATTGCACGATTCTTAAAATCCTTAATAGTCTTCTTCAACAAATTGCAAAGACGATTCAAGTGTGCTTTATGTTGCGGAGCACGACTCTGTTGCCATTTTTTACGCGCTTTTCTTTTTTCCTTGACCAATTCCTTTATTTCCGGAGGATATCGCAAACCGTATCTATCCGGCGTTTTCCTTGGATTGGGCGTATTATTCCAAGAGGCGAGCTGTACGATCTCAACGAAGCGATCAACTTCAACCTCAAGTTCATAGGGTGTCGTAAGTGGAACGCTTAGTTCAACATTATCTTCAATTTCGTTCCTAAAGCCTTCCCAGTTAGTTGTTCGACCAGTTAATCTCGCTGGCTCTTGGTTAGTTAGTTAGTTTTTCGCTCAAGGTCAAAATAATTGGGGAATGATCAGACGACAGATCAAAACTCTCTTTGACTTTTATGTGGTTGGTAGATATTCCTTTCACAACGAAAAAATCGATCAGGTCAGGTATTTTCGAAGTATCAGTTGGCCAGTAAGTAGGTTTACCCGTCGAATGGAAATCACAACTGTACTCAATACCTGCCCCATAGAGCATTCTACCCTTTTTCGAGCTGTATCTTGAGCCCCAGAACGTATGTTTCGCATTAAAGTCGCCGCCGATGATAAAATTAGGTTTCAGCGATTCAAATAAGTTAGTAAAATCAGATTTTTCAAGCGCGGAACGCGGTGGACAGTAGATAGATGCGATTTTAAGAGTACGCTGACTATTTTTAACTCGAATCGTGCAGAGTTGCAAAGTTTCAAGTTCTATCTTTAGGTCTTTGGATTGTTCGATGCAGTCTTTAATAATTAACGATGATCCGCCTCTCGCTTTTCCCGAAGGGTGACAAGCGTGGTAATCATTATAGCCTTTTATTTTTAAATGCGATTCCTTTTTTACGTGGGTTTCAGAAATAAAGCAAATATCAATATCTTTTTCACGCATGAATATTCCCAATTCGTCGAGTTTTTGCAAATGTCCGTTTGCATTCCAAGTACATAATTTTAACATTCGTTTGTCAATCATATTCTAGTTGAAGTACGCGTTTTCTGGGAATTATTTTCAAGCTTAACCAACCTATCGAGAATAATTTTATTTATTTTGCTTTGTTCTTCAAATTTCGTTTTTTGGTTTTTCGGATGCCGCGGCCTGAGCGTAAGTCTGCACTCCTGCTGTCCGAGGGTCATTATCTGGCGGCTTTTTCGACGTTAACTTTTCAGTACCGTTTCTTTTAAGAACAGAGGTCGAGGACTTTTCTGTTGTCACTCTTTCCCTCACCTTTTTGCGCTCTGAACCCGGTAGCTTTAGTTTGCCTACTTTCTCCTGTGCATTCTTACGCTTCGTACTAATATTGACTTTATCCTGAAGGATTTGTTTAAAACTAAGCCAATCTGTGAATTTATTTGAAAGGTATGGACTTTCTTCTTTAACTATAACAGTTTTACTGAGTGTCAGGTATATTGGTGAGTGGTCCCTGTTTTTTTAGCTGCATCGTAGAGTTCACGATCTTTTGTTGTAGTGAGTCGGGATCCCCAGTATGTGTGCTTAGCATTAAAGTCTCCTCCCATTATAAACTTAGACTTGTGCATTTTAATGAGTTGTTGGTATTCATTTGAAGAGATCGAATAATTGGGAGGACTATAGACAGCTTTTATTGAGAGAGGTTGATTTTTAGTTCTGATAGTTACGGTAGTGGTTTGAAACTTGAGTGAACTTATTTTCTCTTCTTCATAATGATCAATGCTACTTCTTATAAAAATAGCACTGCCTCCTCTCGCACAATTATCTGGATGGACTGTATGGTACGAGTTATAATTCTTCAACTTGATATATGACTGGGTTGTAAGATGAGTTTCTGAGATCAAACAAATGTCTATCTTTTCTGTATCTAGTAGCTCGTTTAAATAATTGTTCAATCCGTTTGCATTCCATGCCATGATTCTTAAGGACTTAACCATTATTGATTGTAATTTATTTTTTCCTCAAGACTACTAATACGATCTTGAAGGGTTTTATTGAAGACTTCTTGTTTGTTCAGCTTATCCAGTATTTTAGCTAGAGTCTCTATACAAAGGGTGATACTGTCGACCTTAGATCCTTGCTTTATGCCTGTTAACCGTACTTACAAACTCTTTTTAATTGCAGATCTATAGTCAGTCTAATCAAAAGGTCATGGCTAGCATCCAAATAACAAAAGGTTCAACGTTTCCCTCCTGTTTTGTGTAAGCTGCATTTGCAAGGATAAGATTGCACACTTAAGGTCTTAATTCCGAAAAAAAATTCTTGGACAAAAATTCTGCTATTCATCAAAAGTACAAATGCACATATGTTACTAGCCCGTTCATCAATGGCTTAGGTAAGCTTACAAAGACTAACCTTTATCACGCACATTATTGTATTCGTTGCTTGTGGTACCTTTTCTGATCAAATTTGATCTGCTCGACTGCCTATCTCTATCCCGGAAGCGGGAGCTGCTCCTATAAACGCAAATCGATCCGCCCATTTGCCCCCACGCGAAGAAGCACTAATTAAGATGTGTCTGATAAGCCAATGGGTGGAAGACTCATAGTAAGTTTAATTAACTTCTCCGTAGTTTCAAGCACCTAATCTATGAGTAAGATCAGAATAAATGCTACCGTCGCATAATACCTTATAAACTTATCACAAACGTCGTCAACGTTACGTCTTATTTGACACAAAGGCTACATGCTGCCTGCATGATTTCAAAGAATAGATCTGCGCAGCATTAGGTGCTTACAATAATTAATTTAAAATGTATCTTTTCGCTTATCTATTTCACCAATAATTAATGACTTGCATTCTGGCGTGCGGTCTATCCGCGAATGGATACCTGTTAATCATATTCAACTTCACGTTTGAAATGATTTATTTCAATTTCAGTTCACACACGTCATGCGAAATATCTCAAAAGTTATTCAAAGAATCTCCATAAAAATTCATTTAGCATCATGAAATGTCGTTTCAGCGCCAAATCCATCAATCCACCTTTAGCAGTTTAGTGGATTTACCCCGTATCCAACCGCCCCTGGTACACAACAGTAATTATCTCCTTCGCACATTCTAGACTGTAATTTCAATTGTTTATTCCAATTATTGCTGCAAATTAACTTGAAATCGAAAAAATTCGAAGTAAAAGAAATCCACACGAGGGGGAAAGTATCGAAAACAACATGGCCTAGTACGTACCGATCCACGTAGATCTCCAGCGCAAAACGAATGAATTTTCCTTCCACACTTAACCGGAAAAACCACCGGGCGTATCGAAATGTAAACCATGACGCGACTTCTGTTTCGTTTATTCCGCCGATATTTGTCAGGTTGGGGGCGGTAATGAAAGTGAATACAGATATATCGTAGAGATACACTGATCGCCGCATGGTGCCTCTGGAAGATCTCCTTATTAACGTGTGCTGCTTGGATAAATAAACTTGTGGCGAGTTTTTTTTGAGGGTCACGTAGGCCGGATCACGATCCTAGGTCGGCAGAAAGAAGAAGGATTTTCGAAACAAAAAATCCCCTCAACCTCAACCAAGCACTTGACAAAGAAAAAAACTTATTTATTTTGTATATAAGAGAAACAAAAACAAACATCTACTCTTTACGAATTTAAAGATCACCAGTGATCGTGTACCGATTCGTGTACTCATCGTGTGTAGATACAAAGATACAAATAAATTATTTTTTCGGGAACTACAACTTTAGGGATCGCCGCTTAGGCTATTTTAAACCCAACAAAATTGAACTGCTTACGCGAATAAACTTTGGAAGATTTAAATGAAAAACAGAAGAAGGCGCGGAGGAAGGGCAAAACATGAAACGGGAAACGCGAAGAAGACGTATTGAAGTGAAGCTATAAAAAGAAGCAGTAGCAGCACCGGGGCGGATTGTTTGGGATACATTTTTACGTTTTTATAGCTCTGCTGCCGGCAATGCTGTTGCAGGCTTTGCAATAAATTCCTCACACAACCAACCAGATGCAGATACACTGTACTCACATTGCAATGTGCGATATTTTTATATTTAGCCACTGCACATGGATAGAGGGGTAAAGATGATTATGATTCATTTATGACATGACAAGGTAACAGGTGATTGGGTTACATAACACAGCTTGCATCTAGTGATGCTGTGTGGCATGTCGATCGGAAGTTTGCTTAATGGGTGATACATTCAGTTGTGTCTATGTTTTTCTTTTCAAGCTGTTAATTCGTAGTAAGTCCGGTTTGTAGCAATTCACTGAACCACTTAAAAGCGGATCTTTTTCTGTTTATATTTATTTTTTTAAGTACCGATTAAATGCGCACGTCACTGAAGGGCAGGGCAATCCTTTCACTTTAGCTAGTACATATTTGTGTTGTTTTTTGTGATAATACTTGTACTTTGCTGACTACATTACGGAAATCAAACAAAGTATCGTTCTTTCCGGCAGCTGTTTCAGAAGGCAGTCGGGTGGCAAGGCCATGTCAACGAAATAACCAACATACCCCTGGCGCTCAATGAGGTACACACATCCATATAAAAATCTATTTGAAGCGTTTTAAAATAAGAAATAGTTTTTAATCATCTTCACCACATGTGGACGAATAGCTGCCATAGTCATCGACTAACGAAGAAGAGGACGAATTCTTTAGGGTCTACTACCAGATGTAGTATAGTCTCACTGACCGTAATTATGATGAGTTGGCATCTATTTTTTATGCGCAAGATTATGTTGCATCCTTAGTGAATTCGGGAGTGTCACCATCGATTGTCGCGCTAATGGTTCATGGTACAAGTCCTGATGAACATATATATATATCATAAGACAAATAAAGTCAGCCTACTACTGCGAAGGTATAACGCTGGCAGTAGGATAGTCATATGGCTAGACAAATTGGTCGTACCGATTGATGATTGATGTGATGTGGATGGTAATGAAATACAGTGAATAATAAAGCGAAGCGAAGCGAAAACTTAATATCACCTGAGTTTCAAAACACGACACCAATCTTTGAATCTTTCTCTCTCTGAATATCCTTTCCAGCTTACGTCGTGTAATCATGTCATAAAGAAATTGCTCCCTAGATGCATAAGAGATGACAAACATATCTCGCTCATCAAAAACCTTAAGTGAGGTAAAGTGGGGGTGGCTGGTGCAGTGGGTAGCGTGTTTGCTCGTTAACTATGTGAGCAGGTTCAAGCCCCAGCGGAGAACAGCAATCATCAGACACCCGAATATAAAGAAAAAACGAATTACATCGAAGCTTTTTCAACCACTGCACCAAAGAAAGGTTCCTGCCTGGTAGTACAATGGACTAGAGAAGTCTGAGTGCTCTGGGATTTGGGTTTCCTTTAAAAAAAAAAGGAAAAGCGAGCGATGTAGTCATCTTTCACAGACGATGTTTGCCTGAAAAGGCAAGTAGGTTGATGATGAAATGAATTCTTTTTCATCACACTCAGGTCTACGTAGACCCATTGTGATGCACTTCTTCTTCCTTTTATCAGCGAGGTTATGATTCGAAAACAAGGGATCACAACCCTTCCACTTCACCGCATTTCTACTGATCCGCCTGAGGGGTTCGCCTCATTCATCACCCATTGTGATGCACATTGAGGTTTTGTTCCAGTGGATCCCTGTTGGGTGCTCTCAGCCAGCCAGATATTCTCGAAAAACTGTAAAGACTAGAGAGTGAAACATCAGATAGCTCTTCAATGTCTTGGAAGTAGTAGCGCAACAATCTAGTTCGTGATGAAGTGCTTACTTTATCTCCTAGTGGTGGTTCCCGGGCAGCTATACATATAAGCCCTTAGACGTGCAGGCTAAAATTGCAGGTAAGGGTAGTCTAGGGCCTTGATTCTAGACTAGGTAACGTGGGCCAGCAACCTGCGTTACTCAAAACCGACCGCTACAGATACCGACACTATACCTCGGATTAGGAATGATCACATGCTGACGACTTTTGGCTATTGTACCCGGACAAAGATAGGTTTCTGGAATGTAAAGACGCTCCTCGACTCGGGAAGAGAAGGTCCTTACAATGCCAGATTCCTCCAACTGGAAAACGAATTCATGCGATATAAACTGGACATTTTGGGGGTAAGTGAAGTAAGATGGCTAGAAGCGGGCGAGTACCAGTCTCCAACGCGTAACACTGTACTGCTGTATTCTGGAAGACCATCCGGAAGTCAGCGGGAATATGGAGTCGGACTACTGCTAACAGCAACAGCACGCAAGGGCCTCATGGTGATAGGATTTTGACGGCCAGATTCCGGATTAGAGTACAACGCGTCACCATCATACAGTGTTACGCCCCAACGAATAGTTCGTCTGATGACGAAAAGGCGAGCTTCTACAACCTCTTAAGTGTCGTCTTCCACACAACACCAAATGGAGACATTGTCATAGTGATGGAGGATTTGAATGCCAAGGTAGACAACGAGAACGAAGGGCTCAAACATGTAATCAGGAAGCATGGACTAGGCAACCGCAATGACAACGGCGAAAGGTTTGTGGATTTCTGCAATGCCAACCGCCTTGTGACAGGTGGCACCATGTTTGAGCACAAGACCTGCCACAAAGTCAGCTGGGTTTTCAATGACAGGCAAGCAACCTCCAACCAAATTGACCATTTTGCCATCAGCTGCCGCTTTAGAAGTAGTCTCCTGGACGTCCGAAACAGGCGAGGGGCAGATGATAGCTACTCTTTAACTACGCACTGCTGCAGTTCGAAGATCCCACGACAACACAAGAATGCCCAGGTTCAACATCGATAGACTTAGTGATCCCTGAGTGCGCCAACAACTAAGGGAGCACTTTTCGCAAGGTGTGGAAGCAATCAGCAACCATCTATGCCCGCAACCATCCAAGATCTTTGGTGTGCTGTGAAAAATATTTTTACATCTGGTGCTGAAAGAATTGTCGGTCGATCGCAGGGAAGGCATAGGGTGGTGCCTTCCGAGGATACCTGGAGACGTATTGATGAACGAAAACAGCTGAAAGCTCGTGTTGCAGCTATTCCAGCAGCAGGGAGAAACGAGCTAGAGTCCCTATATCGCATGAAGATGAGAGAACTTCAGCGAAGCGTGCGACGTGACAGGCGCAACTACATTAACGCGCTGGCCGCAGAAGCAGAAGAAGCTGCACGGAGGTGTGACAGCAGGATCGTCTACAGAATCACCAGAGTCTACAGAGCTGACAGGTGGTCGCAGCTCCAGCTAACACCCAGTAAAAAGCTAGACGGCTCCTTGCTCATTTCGGATGAGGAACAGCTCAAGAGATGGAAAGAACATTTTGCTACGGTTTTAAACCCTGGGGCCTTATTTTATATTGCGTTTCTATAGCAAATGTATACAAACTCAATTTTCAAGTAATTTAAGTGACGTTTGATAGATGTTTTGACAATCTAACTTTCCGAAATGTTTGATTTTGAGTTGGAAGCACTTACACCCAATCCGAGAACCATACAAAATACCCATTCATTTTGGAATCGGATTACATTTTCGAATGGCAACCGGAACCGAAAGCAGTACAAAATAAGGCCCCTGTATTCGCCAGCGATATGCTCCCAAATCAGACTGAGATGGCCGAGGTGAGAAGTTCCCGAATAAGTACCACGACTCCCAGTAATGATGAGATCATTACCGCGATCAAGGAACTCAAAACCAACAAGGCGGTAGGTTTTGACGGTATTCCAGCAGAGCTCTTACGAGCAGCGCCAACAACAACGGCTGAGCTTCTGCCTCCACTTATAGGGAGAGCTTGGGAAGCTGAGAGCTGTCCTAACGAGTGGAAAAAGGGAATGATCGTCAAGCTTCCTAAGAAAGGAAATTTAATGGAGTGCGGAAACTGGAGGGGTATCTGCGTGCTGCCTGCTGTAGCTAATATAACAGCTAAAATCATCCTTGAGCGAATCAAACAACATCTCGAAGACATACTCGATGCCGAACAAGAAGGTTTCCGCTCTGGATCCTCCTGTTCCGACCACATCAACACCCTGCAGATTATCATCGAACAGTGTGTTGAATATCGATCGCCACTTCACCTGCTGTTCATCGATTTTGAGAAGGCGTTCGATAGTGTCAACAGGGAGTTTATTTGGCGTGCCTTACGCAGGGGAGGTAAACTAATAAACTAATTGCTATTATCAAAGCTACATATGAAGGCTCCAAATGTCGCGTTCTGCACAGGGGGCGGTTGTCTGAGGAATTTGAGATCCAAAGTGGGGTAAGGCAAGGCTGTATCCTTTCACCAATATTATTCCTATTGCTGATTAGCGATGTGCTTTATGCAGCTTTGTCGACGGGAAACGGAGGAATTCGATACTCTTACATCTCAACTGAAACATCTTGACTACGCTGACGATGTATGCTTACTCTCCCACACAATTATGGACCTCCACCAAATGACAGTAGATGTGAAGAAAGAGGCAGACGTCGTCGGGCTGAAAATGAATACGGCGAAAACTAAAAGTATCAGCCTTGCAACTAACTCATCGGCTCAAGTATGCATTGTTGGGCAACCTAGAGAGAGTAGAGGATTTCCAGTATCTTGGGAGTATTGTCTCGACCGATGGTGGAACCGAACTGGATATAGCCAACAGGATCGCCAAAGCAAAGTCCGCGTTCGGTATGCTCTCCAAAATATGGCGAAGCAATGCAATCAGCTTTAACTGAGAAGACTCTTCCGCTCCAACGTTGAATCCGTGCTGTTATGTGGTTGCAGCACGTGGAGAGTGACCACTATCACCAGAAAGCTACAAACGTTTGTTAATAGGTGCCTGCGAAATATCTTAAGGATTTTCTGGCCCAATGGTATCTCTAACGAACACCTTTACGAGAGAACGAGCCAGGAACCAATAGGCAAAACCATCCAACGACGGAAGTGGCAGTGAATTGGTCACACGTTTTGAAAGGGTAACAGTTCCATGGCGAACCATGCTATGCAATGGAACACTTTAACTCAGGATGGCAGAAGACCTGGCGGTCCGAAAAGAACATGGCACAGAATAGTCAAGAAGGCGGCACGCTAGTTGGGGAGAACTCAGACACATTGCCAGAAACTGTAAACGATGGCGCGTAGGCGTAGTAGAGGCCCTAGGACCCACAAGGGGATACAGGACATAAGTAAGTAGTATCTTCCTAGAATTCTGTTTCTTAGGTGACAGAGGCTCGGGCAGTGACATAGAAAGTGGGGAGTATCTGCATGAACTTCTTCGTCCGTGCACCCTCTGCACAAATCGTCATTTGTTAGATTCATTTTTAAAGTGTGACTTCTAAGTAGATTGTGACCAGTGAGTATGTTTATTAGTAAGGAGAGGGATCTCCTCTCTCTTTGCATGAGTTTATTGGTTTATTTTTATCGTAATGGAAGTAATACCAATCTGGTGTTTGCTGCCTTTAGAATCTATCGCTCTACTATTCCTATGATTTGTCAGCTCATTCAGGTCCCAGCGCAGAGCTCTTTCTTGCCGAATCGTCCGCTATTTCGTTACCCGCGATACTCTTGTGGCCGGAGACCTAGCAGAGTTTTACGTTGTGCTGCGCGCCAAGAACCTTGAGCTCATCGCGACAACTCTTAACAACTTTCGATTTTATTTCTATAGTAGATATTGCTTTTATAGCCGCCTGGCTATCAATGAAAATGCTGATATCCTCTCATGATATTAGCATCAATGAAACTAGATTGGCAGCTGTCGTCACTGCTGGAACCTCCGCTTGGAAACACTGCTGTGGTCAAGGAGTTTGATCGAGCTTCGAATATTGAACGTTTCCAAGAAGACGCGTGGGCACCGTGGCGTAAGTGGTTAGTGTGTCGGATCACTACGCATGAGGTTCCAAGTTCGAATCCCAGAAAACACCAAAAAGTTTTTTCACGGTCCCACCTCTCCGCAGCGTCTGACAAACATCCGAGAGTATTGTTGTCTCGAAAAAGCTTCTTAAATCGCCGATCGGATTCGGCAATAAACTGTAGGTCCCTTCCATTCGTGTGAAAAACATAACGCACACAACATGAGTGGTTGCGAGAAGCTAGGCTCTGGCACTTTAAAGACCTGTTGCGCCAAATATTTATTTATTTAAAAATACTATGGCTATGTCTATGTTCATTTTTGAACTACCTGTATAGATGGAGAAAAAATTGATACTAGTAATTTTCCTGTATCCCATTCTTCTCTGCTTGGAGAGATACAGGAGAAGGGTTTACTCAAGTTGAGGTAAGGCAGCAGATAGTCGCTACTGACATTCGTTGTTGCGAATTTACTTAGGATCTGAGCATGTCCGGTTGGACTTTATTTCCAGCAACGACAGTAAAACAGCAAGTCAGTGCAACGACTAATTCTGAGTGCACCTTTTACCAAAGACTCTTGCATATAGAGATCTAATGGCAGTAGTCCAATGATTGTTTCCAATCCCGCTGTTGGGATTGTTCTCATTGCGCCAGTTGTGCTAATGCATGCAAGGCTTTTGTATTTTTGTAATTAAATTGATATTGGTTGCTTTACTGGCGGCTTTCCACCAAGCTAAGTTTGCGTATGTGAGTAAGGGTCTAACAATCGCTGGGATGATTTTTGGGTTTGGACCCCAATTTCTACCGAAGATGCAGTTGCACGCTTAGAAAGCAATCGAGGCCTTTTTACTCTTTGCTCGATGTTAAGTTTTCAATTGAATTTATTATCCAGGATAATCTAGGGATATCCCTAGATATTTTGCCTTGTTTGAGATCTAGAGGGATGTTCCCACAATGGAAGGTAGTTCGAAGTTTGAAACTCTGTCAAACATTTTTATAGCTTTCATCAAAATTCCGTTCATTTTTGCTTTTCTCTGTACATGCCACCTTTCAATTGAATAACCTGTTTCTCAAATTGTAAGTCTATAATGTCTTAACTAATAGAGTCATCTCTAAGTAAATGTCAATATTTGCCATTTGCCAATTTATGTCAATTAATTACACATCTCCTACTGTAGAAGCATCACATGGAAAGGGTAGTTAAGACATAAACCATGTTTGGAATGTTAGAAATGACCGATCGTAAAACATCTTGCATTGATAGGTGATGATGCAGTGAAGTAACAAATGACTGAATCGGAAATGCCTCAGAATGCATAGACGACTGACGTTGATGTAAATGAGCAATAACAGTCATCATAAATGACAAAATCCATTTACATTTTATGTTACCTAATATGGTCGTAAATATTGGGATATTATATGATTTACTATCCAATGCAGCATTTTTAGTGTCAAAATTATTGGCACGTAGCAGGCTGTAAGATTAACAAAACAGAAAGTATCATCACATTGAGTGCTGTAGGTGTCAGGTGACGGTGAATGTAATTGGCTGGACTCTGGAAGCATTTCCTTTTTAGTCATTTGCAACTTGACTGCATCATTCCCTATCAATGTAAGATGTTTAACGACAAACGGAACTCTTTTCAGTTCGACGGTATAGGATAAATATAATTAGTCGACAAGTAGTGAATAACAACTGGCAAAGGATGGCATATGTTCAGACTGATTCAATGGTTTAAAGATGATGAATAAAATTTAAAAGGTCCAAGCCCTTCGCATGAAATTCAAACCCTAAGATGGATCATCGAGCATAAATATACCCCACTCACCAAAGTGTTTTCAAATAAGTAGTATTAGGTCGAACAAACTGAGGCCAAGTTCCACACAAGGTCCAAAATTACATTCTCCATTCGCACGCAAATAGGAAATATTCTTGCTCCAATTACTAAAGCATTTCCATATAAGCTGGGCTTATGTTCTACCATAAGAAGAAGAAAGAAGTGCAGCGTAGTGTGAGACGTGACAAACGTCAATATGTTAACTCACTGGCCTCAAGGGCTGAAGAAGCAGCGAGTAGGTGCGACAGTAGGACTGTTTACAACATCACTAAGGAGCTCATTGGTGGTCGAAACTCCAAACAACATCCAGAGTTTAGACGGTAACCTTCTGATTTCGGATGAGGATCAGCTCACTAGATGGAGAGAACATTTTGCTAACTTGATGGAGTGCGGTAACTGGAGAGGTATATGTGTTCTTCCAGCTGTAGCCAAAATAATAGCTAGAATAATTCTAGAACGAATTAAAGAACATTTAGATTCAACTCTCGATGTCGAACAGGCTGGATCCATCTACATCGACCACATAAACACCTTACGGATCATAATCGAACAATGCGTTGAGTATAGGTCTCCGCTACATTTACTGTTTATCGACTTCGAGAAGGCTTTCGACAGCTTGAATCGAGATGCTATCTGCTAAGCTAAGCTTATAGCTATTATCAAGGCTGCATATGAGGGCGGCAAGTGTCACGTCGTGCACAATGGTAAGGTGTCGGGCGATTTTGAAGTCCAAAGTGGAGTACGTCCAGGGTACATACTGTCCCCACTATTGTTCTAGGTGGTTATCAGCGATGTGCTCCGTGCAGCATGGAAGCTATTATGGAATTCGTGGGACGATGACATCTTACCTTAAACACCTAGATTATGCTGACGATGTTTGTCTACTTTCACATCGGATAATGGATCTTCATTTGATCGCCCAAAATCTAGAAGCTGGGGCAAACAAACTGGGGCTAAAAGTAAACACAGCAAAAACAAAAGCCCTGAGCACTTCTAATACCCGCGCTCATTTTAACATTGCCGGTAAGCAAGTCGAGAAAGTTGATAACTTTCTATATTTAGGAAGTATGTCGTCTCAGCTAATCGCATTGGCACCGAACTGGATGTGTGCAGCAGAATCGGGAAGGCTAAAGCTGCGTTCGAAATGCTGTCCAAAATCTGGAGAAGCAATGTTATCAGCTTAAGAACCAAGCTACGACTATTCCGCTCCAACGTAGAATCAGTGCTGCTTTGTGGGTGCAGTACCTGGAAGGTGGACACCATTAACACACGCAAGCTGCAAGTCTTCGTAAACAAATGCTTAAGAATCATCTTGAGGATTTTTTGGCCGAACCGCATCTCCAACGAACAACTTTATCTGAGAACGGGCCAAGAACCTATAAGCATTACTATACGAAGAAGAAAGTGGCAATGGATTGGACGGCGCGAAGACAACTCCATTGTGAAATACGCCATGCAGTGGAATCCGCTCACCCAGGCAGGCAGAATAGCGGGACGCCCTAGGCAACCGTGGCGCAGAACAGTTGAGAAGGAATCGAGCTCTTTAGGAATGAGTTGGAGGCAGCTCAAACGCATAGCAGAACTCCAAATACGATGGCGCGCAGGCGTGGTTGACGCCCAATGCCCCACTAAGGGTTAAAGGATATAAGTAAGTAAGTAAGTTATGTTCTACCATACTGGTCTCCCGTAACTCAAAATTGGACGCTTAAATGCTTGGTAATATACTTCTGACGTGTATGAGAACGAGTGTAACAAAAATGCAAATGGAAATGTTTTTAGAAATGTGTGAAAAGGCACTCCCTGCAACATCGCCGGGAATCACTGATACTACTTCAAAACTGATGACTTTCCTATGTCCTTACATTTCAACTCTTGCAGGATCTGAGTGAACAAAACACTTTTTCCTATGAAATTATGTGCCATGTAGCATCATATTTAAATTCGCGAAATGAGAATCGGAGAATGTTCCACGTAGTCCAAAGAAAATAGTATTCAACGTTGGAGACTACCGCTGATAGATTGATGCATTTGGTGACGCTGTCTCGTTTCTAGTTTCACCCCAAACCCAAGAGAACACCTCGCGGACTATTTACACCATCGACCGGCTGTCCAATCGTTCATACTTGCCAGGATGAAGTTCTTGTTAAGTTGAGAACTTCGCCCCTGTTTCCAAAATTAAGGTCATATGATGTAGAGATGGATTATCAAATGAGACAGCAAATGGACGGTGTAGTCTCATCTCATCAAATTTCTTATGCCCATGACCATAATTTAACATGAGCCCCAAACGAGAATCAAAGAGTTTAATTCTGCGACCAAGTTCAACCAGTCTCGAACCATTATGAAAGTGGTAAAGGCCTCAAATAACGCATATTGCTATGGACATACATACTCCGACCATTCCACCTTCTATACCTTATAATACAGCTGATAGCATAAGCCTCCATTTATAAGACAGATGCATATTTGTCTAACAACTAATAAAGCTTGTCCTCATCCAGCGCCAGATCCTTGGTCACTTTTGGGACCAAATATTAAAGAAATTCGATTACAATCGATTCCCGGTTCAAATTCTGGGCGGAGCCAGTCTTGAATGCAAGGAAAGTCGACTTTAAATTTGCTCAGCATCCGAGACATATCTGTGAGTCCGAAAGTGTTATGCTAGGTCATCAAAGCAATAGCCACCTCGCTTAATATTTTGTATAGTGTAACCCACGATAAAAGTATCAAGCGAAGGTAGATTCTACAGTGCATCTAGAGCGTCGTACTCTTAAAAAGTCCCATGCAACTGAGACCAAGCCGTTCTTTGAAGTTTGGCGCAAAAGGCAGATAAATATCTACGCAGATGCTGGCCGGATAAACTACCTATTGACACTATCAAAAGTCTTTCCCAAATCAATCGATCGATAATCCACCCATACCATGATCCAGAATTTGTTGGTACGGTCAACACGGGAGAATTCATCCTAAGTTGGGTTATGTTAGAGTGGCAGGCTGCATAATGCAGCCTCACTTAGGCCAGACAAGGCCCATTATGGTACCACATGGATCTATAATTCTCAGGGAGAACTACCCCTCGCTGAAAAAAGAAGAAGAAGAAAGAAGGGAGAACTACCCCTGGAACCAGTTGGAGTTTCTTATAAAGCACTGGAGGCCGCCAATGCTGACGTCAGTTAGCTCGATTGTCCCAGTGCCCCTGCAACCATATTAAGTGAATGTTGAACTAATTGGCCATCACGTTAAGAGACAAGCGACAATTAAGGGCTGTTTTTGAGTTAAAGGTAACAGATTCCAGGGACTTTCAGTAAAAAAGAAATATCCCGACTGAATATCACATTTATTGCCATGATATCCGCCTGGAATTACACTACAGTAATTAAGATGACGAAAACAGATGCTAATGTTTAGTTTTTGGGAGAAGACACCTCCCCCACTAGCGACTCTCTTTTCGATCCATTTGTGTAAAAGAAAATGGATTAATCTTGTGGCCCTAACTCCCCCTCCTAGTCAAGTGTGGAAGGGCATTCTTTCAAAGTTACAAAGTTTTTATCAAACAGAAGTTGTGGAAGTACATAGTCGGTGTCTTGTGGAAGGAATTCAAAATAGAGAAGTGTCCTTTGCCTAGACTGGACTACTGAGATATGTCCTTCATGCGACTGGCTGCATACGCTGCCACTTATTTACTATAAATATATCTAGAGGAGGCAGGTGCAAAAGAATGTCTAGAGCAACTAGTCTTGTAAAGAGGACCAGTTCGGTTTTTAATAGGTTGACACTAAGAACACAATCAATAGTCCATTTCG
Organism: Brachypalpus laphriformis; assembly: GCA_945910035.1. Classification (NCBI taxonomy): domain Eukaryota; kingdom Metazoa; phylum Arthropoda; class Insecta; order Diptera; family Syrphidae; genus Brachypalpus; species Brachypalpus laphriformis. Next base: position 44,278,866 of record OX246756.1, read on the forward strand.
AGAGCTTGGAGAGAGCGTTTTGTGGAAGATCGGCAAGCATATATAGGTGTTTACCTGAGACCGCTATATCAACGTCGTCCGCATAACTATTGTACTTTATATAGTTTCCCTTCCATGATTAAAAGCGGTTGGTTGAACACTAGGCTCCATAGCGGTTCGGGACCTGCATTGTGATTGATCGGGAAACTACTGACTGCCCAAAATTTGGCTTGGGGAAGTAGCGCAACAATCAAGTTCGTGATGAAGTGCTTACTTTATCTCCTAGTGGTGGTTCCCGGGCAATTATACGTATAAACCCTTATACGTGTAGGCTAAAATTGTAGATGCGGGTTGTCTAGGGCCTTGATTCTAGGTTAGGTAACGTGGGCTAGCAACCTGCGTTACTGATACCAGCTCGCTACAGAAACCAACACTATGCCTCGGATTAGGAATGATCACATGTTGACGACTTTTGGCTATTGTACCCGGACAAAGATAGGTTTCTGGAATGTAAAGACGCTCCTCGACTCGGAAAGCGAAGGTACTTACAATGCCAGATTCCTCCAATTGGAAAAAGAATTCATGCGATATAAACCGGACATTTTGGGGGTAAGTGAAGTAAGATGGTTAGAAGCGGGCGAGTACCAGTCCCGAACGCGTAACACTGTACTACTCTATTCTGGAAGACCATCCGGAAGTCAGCGGAAATGTGGAGTCGGACTAATGCTAATAACAACAGCACGCAAGGGTCTAATGGTGATAGGATTGATTGACGGCCAGATTCCTAGAGTACGACGCGTCACCATCATACAGTGTTACGCCCCAACGAATAGTTCGTCTGAGGACGAAAAGGCGAGCTTCTACAATCTCGTAAGTGCCGTCTTCAACACAACACCAAATGGAGACATTGTCATAGTGATGGGGGATTTGAATGCCAAGGTAGACAACGAGAACGAAGGGCTCAAACATGTAATCGGGAAGCATGGACTAGCCAACCGCAATGACAACGGCGAAAGGTTTGTGGATTTCTGCAATGCTAACCGCCTTGTGATAGGTGGCACCATGTTTGAGCACAAGACCTGCCATAAAGTCAGCTGGGTTTCCAACGACAGGCAAGCAACCTCCAACCAAATTGACCATTTTGTCATTAGCCGCCGCTTTAGAAGTAGTCTCCTGGACGCCCGAAACAGGCGAGGGCAGTTGTGGGGATAGTACGAGATCGCCATCTTATGATAGCTACTCTCCAACTACGCACTGCTGCAGTTCGAAGATACCACGACAACACAAGAATGCCCACGTTCAACATCGATAGACTTAGTGATCGATGCCGAACAGGCAGGTTTCCGCTCTGGATCCTCCTGTGTCGACCACATCAACACCTTGCGGATTATCATCGAACAGTGCGTTGAATATCACTTCAACAGCCACTTCACCTGCTGTTCATCGATTTTGAGAAGGCGTTCGATAGTGTCAACAGGGAGTTTATTTAAGCAGGAGAAGTATTCCCGATAAACTAATTGCTATTATCAAAGCTACATATGAATGCTCCAAATGTCACGTTCTGCACAGAGGAAGGTTTTCTGAGGAATTTGAGATCCAAAGTGAGGTAAGACAAGGCTGTATCCTTTCACCACCTTCATGCAGCTTTGTCGACGGGAAACGGAGGAATTCGATGGACTCTTACATCTCAACCGAAACATCTTGACTACGCTGACGATGTATGCTTACTCTCCCACAGAATTATGGACCTCCACCAAATGACAGCAGATGTGGAGAGGGAGGCAGGCGTCGTCTGGCTGAAAATTAATACGGCAAAAACTAAAATTATCAGCCTTGGAACTAACTCATCGGCTCAAGTATGCATTGCTGGACAACCGGTAGAGAGAGTAGAGGATTTCCAGTATCTTGGGAGTATTGTCTCGACCGATGGTGGAACCGAACTGGATATAGCCAACAGGATCGCCAAAGCAAAGTCCGCGTTCGGGATGTTGTCCAAAGTATGGCGAAGCAATGCAATCAGTTTGAGCACCAAAATAAGACTGTTCCGCTCCAACGTTGAATCCGTGCTGTTATGTGATTGCAGCACGTGGAGAGTGACCACTATCACCAGAAAGCTACAAACGTTTGTTAATAGGTGCCTGCGAAATATCTTAAGGATTTTCTGACCCAATCGTATCTCTAACGAACACCTTTACGAGAGAACGAGTCAGGAACCAATAGGCACAACTATCCAACGACGGAAGTGACAGTAAATTGGTCACATGTTCCGTAAGGCTGACAGTTCCATATCGAGCAATGATATGCAATGCAACCCTTTAACTCAGGATGGCAGAAGACCTGGCGGTCCGAGGAGAACATGGCGCAAAACAGTCGAGAAGGCGGCACGGTAGTTGGGTAGAACTCAGACACATTGCCAGAAACCGTACACGATGGCGTAGTAGAGGCTCTAGAGCCCACAAGGGGATACAGGGCATAGGTAAGTAAGTAAGCAGGCTCCATAGAAGAGAAGGGAGCACCCCGCCTTGCGGAGTACCCGTACTCACTAGCCCTAGAACTGCTTGAGAATTCATTCAAAAATCATCATTATCACCACTTTTTTCAATGATCCGCTTAATCTGGGGTGGCAATGGTGTGTAGTGGTACCGTCGTCAATTGCCACGCTAATGGATCATGGTTCAAATCCTGATGTCAGCAAGCATTTATTTATTTCTCATGAAATATACAAAGTCAGTCCGATCATTTGCGAAAGCTTGTGTGAACACTACTGCGAAGGCATAACACTGGAAGTAGGTTGCTCATGTGGCTGGAAAAATTGTTCGCTCTGTTGAAGGTGATTTGCCCTTGACATCGGTTATCGGGAAAAAAGTACTGTGAATCAGAAGTAAAGACAAAAAATAACAAAAATCTCCCCAGTTATCTGGGCGCCACCCGCGGAGAATCTGTGAAGCATAAAACACCTGAGCTTTAAGGACCACTTCACCAAAATCTTTCTCTCTCTCTCTATTTATCCTTTCCAACGCCCGCACTGTGTGTAAACATGTTAAAGGTATTCATAACCCTTTGAGTGCACGCAAATTATATAAAAAAAAAATAAAAAATCTCCTCGATGGTTGTGGGCGTAGAATTCGCCATCTTTCTGGATCCTCTGCCACTGCAATTTATGAGGGGAAATCAGATGGCTGCAGGAGAGATAAGCATATAATAGAGCTTGACCTAACCATTTCATCAGAGTATCTAAATCAGCGACCTTCGCTTCCGTTTTGATCACGTTTACATTCATTCTAGGATCGTTACAAACGGCTACAACCTTTCGAGTACACCTTGAAGTGCGGTATAAGAGAACCCGAGGATGACCATGAACATTTCTGACCGGATTTCATCGACTAACAATTTTTTGAACTTTCTGCGATTTGATCCCAAAAGAACTTCGGCTTTCTTGGGACAATTTTCCAATTTACTCTCGGCCATAGGTTGTTCATTCTCAGTACCATATTCGGGATTGAGCAACTCTGCAATATCCTACCAAAATCACTGTGATACCCTTCACCAAGAAAAGACAGCTAAAGCGTTTGCAACTTATCCTGTTGGAAGGGATCAGGGTCGACCTACAGAAACAGGTCAAGTATCTAGCTCTAACACTAGACAGCAAACTCCTCTGGAGAGAACATGTAGAAGCTATGGTAACCAAAGCCACCAGAGCACTTATGATGTGCAGGAACTTTTCAGGAAAAAGCTGGGGATGCAGCCTAGTCACACTGAGGTGGATGTACCTGATGATAGTAAGACCCATCAACAATTATGGGGCAGTGACATGGGTTAACAGAACCAGGCTTACGATGATAAGGACATCCCTCAACAAAGTGCAAAGATTAGCCGGCATATGCATAACAGGAGCCATGCGAACCTGTTCCACAGCAGCCCTAGATTGTAGGTATACCGTCACTGCACATAGTGCTAGAGCGAATCGCCAAGGAGACTATATTGAGAATCAGCAAAGAGGGTATCGGGAAAGGAACATGCATCGCAAACAAAGAGAGAGTAATCCTATCCAAATCAGTACCGCTTATGGGCTGGCCCAAAGATGATATGGTCAAAAAATACTGCTTTAAGGGAAATTTGACTCAAAGCTGAACAACAAAAGAGACTGGAGCAGCGAATCCTATAAATACAAATTCAAACCACACACAATTAAACGGTACACCGACGGAAAACATCTACTGGCACTGAGACAGGATTGTACGGGACAGGAGTAGATACTCAGAATCACTGGGAATATTCCCCAGTATATTTGAAGCAGAAGTTTACGCGATCGAAAGATGCGCGCAATTCAACCTAGACAGGAAATATCGCGGCCAGGACATCGCAATACTGTCAGACAGCCAAGCTGCTATTGAAGCACTGACCTCGCATGAGATCAAATCCAAACTGGTATGGGAATGCCTTACCAGGATGCGGGGAAATTCAGTAGCTTCCACTTCTCTCCTTGAGCATAGCATTGCTAGAGTCTTAGCGGGATTCAGTTTAAGCTTGTTGAGATTAGACCATAGTTGGATAGTTTTTAGATCCTCATTCATCCTAGCCACTAGGTCCTCCCTCAGCTCTACTGAACGACATAAGTAAATCAGGACGACGTCCGCATACATTTGTATATTGCAAGAGGCTATAGCATCCGGAAGATCATTAATATACAATGAAATAAACAGTGGTCCCAGAACTGAGCCCTGTGGAACTCCTATATTTACAGTAAGTGGTATGGAAATTCCACTATCAGTATAGACTGTTTGAACCCTGTCCCTAAGATAGTTGTGTACCAAACGAAGAGCTGTACTAGAAAACCTAAATTCATTCTTCAATTTTGACATTAATATTGGGTGATCAATGCAATCGAAAGCTTTTGAAAAGTCTAATAATAACAATAAACCAATTTTGTCTAAATCCAGTTCCATACGTAAGTCTGCAGTGACTTTAATCACTACTGATTCACAGCTATGCTTATTACGAAAACAAGATTGCCAGACAGAAATCATATTATTGCTATTCAAGTAAATAAGCATTTGACTTTGAATTATTTTTTCAAAGACTTTCGATAGAAAGGGCAACAAGCTTATCGGTCTGAAATCCGCTGAAACAGTGGGACTTGCCTTTTTAGGAACTGGAAGAATTTTAGTTTCCTTCCTCCAAACGACGTGTTTGGATTAATGTTATCCGAAGTGGGTTCGGGCATAGAAGAAGAACGGGCGAAATTTGAGACAAAGTGTGACATCATAATATCGGGGCTAAAAGAGCACTTTGACATGTTTTTAGTCCCAATTATGCCTACGTTTCTTATGTTTTTCCACAGTTCCACAGCTTTTAACCTTGCTATGGATCAAGTTTCTCAAGTAGGTACGATTGCGTGGATGAGCGTATAGGAGCCACGACCTTATTCCGAGCGAAACAGTATTGCCTTCTATTGTACTCAGACGGACTCCTTTTGTACCTTCTAAAAAAACGTTCTCTTTCTTGGATCAAAAGTTTTATTTGACTATTATACCAAGTGTAATTTAGCGGTTTAATTCTCTTGGTTATCAATGGGACATAGTTGTCATATAGCGAGTTGACTAAAGTGTTTAATAGCAAAACTTTATTATTTATATCTGGGGTATAATATATATCATTCCAGTTTAAGGAACTGCTATACCGTTGGAGACCCTCATAATCAATGTTACGAAATGACCTGTAACTAATACATCGAATAAAAGGTTTCAGCCGTTCACACAATATCGCAGAAAAGATCTTGTACGCGATGTTGAGGAGACTGATGCCTCTATAATTGGCGCAGTTGAGGGGGTCTCCTTTCTTGTGGATCGAGCAAACGATGCTGAGGTTCCATTCATCAGGCAAACACACGTTTGACCAAATCTTAGAGATGAGTTGGTGTATGCTCTCACCAGCTGCCTTGAAAAGTTCGGCCGGTAAGCCGTCAGATCCAGCAGCCTTGTTCGATTTTAGCTTGGATATTGCTATCCTCACTTTGTTTTGGTCAGGTGGACGGAAATTTTGACTATCATCGTCCATGTTGAATGGTTCATTCTGCCTGACAGCGGGATGTTGGTCTTCGTCGCTGTTATACATTCTGCAGAAGTAGTTTTTCCATATTCTCAGCACCGACTGTGATTCTACTACAGCCTGATTGGACCCTATCAGTGCGGTTTCAGGCCAGGAAAGACCATCATCGATCATATCTTCACACTTCGGCAGATCCTGGAGAAAACCCAAGAATTCCAAATCGATACTCACCACCTCTTTATCGATTTTAAGGCCGCCTATGACAGCATCTATAGAGAAGAGCTTTATAGAGCGATGTCTAGTTTTGACATCCCTGCCAAACTTGTCCGTTTGTGCAGGATGACGATGGAGAACGCTCGCTGCTCCATCAAGGTTGGTAATGATCTCACCGAGACCTTTGATGTCAAAAAAGGTTTTAGACAAGGTGACGCTCTGTCATGTGACTTCTTCAACATTGTACTTGAACGGATTGTGCGGAACTCATAAGCCAACACCGGAGGCACAATCTATTACAAGTCTATACAACTGCTTGCATGCGCCGACGATATAAACATTATTGGAAGAACTCAGCGGGCTGTCACTGGTGCGTTTGCAAGCATTGAGACGGAAGCGGCCAAAATGGGTTTAGCGACAAACGAGGACAAAACCAAGTATATGCTGTCAACAAGAAGGGAAAACCAACACCGACGAATTGGACAAAACGTCACAGTGGGCAGCTATAACCTCGAGGTAGTAAGCGACTTTGTCTACCTTGGCTCTGCTATAAATTCTACAAACTAGATCAGCGCAGAAATCAATCGAAGAATAACTCTTTCCAATCGCTGTTTTGTTGGGCTTATAAGGCAATTTAACAGTAAAGCCCTATCTCGAACAACTAAGGAGACTCTGTATACGACCCTGATCATCCCAGTCCTGCTCTACGGCGCTGAAACATGGACTTTATTGAAAGAGGATGAAGATATCCTTGGTCGCTTCGAGAGAAACATTTTTCGTAAGATTTTCGGCCCCGTTTGCGTTGACGGGTTTTGGAGGAGAAGATTCAATCACGAACTATACGAGCTGTACAGCGACATCGACATAGTCAAAAAACTGCGTTTGAGATGGCTAGGACATGTAGAGCGAATGGACACGAACGCTCCGGCCCGCAGAGTCATCGAATCTAACCCCGAGGGACGACGGAGTAGAGGGAATCATCGCCGTAGGTGGCGCGCACAAGTTCAAGGGGACCTCGACCAACTTGGAGTGCGCAACTAGAGGCAATTAGCTAAAGACCGACCTAAATGGAGGGGCTTATTGGTTGAGGCCCAGGTTCACCCCGAACTGTAGCGCCACCAAAGTAAGTAAGTAATATATCGGAAAGTATCTAAGTTAACTACATCGAACTTGAAAGAACAATAAATAATATCATGAATAAATTCAGATGTGGGTCTTACTTGGCCGTTCCCTAGCACTTTTAATATCGAAGTTGTTAAGAACGTTTCATTTAACGACGGATTCTCCACTGTTTTAAAGCAAGTAGGCAAACGTGTATTCACAATGGATAGACTCATTCGGTTAAAAAATAGTGAAAACTTCTTGCTGGGCTATTGTTAACGAGAATGTTTACATTGAAATAACCGCCAATCAAAATGTCCTTATATTTAGGGCCTAAATTCTGTAACGTGTCCTCAAGTTCTTCGAGATTGGCCTCGCAAAAATTATGAGGCGGAGAATACACGACTACCAATAAACACTTTTCATTATTGTCGTTACTGATCTCAACACGCAAGAACTGAATGTTCGACTTACTTGAAGAGTATATAATTTAATTGATCTGCAATAGATCAATTAAAGCTCGCAGTGCACTTGCACCTCACTATTATAATATATATTTCTACATCTACGAGTAAAACTCTGAAAAGTCCATCTGCGAAAGATGTGCTCCTTATTGAAAAGATGTATTATGTATTTTCCTGTGACACCTCCCGTCGGGCGGATGATCTACTGAAACATCTGCAGATCTGTAGTCGCGTACCGATTTCTCTCCGAATTCCTTCTACGGCTCTTTTCACAGTTTTGTGCATCTTAGAGGTGAGACAAGTACTTGTATGTACATATGCTATGTCTTTAGATTCTATCGGGTGCTATGAAACCTTTAAACATTATTCGGTTCTGTTTTGATACAAAATTGTACTTCCTATAGATCCCACTCCGTAAACAAAATGAAGGTAGTAGATGTGCCTTCAAAAAAACACTAAAAAAGGGTTTATAATATTTTGATGGTCGTAACAATGTTCTGACGTTACATTTGCATGCACTGTGTCAAGTTTAATACTTCAGCCTGTGAAAGCGGGAAGTCATCGTATACCTACTACGCGCCTTTGAACGTGGCCTTTGCTGATCACAATAAAAACGGTTCTATCTTTTATTATCACAATAAATTTGCACCCGACATAGTAAACACCAGTTGAATACTTTATTAGCATCTGAAATCGGGTTATTCGCGTCAATTTTAATTCGCATGTAGCTACCTATTCGGTACACAACCGTATTTGTGTGCAAAATGCATCTTTTTTCCGATTTTCGCTTAACGACTCCTTCAAATAGTTCATAGCACGTATGTAGGTAATGCTTGCCATAAAATGCGATACTTAAATTTTAATTAAACACACACCACCGAAAAACTAAAGCAAAAATCAATCAACAAAATCTCTAAAATGAATAAATTTCCATCGACAATGCGCATGATGGACTGGACAGCATTCATAAAAAATCAAAAAAATCAAGATCTCACACAAAACAACTGCAAAACGACTGACCGGTTCGTTGTACCGAATCTGGGGGCAAGGAAATAAAATCCCAAAAATGGAACGTCAAACAAAAAACCATTCAAAATATAATAACAATAAAAAGATACAAAAAAACTACGAAAAAAAGATGAAAGATACAGAAGGCGTGTGTAACAAAATTTCTTCATCAAAAATTTAAGCGAAAAATCTGGTTAATCTCAAAAAATTAAAAAAAAAAAAAAAAATTCCAACCACATACCTCAAGATTGCTGGCAGACCGGAACCACCATCAGTATGAGAATATCAACAGCTGATTGTATCTGCTAGTCGTGTAGATACGTTTTCTTCCCTTTTTTTTCTATTTTCAAACTTTCTTTACTTAAATCGTGTAAACAACGTGATGGGAAATTTTCTCACAATTCTCCGCGATAAACAATTTAATAACGATTTTTTGTTTTACTCTACATAACAGAATAAATATTAAAAAAGAATGATTGATGGTGGTATAACCACATTATAGGTTGTAGATACCGAGTATCTTCGATATACGATACGGTTCACTGTTTACCGGTACGTGAAACCACGTTAATTACACCTCAAGTGGTTGGTGGTGCACATTTATTGATATTATCGACGCTGTAGCATAAATCAATTCAACAAAATATCCACTTACTATAGATACACTATAAATTGCAAAAGATACACCATTAAGATACACGATTTTCGATTAACATTGCAGATTTCCGGTAACATTTTTTCCAAAACTACCTCCTCATTCCACCCACTGGATTTAAAAACAGATTTCAACACTTTCGGAGCACATTTTGAACACAAAAAGATACAAAACCTATCTGCGTATCTATGAATGAAAACATTCACTTTTCGGGGGAAATTTTGTGAATTTTATTTTTGGAATACACCACCGCAGAACGTTTGCAATTCAAATTCGCCTTTCAACCGACAATACGTACTTTCTCTTCCGATATACCTAAGTCGCATATGCCCAACCGAACCGTTTCGATTTCCAATGTTTACTGAATGCGACTCGATGTGCCGAAACATTCAAGAGCTAACGGCTGCTAGTGTTTTCTGGCTAAAAAGCTGGATCCACTCTGTTCCACGATGGGGCTTTTGGATGGATTTCTTGGTTTGGGGGGCTTTTTTTATTTTATTATACTTTGCCTTCTCTATCGCTGCTCTCTTGGTTGAGTGTATTGCACTGACCGCGGAACAGACTTATTGGAAGCGAATTATTTATGTTCGATAAAATTTTGAGCTTTGTGGTTGTGGAGCAAAGCTTTCGTACGTAAGCTATAAGTAGTTAAGCTTGGGTAGAACAAAAGATCAGTCGGATCTTACTAGACGTAAGAATGGGAGTTTTGTTTTTTTACCTTAAGATATGGAAATGTAATACCCTGTACTTAGGGGACTTCCATTTCCATATCGATTAGAACAACTGGTAAATTGTTTACATTTATTCGGACATTGAAAGTCTACAACTTAGTCTGATAAGAGCCGTGCTATCAATACCGATATCATGTAACTTATAATGTACAAATGTGTTTTAAAGAAGTAGCTGATGCGTAGAATGGGCACGAAACAATATAAATTGAAAAAATTGGAATATACAGCAACCAGCCTCAAATATAATAGTTAATAGCGGAAACAGGCACCTGTAATTGAAAGTTTCTGTACTAAAAGTTGCCTATCTCTGACTCCAGGCTATTTCTTTTCGCTGCCCATCTACTTACTTACTTAGGTGGCGCTATAGTTCGGGGTGAACCTGGGCCTTAACCAACAAGCCTCTCCATTTAGCTCGGTCTTTAGCTAATTGCCTCCAGTTGCGCACTCCAAGTTGGTCGAGGTCCCCTTGAACTTGTGCGCGCCACCTACGGCGACGATTTCCTCTACTGCGTCGTCCCTCGGGATTAGATTCGAAAACTCTGGGGGCCGTAGCGTTGGTGTCCATTCGCTCTACATGTCCTAGCCATCTCAGACGTCCAATACGCAGTTTTTTGACTAGGTCGATGTCGCTGTACAGCTCGTATAGTTCGTGATTGAATCTTCTCCTCCAAACACCGTCAACGCAAACGGGACCGAAAATCTTACGAAGAACTTTTCTCTCGAAGCGACCAAGGATATCTTCATCCTCTTTTAATAAAGTCCATGTTTCAGCGCCGTAAAGCTGGACTGGGATGATCAGGGTCTTATACAGAGTCTCCTTAGTTGTTCGAGATAGGGCTTTACTGTTAAATTGCCTTATAAGCCCAAAAAAACAGCGATTGGCAAGAATTATTCTTCGATTGACTTTTGCACTGATCTTGTTTTCAGAATTTATAGCAGAGCCAAGGTAGACAAAATCCCTTACTACCTCGAAGTTATAGCTGCCCACTTTGACGTTTTGTCCAATTCATCGGTATTGGCTTTCCCTTCTTGTTGACAGCATATACTTGGTTTTGCCCTCGTTTATCGCTAAACCCATTTTGGCCGCTTCCGCCTCAATGCTTGTAAACGCACCGGTGTCAGCCCGCTGAGTTCTTACGATAATGTCTATATCGTGGGCGTATGCAAGCAGTTGTACAGACTTGTAATAGATTGTGCCTGCGGTGTTGGCTTGTGGGTTCCGCACAATCCGTTCAAGTACAATATTAAAGAAGTCACATGACAGAGCGTCACCTTGTCTAAAACCTTTTTTGACATCAAAGGTCTCCGTGAGGCCATTACCGACCTTGATGGAGCAGCGAGCGTTCTCCATCGTCATCCTGCACAGACGAACAAGTTTAGCAGGGATGTCAAAACTAGACATGACTCTATATAACTCTTCTCTATAGATGCTGTCATAGGCGGCCTTGAAATCGATAAAGAGATGATGAGTATCGATTTGGACTTCTTGGGTTTTCTCCAGGAACTGCCGAAGTGTGAAGATTTTATCAATGGTAGACTTTCCTGGCCTGAAACCGCACTGATAGGGGCCAGTCAGGCTGTTAATAAAGTGTTTCAGGCGTTCACACAATATCGCAGAAAAGATCTTGTATGCAATGTTGAGGAGACTGATGCCTCTATAATTGGCGCAGTTGAGGGGGTCTCCTTTCTTGTGGATCGGACAAACGATGCTGAGGTTCCATTCATCAGGCATACACTCGTCTGACCAAATCTTAGAGATGAGTTGGTGTATGCACCCTACCAATTCATCCCCAGCTGCCTTGAAAAGCTCGGCCGGTAAGCCGCCAGGTCCAGCAGCCTTGTTGGATTTTAGCTTGGATATTGCTATCCTCACTTCGTTTTGGTCAGGTGGACGGAAATTTTGACTATCACCGTCTATGTTGAATGGTTCATTCTGCCTGACAGCGGGATGTTGGTCTTCGTCGTCGTTGTACAGTCTGCAGAAGCAGTTTTTCCATATTCTCAGCACCGACTGTAATTCTACTACGAGGTTTCCATTTTCATCTATACAGGTTTCTGTACGGGTATTGCTCCTCTGACACGTTCTTTTTACCTTTTGGTAAAACTTCCGTACATTGTTCCTGGAGTATAAACTCTCGATATTCTCAAACGCGCACTTCTCATGCTCTTTCTTCTTCTATTGGAGAAGTCGATATTCTTCCCGTCTCTTTTGCTCGTAGAGCTCACGAGCAGCTCTCGTCTTCCTTTGCAGCGCCGCTTTGTATGCCTCTTGTTTTGCTGCATGCACTCGCCGGCATTCTTCGTCAAACCAGGGCTGCACATCAGTCGCAGCGTTTCTGATGGCATGTTGGCATCGTTGCCACTGGTCTTCGGTACTTGATGCTGGCGGCAAAGGGGTGATTGAGAGATTTCGGGATACGCGTTCAGCGAAGAGTCTGGCGGTCTCTTGCGATTGTAGATTTTCGACGTTAAATTTTCTCACAGTGATTATTCTTTGTTGCTCATATTGGGATATCCGCATTCGTACCTTGGGTACAACAAGGTAATGATCCGAGTCTATGTTGGCCGCTCGGAAGGTCCGGACATCCAGAATACTGGCAAGGCATGCTTGCGTCGATCGCAATATGATCAATTTAATTGATCGTTACATGATCATTGGACCGCCATGTCTGCTTATGAATATCGAGATGAGGAAACCATGTGCTTACTATGGTGATATTTCGCTCCACAGCGAAATCAATTAGCCTTAGTCCGTTAACAGACGTGGTATCGTGTAGGCTATGCTTACCGACTGCCCTACCAAAGACGTGCTCCTTTCCCATTTTGGCGTTAAAATCGCCCAATACGATTTTAACGTCGTATTTAGGACATTGCTCGTATGTTTTGTCGAGGAGCTCATAGAAACACTCTTTGGTGGCAGGGTCCTTTTCTTCTGTGGGGGCATGAACACATATTAGGCTTATGTTAGCGAATTTAGCCTTGATCCGGATAGTCAGTTGTTCGGCTGCACGTGGTCTGTAAAGGGACAGAACATTCCTCGCACAGATCCGAAGGTCATTGTCCTTATTTCGTTTGCTGGGGTCGTTATTAGTTGAGTCATCCTTATTCGAGGCTTTTGGTTGTTTCGGAACCATGCGGTTTTTACGTGGTAGGGAAGTTACCCCGACGGCACAACCCCCAACCTGGAGGGCCAGTTCCTTAATTATTCCCCTAGGACGAGGGGCCGGGTGCACCGGTGCCAGTAATCCACTACGGGAGTATGAGCGCTGCCGTTGTCCCATTAAGGGCTCCTCCGCCACCATCTCTATTCCAATGTCCTGACTAACATTGGAAAGTCCTTACCGACCTGTGATCCGAATACGTCGAAGCAGCTCGCGCAAGGTATTCACTAAGTTCAACCTAACTGGAACTATAGACGCCACCGTTGACTCCGTCTAGGGAATTCGTCCGCTGCCGCCTGGAACAGGAATAAGTGCTCTAGTGGGAAAGCGCTCTTCCCCCCCTCTCTCATCTGCTGCCACCAAGAATCCGCCAAACGGGGTTGGTTACCCACTTCTTGGATTAAGGTACTAGGCACCCGGCTGTCACTGCGTGGAGGTTGAGAGTAGGAGTTGGTAGGCCTCAGCTGAGTGAAAACGCTTGTGTTTTTATATGATCGCATGCTCTACCTGCCCACCTGTTACAGATAAAAAATGTGTGATACGCATCGCCTTCCAAAGAGTCTCCATATTGTCAGGCTCCGCTTCCTACTTTTCTCATCTTGTGCAGGTGCCGGTTGAAGTAACCATGTCCGGTAAGGAACTGGGTGATATAATAACTCACCTCACCGTGCTCCCGCTCTTTCCATGCAGCAACGTCTTAGACCAACCGGTAGGTCCACCTTTCCATCGTTTCGGCATTCCATCTGTTTTGCGACTTCTGCTTCGAGAGTTGCTTCGCTTTTGTAGCTGCTACGAAGTACTCGTAGGTGGCTCTACAGTCCGAGGTGGACCTGGGCTTCAATCAAGAAACCTCTCCAACCAGCACGGTTACGAGCCAGCTGCCTCCAGTTGTACACGCCAAGTTGGTTGAGGTCGTCCTCTACTGCGCCGTTCATCTGGGGTAGATTCTAAGATTTTCTTGGCTGGAACGTTGTGCTCCATCCGCTCTAAATGGCCCAGCCATCTTAGTCGCTGCATGTGAACTCTTCTGGCTAAGTCGATGTCCTTATATAGGCCGTATAGTTCGGCATTGTACCTTCTCCTCCACTCACTGTCTATGCAGACGGGACCAAAGATTGCTCGAAGAACTTTTCTCTCGAAATAACCAAAGGCATCCTCATCTGGTTTTGACAAAGCTCATGACTCTGCACCATAGAGCAGGGCTGGAATGATTAGTGTCTTATAGAGAGTTACCTTAGTAGTTCGAGATAGGGCTTTGCTACTCAATTGCCGTTTTAGCCCATAGAATCAACAATTGAGAAGAGTAATTCTTCGTCTGATCTCCCCACTGATGTCATTTGCGGAGCTCACCATAGAGCCTAGGTAGACAAAGTCCTTTACTACCTCAAAATAATATCTGTCTAACATATTGTGGCCTTCTGTCCAAGGCGCCGATGTTGGGTGTCCTTTTTTGTAGACAGCATATATTTTGTTTTGCTTCATTGACCGCTAAATCCATCTTTGCTGCCTCGATCTCAATACTTGTAAATGCCCCATTGACAGCCCGCTGAGTTCTTCCGATTATGTCAATGTCATCGGCATAAGCGAGTAGTTGTACAGACTTGTAAAAGATTGTACGTCCGGTGTTGGCTTGTGAGTTTCGTACAATTCTCTCAAATACAATACTATATCAAAGAGATCGCATGATAGCGCGTCACCATGTCTAAGACCTTTCCTGACATCTAACGGTTCGGTGATGTTCTTACCGACTTTGATGGAGCAGCGAGAGTTCTCCGTCGTCATTTTGCACAAACGGACGAGCTTGTCAGGAATGTAAAGACTAGACATGGCTCTGTATAATTCGTTTCTACACACGCTATCATAAGCAACTTTGAAATCGATGCGTATCGGTGCGTATCGATTTTATATTCATGGGTCTTTTCCAAGATCTGCCGTAGTGTGAATATTTGGTCAATGGTGGACTTTCCAGGCCTGAAACCGCACTGATAAGGACCTATCGGGTTGTTGACGATGTTGGCGATGTTGGGGAGACTTACCATATACCTTCGATTTGCTAGTATTAACTTTTAAATTCCACTTGCTGCAGTATTACTGCAATTTGTTGATCATGATTTGCATCATGTTTGTTATTTCCGCCAGAAAAGCAATGGCGTCAGCATACTCGTACATAAGGCATTTAATGTTAAGCCCGTTAAAAGCAATTCCCCCCGGGATATAGCAAGTAATGTCATCCAAAAAAATTGAAAGAAGTAGGGGGTTCAGTAAGCATCCTTGCTTGACTCCCAATTTTGGTATTGAACCAATTTGATAAATGGAAGCTATCCCTTACTCCTGCATGATTTTTCCCATACAAGCTCTTCTTCAGGAATTTCGTTGATACCCCTTAATTGCTTAGTTTAAGAAAAAGAGCATTCCTGCCGATCGGGTCGAAAGAAGCATTAAAATCGACGAAGACAGCGTATAATTTCTTACCACCACTAGGGTACGTTTTTGCTATAATTGCTTGTGTGAAGCTTGTGACGGTGTTTTCGGTCGGCAGCAGAGGTAAGCTCGCCGGTTCCAGGGCTTACCCAAAGAAACACTCTAAAACTTCGGGAAAGAGTTGCTTTATTGACCGAGTCTGTTTAGTGTTTTTACAATATTTAGTTTTCCTCACAATGAAGCTAACAATATACTTTCATATAATAAAGTTTACTAGCTAGTTGAGGTTCGGCTTCCGTCGGGTTGACTCGTTCTGGGTTCGGTTCTTTGGCCAGGTCCGCTTTCTGGGCGGGCATGTATGTCAAGGCTAATTTGAGAGTTTGAACCCACTACAGAGGGTACGGACGGTCGCTCTGCACCCCTTTTCCGGAAGGTAGTGCTTCCTTTAGAAGAAATCAAAAGTGGACCACAAATGTTTCCCAGATGGGGAGAAATCTAATAGGGACGTCAGGCTAGCTATGGTCAGTAGCGGGCCTGCAATTTATAGCCCAATCACCGAGGTGAAGGCTTTCAAAAGGCTCCTATGGGAGAATGCTTGCAGTACACTGGTTTGGAAGAAGTAAACACCTCTTCGGTCGGAGGTATGCATCGACGAAGTAAACAATTCATCGGTCGGGGGAAGGCATCAACGAAGTGACCAACTCGTCGGTCTGTAGTGATACTTGCGCGGGGCAAGGGGTGGGTTTTCTTCTTACTTTATGGATCATCGATCTCGAAAGATGTTATTGTTTTCTTGGAGGCACAGTGGTGGTAGGGCAATATGTAACACTTCGTTGCAAGATGTTATCAACCGTTGAATAGTTTTTACGGAAGCCTGCTTGAAGTTCGCTGAGTAAATTATTTTCCATTCGTTAAGCTTTTTAACAGAATTGCTTATAAGATTTTCGTAACCGACTTTAAAAAGGAAATTCCCCTATAGCTGTTCGGATCTTCTGCGTTCGCCTTTTTCAAGATTGGAAAAATTACACTTTTTTTCCAGTTTTCTGGTACTATTCCTGCGTTGAAAATTGAATTACAAGATCTTGTAAGGTTCCGAAGGAATTGCTCAGAAGAGTATTTAATAAATTCATAGGGCATACGGTCCTCTCCTGGCGTTTTGTTTAACTTGCAAACCTTGATAGCTTCCTTCACCTCAGGTAAAGTGATCATGCGATCCAGCTAAACGTGTTCAGTGTAAGGCAGAACGAACGCGTGTTGAATCGGGTTGCATGTTGGGCTCAGTAAATTTCCAAAGTGTTTAGCCAGATTCTCAATTTTTATTTTTATTCTGGTACAACCAGCGAACCCTACGCTATTTAGCTTCCTTGCAAGCTTCTAGAACGCACGACTGTCTCTAACTTCTGCTATCTCATGTGCTAATCTTTTGGGTGGTCAAACGGTAGTGCATGCGATTATATGAAAACACAAGCGTTTTCGCTTAGCTGAGACCTACCAACTCCTACTCTCAACCTCCACGCGGTGGCAGCTGGGTGCCTACTACCTTAATCCAAAAATAGGTAACCAGCCCCGTTTGGAGGTGGGGGGAGAGCGCTCTCACACTAAAGCCCTTTTTCTTGTTCCAGGCGACAGGGGACGAATTCCCTAGACGGAGTCAACGGTGGCGTCTAAAGTTCCAGTTAGGGTGAACTTAGTGAATAGCTTGCGCGAGCTGCTTCGACGTATTCGGATCACAGGTCGGTAAGGACTTTCCAATGTTGGTCAGAACCCTTTACCAAAGCTAAAAAGAACGTGCCAGAGATGCAATACCCGTACAGAAACCTGTACAGATGAATATGGAAACCTCGTAGTATAATCACAGTTGGTGTTGAGAATATAGAAAAAATTACTTCTGCAGACTGTATAACGGCGACGAAGACCAACATCCCGCTGTCAGGCAGAATGAATCATTTAACATATACGATTATGGTCAAAATGTCCGAGCACTTGACCAAAACGAAGTGAGGATAGCAATATCCAAGCTAAAATCTAACAAGGCTGCTGGACCTGACGGCTTACCAGCCTATCTTTTCAAGGCAGCTGGTGATGAATTGGTAGAGCGCATACATCAACCCGTCTCTAAGATTTGGTCAGACGAGTGTATGCCTGATGAATGGAATCTCAGCGTCGTTTGCCCGATTCACAAGAAAGGAGACCCCCTCAACTGCGCCAATTATAGAGGCATCAGTCTCCTCAACATTGCATACAAGATATTTTCTGCGATATTGTGTGAACGCCTGAAACCTTTTATCAGCAGCCTGATTGGACCCTATCAGTGCGGTTTCAGGTCAGATCAAATCTTCACACTTCAGCAGATCCTGTAGAAAACCCAAGAAGTCCAAATCGATAGTGATCATCTCTTTATCGATTTCAAGGCCGCCTATGACAACATCTATAGAGAAGCGCTTTATAGAGCGATGTCTAGTTTTGACATCCCTGCCAAACTTGTTCGTCTGTGCAGGATGACGATGTAGAACGCTCGCTGCTCCATCAAGGTCGGTTATGACCTCACCGAGGCGTTTGATATCAAAAAAAGGTTTTAGACAAGGTGACGCGCTGTCGTGTGATTTATTTAATATTGTACTTGAACGGATTGTGCGGAACTCACAAGCCAACACTAGAGGCACAATCTATCAAAAGTCCGTACAACTGCTTGCATACGCCGACGATATTGACATTAATGGAAGAACTCAGCGGGCTGTCACCGATGCATTTGCAAGCATTGAAGCAGCAGTGGCTAAAATGGGTTTAGCGATAAACGAGGACAAAACCAAGTATATGCTGTCAACAAGAAGGGCAGAACGTCACAGTGGGCAGCTACAACTTCGAGGTAGTAAGGGACTTTGTCTATCTTCGGCTCTGCTATTAATTCTGAAAACGACATCAGCACAAAAATCAAGCGAAGAATAACTCTTGCTAATCGCTGTTTTTTTGGGCTTATAAGGCAATTCAACAGTAAAGCCCTATCTCGCATAACTAAGGAGACTCTGTATAAGACTCTGATCATCCCAGTCGTGCTTTACGGCGCTGAAACATGGACTTTATTAAAAGAGGATGAAGATGTCCTTGGTCGCTTCGAGAGAAAAATTCTTCTTCGTAAGATATTCGGTCCTGCTTGCGTTGACGGGTTTTGGAGGAAAAGATTCAATCACGAACTATACGAGCTGTACAGCGACATCGACCTAGTTAAAAAAAACTGCGTATTGGACGTCTGAGATGGCTAGGACATGTAGAGCGAATGGACATCAGCACTCCGGTCGGCAGAGTCTTCGAATTTAACCCCGAGGGACGACGCAGCAGAGGACCTCCTCGCTGTAGTTGGCGCGCACAAGTTCAAAGGGTTTCGACCAACTTGGAGTGCGCAACTGGAGGCAATTAGCTGAATGGAGAGGCTTTTTGGTTGAGGCTCAGGTTCACCCCGACCGTAGCGCCACCTGAGCAAGTAAATATGCCTCTGTTTTTCTTTACAGATGGTCTTGTATTCTCTGTTGGCCTGTTGGTACCTTATTTTAGCTGGAGAAGTTCCCGTTTTTTCGCAATCCGAAGCCAAGTGAACTATTTTTTTTGTTGGATCATGTCTGCATTATACCATGGCTGAGCTCTTAAAGATTTAAATCTTTAGGAGAGCGTTGTATTCAACATGTTTACCACTCATAATGACCACTAGGTTAGGTTAGGTTAGGTAAGGTTGCTGTCCTGACAGGGTCAAGACACACCTAGACCACTTGGGTCTATTGTGATACCATATAGAGTTGGGACCGAATAATCACCGGTTACCAGGGGAACCTTAACCTTTCTCAGGAGGGTGTTGGGTGGGAATAACTGTGCCTGAAGTGGCTAGAGAGGGTAACTGACTCAATCAATCCTAAGTCGGTGTATATCGGGAAGGTATAGTGTACAAGCAAGTGTTTGGGGGTGACTGATTTAATCGAACCCCCTGTACTGTTTTGTAAGTTGTATTGGAAGGTCTGAGTAAACCGTGTAGGTGTGGAGATGCATACGCGTAGTAGAGTGACAGATTCAATCTAACTCTAAGTACTGCTATGCATAGGGTGTTGACTAGGTAGGGTGACTGTTCCAATCAAACCCGTACCTAGGTGGACCGTGGATAAACCTTGCACTACTATGCAGTCGAACTATGGGGATTGGTTAGCTAGGTAGGGTGACTGATACAATCGAACCCTTAGTACCTAGTTGCACCGTGTAGGTGGTTTGCATGTGAGTTATAGTATTGATTGACTCAATCAATCTCTGTTACTCTTATGCAGTGGTTGGTCTAGTGAAATTCGAGGCTCGACTATCGATCCCTATGAATCTGTATAAGTTTATAATGTCTATGTTAGACATCTCACTTAGATCTTCAAAGAAGTATTCCCCGAATGACCACTAAGTCATCAGCACATCCAATGTCGTAGTATCCTAAACTTTGAAGTTCAAACATCTAGAATTTGTGTGAAAAACGAATCCTATATTCATTCTTACCTAAATGCCAGCTGTAAACGTTTTAACAATTTTTGATTTTAAGCCAATTTATCCAACGCTTTAGGCAAATTTATGCTTATCGATTATTTATTCATGGAGTTACAAATGCGTAACTTAGCCTTCAACATACGCTTCACACAATGCTATCTTTTTTCTTTAAACATTCAATTACATATCAACGAAATTCTACAGCAGTGAGCATTCGCTCACAAAGTGGGTGTGTCACTTAACCGGTTGAGTAACAAATTCCAATAGGCTCTTCAAAAACATCTTTACCAGTAGGCAGTGCTATAACAATTGAATAATTAAGACCTTTTAAGATACCTACAAAGGAGTATTGCAAAAGTTGTTTCCGCTTACTGGTAATGATCTATTCAGTAGCATTAATCCCATAATCACCTTGTTGCCAATGTAAAGTCATTATCTTCACCAATAAACCTCAACAACGACAATTTGTCAATCGAAAGTTTATACAAAACATTTTCGGAAGTGTTAATAATTATCACATCAAGTGGACGTGAATCCCCTCCGCTTGACACTAATTTCTTTAAAACTTGTCCATCAGTATTCGTATTCAAATTGAAATCGAATGAAAATATTATTTCATCGATTTGTCCCTCAAGTCATTCTGATCGTTCCCACAATCGTTATGGAAATTTCATCCGAAAACGATCATGCAGCACCTAGTTGTGCGGGATGTTGCCCATTGTTGGAACACGATGTTCAATCTTATCTCGATAAGGGCTCAGAAACGAATTGCCTTCTGGTAGGCATGACGATTTAATCTTCATAATTTATGATTGAAACTCCCCAAATCGAATTCAAATCTGAATGAGAAAGAAAAATGTTGATAATAGACGCAGATTGCCCTTTTAAGCGATGCTGTCGACCCTTTTGTTATGACGTCTCATCTGCATAATCTGAGTGAATGCACATTGCTTCAGAGACAACATTCGCTCAGAGGATCCAGAGAGCCCATAAACAAAATGTAATTTGTCCGCGGCACAGAAAGCCACAACTTTTCGCAATTGATCCGCGCGATCTGTCAGCCAATAAATCATTTTTCGCAGCCTGATCGCTGCTCTCCTAGACTGAGACCAACACTCATCTTGCCACACATTGTGATGTCAGTAAGTGCGACAGTGTCAATTGCAAGCTACGATGTGCACATCAGTTGGCGGTGGCGGCGTGCATCTATACTGCTTGCGTCTCGTCAATTGAAAACAGTGTTAAGCACTTAAGATTGTGATCTTTCACTCGTACAGATAGATGCCATCAGCAGAGGATGCATTCTGGAGGTTGAGTTCGCCGCCGGCTATTGGCAGCTTTTCTGTATGCCAATGATGTTGTAGGTCACCGAGCGACTTGCATCAATTACAATACCAGCGGCAGCGGACCACCATCATTACTACAGAATAGCTGCACGATCTGTGGCAAGTGATCAGCGGATCTAGGGCAAAAACGCTTTGGAATTGCCTAGACTTGTGGCCAGATACACATGTGGATTATAAATGAAGACAGATATTGTGGTCCCCAGGACTCAGCATGCATTGCAATTGTTATGTTCGAATGCAAGTCAGCCGATATGACGGCTGTCAACGAAAAATACTAGCATGGTAATAAATGTCAAATCGAAGACAGTGCAATAAACATGCGTTTATGACAGACGCTTTGGAATGACATATGAAGTTCTGGGCTCTAGAACTTCTAGTGTTATGGTGATCGATGACTATGACCCAAATTTGTTGAGACAACGACGACTTGTTCAACATTGACGACGAATTGTTGTATGTTGATTGTATGACTGAGTCGGACACAATTGATTAAATGTTTAAGCTCGAGGCTCCTGCAACTTATGAAGTGAATGGGAGTGTAGGGAACTGTAAGACTCATTATAGCAATGGTAATTGCTAGACAATTTAGTTGCAGTTGATACACTGGTAAAAATTGCATGTCTAAATTGAAACCGACTTAGACTGAAAGGCAAATATAATGTAGGTAAAAAGAACTAAAATTTCAGCTGGTCCTTTTTTGAAACACAATTATTGTAAATGGCGACCTGTTACAAGTTTATGGATCGATCTTGTGACCCCTGGTGTGCAGGAAGACTTAAACAACTTGCCTCAGCAATGTCTTTCAGCTTTTCCGAACTCATATTAAGCATCCTCGATTTGTGCCTAACTGCTATCAAGTCATGTCCATTTCAGGTTGAACAGTTTTCTATCAGCATGGACGACTATTATTTCTGACCCGTTTTCGCAATAGAGCAAATAGCTGCAATTGGAGAGGCCGTCTGGTGAATCAGTGCATCTGCTGGTGGCCTCAACACCAAAAAGTAGTGTGAGGAAGCAGAACATCGAACGGCTATAATAGAAACTGTCAGAGTATTTGCTAATCGAACACCTGACCAAAGTGAAATGAAGAGAGCAACACCTAAGCTCAAAAAAGCTGGTAGAACTAATGTTTTAATTGTCGAACTATTTAAAGCAGCTGGGGATGATTTGGTACGTAGCATGGGTCAATGCGATTGAAAAATATGGTGGAATGAAAGTATGCCCGATGAATTGAATTTCAGCATCAAAAAAGTCCGATCCTGAAGAAAGAAAACCATCTGAACAACGCCAACTACAGATGCATCAGTATCCTCGATGGAAAACGGCTTCAACACGGCGGGATACACTAACGACGTGATCATCCTGGCTTCGGGGAAATTTCTTCCGGTCCTAAGTGAAACGCTCAGCTTCGCACTACAACTAGTGGAAAATTGCGTCAGTAGCAAAGGGCTGGGAGTCAACCCCTCAAAGACGGATGTAGTCTTTTTCACTAAGAAGATATCGATCCCTACCATCAGCCCCCATATATCAATGGTGTTGAACTCAGTATCTCAAGCTCAGCACGATACCTAAGTGTAATTCTGGATTCTAAACCAAATAGGAAGGATAACATCAAAAAAAACTTTCTACTCTTGCAAAATGGCGTTCAGTAAGATGTGATGCTTCAGACCAGGAGTGTTGTATTGACCATACAAGGCAGTTGTAAGACCCATTTTTGGTTCACTTGTATGAAAGGTATTCGAGATTTGAAACCTCACTAAAATCCAGAGGGCAGCGTGCATCAGAGTCATGGGATCAATAAGAACAACACAAACAGCGGCAATAGAAACAATACTTAGTTTCTTTCCGCTTGATCTACACTGCAGCACTCTGGCGACCAAAACCGCTGTGAGGCTAAGAAAAGGTTGACCATAGTCGATGAATGTTTATGGACGTGCCTTCATACTACCTCGATGGTAGGCTGCCAACGGATCGAAGGAAACTGATCGCATAAACCCGATGCTAGCATTTGAAATGAATTTCGCTATAAGAATGCCTGACAGAGTCTACTAGAATAACCAAAGAATTATCAACAAAAAGGAACGGGCCTTCTATATCGACGGTTTTAAAATGGATGTAGGCACCGGAGCCGGCGGATATTGTGAAACCCTAAGAATTAACCATTCCTTTAGAACAAACAACGCCTACAGTGCCTTTCAAGCCGAAATCACGGTCATTACACAAGCTGAGGAAATTATACACGAGAGCAATATCGTTGGTAAAACGATTACCGTCTACACATATAGATAGCCAAGCAGCCGTTAAGGCTCTAGACTCTATTGTAATAAGATCGAAGCTTGTGATGATCTGCAAATCGTTTCTAAACGAGATGTCTAGCTGTCACCCTCTGTTGGGTACAAGGACACATGGCTATCGCATGGCATATGGATATCAATAAGCTTGCAAACAAATGGTCGGCGCTGCATGCATCATAGGCTCTTCCTTCCTTGGCAGCGTTTCCAATTAGCTCCTTAAGAAATAAATAGCCACCGGTCGAGAAAACCGACGCTGGGTTCATCTAGACACATGTGCAACGGCCAGGACTATATGGCCGGCCTTTAGCAAGAAGATATCTATTTCTCCGCTGAAACTTAGTCGTCCTAACACACGGATCATATCCGTAATAATTGCTGGGCACTGTACTATTGGTATTGATGCGAAACGCCTCGGCGTACAGCACAATGACTATTGCAAAAACTTGAAAGAATATGAAGCATCACTAGTGCTCTTTTTAATGGCCCACTTATCATTCATGAAGCCCCATATCGCGTAAAAAAGAAGAAAGTGCAGCGTAGTGTAAGACAGGACAAACGTCAGTGTATCGAATCACTTGCGTCAAGGGCAGCAAGCAGGTGCGACAGTAGTACTGCCTATAATGTCATGCTCATTGGTGGTCGTAACTCCAAACAACATCCAGTAAAGAGTTTAGATGGTAACCTTCTGATTTTAGATGAGGGTAAGTTCACTAGATGGAGAGATCATTTCGCTACAGTCCTTAACCAGTTAGACGGTATTGTTATGATCTCGAACCCTGATGAGTCTTCCAAAGCAACAAATTCCCGAATTCGCACCGGACCTCCCAGTAAAACCGGAATAACAGCAGGAATCAAGTCCCTCAAGAAAAATAAAGCAGTGCGTATTGATAGTGGGCGCCGCCGTGGCGTAAGTTTTTTTTTTTTTTTTTTTTTTTTCCGAGGGTAGGTGAAAATCTTCAACAAGACACTATGAGGATCGACAGCGCGTGCTCATAGTAGTGTGGGATTCTTACCCACTAAAAAACCTCACCTCAAAACAGACTTGTTTTTATTTTTACTACAACTAAGTATTCGACTTATCAAGTAGTTTTCGTTTCGCGAAATAATGACGTTTTGCAGGCACCTTCCCATTAGAAGTTTCTGCCAGCTCCGCAGTTTAGACGCGGTTACTTATCGCGCTAGGTCTAAAGGTTTGGTTCTTTGTAGACGGCGCAGTAAATTTCTTTCTTCCAAAAGTTGGAGGACTGTAATATTTACGTGACTTTCTAGTCGACTTCTATGCTTTCTCGCGTAGGTTTGAATTTCGTCTTCGATTGTTTTAATGCCAAGGTCTCTGTGGATATCGCTATTTCTGATATACCATGGCGCATTTACAATACCTCTTAGCACTTTGTTTTCAAAAGTTTGTAAAATTTTGATATTACTTATTTTGGTACAACCCCAGAGTTGTATACCATATGTCCATACAGGCTTTAGCACTTGCTTATATAAAAGCAGTTTGTTATATATATTAAGCTTGGAATATTTTCCAAGTAACCAATACATTTCTCGATATTTGTTATCTAGTTATTTGCGTTTTTTCTTAACGTGCGTTTTCCATTTCAGCTTTGTATCAAGTGTCATTCCAAGATACTTAGCCTCGTTTGCAAACGGGATTTGAACCGAGTTTGAAAAGATCGGCAAATAATTTATTTTTTTATAAGTAAAATTTACATGAACAGATTTGGTCTCGTTGAGTGCGATTCGCCAAATCTTTGTCCATTCATTTACTCTATTCAAAGCTTCTTGCAGTTTTTCTGTAGTATCTTCGACCGTTTTACCTACTGTCAAGATAGCAGTGTCGTCGGCAAATGTAGCTAGCTCAGTGCCTTCTACTTGCGGTATATCACGAGTGTATAATAGATATAAGACTGGACCAAGAACGCTTCCTTGCGGCACCCCAGCCATTATCTCCTTAAAATCTGAATATTCGTTTCCACATTTGACGCGGAATAGCCTATTCGTAAGGTAGTTCTTCAAAATATTATATAGGTGCTCTGGCAGAACTTGTCGTAATTTAAACTTTAAGCCTTCGTGCCAGACCTTGTCAAAGGCTTGAGAAACGTCAAGGAATACGCTTGAACAAATCTTTTTTTCTTCAAATGATTTTTCGATTACATGTGTTATTCGATGTACTTGTTCAACTGTAGAATGCTTACTTCTAAATCCGAATTGATGATCAGGGATGAGATGCCCTTCTTCTATAACCGGCTGTATTCGCCTAACCAATATTCTCTCGAACACTTTGGATATAATTGGAAGAAGCGAAATCGGTCTATAAGAGGTTTTTTCATTCGGCGGTTTTCCAGGCTTAAGGACCATTATAACTTCGGCGACTTTCCATTGACTGGGAACATATTCTAGTCTAATTGCGGCGTTTATAATGAACAGAAGCTTAATTAGAGCTTTTCTTGGTAGTGCTTTAAGAACCTCTCCCGTAATTAGGTCGTATCCAGGAGCTTTCTTAGGTTTAAGTTTCTTTATTTCTCCCTTAAGTTCGGTGAGCGTTGCATTTCTTATTACGCTATTGTCTATATACGACGTATTTATATTTTCAATAAGAGCTTGTCCATCAAACGGTTTGAAAGTTTCTTCCAGGTGGGCGGCAAAAACTTGCGCTTTCTCTTTATCATGCCTCGCCCATTCGTCTTGATTTTTCCTAATTGGCGCGGCTTGAATTTGAGGTTTTTTAATACCTTTTATAGCCTTCCAAAGCGAATAGTTAGAATCTTTTTCTGCCGTTAAGCTTTCTAGGTAAGTTTGTATTTCATTATTCTTAAGGTGTTTAATAGATCTTTTTAGTGAGTTGCACAAACGGTTAAGATGTGCTTTATGTTGCGGAGCCCGAGTTTGTTGCCATCTTTTACGCGCTTTTCTCTTCTCCTTAATCATCTCTTTTATTTCCTGCGGATAAATTTTAATGTAACTGGCCGGGGTTCCCTTTAGTTTGGGAGTATTCTTCCACGCGGCATCCTGTAAGATTTCGACGAAGCGATCTACTTCAACTTCAAGTTCATAGGGCGTTGTAAGTGATACGCTCAGCTCAATATTTGCTTCAATATCTTTTTTAAAGCCGTCCCAATTAGTTTTCGCCCCAGTTAATCTGGCCGGTCCTACTTTTTTAATCAAAGCTTCGCTTATCGTCATAATGATTGGAGAATGATCAGAGGAGAGATCAAAGCTTTCTTCAACTTTTATACAGTTGCTAGATATTCCTTTAACAACAAAGAAATCAATCAGATCTGGTATCTTATTTCTGTCAGTTGGCCAATATGTTGGTTTACCCGTCGAGTAAAAATCACAACTGAATTGCATTATAAAGCTTTCTACCTTTCTGAGAGGCGTGCCTTGAGCCCCAGAAGGGGTGTTTCGCGTTGAAGTCACCACCAATAATAAAATTTGGTTTAAGGAAGTTGAAGATGTTTGTGAAATCACTTTCTCAAGTTTACATCGCAGTGGACAATATATAGACGAAATGTTGAAAGCAAAATGTCTATTTCTAACGCGTACCGTGGTTACTTGCATTGCTTCTAATTCAATTTTTATTTCCGCTGAGTGTTCGATATTTTCTTTTATAAACAAAGATGATCCGCCTCTGGCTCTTTCCGATGGGTGAAAGGCGTAATACCCGCTATATCCCCTTATCTTAATATTCGATTGCTTTTTCAGATGAGTTTCACAGACCAAGCATATATCAATATCTTTCTCTCGCATAAATATTTCTAACTCGTCGAGTCTTTGTATGAGCCCGTTAGCGTTCCAAGTAAGAATTTTAAGCGTTTCTTTCATATTCTGGTTGAAGTGCGCGTGTTATGAATGTTGTTTTCTAGTGCAACTAGTCTCTCGAAAATTAGTTTATTTGTTTTGCATTGCTCTTCAAGTTTCGCAAGAATTAGGGAAAAAACATTGGATACATGATCTTCTGAACTACCTCTATCACTATTTTTCAATGTCGCAACTTGAGAAGGAGTCTTTACGTTAAAGTTTGGACGGTTTCTTGCTTTGATCTCCCGTGAGTTGTCGGTCGTGTACGTACCCTTAACTGTCTTCGCCGCTTGAGCATAAGACTGCACGCCAATATTCGGAGATTTTGCTTCTGTTACCTTATCTCTATTACTTTCGGATTTTTTATCATTAACCGATCTTAAGTTAATATTGACGGACTTTCTATCTTTCGCTGCTTTTTTCGTAGCTATTTTGGGTCTGTTCTTGATTGGTTTCATATTCGGACGCATCGAATTTTTTAGCGTATCGCGGCGTTTTTGAAGCTCTTTCGCCACTTCGCAACCTCGATAGTTCGCAGGATGTTTTCCTTTGCAATTTATACAAGTGGCTGGGGTTTGCTTGTTTAGGTGACACTCTTCCGAGAGATGTTTACCTGCGCATTTGACGCATCGCGGCTCTTTCTGGCAGTAAGTCTGCGTGTGATTGAAGCCTTGACAGCGCTTACACTACGGGATCGATCTGGAGGTCTTACGCATGGGTTCGATTTTGACCACGATGTTTAGAATAGTCTTGATACCATATATAATATCTTTATTTTCGTCTTTATCAAAACTAAGCATGAATAGTGGAAGACCGCGCTTTACCAATTTTTCATGATCTCCCTCCGACTGTTGCTTCTCCTTCTTGATAATATTGACGGCATCAAGAATTTTAAAGCCTTTGTCTTGAAGGTCGTGCATTACATTTTCTTTAGTGCACGAGGGGTGGAGTCCCCTTGCTACAACACGCAGTGGTCTTTCTAACTTATTTTCATAAGTATACCACTGAATCTTTTCGGCATTCAATTTTTTAGATACTGATCGGTAACCGTCGGCATCATCGACATTGATTTTCCATGTATTGTTTCGCAGAGATGTCACCTTAAACTTCGAAGCCAGAGTTCCTTTAAGGAGGCAATGCAACTTATTATAGTCCGTAATTCCAACGACGTTTATCGGTGGCGGAGGACGTAATTTTGGTTGTTGTTGCTTTTCTTGCATCTCCTTGCGCTTTTCATCTTTTTGTGGCTCGACTTCCGGTGAGGAACCAGCTTTTCGTTTTTTGCTAGGTCGTTTCTTTTCGACCCAATTCGTTTCGCGTGTTAGCTCTTCTTCATCCGTCTGGTATTCGCGACTAGGTGAGCGATGTGAGCTAACTGTATTTTCTTTTTGTAGGTACGTGTTTTTTAGGGCATTATTTTCTTGCCTGAGTAAATCTACCTCTTTCTTGAGCTCACGATAGAGTAGCTCCATTTCGCTAAGCTGGGTACGGAGTACGTCGTTTTCCTCCTCAATGCTTTTAGATTTCGCTGAGTCCCGTTTTTCACGCGTTTGCGCTTCCGGCGGACTTCTTTTTCCGGAGACGTTCGATCTTGTTGGTGGAGATCGAGATACCCTTGTACTTTTTGAGAGGGGATTTATAAGGTGCAATAAATGGCTCTCCCCAGAATCCGTAGAGCCGACCTCCGAAGAGGGTGGATTTTCCAGTTTACCTGGACTGCCACCTGGGGTATTTAAATCTTTTGTTTTGTTCATTGCATGTTTTTTGTATACGCCATACTCGGTATACGGAGGGTGGATTTTAGTCGCCTCTTACGACAGGCATGCCTACCTCGGGTATATTCTAACCCCTACCCGAAGGGGGTAGGGCGTAAGTGGTTAGTGTGTCGGATCACTATGTACGTATGAGGTTCCAAGCTCGAATCCCAGAAAAAAGTTTTTTCACGGTCCCACCTCTCGCAAGCGTCTGACAAACCTCCGAGAGTATTGTTGTCACGAAAAAGCTTCTCAAATCGCCGTTCGGATTCGGCATTAAACTTGTAGGTCCCTTCCATTCGTGTGAAAAATATAACGCACACAACATGAGTGGTTGCGAGAAGTTAGGCCTTGGCACTTTGAAGAGCTGTTGCGCAAAATATTTGTATTGGTATTGATGGCATCCATGCCGAACTATTCTAAGCGCCGCCAAACACATCGGCTGAACTACTACACCCGCTCATACGGAGAGCGTGGGCAAATGAACAATTTAATGAAGCTTCCGAAAAAGGAAAATCTGATGAATTGTCGAAACTGTAGAGGTATATGCGCTCTACCGACTATAGCCAAGATAATAGCTAGATTGTAGATTGTTGTTAGAGGTGGGATTAGGTCACCTTATAACTGCGGCCACATTGGGTCTATTGTGATTTCATCTGATTTTAAAACTCACTCAATATGCCCGATTTGGTGATGACCTCTATTATGCTTTTGAGTGAGCTTGCAGAAAGATGTTCTGGTTCAAGGTAGAACTTACCTAAATAACGATGACGTCTTCTGATTACACAGTTACAGTGACATTAGATATGTTCTGCTAATTCTTCGTCTTCGTTGCACATTCTGCAGATATTGCCTTCTGCTATTCCCATAGCCATGAGATGTTTTTTCACTCGATAGTGGCCTCTAAGGAAACCTGTGGCTATTCGAATCTGACGCCTAGTCATTTTTTTTTTTTTTTATAACTAGCGCGTGGCTGGATGGAAAAATGGGGGAAAGAAACAGAGGGAGTCATATAGCTGGAAAAATTGTTGGCTCTGTTGACGATGATTTGCCTATGACATCGATTATCGGGAAAAAAATACTGCATAAATATCTCCCCAGTTATCTGGACGCCACCCCCCGGAGTTTTAATGAAGCATAAACAACTGAGCTTCAAAAACCACTACACCAAAAAAATTCTTTCCCTCTCTCTCTCCATCTATTTTTTCCAACGCCCGCACTGTGTGTAAACATGTTAAGGGTATATAACCCCTTAAATGCCGGTTTACGTTGGCCTTAAATATTTGAAGGTTGTATTGATTAGGAAATTCTGAGGCAGGTAGATCGTTCCACAAACGTTTTGTTCGGCTTATAAACGAATCCCTGTATTTCACAGTATGTCCCAAGTCGGGGTTGAGGGTAAATTATTGTGCATTCGAAGCGTGACGCGTATTGCGGGTGAACTTTTGAAGGGGAGGAATGCAACTGGCTATTTCGCTGGAGGAGTTGTTTTGTTCTTTTGAGGGAAGTATTTGGCAGAGAGATCTTGGGTTGTGTGTTACCTTCAGTTTTCATCCAGTAATGATGCGCTTTTTCTTTTGGCCAATTTTTAATGCAGCTTTTTGCCATACACACTGCTAATCCACAGAATGGTTTTAGGATCATTAAGTTCGACGCAGCTTCTGTTCTGGCTAGCAAGTCAACCTTTTCATTTCCTTTATATCTGCTGTTTCCTGGCACCCAAATGAGATGAACTCTATAATATAAGCAGTTGAAGGCAGTACCATACAAGTTTGGATGCTATTCCATAAGCCTTAATTGCCAGTAGAGCAGGCTTGCTATCTGATAGAATATAAATGTTCTTGTTTGATACATCTGTTTACATTTTCTCTGATGCAAAGTTCTACAGCGAATACGTCGGCTTGGAATACGGAGTTACTGTTTCCATGCACGAGTGAATGTAGATTTTCGTAATAGCGACGTAAACTTCAGCCCCATCTCCTTCATCTTTAGCTAGAATCATATTAAAAAGCATTAAGCAACATTTAGATTCAACATCTACTGTTTATCGACTTCGAGAAGGCTTTCGACTGCTTGAATCGAGATGCTATCTGGTTGGCCTTGCGCAGGAAAGGCATTCCAGAAAAACACATAGCTATTATCAAGGCTGCATACGAGGGAAGTAGGTTAGGTTAGGTTAGATTGGCTGTCTGCACCACGATGCAGACACACTTAGACCAGTAAAAGTCCATTATGATGCCAAGGATCTACCATTAGACCGCTCAGGTACTAATAAAACCAACCGGAGCTTTTGATGAAGCGATGGATGTTCATGACGTCTAAGGACGCCAAATTGCTGAGGTCGTCAAGGAAGGGAGCTCCTAGATGGAGCATTCTTTTGCGTGATAGAGCAGGACATGTGCATAGGAAGTGAAGTATAGTTTCCTCCTCCTCCTCGTCCCTACAGCTCCTGCAGAAGTCATTGGAAAAGAGGCCAAGTCTTTTGGCATGTTGGCCGATTAGACAGTGTCCGGTGATGACACCGATAACGCAGCTGATCCGTAATCGCTTTAGTTGAACCAACTCGGCACTACGTTTCTGGTCCAGCTTAGGCCAGATCTGCCTCGAAATGTGACACGTATAGCCAATATCCCACCTAAGGTTGGTCTTGCTAATAGCGTTCAGCTTCAGTAGATGCTTACATGCAGCGAGGGGCATACCAAGGACTTGCCTATCTGGCAGAATCCTTAGACTAGTAGCCTGTCTAGAGAGTTCGTCCGCCCTACAGTTTCCTGGAATGTCTCTGTGACCTGGCACCCAGCATAGGTGAATGGTGAACTGCTCTGTCATCTCTGTAAGAGACAAACGGCAGTCTAAGACGGTCTTTGAAGTAAAGGAGCACGATTCCCGGGACTTGATAGCCGCTTGACTGTCAATGAAAATGCTAATATCGCTGACAGATAATACATTACATTTCAGCCAAGACAGGGCTTCCTTAATCGCCATGATTTCCGCCTGAAAAACGCTACAATGATCAGGGAGGCGGAACGAGATGCTCAGGTTGAGCATACCGGAGAAAACATCACAGCCCACCCCACCTTTGGTTTTAGAGCCATCTGTGCAGAAGTGCACCGAATTTTCATCATCAGGGGGAGAGCCATCCCACTCATGCCGTTCAGGGATACTCGTACGGAAGTGTCGGCCAAATCTCAGTTTTGGTGGGGTGTAGTCCGTGTTTTCATGTGTGAAGTTGAGAAGATCAAGGATCGAGGAGTTGCCAATGTGATAACTAGACCACTGAGAGGAGGCTTTAAGACGAATAGCCGCACTGGCAGCAGTCTGTCTGCCGAGGATATCCAGGGGTAACAGGTTGAACATAATGTTCAGTGCCGCAGAGGGGGTAGTTCTTAGAGCACCACTGATGCACATTCAAGCGGATCTTTGCACTTTAGCTACCTGAGAGAGGTGAACAGCCCTGTCAAGAGCAGGCCACCAAACGATCACGCCATAGAGTAGTATAGGCCTGACAACAGACACGTAAAGCCAGCGAGCGAGGGAAGTAAGTGTCACGTCTTGCATAATTGTAAGGTGTTGGAGGATTTTGAAGTCCAAAGTGGAGAACGTCAAGGGTGCAGCATGGACGGATTGTAACAATGGAATTCGATAGACAATGACAACTTATCTTAAACACATCGACTACGCTGACGATGTCTGCCTACATTCACATCGGATAATGGACCTTCATCTGATGGCCTAAAATGTAGAAGCTGATGCAAAAAAGTGAGGCTTAAGATAAACACAGCCAAAACAAAAGCCTTGAACACCTCTAACATCGACACTCAACTCAACATTGCCGGACAGGAAGTTGAGGAAGTAGACAACTTTCTATTCTTAGAAGGTGTGGTCTCGGCTGGCCGCGGTGGCACCAAATTGGGAAGACAAAAGCTGCGTTTGGAATGCTATCAAAAGTCTGGAGAAGCAATGTTCTCAATTTAAGAACCGAGCTACGACTGTCCCGCAACAACGTAGAATCAGTACTGCTGTATGGATGCAGTACTTGGAAGGTGGATACTACTATCACACGCAAGCTGCAAACCTTCGTAAATAGATGTCTAGGAATCATATTGAGGATCTTCTGGCCCAGTCGTATCTCTAATAAAGAACTTTATCTGAGAACGGACCAAGAACCCATAGGCAATACTGTGCGAAGGACAAAAGGGGCGGTAGACTGAACACATCCTACGGTGCGGCGATATCTGCATTACGAAATACGCCATGCAATGGATTCCACTTACCCAGGCAGGCAGAACTGTTGGACGCCCTAGACAAACGTGCTGCAGGACAGTCGAGGAGGAATCAAACCTTTGAGAATGAGTTGGAGTTGGCGATGCGAACAAGATGGCGCGCAGGCGTTGTTGACGCCCTATGACCCTCGAAGGGTGCAAGGATTTATGTAAGTAAGTTATCCTTCGTTCGATTGAATCAGTCAACCTACCTAGTCAACACCTTATACACAGCAGTACTTAGAGTTCGGTTGAATCAGTCACTCAGGCACAGCTATTCTCAGTCAGTATCCTGCTGAGAAAGATTAAGGTTCCCCAGTAACCGGTGATTCCTCCGGTCCTACTCTATGTGGTATCACAATGGACCCAAGTAGTCTAAGTGTGTCCTGACCTTGTCAGGATAGCCACCTTACCTAACCTAACCTAACCTAAGTTATCCTTCATGAGGATTTTTGGGGGTAGAATGCTCAGTTGGACTCTCCATCCTTCTCGATCTGACTTGATGCAACCATTTATTCCTAGACTTACCAAGAGGTTGCTTACCTGAGGCCACTGCATCAACATTAAGTGAATCGCGAACTCTACTCTACTCGAGCAGGAACCTCATTTTGGCAGCTTATATCCGCGATATTATTCTTTCGGTCACTACCCAAATTTCATTACCATTCATACAGACAGTCTGTTTAATTTATTTTTCAGCTCCGCGATGCTTATCAGTTCTGTTTAATCTGTATGATGCCCCTGACCAATCTCCATAGCCCGAATGCTTAGATTGAACCCAAGTCTTACCTTTTTCGTTCCTGCATGGAGTCTCAGACAATCTTGAACGCTTGCTTAGCATCAAGCCAGCGTGAAGTGATTTAGAAATTCGACCGTCACCTCGTGATAAGTTAGGTTAGGTTAGGTTGAAGTGGCTGCCAGCTTACGCGAACACACAAAGACCAAGGAATGTCCGTTGTGGTACCACGAAGGATCTTGTAAGCCCAGCTTCGGGCTCGTTAGAACGAATTAGAGCTTCTAATGAAGCGAAGGAAGCTCCTGATGTCTAAATCTATCAGATCGCCTAAATCGTTCAAATAGAAAGTTCCTAGGTGAAGCTTTGTCTTATAGGAGAGAGCTGGACACACACAAAGAAGGTGAGGAATGGTTTCTCAGTCTTCTTCGTCTATGCAGCTTCTCCAAAAATCATTTGAATATACGCCAAGCCTTGTTACATGCTTGCCTAGTAGACAATGTCGTGTAATTACACCTATAATAGAGCCAATATGCAATCGATTGAGAGAGATCAATTTCTTAGAGCGTTTCAGATCTAAATTGGGCCAAATCTGCTTAGTCGCTAGACATGTTGTACCACTTGTCCACCTAAGATTTGTTGTTTCGATTGCATCCAGCTTGAATTTAAATTTACAAGTAGCGATTGGTATACCTAGATTATCCTTGTCTGGAAAGATGGGTACACTTGTTCCTATTCTGGCGAGATCCTTAGCCTCACAATTCCCCGGAATATCCCTATGCCCCGGCAACCAACAGAGGTGAATATTAAACTACTCCGACATCTCCGCAAGAGACGAATGGCAGTCTAGGGCTACTACTGAATTTATAGGGATTGATTCCAAGGATTTGGTTGCAGCTTGGCTATCTGAAAAGATGCGGATGTCCTTAGCGGATATCACGTTTTTCTTTAGCCAAGATAAGATCTGCTTAATCGCCATTATTTCCGCCTGGAACACGCTACAATAATCTGATAGACGGTAGGAGAGCTTAAGATTAAGCCTGTCAGAGAAAACACCTCCACCAACTCCGTCTTTAATTTTTGAGCCGTCAGTATAGAAGTGGATCGATTCATTTTTAAAAAAAGCCTCTTCATTCCAGAGTGATCTGGAAGGGATGGTGACAAGGAAGTTGTTGTCAAAATTTAGACGTGGGATGGTGTATTCCGTGTTTTCGGGAGAGATTGTGAATCTATTCAGAATCGAGGCGTGGCCAAATTCTTTCCTTGGCCACTGTTGGATAGCTTCAAGGCGAACGGCTGCACTAGATGCTATTTGCTTGCTAAATATATCGAGGGGTATCAGATGAAACATGATGTCCAGTGCCATAGAGGGAGTTGTACGTAGTGCACCGCTTTTGTACAGACAAGCTGTATGCTGGACATTGCTTAGATAGTCGCGATTTATAGCTTTGTCTAAGGCTGTCCACCAGACAATCACACCGTATGTGCGTATCGGTCTAATGACCGAGATATAGTTATAGTTCATTAACTACCAATGAACTATTGACAATGTCACCTTGAGATAACAGATATAAGATCGTAAACAGCGCTTACAAATAAAAGCGGCTTCTCTGTCATGTCAACACCATAGAATCGCATTGATGGATTCCATTGATTTCGGAAGGTTAACCTGCAAAACTCTCTGGCTATCTTTTTATACCATAATTCACTTCTTTCAGTGTATGCCATTCTAGTTTTTGATTAATGTGGTGCAATTAGGAAATTCTCACTCAGTCACTGCAATTCGCCCTCAAGACATTTGGTCGTCGTCGTCGCCAGCCGTCGTCGTAATAGTCGTCAAGAAATTGAACAAAAGCCGAGATCTCGAGATGTAATAAATAAAAACTATGCGCTGCTGATTAATGTTGATTTATTTTACGATAAAACCAGATCAAGGGCATAAAAATCAGTCAGCCACTGTCTCTACTCGATTTCAGCTCCCAGTGCGACTCCCGAAATAAGCCCCAAAAGCTATAGATATATATTGCATCTTTTAATTTTATTTTCCGTCCTGATTTTACTTTCACACAACACTGAGTAGATTAATCAATTAATCTCTCTTCTCTCTACCTACTCACATCCCGGTACGACGGACGGATTGACGAGCATCATAAGATTAGCTGCGTACCGTATCTAGAAAATCGGGGAAACTCTTTCCTCATCTCAGTTCAATTAAGTTCATCTGAACGCAAATGATCGAGAATTTAAGTTTTTTTTTTTATTACTTTCTGTTCTTGTTTTATTCTTTTGCGAGAAAAGCTGTTGAACTTTACGAAGGCCAAGTCCGTTTGTTCTCCTTCTACTCGTAGTTGTTCTTATTTTCGTATTTCTATTCTATTAACCTTTTCTTTTCTTTTTTTTTGCGCCGATTCGAGGTGTTCAACGAAAGCACAAGGTAAGTGAGTGAGATGAGATACTCAAGATACATCAAAAGACGCACACATTGCGGGGGGACAGGTCTTGAGACTTTTTGCGTTTGGCGAATGCCAGCGCGAAACCTGTGAGAGACGACCGTGCCTACTTGAGGAGTGACACTAATTTTTGTTGTGGGTTGGTCTGGGTTTGGCTGACTGCCGGCAATAGCGTCGGAGTATCTTTATTATTATAATTATCTCCGCGCATCTTTTTCAGTTGATTTTGTTTACAGAACAAGCTTAGCGCAGAGCTTATGTTTTGGAAGTCATGACAAAGTCATAAGTTTGATGTTATTTTATCCAAAACGTTTGCTAATCAGATTAGTTCCGGCAAAATTAAAATGACTTTCAGTTTGGAAAGAAATTCCAAATTTGTGAATCGAAAACTCCATTTTTGGGAGTATTCTGTGAGCGAAAGTGAGTTAATACAAGGTCGGTTTCAGCTCGCAGTGTATAGAAATCTGCTGAAGAAAGGTGAACCTCTAAACTGCACCAACTACAGATCTTTTCAACATCGCATATAAGATCATGTCTGTCGTTTTATGTGAAACCAATCGTCTAGAACCTGATAAGTCCTTATCATTACGGTTTTCGACTGGAAAAGTCCTCCATCTTCTTCTTCTTCCTTGTATCAGCGAGGTTATGATCCGAAAACAAGAGATCACAACCCTCCCACTTCACCGCATTTCTACTGATCTGCTTGTGGGGTTCGCCTATTTGAGCTCAGGAAATATCGGCAGGCCTGCCGATCACTCGGTTACTACGGCCAATGAAATGCCGATGTCGTCGCATTTGTCTGATGCAGGCGTTTACAGGCCTGCCTGACATCGCGATGTCTTTTTAACGTGCATTGATATTGCGTTTTTAACAGGGTTCAAATGATCTCTTCTTTAAACCTGGCAATACCAGTCGCGCTCTATTTTTTGTACGATGGTTTCCTTAATGTTTTTTTTTTCCAAGGGTAGGTGAAAAATCTTCCATAGACACTATGAGAATAGCAAGCGCGTGCTCATAGTAGTGTCAGATTCTTACTGACTAAAAAAACACCACCCTTCGATATAAATTAGTTAGATATCGCAACTAAGTATTAACTTATCAAGCAATTTTTCTATCATGAAATAAAGACTTTTGGCAGGTTTCTTTCCACTGAAAGATCCTGCATATTCCGCAATCTAGACGCGGTTAATCCTTATCTCGCCAAGTCAAAAGGTTTCGTCCTTTGTAGTCGGCGCAATAAATTGCTCACATCCAAAATTTGTAGGACTGTATTGTTGACATGTCCGATTAGTCGGTTTCTATGCTGTCTCGCGAAGCTTTTAGTTTCAGCTTCGATTGTCCGAATTCCGAGATCCCTGTGGATATAGGCGTTTCTAGTATACCACGGTGCTTGGACAATTTCTCTTAGCAATTTATTTTAAAAAGTTTCTAAAATATTGGCATTTGTTTTCTTGGTACAACCCCAAAGTTGTATACCGTACGTCCACACCGGCTTTAGCACTTGCTTGTATAAAAGTAGTTTGTTCTCAGTACTGAGCTGGAAATGTTTTCCGAGTAACCAGTTCATTTCTCTATATTTGATTTCGAGTTCTTTTCGTTTCATTTTCACGTGCGAATTCCATTTTAGTCTTGCGTCGAGTGTCATTCCCAGGTATTTGGCCTCGTTTGCAAAGGGTATTCGGGCCGAGTTTAGGAAAATTGGCAAGTCATTAGTTTTCTTGTAAGTGAAATTCACGTGAACAGATTTAGATTCGTTGAGGGCGATCCGCCAGTCCCTCGTCCATTCATTTACATTATTCAGTGCGTTTTGCAGTTTTGCAGTCGTTTCTTCGATTGTTTTACCTACTGCTAGGATAGCGGTGTCATCGGCAAATGTAGCAAGAATAGTGCCATCTTCGTTCGGTATATCACGAGTATATAGCAAATAGAGAAGCGGCCCAAGAACGCTTCCTTGCGGTACGCCGGCCGAAATTTCTTTGAGCTCGGAGTATTCGACTCCATGTCTAACACGAAAGATTCTTTTCCCGAGATATGATTCTAGAATATCGAGTAAGCATACAGGGAGAACTTGTCGTAGTATGAATTTCAAGCCATCATGCCACACCTTATCAAAGTCTTGCGAGACGTCAAGAAATACGCTTGAGCAAATCTTTTTTTCTTCAAATGCTTTCTCGATCACGTCAGTAATTCTATGCAGCTGAACCCAAACTGGTGGTCAGGGATAAGATTATTTTTTTCTATAACCGGT
This sequence comes from Brachypalpus laphriformis, assembly GCA_945910035.1. Taxonomy (NCBI): domain Eukaryota; kingdom Metazoa; phylum Arthropoda; class Insecta; order Diptera; family Syrphidae; genus Brachypalpus; species Brachypalpus laphriformis. The sequence goes on from OX246756.1 coordinate 44,318,044, forward strand.
TGGAGACGCCTTAATAATATCCTCTCGAAAATTTTCGATATGATTGTAAGAAGCGAAATTGGTCTATACGATTTTACCTCATTAGGCGGTTTTCCTGGTTTTAAAACCATTATGACTTCCGCAACTTTCCATTGGCTCGGCACGTGTTTTAATCTAAGTGCAGCATTTACAATATGGAGAAGCTTAATCCATGCTTTTCTAGGTAAAACTTTGAGAATTTCGCCGGTAATCAAATCATAGCCAGGAGATTTCTTAGGTTTTAGATTCTCGATCTCATGTTTGAGTTCCCTTAGCGTTGCACTTGTGAGCATCAAATCGTCAGATGATAAATCCAGCCTACTGCGGTTATCGTAAAGCACTTGACCATCGTACAGTTTAAAGGTTTCTTCCAGGTGGGCCGCAAACACGTCTGCTTTTTCTTTATCTTCCCTCGCCCATTCATTTTGATTTAATTTGATTGGCGGCGCGGGGACTTTGAACCTTTTGGTGCCTTTTACAGCTTTCCAAAGTGAATAATTGGAATCTTTTTTCGCTGTTAGACTTTCAAGGTAAGAGGCTATTGCACGATTCTTAAAATCCTTAATAGTTTCTTCAACAAATTGCACAGACGATTTAAGTGTGCTTTATGTTGCGGAGCACGACTCTGTTGCCAATTTTTACGCGCTTTTCTTTTTTCCTTGGCCAATTCTTTTATTTCCGGAGGATATCGCAAACCGTATCTGTCCGGCGTTTTCCTTGGATTAGGAGTATTATTCCAAGAGGCGAGCTGTACGATCTCAATGAAGCGATCAACTTCAACCTCAAGTTCATAGGGTGTCGTAAGTGGAACGCTTAGTTCAACATTATCTTCAATTTTGTTCCTAAAGCCTTCCCAGTTAGTTGTTCGACCAGTTAATCTCGCTGGCTCTAGGTTATAGACTAGTTTTTCGCTGATTGTTAAAATAACCGCGGAATGATCAGACGACTTCCTTAATATGGAAACTTCCATGGATCTTCGAACTTCTTATTCGATCAAGCTTTGTCACTCCTGCTGTCATGCGAAGCATCTTCATCTCAGCTGCCGTTAATTTACTCTCATACGTTTTGTACATCGTCCAACATTTTGAACCGTATGTGAGCGCTGGACGCACAACTGCGGTGAAGAGCCTTCCTCTCAACTTAGCATTTTTCTGTCACAGAAGATAGCGGAATTTCCCGCCACTTCATCCACCCTACGCTTACGCGATGATTGATGTCGTCATCATAAGTTGCTTTGCTATTTATCATAGATCCCAGATATTTTAACTTTTTGCAGTTAGGAAGAACTGTTCCATTCAAATAAATGTTTGGAATAGGCCTGAGTGGGTCAGAGAACGGGCAGCACAAGTACTCTGTCTTTTTTAAACTAATGCGATACCCATTTCCCTCCAAAACGTCCACCCGCACATCAACTGCTCATTGCAGGGATGTAGGATCCTCACTTATGATGGCTCCATCGTCAGCAAAGAACAACTGACGTATCTTTGGGTCCATTACTTTACCTTCAAGCAGATAATCAAGGACTGTAATAAAGAGCAAAGGACTTAAAACGCTTCCCTGGTGCACCCCTACCATGATTGGGAACTCTTCGATTACTCCAGCGGGGCAGCTTACTCTTGTCTTTGCTCCTTCGTACATGTCCATGATAATCTGTACATAGGTTTCTGGAACCCCTCGATGTCTTAGTGCCACCCATATCAGATCTCGTGGTTGTCTGTCGAATGCCTTTTCAAAGTCAACCAATACAATATGCAAATCCCTTAAGGAATCACGATGTATTTCCATTGTGATCCTTATACTTTGAATTGCATCTGTGGTTGATTTACCCGAGACAAACCCGAACTGATCATCAGATAGCCGTATTAGTTTTCGCATTCGGCCACCTAATACCCGCTCAATGATCTTCATGGTGTGTGACATCAGGTTGATCAGACGGTAGTTTTCACAGTTTCGCGTATCACCCTTCCTTTTGTACATAGGGAGAAGGTAGGTTACCCTCCATTGATTCGGCATCGGATCGCCTCTCGCAAATTTGGAGATGAGAATTCTGAGCCATCTGAATCCGACGTCTCCCATCTTTTTCCAGAACTCAGAGGGCATCTTGTCTGGCCCAATCGCTTTTCGTTTTTTGGAGCATTTGACCGCCTCACTAACTCCTTCGACTGTAATGTCGGGTATTTCTTCACAGTTAGGGGTGGCTCTTGAAAAGTATAGCCGGGGAAACTGTTCATTCAAAAGTTCTTCACAATACTGCCGCCATCTGTGCAGCATTTTGTCGTCATCCACAAGAAGCTGGCCATGAGCGTTGTTAATGAACTTTGGCGAACGAATCTCCTGAGCATTTCACTTTCTTTGGGTGGCTATTTTGAAGATGGTTGCGCTCTTGTTCATATCGTATCGCAGCTCCTGATTTGCATTAGTAACCGGGGAAGATATTTTCTCCGGCTCCCGATACAGGCCCTCGGTACTCTCTGCTTGAAGTTGGGCGCACTTCTTCTTCGCTTGTTTCTTGCAACAACTGTATTCCATTTCGAGGCGAGCTTTTTCGTCTCTATTGTTAGAGGGGCACTTTGACCAAGCGTTGAAAGCCGCTTTCTTCTCATTTATCACTTTCTTAGCTTCATTACTCCACCACCATGTTTCTTTGGCGTGTTGATGGTGGCCTTTTGAAGCTCCTAGCAGTGATTTGGCCTTCTTTAAGCAAGTTCGCTGTAGGGAATCCCACATATTTTGTGCTCTGCACTCTTCATCCTCAGCTCCGCTGATGGTGTGAGAGAGGTAATTTTTCATTACGAAAACAAAAGCCTCGCCTTTTTCTTTGTCCAAATTGTACCACTTGATTTTCTCAGACCCTTGTTTGTTTGCTTTTCTTCGGTGTTTTCATAAAAAAATGAGTTAGCAGGAGACGGTGTTGCCGAGCGATTGCCTCTCCCAGGATCACTTTGTAATCTTTTACCCGAGGCTTCATGAAACTGGCTACCAAATCTGGGTTTCATCTCCACCACTGCTGAAAGTGATTAGGTGTCGGCTTTGTTTGATGAACATGGTATTTAACACGATAAGACCGTGTGATTTGCACATACTTAGGATGTCTTTACCAGGAAGGTTCCTGGTGCCATATCCTACTCCTCCATGGCAGTCTTCATAGTCTTCGTTTGACCTCCCGACATGTCCATTCAAATCTCCTCCAACAAACAGAAACTCTTCCTTTGGGATGTTCTTAAGGAGGTTGTGGAAATCTACCCAAAATGCATCTTTATCTCTCTGATCGCACCCATTTTGGCGAGCATAATGCACAATATTCCACACCCCTGCATTACTAGTTTGAGAGATATCAAACGGTCGCTTCGAAATGCTCAAGATGTTACGAAGTAGCTCTACCTATACCGATTCCGTTCCTAGCCTTTTCCATTCCGTAGTAGAACATCCTGTAATCTTTTGTCCTAACATCCAAGAAACGCGCCCGATTTCCGGTGTTTTTCCATTTCGTCTCTTGGACACACAAGATATCCACCCGCCTTCTTTTCATCATCTCTTACAGCTCATAACTTCGACCGTTCATGCTTCCAACGTTCCAACTCGCGACCCTCAAATTTCGTCGAAACTGTTTCATTATTTTGCTAGCCCCCGGAATCCGTATAGCTCTGACCAACAGAACATTTCTGCTCGGTCCAGGATCAGTACCATGCACAGCAGTGGTAGTGCCTGGCGGGGTAGTGCCTTTCCTTTTTGCAAGTATTACCATAATGATACAGTTTTGCGATGGTGTTTGTTGTTTGACACGTGCATGCTCCTGTTTTAGTATTGTTTGATCTTTCGTATTTGACACCGGTGATCTCCAGTCGTGTCAACCCACGGACTTGCATGCACACTTGTGGGAGGGTTTTTAAGATAGTTTATGTGTCCTTAGGCTCACTTGAGTGTTATATTGCCTAGATCTGGTTTATCCCTTTAGTCGTCTTTTACGACAAGCGCTAGTTTTTGGGAGGCGCTGCAGTGATATTCTTAACCCGTCCCTGCACGGGACTTTAATGAGCTGTTGCGCTAAATTCATATTATAGTTACATGCAAGAGGTAGTTTTTTTTTTTTTTTTGGTTGCGCCAAGGGATGTGGTAATCTTTGAAAGATACTAGTAGCCCGGGCTACTAGCATGCACGATTCGCAAGCCCGAATAATCGATGCCAGGAATGCGCCTACGTACTAATCCACACCCTGCACACATCTACCACTCTCTCCGCGGGACTGCCGTAAGGTATCACTTCGCGGGGCTGATTAGCAGTTAATGCTATGCTTCTTGTATTGTTGCTTTAGCTCTCCTTGCTCTCTCAATTATTCGGAGCTCATTTTGTACATTCGTTATAAGGGTACAAATTTCCAGCCAATTCTCCTCTGACCGCAGCATTTGGTCTATAAGTAATGGTGGACTTGGCAGGTTATTTCTCCATTCCGTAAAGCGATTGCAATGGAATATTGCATGTTCTGTATCTCCCTCCTGGTCTGGACAATGTGGACAATGTGTGGGTGAGTTATCATGTCCAAATCTGTGTAAATATTTGCGATAGTCACCGTTGCAGTCCCCAAACACTCTCTTCGTCCAGACCCCAATGTTGGGGATCAGCTTGTAGGTCCATCTACCTTTTGTACTGTTATCACACCTGGCTTGCCACATAGCTAGTGATGTTGCCTTCTCCTCCGCCTTTATCCTCTTGACAATATCTGCTGACAATACCTCTTGATGACTCGAGGTTCTCCCTTCGTAGATCCTTACCATTGGGGATCATTCCGGCTATGACACAGGCTGCTTCGTCCGATGTTGTTCGGAAACCGCTGATTGTTCTTATCGCGCATAGCCTGCATGTGGACGATAATTTTCTCCGTATTTCTATCGTCGCTAACGCCGCCGCCCAAACCGGTGCAGCGTATAGGAGAACCGAGCTAACCACTCTGGATAATAGAATCCGTCTAGTATATCCAGGGCCACCGATGTTTAGGAGTATTCGTGAAAGGGCTGCCTGCAGTAGTGAAGCCTTCTTCCTCGAGTATTCCACGTGTGTTTTGAACTTTAACCTGTTGTCGAGCATTACTCCTAAGTATTTAACTGCTTCCTTGGTTCTTATAGTCTGAGTTCGCATATTCAAGAGCTTTTCGACTTGTTATAAGAACAGCTTCAGTTTTGTAGTCTGCTAATTCTAAGCCGGCGGATCGTAGCCAGTCTTTAATTTTTCCGATTGCTTCGTTTGTCGCTGATTCTATTTCGTGGATGTATTTAGCCACGGTGACCACGGCGATGTCGTCAGCGAACCCGATTATCTTAACTCCTTGTGGCAATGCTAGCCGCAGGACTCCGTCGTACATGATATTCCATAAGAGAGGGCCTAGCACCGATCCTTGTGGGACTCCTGCCGTGACGTTGTAGTATTTTACCCCCTCGGCGGTTTGGTACCTCAACTTCCTGTTGGTGAAGTAGCTTGTAACTATTCTCAATAGGAAGTATGGAGTATCCATTCTGGCTAGCGATCTCCTTATGAATGTCCAATTTGCCGAGTTAAAGGCGTTCTTGATGTCCAGAGTTACTACTGCACAGTATTTCTTTGTTCACCCTGGCCATCTTTCTCCTTGGATCGCTCCAGTGGCTTTGTGAACTACCGCTTTTATGGCATCAACGGTAGAACGCGATTTTCTAAGTCCGAACTGATGGTCTGACTGTGCTCCTTTCTCTTCTGCTACCACGAGCATACAAGAGGTAGTTGTAAGTAGTGAACCGAGAGTCTTACATCAATTTAGAATGACGAAAATCCGAGATTTTAAGATTCGCAAAGCGACTTCACTCATAAGTTTAGCTGCTAAAGATCGTATCGTACAGTCTGAAGGAAACTTCCAATGACATTCGAATTTGAACTCGATGATGGACGCTAAACTTGTCGTTATCATGCGCTGTTACTGAACTCATTCGGAAACAAGTGAATGCAAGTACGCTAGGGTATGTAATCTGTTCTGCAAAATATAAAAGACAGCTTTCAAAAACTATGCCAATACCGCTTTAGTAGGAGAGATTACATATGTCAGCTCCGGAGACAGACCAAAGAAAGTCGCCCTCAATTTGCCAATTAAAGCCCAACGATACCAAATGACTTTCAATGTGTTTTAAACAAGTTAATTGATTAATTAATTCAAAAGCTCATTTATATCTCTTGTTCTCTCGTAAATTGAGCTTAAAATCTCTTCTCTAATTAAAATGCAGAAGTAGATTAATTGGTCGGCCGCATTTGAGCCAATTGATTCTTTCTAAATCAAATACTCACTTAAGTGTAACATGATCGAGTGACTCGTTGCAAATTTGTCATTGTTTGTCCATGTCGGCGTCCACCCCACAGCGCGGTGCACACATGCAACTCACAGTGGTGGCAAGCCACTGGAAAATTATTTGCATAGTTTACAACTTTTTGTTGTATATCACCGATAAAATCATAAAAAAAAAAAAAAAAACGAACGTGTTTGCTAAAATAGTGGAGGCTAAAAGAACATTCAACACAAAAAATGGGAACAAGCAATTAAGTTTATTGCTCGGCCTCCCTGTTGTGTCTCCCCATAGTGTTGGGTGGGTGGGCCGCACGCTCCTTACATTGTTTCATTATAATTTATTTTGCTGTAATGATAGTTGTTAAATGTTTACAGACAGACACAATAAACGAATATTAATCGGTAATGTTCGGCGTATTGTTATTAAACATTATCTTCTTGCAGTGAATTAGCAATAAAAGGTTGCATTTTGTTACAAAAAAAAGCTTTTCCTATCGTAAAACATAGGTTTACTGTCGCATGCGATGTACAATATTTACGACCAACAATTGGATTTTTATGGCAATTTTTCGCCTTTCATGTGTTAGTCCTTGGAGCTGTATATTTATGGCTTTTGACATTTTATTGATAAATAAGACATTAACTGCTGTTAATTGTCTCTCGTACGATGTAAGTTAATACTTTATAGCTGTTTGCTTTTAATGCCAGAAATTAATTAGCAAATAGATGCCGACAATAATTGAATTCTTTTTATAATTACGACGTACAAGAAAAAGAATAAAAAAATAAAAAATTAATGCCCCGGGTGAGGCTCGAACTCACGACCTTAAGATTATGAGACTTACGCGCTGCCTACTGCGCCACCGAGGCGATGTAAACTGTCATTCTTATGACCAATGTGTTCGGTTTAGTGCTTTCTTTTTGGTTCTAGATCGATATTATTTGAATTTTTTGTCACAAGCTTTATTATTTTAAAGCTTTTTCTGCTTCGAAACTTTGAGTAATAAAAGCTCTGCAGAAGGAAAACAAAGTCAAAAGCTAGATTTAAAAGCAACTGGGTACAGCGATAATGCAACTGCGTAGAAAAAGTGTTTAGGTTGACAAATAAGCACGCAAGAGCTTTTTCGTTGACAAGTAAGCACGCATATATAAAAAAAATAAGGGTTGACAGCTAATAAGGAGCTTGTTGGAAAAGGGATTTGAATTGCAAAGGAATTAAAATAAAATGAGTCCAAGTTTGTTAATGATTGGAGAAGAAGCACTAACATACGAACAAATACACACGAATGTAAAACAAAACTTCAAACTCTCGTATGTATGGTATGGACTTGTTAGATAAATACAGGGTTGGCTGTAGGAAAGAGGGAGATCTAATTCATGAATTACACAGTCCTGCAAATTAAAAAGTTTTGTTTCCCTTTTCGGTTTCCATAGCCGATTATGGGGGTTTGGGAAGTTCTATTTACGAATCTGAACTCGGTTTTCTTTTCTATTACATCCGGATTTTTCACAATACAAAATTTTGTTAATTACACAATAGTTGAAGTACCTTAGTAAAAAGAAGTGGTAATAAAAAAAAAGTGTGTAGTTGATATATTTTTTTTTATTTATAGTGCATACGTCCCGCTTTCGAGCTTTGTGTCCCGCTGTCCCCAAAGAAAGCAAAATGTCCCGCTTTGAAAAAAGGCCACCCCAGATTAAACTTGTGTCGTTCATTAAACTCATTCAGTAAATGTATATACTAAAAATAATATTGCTCACGGATAGACTTCCAGAGACAGCACAAAAAAAAGAAAAACCAAAACCAAAAACAGAAAAAAAAACAGGCTTGAAATTGAAATACATAACTGGGTAGTTAATAGGTACTTTGTGCTCTGTCGCTCCGTGTACCGTGTCTACTATGTATCTACTCGTATAATGTATCGTTTGTTTGAGAATAAGAAAAATGATGAACGAACGAAACATACTTTGATCGTTTTAAAACTGAAACGATTGGATTCGGTTTGAGAGAGTTCATAGGGCGTTTTAAGTGATACGCTTGGCTCAATATTTGCTTCAATATTTTTTTTTAAAAGCCATCCCAATTAGTTTTCGCGCTGGTTAATCTAACCAGTCCTACTTTTTTAATCAAGCTTCACTTACGTCATGATGATTGGAGAATGATCAGAGGAGAGATCAAAGCTTTCTTCGACTTTTATACAGTTGCCAGATATTCCTTTAACAACAAAGAAATCGATCAGATCTGGTATCTTATTTCTATCAGTCGGCCAATATGTTGGTTTATCCGCCGAGTGAAAATTACAATTGTATTGCATACCCGCATTATAAAGCGTTCTACCTTTCTGAGAGGCGTACCTTGAACCCCAGAAGGGGTGTTTCGCGTTGAAGACGCCACCAATAATAAAATTTGGTTTAAGGAAGTTGAAGATGTTTGTGAAATCATTTTCTTCAAGTTTACATCGCAGTGGACGATATATAGACGAAATGTTGAAGGTAAAATGTCTATTTCTCACGCGTACATTTTTTCTTCTTCATATTTCTTCTTGCATTGATTCTAATTCAATCTGTATTTCTGCTGAGTGTTCGATACATTCTTTTACAAAATAAAGATGATCCGCCTTTGGCTCTTTCCGATGGGTGGAAGGCGTGATACACGCTATATCCCCTTATCGTAACATTCGATTGTTTTGTCAGATGAGTTTCACAGACCAAGCATACAACAATATCTTTGTCTCGTATAAATTTATCTAACGCGTCGAGCCGGTTGATCTTCCATGTAAGAATTTTAAGCGTTTCTTTCGTATTTTGGTTGAAGTGCGCGTGTTATGAATGTTGTTTTCTAGTGCAACTAGTCTCTCGAAAATAAGTTTGTTTTTGCATTGCTCTTTAAGTTTCGCAAGAACTAGAGAGAAAACATGGGATACAGGATCTTGTGAGCTATCTCTATCCCCGTTTTCCAATGCCGCAAGTTGAGCAGGAGTTTTTACGCTAAAGTTTGGATGGTTTCTTGCTTTAATCTCCCGTGGGTTGTCGGTCATGTACTTGCCATTAGCAATCATCGCCGCTTGAGCATAAGACTGCAGCCAATATTCGAAGATTTTCTTTCTGTCCCCTTTTCTCTACTACGTTTATGTCTTTCTTCATTACCCGATCTTGAGTGAATATTGACGGATTTTCTATCCTTCGCTGCTTTTTTCGTAGCTATTTTGGATCTATTTTTAATTGGTATTGCATTCGGACGCATGGAATTTTTAAGCGTATCGCATCTTCTTTGGAGCTCTTTCGCCACTTCGAAACCTCGATAGTTCGCAGGATGTTTTCCTTTGGAGTTTGTACAATTGACTGGGGTTTGCTTATTTAGGTGCCACTCTTCCGAGGGATGTTTACCTGCGCATTTAACGCATCGCCGTTCTTTCTTGCAGTAAGTCTGCGTATGATTGAAGCCTTGACAGCGCCTACACTGCGGATCGATCTGGAGCTCTTACGCATAGGTTCGATTTTGACCACAGTATTTAGAATAGTCTTAATACCATATATTAACATCTTTATTTTCATCTTTATCAAAACTTAGCATGAATAGTGGAAATTTACGCTTTACCAATTTTTTCTGATCTCCCTCCGACTGTTGCTTCTTCTTCCTGATAATATTGACACCATTAAGAACTTTAAAGACTTTGTCTTGAAGGTCGTTTATAACATCTTCTTTAGTGCACGAGGGGTGGAGTCCCCGTACTACAACACGCAGTGGTCTTTCTAACTTATCTCCTCGGCATTCAATTTTTGAGACACTGCTCGGTAACCGTCAGCATCATTGATATTGATTTTCCACGTATTGTTTCGGAGAGATTTTTTTTTTTTTTTTTTCGAGGGTAGGTGAAAATCTTCAACAAGACACTATGAGGATCGACAGCGCGTGCTCATAGTAGGGTGGGATTCTTACCCACTAAAAAACCTCACCTCAAAACAAACTTGTTTATATTTTATTACTACAACTAAGTACTCGACTTATCAAGTAGTTCTCGTTTCACGAAGTACGTTTTGCAGGTACCTTCCCAATAGAAGTTCCTGCTAGCTCCGCAGTTTAGACGCGGTTACTTATCGCGCTAAGTCTAAAAGTTTTGTTCTTTGTAGACGGCGTAGTAAGTTTCTTTCATCCAAAACTTGGAGGACTGTAATATTAACGTGACTTTCTAGTCGACTTTTATGTTTTCTCGCGTAGTTTTTGATTTCGTCTTCGATTGCTTTAATGCCAAGATCTCTGTGGATATCGCTATTTATACCATGGCGAATTTATAATACCTCTTAGCACTTTGTTTTCAAAAGTTTGTAAAATTTTAGTATTACTTATTTTGGCACAACCTCAGAGTTGTATACCATATGTCCATACAGGCTTTAGCACTTGCTTATATAAAAGCAGATTGTTCTCTACATTAAGCTTGGAATATTTTTCAAATAACTAATACATTTCTCGATATTTATTATCTAGTTCTTTGCGTTTTTTCTTTACATGCGTTTTCCATTTCAGCTTTGTATCAAGAGTCATTCCAAGATACTTAGCCTCGTTGCAAACGGAATTTGAACCGAGTTTGAAAAAATTGCCAAATTATTTATTTTCTTATAAGTAAAATTTACATGAACAGGTTTGGTCTCGTTGAGTGCGATTCGCCAAACCTTTGTCCATTCATATACTCTATCCAAAGCTTCTTGCAGTTTTTCTGTAGTATCTTCGACCGTTTTACCTACTGCCAAGATAGCAGTGTCGTCGGCAAATGTATCTAGCTCAGTGCCTTCTACTTGCGGTATATCACGAGTGTATAATGGATATAAAACTGGACCAAGAACGCTTCCTTGCGGCACCCCAGCCATTATTTCCTTAAAATCTGAATATTCGTTTCCACACATGACGCGGAATAGTCTATTCGTAAGGTAGTTCTTCAAAATATTATATAGGTGCTCTGGCAGAACTTAATACTGCGTAATTTAAACTTTAAGCCTTCGTGCCAGACCTTGTCAAAGGCTTGAGAGACGTCAAGGAATACGCTTGAACAAATCTTTTTTTCTTCAAGTGACTTTTCGATTACATTTGTTATTCGATGTACTTGTTCAACTGTAGAATGCTTACTTCTGAATCTGAATTGATGGTCCGGAATGAGATGCCCTTCTTGATGATCAATTTCGGAGAGATGTCACCTTAAAGTACGATGCCAGCGTTCCTTTAAGGAAGCAATGCAACTTATTGTAGTCCGTAATTCCAACGACGTTTATCGGTAGCGGATGACGTAATTTTATTGGTTGTGGCTTTTCTTGCAACTCCTTGCGCTCTCCATCTTTTTATGGCCCGACTTCCGGTGAGGAACCTGCTTTGCGTTTTTTGCTAGGCTGTTTCTTTTCTATCGAATTCATTTCACGTATTAGCTCCTCTTCATCCGTCTGGTACTAAGTGAGCGATGTGGGCTAACAATATTTTCTTTTTTGTAAATACGTGCGGTAAACAAGATGGTCCCGAGTATCGACACGTGGAATAAAATATCTTTATTCATTGAGACGGTACTCAGATCGAAAAAGAGAGAGGAGTAAATATACCCTCAGTAAGTTTGCCAAATCGATGAAAGCCTTACCGGCAAGATATTATAAACCCGCACCAGGAGAAAAAATGTGAAAAAGCCGGTCCCTAGAGGGGAAAGAAAACGACACCACTCTGAAGTAATGTATCCGGTTCCGGAGAGGATGGTGTCATGTTGAAAAGGGGTTAAAGTTGGTAGAAGTCTCGCACTTCTCGTGCGCATTTGCGTTTTTCCACTACCCCTTAGGCAGAAAAAAATATATACTTTAACTTAAAATAATTAAAAAAAAAATGTATGTTTTGCCGAAAGAAATGTATAGGTGTCCCGCTTTGAGAGGAAAAAATTATGGTCACCTTATGCATACATAAGAATAAGTATTTTATAACATTAGAAAAGCTTGTGGAACCTTATCTTTTTTCAAGGAGCGATTCCCTCTTGTGAGCCGTGTTTGGATGATCACTCTTTAACATCCAGCAGTAGTCTGCCATCATGTTCGTATTACATTTCCCTGATACCTACGTTCCATTTCTTGTATATCCTGATGAGATCTTTTACTTTGCTCTTCACTTACAGCTCCCAAGTTATCAGGAAAGTAACTTAAGTGAGAATGAAGATTGTGAAATTTGAGGGTCATCAGACAACCTTAAGGTGGGAATACTTCTTGTAAATACTTACATCCATCGCCCTGTTTACTTAAAGCTTTTACAAATTGTTTCATAATACTGTTACGCGAGCGCACAAATCGACACATAAAAATAACGCAAATGGAAATTCGGGCATTCGCCTAGAAAGCCAGAGCCAAGTATAAAACAAGATAGGCTGAAACCAAGGGATGAGTTCTTTATTGGCAGCAGTGACCGCGGCCACTAGAGACGCGCAGTTTTCAAGAAAATTGTACTCGATTTTTTTTTTTTTGTTAAGTTAATTTCAGAAAAATAAAACAAATTAAAAAACCCTCTCGGGAACCACAAATATGTTGTTTTTTTTTTTTTTTTGCCTCCATCATCCTTCGAAGCCTTGAAGTATTCGGCGTGATCGGCGATTTTTGTAATAATTCCAAGTTTTATATGCAGAGATGGTGATAAAACTTTTTCAGGTGGCACTAAGCTTTTTCGAAATATTTATTTATTTCCTGGATCCAAATTAGTTCCAGCCGACCATTATTTTCTCGTGTAATGTTGTATCCTGTTTCTGCTGTTCCACTCACATAAGAAGCACAGATATTTTGTAAAGCCACTTTGTTGTCCTAATAACATACCAAGTACCTTTAAGTCTCCACATGCAATCCACCCATGCTGGTTGTAGTTGATTTAAGTTTAAACTGTGATTAGATTTTCGTAACACTCTTTTAAATGTGCAGCATCGGCAATTGGTAGAGAAGAGTGGTTATTCTCATTATGGAGTAAATCTGTTTTTAAGCCTCCAATCGTTAGCATCGTGTTCAATACGGATATCTCTACCAATCCAGGAATGCTTTTACAATATACAAGATCTGCATCTTCATCAACAAATTATTAGAAATTGTTTTCTCTGTCCAGGAAAGTTCCAGGAGAAAGTAAGTTTTTCATTTGTAATCTCGAGCTAAGAATTTCTGCTGCATCTTTTGGTAGTAAAAATTATTGGATTCGCTAAATATGGTATACCCACGAGATAGAGGCAGTCATAAATGAAGCAGTATGCCGCATTAAAAATTGTTTAGTGACAGCCTGGCCCTGAGGCCGTCCTTATAACCAATTAAAAAATTATAGGATACGTCAACATTCAGATTGGAACAAGCAAAATAGAGTCCAAAGACGCCATCAAATACATTGGTATGATGCTAGTCAACCGGTTGAACTTTACGAACCATGTAGAATTCATGAGTAAAAAAGCCTTGGGATTCCAGGCAGCACTCTGCATGATCCTCCCAAATATCGGGGGACTCGGTTACGTCATGCGAATTCTACTCTCAAGGGTAATCACCGCGGTTCTCTTTTATGCGGCCACGGTGTGGACATAGGCATTGATAACAAAGATGATACGAAACAAATTCACTTCGGTATACAAAATGTTTGCTCTAAGAACCATAAGTGGATTTAGAACAATCTTGGATGAAGCATCATTTGTCATGGGCTAAATGGTCCCCATCGACATTCTCGCAGATGATATGCTGCGAATCTATTTAAAGAGATTCAATAAAGACAGAGAGAACAATAAAAGAAGAAGAAAGGTCAACATCACGAGCCAGCTGGCAGAATAGATGCGACAGTGCCACAAAAGACAGATGTACCTACAAACTTATGCCAAGAATCTATGATTGGACAAGTCGCGAACACGGAGACCATAACTATCACCTTAAACAGTTGTTATCCGATCATGGAGGACATTGCAAGTATTTACACAGATTTGGACACGATTTCTCACCGCTTTGCCCTGCGTGTCAAGAAGAAGAAGAATCGAGGAAATTTACAAAGCAGAAGCAGAAGAAGCAGCAACAGCTCATACAAAACGAATAGCATGACAGGCTATCCAGCACCTCGAAGTAATACATTGCACTTGTTCTCAGCTCCGGCCGGGTATAAGAAAACTTATTGCAAGTTACAAGTAATAGATATGCGTATGTTGTTGCGGTCTTTTTGTGGACCATTTCATTGTCAATAATTGTCTGATACATAGGTTAGGTTAGGTTAGGTTGAAGTGGTTGCCAGTTGAGATTCGCCAACACACTTAGACTAATAATAGGTCCATTGTGATACCATGTGAATCATGGCAGAAAATCTCTCTACCTACTCGCTAAGACCACTTTGAGCTTCTTATGAGGCATAGGAGGCTCCTAATATCAATATCTAAGCTCGTCTATGTCGTTGTAATAGGGGGCTCCTAAATGACGCTTTCTTCTACGTGAGAGAGCTGTGCAGAAACAAAGAAGGTGGGGAATAGCTTCTTCCTCTTCTTCGGCCAAAAGGGCTTAGCACTGTAGCATTCTTGCCTATTAGACAGTGTCCAGTGATGACACTTATTATAGCGCCGATATGCAGTCTGTTGAGAGAAATCAAATTCTTAGAACGTTTTAAATTCAACATCGGCCAAATTTGTTTTGTCGCTAGACATGTTGATCCACTTGTCCATCTAAGATTTGTACACTCGACAGCATCCAGCTTAAATTTAAGTTTGCGAGTAGCGATTGGTATACCTAAGGTGCCTTTATCCATTAGGATGAGTATAGTTGTTTCTATTCTGACGAGTTCATAGGCCTTCCAATTCCCTGGAATGTCCCTATGCCCCGGCACTCAACATAGGTGAATATTGAAGTGCTCAGCCATCTCCGCAAGAGACGATCGGCAGTCCAGAGCCGCAAAGGAATTTAAAGAGGTTGATTCCAGGGATGAAAAGATGCGGATATCTTAAGTACATATCTCGTTTTTCTTAAGCCAAGATAAGACTTCCTTAATCTTCATTATTTCCGCCTGGAACACGCTACAATGATCTGGAAGGCGGAAGGAGAGCTTAAGATTAAGCCTGTCAGAGAAAATACCTGCACCAACCCCGTCTTTGGTTTCTGACCCATCACTGTAGAAGTGAATTGTTTCATCTTCTAAAAAGCATCGTCCTCCCAGAATGATCTGGGTGGGATGGTGACGAGGAAGTTCTTATCAAAATTTACACGTGGAATGGTGTAGTCCATGTTTTCGGGTGTCTGATACATAATTTTAATATATCTTTAATGGTCTAGATAACGTCATCAATAAAAGCCATCGGAAACGGTATTTCCCTCCTCCAACTTACTTCACTTTTATCATCACCACATGGTCCCATTTTGATATGGGACATAACATAACCTATATTATTCAAGATGCAATGCCTAGTATATCACTGAGAATTAGCAGCAACCTTTTCGCAAGGAACCTGGCATTACGTTTTTAAGGTAAAATTGTTTAAAAATTAAGGGAATAGCACGTAAGTCCAAATAGATCCTTGTACTTGAAACAAAAGTTGCATGATGCCACGCCCATTTTAATAAAATTTTGCACCAAGAGAACACAAAGGATATCGTGCGAACCACTCTAGAAGGAAGCAAGTGCTTATTTAGAACCCAATGATCACAATT
Organism: Brachypalpus laphriformis; assembly: GCA_945910035.1. NCBI lineage: Eukaryota > Metazoa > Arthropoda > Insecta > Diptera > Syrphidae > Brachypalpus > Brachypalpus laphriformis. Next base: position 44,334,014 of record OX246756.1, read on the forward strand.
AAGGTAGACTGAAATACACATATATACATATATCTATCAAGTTTCAACTTTCTGTAAAAGGAATCCGTAAGGGCTGCACAGAGTAGAGTAGTTAGCTGCTGAAACCCATAAGTATCTCTCATTTCCCTATAAGTTGTTAGGTGACAAGTTTTTTTTTTTGTGGCTATTTGCTCGGCGCGCTCTGTGTGGCCAAGCCTTTAGCGTGCGTACTAAAAAGAGTCCATTCACGACACAACTTGTTCCTCCGACATAGTCTGTTCAACCGTCTTCTTATTCCTCAAGAAACTTTCATTCAATTTTTATCCAAACGTCGGACAGACCATAAGGCAACGCCACATACGAAAAATCGTATCACGTATGGGCCTTTCTTTTTGTGGTTAAAATTTATTTAGATTCGCTTTGTAACATCCCTGTTTTTATAGCTATCTATTCAAATGCAAGCTCAATGAATACGGAAATATTAAAGCTTGCGCAGAATATGTACATACATACTCGTATATAGAAAATAATACTTTCCTCGTAATGATCTCACCATCGAATATTGCATACAGCACATTATGTACGTATTTAAAAAAAATCTTGGAGATCACTTTAAAAAAAAGCGTCTAATCCTTTTGTACATGATCACTTTCTTCTGAGTTAAAGCTGCTTAATGCGCTAAAAAAATAGACGGTGCTTTTACAACTAAAATTGTTATCAGAAACAGAACAAATGTAAAGAAAGCTCTTCGTCAGAACAAGTCCTCATAAAAATGTAGGAAAGTTCATATCGATCGTACGACCATGACCTCGCCATTTTTTCCCTTGCCTTAGACAAAAGCTCTTTTTTTCCATTCCAGAAACAAGAAATAGTCTATACCTAGTTGTCTATTTTTATTGACAATATTTTTTTCATCTACCTACCTATGTATAAAAAAAAATAACTTTTAGATCGAAGCACGCTTAACGCTTAAATTGAACTTTCGTGCTTTTTGAGTGAACTTTTCGCATCCAGGAAATTCTATAGGTCCGCTTCTATGCAGATGCCACCGCTAGTAGCTTTTCATTCGGCTTTTAAACTCATTCGTTGATGGCTTGCTTATAATACCATTCGGTCGACTTTATTTTATCGGATAAATACTAAAGTGAATCATTAGTAAACTATTTCAATTGAATTCCGAACTATAATAGTAAAACGAAAATAGTTTAACGCTAACTATCAAATTACATATAACCGGGTTATTTGCGGAAGAAATTTATATTTATTGTTCAGCTTTTTCATTCTTTTTTGTTCAGTGACTTGTGTTGAAAGTTCAAAGAAAGTTTAAGCGGATATATAAACAGCAACAGCTTGAGAGAAAGAAAGCTGAGCTTGTAAAGCTGTTGTGCTCTCTCATACCCACCATCAGAAAAAAAAGAACACCATTAACCAAAATGAGCAACAGCAATGGCAGTACGGCAACGGATAACAGCCAAAATAAAAGCTCTGAGTCGGTTGGGGGCGGTGGAACGAAGAAATCCAGCAGGCGTTGCATGTTCGGATGTACCGATGGATCGTCAACGCTTTGCCGTTTCCCCGTCCATGACCCACAGCGGTAAGTAAATGGTCTTTTGTAGTTTCGTGTGCTTTCAAGAGGGGAGTCAAGCTTTTGATTGTTATTTTCTCCGTGTAAAGTGTACTTGGAACCATCTGCTTCTTGGCAGCTGTTGCTTTGCCTCTCTTCCGTTGTGCCTCTCTTTTATTCTTCCCATTTATCAGGGGTAACTGAACTTTCAATCGCATAACCAATCCAGTGTTCTGTCGTGTTTGTAAATCAGGAAGTTTCTATGGGATAAAAGAGAGGAAGGAACATTTCGCTTGCTAGTGTGTGTGTGTAGATGCATTTTGTTGTTTGACAACTTTTTTCTGATGCAGAACGCAGAGGGTTGTTTTGGTCGTGTGCACGTTTGAGGAGGGGAGTTGAGCACGGCGGGATTCTGTTTATGGTGGAAAGTTGCAGATACAATGCCGGTCGCATAGATGTGTGAAATTTTGTTTGTTGTTATTCCTCCCTGCAAGGGCAATGGAATAAAATATGTACATTTTTGGATGCAGAAATAGGTTGGGATTTCTTTGTTAATCCATCCGTTGGCATTGGAAGTTAGTACATACTGTGGTCTAGTTGAGTTCTATTCTGTGTTCAGTTTAATTTAAAATATTAGCTAAAGTATTTCTACGATTTTTGGTGAGAAAGGGGGAATACATTTTTTATTTTTTGTAGAATTACTAGTGTGGGATGGAGTTTGTTTTTCTCTCTTTGTTGTGATTTTCCATTTCTTCAAGTGCACGGTGAATAGTTCAACGACATTTGTTGTGCGTATTGATAGTTTGTTTACGCTTTGTTTATATGTGCATATGTATGAACGTACTACATGTTTGGTATGTAAGTGGTCGAAAAAGATAGTCCAATGTATGCATGTATGTTTGCATTTACTTTTCCATGCTATAGGGCGGACATGTGTGCATTTTTATATCATTTTCCAATACAATCACGGCAATTATAATGCATACTTCGTCAAGGTTGCGGCGGTGTTTGTTTGTGTCGTCGTCAAATCGATAATATTTTCAAAACAATTGATAGGAAAATGGCTGTAGGGTAGTTGCTTCCGTGTGCAAGTACAGTGAAACTTCTATTGATCGAATAATTTGTCAAATTACATTTTTATGCATAGGTACCTAACTCGAATTTTTTTTTATCACGAGTAGGGTGATGGCACCAGTAGTCAGCCCTTTAACTATTTTTTTTATATTTGAATGGTCTTTAAAAATCCGTTATTCAACTGTTTGATAGAGCTTTGCTAAATGTTTGGAATGTGTAGATTGGAAAATGCTAACCTAATTAATTCAGTTTGCTACTTAATTTAAACTATTAACAAAAAGAGCGAAGTAAATGAGATTCTTGAGTAGTCGGCCCCTTCATTTTCAGTAGTCGGCCACGTAAGAATCTAGTAGTCAGACCCAGTTCGTATTTCTACATTGCCATCCTCTTACCAACAATAAAAAGATCTTAAATTAATCTTTTGATTTTAAATAAATAACTAAAGAGCAGAAATGAATATTTATTTTAGTGACACTTAATTACTTCGGTGGCGCTACAGTTCGGGGTGAACATGGGCCTCAACCAACAAGCCTCTCCATTTAGCTTGGTCTTTAGCTAATTGCCTCCAACTGTGCACTCCTAGTTATTCGGCGTCCCCTTGAACTTATGCGCGCCACCTCCGGCGAGGAGGCCCTATGCTACGTCGTCCCTCCGGATAAGATACGCATTTTTTTGACTAGTTCGATGCCGCTGTACAGCTTGTAACGGGTGGGCCATCTAGTGATTTCTTTTTAAATCATAGGTTATTTTGACACTGACAGCTGTTTCCCGGTCGAAATCTTGACAGAAAGTCAGTATCATACCTCCGCGGAACGAAATGAGTCACTTTACGCTTGAACAACATTCGGAAATATTGAAAACTTATTTCCAAAGTGAGTGCTGTGTAGCCCAAACAGTGCGTTTTTTGAAAATAAGTTTTGGCCGAAATGAAGCATCCACCGCTGTACTCAAGTTTGTGCAAAAAGTTCGTGAGACTGGTATTCTAGTGGACAACACTCATGGTCCCCGTCGTCGTACGGTGCGCACAGGCTGCTGTAGCCGAGAGTGTGAGAATTAATTCACGAACATCAATTCGTCATCGATCTCAACAGCTCAACATTTCACGCACTAGCCTGAGGAGAATTCTGCACAAAGATCTGGGATTATTCACTTACAAGGTCCAATTGATTCAGCAATTGAAAGCGCAAGACCATCCGCTTCGTTATCGCTTCGCAGTTTGGGCCTTAGATCAGTTTGAGTTGGACAATGATTTTGGGCGAAAAATCATCTTTTCTGACGAGGCACATTTTCATCTCGGCGGCTACGTTAACAAACAAAATTGCCGCATCTGGGGCTCGGAAAACCCGCACGTTATTGTCGAGGAGCCAATGCATCCACAGAGAGTGACAGGTTGGTGCGGATTGTGGAATGGTGGCATCATTGGACCATTTTTCTTCGAAAATGAGGCTGGGAATAACGTTTCGGTCAACGGTGGGCGTTACAGAGCCATGTTAACGACTTTTTTTTTTTACTGAAATTGAAGACATGGATTTAGACGACCTCTGGTTCATGCAGGATGGCGTGTTTGCCCAACAGCCCATGCCACAATCGGTCTTTTGCGCACCAAATTCCCAAATCGTGTTATCAGCCGTCTTGGCGATGTCAATTGGCCGCCTAGAAGTTGCGATTTGACCCTTTTGGACTTTTTTTGTGGGGAACCGTGAAGGACCGATGTTATGCCAACAATCCGGAAACGATTCGAGCACTTAAGGCCAATATCATCCAAGCAATCCGTGAGCTACAGCCCGAAACCATCAACAAGGTCTTGGAAAATTGGAGTGATAGAATGCGCTACTGCGAAGCCAGCCGAGGCAGCCACTTGAACGACGTTACAAATACAAATATTTGGCGCAACAGCTCTTTAAAGTGCCAGGGCCTAGCTTCTCGCAACCACTCATGTTGTGTGCGTTATATTTTTCACACGAATGGAAGGGACCTACAGTTTAATGCCGAATCCGAACGGCGATTTGAGAAGCTTTTTCGTGACAACAATACTCTCGGATGTTTGTCAGACGCTCGCGAGAGGTGGGACCGTGAAAAAAACTTATTGGTGTTGTCTGGGATTCGAACATGGCACCTCATGCGTATTGATCCGACACACTATCCACTTACGCCACGGCGCCCACGACGTTGTTTTTCAAAATCAATGGGAATGTTTGCTCTTACTAATAAAGCCATAATACACGGAAAAAATTTCATTTTGTTCATTTTATTGCATTTTTAAAAAGAATCTTGTAGTTGGCCCACCCTGTATAGTCCGTCATTGAATCTTCTGCAAAACCCGTCAGCGCAAACGGGACCGAATATCTTACGAAGAATTTTTCTCTTGAAACGACCAAGGATATCTTCATCCTCTTTTAATAAAGGACTTTTAAAAAAGGACTGGGATGATCAAGGTGTTATATAGAGTCTCCTTAGTTGTTCGAGATATGGCTTTACTGTCGAATTGCCTTATAAGCCCCAAAAACAGTGATTGGCAAGAGTTATTCTTCGCTGATATTGTTTTTAGAGTTTATAGCAGAGCCAAGGTAGACAAAGTCTCTTACTATTTTGTAGTTGTAGCTGCCCACTGTAATGTTCTGTCAATTCCGTTGGTGTTGATTGTCCCTTCTTGGTGAGAGTATATACATACTTGGTTTTGCCCTCGTTTATCGCTAAACCCATTTTGGTCGCTTCCGCCTCAATGCTTGCAAACGCACCGGTTACAGCTCGCTGGGTTTTTTTTTTTTTTTTTTATAATTTGCGAACAGTCAAAGGGTTATGAATACCTTTAACATGTTTACACACAGTGCGGGCTTTGGAAAGGATGAATAAAGAGAGAGAAAAAGATTTTGGTGTAGTGGTTCTTGAAGCTTAGTTGTTTATGCTTCAGCTTTTCTCCGGGGGTGGCGTCCAGATAACTGGGCAGATTTTTCTTATTATTGTCTTTGCTTCTGATTCACAGTACTTTTTTCCCGATAACCGATGTCAAGGGCAAATCATCATCAACAGAGCGAACAATTTTTCCAGCCACATGACCAAGCTGCTACTGCCAGTGTTATGCCTTCGTAGTAATGTTCACAGAAGCTTTTGGAAAAGATCGGAATGACTTTATATATTTCATGAGAAATAAATAAATGCTTGCTAACATTAGGATTTGAACCTTGAACCATTAGCGTGGCAATTGACGACGTTACCACTACACCATTGCCACCCTCGTCGGCGCCTCTGGTTTTGGCTTGTGAATTCCGCACAATCCGTTCAAGTACAATATCAAAGAAGTCACATGACAGCGTGTCACCTTGCCTAAAACCTTTTTTGACATCAAAGGTTTCGGTGAGGTCATTACTGATCTTGATGGAGCAGCGAGCGTTCTCCATCGTCATCCTGCACAGACGAACAACCTTGGCAAGGATGTCAAAACTAGACATGGCACTGTAAAGCTCTTCTCTATAGATGTTGTCATAGGCGGCTTTGAAATCGATAAAGAGATGATGAGTATCGATTTGGATTTCTTGGGTTTTCTCCAGGATCTGCTGAAGTGTGAAGATTTGACTGATGGTGGACTTTCCTGGCCTGAAATCGCACTGATAGGGTCCAATCAGGTTGTTGATAAAAGGTTTCAGACGTTCACACAATATCGCGGAAAAGATCTTATAGGCGATGTTGAGAAGACTGATGCCTCTATAATTGGCGCAGTTGAGGGGGTCTCCTTTCTTGTGGATCGGGCAAACGGTCCTGAGATTCCATTCATCAGGCATACACCCGTCTGACCAAATCTTAGAGACGAGTTGATGTATGCACTCTACCAAATCATCACCAGCTGCTTTGAAAAGTTCGGCCGGTAAGCCGTCAGGTCCTGCAGCCTTGTTCGATTTCAGCTTAGATATTGCTATCCTCACTTCCTTTTGGTCAGGTGGACGGAAATATTGACTATCATCGTGCATGTTGAATGGTTCATTCTGCTTGACAGTGCGGTGTTGGTCTTCGTCGCCGTTATACAGTCTACAGAAGTAGTTTTTCCATATTCTCAGCACCGACTTTGATTCACTACGAGTCCGCATTCGTACCTTGGCTACAACAAGGTAATGATCCGTGTCTATGTTGGCCGCTCGGAAGGTCGGGAGATGCAGAATACTGGAGGGATGTCTTGCGTCGATCGCAAAATGATCAACTTGGTTGATCGTTACATAATCATTGGGCTGCGATGTCTGCTTATGAATATTGAGATGAGGAAACCATGTGCTTGCTATGGTGACATTTCGCTCCACAGCGGAATCAATTACCCTTAGTCCATTATCAGACGTGGTGTCGTGTAGGCTATGCTTACCGACTACTCTACCAAAGACGTCCTCCTTTCCTGTTTTGGCGTTAAAATCGCCCAATACGATTTTAACGTCGTATTTAGGACATTTCTCGTATGTTTTGTCGAGGAGGTCCGAGAAACACTCTTTGGTGGCGGGGTCCTTTTCTTCCGTGCGGGCATGAACACATATTAAGAGGGCCAGTTCCTTTAGTTATACGCCTAGGACGAGGGGCTGGGTACATCGGTGCCAGTAGTCCACTAAGAGAGTATGAGCGCTGCCGTTGGCCCATTAACCCTGTATGGTTATGCTTCGCCGAATCGACGAACACCTCTTTTACCTAATTTTTATTTTAAGTAAAGTAAAAATATCAGAATTTTTATTAAATCTGATTTATTCTATTAAAAGTAAGTTTAAGAGTTTTGTGTACCAATTTCAGGTTACCATAGTTTAGGGAGTAGGTAGGCTTAAGGTGGACTTCGTCGATTTGACGAAGCGTAACATTCAGGCCTAAGGACTCCTCCGCCACCATCTCTATTCCAAGGTCCTAACCAACATTGGAAATTCCTTACCGACCTGCGATCCGAATACGTCGAAGCAGCTCGCGCACGGTATTTACTAAGTTCAACCTGGACGTCTGTAAGAAATCAGCGGCATTCTTGCTGTCTCTCAGCAGAAAAGACTGTAGACAACTTATAGGCGTCTTGACAGGCCACTTCGCTTTTACCAAGCACGTTAACGTGTTAGGCTTAAGTGACACTACAATCTGCGACACTTGTGGAGAGAGCGACGACACCGCGGAACATTATCTCTGTGAGTGTCCGGCCTTTGCTCGTATCAGGTGGCAATTCTTCGGTGCGGATGTGGTGAGTGCTGGTACTGTAAGCTCCTCATCACTGAAGTGCTTGCTTGGCTTTCTTCGAAAGTCAAGGAAATTCCAATAAAATGGGTAAATCAGGGTTTACTCTCTGGCAGTACAATGGACCAGTTGTGTCTGAGTGCTCCAGTTTAGTGTTTCCTATCCCGACAAAAAAAAAAAGTTCAACCTAACTGGAACTGTAGACGCCACTGTTGACGTCGTCTAGGGAATTCGTCTGCTGCGGCCTGGAATAAGAAGAAGTGCTCTAGCGAGAAAGAACTCTTCCCCCTCTCTCATCTGCTGCCGACAAAAATCCTCCAAACGGCGTTGGTTACCCATTAAGGTACTAGACACCCAGCTATCACCGCGTGGCGGTTGAGAGTAGGAGGAGAAAACGATTGTGTTTCCATGACACGAGTTTGTGCTTAAAAATTAAATAAAAAAACGTGTTTCAAAAAAAAGTTAAAACTTTGTTGGTTTCATTAAAACTTGACTCCGATAGGTTTGATGCCTTTAAATAGTCGCACACCCACGTCTACTGGTTGGGTAATGTAAGTAGTGTTTGGTAAGAGCGCATATAAAATGATCCCATTATCGCGGAAAAATTCGCTGAGCTCCATCCTCAGGTGTGACCTGTGACCATCGACTAGAAACAATACTGGCCGTTTGATATTGTTTTTAGTAAGCCCGTCATTAAAACTATTGGCCACGTATTCGAAAAATGTTTCCGATCTTATCTAGCCCCTTTCTGATCTCCCTAGTACCCATTCAATGCCTTCGTCCTCGTCCTTCGACGGTATTATCAGATCATTCATGGAAGCTTCCACTTCACCTGCCTGGATTAATGTCCGGTAATGATGAACCTTGCAAACATCGCCCGAGAATTTGATATTCCTAATGGTACATAAAGGAATTCAAATTGCTGATCCTGTGTTACGAACGCCGTATACTTCCGAGAGTCTAGATTCATCGGGACATGGAATCCGTTCTTTAAGCCCAACGTCGTGAACACATTTTTTTTCACTTTTTCGAGGAAGTCGTTCCCTATAACCGCCGAGTATTGCGTGTCACATTCCCGCACCACATGGAAACTTGTTTCCAACGGGAACTCTTTCGCTTTACGCTTTACTCTTTCGTATACTTTCAACAGAGTTTTGAGCTCGCTAATGGTATTTGCCTCGTACAATACTGCCTTGTTTTGTCCGGCATCCGGAATTCCTTCCACAAAGTACTCTATTAGGCTCTCGTCGTCCAGCTCGACCGTTTTTCCTAACTCCACAAGACAGTAAAGATACCCCTCCAGACTCTCTAATGGTTTTTTGTGACGCTCTTTTAGCCGCCGATGAACATCTGCCGACGACAAATTTGTTCCAAACTCTTTCACGAGCCTTTCCTTTAGCACAGCCCAACTCCTAATCCCTACCTGGCATCTAAGTCTAGCGGCACCCCTAAGCAACAGTTTTGCGTAGATGAATTTCTGTACATCGTTCCACTCGACGGTAATGGCAGTTTCCTCAAACTCCTGGATCCATAGATTGATGTCCATGCAGCCCGATCCATCGACCTGAGTCACCAGCTCCTCAATGTCACGGAGCGTGAATGTAAGCCGTTCCGTCAATGGCCTTTGCGCTGACCCTAAATTTCTCTCTGCCTTTTTGAACCCATCTTCCTTATCATCGCCGCGAGATTACCCAAAGTGGTCCAGAAGCCTATCCTGTAGCATGTTCTTCAGTCCTGTCGTTTGTAGATTTAGTTGCATCAGTTTGAGTCCGTTCACTGTCAAAGTTTTTTTTTCTGTGCACAACCGCCGTCTATTTAGAATTTGATTATAACTTATTTCAGCTTAATTATCCCGGTTGAGCCGGCATTTGTGGGATACATTTAGCGAAGGATAACAACAAAGAATAAACTTCACTCGGTTGAAATATACTCTATTTGATTCACTGAATGCAGTCTGAGTGTGCGTATTGTAAAGTTGCCATCCCTTCAATCAATCAGTTGTTGTGAACTTTTTATTTTGGCCTGAAAGAACGAGAAAAACATTTGGGCATTGTATTTTTGTTTAAGGAAGATACCAGACAGCTTTCAAATTTGCCACTGATGAATGTTTGTACGATATGCCAGCAATGGCCTTAACTCCATAGGGATAGAATTCCCCTTCAGGCCTCCTTACATTGTAAAAATAAATAAGCTTTCAGTGCATAAAGCTCATGATTAAAAAAAAAAAATTGCAGCATTGCAAAAAGGAAATTTTATTTGTGTGCAGGACCTTGATAGAATGGTTTGATGGCTATTTGTATGTACTTTTAGACTAGTATTGGGACTGTACTAGAAAGAGACATTGCTTACTAGTTCTTCTTCTTTTATCACTTCAAGGTTCTCCCTTGAAGTAGCTTTTTCTTCTCTATTGCTGAGTACGCTCTAAAGTTTTAAGGAACTTTGTTATTTTTTTTTTATAAATAACTTCCTGTAAGCTTGTGTGTGCTTATGGATTCCCAAGCAGGACGCTGCTTATGAGAGCTTCTAAAAAATGAGTCGGTCTCAAACTAAAATGTTTTATTATGGGGGTGGTACTTTAATTGATTTAACTACAGGGTGGGGCAGAAAGAACTCCCCGATTTAAGAAGAACGTAGATAAGGTTAGGGTGGGGATGGCAAAGCGCGGGAGGTGGCGATAGACAGCGGCAATCGTGCGGTTTTCAATTGCCATAATGGTTTGGACGGGAGTACCATATACTGTGCGATATCACCTCTTCCTCAGCTCCAACTATTCTTAGCTTCATTAATGAACTTGATTTCAGCTGGTTGACAAATCCAAAATAATCAACCAGGGGATAGCACAAAAGATCTTTTTAGGTCGCAGTGCTACGCGGGTCATTCTCTGCCTCTCCTCCCCTCCTACCTAAAAAAAAAAAAAAAACTTACCGTGTGCGTTTGTTGTCGAAAAATTCATTAAAAATGGCGGTTCGCCGACTGCAACCTGGCGCGCTTTTCGCATACTCTGCATACACTGACAAAAAAAAAAAACAATACGCCTTTGGGTGTCAAACTTTAGAGAAACAGACTCTGCACTCAAAAAGAAGTCTCCTAGACGACCTTGTACTTCAACAGAAACGAAAAATGTGGCCGCTGTCAGGGTTTCAATTCGGCAATCTTCACGGCGTTCTGCACGCAAACACGCGGCGGCATTGAGCTTATCAAATCGAAGTGTTCGCAGAATTCTTCACCGTGAGCTGAAAATGCATCCCTAAAACATTATGGTTTCACAAGAACTGAGTGAACGAGATTGGGAAACCCGTACAGTTGCGTGTCGAGACCCCCTTCTGAACATTTCCCGCACAGATCTTTTAATGTGTACCGACGAAGCTCATTTCCATCTTTCCGACAAAATTTCCGGTATTGGTCTCAAAATAATCCCTGGGAACTTCTCCAGCAACCACTTCATAGTCCCAAGGTTACAGTTTGGTGTGCTATTTTTGATGTTGGTGTATGGGGTCCGCACATTTTTGGAGAGAACTGTGTTACCGTTACTGTAACTTCCCGTCGATATTGTGCGATGTTGGAGAATTTACTTACTTGCTAAGATGGCGCTACAGAGTTCGGGGTGAACCTGGGCCTCAACCAGCAACCCTCTCCATTTAGCTCGGTCCTTAGATAATTGCCTCCAGTTGCGCACTCCAAGTTGGTCGAGGTTCCCTTGAACTTGTGCGCGCCACCTACTGCGATGATTCCCTCTACTGCGTCGTCCCTCGGGGTTAGATTCGAAGACTCTGCCGGCCGAAGCGTTGGTGTCCATTCGCTCTACATGTCCTAACCATCTCAGACGTCTAATACGCAGTTTTTTGACTAGGTCGATGTCGCTGTACAGCTCGTATAGTTCGTGATTGAATTTTCTCCTCCAAAGCCCGTCAACGCAAACGGGCCCGAATATCTTACGAAGAATGTAAGCGACTCTTTTAATAAGGTCCATGTTTCAGCGCCGTAAAGCAGGACTGGGATTGTTGTCTGAACACAACCATTGTTCGGGCGAGCGGCTAGCAGCTCGTTAGTATTCTTCAGGGATGATCAAGGTCTTTTATACAGTCTCCTTAGTTGTTCGAGATAGGGCTTTACTGTTGAATTGCCTTATAGGCCCAAAAATACAGCGATTGGCAAGAGTTATTCTCCCCTTGATTTCTTCGCTGATCTTGTTTTTCGAGTTTATAGCAGAGCCAATGTAGACAAAGTCCCTTACTACCTTGAGGTTATAGCTGCCCACTGTGACGTTCTGTCCAATTCGTTGGTGTTGATTGTCCCTTCTTGTTGACAGCATATACTTGGTTTTGGCCGCTTTAGTCTCAATGCTTGCAAACGTACCGGTAACAACCCACTGAGTTCTTCCAATAATGTCAATTTCGTCGGCGTATGCAAGCAGTTGTACAGACTTGTAATAAATTGTGCCTCCAGTGTTGACTTGTGAGTTCCGCACAATCCGTTCAAGTACAATATTAAAGAAGTCACTTGACAGCACGGCACCTTAAACCTTTTTTGACATCAAAGGTCTCGGTGCGGTCATTACCGATCTTGATGGAGCAGCGAGCGTTCTCCATCGTCATCCTGCACAGACGAACAAGTTTGGCAGGGATGTCAAAACTAGACATGGCTCTATAAAGCTCTTCTCTATAGATGCTGTCATAGGCGGCCTTGAAATCGATAAAGAGATGGTGAGTATCGATTTGGACTTCTTAGGTTTTCTCCAGGATCTGTCGAAGTGTGAAGATTTGATCGATTGTGAACTTTTCTGGCCTTAAACCGCACTGATAGGGGCCAATCAGACTGTTGATAAAAGGTTTCAAGCTTTCACACAATATCGCAGAAAAGATGTCATATGCGATGTTGAGGAGACTGATGCCTCTATAACTGGCGCAGTTGAGGGTGTCTCCTTTCTTGTGGATCGGGCAAACGATGCTGAGTTTCTATTCATCGGGCATACACTCGTCTGACCAAATCTTAGAGATGAGTTGGTGCATGCACTCTACCAATTCATCACCAGCTGCATTGAAAAGTTCGGCCGGTAAGCCGTCAGGTCCAGCAGCCTTGTTGGATTTTAGCTTAGATATTGCTATCTTCACTTCGTTTTTGTCAGGTGGACGGAAATATTGACTATCATCGTCAATGTTGAATGTTTCATTCTGCCTGACAGCGGGATGTTGGTCTTCGTCGCCATTATACAGTCTGCAGAAGTAGTTTTTCTTAGTTAGCTGGAGAATTTCCTTCGGCCTCTATTGCGTGATCTATTGCCTCAATACGTGATGATATTGGGTGGCCACCGCGGTCGCCTGATTTGGCGCCTTGCGGTTTCTTTCTCTGGGAATATCTTCAAGTCCAGTTGTACAAACATCGTCCGCAAACTTTGGAAGCTCTAAAGAATGCAATAACACTGGAAGTCGCTAACATTCCGCCTGAAATGACTCGCCGCGTAATGGAAAACTTCCGAGAGAGGGTTTCTCAGTGTATCGATAATTAAGGCCGCCACTTTAATGACGTAATTTGTAAAACTTAATTTACAAACTGCATTATGTGTATTATTTAGAAATAAAGTTATTTGTTTGACATCTTGTTTGTTTTTTGTTATATTAGCAACTCAAGTGCGAGAGTTCTTTCTGCCCCATCCTGTACAAAGGCAAGATGCATTTCAGTTGTTTCTCTTTCTCTTTGTGACCCAGCTTTACAAGATTTTTTGATTGTTTTTGTAATAAAACACGCGAGGTGATTAGACGATTATCAAAATTAATATAACAATACTACATGAATACATACATAAAATTATTTTTCTTCTTCTTCCTATTTCAGCGAGGTTATGATCCGAATATAAGTGATCACAACCCTCCCACTTCACCGCATTTCTACTGATCCGCCTATGGGGTTCGCCTATTTGATCTCAGAAAATATTGGCAGGCCTGCCGATTTTGGATCACTCGGTTACTGAGGCCAATGAAATGCCGATGTCGTCACATTTGTCTGATCCAGGCGTTTATAGGCCTGCCTTTCCTACATCGCGATGTCCTTGGAGCGTGCATTGATATTGCCTTTTTAACAGGGTTCAAATGATCTCTTCTTTGAACCTGGCAATAGCAACTGAGCCGGTCGCGCTCTATCTTTTGTACGATGGTTTCCTTGATGTGAAAGCATCCACGGATCTTCCAACTTCTTATTCGATCAATCTTTGTCACTCCCGCTGTCATGCGAAGCATCTTTATCTCAACTGCCGTTAATTTACTCTTGTACTTTTTGTACATCGTCCAACATTTTGAACCGTATGTGAGCGCTGGACGCACAACTGCGGCGTAGGGCCATCCTTTCAACTTAGGTGGCATTTTTCGGTCACAGAAGATAGCGGAGTTTCTCGCCACTTCATCCACCCTGCGCTCACGCGATGATTGATGTCTTCGTCACAGTTTGCTTTGCTATTGATCATAGATCCCAGATATTTGAACTTTTCGCACTTGGGATCACTGTTCCATTCAAATAAATGTCTGGAATAGGCCTGAGTGGATAAGGAAACGAGCAGCACAAGTACTTTCTCTTTTTTGAACTAATGCGATACCCATTTCCCTCCAGAGCATCCACCCACACATCAAGTGCTCGTTGCAGGGATATAGGATCCTCACTTGGGGTTCATCATTTTACCTTCAAGCAGATAGTCAAGTACTACAATAGAGAGCAAAGGAATTAAGACACTTCGCTGGTGCACCCCGACTTCTATTGGGAACTTTACGGTTACTCCACCGAGACATCTTACTCTTGTCTTTGCTCTTTCGTATACGTCCATGATCATCTGTATATAGGTTTCTGGAACCCCTCGATGTCTTAGCGCCACCCATATCAGATCTCGTGGTTGTCTGTCGAATGCCTTTTCAAAGTCAACCAATACAATATGCAAATCCTTTAAGGACTCACGATGTTTTTCCATTGTTATCCTTATACTTTGGATTGCATTTGTGGTTGATTTTTTTTTTTTTTTTTTACCCGAGACAAACCCGAACTGATCATCAGATAGCCGTATTATTCTTTGCAGTCGGCCACCTAATAACACCCGCTCAATGATCTTCATGGTATGTGACATCAGCTTGATCGAACAGTAGTTATCATAGTTTTGCGAATCGCCCTTCCCTTTGTATACAGGGAGAAAGTAGCTTTCCTTCCATTGATTCGCCATTGGATCACCTCTCATAAATTTGTAGATGAGAGTTCTGAGCCATCTGAACCCGACGTCTCCCATCTTTTTCCAGAACTCAGAGGACATCTCGTCTAGCCCAACCGCTTTTCGTTTTTTGGAGTATTTGACCGCCTCACTAACTTCTTCGACTGTAATGTCGGGTATTTCTTTACAGCTAGGTGTTAGGGTATTTAAACGATTGAAGTACTTACACTCATTATTGTTGCCATCATTGTACTGAATACTCAAACTCAATAATTGAAAGTCTTAATCTACAATTAAAATAGATTTATTTACAAATACCCTTTCAAAAGCTCATATTACTATTTTATGACATGAGCGACAGAGGCGGACTTACGCACACTAGCGCCCTAGAAACATACCCTTTCCCATGGGGTCGTTACATTATTTGCCACATGGTCTGTAACATAGAAAAGTATATATGTCAAACCCCATAAAGTACACATGTGTGTATACAAATAAATTATAAGTACTGTAATATTCATGCTTGGGTTCGCAATATTAAAGCCATCTCGTGTGTATTTAATCTGTTTATTTATAAACAACTACCGAATTCACTTTCGTTATACTTCAGAATTATCAAATCACTTTATTCTTTATCAATCTCAGCTTAAACTGTCTCTACAAATTCACTTTTAGTCAACATATCGTTTATTCTCAACATCACTTTTCAAATAATTAACTCTCACAGTAATCGCACTTGTTAATCGCTATTTTTCATTCTATCGACTGTGTGCCATCTGCTATTGGTTGGTGTACTTACACCAAATACAAGAATATGCTTGAAGTTTCTGTTCGAAAACGCTAGATGTCTCTAGGAGTTAATTATGGAATCTGGAATGTGAAACAAACTGTTGTGCACAAGAAAGGAGATCCCCACAACTGCGCCAATTAAAGAGACATCAGTCTCCTCAACATCGCATAAAAGATCTTTTCTGCGATATTTTGTGAACGCCTGAAACCTTTTATCAACAGCCTGATTGGCCCCTATCAGGGCGGTTTTAGGCCAAAAAAGTCCACCGTGGATCAAATCTTCACACTTCGGAAAATCCTGGCGAAAACCCAAGAAGTCCAAATCGATACTCATCATCTCTTTATCGATTTGTCTGTTTTGACATAACTGCCACTTGTTCGTCTATGCAGGATGACGATGGAGAACGCTCGCTGCTCCATCGAGATCGGTAATGACCTTACCGAGACCTTTGATGTCAAAAAAGGTTTTATACAAGGTGACGCGCTATTATAAAAAAATAAATAAATAAATATTTGGCGCAACAGCTCTTTTTAAGTGTCAGGGCCTAGCTTCTCGCAACCACTCATGTTGTGTGCGTTATATTTTTCACACGAATGGAAGGGATCTACAGTTTAGTGCCAAAGCCGGAATTTGAGAAGCTTTTTCGTGACAACAATACTCTCGGATGTTTGTCAGACGCTCGCGAGAGGTGGGACCGTGAAAAAACATTTTGGTGTTTTCTGAGATTCGAACTTGGAACATCATGCGTAGTGTTCCGACACACTAACCACTTACGCCACGGCGGCCACCGCGCTATCATATGACTTCTTTAATATTGTACTTGAACGGATTATGCGGAACTACAAGCCAACACCAGAGGCACAACCTATCAAAAGTCCGTACAATTGCTTGTATACGTCGACCATATTGACATTATTGGAAGAACTCAGTGGGTTATCACCGATGCGTTTGCAAGCAATGAAGTAGAAGCGGCCAAAATGGGTTTAGTGATAAACGAGGGCAAAACCAAGTATATGCTGTCGGCAAGAAGGGACAATCAACACCGACGAAGTGGACAGAACGTCACAGTGGGCAGCTATAACTTCTATGTAGTAAGGGACTTTTACTTCCTTGGCTCTGTTATAAATTCTGACAATGATATCTGCGCAGAAATTAAGCGAAGAATAACTCTTGCCAATCGCTGTTTTTTGGGGCTTAAGGCAATTCAACAGTAAAGCCCTATCTCGAACAACTAAGGAGACTCTGTATAAGACTCTCATCCTCCCAGTCCTGCTTTACGGCGCTGAAGCATGGACTTTATTAAAAGAGGATGAAGATATCCTTGGTCGGTTCGAGAGAAAAATTCTTCGTAAGATATTTGGTAATAGAGTTTAGTCAATCTTATTACATTCTGATCCATAGGTTGAAGTATGGTTGTGCAATTAGGATGAAAACTTATTTTTATGACAAAGAGCATTATCGATACGAAGTGAAACTTTTTTGGACAAATTTTTGTGTTAAAGATGAGACGATACCTGAAAGTCGCAAAATGTTATTTTGTCTACTGTTTTTTTATCTATTATATAAAGTTTGCCATTACTTACTTCTGGGACGAAATTGGCTTTTAACCATTTGTCAAAGAGCACTGAAGTCATCCAAGCATTTTTGTTGGCCTTGTAGATTACTGATATGTTGGTAAAATCTTTTAAAGCTCTGGAATTTTTTTGCTTTTCCGATCAGAAGTGGTTTTAATTTATGTTCACCGGTTGCGTTTGTACATACCATGAATGTTATTCTTTGCTTAGATGTCTTCCGTCCAGGTGCAGAAGTTTCCTTAAAATGGGCTATTCACCCTCATTGTTGTTGGCGTTTGTCGCTTTTCGACGATTGTCGTTTTATTCATAGTTTCGACCTGCTGATCGTTAAACATTACTAAGCAATTTTGAAGGAGCGTTCAACAACGTACGCTCTAACGCAATCCTGAGCAGTCTGCACAGAGCACATGTCAGCACCGGCCTCTGCAACTGGATTGCGCAGATGCTTCAATCAAGGATAATATCTTCAACGCAAGGAGATGTAACCATCCGGAGAAGGGTCTGCAGAGGAACACCCCAAGGTGGGGTCTTGTCCCCGCTAATATGGCTCCTTGTGGTGGATGAGATCTTGGTAATACTGAAGGAAAACGGCTTCAACGTGACGGCCTATGCGGACGATGTCGTTATCCTGGTTTCGGGAAAATTTCCTCCAGTCCTAAGTGAAAGGCTCAATTTCGCTCTACAACTAGTGGACAACTGGGTCAACAGCAAAGGGCTGGGAGTGAATCCTTCAAAGACGGAGGTAGTTCTTTTCACTAAGAGGAGATCAATCCCTACCTTCAGACCTCCAAATATTGAACTAAGTATCTCAAGTTCAGCTCGGTATCTGGGCGTAGTTCTAGATTCCAAACTT
Organism: Brachypalpus laphriformis; assembly: GCA_945910035.1. Lineage (NCBI taxonomy): Eukaryota > Metazoa > Arthropoda > Insecta > Diptera > Syrphidae > Brachypalpus > Brachypalpus laphriformis. The sequence continues at coordinate 44,352,212 of OX246756.1, forward strand.
AACTGGAAGGAAAATATTGCCGAACGCGTTAAAAAAGCAAGCGTAGCTTTCTACTCCTGCAAAAAGGCTTTCAGCAATACGTGGGGCTTCAAACCGGCTGTGGTGTACTGGATATACACGGCGGTTGTAAGACCCATTCTCACATATGGTTCACTAGTATGGTGGACGGCACTTGAGAGGCAATACCTGCTTTCAAACCTCACCAAAATCCAGAGGGCGGCGTGCATCGGTGTCATGGGATCAATAAGAACAACACCAACGGCGGCAATGGAAACCATGCTTAGTTTCATTCCGCTTGACATATACTGCAGCAGTTTGGCGGCTAAAACCGCTGTAAGACTGAGAGAAGGCCGGTTGTGGTCATCAAGCCTTTACAGCCATGTCTCCATTCTGTCCCGATGGGGGATCACCAGCGGATTGACGGGAACTGATCACATGAATCCGACGCTAGCATTCGAAAGGAGATTCACTACAAGAATTCCCGATAGAATATACTGAAAGAATCGTAGAACCATGAAGAAAAAGGAGTTGGCTCTTTATACTGACGGTTCTAAGATGGATGTTGGCACGGGAGCCGGAGTTTATTGTGAGACCCTAGGAATAAACCGCTCCTTTAGAATAAACGACTACTGCAGCGTCTTCCAGGCCTAGGTCGCAGCCATTATACAGGCTGCTGAAATTATACGCGAGAGTAATATCGTTGGCAAAACGATCACTGTCTATATAGACAGCCAGGCAGCCGTTAAGGCTCTGGACTCTGTCGCAGTTAGGTCAAGGCTCGTGAGAAGCTGTAAATCACTCTTAAACGAGATATCCAGAGCCAATGCGGTGACCCTCTGCTGGGTACCAGGGCATATGGATATCAAAGGTAACGAAAGGGCTGACGAGCTTGCTAGGAAAAGGTCGGCGCTGCACTTATCGCGGGCCCTCCCCTCTGTAGCAATCCCGATCAGCTCCTTGCGGAAAAAAATAGAGGATGAAGCCACCGGTCGAGCAAACCGACGCTGGGCTCATCTGGAAACATGCGCTACGGCCAGAGCGCTATGGCCGGCCTACAGCAAGAAGAGATCAAGCTCTCGTTATAACGCACGGGTCATTTATGGCATAATTACCGGGCATTGTGCCATTGGCGTTCACGCGGAACGACTCGGTGTGCTGCATAATGACTATTGCCGAAGTTGCAGGGACGAAGAAGAAATTGAATCTGTTCGTCACCTGTTGTGTGACTGTCCTGCCCCATCCGTCAGAAGAATGAGGACTCTTGGTAGTTACTTCTTCTCGGAGCTGGAGGACTTGGGTAGTGTTGAGCCAGCGGACCTCCTGAGATTCATATCACTTTCTGGGTGGTTCTAACGGCGGATTTTCTTTACAACGTTTCCAGGGTTAAATGATTGGGCACAATGGACCCGTACTGTTGGTCTGAGTGAGCAGTGACTCCTTGTCACAAGGCACCCATCTACCTAACCTAACCTAAGCAATTTGTTTGTCGTGTAAAATACTATTACAACTCTTTCACAGTGAAAAAAGTTTGAACATGAATTCGTGTTACATCTGCATAATAATACGACAATCGTCGAAAAGCGAAAAACGCCAACGGCAATCAGGGTGAATGTTTTGTCTGGAAGGAGTTTTCAGAACAATCCAGATTCGTCCGCATTATAAATTTGCTCCGAACATACTCGTACATCTATTTCACCAACTTTTTTCTCATTCTCCATTAAAAAAAAGGCCTTACGAGCTCAGAAGGATTGGAAACTTTATTTGCGCAAATTTTTAAGAATCGTATCCCATGACCTTGTTGAATTTCAAGAGCCAACCTCTGCTTGCTTGAAATTCTTTCGGTCTTTCTTGTATGCTGGTATGCAGTTCTTTTGCCTTTGTACACAAAATATCCCCGAAAACTGGAAAATGAGCGGCCCTTTATCGTATTAGCCATTTATACAGTGATTTTTCAATTTTCGTAAATTCAGGAGCTTTTATGTTTGTTCAACAAATTTTCTTAAAACTTCCTCTCTTTGCTTAAATCTGCTAATCTTAGATTTGCTTACATTATACTGCTTACAAATGCCCGGCATTGGGTAGCAGGAGGAGGGGGATATCGCGCTATAACTGGTTAAACAACGAAAGAATTAGCACGATAACCTTCAAGCAAATGATGGTGTTAAACAGAGAGTATCTTGGACGAAGACGACTGTCGTAGCGAGGTGAAATGGTACTCAACAAGGCCGTCTGTTTCATGCATATGTACATACATATAATGACCATGTGTTCAATCTAGTTCGATTTTTTTTTTAACATACCAACTAATCTTTCTTGAAGCTCTAAATTCGTAGCACCTTGACAAATAAATGCGTCACTGCGCTATGTCCGTCAAGAATAAGTGTTTTAGAATGCTAAAGAATCCAATATATTTTGTCAGTGCATTCAATTGTACCATCCTTAAGTCTTAGCGCCTCCTATGCCCTGACTTCAGAGGCATGCAAGTAAATCCACCCCTGGCAGAAGATGAATAGTACCTATTCTACTATTTACTTATCGCGGATTAAAAAAACGGCGAACAGTATCAAAAATAGCCCAGCCCCATTAGAATCGATACTTAAGCTTTTTGAAATTAGGCAGCTGAAGAGGTCTTAGTATACAACAGCCGATTGTTTACTTACGGTAGCATCAGCCTACAAATGTGCATGACAAAGAGGGAGCAATACCAGAAAGTGCGATGAGGCAACCACCCGCCCGGGATAGCTTTAAGTGTCTGCTAATAAACTCGTACCATATAACTAACCTACATTAACGACACGTATACATGTCTAAGCAAAGCGCTTCAAAATCTAGAACAAACAAACGCCATACAAAAGCTGAAACTTTTCCAAAGCACTATCAATCGCAACTCTCTGTAAAGATATGCACAAGCGTTTCGAAACAGAAAAAAAGCTAATATTATCGCGAAGCTACAAAAGCCTTTCAAATAAAATACGCGAAGCTTCTAACAAAGTTTACGCCACCAGCTTTTTGTTTTTAAATAAACCATTCTTGCTTAACCAATAATTATGCACACGTACTTTTTTTATTCCCTCTCAAACAGATGCCAAGATTGGATCGATTTCTTTCAAGTCAGCGAAGAGCACATCAGAGACAATAGCTTGGTCAACCTTCGTGTTTGTATGAAACACTTTAGGGAGAAGGTCACGATGATTAATGGAAAACTAACCCGACATCCTTCAGTTGATAGCGTCAACTCAAATCATTCATCTAAAGGAACCAAGGTAACTGAAAGCTTTTAGGTTTTGAAGCTTTAATTCTCATTTATTTCTTTAGCGCTCAAGACATAGCTCCACAAGTGGCTGGAATGGTGTCGGCTCAGCAGCTTCATCCGTTCATAGTGACTACACATCAGACTCTGAATCCAGATCGAAGCGCAGCAAAGAATCGACTACGACGACGAAATCGATGACAAAGCTTCCACTCGGCGATATAAACGGTGGGAATCGCAAGCTTTTCGTTATCACTCAAAGTGACGAGAACAAGACTGAGGGCGGTACGCCGGGCCAGAAGAGCAAAATGTTTCTCATTCTAGAGAATGGCGATGATAATGACGAAACAAAGAAACACCAGAAGATAACACTTATCGCTGACAAGTCTGATGCACAAACTGCTGAGAAAATAGAACAACTGTTGCCGCAGCTGATTCAGCGGATTCAATATGGCAGAGAGCCACAATGTACGAAGGAGCCTGTACTGCTGCTCGACTCGGAAGATGAGCAATCGCAACAGGGTCTCCAGGACGAAAAAAGTGAGATGCCAATTCAAATTCAACGAGTGGAAACACTGGCCAATATCGCACCGCCAGTGGAACCGAAAGCAGTCAATCTCTCGCCAGATTTTCTATTCCTAATGAAAATGGTTCCCAAGCTAGAAGCTATCGCAGAACCGATAAAGACGCATATCAAGGATAGGATTGAGAGTATGCTGAATGAGCCTCTGCATGAGATTGCATTTGAGGATTCGTACGTTCCGCAGTTGAGTAGCGTTGTGAAGAGTTTTGGGGGCACGTGATGAGAGATTTCCTAATAAAAGTATATTTTTCTAAGAATCAAAATGGTAATTTTATTCGTAAATAGGATTGGATGTAGTTGTTGTTGTTGAAGCAGCTTTGTAGTTGACGTAGTTGACTATCCTTGATCGAGGTTTCGTCCTCGAGTTACTCCGGAGCGTAGAACCGATCGTCGTGGGAGTTCGTTGGTGCAGTGATTTTCTATCGAATTTTGAGCGAATCTCTTACTGAGAGGGGTTCGTCGAGCTACTAATTGGCTAAGACTTGGTTTGTTGGTGCTTCTTCTACGTCCGGGCCGGCGGTCCCTGGTAAGGTTAGCAAAAACAACGTTTGTTATGAGGGCTTGGCAGTGGGAGCTTGTCCAATAGCATAGTATTAGTTAAGGAATGAAAGGTGGCATCCTATGACTCGAAAAATTAAAAGTGCTTTCGAAAAAGCTACCATGTCTAGTATAGGGGCGGATAAAGTATCGACCCATTTTTGTTATCGCACTGAACCCGATTACTGCAACCTGCAATCCAAAAACAAAGTGTCCTAATCGAAGAGGAGTGTCTTTACTGTTGCATCAACACTCTTTTGTGTGCTTTATATCTGTGGCAATCAGCTGAAGTAGCTTAAGTCGACTTAAGTCAAAATTGAATTAATTACAGAAAACTGTTCCCAATTACACAAAGTATTCTTTCTCAATTTTTTATTTGCATATCTGTAAAGACTGCCGAGTTACGGCTATCGGAGTAGTGTCACAATTCAAAAATTTCATACGGTTTTCACATGAACGACAACTTTAAATGCGTCTCCTGAAAAATCATACAAATGGACTTAAGATGCTTCAGCTTATTGCCACAGATGTTGACTGTGAAATGTGGTCAGCAAATGAACTCTTCCCCGACACCTTGGGACTGAGTAAAATAAGGTAGCGCAAGTGCCTTTCAGTTACTAGAGACAAAATGTTCAAAAGTAAATTCTGCCAGAAGATTAGTTGAGTGTCAGCTGATAGACAACGACCATTCAACTAGTTTAAACACTTGGCCATTAACTTGCACATTGGAAATTGTATCTAGACGAGCGGAATAAACATGAAAACTTTGATGGTATACAGCACAAGATCAGAATGTTATGATAACCTTCATACGCTTCATTACTACAAATGTCAGCAGCGACTACGGGTCTATCCCTTCTAGACTCTTTTTAGTCAAAGAATGTTGGCCATGGTACAAAGAACAGTCTGTATTCCACGGGTGCTCTACGCACAACACCCACAGCTGCACTCGAGATATCTTTCTATATCTTTTAGCACTACAAATCAAATTTCAAGTGAGTATCAGTAAACTTCGGCTCACTGACGTAGGTCTCTTAAAAACTAGTAACGTAGGGCATAGCTCCGTTCTTAAGAAATCATTTCTTGATATACCTGACAATTCGGACGTTATCCTTGAAGACTTCGTCACACCGTACAAAGTAACGTACCCTATTAGGGAGGATTGGCAAAGAGAGACAGTCTCTGTCCACAACAAGATTGCAATGTATACAGATGGTTCTAAGACCAGAGAGGGCACGGGGTCAGGTATATACTTGAGAGATATTAACCTACATGTGGCACTGAGACTTCCGGATACATGCAGTGTGGTCCAAGCAGAGGTTCTAGTTATACTTAAAGCTGCGGAATTACTTGAGATGGAATCAATATGCGATATGAATATCGCCATCTACAATGATAGTCAGGCTGCGCTCAAGACGCTAGAATCTTACGTCGCTAAATCTGATCGTCAGGAATTGCCGCACAATGCTTAAGGCATTATGTACACAGAACCGTGTCAGATTATGTTGGGTATCTGAACACTGCGATATAGAAGGCAATGGAAAGGCCGACGATGGCGAAAGAGGAGCAGTGCTCCCACATAGAGACATAATCGGTAACATTAAACCACCAAGGTGTGTGGCTAGGGGAATTATTCGTGATATAATTATCAACATGGCTAATCTAAGATGGTCCAACTTACGAGTAGATGGTCATAAGGTAGTCAATGCCTTGTGTCCTGTGTTAGACCGCCGGAAATCTGAGGAGATCATAAAACTAGATAGATCAGGGCTAAGAATAGCGATAGGAATACTATCTGGCCATTGTCTTCTAAGGAAACACGCTATAAGATTAGGATTATCAAATACAGGTATTTGTAGACTGCAATGACCTACATGACTCAGAGGACATAACACATATACTCTGTGAATGCCAGGACAAGGCTAAAGCGCCTTGGAAGATGCTTCTTCAATAACTTAGAAGAAGTAAGGTCCTTGAACCACATCAATGACATATTCGAGTTCTGTAGGAAAATTAAGTGTATGGGAGAATTGGTTTGGGTTTTCGCCGCGAATACCCCTAGGGATCGCGATGGGCTCACCTTGGTGCCTAGTGTTTTTATGATAACATACTGAACCTAACCTAACCTAATCTAAGGCTCAAACTGCAAGTGCTTAAGAAGTGCATAATGTGCTCGAGTACCACTATCACATGAAGAGAAAAGAAATGCATCGCATCGTGAATGCAACATTTCGTAGCATTGGCTACACAAATCGAGGAGCCATGAAACAGGTGCTAGAGTAGGACTATTTTCCGTTTAGTTCGAAGTTCTAACCAGCACACAGTGAAGAGTGTAGACTGTTCCCTGCTGATTTCGTACTGACCACTTTCAATATAAAGGTTCATTCATTAAGCCCGATACATCTTTAAATTTAAGTAAAACAAGTTGTTTTTAAGGTATAGCGGGTCTTTCCATTTCAAGTTAAAGAGCATTCGGTACCATTATGTCTTAAAAATAATACCGTTCAAATTGCTTCCACGGCTTTGCTTGAAGGCGGTGATCCGAGAAATCCAATTTCGGATGACTCGGGCACATAAGTACGCCTCAATCTCACCAATGCGGCGAACAGCGTTGTCCTCTAAGTCGGCAATTACTGCTGGCTTATTGGCATAGACCAAATATTTAACGTTACCTCAAACAAAAAAGTGTAAGAGCGTCAAATCGCACGATCTTGGCGGCCAGTTGATGTCAGGTCTTCGTAAGATTATGCGACTCGGAAACGCCTTCAATCTTCTTCTTCTTCCTTTTATCAGCGAGGTTATGATCCGAAAACAAGGGATCACAACCCTCCCACTTCACCGCATTTCTACTGATCCGCCTGTGGGGTTCGCCTATTTGACCTCAGAATATATCGGCAGGCCTGCCGATTTTGGATCACTCGGTTACTGAGGCCAATGAAATGCCAATGTCGTCGCATTTGTCTGATCCAGGCGTTTATAGGCCTGCCTTTCCTGCATCGCCATGTCTTTGGAACGCGCATAGATATTGCCTTTTTAACAGGGTTCAAATTATCTCTTCTTTGAACGTGGCAATACCAGCTGAGCCGGTCGCGCTCTATTTTTTGTACGATGGTTTCCTTGATGTGAAAGCTTCCACGGATCTTCGAACCTCTTATTCGATCAAGATTTGTCACTCCTGCTGTCATGCGAAGCATCTTCATCTCAGCTGCCGTTAATTTACTCTCATACTTTTTGTACATCGTCCAACATTGTGAACCGTATGTGAGCGCTGGACGTACAACTGCGGTGTAGAGCCTTCCTTTCAACTTGGGGGGCATTTTTCTGTCACAGAAGATAGCGGAATTTTCTCGCCACTTCATCCACCCTGCGCTTACGCGATGATTGATGTCGTCATCACAAGATGCTTTGCTATTGATCATAGATCCCAGATATTTGAACTTTTCGCACTTGGGAACTCGGAAACGCCTTCAATATCTCCAGTATTTCGTTCGATGTATAGCACGTCACACCGTCCTGTTAAAACCACATGTCGCAAATACCCAATCAGTTTCCGGCCAAAAAAAACTCAGTTATCATGCACCGGTACCTCTCCCCGTTGACAGTCAGCGCCCACCCACACTCATCTTTGAAAAATAAGGTCCGATTATGCCGTTGGCCCATAATCCACACCAAACAGTGAGTTTTCCATTATGCAAGGGTGTTGGCATAATCTCTCTTGGATTTCATTCCTCCAAAGTTATCAATTTTGTTTGTTTACGCAGCCATTCAACCAAAATGCGCCTCGTAGCTGAAGGTGTTTTTTTTTTTTTTTTGACTTGATCGAACGGTAGTTATCACAATTTCGTGTATCACTCTTCCCTTAATATACATGGAGAAGGTAGCTTATGCTCCATTGACGGAGCATTGAATCACCTCTCATAGATTTAGAGATAAGAATTCTAAGCCATCTGAACTCGAAGTCACCCATCCTGTTGTTACATTTTCGGGAAAAAAACTTAAATATTGCATTCCTATAACTCAACTTATCTGTATTTCTGTATAAAGGATGACAATAAATTTGTGTATGAAACGCCTTTGTTATTCGGGTAGTACCAACATAACAACTGCCGTGCTTTGGTGAGAACTATGCAAAGCAAAATGAAAGCTTCTCAACAAAACGATCCCCAGTCAATCTGGTTTAAAACGTTTTTATTGTTTGAGGATTGGTGATTGAATTCAAATTGAATTGAAAAGTATGAAGAGTTGTGTTTAAATTTGTGAAATAATACCAAATTATTCAACTTGAATCAAATTAAATGAAAAAGCTCTTTTCAGCGACTTTTGAAATTGAGTAGCGCAAACTAAACATCCCAACTCAGTTTCGACTGGAGAAAAAGGTTAAGGTGGTTGTGTGTAATTTTTTTGTTGTTGTTGTACTCCGTGCATCTAACTTCACTGAGAAGCGACGTCTCACCAAAACACTCCTAGCCAACGGTCGAAACGAAAGATATAACGGATCGCGGAAACCCGAAAATAAAAGATAGCTTTTATAAATGAACCTGAATTCAGCATGGTCAGACAAGCAACAATTGGTTGAAAATATTTAAAATACCATTTCAGTATTGTCTTCTGTTCCTATATGATCAAAAAGAGCGGAGAAATTAGAGAGAGTGGAAAAAATTGTTGTGGGGAATGAGTTCTGTGAGGGAACCTTGGTTTAAGTGGTCCTGACTGCCAACTCACCTAACGTAACTTAAGCCTTACTGCTCATCGCGCTAAATGTTTTATAAATCTTCTTAGAGTATAAACTTCATAGCTACTTACCTAGACAATTCCCCAGCGATGACACCTTGTCGTGGTGCTGGGGCTTAAGCGATCCTTTGAGAAGTCTTGCCCGGTTAGCAGGCGTAACGGTAAAAGGCCTCCACCATGGTGGAGCGGTAAAATAACGGAACTCATTTGCAATTCAAGAGTTGGGTGGAACCTCGCTAAGGAGAGGGTCGTCGAGTTGTCCGCCTATAAAGAAAGCGTGAAGTTCCTCAATAAAGAGATTATGTTCGCAAAGAGGAACTCTTGGAGGTCCTTTTGCGTATCTATAGAATCAACAAATGAAGCGTCCCGCCTAAGGAAGGTCCTGGCCAAGATACCAACGCCGGAATCCAATATTAGGAAAAGCGATGGCACCTGGGCAGAATTACACGAGGAAACGCTAGACATGTTATTGAGTACTCACTTTCCCGGATATAAAAACATTAATCTCCGGAGATGATCTACCCATTCCAGAGACGACATTGGGAATAAGCGCGGAAGAGGTGGGAAATATAATAGATGATGACAAGATAGCTTATGCAATTAAATCTTTTGCTCCATATAAGGCACCAGGAATGGATAACATTCGACCTGTGACACTGCAAAAGTCAGTGGATATTGCTATTCCATGGCTCAAGCGTATCTTCACAGGATGCCTTAAGCTATGTTATGTTCCTAAAGCATGGCGGGAGGCGCGTGTTGTATTTATTTCCAAAGCAGGGAAGGCGAGCACCACAAACGCAAAATACCTGAGACCTATCAGTCTGTCGCCTTTAATGCTGAAAACTTTGGAACGTTTAATAGATGTATATGTATATGATCGGCGACGATTACCTATCTGCTGCAGATCGGCAAATACAGCCCTCCACCGGGTCGTATCGAGCATAGAAAGATCCCTCCACTTCAAGGAGTTCACTCTAAGGGCGTTTATAGACATTGAAGGGGCCTTCAAGAATGTGAGCTCTGACGCGATTCTGAACAGTCTGCACAGAACTCATCTCAACACCGGCCTCTGCAACTGGATTGCACAGATGCTTGAATTAAGGATTGTTTTTTCAACGTAAGGAGATGTCACCATACAGAGAAGGGTCTGCAGAGAAACACCCCAAGGTGGAGTTCTATCCCCGCTAATATAACTCTTTGTGGTGTGTGAGATCTTGGTAATACTGAAGGAAAACGGCTCGTTATCATGGTTTCGGGAAAATTTTCTCCAGTCCTAAGTGAACCGCTCAAGTTCGCACTACAACTAGTGGATAACTGGGTCAGCAGAAAAGAGCTGGGAGTGAACCCTTCAAAGACGGAGGTAGTTGTTTTCACTAAGAAGAGGTCAATTCCTACCTTCAGACCCCCAAATATCGGTGGCATTGAACTAAGCATTTTAAGTTCAGCTCGATATCTGGGCGTAATTTTAGATTCTAAACTAAACTGGAAGGAAAATGTTGCCGAACGCGTCAAAAAAAGCGAGCGTAGCTTTCTACTCCTGCAAAAAGGCATTCAGTACGTGGGGCTTCAAACCAGCTGTGGTCAACTGGATATACACGGCGGTTGTAAGACCCATTCTCACATATGGTTCACTAGTATGGTGGATGGTACTTGAGAAGCAATACCAGCTTTCAAACCTCACCAAAACCCAGAGGTCGGCGTCATCGGAGTCATGGGATCAATGAGAACAACACCAACGGCGGCAATGGAAACCACCCTTAGCTTCATTCCGCTTTACATATAATACAGCAGTCTGCAGCCGATTGTAGTCATCGAGCCTTTACGTCCATGCCTCAATTTTTTCTTGGTGGGGGACTACCAGTGGATTGACGGAAACTGATCACATGAACCCGATGCTAGCATTTAAAAGGAGATTCGCTATAAGAATTCCTACAAGAATTCCTGACGGATTATACTGGAAGAACCAAAGGTCCATAAAGAAAAAGGAGTTGGCTTTCTATACCGACGGTTCTGAGATGAATGGTAAAACGATCACTGTCTATATAGGTATTGAATTAGGTCGAGGCTTGTGAGAAGCTGCAAATCATTCTTAAACGAGATATCTAGAACTAATGCGGTGACCCTCTGCTGGGTACCAGGGCATATGGATATCGAAGGTAACGAAAGGGCTGACAAGCATGCTAGGAAAGGGTCAGCGCTGAACTTATCGCGGGTCCTCCCCTCTGTAACAACCCCAATCAGTTCTTTACGGAAGAAAATAGAGGATGAAGCCACCCTTCGAGCAAACAGACGCCGGGTTCATCTGGAAACATGCGCAACGGTGCTATGGCCGGCCTACAACAAGAAGAGATCAATCTCTCTGGTAAAACTTTGTCATTTCTGCCTTAAATACTGAACATTGTGTCATTGGCGTTCACGCGGAGCGACTCGGTGTGCTGCATAACGACTATTGCAGAAGTTGAAGGGACGAAGAAGAAATTGAATCTGTTCGTCACCTGTTGTGCGACTGTCCTGCCATATCCATCAGAAGAATGACAACTCTTGGTAGTTGCTTCTTTTCTGAGCTGGACGACTTGGGTAATGAGCTGATGGACCTCCTAAGATTTATATCACTTTCTTGATGGTTCTAATAGAAAACTTTCTTTACATCGTTTCCAGGGTTAAATGATTGGGCACAATGGACCCGTACTGTTGGTCTGAGTGAGCAGTTACTCTTTGCGAGATACTTAAATCTTCTTCTTCCTTTTTCAGTGAGGTTATGATCCGAAACAGGGGATCATAACCCTCCCACTTCACCGCATTTCTACTGATCCGCCTGTGGGGTTCGCCTATGAGATACTTATATAGCAAATAGATTCCTTAGAGTTCGCTATTGTTCAGCGTATTCTGAACTTAAAGAAATAGAAGCAGGTGTTCCACAGGGAAGTGTTCTAGTGCCCAATTTATATTTATTATATACTAGGGATATACCACATGCGAATGACACGCTGACAGCCACATTCGCTGACGACACTACTTTTCTATCAACTGATGAATGCGTAGCTAAAGCAATGATTGGACGCAACGATGGCGAATTAAACTCAGTGAGTCAAAGACCACCCATATCAATTTAACAGACAAAAAAATAACGAATCTTCCTGTGGTTATTAATAATCAAGTAGTTCCTTATTCTAACACAGCTGTGTAAGTATCTGAGTAGGAATATGGATGCTAAACTGAAATGGAAGGAGCTAAATATTAGATAGAAAACTTTATTGGTTGTTAGGATATAATTCAGAAGTGTCCATTGAGAATAAAATCATAATATTTAATTAGATACTAGAACCTGTTTGGACATATGGTATCCAATAAAGAAAACAAATGTACAAATAATACAAATATTTCCAAACAAAGTCGTTCGGGGAATAGTAAATGCCCCATGGTATATTAGAAATAATGACTTCATCGTGATTTGCAGATTGATCATGTGACGGAAGTAATTAAAAAGAACGCAATCCATCACAACGAGCGTCTGCAGATGCATATTAATCATCTGATAGAAGACTTCTTAAATGTACGATATAATATTCGTCCAGATGAGTCGCTCGCGCTCTATCTTTTGTACGATGGTTTCCTTAACGTGAAAGCTTCCATTGGTCTTCGAAGTTCTTATTCGATCTAGCTTTGTAACTCCTGCTGTCATGCGAAGCATATTCATCTCAGAGGCCGTTAATTTACTCTCATACTTTTTGTACATCGTCCAACATTGTAAACCATATGTGAGCGCTGGACGCACAACTGCGGTGTAGAGCTTTCCTTTCAACTTAGGTGGCATTTTTCAGTCACTTCATCTACCCTACGGATTGATGTCATCACAGGTTGCTTTGCTATTGATCATAGATCCCAGATATTTGAACTTTTCGCACTTGAGAAGCATTGTTCCATTCAAATAAATGTCTGGAATAGGCCTGAGTGGATCAGAGAACAGGCAGCATAAGTACTCTGTCTCTTTTGAACTAATGCGACACATCAACACATCAAGTGCGCGTTGCAGGGATGTAGGATCCTCATTTATGATAGCTCCATCGTCAGCAATAATAACTGATGTACCTTGGGGCCCGTCACTTTACCTGTCCTCGCAGTAGCGCATTCTATCACTCCAATTTTCCAAGACCATGTTGATGGTTTCAGGCTGTAGCTCACGGATTGCTTGGATGATATTCGCCTTAAGTGCTTGAATCGTTTCCGGATTGTTGGCATAACATCGGTCTTTCACGGTTCCCCACAAAAAAAGTCCAAAGGGGTCAAATCGCAGCTCCGAGGCGACCAATTGACATCGCCAAGACGGCTGATAAAACGATTTGGGAATTTGGTGCGCAAAAGACCGATTGTGGCATGGGCTGTGTGGCATGGCGCGCTATCCTACATGAACCAGAGGTCGTCCAAATCCATGTCATCAATTTCAGTAAAAAAAAAAAAGTCGTTAACATGGCTCTGTAACGCCCACCGTTGACCGAAACGTTGTTCCCAGCCTCATTTTCGAAGAAAAATGGTCCAATGATGCCACCACTCCACAATCCGCACCAACCTGTCACTCCCTGTAGATGTATTGGCTTCTCGACAATAATGTGCGGGTTTTCCGTGAACCAGATGCGGCAATTTTGTTTGTTAACGTAGCCGGCGAGATGAAAATGTGCCTCGTCAGAAAAGATGATTTTTCGATCAAAATCGTTGTCCAATTCAAGCTGCTCTAAGGCCCAAACTGCGAAGCAATAACGAAGCGGATAGTCGTGCGCTTTCAATTGCGGAATCAATTGGACCTTGTAAGCGAATAATCCCAGATCTTTGTGCAGAATTCTCCTCAGGCTAGTGCGTGAAATGTTGAGCTGTTGAGATCGATGACGAGTTGATGTTCGTGAATTGAGTCTCACACTCTCGGCTACAGCAGCCACATTCTCGTCTGTGCGCACCGTACGACGACGGGGACCATGAGTGTTGTCCACTAGCATACCAGTCTCATGAACTTTTTGCACAAACTTGCGTACAGCAGGCGAAGTGGGTGCTTCATTTCGGCCAAAACTTATTTTCAAAAACGCACTGTTTGGGCTACACAGCATCACTTTGGAAATAAGTTTTCAATATTTCCCAATGTTGTTCAAGTGTAAAGCGACTCATTTCGTTTCGCGGAGGTATGATACTGACTTTCTGTCAAGATTTCGAGCGGGAAACAGCTGTCAGTGTCAGTGCCTATGATTTAAAAAGAAATCACTAGATGGCCCACCCGTTACTTTGGATTGCATTTGTGGTTGATTTACCCACGACAAACCCGCACTGATCATCAGATAGCCGCATTATTTTTCGCAGTCGGCCACCTAATACCCGCTCAACGATCTTCATGGTGTGTGTTATCAGCTTGATCAGACGGTAGTTATAACAGTTTCGCCTATTACCCTTCCCTTTGTATACAGGGAGAAGGTAACTTTCCCTCCATTGATTCGGCATTGGGTCACCTCTCACAAATTTGGAGATGAGAATTCTGAGCCATCTGAACCCGACGTCTCCCATCTTTTTCCAGAACTCAGAGGGCCCCACCGTCTGCCCCACCGCTTTTCGTTTTTTGGAGTAGTTGACCGCCTTACTAACTTCTTCGACTGTAATGTCGGGTATTTCTTCACAGTTAGGGATGACTCTCGGAGAGTATAGCCAGGGAAAATGTTCATTCAAAAGTTCTTTACAATACTGCCGCCACGTCTGCAAAATCTTGTCGTCATCCACAAGAAGCTGGCCATGAGCATTGTTAATGAAGTTTGGCGGACGAATCTCCTGAGCATTCCTCCTTCTTTGGGCGGCTATTTTGAAAATGGTTGTTCATATTGTATCATCGCAGCTCCTGGTTTGCATTAGCAACCGGCGAAGATATTTTCTCCAGCTCCCGATACAGGCCCTCCGTACTCTCTGCTTGAAGCTGGGCGCACTTCTCCTTCGCTTTTTTCTTTCAACAACTGTATTCCACTTCGAGGCGAGCTTTTTCGTCTCTATTATTAGAGGGGCACTTTGACCAAGCATTGAAAGCCGCTTTCTTCTCATTTATCACCTTCTGTTTCTTTGGCGTGTTGATGGTGGCCTTTTCAAGCTCCTAGCAGTGATTTCGCTGTAGGGAATCCCACAAATTTTGTGCTCTGCACTCTTCATCCTCAGCTCCGTTCATGGTGTGAGAGAGGTAATTTTTCATTACGAAAACAAAAGCCTCGGCTTTTTCTTTGTCCAGATTGTACCACTTGATTTTCTCAGAGACCCTTGTTTGTTTGCTTTTGCTTGGTGCTTTCATACAAATTTCTGTTCTGAACGTTGAAACTAAAATCATTTGTCGATCTTTCTCTGATTGGTCATGATTAAGGAAGTATTTTTTAGTGCAGTTAGAGTCCCACACTACTCTGGGTTTTCTCCTTTCTTCAAAAAAAAAAATAAAAAATAAGAAGTAAGTCTTTTTCTCTTCTCAAAAATTAAACAATTCAAATTTTTTTTTTACTTTTTTCTTCAAAGAACTATATTCAAATGAAAGCATATTAATTACAAATATAATTGCTTCAAATTTACAAATATTTACATTTATATATAACAATTGTTTTTCTTTTTGTTTGCTTCTGTCTGTGTTTCCATTCAATTTTATTCATTTTCTAAGGTGAAATTCTCCAGTTTCCATTTTCTTTTCTACAAAAATTTAAATTTTTTAATATACAGATTTAATAATTCTAAGTGTAATTCAATTGTTCAAATTTTTTTTTTTGAATTTTCCAAATTATATCTCGTGTTTGAGTTAATTTACATTTTTAGAATTTCTTATATGACTTCCAAAAAGAAAGAATATTTCTTTAAGTAAATTAAATATACATACAGAGTTATGTTACATTTCTTTTTCTTTTTTGTTTGTTATAATGCTGACTAATGATTTTTTCTCTTTCTTTTTGGTGCTACATGACAATTACAATTAAGAAAACCAAAGTTGTATTTTTTTTTTCAATTAATTTATGAAATAAATACAAGACGTTGTAGAGTTGTTTCTTTTTCGATTAAATATTTTTAGTATTCGGTCGTGCAAATACGTTTAGTACATGGAATTTTGTATATGTTGCTTGCAACAATATTTGAATATTATTTTCTTTATTCTGATTAATAGTTTACTATCATACATATATAATAATAATTTTTGTATATATGTTTATTGTTGATTAAATATTATATTTAGTAGTAATGCATATTGAAACACATAGAACTACATAAGAATAAGAGGTTTTTGTCCATTTTTTTCACTACCCCTTATTTAATTAGATATTAGAACATCATTCATTAATTTTCATGTGTATATATTTTTTTATAAATTTTTATTCTAAACACAACATCGAAAAGCATTTCAAATTCTTCTTAATATGTTTTTTTTTTTATTTTTTTAGTTAGTTTTTTCTTGTCTTTCTTTTTACTTCAAATATATCAACAGCCTTTTGGTTTTTCTATGCTTTGTTTATTAATTAATATATTTTTAAAGATCAAAATTAAAAATTGTGAATATTTGTAAAAAAGAAATGAATACATAAATATTAATATATTAAATGGTTTGGTGTTATAATAACATTTAGTGTACATATTTGTGTGGAATATAGATTGAACTGTGTTCATATCTCTTTAGCTGCCATCACACTATTGATTTTGTTTTTACAAAAAAATAATCATACAGGGTGGCAAAGAAGTCTATTTTTTTTTTTATGACATAAAGCAAAAAACTTGTTATAAGCCATCTGGGTGCTGTTATCCGGTTTTGATTAGAGGCCACACCATCAGTCAAACTTCATTGAAAAGAGACAAAATAGAGAAGAACGTCGTTAAGTACTGGTCATATTGATTGTAAGCTTGTAAAAACCTTTTTATTTCTGCAATAACTTCTTTACTACCCTGTACATTTACTCTTAATCATAAATATATTTGTTTTCAATTACTATTTCTATACTTTATTAAAAATTTATATTTTTACTTTAACGACTACTACTCCTGAGTACAAAAATGTGTATGTATCTACCTTTTTGTTTATAAATATCTATTACATTCGGGAGGGAGAGAAAAAACATTAAAAAGATCTAGAGTTAAAAAAAAAGGGAAACAAATCATTTTAATGTTAATTATACTTAATATTGTCCGTATTATAATTTTAAAATGTGTTCTTAGATAATTCTTCTTCTAATTTCTTACTCTGTGTTACATTAATTACATTTTCACATCATACAAACATATTTTATTGGTATAATTAATTGTAGAAAGCTTTTATTTAATTGGTGATATTTTTTTCCTTTGTGTGTGTATACATACAAGACTACACAAACTTAAGCACTATGTGTATGAATGTGTATATTATATATTTTACATTAAATTACTCTTGGTGTATGCGTGAGTTCTTGTATATGTGTGTGCCTGTTAATGCAAATATTTTAAGAAGGTACGATTATTAAACATATTTTTGAGGTACTAGATGATGAATTCTAAATATTTATGTATATTTTTATATGTATGACATACATATTATAATAAGTATATCTAATATTCATTTTGCATTTTTTTTTTTCTTTTCCAATGAGTGAGAGACATAAATTTGTCTGGTTGCTCGAGGCTAACCCAAATGTACAATTTTACTTTTTCATTTATTTTAATACATTAATAATAACTCTTACAACATTTATTTATAAATAGAAACAGCCATCAGTTATTTTTTTTTTCTATAATATTTGGTATATTATTTTCTGTTTGCTATAATCTATAAATTGTAGACATAATTTATTAATTTAATTTGAGAGTAAAAAAATACACATAATATTTAATGTATAATTATTTCCTTGTTTATTTATGATAATATTTAAAACTATGCATGTAAAAAAAAACTGTAATAATACAATTATAAATAATTTTGAAAATGTAGTGAATATTCCTAATTTCGACTTAATTGTAGGTTTAAGAATAAAAAATTAAAATAAAGGTGAAACCTGAATACCTACCACATTATGAATAAATTGGAAATGGAAGTGGAAAAATATTTGATTCCTCTTTTTACTAAAAATCTTTCAAACCTTTAGCGCTATACGTTCATGTTACAGCAGCCCTGAGGGTTTTCATATATGTTATAAAGTTTAATAGTTTTCAGTACATACTATATAATTAAGAAGTAAGTAGGGGCAGGGCTGATTAATTTGAACTGAGAGTATGGAGGGCCTGTATCGAGAGCTGGAGGTAAGATCTTCTCCGGTTGCTGATGCAAACCAGGCTATCCAGGAGCTGCGAAGACACAATATGAACAAGAGCACAACCATCTTCAAAATAGCCGCCCAAAGAAGGAGAAACGCTTAGGAGATTCTTTCGCCAAAGTTCATTAACAATGCTCATGGCCAGATTCTTGTGGATGACGACAAAATTCTGCAGAGGTGGCTGCAGTATTGTAAAGAATTTTTGAATGAACAGTTTCCCCGGCTATACTTTCCAAGAGCGACGCCTAACTCTGAAGAAATACCCGGCATTACAGTCGAAGAAGTTAGTGAGGCGGTAAAATGTTCCAAAATAACGAAAAGCGGTTGGGCCAGACGAGATGCCCTCTGAGTTCTGGAAAAAGATGGGAGACATTGTGTTCAGATGGCTCAGAATTCTCATCTCCAAATTTGTGAGAGGCGACCCAATGCCGAATCAATGGAGGGAAAGTTACCTTCTCCCTGTATACAAACGGAAGGGTGATACACGAAACTGTGATAACTATCGTTCGATCAACCTGATGTCACACACCATGAAGATCGTTGAGCGGGTATTAGGTGGCCGACTGGGAAAAATAATACGGCTATCTGTGCCGGTTTGTCTCGGGCAAATCAACTACAGATGCAATCCAAAGTATAAGGATCATAATGAAAAAACATCGTGATTCCTTAAAGGATTTGCATATTGTATTGGTTGACTTTGAAAAGGCATTCAACAGACAACCACGAGATCTGATATGGGTGGCGCTAGAACATCGAGTGGTTCCAGGAACCTATGTACAGATGATCATGCCCCGCTGGAGTAACCGAATAGTTCCCAATCAAAGTCGGGGTGCACCAGGGAAGCGTCTTAAGTCCTCTGCTCTTGATTACACTCCTTAACTATCTGCTTGAAGGTAAAGTGACGGACCCCAAGGTACATCAATTATTCTTTGCTGACGATGGAGCCATCATAAGTGAGGATCCTACTACACTTGGTGTGTGGGTGGACGTTTTCGAGGGAAATGGATGTCGCATTAGTTCAAAAAAGACAGAGTTCTTGTGCTGCCTGTTCTCTGATCCACTCAGGCCTATTCCAGACATTTATTTGAATGGAACAGTGCTTACCAAGTGTGACAAGTTCAAATATCTCGGATCTATGACCAATAGCAAAGCAACTGTGATGACGACATCTATCATCGCGTAGGCATAGGATGGTTGATGTGGCGAGAAAACTCCGCTATCTTCTGTGACCGAAAAATTCCTCCTAAGTTGGAAGGAAGGCTTTACACCGCAGTTGTGCATCCAGTGCTCACATACGGTTCACAATGTTCGACAATGTACAAGAAGTGTTGAGTTAATTTGCACAGCTAAGACGAAGATGCTTCGCAGGAATGACAAGGCTTGATCGACTAAGAAGTTCGAAGATCCGTGGAAGCCTTCACATCAAGGAAACCATCTTACGAAAGGTAGAGCGCGACTGGCTCAGTTGGTATTGCCAAGTTCAAAGAAGAGATCATTTGAGCCCTGTTAAAAAGGCAATATCAATTAACGTTCACACAAATGCGACGACATCGGCATTCCATTAGCCTCAGTAACCGAAGGATCCAAAATCGGGAGGCCTGCCGATATTTTCTGAAGTCAAATAGGCGAACCCCACGGCGACGGATCAGTAGAAATGCGGTGAAATGGAAGGGTTATGATCCATTGTTTTCGGATCATAACTTTGCCACAAGAAGAAGAAGTAGAGGCAGGTTGTACAAAAAACTGATTGATTTGAATTGAGAGGCTGTGAAAAGTACCGGTGACCGATCAGTTGTTGGCTAAGTGAACGTAAATCGATTCAAAGTGAAATAAGCTTTGCCAAAGAACTGAGGCGATTTTACACTTCAAATGATCTAAATTAGAAAAAATCAACAAAGAGTTCCTAAAGCTTGGAAAACAAATACAAAAAGGAATACTTGCAAAGCATAACGTTCCAAAATGCCGTGATACATGAAAAAAATAAATTAATTAATTAACTCATCTAGAGAGAATCTTAGAATGGCAATTAGTAAATAACATTCTTAATAAGCCTCCTTCCTCTAAAAGACCTACAACGATTCGCTTTAATGATAGCATTGTTACTGATAAACTTCAAGTTGCTGATATCTTCAATAATTACTTTGCCAACATTATCCATCCGAATTCTACTATACAGTTTTGTCAAAATTTAAGTTCCTTATGTACCCCTTACGTACCTGGTCAGAAACGTACCTTTTTCTTCGAGCCCATTACAGGCCTAGAGTTATTAAAAACTACATGTACTTTGAAAGATTCAAATTCCTGTGGCATAGATGGCACCTCAAATCGGGTGCTGAAGAACATTGCGTGCTTTGTTGTTGATCTCCTGGCGCATATTTTTAATAGAAGTGTTTTATCTGGCGTCTTCCTCGAATATTTTAAATGTGCAGATGTAGTGCCTCTTTACAAGAACGGTGATGCTAATGATGTGACCAACTGCAGGCCTATTTCGCTTCTTCCTTCAGTAAGCAAAGTTTTTGAAAAAGTAGTAAAAAATAGGATTGTTAGCTTTCTGAATAAAACATGCTTCTGGAGTTCATTCCAATTTGGATTTCAAAAAGGTAAAAGTACGGAGGATGCATTGTTGAATTTTTGTTGGCGAATCTTCAAGAACTAACATAGTGAAAAGTTCACACCAGGTCTATTCGTCGATATTACCTAAGCCTTTGGTATGGTTAACTATGCCATTTTGCTGTCGAAGATACAAAACGCTGATTTTCGAGGTTTTATACTCAATTGGTTGAAATCATATCTTGAAAATAGAATAAAAATTGAATACATGATACACGGACGGATCGAAAACATCTACAGGCACTGGAAACACTACAGATACTCAGAATCACTGGGAATATTCCCCAGTATATTCCAAGCAGAAGTTCACGCGATGGAAAGCTGCGCGCAATTCAACCTAGACAGGAATTATGGTGGGCAGGACGTCGCAATACTGTCAGACAGCCAAGCTGCTATCAAAGCACTGACCTCACACGAGATCAGATCCAAACTGGTATGGGAATGCCTCACCAGGATCAACAAACTGGGACAAACAAACAAAGTAACTCTCTACTGGGTACCAGGACATGTAGGAGTAGAGGGAAGCGAAGCAGCTGATGAACTAGCAAGAAACGGATCAGACACGCCATTCCTTGGACCAGAGCCCTTTTGTGGGATAGGACCCCACAAAATAAGGGAAGACTTAAGGAAAGAGGAAGAGAACAAATGGGCCAAGCATTGGGACGATATCCCCCAACTAAGACAGGCGAAAGAGCTTCGGGGGAAATACAACCAGAAAAGAAGTAACATAGAACCTGCCTAAGAGTCAGCAAGAACCGACTTCGCATCTTGACGGGCATGTTAACGGGTCACTGTAGACTCAAGGAGCACCTCAGAAAACTGGGAATAGAGAGAGACAGACACTGCAGATTCTGCAGGAACTTCGCAGAAACACTAGCACACCTTCTTATGGAATGCGAAGCACTGATCCACAAAAGAAGAAATCACTTAGGTGCATACATCCTATCAGATTTGGATCTACCTTCGCTGGATCCACTCAAGATACTCCTGTTCATAGCAGCAGCTGAACTGGAGCAAGTGCTCTAGACCGAATATATCATCGACTAGAGTCTCAGTTTGAGGGGCACAATAGATCTGCTAAAGCTCGCAGTGCACTTGCAGCTCACAATAATTATGATCTATCTATCTAAGCTAATGAATCTAGGTGTGCCTCAAGGCTCAGTATTGCGACCGATTCTCGTCCTGGTCTATATTGATTCATTATTTGACTTAGCTTTCAGAGGGCGTCTGACAGCTTTTGCAGATGACACAGATTTAACCAACGATTCGGTAAGCCCTCTAAATTTAATAGCTGATATCAATTCTGATTTTGAACTGCTAAGGATATAGTTCGCTGTACACAAACTGATTATCAGTTCTAAAACAAAAATAATGTTTTTCAGTCTGTCGGGGCAAACTTATTTGATGCTGAAGTTCTTTTTTTTCGATCCCCCGAGTGTCAAAAGTTTAAGCTTTTGAGCTGCTTCTGTAGTTCCAGCTCTTCCTCAAAAACATTTCATACCAATTTTAACTGCAGCGAAAAATGTTTTCAAATAAAGAGCGTCAATGAGTTTAAATATCTGGGGCTTATTATTGACTCCAGAACGTGTTTTTATAATCACATAGACAACTTGAGGCAATATTTTCGTGCAACGCTTAGGAGTTTCTTTTATTTGAGAAGGGTCTGCTCAGCAAAGCTTCTTAAAATAATCTACTATGGAATTTTTCACTCCAAGCTCCAATATGGCATTAGTTGTTGGGGAGGAGCCTATTTCAACAAATTCAACCACTTCTTGTTATACAAAACTAATTGCGGAAAAATTCGCTTACATCCGAGTTTTGCATTATTTTTCGAACTTAAAATTCTTCCTGTCCGCCAGTTGTTTAAAAGTCCTAAAGTCATTCTTTTATAGATCTGGTAACATGAATACTAGAGTTCTGGAAGGTTATAGTATACGTAGCAACCACTTCCATCTAGCAGCTGTTCCTAATTTTCAGACTACAGCCTATAAACATTTTTATACTCTTGCCACCTTAATAAACTTCCTTTGTGGCTTAAAGCAGAAATCTCCTCAAAATTCCTTGCTAAAGCCAAAATCAGATTGACTAGGCTGATAAACTGCGTCATATCTAGGAAGATGTGGCCAAACTACAACAAAACAAAACAACCGACTTCCTAAACAGAACGCGTAAAGACATCGCGAAAGTAACAACGATCACCACGGGTCACTGGCCTATGGTATAGGAGACCATGCAGTCAAACTAGGCACCCCACACAACACACACTACCGCCGTTGTAGTGTGGCAACCGAAAAAGAAGCCATTATCCACTTTTTATGTGCCTGTCCCAGCACTAGCTAGGGCCAGGCAACGAGCTTTAGCAAAACCCTTTTTCGATTCCCTTGAGGAAGTCTCAGGGGGAGTGTGATTGGGAGGAATGGCGATCCTGATCAAAACGCGAACCGAGAGAAGTTGTTGAATTTTTGCTGTGAAAATGGCTTATCCATCATGAACATAATCTTTCCACACAAAGCCATTCACAAACGTGGTACCGTCAGTCTTTAGCAGAAGTCGCTGATAGACTTCTTTGTGGTACAATCGTGTCTGAAAATAATCGCTTGTGGTGTTCTCGTTTTGAGAGGGACCGAACTGTCAACGGATCACCACTTAGTGCTATGTAAATTGTATCTCAGCGATGTAGTGCCTCCCCTACCAAAGCGGAAACCAAGGATGGTTACACACATACGATGGGAGAGGTTACAAATATCTGAAAGGTTTGAACGAATTCTAACTGTTTCATCAAAAATAGAGGAAGAATGGCAACTGTTTTCAATGGCGGTTATTGCCTCTGCGCGAGGTGTTTGTGGAGTGAAGCGGCTTAGAGTGGGGGCTGGTGGTGAGAAAAGAACGCCCGGAGTTCAAGAAGCCATCAGAGAGAAGAAGAGAACTTCTTCTTGGGGAACACCGATTCTCGAAATCGATACACTAAGGCGCGAAGAACTTGCAAATTGGCTGTGAAAACAGCGAAAGAACAGTCTTGGAAGGATCTGCAAATAAGATGTTTTGGCAGACCGTTTACCGACTCAGAGGAAGAAAGTTGAATATCGTTGAAGGAGTCAAATCTAAAGACGGTACACTTTTTTCCCATGAGGAGGGCATCTTACGCAGATGGAGCAAGCACTTTTTAGAATTGCTCAATCCCGAACAGGGCACTGAAGATGACAGAGCTATGGTCAAGAGTAGAGCGGAAAGTAGTCCTACGGTAGAGAAAGTAAATTTAGCGATCAAAGCGCTATGAGTTGGTAAATATGTTGATGAAATTCTGCCAAAAATGCTTAACGCTTTAGGCAAAGAGGGTGTGCAATTTCTCTTGTGTGTCATTTAAATGACCTGGGAATGCGGTGAAACAACTGGTGATTGGCAGTGGGGGTGAATGTTCCTCTTTTTAAAAAAGGGAACAAAAGAGATTGCGCCAACTACAGGGGTATATCTCTTTTAAGTCTCCCTGGAAAGGTCTTCGCTAAGGTGCTAGAAACGCGTTCCAGATATGTGGTTGAGAATAGTTTGGGGAATGAGCAGTGTGGTTTTCGCCGCGGTTGAAGCACAACCGACCAGTCCTTGGATCCTCTCAAACGGAACTTCAGCGCGCACTCGAGAGGTTTGTAGCCGTTTGTGATGATGCTGCAATGAAGATCAACGCGAACAAATCGGAGGCAATGGTAATTTCCAAAACACCCATTCAGTGCACTCTGCATGTTAGTGGAGTCTCACTGAAGCAGGTGGATAAGTTTAAGTACCTCGGGGTCTTATTCATGAGTGATGGGAAAAGCAATGCTGAGTTATACTGTAGATTTGGATCAATTTTGAGAGAGTTTGGTCAATCTGTTATAACGAAGGCCGAACTTAGTTTTCAAGCTAAATTGTCGGTTTTGTTCCAACTCTCACCTATGGTCATGAAATTTGAGTAGTGACCGAAAGAATAAGATCGCGGATATAAACTGCCGAAATGAGGTTCCTTCGCGGTGTTGCCGGAATAACTTGTAGAGATCGAGTGCGCAATACCAGAGTGCGCGAGGCGCTCAATGTTGAGCAGCTACTTCTCCGAACAGAACGATCTATGCTTCGATGGTTTCGTCACGTAGTGCGTATACCCCCAGACCGGCTTCTAAGACGTGCCATCAGGTAGGCGACTCCCCGGTAAGCCTAAAAAAAATGGTTGGATCAAGTCCGACATCTCTCCTGGAGCCGTCTAGGGATTCACCCTTATGAGTTGTAGTCAATAGCGGAGAATCGAGAAGGATGGAGAGTCCACCTGAGCATCCTACCCCCGCGCCCCTCATGAAGGATTAGCCATTGAAAATGTATGTATGTATGTAAGTCTCAGAGAAAAACATTAAAGATTTGATAATCTTCTTAAACTTGACAAGTTGGATCTAGAGACTCCCCACCAACACACCTTCACATCCAGGGGGCACTTCGCCGCGGAGCACATTTTCATGCGAAATCGCATTTTGGTACTACGCAATTCGCTGGCGAACACTATCGCAATTCGCTCTACTACATTCGTGCAACTATTGTCGTTTTCCATTGGCTTCACTCCCGATTTCACTCCTTTTTGATTCCAATGGAACATGTGAAATCGTCTTCTGCTTACTTCTGCGTGTGTTGGTGAATGCCTGAGTTTTTGTTTACATTTTTCACAGAAAAACAAAGCAAAAATGGCTTCTTTTTGCTTAACGGAAAACGACATTAGCAATGCCATCATGTTTTATTAATATATTATCAATTTTTTAATTACATCTATGTAAAGTTTGTTTCTACTAACTTGCCCCAACTGAGAAAAAAAAATAAAAAAAAGAATGCGTCTTGTACCATATGACTTTGACAAATAGTCCGATGTAAGGGTTTATATGTGTGAGTGCATTTTGAGAGCACTCCCAAATGAAATCCGGAAGAGAAAAACACTCCCGGAACAGCACGCCGAACAGCCAATGGAACATGATTGGGAGTGCTTTTTCTGTGCGGAACACAGCCCAATGGAAAACGACATATGTAAACGCGAACGCCATTCGATCGTCTTCAAATGCGATAGATATTTTGATGGCGCAAGGGTTGTTGGCGGTGGATTTTCAACTGAAAATGTAATTTTCAAACAAAGTATATTCTTTCCCTGACTCTTTGACAGATGAATGGAAATGCTTGTGGAAATATGACGAGAAATATGGAAATCTTTTGGAAAGTCCATATTTCAAGCGATCGTTGTGCATAGTTGCCATCATCGGCGCCAGGCGAATGGAATGAATCGCAAATTATGTAATTCGCGGCGAAGTGCATAGCCCCCAGGTTACATGAGTTTGTTATATCAACATTTACGTCCATAGTGATATAGCTTACCAAGTTCCACCACAGTATGGCCACTGTTCCAATCCGGAATTTAATTTCAAATGTCTAAAATTCACCGTCCGTAAGCAAATAATTCACTACTGTTTTATTTACAGAAGCCCTAGTGCGGATAGCAGCTCAACTTTTAACGAGTTTGATGCGCTGACCGATTTCATCACTCGAATTGTCTCTCTGTATCCTCATACTGAAATCGTCATTGCGGGCGATTTCAATGCACACAATTCGCATTGGCTTCGACATTCTGGCCAGACAACACCCGACGAAAGGTATGTTGAACTTTTCGCTGAGAAACAATTTGACTCAGCTTGTAAATGAGCCTACACGTATACCGGACATTAAAAGTCATTCTGCCAACACCCTGGACTTGTTTCTTACCTCACACCCTGATAAATACATCATTGATGTTTTAACGCCTCTAGGCCGGTCTGACCAAAACATCGTATCAGCTAAATTCTCGTACTCTGACCACACAGTTAAAGGAAAAACTCCCAAAAGAAAAGTATAGCGTTACGAGAAAGCCAATTGGGACGGCCTTAATAGTTTCCTTAGGAGTTTTAACTGGTCGCTATGCTTCCTCGATAGCGACGTGGATGCCGCCGCTGATATGATTACTGACACCATCCTCTTAGGTATGGATGCCGTTATTCCTAATAGAATAAAAAGCATCAAACCTAAGGCAAACTCGTGGTTTGACCAGAGCTGCAAAGAGGCTATCAGGTTGAAAGAAGTAAGTTTCCGGTCTTATAAAGCCGACAATTCTGAGGAAAACCAAAAGAAGTTCAAACAAGCCAGAAATGACTGCAATGCTCTTATTCGACGTGTAAAATTCTTATATGACCAAAAATGGAGGCAAAAAATTCTACAATGTCCCAAAGGTAGTAAACATTTTTGGTCATTCGTCAAAAATATTAAAAATTCTGCCTCGCCTGCCATCCTAATGCTCATTTACAATGACATTCCAACTGTCAGCTCCTTAGACACAGCCAATCTGCTTGCTGCTCACTTTGCAGCGAACTCCACCCTGCCAGATATTGCTTTGTCTCCGCCTGTACTTGAGAGCGTCGAATTTGCCATGGGACAAGTCCACTTTCGCACTCGTACAGTTGCAGGAATAATTAAAAGTCTCAACATGCACAAATCCGCTGGTCCAGATGGCATCTCCCCCATAGTTCTGAAGAGGTGTTCTTCCATACTGGCAGAACCTCTGCGTAAGCTTTTCTGTCTATCCTACTCTTCTGGGCTCTTTCCGAGTAGATGGAAAACGGCATTTGTTCAGCCCGTCCCTAAAAAAAGGCGAATCTTCCTCCCCGTCCAATTACCGACCCATTGCACTTACGTCCCTTCTTTGCAAGGTCATGGAAACGCTGATAAATCGTCAGCTTATGAAATATCTTGATTCACAAAAACTCCTCAATGACCGGCAGTATGGCTTTCGTAGCAACAGGTCCACTGGTGATTTGATGACATATCTCACCGAGAAGTGGAACCAATCTCTTCATCACTTCGGCGAAACAAAGATGGTTGCGCTCGATATTTGTAAAGCATTTGACAGAGTTTGGCATCAGGCTCTTTTGTCGAAAATGCGTGCATATGGCATCGATGAGTCTCTTCTTCAATGGATTAGAAATTACTTTTCGGGCCGTTCAATACAAGTTGTCTTGGGCGGCTTCAAGTCTGCAATTCACCATATAACTGCTGGTGTTCCCCAGGGCTCCGTTTTGTTTCCGACTCTCTTTCTCATTTTTATAAATGATCTCTTGTCTGCTACTTCTAGTCCAATCCATTCCTTCGCTGATGACAGTACCCTCAGTTTTTCATATTCGTTCCCTAACTCACGTCCCTGCTCTTCGGCGGTAGAAGAGGCGTCAACGTATGTTAAACTCATTAAATCCCGACTTGGACAGCATTACCAAATAGGGTTCAATCAATAGAGTGGAATTTAATGCATCCAAAACACAATGCTGTCTTCTGTCTCCCAAGCGAAACCAAGACCCTCAACCATTATCCATGAATTGTACTTGTATCGCTGAATCCGAAAGACTTGCCATTCTCGGTATGTGCATCAATAACCGTCTTCGATGGAACGCTCACATATTCGAGGTCGGCAAAAATGCTGCAAAATGTCTAGGATTCGTTAAGCGGTGCAAAAAATATTTTACCCCGTCTGATCTGGTCTCCATCTATAAGGCATTCATCCGCCCAAAGCTGGAATATAACGCCCACATCTGGTCTGATGCACACAAGACCGTTCTGCACATTCTAGATAGGGTACAGAACCGCGCGTTAAAACTAATTGGTGATAGTGAACTCCATAGTCTCACTTGAACACCGTAGAAATGTCTCATGTCTTTCCCTATTTTATCGCTTTTTTTATAAAAAAAATGCTCCAGCGAAATAGCCAGTTGGATTCCTCCCCTT
Source organism: Brachypalpus laphriformis (assembly GCA_945910035.1). Lineage (NCBI taxonomy): Eukaryota > Metazoa > Arthropoda > Insecta > Diptera > Syrphidae > Brachypalpus > Brachypalpus laphriformis. The sequence goes on from OX246756.1 coordinate 44,380,986, forward strand.
CAAAAATTCACCCGCAATACACGTCACGCTTCGAATGCACATCAGTTCACCCTCAAGCCCAACTTCGCACGTACTGTCAAATATAGGGATTCGTTTATAAGCCGAACAACACGTTTGTGGAATGATCTACCAGCCTCTGTATTTCCTGATCATAACAACCTTTAAACATTTAAGCCAACGCAAACCGGCAACTCCTTCGTTCCTCTCCCCCCTTTTCCTATCCGCCCGTGCTCTGAGCATCAGTATAAGGGTATCAATAATCCCTTCGGCGCGCGCCTATTATAAAAAAAAAAAATGGCACCTAGTGCTAATTGGATTCTTTTTTTCTTCTAAGAACCACCACACCTACCTAACTACTTAGCGTTGAATCGATCTGGGTGGCATCACTTTGAGATAACAGTTTCTGGAGACTACGAGCCCCGACTTGTAGCATTAAAATTACATAAAGCTAACCCGAAACTAGAACTTTAGAAATGACAAAGCACATCTCTATTCTAAGAACAATATTCTTAGAATGCCTGAACTTTAAAAAAAAAAAAACAATATTTATTCCAATAATTGGATACTACATCAACTCGAAATCTATCACATTTGTTACGTGTGTGTACATACATTTAAGTACTATTTAAAAGTGATTAATAAGCTATTTATATGTTTACTACAAATAACTTGTATTTATTTTTTATTTTTCCATTTAAATGCATTTGCTGGATGAATTTGAGACTTTCGTTTTTCTTCTGTTAAAAATGTACACCTTAGAGACTAATATAATATTTATTTATATATATATAAAAAAAATGTATATACAGTGTGTGCAAGAAAAACACATTTATATGAATACATTCTCCCACTGAAAATAAACACAAAAATAAGAAATTACAACCAACTCAAATAGAAACAACAAAACCGAACCGAAAAGAAAAACACTCATTTATTTACTTTTTAGAAAATATAATTGTTTTCATTTTATTATTTATTATTTATCTACAATTTTTTAATGTTTATATTTAAAAAAAAAAAAAAAAAAAAACTTAAAAGCTAAACATTGTTTAAGAAGAAAAATAAAGTCAAATTAAGTTTAATATAAAAAAAAAAAAACTATAAAACTACATATATATAAAATGAAATGCGATGATTACGTGAATGATGATTAAAAATTAGTAATCTTTTGTTAAGTTTATATAAAGTTGACATTTTGACGAATACACCAAAAAAAATACAAAAATATATATTTTATATTTTATTTAAGTTGATTGATTATAATGCTATAATGATACAGTTATAGTTTTGTTACAAAAACAACAAAAAAAACATATTTATTGGTTATATGCCATACTTTCCACAGACTGTATGTGGAACAGTTTTCTTTTTTCATATTTACAAAAAAAAAAAATATATATATATAGTAATCCTATTCTAACAAGTATAGAAGATTAATCCAAAAGCATGGGAAATATTTATTTAAAAGAAAAAAATTAAACGCTATTTGATTTAAACAAAAATAAAAATGTATTTATTTATAATGGCTCTGTAAGAAATTCGCATCACTTGTTGAATGTAATTCTTCTTTCTTTCAAAATGAATGCTTTTGCTTTTTTGTTTTTTTTCTTTTCTTTGTTTAGCTTTATACATTGAATTTGTTTTATATTTTATTTTAAGGGAACGTATTTTTTTTTTGTAAAGAAAATATACAATGAAAGTGAAAAAATTCCCCGAACAGAGCACATGCAATGAGATCGATATGAAAGATTGATAAGAAGTGTGTTTGTTTGTATGATTATAAATATATTGGTATTTACTTTGCAAACTATTTTAATTATTAATAAAAAAAACAAAAAACAATTTAATCTTCTGTATTAGCAAAAAGTTTTGTTAAATTATTATGTATATATATATGTATATATTTATTTTGAAAGAATTCTGAGACGTTTAGTATTAAATTTCTTTTGCTTTTGTAATTCGAATGAGTTTGAGTCTGTTATGCTTACATATCTCTAAATAAAGTTTTTGTTTAAAATTATGAATATGTATACATTTATATAGAATATTTACATAGAAAGAATTGAGATTATTTTCATGTCGAGTGTACAATGAGAAAATGATGTTTAATATGATTTTGGTGACTTATTTCTTTTTTTCTTTGTTTTCTTATTTATAAACATAAAATTTCATTCAGTTCTGATTTATTTTTCTTCATATCTTAAAAATAAAATTTTTGTTTTTTGTTTTTTCTTTTTTTTTACTTAAAATAATTTTGAAATCAAATTGAAAACTTAGAAACACAATTTTGTACTATCTAAATATTTTAAGTCAAAAAAATAAAAAAATGTTTTTGAAATTTGAATTTAAAACTCCTACCAATGTCTTAAAGTTGTTATTTTTTTTTAAAGAATTTTGCAATTAAAAAATGTTCACTAAGCATTTGAATATTATTTAAGACACACTATATTTAGGTACAAGTAATAATTTATATATTTATTATTTATTAATTAATTTTTGTGTTTTTTTTTTGCAATATTTTTTTATTATTATAAACACAGGGCATAGAAATAACCTTCCATTTTGACAAAATTGCCAACTTGTTCCTTATGGGAGAGAGTGTATATTATTGTGGTGATAAACTTTACTTTTTGTTAATTAATTACTTTTCTTTTTTACAAATTATAGACTAAAAAAAATAATGATTAAAATTCAGTCTTAAAAATAGTATTTTTCTTTTGAAATAATTTTTATTTTCTAAAAATTAAAACCAAACAATTTTTTTCTATGGAGAAAGATTCCTTGTTACCGAAAATACATTTTAATAATTTTTATATTTAAATCAATTTGTTAGTTTTGCAAAAGAATTTAAAAAAAATGTATTCGTAATTATAGTTTTTAGGAATATGTAAAATTTGTTTACTTAAAAAATAACTATTCACTGGGGCAGTGTGTCCACTTTTTTAGTACATTTTTAGTAATAATGTACATTTTGTATTTTTTTTTGTTTAACTTACTAGTAAACGAGGAAATTATACTAAATTAAACTAAAAATGTGGGAATTTTACAAAAAGAGAACGAACATATTTTGGAAGAAGAAAGATTGGGAAACATTTTTTTTTTTTTTTGTTAGGGGAGCGCAAGTATTTTTTAGTCACAAGAATTTATCAAAAATGAGGCGAACCCCACATGCGGATCAGTAGAAATGCGGTGAAGTGGGAGGGTTGTGATCCTTTGTTTTCGGATCATAACCTCGCTGATAAAAGGAAGAAGAAGAAGAAGAAGAAGAATTTATCAAAAATGATGCGGAGTTTTTAATTTTTTTTTTTAATTTACCATAAGATTAAGGAGTAAAGTTTCTGCACATGTCTTGAACCGAATGTATGATTTTGCTGGGTCGTCTGGCTAGGGCAGAAGGACTCCGGGAAGGACATAGGCTATGTCGTTTTTTGCCCAGCCTACTTTTTGGGAGCGTTTTGTGGTTTCTATTTATTTTAACTGACTTTACTGCCTTTAACCTCCTATTACTCGGGTAATTCATAATCAATACAAGAGAAAAAGAACGAATAATGGGGTCAGCACTTCCCTTAATATCATCAGCTTTCTATTTCATCTAGAAACTGAGCTACGGACCAAAATCGAACATGATCAAATTAAATTTACTTTCTCAAATGTAAAGAAACTAACAACGATTGCTCCTGATCGTTGTTCTACTTTGGGGTGGTGGGCGTACATCGAAAGCACATTCACTTCAACAAATACTGTGTGTCGTTTTCTCTGTTGGATCGGAACGAAAGAGAAGTATGCGCACGTGTGGTGGTGTAAATACAAATGTGTATTCCCAGTTTTTTCTTTTAAGAAACACTCCATTGAGTGTGAGTAAAAATTGTTTTCGTCAAGTTTAATGAAAATCTGTTACTCACTCACATAATGTTGGAACTTTATAGGTGGTGTTTCCTCTTAGTGAGTGTACATACATATCGCTCATTTACTTGAAGACTGTCATAACTCAAAAAAAGCGATTTTGCAGAAAATGCGTTTAAAGTTTTCAGTTGACTACCACCTTGCAGAAAAAAAGAAGCCATCTTTTAATTCTAACGCGAGTATACAAGATATTAATATGAAATTTTTACACAATGTGAAGCACGATAAAACAAACAATCATTGGCATCATTAACTCAAAAACAGCGTTTTTTGAGTTATGACAGTCTTCAAGTAAATGAGCGATGTATCTTCTTACACTGTCCTCAATAGAATCTACGTGGAATGTTATATTTACTCAAACCACCACCACAATATTCCAGTCACTTTTTTTACGTTGGCTTTTCTTTTAGGTGAGTTAATATTCTTTATTTATTGCTTGATACAGAGCTTACCGTTTTGTTTTAGGTAACGCCGTTTATTTTATAAAATATGCCTTTGAGGAAAAAATTTAATCTTTCTCGAAGCTTAAAACGTGGTAGGACAATTCGTCAAGTTCCATCACTTCAAACAAATGAAGAACGTCACAGTAGGTCAGGTACTGAAGATGAACGTCTTGCTACGCACGACTCGCGCGTCACAAACAAACCACCTCAAACATTGTTTACAAAGAAGCTTTGTAAAATTTGTTTACCATAATAAAATACAATTGCCCATTATTTAAAGAATTGTATTTTTTATTGCGTTTGATAATATTTTAGAGAATTTTGGTATTTGAGAATTGTGAAATCTGCACTTAGGGGCTGAAAGTTACCCATTGGAACAACATTGATAAAATGCAATTAATCCACAAAATTGATTGTACACAACAATTTTATGGGCTTATACAAATACTTTGTTGTTTCTTCACTCGCTTTGATATTACATATTTGTTCGCATGAGGAAGCCTTTAGAGGGCGTAGCAAGGCGAGCACGGGTTCAGCTAGTTATGTAATATATTACGTGCGCAACTAAGTTCTCACTGTTTGTCAATAGATGGCTCTAGCAGTAATTGGTGGTCGATTTTGACATATCCAAAACGTCATTGACCGAGCTTAGACATATTGGTAAACAAACAGTTTTGACACTTTAGTGATTTTGTTTTGGCGTCATATACTTTTTGTTGTGTGAAAATGTCTAATTTTGTGCCAAATAATCGTCATTTGCGGGAAGTGTTGATTTTCTTCTTTCATTCGAAGAAAAATGGCGCACAGTGATGACAAGACATCATTTTTGCGAAAGAAATCATTTTAACTGCGGATCCCTATAGGAAACATATGCCGATCAAAAATGTTCCTATGAACAAGGGGAGGTATGGTGAGATCTCCATATAATGCCCCGCTTGAACAGAACAGACTTTTCAACGGTTTTATTGAACTGATAAACGGGGACGCAGGTTGACGCAGCTGGAAATGGTACAGTTGTTTAGGTAAGAGTCTAAAGAATATTTTCAAATAAGAAACAAAACGGAGGAGTATGGAGCACGTTAATTCGACTCTACGAAACTTTTGTAAATATTCATTTTTCGACCGTTTACTTAGAAAATCCAAACTGCTTGAAGAATTATAAAATAAAAATTATGATAACGTTTACGTTTCCTTCAGACATGCTGTAAAACGTATTTAAAATTTTTAAATTAAACTTGATGCAGAGGCGAACCCCACAGGTGGATCAGTAGAAATGCGGTGAAGTGGGAGGGTTGTGATCCCTTATTTTCGGATCATAACCTCGCTGATAAAAGGAAGAAGAAGACCAACTTGATGCAGAGTAGATATTTACTAGAATACAAGGCGTTTCTCTGTATGCACTAAAAATGGTTACATAATGTAGCGACTTTAAAGGTGTTGCAACTGTTGTCATAAGTGAAAATATTTTTCCATTCCATCGAAATGTATTATCCAACTCATATATTTTCAAAATACAAAGCCACTTAGTGTTTCAAAGAATTTGAAAATTTTGATTTTTTTCGCCTCTCGCACCACTGTGCGGCGCCTGAAGCGCATCAAGAGCTCCAAAAAGTATATGGAGATGGTGTTCTAAGTGAAACAACGTGCCGTGATTGGTTCCGTCGCTTCAAAGACGGTGATTTCGATGTTGACGACCGTCCGCTTGAAGCAAAGCCAAAAATCCTTCAAAGACGCTGAATTGGAGGCATTGCTCGATGAGGATCCGTGCTAAACGCAAGAACAGCTTGCTTCAGCATTAGGAGTTACCCGTCAAGCCATTTCCAAGCGATTGCAGTGATTCTACAGATTGCAAGTGATTCTACAGCATGACAATGCTCGGCCTCACGTTGCCAAACCCGTTAAAACATACCTTCAAACGCTCAAATGGGAAGTCCTACTACACCAGCCATATTCCCCAGATATTGCGCCGTCCGATTGTTACTTGTTCCGTTCGATGGCACATGGTCTGGCTGATCAGCAGTCCCGCTCATATGAAGACATCAAAAAATGGCTTGATTCGTGGATAGCCTCAAAAGATGAACACTTTTACCGTAACGGTATTCGATGGGCAATACTTTGAATGATTCATTTGTAACTATTTTTTCACAATAAAGATGCATTTTCATCAAAAAAAAAAAACTTAGTTGCGCACCTAATATGAAAAGGAATAAATAGGACTAAGGTAGCATTTGAATGTACAAGACCTATGCAAGCTACTTCATTACATGCACAGCAGCAGTAGACATACGTACATATTTGGCACAACAGCTCACGAAGGAGTCGATAAGCTGTTGAATATGCGAATATTCGAATCGGAATTCAGACTATAAGAACCATGGAAGCAGTCAGATACTTAGGAGTAATGCTCGACAACAGGTTAAGGTTTAAAATGCACGTGAAATACTCGAGCAAGAAGGCTTTACTACTACAGGCATCCCTTTCTCGAATACTACCAAAATCGGTGCACCTGGATATGCTAGACGGATTCTACTATCCAGTGGTTAGCTCGGTTCTTCTATATGCTGCACCGGTTTGGGCGGCGGCGTTAGCGACGACAGAAACACGGAGAAACTATCGTCAACATGCAGGCTATGCGCGATAAGAACAATCAGCGGTTTCCGAACAATATCGGACGAAGCAGCCTGCGTCATAGCCGGAATGATCCCCATCGACATCCTCGCAAATGAGATGATAAGGCTCTACGAAAGGAGAACCTCGAGTCATCAAGAAGCAGGTTTGCCAAGAGAATAAAGGAGGAGGAGAAGGCAACATCACTAGCTATGTGGCAAACCAGGTGGGATCACAGTACAAAAGGTAGATGGACCTACAAGCTGATCCCCATCATTTACGTCTGGACGAAGCGAGTGTTTGGGGACTGCAACTACCACCACCTTATGCAGTTCCTATTGGGTCACAGGGGCTATTGCAAATATTTACACCGATTTGGACATGATAACTCACCTCACTGTCCACATTGTCCAGACCAGGAGGAAGATACAGATTATGCAATATTCCATTGCAATCGCTTCACGGAATGGAGAAAGAACCTGTCAAGTCCACCATTCTAGCGATATACTTCCAAACCAGTCTGAGGTGCCCGAGGTGAGAAATGCCCGAATACGCACCACGACTCCCAGTAATGATGAGATCGCTACCGCGATCAAGGCACTCAAAACCAACAAGGCGGAAGGACTTGACGGTATTCCCGCAGAGTTCTTGCGAGCAGCCAGCGCCAATAACATCGGCTGAGCTTGTACATCCACTTATAGAGAGAGCTTAGGAAGCTGAAAGCTGTCCTAACGAGTGTAAAAAGGGATTGATCGTCAAGCTTCCTAAGAAAGGAAATTTAATTGAGTGCGGAAACTGGAGAGGTATCTGCTGTAGCTAAGATAATAGCTAAAATCATCCTGGAACGAATCACACAACATCTTGAAGACACACTCAAAGCTGAACAAACAGGTTTCCGCTCTGGACCCTCCTGTGTCGACCACATCAACACCCTGCGGATTATCATCGAACAGTGCGTTGATTTGAGAATGTTCATCGATTTTGAGAAGGCGTTCGATAGTGTCAACAGGGAGTTTATTTGGCGTGCCTTACGCAGGAGAGGTATTCCTGATAAACAAATTGCTATTATCAAAGCTACATATGAAGGCTCCAAATGTCACGTTCTACACAGAGGAAGGTTGTCTGAGGAATTTGGGATCCAAAATGGGGTAAGACAAGGCTGTATTCTTTCACCAATACTATTTCTATTAGTGATTAGCGATGTGCTTCGTGCAGCTTTGTCGACGGGAAACGGAGGAATTCGATGGACTCTTACATCTCAACTGAAACATCTTGACTACGCTGACGATGTATGCTTATTCTCCCACACAATTATGGACTTCCACCAAATGACAGCAGATGTGGAGAGGGAGGCAGGCGTCATCATACGGCAAAAACTGAAATTATCAGCCTTGGAACAAACTCATCGGCTCAAATATGCATTGCTGGACAACCGGTAGAGAGAGTAGACGATTTCCAGTATCTTTCGATTATTGTCTCGGCCGATGGTGGAACCGAACTGGATATAGCCAACAGGATCGCCAAAGCAAAGTCCGCGTTCGGGATGTTGTCCAAAATATGGCGAAGCAATGCAATTAGTTTGAACATCAAGCTAAGATTATTCCGCTCCAACGTTGAATCCGTGTTGTTATATGGTTGCAGCACGTGGAGAGTGACAACTATTATCAGCAGGAAGCTGCAAACCTTAACTATTATCAGTTAATATATGCCTGCGAAATATCTTAAGGATTTTCTGGCCCAATCGTATCTCTAACGAACAGCACGAATCGTGCTACAAAAACAAAACGTAATAACTTTTTTTCTGTGTGAGTAATCGGCTTATTTATTTTTTATTTGGCAGGTTACTATTTAGATTTATTAAAATGAATGCTTGGGATACCGAAAAGAGGATTTGGATAGTGCAGCGGTACCACGCTTTGCAGTCCTTCATTTCCGTCCAAAGGGAATTTAGGCGGGAATTTGGCGGCACTCCCCCTAGTAGATGGACCATTATGAGGATAGTAAACATATTTGCTGAATCTGGAAACATCGCACGAAGACCGTACCATCGAGATCCCTATGTTCGGGTTCAAGACACAATCGCGGCTGATCCAAGGCAATTCAAGCAAATCCAAGCGTTTCGACTCGAAACTTATCGGCGCAAATTGGAGTTAGCAGACGGTCATTACAACGGAGAATTCATGATGACTTAAACTTGTTTTCGTACAAAGTCCAAATTACAAGCAAGTTAAACCCTCTGGATTTGCCTATTTGCCTGGAATTTTGCTAAAAAGTGATTGAAATGGCCGAAGAAGACAACAGCTTGATAAATTGCTTGTTTATGTCTGATGAGGCCTGTTTTGATCTAAACGGCAATGTAAGCAAGCAAAATTGCCGTATATGGAGTAAATCTAAGCCAGAAATACTCCATGATACGGAACTGCACCCAGAACGAGTTCCTGTGTGGTGCGCAGTTTCATCAAGGTGCATTGCGGGGCTATACTTCTTTGAAGAAAACGGTGTAACAGCAACTGTCAATGGGGACCGTTATTTAAAGATGTTGGAGGAGTTTTTTTTTACCCAGAACTGCGCCGAAGACGTATCCGTTTCAACAGCATTTGGTTCCAGCAAGATAAAGCATTTGCACACATAGCCATACCAGTTATGGCGGAGCTCCAACAAAAATTCCCAAACAAATTAATATCCAGAAACTGCACTTTCCGCTGCTCCCCAAGGTCACCTGACCTGACTGCACCAGACTTTTTTTATGGGGTTATGTCAAGCAAGAGGTGTACAAAACGAAACCAAGGAACTTGACTGAATTGAAGCAGTCCATTTAAACAATAATTAAGGCGATCCCGACTTCAACCATTCAGGCCGCAATGAATAATTTTCTGATCAGGTGTCGCATATGCGTGGATGACCATGGAAGTTATTTACGGTCTATCATATATAAAATAAAATTGAATTTTCTATACAATAAAAAAGGCGAACCCCACAGGCGGATCAGTAGAAATGCGGTGAAGTGGGAGGGTTGTGATCCCTTGTTTTCGGATCATATAAAAAAAAAGAAATACATTGATTAAAAAAAAAGTTATTTGAATTTGAAAGTTGGTGCGCCACCTTGTATATATAATGCAGTAGAATCTCGATAATGTGAACTATCCAATAATGTGAACTGGAAAAATAATGCACTACCTACTCTAAAATGTGAACTCGTGACCATTTTTTGCTATTCGAAAATGTGAACTTTTTTGGTACATAATACACACAATTGCATAACTGCATTCATGTTCATTTCTATTTCTTTTTGTCTTTGAACTTCATTATGCGACCCCTTTTTCAGGTAATTTGCGTTAGCGCGTGCTCATTTCTGTTGGTATTTTCTGGTAGAAAGGTTCATTTTTGTTTGATTTCTTTTGTGGCTTGTGGGTGTTTAAGTTCGTGTATCGCCTTCGAAAAAATCTAAAACTATGGCTCCTACGAAGCAAAAACAACATAAATTCCTGACAATCAAGGAAAAAGCTGACGGGATTAGGTCTATCGCAGAAATATGGGGTTTCAAAATCCACAATAACAGCGATAAAAAAGAAATCAAAGAAAATATTTCAGTTTATCGGAAATACGGAGTCTGGAATCGGAAAGAGGAAAACCTTAAGAACCTCAGATGCCGCAAATGCTGCGCTCTTTGGATGGCTTAAGAAACAACGGGAAAAAAGTGCCAATTTCGACAAACTTACTCAGAAATCAAACAAATCACCTCAACAGGCAGTTCAAGGAATGTCCTAATTTTAATGCTAGCGACGGGTGGCTCCAAAAGTTTCGAGAACGTCATGGAGCGAGAATTTTAAAAATATGCGGAGAAAAATTGTCTGCAAACCAGGAAGCTGTAAAAGCGTTTTTTGAAGAATTTCATGCCTACGTCAGGGAAAATTCTCTTACTCCAGAACAGATTTACAACGCCGACGAGACCGCTCTCTATTGGCAACTTCTTCCGGGAAAAACTCTTGTGTTGGCCAAAAAAGCAACTGCACCAGGCAGAAAAACCACCAAGCGACGTGTAACTTTTTTGGGATCAACAAACGCGACTGGAACACACAAATTAAAGACTTTCATCATAGGTAGGTCCAAAAATCCCAGGGCGTTTTCTGGATTTAATGTGCCTGTTTTGTACAAGTCAAGCAAAAATGCCTGAATGACAACAGAGATTTTCTTAGACTGGTTTCATAATAATTTCGTAAAGGAGGTAAGTTGAGCCTTCGTCTCTCTCAGTAACGAATCATAATGTTACATAATTTTTTTTACAGGTTTATCGGGACAATAATTTACCAAAAAAGTCATTGCTTCTTTTGGATAATGCGTCTTGTCACGGCAAAAAAAACAAGCTAATAAGCATCGATGGAAACATAACAGTGATGTTTTTTCCACCAAATGTTACTGCACTAATCCAACCCATGGATCAGAAAGTAATTTATCGTCTGAAACTTGAATACAAAAAAGAATGCTGTCTGAAATTGTTGCAACACAAAATGATGACAATAACTTAAGTTCAGTTTTAAAAAAGTTTAATTTACGAAATGCTGTAAGCATTTTATTAGAATCTTGGAAAACAATTTCGGTGGCATCCATAGCAAAATGTTTCAACAAAATTCTACCAAGAGAATTGGGAACCGGAAGATCTAATTCCATTAAGTCGTCTTCGCGAGCAAGATGAAACTGCATATTTTGAAAGGCAATTCAACCACATTGGTAATCTTTTAAGACGTGTTGACGATTTGAAGGACATATCTATGGAAGATATACGATTTTGGGTCGTCGATGCTGATGGTGAGTTAAAAGAATGGTCAGCTGAAGAAAACGCTGAAGATGTGGAGACTTCTTCTGTTAAAAAAGTACGTAATTCAACAAAAACGTCTCACTGACGTGCAATTCACTGACAAATGTCTTGTTGGACTGGGCTCATGAAAACGAAATGGATGCGGATGTTATAACGACTATAACTAATGTTAAGATGATGGCAATTGAAAAATCAACGGCTTCTGTTCTTCAAACAAAGATCACACTTTTTTTGCTAAGAAATAATTTGGTTTTTCTCATTTTTTACTGAATAATTTATATACAAATGTATTAACTTTATTTTTTTTGCCTTGATGTTGTTAAATTAGTTTTATGTTTGCTTAATTTTTTCGCTTTTTATCAAATAAAATTAAGAATTTGTTTATGTTAACCCAAAAACTATGCGTTTTCATTTTATGTTTAATTTATATTTAAGCAATTGAAGTTCTTTTTTCCTACTCGATAATATGAATCTCACTAAAATATGAACTGGCCATGTTTTAATTAGTTCACATTATCGAGATTCTACTGTATAAATAAATTATGTAAATTGAAAAATAAGTTATTTGAGTAGCAATATTCATCAGCCCATCGCATTTATATAAAACATTTCTGCGAGCATTAAAATTTTCATTGAACTTAAACAGCATACTGGGCCTAAATGTATAAAGAAATTGTTTTACCATTTTAGGGTCATTCTTTTAAATTAAATGGCTCCCAATCTTATAAGGATATCTGTTTTATTTTTAAGTGCAAAACTCCCAATTAGAATGATTTTTCGTTCATTAAATTTCTTGTGACTTCCAAAATTGATTGATCAAAACACAAATTTTTGTTTTTTTTTGTTTTCCGGAAGGGCTATTGTGTTTAAAATTTTATTATTGGTGCTATTATTTGTTTTTTTTTATAAATTCTTTGAAACAGTTTTAGATCAAGAAATATAATTGTGGTAAATTTGAGTTTTTGTTTTGTTATAACATGAAGTAGGTATGTAATGTATTACAAAATGATATTAGCAGAAAATATGAAAAATATTGAAAAAAAAGATAAAGTTCTCTTAAAGTCAAATTAATTTTGCATTGCAAGATACAAATATAAAAGCAATCAAAAACTACACAAAAACTATATAAAATAATGTAATTTTATAGGATGTTTCGTTCTCTGTTTTTTAATTGCATTTATACATATAATATTTTCTTTTTTGTTAATTTAAAAACTAAATTGAAATCAGTCCATAGTTAAATATTATTTTCATCATCTCGTTCGAATTTAAATATTAAAAATTATTAGCTTTATAATTTTCTTTTTTTCTTCCGTTTGTTAATGTCCCTCCCATTCTAAATTGTTCTTTTAATATTTTACTTTAGTTTTATGTTTAATATTAAAAGTGTTTTTTTTCTAATATACTGACACCTCACAATAACGATGAATTAATATTTTGTTTTTACTTTTTTCCACTATTACTACATTACACTTTCTATTTTGTTTAAATTAAGTCATATGTTTTTGTTTTCGAATATTATTTTTCTCAATTAGAAAAAAAAAAAAAGATTTATATAGTTAGGACATTATAATCATTAAAAGTTTTGTAATGAGATTTTTTTCTTACAAAGACGACATACACTTTTTTTTTTTAAATTGAATATTACTTGTTATAGTTTTTCTTTTCTAAATTACTTTTTTGTTTTTAAATTTAACGAATTATTTTTAAGTTTTGTTTTTCTTAAATTTTTTGTTTTCTTGAGGTAAATTTGGCAAACAAATTACGATGATCGACCGAGTGTGTGTTGTTCTCTTCTTCTTTGTTGTTGTTTTCTCCATTTAGCAATTGATTTGTTTTAGTTTTCATTTATTTAAACTTAACGTCTTGTTTTATCGACTAGTGTGGTGAGTAGTAGTTTATTTTGTTCTCTTTCGACACAATGGTGGAATGATTTTCTCGCTTTTTATAGTTGTCCAATGAATTATTATTATTTTTTTTTTTCAATTTTTACGAGATTTATAATTTGATTTAAATTTTGTTTTATGATGGAAATTTGTTTTTTTAGTTAAGAATTAAAATAAAATTTTAATTTGGCAGAAAGTAATCTATTTTAGGCAGCTATCGCCTCATTTTGCCGTCATTCCCATTGATGAGGCGATGGAGGCAGTTCTGAAGGATGGGCGACGGTTGAACTGTTAATAAAAAGAACGAAACGAAGGAGAGAAGAAGAAAACAAATTGTAAACGATTAGTTTTGCTAAAGATTTTGATATTTATTTATAATTAAGAATATGTATATTTAAATTGTAATTATTAATATATTTCGAAGCACAAACAACAAAATACGTAACAACTAAGATATATACATGCACTAATGTACTAAAAACGTAACCAACCAACAAATTTGTTAACAGACTTAAGCAGTATACTATAGGCCTGTCTAACAGAATTTTAAATAAATAAAAAACAAAATAAAAAATAGAGCAGAAATAAACTTAAAAATCTTTCAATGGCACTTAAAATTGAAACATTTAGCATTTCTCGATTTAGGGACAAGGTTTTGATTTAGTTGTAAACCTCTTACCCTAGTAAAGTGGGCGTGGTGTTGATGAATCTTAATCAAAAAGAATCCTCGATTTTTAAAAGACAAAATTCTTATTTGATCTTTTTATAGAACAAAGTGCGATTGTCCCACAGGCGGATCAGTAGAAATGCGGTGAAGTGGGAGGGTTGTGACCCCTTATTTTCGGATCATAACCTCGCTGATAAAAAGGAAGAAGAAGAAGAAAAAAGTGCGAGTGGCTATGACTATTTGTGACCATGATCCACGAATTCCGATTCTGATATTTCAAATAAATTTAGCTATCATCCCAAAGAAATACAAATACGGATACAATACGGAGGCACAATCTATCGATAAACGAGGGCAAAACCAAGTATATGCTGTCAACAAGAAGAGAAAGCCAACACCGACGAATTGGACAAAACGTCACAGTGGGCAGCTATAACTTTGAGGTAGTAAGGGACTTTGTCTATATTGGCTCTGCTATAAACTCGAAAAACAAGATCAGCGAAGAAATCAAGGGGAGAATAACTCTTGCCAATCGCTGTTTTTTTGGGCTTATAAGGCAATTCAACAGTAAAGCCCTATCTCGAACTACTAAGGAGACTCTACATAAGACCTTGATCAGTCCTACTTTACGGCGCTGAAACATGGACTTTATTAAAAGAGGATGAAGATATCCTTGGTCGCTTCGAGAGAAAAATTCTTCGTAAGATTTTCGGTCCCGTTTGCGTTGACGGGTTTTGGAGGAGAAGATTTAATCACGAACTATACGAGCTGTACAGCGACATCGACCTAGTCAAAAAACTGCGTATTGGACGTCTGATATGGCTAGGAGATGTAGAGCGAATGGACACCAACGCTCCGGCCTGCAGAGTCTTCGAATCTAATCCCGAGGGACGACACAGTAGAGGGAATCATCGCCGTAGGTGGCGCGCACAAGTTCAAGGGGACCTCGACCAACTTGGAGTGCGCAACTGGAGACAATTAGCTAAAGACCGAGCTAAATGGAGAGGCTTGTTGGTTGAGGCCCAGGTTCACCCCGAACTGTAGCGCCACCTAAGTAAGTAAGTAAGTAAAGAAATACAAAAATCCCAAAATATCCATTATGTTTCCAACAGATGGCTTTATCTCGCGATGTATAGGTCCTATCGGTCGTAGACTAGATGGCGTTAGAAAGATGACATTTCATACAAGAAACTTCTCTGATAGTTTTGTGATTGGTTGATTCAGTATTGTTTTGTTTACCTAGAAAAGCATTGATTAAGCTTCTCCATATTGTAAATGCTGTGCTCAGATTAAAACACGTACCGAGCCAATGGAAAGTTGCGGAAGTCATTATGGTTTTAAAACCAGGAAAACCGCCAAATGAGGTAAAATCGTATAGACCAATCTCGCTCCTTCCAGTCAAAAATTTCGAAAATTTTCGAGAGGATATTACTAAGGCGTCTCCAACTGGTTATAGAAGAAAATAATCTTATCCCTGATCACCAGTTTTGGGTTCAGAAGTAAGCATTCGACGATTGACCAGGTGCATAGAATTACTGACGTAATCGAGAAAGCACTTGAAGAAAAAAGATCTGCTCAAGCGTATTTCTAGACGTCTCGCAAGCCTTTGATAAGGTGTGGCATGATGGCTTGAAATCCAAACTACGACAAGTTCTCCCTGTATGCTTATACGATATTCCAGAATCGTATCTCTTGAACAGACTCTTTCGTGTAAGACATGGAATCGAATACTCCGAGCTCAAAGAAGTTTCAGCCGGCGTACCGCAAGAAAGCGTTCTTGGGCCGCTCTCTATTTGTTATATACTCGTGATATACTGGAAGAAAATGGCACTATCCTTTGCCGATGACATCGCTATCCAAGCAGTAGGTAAAACAATCGAAGAAGTGACTGCAAAACTGCAAAACGCACTGAATAATGTAAATGAATGGACGAGGGACTGGCGGATCGCCCTCAACGAATCTAAATCTGTTCATTCTCACGTGCAAATTCCATTTCAGCCTTGCATCGAGTGTCATTCCCAGGTATTTGGCCTCGTTTGCAAAAGGTATATCGGCCGAGTTTAGGAAAATTAGCAAGTCATTAGTTTTCTTGTAAGTGAAATTCACGTCACGTGAATCTAAATCTGTTCACGTGAATTTCACTTATAAGAAAACTAATGACTTGCCAATTTTCCTAAACTCGGCCCATATACCTTTTGCAAACGAGGCCAAATACCTGGGAATGACACTCGACGCAAGGCTGAAATGGAATTTGCACGTGAGAATGAAACGTAAAGAACTCGAAATCAAATATAGAGAAATGAACTGGTTACTCGGAAAACATTTCCAGCTCAGTACTGAGAGTAAACGGTTTTTATACAAGCAAGTGCTAAAGCCGGTGTGGACCTACGGTATACAACTTTGGGGCTGTACCAAAAAAACAAATGCCAATATTTTAGAAACTTTTTAAAATAAAATGCTAACAGAAATTGTCCAAGAACTGTGGTATATTAGAAACGACGATATCCACAGGGATCTCGGAATTCGGACAATCGAAGCTGAAACTAAAAGCTTCGCGAGAAAGCATAGAAACCGACTAATTGGACATGTCAACAATACAGTCCTACAAATTCTGGATGCGAGAAATTTATTGCGCCGACTACAAAGGACGAAACCTTTTGACTTGGCGAGATAAGGATTAACCGCCTCTAGATTGCGAAACATGCAGGATCTTTCAGTGGAAAGTAATCTGCCGAACGTTTTTATATCGTGATAGAAAAATTGCTTGATAAGTTATTACTTAGTTGCGATATCTAACAAATTTATATCGAAGGGTGGTGTTTTTTTTAGTCAGTAAGAATCTGACACTACTATGAGCACGCGCTTGCTATTCTCATAGTGTCTATGGAAGATTTTTCACCTACCCTCGAAAAAAAAAAAAAAGTTTTGTTTGAGCGCGCGTCAAAGATGGACAACAGCAAAGAGAAAATACACCATATTTAATAGGATTTCTTCGATAAAGGCGAAATGGCAAGTCAGGCGGCTGAAAATGTGAATAGTGTTTAAGGTCCTGATACTGTAACAGTCAAGCATGTGCAGTTTTGATTTCGTCGATTCCGTTCCGGTAATTTCGATGTCAAAGATGCACCACGTTCTGGAAGGCCAATTGTCAAAAATGTCGACAAAATCATGGAAATCGTCGAGTTTGACCGTCATGTAAGCATGACATTGCACAAAAAGCCGTTTGGAACCACTTGAATAAGGTTGAATACAAAAAGAAGCTCGATGTATGGGTTCCACATGAGTTAAACCTTATGGACCAAATTTCCATCTGCGAATCGCTGCTGAATCGCAACAAAATCGACCCGTTTCTGGCACAAACGGTGGCCAAGCCAGGAAGGTTTTACTGTGTGTTTGGTGGGATTGACAGGGAATCATCTACTATGAGCTGCTCCCCTACGCAAAACTCTTAATTCGGACCTGTACTGTGAACAATTGAAACAATGAACTGTCTGAAGGAAGCAATCGCCCTGAAGCGGCTAGATTTGACCAACAGGAGAGGAATTGTGTTCCATCAGGACAAGGCCAGATGCAATCAGTTTGAGCACCAAAATAAGACTGTTCCGCTCCAACGTTGACTGCGTGCTGCTATATGGCTGCAGCACGTGGAGAGTGACCACTACTATCACCAGAAAGCTGCAAACGTCTGTTAATAGGTGCCTGCGAAATATCTTAAAGATTTTTTGGCCCAATCGTATCTCTAACGAACACCTTTACGAGAGAACGGGTCAGGAACTAATAGGCACAACCATCCCATGGCGGAAGTGGCAGTGGATTGGTCACACGTTCCGAAAGGGTGACAGTTCCATAGCAAACCATGCTATGCAATGGAACCCTCTAACTCAGGATAGCAGAAGACCTGGGGCCTTATTTTGTACTGCTTTCGGATTCGGATTGCCATTCGGAAATTTAATCCGATTCTAAAATGAATCGGTATTTTGTATGGTTATCGGATTGGGTGTAAGTGCTTCCAACTCAAAATCAAACATTTCGGAAAGTTAGATTGTCAAAACATCTATCAAACGTCACTTAAATTACTTGGAAATTGAGTTTGTATACATTTGCTATAGAAACGCAATACAAAATAAGGCGCCTGGCAGTCCGAGGAGAACATGGCGCAGAAAAGTCGAGAAGGAGGCACGGCATTTAGGGAAAAGTTGGGAGAACTCAGACACATTGCCAGAAACCATACACGATGGCGCGTAGGCGTAGTAGAGGCCCTAGGACCCACAAGGGAATACAGGACATAAGTAAAGTAAGTAAGTAAAGTACAAGGGCAGGCCACACACATCGATAGTGACTCGCCAGAAGTTCCGGGAGCTTGGTTGGGATGTTCTTATGCATCCACTTTATATTCCGGACCTGGCACCAAGTGATTACCACCTGTTCCTGTCCATGACGATCGATTTTGCTAGTGAAAAATTCGCCTCAAGAGAGGCTTGTGAAAATCGACTGTCGCAGTTTTTTTTTACCAATGTGGACGAAGGCTTCTATGAGAGAGGCATTATAGATTTACCTTCAAAATGGCAACAAAACAGTGCATATTTGACCTAAATCGGATCATTCTAACTATGCTAAATAAAGCCTTCAATTTCATGCAAAAATAATGGATTTCTTTTTACTACACCTGATAGAAAGTTTGATACTACTAACCGTATACTCATTGTGAGCATGAGGTTAAGGACTATAGCGTTGAAAGACGGACTCTAGTGCTTCCAAATTTTAGGAATAAGGTTGATAAGACTCAACGTCGAAGATCAAGATATCACGAAATGACTTAAAATAAACTCAGCATGATTTACGAGAGTTTAAAGTTTGTTTTTCTCGTCAGATGAGAACTACCATTGGGTGATATCTATGTCTAAGCTGTTTAAAATCTTCTTGCCATTGTTTCAGAGATGAGTTAAGGAAACATGTATGTACTACACGAAAGAAAGCTACGGTAGCACTTTTCTCTTGAAAAAAAGCTATTAGGAATAGATGGGGTTTAGAACCCCGAATCACTCTCTGGCTCTACAACTCGGTCATTAGACCTATACTTACATACGGGGTGATTGTCTGGTGAACAGCCTTAGAAAAAGCTATAAATCGCGATTATCTAAGCCAGGTCCAGCGTACAGCTTATCTGTGCATAAGCGGCGCACTACGTACAACTCCCTCTGCGGCGCTGGACATTTTGTTTCATCTGATATTCCTCGATATATTTAGTAAGCAAAAGGCAGCGAATGCAGTCGTTCGCCTTGAAGTCAACAAAATAACTTGACCATAATCTGAATAAATTCAAAATCTCTCCCGAACACGTGCTACATCACCCCACGTCTAAATTTTGACAAGAACTTCCTCGTCACCATCCCCTCCAGATTATTCTGGAATGTCGATGGATTTCTAGAAGATGGATCGATCCACTTCTACACGGACGGAGTTGGTGGAGGTGTTTTCTCTGACAGGCTTAATCTTAAGCTCTCCTTCCGTCTACCAAATAATTGTAGCATGTTCCAGACGGAAATAATAGTAATTAAAGAAGACTTATATTGGCTTAAGAAAAATGTGATATCTGCTAGAAATATCCGCATCTTTTCAGACAACCAAGCAGCAATCTATAAATTCCGTAGTAGCTCTAGACTGCCGACCGACTCTCGTGGAGATGGCTGAGCAGTTTAATATTCACCTGTGTTGGGTGCCGGGTCATAGGGGCATTCCAGGGAATTGTAAGACCGATGATCTCGCCAGAATAGGAACAACTATACCCATCCTGCCGGACAAAGGCTCCATAGGTATACCAATCGATACTAGTAAACTTACATTTAAGCTGGATGCTATCGAGAGTACAAATCTTAGGTGGCCAAGTGGGCCAACATGTCTAGCGACAAAACAGATTTGGCCAAAGCTGGACCTAAAACGTTCTAAGAATTTGATTTCTCTCAACAGACTGCATATGGGCGCTGCGATAGGTGTCATCACTGGGCACTGTTTAACAGGAAAGCAAGCTACAAGGTTGAACCTTTTTGCGAACGACTTTGTAGAAGCTGCATGGATGAAAAAGAGGAAGAAACCATTCCTCACTTTCTTTGTTTCTGCCCAGCTCTCTCCCGTAGAAAGAAGCTTCACCTAGGAGCCCCCTATTACAACAACATAGGTTACCTGAAAAACATCGACATTAAGAGCCTGCTACGCTTCATAAGAAGCTTAAAATGGTTTAACGAGTAGGTAGAGAGAAACGTTCCCCAAAGATCCACCTGGTATCACAATGGACCTATTATTGGTCTAAGTGTGTTGGCGATTCTCAGCTGGCAGCCACTTCAACCTAACCTAGCCTATGTGCTAAACGAAGCTAAAGTAGCATAATGTGGATTTTCAGTGTCACTCCGGAAGAGTTATCAAATGCAAGAATACTTTACTGAACTCCACCTTCAACGCATTTCCGTTCAGGTTTTACTATATTAGACGATCATATCTCGTTATTTCATAGACATTCCTACAGATACTTTCCACCATCCCAGTGATTTGAATACATTGCTCTTGGATAACATTTTGAGGTCTAACAAAGCAGCAAAAGCACAAAAGTATAAGTAGTAAGAGCAGTACTAATGGGAAACATATGATTTCGTTTCACCAGGGTTTGTAAGCAAATATTGCTACGTAAGAAGTCTCAAGCAAAATATGCATTAGATCGAAATTTCCTAATACCGATCGCTTTCTGTTTTACGAATTGTAAAAGATACGATTAGGGAATAGTCGAGGTAGTAAAAGACTTTGACTACCCTGGCTCTGCTATTCTATTGGCAATGATACGAGCGCAGAAATCAACTGAAGAATAATTCTTGCAAATCGCTGTTTTTTTGGTCTTATAAGGCAATTCAACAGTAAAGCACTATCTCGAACAACTAAGAAGACTCTGTATAAGACTCTGATCATTCCAGTCCTGCTTTACGGCACTGAAACATGGACTTTATTGATAGCGGTTGAAGATATCCTTCGAAAGAAAAATTCTTCATAAGATATTCGGTCCCGTTTGCGTTGACGGGTTTTGGAGGACAAGATTCAACGACGGACTATACAAGCTGTACAGCGGCATCGACCTAGTCAAAAAATTACATATCTAACCCGGAGGGACGACGCAGCAGAGGGCCTCCTCGGCGGAGGTGGCGCGCATTAGTTCAAGGGGACCCCGACCAACTAGGAGTGCGCAACTGGAGACAATTTGCTAAAGACCGAGCTAAACGGATAGGCTTGTTGGCTGAGGTCCAGGTTCACCTCGAACTGTAGCACCGCCTAAGTAATTAAGTAAGGAGGAATAGTCTTCTATTGAAGTCGCAATCACACATAACGAAATGCATACAAATCACTGTAAGCAAGTTCAGTTTTGCAGTTTATGTTCGATTAACCTGATACAAGCACTGGATTCTTTTCGCTTAAAGTATCAGTATGCTTCAGGAGCACTGCACATACAGCTAAAAAAAAAAACTACGCCTTATATCGTTTAAGTTGCATTCCTTGGTAGACTTTTACAGATTTCAAGTGCCACGCTAAGCCATTTTTTTGAATTTATAGTGCTGGGATCCACGAAAGTTTACCTTAGCAAGCTGTCGCTAAACTGAAGACATATGGCGCTCCTTTACTAATTTGAAGGATTTGGAGGCTGAATTTATAGTTTGTATAGTGGTATAGTGTGCATCATTGAATGTAATAAAGAAAACGAATGAAGATTCCAAGTCACTCCTTCTGATGATACTGAAAGAGTTCGCTAAGTGAAACCACCTAGACTCGGCCTCTCAGGAGACGCGAGCTTTTAACGCTGAAACTACCCTGAGATTCTAAACCTGCAGATTGAAAGCATTTGGCAGTGTGTTCTAGAGTTTACTTACATACAATGTAGGATAGGTTAGGCTAATCCGAAAGGATTCACTCAGCAGCTTCACTGTAATGACGCAATAGTTTTAATAGAGTAAAAAGCACCAGTTCGGTTTTGTGGGGATTACTCCCAGTCCAGTATTTGTAGCCAATTTGGAGAGCAAGAGGTATTGAAGGAGTTTTCTTAGAGTATCTGGGTGCATACCTGAGGTAGCAATAGCAACTTCATATGCATAGGCAATCACTTTGCATTCCGTCCTCCTTTCCAGATCAACTAGAAACTCAATTATTACCAGATTCCACAGAAGGGACGACAGGGCACTACCCTGAGCCGATGCTCCGCCCTCGTTTGTCTTGCCCATAAGAGAACTTTAAGTGACTCTCTTTGTGTTAAATAACGTCCAAAAGAATTTCTCAAGGAAAGCTACATATTAAGGGGCAACTCTAGATCAGAAACTTGTCTGGAAACCTAATCTAAACAGAACAGATAACTAGAACCTTCTGGGCCTGTTCCACACTCTTCCGAAAGAAATATGGATTAGCACCAAAAATGATTGTCTGGTCTTACGAGTAAGTACCTCAGAATCTTCACTCCAATCATCACTTATGCTTCTATGCTATGGTGGAAAAGACTCAGCAAGTCTATGCTCGCTCCGCCCCCAAAATGATGCAAAGACTCGGCTGTGTGGTACGATGCACACACAGTAGTGCTTTCAACTTTCAGCTCTAGTAATAGAGCTAAGAAGTGCGTAACCTTTATTTAAATTTGGTTTTATCTTAGGGTTTTAAAAGCCAACTTCAGTTGAACTAGGCTGCCAAACGGCAACAAGACAACAACAGACAACTTTCTAAACAGAATGCGTAAAGATATCGCCAGAATAACAGCAATCATCATGGGACACTGATGGATAGGAGATTATGCTGCCAGAACAGGTATTCAACATTACACACACTGCCGTAGTTGGGATGCCGCAACCACAACTGCGCCTGCATGGCACTAGCTAGGGCCAGACAACGAGCTTTAGGCAAACCTTCTTCAAACTCACTTGAGAAGGTGTCAGGGAATTTAATATTAAAGGACTTATAACTTTCCACTCCAAGATTACTATTTTCGTGGATAGTCAAAGAACTAGACAGCAAGGAAGTTAGATCAAAAGCAGTTTCCAGATGCCGATATTCACTAAACAATATATGCAATACCCATGATATAACTCTCTGATGGGTTTCCGGACATAGCAATATAGAAGATAATGAAATAGCAGATGAACTAGCCAGAAAGGGATAAGCATTAGATACAGAACATACTCAGACATCAGTAGAAGTTCCTATTGGTGTATTAAAAATAATAATCGAACTCAAATTAAGAGAGCTGATCAACTCCGCATGGATTACCAGAGGTGATTGTATATCATAAGAGTGTCTCGCAGTTTATGGCCGGTATTAAATAAAGGAAGCCTACTGGCAATGAACAAAAAAGAAGAACGCATCTTGATAGGTGCACTTACAGGACACTGCACGATAAGGGCCGTACGATTAGGCAATAACTTACCCGACCACAGCAAGAGCTGTCAAAAGACGCGTAAGACGCCCAAATCAACAGAACCGCCGTCAACACCACTTGGATAACAGGTTTTTTGACGTACCAAGTGATCTTGTGGAAATTCCACAAAAGAACATGATACGATTCATAAAGAGCTCAGGTTGGTTCACTGCTGGACCGACCGAAAGATAAAGAATTTTTACAGGTCTGGCCCCCATGAGAGCACCTAGGTGTACTTCCCTCTAACCTAACCTAATAACGTTCCACAGGTTGGATTTAGAGACTTCTCACCAACACACCTCAAAAGCCATGTTACATGTCTTGTTAGCAAGAAACAGATCAGACACGCCGTTCATTGGACCAGAACCCTTTTATGGGATAGAATCCCACAAAATACGGAAACACTTAAGGAAAGAGGAAGAGAACAAATGGGTCACTAATTGGGACGATATCACGCTACTGTAAAAGCAGAATGGCAACATAGGTGGAACATCACAACCAAAAGGCGATGGACATACAAATTGATCCCCGAAGTTGATGAATGGATTAGCAGAAAACACGGGGAGGTAAATTACTACCTAACACTATTTCCATCGGGGCACGGATGCTTTCGGGAGTGTCTCTACAAGTACAAGCACTTGTAGAGTGCTGCTGTGAAGGAAAAGTGCAGAACGCAGAGCATGTACTGATGGAATGCCAAAATTATACCAGGGCCAGGAACATTCTAGAAAGAGAAATTGACGGGCAAGTGACCCCAAGAAAACTGACCTCATTTATGTTGGCGAGGAGTTAAGGCTGGGAGACTGCTAATGAAGTAATCATGAGTATGATGCAGCAACTGCGTATAGAGGAACGAGAAACGCGAGAAACGAAGATTCTGCCAGGTAAAAATAAATGACGAAATGTCAAACCTGCCCCTGCGAAGGATTGTCTTGACTGGTGGTGCCGCAGGGGAACAACAGGACAGAGAAATCGGAGGGATTTTTTTTTTACCAAGTATTATAGCATGGAGTCGGGCATAATAATATCCATAAAGGATTTTTACCCCTACCCAAAAAATACAAATATTTGGCGCAACAGCTCTTTAAAGTACCAGAATCGCAACCACTCATGTTGTGTGCGTTATATTTTTCACACGAATGGAAGGGACCTACAGTTTAATGACGACTTCGAACGGCGATTTAAGAAGCTTTTTCGTGACAACAATACTCTCGGATGTTTGTCAGACGCTCGCGAGAGGTGGGACCGTGAAAAATGTTTTTGGTATTTTCTGGGATTCGAACTTGGAACCTCATGCGTAGTGATCCGACACACTAACCACTTACCCCTACCCGCGCATCTAAAAAAAAAAAAAAAACAATTAAGACAGACAAAAGAAAGTGAAATACATCCAGAAAAGAAGCAGAACCTACTTAAGAGTTAGCAGGAATCGACTTCGCATCTTGACGGGCATGTTAACGGGTCACTGCAGACTCAAAGAGCACCTTAACAAACTGGGAATAAAGGGAGACGAACACTGCAGATTCTACAGGGGCTTCGCAAAAAAACACCAGCGCATCTTATGCAATTCGAAGCACTGATCCACAAAAGAAATCACCTAGGTGCCCATCTACTATCAGAAACGGATCTGCCGTCGCTGGATCCACTCAAGATACTCCGCTCCATAGTAGCAACTGGACTGGAAAACGTGCTCTAGACAGAGTATATCATCGAATAGACCCTTAGTATGTGGGGGGCACAATAGATCTGCTAAAGGCTGCAGTGCACTTGCACCTCATTACAACTGTATATCTATCTATCTATATGAGTTGTGGTATCAAAACGGCACTTAGCACTAATTGGGTTCTTTTTTTTTTACAGAACTGGCACTTCTACCTACAGGATTTTGAGGGTCTCTGTACTGTTCCGCCATATTCAGCTAGATTCCCTTGATTTTTCTGGTTCGATTTTTATATCTGAGTTTGCACATAGTCCACCTATGTTAGTCCACATGACCAATCTTGCCAGGACTTATTCGACAAGATCACATGGAATTCAGGTGTCTTTACTTGTTCAAGACGAATGCATCAGCTGCTCGTGATTTTAGTAACCTAATAGGACACACAAATGGCAAAGTGCTCAGCTCTACTGGCGGTCTAACTTTTCTTATATCTAACTTTGTATAGGAGAAAGAGTTGGTTTGTTGTACCAAAAAACAAAAACAAATATTTGGCGCAACAGCTCTTTAAAGTGTCAGGTCCTAGCTTCTCGCAACCACTCATGTTGTGTGCGTTATATTTTTCACACGAATGGAAGGGACCTACAGTTTAATGCCGAATCCGAACGGCGATTTGAGAAGCTTTTTCGTGACAACAATACTCTCGGATGTTTGTCAGACGCTCGCGAGAGGTGGGACCGTGAAAGAACTTTTTGGTATTTTCTGGGATTCGAACTTGGAACCTCATGCGTAGTGATCCGACACACTAACCACTTACGCCACGGTGCCGGTGAGAACTACACCTCGAACCATTTGGAGCTTGTTATAAGGTGCTAGAGGCTGTCGATGCGGACGTTAGCTAGCTCGTCTAAATTGTCGAAAAGGAGAGGGCCTGCTGCTCGTGCAGAGGGCCTGGCACGTACAGAGAATGTGAAGCCTTAAAATATTAATATACCTATGGTGTCAAATTGAGTTTACTGAGTCACAAGTCTAAGTCACTTGTGTACTTCCTTTTAGCTACTCGCATTACTTAAATTACTCTCTATGGAAAGCTTTGAAGTCCGTAAGGAAACCTGTAATGCACTCGCCGTCAATTAGGAAAGCTAACGGGGAATGGGCAAAAGAAGACAAAGAGAAAGCAGAATTATTTGACGATCACTTAGAGGAAACGTTCAAGCTGTTCGATGGACAACCGTTGATCGAACATCCGAATGATAATACGGCACCCGACAACTTTAAAGTAAAAACCGTATCCTTGTCCGAACTTCGAATGACAATAAAAAAAATTGAAAAACAACAAGGCTCCGGGATATGATTTAATCACTGGCGAAATTTTGAAAGAGCTACCGAAAAAGGTGCTGGTTAAGTTGATCTACATTATAAATGCTTCTTTAAGACTATTATATGTTCCAAGGCAATGGAAAGTCGCCGAAGTTATTATGGTTCCGAAACCGGGGAAATGTGCAAATGACAAGAAATCATATAGACCCATTTCACTTCTGCCAATAATATCTAAGGTCTTCGAGAAACTTCTGCTGAAACGATTGCAACCATTAATTGAAGAACGACACTTGATCCCGGATCATCAATTCGGCTTTCGGGTCAAACATTCGACAATCGATCAGGTGTATCGAATAACGAAGGAGGTTGAAAAAGCTCTAGAAGGGAAAAAAAATATGCTCTAGCGCTTTTCTCGACGTATCGCAAGCCTTCGACGAGGTATGGCGCTAAGGCCTAAGGTATAAGCTAAGGGTAATCTTACCGGAAAAGTTGTACAGAATATTGGAATCTTATCTTGAAAACAGACTTTTCCGTGTTAGACACGGGAGTGAATATTCGGATTTCAAAGAAATCTACGCCGGTGTTCCGCAAGGAAGTGTTCTTGGTCCAATCCTGTTCCTGCTCTACACAAGAGATATACCACAAGATGAAGGGACCGTTGTAGCAACGTTCGCAGACGACACGGCTATCCTCGTAACGGATGAGTCAGTCGAATCATCAACGGGAAAACTCCAACGAGCTTTGAACAAAGTATGCGAATGGACAAAAACCTGGCCAATAGTCCTGAATGAGACAAAATCAACGCATGCCAATTTTACGTTAAGAAAGATAAACAACTTACCTATATCCATTAACTCGGTGCAAATACCGTACGCAAACGAGGCAAAATATCTAGGAATGACCCTAGACGCAAAACTTAAGTGGAAACCACACGTTAAAAAGAAGCGCGAAGAGCTCGAAATCAGATTTAGAGAAATGTATTGGCTACTCGGAAGATACTCGAAGTTAAGCGTGTACAACAAACTGCTTCTGTATAAGCAAGTGCTAAAACCGTCTTGGACATATGGTATACAACTTTGGGGTTGTACCAAACCAAGCAATATGGCTCTACTGCAAGCAATCGTGGATGCTCCTTGGTATATAAGGAATAGTGATATTCACAGAGATCTAGGAATTGCTACCGTGAGGGACGAAGTAACAAACTTTGTTCGCAAACTTCGTACCCGTCTTCATGTTCACTGCAATAATGAAATAATTCGTACTATGGACGTGACAAACCTTGAGCGCCGACTACAAAGAACAAGACCTTTCGACCTAGCGCCGTAAGGAAAAACCGCATGTAATGACGGTATTAGTAGGTGCCTTCACTGGAAAGCTACCTACCTAACGCGATTAACACTACAGAAGCGTAAACTACTTGTTAAGGCAACTTAGTCGTAGTCATAACAAAAATGAAAAAATGAGAGGGACGAATTTCCTACTACTATGAGTACGCGCAGCCGATTCTCATAGTGCCTCTCTGAGGGGTGAGGTTTAGCCCGTAGGCATATACTGACTAGCACTGATCGCATTGTCAGATATATGAATCGGGCATAACCAATGTTACGCACCATTGGTATCTTTTGAAGATTCTTGCACCTCCAGGCGCAACCAAAAAAAAAAAAAAAAAATTACTTAAAAAATCTTGTACTAAACCCATCCAAGGAAAATTCGAATTACTTTGACATTTCGTTTAGCAATACAGAGTGCCAGATTTGCGATAAGAATTTACATTGAAGTTGGCAATAAAAGTTTGTTCGATTTTCGTAAATTTGGATTTGCTATTCGAATAACAAAATGACAATTCTACGAATTCGAATGATTTGACTTTAGAGTAGCAATACAGAGTGAAGCCCCTGATAGCTGTATAGAATTTAACTACTTTACGCCCACCACCGACTTAGCTCTTAACTTCTTATTCTAAACCATCGCCACCCATTAATTTACATGAACTCTTCTTTTTTTCATAAAATATCCTCGATTACTAATTTTCAAGAACTGTATTTTGCAGTTTTTTTTTTTGTTAGTACTAATAAATACAAACTAAAGTATGAAATATAAACACTGACCTTATAACGAAAAAGTGATTGCAATTTTTGTGTGACAGCAATTTTAATTCTATATGGCTTGAGACATCCTTATACCTATGTTAACCTTGTGACCATAACCTTGTTAGTCTTATTCTTATTTCTTTTCTTTTTTTTGTTTGTTTTTTAAGCAGCAAATAAGAAAACAATAGGTTTTAGAACAAGTTGCAATGTTGCCTTCTTAATGGATTCAGATGAGAGTGTTTTTCTTAACCCAAAGCATGGTTTTCTATTTGTGCTACAAGCAGTATCAGCAGAAGCAGTTTTGAAACACTTAAAAGTTTTAAGTAATTTTCTGCAAAAATATTAATTTTAAGAGAGAGAAATAAAGAGAGAAAAAATCATGATTTTATAGAGAATTTATTTATTTTTTTTTTCCTGAAAGAACATTTGGAAATTTTGAGTGTTTAATGCAAAAATACAGTTCATTCTCCTAAAGATTTTTTTTTTTTATTATATAATTTCCTAACAGTTTATTCGTCGATTAGAACATAATACTTTTATTTTTCTTTACAAAAATTAGTTGCTCTTAAAAATTATTTCCCAGAACCTATTCTTCGTACCTGCATCGTATGTATGAATATGTGTATATTTTTTATGTTAATAAATAAAAAAAAAATCGTTGATAACCAACAAAGTTGAGGAAAGTACTTCAATAAAAGAATAAACAAAAACAAAAGCTATACACCAAAGTTGCTTAATTCTTTTACACATACTCGTATGTACTAAATGAAAATAAAAAGCACTACACCAAATACCATTTAAAAACATACACATAAATATTAGTGGAACATTAAACTAAAAACAAAAAAAAAAAACTAACCATCCATAGTATAGCATTAATATAGAACACACATTTTTGACATTAAACAATCAAATATCCAAAATAACAACAAAAAGACAAAAATAAGTACTAAAAAGCGATATTTTTTTATTTATTTTTGGAGATATCTACTAAAAATCACTGCTGCTTTCTTTATTTGTAGACTGTACACAAAATTTTGAATATTGCAAATTGAGATTTTAATTGTAATTTTTAGTACATTTATTTCTTTTTTTAACATTTTTGTATAAGTACAAAAACATTTTATTGCATATTTAATTTTTTAATGGCCAATTAAGAGAATGCTAGCTTTTCGGTTATAAATAATTTGGGGGTTAAATAAAAATTGTATATATTTTTTTAGTGATGGGAAAAGATGCAATTTTATTGAAAGACTCAACGATTTTTTGTGCATGTGGGAAAGCATCCAAATAAGAGGGAGATTTTGGCAGAAAGTTTTGAGAAGTTAATCAAATAAAATTCTTATATTGTATATACAGGGTTAGCAATTTTTCCAATTTGAATGATGCATTTTGAATGTTCTTGATGCGCCGTTGGTTCTGTTAGGAATTAGCTAAATTACGAGACTGATGTGCTGGGTCTCGCTCTCCCACCAATGCGAAACCCCTTGTTTAACGAAGAATGCATGCAGCATCCCAAACTGAACAACAAAGAAGAATCACTGTGAGAAAATTTTACGTCGAAAAGCTACAATCGCAAGAGACCGCCAGGCTCTTCGCTGAACGCGTATCCCGAAATCTCTCAATCACCCCTATACTGCCAGCATCAAGCGTCGAAGACCAGTGACAACGCTGCCAATAAGCTATCAAAAACGCTGCGACTGATGTTCTGGGTCTCGATGGCCCACCACCGCGAAACCCCTGGCCTGTCGAAGAATGCCGGCGAGTGCATGCAGCGAAACAAGAGGTATATAAAGCGGCGCTGCAAAGGAAGACGAGAGCTGCTCGTGAGCTCTACGAGCAAAAGAAACGGGAAGAACATCGGCTTCTCCAAAAGAAGAAGAAGGAGCATGAGAAGCGCGCGTTTGAGAATATCGAGAGTTCATACTCCAGGAACAATGTACGGAAGTTTTACCAAAAGGTGTCAGAGAAGCAATACCCGTACAGAAACCTGTAGAGATGAAAATGAAATCCTCGTAGTAGAATCACATTAGGTGCTGAGAATATGGAAAAAGTACTTCTGCAGGCTGTATAACGGTGACGAAGACCAAAATCCCGCTGTCAGGCAGAATGAACCATTCAACATAAACGATGATAGTCAAAATTTCCGTCCACCTGACCAAAACGAAGTGAGGATAGCAAAATCCAAGCTAAAATCCAACAAGGCTGCTGGACCTGACGGTTTACCGGCCGAAATTTTCAAGGCAGCTGGTGACGAATTGGTAGAGTGCAAAGGAGACCCCTCAACTGCTCCAATTATAGAGGCATCATCATGTTGAGGTACTTCATTAAAAAAATATTTAGATTGCCGGAAAACACCCCAAACTATATGCTCCACCTGGACTGCCCCCATTATATATCTATACACTACGACTGCACTTTTTGTACATTGTAAAAGTAATGTCTCTTCCGAGCCAACGTCTGCCACATATCGTCGCAATGCATCATATACGCCGTAAACTACAATTTTTCAATGAATGGTCTAGATTGTGCAACGAACATGACGTCGAACTAACACCCTACAATGAAACAACATGGAAAACGACTTTAAAGGAACTGCTAGCGAAGATTGATTTATCCACCCGTGCCGCGTTTAGAGCAAAAGCCCAGCAAAGCCTAACTAGGCATTCGTATTGTGCGCTACAATACGACCCAGGTAAAAAAAAAAAATTACTTTCACGATCAAAACAACATATACACAATATCGATGATATTCAAGGCCAGAGGGGAGCTTTTGGCCGCATATAACCATCCGGAACGAGGAGGCAGAATGTTCTGTGTGCAATCTACGAGCTATCGAAGACGTACATCACCTAGTCGGAATATGTCCAATACTGAGGGGGATGTGTCACGTCGTGCACAATGGTAAGGTGTCGGAGGATTTTGAAGTCCAAAGTGGAGTACGTCAAGGGTGCATACTGTCACCACTATTGTTTTTGGTGGTTATCAGCGATGTACTCCGTGCAGCATTGACGGAAGGCAACTATGGAATTCGTTGGACTATGACATCTTACCTTAAACACCTAGATTACGCTGACGATGTTTGTCTACTTTCACATCGGATAATGGATCTTCATCTGATGGCCCAAAATCTAGAAGCTGAGGCAAACAAAGTGGGGCTAAAAGTAAACACAGCCAAAACAAAAGCCCTGAGCACTTCTTCTAACAACCGCGCTCAACTTAACATTGCCGGACAGGAAGTCGAGAAAGTTGATAACTTTCTTTATTTAGGAAGTGTGGTCTCGGCTAATCGCGGTGGCACCGAACTGGATGTGTGCAGCAGAATCGGGAAGGCTAAAGCTGCGTTCGGAATGCTATCTAAAATCTGGAGAAGCAATGTTATCAGCTTAAGAACCAAGCTGCGACTGTTCCGCTCCAACGTAGAATCAGTGCTGCTTAATGGGTGCAGTACTTGGAAGGTGGACACCATTAACACACGGAAGCTGCAAGTCTTTGTAAACAAATGCTTAAGAATCATCTTGAGGATTTTTTGGCCGAACCGCATCTCTAACGAACAACTTTATCTGAGAACGGGCCAAGAACCTATAAGCATTACTATACGAAGAAGAAAGTGGCAATGGATTGGACACACCCTACGGCGCGAAGACAACTCCATTGCGAAATACGCCATGCAGTGGAATCCGCTCACCCAGGCAGGCAGAATAGCGGGACGCCCTAGGCAAACGTGGCGCAGAACAGTTGAGGAGGAATCGAGCTCTTTAGGAATGAGTTGGAGGCAGCTCAAACGCGTTGCAGAACTTCGAACACGATGGCGCGCAGGCGTGGTTGACGCCCTATGCCCCCCGAGGGGTTAAAGGATCTAAGTAAGTAAGTGAGGGGGATTAGAAGAGCACATTGGGGAAAACAGAGTTTATCAACAAGCGAAATTATTTCAATACTAAATGGCCAAAATTGGAATACACTGTCTAGCTACTTAAAGTTATCATTGAAATATCGACAGCAAATAGTAGATGAATCATTTTAAATCACATTTGTACATGCATTAAAAAAAGTAAAATTAACTATTTACCACATTTTCAATAATACCCTGCTATGAATTGTAAATCTCTTCTATCCGGCTGACGGCAAATGCCAATGCCGTGTTTGTGAATTTTATGAATTTTGTAATTATTTTTTTCTTATTGTGCAATAAAATCACAATTATTACTTACTTACTACAAAAGTACGCTTTGTGTCTTTGTGTCAATATAGAGACATCAGTCTCCTCAACATAGCTATACAAGATCTTTTCTGCGATATTGTGTGAACAACTGAAACCTTTTATCAACAGCCTGATTGGACCCTGTCAGTGCGGTTTCAGGGCAGGAAAGTCCACCATCAATCAAATTTTCACAATTTGCCAGATCCTGGAGAAAACCCAAGAAGTCCAAATCGATACTCATCATCTCTTTATCGATTTCAAGGCCGCTTACGACAACATCTATAGAGAAGAGCTATATAGAGCCATGCCTAGTTTTAACATCCCTGCCAAACTTGTTTGTCTGTGCAGGATGACGATAGAGAACGCTCGCTGCTCCATCAAGGTCAGTAATGACCTCACCGAGACCTTTGATGTCAAAAAAGGTTTTAGACAAGGTGATGATGCACTGTCATGTGACTTCTTTAATATTGTACTTGAATGGATTGTGCGGGACTCAAAAGCCAACACCAGAGGCACAATCTATCAAAAGTCCGTACAACTGCTTGCATACGCCGACGATATTAACATAATTAGAAGAACTCAGCTGGCTGTCACCGAAGTGCTTGCAAGCATTGAAGCAGAAGCGGCCAAAATGGGTTTAGCGATAAATGCTTCGGCGATAGCTCGGTCGTTATTTTTCAGAAACCAAAGTTCGTGGTTGTTGGTTTTTTTGCACTGGCGTTGTATTTATTTGAGAGTATTTCAAGTTTCTAATGGTTTCCTCCGCATCTCGTTTTTAATTGTAAGGATGAACCCACCACTCGGGTAAAACCAAGTATATGCTGTTAACAAGAAGGGAAACCCAACACCGACGAATTGCACAAAATGTCAGAGCGGGCAGCTATAGCTTCGAGGTAGTAAGGGACTTTGTCTACCTTGGTTCTACTATAAATTCTACAAACAAGATCAGCGCAGAAATCAATCGAAGAGTAACTATTGACAATCGCTGCTTTCTTGTGCTTATAAGACAATTCAACAGTAAAGCCCTATCTCGAACTACTAAGGAAACTCCATATAAGACCCTGATCATCCCAGTCCTGCTTTACGGCGCTGAAACATGGACCTTATTAAAAGAGGATGAAGATATCCTTGGTCGCTTCGAGAGAAAAATTCTTCGTAAGATTTTCGGCCCCGTTTGCGTTGACGGGTTTTGGAGGAGAAAATTCAATCGCGAACTATACGAGCGGTACAGCGACATCGACCTAGTCAAAAAACTGCGTATTGGACATCTCAGATGACTAGGACATGTAGAGCGAATGGACACCAACGCTCCGGCCCGCAGTCTTCGAATCTAACCCCGAGGGACGACGCAGTAGAGGGAATCATCGCCGTAGGTGGCGCGCACAAGTTCAAGGGGACCTCGACCAACTAGGAGTGCGCAACTGGAGGCAATTAGCTAAAGACCGAGCTAAATGAAGATGCTTGTTGGTTGAGGCCCAGGTTCACCGAGAACTGTAGCGCCACCTAAGTAAGTAAGTAAAGGAAGTAGACGAAAAACAGCACCTGAAATATGCGCCGAAATAAATGAAACACAAAAAAAACCACTGTCCTTGACAACGCCCAAACGAAGTCTAAGGCATGCTGGAATATTTGGGTGAATTGCTGTTGGAAAACCCTTGCTGTGACCATAAAACAAGCAGAAACGATTAGAATGGGCTAAAAAGCATAAAGACTAGACGAAAGAAGATTTCAACAGAGTTTTATGGAGCGATGAATCCAAGTTCGAGGTATTTGGCACTAAAAGGAAAGTTTTCGTTCAACGCAGCGCTGAACCAAAGATGCTACCAGACTGTATGGTTCCTCGCGTCAAGGATGGAGGCGGTTCTGTTATGGTCTGCGGATGTTTCTCTTCAAGTGGAGTGAGAGATCTGGCTCGGGTGATTTGAAAAATGAATAAAGAGGCATACAAAACAATATTGGAAGAAAACGCTGTGACCTCTGGACTAAGACTAATTGGCGAAGGATTCGTATTTCAACAGGACAACGACCCTGAACACACGTCAAAACTTTGTCAAGACTACCTGAAACAGAAGAGAGATGAAGAAATCTTACAAATCCTGATATGACCCCCGCAATCACCAGATTTAAACCAAATAGAACTATTGTGGGAGGAACTAGATAGAAGGGTCCAGGATCAATGCCCATCGTCCGAATCTGGGCTGTGGAATATACTACTGGATTGCTGGAGCAATATACCACAGGCAACAAATCAAACATGCTTAAAAATTCCATGCGCCCGAATCCGAAACCAATTAAGAACAGACCCAAAATAGCTACGAAAAAAGCAGCGAAAGATCAGAAATCCGTCAATATTGACTTAAGATCGGGTAATGAAGAAAAGCCCAAACGTAGTAGAGAAAAGGTGACAGAAGCAAAATCTTCGAATATTGCCGTGCAGTCTTATGCTCAAGCGACGATGAAAGCTAATGGCAAGTATATGACAGACAACCCACGGGAGATCAAAGCAGGAAACCATCAAAACTTTAACATAAAGACTCCTGCTTAAGCTGCGACATTGGAAAACGGTGATAGAAGTACTTGTAGTTCACAAGATCGTGTATCCCATGTTTTTTCCCTAATTCTTGCGAAACTTGAAGAGCAATGCAAAACAAACTTATTTGCAAGAGACTAGTTGCACTAGAAAACAACATTCATAGCGTGTATCACGCCTTCCACCCATCGGAAAGAGTCAGAGGCGGATCATCTTTGTTTATAAAAGAATGTATCGAACACTCAGCAGAAATAAAGATTGAATTAGAAGCACGGTACGCGTTAGAAATAGACATTTTGCCTTCAATATTTCGTCTACATATTGTCCACTGCGATGTAAACTTGAAGAAAGTGATTTCACAAACACCTTCGACTTTCTTAAAGCAAATTTTATTATTGGTGGCGACTTCAACGCGAAACACCCCTTCTGGGGTTCAAGGTACGCCTCTCAGAAAGGTAGAAAGCTTTATAATGCGGGTATGCAATACAGTTGTGATTTTCACTCGACGGGTAAACCAACATATTGGCCGACTGATAGAAATAAGATACCAGATTTGATCGATTTCTGTATAAAAGTTGAAGAAAGCTTTGATCTCTCCACTGATTATTTTCAAATCATTATGACGATAAGCCATGCTCTGATTAAAAAAGTAGGAATGGCCAGATTAACCAGCGCGCAAACTAATTGGGATGGATTCAAAAAAGATATCGCGGCAAATATTGAGCTGAGCGTATCACTTAAAGCGCCCTATGAACTTGAAGCTGAAGTTGATCGCTTCGTCGAAATCTTACAGGATGCCGCGTGGAAGAATACTCTCAAACCAAAGAGAACGCCGGCCAGTTACATTTAAACTTATCCAATTAAGAAAAATCAAGACGAATGGGCCAGGCATGATAAAGAGAAAGCGCAAGTTTTTGCTGCCCACCTGGAAGAAACTTTTAAACCGTTTGATGGCCGAGCTCTTATTTAAAATATAAATACGTCGTATATAGACAATAGGGTAATAAGAAATGCAACACTAACCGAACTTAAGGAAGAAATAAAGAAACTTAAATCTAAGAAAGCTCCTGGATACGACCTAATTACGGGAGAGGTTCTTAAAGCACTACCAAGAAAAGCTCTAATTAAGCTTCTGTTCATTATAAATGCCACGCTTATACCAGAATATGTTCCCAGTTAATGGAAAGTCGCCGAAGTCATAATGGTCCTTAAGCCCGGAAAACCGCCGAATGAAAAAACGTCTAATAGACCAATTTCGCTTCTTCCAATTAGTGTGTCCGAGAGAATATTGATTAGGCGAATACAGCCGGTTATAGAAGAAAGGAATCTCATTCCGGATCATCAATTCGGATTCAGAAGTAAGCATTCTACAGTTGAACAAGTGCATAGAATAACACATGTAATCGAAAAATCTCTTGAAGAAAAAGCGTTCTCTTTCTTCAAGCGTATTCCTTGACGTCTCTCAAGCCTTTGACAAGATCTGGCACGAATGCTTAAAGTTTAAATTACGACAAGTTCTGCCAGAGCACGTATATAATATTTTGAAGAACTACCTTACGAATAGGCTATTCCGTGTCAAATGTGGAAACGAATATTCAGATTTTAAGGAAATAATGGGTGGGGTGCCGCAAGGAAGCGGTCTTGGTCCAGTTTTATGTCTCTTATACACTCGTGATATACCGCAAGTAGAAGGCACTGAGCTAGCTACGTTTGCCGACAACACTGCTATCTTGGCAGTAGGTAAAACAGTCGAAGATACTACAGAAAAAATACAAGAAGCTTTGGATAGAGTAAATGAATAGACAACGGTTTGGCGAATGGCACTCAACGAGACCAAATCTGTTCATGTAAATTTTACATATAAGAAAATAAATAATTTACCGATCTTTTCAAACTCGGTCCAAATCCCGTTTGCAAACGAGGCTAAGTATCTTGGAATGACACTTGATGCAAAGCTAAAATGGAAAACGCACGTAAAGAAAAAACGCAGGAAACTAGATAATAAATATTGAGAAATGTATTGGTTGCTTGGGAAATATTCCTAGCTTAATATAGAGAACAAACTGCTTTTATATAAGCAAGTGCTAAAGACTGTATGGACATATGGTATACAACTCTGGGGTTGTACCAAAATGAGTAATACTAACAGATACCTACATATACCCTCTCTAACTTTCCGAATGCATAGTTTTATAATGCCTGGTTTTGTTTGTTTTTTTTTAATCTCTGTGTTTATTTCTTTTAATATCTTATTCCTCTTAAGGAGGAATATCGCGATAATTCTTATTGGATATAAGGACCAATATTCTAAGGTATATAAAGCCAAAAGATTCGTTAAAATATGTACAGTAGTTTCTGCATAATACGCAGAGCCCTTGTTATCATTTTATAATATGCATATATATACATATATACGAGGCCAAGGTGAAAAGTTCTCGGCCTGACGCCGAGAGAGATAGCGTTCCACTCAGCAAAAATTTATGTTTCCTGCCTGGGTGCACTTCTCGTTAGTTCGTATGACAAGTTTCAAGTTGTTCTCTCACGAATTTTTGCAGTAGACGTCTTGCGTGTTTTTCGTTAAAATGGATAAACTTGAATATCGTGCGGTCATAAAATTCTTCGTTTTGGATGAGTTAACCCCTAAGGAAATTCATCCAAAGTTGACAAAAGTTTACGGGGTCTCTGCTCCTTCCATGTCAACCGTTAAAAAGTGGGCAGCTGAATTTAAATGTGGTCGCACGTCCCTCGAAGATGACCCACGTCACCCAAACCATCGAAAAAGTGCGTGATATCGTGTTGGACGATAGGCGAGTGAAGGTGAGTGAGATAGCTGAGGCTGTGTGTATATCGGAAGAGGGTGCGAAACATCTTGCACAAAAACTTAGGGATGTGAAAGCTCTGCGCAAGATGGGTGCCGCATTTGCTGAATGCCGATCAAAAGCAAATGCGCAAACGATTTCCGCGGCAATCTTTGGACCGATTCAATAGGGATCCGACCGATTTTATGCGGCGATTTGTCACCATGGATGTGACATGGGTCCACCACTACACGCCTGAAACGAAACAGCAGTCGAAGCAGTGAGTGGAAGCCGGTGGTTCAGCGCCAAAGAAAGCGAAGTCGATCGCATCTGCCGGAAAGGTCATGGCCAGTGTGTTTTGGGATGCGAAAGGGATCCTGTTAATTGATTACCATGAAAAAGGCACAACAATTACAGGCGAATATTACTCCAACCTTCTTGACCAGCTGGATGCCAAAATTCGCGAGAAGAGGCCTGGCTTGAAGAAGAAAAAAATCATCTTTCAACAGGGCAATGCACCTGTACACAAGTGTGCGTTGACGGTGGGAAAACTGCGGGATTTGGGGTACGGCCATCCCCCCTATTCACCTGATCTGGCACCCTCAGACTTTCATCTGTTTCCAAACTTGAAGAAATTTGTTTCTGGGAAGCGCTTCGCATCCAATGCAGAAGTTGAGAGGGCCGTTGATGAATATTTTTACAGCCTTCCAGACTCTCACTTCCGAGAAGGAATACTGATGTTGGAGAAACGCTGGACTAAGTGTGTTGAAGTCAAGGGAGATTACGTAGAAAAATAAAATCATTTTTGAACTGAAAATCGCAGTCTTTCATTGTCAGGCCGAGAACTTTTCACCTTGCCCTCGTATATAGATTAAAATTTTACAAACTTTTGAAAGCAAAGTGCTGTGAGGTATTGTTTATGCGCCGTGGTATATCAGAAATAGCGATATCCACAGAGATCTGTCGGCATTAAAACAATCGAAGATAAAATCAAAAACTTCACGAGAAAGCATAAAAGTCGACTAGAAAGTCACATAAATATTTCAGTCCTCCAAGTTTTGGATGAAACAAATTTACTACGCCGTCTAAAAAGAATCAAACCTTTAGACTTAGCGCGATAAGTAACCGCGTCTAAGCTGCGGAGCTAGCAAGAACTGCTAATGCGAAGGTTCCTTATCGTCCTTATTTCGTGAAATTAAAACTACTTGATAAGTTGAATACTTAATTGTAGTAAAAACAAAAACAAAGTTTGTTTTGAAGGGAGGTTTTTTAGTGGGTGAGAATCCCACACTAGTATGAACACGCGCTGTCGATCCCTATAGTGTCTTGTTAAAGATTTTCACTTACCCTGGAAAAAAAAAGACCTATTGGTTGACCTATGGGTTTATTTGTTTTAAAATGTGAATGTGTATTTGGAACATGTGCAGCTCAAAACTTTATCCCAATTTAACTTATTTGAATTTTATAAACTATGTATATAACTATAAACACATATGTATGT
Organism: Brachypalpus laphriformis; assembly: GCA_945910035.1. Classification (NCBI taxonomy): domain Eukaryota; kingdom Metazoa; phylum Arthropoda; class Insecta; order Diptera; family Syrphidae; genus Brachypalpus; species Brachypalpus laphriformis. The sequence continues at coordinate 44,420,835 of OX246756.1, forward strand.
ACACCTACAAAAAAAAAAAAAAAAAAGGTTAATTACGTTTCATGTCCTATACAATAAAACTTATGAAGCATATTTATAAATTAAATGAAAATCATGTGTTATTTATGACTCTTTAGGCAAATATGAAATTAAGAAAATTAAATGTATTTTTTATTTTTTTTTTATTTCTGTACATGCACACATCATATTCGATTATGTATAATAATATTTAACATCAAGTGTGTATGGTGTGAGTAGGGAAGGAGGGAAAAGTTGATTAAATCATTTTTTTCTTTTGTTGTTTGTGCTTTTCTCTTTTTTTTTTTGTTTTGTTTTAATTAAATTTATTTTTATATTTAGCAATAATTGCGCTAAAACAAATATAAAATTGGCCACAATAATTAAAACAAATCACATAAATAAAATAAAATTTATATACAAAAATATATATTTATATGTAAAGTAGCAGTATAGTATATTTCAACACACCTATTTAAATCTGAATGCCTGATGATTGGATGCAATAATTTATTTATTTTTGGTGACGGACAAGTATATTGATGAGATTTGTGAACTTTTTTTTTTCCTATATTTTTCGACTGACTGACTGTTGATAACCATTTGAGTGTGTGGTAAGAGTTACAATTTAAAGATGGCAGCAGGACATTTTTTTTTTATTTGATATATGATATTTTATTTATGTATATTGTGCAGTATAAAATTTGTTTAATTTTTTTTTTTTTCTACATTCGATTAATAATTATTATTTCTTATATATTGTTGACTATAGACATTTAGTTTTATTTTAAATTTTCAGCATCAACAGCAACAGCAGCAGTGGTACTAGTAGATTATCTCATTGGCTATTTTGTGATAATAGTTTTTTTTTTTTTTTTTAAATAATAATAATAGTTATTATTAAATATTTTCAATAATGCAATTTTTTGTATAAGAAGTAAAAGTATAAATTTTGAACGGAAAACATTACGAAAACAGATTTTTTTTTATGTAAAAACACAACAGAATGAAAAAGACCGAATTTTGCAAGAAAACACAGCACAGTAGGATTTTATATTTTTTTTTTGTATTGAAAGACAACAAATTAAAAAAAATAAAATAAAAAGAAAAGTGATAGATAGACAGATAGAGTAAAAGAAAATGTTAGACAATAAAAAATTTGTTTGAGTGAGTAAGAGTATGAGTATGAGGGGTGTGAACTTACCTTGCAAAGCTTTTGAATGCAGCACTTTGAGGATTAATACAAAGTGGAACACGACCGGTTTGCAGTTGCTCCGCTATGAATTTGTGCATTTCCTCTGAAAGTGTAAATAAGGTTAAAGGTTGTTTTCTCTTCTATACAGAAAGCTTTTTAAGGTGTGACATAAAATTCAATTAAGGGAAGGGGTCTTTCTAAGAATAATCGCGGGAGATAAATGAAATTGTTTATGAATCTTTGAACGACTTTTAGAAGTACTCACAAACATAAAAGGTTAAAATCGATTTTTATTATTATTGCGCAGTGACTTTGCTTTAAAAGGGCACATAAGGATATTTCGAAAACACATTATTTTGGTGCTTTATGATCTGACTCATGGTATTACTGCATCGACACTTGATATGTTCCCCTCAAATAGAAGCAGTTAATCATCATATACGTAGGTTGCTACTTAAGTTTTGAGATGGACAAGTAAAAATTAATATTTAAATAATATTTAAATACTGCCAAACCAATTTAAAAATAAATTTCTCATTACCTGCATTGTTTTAGACACAAGCCAACAAATAGAGACCGTATCATGTTGGTTAGCAAAGGCACCAACGGAAACAGCAAAGGCATCCACAGGCTATCATATTTGATAGCCATGGCAGTCAATGTGTCAAAAGGACACATAAGGACATTTCGAAAACAAATTATTTTGGTGCTTTACGATCTGATTTTGGCGTTGCAAAATCGTATCATCACCTCCGCGCGGTGTCCGCTGGATAGCTATCTGATAGTGAACTGACGATGAGCGTATGCTGAGTCTGACGATATATGTGTAGCTGAACACTCAGACCTGCGTAAGCACATCTGGGTGAACTTCAGCGGGCATATGTTTAACCGGATGAGGCATCTCTTGTTGACCTGATTGGCTGAAATATGCGTCTTAGAAGTCTAGCAAAAGCTCCTCAGAAGGAGGACGTGCGGCGGATGAATTCTCTCGATGGAATCAACGGTGACGTCTACAGACCAGCGGATACCTTACTGGAGCTACTTGGACATATTTGGAGCTGAGGTCTGTAAGGATTTTCAATACTACGTCAGGGTATTGAAAAAGAGATGGTGGCGGATGAACCCTTAATGGGCCAACGGCAGCGCTCATATCCCCGAAGTGGGTTACTGACCTGGATCTGGTTCTCCAGGTTGGGGGTTGTGCCGTCGGTTTAACTTCCCTACCACGCAAAAAACTTTTGGTTACGAAGCAACCAACAGCCTCGGATACGAATGATTTTACTGTTGACGACCCAAGCAAACGTAAAAAAGACAATGATCTTCGTGTCTGCACATGGAATGTTAGGTCCCTCTACAAACCATGTGCAGCCGAACATCTTGCGGAGGCCTTAGAGTGTTTCAAAGCAGACATTACCGCCATTGAAGAAGTGCGATGGAATGGGCCGGGCAAAAGGAGGATGAAAAACTGCTACATCTACTACGGCGACTGCTACAGACAACAAGGACAGCGTATATTCGGGTGCGGATTTGTCATTGGAGACAGACTTAGGCAAGAAGTCTTGAGTTTCCGGCATGTGAACGAGCGTCTTATGACTATCCGTATCAAGGCTAAATTTTCCAACATTACCCTAATATGCACTCACGCCGCTCACGAGAATATAGACGACGCGACCAAGGATGACTTCTACCAGCTCTTGGAAAAGACGTATGAGCAATGCCCTAGCCACGATGTTAAAATTATCTTAGGTGATTTTAACGCAAGAAAGGAGACCCCCTCAACTGCACCAATTATAGGGGCATCAGTCTCCTCAACATCGCATACAAGATCTTTTCTGCGATATTGTGTGAACGCGTGAAACCTTCTATCAACAGCCTGATTGGACCATATCCGTGCGGTTTCAGGCCAGGAAAGTCCACCATCGATCAAATCTTCACACTTCCGCAGATCCTGGAAAAAACTCAAGAATTCCAAATCGATACTCACCACCTCTTTATCGATTTCAAGGCCGTCTATGACAGCATCTATAGAGAAAAGCTTTATAGAGCCATGTCTAGTTTTGACATCCCTGCCAAACTTGTCCGTCTATGCAGGATGACGATGGAGAACGCTCGCTGCTCCATCAAGTTCGGTAATGACATCACCGCGACCTTTAATGTGAAAAAAGGTTTTAAACAAGGTGATGCGCTGTCATGTGACTTCTTTAATATTGTACTTGAACGGATTGTGCGGAACTCACAAGCCAACACCAGAGGCATAATCTATTACAAGTCTGTACAACTGCTCGCATACGCCGACGATATAGACATTATCGGAAGAACTCAGCGGGCTGTCACCGATGCGTTTGCAAGCATTGAGACGGAAGCGGTCAAAATGGGTTTAGCTTTATGGCGCTGAAACATGGACTTTATTAAAAGAGGATGAAGATATGCTTGGTCGTTTCAAGAGTAAAATTCTTCGTAAGATATTCGGTCCCGTTTGCGTTGACGGGTTTTGGAGGAAAAGATTCAATAAGGAACTATACGAGATGTACAGTGACTGCGTATCGGATGTCTGAGATTGCTACCACATGTAGAGCGTATGGACACCAACGCTCCGGCCCGCAGACTTCGAATCTAACCCCGAGACTCGATGCAGTAGAGGACCTCTTCGCCGTAGGTGGCGCGCACAAGTTCAAAGGAACCTCGACCAACTTGGAGTGCGCAACTGCAGCCAATTAGCTAAAGAGCGAGATTAATGGAGAGGCTTATTGGTTAAGGCCCAGGTTCACCCCAAACTGTAGCGCCACCTAAGTAAGTAAGATTTTAACGCAAAGCTAGGAAGAGAGGACAAATGCGGAAGACCAGTGGCAGCGCTGCCACTAAGCCATCAGAGATGCCGCCTCTGATGTACTGGGTTTCTCTCGGCCATCACAACGAAACCCCTGGTTTGATGAGGAATGCCGGCAAGCACATGCAGCTAAATAAGAGGCGTACAAAGCGGCGTTGTATAGAAGGACTAGAGTTGCTTACGAGCTCTACGTGCGCAGGAGAAAAGAGGAACATCGACTCCTCAAGAAGAAGAAAAAGGAGCATGAGCGCTCGATCGAGGAGATTGAGAGACTTTATTGCAGGAATGATATTTGAAAATTTTACCAAAAGGTGAAAAGAACATGCCAGGGTTTCAAAGCCAGAACAGAAGCATGCAGGGACGAAAATGGCAATATAGTAGTAGAATCGCAGTCGGCGCTGAGGATATGGAAGGAACACTTCTGCAGACTGTTAAACGGCGATGATGACCAATATTCCGCTGTCAGGCAAAATAAGCCATTCAGCAGTGACAATGACAGTCAAGATTCCCGTCAACCCGATCAGAATGAAGTGAGGATAGTGATATCTATACTCAAATCCAACAAAGCTGCTCGAGCCGACGGCCTTGCTGCTGAACTTTTCAAGGCAGGAGGAGATGAGTTGGTAAGGAGCATGCATCAGCTCATCTGTAAAATCTGGTCAGACGAAAGTATGCCCGATGAATGGAACCTCAGCATCGTTTGCCCGATCCTGAAGAAAGGAGACCCTCTAAACTACGCCAATTACAGGGGTATCAGTCTCCTCAACATCGCATATAAGATCCTGTCTGCCGTACTATGTGAACGCCTGGACAAAAAGCTTAACTTCAACTCTCATCTAAACAATGTTACCAACAAGGCAACTATGGCGATGTTCACGCATCAACGCCTCTGCGGTAAAAAAAAAAATGGGGCCTGAAACGTAAGATGAGCTACTGCAAGTACAGCACCATCGCCAGCCTAATGATCACCTTCGCCTCTCTAGTATGGCCTAAAACACAACAGATCAAAGCTAAGGAGCAGTTCAATTTATTGCACCGATTAATGTAAGTTTAACACAGTAAGTTCCATTAGAAAATGTTACGTCAGTTGCATGGACAAACACACGATATTAATGTGGATACGTATTCCAAAATGAATATGAGTAAAAATAAATTAAAAATTTGAACTCACCTTTAACTTGTTGCACAGACGTTAGTTTCCTCTCCCACAAATCATCGAATGGCTGACCAGCTGATGGCTCAAAATCTCCTGTATATTGTCGCATACCGGATGAGGTAGTAAAACAGCATTTACACATGCATGAATGATATCGAAGGCGTCCTTCGTCCAAATACGAATGTGCCAAAGCATCTGTCACCGATATTCTCTTATCCTACAAAGGGTGACACACACACATTATAGTATACAATCAAAACTTAGTACACTATTCCTTACGGGATCAAATACCAACATCTGGCATAACAAATGCACCGCCTCGTGTGTCGCATGTGAGCTTAGCGTGTACAAAGCTGAAAATGATGGCGCCTTCGGTGCCCTCCGCAACATGTGCGTTCGGGCACCTTCACATGCATGTCGCATATCCTCCATCGATGGTGTACCCAAGAGTTCTGTGATTAATTCCAACTGCTGGACAGGATTCTGTGCCTGGAACAGTATACGACGACCTAACAACTCACCAAATATACAACCAACTGACCAAACGTCCACAGCGGCCGAATAATGACGAGCACCCATCAGAATCTCTGGTGCCCGATAGTACTGTGTAACTACCTCTTGTGTCATGTGCTTCGATTGATCTGGCTCTTCGACACGAGCCAATCCAAAATCGCATATCTTCAGAACACAATTACTGTTTACGAGTAGATTACCCGGCTTTATGTCTCTGTGTAGGATACGAGCCGAGTGTAGATACTTTAGACCGCGCAATATCTGATACAAGAACACTTTTATGTGATCAGCTAAGAGGTGTTGTGGCGATACTATGATCTTGTGCAGATCTGACTGTAGGAGTTCAGTTATCACATATCTAGTTGGAGAAATGTTGGTTAAGGAAAAACAGTTACAAGTCATAAATAGCCACTCAAGTTGGCATCTGTAAAATAAAACACAAAATCAGGTCAAACGTTTTTTTTTTTTTTTATCCATTTGACCCGCATCTCGTCCTGTGATGAAAATATTAAATCCTTTTTCCTCTATCTATCTATTCTCATCAACAGACTTTTTTTTACACAACTAATATACCCTTAAAAGTGATTCTAACCGTATTCGAGAGGAGTTTTATCTGTAAAGTTTTGTAACAGTGACTGAACTGGATTCAGGACGAGGTTGGTTTTTTCTGTTAATTACTCCGGTCTCGGGAAATTGAAATACGGAAAAGGATTGTTTGTGAAACTTTTTCCGGATACAGGTACTATAATTAATTCTCTCATGTCTGGGTTTTGGATAATGAAAGAGGTTGGTTTGGAGGAGTGGATACAATTTTTGAAACACTTCAAAGGAATATTGGGATGGGGGGTTTTGTTCGGCATTATTGGTGTTATAATCCACATTTCAGTGGCTAACCACATTTAGAGAAAACTTTAATTGGAAAAATATTTGTTTTAAAATGAGTGCTAGAACAATGTTAGTAGAATTTAATGAAAAATGTAACATAAACCTTTAAAAAAAGTACCTAAAAATATGCCACGACAATCGTTTTTATAATTTTGTGCAACGAGATGGCGCCAGAGTGCATTCTTGAAAAATTTATTAAACTATCAGGATCTCCAAGTGAATAGGTTGGCTTTGTTAATTAAATGCATAATTCTGAAAGACATGACAGCAATAGAAATCTTCTGAGTGAATAGCGAATGTCCTTAAGGAGGGTGGTAATGTTTTGAATGCCTGAAGCAAAACACGATGGATGACAGCAACATGATGTTAGAAATAGCCCCAAATTCAAAGGTAATAGAACAGAAGGCTTAATTTTAAACTCAGTATGGAATAGTATTTTTGGCGTGACAAAATCGTATCATCACCACCTCGTGGTGCCCGCTGGATAGCTATCTGATAGTGAACTAACGATGAGCGTATGCTGAGTCTGACGATATATGTGTAGCTGAACACTCGGACCTGCCTAAGCACATCTGGGTGAACTTCAGCGGGCATATGTTTAACCGGACGAGGCATCTCTTGTTGACCTGATCGGCTGAAATATGCGTCTCAGAAGTCTAGCTCCTCAGAAGCAGGACGTGCGGCGGATGAATTCTCCCGATGAAATCAACGGTGACGTCTACAGAGCAGCAGATACCTTACCGGAGTTACTTCGACATATTTGAAGCTGAGGTCTGTAAGGATTTTCAATACTACGTCAGGGTATTGAAAAAGAGATGGTGGCGGATGAACCCTTAATGGGCCAACGGCAGCGCTCATATCCCCAAAGTGGGTTACTGACATCGGTGTATCCGGTCCCTCGTCCTAGGGGTTGCTAAAAAAAGGATCTGGTCCTCCAGATTGGGGGTTGTGCCTTCGGGTTAAATTCCCTACCACGCAAAAAACTTTTGGTTAAGAAGCAACCAACAGCCTCGGATACGAATGATTTTACTGTTGACGACCCAAGCAAACGTAAAAATGACTTCTTCGTGTCTGCACATGGAATGTTAGGTCCCTTTACAAACCATGTGCAGCCGAACAACTTGCGGAGGCCCTAGAGTGTTTCAAAGCAGCCACTACAGCCATCCAAGAAGTGCGATGGGATGGGCCGGGCAAAAGGAGTATGAAAAACTGAGACATCTACTACGGCGATTGCTACAGATAACAAGAACAGCATCTATTCGGGCGCGGATTTGTCATTGGAGGCAGACTTAGGTAAGAAGTCTTGAGTTTCCGGCATGTGAACGACCGCCTAATGACTATCCGTATCAAGCTAAATTTGCCAACATTAGCCTAATATACGCTCACGCCCCTCACGAGGAGAAGGACGACGCGACAAAGGATGAGTTCTACCAGCTCTTGGACAAGACGTATGAGCAATGCCCTAGCTACGACGTTAAAATTATCCTAGGTGATTTTAACGCAAAGCTAGGAAGAGAGGACGTCTTTAGTAGCGTGGTCGGAAAGCACAGCCTGCACGACATCACAACCGGCAACGGACTCAGGCTAATCGACTTTGCGGCAGGGCGAAACTTTGTCGTAGCTAGTACGCGGTTCCCACGTCTCGACATTCACAAAGGAACATGGCTCGAAAAACTGTTAACCAAATCGATCACATTGCGATCAACGCAAGGCACTCTTCCAGTATTCTGGGTGTCCGGAGTTTCCGAAGAGCCAACGTGGACTCGGATCACTACCTAGTTGTAGCCAAGGTACGGATGCGGATATCCACAACGGAACGAAATCAACGAAATACTGTGAGGAAATTTGACGTCGGGCAGCTACAATCGCTAGAGACCGCCAGAGCCTATGACGATCGAGTTTCTCTTAATCTTAATGCAAGTCCTATGGCGCCAGCAGCAAATGCGGAAGACCAGTGGCAGCGTTGCCAACAAGCCATCAGGGATGCCGCATCTGATGTACTGGGTTTCTCTCGGCCACCACAACGAAACCCCTGGTTTGATGAGGAATGCCGGCAAGCACTGCAGCTAAACAAGAGGCATACAAAGGCATACACGGCGCTGCATAGAAGGACCAGAGTTGGAGAAAAGACGAACATCGACTTTTCAGAAAGAAGAAAAAAGAGCATGAGAAGCGCTCGATCGAGGAAATTGAGAGACTTTGTTGCAGGAATGATGTTCGAAATTTTTACCTAAAGGTAAAAAGAACATGTCAGGGTTTCAAAGCCAGAACAGAAGCCTGCAGGGACGAAAATGGCAACATAGTGGTAGAATCGTGAATCGTGAGGATATGGAAGGAACACTTCTACAGACTGTTAAACGGCGATGATGACCAATATTCCGCTGTCAGGTAGAATGAGCCATTCAACACTGACGATGGCAGTCAAGATTCCCGTCAACCCGATCAGAATGAAGTCAGGATAGCGATATCTAAACTGAAATCCAACAAAGCTGCTGGAGCCGACGGCCTTGCCGCTGAACTTTTCAAGGCAGGAGGAGATGAGTTGGTAAGGAGCATGTATTAGCTCATCTGTAAAATCTGGTCGGACGAAAGTATGCCCGATGAATGGAACCGCAGCATCGTTTGCCCGATCCTAAAGAAAGGAGACCCTCTAAACTGCGCCAACTACAGAGGTATAAGTCTCCTAAATATCGCATATAAGATCTTGTCTGCCGTATTATGTGAACGCCTAAAACCGATCGTCGACAACCTGATAGGTCCTTATCAGTGCGGTTTCAGGCCGGGAAAGTCCACTATTGACCAAATATTCACACTACGGCAGATATTGGAAAAAACCCATGAATATAAAATCGATACGCACCACCTCTTCATCGATTTCAAAGTTGCCTATGATAGCGTGTATAGAGACGAGGTATACAGAGCCATGTCTAGTCTTGGCATCCCTGCCAAGCTCGTCCGTTTGTGCAGAATGACGATGGAGAACTCTCGCTGCTCCATCAAAGTCGGTAAGAACATCACCGAACCGTTCGATGTCAGGAAAGGTCTTAGAAAGGTGACGCGCTATCATGCGATCTCTTTAACACAGTACAGAATTGTACGAAACTCACATGCCAACAACGGAGGTACAATCTTCTTCAAGTCTGTACAACTACTCGCTTATGCCGATGACATTGACATAATCGGAAGAACTCAGCGGGCCGTCAATGGGGCATTTACGAGTATTCAGATCGAGGCAGCAAATATGGGTCTAGCGGTCAAAAAGCAAAACAAAATATATGCTGTCTACAAAAAAGGACACACAACATCGGCGTCTTGGACAGAACGTCAGAATAGACAGATATAATTTTGAGATAGTAAAGGATTTTGTCTACCTAGGCTCTATGGTGAACTCCGCAAATGACATCAGTAGGGAGATCACACGAAGAATTACTCTTCCCAATCGTTGTTTCTATGGACTAAAACGGCAATTGAGTAGCAAACCCCTACCTCGAACTACTAAGGTAACTCTTTACAAGGTACTAATCATCCCAGTCCTGCTGTATGGCGCAGAGGCATGGGCTTTGACAAAACCGGATGAGGATGCCCTTGGTTATTTCGAGAGAAAAGTTTTTCGAGCGATTTTTGGTTCCGTCTGCATAGATGGTGAGTGAAGGAGAAGGTACAATACCGAACTATACGGCCTATACAAGGACATTGACTTAGCCAGAAGATTTCACATACAGCGACTAAGATGGCTGGGTCATTTAGAGCGGATGGAGCCCAACCTTCCCCGCTTCGAATCCACCCCGGACGGACGGCGCAATAGAGGACGACCTCGCGGTAGGTGGCACAAACAAGTGGAGGGGGACCTCAACCAACTTGGCGTGTGCAACTGGAGGCAGCTGGCTCGTAACCGTGCTAGCTGGAGAGGTTTGTTGGTTGAGGCCCAGGTCCACCCCGGACTGTAGCGCCATCTAAGTAAGTAAGTATTTTCACTTTTACCCAAGATGTAGATGCCCAATTTTAATAAATAGTATTGAGATGTTTGGACATTGAAATTGTAAGTTTGAAGCTGACAAACTAGAGCTGCTAGTCTTTTTTATTCTTTCGAAATCAGTGCTAATAATAGGCAAGAGAGTTGTACGTGTGTAAGTAAACCTGAGTGATGTGGTTTGACATGAAATTATGAACAGTTTTTGGTTTCACTACAAAGTGAGTAATATTAGGAGTAATCAAGTTAGAAGATCAAAACAGTTCAGTAACTGATTTCCATGTGAAGCGAAGGGAAATGCTAAAGCTGCAGAAACATTTCGAATCCGGTTGGTTAGAATAGACTTGTTATGTTATCCTTCGATTATAGACTCAGTGCTGTACTACACGATTCTTCCGCAAAACAAACACAAATTTGAGTCCATGCTACACGGGAAATTGTACTTCTGAGCAAAAATCGCTGCGTAACCAGCACTCTCGAACTAAACGATGGCGGTTTTCCACGCTGACTATTTTTAACTCGAATCGTGCACAGTTGCAAAGTTTCAAGCTCTATCTTTAGGTCTTCGGATTGTTCGATGCAGTCTTTAATAAATAACGATGACCCCCCCTCTCGCTTTTCCCGAAGGGTGACAAGCGTGGTAATCATTATAGCCTTTTATTTTTAAATACGATTCCTTTTTTACGTGGGTTTCAGAAATCAAGCAAATATCAATATCTTTTTCACGCATGAATATTTCCAATTCGTCGAGTTTTTACAAAAGTCCGTTTGCATTCCAAGTACATATTTTTAACATTCGTTTGTCATTCATATTCTAGTTGAAGTACGCGTTTTCTGGGAATTATTTTCAAGCTTAACCAGCCTATCGAGAATAATTTTATTTATTTTGCTTTGTTCTTGAAATTTCTCGAGAATAACCGACAAAACATGAGAGACAGGGTCCGTCGAAATTTCAAGGTTTTTTGGTTTTTCGGATGCCGCGGCCTGAGCGTAGGTCTGCACTCCTGCTGTCCGAGGGTTATTACCTGGCGGCTTTTTCGACGTTAACTTTTCAGTACCGATTCTTTTAAGAACAGAGGTCGAGGACTTTTCGGTTGTCACTCTTTCCGTCACCTTTTTGCGCTCTGAACCCGGTAGTTTTAGTTTGCCTACTTTCTCCTGTGCATTCTTACGCTTTGCCTTAGTTTGCAGTTTAGATTTTGCAAGGGGCTTAAGGAGCATATCTCTTCGTTTTTGCAACTCCTTAGCTACTTCACAGCCTCTATAATTTGCCGGGTGCTTTCCCTTACAGTTAGCACATGTTGCAGAGGTTTGTTTATTTACTCCACAGACTTCGAATCCACCCCGGATGGACGACCTCGCGGTAGGTGGCGCAAACAAGTGGAGGGGGACTTCAACCAACTTGGCGTGTGCAACTGGAGGCAGCTGGCTCGTAACCGCGCTGGCTGGAGAGGTTTGTTCGTTGAGGCCCAGGTCCACCCCGGACTGTAGCGCTATCTAAGTAAGTAAGTAAGCACTTTTGCCTAAATGAGCCACTGTGCGGCGTTTAAAGGTGTTGGTAATTTGAAAGGCGGCGAAATAGGCTGCCGGCTTATTGTTTAGAACGCGAAATAACCTGATGGCTGGTGGCTAATGAACCCAAACCCTGCAGAGCATACAAAATTATCTTCTTTTTGCTGTCGCTCTGCCTTCAGTTACACTACAATAGCTACTCGTTTATATATTGAAGTAACTCTTCATTAAGTTAAACATTTACAATTGTAACAAAGTGGCAGCGCTATATCAACACTCATAAGTAGGTATTTTCCCCCTTTTTGGAATTTTTTTTTTTAAATAAAATTTCATTTAATTTGTCACCCTCTACGCCTTTCGTAATTCATTAACGCCCTTAAGTCCACACCATTAAGCACAGCAAACGATACCTGTTTGTCATAAAAAATTTTGTGCGAGTCACATAATCGAGTTTTTCATTTCGTAATTAAAAATAAAGTCCAATTTAAAATGTTAACTCAAAGTTTGCCGACTTTTATTGCCACATCCCTTATTTTCGATAAATTAAATTTTCCGTACCCGTAAATAATCCTTGAAACCACCATGAAAAGAGCATCTCCCAAAAGAGTAATTCAATAGTAGTCTGCGTGTCCTTTGAATGACCCTTGGGAGGAGAAAAAAAAAAAATAAAATAAAATAAAAGAAAACATTCTACGTAACCGAATAACAAATTTATAACTTTCGTGTCTCTGCATAATGAAAGGGAAAGGACCGGACCTATTTCTTCAGACCAAACAAGTACCCCATGTGTCATCCTAGTAACTTTGAACTTTTCTTGTTTTTTCATGTTTTTTTTCCTCCGCTGTCCTTTCATTTAACATTCTCAATGAGTCGTAATTTTTTTTTTTTTTTTGATTAAATGCTTTATTTCCTCTGAAGAAAGGATAATTATGGTTGATTACTTGAATCTGCTGTTCAAATGAAAGGAATTTGCGTCGATTTCTCTTTTTCCGGGCGACTATTGGTATATTATTGAAGAATATCTTAACCAGACTAAGCAATGGGATAAAAGTCATTGCTGGGTTTTAGGGAAGCGGATCTGAGGAGAATTAGAACATTCTTTAGAATCTTGGGAATAAACTACGATCTATGGACATATTCGATTGATAGGAGAAGACTTGAGACGAAATGACAGTAGGAAGAGCGGACTGCGCTGAATTGAACTGAAATTATGAGCCCAACTGCCAGATATACCTATATCCTTTGAGGGGTAGCAATTGATGTTAGGATCTTAACAATGCGAGTAGCTTTATGTATGCAAGTCGGTAAGCAACAATCCAGATATTTGTGCGATGTAATAATAATAACAATAATAATAATATTTTTTATTGAATGTACAACAAAAAATTACAACTTTGACATGTCTGTCGTCTGTTGGTAAATGTTATTCTTAATTTAACAAAGTCTAATATAGATTTCAATACGTTATGTTCTCCATTATCAGCAAATAGTTAAATTCATCTATAAGTCTTTTTCTGTACCAGAAGGCTTCATTTACGAATTTGTGTAGCATGTTCCATTGATCCTCGGACTACCCATTTAGTATCTGCAGCATCTCGTTTTCTTGAAGGACACTTCTACGGAAATATTTTCTTCGTTGTTCTGCAATCACTGGACATTTTCCCATAAAGTGCGCCACATCTTCCTCCTCGTTCAGGTTGCATAACGATCATTTTCTGGATTCTCCTCTTCTAAATTTGTTGGCATTTAGCCCGAGTAATCCTGTTTCTGACTTTAAAAGTCCATGATATTTGACTCTTTTTAAATATATCATTGAAGTAGTAGTATGCATTATATATTGGTTTAATTTTTTATATGGTCCATGTGAACTATTTTGAGCTTCTTCCATATTTTGTCTGATTTGCTCCTCTCTCAGAAATTCTAACGTAGCCATTGAGTGTCTGCTCCATTCTTCAAAGTTGAAGTCGCATCTTCCCCAGTCGATGCCTGCATTCGCACTGATTTTCTGCCATTCTTCGAACCGATAGATTTTTTCTCTACAATTTTCCTCGACAACAGGTATGGGAGCCGATTTACTTCATATTGGAAGAGAGTTTTTTGGATATACTCCATGTGAAGTTGTAATGAAAACAAATGCTGGTCTGGTACTCCTGCTTCTAGCGTCAGTGCATAATTTGGAGTGAAATCGGGCAAAGCAAACAACTTTTTGATAAAGTATCTCTGTAATTTATCTACTTCATCGAAACTACCGAATCCCCATACCTGGGCTGCATAGCAATAGATAGCGTGTGTCACAGCCTTGAACATTTTAAATTTTGTCGAGAGTAGCTAGTGAAGTGTTGTCGAGAAGGGCTCAGAGTTCTTGAAACACAGCACAAAGTGTCGCTCTACTGGGTCCCTGGACACGAGGGTATCCCAGGCTGTAAGAAAGCCGACGAGCTAGGAAGAATCGGCTCAGCAGCCTTACTAGAATAAGTTGACCATCCTGTGTGTATCCCGCCTTGCACACTCAGGCTCGTTGCAGGGAATAAAGCCATTAGAGAGGCGAACACAAGATGGACCTCCATGGAAACTTGTGCCACCACTAGGAAGCTATGGCCATTCTTCGACAAAGCAAAGACCAATAGAATTATTCGGAAAGACCGGAAATCCCTTTCCACCCTCGTGGGCATCATCACGGGGCACAACACCCTGCGGTACCACTTGAAGAAACTACGCCTGACGGAGGAGGAACTTTTTAGAGGCTATGGTGACAAGGGAGTTTTTGAGGACACTACCCACTTCCTGTGCCACTGTCCGGGTCTTCAATACTCCAGGAAAAAGTTCCTTGGTAAATATTTCTTCCATGATCTCGAGGAGCTCTCCGGCATTTCGACAGGAAAGATGCTAAACTTCAACAAATCATCAGGGTGGTTTGTATGCAGAAACGAAGTAAGTGGTTGAGTTTTGTATAGTCTTCGCCGGTTTTCACTACGCCTCAATAGGTAAGGGATTACTTTTTCGCCTATGGGTATCACAATGGGTCAACGCTGACCTGAGTGCGGCAGAAAGCGTCTCTCCCTACCAGCCCACATGCCTAATCTAACCTAAGGTCCAAAGGAGACAGTACTCCTCCCTGCGGACAACCTCTAGTGGCTATAATAGTCTTCAGCGAACCTCCGCACTCTAGTTTTATTTTTCTGCTTTGTAGCATGGATAGAATCCATGATGCGATACCTTTCCTGTTAGCTGCTCACCTCACTCAATTATATAAGTTCTATTAACAACGAATGCAGCGTCTTTCAAGCCAAAATCACAACCGTCAACCAAAGACAAAATCATTGGTAAATCAATTACTGTGTACATTGATAGCCAGACAGCCGTTAAGGCTAAGCTAGTTAGAATCTGCAAACGACATTTTAATGAGTTATCACAACCCAACAAGGTGTCTCTATGCTGGGTACCAGGGCATACGGATATACCGGATAATGAAAGAGCAGGTGAACTCGGCAGAATGGGGCCGGTGTTGCACATCTCGCAGGTCCTCCCCTTCGTGAAGGTTTCAATAAGCTCTATAAATAAGCTCATCGGAGATGAAGCCACTAGCGAAGGCAACAGGATGGATTCATCTGGATACGTGCGCCATTGCCCGAACACTGTGGCCGGCTTATGACATAGGAAATCACGCTCTCTGGTTAGGCTTATTCGTAACAGTGTTTTTTTTTTTTGTCTAGGGGGTAGTGGAAAAACGGTAATGCACACGAGAAACAGTCCCGCTTTGTTTCAAATAGTGCGAGACTACTTCTCACTAAAAAAAAAAAACACCTTCAACCCATTTTCAACCTGACACCATCCACTCCGGAACCGCTTTAGCATTATTTCAGAGTGGTGTCCGGATTTTTCACATTTTTCTCCTGGTGCGGGTTTATAATATCTTGCCGGTAAAGCTTACATCAATTTGGCAAACTTACTGAGGGTATGTTTACTTCCTCCTCTCACTTCTTCGATCTGAGTGGCGTCTCAATGAATAAAGATATTTTATTCCACGTGTCTATACTCGAGACCATCTTGTTTACGGCATTTTCTGGAGAAAAAATGCCTATCTCTGACTCCAGGCTATTTATTTCTGCTGCCCACCTGTAACAGATAAAAAAAGGTGTGATACGCATCGTCTTCCAAAGAGTCTCCGTATTGGCAGGCTGCGCTCCCTACTTTTCTCATCTTGCGCAGATACCGGTTGAAGTAATCATGTCCGGTAAGGAACTGGGTGATATAATAATTCACTTCACCGTGCTCCCGCTTCGTCCATGCAGCAACGTCTCTGATCAACCGGTAGGTCCACCTTCCCCTCGTTATGGCGTTCCATCTGTTTTGCCACTTCTGCTTCGAGAGTTGCTTCGCATCTGTAGCTGCTGTTGCCGTGCATACTTCCGCCTTCTTGTCGTGGACGTACTTCCTTGCTGCTGCTAGGAGATCAATGGGTTTTACTCCTGCGACTACTAGGGCTGCTGGCTCAGACACTGATCGTTATGAACTCGTTATCCGAAAGGCTCTTATAGGTAGGACCGCGGCCACTTTCTTCCTGTATATCTTCTTTTTGAGCGCGTCAGCCAAGATCTCGGAGCCATACAAGAGAATTGAGTTCGTAACCGACATCTTCTTTTACTTGCCGTGGGACCCCCTATGATCGCCATTAGTCTGCTTAGCAATAGGCATGTTTTCGTGGCTCTTTCGGATGCGGACTAAATTTGTTGTCAGAACGTGAGCTTCGCATATAGGCGAACCCCACAGGCGGATCAGTAGAAACGCGGTGAAGTGGGAGTGTTATGATCCCTTATTTTCGGATCATAACCTCGCTGATAAAAGGAAGAAGAACAAGAACGTGAGCTTCGCATATATCCTAACTCCTAGATATTTTACTGGTTCCTTTGTGTATATGACTTCCGGACTCAGCTGGAGCTCGATTATTGTGGGTATCCGCTTCCTCGTCAGCAGAACTATCTCGGTTTTCTCCACTGTTAAGCTTAGGCCGTGGCCCTCCATTCATGTGTGCACCCGTCTCATGACTTGATTTTGTCTTCTCTTAGCGTCTTCGGCGTGCCATGCGGTGATCACTGCAGCAATGTCGTTTGCATAGCCGAGCAGAAAAGTGTTTTCGGGCATCTCCATGCGAAGAGTCCCAACGTAGGAGATGTTCCATAAATCCGGTTCTATAATTGAGCACTGCGCTGCTCCGGCTGTTATTTCTTTCCTGTAGGGTCCCTCTGTGGTGTCATCAATTAGATCTCTATCGCTAAGGTAGTCCTTTATCACCCGTCAAAGGTACTGTTGTACCCGAACGTTTATTTCCAGAGCGTTCAGCATGTCGCACCATCTGGCCGCGTTGAAGGCGGCGTATCGTAAAAAAACTTGATGGCGTGACGGTGGAATTTAAAAGAGTGGAGAAAAATTACGTGTTGGAGGTAAGAATGGATGGGACTGTTCTGCACATCGTTCCAATATACTTAAATCAAAACCAATGGCAGCGTGACTACGACAAGTTGAAAGATCTATTGAATAGTTTAGAGCCAATTAACTTGATGCTTATTGGGGACTTAAATGGTAGAATTAGACTATAACAAAATGTCTTCACGAGTGAATCCATATCAACATACATCCACACAAGCCGCAACTCCAAGGACGAATCACGCGATAGCAGAGGCACAACAATTCTGGATCTACCTGATGCTTTCGACTGTCGAGTATTAAATGGATGCTGTGAAGGGGATTCTTGTGGCGAATATACATTTCTACGTGGAACAGCGTGTTCAGTCATCGACTATTGCTTTCTGTCCGGAAGTTGGTATTCTTACCTGAGCGAATTTCAAATAGCAGTAAAAACATTTTCGGACCACATGGCGCTCGAAGTCTCCTTTATGGTATCTGGCACCCTGCGAACAAAACACACTACGGCTAGAACTTTTGCCGAGGTTGGTATGGAAGGACAGATTACGGGACCTGTACCAGAAAAACCATACTAGAGAGCTCATCAAGCCAACTTCAAATACCGCACCGCAAATGGATGTTCTAACGGATATTATTAAAAAAGCCGCCCCTTTAAACGCGCCGACGAGACACACCAATATGGTAAGCAAGCAGAGGTGGTTCGACAAAGAATGTGTGAAGGCTAGAGATAGCTCGTTTGCTCTACTAAGATTATTGAGGAAGAACAACACCGCTGCATTTAAAATTCTTTACAGAGCAGCAAATAAAAACTTCAAAGATGTCTGTCATTCGAAAAAGGAAACCTTCTATCAGCAAAATATTGCGTTGATAAATAGAACGAGATCTTCAGCTGAGTTCTGGAAAGCGGCAAAACTTATAAATGGAAAAAAATAAAAATATCGCTCCAGGTCTGCAAGCAGAGCAGTTAAAAATTCACTTCATGAACCTTCTCAATACACCTCAGAACTCACTTTCATTTCAATATGCAGCCCCTCTCTATTTTGATGAATTCCTTGATGCACCATTCAGTTCAGAAGAAGTACAAGTTGCTATTGATAAAAAAAAAGAACAAAGCACCAGGTGAAGACCGCATCTCTTTTGAATTCTACAAAAACTGCTCACCGGAGTTCTTATCAGCCCTCGTATCTGAATTCAACCGAATTTTTGAAAGTGCAGATGTCCCAGCTAGCTTTAAGAAGGCTATCATTTTCCCTCTGCATAAAAAAGGCGACTACAATGATCCAGCAAACTATAGAGGGATATCATTTTTGAATACTTCGGTTTAGTTATTTAGCTCAGTAATTTTCAACAGGCTTACTCAATGGGTTAATGGTAAACAAATTTTGCATGAATGCCAAGCTGGGTTCAGGCAGAATTACTCTACTGTAGACCAAATTTTCTCGCTTTACAATATAGCTCAGATCTATAAAACAAGACGCAAGAAGCTGTATACCTTCTTTGTAGACTTCCGTGCAGCTTTCGATTCCATAGCTCGAGAAGCGCTTTTTTACAAGCTTTATAAAGTTGGAATCTCAACTAAAATAATCAATACATTGCGGGCTATGTACAAAAATAACAAAGCAAGTGTCTGGGGCAGAATCAACATATCTGAAGAATTTGAAACAACAATGGGTGTAAAGCAGGGATGCATCCTGGGTACATTGCTATTCATTTAGTATATCAATGATATTACGGATGCAGTTGGAGGGGGGATCGAACTAAGCAGAACAAGAATTCCGGCTCTAATGTTTGCAAAACTGCAAAACCTGGAACCTGGCTGTTAATCTTGCAAAGTCAAAGATGATGATAATGAGGAATGGCGGGGGCAGGTACTCTCGACTAGAAAAGTGGAGGTTCCAAGGAGAAGACATAGATATTGTTCGTGAATACAAGTATCTCGGAGTAACGATTACATCCAATTTGAATATGAACAAGCACCTACAAAACAAATTAACCATTTCCTCAATCTGGAGTACCTACTTCAATAACAAACACATTTCCCACGCATCCAAGCAAAAAATATTCAACACGACTGCAACCTCAATATTATTATATGGAGCGCAAGTATGGGGCTTTCGCTCCTCTGAGATCGTAGAAAAACTGCTTCGATACTTCGTCAAGCGAATCTTTAAATTGCCCACTGGCACACCTACCTATATGCTGCACCTAGAGACTGGGATTCCACCACTGTTTTTGAATACACTAAAACTCCATTTGGACTATGTGGTAAGAGTTATGGCAATCGAGCAGAAACGGATTCCAAAATTAGTGCTATCCCACATGCTATCAACTAAGGGAAACTGTGTTGAGGAATGGAATAGGCTGGCGTCCGATTGTGATTTGGATTTGCAGATTGGACCTTGTGAGCAATCTACATCTTTAAAATGCAAGTTCAACATCCTGCTGAAAAAGACTGGACAAAGAATGTACGACAAATTTATAAGCGAGGCGCAATTATCACTATATAGAACATATTATAGCAAAATGATTCACCATCTGCAGGACAGAACGTATTTCGTTGCTGGAAACACAACCGAAAAGATAAGCACGATATTTAAAATAAGGGGAGAGTTAATAAACCTGAACTTTATACCACACCGCTCGGATCTACCGATTTTATGCGAGCTCTGTAACCGGAAAGAGCGAGAGGATGTTTTTCATTTCCTGGTAGTGTGCCCCATACTTAGGGAATTTCGATGCAAGTATTTTGGATGTCAAACACTGGAGGAAGCGGAAGCGGTCAATATTTTAAACGGTGATAGAGGCTGGAATGTTTTGTATAACTTTACAACGAATGCACTACGTTATAGATTACGTATAATGGAAAAAGATTTTTGAAATATAATATTTGAATATTTTACGCATTACTTAGGAGGAGAATTTTGTTTTATACTTAATGTCAATCTGGTAGACGACCTTAAGCCAAACCAATTAGACTAAGAAAAGAAAATGTATCATGTATTTCTATGAATTAAATAAATAGTCAATAAAGCTAAAACTAGTGGCCGCCCTGATGGGTTACTTGGGTAGCCTTAATTACCTCTTCCACAGCACTTATTGTAGAACGACATTTTCTAAATCCATCCTGCCTTTCAGATAGGTCAGTCCCTGCTCTCGTAACAGTACGTGGGTTACCTCTAACATAATAACGGGGCACTCTGCCATTAGGGTTTATAAAGAGCGTATCGGCGTACCTCACAATGACTTCTGCAGGGAAGAGGAAGACATTAAATCTGTCCGACATCTGCTATGCGATTGCACTGCCCTCGCTGAGGACTTATTGAGCTGAAAGACCTCCTGAGATTTATCACCCTTATCGTGGAATCCGCCGGGGGGATTTATTCACCGAAAAAAATATTTCGGTATCGTCAAATCCGCAAAGCGAACAGTTCCCCGTGTCGGTAATGTGAACGAGTTCCACTGCATCGTGGAAAACGTTCGGATCGAATCTCCCCATACATTTCACATCCGCAGCTATTTCATTGCGGATTTGGTTGTTAGTGTATGAAATCTTACGTTGCTTCTGGTAGTTTCCGTGTTTGCTCTTAATTGAGAGTGCCTCCTCCTGTGTGAAGATGATCTTTAATGAAAAACCAATTAAACGCTATCTATTTTCGCACAAAATTAAAATTTTTTATTTCCCAATTGGATTTCCACAAAGCACACATGTGTTTCAAACGAGCTGTCACAACAGAACTTCCTAATCAACAACAGTGGTCGGTAAGGAAGATTATCCGACGGATTCCACGATAGTGGTTTTATGTTCACGTGAATCGAATAGGTGAAGTGAAACTCAGATCCGACGGATTCCACGATAGGGGTGTATATCTTTTCGAGCTGACAGATCCTCTAAGATCCATTTATCTAAGTGGGTGTAGATTCAGCAGTTTTCTTTGTAGGTTCCCAGTGCAAAAATCAAATGGGCACAATGGACCTATGTTGGCCTAATTAAGCTGTAACTTACGTCACAAGCCACCCACACTGATGAGGTTTCAACTTATAGTTTCATTTCGTTACCTAACAATGCAACCACTATCTAATAATAACTTTCCTTTCCTTGTTCTCGTTGCATAAAAATAACTTCTTCATCTCATTTTAATTGAAAAAACTTTACCCACAAGAATCATTCCTGAAACCAAGGTCCTATGCAGTAAGTACTCATCGAAAACGTTATTCCATTATCCGAACCCATTTAGAACAACTTTTTCACTTCACCCCGCACAAGTTATTGAATTCCAATAGACGTCATCGTTATCATCATCGCCGTCGACGTCAAATATGGTAATCACAAGACGTATCTACACACACATATATAACGCTTCTCTGTTTCCCCCTTGAAGTATCTAATGGATGCTCATTATTCTGCAAGAGTATCTAAAGTATCTATACCTAGAGACATCGATACGAATATTTTCAATATGTCTCCCTTTATTGAGTGAAAGTACAAAATTGTTCAATTTAAATACTGATTCCTAAAGCAAGTAAACCTTAAAGACAAAGGCCCACAAGGAGGATGGTTCCATTTAGAGAAAATAATTTTGCCCAGAAAAACAAACTTGATTTCATCAAATCAAGGACTATCGTTGGGGGAGGGGAAAGGAAACATTTTCATTTGCATTCTTCGGTGGTTGCTTTGTATGTAGGGAATTTTCTATCTACGTCTTTTTTTTTTTTTTTTTGTTGAAAAGGATACATTTCCTGGAAGAAATCCAAATGAGGTGGTTGTAATATGTCCAATGCTGAGAGTACCTGCAACGAAAAAGAAAAAAAAAATCAAATTAACTTTTTTTCAAATAAAGATTAGATAGAGGCTGTGTGAAGGACAAGAAGGACTTTTAGTTAAATTTAGAAAATTAGATTCCACTACTGATTGGAACTTAAATACACACAAAGGCATTGCTGCCCCCATAGAACGGCAGAGATTCACCTCTAGTTCACCTTTCGTTTAATGAAATGAAGTGATGGGAGGAATGATAACCATTAACCGAAGCCATGCTTATAATTACCGAAGAGATTCTATCCAAGGAGCAGCAAAAAACACACGATAAAAGAAAATAGTAGACAGGGAGTGGAGGAGGACACAAAAAAAAAAAAGTCAATTAAAGACCCCAAGTGATTGGTGGCAGCAGTGGCATAGCACGCAGTAAGTGAACTGCAACAGCAGTACATTAAGTGACAGTGTGTTGGTCTCTGGAGTTATCTTGGGCTGAAGAGGCCATTAGGATGGTTTAATTGAGTAAAAAGGCTGTTGGAACTTAATTATGATTCAAAAGTAATTAAGGCACACACAACCTCTCTTACGCGCATTCGGTCCTCAAGTAGAGACAAGCCGATGTGTCTCATAACATTGTGCGAGAAGTTGAAGGGTTGTGATTCTGGTAGCAGATGATGGCAGGGATGACGATGGTAACATATATAGTATGCATACTTTGGCCTGAAGTGCACTGATGTGGAATGACATGATGGATTTTGATGGCAAGAAATTGTTAGATAACCAAGTTTATGAACGAGATGGAGAAGTTGATGGATACACAATGTGGGCTTGGTTTGATATGCATTTCTATGGAGAAACGTAGCCTCTGAGTAAGTATACTAAGCAGAATGTACCACAACCATAAAAGTAGTAACGATATGGGGTCGAATGCCATTGGGTGGGTAGTTCTTCGGCATCAAAATTGGTTAGGTCCTAGTTAAGCAGGTAAGATTTTCGCTTTCTAAGTGCTGAAATAACCTTGATGTTAGATTGCTTTTTTAATGTATTCTCAGTATCCCCTTGAATGGCACACGTTATCTGATACACTCAGAAAGGAAAATAGATAATCCGCAGTTCAACAGCGACAACAACTCAAGATCACCGAAAGGCTGCAGGAGATAGTTTACCTGTGAAACAGAAGTTTGGAGACAGATTGTCAGCAATTTTGAATTCGAATGTCCTTCAAAAAGGAGGTAAGAGAATGGTTTTTTTTTTTTTTTTTGTTGCGCCAGGGATGTGGTAAATGCCGTAAGGTATTACTTCGCGGGGCTGGTTAGCAATTAATGCTATACTTCTTGTATTGCTGCTTCAGCTCTCCTTGCTCTCTCAATTATTCGGAGCTCTTTTTGCACATTCGTTATAGGGTAAAAATTTCCAGCAAATTCTCCTCTGACCACAGCATTTGGTCTATAAGTAATGGTGGACTTGGCAGGTTATTTCTGCATTCCGTAAAGCGATTGCAATGGAATATTGCATGCTCTGTATATTCCTCCTGGTCTGGACAATGTGGACAGAGAGGTGAGTTATCATGTCCAAACCTGTGTAAATATTTGCGATAGCCGCCGTGACCCGATAGGAACTGCGTAAGGTGGTAGTTGCAGTCCCCAAACACTCGCTTCGTCCAAACCTCAATGGTGGGGATCAGCTTGTAGGTCCATCTACTTTTTGTACAGTTATCACACCTGACTTGCCACATAGCTAGTGATGTGGCCTTCTCCTCCGCCTTTATCCTTTTGACGATATCTGGTGACAATATCTCTTGATGACTCGAGGTTCTCCTTTCGTAGATCCTTACCATGTCATTTGCGAGGATGTCGCTGGGGATCATTCCGGCTATGACACAGGCTGCTTCGTCCGATATTGTTCGAAAACCGATGATTGTTCTCATCGCACATAGCCTGTGTGTTGACGATAGTTTTCTCCGTGTTTTTATCGTCACTAACGCCGCCGCCCAAACCGGTGCAGCGTATAGAAGAACCGAGCTAACCACTCTGAATAGTAGAATCCGTCTAGCATATCCAGGGCCACCGATGTTTGGGAGTAGTCGAGAAAGGGCTGCCTGCAGTAGTGAAGCCTTCTTGCTCGAGTATTCCACGTGTCTTTTAAACCTTAACCTGTTGCCGAGCATTACTCCTAAGTATTTGACTGCTTCCTTGGTTCTTATAGTCTGAGTTCCGACTTGAATATTCGCATATTCAACAGCTTTTCGACTTGTTATAAGAACAGCTTCAGTTTTGTGGTCTGCTAATTCTAAGCCGGCGGATCGTAGCCAGTCTTTAATTTTTCCGATTGCTACGTTTGACGCTGATTCTGTTTCGTGGATGTGTTTAGCCACGGTGACCACGGCGATGTCGTCAGCGAACCCGATTATCTTAACTCCTTGTGGAACTGCTAGTCGCAGGACTCCGTCGTACATGATATTCCATAAGAGAGGGCCTAGTACCGATCCTTGTGGGACTCCTGCCGTGACGTTGTAGTACTTTACCCCCTCGTCTGTTTGGTACCTCAACTTCCTGTTGGTGAAGTAGCTTGTAACTATCCTCAATAGGTAGTATGGAGTATCCATTCTGGCTAGCGAAAAGGCGTTTTTGATGTCCAGAGTCACTACTGCACAGTATTTCTTTGTTCCCCCTCGCCATCTTTCTCCTTGGATCGCTCCAGTTACTGTGTCAACAACCGCTTTTATGGCATCAACGGTAGAATACGATTTTCTAAATCCGAACTGATGGTCTGACAGTGCTCCTTTCTCTTCTGCTACCACGAGCAGTCTGTTGTATATTATTCGTTCAAGTTTATTTCCCAAAGTGTCGAGTATGCGATATGACAATGATTATCCAGGTGGTTTGTTTCCTTTTAGTAGCAGTACTAGATGTTGAAGCTTCCATGGCCCAGGAAAAACTCCTTCTTCTATACACTTTTGCATAGTGGCTATAAAAATGTCCGGCCTCTTTTGGACAGCCACCTTCACTGCCTTATTGGGGATGCCATCTGGTCCAGGTGCTTTGTTGCTTCCTATCTTCCTGCATGCTTCGAATAGGTCCTCCCGTGTGATAGCAGGGATGTGCTCTGCATTGGTCTCTCTGATTATATCACACAGAGTAGATGGTATATGGGGGAATAGGTGCTCTATTATGGATCTTAACATAGCTGGGCAAGTTATTTGTGGGAACCTATGACCTTTCAGCTTTGTCATCACCATCCTGTACGCCATACCCCAAGGGTTTATGTCTGCTTCGTTACAAAGTCCTTTAAAACATATTGTTTTACTCTCATTGATCGTCTTTTTTAAATCGCGTCTCGCCAGTTTAAATGTGTCTAGCCGCTCCTGGAAATCGACTCTTCCCCTCGATTGTTGGACTCTGCGTCGGGCTTGTAGACACCTTGCCCTAAGTGTTTTTATCTCCTCGGTCCACCAGTAGCATGGTGCACCTCTTCTACTAACTGTTCGTCTGGGCATTGCTGCATCGCAGGCTGTTGTGATAGTATGGGTGAGCTGGAGCGAGAGTCCCCGCTGTTCCGCCGCGAGTTATGGTATCAGTGCTCATCATTTCCTCGAAGGTGTCTTTGTCGAAGAGTTTGTCCTTCCATTTTGGGCCTGTTAATTTAGGGCGTTGGAAGATTGGATGAGTTTCCTTAATATCAATTAATATCGCCTGGTGGTCGCTATGTGTATATTCCTCGCTAAGCCGCCATTTGGTGTTACGCAGGAGAGAGTTGCTAACGAAGGTTACGTTGATGATTGACTCCATACCTGCTTTGCGATATGTGTTTGCACGCCCCCTGTTTGCGAGTACTATTTCTAGTGGCGCAAAGGTTTCCAGTAGCATACGCCCTCTGGCATTGGTGAGACTGCTACCCCACTCTGTTGTCCATGCATTGAAGTCACCGCCTATGACCACTGGAGCTCTACCGCGTGCATCGACCATTAGGTTGTCGAGCATTGTCTGGTATTCACTCGTCGTCCAGCTTGGTCGAACATAGCAGCTGTAGAAGTTAATACCATTTATTTTTGCCCGTACAAAGCCATCTACCTGTTCATGAGTTTCTTGGAAGGCATGTCTTCCACATATCCATTTTGCAGCTTGTTTAGTTTTGTCACCAATCCAAATGTTGCTGTTGAGGTTTTTGTAGGCTTCGCTAATCAATACGATGTCCGCTCCCTTGTTCTTAGCCGTTTATGTCAGGAGGTCTTGAGCTGTCTTACAGTGGTTCAGATTAATCTGCATTATCTTCATGATATTTTGCTCGTGGTGGCTCTCCTGAAGACCGGGCATTTGTTGCTACCGGCCACGTTTTTTGCATCTTCTGGGTGATCCTTTCTACAGAACATGCATGATGGCTCCTTCTCACAATTCTTTGCAATGTGACCTTCTGTTCCACATTTTCTGCACAGCTTCGAGCGGTCCTCTCCGTTTTTACATTGTCCGGCTAGGTGACCAAACTCCAGACATTTGAAACATTTTTTAAGCAAGATCCGTTCGCGGATGCGACAGTTAACCCAGCCGATTTTTATTCTTCCGGCGTCTAAGAGCTTTCTTACGTCTTCCGCGAGAAGGCTGATCGTCGCTGTTTGCGTTCCTCGGTATGCCTTTCGCAGGGTAAGATGTCTGTTGTTAAAACTTTTACTCCAAATTGCTTGTGTATGGTATCGATTATGTCATCCGTTGTAGTGAACTCATCGATGTCCTTGACCCCTAGCGTAGTACGGTGCGTGAGTGACCTTACAGTCGCTTGATTCGCTATAACTTCGCTGATAACTCTTTTAAACTCAGTGGTATCAGGTCCTCCTGATTCTAGAGACCACACTTCCAACTGCTTCCAGTTTGGGATCTGCCTTTACCTTGCGTAGTATCTCCGCGTAAGAAAGAGTCCCCGTTGCTTTAATGACGATAGCGTCAGGTTTAGCTTTTGTGGCCTCTTGCTGCTTCTTTTCGGTGACCTTCTTGTTGGTGGCATTTAACCACTCGTTTTCTCCTATCGCCCGTTGCTTGCTTGTGATTGCGTTTGCCCGCTTATCTGTGGCCACTAGGGTCTCAGCGCCAGCTGCGGCATCCTTTTGCTTGGTGTTTGCCAAAGATGGATGTTTCTGTTTCCGCTTCGGCTCCGGACGTTTGTTGCCTGTAGCACCATTTGAGGGACGTATCTCCTTCCGCTTTGGCTCCGGTTTGCTGTCGACCACACCATTTGATGTGTATTTCTGCTTCCGCTTTGGCTCCGGGGGTTCGCTGGCTGCAACCTGCCTTCGCTTGGGTTCTAAAGTTGACTTTAGCCAGGGCAAAGTTTGTGAGAGAGAATCGTACTTTGTGGCGAGACATCTATATATATTGAAGCTACAGAAGCACCCGGTAGCTACAAGGGTTATGACATTTGGACTGATATTGTTATCACCACTGAAAGACTTAGAAAGTTCCATGCTTTTTTTTGTCGGGATAGGAAACGCTCGACCGGAGCACGCAGACATAACTGGTCCATTGAACTACCAGAGAGCAAACCCTGGTTTACCCATTTTATTGGAATTCCTTTGTCTCCATCTCGTTCCCCAGGATCCAGATAAGAGACAGAGAATTCACCCATACGACCGAGTTCAAAGAGTTTTTGGTTTCACGAACTATTTTGGAAGTGGTTAAATGGTTAAGCAACGCCTTAAGCCCAGCCTGACTGTCACTACAGACACAAATGCTACGGCCCTTCCACCTTTTCTTCACAGCATAGTTCATAGCCGTTAGGATTGCATGAGTGTATGCTTGGAAAACAGACGAATATTTGCCTGACGAGAAAAAAAGACGAATGTTGTTGTCGTCTATGAACACACTAGCGCCAGGCTAGTTGGAGCCGTCCGTGAAAATACGACTGCATTCCACTACTGGATCAGACTCTGGTTGAAGCCAGTCCTGAACACAAGGAAAGTCGATACTGCATTTGCGCAGCAGCTGATGTTCTGATGCCATTGCATCGGACGGCATATCCATGAGACCGGAGTCGTATGATAAATGTCGCGCAAGTTCATTAAAATTCCAGTGTGGAGTACGGAGGGATTAACAAAAGTTCGCTTAGTTGGTGTCAACTCAGTAGTTTTTGACAAAAGAAAGATGCATTTCTGTAGCTTATAATATTTATTTGCAAATTTCAGAGCAATACGTAAAAATGGAGACGAGAAAGAGAAAAATTAATGACGTAAGCTCGGTTGAAGTTTCACCGCCTACACAGAAAGAAATTCGTTTTGCCATTCTCTTCCGATTTCGACGTCAACTCACGCCAGTCAAAATTCTGCACGAATGCCAAAATGCATACGGAATAAATGAACCATCTAGTGTTACTATTTCAAAGTGGTTTCGAAGACGAAGATGCCAGGATGACACAGGAGATGATAGCGGATGAACTGGGCTTGAATGCCATGGCTGTGTCACGAATTTTCAATTATCACCTGAAATATTCAAAGAAGTCAGCTCGATGGGTTCCCAAAATGTTGAATGGAGAGCAAGAGGCTCGTGTTCATTTTGCTCAATATTTCCTGGATAAGTTTGAAAATGGAGAGTCAAGCTGCTTCAATAAGATCGTTACAGGTGATGAATCTTAGTTTTACAAGTACGACCCGGAAACCAAACAGCAGTCCATGGTATGGAGCCCAGAAGGTGCAAACCCTCCAGTAAAGGCCAAACAACAAAAGTCAGCGACAAAAAAACTTTATTCTTTATACTTTATTCTTTATTTAACAGAGTATAATAATCTCTTACAGACTAAATAACAAAATTAAGAAGTATTTTGGATACAAAACAAACATTCATAAAATAAACTCATACAATTTTTATTTTTTTTTAATAAATAAGAAAGGAAACTTAACAATCAAACATTATCAGATAAGATTAATAGTAGATTATTTTTAAATTTAAGTCTGGAACAATTTAGAAAAATATCTATTGATGCTAATATAGAGTTAACTTCAGTGATGCAAGGAGCAATTGGCTCATTTTGACCGTAATTAGTCCGGTGTATACTTTCACGGAAGTGGAACTGTGCGCGTAGCATTCGAGAAAGAGAATAAAAATCAAGCATGGATAGCAAGGTAGGACACTGAATTTGATAATGAATTAAGTCACTGACCAACATAACGCAAAAATATTTACGACGACATTCTAAAGTATTTAAGTTAATTAACAATAATCTCGTTTTATAGGATGGCGTTTCAATTCGCCAATTTAGTTTGAAAAATAAAAATCTGGTAAAACTTTTCTGTATTCTTTCAATTCGATAGCAGTGCAAATTGTAAGAAGGATTCCAAATAATATTGCAATACTCCAAGTGGGGTCTAACTAAGGAAATGAAAAGAGTTTTCAGTGTGTAGGGATCAGTGAAATGGCTTGAGTTTCGTTTAAGGAAACCTAGCAGAGAATTAGCCCTACAGACAATATAGTCAATGTGTTCATTGAAAGTTAGGCGAGGATCAAGCAAAATACCCAGGTCCTTTTTTGAGGTCACTCTATCAAGTGGACTGCTTTTAATGTAATAACAATGCAAAATGGACGTAAAAGACCTAGAAGGTGTAAAGCATTCACATTTCGAAGTATTCAGGGGCAACTTGTTAACAACACACCATTCGTCAACTGCGTTAATGTCTTCCTGTAAAAGATTACAATCGCTTTTCGTTTTAATATGCACGAAATATCTTTACATCGCCAGCAAACAAAAGGCATTCAGAATGCTTGATAACGTTCGGAAGATCATTAATAAAAAGTAGGAATAAGAACGGGCCAAGGTGGCTACCTTGTGGGACGCCCGAAGTTACATTAATAGGTTTAGACAGACTATCATTAATTTTCACAAATTGGATCCGATTACTCAAATAAGATTCAATCCAATCAAGTATATTTGAGTGAAAACCCAAACAGGAAAGTTTCCTTATTAATGTTTTGTGACTAACTCTATCGAATGCTTTTGCAAAATCAGTGAAAATCACATTAGTTTGCAGGCCGATCTTGAAGTTTTTTATAACAAATTTACAGAAAATCGACAAGTGTGTACATATAGATCTGCCCTGAATAAACCCATGCTGTTGAACAGAAATAAAATTCTTTACTAAGTATGAAATCTTGTTTGTAATTAACTTTTCAAACAGTTTCGGAATGGAAGGAATCTTGCCAATAGGACGGTAATTGCTAACGTTTTGTTTAGGACCGGATTTATGGATCGGCACAATGTGAGATATTTTCCAAATAACTAAGAAACTTCCAGACGCGATTGATTTGGATAGGATAAGATGAAGTGGGAAAGATAAAGAAGGTGCACAGTTCTTAAGTAAGATAGGAGAAATACCATCAGGACCTTCACTTTTTACACCCTTAAGGTCAACAAGAGCTTCTTCAATATCAAGTCTATCAATATGCAAATCATCAAGGTTTATCATAGATTCCAAATTCGAAAAAGAATCAACTCCATCATAATTGCTATAAACTGAACTAAAATAGTCAGCAAAGTAATCATAAATGGCCTTAGTATCATTAGATGAAGAGTCATTAAAATACATAAGATTTGGTAACCCATTAGTATTTCTTTTGGAATTTATGAAGTTCCAGAAAAATCTGCTATTCGATTTTAGTTTATTTTCACACGATAATATGTAACCTCTGTACAAAAATTTGTTTAGAACATATTTGATGTCCTTTTGGCAAAATAGGTACCAAGATTTTAGTTCTATATTAGATCTGTCATTCCTTAAACGCTTGTAGGCCTTATTCTTTTTATTTTTAAGATTCAAAAGCCACCAATTAAACCAGACCGGGTGTCCATGCAAAATGCTTTTTTTTACTGGAACAAAGCGACTAATAATAGAATTTAAAATAGAAAAGAAAGTGTCATACATAGATTCCAAATCAAGTGATGATAATATATTATTCCACGAAACCGAATCCAAGTAATTGTTCATTGTATCAAAATTAGCTTTATTATAATCCGTACGAAATCTTTGACCATTTGAAATTTTCTGATAATGAAAGATTGAGAAATCAACTATAAAGGCATTATGGAAAACAAGTTATTGAGAATGGGAGAATCAGGTAATTCAATATTAACAACAAATTCTTTATCAGCAAACATAAGATCAAGAACATGATTATATCAATTTTTATTTGGATTTACCTGAATCAGATCATACTGACAAAAAAAGTATATAAGTTCAATCTCTCTTTCACTAGTAACATTATAGGGTATAAGATGACTATCAAATTTATTTAACTCCCATACAATATCCGCCAAGTTGAAATCACCGGTGAACACTACATGCTGAGATGGTCCTTAATTATCAAGTAGATTACGACAATTATCGAAGTGTAATTCAAAAGCTCTAAAGGGCTACCAGGAGGTAAGTAGCTGGCAATCAAAAAAAGATCAAAGTCTGATGAAAAGGAAATTTTCAAAATTAATTGATCAACATCAAAATTGGTAGAAGGTGTTAGGTTATTTGAAAGCAGCTCGAGCTGTCTACAAGGAAAGCAACTACGAACTGCAATCAGTATTCCTCCACCTCTGAGCAAACCTGTAGTGTTCACGCAGCGACTTTTACGAAATACATTAAAGGAGGAGCCACTCATAAATTCAGCCGTAAAATGACTGTCTAAAAGCCAAGTTTCTATAGAAATAATAATATCGAAATTGATGAAAGGTAAAATTTCTTAAATTTAGTTCTCATACCGCCTACGTTTTGATAATATAAAGTATAGTTATGTTTAGAATTCATACCTAAAGATTTGGCGATACTTAATCGTTTTTTTAAATGCGATGTTACGGCTTCAGGTATAGGTGTCTTCATTGATGAGGCGGGTCTAGCTCGAGGAACATATTCATGTACCAATGTCCCATCAGGCCAGAAGTCAGCAGAAAGAAGCAGATTGAAATAAACATCAGGAGTAAATAGCTTGAATGATGCTATTTCACGAGGCTCATTAAAATTAAATTGAAGCAATTTATAGATGAAACTGGTATAGCACTTTTGTTGCTTATGTAGCTCAGGATGTCGTTGGCTGTGGTTGAAGAAGAAAGCCTCGATATGAAAATCATCTTACGAGGAGGCCTCCTAACTACCACGAGATTGCCTGATGATGAATTTTGCAGTCCCGATGTACCAGGTGATGAATCTGTATCCGGCAGAAAAGGTGAAGTAGGAACAGGAGTTATGATGTCGATGTACTCCAGCAGGGCAAAAATGGTCACCGTCATCCAATTGGTATACTGAATCTTGCTTACCACAAGTTTTCCAAAATTTACTAGGACACCAACAAAAAGAGGAGCTGCGCCGCTACTTTTTGCACCACGACAATGCGTCTGCGCACGTTTTTTTTTTTTGCTGAAAAAACCAACAACTTTCTTGCGCTTTCGGGCATCAATGAAATTCGCCCAGCACCTTATTCTCCAGATCTAGCACCGTGTGACTTTTGGCTGTTTCCGAAAACAAAAAAATATTTGAGGGGAAAAATCTTTACATCTAATGAGGAGGTTATTAATGCAGTCAATGTCGAAATCGAAAAGCTCCAAAAAGAGGATTTTGAAAGCTGATTTGAAAGATGTATCTATCGGCTGAAGAAATGTATTGAAATAAATGGGAATTATGTGGAGAAATGAAAAAAATATGAAGATTAAATATGTAAAGTTAAAATTATTTTTGTGTTTTATTATTCAATCAACTAAGCGTACTTTTGTTAGTCCCTACGTATACCAATAGAAATAAAAAATCCGAAAGGAGCAGTATGATTCTTGAAAAAAATCAGCTTTCTCTACGAGAGACAGACCAGATAAACACCATCGCATTTAGCTCTAAAGCTAAACATGCAAAACGCAAAACCGTAACGCAACGCAATGCATCGCCCGCACTAAAATTGCCCGTATTTACCTTCGACACTGCGTAATTGGTATGTTACTGCCGCAGGAGGTGTCAAATCGTCTGCCGATTTTCAACGCCTCACTGCGTGTTGCCTAATAAATAATGATCTCTTAATAAATGATATTATTGCCTAATATTCCAATTAACATCCGGCTTCCTTCAGTATTCAGTTACCGAACTGCG
This sequence comes from Brachypalpus laphriformis, assembly GCA_945910035.1. Taxonomy (NCBI): domain Eukaryota; kingdom Metazoa; phylum Arthropoda; class Insecta; order Diptera; family Syrphidae; genus Brachypalpus; species Brachypalpus laphriformis. Next base: position 44,454,159 of record OX246756.1, read on the forward strand.
TTGCGTTTCGCTTAATTGAAAATCGATTTTCTAATAACAAATCGGTCAGCAATATCCTACCGTGTGCCGACAAAACTTTCAATACTCTTTCCACCTTATTTTTGTTTTGTCATGCCCTTAGACTGGAACCCGAAAAATAAGATAAAATGAATTAGATACTACCCCGACAGTTTTAATATCTTCTCCATCTCACACAAAGCTAAAGAAACTTTTCCCAAAATATAGCAGATACTTCGGAGAACACGAAAAGTTTCCCAAGGGCTTCGGATCGGATGTAGGACGACAAAACTTTTCCAAGTGAAACTTCGCCCAAGAACTCCAAAGGATTTACTTCTTACCACGCCATCGACTGGACTGAATGAAAGTCCTTTCTCTATAAGCCATCATTGTAATCCTTTACCACTTGCACTATTAACAATATCAACAACAACAAAGTATTGGAATGTCAGCATTTTTTGTAGAAATTGATTTACCAATTTATTTCCGTTTATCGCGAATGTCTGACATGGGTTTTTTCCGTGGCGAAAAAAAAACATTTTTTGGAATAGGATAACAACACATCAAAAACTAAAACTGTTTTTGAGAATTAAATCGAGAGAGAGAGAGAAATGGAAATGATACAAACATTGCACTGGTTAGGAAGTTTGGTTTTTTTTAGCATCCGTATCCGCATCCTTTCTAATCGTATTTGTACACATAGTTTCGTGGGGGTTTTTGGATGTGCGTCAGCGCTCGCTCGCCTCGTTTGTAGACCAATTAAATAAAGCGCTCGAATATGTTCTGCATGCAGAGACACAAAAAATAGATAAAAACGGATTAGGTGTTGATTTGATTGTGTTGAAAGGATTTAATCGTAATCCTCTTGCAGTTGCAGTAATTGCAAATATTTGTTTTAGTGCAGTGAATTCGTGGAGAGGTTAGGTTTTATGGTTTTGTATCTGGAAGTGATTAGGAAGGATAGTAGAGGAATCAAGGGGTTATAACTGTTTGATGGGAATTAATTGGATATGGTGGAGAATTCTTTAATTTCATTTGAACCCTGTTAAAAAGGCATTATCAATGAATGTTCCAAAGACATCGCGAGGCAGGAAAGGCAGGCCTATAAACGCCTGGATCACACAAATGCGACGACATCGGCATTTCATTGGCCTTAGTAACCGAGTGATCCAAAGTCGGCAGGCCTGCCGATATTTTCTGAGGTGAAATAGGCGAACCCCACAGGCGGATCAGTAGAAACGCCGTGAAGTGGGAGGGTTGTGATCCCTTATTTTCGGATTATAACCTCGCTGAAAAAGGAACAAGAAGAAGGTGGACAATTCTTAAAGTGAAAGCTGTGGCTTATTTTGGTGCAATTTTTGATGAAATACTGCCGCCTGGTTGTATTCTTGAACAATATGTGCAGTTTTTTTGTTTGCGGCCCATCCGTGACTAAGCCACGCATGGCCTACCCATTTTACTGAAATTTCCTTGTCTTTCGAGGAGCTAAGGCAGGACACTCGCAGAGAAAATGTTCAGCAGGGTCGTCGCTCTCTCCATAAGCATCGCAGACTGTATTGTCGCTGAAGCCTAGCACATTAAGATGCTTGACGAAAGCAAAGTGGCCTATTAAGACACCAATAAGTTGTTTGCAGTCATTTCCTTAAAGACAGCAAGAATGCGGCCGATTTTTTAGAGACGTTTAGTCAACCTACATCCTGGAGAGTCATACCACACACAATTGTGTTCGTGAGAAACCCAATCGTCAAACGAATCCCTAACCGAGGACGCAGGATGACCCAACGCAGGTTCCAGTCCTGAGAAAACCTCTTCTGAGCCTTGCCCAGCAATCCCATTAGAGATCTCGTTCCCCAAGATCGCAATGTTACCTGGCACCCAGTCGAACCTAGCCAACCACCCGACCCATTCTTACTAGAAACTAAATAAAGCCTAACCGGTGCATTTTTTTTTTTTTTTTGTCGGGATAGGAAATGCTCAACTGGAGCACTCAGACGCAACTGGTGCATTGAACTACCAGAGAGCAAACCCTGATTTACCCATTTTATTGAAATTTCCTTGTCTTTCTAAGAAAGCCAAGCAAGCACTTCAGTGATGACGAGCTTACAGTACCAGCACTCACCACATCCGCACCGAGGATCTACCACCTGATACGAGCAAAGGCCGGACACTCATAGAGATAATGTTCCGCGGTGTCGTCGCTCTCTCCACAAGCGTCGCAGATTGTAGTGTCACTTAAGCCCAATACGTTGGCAAAAGCAAAGTGGCCTGTCAAGACGCCAATAAGTTGTCAACAGTCTTTTCTGCTGAGAGATAGCAAGAATGCCGCTGATTTCTTACAGACGTCCGGGAGCATGCGTTTAGTCAACCTGCATCCCGGAGAGTCATGCCACACACAATTGTGTTCGTGAGAGACCCAATCGTCAATGGAAGCCCTAACAGAGGACGCAGGGAGACCCAACGCGGGTTCGGGACCTGAGAAACCCACCTCTGAGCCTTGTCTAGCAATCTCATCGGAGATCTCGTTCCCCAAGATCCCAGTGTGACCTGGGACCCAGATAAGAGTCAGAGAATTCACCCATGCGACCGAGTTCAAAGAGTTTTTGGTTTCACGAACTATTTTGGAAGTGGTTAAAGGGTTAAGCAAGGCCTTAAGCGCAGCCTGACTGTCACTACAGACACAAATGCTTCCCGTCTACCTGTTCTTCACAATATAGTTCATGGCCATTAGGATTGCATAAGTTTCCGCTTGGAAAATAGACGCATATTTGCCTAACGAAAAGTGAAGTCTAATGTTGTCGACTTCCACGAAGACACAAGCGCCAGACCCTAGACTGGTTTTGGAACCATCCGTGAACCAGTGCATAGTCTTGTTTTGTTAATTTTTTTTTCTCCATAAAAAGATGGCGCTGTTTCAATTTAAGAATCCCTTGGAGGCTAGTTTGAGCAATTATTTCTGAAATCTTTCCGATTTTTTGTTGAACAAATTTTATTAAAAATAAATATTTATCACATATATTTCTTTTCCCCCTAGTACAATACAAGGTGCTCAAATTTTTTTTATTACCATCTTGTGGGGCATAAGTAAACGAGTACAGAAAATGTCAGCTCTCCATGTCAAACGGTTCAGAAGTTACAAGGGTATTACAGATTGACAAACAGGCATTTAGATATTGTATTGGTTGCATTAGTAATCCGTTGGTTGCATTAGTATATTAGCGGTTCATAGAACTCTAACGAACCACAATATTCACAACTTACTGATAAAATGAATCGTCAATATGCTAGAGGAAATACATTAAAGTTGAACTCGGAGGAACAAAGCTTTTAGCATATGCCTCAAGAGGCGCCCCTCAAGGAGGGGTTATATCCCCACTACTGTGGGTAATTGTCCTGAACGTAGTCCTTCTAAAACTCAGAAACAGCGGTATCAAAACCATAGCCTATGCGGACGAAGTTGTGCTGCTGGCAACAGGAAAATTTCTCCCGACCCTGAGCGAGCAGATTGAAGGGGCGCTGAAAGCCATTGACTCCTGGACGGAGAGATGTAGACTAGCGGTCAATTCCCAGAAAACGGAGTTAGTACTATTCAGTAACAAAAGGATAGTTCCACAATTTGTAACACCTTCCGTAAGGGGTATTCCCCCAAAGTATCTGTAGTAGTGCGAGATACCTCGGCCTGGTGATCGATAGGAAACTCAACTAGAGACTAAACATTAACAAAAGAGTCAAAAAAGCCACGATAGCTTTTTACTCGTGCAAAAGAATATTCGGAAAAACTTGGGGGCCGAACTCCAAAATCGTCCTTTGGATGTATACAGATATAGTAAGTCCCATACCAACTTATGGCAGCCTTGTATGGTGGCAAGCAGCCAGCAAAATAAACAACCTAAGTGCCATCACAAAAGTAGAAAGAATAGCGTGCATCACTAAAATCAGTGCGATGAGAACGACACCTACAGCAGGACTCGAGGCCCTTCTAAACCTGCTTCCGCTAGAAATCTTTATAAAAGCATCGGCAGCTCTTAGTGCCGTATGATTAAGCCAAACAGATAGTTGGAGACCAAATGCAATGGGTCATACCACGATCCTGTATAGATATCTAGGCCATGTATCTAGTATATACTACATAACGCCTAAACTTCAGACCATTTTTAAGCACGTAATCGAGCAGGGAAGACTGGAAAAATGACATAACGTCTAACGAGCGATCCATAGCTGTGTACACCGATGGATCCAAAAGGGAAATAGGTGTAGGTGCAGGCATCTTCTCCGAAACGCCTGGTTTCTCATATCAGCTCGGCTTGCGAACTACAGCAGCGTTTTCCAGGCAGAGGTACTAGCAGTGACAATAGCAATCCATGAGACTGAGATAAGAGCAATACCACGGGAGGATACCACCTTTTTCATCGACAGCCAGGCTGCGATAAAACCAATATCTGCTATAGAAATAAAATCGAAGCTTGTGAAGTGTTGTAGAGAACAGCTCAAGGTTTTTAGAACACACCACAAGGTAAAGCTCTGCTGGGTCCCTGGTCATGAAGGCATACCAGGGAATGAGAAAGCCGAAGAACTGGTTAGTGGAGGCTCAGCACTAAAGGCGGACCAATCCGACCCCTCAGTGTACGAGGGCAAGGTGAAAAGTTCTCGGCCTGACAATGAAAGACTGCGATTTTCAGTTAAAAAAATAATTTTATTTTTCTACATAATCTCCCTTGACTTTAACACACTTAGTCAAGCTTTTCTCCAAAATCAGTATTCCTTCTCGGAAGTGAGAGTCTGGAAGGTTGTGAAAATATTCATGTACGGCCCTCTCAACTTCTGCATTGGATGCGAAGCGCTTCCCAGAAACAAATTTCTTCAAGTTTGGGAACAGATGGAAGTCTGAGGGTGCCAAATCAGGTGAATAGGGGGGATGGCCGAGCAAATCGTAACCCAAATCCCGCAGTTTTCCCACCGCCAACGCATACTTGTGTACAGGTGCATTGTCCTGGTGAAAGATGATTTTTTTCTTCTTCAAGCCAAAATTTTTGCTGATTGGAACGCTATCTCTGCGTCAGGCCGAGAACTTTTCACCTTGCCCTCGTACATCCCGCCTTGCGCACTCAAACTCAAAGCAGGAAACAAAGCTCTAACGGAGTCGCCGTGGTGTAAGTGGTAAATATGTCGGATCGCTGCGCTTGAGGTTTCAAGTTTGAATCCCAGAAAACACAAAAAAAAAACACCCTGGCATAAAGAGCTGTTGCGCCAAGTATTCATTTATTTTTTTAACGGAGGCGAACAATAGGCGGACCTCTTTAGATATTTGTGTCACCGCGAGGAAGCTATGGCCTGCATTCGACAGAGCAAGAACCAATCGACCAATAGGGATAGAAAATCCGTCTCTACTCTAATAGGAGTCATTACGGAGCATAACACCATGCGGTACTACATGAAAAAACTACGTGTGACGACCGAAGATCGCTGTAGAGGCTGCGGTGACGAGGAGCTTCAGGAAGACACCACCGACTTTCTTTGCCACTGCCCAGGCGCCTACCATTTGAGAAATAAGTTCCTTAGACAACACTTCTTTAAGGATTTAGAAGAGTTGTCCAACATACCGATAAACGACATCACAAACTTCATCAAATCCTCTGGATGGTTTATATCTCAGGCACTGTAAGTACCAAATGCGTTGTTTAGGATATGTACAAGACGATTTATTTTCTGCTTTTCACGAGGAAGGGATTCTCTTATCTATCTCCTGCCTATATTGACCTGACTGTGGTGTAGATGTTTTCTATCCCCTACACCAGCCCACATACCTACCCTAACCTATTCCGTTTTTATCTTTCAGGTTCGAAACACAGAAAACTGGCTTTAAGAAAATACATACCATGTATACATAGATGACGACCTTCCTACAATTTTTGTCTTTAAATTGTGTAGGGTTACGCCCATTTTTGGTGGTGCTGTCTTCAAAAAACTTAATTTTTGTATTTTAGGGTGAGCACTTAGTACGTTAGTGGTTAGTGTGTCGGATCACTGTGCGTGAGGTTCCAAGTTCGAATCCCAAAAAACACCAACAAGGTTTTCCACGGTCCCATCTCTCGCGAGCGTTTGACAAACATCCGCGAGTATTCTTGTCTCGAAAAAAACTTCTCAAATGGCCGTTTGGATTCGGCACTAAACTGTGGGTCCCTTCCATTCGTGTGAAAAATATAACGCACACAACATAAGTGGTTGCGAGAAGCTAGACCCTGGCACATAAAGGGCTGTTGCGCCAAATATTTTTTTTTTTTGTTTACTAAGTACTAAGCCACGCCGCTCTTTATTAAAAATAAAAACAAAAATTCACTAATCAGATCCAAGAAAGTGTCCTTCACCTATTCCTTCCTTCGACTCAGACTACGATCTGGAACTTGAAATAGTTATTCCAAAGCGGACACTATTCATTCAATACAGGTTACATAAGACTATGCAGTGCTTTCTTTATTCTCTTACTTCTTCTTTCATTGGAAAAGAGTATAAAAACATCGCTTGCTGATAGTTGATACATCCTTAATGGGGTGTCAAAGGAAGAGGACCATAATCCAATTGATAAATCCGATTTTCATTCTAAAAACTTTCCTAGAAAATTCAATAACTGTAAACATATCCATTTGAACACCCGCAAAGCTGTTATTAACACTCGCAATCGATAATCAGCGAAGCATCACCCTGTAAAAAACTCCATCAAATTTTCTATTTCCCCCCGCCGAATCCGTTATTCTTTTCCATGTTAAAAAAAAAAACTGAATCAATCCAGTCATGTGTGAAAGTTCATCTTTATCAACAAAATTTCACTCAAACCGAGTCGGGGCGTATACGCAACATTTTTTGTTCACCAAATCCTATCATATCTCCTTCACTCGGATAGATAACCACAAACCACATAACATCAGGATGGAATAACTATTTAATTTCTAGGAATTCTAATATTCATGTGTCGTATCTAGTCACAGAATGGGGGGATGGGCAGGTGGTATCAAAACAGAAGCAAAAGTCATTACCAACTTGACAAGGTTTCCTTTTTGCTCCCACTGATGGAATGAAGTTCCTCCGGACTGATGATGAATTTGCAAAGTAAGAGCTGGGAAAACCACTGACAAAGTCAAAACAATATTGGAGAGGATGTTGGTGAGTCAGTCAAATCGGAAGGATGGAATATTTCTAAGAATTCTATTCCTTTCGGAATTCAAACGGAGAGATAGAGGGAATCGATGAAGTAATTTCCTTCTAATTGTTTTGATGGGCTAACGAGTACGTATGTCCCCGTTGCTGTATGTTTTTGTATTGTAAGGGAAATTCAGTTCCAAGAATTGGCAGAACTTAATTTTGTTTTCGGTTTAATTAATAATAAAAGTTTGTCACAGGTGAGAGGTGAGAGGATTTAACGAATTTTGAGGGTGACAAGGTAGACGTTTATTGTTTTACTTTAAACTAATTAATGTTTGGTATATAATCGGACAGTTGAGAGGATTATGTGATTTTATATGTATCCGGAGTCTTAATGGACTTCAATTTAGGGAGATGGATGTCTATTGTCATTGAGGCCATGAGCATTCATTGATGTGAAAGGTAACTTTTGTGGAATTCTGTAAGTAATGCATAAGGTCTCAGGGTTATGAAGATTGACTAACTGAAGTTCAAATGCCTTCCAAGTCAACTTGGTGGTAAAAATATTCGTAGCGGAATAGCAAAATGGATATTCCAGCCTCTGACTAAATGTTTCATTCATGCTATTCTGCGACTCAAAACTGGTGAAATGATTCAAACCTTTATCCGGCACCGGATACACTATGTTTTCTCTAATGGACAAATCTCGATTATATCCGGCATCGGATGCCTATAACGACGCCAGATTCATTAAATTTTACAGAACTAAATGAGAGCTTTTACACCATTCATCCGATATCGGATGCACGACGTGGGATACAATATTTTCACATGGTATAGAACGTTCTGCTTGTAGGATAACAGGGTGACCAGATAAGAACGACAGGAAACACAACATAAAACAACAACGGTGAGAGATATAAAATCGATTCTGGCTTTATTTTAAAGCTACATTCATGCCATTATGTGTGGAATAGCACATCACTTAAATGGCCGCCTCGGCTTCGCTGGCAGTGCTTCCAGCGGTCGGTCTAATTTTTGACGACTCGATCCAATACCTACGGCGTTATTCTGGCAATACCGTCCCGAATGTTGGCCTCGATCTCGTCCAAAGTGGTTGGCTTGTTAGCGTAGATTAAGGACTTGACGTAGGTTAGGTTAGGTTAGATTGGCTGTCTGCACCACGATGCAGACACACTTAGACCAGTAAAGGTCCATTGTGATGCCAAGGATCTACCATTAGACCACTCAGGGACTAATAAAACCAGCCGGAGCTTTTAATGAAGCGATGGATGTTCATGACGTCTAAGGATGCCAAATCGCTGAGGTCGTCAAGGAAGGGAGCTCCTAGATGGAGCATTCTTTTGCGTGATAGAGCAGGACATGTGCATAGGAAGTGAAGTATGGTTTCCTCCTCCTCCTCGTCCCTACAGCTCCTGCAGAAGTCTTTTGACGTATTGGCCGATTAGACAGTGCCCGGTGATGACACCGATAACGCAGCTGATTTGTAATCGCTTTAGTTTAACCAACTCGGCACTACGTTTCTGGTCCAGCTTAGGCCAGATCTGCCTCGAAATGTGACACGTAGAGCCAATATCCCACCTAAGGTTGGTCTTGCTAATAGCGTTCAGGTTCAGTAGATGCTTACATGTAGCGAGGGGCATACCAAGGGCTTGCCTATCTGGCTGAATCCTTAGAGTAGTAGCCTGTCTAGCGAGTTCGTCCGCCCTACAGTTTCCTGGAATGTCTCTGTGACCTGGCACCCAGCATAGGTGAATGTTGAACTGCTCTGTCATCTCTGTAAGAGACAAACGGCAGTCTAAGATAGTCTTTGAAGTAAAGGAGCACGATTCCAGGGACTTGATAGCCGCTTGACTGTCAGTGAAAATGCGAATATCGCTGAGAGATAATACACTACATTTCAGCCAAGACAGGGCTTCCTTAATCGCCATGATTTCCGCCTGAAAAACGCTACAATGATCAGGGAGGCGGAACGAGATGCTCAGGTTGAGCTTATCGGAGAAAACACCACAGCCCACCCCACCTTCGGTCTTAGAGCCATCTGTGTAGAAGTGCACCGAATTTCCATCATCAGGGGGAGAGTTATCCCACGCATCCCATTCAGGGATACTCGTACGGAAGTGTCGGTCAAATCTTAGTTTCGGTGGGATGTAGTCCGTGTTTTCATGTATGAAGTTTAGAAGATCAAGGATCGAGGAGTTGCCAAGGTGATAACTAGACCACTGAGAGGAGGCTTTAAGACGAATAGCCGCACTGGCAGCAGTCTGTCTGCCGAGGATATCCAGGGGTAACAGGTTGAACATAATGTTCAGTGCCGCAGAGGGGGTAGTTCTTAGTGCACCACTAATGCACATGCAAGCGGATCGTTGCACTTTAGCTACCTGAGAGAGGTGAACAGCCCTGTCAAGAGCAGGCCACCAAACGATCACGCAATAGAGTAGTATGGGCCTGACAACAGACACGTAAAGCCAGCGAGTGATTTCAGGTTTCATACCCCAGCTCCTACCTATAGCCGTTTTACAGGAATAGAGAGCTACATTGGCTTTCCTTACGCGTTCTAGTAGATTGGCTATCCAGTTAAGTTTTCTGTCCAGAATAAGACCCAGGTATTTTGCATTAACAGTGAAGGTGAGACTGGTGCCATTAATCATAGAAGGGTCTACGTGGGGAACTTTATATTTCCTTGTGAAGAGAACAAGTTCTGTTTTATGAGGGTTAACCCCCAATCCACAGTTGGAGGCCCACCTAGTGAGCCGAGAGAGAGCATATTGGAGGATTTCCTTGAGAGTGTCTGGGTGCTTGCCAGACGCAGCAATCGTAATGTCATCAGCATAGGCAATCACTCTACAGCCTGACCTGTCCAGGTCCACTAGTAGCTCATTCACTACAAGATTCCACAGGAGGGGGACAAAACACCACCTTGGGGTGTTCCGCAACAGGCAAGTCTTCTGGCCGATGCTCCACCCAGCTGTGTGTTGATAATCCTGCGTGTTAGTAATTGATTGATCAACACTCCGAGCGAAGTATCCACTTTCAGATTTGCAAGTGCGTCTGTGATTGCCTTTGGTTTGAAATTGTCAAAAGCTCTTTCAATGTCAAGGAAAGCCACCATGCTATATGGTATTCTTTAATGCTCAGAGATTTTTCAATGATGCGCACAAGCGAGTGTAAGGCTGTCTCAACGGATTTGCCTTTGCAGTACGCATGTTGGGACGGCGAGAGCAAAGACGGGCTAATGCTCTGACGGAGGTGAATATCAATCAGCCTTTCCAGCATTTTCAGTAGAAAGGACGATAGACCGATAGGTCGGAGATCCTTTGGTTCCTTCAACCTCGGTCCACGTCTTGGGGATGTAGATCAGATTAAGACAGCTCAATAATAAGACCTTGAGCCATGGAAGCACAATGTCCTCACATTTTTGAAATTTAGCAGGAATAATGCCGTCAGGTCCTGGGGACTTGAAGGGCTTGAAGCTGCGCATGGCCCAGCGGATCTTTTCTGTAGTTAATATAACCAGGGAGTTGCTGCACAGTAGAGAGCAAGTACAGGTAATACCCGATAATGAAACAGCAACAGGGGAGCTACCAGGGAAGTGAGTATCCAGTAGGATGTCAATGGTGGTCCATTGACCATCTGGATGTACGAGGTAGCTAGGTATTGAAAGGCTTTTTGAGAGGATTTTCCGCAGGCTAGAGGCTTCCGAGGATTCTTCAATACTGTCGCAGAAAAGTCTCCAGGAGCGTCATTGCTCTTTCCTCAGTGAGATTTTATATTTCCTGAGAGACAGTTTGTAGGTGTCCCAATCGGCCGTCTCGCGAGAGCTTTTAGCAATATTAAAGAGGAGTCTGCTGTCCTTCTTAAGAGTACTAAGATTTGCCTTCCACCAAGGTGGTTTCTTCTTACCTCGAGGTGTGCGGTTAGGGGACTTGACGTAACCCCAGAGAAAATAATCGACTGGTGTCAAGTCGCATGATTGCGGCGGCCAATTGATGAACACCCGCCGTGAGATGACCTAGTCGCCAAATTTCTCCTTCACAACTTTGGGCGTTTCGCCGCTTGTATGGCATGGAGCGCTTCAATTCTTGCGTCAGCCTTATCTTATGATGCCGGCCCAAATCCAACCGCAAAATAAGCCGGGTTAACTCTCTGGCGATGCCCAATTCAGTTGATCGGCGCCGTATCGACATTTCTGGGTCTTCTTCGATACTGATCACTACGGCGCATATGTTTTCTTCATTTCGCACAAATCTCAGTCTGGTTAGTGGCTTAAGGTCCACAAGAGTGTACTCACGCTCAAACTTTCCACGCTGCGACGAATTGCCTACACACTGAAGCCATGATGACGACCGACCTGACGACGAAATTCACGTTGCGTGTTTACAACTGAGCCGGAATGTCGATAATATTTTTTAATAATTTCCGCACGTTCGGCAAGCGTGAAACGAAGCATGATGAAATGGCAAACCTTACTGAATATTTTGACAGCTAGATGTCATTGGTAACTTTGACAGCTGCTGAAACATAACAATTGGAAAATGTATCATTGCTATCTGGTCACCCTTTATTCCATTACTTAAGAACCGCTGAAGTAATTTTGATTCTAATTAGATTTCCAAACAGAATATGGCCACTTAGCTAACTCAAAAAGTGTGAAAATAGAGGTTACGCAGATAGGGGAGTTAACCGGAACACCGTTTGAAAATCCATTCATATCCCCCGACATAAAGTTTTATCCAGGGGGTTGTATGCAAGAAATCGCACAACTCTGAATAAAAATACACTTTTTATCATGTAACAACTCTGAACTTTCTAGCATCATCTAAACTTTACTATTATTCTTTCACTAAAGACATTGGTGACATATATTGAATTTGCAGGACAAGATATTATCTTCTTCTTCTTCTTCCTTTTATCAGCGAGGTTATGATCCGAAAACAAGGAATCACAACCCCTCAACTTCACCGCATTTCTACTGATCCGCCTGTTGGGTTCGCCTTCGCATGATATTATCTTGATTAAGGTAATCCACACAGACTGTCTAAAGCTAAAAGTGTGAGCAGATTTCCAATATCTAGCACCTGAAAGTATACCACAGAATATGATGGGTTACGACTTTATTGCATACTCTTTGGAGCAAGGGTTTCGATTACCGAGAAAAAGGCTACTGAGGCAGTTGTTTGAAGTGTATTAAGTGAATGATGCAATACGATCGAAGGCAGTCGCAAGCTACCCTAAAAAAAATATGCGTATACACGTCACATATGGAAACGAAGAAGCGGATAAATTATGAAAGGATTCAGTGTAACTACGAGTACTATGAACCGAAATTCAGCGGAAGACGACCAGGCTGTTCGAAGTCGATTCTGATTGAACTGTGAAGGATTCTAAGACAAGCTCAGATCTCATTTCAGGTGAGCCAAGTCTTTGCAAAGCAATCTGACAGTTTGAGAATTAGTAAACTGGTGTGTCCAGGATGTTCAAGGCGTGGTTAATCCCTGCACGTAAGTTAACCGTAAAGATCTTCTTCTCTAAGAATACCAACCTTAACTAAATAGGCCGCACTTCTAAAAGGAAATGGCGGAGGCAGGAATCCCCTTTTTGATTTATCCGTATTTAAACTAGGGTCTTTGGAATGGATTGTATTCATCATTTTTCCAGGATACTCTAGGAGGCATGATTCCAGAGAACGAGATTAAGAAGCCATTTCCCAAAAGCTAAGGTGTTTTTTTTTTTTTTTTTTTTTCTTAAGGTTCAAGGTAAAATCCCAGTGAATAAGTGCTGACTGAGAGCAGTCTATCATTACCGTCAATCTCATATCTCGCAACGAAATTGATTCTTTTCGTAATTAAGCATTGTCAAGGAACAACCCTTTGCGCATTTGTGTACTTTTTAAGTATCCATCAGATCTGCGAAACAACCTTTAAGATACTCTTTTTTTCTTCATTTTGTTCCGTTGGTCTTCCTGTCGGGTGTGACCGTTTAAGGAAAAAATATTCCTTCCTTCCATTAATGATGATGATGCTTTGCATCTCACGTCATCGCCGGAGATAACGATCACCAGTAGCATCATAATTTGTGTTCTATCTCGAGGCCATTAATTATTAGAATACTTTGCACCTCATTGGTAAATGATGCCATCATATTCTGTGCCGTTAAAATTTATACCTTTTTACCCCCATTCCTTGTGCGACGCTGTGTCGTCTTCCTTGTCGTCGTTTATCCTTCAGACGGTGAAGCGCAAGAAGAACACCTCAGAGTAAAAAACGCAATTACAATCACATTAGCCGGGCGACTATGCCGTCTATGTAATACACCGGTCCACCACCTAGTAGTTCTTAAACAAAGCACCGCGCCGCTGGTGGTGATGCTGGTGCCGGTGCAGTCACATTCAAGCTCGCGCTACATAATTTAAGCCGATTAACTGCGGAAAGAGGAACGTTAATTTTTTTTTTTTTTTTACGCTTATTGTGGAATTTTTCTTCGCACAATTTTCCGCTTTACTTGTGGCGCTGAGGAGGCAAACACACATTTTTATTGTTTTGCGTTATCTGGCACCACTGATGGTAGGGGGGAGCAATTTTTTTTTTAGCTTTAACCGAGGCCACCTTAAATGAAACGCAGCTGCATGAAGGATACACACAGAATGAAGCAGACTCATTCACTCTCTGTATCTAGATACCTTTCGTGTGGTGTGGCACAAATTTCCTTCCTCTCCAATTGCGCAAGGAAATGCGAATTTTCTGATAATTTACTTGTGCTGCAGCTGGTGCGGTTAAAGCTTTTTTTCGCTTTGTATCTTTGTATCTTTTTATTTGGTTTCAAATGTTGACCTTCTCTCTTTGTGTTGCGCCTGTTGCTGCACATGAGGAAGAACAAAGAACACTGTGCTTGAAACTTGTGTGAAACAAAGGAGACTTGGTGCGTAATTTTTATTGACAGTACCACTAGTGTGAAATCCTTTGTACGGCTGGTTATTCAAGTTGGCAATAGCCAACAGCAGCAGGCACCCGGCAGTAGTGAGGTGAGAGAAAATCGAAATCGATCTGAACAAAAGCGCTTGAGTAACGAACCATTAGACCATTGAATGGAATTTTAAGAGGTTTATTGAATGTTTGGATGAGAAGTACTTTAGGTTTGACTGTGCTTTTCAATTAAATTGAAACAGACCAGAGGGGGGAATTAATCCAGAGTGCAATTTGACGATGCCATATGCGAAAGAATGACGTTATCAAGTCATAAAGTTCGCACGACTCAGTTAAAGATCTATGAAAGTTTTCAGGTCTGCTGCATGTAACTAGTTTCGAGCTGATTTTCAGAAATAAAACTTTCGACAAGCATGAATCTTGTAAGAATAGCCCTATGTTGGTGGCAGTAAAAATATAGAGAGCGGGGAATAGTCCTAATTAGGCACTCCTCCTACGATACAGGCGACAGCGAAACAATTCTTCAGATGATTCGGCTGATTTGATGAACTGTGCAATTCTAGTCAGGTCCACCTTACACGAACTATCTCGACATTTATTGATGCTAAGATCTATAAAGATTTTCAGAACTGGACCATGGTTCTAACATAGAACAGATGGAGGCCATGGAAGGGAAGCTGGGTTACTAAAATTGGTTTACCCGGCTTTTAGTTCTAAGGGATGGAGGATAGGAAATTGACGCAACAGGCCCATTGTACTACCAGGAAGCAAACACAGTTTCGACAATTAAAGTGAAACTTGTTTGTGTTTCCTGGAGATCTACCACCCGATGCATTCAAAGGCAGTACAATCGCAACGGAAGTGTTACATCCTATCCACATGCATCACAGACTGTAGTAAAATGAGATGCTTTTCGGCTGGGACATCTTACTTACTTACCTAGGTGGCGCTACAGTTCGGGGTGAACCTGGGCCTCAACCAACAAGCCTCTCCATTTAGCTCGGTCTTTAGCTAATTGCCTCCAGTTGCGCACTCCAAGTTGGTCGAGGTCTCCCTGAACTTGTGCTGCACGCCACCTACGGGGATGATTCCCTCTACTGCGTCGTCCCTTGGGGTTAGATTTGAAGACTCTGCCGGCCGGAGCGTTGGTGTCCATTCGCTTTACATGTCCTAGCCATCTCAGATGTCCAATACGCAGTATTTTGACTAGTTCGATGTCGCTGTACAGCTCGTATAGTTCGTGATTGAATCTTCTTCTCCAAAACCCGTCAACGCAAACGGGACCGAAAATCTTACGAAGAATTTTTCTCTCGAAGCGACCGAGGATATCGTCATCCTCTTTTAATAAAGTCCATGTTTCAGCGCCGTAAAGCAGGACTGGGATGATCAAGGTCTTATATAGAGTCTCCTTAGTTGTTCGAGATAGTTCTCTGGCTGAGACATCAAGATGCCAGTGATTCCTTATAGACATCCGGGAGCATTAGCTGAACTTGCTTGCATCCCGAAGCGACCGCTACAGACTGTTAAATAACGATGACAAGTGAAATTATAATAGGGGTGTTTTGGTGAGAATTATGTAAAGCAAAGTGAAAGCTTCTCAACAAAACGATCCACACTCAATCTGGTTTATAGCTTTTTTTATTATTTAGACATTGGTGATTGAATTGAAATTGAATTGAAATTGAAGTGAAAAGTATGAAAAAGTTCTGCTTAAATTTGTGGAATACAACTAAATCATTTAACTTGAATCAAATTCAATAAAAAAGCTCCTTTCAGCGCCCTCTGAAATTGATTGCTTCAAACAATACATCGCAAGTCACTTTGCGTGCTAAATCTTACTTCACTGAGAAGCGGCGTCTCAGCAAAACACACCTTGTGTCAAACTGAAGGCTCATTTCCGTCCACCCGACCAAAGCGAAGTAAAAGTAGTAAAACCTAAACTGAAATCTAACACGGCTGTTTCAGGCCATATTCCAACTGCTTAACCAGCAGACGGACCATCTAAAATATATGAACGGATCAAAGTATTGTTACATGAATGGATGTCAGAATCGTTCTGCTGGATCCTTAAGAAAGGAGACGCCCTCAACTACTCCAAATACAGAGGCATTGTTGTTCTGAACATATTATGTGAACGCTTTAAGCATCTGTTAAAAATTTAGATAAAACGAGACGCTATCACACGACATTTTCCAATGTGGTTTTTCAAAGAATTGCGCGAATTCCAAAGTTCAAAATCGAATAACTCACTGGGGACTATTCAGCTAAGGGCTGCATTGGAACTTAGTGAATACCTTGCGCGAGCTGCTTCGACGTATTCGAATTACAGGTCGGTAAGGAATTTCCAATGTTGGTCAGGACGTTGGAGTAGAGATGGTGACGGAGGAGCTCTTAAACGGCAGCGCTCATACTAACGTAGTGTACTACTGGCACCAGTGTACCCGGCCCTTCGTCCTAGTCATATAACTAAATGAACAGGCCCTTCAGGTTGGGCGTTGTGCCGTCGGAGTAACTTCCCTACTATGTAAAAAAAACGAATCGTTCTGAAACAACCAAAAGCCTCGAATAAGGATGAACCCAGCAAACGAAATAAGGACAATGACCTTAGTAGCTGTATGTGGAATGGTCTGTCCCTTTACAGATCACGTGCAGACGAACAATTAGCAGAGGCCCTGGACTGCTATAAAGCAGATATAACCGCCAGGATGTGTGATGGGATGGGCCGGGAAAAAAGAGGATGACAAACTGTGACATCCACCACGGTGATTGCTACAAAGGCAACAGGCAACATTTATCCGGGTGCGGATTTGTCATACGCGGGAGACTTAGACAAGAAGTTTTAAGCTTCCGACATGTTAGCGAGCGTATTATGACTATCCGGATCAAGGCTAAATTCGCTAACGTAAGCCTAATATGTGTTCATGCCCGTACGGAAGAAAAGGACCCCGCCACCAAAGATTGTTTCTACGAGCTCCTCGACAATACATACGAGAAATGTCCTAAATACGACGTTAAATCGTATTGGGCGATTTTAAAGACAAAATAGAAAAGCAAGACGTCTTTGGTAGGGTAGGGTCGGTAAGCATAGCATACACGACACTACGACTGATAAGGGACTAAGGCTAATTGATTTCGATGTGGAGCGAAATGTCAACGTAGCAAGCACATGGTTTCCTCATCTCAATATTCATAAGTAGACATGGCGGTCCAATGATCATGTAACGATCAACCAAATTGATCATATTGCGATCGACGCAAGACATGCCTCCCGTATTCTGGACGTTCGGACCTTACGAGCGGCCAACACAGACCCGGATCATTACATTGTTGTAGCCAAAGTACGAATGCGGATATCCCAAACTGAGCAACAAAGAAGAATCACTGTGCGAAAATTTAACGTCGGAATCGCAAGAGACCGCCAGACTCTCGCTGAACGCGTACCCCGAAATCTCTCAATCCCCCCTACGCCGCCAGCATCAAGTGCCGAAGACCAGTGGCAACGATGCCAACAGAAACGCCGCGACTGATGTGCTGGGTCTCGCTCGCCCATAACCGCGAAACCCCTGGTTTGACGAAGAATGCCGGCGAGTGCATGCAGCGGAATAATAGACACATAAAGCGGCGCTGCAGCGGAAGACGAGAGCTGCTCGCGAGCTCTACGACACCTGTGGAGATGAAAATGGAAACCTTGTAGTAGAATCACAGTCGGTGCTGAGAATATGGAGAAACTACTTCTGCAGACATTATAACGGCGACGAAGACCAACATCCCGCTGTCAGGCAGAATGAACTATACAACATAGACGATGATAGTCAAAATTTCCGTCCACCTGATCAAAACGAAGTGAGGATAGGAATATCAAAGTTGAAATCCAACTAGGCTGCTGGACCTGACGGCTTACCAGCCGAACTTTTTAAAGCAGCTGGGGATGAATTGGTAGAGTGCATACACCAACTCATTTCTAAGATTTGGTCAGGCGGGTGTATGCCTGATGAATGGAATCTCAGCATCGTTTGCCCGATCCACAAGAAAGGAGACCCCCTCAACTGCGCCAATTATAGAGGCATCAGTCTCCTCAACATCGCATACAAGATCTTTTCTGCGATATTGTGTGAACGCCTGAAACCTTTTATGAACAGCCTGATTGGACCCTATCAGTGCGGTTTCAGACCAGGAAAGTTCACCATCGATTAAATCGTCACACTTTGGCGGATCCTGGAGAAAACCCAAGAAGTCCAAATCGATACTCACCACCTCTTTATCGATTTCAATGCCGCCTATGACAGCATCTATAGAGAAGAGCTTTATAGAGCCATGTCTAGTTTTGACATCCCTGCCAAATTTGTCCGTCTATGCAGGATGACGATGGGGAACGCTCGCTGCTCCATCAAGGTCGGTAATGACCTCACCGAGACCTTTGATGTCAAAAAAGGTTTTAAACAAGGTGACGCGCTGTCATGTGACTTCTTTAATATTATACTTGAACGGATTGTGCGGAACTCAAAAGCCAACACCAGAGGCACAATCTATCAAAAGTCCGTACAACTGCTTGCATACGCCGACGATATAGACATTATCGGAAGAACTCAGCTGGCTGTCACCGAAGCGCTTGTAAGCATTAAAGCCGAAGCAGCCAAAATGGGTTTAGCGATAAACGAGGGCAAAACCAAGTATATGCTGTCAACAAGAAGGGACAGCCAACACCGACGAACTGGACAGAACGTCACAGTGGGCAGCTATAACTTCGAGGTAGTAAGGGACTTTGTTTACCTTGGCTCTGCTATAAACTCTGAGAACAACATCAGCGCAGAAATCAAGCGAAGAATAACTCTTGCCAATATCTGTTTTTTTGGGCTTATAAGGCAATTCAACAGTAAAGCCCTATCTCGAACAACTAAGGAGACTTTGTATAAGACCCTGTTCATCCCAGTCCTGCTTTACGGCGCTGAAACATGGACTTTATTAAAAGAGGATGAAGATATCCTTGGTCGTTTCGAGAGGAAAATTCTTCGTAAGATATTCGGTCCCGTTTGCGTTGACGGGTTTTGGAGAAGAAGATTCAACCACGAACTATACGAGCTGTAAAGGGACATCGACCTAGTCAAAAAACTACGTATTGGATGTCTGAGATGGCTAGGATACGAGTATGTAGAGCGAATGGACATCATGGACTGACTCCGGCCCGCGGAGTCTTCAAATCTAACCCCGAGGGACGACGCAGTAGAGGACCTCCTCGCTGTAGGTGGTGCGCGCAAGTTCAAAGGAACCTCGACCACATTGGAGTGCGCAACTGGAGGCAATTAGCTAAAGACCGAGCTAAATGGAGAGGCTTGTTGGTTGACGTCCCAGGTTCACCCCAACTGTAGCGCCACCTAAGTAAGTAAGATGTCTGAGATGGCAAGGACATGTATAGCGAATGGACACCAACGCTCCGGTCCGCACAGTCTTCGAATCTAACTCGGAGGAACAACGCAGTAGAGGACCTCCTCGCCGTAGTTCAACGGGACCTCGACCAACTTGGAATGCGTAACTGGAGGCAATTATCTAAAGACCGAGCCAAATGGAAAGGCTTGTTGGTTGAGGCTCAGATTCACCCCGAACTGAAGCGCCACCTAAGTAAGTAAGTAAGTAAGTTGCATTGAAAACATGTTGGGATACGCTGTTATTAAAGTGTACATAGTTCACAAAAACCGATATTACTACTAATTTGTACAGTTCAAGGCCCAAACCGCAGTGCAACTGGCAACTTCACTAACAATTCTTTTTCTACGCAACTAGAGATACATTCCTCGTTTAATAGTCTGCATAGAAACCAAGTGGGCGCCATTTCGCAAGTGGTTAGTGTGACGGAACACTGCGTATGAGGTTAAAAAAGTTTTTGCGCGGTCTCACCTCTCGTGAACATCTGACAAACATCCGAGAGTATTGTTGTCACGAGAAAGCTTCTCGAAAGCAAATTGCCCTTCGGATATAGCACTAAACTGAATGTCCCTTCCATTTGTGTGAAAAAATATAACGCACACAACACGAGTGGTTACAAGAAGCTAGGCCCAGGCACTTGAAGAGCTGTTTCGCCAAATATTTTTTTTTTTTTTATAGAAAGTAAGTGAAGGTCTATGGTCATGAGATACTCATGAGCACTGTGAAAGTAAATCTCATAGGCAACGTTGAATGTCTGAACGTAGAGGTTCGAACGTAGGAGATATTTTGCCCGTATAACTAACGCTTTCTCTTCTGAAGGTTTTCATACTTTATAATTTTTTTTTATTTAGAAGTCAACTACTTTAGAGGTGAGGCTATGGTTTCGATCACTACCGCTAGTCATCAATCTATTCATTTGACTGAACGGTTGTGATTGCTCTTTATCATAACTGTTTGACTGCTCATTGTGACTTACTGCTTCGAACATCATGGATGACTACACATGGCAGACACTCTGCTTGATAATTTATTTTAGGTATTCATCTTCCAAATCGTAGTTTACATGTAATGCTATTGTCTCCTTCAGTTTTGCAAAAGTCTTCCATATGTATATTCCCAACGTGCTCGAACTTATGAATTATACTGAGTGGGGCATAGGTGTTGTTGCTCTGCATTAGATACATATCGAATCACAGGATGTACTTGTGATTGTGATTTCTCTATGGTTTAATTGGTATGGTTCAGGGTTCAATTGTGATTATGAGCGTTCTATTGCTCAGAGTAGGTTCTTCAATGACCATTTGTTTACTTCCCATTGTTTCTTGGTTGTTGTCATATGCTATTCGTCTGTTTTGTTTTATATTGCATTCTGTTCTTTGCACAAAAGATAGCAAACGGCAGTGATTGTAACAGTATTTAAATCACTGCTAGTCTTAACTGCTCTTTTCTTAATTGTTCTGTCTGATCACTACGTACTAAAAATCACTTCTAAACCCACCTTTACGGCTCTAAGAGCACCTCACTGCCAACCATCAAAAGAAAAACTAAAAGAAGGAAAGTTCTCTTCAAACAGTGCTCTAGATTACACGGACAATAGGCTTCACAAAGAAAGTGGAACTGTTCAAAAAAAAATCTCACCTAAGTATGGTACGTGATCCCAGTTTTGGTCTGTGACTATCGGCAGACCAACTGTAACCTTAAAATGAGAGAATCTGTTTAAGCACACATAACGCATAAAATAGTTTCGACAGTAATTCCACGAATTGTGGTGGGTACCTACCAATGAAATATCCCCATCAATTTTAGTTTAACCGCGACCTGTACAAATGCGCAATTTACTCATCCATTATTAATTCTAAATAATGTCGAAAAATTAAACTCTCCGAAACAATCAGTGTTCAACTAATATTTTCCCATGAATTTCTAACGATATCGATTCAACTAAAAACTGGTAAAACAACGTTTCTCCGCTCAACCTAAAATCCAATTAAATAGTAATTGTTTGAAATACCACACGAATGGCAACAGAATCGTATAGATAAAATCAACAAAAGCGGTCCACGTGCCATTTCTAAAACGTTTGCAATCATATCAAAAGTCCTGATTAAAAAATAACACCAATAATTTGATATCCATCACAGACACACGCGAAAAAATGAAAACTCGCCAGTCATCAATATGCATCACATATCGGCGCACAGGCCATTCACACATGCTACCTTTCTAGAAACCCAATGAATATCCACAGATAACACTTTGTAGGACGACTGGCTGGTCTCGGGTTGTGTAAACGCCAAAAATTGTTTCACATCCATTTGTGGATTGAATGGATTCATGTGAAACGGTACGATGGGCTATCCTCATTCACTCATAACAATCGTCGACGTCCGACGTTAATTATGGTTTTCACTGTATCTAGATACATTTATACTATCCATGCAGTTAATTTGTGCATCCATGATAAAATAAATAACAAAGTACTTTAGCGATTGCAACAATCTCAATGCTCGGTACGGTAGATACATATCTACTTGGTGTATCTACGTATCTATTAAAAAGTATTTTACGCATTTTTCACTCACCCGAGTCACAGTTGCATCAGCACTGCATTGCTGGTGGTACTGCTGCATACAAATCATTTACGGTGTGTGAGATCCCATTCACTCACAGTGGTGCTTCCACCTTCTGACCCCCTTGGGGTGTGCATGGGAGCTTCTCGTTTCTCGATTGTTTATTCAAAACTTTTCCCGACATACGAGTACTGCTGATTTTTGAGGGTCTTTTCTCTGTTTATCTTTTTTCTTTTAAAGAGTCCGTGCCCTGCACTTTTAAACTGCAGTCAGCAGTCAAGACGAACGAGATAGAGATAGTGCTGATGGAATATTTATTTATATGCACCTCTGGTTGGAATGAATTTCACAACTCTTAGAAGGAAATGTAATCATTATGAGCGAGTGATGCAACACCCGTAGAATCCCCAAAATAAACTTCGATCTACCCACCAACGGCACATGTCATCGTACAGCGATGAGCAATGTCTTTTAGACTCACGAAGTTCATTGATTTACTCGCGGGTATACGCCCTCCTCTTGTCCAAGCACAAATCACGCTGACAGAAGCACTTGAACTTTTGTTTTCTGCGGTGTGTTGGTGATTTTTTTAAAAATTTAGGCACGTTCCGCGAGGTTCAAAGGAATAAATAAGCATTTCTTTGCTTTTTGTCTGTCTTGCCTTGTCAGTGGATACTTTTTTTGGTTTCTTATTTACTTTTGACAAATCGGTTGGATTTTGAAGGTCAGTGTATGGGATATTTCGGGTGGGAGACTGGCGGCGCATCGCATCATAAACATCTTTGGCGAGTGCCTGCCGAACAATGAGGTATTGGAATTCCGAGAATATTTTTGCGATGGAATTCGCATAAAATTACGTGAAACTTGTTAGGATTTTATTTTTTATTTTTTGTCCATGTGTCACTAATTGCAGTTCAAGATTGAAGGGTGTGGGAATGGGGTTGTTACCCGTGTGACAATTACCTTTTATTCAAATCTTATGGAAACCTTCTAAAGAAAGGTCACTTGATTTTCTCATGCCGTATGTGTAATAAATTTCACTTGCAAAAATGTAGAGGGACGTACATATTTCTATCCGCGTTAAGGTCGACAACTAGTTTAACGAGTAGTTTATGGAAATAATATTTATTGCAGAATATGGTTAGTCAAATCCGTATGTGCTTTGACAGATTAGAAGAACTTGTAATTTTTATTACTTAATGAGAAGCATGCGCCTTTCTACAAAGATTTGTAGACAAACCTGAATGCATTCATCGAAGTACACAACTCTTATTCAATAGTTTGCTGGTATATTATTGTATACTTAGATTCCAAGGCCACTGAATCTTAGCACAAAGGTACATCTTCCGCATTGAAAGAGTTCTATAAACTGATATGGTTTTGTTGGTAATGTGTTACACACCACCAATAAGAAGATCAGTTCAACGTGGGACACCACAAGGATGAGTGTTATCCTCACAATTATGGTTTCTTACCGTGGACGAAATCCTCCTTCTAACCCTATCACTTCACCGCATTCCTACTGATCCGCCTGTGTGATTCGCCTTTGAACGAAATACTCCTCACCTTAGAAAAGGAAGGATATAAAGTTATAGCTTACGCATGCGATATTGCTATTAGCATCACCCAGGCAAAATTAGTCAAGTGTCAAGTCAACCCGGCGAAAAGTGAGTTACTTACTTACTTAGGTGCCGCTACAGTTCGGGTGAACCTGGGCCTCAACCAATAAGCCTCTCCATTAATCTCGCTCTTTAGCTAATTGGCTCCAGTTGCGCACTCCAAGTTGGTCGAGGTCCCCCTGAACTTGTGCGCGCCACCTACGGCGATGATTCCCTCTACTGCGTCGTCCCTCGGGGTTCGATTCGAAGACCTTGCGGGCCGGAGCGTTGGTGTCCATTCGCTCTACATGTCCTATCCATTTCAGACGTCCAATACGCAGTTTTTTGACTAGATCGATGTCACTATACAGCTCGTATAGTTATTGAATCTTCTCCTCCAAAACTCGTCAACGCAAACGGGACCGAATATCTTACGAAGAATTTTACTCTTCAAACGACCAAGGATGTATTCATCCTCTTTTAATAAAGTCCATGTTTCAGCGCCGTAAAGCAGGACTGGGATGACCAGGGTGTTATACAGAGTCTCCTTAGTTGTTCGAGATAGGGCTTTACTGTTGAATTGCCTTATAAGCCCGAAAAAACAGCGATTGGCAAGAGTTATTTTTCGATTGATTTCTGCGCTGATGTTGTTTTTCGAGCTTATAGCTGAGCCAAGGTAGACAAAGTCCCTTACTACCTCGAAGTTATAGCTGCCCACTGTGACGTTCTGTCCAATTCGTCGGTGTTGGCTGTCCCTTCTTGTTGACAGCATACACTTGGTTTCGCCGTCGTTTATCGCTAACCCTATTTAGGCCGCTTACGCCTCAATGCTTGCAAACACATCGGTGACAGCCAGCTGAGTTCTTTCAATAACGTCTATATCATCGGCGTATGCAAGCAGTTGTACAGACTTGTAATAGATTGTGGCTCCGGTGTTGGCTTGTGAGCACAATCCGTTCAAGTACAATATTAAAGAAGTCACATGACAGCGCGTCACCTTGTTTAAAACCTTTTTTCACATCAAAGGTCGCGGTGATGTCATTACCGAACTTGCTGGAGCAGCGAGCGTTCTCCATCGCCATCCTGCATAGACGGACAAGTTTGGCAGGGATGTCAAAACTAGACATGGCTTTATAAAGCTCTTCTCTATAGATGCTGTCATAGGCGGCCTTGAAATCGATAAAGAGGTGGTGAGTATCGATTTGGAATTCTTGGGTTTTCTCCTGGATCTGCCGAAGTGTGAAGATTTAATCGATGGTGGACTTACCTGGCCTGAAACCGCACTGATAGGGTCCAATCAGGCTGCTGATAAAAAGGTTTCAGGCGATCACACAATATCGCAGAAACGATCTTGTTTGCGATGCTGAGGAGACTGATGCCTCTGTAATTGGAGCAGTTGAGGGGGTCTCCTTTCTTGTGGATCGGGCAAACGATGGTGAGATTCCATTCATCAGGCATACACTCGTCTGACCAAAGATGAGTTGGTGTATGCACTCTGCCATTTCATCACGCCTTGAAAAGTTCGGCGGGTAAGCCGTCAGGTCCAGTAGCATTGTTGGATTTCAGCTTGGGTATTGCTATCCTCACTTCGTTTTGGTCAGGTGGATGGAAATTTTGACTATCATCGTCTATGTTGAATGGTTCATTCTACCTGACAGCGGGATGTTGATCTTCATCACCGTTATACGGTCTGCAGAAGTAGTTTTTCCATATTCTCAGCACCGACTGTGATTCTACTACAAGGTTTTCATTTTTATCTCTACAGGTTTCTGTACGGGTATTGCTTCTCTGACACGTTCTTTTTACCTTTTGGTAAAAGTTCCGTACATTTTTCCTGGAGTAAAAACTCTCGATATTCTCAAACGCGCGCTTCTCATGCTCTGTCATCTTCTGTTGGAGAAGCCGATGTTCTTCCCGTTTCTTTTGCTCGTAGGGCTCACGAGCAGCTCTCGCCTTCCTTTGCAGCGTCGCTTTATATGCCTCTTGTTTCGCTGCATGCATTCGCCGGCATCCATCGTCATACCATGGGTTTCACGGTGGTGGGCGAGCGAGACCCAGCACATCAGTCGCGGCATTTCTGATGGCATGTTGGCAGCGTTGCCACTGGTCTTCGGGACTTGATGCTGGCGGTATAGGGATGATTGAGAGATTTCGGGATACGCGTTCAGCGAAGACTCCAGCCTGTGGAGTTCGCCCATTTGATATAGATATAGAATTCCGGAGATCACATCACCGAAAATTAAAGAAATACACCTTAGTTTCTCTAAACATGTCAAATATGTACAATTCGGGAGTCAGCATGTGTCTGCGTCACCGGTACTCTCCGGTGTTACATGTCATTCCGCTAGATGTTTATGGAAAGGAGGTGGCAATAAAATAATCTTTACGACTGAAAGAATCACTACAGTGGATGAGTAATGATACAGGGCATGCCAAAATCCTAGTTTTATGTAGCTACGGAGTTGAAGTCTCAACTTAACAGCGTCCCTAGACTTGAATATCAAATACAACACAAATATTCCCAGTCGACAGAATTGGGCGGAGAATGTTATTTTCTAATATTGCACTTTGGAAATCTATACCAATGGGTCTAAGACAGAGGATGGCATAAAGGCAGGCATGCTCTCGACACTTCTGGATATACAACAGTTTACCGGACTACCAAATTATTGCAGTTTATTCCCAGCGACGGTTAAGGCTATTCGTGAAGCTGCTGAATAGCTGGTGATGAGATAAAAATTATTTAAAAAATCGAACATAGACATCGTAATTTACACCGACAGGCAGTCAACTTCAAAGCACTCGAATCACCACCAATAATAAGATCTAAACTGGTGAAGGAATGTCGCGCATCCCTAAAAGGGATATCGAATTATTGCAATCTCACTCTGTGCTGGGTTCCTGGTCATTCAGACAGTTCAGGTAACTACAGAGCAGACGAATTAGCAAAAAATGGCACGAAACAGGTGCTCTCTACTGCAAAAGGGGGCCTGCATCTACATATGGAAACAACAAGATAACAAAATCTCTATAGCGGCACTGAATCCGGCAAATGAGAGACGACGCAATCTTAACACAAGTAACCATGCGAGACAAACACGGACCCAATTTAATAAAAGAAAACTAAAACGGCTGCTACTGATCAGCAAACCGTGCCTAGGTATCCTAGTTGGATTGTTTACTGGTCATTGCGCACTGGGCAGGCACAGCGCGAGGCTTGGAATTGCGGCCGATAACTTTTGTCGCAGCTATATGGGCGAAAAGATGAGGAATCCCCCTTTCACTTACTCTGTGGCTGTCCAGCACTATCTTTAGCTAGAAAACAAGGGGAATACTTCTTTAAGGAACTAACAGATATTGCCGACTCGGATATCAACAGCATCTGGAAATTAATCCAAAAATCAAAATAGCTTCAAGAGTAACGGAAATAACCGACTTACGTGGTAATACTATGCACCTCATTTGAATGAATCCTGTCGATTACGGAAGATAGTCACCTAAACTAACCCAACCTACACAAAAACAGGCACTCGAAAAAAACGAACACCCTTCATTTAGTATGTACTGAAACCTAATGTTAGCTGCGTTTCAAACCATTATACCAATCCATCTACTTTTTCTATGCCTTCTCCTCACTCTCAACTCATTCATGTCCAATTCCTATCACTTCCCGTAAGACCTGACGAAAATGAAACTCTGGTGTTGCGATTGCACTCATCACTCTAGAAGCATTTACAATACTGTTGCGATATAATACGTGGGTTTTGTATATTTAATAAGTAAACTAAAAAAAAAAAAAAAAACAACGACAAAGCGCATTCTGTCCGTCTAAGCATTGGTCACTTTTTTAACCAATAGTGACCGCATGTCACGAATACAATGAACAATGTTAAGTTCCAGAACGTCAATTGTGGCTCATTTATCAACATGAATCAGTAATTTCATCATGAAATCACATCTCGTCCGGATGAATATCATCCACATTCTTCAAAGAAATATTCATTGGTCATGATCCGGTTATTAATTTGACTCTATCTAATAGGTATTCCAAATAAATTACTGCCGGAAGTGACCTTATCAGACCATAGATACATCGTTTTCCAAATCGAATGCAAAGCTATAACTTTGCAGGAGAGGAGGAATCCGAGGAAAACAAACTGGGTGCGCTTTAGGGAACAGCTAGACAGAGCTGTCAAAACTCCAACTAAACTGAGAACGAAACGAAGGATTGAAGATGACGCTCAAAACCTGACTAGTGTCCTTACCAAATGTTTTGAACTGACGAGCCCAGCGACAAGAAAGACCGGTTCCCTGGTGGAGCCCAGAACTGCAGCGACTTAAGAAAGAAACCAGAAAATTTCTAATCAGGTCACTCAAGACAAATCTAGAAGGCGGCTGAAATCTTTTTAGAAAGAAGCAAAAGACTACAGGGTGGGCCAACTACAAGTTTCTTTTTAAAAATGCAATTAAATGAACAAAATGAAATTTTTTCCATGTATTATGGCTTTATTAGTAAGAGCAAACATTCCCATTAATTATGGAACACAACGTCGTTCAAGAGGCTGCCTCGGATGGCCTCGCAGTAGCGCATTCTATCACACTCCAATTTCCCAAGACCTTGTTGATGGTTTCGGGCTGTAGCTCACGGATTGCTTGGATGATATTGGCCTTAAGTGTTTGAATCGTTTCCGGATTGTTGGCATAACATCGGTCCTTCACGGTTCCCCACAAAACAAAAGTCCATAGGGCTCAAATCGCAGCTCCGAGGCGGCCAATTGACATCGCCAATTGGGAATTTGGTGCGCAAAAGACCGATTGTGGCATGGGCTGTGTGGCATGGCGCGCCGTCCTGCATGAACCAGAGGTCATCCAAATCCATGTCTTCAATTTCAGTAAAAAAAAAACAAGTCGTTAACATGGCTCTTTAACGCCCACCATTGACCGAAACGTTGTTCCCAGCCTCATTTTTGAAGAAAAATGGTCCAATGATGCCACTACTCCACAATCCGCACCAAACTGTCACTCTCTCTGGATGCATTGGCTTCTCGACAATAACGTGCGGGTTTTCCGAGCCTCGGATGCGGCAATTTTGTTTGTTAACGTAGCCGCCGGCATGAAAATGTGCCTAGTCAGAAAAGATGATTTTTCGCCCAAAATCGTTGTCCAATTCAAGCTGCTCTAAGGCCCAAACTGCGAAGCGATAACGAAGCGGATGGTCGTGCGCTTTCAATTGCTGAATCAATTGGACCTTGTAAGTCAATAATTCCAGATCTATGTGCAGAATTCTCCTCAGGCTAGTGCGTGAAATGTTGAGCTGTTGGGATCGATGACGAGTTGATGTTCGTGAATTGAGTCTCACACTCTCGGCTATAGCAGCCACATTCTCGTCTGTGCGCACCGTACGACGACGGGGACCATGAGTGTTGTCCACTAGCATACCAGTTTCACGAACTTTTTGCACAAACTTGCGTACAGCAGGCGCGGTGGGTGCTTCATTTAGGATAAAACTTATTTTCAAAAAACGCACTGTTTGGGCTACACAGCACTCACTTTGGAAATAAGTTTTCAATATTTCCCAATGTTGTTCAAGCATAAAGCAACTCATTTCGTTCCGCGGAGGTATGATACTGACTATCTGTCAAGATTTCGAGCGGGAAACAGCTGTCAGTGTCAAAATAACTTATGATCTAAAAAGAAATCACTAGATGGCCCACCCGTTATAAGAAGATAATTCGAAAACTGCTTCTTATAGAAATTTTTGTGAAAAGATCGAAATACTCGGTGAAACCTGCTGATTAAGGTCCTCAAAAGGGGCAAGCCGACCAAACCTTAGAGTCACTCAGAAAGTCTGATGGCAAGTTTACTGAGACAAAAGCGGAAACATTTTCTTTTTTTTTTTGAGACTCACTTTCCAGGCAAACAGATAACCATTAGGTCGTAGCTTGGCCCATCACCCAGGATGACCTTAGTCAGAAAAATCGACACAGCTGGTATATTGCATCAGCCATGGTAACAGTTGAGCCATAAAATATGCTGTAGCGTCTTTTGATGGTTTCAAATCGCCTGATACCGATGGAATATATCCAGCTATGCTGCAACAGCGTATCAACTGTTG
Organism: Brachypalpus laphriformis; assembly: GCA_945910035.1. Classification (NCBI taxonomy): domain Eukaryota; kingdom Metazoa; phylum Arthropoda; class Insecta; order Diptera; family Syrphidae; genus Brachypalpus; species Brachypalpus laphriformis. Next base: position 44,483,938 of record OX246756.1, read on the forward strand.
CCAAATCTGAGAAGAATTTTCACCGCTGTCTTGGCGCTGGCATATATTTCTACACCTTGGCGGACAGTCAGAGTAGCTTTCATACAAGAGCTTCAGACTCATAAGCCTGACTTCCTTCTTACTGAAAAGTATGGAGAGACTGGTAGAATTTCACGTGCGCAAAGATGCTTCGAAGCTGCATCCATTATCGGAAATGCAGCATGCTTATCCTGTGAGAGTGCACTTTAAAATTTAGTGCCCAGAATTGAATACGCGCTTGACAGGAAAGAATACGCGATGGGTATCTGCATCGACATTGAGGGTGCTTTTGACAATGCGACTTTTGACTGCATGTACGACTCGGCCAGACAACACGGGGTAGATGAAACATTCGTGTTGTGGATTTAAGCAATTCTAATGAATAGAACTTTAATAGTGGATGCGGATTGTGGCCGATATGTTATGTATGACATGTGTAAACAAGGGCTGTCCGCAAGGTGGGGTTCTATTTCCACTGCAACAGTGCATGGTGGTCGACTCTCCGTTGAACACTCTAAATAGTCCTTACATCTACGCTCAGGCATATGCGAATGATGTTGCTGTACTTTCTGTCGGGCCATTCCAGGCGGCGCTAGACATGATCGATGAATGATGCACTAGGAGTGGGCTTTCGGAAAATCCTCTCAAAACTGAGGTTGTTCTATTCACGAGAAGAATGATTCTGACCGGTCTGACCCAGCCAGTGCTGAAAGATGTCACTATCCGCATTTCCAATGAAGCCAAATGTATAGGAGTGATTCTTGATAAAAAAAAAAACTTCATTGGTTTAAACATGTCGAGTCGAAAACATCTAAGGCGCTCTCAGTTTTCGCAGCGTAAGAGTGCTTTTGGCAAGACTTGGCACATATCACCGAATAAGGTTCTCTGGATCTACGCGGGTATGATAAGATCATTCTTCACATACGCGTTTGTTGTTTGGTGGAAGGGGCTCTCGCGTAAATATGTGGCTGCCTTTTGCGCCAAACCACAAAGAACGGCTTGTCTCGGCTGCACGGGAATTTTTCCGAGTACGCATGGCTCTGCTCTAGATGCTTTGCTGAACTTACCACCTCTTGATACTTATATCATGGGCTGCACTATCAAAGCCATCCATCGTCTTAGGCGAGTGGTTATTGATATACTCCACACTAGAATTTTGATGAACTTGTTATACGCCTCCGGTCTCATGGATGTGCGGTCTGATGCAATGGCACCAGAACTTCAGCTGTTACGCTAACTCAGAGTCGACTTTCGTTGTGTTCAGGACTGGCTTCGGTCAGAGTCTGGCCCAGTAGTGGAATGCAGTCGTATTTAGTCGTATCACGGACGGCTCCAAAACCAGTCAATTGCCTGGCGCTGGTGTCTTCCTGCAACACAACAACATTAGACTTCTTTTCTCGTCAGGCAAATATGCGTCTGTTTTCCAAGCGGAAACTTATGCAATCCTAATTGCCATGAACTATGTTGTGAAGAACATGTTGAAGGGCCGCAGTATTTGTGTCGGTAGTGACAGTCAGATTGCGCTTAGGGCCTTGATTAACCCTTTTACAACTTCTAAGATAGTTCGTGAAACCAAAAACTTTTAGAACTCGGTAACAAGGCTGAATTCTCTGTCTCTTATCTGGGTCCCAGGTCACACTGTGATCCTGGGAAACGAGATCTCTGTTGAGATTGCTAGACAAGGCTCAGAGGAGGCTTTTTCAGGTCCCGAACCTGCGTTGGGTTTCCCAGCGTCTTCGGTTAGGGCTTCCATTGACGATTGGGTCTCTCACAAGCACAATTGTGTGTGGCATAACTCTCCAGGATATATGTGGGTTCACTAAACGAATGCTCCCGGACGTTTGTAAGAAATCAGCAGCATTCTTACTGTCTCTCAGCAGAAAAGACTGCAGACAACGTATTGGCGTCTAGGCACACCACTTCGGTCTCGCCAAGCACCTTAACCTGCTGCGCTAAGTGCCACTACAATCTATGACGCTTGTGGAGAGAGTGACAAAGCTGCGGAACATTATCTCTGCGGGTGTCTGGCATTTGCTCGTATCAGGTGGCAGATCCTCTGCGATAATGTGGTGAGCGCTGATACTGTAAGCTCCTCATTACTGAAGTGCTTGCTGGGCTTTCTTAGAAAGACAAGGAAATTACAATAAAATGGGTAAACCAGGGTTCGCTCTCTGGTAGTACAATGGACCAGTTGTGTCTGAGAACTCCAATCGAGCGTTATCTATCCCAACAAAAAAAAAAAAAGGATTCCACAAATGACATCTTCATAGAAATCCGACGAAGATCGATCTTTGCTGTGCTCGAAACTTATAACTCGAAGACAGAATTTGATGCGCTACTGCTGATCCTGTCAGCTCTCCTGTACGATGCAGCATGTTGCATTATAAGACAGAACTGATATTGAACTTCTCTGAAAGAAAAATTACCCCCTCCGATAGGTGTGCAACTATTTCACAAAACAAAGAACCATCGACTTCATTGCGCGTTATGAAAATATAATTCTATTAATTTATGCGATTGCATAACCCACGTAAGCAGTATAAAAGTTAGGAAAGAGGGTATAGTTTTATGCGCACTGGTTTGAAACTCAGGTTTCAGCATATACTTCATGGGTGGTGTCCAAACTAATCGAAGGCAATTATTGTGATTGTCGTATTCGAACTCTACCACAAATTTTTCATGAATATGTCTTCAAATTTAGAGTTTCCAATTGCAATATTGATAGATTTAGCTGGTGGTATTTATTGCCTTTTTTTCTTCTTCTATTAACAAGGGGGCCTCCGATAAAATCTGGAAATCTTACATCCCCCTGGTGAAAGCTTTTTATGGTTAAATGTTTATCGTTGTTTGAACCCTTTGATACCTTCAAAGTTTCCTATACAAAATCTCTTAATTCGACCCTCAAGGCACGCGCATATTACCCTTAATTAAATTACAATTTTCTAAGTCTCTCAAGTTCATGATGGGAAAATCGAACCAAATCACCCCAGGCACACACTCACACACACACACACACACAGACGCATTTGTTCGAAGAAGAACAAAGAGTCGAGTTGAGAAAACATCACTCATCACTTAACACTAATGGAAACCCTATAAAGCTGACTTAATGAGCAACTAATACTGAAATAGTTTTCACCATTTCCTTTCCCCCTTTCCTGTTCAATTTAGTTTAAATGGATTCTTCCCTCGCCCACCCCCTGGAATAGAGCTGGCTACCCAACATTGTACAACAATTGCATATCTTTCGTCAAGACCCCTATACGCGAACTTCAAAGTCAGCGCTGTACACTTGAAGTACTCACTCAAGGATACCTACTGCTGCTGAAGAGGGGAACTAAGTTTTAAAACACAAAAACGGAGTACAACGGAGGATGGGTGCTACTTACATTTTCATGCTTGAAGAAGCAAAGCATTTTCAGTTCACGGAAAACTCGTTTCGATGACACCAATGATTGGAATACGTTGGGTAACTTCTTGAGTGCAACTCGTCGTCCATCTCTTGGATCTGTGACAGCCCTAAAAATACAAAGAAAAACACATTAATTGATAATTTATTACAGAATTTCAGTTTTTTTTTTTTTTTTTTTTTTTTCATTTATAAAGGAAATCATCATTAACAACATTTTAACCCGTCATTTGTTTCAACCGACCGACCGACCGACCCAAAACATTTTAATTAATTGTCATTTCATCAAAAGTATCCACACCAGTAAATATGTATCTACACGCGCACGTACTTACTGACAGATACGCAAATTTAATTTAATTACTCTTCGGCGGGCGAATGTACAAAATTCCCCTCGCGAACAAAGGGGATTTTAAGGGATTTCCTGTAAGGAAACTGTGTGTGGGAACCTCCATCATCAAACTAGTTGTTCGCCATTAGAACAGGTAATTCAGGCAGAAGGTATGACGGCATTATTACATCGGGTAAACATGGTAATACAACAAAAAGAAAGAAGTTCCGCTCGACTGTTTCATTAATAACCCAGACCCCAGTTCCTCAGCACACATTTGCAAGTCATACAATTTGAGCTTGGAAATCTGCTGCTACTGCTACTTCTCCGCTTGATTAGTGGTGGCAGCCTCAAGGAACATATGCATGCTCTTTCGGGAGCAGCAACCATTCTTGTTCCGTTTTTTTTTTTTTTTTTTTTTTTGGTTTCTGGAAAATGAGTGATGATGTTTTGATGAATTGCTTTGGTTGTAGTTTAGTTTCACACAATGTTTCCACCCAGTTGTTAATTGTTCCTCGAGATGAGCGGATATGATCTTGGTGGCATCGGGAGAGGGAGGTTTGTAGGATACATTTATATTTCACTCGAGGGAGAACAAAGCAAACGTCATGGTTAATGTATTTGATGTATGGCTAATGGGTTTGCCCTTTGTTACTACCACCGCACCTTTTCTGGTTAACTTGTGATGTTTTTAATAAAGCACAGCGTGTACCTACACACATCTGGAGGAAGTCAAGGGGAATGAAGCAAAAGTCGACCATGGTATAGAAAACTGAAGAATGGCGTTTTCTATTCAGTAAAGTGATTCTTGGGGACTAACGTCCTTTACTTTCGAACAAAGAAGTTCAAATCGGAGAACATCCTCTGGTGGAAACTGAATAGTCCAATATCTACTGACATATCTACTACTTTTATTCTGCAATAGCAGAAGCCAAGACTAGTACAGGGTGCGCCATTTTTTATATCGGTATGTGAATATTGAATAACTTAAAAAAAAAACCATTTCCATATATGAGGTATTTTTATTTGAACTTATTTTTGAATACAACATCAATCAAGTGGCCGCCTCTATTGACCAAAGCAAAATGTGCCCTTTTTGCAACGTTTTCAATCACTTTTTGGAGCATCTCGGCCGGTATAGCGATGATTTCGGCACAAATGTTTGCCTTGAGCTCGTCAATGGTCTGAGGCTTTCTGGGGTACACTTTTCTTTTCAAATAACCCCACAAAAAGAAGTCCGGAGGAGTCAAATCTAGAGATCTGGGTGGCCAATCAATGTCGCCATTTGTTGACAGCACACGTCCAGGGAATTTTCGTTGCAGAAACTGCATTGTTTGATTTGTAGTGTGGCATGGCGCGCCGTCTTGTTGAAACCAATAACCGTCCAGACCTTTTTCACACATTTGTGGGCAGACATAATGAGCCAACATCCACCGATATCGAATCCCATTGACTGTTTCGCCTTCTCTGAAGAAAAATGACCCAATGATGGTTTTGGCGCTAATGCCGGCCCAAACAGTCACTTTTGGTCATGCAAGTGTGTTATGGATCTCGTGTGGATTCTCCGTTCCCCAAGTGTGGCAATTTTGCTTGTTAACGGCGCCAGAGAGTGAGAAATGGGTCGGTCATCAAAATTTGCTTCCAAAAATCAGGTTCAGTGTCAACCATTCGAGCGACTGTATGGCTGTATTCCAAGCAACATAGACGGTCTGTCGGCAATATTCTTTGAGTCAATTGCACTTTATACGGAAACAAATGCAAATCATCCTCCAAAATGCGCCGCAAGGTGGTTCCACTGGCGCCGAAATGCTGAGCGCGGTGACGATACAACACATGTAGGTTCTCGGCAACGTTCTCTCTTACCGCTTCAACCAGTTCTATGGAACGTCTTGGCGTTGATGAACGGCATGTCGACAACCTCCCACTGTCCCGTGCTCAACAAAATTCGACACCAAACGACGAATAGTGTTTTCAGACGGTGCTTGTTGGGCACGATATTTTCGACGATGAGTTAACACAAGTGAACGACTATTTTCAATGTACAGCGTCACTATTTTGGCGCATTTTTTCAGTGTGACGCGATTCATGGTTAAAATTGTACTGAATTGACGTTTCAAAAGCATGTATACTCAAGTCAATCGATTGATAAATGTCAATGTTATTCAATGTTAGATGGCGCACCCGTTAGATAAAAAAAGTTCTTGAATATGGCACTTTCGTCGAAATTTTTATGAAATCTATACAAATAAAAATGAAATGATGTTCATTGGCCTGATTTGGCTCATTTTTTTTTTTGAATGTTCTTAATAGTCCGAAAAGAAAAAGTCCGGAAAGTTGAAAAATTTGTGGGAGAAACTGAAAGTGCTTTTATCCATGGGAAAAAATGTGTGTACCTATGTTTGTGTCCTATGGACTCCGAAACCACGTAACCGATTGAACTCGAATTCTCAGGCAATCTTCGGTATTGGCGCGAGAGTGTTCCTGTGAAGTTTGGTCAAAATCGGACCACTACTTTAGCATTATCGTACTTTAGTAATAAAAATATTTTTATATAAGTATTTAAGGTTGGACCATTTACCCACTGTTGGCCGGCATAAAACTGTTCTCTAATAGACTTATGTAGCTCCAGGCACCTGCCTGACAGTTGTTTTTTTTTTGCTAGACGCAGCAATGCTCGCCGGGTACCCGCTTTTCTTCTTCTTCCTTTTATCAGCGGGGTTATGATCCGAAAATAAGGGATCATAACCCTCCCACTTCACCGCATTTCTACTGATCCGCCTGTGGGGTTCGCCTATTTGACCTCAGAAAATATCGGCAGGCCATCGGTATCCGCTAGTATACATTAAACCAAAGGAAAACAATTTCCTTTCGTTCAGCTGTTTTATTATTACTCCGGAGCTTTTGATAACACCTCGTTTCAATCTATTAAAACAGCTCCATATGCCAAAGGAATTGGCGATCAGACTACCAAATGGATTTGCTCCATGTCGATTTCTGTCAAAACTATCAAAGGTTGTCCTCAAGGGTGCATCCTGTCTCTTCTGCTATAGTGCAGTGAACGACCTTAATTATTTTGGAATTACAACGCAAGGTTATGCAGATGACTTAGTTATAATGACCATCTATCCATTAACAAGGAGAAGACACTTAATCCTTCAAACGCTATAGCGTAATGGCGTCAAAACTTATTTCAAAACCTTACTTAACCATAGAAAAGGCAATCCTTTTGGGCCTGCTCCAGACTCTCCGGCAAGACATGGGGATTAAAACCGAAAATGATTCTCTTGACTTACCATCGTCACTCCAATCATTATAACGTCAATGAAAAGCTTCAAAAAGATTCATCTTTTTGGGCATTACCGGTGTGAAGCGCACATGTCCAACTGCCTCGCTGGAAGCCCTCCTAGACCTTCCACCTTTGTATATAAAAGTTATGAAGAATGTGGCCAACAGCGCTCTTAAATTTCACAAGCTTTGCAGCGCCAACATTTTTGATTCGGTTGGGCATCTGAAGATATTTGATAAAATTTGGCAGCTATCTCTACCGGCAGTATGCGGCATCGATCAAAATTGCCCCTATCGCATCCATTGTGATAATCCTGCAATCCATCGGCCCGAGCACCAATCTAATTGGTACACTGATGGTTCAAAAATAATAAATGGAGTGAATGCCGGAATTTTCGACATCAGCTTTGGTCGTGTCATAGAGATGAAATACTACTGTCGTCCAAGCTGAAGCTAATGCTATCGAGCTCTACAGAGTTCATACAAAGCATACTGTCCGATAGCCAAGCAGCACTTTGAGTTAAGCCTGTTTGGAATTATCGAAAACCTCACGCTCGCATGGGTCCCTGGTCACTAAGGAATTATTAGCAGTGAGATCACTTCTTACCTAGACAAATTCGGCGTCCAATCGCCTTTCATTGGCCCTGCACAATTCGGTGGCTTACATACCAGCCAATCAATAGTAGAGTTAAATCGCTGGAAACAGCATGTCTTATATTGGTACTCACAAACAAGCCTTAGACGCTCAGCTAGGATGCGAACACAAAAGGTCTCCTCTCATTGGCAATATCAATCCTAATCACCCTCTAAAACAAGACACTCCTTCGTGAAAAAAGAAGGAGTAGCATGAACAATTTTTTCCCTAAGAAGAATCCAAGACACTACCTCCCTTCACTCGCAAGGCAAAAATCAAGGAAACCATTTCGTCTCTAGGCAAAAACACATTTTATTATTTAATAAGCATGATATGGTCACTACCCTAAGAATCCTACAAGAATGTCAATCTTTGGGTATGCTTCCTGCTGGTTGCACATTTTTGCTTAAATTCGGTTAGGCAGATCACGGATGGGACGTTGATACGACGTGTCACATATCAAGACAGATATGGCCTAGGCTGAAGAGGCAGGTATAAGAATAAAGGAATGGCTGGAGTCTATCGGTCTGGAACTAGCTGCCCAGAAGACTGAAGCTGTCCTAACAACCAGCCGCAGGACGGTGAAATATGCGAACTTTCGGGTCGAAAGCCAGACAATCAGGTGCAAGGAATCCTTGAAGTACCTTGGAGTCATGCTCGATAATAGGCTGCGCTTCAAAGCCTACGTCGAGAACTCTAGTAAGAAGGCATCGCTGATGCAGTCAGCACTCTCCCGAATGCTCCCTAGGGCAAGAGGCAAAAATGATTAAGGAGGAAAGGGCAGTATCGGCAACGCTGTGGCAATCTAGATGGGACAGCTCTACAAAAGGCAGGTGGACCCACAAGCTCATTCCTACCATAGAATCATGGATAGAGAGAGCGAGAACTCATCTCTAAGATTTGGTCAGACAGGTGTATGCCTGATGAATGGAATCTCAGCATCGTTTGCCCGATCCACAAACCTCAACTGGGACCCCCTCAATTGCGCCATTTATAGATGCATCAGTCTCCTCAACATCGCATACAAGATTGTTTCTGCGATATTGTGTGAACACCTAAAACCTTTTATCAACAACCTGATTGGACCCTATCAGTGCGGTTTCAGGCCAGAGAAGTTCATCATCGATCAAATCTTCGCACTTTGGCAGATCCTGAAGAAAACCCAAGAATTTCAAATCGATACTCACCACCTCTTTATCGATTTCAAGGCCGCCTATGACAGCATCTATAGAGAAGAGCTTTATAGAGCCATGTCTAGTTTTGACATCCCTGCCAAACTTGTCCGTCTGTGCAGGCTGACGATGGAGAACGCTCGCTGCTCCATCAAGGTCGGTAATGACCTCACCGAGACCTTTGATGTCAAAAAAGGTTTTAGACAAGGTGACGCGCTTTCATGTGACTTCTTTAACATTGTACTTGAACGGATTGTGCGGAACTCACAAGCCAACACCGGAGGCACAATCTATTGCAAGTCTGTACAACTGCTTGCATACGCCGACGATATAGACATTATCGGAAGAACTCAGCGGGCTGTCACTGGTGCGTTTGCAAGCATTGAGGCGGAAGCGGCCAAAATGGGTTTAGCGATAAACGAGGGCAAAACCAAGTATATGCTGTCAACAAGAAGGGAAAACCAACACCGACGAATTGGACAAAACGTCACAGTGGGCAGCTATAACTTCGAGGTAGTAAGGGACTTTGTCTACCTTGGCTCTGCTATAAACTCGAAAAACAACATCAGCGCAGAAATCAATCGAAGAATAACTCTTGCCAATCGCTGTTTTTTTTTTTTGGGCTTATAAGGCAATTCAACAGTAAAGCCCTATCTCGAACAACTAAGGAGACTCTATATAAGACATTGGTCATCCCAGTCCTGCTTTACGGCGCTGAAACATGGACTTTAAAGAGGATGAAGATATCCTTGGTCGCTTCGAGAGAAAAATTGTTCGTAAGATTTTCGGTCCCGTTTGCGTTGACGGGTTTTGGAGGAGAAGATTCAATAACGAACTATACGAGCTGTACAACGACATCGACCTAGTGAAAAAACTGGACGTCTGAGGTGGCTAGGACATGTAGAGCGAATGGACACCAACGCTCCGGCCCGCAGAGTCTTTGAATCTAACCCCGAGGGACGACGCTGTAGAGAGAATCATCGCCGTAGGTGGCGCGCACAAGTTCAAGGGGACCTCAACCAACTTAGAATGCGCAACTGGAGGCAATTAGCTAAAGACCGAGCTAAATGGAGAGGCTTGTTGGTTGAGGCCCAGGTTCACCCCGAACTGTAGCGCCACCTAAGCAAGTAAGTAAGAGCAAGGGGGAACTGTAACTACCACCTCACACAGTTCCCGTCCGGGCACGGTGGCTACCGGAAATACGAGTACCTCCATAGATTTGGACACGATAGTTCGCCCCTGTATCCAGAATGTCGAAATGAGGAGGAGGATGTAGAGCATGCAGTGTTCTACTGCAGACGATTTGCAGAAGATAGAACCGAATCTTGCATGCTAGTAGCACTCGGGCTATTAGTATCTATGAAGATTACACATCCGTGGCGCAATCTATAAAAATGCTCAAATGGTTTGAGTTTACTAAAGATATCGGCTCCATATCCATGTTCATACGGGACACTGTCCTAAAGTTTATTTTCAAACGATTTCTGCAGAACCTGCAGAATGAAGAAGAGACAGAATGCATTCTTCTACATCTGACCAGTACTATGTAAAAGAAGATTACTCTAGGAGCTCTTCTCTTCGATGACTTCGGCGACCAGGCGAAGACTAACGTAAAAAGAATCATTAGCTTTATAAACAGCTCCAGCTGGTTTAGCTAGTCTTTGTGTAACCTCGATTAGTAATAGATCCTGCAGTATCACAGTAGTCCTCTTTCGGTCTAAGTATGTCCGCGTCTTAGTAAGACAGCCATCCTAACCTAACCCACCATAACTATGTTGTAACAAGGTATAAACCATCTTATGCCAATTGGGAAGACGGACATATGCACATTGTTTCGTGAAGTTTTAAGACTCTAGTAAATCTGTCTCTCTGTGGGAGACAATAAGGGGCACAACCCGCTTTCCACCAGTCATCAACAGCAACATTATTGTATTTTATGTCAAAATCTAAGGACTGGTTATAGCCCAGTACAAATTACACTTTGCTGAACATCCGGCATCATTCAGTAAACTTTCTTCCGTTTCGTAAGCCACTTTATGAAGTGAAACAGAGTTTGATGAGTTTGTCAAAAAAAACTCGCGTCAAGAGATTGATTCCAATTCCAAAGTATCCTGTGTACCTCACTAAGTTCAAGACTACAAAGCGAAGGGGCTATACCTACAGCCTAGTGAACGGACACACACACTTTTTTGGAAAACTGCTTCAATAATTCCGACCTATATCCTACTTCCTATTTCGGTGAGGTTATGATCCAAAAATAAGGGATCACAACCCTCTCACTTCACCGCATTTCAACTAATCCGCCTGTGGGGTTCGCCTATTTGGCCTCAGAAAATATCGGCAGCCCTCCCGATTTGGATCACTCGGTTACTGAAGCCAACGAAATGCCGATTACGTCGCACATGTGTGATCCAGGCGTTTATAGACCTGCCATTCCTGCCTCACGATGTCTTTGGAATGTTCATTGATATTGCCTTTTTAACACGATTCAAATGATCTCTTCTTTGACCGTGGCATTATCAGCTGAGCTGGTCGTGCTCTATCTTCCGTACGATGGTTTCCTTGACGCGAAGGCTTCCACGGATCTTCAAACTTCTTATTCGATCAAGCCTTGTCACTCCTGCTGTCATTCGAAGCATCTTCATCTCAGCTGCCGTTAACTTACTCTCATACTTTTTGTCCATTGTCCAACATTGTGAACCGTATGTGAGCGCTGGATGCACAACTGCGGTGTAGAGCCCTCCTTTCAACTTAGGGGGCATTTTTTGGTCACAGATGATAGCTGAGTTTTCCCGCCACTTCATGCACCCTACGCTTACGCGATGATTGATGTCGTCATCACAGATTGCTTTGCTATTGATCATAGATTCCAGATATTTGAACTTTTCGCACTTGGGAAGCACTGTTCCATTCAAATAAATGTCTGGAATAGGCCTGAGTGGATCAGAGAACGGGCAACACAAGTACTCTGTCTTTTTTGAACTAATGCGATACCCATTTCCCTCCAAAACGTCCACCCACACATCAAGTGCTCGTTGCAGGGATGTAATCCTCACTTATAATGGCTTCATCGTCAGCAAAGAATGACTGATGTACCTTGGGGTCCATCACTTTACTTTCAAGCAGATAATCAAGGACAGTAATGAAGAGCAAAGGAATTAAGACGCTTCCCTGGTGCACCCCGACTTCGATTGGGAACTCTTCGGTTACTCCAGCGGGGCATCTTACTCTTGTCTTTGCTCCTTCGTACATGTCCATGACCATCTGTACATAGGTTTCTGGAACCCCTCGATGTCTTAGCGCCACCCATATCAGATCTCGTGGTTGGCTGACGAATGCTTTTTCAAAGTCAACCAATAAAAAAAACAAAAACAAATATTTGGAGCAATAGCTCTTTAAAGTGCCAGGGCCTAGCTTCTCGCAACCACTCGTTTGGGGACCTGCATTGCGATTGATCGGGAAACTACTGACTGCCCAAAACTTGGCTTGGGCCAGTAGCGCAACAATCAAGTTCGTGATGAAGTGCTTACTTTACCTCCTAGTGGTGGTCCCCGGGCAACTGTACGTATAAACCCTTATACGTATAGGCCAAAATTGTAAGTGCGGGTTGTCTAGGGCCTTGATTCTAGGCTAGGTAACGTGGGCCAGCAACCTGCGTTACCGAATATTGCCCGCTACGGAAACCGACACTATGCCTCGGATAAGGAATGATCACATGTTGACGACTTTTGGCTATTGTACCCGGACAAAGATAGGTTTCTGGAATGTAAAGACGCTCCTCGACTCGGGAAGAGAAGGTCCTTACAATGCCAGATTCCTCCAATTGGAAAACGAATTCATGCGATATAAACTGGACATTTTGGGGGTAAGTGAAGTAAGATGGTTAGAAGCGGGCGAGTACCAGTCTCCAACGCGTAACACTGTACTACTCTATTCTGGAAGACCATCCGGAAACCCGCGGGAATATGGAGTCGGACTGCTGCTAACAACAACAGCACGCAAGGGCCTAATTTCCTGGCAGCCTCATGGTGATAGGATTTTGACGGCCAGATTCCGGACTAGAGTACGACGCGTCACCATCATACAGTGTTACGCACCAACGAATAGTTCGTCTGAGGACGAAAAGGAGAGCTTCTACAATCTCTTAAGCGCCGTCTTCAACACAACACCAAATGGAGACATTGTCATAGTGATGGGGGATTTGAATGCCAAGGTAGGCAGCGACAACGAAGGGCTCAAACATGTAATCGGGAAGCATGGACTAGGCAACCGGAATGACAACGGCGAAAGGTTTGTGGATTTCTGCAATGCCAACCGCCTTGTGATAGGTGGCACCATGTTTGAGCACAAGACCTGCCACAAAGTCAGCTGGGTTTCCAATGATAGGCAAGCAACCTCCAACCAAATTGACCATTTTGCTATCAGCCGCCGCTTTAGAAGTAGTCTCCTGGACGTCCGAAACAGACGAGGGGCAGATGTGGGGATAGTACGTGATCACCATCTTATGATAGCTACTCTCCAACTACGCACTGCTGCAGTTCGAAGATCCCACGACAACACAAGAATGCCCAGGTTCAACATCGATAGACTTAGTGATCCCTCAGTGCGCCAACAATTAAGGGAGCACTTTTCGCAAGGTGTGGAAGCAATCAGCAGCTCAATGCCCGCAACCATCCAAGACCATTGGTGTGCTGTGAAAAATGTTTTTACATCTGGTGCTGAAAGAATTGTCGGTCGATCGCAGGGAAGACATAGGGCGTGGCTTTCCGAGGATACCTGGAGACGGATTGACGAACGAAAACAGCTGAAAGCTCGCGTTGTAGCTACCCCAGCAGCAAGGAGAAGCGAGCTAGAGTCCCTATATCGCATGAAGATGAGAGAAGTTCAGCGTAGCGTACGACGTGACAAGCGCAACTACATCAACGCGCTGGCTACAGAAGCAGAAGAAGCAGCACGGAGGTGCGACAGCAGGACCGTCTACAGAATCACGAAGGAGCTGACAGGTGGTCGCAGCTCCAGCCAACACCCAGTGAAAAGCCTAGACGGCTCCTTGCTCATTTCGGATGAGGACCAGCTCAAGAGATGGAAAGAGCATTTTGCTACGGTTTTAAACCGTGTATTCGCTAGCGATATGCTCCCAAATCAGACTGAGATGCCCGAGGTGAGAAGTACCCGAATACGCACCACGACTCCCAGTAAAGATGAGATTATTACCGCGATCAAGGCACTCAAAACCAACAAGGCGGTAGGACTTGACGGTATTCCAGCAGAGCTCTTACGAGCAACGCCAACAACATGGGCTGAGCTTCTGCTTCCACTTATAGATAGAGCTTGGGAAGCTGAGAGCTTTCCTAACGAGTGGAAAAAGGGAATGATCGTCAAGCTTCCTAAGAAAGGAAATTTAATGGAGTGCGGAAACTGGAGGGGTATCTGCGTGCTTCCTGCTGCAGCTAAGATAATAGCTAAAATCATCCTTGAGCGAATCAAACAACATCTCGAAGATACACTCGATGCCGAACAAGCAGGTTTCCGCTCTGGATCCTCCTGTGCCGACCACATCAACACCCTGCGGATTATCATCGAATAGTGTGTTGAATATCGATCGCCACTGCACCTGCTGTTCATCGATTTTGAGAAGGCGTTCGATAGTGTCAACAGGGAGTTTATTTGGCGTGCCTTACGCAGGAGAGGCATCCCCGATAAACTAATTGTTATTATCAAAGCTACATATGAAGGCTCCAAATGTCACGTTCTGCACAGGGGAAGGTTGTCTGAGGAATTTGAGATCCAAAGTGGGGTAAGACAAGGCTGTATCCTTTCACCAATATTATTCCTATTGGTGATTAGCGATGTGCTTCATGCAGCTTTGTCGACGGGAAACGGAGGAATTCGATGGACTCTTACATCTCAACTGAAGCATCTTGACTACGCAGACGATGTATGCTTACTCTCCCACAGAATTATGGATCTCCACCAAATGACAGCAGATGTGGAGAGGGAGGCAGGTGTCGTCGGGCTGAAAATGAATACGGCAAAAACTAAAATTATCAGCCTTGGAACAAACTCATCAGCTCAAATATGCATTGCTGGACAACCGGTAGAGAGAGTAGAGGATTTCCAGTATCTTGGTAGTATTGTCTCGACCGATGGTGGAACCGAACTGGATATAGCCAACAGGATCGCCAAAGCAAAGTCCGCGTTCGGGATGTTGTCCAAAATATGGCGAAGCAATGCAATCAGTTTGAGCACCAAAATAAGACTGTTCCGCTCCAACGTTGAATCCGTGCTGCTATATGGTTGCAGCACGTGGAGAGTGACCACTACTATCACCAGAAAGCTGCAAACGTTTGTTAATAGGTGTCTGCGCAATATCTTAAGGATTTTCTGGCCCAATCGTATCTCTAACGAACACCTTTACGAGAGAACGGGTCAGGAACCAATAGGCACAACTATCCAACGGCGGAAGTGGCAGTGGATTGGTCACACGTTCCGAAAGGGTGACAGCTCCATAGCGAACCATGCTATGCAATGGAACCCTCTAACTCAGGATGGCAGAAGACCTGGCGGTCCGCGGAAAACATGGCGCAGAACAGTCGAGAAGGAGGCACGGCAGTTAGGGAAAAGTTGGGGAGAACTCAGACACATTGCCAGAAACCGTACACGATGGCGCGTAGGCGTAGTAGAGGCCCTAGGACCCACAAGGGGATACAGGACATAAAAAAAAAAAATAAATAAATAACCACTCGTTGTGTGCGTTATATTTTTCACACGAATGGAAGGGACCTATAAGTTTAATGCCGAATCCGAACGGCGATTTGAGAAGCTTTTTCGTGACAACAATACTCTCGGACAACAATACAGACGCTCGGGAGAGTTGGGACCGTGAAAAAACTTTTTGGTGTTTTCTGGGATTCGAACTTGGAACCCCAAGCGCAGTGATCCGACACACTAACCACTTACGCCACGGCGCCCACAACCAATACAATATGCAAATCCCTTAAGGAATCACGATGTTTTCCCATTATGATCCTTATACTTTGGATTGCATTTGTGGTTGATTTACCCACGACAAATCCGTACTGATCATCAGATAGTATTATTTTTCGCAGTCGGCCACCTAATACCCGCTCAACGATCTTTATGGTGTGTGACATCAGCTTGATCGAATGGTAGTTATCATAGTTTCGCGAATCACCCTTCCTTTTGCATACAGGGAGAAGGTATCTTTCCCTCCATTGATTCGGCATTGGATCATCTCTCACGAATTTGGAGATGAGAATTCTGAGCCGTCTGAACCCGATGTCTACCGTCTTTTTCCAGAACTCAGAGGGCATCTCGTCCGGCTCAACCGCTTTTCGTTTTTTTGGAGTATTTGACTGCCTCATTAACTTCTTCGACTGTGATGTCGGATATTTCTTCACAGTTGGGTTGGCTCTTGGAAAGTATAGCCGGGGAAACTTTCATTCAAAAGTTTTTCACAATACTGCCGCCACCTCTGCAGAATTTTGTCATCATCCACATAAAGGTGGCAATGAGCATTGTTAATGAACTTTGGCGAACGAATCTCCTGAGCATTGCTCCTTCTTTGGGCGGCTATTTTGAAGATGGTTGCACTCTTGTTCATATTGTGTCTTTGCAGCTCCTGGATAGCCTGGTTTGCATCAACAACCGGGGAAGATATTTTCTCCAGCTCCCGATACAGGCCCTCCGTACTCTCTGCTTGAAGCTGGGCGCACTTCTTCTTCGCTTTTTTCTTGCAACATCTGTATTCCATTTCGAGGCGAACTTTTTCGTCACTATTATTAGTGGGGCATTTTGACCAAGCTTTGAAAGCCGCTTTCTTCTCATTTATCATCTTCTTAGCTTCATCACTCCACCACTATGTTTCTTTGGCGTGTTGATGCTCGCCTTTTGAAGCTCCTAGCAGTGATTTGGCCTTCTTTAAGCAAGTTCGCTGCAGGGAATCCCACATATTTTGTGCTCTGTACTCTTCATCCTCACCTCCGTTGATGGTGTGAGAGAGGTCATTTTTCGTTACCAAAACAAAAGCCTCGCCTTTTTCTTTGTCCAGATTGTACCACTTGATTTTCTCAGAGACCCTTGTTTGTTTCCCTTTCTTCAGTGTTTTCATAAAAATTTCTGTTAGCAGGAGACGGTGTTGCCGAGCGATTGCCTCTCCTAGGATCACTTTGCAATCTTTTACCCAAGGCTTCATGAAACTGTCTACCAAATGGTAGTCAATCTGAGTTTCATCTCCACCACTGCTGTAAGTGATCAGGTGTCGGCTTTGTTTGATGAACATGGTATTTAACACGATAAGACCGTGTGATTTGCACATGCTTAGGATGTCTTCACCAGGAAGGTTCCTGGTACCATATCCTGGTCCTCCATGGCAGTCTTCGTTTGACTTCCCGACATGTCCATTCAAATCTCCTCCAACAAACAGAAACTCTTCCTTTGCGATGTTCTTAAGGAGATTGTGGAAATCTACCCAAAATGCATCTTTATCTCCCTGTTTGCACCCATTTTGGGGAGCATATGCACTGACAATATTCCACACCTCTCCTTGTATTACTAGTTTGAGAGACATCAAACGGTCGCTGGACTTCGAAATGCTCAAGACGTTACCAAGTAGCTCTGCCGCAAGGATGATACCGATTCCATTCTTAGCCTTTTCCGTTCCGTAGTAGAACATCTTGTAATCTTTTGTCCTAACGTCCAAGAAACGCGCCCGATTCCCGGTGTTTTTCCGTTTCGTCCCTTGGACACACATGATATCTAAAATACAAATACAAATATTTGGCGCAACAGCTCTTTAAAGAGCCAGGGCCTAGCTTCTCGCAACCACTCGTGTTATGTGCGTTATATTTTTCACACGAATGGAAGGGACCTACAGTTTAATGCCGAATCCGAATGGCGAATTGAGAAGCTTTTTCGTGACAACAATACTCCCGGATGTTTGTCAGACGCTCGCGAGAGGTGGGACCGTGAAAAAACTTTTTTTTTGTGTTTTCTGGGATTCGAACTTGGAACCTCATGCATAGTGATCCGACATACTAACCACTTACGCCATGGCGCCCACTAGATATCCACCCGCCTTCTATTCATCATCTCTTCCAGCTCGTAACTTCGACCGGTCATGATTCCAACGTAAAGGTACTCATCCAATATTATAAGCTAAGCGGGTAAATGGCCACCAATTAGTCTTAAAGAAACCCTGGGAATTAAGGAAAAAGTAAATTGAGCTGAGGTACTCCCCTAGGATTCATATGACGGATATAGAGAAGGAAGCTGTCATAGGAAATCTCATTATTCTCTTATATTCATCTTGGATTCACCTGTAAACGTATAAATGGATTTGACACTTGTTATTCATTGGACTGCTGTCCTTTTATGCTCAGTCCTCAGAGTTTGGTTTCAGTCAGAGATGATGAGGAATTTTTGCTGAATAAATAAAAGCTTGAACCGTCGTATCTTCCTTAAGTTCCTGTCCTGTCAGCACTGTTTTCTATGGATTGTCCAGTAATCCAAATCCATTTCCTGGTGATAACCATCTCTCATAGCCGTACTATAAAATCTAGATAACACGAACACACCCAGAAATTCAAACACAGCAGTTTAGAATGTCCTTCGCATTAGACTAAATATTGATTCCCAATTCGTATCATAAATTTCCAACAGACTTTACAGTTTCTTTGATTTTATCCGCACTTTCGAAAATAATCATCTCTCAAGGAAGTTCCTTGAACTAAATTTATAATGCAACCCACGTCAACATTTTCAGAAACTTATACCGTGAACCCAAACCGACGACTCACCAAAATGAGTAAAAGTGTCGATAAACTTTATTCGAACGACGAGCCATCGGTGACAGGCTAATTTATATAAAAAAAAATTGTTTTTTTCTTATTTCCTTTCTCCTTCATACCATATAAGCGGTTTCTCATATTGTCTTTCAAACTCATCGATCATTTCGGCGATTGCATGTGCAAGACGACGACGAACGGATGGATGAATGCACAGATACCAACCAACTTCTGCTGCAAACAGGAAAAGGCAAAAGACGTTCGCACGCTGACTGATGATTCGATTCGAGAGACGAAAATTCGTGATGACAAAGGAAATGTGAGGTTTCTTGGTTCCAAGAGATGATGGTCCTCATCATCATCGTTATGGCGACTCATCTCTCGTCCCATTGTTCTCCGTCTGTCATTCAAGCGCTAATCCTTGGATGCGCCACTTTAAATTATCCAACAGGAATTTAATTTTTCCCATTAAATGAAAATTTTAATCTAAAAAATTTCCTTCTCGGAAGGCACGTCTCGCCAGAAATTAATTCAGTTTCATCCTTCGACAGACAGATACGAGACAAGAGGAGCCACTGCAGCCGATGTTTAGCTTATACGGAAATGGAAAGAGGATAACGAAATATCGTAATAGCAGTGAAATGATAAAAAAAAAAACTCGAAACGAAATGAAATGAAAGGAAACCCTCCATCGATAGATACGAGATACTCGTAGAAACATTTTTACGGCTCCACATCGTATACCTTTCGCAAAGTAATGCAGCAATGTCCTGCTGCTACCGTGTCTGGGTCTCTCTTTATTGAACCACCTACCCTGATGCCATGGCATGTAATCCTTAAATGTGGTTAGCTGGGTGTGTAAGTGTAGATACTTTGTACACACCATCGGGTGCAAATTAAATGTCTGTACAGTTGCAATGCATGCGACCATTAATATTTCGATCGAAATTGGGTATAAGGAAATAATTGTTCCTTGGGGCTGGTGTTGTAAATTCGACTCCATCTCCTGCCTGCACACAAGGATATAGACAGATGACATGGTAAATTGCTCAAATTGATGTCACATATGTATTCGAAAACGTTTCTCTACCAAGGGGTGTTATCTAAGTGAATTTGTTTATCGATGCAGAGAGATAGAGAGAAAGCAAGAGACTATAGGTAGATGGCGACGATGAAGGGTCTGGAATTTTCGCAAATGAACATTAGTTAGATGTAAATACATTTATGGTGTAATTAAAATGGACAAATTGCAGGACGTAGACAGTGCCGATGACGACGACGAGTGATGGAGAGGGGAATTTCCACTTTAATTGAAAGTTTACATTGCATTAAGTCCGTTGAAAGGGTCAGTCTTTTTGGCATAAGCATACGAAACTTTTCAAAAGGAATCACACAACTTTTCCAATGCAAAATGGATGGATAGATACTTTTACTTAAATGCCACCATCTATCTCTCATTCGAAAGAAAATAAAAACGCTAAAAGTTTGAAATCCAACATTCTATTCAAACAAAACTTCTCTCGAGTTTTCATAGAGCTCTGTAGGAGGGTGTGTGTGCAAGTGAATCCAAAAAGGAGATGAATAATTGAAACACACCCGAAAAAAAGTACGTGGGTATTTTTTAAGGACTAAATAAATAAAATGGCTTTGAAGCGGTAGTAGTTTCGATTCATGTTGAAAGCGTAACGTTGACGAGGGAACAATGGTGGTGGAATCGATTTTTATTAGAGAGTTTTGTAGGGTTGTTAGACAGGCGCTAATGTCGATCCACTGTACTTAATCGAAATCTGTCAGAACGATGGGATGGAAATTAAACATGTTCTATCGTTGAATACACTATCTGGATTGGTTGTGAAAGTGTCAGTTGCATGAATTCTAATTACAGCTGCAATGTTGTAGGAGCATGACGTCGGATATCAAACACATAATCATTATCAGGTTGACGCTGTTAGTGGTAGTCATTCGTCACCTCCTTTAAAAGGTTTATTAGCTACATATATCGATGTGCTATATATATAATTTGCGGACGCCGTGGAGTAAGTGGTAAGTGTGTCGGATCACTGCACTTGGGGTTCCAAGTTCGAGTCCCAGAAAATACCAAAAAGTTTTTTTCACCGTCCCACCTATCGCGAGCGTCTGACAAACATCCGAGAGTATTGTTGTCACGAAAAATCTTCTCAAATCGCCGGTCGGATACGGCACTAAATTGTAGGTCCCTTCCATTCGTGTGAAAAATATAATGCACACAACGAGTGGTTGCAAGAAGCTAGGCCCTGGCACTTAAAGAGCTGGTCCGCCAAATATTTATTTTTATTTATTTATTTATATCGATGTGCTGGCCCCGTGGTTGGTAATTGCAATGAAATAGGTATTGTTAAAATTGTTATTCAA
Organism: Brachypalpus laphriformis; assembly: GCA_945910035.1. Classification (NCBI taxonomy): domain Eukaryota; kingdom Metazoa; phylum Arthropoda; class Insecta; order Diptera; family Syrphidae; genus Brachypalpus; species Brachypalpus laphriformis. The sequence goes on from OX246756.1 coordinate 44,504,984, forward strand.
AGCAAGCTCGGCAGATAGAAAAGATAGAAAGGTCTTAAATTGGAAGGGAATATCAGACACTGAAGTCTGAAGCGGGTGATAGTCTAAGCAAGAAATTTGAGGTCTATAACAATACATAACGTAAGGACACTTTCCCTGTCTTCAAGTGAGAGAAGCAGTGCCTTTACTCTTAAGATCATTTTTGAGTCGCCAAGGATCATTGAAAATAAATGCTATAATGGCATAAACTTCACCAAGATCTACTGCGCAGTCTACATCTGGATAACAGAATTCATAAGAACGACCCCAACAGCCGCTATGGAGATCACTCTGCCACAGGACAGTTATGGTTGCCATTCCTTGTTCAATAGAGTCTCCACTGCCAAATTCTCACAAGCGATGGTTAATCAAGTGTCGAATGCTGTCGATATTCATTTGTAAAATTTCGAAACTCTAGCTCACAATACAGAAAGATGAAACAAGGAGTTTCTCAAGGCGACGTACTCTCGCCGATTTCGTTCAACCACTGCATCGCTAAGCTGTCTCCTTCAACTGACTGCATCAATATCGTGTTTTATGCGGATGACTGCACTGTATTATCATCATATATCCGAACTCTGTGTGGCTATAAACGGCTACCTAAACTCACTAGAAGAATTCTTTAAAAGTCGCAACTATCAACTATCGACCGAAAAGTCCATAACTACAGTTTCACGTCGTAGACCAAAGAAGTGAGAAGTGAGGACACAGCTAGACATTAGCACTTAATATAAGCTACTCAGTGTCAGGTTTGACAACGTTCTCCATGCAAAGTCTTAAACCATCTCCCATCTTGGAATAACATGCTCAAGGCTATCACCGGGAGCTACTGAGACATGGACAAGAACACGTTAGTCGCCACAAATAAGGCGATCGGCCACTCTGTTATAAACTACTCGTAGTCTTATGGTTCAAGGACCATGAGATCAAAATGGATTGTAGTGTAGAAACATGAAGCCATAGAAGTCAATCGTTTTTTTTTTTTTTTAAACACCAATGAAACAGTAACGTGATTCGGGCATTCCCATTTATTTGAAGTTCCTAAAGTTTCTCAAGAATTTCGTCAGCTGTTAAACTACCAGGGGTGAAGCAGTGGCAACCTTTCAAAGACGTTGACTCTTCCAATATCACCTCATCTTGTGTTATGCCTCCATATGGCCTGTGAGAACAGTTTTGGATCTTCTGAGACCGATTTCTGAAATTTTCTCTCCATTTTTGTCGTTTCATCCGTCGTGTGAAGCTTAAATCATTTTTCTGACAAACAAGAGTGAGCGAGCACTTTAAAAGCATAAAATCGAGAGCAAAAAAAAAGTTTTTAATTTCCTCACAAGTTTGTGGATTTTCCTTGCGGGTAAAACAGTATAGTGAATAAAAAGTCGGCAAAAAGTCGGTATAGGGAATTACAATCCATGCAACAATCACGATGATACTGATTGTTTTGAAAAAGCCAGAATTTTCCACTTTTGTCTCTTCTACTCCGCCTCGCAAGTAAACTCGTTTCGAAAAACAAGAAAGATTTTACTCGCGAGTTTCTTCTTTTAAAATAATTCTAGAGTAATTCTACAAGAAAGGGGAAAAGTGTGCATTTTCTCGTGGTGAACTTTGGTGCATTTTGTATATCGTACAGTGTCCACGTTCCTGCAAAAACATCGGAAGCAAGTTGAGTCCCCATCTTTACATACTTCTTCTGTGAAATTATGAATTCTGTTCTCTCTCTTACAAATTAAATAGCATCTAACCATCAACAGATTTTCAGGAAGAACTGAGCCGCATTGCTCAAGCTATCACTCCGCCATGCAAGGGTATTTGTGCTGCTGATAAGTTTGTTTCCACCACAGTCGTCAATACTGTCAATTGTTGCTCAATTGCCCCAAAAGTTGCTGCTAACATTTCCGTTGTGATATTCCTGGAATCAAGGTCGACAAAGGTGTTTCCCTAGTAATATGATCCGAGGACGAGTGCAGCACCCAAGGTCTACATGACCGCAGGATTTAACAGCTATCCAGGCCCTTATTAACGTAGGAGGCACCCACTGCGCCATTGTAATTGCTTCGGCCTACTTCCACTGAGGCGGGGAGGCAACGCCAGAATAAGTTCAAAAGCTAGTGAGACACTGCAGAAGGAAAAAACTTTTGCTAGGATGTGATGCCAACGCCCATTGTCTGAAATGGGGCAGTAGCGACAAAAACGCTAGAGGTGAGCGCCCTCTCAAATTCATTATTAATGAAAACCTAGATATTTTGAATGTGCGAACTACACCAACTTTTGTAACTGGGGTAAGGGAAGAGGTTCTAGATATTACACTCGGCAGCCCGAGTATTAGTAACTGTACTTACTACAGGTTGGAAAGTTTCTGACGAGTCGTCCATGTCGGACCACAGATCATCACTTTCAACATAGGGGGTCTCAGTAAGGAAGTTATCCCGAACAGGAACCCCCGGAAAACTGACTGGGACAGGTATAGGTCTACACTCGAGTGGAACCTATTAAATGTGAAAGGAAAAAAAACGGCGAGCCACTTCCTAGAACTGGAAAACAACGTAGAAGTGGTTAACAGGGCGATCAAAGATGCATTTGAAAGCAGCTGCCCTATTAGCCGTAAGAAAGATCCGAAGGATATTCCCTGGTGGAACAAAACGCTAGTCGACCTAAGATCAAAGGTGCGCAAGCTCTTTAATAAAGCAAAGCGTGACGGAGACTGGCAAAAATACACCGAGCAATTAACAAGATACAACTTGGAAATCAGAAAAGCTAAAAGAAATTGCTTCAGAGCATTCTGTGAGAACAAAGCGTCAACCCCTGCAGCGGATAGATTACATAAAGCACTGGCTAAGGAGAAAGCAGGCGCGCCAGGCTCACTGAAAAAGCAAGATGGCAGCTACACCGAAGATGAAGAGCAGAGGCCCCTTCTACTATTAGAAACACACTTTCTGGGTAGCTCAATCTACAGAAGCACAGATGTAATAGGAAGGTATAAAAGGCCCAGGAGAGAGAGACTGGGCGATGGCAAGACACATCTGCACGAATCGAAGGCTAAGTTGGGCTCTGAACACCTTCTAGCCGTTTAAAGCACCAGGAGCGGACGGAATATTCCCCGCCGTATTACAAGGCCACGAAATCATTCTGCCACACCTCCTAGGACTATTGAGAAGCAGTGTTGCACTTGGGCATATACCAAGAATATGGAGAAGGACAATGGTCATACTCATTCCGAAAGTGGGAAAAAGAGATACCACTTCACACAAAATCCTTTAGACACATCAGCCTGACCTCATTCATGCTAAGGACGCTAGAAAAGGTCATAGATAATCACCTAAGAATGACTATGCTGGAAAGAATACCTCTCCACCGCAATCAACATGCCTATAGAGTGGGTAGATCCACCGAAACAGCGCTCTACCAGCTGATAAGTTGGGTTAAGGATACACTGGAGAGCAAGGAAATGGACATCGAAGGAGCCTTCGACAACACCTCCCATGAAGCAATGAGGAGGGGTCTCGAAATAAAAGGAGCAAATCACACCACAAATAATTGCATGTATGAGATGCTAAAAACTAGGACTGCTGAGATAAAGGTGGGACAAAAAACCATCACAATAAGCATCACTAGAGGCTGCCCACACCATTGATGTGGAGCCTAGTAGTAGATGAACTACTGCACAAATTGACAGATGCCGGCATTACGTGCCAGGGGTAAGCCGGTGATATAGACACTGTCGCAAGACGGAAATTTTAAGGAACACTATGTGAAATCATTCAAAGGGGTTTAAGAATCACACAGAAGTGGTGTGAAACGGTAGAACTTAGAGTGCATCCTACCAAAACCAATGTGATACCCTTCATCAAGAAAAGACAGCTAAAGCATATGCAACCTATCCTGTTCGAAGGTATCAGGGTCGACCCACAGAAGCAGGTCAAGTATCTAGGTCTAACACTAGACAGCAAACTCCTCTGGAAAGAACATGTAGAAGCTGTGGTAAACAAAGCCATCAGAGCACTTATGGTGTGCAGAAATATTTCAGGAAAAACCTGGGGATGCAGCCCAGCCATACTGAGGTGGATGTACCTGATGATAGTCAGACCCATCATCACTTACGGGGTAGTGGCATGGGTTAACATAACAAGGCTAACCACGACGAGGACATCCCTCAACAAAGTGTAAAGATAGACTTGCATATGTATAACAGGAGACATGCAAACCTGTCCCACAGCAGCACTAGAGGTGATCGTAGGTATGCCTCCGCTAGAGATACGTATAGTGCTAGAGCTAATCGCCAAAGAGACAATATTGAGAATCAGCAGAGGACATGGGAAGGGAACATGCATTACAAACCAAGAACGAGTAACGCTATCCAAATCGGTGGCGCTTCTAGACTGGCTCAGAGATGATATGGTCAAGAAATAGGAAAGGAAATAGGATTTAAGGAAAGAGGAAGATAGCAACTGGACCAAACATTGGGACGATATCCCCCAAATAAGGCAGACAAAAGAAATTCAGGGCAAATGCAACCAGAAAAGAAGCAGAACCTGCCTAAGAGTTAGTTAGTTAGACTTCGCCTTTTGGCGGGCATGTTAGCGGGTCACTGCAGAAGCAAGAAGTACCTTAGGAAACTGGGAATAGAGGGAAACGGACACTGCAGATTCTGCAGGGACTTTACAGAAACACCAGCGCATCTTAAAGAATGCGAAGCACTCATCCAGATCCAAAGAAGAAATCACCTAGGTGCCTACCTCAGAAATGGATTTACCTTCGATGGATCCACTGAAGATACTCCGGTTTTCTGTACAAGCTGAACTCGAGGAAGTACTCTTGACCGAGTATATCATCGGCTAGAGCCGTAGAATGGGGGCACAATAGATCTTTTAAAGATCGCAGTGCACTTGCATCTCACTTTTATATATATCTATCGATCTATCTATCTATCTATCAATCGATCTTGGAGAATCCTAATATTTTGGCTCGTTGCGATTCCATCTGCCAATCGCAACGTATTAAACCAATTCTTGAACCAAAGGTTCTCTCCTATGGCGATCATGATTTAAAACCTGCCAAAAAAAATCACCGGAACCGTTTTGGTTGCTCTCTACGAGGGTTAGAATGATGCTCTTCCAAGCATCGGTGCCTGGACTGATAAGAAGGAATATGTTGACGCCGGCTTAACTGATCTCTTGAAGCGTGTTAAGGCTGTAAGTGCAGTCGGTGAAAAGTTCCCCTCAATTTGGAGCAAGTATGTATTTTGAAAACTGTTTACGTTATAAAGTCCTTGTAAGCCTTCATCCTCAGAAACCTGAGGACTCTTTCTCTGCCATTGGTTGACAAAGTTGTGGCCATTTAAAAAATGTTCCGGATTAATTGCACTGCAACCCTTGTTAAGACTGCCGACCATTATACAATAAAACTTTTATCCCACAATATAGTGAGACAAATTCAACATTTTTAATACAAAGACAAACATACCCACAATAACGGTCATAAAAAGCGCTCAGCTTTAATTTGTTACAAATCTGCTGCACACAGAGCCATAAAAACCCAACCAATTACCACGACTTAATGGTCTTTTGTTTAATTTCGACTCGAAAAGTCGCCTCCGCTAGCTCGAGTGTAGGTAGGTACATGTCCAAAGTCCTGTTGTGGTAATAAAAAAAATCTCTCGAATATAATTTTTCCTGATTGGTATTGATCACCTAAGACTGAGTTTGAGGGTCGTCTTAATAATAGTAAAAAACTATAAACTTGTATTGTATTGTGTTTTATAGCCAACGGTGTTGTCTATTTGGTCACACCGACCAATAGACCAACCGACCGACCGAACCATCAGCAAATGTGATTGGAATTTCAAAAGAAATACGCGCGCGTCTCAGATGAGTGGCGGCAGAAGGGCACATACCGAGCATAACATAGTCGTCCTCAGCTCAGCTCAGCTCAACAAATTCATGTCAAGCAATTTTTATTAAGTTGAGATTTTTTATGGCAGTTCCAAACTCACTGACGACGACGATGACGACGACGACGACGACTACGAAGGAACCTCATTACGATGGGAGATCTCCATCGTCGATAAAAGTCGTTCATTCGTTTGGGTTGGCTTGTGTGTTTGGCTGTAGCCATAGGAGAAGGAAATTTTCCGAGAACACAATAGGTACACGTACACGTCTTTTCACTTCGAAACTTTGGCTAGGTTTTTATTGCAGGCGCACAGCAGCCACCCATTCGTCGAATTGAGAGACGAATTGACTGACTGACTGACTGCCTGGTGGTGATAAATGGTTTTTCATTGCAAGAATCTACCCAAACGCTGATACTTTTGAAGGGTTTTGTGTTGGAAGATGTTCTTTTCGCCCGCCACCGCATACCAATTGCGCAAGTTCATTGAATTTTTTTGTCCATCCATCGACCAAAGATACATAGATACTGAGTACGAGTACGTGTAGATACACAAACACATTCTGATGAAATGTTTCGGGTGACGATGAACGAATTGATAGATGGTCATAAAGATGACACAGGACGCATCTCGAGGCGAACAGAGAGAGAACCGGACCATGGTCTCATCCTCTGTGGGCGATGGATTCCATTTTTTTGTATCTTGTTGGAATTAATTTAATTTTTGCTTCGGTTTGATGTATTGTTGTCTTATCGTGCGAAGGGAGAAGTCCGCTTTTAACACGAGTGATTAATGTTTTAAAGGAGGTGGGGCATCTCAGATAGGGAATCCATCGTCAGACGTATTAGTTGCATGTGATGCGCTTTTGTTTAAGGGGAAAACAAAATTTCTGTAAATGATTAATGATCTACGGAATTGAGGTGTTCAATTGTTTATTGTTTTGTGCTGCTGCTGCTGCAGGAGAAGGTGGGAATATTTCAATTGTTACACAAGATAACATGAATGGAATCGATGTAGGACTGCGGCTTAGTGCTCGCAACGTTACGGTGAAAGGGTGTGAGAAAAGGCAATGGAAAATTACTCAGATTTATTGGAGTTCGTCTTTGTTGCTCGGTCTGTGGATACATTATGTATAGATGAGTTTGGGGAACGAATTTTTAGCAGATTTATATTTGTAATGATGAACTATCGCTTTGAAGAGTTCTGTAATCTATAAGATGCATTTTATGCGAGAATAGAAGCAAGAAAAATAAATAAAAGTAGAGTGCCACAAGGGTATGTGCTAGCACTTGTACTGCTTAAATATCATTACTGGTTTAGACGCAGTCCAGGGGGTAAGTCTGCGGTTTTAAGTCACCAAAATTAGAATGTGAATACCGCTCCAGCTTTTCTCATTCAAGATGCTATACCTAAGCAAATACTTTAAGATTAACTCCGGAATAATTCTTCGTTAAAGATCTTTGGCAATCGATTAAGGACTATAATTGGTTTCTGCAGCGTTAAAACACTCATTGATGGCAGAGTGAAGTGGTCCCATAATGGCAGATTCCTTAAAACTAATAGAGCATAAGCACCCACGAAAGAATATTGAAATCTTGGAATTAAGTGAAGTAAAGTGGTAAAGGCGAACACCACAGGCGAATCAGTAGAAATGCGGTGAAGTGGGAGGGTTATGATCCCTTGTTTTCGGATCATAACTTCGCTGAAAAAGGAAGAAGCAGAAATTTCTCCGTGGTTCTTGTGGGGTGCACACGTATCAGAAACCTTCATTATACTATTATACAGTACTAATTAATTTTTTACTCTAACTAAAAATGTCGTGTTGTAAAGTTTGCAAACTTAAAATAGAACGGAATCGACTTAGCCAGAAGAGTTCACATACAGCGACTAAGATGGCTGGGTCATTTAGAGCGGATGGAGCCCAACCTTCCCGCTAAGAAAGTCTTCGAATCCACCCCGGACGGACGGCGCAGTAGAGGACGACCTCGCGGTAGGTGGCGCAAACAAGTGGAGGGGGACCTCAACCAACTTGGCGTGCGCAACTGGAGGCAGCTGGCTCGTAACCGTGCTGGCTGGAGAGGTTTGTTGGTTGAGGCCCAGGTCCACCCCGGACTGTAGCGCCATCTAAGAAGAAGAAGAAAGTAGAACGGTCGGAAGCTAAAATCGAGTGTAACGATTGCCGTAGTTTCATTCATGCTACTTGTGCAAAATTGACGGTCGTTGATCTTGATTTCATTAAGAAGAGCAATAGACTTTGGAGATGCACTAGCTGTACGGCCACCAGATGCCGCAATTCACTCTCCGGAGCTCCAATCACAACGTCTGTCAACTCAACGTTAACCCGAACAGCAGCTGAAGATCTACTTGTTGAGCTACCTGTACTTAACACTACGCTTGATAATAATTCAACTTCACCCACTAACAACATTGAATCTAACGACCTATCTTCCATCAAATCCACCATAGATATGATTTATGCAGAAATCTTATCAATGAAAAAAGGGCAAATGGAACAGATCGTTATGCTACAGGCTAAGAACAAAGAGTGTGAAAATAAAATCAACTCGCTTGAGTTCAAAGTAAATCAGTTAGAACAGCAACTACTAGCCAACAGTATTGAGATCTACAACATTCCAAATACCAACAATAGTTCCTACATCGATACTGCACTAAAAGTATTTCGCGATGGCTTAGGTGTTGATATAACAGAACGAGACATCGATTATTGCAAGATGAGAAAAATTAAAACTAGATGTCAGCCAAACACAGCAAGCAACAGCTCATCCACTGTACTACATAGCACTAATATTCAGGAAGTCAATCTCGTATCTCGTAACTGCAAAGAAAAAATTATGAGGGCGAAACAAGAGAAGAAAGCAAAACTAAAAACAACAATTGTCAACGAGCATGCTGTCTCCCAAGAGATGTACGTAAATGAGAGCCTATCGTACAACACTCGTCAACTGTTCAAAGCGGCAGCGTCGATGAAGATCCTTGGAGATCTAGTACAAATAAGCGTGGACTAGGAATGGGTCGATCTACGTGCGCAGGAAGGACGGTGATAACTTAATTAGACTTAATTCAATCTCTGACTTAGAATGAGTATGAGTTTTGTACAATTAAATAACTTCTTATCTCCCTTAACTCCATATACGTATGTACACGACTTTTCTAGTTATTCTGATAATTTTGCTCAAACATTTTGCTTACTTCAAAACATTCGTAGTCTTAGGAGAAATTTGAATGCATTGTTAGCACACGTCACTAAACGCTCAAAACATCACCCCAATGATAAGCTTACCATTAACTATAGCATGTTGAATGAATGCCTTAAATATGAGGTCTGGGAACCTGTTTATTCAGAGTCTAATTTATCTGTTGCTTTTGAGATATTCTTAGCCATTTAAAAAAAAAACATATTGATACATGCACCTTTGCTACTCCGAAGCGTATTAGTACTAAAAAATTTATCAAACCATGGATGACTGAAGATCTTTTGAAATTAGTTAATAATAAGAACCCATTTGCTGTTAAATGCATTACTTAAACCTAAAGAAGAGTGGAGGTTAATTGACAGCATCTTAGAAAAGCATAGCAAATCTGTAGAAACTTATAATTTAGAGATAAATAGTATTTGTATTTCTGACACGAACGATATTGGTAATCAATTTTATGAGTTGGAATCGCTGGAAAGTTAAAACCTTCCACTAAGCCGTGTAACACTTGCCATTGTAACATAGCGGCGAATCTTCTTGAAGATAGCACGCAGGCTAATAGTTTTGTTTTCGACTCTATTACACCGGGAGAGATTATTAAGCTAATACAGTCTTTGGAAAATAAAAGATCGTGTTCCAGCGATGGTATACCCAACGTTTTTCTAAAGAAAGTTGTATTTTATGTAGTTGATGTATTGAGCCATCTATTTAGCATGAGTATTCTTAGTGGTTGCTTCCCTCAGTCTCTGAAATGCGCAGAAATTATTCCCCTTTTTAAAAAAGGTAGTCGTAAAAAAGTAGGTGATTATATACCCATTTCTCTACTTTCAACTTTCTCCAAACTTTTTGAGAAATTGCTTAAGTGCCGGATTGTTTCTTTTTTGGAAAAGATTCTTTTTTTTGCAATCAACCAATTTGGCTTTAGATCTGGCAAGTCAACAGAAGATGCCATCCTTAGAGTATGATCCCACTTATATGAAGGAATTCATAGACATGACTAAAGCATTTGACATGGTCGACCACGATTTGCTTCTCAGCAAGCTATATAATGCCGGTTTCATGGGTACTGTACACAACGTTTCAATCATACGTTAAAGGTAGGAAGCAACGAGTCCGAATAAATACATCCTGCAACCGATTTCGCACTCTACATAATGGAGACCCGCAAGGTTCTGTTCTTGGTTCACTTTTATTTCTGATATACATCAATTCCCTTTTTAAACAAAATTTCATTGGCATCTCCACTGCCTTCGCTGATGATGTACCATTCGTGTACCAAAGCAATTCTTCATTTGCATTCATTACCAATATAGAAGAAGATTTGCAAAAATTGAGATTGTCATTTACGTTTCATAAATTAATAATTAGTGAAAAAAAACCAAATTGATGACTTTTAAGTCCTCTGGTTATGTCTTAATTGACTACAATCTATTTTTTTCAATCTCATGATTGTGAAAGATTCAATTTACGTCTGCATATTTGCGGCAAAAATAATTTCCAGAGTAACATTAAATGTAAAACAAGTTGCTTTAAAATTGAATCCGTAAGCAAATACAAATATGTTGGTACCTATTTTAATTGATTTCAATTTGAACTGGAAAGATCACATTCACGCATTAAAGTCATATATGATGCTTGTGACACGTAATATGTATCTCTTAAAACCGCATTGTTCTAAAAAAAAGTTATAACTATGGTTTATTATGGTCTTGCTAACGTCCGGAAGTCCGCGGGAATATGGAGTCGGACTACTACTAACCACAACAGCACGCAAGGGCCTAATTTCCTGGCAGCCTCATGGTGATAGATTTCGACGGCCAGATTCCGGACTAGAGTACGACGCGTCACCATTATACAGTGTTATGCCCAAGGAATGACTCGTCTGAGGACGAAAAGGAGAGCTTCTACAATCTCTGTGCGGTGCAGTCTTCAACACAACACCAAATGGAGACATTTTCATAGTGATGTGGGATTTGAATGCCAAGGTAGGGAACGACAACACTGGGCTCAAACATGTAATCGGGAAGCATGGACTAGGCAACCGCAATGAAAACGGCGAAAGGTTTGTGGATTTCTGCAATGCCAATCGCCTTGTGATAGGTGGCACCATGTTTGAGCATAAGACCTGCCACAAAGTCAGCTGGGTTTCCAATGACTGACAAGCAACCTCCAACCAAATTGACCATTTTGTTATCAGCCACCGCTTTAGAAGTAGTCTCCTGGACGTCCGAAACAGGCGAGAGGCAGATGTGGGGATAGTACGTGATCATCATCTTATGATAGCTACTCTCCAACTACGCACTGCTGCAGTTCGAAGATCCCACGACAACACAAGAATGCCCAGGTTCAACATCGATTGAGTTAGTGATCCCTCAGTGCGCCAACAATTAAGGGAGTACTTTTCGCAAGGTGTGGAAGCAATCAGCAGCTCTAATGCCCGCAACCATCCAAGACCATTGAGGTGCTGTGAAAAATGTTTTTACATCTGGTGCTGAAGGAATTGTCGGCCGATCGCAAGGAAGACATAGGACGTGGCTTTCCGAGGATACCTGGAGACGGATTGACGAACGAAAACAGCTGAAAGCTCGCGTTGCAGCTACTCCAGCAGCAGGGAGAAACGAGCTAGAGTCCCTATATCACATGAAGATGAGAGAAGTTCAGCGTAGCGTGAGACGTGAGAAGCACAACTACATCAACGCGCTGGCTACAGAAGCAGAAGAAGCAGCACGGTGGTGCGACAGCAGGACCGTCTACAGAATCACCAAAGAGCTGACAGGTGGTCGCAGCTCCAGCCAACACCCAGTGAAAAAAAACCTAGACGGCTCCTTGCTCATTTCGGATGAGGACCAGCTCAAGAGATGGAAAGAGCATTTTGGTATGGTTTTGAACCGCGTATTCGCTAGCGATATGCTCCCGAATCAGACTGAGATTCCCGAGGTGAGAAGCTCCCGAATACGCACCACGACTCCCAGTAAAGATGAGATCATTACCGCGATCAAGGCACTCAAAACCAACAAGGCGGTAGGACTTGACGGTATTCCCGCAGAGCTCTTATGAGCAGCGCCCACAACATGGGCTGTGCTTCTGCTTCCACTTATAGATAGAGCTTGGGAAGCTGAGAGCTTTCGTAACGAGTGGAAAAAGGGAATGCTCGTCAAGCTTCTTAAGAAAGGAAATTTAATGGAGTGCAGAAACTGGAGGGGTATCTGCGTGATGCCTGCTGTAGCTAAGATAATAGCTAAAATCATCCTGGAGCGAATTAAACAACATCTCGAAGATACACTCGATGCCGAACAAGCAGGTTTTCGCTCTGGATCGTCCTGTGCCCACCACATCAACACCCTGCGGATTATCATTGAACAGTGTGTTGAATATCGAACGCCACTCCACCTGCTGTTCATCGATTTTGAGAAGGCGTTCGACAGTGTCAACTGGGAATTTATTTGCGGTGCATTACGCAGGAGAGGTATCCCCGATAAACTTATCAAAGCTACATATGAATGCTCCAAATGTCATGTTCTGCACAGGGGAAGGTTGTCTGAGGAATTTGAGATCCAAAGTGGGGTAAGACAAGGCTGTATCCTTTCACCAAAATTATTCATATTGGTGATTAGCGATGTGCTTCATGCAGCTTTTGTCGACGGGAAACGGAGGAATTCCATGGCCTCTTACATCTCAACTGAAGCATCTTGACTACGCTGACGATGTATGCTTACTCTCCCACAGAATTATGAACCTACACCTTTACGAGAGAACGGGTCGGGAACCGATAGGCACAACCGTCCAACGGCGGAAGTGGCAGTGGATTGGTCACACGTTCCGAAAGGGTGACAGTTCCATAGCGAACAATGCTATGCAATGGAACCCTCTTACTCAGGATGGCAGAAGACCTGGCGGTCCGAAGAGAACATGACGCAGAACAGTCGAGAAGGAGGCACTGCAGTTAGGGAAAAGTTGGGGAGAACTCAGACATTGTCAGAAAACGTACACGATGGCGCGTAGGCGTAGTAGAGGCCCTAGGACCCACAAGGGGATACAGAACATAACTAAGTAAGTTATAGTCATCAACAGTGACGTTTTGTCCAAGATTTTGAGCAGATAATTTCTTGTTTTTCATTCACTTCAAGCATGCTCTTCAAATGCCTATACAACGGCTTGCTGGGATCTTCCGATGATGTCAATATAGTGCGCGTATCCCAACAGTTGGATAGATTTGTGAAAGATAGTACCTTCCGTGTACCTGCCCTATGCACTATCTGCTCCAGCACAATACTGAAGAAGTCACATGACAGCGCATCACTTTGGCGGAATCCGGTGAATGTTTGGAAGAGTTCGGAAGCGCTGTTTCCAAGTTGCGCAGAGCATCGGGTGTTTTCCAGCGTTACGCGACGCATCTGAATAAGTTTTGCCGGTATTCCGAATTGGGCCATCGTCTGGTAGCGTTCAAGATGATGAATGATGGTGAAGAGTTTGGACTTGATATTCATTGGTCTTTTCCAGGATTTGCTTTAATGTGCAAATTTAGTCTATTGCCGATATGCCGGGCCGGAAGCCACACTGATACCTGCTGATTAGTGTGTTGCAGAAAGGTTTTTGACGTTCACACATTACATTGGATAGGATCTTATATGCGACATTCAGCAGGGATATGCCTCGATAGTTCTTACCAGACCGGGTTTGAAGCTAGTTGCCAGCTGCTTGGCTTTTCGATAAAAATGTCGATTTTTACTACGCGGGTGAGATTCTTCGATATCCTCGAGTTGGGAAGCTGCGTGGTCTCGAACATGTGCTCTTTGTGCTCTGTCTCCTTGTGATGTCCAGCGCTTCTTCTTATGGGTAGCTAGCAGCGTTAGGCAGTGAATTTAGCTGCAACAAGAAAATGGCCAGAGTCGACGTTGGCTCCTCGGAAAGTGCGCACATCCAAAAAGCTGGACGCGTGCCTTGCATCTATTAACGCGTGGTCGATTTGGTTGCGTGTTCTACGATCAAAGGAAAGCCAGGTTGCTGTGCGGATGTTTCTCTGATGCGGATTACAGCCACGCTATCATTTATAGGTTTGAAATCGATAACTCTTGATCGTAGCCGATTTCCCAGGATACGAATCCGTATCCCTGTCTGTGCAGTCTTTTGTTACAGCTGTAATCAGGTCGTAGGTCTTTTTGGAACTCCCAATGCGAACCTAGCATTTTTCAAAAAGACTGCTTCATATGACTGTCTAATTTTCACTGCTCTTTCTGCTAAAATGGTCCCTCAACTGCCTTCGAACTCAAGAATGCACCAATATCTGTGGTTTCTTCTTTGCTCCAAAAGAGTCCAAGGCAGTAACGTATAGAACTCAATCTCAATCTGCGAAACTGGATTCGTTATGCATGTCTAAAAAGTTGGGTGTTCAGTAAGAATATCGATTACTTTAGGACGAAAATAACTTGCTGAGGAACACAATTTTTTCATCTTAACGCCAAGTGGTTATTCCTGAGAGTCTTTGTCGTTAAACGCATAAAAACAAAGGGATCGAAGAAAAATGAGAAAAGTTAGTTTGTTCGTTATTTGCTCAGACTCTCTGTGTGCAGTTAACTGGCGACGACGTCTACAGAAGAGTCATAGATTCGTAGTCAACCTTTACCACCCTCTTAGTAGACTTTTTTTTTTTATTGCACTTTTGGCCGAGAGCCACGAAAGGGGGGGACTCTACACAAACAAAACTCACCCCTAGCACCGCAGCATCTTTGCAGACGTCTCGGGTTCTCTCTAGATTCTCACTTTGAATTTGCACGTCATCTGTGTTCCTCTGTCGTAATCCTGGTGGTTGTTGATGGCTGAGGGGAGTCTGTTTGTATTTTTTTATTTTTTCAGAATTTTCTTTTGTTTTCCATCTTTGTATTGATTTTTCTTCAATTTTCATTCGTCCTTAATTGTGATAATGGAATTATTTAGTTTTGCGCACTCATGTGTGCGTGTGCGTGCATCTCTGGTGTCCTTTCTCCGAACTCTATCTTCGCATGAAAACAAATAAAGTGGAGGGGTTGGCGAAAAACATGATTTGAAATTCAATTATTTCATTTTTCCATAAAGCAAAGGGTGGTCGTCGGGGGTGAATGGAGAGGACGTCAGTACGTTTCTTCTTTTATGATGTCACCTTAACTTAATGTTTGTGATGCTGATGTGATGGAGAATAAAAGTTCTGCTCCTTCGCTCGTTGTTCTGTTTATCGATTACGATACAGACACAAAGTCGGATTGTGTTCTTGTGCAAGATGTAGTGGCGTGTTTATTTGTTCAGCAAGCTTGGAGTGTGGGGGTGATGCAATCAGTAAATTTAAAAATGTCAACGGGTGAAAGATTTATGCGTATACGTAATACGTTTACATGGACAAGGGTGACACACGGAAGATTGAGGTCAATTTGTATTGTTCTTGACTCGCAGAGAGGGGACATGAATGAGACGAATGAAAGTTTTATTTAAATTATGGGCTGTCTTGTAATAAAATCCTAATAGTCGAGAGAGAGATATAAACACTTAAGTGGGCTGTAACTTTTTATTGGGATATTTGTATCAATCGTTGGGGTTTTATGTTCTGCTTGGCATAGGATTCGACTTATCTAAGATGAGTTGGATAGTTCAGTGAACTGAAATAGATATCGAAAAATAGATTGTAGCTTTTGTTCACAATTTCGAAGGAAAAGATGTCCGAAATGAAGGAGAGTGAGTAGTTTGATTTATTTGTTGCAATACAGCAAGAATAATCGAATTTCTTTTAATGGCCGTCGCTTAGAAAACTAACATGGTTAAATCAAGCAAGTAGATACCTAGATATAATGCTGTTTGTCAAGAAAACAGAATTTATTTTGAAACAAAAATTTATTTCATTTACCATATTGATCGGCTTGACATGATATTTGTGGTATCTTAGGTAGACCTTTCAATGGTCAGGAGCTCGGTATAGTAAGAGTGAGGAACGAACTAGTTAAACAATTTGAATTGACCGGTGTAAGCCGGCTGTTAGGCCAAACATAACTTTACATATAGAGGTATTCATAGAGGCCAATTCTCTCGATATTATTGGAGCTATTCAGCCTTCAATCCAAATGATATTTCAGGCTATCTCAGTCCAACAAAATAAACAGGATAAATATTCCTCAGCATATGCAGTATGACTTCAACGTCCACAACTCGAATTGGTTACGATACTTAACAGAACGCAGAAAGGCAAACGGAAACCTTTGATAAGATAATGCCGCATCTAGTACCAGTTGAACATATGTATCTCTTCAGAGCCAAACAACTGCGAGATGAAGTTCTGTCCTTCAAGAAATTCGGACCATGCTCTAAAAATAGCACTGTGCCCCCCCTACTGACACTTATGATAGGACCACCCGAAGTGGAACTACAGAATGACTTCAAGATAGTCATAGTCATAGTCAGCTCTGGTGTAACATATCACAACACCTCTCCTAACGGATGCGAACAACAGGTGAACCACTCGAGATACTTGTATCACGACTAGGAAGCTACGAGTATATACACAGTCCGGCCATAAATTCGGTTACATATATAAAACGACATAAATATAGAACATGTAAACATGTTGTATTCAAATTTGTTGCGTTTATTAAAATGGAATATTGGTTATTTGAAAAAATTATGTCACTCGAAATGAGTGCATTTTACCCTAACATAGGCTTTCAAAAAAGCATACATGTAACGACTTAAGGCCTCTGTAGGGGCTGTGGTGACGAGGAGGTTCAAGAGGACACAATCCACTTTCTTTTCCACCACTCAGGCCTCTATTATTTAAGAAACAAGTTCCTCGGACAATACTTATTCCAGAATTTAGAAGAGTTGTCCAACAGACCGGTGAACGACATCGTAAAATTTACTAAATCCTCCGGATGGTTTGTATTTCGGACACAGTAAGTAATAAATGTTTTCTACTAAGTTGTGTACATTGTACATACTAAGTGTATACACATTTTCACGAGGAGGGGATTCCTACAAGCAGAGAGTACGGAGGGCCTGTGTCGGGAGCTGGAGAAAATATCTTCCCCGATTGCTGATGCAAACCCGGCTATCCAGTAGCTGCGAAGACACAATATGAACAAGAGCGCAACCATCTTCAAAATAGCCGCCCAAAGAAGGAGGAATGCTCAGGACAAAGTTCATTAACAATGCTCATGGCCAGCTTCTTGTGGATGACGACAAAATTCTGCAGAGGTGGCGGCAGTATTGTGAAGAACTTTTGAATGAACAGTTTCCCCGGCTATACTTTCCAAAAGCCAACCCTAACTGTGAAGAAATACCCGACATCACAGTCGAAGAAGTTAGTGAGGCGGTCAAATACTCTAAAAACCGAAAAGCGGTTGGGCCAGACGAGATGCCCTCTGAGTTCTGGAAAAAGATGGGAGACATCGGGTTCAGATGGTTCAGAATTCTCATCTCCAAATTTGTGAGAGGTGACCCAATGTCGAATCAATGGAGGGAAAGTTACCTTATCCCTGTATACAAAGAGAAGGGTGGTACGCGAAACTGTGATAACTACCATTCGATCAAACTGATGTCACACACCATGAAGATCGTTGAGCGGGTATTAGGTGGCCGACTGCGAAAAATAATACGGCTATCTGATGATCAGTGCAGGTTTGTCTCGGGTAAATCAACCACAGATGCAATTCAAAGTACAAGGATCATAATGGAAAAACATCGTGATTCCTGAAGAGATTTGCATATTGTATTGGTTGACTTTGAAAAGGCATTCGACAGACAACCACGAGATTTGATATGGGTGGCGCTAAGACATCGAGGGATTCCAGAAACCTATGTACAGATGATCATGGACATGCACGAAAGAGCAAAGACAAGAGTAAGATGCCCCCCGGAGTAACCAAAGAGTTCCCAATCAAAGTCGGGGTGCACCAGGGAAACGTTTTAAGTCCTTTGCTCTTTATTACAGTCCTTGATTATCTGCTTGAAGGTAAAGTTATGGACCCCAAGGTACATCAGTTATTCTTTGCTGACGATGGAGCCATTATAAGTGAGGATCCTACATCCCTGCAACGAGCACTTGATGTTTGGGTGGACGCTCTGGAGGGAAATGGGTATCGCATTAGTTCAAAAAAGACAGAGTACTTGTGCTGCCCGTTCTCTGATCCACTCAGGCCTATTCCAGACATTTATTTGAACGCAACAGTGCTTCCCAAGTGCGAAAAGTTCAAACATCTGGGATCTATGATCAATAGCAAAGCAATCTGTGATGACGACATCAATCATCGCGTAAGCGTAGGGTGGATGAAGTGGCGGGAAAACTCCGCTATCTTCTGTGACAGAAAAATGCCCCCTAAGTTGAAAGGACGGCTCTACACCGCAGTTGTGCGTCCAGCGCTCACATACGGTTCACGATGTTTTGACGATGTACAAAACGTATGAGAGTAAATTAATGGCAGCTGAGATGAAGATGCTTCGCATGACAGCAGGAGTGACAAAGCTTGATCGGATAAGAAGTTGGAAGATCCGTGGAAGCTTTCACGTCAAGGGAACCATCGTACAAAAGATAGAGCGCGATCGGCTCAGCTGGTATTGCTACGTTCAAAGAAGAGATCAATTGAACCTTGTTAAAAAGACAATATCAATGCACGTTCCAAAGACATCGCGATGTAGGAAAGGCAGGCCTATAAACGCCTGGATCAGACAAATGCGACGACATCGGCATTTCATTGGTCTCAGTAACCGAGTGGTATTGTGTGAATACTTTTCCAGCGATCTGAACGATCTCGGCAATGCCTAAACTAACTTTTAACTCTTTCATACAGAGAAGGAGATGGTTCCCAGAGTAAGAAGGTGACCCACCCACTTTACATATCGGCAGTTCAATGGACCTATTTCTGGTCTAAATGCATCGTCGAGGGCCGTTACTAACCAGATAGTCCGGAATGCACACCATGGATTCAACACACACATTTGATAGACTGAACCGATTTTAAATTTGTTTAATCTTTGTGGTCATGGCCCGACTGGTGTGGCGTAAGGGATTATATGTGGTGAACGTAAACCTCTTATATTGTTCACAATGCTTGATGTTAATGTATGAGTTCGCATTGGTTTTGTGTTCTGCCAGTGTGGAGATAATTAAAAAAAAATTACTACCCGAACATCTTTACTGATCTGCTCTTCTTCTTGTAAGTAACTTAGCAGCAGTCACAATATATTCCCCCTCGAGTATTTACATTGAATTTGGTTTAAACCCTGATTATAAGTTGTACTATATTCCTACGTCTCGGCATTAGAGTATTCTAATCATCTCAAGTTTAAAACATCTTTATCTACGCCAATTCCCTTTCAAAAACAATGTCTAGTAGTAGTAGTCTAGTCTCGAGGGAAACTTTGGAGTGTTCTGCAGAAGTAAAGGATTAATGGTTCCCTATTAGGGGCGATTCAATCTTTGTGCACAAACTGCAGAAACTGTGATAAACGGTGCTAAATCAATACCTTTCATTGCGGGAGTTGGACTCCGCCAAGAGTGCGTTTCGTCACCTCTCCTCTATGGACTTGATGTTACAGCGCAGCCGTGGTGGAAAATTTTTCAAAGTGGGAGACCTAAGGATTAGTCATCTGCACTTTTCGGATGATTTGATCATCCTTGGGTCCTCTCAAATGGTGATGATGCTGGAATGAAGGTAACCGTGAACAAATTGGAACTAATGGTCGTTTCCAGGACGCCCATTCCGTGCACTCTGCATGTTAGTGGAGTCCTACTGAAGCAGGTGGATAAGTTTAAATACCTCGGAGTCCTATTCATGAGTGATGGAAAGAGCAACGTTATCCTGTAGAATAGGTCAGGCTGGATCAATTTTAAGAGAGCTTGGTCAATCTGTTATAAGGAAGGCCGAACTTAATGTTCAAGCTAAGCTATCGGTTTTTAACTCGGTGTATGTTCCAACTCTCACCTATGGTCATGAAATTTAGGTAGTGACCGAAAGAATAAGATCGCGAATACAAGCTGCCGAAATGAGGTTCCTTTGCAGCGTTACTGGAATAACTCGTAGGGATCGAGTACGCAACACCAGCGTATGCGAGGCGCTCAATGTTGAGCAGCTACTTTTCCGAACGGAAAAATCTATGCTTCGATGGTTTGGTCACGTAGTGCGTATGCCCCCAGGCCGGCTTTCAAGACTGCCATGATTGCGGTGCCATCAGGTAGGCGACCCGTCGGTAGGCCTAGAACTAGGTGGTTGGATCAAGTCCGACAACTCTCCTGGACCCGTCTAGAGATTCCTCCTGATGAGTTGGAGTCAATGGTGGAGGATCGAAAAGGATGGAGAGTCAACCTGAGTATCCTACCTCCGCGACCCTCATGAAGGATTAGCGGGCTATTGAAAATGTGTGTATGTATGCATGTCTAGTATGGTATCGATTTATGAGAGAAGAGAAGGGGCCTTCTCTGTTGGCCACAAAACCATATTACGTCAAAAACACACAGCAAAACGCTGTTTAACTAATAGTTTCACCATTCAGCAATGACCCCAATTTTCATTGACCTACAAAATAAAAATAAAACTTTGCGTAGGTAAAGGTTGTCGTCATAATGTAATCACCCACAAAGGTGGGACATAATTTTAGTGTCAAAGGTTCACTTACACCTATGTTCGTACACCCACATGCCAAGTATTCATAAAACCCTCGTATTTTCATTCATTCATTGTGTCCTTGCGTGTTGTTCCATCATAAAACGTCAAAATTAGGTTACGAATTAAGTTCTTGACATTTATTATACAGTGGTGGCAAAAATAATAGGGACAAGGCGAGTCAATACATATTTTTTTAATTTTATTTGAAATTCGTTTTACTTAAAGTTTGAAAAACTAGAACAGTATAATACCACTCATTTGTGCAATAAAATGTCGTACCCCTTTCCGCGAACGCGATCTTTGTTTAAACAGAATAACGGAATATTTATATTAACCGTTTGCTGAGGCTGGAAAAAATAATAGGGATAGTTGAAATATTTTCAGGTTATTGAAATGTTACTTACATAATGTGGACTAAATCTTTGTTTTTTCAATATTTAGTGGCCCCTCCGCTGTTTTTCAGTACAGCACGACATCTGCGTGGCATAGATTCGACCAGTGCCCTGCATGTGGAAATTGGAATAGCATTCCATGTTTCTTGGACCACTTTCCACAAATGATAACGATTTTTTATATTGGTCTTTGAAACTTCCTTTTTTAAGACCCCCCCAAAGATGTTCAATTGGGTTTAGGTCTGGTGACTGCGACGGCCAACTCATTAACCTAATGCCATTGTCTTGGAACCAGGCTTTTACAAGCTTCGAACAGTGCTTGGGGTCGTTGTCTTGCTGGTATTCCCACTTAAGCGGCATGTTTTCTTCGGCATATTGTAGCATGGTGTTCTGCATTATGTCTTTGTATACCACGGCGTTCATAACGTTTTTGATCCAAAACAGAGGACCAACGCCATACCATGAAAAACAACCCCAAATGATGATGTTGCCACCACCATGCTTCACTGTCTTCCTGGTGTATGAAGGATTAAGCTCCTGGTTCTTAGGACGTCGCACATACATTTTGCCGTCAGACCCAAACAGATTTATCTTGGTTTCGCCTGACCATAAAACATTTTTCCAATGCTGTCGGTTCAGATTCCATTCTGCAAAGTCCTTCTTCTTCTTGATGTTGGCCTTGCTGAGATGAGGAACTGTTCTTGCTACTCTTCCATGCAATCCACCTTCTATGAGCCTGTTTCTTATTGTCCGACTGCAGACAGGGGCATTTAACTCAGATCTTAAATCCTTGGAAGAAGCAAACGGAGTTTTTTTGCATGCCCTTAGCAGCTGTCGATCGAAAGCTGACGTAGTTTTCCTTGGCCGGCCACGGGTTTCTGGCTTCTTTTGTGCCCGGATAGCATTATGAACTTTCGTTTTTGAGCAATCCAAAAGTTCCGCTATCTCTCGCACAGTTAACCCCTTTTTGTAAAGCCTTTTCATTTTTAAGCGATCTTCAACGGAGCAATGCTTATTTCTACCCATAATGAAATAAATTGCAGAAAAGTCAATAACAAAATAAAACACTGAACGATTTTTCACAAAAGCACAACTTCCTTTCATTAATAGATCGTAACAACTGCGATGAAGCTCAATTTTCAACAGCTGTCCCTATTATTTTTTCCAGCCTCAGAAAACGGTTAAGATAAATATTCCGTTATTCTGTTTAAACGAAGATCGCATTCGCGGAAAGGGGTACTACGTTTTAATGTACAAATGAGTGGCATTATACTGTACAAGTTCTTGGAACTTTAAGTAAAAGGATTTTTAGATAAAAAAAGAAAATATGTATTGACTCACCTTGTCCCTATTATTTTTGCCACCACTGTATATTTTTGTTATTCTAAATGGTCACAGTCTAGAGCATGCAAGTACAATCAGCGATTTAAAGGATTTCCTGAAAGGTCATTGTTTTTACGAGTGGATACGTCATAAAAACCCCGCGAAACAAGAATTGAAATCTATATCTTTGGGGGAATGTGCATCTAAGTGCAATTGGATTAGAAAAGTCATCATAAAATTCGAAATCGTAAAGCAGAGAGAGTGCAAAGTGCAATCCATTTGAATGGAGTGCAGTTTACAAGGATTACACGTATAGGATGCACTAAAAGGATTTTTTATTACATTTTAAGATTTATTTTCAAAATTACATAAAAGTTGTTGAATAATGGAGTCTTGTGGTAATTTATTAACAAATGGACTCTTACTTAGTCGAATTGATGGTTCTTGGATGCATGCACATGGGAAGGACTTACTCCATTTGATTAGGCAATTAATCTGTTAGTTGCCTTGCTTGCTCCCACAACGCTCATAACTAATCTGTCAAATATATGTCCAATTCGGCGTGGCTAATCGATACCATACTTCTTGCATTGAAATTAATCACTAAATATTGAACGCACACGCACCCACCGGCTCTGTTTATTATTGTTGTCATCCGTGGGGGATGTACGAGTACATCTATGGATCTGTAGATAGATATAACAAACACATTGCACTTTATCAGTTGTCACCATACGCGCTAGTTATTGTTATAGTTGCAACATACAACTGCTACTGGTGAGTTGAGGATGGTTAAACAATTTAATTAATTCATTCTGCCTTCGTTTCGTATGTATACGAGTACTCCTAGGCACCGCACCGCATTGCGTTGCAATAAAATGTTCAAGTAGTGGGACGAGTTTAAGTGTCACTTGCAACACAGGAGCTGCTCGGAACTGCTACTAGTGTTATGAATGAAGTTTGAGCACTCATGTCGTGTGCTTATCATACTAATTAGTAAATATTAACTTGTATGCTCGGTTTTGTGATTAAATGGGATTAATCAAGTGTCGTGTGGTTTCAATGATGATGGAAGGGAGCTACTATTTTTTGGAGCAATGCCAGTGTTAGTCAATAAAGGAGGAAGTAAAGAGGTCATGCAGTGTTGGGGGAATTTTTTTTTTTTTCTGAAGTTGGACAGGCAAAGTGCATGCGTCAATATAATTAAGGTGGTCAGGAAAAAGTTCTTTGCTATAACTGCTATGAATGCTATTTGGCCATAACCGCGACATAATCGAGTGTCGAATGAAAGAATGCTAACCAGGAAAATGTCAGCTACGCAATAGCTCGTTACCAGAACGCTAATTGACAAATGAGAAGTGCTAAATGAAAAAAGCGAAATGATTATGTAACGCAACGATGAAAAGTTAGAATTAGGTAATGCGGTCAGATGCGGACTAACACTGGATATCCAAATAAGTAATAGTCGCAAAATGTACCACTTTCAGACTACATGTGTACTGCGAAAATGTCTTCAAACAAACCACCGAGTGTTGCGTCCGATTAGAGAAAGAACTTGTGACGTAATCTAACGTCGAGAACTTGGCACAGGACATGCCTATTTCTTCGGGAAATCTCAAAAAAATTTGCCTTTCTTTTACCGTCCGTACTGAAGATCGATATAAATCACTTGGTCATATCGATATTATATTGCAGGCAAATATGAGCCAAAGAGGCGTGGCAAAATCGCATCATCACCTCCCCGTGGTGCCCGCTGGATAGCTATCTGATAGTGAACTAACGATGAGCGTATGCTGAGTCTGACGATATATGTGTAGCTGAACACTCAGACCTGCATAAGCACATCTGGGTGAACTTCAGCGCGCATATGTTTAACCGGACGAGGCATCTCTTGTTGACCTGATCGGCTGAAATATGCATCTCAGAAGTCTAGCAAGAGGTGCTCAGAAGGAGGACGTGCGGCGGATGAATTCTCCCGATGGAATCAACGGTGACATCTACAGACCAGCGGATACCTTACTGGAGCTACTTTAACATATTTGGAGCTGAGGTCTGTAAGGATTTTCAATACTACGTCAGGGTATTGTATAAGAAATTGTGGCTGATAAAGCGTTAATGGGCGAATGGCAGCGCTCATATCTCCAAAGTGGGTTACTGGCATCGGTGTATCCAGCCCCTCGTCCTAGGGGTTGGAAAAAAGAGGATCTGGTCCTCCAGGTTGGGGGTTGTGCCGTCGGGTTAACTTCCCTACCACCTAAAAACGTTCGGTTACGAAGCAACCAACAGCCTCGGATACAGATGATTCTACTGTTGACGACCCAAGCAAACGTAAAAAGGACAACGATCTTCGTGTCTGCACATGGAATGTTAGGTGTCTCTACAAAGCACGTGCAGCCGAACAACTTGCGGAGGCCCTAGAGTGTCTCAAAGCAGACATTACCGCCATCCAAGAAGTGCGATGGGATGAGCCGTGCAAAAGGATGAAAAACTGCGACGTCTACTACGATTGCTACAGACAAAAAGGACAGCGTCTATTCGGGTGCGGATTTGTCATTGGAGGCAGACTTAGGCAAGAAGTCTTGAGTTTCCGGCATGTGAACGAGCGCCTTATAACTATCTCTATCAAGGCTAAATTTGCCAACATAAGCCAAATATGCGTTCACGCCCCTCACGAGGAGAAGGACGACGCGACAAAAGATGACTTCTACCAGCTCTTGGACAAGACGTATGAGCAATGCCCTTGCTTCCATGTTAAAATTATCCTAGGTGATTTTAACGCAAAGTTAGGAAGAGAAGACGACCTTAGTAGCGTGGTCGGAAAGCACAGCCTGCACGACATCACATCCGGCAACAAACTCAGGCTAATCGACTTTGCGGCGGGGCGAAACTTTGTCGTAGCTAGCACGCAGTTCCCACGTCTCGACATTCACAAAGGAACATGGCTCTCCTTTGATCGAAAAACTGTCAACCAAATCGATCACATTGCGATCGACGTAAGGCACTCTTCCAGTATTCTGGGTGTCCGGACTTTCCGAGGAGTCAACGTGGACTTGGATCACTACCTAGTTGTAGCCAAGGTGCGGATGCGGATATCCAGAACGGAGCGAAATAAACGAAATACTGTGAGGAAATTTGACGCTACAATCGCAAGAGACCGCCAGAACCTTTGCCGATCGAGTTTCTCTTAATCTTAATCTAAGTCCTATGCCGCCAGCAGCAAATGCGGAAGACCAGTGGCAGCGTTGCCAATAAGCCATCAGAGATGCCGCCTATGATGTACTGGGTTTCTCTCGCCCACCACAACGAAACCCCTGGTTTGATGAGAAATGCCGGCAAGCACATGCAGCTAAACAAGAGTTGTACAAAGCGGCGCTGCATAGAAGGATTAGAGCTGCTTACGAGCTCTACGAGCGTAGAAGAAAAGAGGAACATCGACTTCTCAGAAAGAAGAAAAAGGAGCATGAGAAGCGTTCGATCGAGGAGAGAGACTTTATTGCAGGAATGATGTTCGCATAGGAGTAGAACCGCAGTCGGTGCTGAGGATATGGAAGGAACACTTCTGCAGACTGTTAAACGGCGATGATGACCAATATTCCGCTGTCAGGCAGAATGAGCCATTCAGCAGTGATGATGGCAGTCAAGATTTCCTTCATTCTGATCAGAATGAAGTGAGGATAGCGATATCTAAACTCAAATCCAACAAAGCTGCTGAAGCCGACGGCCTTGCCGCTGAACTTTTCAAGGCACGAGGAGATGAGTTGGTAAGGAGCATGCACCAGCTCATCTGTAAAATCTGGTCAGACGAAAGTATGCCCGATGAATGGAACCTCAGCATCGTTTGCCCGATCCTGAAGAAAGGAGACCCTCTGAACTGCGCCACCTACAGAGGTATAAGTCTCCTCAACATCGCATATAAAATCCTGTCTGCCGTACTATGTGAACGCCTAAAACCGATCGTTAACAACCTGATAGGTGCTTATCAGTGCGGTTTCAGGCCTGGAAAGTCCACCATCGATCAAATATTCACACTACGGCAGATCTTGGAAAAGACCCATGAATATAAAGTCGACACGCACCAGCTTTTCATCGATTTCAAAATTGCCTATGATAGCGTGTATAGAGACGAGTTATACAGAGCCATGTCTAGTCATGGCATCCCTGCCAAGCTCGTCCGTTTATGCAGAATGACGATGGAGAACTCTCGCTGCTCCATCAAAGTCGGTAAGATCATCACCGAACCATTCGATGTCAGGAACGGTCTCAGGCAAGGTGACGCGCTATCATGCAATCTCTTTAACATAGTACTTGAAAGAATTGTACGAAACTCACAAGCCAACACCGGAGGTACAATCTTTTACAAGTCTGTACAACTACTCGCTTATGCCGATGACATTGACATAATTGGAAGAACTCAGCGGGCCGTCAATGGGGCATTTACGAGTATTGAGATCGAGACAGCAAAGATGGGTCTAGCGGTCAATGAAAGCAAAACAAAATATATGCTATCTCCAAAAAGGGCACCCAACAACGGCGTCTTGGACAGAACGCCACAGTAGACAGATATAATTTTGAGGTAGTAAAGGATTTTGTCTACCTAGGCTCTATGGTGAAGTCCGCAAATGACATCAGTAGGGAGATCACACGAAGAATTACTCTTGCCAATCGTTGTTTCTATGGGTTAAAACGGCAATTGAGTAGCAAAGCCCTATCTCGAACTACTAAGGTAAATCTTTATAAGACACTAATCATCCCAGTCCTGCTGTATGGCGCAGAGGCATGGGCTTTGACAAAACCGGATGAGGATGCCCTTGGATATTTCGAGAGAAAAGTTCTTCGAGCAATCTTTGGTCCCGTCTGCATAGACGGTGAGTGGAGGAGAAGGTACAATGCCGAGCTATACGGCATGTACAAGGACATCGACTTAGCCAGAAGAGTTCACATACAGCGACTAAGATGGCTGGGTCATTTAGAGCGGATGGAGCCCAACGTTCCCGCTAAGAAAGTTTTCGAATCCACCCCGGATGGACGACGCAGTAGAGGACGACCTCGCGGTAGGTGGCGCAAACAAGTGGAGGGGGACCTCAACCAACTCGTGCTGGATGGAGAGGTTTGTTGGTTGGGGCCCAGGTCCACCCCGGACTGTCGCGCCATCTAAGTAAGTAAGTAATCACAAGAAGCCATTAAGGCAAAGAGCAGTTAAGATTTGCAGTGATTCGTTCACTCTTATCAAATTTATTGCACATTACAGAATACAATTGAAAACAAATGAGTTGCAAGTTACAATCAACATGCAATCAATTAAGAGCAATAGAGCAATCCAATCCAACCACAACTAAACCCACTGATTTGGTTTGTACCTACTCTAAGCATTATTATTATTATTTGTGTAGGGTTATTTTGCACTGCGACCTAATGGTCTATTGTGCCCCTGCTAATACCTTGGGGAGGTTTGTTCCCTCGTTAGATTCCCCTTCGCAGCTGCAATTCCTGAGGAATTGTGTTTGAAGGTCATATGCTCTTACTTTGCCTTGGTGAGAATAGTTCACCTTAGAGCTCTTTCTCCAGACCAGTTTCTTTTAAGAATCTGAGAATGAGAAGTGGGTCCATGGTTGGCATATCCTCTTCTGATATTTGGTATTTGCCCAAGTATTTCAATCTTTTGTGGGTCAGTGCCCCACAGGACTCCAGAAGGTGTTCCGGAGTCTCACATGACTCGTTGCAGAATCTGCAAAGGCCTTCATTTGTTATACCTAGTTTCCGTAGATGCTCCCTGAGTTTGCAGTGCACCGTTAGGAAGCCTGTTAGGATCCGTAGGTTATTCTTGCTAAGGCAGGTGCAGGCTTCGAATCTTTTCCGGTTGTAATATCCCAGTAGTTTCTTAGCCTGCCTCAGGCCTGTGGTGTTGTTCCAGGTTCTTGCCCTGTCTTCTCTCTCCGTTTTCCTGAATTTCTCGCGTATGGTGTGTTCCCCCATTCCACAGAAGGGTTCAGGTGCAATAAAGGGTTCTGCGGCCCCTTGTCTTGCCAAGGCGTCCGCTGCTTCGTTACCTTTTATCCCGACGTGACCGGGTATCCAGTAAAGTGTAACTTTATTGTTTCTGCCCAGCTCATTAAGTTTGCATAGGCATTCCCACACAAGTTTTGACTTAATGACATAGGAGTCAAGTGCTTTGATAGCTGCTTGGCTGTCTGACAGTATTGCTATGTCGCAGTTGCTGTATCCCTTTTCGAGATTGAGTTGGATGCATCTGTTAATAGCACATATTTCTGCTTGAAGGATGCTGGTGTACTTGCCCATAGGTTCTGAGTGCTTGGTTCTTGGCCCAAATACGCCCGCCCCTGCTCCCTCTCCAGTTCTCGAACCGTCTGTATACCACTTTATCGTGTGGCTGCCCAGTCCGTACATCGTGGATTCGTTGCTCCACTCTTTCTTGTTACTTAACTTTGTACTAAAGTTTTTCCCAAAGTTAAATCTCCTGATACTGTCGTCCCTGGGGACGGCCAGAAGGGGAAGTTTTTTTGAGAAGTGCATCGTATTCTCTCATACTAACACATTTCTCCCTTCCGATACCTTTTTCTGCCATCCTTAGGATCGTTCGCTGCGCATTTTGCTCCACTACAAGATGGAGCGGTGTTAGCTCCAAGAGTACTTCCATGGCTGCAGTTGGACACGTTCGCATGGCTCCAGTGATGCAGATGCACGCAAGTCTTTGCACTTTAGTGAGTGTCTCTCTCGTAGTGACTAGACTAGTTCGCTTTGTCCATGCTATTGCTTCATAAGTGATCATTGGTCTCACAATGGCAATGAACATCCATCTTAGAATATTTGGACTAAATCCCCAAGACTTACCCGCTAGGCTCCTGCATATCATTAGAGCACGGGTAGCTTTTTTGGATATCTCCCCTGTGTGTTTCTTCCACAAGAGTTTGCTATCTAGGTGCAATCCTAGATATTTCACTTCCTTTACCGGAGTCAGTATCGTGCCCGACAGTCGGATTGGCTTCAGTTCAAGTTTTCTCTTCCTCGTGAACGGTACTATTGTGGTTTTGGCCGGGTTTATATTAAGCCCAGCTGTGCTGCACCATTCTTGAGTTACTGTTAGGCTCCTTTGTATAATATCACATAGGGTTTCCTCGAATTTCCCCCTGGCAATCAATATAATGTCATCAGCGTAGGCTTGACAGTTGATTCCAAGGCTTGTTAATTTTTCAAGAAGATCGTCCACAACAAGACTCCACATTAGGGGAGATAACACTCCTCCTTGTGGGCATCCTCTTGTTGTGTTGACCTTGATAATTCCATGTGAAGTTTGAGTTTCTGCTGATCTTGTTCTCTGCAATTTATACATCCACTTAGATACTGTTCTGCTAACTCCCTTTCTGTCAAGGGCTCGTTTAATAGCTTCATGTGATACTCTAAGCATTAAGCAACCGAACAGTTATATCACAACTATGCCCTAATCCGCGCAATAAAAAGAGTGCGCGATGTTTGAGCACATTGGGAGTATACATATACATGTGTGTATATACGTACGATTTGGATAAGTCGGTCGGTTGGTCGATCTTATTCAAAAGCAATGAGGAAGCAATGTGTGAAGCAGTAAATCACAGCGAGAGCTGGGCAGTTATACTACAGAGCAATCACAATCTGCTCAGTAAGATGAATACAATGATAACTGAAAGTGATCGCAATCACAGTTTCTTCTCTGATTGCAGATACAACTCGAAAAGTAAGTTGTTGTGGTCCAAGCAGACAATGTGACGATGTAGCAAGCAACTTAAAGTTATGTACTCGTACGTGCTGGTTGATAAGGCATCAAGTAGATGCAGTAAGTACAAGGCCTGTGAACTGTCACCAGGAAGATGATTTTTTAGATAAGAATATGAAACGCGACATCTCCATGACTACTCTACGTATATAAGGATGACATGACTCTCCCCAAGCAGTGCTTCCATGGTTGCTGTATTTTTCACTGATGACTCTTTTTGAATTGTTCTTTTGAAACGAAGAGTATTTAACGATAAATCTGCAAAACTCAACGAACTGCAAAGTTTTCATTGACAAAACAAGTCTACAAGTTCAAATGAGTAACTTTCACTCCTTCCGGAGGTCTATTGTATTGCGTAAGCTTGTACGGTGTTACAAAATTTTATTGTCTTTTATTTCAGCAAATGTTTACACGAGATGAATGAAAGACAAAATTCATCCCGAAGGTCTGTACATAATACAATTTATAATTCGTTTAAAAAACGACACACATCTCCTCCTCCTCCAAATACACATTACGTTCGCCACTCAAAGACTGTTTTAAGACAAGTGATACTCGTATACAAAATTTACATGTTCAAGACAAATTTGTTTATTTAATTTTGTACGTAGAACGAGAAAGTAAAATAAAAAAAAAAAAAAACATTTCTCTCGGTGGAAGAGAACACATTTTTTTTTTTTTCACCAAAAAGTTTGCATCACTGTGTGTGAGTGTTCTCGTCGTCCTTAGGCGTTCGTTCAGAATTCCTTTCTTCTCCATGCGATTCGTTTGAAAAAAAAACACGTTTCCTTGTATTTTTTACGTCAGCCAGTAGTTAAACTAAAGAAGGAGGGTGGGTGTTGGTGCAGAAATAAAAACCATCCTTGACGTATCCAACAATTGAGATGGCATTATTGCTAAGTCGCGCACTCGGTATTCATTCGACGTGTGATATGTAATGCATATTTAATGCAGCGAGAAACTTTTAGTCGAGTTTCACAGTTCAGAATGGAAAAGTAGTGTTGTGTACCGACTACATGCGTCAGTGGCAGATAGCAATTAGGGGATGGATTTTTCAAAAGACAAACTTTTTTTGTTCCCTAAGCAATAAATACGTATGCACGTACGAGCGTACGTACGGTTCAAGGGTGTAAGTGTAAGATGCACAAGCAAAAGGGCAGAAAACAGTGATACGAAAAGTTCACGAGACTATGTTGTCGCGAAAAATGTTAAACAATTTTGACATGATTTATGAGGCTGCAGATACAAACGCCTACCAGAGGCGCGAGATTGCTTTTCTGTATAAAAACTTTGGACTGAGATTTATTATTTTTTGGTTTCATTTTAAGTCTACACTTGATTTTTTTTCTGAAGCTACAGAATAACCTGGAAGTCAAAGCAAAGACAGCAGGGTTGAGGATTAATATGGCCAAGGCAAAGGCTGGGTGCCTTACAACTTCCATCGCTCAAGTAATCATGCTGGACAGTAGCGCGACATAGTTGATAACTTTCTACACTTAGGAAGTATAGTCTCGGCCGCCAATGGTACCGAACTCGATATAGACAGTAGAATCGGAAAAACTAAAGCTGCGTTGAGTGCGTTGCTACGTATAGTAATGTTTACAACAGCAAGGCCCAGCTGCGCCTGTTCCGCTTTAATGTCGAGTCAGTACTACAAGATGTGGCAAAAGTAATTTCATAACGTGAATTGGCTGCCATTTTGTTAGAAATGAAAAAAATTGGGCTCCTTTTTTACGAAAACTTTATTTGAAGGTGTGAAATTGATGGCATTAAGTTGAAATGTCCATCCACAATGACCTCTTGAGGAGATGGACATTTGTGCTCGTTTTACGGCATTTTGAATAGTTGCTCGCAAAAAATCTGGCTCCAAATTGGTGATTTCTTCTTCAATGCTGGCTACCAAGCCTTGCAAGGTTTGTGGCTTGTTGTGGTAAACGCGAGATTTCAAAAAGCCCCAAAGGAAGAAGTCTGGCCCCGTCAGATCTGGCAATCTGACCGGCCAGTTCAAACTGCCGAACTGGGATTCAAAATCTCCAGCGTTTCCCGAGCTGTGTGAGTAGTGGCTCCGTCCTGCTGGAACCAACAATGCTCGAGATCCAATTCAGCAACTTGCGGCAAAAAAAACAAACTCGCTTAACATCTGTCTGTAGCGCTCACCAGTTACGGTTATGGTGGTGCCGTGCGTCGGCGTCCTCAAAAAATTAGGGCCAATCACTTTTTCATTGCAAATGCCGCACCAAACAGTCACTTTGAGGAAATGCAATGACTTTTTGTGCATTTTATGTGCATTCTCCGTGTGCACATGGTGCAGGACGACGAGGAAAACGACGCGAAATTCACGCTGCGTAAAAGCAACAGACCGGAAATTGGTCAAATAAGCAGTAGCAATAATTCCGCGTTCTTCAGGTGTGTATCGATCCATTGTTTTTGTCAACTAATTCTCTATCTGTCTACAACATAAATGTCAAAGCATAATGACATTTGACATTTGCAAAAATTATAGCCCATTCACATTATGACTTTTGCCTCATCTGTTACTATATGGATACTTGGAGAATCAACGCCATTGTCACTCGCAAATAATAGATGCCAACGTATCATGCGTAGAAATTTTTGACCTAATGGCATCTTAAACGAACACCTCAACTCAAGGATGAGTCAGAAATATGTTTCACAAAGGCAATGGATTGATCACACCTTGCGCCGCGAAATAAATTCCGTTGCCAAGCACGCTATGCAATGGAATCCCCTTACTGAATCTGGTAAAATTGGATGCATACGTGGCGCAGAACAGTTCAAAAGGAATTTAGAGCTTTGGTAATGAGTTGGAGAGAGTTGAAGCGCGTTGCAGAAGTCCGAACACGATGGCGCGCAGATTCTGTTGATGCCTTATGCCCCTTGAAGAGTGACAGGACAGTACAGAAAAACCGAACTTTCTTCTACTAACAGCAACACTGGTACTATAAGTTTCTATGTTTGACCCATGCAACGAGCCAATTCTGAAAATGGAAAGTCCTTCTAGGAATAGCTTTTACTCGATTCACGGCAAAGCACTCAAAACAAAGTGCATAGTAGAAAAACTCTCCGGTGGATAATCTGTGGTAGTGGAAATTGATTTTATGGAAAATTAATTCGAGGAAGCTACCCCTGCCAATAATGATTTCATGAAGACGCCATTTCATTGGAAGAGTTTATATATACATAGCTGGCAGGGACTACTTAACGCCTTACCTAGACTTCACAAGACCATTTTCTAGCACCTATCCGAGCAGGGAAGACTGGAAAAATGACAGAACTCCTAACGAGCGATCCTTAGCTGTTTACACCGATGGATCCAAAATAGAAATAGGTGTAGGCGCAGGCATTTTCTCTGAAACGCTTGGCCTCTCCATGTCAGCTCGGCTTCCGAACTACAGCAGCGTTTTCCAGGCGGAGGTCCTAGCAGTTACAATAGCATCTCATGAGACTGCGATGAGAGCAATACCACGAGAGGATATCACCTTTTTCATCGACAGCCAGGCAGCGATAAAAGCAATATCTGCTATAGAAATAAAATCGAAGCTTGTGAAGTGTTGTAGAGAAGAGCTCAAGGTTCTTGGAACACAGCACGAGGTAAAGCTATGCTGGGTCCCTGGTCATGAAGGCATACCAGGGAATGAGAAAGCCGATGAACTGGCTAGAGGGGGCTCAGCACTAAGCTCGGACCAATCCGACCCCTCGGCGTACATCCCGCCTTGCGTCCTTAAGCTCGAAGCAGGAAACAAAGCCATAACGGAGGCTAACAATAGGTGGACCTCTTTAGATACTTGTGTCACCACGAAGAAGCTGTGGCCTGCATTTGACAAAGTAAGAACCAATAGACTCATACAGAGGCATAGAAAATCCCTCTCTACTCTAATAGGAGTCATTACGGGGCATAATACCATGCGGTACCACATGAAAAAACTACGTGTGACTAGCGAAGACCTTTGTAGAGGCTGCGGCGACGAGGAGGCTCAGGAAGACACCGCCCACTTTCTCTGTCATTGCCCAGGCCTCTATCATTTGAGAAATAAGCTCCTTGGACAACACTTCTTTGAGAATCTAGAAGAGTTGTCCAACAGACCAATAAATGACATCGCAAACTTCACCAAATCCTCTGGATGGTTTGTATCTAGGGCACAGTGAGTACTTAGTTCTTTCTTTAGGATATTTACAAAGACGATATTTTTCCACGAGGAAGGGATTTCCTTTTGTATTTCCTTTCCCCCCATGGGTATCACAATGGGTCTATACTGACCTGAGTGTGGTGTGAAGGTTTTCTATCCCCCTACACCTGCCCACTTACCTAACCTAACGTAGGTGGCAGGGTCAGAGAAAATGTCCTTTTTCCTAACAATATAGCGCAGTCTTCACTTACGAGAATGATTATAAATTCATGACTTTAGAACATAGTCTGTACAAGAATACTCTGCTCTACTAGGGCTGATGGAAAATAGCAAAAAAAAAAAAAAAAACTGAAACCAGATTAAATCATTCCGCTTCCTGAGCAAATATAAAATTCATTGTTATATATGTAACTCACGCAGCGAAATACGTATGTACTCATACTAGAAGCATAGAAGAGTAGCTGTGGCCTCTTCAACAGAGTGGCATCATGTCGGAAAAGTTAACACCCAAAGAATGCGAAAAACTTAAAAAAAAAATCACGAAACAAACATACTCGTCCGTAGGTACAGTTATTTCGTATTTGAAGAAGGAGTATGATCACAACAAGCGAACCCCACCCGCAGATCAGTAGAAATACAGTGAAGTGGGAGGGTTATGATCCCTTGAATTTAAATCATAACCTCGTGGAAAAAGGAATAACAAGAAGGAGGGGACGCCGCAGGATCGGACCACAGTGCGTTAGGTTCAATGTTCGAATCCCAGAAAACAACAAAAAGTACCTCGGGGTCTTAATCACGAGTGATAAAAGAAGTAATGCAGAGTTATCATATAGAACTTGTCGGGCTGGATTAATTTTTAGAGAGATTGGCCTATCTATTATAAAGAAGGCTGAACTCAATGCCAAAGCTATGGTCAAATTCTCACTGAAATTCAGAAGATCTGGGTAATATAGTATTTCTTCGTGTTGTAACTGGAATAACTTGCACTGATCGAGTGCGCTACGCCAGAGTACGCGAGGCACTCCATGTCTGTTGTGAAACTACTTCTCCAAATGGAACAATGTATGCGTTGATGGTTGGGTTACGCACTGCCCATATACCCCGAAACAGGCCTCCAAGACGTGTCATGATTACCAAGCCATCAGGTAGGCGACCCCTTGGCATGCCTAAAAATAGATGGTTGGATGAATTCCGACATTTCTTCTTAGCCCATTTGAGAATTCGTTCTGTTAAGTAGCAGTCGATGGCGAAGAACCGAAAAAGATGTAGATTTCACGTGAGCATCCAACTCCAGGTCATTAAAAATAAATGAATGAGTGAATAATGTGTTTTAAGAAGAGTTCCATAACAGCACGTATTTAACAAGAAAAAGGTAGTTCTAGGATAGGATAGGTCAGGTTGTAGAGTGATTGCCTATGCTGATGACATTACTATTGCTGCATCCGGCAAGTACCAAGACCCACAGGGAAATAATCCCATATGCACTCTTTCAGCACACTCTATAGGTTTCCAAATGTAAATTGGGGATAAACCCTCATAAAACAGAACTTGTTCTCTTCGCGGGGAAATACAAAGTTCCCCTTAAAGATACTCCTACGATAAATGGCACTAGTCTTACCTTCAATGAAAATGCAACCTGGGTCCTATTTTATACAGTAAACTGAACTGGAAAGCCAATCTACTAGAACGCGTAAGGAAAGCTTATGTAGCTCTCTATTCCTGTAAAATGGCTAAAGGCAAAAGCTGGGGTATGACACCTTAAATCACTCGCTGTCTGTACGTGTCCGTTATCAGGCCTATCAGGCAAACTCTATGGCATGATCGTGTGGTGGCCTGCTCTTTGATAGGGCTGTCGACCTTACTCAACTAACTAAGGTGCGAAGATCTGCATGCATGTGTATTAGCGGTGCACTGAGAACTACTCCTTCTGCAGCAGTGTACATTTTGTTCCATCTCCTGCCCTTAGATATTGTTGGCAAACAGCCTCCTCGCAGTGGTCTAGATATCACATTGGCCACTCCTCCATCGTTGATCTTCTCAACGTCACCCATGAAAGTACGGACTACACCCTGCCGAAATTGAGATTTGATTGAAAGTTCCGTACGAGTATCCCTAAACGGGATGAATGAGACAACTCTCTGGGGGTTGGTGGTAATTCGGTTCACTTCTTTACAGATGACTCTAAGACCGAAAGTGGAGTGGGTTGTGGTGTTTCTCCGAACAACCTCAATCTGAGCATCTCTTTCCACCTCCCAGATCACTATAGCGTTTTTCAGGCGGTAATCATGGCGATTAAGGAAGCTCTGTCCTGGCTGAAGTTTAATGTAATATCTATCAGGGATATTATCATTTTCACTGACAGTGAAGCGGCAATCAAGTCCATGGAATCGTGCTCCTTCACTTCAAAAGCTGCCTTAAATTACTGTTTGTCTTTTACGGAGATAACAGGGCAGTTCAAAATTCACCTATGCTGGGTGACAGGCCACAGAGACATTTCGGTAAACTGCACGGCGGACGAGCTCACCAAACAGGATACAACTCTAAGGATTCTGCCTAACACGCAAGCCCTCGCTACATGTAAGCATCTACTAAAGCTGAGCCCTATTTGCAAGACTAACCTCAGATGGGAGAACGGCTCAACGTGTCATATTTCGAGACAGATCTGGCTTAAGCCGGACCAAAACCGTACCGCCGAGTTGGCGATCACAAATCAGCTACGTTATCGGTGTCCTCACTGGACACTGTCTTATAAGCCAACGTGCCAAAAGACTTGTACTCTTCTTCAACGACTTCTGCAGCTGTAGGGACGAGGAGGAGGAAACCATCCTTCACCTCCTATGCACATGTCCAAACCTATCGCGTAAAAGAATGCTCTATTTAAGGACCCCCTTCTTTGTTGACCTCGGTGATTTGGCGTCCTTAAGCGTCATGAGCATCCATCATTTATCAAAAGCTCTGGTTAGTTTTAATTAGTACCTGAGTGGTCTAATGGTAGATCCATGGCATCACAATGGACCTTGACTAGTCTAAGTGTATCTGCACTCTTGTACAGACAGCTAACCTAACCTAACCTAGTTCTGGTTTTAGCTGGAATTTTACACCACTGCACTTCTGTCAACCCTCACCAGGCCATGTGGCTAAATTTTCTTGAAGCCGATAAACTTTATTCCCAACGTAGCCACCCTCATCAGACTTAGCTTTAAGTTCCTAATTTCTCCTTAATAACGACTTTAAGTTCAGACTTTACTTCATTTCCTTTTGAGTTCACCGAATTCAGATTTTTCTTTCAGATTTACTTTAATGTAATCCATGTAATGAGACTCCATCTTCCACCTGACCGCACGGAAAATGATTATCTTAATGGATTTTCCATCTATAATCTCCCAGAATTCGTACTTCAAAGTTTCATTTCATTACAAATTTTTAATTTATATCCTCGCGGAACTCTGTTAGTTAAATTCACTGCAAATCAATAAATTCATTACTCACTACGCTCGTTACTTTCCAAAAGAGCCACCCAAGGCAACTAGGGTGTGCGCTTATTTCCACATTTTCCGAAACAATTCCCATGAAATGAATCTACGTATCGCAGTAAAATGCTAGTAAAGGAATATTTATGTTCCTTATAGTCTCCTTTTTGTTTTTTTTTTTTTTTTTTGAGAGAAATTTCAAAATCATTATCCAATTTTCTTGGCATATTCTCTCTCATTAGACGAAGCCTTCCAAATGGTACGCTTGCCAAAGAATGAAATACGTACATGGGAGTAGAACTCCCAACACAAGACGTGTATATAGATTTCAATTCAATGATTGCAAGGACATTTATTTTTTTTTTTTCGGGGAAAATTCCAATTTATTTGAAATTTAATAGAGAGACACGAGAAATAAAGTTGCGCAGTTCAGTGAACAATTTCATTTAAAATTTTGCAAAGGGAAGGTACATAGGTAATCAAAAAGGAATCCCCTGTTGACGAAGAGTATCGAAATGAAATGAAGGTTACTTAGAATTTAGAAAATTATTCGTCTCTATACCGATGGGGTAATCAAAGGGAATCAAGTTTCTCAAATGCGTCGTTGTTGCTTTGAAAAGGACATTACTTGTCATTTGATTTGCCTTTAATAGTGAACATCTTTGTCTGTAGCAAGGTGACCCTAGGTGGATGGAAACCGATAGACACCATAGAACAGTCATGAGATTTTCAAAATGTGCATTAGGAAAACAACATATGAGTACGCAAACAATATATAAACAGGTGCGATGTACACCTTAGAAATAGAGTTCTAGAGTAGTTGTTCGATTTTTAATAATTTTAGGGTTGCCATCTGTTTGTCTTATCTCTAATTCGCTCGATGTAGATGCATCTATATACGTCTTATCATTCCATTCTTGTTATAGGGTACAGAAACGTGGACTTTGTCAAGATGATGAAAGCTCTATTAGAGTCCTTGAGCGAAATAATTTTCGGAAGATCTGTGGTCGTATCTGCGTTGACGGCATAGAAAATTAAATCATGGACTACAGGGTGGACTAAGAGTCAATATTGGTGATCAATCTCTGCGTCCATCTGCCTTTGTCAGAAAACTCCCATCTCTCTTGGCATTCTTCGAGGCTTCCTCTTGGTGGTACTTCACTTCAGTGTCATTTCGACTCGTCACTGTTGACACCATTGTCCTGCTGGCATGATATTTCCGTTCAGTTTCTTTAACGAGGAGATCTATTGGCACCATTATAGTTACTACGCATGCCGCGTCTTAGGAGGTTATTCAAAAGACGCTACATACTCTTAAGATATTGGTTTTTTAGACCGCCTCCGTCTTCCTTCAGTACGATTTCGTCTTCATGGCACCTGCCCTGATGTAAAGCATCATCGAAGTCGCAACTCTTGCTAAGAGTTAAGAGTCTCTTCTTCTGCCTGGGTCCTCCAATATTTGACATGATTTTTGCCAGGGCAGCTGTTGTTCTTGCTAAGAGCTAAGAGTCTCTTCTTCTGCCTAGGTCCTCCAATATTTGGCATGATTTTTGCCAGGGCAGCTGTTGTTCTTGCTGCCTTCGCAGCTGCGTGTTGCAGATGTTGCTTAAAAGTGAACTTTGAAACTATAGTAACGCCAAGGTACTTTAGCTCTGGTTTGGAAGATACAACCTGGCCATCCACAGTTACTCTTATAGTCTCCATAACTCGCGTGCTGCTGATGAGCACTACTTCGGTCTTTTTCTCTGCTAGTTTTAGGTTCACGTTTACTAGCCAGTTCTGTACCATCCCGATTTCTTCATTACATTCGTGCTCCAACTCTTCGAGAAATTTGATCACTACAACGATCGCGATGTTGTCGGCAAAGCCAATTATTTTCGAGGACCTCGGGATTCGAAGTCTGAGGACGTCATCGTACATTCGATTCCACAGTAGTGGACCTAGTACGGATCCTTGGGGGACACCGCCTGTGACGTTATAGTGTCTCATATCGTCGTCGGTGTAATAGTGCAGTATTCTGTTTCTAAAATAGTCCGTCATTGTTTTCTGCAGGTACTTTTCTGTAGTCCGGTACTCTCTGGGCGGTAAATGCTCGCAGAATATTACTCCAGTTTGCGGTGTTGAAGGCGCTCTTCACATCCAGCGTTATGATTGCACAGTAATGTTTGTGTGGGCGCCAATTAATTTCTATTTTTAATGCAATGTTTGGGATTGCATCGACCGCAGGTGCTTTTTGGTCCTTGATGTTCTTGCAGACTTGTAGGACTTCTAC
Source organism: Brachypalpus laphriformis (assembly GCA_945910035.1). Classification (NCBI taxonomy): domain Eukaryota; kingdom Metazoa; phylum Arthropoda; class Insecta; order Diptera; family Syrphidae; genus Brachypalpus; species Brachypalpus laphriformis. Next base: position 44,545,092 of record OX246756.1, read on the forward strand.
TAATGAGACGAGAGGTATTCGTAACGCCCCCGTCGTGGTTCTCCTCTCAGTTTGTTCCTCTATTTCCTGTTGTTGTAGAAAAAGCACAGAGACCACGTTTTCGAGAAACGCTGTGGACGCGGACGAGTATTTTATGCCACCCTTCAACTTTATCGTAACCACTCGGTAGGCTTTTCCCGACGGATTTTGATTAGCTTCATTGCACAGTTCTTCAAGCTTTTCTTTTTACTGTTTTTAATTGCAGCTTTTAAGTTTCTTCGGGCGTGGAGTTCTCCGTGGCTGCTGTGTTTCCCGGAATTCTGGTACAATCGGCGCGTCCTGTGGCATTCAGAGCGCAGTCTGGCGATCTCATCATTCCACCAGTATTACTGGGTTGCAAGTTTGCTGTTTTCTTTCGAAAAAGCCTTCAATAATGCTTTTAAAGTTGCGTGTCCGGTCAAATACAGCAAAAAAAACCTTCCCTCCGTGGTGGAACGAAGAACTCTCTAACCTCAGGAAACTGACTAGAGAGACCTTCAATATCTGCTACAAGTGCAAATACTGGCAACCTTACACGGACAGTCTTAAAATATACAAAAAAGCTATCAGAATGGCCAAGAAACGGTCCTGAATAGAATATTGCCAATCAATTGATACCCTCAAAGACTCCGCTAGACTCAGCAAGATTCTATCGAAGGATCATTCCAATCCATCTCTCCTGAAAAGGTTGGATGTTAAGTGGACGGAGTCAACTGCAAAATCCTTAAAGATCTTGATACACACCCACTTTCCCGGATGTAAAGACAGTTACACAGAGCCTAACAGTTCGCAATGCCTGCAATCCTGGGAACATATAATACCCATTATTACCGAAGAAAAAATCTCCTGGGCCATTCGCAGCTTCGCCCCTTATAAATCGCCAGGCCCAGATGGCATTCTGCCCATTATGCTACAAAAAATGAGGTAGCAATTCCATGGCTCGTACCGATTTTCAGGAGCTGCATCCTAAATAACCATATACCCCATTCATGGAGACGGTTGAGAGTGGTTTTCATTCCGAACATGAGAACGCGAAAGATTTCAGACCAATCAGTCTGACCTCCTTCGTTTTGAAGACCGTTCTAGAGAACCATCTGTGAGATACAATCGAGTCATCTCTCTCCAAATCCCAACACGCATACCTCAAAGGAAGATCTATAGAAACAGCTCTTCATGAAGTAGTGCGAACAATAGAAAAAATCCCTACAGTATAAGGAATACACTTTAGCTACATTTCTAGACATAGAAGGAGCTTTTAACAATGTACACACTGAAGTAATTCTAGAGTCCCTCACGGAGCTGGGCATAGAAACCTACTTAAGTCAATGGATAGTCTCTATGCTCAGCACTAGAATTATTCAGGCATCTCTAGGAAACAGCAACATAACCAAATTTGCCAGTAGAGGAACGCCCCAAGGTGGAGTCATCTCACCTCTACTATGGCTAATAGTCATGAATAAAATCCTTTTATGCTTAGACAGAGAAAGAATTAAAGTAGTTGGGTATGAGGACGACATGGTGATTTTAGTGTCGGGACTTTTTGCTCCCGTGATAAGTGAGATCATGGAGAGTGCTTTAAGTAAAGTCACCGCATGGGCCAGAAAGTGTGGACTTGGAGTCAACCCAAATAAAACTAAACTGATGCTTTTCACCACAAAAACCAAAATACCCGAATTCAATCTTCCTCGACTAAACGGTAAGATACTCTCCTTATCCTCCAGTGCTAAGTACCTAGGAGTTATTCTAGATCCTAAACTTAACTGGAAACCAAACATAGACGAACAAGTAAAGAAAGCATGTATAGCCTTCTATGCCTGCAACAGAACATTCGGCAAAAGATGGGGCCTGAATTGACCCTGTGGATGTACACAGCCATAGTACGCCCAATCCTTACCTACGGGTCGATATTATGGTGGCCGGCCCTTAAAAAAGCCTATAACATAACCAAACTAAAGAAGGTGCAAAGAGCAGCATGCATAGGCACCACAGGCGCCCTACGGTCAACTCCGTCAGACGCTCTAACAGTCCTGCTACACCTTTTACCCCTAGATCTACATATCACAAACATCTCAGCGCACAGCGCAATCAGACTCAGAGAGTCCAAGTGATGGACTGCGAAACCCTATAGACACAGCAATATCCTAGATTCTCTACCAGGAGAACTCGTATCGACTCCAACAGACTACATCATCCCCACATTGAACTTCACAAAGCGTTTCGATGTACAATTCTCTACAAGAAAAGATTGGCAAGATGGACAGGCAACCAGTGGTTTCGATCTAACAGTCTACACCGATGGGTCAAAAATGGACTGTGGGGTTGGTGCGGGTGTTTTCTCGGAGTCCCTGGACATCGCAAGATCGTATCGACTCCCGGACGCTGCCAGCGTCTTTCAAGCGGAATTACTCGCCATTCGCGAAGCCTGTCACCAAATCAAGTCACACACAAATACACTACCAAGGCAAAGAATCACTATTTTAATTGATAGCCAAGCTGCTATCAAAGCCATTGTCTCGGAAACCATTTCCTCGAAATTAGTACTAGAATGCCGACAGGAGCTGGCCTCGCTAGATGGCCAATGCATGGTGACCCTAGTCTGGGTTCCAGGCCACAGCAACGTTGATGGCAACGAACATGCTGACGAACTGGCCGGGCGAGGCTCAGCCCTCCACTGCTCACTTGCGGAACTTGTTCACACCCCGCTCGGAGCAATTAAGGCAAACATCTCCTCAATCTTTCTTAGAAAAGCTAACCTTAAATGGTCTAGGTTAACGAACTGCGTGATATCCAGAAAGATGTGGCCTAACTACAACAAGACCAAAACAACCGACCTATTGAACAGAACGTGCAAAGACATTGTCCGTATAATCGCGATAATCACGGGACACTGGCCGGTAGGAGATCACGCAGCCAAACTAGGTATCCCATATAATTCACACTGCCGTAGCTGCAACATAGCCACTGAAAAGGAAACAACTATCCGCTACATGTGCACTTGTCCAGCACTAGCTAGGGCTAGACATCAAGCATTAGGCAAACCCTTCTACAATTCACTTGAGGAGATGTCGGGTAAAAACATAAATGAGCTAACCCTCTTCTTAAACTCCACAGGCTGGCTCTAGATTGTCCTCACCAACACACATCAACATCCAAGGTCGCATGAGTCGTGGTATCAAAACGACACAACTGTGCTAATTGGGTCTCTGTTTTACAGAACCGCCACTTCTATCTACCTGCCTACCTTGCTGTTTTCTGCTATATGGAAGCATCACAAGCTCTTGTCAGTCCTCTCGAGAGCTGCTTCGCTCTATCGGCAGCAGGTCTGTAGAGGGATCTAAGTCGTCTATAAGTTTCACCAATTGACGACCGATTTTCAAAGTCAATTTAGATAATTGGGTAGCTTTGTTCAAGTGTAAACCTATTCATGATGATTTGCCAGACTATACTGAACATAAAAGTCAAAAAGAGCGGACAGAATGACAGGTCGGTTTGAAAGTTCTATCCAACTTGTGCTTAGCCAGCTCTACAACGTAAATGATATCGATTGGTTTTCTTCTAAGAAAAAAATTATATTTCAACTACATTACCAATCAGGATCTCTTGTTCCAAAAAGTAAGTAACTCCCGACAAGGCTTACCTGAAAGAAAAAAGAGAAAAAGGTCAGATAAAGCAAACACTTTACAGATACATTCATACACTTTTAATCTATACAAAAATCACATACTCGTACAGTAAAAATCAAACATTATACTTAAATACCAATTTAATTCAACTGACACGCCATTCATTTAATTATCCCGGCAATAACCATAATCTGTCGTACTATTCGTAAAACCTGACGCAGAAAAACGCGCCGCCCGCACACACAAGGCCGTGATTTTTATTAAGCTCTTTGCCCACCACGAGCCGTTTGAATATCTCTCCAGTAAATCCATTAAATTGTATTTTTATTTATTTTTTACTGAATCGACGCAAATCATAACCAAGTCAGGACGAGAGAGAAAAAATATATAACATACATATATCAATTTTCCGTATTTCATATCTCTCTAGCAAGGACCAACAAAAATCGTAGACTTGCACACCCCGGAGACGGAAATTGCTTCGGAGAAAAAGGTTTCCGTTCCAAAAACAGGACGAGATAGGCAGAAATCTCTTGTTGAAGTTGAAGGACAAATATACTCGTATTTTTTTTTTCTCTCCTTGTACCCACACACTTCAATCGGCGAAGAGCGTCTCGCAGGAGCAGCAAAAAAAAAAAAAAAAGTGACAGGAATTCGATTGGATAATTCCATTTTGATGCCCATCCACCCCCACTTCACCCACTTCACTCGATCTGAAGCTAAGGAAAAAACAATAATTTTGTTAGCAAACCCATAAAAAAAAATTGTGTATGCTCCCGTTTTTCTACCACCACCACCACCATAACACAAAGGACGAGAGATAAGAAGCAAATCCCTTTTTTATATTCTCAATATTTTCTTAATGCAATAAATCAACCTCCTGATGGGTGGTGACCTTGCCACAAAACGCGCGAGCTACGAGCAAAAACACACCAAGATTGATATTTCGTCCTTAAAAAGGATTCTCAATGAGAAGAGAACAAAACAAAGAAGAAGAAAAAATCCCTCTGTCAAGCATAAATAAAAATAATATAAGGAATTGGTGGAGAAGAAATCACTTCATTCCAGAAGGTCATGCTTTTCAAGGACACCACGTATATCCTTCGCATCTCAAGCAGGAGTGGGGAGTTCTTATTTTTGCCGACACGTAAGTTTAATTGAGATTTTCGCTTCATTTTATATCCCTGGCGCATAAAATTTCTTCAATTTCCATCCAAAATTAAGCCACCCTCTAAAGGGTGTTTTTTTTATTATTATTATAACCACCAGCCAGAGAGGACCAATGAAACAAAGGAAACAGAGGAAAGGATGAAAGGTGGAGGGCGTCAAAAAACGAGACCAAATAAATCTCATACATTATTCACATTGTTTGTTGGTTGTCTGATGTCTGCTACTGCTACACAAGTCCACACACAGGAGGACGAGAGGGGCTTGCATACTTAAACTATACTTGAGGGGGTTTTCATAGAGAGACAGCAGCAGTGGCACCCTTGCAGACACGTTTTGCATTTTCACCCTTTCAACTGAGGTCTCTTGGCAAATAATACACACAATCGACTGGCATCCTTTGTTTTGTTCACAAGCAAACACACACACACTCGAATGTTTTTTTAGTTTCAAAATCTGGAGCCATAGTTAGATGCGTATCCTTTTGCATAGTTTTAAGAATTTTTTTCAAACTTAGTTGCTGGAGACAAGAAACCCCTTCAATGTCAATTTAATGTGTGATTAAGAGGACTTAAATTATTATAGCCATTGTCCCTCGTTGTGTGTGTGTCTCAAGGATCAGGACTCTGATAAAGGGACCACAGACAAAGGACGAAGATCACATCTCATACATTGTTTTCGTCGACTGAATGGTAAAAGGTAGTTAAAATAGAGCTGGGTCCTTTATCCTGGGGTTTAATTAAAAACGACTTTAAAATCTTCGCTTTCAGATCGGAGAATAGTTGAAAACTGAATTCACCCGCATGAATTGGATGGAAGGACATAATGATTGGCATGTAAGGGTGGAGGAAAAGTCCTGGCTTTTGTGTCTCAATGTCACGAACTAATGTTTGGTAGCAGACATTTTATTGCGCGTAACATCGTTGAAAGGACATTTGGGAGAAGTACACCCACAGCGATGGGAGTTAGAGCGAAATGGCGTTGCAGAAGCATTACGATGCGCAAGAGGACGTAAGATAGGTAAAACAGAAATGTTTACGGAGGAACAAGCCTGGAATATTGGCATGACTGTGTGTCCCTTTATCAGCAGGACTGTGTGCGACGTAGCAAGTTGAGCAACGTTTATGATGCACAAATCTGGAGAACAAACTTGCTGGAACTATAGGTAAGAACCACTTGGCTAATTTATTTATGGCGACCAAACGATCTTTAGAGATTGAGGATTCCCTTCAACCAAGTGCCTGCAAGGAAGTAAGTTCATTTCTTGTACCAAGCATGTCGGGAGTCAAAAAATCGAAAGGGTGGAAGCAGGTGAATGAAATTGAAGCTCTTCAGAATCTGTACTCGTTGAGGGTTTTGGGAAGACGAGTTGCCACACAAATAAGCAGCAAAGCAATAAACGGGTACTCGGCAATAAAAATTGGATCATGATCATCTACGGGCCAAGCAAAATCAAATCAACAATTTTTTAAAGCTTACACCAACGCTGTCAACATTGTCTTATATGAGCACGAGGACAAAATGACCAAGAATAATATTCTTCTTCTTCTTCTTCCTTTAATCAGCGAGATTATGATCCGAGAATAAGGGATCGCAACCCTCCCACTTCACCGCATTTCTACTGATCCGCCTGTGGGGTTCGCCTATTTGACCTCAGAAAATATCGGCAGGCCTGCCGATTTTGGATCACTCGGTTACTGAGGCCAATGAAATGCCGATGTCGTCGCATTTGTGTGATCCAGGCGTTTATAGGCCTACCTTTCCTACATCGCGATATTGCCTTTTTAACAGGGTTCAAACGATCTCTTCTTTGAACGTGGCAATACCAGCTGAGCCAGTCGCGGTCTATTTTTTGTACGATGGTTTTCTTGATGTGAAAGCTTCCACGTATCTTCGAACTTCGGCCAAGAACAATATTAGGCGACGTAAAAAGCGAAATCCTTCGACTTACACCGATTAAGAAGCATGAACTTGCCGTATCGTCCTAGGAGCAAAAGGGCCTTCAAGAGGCCAGTATTTTAGATTAAAGAAAAGATTGTTGTCCACCAATCTAAAAACCTGATTTTGTGAAAAAGTATGTTGGCAACTGAAGCGTACAGTCTTTATCTACTATTCGATAATTTGTCACAAGAGCATCCAACATTTAGACGACACATGACTCTAAACGGCGACATCCGACTACATCACATCCTACTATGACTTCAATAGGAACATACCGATTCTGTTTCTTTGCAGAGAAGACTGATCATGAGATCACATTCTTCACTGATGACTCAAAAATGAAGTCTGGTACAGTAGCAGGTTTCTATTAAGAAACACTGCACAAGTCCTTCAGACTACCGAACACATGTAGTGCCTTCCAGGCAGAAATCCTTTCGAGAGAGAGCGGGCAATATTTATACAGGAAAGCTTCACCGTAATGGAAATAGCGATCTCGGTAGCCAGTCAAGCTGTTCTTAAATCCCTAGGTTCAAGTTAGCTCACTTAGACGACATGGGAACTACCCAGATGAATATATGAATCTGAGAAGTTCGCTTTATTCGTTGTTTTGTAGCTCATCTGGATGCAACTGCCATAAGCGCCGCCTCATTTAAGAGCCACTGCAGGACAATCGCACAGCAGGTGGCGAATAGATTCCACTTCTTCTTCGTCCATGCAGCTTCTGCAATAGAAACTATAGGGTACACCAAGCCGGACTGCATGGTTTCCTATCATGCAGTGTCCATTCAGGACGCTGACAACAGTTCGTATGTCCTTGCGACTAAGTTCTAGTGGACTGTTAGATCTCTTCTTATCGTAGACTGACCATACCTATCTAACTAATCCACACCAGCGTGTATGTATTACCTTTCTTGAGAGATGCTGTCTCTATTTCACTGTATAATGTGCTAAGGGGTGTGGTAGTCCCAACAAAAGCATATGAAGGGTTCATGGTCTCATGCTCTTCTTCCTGGCTCGTCCACTTTTTCGTTTCCAGAGATGTCCAAGTGTCAAAAAATCCGTCGGATTAAGAACGATCAATCAATCAATTAGCAGGCGATAAACTAATGGACGTACCAACATAGAATGGAATAGAATAGCGGGCGAATTGACTAAACTGGAGTCAAGAGTGTGGCTAGTAACTCTATACTGCCATCGATTAGGAATCTGTACCACACGATTACTGACATAGTGAAAAACAAGACCTCGAGGCGCGATTGCGTTACATCTCGTACACTATGGCCACAATTTTATCTTAACAGAATGCAGGTTCAACTACAGCTCTATCCACATACTCACAGGACATTGTGCCATCGGAACTATGCTCTGTAAATGGCAAGCGATATCTACATAAGCTGCGGAGGCGACGAAAAAACAGAATCGATACTAAATGTATTATGCTACTACCCAGCTTTCGAATGGCAAACGACTAACAAAGGTCTCGTAGGGGCAGCATCTCCCGATAGGTGTTGGTCCGCTAAGTAACGAGATAGAGCCACTGGAGCCGAAAACCTAGCAGCTCTGTTAGTAAGCCCTACACCCACCTCCTCGTGGTGCCATCTGGGGATTTCTTCGGAAATTGCTAACGGGAGAGGACGAATGGCGAGCTTCCTGCGCCAAAAAACAGGATAAGTGTCGGTTGGTCTGTGGACCAGCGAGCCGCAACCGTAAAAAAAAATCTTGCTCCGAAACGGAAATCAACTCCTCGGATACGGACGGATAATTTGATGACGACCTTTGGCTATCGAACACGGACAACGATCGGATTCTGGAACGCTAAGACCCTCCTGGACTCACTTAAGAAAGGGCCTTATAACGCCAGATTCCTCCAATTAGAACGCGAATTCGCGCGGTATAAAATCGACATCTTAGGGCTGTGCGAGATAAGATGGTACGATGCTGGGGAATACATCTCCCCAACAAAAAGCACTCTCATGCTTTACTCTAGTAAACAAGCTGGAAGTGCACGGAGTTCTGGCGTAGGACTTATGCTAACTCCAGCAGCACGTAGTAGCCTCATATCCTGGAAACCCCACTGTGACCGGATATTGACAGCTAGGTTCCAGAGTAGGGTTAAAAAAATTACCATCATACAGTGTTATGCTCCGACTCTAGACGCGACTGAAGATGAAAAGCATGATTTTTATAGCCACTTAGGCGCCGCCTACAACCAAACGCCTAATTGGGACATCGTAATGGTGATGGGAGATCTCAATCCCAAGGTGCGTAGCGACAACACCATGCTTAAGCACGTGATGGGAGTTCACGCCGTGGGAGACCGTAATGACAATGGTGAGCGGTTTGTGGACTTCTGCAATACCAACCGCCTAGTCATCGGATGTACGCTGTTTAAGCACAACATCTGCCATAAGATCAGTTGGGTCTCTACTGATAGACAACGAACATCCAACCAGATCGACCACATTGCGATCAGTCGCCGCTTTAGAAATTGTCTCCTGGACGTCCGAAACCTACTTAACATCACCAGGTCTAATATTGAGAGGCTCAATGTTCCCCAAGTGCGTCAACAGTTCAGGGACCATCTTGCCTTAGAAGCAGAAGCAATCAGCAGTATATTGCAAGATAACGTGGATGACCACTGGAGTGCTGTGAAAAATGCTTTTGCCACTGGGGCACGCACGTATGTCGGTAAAAAGCAGAAACACCACCGCACATGGCTTACTACAGACACCTAGAGACGGATCGATGAGCGTACAGCAATCAAGGCTCGGATTGCAGCAGCCTCAGCAGGAGAGAGAACCGAGCTTGAAGCCCAATACCGCGCGAAGAAGAAAGAAGTGCAGAGTAGTGTGAAACGTGACAAACGTCAAGCAGCTAGTAGGTGCGACAGTAGGACTGTTTACAGCATCACTAAGGAGCTCATTGGTGGTTGAAACTCCAAACAACATCCAGTGAAGAGTCTAGACGGTAAACTTCTGATTTCGGATGAGGCTCATCTCACTAGATGGAGAGAACATTTTGCTACAGTGTTAAATCACTTAGACGATAGCGGTATGATCTCGAATTCGAGTGAGCAGGTCGAAGTAACAAATTCCCGAATTTGCACCGCACCTCCCAGTAAAACCGAGATAATAACAGCAATCAAGTCCCTCAAGAAGAACAAAACGGTGGGTATTGATGGCATCCCTGCTGAACTATTTCGAGCGGCGTCAAATACATCGGCAGTTCTGCTCCATCCGCTAATACGGAGAGCTTGGGATAGCGAACAATTTCCACAGGAGTGGAAAAGGGGGATGATCATTAAACTTCCAAAGAAGGGGAACTTCATGGAGTGCGGTAACTGGAGAGGTATATGCGTTCTTCCAGCCGTGGCCAAAATAATAGCTAAAATAATTCTAGAACGAATTAAAGAACATTTAGATTCAACTCTCGATGTCGAACAGGCAGGCTTCCGCGCTGAATCCTCCTGCATCGACCACATAAACACCTTACGGATCATTATCGAGCAATGCGTTGAGTATAAGTCGCCGCTACATTTAATGTTTATCGACTTCGAGAAGGCTTTCGACAGCTTGAATCGAGATGCTATCTGGTTGGCCTTGCGCAGGAGAGGCATTCCAGAAAAACTTATAGCTATTATCAAGGCTACATATGAGGGCGGCAGGTGTCACGTCGTGCACAATGGTAAGGTGTCGGAGGACTTTGATGTCCAAAGTGGAGTACGTCAAGGGTGCATACTGTCCCCACTATTGTTCTTGGTGGTTATCAGCGATGTACTCCGTGCAGCATTGACGGAAGCTAATTCTGGAATTCGTTGGACTATGACATCTTACCTTAAACACCTGGATTACGTTGACGATGTTTGTCTACTTTCACATCGGATAATGGATATTCATTTGATGGCCCAAAATCTAGAAGCTGAGGCAAACCAAGTGGGGCTAATAATAAACACAGCCAAAACAAAAGCCCTGAGCACTTCTAATACCCGCGCTCAACTTAACATTGCCGGACAGGAAGTCGAGAAAGTTGATAACTTTCTTTATTTAGGAAGTGTGGTCTCAGCTAATCGTGGTGGTACCAAACTGGATGTGTGCAGCAGAATCGGGAAGGCTAAAGCTGCGTTCAAAATGCTATCTAAAATCTGGAAAAGTAATGTTATCAGCTTAAGAACCAAGCTGCGACTCTTCCGCTCCAACGTAGACTCAGTGCTGCTTTATGGGTGCAGTACTTGAAAGGTGGACACCATTAACACACGCAAGCTGCAAGTCTTTGTAAACAAATGCTTAAGAATCATCTTGAGGATTTTTTGGCCGAACCGCATCTCCAACGAACAACTTTATCTGAGAACGGGCCAAGAACCTATAAGCATTACTATACGAAGAAGAAAGTGGCAATGGATTGGACACCTCCTACGGCGCGAAGACAACTCTATTGCGAAATACGCCATGCAGTGGAATCCACTCACCCAGGCAGGCAGAACAGCGGAACGCCCTAGGCAAACGTGAACAGCTGACGCGCAGAACAGCTGACGAGGAATCGAGCTCTTTAGGAATGAGTTGGAGGCAGCTCAAACGAGTTGCAGAACTTCGAACAAGATGGTGCGCAGGCGTGGTTGACGCCCTATACCCCCCGAGGGGTTAAAGGATTTAAGTAAGTAAGTACTATCCGGCTTTACAAGAACGCGCTCTAAACTCCCGTTTCTTTGAAAGCACAGAAGGGCTAGTACAATCACAAGTCACAAATTGGCTCAGGAGCTGGCAAGAGGATACTTTTTTTTGTAACCATAGTGTGACCAGGATTCAATAAAAGAAGACATAGAGACACACGACCCTTATCCGCCATATTCCATGGATAAAGCGTTCTATGTGTGTGTAGACCATTGCAGCAGTTGCAGTAACGGGAAAGAAATTACTTTTGCCGCTCCAGCTAAGAAAAGGTGAGAAAAACTTCCGTAAAATCGCTGAACATTAGACGCATCGGGTTGTCTTTCACAACGCAGCCTTTAAATTTGCATGGATAGGTTCAAAATCAAGGAAGGAGTCGGTACCAGAGTTTTCTCAGAACATCTCCACATTCACATTGCTTTTAAACTCTGCAGAGTACTTCAGATTTGAATCACCGCAGTTCGCCAAGCCAGTAACTGGATAGCGATTAATATCGTCGATGGACACAACTAAATCAATGCAATACCGCTAGGCTACTCTGACCAATATTAGATCGAAGTAGGTCTACCGGACTTCTGAAACATAGCAGGAGAATCTTTCCTAAACTAACCATCAGAAGGGATTCTCAAAGACTGGATACTCCCTATATTAATTTCGGCTGGAGCTGCAGAGATGGAGAAGAGGAAACCATCGCATATTTCCTAAGCAGGTACACTGCGCTCGTTTAAAGAGCTATACCAAGGGGAGACCAATTCGACGATCTAATGATGTCAATAAAGTCCGCAACAGAGTTAAACTCTTCCACCGTAAGTAGAGGGACCTTTCTCTGATCAAAGCGTACCTTATCGAGGGTTACTCGTAGCTAACATATCCTCACTGGGCACAACTCTAAACGGTGATAGATAACCCACTCAAAGGTTATTTGACGAAGAAGTAGATACTCCACACTTTCTTCGTAATCATCTACATACTCGTATCTTCAGTTAGTAACACTCTTTTGTTTCATTTTATAAAAACAAAAGACTGTGGATAGGCTTTCGTGCCTAAACAGGATTCGAACTAGTACAGCTCCAAGTCCACCCCAGACCATGTCCTATTTGGTTTCTACACATCGCTTGGTATGAATATCTCTGTCAAAGTGAACTATGCCTGACGATCTTTTCTTGGCCAGCCCACAACTGAAATCCTCCACACAGATCTAGGGATATATTATGTCTCACACCAAAACACGTAGTGTCTCAGCCATGCAAGCTGTGGTTTAGATGCATAATTAGAAGCTTACTAGCTTGACCAGTGGTTAACCCACCACTTTGCAACTGATGAACGACGATATTCTTAGCTTTCGTCAAGCTCACAGAAGTAAACCCGGTGACCGTGTCCTCAGCATAGATTTGCCCAACGGTTCAGCCAATTCCGCTTCCCATTTCCCATTTTATACCTCCTTCGCCTAAAAGAATTCAACTTGTGAAGAAAGGGCCGCATGGGCCGCCGTACTTTTGCAAGGTGGGCACACATAGACGCCACCACAAACTACCATCTGCCATCCCCCACCTTCAGCATGAACGTCAGAACGGTCATCCCAACACTGCGTAGACGGTGAGGCCATCAACGCGCATAGTACTTCAGTTTTAACTGACGGGTCCAAGACAAACGAAGGAGTGGGTTCGCGTAGTGCAGGGTGCACCTATTTAATCTAACGTAACCTACCTCCTTCGTCAGCAACCGTTTGACACTTCCTTGATCAATGAATGTCTTGAGCATTCACAGTCGCATGCTTGACATCCTCATCCAAAAGCTAACTTATTTTGTCTCACAATCCGTAGCTTTAGTACAATATAAGGCCGTGTGTAAAACAAACCTCCTGCAATGTCCTCGTCGCAAATTCTGATGTTCGTTTAATTGTTGTCGAGGTACATCAGTCCAAAGATCAAACGTCTGTCAAGGACACCGCATCAGAATTATACTTCTCTCGAAAAAAAAAAAGTACCTAAGAACCGCAAACTGACCATCCCATTCACTCGCCTGTCCACCCCTTCTCTTAAATAATTAAATCCATCACACCCTTGGCCCCGGAAAATCCGTTTGCTTGTATTTTTATGAACGAAAGTTATTTCCTGTTTAACAACCCGTGGCCATGACACCACACCACGGTCCACCAACTTATCCCATTAGCTAAACACTGTTAGATTGAATTTTAAATTTAATTTTATGTGCGAGTGTTTTTCATTAAATTACCACACATAATCAGGTTTCGCCGCACATGACTCATGGACTCATGGTGCCCTAACGAAATTTAAGCTCATTAATCCAGGAAATGTTTATTCAAAATCAATCCCCGCATCCTACTCTCCTTGGAATGTATCTTGACTAGTTTTTTTTTTTTTTAACTAATTTTCCCATAATTATAGATGCCAACCAAGTATGTAGCTACCATCCCCCCTATTACTTCTTTATCTACGTCGTTACCAGTATACCAGGCAAACACTTAACCTTAGTATGGTTCCTTTAGTCGACTCTCTTTCTCTTGAAAAAGGACTCGTGTATGCATATGAGTGTGTATAGTGGAATGCTTCCTGGAGTGTTAACGTAAAACCTCTCATGAAGTTACAATACTCACGGACATACCACCCACCAGAAAGACGCAACGATAGTCATCCTGGATTCGATAGTGGTATATGTTGGTTCCTTACAACAACAAAAAAGGACGATGCAAAAAAAAATGAAACGACGACTTGTGCCTTGAAGGCGAAAAAAGTAATAAAAAACAAAAAAAAAGAAGGAACAACAACTTTGCTAATTCACCCCCGCTACCTAGTCGGTTCTGGTCCTGGGACGAAAAGGATATACATACGAAAATACACAAGCAGACACCACCTACAACAACTGGGAAACAGTGACGGTTCTCTAGCAAAACACGAGGTGTTAGGGAATTCCCTTGAGCAAACCGAACAGAGGAAAGCGAACAAACACATCCCCCACCCAGTCACGCTCGCTAGGCACCCACCCCCCTTTATCCAGGTTACAGCAGTTAATATCGCCTGTGTGTACTCTCTGCGAAAAAATGTGCTTATTTTCGCAGTCGTCCTTAACGTTCTTGGTGTCCTTAGCGTTGTCGTTCTTCTGTTACAAGGGTGTGGCTGGACGAAACTAGAATTCGCTCCTTTTCCTGACTTCTCCCACCTAGAGAGAGACAGAAAGAGAAAAGACAGAGATAGCATGTTGGCTTGAGAGGGTGCAAAAATGAGATTTCGTACTTTGTGTGCCTGCCAGGCAAGCAGATTTTTCGGGGTGACGACGACGACTACAAGGACTACGAACCGGGTGGGCATTTCCCAGTCGAGATACAATCTGTTTATTGATTTTCTCACACCCCCTACCAGAGTGAAGTGTCGATGCTCACTTTGGTAAGAAAACTGTTTTTTCCTTTCGACTATAGCCGCAAAATTTTCCCAAATTATTGGCAAGGACTCGTATATGCCACGTTTTTCTCTCTTTCTGTCTCAACACTTCGTCCTTGTTTGATCCGCCACTAATTCGACCATCGATGTCGGTCGGTTAATCCTTTTTTTTCTTTTCCACGACTCGTGTGTCAGTTAATACACGTTCGTCCTTTGCCGCTCTCATTAGAGTGAAGTGGTTTTTAAATGAATCCTTTTTGCCATGCACATCCGCCGACGTTCGCTCGCTCGCTCGCTCGTTGCTCATCTTTTATTTAATGCCATTCAGTGGGAGTTTTGTTTTCATTTTTATCTGGGAGATCTGACATTTGTGCCGAAATGTTGTTATCCTGTGGGTGGTTGGAGCAGATGGAGAGGAAATTCCTTGAAAGAGATTAAAGGTACGCACACTGACGTCAATGCAAGGAAAAATAAATTCCAAGGAACAGAAAAAGCCTGCAAAAGCCTACATAATTTCTTATTAGTGTCGGGACTAAAGTCCTGACAGGAGGCGGTGGTGGCAGTTGGGGTTTTAAGGGGGCAATGACTGCTCGACGACGTATTCAACGTTCTTTCGATTGTGACTCTGATGGGAAGTAGAGTTCTACATGCGAAGGCATCAATTGTGGGACGGAAAGTGCTAGATTGAGTGAGAGGTTAGATGTTGAGAGTGGTTTGGGGGGGCTTGTAGTGTGTTGAAAACGATTAATTAATTTTAATTTGGGTTTTGCTTTCGGAAAACAACACGTATGGGTTGAGAGATGTTTTGTTTTTGATTTTGAGACGCCTTTTCAAGGCGAAGGCCATTGTGGTGTGGTTAAGGGATGTATGTTCTCTATAAGCCGAAGAATAGTTCAAAAGGATTTGAAGACTGAGGCGCGTGACATTCAGAAGGACTTTTTGAATTCGTCAGTTATTGGGATTCGATAACGATGATGACATAACGATGTATATGATGAAGAAAGGGTGTTGAAGAGTAGAATTTGATTTCTTCTAAGCAAAAGTTACTGTCAAAGGGGATTTGTATTACCGGCTTTCACCTACAAATTAAATTCGGTATGCCAAATGGAAATCATAGGTAGGTACTTGGAAACTTATTTGTGCACTTACGTCTGAGGACTTATCACTTGAATGCACTTGAATGCAAATTGAAATTGGAAACTGAGACAAAGTACTTCATTGGTAGAAGATTTCAAGAAGAAGGAGGCCATTCATTTGGACTGGAACAACTAGTACTCCACGATGACACATTAAATGACACGTTTGGCTGTCAATATTTAGTATTCTGTAATCTCAAATTGGACTGTGTCCAGTAGCTACTCATTCTCCGATTATTGCTACCTCGAGTTCAGTTTCTTCACCCTCAGCAGTTAGTTTTCGTAGAACGGACTGGGATGAATGGTGAACCCCACAAGCGGATCAGTAGAAATGCGGTGAAGTGGGAGGATTATGATCCCTTGTTTTCGGATCATAACCTCGCCGAAATAGGAGGAAGAAGAAGGACTGGGATGAATGGCTCTGCAGTGCAGGGTGAACGTACCATATACTTCTACAGCCCGCACGATCCTTTGCCGCCTATTTTTAGTTGCATGGTCTCTCCTCTGATTGAGGTTCTCTTGCACTTGAGCCCGCCATTGAAGGTAAGGTCTGTTAATTCTGATTAGTGCCTACAGGGTGGGTTCGAAAGTTCTCCGGTCCGGTGCACTTGTGTTTATACACTTTACATAACATTGACACCTGAATTCGTATCTTTCTCTCTACGTCCAAGTCGCTGTACAGCCGGTAGAACTCATGGTTGGATGTTCTCCAGCATGTACCGTCAACACAGATAGAATCATAGATTATGCCACAAAGGCACTTTTAATTACACGATAGAAACCACGAATTTGCACTTTGACTTTTTCAAAGTTGTAGCCATCTATTGTGACGTTTTGACCAACATATACTCGTACATCCTCTCAACCTCGTTTACAACGATACTTAACCGCATCTGATTCGATGCAAGCGAAGACGCCTACGGCTACTCGCTTTGTTCTACCGGTGATGTCAATATTATTCGCATAGCCGAGTAGTTGCGCAGATTTATAGGAGATGCTGGCTGAAGTATTCGCTTGAAATCTTTACAAGGCAACTCTAAGGTTGCGCCTGCATGGTCAAACCCAATAGAGCTTGTTGGCTTCAGAGAAAAAAGTACATCGGCCTGACATGTTGTAGCAGGACCTTCACGTTAAAAAAAATTCGGTCAAATCCCAAGTGCTATGCACTGTACAGTATAAGGGTTCGTTTTTGACAGTTTTTCAAGATTTTGGCACCACTGTCACATTAATAAGGACCTCTTTCAAATAAAGATCTACCTCCGCTAGAATCTTAATTCCATTACACAAGTGATTGACCAAAAGAAATCCTTAATTAACATTATGTCCTGAGAAACAAAACAAACAAAAATCCACAACAGACTTGTTGGTTTGGTCTCACTTCAGCCAAATGAAAATGTCACTCCACCTAACCCCCAGTCGAACACATAACAACACGACCCACTAACAACAGCAGCAGTCCAGAATTTTCTCGAAAACAAAATTGCGTTCCCAAATTACCCATTTGATGAGCACAATAAAGCCTCTAAAAATAGTCTCCCAAGGCATATAATCCATCAAATCAAAATTATATTAACGACCTTGCCAGTCATCCCAGTTGACTTGGCTTCAACCCTCAACCCCCGGTTGTGTCGACCGAATTTCGCTTGTCCCTAAAATCTTCCCGAATGCGGGTCGTTAAAAATTTTGTTACCAAGCATTGTCTCAAGGTTGAATATAAGTATGAGGTGGATGAAGAGAAGAGGGTTCACCACAGCAAATGAATGATACGTGGATACTATTTAATAAAAGGAACCATAGACTCTCCTAAGATGGTGAATTAGAACAAAGTGTGGTTGGATTTGATTGCGTGCCATTTTTATAGCGTATTGGGGAGGGGTTTTATGGTTGCTGAGTGGCCTTCGAAAGATGGTAGAAATAAAAAACAAAAATAAAAAATGTTAAAGGACCTTAAGGAAGAGATGAGAAAAACTGTGTAGGTGTTGTTGAAACGCTGGAATCAACTGTTTGGGGCTTCACCTTGTGATAATGTCATTCTCCTCGCTGAAGGAACATCTTTGACATTTTACATGTTGCTACAGTCATAGCGTTTACAACGAAGTTAATGTTTTATTCTTTTACCCACCACCACACATGCGTCTGTTGACGCGTCACCACTGAATTTCTTGTTGTCAAGGCCGCTGTCATCAATGTTCGCAGAATTTCATATCATTTGGTGATTCATGGATGTTCTGGCAAAAACTCATCCAACAGAACCAATCTAACAAAGAGGCCACAGGAAGGTCCGTCGACCGACATATGTATTATTGTAGTCTGGTATACAAGGGGGTAAACGAATGCAGAATTGCCATTTGTGGAACACTTCGTCAGGACAGGGGATTTTACGATTCCTAATGCTCAACCTTTCCGAAATATTCTAAGCCACCATAATTCGTTCTTTCCTAGACATTCATACCCGACCGGTCATATGACTATAAGGCAAAAGGCGGGAATGAGACGCAATTGGATGGGAATGACTATGCTGAAAAGAATACCGGAAAGCGAACAAACAATATACGCCTCTCTGGATATTGACGGAACCTTCAACAATACCTCCCATAAAGCAATAAGGAAGGGTCTTGAAAGGAAAGAAGTGAACCAAACTCACGCAATTGCATGTGTAATATGCCAAGAACTAGCGGTGCTGCGACAGAGGCTGAAGAGGCACCACTAAGGGATGTCTGCAAGGCAGAGTCCGGTCACATCTAATTTGAAAATGTGATAGATATCAGTATGAACTGCCGAAGAAAATTTTAAGAAACACCCCGCGAAATTGTTCAAAAATGATTAGAGTCCCACCGAAGAGGAGTCTAACAATAGGGCCTAGAGTACACCGAACCACAACCACTTTAGTACCACGACTGTAGTATGAAACGTATGCAACCAATCCTATTGAAAGAGATTATACTCGACCCACAAAAACAGGTCAAGCAATTAGGCGTAACACTAGATAACAAACTTCTCAGGAAAAAACAAGTAAAGGTTGTGGTAGCCAGGGTCACTCGAGCACTTACTCGTATAGAGTGCAGGAATATCTCCGGTAAAACCCAATCTCACTGATGTGAACATAAAACATGATGGTTAGGTCTATCATTTCACACGGTACAATCGCGTGGATCAGTAGAACAAAGCCAAGCATAACGAGGATATCCCTTGTCAAAGTGCAAGGACTAGCATGTATCTGTATAACAGCAGCAGCAGTAAGACTCTCTCCGCTACACATAGCGCTAGTGCTATAAAAGTACACGAACGGGTCCAAAACATCTATAAAAAAAAACTTGGGCAAACATGTGCAGGTCAGGAGTACATACTCGAAATCGCGATCGATTGAAAATATCGCGTGAAAGACATCTCAATAGTGTGCGATAGCCAGGCCGCAATCAAGGTGCAAAAAGCACACAGACTATGTCAGGCTAATAAAGAAACTCTCTAGTGGCTACCAGGTCATGTAGGAATGGATGCATATGAAGCAGGAGAGAGGAAACCAAGAATTAGGATGATATCCTTCATCTAAGATATGCCAAAGAACTTCTGGGGAACTACAACAAGAAAAAGAGCAGAACTTGCATAAGCGTTAGCAAGAATCAACTTTGCATTCTGACAGACATGCTGCAGGCTCAAAAATTTCAGGAAACTGTGCATAAAAGAGAAATGGAATGCAGAATCGCTTAGCTCCCTGCTAAAAGCGCACTTTCCGGGTTGTGCGACCCACCCAGATAATAACATCGAAACTAACAGTAGTTTTGTAACGGAAACTCCAACGGATTTTATCACAGAGGAAAGAATTGAGTGGGCAATCGGATCATTCTCTCCCTTTAAATCCCCAGGACCCGATGGGATTATCCCGATCATGCTACAGAAAACAATAAGCACAATCATCCCGGTACTTAAAGAACTGTACCTCAACAGCCTCATGTGGGGGTATATACCTAGATCATGGAAAGAGGTCAAAGTGGTCTTCATACCCAAGGCCGGTAAAGCAAGCCACACTACTGCGAAGAACTTTAGGCCAATTAGCCTTACCTCCTTTGTCCTATTTAGACATTGAAGGAGCCTTTAACAATGTCAAAACGGACGCGGTCAATAGAACTCTAACGAACCTTAATGTTCACAATTCCGTGATAAAATGGATCGTCAATATGCTAAAGGAAAGACAAATCAAAGTTGAACTCGGACGGGGGGTTATATCCCCACTGCTGTGGGTAATTGTCCTGAACGAAGTCCTTCTTAAACTGAGAAACAGCGGCGTCAAGGCCATAGCATATGCGGACGATGTTGTGCTGCTAGCAACAGGTAAATTTCTTCCGACCCTGAGCGAACAAATCGAAGGGGCGCTGGAAATCATTGACTCCTGGACGGAGAGATGTGGGCTGGCGGTTAATCCCCAGAAGACAGAGTTAGTACTATTCACTAACAAAATAATAATTTCACAATTCGTAACTCCTTCCGTAAAGGGTACTCCCCTGAGTATCTCCGGTAGTGCGAGATACCTTGGCCTGGGGCTCGATAGGAAACTGAACTGCAGACTAAACATCAACGAAAGAGTCAAAAAAGCCACGATAGCTTTTTACTCGTGCAATAGAATATTTGGGAAGACTTGGGTTCCGAGCCCCAAAATCATCCTATGGATTTATACAGCTATAGTAAGGCCAACACTAACGTATGGCAGCCTTGTATGGTGGCAGGCAGCCAGCAAAATAAATAACCTAGCTGCTATCACAAAAGTACAAAGACTAGCGTGCATCGCCACAATCAGTGCGATGAGAACGACACCTACAGCAGGACTCGAGGCCATTCTCAATCTGCTTCCGCTAGACATCTTTATACAAGTATCGGCAGCTCATAGTGCCGTAAGATTAAACCAAACAGATAGCTGGAGACCAAATGCAATCGGTCACACCACGATCCTGCAGAGATATCTAGGCAGTGTATCTAGTACAGACTACTTAACGCCTTACCTAGACTTCATAAGACCATTTTCTAGCACCTATCCGAGCAGGGAAGACTGGAAAAATGACAGAACTCCTAACGAGCGATCCTTAGCTGTTTACACCGATGGATCCAAAATGGAAATAGGTGTAGGCGCAGGCATCTTCTCTGAAACGCTTGGCCTCTCCATGTCAGCTCGGCTTCCGAACTACAGCAGCGTTTTCCAGGCGGAGGTCCTAGCAGTTACAATAGCAGCTCGTGAGACTGCGATGAGGGCAATACCACGAGAGGATATCACCTTTTTCATCGACAGCCAGGCAGCGATAAAAGCAATATCTGCTATAGAAATAAAATCGAAGCTTGTGAAGTGTTGTAGAGAAGAGCTCAAGGTTCTTGGAACACAGCACGAGGTAAAGCTCTGCTGGGTCCCTGGTCATGAAGGCATACCAGGGAATGAGAAAGCCGATGAACTGGCTAGAGGAGGCTCAGCACTAAGCTCGGACCAATCCGACCCCTCGGCGTACATCCCGCCTTGCGTCCTTAAGCTCGAAGCAGGAAACAAAGCCATAACGGAGGCTAACAATAGGTGGACCTCTTTAGATACTTGTGTCACCACGAAGAAGCTGTGGCCTGCATTTGACAAAGTAAGAACCAATAGACTCATACAGAGGCATAGAAAATCCCTCTCTACTCTAATAGGAGTCATTACGGGGCATAATACCATGCGGTACCACATGAAAAAACTACGTGTGACTAGCGAATACCTTTGTAGAGGCTGCGGCGACGAGGAGGCTCAGGAAGACACCGCCCACTTTCTCTGTCATTACCCAGGCCTCTATCATTTGAGAAATAAGATCCTTGGACAACACTTCTTTGAGAATCTAGAAGAGTTGTCCAACAGACCAATAAATGACATCGCAAACTTCACCAAATCCTCTGGATGGTTTGTATCTAGGGCACAGTGAGTACTTAGTTCTTTCTTTAGGATATTTACAAAGACGATATTTTTCCACGAGGAAGGGATTTCCTTTTCTATCTCCTTTCCCCCATGGGTATCACAATGGGTCTATACTGACCTGAGTGTGGTGTGGAGGTTTTCTATCCCCCTACACCTGCCCACTTACCTAACCTAAAGAGAAATGGAGGACGCATTAGCCAGGAGTTGGAGTACGTCTAATTGAGTCAAGTCATATGTCATCCAGACTACAGTATAACAGACAACAAAGAAATCACAATAAGCCCAGGTTAGGTTAAGTAGATGGGTGCCTTGTAACAAAACGAGTCACTGCTCACTTAGACCAACAGTTCGGTTCCATTGTGCCCAATTATTTAACCCTGGAAACAGTGTAAGGATGGTCCGCTGATAGAACCACCCAGATAGTGACATGAATCTCAGGAGGTCCATTAGCTCTACTACTCTAGCTACTCACAATAGTTGACGGACAGATTCAATTTCTTCTTCGTCCCTGCAACTTGTACAATAGTCAATATGCAGTCGTTCCGCATGAATGCCAATGCACAGTGACTAGTAATTATGCCGGAAATTACCCGTGGGTTATGACGAATAAGTATAACCAGAGAGGTTGATCTCTTCTTGCTAAAAGCTGGCCATAGCGCCCAACATCTGTTTGCTCGACCGGTAGCTATATCTTATTTTTTCTTCCGTAAGAAAGTGATTGGGGTCACTACAAAAGGGAGAGCCTAAGATACATGCAGCGCCGACCCCTTCCTAGCAAGCTCGAAGTCCTTTCGTTTCCTTCGATATCCATATGCCCTGGTTCCCAGAAGAGGGTCACCGCATTGGCTCTAGATGCCTCATTTAAAAGTGATTTGTAGATCCTCACACACATTGACCTAATTACAGCCGAGTCCAGAGCCTGAACGGCTGTCTGGCTATCTATTTAGACAGTGATTGTTCTACTAACGAGACTACTCTCGCGTGTAATTTCAGTAGCCTGTTTAATGGCTGTGGGTTATTCCTGGGGCTTCACAATAAACTTTGGCTCCCGTGCCAACGTCCATCTTAGAACCGTCGGTAAAGAAGGTCAGTTCCTTTTTCTTCGTGGTTCTTCGGTTTTTCCAAAACATTCAATCGGGAATTCCTGTAGCAAATCTCCATTCAAATGCTAGCATCGGGTTCATGTGATCAGTCTCCATTGATCCGCTGGTAGTCCCCCATCGGGCAAAACAAAGGCATGGCCGACGTTTTGATGATGGGTCTAAATGTAGCGATCGATATGTTCTTAGTGAAAAAAACTACAACCATCTTTGAGGGGTTCACTCCAAGCCCTTCGCTACTGACTCAGTTATCCACTAGTTGTAGTGCGGTATTGAGCCTTTAGGCTCCGGCTAGGACCGGAGGAAATTTCCCCGAAACCAGGATACACACATCTTCGGCATAGGCCGTCGCGTTGAAGCTGTTTTCTTTCAGTATCAGAGCCCTATTACGAGAAACAGAACTCCGCCTTGGGGGGCTTCCTCTGCAGACCATTCTCCAGATTGTTGCATCACCCAGTGTTGAATATATGATTCTTGATTGAAGCATCTGTGTAAACCAGTTGCAGAGGCCGGTGTTAAGATGAGATCTGTGCAGGCTTGTTAAGATCGCGTCAGAGCTTACGTCGCTGAACGCCCCTTCAATGTCTAGGAACCCGCCAAGAGTGAACTCCTTGAAGTGGAGGGATCTTTCTATGCTCGATACAATCCGGTGGAGGGCTGTATCAACCGATCTGCCGTAAATATATGCGTGTTGTGATTCAGATAGGTAATCATCGCCGATCATGTTTGTTATATATACATCCAAAGTTCCAAAGTTTTCAGCATAAGAGACGACAGACTGATAGGTCTCAGGTCTCTTGCGTTTGTGTGGCTCGCTGTACCTGCTTTGGGAATAAATACAACACGCACCTCCCGCCATGCTTTAGTAACATAACATGGCTTAAGGCATCCTGTGAAGATACGCTTGAGCCATGGAATAGCAATATCTACTGACTCTTGTAGCATTACGGTCGAATGTTATCCATTCCTGGTGCCTTATATGGAGCAAATGATTTAATTGCTTAAACTATCTTGTCATCATCTATTAGATTTTCCACCTCTTCCGCGCTTATTCCCGATGTCGTCTCTGGAATGGGTAGATGATCTCCGGGGATTGATATACATTCGGAAAGTAAGTACTCAGTAGTATGTCCAGCGCTTCCTCGTGTGATTCTGCCCAGGTGTTATCGCTTTTCCTAATATTGAATTCCGGCGTTGGTGTCTTGGCCAGAACCTTCCTTAGGCGGGACTCTTCATTTGTTGATTCTATATATGCGCAAAAGGACCTCCAAGAGTTCCTCTTGGCGAACATAATCTCTTTCTTCAAGAACTTCACGCTTTCTTTATAGTTGGACCACTCGACGACCCCCTCTTTAGCGAGGTTCTATCCTACTCATGAAATGCGCATGAGTTCCGCTATTTTATTGCTCACCATGGTGGACGCTTTTTACCGCTATGCTTACAAGCCGGGCACGATTTTTCAAAGGATCTCGTAAGGGAATCGGTCAGTGCATCGACTGCATTGTCAACTGCTTCTGCAGAATTGAGATCGTCAATGACGTGAATTTTGAGCAGTTTGTCCTACACGGATTTCTAAAAGTCCCCTTCCCACGAATAGATAGTTGTAGTTTGAAGAGTATCCAACAGCGATCAGATAGTTACGCCTTGTTCAGTCAACAACATCTCTTCTCTTCAGTCAACAACATCAACAGAGCTCTGTTCAGATACGGACGTAATAAGCCCAAATATGATCGTAGTTACGTGCTCAATTTGTCCCACGAGTTTCTCGTGGGAGTAAATTGGAATCGAATACATATTTAGTATTGAATGATCGTTCCACAAGCAGTTGCTGCATCAAACTCGTGATTATTTCTTTTGCAGTCTCCCAGCGTTCGCTCCTCGCCAGCATAAATGAGATCAGGCTTCATGCGATCACTTGGCCGCCACTTGCTCGTTCTAGGATGTTCCTAGCCCTTGTGTAATTTTGACACATTCCTCATAACATGATCTGCGTTCTGCACTTTTCCTTCATAGTGCTGGCAGAATGGGTCATCTGCGTTCGTGTACTTGTAAAGATACTCCCGGAAGCATCCATGTCCGAATAGAAATTTCTGTTAGGTAGTAGTATAGCTCTCCGTCTTTTCTGCTAATCTATTCATCAACTTTGGGCATCAGTTTGTATTTCCATCGGCCTTTGGTTCTGATGTTCCACCTATCTTGCCATTCTGCTTTCATAGCTTCTACAGTTGTTGTTCTGTCATGTTGCTCGTTTTTACGTAGTGCTGCGGTCTTCTTCGCGTCTAGTTTGATAGACATTCGGCCTAATATTACACTTATCGCATCCGCTGACACAGTTCTAAAGCCGCAGCATACCCTTAAGGATGCGATTCTATGCGACGAGTTCATCGTTCTAATGTATGACTTACGGTGCGTCGCTAGTGCCCATATTGGGGCCGCATACAGGAGTATTGACTTACTCACGGTCGTTAGAAGATTTCTGATTAGCTGCCTTGGTCCCCCAATATTTAGCATTAGTCTGCATAGTGCCGCTACTGCCCGAGAGGCCTTTTCGCCAGGGGACGTTGTAGGTGATCCCTGAATCTGAGGCTGTGGTCCAGCAACACTCCCAGGTACTTGAGGTACGGCTTCGATTCGATGATGTGCTCACCGAGCTGTATGGTAATATGTTCCAGTTTTTTACAGCTGCTTATGAGAACGGCTCCGGTTTTGTGGTCCTCTAGTCCTAGGCCTCATATCTGTAGCCATATTTTCACGTTTGTGATTATTTGATTGCAGTTTTGCATAACTTCCTCTAATGTTTTAGCCACTACTACAACTGCAATATCATCGGCATAACTGACGATGTGTACTCCAATCGGCTTTCGTGTTCTTAAAATATCATCGTACATTATGATCTACAGAACTGGTCCCAGGATATCGTCGGCATAACTGATGATTTCTACTCCATTCACCATTTGTGTTCTTAGAATGCCATCGTACATTATGATCCATAGAATTGGTCCCAGGACTGACCGTTGTGGAACTCCTCCAGTGATCTTGTACCTCTTTGGTCCCTCTTCTGTGTCATGGTAGAGTGCTCTCTCTTCAAAGTAGTTCACAATTATCCGCAGTAGGTAGTTCGCCACCTTCAGGTCGCTCAGTGCTTTTAGTATACAACTCCAGTCGGCTGAATTGAACGCGTTCTTGACGTCACGTGTTTTGTTCCTCCGATCCATCTGTCTCTCGCAATTGCTTCACGTGCTGTATCACACACAGCTTGTATTGCATGGTTGGTGCTTCGTTTCTTTCGAAATCCAAACTGTCGGTTACAAAGCCCCGAGTTGCTCTAGTCTTGTTCGTATAATTCTCTCGATGACTTCCCGCAGCGTATCTAGCATGCACAGCCTGTACTAGTCATTGCCGTTTCCACTGAGACGGCAATTTTCCTTCTGTTAAGCATGCTGTGGTAGATATCCAGTGTCCTTTTGCTTGCGTGGTTTTTGTTTTGTTTTATTTTGTTTGCACTTTGTGCATCTTTAGCCACGTCGCACATTTTCATTCTTTCTTCGTGAACAAAATATTCTTTAACTCATTCTTCCTTCTTCGCGGCGACACTCGCCTTGTGAAAGGAGGGAATTTTCTTAAACTGTTTTCCCGGTAAAAACGAATGCTGCGTTTGGCATAAAGAAGCTTCAACACCAAACTGTGACGATTTTGCTTAAACGTAGATTCGGGGCTGCAACAACTGAGAAGTGATTCCCAATATCACAAAAAGCTGCAAGCTTCTGTTTTCATGGCCTTGGAAACGTATTGCGAGTTCCAAAGCATATCCTTATCAATTTTTATGAGAAAATTGCCCAGCAACTTACATGTTGGCATGATTATACAAAAGTGAAAATTCCAAAAGTGAAGTGTGCTATAACAAACGAAAGTACACATTTGGTGGTAACTGGTAATTTCGCTTGTACGAGTAGAGTACTCAAAAGTTCAAATTTGATCAGCAATTTACATTCCTACGTCTGACTATAAAATCGGCTTTACAGAAGGACTCATGTCCTTTTAATTGACATGAAGGACAAGGGTGAATGAGCCTGCACCATCCCAAGGGTTACACAAATTCCCACAAACAATGATGTTCAAACCATAAACAACCGCTTAAATTTATGATTTGCAAATGAAGCCTAAATAAGCAACTTAAAATCGCGCACTCACACGAAATTTACACCCGACAGCATGTTGTTCTTGAAAATCCATTAAGCGACCGAAGGAAAAAACGTCCCCAACATCTAGTGGAAATTTATGTGTCCTGCATTGTAAAGAGCACACGGGTTTTTTTTTTTTTTTTGTTGGCTGGGTAAACGCTTAAAAGTTGCGTTCTAAGGATAACACACAAATGTCGACAATTTAGAGGAGGCATTTATGTTAAGCACCACATATCGTCGTCGTTCTCTTTTTACCGGCCCGCACTGTACACACACTGTGGCGTATGTGTGTTCTTTTGACATCATTCCATGCTCTCCTTTCTATTTTTTTTTTTTTTTTTTTTTTTGTCGTCCTGTATTATGTTACTTTTTAGCGATTTTTTATTACAATGTTATACTTTTTTTTTTTACTTTGTTCCTGCTGTGTATGAGTATGTGTTATTGTCGTTGTCGGTCCTCTCTTATTTTCCACGGTTTTTCTTTTTTAGGAACAGAAGCAGTACCTCCCCCTACCTCTGGTTCTGAATAGAAGAATAAACGAGGCGGGCTATTGGGGGTGGAAAGCAAATTGTTTTTTTTTTTTTTTGTTTTTATTTTGGGTCATTCCTTTTCGGGGATAATCTTTTTTTTTGCTTTATACTCAGAGAAAAATATTATTTTCAGAATATGGAACATGCGGATTGTCGTATGTTGTATCCTTGTGTGGATTTGCTCAGCCCAGGAGCTATATGGAGTTGAGGAGAAGTGTATGGTACTCACGTGCAGTGAATTGTTTGGAGGAGGCGAAACGGGAAACGATTGTACTTTATGCCGATAAAAATAAATCGAAGGGATTTAGGGTAAAAATTGTGTATGAGTATTTGAGTGTTCAGTGGTCTACTTGAATTTCTGATTTAAAATTTAAAAGGAAGTCCATTGGAAAACATTATGTGGGTGGGTAGTGTCCAGATGGACTCAAATGGTGAACCCCTGAAGCTTCTTATGAATACCCACTTTCCTGGATGTAAGCGCTGTAGTACAGAAGCCATTCATTAAGATTGCTTTGGGTCACTCTTACTTATTGAAACTTACAACACGACTTTAAAATTAAATATATTTCAGCATGTAGTGCATTCAGACTCAAAGAAACAGGGCGCGCGCTGGCCTGCTAGACCGTACGGACAGAGTAAGATTCTATTTTAATTACCAAGCTGAATTTTCAACACAGTCGACTTTTCGTCCAGAGCGGATTGAAAAAGAGGTGAAGCCATAAAGAATTTCAATTTATACTGACAGGATGACTATGCAAAGATGGACAGTGGGGCCGGTGTGTGGATCTTTTCGGAAACACTGAAAATGTCAGTATCTTCACGCTTTCCTGATTCATCCAGTGGCTTTAAGGCAGTACATGAAGCATGTCGGATAATAAGACAGAATTCTACATCCATTGATGATATTGCCATTTTCATTTTCATTTCATGCCATAGTCAGGCTGCTATCAATGCCCTGATTTCAACAACATCGTCTTTCCAGCTAGTGGAACAGTGTAAGGAAGAGCTCTCTTTGCGATGTGGTTGGACCAAACTCAGCCTTCTCTGTGCACCAGGTAATAGCAACATAGAAGGAAATGAACGGGCCGACGTTGGGTACGAGGGGGCCCGCCCTTGACAGATGTCTTGCAGAGGTAGTGTTGTTCCGATGGGAACTATCAAGATTGAAATCTTTTCACACTTTCTATCAGTGGTAAACCGTCTGCAGATCTGGCTAAACTACAACTGGGCCAGAACACAATATGACTCGAGCAGACGCTGTAAGAATTATATCGATAAGCACAGGGCACTAGCCAAAAGGGACGCATGCGTCTAGAATCAGAATCCCTTGTACCATACACTACCGCAGTTGTAAAAACGTTTTTCTGCGGGTGGCCGGTTTTACGTAGAACCCGATATCGAACTCTAGGCAAACCCTTTTTCGACAACCTTAAGGAAATTTCAGAGAAAAGTACCACAGAGTTGATCAGTTTCTTGAATGCTACAGAATGGATTTAAAACAGTTTCATTTCAACATCCTATTATACTCATCCGTGAATTTGTGGTATTTAAAATGGCGGTTAAGTGTTAATTGGGCTGTAGTGCGGTGTGCAGCAGCAACCACTTCTACCTACTAAATTTGCAAGACATACTAAGGGATGTAAAAGCACCGATTGCCTCTCACTTATCATCTGCTGTCAGCATAAGTTACACTAGGGGAAATACTACCCCATAAAATGACTTCAGAATCTCTTCGTGCGACTGTATATCGCGGGCATTCGAAGGCTATAAGCTCGCGATCTTCGATACTATTTACACAGCTTGGACAATAAAGTCAACTATTCGGCCCGAATCTGTGTACGAAGGTAGCATCTGTGTTAGGTAAAAATCTAACTCCCCATGCTTCCTGTTTATCCACTTGTAGACGTTGGTGGTTAATCTACGCATGGTTAGGTTAGGTTAGGTTAGGTTAGGTAGGGTTATGAGGTTATCATAAGACACTAGGCACCAAAGTGGGCCCATCGCGATCCCTAGGGAACCTTCACGGCAGAAGATTTAAACCCATTCTCCCAAGCAATTAATCTCCCGGACCTCACCTCCTCATGGTTATCGAAGAACTATCTACCAAGGTGAATTAGCCTTGTCCTGACAATTCCTTGACATTCACAGAGTATATGAGTTATATCCTCTGCGACATATAGGTCGTCGCAGTACCTACAAACATCCATATCGGATAACCCTAGTCTCATGGCATGCCTCCTTAGGAGATAGTGGCCAGAGAGTATTCCTATCGGTGTTCTTAGCCTTAATTTAATTATATCCCCAGATTTTCTGCGATCTAACACAGGCCACAAGGCCTTAGACACCCTGTGACCATCTAAGTTTGACCATCTTAGATTAGCCGTGTCAATGATTTTATCCCGGATAATTCCCTTAGCCACGCACCCTGGTGGTTTAATACTACCAATTATATCGCTACGTGGGAGCCCAGCTCCTCTTTTAGTCAGCGCATCGGCTTGCTCGTTGCCTTCGATATCGCAGTGTCCAGGTACCCAACATAATCTGACTCGGTTCTGCGTACATAATGCCCTAAGCATTGTGCGGCAATTCCTGATTATCTCAGATTTGGTGACATAAGACTCTAGCGCCTTTAGCGCAGCCTGACTGTCAATGTAGATGGCGATATTCTTATCGGATATTGATCCCATCTCAAGTAATTCCGCAGCTTTAAGTACAGCTAGAACCTCTGCTTGGAACACACTGCATGTGTCCGGAAGTCTCAGGGCCACCTGTATGTTCGTATCTCTCGAGTAAATACCTAGCCCCGTGCCCTCACTGGTCTTAGAACCATCTGTGTATATTGCAATCTCGTTATGGACAGAGACTGTCTTCCTTCGCCAGTCCTCTCTAATAGGATAAAGTACTTCGTATGGTGTGTCGAAGTCTAAGGCGCCAAGTATATCGTCCGATTCGTCAGGGATTGCGGGAAAAGATTCCTTGAGAATGGAGCTGTGTCCTATGTTATTAGTCTTGAAGAAACCAACGTTAGCGAGCCGAAGCGCACTGTTGCCCGCTTGAAATTTAATTTGTAGGTCTAATGGTAAGAAATACAGAAAGATCTCGAGTGCATCCGTAGGTGTTGTGCGTAGAGCACTCGTGATGGCAATGCAAGCTGTTCTTTGTACCATAGATAGATAGATAGATTTATATTGTTGAGAGGTGCAAGTGCACTGCGACCTATAAAAGATCTATTGTGCCCCCCTTACTAAGGTTCTAGCCGATGATATACTCGGTCTAGAGCACTTCCTCCAGTCCAGCTGCTACAGCAAACCGGAGTATCTTCAGTGGATCCAGCGAAGGCAAATCCGTTTCTGATAGGAGGTAGGCACCGAGGTGATTCCTTCTTTTGTGGATCAGTGCTTCGCATTCCATAAGAAGGTGCGCTGCAGTGTCCGTCTCCCTCTATTCCCAGTTTCCTAAGGTGCTCCTTAAGTCTGCAGTGACCTGTTAACATGCCCGCCAAGATGCGAAGCCGATTCTTTGTACCATAGCCAACATATCCCGTGTGTTTTTCGTATTCGTTGCCTTCCACCACACAAGAGCCCCATACGTAAGGACGGGTCTGACTGTCATGATGTATAGCCAGTGCATCATTGCGGGCTTCAGACCCCATTTTTTCCCCGCGGTCCGCTTACAGATGAAAAGAGCATTATAAGCTTTGCGGACTCGTTTCTGTATGTTATGTTTCCAATTTAGTTTCCTGTCCAGCATTATACCAATATATCTAGCGCGATCCGAAAGGGAAAGCTCCACCCCTGCTAGCTTAGGCAGTTTGAAGGGTGGTATCTTGTATTTTCTTCTGAAGAGTACCAATTCAGTTTTATCCGGGTTGACGTGTAGTCCATACCCTCTAGCCCATTTTTCAAGACTATTAAGAGCTGATTCCATAATTTCACTTAATGTGTCAAGGAACTTGCCCTGAACTAAAATCACCACGTCGTCCGCGTAAGCAGTGACGCTTATGCATGTGTTGCTTAGTTCTTTAAGTATCCCATCGATGACTAGAACCCAGAGGAGGGGTGAGATAACGCCTCCCTGGGGAGTCCCCCTGGTAACGGATTTTCTTATTGAACTGTTTCCGATAGTGGAGTTAATGTTTCTAGTGCCGAGCATATTGCAGAGCCAATTGGTAATGCTATGCTCGAAATTCATAGTTTCTAGGCATTGTTTGATGCCACTTCCTTCTACGTTATTGAACGCACCTTCTATATCTAGGAAGCCTGCTAGTGCAAATTCCTTATGGTGGAGGCTAGTTTCTATCTTCCCTACTGCGTCGTGTAAAACTGTTTCCACCGATTTCCCCTTCAAATATGCATGCTGAGCTTTGCATAGAATGCCGTTGCAACACTTACTTCTGATGTGAATATCAAGAAATCTTTCAAGTGTCTTGAGGAGGAATGACGAGAGACTTATGGGTCTGTAGTCTTTCGCTGAAGTGTGGCTTGGTTTACCTGCTTAGGTATGAATATAACCCGCACTTCCCTCCATGTCACTGGTACGTAACATGACCTTAAACAATGTTTAAAAATTTCCCTAAGCCTGCTTGTGACCTTGGCTGGAGCTTCTTGCATCCATCAGTGCATTCCATCAGTGCCTGGTGCATTGAATGGTGCGAATAACATAATAGTCCATCGCAGATTCTTCCATGTAATGAGATTGTCTACATCGTCCCCTATTGACCTACCAGTATACGAGTAGCTATTAGTAGTAGAATTCATTGGTGATCTACTTCCTGGAAAGTGAGCTTCAATTAACGTTTCTAATCTAATCATGCATTTGCCTTTTGTAGAATACAGCGCTCCCTTGAGAAAGTTTGTACGTCATTCTGCATACCAAACACACTCATGAATTTCTACTGCATTAGTACTTTTGAAATCATTCCAGCAACACCGCATAGTGTTGCAAACTACCTGGACTTGTCTTTTATTGGTTTCACTTTCATGATATGATGGATTTAGTTACTCCAGCTAGTAGAAGTTTCCGTCTGTAGCTCAGTCCACTAATGTTTCACATTATTCTAGCAAGCGCCCTGACCGCATTTTTTACCTTTTTAAATCCAGATATTGTTTGAATGTCAGCTTTGCACCTATCATAACGCCAGGATATTTTATCGATAGTTTGAATGCTATTTGTTGTCCACCAACAGTGATTGTCATGGTTTGAGATTTTTTCCTACTACTGATGACCACTGATTCTGTTTTTTTGTTCTGCCAGTTTATGACCCAACGATGACAGCTAATGCTATACATTTCGAATGGTCTCGTTGCTGGATTGCCCAACATTTTCCAGTAGTTTAGCGACCTCGACTATGACAATAACGTCTGCGAAGCCAATGGTATTTGCCCTCTCCGGAATCTTAAGTCTTAAAACGTCATTATACATTATGCTCCACAACAGTGGACCCAAACTGAACCCTGTGGAACTTCACACCTGAATAGCCGATGCGTGGTATAAAGCGATCAATGAGAGCTCTTGCACATTTCCGACGTCGGAAATATGATTCTCAACTTGGGGACACTCCTCAGTTTCATTCGGAACTATGCAAACATGAGCCGACGATCACACAATTCGTCCGTTCAGCGTTTATCACACATTTGTCTTCGACGCTACAAAGTTGTGCTTCCAGTTCAGAGTGCATAGATCTCAATGAAAACACTCACACATCTCCGACATCGGATACACTACACAGACGTGGGGTTTAAACTTTTTTCGACAGGATAAGCCACAGCGATATCCGACATTGGATGTCGGATATACGGCTTCGGATAATTAAAATGTTTTGAACTCAAAGAGAGCTTACATGCTATTCATCTGTCAATCGGGTGTAGGACAACGGATACAACGTGTCTAGTAGTTTTTAAACGTATCCGTCGTCAGATATAGAACTCTCTCCTGTTGCTCTATCTATTTTGGATATGTATGAAACGCGCCTTTGTCTGATAAACGATTTCAGCTGGCCTTTCAAATTTTGTGAAATTCACCTAATTTCATTTAAATGTCTCAAAGCGTTCTGAGTAGCGTTCACAACTGCAGGTGCATACATCCACAGACTCCTGCAAATCGGCTATCCGATTCAATGAAACTGTCGTAATTCTGCATTTTCAGTACAGATCGATATTTAGTGAATATTCGGTGTCAGAATTCACGACTATAGATACGACTGCAGAATCACAAAACTCGGGTGTCTAACGTTGACCTGGTTGTCCATCAGTTCATCAGTTGAAAACATCAGTTCAGTTCAAATTTTACAGTGCACATGGGGAACTATCTTTTTAACTGTCCAATGACAACAAACGGTACCTCACTTGTAGGGTGGTTCCATCCAAACCACACCCATCCTGATTCTATATCGGCACAGGAAAACCAGATAAAATGCAATTGGTGCTACTATGTTTCCGTACCCTTTCTGGGTTGTCCCAAATTCCATTTCCTTTTGGTTTAGCATTTATGCCTGAACTCCATTTCTTCTTCTTGTTCCCAACCCATTTTCCAATCACTTCATGCATCCTTCTCAAGTGATTTTTTTATCAAACATAGAAGTTAAAACGACTCAAAGAGGAAAACAGAAAAAAACGATATGAATAGGAAACCCAGTGGCATAAATATTCCCAGAATCCCAACACCACACGTACGAGTATAAGACTGAGAAGCAAGCACAAGTCGTGTGCCAATTTGCACTGCAATTTCTCTCCACCTCGAGCTGCGCATTGCAGGACACTGCAATTTCATCAATTAATTGGAAAGTGATGTTCATTTCTTTCCTCATCACCAGCCATAGCTAGGTACCATTACCAGCAACAGTAGGGTGAAGCACAAATTCATTCGAATTCCTGGTGCCGTTCAAGAAAAGTATGAAAATTATGAGAACAAATTTCTGCTTCCCTCTGCGCTGCTCCTTAAGGGAGATTCAGATGTCAAATATGTCCTTTGCACACACGCAAAAGACTGAATGGTCTGCCCATGATACAGGAATTCCAAAGAGCTACAATAATAGGATGAATGTGATAACTAGAACTAGAACTGGAACAGGAGGACGAGTAGGCTATTTTTAATATTGACTAGAGGAAATGGGACGAGATCTCGTTTCTATACACAGAAGTATCTTTTGCTGTTGTTAACTGCTTCAAGGCTCCTTTGACGTAGGCACGTTGAGCACATGTGGTAGTTCTCTGTTGTTGTGTAGATATTATAAAACTTAAGAAAGGCGCTCATCATCATCATTGGCAGATCCTTTGCTTTACGATTTGAATGTATCTCTTCAGCTACTCGTATACGAGAGTAGATGCTATTTCCAGTAAATTTATGCTTTACACGTGGATAAACTTTTCCTCGAGAGAAGCACTCTGATGTCATTCGTTAGATTGGATGGCTTTGGGCGTATGTGTGCTTGTTTGTGGCAAGAAAGGGGATTGGAATTATGTATTTTTATGAAAATACCCATACATTATGGGCGAGTAGATACATTAGTCATTGAATGGGATGGGTTTTTTGTTTTGCTTGTTAAAGGAGTCCCATCTCATCATCATCATCATCTCGGCGGTGATGAGAAATTTTCTAAGGATAATGAGGCTCAAATGAATGAAAGAACTACTTAGGAAGGGATCAATTTCTATTTTAGGAAGACTAAGATTGTTTAGGGATACTTAAGTGAGTCCATTACGCCAACAAGTTGGCAGTTGGTAACACCTACGCGCAATCGGTTTGACTTTCTGATGATGACTTGTAGAGATGGCTCATTTTTAGCTAGTCAGTCATGTCATTTGTGGAATGATTATGAGAAAATCTTCCACAAAAATCCTGTCAAAACGGACGCAGCAAACGAGGAAAAGGAAAAGGAATAGCAAGGCCTTTGTTCCGGGTATTGGATACACATATAGAAATAGCAATTGTTCTAATGTCTCTCTTTTTGAATCGTTGTATTTTTTTTTACATCGGGTTTATGATATCCTGAATGACAAAACAATACTCATTTAAATCGGTAGAGCTCTTGCTAAGCTAGATATGGTTCATACAGCATTTGATTGCACAAAACTCTGTCTCATCAATCGGTCATCGTGTCCAACGGAATCTACTTCAATCTGCATAAGCAGTCGCAAGAAAATAAATGTATACTTGCTCATAACCCGCTGGGAATGGAATCTGAAGCGAGTAGGAGCTAGGTGACTTTGAGTGTATCTACGTCAGGATCTGCTAACAGACAAAGAGTCTACAAGAAAAGTATAACAAGGAAATCATTAAAGCCCAAAAAGAGTCTTGAAATTTATTGTTCAAGCATAGCATTACCTGAGGCCTTTTTCGTTGCATCTGTCTACATGGACCCGGATCGGCAAGCCCCGCCGGAGGAAGTCCAATACCTAACATCAACTATTAACATCAGTAAGGCCAACCTCTTGATGGGCTGCGACGCCAATGCCAGACATACGCTTTGGGGTAGCGCGGAGACAAATGACAGAGGTGAGTCTGTTTTCGATTTCATCATTACCAATAATCTATCAATTTGCAATACTGGCAATTCTCCAACTTTTGTTTTTCCGAGTACGGATAACTTCAATAGGTGGGAGGCGGTTATTGACATTACTCTAGTATCTAACAACGAAACCATCAGGGTCGATAACAGGAGAGTATCCGATTTACAATCTTTTTCTGATCATAACTGGATACTCCTCAACGTCTGTCTCGAGATTGAGACCCCTAAACCATATAGAAACCCAAAACGCATAAACTGGACAAAGTTTAATCGTATAGTTAAGTCAAAACTGGATAGTACATCAACGTATAAAATCGACTCGACCACGGAACTGGATTCAAAGGTTGAAATCTTTGAGAAAGCAATTAACGTTTCCTTTAAAGTCTCGTGTCCAATCAGTTTTGGTAAAAAGAAAGTCCCAACATGGTGGAATGAAGATCTATCAAAGCTTAGAAAGATGACCAGAGCGATCTTCAATATCTGCTACATTCACAACTTCTGGCAGCCTTACAAGGACTGCCTAAAAATATATAAGGAGTCCATCAGAATGGCCAAAAAACAGGGCTGGAAAGATTACTGCCAGTCTATCGAGTCCCTTAAAGAATCCGCAAGGCTCAGCAATATTTTGTCCAAAGGGCATAGCAACCCGTCCTTTCTTAAAAAGACGGATGGAAGCTGGACGGATTCTTCTGCGGCATCTCTGGAACTCCTGATGAGTACTCACTTCCCAGGCTGCAGTGAGATTAGA
This sequence comes from Brachypalpus laphriformis, assembly GCA_945910035.1. Classification (NCBI taxonomy): domain Eukaryota; kingdom Metazoa; phylum Arthropoda; class Insecta; order Diptera; family Syrphidae; genus Brachypalpus; species Brachypalpus laphriformis. The sequence continues at coordinate 44,582,027 of OX246756.1, forward strand.
GTAGAACAAGCTAGTTCCACCTGTACGCCACTGGCAGCTTGGGATAACATCACAAACATTATTACGGAGGATAAAGTCTCCTGGGCTATAAATAGTTTCTCTCCCTATAAGTCACCTGGCCCTGACTGCATCATGCCTATTATGATGCAGAAATTGCAAGACATAGCAATTCCCTGGCTATTACCGATATATAGGAGTTGCTTAAACCTAAGCCATGTTCCCCAAACCTGGAGGCGTGTCAAAGTGGTTTTCATCCCCAAGGCGGGCCGAAGAGGACATGAATCCGCGAAGGATTTTAGACCCATAAGCCTGTCCTCCTTTGTTTTGAAAACTTTAGAACGTAACCTAGACTTCCATATCCGCGATAACCTGAGTTCTCCAATGTCGAAATCCCAGCATGCGTATCTCAAAGGGCGGTCCACAGAAACTGCTCTTCATGAGGTCGTGCGTACAGTGGAAAAAACTCTTCACTACAAAGGATATACTCTCGCCACATTTCTTGATATAGAAGGAGCCTTCAACAACATTTTCACTGAATATATTCAGGAATCTCTCACCGAGTTAGGTGTAGAAGGCTTTATTAGCCAATGGATAGTTTCTATGCTCAGTACTCGTATAATCCAAGCAACACTAGGCAACAGTAGTACAACTAAGACGGTAAACAGAGGAACTCCACAAGGCGGAGTCATCTCCCCCTGCTCTGGTTAATGGAGATCAATAAAATCTTGGTGCGACTTAATAGGGAGGGTTTTAAGGTGGTTGCGTACGCGGATGATATGGTTATACTAGTATCAGGAAAGTTCCTCTCCACGATAAGTCAACTCATGGAGAGGGCTCTGGATAAGGTACACTCATGGGCTACGAGCTGTGGCCTCGGAATAAATCCGGAGAAGACTGAAATGATGCTGTTTACCACTAAAACCAAGATACCGGCATTCACCCCCCCCCCAAACTAGATGGTCAGCCTCTCTTGCTTTGCTCCAGTGCAAAATACCTAGGCACGGTTCTAGACCCGAAACTTAGTTGGAAACTCAATACAGAACAGCGAATTAAGAAGGCAAGCGTAGCCTTCTATGCCTGTAATAAAACAATCGGTAAGAAATGGGACTCCAGCCAAAGATGACCCTTTGGATGTACACAGCCGTTGTGCGTCCAATTCTTACTTACGGCGCTATCGTTTGGTGGCCAGCTTTGAGCAAAAAGTACAATATCGACAGAATCAAAAAAGTACAGAGATCGGCGTGCGTGGGTATCACAGGAGCAATGAGGTCTTGTCCAACAGATGCTCTCAGTGTGATCTTGCATCTGATCCCTCTCGAACTACACATCATAGACACAGCTATATGCAGCGCAGTCCGGCTCAGGGAATATGGATGCTGGACCACAAGGCCATATGGTCACGGCAAGGTCCTGGAGACGATACCAAGTGAACTGGTTGCGTCCTCGACCGACTACACGATACCCAAACTCAACTTCAGAAAATCCTTCTTAACAAAATTCCCTTCCAGAGAAGAATGGAAGAACGGAAGCGTTACCCGCAACTATGATATAGGGATATACACGGACGGTTCGAAGATGGACTGCGGAGTCGGCGCAGGCATCTTCTCTGACCAGCTGAATATATCAAGGTCCTTCTGTCCCCCAGACTCTGCTAGCGTTTTCCAAGCGGAGCTTCTTGCGATTCGAGAAGCCTGCCGCCTGCTAAACAATCTTCCAACGTCTAATCACAATATCGCTATTTTTTCGGATAGCCAGGCTGCCATCAAAGCCATTGATGCGGTCTGCATCTCTTCAAAACTGGTAGAGCAATGCCGGTTTGAATTGAATCAACAAAGCACTCACTCGAGAATCACTCTCATCTGGGTCCCAGGGCACAGCAAAAACAAATACAAATATTTGGCGCAACAGCTCTTTAAAGTGCCAGGGCCTAGCTTCTCGCAACCACTCATGCTGTGTGCGTTATATTTTTTACACGAATGGAAGGGACCTACAGTTTAATTCCGAATCCAAACGGCGATTTGAGAAGCTTTTTCATGACAACAATACTCTCGGATGTTTGTCAGACGCTCGCGAGAGGTGGGACCGTGAAAAAACTTTTGGTATTTTCTGGGATTCGAACTTGGAACCTCATGCGTAGTGATCCGACACACTAACCACTTTCGCCACGGCGCCCACAGGGCAAAGCAACCATGAGGGAAATGAGCGTACTGATGAGCTGGCCAGGGTCGGCCCTTAACGGCTCTCTAGCAGAAAGAGTGGACATTCCGCTTGGTGCCATTAAGGGCTATATTCAACTTCACTTCCTCCAGCTAGCCAATCGCGGGTGTAACAACCTCACAAGCTGTGTCATATCTAGGAAGACGTGGGCCAGTTTCAACAAACCCAGGTCAAAAGAGTTACTAGACAAACCAAGACCAGTTATTGCCAAAATCGTAGCTATTATCACAGGTCACTGGCCAGTTGGAGACCATGCGGCCAAGCTTGGTATCCCCACAACACCTTTTGTAGGAGCTGCAAGGATAATAATGAAAAAGAATCTCTATGTCATTTCCTTTGCAGATGTCCGGCCCTGGCGAGGATCAGACAACAAACTCTTGGCAAACCCTTCTTCGAGGATCTGAGAGAGATAGCGGACAAGGGGATTGGAGAACTAATCCTCTTCCTGAACTCCACGGGCTGGGTTTAAACTTAACATCCCTTTTTTAACTAACCACTACAACAGGTAGACACGAGTCCGCGGTAACAAAACGGCGCACTTTAAGCGCTAATTGGGTTCTTTTTGGACCGCCACTTTACCTACCTACCTATAGCATTACCTGCATCATAACAGAGGTTGATTCCTTGTAAGTATGCTTCTACAGCGGGGATAAGAGCCGCTAGTAAAGTACAGCTACTACTCGCATAAGGATACGAAATTTAAGAGATCTGCTAGTATTAGAAGCGTTACTTTCTGAACCCTCAAGAGCTACTGCTTCGAGCTGCAGATAGTCTTCGGGCTTTTTGTAGATATGAATGTAGGTGGCAGCTAGCCGCCTAACTCCAAAGGTCCTTAAATCAGTCTCGCATTGAGACCTCGTGGAAAATGAAATTCTTGCATGGAATATGTAGAAGTCATTATAGCCTCTGTATTTCCTAATCATTACAACCTTCAAACATTTAAAGCCAACACAAACCGGCATCTCCTCTGTCTTCTTCCCCCCTCTTCCAATCCGCCCGTGCCCTGAGAACCAGTATAAGGGTATTAATAATCCCTTTGGCACGCGCAAATTATAAAAAAAAAAAATACTGATGGTTAATTGTGAATTCGAGAAATTAGTGAGAGAACTCTAGACCAAGGTGGGAGACACTGAATCTAGCCAGAACCACAATTCCATGAAATAAGCACATGGAGGCACATAGAGGTAGAAGAAGGCGTTGACCAGAAGGTAAAGCAAGCCTTAGATGGTAGAATGTGAGAATTTTGTCCTAGTAAACTCCTAGATCTGGACATAGAGGGAGCTTTCAACAACGTTGAAACAATAACGACTACCAATGAATACAGTCGGTAATAAACCGATTCTTATGTATGATGAAGTCCAACCTATCCATAATGGAAAAAATTCAACGAGTTGCATGTCTCAACATTACCGGTGCATCGAGATGTACTCCCATAGCGGCGCTCCAAACCATGCTCCACATACTTCCAATTGACGTCGTTAGTAAACAATTGACTATCAACTTGGCAAAAAGACTGAGAAGACTCCAAGCAATGGAAAGAGCAACACACGGGGCACCAAAAATGCTTTTGATGCACTGTCATCTCCCGAATTTCACTGACCACCTGCCCACTGAATATGACTTCAACGGGGACTACATGCACTCAATACCGGGCAACTGAGTGGAAGCAACGCGATGGGCTATACAGCGAATGGCTATCAATTTTCACGGACGGGTCCAAAACCAAAGCCGAAGTCGGTGCCGGAATCTTCTCAGAAGACCTGGATATGCAGGAAGGTTAAAAGCTTCCAATCCATTGCAGCGTTTCTCAAGTTGAAGTTACCGCGTTTCGCCAAGCCGTTGACTGGGAGGCGGCTAATACACTATGAACATCGGATATTGTTATTTACGTGGGTACTAGGTCACTGTGACGTCCCGGGGAATTGTACAGCTGACGAGCTGGCTCGATATGGCTCCTCTGGTAAAAATAGCATAAGCATTACCGACATCGGAACGCCAACGTCGTATGTTAAGGACCTTATCTAAACAGACGCGGAGAGGGTGGCCAATCACCGATGGCAACATCTAGGCCAATGTAATACCGCCAGAAAATCAACAAATCTAAGTCCATTGAACTCCTGAAACACAAGAGAGAAACCCTCTTCAAAATAACAAATATTCTCACTGGACACTGCGTCATAAGAAGACATGCCCAAAGACTAAGGATGAAGAGGAAGGAGAGACCATCAGTCACCTCCTATGCGCTTATCCTGCGCTCGACAACATTAGGAAGGCCACCCTGGGCGAATACTCTTTTAATGACCTAAATGATCTCGGCAACACCTGCACAGCTAAACTCAACTAATTCATAAAACGAAGCAAATGGTTTCCAGATTAAGAGGGCGGCCCTATCGGCAGTACAATGGACCTTTTTCTGGTCTAAGTGCATCCTCATCGAGGATCGATCTTAATCAGCCAACCAACTGCTTCATTTTTCTTTCTGTCCTCTAGTTTCAGGACAGACATCCCGCAATGGGGAACATAATAAGTCCACGGAGATCCGAGTGAAGGCTAACGAATCGTATAGGCGCCCATATAACCGCAGTACCTACCTAACAAGATTCCTTTCCTTCAAACCTAAGCCCAAGTAAAAGAAAAATTCCAAAAAAATTACAAACTCCATGTAGAATACTCCTGTCTTGTTATTATTACGCCTCGTTGTCACTGACGTGTATCGGTGAGGTGCGTTCCGTGTCCTGGTATCAATTTGATGACCGCACCAGTGTATATAGGCTTGGCTTGTACAAACTTGTCCACTAATCTATGATTGATTAATTTACTACCCCCGATAAGATACATTAATATAAGCTCTCCGACAAAAAACATAGTTTTTCCTTATCAGCCCTAAAATTCCAGCCAACAGAAGACAGAAAACCACAACTAAGCGGATCTTTCTTTACCAATGCTCCACCCTCCCATTCATTTTCGTAAGTACGTACTTACGTATACTCGTAACACTACAGAGGGAAAAAAGTGCTTACTCATGGGGGTTTTGTCGTGGAAAAAGGTGGATATATATATATTTTTTTTTTTTTAGACACTTTAGTTTTCCGCTCCATCGGAGGAGCTGTCTGTTAATAAATTTTCCAACTTTTTCTCCACGGAGACGCGGGGGCAGTTGGGACGTTTTCAATTAGCGCAACAAAAAAGCTTGCGTGTTCTTCTGAAACGTAACGAAACGGAACTCGAGGAAGAAATTCGAAAAAATAAAAATCATGTTGGGTATTTTTTTGTGGAAAGTAATTTATATGGCACCGGGTGTGGGGTGCTAAAAATATGGGATAAGCTCTAGAGGTTCATGTTTGTGTTATTGCAGCATTGAAGGTGGTCGTTGGTCGTTGGTCGATTACATTAATTACGAGGTGCGTAACAATTTCAAAAGGTCTCTTGGATATTTTTATACAGAAATGTACAAAACAATTTCCTACACGAGTGGGTTCGGTTGGTATTTTTGGACAGAAACCAGTTTGGAAATATCAACAAAAGGTGGACCTATAAATAGTATTCAATTGACTTTTATTGGGTCAAGCGGAAGAATTTTTGTTTTGGGTTTTTGGTAGTGTTTTGGAATTTCTGAAAGTCTGTAGTGGATGGTTTATGGTTTATGACTCAATCGAACGACGACACGTAAGCAAGACTGATATGCTGTAGATCATGTAGCCATGGCAGATATCCCCCCAACACGCGGAGTTGTAAGAATGTCAACGAGAATGAATATCTGATTCAATGCGAGCGACAGCCAGACTACGCACGCTAAACTTACGCGTATTCGATAAACTCAGAGATACAAATATCTGGGAGAAAAATTAGCGAGATAATCGTTTTTTGAACACCAGTATGGACTGGCATCTCAAGTGAGTTGTGGTATCGAAACAGCAAACTCGATAATCGTGCTCGTGATAAACCACCACTTCTACCTATATGCTTCAGCCTTCTGAACAACATACTAGGGCTAAGCTCAAAGGCTGACTTATAGAGTTCAACTACGAGTAGCGTTGAAGCTACATGTCTCTAAAAAAAACTTTGAGGTGAGCAGGGACACCGAAATTGCCGATGAGTTACTTAGGTCATTAGACAAAAGCCGGCTCAACAAGTGGCAAACTGCGATGGAAGACCTAAACTTCACTCACTCAAGTGGTAAAGCAGGAGCTTGCTCAGACAGATTGGAGGTGGAAATGCAGCTAGCGCGGGAAGCCCAACTGTTAACCCCAACGATGTCGCAAACCGCATACTCAAAATGTCCAGAACTCCAGCAGACAAACAGCACACCATCAGAGTCAAACGTGATCTTAAAACTCTAAAACAGAAATGCCCAGAAACAAGTGTATTCAAGGGCAGTCACACTACAAGAAATATCAACTGCCTTGACGTCGGTGAAGACGGATAAAGCAGCAGGTTTCGACAATATACGCGTATACCCTGAGTTTCTAAAACATGCCGGACTTAATACTCAATGATGGCTGGCGTCGCTTTTTTCCAAAATGATAAGAGACGGGGCGGGGCTACTCCCGCAGTATTTTAAGAAAACAAAAATCATAGCTCTACCTAAACCAGTAAAACCAACTGACAAACCTGAAAACTACCGCCCAATAGCTCTCCGCTGCTCCTGTTACAAATTACTGGAACGAGTTATCTTCAACAGGAACAGCGCTATCATAAATCACCATATCCCTATCGACCAAGCTGGCTTTCGGACTGGTCGTAGTTGTACGGACCAGGTACTAGTCCTGATGACACACATTGAAGACGGATATGAAAAGATGCACAAAACATCTGTGACATAGGTTTGACAGCAGCTTATGACACGGTATGGAGACAAGGCCTAATCTACAAGTTACTGAAGATTATACCCTGTCGGAAAACAGCTAACCTAGTCAACAATATGCTGTTTAACCGGGCATACCAAATCTTCCTAAATGATGGTAAGAACGGCGTAAAAAAGCTAAACAATGGGTCACCACAGGGATCAGTACTAGCACCAACTTTATTTAACGTGTACACCCACGATATACCTCTGACTGAGTCGAGAAAGTTATCATATGCTGATGATATTGCCACAGCCACACAACACCAGAGTATAGAAACAACCAAGCTAATTTTAAACTCCGATCTGGAAGTCCTGAACACATTTTCCAGAGAATGGCGTCTGTGCCCAAGTGTGCCAAAGACGGGGGTTTGTTGCTTCCACCTATATAAAAAACTGGCATCCTACAAACTGAGGGTGATCTTCAATGGTGCTCTGCTGAATCACAATCCTAATCCGAAGTACCTGGGAGTGACGCTGGATAGATCATTATGCTACCGGACCCACCTCTCAAACACAGCGGGAAAATTGAGAACGAGGAATAACATCACCCAAAAACTTGCTGGTACGACATGGGGAGCAAACGCAACATCACTTCGCACTTCCGCTGCAATAGGGCTTGTATACTCTGCGGCGGAATACTGCTCTCAGGTGTGGATGAATAGTGCGCATATCTCAAAAGTGAATGTACAGCTCAACATCACAATGCGCCTTATAACTGGGGCTCTGAGATCCACACCAACATATTGACTTCCTGTACTGAGTCATATAGCTCCACCAACGATACCCCGCTCTCATGCATTAATCCGAGAGCATGCAAAAATAGCTGCCAATACATAATGTCCCCAGCCTTATCCAACCGACAAGGATCAGATCTAGAAAACCAACCATGAGCTCGGCTGCGAGATTAATATTGATGTGACTTCGACCCGAACAGCGCATGGATTAGACAGTGGATGGATAGCCGCACAACCGGCCTGATCCCAATTGATAATCCCACCTGCCACGAAGCCTATGGGTCTATTGGCTTTGGGCACAATAGACCAAACCTCCTTAACAAAACTGATCAGTTATATTAACCAATTTATTTGAAGATACACCTACAATTGACGCAAGTTCTATCCATTTTTTCGTTGGACTGTGGGTAAAATATTTTACTTCTTGATCTACATATCAGAAACATCGCACTATGCGAAGCGGTCAGACTGAGACAAGCTGGGTGCTGGATTTCAAAACCCTATGCTGATAGCAATATGTGGGATTCGCGACCGAGGGAACTGTAGTCCCCTACAATTACAAAACCTCCAAATTAAACATCAAAAAGCAAAACGGAAGGACGGTGAAGAGGTTAAGGAAATATGGTATCTTCATCGATAGTCAAGTCGCTGTCAAAGCCACTGATTCTATTACTATATCATCTAAGCGAGAACGAGAGTGCCGAAATGAAAAAAACTTACCTAGGCAGTCGGTTCAAGATAACTCTTGTCTGTGTTCCGGATTACAGCGATAATGACGGAAACAAACGCGCTGACGAAATGGCTAGGCAGGGCTCAACTCCTCAAGGCGCACTTGCACAGACTATCGATGGATATGTGGCCTAATTAAACATAACCTGGAAGACGAACGACTGACCGATCGGAGATCATGTAGAAAAACTAGGTATCCCCTACAATACGAGAAACTATTAATTACTTCCTCTGCAGCTGTCAATCATTAGCTAGAGACAGGTGACGTACACTGAACAAACTATTCTTCGACTCCCTCAATGCCTCAAGAAAAAATATCACAGAACTGATACTTTTCTTAAATTCCACAGATAAGGGACTCCTAACCCACGTACGAGCTTAGAAAACCAGATCACGTGGGAGGTATTATAGTATCAATGCTAATTGAGTTTTTTTTGAAGCACCACTTCTACGAGTACCTACCCATGGGTAAAATAACTTTTCCGCAATCTAGAGCATCATTCCTCCAACAAAATGACAAATTTTTTAGTTACCACTTTGCAAAACCTTCGACTTTTCACTTATAACATCGGTAAATCACCCAAGATTCATATAGATCACACGACGAAAATAAAACGATCCGCATCTGGATCAACGAAATTATTTTCCTTGTGTCTTGTAGTGTGGTTGTGTAACCTACCAAGGAATAAAAAAAAAAAAAAATTCTAGATCACAAAATTGATCCTGATAGAAAGCAAGATCTCGTATTGTTGTTGTATTGCATAGAAATCAATGATCCATATGGATCATGAGCGATAATAAAATACGGCTATTATAATTCCTTTATTTTATTCTAAAATTTAGAATCGGCATACTGTTGAGCTTCGGAGTATAAGTATTGAAAAGTGCTAAGTGGAGAGTTGCAAAGTTGATGGTTGAAATAGAAATAAGACTCTTCGCCTGAGTAACTAAATACGAGATATTAACACCCACCGCATAAAGTGTCAACGGTCATTGAAAATAGAAAAGTGCAAGCAAGCGTCCACTGAAACTGGGGGGGTATCTGCGTGCTGCCTGATGTAGCTAAGGTAATAGCTAAAATCATCCTGGAGCGAATCAAAGAACATCTCGAAGACACACTTGATGCCGAACAAGCAGATTTCCGCTCTGGATCCTCCTGTGCCGACCACATTAACACCCTGTGGATTATAATCGAACAGTGCGTTGAATATCGATCGCCACTCCACCTGCTGTTCATCGATTTTGAGAAGGCGTTGGAGTTTATTTGGCGTGCCTTACGCAGGAGAGGCAACCCCGATAAACTAATTGCTATTATCAAAGCTACATATGAAGGCTCCAAATGTACAGGGAGGTTCTCTGAGGAATTTGGGATCCAAAGTGGGGTAAGACAAGGCTGTATCCTTTCACCAATATTATTCCTATTGGTGATTAGCGATGTGCTTCATGCAGCTTTGTCGACGGAAAACGGAGGAATTCGATGGACTCTTACATCTCAACTAAAACATCTTGACTACGATGACGATGTATGCTTACTCTCCCACAGAATTATGGACCTCCATCAAATGACAGCAGATGTGGAGAGGGAGGCAGGCGTCGTCGGGCTGAAAATTAATACGGCAAAAATAATCTGCCTTGGAACAAACTCATCGGCTCAAAGAGAGAGAGTAGAGGATTTCCCGTATCTTGGGAGTATTGTCTCGACCGAAGGTGAAACCGAACTCAATATAGCCAACAGGATCGCCAAAGCAAAGTCCGCGTTCGAGATGTCGTCCAAAATATGGCGAAGCAATGCAATCAAATTGAACACCAAGATAAGACTGTTCCGCTCCAACGTTGAGTCCGTGCTGTTAAATGGATGCACCACGTGGAGAGTGACCACTGCTATCAACAGAAAGCTGCAAACGTTTGTTAATAGGTGCCTGCGCAATATCAATCGTATGACTAATGAACACCTTTACGAGAGAACGGGTCAGGAACCAATAGGCACAACCATCCAACGACGGAAGTAGCAGTGGGTTGGTCACACGTTCCGTAAGGGTGACAGTTCCATAGCGAACCATGCTATGCAATGGAACCCTTTCACTCAGGATGGCAGAAGACCTGCCGGTCCAAGGAAAACATGGCGCAGAACAGTCGAGAAGGAGGCACGGCAGTTGAGGAAAAGTTGGGGAGAACTCAGACACATTGCCAGAAACCGTACACGATGGCGCGTAGGCGTAGTAGAGGCCCTAGGACCCACAAGGGGATACAGGATATAAGTAAGTAAGTAAGCGTCCACTGAACACAGAGAAAATATTATCCAAATTGTCCGATAAAGAGTATCTTCAAAGCAAAGATGGCATATTGCTAAGTGCAAAGTGAAAAGTTGCAAAGTTGTTCGATAAGATGGAAACTAAGTCTCTCCCCTAGAGTTCGCAGATATTTGAAACTCACAATCATCACACAAAGTGAGAAAATATCGTTGAAATTTTGCAATAATGAATATCTATGAAGCAAAATTTGTATATTGCTAAGTGCAAAGTTGCAAAGTTTTTCGATAAAATAGGAACCAGGTTGCTCGACTAGACTACTCAGAAATGAGAAACCTCACCGCCGTCGATGTTCATTGAAAACAGAGAATACCATATAACGTGTAAATCGGCGGGTAAAACGTATCTACGAGTACGAAGTAAAATTTACATTCTGTAAAGTGCTGAGTGAAAAGTTGCAAGGTTTTTCAGAAAAATAGTAGCTAGGATTCTTCCCCGAAGTCCCCAGCTATGAGGGAACTCAGACACACAGCACAATGTATCAACGTCCGCTGCAAACAATGAGAAAATATTGTCGGTTATCGGCCAATAAAAGTATCTACGAGGTAAAATTTCCATATTTCCACAAATTTTCTCTTCGCTTTGTTTAAAAAAAAAATCCTTCTTATCTTTTACACAAATGGTCTTTATCGTTTCTCCCATTATTCTTTGCAATTTATATAAACGACTAAAAATCATTATGCATATTTGCAAATTTTCTCACGTACTACACGAAAGCCAGGAAAGCGGGGCGGCGGAGGAGGACGAGAGTAGGTCGAAGAGAATGCAGAGAACGCAGTATTGTAGAGAAAATGTTCCTCTATTGTATATGAATGAAATAAATTATGAACTGAAACACAGAGAGACAGAGACAGAGAGAGATAGAGAGAGACTGTAGTCAGACAGACGACCAACGACAATCAGACGGACAGACGGAAGGAGAAGACGGAATAGAATAGAAGAATAATGAATTATTTATTGTAGATGATAAAGGAAAGGCGAATATTCTAAAGTCACCCCAGCAATGGCATATGAGTGGTTTTTCGGTATCCGACGAAGGACAGGCCATATGGTGGGTGTGTGCTAGAATGTCTGACTAGACGACTGACTGTGTTGAATTCAGGAAGAAGACGATGCACAGTTGGATGGTGGATGGTGGATGGTATAAAGTTATTAACATTACCTAGTTTATGACCCGGAGATGGATTTTAATATCGTTTGATAGTTCAGCAGAAGATTAGGGGTGATGGTGGTAGGCATTGTTGTGTAAGTTCACTTGAATGGGGAATTTTAATGAATTTATTTTATGACCACAGGGTGGTGGTGCGTGTGTGTGGGATAAAAATATTGTTTTGCATTTGTCAGTGTCAACAAGGGGGGGTCGTCGGTTAAATGAAATTCAACATTTTCGGGTATTAATAGTGTGCCCAAGAGCCAAACCCCAGTGAGGAATTTGTGTGGGGGGGTTAGTTCACTTTCTGGTCGTAATGAAGTTTTGTATAGCTAGTGGCTTACCTTTACTCGAGAGTTGTTTTCAAATTTAAATTCAAATATGACAGACTGACTGTGCTGCACTAGAGCACCAGAGACTGCCTTAAGCTGTGTAAGAGTGTTTTAATTTGTAGATTGTATAGGAGTAATTTTAGTTGGGAGTATAATTGATGAGGTTGTTGGTTACACGTTTAAAAGGTCACTTGGCATTAGGTTTTGTTACGCTTGGACTCATGGTGAAGTCAGGGTATTTAGTTGATAGCGAGTGGAACGCAATACACCAACCCAAGAAGGTGATTAATTAACTCGGCGCATGGAAAGTGGTAGTTGGACAAATTTATAATTTCCTCTAGGTAATTGCAGTCGTTCGTCATAAGGCCAGTTTGACGTCTACTGGGTTCTAACTTTGCGACGATGGTATTTGTTAGTCGAATCACCTGAAGACCAGTGGCAATCTACAAGTTTTGAGTAGATTCCTGCGGTCCTAGTACGCTCCTTGTCGTAAGTCACTTCTGTCACGAATTTGCCCTCCATAATTGCGTGGCAAGTATGGGGGAATGCGAGACAGTTTAGAGCATATTGGTCTGAAGTCCTTCAGAGGTGGTGTGTACTTTGGGTATAAATATGACCTTGCTCTTATAAGTGTCAGTGAATCTTACTCGTGAGTATTTGAACGATTGGCATGCTGAATGATGAGAACTACGAGTATTCTGGGCTCTTTATACGGATTAATTAAACTAATAGATAGACAGATAGACATATCGCGGAAAGAAGCTGCCGAAATGAGGTGCCTACGCGGTGTTACTGGAATAACTCGTAGGGATCGAGTGCGTAACACCAGAATACGCGAGGCGCTCAATGTTGAGTAGCCACTTCTCCGAGCGGAACGATCTATGCTTCGATGGATTGGTGCATATGCCCCCAGACCGGCTTCCAAGACGTGCCATGATTGCTGTGCTATCAGGTAGGCGACTCCCAGGTAGTCCTAGAAATAGATGGTTGGGTCAAGTCCGACATCTCTCCTGGAGCCGTCTAGGGATTCCTCTTGATAAGTTGGAGTCTATAGCGGAGGATCGAGAAGGATGGAGGGTCCACCTGAACATCCTACCTCCGCGACCCTCATGAAGGATTAGCGGCCAATTGAAAATGTATGTATGTATGTATGTATAGATAAATATAGATAGATAGGCCACCATATAGTTATGTCCATTGCGATCACAAACTTTATACCGACCACAACGCTATCTCTCAATAGAAAGCATTCGAACATTTGTTTGAAATAGACTCGGGTTCACGGCTTCAATATTCTGAACGGATGGAGTGTTGGATATGTTGTTTCAATGCCGCAGTATCTGGAACTGCTGTATGGCTCGGCAGGTTGAACTAGGTATATTTGAACGACATCTGCCTCCCTTGCTTGTGAGCTATTTTTGAAGATAAATGTTGTGTCGTTGTAAATGACATTTCGATGTTACACCACTTCTCTGTTCAGTATTAGGGGCAATAGTTCGGTATGAAGTGGCAGGGAGGTTACGATATAGCGTCGAGATTTTGGCCTGTCCAATGTGTTGTCGCAAGATCTTAGGGCCGGATGTAATACTCTCTAAATCGATTGTTAACCTTCACGCAAGCAGTATGGTAATGCAGGCTTGTTCAGTTAGAACAAAAAGCTTCTCCTACGTGCGGGACTTTATGGCATACACCGTGGTCAATAAATTTTTAGTGAAAGGACTTAGTTCCCAAATTGCTATCTGTAGTACTAACAGTCTTAACAAAGGGCACACCACAACATATGATGAGGATAGCTACTCAAACCTAACTGAATCAGTAGCTACTCCGCAATTTGTTCAGTATCGCATAAAAGCGAGAGTGATGTAAATAAGTCAAGTGAATTAACGTTTTGGAGAAACCCACTTTCTTTATAAAAGAATTAAATGACTTAAGAATGTAGAAACATTCACAAATCTACAGAAACCGCAAAATGGTGGGTGCACAGCCATGTAAGGGATAGACATGATCGCATAATAACCAGCACTGGAATGCCGGAACTACACCTACAGCCCAGCTCTCTTTTGAGCTTTCGGCTCAACACCGCCGATTGGAATGGAAACCACTGCAGCCACTAGAAGTCTAAAACGTTATAAGCCCCGGAAAGGGACAATGTTCATGCAGAATTCCTAACATGTGAGTCAGATGTGTCAGCAAATAAGAAGAGACTTTCTCAGAAAAATTGTTAGTTAGAAGTGGTTCCTTAGACTGCCACTGAGTGGTGACGGCTGAATCAAACAGTCTACTTCTTACGATTAAAGAGTTTGATTTAGGCGTTCAGGCATTACGTAGATTATTTAGATCGTTAAAGACGTATTCATAGAAGGAGTGCATAGGAAATGTGTCATGGTGTCTCCTCGTCTTCTTCCAAAGAAGGGGAAACTCTTAGGATGTCTCCCGCTACATGCAAACTACTACTTAAACTGAATGCGATTGACATCACAAACCGCAAATGGGCACATGGCACTACGTGCCACATCAGTAGGCGTATATGGCCTAAGCTGGAAAACAAACTCCCTAACTGCAGAAAAGATCGCTAATCAATACAATAGTAGACAAGACACAGCATCATTGGCGGATACGCTAATAGACTAGGGCTCCTCTAGAACGATTCGCCCAGAAACTGCTTAGACGAAAATAGAGGGTAACGATCCATCATCACTTCCCCTGCACGTGCCAACTTCGACAACCTCGACGAACTTGGAAAAATCAACATCAGCGCCTCCAGTACTTTATTATAAACAGTATTTATAAAAATAAGAAAGAAAATCGGTGACAAAACAGAACCCTGCGGAACACCAGGTGAAATGCAGACTTAAAACCTGAATCGAATGACCCCTTACAGGTTCTAATTTCTAATCCATGATAAAACAATATCTTCAATTCCAAATGCATGCATTTTCGACAAAAGAGCTTGATGCCAAAACTCTGTCAAATGCCTTAGAAATATCAAGTGCGACGAACTTAGTTTCTCCAAAGTGATGTACTTGTAGAGATTGGTACCACTTTTCGGTGAGATAAGACATCAGATCACCAGTGGACCTTTTGCTTCGGAAACCGTACTGACGGCCATTGAAAAGTGTTCGCTATTCAAGACATTTCATAGGCTCACGATTAATCAACGTTTCCCTTGACCTTGGAAAGAAGGGACGTTAGTACAACGATTCGATAGCTGGAGGGAGAACAAGATTTGTCTATTTAAGGGACAGGCTGAACTAATGCTGTTATCCAGAGCCGAGATGAGTGGGATTCATGAAAACATGACCTCTTCGAAACAATGGCTAAGATACCTTCTGGACCGGCAGATTTGTGCATGTTAATATAATGAAGTACTCTTGCGCGACTATATGAGTGCGGATGTGAATTTCTCACATCGAGGGCTTAGTGTTCTCAAATTCAGGTGGAGACAAAGGTTAGCTGCGAAATATTCAGCAGGCAGATTAGCTTTGTCCAAAGAGCTGACAAATGGAATGTCAATGTAAATGACCGTCCGTCGGGACGGCACCTGAGTCCTTGTTACAGGGGCCATATCACCCATTGGGTTTCCCTTTTGCTTTGTGGAACCTATATTTAAAACATTTGTCTTGCGGTTATTTCGGTTGACTGCCCCCTTTATGAAGCATAACATGTTCCTAAGTGAAACTTGTACGAGATCCCTTATTTCCTCAAAAAGCCTGTTTCCCATAAGGCGAAGGCGACGGTTTTGAAGATTTGGGCAATCACATAGCAAGTGCTTGATGGTTTCAATCTCCCCTATATCTTTACAGCTCCTGCAGTAGTGGGGTGAGTTGATGCCTTGTCTAGCAGCCATTTCCCCTATCGCGCAGTGTCCTGTTAGTACACCTATCAAGATGCGAATTTCTTTTTTATTTATCGCCAATAGGCTTTTGGTCCTATTTTCATCCAGTGTCGGCCATAAGCTGCTAGATATGACACAGTCGCTTCTAGCGAACCATGTGGAGTTAATCAGTTCTCTTGCTTTTAGGTATATTTTTTTTTTTAGTACACGAATTGGGGCTTCCTTCCAATGCTGATTCCTTTTTAGCTGATTCGTCTGCTATCTCGTTTCCTTCTATATTTCTATGCCCAGGAACCCAACAGAGAGTCACGTCATGGGAGTTGTATATTCTGTTCAATGTATTGCGGCATCTCGAAACTGTTTTTGATCTAACTTCCTCGCTGTCTAGTGCTCTAATTGCCGCTTGACTATCCACGAAAATTGTAATTTTCGAAGGATTTAATATCTTACTGCGTATAGTCTGTGCAACCCTATCAATGACGAAGACCTAAGCTCGAAAGATGCTACAGTCATCTGGGAGTTTATATAAGTCGTTGATTTTGAGTGAATCGCAGAAAACTCCAGAGCCAGTTCCGATATCCATTTTAGACCCGTCAGTATAGAGTTGAATGTCCTGTTCATTAATTAATTCGTTGGAGTCCCACTCTTGTCTTTCGGGAATAAAAGTGGAGTTGTTCTTGTCGAAATCTATACTGGGTATGATATAATCTGTTGTTCTGTCGAGATCGGCTACTCTGTTGAGTATAGATTAATGTCCATAGGAGCTTTGCTTCCATGCGCCCGATTGTTTAAGATGAATCGCATTTTTAGCAGCTCGTATGTACTCATCTATGGGAGGGAGATTATGCATCAACTCTAGACCCACTTGTGCTGTTGATCTTTGTCCTCCTGTTATGTTTATGCATGCAAATCTTTGTACCTTTGTGAGTATAGCTGGTTTTGTCTGTTACATTCTGTATGTAAGAATGGGTCTGACGATCGCTGTGTAGATCCAGTTAATAATAATGGACGGACATAGACCCCATTGTCTAGCTAAAAGTAAAGTGTGCTGTGGGCGCAGTGGTTATTGTGTCGGACCACCGAGCGTGAGGTTCCATTTTCGAATCCCAGAAAACACCAACAAGTTTTTTCACGGTCTTACCTCTCGCGAATATCTGACAAACATCCGAGAGTATTGTTGTCACGAGAAAGCTTTTAAACAAACAAATTGCCCTTCACTACAGCACTAAACTGTAGTTGCCTTCCATTCGTGTGAAAACTATAAAGCACACAACACGAGTCGTTGCGAGAAGCTAGGCCCATGCACTTGAAGAACTGTTGATCCAAATATTCTTTTTTTTTTAAGTGTGATGTGCTCCATCAAAAGCTTTTGTATGTACAATACATCAACTCATAAAACGAACAAAATAAAATGCCAACAATCCGCAGTGTTCCCAAGTGGTCCCCCATTAAAGTATTGTACTAACCGCGCCCGATGATGCTTGATTTCGGTGATCAGTCGAGAACCTCTCTGCGTGGTTGGTCGTTTCATGTTTGATTTTTGTGTCGAGGTCACTCAGATTCACTAGCCTCGCTAAAGAAGTTTCACTTCAATAATGTCCACCTACATACACCCACACATCTCTTTAAAAACATATGCCTCCCGTGAATAAATACCTCAAAGTGGGTCAGATCAGAGTTCAATCCCATCCCATCCCATGCAACACCCTTTAATGCCTCCATTATCAGCTACCGGTAGACAAATGTCCAAGGTTACTCACCACCGTCACGTTCACGTAGGTTTCCAATTCATTATTAAGTCTCGAAATTATCTAATCGATTATTCGTTCATAAAAATCGCCTCGAAATACTTATAAATTCACTTACGCTTCACACAAGTCAGCACGTTTTCAACATACCCCCGCACCGCACCGCACGTAGTGAGTGACATCCATTAAAGAAAACATTGAATAATGCTTACCTGTAAAGAAATAAAAATAAAAATAAATTACCACCAATCTCAGCGCAAGTCAATAAAAATTAAAATTGTCTTTCAACATGACAAACGTACATAAATGTCTGTGCTCCACATTTTATTAGAAAAATACATCTCTGACGTTAGCAGTTTCCAATAAATCAATAAAAATTCACATGTCCAGAGCGGCGGAGGAGCGGGGGCAGATACAAGATACAAAAAAAAAAAGATTCACCACAATTCCCAATGGGAGATAACTTCATCATGAGATACTTTTTCGTTTCTGTTTGTGAAAGAACTTTCTGCGTTTCACAAAAAAAAAAAAGAAAACGAATCTACAGGATAACCACCAGGATCTCACCTTCAAAATGATACCCAACTCGGTACCCACCCTCTGTCTAAGAACAGCAAAACAAAACAAAAAAAAAAAAGTTCAAGGGAATGTGTGTGGGCAAAGAAATGAACCAAAACATGGCAAACAAATCAGGAATTCATTTTTGCTTTCTCTTTTGTTTGACTGTGTATATGTGCAGTCCTTTGTCTTTTTTTTATCTCCGTAGCAAATTTTCCATCCATCCGATACATAAAACAATGAGCATCGAAAAATAAAGAAAGTATGTAGACGGGGGGCTTGGGTAGTATTTAATTTAGAAAATCCTGACAACAAAAGGACACCCTTCAATCACCATCAACACAGCCATACACGGGGGAATCACATGAGTCTCCTTTCGTTTTTTTTTGTGTGTAAATTTAGAGCAACGCGCCAAAGATGATGATAGATTGGGACGTGTGCCTACTTTTTCGTGGTAACTAGGTGCGCTCAAGAATAGACGCCAGGTTGCTAAATATAAATGCCCTGCGGGGATAATTTTAAAACCCACGGCGGTGGTGGGTGCAAGCGATGGATAGCAAGGTGACTGAGGCGTATGTGGAACGCATGTGAATCAACTCTTGACAGATGGTGACATAGTTTTTTTTCGCAAATTGCTGTCATTCACTTAGAGTGAGGAGGTGTGTAGCACAAGCAGATGTACAGGGTGCACAAGGGTGGCATGGGAGTGGGATGGTTTCTTTCAAATGTGAATGAAAGAAATTATGGAGTTACGAAGTATCATGAGGGGGTGGACCTTTATGAAATAAGCGTACCCTTAGAGTAAAATCTACCAACGACAAATCTAAGGATTCTGAATGCGTATGTGCGTACATCCTCCTCTGTATATAAAAAATGTATTACGACTTGTATCCCAATTCATCTTTGAGCGTGAGCCTGTATTAGTTTCAGAAGTATTATAATTGGTCCGCTGTGCGACTATAAGCCTTACCGCAGTGGCCTGGTAAAGCGAATTGACTCTCGGGACTTTTCTTTTTCCCGAGGAGACATGGAGTCGAGATATAATGGCTCCATACCTTCAAATCCTATCCTTTCCGGTGAGTCAGATCAAGGTGTTACACGACCACAATGGACCAAATGGCATAAGCACTTAGGTGCACTTTCCTCCAACCTAATCTACACGACCCATGCCGAGGATCAACTTGATTGGAGGCCTATTTAAAAAATAGCCCAGTCTCGAAATATTCGGACTACTTGGCAACCTCTAGATTACGACGGATCTCTGCACAGGACGACATTTCTTTCTCCACTACTCGTGGGTCCTATTATGTCTCGTATTAAAAATAAAACCAATCTTTGAGTTCGGTGCTCATAAATGCTCCTGAAGTACTGGCAGCAAGGACTTTGGCCACCATACTTATGTCCAAGCAATGCCAAAAGGCGCGTGAAGCGTGAGTGTAAACCTATGGAAACTAGCCTCACGGTCCCATTCAGACCACGCTAGGCTGACACGTCGTATTGCTTTGAGCTTGCGGCAGCTTATTTAAACAAAATTATCGTTAGCGCTGCACTGCTTCTAGACGCCTTGACTACGGTAACATTCCTCAGAAGCAATTAGCGGAAAAGCAGAAGAACTCGATCACATGGGAAATGAAAGTTGTTAAATCAATCCCAATCGACCCTATATACGTCCAAACATCAAAGGTCGGTGGGGGAGTCTCCCTCAGACTCA
Organism: Brachypalpus laphriformis; assembly: GCA_945910035.1. Taxonomy (NCBI): domain Eukaryota; kingdom Metazoa; phylum Arthropoda; class Insecta; order Diptera; family Syrphidae; genus Brachypalpus; species Brachypalpus laphriformis. Next base: position 44,602,196 of record OX246756.1, read on the forward strand.
AAGAGAGTGAAGGTCAACTGCAATAGTTCCTTCTCATCTGTGAGGCGGCATAAAAACTTACTCAAGGGTTATCGACAAAAGCGATATCGATGGCAACATTACTCCTGAATAGTGAAGGAAAGTGGAAATTAGCCTGGTTACTAGCTTTCGAAAGATTAGGCAAGACCGACCCAGCACCCACTTGTCGCCATGGTGGATGGCATCAAGGACAAGAGATCAGCGGATCTCTTCAGAATAGCGATTGCCAAACTGGGTGAAATTAGGAAAGAGGCATAGCTCGAGGTTGTACCCAGGGACCAGATTCCTAGTAAACCAAGAACTCACTCTTGGATCCCAGTCGAACCCTTAGACCCCAAAAACATTTCGAAAGTAATTGAAATCAGTAACTTTCACCTTTCAACGGATAATTGGAAGATTGCTAAGCTGGAGGAGCCGAAAAGGGACTCTAGATGTGCGGTCATCGTGGTCAACAAGGAGTTTAGCCCCTCTGGCCGAAACTGAGGGACAAATTAGTTATGGTTTTGGTGCGATGATTCTAAAGGACGAGGTGGACGTTGAAAAAGCGGGATCCAACACTTCCGAACCCGTCGCAAATGAACTGGCAGATGCAGTAATAAGCAGAGTAATAAACCGGCCATTCCGCCAGTTCCAACAGAGGCAGAGGTGAAAGGTAGCGATCACGTCGAGGCCTCTCAACCCCATAACACTCGGCCATATTTGGATATGGATAGCTTAACACTGTCAGATATAAATCTGTCAATTGTACTCACCTCTGAAAGAGATCAACTTCTTTTACCGGTGTTTGCAGAAATCCGAGACTTTGGGCTCGTGTGTAATTGTCAAGTGGTGATAGCCAATACGTCTCTGATGTACATCTAGCACCAGCCACTAACAATACAAATATTTGGCGCAACAGCTCTTAAAAGTGCCAGGGCCTAGCTTCTCGGCCTAGCATCAGCCACTGATGAGGCTAATATCACCGTGGTTGAGGTATCTGCACCTGATTGTAGCGAAGATCATGCGATTGGTTCCGATTATCCAACCTTGTTCACCGGCTATCTGATGTCTCAGAGAGAAACATCAAAGATTTAATAACCTCAACAGGCTGGATCTAGAGACTCCACACCAACACACATTTTATATCCAGGTACACGAGTTTTGTGGTATCAAAACGGCACCTAGTGCTAATTGGGTTCTTCTCTTATCTTAGAAGAACCGGTACACATACCCTGGTCCAAGGATCTTAGGTCAATAAAGATCTGGCGTGTGGGCTCAAGACTCCCTATTATAAACTTATCTACGTTAGGAATGTAACGGTTAACTTCGGCATACCTGTCCTATAACCATCAGGAGCCTCTCCCTTCGGAGAGAGCCCTGGAATCACCTAGGAAACACGATTGCGGACGCAGACAGGCAGAAAGCTGCACTTATTGTTGGATGTGATTCGAACGCCCATCATACAGTTTGGGGCAGTACCAACATCAGCGAAAGAGGTGAGACACTTTTAGATTGGGTATTAAGCACATACTAACCTCATCCTACGAAAGACGGGCTGTAAACCCACCTTTGTTACTAGCGAGAGACCACACGTTAAAGATACCGTGATGTCCGGTAGCATTTTTTGATGTCAGTGTTTTTCTGGACCGATAGCCTGAGTGGATCTAAAACCGAACCCTATGGTACCCTCCCTGTAACAGTGTACCTCTTGGAACCATAATCTGGATCATATATCAGAAATCTTTGTCGGAAGTAGATTAGATTAGATTAGATTAAATTTTTATTTTTATACTAAAATATTTACAAAATCAATATCAAACAAAAGTCGGTTAGCATTGGCATTATCGTCTGCCTTGTTGACAAAAAGTAAAACATTAATTAATTGTAGCCTAATAGCACAGTGATAAGTTAGTTCGTTATTTTTCTTATTTCATTTACAATTTTTTTCAGAAGTTTTCATCCAAGACTCTCTGTCTATATTGTAAAGCAATTTTGCAGTACCTGGTTAGTGTTGTGACGTCAATCTTGTGGCGACATCTCAAACTTCACATCAAAATCATGTTTTGTTTGCTCGAAATGTACTACACATATTTGTTCGTACTTTTCTTTTATTTCCTGTTTCATTTCAAATTCCTGGATATAAATAGGGGTGACATAACCTGAGACGTTCTTCTTCTTCTTATCATCAACGCCTCGTGTAACAAACCGATTTATCTTAAGCAGTATGTAAGTTGGATTTCTTAATAAAGTGGATTGTTTTAATTAGAGTGAAGCTTTTCTGTTGGTAAATTCGATTCCGCTCTTTTGGGAAGCTAACTCTTACTAATCGTCCATAAGTGGTGACCCACCTGTTCACGCAGAAAAAAAATGACGAACGATGAAATCAAATCCAGCGATACCAACAGCACTACTCTGCAACAAGAAACTTCGCCTGAGACTATCACTTGAGTTGCAGTACGAATCCCTCCATTCTGCCATGAGAAGCCGCAGATATGGTTTGCGCAAATCAAGGCACAATTCCAAACAGCCAAAATCTTTAGAGACACTGCTAAGTTCAACACAGTCATAGGCGCGATCGAATCCCAAGTGCTTACGCAAGTCTCTGACGCAGTATTAAATCCACCCAGCGATAAAAAATACAAGAACCTAAAGGAGATGATAATTGAGCGCTTTGGAGACTCGGAGCAACGTAAAATAAAAAAAATACTCTCCAAAGTAGACCTGGGCGACAAGAGACCATCACAGCTACTTAACGAACTCAAGGAGCTAGGAGGTAATCATATCGCCGACGAATTCCTCAAGTCGTTGTGGTTACAATGTTTACCCTCCCAAGTACGAGCCATTCTACAAGCTTCAAGCCAAGAATTCATTGCTCTGTCAAAACTATCTGATAAGATCATGGAAGTCGATGATTTTTCCCATACATCAGAAATAAACGCAGTTCAACGAGGGGAAAGAAAACTACCTTTTTCCCACGCGTCAAACAAATTGTCACTACACCAACTTCAACAAGAAGTGCAAGCGATTAGCAGCTAGCTAAACCAACTGATAAGACACACACGAGAGCATCGCAATAATCGTAGCCGAAGTACAAGTTCCCGCCGCCCAAGTTATAGTCGCAATTCACACTCACGCCCATGAAAAAAACTGAGATTTCTGCTGGTTTCACAACATGTTCGGTGAACCTTGTACCTTCAGAAGTGAATCAAAAACACCAAGTACAGCTTCGTTGACCAACGCTTCGGCAAGTAAGCAACTCGTTGGTCAGCAGATATTAAGATTAGTTGTTTACGACCAGTCTTCGAAATAGAAATTTCTTATCGATAGTGGCGCAGACATTTCTGTTTTACCACCCTCGCATCGAGATCGATTTTCATCGTCAAAAACCACATTGTTCGCAGCAAATGGCAACACTATCAAAACATACGGAGAAAGAAGACTTACACTAGACCTGGGATTGAGACGAGCGTATACGTGGACATTTATCGTAGCTGATGTTACGACACCGATTATCGGGGCAGATTTAATCAGGCATTTTGGCATCGTGATTGACCTCAAGCGAAATTGGTTGATCGACAGCACTGCCCAGATCGAATCAAAGACGACCCGCTCTTTTATTAAAGAGGTAATTATTAAAGCCTTTGATAATAATCAACCTTTTGCACACATTCTAGCCGAGTTCGAAGAGCTGTTTCTTACAACAGACAGGAAAGCAGTGAGTATTTCAACAACAACTCATCACATCGAGGCAAAGGGTCCCCCAGTTTTTACCCGCCCTCGTCGTCTTAATGGTGCAAAGTTGAAAGCTGCCCAAAAGGAGTTTCGATATATGATGGAGTAGGGCATCTGTCGGCCGTCTAAAAGCAATTGGGCCAGCACATTGCACATGCAGGAGAAACCGAACGGAGAGTGGCGTCCATGCGGGGAATACCGTGGATTGAACAGCATCACCATTGCAGACAAGTACCTCATTCCATTTGTGCAAGATTTTCGTAACATTCTGGAAAACAAAACGGTGTTTTCAACGATCGACTTGGAGAGAGCTTTCCATCAAATCCCTGTGGAGTCTCAGGACGTGCACAAAACGGCAATAACAACGCCCTTCGGATCGTTTGAGTTCATGTACATGATGTTTGGGCTACGAAACGCCGCTCAAACTTTCCAGCGACACATACACGAGTTTCTACGAGGCTTTGAGGACTTCGCATTTTATATTTATTTATTATATTGACGACATTGGCGTAGCATCTAAGAATAAGGAGGAGCACAAACAACACCTGAGAACGATTTTTCAGCGCCTTAAAGAGTACGGACTCAAAATCAACCCCTCTAAGTGCATTCTTGGACGGTCGGAGATAACGTTTCTTGGCCACCAAATGAACTCCCAAGGAATGAAGCCGCTCGACACAGAGGTTAAGGTAATTTTGGATTTTCGGAAACCTCAAATGGCTAAGGAACTGAAAAGATTCCTAGCCATGATAAATTTTTATAGGACCTTTATTCCACATGCAGTTAAGAACCAGATGATCCTGCAAAAGCAACGGCAACATCAAAAACGACAGAACGCCAATCGAGTGGTGAACCACTTCAGGCACCTACTCGAGAGGAGAAACTTTTGTATTTGGACAGACCATAAGCCGCTCACGTTCGCATTTAGGAGACCTTCAGAGAAAACATCACCCAGACGACTCAAACTTGATTTTCCGACAAGAAATCATTTTTAAACACAGATCTCCTTGCTTCTCGCAAAATTGGGCACCTGCCAAGAAAATGAAACGTATCCTCTCTCTCTGACAAATTGCACATGCTGCAGACTAGCGATAGGTCATCCCTGTGGGGTATGTAATTCAGTTTCAGGAGCTCTCCACGCAGTTTTAGGATTCTATGCTGTATTCATCCCGGAAGTAATTATTCTACTCCAAATTGTGGCATAACCGACTGTAGACTGCTCTATGCAGTGACCCTGCTGCCTCTTCCAGAAATCTTTCTCTGATCTGCTCATCCACAAGCGCGATCAATTGGTAAAGTTTTGGCTTCCAACTCCTCGCATCCTCCACAGTAAGCTCCATTCCACATCCACTAGCTAGTCCCAGCCACTCTTTGTACCATCCAGTTTTATTTCGTTTAGATTGTAAAGCCGCTTTCTTAGGTAGTCTATAGTCCGGCATGTTTAGTACTTTAAGTACGTAATCCACCTGTAGTTTTAGGGTTTTTACGAAGAGTGGTGATAAGCCTGTCTCAAACATTGACCATGTAATTTGGCGTGTTCGGTGGAAGATGAAATGCTCTCTTTATATAAAACCTGAGTAGTTTGTCTACCGTCTCAAATTGTTTTCCTCCCCATACCTGTGCAGCGTAGAAGAGAATAGATTTCGAAACTGATTCAAAAACTTTATATTTGCTGCTATGAGCTATATATTTGTTGGTGAAACATTTTCACCAGGCAACGTTGATGGATATTTTCGACTTCGACAATTTCTCTTTAAGGTGCCTTTCCATGTTGAGATTTCTTGTAAAATACACTCCAAGGTACTTATACCCTATCACCACTTGGATAGTTTCCCTATTGAAATGCCATTTTTCATTTCCGCAGTGTCTGCCGCCACCTACTCTAAAAATCATTATTTGCGACTTGCTCAAATTTACCACTAGATTCCACATTTTACAGTATTCGGAGAGTCGGTTTATTGAAAGCTGTAGAGATTCGGGTGAGTATGCCAAAAGGACTACGTCGTCTGCAAACAGGAGGGCTTTAATCAGCACACCTCCATACTCAACGCCTCAAGGTAAGAAATCTACTATATCTTCAATGAAGAGTGCAAATAGACTTGGACTCAGAGCACAACCTTGCCTTACCCCTGATCCCGAACGAAGCCATTATAATAAGACCTCACCATTCCATACAGCTGCCTTGGTATCCACGTACAAATTTTGAATTACTCGTCCAAACTTTAGTGACATGCCCATGCCAAAGAGCTTGTAGAATAAAGCATTTCGATCCACTGAGTCTAAAGCTTCCTAAAAGTCAACGGAGAATGCATATAGTTTCTTATTCCTCAAGAGAAAGGACTCCACAATACTATTTAAGACAAACACGTGATCGACAGTGGAATATCCTGGCCGGAAACCCGCTTGATATTCCTTGAGCAGATTGTTGGTACCTATCCACGCAGTTAATCGACTTTACAGTATCGCTGTAAAAATTTTGTACGCCGCATTTAGAAAGGAAATACCTCGGTAGTTCCCTGGGTCTGTCATACAACCTTTTATGTGAATCGGGAAGATCAGGGCTTCTTTATCGGAAGTAATCCGTCACAATCTTCGGAATGTAAGTAGGTAGTTACCCTCATATTTTGAATTGCTACCAGTTCGCGGAGTTTCGGATATCCAATAATAACAGCACAACACTATTTAACCTCACTCCTCCAGCTTCTGCTCTCTTCTCCTCTTGTTGTGCCAACAACCGCTGGGGTTACATCTATCGTTGATCCTGACATTCGAAACCCAAGTTGGTGTTCTGACAATCGATGGCTGCTTTTAATCTGTTGCAGACGATGCGCTCCAGGATTTCATCTACCACGTCCAGTAGGCAAAACGACGATAATGGATCTCCGAGAGAACTGCTTCCGTTGCGCAGTAGTACTAACTTTTGCTCTTCCATTGATCCAGTCAGACATGAGTTGCAGATACCTGTCAACACGTCTGTCTGGTCGAGCCAAAATGCTCTATTATCTCCGAATCCTTTAGTGGTTGTTACTACTTCTTCCTTTCTAACCACAAGAATTTGAAGTATTTCTTCTGATAGATCGCACTCCAATGGTGTAGCTCAGTGTATCTTAAAGATACCAGTTCCTCGACGTCATTTAGCGTCTTATTGAAGCACACTGTATGTATGCTAAGGCACCGTCCACTTGAGATAAGTGTCTCTTTAAGTGCTTACTGCCTTCATTACGTTTATATACGTCCATAGCCAAGGTGCCACCAACTAAGCCCCCTCCAAAGCCTCTCCATTTTGGGCACTTTCTAAAGAGCTTACTCGCTTAATAGTTGACTGCATTGATGAGATTACAGCTCGAAGTATTTTTTTTCTTCACATTTTTTCCGGTAAAAATAAATCTTAACTTGAAACAGTCCACCAACCACCATCCACCGACCCACTTCATGGAGGATAAGCCAGCAAAAAACAGAAAAAACTTTTACGTCAGCCATCGATTTTTAAAAATATCTACCCACACCCTACAGTGCCTAAGGGCTACTGAGAATATTCGCCAAATATGTATACCAAACCAACCCCCACCCACGACCAAGCCTATTGTACGAATAATGAGCTTTTTTTCCAGCTTCCCTCTGTATTTTCTTTTTTTAGAATGAAAATTTGGAGCAGATTCTTACTCGGGGCTAATAATTGAGGAAAGCGTGCTGAAAGACGGGGTGGGGCGAATGAATAAAAAAAGAATAACCCACTACCTTAGTTGACATGTGTTTTTGTTCCAACCACCCACCATGTGACAGATACACTCATCTTCCCACCACCGCCGTTGTCGTACAGTAGGGGGCCTCTACAGATGATGACCTACATTACATTCTATCCCTACGGGGGGGCTGCATATGTAGGTATCTGTGTGTGCTTAGAATTCTTCATCGCCTCCAACATAAGGTTTTAAATATTAAGGGATATTTCGGAACGATATGTGCTCTTATGCAACAAAGGGCACTAATACCTGGTCTGCCACCAACTTACCCGTGATAATGAGATGCCAGTGGTTATGCAGGCCAACCATCTGTTGGTAGTAAATATACCAGGATTGTTTTTTTTCTTTTTTTTTTTTTGTTTAAGAGTCACTTTAACACAAAGCCGCTGAGATATGAGAAGGCGAGAAAAAAAGGAAAGATTTAGCACACAGAGGCACTGCACAACGACTTGCACTGATAGTGGCCGCCGACAGTTTTATTGCCCTGTGTCCACCGAATCCCGACGACCGACACGGCGGCTACCACCTGCCTATGTCGGGCATGGTGTTGTTGAGGATTTTTTTTTTTCATTTTTTTTTTATTTGTTGCCGGAGTCTACCTTTTGTGTTTTATCTCAGCCGCATGTAGAAAAATATTTCTCTTCAGTATCTGGCAGATACATACTAGTCTGTAGTCACCCAGGGCGAAGACGAGAGGTGGAGGACGTTTTATTTTTTTTAAATTATTTGCACTGCTGGTGCTCGGACACATAGTCGTTCCGAGATCTGTGTCCGACATTGAGTGCGACATAGAATTAAAGTTGAATTAAAGTGCCTCCGTAACGAAGGTATGTTCAAAAGAATTAGGTGCACGTAAGGCTCTCGTATCCCTGTCGTCGCGCCGCACTACTCGATGAAGCGCACATTGTTGTCAGATTTTTATATGAGATGTGTTAGGAAATTATATGGCGTGTATTCCTGGGAAAGAATTTGTGTGGCGTTCCACAAGTGCCTTTAGAGCTTGTTACGACACCTTTTGTCATCTCATAAGTCTGCAACTGTTCGGTAAGAGATGAATATTGAGTTGTGCAATTTACGGATATGGTACGCACGTTGCAAAGTGAATATAAAGTGTATTGTCAGAGTCAGAAGGTGAATGTGTGACAAGGAGATGAGGCGAATAAAACTCAATTATCTAACTAATGTTCTTTTGGTGCAAGGGTACTTCTACTGTCGTATAAATCTGTTGAGACTTTATTCAGTTCGCCACAATGCCACAAATTGACTACATAATTTTGAGACACACATTTGTGCCGACAGATTGGAGATAGACATGGGTGCTGGATCAATCATCTGCCAAAACAAAAATCAGTAAATCCATGCCCATAAGACCACCGAATTCGTACAGCAAATTTTAAGCCAAGATTCTAACCATAATCGAAGCTGTCCAGAACGAGAGGAATGGACATATCACGGAAGGATATCTCTATTTACGCAGCCAATCAAGCAGCCATCGAAGCTTTGGAAGCATTGAAAAAATCGTCTAAAATAATGGGAGTCTGTCACTCTGAGCTTCAAGTTCTAAACAGGGAGCAAGATGTCCAAACCATCCGTCTTCCGGACCAATATGGACTTAGCGGAAATTAAGATGTAGACATCTGTCCATTACTAGGTGAAACAAACATCTAAGATCCTCAGTCTTACGGAAAGGCGATAAAAAACATTCAGACCTCTACGTGCATATTACAATAACTAACGCAGAAGTGTATACAGCTTTCTTAGATGAAGTGAATGCTGCCCTTGAAAAGATTGCGGATATGGATTCTCTATGACATGGAGGAGTGTGATTGGGAGGAACGGTGATCCTGATCAAAACGCGAACGGAGAGAAGTTGTTGGATTTTTGTTGTGAAAATGGCTTATCCATCAACTGCTGTCCACTATCTTTACACACAAAAAAAAATTCACAAATACACGTGGTAATGTCAGAGTCTTCAGCAGAAGTCGCTGATAGATTTCTTTGTGGTACCATCGTGTCTGAAGAGAATGGTTTGTGATGCGTATTGAGAGGGGCCGAACTGTCAACTGATCATCACTTAGTGCTATGCAAATTGTAACGAGAGAGTGCCTCCCCTACCAAAGTGCAAACCAAGGATGGTTACACGCATACGATGAGGGAGGCTACAGGACGATGAGATACGGGAGAACCAAAGATAGTTACACGCATACGATGGGCGAGGTAACAGGACGATGAAATACGGGAGACATTTGCGCGGCAAATATCTGAAAGGTTTGAACGAATTCTTACTGTTCCATCAAATGTAGAGCAACTGTTTTCAACAGCGGTTATTGCCTCTGCGAGAGTTGTTTGTGGAGTGAAGCGGCTTGGTGTGGCGGCTGGTGGGGAGAAAAGAATTGCTTGGTTTAAACGCCCGGAGATCAAGAAGCCATCAGAGAGAAGAAAAGAGCCTTTAATGCATGGATTCACTTGGGGAACTCCGATTCTCGATATCGGTACACTAAGGCGCGAAGAACCTACAAATTCGCTGTGAAAACAGCGAAAGAACAGTCTTGGAAGGAGTTTGGCGAAAAATTGGAACGTGACCAAAGATCTGCAAATAAGATGCTCTGGCAGACCGTCCGTCGACTCAGAGAAAAAAAGTTCAATATCGTTGAAGCAGTTAAATCCACTTCTTTCCAATGAGGAGGACATCTTACGTAGATGAAGCGAGCACTTTTCAGAATTGCTCAATCCCGTACAGGGCACCGAAGATAACAGACCTATGATCGAGAGTAGGGCGAAAAGTAGTCCTACGGTAGAGGAAGTAACTTTGGCGATCAAAGCGCTAAAGGTTGGCAAATCTGCTGATGTGGATGAAATTCGGCCAGAAATGCTCAAGGCTTTAGGTAAAGAGGGAGTGCAATGGCTCTCGCGTGTCATTAAAGTGGCCTGGGAACGCGGTGAAACACCTGGTGATTGGCAAATCGGGGTGATTGTTCCCCTTTCTAAAAAATGGGACAAAAAAGATTGCGCTAACTACAGGAGTATAAATCTTTTAAGTCTCCCTGGAAAAGTCTTCGCTAAGGTGCTAGAAACGCGTTTCAGAGCTGTGGCTAAGGACAGTTTAGGGGATGCGCAGTGCAGTTTTCGTTCCGGTAGAAGCACAAACGACGAGATATTCACTCTCAGAATGGTTCTTGAGAAGGCAGGGGAGTATGCTAAACCCGTCTACACTTTCTTTGTGGTTTTGGAAAAAGCATATAACAGGGTTCGTCGAGGTAAACTCTGGACTGTTCTGCGGGAGTATGGGATTGATGGTTCCCTGTTAAGGGCTATTCAGTGTTCATATACAAACTGTAGAAGCTGTGTTCGGATGAACAGTGTTAAATCAATACCTTCAACTGTGGGTGTTGGACTCCGCCAAGGGTGTGTTTTGTCACCTCTCCCCTTTATACAACATAGAATATATGGACTAAATGTTGCAGCGCAGCCGTGGGGGAGAATTTTTCAAAGTGTGAGACTTAAGGATTAGTCATTTGCTCTTTGCGGATGATTTGGTCATCCTTGGGTCCTCTCAAACGGAACCTCAGCGCGCACTCGATAGGTTTATAGCCGTTTGTGATGATGCTGAAATGAAGATCAACGTGAACAAATCGGAAGTAATTGTCGTTTTCAAAAAACCCATTCAGTGCACTCTGCATGTTAATGGAGTTCCACTGAAGCAGGTGGATAAGTTTAAGTACCTCGAGGTTTTATTTACGAGTGACGGGAAGAACAATGCCGAGTTGTCCTGTAGAAGTGGTCAGGCTGAATCAATTTTGAGAGAGCTTGGCCAATCTGTTACAAAAAAAAAAACAACGAACTTAGTGTTCAAGCTAAGCTATCAGTTTTTAACTCGATGTATGTTAAAACTCTCACCTATGGTCATGAAATTTGGGTAGTGACCGAAAGAATAAGATCGCGGATATAAGCTGCCGAAATGAGGTTCCTTCGCGGTGTTGCTGGAATAACTCGTAGGGATCGAGTGCGCAACACGAGAGTACGCGCGCCGCTCAATGTTGAGCAGCTACTTCTCCTAACGGAACGATCTATACTTCGATGGTTTGGTCATGCAGTGTATATGCCCCCAGACTGTCTTACAAGACGTGCCATGATTGCCGTGCTATCAAGTAGGCGACTCCCCGGTAGGTCTAAAAATATATGGTTGGACCGAGTCCGACATTTCTCCTGGAGCCGTCTAGGGATTCCTCCTGATGAGTTGGAGTCAATGGCGGAGGATCGAGAAGGATGAAGGGTCCACCTGAGCGTCCTACCCCCGCGACCCTCATGAAGGATTATCGGGCCATTTAAAAGGTATATATGTATGTAGAAGTGTATGCTACTGCACGTCGTAAGTACAAAATGAAGAGAAGAAGAAAAAAAGTATACTTTTAGGTGCAGTGGTTTGAAACTAGGGTGACATTAGTTAGTTTCCAGCGCATATTCACTCCATGGGTGATGTCTGAACTATTCAGAGAGAATTCGCTGTGATTTTTCCATTCAGTTTTGACACCTTGCACACATTGGTTTTGAATACTCTAGCAACCGAATCACTTAGCGTCATTACTGGAAAAATTGAATCGTTATGGTTGGTACTTAAACCGAAACGCTAGTACTCAATAAATCAACATCTTACCACTAGAAAGTGACACCTCGGATGTTGAAGAGGAGAATAATTTGATCTGAAATCTTATGACAGAAATCAGCCCATCCGTTTGGATAAACGTATTTCCACTTGTCGCCAATGGCTCTAAAACCGAAGGTGGGGCGGATTTTGGTGTTTTCTTCGAAAAGCTCAACTTGAGCATATCTTTCCGCCTCCCAGATCATTTTAGCGTTTTTCAGACGGAAATCATAGCGATTAAGGAAGCCCTGTCCTTACTAAAATGTAGTGTATTATCTGTCAAGGATATTAGCAGTTTCACTCATAGTCAAGCGGCAATCCCTGGAATCGTGCTCCTTCACTTCAAAGACCGCCTTAAAACTGCGTCTGTCTCTAACGGAGATGACAGAGCAGCTCAGCATTCACCTATCAAACAAAGTATATGCCACAATCGGTCTTTTGCGCACCAAATTCCCAAATCGTGTTATCAGCCGTCTTGGCGATGTCAATTGGCCGCCTCGGAGCTGCGATTTGATCCCTTTGGACTTTTTTTGTGGGGAAACCGTGAAGGACCGATGTTATGCCAACAATCCGGAAATGATTCAAGCACTTAAGGCCAATACCATCCAAGCAATCCGTGAGCTACAGCCCGAAACCATCAACAAGGTCTTGGAAAATTGGAGTGATAGAATGTGCTACTGCGAGGCCAGCCGAGGCAGCCACTTGAACGACGTTGTGTTCCATAATTAATGGGAATATTTGCTCTTACTAATAAAGCCATAATACATCGAAAAAATGTAATTTTGTTCATTTTATTGGATTTTTAAAAAGAAACTTGTAGTTGGCCCACCTTGTAGTTTTTTGTTTTGCCGGTTTTCACTAGGCCTCAATGGGCTAAGGGATTACTTTTTCCCCTATGGGTATCACAATGGGTCAATGCTGACTTCAGTCTATTAGAGAGCGTCACTTGTTGCTACTAACTCTACCACTGAAAAGGAAGCCCTCTTCATCGATTGTCCGTCTGATTCTGGCCTTTTCCAAATAAGTGGCATTACGAACAACTTAGGCAGACAACTTGACCTGATCTTTTCAACCGATGCCTCCGATTGCGTCGTTACTGCAAGCAACCACCTTCTCTCCACATTAGACCGCTTCCACCCACCTCTTTTCCTAAAGCTTTCGTATGACAACTTAAGTGAAATTCCTCACTATGAGAACTCATATAGGTTTAATTTTCGTTAAGCTTAATAATCTTCTCAGCAACATTAACTTTAGTCCTATCCAAGTTGACAGCATCGACAACGCTGTAGCGTATTTTTATGACCAAATTTTCACCTGTCTCATTAAATCTGTCCCTTTTGTGCCTCAGAAGAACTTTACCTCAGCCCCGTCATGGTATAATAAAGAGCTACGCTCGCTTCATAATAAAAGGAACAAAGTTTGGCAAGCATTCCTCAAATATCGATCTGACTCTGATTTTTCCCATTACCAGCACGTCCACTCCCAATTCTCTGAACTCTGTGAATATCTTTATAAGGAATATCTTGACAGAATGCAAACCACGCTAATCAGTGACCCCAAACGTTTCTACCACTTCATTAATGTCAAACGGATATCCGATAGCTTTCCATCTACTTTGAAACTTGCTGATAAATCTTCGACAGACCCCATCACAATCGCAAACCTTTTTGCTCATTTTTTCAGCCAATCATTTACGGATAACGTTACTCAACTTTACAATAGCTACTTCTGCTACCTAGGCAACTGCCCCAAACCTCCTTAGTCACAATTGTTATAACCCCGGCGTCGCTATTAAATAAGATTAGCAAACTTAAGGACGAATACTCCCCTGGGCCCGAGGGCCTGCCCGCTATAGTTCTGAAAAAATGCGTGAATTATTTAGTCCAACCCCTTACTACACTTTTCCAGCTATCTATTTCACAGTGAGTTTTCTACGAAATCTGGAAAAATTCGTATATAATACCCACTCACAAAAAAGGTTGTAAAAGTGAAATTTCCAACAACCGGTCCATCGCTAAACTGTCCTGCATACCTAAGCTCTTTGAAAGCATTGTTTACGACACAATGTTTTTTCACTGTAAGGCTATCCTTTCACCGAACCAGCATGGATTTCTTAAGGGCAGATCAACAACCACTAATCTTACCGAGATTGTATCTAGCACTTTGTGCGTTTTGGAAGATGGTAATGAAATTGTTGTTGTTGCCACCGACTTCAGCAAAGCCTTCGACAAAATTTCGCATGCAATCATTCTCTTCAAACTTAAAGCTCTTGGTTTTCAATCGGGGTTCATTTCATGGATTAAATCTTACTTGGAAAAACGCCAGTATAAAGTCATCTTCAGGTCTTCAATCTCTGATCCTTATAAAGCAACATCGGGAGTCCCTCAAGGCAGCCATCTTGGCCCAATGATCTTCATTTTGACAATAAACGATGCCGACTGTATCTCTCTCTGCAAGATGATTTGAACCGATTTTCAGTCTGGTGCCGTAATAATTTTTTTAGAGCTCAACGTCAGCAAGTGTCAAGGTATTACATATTCCCGTAAGCGCATCCGACCATCCGATAGAGTCTACTCTATTTGCGGTGAGCCTATTCCCTCTATCTCTTCATTGCGCGATTTGGGTGTTATCTGTGATAAGCAACTCAACTTTCGTTCCCATATTGATAACATTATCAACAGAGCTAATTCTGCGCTCGATTTCGTTAAACTATGGTCCAAAGAATTCTCAAACCCTTATGTTACATAATCATTATACATCACATTCGTCCGACCCCTCCTTGAGTATGCTTGCCAGTTATGGTCACCTTAATATGAAATCCATATCTTGCGAATCGAAGCCGTCCAGCGTAGGTTCCTTCGCTTTGCCTTACGAAGTCTTCCTTGGGCTGATAGTTACAATTCACCCCCTTACGCGGACCGTTTGAAACTAATCAATTTACAGTCTCTCGGTAAACGTCGGGAAGTTGCTGACATCTTGTTTATTCATCAGTTATTAGCTGGTAACATTGATTCCCCCGCGCTGCTACATCTGATCTCTTTCAACACCAACCCACGCAACCTCAGATACTCACCTCTCTTTCGTCTTTCTCCTCACCGGACCAATTATGGATATCATGAGCTAATCTCCAGAATGCTCCGTGGAGCTAATCGCATTCAAACTACTTTTGACTTTCACACTAGCAGAGCTTCTTTAAGAAACGCCCTTCAATCCCATAATTCCTCTTGTTAGTTTTAAAGCTTTAGTTTAAGTCTAGTTAAGTTAAGTTTAAGTTAGTTAAGCGCCAATTTTGTTAAATTTAAGTTTAGCTTTAAGTTCGCTTGCACTAAGCTTGAATAAATAAATAGCCCACATACCCAGACTAGCCTATAGAGGCCAACATGCCAAAAGACTTGGACTCTTCGCCAACGACTTCTGCAGAGCTGCACTCTGGTGCAGACCTAGCCTAACCTATTTCCTTATGAGTGTTTAGATAACTTTTCAATTTGGGGACAGTGTGTAAATATTCGTAACTAACTGCGTTCGTGTTTAAATGTTGGAGTAATCAAAATATGGTGAAACTAGAAACCAGGTTTTAAGATCATTTTTCCATCAGTCGGAAATACCATTTTCAATCCCAGAGACTAGAACTTCTATAGAGATACTGACACCACCACCAAAAGTGTGCTCCCAGTCCAACAAGGAGCCAGCCAGCAGTCCAATGATGTCATAACAATTTCGAATCAAATAACAATAATTTCCGGTTTGCCCAAGACTTCCTCTAAATAGATTCCAATTCTTTTTTTTTTTTTAAGAATCTTGTGTTATTTTTTAATAAGAGCGACAACATTTCTCAACACCCCATAAAGCCAGCATCCAAATCAAAAAAAAAAAGAATTCCTCTCTGAAATCAGCCACGAAAGCAGGGAAGCCTACATTAACACGAAACTCATGAAACCATCATCAATCGTTACCAGGCTGCCGCCTCTGATTTTTAAAAATATTTTCTTCTGATAATCGTTAGTTTTTTTTTTTTAAGTATGATTCGTGTTTTTTCAAGGAGGCGGAGGGAGGGTCTCAATGTAGTTTTTTATTGCCACTATAAATAAACAAAACCACTACACAAAGTATACTCGGGGGCACATTAATTTAAGCACCGAACTGGCACTCTGTCATAATCTGGCCACATGCCAGACAGTGGAACAGTTGTGTTCGGATCGGATCCCCTATCTTTGTGTCGTTCAGCCCCCCCTCCCTCTTTGGTCTTTTGATAGTCAATAAAAAAAAAATAGAGAAAAGAAGAAGAAAAAACTGCTTCGTTTAGATAAGATTATCGAGTGGCTAATTGCGATGGGTTCGTCGTGTCGGGTGATAGGGGGTTGGTTATGCATCTACATACAGAGAGGCAGTGAGTTTAATGACCTTGTGACGACACTTGGCGCTTGGATTTGAAACATATAAAAATACCCGTCTCGTATGTAGGCGTGATTTGTGCCCAATAAAATCTCCTTGGAAAGGTTACACGTGAATTAATTCAGAAAACAATTTGATCCTTTTAATGTGAAACCGAAGGGGATTAATCTAAAATCTTAATTCCACGTACGACTAGCTGTGGCCGGGGTTGCCAATTTTCATGTTCATTTGGGAGTATAATTAGAGTTTTTTTTAGTACGAAGGGATGTACCCATAATTTGGGAACAAAATATACAAATGAAAAGGTTACAATTTGCTTGGGAGGGACGCCCTATCCCTTAAGTCTTAAAACTTAAAACGAAAAGCTATACTTGCCACTCAGCATACAGCAACTCTATGACGAAACTATCAACTTCTCATAAGAAATAAAATACCTACGGGTTAACATAGACAGTAAATTGTATTGGGACCCTCATATAGATCGTACCGTTGACAAACAAGACTTTATAGATATGTTGCCAAATCTGTGATAGGAACTGGGGATTAAATTAAAATTTTACGCTACAAATGTAAACTTTGGTCGTAAGACCTACATTAGCGTATGCCGCGGTGGTGTGATGGACTAAGACTACCATATCCAACGTCTGGCTGCAATCTGCATGACGGGCGTATTCGTTCTACCACCATCGCATCCCTTAATGCCCTCTGCATTAGTCCATATAGAAATGATGAACACAGACTCTATCATGTAAAAAGTCTTGTTTTTAGACATCATCGCTATGGTTATCTTAGCTTTCTCAACTCTCTTAAGCGCAGCAATGAATTTACCATGTTATTAGATGACATGCTTCAAAGGGACCGACTGAAAAAAAATAACAGGAGCCAAACTCTCAGTAACCTTGGTTAATAATCAGCAAACTTTCAAATAGAAGTCATTACCATCAAACAGTGCACAGAGTTGAACCTGCAATTTAAAATCCGTAGCAAAACCATATTCATCTTCTCTGACAGTCAAGCTGCTTTAAGGGCACTTGACTCAGCAGTATCGAAATCAAAGCCAATCCTGGAGACAGTCGAATTGTTTTCAAGACTAACTAGAAAAGAACTTGGTCATTCTACATTGGATCCTTACTCTTTAGCCAAGACCGGTGCAATACTCTGGCCCTGAATCCTTTTGTGGCGTGAGCAAGAGTCTGTTGAAGGTTTACACCCGATCTGGATTGACACCCCAGGCCAGAAATGTCCCAAGTTCTTCTTCCCCGTCCTGTCGGTCAAGAAATCTACGCTTCTAATGAATCTGGGCAGAAGCCATCTTAGAATTATAACCGGTGCCTTAATGACCATTGCCTCCTAAAGAAGGATCTCCAGCAACTTAATATAGCATAGGGCCCTATCTGTAAGCTATGCATATGTAGAGAGCGACGAGATCTGTCTCCATGTAATCACAGAATTTTCTGCTTTTATGCAAGTGAGACTGATTTGCCGGGTCTCGCTCGCCCACCACCGCGGAAACCTGGTTTGACGAAGAATGCCGGCGAGTGCATGCAGCAAAACAGGAGGCATACAAAGCGGCGCTGCAAAGGAAGACGAGAGCTGCTCTCTACTACATCGGTTTCGCCAAAAGAAAAAGAAACAGCACGAGAAGCGCGCGATCGAGACTATTGAGAAAGTTTTACCAAAAGGCAAAAAGAACATGTCAGAGAAGCAATACCCAGACACCTGCAGAGATGGAAGTGGAAACCTCGTAGTAGAATCACAGTCGGTGCTGAGAATATGAAAAAGTAATTCTGCAGACTGTATAACGGCGACGAAGACCAACATCCCACTGTCAGGCAGAATGAACCATTCAACATGGACAATGATGGTCAATATTTCCGTCCACTTGGCCAAAACGAAGTGAGGATAGCAATATCCAAGCTGAAATCCAACAAGGCTGCTGGACCTGACGGCTTACCGGCCGAACTTTTCAAGGCAGCTGGGGATGAATTGGTAGAGTGCATACACCAACTCATCTCTAAGATTTGGTCAGACGAGTGTATGCCTGATGAATGGAATCTCAGGATCGTTTGCCCGATCCACAAGGAAGGAGACCCCCTCAACTGCACCAATTATAAAGGCATCACTCTCCTCAACACCGCACAAGTCTTTTCTGCGATATTGTGTGAACGCCTGAAACCTCTCATTAGCAGCCTGATTGGTCCATATCAGCGCGGTTTCAGGCCAGGAAAGTCCACCATCGATCAAATCTTCATACCTCTGCAGATCGTGATCACATGTTGACGACTTTTGGCTATTGTACCCGGAAAAAGATAAGTTTCTGGAATGTAAAGACACTTCTCGACTCGGGAAGAGAAGGTCCTTACAATGCCAGATTCATCCAATTGGACAAAGAATTCATGCGATATAAACTGGACATTTTGGGGCTAAGTGAAGTAAGATGGTTAGAAGCGGGCGAGTACCAGTCCCCAACGCGTAACACTGTACTACTCTATTCTGGAAGACCATCCGGAAGTCCGCGGGAGTATGGAGTCGGACTACTGCTAACAACAACAGCACGCAAGGGCCTAGTTTCCTGGCAGCCTCGTGGTGATAGGATTTTGACGGCCAGATTCCGGACTAGAGTACGACGCGTCACCATCATACAATGTTACGCACCAACGAATAGTTCGTCTTCAACACAACACCAAATGGAGACATTGTCATAGTGATGGGGGATTACAATGCCAAGGTCGGCAACGACAACGAAGGGCTCAAACATATAATCGGGAAACATGGACTAGGCAACCGCAATTACAACGGCGAGAGGTTTGTGGATTTCTGCAATGCCAACCGCCTTGTGATAGGTGGCACCATGTTTGAGCACAAGACCTGCCACAAAGTCAGCTGGGTTTTCAACGACAACGAAGCAACCTCCAACCAAATTGACCATTTTGCCGTCAGCCGCCGCTTTAGAAGTAGTCACCGGGACGTCCGAAACAGGCGAGGGGCAGATGTGGGGATAGTACGTGATCACCATCGTATGATAGCTACTCTCCAACTACGAACTGCTGCAGTTCGAAGATCCCACGACAACACAAGAATGCCCAGGTTTAACATTGATAGACTTAGTGATCCCTCAGTGCGCCAACAATTAAGGGAGCACTTTCAGCAGCTCAATGCCCGGAACCATCAAAGACCAATGGTGTGCTGTGAAAAATGTTTTGCATCTGGTGCTGAAAGAATCATCGGTCGATCGCAGGGACGATACAGGGCGTGGTTTTCCGAGGATACCTGGAGACGGATTAACGAACGAAAACAGCTGAAAGCTCGCGTTGCAGCTACCCCAGCAGCAGGGAGAAGCGAGCTAGAGTCCCTATATCGCATGAAGATGAGAGAAGTTCAGCATAGCGTGCGACATGACAGGCGCAACTACATCAACGCGCTGGATACAGAAGCGGAAGAAGCAGCACAGAGGTGCGACAGCAGGACTGTCTACAGAATCACGAAAGAGCTAACAGGTGGTCGCAGCTCCAGCCAACACCCAGTGAAAAACCTAGGCGGTTCCATGCTCATTTCGGATGAGGACCACCTCAAGAGATGGAAAGAGCATTTTGCTACGGTATTAAACCGTGTATTCGCTAGCGATATGCTCCTAAATCAAACTGAGATGCCCGAGGTGAGAACTTCCCGAATACGCACCACGACTCCCAGTAAAGATGAGATCATTACCGCGATCAAGGCACTCAAAACCAACAAGGCGGTAGGACTTGACGGTATTCCAGCAGAGCTCTTACGAGCAGCACCAACAACATCGGCTGAGCTTCTGCTTCCACTTATAGAGAGAGCTTGGGAAGCTGAGAGCTTTCCTAACGAGTGGAAAAAGGGAATGATCGTCAAGCTTCCTAAGAAAGGAAATTTAATGGAGTGCGGAAACTGGAGGGGTATCTGCGTGCTGCCTGCTGTAGCTAGGATAATAGCTAAAATCATCCTTGAGCGAATCAAACAACATCTCGAAGACACACTCGATGCCGAACAAGCAGGTTTCCGCTCTGGATCCTCCTGTGCCGACCACATCAACACCCTGCGGATTTTCATCGAACAGTGTGTTGAATATCGATCGCCACTCCACCTGCTGTTCATCGATTTTGAGAAGGCGTTCGATAGTGTCAACAGGGAGTTTATTTGGAGTGCCATACGCAGGAGAGGTATTCCCAATAAACTAATTGCTATTATCAAAGCTACATAATGCTCCAAATGTCACGTTCTGCACAGGGGGAGGTCTGAGGAATTTGAGATCCAAAGTAGGGTAAGACAAGGCTGTATCCTTTCACCAATATTATTCCTATTGGTGATTAGCGATGTGCTTCATGCAGCTTTGTCGACGGGAAACGGAGGAATTCGATGGACTCTTACATATCAACTGAAACATCTTGACTACGCTGACGATGTGTGCTTACTCTCCCACAGAATTATGGACCTCCACCAAATGACAGCAGATGTGGATAGGGAGGCAGGCGTCGTCGGGCTGAAAACTAATACGGCAAAAACTAAAATGATCAGCCTTGGAACTAACTCATCGGTTCAAATATGCATTGCTGGGCAACCGGTAGAGAGAGTAGAGGATTTCCCGTATCTTGTGAGTATTGTCTCGACCGATGGTGGAACTGAACTAAATATAGCCAACAGGATCGCCAAAGTAAAGACCGCGTTCGAACACTAAGATAAGACTGTTCCGCTCCAATGTTGAATCCGTGCTGTTATATGGTTGCAGCACGTGGAGAGTGACCACTACTATCACCAGAAAGCTGCAAACGTTTGTTAATAGGTGCCTGCGCAATATCTTAAGGATTTTCTGGCCCAATCGTATCTCTAACGAGCATCGTTACCAGAAAACGAGTCAGGAACTAATAGGCACAACCATCCAACGAAGGAAGTGGCAGTGGATTGGTCACACGTTCCGAAAGGGTGACAGTTCCATAGCGAACCATGCTATACAATGGAACCCTTTAACTCAGGATGGCAGTCCGAGGAGAACATGGCGCAGAACAGTCGAGAAGGAGGCGCGGCAGTTAGGGAAAAGTTGGGGAAAACTCAGACACATTGCCAGAAACGGTACACGACGGCGCGTAGGCGTAGTAGAGGCCCTAGGACCCACAAGGGGATACAGGACATAAGTAAGTAAGTAAGGAGATTCTGTATAAGACCCTGATCATCCCAGTCCTGCTTTACGGCGCTGAAACATGGACTTTATTAAAAGTGGATGAAGATAACCTTGATCGCGCGAGAGAAAAATTCTTCGTAAGATATTCGGTCTCGTTTGCGTTGACGGGTTTTTGGAGGAGAAGATTCAATCACGAACTATACGAGCTGTACAGTGACATCGACCCAGTCAAAAAACTACGTATTGGACGTTGGAGATGGTTAGGACATGCAGAGCGAATGGACACCAACGTTCCGATCCGCAGAGTTTTCTAGTCTTTCCTGGATGGACGACGCAGTAGAGGATCTCCTCG
Organism: Brachypalpus laphriformis; assembly: GCA_945910035.1. Classification (NCBI taxonomy): domain Eukaryota; kingdom Metazoa; phylum Arthropoda; class Insecta; order Diptera; family Syrphidae; genus Brachypalpus; species Brachypalpus laphriformis. Next base: position 44,624,191 of record OX246756.1, read on the forward strand.
CCCTAGTTGACGCGCACAAGTTCAAGGGGACCTCGACCAACTTGGAGTGCGCAACTGGAGGCAATTAGTTAAAGACCGAACTAAATGGAGAGGCTTGTTGGTTGAGGCCCGGGTTCACCCCGAACAGTACACGATGGCGCGTAGGCGTAGTAGAGGCCCTAGGACCCTCAAGGGGATACAGGACATAAGTAAGTAAAGTATACATTCACGTTCACAGGTTGTAATCACAGTGAATACAAAATCACGTTCACAGTTACAGCTGTGAACATAAATTCACGACTTAGCCCAACTCTAATATCTAGTCATCCACTCTCTAAGTTGAGTACTCGTATATAATTTTGCGTAAGCTCAGGTAGACCAAAAACTCATTTTAAAAAGTTACAGTTGAATTTTATCCATATCGCTGAAGTTTGAAAACCCCCAAACCGGTGCAGTGGAGCAGAAAATTGCTCTTGATACTGCATTGAAAACTTTTATTTGGCCGAAAACTTGATGTCCTTTTTTCCCCTAGAAATATCACCATGTACTCGTACTATTTAAGCCACTCTTTGCTTTCTGTTTTCTTTCTCTCAGCTGTTCTAGCATGGAAAGTCCCGGGGTCATAATGAAGCCAAGATGTTTGTAGTTCCTAACTATTTCAATTTCTGTACCGTTGAAAAACCATTTTTCGCTCACAGCTCTTTTGCCGCCTTTGCTAAATATCATATTATCAAGACTGATGTTGAAGTTCCAAATTCTGCAGTATTCTTTCAATTGATTAATCATGCCTTGTAAGACCTGCACGTCTTCTGCCAAAAGAATGATGCCGTCAGCATACCAATATAAACAAATATATTTATGTCGTTATTTTCCATCAACACATTATGCCTGTGCTTGTGTTATTGGAAACTTTATGTACGAGTATATTACGGCAGCTAATTGTTATTTAGCCTGTATAACATAACTTGATGGGAAAATAGGAGTACAATCCGTCTTTGGGAATTCAGTACTATGGACGAGGAAAGAGAAAGCTGGCTACGGTTTGTTATGCGCAGATACGAACGCAAAAATAACACAATACCTGTCCGATTCACTTTTCTAGGATTACATTTTGATGTGCGGCAACAACGATTTCCGAAGCAGAAAACGCATTGAGAGATCTACTGCTGCATGACGGGGAAACTCTGCAACCGCATAACTAGATTATTGAGTTAGTGCCCTCATCCCCGTCGCTCAACAACTAACAAACTACCAACCGAAATAATAATCCTGATCGTTGAATCTCCTCCTGTCACGTTGCCAGCTTGACATTGGATTTTCTGAGTTCCTGATGGTGGTGGTGGTGCGGGCCACCGGAAAGAATAAGCACAAGTGCACTCATTCGGCCATAGCCTCTATACAGCTCACTCCCATGAACTGTGTGTGAGTGTTTGTGCTTGCCTCTGAATGAATTAACCACCACACCACCACCATGACTATCGCCCAACCACTAGCACAGGATTTATTCTTTTGTCGTAATCTATCCCCAGCAATACTGCTGCTACTGGTACTTGCAGCAATGGATGCTGTTGTTGCTGATGTACATAGTTGATGCAGCAGACGATGAGGACGACGACATTTCTATTGCGATATTATCCCCGAGGAGAAACGTACCGAAAGAACGGAGGACGAGTGAGACGACGATGAATAGAAGCAATACGAAATCGCATACAATTTTTGCATTTCATTTCCCTTTTCATATTAAACAAGGGAGAGCACCGAAGTGCTGGAGTGCTGATGCTCCGAGCAGAGAATGCAAATAACTTCCAATAAAGCGATGTAGCAGTTTAACCACATTTGGGTATTTAGAAAAGTCCATTGGGGGGCTTCAGCTTTAAAGAGGAAAAAGTCCCTTTTTTGTTCTGTACCAGCTTGCAATTGTTCCAGTTTGATAATCAGGATTTCAATTGAAAGGAGTTTATTTTATGAAAGTTTAAGTGAGTCATGCTGATGTGCATACTGTTAAAAAGTTGAAAGCCTTCGAGGGGGAATTGAGACCCTCATGTGCCTATTGTTCGTAATGCTAGGGAATGTCATGTGAAAGGTTGAGTTTATCTCATCGAAAGTTTGTCTTCGAAGTGCGTTATGTCTGCGACTGAGGATGTTCCCGCCAGGAGTACCAAAGTACAGTGGTATAGGATTGTATGCTCCCTGTCGCAGTGCATCAACAACAATGCCAAATAATGCTAGCTACAGTGTTCGCAATGGACTACCCAACAAGGGTAAGATATTGATTTCCATGGCTTCGGGTAAGCTGTTTCACTATGCACTCGATTCACAACTCAATCACCGGTTACAAGCTAGCTTCCAGCAACATCCATCCTCTCCCTACAAGCATTCACATTCCACCCAATAGCCACCACCCTCCAGTAAATAACCACCTAGCTTTGATGAACCTAGAAATATCGTTGGCAGGTTTCCTGAGATGTATGTCTTAGGTGGTAGATATTAGTAACCTTATGAAATCCTTCGACCACAACCCCTATAGAGGTAATATGCCCCTGGATTTTTCATGCAGGACCGCAAAGTATTTTTTTTTTTTTTTAAACAGGTGTGTGGCCACGCCCAAATAGCGTGTAGGCACTGCGACCAAGGAGATCTTTTGTGCCATAGGCCACTTTTAGGGCAGCAGTACTTCTACTCTCCTTATGAAAGCTATAACTACAGCTGCGGAGGAGTTCCTTAAATCTATTGGAGATATGATCTCTTTCAGGAAAAAGCTTCTCCTAGTACTACACAGAGCTGCACACTCACATAGTATGTGTTCTGCGGTTTCGTCCTCTTCTAGGCAGAGGCGGCAGCTGATATCCTTTGTAATTCTCATTTTGTTAAGGTGGTAAAGTAGTTGACAGTGACCGGTAAGGAAGCTCACAAGCCTTCTTATGTCATTTCTGCCTTATTTTAGGATGTCAACTGCCTGTCTTTGGAAGGGTTGGACAGCTCTTTTAGCCTGCCTGAGACCTTGGAAGTTATTCCAGTGGGAGATGCACATGTTGCGTTCCCAAATGTTTAGGGTAAGTTTAAAGGCGGAATCGGATATTCCGCAGAAGGGGTCAGGTCCAGTGAACAACTCAGAGGAGGCCTTCCTAGCTAGCAGGTCTGCAGTTTCGTTGCCGTCAACGCCTACATGACCCGCTACCCACCACAATTTTACTTTATTGTGTCCGGCCAGATTTTGTAAGCTGTCGAAGCAGCTTAGAACTGATTTTGAAGTGATCAAATGGGAGATCAGTGCTTGGAGCGCCGCTTGGCTATCGGTGGGTATATGGATAGAGGCACCTTTAATGCCTGAGTGCAGGTTAATGTTAGCACAAGTTTCAATGGCGTAAAGCTCGGCCTGGAAAACACTAGGACTCTTTCCGAGTGATTTCGAAATTTTATGGTTCGGTCCATACACACCGGCACCGACTTCTGAATCCATTTTTGATCCATCGGTGTACCACACTATACCTTTTGGATCAAGCGACGGTCCGCCATGGGGATCACAATCTCAAACCTTCTACCAAAGTAGAGTGATTTGGGCGTAAAGTCGGAGACCGTGCTGAGCATGTCTAGCTCGGGGAAGTCGGTTAATAGATCCATGAGATCCACGTGATCCCGTGTACTATTAGCACCTGATTTTCTAAGACTAACTGCACTGCGGATTGCCACTTTTTTTTATAAATATATGTGACGGAGTAAGTCCGATTATGGCTTCAATGGCTGTTGTGGGAGAAGTGCGCATAGTACCTGTGATACCGAGGCAAACAAGTCTTTGAAGTTCTGTGAATTTATTAATGGTTGCGATCTCTTTGGTTTTCGTCCACCAGACTACGGACGCGTACGTCAGAATGGGTCTTACAACCGTGGTGTATAACCAGAAAATGACCTTTGGAGACAGGCCCCATGTCTTGCCGTACATACGGCGACAGGCCCACAAGGCAAAATAAAAATCGGATGGACGGTATGCCGAATACGGGAGAAAATAATACCGCTGCGATGTTTTAGGTGTCTTAACTTCGGGCACCTAGCAAAGGCGTGTAAAAACACGTTGGGTAGGAGTGAGGATTGCGTTAGGTGTGGACAGAAAGGCCATATATCCAAGAACTGCAGCAATGATGCAAGGTGCGTCCTTTGCGAAGAAAGGGGAAGTAGCAACATCAAACACGCGGCAGGAAGCATAGTATGCCCGGTATACCAAGAAGCTGCAAAAGTCGCAAGAAGAATAAGAAAGTGCTGCAACTAAACTTAAACCACTGCGAAGCGGCATAGGACATCTTGACACAAACCGTTCGCGAGTTAAAGATAGATGTTGCCGTATTATGCGAGCAGTACAAAAATCTCGATGATACAGTTTGGGCTGCGGATGACTCAAAAAGAGCTGCTATTTGGGCCTGTGGAGATTGCGCCTTTGAAGAAAAAATGATGACACCCGGAACAGGCTTCGTGCGAACAAAGGTCAAAGGAGTACATGTCTATAGCTGTTATGCATCTCCAAACAACACCATTGAGGAGTTCCAAAGTATGCTTGATAGGCTCGTGGATGATGCTAGAGGTCGTAGCCCAACGATTATAGCTGGAGACTTCAATGCATGGGCCACTGATTTGGGCAGCGCACGGACCAATAGAAGGGGAGAAGCTGTCCTAGAAGCCGTATCGTCACTAGACCTAATATTGCTAAATACAGGAAGTGAGCACACTTTTAGTAGAAATGGTGTAGGCTCCATAGTTGATATTACCTTTGCAACTAGTTCCTTATCGAGAGGCGCCAACTGGAGAGTCAGTAATCAGTATACTCACAGCGACCACCTTGCCATCCTGTTTGAAGTACGACCTAGGAGAACAACCCAGGAACGCCCAAAGAAGGCACAACGAATGGGGTGGAAAATAAGTACCATGGACAAAGACACGTTTGCGCTGATTTTTGCAGAGTCAACAATAAGCCCAGGAACAGCAAACGCTATGGCCGCTGAGGTTACCAAACAAGTAACTAGGGCTTGCGACGCATCCATGGCCCGGAAAACGTCAACAAATCGCCGGCCACCAGTATACTGGTGGAACCAAGAGATAGCAGAGCTACGCAGCAAGTGCCATAGAGCCAGAAGACTATTCCAGCGTCCAGAGGTTTGACCACACATCAGGACCTACGGGTGCAATTCAAAGATAGGCGAAGAGAGCTAAAACTAGCCATCCGCAGAAGTAAGAGCAATAGCTTTAAGGAACTCTGCGAGCAAGCAGATGTAAATCCTTGGGGCACCGCCTATAAAACAGTAATGGCAAAACTCAAAGGCACTAGGGCACCCTCCCCCTCATGCCCTCTCCTTATGCAGAAAATTGTATCGGGGTTGTTCCCCCCTCAAACACCAGCAGAGCGTATAGAGCCACCTCCGGAAGTACAGGACATCCCAACTGTCACGCAAAGGGAACTCCTGGATGTATGCAGACGATTCGAGGATACCAAGTCACCTGGATTGGATGGCATACCGAACAAGGCCCTTAAATTAGCCATTAAAACAAATACGCAACCATTTGTGGAACTCTACAACAAGTGTCTAACAGAAGGAGTTTTTCCAGACCAATGGAAAAAGCAACGTCTAGTGCTGCTGTCTAAAGGGAAAAAACCACCAGACGAACCCTCGTCATACCGTCCCATATGCCTGTTAGACACAATGGGTAAAATACTGGAGCGAATCATATGCAACCGATTAGAAGTGCCAATTGATGAAGCTGGGGGACTCTCCAACCAACAGTATGGTTTTAGGAAAGCTCGTTCCACAGTAGACGCAATAAAAAGGGTAGCTACAACCTTGGAAGAAGCTATTCAGGGCAGGAGATGGAGAGGCGGTGCAAAGAAATACGGTGCCGTAATAACATTGGACGTCAAAAACGCGTTCAATTCTGCGAATTGGGGACTCATAGTCCAATCGCTTAGGTCAATGATGGTGTCATGGTTCTTAATTAAAATAATACTGAGCTACTTCGAGAAACGGTTTCTGCTCTTCGATACCGACGATGGAGTAAAGCAGTACCACATATCTGGCGGAGTTCCACAAGGATCGGTATTAGGCCCTATCCTTTGGAACATTATGTATGATGGGGTTCTAAGGCTTGGAATCCCAAATGAGGCAAAAATCATAGGCTTTGCCGATGATATTGCAATTGTCGTGGTTGCGAAACATCTAGAAGAAATAGAGGATACTGCAAATGAATGTATCCGAAAAGTCAAACGGTGGATGGCAGCAGTCGGGTTAGAGCTTAAAAAACAGAGACAGTATTGGTAAGCAGCCGCAAGAAAAGAGAGGAAATCACCATCAGAGTAGGAGATCATAATACGACATCAAAATCGGTTATCAAATACCTAGGTGTGATGATCGACGCGAGGCTCACTTACAAGGAGCACCTTGAAAGAACGCGTGACAAAGCGGCTCGGGTGAGCGGTGCCTTATCAAGAATAATGATAAATATAGGAGGACCTAGGCAACAAAGGAGACTTATTCTATCAAGGGTGGTGCATTCCATCCTTATGTATGCGGCACCCATATGGGCCGAAGCTATGATGAAAAAGACCTACGCAAGAAGGATAAACTCTGTCAACAGACTATGTGCGCTGAGAGTATGCTGTGCCTTTCGTACGGTGTCAGACGAGGCAGTATGTGTCATCGCGGGAATGCTACCAGCGGATATCTTGGCTATCGAGCTTCAAAGGACCTACGACGCCAAAATTCAGGAACCTCAAGCGTCAGTCAAAAATATCAAGCTGGAAGAAAGACAGCGAAGCATTAGAGCATGGCAGGAGCGATGGAACCAGTCCTCAAATGGAAGATGGACCCATCGACTTATACCGGATATCCAAAAATGGATGGACCGGAAACACGGAGAGGTAGATTTCTATCTTAGCCAGTTCCTAACAGGACATGGCTGCTTTCGAGCGTATCTCAACAGGTTTGGGCTCGATGAATCTCCCAACTGTCCAAATTGCGGAGAGGCCTCAGAAGACGCTCAGCACGTAATTTTTCAGTGCCCACGTTTTCATATAGAGCACAGAGAACTGAAGGAAAAAATTGGAGAAATACCAACCCCCGAAAACATTGTGCACCATATGATAGCATCGAATGCAATATGGGACGCGGTGAAACAAGTTGCAGCGATAATCGTGCAGGAACTTAGGCGGCTGGAAAGAGTCAGAGAGAGCAACCAAGTCCAACGAATTGAATCGTGCATGCATGCATCTTTAGAAGATTACACACCCTTTGGCGCAACCATAAAAAAAAAAAAGCCCACAAGGCAGCAGTCGCCTTGGCAATTTTATGCTTAATGAGTTCCAGTCAAGCCTCTTATCCAGGACAATTCCTAGATATTTGACCTCATCGGAAAAATTGATGGTTGTGCCGTTTAGAGTCACTGAGCCAATATTCAGCGTTCTTCTTCTTGTAAACGGTACAACGACTGCCTTGCTGGGGTCGCGGAGACCGTCACAGAGACCTCTCCAGACGAAGATGTTATTATGCGGCTATCAAGCATGTTCCTAACCCATCTGGTAGTAGGTTCGCCAATTCCCCTGCGTCTCATAGCACTAGTGATGGATTCATAACCACTGTTGTCAAAAGCACCTTCTATGTCAAGGAATGTGCAAAGGACGATTTCTTTGGAGCGGTAGGCAGATTTTATCTCTGTGATGAGATATTGAAGGGCGCCTTCCGTAGATCGACCTTTCCTGTATGCAAATTGACTAGAGTGCAGAGGTATAGTATTTTCAAGAATGCCTCTAATGTGTAAGTCTAGCAGTCTTTGCATGGTTTTCAAGAAAACGATGTCAAGCTGATTGGACGGTAGGATTTGGGTAGCTCGCTGGGTTTGTTACCTTGCTTTGGGGATAAACACCACATTTACCTCCCGCCAAGTTAGTGGAATGTATCCTAGGTTGAAGCTTGTTCTAAATAGAGCTACCAAGGCAGGCAAGATGTAATCCAGACCTTTCTGTATGAGAGCTGGAAAAATAACATCACTGCCAGGTGCCTTAAAGGGTTTAAATGAACCGATTGCCCATTTAATTTTTTCTTGACTGAACAGATTTCCAGACAAGCTGTTGACTCCTCTGGAGGTGCCACCTGTGGAGCCTTCAGGAGCAACAAGTACGTGATCGTTTAGAATTGTTGAGCCAGGGAAGTGAACCAGGGTTTCCCTTCGCCTGGCGGTGTAGGTGTCATCAGGTTTGATGAGCAATCCCACCCCATTGGAATAATCCTTTCAGATAGCCTTTTGGAGACGGGCTGCTACTGGAAGGGATTCAATATTTTCGCTGTTCATTCTCCATGCTGTTCTCTTGGATTTCCTCAACCCTATGTTGAATTTACTCAAAGCGGACCTATATTCGTCTCAATTTTTATTGTGTTTTGCGGTGTTGAAAAGTTTTCTCACCCTTTTGCGGAGTATCTCTAGCTGGTCATTTCACCACGGTTTACCTGTATTGTCATTTTTCGGGACACAGCTACTTCTGAAGGAAGAGATTAGGAAGTCATTTAGTTGGCAGGCTGCCACATCAACATCACATTTAGATCTTAAAGATGTGAGCAGCATATCATCCATGACGGCGAGATTTTCGCGAAAAAGTGCCCAATTAGTTCGTTTCGGTACGTAATGCGTTTGATTATTATGTTTCACCCCACCCGAGATGTTAAATCTAAAAACCGCTAAGTATTACATACGTCCTGTAATTAGTCCAACAAGGACAGATAGGAATTTCGAAATTATGGATTTATAAACTTCTTGCTCAGCAAAGCTAACTCCTTTTCACTCAAGTTGGCAAGGCGAAGCTTTTACTGAGTGCTTTTGCTCTAGAGATGGCTAGTGATCCTTTTCTTGCCAGTTCTTCAGCCTTTTCACTCCCAGATACATATGTGCTCATGCCGATGTACGCTAAAGTACTGCAAGGACCCTAAGTTCTTCGCAACAATACTATCCAAGCTTCGATTTGACTTCTATGTCGATGGAAACGGTCATATCTTGCCTTCATCGTAGTCTCATGGATATTGTCACTGCAAGAAACCCTGATTGAATTAGATCAACTTGTCGAAAAACGAACCCATAGCTACGCCAATGCCTATCATAATCCCGTGTAAATGAGTGTAAATAACTATGGATTATGTGCATAGTATACCGTGATAATGGTATCTGAACAGAGAAGTAGCTCTAATGCTGCGGATCCTTCAGATTAACCTGCATCACTCCATCTCGGCTTCGGCCTCTCTTATTCTTCGGCTTACTAAAAACGGGGAAGACTTAGTCTTGATCCAGGAACCATGGGTTGTTGGAAACCGGGTTCGTGGCCTCAAGACTCCAAACTACAAACTAATCTACGCAAGGATGTAAGGTAAACCGAGATCTTGTATCCTTGCGAAGACCAACCTTAACATCTTTTTACTCTCTAATTTCAGCAATCAAGACATAGTCGCTACCAACCTGGAATTGCATTCAAAAAATTAGTGCCTGGTTTCGGCCTATTTGGGTCACGATCAAGTGGGCCCACTCCCTCCGGACATCTTGGGGAGCTTGATTGCGAAAGCGGAGAGCCTTAAGACTGGTCTCATCATTGGCGGTTATGCGAACGCGCATCACTCAATCTGGGGCAGTTCCGACATAAATGAAAGAGGTGAGCAACTTTTTGATTTTATCCTCAGTACTAATCTCCTAATTTGTAACCGAGGGTCTAAACCGACCTTTATTACTCGTAACCGACAAGAAGTCCTGGACATTACCCTTGTCTCTGATCATATATATAACCTGGTAAAGGACTGGAGAGTCTCTGAAGAGCACTCTTTCTCAGACTATCGCTACCTCCAATTCAGTCTTGACGACCATCTGCCTCATCAGAAAGTTTTTAGAAATTATAAAAAAACTAATTGGTCTCTATACAGGAAGCGCTTATTGACGCTTATTCCCTCCCTTTTGCCTACTGAACCTACTAGTACGGATGATCCTGACAGGTTGGTCAACACCTTAACATCGGCACTTAAGGGTACCTTGTCTGTGGCGTGCCCTAACCGCACTCCTCGAGGTAAGAAGAAACCACCTTGGTGGAATGCAAATCTTAGTACTCTTAGGAAAGACATCAGACTCCTCTTTAATATTGCTAAAAGCTCTCGCGAGACGGCCGATTGGGATACCTACAAACTGTTTCTCAGGAAATATAAAATCTCACTGGGGAAAGAGCAACGACGCTCCTAGAGACTTTTCTGCGACAGCATTGAAGAATCCTCGGAAGACTCTAGGTTGTGGAAAATCCTCTCAAAAAGCCATTCAACACCTAGCTACCTTTTACATCTAGATGGTCACTGGACCACCTCTGCTAAGAAATCGATTGACATCTTACCGGATACTCACTTCCCTGGTAGCTCCCCTGTTGCTGTTTCGTTATCGGGTATTACCCGTACTTGCTCTCTACCGTGCAGCAACTCCCTGGTTATAGTAACTACAGAAAAGATCCGCTGGGCCATGCGCAGTTTCAAGCCCTTCAAATCCCCAGGACCTGACGGCATTATTCCTGCTGAATTTCAAAAATGTGAGGACATTGTGCTTCCATGGCTCAAGGTCATATTATCGAGCTGTCTTAATCTGGTCTACATTCCCAAGACGTGGACCGAGGTTGAAGTTGTCTTCATTCCTAAGGCAGGTAAGAGCTTGCAAGTGGAACCAAAGGATCTCCGACCTATCAGCCTATCGTCCTTTCTACTGAAAACGATGGAAAGGGTGATTGATATTCATCTCCGTCAGAGCATTGGCCCGTCTTTGTTCTCGCCGTCCCAACATGCGTACTGCAAAGGCAAATCCGTTGAGACAGCCTTACACTCGCTTGTGCGCATCATTGAAAAATCTCTTAGCATTAAAGAATATAGCATGGTGGCTTTCCTTGACATTGAGGGAGCTTTTAACAATGTCAAACCAAAGGCAATCACAGACGCACTTGCAAATCTGAAAGTGGATACTTCGCTCGGAGTGTTGATCAATCAATTGCTAACACGCAGGATTATCAACACACAGCTGGGTGGAGCATCGGCCGGAGGACTTGCCTGTTGCGGAACACCCCATGGTGGAGTTTTGTCCCCCCTCCTGTGGAATCTTGTAGTGAATGAGCTACTAGTGGACCTGGATAGGTCAGGCTGTAGAGTGATTGCCTATGCTGATGACATTGCGATTGCTGCGTCTGGCAAGCGCCCAGACACTCTCAAGGAAATCCTCCAATATGCTCTCTCTCGGCTCACTAGATGGGCCGCCAAATGTGGTTAACCCTCATAAAACAGAACTTGTTCTCTTCACAAGGAAATATAAAGTTCCCGTCGTAGACCCTCCTATGATTAATGGCACCAGTCTCATCTTCACTGTTAATGCAAAATACCTGGGTCTTATTCTGGACAGAAAACTGAACTGGAAATCCAATCTACTAGAACGCGTAAGGAAAGCCAATGTAGCTCTCTAATCCTGTAAAAGGCTGTAAGTAGGAACTGGGGTATGAAACCTGAAACCACTCGCTGGCTTTACGTACCTGTTGTCAGGCCTATACTACTCTATGGCGTGATCGTTTAGTGGCCTGCTCTTGACAGGGCTGTTCACTTCTCTCAGGTAGCTAAAGTGCAAAGATCCGCTTGCATGTGCATCAGTGGTGCACTAAGAACTACCCCCTCTGCGGCATTGAACATTGTGCTCAACCTGCTACCCCTGGATATCCTTGGAAGATAGACTGCTGCCAGTGCAGCCATCCGTCTTAAAGCCTCCTCTCAGTGGTCTAGTTATCACATTGGCCACTCCTGGATCCTTGATCTTCTCAACTTCACACATGAAAACACGGACTACACCCCACCGAAACTGAGATTTGACCGACACTTCCGTACGAGTATCCCTGAATGGGATGAGTGGCATGGCTCTCCCCCTGATGGAAATGGAAATTCGGTGCACTTCTACACAGATGACTCTAAGACCGAAGGTGGGGTGAGCTGTGGTGTTTTCTCCGAAAAGCTCAACCTGAGCATCTCGTTCCGCCTCCCTGATCATTGTATCGATTTTCAGGTGGAAATCATGGCGATTAAGGAAGCCCTGTCCTGGCTAAAATGTAATGTATTATCTGTCAGCGACATTAGCATTTTCAGTGACAGTCAAGCGGCTATCAAGTCCCTGCAATCGTGCACTTTTACTTCAAAGACCGTCTTAGACTGCCGTTTGTCTCTTACAGAGATGACAGAGCACTTCAACATTCACCTATGCTGCGTGCCAGGTCACAGAGACATTCCAGGAAACTGTAGGGCGGATGAACTTGCTAGACAGGGTACTACTCTGAGGATTCTGCCAGATAGGCAAGCCCTGGTTATGCCCCTCGCTACATGTAAGCATCTACTGAAGCTGAACGCTATTAGCAAGACCAACCTTAGGTGGGATAGTGGCTCTACGTGTCACATTTCGAGGCAGATCTGGCCTAAGCTGGACCAGAAACGTAGTGCCGAGTTGGTTAAACTAAAGCCATTACAGATCAGCTGCGTTATCGGTGTCATCACCGGGCACTGTCTAATCGGCCAACATGCCAAATGACTTGGCCTCTTTTCAAATGACTTCTGCAGGAGCTGTAGGGACGAGGAGGAGGAGGAAACCATTCTTCACTTCCTATGCGCATGTCCTGCTCTATCACGCAAAAGAATGCTCCATCTAGGCGCTCCCTTCCTTGACGACCTCAGCGATTTGGCGTCCTTAGACGTCATGAACATCCATCGCTTCATCAAAAGCTCCGTTTGGTTTTATTAGTCCCTGAGTGGTCTAATGATAGATCCTTGGCATCACAATGGACCTTTACTGGTCTAAGTGGGTCTGCATCGTGGTGCAGACAGCCAATCTAACCTAACCTAACCATGTGCTTAATAGTATCTCAATAGTCCATTCCTCTCTGATCGGACGTAAACTGGAAAAGATCTGATGACTTCTAGGTAAGGCTCTGTGTAGTCAGTGATTACTACGATGGTAAGGCCCATTGGTCTAAATTCATTAGAAGTGCTACGGTATTTCTTCTTCTTCTTCTTATATCCTTTAACCCCTCGGGGGGCATAGGGCCTCAACCACGCCTGCCCGCCATCGTGTTCGGAGTTCTGCAACGCGTTTGAGCTGCCTCCAACTCATTCCTAAAGAGCTCGATTCCTCCTCAACTGTTCTGCGCCACGTTTGTCTAGGGCGTCCCGCTATTCTGCCTGCCTGGGTGAGCGGATTCCACTGCATAGCGTATTTCGCAATGGAGTTGTCTTCGCGCCGTAGGGTGTGTAGGGTGTGCCTGCGGAGATGGTCTTGGTAATACTTAATTACAATAGCTACGGCATTTGGTATTAAGATAACCCTTACCTCTATCTGTATCCTCGCTGCCAAGGAATAATGTTTTCAATACAGGAGTGAAGCTTTCACAAAATGATTCGTAGTGGGCATCCAATAGTAGTTTAACCCAGTCTAGACCCCCGAGACTAAGTTCTCTAGACAGGAGATTATAGACTCAGTCTCGCAGATTCTGTGTTCCCCAAACGCATTGCCACGAATGTGGCGTATTCAGTTTGCATCGCAATACATTCTTCTAGTTGTACCTTCCTACAGTTCTATCCGCACATTTGAAACTCTTTAATGTAGGGGAAGCGATATTTCCATTATCGTCGGTTTCAATTATCCTTTGTGTGGCTTCTCTGGAAACACTATGCATCTGCGGATTCGTCAATAAGCCGGTCGTGATTCATTTCCCAGTATTATGAGTGTGCTTGCAAACTTTATGAGCTTTGTGTGCATTTTCCGATTCCTGGAATCGGTTTAATTAAAACATCTGCGAGTTCAAGGGTAGTTTAGCGCAAATTGGTACCCATAAACGGTTTCCACGAATCTGTTTGCCTGTTGGTGAAAATTATTCCGAACAAACCTATCCATGCGATGGCTTATATTAGACGATAAATGTGCGAGATTTTGAGAAATAGATGAATTTGTGATTTGTACGTTGACGGGGTAACACGCGTTTAGAATTGCCTCCTGCCACCGATTAATAATTTTTTTTCTTTAAAATGAAGTGCGGTACGTGTAATTCGAAAGTAAATAGAATCGATTTAAAAATTAAGTGTTCACTCTGCACTGCGTATTATCATGCAGGCTACGCCAAACTTGAAAAGAAAGATATCGAGATTTTGGAGAAGGCTCCCGAAAGATCATCTTCCACCCCGACCCCTTCAAACAAATCATCAGAAGTCCATACTCCAACTACTTGTACTGTGCCCAACACATCAATATCATCTCTTGCATCTCAGCAGGAGAATGCAACCTTTGATTGCGTTACTCTACAATCACTGTATTGTGAGATCATTAAACTCCAAAAGTTACATGCTGATGCTCTTTCAAGAATTGAGTGTTTAGAACAATCCAATACAAATCGTAGAGATGTGCTTGCGATGACAGCGGACTATTTGGAGCAGAAAGAAGAGCAGTGTGCAAACTATAAGAAATTCGAAATGCTCGTTAAAGATGGTTATGATGAGAAGTGGATTCCGATTTAAGGCAAGAGAAAATTATGACTAAAATGCCAGCTCGCAAAAAATCAAATTGAAGTCAAACATCTTCTATGGCCATCGCAATGACACCGGCGATACCAACAACAACATCAATTTTTATCAACGATTGGTAGGGGTGTCAAAACTAGACATGGCTCTATATAGCTCTTCTCTATAGATGTCGTCATAGGTGGCCTTGAAATCGATAGAGACGGTGAGTATCAATTTGGATCTGCCAAAGTGTGAAGACTTGATCGATGCTGGGCTTTCCTGGCCCGAAACCGCGCTGATAGGGTCCAATCTATGCGATGTTGATGAGACTGATGCCTCCATAATTGGCGCAGTGAAGGGGATCTCCTTTCTTGTGGATCGGGCAAACGATGCCTGAGATTCCATTCATCAGGCATACACTCGTCTGACTAAAACTTAGAGATAAGTTGCTGTATGCTCTCTACCAGTTCATCACTAGCTGCCTTGAAAATTTCGGCCGGTAAGCCGTCAGGTCCAGCAGCTTTGTTGGATTTCAGCTTGTGAGGGTATCTTTACTCGAAGGCTGAGGTGGGCTCGCCGGCCCCACGGTCAACCCAAGACTTTGGGAAAGAGGTACTTTATTTCTCTGATTGGTTATTGACAATAGTTGCTTGGGAACAATTCTAGCAGGGTTGTTTATAATTCCTTAACAATTTTTATACCTAACAATAGAAATGATAACCTTAGTACTACCGTCGTCCTGCCGCAGGTTCTGGTACGGGCCGGGGCTACGCGACTTTGTTGTCTGGCTCGGTGAAGACTGCCATGGAGGACTGGGATATGGCATCAGGAACCTTCCTGGTGAAGACATCCTAAGCATGTGCAAATCACATGGTCTTATCGTGTTAAATACCATGTTCATCAAACAAAGCCGACACCTGATCACTTACAGCAGTGGTGGAGATGAAACCCAAATTGACTACAATTCGGTAGGCAGTTTCATGATTTGCCTCGGGTAAAAGATTGCAATGTGATCCTGGGAGAGGCAATCGCTCTGCAACATCGTCTCCTGCTAACAGAAATTTTTATGAAAACACCAAAGAAAAGCAAACAAACAAGGGTCTCTGAGAAAATCAAGTGGTGCAATCTGGACAAAGAAAAAGGCGAGGCTTTTGTTTTCGTAATGAAAAATTACCTCTCTCACACCATCAACGGAGCTGAGGATGAAGAGTGCAGAGCACAAAATATATGGGATTCCCTACAGCGAACTTGCTTAAAGAAGGCCAAATCACTGCTAGGAGCTTCAAAAGGCCACCATCAACACGCCAAAGAAACATGGTGGTGGAGTGATGAAGCTAAGAAGGTGATAAATGAGAAGAAAGCGGCTTTCAAAGCTTGGTCAAAGTGCCCCTCTAATAATAGAGACGAAAAAGTTCGCCTCGAAATGGAATACAGATGTTGCAAGAAAAAAGCGAAGAAGAAGTGCGCCCAGCTTCAAGCAGAGAATACGGAAGGCCTGCATCGGGAGCTGGAGAAAATATCTTCCCCGGTTGCTGATGTAAACTAGGCTATCCAGGAGCTGCGAAGACTTAATATGAACAAGAGCGCAACCATCTTCAAAATAGCCGCCCAAAGAAGGAGGAATGCTGAGGAGATTCGTTCGCCAAAGTTCATTAACAATGCTCATGGCCAGCTTCTTGTGGATGACGACAAAATTCTGCAGAGGTGGCGGCAGTATTGTGAAGAACTTTTGGATGAACAGTTTCCCCGGCTATACTTTCCGAGAGCCACCTCTAACTGTGAAGAAATACCCGACATTACAGTCGAAGAAGTTAGTGAGGCGGTCAAATACTCCAAAAAACGAAAAGCAGTTGGGCCAGACGAGATGCCCTCTGAGTTCTGGAAAAAGATGGGAGACATCGGGTTCAGATGGCTCAGAATTCTCATCTTCAAATTTGTGAAAGGTGATCCAATGCCGAATCAATGGAGGGAAAGTTACCTTCTGCCTGTATACAAAGGGAAGGGTGATACGCGAAACTATGATAACTACCGTTCGATTAAGCTGATGTCACACACCATGAAGATCGTTGAGCGGGTATTAGGAGGCCGACTGCGAAAAATAATACGGCAATCTGATGATCAGTGTGGGTTTGTTTCGGGTAAATCAACCACAGATGCAATCCAAAGTAAGTATAAGGATCATAATGGAAAAACATCGTGATTCCCTAAGGGATTTGTATTGGTTGACTTTGAAAAGGCATTCGACAGACAACCACGAGATCTGATATGAGTGGCGCTAAGACATCGAGGGGTTCCAGAAACCTATGTACAGATGATCATGGACATGTACGAGGGAGCAAAGACAAGAGTAATATGCCCCGCTGGAGTAACCGAAGAGTTCCCAATCAAAGTCGGGGTGTACCAGGGAAGCGTTTTAAGTCCTTTGCTCTTTATTACAGTCCTTGATTATCTGCTTGAAGGTAAAGTGATGGACCCAAAGGTACATCAGTTATTCTTTGCTGACGATGGAGCCATCATAAGTGAGGATTCTACATCCCTGCAACGAGCACTTAATGTGTGGGTGGACGCTCTGGAGAGAAATGGGTATCGCATTAGTTCAAAAAAGGCATAGTACTTGTGCTGCCCGTTCTCTGATCCACTCAGGCCTATTCCAGAGATTTATTTGAATGGAACAGTGCTTCCCAAGTGCGAAAAGTGTTGACGGGGAAGTTGTGGTCCGTAGTTAGGTAACTGAAAGTCACGGTCGTAGCATTACTTAAGGCCATGGGAGCAAGTTATATCCTAGTAACTCTGTGCGTAGAACTTAATTATATTTAAATAGTTGAATCAATCCTTGACTCTGGAGTAGATGGGCTTAGAACGCCAGATTCTTAAGTAAAGTCGGAAAGTGTCTTTCGCTAACGAACAGCAATGTCTTGGTCCACTCTGCACACCCAGTCGGAAGAGCTGTCAAGTGTGATAGGAATTTTCTAATGGATCAACATCAGTCCTCGCATCTTGGAAACCTTTTAGTGGCCGGATATTAAAAGCCAGACTTTGAAGTAGAGTAAGAAAAATAGTCATCTCTTCTGCAGAAGCCGAATCATACAACACCTAGCAGGGACAGTGATGAAGAACTTCAATTGTTAAGGTGGGAAACGACAGGACCAAGCTCAAACATGTTATGGAAATCCACGGCGCTGGGAAGTTAAAATGTCTGCACTGTCAATCGCCTTGTCATTGGAGACGTTCGAGCAGAATACCTGGCACAAGATCAGCCAGTTCTCGACCGACAGGCAACGAACACTCAACCAGGTCGACCACTTTGCGATTACCCGTTTAGAAGATACCTTCACATCACAGGCAATAGACATGGAGCAGGGAAGGACATATCACTTGATCACACCATCTGATTGGTCTGGTACAATGCTGCAAGAGAACATCGATCGAAGCTAAAGTTTTTGAAAACAGGCGATCTTCTTCTTCCTATTTCGGCGATGTTATGATCCGAAACAAGGGATCATAACCCTCCCACTTCACCGCATTTCTACTGATCCGCCTGTGGGGTTCGCCTGAAACCAGGCAATATTAGGTATAAAGCAGAAACTTTACGATTGAAGAACAATCATTACAACAAAGACTCGAGCCGCAAATAAGAAGAGTTTACTTCGATGGTTCTTTGCTGATCTCGGATTTGAAGGGTCCAAAGGATGTTATCGGTCCGAACTTGCTTGAGAAAATCGAAGCAATCAATTTCGGAATACGTCAGCCAACAACACAGAAGTAATAACTGCGGACGAAGCACTTAATAGGCAAAAAGCGGGAGAGCTTGATGTAATTCCAATCCAGTATTTTAGACATATCGTGAAGGTGAAAACATTTTGCAAGATTGGGATACAGAAACTGGGCACGTGTATTGTCAGTAATTCCTTGCACTTCGAATAGTTCTGGAGCAAATCATAGATTCAGCTGCTTTTTTTTTGCTTATGTATGGAGTAATGGACTTTTATAAGGAGTGACTAGTTGTAGAGGGATGTGGGACAGATTGCATCATACAGACGTAATGGCCTAACGCTTTTTTTTTTAAGGAAACCCAATTCCAGAGCACTCCGACTCGATGTGATCCACTGTACTACCAGGTTGGAGGATCTACGATATGCTTTCCTTTAATGCTGCTAGTTGTTGTTTCCCACTGGGGCTCGGTACCTGCACACATAATGCAATAAGCAACTACACTGCCCACAGCAGCATTAACACCCTAGCACAATTGGCAAATTGTTTCTAGTTATAATATAAAAGTAAATGATGCGATCGCATTCCACTTAGAGTATACAACACCAACTCAATAAGAATAATAGACATCAATCACCATCCGTCATCAATCAAGCATTCTGCATAGTTAGTTTGGACACCACCTATGGCGCAATGAAACCTAATAGCACCCGAGTTTCAAACCACACAAGAAATCTGAGAGCAAACTTCGATGCATACTTGTGTCTATTTTCTTCTTTTCGCATTCCCAATCACTGCAGCGTGATTATGGCGGAGATTATGGCAATAAAGGAAGTCTTGTTGTGGCTAAGATACAATGTGCAGATGAACTCTGCGGCAACACAGACGCAGAAGAGGATACAGAAGATTTTCTTTGCAAATGCCCTAGTGTCTGCAATACCAGAAAGACGCCCCTTGGAGAGTATTTCTTCAACCATCTGGGCGATCTGTCTGAAAATCCACCAACCACCTTCTTCAGGATGGTTTAGAGGAGGCCGTTCCATTAACACAGAACTCTAGCCATTTTGTTTCTTTTCCTCTCTTTTCAGTATTTCAACCAGGAAACTCCACGTCAGGGGAGCACAATGGATCCGTTTGAGATCCGAGTGCAGGCTGCACCCATTTGATGCAGCTAACCCCTTTAACTTAACCTTAGATACAATGTCAGATCTACTGACAGTCAAGCTGCGATCAAATCCCTGAAATCTGTCACCTTCAACTCAAAAACTTCCGCCTGTTTCTTAACGAGATGGCTAAACAATTCAATATTCACCTCATGTGGGTGCCGGGACCCAGAGACATTCCAAGGAATTGCATGGCCGACGAACTCGCCAGACAAGGTAATAGCCACCGAACAAAGTGAATCTCGGAATTGCCTCTCGCTGCAATTAAATTTCTGCAAAAGCTCAATGCTATCAACATAACCAACCGAAGATGAGCAGATGGTACTTTATGGCTCATTACTAGACAGATCTGGTATTAGCTGGATCAGAAACGCTCCAACTGACTGATCTGACAGGAAAAGTTGCTCATTACGATTATAGTAGCCACTGCCTCATTGGCAGGCAAGCCACCAGAATAGGCCTCCTCGCAAATGACTTCTTTAGAAGCTACCTGGACGAGGAAGAGGAAGAAGGCCTAGAACTTTACTGAACACTTCCAGCATGAAGTGATTACATATATCGATTGACTTCTTAAAGAAGGAGTGTTGGAAGGAGTTTCATCATAAAGACATCTAGTGTAACAATAAACTGTGACACCTTGCAGTACTTTGGTGAACTTTCATCTGCATCCTGAGATGATAAAAAGCGGACCGAACTCTTTTCGACAACAGTTGATGACGGTAGGTCTTCGTCTTCCTCCAGCAAGGAGCTATTGTCAGGTTTTTCGGAGAGTACTTATTCGCCAGCAATAGCAAGCATTTGCATTCTATATTTCGTCAAAGATTCCAGTGACATCCCCCCAAACCCAGAAAGCTGACTGAAGTGTCCAATAAGCGTTAAACATCGCTCCCATTAATCATTATCTGTTTAAACTCTACTTTAGTGCTTTTAAAACTTCAGCTGAATATGAAGCGGGTGCCTTATTCTGTCTCCACAGTGGTTCTCCCTTCCCCCTCGCCAAATAATGATATTGAACGAGAAGAAATTAAAAATGAATGACTGAGCAGAAAACCAGTGCAGATGTCCGTTCTTGTGAACGAGCTTCTTCACAATATACTCCCATCTGTCAGATCGTTCTCATTCTCCCCCCCCCCCCCCCCCACCATGTCGTGACAGAATGAATAAATTGTTTTCCACGAAAAAATCAGTAGACTTTAAAGAACGGTAAAATCGAAGCTTAAACAAAGATTAAATGGGGGACACTGGACAGATGAACCGACCGACACAAAAAATTAAAAAAAAAAAACAACGACGACAGGTGAGCGCCGCTTGTGTATTTACTTTGGGTTCGCTTCAACTGATTCCAGAACGATTTTTGCGATTTCCTTTCCGTCCGGGGGGCTTTTATCCGAAAAAAAAAATGGTATGCCCCCTGTCGATAGAGCGCCGTTAAATCAATCAAAAAATGCTTATGGCACGTTGACTCCCATTTTGCCAGATAAAGTTTCATTCGCGAGTTAGTTCTCTCGCTCCAAGTGTAAACAGAATCGATTCACAAAAGCAATCACCATCACCCGCGCGTGATAAGGGAAATGTCTGAATTTTGTACCACCCCATGGCTCACCTTTATTTGAGCGTGTAACATGGCCCATGTGTCGCGTCGTAATCCTTCTTCGCCATTTCATTAGATGCATGAAATGTAATTTTAGATAGAACCGAGGACACATGGCGCAAGAGATACACAGATCCAACGAAGGGTGGCTGACTCCTCTAATATCGGTGTCAACGTGGCGGAGTGGTCTTTCTGGCATGGTAATTTTCGGGGGGATGACGGGCATACAGGTACACACCCAATAACTCACGTTGTAGATTGGGGTGCCTCTGTGTATACGTGGCGCTTAGTTGAGGGTTGTCACCGGGGGTGATCAACTTTTTGCGATAAACATGCCATGTGTTGTTGGCTGGCTGGAGTTGATGGTTGAATATGGGTACATATTTGCTACAGAAGCAGATTTTCACGACAGAATCCTATTAGAGGGATAAATGGCAGTGGCGATGGCATTACTGAAAGGTGTTCGGAGCTCTTTGTCTAATGTAACGCGAGGGGATACTAATTTTCTTACACAATCGCGTGTGTAACTAGGTTTTTTCCCCGTTTATGTGTCAAAAATGCTAAAATAGTGAGATTGTAACTTTGAGTTTCAAATGGAGAGGTTATCTTGTAAAGGTGGATGATGAAACGGTTTAAATTTTTGCATTCAACACTAGACGGTTGGGTTTAAAAAAAAATTTACTTACAAGGGAATGACAACTTATCCCAGAGTAGACAGATACATTGATTGTTTTATGGTAGAGCTCAGGCAGTGCGCTTTCATACAAGACCTATTGCGCCATCCCTTGATGTAATTTTAGATAGAACAGCGTCATGGTGAGAGGCTTATGACGGCCAGATTCCGGACTAGAGTACGACGCGTCACCATCATACAGTGTTATGCACCAACGAATGGCTCGTCTGAGGACGAAAAGGAGAGCTTCTACAGTCTCTGTGCCGTGCCGTCTTCAACACAACACCAAATGGAGACATTGTCATAGTAATGGGGGATTTGAATGCCAAGGTAGGCAACGACAACACTGGGCTCAAAGATATAATCGGAAAACATGGACTAGCCAACCGCAATGACAACGGCGAAAGGTTTGTGGATTTCTGCAATACCAGCCGCCTTGTGATAGGTGGCACCATGTTTGAGCACAAGACCTGCCACAAAGTCCGCTGGGTTTCCAACGACAGGCAAGCAACCTCCAACCAAATTGACCATTTTGCCATCAGACGCCGCTTTAGAAGTAGTCTCCTGGACATCCGAAACAGGCGAAAGGCCGATGTGGGGGCGAGATCATCTTCTTATAATAGCTACTCTCCAACTACGCACTGCTGCAGTTCGAAGATTCCACGACAACACAAGAATGCCCAGGTTCAATACCGATAGATTTAGTGATCCATCAGTGCGCCAACAATTAAGGGAGCACTTTTCGCAAGAGTTGGAGCAATCAGCAGCTCACTACCCGCAACCATTCAAGATCATTGGTGCGCTGCGATAAATGTTTTTACATCTGGTGCTGAAAGGATTGTCCGTTGATCGCATGGAAAACATAGGGCGTGGTTTTCCGAGGATACCTGGAGACGGATTGACGAACAAAAACGCGTTGCAGCTACTCCAGCAGCAGGGAGAAGCGAGCTAGAGTCCTTATATCACATAAAGATGAGAGAAGTTCAGCGTAGCGTGAGACGTGACAGGCGCAACTACATCAACGCGCTTGCTACAGAAGCAGAAGAAACTGCACGGAAGTGCGACAGCAGGACCGTCCACAGAATCATGAAAGAGCTGACATGTGCTCGCAGCTCCAGCCAACACCCAGTGAAAAGCCTAGACGGCTCCTTGCTCATTTCGGATGAGGACCAGCTCAAGAGATGGAAAGAGCATTTTGCTATGGTTTTGAACCGTGTTTTCCCTAGCGACATGCTCCCAAATCAGACTGAGGTGCGCGAGGTGAGAAATGCCCGAATACGCACCACGACTCCCAGGAATGATGAGATCACTACCCCGATCAAGGCACTCAAATCCAACAAGGCGGTAGGACTTGACGGTATTCCCGCAGAGCTCTTACAAGCAGCGCCAACAACATCGGCTGAGCTTCTGCTTCCACTTATAAAGAGAGCTTGGGATGCTGAAAACTTTTCTAACCAGTGCAGTGTCAGAAGGGAATGATCGTCAAGCTTCCTAAGAAAGGAAATCTAATGGAGTGCGGAAACTGGAGGGGTATCTGCGTGCTGCCTGTTCTAGCTAAGATAATAGCTAAAATCATCCTTGAGCGAATCAAACTACATCTCGAAGACACACTCGTTGCCGAATAAGCAGGGTTCCGCTCTGGATCTGGATCCTGGTGCCGACCACATCAACACCCTGCAGATTTTCATCGAACAGTGCGTTGAATATCGATCGCCACTCACGCCGCCTGCTGTTCATCCGTTTTGAAAAGGCATTCGATAGTGTCAACAGAGAGTTTATTTGGCGTGCCATACGCAGTAGAGGTATTCCCGATAAACTTATCAAAGCTACATATGAAGGCTTCAAATGTCACGTTCTGCACAGAGGAAGGTTGTCTGAGGAATTTGTGATCCAAAGTGGGGTAAGACAAGGCTGCATCCTTTCACCAATATTATTCCTATTGGTGATTAGCGATGTGCTTCATGCAGCTTTGTCGACGGGAAACGGAGGAATTCGATGGACTCTTACATCTCAACTGAAACATCTTGACTACGCTGACGATGTATGCTTATTCTCCCACAGAATTATGGACCTCCACCAAATGACAGCAGATGTGGAGAGGGAGGCAGGTGTCGTCGGGCTGAAAATTAATACGGCAAAAACTAAAATGATCAGCCTTGGAACTAATTCATCGGCATCGGCTCAAATATGCATTGCTGGACAACTGGTAGAGAGAGTAGAGGATTTCCAGTATCTTGGGAGTATTGTCTCGACCGACGGTTAAAGCGAACTGGATATAGTCAACAGGATCGTCAAAGCAAAGTCCGCATCCGGGATGTTGTCAAAAAAAATATGGCGAAGCAATACAATCAGGTTGAACACCAAGTTAAGGCGGTGACGGTATGTTTCCAGCACTTCTCCAAAAGTCAATTGACAGCTTTATTTAGAGCCAGCTACAATTGGGGATACACACCACCTACCTGGAGATAGGTAAATGTGGTTTTCATTCCCAAGCCAGACAATAGGCCTACTGAGCAGATTAAATCATACAGACCTATAAGTCTAACATCATTCGTCCTTAAGACAAAGGAGAGACTCATAGATATTCATATTAGAAACCGGTTAGATCTGTCTAACCCTATACACTCGAATCAGTACGCAAACAGGAAAGGCAAATCTACAGTAGGTGTCCTTCATTATATCGTCAACAAGATAAGGGGAACACTCAGTTCAAAGGAGATAGCCTTATGTGCATTTCTTGACATCGAGGGCGCGTTCGATAACACTGGTTACGACTCGATCGTAAGGGCGATTAGTAGCAGAGGTATCGAAGAATCGGCCAACCAATTGATTAGGGCCATGCTGGTAAGCCGATTCATTACCTCTTCCACCGGGGGAGTGCCCGTGTCTATAACTGCAACCAAAGGCTGTCCTCAAGGAGGAGTTCTTTGCCCCCTGTTATGGTCAATAGTCATCGACAACTTGTTAGTAGATCTTCATAGATCAGGTTACACAACCGTCGGTTATGCTAATGACTTGGCGGTTTTTATTAGAGGTAAACACGACACTACAATTCCCAACGTCATGCAAAGTGCAATATCTCAAGTTGTAGAATGGTGTAACAAAGAAGGACTGTCCATCAATCCTAGTAAAACCGTTCTGGTGCCGTTTACAAAAAGACACAGGTCAACCTTGAACCTACCATAATTAGAGGCACCACTCTAGTTTAATCCAGCACGGTCAAATATCTTGGTGTAATTCTTGAGAATCGACTTAACTGGAATTCACATATTAAGTCCGCCACAGAGCGTGCTACTAGTGCACTGTGAGCCAGTAAACGCCTATACGGCAGAACTTGGGGTCTCTCTCGTAAGATGATACATTGGTAGTACATAATGATGGTTAGCCCCATTATCACATATGCGGTCATCGTCTGGTGGCCAAAAACTCTCCAGCAAACAAGTTGCAGAAGTTGCAAAGAATTGTCTGTCTTGGCATTAGAGGTGTGATGAGCACCTGTCCTACGACAGCTCTGGAAGCTATTGTTGGGCTTACACCCCTACTAATCTTCATTAGGAAAATGGCTGCAAGGTATGCCATCAGGCTGCAGCAAGATTATGAGCTTAAGCCAGGTGACCTTGTGGGACATTTAAAGATACTCAACTCAATCCCTAAAAGAGACATGTTCTGCACTTTAGCAGATATTATGGTCAGGCAACATTGCTTTGGTAGGTTATTCGAGGTTGAAATATTGGACCGCAAAAATTGGTCCAATGGTGTTCCAACACGTGATCCGAGAAGTCTGGTCTGGTTCACCGACGGTTTGAAAATTGATTTTGGAGCTAGTGCTGGCGTCTTTGGACCCAACACAAAGATTTCGGTACCTATGGGTATGACTCCCACTGTGTTTCAGGCTGAAATCCATGCCATTGAGATCCGCACCAGACACAATCTCCGTAAGGGGATCAAAGGCGCTAGAATACATATCTTCTTAGATAGCCAAGCAGCACTTATGGCACTATCGTCCAACCAAATGGACTCCAGAACCGTAAAAAGTTGCTACGATGCATTACAAGACCTTGCCAAATACAACAGGGTAAAACTCGGTTGGGTCCCTGGACACCAAGAGATTGTGAGCAACTAATCTGCAGATGAGCTTGCTAGGGCTGGCTCAGAATCTGTATTCATAGGTCCTGAACCTTATTGTGACGTCAATTGGGCGACAGCTACAACGCTGATCAACGAATGGGAAAACAAACTTCGTCTAGACCACTGGACTACTGGGCCAGGTCTAAGACAATCCAAACGATTAATCAAGCCTTACTCCTATAAGGAAACTTAGATAGGGAAAGCATTAAGAAGCGTGTGAGCTTTCTTACGGGCCATTGCGGCCTGAGATACCACCTTAACAAGATGAACCTTTGCCAAGAAAAGGACTGTCGGTTCTGTTTAGAGGAGGAAACTTCCGAACACATTCTTTGTGAATGCCCGGCACTACACTGGTTAAGGAAACGTATTCTCCACAAGGATATACTTACTTTCGTGGAACTGAAATGCTCCACTACTAAAGACATACTCACTTTCATAGAGGAGGTAGTACGTAATGGATCGGCTGAGGCCCTTTCGCATCAGCTGATCCAGGTCATAACCACAGCTTGCGACGCAGCAATGCCCAGAAGGTCTGTCAGTAAAAGAGGCGAGCCCTGCTACTGGTGGACCGACGAGATTAAACGGCTCAGGGCGAAGTGCCTACAAGCACGATGCAGATCTCAGAGATCCAGAGGCAGACAAGATTTCCAAGGGCGGCTAACCACATTTAAATTGGCGAGGCGAGAACTGGAAAGGACCATTAAGGAGAGTAAGTCAAGGAGCTTTAGCCGGCTCTGTGACGAGGCCGACCTAGACCCCTGGGGCATGGCGTATAGAGTGGTGATGAAGAAGCTTAAAAGCAGCAGGTCTCCGCAACTCACATGCCCGGCAACGCTAAAGACTATAGTAGAGCACCTATTCCCCCATAGACCAACTACTATGACCTCCATCACGAGTGAGATCAGCATGGAGCATATCCCGGCAATCACGTCAGAATAACTCTTTGGGGCATGCAGAAAAATCGGAGACAGCAAAGCACGTGGACCGGATGACCGGATGTGGCGGACATCTTTCTAACAACGATGCAAAGGTGCATAGAGGAGGGGGTATTCCCTACACCATGGAAATTGCAAGATTTAGTGCTGCTTCCAAATGCCCAATATGCGTGCTCGATACGTTGGGAAAGATCCTAGAGCGTATCATCTATAACAGACTGCTTGCGGTGGCGGAGGAAAACGGAGCCTTGCCAGACTGTCAGTACGGCTTCAGAAAATCACGCTCTACCGTCGATGCCATAGAGGCGGTAGTAACTGAAGCAATACAAGGGAAAAGGTGGAAATGGGGGACGAAGAAATACTGCGCAGTAGGAACGCTCGACGTCAATAATGCGTTCAACTCGGCAAGCTGGTCATTCATTAGGAGATCCCTGGCCAGGATGGATACACCATAATACCTGCTGAGGATAGTCACGGACTACTTCAGCAATAGTTTAATTCAATTAAATTCATTTAATTTTTAAGATACCATACTGACGATGGCGTTAAGCACTACAGTGTTTCCGCGGGAGTCCCGCAAGGGTCGGTTCTGGGACCTCTCCTATGGAACATTATGTACGACGGAGTTCTGCGACTAACATTACCCGAGGGAGTCAAAGTAATTGGCTTCGCTGACGATATCGCAGTGGTTGCAATAGCCAAGCACATACACGAGGTGGAGTCTGCCACGGATGAGGCAGTTATAAGAATAAAGGAATGGCTGGAGTCTATCGGTCGGGAACTAGCTGCCCACAAGACCGAAGCTGTCCTAATAACCAGCCGCAAAAAGGTGGAATACGCCAGCTTCCGGGTCAGAAACCAGACAATCAGGTCCAAAGAATCCGTGAAGTACCATGGAGTCATGCTCGACAACAGGCTGCGCTTCAAAGCCCACGTCGAGTATTCTAGTAAGAAAGCATCGCTGATGCAGGCAGCACTCTCCCGAATGCTCCCGAACATCGGCGGGCCTGGATACGCCCGCAGGATCCTGCTGTCCAGAGTGGTCAGCTCGGTACTTCTATACGCTGCCCCGATATGGGCAAGTGCACTGGCGACAAATGAGTGCAGGAAGAAGCTATCATCAGCTCACAGGCTCTGCGCAATCAGAGTGATCAGCGGCTTCCGAACTATCTCCGACGATGCAGCCTGCGTTTTAGCTGGGATGGTCCCAATAGACATCCTCGCTGAAGAGATGCAGAGGGTATACCTTAGACGTCCCTCGAACCGGCAAGAGGCAAAAAGGATTAAGGAGGAGGAAAGGGCAGCATCAGCAACGCTGTGGCAAACCAGGTGGGACAGCTCTACCAAAGGCAGGTGGACCCACAAGCTCATTCCCACTATAAAATCATGGACAGAGAGAGAGCGAGGGGGAACTGTAACTACCACCTCACACAGTTCCTGTCCGGACACGGTGGCTACCGGAAATACCTCCATAGATTTGGACACGATAGTTCGCCCCTGTGTCCAATATGTCCAAACGAAGAGGAGGACGCGGAGCATGCAGTGTTCTACTGCAGACGCTTTGCAGAAGACAGAGCAAACCTGCCAAGTCCAGAAAATCTTGTTAGTCACATGACACGATCAGAGGGCGAGTGGATGGAGATCTGCTCATTCATAATATGTGTGCAGAATGCGCTGCGAAGAACAGAAGCCCTAAGAAGAGCCCAAGAGGCGGCCTCGGAGATTAGAGCATAATTGCTAACCAGCCCCGCGAAGAAATACCTAACGGCAGTACCGCGGGGAGAGTGGTTGAAGTGTGTAGGGTGTGTGTTTAGTACGTAGGCGTATTCCTGGAATCGATTACTCAGGTTTGCGAATCGTGCATGCTAGTAGCACTCGGGCTATTAGTATCTATGAAGATTATACATCCTTGGCGACCTAAACAAAAAAAAAAAAAGAAGGGGTAGTACGTCTGTCATGGGTTGTACAAAAGACAAAAAAAAAAAAGTTAAGACTGTTCCGCTCCAATGTTGAATCTGTGCTGTTATATGGATGCAGCGCGTGGAGAGTGACCACTACTATCACCAGAAAGCTGCAAACTTTCGTTAATAGGTGCCTGCGCAATATCTTAAGGATTTTCTGGCCCAATCGTATCTCTAATGAACACCTTTACGAGAGAAAGGGTCAGGAACCAATAGGCACAACCATCCAACGGCGGAAGTGGCAGTGGATTGGTCACACGTTCCGAAAGGTTGACAGTTCCATAGCGAACCATGCTATGCAATGGAACCCTTTAACTCAGGATGGCAGAAGACCTGTCGGTCCGAGGAGAACATGGCGCAGAACAGTCGAGAAGGAGGCACGGCAGTTGGGGAGAACTCAGACACATTGCCAGAAACCGTACACTATGGCGCGTAGGCGTAGTAGAGGCCCTAGGTACCACAAGGGGATACAGGACTTAAGTAAAGTAATTGGGGCCACTCAGTTTTTGTAAATAATCAGCCAGCATACGTAGGCTGTGTGTTGCAGTTCAGATGTTGCTGTGCGCAGTATTTTATTTTTATTTTTTAAATTATTTGTATTCATCGTCTCGATTTTTATAGAGAATACAATACATTAACATATAAGCAGAGACCAGAAGCGGACTTGTAAAGCAGCACACCTTTTGTATATTTCTATATTCAATACGGATAACGCTTCCCAATTCAAATGAAATTCAGTATGACACCAACTCAACTCACAAAAACGAAAAAAAAAATTAATAAAAAAAAAAAAAAAAAAACTTTGGAGATGCGGGGCATCGATCCCCATACCTCTCACATGCTAAGCGAGCGCTCTACCATCTGAGCTACATCCCCATGTGAATATAATTCACCCAAACAATACCTTCAGTAGTTTTCAATGACCGTGCGCTGCTGATGATTAAATTCCGTCGT
Organism: Brachypalpus laphriformis; assembly: GCA_945910035.1. Taxonomy (NCBI): domain Eukaryota; kingdom Metazoa; phylum Arthropoda; class Insecta; order Diptera; family Syrphidae; genus Brachypalpus; species Brachypalpus laphriformis. The sequence continues at coordinate 44,653,841 of OX246756.1, forward strand.
CGACACACTATCTAATCAGACAGAGCCCACTGAACCATCATTCAAATCATCAGTCGCTACTACAAAGCTGCCTTCCTAATCAGACAATAAATAAACAAAAACTCATTTGTATGCAACTATGTACGCCTTTGCATACATATTTATAAACGGATCATCCGAGTTTGTAATCTTTTATGGCTGCGCCGCCCATAAATATCTGCGCCGGTATAAATCAGAGCGCCGCGCTATTTGAAGTAATAAAAGCAGCACACAACAGACTTCCTTTCAATTAATTACCCCATAAAAAAAAAAATAAGACGTTTCCCTCAAGCACCCTGCCTTCGCCCTCTCTGCCAATCCAATTCAATCCAAGCCGAGCACTTTGACGGAATAACAATTTTCATTGACGACTATTTGTTGTTGCCAACAACAAATTCATTCGATAACTAACGCAAAATGTCCTTCGGCAAGGACTGTGACTGGAACAGGAAACCCCAGCAAGGATAGAAGATATTAGGTTTTTCTTCTGCGCGAAGCCGAAGTTGAAATAGGAAGAGAAAGCTGCTCTCGCTTCAAAGCACACACACTTGGATGCCAGTGCCCGCAGAAATATCCTCTTTTAATGTGTGTGTGTGTATATGAACATCTGAAAGTCACAGAGGAAGATGTACACTTCAGAAATTGCCGCAATCCCTGGAATATACGTACGAAATTATTCGGCTTCCCCGTCCTTCGCTAGAGTCTGCAGCGGGCACAACGACGACTACGACCACGACGGATCCTTCTGCCATTGCCGTCAATTCAACGAGGATTTCTATTTCACATTGTCGTCATCGTCCTGCGGTATAGAGGATTCAGTTTCACTAGCTCCTCAGCAAGAAAAATCTCATTGTTTCGCATTTGTTTGGGATTTTGTGTGCATGTATAGAGGGAGAAGAAAGTAACAAAGGATTTTCGCCGCTCTTTCGCTGTTGTGTTGGTGTTTTGTCCTTTTTTTTTGGTCCTCGTATAGTAGAGCCCGAGCTCGAGCTCTCTCCGGCTCTGCACACATAAATGTCACAAGTTGATGGCGATGATGATGGTGGCAGGCACAAGCAGCCTTAGTAGTTGGAAGCTATACAGAGGTGAAGTGTTCCTTGTTGTACGAGAGTTGTAGAGGTTTTGCGTGTGCGAGAAAATGTGGTTATTGTTTCCGCTACACAATGCTGGTGGTCTTTAAGATTGTTTCTTTCGTTTTTTTTTCTCTCGATTTGCTTTTTTCTTTTCTTTTTTTCAACGGTTTAGGGGAGTTAAGTAATTGAAGGAGCAATCGTGGGTATGGGCTTGGGCTATTGTAGTGGCGAAAGGACAAATTGCAGTTTTCAACGAACAGGACGGGAATAAATTGAGTCAACGAATGAAAGCAGATACTGCTTGATCGGTTTAGGAAAGGTTAACTTCTTTTTTAGGTCAGGTATTTCGTGCTGGAAAGGAATTTCATGGGAAGAGGTGATTTTAATCTCTGTTATCCTTATTTGCAGCAATGCCTTGTGAAAGCAGATTTGTCGAAAATTAATTCTAGTTAAGTACCTTTTTGAAGGCATTTGACTTTTAACTGTGCTAGATAGCCTGGTTGTTCACAACTACAGCTGTACTGCAGTATTTTAGGACTTGAGTCCATTCAAAAGCATGCAAGTACTAGTACTGCCGTTCTCGGGTAGAGATAGTTGGAAAAAGCAAGTAGATAGGCTCTAGTAGGTAGTTAGAAACAAGTACTGAGTACAGTGCGCTTTAGTATGTTCAGGCTTTGATCGAGTACTTACCAAGGACTTTCAAATACTTCAAGTATGATATTTAAACTGCCTTAAAGTACTCAAGTTTATCAGCGATGTACGCCGTGCAGCATTGACGGAAGGCAACTATGGAATTCGTTGGACTATGACATCTTACCTTAAACACCTAGATTACGCTGACGATGTTTGTCTACTTTCACATCGGATAATGGATCTTCATTTGATGGCCCAAACTCTAGAAGCTGAGGCAAACAAAGTGGAGCTAAAAATAAACACAACCAAAACAAAAGCCCTGAGCACTTCTAATACCCGCGCTCAACTTAACATTGCCGGACAGGAAGTCGAGAAAGTTGATAACTGTCTTTATTTGGAAGTGTAGTCTCGGCTAATGGCGGTGGCATCGAACTGGATGTGTGCAGCAGAATCGGGAAGGCTAAAGCTGCGTTCGGAATGCTATCTAAAATCTGGAGAAGCAATGTTATCAGCTTAAGAAGCAAGCTGCGACTGTTCCGCTCCAACGTAGAATCGGTGCTGCTTTATGGGTGCAGTACTTGGAAGGTGGACATCATTAACACACGCAAGCTGTAAGTCTTCGTAAACAAATGTATAAGGATCATCATGAGGATTTTTGGCCGAGCCGCACCTCCAACGAACAACTTTATCTGACAACGGGCCAAGAACCTATAAGCATTACTATACGAAGGAGAAAGTGGCAGTGGATTGGTCACACCCTACTGCGTGAAGAGAACTCCATTGCGAAATACGCCATGCAATGGAATCCGCTCATCCAGGCAGGCAAAATAGCAGGGACGCCCTAGGCAAACGTGGCGCAGAACAGTTGAGGAGGAATCGAGCTCTTTAGGAATGAGTTGGCGGCAGCAACGCAGGCGTGGTTGACGCCCTATGCCCCCCGAGGGGTTAAAGGATTTAAGTAAGTAGTTAAAGTACTCAAGAACTTGAAAGTACATACGCGAAATACTTGACTACTACTTACCCAGGTGGCGCTACAGTCCGGGGTGGACCTGGGCCTCAACCAACAAACCTCTCCAGCCAGTGCGGTTACGAGCCAGCTGCCTCCAGTTGCGCACGCCAAGTTGATTGAGGGCCCCCTTCACTTGTTTGCGCCACCTACAGCGAGGTCGTTTTCTACTGCGCCGTTCATCCGGTGTGGATTCGAAGACCTCCCGGGCTGAAGCGTTGGACTCCATCCACTCTACATGACCCAGCCATCTTAGTCGCTGTATGTGAACTCTTCTGGCTAAGCCAATGTCCTTGTATACGCCGTATAGTTCGGCATTGTACCTTCTCCTTCAGTCATCTTCTATGCAGACGGGACCAAAGATAGCTCGAAGTACATTTCACTCAAAGTAAGCAAGGGCATCCTCATCCAGTTTTGACAAAGCCCACGCCTCTGCGCCATACAGCAGAACTGGGATGATTAGTGTACCTTAGTAGTTCGAGATATAACTCGTCTCTATACACGCTATCATAAGCACACACAATTAAGTGGTACACAGACGGATCGAAAACATCTACTGACACTGGGGCAGGAGTGTACGGGCCCAGGACTAAATACTCAGAATCACTGGGAATACCATATTCCACAGTATATTTATTTCAAGCAGAAGTTCACGCGATCCAAAGATGCACACAATTCAACCTAGACAGGAAATATCGCGGGCAGGACATCGCAATACTGTCAGACAGCCAAGCCGCTGTTAAAGCACTGACCTCGCACGAGATCAGATCCAAACTAGTATAGGAATGTCTCGCCAGGATCAGCAAACTGGAAGAAACAAACAAAGTGGCTCTCTACTGGGTACCAGGACATGTAGGAGTGGAGGGGAACGAAGCAGCTGATGAACTAGCTAGAAACGGATCAGACACGCCGTTCCTTGGACCAGAACCCTATTGTGGGATAGGACCCCACAAAATACGGGAAGACGATATCCCCCAAATAAGACAGGCAAAAGAACTTCTGGGGAAATACAACCAGAAAAGAAGCAGAGCCTGCCTGCATCTTGGCGGGCATATTAACGGGCCACTGCAGAGTGCAGACTCAAGGAACACCTTAGGAAACTGGGAATAGAGTTAGACGGACAAGGCAGATTCTGCAGGGACTTCGCAGAAATACCAGCGCACCTTCTTATGGAATGCGAAGCATTGATCCACAAAAGAAGAAATCACCTATAGGTGCCTACCTCCTATCAGAAATGGATTTACTTTCGCTGGATCCATTGAAGATACTCTGGTTTGCTGTAGCAGCTGGACTGAAGGAAGCATTCTAAACCGGCTAGTCATAGTATAGGGGGCACAATAGATCTTTTAAAGGTCGCAGTACCTTTGCAACTCACTTTCATACAGTATGTACATCTACATCTCATCATAGGCAACTTTGAACTCGATGAAGAGGTGATTGCGTATCGATTTTATGTTCATGGGCTTTTCCAAGATCTGCCGTTGTGTAAATATTTGGTCAATGGTGAACTTTCCCGGCCTGAAACCCCACTGATAAGAAACCTATTAGGTTGTTGCCGATCGGTTTTAGGCATTCACATAATACGCCAGACAGAATCTTATATGCGATCTTGAGAAGACCTGTACCCCTGTAGTTAGCGCAGTTCGGAGAGCCTCCTTTCTTCAGGATCGGGCAAAAGATGCTGAGGTTTCATTCATCGGGCATACTTTCGTCCGAACAGATTTTACAAATGAGCTGGTGCATACTCCTTACCAACTCATCTCCTCCTCTCGTGAAAAGTTCGACGGCACGGCTCCAGCAGCTTTGTTAAAATTAAGTTTAGATATCGCTATCCTCACTTCATTCTGATTGGATTGACGGAAATCTTGACTATCATCGTCACTGCATCGTTTTGCACCTCGCTGCATACAAAAAAATCATATTAATGTGGGTCGATGGACATAAAGGCATTCCTGATAACGAAGCGGCTGATAAGCTTGCTAGATTAGGTGCCCAATCTTCTTCTGCGGTTTACCCACCAGCCAAATAAAAACAGAGCTATCACGCTAGGAACGAGAACAAATGCTCTCACATTGGAATGCTCAACCTGGCCTAAGACATTCCAAGAAATTTGTTAATTTAAAAAAAAAAAATAGAACCAGAGACATTCTATCAATGAGCAAACAGAACGCTAAGATCCTAACTGACTTCCTTACTACACACTGCTCTCTCAATTACCATTTCATGAAAATGTGCCGTGTTCAATCGGATATGTGCCATCACTGCCTTGAAGACATCGAAACAGCCCATCACATACTCTGTGGTTGCCAAGCCATAACCCGACTAAGGCTAAGGCACTTTAACAAAGGCTTCACCTCACCTTCTGATGTCACCTCTTCCTCAGCACAAACTATCCTCAGCTTCATTTCTGATCTAGATTTCAGCTAGCTGACAACTAATTCTCGAACAACTAACCAGAAGATAGCACAAAAGGTCGCAGTGCTTCGACGGTCATTGTCAGCATTTTCACTCCTCCCACTTTAAAAAAAAAAAAAATTATCATCACTGTTGATTTAATGGCTCATTCTGTCTGACAGCGGAATATTGGTCATCATCGCCGTTCAACTGTCTGCAGAAGTGTTCCTTCCATATCCTCAGCACCGACTGCGATTCTACTACTATGTTACCATTTTTGCCCCTGCAGGCTTCTGTTCTGGCTTTGAAACCCTGGCATTTTCTTTTTACCATTTGGTAAAATTTTCGAACATCATTCCTGCAATAATAATGGATGGCAAACGACTAACAAAGGCCTCGTAGGGGCAGCATCTCCCGATAGGTGCTGGTCCGCTAAGTAACGAGTAGGAGCCACTGCAGCCGAAAACCTAGCAGCTCTGTTAGTAAGCCCTACTCCCACCTCCTCGTGGTGCCATCTGGGAATTTCTTCGGAAATTGCTAACGGGAGAGGACGAATGGCGAGCTTCCTGCGCCAAAAAACAGGATAAGTGTCGGTTGGTCTGTGGCCCAGCGAGCCGCAACCGTAAAACAAACTATTGCTCCGAAACGGAAACATACGCCTCGGATACGGACTGATCATTTGTTGACGACCTTTGGCTATCGGACACGGACAACGATCGGATTCTGGAACGTTAAGACCCTCCTGGACTCACTCAAGGAAGGGCCTTATAACGCCAGATTCCTCCAATTGGAGCGCGAATTCGCACGGTATAAAATCGACATCTTAGGGCTGAGCGAGATAAGATGGTACGATGCTGGGGAATACATCTCCCCAACAAAAAGCACTGTCATGCTTTACTCTGGTAAACCAGCTGGAATTGCACGGAATTCCGGCGTAGGACTTATGCTAACTCCAGCAGCACGTAGTAGCCTCATATCCTGGAAACCCCACTGTGACCGGATATTGTCAGCTAGGTTCCAGAGTAGGGTTAAAAAAATTACCATCATACAGTGTTATGCTCCGACTCTAGACGCGACTGAAGATGAAAAGCATGATTTTTATAGCCACTTAGGCGCCGCCTACAACCAAACGCCTAATTGGGACATCGTAATAGTGATGGGAGATCTCAATGCCAAGGTGCGTAGCGACAACACCATGCTTAAGCACGTGATGGGAGTTCACGCCGTGGGAGACCGTAATGACAATGGTGAGCGGTTTGTGGACTTCTGCAATACCAACCGCCTAATCATCGGTTGTAGGCTGTTTAAGCACAACATCTGCCATAAGATCAGTTGGGTCTCTACTGATAGACAACGAACATCCAACCAGATCGACCACATTGCGATCAGTCGCCGCTTTAGAAATTGTCTCCTGGACGTCCGAAACCTACTTAACATCACCAGGTCTAATATTGAGAGGCTCAATGTTCCCCAAGTGCGTCAACAGTTCAGGGACCATCTTGCCTTAGAAGCAGAAGCAATCAGCAGTATATTGCAAGATAACGTGGATGACCACTGGAGTGCTGTGAAAAATGCTTTTGCCACTGGGGCACGCACGTATGTCGGTAAAAAGCAGAAACACCACCGCACATGGCCTACTACAGACACCTAGAGACGGATTTATGAGCGTACAGCAATCAAGGCTCGGATTGCAGCAGCCTCAGCAGTAGAGAGGACCGAGCTTGAAGCCCAATACCGTGCGAAGAAGAAAGAAGTGCAGCGTAGTGTGAGACGTGACAAACGTCAAGCAGCTAGTAGGTGCGACAGTAGGACTGTTTACAGCATCACTAAGAAGCTCATTGGTGGTTGAAACTCCAAACAACATCCAGTGAAGAGTCTAGACGGTAAACTTCTGATTTCGGATGAGGATCAGCTCACTAGTTCGAGAGAACATTTGACTATAGTGCTAATTCACTTAGACGATGGCGGTATGATCTCGAATTCGAATGAGTAGTCCGAAGCAACAAATTCCCGAATTTGCACCGCACCTCCCAGTAAAACCGAGATAATAACAGCAATCAAGTCCCTCAAGAAGAACGAAACGGTGGGTATTGATGGCATCCCTGCTGAACTATTTCAAGCGGCGCCAAAAACATCGGAAGATTTGCTGCATCCGCTAATACAGAGAGCTTGGGATAGTGAACAATTTCCACAGGAGTGGAAAAGGGGGATGACCATTAAGCTTCCAAAGAAGGGTAACTTGATGGAGTGCGGTAACTGGAGAGGTATATGTGTTCTTCCAGCTGTAGCCAAAATAATAGCTAGAATAATTCTAGAACGAATTAAAGATCATTTAGATTCAACTCTCGATGTCGAACAGGCAGGCTTTCGCGCTGGATCCTCCTGCATCGACCACATAAACACCTTACGGATCATAATCGAACAATGCGTTGAGTATAGGTCTCCGCTACATTTACTGTTTATCGACTTCGAGAAGGCTTTCGACAGCTTGAATCGAGATGCTATCTGGCTGGCCTTGCGCAGGAGAGGCATTCCAGAAAAGCTTATAGCTATTATCAAGGCTACATATGAGGGCGGCAAGTGTCACGTCGTGCACAATGGTAAGGTGTCGGAGGACTTTGAAGTCCAAAGTGGAGTACGTCAAGGGTGCATACTGTCCCCACTATTGTTCTTGGTGGTTATCAGCGATGTACTCCGTGCAGCATTGACGGAAGCTAATTCTGGAATTCGTTGGACTATGACATCTTACCTTAAACACCTAGACTACGCTGACGATGTTTGTCTACTTTCACATCGGATAATGGATCTTCATTTGATGGCCCAAAATCTAGAAGCTGAGGCAAACAAAGTGGGGCTAAAAATAAACACAGCCAAAACAAAAGCCCTGACTGACTACTTCCAATACCCGCACTCAACTTAACATTGCCGGAAAGCAAGTCGAGAAAGTTGATAACTTTCTATATTTAGGAAGTGTCGTCTCGGCTAATCGCGGTGGCACCGAACTGGATGTGTGCAGCAGAATCGGGAAGGCTAAAGCTGCGTTCGGAATGCTGTCCAAAATCTGGAGAAGCAATGTTATTAGCTTAAGAACCAAGCTACGACTGTTCCGCTCCAACGTAGACTCAGTGCTGCTTTATGGGTGCAGTACCTGGAAGGTGGGCACCATTAACACATGCAAGCTGCAAGTCTTCGTAAACAAATGCTTAAGAATCATCTTGAGGATTTTTTGGCCGAACCGCATCTCCAACGAACAACTTTATCTGAGAACGGGCCAAGAACCTATAAGCATAACTATACGAAGAAGAAAGTGGCAATGGATTGGACACACCCTACGGCGCGAAGACAACTCCATTGCGAAATACGCTATGCAGTGGAATCCGCTCACCCAGGCAGGCAGAATAGCGGGACGCCCTAGGCAAACGTGGCGCAGAACAGTTGAGGAGGAATCGAGCTCTTTAGGAATAAGTTGGAGGCAGCTCAAACGCGTTGCAGAACTCCGAACACGATGGCGCGCAGGCGAAGTTGACGCCCTATGCCCCCCGAGGGGTTAAAGGACATAAACATTCCTGCAATAAAGTCTCTCAATCTCCTCGATCGAACGCTTCTCATCCTGCGCACGTAGAACTCGTAAGCAGTTCTAGTCCTTCTATGCAGCGCCGTTTTGTACGCCTATTGTTTTACTGCATGTGCTTCATCATTAAACCAGGGGTTTCGTTTCGAGAGGCGGCATCTCTGATGGCTTGTTGGCAACGCTGACATTGGTCTTCTGCATTTGCTGATGGCGGCAAAGGTTCTGCCAGTCTCTTGCGACTGTAGCCGTCCGACGTCAAAATTCCTCACAGTATTTCGTTGATTTCGCTCCATTCTGGATATCCGCATCCGTACCTTGGCTACAACTAGGTAGTGATCCGAGTCCACGTTGGCTCCTCGGAAGGTCCGGTCACCCAGAATACCAGAAGGGTGTCTTGCGTCGATCGCAATGTGATCGATTTGGTTTACAGTTTTTCGATCAAAGGAGAGCCATGTTCCCTTGTGAATATTGAGACGTGGGAACCGCGTACTAGCTACGACAAAGTTTCGTCCAGCCGCATAGTCGATTAGCCTGAGTTTGTTGTCGGATGTGACGTCGTGCAGGCTGTGCTTTCCTACCACGCTATTAATGACGACCTCTCTTCCCAGCTTTGTGTTAAAATTACCCAGGACAATTTTAACGTCGTGTCTAGGGCATTGCTCATACGTTTTGTCCAAGAGCTGATAGAAGTGATCCATCGTTGCGTCGTCTTTCTTCACCTGAGGGGCGGTAACGCATATTAAGCTAATTTAGTCTTGATACGGATAGTCATAAGGCGGTATTAGGTGGCCGACTGCGAAAAATAATACGGCTATCTGATGATCAGTGCGGGTTTGTCTCGGGTAAATCAACCACAGATGCAATCCAAAGTATAAGGATCATAATGGAAAAACATCGTGATTCCTTAAGGGATTTGCATATTGTATTGGTTGACTTTGAAAAGGCATTCGACAGACAACCACGAGATCTGATATGGGTGGCGCTAAGACATCGAGGGGTTCCAGAAACCTATGTACAGATGATTATGGACATGTACGAAGGAGCAAAGACAAAAGTAAGATGCCCCGCTGGAGTAACCGAAGAGTTCCCAATCAAAGTCGGGGTGCACCAGGGAAGCGTCTTAATTCCTTTGCTCTTTATTACAGTCCTTGATTATCTGCTTGAAGGTAAAGTGATGGACCCCAAGGTACATCAGTTATTCTTTGCTGACGATGGAGCCATCATAAGTGAAGATCCTACATCCCTGCAACGAGCACTTGATGTGTGGGTGGACGTTTTAGAGGGAAATGGGTATCGCATTAGTTCAAAAAAGACAGAGTACTTGTGCTGCCCGTTCTCTGATCCACTCAGGCCTATTCCAGACATTTATTTGAATGGAACAGTGCTTCCCAAGTGCGAAAAGTTCAAATATCTGGGATCTATGATCAATAGCAAAGCAACTTGTGATGACGACATCAATCATCGTGTAAGCGTAGGGTGGATGAAGTGGCGAGAAAATTCCGCTATCTTCTGTGACAGAAAAATGCCCCCTAAGTTGAAAGGAAGGCTCTACACCGCAGTTGTACGTCCAGCGCTCACATACGGTTCACAATGTTGGACGATGTACAAAAAGTATGAGAGTAAATTAACGGCAGCTGAGATGAAGATGCTTCGCATGACAGCAGGAGTGACCAAGCTTGATCGAATAAGAAGTTCGAAGATCCGTGGAAGCTTTCAAGGAAACCATCGTACGAAAATTAGAGCGCGACCGGCTCAGCTGGTATTGCCACGTTCAAAGAAGAGATCATTTGAACCCTGTAAAAAAGGCAATATCTATGCACGTTCCAAAGACATCGCGATGTAGGAAAGGCAGGCCTATAAACGCCTGGATCAGACAAATGCGACGACATCGGCATTTCATTGGCCTCAGTAACCGAGTGATCCAAAATCGGCAGGCCTGCTGATATTTTCTGAGGTCAAATAGGCGAACCCCACAGGCGGATCAGTAGAAGTGCGGTGAAGTGGGAGGGTTGTGATCCCTTGTTTTCGGATCATGGCCTCGCTGATAAAAGGAAGAAGAAGAATTCTCGTTGTATTTAGATGCGAAGATATGAACTCATTCTCTGCGTCAGATACATTCATCGCTAGGATCGCTAGGACCAAGTTCATTGATTGTTCTATGTGTCATGAGGAATCCGGAAGATACATGTGTAAACTCCTGTATATTGGGTTGGACAATAAATTCCGTCTGTTTATCGTTAGTGTTCCCGTTAACTTTGAATGACGCCGTTTGTTAATGTTGCTTCGAGCTTGCAGTTTTTTCTTCTTTAAATACACATCGAGTATGTGAAAAAAAGTTCATAGCGATCGGTTGTGTTTTACGCATTTGGTAAACTTTTAAAAATGAAGGCAAATAAGGGGTATTTTCGGCATATTATGCTCTTTCATTTTCGGAAAGGAAAAAACGCTACACAAACACATAGGACGATTTGCGCTGTGCACGGGGATAATTCTGTAAGAAGCGCTTGGACTGTTCGCGATTGGTTCTGGCGTTTTCGTGATGGTGATTTCACATGTTCTGACTTGCGCCGTTCTGAACGACCGGTTGAGATTGATGGAGACCAAATTAAAGCTCTAGTTGAAAATAATGCACGCTATGCAACCAGGCACATAGCTGATATATTGGATATATCGAAATCAAGCGCAGAAAATCACTTGCGCAAACTGCAATACGTAAATCGATACGATATTTGGCTGCCGTACAATTTGAGTGAAAAAAATTTATTCGATCGTGTCTCCGTCAGCGATGCAGAAACGCAACGAAAGTGAATCATTTTTAAAACGGATGATAACGGGCGATGAAAAGTGGATACTTTACAATAACGTGGAACGGAAAAGATCGTGGAGCAAAAGAGGTGAGCCACCTTTAGCCATTCCAAAATCTGGTCTTCACCCTAAGAAGGGTATGCTCTATATTTGGTGGGATAAGAAGGGAATTGTGTATTATGAACTTCTTCCGCATAACCAAACCATTGATTTCGATAAGTACTGCTCTCAATTGGATGAACGGAAGCATTCACCGAAAAAAGACGGGAACTGGCTAACCGGAAGGCCGTCGTGTTCCGTCAAGACAACGCTAGACCGCATGTCTCTTTGCAGACTCGGCAAAAGTTGGTGCAGTTTGGATGGGATGTTTTACTTCATCCGCCGTATTCACTTGGGGTGGAATCGCTTTCTCCGTCAACGGATGACTGGTAACGTAATTTGTATTGTGTTGTTGGTAGATCTAGCAACAACATACATACAAATTAGGTGACGAGTTATCCGTTTACAGGGACGCGATTCGACCCCTGATCTTGCACCGTCCGATTATATACCATTTATTCCGGTCCCTGCAGAACTCACTTAATGGAAACATTTTTGTAAAATCCACTTGGAGTAATTCTTCGCCAATAAAAATCGAACGTTCTACGAAAGGGGCATTATGAAATCGCGGGTAAGATGGCATAAAGTGGTAGAAAACAATGGTGTATATATGTATAACTGATTAAAGTTTTTCCGAACAATAAATATTGAATCTTTGATTCCGCCTAAAAAAACAGAGGGAACTTATTGGCCAACCCAATACATTGTTGCCTCTTTTGGTTAACAAGTGACCGATCTATTTCCACTTTCTTCTCTCATAACCGAGGCCCATTATAAGCCGGTCTACTGATCACACCACAGTCAATTTTTTATGCACTACCGGCACCATCACTAACCACAAGGTAGCAATTCCAATTTTCGACATAAATTTTCCACTTAAATGACCAACAACTTCCGTTTCGAACGACATACATGCATATAAGCCTTCACACAGAGCAACACAATCCAGGCTCAATGAAGCCTGTCTGGTGAGGAGGAGCGTTCGAGTGCGTACAAAAACTCGTTCGATTTGATTGCTCCTTCTTTGTCTGTTTTGTTCTTCGTTTCATTGAGTCTCTGACCCCTAAATTCATCGACAAAAAAAAAAGATATCTAAAAGGAGGAGGACTGAAACCCTTGAAATGCGACGTTTATCTTTACCTTTTCCTGTGATTATTTCTGTCCTGTGGAGGACGAACGCCCAAGGAAAGGGTTAACTGCTAATTAACCGACTGTAAAGGACGTCAAATAGCCCGGAACCCCATTGTCCCTTCTATATAAAGTCAAACAACACAGCCCACTCGAAGTTAATTGTTAGAGCGTTTGACGTAGCCGACGACGATGGCGACGACAAACGACTACATCCCATGTCACAGATGTGTATCTATTGGCAAAGTGCCAATCAAGCAACTCAATCCCTCCGTTGGTCAGTTGATAAATCAATTAATTTATTAATTATTTATCGATTGTATCGCTGCTGATTACTGTTCGCATTAAAATGGTTTTTATTTTATTTTTCACTTTAAACTCGTTGCTCTTAATTAATTGTTATACGAGATGAGAGGCAACTTAATATATTTTTTTGTTATTACCGATATCCAATAAAGTCTCTCACCTACGCTGGCGGGAATTTATTTTTTAATATGATGCCGAAGGGGGGAGGTTACTAACTGCCACACCCACATTCCGTTTTCGGTCGACAATTAACGCGCGCCATACGACGGTAAACATCAACAATTGAAAATATAAATAATGTTTTTCAAAAACACACGCACCTTCACCCCTTCAGCCACCCTTCCACCCATCCACCCACAACCCTTAATTAAGATGGGCAAAGTTATGATAGAATAAATAAAAAAAAACACCCAAATGGGGGTGGTAGCGTAATTTCCATATAAAATCGCGGAAAAGCGAAAATCCAACACACGTGTTGTAGCCAACGTGGGTCTCATATTTCGAATGGTTAAGCGTTTTGTGGCGCCTCAGCAGCGTTGGAAAGGGTTAATTCCGGGGAATTTCCATTTTTCCATTTTTTTTTTTTGTTCACCCCCGTTAAGAGCAATTATTTAAAATCGTTTTGCATTTGGAATGTACCCGACGGTTTTTTGGCTGCCCTCTATACAGCAAGGACTTTGTCACTAGTTGTGTCTATTGGGGTGCGCACCCTTCCGATGAGCTCAACTGGAATATGTGCGGTTATTTTGGGAGATCAATTGAAACAAATAATTGCTGTAATCAGATTAGGGATTAATTTGAAATCAAAGATATGCGCAGACGATGTGTAGTGGAGGGACTACTCTAAACATAGACATACTGAGGGTCGAATGATAAACATCGAAGGGGTATCTTTGGTCATGCACAGATAATTATATTGAGCTGTTTGTGCAATGATAGGGAATGCGTGGTCTTATGTGCCCACAGGTGGCTTGGCATAGCTATTAAGCCTTCAACGGACTCTACTATTTAATTTGTATTATTTCTTATAATTGTTAGTGTGGTGTGGTTGGGAGTGCGTGCATCAATTGAAGTGCAGCCGTCACGGGGTTTAGTAAGGCTGAGGGGATTTTAAAGTGTATGAAGAGAAATTAAGAACAAAAGGAAAGCAATCAATAATTAAGGCCTGCGATTGAATAAGGAACGTTGAAGGATACGAGAAGCAAGTGATCAGAAACCCATGATTTTCTCATAAAAATTAGTCCACCACGGTTTGATACGACTTATAAGTACATATAACCACGTGTGGTTGCCAAATGGACAAGCTTAGAAGCCTTAGCCTCTATACATTAGTCCCATCGAAAGGGCGCTGAGCAGTGGAAGAAACACAGACTGATCCTACTACCAAAAGGTAATAAACAACCACAGGATACCTCATCGTATAGGCCTCTATGCATGTTAGACACTGTAGGGAAAATACTAGCGCACATCATCAGTGACAGATTGGAGAGTGCAATCGATGAGGCAGGTGGCCTCGCAGATCGCCAGTATGGGTTCCGTATGGCAGACGCCTTCGACGTAGTCGTGAATATGGCGAAAAAGTCATCGAAGGAAGACGATGGAAAGGCGGAAGTACACAGTTCTGCGTAATCATCACGCTGGATGTGAAGAACGCCTTCAACACCACAAACTGAAGGAATATCCCGCGACCGGTTACCGCAAAGAGAGTACCAGACTACCTGCAGAATATAATGACGGACTATTTTAAAAATTGGATACTGCTCTACGACACCGACGATGGAACGAGGCAGTATAATGCCAAAGGCTCCGTACAAGGTCGCAGCTGTGGAACCTAATGTATGATGACGTCCGCAGACTTAGAATTCCAAGGTCTTCGATAATTATAGGCTTCGCCGACGAAATAGCAATCATTGTAGTGACCAAACTTCATAAGGAATTGGCGCATTACTGCAATGAAGCTATCGGGATGGTTCAGAACTAGCTAGTTCGCATGGGTCTACAACTTGCAGATGAAAAGACAGAAGTAGTGCTCACAAGCAGCAGGCGAGTCATGTACCATATAAGAGTAACCGTAGACGACCAGGTGTTAGTTTCCAAACCAGAGCTGAAGTACCCTGGCAGTACTATAGACACAAGGATAGCTTTCAAACAACATCTGCAACATGCAGCTGAGAAGGCAGCAAAGGCAACGGCTGCCCTGGCAAGAATAATGCCAAATATCGGCGTATCAAAGGACAAAAGGAGACATTACATTCGGAAAGAGTTGCGGCATCGATAATACTCTAGGACTCCCAAATATTGGCTAGTGCCAAGAGACAGCTTATAGAATCAACACGTTGAGAGTATGCAGCGCCTCCTTCCGAACAACCTCCTACGACGCGGCATGTGTAGTGGCTGGCATAGTACCAATAGTCCTTCTGGCTATAGAAGCCCAATAGAAATGCCATGCCAGCAGGACAGCGGCACCAACTGCGACGAGTCGAAGTTTCACTGAGGCACCATCAAGGGCAAGTCTGGATGAATGGCAGGATCGATTGGATCACTCTGATAAAGGCAGGTGGACGCAGAGATTGATCCCCAAATTAAACGCTTGGATCAATAGGAAGCATGGGGAGCTAAATTTCTACCTCACACAGATCTGGCAATAGTTTATTTTTTTCTTTTTTTTTTTTTTTCTTTTTTTTTTAAGGAAAAATCCAAGTCGCAGAGCACACAGACTCTCCGGTCCATTATACTACCAGGCAGGAACCTCTCTTGGTGCAGTGGTTGAAAAAACTTCGATGTAATTCGTTGTCCTTTATACTCGGGTGGCTGATGATTGCTGTTCCTCGATGGAGCTTGAACTTGCACACAACAGTTAACGGTAATGGATACTTCAGAGCCTACCTCCACAGGTTTACATTAGACGACAACCCCTATTGCCCAACGTGCACGGAAGCAGTTGAAAATGCGGAACACAGCATATTCCATTGTCTACGAGACTGAGTGAGGACCTAACCTGAGATAACATCAACAGACAGATGATGAGCAGGGAAGGTGCCTGTGAAGCAGCTAGCGACACTGTTGCAACCATTATGAAGGAGCAGCGAAGACAGGAGTGAGAACGAATGATGTTATGAAGACATAACATCAATACGGCTTTGAAACCTCGGTTGTATGTTCCAAGCGGAAGTTCTAGCTATTGCCAAGGCGACCCGAGAAGTATCCTTGACTGCTACCCCCATGAACAGATATCAACACTTAGGCAGACAGTCAATATGTAATCACATCATCTCATTCACAGCAGTAACTTTAAAGTTAGTGACGTGATCTCGTGTCCAGCTGAAGCACTCATTGCAATCCACAGCGTTTCACTCTGTTGGGTCCCAGGACACAGTGGCATCGCAAGTGGACGACGCAAACCATACGTTCCTCGAGTGCAACAGATGGGAAGCTGAAAGGGGGGCGCTAGAATCTCTAATCGGCGTCATCACCCCGGAAAACATTCGTAGTGACAAAAATATCAAAAATGACCAAAGCTGGAATCAAGCACGCTCCTTTATAGAAAAGTGAAATAGAGAGGAAGACCTAATAATCAACCTCATGAGATTTATGGAAGTTAGGTTAGATTAGATTGGCCGTCTGCACCACGATGCAGACACACTTAGACCAGTAAAGGTTTATTGTGATGCCAAGGATCTACCATTAGACAACTCAGGGACTAATAAAAACAATCGGAACTTTTGATGAAGCGATGGATGCTCATGACGCCTAAGGACGCCAAATCGCCGAGATCGTCAAGGAAGGGAGCTGCTAGATGGAGCATTCTTTTACGTGATAGAGCAGGACATGTGCATAGGAAGTTAAGGATGGTCTCCTCCTCCTCGTCGTCCCTACAGCTCTGGCAGAAGTCACTGGCAAAGAGGGCAAGTCTTTTGGCATGTTGGCAAATTAGACAGTGTCAGGTGATGACACCGATAACGCAGCTGATTTGTAATCGCTTTAGTTTAACCAACTCGGCACTACGTTTCTGGTCCAGCTTAGGCCAGATCTGCCTCGAAATGTGACACGTAGAGCAAATATCCCACCTGAGGTTGGTCTTGCTAATAGCGTTCAGCTTCAGTAGGTGCTTACATGTAGCGAGGGGCATACCAAGGGCTTGCCTATCTGGCAGAATCCTTAGAGTAGTACGATGTCTGGCGAGCTCGTCCACCCTACAGTTTCCTGGAATGTTTCTGTGGCCTGCCACCCAGCATAGGTGAATGTTGAACTGCTCT
This sequence comes from Brachypalpus laphriformis, assembly GCA_945910035.1. NCBI lineage: Eukaryota > Metazoa > Arthropoda > Insecta > Diptera > Syrphidae > Brachypalpus > Brachypalpus laphriformis. The sequence goes on from OX246756.1 coordinate 44,671,130, forward strand.
GTCATCTCCGTAAGAGACAAACGGCAGTCTAAGACGGTCTTTGAAGTGAAAGAGCACAATTCCAGGGACTTGATTGGCGCTTTACTGTCAGTGAAAATGCTAATATCCCTGACAGATAATACATTACATTTTAGCCAGGACAGGGCTTCCTTAATCGCCATGATTTCCGCCTTAAAACGCTACAATGATCAGGGAGGCGGAACGACATGCTATTCGGAGAAAACACCACAGACCACCCCACCTTCGGTCTTAGAGCCATCTGTGTAAAATTGCACCGAATTACCATCATCAGGGGGAGAGTTATCCCATTTATCCCGTTCAGGGATACTCGTGCGTAAGTTATGGTCAAATCTCAGTTTCGGTGGGGTGTAGTCCGTGTTTTCATGTGTGAAGTTGAGAAGATCAAGGATCGAGGAGTGGCCAATGTGATAACTAGACCACTGAGAGGAGGCTTTAAGACGAATAGCCGCACTGGGAGCAGTCTGTCTGCCAAGGACATCCAGGGATAACAGGTTGAAAATAATGTTCAATGCCACAGAGGGGGTAGTTCTTAGTGCACCACTGATGCACATGCAAGCGGATCTTTGCACTTTAGCTACCTGAGAGAGGTGAACAGCCCTGTCAAGAGCAGGCCACCAAAAGATCACGCCATAGAGTAGTATAGGCCTGATTACGGACACGTAAAGCCAGTGAGTGATTTCAAGTTTCATAACCCAGCTCCTACCTATAGCATTTTTACAGGAATAGAAAGCTAAATTGGCTTTCCTTACGCGTTCAAGTAGATTGGCTTTCCAGTTCAGTTTTCTGCCCAGAATAAGACCAAGGTATTTTGCATTAACAGTGAAGATGAGACTGGTGCCATTAATCATAGGAGGGTCTACGTGGGGAACTTTATATTTCCTTGTGAAGAGAACAAGTTCTGTTTTATGAGGGTTAACCCCCAATTTGGAGGCCCACCTAGTGAGCCGAGAGAGGGCATATTGGAGGATATCCTTGAGAGTGTCTGGGTGCTTGCCAGACGCAGCAATCGCAATGTTATCAGCATAGACAATCACAGTACAGCCCGACCTATCCAGGTCCACTAGTAGCTCATTCACTACCAGATTCCGCAGAAGAGGTGACAAGACTCCACCTTTGGGTGTTCCGCAGCAGGCAAGTCTTCCGGCCGATGCTCCGCCCAGCTGTGTGTTGATAATCCTGCGTGTTAGCAATTGATTGATCAACACTCCGAGCGAAGTATCCACTTTCAGATTTGCAAGTGCGTCTGTGATTGCCTTTGGTTTGACATTGTTAAAAGCTCCCTCAATGTCAAGGAAAGCCACCATGGTACTCATATATTCTTTAATGCTCAGAAATTTTTCAATGATGTGTACAAGCGAGTGTAAGGCTGTCTCAACGGATTTGCCTTTGCAGTACGCATGTTGGGAAAGCGAGAACAAAGACGGGCTAATGCTCTGACGGAGGTGTATATCAATCAGCCTTTCCAACGTTTTCAGTAGAAAGGACGATAGGCTGATAGGTCGGAGATCCTTTGGTTCCACATGCGAGCTCTTACCTGCCTTAGGAATGAAGACAACTTCAACCTCGGTCCACGACTTGGGAATGTAGACCAGATTTAGACAGCTCAAGATGACCTTGAGCCATGGAAGCACGTCCTCACATTTTTGAAATTCTACAGGAATGATACCGTCAGGTCCTGGGAACTTGAAGGGCTTGAAACTGCGCATGGCCCAGCGGATCTTTTCTGTAGTTACTATAACCAGGGAGTTGCTGCACGGTAGAGAGCAAGTACGGGTATTACCCGATGGTGAAACAGCCACAGGGGAGCTACCAGGGAAGTGAGTATCCAGTAAGATGTCAATGGATTTCTTAGCAGAGGTGGGCCAGTGACCGTCTGGATGTAAAAGGTAGGTAGGTGTTGAATGGCTTTTAGAGAGGATTTTCCGCAACATAGAAGCTTCCGAGAATTCTTCAATGCTGTCGCAGAAAAGTCTCCAGGAACGTCGTTGCTCTTTCCTCAGTGAGGTTTTATATTTCCTGAGAGACAGTTTTTAGGTGTTCCAATCGGCCGTCTTGCGGGAGCTTTTAGCAATATTAAGAGATTTATGTATGCCTGATGTAAGCCTTAGCGGCAAGAAAGAATTAACCCGCAAGAGAAGACAAATATGAAAAAGCCGGCCCCAAAAGGGAAAAGAAGACGACACCACTCTGAAGTAATGCAAAAGCGGTTCCGGAGTGAATGGTGTCAAGTAGAATAAAAGAGTTAAAGGTGGTTTTTTAGTGAGTACCAAGTCCCACACTACTTGAAACAGAGCGGACCTGTTTCTTGTGAGCAGTAGTGTTTTCCACCACCCCTTAGGCAAAAAAAAAAAATATATGGTATCATCGCAGGCCAGACCTTACTGGCGGTCCACCCAAGTATTATAGAATGCTTTTACTAGTGACCTCTGCAGAGGCTATGGCACCGTTTGCGCGGAGAAAGGCACTGTCCATTTTCTACGTGCCTTAACAGAACCAGAAACATGGCCCTCGGAGGACACATTTGCAACGATTTGGATAAGTAAAGCCACTAAAAGACATTCATAGTGAAGTTGTTGGTTGTGTCAGCAAACCATGCTGACACTTAATTAGCGCAGAAGCGCCGTTTATTACCACAACTCAAGTGACCTAACGGATGTTACTACTAGGTGAAAGAAGAAGAAAAAGGGGTAAGGATTATTCCACCCTGTTGCATTGAGGAAGCTGAAAATATTCCCAATGCTAATCTCCGCTAGCTCTATAAGGTTGTCGAAAAAGAGTTTACCTAAGGTGCACTGTCTGGCCTTGCCTAAAGCCCGACACTTGCAGAGGAAGTGTAAGATTGTTTCTATTTCATCAGCAGTATTACAGCTGCGACAATGTGCATTAAATGCAATGCCTATTCTGGCCGCATAAACCCCGATGGGCCAGTGGCCAGTACTAACTGCCAGAGTTCTTGCGATATCTGTATGGTTTCTCTTTAGTAGATCTTGCGTTCTTTTCAGGGAGTATTTGGGTCACATCTGTCTGGAGATGACACAGTTCCGCACCCCCTACCATCTGCCATCCGCCTTTAGCAGATAGTGCGCGAAGATGCCTCCCTTAAGGACCCCCAACGGGACGTTCACCTCCTTTGAAGAATCAAGGGCAGATCCTTGCCGCGCGAGTTCATCAGCCCGCTCATTCCCCTCAATGCTGCTGTGACCCGGAACCCAAAGGAGACAGATCCTTAGCCGGTGACCAAGTGAGGCGAGTTCTTTTTTGCACTGTTCTACGAGCCTTGAGGATGTAGTGGCAAATACTATAGCCTGGATAGCCGCCTGGCTGTCAATGAGGATGGCCATGGTATTTAGGGGTGTAGAGGTTTTCTTAAATAGGCGACAGGCCTCACGTACAGCAAAAACTTCCGCCTGGAAGACACTGCACAAATCAGGAAGCCGGTAAGACGTGGAAATATTGAGGCAATCAGGGAATATCCCCGCCCCTACCCCGCAGTCCATTTTTGAGCCGTAGGTGAAAATTGTTGATTCTAACTCATTTATCAGTACGCCAGTTTCCCATTCCGCCCTGGTTGGGAATCTGACCGTGACGTCATTTTTAAAGTTCACTGTGGGAGTAATATAGTCGGTCAGATTAGCTACCAGATCCTGCGGTAGCAAATTCAGGATACTGCTGTGACCATACGGATTGGTGCACCAGCATCCCGTTTCCCTTAGCCTGACCGCACTACAAGATGATAGCTGCATAATGTGAAGATCGAGTGGTAAAAGGTGCAAAATAACGTTCAAGGCATCGGTTGGACATGTCCTCATGGCACCCGTTGCGCCTATAGCCGCAGTTCTTTGTACCCTGTTGATAAGTTTGATGTTATAAGCTTTCCTTAGCGCAGGCCACCAGACTAGCGATCCGTAGGAAAGAATGGGACGCACCACGGCAATGTACATCCATAAGACAATCTTCGGGCGAAGTCCCCACTTCTTGCCAAAGGTCTTGCTGCTGGCATAGAAAGCCAAACAGGCCTTCCTTACCCGTTGCTCAATATTAAGCTTCCAGCTTAGTTTTGGATCAAGTACCACACCTAGGCACTTGGCACTGTAGGATAGGGAGAGTAGATGATTATTTAGCCGTGGAAGCGTAAACGACGGTATTTTGGTATTAGTGGTAAAACAGGTAAAACAGGGAGGCAGACCAAGGAATGTTATTCTCTCTTTTCTTTTGCTTTTGACATCCCTCACTAACAGCCATCCCATAAATCTAATCTAAACAGAAATATCTTCCCTAATTTTATTGTTAAAGGTGTGGTGGCAGCTTTGGTTAGAAGGCCATTAAAAGTCTACGCACTGCATATTGTCCATCGACTCAACAAAACCACACGAACTAATTAATGCAGAGTTCTACGATAGACAACCTTAAAATACTCCTACCAGAAAGTAGGAGTGGAAGTCTGATTTACAACGTACCCGCAAAGATCAACAACATCAGGAGACGGAGATCAAGTCATAGCCTGTGGTCTTATTTAGCGGTAATTTTTATTTAACAATAGCTCTGTCTAGTCTAGTAAATGAGTCCTCCTTTGTAACACTTTATAGCCTTATTAAAGCGTTCCCATTCCATTACAGTGTCATCCACACAAAAGCAATTCATTGACTCTACCATTTCTAAACAAATACGACGAGTACTCCCACCGATACTGAGTCACCTTCATGTCACAGTCGGTTACTGCACTTTGTCTCATATGCCAATCTACCGAATCAAATAAATCATTTGACATTTGATTTTCGTCGGACATTAAGCACGATTGTCTAACTTGTTTGCTAATTTCCATCGACAGAGAAAACAATGACCTCCCTGCGCGTAGCACAAAGAATACTTAATATTTAACACACGCTACCGTATCAGGCCGGCACAAGCAAAAACACATTAAAAAGTCAAAAACCTGATAACGACTTGAGATACTAAGAAAAAAAAACATTTAAAACTACGTAATTCCAGTTGAAACTCTAGGCCTAACCATACACACAGAGAGAGCTATTATTTCACGTCTCAAGATTGTCAGGCAGAGAAAAAAAAATAAATCCTAAGGACAGATAAGTCCACGACGACGGAAGCCACTGATGGGGAAAGTTCCTTGAACCCCGAAAGGCTAGGGTTCCTCTGCGCCGCAGATTAGGGGATTTTCCTTCTCCGAAAGTATCTGAAACCCCCCTGCTAAGTATCTAATCATATTACTGGCAATGATTTTCATTCTGTATCTTCTCCACCGTGTGTATAACCCTGAAGACGACCGACGTAAGCAGAGATAAACTCATATTTCCCCGGTGTTAATTGGATACTTTTCGTATCTGTAGTGTCTGCTCCAAGTGCATGCCGAGAGGAGAACACCGCCACCACTTGCTAATTATTCATGAGATACACGGAGAGTATCTCACATTCCTCAGTCGGCTTTGTTTTTTTTTAATGTTTTGTTCTGTGCGAACGCTCATTATTACAATTTTCGATGTCGCCAAGTTATGTCATTTGTTTGGCTAATTAATTTATAGGGATTTGCCGATATATAGTGCTGGCGCTCGCTCTATAGCCCCCACCGCCTGTGCGTAATTCGCTCGTAATGGGGTTACGAGTACAAGTTGAGGGGTAACTCTTTCAGCTCTTCTGTTTGCTTTGGCATTTTATTTTTCACTTATATTCGTATGTAGACAGATAAATATTTGATATTTTCCATTCGTGTATCTGTGGCTGGGTAATTGATTAAAATATTAGTTGGTTCGTCGTTGTCGTCGGTTCTTTTTTTTTTTGTTTTGTTCTTGTTTGGGTAAGCGATAACGAAATGAGTGTGTTGTATTTATTTGGGGCAACATTTTTTTTTAATTTCGAATACATTTGGGTCACGATAAAAGGTAGGTTGATAGATTGAGTCATTAAAGCATAAATAGTAAGTTTCGAATGCAATTTGGTATTTAAAAGTCAATAAGGAGTGAAGCATTAAATATAAACAAGAGGGGTGTGTCGAGGAAGTGGTTAGGAACTTGCCTTGGCGCTGGGGGCACGTGTGAAAAAGTGAGATCTGAAGTAACTTATTTCGTCCCGGATGCTGCAAATAAGGTTCACTTAGGGATGGGTAAGGTCTGTCGAGAGACAAATTTAACACTTCGGAGAAGTCGCCTTCACTCAAGAGATCACAACTCCGTAAGCTGATAAAAAAAAAGAGCAAAGCCGAATGGTTCCAGGCAGTCAGAGAAGACCTACGAAAGAATTCATGGGGAGGCGCGTATCAAATAGTCATGAAAAAATTAAAGAATGGCACGGCAGCTGCACCGACTTGCCCGAATATCATGTAATCAATTATCTGCGCTCTCTTCCCTCCTACCACGAGGAGCAGCGGAAGAAACAGAGACAATACCAGCAGTCACCACAGAGGAAGTTTTAGAAGCCGCGGCAACAATAAAGAGCAACAAGACGCCGGAAATGAATGGAATCCCGAACTTCATGCTAAAAGGAGCAATTAAAGCAAGACCATAGATCGTCACACGACTTTATACGACATCCTAACGGAAGGCAATTTCCCACTACAGTAGAAAAGGCAACGGTTAGTCCTCATCCCAAAAGGAAATAAACCACCTAAGCAACCGTCATCGTACAGGCCGTTGTGAATTCCTGACACACTGGGTCAGAAAAAATAATACGTACAAGGCTAGAGCCATACACTGAAGGAGAGTCCGAGCTCTCTACTCGGCAGTACGGCTTTAGATAGAAACGAAGCACCATAGGGGCGATAAGGGCAGTGTGCGACATTGCACGCGAAGCTATCGCGGGACAAAGATGGCTAGGAGGGAGCAAGCAGTATTGCGCCATCGACTCGACGTCAAAAACGCATTCAACTCAGCCAGCTGGAGCTGCATAGTTAGAGCGCTAAGCAACCTGCATATACCTTACTACCTGCTAAGAATAATAGGCAGCTCCTTCAGTGAGATAACCCTTCATTATGACACGGAAGAGGGGCCTAAGACGTTCACAATTACGGGAGGAGTCCCCCAAGGGTCAATACTAGGCCCAGGCCTGTGGAATATAATGTATGATGGCATGGTTGGTTGGTTGGTTAGGATCGGCCTTCGATGAGGATGTACTTAGACCAGAAAGTAGGTCCATTGTACTACCGATGTGTAAGGCGGGTGGGTCACCCTCTTATTCTTGGAACCATTTGCTTCGTTGAATGAAGGCGTGAATTTTAGCCGTGCAGGCGTTGCCGAGATCATTAAGATCATTGTAGAAGTATTCACCCAGAGTGGCCTTCCTGATGTTGGCGAGCGCAGGACAGGCGCACAGGAGATGACTAATGGTCTATTCTTCCTCTTCATCTCCGCAGCTTCTGCAGAAGTCATTTTGAGGGATACCTAATCTTTGGGTATGTCTTCCTATGACGCAGTGTCCAGTGAGGACATTTGTTATTTTTGAGAGGGTTCCTCTCTTGTGCTTCAAGAGTCCGATCTTATTATTGAGTGTCGGCCAGAGCTGTCTGGCGGTATGACATTGGTATAGATGTTGCCATCGATGATTGGTATATTTAATAAGGTACTTAACATAAGACACTGGCGCTTCGATGTCGGTGATGCTCATGCTATCTGTACCAGAGGAGCCTTGTCGTGCTAGTTCGTCGGCTGCACAATTCCCCGGTATGTCACAGTGACCTAAAACAAACAAACAAATATTTGGCGCAACAGCTCTTTAAAGTGCCAGGGCCTAGCTTCTCGCAACCAATCATGTTGTGTGCGTTATATTTTTCACACGAATGGAAGGGACCTACAGTTTAATGCCGAATCCGAACGGCGATTTGAGAAGCTTTTTCATGACAAGAATACTCTCGGATGTTTGTCAGACGCTCGCGAGAGGTGGGACCGTGAAAAAAACTTTTTGGTGTTTTCTGGGATTCGAACTTGGAACCTCATGCGTAGTGATCCGACACACTAACCACTTACGCCACGGCGCCCACCAGTCACAGTGACCTGGTACCCAGCAAAGGGTGAGGTTGTACTGACCAGCTATCTCGTTAAGAGATATGCGACAGTCTTTCACTGCCTTAGATCTCGTAGTGCTGGATGCGAGGGATTTGATGGCTGCCTGACTGTCGACATAAATAACAATATCAGGTGTTGATAGTGTGCTAGCCGCCAGCCAGTCAGCGGCTTTGCGAACTGCGGTGATTTCGGCTTGAAAAACGCTGCAGTAGTCTGGAAGGTTAAAGGAGAGGTGTATGTCCAGATATTCCGAGAAAATTCCGGCACCGACTCCGTCCTTAGTTTTGGACCCGTCCGTGAAGATTGACAGCGATTCGTTTCAAAGGACATTGTGTTGGGTCCACTCACTTCTGTCCAGTATCGAGTGCGTGTAGCCCTTGTTAAAATCATATTCAGTGGGCAAATGGTCAGTGGAATTGGGAAGATGACGGTGCATCGAAAGTATATTGGCATGTCCCGTGTGTTGCTCCTTCCACTGCTTGGAGCCTCTCAGTCTTATTGCCGAGCTGACAGCCGTACTAAGAACGCCAAGGCCGAGAGGAGTAAAAATTATTGGCTACGCTGATGACATTGCAGTAATCGTCGTAGCAAAAACGCTAGAACAAGTGTCCGAAAACTGCAACCAAACAATAAGGAACATGAGGGCCTGGCAACAGGCATCAGGTCTGGAACTGACAGATCACAAGACTGAAGCAATGCTAATAAGTAGCAGAACAATGGTAGAACACCTTACTACGAGTACATAGCTCGGTGAGCAAACCATCGAGTCGCGTCCACACATCAAGTACCTGGGAGTGCTGCTGGACCACAGGCTAAACTTCAAGGAGCACCTAATGAACGCAGGCGAGAGAGCATCCAAGGCAGTAGCCGCACTGTCAATATTAATGACAAGCGTTACAGGACCCAGGTAGCCAATTAGAAACCTGCTAGCAACGGTAAGCAAGTCGATCCTTATGTACGCGTCCCCCATATGGGCGCAAGCGACGTACCAGATAGCGTACATGAGACGAATGAACTTGGCTCACATAATCGCATCGTTAAGAGTGTGCTGTGCCTTTCGTACGGTATCCGCAGAGGCGATTAGCGTCATCTCCGGTCGAATGCCAATCGATTTGGAAATAAAAAAGTCCGCAACAACCAGCGAGGCTATACAAGCAGAATGGCAACAGAAATAGAACCCCACACCCAAAGGAAGATGGAACCATATGCTGATCCCCAACATAGAGGAATGGATCAGCAGAAAACACGGAGAAGTAAACTTCTACATAGGACAGTTCCTACCAGGGCACGGATGCTTTCGGGAATATCTATTCAAATACAAACACGTAGATGACCCATACTTCCGCAACGCGGAACATGTTTTGATGGAATGCCGGATGTATACGACGGTCAAAAACATACTAGAGAGAGAAACTGGCGGCCGAGTGACTCCGAGAGGACTAATAACATTCATGGTGACGACGAATGAAGCCTGGAACACCGCGAACGAAATCATCGCCAGCGTGATGCATCAACTACATCTGGAGGAACGAGCAGCAGCGAGAAATGAGGATCCTACAAACACTGGAAGGTAGACTAAGTTACACAAAAACTCCCACTTATGCAATGTAACACAAGTGACATGCTCAGACACACAATGACATATGAATACATGCAGTGATAGAAATTGGAATGGGAATGGTATACCACACCACTTGGCGCAACCAAAAAAAACGGCTCCACTCATTCAAGATTATGTTTTGAAATCATAAGTGGAGACGCGAACCTGACTTTCTCTCACAACGATTGGTTCTACGCACCGGAGCACCTCGAGAACACCTTGATCCACCAAGGATCGCCTTTCCTGAGCTATAACGCAGACAATGATCTATGGTTTTCAGCCCGGAACAGCGAGATTCGACGCCTAGTTGATGAATACCGCAGAAAGAAGTGACACGAACACTTAGATAAATGCAACCTGGGCTCAGGTGTCAAGAAACTGTGGTCCACCATCAAAAATCTTGTGAACCCCACCAAATGCAATGACAACATCGCTATTTTCTTTTATGGCCTTTCTACGAATAATTCCAGGAAATGCGCCAAGCTCTTCAACATGCAGTTCATTGAACATCCACAGTACACCAGCCGACACAAGAGAACCACTGTCAAGAAACCACCTTGCACGGGACGACGCACCACAAGGCTTCACCTCAGACCAAGTCAAGGCTGTCATATTAGAGGTAAAACCTTCCAAAGCTCAGATTTAAATGCTGATGTCAAAAAAAAAACTCGGCAAACCAGGAATTAACTACCTAACATCTCTGCCGAACCTATCTTTTCAATCGCTGCCAATACCAGGTAGGTAGGAAGGTCGCTCTGGTAATCCCGCTTCCCAAAACATAGAAAACCACCTGACCAAGGATGTGATTTACATCGCTCCATATCGCTTCTCTCACCTGTCGCCAAGACACTGAAAGCGCTGCTTCTGAATTTCGTCGAACACCTTACGCTAGAGCAACACCGGCACAGTTTTCGGAAAAATTACAGCACCACCTCAGCCATAAACGTGGTTTCATCGCAGATCACCAACGGGCTCAACCAAAAACAACCATGCCACAGTGTTGCCCTGGACATATCCAAGGGCGTTGACGCGGTGGATCATGTCACGCTACTACGCGATATCCTGGAGTCTTCACTACCCAACACCCACAAGCGCAACTACCTTTACGCCCACCACTCCTAATTCGACAAGAATTCAGAAACGCCAAGTCCAACCAGAGAGTCAACCAAGAAGTTCCACAGGAGGGCGTCTTATCCCCACTCCTTTTCAACTTCTATATCTCCAAACTGCCCCTCCCGCTGACAGAATCACTATTGTTTCATATGCCGACAATTGTACGGTCCTCACAATTGTTGTTGCCCCAACATGCCAACACAATGCACAGCGTTGAACTCCTATCTCTCTGTCCTGGACGGATTTATCAGAGATCGCAACTTACAACTGTCGACGAGAAGTCCTCAGCCACACTCTTCACTTCCTGGACAAGGGAGATAAGGTCAGTCCTAGACATAAACATAGCAGGACGTCAACTACAACCCAACCAAGACTTCAAGGCGTCACTTTCGATAGCGTAATGACGTTCGCCGCGCGTGCGTCAAACATCAGGAGCCGGTTTGGACCCCGAAACAATGTACTCAAGTCCTTAGCGGGATCCTCGTGTGGGGTGGATAAAGAGACGCTACTCACCACATAGTAATCGGACGCTCCGTGCTGAAGTTTGCGGCCCTCATTTGGACACCGCAGCTAAGTGACACGAACTGGTAGCATCTTCAAGCCTACCAAAATGTGGCCATAAGGACCATCACCGGATGTCACCTGATGTCACACTTATATAGATCACCTCCATGCCGAGACGAAGTTGCTTTCAGTAGGTTAGGTTAGGTTAGGTAGGGTTAGTATGAGGTTATCATAAAACACTAGACACCAAGGTGGTCCCATCGCGATCCTTAGGGAACCTTCATGGCAAAAGACCTAAACCAATTCTCCCAAATAAATGAATCTCCCTATAGAATTTTAAGAGATCCTTGTTGTGGTTTAAAGACCTCACCTCTTCTAGTTTATCGAAGAAGTATCTACCAAGGTGCTTTAGCCTTGTCCTGGCAATTCCTTGGCACTCACAGAGTATATGGGTTATGTCCTCTGAGACATGTAGGTCATTGCAGTGCCTACAAACATCCGTGTTAGATAATCCTAGTCTCATAGCATGCTTCCTTAGGAGACAGTGGCCTGAGAGTATTCCTATCGCTGTTCTAGGTTAGGTTAGGTTAGATTGGCCGTCTGCACCACGATGCAGACACACTTAGACCAGTAAAGGCCCATTGTGATGCCAAGGATCTACCATTAGACCACTCAGGGACTAATAAAACCAACCGGAGCTTTTGATGAAGCGATGGATGTTCATGACGTCTAAGGACGCCAAATCGCTGAGGTCGTCAAGGAAGGGAGCTCCTAGATGGAGCATTCTTTCGCGTGATAGAGTAGGACACGTGCATAGGAAGTGAAGATTGGTTTCCTCATCCTCCTCGTCCCTACAGCTCCTGCAGAAGTCATTGGAAAAGAGGCCAAGTCGTTTGGCATGTTGGCCGATTAGACAGTGTCCGGTGATGACACGGATAATGCAGCTGATCTGTAATCGCTTTAGTTTAACCAACTCGGCACTACGTTTCTAGTCCAGCTTAGGCCAGATCTGCCTCGAAATGTGACACGTTGAGCCAATATCCCACCTAAGGTTGGTCTTGCTAATAGCGTTCAGCTTCAGTAGATGCTTACAGGTAGCGAGGGGCATACCAAGGGCTTGCCTATCTGGCAGAATTCTTAGAGTAGTAGCCTGCCTAGCGAGTTCGTCCGCCCTACAGTTTCCTGGAATGTCTTTGTGACCTGGCACCCAGTATAGGTAAATGTTGAACTGCTCGTCATCTCTGTAAAAGACAAACGGCAGTCTGTCGCTGTTCTAAGTCGTGATCTTTCTAATTTTGTGATCTACCCAGATTTTCTGCGGCCTAACACAAGCCACAAGGTCTTAGACACCCTGTGACCATCTAAGTTTGACCATCTTAGATTAGTCGTGTCGATGATTTTATCACGAATAATTCCCTTAGCCACACACCCTGGTAGTTTAATACTACCAATTATGTCACTATGTGGGAGCCCCGTTCCTCTTTTGGCCAGCGCGTCGGCTTGCCTTCGACATCGCCTTCTGCGTACATAATGCCCTAAGCACTGTGTGGCAATTCCTGATTATCTTAGATTTGGTGACGTAAGACTTAGCCTGACTGTCATTGTACTCGTAGATGGCGATATTCTTGTCTTGCTTCCAGTATCGCTGCAGAAGTTCGTCCGTATAATTTGGTGATATATAATAAATCAAAAACTTGGTGGGAGATAAGACAGAGCCCTGGAGAATACCAGCACTGCCTAAGAATTGGGTAAAAGTAAATACATCTTACACAACAATCGATTAGGAAAACAATATCGTGGACTTCGAGCTTGTTTAGGAGGGCAGTATGTCACACTCTATCGAGGGCATCTATTCTACGTTTGCCGTGATGATGAATGCACTTCTTCGGCGAACCCCACAGGCAGATCAGTAGAAATGCAGTGAAGTGGGAGGGTTGTGATCCCTTGTTTTCGGACCATAACCTCGCTGCTAAAAGGAAGAAGAAGAGGATGAATGCACTTCTTCCTCCAATTTTCCGACAGGGATGTCATTAAGTGAAAAGGTGTTGCCTGAAACCATACTTCACAGTCATATGGTGGTGATTGATAATGCTCTCTATGACCTTTGGAAAGCACTGATGTTAAGCTAACGGTCAGTTGCCGGAAGGGGACGTTATGTCGAATTTTGGAAATCGGGTGGACGTGCTCAAGTTTCCACTTCTCTAGAAAGATGCCTGTGGTATACTAGAGGTGAAAAGGGTTACCGCTGAGGTTCAGCCAGGGTAAAAGAACGCCTCTTCAAAACAAGGGGAACAATTCCACCTAGATCTGCAGATTTCTTATAGCTGAAACCTTTAAGGACTCGGGCTACGGAACGGGTTCGAAAGAACACTTGCCCTACAAAGTACTACATGAATTCAGAGTAAATGGAGGGTGAAAAGTATCTAACAATATGAAGCTTGCTGCTAATATTTCTGCCATTAGATTCGGTTTCTCTGTGGAGTGATATTCTTATCATTTTGGGTAAAAGCTGGGAAGGTGAAATGTGGGAAAGCGGACCAAAAGTACTGGCAACCTTTGGGACATTGCATAATTTTTTGCAAAAGTTTTGGATGTTTTAAAATGATGTTGCAGGCGTTCCTAGCCCGTTTCTTTCCAGAGAAGGAATTTGCCACAATAACGCCAAATTACAGAAGGCTGCACAGGCCTGAGTGCGGATTCGTCGTCGGAAATCGGCTTCGATAAAGGGTTATCGATTTCAGGCGAATAAATGGTCGCCTGGCTCTAATCCGCATTAGAGCTACATTCTATAAAATCAGCCTAATGTGTGCACACGCCCCATATCGATGACGCTAACGCCCCAGTCAAGGAGGAATTCTTTGACCTCATGGACGGTGCCTACGGAGCCTGTCCAGAGTAGGACGTAAAAATTGTATTCTGGGACTTCAATGCGAGAATCTGTAAGGAAACCATCTTTGGCGGACTATTCGGTAAACACAGCCTCCACGACAAGACATTCAGAGCCAGATTCTCCAACGAGAAGAAGCTGCAAGCCGCCCAGAAGAAGAAAATTAACATTGGAGACCTTAGCACAACAGAAGGAGCCAGAGCCTACAAAGAACACCTGTCAGAGAAACACTCTGCAGTGCATACACCAACCACAAACCCGGAGCACAGGCTCTTCGTAACAGCGAAGGCAACCTAGTCACCGAAACGCAGGGAATTGTTGATGTAGGCCCATGTTCACCCCGAACTGTAGCGCCACCTAAGTAAAGTAAGTTGATGTGTTTAAGCAACAGTTCCAGCAGTTGCTTAACAGCAGCAAACAGAGAGAGTGATAGGGCAAGAAGAGAACCTGCTTCCAGTCAATGACGAACCAATAACACCACCCAGTATTGAAGAAGTTAGCGCAGCCATCAGAAAACTAAAAAATAACAAAGCCGCTGGCTCTAATGGCCTCCCAGCTGAATTTTTTAAATATGGAGGCGATATCTTGGTAGGGTGCATGCACTAAGTCATTAGTCAAGTATGGATAGAGGAAAGCATACCCGACGACTGGAGTATCAGCTCTATATGCCCCATTTTCAAAAAAGGCGATCCTATGTCTTGTAAAAACTATCGAGGCATATCCCAACGTATTGTATGAACGTCTAAAACCTTTCTGCAACACACTAATCGGCACGTACCACTGTGGTTTCCAGCCCGGCAGATCGACAATAGACCAAATTTTCACACTAAAGCAAATCCTGGAAGAGACCAACGAATATCAAGTCGAAGCTCACCACCTTTTCACCGACTTTAAAGCCGCTTATGACAGCATTCATCGTCTTGAGCTCGATGGCCCAATTCGGGATTGCGTTAAAACTTATCCAGATGTGTCACGTAACGCTGGAAAACACACGATGCTCTGTGCAACTTGGAAACAGGTATTCTGAACTCTTCCAAACATGCACCGGGTTCCGGCAAAGAGATGCGCTGTCATGTGACTTCTTTAATATTGTGCTGGAGCAGATAGCGCGTAGGGCAGCTGTAAACACGGAAGGCACTATGTTTCACAAATCCATCGAACTGCTGGGATACGCGGACTATATTGACATCATCGGAAGATCCCGACAAGCCGTTCTAGGGGCATTTATGGTAATTGAAGAGCAGGCGAAACGAGTCGGTCTTGAAGTAAATGAAGACAAGACTAAGTACATGTTGTTAACAAACAGAAAATGATCTGCTCAAAATCTTGGACAGAATGCATTGTTGACGACTGCAACTTCGAGGTAGTTAAGGAGTTTACCTACCTCGGAGCAAACATAAATCCCACAAATGACAACTTCGTGGAGATCCGACGAAGAATAACCCTAGCAAACCGCTGCTACTTCGGTTTGATAAGACAACTGGGTTCAAAACTCCGAACTCGATGGACCAAATTAATGCTCTATAGAACGCTCATGTTACCAGTCTTGCTTTATTTCGCCGAGTGCTGGACGATAAGTAAGAAAGCAGACCAAATATTGGGTACCTTTGAGCGAAAAATACTTCGTCGGATATTAGGCCCCACATGCGAGGAGGGCGAATGGAGGAGAAGATACAACCGCAAACTCTATGAGTTGTACCAGGATGTGGATTTAGTCCAAAAAGCCAAGACACGTCGACTACATTGGCTCAGCCACATCGAGCGAATGGAAAACAACGCACCAGGCAAGACAATCTTCGAATCTCAGCCCCCAGGTTCGAGACGGCAAAAAAGGCCGAGCCGCCGGCATAAAGACCAAGCTGTCGCGGATGCTAGAAAACTTGATCTTCACAACTGGAAGCAGCGTGCCCCGGATTGCAGAGGATAGAAGGCAGCCGTGTCTTGGGCAGCGACTCTCTAGTGAGTAACGACCACAGATGTTGCTTGGAAAAGTTTACGTGAAGTTCAACCCCAGGTGAATTCAGATTTGATCTCGCATTTAAACGCAGTAATTGTCTAAATATCTTTATCACCCCATTACCTCAATTTCTTTTCTTCCCAACCCAATAACTACATAGGGAGGTAAAGTAGGTAAAGGGCGCGCCCAGACTATGTGAGTCGTCAGCTAGTTTGTCGGCAATATCTCAGTATAAGCTAACCTACGTGTGTACATTCCGCCGTCTTTTTTTTTTAAGTCGCAGCAACGTGTAAAGTGTGCTTTGAACGTGCATATATACCTCGAGAATAGTATAATTCAGAAACTGAAACTGCAGTTGCCGATAGAATTTAGTTTAAAGAGAGGACTTGATATGTGATTCTAAGCAAACTTCTTTAATTAGTATGACATCTCGGAATAAATTCTTCCGTGAGGAGAAAAATAATCAACTTCAGCAACCTAGTGGTCAACGTCTGCCCACCAGATAACAAAGAGATCATAAATATGAACGAAAGCATCTGGCCTTGAGCGTATTTTAGGAAGCATCAACTTTATGCTTGAAATGGTAAACTAGAATAGCTGCGATTAATTTGATTTACGTCATTACTTCATCTTACTTAACTAATATGCACAAAGTATAACAAATACAGAACAACTTCTTATCTTCCCAACTTTTGCCTGCTGAGACGCAAGAAGTCGTTATCACTTTACTTTCAGTAGTAAGTAATTAAGTATTTTTTGACATAACACCCAAGTCGGTGACGCCTAGACTTTAAATTGACAAACAGTCCAGATATGACAATTTTAGACCAATACCCCACCAGTTAAAGAATGTCCTCCCAAACTGTTTGGTTAAGTTAGGTTGAAGTGGCTGCCGGCATAGAAACGCCAACACACTTAGACCAAAAATAGGTGCACGTGAATCACAGGAGAAAGTTTCTCGCTACCAACGCATTAAACCATTTTGAGCTTCTGAAGAAGCGAAAGAGGCTCTTAGTATCTATGCTTATCAGATCGCCTAAACCGTTGTAATAAAAGGCTGCTAAGTAAAGCTTCCATCTGCGGGAGAGTGCTGGGCAAAAACAAAGAACGTGAGGAATAGTTTCTTCCTCTTCTTCATCCAAGTAGCTTCTACGAAAGTCGTTCGCAAAAGCATTGTAACATACTTGTCTATTAGACAGATATGCAATCTGTTGAGAAAAATCAAATTCTTAGAGCGTTTTACCTTTAACAATGTGAAAACCGAATCAATAAGACTATCACTGGACTTTATCAGAGTAGATTCCACACCCTCCGACTGGATAGAATGTATGCTCAAGACGAGACACATCAACTCGGAGCTGGGTGACAGCCAAGTAAATGCACTGGCCTCTAGAGGAACAACGCAAGGAGGGGTCCTATCTCCTCTACTATGGGCTCTAGTCGCAAACGAGATCCTTTTAAAATTAGGACATAGCGGATTAAGAGTTGTTGCTTATGCAGAAGACATCGTCCTACTTATGTCCACAAATTTCTCGACACAATCACCGAACTTCTGCAATCGGCCTTGAATACCCTCTATAACTGGGCGAGAAGTTGTGGACTGAACGTTAATCCAGCGAAAACAGAAGTGGTCCTCTTCACCAAGTGGGCGCCGTGGCGTAAGTGTTTAGTGTGTCGGATCACTACGCATGAGGTTCCAAGTTCGAATCCCAGAAAACACCAAAAAGTTTTTTCACGGTCCACCCCTCGCGAGCGTCTGACAAACATCCGAGAGTATTGTTGTCTCGAAAAAGCTTCTCAAATCACCATTCGGATACGGCATTAAACTGTAGGTCCCTTCCATTCGTGTGAAAAATATAACGCACACAACATGAGTGGTTGCGAGAAGCTAGGCCCTGGCGCTTTTAAAGAGCTGTTGCGACAAATATTTGTTTATTTTTTTTTTCTCTTCACCAACAAAAGAATAATCCCAGCTTTCGGACCCCTACGACTCGGTGACACTCCACTCCAAGTCTCGGATAAAGCACGGTATCTAGGGTGCATACTTGACCGCAATCTGAGCTGGAGAGATAACACAAATGAAAGAATAAAGAAAGCGTTCATTGCGTTCTATGCTTGCAGCAGAATTTTTGGTAAAAAATGGAGACCCAAACCTGCCATAGTAAGACCTATTCTTACATATGGGTGCATTGTCTGGTGGCCAATAGCAGAGAAAAACACAAATCTCAAGGAGTTGACTAAAATCTAGAGACTTGCCTGCATAACAACCACTGGAGCCATTAGAACTACCCCGACCGCAGCACTTGAAACAATTCTTGCACTGATTCCACTAGACTTTTTTGTGAAGAAATCAACTGCGATGAGTGCCCTGCGCCTAAAAGAATCCAACCTATGAAGAAGGGGCCACACGGACCACCGTAGCATCTCAAGATCTCAAGATGGGCTCACCTAGACGCCACCACAGACTATCTTCCGCCATCCCCCGACTTCAGCCTAAACGTCAAAACGGTCATCCCATTAAGGGAACACTAGGAAGCCGGTGGGGCCATTAACCCGCATAGTATTTCAGTCTTCACTGATGGGTCCAACACAAACGAAGGAGTGGGTTCGGGTATCTAATCAACGGAACTTGATATTGCAATATCACTAAGGCCTCCGAACCACGGCAGTGTGTTCCAGGCAGAGGTCCTAGCCATAGCAGAGGCGGCACGAGAACTATCCACGAAACTTGTTACTAGGAAACATATTGATATTTACATAGATAGTCAAGCTGCTACAAAGGCCATCTCATCCGCGGTTATAAAATCAAAGCTAATAAAAAGCTGCCGCGAGGAGCTTAAAATGCTCGTCCATAGCCACCATGTAACGCTCTGGTGGGTCCCAGGCCACAAACGAATTCCAGGGAACGAGATGGCGGATGAACTGGCAAGAAAGGGATCAGAACAAGACATGTCAATAGTTCAAAGCTCAGTCCTTCCTCCCCTAAAACTTGCTAAATCAAACATATCACTTGACATCAAACGACAAACAGAAGAAAGACGGAGAGCGCTCCCATCATGCCGAGTCTCCAGAAGCATCTGGACAAAACATGAAAAGATGAAAATTAGGCTCATCCTCACTCAAAATAGGCAAAACTTGGCGCTTCTCATAGGTATCATTATCGGCCACAACAGCCAATGGCGGCCCACCGGGAGAGAATGCGGCTAAGTACAGATGAACTCTGCAGAGGATGCGGCAACACAGACACAGAACACTTCCTTTGCAAATGCCCTAGTCTCTGCAAAACCAGGAAGACGGCCGTTGGAGAGTATTTCTTCAATCACCTGGGCGACCTGTCTGAAAAGCCACCAACCACCATCATAAAACTCAAAACTTCTTCCGGGTGGTTCAGAGAAGGCCATTTCATTAACACAGAACTCTAGCCATTTTGTTTCTCCTTTTTTTTTTCAGTACTTCAACCAGGAAACTCCACGTCAGGGGAGCACAATGTATCCGCTTGAGATCCGAGTGCAAGCTGCACCCATTCGTTGCAGCTAACCCCTTTAACCTAACCTAACTTAGAGCGTTTTGGATCCAGCTTTGGCCAAATGCTTTGTCACTATACGTGTTGGTCTACTCGTCCACCTAAGATTTGTACTCTCGATAGCATCCAGCTTAAATTTGAGCCTGGAAGTAGCGATTGGTATGCCTAAGATGCCTTTGTCCTGCAAGATGGGCATACTATAGTTGTTGCTATTCCGGTGAGTTCATCGGACTTACACTTCACTGGAATGTCTGTATGCCCCGACACCCAACACAGGTGAATATTGAACTGGTCAGCCATCTCCGAAAGAGATGATATGCAATCTAGAGCTCGTACTAAATTTATAGAGGTCGATTCCAAGACAGCCAAGCTGTCTGAAAAGATGCGGATATCTCTAAGGGATATTACGTTTTTCTTACTTCTTTAATCGCCATTATTTCTGCCTGCAGCACGCTACAATGATTTGGTAGACGGAAGGAGAGCTTATGGTAAGGGCTGCCAGAAAAAACATCGTCCTTGGTTTTTGAGACGTCAGTATAGAAGTGAATCGACGGCAGAACTTTGGGATCTCTCTCCCAAAATGATACATTGGTTGTACATAATGATGGCGACCAAAAACTCTCCAACAGACAACGGCAAATAAGCTGCAGAAGTTGCACAAAGAATTGCCCGTCTTGGTATTACAGGTGCGATGCGCACCTGCTCTACGACAGCTCTGGAAGCTATTGTCGGCCTAACACCCCTACCGATCTTCATCAGGAAGATGGCTGCTAGATATGCCATAAAACTGTAGCTGAATTATGAGTATAAACTAGGTGACCTAGTGGGACATCTTTTGAGTATCCTTCAACTCAATTCCTTTTGGGAAACTAACGTTGGATCTGCACTTCACAACTCGGCTTAGTTAACGTCGGAGCTGTGTTTTCTATGTCTGTTTTTTTATAATGGTAAGGAATTTTAGAGTAGATCTGAGCAACATTCGTGGGCTCAGATCGAATTTTTTTTCTGTGTACGTCCACGCCGCCAAATATAGACCAGCTGTTTTGGCTCTTTGTGAAACACAGGTGGGTCAAAATTCCGATCCTTCGGAATTCGATCTGCCTGGATATAGCATTGAGCCATTATTCTTCCACCATCACGGTCTCGTTGTATATATACGTAGTGATGTAGCCTACCAAATTCTCCCACAATACGGCCAATGTTCCAATTCGGAATTTAATTTCTTGTGGCTGAAACTCCATGTCCGTAGACAGTTAATCCACTACTGTTTCATTTATAGAAGTCCAAATATTGACAGCAATTCAACTTATAATGAGTTTGATGCGCTGTCAGACTCCATCCTAAGAATTGTATCCCTGTACCCACATTCTGAAATCGTCATTGCGGGCGATTTCAATGTCCACAATTCTATTTGGCTTCGCCACTCTGGACAGACAACACCCGAAGGAAGGTATGTTGAGATTTTTTCTGAGGTAAATAACCTAACCCAGCTTGTGAATGAGCCAACTCGTGTTCCGGACATAACTGGCCATACCGCCAACACTCTGGACTTGTTCCTTAGTTCCGATCCTAATAAATACACGGTAAATGTATTATCGCCTCTAGGTTCGTCAGACCACTGTGTCATATCGGCCAATTTCTCGTACTCCAACCACAAAGCTAAAGAACAAACTCCAAAAAGAACAGTTTGGCTATACGAGAAAGCCAATTGGAATGAATTAAATAAGTTCTTTAGGAATCTTAACTGGTCGCTATGCTTCCTCGATAGCGATGTGGACGCCGCGGCTGATATGATTACTAATACAATTCTCCTAGGTATGAGAACTTACATCCCCCACAGGATAAAAGCTATTAGACCCAAGGAAAACGCGTGGTATGACTCGAGCTGTAAAGAAGCTATTAGGTTAAAGGAATTAAGTTTTCGGTCTTACAAGGCCAACCCAACTGAGGAAAACCGAAAAAAGTTTAAACGAGCCAGAAATGACTGCAATGCCCTCATTAACCGAGTTAAATTCTCCCACGACCAAAAGTTGAGGCAAAAAATACTACATTGACCCAAGGGTAGTAAAAACTTTTGGTCGTTCGTTAAAAACATTAAGAATTCGGCCTCGTCATCTATACCGACGCTCATTCATAACGACGCACCAACTGTCAGCTCCTTAGACAAAGCTAATCTGTTCGCTGCTCACTTTGCAGCAAACTCCACACTGCCAGATAGTGCTTTGTCTCCACCTGTACTTGAGAGCGTCGAATTTTCCATGGGACAAGTCCACTTTCGCACTCGTACAGTTGCAGGAGTACTCAAAGGTCTTAACATACACAAATCCGCTGGCCCAGATGGTATACCCCCTATTGTTCTGAAGAGGTGTTCTTCTTCGCTGGCAAAACCACTGCGTAAGCTTTTCCACCGATCCTACTCTTCAGGTCTCTTTCCGAGTAAGTGGAAAACAGCATTTGTCCAGCCCGTACCTAAAAAAGGCGATTCTTCTTCTCTCTCCAACTACCGTCCCATTGCACTAACGTCCCTTCTTTCCAAGGTCATGGAAACGCTGATAAACCGTCAGCTAATGAAATATCTTGAATCACGAAAGCTCCTCAATGACCGTCAGTATGGCTTTCGTGGCAACAGGTCCACTGGTGATTTGATGTCATATCTCACCGATAAGTGGAACCAATCTCTGCACCACTCCGGTGAAAGTAAGATTATTGCGCTTGATATTTCAAAAGCATTTGACAGAGTTTGGCATCAAGCTCTTTTGTCGAAAATGCGTGCATTTGGGATCGATGATACTCTTCTTCTATGGATTAGAAACTACCTTTCGGGCCGTTCAATTCAAGTTGTTTTGGACGGCTTCAAGTCCGAATCTCACCAAATAAATGCTGGTGTCCCCCAAGGCTCTGTTTTGTCTCCGACTCTCTTTCTCATTTTCATAAATGATCTTCTGTCTGCAACTTCTAATCCAATCCATTCCTTCGCTGATGACAGCACCCTCAGTTTTTCATATTCGGTCCCAAACTCACGACCCTGCTCTTCGGCCGTGGACGAAGAACGACAACGTATGTTAAACACATTAAATTCCGACCTTGACAGCATATTTAAATGGGGCTTAACCAATAGAGTGGAATTTAATGCTCCCAAGACTCAGTGCTGTCTTCTGTCATTAAAGCGAAACCCTACACATCAGCCATTATCCATGAATGGCACTTGCATTGTAGAAACCGAAAAACTTTCCATGCTCGGTATGTGTGTCAACAACAAACTCTGTTGGAACGACCATGTATTCGAAATCGCTAAGAATGCAGCGAAATGTTTAGGCTTCCTAAAGCGGTTTAAGAAATATTTCACCCCCTCTGATTTGGCTTCAATTTATAAGGCGTACATTCGCCCTAAGTTAGAGTATAACGCTCACATCTGGTCTGGTGCACCAAAAACCATATTGCACTTGCTAGATAGAATTCAAAAACGCGCGATAAGACTCATAGGAGACACGAATATTACAAGCAATTTTGCTTCGCTCGAACACTGTCGTAATGTCTCCTGCCTATCCCTGTTTTATCGATATTTCCACAGAAAATGCTCAGTTGAGATAGCCAATAGCATTCCTTCCCTTCTTCGTTTTAACCGCAATACTCGCCATGCCTCGAATGCTCATCAGTTTACCCTTAAGCCTATCTTCGGACGTACCGTGAAATTTAGAGATTCTTTTATGAGCCGCACAACACGTTTGTGGAATGCTCTCCCCGAGTCTGCTTTTCCTCTCAATTATAACCTACAGTCATTTAAGACCAATGTGCATCGGTGCCTCGTTTCCCCCTAACCCCTCTTCCTTAACGCTCACGCTATGTATAATGCATAAAAAGGGTAGTCATAACCCCTTTAGCGCGAGTAAATTATAAAAAAAAAAAAAAAAAAAAAAAAAAAAAAAAAAAAAAAAAAAAAAGAGACATGTTCTGCACTATGCCAGATATTATGGTCAGGCAACATTGCTTCGGTAGGTTTTTCGAAGTTGAAATATTGGACCAATGGTGTTCCAACACGCGACCCTAGAAGTCTGGTCTGGTTCACCGACTGATCTCTCTGGAGTTAGAGCTGGGGTCTTTGGACCCAACAGATAGGTTTCGGTACCTATGGGTACGACACCCACTGTCTTTAGAGCTGAAATCCATGCCATTGAGATCTGCGTCAGACACAATCTCCGTAAGGGGATCAAGGGTGCTAGAATACATATCTTCTCGTCCAACCTAATGAAGTCCGTAACTGTCAAATGCTGCTACGATACATTACAAGCCATTGCCAAACATAACAGGGTAAAACTCGGATGGGTCTCCGGACACCAGGGGATTGTGAGCAACAAATCTGCAAATGAGCTTGCAATGGCTGGCACAGAATCTGCGTTCATAGGTCCTGAACCTTATTGTGGCGTCAACTGGGCAACAGGCACAACGCTGATTAACGAATGGGAAAACAAACTTCGCCTAGACCACAGGACCAATGGGCCAGGTCTAAGACAATCCAAACGATTAATCAAGCATTATTCCTATAAGGAATCCCTTAACTTAGATAAGGAAAGTATTAGAAAGCTGGTGAGCTTTCTAACTGGCCATTGTGGCCCGAGATACCACCTTAACAAGTTGAACCTGTGCCAGGAAAAGGATTCTCGGTTATGCCTAGAGGAGGATGGAACTTTTGAACACATTCTTTGCGAATGCTTGGCACTACACTGGTTAAGGAAACATGTTTCCCACAAGGAGATACTTACTTCCGCGAAACTAAAAAGCTCCGCTACTAAAAACATACTTACTTTCATAAGGGAGGTAGAACGTCTTTTAGATTAAGATTTTTCACGTAGCCGTGTCATTGCCACGCGGACATGGGTTGTACAAGAGGAAAAAAAAAAAAAAGAATTGACTCATCTTCTAAAAATGATCCTCATTCCAGAGTGATCTGGAAGAGATGGTGACGAGAAAGTTCTTGTCAAAATGTAGACGTGGGATAGTGTAGTCTGTGTTTTCAGTAGCTTCAAGGTGAACGGCACTCGCTGCCATTTGCTTCCTAAATATATGAAGGGGTATCAGATGAAACATGATGTCCAGTGCCGCAGAGGGAGTTGTACGTAGTGCTCCGCTTAGGCAAATACGTCGCTTTGTCAGAGAAAGTTAAGCTGATACTACTGAGAGAATGACGGGTCGACTAACAGAATTTTATATTTCCTGGAGAAGAGTACCAGTTCTGTTTTGTGGGGGGTTTACACCCAAACCACACCGGACCGCTCAACTAGCTAGCTTGTTTAAAGCGTTTTGTAGAAGCTCCTTTAGAGTATTTAGATGCTTTCGCGAGACAGCTAAAGTAACTCCATCTGCATAAGCAATCGCCGTGCATCTTTCGGAATTATCAATAGTTCGTTGACAAGAGGGATAGTGCCTCCACATCTTCTAGTAGACATCCCACCCAGCTTAGAGTTATTAATCTGACCATTTAGCAGTAGATTGATCAATTCGCAAAGTGAGCTGTCGACCTTCGGGTCTGACAGTGCATCATTGACATTGTTGAAAGCGCCTTCTATATCCAGGAAAGCAACCATTGTGTACTCTTTATGAAACATGGAATATTCATATACCGAAACTGTTAAAGACCTTCAATTTAATGTCAGACCTCCCGTCTAATTACCATCTGCACAAATTCACAGCTCTATCCCCGGCTAATTTATACATGTGTTGAAATATGCAATGACAGCAATGCGAAGCGAAAGTACAGCGACAATGTTGCATTCAAAACTGCCTCGTTGCCCGTCAAGCAAATTATTCACATTGCACCAAACATAAATATTACACGAGCTAGAGAGGCCCTTTCCTTCCTACATCTGTACACCAATTCTAGCCCTGGCACACACCACATTCATCATTAAAACGAAACAGGCGAACGCCCCATGCATTTCGATTAAAATATTTTTCACTTTGACAATGACATACCCCCCGGATGATGCAAAACACAACAATAACCTTGGCATCTGATTGCTGCTGCAACTGAGAGGAGTGCGCCCGCCGCACTCGCATTTCAGCATCTCAGTGCAGCGGGCGTTCAAAGTGCACATTACCCGTCACACCAACAGCAAGTAGCAGCAACTTGTAGACGTTTCTGTGAATTCGAATCCGAAGCCCCATGTGAGCAGCGCAATTAACGTCACACTATCAAGCATCACACACCGACTTGACAGCGAGTCACATGTGGAGTCTTCGAGTCGAACCAGGTACCAGAAGTGTCATTACTCGCAGCTGTCACTTTACTGTGAAATGTTGCTGATTACGCTTTGTATGTGCAACTTAATACTGCCTACTGGCAGTCTCCCCTCACCCACACGTAGATTCTCCTTCGCCCCTAATGAGGGCAAAATTAAATTTTAATTAATTTCTCCCTGCGTGAGGTTATGTATCGCCTTAAGCTGCAAACACATGCCGATGGTGACGTGTACACTCAATTGATGAACATTTATTTTGACAAATGGCGCGCAAGAGAGCAGCCATCAGCTAGAGTAGCAAACATTTGGACCATGACCGGCCTCCGTAGGTCCAAAAATAGTCAACTGGGTTGTAAAGTTTTTTTTTTTTTTTTTCTTTCTCGTATCCATGTCATGTTTGGATCGATCTACTCTGCACGACATACGTCAAGAGGTGGAGGCTACCGGAGGAACGTTTATTTACAGCCACTACCCTACTGGTTTCAGGTGTCCATTTGAGCGATAAATTGCATTTTATTTTGGAGAGGAAAATATATCCACTGTTCTCTGTGTATGTGTGTGTGTGGTGCTTACCTGGGAAAGAGAAGAATAAGAAAAAAACGAAAAATTACTAAAAGTCAATTTGGAAAATGAGAAAATGGTTAAAACAGAGAGAACAAGAAATAAATATGATGCCAAGGTTACACAACAGATTTGAAATGGTATTTGACATAATTGGAAGTCGGTTGGTTTTGTCTTGTACGGGGACTGACAGACAGGGATACGAAGGACGATTGGAAGGAAATCCATTTTTAGGTACAGCCGGCGGAACCAATTACCTGGATATGCTGCTGATTGCTTCAGTCTGTTGAAATGTAAACGCAGAGGTGTGCTTTCAGTGATTACTGCCGTCGAAATTCGGGGAAACGGAAAATGTATCTCTCACACAATTGCGACATACATTTCGAAAACAAATAAGTTGTCAAAGCTTTAAATTTAAGGGATTTTTGATTGGATTTTTGAGGGAAGTATTTAAGGTATCCCAAGTGAAGTTGGGACACAACGTATGATATATTTTTGATCCTTGACATTTATTCACGTCAATCTAGAAAAGGTACGCATTCTCTGTGTCGAGGTCAATTAGAAGGAATTAGGAAGACTACGCAGCATTAAGAAAACTGTAGCAAAACTTGAGATACACAGCTGCAGAGAGCTCTGACATAGAATTGCACTGCCTGGAGAAGCTTGATGATTGAAGAAGGTAGCGATGATAAAGATTGATTGATGCCAACGCTTAAATTCAATATATAATGACAAATACATAAAAACAGATGTGAAGCCACGCCCAGATGGCGTGTAGGCACTGCGAACAAAGCGATCTATTGTGCCATAGCCCACTTTTCAGGGCAGCAGTACTTCCACTCTCCTTATGAAAGCTATGGTTACGGCTGCGGAGGAAGCTTCTCCTAATTCTACACAGAGCTACGCACTCACACGGTATGTGTTCTGCGGTTTCGTCCTCTTCTAGGCAGAGGCGGCAGGTGATATCCTCTGTAATTCTCATTTTGTTAAGGTGATAAAGTAGTTGACAGTGACCGGTAAGGAAGCTCACAAGCCTTCTTATGTCATTTCTGCCATATTTTAGGATATCATCTGCCTGTTTTTGGAAGGGTTGGACAGCTCTTTTAGCTTGCCTGAGGCCTTGGGAGTTATTCCAGTGGGAGATGCACATGTTGCGTTCCCAAATGTTTAGGGTCAGGCGGATTCAGATATTCCGCAGAAAGGTTCAGGTCCAGTGAACAACTCAGAGTTCCCTTTCCTAGCTAGCAGGTCTGCAGCATCGTTGCCGTCAATATGACGCGGTACCCACCACAATTTCACTTTATTGTATCGGGCCAAGTTTTATAAGCTGTCGGAGCAGCTGAACTGATTTTGAACTGATCAAGTGGGAAATCAGTGCTTTAAGCGCCGCTTGGCTATCGGTGAGTATGTGGATAGAGGCACCTTTGATGTCTAGGCTCGGACTGGAAAACACTGGGACATTTTCCAATTAATCTTGAAATTTTATAATTGGGTCCATACACACCGGCGCCAACTCCTGAATCCATTTTTGATCCATCGGTAGTTACTTACTTACTTAGGTGGCGCTACAGTTCGGGGTGAACCTGGGCCTCAACCAACAAGCCTCTCCATTTAGCTCGGCCTTTAGCTAACTGCCTCCAGTTGCGCACTCCAAGTTGGTCGAGGTCCCCTTGAACTTGTGCGCGCCACCTACGGCGATGATTCCCGTTGAGTTCTTCCGATAATGTCTGTATCGTCGGCATATGCAAGCAGTTGTACAGACTTGTGATAGATTGTGCCTCCGGTGTTGGCTTGTGAGTTCCGCACAATTCGTTCAAGTACAATGTTAAAGGAGTCACATGACAGCGCGTCACCTTGTCTAAAACCTTTTTTGACATCAAAGGTCTCGGTGAGGTCATTACCGACCTTGATGGAGCAGCGAGCGTTCTCCATCGTCAGCCTGCACAGACGGACAAGTTTGGCAGGGATGTCAAAACTAGACATGGCTCTATAAAGCCCTTCTCTATAGATTCTGTCATAGGCGGCCTTGAAATCGATAAAAAGGTGGTGAGTATCGATTTGGAATTCTTGTGTTTTCTCCAGGATCTGCCGAAGTGTGAAGATTGTGGACTTTCCTGGCCTGAAACCGCACTGATAGGGTCCAATCAGGCGGATCAGTAGAAATGCGGTGAAGTGGGAGGGTTATGATCCCTTGTTTTCGGATCATAACATCGCTGATAAAATAAAAGGAAGAAGAAGAAGGGTCCAATCAGGCTGTTGATAAAAGGTTTCAGGCGTTCACACAATATCGCAGAAAAGATCTTGTATGCGATGTTGAGGAGACTGATGCCTCTGTAATTGGCGCAATTGAGGGGGTCTCCTTTCTTGTGGATCGGGCAAACGATGCTGAGATTCCATTCATCAGGCATACACTCGTCTGACTAAAACTTACGAGATAAGTTGGTGTATGCACTCTACCAATTCATCCACAGCTGCCTTGAAAAGTTCGGCCGGTAAGCCGTCAGGTCCAACAGCCTTGTTGGATTTCAACTTCGTTTTGGTCAGGTGGACGGAAATTTTGACTATCATCGTCTATGTTGAATGGTTCATTCTGTCTGTCAGCGGGATGTTGGTTTTCGTCGCCGTTATACAGTCTGGAGAAGTAGTTTTTCCATATTCTCAGCACCGACTGTGATTCTACTACGAGGTTTCCATTTTCATCTCTACAGGTTTCTGTACGGGTATTGCTCCTCTGACACGTTCTTTTTACCTTTTGGTAAAACTTCCGCACATTGTTCCTGGAGTATAAACTCTCAATATTCTCAAACGCGGGCTTCTTATGCTCTTTCTTCTTCTTTTGGAGAAGCCGATGTCCTTCCAGTCTCTTTTGCTCGGAGAGCTCACGAGCAGCTCTCGTCTTCCTTTGCAGCGCCGCTTTGTATGCCTCTTGTTTTGCTGCATGCACTCGCCGGCATTCTTCGTCAAACCAGGGGTTTCGCGGTGGTGGGCGAGCGAGACCCAGCACATCAGTCGCGGCGTTTCTGATGGCATGTTTGCAGCGTTGCCACTGGTCTTCGGCACTTGATGCTGGCGGCATAGGGGTGATTCAGAGATTTCGGGATACGCGTTCAGCGAAGAGTCTGGTGGTCTCTTGCGATTGTAGCTTTTCGACGTTAAGTTTTCTCACAGTGATTCTTCTTTGTTGCTCAGATTGGGATATCCGCATGCGTACCTCGGCTACAACAAGGTAATGATCCGAGTCTATGTTGGCCGCTCGGAAGGTCCGGACATCCAGAATACTGGAGGCATGCCTTGCGTCGATCGCAAAATGATCAATTTGGTTGATCGTTACATGATCATTGGACCGCCACGTCTGCTTATGAATATCGAGATGAGGAAACCATGTGCTTGCTATGGTGACATTTCGCTCCACAGCGAGTCCGTTATCCGAGGTGGTGTTGTCTAGGCTCTGCTTACCGACTGCCCTACCAAAGACGTCCTCCTTTCCTATTTTGGCGTTAAAATCGCCCAATACGATTTAAACGTCGCATTTAGGACATTGCTCGTACGTTTTGTCGAGCTCGTAGAAACACTCTTTGGTGGCAGGGTCCATTTCTTCCGTGGGGGAATGAACACATATTAGGCTTATGTTAGCGAATTCAGCCTTGATCCGGATAGTCATAATACGCTCGCTTACGTGTCGGAAGCTTAAGACTTCTTGCCTAAGTCTGCCGCGTATGACAAATCCGCATCCGAATAAGCGTTGTCTGTCGCCTCAATCACCGTAGTAGATGTCACAGTTTTTTATCTTCTTTTTGCCCGCCCCATCCCATCGCACTTCCTGGATGGCGGTAATATCTGCTTTATAGCAGTCTAGGGCCTCTGCTAGTTGTTCGGCTGCACGTGGTCTGTAAAGGGACAGAACATTCCACGTACAGATCCGAAGGTCGTTGTCCTTATTTCGTTTGCTGGGTTCGTCATTAGTTGAGTCATCCTTATCCGAGGCTTTTGGTTGTTTCGGAACCATAGATTTTTTCGTGGTAGGGAAGTTACCCCGACGGCACAACCCCTAACCTGGAGGGCCAATTCCTTAATTATTCCCCTACAACGAAGGGCCAGGTACACCGGTGCCAGTAGTCCACTACGGGAGTATGAGCGCTGCCGTTGGCCCATTAAGGGCTCCTCCGCCACCATCTCTATTCCAATGTCCTGACCAACATTAGAAATTCCTTACCGACCTGTGATCCGAATACGTCGAAGCAGCTCGCGCAAGGTATTCACTAAGTTCAACCTAACTGGAACTATAGACGCCACTGTTGACTCTGTCTAGAGAATTCGTCCGCTGTCGCCTGGAACAGGAATAAGTGCTCCAGTGGGAAAGCACTCTCCCCCCCTCTCTCATCTGCTGCCACCAAGAATCCGCCAAACGGGGTTTGTTACCCACTTCTTGGATTAAGGTACTAGGCACCCGGCTGTCACCGTGTGGAGGTTGAGAGTAGGAGTTGGTAGGCATCAGCTGAGTGAAAACGCTTGTGTTTTCATATGATCGCATGCACTACCGTTTGACCAGCCCCTGATGGGTTACTTTAGCAGCCCTAACCAGCTTTTCCAGATCACCTATTGTAGAATGACCTTTCCAAATCCACGCTGCATTTCAAATAGGTCAGTTGCTCTCTCCACCGCTACATTGATTCGAGGCGTCAGCATTCTCTCGAGGGGTTTTCCTGCTGTGTCCAGCTAATAAGGCAATTTAGTAAGGCAAGCTGCCTTATCTCGAACAACTAAAGAGACTCTATATAAGAGTCTGATAATCCCAGACAGATGAAGATATCATCGGTGGCTTTGAGAGAAAAATTTATCGTCAGATATTCGGTCTCATTTGCGTTGACGGGTTTTGGAGGAGAAGATTCAATGACGAACTTTACGATCTGTACGACTGCGTGTTGGACGTTTGAGATAGCTAGGACATGTAGAGCGGATGGACACCAATGGTCCGGCCCGCAGAGGCTTCAAATGTTATCCGGAGGGACGACGCAGCAGAGGGCCTCATCGACGTAGGTGGCGCTGGAAACACGTTCAAGAGGACACTATGTATACATTTTTATTGATGTAAGAGCCGTTTGAGGTAATAAGATATGACATACACATCCATTTCAAACGAAAGGTCTTCTCATGCTTACCTGGCCGAACCGGACGATGTAGGTGCTGGAGAGGAACCTGTACCTGGTAATCTCCAAGTCTGAGAAGAGTCAGAAAGGAGGCGATTAGAAAATCCTTCTTCCATGAACTAAGACACCTAGATCTAAACATCGTCTTCAGCATTTCAATTATTTTCTAGCCCACAAAAGATCCATTGGAATCCGAATAAAGCGTGCGGTGCACTTAACCCAACAATCTGATCATAGACTATAAGGCGGCAAGTAGAAATAAGTATTAAACGACGCAATATGTATTAAGATAGTTCTGAGGAATTATATGCCTGAGAAATCCATTAATTGAAAATCTGACCTCGTTACTTGGTGTCTTAGAATTCGGTTTGAATGCGCTCACCCAACTTTCACCAAACCTTCTATAAATAACAAAATGAGTAATCTAGCACTCTGCATGTTAAATAAATTGCAATTCACTTTGGTTTCCTGTGAAGTTGTCTCGAAATAAATTCGAAAGCCTACCATGGCATAAATAAATCTTTCCCGAAGCCCACCTGCGTTCATACATCCGTACCTAACGAAGTAAATCAACACCAAATGGTGTATCTCTTCACTTGATGAATAGGGCTTTTATCATCGGCAAACCTATCCACAAAAACCGTAACTATTTCTTTTCTCTCCCTCCTTATCAATTCTCACTCTCTTCAAACACAAACAGTTTCATTCAACAGACCACCCAACCGACATACAGTCACTTGGAGACAGCAGGCCGACGAATAACCCTTGAAATTAGGCTGCAGTCTAAAAGGCTCAATTTGTTACGTTTTTACGTTCGGTTCGGTCCCCTATGAAATGTCGTTTTCTATCTCCTTATCGGGGGCAATTAAGCGCAGCAACAGCAAACACAGACAGTTGATGGGTGCTGTGTGTATGCCCACTAATCAGTCTTTTGTATCTGTCGACAAATTTCACCAAAATAACGCTACAAACTGTAACATCTTAATGACGAAACGACACGCAATTCGAAAATTGACTTTTGTTCATAGCACAGCCCCCCAATTGAAGGATCAAAGGCATACAGATACTTGTACATAACGAAACAGGAAGTCATCGAATGTGGTGGATACGACCTAAACAAACATTCACTTCAAAGTGATCACGTTCGTCGTGGTCGTTGTCTTCCACGCGAGGAATATTCCAAACACCAGCTGAATTGGTTCTTTCCTTAGAAGAAGCAGACGATGGAGAAAAAAAAAAAAAAAAAAAACCTCCGCTGGAGGCTCGGGGTAAAGATATGATAAGAATGACACCAAATGGGATGTGAATAGGATCACATCATCCGAGAACCGGGAATACCGAGATACGTGATATAATTTCATCTCCGTCCTCCCGACAGCAAACAGCTGGACCAGGGCAAGGCGACTAATAATTGAACAACAAAACTCGTGTGTACACGGTCGGCTCTCGAAAACGGGTTCATGAACTTAACCCTCAAAAAGTGTACAAACACACACCCATAACTATACAAAGTGCAACGTGCTCGTCAAGCAAAATTGGCTTCATTCGTCGGACGTCGTCGTTCCGTCCAAGCAATGGAGGAGGTACGAGTAATTGAGGAAAATAGACACAAAATGGGGAGAATGTTAAATGGAAAATGGAAAATCCCATCACCTAACTATATTTACTCTATACGAGTACAACTGTCTGTCAGTTGGTCGGTCGTTGGTCGGTGTCGGCCCGTTTGAGATGCATTACCGTGGTGGTGCCGCCTTTGCTGCTTGAGAAGAATGACGTCCACATACCGTGCCTCCAAGGCTTGATGGCGGCATTGCTCACTGTATGCTTGCTCACTCTGGATGTCGTGTTGTGTGTGTCTGTGTCTGGTAGTACGTGACAATTTCAAATTGGATCTTATTTAAGGGATTTGTGTGTAACGACCAAGGGCGGGTTTTGGAAATAAGTTTGCACGAAAGGAGCAAATAATAGATACTACGGGAGAGAGATGTATCTGCATCTAAAAATAAGTGCTAATGGGAAATGTGTGAATTGAAAGAGGTTTTCCGCCAGATAATGGTGTGATGATGATGATGTGCATGGTACATGAGTCATCTGCTATCGGAGATGTTTCCAAACATCACGCAGACAATTAAAAGTTATCCGGATTTTAGAGAAGATTCGTTCTTTTTTTAGTGCCTTCGACAGCCAAGGAAATCTCCACCAACCAACTAAAACGAAGCATCAGAGCCAATAGCTATACCATCGAGTAAGCAGAAACTTTAGGGGAAGAAAATATGTAATATATGTAGAATAGCTGCCCCGTTGTACTACGTCGAGAGGAACTGAGAAATCGGAGTAAATAGCACAGATTCGAAACCCAACGGACAACAACGAGTTTCAGCCTGGAGTACTATGGACTCAATCCAGTGTAAAAGTCTATGTTGTGCGAGCTATTCCAACTTATGGTTCGTTAGATAGCATTCAAGCCTCACCAAGATCTAGAGGTCACCGTCCATTGGGATCATTGGATCGTTAAGGACAACATCCACAGTGGCAGTGGAGCTCATGCTAAGTCACATTCCGCTGAAGTAGGATTCTGTTCATCTGCACCATATGGTCATGCCTCCATCCTATCCAAACGGGAGGTCGCAAATAGACATCACATGACTCCGATGCAGACATTTGACAGTAGATTCAATATCAGAATTCCTGACAGCAATAAGGAATTGGCCTCCTACCCTGACGGTTCCAAAATGGATGTCGGTTTGGAGCCGGTGTTTACTGCAAACAACTAGGGGTCAATCCAGGCTGCGAAAATCATCACCAAAGGTAACATCATTGGTAGGCAGCCGTTAAGATTCTGTAATCCATAGTAATTAAATCAAAACTTGTAAGAACCTACAAACGGCATTTTAATGAAGTATCACGAGCCAATAAGGTAACCCTATTCTGGGTACCAGGGCATATGTATATACCGAGTTATGGAAAGAATCTTCTCTGTGGCATAATCACAGGACACTGTGCCATTGGTGTTCATGCAGATCGTGTCGGCGTACCTAACAACGACTACTTCAGAAACTGAAAGGACGATGAAAAAATTGATTTGATTGTTCGCAACCAGCTGTGCGAATGCCCTGCCATCGCCGACAGAAGAATGAAGGTTCATGGTAGTTACTTCTTCACTGAGCTGGAGGTCAAATTGTGCTGAAAGATCTCCTGAGATTCATAAAAAAAGATTGGCAGAACCATACAGAGAATTACCCATAGTACAATCCCAAGTGCACCATTTAGACAGTCAAATATGGCGGTGGGACCATAATGGTGGCCAGAGAGCAAACCCTGGTTTACACATTTTATTGGAATTTCTTTGTCTTTCTAAGAAAGCCAAGCGAACACTTCAGTGATGAGCACAGTACCAACACTCACCACATCAGCATTGAGGATCTGCCACCTGATACGAACAAAGGCCGGACACTCGCAGAGATAATGTTCCGGAGTGTCGTCGCTCTCTCCACAAGCGTCGCAGATTGTAGTGTCACTTAAGCCCAGCACGTTAAGGTGCTTGGAAAAAGCGAAGTGGCCTATCACGATGCCAATAAGTTGTCTGCAGTCTTTTCTACTGAGAGACAGCAAGAATGCCGCTGATTTCTTACAGACGTCCGGGAGCATTCGTTTAGTCAACCTACTTCCTGAAGAGTCATGCCAGACACAAGTTCATGAGAAACCCAATAGTTAATGGAAGCCCTAACCGAGGACGCATGGAGACTCAACGCGCGTTCGGGACCTGAGAAACCCTCCTTTGAGCCTTGCCTAGAGATCTCATCGGTGATCTCATTCCCCAGGATCCCAGCATGACCTGGGACACAGATGAGAGGCAGAGAATTCAGCCTTGCCACCGAGTTTAAAGAGTTTTTGGTTTCAACAACTATTTTGGAAGTGGTTAAAGGGTTAAACTTAGCCTGACAAATACTACGGCCCTTCCACCTGTTCTTCACAACATAATTCATGACCATTAGGATTGCATAAGTTTTCGCTTGGAAAACAGACGCAAATTCGCCTAATGAGAAAAGAAGTCTAATGGTGTCGTCTTCCACGAAGACACCAGCGCCTGACCATTGACTGGTGTTGGAGCCGTCCGCGAAAATACGACTGCATTCCATTCCTAGCTCAGACTCTGACCGAAGTCGGTCCTAAAAACAAGCAAAGTTGACTCTAAATGTGCGTATCAGCTGAAGTTCTGGTGTCATTGAAGCAGACGGCATACCCGTGAAACCGGAGTCGTAAGATATATGGTAGGTCGGGCGAGCTCATCAAGAATCTAGATAGTGCAGCCCGTGATATAAGTATCAAGAGGAGGTAAGTTCAGCAAAGCCAGACGTACTCGGAAAAGCTCCCGTGCACTTTCACCTTTGTATAATCACATCTATACTCTCCTGGTCCATTCTATCATACAGCTATTCGCTTGAGATACGATTTCGTAATATTTTTCTTAGACAGCGATTAGCTGTCAGCAGTTTTATTTTAGACACTGACGGTCACTTTGGGGGGGGGACTGCAGTCATATAACAGCACATCAGAGCGGAACATTCGCAGTAAGCTGATTACATCACTTTGGAAAGCCCTTTTATATTCAATTTCATCACAAACTGGCACGTGTCTGATGAAGTCTCTTTCTAGGCACACTAATCGGGATTCCTATCGGTTTATCCTCGAGGCAGAACTAAATCGTGCTTTGAATCCTATACATACCATTCCAGAGTTGGCAGAACACCTTCGAAAAACGATTTCCGTCGCTTATGAAGGCAGTTGTGCCGAAACACAGAATAGGACCAACCGCGACGCCCCCTGGTGGAATAAGCGTCTTGAGTCGCTTAGGCGTGAAACTAGGAAGCTATTCAATAGAGCTAAAATCAATGGCGATTGGTGCCTTTACAAAGAAACTCTAACAAGTTATAACAAAGAACTTAGAAAATCTAAACGCGAATCTTGGAGAACTCACTGCGAACGTATCGAAAGCTTCCCCACTGCGGCTCGCCTTCAAAAGGCCCTAGCCCAGAGTCACTCCAAGCATCATGGCTCCCTAAAGAAACAAGATGGGAAATTCACCAGCAGTCCGGAGGAAACCTGTCAAGCCTTACTTGATACCCACTTTCCAGGCTGTATATCCGATTGTGCTGTCTCTCCAGAACACCTGAGGAACGACGTTCTCATTGCTTCTACACGAGACTATAGCCTATCTGGCAAAATCTTTACTGCCAACCATATTAGATGGGCTCTATCTACCTTTAGCCCATTTAAATCACCAGGTATAGATGGCATATTTCCCTGCCTACTACAACAAGGAGCAAACCTGTTAATTCCTACCCTTATAAGAATTTTCAGATCCAGCCTTACACTAGGCTACATACCAAAAAGTTGGAAGAAGGTTAAGGTGGTCTTCATTCCAAAGGCGGCAAAGCAAGTGGAGCAATCGCCTAAATCCTTTCGACCCATTAGTTTCAGTTCCTTTCTCCTAAAAACGATAGAGAAAATTGTCGATCATCATATAAGGGAAAAGTTCCTTATACATGATCCTCTGCATGCAAACCAATTTGCTTATCAACCTGGAAAATCTACGGAAACAGCCATTCATAGCTTAACATTATTGATTGAAAAATCATTAGCTGCCAAAGAAACAGCCCTATGTGCCTTCATAGATATACAGGGAGCATTCGACAACACTTCATATGAGGCTATCAAAAAGGCTATGATCAGGAAAAATATCGCTCCTCTGATCATAAACTAGATCCTAACCATGCTATGCAGCAGGAAGATAAGAATCGAGTGCGGAGGCTCGCATAAAATTATAACAGCTACCAGAGGTTGCCCGCACGGAGGAGTCCTCTCTCTCCTGCTCTGGACCTTAGTTATTGACGAACTCCTAGAGCTACTTGACGTGAAAAATCGGGTTAGAAAGTACAGAGATACGCAGACGACATTGTCATCAGCGTCAGATGCAAATTTGAGGACATAATTTCTCAACTAATGCAATGCGCCCTCAATTTAACTTCCGATTGGTGCAGGACAAAGGGACTTACCATCAACCCCGGAAAAACTATACTTGTACCCTTTTCCAAGAAAAGAAACCACACACTCAAAGAAATTAGATTGGAAAACGTCAAAATCGACATATACAAGGAAGCGAAATACCTAGGTGTTATACTTGACAAGACGCTCACCTGGAATTCACACCTAAACAAGGTTACCGAGAAAGCGACAAGAGCAATGTTTATGTGCCAGCGCCTACATGGTAAAACTTGGGGGCTAAAACCCAAGATAATATATTGGACGTACAGCGCCATTATCAAACCCATGGTCACCTATGCATCGTTGGCTTGGTGGCCAAAAACCTTACAGGTCAAGACTCAGGAACAGTTAAATAAAATACATCGTCTAGCCTGTCTGAGTATCACAGGAGCAATGAGAACGTGCCCTACGGCAGCAATGGGAGCAATGCTTAGCCTCACACCGTTGCACCTTGCAGCACAAAAAGAAGCTATGCTGAGTGCTCTTAGGCTACCCAAGATCTCGGACCTTAAAATCAGAAACTTTACAGGCCATTTGAAGATTCTAGGTTATATTCAAAATGACCCTATTCTCAAAATTCCAGCTACTATGATCAAGAAATACCGGTTCTCCAGGAAATTCAATGTGGTCATAGGTGACCGCCACATATGGAGGAATGAAGGACTTGTAGTCTTACCAAACTCTCAAACTTGGTACACAGATGGTTCCAAATTGGAAAATGGTAGCGCTGGCGCAGGGGTTTATGGGCCCAGGTTCCAACGTGCGGCAGCGCTTGGGAAATCACCAACAATATTTCAGGCGGAAGTCCATGCGATCGAGATCTGTGTACGAGAATGTCTGCGTAGAAGAGTCAGTCAAGACAGGCAAAGAAGTTCATTAATCTCAACCGCTGCAAGGCTAAAAAGCTACTCGAGCTTAGGAAAGCAGACCTAAGAAACTTAACAGGCCCACTCAGGTACCATCTGCACAAGATAGGAGTAGCAGATACAGACGAATGCCGGCTATGTGGAGAGTAAAAAGAGACCGCGTAACATATTCTTTGTGAATGCCCTATAGCCGCAAGAAAAAGACTTCTCCATATCAGAAGGGCTTTATTACGTCCCTCTGACTTCTGGAATATTGAGCCTGGAGCTTTGTTGAGGTTTATCAAGAGCCTTAACCAAGTTCTCAGCTAAACACCGGGCTGGCACAATAGATCTTATAGGTCGCAGTGCGTATAAGGCCCTAGTAAAGTAAAGTAAAGTAAGCTGATTACATTGTTTCTCTATATTTTAGACAGCACACCGAATATTGCCTTCAGATTTGCGCCTAACTCGGTACTACCGTCAATCGGGATGATATTTCCAAGGTAAAGGGAATTATTTAATCTAACGATTGGTTGCCCAGCAATGCTAATATGAGTTGTTGATGAGTTCGATGAAAGACTCTGCCACTAAGCCAGTGGTCATTTGGTACAAGTCCAGGATTCTGTTCAGCAGAAGACAAACTTCGTCAGCATAGTGGAGGTGTTCGAAATAGGTTGTAAGGCTCCATTGAATTTCGCAACTTCTTGTCGACAGAGCGCTAATTAGCACCAAAAAGATTAGTGTTGATAGTATGCAACCTTTTGGAACACCGATTCGGATCGCAAGTTCTTCCTACAATCTACCCCTACGTAACTCGCGACATTTCGCACCTTCATAGCTTGCCGCCTTATTCGGCTTGAGTGGTTTAATCGCGGCAATGATTTTATCCTTATTTGGAGGCGTGATGCGTTTTGAAATTCTGGGCATCGAACTGATCTTGGGGCAAACCTTCGCCCACAGTGCTCTTCCAAACAGAGGAAGAGTGCCCCCTCCATCTCCTAATATGATGCTCATCAGAAATCATCTTACTCATGAACAAGCTTACTTATTCTCGGAAAAGTGCATACGAAGCCGTTTGATCAGAATGACCAGCACTAGTACCAGAAAGAGATTGCAGCTAGGAATGAGTGAGGAGTGATAGGATTTAGAAAAGGAAATGGAATTAAAAATAAATCTTTGAAAATTGTTAAATCAAGGAAAATCCCGAAAATTGTTATCAAGCAGATAATCAAAGACTGTAATGAAGAGCAAAGGACTTAAAACGCTTAACTAGTGCACTCCGACTTTGATTGGGAACTCTTCGGTTACTCCAGCGGGGCATCTTACTCTTGTCTTTGCTCCTTCGTACATGACCATGATCATCTGTACATAGGTTTCTGGAATCCCTCGATCTATCAGCGCCACCCATATCAGGTCTCGTGGTTGTCTGTCGAATACCTTTTCAAAGTCAACCAATACAATATGCAAATCCTTTAAGGAATCACGATGTTTTTCCATTATGATCCTTATACTTTGGATTGCATTTGTGGTTGATTTACCCGCGACAAACCCGCACTGATTATCAGATAGCCGTATTATTTTTCGCAGTCGGCCACCTAATACCTAATACCCGCTCAACGATGGTAGTCACATGGTGTGTGACATCAGCTTGATCGAACGGTAGTTATCACAGTTTCGTGTACCACTCTTCCCTTTGTATACAGGGAGAAGGTAACTTTCCCTCCATTGATTCGGCATTGGATCACCTCTCACAAATTTGGAGATGAGAATTCTAAGCCATCTGAACCCGATGGCCCCTATCTTTTTCCACAACTCATAGGGCATCTCGTCTGGCCCGACCGCTTTTCATTTTTTGGAGTATTTGACCGCCTCACTAACTTCTTCAACTGTAATGTCGGGTATTTCTTCACAGTTAGGGGTGGCTCTTGGAAAGTATAGCCGGGGAAACTGTTCATTCAAAAATTTTTCACAGCACTGCCGCAACCTCTGCAGAATTTTGTCGTCATCCACAACAATCTGGCCATGAGCATTGTTAATGAACTTTGGCCAACGAATCTCCTCAGCATTTCTCCTTCTTTGGGCGGCTATTTTGAAGATGGTTGCGCTCTTGTTCATATTGTGTCTTCGCAGCTCCTGGATAGCCTGGTTTGCAGCAGCAACCGGGGAAGATATTGTCTCCAGCTACCGATACAGGCCCTCCGTACTCTCTGCTTGAAGCTGGGCGCACTTCTTCTTCGCTTTTTTCTTGCAACATTTGTATTCCATTTCGAGGCGAGCTTTTTCGTCACTGTTATTAGAGGGGCACTTTGACCAAGCTTTGAAAGCCGCTTTCTTCTCATTTATCACTTTCTTAGCTTCATCACTCCACCACCATGTTTCTTTGGCGTGTTGATGGTGGCCTTTTGAAGCTCCTAGCAGTGATTTGGCCTTCTTTAAGCAAGTTCGCTGTAGGGAATCCCACATATTTTGTGCTCTGCGCTCTTCATCCTTAACTCAGTTGATGGTGTGAGAGAAGTAATTTTTCATCACGAAAACAAAAGCCTCGCCTTTTTCTTAGTCCAGATTGTACCACTTGATTTTCTCAAGGACCCTTGTTTTTTTGGTTATCTTTGGTATCCTCATACAAATTTGTGTTAGCAGGAGACGGTGTTGCTGAGTTATCGCCTCTCCCAGGATCACTTTGCAATCTTTTACCCGAGGCTTCATGAAACTGCCTACCAAATGGTAGCCAATCTTGGTTTCATCTCCACCACTGCTGTAAGTGATCAGGTGCCGGTTTTGTTTGATGAACATGGTATCTAACACGATAAAAACGTGTGATTTGCACATGCTTAGGATGTCTTCACCTGGTGCCGTATCCCAGTCCTCCATGGCAGTCTTCATAGTCTTCGTTTGACTTCCCGACATGTCCATTCAAATCTCCTCCAACAAACAGAAACTCTGCCTTTGGGATATTCTTAAGGAGATTGTGGAAATCTAGCCAAAATGCATCTTTATCCCTCTGATTGCCCCCAAATTGGGGAACATATGCACTGACAATATTACACACCTCTACTTGTATTACTAGTTTGAGACACATAAAACGGTCGCTGGAATTCGAAATGCGCAAGACGTTACCAAGTAGCTCTGTCGCAAGGATGATACCATTCCGTTCCTAGCCTTTTCCGTTCCGTAGTAAAACATCTGTAATCTTTTGTCCTACCGTCCACGAAACGCGCCCGATTTCCGGTGTTTAAGCCATTACCATCGTCGACAGCAAATACAGCAGAGAAGGCAAACGGGCAAAGTACAGAGACTAACACCGAGAGCCAGCATGAGAATGTAGGCTCCAGCACGTCCCAAGCTATTCCGTACGATATGTGACAACAACAAAATCGAGACAAGTGGTCCAGCTGCCAAATAGATATAGTTCCTCTTGAAATGTATTACTTTACAATTGTTCAATAATAACATAAGAATATTTCTTTGCCTTTATTTATAAAAATGAATTACCGCTTTGAATTTAAATGAGTTACTGATCAGTCATCACCCTTGCCTCCGATAATATCGGCCAACGATTCAAAAATTGGAAGGTGTCAAGCGAACGATCATTCTCGGATCACAGGTATCTTCAATTATCTTTATACGTAGATTCTATTAGCCCGCCAGTTTTTAGGAACTACCGCAAAACTGAGTGACTCAAGTACAGGTCAACTTTAAGCAATTTAGTTACCTCAGATCACCTTAATCCCCCCTGCAACCCCCAAGAACTTGATCGCGTGGCTGAGGACTTAACCTCAGCCTTAAATATAGCAATGACTTCTTCCTGCCCCTTGATTCAACCCAGGGGCAAGAAGAAGCCACAATGGTGGATTGCAGGGTTAGGTCCTTTAAGAAATAATTGTAGAAAACTTTTCAATAAAGCCAAAAGTACGAGAGACGCGCTAGATTGGGACTTGTACAAGGCATCCCTAAACATATACAAAAAAGAATTAAGGAAAGCCAAACGTAATTCTTGGAGACTCTTCTGTGGTAAAATAGAAGAAGCCTCTGAGGCATCTAGGCTGAGGAAGATTCTCTCTTCAAATCCAATAACACCCAGTTACCTTAAGAAAACTGATGGGTCATGGACGACTTCCAGCTAAGATTCGCTAAATTTACTGCTTGACACTCATTTTCCAAGCAGTTCCCAAGTTCTTAGCAATATGGTTTTCAGCAGATCTTCTGGCCAAATAACCAACTCCTCCAAACTGATTACACAGAGCAAACTCCATTGGGCACTACACAGCTTCAAACCA
This sequence comes from Brachypalpus laphriformis, assembly GCA_945910035.1. Classification (NCBI taxonomy): domain Eukaryota; kingdom Metazoa; phylum Arthropoda; class Insecta; order Diptera; family Syrphidae; genus Brachypalpus; species Brachypalpus laphriformis. The sequence goes on from OX246756.1 coordinate 44,713,855, forward strand.
TATAAATCCGCGGGACCAGACGGCATAATACCTGCCGAACTGCAGAAGTCATCGTATATAATCTTTCCGATGCTTGAGACAATTTTTAAAAGTTGTCTAGACCTGGTATACATCCCAAAGATATAAAGAGAAGTTAAAGTTGTCTTCATACCCAAAGCGGGTAAATGCTCTCACATAAATCCAAAAGATTTCAGACTGATAAATCTATCATCATTCCTCTTAAAAACATTAGAACGACTGATTGATATCCATTTACGCAACTGTATTGATAAGAAACTACTGACGGCGGCCCAACATGCATATTGCAAAGGAATATCAGTGGAGACGGCATTACACTCACTGGTGCGTAGAATAGAATATTCCCTGTTTCATAAGGAGCATACAATGGTTGCTTTTCCGGATATAGAAGGCGCATTCAACAATGTCAATGTATCAACGATAGCAGATGCACTATCAAACCTGAAGGTCGACAGCACACTTTGCGAATTGATTAATCTGCTGATAAATAGTCGGATTATCAACTCTAAGCTGGGTGGGACGTCTACCAGAAGGTCTGTCAGTAGAAGCACTCCGCAAGGTGATGTTCTTTACCCCCTTTTGTAGAATCCGGTGATCAATGAGCTCTTGATAATCATGGAAAGCGAGGGATGCACGGCGATCGCTTATGCAGATGATGTTGCTTTGGCTGTCTAGGGAAAGCACTTAAATAATCTAAAAGAACTTCTACAAAACGTTTTAAACAAGCGTACTAGATTGGCGGTTCGGTTTGGGTGTAAGCCCCCACAAAACTGAACTAGTACTCTTTTTCAGGAAATATAAAATTCCGTTAGTCGACCCTTTTTCTCTCAATGGTATCAGCTTAACTTTCTCTGACACAGCAAAATATTTGGGTCTCATCCTGGATAAGAAATTAAGCTGGAAACCGAATATTCAAGAAATAGTAAAGAAAGCTACAGTAGAACTTTTCTCTTGCAAAAAAGCTATTGGGAATAAATGGGGTTTACAACCTCGAATCACTCACTGGCTCTACATCTCGGTCAATAGACCGATGCTCACATACGGGGTCATTGTTTGGTGGACGGCCTTAGATACAGCTGTAAATCGCGATAATCTATGGAAGGTCCAGCATACAGCTTGTCTGTGCATAGGCGGAGCACTACGTACAACTCCCTCTGCGGCACTGGTCATTATGTTTCATCTGTTACCCCTCGATATATTTAGCAAGCAAATGACAGCGAATCCAGCCGTTCGTCTTGAAGCTATCCAACAGTGGCCAATAAAAGAATTTGGCCACGCTTCCATTCTGAATAAATTCAAAATCCCTCCCGAAAGCACGGACTACACCATCCCACGTCTAAATTTTGATAAGAACTTCCTAGTCACCATCCATTCCATATTACTCTGGAATGACGATGCTTTTTTAGAAGATAAGTCGGTTCACTTCTACACTAATGGGTCAAAAACCAAAGACGGAGTTGGTGCGGGTGTTTTCTCTGACAGGCTTTATCTTAAGCTCTCCTTTCGTCTTCCAAACCATTGTAGCGTGTTCCAGGCGGAAATAATGCCAATTAAAGAAGTCTTATCTTGGTTTACGAAATGTGATATCTGCTAGAGACATCCGCATCTTTTCAGACAGCAAAGCAGCAATTAAATCCCTGGAATCGACCTCTATAAATTCCTTAGTAGCTCTAGACTGATCGTCTCTTGCGGAGATGCCTGAGCAGTTCAATATTCACCTGTGTTGGGTGCCGGATCATAGGGACATTCCAGGGAATTTTAAGGCCGATGAACTCGCCAGAATAGGAAGAACTACAGGCATCTTGCCGGAAAAAGGCACCTTAGGTATACCAATCGCCTCTCACAAACTTAAATTTAAGCTAGATGCTGTCGAGAGTACAAATCTTAGGTGGACAAATGGATCAACATGTCTAGCGACAAAACAGATTTGGCCGAAGCTGGATCTAAAACGTTCTAAGAATTTGATTTCTCTCAACATATTGCATATCGTCGCTATAATAGGTGTCATCACTGTACACTGTCTAATAGGCATGCTACAAGGCTAGTCCTTTTTGCGAACGACTTTTGTAGAAGCTGCATGGATGAAGAAGAGGAAGAAACTATTACTCAACTTCTTTGTTTCTGCCCAGCTCTCTCCCGTAGAAGGAAGCTTCACCTAGGAGCTCTCTATTACAACGATTTAGGCAACCTGATAGATATCGATATTAAGATCCTCCTACGCTTCCTAAGAAGCCCAAAACGGTTATAGCAAGTAGGTAGAGAGATTTTCTTCTATGATCCAGGTGGTATCACAATGGACCTATTATTGGTCTAATTGTGTTGGCGATTCTCAGCTTGCAGCCACTTCAAACTAACCTAACCTAACCGACTGATCAATTGAATTATGTATATAGAAACCTAGATTTAACCCTCAAATTAATTAAAATGTTAAGATCTTAAGGAGGGAGGGATCATCTTTTATGTTATGTTAAAGAATTCACTTTTGCAAAGAGAACGCGAAATTACCCCACCCCGTGCAGCTAGTCCCAAATATCACACGGATGAAGAAGAGCTAGCACGCGAAACAAATGGGGTCTCAAAGAAAAGACCCAGCAAAAAACGAAGAGCCGGTTCTTCACCTGAAGTCGAGCCACGAAAACAAGACAAAGAAAAAGACTTGAAACAGAAACAAACTCACGACAAATTACGTCCCCCGCCTGCAATAAACGTCGTCGGCTTTACGGACTACAATAAATTGCATTGCCTTCTTAAGGGAACTGTGACATCGGAATTTAAAGTAACGTCATTCCGAAACAATGATTGGAAAATTAATGTAGTTGACTCTGACGGCTACCGAGCAATATCGAAAAAACTAAACGCGGAAAAGATCCAGTGGTTCACCTACGAAAATAAATCAGAAAGACCACTCCGTGTTATAGCAAGGGGTCTCCACCCCTCATGCACTAAAGATGACATTATAAACGACCTTAAAGGAAAAGGCTTGAAAATTATCGACGCAATTAATATCTTAAAGAAGATAAAGCAGAAAACGGAACAAGGCAATGAAATCTTGGTCAAGCATGGACTTCCGCTCTTTATGCTAACCTTCGATAGAAGCGAAAATATAGACGATATTTATAACGTAAAAAGTATTTTGAATATCGTAGTTAAAATCGAGCCTATGCGTACGAATACACGATCGATACCTCAGTGCAAACGCTGTCAAGGTTTCAATCACACCCAGTCGTATTGCCAAAAAGAACCGAAATGTGTGCGCGATACTCTCAAGAAACCGATACACCCGAACCCAAGCTTAAGAGATCGTAAAACCGATAAGCCCAAGACCGCTAAGCCAGTCAAAACGAAGCGACCGATAAAGGGAAATAAAAAAATTGCGCAAGAGAACGTCGCTGGTCCAAGTGCAGCGGAAAAACCGCCACAGGTTGACGCGAGATCGTACGCGCAAGTCGCGTCAAACGAAAACAAATTAAGATCAGCTACAACAGATCCGGTTAGCCAAATATTTACCATTATATTGGAAAAATTTGAGGAGCAAACCAAAGTTAATAAAATTATACTTGACAAATTGAGCAAGCTCGAGTTCAAACCTCGCAAGACAATCAAAAAAACATGAATATGAAACAGCTACTTAAGATACTAACGTGGAACGCAAACGGCCTTCTGAAAAAAATCGACGAGTTAGAAGTGTTTCTACGGAAAAATAACATTGACATATGTTTGGTATCGGAAACGCACTTAAAAAAGGGACTTAGACCCAAAATAAATGGCTACAGCGATTACCATGCGAATCATCCTTCGGAAAATGCGAGAGGCGGGTCCTCTCTTTACATCAAAGACTGTATTAAGCACTCCGAAAACATAGAAATAGAATTTGATTCTATGCAAATAAGCTCAGTCTCCGTAAAAATAAACCACTTAGACTACAACATCGGATCTAGTTACTTCCCTCCGGGATATAAGCTAGTAGAAGACGACCTCGTTCGTCTCTTTGACTCACTCGGACCTAATTTTGTCTTAGGTGGTGACTTTAACGCGAAACACACTTTCTGAGGATCCAGATGCAATTCGACAAAAGGCAGATTATTGTACAAAGCCAGCATGAAACGTGGGGTGAACTTTTTTTCGACAGGAAAGCCAACTTATTGGCCAACTGACAAAAATAAAATCCCTGACCTCGTCGACTTCTTTATCGTAAAAGGGTTAACTAAAAATTTTACGGAAATCGAAGAATGCTATGATCTATGCTCAGATCACTCGGCAGTCACTCTGAAAATAGGTGGAAGTCTAGTAAAAAAAGAAGGACCGCCTAGGTTAACTAGTAACAAAACTAACTGGGACGCTTTCAGAAGAGACTGCAAGGAAAATGTTGCTTTAAATGTACCGCTAAAGACACCGTTCGAAATAGAAGAAGAAATCGACAAACTCGTCGAAGCCATTCAGAGCTCAGCGTGGAAAAACACTCCTTTGCGAAAGACAGAAGCGCGGAACAATAAAGTCAAATACCAGCCTGAAATCGAAGACCTCATACGAGAAAAGAGGAGAGCGCGCAAGAGATGGCAACAATCCCGCGCGCCACCGGATAAAACTTATCTGAACCATCTTTGTAACAAGCTTAAAAAAGTGCTGCAGGACCTAAAAAATCACGAGACTTCTACTTACCTCGAGGGTTTGACCGCTGATAAGTATTCAAACTACTCTCTATGGAAAGCCTTGAAGTCCATAAGGAAACCTGTAATGCACTCGCCGCCAATTAGGAAAGCTAACGGGGAATGGGCAAAAGAAGATAAAGAGAAAGCAGAATTATTTGCCGATCACTTAGAGGAAACGTTCAAGCCGTTCGATGGACAACCGTTGATCGAAGATCCGAATGATAATATGGCACCCGACAACTTTAGAGTAAAAACCGTATCTCTGTCCGAACTTCGAATGACAATACAAAAATTGAAAAATAACAAGGCTCCGGGATATGATTTAATCACTGGCGAAATTTTGAAAGAGCTACCGAAAAAAGTGCTGGTTCAGTTGCTCTACATTATAAATGCTTCCTTAAGACTATTATATGTCCCAAGGCAATGGAAAGTCGCCGAAGTTATTATGGTTCCGAAACCGGGGAAATGTGCAAATGACAAGAAATCATATAGACCCATTTCACTTCTGCCAATAATATCTAAGGTCTTCGAGAAACTTCTGCTGAAACGATTGCAACCAGTAATTGAAGAAAGACACTTGATCCCGGATCATCAATTCGGGTTTCGGGTCAAACATTCCACAATCGATCAGGTGTATCGAATAACGAACGAGATTGAAAAAGCTCTAGAAAGGAAAAAAATATGCTCTAGCGCTTTTCTCGACGTATCGCAAGCCTTCGACAAGGTATGGCACGAAGGCCTAAGGTATAAGCTAAGGGTAATCTTACCGGAAAAGTTGTACAGAATATTGGAATCTTATCTTGAAAACAGACTTTTCCGTGTTAGACACGGGAGTGAATATTCGGATTTCAAAGATATCTACGCCGGTGTTCCACAAGGAAGTGTTCTCGGTCCAATCCTGTTCTTGCTCTACACAAGAGATATACCACAAGATGAAGGGACCGTTGTAGCAACGTTCGCAGACGACACGGCTATCCTCGTAACGGATGAGTCAGTCGAATCATCAACGGGAAAACTCCAACGAGCTTTGAACAATGTATGCGAATGGACAAAAGCCTGGCGAATAGTCCTCAATGAGACAAAATCAACGCATGTCAATTTTACGTTAAGAAAGATAAACAACGTACCTATATCCATTAACTCGGTACAAATACCTTACGCAAACGAGGCAAAATATTTAGGAATGACCCTAGACGCAAAACTTAAGTGGAAACCACACGTTAAAAAGAAGCGCGAAGAGCTCGAAATCAGATTTAGAGAAATGTATTGGCTACTCGGAAGATACTCGAAGTTAAGCGTATACAACAAACTGCTTCTGTATAAGCAAGTGCTAAAACCGTCTTGGACATATGGTATACAACTTTGGGGTTGTACCAAACCAAGCAATATGGCTCTACTGCAAGCATTTCAAAATAAAATGCTAAGAGCAATCGTGAATGCTCCTTGGTATATAAGGAATAGTGATATTCACAGAGATCTAGGAATTGCTACCGTGAGGGACGAAGTAACAAACTTTGCTCGCAAACTTCGTACCCGTCTTCATGTTCATTGCAATAATGAAATAATCCGTACTATGGACGTGACAAGCCTTGAGCGCCGACTACAAAGAACAAGACCTTTCGACCTAGCGCCGTAAGGAAAAACCGCATGTAATGACGGTATTAGTAGGTGCCTTCACTGGAAAGCTACCTACCTAACGCGATTAACACTACAGAAGCGTAAACTACTCGTTAAGGCAACTTAGTCGTAGTCATCACAAAAAATGAAAAAATGAGAGGAACGAATTTCCTACTACTATGAGTACGCGCAGCCGGTTCTCATAGTGCCTCTCTGAGGGGGTGAGGTTTAGCCCGTAGGCATATACTGACTAGCACTGATGGCATTGTCAGATATATGAATCGGGCATAACCAATGGTACGGACCATTGGTATCTTTTGAAGATTCCTGCACCTCCAGGCGCAACCAAAAAAAAAAAAAAAAATCTTTTATGTAATAACACCGACACTCTCTTCTCTTATATCAGCATAAAGTCAGTCTGCATTTAGAACTCAACAACCATGTTTCGTTGTCCCACACTATCGAACAGTGCAAGAATGACCAGCACTAGTACCAGAAAGAGATTGCAACTAGGAATTAGTGAGAACTGGTAGGATTTAGAAAAGGAAATCGAATTAAAAATAAATCTTTGAAAATTGTTAAATCCTGCCGAGAGCTTATGTGTGTCCCAAAACTAATCAACTTCGGAACTAACCGGTTTTTTCTAATGGTGCTGAAATGAGGGTGATTTATTGGACATCATTTTGAAAAATTGTTTTTTGAGCGCCATTAGAGAAAAAAAACCGCTTAATTCCGAATTTGATTAGTTTTAAGACACCTTGTACTTAGAAAACGTAGGTTCGATACTAATAAAACCCAGATCTTACATCACCTACGACAAACCGTGTGAGATTTTGTAGAGCTCCATTAAGTGTGAGAATATGACGCACATGGGTGATCGAAAAACAAAGCCAATTGGATGACAAAAGATCGATAATCAACCGCCTTTGTCCTAAATCAGATTATCTGTATGCAAATCCCTGGTTCGGCCAGACTTTATGTCAAGCCGACCAAGTTATATCATCTACAAATGGATTTAAGATCAACGATACACCTAACAATGGATCGGTCCGAATTCATTGTCAATCTGGTCTTTGTTTCCGTTGTTAGTATGTTCCTCATAAATTCATAAAATCGCAGGTTCACCAACAGAAAGAGTATATTTTTTTTTGTTTTTGTACAAATGATTTATATGTGACTGCTGCCGTATTTTCATCTAAATAAACATAAAACAGAATCATTCTCCTCAAAATAGATACATTGAACAGCAGCATTTAAATTATCGTGATATCTATGAAGGCCATCAGCTGCCACGGCTTCCAAAAGATGCTAAATGATAAATCACCACTAGACCAGACGTAGTACAGGAAATACTTTTGAACCATTCCATGTTTGCATTTGGGTTTAATTAATTTATGGTTCCAGTTCATTTTAAGTACAGTGTGGCCGGTCAGTAAAAGGTTAGAATTGCATATGTTATCCCAGATTTGAGGGCTTAGGGTACTCATTGCCAACGTTTCTTTAAATTATTCTTCTTCGGTAATTTGAAGCTCAAGGGATTAGACTACTTAATGGGGAAGGCTCACCATGGAAAACTCCCATCAAACTTATCGTAGATACACTTAAAAGCCTCCCAATTGAACAGAAGGTAGAGATATGATTAGACATTCAAAAGAAACAATTTCATAACCCTGAGCATTTATCCCAAAGCGACAGGTACTACTAACTCAATTTCCCCATTCCAGACGCGAAGGGAGAGCCCAAGACCGACGCACGCCCAGACACCATTTGGCCTTAAATCAAATCGAAAAAAGATTAATCGAACTTTATGTACATATGACGTACAATTAATCATCGTCACCCTGTGACCCTTCTTCGTTTCTTTTCTATTATCCCTGCCCTTTTCAATCAGAGTGATTAGCATCTCGTTGTATCGTGCACACACGTTAGGCGAGTCGAAAGAATAATGTCAGCTGTAAACCAGTTGGGGGGTTCTTCTCCTGGGCCTACTACCTCCACTACTGCTGCTGCTGCTGCTCCTTCTAACATGCAATCACCGCTATAATGCATAATTACAAATTATAGCCTCCCGGACCAGAACCGAACGGAAAACGTTGCAACGTATCGGTCGGTCGAAGACGTACGTTAGTTGCACATGCCAAAGTGGACATGGAAGGTTAAGCTATTACCATTTGTAATGGTTCGCAGAAGGCTCGGAGAGGGCCTGGACCGGGCCCTATCTCTCCTCACTTTGAAATGTGAAGTTTCGTGAAAATCTTCGTTACGCTTGTTGGCTCTTGATAGACACATGCGAATGAGTTGGACACGGATTTGTGGTGTTTTGTGTGCGCTGGTTGAAGTTTTTTTTTTTTTTTTTTATGGATGCAGATCAGAGTTCAGTAAATTGTTTGGAATTTACATGGAAGATATTTAGAGTGCGGTTTACGGCTTACAAGAGGAAGTTAGGAGTGTGACGAACTCTTGATGGAGACTTAGGTTTTGTAAGCGTGTCGTACGAAACGTATTGGAGCGATTTATTGTATCTACTTTGCATAGGGATTTTGCATGCGTATGAGGTTTATAGAAAGACAAAATAAAAGTATCTTTTGTGTTTTTCTTCATCGAAACAAGTTTCGTTGATTGGTTTAAATGTGGTATTCAGGAGTCTTAGGCTCTCGCAGAAAAGTGATATAAAGCACAATCACAAACTATGGAGGGACTTTCAGGCAAAGCCTTCTTAACTTCCTCCATTGAGGAAGTTTCTTAACTTTTAGTTTAACTTGCGTCAAGTTCAATTCTGACAAGGTACCACGTAAATTGGAAATAAAGAAATCGGTGTAGTGGTTTGAAACTCAGATGATATTAGGTTTCGGTACGTGCTTGCTACATGGGTGTTGTCCGAACTAGTCAGGGAGAATTTGTTGTGTTTCTGGCATTCGGTTCCGATTTTAGTTTTTGATTGAATACGTGTGATAGTGTGCGATTGCATCATTTTATTAACCAATATATCACCCACACCATGCCTATATCCTGGATCTTAAATGAGAGTGAGGGGTGTGACAATGGTGTAGTGGTAACGTCGTCAATTGCCACGCTTGTCACATGGTTCATGATTCAAATCCTGAAGTCAGCAAGCATTTATTTATTTCTCATGAAATATATAAAGTCAGTCCGGTTAATTGCGAAAGATTATGTGAACACTACTGCGAAGGCATAACACTGGTAGTAGCTTGGTTATATGGCTGCAAAAATTGTTCGCTCTGTTGACGACGGTTTGCCTATAACATCGGTTATCGGGAAAAAAATATTGGGAATCAGAATCAGAAGCAAAGACAAAAAATAACAAAAATCTCCCCAGTTATCTGGACGCCACCCCCGGAGTTTCTCTGAAGCATAAACAACTGAGCTTCAGAAACCACTGCACCAATAACCTTTCTTTCTCTCTCTCTGTCAATCCTTTCCAATGCCCGCGCTGTGCGTAAACATGTTAAGGGTAGTATCCATAACCCCTAGAGTGCGCGCAAATTATAAAAAAAATCTTACCTTAAACACCTTGATTACGCTGACGATGTTTGTCTACTTTCAGATCGGATAATAGATTTTCATTTGATGTCCCCAAGTCTATAAGTTGCGGCAAACAAAGTGGGGCTTGTCGGGCAGGAAGTCGAAAAGTTGATAACATTATTTATCTAGGAAGTGTGGTCTTGGCTGACCGCAGTGGCACCGAACTGAATATGTGCAACAGAATCGGAAAGGCTAAAGCTGCGTTCGGAATGATATCCAAAATCTGGAGAAGCAATGTTATCAGCTTAAGAACCAAGCTGGGACTGTTCCGCTCCAACGTAGAATCGGTGCTGCTTTATGGGGGAAGGTGGTCACCATTAATACGCGCAAGCTGCAAGTCTTCGTAAACAAATGTTTAAGAATCATCTGGCCAAACCGCATCTCCAACGGGCCAAGAACCCACAAACATTACTATATGAAGGACATAGTGGCAGTGAATTGGACACACCCTACGGTACGAAAGCAACTTCATTGCGAAATACGCCATGCAGTGGAAACCACTTATCCTGGCAGGCAGCAGGACGCCCTAGGCAAACGTGGTCAAGGATGAATCCGGTTCTTTGGGAATGCGTTGGAAGCAGCTCAAGCGCGTCGCATAACTCCGAACAAGATGGCGCGTAGGCCTTGTTGACGCCCTATGCCCCTCGAGGGGTGCAAGGACTTAAGTAAGTAAGTAAGTAAGTATACGTGATACTCTCAAAGAGTTCAGGTATACATGAGAACCTAGCAATTGGACGATAGTTAGAAACTTCTCTGTTGCAGCCCTTTTTGTGGATAGGGGTAATGTAAATGTCCTTCCTTTGTTCAGACCTATAAGTTTGACATCCTTACTGAAAAGTATGGAGAGACTGGTGGAATTTTACGTGCGCAAAGTTGCTTTGAGAATGCTCCACTATCAGAGATGCAGCATGCCTGTCAGCGTGGGAAATCCTGTGAGAGCGCACTTCAAAATTCAGTGGCCAGAATTGAATGCGCGCTTGATAGGAAAGAATACGCGATGGGTATCTTCGTCGACATTGAGGGTGCTTTTGACAATGCGACTTTTGACTGCATGTGCGACTCGGCCAGACAACACGGGGTAGATGAAACATTAGTTTTGTGGATTAAAGCAATGCTAATGAATAGAAGGTAGTGGATGCGGATTGTGACCAATATGTTATGACAGGGGTAAACAGGGGCTGTCCCCAAGGTGGCGTTCTGTCTCCATTGTTATGGTGCATGGTGCTCGACTCTCTGTTGAACACTCTAAATAGTTCTAACGTCTACGCTCAGGCATATGCGGATGATGTTGTTGTAATTTCTGTCGGGCCATGCCTGGCGACGGTCTGTGCTAACGCGCAGGCGGCGCTGGACATGATCGATGAATGGTGTACTAGGAGTGGGCTTTCGGTGAATCCTCTTAAAACTGAGGTTGTTCTTTTTACGAGGAGGTCTGACTCAGCCAGTGCTAAAAGGCGTCACCATTCGCATTTCCAATGAAGCCAAATATCTGGGAGTGATTTTAGATAAGAAACTTCATTGGTCTAAACACGTCGAGTCGAAAACATCCAAGGCGCTCTCAGTCTTCTGGCAGTGTAAGGTTACTTTTGGCAAGACTTGGGGCTTGTCACCGAATAAGGTTCTCTGGATCTACACGGCTATGATAAGACCATTCCTCGCATATGCGTCGGTTGTTTGGTGGAAAGGGCTCTCGCGTAAATATGTGGTTGTCTTTTGCGCGAAACTCCAAAGAACGGCTTGTCTCGGCTGCTCGAGAGCTTTCCCGAGTACGCCTGGCTCTGCTCTAGACGCTTTGCTGAACTTACCTCCCCTTGATACTTATATCATGGGTTGCACTATCAAAACCATCCATCATCTTAGGCGGGGCGGTTTTTGGTATACTCCACACTGGAATTTTGATGAACTTGCGCGACACTTATCTTACGACTCCTGTCTTATGGATATGCAGTCTGATGCAATGACACCAGAACTCCAGCTGAGGCGCAAATTAAGACTCGACTTTCCTTGTGTCCAGGACTGGCTTCGGTCAGAGTCTGAGCCGGGAATGGAATGTAGTCGTATTTTCACGGATGGTTCCAAAACCAGTCAAGGATCTGGCGCTGGGGTCTTCGTGGAAGTCGACAACATTAGACTTCACATTTCGTTAGGCAAATATGCGTCTGTTTTCCAAGCGGAAACTTATGCAATCCTAATGGCCATGAACTATGTTGTGAAGAACAGGTGGAAGGGACGTAGCATTTGTGTCTGTAGTGACAGTCAGGCTGCGCTTAAGGCCTTGCTTAACCCTTTAACCACTTCCAAAATAGTTCGTGAAACCAAAAACTCTTTGAACTCGGTCGCTAGGCTGAATTCTCTGTCTCTTATCTGAGTCCCAGGTCATACTGGGATCTTGGGGAACGAGATCTCCGATGAGATTGCTAGACAAGGCTCAGAGGAGGGTTTCTCAGGTCCCGAACCCGCGTTGGGTCTCCCTGCGTCCTCGGTTAGGGCTTCCATTGACGATTGGGTCTCTCACAAGCACAATTGTGTGTGGCATGACTCTCCGGGATGCAGGTTGAATAAACGCATGCTCCCGGACGTCTGTAAGAAATCAGCGACATTCTTGCTGTCTCTCAGCAAAAAAAAAAGACTGTAGACAACTTATTGGCGTCTTGACAGGCCACTTTGCTTTTGCCAAGCACCTTAACGTGTTGGGCTTAAGTGACACAACAATGTGGACTGAGCGACGACACCGCGGAATTGTGCAGAATTGTTCAACTAGGGGAAATAATCAAGGTAAGGTTCAAGTATGTGGTCAGCGAACGACTGGCCGCGGAAGTGATCTAATATGTTAGCAACTGTCTTAGGGTCTGCCGAGGAAATGTCCGAAAAGGTCAGAGTAAATGGATAGCCGGAAGATTTTTGTTTGACGTTTATAAATTGAAAAAAAATCTCTTGCGGTCGGCAGTTAGGTTCGATTGCATTCGATCATTCGAATACCTATTCTAGGTACAGAGAAATGGGCAGCCGGCACCAATGAACTTAAGTAAAAGTCAGATTTGGATTTAAGATAAGATTGCTAAAGTTTGTTCCTATTGTTGCGAAGCGACCGTAACTTCTTGTTATACCTGGGTGGAGAAGACCAGCAATTTTTTTTTAGATAGGTATGGCACAGATTCGACAAAACAGGCAAAGAAACAGGAAGGCTGACGACTCTCGGCAGCATTAAATAGAAAGATCGCTTCAAAATAATTTCTGATTTTGGAATATCCTTACGTGTTCCGTAGAGTATTCTTCTAAAACCTACCCAAAGCAGTAAAACGTTTCATCACAATAAAATGCTTCCAAGGTAACATGAGAAGATGATTACACCTTGCTCGTGTATTCAGGAATGTCCTTCAATTTTAGGTCACAACTTCGACACTCCATTCAATACATACCTTCTTCCATACGTGGAACAAGACAACTAACAAGCACTGACAATATGAGCAATCAATTGGACATTTATTGCCTAAGCAAGTACAAGTCAATATATGATTCATTCAATTAAGTGCTTCGCAGAACAGCACAAAGGATCAGCATATAAAGAGCAAACGTCAACTTGAATCGAATTGAACATAAATAAACAGATTTTTAGTTTTCTATCGGAATCGCATAGTATCTGTGTGGGTTGAATCTTGAAAGAAAAAGTCATCTTCTTCTTCTCCAATTCCTTTACGGATAAAGAGACGCAATTTCCCAGAGAAAGCGACGAAGAAGGACGAAAGGAAAAAAAAAAAAAGAACCACCGCCCCCATTTTATTTCCTCAATCCACAATCGATTGAGATGATATTTCAAATGTCAAGGATGCACGGTGACAGCTTCTTGCTCTCTGTGCCAGAAAATGCTTTTATTCCTTTCTGTGTCCGCCTCATCTTTCACCTCCTCGTCGTCCTTATGCTCTATTTATTGAAATTTCAATTTCAGTTTGTGATATTTTTTTTCTACAGAACAAGAAGACACAAGACACTCCAATTAGTGGGCCAAAAAATTTGCATAGAAAAAGGCCAAAACGAATGGAAGCAAAACAAAGACACAAAGTCGTCTTCCCTCGACTGTTCGTCATTGTTGAGCTCTGGTCGCCCCCATCATCTCGAAAGTTCACACAAACGCAGTTTAATAATAATTGAGTGCAAAGAACTTTCGAGATTAAGATCATTTTGACTCATTTCGCATGTAGGCTTCCGAGAGCCAGTGAACCAATCCAGCCAACCATGGGACTCTGCTGCCACCGACCGACCGGCACCGCACTTCCAGTTCAGAGTCGAACAAAACCTGATTCATGGTTTGTTGGAGAGTTTTTCTTTGTGATGCTGGTGAATCTGCTGCTGCTGCTGCTGGTGGTGCTTCCAGGTGAAGTGATGACCAATCGGAGTCACATACACACCAGACCAGACCATGTGAGGAATGCATTGAATAGGAGGAGGAAGAGGAGTCACACTCAGAGCATAACAAATATAAATGCGAATGCGAATGGGAATGGAAATTGTGTTGATCTTCTTCTCTTCGTATGCTGGCTATGTTAGCCAGGAACAAGTCGACCACGACGACGACAAAGGAGAAGATGATGCGCAGATGAGGACGACGACGACGACAGAGGCGCAATAGCTCTGCCGCTAGCAATAATCTAGTTGTTAACCTTGAGAGAAGTTTTAAAGTTCATCGAGCCTATATATGTGGTGTGGATGGACGATAGCAAGGTATAGACGGTAAATATCTGCGGCTGGTATCACACTAGAGCAAAGCCGGGAACCGTGCAAAGTTCATTGGCTATTTGGGTTGGGTTGGTGGTTAACTGAATATTTTATAGCATCTTCGGTGGAAAGTTTCTTGTTCCTTCTTCTTGTTCTTCTCCTTCTTCTTCTTCTTCCTCAGTTCATCTGTCGGTTGGGGTCTTCTTTTAATGGGTTCACAGGAATTGGGGAGATTGTACTTTGTTATTTAACATTCTAACCTGTAATTCAGAGAAATTTAATTATATCTACAAAGTCTAATGCCTTGAGGTGAGTGTGGGGATGCGTAATGAATGGCAGGTGAAATGTGAGCATCAATGGGAAAAATAAAATTGCATACATACAAAACATTGGTCCGTCTGCATACTTTTTAGAAAAAAAAAACTATTGACTTCAGAATGCACTCATACAACATTTCGAAAATCTCCTGCTAGTCATGTAGACAGCCTTTGTTTGAGTTAATATGGCAACGCCACAATTGTTCCAATGTAAATGTCAAAATCTATTTCTATGTTGAAAGTATAGTTTCCCGGTCCGGGGTGTAGGTCGGTGACGCGTGCTAGGCTCCATTTTAGTGGTGGTAGCCGTTCGTCCTTGATGAGGACGAGATCGCCTTCCTGCACTGTTGTCTGAGCAGCTTTCATCCACTTCGGACGTTGTTGCAGCTTGGCCAAATATTCATTGCTCCACTGTTTCCAAAAAGATTGGTGAAGCGTTTGAACTCTCTTCCAACGGTCGATGTGGGAAATTTTGTCAAGTTGGTACTCTGGCTGAGATGGAGCGAGCAACGGTTCTCCCACGAGGAAATGTCCGGGCGTGATTGCTTCGAGGTCGTTGACATCGTCTGATTGGGGACACAAGGGCCTTGAGTTCAGGCACGCATCTATTTGTGTAAGAAGGGTGTAGAGCTCCTCGAAAGTCAGACACTGGTTTCCTGCCACAAGTTTGAGATGGTACTTCACGCCCGCTTCCCATAATCCACCAAAGTGAGGGGAAGCCGGTGGAATGAACCTCCACCTAGTTCCCTCGTTGGCCAACAGCTCTGCTACGTTCTTCCAATCGACCTTTGCCTCTCTCAGTTGTCGCTGCAACTCGCCATCTCCTCCGACAAAATTTTTCCCACAGTCACTGAAGAGTTCTCTCACAGTCCCCTTCGCGCAACAAATCGCCGAAATGCCGCCAAGAATGCCTGGGTGGTCATGTCACCAACCAGCTCTAAGTGGACTGCCTTTGTCGCCATACATATAAATACCGCGAAGTATCCTTTGAGGATTTTCGCGTTGCGCCCTTTCCAGGTCTTGACATCGATGGGGCCGGCGTAATCTAGTCCGGCAAATATGAAGGCCCTGGAAACACTTGTTCTTGCGGTGGGGAGGTTGCCCATTAACTGCTGCAATGGTTTTGCCCTGAACCTGTAGCAAATGATACAGCCATGTATTGCCTTCTTTACAGCATTCTTCAAATTAAACATCCAATATCGTTGACGTATAAAGGAAATTACCTTTTGGTTCCCTCCGTGCAACGTTTTTTGATGAGCGTCGTGTATCACTAGCGTTGAAAACCGGTGATTGTATTTCAGCAATACTGGATGTTTTTTATTGAAAGGCAACTGTGCATTGGCCAACCTTCACCCCACTCGCAATATGTTTCTCTTATCGCGGAATGGGTTGAGAGTGTTGTATCCTCTGGTGTTGTTTTCTCCGTCTTCCGCAAACATCTCCTGCTGAACAATACTCACAATGCGTGTAAGCGCTTCCTCCAGTTCTTCTGGTGACAGAACCTCTGATACCCCCTAAGTACTCCTGTGTTGTGTCGAAAACGTAGACAATAGGCTACTATTCTTACTGCTCTGGATAAGGTGGGACACTTGACTAAGAGTTCGTTTACCAGACAATTGCCTTTTTCTCGTAGCGTGGCGCAATGCACCTTAACTGCACGTGCTTCCTGCTGAGTTTCCACACATGGCGGTTGTTCGGGGAATGGCGCATCCCATTGATGCCTTAAAAACGGTGGACCTTGCCACCACAAATCGTTCTGGATGATTTTGGACGGGAGGGACCTTGAGATTCTAAGTCCGCTGGGTTTAACTCTGATAGAATGTGCTTCCACAAGGCACTGCCAGTCAGTTTTGGACCTGTGACACTCGGTTGCCGATGAACGTCTTCCATTTGGACGGTGGTGCCTTTTTCCAGCAGAGCGTGATTACGGAATCGGTCCACGCCCAAACATCAACAGCTCCCAACTTCAGCACCCGTCGCGTTGAAGCCGTTTTCCTTCAGTATCACCAAGATCTCATTCAGTACAAGAAGCCATATTAGAGGAGACAGAGCTCCGCCTTGATAAGTCCTTTGCAGACCTTTCTCCGGATGGTTGCATCTCCCAGCGTTGAATATATAATTCTCGATTGAAGCATCTGTGTAATCCAGTTGCAAAGGTCGGTGTAAAGTTGAGCTCTGTGTAGGCTGTTCAGGACCGCATCAGTGCTTACGTTGTTAAACATATCTTCAATGTCTAGGAGCGTCCCAAGAGTAAACTCCTTGAAGTGGTCGTATGGTTGATGAGGGCTTTATACACCGATCTGCCGCAGATGTCTGCATGTTGTGATTTAGATAGATAATTATCGTCGATCATGTTTCTTATGTATAAATCTATTAAACGTTCCAATACCTCTCCAATCAGAAATCTGACTTCGCTTCTTAAAGTTCTTGTACTGGATTTGCCTGCATTTATGTTTACTATTTCCATTTTCAATAAAGTAGAGGCCATCACTCGCTACCTTGTGGTACTTCATATTAAACCCTCGTAGCAAATGACCCCTGCAAAAAGTATTTAACTTTTATAATTAATCCATGTACACCCATGCACGCCTTTCAAGCGCTTCCTCTTAGCCAATATATAATAATAACTGTAAAACGGTATAAATATGCGATTATTAGCAAACGTACTACTCCATCTTCAGTTCTGTACAACTAATGACTCGTAACCAGTATCGCACCTTGCAATCTTTCCTCAGCGAGCGCGCAATTCAATTACAAACAACGCACACAAAAAGGAACAAACTTACAAGTAGCTTCGCGTAGCTTGACGTATCTTGCGTAGGTGCCCAAGGAGTGTACATTGCATGCAATTAATTTACGTCTTGTGCCAAGGAGATACATGTGTGCTGAGATGTAACTATGCGTCAAAAGATACACAGACAGAGAACATTTTCATTTCTTGTTTTATGAATTTCTTTTAATCTCAAGAAAACAAGTTACGAGTAAACCTCCAAGTTATTAAATAATAAAAATAGAATTATGTCCACAGCACCTTATACTCGTATTACCTCACTTTTGTACCGCCATACAAAAACCTCAATGGTGGAGCACCTTTAATCTACTCTAAGTCGCGGTCGACTCATATAGCTATGACAGAGGAAGAAATAGGTCGCGCGTCTGAGCTTCAAAGAGTCGTGACCTAAAAGAAAATAAAGAAGTCCGAAGACGCCATCGACTTTAGTAGCACGACCAACTGTTGACTCTTCTCAATCAATCTCCTTTGGGCTCTTGCAACGTTAAGTGTTAATCAATATTTAAAAATCTCTTCAAATAGATACAAGACAACAAAAGGAAAACAATTACAGAAGAAGAATGCCAAGTGATGGGAAGACCATCTTATTACCCTGCTTCAAACAATGGAGACATGGTATGGTATGATTTGAGAAATCAATAAGATACTCGTACATGTATCTATGAGTATCTGTCTATAAATTCTTTAACGTCTCGGGTGCGCACAGACTGTGCGACATGTCAAACTGTCCGGACTTTTGTATCTCTGTCAAGTTTCATGTGTCATCTGTGTATCTAGATAAAAAATTCGAATTCGAGGAGGAGATACTCTACCAAAACGTCACACGTTTACTTTTCGTTTCGTTTGGTGAGTAACAAAAGTAGGTCTCTGGTTACACCATCTATTTATAGTTTGCGGGTCTCTCTCTTTCTCTATGCCCCACGGTTACATTTTCATTTTCAATAAGCCACCAACCACCACCAGTAGTAGTAGTTGTATCTCGAAATAGTTGCATTAGTTCATTGTTATTGCTAGCCGTGCTGCTGCTGCCGCTGGGTTTTACGGAAGTGGGTGCAGCTGCTGTTTAAATGGAAACAGTTGGACAAATTAGTAACACCCGACATGGTTTCTATTTTTCTTTTTTTGTCTATTTCTATTTATTTATTTTTTCTTCATCTCTTTCGATTGAAAATATGAGTGGCTCACTATTGTTTTGAAAGGTTTCGGTGCAGTGGCCTATAAATTTTTAGTGCTATCTGTTCAGTTTTGAAATGAGCTTAAGAGGTGACACCCATTGGTTGGTTGGTTTAATTTTTAATTGTGAAGTACACTCCACTTCCGGGACATTTGAACTTCCAATTGACTTTTGACAGAGGCAAATTAGCAAAGGTAATGAATTCCGATGATGAAACTTGAATGGGTAAATTGATTTTGCAACGATCAGGAGTCAATGGTTCTAGGGGTTAGGACAGTCAATTAACAAATACTTTGGGATTTCGTTAGACTATTGCATTTGCTTTGAAAGTCAATGATATACTGCCGCAGGAAGGTTTTTCATTGGAGTACCGCAGGGTTCCATAGTAGCAACTGTAGTTTTTAACATTTTTAACTTTCAGTTTATGCTTACAGATATGCTGGTTATGTGTTTGTAGAAAAGTCACTAATGGTTTGCAAAGCCTTGCAGTGATGATAAAAATATCAATCATCACTCGCTGCTTAGGTCAACAGCTCAACAAATGGAAGCAATACCTGGAGAAGGGACAAAGACAGACAACGTGGTAAAAAAAAACCACAACCACTAAGACCTAATGAACCAATGGTTGGTTGGTTGGTTGGTTGGTTGGTTGGTTTAGGATCGGCCCTCAATGAGGATGTACTTAGACCAGAAAGTAGATGCATTGTACTACCGATGTGTAAGGCGGGTGGGTCACCCTCTTACTCTTGGAACCATTTGCTTCGTTGAATGAAGGCGTGAGTTTTACCCGTGCAGGCGTTGCCGAGATCATTAAGATCATTGTAGAAGTATTCACCCAGAGTGGCCTTCCTGATGTTGGGGAGCGCAGGACAGGCGCACAGGAGATGACTGATGGTCTCTTCTTCCTCTTCATCTCTGCAGCTTCTGCAGAAGTCATTATGAGGGATACCTAATCTTTGGGCATGTCTTCCTATGACGCAGTGTCCAGTGAGGACATTTGTTATTTTTGAGAGGGTTCCTCTCTTGTGCTTCAAGAGTCCGATGGACCTGGATTTATTGAGTGTCGGCCAGAGCTGTCTGGCGGTATAACATTGGTCTAGATGTTGCCATCGGTGATTGGCTACTTTCTCGGCGTCAATTTGAATAAGGTATTTAACATAAGACGCTGGCGCTTCGATGTCGGTGATGCTTATGCTATCTGTACCAGAGGAGCCTTGTCGTGCTAGTTCGTCGGCTGCACAATTACCCGGTATGTCACAGTGACCTGGTACCCAGCAAAGGGTGAGGTTGTACTGACCAGCTATCTCGTTTAGAGATATGCGACAGTCTTTCACAGCCTAGATCTCGTAGTGCTGGATGCGAGGGATTTGATGGCTGCCTGACTGTCGACGTAAATAACAATATCAGGTGTTGATAGTGTGCTAGCCGCCAGCCAGTCAGCGGCTCTGCGAACTGCGGTGATTTCGGCTTGAAAAACGCTGCAGTGGTCTGGAAGGTTAAAGGAGAGGTGTATGTCCAGATCTTCCGAGAAAATTCCGGCACCGACTCCTTTCTTGGTTTTGGACCCGTCCGTGAAAATTGACAGCGATTCGTTGTAAAGCACATTGCCTTGCGTCCACTCACTTCTGTCCGGTATCGAGTGCGTGTAGCCCTTGTCAAAATCATATTCAGTGGGCAGATAGTCAGTGAAATTGGGAAGATGACGGTGCATCGAAAGTATATTGGCATGTCCCGTGTGTTGCTCCTTCCACTGCTTGAAGCCTCTCAGTCTTATTGCCGAGCTGACAGCCAATTGTTTACTGACGATGTCAATCAGAAGCAGATGGAGCATGGTTTGGAGCGCCGCTGTGGGAGAAGTTCTCAGTGCACCGGTAATGCTGAGACATGCAAATCGCTGAGTTTTTTCCATTATGGGTAGGTTGGATTTGTTCTCCAAGACGGGCCACCATACCAATACTCCATACATGAGAATCGGTTTAATGACCGACGTGTATAGCCAGTGCATAATGCTTGGTTTAAGGCCCCAGGTGGAGCCTACTGCTTTCTTGCAGATGTATAGAGCGGCCAGCGATTTCCTGGCCCGTTCGACGACATTCTCCTTCTAAATTAGCTTGCGGTCAAGCTTTAAGCCTAAATAGCTAGCACTATTTGAAAGCTTGAGGGTGGATCCCCTTATCCTGGGCGGAGTGAAATCAGGGAGCTTGTGTTTTCTTGTGAATAGAACTAGCTCGGTCTTCGTCGGGTTAACGGAGAGGCCGCATTTATCGGTCCATCTGAGCAGTTCATTAAGAGCAGACTGCATGACATCGGCCAGCGTCCTCGGGTATTTGCCTGTTATTAGAATGGCGACATCGTCTGCATAGGCAATAACAATGAACCGATAAATACCCGATATGTATCGATCATAATTTTCGGATCGGAGATTCGCGACTAAGGAGAGAGCGTAGATTTACATACATCGCTAGTTCTGCAGACTACTGTGGCCATCCATTGGGTTCTAAAGTAAGGACCTGACTCCATAGACTATTGGGAAGTTGATTAACTTCTGAGGATATATCGCAGCAAGAGAGGTAAGTCAGCTGACAAGTTGAGTCGGTGGAGCTGTATCTTAAATATTTTTGGTCTGCATCTGGTACAGTTTGGTCCGGAAGTGTCAGTCGAGATGGGATTGAACTTGAACAGGGTTTGATCCCCGGTGTATTTCTGAAGTCTTAGTTCGATTTTTCGTCGCCAGTTCTTAAAGTAATTTGTTAATTCGGGGGCAAGGTTCCAGGCAAGGGGCAAAAGGAATAGAGGCATCCAAATGAATCTATCTCCTAAGACCGTCCATACGTGGGGAAGAACCACACCCTGCACGAGATGTCCCTGCTGAATACGGAATATGGCGGATGTAAAGAGGACAACTTGAAAAAACCGGTAATCCAAGGTGTGTAACGACCGTGCCTAAGGGATGAATGGCATTCCGTAAGTGTGTCACCTTGCATCGTGCATCGTTGGCTTGGTGGCCAAAAACCTTACAGGTCAAGACTCAGGTACAGTTGAATAAAATCCATCGTCTAGCCTGTCTGAGTATCACAGGAGCAATGTGAACGTGCCCCACGGTAGCAATGGGAGCAGTGCTTAGCCTCACACCGTTGCACCTTGCAGTACAAAAAGAAGCTATGCTGAGTGCTCTTAGGCTGCCCAAGATCTCGGACCTTAAAATCGAAAACTTTACAGCCCATTTGAAGATTCTAGAGTATATTCAAAATCCCAGATACTATGCTCAAGAAATACCGGTTCTCCAGGGAATTCAATGTGGTCATAGGTGACCGCCACACATGGAGGAATAAAGGACTTGTAGTCTTACCAAACTCTCAAACTCGGTACACAGATGGTTCCAAATTGGAAAATTGTAGTACTGGCGCAGGGGTTTATGGACCCAGGTTCCAACGTGCGGCAACGCTTGGGAAGTCACCAACAATATTTCATATGTACGAGAATGTCTGCGTAGAAGGGTCGAGGGTACTCGTATCTATATTCTCTCGGACAGCCAGGCATCACTTATGGCTCTGAAATCTGGAAGATCTCGCATCGAAAAACACAGTCACTGTGGCCTGGATACCAAGACACGAAGGCTTCAAGGGCAACGAACGGGCGGACTGCTTAACGAGAAGAGGTGCTAGTCGCCCACTAGTCGGTCCTAAACCCTATTTTGGAGTCGCACGGAGTAGCGCAAACATCAAAATAAATAAATGGGAAGATGATCATCATGCAGACTACTGGGCCAAACTCAGGGGCCTAAGACAGGCAAAAAAGTTCATTATTCTCAACCGTTGCAAGGCTAAAAAGCTACTCGAGCTTAGGAAAGCAGACTTAAAAACCTTAACAGTCTACTAATAGTCTACTACTATTGCATTCAGTCATCCCTTTGAGAAAAGACTTTTACTAATTCCGATTGCACTTCCATTTCTAACTTTTTACGGGAGAAAGCCACAGGCTAGTACAAAGAGAGGCTACCACAAACAGCCCGCAGAACAAATTTCGGCCAGAAGTCGGATTCGCTTTCGAATTGTAGTGTTTATTCAGCAGATAGATTGAGCAGGCAAATAGGTCTGACGACCAAGGTATACCATTGGAGCATCACTTTGGTACTTAGTCTCTGATTCTTGTGATGATTTCGTAACAATTTATTACACAACTTGCCTATCGGATACTTTGCTTGGTTAGCGAATTCTAATGTGGAATAAACATCCTTCTTTAGGGGACGACCTCGTGGTCACATAGGATCTGACGAGCATCAATTTTTTTTAAATGGCTTCTTCTCTAAAATCAATAAACAACTTCCTAGATCTGACCATACGCCTAGACTATTGATGGAAAAACTAGGGAACTGAACCCCAAAATCATGCTATGGCTGTATACGGCTATAGTAAGGCCCATACTAACTTATGGCTGTCTTGTATGGAAGCAGGCCGCTAGTAAAACTAAGAACCTAGCTGCCGTCACAAATGTACAAAGACTAGCGTGCATTGGCACCACCAGCGCAATGAGAACGACACCTACAGCAGAACTCGAGGCCATTCTCAACCTACTTCCGCAAGACATCTTTATACAAACATTGGCGGCTATTAGTGCCGTAAGATTAAGCCAAGCAGATAGCTGGAGACCAAATGCAATAGGTCATACTACGATCCTACACAGATATGTAGGCAATGTATTTAGTACAGACTACAGTATGAATTACCTAGACTTCACGAGACCATTTTTAAGCATCTATCCGAGGAGGGAAGAATGGAAAAACGACAGAACACCTAACGAACGATCTGTGTACTGTGCTGTGTACACCGAAGGGTCCAAAATGGAAATATGTGTAGGCGCAGACATGTTCTCTGAGCAGCCTGGTATCTCCTTGTCAGCTCGGCTTTCGAACTACAGCAGGGCTTTCCAGGCAGAGGTCCTACTAATGACAATAGCAGGCCGTGAGACAATACCACGGGAGGATATCACCTTTTTCATCGACAGCCAGGCTGCGATAAAAGCAATATCTGCTACAGAAATAAAATCGAAGCGTGTGAAGTGTTGTAGGGAAGAGCTCAAGGTTCTTGGAACATAGCACAAGATAAAGCTCTACTGGCTCCCTTGATATGAAGGCATACTAGGGAATGAAAAAGCCGACGAACTGGCTAAAAGAGCTACAGCACTAAACTGGACCAACGCGAACCTTCAGTGTACATCCCGCCTTGCATACTCAAACTCGAAGCAGGGAACAAAGCTCTAACGATGGCGAACAATAGGTGGACCTCTTCAGATACTTGTGTCACCACAAGGAAACTATGGCCTATATTCGACAGAACAAGAACCAATAGACTTATGCAGAGGGATAGAAAATCCGTCTCTACTCTCATAGGAGTCATAACACGGGGACATAACACGATGCGATACCACATGAAAAAGTTACGTGTGACGAAAGAAGATCTTTGAAGAGGCTGCGGTGACGAGGAGTTTCAGGAGGACACTACCCACTTTCTTTGCCACTGCCCAGGCTTCTACCATCTAAGAAATAAATCCTCTTTTTTCACGAGGAAGGGATTCATTCTTCTTTCCCCACATGAGTATCACAATGGATCTTTATTGATCCGAGTGTGGTATAGAGGGTTTCTACCGCCTACGCCAACCCACTTACCTAACCTAACCTAGGGCTGATTCTATCTCCCAGTCTTGGACTAAAAGATCGGGATTTTAGTGACCAATAAGTCCTAAGAAAACTAGTTCCTCTTCAAGACCTTGTATGAGGCAGAACCCAGAGCTACTGAAGAACACTCTTATATACGGTAACACGGACATTATGTTTCAAATCATCGGTTCCACGACCAGCTGAAGGATAAGACTAAGAGCAGATTACGATGACAACACAGCATTGGGTAAGATTAAAGGAAATACCGGATGTAACTTTCGCGTCAGAAGAGCTACTAGCAAAGGTGGAAAACTGGAGAGTCATCGGGGAGTACACCGGGAGCAACCACCAATACATCGTCTTTGACCTACAGAGGACCCGACGAGTCTCTAACGGAAACCAGAGGCGAGCACCGAGGTGGAAAGTTAGCCGGTTAAATGAAGAGATTCTCACAGCCACGCTAGAGGAAGGGAAGGAAGCCATCCTGGAAATGACGGGGACAGCTGAAATAAAAGCTCAAGCGACGATGCAACTCTTACACCGCGCATGCGATGTAAGTGGGAGGACCTTCCCCGGGAGATCAACAGCGACCCCTGGGGACTCGGCTATAGGGTTGTCATGAAAAAATTAGGAGCGCAAGCGTTACCCCCCACGATGACCGCGGAGCTAATGAAGAACATAGTGGACACACTCTTCCCGGCTCACCCTGTTAGGCCAATGGAGATCTCTCCTGCCCAACAACAAGACATCCTATTGTTCAGCGAAAAAGAGCTGATTCTAGCACCTAAATCTCTTCAGAACAATAAGGCCCCCGGCCCCGACGGCATACCAGCGGAAGTATTGAAAACGGTTACCCAAACTTGCCCACAGATAC
This sequence comes from Brachypalpus laphriformis, assembly GCA_945910035.1. Taxonomy (NCBI): domain Eukaryota; kingdom Metazoa; phylum Arthropoda; class Insecta; order Diptera; family Syrphidae; genus Brachypalpus; species Brachypalpus laphriformis. The sequence continues at coordinate 44,739,207 of OX246756.1, forward strand.
TGCTATGTATGTATAACGGCTGTCTAAAGGAAGGGATCTTTTTCAAGAAGTGGAAGGTACAACGCTTGGTGCTCATAAGCAAGGGAAAAGGCGACCCGGATTCCCCATCAGCATACAGACCTCTGTGCATGCTGGACATGGCAGGAAAACTCCTCGAGAAGATGCTAAAGCCTCGAATCACAGAAGCAATCCAAAGAGCAGGTGGCCTATCCGATCGACAACACGGATTCAGAAAAGGCCACTCCACGATAAGAGCAATTGAGGAAGTAGTCAAAACCACCCACCTCGCCCAAAGGGGAAATCACTACTCAAGGCGAATCGTCGTGGATGTGAGGAATGCCTTCAATTCGGCCAGATGGGGAGATATGTTAGATGCGCTCGAGAACACCTTCAGGATACCGCAATATCTTTTGCAAATTGTGAAGGACTATCTCAAAGACAGGGAACTTCTGTACAACACCGTGGAGGGTACTCACAGAAAGAAAATCACTGCTGGAGCAGCACAGCTCTCAAACCTTGGACCCGATCTGTGGAATATCTGATACGATGGAATCCTTCGCATGGAGATGCCCGACGATACCTTCTTAGTCGGGTACGCAGATGACATCGGTGCGGTGATTACCGCAAGGCACATCGAAGAGGCTCAGCTGAAACTGAACCAGGTAATGAGACGAGTACTCGCCTGGATGGAAGCCCATGGCCTTAGTCTCACCGCGGAAAAAACAGAGATAGTTCTTCTGACTAGGAAACTGAGTTTCGAGTAGGTCCAGAAGTGATAATCAGCAAACTGGCAGTAAGGTATCTAGGAATCGCCCTGGACTTTAAACTCTCTTTCTGGCAACAGATTAAGTCCGCTTCTGAGCGAGCTGCGAAGGTCACGTCATCGCTGAGTAAACTTATGGCAAATATAGGAGGCCCAACAATGAGTAGGCGACGACTCCTCAAGTCCATCACCCACGGCCATTCTTCTGTATGGGCGGGAAATCTGGGCAGACGCACTTAGATAGGAGAAGTACAGAAAGCAAATTGCCGCAGTACAAAGGCGAGGAGCTCTCCGAGTTGCAAGCTCCTATCGCGCAGTGTCGGAACAAGCCGTCCTCGTAGTTGCGGGTGTGACCCCCATCGACCTCCTAGCGACAGAGAGGAAGTACGCCCATGACAAGAAGGCAGTCGCGGAAGCGAAGAAGCTTACCAAGCAGGCTTGGCAGAGAAGGTGGAGCGCTGAAACGAGGGGGAGGTGGACAGCGAGGCTGATTACAGACGTCACGGCATGGACAGAGCGGGAACACGACGAAGTGAACTACTTTGTCACTCAATTCCTAACCGGACATGGGTATTTCAACCGATACCCCCACAAAATAGGTAAAGTAGAGAGCGCAGCCTGCCAATATGGAGACTCAGTGGAAGACGACGCTTTCCAAACCTTTTTCGCCTGCAGCAGATGGACAGAGAAGAGGAGTAGACTGGAGTCGGAAATAGGCGATTTTTCCCCGGAGAATGCTATAAGGAAGATGACCTCGAGTACCGACACGTGGAATAGAATATCTTCCTTCATCGAGACGGTACTAAGATCCAAAGAGAGAGAGGAAGACGCCAACATTCCCTCACAAATTACATAAAGTAGATAAAAGCCTTACCGGCAAGAATGTATAAACCCGCACCAGAGCCGAATATGATAAAGCCGGTCCCCAGAGGGGAAAGAAAACGACACCATTCTGAAGTAATGCGATAAGCGGTTCCGGAGTGGATGGTGTCAAGTAGAAAGAAGGGGTTAAAGGTGGTTTTTTAGTGAGTAGTGAGTCTCACACTACTAGAAACAGAGCGGAACTGTTTCCCGTGCGCATTAGCGTTTTTCCACTACCCCCTAGGCAAAAAAAAGGAAATAAGCGAAGATGAGTCCCATAACTCTACCATAGCCACAAGAATTAATAGTAGTAACTGTCACATAGAGTTGTGTAACAATTCTGTTTGTTCCGCATTCTGTGCCTTTGAAGGATTAAGAAAAAAAATACAATAGTTGGCGGCTAACACCAAAAGCAAAAACCGCAAGCCTGAAAGAACTTTTTTTTAAGATTTCTTGCCCCACGACCCCTGCAGTGCACCACAGAACCATAAAAACCGCACACATAAAGCCTACACCTATTCTAGTCTATTATTCTATTATCTGTCTCTCTCTCCGTTGATTCGGACTGTAATTTAGTTCCCTTGCGACTTAATTTCACTTCCACTTCACAGGAAATTCAATATCTTGTGGAAAACCACCGTCAAGTCGCTCTCCACCAAAGTGTTTCACTTCCACAATAACCACAAAAGCAGCGTCAATTAGAGACACCTGCAACCGCCAGCGTCAACGTCAACGTCACCGTCGCCGTCGCCAGTGCTCCTTGCATCTTACTAGTAATAAAAACCGATATAAAAAGTAAAAGATACAAAAATGTACTAAAAATCCAAATAAAATTAGTTTGTTGCCATCTTTCAAGTTTGTATCTCTCCACCAGATACGTATCGTCCTCTCAGATGGTGAATATATCGGGGCCACTGACTCCCCATCAGAAGCCTTCGTGCGAATAAACATAAAACATCTGCGAATGGCTGGAGCAAGGAGGACGAGCAAAAGGGCACCGTCCTCTCTCATCCATCCCTTGGTCCCTTCTTTATCGTCACTTGTCGACTGAGACAATAAAAAGGTCTTAAAACTTGCAAAATGGAATGATGGTGCCTTGTTCTATGCCCTGCGCGTCAACCATCATCGCCGCGTATATAAGGGCTGAGTCAAACAGAAGCGAGCACCACACTAAGTAACTCATCTGAAGCGCAAAAGGTGATGAACTCTTTGTATCTAAACAGAGGAATGAGGACTTATATAGAACCGCTTAGGGGGAAAGAATATTACATCAACAGGGCGGCGACTTATGGTTTTGAAAATTTCCTTTTTTTTTACTTGAGTTCCGTTCGTCGGAGACCAAAAAACCCTTCATCACTTCATATTCAGTTCAAGTGTCGTCTGCACTTTTGACACTGTTGACAGATGTGTATTGGTGTGCGGTGGTGGTGGCTCGATGGAGGACTGTGTTTTGTTTATCAGCGATGATGGAGACAGTTTTAAATAAATTTTATAACTCACACAGATACAGACAGAACCCTACACAGGCGGGCGTGCAACTCACATCTAGATAAACCATCGCGATGGTACAAAATGAGTCTCGGATCAACGTTAAACAGGTTAGAATTTATGTTGAAAACAACATCGGTGCTGGGATGGGTGCACTGTGTGTAGTCGACAGACACACAGAGGGAGAAGAGCCGCAACAGAAGATGGCCTAGGATTCGGATTTCAGTTTTTTTTTTTTTTTTTTTTTCATGGGAACTCCCCGATGGGTGGAGTGGTGGTTGGCGGCATGCAGTGGCCCTGTTTATAGTTCTGATCACTCTCCACGTCGAGTTGCTAGTCGTTTGTGGGAAATGTTGGGAAATAACTGACGATGAACGATGGGTGGTGATGGTGGTTGGAAAGAGCAAGCAGAAAATGCGCTTCGAGTGCAAATTTTTGCAAAAAGAAATGAATAAACATCGAAAGCAAGCAGCATTAAATGATGAAATGAGGTGAAAGGTTAGCAGACGAATCAAGAAAGTTTTTGTTGCTTTGCAGAGGAAGATTCTTTAAATAGAACTAATGAACAGAATTTGCGTAGTTATGCGGGTCTTATATGGGAAGTTCCAATTGATATTTTAAATTTATTTAAATTAGCTAATGATGCTTTGTTTGGCAAGCAATGACTGAAGAGAAGATACAATTTTTTTACTATTTTAAATGCGTCATTCCATACTTGAAAACTTTCCGCCGGTGGAGTGCAAATGTGTCCGGGTACTGACTGAAAAATTGTTGGTTCAAGTCCCAACTACAATCATTAAATGTGTATTAGTAACACGAGCTCCATCATCTTCTTCTTCTTCCTATTTCGGCGAAGTTATGATCCGAAAACAAGGGATCATAACCCTCCCTATTCACCGCGTGATTCGCCTATTTGATCTCAGAAAATTTCGGCAGGCCCGCCGATTTTGGATCACTCGGTTACTGAGGCCAAGGAAATGCCAATGTAGTCGCATTTGTGTTATCCAGGAGTTTACAGGCCTGCCTCTCCATCATCGCGATGTCTTTGGAACGTTCATTGATATTAACAGGGTTTAAATGATATCTTCATTGAAAGTGGCAATACCAGCTGGTTGCGCTCTATTTTTCGTAAGATGGTTTCCTTGATGTGAAGGCTTTCATGGATCTTCGAACTTCTTATTCGATCAAGCTTTGTCACTCCTGCTGTCATGCGAAACATCTTCATCTCAGCTGCCGTTAATTTACTCTCAAACTTTTTGTACATCGTCCAACATTGTGAACCGTATGTGAGCGCTGGACAGACAACTGTGGTGTAGAGCCTTCCTTTCCACTTAAGGGGGATTTTTCGGTCACTGAAGACAGCGGAGTTTTCTCGCCACTTCATCCACCCTACGCTTACGCGATGATTGATGTCGTCATCACAGGTTGCTTTGCTATTGATCATAGATTCCAGATAATTGAACTTTTCGCACTTGGGAAGCACTGTTCCATTCAAATAAATGTCTGGAATAGGTCTGAGTGGATCAGAGAACGGACAGCATAAGTACTCTGTCTTTTTTCAACTAATGCGATACCCATTTCCCTCCAAAACGTCCACCCACACATCAAGTGCTCGTTGCAGGGATGTAGGATTCACACTTATCATGGCTTCATCGTCAGCAAAGAATGACTGATGTACCTTGGGGTCCATAACTTTACCTTCAAGCAGATAATCAAAGACATTAATGAAGAGCAAAGGAATTAAGACGCTTCCCTGGTGCACCCCGACTTCGATTGGGAACTCTTCGGTTACTCCACCGAGATATCTTACTCTTGTCTTTGCTCTTTCGTACATGCCCATGATCATCTGTACATAGGTTTCTGGAACCCCTCGATGTCTTAGCGCCACCCATATCAAATCTCGTGGTTGTCTGCCGAATGCCTTTTCAAAGTCAACCAATACAATATGCAAATCCTTTAAGGAATCACGATGTTTTTCCATTATGATCCTTATACTGTGGATTGCATCTGTGGTTGATTTACCCGCACTGATCATCAGATAGCCGTATTATTTTTCGCAGTCGGTCACCTAATACCCGCTCAACGATCTTCATGGTGAGTGAGGTAGTTTTTCATTACGAAAACAAAAGCCTCGCCTTTTTCTTTATCCAGATTGTACCACTTGATTTTCTCAGAGACCCTTGTTTATTTGCTTTTCTTCGGTGTTTTCATAAAAACTTCTGTTAACAGGAGACGGTGGCCTATCCTTAGCGAACAACTTGACGGAGCCCTAAATACGTTTGACATATGGGCCAGGAATTGCAGTCTAAAAGTTAATCCACAAAAAAAACAGAATTAGTACTTTTTACGAACAAAAGGAAAATACCAGAGTTTGGAACACCTTCTGTTGATGGTATCCCACCCAGATTGTCCGATAGCACAAAATACCTGGGCCTCATACTGGACAAAAAGTTCAATTGGAGATCAAATATAGAGGAAAGAATTAAGAAAGCAACAATAGCCTTTTACTCATGTAGTAGAATTTTTGGTAGAACCTGGCGACCCTCCCCCAAAACCATACTATCGATGTATACGGCTATAGTTAGGCCTATACTGACTCACGGCAATCCAATATTGTGACCAGATGTCAACAAAACCACCAACCTAAGGGCTATCACCAAAGTCCAAAGACTAGCGTGCATTGGCACTACCAGCGCAATGAGGACTACCCCAAACGACCTTGACGAAGTTAAACTCATTAGCTCAAATATCGACGACTGCGTTTATTCCATAACCATAGAGACAGCTGGGACTTACATAGTGAACCTATATAAGCCCCCCGGAATTTCTTGGTCAAACAATGTTCTCAAAGCTTACGATAAACCAACAGTCTATATAGGCGACTTCAATAGCCACTACCATCTCTGGAGGTATACCACAAACGACGAAAATGGAAATAAACTTGCCGACTGGGCCGATAACAACAACATGCATTTAGTATTCGATGCTAAAGATAAGGCCACATTTTATTCTTGGAGATGGAAAAAGGATTACAACCCTGATCTCTGTTTTGTCACCAAGAACTCTGATAACCACCCAGTCCCTGCTGTGAGAACTGTACTCCCGAACTTCCCACATAGCCAGCATCGTCCAGTCATCGTCGAAATTGAGATACAAATCCCATTAATAAACTCCGTCCCAAAGACTCGTTGGAATTTTAACAAAGCTAACTGGAACAATTTCAGCCGAGAAGTCGATGCCTGCCTCCGCTTCGTCCCTCCGTCAGCAAAAAACTATGACAGATTTGTTGGCATCATCCTATCTATTGCCAAAAAACACATTCCACGGGGCTACCGCAAAGAATATATCTCTGGATGGCCCGAGGAAAGCCAACGGTTGTTCAAGGATTTTAAAGATACTGTTAGCTCTAACATCGCTGACAGATTACTAAGGTCTCTTGACGAGAGCCGTAGACAGAAGTGGGCGTCAACGGTGGAAAGAATGAACTTCACACATTCCAGCCGTAAGGCGTAGAACCTACTCCGCAAACTTGGAGCCAGCAACTCAACATCAGCCTCACCAACTCCTATAAGTCCAGACGCAACGCCTATAAGGCCGGACGCAATAGCGAACCGCGTTGTAGACTTCTCTCGCGACAAAGTGCATACAAAATTAATTAGATTGCATTGCGGTAACTTAAACGCAATACACCTTTGCCGACCGCATTCTCACATAGCTTTACTACCTATAAGGTCGACAATGCTATAAAATCAATGAAACGCGGGAAAGCAGCAGGAGTTGATGAGATCTTTCCAGAGTTCATTATTCACGCCGGCACTAACACAAGAAGATGGTTATCTAAATTTTATAGCAACATTATAGACACAGGAAATCTGCCTCAAGCCTTTAAAAGAACTAAGATTTTAGCAATCCTGAAACCCAATAAGCCGAAACATCAAGACGAAAGCTACCGCCCTATTGCACTTTTAAGCACGTGCTATAAATTACTTGAAAGGCTGCTACTGAATCGCATCGGTCTCATTATTGAGGAAGTTCTCCCCATCGAACAAGCTGGCTTTCGGCCTGGACGAAACTGCGCTGACCAAGTGTTATCATTGACAACGCATATCGAGGCAGGCTTTGAAAAGGGCCTTAAGACCTCTGTGGCATTTGTCGATCTGACAGCTGCATACGATCCTGTCTGGAGGGATGGACTTATGTATAAACTTCTAAAAGTCATACTCTGCCTGACGATAGCACAGCTCATAAACAACACCATGACGAATCGGATACTACAAGTCTTCATTGATGGAAAACAGAGCAAAATTAAGAATCTTAACAATGGGCTCCCGCAAGGATCAGTGCTAGCTCCAATCCTGTTTAATTTATACATGTCCGACCTGCCTGAACTTTCCTCAAGGAAGTATAGATATGCAGATGACCTTGCGATAGCTACACAACACAAATCCATCCCATGCACTGAAGAAACGCTCAACGAGGACCTCCGGACGCTGGGATCCTACTTTCAGCAATGGCGGTTGTGCCCGAGCCTTTCAAAGAGAGAGATTTGCTGCTTCCACCTAACGAGCCAGCTGGCGGATGTGAATCTTACAGTCTTTTCAACAATGCTGTCTTGAGGCACAATCCCCACCCCAAATACCTCGATGTCACTCTTGACCGGTCACTAACCTACAAGCAACACCTCTCTAATGCTGCATCTAAACTCCGCACTCGAAACAACATCATTCAAAAGCTAACGGGATCTTCGTGGGGCGCAAATGGTACCTTGCTCCGTACTGCATCTCTTGCGCTAGTCTACAGTGTCGCAGAATACTGTGCCCCGGTGTGGCTGAAGAGGGCCCACGTCAACAAAATCGACGTCCAACTCCACACCACCATGCGACTGATATCCGGCACAATTCGACGCACCCCGGTTCACTGGCTCCCAGTTCTCTGCAATATTGCACGTCCTAATCTTCGTCATTCAAACTCAGCCCTGAGAGACTAGAAAAATCTTGGCGAATCCAGATTTAATTATACACGATGATATTGGTGTATTGCAGCACACACAACCGAGACTTAAATCGAGGAACCCCGCTATAAAACATGCAGGAGTCTTGGCTGCAAGCGGCTTTAACATCCAAGATGAGTGGAATAGAACTTGGTCATCCTCTGGGCATAGTATAATGGACTACAATCTCAAACCCAACCTCCCTGCTCCCTGGCTTCGATTTGCCAAGACACATCTGGTCAAAACTTAATAGGGTTAGAACAAACTCTGGTAAATGTGCTGATTCTCTCTATCGATGGGACATCCTTGACTCTCCAGGGTGCGATTGTGGAGCGGCCCGACAAACTATGAAGCACATTGTCCAAGAATGCAGCATTCGAGTATATCAGGGGGACCCTGCGAATTTCTACGAAGCAACTCCAACTGCAATTGAATGGCTGCAGAATTTAAATATTGATATTTGAACAAATAGAAATATGGTATCGTGCAATTTTATAATGTAACTTCCATATCCTTTGCAAGACTTTTAATTGTATAATTTATTTTACTTTGTTAACTTATTCGTTATACTGTGTTCTTTGTACTCTTCCATACGAAATAAATAAATAAAAAACCCGAACCGCAGGACTCGAGGCTATTCTCAACCTCCTACCGCTAGACATCTTTACACGCACGTCAGCAGCCATTAATGCTATGAGCATTAGACAGTCAGCAAACTGGAAACCAAATAAAATTGGTCACTCAACGACCCTACTTGATTACTTTGGCCTCGTGCCCATAACGGACTACATGACGCTATATTTAGACCTTGTAAGGCCTTTTTCTAGCAGAGAAGAATGGATAAGCGGTCACATACATAACCACATACATCTATAGCCATCTACACAGATGGTTCAAAAATGAGCACTGGCGTAGGACCAGGTATCTTCTCCGAACCCCGTGGTATATCGAAATCCATACGACTTCCAGACCACAGCAGCGTCTTCCAAGCAGAGGTCTTAGCAGTGGCAACAGCCGGCCGTGAGTCTGCGGTAAGGGCAATACCGCCAGAAGGTGTCGACATCTTTATCGATAGCCAGGCAGCTATAAAAGCGATTACTGCCATAGAAATTCAATCGAAGCTTGTGAAGTGTTGTCGAGAAGAGCTCAGGGTTCTTGGAACACAGCACAAGGTATCGCTCTGTTGGGTCCTTGTACATGAGGGTATCCCAGGCAATGAGAAAGCCGATGAGCTAGGAAGAATCAGCTCAGCAGCCCTACTAAAATATGTTGACCCCCCCGGTGTGTACCCCGCCTTGCACACTAGGGCTCGTTGCAGGGAATAAAGCCATTACAGAGGCGAACACAAGATGGATCTCCATGGAAACTTGTGCCACCACTAGGAGGCTATTACCATCCTTCGACAAACCAAGGACTGAAAGAATTACTCGGAAAGATAGGAAATCTCTTTCCACCCTCGTGGACATCTTCACGGGCACAATACCCTGCGGTACCACTTGAAGAATTTACGCCTGACGGAGGAGGAACTCTGTAGAGGCTGTGGTGACGAGGGGTTTTTTGAGGACACTTCCCACTTCCTGTGCCACTGTCCGGGTCTTCAACACTTCAGGAAAAAGTTCCTTGGTAAATATTTTTTCCAGGGTCTCGAGGAGCTCTCCGGCGTTTCGGCAGGAAAGATGCTGAACTTCATCAAATCATCAGAGTGGTTTGTATGCAGAAACGAAGTAACTGATTGAGTTTGTATAGTTTTTTTTGTCGATCACTAGGCTTCAATGAGTAAGGGATTACTTCTTCCCCTATGGGTATCACAATGGGTCAACGCTGATCTGAGTGTGGCAGAAAGCGTCTCTCCTGGCAGCATATACGTACCTAACCTAACATATGTCAGAAACAAGAAAAGAATTTCTGTGATCTGCCTGGTTTAAGGGCAGATAGCACTTGATCTCTTGTTAGACCATCGGATCTAGGCGCTTGATGAACAGCGTTTCATCCCGCATGAGCCTCTTATGTTAGACCATCGGAACCAAACTTGATGAACGGTGTTTCATCGTACATGGGCCTGTTTTTTATCGTAAAAATGTTGCATGACCAAATAATGTTTGCCACGAATCCTATACGATAGTCATGTAATTCACCTCAAAACTAATTTCGTACTTTTCACAGCTCTAACTCAACGAATACCAGTAGCTTTTCTCTTCTTGTTTACCGAATTTCTCCTCGAACTAGTATGCAATCTATATTGCATTTTATGACCGCTAAAAATAACTCAAAAGCATGTAATCACATTCAGTGAGTTCCCCATTTGAAACGCTTTCCAGAAAAATGCACCAAACGCCACCACTGCGTCATAAATTTCTCAAGACAACGTCAACATCATTAAAATATCTGATTTTACAACACTGTCAACATGAATAAAAAACTAAATTTAGTTCACCCAAATCTTTCCCAACCGAAACGAATTTCCGTTTAGTTAACAATAAATTACCTCCGACTCGTATTTCACACTCAGCCTCTAAGAGCCTCTACAAATTAATTAGTAAGCACTCTTGCAAGCGCCTCTCGCTATGGCTATCCCCGGCGCGGCGGTCCAGTGTGCTTTCTTTTGATTTATTCATTAGTGCGACACACAAAGAGATGTATTTCTTGTTCCAAACCAACCTACGCCTAGGCACTTTTACTCGCGAGATACTTGCAAGCCCCCCAGAGAGACTGCATTCCGCACCCAAAGCCTCCACTGGTCTGGTATCAACCCCCACCACCATCATCGATTCCAATGAGAATATGTATACAAAATAACTTGACCCCGATTCGGTCTTTAAAATCGGCACACATCGGCACAGAGAGAGAGGAAAATATGGCAAAAAAAAAATAGTTGAATCTACATCTGCAAGTATCTATGTACATATCTATGCCGAGGCATCTATAGACACAAAAAGTCAAATTTCTGGTTGTCCGACTTCTATGATGACGACTGCCAAGCACACAGCACTCCAGACCAACATATCGTCTGCGTGCCGGTTTTGCTTCTACTCTCCGCCGATGATGATAGAAAACACCGGAGAGCACTCTATAGCAAACGGAGGCAGCAACAGCGGGACCTACAACAGCCTTCACTTTCCATGCGGACGCACTGCCGCTGCCGCTCGTGCTTCTGATGTAAGCCAATATAACGAGGCAACAGCAACAACTTTTTTTTGGACTTGTGCAAGCATTAGCGCACCGAAATGTAATCGAAAGTAAAAATATCTTTTTCTAATACCTCTTTGCATTCCAAGAAGGTTGGTATGGTTTGACAGCACCTGGCGGCACAAAAAATTGGGCTAATGATACCCAAACCCACTATATGGGCAGGGGGTGAAAAATTCGATGCAATTAGGGGCGTATTCTGCAAATTCGTATCTAAAGATACTTAAATGCGTAGGTGTTCCCGGTCTAATTACCCCATGACATGGTGACAAATGAATACAGAGCGTTTCGAACTTTTTCCTGCGCAAAATGACAGAATGTACATTTACGAGTATACCTGGCAACAAGTCACAGAATTATGGGGTAGTTGAACTTTAAGAAACCCCAAGAGGGAGCAACACAAAGCGAGAGAGCGAGAGTATCTACACTGGGTGTTCCAGTTTATAGAACATTGTTTCGCTGGCGTCATGATGGTGGCGGCGGCGGTGGCAAGGAACCATCTATAGATGTAACGCGCAACAACTACAAGAGAAGTCAATTAGTTAAGTGATTGACCCCCAGCAAGCCGAGCAAACAAAATAAGAAAGAAAGAAGCACCAGCACTAGTACTAGCACCCAGCATCGAGAGCTACAACAACAGGCAGTAACAATACACAAAGGGAGGCGCAAATGTGGTCGGGTTGGGTTTCTTGTTATTTTTTTAAATGATTACTGCTTTGGCAACCAAGCGGATCTTCCTCTCAATGTAATTATGAAAAACGAAAAATTTCATATTTAGATACCTATGGGGAAATTAAAATTATAGTGGGATGGACTTACTGAGTCGAGGGAATCAAGGAACCATGAGATCGCGACACTTACCTGGAAAGAGAAGAGGAAATTTTAAAAATAGATTAGAGCATGTACAAGAAAATGTAATTTGGAGGTTATATAAGAAAAATAACAAATGTAATCGAAGTTTGAAGAAAGGTTACTAGAGGCAGGGTTAACAATGAACTGCTTTCATCTAGGGAGTGGCGTCAAGAAAGTGATTACAGAGAGTTACTGCGGCAAAGACCTTACTCAATTGGTGGAACACTATTGTTCAGTTGCGATGAATGGTATTTTTGAAAGCAACTGTAATGGGAAATTTACATTCATGGGCGATTGGGGTTACTCGAAAATCGATTATTATTTATGATTCACTACTCGAGTGATCCACTATCTGTTGAAATATACAAAAACAGTTCCATAAGAGGAAGATCAGTTAAAGAAGATGTGGTAAAGGGTGATTTTCTGTTAGCAGTAATCACAGTGAGCAGTTAGTGAAGAAAGCTGTTATTTGGAATGACTGCTCATGTTACTAAACAAAAAATAAGTTGTCAGCATTTGTGAGTTATATGCAGACGTTACCCCTTGGCAGCTGACATCCTCGTGGTGGGGGGCGGGAAACGTGATTGGGATGTGCAGATGGGGTAACTGAAATAGTTATTCCCATCCATACAATCCAGTCACGGCAAACAAAGCGCACACCCCAAGATGACAAGACGACAGAAACGGCCCTCGGATATTACCAAACCTGGTAAGCCAGGGCATCCTTTGGTGCCAGGCCTGAAGGGTGTCAGTGTGCGAGCGTCTGGTGGTCGGCCTGTCCCGCTCAGTAGCCGGCAAGGTATAACCCGAAATGGCTACGAGCTTCCTGTCAATGGTTTCTCGAACCATTACGGGATCCAAGGGGTGAGCGCGCTATGCACAGATAGGGGCACACATGGATTCTCTGAATTTCGACAACGGCATCGACTTAAGATAGGCACATGGAACGTCTCATCGCTCACAGGGAAGGACCTTGAGCTTGTTTGGGAGGCCGTTAAAAGTCGACTAGATATAGTTGGAGTCTCTTCAACAAAGCAGAAATGTTCTAAAAATGTGGACCTTTCGGATGGGTGGAAGCTCTTTCTGTCAGGAGTCGCACCCTCAATGTCTGCTCGGGCGGGAGTGGGAATACTCACAGGTGCCAGGTTGACAGACAGAGTATGGAAGTGGATACCATTAGAAGGGGGAATGTTGCGATTTTAAAGCTCAAGCTTGAAAGATCAACTCTGGCATTGATGCAGGTGTATGCAACGTAGGACCCACTTACATCGACACAGGAACATGGGCTGAATCTGAACCATCTAACCACAGGATTCTACTGGTACAAATTCTATAAGTTAATAGGGTGAACCTTAACACAAAAGTTGGCTTTTAGACATTTTATATAATATTTGCAGAGCTCTTCTTATTCTCCCGTTCGCAAAAGCCCCAATCGGTAATATAAGCAGAGGTATCATCAACGGCGTGGCAAAATCGCATCATCACCTCCCCGTGGTGCCCGCTGGATAGCTATCTGATAGTGAACTAACGATAAGCGTATGCTGAGTCTGACGATATACGTGCAGCTGAACACTCAGGCCTGTGTAAGGACATCTGGGTGAACTTCAGCGCGCATATGTTTAACCGGACGAGGCATCTCTTGTTGAACTGATTGGCTGAAATATGCGTCTCAGAAGTCTACCAAGAGCCCCTCAGAAGGACGACGTACGACGGATGAATTCTCTCGATGGAATCAACGGTGACGTCTACAGACCAGCGGATACCTTACCGAAGCCACTTCGACATATTTGGAGCTGAGGTCTGTAAGGATTTTCAATACTACGTCAGGGTATGGTGGCGGATGAACCCTTAATGGGCCAACGGCAGCGCTCATATCCCCGAAGTGGGTTACTGGCATCGGTGTATCCGGCCTCTTGTCCTAGGGGTAAAAAAAAAGGATCTGGCACTCCAGGTTGAGGGTTGTGCCGTCGGGTTAACTTCCCTACCACGTAAAAAACTTTCGGTTACGAAGCAACCAACAGCCTCGGATACGGATGATTTTACTGTTGACGACCCAAGCAAACGTAAAAAGTACAACTATCTTCGTGTCTGCACATGGAATGTTAAGTCTCTCTACAAACTACGTGCAGCCGAACAACTAGCGGAGGCCCTAGAGTGTCTCAAAGCAGACATTACGGCCATCCAAGAAGTGCGATGGGATGGGCCGGGCAAAAGGAGTATGAAAAACTGCGACATCTACTGCGGCGATTGCTACAGACAAAAAGGACAGCGTCTATTCGCGTGCGGATTTGTTATTGGAGGCAGACTTAGGCAAGAAGTCTTGAGTTTCCGGCATGTGAACGAGCGCCTCATGACTATCCGTATCAAGGCTAAATTTGCCAACATTAGCCTAATATGCGTTCACGCCCCTCACGAGGAGAAGGACGACGCGACAAAGGATGACTTCTACCAGCTCTTGGACAAGACGTATGAGCAATGCCCTAGTCACGACGTTAAAATTATCCTAGGTGATTTTAACGCAAAGCTAGGAAGAGAGAACGTCTTTAGTAGCGCCGTCGGAAAGCACAGCCTGCACGACGTCACATCCGACAACAAACTCAGGCTAATCGACTATGCGGCTGGACGAAACTTTGTCGTAGCTAGTACGCGGTTCCCACGTCTCGATATACACAAGGTAACATGGCTCTCCTTTGATCGAAAAACAGTCAACCAAATCGATGACATTGCGGTCGACGCAAGGCGCTCTTGCAGTATTTTGGGTGTCCGGACTTTCCGAGGAGCCAACGTGGACTCGGATCACTACCTAGTTGTAGCCAAGGTACGGATGCGGATATCCAGAACGGAGCGAAATGCTTGTGAGGAAATTTAACGTCGAAAAGCTACAATCGCTAGAGACCGGCAGAACCTTGCCGATCGAGTTTATTTTAATCTCTAAGTTCTATGCCGCCAGCAGCAAATGCGGAAGACCAGTGGCAGCATTGCCAACAAGCCATCAGAGATGACGCCTCTGATGTACTGGGCTTCTCTCGACCGCCACAACGAAAACCCTGATTTGATGATGAATGCCGGCAAGCACATGCAGCAAAACAAGAGGCGTACAAAACGGTGCTGTATAGAAGGACTATAGCTGCTTACGAGCTCTACGTGCGCAGGTGAAAAGAGGAACATCGACTTCTCAGCAAAAAGAAAAAGGAGCATGAGAAGCGTTCGATCGAGGAGATTGAGAGACTTTATTGCAGGAATGATGTTCGAAAATTTTACCAAAGGGTAAAAAGAACATGCCCGGGTTTCAAAGCTAAAACAGAAGCTTGCAGGGACGAAAATGGCAGCATAGTGGTAGAATCGCAGTTGGTGCTGAAGATATGGAAGGAACACTTCTGTGGACTGTTAAACGGCGATGATGACCAATATTCCGCTGTCAGGCAGAATGAGCCATTCAACAGTGACGATGACAGTCAAGATTCCTGTCAACCCGATCAGAATGAAGTGAGGATAGCGATATCTAAACTTAAATTCAACAAAGCTGCTGGAGCTGACGGCCTTGCCGCTGAACTTTTCAATGCAGGAGGAGATGAGTTGGTAAGGAGCATGCACCAGCTCATCTGTAAAATCTGGTCGGACGAAAGTATGCCCGATGAATGGAACCTCAGCATCGTTTGCCCGATCCTGAAGAAAGGAGACCCTCTGAACTGCGCCAATTACAGAGGTATAAGTCTCCTCAACATCGCATACAAGATCTTGTCTGCCGTATTATGTCCAACGCCTAAAACCGATCGTCAACAACCTGATAGGTCCTTATCCGTGCGGTTTCAGGCCGGGAAAGTCCACCATTGACCAAATATTCACACTACGGCAGATCTTGGAAAAAACCCATGAGTATAATCGATACGCATCACCTCTTCATCGATTTCAAAGTTGCCTATGATAGCGTGTATAGAGACGAGTTATACAGAGCCATGTCTAGTCTTGACATCCCTGCCAGGCTCGTCCGTTTGTGCAGAATGACGATGGAGAACTCTCGCTGCTCCATCAAAGTCGGAAAGAACATCACCGAACCGTTCGATATCAGAAAAGGTCTTAGACAAGATGACGCGCTATCATACGATCTCTTAAACATACTCGTAGTACTTGAGAGAATTATACGAAACTCACAAGCCAACCCCGGAGGTACAATCTTCTTCAAGTCTGTACAACTAGTCGCTTATGCCGATGACATTGACATAATCGGAAGAACTCAGCGGGCCGTCAATGGGGCATTTACGAGTATTGAGAACGAGGCAGCAAAGATGGGCCTAGCGGTCAATGAAAGCAGAACAAAATACATATATACTGTCTACAAAAAAGGACGCCCAACATCGGCGTCTTGGACAGAACGCCACAATAGACAGATATAATTTTGAGGTAGTAAAGGATTTTGTCTACCTAGGCTCTATGGTCAGCTCCGCAAATGGCATCAGTAGGGAGATCACACGAAGAATTACTCTTGCCAATCGTTGTTTCTATGGGCTAAGACGGCAATTGAGTAGCAAAGCTAAGACGGCAATTGAGTAGCAATTGAGTAGCAAAGCCCTATCTCGAACTACTAAGGTACCTCTTTATAAGACACTTATCATCCCAGTCCTGCTGTATGGCGCAGAGGCATGGACTTTGTCACAATCGGATGAAGATGTCCTTGGTTACTTCAAGAGAAAAGTTTTTCGAATGATCTTTGACGGGACGTGTGCATAGACGGTGAGTGGAGGAGAAGGTACAATGCCGAACTATACGGCCTATATAAGGACATCGATTTAGCCAGAAGAGTTCACACACAGCGACTAAGATGGGTGGGTCATTTAGAGCGGATGGAGCCCAACGTTCCCGCCAAAAAAGTCTTCGAATCCACCCTGGATGGACGGCGCAGTAGAGGACGACCTCGTGGTAGGTGGCGCAAACAAGTAGAGGGGGACCTCAGCCAACTTGGCGTGCGCAACTAGAGGCAGCTGTCTCGTAACCGTGCTGGCCGGAGAGGTTTGTTGGTTGAGGCCCAAGTCCACCCTGGACTGTAGCGACACCTAAGTAAGTCAGTTGATGTTACTTAACAAAAAATAAGGAGTCAGCAATTTGTGAGTTATATGTATGGAGTCGCCCGCAATGTACGAAGCAGTAAGTCGCAGCGAGCAGGATCATAGCTGTTCCCGCAAAAAGGTTCCGGACCAATGAATTTGAGTTGAGAGCCAGATCTGGCTAGTTCATCAGCAGTCTCAATGCCGGCGATGACCTTGTGGCCAGCGACCTAGGTGAGTAAGAGAGTGTTGTGTGCAGCAAGCTGCTTGAGAATAATAAGACAGCTCCAAACTAATTTAGACTCAAAGCTTTTAGAGCTGCTTGACTATCTGATAGAATGTTTATGTGTGATCTCCGGAGCCCTCTTCTGATGCATTCTTTGGCACATAGTTTTATAGCATAGAGCTCTGCTTGGAAGATAGAGGTGTTTTGACCTAATGGTACAACATATTTGAAATTGGGACCAACAATTCCGGCGCCCACAACATTTGCAATGTTTGAGCCATCGGTGTACCAATTTATTTGTCCATCCATCTTAGGGAGCTGGGGATTTTTTCAATAGGTTCGAAATAGGAATGTTGATTTTAAAGGTATGCTTGTAGGTTTATTTTTCTGGGCATGAAATCAGATGCGCATACTGCTGTTGAGGTTAGCAGCGGTATTTTGTTTAGAATCTTCATATGCCCTGCTAAATCGGAGTCCTTTACATTATTGGCGCTGACGGCATCAGTCTTCCTTACTTTTATGTATAAAGGTGGAAGGTCCAATAGGGCCTCCAGTGCCACTGCCGGGCATGTGCGCATCGCACCCGTGATACCTACGCAAGCGAGTCTTTGTAGCTTTGTAGTTCGAGCATGAACCTGTTCGATTTTTTTCCACCATATAACATAAGTAGGGCATAGGTTTTTTTTTTAGAATTTGCGCGCACTCAAGAGATTATGAATACCCTTAACATGTTTACACACAGTGCGGGCGTTGGAAAGAATACATAGAGTCAGAAAGATTTGGCGTAGTGGTTTGAAGCTCAGTTGTTTATGCTCCGGGGGTGGCGTCCAGATAACTGAGGAATTTTTTGTTATTTTTTGGCTTTGCTTCTGATTCACAGTATTTTTTTTTCCCCCGATAACCGATGTCATAGGCAAATCATTAACAACAGAGCGAACAATTTTTCCAGCCATATGACCAAGCTACTGCAAGTGTTATGCCTTCACAGTAGTGTTCACACAAGCTTTCGCAATGGATCGGACTGACTTTATATGATATATTTCATGAGAAGTAAATAAATGCTTGCTGACATCAGGATTTGAAACATGAACCATTAGCATGGCAATTGACGACGTTACCACTGCACCATTGTCACCCCTCATCCCAGTGAATCATTTTGGACTTGAGACCTCACTTTTTTGCCTAAGAGTCTAGAACAGGGCCGAAAAGGCCTTAGTCGCCTTTGATGTAATTTTATCTAGATGTGGCATCCAGGTGACTTTCTGGTCTAGGGTTACCCCCAGATATTTGGCTTCACTGGAAAAATTAAGTTGGACACCGTTTAGTGTTAATGTCTGGAGATTTAAATTTCTTCTCCTGGTGAATGGAATGATGAGTTTTAATCCTTCTATCTGACACCAAACGTTTGTTTTCGAAAGGGAATTTTCTATTCTTTCAGTAATAATGGATTCTTGGTTACCTCTGCATAACCTTGAGTTGGATAGATAACCAGCATTATTTAGGTCGCTTAGGAGTTGATCAACTACAATTTACCAAAGAAGAGGAGATAGAACGCCTCCTTGAGGACAACCTGTAGTGCTTTTGATGGAAAGTGAGAATTGTTCTGCTACTTAGCATGGAGGAAATCCACTTGGTAGTGCGTTGGTCGATGCCTTTGGCATTGGATGCCGTTTTTATAGAATGAATCGAATTGTTGTTAAAGTCTCCATAGGAAAGCACAAAGTGTAATGCCTTTGTTCAATAACCATTTGTCAATCTTTTCAACCAAGTGCTGAAGGGCTGGGCCAAACAGGCAAATCTACAATATTCTACAATATTCTACAATATTCTACAATATTCTACAATATTCTACAATATTCACAATATTCATTAAGAGACAATGAATATTGTACAATGAATCACTCTACAATATTCATTAAGAGAGTGAAGGCGAACCCCACAGGCTGATCAGTAGAAATGCGGTGAAGTGGGAGGGTTATGGTCCGTTGTTTTCGGGTCATAGCCTCGCCGAAATAGGAAGAAGAAGAAGATTAAGAGAGTGTTTTATTAAAGCAATATCTCTAATATGGAGGTCAATAATTTTCTCCATTAACTTTAAGAACACTGAGGTTAGACTAATCGGCCTAAAAGGTTTTGGGTCTAAGGGAGATCTGCAGCCGGTTTTGGGAATGAAAACTACAATACATTGACATTTCTTCAGACAAAGGGAAGTACGTAAGCAACAAATCTTCTCGCATGGGTGCCGCCATTGCGCGGATTATGCCGAATATAAGAGAACCACGGTACAGCCGAAGACTACTCTTAGCTAAAGTAGTCACATCGGCAGTCCTATATGGTTCGGGCCGAAGAAGAATAATAGCAGTAAATCGACTATGTGCAGTAAAAGTGAGTAGGGCTTTCCGCACAATCTCGGACCACGCAGCCTGCATAATCGCAGGAATGTTCCCCGTTGATATACTGGCGGAAGAACTGCAGAAAAAGTTTTTAGAGAGCAGACACGAGGGGAAGCTAGCTTACGGTGAAGCGGACACTACAGTAAGAAGTTTGATAGAGTGGCAGCAACGCTGGAGTCTTTCTTCCAAGGGCCGTTGGACTTACCACCTTATCCAAACTTTAGAGACTTGGATAAACCGCAAGCATGGTGAAGTTAATTGCTATTTCACACAACTACTTACGGAACATGGTTGTTTCCGGTCATATATGTACCAGTATATGAACGATGACTCCCCCGCTTGTCCATCCTGTAGTGACACCCCCGAAAACGTGGTGCATGTATTCTTTCACTGCCCGCTTTTCCAGCTACAAAGAGCAGTACTACGAGAAACACCAACTCCAGAGAATTTAGTAAATGATATGCTAGAATCGGAAAACAGGTGGAACGCAGTGAGCTCTTATGCCAAGAGTTGAGGAGACTTGAGCGAGAAAGAAAAGAGAGCGAAGAGAACGCAAGAAGCAACAGAATGGAAGCAAGCGGGCGCGCAGCTATACATGAAATATGTACCTATGTACGCACTCGCAAAGACAGGTGAACATACGCACATACATGCGGCCACAGTGGCACGCAAACGCGTAACCATCATCATGAGCCAACTAAAACTACTGGAACGTGAGAGAAAAGAGTCTAAAACGACTAACACGAATCCAGATGACAACTAAGTCAGAAATCCCCCTACAATGAAATGTCAAGAAGGCGGTGCCGTCGGGATAAGGGCAAGAAGGGAGAAGTTAGTGGGTAGAATCAGACACTGTTACTGGGTAAGGGCTTAGTTTCGTCTTTTGAAGAATACCAGCTCCCAGCGAAAACCAAAAAACACAAAGGGAATGTAGTTTAGTTCGAAACTGGCTCTAGAGAGAGTGGACCTTTTGAACCCTAATGGATGACGGGAGATCATTGATGATCTCTAAGAGCGTCTTTTTGATTTCTTAATTGCTGAGTTGTAGGTGGTGAGAGGTTTCTTGTATTCACTCCAAGAGTTGGAGCATTTTGATTTAACCTAACCTTACGCTTTAGACTTTTAAGCTCATTGGTCCACCAGGGAACATTACGGTTAGAGGAACTAGCCTTAGCTTGACAGCTGCTTTCGTAGGCGGACATGATTTGAAAAAGGAAGTTACGTTTATCTTACGTGGAATTAGTTACCAACCCCGACAGACACATCCAGATTCAGACAAGATCACCTATCAAGCATAATCTTCACTAAATCTTCTTCTATCAGGATTCTCCCTGATGCCTAACAATCTTGTCAAATTATGCCAAACCCCATCGCATAAACACAGATACTCTTTGTTCTTATTAAATACAATTTTATATGTCACCGCATACACATGTACCCTGTCGCCGTCGCCGTCGTCGTCGTTTCCGAAAAATAAATCACACAATGAAAAATCGTTACAATTTCAAATCACTTTTCTGCATATTTCATTGGTATCCGACATGAAACCAAAAAAGGAACCTCAGCAACCACCCCCCCATCCCTCATCATCACATAGAACAACCTCAAAAAATATAGACCATGCACAGGGACTTCGAGGAAAGCACAAACAGCTTTACCACTTAAATACTGCGAACATAACATACTACCTACAGATGGCGGAGGAGGGTGAGTGAATTTTCCGCCATAGTTTTCCTCCAAAAATCGTTTTTATTTTACAGTTTCGCTTTTGTATCTTATTTCTCGTTTTGGATTTGAGGAATACTGCTGCCTGATTGTTGGCTGCTGTTTTCCGTTCAGATTTCCGTGATGCTTTTCCAGTTCACTTCAGATTCATTTTTAATTCCTGGCACGTATCAGCGTACGGCACACAGGGGTAAAATCGAAATGATGAAAAGTCAGTAAGGTATGCACACGGGCATCAGGAAGAATATATCTCTCTCCCAGTATAACCCGTGGGTTTCATTAAGGATTATATTCTACGTTATTGTGCGTCGCGGTGCATGTATACGTGTCTCTATTTCCCTTGTTGAGATATATCAAATCCAGACGGAGTAAGATTACATTTTATTCAGTTTTTCCTTTTTCACATTTAATTCGAATCCACACGCACACAGGCAGATAGACACACACCCTTGCTGAGGGAGAAGGATTTCCATGGAATTTTTCAAATAATAGAAAAAATTCAGGTTATCCAGCAGCAGCAAGAGGTGTGTGTATGCGCGGTGGTTATAGATACTGTATATCTGAGCTAGGCGCACATGCACTCGATTATTCACCAAAGGACGAGGGAAAAGTAAAATGTAAAAAAAAAACCAGCAATGAGTAGAAGGAAAATGAATAAAAAGTCGGTATGTCGGCTGTATGCGCTGTTGTGGAAGATGATAGTATCGGTTGGATGCAGCACGAAGAAGGGTGGAAAAAAAGAAAATTAATTCAACGCGCTCTGGCTGTGGCGTTGAACACACCAACTACCCAACCACCTTTGAATTAGTTGTAAGAAGAACTTTTTATACTTTTCCGTCGTAAGAGGGTTTTCCAATTGCATATGCTGCTCGTCAGTGCACAAACCCCTAAAGTGTCGCTCTGTGTCGCCGCACGGAGGTTAATTTAAGTGGAGCGGAGAATTCAGGTAAATCTAAATTCAAAAGGACGAAGAACGAACTGAACTGGGAAAGCTAACCAAGAAACTTGAAACTCATTATATGTGACATTAATCAGATCCGGCTTTTGTACCATCGACACGGATGGTCTTTGAACTTTCATACATTGTCCCATTGTGAATGGGGTAGGTTTTGGTTACGAAATTCGCTTTGCGTTGAGTTGATATATATGTACATACGAAGTTTCATACCTTCATCAGTTACTTGTGGCAACTGAGGATTGGCAGCAATTCTTCTCTCGTATGACGTCAAAAACAATCGAATGGAGAACTAGTGACACTTAGCAAAAGTTTCAACACATTCGAGAACTATACTGACCACAAAGGCTACTGCAAAACGTTGATAATGCGTTATCGCGTAACAAATTTAGTACAATCTTGACCTTGACTATATAGCGACGAATTAGCGAAATTGAACGATTTTACAGATCAAGACTGTTCGATTTAATTGAGAAACAAAGAGCCCAACGATATGGGGAATACTTCATTCGTTAGAGTAGCTTTCAAGAGTCGAACAGTATTGATGATTAGAAATACTAAGCAGCTCTTGGAGATGGTGTCAAATTAAACATTGATCTACATAGGATGTTTCGGGAAAACGGGTCAACATTTTCTACCAGTCTTTCCCATTTTTACTATCACCTTCCCCTAAGGGCTCTATCCTTACCAAATGTGCAAATCGTGACACAAACGCATTTTTTATTTTTTTTTACTTGTTACTAGCTGACCAATGTCCCATGAATATAAAATCGATACGCGATTTCAAAGTTACCTATGATAGCGTGTATAGAGACGAGGTATACAGAGCAATGTCTAGTCTTGGCATCCCTGCCAAGCTCGTCCGTTTGTGCAGAATGACGATGGAGAACTCTCGCTGCTCCATCAAAGTCGGTATGAACATCACCGAACCATTCGTTGTCAGGAAAGGTCTTAGACAAGGTGACGCGCTATCATGCGATCTCTTTAATATAGTACTTGAGAGAATTGTACGAAACTCACAAGCCAACACCGGAGGTACAATCTTTTACAAGTCAGTACAACTTCTCGCTTATGCCGATGACATTGACATAATCGGAAGAACTCAGCGGGCCATCAATGGGGCATTTACGAGTATTGAGACCGAGGCAGCAAAGATGGGTCTAGCGGTCAATGAAAGCAAAAAAAAATATATGCTGTCTACAAAAAAGGACACCCGACATCGGCATCTTGGACAGAACGCCACAATAGGCTCTATGGTGAGCTGCGCAAATGACATCAGTGGGGAGATCAAACGAAGAATTACTCTTGCCAATCGTTGTTTCTATAGGCTAAAACGGTAATTGAGTAGCAAAGCCCTATCTCGAACTACTAAGGTAACTCTTTATAAGACATTTATCATCCCAGTCCTGCTGTACGGCGCAGAGGCATGGGCTTTGACAAAACCGGATGAGGATGCCCTTGGTTATTTCGAGAGAAAAGTTCTTCGAGCGATCTTTGGTCCCGTCTGCATAGACGGTGAGTGGAGGAGACGGTACAATGCCGAACTATACGGCCTGTACAAGGACATCGACTTAGCCAAAAGAGTTCACATACAGCGACTAAGATGGGTGGGTCATTTAGAGCGGTTGGACCCCAACGTTCCCGCTAAGAAAGTCTTCGAATCCAGCCCGGATGGACGACGCAGTAGAGGACGACCTCGCGGTAGGTGGCGCAAACAAGTGGAGGCGGACCTCAACCAACTTGGCGTGCGCAACTGAAGGCAGCTGGCTCGTAACCGCGCTGGCTGGAGAGGTTTGTTGGTTGAGGCCCAGGTCCAGCCCGGACTGTAGCGTCATCTAAGTAAGTAAGTAAGTAAGTAAGTAGCTGACCAATGTTCGCCTTGCTTCGGCCACATTTTAGTTGACGCTCATTTATTTATTTATTTTTTAAATATAATTACCAACTGAATACAATACTCGAAATGTATAAACTCCATTATAACTTCCCCAGTGGCGGATCAGACGTTAGACTCCAAGCAATGCAACTGTAAGAACCCAGTTCAATTTTATGCAGTAGCTTTTGCGTAGTGCTGGTGGTTGGTTGGTTAAGGTGGAGGTTCAAAAAGAACCCAATTACGCTACTGCGCCATTTTGACACCACAAAACTCATGCGCACCTGGTTGCATGATGGAGTATACGGTTGAGGAAGATGGATATGCTAGACCCAGCCTGTCGAGTTTTAGTAAAGAATGAGGCCTGCAATCTTTTTTTTTATTTATCAGATATTTCTCCTAAGTCGTCGAAGAAGGATTTGCCTAGGGTACGCTGTGTTGTTCTCACTATGGCCGGGCATCTGCAAAGAAAGTGAAAAAGAGATTCTGTCTTATTTACATCTCTGCAGCTACGGCAGAAGGTATTATAGGGGATGCCAGGCTTGGCTGCATGGTCTCCTTCTCCTATCGACCAATGGGCTTTACTGATGGCCCATTACTTGATCTGGTAAGTAGCTCATTTGATTTAGGTTTGTTATAGCTGGACCATGTCTTGTTATAACACAGCTAGAAAGCGGTTTCCACCCATGGTTAGCTAGCTTTAAGAAGTGGTTGTGAATATTACCCTTGACGACTCCCACCGGAATATTGACTCTTTCTGCCAGAGAGACACTAAGGGTTGACCCTTGTCTGGTGAGATCGTCCACTCGCTCCTTGCCCTCGAAGTTGCTGTGCCCATGGACCCAGATGAGGGTGATTTTTCAATGAGCGCCTAGTTTGTTTAGCTCTTCCTGGCATTGCTCTACAGTTTTGAAGATGTGATAGCTGAATCAATGGCTTCGAAAGCAGCTTGGCTATAAGTGAAGATAGTAAATTTACGGTTGAGAGTTGGTGGGCATTCAGTATGCAGCAGACCTCGCGAATCGCAAAAAGCTCCGCTTGAAAGACACTATCTAAATATAATCTTAAGCGTGATTATCTTTCGTTCCAACTATGCCACAAGCTAATACGGTGAATACACGATCAAACTCTAAAGCTTCGACCAAACAAAATCTGCACTCTACACTTTCGCAACGCAATTCTCCTGCAAACAACATCGCCAGCAACTTTTCAGTTCTCACCGTACAAAGGTTTGAAGAGAAACTCAGCAAACAAAGTGAAACTTGATAAGCACGTTCACTTGAAGCAAAAAGGAATAATCCTCTGTCACCTCAATGGTTGAACTCAGACATCCTTTATCTTCTTCTTCCTTTTATCAGCGAGGCTATGATCCGAAAACAAGAGAGCACAACCCTCCCACTTCATCTCAGACATCCTTTATCTCATGGAAAAATGAAATACGGCCTACAGAAAATGGAAAAGGTATCGTCTTGAAGAGTTCCTAATAACGAGTAGCTATCGTTTTCTACGAAACAAAACTGTGCTAAAAATTAGGGAAGCTAAGCTTGCCTATTACAGTAGATAACTTGACTGTTCCGCACCCGGGAAAACTCTGTGGAAACAGCTTCGTCAAGTAGGCATTGGTAGGCAAAGTTCAGAACTTGCTGATGATATTGATTGCGATAAGTTGAATGAAGGATTTATTTGCAAATCTGGCTCTCCATCTTTAGGAACTGATGTCCTTGAGGAAAACTCAGAAATTGAAAGTGGTGGTTACTTCTGGTTTAGCAGGGTTTTCGAAGAGGATGTTACCGAAGCATTTCTATTAATTAAGTCGAATGCCATGGGTCTTGACGGCTTAAGTCCTAAATTTTTTCCTGCCTTTTGTAACCTACATCTTTAACAGCATTTTGACTAAGTCTTCTTTTCCTATTGAGTGAAAAAAAATTAACGTAGTCCCGGTTCCAAAAAACAAAACGAAAAATTCCGCTAAATATAGGCCCATAGCTTTTCTACCTTACTTGTCAAAGGTTTTTGAGAAATTGATGATATTACAAATGTGAAAATGTTTGAATAGGAATAACTTACTCTGTGAAAACCAGTCCAGTTTTCGCCCGAAAAGAAGCTATAAAACAGCTTTATTATTTTTAGTCGAAGAGTGCCGGAACGCAATGGATCAAAACTACCGCACTTTACTAACAATTCTTGATTTCTCAAATGCCTTTGACACAGTTAATCATTCGATTCTTTGCAGCAAACTCAGAAGTGAATTTAAGTTTTCAATACCATCAACTAAACTTATGATGTCCTATTTTTGTGACAGACTCCAAAAAGTAGTTGCTGGTAATAAGACCTCTCGCTTTATAAACGTGCTAAGTGGAGTACCGCAAGGATCTATTTTTGGCCCCACTCTGTTCTCGCTGTATGTGAACGAATTACCTAGGGTAATAAAGCATTGCAAAACTCACATTTACGCTGATGACGTCCAACTTTTCTTCAACTGTCCCTTAGATAAGTTAAAAAAAATCAATAGATCTTTTAAACGAAGATCTTTCAGGTATATTCAAATGGTCAATTGAAACTGATCTAAAACTGAATGCCAACAAATCCAAAGTGCTTGTCATACACCGTAGAGCTATTGATCTATCAGATGTTCAACCTGTTCTTCTCAATCCAATCAAATACCCATAAAGTGGGTTGCCTCTGCCAGAAATCTTGGTGTGGTCTTTAATCGTACCCTTTCTTGGGATACACACATTAATGTATGTAACTATCGGCAAGGTTTATGGTGGACTGCGTACTCTATGGGCCACTCAGCACATTCTGCCCACAAAAATTAAAATGTTATTGGCAAAGACGCTTCTTTTGCCAGTACTATTGTATGGATGTGAGATTTTCTGTAAACCAGACTATTCTAGTCATAGGAAACTGATTGTTTTGTATAACAACATCGCTCGATACATCTTTAATCTTAAGAGACGTGACCATGTTTCTCGTTTCTCAAAACTAATAACAGGTTGCACCTTTGATAGCCTGATTAAATATCGATCCCTATGTCTCCTGAAAAATGTACTCACCACCCGAGAACCTGATTATTTGTTTAACAAACTTCAATATCTTCAGTCTCGGAGATCACTGATGCTTGTTCAACCTAGATACTCATGCCTTGCGCCTGAACGTCAATTCTTTGTGCAAGTAGTTCGGCTGTGGAACTCTCTGTCCCCTGACCTGAGAAGAATCGAAAACATAAACAAATTCAAATCCGCCCTTTTCAATAACTTGGCCTCCGAATAAGCGTAGTTAAATTAGTCTATAAATCAAATTATTCTTTTAAACTCATTTTAATTGTAGATGCATATTTTTATAAGTATTCATCTTTTTATATTCCTTTTGTCTCTTTCCGTGCATTTTTTTAAGTTTCTATTCTCTTTTTCTTGCAATCTTGTATAAGATTTTGAATCTTTTTATTGTAAGTGAATTGAATAAATAAAATATGAAATATGAAATAATGCTGTATCCCTGATGTGTTTGTGTAGTGCATGGAGAACAAATTTTATATATAGTTTTATTATATGTATGAATGGATTTCGAAAAAAAAGTATCCTAAATGTTGACCCAGGATATAAGCTATCACTATACCAAGTTTGATCAGAATCCAGGCTGTACTTTCCGCGTGATACGTGCACAGAAAGACAATAACATTCGACATTTTATGTATACATACGAGTATAACAAGATAGATTTAAGGATTTTTTTTATATTTAGAAATCAACACTTTGTTTTACAAAAGCGGGCATTTCTGTGGGCGGATTTTAAGAATTCTTACATTAAAACTGGTTCTGGTTCTAAAATTGTTATATGCACTAAACTACTAGCTAAACGTTGAAAGCCTAAAACTGACAACGCACGGACATGTTGTTTTTATGAAGAAAACACAAAAAGTGGGCGGGGCACTACAGAACATATATAAATAAATTATCAGGAAATCTGTTTATTTATATGGCATTTTTGTTTATGGTTTCTAGTGAAAATGTTAAAAAAAAATAAAAAATGGGTATGAGATAAAAATTTTAAGATTTCCACCCTTTATCTGTAAACGAAAGACAGAAGCGCGGAACAATAAAGTCAAATACCAGCCTGAAATCGAAGACCTCATACGAGAAAAGAGGAGAGCGCGCAAGAGATGGCAACAATCCCGCGCGCCACCGGATAAAACTTATCTGAACCATCTTTGTAACAAGCTTAAAAAAGTGCTGCAGGACCTAAAAAATCACGAGACTTCTACTTACCTCGAGGGTCTGACCGCTGATAAGTATTCAAACTACTCTCTATGGAAAGCCTTGAAGTCCATAAGGAAACCTGTAATGCACTCGCCGCCAATTAGGAAAGCTAACGGGGAATGGGCAAAAGAAGATAAAGAGAAAGCAGAATTATTTGCCGATCACTTAGAGGAAACGTTCAAGCCGTTCGATGGACAACCGTTGATCGAAGATCCGAATGTTAATATGGCACCCGACAACTTTAGAGCAAAAACCGTATCCCTGTCCGAACTTCGAATGACAATACAAAAATTGAAAAATAACAAGGCTCCGGGATATGATTTAATCACTGGCGAAATTTTGAAAGAGCTACCGAAAAAAGTGCTGGTTAAGTTGCTCTACATTATAAATGCTTCCTTAAGACTATTATATGTTCCAAGGCAATGGAAAGTCGCCGAAGTTATTATGGTTCCGAAACCGGGGAAATGTGCAAATGACAAGAAATCATATAGACCCATTTCACTTCTGCCAACAATATCTAAGGTCTTCGAGAAACATCTGCTGAAACGATTGCAACCAGTAATTGAAGAAAGACACTTGATCCCGGATCATCAATTCGGGTTTCGGGTCAAACATTCCACAATCGATCAGGTGTATCGAATAACGAACGAGATTGAAAAAGCTCTAGAAAGGAAAAAAATATGCTCTAGCGCTTTTCTCGACGTATCGCAAGCCTTCGACAAGGTATGGCACGAAGGCCTAAGGTATAAGCTAAGGGTAATCTTACCGGAAAAGTTGTACAGAATATTGGAATCTTATCTTGAAAACAGACTTTTCCGTGTTAGACACGGGAGTGAATATTCGGATTTCAAAGATATCTACGCCGGTGTTCCACAAGGAAGTGTTCTCGGTCCAATCCTGTTCTTGCTCTACACAAGAGATATACCACAAGATGAAGGGACCGTTGTAGCAACGTTCGCAGACGACACGGCTATCCTCGTAACGGATGAGTCAGTCGAATCATCAACGGGAAAACTCCAACGAGCTTTGAACAATGTATGCGAATGGACAAAAGCCTGGCGAATAGTCCTCAATGAGACAAAATCAACGCATGTCAATTTTACGTTAAGAAAGATAAACAACGTACCTATATCCATTAACTCGGTACAAATACCTTACGCAAACGAGGCAAAATATTTAGGAATGACCCTAGACGCAAAACTTAAGTGGAAACCACACGTTAAAAAGAAGCGCGAAGAGCTCGAAATCAGATTTAGAGAAATGTATTGGCTACTCGGAAGATACTCGAAGTTAAGCGTATACAACAAACTGCTTCTGTATAAGCAAGTGCTAAAACCGTCTTGGACATATGGTATACAACTTTGGGGTTGTACCAAACCAAGCAATATGGCTCTACTGCAAGCATTTCAAAATAAAATGCTAAGAGCAATCGTGAATGCTCCTTGGTATATAAGGAATAGTGATATTCACAGAGATCTAGGAATTGCTACCGTGAGGGACGAAGTAACAAACTTTGCTCGCAAACTTCGTACCCGTCTTCATGTTCATTGCAATAATGAAATAATCCGTACTATGGACGTGACAAACCTTGAGCGCCGACTACAAAGAACAAGTCCTTTCGACCTAGCGCCGTAAGGAAAAACCGCATGTAATGACGGTATTAGTAGGTGCCTTCACTGGAAAGCTACCTACCTAACGCGATTAACACTACAGAAGCGTAAACTACTCGTTAAGGCAACTTAGTCGTAGTCATCACAAAAAATGAAAATATGAGAGGAACGAATTTCCTACTACTATGAGTACGCGCAGCCGGTTCTCATAGTGCCTCTCTGAGGGGGTGAGGTTTAGCCCGTAGGCATATACTGACTAGCACTGATGGCATTGTCAGATATATGAATCGGGCATAACCAATGGTACGGACCATTGGTATCTTTTGAAGATTCCTGCACCTCCAGGCGCAACCAAAAAAAAAAAAAAAAAATCTGTAAACCTGGGTCTTTCGTGTCCGAGCCAAAACGGTTTCAGGAAGGGAAGAGAGGACACCACCTAAAAAAATGTATGTAGGAAGGAGAACCGACGCTTATGGCTGAAGGTTCCAGACCCTTCTTGGCAGCTGCTGTGAGCAGGTCATATTCAGAGCGGACACGAAAGACCAAGGTTTACAGACTGCGTATACTATGCGTGTAGGTAAGTGGAAATTTTTTTTTTTTTTTTTTTAACGCGTTAATAGCATCCAACAGATGACTTCAGACGAGATTCGTAATCCTACGCTGGAAACGGATAAATTAGAAAAGAGAAAGGAATGCTATTTTTGTAAAGAGGAGAAAGACAGAAAAACGCAGTACTGTTGCGTGAAGTGTAAGAAACCGGTCTGCGAATAGCATCGTCTTGTGCGTTATGCACATTGCATAGAATAAAATAGTCATAGTAATGTTTTTTGATAATAAAATGTGTGCCTAATATATTTTGCCTTTTTTACCTGTCCAAACTTAAGCATTTAATTTTAAACAAAGCTGCCTCTTAAAGCTGTACAATTCACCTTTAATTTTTCGTTACGGAAGCTGCGATATTCTAATTTACATTAAGGTTGCTAATTTTTAAAAGTTACAATTTTTTGAGTACATCACTGCTTTCCTACCGACAAAAAATATATAAAAAAAAAATGATTTTTCCAATTCGTGATCAATACATCAAATTAAAAGTTTCGAACATTAGCATGAATTTTCTCAAAATTTTCTAAGTGTATTAACAGGGGAGAAAAACCGACAAGACGTGAAAGATTCTGTAAAAGGGAGGTGCCGAAAGAACGTTTACAGACGAATGGTTAAGATCATCACTACATAAGTAGTATAAAACAAAGTCCCCAAAATCTGTATGTATGCTCTAATTTCGAAAACCACTGAAGGGATTTGGATGCGGTTTTCTCTGTTATGATATGCGATTCCCGCGAAAGGTTGTTGTGTACCAAAAATGGTTCTACCACTTAAACGGCCCATACACAGAACACTTGTGCGCGCACTTCGGTGTGAGCATTGGTGTCGCTTTCCGCCATACACATCACACAATATTCGTACACATTAGTTCTTTATCGAACTTCGACGGAGAAGGAACAGTGCTATGAGCATTGAGAGTGATAGGGATACTGCGCTATGCGCATCAATAATAACACTGGACAACAAATAAAAATTTTTTTATTTTTTTTTTTAAATGTTTTTTTTTTTTTATACCTTGGCATGGAGGTGTTTAAAACACGTCTGTAAAAAAATTATGAAACATCCATGTTTTTAGAAAAATCTGTTTATTTAAAAAAGTGGAAATACATGAAAATTTGTAAATATTATTTTTTTTTTGATTATTCTGAAGAATTTTTGATGCATTTTGCTTGTATTTTATATAAGAGTGATGGATGATCTCGTTTCGAGGTCCAACAAGAGTCTTGCGAGCATTCTTGATGACCATTTTCCTTGATATAGCCTTTCCATCACCATTATGTCTTGCTAAAATCTCTTCCCATGCTCGTCGCTTACGGCACCTAAGTTTTCAGGGAAAAATTCTAAATGGGAATCAAGGAAATGCATTTTTAAAGATATTTTGCGTTCCAAGCTTTTGTAGTTTTGTAATAGCTTAGAAATGATTTCCTTATAGTTTGGTGACTTTGTATTGATTAAAAATATTGTGTCACTCCAACAAAAGAAAGCCATGCATTTTTTTTCCTGTATATTTAATTTCGCAATAAAATTGGAGTCCTCATGACCTTTCTTATATCTGGCCCTATAAAAATGCCTTCTTTAAATTTAGCTTCGCTCAATCTGGGGAACAAAGTTTATAAATAGAGGAAACTTCATCCAGTTTTATACATGGCTTTAACAAAGTTTTTCATAAGTCCCAATGTTAAGTGTAAGGGCGGCAAAATGATGTTGCTTGGCTCTACTAAGGAGCTTTGAGCAATATTTTTTGTTATCGTGTTCTTTAGTGAAGGTAGTTATAATACTCCTACGCTATAAACTGTCAGTAACCAATGTCAAGTAACGGGTGAGCCAACAATTTGTGGGAAGTTAAGTTAAATTAAATACACATTTATTGTCAAATAAATGTAGAACTTTATTAATTAATGAAGCCTAGGCCACGGCATAGCCTACACGACACCACGTCTGATAGCGGACTAAGGCTAATTGATTTCGCTGTGGAGCGAAATGTCACCATAGCAAGCACATGGTTTCCTCATCTCGACATTCATAAGCAGACATGGCGGTCCAATGATCATGCCACGATCAACCAAATTGATCATATTGCGATCGACGCAAGGCATGCCTCCAGTATTCCGAGCGGCCAACATAGACTCGGATCATAACCTTGTTGTAGCCAAGGTACGAATGCGGATATCCCAATCTGAGCAACAAAGAAGAAAATGTGAGAAAATTTAACGTCGAAAAGCTACAATCGCAAGAGACCGCCAGACTCTTCGCTGAACGCGTATCCCGAAATCTCTCAATCACCCCTTTGCCGCCAGCATCAAGTGCCGAAGACCAGTGGCAACGCTGGCAACATGCCATCAGAAACGCCGCGACTGATGTGGTGGGTCTCGCTCGACCACCACCGCGAAACCCCTGGTTTGACGAAGAATGCCGGCGAGTGCATGCAGCAAAACAAGAGGCATACAAAGCGGCGCTGCAAAGGAACCCGAGAGCTGCTCGTGAGCTCTACGAGCAAAAGAGACGGGAAGAACATCGGCTTCTCCAAAAGAAGAAGAAAGAGCATGAGAAGCACGCGTTTGGGAATATCGAGAGTCTATACTCCAGGAACAATGTACGGAAGTTTTACCAAAAGGTGAAAAGAACGTGTCAGAGAAGTAATACCCGTACAGAAACCTGTAGAGATGAAAATGGAAACCTCGTAGTAGAATCACAGTCGGTGCTGAGAATATGGAAAAACTACTTCTGCAGACTGTATAACGGCGACGAAGACCAACATCCCGCTGTCAGGCAGAATGAACCTTTCAACATAGACGATGATAGTCAAAATTTCCGTCCACCTGACCAAAACGTAGTGAGGATAGCAATATCCAAGCTAAAATCGAACAAGGCTGCTGGACCTGACGGCTTACCGGCTGAACTTTCCAAGGCAGCTGGGGATGAATTGGTAGAGTGCATACACCAACTCATTTCTAATATTTGGTCAGACGAGTGTATGCCTGATGAATGGAATCTCAGCATCGTTTGCCCGATCCACAAGAAAGGAGACCCCCTCAACTGCGCCAATTATAGAGGCATCAGTCTCCTCAACATCGCATACAAGATCTTTTCTGCGATATTGTGTGAACGCCTGAAACCTTTTATCAACAGCCTGATTGGACCCTATCAGTGTGGTTTCAGGCCAGGGAAGTCCACCATCGATCAAATCTTCACACTTCGGCAGATCCTGGAGAAAACCCAAGAATTCCAAATCGATACTCACCACCTCTTTATCGATTTCAAGGCCGCCTATGACAGCATCTATAGAGAAGAGCTTTATAGAGCCATGCCTAGTTTTGACATCCCTGCCAAGCTTGTCCGTCTGTGCAGGCTGACGTTGGAGAACGCTCGCTGCTCCATCAAGGTCGGTAATGACCTCACCGAGACCTTTGATGTCAAAAAAGGCTTTAGACAAGGTGACGCGCTGTCATGTGACTTCTTCAATATTGTACTTGAACGGATTGTGCGGAACTCACAAGCCAACACCGGAGGCACAATCTATTACAAGTCTGTACAACTGCTTGCATACGCCGACGATATAGACATTATCGGAAGATCTCAGCGGGCTGTCACCGGTGCTTTTGCAAGCATTGAGGCGGAAGCGGCCAAAATGGGTTTGGCGATAAACCAGGGCAAAACCAAGTATATGCTGTCAACTAGAAGGGAAAACCAACACCGACGAATTGGACAAAACGTCACCGTGGGCAGCTATAACTTCGAGGTAGTAAGGGACTTTGTCTACCTTGGCTCTGCTATAAATTCTTCTAACAAAATCAGTGCAGAAATCAATCGAAGAATAACTCTTGCCAATCGCTGTTTTTTTGGGCTTATAAGGCAATTCAACAGTAAAGCCATATCTCGAACAACTAAGGAGACTCTATATAAAACCTTGATCATCCCAGTCCTGCTTTACGGCGCTGAAACATGGACTTTATTAAAAGAGGATGAAGATATCCTTGGTCGCTTCGAGAGAAAAATTCTTCGTAAGATTTTCGGTCCCGTTTGCGTTGACGGGTTTTGGAGGAGAAGATTCAATCACGAACTATACGAGCTGTACAGCGACATCGACCTAGTCAAAAAAACTGCGTATTGGACGTCTGAGATGGCTAGGACATGTAGAGCGAATGGACACCAACGCTCCGGCCCGCAGAGTCTTCGAATCTAACCCCGAGGGACGACGCAGTAGAGGGAATCATCGCCGTAGGTGGCGCGCACAAGTTCAAGGGGACCTCGACCAACTTGGAGTGCGCAACTGGAGGCAATTAGCTAAAGACCGAGCTAAATGGAGAGGCTTGTTGGTTGAGGCCCAGGTTCACCCCGAACTGTAGCGCCACCTAAGTAAGTAAGTAAGAACTTCAAGTTCAATCAAAGTTCTCTCTCTGATTTCATAACAAATGTGTGTTTAATTTAATGAAAACTTCCACACAAATTGTTGGCTCACCCTTTATACATTTTGTCATATATTTAGACAATTCGATGTAGTACCTAAACTATTTCTGATATTTTTCTGTTAATACTTATGCATGTACGATTCAAAAAATGTATAACTTAATTAACGCAAAAAATCGTGTTGACCAGTGTAATCATTTCAGATCTGGAAGATACTGCCAGAGGTTAGGCAAATTCCTGTACATGTCTGACAATGAGCACCAAACTTCGTAGTCCCATATTGCCATTTTTCTATGCGATATTGGCTCTATGTATATATATTTGGCGCAACAGCTCTTGCAAGTGCCAGGGCCTAGCTTCTCGCAACTACTCATGTTGTGTGCGTTATATTTTTCACACGAATGGAAGGGACCTACAGTTTAGTGCCGAATCCGAACGGAGATTTGAGAACCTTTTTCTTGACAAAAATACTCTCGGATGTTTGTCAGACGCTCGCGAGAGGTGGGACCGTGAAAAAACTTGTTGGTGTTTTCTGGGATTCGAACTTGGAACCTCATGCGCAGTGATCCGACACACTAACCACTTACGCCACGGCGCCCACCTACCGAAATCAAACAGAAACTGATATTTTGTATGAGCGTTCGCACACCACACTTCTAGAAACACCGACAGAAAAAATCAAAATATTTTGATTTTGCTCACACAGTGTGGCACACCGCAAAATCGGTGCGCGGACTGCCTTACACACGGCACACACTTCAACACACCGACACAAGTGTGCGCACAAGTGTCATGTGTATGGGCCGCTTTACAGGAACTGAGCATTCAAGTTCTATGTGGCAAAAAGAAGGTTAAAATCATATTCACACCGTCCTAACTCAACAATGGCTTATTGGATTTAAAAACAAAAGAAATTACTTTTAGTAAATTCATCGAAAATTCATTTGAGCTATAAATTATCCTTCTGCGTTATCCTGAAGCTGAGCTATGCTCAAAATAATTCATGAAATCATCGCCAACAATTTTTCGTCAGTGAAAACCGCATGCGACAGCCATGTAGCAGTGGGTGACGTCATAGTGTGTGTATGCGCGTTCAGTACATTGATGTTAAACAAATGTTCTGCATGAATGAACTTGATCAGTTTTTAAGGCAAATTTATTTTCTGTGCGTGTGTAGGCTGGGTATCCACGATCGTTCATGAATACCGGTGGATGGGACTGCGTATCAGAGTGCACATTCATGTGCGAAGGAATTCAAAAATACATATTTGATTTCCGCACTCATGCGTGATAGTGGTTTCGGTGACCGGCTCAGCTGGTATTGCCACGTTCAAAGAAGAGATCATTTGAACCCTGTTAAAAAGGCAATATCAAAGAACGTTCCAAAGACATCGCGAGGCAAGAGAGGCGGGCCTATAAACGCCTGGATCACACAAATGCGACGACATCCACATTTCATTGGCTTTAGTACGTAACCGAGTGATCCAAAATTGGGAGGCCTGCCGATATTTTCTGAGGTCAAATAGGCAAACCCCACAGGCGGATCAGCGAAAATGCGGTGAAGTGGGAGGGTTAAGATCCCTTGTTTTCGGATCATAACCTCGCCGAAATAGGAAGAAGTGTGTGCACGTGTATGTGATTTTGCACGCGCAGTATGAGTATGGTGTATTTACGCGGTCCAGTACCTGAGATCTGATCAAAAATATCTTTTTCAAAATTCAGAATTTAATAAAAAAAGATTTTGGATCATGATCTCAAATCTGCGCTCAGTGGAGGTAATTTTTTTTTTTTTCGCTCTCTTCGGAATTTTTAAGAGCAGAACCGACTGGCTGACGGAAGGGGGATGGTACCTGTTTCCTTATATTCTTTGGTTTTCTTTTGTGTTATATGTACCTGCTTGACTGGTTGTGTGGTGTATGCGGGATTGTGTGTGCTCTGGTGGGGAAGTTATAATTTAGTTTTAGTATTGTCTTCAGTTGATAATTAAATTTGAACACTTGAATCAGTGCTTACCATAATACGGGCGAAGCGAGGCGAGCACGGGTCAGCTAGTTTTTCTTATAAAACAAAGAAAAGATATTTTTATACATGCATACATACATTTTCAGTGGCCCGCTAATCCTCGTGAGAGTCGTGGGGGCAGGTGAACCCTCCATCCTTCTCGATCCTCCGCCATTGACTCCAACTCATCCTAATCCCTAAACGGCTTCAGAAGAGATGTCGGACTTGACCCAACGATCTATTTCTAGGCCTACCGGGGAATCGCTTACCTGATGGCACGACAATCATGGCACGTCTTGGACCCCCTTCGGGTAGGGGTTAGAATATACCCGAGGTAGGCATGCCTGTCGTAAGAGGCGACTAAAATCCACCCTCCGTATACCGAGTATAGCGTATACAAAAAAACATGCAATGAACAAAACAAAAGATTTAAATACCCCAGGTGGCAGTCCAGGTAAACTGGAAAATCCACCCTCTTCGGAGGTCGGCTCTACGGATTCTGGGGAGAGCCATTTATTGCACCTTATAAATCCCTTCTCAAAAAGTACAAGGGTATCTCGATCTCCACCAACAAGATCGAACGTCTCCGGAAAAAGAAGTCCGCCGGAAGCGCAAACGCGTGAAAAACGGGACTCAGCGAAATCTAAAAGCATTGAGGAGGAAAACGACGTACTCCGTACCAAGCTTAGCGAAATGGAGCTACTCTATCGTGAGCTCAAGAAAGAGGTAGATTTACTCAGGCAAGAAAATAATGCCCTAAAAAACACGTACCTACAAAAAGAAAATACAGTTAGCTCACATCGCTCACCTAGTCGCGAATACCAGACGGATGAAGAAGAGCTAATACGCGAAACGAATTGGGTCGAAAAGAAACGACCTAGCAAAAAACGAAAAGCTGGTTCCTCACCGGAAGTCGAGCCACAAAAAGATGAAAAGCGCAAGGAGATGCAAGAAAAGCAACAACAACCAAAATTACGTCCTCCGCCACCGATAAACGTCGTTGGAATTACGGACTATAATAAGTTGCATTGCCTCCTTAAAGGAACTCTGGCTTCGAAGTTTAAGGTGACATCTCTGCGAAACAATACGTGGAAAATCAATGTCGATGATGCCGACGGTTACCGATCAGTATCTAAAAAATTGAATGCCGAAAAGATTCAGTGGTATACTTATGAAAATAAGTTAGAAAGACCACTGCGTGTTGTAGCAAGGGGACTCCACCCCTCGTGCACTAAAGAAGATGTAATGCACGACCTTCAAGACAAAGGCTTTAAAATTCTTGATGCCGTCAATATTATCAA
Organism: Brachypalpus laphriformis; assembly: GCA_945910035.1. Classification (NCBI taxonomy): domain Eukaryota; kingdom Metazoa; phylum Arthropoda; class Insecta; order Diptera; family Syrphidae; genus Brachypalpus; species Brachypalpus laphriformis. The sequence continues at coordinate 44,777,739 of OX246756.1, forward strand.
GAAGGAGAAGCAACAGTCGGAGGGAGATCATGAAAAATTGGTAAAGCGCGGTCTTCCACTATTCATGCTTAGTTTTGATAAAGACGAAAATAAAGATATTATATATGGTATCAAGACTATTCTAAACATCGTGGTCAAAATCGAACCCATGCGTAAGACTTCCAGATCGATCCCGCAGTGTAAGCGCTGTCAAGGCTTCAATCACACGCAGACTTACTGCCAGAAAGAGCCGCGATGCGTCAAATGCGCAGGTAAACATCTCTCGGAAGAGTGTCACCTAAACAAGCAAACCCCAGCCACTTGTATAAATTGCAAAGGAAAACATCCTGCGAACTATCGAGGTTGCGAAGTGGCGAAAGAGCTTCAAAAACGCCGCGATACGCTAAAAAATTCGATGCGTCCGAATATGAAACCAATCAAGAACAGACCCAAAATAGCTACGAAAAAAGCAGCGAAAGATAGAAAGTCCGTCAATATTAACTTAAGATCGGTTAATGATAAAAAATCCGAAAGTAATAGAGAAAAGGTAACAGAAGCAAAATCTCCGAATATTGGCGTGCAGTCTTATGCTCAAGCGGCGAAGACAGTTAAGGGTACGTACACGACCGACAACTCACGGGAGATCAAAGCAAGAAACCGTCCAAACTTTAATGTAAAAACTCCTTCTCAAGTTGCGACATTGAAAAATAGTGATAGAGGTAGTTCAGAAGATCATGTATCCAATGTTTTTTCCCTAATTCTTGCGAAACTTGAAGAGCAATGCAAAACAAATAAACTAATTTTCGAGAGACTAGTTGCACTAGAAAACAACATTCATAACACGCGCACTTCAACCAGAATATGAAAGAAACGCTTAAAATTCTTACTTGGAACGCTAACGGGCTCATACAAAGACTCGACGAGTTAGAAATATTTATGCGAGAGAAAGATATTGATATATGCTTGGTCTGTGAAACTCATCTGAAAAAGCAATCGAATATTAAGATAAGGGGATATAGCGGATATCACGCCTTTCACCCATCGGAAAGAGCCAGAGGCGGATCATCTTTGTTTATAAAAGAAAATATCGAACACTCAGCGGAAATAAAAATTGAATTAGAAGCAATGCAAGTAAGCACGGTACGCGTTAGAAATAGACATTTTGCTTTCAACATTTCGTCTATATATTGTCCACTGCGATGTAAACTTGAAGAAAGTGATTTCACAAACATCTTCAACTTCCTTAAACCAAATTTTATTATTGGTGGTGACTTCAACGCGAAACACCCCTTCTGGGGCTCAAGGTACGCCTCTCAGAAAGGTAGAAAGCTTTATAATGCGGGTATGCAATTCAGTTGTGATTTTTACTCGACGGGTAAACCAACATATTGGCCAACTGATAGAAATAAGATACTAGATCTGATTGATTTCTTTGTTGTTAAAGGAATATCTAGCAACTGTATAAAAGTTGAAGAGAGCTTTGATCTCTCCTCTGATCATTCTCCAATCATTATGACGATAAGCGAAGCTTTGATTAAAAAAGTAGGACCGGCCAGATTAACTGGCGCGAAAACTAATTGGGACGGCTTTAAAAAAGATATTGAAGCAAATATTGAGCTGAGCGTATCACTTAAAACGCCCTATGAACTTGAAATTGAAGTAGATCGCTTCGTCGAAATCTTACAGGATGCCGCGTGGAAGAATACTCCCAACCTAAGGAGAACCCCGGCCAGTTACATTAAAATTTATCCGCAGGAAATAAAAGAGATGATTAAGAAGAAGAGAAAAGCGCGTAAAAGATGGCAACAAACTCGGGCTCCGCAACATAAAGCACATCTTAACCGTTTGTGCAACTCACTAAAACGATCTATTAAAGACCTTAAGAATATTGAAATACAAACTTACCTAGAAAGCTTAACGGCAGAAAAAGATTCTAATTATTCGCTTTGGAAGGCTATAAAAGGTATTAAAAAACCTCAAATTCAAGCCGCGCCAATTAGGAAAAATCAAGACGAATGGGCCAGGCATGATAAAGAGAAAGCGCAAGTTTTTACCACCCACCTGGAAGAAACTTTCAAACCGTTTGATGGACAAGCTCTTATTGAAAATATAAATACGTCGTATATAGACAATAGCGCAATAAGAAATGCAACACTTACCGAACTTAAGGAAGAAATCAAGAAACTTAAACCTAAGAAAGCTCCTGGATACGACCTAATTACGGGAGAGGTTCTTAAAGCACTACCAAGAAAAGCTCTAATTAAGCTTCTGTTCATTATAAACGCCGCGATTAGACTAGAATATGTTCCCAGTCAATGGAAAGTCGCCGAAGTTATAATGGTCCTTAAGCCTGGAAAACCGCCGAATGAAAAAACCTCTTATAGACCGATTTCGCTTCTTCCAATTATATCCAAAGTGTTCGAGAGAATATTGGTTAGGCGAATACAGCCGGTTATAGAAGAAGGGCATCTCATCCCTAATCATCAATTCGGATTTAGAAGTAAGCATTCTACAGTTGAACAAGTACATCGAATAACACATGTAATCGAAAAATCACTTGAAGAAAAAAAGATTTGTTCAAGCGTATTCCTTGACGTTTCTCAAGCCTTTGACAAGGTCTGGCACGAAGGCTTAAAGTTTAAATTACGACAAGTTCTGCCAGAGCACCTATATAATATTTTGAAGAACTACCTTACGAATAGGCTATTCCGCGTCAAATGTGGAAACGAATATTCAGATTTTAAGGAAATAATGGCTGGGGTGCCGCAAGGAAGCGTTCTTGGTCCAGTCTTATATCTATTATACACTCGTGATATACCGCAAGTAGAAGGCACTGAGCTAGCTACATTTGCCGACGACACTGCTATCTTGACAGTAGGTAAAACGGTCGAAGATACTACAGAAAAACTGCAAGAAGCTTTGAATAGAGTAAATGAATGGACAAAGATTTGGCGAATCGCACTCAACGAGACCAAATCCCGTTTGCAAACGAGGCTAAGTATCTTGGAATGACACTTGATACAAAGCTGAAATGGAAAACGCACGTTAAGAAAAAACGCAAAGAACTAGATAACAAATATCGAGAAATGTATTGGTTACTTGGAAAATATTCCAAGCTTAATATATATAACAAACTGCTTTTATATAAGCAAGTGCTAAAGCCTGTATGGACATATGGTATACAACTCTGGGGTTGTACCAAAATAAGTAATATTAAAATTTTACAAACTTTTGAAAACAAAGTGCTAAGAGGTATTGTAAATGCGCCATGGTATATCAGAAATAGCGATATCCACAGAGACCTTGGCATTAAAACAATCGAAGATGAAATTCAAACCTACGCGAGAAAGCATAGAAGTCGACTAGAAAGTCACGTAAATATTACAGTCCTCCAACTTTTGGAAGAAAGAAATTTACTGCGCCGTCTACAAAGAACCAAACCTTTAGACCTAGCGCGATAAGTAACCGCGTCTAAACTGCGGAGCTGGCAGGAACTTCCAATGGGAAGGTACCTGCAAAACGTCATTATTTCGCGAAACGAAAACTACTTGATAAGTCGAATACTTAGTTGTAGTAAAAATAAAAACAAGTCTGTTTTGAAGGGAGGTTTTTTAGTGGGTAAGAATCCCACGCTACTATGAGCACGCGCTGTCGATCCTCATAGTGTCTTGTTGAAGATTTTCACCTACCCTCGGAAAAAAAAAAAAAAAAAAAACGTCTTGGAAGCCGGTCCAGAGGCATACGCACTACGTAACCGAACCATCGAAGCATAGATCGCTCCGATCGGAGAGGTAGCTGATCAACATTGAGCGCCTCGCGTACTCTGGTTTTGCGCACTCGATCCCTACAAGTTATTCCAGCAACACCGCGAAGGAATCTCATTTCGACAGTAGGTTCATATTTTCAAAACTGGCACTAGTCATGGAATTGATATGCAATTTTCGCATAATAATGAGTAATTTGGCCCAATGCCATAGGCTGTATAGTATACACAGTTATAGGGAAACGGAAAAACATTTTTGTGATGTTGGTGCTTCTATGTTAATATCCTTGCATTCACTGAGAATTCATTCAGAATTCAGTCAATGAAATCCTTGACGACATTCTTTCTTGGCTGTTATAATGGTACTAACTTAAGCTAACCGTAAAACTTTAAAATTATCTTAACCCTCACCCTGATCTAAACTAAAAATAAGTCATTTACATTTCCAAAATCTCTACCACATAAAACTTTGTCCTGTTCGCGACACATGTCGGATGTTGTTGGCACTGATTTAATCCATACGCCTTAGTGCGATGTCTCAATGTTTTCTGGCGTTAATGTAGAGCCTCCTGAAAAAAACTTTCTTTTGATGTGTTGAATCGACTTATTAGTTTTAATGTCCTTCATGCACCCCTGCAAGGCTGGAAAACACTAGAATAACTCTGACAACAAAATCGTTGATGCGTTCGCATTTCATCCGTTTACTGCTACCACCATTTCAGACAACAATTTCTAGACTTTTCCCCTTTGGAGTCATTTTCATTTCGGTTTCTGAGAAATTTTATGTTAGCACTTGTTTCAGACCTCCAAAGACAGATTTTCTAATCAACTGCCTACAGTATGCGAGTACGTAGGTTCTAAATCCTTTGAATCTTTTTTTACTATTGCGTCAAATTTTTGTAGAATACCACCCTCTCATAAATGAAGCAGCTTCCGTGTCAGCCAAGCGTTTATAAATACCGCAAAGGCTGACTAGGAAAAGAAGGTTAACCAGCTCACTGTGTCTCATTCAAAAGAATACTTTTCCCTAAATTAAGAGCTGGACACGTGATTTTTGCTTTCTATTCTTTTCAGCTTCAAACCAGGAGACAAATTCATTAAAATAAAATCCCCCATTGAGACCGATTTATGACTCCTTTCAATGTGCCTGACAACAGCCTTCATAACAACATCCTCGAACATGTAACGATAACAAGAACTGAAAGAACCTGTCAGTTTCAAAATGCTCTCTATATTAATTGGGCCAAACATACCCTTCCCATCTGCCCTAAATCATATAAAGCACTACCTAAGTGGGACGTAATTTACGTCAACTTCTTGTGTACGCACAGGCTTTTCATCCTTTTTTTTTATCACACAAGTCTCGCTTTAATTTATCTCCTTACACGTAAGCTCCTTGACGTGCGTACAACCATCAGGATTCCCACAGTACGCAAGAAATCCTAAAAATAACTTTAAAATCCCCCAATGCCACACACCTTCGTCAAACGAGAAAACTCTCAATGGACTCCCTCTTCAAGTAAATACGCACACATGCGTTTGTATGTATAGTCCCTTATCCTTTTTCCTTAACTAAAAGCCTCGACTCTATAACTCATGTCCCTCAATTCAATCTAAGCAGAAAAAAATATATATATACCAACCTTTGTGTCAAAGCTGTTCCATTATTCGATTCTATCCATAATCTCCAAATGAATTTCGGTTAGATATGCAGATGCTCGGGGCGTAGAAGAAAATCCTTCCCCCCCTGAAGCATAAAACACACAACAACCTACCCCTTTTCCCGAACAACCCCCATGGCTTCTTCATCCTTTTAACAGCAAACAATTGAAACTTTACCCGCGCGGCGAGCACTAGTACACATCTTGCAACTTACAAAAGCAAACCTACTACCGACCTTAACATCTATCTACTCAACGTAATCAGAACTACCATGTGCCGAGAGAAACAGTTTTTCAACCTCCCAATCTGCATGGAATTAAAACACACAATACAGGGGATGAAAGGGCTGCTGGTTGAAAGTAGAAATTTATATTTTCGGTGCAAATGAAAATTTTGTTTTCACTTTAGATATTCGGCTCTCTCTCTCTCTTGGTTGGCTTAGAGACCTCAGGGCAATTTCGAAAAAGGTGGAAATTGGATAAATTGCGAATGAAAATGCAAAACACTGAAAGATGAAATAAAAAAATGAATCTCAGGGTAAACCTCTCACCGGGAGAGAGTGTACAGAGAAGGGGATGATGTAGCAATGGATTGAAAATGAAAAGATTAAAATGGGGTGGTTGAGAGCTAGTAGAGCTACACATTATTCTACAACAGGGACTGATTTTATTCTTCTTTTTCGGGGAACATACCGGGATATACTCTGTTTTAGTTTAATTTTAATTGTTAAATGGAATTTCGTTCCTTCGAGTGCACATGAGGGATTGTTTGTCATTTGCAACTGTGTTTGGGAATAGAATTCTGATATTACTCTCAGAAGTTTCTCCAAAACAGATTAGTTGTAAATGTTTAATGTATTGTAATGGATACCTGGAATTAGGAGCATAGGGTAAATATTTAACCGCACAGGGTAAATAATTGAATGCCCTGCAGAGAAAAGTGATCAAGGCTATTGTTCTTGGATAGTGTTGTTGAAATGTTTTCTTTTTTACTACGAGGGAATTTTACCTGGAGTCCTAGAAATGTATGGGTATGTTTAGATTTGTTTTAGTACCTGATTTGGCAGCACTTTACTCGAATACTGACTGAAAGCTCATTGACCAAAACTTGTAAAAGTGATGACAAACATCATCGCAGAAGAAAGGAAAGGTTTAAATGGATACAGGAACCGGTTCTGGAGTTTTCTGTGAGTCACTCAAAATCAACGACTCATACAAACCCCCGGACGACTGCAGTATCTTCCAAGCCGAAGTCTTCTCTATTGAAAGAGCAGCAGAGACTATTCACAGAAAGAAACTCAATCCTTCCAAGATTATTATCTTTGTGGATAGTCAAGCTACAATCAAAGCAATAGACAGCGACGAAGGGAGTCCCGCAAGGGTCGGTTCTAGGACATCTGCTATGGAACATTATGTACGACGGAGTTCTGCGACTAACACTGCCCGAGGGAGTCAAAGTAATTGGCTTCGCTGTCGATATAGCAGTGGTTACAGTAGCAGTTACAAGCACGTACACGAGGTGGAGTCTGCCACAGATGAGGCAGTTATAAGAATAAAGGAATGGCTGGAGTCTACCGGTCTCGAAGTAGCTGCCCACAAGACCGAATCTGTCCTAATAACCAGCCGAAAAAGGTGGAATATGCCAGCTTCCGGGTCGGAAACCAGACAATCAGGTCCAAAGAATCCTTGAAGTACCTTGGGCACTCTCCCGAATGCTCCCGAACATCGGCGGGCCTGGATACGCCCGCAGAATCCTGCTGTCCAGAGTGGTCAGCTCGGTACTTCTATACGCTGCCCCGATATGGGCAGGTGCACTGGCGACAAATGAGTGCAGGAAGAAGCTATCATCAGCTCACAGGCTCTGCGCAATCAGAGTGATCAGCGGCTTCCGAACTATCTCCGACGATGCAGCCTGCGTTTTAGCTGGGATGGTCCCAATCGACATCCTCGCTGATGAGATGCAGAGGGTATACCTTAGACGTCCCTCGAACCGTCAAGAGCCAAAAAGGATTAAGGAGGAGGAAAGGGTGATGCTGCCCTACAACGCTGTGGCAAACCAGGTGGGACAGCTCTACAAAAGGCAGGTGGACCCACAAGCTCATTCCCACTACACAGAGAGCGAGGGGGAACTGTAGCTACCACCTCACACAGTGCCTGTCCGGACACGGTGGCTACCGGAAATACCTCCATAGATTTGGACACGATAGTTCGCCCCTGTGTCCAGAATGTCCAAACGAAGAGGAGGACGCGGAGCATGCAGGGTTTTACTGCAGACGCTTTGCAGAAGATAGATCAAACCTGCCAAGTCCAGAAAATCTTGTAAGTCATGACACGATCAGAGGGCGAGTGGATGGAGATCTGCTCATTCATAGTATGTGTACAGAACGCGCTGCGAAGAGCAGAAGCCCTAAGAAGAACCCAAGAGGCGGCCTCGGAGACTAGAGCATAATTGCTAACCAGCCCCGCGAAGAAATACCTAACGGCAGTGTGTGTTTAGTACGTAGGCGTATTCCTAGAATCGATTACTCAGGTTTACGAATCGTGCATGCTAGTAGCACTCGGGCTACTAGTATGTATGAAGATTACCATTTAGGTCCATTGTGTTGATTGCACCGGAGGAATCACCGGGTACTCGGGAACCTTTACCTTTCTCAGGTAGTGGCTAAGTAGGGTGACTGACTCAATCAACCTTAAAGTCAAGGTGGACCGGGAAGGTAGAGTGTGCAAACGAGTGATTAATTCAATCGAACCCCTTGTAGTGTTGTGCAAATTGTATTGGCTGGTGGTGGGGCCTGGCTGACCGTGAAGGTGTAGGGTTACATAAGAGTGTTAGAGTGACTGATTCAATCGAACTCTTGGTACTACTATGCATTTGGTTTAGCCTAGTAGAAGATGAACTACTGCACAAACTGACAGATGCCGGCATTACGTGCCAGGGGTACGCCGACGATATAGTCATTGTCGCAAGAGGGAAATTTGAAGAAACGCTATGCGAAATCATTCAAAGGTGTCTACGAATCACACAGAAGTGGTGTAAAACGGTAGGACTTAGAGCGAACCCTACCAAAACCACTGTGATACCCTTCACCAAGAAAAGACAGCTAAAGCGTATGCAACCTATCTTGTTGGAAGGGACCAGGGTCGACCTACAAAATCAGGTCAAGTATCTAGGCCTAACACTAGACAGCAAACTCCTCTGGAGAGAACATGCTGAAACTGTGGTAACCAAAGCCACCAGAGCACTTATAGTGTGCAGGAACTTCTTCTTCTTCTTCTCCCTTTTTTATCAGCGAGGTTATGATCCGAAAACAAGGGTTCACAACCCTCCCACTTCACCGCATTTCTACTGATCCGCCTGTGGGATCCGCCAAATGGTGTGCAGGAACATTTCAGGAAAAACCTTGGGTTGCAGCCCAGCCACACTGAGATGGATGTACCTGATGATATCACTTACGGGGCAGTGGCATGGGTTAACAGAACTAGGCTAACCACGACGAGGACATCCCTCAACAAAGTGCAAAGAATAGCCTGCATATGTATAACAGGAGCCATGCGAACCTGTCCCACAGCAGCAATAGAAGTGATCGTAGGTATACCTCCGCTACACATAGTGCTAGAGCGAATCGCCAAGGAGACCATATTGAGAATCAGCAAAGAGGGCATCGGGAAAGGAACATGCATAGCAAATAAAGAGCGAGTAACCCTATCCAAATCAGTGCCGCTTCTGGATTGGCCCAGAGATGATATGGTCAAGAAATACTGCTTTGAAAGGAAGTTTGACTCAAAGATGAGCAACAAAAGAGACTGGAGCAGCGAATCCGATAAATACCAATTCAAACAACACACAATTAAATGGTACACTGACGGATCGAAAACATCTAGTGGCATTGGGACAGGAGTGTACGGGCCGAGGACTAGATACTCAGAATCACTGGGAGTATTCCCCACTGTATTTCACGCAGAAGTTCACGCGATCGAAAGATGCGCGAAATTCAACCTAGACAGGAAATATCGCGGGCAGGACATCGCAATACTGTCAGACAGCCAAGCCGCTATTAAAGCACTGACCTCGCACGAGATCAGATCCAAACTGGTATAGGAATGTCTCACCAGGATCAACAAACTGGGACAAACAAACAAAGTAACTCTCTACTGGGTACCAGGACATGTAGGAGTGGAGGAGAACGAAGCAGTTGATGAACTAGCTAGAAACGGATCAGACACGCCGTTCCTTGGACCAGAACCCTTCTGTGGGATAGGACCCCACAAAGTAAGGGAAGACTTAAGGAAAGAGGAAGAGAACAAATGGCCCAAACATTGGGACGATATCCCTCAAATAAGACAGGAAAAAGAACTTCTGGCGAAATACAAACAGAAAAGAAACAGAGCCTGCCTAAGAGTTAGTAAGAATGGACTCGCATCTTGGCGGGCATGTTAACGGGTCACTGCAGACTTAAGGAGCACATTAGGAAACTGGCAATAGAGGGAAACGGACACTGCAGATTCTGCAGGGACTTTGCAGAAACACCAGCGCACGTTCTTATGAAATGCGAAGCATTGATCCACAAAAGAATGAATCACCGAGGTGCTTACCTTCTATCAGAAACGAATTTACCTTCGCTGGATCCACTGAAGGTACTCCGGTTTGCTGTAGCAGCTGGACTGGAGGAAGAGCTCTAGACCGAGTATATCATCGGCTAGAGCCGTACTATGGGAGCACAATAGATCTTTTATAGGTCGCAGTGCACTTGCACCTTACAATGATATACATCTACATCCATTTGGTGTTGGCTAGGTCGGGTGACTGATGCAATCGAACCTTTCATACCTAGGTGTACCGTGGAGGTAGTGGGGTGCACAAGAGTAAATAAGTTGACTGATTCAATCGAACATTTGCACTATTATACAGTCGAACTATGTGTATGTGGTAATAGGTTTGGTTGGTAGCGTGACCGAAGCAATCGAACCCTTAGTACCTAGGTGCACCGTGTAGGTAGTAGGGTGCATAAGAGTAGTAGAGGTGTTTGACTCAATCAATCCCTGTTACTGATATGCAATCGTGGTGATATGCAATACCAGTGCTAGTCTGATATGGTTTGAGAGGGTCATCTTTCGTCATTGCGAGGTGACTGCTACATTACAAGCCTCTTGCGGGTAGATGGTGACCAATACGGCGTGGGTGGGAATCGTGACTGATTCAAGCGAACCTATTGCTATGCTGCAGGTGACTATAAGTTACTTCCCGTTGTAAGGAGGGGGCAAAGTGTAAGCTGTTGTGTCAGCCAAACCAGTTAGAGTTTGATATAATTGTTAGACAGATTGCTTAGGTCTTTAAAGAAGTATTCACCTAGTAGTCTGTTTCTTAGAGTAGCTAGCGCTGGGCATGTGCCAAGGAGATGAATGTTGTTTTCCTCTTCTTTCTCATCTCTGCAGCTTCTACAGAAATCATTTGAAAGGACTTCCATTCTAATAGCATGTCTACCTATCAGGCAGTATCCTGTGATTATTCCTACTGTGAGGCTTATGTTACTTCTGTTTAGAGATAGGAGTCTTTTGGTTTTCGTTGCGTCTAGTAGAGGCCAGATCTTTCTGGACGATATGCACGTACTTAAGTTGTTCCATCTGTTAGATATAGAACATACTCAGCCGTCAATAAAAGATCCGATTGGTGTACTAACCCTTTGCGGTCGTATAAAATTTGGACATGTCGTACTGGTCGGAATTGCCACGGTGTTTTGCATGGTGAGTGCGGAACGACCGCGTTAGTTTATATTGAGTTTCGACATCTCCGATTTGTCGGGGCAATGTTATGGTTGCTTAGACACTTAAGAGCTTTCAAAGAAATTTTGAACTGATACATGAATGAATAGAGTTAAGATTCATACTGCGGTGGCTCCTTGCTATGGTGGCTGAGAGCTGTGGTGACTGAGAGCAGACATACAACCGGAACAGTAAAAAACCTTTGGTGGCTGAGAGTAGACAAACGACAGCAAAAGGTTAAAAAGAAAAATCCACCTCAAAACAAGAGAGCTGATTAACTCCGCATGGATTATCAGAGGCGATTGTATCATATCTAGCAGTTTATGGACGGTGTTCAATGAAGGAAGAGCCAAAAGTCGGCTGGCAATGAATAAAAAAAAGAAGTCCGCATCTTCATGGGTGCACTTACAGGAGAGTGCGCGATAGGGGAAATGGCCGTAAAACTAGGCATCAACTCACCCGACCACTGCAGGAGTTGTCAAGACGCGGAAAAGATATACAGTATCAAACACTTGCTATGTGACTGCCTAAATCTACTGAACCGTCGCCAACAGTGCCACTTCTCTCGATTTTCCGACGTTTTTCAGACTATTTGCAAAATACGCATGTATTGCAATTTTTTCTTATGTCAAATGTTATGTAAACAACCAACGATCAACCATCACAGGTGCAACATTTTTGTATTGAATAGGGGTGAAGGTAGAAAGGAGTAGGTTTAGAATTACTTTTGTTCTTGTCAGGTAAAAATGTCATGTTGATTTACTAATTAGTTCGCTTGCAGTAATCCAAAGAATAAGTAAAGGTCTGTGGTATTTCTGTGTGTGGCGCAGTAATTAAATTCCTCACAAGGGAATAAGTATAGAAAATATACTAAGTGAGATGCAAACAGTTTAGGGAACTTTTTGTCCTGGTCAAACCATGATTTAAAAGTGGTCGGGCTTATTCAAACAAAATAGGGAGCCATTAGAAGATGAATGTCAAGTGTCGTCACAACACATGAAATGGTTCTACGAATATGCACTCATGGAAGATAGTCGACTTAAACTAAAATAAATTACAGAAAGGTTCAGAATATGCGAAACAACGAGTTTCAAAATTCTACACGATCATCCTTACTTACTTACTTAGGTGGCGGTACAGTTCGGGGTGAACCTGGGCCTCAACCAACAAGCCTCTCCCTTTAGCACGGTCTTTAGCTAATTGCCTCCAGTTGCGCACTCCAAGTTGGTCGAGGTCCCCTTGAACTTGTGCGCGCCACCTACGGCGATGATTCCCTCTACTGCATCGTCCCTCGGGGTTAGATTCGAAGAGTCTGCGGGCCGGAGCGTTGGTGCCCATTCGCTCTACATGTCCTAGCCATCTCAGACGTCCAATACGCAGTTTTTTGACTAGGTCGATGTCGCTGTACAGCTCGTATAGTTCGTGATTGAATCTTCTCCTACAAAACCCGTCAACGCAAACGGGACCGGAAATCTTACGAAGAATTTTTCTCTCGCAGCGACCAAGGATATCTTCATCCTCTTTTAATAAAGTCCATGTTTCAGCGCCGTAAAGCAGGACTGGGATGATCAAGGTCTTATATAGAGTCTCTTATATAGAGTCTCCGATTCGAACGTTTTCCACGATACAGTGGAACTGATTCACATTACCCACATGGGGAACTGTTCACTTTGCGGATTTGACGATGTCGAAATATTTTTTTTTTTTTAATAATTCCCCCCGGCAGATTCCACGATAGGGGTGCATGTTTCAGCGCCGTAAAGCAAGACTGCGATGATCAGGGTCTTATACAGAGTCTCCTTAGTTGTTCGAGATATGGCTTTACTGTTGAATTGCTTTATAAGCCCAAAAAAACAGCGATTGGCAAGAGTTATTCCTCGATTGATTTCTGCGCTGATGTTGTTTGTAGAATTTATAGCAGAGCCAAGGTAGACAAAGTCCCTTACTACCTCGAAGTTATAGCTACCCACTGTGACGTTTTGTCCAATTCGTCGGTGTTGGCTTTCTCTTCTTGTTGACAGCATACAATATACTTGGTTTTGCCCTCGTTTGTCGCTAAACCCATTTCGGCCGCTTCCGCCTCAATGCTTGCAAACGCACTGGTGACAGCCCGCTGAGTTCTTCCGATAATCGAGTCGGCGTATGCAAGCAGTTGTACAGACTTGTAATAGATTGTGCCCCCGGTGTTGGCTTGTGAGTTCCGCACAATACGTTCAAGTACAATATTAAAGAAGTCACATGACAGCGCGTCACCTTGTCTAAAACCTTTTTTGACATCAAAGGTCTCGGTGTGGTCATTACCGACCTTGATGGAGCAGCGAGCGTTCTCCATCGTCAGCCTGCTCAGGCGGACAAGTTTGGCAGGGATGTTAAAACTAGACATGGCTCTATAAAGCTCTTCTCTATAGATGCTATCATAGGCGGCCTTGAAATCGATAAAGAGGTGGTGAGTATCGATTTGGAATTCTTGGGTTTTTCTCCTGGATCTGCGGAAGTGTGAAGATTTGATCGATGGTGGAATTTCCTGGCCTGAAACCGCACTGATAGGGTCCAATCAGGCTGTTGATAAAAGGTTTCCGGCGCTCACACAATATCGCAGAAAAGATCTTGTATGCGATGTTGAGGAGACTGATGCCTCTGTAATTGGCGCAGTTGAGGGGGTCTCCTTTCTTGTGGATCGGGCAAACGATGCTGAGATTCCATTCATCAGGCATACACTCGTCTGACCAAATATTAGAAATGAGTTTGTGTATGCACTCTACCAATTCATCCCCAGCTGCCTTGAAAAGTTCGGCCGGTAAGCCGTCAGGTCCAGCAGCCTTGTTCGATTTTAGCTTGGATATTGCTATCCTCACTACGTTTTGGTCAGGTGGACGGAAATTTTGACTATCATCGTCTATGTTGAATGGTTCATTCTGCCTGACAGCGGGATGTTGGTCTTCGTCGTCGTTATACAGTCTGCAGAAGTAGTTTTTCCATATTCTCAGCACCGACTGTGATTCTACTACGAGGTTTCCATTTTCGTCTCTACAGGTTTCTGTACGGGTATTACTTCTCTGACACGTTCTTTTTACCTTTTGGTAAAACTTCCGTACATTGTTCCTGGAGTATAGGCTCTCGATATTCTCAAACGCGCGCTTCTCATGCTCTTTCTTCTTCTTTTGGAGAAACCGATGTTCTTCCCGTCTCTTTTGCTCGTAGAGCTCACGAGCAGCTCTCGTCTTCCTTTGCAGCGCCGCTTTGTATGCCTCTTGTTTTGTTGCATGCACTCGCCAGCATTCTTCGTCAAACCAGGGGTTTCGCGGTGGTGGGCGAGTGAGACCTAACCTAACCTGTATTGCATTGAAAAACCTTTAGCGAACAGACACTGTATTGAAAAATTGCATAGTATGCTGCTCCGTAGGGCTAATGGAAGGAAATTCTAAGGCAAACTGAATCCGGCTTCATACCGATAAAATCCATCAAATATTTGATGGTCTGGTCTACTGCGAATTGTACTAAATTCAAAAGTATAGCAAATTTTACCAATAAAAAGCTGCAGCGGATGTAACTATACATATACTCGTACAAGACAACCTGTGTAAGAACTTATTTTCAAAGGCGGGAAGCCCTCGACAAATCTTCTTCCTCAATCTCGACCCTATAAGTGCGGTGTTCCACACAACCTTTTACTTTTCAAAGCCCCTCGCAGTTCCTTTGTTATGCAAATTTCTTACTTTTCTCTGCCTACATTGCCCAGACCTAAAAAAGAAAAAGAAGACCCCAAACGACTTTCTTTTTGAATAAATATATGAAAACATTCCATCATCCTTCCTGTCAACCTCTAATACCTGAGCAGCTCTCTCATCTAACTACTCAGACCTAAACTACTTCAATGAAACCAAAAAAAAAAAAAAAGTTAACCTACAGGAAGTTGAGTAGAAGAAAAATATATTTTCAACTTGGACAAAGTGTTTTTTGTTTTTTTTTTTTGCCTTTCTTCCGTTTTTCTTTCCCTAAAGGACACTTTTACATTTTTACAGTCTTAGTTTCAATTTGAGTCCTGTGAGTCCTCTGAATCCTGTGTGGTATGCAAAATGGGCAAGAGTATGAAGAAAGAAAAAAATTGTAAAATTGTAATCATCTTAGCTGCTGCAGCGCTAAGAATCCAGGAATAAGTTCTCCCCTCTATCTCTATCTCTTTACCTGTACTGCGGAGGAATTTTTACTTGTGCCATTCGAAATTATGTTTCCTTTGCAGTTTTTTATCTATCGGCATCTTGTGTCTCTGTATAGTTCTGTGAGTCCATTTTAGGGCTGAGAGAAGGATCTATTTAAGAGATTTTCTTAACCATTTAGTGTGAAGGCTTTGACCAAACTTATTACTTTGTGATTTTAAGGATATTCCCTTTTTGTGCTTGTCAAATTTCAGATCCTTTCGGATGGATTTTGTGTGAAGGTTTTTTTTCCTGTAAGCCTCGAGTTGCAGGTAATAGAATCCATGAAAGATTGTTAAAATCTGATATCCTTGAGGCCACCAACAAAGTGCAACACGGATGTTTTTTTCTCGTCCTTTTCAGCTCAAATTGGGATATTGAAAGTAAAGCGGGAAAAGCATTCACTTTTTTTTTGCTGCTTACTCTGCATTCTGCATACCTGTGCAAACAGTCAGAACTGAAGAATGCAAAGTGGATTTTTTTTTCCTTCTTCCGTCGAAAGAAATTCTCTCTAAAGGAACAAAGAGACACGGACATCGATTTCTTTTATTTATTTTTTTTTTTGCAACGAAGGGAGGAAGAATGTAAGTAAAAAAGAGAACAAAACTGATCCCCAGATACAAAGAATAAATTTATATAATTAAATTGAGGCCGTCCTCGGATTAGGAGGAACCAAGATAAAGCACAACAACAACAAAAAGAGGAAATAAAAAGAAATGCACAACTAATGGTCATTAAAAATGAAAAACGTTGTTCGATTTGTTCAGTGGCTTGTAGGTTGGTAATAAATTAAAAGCAGAACATGTGTTTTTATCGAAACAGGTAGAGCCGGCCGGTGAGAGATTTTATGGAATTAAGAACAATTTAAAAATTTGCACGAATTTTTTTTTTTTTGTGTACCAAAACGAGAATGGAATGCCAAATCTGTAGAAACTGGAAGGTAGAATCGTATGAGCTTCTGTTTGGAATGCGAGTGCAATTGTCGTAATAGTTTGCAAAATTTTTAAATTGAACTGGAAAGCCAATCTACTAGAACGCGTCAGGAAAGCCAATGTAGCTCTCTATTCCAGTGAAAAGGCTATAAGTAGGAGCTGGGGTATGAAACCTCAAATCACTCGCCGTCTGTACGTGTCCATTATCAGGCCCATACTACTCTATGGCGTGATCGTATGGTGGCTCTTGAGAAGGCTGTCGACATCACTCAACTAGCTAAGGTGCAAAGAACTGCATGGATTTGCATCAGTGGTGCACTGAGAACTACTCCCTCCGCGGCACTGGACATTTTGTTCAACCTGCTACCCTTAGATATTTTCGACAAACAGATTGCTGCCTGTGCGGCCATCCGTCTAAAAGTCTCCCCTCAGTAGTCTCGCTATCGCGTTGGCCACTCCTCCATCCCTGATCTTCTTAACTTCAAGCACGAAAACACGGACTACACCCCGCCGAAACTGAGATTTGACCGTAACTTCCGTTCGAGCACCCCTGAACGGGATGAATGGGACATCTCCTCCCCTGTCGATGGTAGTTCGGTTCACTTCTTTACAGATGGCTCTAAGATAAGGGTTGATGTGTTTTCTCCGAAAAGTTCAATCTGAGCATCTCGTTCCGCCTCCCTGATCATTGTAGCGTTTTTCAGGCGGAAATCATGGCGATTAAGGAAGCCCTGTCCTAACTGAAGTGTAATATAGTATATGTCCGGGATATTAGTATTTTCACTAACAGCCAAGCAGCAGTCCTTCACTTCAAAACTGTCGTTTATCTCTTATGGAGATGACAGAGCAATTCAACATTTACCTATACTGAGTGCCAAGTCACTGGGACATTCCAGGAAACTGCAGGGCGGACGAGCTCGCCAGACATCGTACTACTCTAAGGATTCTGCCTGACACGCAAGCCCTGAGTATGCCCCTCGCTACATGTAAGCATCCACTAAAGCTGAATGCTATTAGCAAGACCAACCTCAGATGGGAAAATGGCTGAACGTGTCACATTTCGAGACAGATCTGGCCTAAGCTGGACCAAAAACGTAGTGCCAAGTTGGTCAAGCTAAAGCAATCACAGATCAGCTGCGTTGTCGGTGTTCTCATTGGACACTGTCTTATAGGCCAACACGGTAAAAGACTTCCACAACGACTTCTGCAGAAGATGTAGGGACGACGAGGAGGAGGAAACCATCCTTCACATCCAGCCCTGTCGCATAAAAGAATGCTCCATCTAGGGTCCCCCTTCCTTGAAGACCTGGGCGATCTGGCGTCCTTAGACGTCATGTGCATCCATCGCTTTATCAAAAGCTCCGGTTGGTGTTGTTAGTCCCTGAGTGGCCTAATGGTTGATCCTTGGTATCACAAAGCACCTTCACTGTTCTAAGTGTGCCTGCGGAGGATCGAGAAGGATGGAGAGTCCACCTGAGCATCCTACCCCCGCGACCCTCATGAAGGATTAGCGGGCCATTGAAAATGTATGTATGTAAATGTAAATATGAAATATGAATATGAAATTGGGCGTAGGCTTAATCGAGACCCTAAGACCCACAAGGGGAAACAGGACCTCAATAAGTAATTCTGCAAGCGCTGCAGTTGAAAATAAGGGCAGCGGGTGGAGGGCATCGAGAGGAAGAGAAGAAAGTCCTGTGTAGGAAGAAAGAGTCAAACAAATCAAGAAGTTCTGTAAGCACAGCTATATTCTGAAATTTTGCAAGGCTTTGTGGTACACACTAATCAACGAGTACTACTGCGGTTTCTAGACCGGCAGATCGGTGCTAGACTCAAGCGTATTACTATGTTATGAATTGAATTCAGAAGCTTATGTTCTGCAGATTGCCGATCTTATAGGGTAGTAGGTCGAAAGAACAGAATTTTGTTAGTTTTGGTTGTCGACTTAGAGTATCTACCACGCGCTGGTGCGTATTTTCTTTGATAGTGTCAGTTATGCAATGACTGTGATTTTATTTCTACAACTCACTCAAGTTTTCTTTGAGATCTCCATAAAAATTCATGTGGGCTTACCTGAAAAGAAAGAGAAAAAAATATAAGTATAGATACAAATTTATCTAGTGGATATTAGACAAATTAGAAACTAACTTTAAAGCTAAATGGTTTTTATTTTCTAGATATTAGTATGAAAAAGGATATGCTGGCCCGTACAATGGCATATATGTACTTGCAATTTGCAATGGATAGGCCTACATTTTCAAGAAAGAGAGGGTTGGTGAAGCCAGCTATGCTTGAACATCAATGAATGGTGCCGAATGCTGGTCCAAAATCCTACCGACCCCTTTGTATGTTGAACACGATGTGGAAAAGTCATATAGGCCATCAACTGTATCTGATTTACAGCAGGCACTAAAAAAGCAGGTAGTCTAGCGAAGCACTCCCGACCACAATGATCGGTATTGGGACCGATGCTGTAAAGTATTATGTGCGATGGTATCCTTCGGGTAAATACACCAGAAGAGGCTAAAGTCGTGGGTTTCGCAGACAACATTTCCATAATTGTAACTGTAAAACTCGACGGTTAAATTATGGCCAGAATCGGTTAACCTAATCTTACATGAATATACAATGGAGGCGGTTTTAATGAGTAGCATGAACAGATGAAGAACCATCGCACTCACAGTGATTAATCGTCTTTTTATGCAAAGGGTTAGAAGTGCTTTCTGCACAACTTCAGACCCCAAGGTCAGTGTTATTCCAGGAATGCTATACTGTCAGATGTACTGGGAACGTATCCAAATAACAGATCTTAGCCAAAACACGTGCAACAGAAACGAGCACAAGCTTGAAAATATGGCAGTAGCGTTGGAGCATTTCATCTAAACGCCGATAGACCTACCGTCTTACTACTTACTTAGATGGCGCGCTATACTCGGGGGTGGACCAGGGCCTCTACCAACAAACCTCTCCAACCGGCTCGGTCATTAGGTGCCTCCAGTTGCGCTGCCCGAATTTGGTTGAGGTGCTTTTCTAATTGTTCGCGCCACCTAAGATTAGGCCTTCCTCTATTGCACCGTCCCTCAGGAATGGATTTGAGGACTTTTCCGGCCGGGGCGTTGATGTCCATTCGTTTCAGATGTCCTAGCCATCTCAGTCGCTAAATGCGTACTCTTCTATCTAGGTCGATATCTCCGTACAGCCCCATACCGTTGTTGATTGTATCTTCTCCTCCACTCACCGTCTATTAAGACGAGTCCATAAATCACTCACTAAGAACTTTTCTCTCAAAAAAACCACTGGCATCCTCATACAATTTCTCCAAGCCTCTGTGCCATATAGCACGACTGGGATGATTAGGTTCTTGAACAGGGCTACCTTAGTTGTTCGAGAGAGGGCTTTAGTACTTAATTGCGTTCTTAGCACAAAGAAACAGCGATTGGCAAGATTGATTCTTCGTTTGACTTCCGCGCTGATGCCATTGCTCGAGTTTATAGCGGAGCCTAGGTAGACAAAGTCCTTAACTACGTCAAAGTTGTGACTGCCTTGCCCTTTTTTGTTGACAGCATGTACTTTGTTTTGCCCTCGTTCACCGACAAACCCATTTTTGCCATTTCTGCTTCAAAACTCACGAACGCACCATTGACATCACGCTCTTTTCTCTCAATTATGTCAATGTCGTCCTCGTAAGCGAGTAATTGTACAGACTTTTGAAATATTGTGCCACTTATGTTGGCTTGTGTGTTGCGCACAATACTTTCAAGTATTGTATGATAGTGAAGAAATCGCATGACAGAGTGTCAACTTGCTTTGACTTTTTTGACATCAAAGCGATCCGTAAGGTCGTTACCGATCTTGATGGAGCAGCGTGAATTCTCAATTGTCATCCTGCATAGTCGAATAAGTTTGGCAGGAATGTCAAAACTAGACATAGCTCTGTATAGCTCTTCTCCATATACACTGTCATAGGCGGCTTTGAAATCTATAACAAAGGTGGTGGGATCGATTTTGTGTTCCGGGGTTTTTTCCAAGATCTGTCGTAGTGTGAATATAAATGTTCTGCCTGACAGTGGGATTTTGTTCATTATCGCCGTTAAACAGTCTGTAGTTCTTCTGCATATCCTTAACACCGACTGCGATTTTACTACTATACTCGCATAACCATTTTCGTCGCTGCAGGCTTCTGTTCTGGCTCTAAAGCCTTGGCATGTTTTTTTTTTTTTGATAAAATTATCGAACATCACTCCTGCATTTTAGTCTCTGTATCTCCTCGTGCAATACAACTGAAAACTGTGATGGAAAATACTGTCGATGCCCCCAACCCAAACCAAGCTTGGAGCAGTGCTTCTGTTTTCGTCAACAATCAGCTGACCAAGCAAAATAAACAACTGCTTTGGATGGCGAAAGAGAAGAGAAGAGAAGGCAAGGCAAGTAAACTGGAACTATGTGTGGGAGTCAGCGGGAAAAGTGCTAGCAAAAAAGAGCGAGAGTACGAAGGCGGTTCCAATAATGACAGTTGATGACGCAAATCTCATAGCATATGTTTAATTGAATCTTATGTGTGAGTGTATGTCTAGACGAACAACTAACTGACCATATAAATGGAAAACACAAATAGAAACAATATATTAGTAGATTTGGATTATAGGGTAATACACGGTTTTAGCGGTGATAATTTTAATGCTTTTAAAAATATGAATTTTAGTTGCTTAATATAAGATCAATGCGCAAACATTTGAATACATTTTGCGTCAACATAAGCACCCTTTTGAAGTATTTAAAAATAATTGTTCTTGTAGAAATTAATATTCAAAAAGAGGAAAATGATAAATATTTCTTGAATGGATTCAACGCGGAATTTCTTAACAGGAATGAGCGCAGAGGTGGTGGCATTGTCATGTTCATTAAGAATGATTTAAAATATGAAAGCATAAATATTGAATGTTTGTCTTACGAATGTCTTCGAGTTAAAATTGTAGAAGGAGAAAAAATTAAATATATAAATGGAATATATAGACCGCCTAAACTAAACAGAAACGGATTTATCAGAGAAATGGGACATATACAATACTTGAACAGCTAGACAAAAAAAGAGATATCGTGATACTGGGAGATATGAATATTGACATTCGGAGATCTGACCGAAATGATGTAAAAAACTATTTAGAGATGTTAGCTGCGCACGGGTTGATGAATGTGATCCAGGATTATACGAGAGTCGAACCGCGAAGAGGAACATCGACATTGATACAGCACATTGTGGTAAGCATGATAGATAGACCAATGATATCTTCTGTAATCGAAAGCGATATCTCCGATCACTATGCTGTTTTGTATGGAACTATAACTCAGAGTGTCTCTAGCATTCAAGAAAGACGAGAGTCATATATTCGAAATAGGACGGTTGATGAACGAATACATGCAACTGATTGGGAAACCTTGTTAGCTGAAAACGATATTGACGATATGTATGGAAAATTTTTAACAAAAATGCAGACATCTATGCGAACTCCAGGGTGATTAAAATATCGCGCAAGAAATGCTGACAAAATCCTTGAATAACTGGTGAAATTCGGGAAAAATGCCAACAAAGGGATCAACTGTATCGAAGATGGAAGAATAACAGGCTGAACATGGCTTACGAAGCTGAGTATAAGCAATTCCGGAAGAGGGTTAATAGGGACATCTTTATACAGAAGTCCAACTATTATAAGGGAAAGTTCAACAGGCTTAGATCGGATCATCGTAAAACGTGGAACTTGATCAATGAGGTAATGGGGCGAAAGAAGCTAGATCTTGACGAAGTGATCATCAAAAACTTTCCCCTAGAAACGTGCCTAAAGACATTATACAAGAGATGCGCTGAGAACTTTTCAGATCAAGTCCTACAAATAGTTCACAATTGCCATATAAATACATCCCACCATATGAACTCAGTATTACCCAACACTATATTTATCGCAGAAACAAACACTGGAAGAAGTTCACGATATATGGTATTAAAACAAATGGATGAAAATAAATCAGCGGGAATCAATGGCATTAGA
The DNA here is from genome assembly GCA_945910035.1 of Brachypalpus laphriformis. Classification (NCBI taxonomy): domain Eukaryota; kingdom Metazoa; phylum Arthropoda; class Insecta; order Diptera; family Syrphidae; genus Brachypalpus; species Brachypalpus laphriformis. Next base: position 44,800,074 of record OX246756.1, read on the forward strand.
GCGCGCGATATTAAAAACAATGCAATTGTTTTTGCTCCGATAATCTCAACCCCTCCAAAACCAACATGATGCAGATTCGGGGACCGCATCATCTCAACAGAGGATTAGTTTTCGTAGCAGTATCTGTCAAAATGCACTTTCGAATCAGACCATCGAAGTTGTCGAAATTTATTTAAAATTTAAATTTACCTAGAGATCACCATCGACAGCCATTTCATTTGGGACAAGCACATCGACAAACTACGCTCAGAACTCGAAAGGGCACTGTTCGCATTATACCATCTGGGAAATTATTCGACGCTTCAGGTCCAGAAGCAAGTTTACTACGCACTAGCTGAATCGAAATTGAGGTACGGGACACTCGCTTGGAGCAACGCATCAAATTCACATATCAACAAGCTGCAAAAACTGCAAAACACCATTGTGAAGAAGATCAATAGAAGACATCCATCAAGCACATCTGGGGAATACTCTCTCAAGGTATTGACAGTGAAACAAATATTCAAGTTAGCACTGTGCTTAGAACACTATGATGACATCAGATATAAAAGACCCATCGACCATCAATACAATACGAGAAGACGATTCCGAGGTATGCTTCAAACACCATTATTCAACAACAACTACGGCAGGCGACAACTAGACCATAGAATCAGGCTTCGCAGATAAATGTATAGCAATGTAAATCTAAACTTTAGTAAATGAATTTGAATTGTTGAATTGAATTGATCGAGCGCTTCTCATGGTCTTTCTTTTTTCCTTCTGAGAAGTCGATGCTTTTCCCTTCTCCCCCACTCATAGAGCTCGCAAGCAACTCGAGTCCTTCTGTGAAGCGCCACTTTATATGCTTTTGGTTTACCTGCATGTGCTCGCCAGCATTCTTCACCAAATCAGGGATTTCTTTGTGGTGACCAGGAGAAACAGAGTACATCAGAAGCGGCATCACTAATGGCTTGTTGGCAACGTTGCCATGGTTATCTGCACTTGCTGCTGGCGGCATAGGACATCTTTGGAGATTGAGGGATACTCGATCGGCAAAGGGTCTGGCGGTTTCTTATGATTGCAGCCGCTCGATGTCAAACATTTTCACAGTTTTTCGCTGATTCTGCAGTACACTGGATATTCGCATTCGCACTTTGGCTGCAACCAAGTAGTGGTCCGCGTCTACATTGGGTGTGTTTTCGTGAGAATTATGCAAAGTAGAGTGAAAGCTTCTCCATAAAACGATTCTTAGTCAATCTGGAAAAAAACTTTTTTAATTGTTTGAAGATTGGTGATTGAATTGAAATTGAAGTAAAAAGTATGAAAAAGTTGTGCTTAAATGTATGAAATACTACTGAATCATTCCAGTTGAACGAAATAGCTTTTCTCAGGGAAAAAGCTCTTCCTATCCATCCCAACTCATGTTCGACTGAGAAGAAAAGTTAAATCTTACTTCACTGAGAAGCGAGGTTTCACCAAAACGCACCCATTGGCTCCTCGAAATGTTCGGACATCCAATACACTAGACTTGCATCGATCGCCATATGATCAATTTGGTTTACGGTAATATGATCATTAGACTGCAGTTTCCTTGCGGATTCTGAGGCGAGGGAACCGCATGCTTGCTACTGAACTTACCGTCTCATTCCGAATATTGAAACCTGGATATGACGCTGATGTGGTGAAGTTGACTTTTATGTAATACAGATACTAGCGAGACATACTTCACTCATACCGTTTGGCTTCAAGCACGATAACTCCTCCATTTGTCCATTTTACAGCGATACTCTTGAGGATGTGGACATATGTTTATCCACCTCCTACGATTCCAGCTACAAGGGGGAAACGCTATGAATGAAATTCGAAATTCGAAATTCGAATTTCTTTATATTCTGAGTGCCTTTCGTTATGAAACCGCTAAATATTGAAGGCGACGATTGTATAAAATATATCACCATTGCGTGGTGACCTTCTCATATGTCCAAGCAGCATCATTCATCAATACCCTTTGACAAGTGCCAAACTCGACTATGCATCATCATTTCTACAAATCCCCTTCAGTTTATTAAAAATAAAAAATAAAAATATGAAGGTCCTCTTATTCACTCTGTCGTACCTTCATTCACTTTGTACAATATCTCACCAAAGTGCTTGTAATTATTCGAAACCATTGCCCCTCCATTACTACAAACATTTTATGTCCACTTTCGTCCACTTTGCCAACCATCAGCTGCATAAAAATACTGCACGTGTGCCAAGCAGCAACTGACCTTGCACGTGTAATAACTCGAGAGCACGCCATTGCTCCTGCTGACGCGTTGTGCTTGTGTGCTATTGCTGGTGCTTCTCTGGGGTAAAGCATAAACTATTGCTCCAAAACCCAACACGCGTGTGATACCAATTACACTTGCAGAATCCTTTCTGATGCACCGTTCAACAGCAGGCAAACAGAATGACACAACGACGTCAGTGGTGTGAAGGATGGTGAAAACGAGTACAAAACTGAATCAAAATAAGACCAAGAGGCGCGAGCAGTTTACGAAAAAAAAAACCTTTAATTCCGAGAGAGAGTCCATTGGACCCGGAGGAGAGTAAAAATCGTTGTCATCTGTCGGTTTTGATGTATGATTGGGAAGGGCATGGGGCACATATGCTCATGCACAGGCATGAGTGCCAACCACAATTTTTACCGTGCCAAGGATTTATTTATTAGAGATCCCGCTCGTTGTCTTTGTTCGGATGCAGTAGTAATCCATCCCCATCCAACATGTGCCAACAGATGAGGAATTAACAAAGAACAACCAGACGAAACGACGAGAAAACAAAGAAAAGAAGAAGCAGTCTTTATAATAGCCCCTCCTGGGGCTGTTTTGTACATTTCTGTAATGAGACCTAAATGTGCGTGTGCAACCTCTCTCTTCTACTCCTTGGGATAGGACGAAGCGTTGTCGATGATGATGATGATGATGATGATGATAGGTTGCCCTGCACCTTGTTCCATTTCTTTTTTTCTCCCCGACCATCTGCTGATTATATCATGTGCGCCTCCCTGCAAAATTGGACAATCTTTTGGGCGGCATACGGCGGAAGATGAAGATGCCAAATGGCAACACCTGCCTCATTGTTTTTACATAATTCAATTTAAGAGTCCATCCATCCATCGATTCGCATTGAATTGAAAGAGTGGTATAAAAATAAAAGTCAATTAAAATTGAAATATAATAGTGAGATAGAGAGATGGACAGAGGGAGAGGGAGAAGAAAAATCGATCAAATAACGAAAGATAAACCAACCGCACACAATTACTGCCGAGGCGACGGTCGGTGTGTTCTCTGCTGAGGCTCAGGGGCGGTCAAATCAATAATGCTTTGCCATTCAATTAAAATTGTTCAAACAATTGGACATTCATTTTCTCCTCGTCACTCTTTCTATCTCTCTCTCCCCGCCTACCACCACATCGAGTGTCATTTGTTCTATGGACATTGACGATGTAATGAATCTACCCACCTAGGAGCCGGATATCTATTCGTGCAAACCGATTTTCTCATTTTCGTCGTCTATTCATTTTCAACCCCATACAAAAAAACAATAGGGATGGGACAATTTGTTTTAACTGTTTCCACAGTGCGGGCAAAAAGTTTGTACGCAGATAGTAATGTTATGATCAGTCGAACATGTTTTCTTTTCTGGTAAAAAGGAGACGGATACGCACGTTCTGAAAGGGTATGGGGAGTTAATCGTTTCTAAAAAAAAATGAGAAAGGTTTCTAAAATTTAGGAAAATACGACGATGTTATTCAATGCCCCGGCCAGAACAGGTGGCTCTGATCTGATTGTCTAGTAGAAAGTGAGGAAACTTAGAGAAAAAGTACATGCAATCATAACCGTATGAAAAAATCATGAGAATATTCTTGCCGATTAGTACAGACACAATCCAGGTAATTCGTATGTACGAGTATCTCCTGAGTTTCAAACCTCTGTACCTCAAATGTTCCACTTTCGTTCATGCAAACGGGTGCAATATACTCGTACACATGTATGGATTTACATATCATTTGAGCATCTAAAAGAGGAGTATTGTCGAGTGTTTCCTCCGTTCTCCAGAAATCCACAAGATTAATAGTTAAAAGAACGCAAGTTTCGTTTCAATAGTATCGCCAGGTAAATTCATGTATCTTGGGTTACAGTGAAGCTTCAGAGCTAATCAGTTACGAATGGTGTTTTTTTTTTTTTGTCTTGGGACAACTACTATTTCTGAAGGATGGTGTAGCTTATTTGATATAATACGATTATTTCGTAATACAGAACGGCAGTATTGTGAAAGACTTTTGAATGCACAGTTTTCCTCGCGATACTTAACAAAAACCACCCCTAACTGTGAAGAAATGGCAGAGATTACAGTCGAAGAAGTTAGTGAGGCGATCAAATATGTATTCCAAAAAAACGAAAAGCAGTTTGGCCAGGTTGAGGTTCTATGTTCGAATCCAAGAAAACACAAAAAAGCATTTTCACGGTTCCACCTCTCGCGAACGTCTGACAAACATCCGAGAGTATTGTTGTCATGAAAAAACTTCTCAAATTGCCCCTCGGATACGGCACTAAACTGTAGGTCCCTTCTATTCGTGTGAAAAAATATAAGGCACACAGCACGACGGTTGCGAGAAACTTGGCCCAGGCACAGCTGTTGCGCCAAATATTTATTTATTTTTAGTTGGGCCAGACGAGATGCCCCATGAGTTCTGGAAAAAGATGAGACACATCGAGTTCAGATAGCTCACAATTCTTATCTCCAAACTTATGAGAGGTGATCCAGTATCGATTCAATGGAGGGAATGTTACATTCTCCCTGTGTACAATGGGAAGGGTGATACGCGAAACTGTGATAACTACCCTTCGATCAAGCGGATGTCATACACCATGAAGATTGTTGAGCGGGTATTAGATGGCCGACTGCGAAAAATAATATTGCTATCTGATGAACAGTGTGGGTTTGTCGCAGGTAAATCAACCATAGATGCAATCCTAAGCAAAGTGGCGCTAAGACATCAGACACAGAGGTTCCGGAAACCTACACATGTACAGACCTGGCTGAAGTAACCGAAGAATTCCCAATCAATGGCGGTTTACACCAGGGATGCATTTTAAGTCCATTGCTCTTTATTGCAATCCTGCTTGAAGGTAAAGTGACGGACCCCAAGGTACCTCAATTATTCTTTGCTGATGATGGAACCATCTTAATTAAGAATCCTACGTCCCTGCAACGAGCACTTTACGTATGGGTGGACGTTTCAGAGGGAAATGGGTACCGCATTAGTAAAAAAAATAAAATCACTAAACAATATTCAAATTGAGTTCTCAAAAGAAACAAAATATCTCGGGATTACTCTAGACCACAAATTAAATTGGAAACCTCATATAAACAGAACCACTGAGAAGGCGACTTAAGCCTTCTGGGCCTGCTCTAGGTTTTTTGGCAAAAAATGGCGATTAAATCCAAAAATGATCCACAGGACCTATACCACAATCATCGTTCCGATAATAACTTATGCTTCGCTAGTATGGCGGGATAAAGTTAATCAAACCGTTACCCGCTCCGCCCTCCAGAAGGTGCAGAGACTAGCATGTGTAGGTATTACGGGCGCAATGCGCACCTGCCCAACAGCTGCGCTGGAAGTTCTCTTAAACCTTCCACCCCTGCACATAAATATTATGTAGACTGCGGCTGCCAGTGCTCTAAAGCTTCACCTTTTATGCAACAATACAAATTCCGAATTAGTTGGCCTCATGAAGAGCCATGAGAAAATTCCGCTACTTACTTGTCCAGCAGTATGCAGAGAGACATTCTATCAATGAGCAAACAGAATGCTAAGATCCTTACTGACTTCCTAACTGGACATTGCTCTCTCAACTACCATCTCAAGAAAATGGGCCGTGTTCAATCGGAAACGTGCCGTCTCTGTCAGCCCATCACATACTCTGTGATTGCCCGGCCATAGCCAGAGCATAGCCAGACTTAGGCTAAAGCACTTCAATGAAGGCGTTACATCACCTTCTGACATCACCTCTTCTTCAGCTCGAACTATTCTTAGCTTCATTAATGAACTTGATTGCAGCTAGTTGCCAAATTCAAAATCAATTAACCAGGGGATAGCACAAAAAAGATCTTTTTAGGTCGCAGTGCTCCAGGGGTCAGTCTCTGCCTTCCTCCCCTTCTGCCTCAAAAAAAAAAAAAAAAGTTCAAATGACCTGTTTGAGATAGAAATAGCTAGACATTTTTTACTGTTCAGAACTAATCCATTGTTACCGGCCCAGTTAGTGATTGCACATAGATCCTCATTTAAGCGCAAGGCGAGCTCACCCACCTTACTAATTGGCTGCGATAAATAGAGCTGAACATGATCGGCGTAAAGGTGAATAGACACATGTTTGCACACTGAAGACAAGTCGTTGATGTACAAGCACTATAGAATGGGACCTTAAATTGACCTTGAGGAACACCTTGTATAAAGGCTTAAGAGCAGAGTATTTGGCATCCACCACGACTTTCTGGAATCTATATCTCAAGAAGATGCCAATAAGTTTAGTGGCCCTGTCGGCCGAAATAGTTCCGCAGTTTCCAGCACAGAATATCATGAAAAGCCTTCGAGAAATCAAGTAGGCAAAGCAAAGTGATAAATCCCTTATCGAATTCCTGTCTTATATCATCCAAAATGTTAACCATTGCAGTTGTACAACTATGGCACCGGCCTGTAGCCCGACTGATAGGAGTTCAGCAGGAAATTCGCAGACACGTGATTTTGAATTTGCCTTGCTAACACCTTCTCAAAGACCTTCGACAGACAAGGCAAGATGTTGATGGGCCTGAAATCATTGGCAGTATAAGCATTCAGATTATTAGCAACAGGTAGGACTTTTGCAGTTTTCCAGACCAGAGTGTTAAGTGACTTATTATTTCTGGCAGAATCATTTTTGCAAACCGAAGTGGTAAACCATCTTCTCCGATAGCGTTTGATTTGATTGCTCTGATAGCATCAAGAACTTCACTCTCCATTACCATAGTTCAGATCGTAACCTCGCCAAAATAGAAAGAAAAAGACGACGGGTAATTCTATATTAGCTACAGCTGCAGCCTCTGTTTAGTCGGGAGGGACGAGGCCGGCCCTTAGGCTGGTCGATGGATATTCCTTGTCTTTCAATGAGTTTGTTCGGTTTATAAATTTTTTATCATTATTCTATGGTTTTCGCGATTTTTCCCGCATTACTTCGGTTCACAAAAATGAAAAACCTTTTTCAATCAAGGAAAATACTGCCAATATCTTCTTTATACTTAATCGTCGGCATATCTATTTTCAGTATCTGTGTTGTCTTTTTAGTGTTATCTGAAAATGATGTTGCATACTTACTGGGCTTTTTTTATTTTATTTTTTCCAACGATGGCCTTAGCGCAGAACCCCACAGGCGGATCAGTAGAAATGCGGTGAAGTGGGAGGGCTTTGATCCCTTGTTTTCGGATCATAGCCTCGCTGATAAAAGGAAGAAGAAGAAGATGGCCTTAGCGCAGAAACGGCCGAAAACATATATATATATCGGGAAACGAAAAGATTGATCTCAAGTACAAATGACGAAGGTAGCTTATCAAAAGCATGTAAGTCTGACGATAACCGAGTCGGATAGAAACAAAAGCCGTCTTATCTTTCCAAATCTATTGTTCACAAACCACTTTTTGTATTATTCTAACAAAAGAAGTGTTGAGAGTGTTATAAGCCAGGGAACACAATCTAATAGCGAAATAAGTTTGCGTCACGAGGTGGAAAAGGCGGGATTTGTTTTAACATGTATCGATTAGTTGAAGAGGAATGATTCACTAATTGGCCATAAAGAGTGTGCAGGCAAAAGTGTCAGAAACAGCCGAAATCTATGCATCTCGTCACCTTTGTCAATTTTCAAAAGTCAGTCTTTGGAAAAGATGATGGTAGTTTTTATAGTCAAGTTTATGCGAGAATGGTGACAGTTTCGTGATTTGTAAAATAAGTACGTACCAGGGTACACTGATGTCCATTCTAAAATTAGATTATCGATGCAACACCTTCCATTTGGAAGCGACAAAGATAAGATAAGAAAATTTGCTGACCACTATTATAACTTTCGGCAGGTGATTCACATGCATATACATACATGTACAGGTATACGAGTATATAACGAATACATAAAAATAAATATTTGTTTCGCTTATCTGGTCTTGAGTCAGAAGTAACCGGTATCTCTAGTTGTGCAGTTTTTGGTAAATATTTGCAACTGGATTTATGGTCGACGAAGGCAAACGTCCTGATCCGAACTATCAAACCACATCTCTAAGCCAAACATCTAAGGGAGAGATATAAGTAGGTAGGTGTTTAAAGAAAATCAACTCACAAAAAGAAACGCATGATCGAAATAATGGAGTTCGCAAAGGTAATTGTATTGAGGTAAAAATACAAGGGCATTTTGTTCCTCCAGGTTTTACCAAATCAAAAATACTTGACGACAAAAATATTATATAGAATTGTTAGAATCATATTTCACGGTGCACAGGAAAGAGCATTTTAGAAGTTGAAGCTGCAAATTGAGGAGGCCACTTACCTAGCTCATTTTAGACCTGAATTGCCGATCGTCTTAGCCACAGATGCTTCATATTATGGGATAGGTGCAGTAATTTAGCACATCAATCCGGATGGTACAGAACAGCCAATAGCACATGCTTCAAAAACCTTGAACGACGCACAACGCAACTATAGCCAAATCGAAAAAGAGGCATTTTCAATTATTTTCGGTATTACAAAATTTCGCAGTATCTGTTTGGACGGCGGTTCATTCTTTACACTGACCATAAGCCACTGATTACTCTGTTCTATTCAAATAAAAAGCTTCCATTGATGACTACGGGACGTTTGACACGTAGGGCTCTAACTTTGATGAGTTATTCATATGATATTCGCTACAAGCCATCAAGAAAACATGCTAATGCAGATGCATTATCGCGCTTGCCAATAGGTCCAGATCCAGAATTAGATGCTATGGAGGAGTGTTGCCAGGAAATAACGTCCGAGATCCAGGAAAAAAATTAGTGCTTTTCTGTGAATTCGCATGATATTGCTGAAGAAACGCGAAAGGATGCAGTGCTAAGAAAAGTAAAGTTTTATATTCGACACGGATGGCCGGAAAAATTACCATCAGACGAAAAGCACTTGCTGCCCTACTACAATAGGAGATTTTCAAGTACTAAATATAGAGACGTTATACTACTCAATACGGATTTTATTCGCGTAACAATTCCTCACAGACTTAGAATTCGAATATTAAAACTGCTGCATGAAGGTCACTGGGGCATCGTACGTACAAAACAACTTGCTCGCCGTTACTGCTGGTGGCCTAACATAGACGAGAGTATTGCGTCTAACGTAAAATCATGCACAATTTGCCAGTCATCTGCAGTCGATCCACCTAAAGAATTTGTGAACTGGCCACAACCTGAAAAGTCATGGGAACGTGTTCATATAGATTTTGCAGGCCCTTTTTTGATCAAATGTGGTTGATTTATATTGACGCTCTTTCTAAGTTCCCATTTGTCGTATCTCTAAAGCATGCAACTTCGACTACTACCATAAAAACACTCTCTGAAATCTTTGCGTTGGAAGGGAAACCAGAAGTAATCGTGAGTGAGAACGGGTCACAATTTTCATCCCAGGAGTTTAAAGGCTTTTGCCGATTCAATGAAATTCAACATTTATGCACTGCACCACTTCATCCAGCATCAAATGGAGAAGTCGAATGTTGCGTTCGTACTTTTAAAACTAACTTACGGAAGATCTACGAAGAGGATAAATGCATCGACGCAGCAGTCTCCAAATATTTAATGACATATAGGACAACGCCTAATCCAACGGCTGGGAAAAATCCTGCTGAAATACTTCACGGTCGAGATCAACGTACCATTCTATCGCAAGCCATACCGAATAGCAAGGACCTCAGCCGTAGCCTTTCACAACCAAAATTTGCTGCCAATCAAGCCGTTTACGTTCGGAATTTCGCTAAAGGTCCCAAGTGGTATGAAGGAACACTTGGTTCAATAACGTACCTGGTCCGCACTCCCAAGGGCACATGGAAACGTCATAAGAATCAGTTAAGGGCCAAACATGATAACATCGACTGCAGCGCTGATAGTTTTAACACAGCTCAAATAATAACAAGTGTCATTGCAGCCTCGAACCAGCAGCAACAAATAGGTAACCCTAAAGTATCTAATAATGAATTTTCCATTTCCAGAGATGAGGCTGTAGAACCAAGCAATTTCAATACCAGTCAAACTCCTACAGTGCCCTCGAAGACCACCGTAACTTCTGTGATCTCCTCAAGGTGTTCATCTCGCATTCGACAGCCTGTCGAACGTTTTCAAGTTTAACATCTACTCAAATGGTCGTCTACAATTGGTGAGTATGTACCGTACAGAATGTACAACACAATGTGTTACACTCATCTCCACTCAGTCAGTTCGCAGGTAGCACTCGACATCGTCACTCGTCAATTGTCTTATATAATGAACTCTTTATGAACTTGTATTTATTAAAATAAGAATTATATCACATAATGAAGTACATAGTATTAATACGTCGGTCTTTAGTTTCATTTTAAATCAACTAAGCATATACAACAGGTAGTCCGAGATTACCCTTTTCTTGTGAATGTAAAGTTTAAATAAGCACTCTGGAGTTAATAATAATAAGTTTGAATTATTTCCTGAAATGTGTGAACTAATCGGGCTAAGTGCCATACACGAGCATAATACTCCCGCAGCAAATACACTACTCTACGCAAGTTAGATAGGACATACGATACGGTGCGATTTTCCCCAGCGGTGTACGGACTACAGAAAACTAATTGCAACAAGTTGCGTTAAATCGCTGTGGTTTCTCGAAATTTTTGTTTTAAATATAAATTTTAATTGTGATTGTAGTACAAGACTTGCGGAAAACCGCCATCGTTTAGTTCGAGAGTGCTGGTTACGCAGCGATTTTTGCTCAGAAGTACAATTTCCCGTGTAGCATGGACTCAAATTTGTGTTTGTTTTGCGGAAGAACCGTGTAGTACAGCACTGAGTCTATAATCGAAGGATATCATAACAAGTCTATTCTGACCAACCGGATTCGAAATGTTTCTGCAGCTTTAGCATTTCCCTTCGCTTCACATGGAAATCAGTTACTGAACTGTTTTGATCTTCTAACTTGATTACTCGTAATATTATTCACCTTGTAGTGAAACCACAAACTGTTCATAATTTCATGTCAAACCACATCATTCAGGTTTACTTACACAGATGCAACTCTCTTGCCTATATTAAGACTGATTTCGAAAAAATAAAATTGACTAGCAGCTCTAGTTTGTCAGCTTCAAACTTACAAGTTCAATATCAAAACATCTCAATACTATTCATTCAAATTGGGCATCTATATCTTGGGTAAAAGTGAAAATAGGTTGGGGAATTCTAAAAGCTGGCAAGCTCAGGAACACGAAATCAATACCCACCACCTTTTTATCGGTTTTAAAGCCGCCTATGACAGTACTTTATAGAGCCATATATAGTTTTGACATCCTTCCCAAGCTTCTCTGCCTATACAGGGTGACTTTAGAGAGCTTACGCCGTTCCATCAAGGTTGATAATAATTTTACCAATGCCTTCGATATCAACAAAGGGTTTAAACAAGGCGAGCACTATCATGTGACTTTTTCAACATCATACTTGAATGTTTTGTACGTAACTCACAAGCCCACATGAGGAACAAATCTTTCAAAAGTGTGCACAATTACTCGGTTCCGCGGACGACGATATTATAATCAGGAGAAGAGAGCACGATGTCAATGTTGGAAGCGGCATGAATGGGTTTAATGGTGAACGAGTGTCAAAGTGTATGCTACAACAAAAAAATGCAAAATGTCAGGATAGGCAGTTACAACTTTGTGATGGTTAAGGATTTTATCTACTTAAACGCAGAATTCAAACAGCGCAGCGTATCAATCTTGTTTCTTTGGTCAAAGAAGACTTCCATCGAACAAGGGTAACCCTATACAAGATCCAAATCATCCCAGTCCTGCTATATGGCTGCTATATGAACGTTATTAAGAATGGATGAGGATGCTCTTAGTTACTATTTTTTTTCAATTCTGCAGGAAATTATTATCCAAATTGTGTTACTTAAAATATGGTATCATCAGGTTACAATGCTTTTTATCATATAAAATTACGTTAAAATTAAGAATATATTAATAAAATTAAAGTTGAGGAAATGAGATTTTTAATTGTTTACCATTTTAAGTTCATTAAGTTACTTTATGCTTTATGTAATGGATTCTAAAAAATGTTCTTTTAATCTTCTTTTTCTCAAGTTAACTTGGACAATGTTTCTTAAATCGTTTGGAAGATTGTTAAAAATGTTCGGCATAGTGTACATCAATTGTCTTTTACCGTAGGCATTTCTGAAAGCTGGCAGTCGGTACATCCCGTCCGCTCGCCTTCTGGTGTTGGTGTTGTGGCTGATTGGCGTCCGGAACCGCTGGTCGTCATAGTACTCCAACGCCGCAGTCATCTCGTATATTTGTCTCACATTTAAGACCCTCACTGTGCTTTCTGCTGGATTTCTTGTCGACAGTAGTTTGATTGCTCAATTTTGTATATTTTGTATTTTGTCGATATGCGTTTGAGCTGCCCCTCCCCACGCCAGTATACCGTACCTCAATCGCAACTCTATTAGAGCGTGGTACGCTTGTTTTTGCACACTTGATGTAGATTTAAATTTGAGGCAAGCCAATGCGAACAAAGATCCTTTCAACGTTTCCCTCAAATTGTTCACATGAACATCCCAGAGAAAATGGTTATCTATGGTTATACCCAGATAATTGTAAGTATCCACCACTTCGATAACCTCGAAATTTCCTGGGTCTGCGCAGTTGAAAGCGTTGATTCTAATCTTCGATGCTGGAAATTGCAGGCTTCGAATGTGTTTTGTTTTTGACCCATTTATAACAAGGCCATTATCATGGCACCACTTCGCTGCTTCATCAAATTCTGTCTGCATCATTTTCTCAGCTTCTTCTATTGATCGATGACACACCACGATCGCCGTAGCGTCTGCATAGGCAAAAGGAAAGCTGTTTTTAAGGCATTTTAGCAGTTCATTGGTGTATATTATGAAGAGTAGTGGACCGAGTTTAGAGCCTTGCGGAACTCCATACTGCACTGATTTTTCGGCGCTGCAGCAATCTTTGATTCTAACGCAAAAGCTTAGCCCATCGGAAGCTTTGGATAATCAAAAAAACAAACTATATTCTCGATTGCCTAAATAAATTTCCAATACATATGATTTTTTCCGTAAAAAAGACGTGAAGCATCACTGAGGAATGAAGTATTTTAAAGTGCCCTCATCAGGACCGCGTTTAGAAATAAAAAATCGACCATTCAGCAAAACTGTTGCGATAAAGGATATCGTCATGACTCTTAAATAATATTCTGTCCTCATCACATCAGAAAACCGGTAAGTCCTGATCCAAATCCATAATTTTGTATCGAAAAATGCCTTGCCTGTTCTCAAAAGGTATTCAATTTGTCGTTATGCAACAGTTACATCTGAGACTGCGTATGACTATGCTCTTAGGCAACGAATCCTCATATCAGGTATCGTTATAATGGTAAGTTATATAAAAAAAATGTGTATGGAGTACTCATACAACAACCATGAAACAACCATGATAAAGCGGAACCTTAGACTTTCTGTGATAAAAAAAAAAAAACAGTGCGCCTATATCGATGTTTATCGTAATGTTATCGACAAATTGCAGGGAAACGTGGCTTTACGTAACTTTACGGATCTCCCAAAGCTTATCTTTCGATGTTAGGCATCGACTTCTGGACCTCAATAGTCGATGATTCTTTAAAGCGACGTATGGTATCGTGCACTGTCGATTTCCACATTTTGAACTTCTCTGCAATAACACGAACTGTATACTCTTCTTTATGCAATGGTGTAATGCCAAAACGTTCAGCTTCACTTTTTTTTCCCTTATTTCTTCGATTATTGGTTAACTTTAAATATTAAAGTTTTAAAACTAACTGGCGCCGGAAAAATGCACAACCGGCTTTTATAGTTATAAAACAACCTAGTTCTCCCAAAAAATATCTGAATTGCAGTTTTTTGCGAAAATTATTTTTTTATTTTTTTTTTCAGTGCGTTTTATGTTTTTATGGTGGGTTTTGTGAGACGTTAATGACGTTTGCGGTTTTCTTTTATTGCTCTTTTCCGCTCTTTTTAAACCGGTTTTAAGGTGTAATAATATCTACTACCGACCCTAACAGGATTTGAAGGAATTTTGTTCATTGAAATCCTGCACAGACAGATACACGTATAATTGTTGACAAAAATGGTTTGTCCGGAAACTTATGGACGGCAGTGTATGTCTGTGCTGCCAAGTGTTTGTCAAGTGTAGTCAAAAATACTGGTACAAGAAAAAGTGGATGTCAAATGAGAACGAAGTAATCCAATAATTTTTTTTTTTTGCTAAATAGCTACAAATCGTAGAACAAATTATTCAAATAGACGCCATTTGCCTTCCAGCACGACCTAAGACGATCTGGCCAACAATCTTTCGCAACACGCACCACACGCATGGGAAAATTACCCACTGCTTGAATAAGTGGTCGCTTTAAAGACTCAATTTTTCGGTGTCGAGTGTCCTCTAAAACGGACCATAGCTTGTAATCCAACGGGTTGGGTCTGGACTGCCAGCTGGCAAATCATCCGGTTGATTTGTGAGCTAAAACAGACTGTGCGACTATGAGTAAGTGTGCAGTGTGTCTTTTGTATGCACCGAGCGCCAAATCATCTTTGATAATGCGAAACATGGATTTTTGCTAAATTTCCATCTCCTGTGACAAGATTTTCTCGGCGCAGAGGCTTTCGTACGATTCGAAATTGCACAGCTTTGAAGGCACTCGGAGTCCTTAAAGTGCGTGGACAGCCGGATCTTTGGCGGTCTTGAACGCACTCGATATCCTCGAACAACTTCACAGTACGATAAAAAAAAATTACGAATGCTTCCAAGCGGCAGCAATATCCGAAAGATCTCGCCTTTTTCCGTGTTGCATTTGTGAAGGCCAACTAAGATGACAAGATTTTCGAAGTAGCCCCACGCCAGGTATAGTAGTATTCTTTAGCAGCATTTAAGACTGGGCATTTTTAGGACTCTTTTACGGTTATATGAGACCAAAAAAAAAGCTTATTGTATGGCGAGTGCATATGTATATACCATAAGGTAGCCTGAGTAAAGAAGCCAATATTCACTACATATTCATGCAGAATGCCTTCTTTCAGCTATTGGAATTCTCTGCCTTGACGTACTCCAATCATAAAGAATTTTTTTTATTGAAAACAAGGAGGGATTACCAAAATCCTTCACAACAAACATTTCCTGGCATCATTCAACGTAGAAAAGCGCGGCAAACTTTCGCCGTGTACTGTAAATTTATCCTTTTTCGTTTCTTGTCTTACCGTGCTGGGTTTTCATCATCAAAGACACTTTAACAAAAAACTTTGTCGACAATGGAATCATCATCATCGCTGTCATCAGCAGCACAGCACCGGGGTCGGTCCTCCGGTTAGTCCCAGAATAGAGTTTGGTTCTTTGTACAACTCCTTTATTGTTTGACTAGACCGAAAGAAAACACACAAAGCACACATACACACACGAGCAAACACAGGCGACACAGGCGACATACAATTGGAAAGTGGAAAATTGAAAAACAAAAAATCATCGAAAATGATGGGACTGGCCATCGGGGTTTGTCCGGACAAAAATAAAAGAAAAACGGCCGACAAGTATCACCGAACGGCAATAGCACCCCCTGTGTGTGTTTGTTTTTACTTCCAGCGCCGATATGCCATATGAAGAGTAAAAAATAAAAAAAAAATTATGCGCCAGGCTATGTTGGCACAAGGGAAGCGTTTATAGAACGTCAGAGGACGAGGGCGCGGGGAATCCGCTTTTGTCAATTCATTCACGAATACTCGCTCGCTCGGCGTTGAATAAAAATAGAAAACGTTTTGGAGTTCACTTCCCTCGTCTTCCTTTCCTTCGTCGTGTCGTTGTCGCCTTTTTCCTCTTCGGGATATTTTTGATGGTTGGTGAGCAAAAAAAAAAAAAGTCAAAATCAGATTTTTAGCCAACGCACCGCAAAGGGGAGACGACAGCGAAACAGAGATCGATGACCTTTAAATAAATTTCCTCCTGATGGTGGTGGTGGTGGAAAAGATTTGCAAGAACTGCAAGATTACACAGCAAGCCTGCAGGGTAGGTAATCAATTTTCGCCGGAAATAGGGAGAAAAAAGGGATAATCACGGGGAGATTTATCAACGTCGATCAGAAATCGGGATTCTGTAACCCGAAGTGAAATATGAGACACTTTGCAAAGTTAAACTTTTTTTTCTTAAGGGATAACCACAATGCGTATGGATGGCGGTGTTTACGGGATGATGTAAGATTTTCTGTCACGATGGATATTTTGGAACGGAAAGATGTGAACTGAATGTCCAATGAATTCGCCTCCAGCTATCCACAGTCAAGAAGGCAAATCTCATATCTTGAATGGAGTGCCCTCTTTGGTGTGTTACACGAACTTAGATTAATATTAAAGGCTCTTGCTGCTAAAGTAGGAAGTTTTAAAGTTTCATAGAATTAATGTTCGTCGAACACAAATTAAAGTTACTATGATTATTGTGATTCGTTAGAATCGTTATGTCACTTTGACATTTGCTCATTTCAGAGGTTGTGAATCAGTTTGTACGGATGATGCATTTGATAAACCTAACGTGAGCTTGTGAATCACGTACGCAGCAATTTTCTGACTCAATACATATACAAGTTGGGGAAATTTCTCGCAACCTTAACACATTTTAGGTGCAATTTTCAAAACAAAAATACTGTAGGACTGACATCTAGCTCAAATGTTGCGTTAGCGCTTTTTACATTTGCAACTTGCTCGTTTGCGTACAAAACCGATCTGCTTGGTTTGCGAATTAATTAAGAATTGGTAATATTGAACAATGTATGCCTCTTCATGGATTCGCTTAATTTAAACATTTGACTCATAAAGGGTCTACAAGCAAACTACTTTACGCTGAACTTAGGCAAATCTACCACTCTATAGCAGCTTCTGCTAACCTTTTGCTCCGCCTGCAGTCAGGAGGAGAGGACATTGCCCTTATCCAGGAACCTTGGGTGACAAGCGACAACCGCATAGCTGGATTAAGGGCAAAGAATTATTCCTTGCTTTATGCCAAAGGATCAGGTAAACCAAGATCCTGCATTCTAGTAAAAAATAACTTAAAAGCCTTCTTCCTACCAAATTTCAGCGATTCGGACTTCGCATGTGTGGAGTTATACCGCGATGGGAAAGACAGACTATGGATATCGTCAGCGTATATGCCCTATGATGACACAGGGCCACTACCAACACCAAATATAGGCGAGACGCCTTTAATAACGTCAATACAGAATCCATCACAAGAGCGCTCCCTGACCTGAAGGTGGACTGCTGCCTTTGCATCTGGATAGAGCGAATGCTGAATAGCAGGCAGATTCTATCCGAGCTCGGGTGCTGCTCAACCAAAAGGCTAGCGCACAGAGGCACACCCCAGGAGGGTGTTCTCTCTCCACTACTTTGGATAGTACGAGTGAATGAGCTACTCACTTCACTAGGAA
The DNA here is from genome assembly GCA_945910035.1 of Brachypalpus laphriformis. NCBI lineage: Eukaryota > Metazoa > Arthropoda > Insecta > Diptera > Syrphidae > Brachypalpus > Brachypalpus laphriformis. The sequence goes on from OX246756.1 coordinate 44,817,837, forward strand.
ATAAAGTCTACAAGGTTGTAGCATATGCTGACGATATTGCCATAGCCATCTCAGGTAAATTCCCCCAAACACTAAGAGATCTAATGAACTCGGCGCTAAATTTAGTAGCGAAATGGACGGACAGTGTTGGGCTTAACGTAAATCCGTCCAAAACTGAACTAGTACTTTTTACTAGGTTGTATCCGGATACATGGCGACCTCCGGATTAGCCTGCCTTGCCTGCACAATGCGGATCTCTGTGTAGGTCGACCTCCCATTCTTCGCCACTCGTGGGTCCAAATATGAACGACAAAAAACAAAAACATACAAAAAATATAAAAAAGATAAAGAAAGAGGACGGTCCTCTTAAAAAACCGTCTTCCAGCCTCCTGGGAAGCATACCCGCAAGCTCTGCTGTGGCAATCCCATCTAGCGCATTGGCCTTGAGGCCTAGCACTAGCGTTGCAAGCAGTTGCAAGCAGGTAGACGCCCCCAGGATTGCTGAACGCGCGTCTGGTACACTGGCGGATAGGACAGTGGTGTCAACACCTGGTCCCATCGTAAAGCCAGACCATGAAACGCGAGGGGGCAAACCCCTTAACATCTCTGCCCCTTCAGGGACAGCTTACTGTTCGGCCTCGAGCTTACAGCATGCTGTGCCCTCCACTTCGAAGGATCCACATCCCCTTCTCAAATCTCTTTCGGGGGCGACGGACGGCTCGGCTTCGAGCTTGCCGAATGTCGCTCTCCCCAAGATCGCCGGCTAGCTTATAAGCTAATTCGCCGCATCCAGGTAATTCCTGAGCAGGACAGAACCCAGAAGCATAAGACTTCTCTAAGCTGGGCACTCAAACGTGTCCAGCTCCCCCCTGACTCATCCAGCAAGGACTTGCGGTCCAAACGCTAGAGGTCTCAGGATGAGTCTCCCACCCTTGCCAAAAAGACCAAGGTAGTACCTTCCATCGCTACTACCAAGCCCTTCAACCAAGTGCTTAAGGCACACTTGGAGATTGCGGTCGTTGACCATAGCGATCCGGATGGCAGCATTACGGCGGATAAGTGGAGGAAGGTGGAGATGGTGGTGAAGGTGGTGATGCAGGGATGGTGGCTGGCATCAAGGGCAGGTCAAACTCATTGCCTGTGCTGACCAAAGATCGAAGGATCTCTATAAACTTGCTGTTTCCAGATTAGGACAGGTTTGGCCAGGTGCACAGTTGGAGGTCATGGAAAAGGACCAGATTCCTAACCGACCAAGAACACGTGCTACGATTCCGGCTGAACCCTCTGATCCTAAAATCATCCTGGATATTCTGAAGGCTAACAACAGCTCCCTTCCTACCCATAATTGGGAGATTGCCAAAATGGACGAGCCGAGAGGAGACGTCAGAAGTGTGATCATTGTCATCAATGAAGAGTCTCTGGCCCCTCTGGCATCTTCTAAAGGGGTAGTAAATTATGGTTTCAGCTCCATCACCCTGAAAGTCTACAAATGTGACGAGAAGGAGCTCGAGAAAGTACCTCCCAAGCAGGTTGCAGTTCCTTCTGCACCAGCTAAGAATACCTCTCCTTCCGAGCCCCTTCCCTCGCTCCCTTGCGCCGATCCATCTTTTTCGGGGGTTGACTCCTCGTCGACAGACACCGAAATGGTGGACGCTCTTTTGAAACTGGACTTTTCTGGTCCTCCCTCACCATCACTCCTGGACAGTGACCCATGTGGCCTCTCTTTCGAGGATGACTTTCTGTCATCAGATTCAGAGAAAGCCAATAATACCGTGATAATGGTATCTGTAGCGAGAAGTAGCCCCAATGCTGCGGATCCTACAGATTAACCTGCATCACTCCATCACGGCTTCGGCCTCCCTCATTCTCCGGCTCAGCAAATACGGGGAAGACTTAGTCTTGATCCAGGAACCATGGGTTGTTGGAAACCGGGTTTGTGGACTCAAGACTCCAAACTACAAATTAATCTACGCAAGTAAGGAAGGTAAACCTAGATCCTGTATCCTTGCGAAGACCCATCTAAACATTCTTTTACTCTCTAAATTCAGCAATCAAGACATAGTCGCTACCAACCTGGAATTGCGATCAAGAAATTACTGGTTGGTATCGGCTTATTTAGGTCACGATCTTGCGGGCCCACTCCCCCCAGACATCTTGGGGAGCTTGATTGCTGTAGCAGAGAGCCGAAACACTGGTCCCATCATTGGCTGTGATGCGAATGCCCATCACTCAATCTGGGGCAGTTCCAACATAAATGTAAGAGGTGAGCAACTTTTTGACTTTATCCTTAGTACTAAACTCCTAATCTGTAACAGGGGGTCCAAACCGACCTTCATTACTCGTAACCGACAAGAAGTCCTGGACATCACTCTTGTCTCCGATCATTTATATAACTCGGTTAAGGACTGGAGAGTCTCTGATGAGCACTCTTTTTCAGACCACCGTTACATCCAATTTAGTCTTGATGACTATCTGCCTGATCAGAAGGCTTTTAGAAATTATAGGAAAACCAACTGGTCCCTTTATAGGAAACGTTTATTAACGCTTATTCCCTCCCATCTGCCTACTGAACCTTCTTGCACTGAAGACCTCGACGATTTAGTCAACACCCTAACATCGGCACTAAATGGTGCCATGGCCGAGGCCTGCCCACTCCGCAAACCTCGAGGTAAAATGAAACCTCCCTGGTGGAATGCAAATCTCAGTACTCTTAGGAAAGACAGTAGGCTCCTTTTTAATACTGCTAAAAGCTCCCGTGAGACGGCCGACTGGGACTCCTATAAACTGTCTCTCAGAAAATACAAAATCTCACTGAGGAAGGAGCAACGACGCTCCTGGAGACTTTTCTGCGACAGCATTGAAGAGTCCTCGGAAGCTTCCAGGTTGCGGAAAATCCGCTCTAAAAGCCCTGCTACACCCAGCTTCCTTTTGCATCCGGATGGTTACTGGACCTCCTCTGCTGAGGAATCCATTGACATCTTACTGGATACCCACTTTCCTGGTAGCTCCCCTGTTGCTATATCGCAAGAGGGAAATCCCCCCCCCCCCCCCCTCAACCTTGCAGCAACTCGTTAGTCTTGATAACTACGGAAAAGATCCGTTGGGCCATGCGCAGTTTCAAACCCTTCAAGTCCCCAGGACCTGACGGTGTTATTCCAGCTGAAATTCAGCAATGCGAGGACATTGTGCTTCCATGGCTCAAAGCCATCTTGTCGGGCTGTCTAAATCTGGTCTATATTCCCAAACTATGGACCGAGGTTGAAGTCATATTCATACCTAAGGCAGGAAAGAGCTCGCACGTGGAACCAAAGGATCTCGGACCTATCAGTCTATCGTCCTTTCTGCTCAAAACGTTAGAAAGGTTAATTGATATCCATCCTCGGCGAAGTATTAGCCCAGCTCTGCTCTCGCCGTCCCAACATGCGTACTGCAAAGGCAAATCGGTTGAGACTGCCTTACATTCGCTTGTGCGCATCATCAAAAAATCATTGAGCATCAAAGAATACACCATGGTGGCTTTCCTTGACATTGAGGGAGCTTTTAACAATGTCAAACCAAAGGCAATTACCGACGCACTTGTAAATCTGAAAGTGGATACCTCGTCGGAGTGTTGATCAATCAATTGCTTACATGCAGGATTATTAACACGGAGCTGGGCGGAGCATCGGCCAGAAGAATTGGTCGCTGCGGTACACCTCAAGGTGGAGTCTTGTCACCTCTTCTGTGGAACCTGGTAGTTAATGAACTACTGTTGGACCTGGATACGTCAGGTTGTAGAGTGATCGCCTATGCTGATGACATTGCTATTGCTGCCTCCGGTAAACACCCGGACACTCTTAGGGATATCCTCCAATTTGCTCTCCTTCGGCTCACCAAATGGGCCTCCAAATGTGGACTGGGGGTTAACCCCCATAAAACGGAACTCGTTCTCTTCACGAGGAAATATAAAGTTCCCCTCATAGACCCTCCTATGATAAATGGCACCAGTCTCACCTTCTCTGAAAACGCAAAATATCTGGGTCTTATTTTGGATAGGAAATTAAACTGGAAGGCCAATCTACTAGACCGCGTCAAGAAAGGTAATGTAGCTCTCTATTCCTGTAAAAAGGCTATAGGTAGGAGCTGGGGTATTAAAACTCAAATCACTCATTGGCTATACGTGTCCGTTATCAGGCATATACTACTATATGGCGTGATCGTATGGTGGCCTGCTCTTGACAGGGCGGTCCACCTCACTCAACCAGCTAAGGTGCAAAGATCTGCATGCATTTGCATCAGTGGTGCACTGAGAACTACTCCCTCCGCGGCACTGGACATCTTGTTCAACCTGCTACCTTTAGATATTTTCGGCAAACAGATGGCTGCCTGTGCGGCCATCCGCCTGAAAGCCTCCTCTCAGTGGACTAGATATCGCTTAGGCCACTCCTCGATCCTTGATCTTCTCAACTTCAAACACGAAAATACGGACTACACCCCGCCGAAACTGAGATTTGACCGTAACTTCCGTACGAGCACCCCTAACCGGGATGTATGGGACACTTCCCCCCCTGTCGATGGTAGTTCGCTTCACTTCTTTACAGACGGATCTAAGACGGAATGTGGGGTGGGTTGTGGCGTTTTCTCCGAACAGCTCAATCTGAGCATCTCGTTCCGCCTCCTTGATCATTGTAGCGTTTTCCAAGCGGAAATCATGGCGATTAAGGAAGCCCTGTCCTAGCTGAAATGTAATCTGTCAGGGGTATTAGCATTTTCACTGACAGCCAAGCGGCAATCAAGTCCCTGGAATCGTTCTCCTTCATGTCAAAGGCCGCCTTAAACTGCCGTCTATCTCTCATGGAGATGACAGAGCAGTTCAACATTCTCCTATGTTGGGTGCCGGACCACAGAGACATTCCAGGTAACTGCAGGCCTGACTACCTCGCCAGACAGGGTACCACTCTAAGGATTTTGCCTGAAAGGCATGCCCTGGGTATGCCCCTCGCTACATGTAAGTATCCACTAAAGCTGAACGCTATTAGCACGACCAACCTCAGATGGGGAAACGGCTCAACGTGTCACATTTCGAGACAGATCTGGCCTAAGCTGGATCAAAAAAGTAGTGCCGATCTGATCAAGTTAAAGCGTACACAAATCAGCTGCGTTGTCGGTGTTCTCACTGGACACTGGCTTATAGGCCATCACGCCAAAAGACTTGGTCTCTTCTCCAATGACTTCTGCAGAAGCTGTAGGGACGAGGAGGAGGAGGAAACCATCCATCACCTCCTATGCACATGTCCAGCCCTGTCGCATTCAAAATGCTCCATCCAGGGTCCCCCTTCCTTGACGACCTCTGCGATCTGGCGTCCTTGGACCTCATGAGCATCCATCGCTTTGTCAAAAGCTCCGGTTGGTTTTGTTAGTCCCTGAGTGGCCTAATGGTTTGATCCATGGTATCACAAAGGACCTTCACTGGTCTAAGTGTGTTTGCACTCTCGTGTGGACAGCCAACCTAACCTAACCTTGCTTTCGTTCGTGGTTCTCGCTGCTTCGTAGGAAGTAGGTATGGCAGGTAATTCGAAGGATTTTAAACGACGTCTTAAGATAACACTCATATCTCGAATGATCATTCGATTATACAGATTCTTTAAATCATTCTATTATGCCCATCACTACTTACTACCTCGAAGTTGTAGCTGGCCACTGTGATGTTCTGTCCAATTCGTCGGTACTGATTGTGCCTTCTTGTTGACAGCATATATGTACTTAATTTTGCCCTCGTTCACCAATAAATCCATTTTGGCGGCTTCTGCTTCATAGCTTGCAAACGTACGGGTGACAGCCCGCTGAGTCCTTCCGATTATGTCAATATCGTCGGGGTATGGAAGCAGTTGCACATGTGGGTTTCGCATAATCCGTTCAAGTGCAATGTTAAAGAAGTCACATGACAGCATGTCATCTTGTCTAAAATATTTTTTGACATCAAAGGTCTCGGTGAGGTTATTACCGACGAGAGCAGAATGACAAGTTTGACTGTATACTGAAGAGTGCAAGTTCTATTAATCAATACCAATACCTTACTTTGAAAAAACCTCTATAGAAACCTGCTACATGTTGTGCACAGACCTCGATAAATAACAACTCCCACCAAGCCTTCCCAAAAGTAAAACTCCACTCTCCCCTTTAATCTAACAAAACCCGCACTCAAGATATTCTAACCATAAAATCTCACCCAAATTAGCGAAGATGCACATTTCACTTGCCATTCAGTGGCAACTGCTGATCCTCGCCCGCGTTTGCTCCCCTTTCGACAGACAGTGCCACACGTTTGCCATTCAAAAACTTCCAACGTGACGACACTCAATTGCGAGGAATCCAAATCCCCAGTCTCTTTCATTGCATTGAAATTGCATCATTTCCAGCAGCAAATGACATTGCACCTAATTTTCCAATTTGCCTCACTCCCACCCCCGGGTGGCGACAACCTGTGCCCTGTGTAATGCGCTTTGCATTGTGTTTTCCATGTCCATCGTCCTTTATTCGTTTCTCTCACTTTCTCTCGAATTTTTAATTAAAAGTCTGTCGTCTATGTCTCTGACAGCAGCTGGATGCTGCATCAGCAAACCGGACCATATTGGCATTCTATCTATCGCCACCCGAAATCCATTTTCGGTTGATCTCCATTATTAGGAAGATTTCACAATCCATTATGGACTAGAGGAGGAACCCCTCAATATGTCGCTGCACCACACCGCTTGGCAAGCCAACGTAATCCGAGATCTGTACTCTTTTCTCAATTTCAGTTGACTATCCCATCTCGTACCACCATTGGACGCATGGTCCATGGATCCAGTTTGTTTTCAACAGAAAGTGCATCTCAAACAGCAGGGAGACCTTCTTACTTTCATTCCATCCCCTTCGTCCTAGTTCGGCTGCTTGGCTTTGTTGTATTAGAGTTGCGTATCCGATGCATAATACACAACACAAACTGAAGTTGCAGCTGTTGCCATATTCCGTTCGTCGGATTTCTATGGGCGCACAAGGGCGGAGGATTCGTTTATTTTTATTTTTTATTTTTTTTTTTTCTCGTTCAGGACTTGTTATTTTTTTTTCGCTTTTCGGGTTTTACATTAACGTTATTCTTTTTACTATTTTTTGTTACGTCTGTGTGCTGCTGCTGGTGGTGCTGGTGCTGATGCTCATCCTCTTGGAGTCCCTTCGTTTCGTTTCTGTATTCCGAGATATGCGTTCCCATACGGGTGCTTTGCAAGTCAAAGGAAACCGTATTTTTTGTGCCTTTTCGTCTTGTTTATTGTTGCCTTTAAGTGGAAAACCAGTTGCAGGCAGGTAGTGAGGTAGGTAGGCATCGATATAGCGCACTGGAGTATCGGAGAGCAACCAACCAACCAGCCAGCACACATACATGTCCTGTGAGGAAAATTAAGAAATGCGTGTGAAATAAAAACCAACACAGTTTTGCCCCGGAAACGCTACAACGTCGTCAGAAAGGACGGTGTATCCTGCCAGAGAGGAACTGAGGAAATATTCATCGTTTAACATTGGCCCGTATTAAAATTTCATAGAGTCGTGAACCCTTAAGGCTGGTCCTCGTCGTCATTGGGGCTGCATTAATATTTAAGCACTCAAGTTCAGCAGAATATTTGTGAAACTTTAAACTCAAAATCAATGTGGGTTCTCCTTTGGGCAGGATATAGAAACATTTGGAAGTCTTCAGTCGTAGGCGGGAACAATCAAAATCCACACAAAGGATCTCATCAGCCAATCATGCGATTGGGAAAGCGGACATCTGATAATGTCAGGTGTTAGAAAGGTCATCACAGTGTACTAGAAATCTCAATGGGATTTATTTTCAAAGACTTAAATCTTGGGATTGATAAGATTATTGAAAGGCTGAGTGTTAAAGTAAACTTTAGTTGGAGCGAAGTGTTGTCATTCTTACAGAAGGGAAATAAAGTCTCCAACAGAAGCTGTTAAGTAAACATGGTGAGTTCCCATCTGTATAAGTAGCAGAGCATGAAATGGTGTAAAAAATTTCCATTTAACAGGAATAGAGCCGATAAGTAATAGTGGATGATTGTCTTGAGGCTGCAAAATTGCTTCTTTCAAACCGAATACACAGAGAGACAGCCTTTATCCATCCCAACCTTCGCTTTCGATACAAGTAACTTCGTTTTTTACCCTACAGTGCTGGCATCGACTTCGTATAAAATATGAGATAGCCTCCTGCGGTGGAAAAGAAGAAAATCCAATATAATTGAAGGGAATACAACCAGCTGAGACATTGTTCCTTATTCTGTTAGAAGAACCCTCTTCTCGTCACCTATGTACAGGGTGTCCGCCGGGAACGTATACTACTTTGTTTTGCCGCCATTTTGGTAAACATTAGTCTTGACAGTTCATATTTGGCAGTCGTGAAGTAGACACGTGGCAAATTTATTATGGAAAAATATTCGATAAACCAACGTGTTTTAATCGTTAAAACATTTTATCAAAATCAATCATCGATTACTGTGACGATGAGAAAGTTACGTGAAATTTTTGGGAGAAACAATGTGCCAACAAAACGCACTATTTTTCGTGTAGTGAATGATTTCGATGAAAGAGGGTCTGTAGGTGATAGGCCCAAGCATGGGCCACAACGTACTGCAAGATCGGCTGAAAACATTACTGCTTTTCAAGGAAGTGTTCAAAACAATCCATCAACCTCAATTCGACGCCGTGCTCAGCAGCTTGGTCTTCAAAGAAGGACTTTGGCCACAATTGGATGGAGATTTGGTCACTAGATGGAGATTTGCATTTGTTTAATGCCACAACTGCATACTTTGGGCTTGATTAACATGTGGTATCAACAAGACGGTGCCACATCGCATACAGCCAGGATTACAATGGAATTACTGCGAGACCTCTTTCCACAAAAAGTTATTTCAAAAAATGGTGATGTTGATTGGCCTCCACGGTCGCCTGATTTGACTGCTCCTGACTTATTTTTGTGGGGATATCTGAAAAGCAAGGTTTATGCAAACAAACCAGAAACGCTTGAGCAACGCAACTCAAACAAAATATTCGTGATGAAATTAATGAAATACCGCGTGAAATGTGTGAGAATGTAATGAAAAATGTGCTCAAAAGGGCTCGCATTTGTGAGACTAGCAGAGGCGGACATTTACCTGATATTGTATTCCATACATAATTGCCGACATTAAATAAAACATTTATCAATATAAGATCCATTCTCTTTCATTTAATCAAAAATTATAAACAAACAAAGTAGTATACCTTCCCGGCGGACACCCTGCGGACACCCCTACTATAACCAGAGTACATTAACCAATAGTAGACTCAAAGGACGATGAAGATGCATTGAAAACTCCTTCTTCTTATAACTACAAAGAAAACTACATTAACGGACATGTCTCATAAGCAGAAGCTGTCTGTTGAGTTGATAATTTATCTATGACCAACGATTCTGATTGTGAGCGCCATGGCGCAAGTGGTTAGTTGGTCGGATCACTACGCGTGAAGTTCCCAGAAAACACAAAAAAAAAGTTTTTTCACGTTCCCACCTCTTGCGAACGTCTGACATACATCCGAAGGTGTTGTTGTCACGAGAAAGCTTTTCAAAACAAATTGTCCTTCGGATAGGGCACTAAACTGCAGGTCCCTTTCATTCGTGTGAAAAAAATATAACGCACACAACACGAGTGGTTGTGAGAGAAGCTATGCCCTGGCACTTGAAGAGCTGTTGCGCCAAATATTTATTTATCTTTTTTATAACGATTCCGATTTGTAAACAAACTTTGTTCCCCTAAAAGGAAATCGCTCTTGAATGGGCCAGCGAACCCCGTACGTCGGATGTATTCTCAGGCTGCAGTCAAAGCAACCAAACGTAACGACGGGCCCTCTGATCCGTTGAATAAAATCCTGGACTGCATCTACGCTAAGTTCGAGGAACAATGCGAAATTAACAAACGGATGGTTAAAGATACATCTAAATCTAAGTAGATATGGACTCTTTGCTTAAAATAGTAACATGGAATGCAAACGGACTCTTACAAAAATTTAACGAATTAGAAATGTTCGTAATAAGAGAAAATATCGAAATATGTTTGATCTCCGAAACCCATCCAACAAGGGAATCGCAAATGAAGATAAGAGGCTACGCTGGTTATCACGCCTATCATCCTCCTGATAGAGCGCGGCGCGGGTCTTCTTTATTCATTAAAACTAACATCGAACACTCGGTCGATATAAGCATAGAGCTGGAAAAACTTCAGTTGTGCGTGGTAAGGGTTAAAAATAAACACCTGAGCTACAATATAGCATCTGTTTACTGTCCGCCGGGATGGTCACTAGAAAAACAAGACTACTTTCGTGTCTTCGATGCCTTTGGTTCAAATTTTCTTTTTGGTGGAGATTTCAACGCGAAGCACACCTTCTGGGGCTCAAGATGTACATCTTCTAAAGAAAAAATTCTCTACGAAGTGGCAAATGAATTCGGTGGTTGTTTTTATTCGACAGGAAAACCGACCTATTGGCCAACTGACTCAGAGAAAATTCCCGATCTTATCGATCTTTTCGTTACAAAAGGCATTTACGAGCAGTTTATTACAGTCGAAGAAAGTTTTGATCTCTCTTCTGACCACTCTCCGATAATTTTATTACTTGGAGAAGCGTTGATCAAGAAAAAATGACTTCAAAGACTTACTAGCAATAGAACGAACTGGGAGGACTTTAGAAATGATTGCGAAACAAATATCGCCTTAAATGTATCACTTAAAACACCTTGTCATCGGACTGGAGGACGAAGTTGATCGTTTCATGCAAGCAATTCAAAGAGCGGCATGGAGAAACACTCCTTCTAGAAGCTATAAGATCAACCACAAGGAAAAATATCCCAGAGAAATCTTTGAACCGGTGAGGGAGAAAAGAAAAGCACGAAAGAAATGGCAAATCACTCGTGCACCGCAGCATAAAACGGTTCTTAACCGACTATGCAATCGCCTTAGAGATAGTATTCGGGAATTTAAAAACAATAAGACAGCGACATATCTTGAAAATCTCTTCGGTGAAAGAGAATCAAATTTTTCGCTTTGGAAAGCGCTAAAAGGCATCCGGAGACCTCAAATGCGATTCGGAAAAACGATAGAAACTGAGCCAAGAGCGACAAAGAAAAGGCAGAACTTTTTGCTTTGCACTTAGAAGAAACGTTTAAGCCGTTCGACGGCCCTTTGTTAACGCCCGACTCCCCAGTCACGACATCTGACAGCTTTAAAGTAAAAAAAAAGTTGCATTGATTGAACTAAGGGAAGTGATTAAAAAATCTAGAGACGAAAAAAGCTCCGGGCTAAGACTTAACGGAGCAGGTTTTCAAAGTATTGCCGAATAAGGCTCTTATCAAACTGCTTTATTTGATCAACGCTTCGTTCAGATTGCTCTACGCTCCGAGGCAATGGAAAGTCGCCGAGATTATAATGGTCCCAAAACCAGGCAAATCTCTGAATAAGAAGAATTCATATCGGCCTATTTCCCTATTACCGGTTATCTCAAAAATATTTGAAAAACTGCTTTCCAAACGTCTACAACCCGTAATCGACGAAAGACGTCTTATTCCTGACCATCAGTTTGTCCACAAAATAACTGACGTGATTGAGAAAGCTCTCGAAGAAAAAAAGACTTGTTATGGTGTATACGTATTTCTTGACGTCTCACAAGCTTTCGATAAGGTTTGGCACGAAGGCTTGGAGTATAAATTGCAACGACTACTGCCATGGCAACTCTTTCTAATCTTACGATCATACCTCACTGAGAGACTCTTTCGTGTTAAGCACGGAAATGATTACTCTGACTTCAAGGAGATTGCGGCCGGAGTTCCACAAGGTAGTGTCCTGGGCCCACTTCTATATGTACTCTACACGAGTGATATCCCGCAGGAAAGAAACTGCGTCGTCGCCACGTTTGCGGACGAAACGGCGATATTGACCACGGGCGATACTATTAAAGCAGCAACTGGAAAGCTGCAACATGCTATTAATAAAGTCCACGCTTGGACGAATTCTTGGCGTATTGTGCTGAACGGAAGCAATTATACTCACGTCAACTTTACCTACAAAAAAGTGGATAAATTGCCTCTATATCCAAACTTGGCTCAAATACCGTTCGCGAACGAAGCAAGATACCTAGGAATAACTCTAGATGTTAAGCTTAAATGAAAATCGCACGTAAAAAACAAACACGATGAGCTCGAAAACAAATACCAACAAATGTACTGGCTACTCGGAAAACATTCGAAGTTGAGCCTACATAACAAACTGCTTATTTATAAGCAAGTGCTAAAGCCTGTGTGGACGTATGGTATACAACTATGGGGTTGTACCAAGAAAAACAATACAAACATCGTACAAACTTTTGAAAATAAAGTTTTTAGAACAATCGTTAACGCACCGTAGTATGAACGTAACGAAGATATTCATCGAGATCTGGGAATTCCCAGCGTCGTCGAAGAGATAACACAATTTGCGCGTAAACACAAAAATCATGTTCACGGCCATTGCAACCGTACCGTCATTCAACTACTTGACGCGAATAATTCAATTCGTCGTCTGCAGAGGACAAAACCTTTTGACCTTGCGTCATAGTACTGTATAATATATGCCGGTCGCGAAAAAGGCAGGAACTTTCATTGGAATTTAACCTGTCTGTCGGGCCTTATAGTGTCTTTAGAAGATTTTTTCACCTGCTCACAAAAGAAAAAAAAAAAAAAAAAAACCCTGAATGGACAAATTTCTCAGTCCCATCGGTGTCTGTTTAAGAAAGAGTTCACTGTACATAAAGGCAAAGTTCGATCCTAAGATATCATCAAGACGTCTGTTGTGCACATAGATGACTCATGACATCATATCATGCAAAGTATTTGCAATTCTGATGGATTTTTATGAGCTAACAACCGCACATTCCGAGTTCACAATTAGTTATATGAGTGCATGCAGAAATTTAATTGGGTTTCCGGTTATATGTTGTAGGTATGCGGAGCGGAAAGAATTACAAGAATATGTGCCTACTAATAAATGGGGCGTCAAGTATTTTTAGGACTTGACTTTGACAACCAAAAAATGGGTTTATGGGTTAAGCAATAGACGAGCTTACACTCCTCAAAAATACTATAAAGGGGGATGAGTCAGTGCAATTCTGGGCAGTGATGCTACACTGACTCACACTATCACTGAGTTTTCAGCCGTACATATAATCGGATAATATCGGAAGCAAATATGTGTGTATAAAAATTCGTTAAAGAAGTCTGAGAACAGCACTGAAGCACCGAAGGATATAATAGTTTTGGATGGAAAACACATATATTAGAATCTATCTAGAGTAAAACGTGTTAGAGACAGACAACCACTAGTAAAGTAAAAGTGGTTCGAAGTTCAGACCCAACTAATCGTGCTGCAGGGAGGATACTTATGTCCACGCAAAGTCAGACAAATTCAAGCACATACATATTTTGATTGAAGCAATACAAGCGAAAAGGTGGAGATGGGGGACGAAGAAATAGTGTGCAGTAGTAACGCTCGACGTCAAAAATGCGTTCAACTCGGCAAGCTGGTCATTCATTAGGAGATCCCTGGCTAGGATGGATACACCATACTACCTGTTGAGGATGGTCACGGACTACTTCAGCAATAGGAAGCTAAGATACCACACTGACGATGGCGTTAAGCACTACAGTGTTTCCGCGGGAGTCCCGCAAGGGTCGGTTCTGGGACCTCTTCTATGGAACATTATGTACGACGAAGTTCTGCGACTAACACTGCCCGAGGGAGTCAAAGCAATTGGCTTCGCTGACGATATCGCAGTGGTTACAGTAGCCAAGCACGTACACAAGGTGGAGTCTGCCACAGATGAGGCAGTTATAAGAATAAAGGAATGGCTGGAGTCTACCGGTCTGGAACTAGCTGCCCCCAAGACTGAAGCTGTCCTAATAACCAGCCGCAAAAAGGTGGAATATGCCAGCTTCCGGGTCGGAAACCAGACAATCAGGTCCAAAGAATCCTTGAAGTACCTTGGAGTCATGCTCGACAACAGGCTGCGCTTCAAAGCCCACGTCGAGTATTCTAGTAAGAAAGCATCGCTGATGCAGGCAGCACTCTCCCGAATGCTCCCGAACATCGGCGGGCCTGGATACGCCCGCAGGATCCTGCTGTCCAGAGTCGTCAGCTCGGTACTTCTATACGCTGCCCCGATATGGGCAGGTGCACTGGCGACAAATGAGTGCAGGAAGAAGCTATCATCAGCTCACAGGCTCTGCGCAATCAGAGTGATCAGCGGCTTCCAAACTATCTCCGACGATGCAGCCTGCGTTTTACCTTAGACGTCCCTCGAACCGGCAGGAGGCAAAAAGGATTAAGGAGGAGAAAAGGGCAGCATCAGCAACGCTGTGGCAAACCAGGTGCGACAGCTCTACAAAAGGCAGGTGGACCCACAAGCTCATTCCCACTATAAAATCATGGACAGAGAGAGCGAAGGGGAACTGTAACTACCACCTCACACAGTTCCTGCCCGGACACGGCGGCTACCGAAAATACCTCCATAGATTTGGACACGATAGTTCGCCCCAGTGTCCAGAATGTCCAAACGAAGAGGAGGACGCGGAGCATGCAGTGTTCTACTGCAGACGGTTTGCAGAAGATAGAGCAAACCTGCCAAGTCCAGAAAATCTTGTAAGTCATATGACACGATCAGAGGGCGAGTGGATGGAGATCTGCTCATTCATAGTATGTGTGCAGAACGCGATCCGAAGAGCAGAAGCCCTAAGAAGAGCCCAAGAGGCGGCCTCGGAGACTAGAGCATAATTGCTAACCAGCCCCGCAAAGAAAACCTAACGGCAGTACCGCGGGGAGAGTGGTTGAAGTGTGTAGGGTTTGTGTTTAGTACGTAGGCGTATTCCTGGAATCGATTACTCAGGTTTGCGAATTGTGCATGCTAGCACTTGGGCTATTAGTATCTATGAAGATTACACATCCTTGGCGCAAAGCTTTTTGGGACATTGGCTATTTCAAAAATTCTATTAAATTCATTTGTAAGTGCAGTGAGAAATTCTGTAGAACTGTTCTTGTAGAATTCGAAAGCGATCCGATCGTCGCCTGGAGCTTTCCTCGTTTTAGAGCAATCAACCGCGCGTTTCACTTCCAAAAGAGTAAATGGTGAGTCCGGGTATTTACGTCTTCTCTCGTTCAACGCAAATTTCAAATAACATTTCTGTCAAAAGTGAAATGGTTTGGGAACGAAAGGTGAAAACGAAACTGAGAATTATCTTTGCAAATGGATTTTCGGTGGATTTTTGATGAAAGCAACCCTTTCCTTTTCTATTCACTTAAAATCTACCTGTCTGGAATTTTTAAAATTTATGAAAATTAAATAACGCTGATACAATTTCAACCGAATTCAATTACAATTTTACGCATAATTTTAGTATTGTAGATACCAAATCTAATCCTTATTAGTATTGTTCTTACTATAAAATAAATAGATATAGATTGGCATCACTCTTTTCTTTAATTCATATACAGTGACTCCAAAATCTATTCGCTCACCCACAGAGATATCACATGATTTAACAAAATAAATTAAGAAAGTATTCATGAACCTCGCAATTATATGTCCAATAAGTATTCGCTCACTTATAAAGAAGTCATATTTTTTGCCAGCTAGTACTTTGTTGGTCCACCCTTTTTTCGTAGAATGTGCGCCAGTCTTGTTGGGATGGAGTTAACTAGATTTTGGGTTATGCTAGGAGTCATTTTGTCCCATTCTGTTATTAACGCAGCTTTCAAATCAGCTTTGTTCCGGATTGTATGTTGTTTTATGTTTTGCTCCAATATATTCCAGACATTTTCAATGGGATTGAAATCCGGGGATTGTGGTGGAGTTACGATCCATTTTGATGTCTTGTAGAGCAGCCACATCTTAGTGTTCCAAGCTGTATGCTTGGGGTCATTGTCCTGACTAAAAATATAGTTGCTATAAAGACCCTATTTATTTGCACTGCATTGGAGATGGGTTTTTAGAATGCTGATGTACTGCTTGTGGTCCATTATACCATCAATAAAGTGCAAATTACCAACACTTTTGGCACTCATACAACCCCACACTAAAACAGATCCACCCCCATGCTTCAATGTCGGTTTAAGGTTTCTTTCCTCTAGTTCGGTTTTTCGCTCCATACCAAACACCTGCCATCTGATCCACAAATATTGTATTTACTCTCATCGGTAAATATGAACTTGTCCCAAAACTCTTTTGATTCGTTCTTATGTTTTTTTTGCAAATGAAAGCCTCTTCCTTTTGTTGATGCTGCTGATGTATGGCTTTTTTATAGCTACTCTTCCGTGATAACCGGCATCATATGACATTTGTGATGTAATAATGACATGGGACAACGATGCAAAACAATTAAACTTCACTAATTTTTGCAAGCATGCACATTAGTCTAGATGACATAATAATACAACGGGGCAACCATCAAATGACATGCAGCGACATTAATGTGTCACCGGTGTCATTACCCAAAATGTTATCGTCACTATTCAGATTCTTTCTTCACACGTATTTTCCTGTAGTAATTGACTCATTCATTCAATTGTTATTAGAATTAAGATAGAGTAAGCATAATTTGTAAGTGGAATAATTGTATAAATAGTCGATAATTTGTAAATAAAATTTAGTCTTAGCATTTCATTTGTTTGGACTCGATTGTGGCGACATCGCCTCCTTTTTTAGCGTGCTGCGCTTTATACAGTAAAAGTAGGAAACCCCCAATTCCCCCAATTCCAGATACTGAGGTTACGTGACGATCCTGTCACACAACCAACTATACACCGACCATTACATGGCGATCCTGCAAACGTCGATCCTGCCATCTTCGCACAAGGAAACAAGAAGCCAAGAATAGGGCCAGAACCTTACGGTCTAGGTTCTATTTTTCCATCAGTACAAATTTCCTCTTTATCAACGACGACGCAGTAGCTTCAGTTTGGCCGACAATGAAATCGGTAGATTTGATTAATTGATACCAGACGTTAAGATGAGAGCTAGACCAGAAGGAAGACATCACAACAGTACGATGTCGCATCAGAAGGAATTTAGCGGTCCAATGCTTAATGCTCCCTACACATACTTTTATGGAGCTAATATGATGTGTGTTGGTTTCCAAGAAGGTAGACCAGTAGTCTATCCGAAGCAAATTCCAGATGACAACACAGTATTCAAGCAGTCCAACAATGCCATAGGTTACCACCAGTTACGATACCCCAACACAGCCCTCACAGCCCACACAGGATTACACCAAGGGGGCATACCCATTCCCATCAGTGCGAATCATCAGACTTAATCAACGTGATCAATGATATTACAACAAGATAAAAAAAAACCTATGTTTATGAATGATGATGAATATTTGAAAATAAATACTTACTGTCACTACTTTTTGTGACCAAGAAATGAAAAACTGATTTTTAGCTTATAACTTTACTTAACACTTTTATTAACCCACATTCGGGTGCTTAAAATTACAGTCAAATTTTCTCTTAAAATAAACTACGTCTGCTCCTTATCGTAGTCGGACAAAGGGTGACGGTAACAGTGAGTATTCGGTATGTGTGTAAAAATGGTTTCAACGGATTGCAAATTAGCTCAATAAAAAAATGGCGGCGCTCAATGGCAGCAGCCAAACTGAGGAAACTGAGCTTAGGTTTTTGGTTGCGTTCAAAGACAATCTACTTATTTGGGATGGCAATTAAGTTATTGCGGACACTTACTATAAGAAATATGTACACAAGCAAATAATTAGAAATAGAATAAGCAATGTATAAATAAAAAACAAAAAGTAATATGCACCAATTAAAATGATTGTTAGCAATCTTACAGAATTAAAAAAAAAAAAAGTCCAAATAGAGTAACTAATCTTAGAGAAGCGATACAAGTAGCTACCGAAACAGAAGCACGACCAGGCCAAGGCAATATAATGCGTATAAGTACAAATTCAAGGTATAATAATTAAGAAGGTAGTCATTTTAGCTTTTAGATGGTAGAAGACCATCTCATAGTTTCAATAATAAAAGTTTTAATAATAAAAGACCATCTGATAGTTTAAATAATGGAATCAGTAACAATGATAAACACAGTAGCCAGTTTCACGGATACTGAAATAAGAATATTCAATCGGAAAACTCAGGTATCCCAGGTCAGCAGAATGGGGAAAACTTTTGAAGAAGAAGATACTAAACTTAAATAAAGAAGATAACCCTACAAATTTCGTTAATTTAAGAATAAAAGATGTAGTTGGCGTATTCACATTTTTGGTGGATACGGGTGCGGACATTTCCGTGTCTAAAAATAGTTTTGCAAAAGAAGTAAATAAAAATGCAGTTTGTCAAATAAACGGCATAACTAATAGAACAATATTTTCAAAGGGTGTATCTGAAGTAGACCTTATTATAGGAGATAAGATATTGAGACATACATTTCACATTGTGGATAACTCATAACATTCTTGGTTGACCAGCGGAACTAGTAGAAGTTCTTTTTTTACGAGAGGAAATTGAGACAAAAACATATAGAGTGAAAATAGACAAAGTGATAGTTGTGTATTGCTAAAAAAAAAGGAAAAGTTTAAAAAGGAAAACTGAAACAAGTGACCAGGACGAGGTTTACGGGACGAGGACATTTTATTATTAAAGGAAGATCGGTAGCCAAAGCGGGGCAACCCTTGAGAGGAGCATAAAACAAGGAGGACAGACATAAGTTTGCTTTTCGTTTTAGATTGTTTTTTTGAGTTAAAGCGTTTTGCTTAGGAAATTATTTTTTAAAATTTGCGTAACCCGGTAGGATTCGGTTCCGTTTAAAATTTCCCGGTGAAAGCGGGACTCGCGCCCCGTAATTTTTCGGCTTGAATTGTTCGGGACTTGCCGTAACGGGCCACCCCTACGGCGATATTTTTCTTGTTTGCGTTGGGATCTTTTTTTCCTCCCCGAGGTTTTTTTTCTCGATCTCAATCAATCTCAATCTACTCTTTTTTCCATTTTAAGAAATCGCCCGCTCCGAAGGAGCAGTTATAACGTGAAAGAAGTTTGTTTGTTGTTAGATTTTTTTAAATCGAACCACCCTAGCTGAGCAGCCGGTGAGCGACAGCATTATATTCGTCCCGCCATTTCGTAGGTACTCGATCGCAGAAGCGATCGCCGAGTTTCTTTTTTTCGTATCTCGTCTTTTTTTTTCTTAATTAGTTTAGCGAGTTGGCTAATTGTAATAATAATCGGTGCGCGAAAATAAAGTGTAACATTCCTTACGGTGTTAACACTTAATTGAACTCCAAATTCATTTTGTACTTCTGCGTGAACGTAGCACTTTTTTTTGGGTTTTGCTTTACTTTTCTAATTACTGCATGCTTTTCTCTTTCGGTTAAATTGATTGGTCGCCCCGATAGTGGAGCGCTGGATATATTATTTCTACCGGAATACCTAACGATTATGCTTTTTACTGTGGAATATGCCCGATTAACGCTTTTAACGATAGATCTAATCGATTCACCGGATTCACGCAGATCTAATATGATTTTTCGTACTTTCACTGATGTTTCCTTTCCTTTTCGACCCATTTTAAGAAAATATCACCACCGATCACAAAAACTTTAGAACGAACTATTTCGTTGTTACTTTCTGAATAGCAAATATTGAGCCACGCGTCTGTTTTGCCTTTTTTCCCTGTTAAAAGTTCCGTTACGTAGAGATAAAATACAGTAGTCATTGACAGCGAATTCTTTTTGGATGTATAAATGCGAGGTTCATGAATACTTTCTTCATTTATTTTGTTAATTCATGTAATATCACTTTTTTTTTTTTATTTTTTTTTTTTTTTTTTATCTACAATAAATATATATATAAGCCCCATTTTCGTGATCCTACTAGTTTTCATTCTACATCCTTGTTTTCCGTTACATAGGTGAGTGAGCGAATAGATTTTGGAGTCACTGCAGGTATTAAAAAATTAAACTTGGCTTTCTGTACATTAAAACCATACTAACACTAAGGCCGACTATTAAATTCGTTATTGGTATAAACATTTTGAGAAGTGAGATTATACTTAATTTGGTTGTTGGTAAGGCCCATTGTGTTTTTATTATTAACAACAACCGATCTAACAGTATAGAATCGATAGATTTCGATAGTTTTTTGACAGCTGAATCGATAATCATGCAGTGATACCAAATTAAATCACCACTCATGGTCATGGTCAAGATTAATCCTGCACTGAGGAACTGCTTCATGAGTTAACTCTAGATTAATTTTAATGCAGAGTTAACTAACTCTGGTTAAACTCAGAGATAACTCAGTACTGAAAAACTGGGCCTAAGACACAAAAGCATAGTGGTAGAGGGGTGCAGGGTGTGGATGAGTACGTAGGCGTATTCCTGGCATCGATTATTCGGGTTTGCGATTAGTACATGCTGGTTACCCGGGCTATTAGTATATATGACCACATCCATAGGAGTATCCTTTTATTCATATTTCGACGAAGTTATGATCTGAAAACAAGGGATCATAGCCCTCCCACTTCACTGCATTTCTAGTGATCCGCACGTGGGGTTCGCCCCTATCATCCATGGGGGCATACAAAAATATACTCGAACTAGTTTCTATCGTAACCCCTCTACACACGAACAAACTGCCACCTAACTCCATTATGTACTTTTGTATGAATTTTCAAGTTATCCGTATCAGCAGATATTTTTCAAAAATAAAATGAGACTTTTCCGTTTCCTATTGTTAGATCAAAAATTTACCGTTGATTCAAAAATAGTTCAGCAGCCTCATCGGCAATAGACACTCCCC
Source organism: Brachypalpus laphriformis (assembly GCA_945910035.1). NCBI lineage: Eukaryota > Metazoa > Arthropoda > Insecta > Diptera > Syrphidae > Brachypalpus > Brachypalpus laphriformis. The sequence continues at coordinate 44,838,695 of OX246756.1, forward strand.
TCTAAACTTTTCTCAATTTGATAAGTCATTGTGCATTCACCGAAAATGCACCCTTATTTCACTACCATCTGATCAAATGCTAAGTTCAGCCCGCATATTGTGCAGTTATACATCCCAAAACTTGTTTAACAATTAAGAACTCTCACAATTACAATCACCTTTAATGAAAGTACCCACTGCAAGGGTAGTTTTCGACATTTTTTTTAAAGCTACATCACCCGTAGGGTTAATGAAATTGTTTCCAATCCAAAACGCACTTATACAAGGGTTGATTGACTCGTATATTACTTAAAAACTTACCATACTACTCCAAATGCACCGTAACCAATTGGACGATCTGGCTGGACATCTAATGGAACTGCTGGCGGTTGATAATATGGTGCTGCAGCGGCCAATATAGCACCCTGTGGTGCTCCACCGGCGGCGCCACCTTGTACCAATGACATTGAAACGCTCATCGAAACCCGGGATTGCTTAGCGGGGCCACCAACGGCCGCCATCAGCAATATTCCATACAAAATTAAAACACAATTTTGGTTAAAACCTTTCTTATTTTCTTCTTCTTCCCTTTTTTTTATTTCTTTTTTCTTTTTTCTTTTACACAAACGGCACTATATTTGCACTCGGAAAAAAAATAACACTTTTCACTAATAGGGGGGAGGTAGTAACTTCACCACTCCTAACAGGGCACACTAGACGACGAATTTACACTTAAGTTGGCCACACTAAATCGCAAAAACAAATCCCTTTTCGCTCAACACGCACACCGAAGCGACAGGGGGTGGGCGGGAAAACACACAAGATTAAATGCCAAAGGAAATTAAATAAATAATTTTTTTTCCACCGGTAATTCACGGTCAGTGTCCCGTTCAGCAGCGCGTCCACTTTGATTCTACGTACGGAGAGCGAATGATCCTGTTACAAGGAAAATCTTTCCATAAATTCTCTCTCAATTAAAAACACACACATACACACACTTACGCACGAAATGTAACAGTAACAACAAAAAAAAAAGTTAATAAAGAGAAGAGGAGCTCCTGTTTTGTAAAGTGGAGACTCCTTTGTTGGTTTTATTGCACTGTCGCTCACTACTCTCTCTCTCTCTCTCCCTCTCTCTCACTGTCTCTCCTTGGGGCGAGGGATGCTGGTACTGCATAAAATTGCACCGTTAATTATGCCTTCTAATTGAGCGAAATACCACGAAAAAACATGTGTTTTGTTTAGATTTGCATTGATTTGTACACTAGCAGAGCAGAGCAAAAAAGTCTCCCCTACTTTGTTCTCTTTCAAATCACTCACTCTCTGTTGATGATACGTCTTATGGTTTGACTCTTCCGCTTCCGGCGTTGTTGCAATTTTTTTTTTAACGGAATTCGTGTGTCTATCAGCAGTTTTACAATACTTTTTCAGTTACTTTAGCGGCGCAAGAGAAAAAAGGACAATGACATCCCCAACACAGAGATAACAGAAACCAACACCTATTCTTTGTTTCTCTTCGGAAAGAGCCAAACAAAAGAGGAAAGGAAAAACTCTCCCACGCTCTCTTTATGTCATTCCCCTGAGAAACCCCAAACACTTGACATTTCTAGTTTTTCCCGAAAAATAATGTGTTCCGTTCTTTTTCTCGTCTTTTTCCGGCGATGATTGTTATAAAATAAAAAAAAATTAACACAACGTCAGCTGTATTTGCAGTTCTATTCCCGTTTTATGCTCTACGCTTTTGCATTACTTCCGACGGCGATTGACAGTGGAGTGGCTGGTGGTGCAGTAGACAAGAATTTTTTCTATCTAATACGATTACGCCTATAAAAGTTAGGGGGTTGTACAATAATAAAAAAAACGAGAAGAAAACGACAACTATTCTCTGGGGTCGTGTGTATAATCGTGTTTCTTAACTGTTCTTAGTTAATACTTTCGTTTCTTTGTAAAAAATTTTCGTTTTCCCGTTCTAATCTAAACCAGCTGGTGTTGCACTACTGCACACACAGTGCGAAACTCAAACACTGAAGAGCACAATTTTCCGAACAAACAGAGATGCGACATTGTTTGATTTTTTCAGCTGATTTCTATATAGTGGACTTTTTCTTTTGTGATTTGAGTGCATGTGGTAGAGAGAGAGTGATAGCTGTCGGTGGGTATTCGACAATGGAGCTTAGAGATGAGAGAATATCGTAACAGAAAAAACCAGATTAGAGAAAAATGTAATAGAATCGGGTTTAAGTTTGAATGATTCATATTCAGACATATGTCATTTCTTCGAAAAGCTGAGAAAAAGGTACAATTTTTCATTTATTAATTTCTTTAAGCTTAATACAAGAAAGAGCTTAAAGCTTAACTTAAAACTAACGGAAGGGAACTTAAATAACTAAACCAATACTAATTGAATTACGCTTAGGATAAGCACAAACTATAGGCCAAAAGTAGGAAATACACGATACAACTGTTGTACCAACGATTTGACGGCTTTGGTGTTGTATACGATAATTGCATCGTGTGTATCCTTACAACCGACCGTTGTATCGATATCGTATAGTCGCATGGTCTTGACTGTACAACCGCTGTCACATGCACAGATTGTATGCCAATTCTATGGGGTGCGTGGGTAAAATTACTGAATAAGATGTCTGGTTGTACGTAAATCGAGCGCAAATTGTATAATATGTGTTCTGCATACAATAATTGGGGTGATGTCGGTTCAACACAAACCGTTATGGCGGTTGTATCGTGTATTTCTCACTTAAGAAAGATTAAAACTGGACTTGAAAGTAACCGTTCTTTCGGCCAGGGGGAAGAATTAGAAGAATGAGGGCTGTTTCCCAGGCAGGCTCTGCTGCTGTGAAAGTTAAAAGCGGTTTGCATGCGGTTCGCTCTGCGGAGCATTCTGGATACTAAAATAGGGCGAAAACTGTCATCAGTTGCTGGAGTCTTCAAACGAATTTCTGACTATCTTCCCTTTAAAATTAAATGATCCTTATAACACGCGACCGTTCATAGTCATCTGGTATACGAAATCAAAGTTTGGAGCTGCTGCTGCGAAGAACTTGCATCTGATCTTCAAGTGATTCAAAACAGGGCTCTGAAAAATCTCTTCGCGTTAAACTGGTTCACTAATTCCATCGAAATGCACAAGCAACTGAAGTTAATGGTTCGTGATACCATACAACTTAATCTGATAACCAACATCCAAGATATTCAGGCAGAGTCAACATACTCAACAATTTAATTCAATTCATAGAGGGGACATTTACAACCATAACACTCGCAGACGAAATCATATTCAGCTGGGCCAACTGAAAACCTGCAAATATCGAACTTCATCTTTACTGTTTAAATCAATAAAAATGTATAATAGTTCATCACTTGAAGTTAAATCACTACCCCCGAAACAATTCCAATCCTATTTAAAGAACAAATTGGCACTAAAGTACTGTTTTTGGTTTTTGATATTTCTCCAACGTTTAATATAAAAATGTTAATCTGTTGAACTCGTTTTCTTTTGCTGTTTTTTATAAAATGCTGATGTTGTTATCTCTTTCGCCGGTATCCTATTATTTCTTATTTCGTCTTTTGAATTCCTTTCGTTTTCTATTCTTCAATGTTAAATTATAATCTTGTTAATCTTGTTACTTTGGAAATGCCCGAAGACACCTTTGTGGTAGGGTATGCAGATGATATCGCCGCGGTGATTACGGCAAGAGACACCGAGAGCGCGCAAAGAAAACTCAACCAAGTGATGAGGCGGGTGCACCTCTGGATGGAAGAACATGGCTTAGGTTTGGCCAGAGAAAAGACGGAGATAGTCCTTTTGACAAAGAAGAGGATTCCAACTATTGTCGACTTCCAAGTCGGGTCTGAGGTAATAACCAGCAAGGAAGCGATGAAGTACCTAGGGATGGCCCTAAAGAAGAAGCTCACTTTCTGGCACCAAATAAGATCTGCCTCTGAACGAGCTACGAAGGTCACAATGTGACTAAACAGATTAATGGCATACGTTGGACCCCCAACAGCCAGCAAGAGAAAACTCCTGATGACAGTCACCCACGCCATTCTCCTATATGGGTGCGAGATATGGGCCGACGCACTAAGACAAGAGAAATACAGGAAGAAAATGGCCGCAGTACAAAGGCGCGCGGCACTACGGATTGCAAGTTCATACCGAACTGTGTCGGAACCAGCCGTCCTCATAGTCGCGGGAGTGAGCCCTATTGATCTCCTTGCGGCAGAGAGGAAGTACGTCGACGAAAAAAGGCGGAAATTGGAGTGGAAGCGGCAACCGAGCAGGCGAAGGAGCTCACCAAACAGAAATGGCAGGAGAGATGGAGCTCAGAAAGCAGAGGACGATGGACCGCGAGGCTGATCAGCAACATCGTTGAATGGAAGAAACGGAAATACGGGGAAGTAAATTATTACGTCACCCAATTTCTTACCGGACACGGTTATTTCAACGCCTACCTCCACAGAATGGGCAAAATGGCTTTCCAATATGGCGACTCAGAACTGGACGACGCAAACCACACGTTCTTCGAGTGCAAAAGATGGGAAGCTGAAAGGGGGACGCTAGAATCTCTAATCGGCGTCATCACTCCGGAAAACATAGTGACGATAATGTCAATGGGTGTCCAGAGCTGGAATCAAGTACGTTCCTTTATAGACAAAGTGCTTAAAACAAAAAAGAAAGAGGAAGAACCTAATAATAACCTTTATGAGATTTATGTAAGCCTGATGTAAGCCTTACCGGCAAGAAAGAATTAACCCGCAAGCAAGAGGCAAATATGAAAAAGCCGGGCCCTATAGCGGAAAGAAAACGACACCCCTCTGAAGTAATGCAAAAGCGGTTCCGGAGTGGATGGTGTCAAGTTGAAAAAGGATTAAAGGTGTTTTTTTAGTGAGTAGAAAGTCCCATACTACTTGAAACAGAGCGGACCTGTTTCTCGTGAGCTGTAGCGTTTTCCCTCTTAGGCAAAAAAAAAACGCGTAAGGCAAAACAGATGAACCTACACTGGATAGCTTTGATTCGCAAGATATGGATTTCGTAGTAAGATGGCCGTACCTGACACGCATACTCAAGGAGGGGTTTGACAAATGTGATGTATAAAAATTTTGTAACGTAAGGGTTTAAGAATTCTTAGACCATCATTTAATGAAACCGAGAGTTAGCTCTGTTGATAATGCTATCAATATGAGAACGGAAGTTGAGTTCCCTATCACAAGTAACACCTAAATCGTGCAATGAAGGGACAGAGGGAATAGGCTCACCGCAAATGGAATAAACTCTAGGTGATGGTCAGATATGCTTACGAATTTTCGATTCAGGTTTCCTCCTCCTCCTTATGTCCTGTAGCGCTTTTGGGTGCTAGGGCCTCTACTACGCCTACGTAGTAGCAATGGCATTGTGTCTGTGCTCTTCCCAACTTTTCCTCAACTGCCGTGCCTCCTTCTCGACTGTTCTGCACCATGTTCTATTTGGACCGCCAGGTCTTCTGCCACCCTGAGTTAAAGGGTTCCATTGCATAGCATGGTTCGCTATGGAATTGTCACTCTTTCGGAACATGAGACCAATCCACTGCCACTTCCGTCGTTAGATGGTTGTGCCTATTGGTTTCTGACCCGTTCTCTGGTAAAGGTGTTCGTTAGAGATACGATTGGGCCAGAAAATCCTTAAGATATTACGCAGGCACCTCCTAATAAACGATAGCAGCTTCCTGGTGATAGTAGTGGTCACTCTCCACGTGCTGCATCCATGTAACAGCACGGATTCAACATTGGAGCGGAACATTCTTAACTGTTGTTCAACATCCCGAACGCGGACTTTGCTTTTACGATCCTATTGGCTATATCCAATTCGGTTTCACCATCGGCCAAGACAATACTCCCAAGATACTGGAAATCCTCTACTCTCTCTACCGGTTGTCCAGCAATGCACATTTGGGAATTTGAGTTTGTTCCAAGGATGATAATTTTAGTTTTTGCCGTATTAATTTTCAGGCCGACGACACCTGCCTCCCTCTCCACATCTGCTGTCATTTGGTGGAGGTCCATAATTCTGTGGGGAGTAAGCATACATCGTCAGCGTAGTCAAGATGTTTAAGTTGGGATGTAAGAGTCCATCGAATTCCTCCGTTTCCCGTCGACAAAGCTGCATGAAGCACATCTCTAATCACCAATAGGAATAGTATTGGTGAAAGCATAGGGCCTTGTCTTACTCCACTTTGGATCTCAAATTCCTCAGACAACCTTCCTCCTTAATAGCTTTGACAATAGCTATTAATTTATCGAGAATACCTCTCCTGTGTAAGACACGCCAAATAAACTCCCTGTTTACACTATCCAACACCTTCTCGAAATCGATGAACAGAAGGTGAAGTTGTGATCGATATTCAATGCACTGTTCGATGCTAATACGTAGCGTGTTGATATGGTCGACGCAGGTGGATCCAGAGCGGAAACCTGCTTGTTCGGCGTCGAGTGTGTCTTCGAGATGTTGTTTGATTCGCTCCAGGATGATTTTAGCTATTATCTTAGCTACAGCAGGCAGCACGCAGATACTCCTCCAGTTTCCGCACTCCATTAAATTTCCTTTCTTAGGGAGCTTGACGATCATTCCCTTTTGTTAGGAAAGCTCTCAACTTCCCAAGCTCTCTCTATAAGTGGAAGCAGAAGCTCAGCCGATGTTTCTGGCGCTGCTAGTAAAGCTCTGCTGGAATACCGTCAAGTCGTACCGCCTTGTTGGTTTTGAGTGCCTTCATCGCGGTAGTGATCTCATCATTACTGGGAGTTATGGTGCGCATTCGGGCACTTCTCGCCTCGGACACCTCAGTCTGAATTGGGAGCATATCGCTAGCGAATACGCAGTTCAAAACCGTAGCACATTTGGTTACTCTTAAAAATAGGAATAGAAAACATTAAAATTTTCTGCTGAATGCTAGGCACATGAACTTTATTTATATCAGTTTTGATATTCTGCTATCACCCTGTCTATTTCATCTCATATTTGATAAAAATATCAGAGCGTTTATGAATATTAGCCCATACGCATTTCCTCTTAATTCACTTTTATGGATAACTGGTGGGTTCCCGGCGTTCGTTGCTGAGCCTAAAAAAAAAAGCAACTGTCAGGCAGCCGCCCGGGGCAACAGCTGTTAGGCCGGCACCTGAGTCTAAGTCTATTAGAGAACAGGTTTTTACCGTCCAACGGTGGGTAAATGGTCCAACCATAAATATATGTATCAACATTTTTGAGACTAAAGTACTATAATACTAACGTAGTGACCAAAATGCTGGACCGAGGGTACCCGGCGTTCGTTGCTGCGCCTACATTTTACTTTTATTTTTAGTACTAAAGTAGTGCAGAGATTTTGACCAAACTTGCCCAGGAACACTAAATAAATAAATAAATATTTGGCGCAACAGCTCTTTAAAGTGCCAGGGCGTAGCTTCTCGCAACCAATCGTGTTGTATGCGTTATATTTTTCACACGAATGGAAGGGACCTACAGTTTAATGTCGAATCCGAACGGCGATTTGAGAAGCTTTTTCGTGACAACAATACTCTCGGATGTTTGTCAGACGCTCACGAGAGGTGGGACCGTGAAAAAACTTTTTGGTGTTTTCTGGAATTCGAACTTGAAACCTCATGCGTAGTGATCCAACACGCTAACCACTTACACCACGGCGCCCCAGGAACACTCTCAATATCGAAGATTGTCCCATGAACGAACAACTCGTAGCGTAATCTGTATTGTGTTGTTGGTAGATCTAGGAACAAAGCACGTACAAATTACGTTACGAGTTGAACGTTCACGAGGGTGACGATTTGCTCCTAAGATTCGCAAACGTATTTAGTATTTTAATATTTATTAGTTTTAGTGTAACTACATTTATAACAGACTATAATCTTTAAGTAATAAATGTGAATTTTACAATGATCTCCAATTCGTTAAGAATGAAAAATAGAAATTGAGTAAAATGTAAAATAAAAAGCATGAAGTATATGAGCAACTGTTTACCATTGACAAATATTATTCCTAATTATTACCTGTTAGTTACCGAAAGAGAGTGTCATCAAAACCATTCGTATTATAGAGCCGTCTTAAGGTGAAGGGAAGTGAATTCCTCTCACTTGAAATATTGTTGTTCACAAACTCGATATGTAACAAGCAGCAACATTAAACCTAAAGAAGGGTTTGATTGTGATAAGCTAAATTTTTCACATAAGTACTGAAGTTGTTTGCTGATTATAACTTTGCGTAGATACTTGAGTGCGCAGTAGTCAAGGTAATAGTCAAGTGAATATCCAAGAATAATTTTCGAGTAGGTCGACACATGATCATAGCGTTTTAAGCCGCAGACTTAAAGTGCAATATTATTAAAGGCAGCATTAAGTTTGCGCCTAGTGAGTGTATTATGGCAGCAACAAATTTCGCAGAAAGAAGTGAGTAAGGATCTGACTAGCATTAGCCTTGTGTTAACTGGAGTGAATCTTTGGGATATCGAAAGGTTCCTGAGGCAGCCATAAATTTTCCCGATAACTGTACGCGTATGGTCATCTCAGTGCAAAATTGTGTAGAACCAAACTCAAAGATTTTTATCTTTATCTAGAAACTCAATAGGGGCATTACCAAGTTAGATTGTGGGAAAGCTGCTTGAGTTGAGACCATTTAGTGATGTGTCAACTCGAGTTTATAAATTGGTTCAAACCGAGTTACAACTAAACCGAATTAAACCGAGTTAAATTTATATCAAATCGAGTTTGCAAAACCAATGGAACGAACTGAATAATTAAATGTCAAACCAGCATTAAACCGAGTTGAACACATGATTCGGTTTGAGTTGGTTAGGATAAGCAAACACAATGCACTAACACATGAATGTACCCATATATAAACTCGAGTTAGAAATCAGTCTTTATGCAAACCGAGTTGCACTGCCCGATTCAATACAGGAATACCTCGATTTACGCCGTTTTCGGGACCAAGAAAATGCGATGTAAATCGAAACAACTTAAATCGAAAATAGAATTATCGAATACTCGTACAGTCCATATGGATTGGAAAAGACTAGTTCCGAATGATATTGTGCACGAAATCGGTAAGATGTGTATCTCGGTTAAATAAGAATGACGAAAGAGGAAATTTCGTCAGAAAATTGTGTTTCAAGGAAGGACGTAAATCGAAACTGGGAAGTAAAAAACCGGACATCGTAAATCGAAATGACGTAAATCGTGGCGACGTAAATCGAGGTATCCCTGTACCTATTTGGAATTCTGTTTCTGTTCGGTTTCTCATAAGACGGTGGCACCTGAACTATTTGTTCCTGTTTTCTCTCATTGTTGGTTTTGGTTTTTACATAGTTGTGTTAGTTTGTTTTATGTATGCGCGCTTTTGTTGTGTGATGCATAGAACCAAGTCAATTGAGCGTATATGTACATCGGTTAACTAATTTAGCTCTGTTTGAATGTTTGTACCCGTTTATGAAGCCGAGTTGGAAAACGGTCTATTGTTTTTATACAAACCAAGGTAGCCAACTAGGTTTGCTTAAATTCCAATTCGAGTTAACTCGAAAATTTAAGAAATGTTCGGTTTGGTAAATCACTAAAATGGGAAATACACGATACAAGTATTGTACCAACGGTTTGACAGCTATGGTGTTATGTACGATGATTGTATCGTATGTATCCACATAACCGACCGTTGTACCGATATCGTATGGTCGCATGGTCTTAACTGTACAACCGCTGTCACATGCATAGATTGTATGGAAATTATATGGTGTGTATGTTTTCAATGTAAACATTCTCGTTAACAATAGCCTAGCAAGAAGTTTTCACTATTTTTGTAGCCGAATGAGTCTATCCATTGTGAATACACGTTGGCCTACTTGCTTTAAATCAGTGGAGAATCCGTCGCTAATTGAAATGTTCTTAACAACTTCGATATCAAAAGTGCTAGGGAACGACCAAGTAAGACCCACATCCGAATTTATTCATGATATTATTTATTGTTCTTTCAAGTTCGATGTAGTTAACTTAGATACTTTCCGATATATTAGTTACAGGTCATTTCGTAACATTGATTATGAGGGTCTCCAACGGTATAGCAGTTCCTTAAACTGGAATGATATATACTATACCCCAGATATAGATAATAAAGTTTTGCTATTAAACACTTTAGTCAACTCGCTATATGACAACTATGTCCCATTGATAACCAAGAGAATTAAACCGCTGAATTGTCCATGGTATAATAGTCAAATAAAACTTTTGATCCAAGAAAGGGAACGTTTTTTTAGAAGGTACAAAAGGAGTCCGTCTGAGTACAATAGAAGGCAATACTGTTTCGCTCGGAATAAGGTCGTGGCTCTTATACGCTCATCCAAGCGGTCGTACCTACTTGAGAAACTTGATCCATCGCAAAGTTCAAAGCAACTGTGGAAGAACATAAGAGACGTAGGCATAATTGGGACTAAAAACATGTCAAAGTGTTCTTTTAGCCCCGATATTATGATGTCACACTTTGTCCCAAGTTTCGCCCGTTCTTCTTCTTTGCCCGAACCCACTTCGGATAACCTTAATCCTAACACGTCGTTCTCCTTCAATTGTATTGATGTGGAAGGTTGTTTAAATGCCATTCGTTCTGTTAAATCTGATGCTGTAGGCCCCGATAATATATCACCAAAGTTTATTAAACTTATTTCGCCTATAATCGTAGGGTATGTAGTCCATGTTATCAATGTATGCATTTGTAGTAGTACCTTTCCGACAGACTGGAAGGAAGCTAAACTTATTCCAGTTCCTAAAAAGGCAAGTCCCACTGTTCCAGCGGATTTCAGACCGATAAGCTTGTTGCCCTTTCTATCGAAAGTCTTCGAAAAAATAATTCAAAGTCAAATGCTTATTTACTTGAATAGCAATAATATGATTTCTGTCTGGCAATCCGGTTTTCGTAATAAGCATAGCTGTGAATCAGTAGTGATTAAAGTCACTACAGACTTACGTATGGAACTGGATTCAGACAAAATTGGTTTACTGTTACTATTAGACTTTTCAAAAGCTTTCGATTGCATTGATCACCCAATATTAATGTCAAAATTGAAGAATAAATTTAGGTTTTCCAGTACAGCTCTTCGTTTGGTACACAACTATCTTAGGGACAGGGTTCAAACAGTTTATACTGATAGTGGAATTTCCAGACCACTTACTGTAAATATAGGAGTTCCACAGGGCTCAGTTCTGGGACCACTGTTATTTTCATTGTATATTAATTATCTTCCGGATGCTATAAGCTCTTGCAATATACAAATGTATGCGGACGACGTCCTAATTTACTTATGTCGTTCAGTAGGCCTGAGGGAGGACCTAGTGGCTAGGATGAATGAGGATCTAAAAAGTATCCAACTCTGGTCTAACCTCAACAAGCTTAAACTGAATCCCGCTAAAACTCTAGCAATGCTATGCTCAAGAAGAGAAGTGGAAGCTACTGAATTTCCCCGCATTGTTCTTAACGGAAAAATTATTCCATATGTGAACAAAGTGAAGTATCTTGGATTTACGCTAAACAGCAAGTTAAGCTGTTGCGACGCCATTTCGACAACAATTGGGAGAATCTACTCTGGGTTGCGCAGTTTGAGATGCTCTGCTCGTCTTCTTCTCCCAAATATGAAACTGCGTTTAGTTAAAAGCCTTATTATGCCCTTTTTCTCATTTAACTGCTCCGTATATGCCACTCTAGACTACGAATGCAAACACAAATTAAATGTAGCTTTCAATGACTGTCTCCGCTTTGTATATAATAAACCGAGATATACCAGTGTCTCACATCTTAAAACTTCTCTTCTAGGAATCTGTCTTAATGATTTCTATGACTTCCGTAACTTATTAAAGCTGCATTATTCCTAATAACTGCCCTGTGTATCTGAACGAAATGCTCCGATTTGCCCAATCCAGTAGGGGTCTGCGCTTAATCTTACGCCGATTCGAACACACCACTGCTGAGCGATCCTTCTTCGTCTCAGCAATTCGACTATGGAATAGACTTCCGGTTGAATTGCAGAGAATAAGCTCATCAGACGAATTTCAGAGGAGACTATTTTCACATTTTTCTAACACCAATTGAAGCCCTATTACATCTATTCTTATTTATTTCCTTTTGCTGAGAATCAATTTATGATTAATTTGTAAGTAATTTACATATGCATTTTCTGAAGTCATTAAAATCATTTTAAATCTTTGCTCCTTTCAATTAATATAGATTACTTTTATCCTTTTTAATTTAAATTTTTTTTTTAATTTAATATTTGCAAATTCTATCTCGATGCTTATTATAAGATTTAATATCTAGTAGTATCATGTTAAATTCTTTTGTTTGAATAAATAAATAATAATAATAATAAATAATATGTGTAAAATGATTGAATAAAATGACTGATTGTACGTAAATCGTACGCAGATTGGATAAGGTGTGTGCTGCATACAACAGCTGGGCTGATGTCGGTACAACACAAGTCGTTATGAGGGTTGTATCGTGTATTTCCCACTTTTGATAACAAATATTTTATTTTGCCGAATTTCACTTCCAAATGACATGTGTTTGAAATTTATATGCCTATTGTGAATCACAACTCAACTTGGTTGTGTTGTCTTGGTTGAACCAGCACTTGAGCTGGTTCAATTTTCGTGAACCAGAATTAATATCCCATACCTCACCAATAGATGGCTTTTCACAAAATTAATTACATGTAAAGCTTGGCAGCTCTGCTGAATGCCAGAAGTAAGTCATAGTTATTTGTTGTATCCTCACTTTCTAACATAAGTATCTAAAAACACTTAATTATTAAACAAATATAAAAATAAGAAGCACTTTTCTCACTTCGATTGCTATTTTTCCGTCATTTTTAGTCCATACTAAACGTCAGTGTGTAGCTCCTGCTACCAACTTCTGAAAATGAAATTCCTAGGTGAACCAGCATCGTTTTTTTATTTTGAGATGAACTAGTTCAGTTCAAGGGGAAAACAAAACGCGGCTAATGTTGCGCCCATCTGACAAAGTATTTGCGATCATTCCAACACTTTTTGAACTTTCAAATACCAGGCAAGTAAATATAATAATTCCCAAAGGTTCAGTCCGAATATCCTATACTTTATTAACAAATTCTCACCCTTATTTTGAGATTCGTTTTCATTCGAAAGTGAGAAAAAGGCAAACGATCGGAATTTTGACATTCAAAGGAATACAGAGTTCATTTAACGAAACGAAATTTCATTCATCACGTGTATTTTGAGATTATATTCCTTCGAAAGAGCTGTCATTTTTTATACGTTTACAATTCAAAATACGAAAAAATCATTCGAAGGAATAGAGAGTATCGAACGAATCAACTATTCATTCGAATCTCAAAATAAGGCTGATTAGTTATTTCAGACTAAACGAATAATTTTTGTACATTTTGAATAAAGTAAAGGATTTATTTAGAACAACTGTGAGCTCTTCGTCTACCACTGGTCTTGGTACTGGTTGCTGCTCTTTTTTTATTATATTTCTAAAGGGATCTATCAAAATTCAAGTGTTTGTTTATAACTTTCAGACTGTAAAAAAACTGTTAAATTATTTCCATTTTTATTTTTTTGTTTAACAAAACATACCCTTCTTTTCAAAAACAACCAACTACAACTGCAAAATCGAGGTTGTGTGGTTTTAACAGTTCACACAACCAATACACAATTGAGTTATGTATCATAAAACAACCAAAAATGCGTAGAAAACTACACAGGCATCCAAAAATTTTCAGTTGCCTCGGATTGATAGATGACAGACAACTGGTTGTGTCAAAGTTGAGATCGATAATACTAATTCTGTATTTACAATCAAACTACAACTGGAGCAGTGTTGCCAGTTCGTGGAAAATTCCCTTTTCCTGGGGAATTTCAGTTCAAAAAGGGGGATCTTCCCTCTTTAAAGCGGAATGTGGGGATAATAAAAAAAGAATCTCAATAACTCTTAATTGAGTTATAAAGCAATAACAAAAGGGCATGAGGTGTTACTAGCTATGCGTAAACGTAACTCACACGCATGCATTCTTCGTGAACAGGTAGCAAGTCATATACGATTAAGGATAATCCTTTAAAATCATACTGCCGTGCAATCTTCTTCAAGTCTGTACAACTACTCGCTTATGCCGATGACATTGACATAATCGGAAGAGCTCAGCGGGCCGTCAATGGGGCATTTACGAGTATTGAGATCGAAGCAGCAAAGATGAGTCTAGCGGTCAATGAAAGCAAAAAAAAATATATGCTGTCTACAAAACCGGACACCCAACATCGGCGTCTTGGACAGAACGCCACAATAGACAGATAAAATTTTGAGGTAGTAAAGGATTTTGTCTACCTAGGCTCTATGGTTAGCTCCGCAAATGACATCAGTAGGGAGATCACATGGAGAATTACTCTTGCCAATCGTTGTATCTACGGGCTTAAACGGCAATTGAGTAGCAAAGCCCTATCTCGAACTACTAAGGTAACTCTTTATAAGACATTAATCATCCCAGTCCTGCTGTATGACGCAGAGGCATGGGCTTTGACGAAACCGGATGAGGATGCCCTTGGTTATTTCGAGAAAAAAGTTCTTCGAGCGATCTTTGGTTCCGTCTGCATAGACGGTGAGTTGAGGTGAAGGTACAATACCGAACTATACGGCCTGTACAAGGACATCGACTTAGCCAGAAGAGTTCACATACAGCGACTAAGATGGCTGGGTCATTTAGAGCGGATGGAGCCCAACCTTCCCGCTAAGAAAGTTTTCGAATCCACCCTGGACGGACGGCGCAGTAGAGGACGACCTCGCGGTAGGTGGCGCAACCAACTTAGCGTGCGCAACTGGAGGCAGCTGGCTCATAACCGTGCTGGCTGGAGAGGTTTGTTGGTTGAGGCCCAGGTCCACCTCGGACTGTAGCGCCATCTAAGTAAGTAAGTAAGTGATAGCCGGTAAGAGCATGTTAAACAAGCCTTCTAAAATGTCGAAACACGTATGTAGCTAATACAAAAACAATTGCCTCATCACCATCAGATAGTTTAATGTTCAGCAAAGTCGGCACTGATGCTAGTCACCATAAATGAAACAGCTGAATTTACATTATGTGCATTCTTTGGGGGGAATAATGTGCCATCGCATACTATTGACCATATCGTGTCTATTTGTTAAAAAATATTTTTTCCTGATTCAAATATTGCGGCTGATATGACCGTAGGAAGAACAAGGTGTTCTAAGATTATTAAAAATATTATAGCTAAAGTTGAGGTTAACTGCTTATTAGAAATTCTGCGAATAACGCCTTTCTCAATATTAGTTCATGAAGGAACCGACATTTCAAATCAAGAAAGTTTGTGTTGCTTGGCGGGATACACAGATCCTACAACATTCACCATTCACACTGAATTGCTGGGAAAAAAAAAATACAAATATTTGGCGCAACAGCTCTTTAAAGTGCCAAGGCCTAGCTCCTCGCAACCACTCATGTTGTGTGCGTTATATTTTTCACACGAATGGAAGGGACCTACAGTTTAATGCCGAATCCGAACGGCGATTTGAGAAGCTTTTTCGTGACAACATACTCTCGGATGTTTGTCAGACGCTCGCGAGAGGTGGGACCGTGAAAAAACTTTTTGGTATTTTCTGGGATTCGAACTTGGAACCTCATGCGTAGTGATCCGACACACTAACCACTTACGCCACGGCGCCCACTAAACCATATACTACTGATTGTTATTATTACTGTTATTAGTGATGAAAATTATTGTGGGGATCAATGGGGAATGCCACCACAAAGAATGGGGAAAAAGGGGAATTTGAAGGTATGTGAAGGCGAATTTCACTTAAAGCGGCTGACAATACTGAACTGGAGTTGTAGGGGCATTAAGCTACTACAATGCCAGCCCTTAATCTGGTACAATAGGTATGTCAAATTGGAAATTACGTTCCGTCTGCTTTCGTAGGACATACTCCCATAATAATGACGGAATTTTTTTTCGTACAATTACCGATCCGCTTTTGGAGGACGTGGTTTGACCCCAGGGGGCTAACTATGCACTTCGCCGCGAATCGCATAGTTTGTGAATCATTCCGTTCGCCTCGAGGCAATGAGGCTAACTATGCGCAACGATCGCTTGGAATATCGACTTTCCAAATGGTTTCCATATTTCCACAAACATTTCAATTCATCTGTCAAAGTGGCATGGAAAGAATATACTCTGTTCGAAAATTTTGCTAAAACACCAGTGGATAATTAGATCAATGTTTTCATAAGTGCTTACTTAAATACCTAAATATTTGTTTTTATGCCCTAAATGCAATAAAAGTATCAGAAATCGGTCTTTTTCGCTGTTTTCCATTTATTTACATTTTCAATTGAAAATCCACCGCCAACAAACCTTGCGCCATCAAAATATCTATCGCATTTGAAGTCGATCGAATTTACATAGTTGCGAATGTAGTAGAGCGAAGTGCGATAGTGTTCGCCAGCGAATTGCGTAGTGTCGAAATGCGATTTCGCATGAAAATGCGCTTCGCTACGAAGTGCGTAGTTAGCCCCCAGATGTGTCGCAACTTTAATACTACTCTAGAATGGTAACAGAACACCAAACCAAACCTCAAAACAAACATCTCTCATTTCTATTCTCTCGTTTCCCTACATAACTAGAAATCCCCTACTATTCAAATAGTAGGAAACCGTTTAGCTCTTATGGTATGCGTTTTTCTTTTAATTTTGTTTATTTATTTTAAATATGTAGTGTTAAATTCACAGGAATGAAACTAACTATAACAAAAGAGGAAATAAAATATATTTATATGTGTGTATACCTAGAAGCCACAAAGACACTTGTTAGATAGAGAGTTAGAAACAAAAATTGTAGGCCGGGCTACCGGGTGCTACCATCAACCCGCTCACTCCTCACTGTTGTTGTGTGGAATTGCCATTCCAAGTGTTGTTCTCGTCGTCGGAGTCCTTGTGCTGATCTGAGAGGCGATGGATATTAGACCCGCCAACGCGACGATAGGCGCCACCTGTTGAGTTGGCTGTTGCTATGGCCTCCTGCGAGGTGGATGGCCCATCTTTTGTTAGAAGGAATCGGTCCAGGTTGCGCTTCTTGGCCCTGAAATGGCAGATAAATGGGTGAGTACAACTATTTTTTTACGATTACCATTCGCGACTCGAACTACGTAGTTGCTATTACGATTTGTGAGTCGAAAAAAGTTCTTATTCGCCTTATTCCGGTGAATGAAAACTTTTCTGCGGTTGACTCTGTGAACTGGTTAGTAAGACGCTCACTTTCTAGTTCGCTAATCAGAATACCAAGCGTTGAATGATTTGCACACTCAAGTTCGACTTGCGAGTTATAGTAGCGCCCTCAAACTTACAAATCATTTGGATCCACTCGCTCCTCATTGGCGCGCTTCTGTGCTCCAGAATTGCTGGGGCGAGAGTCTGCTTCTCCATTGTTGCCCCCGACTATGAAATTTCGCAGATATCCAAAGACAGCCATGACGGGCGACACTAGAGCCCAGAAGATCGTGTTGAATACGTTGATAATACCGCCCGAACGTGCAACTACGGCGGATGGTCCACTGCTAGCCTTGGCAATGATTAGGATCACAGCGCTTGGGCACAGCCCAAGAGCGAGTAGAGTCTGTCTGTCGTCCTCAGCGGAGAACTCATGCTTTGGGAATGTAGTGGCCAGAGTGAAGTCTTTGATGCCGGTGCCCTTGATAACCTCCATCTTTACATAGGCGCGCACAGTGGCGAATGTATCGGAGCTCTCGAATGTCTGAGTGTTGGTTTCGCCATTCGGAATGCGGAACTGGATGCGAGACATGTCTAAGTTGTTAGGCGGATTCACTGTGACTGGTGTTGTGGGCTGTGTAGTGGGTGTCGGGGGCACAGCAGCAGGAGTAAATTTTTGTGCTCTTTCTGCTCGATCGCTGGCGATCTGTGAGAGGATGCGCTGGCGAGCGGCTTGGTCTTCCATGCGATCACGTCGGATGCTCTCCTTGAGGTCTTTGAAATCCTGTTCCTTCTGCCACTGTTGGACATTCTGTGTATTCTTTCCTTCCTTGCGACGTTTGAGTTCACGTTCGCGTTCCTGTCGGTCCTCCTCGGCTTGTTTTAGTTTTCGTCGTTCCTCGATGAATTGTTGGGCTTGTTCAATCTTAACAGTGGTAGATGCTGCTTGATTCTCTTCCGATGGGGGTGCACGAGGAGCGGAAGTTGAAGTAGGAGTGGGAGCTGGTGCAATCGGTGCTGCAATAGGAGCTACAGGCGCCGAAGTCTCAACAACATTAGCGGCTTCTGGAGGAGTATCAGGTGGAGTTGGTACATTCGGGGGTGGTGATGGCACAGTATCCATGGAAATCGATTCGGCAAGCGTTGTAAGATCCTCTGATGGAGGATCAGGAGTGTCTTCAGAGTTTCTGGCGTAATTTGGTTTTCGGAAACAAACACTATCGTTACAATATTGCCTTTCTCCAGGAGATCCTGACGGTGTTTCTGCTTCTATCGATACAGAAGGCTGTGTGTCTGCGATAGAAGTAGGCGGATCTGTAGAAGATAGGCTTGACACCGAAGGAGTTGTGTCATCAATAGACGATGGCTCTACAGGAGACGATGCATCCTTTGGGGGATCTTCTTTCTTTGCATCTTCCGAGTTAGTTGGGGCTGAGTCCTCTGCCTGACTTTTCTGTTCATCGGAAATGAAAGCTGCAGATGCGGAGGCAGAACTGCTGCCACCCTTTCCAGTCAATTTTAAAACATTTTCGATTTTTTTGTCCAATTCATCGCTGGAGGCAATTATGCCGGTGGCAATCTCTAGTGGCGTTCCATTCTTTCCAATGAAGAACAACGATGGGAGGGGAACAATTTGATCTGTGAAATGAAAGAATAAAGATAAGTTATAGGGTAAGCTGAAGAAGGCCAATGACGCTCAATATAGAAACGCTCCAAGTTTAGATTAGTATGCGGTATTAGGTTCTATCAAGGAGCACTTCTATGCATTTGTCTTATGATGTTTAAAGCTAAAAAAAAGATCAACGTAATTCGATGCACTTGCCGAAGAAATTCTTCGTGGATTTTGCAAGAGTTCCTTGGGATTCTATTACATTTGAGGGCGACTACGTTCGTACTGGAATCTTGCTGCATTCTGTCCCTTCTTTCGAGGACCTGACGGCCTTTCTAATTCGCAGGACGCTTCTTGCTACTTAAGTTCGCCATAGATGCTAAATTGCAATAAGTGAAGAAGTTTTTCGAGTTTGGAGTAGTTCGCAAAGCACCAGTGATACTCAAATCCGGGAGTCTGTGCATCACTAAGAGAGATACAGGGGCACTAGAAAGTCGCATACTCGTACATTAGTATGAGATTCTCTAAGGTGACGGTATATTTATAGGTACATACATCCAGTACACTGCACGTGCTTGCAAACACTATTCTCTTCCCAATCCTTCTATTTTTTTTTTAAGTTATGTTGAATCAGTTGTCTATGTTCGCCCTCCAACCCTCCAACTGAGATCGGAGTTTTAAGCTTAGCTCGGCAATTTTAAAGGAGCGCACTCTGAGGCATACGCCTCGAAACCATTAGTACCTGCAAGAGGTGTGCCCCTATTGTTTGAGATCTTAAAGAACCTCAATTGTACACAGAAACTGTAACTCGTAATTTTTATTACTTCTCATGGGCAGTTGATTCCATAACGAAATTTTTGAGCTGCAGACAAACACAATTTATTTATTTGCAAAGCAAAGGTGGCAAGTGCCCGAATCACTTTAGATAATAGCTGGGTGAGAAGGGTTCAATGAAGAACTTCACATAAAGTTTGACGTTCTTCATTTCTCTTTTTTTTTTTGCTTGACTCAATTCCACTCTTATTCACTTCTGTAATGCTGTCAAATTCAATTAGCCTAACATATGTTCGTGCCTTGCATCTAAGGCGAGCAGTAGCGAGGGTTTTAAACGGATATGAGGAGGATCTTTGAAAGGATTAGGTGTCGAGTTTTGAAAATAAAATTAATCCGGCTTCTCATCCGACCTTCGAATGTACAATTTTATAAAAATCGCTTCATCCACGAAAATAGTTAACTGGATGTTTGGGCACCAGATTTGGCGTCTGTATTGAGATAGCATTTCTTTGGTGAAGTGCAAACTTGGAATCTTATGGTCGGTGTGGCGCAGTGGTAAGTGTGTTAGAATACTGTGTGGTGGGCTCAATATTGGAATCGCAGAAAGACGAAGAGCTTATTAACGGTCACGCGAATCTTTGATAAACATCTGAGGGTATTGCAATGAGAATTGTTCGTCATACCACATAAAACTGTAAGCCCTCCATTCTTGTGGAAAATATAACACGCACAACAGTGCTTTTTTCCCGATAACCGATGTCAAGGGCAAATCATCATCAACAGAGCGAACACATTTTTCAGCCACATGACCAAGCTACTGGTGGGCAAAATCGCATCATCACCTCCCCGTGGTGCCCGCTGGATAGCTATCTGATAGTGAACTAACGATGAGCGTATGCTGAGTCTGACGATATATGTGTAGCTGAACACTCGGACCTGCGTAAGCATATCTGGGTGAACTTCAGCGCGCATATGTTTAACCGGACGAGGCATCTCTTGTTGACCTGATTGGCTGAAATATGCGTCTCAGAAGTCTAGCAAGAGGTTCTCAGAAGGAGGACGTGCGGCGGATGAATTCTCCCGATGGAATCAACGGTGACGTCTACAGACCAGCGGATACCTTACCGGAGCTACTTCGACATATTTGAAGCTGAGGTCTGTAAGGATTTTCAATACTGCGTCAGGGTACTGAAAAAGAGATGGTGGCGGATGAACCCTTAATGGGCCAACGGCAGCGCTCATATCCCCGAATTGGGTTACTGACATCGGTGTACCCGGCCCCTCGTCCTAGGGGTTGCAAAAAAAAAAAAAAGGATCTGGTCCTCCAGGTTGGGGGTTGTGCCGTCGGGTTAACTTCCCTACCACGTAAAAAACCTTTGGTTACGAAGCAACCAACAGCCTCGGATACGGATGAATTTACTGTTGACGTGGAATGTTAGGTCCCTCTAGAAACCACGTGCAGCCGAACAACTTGCGGAGGCCCTAGAGTGTCTCAAAGCAGACATTACCGCCATCCAAGAAGTGCGATGGGATGGGCCGGGCAAAAGGAGTATGAAAAACTGCGACATCTACTACGGCGATTGCTACAGACAAAAAGGACAGCGTCTATTCGGGTGCGGATTTGTCATTGGCGGCAGACTTAGGCAAGAAGTCTTGAGTTTCCGGCATGTGAACGAGCGCCTTATGACTATCCGTATCAAGGCTAAATTTGCCAACATTAGCCTAATATGCGTTCACGCCCCTCATGAGGAGAAGGACGACGCGACAAAGGACGACTTCTACTAGCTCTTGGACAAGACGTATGAGCCCTAGCCACGACGTTAAAATTATCCTAGGTGATTTCAACGCAAAGCTAGGAAGAGAGGACGTCTTTAGTAGCGTGGTCGGAAAGCACAGCCTGCACGACATCACTTCCGACAACGGACTCAGGCTAATCGACTTTGCAGCGGGGCGAAACTTTGTCGTAGCTAGTACGCGGTTCCCACGTCTCGACATTCACAAAGGAACATGGCTCTCCTTTGATCGAAAAACTGTCAACCAAATCGATCACATTGCGATCGACGCAAGGCACTCTTCCAGTATTCTGGGTGTCCGGGCTTTCCGAGGAGCCAACGTGGACTCGGATCACTACCTAGTTGTAGCCAAGGTACGGATGCGGATATCCACAATGGAGCGAAATCAACGAAATGCTGTGAGGAAATTTGACGTCGAAAAGCTACAATCGCAAGAGACCGCCAGAACCTTTGCCGATCGAGTTTCTTCTAATCTTAATCTAAGTCCTATGCCGCCAGCAGCAAATGCGGAAGACCAGAGGCAGCGCTGCCAACAAGCCATCAGAGATGCCGCCTCTGATGTACTGGGTTTCTCTCGCCCACCACAACGAAACCCCTGATTTGATGAGGAATGCCGGCAAGCACATGCAGCAAAACAAGAGGCGTACAAAGCGGCGCTGCATAGAAGGACTAGAGCTGCGTACGAGCTCTACGTGCGCAGGAGAAAAGAGGAGCATCGACTTCTCAGAAAGAAGAAAAAGCAGCATGAGAAGCGCTCGGTCGAGGAGATTGATTGATTATTGCAGGAATAATGTTCGAAAATTTTACCTTCTTCCTTTTATCAGCGAGGCAATGATCCGAAAACAAGGGATCAGAACCCTCCCACTTCACCACATTTCTACTGATCCGCCTGATCGAAAATTTTACCAAGAGGTAAAAAGAACATGCCAGGGTTTCAAAGCCAGAACAGAAGCCTGCAGGGACGAAAATGGTAACATAGTAGTAGAATCGCAGTCGGTGCTGAGGATATGGAAGAAACACTACTGCAGACTGTTAAACGGCGATGATAACCAATATCCCGCTGTCAAGCAGAATGAGCCATTCAACAGTGACGATGACAGGCAAGATTCCCGTCAACCCGATCAGAATGAAGTGAGGATAGCGATATCTTAACTCAAATCCAACAAAGCTGCTGGAGCCGACGGCCTTGCCGCTGAACTTTTCAAGGCAGGAGGAGATGAGTTGGTAAGGAGCATGCACCAGCTCATCTATAAAATCTGGTCGGACGAAAGTATGCCCGATGAATGGAACCTCAGCATCGTTTGCCCGATCCTGAAGAAAGGAGACCCTCTGAACTGCGCCAATTACAGAAGTATAAGTCTCCTCAACATCGCATATAAGATCCTGTCTGCTGTATTATGTGAACGCCTAAAACCGATCGCCAACAATCTGATAGGTCCTTATCAGTGCGGTTTCAGGCCGGGAAAGTCCACCATTGACCAAATATTCACACTACGGCAGAGCTTGGAAAAAACCCATGAATATAAAATCGATATGCACCACCTCTTCATCGATTTCAAAGTTGCCTATGATAGCGTGTATAGAGACGAGGTATACAGAGCCATGTCTAGTCTTGGCATCCCTGCCAAGCTCGTCCGTTTGTGCAGAATGACGATGGAGAACTCTCGCTGCTCCATCAAAGTCGGTAAGAACATCACCGAACCGTTCGATGTCAGGAAAGGTCTTAGACGCGCTATCATGCGATCTCTTTAACATAGTACTTGAGAGAATTGTACGAAACTCACAAGCCAACACCGGAGGTACAATCTTTTACAAGTCTGTACAACTACTCGCTTATGCCGATGACATTGACATAATCGGAAGAACTTAGTGGGCCGTCAATGAGGCATTTACGAGTATTGAGATCGACGCAGCAAAGATGGGTCTAGTGGTCAATGAAAGCAAAACAAAATATATGCTGTCTACAAAAAAGGACACCCAACATCAGCGTCTTGGACAGAGCGCCACAATAGACAGATATAATTTTGAGGTAGTAAAGGATTTTGTCTACCTAGGCTCTGTGGTGAACTCCGCAAATGACATCAGTAGGGAGATCACACGAAGAATTACTGTTGCCAATCGTTGTTTCTATGGGCTAAGACGGCAATTGAGTAGCAAAGCCCTATCTCGAACTACTAAGGTAACTCTTTATAAGATGTGGATGCCCTTGGTTATTTCGAGAGAAAAGTTCTTCGAGCGATTTTTGGTCCCGTCTGCATAGACGGTGAGTGGAGGAGAAGGTACAATGCCGAACTATACGGCCTGTACAAGGACATCGACTTAGCCAGAAGAGTTCATATACAGCGATTAAGATGGCTGGGTCATTTAGAGCGGATGGAGCCCAACGTTCCCGCTAAGAAAGTTTTCGAATCTACCCCGTATGGACGACGCAGTAGAGGACGACCTCGCGGTTGGTGGCGCAAACAAGTGGAGGGGGACCTCAACCAACTTGGGGTGCGCAACTGGAGGCAGCTGGCTCGTAACCGTGCTAGCTGGAGAGGTTTGTTGGTTGAGACCCAGGTCCACCCCGGACCGTAGCGCCATCTAAGTAAGCAAGTAAGACCAAGCTACTGCCAGTGTTATGCCTTCGCAGTAGTGTTCACAGAAGCGAAGCGAAGATTGATTAGTTTTTGTCTCGGAAAGTACGCGAACCGACCTATTGTGTACGTGAATAATCTGTTCGCATTCCCTCCCAAAACAGCGAAGTTTTACGAAAAGTTACGAATTTTTACGAAAACCTGTTCGAGTTCTGACAATTTTCGTTGTTTTTGACAGAAAATAGCGCTCTCGAGAGAGTAAGAAATTTCCCCATGCTGAGAAATTTAGTGCAAGAAATTTCTGTGGGCCAGTTTGTGAAAACTCTCAAATCGCTGTATATGCGATTATTTGTTGGATTGTCCCTTCTCTTTCTTTCGCGTACAATTGGGTTTGAGGTTTGACGTTGAAAAAGTGGGCAACTTTTGTGGTTCAACGCGTTCGTTTACTTTTTCGTAATTTTACCTCTCTCTGAGAGAATTTTACCCCCACTCGTGGAAATTTGACAAACTGCGAATTTTGGTGCAGAAAGTACGCGAACAGACCTACTCAGGGTTATCGTGAATAAATTTTTCCTCGGAATTTTTCCCCCGAACAAAAATTTGCTATCTTCAAAAAAGAGGAAATAATTTCGCGAAAAAGAAATAGGTATCATGAATGACAATTCAGGAGAATTTTCAACGCAATCGCGAATTTAATTTTTACCCGATGAATTTTTTTTCCTATTTTTGAAGGTATATAGGTATATATATATATTTGGCGCAACAGCTCTTTTAGTGCCAGGGCCTAGCTTCTCGCAACCACTCATGTTGTGTGCGTTATATTTTCCACACGAATGGAAGGGACCTACAGTTTTAGTGCCGTATCCGAACGGCGATTTGAGAAGCTTTTTCGTGACAACAATACTCTCGGATGTTTGTCAGACGCTCGCGAGAGGTGGGACAGTGAAAAAAAACTTTTAGTGTTTTCTGGGATTCGAACTTGGAACCTCATGCGTAGTGAAAGGTATCTAATATTTATTCGGGGGAAAAATTCCGAGGGAAAATTTATTCGCGATAACCCTGACTGTGTACGCATATGGACCTATTTTTTGTTTGCTTGTTCCTTCTCTTTCTTTCGCCTATAATTGGGTTTGAGGTTTGACGTTTAAAAAGTGGGCAACTTTTTTTTAACTTTTGCTTTGTTTTTATCTCTCTCTGAGAGAATTTTACCCCCACTCATTGAAATTTGACAAAAAGCGAATTTTGGTGCAGAAAGTACGCGAACAGACCTATAATCAACAGAGCGAACATTTTTTACAGCCATATGACTAACTGCCAGTGTTATGCCTTCGCAATAGTGTTGACATATTTTATGAGAAATAAATAAATAAATGCTTGCTGACATCAGGATTTGAATCATGGACAATCGATAACGATACAATTAGCCCAATATCCACGCGTCTGTATTTCCGGTAATTTTTAGCGATGCGTGCGTGCGTGCGTAAGTTTGTGCGTATTTGCATCGCGAAATGTGAATTACACAAGTGCCTTGACCTTGAGCTGGCAGTTTCAGTCTGATAAACGACTAGAAGTCAACAGCCGACCTTATCAAGTTTCTTCTTGAAAAAATCAACAAAGAGCCCTATGAAAGCGTTTACTACCCAGAGACTGCCTCTAATCATACCCTCCAGCTCAAAAGTTATCGAGAAATTCACAGATACTCGCTCTATTTGACAACCACCGCCTTTTCGCAGCAATGGCCTACTAGCCATGGCAACCCTATCGATGTATGCGCCAAGTCATTGATTAATGCGTACATAGGGCGTGCATCGACGTCTGATTGAAAGGCTCAGTTATCCTGGTAAACTTACAAATGCTTGCAAACTGCATGTACGCCTCACTGCCACCCTCGATCTTGATCGCCACAAAGTCGTTCGTCTCCAGTTTGCGCTTTATCGCCGGCTGGTCTAGAAACCCAGTCAACTTCACCGAGTTCTCGTCCTTTCCTGCAAAACAAAGCAAATTACCATGAATCAACTATGAATCAGCAGCTGACTGTATTTTGGTCATCGGCTATTAACATGACGTGTTAGCCGACAATATTTGGTGGTGCTCTCATGCTCACCTTCGACATAAACAACGAAAGTTGCATTCTTTTGCTTCGAGACGGTGACGGCTTCGGCGATGCTTCCCTTGAACCAGTTCATTTGGAGACTTTTCTTCTTCTCGTGGATATTTTCGAATCGATTTCTGTTTTCACTCTGTTTTGTGTTTTTCTTTTTTTTTTTTTTATTATTTCGTTACGACTTTTTGCACTGATAAGAGAAAACGACGAGAAATTTTTAGCTTTTCTTTGGGAAAATACACCTCGGTGTATGATGACTTTTCATGAAATAATCTCTTTGACAGCTAGTGCGCTGCAGTGGTGAATTAGTGGGTGGTAGATGACGGTCAGCACTGGTGGGTTCACGGCGAAATAATTTAGTTTTTTGACGTGAAATTTTATTAATTTTATTCAATTTCTATCGAGAAGGAAAACAAAGAAAATAGAACTAGAATTTTCTCTTATTTTGAGCGACAGTTTCGATTGATGCCTGGAGCCATCTAGGTGTGTGTATTAAGAGCAACTGGTATCAGTGCAGTGGGAAGAGTTTTAGCAAATAGGTTTGTGAATTTGATGAAATGTGATACTGCCATCTATGTTAAATTATTTTCAGGTGATAGTTTCCTGGTAATCAGTAAAAATAAGGTATTTGACTGAGTGTTATCAACAGGGGATGTAGCTCAGATGGTAGAGCGCTCGCTTAGCATGTGAGAGGTACGGGGATCGATGCCCCGCATCTCCAATTCACCAGTGTGCAGAATTTTTTTTTATTATTATTTCTTACATGTGCAATCAATTTAGCATTAGTTACGTAAATGCAAATAATCCCCAATTTAGAAGATGGCAATTCAACCTTTCAGAGCGCAGCCGCTCTTCCGAAAATAAGTAGGCGAAATTATAAAAGTTTCCTTTAATTGTTGCAAATAGGATGCAACTCTGGATTTGCCTTGCTTATGCACCCATTCGTCTGACGATATGGTTCCGATTCCCGGGCCTCAAATTATGAGCAAAGAGATGAAATTTTATAAATATGTATGTAACTTTTAAGGACCCAAACCAGTATAGGTATTTGGTTTTTTGAATTCCACCTTCACACTCCCATTTTCCCGAAAATGTGCTTATATCAATGTTTTACTAGAAGTCGTTAAATGATAGGTAAGCAAAATATGTAGGCATTGAAGTCCATAGTTCTTTCATACATTATATCTATGAAGTTTGGTCAAAACTACATGTACAGTAGAATCTCGGAAAGATGAACTGTTCTACTCGTAACTAATTTTTTTTCTTTCTATATTATAAAGTTCTTCGTAGTAAATTCATATAAACGCTATTAATTTATGAAAGCAATGCTTTTCTGCTTGCTTTTGCATTTTATGGTTCCCACATTTGTTTGCATCTCAGTGTCAAGTGAATTTATTTAGAAAACATGTTTCCCGATGTAAGTCAACCATTTTTATTCAAATCCCGCTCTATTATTCAAATTTCGTGGTGGTGTGGTTTTCCTACATTCATACAGGTATGTTGAAGATGACCTTGCATTTTCAGAGAGCAGTGCAGTAGAAAACGCGGTTATCGATGTCGTCAAACCAGGACAAGCCATTTCAGCCATCAACATCTGTATGAAATTTGCAGAGCAATGTGAGGCCGACGTTTCTACAATTTTAAGCTTGAGAAACATAATAGAGAAGGTTATGATCAAACAACTTTCTTCTGGGCGACAAACCACGATCAATTTTTTAACAACGCCTCTGAATAAATTTTCTTGCATAACATTGTTTTTTTTCCATTTTTTTATTTTTGTTTGCTTGTATTTAAAAAAAAATGATTTGTTGTTCAGTTGTATATTTTTATACTTTGGAAGTATTAACTAGTTCTTCTTTCTCAACCAAAATTTGATACTCAAAAAGATGAACATTTCGAAAAGATGAACGAGCCCTGTTTTTATATCCAAATGTATATCCAAGTTTTAAGTTAAAAAAAAATAAATATTTGGCGCAACAACAGCTCTTTAAAAGTGCCAGGGCCTAGCTTCTCTCGCAACCACTCCATGGTGTGTGCGTTATATTTTTCACACGAATGGAAGGCACTTACAGTTTAGTACCGTATCCGAACGGCGATTTGAGAAGCTTTTTCGAGACAACAATACTCTCGGATGTTTGTCAGACGCTCGCGAGAGGTGGGACCGTGAAAAAACTTTTTGGTGTTTTCTGGGATTCGAACTCGGAACCTCATGCGTAGTGATCCGACACACTAACCACTTACGTCACGGCGCCCACTTAAGTACATATGTACCTTCTTCGCAAGGAAACCATCGTACGAAAATTAGAGCGCGACCGGCTCAGCTGGTATTGCCACGTTCAAAGAAGAGATCATTTGAACCCTTTTAAAAAGGGGATATCTATGCACGTTCCACAGACATCGCGATGTAGGAAAGGCAGGCCTATAAACGCCTGGATCAGACAAATGCGACGACATCGGCATTTCATAGGCCTCAGTAACCGAGTGATCCAAAATCGGCAGGCCTGCCGATATTTTCTGAGGTCAAAAAGGCGATCCCCACAGGCGGATCAGTAGAAATGCGGTGAAGTGGGAGGGCTGTGATCCCTTGTTTTCGGATCATAGCCTCGATGATAAAAGGAAGAAGAAGAAGAAGAAGTACCTTCTTCGCAAAATGGGCCAGCATGTGGCCTGAGTGAAAAGGATAATTCATCACATCCCACATAGTTTTAAGTTGCAGGCTTTTTAAAGTACATAATTGTTCTAAATCCAGTTTTGGAATTTTTAGTAATGTTGTTACGCAATACCTAATAATAAGAATTCTGTTCACCAAAATTTATGTTTTTTTTATAAACTAAACGAAAATTGAAATTTTTCTGAATAATTCTCCATTACGCAGTTTTGACCAAACTTCATAGATATGGTATCACGCCTACTTCTTTGGGGCGTTTCCCCTTGAAAACACATTTGGATAAGATTTCTTAAAATTGGAGAATATATAATTATCAATAGAAAACAATGTTCCAAAGACATCGCGAGGCAGTAGAAGCAGGCCTATAAAAGCCTGGATCACACAAATGCGACTACATTGGCATTTCATTGGCCTCAGTAACCGAGTGATCGAAAATCGCGAGGCCTGCCGATATTTTCTGAGGTCAAATAGGCGAACCCCGCAGGCGGATCAGTAGAAATGCGGTAAAGTGGGAAGGTTATGCTCTCTTGTTTTCGGATCATAACATCGCCGAAATAGAAAAAAGAAGAAGACTGAAATGCACATGGGAGATGTATGAAACAAGCTTAAAAACACAAATCGACATCATCACACAAATAACACTTTCAGAATTCAGTACAAATTCCGAAAAATAATTCCGCGAAACAAAAAGGCTTACGAATAAAATTATGCTGGTTTTAGCAAGCACATATCCATTCCACAGATATCATAAATCTTAGGTCGTTACATATGAAATTGTCGATTTTTATGTGCAAAGTTAGTTAAACAACGCTATATCAAAAATTAACAAAGTTTCTTCTTCTTCCTTTTATCAGCGAGGTTATGATCCGAAAATAAGGGATCACAACCCTCCCACGTCACCGCATTTCTGCTGATCCGCCTTTGGGGTTCGCTGTGTTGAATAAACAAAGTTTATTCTCCATTTATATCTATGGTATTTTTCCAACGTCCCACTAAAGGAAATATGCCTCTTTTGAAAAAGTCCTTATCCTTTTGGGCCATGGAATCCTCAAAGTCCTGTTTTATGGTATATGGGCTTATGAACTGTCTATTTTGGAGGTGATTGCCCAAAATTCAGAAAAGGTGGTTTTCGGTCGGAGTTACGTATGGGAGCAGTATGGGGCTATGTCTATTTACTAGTGACGGCTGTTTTTGGCGCAATTTGTGGTGCATTATATCGATTTCTCTCCGCGTTTGAGAAACGAATAGTGGACAACTCTCTCACTCGTCCACCATGCTGTCACCATTACCTTTTTGGGTGTAAGTCTGTCTTGGCAAGTCCCCTTGGAAGCTCACACGCGTCTACGCATTCTCCCGACCTCTTCTGATCATCGTATCGGATCTACTTCTCGTTTCAGGTGACGACGCGATGCAAGAAAGGATCCACACGGTGTCTGTTGGTCAAAGATGTTGTAAACTCCAAATGTCGTAGCATATTCGCTGGTGTTAAGACGTGGGGCACCTATCTCTCTATCATTTCCGATGGCTGAAAGGTGACGGCTTTTTGCAGTTGGGACTTTTAACATTGCAGCAGGGCTAAGAACAGTCGTAGCTGGATTTTCTTCAATAGCTGTTGCAAGTTCTTCATTATCAATAAATTCCTCTGGTCTACCTCTTGGCATATTTTCGAGCGAAAAATCTCCTCCGCCGAACTTGGTAAACCAGTTTCGAACTGTTCTCTCTCTACACGTACCCGAACCAAAAGCACCATTAATTTCCCGAGTTTCTGCTGCTGCGTTCATGTTTTTTTTAATTGAAAAAGGAAAATCATGTAAGGAGAAAAGTTAACTCAATGAACTAATAAAGTAAAATTATTTTTACCGTTACATTTTACAGAAGGAATTAATCGTGATTGTTCATTAATCAACACATTCTCAGTTTACTTGCGGTACCATTTGATTTTGATAGTGAAACGATTTTTGTTTACATTATAGAAGGAATGTTGTGTTCGGGGATTCCCAAAATATTTCCACGTTTGATTGTTGAACAACCACCAACGTCGATGAACGGGTCTTTCACACTACTGAAGCGACGGAAAACATAGAATAATAGAAAGTGGTGTTCAGTGAGCTGTCGCTTAAATTGTTTCAAAAATATTGAAGTGATTTAATCAAGTGAACCGGCTCGTTCATTTAAAGGCTTGTCAATGTGATCAATTGCTCCCATGAGTCTATAAAAAATACATTTTCCAGTTTTATATAAAATGTAAAACCAATTTTCGTACTTATTTTTATACACATAAAAGATAATGCTAATTTGCTGTAGAAATAGAATTTAAGAAATTAAATTTATGAAATTTATGATGGTTACACGCATACGATGGGAGAGGTTACAGGACGATGAGATACGGGAGACATTTGGGCGGCAAATATCTGAAAGTTTTGAACGAATTGCAACTGTTCCATCAAATGTTGAGGAAGAATGGCAACTGTTTTCAACAGCGGTTATTGCCTCTGCGGGAGATGTCTGTCTAGTGAAGCGGCTTGGTGTGTGTGAGAAAAGAACTGCTTGGTTTAAAACGCCCGGAGTTCAAGAAGCCATCAGAGAGAAGAAGAGAGCCTTTAAGGTGTGGATTCACTTGGGGAACTCCGATTCTCGAAATCGGTACACTGAGGCGCGAAGAACTTGCAAATTAGCTGTGAAAACAGCGAAAGAACAGTCTTGGAAGGAGTTTGGCGAGAAATTGGAACGTGACCACAGATCTGAAAATAAGATGTTCTGGCAGACCGTCCGCCGACTCAGAGGAAAAAAGTTGAATATCGTTGAAGGAGTCAAATCCAAAGACGGTAGACTTCTTTCCAATGAGGAGGACATCTTACGCAGATGGAGCAAGCACTTTTCAGAATTGCTCAATCCCGAACAGGGCACCGAAGATGACAGACCTATGGTCGAGAGTTGGGCGGAAAGTAGTCCTACGGTAGAGGAAGTAACTTTGGCGATCAAAGCGCTAAAAGTTGGCAAATCTGCTGGTGTGGATGAAATTCGGCCAGAAATGCTCAAGGCTTTAGGTAAAGAGGGAGTTCAATGGCTCTCGCGTGTCATTAAAGTGGCCTGGGAATGCGGTGAAACACCTGGTGATTGGCAAATGGGGGTGATAGTTCCTCTTTTTAAAAAAAGGGGACAAAAGAGATTGCGCCAACTATAGGGGTATATCTCTTTTAAGTCTCCCTGGAAAAGTCTTCGCTAAGGTTCTAGAAAAGCGTTCCAGAGCTGTGGTTGAAGACATTTTGGGGGATGAGCAGTGCGGTTTACGTCCCGGTAGAAGCACAACCGCCCAGTTGTTCACTCTCAGAATGGTTCTTGAGAAGGCCTGGGAATATGCCAAACCTGTCTACACTTGTTTTGTGGATTTGGAAAAGGCATATGATAGCGTTCCTCGAGGCAAACTCTGGAGTGTTCTGCAGGAGTATGGGATTGCTGGTTCCCTGTTAAGGGCGATTCAGTCTTTATATACAAACTGTAGAAGCTGTGTTCGGATAAACTGTGTTAAATCAATACCTTTCACTGTGGGCGTTGGACTCCGCCAGGGGTGCGTTTTTTCACCTCTCCTCTTCATTGTATATATGGATTGGATGTTACAGCGCAGCCGTGGCGGGGAATGTTTCAAAGTGGGAGACCTAAGGAATAGTCATCTGCTCTTTGCGGATGATTTGGTCATCCTTGGGTCCTCTCAAACCGAACTTCAGCGCGCACTCGAAAGGTTTGTAGCCGTTTGTGATGATGCTGGAATGAAGATCAACGTGAACAAATCGGAAGTAATGGTCGTTTCCAAAAAAACGACCCACCCAAACCCAAACAAACCCATTCAGTGCACTCTGCATGTTAGTGGAGTCCCACTGAAGCAGGTGGAGAAGTTTAAGTACCTCGGGGTTCTATTCACGAGTATTGGGAGGAGCAATGCCGAGTTATCCTGTAGAATTGGTCAGGCTGGATCAATTTTGAGAGAGCTTGGCCAATCTGTTATAAGGAAGGCCGAACTTAGTGTTCAAGCTAAGCTATCGGTTTTTAACTCTGTGTATGTTCCAACTCTCACTTATGGTCATGAAATTTGGGTAGTGACCGAAAGAATAAGATCGCGGATACAAGCTGCCGAATGAGGTTCCTTCGCGGTGTTGTTGGAATAAGTCGTAGAGATCGAGTGCGCAACACCAGAGTACGCGAGGCGCTCAACGTTGAGCAGCTACTTCTCCGAACGGAACGATCTATGCTTCGATGGTTTGGTCACGTAGTGCGTATGCCCCAGACCGGCTTCCAAGACGCGCCATGGTTGCCGTCCCATCCGGTAGGCGACTTCGCGGAAGGCCTAGAAATAGATGGTTGGATCAAGTCCGACATCTCTCCTGGAGCCGCTTAGGGATTCCCCCTGATGAATTGGAGTCAATGGCGGAGGATCGAGAAGGATGGAGTGTCCACCTGAGCATCCTACCCCCGCGACATTCATGAAGGATTAGCGGGCCATTGAAAATGAATGAATGAATGAATAAAATTTATGAAACACACTACTAATTCAAAGCTGTCAATCTTAAAATCGGTCACAATTTTCAATACCCCGAAATATATTTACCATGATGGATTTAATTGTCAAAGGATGGAAGATTTTAATAATTCGGTCGTCAGATAGAGATAAAAGTTCAACTTTTCATTCAGGAAAGATCAAAAATTAAGAAATACTATAGCCTGTAGCCAAACACAAATCCCAACTTTTTAATTTTCAAGTATAGTTCTAAGTGAATGCAGAACTCGAAATCGTATTTAATTAATTATTTAATTATTTTATATAAATCATAGTCAAAAAAAAAAATAAGTTGCATAGAAAATGTCTGCAAACTTAGAACTTTATTGCACTTGTAATAACTAATAATAATTAATTTACAGTAAAGTGAAATCTACCTGCCTAACGAGTATTTACTCTTAACAGAACTAGTTTTGAAATAAAATTGTGTTTTATTGTACATTGCATTTCAGCGTAAAAACGCTGAAATCAATAATGACTAAGGACCATAAACAAATTTTTACGAGGAATATTTCGATAAATTTCAATCAATTTAGAAATAATTCATAAAGCCCAAAAACCTTGCGCACAAGACTGAGGCCTTTTATTTGAATGAAAAGTGTTTTAGTGAGAACTATGTAAATCAAAGTAAAAGCTTCTCAGCAAAACGATCCACAGTCAATCTGGTGTAAAAGCTTTTTTAATATTGAAATTGGTGCACCTGCTCGCTATCAGCCTCTGAAACACTAACAAAATCGTTTCAGCGCCCTCTGAAATCGAGTGTTGCGAACTAAACATCCCAGCTCACTTTTGACTGGAGATGAAAGCTAAAGTGGTTGCCAGTCATATTCTGTTGTTGTACTCCGTGCTCATCAAAACACGCCTTTTGACACAAAGACCTTGATAAGCCTAGAACCTTTGTGATAATTTAAAACCGTATATAAAATAAAATAAAAATATATTATTGAAAGTAAATATGAAATAATGATCGTACAGTCTGCAGTTCGTCTAGTTGAATATTTAATTAACATTTTAAAATTATCTTGACGTTTCAATTAAAAATTAGCTATGCGAATCCTTAAGCTGGCTTTACACTTTCGTTTTTCACTCAGTGTACGCTGTTTGTTGTTCGTTTTTCGGAGTATGTACACCGAACAACGAACAACGAAGAAGCATTCACATTATACGGTTATTTGATTCAGTTCGCTCGTTGTATCAAAATGGATAACAACACATTGTTGGCAGTGGCGGCGCTTTTAGTTACTCAGAAAAAAAAAATAAGAGATCCTGTTGGACCAAACGCTGGTTGTTAAAAAGAAAGCACTTATAACATATAAATGTGCTCAGTGAATTGAGACTGCACCCAGATGACTTTCGGAATTATTTAAGGATGTCAGAAGAAATATATATTGAACTTCTTGATTTCTCGGTTAAGAAAATCTATTTCTTAACTTTAGATCTATAAATCTCTCAAGAAATTCTCTTGGCAGACTTCTTAAATCACCCATTTTTATAGAAAAGAGAAGAAGAAGAGAGTACGACACTGTACGATTAACGATTATCGTCATTTACACACACGTTTTTCGGTGTTTGCGTAAAACCGTACACCAAAAATTCCAACCAGCTTTGACTTTTTTTCGTACGTGTTCGTTGTTCATTCGTTCTCCGTTCCGTGTTCGGTTTTGCCATTCACACTTTCGTTGTTCCGCGTACGTTCAACAACGAACACTGGGTAAATGAACGGAAGTGTAAATCCACACTTACGCTTGATGTTCTCGACGCAAGGGAGCTGGCCATTTTTGGGCAAATCTTGCCACCACAACTGAACATGAACTAGTGCTGGTGCTCGATCAACTGAATACACATCCATACATATTTGACGCAACAACCCATAAAGGGCCTATGCCTAGTTTCTCGCAACCACTCGTGTGCATTATATTTTTCACACGAATGGAAGGGACCTACAGTTTTGTGGCATATCTGAATGACAATTTTAATTTTTGTTTTTGAGAAGCTTTCTTATGACAACAATATTCTCGGATGTTTGTCCGAACGTTTGCGAGAGGTGGGACCGTGAGAAACGTTTGGTGTTTTCTGGGATTCGAATATTTATCCTCACGCGAGTTATGAACTCTTAAAAATACAAAAACGAAACACTTAGGACTTTACTACATTTAACTTACGACTAAACTTATTAACATAATGAAACTTCAAGTTAACAGAACATATGTATAAAGTAAAAGATATAAACAAACAAGATCATAACAAAAGTACATAAGAAGAATAAAGCTTGGCTGCTGTTGTTGGTGATGTTGGAGCTGCTGTTGCTAAGCTAAGTATATACTACACAGGGCGTTAGAGATGTGCAATAAGGTAGGGAGCGCATATGCAACTCGCGCAGTGATCCGACACACTAACCACTGCGCCACGGCGCTCACTATATCAATTGAATGTGCTTGTTGTAGTTCATAAGTGAAACTTCATGCACTTACTACTGATAATGAATGAATGCTTTCTTTAAAAATGTAGCGGAAAGCTCAAAAAATAGTCAGCTGAATTATAGGGAAATAGCCTCTCAGGAATCCATCCTAGATAACGTAGTCCTTTCGTCGTTTTTCCTTGGCACAGTGTCTGAAGCTGAGGTGCTTCATGTCATATCCAAATTAAAGATTAAACACTCTTGCGGACTAGATGGTATTAGCAGTTTAACAATAAAACAAGTAAGCAACCTCATCACTAAGCCATTAGCATATCTTTTAAATAAAAGTTTCGAAAGTAGTGTATTTCCAGATTGCCTGAAAACGGCTGTAATAATTCCAATTTATAAAAAGGGTGATAAATGTGATCCCAATAATTATAGACCTATATCGTTACTGTCAGTTTTCTCAAACATTTTTGAGAAAATTATAACCAAAAAAATGCTTAAGTTCCTAGAAAAATACAAGCTTCTTAGTAAATCACAATTTGGTTTTATAAAAGGAAAGTCTACGGAAGAAGCTATATTGTCTTTCTTAGAGGATATTAACGCGGGACTCGACAGGAGTAATAAATCTGCCGCTCTCTTCCTTGATCTTACAAAGGCATTTGACTTAGTAAATCACAAACTATTACTGAAAATACTTCAGCGATTTGGGTTTAGAAGTTACACCTTGAAGTGGATCTCGTCCTACCTTCAAGATAGAAAACAGCTTGTTCGTGTAAATGCAACTTTGAGTAAGTCCTTGCCCGGTCCAGGTGTCGGCGTTCCCCAAGGATCAGTTATTGGTCTTTTATTGTTCCTTTTATATATAAACTCTATATTTAAGTTGCCTCTGAATGGGAAAATCATTGCTTTCGCCGATGACTTGGCTATCTCATACGCTGCTTCCTGTGTAGATAATATAAGACATCAAATGAACATGGACCTTTCTGTGTTAAACAAGTGGTTCAAGTACCACCAAATGGTGCTAAGCAGTAAGTCCAAAGTTATGTCTTTTTCATTCTCAAACCAGAATTTTATCGATGGGGTTGGTTTACATAACCCTAATTGCGATCGTAAGAACTGCAAGGATTCCCGCATGACGTTGGAATCGGTTGCTGAATTTAAATATTTAGGTGTAACTTTGGACTATAATTTAAATTGGAAACCACACATAACTAATATTAAAAAAATCTGTTTATATAGCAATGAACAAGATTTTTCACTTACGAAAATTGGTACCATCCAATCTATTAATTGCCATCTATTATGCGCTTGTTAACTCGTGACTGGAATACGGTATTTCTTGTTGGGGCAGTGCATTCATTAGTAACCTACAACCTCTTATTACAGCTCAGAAGAAGATAATCAGAGTAATGCTGTTCAAACCAAGACGGGAGCCATCGCGCCCATTGTTTAATTCTTTAAATATACTGCTGTTAGGAATTCTTTATGTTTATAAGGTATTGAGGCTGTTCTATTTGCGAGGTGGTTATACCAACGTTAGTGAAAATGAAATCTATTCACTAAGGTCTTCAACAGCAGTAATAGTTCCAAGAGCTAGAACAGAACACTACCGTCGCTTTGCTTCTATTATAGCTCCCTTTATATATAACAGACTGCCTCCAGATATACCACCTTGATCAAAAAGTTTCCAGAATTTATTCAGAAAATTAAAAATACAAGTTTATTCATCTAAATCTATATTGTCCCCTTCAAAGTAATCCCCATCGACTGCAACACACTTATGCCAGCGCTTGATCCAATCTTCGAAACATTTTTTATATTCGGTTTTCGGTATGTCCATCAGTGCTTCCTGCGATTTTTCCATTACTTCCTCTCGGCTGCTGAAACGCGTTCCCCGTAATGGTTTTTTAACTCGATTGAACAGAAAGAAGTCACAGGGAGCCAAATCAGGTGAATTCGGCGGCTGTTGGATGGTATTTGTTACATTTCTCGTCAAAAAATTACGAATAATGATGGCACTGTGCGACGGTGCGTTATCATGGTGCAAAATCCACGAGTTTTCTGCCCACAATTCTTGTCTGGTAAAAAATCGCCAACACACACAGAGATAGATGTATTCTTGGCTACGTAACTTTTGCAAATGTCAAGCTATGACGCTAAGATTTAGAGGGAATATCATCAAGATGTACCAACTTAACAAAGAAAACAGAACTCAAATCGGAACGATGGGAGCGCCACACGGTTCTTATTCCGGGAACTTTTTGATCAAGGTGGTATGTAACCATATAGATTGCAAGTCCTTGTTCCTTAGAAGTCTCAGAAACTGGTTGCTGTCCAGATCAGATGTAGAAGAATTAATGCAGGTATTAACGTTAGCAGCACTAAACCCTCTTTGTACTACGTAGGCGTAACATTACTTGTCGATTTTTAATGTTTAATACTCATTATTTTTCATATCTTTCATTTTCGCTTCTAAATGTTTACTTTACTTTGATATGTAACTTCCAATACTGTTCTCTCTCAACATAAAACTTATTACTCTCTCGGCGCGGCTTTTCACAATATTTTAAAACAAAGGTTTAGTTTAATGCACTTACCACTGGTATTTTATGCCACAAAGTGAAATGATTGCAAAATTCGTAGTTAAACGATATTTAAGTTATTCTTATTAAAAATTTGAAATTGAATTTGTAATAACTTAGATATAAGAAATAATATTGTTCTTTTGAAATGGAAATAAATAATAATAATAATAATGGTTAGCTTTTAAAAAAGAAAAAGAAAATTTCCTCACCACAATTTATTTACAAAATTATTTCTAAAAATTCCGCAATATTTCTTCTCTATTAAAATATTCTCTGACGCCAAAGAAAAAAAAAAAATGTACACCCTGTAAAAACTACCTGCAAAATGAAATGGAACCTGCCATGTGCTCCCACCCTCACCCGCCTAATGACTCCGAACTTCGAAACAGCGGCTGTCATTAACGACGGCGATGTATAAAGAGGAAAAAAAAGAAAAAAAAAACATTAAATTCATGTCATCTGTCAAATCTTTGTCGCCATCGGCATTATTTTTTCCTCGGAGTTCTCTCGAATTGTTTTCCACAAAATTTTGATTTCTCGTTGAATAAACAACATAATACAGAAAAAAAACTTATAATGGCCCAAATTCAAACCTTAGTTGACATGGGATTCCCGCAAGAAAGAGCGTAAGTATCCAAGACTTTCTCTAAATCGCTCCCCAGAGCTGATGCCTAATCCTTTTTTATTTTTCCTTCCTCTTCTGCAGAGAATACGCGTTGAAAGTTACAAATTTCATTGGCGTCGAGCCTGCCATGGAATGGCTGCTGGCCCACGCTGACGAGGAGATCCCCGCTGGAGCTGCGGCGGCTAATGAATCACCTGCCGGCGGGCAGACCGCCTCTGGGCCTACGCCTAGCACGGACGTCGAGGCGTCGTCCAGCACCCAGACAGGAGGAGAGACAGCCAAGTCTCTGAAGTGTGACGATTGTGGAAAACTGTTCAAGGATCAGTCGGAGGTGGAGTTCCACGCCGCCAAGACGGGACACAGCAACTTCTCGGAGTCCACCGAGGAGAAGAAGCCCCTGACCGAGGAGGAGAAAAAGGCGCAGTTGGCCCTGATCGAGGAGAAGCTCAAGCAAAAGCGCCTGGAGCGCGAGGAGCGTGAGCGCGTGGAATCACTGGAGCGGGAGAAGAACCGCATTAAGTCGGGCAAGGACATGACTGAGGCTCGCAAACGTATGGAGGAGATGGAAATGAAGAAGATACTCGAGCAACGAAAACGTGAAAAGGAGGAAGAAAAGGCGGCCAGGGAGCGCGTAAAGGCCCAGATTGAGGCGGATAAAGCCGCTCGTCGAGCAAGGTAAGTTGCAACGTCGGGTAAGAGTGTAAAGGTGTTGAGTTCGCTTTTCAAAACCACGTTTTAAGATTTAGATATCGAAACTTTGTTTGGTCTCTCTCCCACGCCGTGA
Source organism: Brachypalpus laphriformis (assembly GCA_945910035.1). Classification (NCBI taxonomy): domain Eukaryota; kingdom Metazoa; phylum Arthropoda; class Insecta; order Diptera; family Syrphidae; genus Brachypalpus; species Brachypalpus laphriformis. The sequence continues at coordinate 44,878,439 of OX246756.1, forward strand.
CGTAGCTTGAGGTTAACATTTCGTTGAAGGTTATCTACGTAAACCTCTTGCTTGGCGAATGATAGCCATAGATCCCCTTTTGCTAGCTTGTGACGGACAGGCACCGTGCACCTCAAACTCTTCCAGGCATGTACATCTCGTTTGGCTTTGCTATTCCATAAATTCTGTTGCATTGCGTACTTTATTGTGAAACTGTCGTCTTTAGGAAAGGGTATGACCGATCGTGGTCGAATCATGCTGTCATGGTTTCGGATCCGTTCTCTGGTTTAGGTGTTCATTCTCGTAGACATCGATTCACAAACTTTTTAGCTTTTTCGTGATAATGACGAAGGCCATCTCCATTCTGCTTTCGTTGTTTCGAATTCCCCGCGGGACTACTGTCAGATATTTCTACGCGGGATATGATTTATCATTAATGTCCCTCTGTCAGCTATTTCTTTGTTTGATTTCCTTCGATGTTTCTCTTTCTTTCTATACACAATGAAGTGTGCTGCATCTCAGCGGTTTTTCTTCGTATCTATGCTTGGTACCAAATGGTACGGTACATCCATCGCATTTTGATTGTACGTTCAACTTAATCATGTTTTGTGCTCTTTTTTTGTTTCTCTGTTCCCCATGATGACCTAGTTCTTTCTGTTGCTGCATTTTATCTGCAATGATATCAACATCGTACATAACGTACTCAAACTTACGCTGAGTCGACATGTAGAACGTATCTTTCGCGCATTTGCCTTCACTTCAATGCTTTGGTCTGTCGGCGCCAGGAGTGGAATCCTCTAAGGTGATAGTTGATTGCTGACGATCACAACCATCCCTTTTGCTCTCTCTAAGGTGACCATCAGCGTGATCATCACCCTTTTGCGATCGTTTTCGTGTGACTGCAATCGTTTTACGGAGAGCTAACAAAGTGTGATCATCAATTTTGACTGCCAAAAGTGTGACCATCAACTATCACCTTAGAGAATTCCACTCCAGGAGTAGTCCACTACTTTGCCTTGAGCGTCCAGCAAAATTCGCGTGTGCTTTACAAGTGTTTTTGAAAGGAGTGTCTCGCATATATCATTATCTCCAAAAACTGTTAGTTGCGAATGCCGTGACCATCGGGCATGAGTGTGACTTGTCTAATTATTCTGCTGCTGACTAAGCTCACTTCTTGGCTTTGAGTACTAGGTCCTGTTGCATGGTTTTATAAGGACGCGCGGGACAAACGCATTTTCCGCCACCTCGAGCGATGCTATCCGTTTCGCCTCTGCGCTCTCCGTTTCGCCTCTGCCCTCTCCATTTTATTTGCTGCTTTTTTTTCTCAAAGGAAACCATTGCACTTCCATTGGCATCTCCTTTCCGCTGTCCCCCTGTCCTGCCACAGATATATTTGATTTCGAAACTTGGATCCCTGGAGACTTCTGAAATGTTTTGTCTTCTGAAATGATCGTCGACTGTCTTCTTAGCTCCCACGACGATCGGTTCTGCGCACCGGAGCAACTCGAGGACAACTAACTTACTTACTTAGATGGCGCTACAGCCCGGGGTGGACCTGGCCCTCAACTAACAAACCTCTCCAGCCAGCGGGGTTACGAGCCAGCTGCCTCCAGTTGCGCACCCCAAGTTGGTTGAGGTCCCCCTCCACTTGTTTGCGCCACCTACCGCGAGGTCGTCCTCTCCTGCGTCGTCCATCCGGGGTGGATTCGAAGACTTTCTTAGCGAGAACGTTGGGCTCCATCCGCTCTAAATGACCCAGCCATCTTAGTCGCTATATGCGAACTCTTCTGGCTAAGTCGATGTCCTTATACAGGCCGTATAGTTCGGCATTGTACCTTCTCCTCCACTCACCGTCTATGCAGACGGGACCAAAGATCGCTCGAAGAACATTTCTTTCGAAATAACCAAGGGCATCATCATCCGGTTTTGTCAAAGCCCATGTCTCTGCGCCATACAGCAGGACTGGGATGATTAGTGTCTTATAAAGAGTTACCTTAGTAGTTCGAGATAGGGCTTTGCTACTCAATTGCAGTCTTAGCCCATAGAAACAACGATTGGCAAGAGTAATTCTTCGTGTGATCTCCCTACTGATGTCATTTGCGGAGTTGACCATAGATAAAATCCTTTACTACCTCAAAATTATATCTGTCTATTGTGGCGTTCTGTCCAAGACGCCGATGTTGGGTGTCCTTTTTTGTAGACAGCATATATTTTGTTTTGCTTTCATTGACCGCTAGACCCATCTTTGCTGCCTCGATCTTAATACTCGTAAATGCCCCATTGACGGCCCGCTGAGTTCTTCCGATTATGTCAATGTCATCGGCAGAAGCGAGTAGTTGTACAGACTTGTAAAAGATTGTACTTCCGGTGTTGGCTTGAGAGTTTCGTACAATTCTCTCAAGTCCTATGTTAAAGAGATCGCATGATAGCGCGTCACCTTGTCTAACACCTTTCCTGACATCGAATGGTTCGGTGATGTTCTTACCGACTTTGATGGAGCAGCGAGAGTTCTCCATCGTCATTCCGCACAAACGGACGAGCTTGGCAGGGATGCCAAGACTAAACATTGCTCTGTATACCTCGTCTCTATACACGCTATCATAGGCAACTTTGAAATCGATGAAGAGGTGGTGCGTATCGATTTTGTATTCATTGGTTTTTTCCAAGATCTGCCGTAGTGTGAATATTTGGTCAATTGTGGAGTTTCCAGGCCTGAAACCGCACTGATAAGGACCTATCAGGTTGTTGACGACCGGTTTTAGGCGTTCACATAATACGGCAGACAGGATCTTATATGCGATGTTGAAGACACTTATGGTATACCTCTGTAATTGGTGCGGTTTAGAGGGTCTCCTTTCTTCAGGATCGGGCAAACGATTGCTGAGGACAACACCTCGACCAAGGATCGTCAACCTCAACTACACAGCTGCTACAACACCAACAACGACTGTCTTCTTGTTCCGGGTTAAACACTCTCTTGACACGGTTAAATGCCTTTCGGACGTCCATAAGGGTTTATTAATTCCCTCGACCAACCGGGCGCATTAATTTCCTTTCCCTGAGACTGTAGTATGTAGATCTGCCTTTGATTGTTGAAAGTCCCCTAGAAAGTGTCATTCATCCATTCAAGATCGTTGGACATAGAAGAACCATGAGTCTACAATGCCTGTAAGGATGCGAAGCCGATTCGTACTTAGAACGGTTGGTTATGCAAGCTTTACTCTTCTTACCGTCAAGTTCTTTGGCCTGTCTCAGTTTGGAGAGGTCATCACAAAGATTGAATCCTTTGACTACTTCTTATTTAGATATTTCCTAGGCCACCGATAGGTCAAGCCTTTCCTTACTATGTAGTCTATTTCATTCTACTCCCCACACGACCTGGTGCTATTCGATGGTGACTTTGTTGTTCATGCTCAGTCTATAAGCATTGGTTAAGGCACTCAAATACCAGTTGTCCTGATTTCATGAGAGTTCTTTGCCTTGATGGTGACCTAACGATCGGAGTCATGAAGTCTTGCCCGCGATATTTTTTGTCGAAATTGAATTGAATGCATATTCGGGAAGTGATCTCCATGAATTCTTAGTATATCTTGTTCTAGGCCCATACACACTAGCTCTCTCATAGTGGCTATTCTTGTTTTCGTTTTTTAATCCTTTCTTTGATTATTCTACTTGCTGATCCTTTTTAACTATGTACCAGTCTTCATCCTGATCGTTGCTAGCTATCTGTAGGTTCCCATAGCAATTGCAGTTCCGCTCTCCTGTAAAATTGGCTAAAATGAACTTAGCAGCTTTACACTTTTAGCCGACGATAAGCTATTTTCATCAAAGGAACCTGATTACATTATACTTTTTTTTTTTTTTTTTGCAGAGATCAGGGTCCAACATCACCGCAATCGGCTGTGAGCTCCACAACACCGACACCTGCACCAGCTGTTGTCATATCACCAAAACCGAAGGACTACACTAATACCAGAATTCAAATTCGTTTGCAGGACGGATCCACCCTCACGGAGACATTCAGCGTCAAGGAGCAGCTGTCTGCCGTTCGTGTATTCATTCAAATGAAACAGGGCGCCGACTTACCCTTCGGCCTGATGACCACTTTCCCGAGGAAAGTATTCTCGGACGATGACTTCGAGAAGCCACTCGAGGTATTGGGACTCGTACCATCAGCTGTGCTGATCGTTACCAAAGCAATGGCGTAATTTTGTTTATATCTAAACATGTTTTTTTTTTTTTTTTTTTTCGTTTTGATAAATGTTCTATATAAGGAAGTTTAAGGGGGTAATGTCGCGCGGGACTGTCGTATGGAATTCGATCGATAGACAGTTCTTTTTTTTTATTAATTTTGATTTAGTTCACGAAATTAAAGCAAGGGAGTGGGGAGATTGATGAAATTCTGTTATCTACGATTTTCTATGGTTTCTTGAGAGAAGTTTTCTTTTGCAAATTAGAGAATCAGAACAAAACATACAAAGAAATGTTGGTGTACTAACTAATATTATATAACTACTATTTAATACAAGAAATAAATCACAACTTTTTCGTACAGTAAAATCGTTTTTCTAAAAAGTATCCTTTCTCGTTAGCATTTGTTTTTTGGGTAAATTCAGTTTGATTGCTTTTCTTTTTTTGTTAGGTAAATTGGGATGTTTATCGCATGGTAGATCTGTCCACATACGACTCGATGTCGTAGACCATTTATGCCTTCGTGCTGCTTCCTTAATATCGCAGTGATTCACTTTTATGCGCGTGAGGTTTCATGTTCAAATCCCAGAAAAACACCAAAAAGTTTTTTTCACTGTCACGTCTCTCGCGAACGTTTGACAAACATCCGAGAGTGCTTGTTGTCACGAGAAAGCTTCTCAAAAACAAAAGATGACGTTTGGATACGGCACGAAACTGTAGGCCGTCCCATCTATTCGTGCGAAAAATAAAATACACACAATACGACTGGTTGCGAGAAGCTAGGTGTAGCTCTTGTGCCAAATTTATATTTAGGGTTATCGTGAATAAATGTTCCTTCGGAATTTTTCCCTCGAACAAAAATTACTTACTTTTACTTATATCCTTTAACCCCTCGGGGGTATAGGGCGTCAACCACGCCTGCGCGCCATCGTGTTCGAAGTTCTGCAACGCGTTTGAGCTGCCTCCAACTCATTCCTAAAGAGCTCGATTCCTCCTCAACTGTTCTGCGCCACGTTTGCCTAGGGCGTCCCGCTATCCTGCCTGCCTGGATGAGCGGATTCCACCAATCCATTACCACTTCTTCGCATAGTAATGCTTATAGGTTCTTGGCCCGTTTTCAGATAAAGTTGTTTATTGGAGATGCGGTTCGACCAAAAAATCCTCAAGATGATTCTTAAGCATTTGTTTACGAAGACTTGCAGCTTGTGTGTGTTAATGGTATCCACCTTCCAGGTACTGCACCCATAAAGCAGCACTGATTCTACGTTGGAGCGGAACAGTCGTAGCTTGGTTCTTAAGCTGATAACATTGCTTCCCCAGATTTTGGACAGCATTCCGAACGCAGCTTCAGCCTTCCCGATTCTGCTGCACACATACAGTTCGGTGCCACCGCGATTAGCCAAAACGACACTTCCTAAATATAGAAAGTTATCAACTTTCTCGACTTCCTGTCCGGCAATGCTAAGTTGAGCGCGGGTATTAGAAGTGCTCAGGGCTTTTGTTTTTGCTGTGTTTATTTTTAGCCCCACTTTGTTTGCCGCAGCTTCTAGATTTTGGACCATCAAATGAAGATCCATTATCCGATGTGAAAGTAGACAAACATCGTCAGCGTAATCTAGGTGTTTAAGGTAAGATGTCATCGTCCAACGAATTCCAGAATTAGCTTCCGTCAATGCTGCACGGAGTACATCGCTGATAACCACCAAGAACAATAGTGGGGACAGTGTGCACCCTTGGACTTCAAAACCCTCCGACACCTTACCATTGTGCACGACGTGACACTTGCCGCCCTCGTATGTAGCCTTGATAATAGCTATAAGTTTTTTCTGGAATGCCTCTCCTGCGCAAGGCCAACCAGATAGCATCTCGATTCAAGCTGTCGAAAGCCTTCTCGAAGTCGATAAACAGTAAATGCAACGGTGACCTATATGCAACGCATTGTTCGATTATGATCCGTAAGGTGTTTATGTGGTCGATGCAGGAGGATCCAGCGCGAAAGCCTGCCTGTTCGACATCGAGAGTTGAATATAAATGTTCTTTAATTCGTTCTAGAATTATTCTAGCTATTATTTTGGCTACAGCTGGAAGAACACATATGCCTCTCCAGTTACCGCACTCCATCAAGTTACCCTTCTTTGGAAGCTTAATGATCATCCCCCTTTTCCACTCCTGTTCGAATTGTTCACTATCCCAAGCTCTCTGTATTAGCGGATGCAGCAAATTTTCCGATGTTTTTGGCGCCGCTTGAAATAGCTCGGCATGGATGTCATCAATACCCACCGCTTTGTTCTTCTTGAGGGACTTCATTGCTGTTATTATTTCGGTTTTACTGGGAGGTACGGTGCGAATTCGGGAATTTGTTGCTTCGAACTGCTCATTCGAATTCAAGATCACTCCGCCATCGTCTTAAGTAATTTAGCACTGTAGCAAAATGTTCTCTCCATCTAGTGAGCTGATCCTCATCCGAAATCAGAAGGTTACCGTCTAGACCCTTCACTGGGTGTTGTTTGGAGTTTCAAACACCAATGAGCGCCTTAGTGATGTTGTAAACAGTCTTACTGTCGCACCTACTCGCTGCTTCTTCAGCCCATAAGGCCGGTGAGTTGACATATTAACGTTTGTCACGTCTCACACTACGCTGCACTTCTTTCTTCTTCGCACGGTATTGGGCTTCAAGCTCGGTTCTCTCTACTGCTGAGGCCGCTGCAATCCGAGCCTTGATTGCTGTACGCTCATCGATCCATCTCCAGGTGTCTGTAGAAAGCCATGCGCGGTGGTGTTTCTGCTTTTTCCCGACATACGTGCGTACCCCAGTCGCAAAAGCATTTTTCACAGCACTCCAGTGGTCATCCATGTTCTCTTGCAATATGCTGCTGATTGCTTCTGCTTCTAAGGCAAGATGGTCCCTGAACTGTTGGCGCACTTGGCGAACCTTGAGCCTGTTGATATTAAACCTGGTGATGTTAAGTAGGTTTGAGCGGTTGCTGTTGACGGATGCAGTACGAAGGCGTAAATGAGCTACCCTAAGATGGTGATCTCGTTCTTGTCCGACGTCAGCTCCCAGTCTGTTTCGGACGTCCAGGAGATAATTTCTAATGCGGCGACTGATCTCCAACTTGCGCCCAACTGATCTTATGGCAGGTGTTATGCTTAAACAGGTACCTCCGATGACTAGGCGGTTGGTATTGCAAAAGTCCACAAACCGCTCACCATTCTCATTACGGTCTCCCACGCCGTGAACTCCCATCACGTGCTTAAGCATAGAATTGTCGCTACCCACCTTGGCATTGAGATCTCTCATCACCATTACGATGTCCCCATTAGGCGTTTGGTTGTAGGCGGCGCCTAAGTGGCTATAACATAACACTGTATGATGGTCATTTTTCTAACTCTACTCTGGAACCTAGCTGTCAATATCCGGTCACTATGGGGTTTCCAGGATATGAGGCTACTACGTACTGCTGGAGTTACCATGAGTCCTACGCCGGAACTCCGTGCACTTCCAGCTGGTTTACCAGAGAAGAGCATGACAGTGCTTTTTGTTGGGGAGATGTATTCCCCAGCATCGTACCATCTTATCTCGCTCAGCCCTAAGATGTCGATTTTATACCGTGCGAATTCGCGCGCAAATTGGAGGAATCTGGCGGTATAAGGCGTTTCCTTGAGTGAGTCCAGGGGGGTCTTAACGTTACAGAATCCGATCGTTGTCCATGTTCGATAGCCAAAGGTCGTCAACAAATTATCAGTCCTTATCCGAGGCGATAGTATCCGTTTCGGAGCAATAGTTTGTTTTACGGTTGCGGCTCCCTGGGCCACAGACCAACCGACACTTATCCTGTTTTTCGGCGCAGGAAGCTCGCCATTCGTCCTCTCCCGTTAGCAATTTCCGAAGAAATTCCCAGATGGCACCACGAGGAGGTGGGAGTAGGGCTTACTAACAGAGCTGCTAGGTTTTCGGCTGCAGTGGCTCCTTCTCCTTACTTAGCGGACCAGCACCTATCGGGAGATGCTGCCCCTACGAGGCCTTTGTTAGTCGTTTGTCATCCCAATATATAATTCTGATCGTATTCAACAGATGTACCGTTCTGGTGAAAGTGTGTTAAATAATTGTCAACATAATGTCGACTTATACTTGTGGAAAAGCCAAGTCGAAATGCATAGTTCGCATATGTTAGGAAAAATCATCTCAACAGGAACACAGTGATGCTCCACAAACTCCTTATGAGACAGTTAAGCGAACATTTCAGACGTATTCACGTTATCTGTCCGTACACGCGACGCACCCGTTTTTTTTTTTTTTTTGTCTAACGGCACTTCACACTGATACAAGAAATAAAAACTGTGTGTCTCCAATTCTGGGTATTCCGTATTACCATTCTCATTCGCTTAAGCACTTAAACAAACGAGAGCAAATTTTGTCGAGTCGAAGAAGATTTCCTCGTCTGTCGTTGCTTTAAGAATTGAAAATCGAGCAAATAAATCACCCCGATTACTGTTGACGTTTTTCGCTTTTCGACGATTGTAGTTTTATTCATAGCTACGACTTGCTGATTTTTATACACCTCTTTCGCATACATCTGAGGACTAAAACGAAGATCGTCGAAGAGTGAAAAACTGCAAAGGTACATACAAACATACATTTTCAATGGCCCGCTAATCCTTCATGAGGGTCGCGGGGGTAGGATGCTCAGCCGGACCCTCCACCCTTCTCGATCCTCCGCCATTGACTCCAATTCATCAGGAGGAATCTCTAGACGGCTCCAGGAGAGATGTCGGACTTGGTCCAACCATCTATTTCTAGGCCTACCGCGGAGCCGCCTACCTGATGGCACGACAACCATGGCACATCTTGGGAGTCGGTCTGGGGCATACGCACTACGTGACCAAACCATCAAAGCATAGATCGTTCCGTTCGGAGAAGTAGCTGCTCAACATTGAGCGCCTCGCGTACTCTTGTGTTGCGCACTCGATCCCTACGAGTTATTCCAACATCACCGCGAAGGAACCTCATTTCGGCAGCTTGTATCCGCGGCAAAGGTAATCGTTATAATTGCCATAAAATTGGCGAATGAGAAAGAAAATTAGGTTAGGCTAGGTAAGAAGTTAATTCTTCTTCATCACACTCAGATCTATGTGGACCCATTGAGGTTTTGTTCCAGTGATCCTAGTCTGTAGTTTGTTTCTTTCTACACTGGATCCCTGTTGTCAGCCTGATGTCCTCGAAAAACTGTAAAGACTATAGAGTGAAACATCAGATAGCGCTTCAATGTCTTGGAAGTAGTATCTTCCTAGATTTCTCGTTTTTAGCTGACAGAGTCTCGTAGTCTCTTCTTAGTAGATTGTGACCAGTGAGTATGTTCATTAGTAAGGAGAGGGATCCCCTCTCTTTTTGCAGTAGTTTATTGGTTCTGTTTTTATCGTACTTTGCCCACAGTCTACGAGATATTTCACAGGTTGGAAGTAATACCCATCTCGTGTTTGGTGCCATTAGAATCTGTCGCTCTACTATTCCCCTGATGATATAAAGTGGAGTCCTTACTGATTTGTCAGCGCGTTCAGGCTCCAGCGCAGAGCTCTTTCTCGCCAAATCGTCCGCTATTTTGTTACCCGCGACACTCTTGTGGGCGGGGATCCAGCAGAGTTTTACGTTGTGCTGCGAGCCAAGAGGGGATGGATCGTGTTTTCTTCGCATTGAACTGCACAAAGTCTGCTTTTCCCCAGATTCAAAGATTTTCTGTAGATCTTCGATAATTGTGTGGGTTTATTCGCATTTCTAAATATGTGAGACATTGCAACTTAAGGGCACGTTGCTTGAAGATGCTACTAGGATGCTGTCATCAGCAAAACTAGAAATCGTATTATTTGTTGATCCTAGTAGATCATTACTATGAACCTAAAATAATGTTGGAGAAGGAATGGATCCCTTAGGTGCACCAGCATTAATAGCAAATATATCAGAAGCCTCACCACTTATTTGCTGTTTCCCCTTCTGGGTTATATGAACTGTTACTGGTGATGTGTTTCCGATCTCTACAACTACTCCAGTTGCTGCGACTTTTTCTCCTCCGTTATGCATTTCTCGCTTGACCCGCTCTTCTGCCATTTTGACGTAATGGATTCCATTGCGTCGCGTAATTTGCTTCATTTTTTCGAAGTGTATCAGTGCTAGTAGTAGTATCAAATGGTTCCTGTAGACGAACCGTTCTCTGGGAAAGGTACTTGTATTTTTTCTGTTGCTATCACCGTGAAATTCTTATCGGTTTCATTTGTTAATGCCGATTGAGCATAAGCAATCAATGATTAGAGCTTGTAGTCGTTTGAACTATAGACGGTGCTTCCTGTTTGCTATTATTACTGTTTGGACTTTTCAAGAGCTCAAATGAGACTCGGTATGGTACCTTTGGTTGGTGTTTAATATTTGGTGGTGCCCTATGTATATTAAGATTTAGAAATATCGAAATTTATACTTTCGTCTTTGCTTCTACTGTTAAGTCAAGTCTCTCTCAGAATATGGTGTCATGATTATCGAACTTTACCACTTGGTAATTACAAAAAAAAGAAGTCTGTATTGCTCTATGTTTAGTAACGTCAGCTCTCTCGTATATGATTCCCAAGTTACATATTCATTTCGAATTGATTCAAAGCCAGAGCAGAGCGCATTTGAATGAACTTAAATTAATTTATACTTCAAGGCATATTACGCGCTTCTTTGATCAGCTATTGTGTTCATTCACAACTAGCTAGACAAAGCAAAACAACTTGCTATACATACTTACCTATAAATATTTTGAAAATAATAATCCGGTTGAGTCAGAGGAAAGTCTGTGTAGAGATATAGCGAGATCATATTGCCTTTTTGTTCGTCAACAATTCTAATTAAGTTCATTTAAATTTGCGATAAGGAAACAGCTGACTTGGAAATAGTTTTGTGCATAGTCACACTATTTACCATATCTGGGGACCAAGAAATATGATACATGACTATTTGCATTATTATTGTTTCACGTGCGAACTGGCGTGCTACTGTTTATGTTTTTGAGTTGATTCGAACTGTTAGTCACTAGATAGTGAAGCGATTGTTAGCCACTTGATAATGCACCTTCTTTGTTTGTTCAAAATACGGTTACCTGATTTATTACGATTATCTAGTTGAGAGCTGTGGCTACTTTCTCAAAATCTGTTTTATTATCTAAATACTTTCTTCTTTCTATTTTGGCGAAGTTATGATCCGAAAACAAGGGATCATAGCCCTACCAATTCACGCACACAACATGAGTGGTTGCGAGAAGCTAGGCCCTGGCACTTTAAAGAGCTGTTGCACCAAATATTTGTATTTGTAACTAAAAAATTGAGGGAAAATAATTTATGTAATTGGTAACATTTTGCTACAATATAATTAACTTACTTTTGACTTAAGTCGACTTAAGCTATTATGTCGTATTGCCACAGAATTAAGAGGAAGCAAATTAGGTCAATTGCAGAAAAACTGGAAGATAGTAGACTTCGCTGGTACAGACACGTAAGAAGCGAAAACCATATCGTCAAAAAATCAATTAGTATCCAGGAACACGCTAAAGGAAAAGGAAGATCACTAGCTACATGTCTTGGGACCGTGAAGAGGGACATCAACCTTGATGCAGTGATAATTCAAGACAGTAGTTCCTGGCGCCTTCGTACTAGGAGGACCGATCACGTATAGGGATAAACGCTACGGAGAGGAGAAGAAGAAGAATCATGAGTTCACTTTTCTACTTTTTTTTTTCCCAAGTTAAAGTGCTGAACTGAGGCCGTGAATTCAAATGTTTCTCAGTGGATTCCAAAGAACTACATGCTAAGCAATGTAGTCTTTATCATACAGGTTCATTTATCGCTTTTATCTTTGACTTTGCGTATCGGTTTACTTTGTGTAGACTGTAATCAATTATGAAAGGCATTAGAGGTTAAAAGACTACATTTTGCCCTCAGTGTTAGCGCAGCGCAGTATTAGCATTAGCTCACCTAATCAGCAGTAGCAGTCTCTTTGTTAAAACACACCCCACATGCGCCACCACAATTTCTGATAGCTCAAGTGCCTCGGTACGTTCTTCACCCCCACAAAGCACCGCTGTATTTTAATAAAAAAGAACACGCTACATTCCTCGGATAAAAATACTTTACTTTCCACTTAAATTGATTAGTTCTGTTATATCTGTGTCTGTTTGTTTGATTTTCTCTTACAACTACAATTGGAGAAAAAAAATCACAAAAATATATAAATCAATATCAATATGCTTACATGCGTGTGTAAAATACAATTTCAACTAAAAAATGAAAATAGACGGACGAAAAAAAGATCGTTAAATAAAATAATAAACAACTGTATATACTATTTGCGAAGTTCTCGATTCACTGCTCTCACTCATTCGTTGTATGGAGAGTGCACCACGTTTATAGGGTGCACCACATCAAGAACTGTACCAGCTTGTACATATTGACGAAGGGGAACTTCCATGGCTCCTTGCGACGCCTGTTCTGCCTGTCTAGGGGAGGCACCAAACTCGGATAGTGTATGGACTTGGAGACATGGCAGTTGGTGTTCACCTTCCCGCCAGGATAGTCAATGGAAACCTGATCGAATCGCACGCCATCACAGTCGATGAGTTCGAGATTCTTGTCGAAGCAGATACGGATCTCGGACAAGTAGCTGATGTCCTGTTTGTTGTCGTAGAGACAGTGAATTGAGGGGTTCTTACCGAGCACCTTGACTATGGCCGTATGCAGGCCGATGACTGTGTTGTTTGAGTCGGGATAGATGCCAGCCTTCTCGAGGACGTCGGACATGAAGAAACCCGAGTGCCAGTTGAGTCCCTGGTTGAAGTACTTCAGTTCGTCGCCCATTTCTGGGAGCTCAGCAGCGCAGGTGCCGTGCTTCTGCCACTCGTGCTTCCAGAGGCTGTCATCTTCGGTACCCTTTTCGATGTCAGGCCAGAAGAGGTACAGCTGGTCGACAATGGGCTCTAGATTGTCGAAATCGAACTTTGAGCTCTTGTTGCAGAAATTCGGACCCACGGTGTCGCGTTTTGTCGGCCAAATGCCGTGGATAGTCCAGATTTCCTTTTTCGTCGGCAGGTTGCACTGATGGTGCTCGTTCTCCTCCTTCCAGTGGAAGCAGGTGGTCACTGGCCACTGCTGGGTGAATATAAGCAAGTCCCACTCGTGAATCTGAGTGGTATTCTGCAGGTCCACTGATGCTTCGTCGTACTCCTCCGACTCGAGTGCACTAGAACCGAACCGAAGAGAGAATAAAGACATGGGCGGGTACACACTGAATTGCTTACCTAATCCCGTCGACCAGAGTGCTGGCGATCAGCATGCCGTAGAGGAAGACTATGAGTTGTCTCCTGCCCTCGCACAGGCCAGCGTTGTTTGTGTTTCTTTGGAAATGTATCATCGTTGTCGTTGGGTTTCGCCTTTCAACCCATAAAAGTGCGGCACCTTCGAGTGGATTGTGAGTGGCCTCCCACGGAACGTTGTAGACTGCTGGACTCTGGTGGTTTCTTCGAAAGTTGATGGATATTTTGGGAATGCCTTCACTCTCAGTGAAGCGATGATGCAGCGCTTGGTGAACAACAAATGTCAGATACGGAGAGACGTAGAGTTTTTTTTTTTTTTTTTTTTGTCTCTTCTACATCGACAGTGTTTTTGTGTAGTGGCGGTTGAGTGGGGTGAATTCGACCTTTCTATGTTCGTCTCTCTTTCGTTTGTGTTATCGTTATCGGCCCTCTTGGTGGTGTTTTGTTTAGGAATTTCTCTTGTTCAGTTGCTTTGTAGCGAATGTAGCACCATCTGTGGGTGGAGGTGTGCATTGTGGTAAGTTTCTGGGAAATGAAATGAAAGTCATTTTGAAATTAAATTTGAATTTACTGGGCGTGGAGTTCAAATATTTTTTTTGTCATGCCAGAATTTGGCGAGTCGGCACGTAGTGCTGATTGCTGTTGGCGAATAAGATAATCACTGATAATTGCAAGCAGAATCGTGTGAATGACTGCAACAGGCTTTGCTGTATTTTCGTGACAAATGACCGAAATACTCGAAAAGCACGGTTCAGTTAAAATCTGCCCACACATAATCTGTTGTAACTTTTTAACTAAAACTCGGATAATTACAAATAATATCTCAATTAGAAGTTAATTTCCTTAGCTTAACAATATGTGTAACAAAAATTTGAAGCTATTTTGTTCTGGAGGAAATTTTGAGTATTTCTTTTGATGGAACTCATAAGCCTTTGAACATACGAGTCATTTCTAGCGAATTTTGCTGAATTTTGGTTTCACTTGACTAGCATCGAGTTGACATTTTTAAGAATCCCAGCATTTGTGTTTATTTAATAATTGATGATTGCCCAATATTTTCAACTGGTCGAAGTTAAGAGTAATATAGTGGGTTCATGTCTTTTTGATACCACTCCATGGCAGTCTTTGCGTAGTGACAACTAGATAAATATGGCCAAAATTTTACCTGATATCGGTGGGGTTGAATAGTTTCAGTTTCAGTTTCTTTATTTAATAAATATGGTATGTACATTGAGACAATCTCTTATAGAACTGAGAATATAATAATTAGAATGGGAAGTGCAAAAAGAAAAGCTACGAGTATATAAATAAATTCAATATTTAAAAGTTTTTAAATTCAAGAAATCAAAAAGTTCTTAACAATAAGAGGAAAAAAACAAAAAAGAGAAGAAGAGAAAAAGAGAGAAGAAAAATGGGAAATAGAGTAAGAAGGGAGTTGTAAGTAAAAGGCATAGGCTAAGAAAATGATATTATTGCTGTAAAGAGAAATGATGTAAAATAGCAGTTTTAAAGTTTACAGGTCTTAACATACCTTTGATGTGCAAAGGTAAGGAGTTGCATAACCTAATGGTGTGAATGAAAAACAGTCGAGAGGAATTAAGGTAATTAAAATTAGGAATGTTAATGTTGAATGGCAAAATCGCATCATCACCTCCCCGTGGTGCCCGCTGGATAGCTATCTGATAGTGAACTAACGATGAGCGTATGCTGAGTCTGACGATATATGGGTATATATATGGGTACTGACATCGGTGTATCCGGCCTCTTGTCCTAGAGGTACAAAAAAAAGGATCTGGCCCTCCAGGTTGGGGGTTGTGCCGTCGGGTTAACTTCCCTACCACGTAAAAAACCTTCGGTTACGAAGCAACCAACAGCCTCGGATACGGATGAATTTACTGTTGACGACCCAAGCAAACGTAAAAAGGACAACGATCTTCGTGTCTGCACGTGGAATGTTAGGTCCCTCTACAAACCACGTGCAGCCGAACAACTTGCGGAGGCCCTAGAGTGTCTCAAAGCAGACATTACCGCCATCCAAGCAGTGCGATGGGATGGGCCGGGCAAAAGGAGTATGAAAAACTGCGACATCTACTACGGCGATTGCTACAGACAAAAAGGACAGCGTCTATTCGGGTGCGGATTTGTTATTGGAGACAGACTTAGGCAAGAAGTCTTGAGTTTCCGGCATGTGAACGAGCGCCTTATGACTATCCGTATCAAGGCTAAATTTGCCAACATTAGCCTAATATGCGTTCACGCCCCTCATGAGGAGAAGGACGACGCGACAAAGGACGACTTCTACCAGCTCTTGGACAAGACGTATGAGCAATGCCCTAGCCACGACGTTAAAATTATCCTAGGTGATTTCAACGCAAAGTTAGGAAGAGAGGACGTCTTTAGTAGCATGATCGGAAAGCACAGCCTGCACGACAACACTTCCGACAACGGACTCAGGCTAATCGACTTTGCGGCGGGGCGAAACTTTGTCGTAGCTAGTACGCGGTACCCACGTCTCGACATTCACAAAGGAACATGGCTCTCCTTTGATCGAAAAATCCTCAACCAAATCGATCACATTGCGATCGACGCAAGGCACTCTTCTAGTATTCTGGGTGTCCGGACTTTCCGAGGAGCCAACGTGGACTCGGATCACTACCTAGTTGTAGCCAAGGTACGGATGCGGATATCCAGAACGGAGCGAAATCAACGAAATACTGTGAGGAAATTTGACGTCGAAAAGCTACAATCGCAAGAGACCGCCAGAACCTTTGCCGATCGTGTTTCTTCTAATCTTAATCTAAGTCCTATGCCGCCAGCAGCAAATGCGGAAGACCAGTGGCAGAGTTGCCAACAAGCCATCAGAGATGCCGCCTCTGATGTACTGGGTTTCTCTCGCCCACCACAACGAAACCCCTGGTTTTATGAGGAATGCAGGGCAAGCACATGCAGCAAAACAAGAGGCGTACAAAGCGGCGCTTCATAGAAGGACTAGAGCTGCTTACGAGCTCTACGTGCGCAGGAGAAAAGAGGAACATCGACTTCTCAGAAAGAAGAAAAAAGAGCATGAGAAGCGCTCGATCGAGGAGATTGAGAGACTCTATTGCAGGAATAATGTTCGAAAATTTTACCAAAGGGTAAAAAGAACATGCCAGGGTATCAAAGCCAGAACAGAAGACTGCAGGGACGAAAATGGCAACATAGTAGTGGAATCGCAGTCGGTGCTGAGGATATGGAAGGAACACTTCTGCAGACTGTTAAACGGCGATGATGACCAATATTCCGCTGTCAGGCAGAATGAGCCATTCAACAGTGACGATGGCAGTCAAGTTTCCCGTCAACCTGATCAGAATGACGTGAGGATAGCGATATCTAAACTCAAATCCAACAAAGCTGGACTTGCCGCTGAACTTTTCAAGGCAGGAGGAGATGATTTGGTAAGGAGCATGCACCAGCTCATCTGTAAAATCTGGTCGGACGAAAGTATGCCCGATGAATGGAACCTCAGCATCGTTTGCCCGATCCTGAAGAAAGGAGACCCTCTGAACTGCGCCGATTACAGAGGTATCAACATCGCATATAAAATCCTGTCTGCCGTATTATGTGAACGCCTAAAACCGACCGTCAACAACCTGATAGGTCCTTATCAGTGCGGTTTCAGGCCGGGAAAGTCCACCATTGACCAAATATTCACACTACGGCAGATCTTGGAAAAAACCAATGAATATAAAATCGATACGCACCACCTCTTTATCGATTTCAAAGTTGCCTATGATAGCGTGTATAGAGACGAGTTATACAGAGCCATGTCTAGTCTTGGCATCCCTGCCAAGCTCGTCCGTTTGTGCAGAATGACGATGGAGAACTCTCGCTGCTCCATCAAAGTCGGTAAGAACATCACCGAACCATTCGATGTCAGGAAAGGTCTTAGACAAGGCGACGCGCTATCATGCGATCTCTTTAATATAGTACTTGAGAGAATTGTACGAAACTCACAAGCCAACACCGGAGGTACAATCTTTTACAAGTCTGTACAACTACTCGCTTATGCCGATGACATTGACATAAACGGAAGAACTCAGCGAGCCGTCAATGGGGCATTTACGAGTATTGAGATCGAGGCAGCAAAGATGGGTCTAGTGGTCAATGAAAGCAAAACAAAATATATGCTGTCTACAAAAAAGGACACCCAACATCGGCGTCTTGGACAGAACGCCACAATAGACAGATATAATTTTGAGGTAGTAAAGGATTTTGTCTACCTAGGCTCTATGGTGAACTCCGCAAATGACATCAGTAGGGAGATCACACGAAGAAGTACTCTTGCCAATCGTTGTTTCTATGGGCTAAAACGGCAATTGAGTAGCAAAGCCCTATCTCGAACTACTAAGGTAGCTCTTTATAAGACACTAATCATCCTAGTCCTGCTGTATGGCGCAGAGGCATGGGCTTTGACAAAACCGGATGAGGATGCCCTTGGTTATTTCGAGAGAAAAGTTCTTCGAGCGATCTTTGGTCCCGTCTGCATAGACGGTGAGTGGAGGAGAAGGTACAATGCCGAGCTATACGGCATGTACAAGGACATCGACTTAGCCAGAAGAGTTCACATACAGCGACTAAGATAGCTGGGTCATTTAGAGCGGATGGAGCCCAACGTTCCCGCTAAGAAAGTTTTCGAATCCACCCCGGATGGACGACGCAGTAGAGGAGGACCTCGCGGTAGGTGGCGCAAACAAGTGGAGGGGACCTCAACCAACTTGGCGTGCGCAACTGGAGGCAGCTGGCTCGTAATCGTGCTAGCTGGAGAGGTTTGTTGGTTGAGGCCCAGGTCCACCCCGGACCGTAGCGCCATCTAAGTAAGTAAGTAATGTTGAATGCTCTACGAGAACGAGAGAATTTTAGTTTAGAAAATAGATAGGATGGTGATTTCGATATTATAATTTTATGTAGGCATATACAATTTCTCGCATTCATATGATGTTGTAATGAACAGCCAAGTAGATTTCTGGAATATATTGAAATTCGATCGTACCTGCGCAGTCCATGAATATAACGAACTGCATCATTAAAGGCTACTTGAAACTTATGCAGTGAAAGTGAATCAAGGTAACAGTAGACCACTTCGGCATAAGTAATAATGGGTGAAATAAGCGTTCGTACTAGTCTTCGACGAGTTTCACTAGGCGTAAAACTAGCAGTCATCCAAAGTTTGCGCAAACATCCGTAAACGCGACGTATGACCAAGTTTACATGATTGTAGCAGGACAGGCTACGATTAATAGCAAACCCGAGTGTCGTAGCAGACTCTACGAACATCAATTTAGTATCAGAAAGCTATATGTCTGGAACAAGATAATGTTCAAATGATCTTTTGGAGATAGCTATGGCTTGAGACTTAGTTGGATTTAAAAGTAGTCCGTTATCCACGGTCCAGTTGCTGATAGAAACCAAATCCTCATTAAGTCGTAATGCCAGTTCATCGATGTTATTCATAGGTCGGGAAAGGTAGAGTTGGACATCATCTGCATATGGATGAACGGAGACATGAGTGCATACCAGAGGCAAATCATTGATGAACATACAGAACAAGATAGGCCCCAAGATTGAACCCTGGGGCACACCTTGTTTGAGGGACTTTAGTTTTTTTTTTTTTTATAATTTGCGCGCACTCAAAGGGTTATGAATACCTTTAACATGTTTACACACAGTGCGGGCGTTGGAAAGGATGGATAGAGAGAGAGAGAGAAAGATTTGTTGGTGTAGTGGTTCTTGAAGCTCAGTTGTTTATGCTTCAGCTATTCTCCGGGGGTGGCGTCCAGATAACTGGGGAGATTTTTGTTACTATTGTCATTGCTTCTGATTCACAGTACTTTTTTCCCGATGATCGATGTCAAGGGCAAATCGTCATCAACAGAGCGAAACATTTTTCCAGCCACATGACCAAGCTACTGCCAGTGTTATGCCTTCGCAGTAGTGTTCACACAAGCTTTCGCAAATGATCGGACTGACTTTGTATATTTCATGAGAAATAAATAAATGCTTGCTGACATCAGGATTTGAACATGAACCTTTAGCGTGGCAATTGACGATGTTACCACTACACCATTGCCACCCTCGAGCCATAGTCTCGAGCATCTTTCTCCAATAACGACTCTTTGCGATCTGTTAGACAGGAAGCTGCTTACTAGCCTCACCGCCCTTTCACAGAAGCAGTTGCAGTTTCCAGCAGAGAATGCGATGATTAACTTTGTCACAAGCCTGAGAAATCCAGCAAGCAAAACAAAATGACAAAACCCTTATCAAATTCCTGTCTGATGTCGTCCAGGATATTAACCATTGCAGTCGCAGTCGAGCAGCTATGGCTACTTCAAAATCCAGATTGAAACGGATTCAATAAGGAATTCACAGATAAGTGATTTTGTATTTGCTTTGCCAGCACTCTCTCAAAGACCTTCGACAAGCACGGCAAAATGCTAATGAGCCTAAAATCTTTAGCCATTGTAGAACTTGAGTTTTTAGCAATGGGAATCACCTTAGCACATTTCCAAGCCTGGGGAAAAGTTGATGTCATGATGCAGGAGTTGATAATATGCGTCAGATGGTTAATGATTTGAAGTAAAATAATTTTGATAAAGCGAAGTGCCACCGCCGTCTTCACCAATAGCATTAGACTTAATAGATGCAACGATGCAAATTATTTCACTCTCCGTTACAATATCAAATTCAGCTTGTTGTTGTATGGAAATAACAGGCCTGGCGTCAAAATCAAAGCTATTAGTTGCTACATCACTCGAAAGAAAGTAGTTGTTGAGATCGTCCGGATCTAAAGCACAAACGTTACTGTTCTTGGAGCTCATCCCAATCGGTCGAAGATTTCTCCACAGTACTTTAGGGGGTAGTGCGGTGTTTATCTTAGAGGAGTAATAATTTCTTTTAGACTCCCGTACAATGCATGTCGCGTAATTGCGTGCAATTTTATATGCGTTCCAGTTTGATGTGGAGCTGTTTTGTCTCCATTTCCTGTAAAGCCTGTTTCTACTTTTAAGCGCACTTAGAACTTCCGATGTAAGCCAGGGGCAGCTTTTATTACGAATAGACACTGTTTTTGTGGGTACAAACTGGTTATAAAGGTGACTAATAAACTGTTGAAAATATTTCAGTTTTTCATTGGGATCAGCACTGTGCCTACAATATTCCCAAGGAACTGAGTATGTTGCAACATGTAAGGAGTTTAGATCAATTGAACCAAAATCTCTAAAGCTGAATGACATCGGACTACTATTATGTGAGAGTAAAATATCATAAGTGCAAAAAAGCAAATCGTGCTCAGAGACACCTTCTAAAGAGAGTTGGTCATAATGGAGAATTGATGAAATATCAGATACCATAATAAGGTCGAGTACGCTGGGTGGTGCATTGGGACGGAAACAAGTAGGGTTGGAGTTTTTTACAATTGAAAGACCAAGGGATGAAGCAAAGTCGTTTATTTGGTGAGCGCGTGAGTCTTTCTTTAACAACCTCGCGTTAAAGTCCCCAGAAACGATGATATTATCACAAATTGCTGAGAACTCGGAAAGTCCAGAAAAAAATGGTTCGGGGAAAAATCTACGGTCAGGATTGTAACAGCATGCGACCAAACATTTGTGACAACCATCATATAGCTCTAAAATTATATATTCTACATCCGAGTTATTGGATTTACAAACTAATTTGCAATTAAGGGATGACTTGCAATAAATTGCAACCCCTCCGCCAATAGTGTTAGTTACTCTATCATTACGAAAAAGACTATAATTCTCTATTTTATACATGCTATCTGGAATATATGATTTGAACCAAGTCTCATCAATACAAATACCGTAAAAAATCAAGGACAGAATTTGTTTGGAAAGGCATTCCTTGATATAAATTGCAGATGTCATGTCTCTCTGTTTTTAAGACTACAACTGGAAATTGCCTGCTAGACCATCGCCTTCTTTGCAAGTTTGTCAGCATTATTGTATTTATATTTTTTAGCAACATTACCACGCTTAGTTGAAACATAAAACTTTTGACTTGGTAATTGGTAGCCGCTCTTTATAATGCTTCGAGTTATAATGATTATGATGCAATCATCGTTACGGAATCCTGGCTATATAGTGGGATTATGTCTACAGAAGTCTTCGATAACAGAAATTATATTGTCTTTCCTCCGTTGCAAAACAGTTGATGAACGTGGAGGGGGACGTTTTATTACCATTCGCTCCTCCTTTCCTGCAAGCTGATCGATTTACCAACAGAATGTGTTGAACAACTCTGCGTAGCAATCAATGTTAACTGTGCGGAAAGAACATTGTATTTCATAGAAAGTTATGTACCGCCACATAGTAGTTTAGAATTGTATGAACTTGTGCGCGCCACCTACGGCGATGATTCCCTCTACTGCGTCGTCCCTCGGGGTTAGATTCGAAGACTTTGCGGGCCGGAGCGTTGGTGTCCATTCGCTCTACATCAGGGCTGTAAAAGAATGCAATCATTGCGGAATGCATTCACTGAAGTCATACTAAGAATTCACGTGGACTTGTTTCAATTCAATGACTTCAACTTAGAAAAAATAAATCACCATTCATTTTGAAGTCATGATTTAGCATCATTTTTTGCAATCATAATGTTGAAGTCAAAATGAATGCAATCATTTTGAATGCTCTGCACTCATTGAAGTCACCTTGAAGTCACTAGCATTCATTGCATTCACTTGAAGTCATTGAAGTCTGAAGTCTTTGAAGTCATCTGAAGTCATTGAAGTCTTTTAATTCATTGAAGTCATCTAAAGTCGTTGAAGTCTTTTACTCGCGAACCTCAAACCAGGGGTTTCGCGGTGGTGGACGAGCGAGACCCAGCACATCAGTCGCGGCGTTTCTGATGGCATGTTGGCAGCGTTGCCACTGGTCTTCTGCACTTGATGCTGGGGGTATAGGGATGATTGAGAGATTTCGGGATACGCGTTCAGCGAAGAGTCTGGCGGTCTCTTGCGATTGTAGCTTTTCGACGTTAAATTTTCTCACAGTGATTCTTCTTTGTTGCTCAGTTTGGGATATCCGAATTTGTACCTTGGCTACAACAAGGTAATGATCAGAGTCTATGTTGGCCGCTCGGAAGGTCCGTACATCCAGAATACTGAAGGCATGCCTTGCGTCGATCGCAATATGATCAACTTGGTTGATCGTTACATGATCATTGGACCGCCATGTCTGCTTATGAATGTCGAGATGAGGAAACCATGTGCTTGCTATGGTGACATTTCGCTCCACAGTGAAATCAATTAGCCTTAGTCCGTTATCAGACCTGGTTTCGTGTAGGCTATGCTTACCGACTGCCCTACCAAAGACGTCCTCCTTTCCTATTTTGGCGTTAAAATCGCCAAATTGGATTGTATTGTATTGGAACGGCGCTGCAAAACAAATAAAAAAAACTTATCTAGCAATTGACAACAAAGGAACATGCTTGCACCTGCATGGTGTTCATTTGCAACTGGTTCATTTGACCGCATTTACCTAAACTAACCTAAATAAGAAAATTAAACAAAATCGTTAAAGCTCTTTCGAGAAAATCTACTTTTTACAAAAAAGGCCCCAAGTAAATGGAGTTTATTTTGGGGCGAGAACCAAATTTCTATTTAGATTTGAGGTTTGAACTCACAGAACCCAGATATTAAGTTGGACTTAAAGAGTCGTCCAGCCATTAAAACACCAGAAGTACAGACAGACGGACAGATTTAAGAAAATTTACGAGTTTCCTACAGTAATATCAAAATTGATTAAACTTTCGAATTCAAAGGTTTTCGTGAACATAATAATACCCTACAGGAACTATAGGTGCAGGTAAAAAGACAAATTTATTAAATGTACATTTTTTCTAAAACATGTAAGAAGATTGAAAGTTAACAAAATGACGTCCATTTAAAAACAGGTCTCGACATAAGGGTTCGGAACATTGGCGTTCGTTTGAAACTGGTTCAGATTTTTCAAAAGCAGAAAAAAATCGTTAAAGTGCATTTTTTCAAGAAGTGATATTTTAAAAACATTCCATAACTTGGTATACCATGTCCTTGCATGGCGGTGGTGTAGTATCAACGTCATCGATTGCCGCGCTAATGGTTCATGGTTGCGAAGGTTGTTTGCTCTGTTTGATGATTGATATGCCTATGACATCAGGTGCTGGGAAATAAAAATACTATGAGAAACAAAGACAAAATAAGAAAACTAATCCTTCCAGTTATTTGAAGCCTAATATCTCAATTTCAAGTCACTACACTAATCTGTCTCTCTCTCTCTGTCTATCCTTTTGGAAAGGATAGATAGAGAGAAAGACTTGGTGTAGTGGTTTGAAGCTCAGTTGTTTATGCTTCCGAGAAACTCCGGGGGTGGCGTCCGGATAACTGGGGAGATTTTTATTATTTTTGTCTTTGCTTCTGATACAGTTATTTTATGAAGATAGTAGCAAGAACCTAAAAACCACTTAACTCCGTATGAGTAAAAAAAAAAACAAGAAAATTACCATATTATATTTTTATTTACAATTCAATTCAGAGCTGTAAAGGAACGCAATCATTTGCTCATGTAATTCTTTTGACTTCACTTAGAAATGTTTCAACTCAATGACTTTAATTGTGACTTCAACTAAAAAATAATAAATCACCATTCATTTTGAAGTCATGACTGGAGCAATCATTTTTAGCAATAAAAATCTTGGAGTCAAAAGAATACAATCTTTTTGATTGCTCCGCATTGAAGTCACTTTGAAGTAACTTACTTTCGCTGAATGCATTCACTTGATTTAAATCTTTGGAGTCATTGAATGTATTCAGATGATTTGTAATCATTGAATGCATTCAGTCGATTTGAAGTCATTGAAGTCACTGAATTCGTCGAATCCACTCTACGTTAATTCGCTTCATCAGTGAACAAAATAACAGTTGAATTTTGACTAAAGTTTTGTGGTAGGTATATACTCTACATACACAATTTATTTACAGTAGGCGTGCTTTGGTGCGAATTATGCAAAGTAAAGTAAAAGCTTCCTACCAAAACGATTCACAGTCAGTCTGGTTTAAAAGCTGTTTTTAATATTTGAAAATTAGTGCTCGCTATCAGCCTCTGAAACTCTAAAAAAATCTTCTCAGTGGCCTCTGAAATTGATTGTTTCAAACTATGCACTCACTTTTGACTGAACATAAAAGCTAAAGTAGTTGCCAGTCATTTTTTGTTGTTGTACTCCGAGCTACATTTTCCTTTACTGAGAATTACTGAGTAGCGACGTCTCACCAAAACACGTCTAATACCGACCTGATGCAATCGTATGGGTGTTAAAATTCAAGTATTATTTTTTTTATTAATGAAACAAACTTACGTTGAGTGAATTCGACGAATTCAGTGCCTTCAAAGACTTCAATGATTTCAAATCGACTGAATGCATTCAATGGCTTCGAAGATGTCGATGACTTCAAATGACTTCTAATCGACTGAGTGGATTCAATGACTTCGAAGACTTCAATCGAGTAAATGCAGTCAGTGAGAGTAAGTGACTTACTTCGTGACTTAATTTTTTTTATTTTTTATTTCTTTTAAGTTGAACTCAAAACTTAAGTCATTGGATTGAAACATGTTCATAACCATGGACATAGACCCTGTTTAGATGTTAACTGGTAAGTGCGCTATGTCGTTAGTTTTTGGGTGAGAAGAGTGACTCTTTACTTCTCACTCTTCTCACCCCAAAAACTATTCGACATAGTGCACTCATCAGTTAACGTCTAAACAGGGTCATACTATATATGGACTGCTATTAGCCAACTTCGCGTTGGTTCCAACGTTAGCGCTAACTCTCTTGATTCGGAGCGGAAAAAAATGGAAACTCACACTTGTTTGAAATTTCGTTGGATGCAGTTGGGTGTACAAAGACAGT
The DNA here is from genome assembly GCA_945910035.1 of Brachypalpus laphriformis. Taxonomy (NCBI): domain Eukaryota; kingdom Metazoa; phylum Arthropoda; class Insecta; order Diptera; family Syrphidae; genus Brachypalpus; species Brachypalpus laphriformis. The sequence goes on from OX246756.1 coordinate 44,903,878, forward strand.
GTTCTCATTGACATATTACATACAAAATTGATTCGTAATAAATATACGAATATTGTGCAACTTATGGGGCAATCAAATGCATATATATAACAATTTTTTATTAAAATTTTGTTGGTTCCATCTATCAGTAATTATTTGAACTAGCATATTTTGCTGGTGACATCTGTTGTAAACAATGCCTCAACAATTTGAATTTCAACCGTTTTACTTAGCAAATCCAATCACACCCAAGAGATTTCTCTACCATTCTATGGAGAAATTCAAGATAGTTGACAGTTTTTCCACATTTTTTCGCTACGAACCAAGAGGGCTAGTTATGTTGGCGTCATTTTTTGGGCAGAGATTGTATGGAGCTGACATTTCACTACCAGTTCATATATAGTATGTCAATGTCCATAACATTTTATAGTACGACTTCAGGGATGTCGTTCGCTGCTCAAACGATTTGCACGCTGTCCGTCTATTTCCATTACACGTGATCGCGTAGTTCATCTGCGATTTCTTTAGTTTCGCTGTGATCATTGATCTTGGCTTTTATTTACTCTTGCAGCTTTTTGGCTAAGCTATGCCGCTTGTCTTCGTGGCATCGTATTATTTTATTTATTTCCTTGGTGAATGATTAACTACGATTGGAAGATGTACTTACTATATGCATAGTGAATAGTTTTTAGTTATTTGTAAATTTACTTACGCTGTTTGGTTAGTATCGTCGTTCTCGTTGTATTTTGTTGTTCTTTTTGTATTCGTAAAGTATGCTATCGTGCGGCGTGAGAAATGTCATTGTGGTGTTGGTTGTCATTTTCTGCTTCATTTGCCAATTTAGGGGCACCTATCGTGAAGTGATTGTACTATGTGCATAACTTTCCTCTCTTCAAAACATGCTTTATGTCTCAATTGGTCGAGTAGCTTCGAAAACACACACACAAAAAGAAATTAATTTCTATATAATGCATAAGATAAATAATTCTAATAATAGTTTATTTCTATTGTGAAATAGTATTCAAATATGATGAAACATATTAAGTTAAAAAGAAAGTTCAATATACAGTATATTGGGTGGTACTAATACAAATTAGTAATTGCTTGAAGATAAATCTCGTAGCAAAGCAAATCCATAAAGCAATTGCTCAAATCAGTATGAATAAAAGACTTTACTTAACGAATATTCGAACTTAGCAATTGCTTGGCATTTGGCATCAAACGGCATGTCAAAAACCGAAAAACCATATAAAACGGAATGAAATCACCATACGCTGGTGTGCAATATCTGGACGGTAATTATTCTCACTTCTTGTGGTTTTATTGGCATGTTTTGTTGTGTGTCTTTGCTTAATTAGATGAAGACGATACGGCATCAGCATCTGCATACATCGCCAAGTGCATTGAAATCAGCACGCCACCGTCTGAATTTTCAGGCAACAATTGGTGTGCCAAATAATCCATATTTATTTTTTTCAAATATAGCATTTGCTAAATTTTGTTTTTTTATCATACGAAAGTAAGCAAATTCTGAGGATGTAGAGTGCAGAACACAAAATATGATGGATTCCCTACAGCGAAATTGCTTAAAGGCTAAATCACTGCTAGGTGCTTGAAAAGGCCGTCAACAACACGCCAAAGAAACATGATGGTGGAGTGACGAAGCGAAGGAAGTGATAAGTGAGAAGAAAGCGGTTTTCAAAGCTTGGTCAAAGTACTTACTTACTTACTTAGATGGCGCTACAGTCCGGGGTGGACCTGGGCCTCAACCAACAAACCTCTCCAGCCAGCACGGTTACGAGCCAGCTGCCTCCAGTTGCGCACGCCAAGTTGGTTGAGGTCCCTCTCCACTTGTTTGCGCCACCTACCGCGAGGTCGTCCTCTACTGCGCCGTCCGTCCGGGTTGGATTCGAAGACTTTCTTAGCGGGAAGGTTGGGCTCCATCCGCTCTAAATGACCCAGCCATCTTAGTCGCTGTATGTGAACTCTTCTGGCTAAGTCGATGTCCTTGTACAGGCCGTATAGTTCGGCATTGTACCTTCTCCTCCACTCACCGTCTATGCAGACGGGACCAAAGATCGCTCGAAGAACTTTTCTCTCGAAATAACCAAGGGCATCCTCATCCGGTTTTTTCAAAGCCCATGCCTCTGCGCCATACAGCAGGACTGGGATGATTAATGTCTTATAAAGAGTTACCTTAGTAGTTCGAGATAGGGCTTTGCTACTCAATTGCCGTTTTAGCCCATAGAAACAACGATTGGCAAGAGTAATTCTCCGAGTGATCTCTCCACTCATGTCATTTGCGGAGCTGACCATAGAGCCTAGGTAGACAAAATCCTTTACTACCTCAAAATTGTATCTGTCTATTGTGGCGTTCTGCCCAAGACGCCGATGTTGGGTGTCCTTTTTTGTAGACAGCATATATTTTGTTTTGCTTTCATTGACCGCTAGACCCATCTTTGCTGCCTCGATCTCAATACTCGTAAATGCCCCATTGACGGCCCGCTGAGTTCCTCCGATTATGTAAATGTCATCGGCATAAGCGAGTAGTTGTACAGACTTGAAGAAGATTGTACCTCGTACCTCCGGGGTTGGCTTGTGAGTTTCGTACAATTCTCTCAAGTATTATGTTAAAGAGATCGCATGATAGCGCGTCGCCTTGTCTAAGACCTTTCCTGACATCGAACGGTTCGGTGATGTTCTTACCGACTTTGATGGAGCAGCGAGAGTTCTCCATCGTCATTCTGCACAAACGGACGAGCTTGGCAGGGATGCCAAGACTAGACATGGCTCTGTATAACTCGTCTCTATACACGCTATCATAGGCAACTTTGAAATCGATGAAAAGGTGGTGCGTATCGATTTTATATTCATGGGTTTTTTCCAAGATCTGCCGTAGTGTGAATATTTGGTCAATGGTGGACTTTCCAGGCCTGAAACCGCACTGATAAGGACCTATCAGGTTGTTGACGATCGGTTTTAGGCGTTCACATAGTACGGCAGACAGGATCTTATATGCGATATTTAGGAGACTTATACCTCTGTAGTTGGCGCAGTTCAGAGGGTCTCCTTTCTTCAGGATCGGGCAAACGATGCTGAGGTTCCATTCATCGGGCATACTTTCGTCCGACCAGATTTTACAGATGAGCTGGTGCATGCTCCTTATCAACTCATCTCCTCCTGCCTTGAAAAGTTCAGCGGCAAGGCCGTCGGCTCCAGCAGCTTTGTTGGATTTGAGTTTAGATATCGCTATCCTCACTTCATTCTGATCGGGTTGACGGGAAACTTGACTGCCATCGTCACTGTTGAATGGCTCATTCTGCCTGACAGCGGAATATTGGTCATCATCGCCGTTTAACAGTCTGCAGAAGTGTTCCTTCCATATCCTCAGCACCGACTGCGATTCCACTACTATGTTGCCATTTTCGTCCCTGCAGTCTTCTGTTCTGGCTTTGATACCCTGGCATGTTCTTTTTACCCTTTGGTAAAATTTTCGAACATTATTCCTGCAATAGAGTCTCTCAATCTCCTCGATCGAGCGCTTCTCATGCTCTTTTTTCTTCTTTCTGAGAAGTCGATGTTCCTCTTTTCTCCTGCGCACGTAGAGCTCGTAAGCAGCTCCTTCTATGCAGCGCCGTTTTGTACGCCTCTTGTTTTGCTGCATGTGCTTGCCGGCATTCCTCATCAAACCAGGGGTTTCGTTGTGGTGGGCGAGAGAAACCCAGTACATCAGAGGCGGCATCTCTGATGGCTTTTTGGCAACGCTGCCACTGGTCTTCCGCATTTGCTGCTGGCGGCATAGGACTAAGATTGAGATTAGAAGAAACACGATCGGCAAAGGTTCTGGCGGTCTCTTGCGATTGTAGCTTTTCGACGTCAAATTTCCTCACAGCATTTCGTTGATTTCGCTCCGTTGTGGATATCCGCATCCGTACCTTGGCTACAACTAGGTAGTGATCCGAGTCCACGTTGGCTCCTCGGAAAGTCCGGACACCCAGAATACTGGAAGAGTGCCTTGCGTCGATCGCAATGTGATCGATTTGGTTGACGATTTTTCGATCAAAGGAGAGCCATGTTCCTTTGTGAATATCGAGACGTGGGAACCGCGTACTAGCTACAACAAAGTTTCGCCCCGCCGCAAAGTCGATTAGCCTAAGTCCGTTGCCGGAAGTGTTGTCGTGCAGGCTGTGCTTTCCGACCACGCTACTAAAGACTTCCTCTCTTCCTAGCTTTGCGTTAAAGTCGCCTAGGATAATTTTAACGTCGTGGCTAGGGCATTGCTCATACGTCTTGTCCAAGAGCTGGTAGAAGTCATCCTTTGTCGCGTCGTCCTTCTCCTCGTGAGGGGCGTGAACGCATATTAGGCTAATGTTGGCAAATTTAGCCTTGATACGGATAGTCATGAGGCGCTCGTTCACATGCCGGAAACTCAAGACTTCTTGCCTAAGTCTGTCTCCAATGACAAATCCGCACCCGAATAGACCCTGTCCTTTTTGTCTGTAGCAATCGCCGTAGTAGATGTCGCAGTTTTTCATACTCCTTTTGCCCGGCCCATCCCATCGCACTTGGATGGCGGTAATGTCTGCTTTGAGACACTCTAAGGCCTCCGCAAGTTGTTCGGCTGCACGTGGTTTGTAGAGGGACCTAACATTCCATGTGCAGACACGAAGATCGTTGTCCTTTTTACGTTTGCATGGGTCGTCAACAGTAAGATCATCCGTATCCGAGGCTGTTGGTTGCTTCGTAACCAAAGGTTTTTTACGGTAGGGAAGTTAACCCGACGGCACAACCCCCAACCTGGAGGGCCAGATCCTTTTTTTGTACCCCTAAGACAAGAGGCCGGATACACCGATGTCAGTAACCCACTTCGGGGATATGAGCGCTGCCGTTGGCCCATTAAGGGTTCATCCGCCACCATCTCTTTTTTAATACCCTGACGTAGTATTGAAAATCCTTACAGACCTCAGCTCCAAATATGTTGAAGTAGCTCCAGTAAGGTTTCCGCTGGTCTGTAGACGTCACCGTTGATTCCATCGAGAGAATTCGTCCGCCGCACGTCCTCCTTCTGAGGACCTCTTGCTAGACTTCTGAGACGCATATTTCAGCCGATCAGGTCAACAAGAGATGCCTCGTCCGGTTAAACATATGCGCGCTGAAGTTCACCCAGATGTGCTTATGCAGGTCTGAGTGTTCAGCTGCACATATATCGCCAGACTCAGCATACGCTCATCGTTAGTTCACTATCAGATAGCTATCCAGCGGGCACCGCGTGGAGGTGATGATGCGATTTTGCCCACCAAGCTTGGTCAAAGTGCCCCTCTAATAATAGAGACTGGTCAAACGGTAGTGCATGCGATCATATGAAAACACAAACGTTTTCATTCAGCTGAGGCCTACCAACTCCTACTCTCAACCTCCACGCGGTGACAGCCGGGTGCCTAGTACCTTAATCCAAGAAATGGGTAACAAACCCCGTTTGGCGGATTCTTGGTGGCAGCAGATGAGAGAGGGGGGAAGAGTGCTTTTCTCACTAGAGCACTTCTTCCTGTTCCAGGCGGCAGCGGACGAATTCCCTAGACGGAGTCAACGGTGGCGTCTATAGTTCCAGTTAGGTTGAACTTAGTGAATACCATGCGCGAGCTGCTTCGACGTATTCGGATCACAGGTCGGCAAGGAATTTCCAATGTTAGTCAGGACATTGGAATAGAGATGGTGCCGGTTGAGCCTTTAATGGGCCAACGGCAGCGCTCATACTCCCGTAGTGGACTACTGGCACCGATGTACCCGGCCCCTCGTCCTAGGGGAATAATTAAGGAACTGCCCCTCCAGGTTGGGGGTTATCCCGTCGGGATAACTTCCCTACCACGTAAAAAACCTATGGTTCCGAAACAACCAAAAGCCTCGGATAAGGAGGACTCAAATGATGACGACCCCAGCAAACGAAATAAGGACAACGACCTTCGGATCTGTACGTGGAATGTTCTGTCCCTTTACAGACCATGTGCAGCCGAACAACTAGCAGAGACCCTAGACTGCTATAAAGCAGATAATATCGCCATCCAGGAAGTGCGATGGGATGGGCCGGGCAAAAAGAGGATAAAAAACGGTGACATCTACTACGGTGATTGCTACAGAGGCAACAGGCAACGCTTATTCGGATGCGGATTTGTTATACGCGGCAGACTTAGGCAAGAAGTCTTAAGCTTCCGACACGTTAGCGAGCGTATTATGACTATCCGGATCAAGGCTAAATTCGCTAACATAAGCCTAATATGTGCTCAGGCCCCCACGGACGAAAAGGACCCTGCCACGAGTGTTGCTATGAGCTCCTCGACAAAACATACGAGCAATGTCCTAAATACGACGTTAAAATCGTATTGGGCGATTTTAACGCCAAAATAGGAAAGGAGGACGTCTTTGGTAGGGCAGTCGGTAAGCGTAGCCTACACGACACCACGTCTGATAACGGACTAAGGCTAATTAATTTCGCTGTGGAGCGAAATGTCACCATAGCAAGCACATGGTTTCCTCATCTCGATATTCATAAGCAGACATGGCGGTCCAATGATCATGTAACGATCAACTAAGTTGATCATATTGCGATCGACGCAAGGCATGCCTCCAGTATTCTGGATGTCCGGACCTTCCGAGCGGCCAACATAGATTTGGATCATTACCTTGTTGTAGCCAAGGTACGAATTCGGATATTCCAATCTGAACAACAAAGAAGAATTACTTACTACAATCGCAAGAGACCGCCAGACTCTTCGCTGAACGCGTATCCCGAAATCTCTCAATCACCCCTTTGCCGCCAGCATCAAGTACCGAAGACCAGTGGCAATGCTGCCAACATGCCATCAGAAACGCCGCGACTGATGTGCTGGGTCTCGCTCGCCCACCACCGCGAAACCCTTGGTTTGACGAAGAATGCCGGTGAGTGCATGCAGCCAAACAAGAGGCATACAAAGCGGCGCTGCAGCGGAAGGCGAGAGCTGCTCGTGAGCTCTACGAGCAAAAGAGACAGGAAGAACATCGGCTTCTCCAAAAGAAGAAGAAAGAGCATGAGAAGCGCGCGTTTGAGAATATCGAGAGTCTATACTCCAGGAACAATGTACGGAAGTTTTACCAAAAGGTAAAAAGAACGTGTCAGAGAAGTAATACCCGTACAGAAACCTGTAGAGATGAAAATGGAAACATCGTAGTAGAATCACAGTCGGTGCTGAGAATATGGGAAAACTACTTCTGCAGACTGTATAACGGTGACGAAGACCAACATGCCGCTGTCAGGCAGAATGAATCATTCAACACAGACGATGATAGTCAAAATCTCCGTCCACCTGACCAAAACGAAGTGAGGATAGCAATATCCAAGCTAAAATCCAACAAGGCTGCTGGACCTGACGGCTTACCGGCCGAACTTTTCAAGGCAGCTGGTGATGAATTGGTAGAGTGCATACACCAACTCATTGCTAATATTTGGTCAGACGAGTGTATGCCTGATGAATGGAATCTCAGCATCGTTTGCCCGATCCACAAGAAAGGAGACCCCCTCAACTGCGCCAATTATAGAGGCATCAGTCTCCTCAACATCGCATATAAGATCTTTTCTGCGATATTGTGTGAACGCCTGAAACCTGTTATCAACAGCCTGATTGGACCCTATCAGTGCGGTTTCAGGCCAGGAAAGTCCACCATCGATCAAATCTTCACACTTCGGCAGATCCTGGAGAAAACCCAAGAATTCCAAATCGATACTCACCACCTCTTTATCGATTTTAAGGCCGCCTAAAGAAGAGATTTATAGAGCCATGTCTAGTTTTGACATCCCTGCCAAACTTGTCCGTCTGTGCAGGCTGACGATGGAGAACGCTCGCTGCTCCATCAAGGTCAGTAATGACCTCACCGAGACCTTTGATGTCAAAAAAGGCTTTGGACAAGGTGACGCGCTGTCATGTGACTTCTTTAATATTGTACTTGAACGGATTGTGCGCAACTCACAAGCCAACACCGGAGGCACAATCTATTACAAGTCTGTACAACTGCTTGCTTACGCCGACGATATAGACATTATCGGAAGAACTCAGCGGGCTGTCACCGGTACGTTTGCAAGCATTGAGGTGGAAGCGGCCAAAATGGGTTTAGCGATAAACGAGGGTAAAACCAAGTATATGCTGTCAACAAAAAGGGACAACCAACACCGACGAATTGGACAGAACGTCACAGTGGACAGCTATAATCTCGGGGTAGTAAGGGACTTTGTCTACCTTGGCTCTGCTATAAACTCTGAGAACAACATCAGCGCAGAAATCAAGCGAAGAATAACTCTTGTCAATCGCTGTTTTTTTGGGCTTATAAGGCAATTCAACAGTAAAGCCCTCTCTCGAACAACTAAGGAGACTCTATATAAGACTTTGATCATCCCAGTCCTGCTTTACGGCGCTGAAACATGGACTTTATTAAAAGAGGATGAAGATATCCTTGGTCGCTTCGAGAGAAAAATTCTTCGTAAGATTTTCGGTCCCGTTTGCGTTGACGGGTTTTGGAGGAGAAGATTCAATCACGAACTATACGAGCTGTACAGCGACATCGACCTAGTCAAAAAACTGCGTATTGGACGTCTAAGATGGCTAGGACATGTAGAGCGAATGGAGACCAACGCTCCGGCCCGCAGAGTCTTCGAATCTAACCCCGAGGGACGACGCAGTAGAGGGAATCATCGCCGTAGGTGGCGCGCACAAGTTCAAGGGGACCTCGACCAACTTGGAGTGCGCAACTGGAGGCAATTAGCTAAAGACCGAGCTAAATGGAGAGGCTTGTTGGTTGAGGCCCAGGTTCACCCCGAACTGTAGCGCCACCTAAGTAAGTAAGTAATAGAATCTTTTTGGTATTTTTATTTTAAGTAATCCAAACCGGAGATATCGTGCTCACCGCCAGATACCTTTTTTTGGAGGACCTCCAGGAGATCGTCTACAGGAGCACTGTAACTCAATCTTCTTCTTCCTTTTATCAGCGAGGTTATGATCCGAAAACAAGGGATCACAACCCTCCCACTTAACCGCATTTCTACTGATCCGCCTGTGGGGTTCGCCTTGCACTGTAACTCAATATTTTTAAAAATTAAACATGCCGATATAAAGCTAAAAGTTACCACTACATGTGTTAATACTTCTTGTATTTGTCAAATAAAATCCCTTTTCAGAAAAAAATCGTACATAAACAACTTTTTTTTGGCCTTGCAACTGCGTATAGCCCCTTAAGCAAAGAGTACGGAAGGCCTGTATCGAGAGCTGAAGAAAATATCTTTCCCGGTTGCTGATGCAAACCAGGCTATCCAGGAGCTGCGACGACACAATATAAACAAGAGCGCAACCATCTTCAAAATAGCCACCCAAACAAGGAGGAATGCTCAGGAGATTCGTTCGCCAAAGTTCATTAACAATGCTCATGGCCAGCTTTTTGTGGATGACGACAAAATTCTGGAGAGGTGGCGGCAGTATTGTGAAGAACTTTTGAATGAACAGTTTCCCCGGCTATACTTTCCAAGAACCACCCCTAACTGTGAAGAAATACCCGACATTACAGTCGAAGAAATTAGTGAGGCGGTCAAATACTCCAAAAAACGAAAAGCGGTTGGGCCAGACGAGATGCCCTCTGAGTTCTGGAAAAAGATGGTAGACATTGGGTTCAGATGAGTCAGAATTCTCATCTCCAAATTTATGAGAGGTGATCCAATGCCGAATCAATGGAGAGAAAGTTACCTTCTCCCTGTATACAAAGGGAAGGGTGATACGCGAAACTGTGAAAACTATCGTTCGATCAAGCTGATGTCACACACCATGAAGATCGTTGAGTGAGTATTAGGTGGCCGACTGCGAAATATAATACGGCTTTCTGATGCTCAGTACATTGCTCATAGGTACGTTAATTTATTATTCTCACTTAATTTTGTTTGACCATTTTTGTCTCACAAAAAATGGCTTTTATTACAACTTCTGTTGATCGTATGTAAAAAAGTTGCTTAACATAATTTTAAGGAAATTTTTTAGGGATAAAAATTTCATAAATAAAAATATTAAGTAAACATTTTGAGAAAAATGCGTTTTAAGTGAAAAAATGGAACAACAAATTTTCATTATTTTGAGTTTAAGGAGCCATAACTTTTTTGTAGCTGCACAGCTGTACCCAATGTGTTTGAAACTTGTATGCGCTACTAAATTGTCTTTCCAAAACGTATAATACTATTTTTGTACCTATAATAGTTTAGAAGTTATAGCGTTTAAACTGGTTACACCTGCAAATAAGAGGTCACCCACTTTGATGGGCTATAACTTGAAATGTGGTGAGAATAGACCCCCCCCCTGCCATACAATTTTTTGTTCGATGGAACTTCAGGTATCTCCTCTTAAAGGATAATAATGCTTAACTGGGACACCCTGTAGTGTAGTGCAGTCTGTACTATATACATTGCCTAGATTATTTTTCCCCAAAATTTCAATGTTAATCGTTGCGATACTTACTTTACTTATGTCCTTTAACCCCTCGGGGGGCATAGGGCGTCAACCACGCCTGCGCGCCATCGTGTTCGGAGTTCTGCAACGCGTTTGAGCTGCCTCCAACTCATTCCTAAAGAGCTCGATTCCTCCTCAACTGTTCTGCGCCACGTTTGCCTAGGGCGTCCCGCTATTCTGCCTGCCTGGGTGAGCGGATTCCACTGCATAGCGTATTTCGCAATGGAGTTGTCTTCGCGCCTCAGCTTCTAGATTTTGGGCCATCAAATGAAGATCCATTATCCGATGTGAAAGTAGACAAACATCGTCAGCGTAATCTAGGTGTTTAAGGTAAGATGTCATAGTCCAACGAATTCCAGAATTAGCTTCCGTCAATGCTGCACGGAGTACATCGCTGATAACCACCAAGAACAATAGTGGGGACAGTGTGCACCCTTGACGTACTCCACTTTGGACTTCAAAGTCCTCCGACACCTTACCATTGTGCACGATGTGACACTTGCCGCCCTCATATGTAGCCTTGATAATAGCTATAAGCTTTTCTGGAATGCCTCTCCTGCGCAAGGCCAGCCAGATATCATCTCGATTCAAGCTGTCGAAAGCCTTCTCGAAGTCGATAAACAGTAAATGTAGCGGAGACCTATACTCAACGCATTGTTCGATTATGATCCGTAAGGTGTTTATGTGGTCGATGCAGGAGGATCCAGCGCGAAAGCCTGCCTGTTCGACATCGAGAGTTGAATCTAAATGACCTTTAATTCGTTCTAGAATTATTCTAGCTATTATTTTGGCTACAGCTGGAAGAACACATATACCTCTCCAGTTACCGCACTCCATCAAGTTACCCTTCTTTGGAAGCTTAATGATCATCCCCCTTTTCCACTCCTGTGGAAATTGTTCACTATCCCAAGCTCTCCGTATTAGCGGATGCAGCAAATCTGCCGATGTATTTGGCGCCGCTTGAAATAGCTCGGCAGGGATGCCATCAATACCCACCGCTTTGTTTTTCTTGAGGGACTTGATTGCTGTTATTATTTCAGCTTTACTGGGAGGTACGATGCGAATTCGGGAATTTGTTGCTTCGAACTGCTCATTCGAATTCAAGATCATACCGCCGTCGTCTAAGTGATTTAGCACTGCAGCAAAATGTTCTCTCCATCTAGTGAGCTGATCCTCATCCGAAATCAGAAGGTCACCGTCTAGACTCTTCACTGGATGTTGTTTGGAGTTTCGACCACCAATGAGCTCCTTAGTGATGTTGTAAACAGTCCTACTGTCGCACCTACTCGCTGCTTCTTCAGCCCTTGAGGCCAGTGAGTTGACATGTTGACGCTTGTCACGTCTCACACTACGCTGCACTTCTTTCTTCTTCGCACGGTATTGGGCTTCAAGCTCGGTTCTCTCTACTGCTGAGGCCGCTGCAATCCGAGCCTTGATTGCTGTACGCTCATCGATCCGTCTCCAGGTGTCTGTAGAAAGCCATGTGCGGTGGTGTTTCTGCTTTTTACCGACATAAGTGCGTGCCCCAGTCGCAAAAGCATTTTTCACAGCACTCCAGTGGTCATCCATGTTCTCTATGCTGCTGATTGCTTCTGCTTCTAAGGCAAGATGGTCCCTGAACTGTTGGCGCACTTGGGGAACCTTGAGCCTGTCGATATTAAACCTGGTGATGTTAAGCAGGTTTGAGCGATTGCTGTTGACGGATGCAGTACGAAGGCGTAAATGAGCTACCATAAGATGGTGATCTCGTTCTTGTCCGACGTCAGCTCCACGTCTGTTTCGGACGTCCAGGAGACAATTTCTAAAGCGGCGACTGATCGCAATGTGGTCGATCTGGTTGGATGTTCGTTGCCTATCAGTAGAGACCCAACTGATCTTATGGCAGGTGTTATGCTTAAACAGCGTACCTCCGATGACTAGGCGGTTGGTATTGCAGAAGTCCACAAACCGCTCACCATTGTCGTTACGGTCTCCCACGCCGTGAACTCCCATCACGTGCTTAAGCATGGTGTTGTCGCTACCCACCTTGGCATTGAGATCTCCCATTACCATTACGATGTCCCCATTAGGCGTTTGGTTGTAGGCGGCACCTAAGTGGCTATAAAAATTGTCCTTTTCATCCTCAGTCGCGTCTAGAGTCGGAGCATAACACTGTATGATGGTAATTTTTCTAACTCTACTCTGGAACCTAGCCGTCAATATCCGGTCACTATGGGGTTTCCAGGATATGAGGCTACTACGTGCTGCTGGAGTTAGCATGAGTCCTACGCCAGAACTCCGTGCACTTCCAGCTGGTTTACCAGAGTAGAGCATGACAGTGCTTTTTGTTGGGGAGATGTATTCCCCAGCATCGTACCATCTTATCTCGCTCAGCCCTAAGATGTCGATTTTATACCGTGCGAATTCGCGCTCCAATTGGAGGAATCTAGCGTTATAAGGCCCTTCCTTGAGTGAGTCCAGGAGGGTCTTAACGTTCCAGAATCCGATCGTTGTCCGTGTCCGATAGCCAAAGGTCGTCAACAAATGATCAGTCCGTATCCGAGGCGTATGTTTCCGTTTCGGAGCAATAGTTTGTTTTACGGTTGCGGCTCGCTGGGCCACAGACCAACCGACACTTATCCTGTTTTTTGGCGCAGGAAGCTCGCCATTCGTCCTCTCCCGTTAGCAATTTCCGAAGAAATTCCCGGATGGCACCATGAGGAGGTGGGAGTAGGGCTTACTAACAGAGCTGCTAGGTTTTCGGCTGCAGTGGCTCCTACTCGTTACTTAGCGGACCAGCACCTATCGGGAGATGCTGCCCCTACGAGGCCTTTGTTAGTCGTTTGCCATCCAAATCGTTGCGATAGGTCACCAGATAATAGTGATTACAAAAGATTTGGTGGTGTTCTTATTGCAATCAAAAATGCCTTTCAGTCTTTTGAAGTAGATCTCAATGATTTTTCAGATATTGAAATTTGTTGTAGTAAAATTGTCTTGTCAACCTCGGCTAACATTTTTATAGTATGTGTATATATTCCGCCTAAGTCCTTGTTAACTGGTGTAACAAGGTACCTAGAAGCATTTCGCTTTATTGAAGGTCTCATATCCACGTCGGATTTATTTTATATTTTCGGTGACTTAAATCAAATTAAAATTGATTGGGCCTCAGGGGATGCAGATTGCACTTTTCTTAATCCTGTAAGTGCCTTATCTGTGATTGGGTCGGAAATCATTGATACTGTCCAATCCCTCGGTCTTCTTCAACTAAATCCGGTTAAGAATCATCAAAATCGTACGATAGATCTTATCTTCTCTAATAACAACGACGAAAGTTTTGTTACTAGAAGTTCCTCACCTCTCGTTTCCGAAGATATTTACCATCCTTCCCTAATCCTTTTTTGCAACTTGAATGTTAATGAAGCTAAATCCTTTAACTTTTATAAATTCGTTTTAAAAAATGGTAATTACATTGATATATGTGAGGAGTTGAGCAATTATAACTGGGTCCCACATCTATCGTTGGATATTGATGATTTATGTTTAGAATTCTATCGGGTTATTACTAACATAATTTTTACTTTTATATCTGTAGTTTTAGCAAAAAACTCTACTCTGGCGTCTTGTCCATGGGACAATGAGATAACCCGTAATTTAAAAGTACTTAAAAATAGAGCTTATAGGATATGGCGCTGTAGCTTGGAGGATGAGGACTTTGTGTTATACAGAAAACTAAAATCCGAATTTAAAATTTCTTTACACAACTCGTATTTGATTTATTTAAATGAAATGCAAAACTCTTTTAAATCGAGTCCTAAAAAAATTGTGGCAATTCATAAATACTAAAAATAAAAGTAACGGTTACCCTGCCTCATTTTCATTTAATAGACAGCCAATGGATACACCTATTTCTATCTGCAACTCGTTTGCATCATTTTCCCCAGTCAGTTTATTCAAAAGTGGACTCAAATATTGACAATTAATTTTTTAGTTACCTTGGGAATGCACCTCTTTCCGCGTTCCATAACATTGAGATTTCTCCCGATAGTACTTTAAAAAGCCTAGTCGAAATGGAACTCAACTTTAATCCTGGCCTTGATGGCCTGCCTTCTGGTTTCTTAAAAATGTGTGCTATCCCATGACAAGGGAATATTATGCCACATGTTCAACTTATCATTAAAATCAGGTATTTTCCCATCTGTATGGAAAAACTCTTTTATTATACCACTTTTTAAAAGTGATAGGAAAAACAAAGTTGAGAACTACAGGGGTATATGTAAACAATCGTCAATCCCGAAATTGTTCGACAAATTGGTTTTTGAAAATTTGAATTTTTATTGCAAATCTTTATTGTCCAACAACCAGCATGGTTTTCTAAAGAAAAGATCCACAGTGACCAATCTGCTTGAGTTCAGAAATTTCGTGATATCGGAAATTAATAAAGGAAATCAAGTTGACGCAATCTACACTGATTTCAGCAAAGCATTTGACCGTGTTGACCACAAAATTCTGCTTTATAAACTGGACAAACTAGGATTTATGTGTTCCTTTTTACGCTGGTTATCATCCTTTTTATCGGAAAGATGTCAATTTGTCAACTTTCGGAATCACATTTCTAGTAAAATTTGTGTGACATTTAGGGTTCCCCAAGGTAGTCACATTGGTCCTATTTTGTTTATCCTCTTTGTAAATGATGTAGTCTCATTTTTGCCGGAATGCAACATTCTAATGTTTGCTGATGATTTTAAAATTTATTTATCAGGCAATGCGTATCATACATTTCAACTCTTAAACGAGTATCTTATTAAATTTCATCTATGGTGTTCAAAAAATTACCTCTCCCTTAATGTTTGCAAATGTTCAGTTATTACTTTCTCACGACTTGTCTCGCCCATTTTATATAATTACTCACTTGGTGGTGAAGCCGTGTCTCTCGTTACCTTAATAAAAGATCTAGGTGTATTGTTAGATACTAAGTTATCATTTAACAATCATATATACCACATTATAAATATGGCTAATCGATCTTGGGGAAGAATAAGGCGTTATGCCGGTGAATTCTCCGACCTTTATGTTATTAAATCACTATACCAAGCATTTGTTCGGTCTCTGTTGGAATATGCATCAGTTCTTTGGTGTCCGTATTACAAGTTTCATATAACCAGAATCGAAGCTGTTCAGAAAAGATTCTTGAGATTTGCTTTACGTGGGCTTCCATGGTCTGACATTTACAACCTCCCGTCCTATCAATCAAGGCTAAAGTTAATTAACCTTGACTCGCTTGAGGATAGGAGGATGGTTGCTAAAGTGGTTTTTGTTCACAGAGTGCTTACAAATGATATTGATTCCGCCGGAATTTTGAACTGTATTAACATTAATGTCCCATCGACCAATCTACGTAATAATAGATTTTTTACTATTAAACATTCGCGCACTAACTACGGTCGCTCATCCTCTATTAATGGGTTATTGATAACTTAAAACGCTAATGCTGTTTTGATTGATTTTAATATATCTTTGGTATCTCTTAAAAAGCTATGTTCTTAGTTTTACTAGCGGCCTGCCACCGTAAGTTAGTATGGGCCTTACTATAGTCGTATACAGCCATAGCATGATTTTGGTGTTCAGTTCCCATCAATAGTCTACGCGTGTGGTCAGATCTAGGAAGTTGTTTATTGATTTTAGAAAAGAAGCCATTTAAAAAAAAATTAGGCTCGTCAGATCCTATGTGACCACGAGGTCGTCCCCTAAAGAATGATGTTTATTCCACATTAGAATTCGCCAACCAAGCAAAGTATCCGGTAGGCAAGTTGTCTACTAAATTGTTATGAAATCATCACAAGAATCAGAGACTAAGTACCCAATATATATTAATTAATTAATTAATATTTGGCGCAACAGCTCTTTAAGTGCCAGGGCCTAGCTTCTCGCAACCACTCATGTTGTGTGCGTTATATTTTTCACACGAATGGAAGGGACCTACAGTTTAGTGCCGTATCCGAACGGCAATTTGAGAAGCTTTTTCGAGACAACAATACTCTCGGATGTTTGTCAGACGCTCGCGAGAGATGGGACCGTGAAAAAACCAATATATATATATGTATATATAAAATATAAAATAATGAGAATTTGATTTTTTTTGATTTATAACGCATCTTATTAATCTTTTTTTTCTTAAAAACGGCAAAAACTGGCAAATTTTTTTTACAGCTATTAAAAGCAGAATATACACTGGATAGCAAAAAAATGATTTGCTTGCTTAATGTAGCTTATACACAACTATTTTCATCTATCTTTTAAAATAAATGCAAAAAAACCTTCATGTAAATTTGACTCAAAAAATAACCTCATTATTAGGAATGGGAATATTTGTTTACAAAATAATAATTATTTGCAGATTAACAAATACTTGAGCTAGAAGGATCCATTTTAAAAAATAAATTATTTTTCACAGTGAGATCACAAAAAATTATTAATTTTTAGGAAAAATCAGTCGCGAAACACGTTATGACTGGCTAAATGGCTGCAACTAATAGACTTCTTGCGAAGCGTCTCGTTGAGTGAACGGTTTTATTCATTCAGCTTAGTGTTTCCTGGAATATTCATTATACAAAAAAATAGTAACGGATTTCATATCACCAATTCATATTTTGATTTAATACGGGTGTAACAACCGTGACTCCACAGCGATCGCACAACACACCCGAAGCCGAAGATACCTGTCAAAATTGACATTATACGGAAAGAAGGAAGTCGACTCTTCACCATTTTTCGACTTGGCACGCGGTAGCGAGATGACATACAAAGAAGCAAGAATTTTGTAATTCTTTCCTATGTATTTCCGAACTGAAATCTAATAAAAAGTAATTTCAGAATTGAAAGTTAAAATACGGAAACTTTGTTCAAATTCGTTTACATACATAGTTGCCTAAGTGTGGCAACAACGGGGTTTTGGTGCCCCACAGTACTTTGGCATAGACCGTCGCGTTGAAGCCGTTTTCCTTCAGTATTACCAAGATCTAATCCACTACAAGGAGCCATATTAGCGGAGACAGAGCTACACCTTGGGGGTTTCCTCTGCATACCTTTCTCCAGATGGTAACATCTCCTTACGTTGAAAAGATATATATCTATCTAAGTTCCAGGATGAACGAGGGAAGCCTAACAGAAAAACCTCTTTTCGGAACAGATAATTTTCTTTAACTGTTAAGTAGAATATTTGGAAATTAAGACGTTTAATGCGTTTAAGTTTCTAGAAATTCTGCAAATCTCAAGGACTAATTTCATTCCGTTTGGCCATTAGTCTTTTTAAATTAATAAATAATCTGTTTCCCAAAGGCAGGCATCTGCTTCTGAAAACAAAAATGTCTGATGTCAACAGAAACCTTTTGTGTCTCGCTAAACGACTTTCCCACCCTCCCCGCACTCCAATGTGACTTTAAATTCATTCCTTGTGCACCCATTTTAATGAATCCGTAACGTTTTTGCTGAGCACTCAAATAAAAATTAAACTAAAATCACAGAAACAATTGAAAATTCAACAAAAGCAGGGAAAACATGGTCAAATCTTCTTCTGTTCCATGTATCCTCAAATTACCCATTGCATGGATCCTTCTGTTCATTCTCTATCTCATACACCCCCAGCAGTACCCAACTCGGACTCCTTAGAGGAGTGAGTACAAAAAAAAAAAAAAAAGAATAGCAATTTCCACTCAGGAAAAAACTCCATCTCCTCTTCGGCTCGATTGTGTCATGTCTCTCCCTCGAGGATTGTCTGTTAATTAGTCTCACTTAGAAAATAAACTGCAGTAATTAAGCGTATCATCTCGACGAGTACTACCACCACCATCACCAGTAGCGGGGTACGGGGTCGTGGTGGGAGGCAAGAGCGACGTCGATGGCAATTTTGTGCTCACTTGGAATTCTAATTACGAAACAAATCGTAGATACTTTTGTGTGTTATCCTTGCATACACACATTCGTTGTAAATGGCTGCCCATGTGTGAGAGAGTTCTTTTTTCGAGTATTTAGTACTGCCATCAAATAGAGAAAGCGAGAGAGAGAGAGAGAGATGTGTGTTTATAGATCCTTCGAACACCATTACAGGAAAAGGGATGGAGACTCTTCAACCTCATATCCTTGAAACTCATTATATCGCTCGACAAGAGTGATGATCCCCCAATTTGCTATTATAATTGCTTCAATTATCATTCTCCCCGCTCACCTTCCAAGGATCCAGTGTTTAGTGGGTCTTAACCACAAGGATTTTTATTAGCTCCTCCTTTTTCCTCTTCAACTTGTGCCTGAGTATCTGTGCTGTGTGTACATATCAATGCGGGGGTGTTTCCTTGCACTAAGGCGCAGGTCTTCTTTAGAGAGAGAGCAAATCCTGGAAGGTGTAAAAAAGGACATTCACAGACGCTTTTTGTTTTGTTCGTCCAGTTTTAATGGTGGAAACTTTTTCGTTACAATGGCGTGCATTATAGTTTTTCTTCTTCGCTATTGTTCTTCCTTTACCGTCGTCGTTTGTTCGTTTTTTTGTTGAACTTCCTGGTAAAATGGATGAAATGAAGCTAAATGGAGCCCCAGATGAGGATTAAATTGATTAGTAATGAAATTTCCCACTTTGCCAGACACATTTCGCTTGGATGGAGACGGGGATGGGCGACGACAGAGGACAACGACAATGATGATGGCTGGGAAATGTATGTGTAGCGTATACACTCACTGGAAATCGTCGTCCTTTTTAGATTGCTAATAAATGTTGTAAGTTAGTTGGAATTTATGTGAATTATTTTTCTTCCTTGTCGAGTGGGCATCCGGGGTGGATGAGGTGGGTGGTGGATTATATTGTGCATTAGTGTAATAAAAATCACTTGGCGGATCGAGTTTTATGGTTCTGAGCTTCTGATGAGGATGATGACGACAACGACGACGATGACTACGCCCGTCGACAACCACTAGAAGGATGTCTTCTGTGTGTATGGTATGGCTGCGGTGATGGTTGCTTTTCCATGGAATTATTCGAGTGTATACGTTTCTGTTCGCCTCTTTATGTAGATTTTAGTACCCGAGATTATGGTGTTTTATGTTGGATTAATGTTTTTGTGTATATTTTATTATAATTGTTAGATTTTGTCTTGCACAGTGTTGTCTGTTGGAATTTTTGGTGGGCAATAGAAGAAGGACTAATTGGGATAATTTACCGACGGAATGGGAGTTGTTGTTTCATCGCAGATGATAAACGCGTGTGCTAAAGGATTATTAAGTGTGTATAAGTCATGTATTTAATAATTAAGTGCTCGAAAGTTGTATGTATTTCATGATTCATTTGTGTCGTTCATTGTTCCGAAAATGGCTAATGGGAGTCATTATTGTATTTATGAAACGAAGACAATGTGCTAGTTTATAGTCATTTGGGTAATTTTGAAAGTCGTTCGTTTTCATAAACGTTTTGCCTTTCGACAAGAACCCTGAGAATACGACAAATTAATAGTTGAACAGAAGTAGTAAATATTGCAAAGTTTTCAATATTGGGCACGTTTTCTTGCGGCGCAAAGTATTTCCATTTGAATACGTACGTATGTATATGCGTAATAATATCCAAGACGTTACGTGCTAAAAAAATCCTCCTGTTTCTCTGTCATGTTGCTCCCCTGCGGCACCGCCAGTCAAGTCATTGCTTCGCGGGGCAGGTTCGACATTTCGTCAATTCTTTTTTAGCTGTCAGAGTTGGCAGCATCTTCGATTCTTGCGCTTTTCGTTGCTCGTTCCTCCATGCGCAGTCTCGGCTGCACGGGAGCTTTTCCGAGTACGCCTGGCTCTGCTCTAGACGCTTTTCTGAACTTACCTCCCCTCGATACTTATGTTATATCATGGGTTGCACTATCAAAGCCTTCCATCGTCTTAGGGGGGCGGTTTTTGGTATACTCAACCCTGGAATTTTGATGAACTTGCGCGACACTTATCTTACGACTCTGGTCTTATGGATATAGCGGCTGATGCAATGACACCAGAACATCAGCTGATGCGCAAATTCATAGTTGACTTTCCTTGTGTTCAGGACTGGCTTCGGCTGGAGTCTGAGCCAGGAATGGAATGCAGTCGTATTTTCGCGAATGGTTCCAAAACCAGTCAAGGGTTTGGCGCTGGTATCTTCGTGGAAGACGACAACATTAGACTTCTTTTCTCATTAGGCAAATATGTGTCTGTTTTCCAAGCGGAAACTTATGCAATCCTTACTTACTTACTTATGTCCTGTATCCCCTTGTGGGTCCTAGGGCCTCTACTACGCCTACGCGCCATCGTGTACGGTTTCTGGCAATGTGTCTGAGTTCTCCCCAACTTTTCCCTAACTGCCGTGCCTCCTTCTCGACTGTTCTGCGCCATGTTCTCCTCGGACCGCCAGGTCTTCTGCCATCCTGAGTTAGAGGGTTCCATTGCATAGCATGGTTCGTTATGAAACTGTTACCCTTTCGGAACGTGTGACCAATCCACTGACACTTCCGTCGTTGGATGGTTGTGCCTATTGGTTCCTGACCTGTTCTCTCGTAAAGTTGTTCATTAGAGATACGATTGGGCCAGAAAATCGTTAAGATATTGTGCAGGCACATATTAATGAACGTTTGCAGCTTCCTGGTGATAGTAGTGGTCACTCTCCTCGTACTGCACCCATATAACAGCACGGATTCAACATTGGAGCGGAACAGTCTTAGCTTGGTGTTCAAACTGATTGCATTGCTTCGCCATATTTTGGACAACATCCCGAACGCGGACTTTGCTTTGGCTATACTGTTGGCTATATCCAGTTCGGTTCCACCATTGGTCAAGACAGTACTCCCAAGATACTGGAAATCCTCTACTATCTCTACCGGTTGTCCAGCAATGCATATTTGAGCCGATGAGTTTGTTCCAAGGCTGATCATTTTAGTTTTTGTCGTATTCATTTTCAGCCCGAAGACGCCTACCTCCCTCTCCACATCTGCTGTCATTTGGTTGAGGTCCATAATTCTCTGAGAGAGTAAGCATACATCGTCAGCGTAGTCAATATGTTTCAGTTGAGATGTAAGAGTCCATCGAATCCCTCCGTTTCCCGTCGATAATGCTGCACGAAGCACATCGTTAATCACCAATAGGAATAGTATTGGTGAAAGAATACAGCCTTGTCTTACCTCACTTTGGAGCTCAAATTCCCCAGACAACCTTCCTCTGTGCAGAACGTAACATTTGGATCATTCATGTGTAGCTTTGTAGCTCTCCTGCGTAAGGCACACCAAATAAACTCTCCGTTGATACTATCGAACGCCTTCTCAAAATCAATGAACAGCAGGTGGAGTGGCGATCGATATTCAACGCACTGTTCGATTATAATCCACAAGGTGTTGATGTGGTCGACACAGAAGGATCCAGAGCGGAAACCTGCTTGTTCGGCATCGAGTGTGTCTTCGAGATGTTGTTTGATTCGCTCCACGATGATTTTAGCTATTATCTTAGCTACAGCAGGCAGCACGCCTCCAGATTCTGCACTCCATTAAATTTCCTTTCTTAGGAAGCTTGACGATCATTCCCTCTTTCCACTCTTTAGGAAAGCTCTCAGCCTCCCAAGCTCTCTCTATAAGTGGAAGCAGAAGCTCAGCCGATGTTGTGGGCGCTGCTCGTAAGAGCTCTGCTGGAATACCGTCAAGTCCTACCGCCTTATTGGTTTTGAGTGCCTTGATCGCGGTAATGATCTCATCTTTACTGGGAGTCGTGTTCCGGAACTTCTCACCTCGGGCATCTCAGTCTGATTTGGGAGCATATCGCTAGCGAATACACGATTCAAAACCGTACCAAAATGCTCTTTCCATCTCTTGAGCTGGTCCTCATCCGAAATTAGCAAGGAACCGTCTAGGCTTTTCACAGGGTGTTGGCTGGAGCTGCAACCACCTGTCAGCTCTTTCGTGATTCTGTGGACGGTCCTGCTGTCGCACCTCCGTGCAGCTTCTCCTGCTTCTGTAGTCAGCGCGCTGATGTAGTTGCGCTTGTCACGTCGCACGCTACGCTGAACTTCTCTCATCTTCATGCGATATAGGGACTCTAGCTCGCATCTCCCTGCTGCTGGGGTAGCTGCAACGCGAGCTTTCAGCTGTTTTCGTTCGTCAATCCGTCTCCAGGTATCCTCGGAAAGCCACGCCCTATGTCTTCCCTGCGATCGACTGATAATTCTTTTAGCACCAGATGTAAAAATATTTTTCACAGCATACCAATGGTCTTGGATGGTTGCGGGCATAGAGCTGCTGATTGCTTCCACACCTTGCGAAAAGTGCTCCCTTAATTGTTGGCACACTGAGGGATCACTAAGTCTTTCGATGTTGAACCTAGGCATTCTTGTGTTGTCGTGGGATCTTCGAACTGCAGCAGTGCGAAGTTGGAGAGTAGCTATCATAAGATGGTGATCACGTACTATACACACATTTGCCCCTCGCCTGTTTCGGACGTCCAGGAGACTACTTCTAAAGCGGCGGCTGATAGCAGTATGGCCAATTTTGTTGGAGGTTGCTTGCCTGTCATTGGAAACCCAGCTGACTGTGTGGCAGGTCTTGTGCTCAAACATGGTGCCACCTATCACAAGGCGGTTGGCATTGCAAAAACCTTTCGCCGTTGTCATTGCGGTTGCCTAGCCCATGCTTCCCGATTACATGTTTGAGCCCTTCGTTGTCGTTGCCTACCTTGGCATTCAAACCCCCATCACTATGACAATGTCTCCATTTGGTGTTGTGTTGAAGACGGCGGAGATTGTAGAAGCTCTCCTTTTCATCCTCAGACGAACTATTCGTTGGGGCGTAACACTGTATGATGGTGACTCGTCGTACTCTAGTCCGGAATCTGGCCGTCAAAATCCTATCACTATGAGGCTGCCAGGAAATTAGGCCCTGCTTTTGCTGTGCTGTTGTTGTTAGCAGTAGTCCGACTCCATATTCCCGCGGACTTCCGGATGGTCTTCCAGAATAGAGTAGTACAGTGTTACGCGTTGGAGACTGGTACTCGCCCGCTTCTAACCATGTTACTTCACTTACCCCCAAAATGTCCAGTTTATATCGCATGCATTATTTTTCCAATTGGAGGAGTCTCGCATTGTAAGGACCTTCCCTTCCCGAGTCGAGGAGCGCCTTTACATTCCAGAAACCTATCTTTGTCCGGGTACAATAGCCAAAAGTCGTCAACATGTGATCATTCCTTATCCGGGGCATAGTGTCGGTTTCTGTAGCGAGCTGGTTTCAGTAACGCAGGTTGATGGCCCACGTTACCTACCCGCACTTACAATTTTAGCCTACACGTATAAGGGTTTATACGTATAGTTGCCCGCGGCCCACCACTAGGAGGTAAAGTAAGCACTTCATCACGAACTTGATTGTTGCGCTACTGGCCCAAGCTAAGTTTTGGGCAGTCAGTAGTTTCCCGATCAATCGCAATGCAGGTCCCCAAATCACTTCCGAAATAGTTCTTGAAACCAAAAACTCTTTGAACTCGGTCGCAAGGCTGAATGCTTTGTCTCTTATCTGGGTCCCAGGTCACACTGGGTTCTTGGGGAACGAGATCTCCGTTGAGATTGCTAGACAAGGCTCAGAGGAGGCTTTCTCAGGCCCCAAACCCGCGTTGGGTCTTCCTGCATCCTTGGTTAGGGCTTGCATTGACGGTTGGGTCTCACGAGCACAATTGTGTGTGGCAAGACTCTCCAAGATGCAGGTTGACTAAACGTATGCTCCCGGACGTCTGTAAGAAATCAGCTGCATTCATGCTGTCTCTCAGCAGAAAAGACAACTTATTGCCGTCTTGATAGGCCACTTTGCTTTCGCCAAGCACCTTAACGTGCTGGGCTTAAGTGACACTAAAATCTGCGACGCTTGTGGAGAGAGCGAAGACACTGCGAAACATTTTCTCTGCGAGTGTCCGGCCTTTGCTCGTATCAGGTGGCAGATCCTCGGTGCTGATGTGGTGAGTGCTGGTACTGTAAGCTCATCATCACTGAACTGCTTGTTTGGCTAATGTAATTCGATAGGTATTCGGCCTGATATTACGCTTATTGCATTCGCTCACACAGTTCTAAAGGCGCAGCATACCCTTAAAGATGCGATTCTATGCGCCGAGCTCATCGGTCTAATGAACGACTAACAGTGCGTCGCTGATGCCCATATTGGGGCCGCACACAGGAATATTGACTTACTCACGGTCATCAGAAGATTTCTGGTTGGCTGCTTTGATCCTCCAGGAAGCATCCGTATAGCTTCCGTACATTGTGTAGGTACTCTAGAAGACACCCAAACGGCAACTATAAACTCTGTTCGCTCTAATTATTTGAAAGCTAGAACGTAGTGACTTCGTTACATCCTAAGGCCACATATGGAGTAAAGAGAGCAGGTGCATTTCCTTCCTTCAGTAGTCTGTATAATATTTTGCTTTACTTACTTACTTACTTAGATGGCGCTACAGTCCGGGGTGGACCTGGGCCTCAACCAACAAACCTCTCCAGCCAGTACGGTTACGAGCCAGCTGCCTCCAGTTGCGCACGCCAAGTTGGTTGAGGTCCCCCTCCACTTGTTTGCGCCACCTACCGCGAGGTCGTCCTCTACTGCGCCGTCCGTCCGGGTTGGATTCGAAGACTTTCTTAGCGGGAAGGTTGGGCTCCATCCGCTCTAAATGACCCAGCCATCTTAGTCGCTGTATGTGAACTCTTCTGGCTAAGTCGATGTCGTTGTACAGGCCGTATAGTTCGGCATTGTACCTTCTCCTCCACTCACCGTCTATGCAGACGGGACCAAAGATCGCTCGAAGAACTTTTCTCTCGAAATAACCAAGGGCATCCTCATCCGGTTTTTTCAAAGCCCATGCCTCTGCGCCATACAGCAGGACTGGGATGATTAATGTCTTATAAAGAGTTACCTTAGTAGTTCGAGATAGGGCTTTGCTACTCAATTGCCGTTTTAGCCCATAGAAACAACGATTGGCAAGAGTAATTCTCCGTGTGATCTCTCCACTCATGTCATTTGCGGAGCTGACCATAGAGCCTAGGTAGACAAAATCCTTTACTACCTCAAAATTGTATCTGTCTATTGTGGCGTTCTGCCCAAGACGCCGATGTTGGGTGTCCTTTTTTGTAGACAGCATATATTTTGTTTTGCTTTCATTGACCGCTAGACCCATCTTTGCTGCCTCGATCTCAATACTCGTAAATGCCCCATTGACGGCCCGCTGTGTTCTTCCGATTATGTCAATGTCATCGGCATAAGCAAGTAGTTGTACAGACTTGAAGAAGATTGTACCTCCGGGGTTGGCTTGTGAGTTTCGTACAATTCTCTCAAGTACTATGTTAAAGAGATCGCATGATAGCGCGTCGCCTTGTCTAAGACCTTTCCTGACATCGAACGGTTCGGTGATGTTCTTACCGACTTTGATAAAGCAGCGAGAGTTCTCCATCGTCATTCTGCACAAACGGACGAGCTTGGCAGGGATGCCAAGACTAGACATGGCTCTGTATAACTCGTCTCTATACACGCTATCATAGGCAACTTTGAAATCGATGAAAAGGTGGTGCGTATCGATTTTATATTCATGGGTTTTTTCCAAGATCTGCCGTAGTGTGAATATTTGGTCAATGGTGGACTTTCCCGGCCTGAAACCGCACTGATAAGGACCTATCAGGTTGTTGACGGTCGGTTTTAGGCGTTCACATAATACGGCAGACAGGATTTTATATGCGATGTTGAGGAGACTTATACCTCTGTAATTGGCGCAGTTCAGAGGGTCTCCTTTCTTCAGGATCGGGCAAACGATGCTGAGGTTCCATTCATCGGGCATACTTTCGTCCGACCAGATTTTACAGATGAGCTGGTGCATGCTCCTTACCAAATCATCTCCTCCTGCCTTGAAAAGTTCAGCGGCAAGGCCGTCGGCTCCAGCAGCTTTGTTGGATTTGAGTTTAGATATCGCTATCCTCACGTCATTCTGATCAGGTTGACGGGAAACTTGACTGCCATCGTCACTGTTGAATGGCTCATTCTGCCTGACAGCGGAATATTGATCATCATCGCCGTTTAACAGTCTGCAGAAGTGTTCCTTCCATATCCTCAGCACCGACTGCGATTCTACTACTAAGTTGCCATTTTCGTCCCTGCAGTCTTCTGTTCTGGCTTTGATACCCTGGCATGTTCTTTTTACCCTTTGGTAAAATTTTCGAACATTATTCCTGCAATAGAGTCTCTCAATCTCCTCGATCGAGCGCTTCTCATGCTCTTTTTTCTTCTTTCTGAGAAGTCGATGTTCCTCTTTTCTCCTGCGCACGTAGAGCTCGTAAGCAGCTCTAGTCCTTCTATGCAGCGCCGCTTTGTACGCCTCTTGTTTTGCTGTATGTGCTTGCCGGCATTCCTCATCAAACCAGGGGTTTCGTTGTGGTGGGCGAGAGAAACCCAGTACATCAGAGGCGGCATCTCTGATGGCTTTTTGGCAACGCTGCCACTGGTGTT
The DNA here is from genome assembly GCA_945910035.1 of Brachypalpus laphriformis. Lineage (NCBI taxonomy): Eukaryota > Metazoa > Arthropoda > Insecta > Diptera > Syrphidae > Brachypalpus > Brachypalpus laphriformis. The sequence goes on from OX246756.1 coordinate 44,930,840, forward strand.
CCGCATTTGCTGCTGGCGGCATAGGACTAAGATTGAGATTAGAAGAAACACGATCGGCAAAGGTTCTGGCGGTCTCTTGCGATTGTAGCTTTTCGACGTCAAATTTCCTCACAGCATTTCGTTGATTTCGCTCCGTTGTGGATATCCGCATCCGTACCTTGGCTACAACTAGGTAGTGATCCGAGTCCACGTTGGCTCCTCGGAAAGTCCGGACACCCAGAATACTGGAAGAGTGCCTTGCGTCGATCGCAATGTGATCGATTTGGTTGAGGATTTTTCGATCAAAGGAGAGCCATGTTCCTTTGTGAATATCGAGACGTGGGAACCGCGTACTAGCTACAACAAAGTTTCGCCCCGCCGCAAAGTCGATTAGCCTGAGTCCGTTGCCGGAAGTGTTGTCGTGCAGGCTGTGCTTTCCGACCACGCTACTAAAGACTTCCTCTCTTCCTAGCTTTGCGTTAAAGTCGCCTAGGATAATTTTAACGTCGTGGCTAGGGCATTGCTCATACGTCTTGTCCAAGAGCTGGTAGAAGTCATCCTTTGTCGCGTCGTCCTTCTCCTCGTGAGGGGCGTGAACGCATATTAGGCTAATGTTGGCAAATTTAGTCTTGATACGGATAGTCATAAGGCGCTCGTTCACATGCCGGAAACTCAAGACTTCTTGCCTAAGTCTGTCTCCAATGACAAATCCGCACCCGAATAGACGCTGTCCTTTTTGTCTGTAGCAATCGCCGTAGTAGATGTCGCAGTTTTTCATACTCCTTTTGCCCGGCCCATCCCATCGCACTTCTTGGATGGCGGTAATGTCTGCTTTGAGACACTCTAGGGCCTCCGCAAGTTGTTCGGCTGCACGTGGTTTGTAGAGGGACCTAACATTCCATGTGCAGATACGAAGATCGTTGTCCTTTTTACGTTTGCATGGGTCGTCAACAGTAAGATCATCCGTATCCGAGGCTGTTGGTTGCTTCGTAACCAAAGGTTTTTTACGTGGTAGGGAAGTTAACCCGACGGCACAACCCCCAACCTGGAGGGCCAGATCCTTTTTTTTTGTACCCCTAGGACAAGAGGCCGGATACACCGATGTCAGTAACCCACTTCGGGGATATGAGCGCTGCCGTTGGCCCATTAAGGGTTCATCCGCCACCATCTCTTTTTCAATACCCTGACGTAGTATTGAAAATCCTTACAGACCTCAGCTCCAAATATGTTGAAGTAGCTCCAGTAAGGTATTATTTTGTATTTAATATTGGTAATATTTTGCTTTAGTATCTGCAAATCTTCTTCAGAATAGAATCGTGAACTTTGTTGTAAGCTCAAGAAACGCGTATCGGTCAAGCTTCAGTTTCAGAATAATATCTCGTCCTTATGTTGCTGGTTGGTGAGCTTCTTGGCATTCCATTTCTTCTTGACAATGCTGTATTTCTGGACCTTCTTGTGGGTGTCGTCAGTGGGATTTGCAGAGTGGGCCTTTTTATATCTTCCAGCTCGGTCGTCAGCGCGAATACTCATGTTCATATATCTACTGAATTAAAATTTGTAACTCTCATTGTCCTCCTCCTCAGGATGCATATGTAATCGGCAACATGCTGAGCAAAAATGTGGGCGCGGTCGACAGAAATACACTTATTGAGTGAGGAATTTTCAGACCACCATCAACGGCTCCCTTAGATTAGATTAGATAGAAAGTGGTTCTCGATGAAATGCACTTAGACGAACATAGGTCCATTGTGATACCACTATAAAGCAGGGATTTCGATCTCTATCTACTCCTGGAACCATATACTTCTTTTGGTAAAAGTAATCTCCAAGATTTGCCTTTTTAATATCTGCATGCGAATGACATCTGCGGAGAAAGTGAACAATGGTTTCTTCCTCGTCTCAGCAGCTTCTGTAAAAATCTTTGTTAATTATGCCCAATCTCTGAGCATATTGCACAACGCCTACGGCTGCACTTGAGAGCTTTCTTTATCGCTTATCATTCGATCTACAAATCAAATTTCAAGCGGGTAACAGTGCGCTTCGGCTCACTAATGTTGGTCTCTTCAAGAGCAGTAATGTGGGACAAAGCTCCATTCTTAAGGAATGGATATCCCGATATCCCTGACGAATCGGACGATATCCTTGGCACATTAGACTTCGTCACACCGTACGAATTAATGTATCATGTTAGAGAGGATTGGCAAAGGAGGAGAGCTCCCGCATAGAGACCTAATCGGTACCATTAAACCACCAATGTGTGTGGCTAGGGGAATTATTCGTAATAGAATCATTAACAGGGCTAGTTTGAGATGGTCCAACTTAGATGGTTAGATGGTCATAAGGTGCCCAAGGCCTTGTGACCTGTGTTTGACCGCAGAAAATCTGGAGAGATCATAAAACTAGATCGATCAGGGCTAAGAAAAGCGATAGGAATACTTTCTGGCCACTATCTTCCAAGGAAGCATGCCATGAGACTGGGTTTATCAAATACGGATGTTTGCAGGTACTGCAATCACCTACATGTTTCGGAGGATATAACACATATACTCTGTGAATGCCAAGGCATTGCCAGAACAAGGGTAAAACACTTTGGAAGGTACTTCTTCGATAACATAGAAGAGGTAAGGTCCCGGAACCATAATAAGGACATCTTAAAATTCTGTAGGGAAATCAATTGTATGGGAGAATTGGTTTAGATCTTTTTGCCGTAAAGGTTCCCTAGGGATCGCGGAGAACCCAACTTGGTGCCTAGTGTCTTATGATAACATCATAACCCTACTCAACCTAACCTAACCTAAGCTAACCTGAGCATACCTGCCGAGGACGTAGTGTCCGGTGATAACATTAGTAAGCTTAAGCGTGCTGTCTCTACGGTGTCGCAGCTGGACTTTTCTACTACTGCAGTATCGTAATACTTAGAATATATATCCTAGATTTATTCATTGTTTCTGCATTAGTCAGGCTCTTAACAAATGACATTTGTGGATTGACATTGTTTAAGAACTTACAATTTCCCGTAACATAACAACGTCCAGGTACCCAGCAAAGAATGGCGTTAAACTGTTTACCTATATTGTTAGGAGTGTCGGTCTTGTACTGTCCTAGATTTTACTGAGTAAGCCGCAAGAGATCCGATGTAGTGCAAGAATATCGGCATGTTCGAAATGATATTCCTTCCATTGTTGCGATTCCCGAAGTCTTGGGACTGAATTTTTGACCCACGGCTCCATTAATGGCGCCAAAAACACGAGCACCAGTGGTTGCGCGGCTAAGATCCACGTCCAAGTAGGAGCGGAAGGCATTTAGACCGCCGTAAACCGGTTCTACAGTATATTCATTACCTCGATGCAACCATCGTATAATTAATTCGGACCCAATTTGTTAAGAACACGACGATCCAACATCAAATTAGTGCAATAGGCTGCAGCGTAGCTGATCAAACCAATCTCGAATCCACAATGTGGTATGCGTAGGCAGCAAACACAACACGATCACCCTCGGTCCTGGCGTAAAGAAGCTCGAAGTTGTGTTATGAGTGTTTACCCAGAAACTTTGCCTTCAGCAAGGAAGAAGTATTGATTTAAAATAATACGAGTAAGTTCAGTACTCTTCACAATCTCATTTGACCAAACCAAAATTATTTGAAGTATCACATCCTTAAAAGAGGTTATGTTCTTTTTTTTAGCTTTGAAAAGTGGAAGTCTTTGAAAGACACATCAGGGAGTGAGATTAAGGCCTACTAAGACCACCATCTTTTCCTGTTGTTCGAGTAGCTTCATGGAATTCCTTTAGGTATTCCACTGCGGTATGGGATTCAGCATTATGTGCTCCTTGTTGCACTTTGTGTTTTGTTCGTGTTATTCTAATCGGAAGGATTCCATCATGAGCTTTGCCGCGATATTTTTACTTCTTTTCTTCGTATTGCTACATGGTGGTGTGACTTTTTATGTCTTATCCCCTTAGACGTAAGAATGACTAGCATTCTACATGCTTGAAGGAATGGTTTCAATTGAGCAATAGCAGTGGTAACTTACGTCACCTTATCGGGGGTTTAACTTGAAGATAAACGAAATCGGAGTAATCATCTTTAAATTTATCCTGTGGGCGATTACGTGTCCGATACTTTTCTCCGACATCTCTATTAGGTTTCCAAAGAAGGATTTGCCCAGCATGCAAATGTGGCCCCACCTAGAGCCGAAAACTTCCACGGGAAATGGAAAATTGTTCTTTTTCGTTAGCAATATTTCTAACCGGTCAGTCGGACCGCGTGGATTCCAATGGGCCAGTGGGATGTACTTATCGCGAAAATTCTAGCCATATCTGCACGGTTTCTGTTTTATAGATCTTAAGTTCTGTGCCAGCTGTAGTTTTGGACCACATTGGCCTATATATAATGCAATTCCGCAATCCGTGTCATCTGTTGTTGGTCTTTGAAAGTAAGTGTGCAATGAGAAAGCCCTCAAAGGTACGAGAACCGCCTCCGCAAGGGGCCTGTCACGGGCAGATCACCGTCTTGAAAGTTCATCAGCTCGCTCATTCCCTTCTATGTTGCTGTGTCCCCCGAAAGTGATACTGAACCGATGACCAAGCTAGGTGTGTTCCTCTTTGCACTGTTTTAACCGCACTGCATGCTCTGATATATGAAGGTCAAGTGGTATGATGTGTAATATTGCATTCAAAGCTTCGGTTGGACATGTTCGCCTGACCACCATTGTGCCTAAAGCGGCAGTTCTTTGCAATTTGTTGATTTGTTTGGCTCTGTAGTATTTTCGTATTGAAAGCCACCAAGATAGATAGATATATAGTTGTAATGAGGTGCAAGTGCACTGCGTCCTTTGGCAGATCTATTGTGCCCCGCAATCGAAGGCTCTACTCGATGATATACTGGGTCTAGAGCACTTAATCCAGTCCAGTTGCTATTATGAACCGAAATATCTTAAGTGGATCCAGCGAAGGTAGATCCGTTTCCTATAGGAGGTAGGCACCTAAGTGATTTCTTATTTTGTGAAACAGTGCTTCGCATTCCATAAGAAGGTGCGTTGGTGTTTCTGCGAAGCCCTTGCAGAATCTGCAGTGTCCGTCTCCCTTTGTTCCCAGTTTCTTAAGCTACTCTTTAAGTCTGCAATGACCCGTTAGCATGTCCGCCCAGATTCGAAGTCGATTCTTACTAACTCTTACGCAGGTTCCGCTTTTTTTCTGGTTGTATTTCCCCAGAATTTCTTTTGACTGTTTTATTTGGGGATATCGTCTGATGCGAGGTCAGTGCATTGATAGGGGCTTGGCTGTCTGACAGTATTGCGATGTCCCGCCCGCGATATTTTCTGTCTAGGTTGAATTGCGCGCATTTTTCGATCGCGCGAACTTCTGCTTGAAATTTATATGTATACCGAGAAATATTCCCAATGATTCTGAGTATCTAGTCCTGGGCTCGAACACTTCTGCCCCAGTGCCAGTAGATGCTTTCAATCCGTCTGTGTACCATTTAACTGTGTGTTGTTTGAATTGGCACTTATCGGACTCACTGCTCCAATCTCCTTTGTTGCTCAGCTTTGATTCAAAGTATCTCTCTTTGCTCTTTGTTTACGATGCATGTTCCTTTCCCGATGCCCTCTTTGCTAATTCTCAATATTGTTTCCTTGCCGATTCGCTCTAGCACTATGTGTGGCGGAGGTATACTTACAATCACCTATAGTGCTGCTGCGGGATAGTTTCGCATGGCTCTTGCTATACATATGCAGGCTAATCTTTGCACTTTACTTAAGGAGAAGGCCACCAAACTGTTGGCCCATATGAAAGGATAGGACGGGCTTCTGTTGTGACCATCTATAAGCCCATCTTCGGGCTGAGTCCCCACTTCTTACCGAAGGTTTTGCTGCAGGCATACAAAGTCACGTAGTCTTTTTTTACTCGCTGCTCTATATTGAGCTTCCAGTAGAGCCTTGGGTCAAGTATCACACCTATGTACTTATCGCTGGAGCTTAAATTGGTTATTTAGCCGTTGAGGCGTGAATGCCAGTATTTCGGTTTTCGCGGTAAAAAGCATCAGCTCAGTTTTGGATTAACGCTGAGTCCACAACTAGTAGCCTATGTGCAGTGGTAATTTCTCAATTTTCAAATCAGGAAAATGTTTCTGCTGTTGAGAGCTTGAGCTTGGGATCTGTAGTTTGAAGTTGAGTGGTTAATACGACGAGTACTTGTCGTTCAATCACAAAATATATAAAGTACAACCAATCCCACCCTAAATCATGATGTCATCTATTAATTTATTACGTTATTTCGACATGTGAACAAATATTAAGTAAGAAAAAAATCGCTATCTATCATCCACTTAATACCAATTAAACTGCCATCTGGGTGTACCCCCAAACACCACTCGACACCTTCTGTTCAAAAATGAATCAATACATATTTACAAACACATTAACACGTTCAAATGACAACATATGACCAAAAAATCCAGCACCAGGACATCCCACTGCTCGCCTAAAACAACGCTAAAAGCCATTTAATTTAGTCAAACAAACACGTAATTACCCCTGTTCGAGGAACTCCTCCACCCAACTCTACCTAACACATTCAGATTAGATCCAACAAACTGTATTGGTGATATCAATGGCGTTTCAAGTGATCCTTCATATATCATATTAAAACTAATTCCACGATGGCAGTTACACGCATCAAACACCGTCAACTATTGCACAGTGGTGGATTTGTCGTTATCAGGCAAAACATTGCCTGCCTCCCCCGGGGGCCCTCCTCGCTCGGCGAACACAACTCTTGAGAGTTAATGGGGCTTGAAAACGACCAGAGAGATAAAATTAGTTAAATTATCCATCATTGAAATGAGGGTTTAGGATTCAAGTGGGTGGCTATCTATCTGCTCTGTTACCATGTTTTAATAGCCAGTTAAATTGATTTTGTTGCAATTCATTTGGTTAAGTGTTTTGGAAAGGAGGGTTGTTTGTTGGTTCATGATGGCTCGACGTTGGAGTGGTGGATTGAAATTTTCCTGTTAATCGATCGATTCAAATGGAATTCAATTAATGTTCTGATTAGATAAGGATACCTCTCGTTGTTTAAGTGTATCTGCGTGTAGTACAAAAGGTCGTCAATCGTTTTCTTTGGCTGTGACTCAACAGACTTTAAGAACGTCATTGACAGTTCAATTGAAAGACAACGATTAATTGTAGTTGTAATTGGATTTTTGGAACTGGATAAGGATAAGTTTAACTACGTCACTAAGATTATATTCGCGAAAACAATGAGTAAGGTTCGATGGGTTTGAGGTAATTTCAGCTTTTGTCTTATGACGATAGGAAGTTACTACTGATTTCGATAAGAGATGGCGGACAATGTTATGGTGTCAATTTTGATTGATTAAATGATTGGGGGGCTGCTAAGTACAATTTTGTTTCCTTGTCGTGAATTGGGGGAAGACGATTTTGGGGTGCTATCGAAAGGAGTGACAATAATTCCGAAGACGTGTTATCTGAAAAAGTGCTTAGAGTTGTGTTGAATACTTACTAATACAGAAGAACCTGTTTTTTTAGATAGTAGAGCTAGTACTTTCTCTACACGCCCTAAGCTCAATTTATACTCCTTAGAGGATTGCGTACCCTTGCCTCATAGAGCATATGATAAAGAGCAGGGTAACAACAGGATCTTTCGGAAGCAGCACTATCAAACGACATCCACATCGAGGTACTCCTCAAGGGGGTGTACTGTCTACACTACTGTGGAATTTAGTGCTCAATACTTACTAAGGTGGCGCTACAGTTCGGGGTGAACCTGGGCCTCAACCAACAAGCCTCTCCATTTAGCTCGGTCTTTAGCTAATTGCATCCAGTTGTGCACTCCAAGTTGGTCGAGGTCCCCTTGAACTTGTGCGCGCCACCTACGGCGATGATTCCCTCTACTGTGTCGTCCCTCGGGATTAGATTCGAAGACTCTGCGGGCCGGAGCGTTGGTGCCCATTCGCTCTACATGTCCTAGCCATCTCAGACGTCAAATACGCAGTTTTTTGTCTAGGTCGATGTCGCTGTACAGCTTGTATAGTTCGTGATTGAATCTTCTCCTCCAAAACCCGTCAACGCAAACGGAACCGAAAATCTTACGAAGAATTTTTCTCTCAAAGCGACCAAGGATATCTTCATCCTCTATTAATAAATTCCATGTTTCAGCGCCGTAAAGCAGGACTGGGATGATCAGGGTCTTATACAGAGTCTCCTTAGTTGTTCGAGATAGGGCTTTACTGTTGAATTGCCTTATAAGCCCAAAAAAACAGCGATTGACAAGAGTTATTCTTCGCTTGATTTCTGCGCTGATGTTGTTCTCAGAGTTTATAGCAGAGCCAAGGTAGACAAAGTCCCTTACTACCCCGAGATTATAGCTGTCCACTGTGACGTTCTGTCCAATTCGTCGGTGTTGGTTGTCCCTTTTTGTTGACAGCATATACTTGGTTTTACCCTCGTTTATCGCTAAACCCATTTTGGCCGCTTCCACCTCAATGCTTGCAAACGTACCGGTGACAGCCCGCTGAGTTCTTCCGATAATGTCTATATCGTCGGCGTAAGCAAGCAGTTGTACAGACTTGTAATAGATTGTGCCTCCGGTGTTGGCTTGTGAGTTCCGCACAATCCGTTCAAGTACAATATTAAAGAAGTCACATGACAGCGCGTCACCTTGTCTAAAACCTTTTTTGACATCAAAGGTCTCGGTGAAGTCATTACCAACCCTGATGGAGCAGCGAGCGTTCTCCATCGTCATCCTGCACAGACGGACAAGTTTGGCAGGGATGTCAAAACTAGACATGGCTTTATAAAGCTCTTCTCTATAGATGCTGTCATAGGCGGCCTTGAAATCGATAAAGAGGTGGTGAGTATCGATTTGGAATTCTTGGGTTTTCTCCAGGATCTGCCGAAGTGTGAAGATTTGATCGATGGTGGACTTTCCTGGCCTAAAACCGCACTGATAGGGTCCAATCAGGCTGTTCATAAAAAGTTTCAGGCGTTCACACAATATCGCAGAAAAGATCTTGTATGCGATGTTGAGGAGACTGATGACTCTATAATTGGCCGAAGTGTGAAGATTTGATCGATGGTGGACTTTCCTGGCCTAAAACCGCACTGATAGGGTCCAATCAGGCTGTTCATAAAAAGTTTCAGGCGTTCACACAATATCGCAGAAAAGATCTTGTATGCGATGTTGAGGAGACTGATGACTCTATAATTGGCGCAGTTGGGGGGGTCTCCTTTCTTGTGGATCGGGCAAACGATGCTGAGATTCCATTCATCAGGCATACACTCGTCTGACCAAATATTAGAAATGAGTTGGTGTATGCACTCTACCAATTCATCACCAGCTGCCTTGAAAAGTTCGGCTGGCAAGCCGTCAGGTCCAGCAGCCTTGTTGGATTTTAGCTTGGATATTGCTATCCTCACTTTGTTTTGGTCAGGTGGACGGAAATTTTGACTATCATCGTCTATGGTTCATTCTGCCTGACAGCGGGATGTTGGTCTTCGTCGCCGTTATACAGTCTGCAGAAGTAGTTTTTCCATATTCTCAGCACCGACTGTGATTCTACTACGAGGTTTCCATTTTCATCTCTACAGGTTTCTGTACGGGTATTACTTCTCTGACACGTTCTTTTTACCTTTTGGTAAAACTTCCGTACATTGTTCCTGGAGTATAAACTCTCAATATTCTCGATCGCGCGCTTCTCATGCTCTTTCTCCTTCCTTTGAAGAAGCCGATGTTCTTCCCGTCTCTTTTGCTCGAAGAGCTCACGAGCAGCTCTCGTCTTCCTTTACAGCGCCGTTTTGTATGCCTCTTGTTTTGCTGCATGCACTCGCCGGTATTCTTCTCAAACCAGGGGTTTCGCGGTGGTGGACGAGCGAGACCCAGCACATCAGTCGCGGCGTTTCTGATGGCATGTTGGCAGCGTTGCCACTGGTCTTCGGCACTTAATGTTGCCGGCGTAGGGGTGATTGAGATATTTCTCGATACGCGTTCAGCGAAGAGTTTGGCGATCTCTTGCGATTGTAGCTTTTGATGTTAAATTTTCTCACAGTGATTCTTCTTTGTTACTCAGTTTAGGATATCCGCATTCCTACTTTGGCTACAACAATGTATCGATCCGAGTCTATGTTGGCCGCTCGGAATGTCCGGACATCCAGAATACTGGAGGCATGCCTTGCGTCGATCGCAATATGATCAATTTGGGTGATCGTTACATGATCATTGGACCGCCATGTCTGCTAATGAATATCGAGATGAGGAAACCATGTACTTGCTATGGTGACATTTCGCTCCACAGCGAAATCAGTTAGCCTTAGTCCGTTATCAGACGTGGTATCGTGTAGGCTATGTTTACCGACTGTCCTAACAAAGACGTCCTTCTTTCCTATTTTGGAAAGTGCTGTATCCCAAGGGCAATTTGTTTTGAGAAGCTTTCTCGTGACAAAAATCGCGACCGTACCGACCGCGAAAAGACTTTTTTTTGGTGTTTTCTGAGATTCGAACTTAAAACCTCACGCGGTGTGGTCCGACACACAAACTTCTTGCGCCACGACGCCCATTGATTGACCTAATTTATAGATGTAAGCAAAGAATATATCTTGAAAACTTTTCGTTATGTTTCAAATCTGACTAATTGGGAACCGAACAGGATACATATATATTTTAAAACAAGAAAAGTAATTTCTATAGTCCATAGATACCCATCGTGTTTGTGTGTGCTCTGGTGCAGCACACACAAACACGAACACTACCCGTCAAGCAAGTATAAGTCTGCCGAATCCGTGAAAAGACGCTGCTTAAAACGTGCTTCAAGTGCCTAGAGTATGGTCATCTAGCCACACAATGCAGAAGCAAATAAGATCGCTCGAAGCTATGTAGGAGATGTGGTGAAGGGGGCCAGATAGCGAAAAATTGTGATAAGCAACCATCCTGCATGTTCTGCAAGAAAAACCACCCAGACGACGCGCATCATATAGCTGGTAGCAGCAGATGCCCGGTCTTCAGGAGATCTATTACAAGCAAAATACCATGAAGATACTACAGATAAATCTTAATCACTGTAGAATAGCCCAGGACATCCTGGCACAAACGGCCAAGGACGAAAGAGCCGACGTTGTTATGATCAGCGAGCCCTATAAATGTCCCGAACAGAACAATAACTGGATCTGTGATAAAGCAAAACAGGTGGCGATATGGATATGTGGACCACATGCCTTCCAAGAAACAAACGACCAAACAGAAGGCTTCGTGCGTGCGAAAATAAATGGAATCCATTTCTATAGCTGCTATGCAAGACCCAGCTTGACGACCAGCTAATATCAACTAATGCTGGACCATCTAACCGCGGATGCGCTCCAGAGAGCTCCAGTGGTTATAGGAGGAGACTTCAACGCGTGGGCCACAGAATGGGGCAGCAGGCTCACCAACACCAGAGGACAAGCCTTATTGGAAACATTCGCTCCCCTAGCGATAGGCATTGCTAATAAGGGCCGGGCAAATACTTACCGGAAGGCTGGGGTAGGCTCCATCATTGACATCACCTTTGCGAGCAACTCCATCCTAAAAAACATAAAGTTTTTTTTTTTTAAATTTGCGCGCACTCAAAGGGTTATGAATACCTTTAACATGTTTACACACAGTGCGGGCGTTTGAAAAGGATGGATGGAGAGAGAGAGAGAAAGATTTTGGTGTAGTGGTTTTTGAATCTCAGTTGTTTATGCTTCAGCTATTCTCCGGGGGTGGCGTCCAGATAACTGGGGAGATTTTTTTGTTATTATTGTCATTGCTTCTGATTCACAGTACTTTTTTCCCGATAATCGATGTCAAGGGCAAATCATCATCAACAGAGCGAACAATTTTTCCAGCCACATGACCAAGCTACTGCCAGTGTTATGCCTTCGCAGTAGTGTTCACAGAAGCTTTTGCAAATGATCGGACTGACTTTATATATTTCATGAGAAATAAATAAATGCTTGCTGACATCAGGATTTGAACCATGAACCATTAGCGTGGCAATTGACGATGTTACCACTACACCATTGCCACCCATAAAGTGGAGGGTCAGTGAGGAATATTCACACAGCGACCATCAGGTGATAATACTGGAAATAAAAGGGAAAAAAACAGTCCAGCTCCCAAAATTTACTGGCCCAAAATGGAACGACAGATCTCTCGATAAGGATGCATTCGAAGAGATGTTGAACAGTGATCAAACTCTAAGCGGAATAGCAGAGACCCTCGCGCACCACCTCACAGGCACCATCACCACAGCGTGCGACGCATCAATGCCTAGGAGAACAAACACCAGGAAGGCATCACCGTGTTACTGGTGGAACGAGGAAATAGGCGAACTTCGGGCAAAATGTCTACAAGCCCGGCGCAAAGTCCAAGGATCAAGAAGGAGGGCGGATTTCCAACAATGCCTGGATACCCTTAGACTGGCGAGACGTAACTTAAATAGAGCCATCAAGGAAAGCAAAACATGTTTTAAACGTCTCTGTCAAGAAGCCGACATTAACCCATGGGGCTTGGCATACAGAATGGTGATGACGAAAATGAAGGGCTATAGGACTCCTCAAATAACATGTCCGATAATGCTGAGATCCATAGTAGAGCACCTCTTCCTTCAAAGGCCTGCTACTATGTGCAATATTATACGAGAAGTCAATCTAGAAGATATTCCTTTAATTACTCACGAGGAGCTGCAAAGAGCATGCAGCAAGATAGGTGACAACAAGGCGCCGGGACCCAACGGCATCCCGAATAAGGCAGTAAAGGCAGCTGTAAAAAAAAAGACCAGACCTCTTCATATCAACAATGCAGAAGTGCCTTGAAGAAGGAACCTTTCCCGAAAAATGGAAGACGCAGCATTTGGTCCTACTGCCAAAAGGAAAGAAGCCTCCAGGAGAACCATCATCCTATCGTCCAATATGCCTATTGGATACCATGGGAAAGATCCTCGAGAAGATAATCTATAATAGATTACTCGCAGTAGCAGAAGAGAAAGGAGCCCTCTCAGATCACCAATTTGGCTTTAGAAGAGCACGATCTACTGTTGATGCCATAAGAGCGGTAGTTGATATCGCCAAAGGTGCCATCGAAGGCGAAAGATGGCTCTATGGCACAAAGGAGTATTGTGCAGTAGTAACGCTGGACGTTAAAAGATAAAAGATTGGCTAATATCCGCCGGACTAGAACTAGCTAACCATAAAATAGAAGCTGTTCTTATAACCATCCGGAAAACCGTCGAATTTGCCAACTTTCAGGTTGATAACCAAACCATCAGGTCGAAAGAGGCGGTTAAATACCTTGGAGTAATGCTGGACAACAAGCTACGGTATAAAACGCATGTTGATTTTGTTACCAAAAAAGCATCACAAATGTAGGGAGCTCTCTCGCGTATCATGCCTAACATCGGTGGACCTGGATACGCTAGAAGGATTCTACTCTCTAGAGGTATCACCTCGGTTCTGTTATACGCCGCCCCAGTTTGGGCGGAGGCACTGAGAACGAAGGAGACCAAAAAGAGACTATCGTCATCATATCGACTCTGTGCGCTACGGACAATCAGCGGCTTTCGAACCATCTCTGACGAAGCTGCATTTGTCATAGCTGGAATGGTCCCCATCGATATTCTCGCAGATGAAATGCTGAGGATATATAACAGAAGAGCATTGAGTCATCACGACGCCACTGGTATCAAGGTGATAAAAATTGAAGAAAGGGCAGCGTCAGCAGCTATGTGGCAAGCTCGTTGGGCTAATACAACAAAAGGCAGGTGGACATATAAACTTATACCGACAATCCAAGACTGGATAAGTCGAAAGCACGGAGACTGCAACTACCATCTAACGCAGTTCCTGTCTGGCCACGGTGGCTACCGCAAATATCTACACCGATTTGGACATGACAACTCACCCGGAATGCCCAGGTGAAGATGAAGATACGGAGCACGCAGTGTCTTACTGCACACGTTTCACGGCATGGAGAATTACTCTGCCAAGTCCGTCATTACTCCTCGACCATATGTTACGGTCGGAAGAGAATTGGATGGCAATATGTTCCTTCGTAACAACTCTACAAAAAAAGCTGCAGAGAATAGAAAAGCTAAGAAGAGCAGCTGAAGCAGCGGAAGAAGCTGACACAAGAAGCATAGCATAAATTGCTAATCAGCCCCGCGAAGAATTACTCTGCCAAGTCCGTCATAACTCCTCGACCATATGTTACGGTCGGAAGAGAATTGGATGGCAATATGTTCCTTCGTAACAACTCTACAAAAAGAGCTGCAGAGAATAGAAAAGCTAAGAAGAGCAGCTGAAGCAGCGGAAGAAGCTGACACAAGAAGTATAGCATAAATTGCTAACCAGCCCCGCGAAGTAATACCTAACGGCAGTCCCGTGGGGAGAGTGGTAGAGCGTATTTCTGGCATCGATTACTCAGGTTTGCGAATCGTGCATGCTAGTAGCTTTCGGGCTATTAGTATCTATGAAGATTACACATCCCTGGCGCAATCCAAAAAATAAAAAAAGCAAGTATAATACTCGTAGTAAAGGAAACGAAGAGTAAGGAAACACGAAGAGTATCATCGCCTTCCGTCAACAATCCGGCTATGCTCTTAAAGCCTGCAAAGGGACAGCGAAAAAAAGAAAAAATAAGGTAAATAATCACCACCAGATTGCGTATCCCGATAAAAATACGCCATATAGACTCCAAGCAATCCAACTGCGACAACCCCGTTCAATTTCGTGCAGTAGTTTTTGTGTTTCAACACTTTTACACTTAGAGTTTTAAGGAACCTTTTCCTTTAGCGGGATAAAATGTATCCTAAATGTTGACTCAGGATATAAGCTATCACTATCCTAAGTTTCATCAGAATTGGTGCAGTAGTTTCCGCGTGATCCGTGCACAGAAAGACAAAAACATTCGACACTCTATACTTTTATTATACCATATGTACGAGTATTATGGCAACACTTTCTACGTTTCAAAAACAACTTGCGTAACGGTTGTTTTGTGAGAGTAAAAGAAAAACAATGTTTGCAGACTCAACGGTAAATATGATGTCAAAGTGCAAAAAAGAAAAGAAAAGTGATCAGTTGCAATCGACCTGTTAGAAAGTGCAGAACAAGCTGGACAAAATAATAGCAACACAAGAAATAAAAAGTAAAAAATAAAAAAAATAAAAGGGTTGAAAATAATTTACATATCGGTAAGTAGTATACAGTAGTCTCTGAGGATATTGTGTACTATTAGGTTTGATTATATCACATTTAGCAAATAACAAAAATGGGCACAGGAAAACATTGCACCGAAGCTCAACGTGAAGCCATTTTAGCGTTACATAAACGAGGTGAATCAATGAGGAAGATTGCAGTAGCCGTTGGATGCTCCCTAAGAATGGTCTTTAACGCTGTACACTACGAAAAACTGCCTGAAACGAGAGGGCGTCCCTCTAAAACATCCGAGAGGGACAAAAAGCTTTTGATAAGAAAAGCATGGACAAATCCTTTTATGTCATCTACGGACCTTAAAAAAGAGACGGGGCTAGAAGTTAGTGCTAGAACAGTCCGACGTATTCTGGTGAATGCTAAGCTATACGCTCGAACCCCAAGAAAAGTGCCACTCTTAAAAAAAGTACACCTCCAAAAGCGGATTGCTTTCGCCAAGCTTTATTACATGCCACAGGATCCACTACGGTCGGTAAAGCAGTGGAGAAATGTACTTTGGAGTGACGAAACAAAAATTAATTTGTTTGGGATGGATGGGAAACTGTTTGTTCGTCGCCCAGAATGTCAGGCATACAATCCAAAGTACACAAAACCAACTGTGAAGCATGATGGAGGTAGTCTGATGTTATGGGGTTCTTTTTCGTGGCATGGCATTGGCCCAATACATCGGATAGATGGTATTATGACCAAAGAAAAGTACGTTCAGATACTGGAAGGCGTTATGCTGCCATATGCGGAAGAGCATATGCCATTAAGATGGCGTTTTCAGCAGGATAACGACCCGAAGCATTCGGCGAAATTCACAAAGCTTTGGTTTGACCAGAACCATCTCAATGTTTTGCAGTGGCCTTCTCAGTCACCCGACTTAAATCCAATTGAGAACCTTTGGAATGAGTTGAAGGTCCAAGTTGCGAAGCCTCACCCTGCAAATATCAATGAATTGTGGAGAATCGTCCAGGAATGTTGGTATTCTATACCAACCGAAAAATGTAGAAAACTGGTCGATTCTATGCACAAAAGAATCGAAGAAGTCATTAAAAATAAAGGACATGCTATAAAATATTGAATTTACTTCTAAAATATAATTTTTTTTTTTTTTTTTTTTTTTTTTTTTTTCGTGGGTAGGTGAAAATCTTCATGAGACACTATGAGACCGTGTACTCATAGTAGTGTCAGATTTCTACTGACTAAAAACACCCTTCCCTTCGTTTTGTTTACTACGACTAAGTTTGACCTTATCAAGTAGTTTAAGCTTCAGTTTTATATTCGCGTGAGGCAGGTAGATTTTCAATAAAAGCACCTGCTGAAACCGTCATGACGTGCGGCTTTTTGTCTTATAGCGCTAATTCGAACGGTTTCGTTCTTTGAAGTCGGCGCGTAAGATTTGTCACATCCAAAGTTTGGAGTATGGCACAGTTGCAATGGCCATGAAGACGAATACGAAGCTTGCGAGCGAAGTTTTTTATTTCGTCCTCCACGGTAGCTATCCCTAAGTCTCTGTGGATATCATTGTTTCTGATATACCAGGGAGCGTTCACGATTATTCTTATAATTTTATTTTGCAGTGATTGTATGAGATTCCTATTGCTTGGTTTGGTACAACCCCAGAGTTGTATACCGTACGTCCATACGGGTTTAAGCACTTGCTTATACAGAAGCAGTTTGTTATATACGCTTAGTTTGGAATATCTTCCACTTAGCCAATACATTTCTCTAAGTCGATTTTCGACTTCGTCACGTTTCTTTTTAACGTGAGGTTTCCATTTAAGTTTCGCGTCTAGTGTCATTCCCAGATATTTAGCTTCGTTTGCATGCGGTATTTGTACCGAGTTAATGAAAACGGGAAGGTTGATTATTTTCTTGTAAGTGAAGTTAACATGCGTCGATTTGGTCTCGTTAAGAACAATGCGCCAAGTTTTTGTCCACTCACAGATTTTATCCAAGGCTCGTTGGAGTTTTATGGTTGCTGACTCGATTGAACTTTCCGTTGCCAAAATAGCCGTATCGTCCGCGAACGTAGCTACAATAGTGCCTTCAGTTTGAGGTATGTCCCGAGTGTACAGCAAGAATAAGATAGGCCCAAGGACACTTCCTTGCGGAACTCCGGCGGCGATTTCTTTAAAATCAGAATATTCAGTTCCGTGCTTAACACGAAAAAGTCTGTTTTTAAGGTACGATTCTAAGATCTTATGAAGTTGCTCCGGAAGGATTCGTCTTAGCTTATAATTCAATCCATCGTGCCAAACCCTGTCGAAGGCTTGAGATACGTCAAGAAAAGCGCTAGAACAAATCTTTTTCTCCTCAAGGGCTTTTTCAATTTCGTCGGTTATTCTATAAACCTGGTCAATTGTGGAATGCTTGATTCTGAACCCGAATTGGTGGTCAGGTATTAGGCGTCTCTCTTCAATGACCGGAAGAATCCGTTTTAGAAGGAGTTTTTCAAATACCTTCGATATTATTGGTAGTAGCGATATCGGTCTGTACGATTTTTTGTCATTTGGAGATTTTCCCGGTTTCGGAACCATTATGACTTCTGCGACTTTCCATTGATTTGGAACGTATAATAATCTAATGGAAGCATTTATTAAATAAAGCAATTTTAATAGTGCCTTTTTTGGTAATTCCTTGAGGATTTGTCCGGTTATTAAATCATAGCCAGGAGCTTTATTGTTCTTCAGGTTTTTTATTGCCTGGCAAAGTTCTATAAGTGACACACTTTTTATTCTAAGGTTGTCAGATGTCGTAGTCGTACCGGTAAAATCGTCTACCAATGTTTCTCCATCAAATGGCTTAAAAGTTTCTTCTAAGTGCTCGGCAAATAGATCCGCTTTTTCTTTGTCACCTTTTGCCCATTCGTCGTTGTTTTTTCTTATCGGTGGCGAATGTATTTGCGGTTTTTTAATTCTTTTGACAGCTTTCCAGAGCGAGTAATTAGTAGTTTTTTCGGCGGTTAAACCTTCAAGATAAGCTGAAGTCTCTCGGTTTTTTAGGTCTTGGATCGCTTTTTTAAGCTTATTGCATAAGAAATTCGAGTGGGTTTTATGCTGGGGAGCGCGAGTTTGTTGCCATATTTTGCGTGCTCTCCTCTTTTCTCGAATAAGTTCTTTTATTTTCGGCGGATAATAAGCTTCATTGCATGGGACTTCTTTCCTCCTTAAAGGTGTATTTTTCCACGCGGCATTTTGTATTGATTCAATAAATTTGCCGAGCTCATCTTCTATTTCGAAGGGTGTTTTGAGCGATACATTTAAGACAATATTTTCTTCGCAATCAGTTCTAAAGTCGCGCCAGTTAGTTTTTTTGTTAGTTAATCTAGGCACAGCTTCTACTGTCATTAGTCGGTCACTTATTGTCAAGATTACCGGCGAGTGATCTGAGGAGAGATCAAAGCTTTCCTCTACTTTCGCAAAATTTGAAGATACTCCTTTCGCTACGAAGAAGTCTATTAGGTCCGGTGTTTTTGCTGTATCAGAGGGCCAATACGTCGGTTTCCCCGTCGAAAAGAAATCAACCCCGAATTGCATACCGGCTTCGTACAGAAGTCTGCCTTTCCGTGAATTGGATCTGGAACCCCAAAAGGTGTGTTTTGCGTTGAAATCGCCACCTATAATGAAATTCGGTCCAAGTGAGTCAAGGAGACGTACAAAGTCGTTACTTCGAAACTTGCATCGCGGAGGACAATAAATGGACGCGATGTTGAAATATGAGTGCCTATTCTTAACTCGAACTGAGCTTGTTTGCATTGTATCGATTTCAATCGTCGTATTTATGGAGTGCTCAATGCAGTCTTTAATGAATAAGGAGGATCCGCCTCTAGCTCTTCCGGAAGGGTGGTATGCGTGATAAGCACGATACCCTCTTATTTTTACTCCGGATTCCTTTGTCAAATGAGTTTCAGAGATCAAGCAAATGTCAATGTTGTCATTCCGTAAGAATACTTCTAATTCGGCGTTTTTTTGTAGAAGGCCGTTTGCGTTCCATGTTAAAATTTTAAGTAACTGATTCATATTCATATGGGAGTTCTTTTCTGGCGAGGTTTTAACTCGAGCTTGCTCAATTTATCAAATATGACTTTGTTTACCTTCGTTTGCTCCTCAAGTTTCGCAAGAATTATAGAGAAGACTTGGGAGACTGGGTCTACCGTAACACCGCTTTGCTTGGTTTCTAGCGACGCAGCTTGAGCATATGTTAGCGTCTCTGGAGATTGTGGCTTTTCCTTTGATTTTGCCGAAGGAACTTTACTTTGCTCGACTCTCGTCTTAAGTTTGACGTGTTTATTGACGGTCGTTACCCTTGGCTTAGCGATTTCACGACTATTTTTAACCGGTTCTGCGTTCTGGCGTTGAATATTTTTAAATGTGTCTCGCCTTTTTTGAAGCTCTTTTGCCACTTCGCAACCTCGATAGTTCGCTGGGTGCTTTCCTTTGCAGTTAATGCAGGTAGCCGGGGCCTGCTTATTTAGGTCACACTTTTCTGAGAGATGGTTACCAGCACATTTTACGCATCTCGGCTCTTTTTGACAATACGACTGTGTGTGATTAAAGCCTTGACAGCGTTTACACTGAGGTATCGATCTCGTACTCGTACGCATAGGCTCAATCTTGACTACGATATTCAGAATAGTTTTAACGTTATAAATATCGTCTACATTTTCGCTCCTGTCAAAGGTAAGCATAAAGAGCGGAAGTCCATGCTTGACCATGATTTCCTGGCCTTGTTCCGTTTGTTGCTTCACCTTTTTGAGAATATTGACGGCATTAAGAATTTTCAAACCTTTAGCTTTGAGGTCGTTCATTACGTCGTCTTTTGTGCACGAGGGGTGGAGACCCCTTGCTATAACACGCAGTGGTCTTTCTGACTTATTTTCATAAGTATACCACTGGATTTTTTCCGTGTTTAATTTTTGTGATATTGCTCGGTAGCCATCGGAGTCATCAACGTTAATTTTCCACGCATTGTTCCTGAGTGACGTTACCTTGAATTTCGATGTCGTCGTACCTTTAAGAAGGCAATGTAGCTTACTGTAGTCCGTTATGCCAACGACGTTTATTGCAGGCGGAGGACGTGCTTTAGCTTGAGTTTGTTTTGGCTTCGGCTCATTTTGCTTGTCTTCTTTTCGCGGCTCGATTTCGGGCGAAGAGCCGGCTCTGCGTTTTTTGCTAGGTCTTTTCTTTAAGAGGCAATTCGTTTCGCGTGCAAGCTCTTCGTCCGTGTGATATTGTGGATTAGCTGCGCGGGGAGGGGAATCTTCGCGTTCTTTTTGTAAAAGCGAGTTCTTTAGGAGCTTGTTTTCCTCTCTCAGCATGTCTACCTCTTTTTTGAGCTCTTGGTAGAGCCGATCCATTTCATCAAGCCTATTGCGAAGTTCGTTATTTTCCTTCTCAAAGCTTTTACATTTCTCTAAGTCCTGTTTCTTGTGCGCTTGCACTTCCGGCGGACTTTTTTTCCCGGAGACATTCGGTCTTGATGGTGGAGACCGAGGTACCCTTGAACTTTTTATAAAGGGATTTATCAATTGCAATAATTGGCTCTCCCCAGAATCCGTAGAGCCTACCTCCGAAGAGGGTGGATTTTCCAGTGAACCTGGACTGCCACCTGGGGTATTAAATCTTTTCGTTTTACTCATTGCATTTTTTTGTATACACTTTAAGCCCGGTATACGAAGGGTGGATTTTAGTCGCCTCTTACGACAGGCATGCCTACCTCGGGTATATTCTAACCCCTACCCGAAGGGGTAAAATATAATTTAAAAAAAAATTATTTAAGCGTTTTCTTTACTTATACTAGGTGTTGCTATTATTATGTCCAGCCAATTTTGCAAACTTTAACAGATTAGTTTCGTCTGATAAAATACTCCTTCGATTAATCAGGTCATCACTTAAAAAATGTATTGAAAACACATTTGCCATCACATTTGCATAAAAATAATTATCAAAATTCGAATAAAACAGGAGTTACAAATCCTTCTACTAAAAAGTAAAGGGTGTTGCTATTATTTTGGCCATAGCTGTATGTATACATACGTTGGAAACATAAATTTTATTATAATTCTGAAAAAAAAACAGATTTCTAACCATTCATTTGGTTCCAATAGAAAACTTAATATACTAAAAGTGAATTTGACTTCATTAAGATAACCGGCTTTATTTTGATACATAGCACTGATTTATAACCTTTAGTAAGCACAGGATAATGATAAAGGATACAGATGTAAATTTAAAAAAAAGAAGTATTAAATACTAAAAAATAAGAAATTAAATTGAAAAAAACATCTTCCTTCAGTTGGAAATTGTAGTCACCTCAGGTAGAAATAAAAATCTCTATTGATCCACGCCGATCATTTATACTTACCTGCAGTGGACTGTTCGAATACGTAAATTGACACGGAATAATCCGTCGGGGATGTAGCTCAGATGGTAGAGCGCTCGCTTAGCATGTGAGAGGTACGGGGATCGATGCCCCGCATCTCCAGTTCTTTTTTTTTTTTTATTTTTTACTTGTATTTGGTTCTTTATGTCGATGTATTTCAGTACGCTTCTTGTGCTGTTTCGTTCATTTTTTTGAATGCATAATAATTAAAAAAAAAAATAGGTACAAATTTGTGGCAGTTCAATTGAATTTGGTTTGAATTTGTCATCAACCAGAACACCCGCTTTTGGACAACTGAAAGGCTACACATAACACACGAGAGAGCCTTACATCCCCTAAGAGTGGCTATTAGATACAGAATTTTTAGAGGAAGGATGATAGGGTCTAATTTCTTTGTAACATCGTTACCGTCTCTGACTAGCACTATTGAGATGATGGGATACAATGCTGAATTTCTAAATAGTGAAAAACGCAGTGAAGGCATTGCCGTTTTTAAAAAAAAATCTATCGGCTATGACAGACTAACGACTAACACAATCTCTTTCGAAAGCATATATATTATATAATAACCACAGAAAAGCCAAATCAAAAACAAAAATATGTAAGAGCCATTTATAGGCCGCCGATTTTTAGCGAGAGAAGTTTCATCGATGAACTTAGGACTTATCGTTGATCGAGAAAGGTTACGAAGTTCTGACGTAATTTGACTGGGTGACATGAACCTAAACATTCTGGATAGTAACAGACAGGTAGTGGGTGATTTTTTGGAGATAAATAAATAAATAAATATTTGGCGCAACAGCTCATTAAGTGCCAGGGCCTAGCTTCTCGCAACCACTCATGTTGTGTGCGTTATATTTTTCGTACGAATGGAAGGGACCTACAGTTTAGTGCCGTATCCGAACGGCGATTTGAGAAGCTTTTTCGAGACAACAATACTCTCGGATGTTTGTCAGACGCTCGCGAGAGGTGGGACCGTGAAAAAACTTTTTGGTGTTTTGTAGGATTCGAACTTGGAACCTCACGCGTAGTGATCCGACACACTAACCACTTACGCCACGGCGCCCATCTCCCCATTTTTTGGAGATGGTATCCTCAATAAAGCTAGTCTTCTTCTTCCTGTTTCGGCGAGGTTATGATCCGAAAACAGGGAATCATAACCCTCCCACTCCATCGCATTTCTACTGATCCACCTGTAGGGTTCGCCTATTTGACCTCAGAAAATATCGGCACCCCTCCCGATTTTGGATCACTCGGTTACTGAGGCTGAAATGCCGATGTTGTCGCATTTGTGTGATCCAGGCGTTTATAGGCCTGCCTCTCCTGCCTCGCGAAGTCTTTGGAACGCTCATTGATATTGCCGTTTTAACAGGGTTCAAATGATCTCTTCTTTAAACGTGACGCTCTTCGTAAGATGGTTTTCTTGCTGTGAAGGCTTCCACGGATCTTCGAACTTCTTATTCGATCAAGCATTGTCACTCCTGCTATCACGCGAAGCATCTTCATCTCAGCTGCCGTTAATTTAGTCTCATACTTTTTGTACATCGTCCAACATTGTGAATCGTATGTGAGCGCTGGACGCATAACTCAACTTAGGTGGCATTTTTCTGTCACAGAAGATAGCGGAGTCCCTATTCGGGATGCCATCCGGTCCAGGTGCTTTGCTGTCTCCGATTTTTCTGCATGCCCCAAAGAGTTCTTCTGACGTGATTGCCGGGATATGCTCCATGCTGATCTCCCTCGTGATGGAGACCATAGTAGTTGGTCTATGGGGGAATAGGTGCTCTACTATAGTCTTTAGCATTGCCGGGCATGTTAGTTGTGGAGACCTGCTGCTTTTAAGGTTCTCCATCAACACTCTATACGGCATGCCCCAGGGGTCTAATTCGGCCTCGTCACAGAGCCGCCTAAAGCTCCTTGACTTACTCTCCTTAATGGCCCTTTCCAGTTCTCGCCTCGCCAATTTAAATGTGGTTAGCCGCTCTTGGAAGTCTTGTCTGCCTCTGGATCTCTGAGATCTGCGTCGTGCTTGTAGGTACTTCGCCCTGAGCCGTTTAATCTCGTCGGTCCACCAGTAGCAGGGCTTGCCTCTTTTACTGACAGACCTTCTGGGCATTGCTGCGTCGCACGCTGTGGTTATGACCTGGATCAGTTGATGCGAAAGGGCCTCAGTCGATCCATTATTTGTTGTGGCGCTGGTGTTTAACATTTCTTCGAACATGACTTTGTCGAAGAGCGTGTCCTTCCACTTTGGTCCTGTTAGGGTGGGACGCAGTCTACGTTTCTCCTCGCCGACATTAAATATAATTGCCTGGTGGTCACTGTGGGTATAGTCTTCGCTGACCCGCCATTTGGTTTTCCGCAGGAGTGAGTTGCTCATGAATGTGATGTCAATGATTGACCCTCTGCCTGCCTTTCGAAACGTTTCCGCTGTACCGTCGTTGGCCAGACTAATGTCCAGTGCTGCGAAGCATTCGAGGAGAGCTCTTCCCCTTGCGTCTGTGGTTCTACTGCCCCAATCAGTAGCCCAGGCGTTGAAATCTCCAGCAATAATCACTGGATGTTTCCCCCCCGCGTCAGTTACGATGTCGTCCAGCAGCCTTAGATAGTCCGCCAGTGTTATAATGGGGGCGCATAGCAACTATAGAAGTGCACACCATTTATCCTTGCAGATACGAAAAGGTCAGCCTGGTGGCCGACTGACTGCAGAGCATAGCTCCCGCAGGTCCATATCGCGGCTTTTTTCGTGGTATCGTCTATCCAGCTGCTTCCATTTATGGGCTTGTACGGTTCGCTTATTAGGGCTACGTCGATCCTTTTCTCTCGTACAGTTTGCGCCAGAAGGTCCTGTGCGGCGGCGCAGTGGTTTAGGTTCATCTGGAGGACATTCATCATATTAATTTGGCCAGTGCCTTCTTGAGTACCGGGCACTTGCTGCTACCAGCTACGTGTCCGGCGTTTTCTGGCGTGACCGTCTTACACCAGAAGCATAATTCGTCCTCTTTGCATTCTTTGGCTATGTGGCCCTCCTCTCCACAGTTTCTGCACTGCTTGGATCGGTCATGCTCGCTCTTGCATTGACGCGCCGCGTGGCCAAACTCCAGACACCTAAAGCATTTGGTGAAGGCCTTTCGAACACGTATATGGCAGTTCACCCAGTCGACTTTGATTTTGCCGGACTCCAGCAGCTTCTTCCCCTTCTCTGTCGGTAGCCCCACTGTTGCGATCTGCGTGCCTCCGTAGGCCTTCCTAAGGCTGAGCACATCTGCTTCGGCAACTTCAATGTTGTACTGAGCCTTGATGGCTTCGCAGATGTCTCTCCTAGTGGTGACTTCGTCAAGGTCTTTGATTTCGACCGTGGATCTCTGAATTAGAGTGCGGATCTCCGCCTCTGCGCCAAGGTTCTCACCGATTATGCACCTAAATTGTTCGGTGCTGTCACCAGATTCGCGTAGCTGGAACAGCAGGTCGCCTTTCTGGGTTGTCCTAATCTTTGTGACCGATTCACCCAGGTTGTGGAGCTTGGGGTCCGCTTTGACTCTGCGTAGTATTTCGGCGTAGGAAAGTTGACCCTTGGTTGCCACCACTATTGCGTCCGGTCGCGTTTTTTCATTGACGGTCTTGCCTGGCTTCTTCTCATCCTTCTTATTCTTTTTGAGAACTTTCGACCAGGCACTGCCGCGGCCTATAATCTGCTCGTTGCTCACAGCACTGATGGGCTTTTGACTCTTTGTGGCTGTGTCTCATTTTCCCCGGTTGCCCGTTGCTTGCTTGTGGTTGCGTTTGCCCGCTTATCTTTGGCCACTGGGGTCTCAACGCCAGCTGCGGCATCCTTTTGCTTGGTGTTTGCCAAAGATGGATGTTTTTGTTTCCTCTTTGGCTCCGGACGTTTCCTGTCTGTAGCACAATTTGCCGGATGTACCTCCTTCCGCTTTGGCTCCGGGGGTTCGCTGTCGCCTACACCATCTGATGGGTGTTTCTGCTTCCGCTTTGGCTCTGGGGGTTCGCTGGCTGCAGCCTGCCTTCTCTTGGGTTCTAAAGTTGACTTTAGCCAGGGCGAAGTTTGTGAGAAGTTGTTCTGACGAATTACCTCTTTTGCCTTCTCGTCGTGCAGCTGGATCGCCGAGAGCTCATAGAGAGCTCTGATGCTTTCAATGGCATCTCGCATCGCTTGGTGAATTGAGCGCCTTTTTCCGTCTTCCAGCATTTCTACCAGCCCCCTAATTTGCTCACCTAGTTTGTGGAAATCAGATTGCTGGGCGGATGGTTCGACCATCACGTTTCTTATTGCAGGTGACTCGCGTCGTTCCGTGTGTCTTTGTGCTGATGCTACTTGGCCAACTGGTGACCTCAGCATCCTTGAGCTCCCCTGAAAGGGGTTTTCCTCGTTCTCCTCTGTATTTTCTCCGGTGTTTTTGTTTGTTTTGTTTGTAATCATTTCTAGTGAGTCCCCACTCAAAGCCGCTATCAATGCTCGAATGTGTAGTCACCCAGGGATCCCATGGTTGTCTGTGCAAGCAGGGAGGCCATGCGAGGGCTGGCACAACCCCTTATGAGGTATTCTTTTTTTTTTTTTTTTTTTTTTAGGTTGCGCCAGGGATGTGTAATCTTCATAGCCCGAGTGCTACTAGCATGCACGATTCGCAAACCTGAGTAATCGATTTCAGGAATACGCCTACGTACTAAACACACACCCTTCACACTTCAACCACTCTCCCCGCGGGACTGCCGTTAGGTATTACTTCGCGGGGCTGGTTAGCAATTTATGCTGTACTTTCTGCTTCTCGACGTATTCGTTCTTGAATTCGAAGCTGCATTTGCACATGCGTAATAAACGCGCAAATTTCCATCCATTTTTCCTCAGATTGTACCATATGATCTATGAGGAATGGGGGACTGGGAAGTTCGTTTCTCCAGTTTTCAAATCGCCTACAGTAGAAGACTGCATGCTCCGTATCTTCCTCCTGTTCTGGACATTCTGGACACAACGGAGAGCTATCGTGTCCAAACCGGTAAAGATATTTGCGATAACCTCCATGGCCAGACAGGAACTGCGTGAGGTGGTAGGTGCAGTTCCCATGTGCTCGGTTTATCCAAATGTCGATGGTGGGGATTAATTTATAGGTCCATCTGCCTTTAACCGCATTATCCCATCGATCTTGCCACACAGCTCTTGAAGCTGCTTTTTCTTCTTCTATAACCCTTCTTCTTTCGCTAGCCTCTTGGTGGCTCGAGCGTCTCCGATTGTAGATTCTCTGCATCTCGTTCGCGAGGATGTCGATAGCAACCATTCCTGCTATGACAAAGGCTGCTTCGTCAGAGATAGTTCTAAAACCACTGATGGTCCTTATAGCGCAGAGTCTGTAGGCTGATGTAAGTTTCCTCCTTGTTTCTTTGGTCGCGAGAGCCCCCGCCCAAACCGGAGCCGCATAAAGAAGGACTGAGCTGACAACTCTGGATAGTAGGATCCTCCTAGCGTATCCAGGTCCTCCAATGTTGGGCATTATCCTTGAGAGTGCTGCCTGATGTCGTGACGCTTTTTTGCTCGAATAATCAACATGCTGTTTAAACCGCAGTCTATTGTCGAGCATAACTCCTAAGTATTTGATTGCTTCTTTGGATCTGATGATTTGGGTCCCAACCTGTACATTCATATATTCCACAGATTTCCGACTGGTTATTAGAACAGCTTCAGTTTTGTGGTCAGCTAATTCTAAAACGGCGGATCCTAGCCAGCTTTTGATTTGACTGATTGCCACATTTGTAGCTTATTCTACTTCACTGATTTGTTTTGCTACTGTAACAACAGCGATGTCGTCAGCAAATCCAATTATATTCACTTTAGGTGGCAGTGGTAGTCGTAAAACTCCGTCGTACATTATGTTCCGTAGTAATGGGCCCAGCACCGATCCTTGCGGGACCCCAGCTGTAACATCGTAGTACTTCACTCCTTCGTCGGTATCATACCTCAGTTTCCTGTTGGTAAAGTAGCTCGCCATTATCTGCAGCAAGTAAGATGGTGTATCCATCCTAGCAAGAGATCTTCTTATAGTGGGCCAGTCTGCCGAATTAAATGCGTTTTTAACATCTAGCGTCACTACTGCACAGTATTCCTTGGTGCCGTATCGCCATATTTCACCTTCAATTGCTTCCGCTGCTATATTAACTACAGCTTTAATGGCGTCAATTGTTGAGCGAGACTTTCGGAATCCGAATTGCTGGTTGGACAAAGCCCCTTTCTCCTCCGCTATTGTGAGCAATCTGTTGTAAATGATTCGCTCCAGGATCTTTCCCATTGTGTCCAGTAGGCATATCGGGCGATACGACGATGGGTCTCCTGGGGGTTTGTTTCCTTTTGGCAATAAAACGAGGTGTTGCAGTTTCCATTGCTTAGGGAAAATTCCTTCTTCTAGGCACTTTTGCATTGTTGCAATAAAGATGTCTGGCCTTTTTTGAACAGCGGCTTTCACTGCTTTGTTAGGGATGCCGTCAGGTCCAGGCGTCTTGTTGTCACCTATCTTTCTGGATGCGATTGTCAATTCCTCTATTGTAATCACTGGAATTACCTCTGTAAAGTTTTCTCTGGTGATTGCGCACATAGTAGATGCTCTCCTTGGAAAAAGATGTTCTACTATTGACTTCAGCATTAACGGGCATGTTATCTGCGGGGAGTTGCCGCCCTTAAGCTTTCTCATCACCATCCTATACGCCGTGCCCCAAGGGTCTACGTTAGCTTCATCGCAGAGCTGTCTGAAACATCTTGCTTTGCTCTCCTTGATAACTCTGCTTAACTGTTTTCGCGCCTTATGAGGTATTCTGTCAGAGCCGGATCGGTGCTAAGCAGGAATGTTACATCTGCACCTACACCACCAACTTAATGGTGACGAAACATTGAACGTACTTTGAGGCCTGCCAAGGTTTTAACGGGACGGGGGCGCTCGTAGCATTAGCCTGAAAGCCATTTCAACCTGATTTCACTCCAACTTACTCAGGTACTACATAATACTACAAACGTCAGCCGTCATAGCTCTCATTCCAATTTGTTATCCAGTATGCCATAATTAAGACCTTACTGGGCTCGGTCCTAATGTTTCTTGTTTTTATTGGTTTTGGTACTGATGACGAAGTCATCGTAAAGAAAGAACAGTTTGTAGTTCTTCTGATGATGTATAATATATATATAATATATGCAACCTCTCATCCAGAGCAGGAGGCTGCACGTTTCACGGTGTGGCGGGTACATCCGGATCTCGCCATTTTCTCCATTCTGTATCCCTCGTAGCCACCGTATGGGGTGGGGAGCACTTACATGGAAGACGGTGCTTATTCGCCTTGTCACAGAAAGTTCATAGGGGTTCCTTTGACCTTTTCAGCAATGCCCTCCTTCTCTGCCGCTCTTGGTCGGGGACTGCTTATTGGGTATTCGCAGCTAACCTGCATTTGTGCAGGCCGTACACTATCCGCCACCTGTGACCCCCACAGTTGCCTGAGCTTAGCTTCACTAGCTCGTCCGACTTGGTGACTGTGCGAAGCACCGTTCCATTCAAATAAATATGTGGAATAGGCCTGGTTGGATCAGAGAACGGGCAGCATACGTACTTTGTCTTTCTTGAACTAATGCAATACCCATTTCCCTCCGAAACGTCCACCCATACATCAAGTACTCATTGCAGGGATGTAGGATCCTCAGCATCGTCAGCAAAGAATAATTGATGTACCTTGGCGTCCATCACTTTACCTTTAAGCAAATAATCAAGAACTGTAATAAAGAGCAAAGGACTAAAAACGCTTCCCTGGTGCACCCCGACTTTGATTGGGAACTCTTCGGTTACTCCAGCAGGCCATTTTACTCTTGTCTTTGCTCCTTCGTACATGCCCATGATCATTTGTACATAGGTTTCTGGAACCCCTCGATGTCTTAGCGTCACCCGTATCAGATCTCGTGGTTGTCTGTCGAATGCATTTTCAAAGTCAACCAATAAAATATGCAAATCCCTTAAGGAATCACGATATTTTTCCATTATGATCCTTATACTTTGGATTGCATCTGTGGTTGATTTACCCGAGACAAACCCGCACTGATCATCAGATACCCGTATTATTTTTCGCAGTCAGCCACCTAATACCCGCTCAACGATCTTCATGGTATGTGACATCAGCTTGATCGAATGGTAGTTATCACAGTTTCCCGTTTCACTCTTCCCTTTCTACACAGGGAGAAGGTAGCTTTACCTCCTTTGATTGGGCATTGGATCACTACTTCACGTTCAATATTATGTATCTGAAAATTGCTCTGAAATCCAAATTCATTACTCGCCTCTGAAGACGTAACAAAAGTCAACTTCAGATTTACGTTTATTGTACAATTACGTGGTGACGTTAAAGAGCGAATTTTTTCTCTGTCCGCCTAAGCTCACAACACCATCCGGAGGTCACGTAAAATCCCTCCAATAACCCTAAAAATAAAATCAAATTGAGCAATTTACGGTATCGCACATCCCTGCCAAGTACCGTGAAGCACTGTAGCACAGCAGTGCCTGGCACCACACCCAACACAACAAGAAACATTTGCAAATCATAAAACCCTGACGATAAAAATCAATCAGCCATAAAATATGACCCCAAATTACATTACATCCTATCGAGGAACATTATCGACGCTATTGCTGCTGCGGTGCTGCTAATGGCGGGGGTGGTGGATGATGATACTACATCAAGTAACCAACCCCCGCCCTGTTCGTTGAGCAACCCCATAAAAGCAATTTTCAAAATTGAATAATAACACATAAATTGTTGTTGTTCATTCTTACTTTATTTTTTGTTTCTTTTTTTTATGGTGGAAATCTGTCCGCCATCATCATCATCATCAGCGGCAGCATCATCATGGGGAACAACAACAAGAGCAGGGGTGGTTCTACCATCCCCATTGGTAACGTAATTTTGGTAAAAGTTCGTAAGTGCCTTTGTTGTGTTTTGATGTTCTCCGATGAGCAACAAAATAAACATTCGTTCAATTTACCAAACGATTTCCCATTTTCCTTTCCTCTTTCCTCGTCTTGTTCCTTTTTTTTTTTTTTTTGTTTTTCGCTCTGTTGTCTCTCCTCTGTGCGCTGTATCTGGCTGAATGATTTACAAAAAATAGAAAGGAAGGTCCTGTTCAGGGTGATGGAGGTTTGTTCAGTCCTATCGAGGATTTCAGTCCTCTCCTCCCCGTTGGACATGAAACTTTCGAAAATCAACAAAAAAAAAAACGAACTTTTCCCTGCCGATACCTAGATTGAAACTCTGGAGGCGGTGCGGAGCGGTGTGTACACTGTCCAAAGAAGCGGAGTGGTGAGCTCGTTAAATTAACTTTTATCATGCCAAAAAGTTGTTATTTATAGCCTCTCCGCCTGGCTCCAATTTTGAAGGGGCAGACATCAATGACGGATAAATGGTGGGCTACACTAACTGGAGCCATTAACACGGTTGTTTGGATGAAATAGTCAGATAGATGGGCGGGCGATTTTCTCTGTGGAGACATTTGTTTATTCGAAGGTTTTTGTGTTTAGAAGGTATTAAATAATGGAGTGATATATTGGGGTTATGTAACTACATGTATACGTACAAATATTAGTATTCTTTGAAGGTCACAAGATTCCTTCGATTCGATTCTTTAAATGGTTTAATAGTTCTTCTTCTTAAACTTTCATTTTCCAAACGCCTTTTACATCCTAAATGGCATAATACACCGTTAAATTCGTTATTTATGAAGCCCTGTTATGGGCTGTTTCCCGCTCGAAATCTTGACAGAAAGTCAGTATCATACCTCTGCGGAACGAAATGTGTCGCTTTACGCTTGAACAACATTGGGAAATATTGAAAACTTATTTCCAAAGTGAGTGCTGTGTAGCCCAAACAGTGCGTTTTTTGAAAAGAAGTTTTGGCCGAAATGAAGCACCCACAGCGCCTGCTGTACGCAAGTTTGTGCAAAAAGTTCGTGAGACTGGCATGCTAGTGGACAACACTCATGGTCTCTGTCGGCGTACAGACGAGAATGTGGCTGCTGTAGAAGAGAGTGTGAGACTCAATTCACGAACATCAACTCGTCATCGATCTCAACAGCTCAACATTTCACGCACTAGCCTGAGGAGAATTCTGTACAAAGATCTGGGATTATTCGCTTACAAGGTCCAATTGATTCAGCAATGATTCAGCAACGCACGACCATCCGCTTCGTTATCGCTTCGCAGTTTGGGCCTTAGAGCAGCTTGAATTGGACAACGATATTGGGCGAAAAATCATCTTTTCTGACGAGGCACATTTTCATCTCGGCGGCTACGTTAACAAACAGCCAATGCATCCACAGGGAGTGACAGTTTGGTGCGGATTGTGGAGTGGTGGCATCATTGAACCATTTTTCTTCGAAAATAAGGCTGGGAACAACGTTTCGGTCAACGGTGGGCATTACAGAGCCATGTTAACGACTTTTTTTTTTTTTACTGAAATTGAAGACATGGATTTGGACGACCTTTGGTTCATGCAGGATGGCGCGCCATGCCACACAACCCATGCCACAATCGGTCTTTTGCGCACCAAATTCCCAAATCGTGTTATCAACCGTCTTGGCGATGTCAATTGGCCGCCTCGGAGCTGCGATTTGACCCCTTTGGACTTTAATTTTTTGTGGCGAACGGTGAAGGACCGATGTTATGCCAACAATCCGGAAACGATTCAAGCACTTAAGGCCAATATCATCCAAGCAATCCGTGAGCTACAGCCTGAAACCATCAACAAGGTCTTGGCAAATTGGAGTGATAGAATGCGCTACTGCGAAGCCAGCCGAGGCAGCCACTTGAACGACGTTGTGTTCCATAATTAATGGGAATGTTTGCTATTACTAATAAAGCCATAATAAATGGAAAAAATTTCATTTTGCTCATTTTATTGCATTTTTAAAAAGAAACTTGTAGTTGGCCCACCCTGTAATTGATATCCAATAGTATTTCTTCCTCTGCAAATCAATTTCCTCAGCATGGGTTTCTAAAGGGCGGATTTATAACGACAGACCTTTCTGTATTTGTTTCTAATACATTATGTGCCTTGGAAAACGGCAAATAAGTAGACTGATTTCAGTAAAGCGTTTGACAAAATTTCTCATCAAATCATTCTCTTTAAACTAAGAGCGCTTGGTTTTCCACCATGTTCATCTTATGGGTTAAGTTTTATCTAGAAGATCAACAGTATAGTGTCCTATTCAGATCCTCATCCAACATTTCGTCTCCAATCGGTTATAGACGAAAATAATCTTATCCCTGACCACCAGTTTGGGTTCAGAAGTAAGCATTCAACGATTGGCCAGGTGCATAGAATTACTGACGTAAACGAGAAAGCATTTGAAGAAAAAAAGATTTGTTCAAGCGTATTTCTTGACGTCTCGCAAGCCTTTGATAAGGCATGATGGCTTGAAATGCAAATTATTCAATTCAATTCAATTCAATATTCTTTATTTCACAAAAAGTTTTACATTTCTTTGTAAGATATTTTTTTTTTTTTTTGGTGGGCATAAATCCTCTTCTCTAGTCCTCCCCGTGGGCGCCCGCTGGAAATGGCTAATCCTAGTTCGCTAAGTTAGTGTCAGCTAAGACTAACACGCACGCATCAATCGTGCGCAGTGGTCATCGAGACTGAGGTAACAACAGATACCTAACTCCCTGGTGGTGTGAGCTTTAGAACCGTGCCGAGGGATGGAAGACTGGGGGTTAAACCAGTCCTAACGAGCTCCTGTGGGCGCCCTGGCAGGGCCCACAGTAAGTTGCGCCTTATCTTAGCATGCCGGTAAACTAAGATCGACCAGTTGTTCCGTGCCTACTCGTGGGAATCAAAATGAACAATGAAAACCTAAACAAACAAATAACAAATATAAATTTACAAAAAACACAAAAAAATTTAATTTTACCTGGGGAAGTACTCTCTGGACAGACAGGGATGGAACTGGGGGGCGATGTCGTAGTGTCATCCCCACAGTCTTCCATGTCTGGGCTAGAGAAGGAGTTAGAGGACGTTTTACTGGCTAGCGACAGCGAGGATGCGGACAGCACACTCACTGACGCTAGCGCAGTGGGAGGTGAGCAGGCTAGCACTCTCACTTCTGTAATTAAGGGCGATAGTGGGTTGGCTAGTACTCCCATCTTAATAGAGCAGGGCACACGTGAGTTGGCTGGTACTCTCACGGAAGTTAGAAAGGGTAGCAGTGAGTTGGCTGGCACTCTCACTAAAGGTGGCAAGGGATCAGTGACCAAAGGGACTAGTAGCGTAGCTGGCGAGAACTCTGCTGCTCCTAGTTTCTCTGAGGTCGTGCGGAAGGGTAGCAGGAAAAACGCACACCAACTGGAGAAGATGCTTGTGCGCAATGCTCGGCGGAAGGTCGAGAGTGCTAAGCGCAAGGTCCAACAGTTCTGGGGGTGTGACGTTAACTCCTTGAGTGCTTGGGATAGGTTGCAGCTTGATCGGGCTAAGGCAGTCTTAGCCGATGAGGCTGCCAGGAAGGTAGCGGCCGCACAGGCAGGTGAGGCTAGAAGTAGGGAGGAGCTGGGGGCCTCTACGTGTGGAGAAGAGCCTCCCAGCAGAACTGAGGACACAGGCAGGGAGGGGGAGACTTCAGCTGCGGGGCCAGTAGGGTGGCGTTCCAAAGCAAAAGGAGCAGGTCCGACGATGTCGTGGAACCGAGCGCGGCGAAAAAGGTGAAGGCTGGTATTTCGCCTTCGGCGCGCCCGGACTACAACCCGGAGGATGAGCTCCTTGTTGCTATTGTCAACGAGCAGGAGCCCTGCGGTCGCCTGACCATGGACCAGTGGATTGTCGTCGAGGAGAAGTTTCAGGATGCTCTGTGGAAGAAGATGTCTTCCACTGAGGATAGTGACCTTCAATTCGACAGTGCTGGATGGGAAGGGGGCCGGAAGGTTGTTGCCTGTGGGAACAAAGCCTCTGCTGACTTCCTCAGACAGTTTATTTCGGAGGTTGGGGAAGTGTGGAGCGGGTCTCAGCTCAAGTGCGTGACTATGGCGGAGTTGGCGAGATACACTCCGCCCAAAGCTTGGGTCTGGGTTCCGCTGCCATAAACCTACCCAGAAAAACTGCTTGGTCTCCTCCACATGCAGAACAGGGAGTTGAAGGCCAATACATGGAGGGTGCTCAAGACAGGGCCTAGGAAGCAGTTTGGTCAGCACTTCTTGCTGGCCCTAAATAGGGAATTGCTGCCACCCCTTGAAAAGACCAAAAGGATGGTGCGATATAGCATGGGGAAGGTCATGCTAAAGATCATGACCAAGGGTGTTGAGGAGGAGGAGGAGCCCAAAGATGATGGAAGTGATGCAGATAAACCTGCATCACAGTAAGGCTGCGACGGCATGCTTGATCAACTATATCATCAAGCATGACGTCTCGGCCATACGGGTACAAGAGCCATGGATCAGCGACAACAACCAGATCCAAGGGCTCAAAAACAGGAATTACACGTTGTTCTACAAAGCCAACGAAGGTAAAATCAGGGCTTGTATACTTTTAAAAAACAACATAAGGGCATTTCTTTTGAATAATTTCAGTGACGGCGGTCTATTAGCAGTCTCCTGTGAAAGAGAGGGAAGTAAAACGCTGTGTCTGGTCTCTGCATACCTCCCGTACGAGCAGGCGGAGATTCCATCTGTGAAGTTGAAGCAGTTGGTAAGGAAGGACAACTGGCTCTTCATCGTGGGCTGTGATGCAAATGCGCATCACTCACAATGGGGTAGCAGTGATACTAATACAAGAGGTGAGTGTCTTTTTGATTTCATCCTTTCGACCAAGCTCACCATATGCAACAAGGGTTCTACGCCAACTTTTGTAGTAAGGAACAGACAAGAAGTGATTGATATAACCTTAGCTTCTTGTTCTGTTCACCTAACGGTAGAAAAGTGGAGGGTTTTAGAGGAGGCATCTCTGTCTGATCACAGATGGATACGCTTTCAAATTAATTTCGAGACTAGGGTTAGCAACAGCTACAGAAACCCTAAAAGTACAGACTGGGGTATGTATACAGAGCTAGTAAGGAAACATCTTAAGGATGGGCCTATTGGCAATGGCGATCCTCAAGATATAGATAAGGCGGTAGATAACTTAGTAACAAAGTAATGAACATGGCATTCGAAAGGGCCTGTCCACGAAGAAAGAAGTCCAAGAGGTCCCAACCTCCTTGGTGGAGCAAGGAAATCAACTCCAAGAAAAAACAGGTTAGGCATTTCTACAACAGGGCCAAAGAAATAGGAGACGGTACCACATGGGATGGATGGACCGCAAGCGGGAGTTTAAGTACTTAATCAGGCAATCAACAAGAAAGTCGTGGAAGGAATTTTGTCAGTCCATTGCGGATACTAGTGAAGCTTCCAGACTTCGCAAGATGCTAGCCAAAGACACTTCTGTCCCAAGCTTCATCAAAAAATCTGACGGCTCGTGGGCAGAAAATAGCGAAGAAGTTTTAGAAACGTTAATTGAAGCTCACTTCCCAGGAAGTAGATCGCCAATGGATTCTACTACTAATAGCTACTCGTACAATGGTAGGTCAATAGGGGACGACGTAGAGAATCTCATTACATGGAAGAATTTGCGATGGGCCATTATGTCATTCGCACCATTCAAAGCACCAGGCCCTGATGGAATTTTGCCAGCTATGCTGCAAAAAGCTCCAGCCAAGGTCAGAAGCAGGCTTAGGGAAATTTTTAAACATTGTTTAAGGTCATGTTACGTACCAGTGGCATGGAGGGAAGTGCGGGTTATATTCATACCCAAAGCAGGTAAACCAAGCCACACTTCAGCGAAAGACTACAGACCCATAAGTCTCTCGTCATTCCTCCTCAAGACACTTGAAAGACTTCTTGATATTCACATCAGAAGTAAGTGTTGCAACGGGATTCTATGCAAAGCTCAGCACGCATATCTGAAGGGGAAATCGGTGGAAACAGCTTTACACGACGTAGTAGGGAAGATAGAGACTAGCCTTCACCATAAGGAATATGCACCAGCAGCCTTCCTAGATATAGAATGGGCGTTCAATAACGTAGAAGGAAGGGCCATCAAACAGGCCCTGGAAACAATGAACGTCGAGCATAGCATTACCAATTGGCTCTGCAATATGCTCGGCACTAGAAACATTAACTCCACTATCGGAAACAGTTCAATAAGAAAATCCGTTACCAGGGGGACTCCCCAGGGAGGCGTTATCTCACCCCTCCTCTGGGTTCTAGTCATCGATGAGATACTTAAAGAACTAAGCAACACAGGCATAAGCGTCACTGCTTACGCAGACGACGTGGTGATTTTAGTTCAGGGCAAGTTCCTTGACACATTAAGTGAAATTATGGAATCAGCTCTTAATAGTCTAGAAAAATGGGCTAGAGGGTGTGGACTACACGTCAACCCGGATAAAACCGAATTGGTACTCTTCAGCAAAAAATACAAGATACCACCCTTCAAACTGCCTAAGCTAGCAGGGGTAGAGCTTTCCCTTTCGGGTCGCGCTAGATATCTTGGGATAATGCTAGATAGGAAACTAAATTGGAAACTTAACTTACAGGAAAGGGTCCGCAAAGCTTATAATGCTCTTTTCATCTGTAAGCGGACCGCGGGGAAAAATGGGGCCTGAAGCCCGCAATGATGCACTGGCTATACATCATGGTAGTCAGACCCATACTCACGTATGGGGCTCTTGTGTGGTGGAAGGCAACGAATATGAAAACACACGGGATATGTTGGCCATGGTACAAAGAACAGCTTGCATTGCCATCACGGGTGCTCTACGCACAACACCTACGGCTGCACTCGAGATCTTTCTGTATTTTTTACCATTAGACCTACAAATTAAATTTCAAGCGGGCAATAGTGCGCTTCGGCTCACTAACGTTGGTCTCTTCAGGACTAATAACA
Organism: Brachypalpus laphriformis; assembly: GCA_945910035.1. Classification (NCBI taxonomy): domain Eukaryota; kingdom Metazoa; phylum Arthropoda; class Insecta; order Diptera; family Syrphidae; genus Brachypalpus; species Brachypalpus laphriformis. Next base: position 44,968,369 of record OX246756.1, read on the forward strand.
TAGGACACAGCTCCATTCTCAAGGAATCTTTTCCCGGAATCCTTGACGAATCGGACGATATACTTGGCACCTTAGACTTCGACACACCATTCGAAGTACTGTATCCAATTAGAGAGGACTGGCGAAGGAAGACAGTCTCTGTCCATAACGAGATTGCAATATACACAGTTGGTTCTTCGACCAACGAGGGCACGGGGTCAGGTATTTACTCGAGAGATACGAACCTACAGGTGGCCCTGATACTTCCGGAAACATGCAGTGTGTTCCAAGCAGAGGTTCTAGCTGTACTTAAAGCTGCGGAATTACTTGAGATGGGATCAATATCCGATAAGAATATTGCCATCTACATTGACAGTCAGGCTGCGCTAAAGGCGCTAGAGTCTTACGTCACCAAATCTGATATAATCAGGAATTGCCGCACAATGCTTAGGGCATTATGTACGCAGAACCGAGTCAGATTATGCTGGGTACCTGGACACTGCGATATTGAAGGCAACGAGCAGGCCGACGCGCTGGCTAAAAGAGGAGCGGGGCTCCCACGTAGCGATATAATTGGTAGTATTAAGCCACCAGGGTGCGTGGCCAAGGGAATTATTCGGGATAAAATCATTGACACGGCTAATCTAAGATGGTCAAACATAGATGGTCACAGGGTGTCTAAGACCTTGTGGCCTGTGCTAGATCGCAGAAAATCTGGGGAGATAATCAAGTTAGATAGATCGAGGTTAAGAACAGTGATAGAAATACTCTCTGGCCACTGTCTCCTAAGGAGGCATGCCATGAGACTAGGGTTATCCGATACGGATGTTTGTAGGTACTGCGACGACCTACATGTCTCAGAGGATATAACTCATATACTCTGTGAATGTCAAGGAATTGCCAGGACAAGGCTAAAGCATCTTGGAAGATACTTCTTCGATAACCTTGAAGAGGTGAGGTCCCTAAACCATAACAAGGATCTTCTCAGATTCTGTAGGGAGATTAATTGCTTGGGAGAATGGGTTTAGGTCTTCTGCCGTGAAGGTTCCCTAGGGATCGCGATGGGCCCACTTTGGTGCCTATTGTTTTATGATAACCTCATAGCCCTACCTAACCTAACCTAACCTAACCTTGTAAGATTTTTCTTCGATTAAATAATTACAATAAAGAGCGTACAACAATGACAAAAAGCGTCGTCTGTCGGAAATCAATTTCTTTGTGTTTGCATAATCTCTACATCTATAAAAGAGAACGCATTTTTTCTGTTTGTCCGCGAATAGGGAGTAAGTACGTAACGGTACCTTAACAATATATATATCAATCGATTTGTCGTAAGAAGAGGAATAACTTAGGATACATTTTAGTATCCTGAATCCGTTATTGAGCTCTTAAACCCATTTTATATGTTTTTTTTACTGACAAAAATAATTTTTCTATGCCTTACACACATATGACTACGAAATGGCTGAACTGATTTGAATATGACTTAATTCCTCGATTAGTACATTTCCTACTGAAGAGATTGAGGTATAAATCATTATTCCATGATTCTTATAACAGAAATAATAAGCAAAAATATAATTATTTGAGATATAAAAATATCACAGATATGAGTGGGTCATTGCAATCAATGGCCACCAGTGGAGTGCACGCATATTCATGTTCATCAAACAAACTACATCGTATAAAAGGAAGTCCCCAAAACGTGAATGACTGGGATAATCTCGGGAACCAAAAAAAAAAACAAATATTTGGCGCAACAGCTCTTTAAAGTGCCAGGGCCTAGCTTCTCGCAACCACTCATGTTGTGTGCGTTATGTTTTTCACACGAATGGAAGGGACCTACAGTTTAATGCCGAATCCGAACGGCGATTTGAGAAGCTTTTTCGAGACAACAATACTCTCGGATGTTTTTTAGACGCTCGCGAGAGGTGGGACCGTGAAAAAACTTTTTGGTATTTTCTGGGATTCGAACTTGGAACCTCATGCGTAGTGATCCGACACACTAACCACTTACGCCACGGCGCCCACTAAAGGGATTTGGATGCAGTTTTCACTGTTATGATCTGCATTTACCGGGGAAGATTGTATTAAAAATTGCTCGAATTTTCCTTTAATGAAGACTACTGTCAGCAGCCATGCAGCAGAGGCTTTTTTTGTTTTTTTTTTTTTTTTAGGTTGCGCCGGGGGTGTGTAATCTTCATAGATACTGATAGCCCGAGTGCTACTAGCATGCACGATTCGCAAACCTAAGTAATCGATTTCAGGAATACGTCTACGTACTAAACACACACCCTACACACTTCAACCACTCTCCCCGCTGGACTGCCGTTAGGTATTACTTCGCGGGGCTGGTTAGCAATTTATGCTGTACTTTCTGCTTCTCGACGTATTCTTTCTTGAATTCGAAGCTGCATTTGCACGTGCGTAATAAACGCGCAAATTTCCATCCATTTTTCCTCAGATTGTACCATATGATCTATGAGGAATGGGGGACTGGGAAGTTCGTTTCTCCAGTTTTCAAATCGCCTACAGTAGAAGACTGCATGCTCCGTATTTTCCTCCTGGGCTGGACATTCTGGACACAACGGAGAGCTATCGTGTCCAAACCGGTAAAGATATTTGCGGTAACCTCCATGGCCAGACAGGAACTGCGTGAGTTGGTAGGTGCAGTTCCCATGTGCTCGGTTTATCCAAATGTCGATGGTGGGGATTAAATTATAGGTCCATCTGCCTTTAACCGCATTATCCCATCGATCTTGCCACACAGCTCTTGAAGCTGCTTTTTCTTCTTCTATAGCCCTTCTTCTTTCTCTAGCCTCTTGATGGCTCGAGCCTCTCCGATTGTAGATTCTCTGCATCTCGTTCGCGAGGATGTCGATAGCAACCATTCCTGCTATGACAAAGGCTGCTTCGTCGGAGATAGTTTTAAAACCACTGATGGTCCTTATAGCGCAGAGTCTGTAGGCTGGTGTAAGTTTCCTCCTTGTTTCTTTGGTCGCGAGAGCCCCCGCCCAAACCGGAACCTAAAGAAGGACTGAGCTGACAACTCTGGATAGTAGGATCCTCCGACCGTATCCAGGTCCTCCAATGTTGGGCATTATCCTTGAGAGTGCTGCCTGAAGTCGTGACGCTTTTTTGCTCGAATAATCAGCATGCTGTTTAAACCGCAGTCTATTGTCGAGTATTGATTGCTTCTTTGGATTTGATGATTTGGGTTCCAACCTGTACATTCATATATTCCACAGATTTCCGACTGGTTATTAGAACAGCTTCAGTTTTGTGGTCAGCTAATTCTAAACCGGCGGATCCTAGCCAGCTTTTGATTTGACTGATTGCCACATTTGTAGCTGATTCTACTTCACTGATTTGTTTTGCTACTGTAACAACAGCGATGTCGTCAGCAAATCCAATTATATTCACTTTAGGTGGCAGTGGTAGTCGTAAAACTCTGTCGTACATTATGTTCCGTAGTAATGGGCCCAGCACCGATCCTTGCGGGACCCCAGCTGTAACATCGTAGTACTTCACTCCTTCGTCGGTATCATACCTCAGTTTCCTGTTGGTAAAGTAGCTCGCCATTATCTCTGCAGAAAGTAAGATGGTGTATCCATCCTAGCAAGAGATCTTCTTATAGTGGGCCAGTCTGCCGAATTAAACAGACTGGCCCAGGCAGAGGCTATCGCTGCAATAGCGTGTGTATGTGAGTATATGGGCGCGCTGTTTTGAACTTTAGTGTGTGCTCTCTTCTGGAGTAAAAATTGCCAATGCCAAATCTAAGACATTTTCAAACCTTCAAGCTATTAAGAGATTTGGCAATATACGCGACCATATGTACACATAATACATACGTACATACAGACATAGAAACATTGTAATATTTTTCCATTTTATTAAATGAGATTTTGTTGATCGTTGTTTATTTGTCCACATTTTAGAATGTTTTGATAGATTTAAAATAAACCCTTAACAGAGTGGGGTAGGTAGTATATTGCAAATTGAATACTCATACTTTAAGTCTATTTTCCTACCTTTTAGAAGGTGTGTTTCGAGAAATACTTCAGGTAATTAAATCGCTAGAAGTTGGCGAATCTACCGGTTTGGATGAAATCCGGCCAGAAATGCTAAAGGCTTTTGGTAAAGAGTGAGTGCAATGACTCTCACGTGTTATTAAAGTGGCATGGGAATGCGGTGAAACACCTGGTGATTGGCAAATGGGAGTGATTGTCCCTCTTTGTAAACAAGGGGGCAAAAGATTGCGCCAACTACACGGGTATATTTATTTTAAGTATCCCTGGAAAAGTCTTTGCTAAGGTGTTAGAGACACGTGCCAAAGCTTTGGTTGAGGATAGTTTAGGGGATAAACAATGCATTTTTTGTCCCGGTAGAAGCAGGGCCGACCAGTTATATACTCTCAGAATGATTCTTGAAAAGGCCTGGGAGCATGCTGAACCTGTATACACCTGTTTTGTTTATTTGGCGAAATCATGTGTTAGACTATGATAAGGGTGATTCGGTATATACATACATATATACAAATTATAGAAGCTGTGTTCGGGTAAATGGCGGTAAATCAATACCCTTCATTGTGGGGGTTGAGCAGAGCAGCTACTTTTTCGAACGGAAGGATTTATGCTTTGACGGTTTCGTCGCGTAGAGCGTGTCCCCAGCTGGTTTCCAAGACGTGTCATAATTGCCGCACCATCAAGTTAGCGACCCCTCGGTAGGCCTATAAATAGACGGTTGGCTCAAGTCCAACATCTCTCTTGGAGCCGTCTAGGGATTTCTCCAGATGAGTTGGAGTCGACGGCGGAGGTTCAAAAATGATGGAGAGTGCACCTAATTATCCTACCCTCGCGACCTTCATAAAGGATTAGCGGGTGAACTATTTTAATGGTTGGTTGGTTGTTGGTTGGTTGTTGGTTGGTTGGTTGTTGGTTGATTGGTTGTTGGTTGGTTGTTGGTTGGATGTTGGTTGGATGTCGGTTCGATGTTGGTTGGTTGGTTGTTGGTTGATTGGTTGTTGGTTGGTTGTTGGTTGGATGTTGGTTGGATGTCGGTTCGATGTTGGTTGGATGTCGATTCGATGTTGGTTGGTTGTTGGTTGGTTGGTTGGTTGGTTGTTGGTTGGATGTAGGTTCGATGTCGGTTCGATGTCGGTTCGATGTCGGTTTGATGTCGGTTCGATGTCGGTTCGATGTCGGTTCGATGTAGGTTCGATGTCGGTTCGATGTCGGTTCGATGTCGGTTCGATGTTGGTTCGATGTCGGTTCGATGTCGGTTCGATGTCGGTCCGATGTTGGTCCGATGTCGGTTCGATGTCGGTCCGATGTTGGTCCGATGTCGGTTCGATGTCGGTCCGATGTTGGTCCGATGTCGGTCCGATGTCGGTCCGATGTCGGCTCGATGTCGGTTCGATGTCGGTCCGATGTTGGTCCGATGTCGGTCCGATGTCGGTTCGATGTTGGTTGGATGTCGATTCGATGTTGGTTGGTTGTTGGTTGGTTGGTTGTTGGTTGGTTGGTTGGTTGGTTGTTGGTTGGCTGTTGGTTGGATGTTGGTTGGATGTCGGTTGGTTGTTGGTTGGATGTTGGTTGGATGTCGGTTCGATGTTGGTTGGATGTCGGTTCGATGTCGGTTCGATGTTGGTTGGATGTTGGTTGGATGTCGGTTCGATGTTGGTTGGATGTTGGTTGGATGTCGGTTCGATATTGGTTGGATGTTGGTTGGATGTCGGTTCGATGTTGGTTGGATGTTGGTTGGATGTCGGTTCGATGTTGGTTGGATGTTGATTGGATGTCGGTTCGATATTGGTTGGATGTTGGTTGGATGTCGGTTCGATGTTGGTTGGATGTTGTTTGGATGTTGGTTGGTTGTTGGTTGGTTGGTTGGTTGGTTGGTTGGTTGGTTGGTTGGTTGGTTGGTTGTTGGTTGGCTGTTGGTTGGATGTTGGTTGGATGTCGGTTCGATGTCGGTCCGATGTTGGTCCGATGTCGGTTCGATGTTGGTTGGATGTTGTTTGGATGTTGGTTGGTTGTTGGTTGGTTGGTTGGTTGGTTGGTTGGTTGGTTGGTTGGTTGGTTGTTGGTTGGCTGTTGGTTGGATGTTGGTTGGATGTCGGTTGGTTGTTGGTTGGATGTTGGTTGGATGTCGGTTCGATGTTGGTTGGATGTCGGTTCGATGTTGGTTGGATGTTGGTTGGATGTCGGTTCGATATTGGTTGGATGTTGGTTGGTTGTTGGTTGTTTGTTGGTTGGTTGTTGGTTGGATGTTGGTTGGTTGGTTGTTGGTTGGTTGGTTGGTTGGTTGTTGGTTGGATGTAGGTTCGATGTCGGTTCGATGTCGGTTCGATGTCGGTTTGATGTCGGTTCGATGTCGGTTCGATGTCGGTCCGATGTCGGTCCGATGTCGGTCCGATGTCGGTTCGATGTCGGTTCGATGTTGGTTGGATGTTGGTTGGATGTCGGTTCGATATTGGTTGGATGTTGGTTGGTTGTTGGTTGTTTGTTGGTTGGTTGTTGGTTGGATGTTGGTTGGTTGGTTGTTGGTTGGTTGGTTGGTTGGTTGTTGGTTGGATGTAGGTTCGATGTCGGTTCGATGTCGGTTCGATGTCGGTTTGATGTCGGTTCGATGTCGGTTCGATGTCGGTCCGATGTCGGTCCGATGTCGGTCCGATGTCGGTTCGATGTCGGTCCGATGTCGGTTCGATGTCGGTCCGATGTCGGTCCGATGTCGGTCCGATGTCGGTTCGATGTCGGTCCGATGTCGGTTCGATGTCGGTCCGACGTCGGTTCGATGTCGGTCCGATGTCGGTCCGATGTCGGTTCGATGTCGGTACGATGTCGGTCCGATGTTGGTCCGATGTCGGTTCGATGTCGCTCCGATGTCGGTCCGATGTCGGTTCGATGTCGGTCCGATGTCGGTCCGATGTCGGTCCGATGTCGGTCCGATGTCGGTCCGATGTCGGTCCGATGTCGGTTCGATGTCGGTTCGATGTCGGTCCGATGTTGGTCCGATGTCGGTTCGATGTTGGTTGGATGTCGATTCGATGTTGGTTGGTTGTTGGTTGGTTGGTTGTTGGTTGGTTGGTTGGTTGGTTGTTGGTTGGTTGGATGTAGGTTCGATGTCGGTTCGATGTCGGTTGGATGTCGATTCGATGTTGGTTGTTGGTTGGTTGGTTGTTGGTTGGTTGGTTGGTTGGTTGTTGGTTGGTTGGTTGGTTGGTTGTTGGTTGGATGTAGGTTCGATGTCGGTTCGATGTAGGTTCGATGTCGGTTCGATGTCGGTTGGATGTCGGTTCGATGTCGGTTCGATGTCGGTCCGATGTTGGTTCGATGTCGGTTCGATGTCGGTCCGATGTTGGTCCGATGTTGGTCCGATGTCGGTCCGATGTCGGTCCGATGTCGGTCCGATGTCGGTCCGATGTCGGTTAGATGTTGGTCCGATGTCGGTCCGATGTCGGTCCGATGTCGGTCCGATGTCGGTCCGATGTCGGTTAGATGTCGGTCCGATGTCGGTTCGATGTCGGTCCGATGTTGGTCCGATGTCGGTTCGATGTCGGTTCGATGTCGGTTCGATGTCGGTCCGATGTCGGTTCGATGTTGGTTCGATGTCGGTTTGATGTTGGTTCGATGTCGGTTCGATGTCGGTTGGATGATGGTTGGATGTTGGTTGGATGTCGGTTCGATGTTGTTTGGATGTTGGTTCGATGTTGGTTGGATGTTGGTTGGTTGTTGGTTGGTTGGTTGGTTGGTTGTTGGTTGGCTGTTGGTTGGTTGGTTGTTGGTTGGTTGGCTGTTGGTTGGATGTTGGTTGGTTGTTGGTTGGTTGTTGGTTGGTTGGTTGTTGGTTGATTTGTTGTTGGTTGGTTGGTTGGTTGGTTGTTGATTGGCTGTTGGTTGGATGTTGGTTGGATGTCGGTTGGTTGTTGGTTGGATGTTGGTTGGATGTCGGTTCGATGTTGGTTGGATGTCGGTTCGATGTCGGTTCGATGTTGGTTGGATGTTGGTTGGATGTCGGTTCGATGTTGGTTGGATGTTGGTTGGATGTCGGTTCGATATTGGTTGGATGTTGGTTGGATGTCGGTTCGATGTTGGTTGGATGTTGGTTGGATGTCGGTTCGATGTTGGTTGGATGTTGGTTGGATGTCGGTTCGATATTGGTTGGATGTTGGTTGGATGTCGGTTCGATGTTGGTTGGATGTTGTTTGGATGTTGGTTGGTTGTTGGTTGGTTGGTTGGTTGGTTGTTGGTTGGTTGGTTGGTTGGTTGTTGGTTGGCTGTTGGTTGGATGTTGGTTGGATGTCGGTTGGTTGTTGGTTGGATGTTGGTTGGATGTCGGTTCGATGTTGGTTGGATGTTGGTTGGATGTCGGTTCGATGTTGGTTGGATGTTGGTTGGATGTCGGTTCGATATTGGTTGGATGTTGGTTGGATGTCGGTTCGATGTTGGTTGGATGTTGGTTGGATGTCGGTTCGATGTTGGTTGGATGTTGGTTGGATGTCGGTTCGATATTGGTTGGATGTTGGTTGGATGTCGGTTCGATGTTGGTTGGATGTTGTTTGGATGTTGGTTGGTTGTTGGTTGGTTGGTTGGTTGGTTGTTGGTTGGTTGGTTGGTTGGTTGTTGGTTGGCTGTTGGTTGGATGTTGGTTGGATGTTGGTTGGATGTCGGTTCGATGTCGGTTCGATGTTGGTTGGATGTTGGTTGGATGTCGGTTCGATGTTGGTTGGATGTTGGTTGGATGTCGGTTCGATGTTGGTTGGATGTCGGTTCGATGTTGGTTGGATGTTGGTTGGATGTTGGTTGGTTGTTGGTTGGTTGGTTGGTTGGTTGTTGGTTGGCTGTTGGTTGGATGTTGGTTGGATGTCGGTTGGTTGTTGGTTGGATGTTGGTTGGATGTCGGTTCGATGTTGGTTGGATGTTGGTTGGTTGTTGGTTGGTTGGATGTTGGTTGTTGGTTGGTTGGTTGGTTGGTTGTTGGTTGGTTGTTGGTTGGTTGTTGGTTGGTTGGTGGTTGGTTGATCGGTTGTTGGTTGGTTGTTGGTTGGTTGTTGGTTGGTTGGTTGTTGGTTGATTGGTTGGTTGGTTGGTTGGATGTTGGTTGGATGTTGGTTGGTTGTTGGTTGGTTGTTGGTTGGATGTTGGTTGGTTGGATGTTGGTTGGATGTTGGTTGGTTGTTGGTTGGTTGTTGGTTGGTTGGTTGTTGGTTGATTGGTTGTTGGTTGGTTGGTTGTTGGTTGGTTGTTGGTTGGTTAGATGTTGGTTGTTGGTTGGATGTTGTTGGTTGGTTGTTGGTTGGTTGTTGGTTGGTTGGTGGTTGGTTGATTGGTTGTTGGTGGGTTGTTGGTTGGTTGTTGGTTGGTTAGTTGTTGGTTGGTTGGATGTTGGTTGGATGTTGGTTGGTTGTTGGTTGGATGTTGGTTCTTTGGATGTTGGTTGGATGTTGGTTGGTTGTTGGTTAGTTGTTGGTTGGTTGTTGGTTGGTTGGTTGTTGGTTGATTGGTTGTTGGTTGGTTGGTTGTTGGTTGGTTGTTGGTTGGTTGTTGGTTGGTTAGATGTTGGTTGTTGGTTGGATGTTGGTTGGTTGTTGGTTGGTTATTGGTTGGTTGTTGGTTGGTTGGTTGGTTGGTTGGTTGGTTATTTGGTTGGTTGGTTGGTTGGTTGGTTGGTTGGTTGGTTGGTTGGTTGTTGGTTGGTTGGTTGTTGGGTGATTGGTTGTTCGTTGGTTCGATGTTGGTTGGATGTTGGTTGGTTGTTGGTTGTTTGTTGGTTGGTTGTTGGTTGGATGTTGGTTGGTTGTTGGTTGGTTGTTGGTTGGTTGTTGGTTGGTTGGTTGTTGGTTGATTGGTTGTTGGTTGGTTGGTTGTTGGTTGGTTGTTGGTTGGTTGGATGTTGGTTGTTGGTTGGATGTTGGTTGGTTGAGGGTTGGTTGTTGGTTGGTTGGTTGTTGGTTGATTGGTTGTTGGTTGGTTGGATGTTGGTTGGATGTTGGTTGGTTGTTGGTTGGTTGTTGGTTGGTTGTTGGTTGGATGTTGGTTGGTTGGATGTTGGTTGGTTGGATGTTGGTTGGACGTTGGTTGGTTGTTGGTTGGTTGTTGGTTGGATGTTGGTTGGTTGGATGTTGGTTGGTTGTTGGTTGTTTGTTGGTTGGTTGTTGGTTGGTTGGTTGTTGGTTGATTGGTTGTTGGTTGGTTGGTTGTTGGTTGGTTGTTGGTTGGTTGGATGTTGGTTGTTGGTTGGATGTTGGTTGGTTGTTGGTTGGTTATTGGTTGGTTGTTGGTTGGTTGGTTGGTTGGTTGGTTGGTTGGTTATTTGGTTGGTTGGTTCGTTGGTTGGTTGGTTGGTTGGTTGGTTGGTTGGTTGGTTGGTTGGTTGGTTGGTTGGTTGGTTGGTTGGTTGGTTGGTTGGTTGGTAGTGCTTCAAAAAGAGCTCAATTAGCGCTATTGCGCCATTTGGATATCACAAAACTCGTGCACACCTGGTTGTATGATGGAGAATTCGGTTCAAGAAGATGGATATGTTAGACCCAGCCTGTCGAGTTTAATTAAAGAATGAGAGCTCCAATCCTTTTGTCAGATATATCTCCCAGGTCGTCGTAGAAGGATTTACCTAGGGTACGCTGTCTGGTTCTCGCTAGGACTGGGCATCTGTAAAGAAAATGAAAATAGATTCTCTCTCATTAGAATTTCTGCAGAAGGTATTATGGGGGATGCCAAGCTTGACTGCACAGTCTCCTATCGGCCAATGACCTGTAATGATGGCTACGATTCTGGTAATATCTGGTCTTGATCTGCTAAGCAACTCATTTGATTTAAGTTTGTTATAGATGGGTCGTGTCTTTCTTGATATAACGCAGCTAGAAAGTTATTTCCGCCCATGGTTAGCTAGCTTTAAGAAGTGGTTGAGAATGTTACCCTTAACGACTCCCAGAGAGTCGCTAAGGGCTAACCCTTGCCTGGCCAGATCATCCGCTCTCTCATTTCCCTCGAAGTTATTGTGTCCAGGGACCCTGATGAGTGCGATTTTTAATTGAGCGCCGAGTTTGTTTAGCTTTTGCTGGCATTGGTCTACCAGTTTTGAAGATGTGATAGCTGAATCAATAGCTTTGATAGTAGCTTGGCTATCACTGAAGATAGCAAAACTGCAGTTGAGAGTTGGGAGGGCATTCAGTATGCGGCAAGCCTCACCAATCACGAGAAGCTTTGCTTGAAAGACGCTGCCGAAATTCGATGAACGGAAAGACTTCGAGACATTAGCTAGTATCAAGATAAAGCTAATATAAATTCACATTTATTATTTTATTCAATGAAGTTCAATTATATTCTAAAATTAATATATTTCTATAAGCTAAAGCGATTTGAAGATATTTTATTAACTTTTCCCAATCTGAGTTCAAATTTCCATTCAGTATTTGCATTATTTCATCTTCTGTAAGTAAACTTTTCCCAAAAGCGGCTAATCTAAACTCTCTGAGGATGGGGCATTTGCCCAGGAAATGTTGTATCGTTACTATCTCCCTCAAATTGCACAGCGTACATAGACTCGTGTCATTTGGATTGTATCCATTTCCATTCAGCCAAATTAAGTCGCAGCGCGCTTTAAAAATCCATGTGATGTTGCTTTGATTATTACTATCAATGAAGTAGTGTTGGCCCTTCCTGTAGTCCAGATGTTTGTAGATACGGGCACTGCTCCCAGCTGTTCTTCGCAATCTCTGTTGGTGGTTTTTCAACTTGAGTTGATTTATAATATCTATATTCCTGTTCTCCCATTCTGCTCGTGAGGCCATTTCTCTATTCCATTGCATACCTAAGCTACTGCATATCTCATTTAGTGCCTTGACCCAAAAAAGTTTTTTCCTTAGCAATATGTTGGTCAGTTGATGTGGCAATCTACTATTATCATATTGGAACATAGTTTTCGTGACGTACCTTAGGTGTAGTTCAAACGTATAGATGTGGCTATCTTCACCCCTGTTTCCAACATCAGAGCTTAATTTGGAGTAAACTCTGGAAGTTTTAGAATTCTTTTAAGAAAATAGCGTTGTAACTTGTCTACGTCCTCAAAATGTCTGAAGCCCCATACCTGCGCTGCATAAGCTTGAATTGCTCTACATACCACCAAATATATCTTCCATTTCATTCTCAGTGAGATACTTTTCTTTCCTAAGAAATTTTGCCATGTAGCATTTATTGCATTCTTCGCTCGGATATTTCTTTTTTCCACATGTTTGTCGAAAGTCATTTTGGGTGTCAGAGTTTCCTAAATAGCTAAATTCTGAAACAGTTTTGAGTTGCTCTCCCTTAAAAAACCATCTTTCTTGCGCAGATAATCTGCCTCCGTTTCGGAAAACCATAATCTCAGATTTGCTCAAATTGACTTCCAGGTTCCATTCATTGCAGTAATGTTCCAGTCGTTCTATAATTTTTTGCATAATGTCGATGTCATCTGCCAAGATAACCATGTTATTCGCATACAGTAGAAGTCTTATATTTTGTTATCAATATTTAAAATCATTAATATATAGAACAAAGAGACGAGGTGACATCAAGCAGCCCTGTTTAGCACCTGACCGTGTCTCAAAATATTCAGAAATCTCTTCGCCCGTCCATACCGCTGATTTTGTGTTCTTATATATGCTTTCTATTAGTCTTGTGAATTTACTTGACACTCCTAACACATTAAGCTTATAAATTAGCGATTTCCTCGCAACCGTGACAAAAGCCGCCTTAAAGTCTACAAAAAAAGCGTACACTTTTTTCCTCTCAGCAAGCTTAAGATGGACAATGGCCGCCAAATTATAGATACTATCCACCGTTGAATATTGTTTGCGGAAGCCCGATTGGTACTCTATCAGGACATCATTGCTTTCAGCCCATGTGTATATTCTTTCATTCAAAATTCCAATCATAAGTTTGGCTGTGCAATTCATAAAGGATATGCCTCGGTAATTGCAAGGTTGATTAACATCTCCCTTCTTAAGTATTGGAAAAACTATCTTCCTGATAAATGCGTCATCTACCCTACTTTCATTAAGTATCCTATTATAAATAAGTACGAGTTGATCCAAAAATTCATTTGTAGCATTTATTAGGAATTCGTAAGGAACTCTATCCTCTCCAGGAGCTTTATTTAGCTTTATTTTTTTTAGAATGGCCTTAACTTCTTGTATTGTAATCTTGTATTGTTTTTCGTCAACATTTAGTGTAGGTGCGTATTGTATCGATTGAGCTACTTGTGGTGGATTTAGCAGTACATTGAAATAAGCTCTAAAAGTCGCAGCGGGCATTTGTGATCCTTTTTGATAGCTTTGCTTTCGTATATCTTTCACAAGTCTCCACCATTCCTTACTATCCTGAACTGTATTTATTCTCTGAATGAACTGCTGGAGATATAATCTCTTTTTCCTGGTGCACATAACTTTGTACTTATCTCGGTCTTGCAGGTATCTTTCTTTATCCCTCGGATTTTTTGTTTTCCTGTATTCGTTTAGACTTTTAAAAGCCTTCTTCCTTGCATAATTGCAGCTGATATCATACCAATAGCTTTTTGGAGTAAAGTGTTTTTTAATACCTCTTCCCTCGTCTACTGACTTTTTTATTATATCGGTTAGATCTCTTAGCTCTTTAAATTCCACCTGATCATGTAGATTTTGCAAATTTATATTAAGGTTCCGTTGATAATTTCCTTTTTGTGAATCTTTCCATAATCATTTTGGCAGCAACTTGATTTTGTTTGCATTACTATTCGTAAACCTGAAGTTAAAAGACAACTTTATTGGTAAATGATCTGACCATATCTTTTCTTCCACTGCAAAACTTTCGACATACTGCAGTAATTCTTGCGATATGCTGCATATATCATTTACTGATTCGCCCAAACTGCTTACGAAAGTTAGGTTTCCCTCTTCGTCTCCTTTTGTTCTGCCATTTAATATTATTAAATTGTAGTCGGTGCAAAAGTCTAGAAAATCTCTCCCCTTTGCATTAATGACTTGGTCCTTCGAATGTCGGACCTCTAGTCCGGCCTGAAATTCCATTTTGTAGGTTTCTTCTATTTCCTGCTGTAATTCACCCAGCCTAATATTTAGGTCTCCAATTATTATAGGATTCGCCATATTGCTATCAGTTAAATAGCGTCTTAAAGTATTGAATTCGTACGACCAAACGACTCCCCTAAGGTATAAGGGTATAACAGTTAAAGATATCCCTCCTACATTTAATATTATTGTATCTATATCTTCTGTAATTTGAAATTTATGCTTAACGCCCTCCTTTGCTAGGTTTTGTTTCACTCCATACACGCAGCCGCCTATAGCTCTGCCAAAACGATTAATCCGCGTTGCTGGCTTCCAATACGTGTCAAAGCCTGTAAAATATTTTTCCGCTTGGTCTATTTTCTCAGCAGTTATATGTGTTTCTACTAAAATAAATATTTCATAAGAAGTTACATATTCAAAGAATGAAGGGTATACAAATTTATTTGCCAGGCCGTGTGTATTATATGATAATATCCTAATGTTTGGTTCTGATGTATAATTATGTGTTGTTAATTCATTTTTACATATTTCTTTTATTTTATTTTTATGACGGCGACGTATCTTATCTAGTTTTTTGTATTTCTCATACACTCAATAACATTTTTGCAAATTATGAGAAGTTCTCCCTGTATGCCTATACGATATTCTAGAATCATATCACGGGAATAGACAATTCCGTGTTAGACATGGAATCGAATACTCCGAGCTCAAAGAAATTTCGGCCGGCGTACCGCAAGGAAGCGTGCTTGGGCCGCTTCTCTATTTGTTATATACTCGTGATATACCGAAAGAAAATGGCACTATCCTTGCTACGGCATCACAGGTACTATGTACACTTGTCCCACAACAGCCATTGAAGCCATAATCGGACTTACTCCGTTACATATATTTATAAAAAAAGTGGCAATCCGCAGTGCAGTTAGTCTTAGAAAATCAGGTGCTAATAGTACACGGGATCACGTGGATCTCATGGAGCTATTGTCCGACTTCCCCGAGCTAGACATGCTCAGCACGGTTTCCGACTTTACGCCCAAATCACTCTACTTTGGTAGAAGGTTTGAGATTTCGATCCCAAGCCGTGATATATGGAATAATGGCGGACCGTCGCTTGATCCAAAAGGTATAGTGTGGTACACCGATGGATCAAAAATGGATTCAGGAGTTGGCGCTGGTGTGTATGGACCCAACCATAAAATTTCGAAATCACTCGGAAAGAGTCCTAGTGTTTTCCAGGCCGAGTTTTACGTCATTAAAACTTGTGCTAACATTAATCTGCACTCAGGCATCAAAGGTGCCTCTATCCATATACTCACCGATAGCCAAGCGGCGCTCAGAGCACTGATCTCCCATTTGATCAGTTCAAAATCAGTTTTAAGCTGCTTCGACAGCTTACAAAATCTGGCCCGACATAATAATATAAAATTGTGGTGGGTACCGGGTCATGTAGGCGTTGACGGCAACGAAACTGCAGTCATGCTAGCTAGGAAGGGCTCCACTGAGTTGTTTACTGGACCTGAACCCTTCTGCGGGATATCCGATTCCGCCTTTAAACTTACCCTAAACATTTGGGAACGCAACATATGCATCTCCCACTGGAATAACTCCCAAGGTCTCAGGCAGGCTAAAAGAGCTGTCCAACCCTTCCAAAGACAGGCAATTATAAATACGGCAGAAATGACATAAGAAGGCTTGTGAGCTTTCTTACCGGTCACTGTCAACTTCTTTACCACCTTAACAAAATGAGAATTTAGGAGCATATAACCTGCCTTGAAGACGACGAAACCGCAGAACACATACTATGTGAGTGTGTAGCTCTGTGTAGTACTAGGAGAAGCTTTTTCCTTAAAGAGATCATATCTCCAATAGATTTAAGGAACTCCTCCGCAGCCATAATTATAGCTTTCATAAGGAGAGTAGAAGTACTGCTGCCCTAAAAGTGGCCTATGGCACCATAGATCTCCTTGGTCGCTGTGCCAACACGCTATTTGGGCATGGCAACACACCTGTTTAAGCACCTGTTTAAAAAAAAAAAATTCTTGCTACGTTTGTCGATGACACCGCTATCCTAGCAGTAGGTGAAACAATCGAAGAAACGACTGCAAAACTGCAAAACACACTGAATAATGTAAATGAATGGACGAGGGACTGGCGGATCGCCCTCAATGAATCTAAATCTGTTCACGTGAATTTCACTTATAAGAAAACTAATGACTTGCCAATTTTCCTAAACTCGGCCCGAATACCTTTTGCAAACGAGGCCAAATATCTGGGAATGCCACTTGACGCAATGCTGAAATGGAATTCGCATGTGAAAATGAAACGAAAAGAACTCGAAATCAAATATAGAGAAATGTACTGGTTACTCGGAAAACATTCCCAGCTCAGTACTGAGAACAAGCTGCTTTTATACAAGCAAGTGCTGAACCCGGTGTGGACCTACGGTTTACAACTTTGGGGTTGTACCAAAAAAACAAATGCCAATATTTTACAAATTTTTCAAAATAAAGTGCTAAGAGAAATTGTCCAAGCATAGTAGAAACGACGATATCCACAGGGATCTCGGAATTCCGACAATCGAAGCTGAAACTAGAAGCTTCGCGAGAAAGCATAGAAACCGACTAATCGGATATGTCAACAATACAGTCCTACAAATTTTGAATGAGATCAATTTATTGCGCCGACTACAAAGGACGAAACCTTTGGCGAGATAAGGACTAACTGCGTCTAGATTGCGGAACATGCAGGATCTTTCAGTGGAAAGTAACTGCCAAACGTATTTTATGATAGAAAAATTGCTTGATAAGTCATTACTTAGTTGCGACATCTAACAAAATTATATCGAAGGGTGGTGTTTTTTTAGTCAGTAAAAATCTGACACTACTATGAGCACGCGTTTGCTATTCTCATAGTGTCTATGGAAGATTTTTCACCTACCCTCAAAAAAAAAGAAAAAAATCTTAATCTATGCTACCTCAGGTTCTCAGGAACTCTGATCTTCATGTTAACTAAAGAAGATATCGACGTTCTAGACAAATTTCCTGGACTGCTCATTCTTACTTCCTGCAGGCTCATACCTAAACATGCCCTTCATCTGGTGCCGGCGGAACCTCTTAGAGCACAACGTGATAAAATGTTAAGCTATTACTTTCTCACGTTAGCGTCGTTCTCTACCAGTAAGAACATATTTTATATTTAAATAATTAAATAGAAACAATCTATCAGAGTGGCTAAAAGACAGTCATGGATACTTTACTTACTTACTTATGTCCTTTAACCCCTCGGGGGGCATAGGGCGTCAACCACGCCTGCGCGCCATCGTGTTCGGAGTTCTGCAACGCGTTTGAGCTGCCTCCAACTCATTCCTAAAGAGCTCGATTCCTCCTCAACTGTTCTGCGCCACGTTTGCCTAGGGCGTCCCGCTATTCTGCCTGCCTGGGTGAGCGGATTCCACTGCATAGCGTATTTCGCAATGGAGTTGTCTTCGCGCCGTAGGGTGTGTCCAATCCATTGCCACTTTCTTCTTCGTATAGTAATGCTTATAGGTTCTTGGCCCGTTCTCAGATAAAGCTGTTCGTTGGAGATGCGGTTCGGCCAAAAAATCCTCAAGATGATTCTTAAGCATTTGTTTACGAAGACTTGCAGCTTCCGTGTGTTAATGGTGTCCACCTTCCAGGTACTGCACCCATAAAGCAGCACTGATTCTACGTTGGAGCGGAACAGTCGTAGCTTGGTTCTTAAGCTAATAACATTGCTTCTCCAGATTTTGGACAGCATTCCGAACGCAGCTTTAGCCTTCCCGATTCTGCTGCACACATCCAGTTCGGTGCCACCGCGATTAGCCGAGACGACACTTCCTAAATATAGAAAGTTATCAACTTTCTCGACTTGCTTTCCGGCAATGTTAAGTTGAGCGCGGGTATTGGAAGTACTCAGGGCTTTTGTTTTGGCTGTGTTTATTTTTAGCCCCACTTTGTTTGCCTCAGCTTCTAGATTTTGGGCCATCAAATGAAGATCCATTATCCGATGTGAAAGTAGACAAACATCGTCAGCGTAATCTAGGTGTTTAAGGTAAGATGTCATAGTCCAACGAATTCCAGAATTAGCTTCCGTCAATGCTGCACGGAGTACATCGCTGATAACCACCAAGAACAATAGTGGGGACAGTATGCACCCTTGACGTACTCCACTTTGGACTTCAAAGTCCTCCGACACCTTACCATTGTGCACGACGTGACACTTGCCGCCCTCATATGTAGCCTTGATAATAGCTATAAGCTTTTCTGGAATGCCTCTCCTGCGCAAAGCCAGCCAGATAGCATCTCGATTCAAGCTGTCGAAAGCCTTCTCGAAGTCGATAAACAGTAAATGTAGCGGAGACCTATACTCAACGCATTGTTCGATTATGATCCGTAAGGTGTTTATGTGGTCGATGCAGGAGGATCCAGCGCGAAAGCCTGCCTGTTCGACATCGAGAGTTGAATCTAAATGATCTTTAATTCGTTCTAGAATTATTCTAGCTATTATTTTGGCTACAGCTGGAAGAACACATATACCTCTCCAGTTACCGCACTCCATCAAGTTACCCTTCTTTGGAAGCTTAATGATCATCCCCCTTTTCCACTCCTGTGGAAATTGTTCACTATCCCAAGCTCTCCGTATTAGCGGATGCAGCAAATCTGCCGATGTATTTGGCGCCGCTTGAAATAGCTCGGCAGGGATACCATCAATACCCACCGCTTTGTTTTTCTTGAGGGACTTGATTGCTGTTATTATTTCAGCTTTACTGGGAGGTACGGTGCGAATTCGGGAATTTGTTGCTTCGAACTGCTCATTCGAATTCAAGATCATACCGCCGTCGTCTAAGTGATTTAGCACTGCAGCAAAATGTTCTCTCCATCTAGTGAGCTGATCCTCATCCGAAATCAGAAGGTCACCGTCTAGACTCTTCACTGGATGTTGTTTGGAGTTTCGACCACCAATGAGCTCCTTAGTGATGTTGTAAACAGTCCTACTGTCGCACCTACTCGCTGCTTCTTCAGCCCTTGAGGCCAGTGAGTTGACATGTTGACGCTTGTCACGTCTCACACTACGCTGCACTTCTTTCTTCTTCGCACGGTATTGGGCTTCAAGCTCGGTTCTCTCTACTGCTGAGGCCGCTGCAATCCGAGCCTTGATTGCTGTACGCTCATCGATCCGTCTCCAGGTGTCTGTAGAAAGCCATGTGCGGTGGTGTTTCTGCTTTTTACCGACATAAGTGCGTGCCCCAGTCGCAAAAGCATTTTTCACAGCACTCCAGTGGTCATCCATGTTCTCTATGCTGCTGATTGCTTCTGCTTCTAAGGCAAGATGGTCCCTGAACTGTTGGCGCACTTGGGGAACCTTGAGCCTGTCGATATTAAACCTGGTGATGTTAAGCAGGTTTGAGCGGTTGCTGTTGACGGATGCAGTACGAAGGCGTAAATGAGCTACCATAAGATGGTGATCTCGTTCTTGTCCGACGTCAGCTCCACGTCTGTTTCGGACGTCCAGGAGACAATTTCTAAAGCGGCGACTGATCGCAATGTGATCGATCTGGTTGGATGTTCGTTGCCTATCAGTAGAGACCCAACTGATCTTATGGCAGGTGTTATGCTTAAACAGCGTACCTCCGATGACTAGGCGGTTGGTATTGCAGAAGTCCACAAACCGCTCACCATTGTCATTACGGTCTCCCACGCCGTGAACTCCCATCACGTGCTTAAGCATGGTGTTGTCGCTACCCACCTTGGCATTGAGATCCCCCATTACCATTACGATGTCCCCATTAGGCGTTTGGTTGTAGGCGGCACCTAAGTGACTATAAAAATTATCCTTTTCATCCTCAGTCGCGTCTAGAGTCGGAGCATAACACTGTATGATGGTAATTTTTCTAACTCTACTCTGGAACCTAGCCGTCAATATCCGGTCACTATGGGGTTTCCAGGATATGAGGCTACTACGTGCTGCTGGAGTTAGCATGAGTCCTACGCCAGAACTCCGTGCACTTCCAGCTGGTTTACCAGAGTAGAGCATCACAGTGCTTTTTGTTGGGGAGATGTATTCCCCAGCATCGTACCATCTTATCTCGCTCAGCCCTAAGATGTCGATTTTATACCGTGCGAATTCGCGCTCCAATTGGAGGAATCTGGCGTTATAAGGCCCTTCCTTGAGTGAGTCCAGGAGGGTCTTAACGTTCCAGAATCCGATCGTTGTCCGTGTCCGATAGCCAAAGGTCGTCAACAAATGATCAGTCCGTATCCGAGGCGTATGTTTCCGTTTCGGAGCAATAGTTTGTTTTTACGGTTGCGGCTCGCTGGGCCACAGACCAACCGACACTTATCCTGTTTTTTGGCGCAGGAAGCTCGCCATTCGTCCTCTCCCGTTAGCAATTTCCGAAGAAATTCCCAGATGGCACCACGAGGAGGTGGGAGTAGGGCTTACTAACAGAGCTGCTAGGTTTTCGGCTGCAGTGGCTCCTACTCGTTACTTAGCGGACCAGCACCTATCGGGAGATGCTGCCCCTACGAGGCCTTTGTTAGTCGTTTGCCAGTCATGGATAGAATACAGCTAATCCATTGAGACCCTCAGGTCTCTGAAACATTAGCCGTTTATCGACTTCTAGAAGGCTTTCGACAGCTTGAATTGAAATGCTATCGGGTTGACCTTGCGCATCCCAGAAAAACTTATAGCTATTATCAAGGCTACATACGAGGGTGGTAAGTGACACGTGTCGTACACAATGGTAAGGTGTCGGAGGATTTCGAAGTCCAAAGGTGCACGTCAAGGGTGCACTGCATACTGTCGCCACTATTGTTTTTGGTGGTTATCAGCGATCTACTCCGTGCAGCATTGGCGGAAGGCAACTATGGAATTCGCTGAACTATGACATCTGGGGTGGCAATGGTGTAGTGGTAACGTCGTCAATTGCCACGCTATTGGTTCATGGTTCAAATCCTGATGTCAGCAAGCATTTATTTATTTCTCATGAAATATACAAAGTCAGTATAGCTTGTGTGAACACTACTGCGAAGGCATAACACTGGCAGTAACTTGGTCATATGGC
Organism: Brachypalpus laphriformis; assembly: GCA_945910035.1. Classification (NCBI taxonomy): domain Eukaryota; kingdom Metazoa; phylum Arthropoda; class Insecta; order Diptera; family Syrphidae; genus Brachypalpus; species Brachypalpus laphriformis. The sequence continues at coordinate 44,989,470 of OX246756.1, forward strand.
TGGAAAAATTGTTCGCTCTGTTGACGATGGTTTGCCTACAACATCGGTTATCGGGAAAAAATATTGGGAATCAGAATCAGAAGCAAAGACAAAAAATAACAAAAATCTCCCCAGTTATCTGGACGCGCCACCCCCGGAGTTTCTCTGAAGCATAAACAACTGAGCTTCAGAAACCACTGCACCAAAAACCTTTCTCTCTCTCTCTGTCTAACCTTTCCAACGCCCGCACTGTATGTAAACATGTTAAGCGTAAAATCCATAACCCCTAGAGTGCTCGCAAATTATAAAAAAAATCTTACCTTAAATACCTTGATTACGCTGACGATGTTTGTCTACTTTCAGATCGGATAATAGATTTTCATTTGATGTCCCAAAGTCTATAAGTTGTGGCAAACAAAGTGGGGCTTGTCGGGCAGGAAGTCGAGAAAGTTGATAACATTATTTATCTAGAAGTGTGGTCTTGGCTGACCGCAGTGGCACCGAACTGAATTTGTGCAGCAGAATCGGAAAGGCTAAAGCTGCGTTCGGAATGCTATCCAAAATCTGGAGAAGCAATGTTATCAGCTTAAGAACCAAGCTGGGACTGTTCCGCTCCAACGTAGAATCGGTGCTGCTTTATGGGTGAATGTGGTCAACATTAATACGCGCAAACTGCAAGTCTTCGTAAACAAATGTTTGATAATCATCTGGCCAAACCGTATCTCCAACGGGCGTATTCGCTAGCGATATGCTCCCAAATCAGACTGAGATGCCCGAGGTGAGAAGTTCCCGAATACGCACCACGACTCTCAGTAAAGATGAGATCATTACCGCGATCAAGGCACTCAAAACCAACAAGGCGGTAGGACTTGACGGTATTCCCGCAGAGCCCTTACGAGCAGCGCCAACAACATCGGCTGAGTTTCTGCTTCCACTTATAGAGAGAGCAAGCTGAGAGCTTTCCTAACGAGTGGAAAAGGGAATGATCATCAAGCTTCCTAAAAAAGAAAAATTAATGGAGTGCGGAAACTGGAGGGGTATCTGCGTGCTGCCTGCTGTAGCTAAGATAATAGCTAAAATCACCCTGGAGCGAATTAAACAACATCTCGAAGACACACTCGATGCCGAACAAGCAGGTTTCTGCTCTGGATCTTCCTGTGCCGACCACATCAACACCCTGCGGATTATCATCGAACTGTGCGTTGAATATCGATCGCTACTCCACCTGTTGTTCATCAATTTTGACAAGGCGTTCTATAGTGCCAACAGGGAGTTTATTTGGCGTGCCTTACGCAGGAGAGGTATTCCCGAAAAACTAATTGCTATTATCAAAGCTACATATGAAGGCTCCAAGTGTCACGTTCTGGACAGAGGAAGGTTGTCTGAGGAATTTGAGATCCAAAGTGGGGTAAGACAAGGCTGTATCTCTTCACCAATACTATTCCTATTGGTGACTAGCCATGTGCTTCGTGCATCTTTGTCGACGGGAAACTGAGGAATTCGATGGATTCTTACATCTCAACTGAAACATCTTGACTATGCTGACGATGTGTGCTTACTCTCCCACAGAATTGTGGACCTCCACCAAATGACATCAAATGTGGAGAGGGAGGCAGGTGTCGTCGGGCTGAAAATGAATACGACAAAAACTAAAATGATCAGCCTTGGAACAAACTCATGGGCTGAAATATGCATTGCTGGACAACCGGTAGAGAGAGTAGAGGATTTCCAGTACCTTGGGAGTATTGTCTTGACCGATGGTGAAACCGAACTGGATATAGCCAACAGGATCGCCAGAGCAAAGTCCGCGTTCGGGATGTTGTCCAAAATATGGCGAAGCAATGCAATCAGTTTGAGCACCAACATAAGACTGTTCCGCTCCAACGTTGAATTCGTGCTGCTATATGGTTGCAGCACGTGGAGAGTAACCACTACTATCACCAGAAAGCTGCAAACGTTTGTTAATAGGTGCCTGCGCAATATCTTAAGGATTTTCTTGCCCAATCGTATCTCTAACGAACACCTTTACGAGAGAACGGGTCAGGAACCAATAGGCACAACCATCCAACGGCGGAAGTGCCAGTGGATTGGTCACACTTTCCGAAAGGGTAACAGTTCCATAGCGAACCATGCTATGCAATGGAACTCTTTAACTCAGGATATCAGAAGACCTGGCGGTCCAAGAAAACATGGCGCAGAACAGTCTAGAAGGAAGCAAGGCAGTCGGACAAAAGTTGGGGAGAACTCAGACACATTGCCAGAAACCGTACACGATGGCGCGTAGGCGCAGTAGAGGCCCTAGGACCCACAAGGGGATACAGGACACAAGTAAAAGTAAAAGTGCCTTACGGAACTCATACTGGCGATCTATGTGGCCACCTGCCTCATCGATTGCACTTTACAATCTATCACTTATGATGCACTCCAGTATTTTCCTCACGGTGTCTAACATGCATAGAGGCCTATCCGATGAGGGATCCTGAGGTGGTTTATTACCTTTTGGTAGGAGGACCAGTCTTTATTTCTTCCACTAGTCATGAGCTGTTGCCCCAAATAAGTACATATGCATGCATGTAATGTCAAAGCTGAGTTCGGTTGACATTCGCTGCCGCCGTGACTCCACAGCTTGGGGCCTTCGCTGCGGCATCGTTAATGAATAGTCAAGGTCAAGAGTGCTATCTTTCGCGAAGGGCGGGATTAGGTTGCGAGTAGCAGATAGAAGGTCGTTAATGTAATTAAATGGTGGGCGCCGTGTCGTAAGTGGTTAGTATGTCGGATCACTACGATGAGGTTCCAAGTTCGAATCCCAGAAAACACCAAAAAGTTTTTTCATGGTCCCACCTCTCGCGAGCGTCTGACAAATATCCGAGAGTATTGTTGTCACGAAAAAGCTTCTCAAATCGCCCTTCGGATACGGCACTAAACTGTAGGTCCCTTCCATTCGAGTGGAAAATATAACGCACACAACATGAGTGGTTGGTAGAAGCTAGGCCCTAGCACTTTAAAGAGCTGTTGCGCCAAATATTTATTTATTTTTATGTAATTAAAAAATAGGGTCGGAGTTAGGACAGAGTCCTGGGATGCACCAGTATTGGTTGAGAATGGGGTAGAAGTAAATCCATCTAACGAAACTTCAATTGATCGAGTATTTAAAAAAAAAAACGCTCAATCTCCAAGTCCCATCGACAAATAACGGGGCTTGGAGATTGTTTCATAAGGCACTATGTTACACTCTATCGAACGCTTGAGACATGCATGTCTAAAGGAAAACCTCTTGAAGTTGACCTTCTCATTACACATCATACATATAAACGGTACGCATTTGTCAAAGGTAGCTAAATGTTCTCACCAAAATGTTGGAATTCGAGATACATACGAGTGCTCATGTTCTGTTCTTTTCTTTTTCTGCTTGAAAACGGGGTACTGGAAGATCATTTCTAATTTCTGTATTCAGAATCGGATATGACATTAATAAACAAAAGTATGTCGCCAAAGTTCCCCAGCGCCAGCAGGCGATAACGATAACAAGCTCTAGCTACCATTATACCCCAAAGCACCCCATTACATTTTATATTTTCCTTAAAATCCTCACCAATTGTCGTCCTAAAAAAATAAAAAAAATAAAAAACAGACGTATAATCAACTGCGATACCATAAAAAAAATACATATCCATAACTCCACCAACCGAAGAACAATTTCATTTCGAATAGCAACAAACGTGCCCATGAAAGCATCCCCTCGTTACGATGAATTTTTGAATAAAACTCCCCCAACTCGACAATAACGACGACGCCCCATTTTCCAGAAAACAGTGTCGATGATTTAACCACCAATAGACACAAGGGTTATGTGCTTACTGCTAAATATGCGAATCCTTACGCAAAACGACGATGATATCCATGTAATGCTATAGTCCTGAGCGCAAATAAAATCAGTTTACTCGAACATTTTCGGGATTTTGAATATGAAAAATACAAACACAGCATACAAAAAACACCCTCCATCCTTGGGAGCCGGCATTTTGAAATTTTCTATGATCCTTCTGTATTTTGCTGCGAATCCTTGAGAGCAGCCAATATTACATTACACATCCTGCTCATGCATAAATGTATGAATTGCCGCTCTTACTACTAATACAAAACGGTCCTTGTCTTATCCTGGCGAGGGGTGTTGTTTATTTTTGGCGTAAAAAGGATTCTTCGCAGTCACTGAGCAATTTTCGGTGTAATTTTTCGGCATAAATCTCTTCAAAGTGTGAGAGACTCCGACTGCAGGAATACACAAATGAATTATGGAAGAACGCATATGAATTAATTTAATTAAAGGAAAATGGGTGGGAGGTTGGAGGAAGAAACTGAAATTAAAGCAATTTGCAAAGATTACTTAAAATTGTTTCCACCACCACCATCAACATTCTCAAATAATACAGATTTTCCTTGTAATGAGAAAGGATCTTGAATATTTGGGAAGGAGAGAAATGCAGCCGAATTCGATGCACATGAATGGAGAGAATCATTGGATGTCATTTCGTTGTTGACATTTAACTGAAAGAGAAATGCTGACATTTGGACAGAGAGTCCTTTGGTGTGCAGGACTATGTCCACAGTAGGGGTCATTTATTAGGTTTTAGTTGGTTTGTAAAGTTGCAAGTTTTATTTACATTTCTAAGTGCAGTTTGCCGAATGGAGTGTTTGGTTGGGAGGACAAATGATGAGATTACTACAGTTTCAAAAGTCAATTAGAATATGCACTCAAAGGGACTCTGGAAGTTTGTTTTGAGTGTTTGAGGGAGATGCAGTTCTAGGTAGATGTGGTTTAATTTTTTTTAGATAAATGAAGTCACATTTGTCTCTGATTGCTAAGGACAGCAACTAGTTGTTATAAAAGAAAAACTGGCAGGATAAAAGTTTTTTGTTTTGATTTAGTATTCAGAATCAACTTCCAAGATTGGACATAATACAGGCCAATAAAGTCATTAGCAGGCTGAGGGGGGTGCTTGCTATTATGACAATACTTAAGTAAAGATAGAGGGAAGTTCAGATAGGTGATTTTCACGCGAGCCAAATGGTCTATTGTGTTTCCCTTTTTTTTTGTGGATCCTGTAAAAAAAACTCTTAATCTTTCGTCGGTTGGTTCACTAGCAAACTGGCGCTACAGTCCGGGATGGACCTGGGCCTCAACCAACAAACATCTCCAGCCAGCACGGTTACGAGCCAGCTGCCACCAGTTGCACCGCCAAGTTGGTTGAGGTCTCCCTCCACTTGCTTGGGCCACTTACGGCGATGTCGTCGTTTACTGCGCCGTCCATACGGGGTGGATTCGAAGACTTCCTCGGCGCGAATGTTGGGCTCCATCCGCTTTAAATGACCCAGCTATCTTAGTCGCTGTATGTGAACTCTTCTGGCTAAGTCGATGTCCTTATATAGGCCGCATAGTTCGGCATTGTACCTTCTCCTCCAGTCACCGTCTATGCAGATGGGACCAAAGATCCATCGAAGAACTTTTCTGTTAAAATAACCAACGGCATCCTCATTCGGTTTTGACAAAGCCCATGCCTCTGCGTCACACAGCAGGACTGGGATGGTTAGTGTTTTATTATTATTTTTTTTTAGGTAAATGGGGAGGAAAGGCAGAAAATGACCCCCGGAGCACTGCGACCTAAAAAGATCTTTTGTGCTAACTCCTAGTCGATTATTTTGAATTTGTCAACTTGCTCATTAATGAAGTTAAGAATAGTTCGAGCTGAGGAAGAGGTGACATCAGAAGGTGATGTGACGCCTTTAATAAATTGCTTTAGCCTCAGTCTGGTTCTTCTTCTTCTTCTTCTTCTTCCTTTTATCAGCGAGGTTATGATTCGAAAATAAGGGATCATAACCCTCTCACTTCACTGCATTTCTACTGATCCGCCTGTGGGGTTCGCAAATTTGACCTCAGAAAATATCGGCAGGCCTGCCGATTTTGGATCACTCGGTTACTGAGGCCAATAAAATGCCGATGTCGTCGCATTTGTCTGATTCAGGCGTTTATAGGCCTGCCTTTCCTACATCGCGATGTCTTTGGAACGTGCATTGATATTGCCTTTTTAACAGGGTTCAAATGATCTCTTCTTTGAACGTGGCAATAGCAGCTGAGCCGGTCGCGCTCTATTTTTTGTACGATGGTTTCCTTGATGTGAAAGCTTCCACGGATGTTCGAACTTCTTATTCGATCAAGCTTCGTCACTCCTGCTGTCATGCGAAGCATCTTCATCTCAGCTGCCGTTAATTTACTCTCATACGTTTTGTACATCGTCCAACATTGTGAACCGTATGTGACCGCTGGACCCACAACTGCGGTGTAGAGCCTTCCTTTCAACTTAGTGGGCATTTTTCTGTCACAGAAAATAGCGGAATTTTCTCGCCACTTCATCCACCCTACGCTTACGCGATGATTGATGTCGTCATCACAAGTTGCTTTGCTATTGATCATAGATCCCAGATATTTGAACTTTTCGCACTAGGGAAGCACTGTTCCATTTAAATAAATGTCTGGAATAGGCCTGAGTGGATCAGAGAACGGGCAGCACAAGTACTCCGTCTTTTCTTGGACTAATGCGATCCCCTTTTCCCTCCAGAGTGTCCACCCACACATCAAGTGCTCGTTGCAGGGATGTAGGATCCTCACTTATGATGGCTCCATCGTCAGCAAAAAATAACTGATGTACCTTGGGGTCCATCACTTCACACCTTCAAGCAGATAATCAAGGACTGTAATAAAGAGCAAAGGCTTAAGACGCTTCCCTGGTGCACTCCGACTTTGATTGGGAACTCTTCGGTTACTCCAGCGGGGCATCTTACTCTTGTCTTTGCTCCTTCGTACATGTCCATGAGAATTCTGAGCCATCTGAACCCGATGTCTCCCATCTTTTCCCAGAACTCAGAGTGCATCTCGTCTGGCCCAACCGCTTTTCGTTTTTTGGAGTATTTGACCGCCTCACTAACTTCTTCGACTGTAATGTCGGGTATTTTTTCACAGTTAGGGGTGGCTCTTGGAAAGTATAGCCGGGGAAACTGTTCATTCAAAAGTTCTTCACAGTAGTGCCGCCACCTCTGCAGAACTTTGTCGTCATCCACAAGAAGCTGGCCATGAGAATTGTTAATTAACTTTAGCGAACGAATCTCCTGAGCATTCCTCCTTCTTTGGGAGGCTATTTTGAAGATGGTTGCGCTCTTGTTCATATAGTGCCTTCGCAGCTCCTGGATAGCCTGGTTTGCATCAGCAACTGGGGAAGATATTTTCTCCAGCTCCCGATACAAGCCCTCCGCACTCTCTGCTTGAAGCCGGGCGCACTTCTTCTTCGCTTTTTTCTTGCAGCATCTGTATTCCATTTCGAGGCGAGCTTTGTCGGCACTATTATTAGAGGGGCACTTTGACCAAGCTTTGAAAGCCGCTTTCTTCTCATTTATCACTTTCTTAGCTTCATCACTCCACCACCATGTTTCTTTGGCGTGTTGATGGTGGCCTTTTGAAGCTCCTAGCAGTGATTTGACCTTCTTTAAGCAAGTTAGCTGTAGGGAATCCCACATATTTTGTAGTCTGCACTCTTCATCCTACACTCCGTTGATGATGTGCTAGAGGTAATTTTTCATTACGAAAACAAAAGCCTCGCCTTTCTCTTTGTCCAGATTGTACCACTTGATTTTCTCAGAGACCCCTGTTTGTTTGCTTTTCTTTGGTGTTTTCATAAAAATTTCTGTTAGCAGGAGACGGTGTTGCCGAGCGATTGCCTCTCCCAGGATCACTTTGCAATCTTTTACCCGGGGCTTCATGAAACTGCCTACCAAATGGTAGTCAATCTGAGTTTCATCTCCAGCACTGCTGAAAGTGATCAGGTGTCGGCTTTGTTTGATTAACATGGTATTTAACACGATAAGACCGTGTGATTTACACATGCTTAGGATGTCTTCACCAGGAAGGTTCCTGGTGCCATATCATAGTCCTCCATGGCAGCCTTCATAGTCTTCGTTTGACTTCCCGACATGTCCATTCAAATCTCCTCCAACAAACAGAAACTCTTCCTTTGGGATGTCCTTAAAGAGATTGTGGAAATCTACCCAAAATGCATCTTTATCTCTCTGATTGCACCCATTTTGGGGAGCATATGCACTGACAATATTCCACACCTCTCCTTGTATTACTAGTTTGAGAGACATCAAACGGTCGCTGGACGTCGAAATGCTCAAGAGGTTACCAAGTAGCTCTGCTGCAAGGATTTTTTTTTTTTTTTTTTTTTTTTTTTTTTTTTTTTTATTTTTTTAAAAAAAGGAAACCCAAATCCCAGAGCACTCAGACTCACCGGTCCATTGTACTACCAGGCAGGAACCTTTCTTTGGTACAGTGGTTGGAAAAACTTCGATGTAATTCGTTTTTCCTTTATACTTGGGTGGCCCATGATTGCTGTTCCCCGCTGGGGCTTGAACCTGCACACATCGGTTAACGAGCAAACACACTACCCACTGCACCATTGCCACCCCCCTGCTGCAAGGATGATACCGATTTCGTTCCTAGCCTTTTCCGTTCGGTAGTAGAACATCTTGTAATCTTTTGTCCCAACGTCCAAGAAACGCACCCGATTTCCGGTGTTTTTCCATTTCGTCTCTTGGACACACAAGATATCCACCCGCCTTCTATTCATCATCTCTTCCAGCTCGTAACTTCGACCGGTCATGCTTCCAACGTTCCAACTCGCGACCCTCAAATTCCTTCCAAACTGTTTCATTATTTTGCTAGCCCCCGGAATCCGTATAGCGCTGACCCGAATATTTCTGCTCGGTCCAGGATCAGTACCATGCACAGCAGTGGTAGTGCCTGGCGGGGTAGTGCCTTTCCTTTTTGCAAGTATTACCATAATGATACAGTTTTGCAATATTACCATATTGTGATGGTGTTTTTTTGTTTGACACGTGCATGCTCTGTTTTAGTATTGTTTGATCTTTCTTTTATGGCACCGGTGATCTCCAGTCGTGTCAACCCATGGACTCGCATGTACACTTGTGGATGAGTTTTTAAGGTGGTATATGTGTCGCTAGGCTCACTTGGGTGTTATATTGCCTAGATCTGATTTGTCCCCTTTGTCGCCTTTTACGACAAGCGCTAGTTATTGGGGGGCGCTGTATTGATATTCTTAACCCGTCCCTGCACGGGGAACTCTACTGATTCAGCATGCGAGCTAATGGCCTATTGTGTCCCGTACTAATGCCTTCGAGAGGTTTGTTCCCTCATTAGAGTTCCCCTCGTATAACAATTTTTTCCGGACTAAGATTTGAGAGTCGTGCACTTTTGCTTAGTTTCGTTGAGAATATACCACCTTTAGAGTACCTTCTCCAGTCTAGTTTCTCTATGGAATTTGAGAATGCCAAGCGGGTCTATAGTTGGTGTATCCTCGTCTGAGCCCAGATACATAGTTTCCTTTGGTATTCGTTCCTTGAGTCTACAGTTGATACATGCTTCAAACCTAGTTCGATTATAGGTCTCTAATACATTAGTTTCTTTGCTTGTCTCAGACATTGAGTGTTATTCCAGGTGTTAGTCCTGTTTGATCTCTCTGCTTTCTTGAATTCTACTTTTAGGGTGTGGTCCCCTACTTCGCGGAATGGCTCACGAGCTATAAAAGGTTCTGTTGCACTTTGTCTCACTAGCGAATCCATTGCTTCGTTACTCTCTATTCCGACATGGACCAGTATTTAATAGAGAGCTACTTTATTTCACAATTCGTTGAGTTCGCGTAAGCATTCCTACACAAGTTTGGACTTGACGACATGGTCATTAAGTGCCTTGATGGCTGCTTGGCTATCTGATATTATTGCTCCTCTATGCAGTCATGACTTTTACACCCGTCGTAAACTACTTTCAAAACATGGTAGGTTAGGTTAGGTTGGCTGTCCACACGAGAGCGCAGACACACTTAGACCAGTGAAGGTCCTTTGTGATATCATGGATCAACCATTAAGCCACTCAGGGACTAACAAAACTAACCGAAGCTTTTGATAAAGCAATGGATGCTCATGACTTCCAAGGATGCCAGATCGCCGAGGTTGTCAAGAAAGGGGGACCCTAGATGAAGCATTCTTTTATGCGACAGGGCTGGACAAGTGCATAAGAGGTGTAGGATGGTTTCCTCCTCCGTCTCGTCCCTACAGCTTCTGCAAAAGTCGTTGGAGAAGAGGCCAAGTCTTTTGATGTGTTGGCCTATAAGACAGTATCCAGTGAGAACACCGACAACGCAGCTGATTTGTGTTCGCTATAGCTTGACCAGCTCGGCACTACGTTTTTGATCCAGCTTAGGCCAGATCTGTCTCAAAATGTGACACGTTGAGCCGTTTCCCCATCTGAGGTTGGACGTGCTAATAGCGTTCAGCTTTAGTAGATACTTACATGTAGCGAGGGACATACCCTGGGCTTGCCTATCAGACAGAATCCTTAAAGTAGTACCCTGTCTGGCGAGCTCATCAGCCCTGCAGTTTCCTGGAATGTCCCTGTGTCCAAAACATGGTAACTACCAGTTTATCTGGTGGAATATCTTTTCCACCCAAAGCTAGACCTGTTGACCCTGTCGAAAGCTGAATTCGATAAATGGCATCTGTAGCGGCAATAGAAATTGCTCGATCATGATATGCTCAATTAGATCTTTGACTATAGGAACTCTTAATCATATTAAGGATCTGGATGGAAGGCACCCTTGACAATGTACATGGTTTAGGGAAACAGTACAGTATACGTAAGTGTCCAAATGAGTCATCGATCTAAGATATGACATACGAGTACGTGGCTTTTTTGCCTTACTTTCGTTAGGAGAACATAATTTGTCTTGAAAAACAAATCACATCCTCTCCTGATAACAAATGGCTTTGAATCCCCAAGCAAACAAATACTCATGCATGATGAAATATCCCAAAAAACTTTTGTCAAAAATATTTATGCTAAGCAATCAAAAATATCAAGAGATGTCAAACAAACATCATTACCACCTAAAAACATACATAAAACATCACACCGCACTTATCTCTCTGGAGAGTGTCCTCGTGACAAATCATATCACATAAACATACACAACTCCTCACAACAATCGACGACGACGACAACGACGATAAGTGAGAAATTTTCGCAAAATCCTGACAAATAGCAGCACATTCGTTTCTTGATCCTGGAGAAATCCTCTAAAACCTAAACAACAATCATTGTGAAATATTTTCGCCCCCAAAAAGGATTTGTTTTGTTTGCCTTGGCATCATCTTTGTCTTCTTATTCTCGTCCTTATCTCTACATCTTGTGGTTTATGACGACAAAGTTGCTAAAATTCTCTTGTTTACCGTTTGTTTTATAGAAGTGTGTCCTTTTTTCTTCTCGTTCCTGCTGGAAAGATTTTTATTTGGCCACGTCCCATGTCACACACAAAGATTGATTGTCCCTGTACATCCTACTCCGCCAAGCAGTATTTGGAAAGAGTGCTCCATCTTTCGACCGACTCTCTAGGGATGATGTCCATCTGAGTGCTCATTATAGTGACATTGATTGTAGGACAGCAATATACACACACGATAAGGACAAGGATATTTATATTTATTTTCGTATTTGCAAAGCTTTCAGACAGAAGAATCATCAAAAAGGACAAAAGAAAAAAAATGAAATGGAAAATGCTGCTGAATGGTTTGGAAATTGTTCGAAACCAGCAGAAAAAGGAAAATAATAATCCTGTGAACCGCAGGACGACGATATATTTTGTATAAAAGCCCAAGTGAAATGAAGAGGATGAAAATTGCTAAACAAAATACTGAGTTGACTAAATGAACCAGAATGGGACACATCGAAGGATCATCATCAGCATCATTGAAGGCCGGTTTCGGTTTCGTCGGATGGGCTCCTAAATAAATAGAAATAAAAATGTTTTTTTTCCTGATGCGCACGGTGGTACAGGGGTGGTTCATAGAGGACAATGTAAGGAGATTTTGTGATTCCCTGACGGGAGGGAAATTCTTTCAAATTGAATTAACGAAAGAAAACAAATACTGATTGGCTATTTGCCCTCGGTTTGGCATTACAAATGTAATTTGAGTCTTTAATTTCTTGGAAAGCAATGTCTATGTTAACGGTTATTAAGGGTAGATTTACATGACGATTCAAGGGCGGATCAAGGGGATATCAAGGATTTTTTTAGTACGGCTCATCAAGCCTGCTCGCATATGGAGTTAAATCCTCCACTTGTTTTACCCGCAGTTGACAGAAAAGCCTGGTTTTATAGCAAAAATATGTTACCGGATTGGGCCAGGACGGTCAGAAAAAGCTTGAATGTCAAGGGGCTTCTTTGTTAAATAGTCCTATGTGTGCATTTGATGATAATATTTTAGCATATAATGTATGGGGAATATACCTATAATATAATATTCGGAAGCAACGAAAATAATGCACAGATGCGCAAACTCTACATCGAACCATATAAATAGCAACTTGTCAAATTCATTGTACATACTTGCTGCAGACCGACGCGACGTTACGGAGATGGAGAATATATTTCACAGGCTAAATGCGATTAAGGCACCAGGTATTGATGGAATAATACCAATAGATTTAAAGGCAATGGCAAACATTTTGGGACGGATACTGGCGGAAATAATAAATTGCAGTTTGGAGCTGTAGCAGCACTCAATCAATCTTCTTCTTATTTCGGCGAGGTTACGACCGAAAAGTGGGCAAAATCGCATCATCACCTCCCCGTGGTGCCCGCTGGATAGCTATCTGATAGTGAACAAACGATGAGCGTATGCTGAGTCTGACGATATATGTGTAGCTGAACGCTCGGACCTGCGTAAGCACATCTGGGTGAACTTCAGCGCGAATATGTTTAACCGCACGAGGCATCTCTTGTTGATCTGATCGGCTGAAATATGTGTCTCAGAAGTCTAGCAAGAGCTCCTCAGAAGGAGGACGTGCGGCGGATGAATTCTCCCGATGGAATCAACGGAGACGTCTACAGACCAGCGGATACCTTACTGGAGCTACTTCGACATATTTGAATCTGAGGTCAAATCTTTCAATACTACGTCAGGGTATTGAAAACGAGATGGTGGCGGATGAACCCTTAATGGGCCAACGGCAGCGCTCATATCCCCGAAGTGGGTTACTGACATCGGTGTATCCGGCCCCTCGTCCTAGGGGTTGCAAAAAAAGGATCTGCTCCTCCAGGTTGAGGGTTGTGCCGTCGGGTTTACTTCCCTACCACGTAAAAACCTTTCGGTTACGAAGCAACCAACAGCCTCGGATGCGGACGATTTTACTGTTGACGACCCAAGCAAACGTAAAAAGGGCAACGATCTTCGTGTCTGCACATGGAATGTTAGGTCCCTCTACAAACCACGTGCAGCCGAACAACTTGCGGAGGCCCTAGAGTGTCTCTAAGCAGACATTACCGCCATCCAAGAAGTGCAATGTGATGGGCCGGGCAAAAGGAGTATGGAAAACGGCGACATCTACTACGGCGATTGCTACAGACAAAAAGGGCAGCGTCTATTCGGGTGCGGATTTGTTATTGGAGGCAGACTTAGGCAAGAAGTCTTGAGTTTCCGGCATGTGAACGAGCGCCTTATGACTATCCGTATCAAGGCTAAATTTGCCAATATAAGCCTAATATGCGTTCACGCCCCTCACGAGGAGAAGGACGACGCGACAAAGGATGAATTCTACCAGTTCTTGGACAAGACGTATGAGCAATGCCCTAGCCATGACGTTAAAATTATCCTAGGTGATTTCAATACAAAGCTAGGAAGAGAGGACGTTTTTAGCAGCGTGGTCGGAAAGCACAGCCTGCACGACATCACATCCGACAACGGACTCAGGCTAATCGACTTCGCGGCGGGGCGAAACTTTGTCGTAGCTAGTACGCGGTTCCCACGTCTCGATATTCACAAAGGAACATGGCTCTCCTTTGATCGAAAAACTGTCAACCAAATCGATTAGATTGCGATCGACGCAAGGCACTCTTCCAGTATTCTGGGTAGCCACAACGGAGCGAAATCAACGAAATACTGTAAGGAAATTTGACGTTGAAAAGCTACAATTGCAGACCGCCAGAACCTTTGCCGATCGTATTTCTTCTAATCTTAATCTAAGCCCTATGCCGCCAGCAGCAAATGCGGAAGACCAGTGGCAGCGAGACAAACCATGAGATGGGTTTCTCTCGGCCACCACAACGAAACCCCTGGTTTGATGAGGAATGCCGGCAAGCACATGCAGCAAAACAAGAGGCGTACAAAGCGGTGCTGCATAGAAGGACCAGAGCTACTTACGAGCTGTACGTGCGCAGGAGAAAAGAGGAACATCGACTTCTCAGAGAAGAAGCAAAAGGAGCACGAGAAGCGCCCGATCGAGGAGATTGAGAGACTTTATTGCAGGAATAATGTTGGAAAATTTTACCAAAAGGTAAAAAGAATATACCAGGATTTCAAAGCCAGAACAGAAGCCTGCAGGGACGAAAATGGTAACATAGTAGTAGAATCGCAGTCGGTGCTGAGGATATGGAAGGAACACTTCTGCAGACTGTTAAACGGCGATGATGACCAATATTCCGCTGTCAGGCAGAATGAGCCATTCAACAGTGACGATGGCAGTCAAGATTCCCGTCAACCCGATCAGAATGAAGTGAGGATAGCGATATCTAAACTTAAATCCACTAAAGCTGCTGGAGCCTACGGCCTTGCCGCTGAATTTTTCAACGCAGGAGGAGATGAGTTGGTAAGGAGCATGCACCAGCTCATCTGTAAAATCTGGTCGGACGAAAGTATGCCCGATGAATGGAACCTCAGCATCATTTGCCCGATCCTGAAGTAAGGAGACCCTCTGAACTGCGCCAATTACAGAGGTATAAGTCTCCTCAACATCGCATATAAGAACCTGTCTGCCGATTATGTGAACGCCTAAAACCGATCGTCAACAACCTGATAGGTCTTTATCAGTGCGGTTTCAGGCCGGGAAAGTCCACCATCGACCAAATATTCATACTACGGCAGATCTTGGAAAAAACCCATGTATATAAAATCGATCGTCTTAAGCTTCCGACACGTGAGCTAGCGTATTATGACGATCCGGATCAAGGCTAAATTCGCTAACATAAGCCTAATATGTGTTCATGCCCCCACAGAAGAAAAGGACCCTGCCTCCAAAGAGTGTTTCTACGAGCTCCTCGACAAAACATACGAGCAATGTCCTAAATACGACGTTAAGATCGTATTGGGCGATTTTAACGCCAAAATAGGAAAGGAGGACGTCTTCGGTAGAGCAGTCGGTAAGCATAGCCTACACGACACCACGTCTGATAACGGACTAAGGCTAATTGATTTCGCTGTGGAGCGAAATGTCACCATAGCAAGCACATGGTTTCCTCATCTCGATATTCATAAGCAGACATGGCGGTCCAATGATCATGTCACGATCAACCAAATTGATCATATTGCTATCGACGCAAGGCATGCCATGCAAGGCAGTATTCTGGATGTCCGGACCTTCCGAGCGGCCAACATAGACTCGGATCATTACCTTGTTGTAGCCAAGGTACGAATGCGGATATCCCAATCTGAGCAACAAAGAAGAATTACTGTGAGAAAATTTAACGTCGAAAAGCTACAATCGCAAGAGACCGCCAGACTCTTCGCTGAACGCGTATCCCGAAATCTCTCAATCACCCCTATACCGCCAGCATCAAGTGCCGAAGACCAGTGGCAACGCTGCCAACATGCCATCAGAAACGCCGCGACTGATGTGCTGGGTCTCGCTCGCCCACCACCGCGAAACCCCTGGTTTGACGAAGAATGCCGGCGAGTGCATGCAGCAAAACAAGAGGCATACAAAGCGGCGCTTCAAAGGAAGACGAGAGCTGCTCGTGAGCTTTACGAGCAAAAGAGACGGGAAGAACATCGGCTTCTCCAAAAGAAGAAGAAAGAGCATGAGAAGCGCGCGTTTGAGAATATCGAGAGTCTATACTCCAGGAACAATGTACGGAAGTTTTACCAAAAGGTAAAAAGAACGTGTCAGAGAAGTAATACCCGTACAGAAACCTGTAGAGATGAGAATGGAAACCTCGTAGTAGAATCACAGTCGGTGCTGAGAATATGGAAAAACTACTTCTGCAGACTGTATAACGGCGACGAAGACCAACATCCCGCTGTCAGGCAGAATGAACCATTCAACATGGACGATGATAGTCAAAATTTCCGTCCACCTGACCAAAACGAAGTGAGGATAGCAATATCCAAGCTAAAATCGAACAAGGCTGCTGGACCTGACGGTTTACCGGCCGAACTTTTCAAGGCAGCTGGGGATGAATTGGTAGAGTGCATACACCAACTCATTTCTAATATTTGGTCAGAGGAGTGTATGCCTGATGAATGGAATCTCAGCATCGTTTGCCCGATCCACAAGAAAGGAGACCCCCTCAACTGCGCCAATTATAGAGGCATCAGTCTCCTCAACATCGCGTACAAGATCTTTTCTGCGATATTGTGTGAACGCCTGAAACCTTTTATCAACAGCCTGATTGGACCCTATCAGTGCGGTTTCAGGCCAGGAAAGTCCACCATCGATCAAATCTTCACACTTCGGCAGATCCTGGAGAAAACCCAAGAATTCCAAATCGATACTCACCACCTCTTTATCGATTTCAATGCCGCCTATGACAGCATCTATAGAGAAGAGCTTTATAGAGCCATGTCTAGTTTTGACATCCCTGCCAAACTTGTCCGCCTGTGCAGGCTGACGATGGAGAACGCTCGCTGCTCCATCAAGGTCGGTAATGACCTCACCGAGACTTTTGATGTCAAAAAAGGCTTTAGACAAGGTGACGCGCTGTCATGTGACTTCTTCAATATTGTACTTGAACGGATTGTGCGGAACTCACAAGCCAACACCGGAGGCACAATCTATTACAAGTCTGTACAACTGCTTGCATACGCCGACGATATAGACATTATCGGAAGATCTCAGCGGGCTGTCACCGGTGATTTTGCAAGCATTGAGGCGGAAGCGGCCAAAATGGGTTTGGCGATAAACGAGGGCAAAACCAAGTATATGCTGTCAACTAGAAGGGAAAACCAACATCGACGAATTGGACAAAACGTCACCGTGGGCAGCTATAACTTCGAGGTAGTAAGGGACTTTGTCTACCTTGGCTCTGCTATAAGTTCAGCAAACAAAATCAGCGCAGAAATCAATCGAAGAATAACTCTTTTGGGCTTATAAGGCAATTCAACAGTAAAGCCCTCTCTCGAACAACTAAGGAGACTCTATATAAGACCTTGATCATCCCAGTCCTGCTTTACGGCGCTGAAACATGGACTTTATTAAAAGAGGATGAAGATATCCTTGGTCGCTTCGAGAGAAAAATTCTTCGTAAGATTTTCGGTCCCGTTTGCGTTGACGGGTTTTGGAGGAGAAGATTCAATCACGAACTATACGAGCTGTACAGAGACATCGACCTAGTCAAAAAACTGCGTATTGGACGTCTGAGATGGCTAGGACATGTAGAGCGAATGGACACCAACGCTCCGGCCCGCAGAGTCTTCGAATCTAACCCCGAGGGACGACGCAGTAGAGGGAATCATCGCCGTAGGTGGCGCGCACAAGTTCAAGGGGACCTCGACCAACTTGGAGTGCGCAACTGGAGGCAATTAGCTAAAGACCGAGCTAAATGGAGAGGCTTGTCGGTTGAGGCCCAGGTTCACCCCGAACTGTAGCGCCACCTAAGTAAGTAAGTAAGTAAGTATATAAAATCGATACGCACCACCTCTTCATCGATTTCAAAGTTGCCTATGATAGCGTGTATTGAGACGAGGTATACAGAGCCATGAGGCATCCCTGCCAAGCTCATCCGTTTGTGCAGAATGACGATGGAGAGCTCTCGCTGCTCCATCAAAGTCTGTATGAAATCACCGAACCATTCGATGTCAGGAAAGGTCTTAGACAAGGTGACGCGCTATCGTGCGATCTCTTTAATATAGTACTTGAGAGAATTGTACGAAACTCACAAGCCAACACCGGAGGTACAATCTTTTACAAGTCTGTACAACTACTCGCTTATGCCGATGACATAATCGGAAGAACTCAGCGGGCCGTCAATGGGGCATTTACGAGTATTGAGATCGAGGCAGCAAAGATGGGTCTAGTGGTCAATGAAAGCAAAACAAAATATATGCTGTCTACAAAAAAGGACAACCAACATCGGCGTCTTGGACAGAACGCCACAATAGACAGATATAATTTTGAGGTAGTAAAGGATTTTGTCTACCTAGGCTCTATGGTGAACTCCGCAAATGACATCAGTAGGGAGATCACACGAAGAATTACTGTTGCCAATCGTTGTTTCTATGGGCTAAGACGGCAATTGAGTAGCAAAGCCCTATCTCGAACTACTAAGGTAACTCTTTATAAGACACTAATCATCCCAGTCCTGCTGTATGGCGCAGAGGCATGGGCTTTGACAAAACCGGATGAGGATGCCCTTGGTTATTTCGAGAGAAAAGTTTTTCGAGCGATCTTTGGTCCTGTCTGCATAGACGGTGAGTGGAGGAGAAGGTACAATGCCGAACTATACGGCCTGTACAAGGACATCGACTTAGCCAGAAGAGTTCACATACAGCGACTAAGATGGCTGGGTCATTAAGAGCGGGTGGAGCCCAACGTTCCCGCTAGGAAAGTCTTCGAATCCACCCCGGATGAACGACGCAGTAGAGGACGACTTCGCGGTAGGTGGCGCAAACAAGTGGAGGGGGACCTCAACCAACTTGGCGTGCGTAACTGGAGGCAGCTGCCTCGTAACCGTGCTAGCTGGAGAGGTTTGTTGGTTGAGGCCCAGGTCCACTGTGGCGTTTGTGTGGCGTTTGGCAAAACTGAGCATTCCACGAATTTTGATCTGGCAAACAAGTTAAATTTTTAAATTAGTCGTCTAAAGTTTTCCACTCAAGCAAGCCGCGTCGAGAATTTATTCTGCACTAGCATCACGTCGGAGTCACCAAAATGTAGCGGGTCGACGGCGCTCTGTTCGCCGTTTCGCTATCAATTAAACTAATGCCAGTGCACACACAATTTGAAAATTTTTAAAACTTTAATTTATTTGAAAAAAATCAGGAAAAAAAAAAAGAAATTTTTAATTTTAAAATCGCGACTTGCTTCGATGTGATTCCTGATACGACTAATTTGAAAAGTTAATTTTGCGTTCTACATCGAATTTCGTGGACTGCTGAGTTCTGTGAAACGCCACACCACCCCGGACCGTAGCGCCATCTAAGTAAGTAAGTAAGTACGATCCGAAAAAAAGTGATCATAACCCTCACACTTCACCGCATTTCTACTGATCCACCTGTGGGTCTATTTGACCTCTGGAAATATCGACAGGCCTCCCAATTTTTGATCACTCGGTTACTGAGGCCAATGAAATGCCGATGACACATTTGTGTGATCCTGGCGTTTATAGGCCTACCTGTCCTGCCTCGCGATGTCTTTGGGACGTTCATTGATATTGTCTTTTTAACAGGGTTCAAATGATCTGTTCTTTGAACGTGGCAATACCAACTGATCCGGTCGTGCTCTATCTTTCGTACGATGGTTTCCTTGATGTGAAAGCTTCCACGGATCTTCGAACTTCTTATTCGATCAAGCTTTGTCACTCCTGGTGTCATGCGAAGCATCTACATCTCAGCTGCCGATAATTTACTCTCATACGTTTTATACATCGTCCAACATTGTGAACCGTATGTGAGCGCTGGACGCACAACTGCGGTGTAGAGCCTTCTTTTCAACTTAGGTGTCATTTTTCGGTCACAGAAGATAGCGAAGTTTTCTCGCCACTTCATCGACCCTACGCTTACGTGATGATTGATGTCGTCATCACATGAACTTTTCGGACTTGGGAAGCACCTTTCCATTCAAATAAATATCTGGAATAGGCCTGAGTGGATCAGACAACGGGCAGCACAAGTACTCTGTTTTTTTTTTTGAACTAATGCGATACTCATTTCCCTCGAAAACGTACACCCATACATCAACGGCTCGTTGTAGGATCTTGACTTATGATGGCTCCATCGTAAGCGACGACACTGCGGAACATTATCTCTGTGAGTGTCCGGCCTTTGCTCGTATCAGGTGACTGCTGATACTGTAAGCTCCTCTTTACTGAAGTGCTTGCTTGGCTTCCTTAGAAAAACAAGAACATTTTAATAAAATGCGTAAACTGAGGTTTGTTCTCTTTACGTTTGCGCCATCAGTACAGAAAAGGGTTTTACTGTTTAAATGTAATGATTGTGAGCTTCTTTTTGGAACACTTAATTGAAATTTTTATTGATCTGTTAATATTATAGGCGTACGACCACAACATGACCATCCTCTATCTTGATGCAAGGTATTCGGGCTCAACACATGACTCATTTGTCTGGAACTACAGTCAACTAAAAGTAGCTCTGGAAAGATGGTATCAAAATGGCGAACGTCTAGGTGACTCCGGTTATCCTCTTTAGCCGTATCTACTTACGCCTTTCAGAAATGCAGGGCTCTGATTCTAGACAAGCTATCTTTAGCAAATTACATCCAAATGGTAGAAATATTGTAGTGAGGACAATTGGAGTATTGAAAAGCAGATTCGGATGCCTTCTGAGCGAACGGAAGTTACACTATTAACCAGAAAAAGCTACAAAAATAGTAAATGTATGCTGTGCATTACATAACATCTGTCGTAGCTACAACGTTTTGGATCCCGATGAAATTTACAATGAAGGTGTCTTGCCAACTGAATCGCTACAGTTGGATCTACCGATTAACTATTATGGTAACTAAAAATTAAAGATTAATTTAAAAGCAATTTAAAATATTGTATGTATGTATATACTATATTTCATTTCAGTCTAGTACGTTAAAATTAAAAGAACAACAGAAATCTCTAGTTTGTTAGACTAGTTAAGTATTAGCCCAGCTTTACTCTCGCCGTCCCAACATGCGTACTGCAAATCGGTTGAGACAGCCTTACATTCGCTTGTGCGCACCATCGAAAAATCCTTGAGCATCAAAGAATACACCATGGTGGCTTTCCTTGACATTGAGGGAGCTTTTAACAATGTCAAATCAAAGGCGATTACCGACGCACTTGCAAATCTGAAGGTGGATACTTCGCTCAGAGTGTTGATCAATCAATTGCTTACATGCAGGATTATTAACACACAGCTGGGCGGAGCATCGGCCAGAAGAATTGCTTGCTGCGGTACACCTCAAGGTGGAGTCTTGTCACCTCTTCTGTGGAACCTGGTAGTTAATGAACTACTGATGGACCTGGATACGTCAAGTTGTAGAGTGATCGCCTATGCTGATGACATTGCTATTGCTTCCTCCGGTAAACACCCGGACACTCTCAGGGAAATCCTCCAATATGCTCTCCTTCGGCTCACCAAATGGGCCTCCAAATGTGGACTGGGGGTCAACCCCCATAAAACGGAACTCGCTCTCTTCACGAGGAAATATGAAGATCCCCTCATAGACTGCGTCGTCCCTCGGGGTTAGATTCGAAGACTCTGTGGGCCGGAGCGTTGGTGTCCATTCGCTCTACATGTCCTAGCCATCTCAGACGTCCAATACGAAGTTTTTTGACTAGGTCGATGTCTCTGTACAGCTCGTATAGTTCGTGATTGAATCTTCTCCTCCAAAACCCGTCAACGCAAACGGGACCGAAAATCTTACGAATATTTTTTCTCTCGAGGCGACCAAGGATATCTTCATCCTCTTTTAACAAAGTCCATGTTTCAGCGCTGTAAAGCAGAACTGGGATGATCAGGGTTTTATACAGAGTCTCCTTAGTTGTTCGAGATAGGGCTTTACTGTTGAATTGCCTTATAAGCCCAAAAAAACATCGATTGGCAAGAGTTATTCTTCGATTGATTTCTGCGCTGATCTTGTTTGTAGAATTTATAGCAGAGCCAAGGTAGACAAAGTCCCTTACTACCTCGAAGTTATATTTGCCAACTGTGACGTTTTGTCCAATTCGTCGGTGGTGGCTTTCCCTTCTTGTTGACAGCATATACTTAGTTTTGCCCTCGTTTATGGCTAAACCCATTTTGGCCGCTTCCGCCTCCGCGGATGGGTCTTATTTTGGATAGGAAATTAAACTGTAAGGCCAATCTACTACAGCGCGTCAAGAAAGCTAATGTAGCTCTCTATTCCTGTAAAAAGGCTATAGTTTGGAGCTGGGGTATTAAACCTCAAATCACTCATTGGCTATACGTGTCCGTTATCAGGCCTGTACTACTATATGGCGCCTGCTCTTGATAGGGCGGTCCACCTCACTCAACTAGCTAAGGTACAAAGATCTGCATGCATCTGCATCAGTGGTGCACTGAGAACTACTCTCTCCGCGGCACTGGACATCTTGTTCAACCTGCTACCTTTAGATATTTTTGGCAAGCAGATGGCTGCCTGTGCGGCCACCCGCCTGAAAGCCTCCTCTCACTGGTCTAGCTATCGCTTTGGCCACTCCTCGATCCTTGATCTTCTCAACTTCAAACACGAAAACACGGACTACACCCCCCCGAAACTGAGATTTGACCGTAACTTCCGTACAAGCATCCCTAACCGGGATGTATGGGACACTTCTTCCCCGTTCGGTTCACTTCTTTACAGATGGATCTAAGACGGAGGGTGGGGTGGGTTGTGGTGTTTTCTCCGAACAGCTCAATCTGAGCATCTCTTTCCGCCTCCCTGATCATTGTAGCGTTTTTCAGGCGGAAATCATGGCGATTAAGGAAGCCCTGTCCTGGCTGAAACGTAATGTATTATCTGTCAGGGATATTAGCAATTTTACTGACAGCCAAGCGGCAATCAAGTCCCTGAAATCGTTCTCCTTCACGTCATAGGCCGCCTTAAACTGTCGTCTATCTCTTATGGAGATGACAGAGCAGTTCAACATTCACCTATGCTGGGTTCCGGGCCACAGGGACATTCCAGGTAACTGCAGAGCTGATTTTGCCTGAAAAGCAAGCATTGGGTACGCCCCTCGCTACATGTAAGTATCTATTAAAGCTGAACGCTATTAGCACGACCGACCTCAAAAGGGAAAAACGGCTCAACGTGCAACATTCCGAGACAGATCTGGCCTAAGCTGGATCGAAAACGTAGTGGCGATCTGATCAAGTTAAAGCGTACACAAATCAGCTGCGTTGTCGGAGTTCTCACTGGATACTGTCTTATAGGCCAACACGCCAAAAGACTTGGCCTCTTCTCTAACGACTTCTGCAGAAGCTGTGGGGACGAGGAGGAGGAGGAAACCATCATTCACCTCCAGCCCTGTCGCATAAAAGAATGCTCCATCTAGGGTCCCCCTTCCTTGACGACCTCGGCGATCTGGCGTCCTTGAACGTCATGAGCATCCATCGCTTTGTCAAAAGCTCCGGTTGGTTTTGTTAGTCCCTGAATGGCCTAATGGTTTGATCCATGGTATCAAAAAGGACCTTCACTGGTCTAAGTGTGTCTGCACTATCGTGTGGACAGCCAACCTAACCTAACCTAGACTAGTTAAAGACAGGAAAATAAATAAAATAAAACTTCAATTGTTAAATACAAGAAAAAATTCAGTCGGAATTTTTATATGGTATTAAAGATTTTACCTCCAGTTTTCGCAATTGTATCTCAATGTTTTCTTTGTGTCGGTGATTCTTATCTATATATTCTTTATCTTTCCTTTCCTCTTTGGCTTTCAATAGCACAAGTTTTTCCTTTTCCACTTCATAGGACTTTCTTGTGTATCTTGCTATGTCTAACAAAGCTGTTTCGATCGACTTGGCAGTAATGAGGAGCTTCATTGTGTGTTTTATTTTCCAGGATTTTTAGTTTGGCGTCCTCCCTTACTTCATTATCTTTCCTTACTCGACTAGTACTAGGTAAAGGAGTAACATGGACAGGCGTATTCTGCTGCTCTTCATCAATATCAATTTGCTCTGTTGACAGCGGCACCGATACATCTTCGCTTACTCCGAAAGTGCTGCCAGGTGGATCGATGGCGTGTTGAAAACTGAGTAGCCCGTCTACAATTTTTTCCAGAGGAGACAAGGAGATAATTGAAGAAGGTCCACCTCCTGTAGCAGTCACTTCTTTTTTGTTAGATGCAAAATTAACTTGTGCCATTCCTTTCCTTCACGTGCAGGAGGCCCAAAAAAATTCAGCTCAACG
Organism: Brachypalpus laphriformis; assembly: GCA_945910035.1. Taxonomy (NCBI): domain Eukaryota; kingdom Metazoa; phylum Arthropoda; class Insecta; order Diptera; family Syrphidae; genus Brachypalpus; species Brachypalpus laphriformis. Next base: position 45,013,672 of record OX246756.1, read on the forward strand.
CCAAATGAATTTCATTATTCTTTTTGGCATTTCTTAGCTGAACCAAATTGTCCCAAGCCCTCTGCCACGTCCGAGTTTGCCTCCATCAACTCGACCAGCTTTTCAAATTGGCGAGGATTGGTTTTCTTAAAACTTGAGAAACATTATTTTATTGCTAATATATATATACGAGGGCAAGGTGAAAAGTTCTCGGCCTGACGCAGAGATATCGTTCCAATCAGCAAAAAATTATATTTTCTGTGTGCACTTCTCATTAGTTCGTATGAGAAGTTTCAACTTGTTCTCTCAAGTAGTTAAAATGGATAAACTTGAATATCGTGCGGTCATAAAATTCTTCGTTTTGGATGGGTTAACCCCTAAGGAAATTCATCCAAAGTTGACGAAAGTTTACGGGGACTCTGCTCCTTCCATGTCAACCGTTAAAAAGTGGGCAGCTGAATTTAAATGTGGTCGCACGTCCCTCGAAGATGACCCACGTGAAGGACGGCCAAAAACCACAACCACATCCGAAACCATCGGACAAGTGCATGATATCGTGTTGGACGATAGGCGAGTGAAGGTGAGTGAGATAGCTGAGGCTGCGTGTATATCGGGAGAGAGGCTGCGAAACATCTTGCACAAAAACTTAGGGATGCGAAAGCTCTGCGCAAGATGGGTGCCGCATTTGTTGAATGCCGATCAGAAGCAAATGCGCAAACGATTTTCGCGGCAATCTTTGGACCGATTCAATAGGGATCCGACCGATTTTGTGCGGCGATTTGTCACCATGGATGAGACATGGGTCCACCACGAAACGAAACAGCAGTCGAAGCAGTGGGTGGAAGCTGGTGGTTCAGCGCCAAAGAAAGCAAAGTCGATCGCATCTGCCGGAAAGGTCATGGCCAGTGTGTTTACGGATGCGAAAGGGATCCTGTTAATTCATTACCTTGAAAAAGGCAGAACAATTACAGGCGAATATTACTCCAATATTCTTGACCAGCTGGATGCCAAAATTCGCGAGAAGAGGCCTGGCTTGAAGAAGAAAAAAAATCATCTTTAACCAGGACAATGCACATGTACACAAGTGTGCGTTGGCGATGGGAAAACTGCGGGATTTGGGATACGATTTGCTCGGCCATCTCCTCTATTCACCTGATTTGGCACCCTCAGACTTCCATCTGTTCCCAAACTTGAAGAAATTTGTTTCTGGGAAGCGCTTCGCATCCAATGCAGAAGTTAAGAAGGCCCTAGATGAATATTTTCACAGCCTTCCAGACTCTCATTTCCGAAAAGGAATACTGATGTTGGAGAAACGCTGTACTAAAGGCTTCGCCAAACAGAACGCGATCCACCGACGTGGGCAGATCGCGCTGTTGCTCGCCGCGATCTGTGATGTCAAACATAAAGCGAGCAGTTTTCAGCGATCCATTTATTAAAGTGATTTTCTCCAGAATACATCGGTAGCTGTACAGCAAAAATGAGTAGTAGTTCTGAAGAAGATGAAATGCTTCTTCTTTTTACTCTTGCATCAAAGAAGAGAAGAAAGTGGGTCCATAAAATAAATAAAAAGAGGAAGGATTATGGTGAATTCCATCGTCTTTGTAAGGAACTCAATTTATTTGAAGACCGTTTCTTCAATTATTTTCGTATGTCTCGAGAGCAGTTTGAGATGATACACAAACTCATCCTACCGAAGTTCTTTGTAATCGGGATGTCGTGTAACATAAAGAAACTCATTTGGGCGCACCAAATCTATTAATTTCTCCACCTCATCCGTCATTATTTCTGCTTTCACGCCGTGATCTTTGTAAAAATTTACAACCAGATATCGGCACGCCGCGATCTCGACTGGATCGCGGCGCTGACTCGCATTCTGTTTGAACAAAATGATTTAATTCTACGCAGTACAGCGATCGCGGTGATCAGAATAACTGGATCACGTTCTGTTTGGCGAAACCATAAGTGTGTTGAAGTCAAGGGAGATAATGTAGAAAAATAAAATCATTTTTTAACTGAAAATCGCAGTCTTTCATTGTCAGGCCGAGAACTTTTCACCTTGCCCTCGTACTTTTGTATTAATTTACCTTTTTCTTAGTCCACTCATGTCTATGACCACCGTTGTCACAAAGAAATTTAATTCGAGTGATTTTGACAGAAGAAATTAAGTTCTGTTCGAACGAGTGAAGTCATAAGGTCTGTTCGCGTACCCTCGCAAAACAGCTAATTGTTACGAAAACCTGTTCGAGTACTGAGAATTTTCGTAGTTTTTGACAGAAGAGAGCGCTCCCGAGAAAGTAAGAAATTTCCCCATGCTACGAATTTTAGTGCAAGAAATTTCTTTAGGCAGATTTGTGAAATCTGTCAAATCGCTCAATATGTCATTTTTCGTTGGCTTGTCCTTTCTCTTTCTTTCTTTCGCGTACCATTGGGTTTGAGGTTTGACGTTTAAAAAGTGGGCCACTTTTGTGGTTCAACGCGTTCGTTTACTTTTTCGTAATTTTAGCTCTCTCTGAGAGAATTTTACCCCCACTCGTTAAAACTTGATAAACTGCGAATTTTGGTGCGGAAAGTACGCGAACAGACCTATAATTCGCCTAAATTTTGACTTTTGAGTCGAATGAAATTTTTGTCATTCGCCAACTTTTTCATTCGATTCGCTAACCATAATTTAGGGGTGTAAATTTGAAGATTTTAATATGATATCTCTGTTATAATTTCTTCGAAATAAGATGATGTCACATAATACACATCACGCATACATACATACATACCTTCTTCAATTGTATATGCTTGTAGGTTTTCTTCTTTTAGCAAAATTCATGAAATGCTTATCTGTCCTTCCACCTAGCACACGGGGATGTAGCTCAGATGGTAGAGCGCTCGCTTAGCATGTGAGAGGTACGGGGATCGATGCCCCGCATCTCCATTTCTTCCTTTTTTTTTTGTGACATTTTACATTTATTTCAACATGTACAGAAGGACAACTTGTCTGTCTCCCATCAATACAACACGCACTAATCCTTCTAAAAAATTGATATTCCACTCACAGGACATCTATCACTTTGCTGAAACTTGAAACGAACATTTTCACACTATTCAATGCTCATCAACTGCCAGACTCCCTGGAGGCATTCGAATGCAAAATTTGTTGATATGTATGTATTTCTATCCAAAGTTTATGATATTTGCCCAGAAACGATAATAGTCGACAGGAGCTGGGAGCTTTCAGTAAGGAATGATGTCAGCAAAAGGAGCATTCACCATACACCAACATCGTTACAGTGGTAGTAGTCGATAGGTGGGATCCATTACGAGTACCTGACATTGCTTCGGGCTAAGAAGCAGTAAGTTGGGGTAAATATTCGTAGGATTATTGGGTACTATGTACAAAGTAGATGGTGTAGCGCAAGGATCTAACTTCCTTTTGTTTATCTCAATTGGAGAGTGATGATTCAATTGACGAGTTGCAGTTCTGAATAATAATGAACCAAGCCAATCTATTTAGGAATGGTGATACATAGATTTTCTGGTACTCAGGTTATGACAGCGGGGCTTTGAACACCGGTTCCCTATTTATACCAACCAAACGATAAACACGTTAGCTTGTCTGAAGCAGCGTCTTTATATACTTAACAGTAATGACGAAGGAAGTGTGCACTATATGCTTATAACACAACTAAAAGCGGAAAATACATTTTGATTACGGTTTAAAAATTATGAAAAGAGACAACTACTAGACTTTACTGCGAACCAACTTCCAACAAGTCATTCCTACAAGAGAACCTCGGCTGGACACATCTGCTTCAACTTTATGTGCAATCAGCATTTCTTTAATTTTTAGATGATTGCCACATTAAGTTACACCTAAAAGTTCTTCACTGCCAGATCATGTAAGGTAACGTGGCTATCTTCTGTAATCGGTAGGATTCACTTAGATTCCAGGAGTTGTTCGAAGTGTATTAGTAACGCAGACAAATTCCGACCCCTGAATCGAATTAATGAGAGAACTTATGTAAATTTATGAAATGCTATCCACCAGACTACGATACATTAGTATAGATTGTGTGATCTCCAGAATTCTGTCTCTAGGCACTAAGCACTAATTCTGGGGTCGAATCGCGTCCTCCGTCAACGGATGACTGGTAATGTAATTTGTATTGTGTTGGTATATATAGCAACAACATACATAAAAATTACGTGACGAGTTATCCGTTCACAGAGGACGCGATTCGACCCCAATCTTTGCTTTTGTTCCACTTGACCAGCTTTGGCAGATCCGATTTCTTTAGATCTTGTAGCGTCGTATGGTGTTTACCACTGATTGTCGCCAGCATATGATAAAACCTCATATCTTTCCTTTTCTAAGGTGATGAGTAGATATCTGTAATGTCACAGTAAAAAGTCCTAATTGTAGTGATAGAATTCCTCATCGTGGTGTACTGCGTTACACTGATCTTCTTGGTTTGCAGCAATCAAGTTCAAAATTGATCATCCTGCTTTGTAGCGTCTGGCTGTTCCAGGCGCCTAGCCTAACATTAGTCTCTAATTTTTCAAGAGCCGGCAATATAGCCTCCGGTTTGGTATTATTGAAAGCCTCGTGTTAACAATCCAGAAACAGCAAACATAAACGCACTCACCAGGGTCTTTACACTGAGTAATGTAGTCGTGAGTATTTTGTTATTTTGTGAAAAGTTCCAAGAGGATCCAGAAAGACCTTTCAGAACTTCACTACAAAGACATTGGAGTTTTAACAAGAACTGAATGTAATTTTTTACTGAAGGGCACTGCGATAAACTGGGCCTGCTCTACCACTCGGCTTCCGTGATTCTGAATTCGTCGATTTGTGAATCCCATTCATTCACTCCCGAGAATTCAAAGGTTCCCAAGGACGTCTCTACTCAAAAACCATACAAATCCTAACGGAACGATCTATGCTTCGATAATTTGGTCACGTATTGCGTATTCTATTCTCCCAGACCGGCCTTCAATACATGTCATGATTGCCGTGCCATCAGGTAGGCGACTCCCCGGTAGGTCTAGAAATAGATGGTTGGATCAAGTCCGATATCTCTCCTGCATCCGTCTAGGGATTCCTCCTGATGAGCTGGAGTCAATGGCGGAGGATCGAGAAGGATGGAGGGTCCACCTAAAAAACCTAAACCCGCGACCCTCATAAAGGATTAGCGCGCCATTGAAAATGCAATCATAAATTACTCTTCACTAATGTGGTGGCCAACATCTTGAATGCGCGCACTTACCGAGAGCCCAATTTCGACTCTAAACATTTTCTTCTTTCAGCTAAATTCAGAGCCAGACTTCCAATGCGAAAAGCTGCAAGCCGCCCATAAGAAGAAGATTAACCTTGGACGCCAGAAGGAGCCAGAGCCTACAAAGAGCACCTGTCCGAGAAACTCTGCAGTGCATTCACCAATCACAAACGCAAACAACCAGTAGACCGAGTACTGCAACAGTATCAAGGAGGTGGCCGTGACCACCCTTGGCTACCAGCCACCACCAAAAAGAAGCCCTTGGTATGATGATGAGTTCGTTCAACGGAAGAAGGTGACAGAAGATGTACATAAGAAACCGGTGCAGCGCAAGACAAGGGCGCCGTGGCGTAAGTAAGTAAGTTCGAATCCCAGAAAATATCAAAAAGTTTTTTCACGGTTCCACCTCTCGCGAGCGTCTGACAAACATCCGAGAGTATTGTTGTCACGAAAATGCTTCTCAAATCACCGTTCGGATTCGGCATTAAACTGTAGGTCCCTTCCATTCGTGTGAAAAATATAACGCACACAGCATGAGTGGCTGCGAGAAGCTAGGCCCTGGCACTTTAAAGAGCTGTTGCGCCAAATATTTGTATTTTGCAAGACAAGAACAGCGAGGGAGGAGTACCGGATCAGAAGAAGAGAAGAGAAGAAAATTCTGCTTAAAAAGAAAAGGGACTACGCGGCTTTCCAGCTCAAGGATATCGAAGAGTCTCGCGAGCGTAACAACATCCGGAATTTTTACCCAAAAGCCAAGCAGCTGACTTTAAACACGGAACACAGGCAAACCATACAAACGAAGGTAACTTAGTCACCGAAAGGCAGGAAATTATTGACGTGTTTAGGCAACAGCAGTAGCTTAACAGATAGCAAACAGAGAGAGTGATAGGGCAAGAAGAGAACCCGTTTCCAGTCAATAACGAACCAATACCACCACCCAACCCAGTATTGAAGAAATTACCGCAGCCATCAGAAAACTGCAAAACAACAAAGCCGCTGGCCCTGATGGCTTCCCAGCTGAACTTTTTAAATACAGAGGGGAAGTCTTGGTAGGGCGCATGCACCAAGTCATCAGCCAAGCATGGATGGAAGAACGCATGCCCGACGACTGGACTGGAGTATCAGCTCTATGGCCCATTTTCAAAAAAGGCGATCCTATATCTTGTAAGAACTATTAAGGCATATCACTGCTAAATGCCGCATAAAAGATCCTATCCAACGTATTTTTTTTTTTTTTAAACAAACGCCCAAATGGTGTGTAGGCACTGCGACCAAGGAGATCTATTGTGCCATAGGCCACTTCTAGGGCAGCAGTACTTCTACTCTCCTTATGAAAGCTTTAATAACGGCTGCGGAGGAGTTCCTTAGATCTTTTGGAGATATGATCTCTTTAAGGAAAAAGCTTCTCCTAGTGCTACACAGAGCTACACACTCACATAGTATGTGTTCTGCGGTTTCGTCCTCTTCTAGGCAGAGGCGACAGGTGATATCCTCCGAAATTCTCATTTTGTTAAGGTGGTAGAGAAGTTGCCAGTGACCGGTAAGGAAGCTCACAAGCCTTCTTATGTCATTTCTGCCGTATTTTAGGATATCAACTGCCTGTCTTTGGAAGGGTTGGACAGCTCTTTTAGCCTGTTTGAGAACTTGGGAGTTATTCCAGTGGGAGATGCACATGTTGCATTCCCAAATGTTTAGGGTAAGTTTGAAGGCGGAATCGGGTATCCCGCAGAAGGGTTCAGGTCCAGTGAACAACTTCCTAGCTAGCAAGTCTGCAGTTTCATTGCCGTCAACGCCTACATGACCCGGTACCCACCACAATTTTACTTTATTGTGTCGGGCCAGATTTTGTAAGCTGTCGAAGCAGCTGAATGATTTTGAACTTATCAAATGGGAGATCAGTGCTATGAGCGCCGCTTGGCTATCGGTGAGTATATGGATAGAGGCACTTTTGATGCCTGAGTGCAAGTTAATGTTAGCACGAGTCTCAATAGCGTAAAGCTCGGCCTAGAAGACACTGGGACCTTTTCCAATTGATTTCGAAATTTTATAATTGGGTCCATACACACCGGCGCCAACTCCTGAATCCATTTTCGATCCATCGGTGTACCACACTATACCTTTTGGATCAAGCGACGGTCCACCATTATTTCATATATCACGGCTTGAGATCACAATCTCAAACCTTCTACCAAAGCAGAGTGATTTAGGCGTAAAGTCGGAGACCGTGCTGAGCATGTCTAGCTCGGGGAAGTCGGACAATAGCTCCATGAGATCCACGTGATCCCGTGTACTATTAGCATCTGATTTTCTAAGACTAACTGCACTGCGGATTGCCACTTTTTTTTTATAAATATATGTAATGGAGTAAGTCCGATAATGGCTTCAATGGCTGTTGTGGGACAAGTGTGCATAGTACCGGTGATGCCGAGGCAAGCTAGTCTGAAGTTTTGTGAGTTTATTAATGGTTGTGACCTCTTTGGTTTTCGTCCACCAGACTACGGACGCGTACCTTCAGAATGGGTCTTACAACCGTGGTGTATAACCAGAAAATGACCTTTGGGGACAGGCCCCAGGTCTTGCCGTACATACGGCGACAGGCCCACAAGGCAGTGGTCGCCTTGGCAATTTTATGCTTAATATGGGAGTTCCAGTTAAGCTTCTTATCCAGTACAATTCCTAGATATTTGACCTCATCGGAAAAATTGATTGTTGTGCCGTTTAGAGTCACTGAGCCAATATTCAGTGTTCTTCTTCTTGTAAACGGTACAACAGTCCAGTCGCGCCTTGGGGGCAGCTTTTGGCCGCGGAGACCGTCACAGAGAGCTCTTCAGACGAAGATGTTATTATGCGGCTATCGAGCATGTTCCTAACCCATCTGGTAGTAGGTTCGTCTATTCCCCTGCGTCTCATAGCACTAGTGATGGATTCATAACCAGTGTTATCAAAAGCACCATCTATGTCAAGGAATGCACAAAGGGCGATTTCTTTGGAGCGGTAGGCAGCTTTAATCTCTGTGACGAGATAGTGAAGGGCGCCTTCCGTAGATCGACCTTTCCTGTATGCAAATTGACTAGAGTGCAGATCTAGCAGTCTTTCCATGGTTTTTAAGAAAAACGATGTCAAGCTGATTGGACGGTAGGATTTGGGTAGCTCGCTGGGTTTGTTACCTAGCTTAGGGATAAACAACACATTTACCTCCCGGCAAGTTAGTGGAATGTATCCCAGGTTGAAGCTTGTTCTAAATAGAGCTACCAAGGCAGGCAAGATGCAATCCAGACCTTTCTGTATGAGAGCTAGAAAAATACCATGCAGGGACGGGTTAAGAATATGACTGCAGCGCCCCCCCCAACAACCAGCGCTTGTCGTAAAAGGCGACTAAGGGGACAAATCAGATCTAGGCAATATAACACCCAAGTGAGCCTAGCGACACATATACTACCTTAAAAACCCTCCCACAAGTGTGCATGCGAGTCCGTGGGTTGACACGACTGGAGATCACCGGTGTCATAAAAGAAAGATCAAACAATACTAAAACAGGAGCATGCACGTGTCAAACAACAAACACCATCGCAATATGGTGCAAAAAATTGTATTGCAAAACTGTATCATTATGGTTATACTTGCAAAAAGGAAAGGCACTACCCCGCCAGGCACTACCACTGCTGTGCATGGTACTGATCCTGGACCGAGCAGAAATGTTCGGGTCAGAGCTATACGGATTCCGGGGGCTAGCAAAATAATGAAACAGTTTGGACGCAATTTGAGGTTCGCGAGTTGGAACGTTGGAAGCATGACCGGTCGAAGTTACGAGCTGGAAGAGATGATGAATAGAAGGCGGGTGGACATCTTGTGTGTCCAAGAGACGAAATGGAAAAACACCGGGAATCGGGTGCGTTTCTTGGACGTTAGGACAAAAGATTACAAGATGTTCTACTACGGAACGGAAAAGTCTAAGAACGGAATCGGTATCATCCTTGCGGCAGAGCTACTTGGTAACGTCTTGAGCATTTCGAAGTCCAGCGACCGTTTGATGTCTCTCAAACTAGTAATACAAGGAGAGGTGTGGAATATTGTCAGTGCATATGCTCCCCACGATGGGTACAATCAGAGAGATAAAGATGCATTTTGGCTAGATTTCCACAATCTCCTTAAGAACATCCCAAAGGAAGAATTTCTATTTGTTGGAGGAGATTTGAATGGACATGTCGGGAAATCAAACGAAGACTATGAAGACTGCCATGGAGGACTAGGATATGGCACCAGGAACCTTCCTGGTGAAGACATCCTAAGCATGTGCAAATCACACGGTCTTATCGTGTTAAATACCATGTTCATCAAACAAAGCCGACACCTGATCACTTACAGCAGTGGTGGAGATGAAACTCAGATTGACTACCATTTGGTAGGCAGTTTCATGAAGCCCCGGGTAAAAGATTGCAAAGTGATCCTGGGAGAGGCAATCGCTCGGCAACACCGTCTCCTGCTAACAGAAATTTTTATGAAAACACCGAAGAAAAGCAAACAAACAAGGGTCTCTGAGAAAATCAAGTGGTACAATCTGGACAAAGAAAAAGGCGAAGCTTTTGTTTTCGTAATGAAAAATTACCTCTCTCACACCATCAACGGAGCTGATGATGAAGAGTGCAGAGCACAAAATATGTGGGATTCCCTACAGCGAACTTGCTTAAATAAGGCCAAATCACTGCTAGGAGCTTTAAAAGGCCACCATCAACACGCCAAAGAAACATGGTGGTGGAGTGATGAAGCTAAGATGCTGATAAATGAGAAGAAAGTGGCTTTCAAAGCTTGGTCAAAGTGCCCCTCTAATAATAATGACGAAAAAGCTCGCCTCGAAATGGAATACAGATGCTGCAACAAAAAAGCGAAGAAGAAGTGCGCCCAGCTTCAAGCACAGAGTACGGAGGGCCTGTATCGGGAGCTGGAGAAAATATTTTCCCCGGTTGCTGATGCAAACCAGGCTATCCAGGAGCTGCGAAGACACAATATGAACAAGAGTGCCACTATCTTCAAAATAGCCGCCCAAAGAAGGAACAATGCTCAGGAGATTCGTTCGCCAAAGTTCATTAGCAATGCTCATGGCCAGCTTCTTGTGGATGACGACAAAATTCTGCAGAGGTGGCTACAGTATTGTGAAGAGCTTTTAAATGAACAGTTTCCCCGGCTATACTTTCCAAGAGCCACCCCTAACTGTGAAGAAATACCCGACATTACAGTCGAAGAAGTTAGTGAGGCGGTCAAATACTCCAAAAAACGAAAAGTGGTTGGGCCAGACGAAATACCCTCTGAGTTCTGGAAAAAGATGGGAGACATCGGGTTCAGATGGCTCAGAATTCTTATCTCCAAATTCGTGAGAGGTGATCCAATGCCGAATCAATGGAGGGAAGTTACCTCCTCCCTGTATACAAAGGGAAGGGTGATACGCGAAACTGTGATAACTACCGTTCGATCAAGCTGATGTCACACACCATGAAGATCGTTGAGCGGGTATTAGGTGGCCGACTGCGAAAAATAATACGGCTATCTGATGATCAGTGCGGGTTTGTCTCGGGTAAATCAACCACAGATGCAATCCAAAGTATAAGGATCATAATGGAAAAACATCGTGATTCCTTAAGGGATTTGCATATTGTATTGGTTGACTTTGAAAAGGCATTCGACAGACAACCACGAGATCTGATATGTGTGGCGCTAAGACATCGAGGGGTTCCAGAAACCTATGTACAGATGATCATGGACATGTACGAAAGAGCAAAGACAAGAGTAAGATGTCCCGCTGGAGTAACCGAAGAGTTCCCAATCAAAGTCGGGGTGCACCAGGGAAGCGTTTTAAGTCCTTTGCTCTTTATTACAGTCCTTGATTATCTGCTTGAAGGTAAAGTGATGGACCCCAAGGTACATCAGTTATTCTTTGCTGACGATGGAGCCATCATAAGTGAGGATCCTACATCCCTGCAACGAGCACTTGATGTGTGGGTGGACGTTTTGGAGGGAAATGGGTATCGCATTAGTTCAAAAAAGACAGAGTACTTGTGCTGCCCATTCTCTGATCCACTCAGGCCTATTCCAGACATTTATTTGAATGGAACAGTGCTTCCCAAGTGCGAAAAGTTCAAATATCTGGGATCTATGATCAATAGCAAAGCAACTTGTGATGACGACATCAATCATCGTGTAAGCGTAGGGTGGATGAAGTGGCGAGAAAATTCTGCTATCTTCTGTGACAGAAAAATGCCCCCTAAGTTGAAAGGAAGGCTCTACACCGCAGTTGTACGTCCAGCGCTCACATACGGTTCACAATGTTGGACGATGTACAAAAAGTATGAGAGTAAATTAACGGCAGCTGAGATGAAGATGCTTCGCATGACAGCAGGAGTGACAAAGCTTGATCGAATAGGAAGTTCGAAGATCCGTGGAAGCTTTCACATCAAGGAAACCATCGTACACAAATTAGAGCGCGACCGGCTCAGCTGGTATTGCCACGTTCAAAGAAGAGATCATTTGAACCCTGTTAAAAAGGCAATATCTATGCACGTTCCAAAGACATCGCGATGTAGGAAAGGCAGGCCTATAAACGCCTGGATCAGACAAATGCGACGACATCGGCATTTCATTGGCCTCAGTAACCGAGTGATCCAAAATCGGCAGGCCTGCCGATATTTTCTGAGGTCAAATAGGCGAACCCCACAGGCGGATCAGTAGAAATGCAGTGAAGTGGGAGGGCTGTGATCCCTTGTTTTCGGATCATAGCCTCGCTGATAAAAGGAAGAAGAAGAAGAAGCTAGAAAAATACCATCACTGCCAGGTGCCTTAAAGGGTTTAAATGAACCTATTGCCCATATAATTTTTTCTTGACTGAACAGATTTCCAGACAAGCTGTTGACTCTTCTGGAGGTGCCACATGTGGAGTCGTCAGGAGCAACAGGTACGTGGTCGCTTAGAATTGTTGAGCCAGGGAAGTGAACCTCGTATATTGTGAAGGTCTAAAAACTTTCTGCAAGACTCTAATCGGCACATACCAGTGTGGTTTCCGACCCGGCAGATCGACAATAGACCAAATTTCCACACTTAAGTAAATCCTGGAAAAAACCAAACGAATATCAAGTCCAAACTCACCACCTTTTCATCGACCTTAAAGCCGTTTACGATAGCATTCATCGTCTTGCACTTTACCAAGCGATGGCCCAATTCGGGATACGATCAAAACTTATCCAGACGTGTCGCGTAACGCTGGAAAACCCGCGATGCTCTGTGCAACTTGGAAACAGCTCTTCCGAACTCTTTCAAACGTGCATCGGATGGAGATGCGCTGTCATGTGGCTTCTGCAATACTGTGCTGGAGCAGATAGTGCGTAGGGCAGGTGTATACACGGAAGGCACTATCTTTCACAAATCCATCCAACTGCTGGGATACGCGGATGATATTGACATCATCGGAAGATCCCGGCAAGCCGTTATAGAGACATTTACGACAATTGAAGAGCAGGCGAAATGAGTTGTTCTTGAAGTAAATGAGGACAATACTAAGTACATGTTGTCAACAAACAAAAATTATCTGGTCAAAACCTAGGACAGAACGTCACTGTTGATGTCTACAACTTCGAGGTAGTTAATGAGTTTACCTATGTCGGAGCAAACAAACCCCAATGACACCTTCATGGAATTCCGACAAAGAGTAACCCTAGCAAACCGCTGCTACTTCGGTTTGGCAAATCAACTGGGTTCAAAACTCCTAACTCGACGGACGTCGGGAGCCCTTTAAGTAAGTAATGTGCTGGCCGTTAAAGGCCAAAGTCGCTTACAACCAAGATGAGATTCTACATTGGAGAAAGGTATAACCATGGGTATTTATGTTTCACTTCCATTTTCTATTCAAACTGTTCACCAAAGATTACATTAGTGGCAACCTATGTATGTACTTCGAATCTCAAAGTGTTTGAAATCGGCACAGCATTCTAAAAAGGTTTTCTATTCACAATAAAATTTCACTTACTTGGATTCCTGGCCATCAAACCATTAAAGAACGCATTTGTAGGGCAAACTCTTCAGCATGGCAATTCATCAGTCTTATACTCTTACATGGCTTATCTGCCAGTCATCTAAGCCTGGAGCTTAAAGCAGGGGAATTCCGAGGTTACACATTGAAATCGAATTTTAAGCCAAACAAATGTGTTAATTGAACTTCAAATCAGATCATAATTTGAGGAAGATCTTAACTTCACAAGAAACCACTCAAGGATTTTATTGTTCAAGACAAAACCCTCAAGAAAATTGGTTGAAAAGTATTTCTTTACTGAGATACATTTACAACTTCAAACCAATTTAAGATTATCTTTGCTCTAAAATGCAATTCTTCTCCACTTTTCAGTCATTCAAATGAGATTTATCGCCGCTTCAACTTAGTCATGTCTTAGGTCAAACTATCTCCGGCAGCATTCCTAATCTAATCTCTTCCATTATCCATGCATCTCAAAACTGAGCATGAACTGCGAGAATAGATATTCAGCAATTTTCCAAATTGTTAAGTGATTTACGACACAACAAACGCAAAAGTCAAAAACCTCGTAGCCATCCACCTCCGTTACAAATTGGCCTCCATTACAGATTACTTTTGGACTTGTTCGACCCGGCCACCGCCAACGATGTTCAGCTGCTCTACCCTTATCCACTTACAAAAGGGATCTCTTCTAAATTGATCTGGGGGATGGCGGCAGTGGTCGATAGAAAAAGAAAGGAAGTAACAAAAAAAAAAAAAAAACATGGCATCCTTCCTTCCAACCGAACAAATGGCAATGTGCAGGCGGAAACTCAGTTTGAATGGCATTATAAGTGGGTGGGTGGATGACACATACCCTGACAACCCTTAAAAGTATATTTTTTTATTGCCAAAATATGGTAATCGATCCTTCGAGAAGAGGTGTATTTTTCGGATTTGTAAAGTGAATGAAACAACCATGCAAGGGTTGAGATTTCCTTGAAATCCTTCGAAAACACATGAAGGGTAGAAGACGTATACGTAGACACCCACAGAGGAATATCTATCCTCGGGTTTGATAAATTGAATTACCCTGTCACTCGAGCTATTAGCAGAGATTAGATACTTGTGGCAATCGATTCAATCGAAAAAAGTGTTTCCTGATGATGTCCTGATATCGGTGGCGAAAATTAATTATCTCACTTCTGAATGCAGCAGCAAAGGCCAAAAGGCGTGGAAAGGCTCTTCTAATCGCGCGCTCCAAGCTCCGTGTCGGGGCGGCGGCGGTAATAAATTTTCGTAATTATGCGAGCGATTTAATTATTTTCAAGCGGGAAGGTAATTTGTGTCACTAATTGCGTGCAAATTGGATTTTCCTCGGGAGGTTATTATTTATATTACAGGTGGCTTATTGGCTTATGGGCCATATAAATACACGGAGGCGCATTCGGATCGAATATAATCATAGATTAATTCATATGCAGTGTACCCTGTTGTGCCTGTGTGTGTATGTGTGACTGGTGGTTTTAGGTGGATGCAATAAAGGTGCGTGGGTGCGTTTATATGACTGAACCAGATAGAGAGAGAGCTGCGAGTTGATAAACGACATTTATTAACCTACCAGAGCAGTGAAGTCATTTATTAATTGAACATTAATCGGGCTGATGTAATGCAATGAAATCGAGGTTATTAAATATTATATAGGCTCGGAGAGGTGAATGTGTCCTAGATAATAGTTTCATTAATCGGGTAATCTATGATTGTTCCTACTCGAGATAATATACGTAGAACAGTGCGTACCGTTGTGTTATTAAATTTATTTACATGTAGTAAAGCTGTTCTAAATAAGATATTCCAACTTACAATAAATACAAGTGTGTTAAAAATTGATATGTTCATAATACAAGCAGAGAAATATGCTAGCATGAGGCCAAACCGCGACCGGAAAAATCGGGTCATTGTGCACAACTTCTACTTTCCAAATGACATGGAACACTGGCGACCTAAGAACACGGGTTTTACCATGTTCAATGAAAGAAATATAGCAAATACTGCCGATGCCGATAAAATGGTACATCCCCCGTTCATTTCGAAGGCAGAGCCCCAGACGATCTTCGACTCATTGAGAAGAAAGAAATCCATGGGAATCGATGGCATACCCAACATTGTGCTTCAACTTCAACATCTCTATCAAGAAGCGGAGGACATCTACACCACACTGTTTATTAATGCCCATTATCCAGCGCATTGGAAAACAGCGGTGGTGCAGCCCATTCCAAAGAAAAATAAAGACAGCTCCAAACCGGGGAATCTCCGGTCGATAAGTCTGCTTCCGAACATCAGCAAGGTATTCGAAAAAGTGATCCGTACAGCCCTGGCTAAGTGGGTTGAGGACATGCACATAATTCCGTAAAACTAATGGGTTTCAAGGCGGGGCATGATACCATACATGCCGCGTCTAAGCTGGTATCGCATATCCAATGGAACAAAAGCAATAACCAATGCACGGGTGCCTGTATGGTTGTCTTGGAGAAGGCCTTCGTATGGTTAGAGGGACTCTTCTACAGGTTGAGTAGGCTGGGCATAAATAAATCACTGCACATGTACATTCTTTATATCATGCTCAATGTGACTTCTGCTGGGACATTTGAAATAAAAAGCGGTCAGCAACACTTACTTACTTCCTTAGGTGGCACTACAGTTCGGGATGCACTTGGGCCTCAACCAACAAGCCTCTCCATTTAGCTCGGTCTTTAGCTAATTGCCTCCAGTTGCGCACTCCAAGTTGGCCGAGGTCCCATTGAATTGTGCGCGCCACCTACGGCGAGGATTCCCTCTACAGCGTCGTCCCTGAAGGATTAGATTAGAAGACTCTGCGGACCGGAGCGTTCGTGTCCATTCGCTCCGCATGTCCTAGCCATCTCAAACGTCCAACACGCAGTTTTTTTGACAAGGTCGATGTCGCTGTACAGCTCGTATAGTTCGTGATTGAATCTTCTCCAAAACCGCTGAACGCAAACGAGATCGAATATCTTACGAAGAATTTTTCGTTCGAAGCGACCAAGGATATCTTCATCCGATCACAGTCTGATACAGAGTCTCCTTGCTTTTTCGAGATAGAGCTTTACTGCCGCACTGATAGGATCCAATCAGGCTGTTCATAAAAGGTTCACACAATATCGCAGAAAAGATCTTGTATGCGATGTTGAGGAGACTAAAAATACAAATATTTGGCGCAACAGCTCTTTAAAGTGCCAGGGCCTAGCTTCTCGCAACCACTCATGTTGTGTGCGTTATATTTTCCACACGAATGGAAGGGACCTACAGTTTAATGCCGAATCCGAACGGCGATCTGAGAAGCTTTTTCGTGACAACAATACTCTCGGACGTTTGTTAGACGCTCGCGAGAGGTGGGACCGTTGAGGAGACTGATGCCTCTATAATTGGCGCAGTTGAGGGGCTCTCCTTTCTTGTGGATCGGGCAACCGATGCTGAGGTTCCATTCATCAGGCATACACTCGTCTGACCAAATCTTAGAGATGAGTTGGTGTATGCACTCTACCAATTCATCCCCAGCTGCCTTGAAAAGTTTGGCCGGTAAGCCGTCAGGTCCAGCAGCCTTGTTGGATTTTAGCTCGGATATTGCTATCCTCACTTCGTTTTGGTCAGGTGGACGGAAATTTTGACTATCATCGTCCATGTTAAATGTTTCATTCTGCCTGACAGTGGGATGTTGGTCTTCGTCGCCGTTATACAGTTCGCAGAAGTAGTTTTTCCATATTCTCAGCACCGACTGTGCTGAATCTCCGGTTTCCGGAGGTTTTCATTTTCATCTCGACAGGTTTCTGTACGGGTATTACTTCTCTGACACGTTCTTTTTACCTTTTGGTAAAACTTCCGTACATTGTTCCTGGAGTATAAACTCGATATTCTCAAACGCGCACTTCTCATGCTCTTTCTTTTTCTTTTGGAGAAGCCGATGTTCTTCCCATCTCTTTTGCTCGTAGAGCTCACGAGCAGCTCTCGTCTTCCTTTGCAGCGCCGATTTGTATGCCTCTTGTTTTGCTGCATGCACTCGCCGGCATTCTTCGTCAAACCAGGGGTTTCGCGGCGGTGGGCGAGCGAGATTGGTGATTGAGAGATTTCGGGATACGCGTTCAGCGAAGAGTCTGGCGGTCTCTTACAATTGTAGCTTTTCGAAGTTAAATTTTCTCACAGTGATTCTTCTTTGTTGCTCAGATTGGGATATCCGCATTCGTACCTTGGCTACAACAAGGTAATGATCCGAGTCTATGTTGGCCGCTCAGAAGATTCGGATATCCAGAATACTGGAGGCATGCCTTGCGTTCATCGCAATAGGATCAACTTGGTTGATCGTTGCATGATCATTGGACCGCCATGTCTGCTTATGAATATCGAGATAAGGAAACCATGTGCTTGCTGTGGTGACATGTCGCTCCACGGCGAAATCAATTAGCCTTAGTCCGTTATCAGACGTGGTGTCGTGTAGGCTATGCTTACCGACTGCCCTACCAAAGACGTCCTCCTTTCCTATTTTGGCGTTAAAATCGCCCAATACGATTTTAACGTCGTATTTAGGACATTGCTCGTATGTTTTGTCGAGGAGCTCGTAGAAACTCTTTTTGGTGGCAGGGTCCTTTTCTTCCGTGGGGGCATGAACACATATTAGGCTTATGTTAGCGAATTTAGCCTTGATCCGGATAGTCATAATACGCTCGCTAACGTGTCGGAACTTAAGACTTCTTGCCTAAGTCTACCGCATATAACAAATTCGTATCCGAATAAGCGCTGCCTGTTATCGCTGTAGCACAGTCACAGTTTTTCATCCTCTTTTTGTCCGCACTTCCTGGATAGCGGTTATATCTGCTTTATAGCAGTCTAGGATCTCTGCTAATTATTCGGCTGCACGTGGTTTGTAAAGCGACAGAATATTCCACGTACAGATCCTAAGGTTGTTGTCCTTATTTCGATTGCTGGGGTCGTCATCATTTGAGTTCTTATCCTTATACGAAGCTTTTGGTTTTCTACGTGGTAGGTAATTTACCCCGACGGCACAACCCCAAACCTGGAGGGCCAGTTCCTTTATTTATACCACTAGGACGAGGGCTCCGGGCACCTCGGTGCCAATAGTCCACTCCAGAATGTGAGCGCTGCCGTTGATCGATTAAAGACTCCTCCGCCACCATCTCTATTCCAATGTCCTGACCAACATTGGAAATTCCTTACCGACCTGTGACCCGAATATGTTGAAGCAGCTCGCGCAATTTATTCACTAAGTTCATCCTAACTGGAAGTGTACACGCCACCGTTGAATCCATCTAGGCAATTCGTCCGCTGCCTCCTGGAACAAGGAGAAGTGCTCCATTGAGAAAACACTCTTTCGCCGTGTTTCATATGCTACCGCAAAGGTACTAGGCACCCGGCTGTTATCGCGTGGAGGTTGAGAGTAGGAGTTGGCAGGCCTCAGCTAAGTGGAAACGCTTGTATTTTCCTATAATCGCATGCACTACCGTGCGCAGAGTCTTCGAACCACGGCGATGTGTTCGAGGCTGAAGTCCGATAGCACAGGCGGTACGAGAACTATCCATGTAACATTCTTGTGAATCCCAGGTCACAAAGGAATTCCAGGGAACGAGATGGCGGATGAACTGGCAAGGATGGGATCAGAGCTAGACCTGTCAATGGTCCAAAGCTCAGTTCTTCCTCCCCTAAAACGTTTTAAATCAAACATAGCACTTGACTTCAAATGACAACCAGAAGAAAGAGCACTCCCATCATGCCGAGTCTTCAGCAGCATCTAGACAAAATATGACAAGATGAAAATCAAACTCATCCGCACTCAAAATAGACAAAACTTGGCGCCTCTCATAGGAATCATTACCGGTCACAACCTATCGGCGGCTCACCGGAAGAAAATGCGGCTAAGTACAGATGAACTCTGCAGAGCATGCAGCAACAGGCGCAGATGAGGGCACAGAACAATTCCTTTGCAAATGCCCTAGTCTCTGCAATACCAGGAAAATGTAGTAGAGTATTCCTTCAACCATCTAGGCGATCTGTCTGAAAAGTCACCAACCATAATCTAGCCATTTTGTTTTTGCTCTGTTTTCAGTACTTCAACCAGGAAACTCCACGTCAGGGAAGCACAATGGATCCGTTTGGTATCCGAGTGCAGGCTGCACCCATTCGATGCAGCTAATCCCTTTAATCTAACCTAACCTAAGCCGAAGGTACAACGCAGTAGAAGGCCTCCTCGCCGTAGATGGTGCGCACAAGTTCAAGCTGATCTCGACCAACTTGGAGTGCGCAACTGGAGACAATTAGCTAGGTTAGGCTAGGTTTGGTTAGGTTGAAGTGGCTGCCAGCTGAGAATCGTCAACACACTTAGACCAATAACAGGTCCATTGTGATACCACATGGATCATGGGAGAAAGTTTCTCCTACCTACTCCTTCCTTCCTTATGTCCTGTATCCCCTTGTGGGTCCTAGGGCCTCTACTACGCCTACGCGCCATCGTGTACGGTTTCTGGCAATGTGTCTGAGTTCTCCCCAACTTTTCCCTAACTGCCGTGCCTCCATCTCGACTGTTCTGCGCCATGTTTTCCGCGGACCGCCAGGTCTTCTGCCATCCTGAGTTAGAGGGTTCCATTGCATAGCATGGTTCGCTATGGAGCTGTCACCCTTTCGGAACGTGTGACCAATCCACTGCCACTTCCGTCGTTGGATAGTTGTGCCTATTGGTTCCTGACCCGTTCTCTCGTAAAGGTGTTCGTTAGAGATACGATTGGGCCAGAAAATCCTTAAGATATTGCGCAGACACCTATTAACGAACGCTTGCAGCTTTCTGGTGATAGTAGTGGTCACTCTCCACGTGCTGCAACCATATAGCAGCACGGATTCAACGTTGGAGCGGAACAGTCTTATTTTGGTGCTCAAACTGATTGCATTGCTTCGCCATATTTTGGACAACATCCCGAACGCGGGCTTTGCTTTGGCGATCCTGTTGGCTATATCCAGTTCGGTTCCACCATCGGTCGAGACAATACTCCCAAGATACTGGAAATCCTCTACTCTCTCTACCGGTTGTCCAGCAATGCATATTTGAGCCGATGAGTTCGTTCCAAGGCTGATGATTTTAGTTTTTGTCGTATTAATTTTCAGCCCGACGACACCTGCCTCCCTCTCCACATCTGCTGTCATTTGGTGGAGGTCCATAATTCTGTGGGAGAGTAAGCACACATCGTCAGCGTAGTCAAGATGTTTCAGTTGAGATGTAAGAGTCCATCGAATTCCTCCGTTTCCCGTCGACAAAGCTGCATGAAGCACATCGCTAATCACCAAGAGGAATAATATTGGTGAAAGGATACAGCCTTGTCTTACCCCACTTTGGATCTCAAATTCCTCAGACAACCTTGGGTATAGTTGTTCCTATTCTGGCGAAGACAATTAGCTAAATGGAGAGGCTTATTGGTTAAGGCCTACTTACTTTACTAGGGCCTTGTACGCACTGCGACCTATAAGATCTATTGTGCCAGCTCGGTGTTTAGCTGAGAACTTGGTTAAGGCTCTTGATAAACCTCAACGAAGCTCCAGGCTCAATATTCCAGAAGTCAGAGGGACTCAATAAAGCCCTTCCGATATGGAGACGTATTTTTCTTGCGGCCATAGGACATTCACAAAGAATATGTTCTGCCGTCTCTTTTTGCTCTCCACATAGCCGGCATTCGTCTGTATCTGCTACTCCTATCTTGTGCAGATGGTACCTGAGTGGGCAATGACCAGTCAAGTAGCCTGTTAAGGTTCTAAGGTCTGTTTTCCTAAGCTTGAGTAGCTTTTTAGCCTTGCAGCGGTTGAGATTAATGAACTTCTTTGCCTGTCTTAGGCCCTTGAGTTTGGCCCAGTACTCTGCATGATGATCATCTTCCCATTTCTTTACTTTGATGTTTACGCTACTCCGTGCGACTCCAACATAGGGTTCAGGACCGACTAGTGGGCAACTAGCGCCTCTTCTCGCTAAGCAGTCCGCCCGTTCGTTGCCCTCGAAGCCTTTGTGTTCTGGTACCCAGGCCACAGTGGCTGTGTTTTTCGATGCGAGATCTTCGAGTAGGTTTAGACAGTCCCATACAAGTTTTGATCCTACCGTGTACGATTTCAGAGCTATAAGTGCTGCCTGGCTGTCTGAGAGGATATAGATACGAGTACCCTCGACTCTTCTACGCAGACATTCTCGTACACAGAGCTCGATCGCATGGACTTCCGCCTGAAATATTGTTGGTGATTTCCCAAGCGCTGCCGCACTTTGGAACCTGGGTCCATAAACCCCTGCGCCAGTGCTGCCATTTTCCAATTTGGACCCATCTGTGTACCATGTGTGAGAGTTTGGTAAGACTACAAGTCCTTCATTCCTCCATGTGCGGCGGTCACCTATGACCACATTGAATTTCCTGGAGAACCGGTATTTCTTCATCATTGTATCTGGGATTTTGAGAATAGGGTCATTTTGAATATAACCTAGAATCTTCAAATGGCATGTAAAGTTGCCGATTTTAAGGTCCGAGATCTTGGGTAGCCTCAGCATAGCTTCTTTTTGTGCTGCAAGGTGCAACGGTGTGAGGCTAAGCATTGCTCACATTGCTGCCGTAGGGCACGTTCTCATTGCTCCTGTGATACTAAGACAGGCTGGACGATGTATTTTGTGGTTAAGGCCTAGGTTCACCCCGAACTGTAGCTCCACCTAAGTAAGTAACTCTTTTGATCATTTCTAGAAATGTCCCATTTGCTGCTGCGCACTGTGTATCTGCAGAAGGCTGGTCATTTCCACTCCTTTTACAGCTTTGCATTTCTCCTTTGGAAACTTTTTGTTCGCAATTTTTGTTTGTGCTCGCTCCGTAGGTAGTGTCAACAGACGTATTTTTATTTCGGTGCGAGCACCGACACGTATGGACATATGTGCGTACTCGTAAAAAAAAACTAGCTGCGATACCTAGTTTTGCTTGGGTAGTGGTTCTATTACTTAGCACCTTTATGACCGATTCCTCTAATACTTAGCCTAAAGCCTTCCGCAAGCATTTGTCTATACATTAGTAAAAACCGTGTCAGAACTGTTTCAGGGGTTCGGTAGTTAATACCGGTCAGATAAACCAAGCAGACATTTTTATTTCTGATTTATAAGTGTTGTTAGTTAAAAATTAAATCAAATCTATTTTTTCTATGAAATGTTCTCTAATAAAAAAAATACTCAATTCAGATAACTTAATGTCCCACAATTGCCAGCCAATAATAGTCATATATTGTATTTCTGCTTACCCGCAGTCAGGGCTATCTATAAATGCTCCAAATAGACAGCCACGTAACATAATTGATAAGCCAAAAGATATAAATTGAACATACAGAGGCTTAGTTGCTGTCCTAATTGTCAGTTTATTCTGTAATTATTGAATTTGTTAGAAGTAATCAGGAACGATGATCGCTTTCGATTTCAATTTAATTAATGTTAAATTAAACGTGAGATTAGAGTCGACAAAAAACGGTAGCACTAAACAAAACAAATAATGTTGCTATGTCATTCTCGTTATGATGTATGTACGTATCCCAGAAGTTGGTGACTTTTGGATTTGATTTAAAAAAAAAAAAGTCATTCAACTGCGTCATAAGATTATCTTATATTTTATCCAATTCTAGACCTTGAACGGCAGGGGGCTTTATTCTTGCTTTCACAGTTCTCTACTGATGAATCACTATAAGAGAATAACTGCCCCAGTTCTGGATATGTATGCTATGTAAAATATGTACTAGTATGGCCACGCATCAGATTATGCTGGGTAGCTGAGAAGTGCGATATAGCGGGCAATGAAAGTGCCGACGCACTGGGCAAAAAAGGAGCAGAGCTCCCACAAAGTAACATAATTGGAGGAATAGAACGACACTTCAAAGTCTACAGAGCTCAATGAGAGCGTTCACACTCGTCACCGGATACACGGCTTTTTTATGCCGAAAAAATTTCAGCTCTATCCGGCAGCGGATGCCGGGTAGATGGCGCTGGTTGCATTGAAGTGTACAGAACTAAATGGGAGCTTTTGCACTATTTATTCGGCACCGGATACAGCGCGCCGTTGATATGTCCAGCATTAAAAACGCCATGTATCCGCTGCGGGATAAATGGAAAACTCTCATTGAGTCCTGTCACTTTGAACCGGATCACGGCGCGCCGTGTATACGGCATCGGATATGTGTGAAAACTACAAAAAATCGTGTATCCGTACACCACGTTATCCACTCATTCTAAGCACTTAAGTTAAATTCTGACACATAATCTCTTTGTAAATATCTTTAGATTTATCAGCGGTCCTTGAGGGTGCAGAAAAATGTACAAAAAACGTTGCTAAATTGAATTAAATACAATTTTTTGCAGTACAGCTTATATTTGGAAAATATTTATGCCAGCAAGTATAAATATTTGCTCTAACGAAAGTTCCAGTGGCAGGTATTGGAGCAGGACTAATTGGAGCAGCACTGATTAGAACAGCTATGTCCCGCATACAGACCGTTCCCTTATTGTAGATCTTCTGGAGCCGAAGTCCATTGTAGGAATGTACAGATCAAACAATCCATACGATAGTCTTTCGGGCAGCGATTTTTGGGATCGTCACCACAGTGCACATCATTTTAAGAAAATGAGTAAAGGGTTAGACCTTATAAATACGAGTACATAAGTACATATGTGCGTCTGTTCGGTTAGTTAAGCTGCTATCAAAGCCTTCCCTGTTGTAAGGAATATCTCTATAATCGTAAAGAGTTTATGTCCTGTATCCCCTTGTGGCTTCTACTACGCCTACGCGCCATCGTGTACGGTTTCTGGCAATGCGTCCCAGCTCTCCCCAACTTTTCCCCAACTGCCGTGCCTCCTTCTCGACTATTCTGTGCCATGTTCTCCGCGGATCGTCAGGTCTTCTGCCATCCTGAGTAAAGGGTTCCATTGCATAGCTTGGTTCGCTATGGAATTGTCACCCTTTCGGAACGTGTGAACAATCCACTGCCACTTCCGTCGTTGGATGGTTGTGCCTATTGGTTCCTGACCCGTTCTCTCGTAAAGGTGTTCGTTAGAGATACGATTGGGCCAGAAAATCCTCAAGATATTGCGCAGGCACCTATTAACAAACGTTTGCAGCTTTCACGCAGTGGTCACTCTCCATGTACTGCAACCATATAACAGCACGGATTCAACGTTGGAGCGGAATAGTCTTACTTTGGTGCTCAAACTGATTGCATTACTTCGCCATATTTTGGACAACATCCCGAACGCGGACTTTACTTTGGCGATCTTGTTGGCTATATTCAGTTCGGTTCCGCCATCGGTCGAGACAGTACTCTCAAGATACTGGAAATCCTCCACTCTCTCTCTACCTGTTGTCCAGCAATGCATATTTGAGCCGATGAGTTCGTTCCAAGGCTGATAATTTTAGTTTTTGCCGTATTCATTTTCTGCCTGACGACGCGACGCCTGCTTCCCTCTCCACATCTGCTATCATTTGGTGGAGGTCCATAATTCTGTGGGAGAGTAAGCATACATCGTCAGCGTAGTCAAGATGTTTCAGTTGGGATGTAAGAGTCCATCGAATTCTTCCGTTTCCCGTCGACAAAGCTACACGAAGCACATCGTTAATCACCAATAGGAATAGCATTGGTGAAAGAATACAGCCTTGTCTTACCCCACTTTGGATCTCAAATTCCTCAGACAACCTTCCTCTGTGCAGAACGTGACATTTGGAGCCTTCATATGTAGCTTTGATAATAGCAATTAGTTTATCGGGAATGCCTCTCCTGCGTAAGGCACGCCAAATAAACTCCCTGTTGACACTATCGAACGCCTTCTCAAAATCGATGAACAGCAGGTGCAGTGGCGATCGATATTCAACACACTGTTCGATGATAATCCGCAGATGTTGATGTGGTCGGCACAGGAGGATCCAGAGCGGAAACCTGCTTGTTCGGCATCGAGTGTGTCTTCGAGATGTTGTTTGATTCGCTCAAGGATGATTTTAGCTATTATCTTAGCTACAGCAGGCAGCACGCAGATACCCCTCCAGTTTCCGCACTCCATTAATTTTCCTTTCTTAGAAAGCTTGACGATCATTCCCTTTTTCCACTCGTTGGGAAAGCTCTCAGCTTCCCAAGCTATCTCTCTCTGCTGCTCGTAAGATCTCTGCTGTAATACCGTCAAGTCCTACCGCCTTGTTGGTTTTGAGTGCTTCGATCGCGTTAGTGATCTCATCATTACTGGAAGTCGTGGTGCGTATTCGGGAATTTCTCACCTCGGGCACCTCAGTCTGATTTGGGAGCATATCGCTAGCCAATACGCGGTTCAAAGCCGTAGCAAAATGCTCTTTCCATCTCTTGAGCTAGTCCTCATCCGAAATGAGCAAAGAACCGTCACCGGGTGTTGGCTAGAGCTGCGACTACCTATCAGCTCTTTGGTGATCTTGTACACGGTCCTGCTGTCGCACCTCCGTGCAGCTTCTTCTGCTTCTGTAGCCAGCGCATTGATGTAGTTGCGCCTGTCACCTCGCACGCTACGCTGAACTCCTCTCATCTTCATGCGATATAGGGGCTCTAGCTCGCTTCTCCCTGCTGATGGAGTAGCTGCAACGCGAGCTTTCAGCTGTTTTCGTTCGTCAATCCGTCTCCTGGTATCCTCGGAAAGCCACGCCATATGTCTTCCCTGCGATCGACCGATAATTCTTTCAGCACCAGATGTAAAAACATTTTTCACAGCACACCAATGGTCTTGGATGGTTGCGGGCAGTGAGCTGCTGATTGCTTCCACACCTTGCGAAAGGTGTTGGCGCACTGAGGGATCACTAAGTCTATCGATGTTGAACCTGGACATTCTTGTGCTGTCGTGGGGTCTTCGAACTGCAGCAGTGCATAGTTGGAGAGTAGCTATCATAAGATTTTGATCTCGTACTATCCCCACATCTGCCCCTCGCCTGTTTCGGACGTCCAGGAGACTACTTTTAAATCGGCGGCTGATAGCAAAATGGTCAATTTGGTTGGAGGTTGCTTGCATATCGTTGGAGACCCAGCTGACTTTGTGGCAAGTCTTGTGCTCAGACATGGTGCCACCTATCACAAGGCGGTTCGCATTGCAGAAATCCACAAACCTTTCACCGTTGCCATTGCAGTTGCCTAGTCCATGCTTCCCGATTACATGTTGTCGCTGCCTACCTTGGCATTCAAATCCCCTATCACTATGACAATGTCTCCATTTCGTGTTGTGTTGAAGACGGTACTTAAAAGATTGTAGAAGCTCTCCTTTTCGTCCTCAGACGAGCCATTCGTTGGGGGATAACACTCTATGATGGGTACACGTCGTACTCTGGTCTGGAATCTGGCTGTCTTTATCCTATCACCATGAGACTGTCAGGAAACTAGTCGCACGCGTGCTGTTGTTGTTAGCAGCAGTCCGACTCCATATTGTCGCGGACTTCCGGATGGTCTTCCAAAATAGAGTAGTACAGTGTTACGCGTTGGGGATTAGTACTCGCCCGCTTCTAACCATCTCATTTCACTTACCCCCAAAATATCCAATTTATATCGCATGAATTCATTTTCCAATTGAAGGAATCTGGCATTGTAAGGTACCTCGCTTCCTGCGTCGAGGAGCGTCTTTACATTCCAGAAACCTGTCTTTGTCCGGGTAAAATAGCCGAAGTCGTCAACATGTAATCGTTCCTTATCCGAGGCATAGTGTTGTTTTCTGTAGCGGGCAATTGTTCGGTAACGCAGGTTGCTGGCCCACGTTTCCTAGTCTAGAATTAAGGCCCTAGACAACTCTCCCTTGCAATTTTAGCCTACACGTATAAGGATTTATACGTATATTTGACGGGGACCACTACTAGGAGTTAAAGCAATCACTTCATCACGAACTTGATTGTTGCGGTAC
The DNA here is from genome assembly GCA_945910035.1 of Brachypalpus laphriformis. Classification (NCBI taxonomy): domain Eukaryota; kingdom Metazoa; phylum Arthropoda; class Insecta; order Diptera; family Syrphidae; genus Brachypalpus; species Brachypalpus laphriformis. The sequence continues at coordinate 45,040,874 of OX246756.1, forward strand.
TGGCCCAAGCCAAGTTTTGAGCAGTCAGTAGTTTCCCGATCTATCGCAATGCAGATCCCTAAAATTAAGAATCTTAGTAAGTCACGTCAGTGTTTAAGTCCATTAAGTGAGTTTCTTAAAGGTCACCTCCATCTGAATGTTACTTTGAGGATATCAAAATAGTTCTACATTCCATCTGTGAATGTCCAGCTGTTGTTTAGGCTATCCTCCTAAAACTAACACTTGTTTCCGGAGGACGAGCTGATTAGGCTCAACCTTGCACCTTGCTCTTGACTACATGTACAATCGCTGACAAGCAATGAACGGGTGGCTATGCTGAAGTACAATCGACCGCACGCTCTACGTGCTTGTTGTTTTCGGATGACTTGCCATCACACGCAATAGAATACTCTGGTACTGCCACAATAAGGCAGTGAAAGTGGCTGTCCAAAAGAGGCCGGACATTTTTATAGCCACTGTGCAAAAGTGTATAGAGGAAGGAGTTTTTCCTGGGCCATGGAAGCTTCAACATCTAGTACTGCTACCAAAAGGAAACAAACCACCTTGAGAACCATCGTCATAGCGCCCAATATGTTTACTCGACACTTTGGGAAAGATACTTGAACGAATAATATACAACAGACTGCTCGTGGTAGCAGAAGAGAAAGGAGCACTGTCAGACCATCAATTCGGACTTAGAAAATCGCGTTCTACCGTTGATGCCATAAAAGCGGTAGTTGACACAGCCACTGGAGCGATCCAAGGAGAAAGATGGCGAGGGGGAACAAACAAATACTGTGCAGTAGTGACTCTTGACATCAAAAACGCTTTTAACTCGGCAAATTGGACATTCATAAGGAGATCGCTAGCCAGAATGGATACTCCATACTACCTATTGAGGATAGTTACAACCTACTTCACCAACAGGAAGTTAAGGTACCAAACCGACGAGGGGGTAAAGTACTACAACGTCACGTCAGGAGTCCCACAAGGATCGGTACTAGGCCCCTTCTTATGGAACATCATGTGCGACGGAGTCCTGCGACTAGCATTGCCACAAGGAGTAAAGATAATCGGGTTCACTGACGACATCGCTGTAGTCACTGTGGCTAAACACATCCACGAAATAGAATCAGCGACAAACAAAGCAATTGGAAAAATTAAAGACTGGCTACGATCCGCCGGCTTAGAGTTAGCAGACCACAAAACTGAAGCTGTTCTTATAACAAGTCGAAAAGATGTTGAATATGCGAATATTCAAGTCGGAACTCAGACTTTAAGAACCAACGAAGCAGTTAAGTACTTAGGAGTAATGCTCGACAACAGGTTAAGGTTTAAAACACACGTGGAATACTCGAGCAAGGAGGCTTCACTACTGCAGGCAGCCCTTTCTCGAATACTCCCAAACATCGGTGGCCCTGGATATGCTAGACGGATTCTACTATCCAGAGTGGTTAGCTCGGTTCTCCTTTACGCTGCACCGGTTTGGGCGGCGGCGTTAGCGACGATAGAAACACGGAGAAAACTATCGTCAACATACAGGCTATGCGCGATAAGAACAATCAGCGGTTTCCGAACAATATCGGACGAAGCAGCCTGTGTCATAGCCGGAATGATCCCCATCGGCATCCTCGCAAATGAGATGGTAAGGATCTACGAAAGGAGAACCTCGAGTCATCAAGAGGTATTGTCAGCAGATATCGTCAAGAGGATAAAGGCGGAGGAGAAGGCAACATCACTAGCTATGTGCCAAGTCAGGTGGGATAACAGTATAAAAGGTAGATGGACCTCCAAGCTGATCCCCACCATTGGGGTCTGGACGAAGCGAGTGTTTGGGGACTGCAACTATCTCCTTACGCAGTTCCTATCGGGTCACGGTGGCTATTTAATATCTAATATTTACACAGATTTGGACATGATAACTCACCTCTCTGTCCACATTGTCCAGACCAGGAGGAAGATACAGAGCATGCACTACTCCATTGCAATCGCTTTACAGAATGGAGAAATAACCTGCCAAGTCCACCATTCCTTATAGACCAAATGCTGCGGTCAGAGGAGAATTGACTGGAAATTTGCACCCTTATAACGAAGGTGCAAAAAGAGCTCCGAATAATTGACAGAGCAAGGAGAGCTGAAGCAGCAATACAAGAAGCATAGCATTAATTGCTAACCAGCCCCGCGAAGTAATACATTACGGCAGTCCCGGGGGGAGAGTGGTAGATGTGTGCAGGGTGTGGATTAGTACGTAGGCGTACGTAGGTGGGTGTGGATTAGTACGATTATTCGGGCTTGCGACTCGTGCATGCTAGTAGCCCGGGCTAAAAAAAACTCTGGTACGAGCTGAACATATACAAACCTTCAGCATTCCTTGTTATCTGGTGGCCTTCCGAAACTGCCGAAAGAAAAACTTGTGTATGTACATACATGTAATATATGGATATTAATGACGATGTGTTTTTTTAAATACTAATTTACGCATATAGAGCAATCCCTTGAGTGCAATTATGTATTGTACATGATTGCATAACGTACTCGTAAGTTGAAAAGGGTAGGCTGATTAGTGTAGTGGTGGAGAACTATTTTGTTATTTTATAGTTGCTTTATGATTCACAGTATTTTTTTCCTGACCACCTGATGTCATTCACATCGACCATCAATCAGTACGAACAATATTTCCAGCCGTATAACCACACTATGGTTTAAAAGTTACAAAAGCAAGACAGACATAAGCGCGCTTGTTTTTCGTTTCAGATCCTAAGGACTAAAAACTATCGAACAACTTTTTGTTGGATTACATATACGAATGCATACATATGTATGATCAATGTATTCAGAAGAATATAATGTACGAGTATGTGTTTTCAAAAAACCCTTTCATTGTTGATAATTACCCGACTATTTCGACGCGTAGATACAGATACTTCAGCCTTTCTTTCTTTTTTATGTAAAATACTTGAATGTTGCCGTTATTGTCACGTGCCACGTCGTTTCAATTTCTTGAATAAAAGTAAAATTTTAAAGGACCTGTTTCACCGCTAACCATTGTACAGAGCATTGCTGGAGCTGTAAACTCTAAAAAATACCTACATACAACCATCCCTCTCCCCCATCTACCATTCCAAAAAAAATAAAAAATTACGAGTGAAAAAGTTAATTGCCTAACGCTTCTACTCCAACCCTAATTTGTTGGAAAGAAACTTTTTTCTGGGACAACGTAATTGAAGGTAGTAAAACCAACTCCCATCACAGTACTTCGGGCAGCATCCCTTGGCACCCACTACTACAAAACAGTAGCAACAACAACAACATTAATAATTCTTACCGCCGAATGTGGACGCCATTTTTAATGTCCTTGATTATTACCACCCACCCCTTTTTGTTTTCTTCTGTTTGCTTCATCATACTTTCAGTGAGATAAACTGTAAACGAGCAAAGCTCTCTCACTACCATACCGAATCGTCGACGGCACAAGGTGGACGTTTCACCAGAGTTGATGTGTGGAAAATTGTCCTTCTTATGTCCTAATAGGGGTTGAATTGTTAACTGAATGAGTGGGTGGTTCTCGGTTATTTGCCATTTCTACGACGCACATCCATTTTGTCAACTGGAGTTTAATGGCGCTTTCATCCCCAAATTGTGTAGGTATGTATACTCGTATGTACGTATATGTGTGTGTGCCACATTCACATCATCAGCCTCGTTCTTGTTGTCGTCCTCATCGTCATCATCATCATTATCATCATCTCCTGTGCTAATTATATGAAAGAGGCACTTAGTTCCTACTTTGGTTCAGATATTCTGTGTAAGTATGTCCTTTATGGCTCTTAATTAAGGCACTGAGGAGTGTTTAATATGTTTCTCGTTTTTTCGTCCTGCGCGCTCTTCCCCTGCTTTATGCTTGCTGTGCTATTTGATGTACATTCCTGGTTGGCACTGGTGCCACTGTGAAGAGATGTACTAAGGGGGGTTCGAATTTATGCGGCACATGGTGCAATTAGTTGAGGGTAAATATGTACGATGTGAGGGGAGGATACGTTATGATTTTAAGTAGATTAGACCCGAAAGTGGAACATTTTCATTCGGTTGTTGTAGGAAGTAAGTGATACATTTTAAAGGGGAAGCAGTTTCAGAAAAATGTCACAAATGTAATGAAGGAAAGGAACGCTTTCGAAATTATCATTGTAAGTACTGACGTCAGGAACCCTGTGCACACTTACTCTGTGATGCAAGCATGATATTCCAAATAAAATGTAGACCTAGCTGATCATACTCGCCTAAGTAAGGGATTCAATGTCAGTTCACATGAAATCGCTAGAGCCACTTTTTAGTAAACAAAATATTGTTCACACACCTATGTAATATGTATGAAGTAAAACTCTAGCTTTTTGCTGCAGTCCGACGGAAAGGCGTGGTGGCAAAAAAACGATATACGGACGCCAAAGTACCTCGTACCTCTTTAAAAGTATTATGACATCGGAACGAAAGTACGAAGAAATTCAAGATTGGATGTTATCAAAAGAAGTTAGGCTATGAAGTGCCACAGAGATGTTGGTTGGGACAAATTCTCTTCATGGCTTGTCAAAGCGAGTTGGGTTAGGGTATCATCACGTAACAATCGAAATTTGGTCCTACTCTATTGATTCTTATTGCAACAATTGTGGCTGTGTGGTAGAGCGCAGCGATGTCATTGCAATAATTAATCGCTGCAGAATTTCAAATAATTTTTAAATCTAAGAACAGTCTCTAAGTCGTTGATAGATTTCTTTGTGGTACCATCGTCTCTGAAGAGAATGGTTTGTGATTTTCGCGTATTGAGAGGAGCCCAACTGTCAAATGATCATCAGTTAGTGCTGTGCAAATTGTATCTTAGCGAGACAGTGCCTCCCCTACCAAAGCGTAAGCCAAGGATGGTTACACGTATACGGTGGGAGAGGCTACAGGACGATGAAATACGGGAGACATTTGCGCGGCAAATATCTGAAAGGTTTGAACGAATTCCAACTATTCCATCAGATATAGAAGAAGAATGGCAACTGTTTTCAACAGCGGTTATTGCCTCTGTGGGAGATGTTTGTGGAGTGAAACGGCTTGGTGTGGCGGCTGGTGGTGAGAAAAGAACTGCTTGGTTTAAAACGCCCGGAGTTTAAGAAGCCATCAGAGAGAAGAAGGAGGTGTGGATTCACTTGGGGAACTCCGATTCTCGAAGCCGGTACACTGAGGCTCGAAGAACCTGCAAATTAGCTGTGAAAACAGCGAAAGAACAGTCTTGGAAGGAGTTTGGCGAAAAATTGGAACACGACCACAGATAAGATGTTCTGTCCGCCGACTCAGAGGAAAAATGTTGAATATCGTTGAAGAAGTCAAATCTAAACGGTACACTTCTTTCCAATGAGGAGGATATCTTACGCAGATGGTGCGAGCACTTTTCAGAATTGCTCAATCCTGAACAGGGCACCGAAGATTACAGACCTATGGTCGAGAGTAAGGCAGAAGGTAGTCCTATGGTAGAGGAAGTAACTTTGGCGATCACAGCGCTAAAAGTTGGCAAATCTGCTGGTGTGGATGAAATTCGGCTAGAAATGCTCAAGACTTTAGGTAAATAGGGAGCGGAATGGCTCTCGCGTGTCATTTAAGTCCTGGGAATGTGGTGAAACACCTGGTGATTGGCAAATGGGGGTGATAGTTCCCCTTTTTAAAAAAAAGGGGACAAAAGAGATTGCGTCAACTACACGGGTATATCTCTTTTAAGTCTCCCTGGAAAAGTCTTCGCTAAGGTGCTAGAAACGCGTTCCAGCGCTGTGGTTGAGGACAGTTTGGGGGATGAGCAGTGCGGTTTTCGTCCCGGTAGAAGCACAACCGACCAGTTATTCACTCTCAGAATGGTTCTTGAGAATGCCTGGGAGTATGCCAAACCTGTCTACACTTGTTTTGTAGATTTGGAAAAAGCATATGATAGGGTTCCTCAAAGCAAACTCTGTAGTGTTCTGCAGGAGTATGGAATTGATGGTTCCCTGATAGGGTGATTCAGTCTTTATATACAAACTGTAGAAGCTGTGCTCGGATAAACGGTGTTAAGTCAATACTTTTCACTGTAGGCGTTGGACTCTGCCAGGGGTGCGTTTTGTCACATCTCCTCTTCATTGTATATATGGATTGGATGTTGCAGCGCAGCCGTGGCGGGGAATGTTTTAAAGTGGGAGACCTAAGGATTAGTCATCTGCTCTTTGGGGATGATTTGATCATCCTTGGGTCCTCTCAAACCGAACTTCAGCGCACACTCGAAAAGTTTGTAGCCGTTTGTGATGATGCTGGAATGAAGATCAACGTGAACAAATCGGAAGTAATGGTCGTTTCCAAAAAACCCATTCAATGCAGTCTGCATGTTAGTGGAGTTCCACTGAAGCAGGTGGATAAGTTTAAGTACCTCGGGGTCTTATTTACGAGTGATGGGAAGAGCAATGCCGAGTTATCCTGTAGAATTGGTCAGGCTGGATCAATTTTGAGAGAGCTTGGCTAATCTGTTATAAGGAAGGCTGAACTTAGTGTTCAAGCTAAGCTATCGGTTTTTAACTCGGTGTATGTTCCAACTCTCACCTATGGTCATGAAATTTGGGTAGTGACCGAAAGAATAAGACCGCGGGTACAATCTGCCGAAGTGAGGTTCCTTCGCGGTGTTGCTGGAATAACTCGTAGGGATCGAGTACGCAACACCAGAGTACGCTCAATGTTGAGCAGCTACTTCTCCGAACGGAACGATCTATGCTTCGATGGTTTGGTCACGTAGTGCGTATGCCCCCAGACCGGCTTCCAAGACGTGCTATGGTGGCCGTGGCATCAGGTAGGCGACCCCGCGGAAGGCCTAGAAATAGATGGTTGGACCAAGTCCGACATCTCTCCTGGAGCCGTCTAGGGCTCCTCCTCCTGATGAGTTGGAGTCGATGGCGGAGGATCGAGAAGGATGGAGGGTCCACCTCCTACCCCCGCGACCCTCATGAAGGATTAGCGGCCCATTGAAAATGTATGTATGTATGTATGTATGTATAAATGGCTGCCTTGAGGGACTCCCGATGTGGCTTTAATGGGATTAGAAATTGAAGATCTGAAGAGGACTTTATACTGGCGTTTTTCCAAGTAAGATTTAATCCATAAGATGAACCTGTTTGAAAACCAAAAGCTTTAAGTTTGAGGAGAATGGTTGCATGCGAAATTTTGTCGAAGGCTTTGCTGAAGTCGGTGGCAACTACGTCGACTTCATTACCATCTTCCAAAACGCACAGAGTGCTAGACACAAACTCGGTAAGGTTGGTGGTTGTTGATCTGCCCTTAAAGAATCCATGCTGGTTCGGTGAAAGGATAGTCTTGCAGTGGAAAATCATTGTGTCATAAACAATGCTTTCAAATACCTTAGGTATGCAGGACAGTTTAACGATGGGCCGGTAGTTGGATATTTCACTTTTACAACCTTTTTTGTGGGTGGGGATTATGTATGAATTTTTCCAAATTTCGGGGAAAACTCCCTGTGAAATAGATAAACGGAATAGAGTAGTGAGGGGTTGGAATAAGTATTTCACATATTTTTTAAGAACTATAGCGGGCAGGCCATCAGGACCGGGGGAGTATACGCTCTTTAGTTTGTTAATCTTATCTACTATGGACGCCGAGGTAATATCAATTGAGACTAAGGACGTGTGGGGACAGTTGTCTAAGTATGATCAGGTTGAGTATCGTGATCCGTAAACGATTGTCTGAAAAAATTAGCGAACAGGTTTGTGATTGTCTTAGGGTCTGCCGAGGATTTATTAGCAAATTTCAAAGTAGATGGATAGCTATGAGATTTACGTTTGGCATTAATGAAGTGGTAGAAACGTTTGGGGTCAATGATTAGCGTGGATTGCATTCTGTCAAGATATTCGGTGTATAGATATTCACAGAGTTCAGAGAATTGGGTAATGGGAAAAATCAGAGTCAGATCGAGATTTGAGGAATTCTTTCCATAATTTGTTTCTTTTGTTACGGAGTGAGCGCAGCACTTTATTATACCACGACGGAGCTGAGGCAAAGTTCTTCTTGGGCACAAATGAGACTGATTGAATGAGACAGGCGAAAATTTGGTCGTAAAAGTACGCTAGAGCACTGTCAATGCTGTTAACTTGGATAGAACTAAAGTCAATGTTACTGAGAAGATTATTAAGTTTAGCGAAATCTGCTCTACGAAAATTGAAGCTATATACGTTCTCGCAGTGATGGATTGTGCTTAAGTTGCTGTACGAAGACGCTGGGATGTGGGTGGAAGCAGTCTCATGTTAAGAGAAGATGGCTGCTTTCAGTAACGATATAATTCGCGAGATCGGTAGAGAAGATTAGGCCTAGTTGTCTACCTAAGTAGTTCGTAATGCCACTAATTTAAAAAAGACCGGAATCAGAGAGATAGTCAGTGAGAATGACTTTGCAGTAACAAAATGGGATTCCTCTTCAGACTGGGCCCATTGGAGATGGGGAAGATTAAAGCCCCCCAGAATTATGACATCGTCACAGGGGTCTACAATGTCACTTAGGGAATCGAAAGCATCTTGAGCCCTGGATTGGTTGAGATGGGCGAATATAGCAACACAGAATGTAGAGGTTACGCCTTGTGAAGGTGATTTTAACGCAAATATATTTGAAGTCAGCTGTAGGCGATGATTTAACAAAAGTTAAATCAAAACTGTTATGTACCGCCAAGAGAACTCGACGACCAAAGGAATCGTCATCTTCAATTGGCCATCATCTCGGAAGATAAAGAAATCAGAAGTGAATAGAGAATACATTAGTTACATGCAGAGGTGGTATATTGAGACTCTCATGGAACTGAACAAATAAATTCATCAGAGCATTCTTTTTAGCATTCTTTAGCATCTCTTGTAAGATGGAGACCTTAATGTTGGTTTTAGTTTTTCCAACATTACGGATGGAATCATCGTTGTCGTGAAGGAAGGCAAGATAAATACGGATATTTTCGTACATTTTTTGATCTCTCAATCGTGAGATTACGTAGCGATTATAGTCACCGACATTAGCAAACTGTTTCGTAAGTTTGACAGTGGGTGGGAGCAGCGGATCTAGAAAGTCAGTTGGTGGGTGGGTGGAATTAGAGGCGTTCGCACTTGAAGTTGGTAGGTTAGAAGATTTAGGTGGGGCTAATGATGAGCTGGAAGCAGAGTTAAGATATCGGCTCGGCTGTTTGACTGTATTGCGATGTCCTGTCCGCTGTTGAATTGCGCGCATCTTTCGATCGCGTAAACTTCTGCTTGAAATATACTAGGGAATATTCCCAGTGATTCTGAGTATCTAGTCCTAGGCCCAAATACCCCTGTCCAGTGCCAGTAGATATTTTCGATACTTCTGTGTACCATTTAATTGTGCTTTGGTTGAATTAATACTTATCGGACTACATTCTCCAATCTCTTTTGTTGCTCAGCTTTGACTCAAGTTTCCTTTCAAAGCAGTATTTCTTGGCCATATCATCTCTGGGCCAGTCCAGAAGCGGCACCGATTTGGATAGGGTTACTCGCTCTTTGTTTACGATGCATGTTCCTTTCCGGATGCCCTCTTTGCTATCTCTCAATATGGATTCCTTCGCGAATCGCTTTAGCAGTATGTGTAGCGGAGTTATACTTACGATTACCTCTAGTGCTGACAGGTTCGCATGGCTCCTGTTATAAATATGCAGGCTAATCTTTGCAGGGATGTCCCCGTCGTATATCTTGTACATAAGGCGATTAAAGGTGTATGCTAGTTGCAATTATTTCTTCATTAAAAACAAATTCATCAAAACAATAATCTATTATTGGAAAGAATCGCTCAAAATTATGCGGTCCCTCAAATCCCTGACAGCTTTGGTCAGTCATTGCCACTTTACTCTGCTTCTACTAACTAACTAATGTACTCGTATTCAAAGGTAAATAATCAAAGGCTTCATAATCCAAAATAATGCTCAAAACTTTAGATTTTCCTGCATCATCTTAAAACGAGAATTTCGCTCTATCCTAACGAACCTGCAAAACTTTTTCCAAACTTTATACACACACGTGGTCCCTCATGATACCATGTTTACACCAGCATTATACCCTCATTTGGTAACACCTTCAGGCTGCATCTGATTCATTTTGTATTCATATTTCATGCGTAAAAATCATTCATACCCATATGTAGATACTATATCTCACACAAACATTTGAATTCTTCGTGTGCCGAAATTTTCTAGTTGAATAATTTTAATACCGCAAAACGAGGACCTAACCTAAAATATATAAAAAAAAAAAGTTTCAACACGTCCAAGGCAAATACGTGAATTGTTGATTGTTTAAAATATATATCTGTATCTGATCCCATAATCTGATTTGTATGATGATTTATTAGACACAGATACACGCATAAAAAAAAGGATTCCTCTTCCATCGACGTACACATGTATTATACATGGCATTCCACCCTCGATTCAGCCTCTCTAGGGGTAACATTTTTGATGAGACCGCTTGTTTTTTTTTTCGCGTACCTTAGTGTTTTCGTTATTGTTATACGGGAGAGCATTAGTTAACGGTATTATTTATTCAAAACAAATTCAATTGGATTAATACACTCGATTGCACTTTATTTAGAAAAATTCGTCATTTTTATGTGGTGGTGCAACATTTCCTTTTTGGTTGAAATTCTACCCCTCTGGCAAACGAACAGACAAAAATGTTAAACCTATTCAAAGGGGATTGGGTGGATGGAAACAATTTTTTACCATCCTGTTTCTAATGACAGGATGTGGTATTGAAATTTAAAATTTCGAATTTTATTTTTAAATCACTATCTTATGCGGTTGGGAAATTGATTGCACCATGAAGGGGCGGAATAAGTCGCTAGAGGCTGTGCTACAATGGTTGAATTAAGTTAACATTTTAAAGACCTTATTGTAATTAAGCTCTTAATGAATTTATGTAGACATGATAGGCACATGCTATTGGTGCCTGTGTGTAGACCTTTTCATTTCCAATAATTCCTCTAATGCGTCAGTCTCTCATACAAAGCTTTGTCTCGCTAAATTATGCGAGGCCAGAGCTGTAAAAGAATGCAATCATTTCCGCATGTAATTCTTTTGACTTCACTGAGAAATGACTTCAAATGAAATGTCAATGACTTTAATTTTGACTTCAACTAGGAAAAAATAAATCACTAGTCATTTTGAAGTCATGACTGGGGCAATCATTTTTCAATAGTTGCTTCGTATTCCTTGAAGTCACTTTAAAATCATTAACTCTTACTGAATCCGTTCAATAGATTGCAGTCTTTGAATTCATTGAATGCATTCATTCGATTTGAAGTCATTGAAGCCTTTTGAAGTCACTGAATGCAGTGATTTCAAATCAATTGAATGCATTCAATGACTTCAAAGACTTCAATGGCTGCAAATGATGTATATATATATTTTTTTTTTGATGCCCGGTAGGGGTAAAAATTGGGCTGGTCAAACGGTAGTGCATGCGATCATATGAAAACACAAGCGTTTTCACTCAGCTGAGGCCTACCAACTCCTACTAGACAGCCGGGTGCCTAGTACCTTAATCCAAGAAATGGGTAACCAACCCCGTTTGGCGGATTCTTGGTGGCAGCAGATGAGAGAGGGGGGAAGAGTGCTTTCTCACAATAGCACTCCTTCCTGTTCCAGGCGGCAGCGGACGAATTCCCTAGACGGAGTTAACGCCGGCGCTGCAAAGGAAGACGAGAGCTGCTCGTGAGCCCTACGAGCAAAAGAGACATCGGCTTTTCCAAAAGAAGAAGAAAGAGTATGAGAAGCGCGTTTGAGAATATCGAGAGTTTATACTCCAGAAACAATGTACGGAAGTTTTACAAAAAGGTAAAAAGAACGTGTCAGAGGAGCAATACCCGTACAGAAACCTGTAGAGATGAAAATGGAAACCTCGTAGTAGAATCACAGTCGGTGCTGAGAATATGGAAAAACTACGTCAACAGACTGTATAACGGCGACGAAGACCAACATCCCGCTGTCAGGCAGATTGAACCATTCAACATAGACGATGATAGTCAAAATTTCTGTCCACCTGACCAACACGAAGTGAGGATAGCAATATCCAAGCTAAAATCGAACAAGGCTGCTGGACCTGACGGCTTACCGGCCGAACTTTTTAAGGCAGCTGGGGATGAATTGGTAGAGTGCATACATCAACACATCTCTAAGATTTGGTCAGACGAGTGTATGCCTGATGAATGGAACCTCAGCATCGTTTGCCCGATCCACAAGAAAGGAGACCCCCTCAACTGCGCCAATTATAGAGTCATCAGTCTCCTCAACATCGCATACAAGATCTTTTCTGCGATATTGTGTGAACGCCTGAAACCTTTTATCAACAGCCTGATTGGACCCTATCAGTGCGGTTTCAGGCCAGGAAAATCCACCATCGATCAAATCTTCACACTTCGGCAGATCCTGGAGAACACCCAAGAATTCCAAATCGATACTCACCACCTCTTTATCGATTTCAATGCCGCCTATGACAGCATCTATAGAGAAGAGCTTTATAGAGCCATGTCTAGTTTTGACATCCCTGCCAAACTTGTCCGTCTGTGCAAGATGACGATGAAGAACGCTCGCTGCTCCATCAAGGTCGGTAATGACCTCACCAAGACCTTTGATGTCAAAAAAGGTTTTAGACAAGGTGACACGCTGTCATGTGACTTCTTTAATATTGTACTTGAACGGATTGTGCGGAACTCACAAGCCAACACCGGAGGCACAATCTATTACAAGTCTGTACAACTGCTTGCATACGCCGTCGATATAGACATTATCGGAAGAACTCAGCGGGCTGTCACCGGTGCGTTTGCAAGCATTGAGGCGGAAGCGGCCAAAATGGGTTTAGAAATAAACGAGGGTAAAACCAAGCATATGCTGTCAACAGGAAGGGACAGCCAACACCGACGAATTGGACAAAACGTCACAGTGGGCAGCTATAACTTCGAGGTAGTAAGGGACTTTGTCTACCGTCCTAAGAGATAAAGCACACCCCAAGAATGATTCCACTAGATAGCCTTTGAAATTTATTTGCCATAATACGTTTGTCTTTCCTTTGCCTTCTGCGATGTTCTATGCAGGGAGCCTGTTACAAGTTTGTCCGGCTTAGCTTCCTGGAGTTCACGATAGCCTTGGCCACATTGCTTATTAGGCGAACCTGTAACATCGGGATGTACAGCGCCCGAGATGCCCGCTAGTGTTTGTTGGGGTATTCTCTTGAATAACTATAAGTGCAAAGAAAATTGGTGAAAGAATAGAACCCTGTGGCACTCCAGCGATATATCATCGACCAAAACTTGAGGAAAGTTTAAACGACAACTGACTTTAATTGTCCCTTGTGCTTTGATTTTGGATTAGTAATTGTGTTGGAAGAAAATATCGATTGCAATCGGAATAAATTGGGTTTGCTGAACGGGACAGGTTCAAAAATGTATGCAATTGCACTAGAATTTCACCCTGCAGCGAAGGTGATTAGCCCATAGCCAATTATATTTCTGATTAAATATTAGCTTACAAATAATATTCGAATATTAGAATTCGTTAAGACTTTCTGGCTGAACAAATCTAATAGCATCCCTAATGCACATCCCAAACACATAATGCCAATCAATTTGGATTGTCGTCAGAATATGTTTACTTTATCCATATGCTGCGAAATTGTGCCGAAAAACAACACGAATATCCATCCCCAGCCATTATCACAAATTCTGATTTCAATTTAATCGCCCCGACCAGCTTTGTATGATCCTTTCCTTCCATTCACGGTCCGTTCATGTGGCAGCATATTCGGAGCGCATTACGCGTTCGCGACACAAAGAATTCGACACCATATGTGTCAACACGCAATAATTCACCAGAAAATAATCCAAACAATTGACCGATGGTTTACAGTCAGACACGGTCCCGATAGTCACCATCATCATCACCTCTGGCCAAAGTCGTCGGTCTCATCCCCTTCGATTTCGATGCGATACCATATACCAGCAATCAACCCTCTCCGCGTTGGGTTGAGTTCAATTGAATGCATTACGAGATAAACAATGGATATCCCTTTCCTGGGGAAGAAAGATGATCTGCTAATTGCCTGGCTTTGGCGAGAAAAGTTATTCAACATTTTTTCCGTCGATGTCGACGTCGAAGGAGCTTCCTTGCCGCAGGAGATTCTTCTAATTAAACGTGCGGTAAGTCTCCAGAGAGATTCTCTCTGTTCGGGTGTTAAACCCAAATAGATACAAGGTTGTGCCGAGTGTGCTGCCTTCAGGGGTTGATTAGTCCTATTAGGAAGGGTGTAAGAATCAATTTTGAGCTACGCACTTGTTTGCCACAGGGTTGGGTACAAACACTCCTATTGGATTCGCTCACCCCACACAAGTGAATTAGGGATTCGTCGAAACGGCTGGGAGGACGAGAATCCATTCAGACGAAACCTCTATTTGATAAATGTGGGCAAATAATTGCCTAATTTATGCGCACTTAAATAATTGAGAGGGGAATTCACACTCGGATCTAGAGGTAGAAGCAGATTCGTAATTGTTAAAGGGGATTACAATTTAATGTTTCCGGTTTCGTTTTTTCTTCACTTGTGTGTTTGCACATTTATGACATTTGTGTGAATGGGTTTCGAGTCGAGAAGAGCCTTATGGGACAGATTTGTCATGTTTTTTTTTTAAACCTTTTCGTTACAAGTACGCAAATTAGAGATGAAGACGATTTTATTGTTTTGAATATGATTAATTTGTAAACATTGTACGCAAAGTGTGACACATGCGTGTTAGTATCACAACCTTGAGGTTGGTTTGCTTACCTAGTTGAAGCGCTGAAACTATCATTCTATTCTCTCACCCCCAGTACAGTCAAGTCGCAGATAGACACCCCAATCCAAAAGGCACCTCAGATTATCCAACCGGAATTACCCGAGAGTAGGGCCGGGACACCACTGGTAAACCTCAAACCCAAGAAAAGGCCACCGTCGAGCCCCCTTGCGAGGGAGGTAGAGAAGAGGAAGAGGCAAACCCCGAGGAATGCGACCCCACAATCCCGCGCACAAAAATCAAGTGGAAAAGATACACCTCGAGATGGTGAGCACAACGCACCAGCAACCGGCTCAACACAGCAGAAGAAATCTTACCCGAAGAAAAATGAGACGGAGCAGAAGGCCAGTACTGATTTGGCAAAGGGCACGACATCCAGTCAAAGAAAGAAGAAAAAGAAGCGACAGCCCAAGTCTCGACCGGAAGCGATCCTCATAAAACCAAGAGGAACCGAAACGTACGCCGAAATTTTAAGAGAAATCCAAAGTAAGGCCAACCCTAACGATACGGAAACAGAAATCAAAGCTGTACGCCAAACAAGGGCACGGGAAGTCCTACTCGAACTCGGCGCACGAACTAAGGACAAGGAGAGTTTCAGCACGTCACTGAAAACCATTTTGGGGGAAAAGGCAACCATCCGCAACCTGGAGGCCAAAACTACGCTTGAGACATGGATGAATTGAAATAAAGAAAGCCGTCAGACAAAAACTCAACGACCCAACCGTGGAGGTCCAGGTGACTCTAATGAAGAGAAACACAAGAGCACAGAAAATGGCATTAATTCAACTCAATGGACGAGTCGCAAATGAAGTACTGAAGACCTCACGAATAAAAATCGGGTGGGTCCACTGCAGAGTGCGTCGAAGAGTGGATGTTACACGCTGCTACAAATGCTTCGGCTATGGACACCTGCAAGGGAACGGATAGAAGAAGCAACGGCCTATGTTTCAATTGCGGAGCACAAGGACACAAAAAAGTAGAGTGCAAAGTAAGCGCAAAGTGCTGCTTATGTGCGGAGCGGAATCTCACACCAGTTCTGCTTTCTCATATGCCGGGGTCGGGAACCTGCCAAGTGTTCAGGGAGGCATTTGAGAAGGCGAAGAAAGACAGCGTCCAATGACCAGAATATTCCAAGGAAATCTCCACAGGAGTCGAATGGCAGATGATCTCGTCGTTAAACTCAGAATAGATCTGGAAGCAGATATTCTTATCATCAGCGAACAGTACAAGGATAAAGATGAGCCTAGCTGGATGGCGGACACGCTAGGTACAGCTGCTATTTGGATCCCAGACGCAAGGACATTCCCCGTGAAAAGGCTAGCCGCAGAAAGAGGCTTCGTTTGGGTGAAATGCGCGGGATTTACGATAATCAGCTGCTACTTCACACCAAACGAAAGAATAAACGAGTTCCGAGAAAAGTTGGACCGACCGACTTCATTCAAGAGACCGAGGATGAGATCCTGGTCGCTGGAGATTTCAATGCAAGAGCACAGGAGTGGGGAATGCCGACCACAGACTCACGTGGAAAGCAAATTCTCGAGATGGCTGCAAGACGTGGGCTTAACACTGCGAACATAGGCAACACATCCACATTTAGGAGGCCTGGTTACGCAGAGACTATCCCGGACGTAACCTTCGCATCCGAACTGACATCCGCAAGGGTTGAAAACTGGAGAGTTATCGAAGACTACACGGGCAGCGATCACTAGTACATCGTTTTTGACCTACGAGAAAGGCCACGCGTTCCGAACCAAAACCAAAGCCGAACGCCGGGATGGAACGTTAGCAGACTTAACGAAGAGCTTCTCACATCCGCAATCGAGGAAGGAAAAAGCGCGGTCCTAGAAACAGCGGGAGCTGCTGAAACTAAAGTTGAGGTCACGATGTAACTCATATGGCTGGCATGTGATGAATCGATGCCTAGTGTGAGCGGCTCCAATAGAAACAGGAAACCGGTGTACTGGTAAAACGACGAGATAGCTGCGCTTCGAAGAAGATGCCTACATCTAAGACGCAAAGTCACTAGGGGCAGGAGAAGACAAGCTGAACCCACGGAAGGCATTCTAGCAGAATTTAGAACTATGAGATCCGAGCAAAAAACAGAAGTGGGAGGATCTCCGCCGGGATGTCAACAGCAACCCCTGGGGGCTAGGCTTCAAAGTCGTAATGCGAAAGCTAGGAACACAGATGGCTAGCCCTGACCCCGATGTTCAGTGAAGAAGAGTTAATCCTCGCGTCGAAAACACTACAAAACCGTAAGGCACCGGGACCCGACGGAATACCAGCAGAGGTGCTCAAGACGATTGCCAAGACATGTCTTCAGCTACTGCTGAACATGTACAATAGCTGTCTCCAGGATGGAGTTTTCCCTAGGAGCTGGAAGTTACAGCGCTTGGTACTGATCAGCAAGGGAAAAGGAGATCCGGATTCCCCATCAGCGTAAAGGCCTTTGTGTATGCTGGACACCGCAGGGAAACTCCTAGAAAAGTTGCTAAGTCCAAGGCTTACAGCAGCCGTGCAGAGAGCAGGAGATTTGTCCGAAAGACAACACGGATTCAGATAGGGCCACTCTACGATTGGAGCAATTGAAGAAGTGGTAAGGACGGTCCAATTGGCTCAACAGGGCAACCACTATTCAAGAAAAATCGTATTGCTAGCAACTCTGGACGTGGGAAATGCCTTCAATTCAGCCAGATGGAACGATATGCTGAACGCCCTTGAAAGCACTTTTGATATTCCCGAATATCTCTTGCGTATGATGAAGGACTATCTCAAGGACCGGAAGCTGTTATACAACACCGCATAGGGACCACGAATAAAGGAGATTACTGCTGGAGCAGCTCAGGGATCAATCCTGGGACCCGATCTCTGAAACATCTCCTACGATGTCATCCTTCGTATGGAAATGCCAGAAGACACCTTCCTGGTGGGTATGTAGATGATATCGCCGCGGTGATCACGGAAAGAGACACCGAGAGCGCGCAAAGAAAACTCAACCAGGTGATGAGCCGGGCGCACCTCTGGATGGAAGAACATGGCTTAGGTTTGGCCACAGAAAAGACGGAGATAGTCCTTTTGACAAAGAAGAGGATTCCAACTATTATCTGACGTACTAACCAGCAAGGTAGCGATGAAGTACCTAGAGATGGCCCTAAACACGAAGCTCACTTTCTGGCACCAAATAAGATCTGCCTCGGAACGAGCTACGAAGGTCACAATGTCACTGAGCAGATTAATGGCAAACGTTGGAGGCTCATCAGCCAGCAAGAGAAAACTCCTGATGACAGTCACCCATGCCATCCTCCTGTATGGGTGCGAGATATGGGCCGACGCACTACGACAAGAGAAATACAGGAAACAAATGGTCGCAGTACAAAGGCGCGCACCGCTACGGGTTGCAAGTTCGTACCGAACGGTGTTGGAACCAGCCGTCCTCATAGTCGCGGGAGTGACCCCTATTGATCTCTTTGCGGCAGAGAGGAAATACGTCTACGACAAAAAGGCGGCAATTGGAGTGGAAGCGGCGAAGGAGCTCACCCAACAGAAATGGCAGGAGAGATGGAGCTCAGAAAGCAGAGGACGATGGACCGCGAGGCTGATCAGCAACATCGCTGAATGGAAGGAACGGAAACACGGGGAAGTAAATTATTACGTCACCCAATTTCTTACCGGACACGGTTATTTCAACGCCTACCTCCACAGAATGGGAAAAACATTGGCCCAGCTTGCCAATATGGCGACTCAGAACTGGACGACGCAAACCACACGTTCTTCGAGTGCAACAGATGGGAAGCTGAAAGAGGGGCTCTAGAATTTCTAATCAGCGTCATCACCCCGGAAAACAGTGTCAATGAGCGACCAGAGCTGGAATCAAGTACGTTCCTTTATACCTCATGAGATTTATGTAAGCCCCGAAAGGGGAAAGAAAATTACACCACTCTGAAGTAATGCAAAAGCGGTTCCGGAGTGGATGGTGTCAAGTTCAAAAGGGTTTAAGGTGGTTTTTTAGTGAGTAAATAGTCCCACACTACTTGAAACAGAGCTGGCCTGTTTCTCGTGAGCAGTAGCGTTTTCCACCACCCCTTAGGCAAAACAAAAACAAAAAAAAAATTCTCTCACCCCCAGTACAGTCAAGTAGCTGAAAAGCACAGATAACCCAAAATTATGTTTACTACAAATACTATTTAAAAGTGAGTATTCTCCACCACTGTTGTAACGGTCAAAAAATCAAAGAACACAACTTAATGGATTTTTCTGGATTTTAGGTCTTCGATTAAATTTAACATATATATGTGCCTTCTTCTCAAAAGCATTAGAAACAGAGTAAGATGTACTTACTTACTAAGATGGCGCTACAGTCCGGGGTGGACCTGGACCTCAACCAATCTCTCAAACCGGCTCGGCCATTAGCCAGCTGCCTCCAGTTGAACGTGCGAAGTTTAAGGTCCCTTTTCAAATGTTCGCGCCACCTAAATAGAAGAACTATTGTGTCGCCCCTCGGGAATGAATTTGAAGACTTTTCGGGCCGAGATGTTGATGTCCATTCGCTCTAAGTGTCCTAGCCATCTCAGCTGTTGTACGCGTACTCTTCTGTACCTTAGTTGTTCAAGGGAGGGTTTTACTACCTAACTGCATACTTAGCCCAAAGAAACAGCGACAGGCAAGCTGTCATTGCTCGAGCTTATAGCGGATCCTAGTTAGACAAAGTCCTTAACTCCATCCAAGTTGTGCCTGCCTATCGTGACATTCTGTCGATGTTGATTGCCCTCTTTTGTCGACAGCGTGTACAGCTTGTTTTGTCCTCGTTCACCATTAAACCCATTTTTGGCGCTTCTGCTTCAATACTCACGAACGTACCATTAACATCACGCTCTCTCCTCCCAATTATGTTAATGTCGTCCCCGTAGGCGAGTAATTTTACAGACTTTCGAAATGTTGTGCCTCTTACCTATATGCTGGCTTGTGAGTTGCGCTTAATACTTTTAAGTTGAAGAAATCGTCTGTCATGCGTCACCTTGCCTAAATCATTTTTTGTCATCAAAGGAGTCCATAAGGTTGTTAGCGCCCTTGATGGAGCAGCGTGAGTTCTTCATTGTCATTCTGCATAGTCGAACAAGTTTGCCAGGAATGTCTCTGGGTATGTAGCTCTTCTCGATGCATACTACCATAGGCAATTTGAAATCGATGAAGAGGTGGTGCGTATCGATTTTATATTCATGGCTTTTTTCTAAGATCTGCCGTAGTGTGAATATTTGGTCAATGGTGGACTTTCCCGGCCTGAAACCGCACTGATAAGGACCTATCAAGTTGTTGACGATCGGTTTTAGGCATTCACATAATACAGCAGCCAAGATCTTATATGCAATGTTGATGAGACTTATACCTCTGTAGTTGGCGCAGTTCAGACAGTTTCCTTTCTTCAGAATCGGGCAAATCATGCTGAAGTTCCATTTATCGGGCATACTCTCGTCTGACCAGATTTTACAGATGAGCTGGTGCATGCTCTCTACCAGCTCATCTCCTCCTGCCTTGAAAAGTTCAGGCGGCAATGCCGTCGGCTCCAGCAGCTTTGTTGGATTTGAGTTTAGATATCGCTATCCTCATTTCATTTTGATCCGGTTAATGGGGATCTTGACTATCATCGTTGAATGACTCATTTTGCCTGGCAGCGGAATATTGGTCATGGTTGCCGTTTAGCAGTCTGCAAAAGTGTTCCTTCCATATCCTCAGCATATACTGCGATTCTACTACTATATTACCATTTGCGTTCCTGCATGCTCCTGTTCTGGCTTTAAAACCATGGCATGCTCCTTTTACTTTTTGGTAACATTTTTTAAACAACATTACTGCAATAAAGTCTCTCAATCTCCTCGATCGAACGCTTCTCATGCTCCTTATTCTTCTTTCTGAGAAGTCGATGTTCCTCTTTTCTCCTCCGCTCGTAGAGCGAGCAGCTCTATTCCGTCTATGCAGCGCCGCCTTCGATGCCTCTTAGCATCCTGCATGTACTTGTCGGCATTCCTCATCAAACAAGGGGTTTTGTTGTGGTGGCCCAGAGAAACCTAGTACAACAGAGGCGGCATCTCGGATGGCTCGATGGCAACGCAGCTACTGGTCTTCAGCATTTGCTGCTGGCGGTCTAAGATTGAGATTAAAAGAGACTCGACCGGCAAAGGCTCTGGCGATCTCTTGCGATTGTAGCCGTCCGCCGTCAAACTTCCTCACAGTATTTCGCTGATTTTGCTCAATTCTGGATATCCGCATCCGTACCTTGGCTACAATAAGGTAGTGATGTGAGTCCGCGTTGGCTCCTTGGAAAGTCCGTATACCCAGAATACTGGAAGAGTGCCTTGTGTCGATCGCAATGTGATCGATTTGGTTGACGGTTTTTTGATCAAAACAGAGCCATGTCCTCGTGCGAATATCAAGGCGTGGGAACCGCGTACTAGCTACGACAAAGTTTCGCCCCGCCACAAAGTCGACTAGCCTGAATCCGTTGTCGGATGAGTTGTCGTGCTGGCTGCGCTTTTCTACCACGCTACTAAAGATGTGTTCTTTTCCTAGCTTTGCGTTAATTTTAACGTCGCGTCGTGGCTATGGCATTGCTTATACGTCTTGTCCAAGAACTGGTAGAAGTCACCCTTTGTTGCATCGTCCATCTTCTCGTGAGGGGCGTGAGCGCATATTAGGCTAATGTTGGCGAATTTTGCCTTGATGAGGATAGTCATAAGGCCCTCGTTCACATGCCGGAAATTCAAGACGTCCTGCCTAAGTCTGCCTCCAATGACAAATCCGCACCCGAATAGACGCTGTCCTTGTTGTCTGCAGCAATGGCCGTAGTAGATGTCGCAGTTTTGCTTCCTTCTTTTTCCCGACTCATCCGATCACACTTCTTGATAGAAGTACTGTCTGTTTTGCAGCAGTCTAGGGCCTCCGAAAGTTTGTCGCCTGCACGTGGGTTGTGGAGGGACCTAACATTCCACTTTATGCGGCTAGGTACAGATGAACTCTGCCGAGGATGCGGTAACACAGACGTAGAGAAAGACACAGAACGCTTTGCAAATGCCATAGTCTCTGCAATACCAGGAAGACGGCCCTTGGAGAGTACTTCTTCCTGACCTGTCTGAAAAGCCACCAACCACCATCATGAAATTCATAACTTCTTCAGGTTGCTTCAGAGGAGGCCGTTCCGCTAACACAGAACTCTAGCCATTTTGTTGTTCCTCTCTTTTCAGTACTTCAACCAGGAAACTCCACATCAGGGGAGCACAACGGATCCGTTTGAGATCCGAGTGCAGACTGCACCAATTCGTTGCGGCTAATCCTTTTAACCTAACCTTACATAACATTCCACGTGCAGACAGGAAGATCGTTGTCGTTTTTTCGTAGCAAGGCTCGCCAACAGTAAAATCATCCGTGTCCGAGGCTGTTGGTTGCTTCGTAACCGGTGTTTTTTTATGTGGTAAGGAAGTTAAACCGACGGCACAACCCCCAATCTGAAGGGCCAATTCCTTTTGTTATACCCCTTGGACGCTGGGTCGGGTACACCGGTGTCTGTAGCCCACTACGGGAGTATGAGCGCTGCCGTTGGCTCTTCAGGGCTCATCCGCCATCATCCCTATTCCAAGGACTTAACTATCCTTGGAAATTCTTTACCGAGCTGTGATCCAAATAAGTCGAAGCAGCTCGCGCAAGGTGTTCACTAAGTTCAACCTAAGTGGAACTGTAGACGCCACCGTTGACTCCATCTAGGGAATTGGTCCGCTGCCGTATGGAATAAGAAGAAGTACTCTAGTAAGAGAGCACTCTTCTCCCCTCCCTCATCTGCTGTCGCCAAAAATCTTCCAAGGGAATTGGGTATCCTATCTCAGACCAAGGTACTAGGCACTCAACGGTCACCACGTGAAGGTTGGGAGTAGGAGTTGCTAGGCCTAAGCTAAGTGAAAACGCTTGTGTGTTCATATAATCGCATGCACTACCGTTTGACCACCTTAAGTCTCAACTCTGCACCCAATTTCGGCGAGGTTATGATCCGAAAACAAGGGATCATAACCCTCCCACTTCACCGCATTTCTACTGATCCGCCTGTGGGGTTCGCCTTCGGCCTGTGGGGTTCACCTTTAGCCTCAACTAATCTTAAAAAAATTCAGTTTGAGAAAAAATTGTAATAAAAATCGTCTCCATTCTTCCTTTCCTTATGTAAAAGGCGCGAGTGAGTCATTATTTTAGAAAACCAACCAATCCCGGTATTTATTTTTCTGCCAAATCTTGTAAGCCTTGAGAGATGAAGAGAAACTAAAGGGCGTATAGGATTGCTCCATTTCAAATACTCGGTCACAGGTGAATCTAATGGGCAACTCATAGTCACATGACTCAATCAGGCAGGGCACATGGAAATAACTTGTTTCGGCTCTAGACGGCCCCCTTGAAACAACTCAAGTAGGAAGAAATGATGTTAATCTACGTTGGCTCATATGGGGAGGAATTGGTGTTTCAAAAATCTCCTAACGTCACCTAGTATGGTAAAACTTAATAAAATTTGATTTGTTTGCAGAGAATGAAGCTGGAATTTGGGGACCTGGTTTCTCATTTACATCACCAGAACCATTTTGCAAAATAAGAACAAAAGGCATAAAGTCTTTGTCTTTGAATTTGCTTAAAGTAACTTCGTCCGTTTGATTTCGATATTGCAAGCAGCTCCTCAATCTATCCATCCACTAAAGTATAAAATACTTAATTCCAATGGTGCAAAATAAAACTTCAAAAATACCCCCAAAACACCATCAATCCAAACACAACCTATACATATAGCGGTGTATTGTCAACTGCAATCAAACAATTTAATTGGAAATCTAAACAAAAGTCATCCGTCCATATCCGTCATTCATCGTCATCAGCAGAAGCCAACAACCATTCCCAAAGAATTGCACACCTTCCCTTCGACAGAGCATCAGCCGCCCACCATCACCGGGAGGCTCCATCTCATTCTGTTTACTCTCATAATTTCAAAATCAATAGATAAAAGCTATGTGATGATATCCTTGTGCCAACAATTTGCGCAATTATTCAAATAAATTGATCTCACTGAAGCGGTTACAGACGGGCTGTTCAGTTTCGGTAACGATGACGACGATGATGGTGGTGTTGCATCGAATGACGATGGCGATGTTGACGCATCCGACGTTGTTGGTGTAACATTTCGTGGAATTCCATTCCAATTGCATTCCAAATCGAAAACTAATCAAAAACTACGTTATCGCGCTATGAATTGAAGCCTAAAACTTTGTTAGCACTTACCGCTAGTTAAGCTACGACTGTCGCAGCAATCACCGGAAGAGAGCAGCTCCATGGATTGTGGATTCCTCTTCGCTAGATTTTGTTTGGATAATATCCGAGAGTGTGGCAATTTATTCAATTGACGATAGATTATTTACCAATTGCGCTACATGGTCCTGATGTAGCGCTGCTGCTAACGATGAGTGCTTGAGTTAGAGGTACAGTCGTACAGTACCGGCCATTAGCGCAATCTGTGTTTGCATTTGCATGCATTCATATGTATGTTTGATGGATTTGTCGTTGCAAATATTAACATATCGATAGGAAATATTCCCGCTTTTGAGGATATGCGGATGTGTGTATATCCTTCTTGGGCAGCAATACTGAGTGGACAACAAATGTGAGGAATTCCACGCGATAAAATTGCAGATGTTAAACAATTTGATGGATTAGTGAGTATCTGGTTTGTTTTATTATGAATTACGAGATACGTAAGAGATATGGGGATTGAGCGATAGTACTTTTTTGTCTCCTTTTATCTGCTTGTGAGTTTAGGTTTTTCATGTGCATAAATGGTTTTTGAAAATCTATTTGCATAGGGACCATTCTCAGGTGTTTTACGACGACCGATAAAATATTGCACTGCTTCAACTTTGAAGATCTACATAAATGGTCGGTTCTTTTAAACCGATTATTTTAATTGAAGCAATGTTTGTACAGAGAGATACATATAATAGTTAAATTCAAAATACATATCAGGAAAGAATAATTATGGAGAATTTGCAATCATAGTGTGACTGAATACATGGAGGTTGCTACTTAAGTTGTGTTTTTTTTTATGTCCTGTATCCCCTTGTGGGTCCTAGGGCCTCTACTACGCCTACGCGCCATCGTGTACGGTTTCTGGCCATGTGTCTCAGCTATCTCCAAATGCAGTGCTTCCTTCTCGACTGTTCTGCGCCATGTGCTCCTAGGACCGCCAGGTCTTCTGCCACCCTGAATTAAAGGGTTCCATTGTATAGCATGGTTCGCTATGGAACTGTTACCCTTCCGGAACGTGTGAACAATCCACTACCACTTCCGTAGTTGGATGGTTGTGCCTATTGGTTGCTAACCCGTTCTCTCGTAAAGGTGTTCGTTAGAGATACGATTGGGCCAGAAAATCTTTAAGATATTGCACAGGCACCTATTAACAAACGTTTGCAGCTTTCTGGTGATAGTAGTGGTCCCTATCCATGTGCTGCATCCATATAACAGCACGGATTCAACATTAGTGCGGAACAGTCTTAGTTTGGTTTTTAAACTGATTGCATTGCTTCGCCATATTTTGAACAACATCCCGAAAGCACACTTTACCTTGGCTATATCCAGTTCGGTTCCACCATCGGTCGAGACAATGCTCTCAAGATACTGGAAATCCTCCACTCTCTCTCTACCGGTTGTCCAGCAATGCATATTTGAGCCGATGAGTTTGTTCCAAGGCTGATCATTTCAGTTTTTGCCGTATTCATTTCCAGCCCGACGACGCGACGCCTGCCTCCCTCTCCACATCTGATGTCATTTGGTGGAGGTCCATAATTCTGTGAGAGAGTAAGCATACATTGTCAGCATAGTCAAGATGTTTCAGTTGGGATGTAAGAATCCATCAAATTCCTACGTTTCTCGTCGACCAAGCTGCACCAAGCACATCGCTAATCACCAATAGGTCTTACCCCACTTTGGATCTCAAATTCCTTGGACAACCGTCCTCTGTGCAGAACGTGACACTTGGAGCCTTCATATGTAGCTTTGATAATAGCAATTAGTTTATCGGGAATATCTCTCCTGTTTAAGGTACGTCAAATAAACTCCCTGTTGACACTATCGAACGCCTTCTCAAAATCCGTGAACAGCAGGTGGAGTGGCGATCGATATTCAACGCACTGTTCGATGATAATCCGCAGGGTGTTGATGTGGTCGATACAGGAGTATATAGAGTGGAAACCTGCTTGTTCGGCATAGAGTGTGTCTGCGAGATGTTGTTTAATTCGCTCAAGGATGATTTTACCTATTATCTTAGCTACAACAGGCAGCACACAGATACCCCTCCAGTTTCCGCACTCCATTAAATTTCCTTTCTTAGGAAGCTTGACGATCATTCCCTTTTTCCACTCGTTACGAAAGCTCTCAGCTTCCCAAGCTCTCTCTATAAGTGGAATCAGAAGCTCAGCCGATGTTGTTGACGCTCCTCGTAAGAGTTCTGCTGGAATACCGTCAAGTCCTACAGCCTTGTTGGATTTAAGTGCCATCTAGGCTTTTCACGGAGTGTTGGGTGGAGCTGTGACCACCTGTGAGCTCCTTGGTGATTCTGTAGACGGTCCCGCCGTCGCACCTCCGTGCAGCTTCTTCTGCTTCTGTGGCCAACGCGTTGATATACAATAGTTGCGCCTGTCACGTCGCACGCTACGCCGAACTTTTCTCATCTTCATGCGATATAGGGACTCTAGCTCGCTTCTCTCTGCTGCTGGAGTAGCTGCAACGCGAGCTTTCAGCTGTTTTCGTTCGTTAATCCGTATCCAGGTATCCTCGGAAAGCCACGCTCTATGTCATCCCTGCGATCGGCCGACAATTCTTTCAGCACCAGATGTAAAAACATTTTTCACAGCACACCAATGGTAATGGATGGTTGCGGACAGTGAGCTGCTGATTGCCTCCACACCTTGCGAGAGGTGCTCCCTCAATTGTTGCAGCAGTACGTATTTGGAGACAAGCTATCATAAGATTGTGATCTCGTACTATCTTCATATCTTCCACTCGCCTGTTTCGGACGTTCAGGAGACTACTTCTAAAGCGGTGGATGATGGCAAAATGGTCAATTTGGTTGGAGGTTGCTTGCCTATCGTTGGAAACGTTGTGGCAGGTCTTGTGCTCAAACATGGTGCAACCTATCATAAGGCGGTTTGCATTGCAGAAATCCACAAACCTTTCGCCGTTGTCATTGCGGTTGCCCAGTCCATGCTTCCCGATTACATGTTTGAGCCATTCGTTGTCGTTGCCTACCTTGGCATTCAAATCCCCCATCACTATGACAATGTTTCCATTTGGTGTTGTGTGGAAGACGGCACTTAAGAGATTGTGGAAGCTCTCCTTTTCGTCCTCAAACGAACTATTTTTTGGGGCGTAACACTGTATGATGGTAAAGCGTCGTACTCTAGTCCGGAGTCTGGCTGTCAAAATCCTATCACCATGAGGCTGCTGAAATTATGCCCTTGCGTGCTGTTATTGTTAGCATTAGTCCGACTCCGTATTCCCGCAGACTTCCGGATGGTCTTCCAGAATAGAGTAGTACAGTGTTACGCGTTGGGGACTGGTACTCGCTCGATTCTAACCATCTTACTTCATTTACCCCAAAAATGTCCAGTTTATAACGCATGAATTCTTTTTCAAATTGAAGGAATCTGGCATTTTTTGACAATTTTAGCCTACACGTATAAGGGTTTATACGTATAGTTGCCCGGGTACCACCACTAGGAGGTAAAGTAAGCACTTCATCACGAACTTGATTGTTGCGCTACTGGCCCAAGCCAAGTTTTGGGCAGTCAGTAGTTTCCCGATCAATCGCAATGCAGGTCCCCTGAAATAACATCTTGAGTTTATTAATTAATATGACGTGATTAACTGTGTCGAAGGCCTTGGAAAAGTCTAGTAACGTGAGAAATGTTATTAGGTTTTCATCTAAAGCTATTCGCAAATCATCAGCGACCTTAAGTAGTGCTGTTGTACAACTGTGTTTTTTTCTGAAACCAGATTGATTAGTGCGGAGGATCTTATTCCGTTGGACAAAGACGGAAATCTGATCATGAATCAATTTCTCCAGCACCTTTGACAGAAAAGGAAGAATAGCAGCTGGTCTGTACTCAGCCATAGAGATAGCTGATGTTTTCTTTTTCAGAATTGGAATAATTTTTGCTAATTTCCATGATGCCGGGAGCGTGGATGTCGTTATTATATTATTGAAGACATAGGTCACAACCGGAAGTATGAACGGAAGTATTATTTTGACAAACGAAGGGTGAATACCATCAACACCAGCAGCTTTAGATTTAATTTGAAGGATCGATTTGACAACATCAGTTTGCTCGACTCTCTTAAATTCAAAGTAGCTGTTCGGGCGGTACTGAGATGTTGGTTTGACAAGGACGATGCTACTTGGGTATCTGCAAATTGCCTACTGAGTTGGTTGGGATCAAGGTCTTCTTCCTCCTGGACTGTATTGCGACCAACATTCAACTCTCGCAAATTTTTTCCAGAGGGTTTTGGAGGGAAGATTTTCATCAAAATGTTTCTTGTAATATTTCCATTTAGCTTGTTTCACTTTGGAGGTAACCAAGTTTCGCAAGTGGTGGAAGGCATCGTAAAACTCAAGGAGCCTATAGCGCTTCCATCTGTTGCAGGCGGCATCACGTCTGTTCCTTAATTCATCAATCTCATCAGTAAACCAACTATTATGCACGCATTTTACACGCTTTGTTACAATGGGAACATGTTTAGTAAATAAGTGCATAATTGTACTTTGGAGATAATCAACCTGAGAATCAGAATTAGATTCAAAGTATACTGGTTGCCAATAAATTCTTTGCAGATCGTGCACCAAGAGTTCTGGGCTCAGGTTTTTAAAATCCCTATATGAGTACGTAAGTTCCTCCCGAGTATGTTGAGAAAATTAAATCATGTTCTGAAAAAGCCGGGGCAGGAACTTGATTATAAAAAACGTCTGGACCAAAACTAGACAAAAATAAGTCTAGAAGAGTGCCAGAAGTAGTATCAAAGTTTGTTGGAATTGTAGCATTTGCTATACTCAAATTAAGTGATTTCATTGAATCTACGAAACATTTAGATTCACCATGATTTAAAATGTTACAATTGAAATCACCACACAAAATTGTATTAGCGAAACCAGGTGAATTAGTCTCAAGAAAACTGAAAATGAAGGTTAAATCGATATTTTTCCTTGGTCTGTACACCACACCAAGAAGACATTTATTGTACTTCTTCCTCTTAAAGTTTGTACAAAACAAAAATCTACCTGACTGCCTGCAACTGAGTTGTAGATCAATTTCGCCGCTAATGATTTACGAATGTAAATGGCTACACCACCACCAACTCGATCATATCTATCACCGCGAAATAGTTTATATCCATGTATTGGATAAACTTCGTCCCTTACATCCGGATTAAACCAAGTCACTGAAACACCATATAACATCAACACTGGAGCCAACAAACAGCCTTCCACTACAGACCACAGCCTTGTGGTCCAATGATCTTTATTCTGACAATTAACGACGTCGATGGTCTCATCAATGATTCCAACCTTTCTATATACGCTGATGATATGAAAATCTTCAGGCTTATATCATCCCGTGCCGAATCTCTCTCACTGCAAGATGATCTGAACCGTTTTTCAGTCTGGTGCCGTAGCAATTTGTTAGAGCTCAACAAGCAAGCAAGTGCCAAGCTATTACATTTTCTCGTAAGCGTATCCGACCATCCGCTAGAGTCTACTCCATTTCCGGTGACCATATCCCTTCTGTCTCTTCACTGCGCGATTTGGGCGTTATCCGTGATAGGGAACCCAACTTCCGTTCGCATATCGATAACATTTTCAACAGAGCTAACTCTGCGCTTGGTTTCGTTAAACGATGGTCTAAGGAATTCTCAAACCCTTACGTTACACAATCTTTATTCATCACATTCGTCAGACCCCTCCTTGAGTATGCTTGCCAGACATGGTCGCCCTACTACGAAATCCACATCTTCCGAATCGAAACTCTTTATGTTTAAGTTCTAAAACCTAAAATGTCTGGGTCCTTTGGGGCCCAATCAAAATAAATAAAAATTTATTTAGTTAGGTTAAGTGCCCCTTTGCTAGTTTTAAGTTACCTTTAAGCTCCTGCTTGTATTAAGCTTCAATAAATAAATAAATAACGCACTGACCTTGCACGAGATCAGATCCAAACTGGTATGGGAATGCCTCGCCAGGATCAACAAATTGACAGAGGCAAATAAAGTAACTCTCTACTGGGTACCAGGACATGATCAGGCACGCCGTTCCTTGGACCAGAACCCTATTTTGGGATAGGACCCCACAACATACGGGAAAACTTAAGGAAAGAGGAAGAGAACAAATGGGTTAAGCATTGGTTCGATATCCTCCAATTAAGACAGGTAAAAGGGCTTCTGGGGACATACAACCAGAAACAAAGCAGGACCTCCCTAAGAGTTAACAAGAATCGACTTTGTATCTTGACGGGCATGCTAACGGGTCACTGCAGACTCAAGGAGCACCTTAGGAAACTGGGAATAGAAGGAGACGAACACTGCAGATTCTGCAGGGACTTCGAAGAAACACCAGCGCACCGATCCACAAAAGAAGAAATCACCTAGGTGCCTATCTCCTATCAGAAACGGGTCTACCTTCGCTGGATCCACTCAAAATACTCCAGTTCATAGTAGCAGTTGGACTGGTGGAAGTGCTCTAGACCGAGTATACCATATCATCGAATAGAGCCTTAGTTTGGGGAGCACAATATATCTGTTAAAGGTCGCAGTGCACTTGCACCTTATTACAACTTTATATCTATCTGTCTATCCATTCGACGATACACCCTTAGATCCTAGTGGATTCCCGATGTACTTATTCCCCCTTCTTTTCGAACTTCTTACTCGATAACTCGGCAACATTCATTGTGGAAAATTTGAATGGAAGCAATTTTAAATCGAGTCTAGCCGACACGATGTAGGAAATAGAATCCCATAACATTTTTTTCAACTCCTGTCAACATAACCACCTACAATTAACTCCTTATTATGTTTGTAATCAACCTCTCAAGACTCCTCCGCACTCTACTTACTAATTCACTCGTTCACTTCACTTCATCGAGCATTGGCCACTTCATCACGTATAACTCTCCTCGACACTTACAAACCACTTCAAGTACGTTATTGTGCGTGAAGGCGTCCAAAGGAAAACATTTATTTAACCAACATATCCTATCCCAGTCGACTGGTGTGTCCATGTCCATAACTCATCTCACAGTGAATGGATAGGCATTGCATCGTGTCGTTCACACTAAAGTGGATACGCACAATTCGTGTAAGAGTGCATCACTCACCGCACAACCACCCCCTGAAGATGCACCTTATCCACGCACTAGCAATGAATTGTTTGCTTTGTGCTGTGCTCTCCTCCTGCTGTGATGGGACACCAACGCATGATAGTGCTAATACGGTTCCATATACAAATTCCAGTTGATTGTGTCGAGCGCTGTCGTTTAGCCCATCTGTTCATCTTTGGTCTGCGAGTCCTCACAGTCCATTCAGTACGCATCTCGCAGCAGCAGCACTAATGCCAAACAGATGATTGCTTAAATGTTCTCCTCCTCATCGTAGTCATCGTCCTCATCGGTGTCCTTGTCATCGGCATTTTGTGGTATGGAAGTAGAGCGTGTAAGTGTAACTTACCCCTTGGATTTCTGTCGGCAATTAAGGGTGCAAATTATATTATTTGTCATCGCTGTACCGCTCGCCCTCTGTGACGACTCCAAACACCAGAGGGATTGGATTTATTGTTGATCCTTTTAGGAAACGACGACGACGATGCTTTGAGAGGAGGACGATGATGTGGATGATTTGTATTCATTGTTGCACGGTTACGGGTTGTTTATCCGTAACATTGTACTCACGTAGGATGACGATGACGATGACGACGACGACGACGATTAACCAACAACTGGCTGAATGCGTGAAGGGCGAGGACGCAAGGACACCAGAACAACAATGACAAAAGATGATCTCTGTGTCAACACAGATGATCAAATTTTCGTGAATTATATTTTCATGGTGTTTACGTTTTTCAGTCTGCTCTTTGCATATGACTGACTCTGGTGACGGCCTTTATTTGCCGTTTATTGCTTAATTTTAAAGGATAATTCGAGGGGTGAGCCGGAGCACGTTTTCAAATGGATTACAATGGATTTAGCACTGTTCGAAGGCAGTTGGAAATTAATTCAATAATTTACATTTAACAGAATTTGAGTGGTTTTTCACAGTTCGACGATAGAGAATGAGCTGCTGTTCGAATGGCGGGACTTAAGAGGTTTTGAAAAAGTTTTGTTGTATTGGGAACACGACACACATCATCAGAATCGCTGCTAGTTTCCATCAACTCAACATTTTTATTCCAGGCGCTGACAGTTCTTACTTTTTTGAGGATCTTCTGTAAGGATGTAATTATTTGTGTAGGGTTATCTTGCACTGCGACCCAATGGTCTATTTTGCACCCCTCGGTGAGGTTTATTCCCTCGTTAGAGTTCCGCTCGCAATACAATTTCTTCGGAACTGTGTTTGAAGGTCATACACTCTTACTTTGCCTTAGCGGGAATAGTTCACATTAGAGCTCTCTCTCCGAACCAGTTTCTTTTAGGAATCTGAAAATGAGAAGTGGGTCCATGGTTGGCATATCCTCTTCTGATATTTGATATCTGCCCAAGTATTTAAATCTTTTGTGGGTCAGTGCCCCACAGATTTCAGAAGGTATTTCGGAGTCTCGGTTGACTTATTGCAAAATCTACAAAGGCCTTCATTTGTTATACCTTGTTTTCATAAATTCTCCCTGAGTTTGTAGTGCCCTGTT
Organism: Brachypalpus laphriformis; assembly: GCA_945910035.1. Taxonomy (NCBI): domain Eukaryota; kingdom Metazoa; phylum Arthropoda; class Insecta; order Diptera; family Syrphidae; genus Brachypalpus; species Brachypalpus laphriformis. Next base: position 45,073,674 of record OX246756.1, read on the forward strand.
AGGAAGCCTGTTAGGATTCGTAGGTTATTCTTGCCACTTCGAATCTTTTCCGATTGTAACATCCCAGTAGTTTCTTAGTTTGCCTCAGGCCTGTGGTGTTATTCCAGGTTCTTGCTCTGTGTTCTTTCTCTATTTTCCTGAATTTTTCGTGTATTGTATATACCGCTATTCCGCAGAGTTTTTCAAGTCCAATGAATTGCTCTGCAGCCGCTTGTCTTGCCAAGGCGTCTGCTGCTTCGTTACCTTTTATCCCGACATGGCCGGGTATCCAGTAAGGTTAGGTTAGATTGGCTGTCTACACCACGATGCAGACACACTTAGACCAGTAAAGGTCCATTGTGATGCCAAGGATCTACCATTAGACCACTCAGGAACTAATAAAACCAACCGGAGCTTTTGATGAAGCGATGGATGTTCGTGACGTCTAAGGACGCCAAATCGTTGGGGTCGTCAAGGAAGGGAGCTGCTAGTTGGAGCATTCTTTTGCGTGATAGAGCAGGACATGTGCATAGGAAGTGGAGAATAATTTCCTCCTCCTCCTCGTCCCTACAGCTCCTGCAGAAGTCATTGGAAAAGAGGCCAAGTCTTTTGGCATGTTGGCCGATTAGACAGTGTCCGGTGATGACACCGATAAAGCAGCTGATCTGTGATCGCTTTAGTTTAACCAACTCGGCACCTCGTTTCTGGTCCAGCTTAGACCAGATCTGCCTCGAAATGTGACACGTAGAGCCACTATCCCACCTAAGGTTGGTCTTGCTAATAGCGTTCAGCTTCAGTAGATGCTTACATGTAGCGAGGGGCATACCTAGGGCTTGCCTATCTGGCAGAATCCTTAGAGTAGTACCCTGTCTAGCGAGTTCATCCGCCCTACAGTTTCCTGGAATGTCTCTGTGACCTGGCACCCAGCATAGGTGAATGTTGAACTGCTCTGTCAACTCTGTAAGAGACGAACGGCAGTCTAAGATGGTGTTTGAAGTAAAGGAGCACGATTCCAGGGACTTGATAGCAGCTTGACCGTCAGTGAAAATGCTAATATCGCTGACAGATAGTACATTACATTTCAGCCAAGACAGGGCTTCCTTAATCGCCATGATTTCCACCTGAAAAACGCTACAATGATCAGGGAGGCGAAACGAGATGCTCAGGTTGAGCTTATCGGAGAAAACACCACAGCCCACCCCACCTTCGGTCTTAGAGCCATCTGTGTAGAAGTGCACCGAATTTCCATCATCAGGGGGAGAGCCATCTCACGCATCCCGTTCAGGGATACTCGTAAGGTGAGTTTTTCACATAGCTTGCATTAGTTTTTTTTTTTGGACAGAGGTAGACGGTTTATAGCTTGCGACCATATGAGGGCGAAGATTTCTGTGAAGTCTCAAACGTGGGGACTGTGATTCGAAGATTCTCTTGGCTGGAGTATTGTTGTCCATTCGCTCGATATGGCCGAGCCAATATAGTCGTCGTATCTTAGCTTTTTGGACTGCATCCGCATCTTTATACAGCTCATAGAGTTCGCCGTTAAATCTCTTCCATTCGCCCACCTCGCACACGGAACCTAATATGTGATGAAATATTTTTTATTTTTTATTTTTTAATTTGCGCGCACTCAAAGGGCTATGAATACCTTTAACATGTTTACACACAGTGCGGGCGTTGGAAAGGATAGATAGAGAGAGAAAGATTTCGGTGTAGTGGTTCTTAAAGCTCAGTTGTTTTATGCTTCAGAGATTCTCCTGGGGTGGCGTCCAGATGGCTGGGGAGATTTTTGTTATTTTTTGTCTTTTGCTTCTGATTCACAGTACTTTTTTTGCCGATAACCGATATCAAGGGCAAATCACCATCAACAGAGCGAACAATTTTCTCCAGCCGCATGACCATGCTACTGCCAGTGTTATGCCTTCGCAGTAGTGTTCACACAAGCTTTCGCAAATGATCGGACTGACTTTGTATATTTCATGAGATATAAATAAGTGCTTGTTGATATCAGGATGTGAACCATGAACTATTAGCGTGGCAATTGTCGACGTTACCACTACACCATTGCCAGCCCCTAAGTATTTTTCTCAATATTAGCTCAATCATCGGTGCCATAGAGCAGAACTGTTCAGGACTACTAGGGCTATTCCTCATCGAATTTCCAGGAAGGTGTCGTTTGTGGAAGTAATACTTACTTCAAGGGAGGTGAACTCCTTCACCACCTCGAAGTTAAAGTCATCAACAGTGACATTCTGTTTTATGTACGTTAAGAACAGATCGATTTTTTTGTTAATAACATATACTTGGCCTTGTCCTCATTTACTTCAATTTACTACCAACTCTGGGAAGCTGAGAGCCTTCCTGACGAGTGGAAAAAGACAATAATCGTCAAGCCTAAGAAAAGAAATTTAATGGAGTGCGGGAACTGGTGGGATATATGCGTGCTGCCTGCTGTAGCTAAGATAATAGCTAAAATCATCCTGGAGCGAATCAAACATCTCGAAAACACAATCGATGCCAAACAAGTAGGTTTCCGCTCTGGATCCTCCTGTGCCGGCCACATCAACACCCTGCGGATTATCATCGAACAGTGCGTTGAACATCGATCGCCACTCCACCTACTGTTCATCGATTTTGAGAAGGCGTTCGATAGTGTCAACAGGGAGTTTATTTGGCGTGCCTTATGCAGGAGAGGTATTCCCGATAAACTAATTGCTATTATCAAAGCTTCATATGAAAGCTCCAAGTGTCACATTCTGCACAGAGGAAGGTTGTTTGAGGAATTTGAGATCCAAAGTGGGGTGAGACAAGGCTGTATCCTTTCACCAATACTATGCCTATTGGTGATTAGCGATGTGCTTCGTGCAGCTTTGCCGACGGGAAACGGAGGAATTTGATGGACTCTAACATCTCAACTGAAACATCTTGACTACGCTGACGATGTATGCTTACTCTCTTACAGAATTATGGATCTCCACCAAATGACATCAGATGTGAAGAGGGAAGCAGGCTTGCGTCGTCGCGACGGGCTGAAAATGAATACGGCAAAAACTAAAATTATCAGTTTTGGAACAAACTCATCGGCTCAAATATGGATTGCTGAACAACCGGTAGAGAGAGTAGAGGATTTCCAGTACCTTGGGAGTATTTTCTCCGACCGACGGTAGAACCGAACTGGATATAGCCAACAGGATCGACAAAGCAAAGTCCATGTTCGGGATGTTGTCCAAAATATGGCGAAGCAATGGAATCAGTTGGAACACCAAACTAAGGCTGTTCCTCTCCAATCTTGAATCCATGCTGTTATATGGATGCAGCACGTGGAGAGTGACTACTGCTATCACCAAAAAGCTGCAAGCGTTCGTTAATAGGTGCCTGCGCAATATCTTAAGGGTTTCCTGGCCCAATCGTATCTCTAATGAACATCTCTACCAGAGAACGGGTCAGGAACCAATAGGCACAACAACCAACGACGGAAGTGGCAGTGGATTGGTCAACCGTTCCGAAAGGGTGACAGTTCCATAGAGAACCATGGTATGCAGTGGAACCCTTTAGCTCAGGATGGCAGAAGGCCTGGCGGGCCGAGGAGAACATGGCGCAGAACAGTCGAGAAAGAGGCATGGCACTAGGGGAAAAGCTGTGGAGAAGTCAGACACTTTACCAGAAATTGCACACGATGGCGCGTAGGCGTAGAAGAGGCCCTAGGACCCACAAGGGTATACAGGACATAAGTAAAGTAAGTAGTGGCTAAGTAGGATGACTGACTCAATCAACCCTAAAGTCAAGGTGGACCGAGAAGTTAGAGTGTACAAATGAGTATTGGGGCTATTGATTCAATCGAACCCTTTGTACTGTTATGCAATTATTATTGGCCTGGGTGATCGTGAAGGTATAGGAATGCATAAGAGTATTAGAGTGACTAATTCAATCTAACTCTTGGTACTGCTATACATTTGGTGTTGACTAGATAGGGTGACTGATTCAATCGAATCCTTCATACCTAGTTGGACCGTGGAGGTAGTGGTGGTGCATACGAGTAAATGAGGTGACTAATTCAATCAAACCTTTGTACTATTATGCAGTCGAACTATGGGTAATGTGGTAATCGGTCTGGCTAGGTAGGGTGACTGAATCAATCAAACCATTATTTTATCCGGGGGAGCCTTGGAAGGCTTTACTATTCTGGAAGCTATCTCGTTCGGGCTGATTAAAGGTTTTGGGGCTGCAATTGGCGTGCTGTAGCCGAGTTTGCGGAGCAGGCTCCAGGCCTTGCGGCTGGAGTGGAGTTTGCCATTTTTCGCTACGTGCCTTGCCGAGGCACTGGAGAAGCTTGTCAGCTGCTTCGGGCAGGCCATTCGCTTCGAACTCTTTGTAAAGGCGATCGCATTCATCCGACCAACCAGGGATGTACTGCTTCCGATATCCTCTCGGAATGTGTTTCTTGGCTGTAGAAAGAATGGTGCCGACGAGTCGTTCATAGTTTTTGGCTAGCGGGTGGATCCATCTTATATTGGCATCCAGGTCGTTTGTGTACTCGTCCCAGGAGGCTTTGGTGAAATTCCATCTAGGTTGGGCAACAGATTCAACAATAGGTATTTGTATGCCGATGTCAATTACAATGGGTCTGTGCTGGCTACGAGGGAAGTTTGCGAGGACTTGACGACTGAATTGAAGAGGTCTTAGATCGCGGTTGCAGCTCACAAATGTGAGATCGGGGTTGTTGTCCCTGAGCCACCGTCTGGAATGAAAGGTGTTGCATCAGCAACTCTTTTCGTACCTATAAGTACATACCAGCAATGGCAACTCTATCTAGTTGTCATGTAATCAGATTTCAATTGCCGCTAGAATAAGTAAAAAACCTGATGTTAATTTTATCTCGTGGTTAACAGACCACTTCGTTATCTGCTGTCTACCAATAAGGTTATTAGTTATAAATTAAAGTTGTATTGAAGTCAACCAGTCTTTTAATTAACTGTACTAATAACTCAACATTGTGACGACGAGGATTGGCGCAGCATAATGGACAAAGAAGAAGTTAAGCAATTGCTGGCGCAGCAACAAACATGGATGGAACAAATCTTTGCGTCCAACAAAGAATTTATGGAAAATGTTTTGAAGAGAAACACTGCAGCTTCAACATCGACGTCGATTATGCCGTTTCATCAGTTCAATTCAGAGAAGGAAAGTTGGGAAAACTACCTCTTCCAGCTGCAACAACATTATACGGCGAATTCTTTGGTAGACGATAATCTTCGGAGGTCACATTTCCTATCAGAGTGTGGTCCAGATGTCAACGAGTTGCTCAGGAAGCTGTTTGAAACAGAGAACGTAAGTACACACACATTTAAAGAACTCACGGAAAAACTTACTGGGTACTTTTCAACAAAATTACATGTTTTGGCGTCGCGCTGTAAATTTCTCTGCACAAAAATGTCACCAAACCAATCATACGCAGAGTGGATCGCAGACTTAAGGGGATTGGCAAGAAGCTGCGCTTTTGTTTGCTGTAAAGAAGGTTGTGGTCAGTCATATGCAGACATGATGATCCGGGATATGTTGGTGTTTCACACCCCACATGATGCCGTCCGCAGCGCAGCCACTCAACGAAAAAATCCCACACTGGAAGAAAGTGAGGATATTGCCACGGCCTACGAGTCCACCCAACTAGCGACCAACATTTTTTTAAAAGACGCTGGGAAGCACACTTTCTCAGCTGAGGTTAACGTGGTTCATTCCAGCTCTAAGCAAAAGTGGACGAATGACAGCCAAGGAAGAAGGTCTTGCCCAGGGTGCAACGTACACCACGATCGAAACGATTGTCGTCATCTAGATTCGGTGTGTGATCTTTGCAATAAGAAAGGTCATATTAAAAGCGTATGTTTGTCAGCACAGCGACCAGAAGGTGGAACCCCATTTAGGAAGAAAAATCAATGATATGGACGATCAAAATCGCGAGGTAGAGTATTAAGGCAACAAAACGCAGATAATCGAAGTCGGAACAAAGAATCAGCGTTTTGCATTCATCAGTTGGAGGAACGGGCTTCAGATCTTACAGGACTTGAGGGAGGTACACTGCCTTCATTTCTAGATGAAGTTTCATCAACTTGGGAAATGGAACGTAGAGGACGAAAAATGTTTATAAGGTTAGAGGTTAACCAGACTCCAATGACTTTTCAAGTGGACACAGGAGCAACATCATCACTAATCGGACTTGAAGGCTATCGAGTGCTCAGTAACCCAAAGCTACACCCCACGTCGCGTACTCTTAAGGCGTATGGCAACGTGTCAGTTCCTATAAAAGGTGAAGCGGTTGTAACTGTACAGTGGCGTGGTGAGCAGCGACAGTTGTCATTAGTGTTAGTTGACAATATCTGTGCTACCAATATCATGGGTCTAGATTGGTTCGAAGCTTTCAAATTTGCGGTTAAGTATCCAAAGGAGGAGAAAGTTTTGCAGTTGTCGGATGGATCTCGGAATCAGCTCGCCGTGGCGGCGCACGCCCTTTGTGAAGAATACCAAGCTGTTTTCAGTTCCGAGGTTGGGTGCAGCAAACATTTCGTCGCTCATCTTAAGCTGAAATCTGGCTACTGTCCACGGTATTTTAAGTACCGACCAGTCCCTTTTGCCCAAAAAGATGCAGTTAAAAAAGAGATTGAGCGATTGACAAATTTGGGAATTTTGCGGCCCGTCGAGACCAGTCAGTGGGCAGCCCCCATCGTAGCGGTAAAAAAGCCGAACGGTGATCTTCGACTTTGTGGTGATTTCAAGGTCACCATCAATCCTCAGTTGGAAATTGATAGACATCCTGTTCCCCGAATCCAGGAGTTGTTTTGTCGACTTCAAGGTGGGCGTTTTTTTACGAGAGTGGACCTTTCCGATGCATACCTCCAGATCCCACTTGATGAAGAGTCAAAGCGTTTGTGTGTCATCAATACGGAGCTTGGGTTGTTTCAATACCAGCGACTTCCTTTTGGGACAGCGAGTTCCACAGGAATTTTTCAGCGCTACATGGAGCAACTGACGGCAGATCTGGATTTTTGTGTCTCGTATTAAGATGACATCATCGTGTCAGGCCGAGACAATGCTGAACATTTGAAAAACCTAGAAACGCTATACCAACGTTTCCAAGATCACGGACTAAAATGTCGTTTGGTAAAATGCAAATTCGCTGAACCCGAAATCGAGTACCTTGGACACATAATTGATCAAAAGGGAGTAAGACCATCGGAAACGAGAGTAAAGGCCATCAACCACTTACCTAAACCGAGAAATCTGAAGGAGTTAGAAGCTTTTTTGGGTAAGTTAAATTATTACAATCAATTTATACCAAATTTCGCTCAGTTGGCTGCACCACTGAATAAGCTCAGATCCAAAGAAGAACCTTTCGTTTGGGGCCAACAACAGCAGAAATCGTTTGATGATTTTAAAGAGAAAATCATGAATGTTTCTCGGTTGGTTCATTTTCAAAATGATCTACCTATTTCTCTAGCAACGGACGCCTCATCGCATGGCATTGGAGCGGTGATTTCCCACACTTATCCTAACGGTTTGGAAAAGCCAATCGCGTTTGCTTCCAAAACGCTTACTGAAGCGCAAAAAGGATACAGCCAGATAGAGAAAGAGGCGCTGTCGATCATTTATGGTGTGAAGAAATTTCACCAATATCTTTACGGTCGACAGTTCGAGTTAATCACGGACCATCAGCCTTTGGTCACAATTTTCAGCCCTAACAAAAAACTACCTGTGATGACCATTCAACGGTTGCAGAGATGGGCCATTATGTTAATGAGCTACACATACACCATTCGTTACAGATCTACGAAATCGCATGGGAACGCTGATTGTTTGCCGCGATTGCCTCATGGACCAGACGAGGAGTTCGACAAGTCAGAGGAGGACACGGTTTATCTTAGTGACAATGTCTTAGAGAATTTTCCAGTAAACGTGGCAGATATCGCTGCCGAGTCAAAGCGTGATGTAATAGTACAGAAGGTCATGTGGTATGTTCAGCACGGTTGGCCAAATTCTCTTCCTCCTTCTGAAAGCAATTTATTGCCGTTTTTCCGTAGAAAGTTCTGTTTGTGTGTGTGTACTGATGTTCTTCTTTTTCAGAGCGAGAATTCCTGTAGAGTAGTAATACCAAAAACTTTGCAAGAAAGAGTATTGCAGATGATTCATCATGGTCACTGGGGCATGACGAGGATGAAGCAGATTGCTAGACGATATTGCTGGTGGCCCAGTATCGATGAGCAGATATGCTAGTCGTTCGCCAAAAGAGTATTCTAGTTGGCCTACCACTGCTGGGGTTTGGGAACGAGTGCACATCGACTTTGCGGGACCATTTAATAAGAGTATGTGGCTAATAGTAGTCGACTCCAATTCGAAGTTCCCCTTTGTAATAAAGATGTCATCAACTACGTCACTGGCAACCACACACGCGTTGCAGTCTATTTTTGCGTTGGAGGGCTTACCAAAGGCTTTAGTTTCCGACAATGGGCCGCAATTCTCGTCCAAGGAATTTGGAGAGTTTTGCAAAAGAAATTCGATAAAGCATCTAACATCTGCTCCTTTTAACCCGGAGTCGACTGGTGCCGCGGAACGCATGGTCCGCACTTTCAAGACGTCTTTATTAAAAATATTGGAGGACTCATCTCAGAACGACGACGCTTTGTCCATATTTTTGGCGACATATCGCTCGACACCAGACAGTACAGGAGTTTCGCCAGCGGAAAAGTTGCATGGTCAAATCCATCGAACAATTCTAGCTGCCATGATTCCAGACATGCGAAATGAGACGAAACCCTACGAGAATAGGTCTAAATTCTCGCCTCAACAACTGGTATTTCTTCGTCAATACCTCAATAAGAAGAAGTGGATAGCTGGTGTTATCCTGAGAAATCTGGGTAACAAGATGTACCTCGTGCAGTCAGAGAGTGGCAAGTGCAGGAGACATCAAAACCAACTACGAACTCGAGGAAAAAGCCAGATATCACCAAAGATGGATTTTGGAACAGTCAGTGGTAACTCTTTTTCTTTCTATAACACTTTTCCAACTCAAATTACAGAAAGGAGACCTCAACAATCGCCATGCTCATTTTCCCCAAATCACTCTTTGGTTTTGGAGAGTCCTGCTGCTGTAGAACCTGTTGATTTAGTTTCTCCACCATTGGCTCCTCAATCTTCTCCATCACTCCAACAAGGGCCCACACCCCGACAGAAGGCAGTTGAAAACATAGTAACACCTAGAAGATCTGAACGTCTACGCGCTAAGCAAGTTAGATTGGTTCCTTAAATTAGATGCGAGGGAAGCTGTTGCATCAGCAACTCTTTTGGTACCTATAAGTACATACCAGCAATGGCAACTCTATCTAGTTGTCATGTAATCAGATTTCAATTGCCGCTAGAATAAGTAAAAAACCTGATGTTAATTTTATCTCGTGGTTAACAGACCACTTCGTTATCTGCTGTCTACCAATAAGGTTATTAGTTATAAATTAAAGTTGTATTGAAGTCAACCAGTCTTTTAATTAACTGTACTAATAACTCAACAAAAGGAGCCGGCATCCTTGGTGTCGAAGACGAGGTGAAGACTGTTGACTTCGGCCCACTTTGATAGCTCAAGACCATTCAGGTCGTTATTTGGGTATCTCCATGATGTATGGTGGCTGTTAAAATCACCAGCATAGACAGCAGGCTGGTCAAAGAGTGGTATGACACTTCGTGGCCAAGGCATAGTTGGAGGTTTATATACGTTGGTGATGCGTGTGCCAGCAACTTCTACGGTGATGCAGAATACGTTGTCTGTGGAGCTTTGCTGGATTAACCTCGCATTCTTAACGCCATTGCGAATGAAAGTGGCAGAACCATATCCCTGGTGATATAGCACTCCGATGGCCGAGTATCCGTGTATTTTGCCTCTATTACTAAAGTCAGCTTCCGAAGCCGAATGGGTTTCTTGGATAACTGCTACGTCAATAGCATTGTCTTTAAGAATCTTCGAAAGGTATTCGTTTTTGGACTTGCTTATACCTTCAATATTTAGTTGGAGAATGCGGACTGAAGGTCCGATTCTCTTCGTTAGGAAGATCTTAGAAGAACTGCATTTAGATTCCGTAGTTATAATATCTTGTTTGCCAGGAGATCAGTGATATAATTTGATTGTTTGGCAAACAAACGTGGTAATGTAGATAATAAGGATACGGCAGAGGCAGAGAAATGGCATTGGAAGCTGCTTTTCCGTGAAAAGTACGACAATCCTAGTACAAAGTCCGCAATAAACATTCTGTTTCCTTTAGTATTTTGAAATTTCTTTATTTAGTTTTCGTTCTTTTCTTAATTAAATATTTACAAATTAATTTATTTTCTTAATTTATTACTCACGTATCACACATAGCGGGTATCTTAATTGTTTAAAATTTTATTTATGTACAATTGTTTTTATTTTTCTTATTTTAAATTCTCTAAAACAGAACAAATAAAGTAGAAAAGTTAGAACTAAGAATTTGAAAACACACATTTTCGTCCCAATCTTTGTTTTTTGCATCAAATTAGACATAAATTTGATCAACCCTTTGTTCCTGGTCACTAAGTTAATGCGACTTGAAAGTCTGACTAGATTCAGGATTTTGCATTCACCCCGACAGCACATTTTCTACGGAACTAACTAGAACCACTATTTGCGGAGGCTTTTGAACGCTCCTTGGCCTCCTGTTGGGCTTTTTTGGACCTTTTCCATTTCATTCGACGATTTTGGAACCAAATTTTGACCTGTGTCTCCGATAACATCAACCCACTGGCCACTTCAAATCGTTTGGGTCTTGAGAGATATTTATTCTGTTTGAATTGTTTCTCTAACTCTAGCAGTTGTTGCGATGTGAACGCTGTTCGTGGGCGTCTTGTCTTGCCAAGGATCGCATGATGTGGATAGGCGGCTAATTCAGGAATTCGATGATGCAGCATACCGGCACGGGCAAGAAACTCAAATGGCAGGTGCGATTGTACAAAACTATGACCCATGGGGAGCTGCAAGTTGAGAAGAGAGGATTGCCAATCTTCAGTCAAATGAAAATGCTTCACTCTATCTTCGTTGCAACTCACCGGAATGGGTTTACCAGATGGATCCAGGGGACGATGGAACGCGGAACCTCCTTGTGCTAACAGCTGGTATGGATGGCCACCGGCGTAGAGTGGAAAGTCTTGTGGTCTTATTGGACTGTGCGGGGGTATTGGTTTCTTGAACTCATCGTGAAACTCCATTCGCATGCTTATGTGATGTTGATCCTCACAGCCCGGACTAATCGGTGGACTAGAACGATGTGAAGACGTTGGAGATTCAGATCTGTAAAAAGAAAAGGGTAAGTTCTTAGTTAAAGTTTCTATAAAAACTTGATTGGTATAAAAAAAAAGTTTCTTGTTGCATGTAGGTGTGCTCTACGGAGCGGCGAATGAAGCTAAATCTGAATTGAAGTGCCAAGTGGAGTATGGGGTATTGTTTTCATCATGTTTCGGCTTTGGTTTATTTTTTGGTAAAGTTTGAAGCTGAGTTAGAATTAGTGTTCCATCGTACCTAGACCTAACGGTGGATGTTACACACTAAACCTAACAAAACTTGTCAAACCACGGAGCACTGATGCCAACCTAAGAAGGATTCATGGTTTCATGATTCTATTAATTTTCTTGGATAAATCGTGTTCTTATCCTTTTGAAGCCATACGCCTAGGACACCTAGAACTGCAAAAAGAGGATGGGCCCGAAACACTGAAATTTACAAAAACCTGTTCTATTGAACAATAATGCAGTTATTGACGAGATATGGAAAGAGAGATATTAAAGTTCCAAATTCAAACCCAAACTCGTCAAATGTATATGTAATGTTTGTAGATCTGCATTGCGATAGATTGGGAAACTACTGACTGCTCAAAACTTGGCTTAGACCAGTAGCGCAACAATCAAGTTCGTGATGAAGTGCCGCTTTACCTTCTAGTAGTGGCCCACGGGCAACTACACGTATAAACACGTATACGTGTAGGCTAAAATTGCAAGTGCGGGTTGTCTAGGGCCTTGATTCTAGACTCGGTAACGTGGGCCAGCAACCTGCGTTACCGAATATTGCCCGCTACAGAAACGTTCACTATGCCTCGGATAAGGAACGATTACATGTTGATGAGTTTCGGCTATTATACCCGACAAAGATAAGTTTCTGGAATGTAAAAACGCTCCTCGACTCGGGAAGCGAAAGTCCTTACAAGATAAAGTATGTCAGATACCTTCAATTGGAGAATGAATTCATGCGATATAGACATTTTGGGGATAACTGAAATCAGATGGTTAGAAGGGGGCGAGTACCAGTCCCGAACGCGTAACACTGTACTACTCTATTTTGGAAGACCATCCGGAAGTCCGCGGGAATATGGAGTCGGACTACTATTAACAACAACAGCACGCAAGGGCCTAATTTCCTGGCAGCCTCATGGTGATATGATCTTGACGGCGAGATTCCGGACTAGAGTACGACGCGTCACCATCATACAGTGTTATGCCACAACGAATGGCTCGTCTGAGGACAAAAAGGAGAGCTTCTACGATCTCTTAAGTGCCGTCCTTCAACACAACACCAAATGGAGACATTGTCATAGTAATGGGGGATTTGAATGCCAAGGTAGGCAACGACAACGAAGGGGTCAAATATGTAATCGGGAAGCATGGACTAGGCAACCGCAATGACAACGGCGAAAGGTTTGTGATTTCTGCAATGCCAACCGCCTTGTGATAGGTGGCACCATGTTTGAGCACAAGACTTGCCACAAAGTAAGCTGGGTTTCCAACGACAGGCAAACAACCTCCAACCAAATTGACCATTTTGCCAGCAGCCGCCGATTTAAAAATAGTCTCCTGGACGTCCGAAACAGGCGAGGGGCAGATGTGAGGATGGTACGTGATCACCATCTTATGATAGCTACCCTCCAACTACGCACTGCTGCAGTTCGAAGATCCCGCGACAACACAAGAATGCCCAGGTTCAACATCGATAGACTTAGTGATCCCTCAGTGCGCCAACAATTAAGGGTGCACTTTTCGCAAGGTGTGGAAGCAATCAGCAGCTCAATGCCCGCAACCATCCAAGACCATTGGTGTGCTGTGAAAAATGTTTTTACATCTGGTGCTGAAAGAATTGTCAGCCGATCGCAGGGAAGACATAGGGCGTGGCTTTCCGAGGATACCTGGCGACGGATTGAGGAACGAAAACAGCTGAAAGCTCGCATTGCGGCTACTACAGCAGCAGGGAGAAGCGAGCTAGAGATCCGGCTTCCTGGATCGTAAATCATCGCTCAGCGCCATTGAATTTCGTAGCAACGTAATGTTCGATGATAATCCTCAGAGTGTTGATGTAGTCGACGCAGTAGGATCCAGAGTGGAAACCTGCTTGTTCGGCATCGATTGTGGCTTCGAGATGTTGTTTGATTCGCTCCACAATGATTTTAGCTATTATCTTAGCTACAGCAGGTATCACGCAGATACCCCTCCAGTTTCCGCACTCCATTAAATTACCTTTCTTAGGAAGCTTGACGTTCATTCCCTTTTTCCACTCGTTAAGAAAGCTTTTAGCTTCCCAAGCTGTATCTATAAGTGGAAGCAGAAGCTCAGCTGATGTTGTGGGCGCTGCTCGTGAGAGCTCTGCTGGAATACCGTCAAGTCCTACCGCCTTATTGGTTTTGAGTGCTTTGATCGCATTAGTCATCATCATTACTGGGAGCCGTGGTGCGTATTCGGGCATTTCTCACCTCAGTCTGATTTGGGAGCATATCGCTGGCGAATACGGGGTTCAAAAACATAGCAAAATGCTCCTTCCATCTTTTGAGCTGGTCCTCATCCGAAATGAGCAAGGAGCCGTCTAGACTTTTCACTGGGTGTTGGCTGGAGCTGTGACCACCTGTCAGCTCTTTCGTGGTTCTATAGACGGTCCTGCTGTCACACCTCCGGGCAGCTTCTTCTGCTTCTGTGGCCAGCGCGTTGATGTAGTTCCGCCTGTCACGTCACACGCTACGCTGAAGTTCTCTCATCTTCATGCGATATAGCTAGCTCGCTTCTCCCTGCTGCTGGAGTAGCTGCAACGCGAGCTTTCGGCTATTTTCGTTCGTCAACTCGAACTCAAACATAAGATCGAGAATCTAAACCCAAAGAAAGCTCATGGTTATGATTTGATTACCGGAAAAATTCTCAAAGTTTTACCTAGGGAAGCATTGATTAAGCTTCTCCATATTGTAAATACTCAGATTGAAACACGATTGCCGAGCCAATGAAAAGATGCGGAAGTCATAATGGTTTCAAAACCAAGGAAACCGCCAAATGAGTTAAAATCGTATAGACCAATTTCGCTTCTTCCAGTCATATCCAACATTTTCGAGAGGATATTACTAAGGCGCCTCCAACCGGTTATAGAAGAAAATGATCTTATCCCTGACCACCAGTTTGGATTCAGAAGTAAGCATTCAACGATTGACCAGGTGCATAGAATTACTGACGTAATTGAGAAAGCACTTGAAGAAAAAAAGATTTGCCCAAGCGTATTTCTTGACGTCTCGCAAGCCTTTGATAAGGTGTGTCATAATGGCTTGAAATGCAAACTACGACAAGTTCTCCCTGTATGCTTATACGATATTCTACAATATGATATCGGGAATAGACTCTTCCGTATTAGACATGGAAACGAATACTCCGAGCTCAAAGAAATTTCGGCCGGCGTACCGCAAGGAAGCGTTCTTGGGCCGCTTCCCTTTCTGTAATATACTCGTGATATACCGAAAGAAGATGGCACTATCGTTGCTACATTTGCTGATGACACCGCTATCATCAGTAGGTAAAGCAATCGAAGAAACGACTGCAAAACTGCAAAACGCACTGAATAATGTAAATGAATGGACGAGGGACTGGCGGTTCGCCCTCAACGAATCTAAATCTGTTCACGTGAATTTAACTTAAAAGAAAACTAATGACTTGTCAATTTTCCTAATCTCGGCCCAAATACCTTTTGCAAACGAAGCCAAATACCTGGGAATGATACTCGAAATTGAAATCGCACGTGGAAATAAAACGTAAACAACTCGAAATCAAATATAGATAAATGTACTGGTTACTCAGAAAACATTCCCAGCTCAGTACTGAGAACAAACTGCTTTTATACAAGCAAGTGCTAACGCCAGTGTGGACCTAGGGTATGTATATGGAGTTGTACCTAGAAAACAAATGCCAATATTTTAGAAACTTTTCAAAATAAAGTGCTAAGAGAAATTGTCCAAGCACCGTGGTATACTAGATACGCTGATATCCACAGGGATCTCGGAATTCCGACAATCGAAGCTGAAACTAGAAGCTACGCGAGAAACCATAGAAATCGACTAATCGGACATGTCAACAATACAGCCCTACAAATTTCGGATGAGAGCAATTTATTGCACCGACTACAAAGGACGAAACCTTTCGACTTAGCGAGATAAGGATTAACCGCGTCTAGATTGCGGAACATGCAGGATCTTTCAGTGAAAAGTAATCTGCCAAACATTTTTTTACTTCCTGATAGAAAAATTGCTTGATAAGTTATTAGTTAGTTGCAACATCTGCTTCTTCCTATTTCGGCGAGGTCTAGTGATCCGCCTTTGGGGTTCGCTTGTTAGTTGCAATATCTAACAAATTTATATGGGAGAGTGGTTTTTTTGGTCAGTAAGAATCTGGCACTACTATGAGCACGCGGTTGCTATTCTCATAGTATCTATGGAAGATTTTCACCTACCCTCGGAAAAAAAAATATCCTTGTTTTAATCGGAGTAATTCGTTGAGTGATCCATAGCATGCGAAGACCTCCGTAAGTTTTACCTACTGTTAATCTTATACGATCATTCCAGGTTAGTGTTTTGTTTAAGGTTATGCCGAGATTCTTTGCGCGCGCCAAAGGGATTATTAACACCCTTATACTGGTTCTCAGGGCACGGGGAAACGACGATGTAACGAGATTATTCGGGATATGACAAGACATTTTGACTTGGTCCATTTGTTTGTGACTATTGCAGCATCTTACTTAGATCTTCGTTTACTTCATATGCCCCATTTTGAACAAGACCCAACGGACAATTATTGCGTAGTTGAACATCATCAACATATACATATGTGAATAGAAGAATTTAGTGAAAATGAAGGAAGTTCATTAACATATATTGAAAAAAGTAATGGACCCAATATTGATCCCTGAGGAACACCTCTGCTCAATGCAACTGTTTGAAAGCTTTCATTTAAATATAAAAAAATAAGATTTGTAGACAATACTGAGAATTAAAATTGCTCCCTGACTTTACTGCAGAGAATATTATGGTTGACCGTATCAAACGCTTTGGAAAAATCTAAAAGAGTGAGAAAGGTCATACGTTGTCATCTACGGCTTGTCTGATTTCTTCCACCACATTTATTAAAGCAGTGGTGTAGCTTTATTTAGGACAAAATCCAGTTTAGTTTGGACTATTACTGTGAAGCAATGTTCGCATCTGAGAATTCATTATCCTTTCAAGCATCTTAGATAAAAATGACAGGATAGTTATTGGTCTGAACATCTAGATGACGGTTAACTCAACGACTTTATGTTGCACATACAAGAAAAGGATGGCGTATATGACATATAATTTAACAAATTATTTCAAACACTATAAACACTCGAAATTGAACTAAATTATTTAGATCTAGATTTATTGGTTAAAAGAAAATCGCTGTACATATAAGAGCAAAACACTTATAAATAGTACAGGTGGCAAGTAAACATATTTAGAAACAAAGATTTCAAGAAGACTTACTAATGAGGAAAGAACAGAAAAGATACGAAAGAAATTTAATATACGAGTAACGGTTGGGCCATAGGTTATTTTGACACTGACAGCTGTTTCTCGCTCGAAATCTTGACAGAAAGTCAGTATCATATCTCCGCGGAACGAAATGAGTCACATTATGCTTCAACAACATTGGAAAATATTGAAAACGTATTTCCAAAGTGAGTGCTGTGTAGCCCAAACAATGCGTTTTTTGAAAATAAGTTTTGGCCGAAATGAAGCACCCACCGCGCCTGCTGTACGCAAGTTTGTGCAAAAAGTTCGTGAGACTGGTATGCTAGTGGACAACACTCATGGTCCCCGTCGTCGTACGGTGCGCACAGACGAGAATGTGGCTGCTGTAGCCGAG
Source organism: Brachypalpus laphriformis (assembly GCA_945910035.1). NCBI lineage: Eukaryota > Metazoa > Arthropoda > Insecta > Diptera > Syrphidae > Brachypalpus > Brachypalpus laphriformis. Next base: position 45,090,867 of record OX246756.1, read on the forward strand.
AGTGTGAGACTCAATTGACGAACATCAACTCGTCATCGATCTCAACAGCCCTCAAGCCTGAGGGGAATTCTGCACAAAGATCTGGGATTATTCGCTTACAAGGTCCAATTGATTCAGCAATTGAAAGCGCACGACCATCCGCTTCGTTATCGCTTCACAGTTTGGGCCTTAGAGCAGCTTGAATTGGACGACGATTTTGGGCGAAAAATCATCTTTTCTGACGAGGCACATTTTCATCTCGGCGGCTACGTTAACAAACAAAATTGCCACATCTGAGGCTCGGAAGCCAATGCATCCACAGGGAGTGACAGTTTGGTGCGGATTGTAGGGTGGTGGCATCATTAGACCATTTTTCTTCGAAAATGAGGCTGGGAACAACGTTTCGGTCAACGGTGGGCGTTACAGAGCCATGTTAACGACTTTTTTTTTTTTATTGAAATTGAAGACATAGATTTGGACGACATCTGGTTCATGCAGGATGGCGCGCCATGCCACACAGCCTATGCCACAATCGGCCTTTTGCGCACCAAATTCCCAAATCGTGTTATCAGCCGTCTTGGCGATGTCAATTGGCCGCCTCGGAGCTGCGATTCAACCCCTTTGGACTTTTTTTTTGTGGCGAACCGTGAACGACCGATGTTATGCCAACAGTCCGGAAACGATTCAAGCACTTAAGGCCAATATCATCCAAGCAATCTGTGAGCTACAGCCCCAAAACATTCAACAAGGTCTTGGAAAATTGGAGTGATAGAATGCGCTACTGCGAAGCCAGCCGAGCGGGCGCCGTGGCGTAAGTCGGATCACTATGCATGAGATTCCAAGTTCGAATCCCAGAAAACACCAAAAAGTTTTTTCACGGTCCCACCTCTCGCGAGCGTCTGACAAACATACGAGAGTATCCGCCGTTCGGATTCGGCATTAAACTGTAGGTCCCTTCCATTGGTGTGAAAAATATAACGCACACAACATGAGTGGTTGCGAGAAGCTAGGCCCTGGCACTTTAAAGAGCTGTTGCGCCAAATATTTGTTTTGTTTGAAGCCAGCCGAGGCAGCCACTTAAATGACGTCGTGTTCCATAATTAATGGGAATGTTTGCTCTTACTAATAAAGCCATAATACATGGAAAAAATTTCATTTTGTTCATTTTATTGCATTTTTAAAAAGAAACTTGTAGTTGGCCCACCCGTATACACCAAGTAGACTAAAATAAAAAAGAAAGGCAAAAGTGTAGTAATTTCAGTTAAGAAGCGTAATGAGAAAAACACGACGTTGGAAATTGCCTATATTCGATTATAGACGTTGAGGCAGATTCTTGCAAAAACGAACAGCATGAATAAAAAACTGCCTGCGAGATGTCAAACAGGTATGTACAGATCGTCTTATTGTAATACAACGGTTGGACCGAGAGAAGGAGAGTTTGTTGAAAAGATACTCTGGTTGGTGTCTGTGAATAATCTTGAAGAGCAAGATACAAGATCGATAGGAAAGCATCAAAATCACAACCAAGAAGTTTGCGACGTTCTACTGAAACATAATCATATCTACTTCTTCTTCCTTTTATCAGCGAGGTTATGATCCGAAAATAAGGGATCATAACCCTCCCACTTCACCGCATATCTACTGATCCGCCTGTGGGGTTCGCTTATTTGACCTCAGAAAATATCGGTAAATAAACATAATCATATTTACGAAGATTGAAAGTATAGCGAGCAGTCGAATTAACTGGCTTTTTTAGGATATTAACTGCGCGCCACCCAGCGAAGCCGCGGCGGACATTTGAATGATGTTATATTCCATACATAATGGCAAAAATGGGCCTTCTAAATAAATAAAAAATTTCAATGATATCTCACTCACAGTTTGTTTTATTTAAATTTAAAGATAGGAAACGCTTAATGGAAAACCCTTTATTCTATATGAGTGCAGTATAACTCAATAGACGGAAAGTTAGAAGGACATGATGGATGCTTAGAGATATGAATCATTTCAGATTTTTCAGGATTAAGTATGAGTGCATTTCGTGTAGACCACTTCGTAATAGAGCGTAGATCATCATTCGTTTTTACTAGAGAATCTTCCATCATTCCAATCGGAAGCTTAGGTAAAGCTGCACATCGTCCGCGTATATGTGGAAATTACATGAAAGTCATTAATGAACATGGTAAAAAAAGTAAAGGGCCAAGTATAGATCTTTGCGGGACACCACGGTTAACAGCACGGAAGGATGAAATATTGGAATTTTTAGAAACAGCTTGAAGACAGTTAGTAAGATATGAGTAAATTAGCTTGTTAGAAGGAACAGAAAAGTTAAATTGAGAGGACAGTTTATTACAGAGAATTAACGGATTTACACAATCGAAATCTTTCGAAAAATTAAGCAAGAGTTGTGTCCTTATCAATAGCCTGCCGAATGTCATTAGATACTTTTAATAACGCTATTATGCAACTATGTCCTGATCGGAAACCTGATTGCATGACTGCTAATAACTTTTTGCTTTCTATGAATTCTTTAGGAACAACTGTACCCATCCTTCCAGACAAGGATAATCTAGGTACACCAATCGCTACTTGTAGATTTAAATTCAAGCTAGATGCAATCGAAAGAACAAATCTTAGGTGGACAAGTGGTACAACAAGTCTGCCGACTAAGCAGATTTGGCACAAATTGGATCTGAAACGCTCTAAGAAATTGATCTCTCTCAATCGATTGCATATTGGCTCTATTATAGGTGTAACTACAGGACACTGTCTAATAGACAAGCATGCAACAAGACTTGGCATATATTCAAATGATTAGCATTCCAAGAAATTTATTAACTTCTCAAAAAATAGAACCAGAGACATTCTATCAATGAACAAACAGAATGCTAAGATCCTTACTGACTTCCTAACTGGACATTCCTCTCTCAATTACCATCTCAAGAAAATGTGCCGTGTTCAATCGGAAACGTGCAGTCTCTGTCTTGAAAACACCGAAACAGCCCATCACATACTCTGTGATTGCCCGGCCATAGCCAGACTTAGGCTAAAGCACTTTAATAAACGCGTTACATCACCTTCTGACGTCACCTCTTCTTCAGCTCCAACTATTCTTATCTTCATTAATGAACTTGATTTCAGCTAGTTGACAAATTCAAAATCAATTAACCAGGGGATAGCACAAAAGATCTTTTTAGGTAGCAGTGCTCCAGGGGTCAGTCTCTGCCTTCCTCCCCTTCTACCTCAAAAAAAAAATAAAAAAATTTTCAAATGATTTTTGCAGAAGCTGCATGGACGAAGGAGAGGAAAAAACCATTCCTTACCTTCTTTGTGTGTGTCCAGCTCTCTCTCATAGAAGGAAGCTTCACCTAGGAGCTTTCTATTTTAACGATTTAGGCGATCTGATAGATTTAAACATCAGGAGCCTCCTTCGCTTCATCTGAAGCTCTAATTGGTTCTAACGAGTAGGCTGGGATTACATGATCCTTCGTGGTACCACAACGGACCTTCCTTGATCTATGTGTGTTGGCGTAAGTTGGCAGCCACTTCAACCTAACCTAACCTAACATATGAATTCTTTAATTTGGCGACTTAAGATTGTTTCGAAGACTTTGGAAAGGAATGGAAGGATGGCGATAGGTCTGTATTCCGGAACGTTTCTTTTATCGGCATAGGTATGATCTTGGCTTTTTTCCAGATGGTAAATTTGAAGCCTACCTGTCTTATATTTTATCAAATTAATATTTAACAATTGCAACATTCAAGTGCTCTACTAAAATGTCAATAAAAAATAAGCTGTTCACAACAGCAAGTTCACAGTACTACAACTAGCACCCCCAGTATAACATCGCAGAATCATAGCTGCTTCTGCACAGCCAATTAATACCTTTATCGAATGTAACAGTGAACATATTGAACATCCAACAGAATTTATGCTTAAAAAAGTTACGAATACGATAAGATGCTATATACACTTTTTAGCTCAGTGAAAAAAAAAATTCTGAATCTAAGCAAAGAACCTTAACGGTAATCAATTACTAACAACCTTACCTTGGAGCTGTTTACACACAATTTTTTATTTGCAGAAAATTAAACCAATCTCCTAATTGTCATCAAATTTGCAAGTCCCTACAGATTGACATTTCACACCTGTCAAAGTGGTATTGTGTTAGAAGATCTATCCGTAAAAAATATCTTAAAAGACAATCGAATAATTGCTAATTTGTGGTACTAAGTGTGTTGCAAGATTGACGCTTTTAAATTAAAAGTACAATTCGAGTAAGTCCTAGCAGTTAAGACTTTTGTTCGTTAAGTGCAAATTTAACCTCAATTAATGAGCAAAGGAGGACTACAAGAGACTTCCCCTGATCAAATCAATTGCGAGAAAAGACGCTCTACAAAAACCGCAGGTGATATGGCTGGCGAAAATAGATCGGGCATCAGTGTAGAGCAGTTGAGAGAGATTCTGGATGTAAAAAAATAAAGAACTCACAAAGGAGCTTGTGTCGAAGTCAGACTTTTAGCTGCTTTATACTGAATTGACAGGGCTGAAAGCATACTGCAACCAGATTTCCGCGAAAGTTTTGCACCTAGAAGCTCGTAACAAACTCCTTGAGGAACAGATTGACAAACTTTTCCAAAAAACCACCGAGACGAACGTAGTCGTACACCTTCTGGCTGATTCCAACCTCGACCTAGTTGAAAAGGCGAAGTCTGTCTGCGCAGGTCTTTTGAACAAAAACGATGCAAACACCGACATCGAAACGGCATATACCATTAGCAGGCAAGATTAGCCTACAGCAACATTGATCGTCAAAATGAAATCCAGAAGCTCTGTTATTAAAGTAGTTAAGAATTCGAGAAAACTAAGAGGCACCAAAATCAGTGTACACAAAGAAATTACTTCAAACTATGAAATTTCTTCGCACAAAGCAACCGAAAACGAATACTGTGTTTAGAGACGACACGCTATACGTGGGTGGTAAAATGTTTACCTGGGACTTATCGGAGGGGCGCAGTATGGCAACAAGGATATTACGAAGGAATTAAAAGAATTATTTAGAGATATTCCCCAATATTTATTAAAGCCGGCGAATGGATTCCAGAATGTAAATAATGTATGTGAAACATCAATGTCATTCGGAGTTGATAGTGGAAAAAGACAATATTTTACTAAAGGTTCAAGCACAAGCAAGAAAACATCCGCTGTAAACTTGAGTGGTCATGCAAGTGGGAGTTCAAAGGAAGCGCTTAATTGAAGGTTACCCGTCTTTTAGAAAAACATAGCAGGATTAAAAAATAAACTAGTTTTTGTTGAATTTTTTAATTATGTACAGCAATTCGATATACCATATTTGTACTATTCGAAACTTATTTAACAGATTATGAAGAAATTAGATATAAGAACTTTTTTAAGTAATACGAGCTGATATGCATACCTGCGGTCAAATCAAGCCTGTGTGGAAGAGCGAGTGGGGGTGAACTCTTTCGATATAGGAAGAAGCTTGAAGAAATATCAGCTGAATTTAAGAGGGTAGAAGAAAATTACGTAGTAAAACTTAGAATTGATGTCAACACTCTCTTCCTAGTGCCGATATATACTCCTGGGGCGAATACACTTTTCTGCGAAGAACTGCATGCTCAGTCATAGATTACTGCTTTATATCGGGAGATTGGTACTCCTACCTTAGTGCCTTTCGAATAGGAATGAAAATGTTTTCGGACCATATGCCCTTAGAAATCTCGTTCAAGGTTAGCGGCAACCTGAATGCAGCAAGCACAAACTCACTCGAACTACTGCCCAAGTTAAGATGGAAAGATGAATTTCAAGACCAATACAAAATAAACCTCAATTTAGAACTCGGAATTTTGAGAGAAGCCGGTAGACCACCACGAATTGAATACCTAACTATGGTAATTAGGAAAGCCGCTCAATCAACCCCACCATCTAGACCCAACAGTAAAATGAGGAAGCAAAAATGGTTTGATAATGAATGCATGCGAGCCAGGGACACGTCGTTTTCTTTTCTCAATTTCTGTATGCAATAGCAAATAAAAGGTTTAAGAGCATTTGCCATGCAAAAAAGTTAGCATTTGACCAACAGAATATTGCGTTATTGAATAGATCGCGATCATCAGCAGATTTTTGGAAAGCAGCTAAGCTTGTGAGCGGAAAGTGAAATACGATCGCTTCAGGCTTACAAGCAGAGCAGCTAAAGAAGCACTTTGAGACCCTTCTCAATGCAGTACAAATATCGCCAGCTTTTCAATATGCAGCCCCTTCGTGCGTCGACGAATTCTTGAATGCGCCAATCACAGCAGCTGAAATAGAAGTTGTTATCGAAAAGTGTAAAAAGAACAAAGCCCCAGGAAGCTACCGTATTCCGTTCGAGTTTTATAAGAATTGTACGCCTGAATTTCTTTTAGTGCTAACCGAGGAATTCAACCGAATATTCGAAACTGCAGATGCTCCTAAAACTTTTCAAAATTCGATCATTTTCCCTCTGCACAAAAAGGGGGATTACAACAATCCAGCTAATAACCGAGGAATATCTTTTTTGAATACCACCAAGTTGTTTGTTGGTGTGCTATTTAATAGAATTATACAGTGGGTGAAAAAAAAGGGTTTCAGGCAAAATTATTCCACTATTGATCAAATATTCGCACTGGTAAACATAGCAGGGTCTTATAAGAGGAAACATAAAAAGTTATATGCCTTCTTCGTTGATTTTCGTGCGGCTTTTGACTCTATAGCACGTGAGGCTCTCTTCTACAAGCTTTACAGATACGGCATATCAACTAAGGTCATCACAGTATTGAGAGCTATGTATGAAAACAACATAACATGTGTCTGGGATGGAAGCAACCTATCAGAGGAATTTAATACAATGATGGGGGTGAAGCAAGGATGCGTATTGAGTACACTGCTATTCATTCTATATGTAAACAGCATAACAGATCACGTTAAGGGGGGGATTGAGATAAGCCAAATTATAATACCAGCTCTCATGTTCGCAGACGACATCGTTTTCCTCGCAGATGCGGTGGAGACTTGGCGATTATTGTAAAACTTCGAATTTATCGGTAAACCTATCAAAGTCAAAGATCATGATATTTAGGGACAGTGGTGGCAGATACTCCCGGAAAGAAATGTCGAAGTTCCAAGGAGAACTTATTGAGATTGTGCGGGAGTACAAATATCGTGGTGTCTTGATTATGCCTAGCTTAAATATGAGCAAGCACCTTCAAAGTAAATTAGCCGAAGCGAAAAGGGCAATTTGTTCAGTTTGGGGTTGTTGCATCAGCAATAAAAACGTCAATCATGACTCGAAGCAGAAAATATTCCGTGCTACTGCTGCATCCATCCTATTTTACTCTGCGCAAGTATGGGGATATGGTCTTCGCTATTTCATCAGGATAGTTTTTAAATTGCCAAGTAGTTCACCTTATTACATGCTTTATTTGGAGACTGGATTAGCACCCCTATTTCTGGATACTCTTAAACTGCATCTCGACTATGTGGTAAAAGTCCTGGGGATGAAACAAGGCAGGATACCCAAGATACTGCTCAACCATATGTTGCTTAATGGAGGAAAATGCGTTCAGAGCTCGGAAAACCTAGCATCGCAATGCGACCTCAATCTCCTAGTTACACCAGGTGAACAGTTGATCCCATTGAAACACAAATTCTACAAATTACGAGAGAAAACAGGCCGTAGCATCTTTGAAAAGTTTGTGAATAAAGCCCAGTCATCGCAATACAGGGCCTATTATAGCAGATTAAATTAAGATTTGCAGTATAGAACTTATTTCCTGACGAGTTACTCTACTGATATGATAAGCACTATCTTCAAAATAAGAGGCGAATTGTTAAGCTTAAATTTTATACCGCACCGCCCAGAACTTCCACTTCTGTGTAGCCTCTGTAGTCGCAAGGAACGAGAGGACGTGTTCCACTTCATCGCTATATGCCCCATCCTCAAAGAATTCCGCTACAGTTTCTTTGGAGCACAGGAACTCACGGTTGATGAATTGATAAGCATCTTAAACGGCAACCGCGGCTGGAATCCATTGTACAACTACGTAACCAACGCACTACGCTACAGAAAATGCATTATAGATGAAAACTTTTAGTAATAAACATAAAATTGGTTAAAACCATATACTCGTACAAGAGTAACGAAATAGAAAATTTATTTTGTCAATCTGGTAGACGGCCTTAAGCCAAACCATATAGACTAAGGATTCAAAATTGTTAACAATCTCAGTTAAACTAACTAACTAACTAATGTAAGTCCGTACACTTTAATTCCATAAACATTGCAACTGTTTATATACGAATAACTTAAACAAATAGGCTACTTGTATTTTGACTCACATAGATTAAGTATTCGTCATATCGCAATTAAACTGTTGAACAGTGACCCTGATTGTATTCACGATTTTTTAATTTTGTTTGACATTTGGTAGGGGGATTATAAACTTCAAATTTGACATATAAGACACTTCATGTGTCATAATTTGTTATATGAATCAACTAAATTGTTAAACAGTGTTTCTATTGTATTTACGAATTTCGAAAATGTGTTGACATTTACTGGGGACTGTAAACTTTAATTTTAACATTATTGTCACCTTAGTGTATTTTTTTCTTTTTCTCAAAAACTTTAAAAATATTTTTTTATTTTTTTTTCTTGTAACTTGCTTCCTCACCTTGACATTCCGTCGGGACTTGGTGTTCCGTATTGGTCTCGACTTTCATGTATCCTTCTTAGAGCTTCCTGTTCACTAATGGTTGCCGTCGGCAGATCAGAATGTCCTCTCAGCATTAACCTTTGATCTTTAGCGTTCTCCGCGTCACTTTGATTCTTGGCCAGTAGCGCATCGATGCAAAATGATTTCTTAACAGGGACAACTGGTGGCGGAGATGTCTGTGTGAATTGTCCCGGCAAACGTCCCATGTATCCCTGATGATGATGGTAACTGTCATATCCGGAATCACGCATTTCCGTCGGCAACTGGACCACAGCTGGGGGAGGCAAACACCCGCCACCTATCATAGCCGGATGAGGAGGTTGCGGCGGCGGTGGTGGTAAAGGTCGTATTTGCGCTTGTTGTTGCACTAACGGCAGTGGTTGATTGCTATCCACCGGCAAGGGGCTAAGCGTGTAATTACTCTGTGGTGAGTTCGCCGACTGAGGTGAATTAATTGGACGCGGTGGCGATAGCGATGCACTTGTATTATTATCACTTTGATAGTCCTGACCGAGTGGGCTCGGGTGGTTGTTGCTGGTTAGAAATCGCGATATGTGTTGCTGTTGCACTTGAACACTTGACATTCTGATTCACTGTATATGGTCACTTTTTCTCCACACTGTTTATACACAGAATGTATTTGAATTTCTATTTTTTTTTATTGTCACTTAACGAATAGCGGGGCATTAACGTCCATTCACGACAACAGCGCGTTCCGAACTGTGATAAACTTCGCGTTCTAATGTCGCATATATCCATGGTAATCTTTCACACCTCACTGTACACGCATGGGTAGTAATCGTTAAACAACTACAACCATAGAAACCCGTTTTGTCACAACCTCTCGACGGAGATAAGATGGAGTCGCATCGGTGTATCTACAGATACTGAGAGTATCTAGACAGAGAGGCAACTACAGCGCCCAATGAAGGCGTGGCTGAGTGGTAACTCAAAATGAAGATTGGATATCAAAAGTGGGTGTGGCATAGTGTTTGTATGGATGGAGTGGTGGTGAAAAATCTCGTCAAACGAGAGGTGTAAGTGTTCCACTCTCCAACTACAGATTGCCGCCTGCCAGTGGTGGTAGGGATAATTGGCGATTATCGGGTGAATACGGCGACGAACTCGAACTCGACCTACCACCCTCGTTGTCATCGTCATCCTTATCGTCGTCCTCGTCTACGTTGATGTCAACCCATACCGGTTGAGCCCTTGTAAGGTGGTTTTTTCCAATTACCGTAGAGGGTGGAAATTTGACTTTAAATGGCGTAAAATTTCATTCCTCTCTGGATGGGGTGGGTGATGGTTTGTCTTCAGTCTCTCAGGGGGTGGTAAGGATAAAGGTACGATTTGTGTAATATTCATGTGCGCTCCTTTCTCTCGAAGAGAAATGCACAAAGTCCATCTCATTATTGTCCATTTGTTTGATTGTTTGAACTGTTTTTGCTGGACGAGTGGGTTGGCAGGATGTTCGTCCTTTTGAATATGGAGAAACTAGTTGTAGCAGTGTACTGGGGAAAAAATGTAAATTCCTGGTAATATCCACTTTCGGGAGGGTAAGTGGCAATCAATTTGTCGTATGCGAACGATTTGAAGATTTTATTTCATTTGATTTTTATTTTTATTTTATTCTTGTGGCTGCCAATGGATGTGGGAGTCGGTTTGGGATACAAGATATACTGCACAGATACAAGCAACGAGCATCCATAGGTCTTGTGTTTTTGCAGAAGAATGGCTTTTATCGATTGCGTGTAGTTGATGTGCGGTAGATGAAGGAGTGGCATTGGATTTTATTGTTCGTTAAATGGTAATGGGATACATCAGAGACCGATAAACATTCAGTTAAGAGGTGGTTAATCGATAATTATATATCTACTAGTTTGATGCTGCTCAAGTTATTTTTATTGGATTCATGCTTCGAGGTCTTGACACTTATTTTATCACAATTATTCAACTCTTCCGACTAGCATGAGATTTTGCTAAAACAACATCAATTTTGTGCACCAGCAGGGGGTTTGGGTGATTCCATTTGTAAAGCGATTACTTTCTTAAAATCGAAACGGTGCTTCCTGGATAACTATCTGATAGCGACATGGCAATGAGCATTATGCTGAGTCTTGCTTGGATCTGCGCAGACACATCTGGGTGGACTTCAGCCATACAATCATGTATTGACTGAAAGATGCGACTCAGAAGTCTATCAAGAACTTGTGAGAACGAGAACTTGCCGCGCAGGAATTCTCTCGATGGAATCAACCGATGCTAGACGATACCTCACATAAGATCACTTTCTTAGATCGAATGTCCCCTTGTGCATCGTAAAGCCATCGTGTTTTGGGGATCTGCATTGCGATTGACCTAGTAATTACTAATTGCTCAAATGATGGTCCAGTAGGGCAACAATGTAGTTCTTGATGATGTGGTTGCTTTACCTCCTTGTGGTGGTCCCAGCTGACCTTGTGTATAAATCCACATACGTATGGGCTTACTTACTTACTTAGGTGGCGCTACAGTTCAGGAAGAACCTGGGCCTCAACCAACAAGCCTCTCCATTTAGCTCGGTCTTTAGCTAATTGCCTCCAGTTGCGCACACCAACTTGGTCGCGGTCCCCTTGAACTTGTACGCGCTACCTATGGCGAGGAGATCCTCTACTGCGTCGTCCCTCTGCCGCTTAACGATGATATCCATTCGCTCTACATGTCCTCGCCATCTCAAACGTCCAATACGCAGTTTTTAGACTAAGTCGATGCCGGTGTACAGCTCGTATAGTTCGTAGTTGAATCTTCTCCTCCAAAACCCGTCAATGCAAACGGGACCGAAAATCTTACGAAGAATTTTTCTCTCGAAACGACCAAGGATATCTTCATCCTCTTTTAATAAAGTCCATGTTTCAGCGCCGTAAAGCAGGACTGGGATGATCAAGGTCTTATATAGAGTCTCCTTAGTTGTTCGAGATAGGGCTTTACTGTTGAATTGCCTTATAAGCCCAAAAAAACAGCGATTGGCAAGAGTTATTCTTCGATTGATTTCTGCGCTGATGTTGTTCTCAGAGTTTATAGCAGAGCCAAGGTAGACAAAGTCCCTTACTACCTCGAAGCTATAGCTGCCCACTGTGACGTTTTGTCCAATTCGTCGGTGTTGGCTTTCCCTTCTTGTTGACAGCATATACTTAGTTTTGCCCTCGTTTATCGCTAAACCCATTTTGGCCGCTTCCGCCTCAATGCTTGCAAACACACCGGTGACAGCCCGCTGAGTTCTTCCGATAATGTCTATATCGCCGGCGTATGCAAGCAATTGTAAAGACTTGTGATAGATTGTGCCTCCAGTGTTGGCTTGTGAGTTCTGCACAATCCGTTCAAGTACAATATTAAAGAAGTCACATGACAGCGCGTCACCTTGTCTAAAGACTTTTTTCACATCAAAGGTCTCGGTGAGATCATTACCGACCTTTATGGAGCAGCGAGCGTTCTCCATCGTCATCTTGCACAGACGGACAAGTTTGGCAGGGATGTCAAAACTAGACATGGCTCTATTAAGCTCTTCTCTGTAGATGCTGTCATAGGCGGCCTTGAAATCGATAAAGAGGTGGTGAGTATCGATTTGGAATTCTTGGGTTTTCTACAGGATCTGCCGAAGTGTGAAGATTTGATCGATGGTGGACTTTCCTGGGCTGAAACCGCACTGATAGGGTCCAATCAGGCTGTTGATAAAAGGTTTCAGGCGTTCACACAATATCGCAGAAAAGATCTTGTACGCGATGTTGAGGAGACTGATGCCTCTATAATTGGCGCAGTTGCGGGGGTCTCCTTTCTCTTGATCAGGCAAACGATGCTGAGGTTCCATTCATCAGGCATAAACACGTCTGACCAAATCTTAGAGATGAGTTGGTGTATGCACTCTACCAATTCATCCCCATCTGCCCTGAAAAGTTCGGCCGGTAAGCCGTCAGATCCAGCAGGCTTGTTCGATTTTAGCTGGGATATTGCTATCCTCACTTCGTTTTGGTCAGGTGGACGGAAATTTTGACTATCATCGTCTATGTTGAATGGTTCATTCTGCCTGACAGCGGGATGTTGGTCTTCGTCGCCATTATACAGTTTGCAGAAGTAGTTTTTCCATATTCTCAGCACCGACTGTGATTCTACTACGAGGTTTCCATTTTCATCTCTACAGGTTTCTGTACGCGTATTGCTTCTCTGACACGTTTTCTTTACCTTTTGGTAAAACTTCCGTACATGGTTCCTGGAGTATAAACTCTCGGTATTCTCAAACGCGCGCTTCTCATGCTCTTTCTTCTTCTTCTGGAGAAGCCAATATTCTTCCCGTCTCTTCTGCTCGTAGAGCTCAGGAGCAGCTCTCGTCTTCCTTTGCAGCGCCGCTTTGTATGCCTCTTGTTTTGCTGCATACACTCGGCGGCATTCTTCATCAAACCAGGGGTTTCGCGGTGGTGGACGAGGGAGACCCAGCACATCAGTCGCGGCGTTTCTGATGGCATGTTGGCAGCGTTGCCACTGGTCTTCGGCACTTGATGCTGGCGGCATAGGGGTGATTGAGAGATTTCGAGATACGCGTTCAGCGAAGAGTCTGGCTGTCTCTTGCGATTGTAGCTTTTCGACGTTAAATTTTCTCACAGTGATTCTTCTTTGTTGCTCAGAGTTTGGGATATCCGCATTCGTACCTTGGCTACAACAAGGTAATGATCCGAGTCTATGTTGGCCGCTCGGAAGGTCCGGACATACAGAATACTGGAGGCATGCCTTGCGTCGATCGCAATATGATCAACATGGCTGATCGTTACATGATCATTGGACCGCCATGTCTGCTTATGAATATCGAGATGAGGAAACCATGTGCTTGCTATGGTGACATTTAGCTCCACAGTGAAATCAATTAGCCTTAGTCCATTGTCAGACGTGGTGTCGTGTTGGCTATGCTTACCGACTGCCCTACCAAAGACGTCCTCCTTTCCTATTTTGGCATTAAAATCGTCCAATACGATTTTTACGTCGTATTTAGGACATTGCTCGTAAGAAACACTCGGGGCAGGGTCCTTCTTTTTCGTCCTTGGGGGCATGAACACATATTAGGCTTATGTTAGCGAATTTAGCCTTGATTCGGATAGTCATAATACGCTCGCTAACGTGTCGGAAGCTTAATACTTCTTGTCTAAGTCTGCCGCTATAACAAATCCGCATCCGAATAAGCGTTGCCTTCTGCTTTGCAGCAATCACCGTAGTAGATGTCACAGTTTTTCATCCTCTCTTTGCCCGGCCCATCCCATCGCACTTCGTGGATGGCGGTAATATCTGCTTTATAGCAGTCTAGGGCCTCTGCTAGTTGTTCGGCTGCACGTGGTCTGTAAAGGGACAGAACATTCCACGCACAGATCCGAAGGTCGTTGTCCTTATTTCATTTGCCGGGGTCGTCTTTAGTTGAGTCATCCTTATCCGAGGCTTTTGGTTGTTTCGGAACCATCGATTTTTTACGTGGTAGGGAAGTTACCCCGACGGCACAACCCCGAACCTGGAGGGCCAGTTCCTTAATTATTCCCCTATGACGAGGGGCCGGGTACACCGGTGCCAGTAGTCCACTACGGGAGTATGAGCGCTGCAGTTGGCCCATTGAGGGCTCCTCCGCCACCATCTCTATTCCAATGTCCTGACCAACATTGGAAATTTTGCCGACCTCTGATCCGAATACGTCGATGCAGCTCGCGCAAGGTATTCACTAAGTTCAACCTATTTGGAACTATAGACGCCACCGTTGACTCCGTCTAGGAAATTCATCCGCTGGCGCCTGGAACAGGAAGAAGTTCTCTATTGAGAAAGCACTCTTCCCCCCTCTCTCATCTGCTGCCGACAAGAATCCGCCAAACGGGGTTGGTTACCCATTTCTTGGATTAAGTTACTAGGCACCCGGCTGTCACCGCGTGGAGGTTGAAAGTAGGAGTTGGTAGACCTCAGCTAAGTGAAAACGCTTATGTTTTCATATGATCGCATGCACTAACGTTTGACCAGCCTTTTTGTGTTGACCTTGATAATTCTTAGCACCGTACGAGTCTCCACCGATTTTACGCTAATCAGCTCGTACTCCTCTTCTTCCCAAGGCGCGATTAATGGCTTCAATGTCCAGTGTATCACAGACACAGAGCAGTATCTCCTTCATTTCCAGAGCGCTTTTTAAATGATTTCCCTCTACTATACAGTAGTCTTGAAGAGTTATCTACAACTTTTTCCATCGTCTCCACTGTGTCGGAATATAACTTAGAGCAAGACTGCTTTCTTAACCGCTTGTGGTAGCAGATTTAATTGCAAAAACGCTGGTGTAATGCAATTCACGCTTGCTGACTATTCTACTTCTGGAACAAATAGCTACTGATATTTCTCAATCTTCTCTCCGAGGTCTTGATATGTTGGTCCTGGGGCGAACGTGGGCGCCAGCCTTCGCGCATTGGTTGGTGTATCGGACCACTGCGCGTAAGATTCAATGTTCGAATCCCAGAAAACACTAAAAAGTTTTTTTTCTCGCGAACGCTTGACAAGTATCCAAGAGTATTGTTTTCATGAGAAAGCTTGCCAAAACAAAATAAAAATTGTCCTTCGGATGCAGTACAAAACTGTCGGTCCCATCTATTCGTGCGAAGAATATAACGCGCTGCTTAGTCATAGGCCCTTCATGGGCTTTTTTTTGGCGTCGGTGGTGAAAATCTTTTAAAGATGAAACTGAGCCCGTACTCAGTGACAGTGTGGGATTTCCACCCACTTCCATTCTACCTTTGGTCCTCGCGGAACTGCCGTTAAGCATTCCATCACGAGGGGGGACTTTAGCCTTAGGCGCTTGGCTCGTTCGTGCTGGCAGCCTCTTGCGTTGCATTTCGTTGTCGCTCCTGTCTTCGCTGCTCGTTCATAATGGTTGCATCAGTGTCGCTAATTGTTTCCCAGGCATCTTTCCTTCTCATCATCTGTCTAGTGATGTTGCCTTGGTTTAGATCTTCACCCAGTTTGTTCACCAGCAGGTGCCGGCCTTCATAGTATCGTGGCCAATGGAACGTGATGTGTTCCGCATCCTCGACTGCTTCCATGCATGTTGGGCAACTGGGGTTGTCGTCTAGGTAGGCTGAGAAGCAACCATGGCTAGTAAGTATCTGGATCAGGTATCCGGCTGGCATGGTATTTTCACTTCTTTAGCCAGAAGGTCGATTGAAACCATGCCACCCACTACACATACCACGTCGTAGGAGGTTGTTTCGAAGGTGCTACATATTCTCAATGCATTGATTCGCTAAGCAGTCTCCGTCTCCCTTCTGTATGACTT
Organism: Brachypalpus laphriformis; assembly: GCA_945910035.1. Taxonomy (NCBI): domain Eukaryota; kingdom Metazoa; phylum Arthropoda; class Insecta; order Diptera; family Syrphidae; genus Brachypalpus; species Brachypalpus laphriformis. The sequence goes on from OX246756.1 coordinate 45,106,915, forward strand.
CGTCTTCATGACACAAGCCCATATTTGGGAGCCGTAGAGCATTATTGATGCCGCCACTCTTGCTAAGAGAAGTCTCCTCTTGTAATTTGGTCCGCCGGTAGGTAGGGCAGCCGTTTCCTTTGCTGCTTCTCAGTTGCATATTGCAGCTCTTCATAGGCTTTTTTTTACGCTGGGAGGTGGTTATCTCCAAACGACAAAACTGAGCCAGTACTCAGTAACAGTGTGGGACTTTTACCCACTAACTCCTTCTCTCTTCTTACCCTTTCTCCCTACGGTACCGCCTTTTTGGCATTTTATCGTAGAGGGGTCTCAGACATAGTCGTCATTTGTATTCGTGTTAGTCCTGTTGGACTCTCCCTCACGTTCCAATATGCTTAATTTGCTCATGATAGTTTTGGCAATTTCAGTCGCTGCATCCCAAGCTTTTTGGCTCTTAAGCATTCCACCAACCATGTTTTCGGGGGTTAATGCCACGCCTAATTTCTGCCTCAGTGTTTCCCTCTCGTCTAGAAACCGTGGTCATCGAAAAAGCACATGTTCGGCGTTTTCAATGCAGTCAACACATCGTGGACAGTAGGGGCTGTCATCATGTTTGTATTTATGCAGGTATAAACGGAAGCATCCATGACCTGTCAGCAACTGGGTTAGGTGAAGCCCTACTTCACCATGCCGTCTTTCTATCCATGGTTTAACCTTATGTATAAGCATATGCGTCCACCTACCCTTTTCGGAGGCGTCCCAACGTTCTTGTCACTCTCCTATGCTCTGTATCTTTTGTGACATCTGTTGGGTTTTGCCGGTTGGAGCAGTTTGTTGTTGTTCTGAGCGTCTCAATTCATATTGTCGTCGCTGCTCTTCTGTCAGGATGTCTATTGGCAGCATTATTGCTATCACACAGGCTGCATCGCTGGAGGTGGTACGGTATGCGCAGGATGTTTCAGTCGATTGTTGCGGCGTAGAGGATTATAGGCGCTATTACTCTGTCTAAAAGTAATATTTGACTGTGTCCAGGGCCTCCTGTATTAGGCATAATTCGTGCAAGAGCAACGCTGGCATTCGCTGCTTTGTGAGACACACTCTTGAGATGCTCCTTGAAGGATAGTCTCGTATCTAGTATGAATCCGAGGTATTTTATGTGGGCCTACGATGTTATTGTGTGTTTTCTTCCTTCTTCCTCCTGCTTATAAGAACCGCTTCCGTTTTATGTTCTGCAAGCGTGAGAGCAGCCGAACTCAGCCAGTTCGGTACGGTCCTAATTGTAGAGTTGCTTAACTGCTCCAGCTCTTCCAGTAGTTTGCCAGTTACGACGATTGTGATTGTGTGTGGTGATTCAGGTTTAAAGATTTCAGTAAAGTACTACAGGCTCCATTCATTACTTCATCAGTTGAACCGATCACAGGAAGCGATCTTCTTATCCGCATAAAATGTATGCAAAACAAATTGATTCTTTGTAATTTATACTCCTTATTGCCTACCCTCATAACGGCAATCTGTCCTAATAGCAGCCTCATTTAAGCTAAATCACCTAGAAAATTTCCACAATTTGCAACAATCAGCAGCGAAAAAACATCGCATATGTTACAACAATTACACCCCATGACACCGCCATCATCCAACAACCAGCAACCGAGTACAATCCTCATTCAGCCACAATAAGTGCAAACACAGCACAGCAGGTTCACGCAAACAATAAACGCTCTATGGTGGCAAACAACCCTTACGACCCTCCCTGATTGTATCGTGTTAATTCATCTGATAAGTGAGCAATAATATTTCGGTCCCCGAAACTACTTCCAAAAATTCGGGATTATTAATTGAATAAATATTTAAGTCGTTTAGATGAATGGTGCTCGCCTGTCAATCGTTGTTATCCACCCCCAGGATTCGCAGGTCCTGCCAGGGGTACGAGTATTTTTGTAATTCCAACTGCAAATATGGCCTTACCTCCCTCTAACTAATCAAGCGACAAGGACGACGTCAGCACTTGTCACAGCCATTTGCCGAATTATGCCTCAGTAAATATCAGAGGGCACACCAAGTGTGTGCGCAGTCTGGCTTAATTGCTATTTAGGTTTCAATTTCTCGAAATCAAAACTAAATCACGGGCAAAATGAAAAATTTTCAATTTTATTAGCGTCTCGAGGAATGCGTGTGTGTCCCTCGGTTGGCTGAAGGAGTTGCTGAAACAACATACTTAAGCACGTTTCCATGCTACGTTCAGGGCGATGAGTGTAGCACAATAGAATATAAACAGACCATTAGAATTGGTTGCTGAGGGCGGGGTAATGAGATACCATTCTCCATCATCAGTGTGGATAAAAATTAGAGTGGCTAACACTGGGCGCACGAACCGGACCAAATCCGTAGACAAAACATCAGACATCTCATTAGTGAAGTTTAAAGAGCTAAACCGAGTACTCGTAGGTATGCAGCCAAGGGTATACGAGTGCAAGTGGAATGGAGAACGTGAATCTATTTTTTTGTTTGCTTTGGAATTGGGATTTTTAACTCAGGACTTTCACTGGCGGGCAGTTGTAGTTTTCTGTGAGTGTGTGCAGATGAAACCCTTTTTTTAAGGATTCTCTTCAGTGGTACAGTATTTATTCACGTAGCTTTTGGGTAAGCTGCAATTAGACGCAACGAGTTTATATTATTTTTTTCTCTTTCAAATAATTAGTCCCAACTCGAACCAACAATATAATGAGTACCTGTGCGCTAGTTTAGTGACTGCTATGTCTGAGGGAAGGCTATACATGCATGTAGGAACTTTTGGTTATTGGAAACCAAGTTATACATACATATCATCGTTTGGGACAGAAGTGTACCATTCAAGGTCATAATCAAAATGCTTGCTCTATCTTCTTATTGGAACTTGCGGGTGAAAGATACCTCGGATAAGGATGACTCAACTGATGAAGATCCCAGCAAACGAAATAAGGACAACGACCTTCGGATCTGTACGTGGAATGTTCTGTCCCTGACCACGTGCAGCCGAACAATTAGCAGAGGCCCTAGACTGCTATAGAGCAGATAAACCACCATCCAGGAAGTGCGATGGAATGGGCCGGGCAAAAAGAGGGTGGAAAACGGGGATTGCTAACGCCTATTCGGATACGGATTTGTTATACGCGACAGACTTAGACAAGAAGTCTTAAGCTTCCGACACATTAGCGAGGTATTATGACTATACGGATTCGCTATCATAAGCCTAATATGTGTTCATACCCCACAGAGGAAAAGGACCCTCCCACCAAAGAGTGTTTCTACGAGCTCCTCGACAAAACATACGAGCAATGTCCTAAATACGACATTAAAATCATATCTGGCGATTTTAACGCCGAAATAAGAAAGGAGGACGTCTTTGGTAGGGCAGTGGGTAAGCAAAGCCTACACAACACCACGTCTGATAACGGACTAAGGCTAATTGGTTTCACTGTGGAGCGAAATGTCACCATAGCAAGCACATGGTTTCCTCATCTCGATATTCATAAGCAGACATGGCAGTCCAATGATCATGTAACGATCAACCAAGTTGATCATATTGCGATCGACGCAAGACATGCCCTCAGTATTCTGGATGTCCGGACTTTCCGAGCGGCCAACATAGACTCGGATTGTTACCTTGTTGTAGCCAAAGTACGAATTCGGATATCCTAAACTGAGCAACAAAGAAGAATCACTGTGAGAGAATTTAAAATCGAAAAGCTACAATCGCAAGAGACAGCCAGACTCTTCGCTGAACGCCTATCCAGAAATCTCTCAATCACCCCTATGCCGGCAGCATCAAGTGCCGAAGACCTGTGGCAACGCTGCCAACATGCCATCAGAAACGCCGCGACTGATGTGCTGGGTCTCGCTCGCCCACCTCCACGAAGCCCCTAGTTTGGTGATGACTGCCGGCTAGTGCATGCAGCAAAACAAGAGGCAGCTTGTGATGAATTGGTAGAGTGCATACACCAACTAATCTCTAGTCCACCATCGATCAAATCTTAACATTTCGATAGATCCTAGAGATAACCCAAGAAGTCCAAATCGATACTCACCATCGCTTTATCGATTGCAAGGCCGCCTATGACAGCATCTATAGAGAAGAGCTACATAGAGCAATGTCTAGTTTTTGCATCCCTGCCAAACATTTCCGTCTGTGCAGGATGACGATGGAGAACGCTCGCTGCTTTATCAAGGTCGGTAATAACCTCACCGAGACCTTTGATGTCAAAAAAGGCTTTAGGCAAGGTGACGCGCTGTCATGTGACTTCTTTAATATTGTACTTGAACGGATTGCGCAGATCAAGCAAAGAATAACTCTTGCCAATCGCTGTTTTTTAGGCATATAAGGCAATTCAACAGTAAAGCCCTATCACGAACAACTAAGGGGACTCTGTATAAGACTCTGATCATCCCAGTCCTGCTTTATGGCCCTGAAACATGGACTTTATTAAAGGAGAATGAAGATAAGCTTGGTCGCTTCGAGAGAAAAATTCTTCGTAAGATTTTCGGTCCCATTTGCGTTGACGAGTTTTGGAGGAGAAGATTCAACTACGAACTATACGAGCTGTACAGCGACATCGACCTAGTCAAAAACTGTGTATTGGACGTCTGAAATGGCTAGGACATATAGAGCAAATGGATACCAATGCTCCGGCCCGCAGAGTCTTCGAATCTAACCCCGAGGAACGACGCAGTAGAGAACCTTCTCGTAGTAGGCGGCGCGCACAAGTTCAAGAGGACCTCAACCAATTTGGAGTGCGCAACTGGAGGCAATTATTAGGGGTGGAAATGGTTTATTGGTTACGTCGTCAATTGTCACGCTAATGGTTCATGGTTCGAATCCTGATGTCAGCAAGCATTTATTTATTTCTCATGAAATATATAAAGTCAGTCCGATCATTTGCGAAAGTTTGTATGAACTATACTGCGAAGGCATAATACTGGCAGCAGTTTGGTCATATGGCTGGACAAACTGTTCGCTGTCTCTCTCTCTCTCTCTCTCTCTCTCTCTCTCTCTCTCTCTCCCTCTCTCTCTCTCTCTCGCTCTCTCTCTCTCTCTATCCATCTATTCTTTTTAACACCCTCACTGTATGTAAACATGTTAAGGGTATTCATAAGCCCTTGAGTGCGCGCGAATTAGAAAAAAAAAAAAATTGTTTAAGACCTACCTAAATGAAGAGGCTTATTGGTTGAGGCCTAGGTTCACCCCGAACTGCCGGGCCAGCTAAGTACGTACGTTTTTTTTTTTTTGTTGCGCCTGGAGGTGCAGGAATCTTCAAAAGATACCAATGGTCGGTACCATTGGTTATTCCCGATTCATATATCTGACAATGCCATCAGTGCTAGTCAGTATATGCCTACGGGCTAAATCTCGCCCCTCAGAGAGATGAGAACCGGCTGCGCGTACTCATAGTAGTAGGAAATTCGTCCCTCTCATTTTTTCATTTTTGTGATGACTACGACTAGTAGTGCCTTAACAAGTAGTTTACGCTTCTGTAGTGTTAATCGCGTTAGGTAGGTCATTACATGCGGTTTTTCCTTACGGCGCTAGGTCGAAAGGTCTTGTTCTTTGTAGTCGGCGCTCAAAGTTTGTCACGTCCATAGTACGGATTATTTCATTATTGCAGTAAACATGAAGACGGGTACGAAGTTTGCGAGCAAAGATTGTTACTTCGTCCCTCATGGTAGTAGTTCCTAGATCTCTGTGAATATCACTATTCCTTATCACGATTGCTCCAAGTATTTTGTTTTGAAATGCTTGCAGTAGAGCCATATTGCTTGGTTTCCGTCCAAGACGGTTTTAGGACTTGCTTATGCAGAAACAGTTTGTTGTATACGCTTAACTTCGAGTATCTACCGAGTAGTCAATACATTTCTCTAAATCTCATTTCGAGCTCCTCGAGCTTCTTTAAAACGTGTGGTTTCCACTTAAGTTTTGCGTCTAGGGTCATATTATATCATAGGATATTTTGCCTCGTTTGCGTACGGTATTTGCACGGAGTTAATGGATATAGGTATGTTGCTTATCTTTCTTAACGTAAAATTGACATGCGTTGATTTTGTCTCATTCAGGACTATTCGCCAGGTTTTTGTCCATTCGCATACTTTGTTCAAAGCTCGTTGGAGTTTTCCCGTGGATGATTCGACTGACAAAATTTAGAGCGCGACGAGCTCAGCTAGTATTGCCACGTTCAAAGAAGAGATCATTTGAACCCTGTAAAAAAGGCAATATCTATGCACGTTCCAAAGACGATGTAGGAAAGGCAGGCCTATAAACGCCTGGATCAGACAAATGCGACGTCATCGGCATTTCATTGGCCTCAGTAACCGAGTGATCCAAAATCGGCAGGCTTGCCGATATTTTCTGAGGTCAAATAGGCGAACCCCACAGGCGGATCAGTAGAAATGCGGTGAAGTGGGAGGGCTGTGATCCCTTGTTTTCGGATCATAGCCTCGCTGATAAAAGGAAGAAGATAAAAGGAAGAAGAAGATTCGACTGACTCATCCGTTACGAGGATAGCAGTGTCGTCTGCGAACGTTGCTACAACGGTCCCTTCAACTTGTGGTATATCTCTTGTGTAGAGCAGGAACAGGATTGGACCGAGGACACTTCCTTGCGGAACACCGGCGTAGATTTCTTAGTACGTAAGTAATCATCCATTTATTGAAATCACAATTTGACGATAAGTTGATTTCGAGAAATGTGCCTGTCAGTTGTCTCCAAAGATCGTGCGATTTGGTGCCTCTTTGACTTAAATATTCAAGACTAAAACTAATCTTTTGTTTTCAACTGATGCCTACCCTTTGTTCATTTTCAAACACAAGTCACTTAACTGATCGACGAGACTCAAAGATCAATGTTCCCGCTCCACACATATCTGTGTTGCGATCAAACATTCTTGTATTTACCTAATAAACAAGATTTTTATCGGTGTGCGCCTCTTCAAATTAGCAACAAACTTGCTAACTGAATTGTATTGCAACGCTAACTACAATAACAGGGAGCGCGTACTCGAACCCCATTAAATTGTTGCATTGCATACAAAAAAAAAATTGAAAATTTTAATCAATTCGCTCATTATCAGCAGACTACAACAGAATAACATGACAAATTTCGTGTTCAGTGATTGCGTCTGACGCCCGTTCGTTCGGTCAACGACGGCGGCCCGCCTGCAACAACTTTAATGCAAACATAAATAATGTATATTCGAACAACTAGTAGATTGCATACTTTGATCGACCCCTAAAGGGAGGGGGAGGGGGGTGTGCTGTCACTGCATTTAATGCCAATTATTTGATTGACAAATATTTACCAATCGATTGCGCTCTCTCCCTCGAATGTGTCAATTGTAATTTATTTTGTTGTAGTTTTTTTTTTAATTGTTTTTTATTTTTTTTTTATTTTTAACTTTAAATGCAGATATAATAAAGTTTCGGATGTATTTGCTTGATAAGTTTTAATATGTTAGCAAATCGATATTTTATTCATTTTATTGTGTAAGTATTTATTTTCAATGTGACAGGAGGGGGAGTGAGTGTCGTTTGGTGGTCATTTGTTCGACTGATGACAGCTGCAACAAAATAATTATTTTTTGTATTTACCATGCACTTGCCGTAAGTAGTTGCATTTTAATTAGGCAAACGATATATTTATGTATACACGCGCATATTGTTAAATCGATGAGATAATTATTAATTTTGAATTTGCTTATTGCACCAGCAACGACAATTGACTTGTGTATAGGGCTTAATCAATTGTCAAATAATTGTGATAATTATCGAGTTGTTATTGATGTTGTCAATTGGACGTAGGTTATTGTGAAATTGGCATACAAAATCGATAAGTCCTAGTAAATTGACATAATAATTCTGTCAGTAATTGTGGAAAAATAATTAAGGCAGGTGCTTGAAAGTAAGCCCAATCGTTCAGCCCTGAACTTGGAGTGTAGAGAGGAATTACAATTTGATTGGGGTGCGAAGAATAGATAAGCTCCTCGCCCTGCACCCTCCCTCCTTAACGAGATCCGATGTCCCGGCAACGTAACAAGCGACATTAGTAACACAATTTTTTGAATGCACACTTAACCGGATCCCAATTACTCAATTGGGTTGAATGGGCTTGAAAACAAAAGACGTAGATACCGAAATGCTGGATTACATGATAAACGACATGGACATAGCGAGAGGCACAGCAGAAGAACAAACTAAAGAAGTCACAAGATCCTTATCCCGAGGATGCGACGCAGCCATGCCACGGAAGGGAAATGGAAATGGAAGAACACCTGTGTACTGGTGGATTGACGACATCGTCAACATGTGAGCAGAATGTTACAGAATGCGGAGGTCCCAGCAGAGAGCCAGAGGAAGAGGACTATGAGGTACTGAGAGAACAGTTTCAGAGGAAGAGATCACAACTCCGCAAGCTGATAAAAAATAGCAAAGCTGAATGCTTCCAGGCACTCAGAGAGGAGCTACAAGATATTCCATGGGGAGGCGCGTACCAAATAGTCATGAAAAAATTAAAGAATAACACGGCAGCTACACCAACTTGCCCGAATACCATGCACTCAATTGTCTGCGCTCTTTTCCCGAGGCAAGATGGATTCACCCTACCACAAGGAGCAGCGGAAGAAACAGAGACAATACCAGGAGTCACAACAGAGGAAGTTTTAAAAGCCGCGGCAACAATACAGAGCAACAAGACGCCGGGAATGGATAGAATCCCGAACTTCTTGCTAAAAGCAGCCATTAAAGCAAAGCTAGAGATCTTCACGCGCAATTTCCCACTACAGTGGAAAAGGCAACGGTTAGTCTTCATCCCAAAGGAAATAAACTACCTGAGCCTAAGACGTACACAATCACGGGAGGAGTTCTCTAAGGGTCAGTGCTAGGCCCAGTCCTGTGGAATACAATGTACGATGGCATACTAAGAACGCGAAGGCCGAGCGGAGTTGAAATCATCGGCTATGCTGATAACACTGCAAAAACGCTAGAACAAGTGTCCGAAAACTGTAGTCAAACAATAAGGAACGTGAGGGCATGGTTACAGGCATCAGGTCTGGAATTGGCAGATCAAAAGACGGAAGCAGTGCTAATAAGTAGCAGAACAACGGTAGAACATCTCACTATACATGTCGGTGAGTAAACCATCGAGTCGCGTCCACACCTCATTTACCTGGGAGTGCTGCTGGACAACAGGCTAAACTTCAAAGACAACCTGATGTACGCAGGCGGGGGAGCCTCTATGGCAGTAGCGGCACTGCCAAGATTAATGCCAAACGTTGGAGGACCCAAGCAGCCAATTAGAAACCTGCTAGCAACGGTAAGCAAATCGATCCTTATGTACGCGTCCCCCAAAGAGGCACAAGCGACGTACCGGAAAACGTACATGAGACGGATGAGAGTTAAGAGTTTGTTGTGCTTTTCGGATGGTGTCCGCGGAGTCAACTAGCGTAACCTCCGGTCGAATGCCAATCGATTTGGAAATAAAAAGTCTGCAGCAACCAGCGGGGCTATACAAGCAGAATGGCAACACAGATGGTACACCACACCTAAAGGAAGATCATCGCCGTAGTCAATGTGGCTAAACACATCCACAAAATAGAATCAGCAAGAAACGAAGCAATCGATGAAATGAAAGACTAGCTAAGAACCGTCAGCTTAGAATTAGCAGACTACAAAACTGAAGCTGTTCTTATAACAAGTCTAAAAGTTGCTGAATATATTATTCGAGTCGGAAATCAGGCTATAAGAACCAAGGAAGCAGTCAAATACTTAGGAGTAATGCTCGGCTACAGGTTAAGGTTTGAAACGCACGTGGAATACTCGAGCAAGAAGGCTTCACTACTGCAGGCAGCTCTTTCTCGAATACTGCCAAACATCGGTGGACCTGGATATGCTAGACGGATTCTACTATCCAGAGTAGTTAGCTCTATATGCTGCACCGGTTTGGGCAGCGGCGTTAGCGCCGATAGAAACACAAATAAAACTATAGGCAATATACAGACTATACGGTTTCCGAACAATACCGGACGAAGCAGCCTGTGTGATAGCCGGAATGATTCCCATCGAAATCCTCGCAAATGAAATGGTAAGGATCTACGAAAGGAACATCGAGAAGAGAGAGAACATCGAGTCATCAAGAAGCAGGTATTGTCAAGAGAATAAAGGAGAAAGAGAAGGCAGCATCACTAGCTATGTGGCAAGCCAGGTAGGATAACAATACAAATGGTATATGGACCTACAAGCTGATCCTCACCATTGAGGTCTGGACCAAGCGAGTGTATGGGGACTGCAACTATCACCTTACGCAGTTCCTATCGGGTCACGGCGGCTATCGCAAGTATTTACACAGATTTGGACATGATAACTCACCTCTCTGTCAACATTGTCCAGACCAGGAGGAAGATACAAAGCACGCAATATTCCATTGCAATCGCTTTACGAAATAGAGAAATAATCTTCCAAGTCCACCATTCCTTATAGACCAAGTGCTACGGTCAGAGAAGAATTGGCTGGAAATTTGTACACTCATAATGAATGTGCAAAAAGAGCTCCGAATAATTGAGAGACCAAGGAGAGCAGAAACAGCAATACAAGAAGCATAGCATTAATTGCTAACCAGCCCCGCGAAGTAATACCTTACGGCAGACCCACGGGGAGAGTGGTAGAAGTGTGCAGGGTGTGGATTAGTACGTAGGCGCATTCCTGGCATCGATTATTCGGGCTTGCGAATCGTGCATATTAGCAGCCTGGGCTATTAGTATCTTTGAAAGATTACTATGTACATCCCTAGGAGCAATGAAAAAAAAAAACCTAAAGGATGATGGACCCATATGCTGATCCCCATCGGAGAGGAATGGATCAGCAGAAAACACGGAGAAGCAAACTTCTACAGGACACAGTTTTCTATCAGGGTTCGGATGCTTTCGGAAATGTCTCACTGTGAAGGCAAAATCCAGAACGCGGAAAATGTTTTGATGGAATGCCGGATGTATACGACGGCCAAAAACATACTGCAGAGAGAAACTGGCGGCCAAGTGACTCCAAGAGGACTAATTACATTCATGCTGACGAGGAATGAAGCCTGGGGCCTCACTCTGTATTGCTCTGTCAAATTCTTGCGAAAGTACTTTGCGATTCTAATCTTAGCCGGCACTCTGTAAGAAAACAGAATCGAATGGAAGTATTGCCAACTGGGGCTACGAAATGTGCGAATCTTGCTTCGAGTATCGAACGCTGAAATGTCACTTTGATGCAAATTTCGTTCCGAAGAATTTTGTGTTTTATTTATATTTGAGAAAGAAAGTTAAATATATGTTATAGAAATTGAACTGGATGCTGTCGAATTGTGGTTTCATCAAGATGACACACAAGGAGAAAGAATAGAACGCAGGCGAATTAGAAATACGTCGAATATAATGGAGCTAAGTGACAAAAAGTAGAAAAAATATATAGCAGTGGTTGGTTCAACCCGAAACTGAGAGTATTAGGTGGGAAATACACGATACAACCGTCGTACCGTCATCGGCATATTGTTGTATGCAGCACACACATAATTTGCATACGACTTACGTACAACCAGACATTTTATTCAGCCATTTTACACATACACATCATATAATTTCCATACAGTTTGTGTATGTTACAGCGGTTGTACCGTCAAGACCATGCGACCATACGATATCGGTACAACGGTCGGTTGTGTGAATACACACGACACAATTATCGTATACAACACCAAAGCTGTGAAGCTGTTCGTAGAACAGTTGTATCGTGTGTTTCCCACTTTACTCATTCTATCCACTGCTACCTTCAAGAGAAGTTAAAGTGGAGCATTTACATTTGATTTTTGGTGGACTGCCCCTCATGTTCTAAAACACGTTTTAATCAAGTTATTTCACAAAATTATTTTATGTATATCACTTTCATTGTATTTTAAGTAAAAAATAACATTTTATGTCATAAAATACTTACATTTTAAAAGAAACACAATTGCTTACCTCAACATCCGCAAACCAAATAGCAATAGAACAAAATTATGCGAATTCGAGTTATGTACTTTGACATTTCGTTTAGCAATATAGAGTGCCAGATTTGCGATAAAAAATTGACGTTGAAGTTGGCAACAAAAGTTTGTTCGATTCTCGTAAATTTGCATTTGCGATTCGAATTACAGAGTGACAATTCTGCGAATTCGAATGATTTGACTTTAGAGTAGCAATACAGAGTGAGGCCCCTGGAATGCAGCAAACGAAATCATCACCAGCATTATGCAACAACTACGTCTTGAGGAACGAGCAGCAGCGAGAAATGAGGATCCTACAAAAACTGGAAGGTAGACTAAGTTACACAAAAACGCCCACTTATGGAATGTAACACAAGTGACATGCTCAGACAGGTGGGGTAGAGGGCTTTTCTCACTAGTACACTTCTTCCTGTTCCAGGCGGCAGCGGACGAATTCCCTAGACGGAGTCAATGGTGCATCTATAGTTCCAGTTAGGTTGAACTTAGTGAATACCTTGCGCGAGCTGCTTCGACGTATTCGGATCACAGGTCGGTAAGGAATTTCCAATGTTGGTCAGGACATTGGAATAGAGATGGTGGCGGAGGAGCCCTTAATGGGTCAACGGCAGCGCTCATACTCCCGTAGTGGACTACTGGCACCGGTGTACCCGGCCCCTCGTCCTAGGGGAATAATTAAGGAACTGGCCCTCCAGGTTGGGGGTTGTGCCGTCGGGGTAACTTCCCTACCACGTAAAAAACGCATGGTTCCGAAACAACCAAAAGCCTCGGATAAGGATGATCCAACTAATGACGACCCCAGCAAACGAAATAAGGACAACGACCTTCGGATCTGTACGTGGAATGTTCTGTCCCTTTACAGACCACGTGTAGCCGAACAACTAGCAGAGGCCCCAGATTGCTATAAAGCAGATATTACCGCCATCCAGGAAGTGGGATGGGATGGGCCGGGTAAAAGGAGGATGAAAAACTGTGACATCTACTACGGTGATTGCTACAGAGGCAACAGGCAACGCTTATTCGGATGCGGATTTGTCATACGCGGCAGACTTACGCAAGAAGTCTTTAGCTTCCGACACGTGAGCGAGCGTATTATGACCCCCACAGAGGAAAAGGACCCTGCTACCAAAGAGTGTTTCTACGAGCTCCTCGACAAAACATACGAGCAATGTCCTAAATACGACGTTAAGATCGTATTGGGCGATTTTAATGCCAAAATAGGAAAGGAGGACGTCTTTGGTAGAGCAGTCGGTAAGCATAGCCTACACGACCCCACGTCTGATAACGGACTAAGGCTAATTGATTTCGCTGTGGAGCGAAATGTCACCATAGCAAGCACATGGTTTCCTCATCTCGATATTCATAAGCAGACATGGCGGTCCAATGATCATGTCACGATCAACCAAATTGATCATATTGCGATCGACGCAAGGCATGCCTCCAATATTCTGGGTGTCCGGACCTTCCGAGCGGCCAACATAGACTCGGATCATTACCTTGTTGTAGCCAAGGTACGAATGCAAATATCCCAATCTGAGCAACAAAGAAGAATTACTGTGAGAAAATTTAACGTCGAAAAGCTACAATCGCAAGAGACCGCCAGACTCTTCGCTGAACGCGTATCCCGAAATCTCTCAATCACCCCTATGCCGCCAGCATCAAGTACCGAAGACCAGTGGCAACGCTGCCAACATGCCATCAGAAACGCCGCAACTGATGTGCTGGGTCTCGCTCGCCCACCACCGCGAAACCCTTGGTTTGACGAAGAATGCCGGCGAGTGTATGCAGTAAAACAAGAGGCATACAAAGCGGCGCTGCAAAGGAAGACGAGAGCTGCTCTTGAGCTCTACGAGCAAAAGAGACGGGAAGAACATCGGCTTCTCCAAAAGAAGAAGAAAGAGCATGAGAAGCGCGCGTTTGAGAATATCGAGAGTCTATACTCCAGGAACAATGTACGGAAGTTTTACCAAAAGGTAAAAAGAACGTGTCAGAGAAGTAATACCCGAACAGAAACCTGTAGAGATGAAAATGGGAACCTCGTAGTAGAATCACAGTCGGTGCTGAGAATATGGAAAAACTACTTCTGCAGACTGTATAACTGTATAAGACATAACATCCCGCTGTCAGGCAGAATGAACCATTCAACATGGACGATGATAGTCAAAATTTCGGTCCACCTGACCAAAACGAAGTGAGGATAGCAATATCCAAGCTAAAATCGAACAAGGCTGCTGGACCTGACGGCTTACCGGCCGAACTTTTCAAGGCAGCTGGGGATGAATTGGTAGAGTGCATACACCAACTCATTTCTAATATTTGGTCAGAGGAGTGTATGCCTGATGAATGGAATCTCAGCATCGTTTGCCCGATCCACAAGAAAGGAGACCCCCTCAACTGCGCCAATTATAGAGGCATCAGTCTCCTCAACATCGCGTACAAGATCTTTTCTGCGATATTGTGTGAACGCGTGAAACCTTTTATCAACAGCCTGATTGGACCCTATCAGTGCGGTTTCAGGCCCGGAAAGTCCACCATCGATCAAATCTTCACACTTCGGCAGATCCTGGAGAAAACCCAAGAATTCCAAATCGATACTCACCACCTCTTTATCGATTTCAAGGCCGCCTATGACAGCATCTATAGAGAAGAGCTTAATAGAGCCATGTCTAGTTTTGACATCCCTGCCAAACTTGTCCGCCTGTGCAGGCTGACGATGGAGAACGCTCGCTGCTCCATCAAGGTCGGTAATGACCTCACCGAGACCTTTGATGTCAAAAAAGGCTTTAGACAAGGTGACGCGCTGTCATGTGACTTCTTCAATATTGTACTTGAACGGATTGTGCAGAACTCACAAGCCAACACCGGAGGCACAATCTATTATAAGTCTGTACAACTGCTTGCATACGCCGACGATATAGACATTATCGGAAGATCTCAGCGGGCTGTCACCGGTGCTTTTGCAAGCATTGAGGCGGAAGCGGCCAAAATGGGTTTGGCGATAAACGAGGGCAAAACCAAGTATATGCTGTCAACAAGAAGGGAAAACCAACATCGACGAATTGGACAAAACGTCACCGTGGGCAGCTATAGCTTCGAGGTAGTAAGGGACTTTGTCTACCTTGGCTCTGCTATAAATTCTACTAACAAAATCAGTGCAGAAATCAATCGAAGAATAACTCTTGCCAATCGCTGTTTTTTTGGGCTTATAAGGCAATTCAACAGTAAAGCCCTTTCTCGAACAACTAAGGAGACTCTATATAAGACCTTGATCATCCCAGTCCTGCTTTACGGCGCTGAAACATGGACTTTATTAAAAGAGGATGAAGATATCCTTGGTCGCTTCGAGAGAAAAATTCTTCGTAAGATTTTCGGTCCCGTTTGCGTTGACGGGTTTTGGAGGAGAAGATTCAATCACGAACTATACGAGCTGTACAGCGACATCGACCTAGTCAAAAAACTGCGTATTGGACGTCTGAGATGGCTAGGACATGTAGAGCGAATGGACACCAACGCTCCGGCCCGCAGAGTCTTCGAATCTAACCCCGAGGGACGACGCAGTAGAGGGAATCATCGCCGTAGGTGGCGCGCACAAGTTCAAGGGGACCTCGACCAACTTGGAGTGCGCAACTGGAGGCAATTAGCTAAAGACCGAGCTAAATGGAGAGGCTTATTGGTTGAGGCCCAGGTTCACCCTGAACTGTAGCGCCACCTAAGTAAGTAAGTAAGAATCGTGCATGCTAGTAACCCGGGGTAATAGTATCTTTAGAAGATTACCACGCCCCTTGGCGCAATCAAACAAAAAAAAATAAATAAACCGGATCCCAATTACTCAACTGGCACTTCTCAGCGTCGCGTGACTCGGGATATAGGACCTTCTATCCGTATATGTCAATTGAACATTGAAGGCATCAGTAGAGCGAAATGCGAACATCTGCGTCGCCTTCTGGAAGAGAATAAAATGTGTACCTGCTAAGCGGGGACAACCACTCAACCCACTCAACCACGACAACCCAATAAATAAAAACAACTTTATTTTTCATATGACAACACTTTGACATCTGACAATATTACTGTTCCAAATTCAAGGCCAGGGACTTGAAACACACATTAAAATTACATTAAATGTCTTACCGCAGTTGAGTCTTGTCTCTTTTGGAATTACAATGAAATGAAAATTGGCCCAAACTGCCTGAAGTATCAACTGAAGTAAGCTACAATACATTTTTCTTTATACATATTCTAGCCCATAGAGGGCACTCTACTAGTTCTGTTTGATTGGTGCGACTTGTGAGTGATCGTTCTGTTACAATTACTATAAATTGAACATCCCTGCTCTTTTTGAAAGGCTCAGTTTGTTTTTGAAACATGCCTAACGGAAATTCAACACAAACCAGACGGTTTCTATGAAATTTCAGCAAAACTCTGTATACGATCCGAAAATATTGATTTCCTCTTCCTGTTTAGTGAAATGTAATTCGTGTAACGACAATAATCTCAATACAAATGTTTAATGCCATTAGGATCCATTAAGAAATGAAAACAATAAGAATTAGCATTAAAGCGCTTAAGGGGGAATCATTGGGAGTCAGAGAAAATTACCATTCTCTTGCGTTGGGGGAACCTGTGTAGGTGGATGGAAAAGAATGGAAGGAATAACCAGAAATGAAAAGAATAACAAATGAGGCCGAAATGTCCCTCTTCTGAAGAAATTATTTGCGTAAATACTTTTGTGGCATTTTAATTTTCGTGCTTTGTCTTTGGGTAATTTTAGGTTGAATAATAAAGTTTTAAATATATTTAAAGGATATCAATTGTATATATATTATGAAGGCTAAAAGACTGTCGAAATGCAAACACAAATACACACAGATTTCAACGGAAGAAAGATCGGGTAAGGCAAAGATTCAATTCTTTTGAGATTAACTTCCTAAAAAGTCGCGCATACTTGCTAGCATACTCCAGAAGCCACCTAACAAAGGTAATGTAGATGGACTTTGCTTACGAAAATGCGTAATAGAGTGAAATTTTCTGAAATACATCTCCAGAAATTTTTTATGACATCAAGCGGAAAACTTATTCAAGTCGTTCTGTAATAGGCGAGGGTCAGCATGCCACCAGAATTGATCGTTATTGCTAAAATAAAGATCATTGGTACAAGTTAGCTGTCTTGAGGGACCCCGAAATTGTTATAATAGAATCAGATACTGAAGATATAAAACTGACTTTGTATTGGCGTTCATCTAGGTACGATTTGATCTATGGCTTAAGTCGCGGTTGAAAACTAAGAGCTATTGGGACTCAAATTCCTCCCTTAAATCTGTAACAACAACAAACATCAACTTCATTGCCAGCCTCCAATGCGAAAAGGACATTTGGCACGAATTCAGTTAAGTTGGTAAGTTGTCGATCTGCATGCGGGTCTTTCAGCATTCTTTAGACTTAGTTAGGTTAGGTTGAAGGAAAGAACACTTAGATCTCAAAGTTAGGGTCTGCAGAGGAACACCCCAAGGTGGAGTCCTGTCCGCGCTAATATAGCTCCTTGTGGTGGATGAAATCTTGGTAATACTAAAGGAAAACTGCTTCAACGTGACGGCCTATGCGGACTATGTTGTTATCCTAGTTTCGGGGAAATTTCCTCCAGTCCTAAGTGAAAGGCTCAATTTCACACTACAACTAGTGGCTATCTGGGTCAGCAGCAAAGGGCTGTGAGTGAATCTTTCAAATACGGAGGTAGTTCTTTTCACTGAGAGGAGATCAATTCTTACCTTTAGACCCCCAAATATCGGTGGCATTGAACTAAGTATCTCAAGTTCAGCTCGGTATCTGGGCGTAATTCTAGATTCCAAACTAAACTGGAAGGAAAATATTGCCGAACGCGTCAAAAAAGCAGTCACACGGGGAGAGTGGTAGAAGTGTGCAGGGTGTGGATTAGTACGTAGGCGCATTCCTGGCATCGATTATTCGGGTTTGTCAATCGTGCATGCTGGTAGTCCGGGCTACTAGTATCTTCAGAAAATTACCACACCCCTTGAAGCAACAAAAAAAAAACTCATGCAAAAAGGCATTCAGTAATACGTGGGGCTTCAAAGCAGCTGTGATGTACTGGATATACATTGCTGTTGTAAGACGCATTCTCACATATGGTTCACTAGTATGGTGGATGGTACTTGAGAAGCAATACCAGCTTTCAAACCTCACCAAAATCCAGAGGGCGACGTGCATCGGAATCATGGGATCAATGAGAACAACACCAAGAGCGGCGATGGAAACCATGCTTAGTTTCATTCCTCTTGACATATAGTTACTGCAGCAGTCTGTCGGCTAAAAACCGCTGTGAGACTAAGAGAAGGCCGATTGTGGTCATTGAGCCTTTACGGCCATGCCTCCATTCTGTCCCGATGGGGGACTACCAGTGGATTGATGGAAACTGATCACATGAACCCGATGCTAGCATTTGAAAGGAGATTTACTACAAGAATTCCCGATAGAATATACTGGAAGAATCGAAGAACCATGAAGAGAAAGGAGTTAGCTTTCTATACCGACGGTTCTAAGATGGACGTTGGCACTGGAGCCGGAGTTTATTCTAAAGCCCTAGGAATAAACCGCAGGAATAAACCATTCAACAGTAAAGCTCTATCTCGAACAACTAAGGACACTCTATATAAGATCTTGATCATCCCAGTCCTGCTTTAAGGCGCTGAAACATGAACTTTGTTAAAAGAGGATGAATATATCTTTGGTCGCTTCGAGAGAAAAATTCTTCGTAAGATATTCGGTCCCGTTTGCGTTGACGGGTTTTGGAGGAGAAGATTCAATCACGAACTATACGAGCTGTACAGCGACATCGACCTAGTCAAAAAAACTGTGTATTGGACGTCTGAGATGGCTAGGACATGTAGAGCGAATGGACACCAACGCTCCGGCCCGCAGAGTCTTCGAATCTAACCCCGAGGGACGACGCAGTAGAGGGAATCAACAGCAAGTGTTTGAGTGACTGTCTTAGTTCTATTTTCATCTAATATCGACCATAAGGTGGGAGATATAATACAGTCATTTAGCAGACCGTGTGGTATTGATCAGTTCTATTGCATTAGGGTCTAGATGGGAACTACTATAGATGTACGAGTATGTTCTGTATTTCCTTTTCTATCTCATTCCC
The DNA here is from genome assembly GCA_945910035.1 of Brachypalpus laphriformis. Classification (NCBI taxonomy): domain Eukaryota; kingdom Metazoa; phylum Arthropoda; class Insecta; order Diptera; family Syrphidae; genus Brachypalpus; species Brachypalpus laphriformis. The sequence continues at coordinate 45,126,093 of OX246756.1, forward strand.
TTCTGTGTTCCTATGTCTGGGAATCCAGCAGAGATCGACTTCTACACAAAATTTTATAAGAACTACTTTTGGTCGGGCCGTTCGCTGTCCAGTACCTTGATTGCCGCTAGACTACGCACAAAGATTGTAATTTGATTTGTTTCTTTGTTTGTTTAGTCTGTACAGCCCTTTCAATAGCGCAGACCTCACGAGCAGCTCTCGTCTTCCTTTGCAGCGCCGCTTTGTATGCCTCTTGTTTTGCTGCATGCACTCGCCGGCATTCTTCGTCAAACCAGGGGTTTCGCGGTAGTGGGCGAGCGAGACCCAGCACATCAGTCGCGGTATTTCTGATGGCATGTTGGCAGCGTTGCCACTGTTCTTCGGCACTTGATGCTGGCGGCATAGGGGTGATTGAGAGATTTCGGGCTACGCGTTCAGCGAAGAGTCTGGCGGATATGGCACTGATAATGTTTTTCTTTTTCAATTTTAACTTTAGAAGAGATCACACACTGAAGATCAAAACATAATCATGGGGCAACTCGCCCATATACTCACACTCATATACTATTGCAGCGATAGCCACTGCTGCATGACTGCTGGCCGCGGTCTCCACTGAAGGAAAATTGTGGCCGATGATTTGATTAATTGTTTTTAGCATTGCTCAGTTTCAGGACAACGCAGAAGGATATTCTATACCTTAAATCAATGTTTAATCTGTACTGAGCTACGGCTGTGGAATCAATATTTACATATGGAAAGTTCGATATCAACCCCGTTTATGCCACTTAGACCTTGAATTTCGGAAAATCCCTTCTTATCTCGCATCTAGGCAAATTAAGGAATAACTGCGCAAAATTTCAAGTACCTACGTCTAGTAGTTTTCGAGAAACGGTGTTCACAAGGAAAATCGACTTTGCTTTTATAGTATTTAAGATAAAGATATCATTTGAAATTTTTATGCAAACCTTTCAAAAGTGTGTCCTCTTAAAGAGCGACCTCTTTGTATGATATCGATATTTAAGGTCAAAAAATAGCCGATTATAGGGACTACATCTGGACTTCAAAAGTGGGGGAATCCCCAAAAACAAATCAGCCATCATCACTGACTAAGAACCTAGATTTTGGACAAATGCTAACCAACGGAATTTAAAAAAAAAAATCTAAAAATCGGCACAAGATTTCCTTGTTCAAATGACTCATACCATTCTTTAAATATTTATTCGTTTTACGACACCTAAATACCATTCGATAGCTCTCAGTTTGTTCGATTATGATTCGTTTACGATATCACATTCTGCCAAAAAAGAAAAACCTTCGATCACATAAAGTTCACAAAATATTGTGAAACACATGTATAATCGGTTTATCAGGTTCTTGTCAACAAGACTACGCAATCTCATGCTATGAACCCCTAGATTGCCAGACCGAGTCTTAAGATACCCAAGTGACTCCTCTGATACCCGAAAATTCCTTGTGTCAACATTTGTGTACGATTCTCTTCTTTTTCTATCCGTGTGCACCCTTCTTATCCTGACTGGGATTTTACCTGTTGGGAACCTATTTCATCACCCAGTATGGATTTGATTACATGTCTGTCAGACAGATAAATATCGAACTACAGATACAAAGATACACAAACCAACAATAACGATGACGACAGAGTGATTGAATCGAAATTGGCGGTTTTTGACGAGGTTCATTAGGCCTCGGTAAATAGACAGAGAATAGTAAATCATTGTGCAAACCCTGATGCCTTGTTCCGGGGTTGGTTCCTTCAGTTCAGAGATTCTGGGGCTGCGATAAGGCCCGCTCCGTTCGCGCGATAATGCTCCGCGAAAATCGTGTTTTGATTTGTGTTTGATCGCTGCTGCCGTGTTGTTATATTTATTTTGTAAATTTGTTGATAATGATGTGTGTACGCTGGATTCGATGGTATATAGATACTACACACACTCCTGTAAGACGAGCTCGCATTTTATGGTAGATACACTTGAAGAAGAAGTACTAGATACCATGATTCAATTGCTGGGTTCTGCTGCACGAAGACGTGGAGAGGCTAATTGTGTCCCTGACTCTTAAGCCTATTTGCGCTGGGGATTTCAGAGGTATTAATGTGAATTGCGGAAGGCAGGCAGAGGGAACGTTCGAATCGTTCTAATGATAATGAAAATATAATTTCGTGCAAAGTACGTACTTGTAGCTCTGAAATTGTGGGTAATTGAATCGATTGACATGGCTAGTTGGTGAAGCTGTTGACTGAGTGAGTAAGCTGGTTTCTTTCAAAAGCGTAATTGTAATTTGATATAAATTGAGTATTTACGAAATTATCGTTGACGTTCGTCTGTCACAGAGTTTAATTAGCGATTAGCTGACTGGCGCCAGCTGAGGCTTGTAGCTTGATGAGTGAATGTGTACGTGAGTTTGGAATTCTTCAGGAGTTGAAGGTTAAATTTTTGTCATTTGAAGATTTCCATAAATGTGAGAATATAAACCTCTTTTCCATTTAAAGATTGTTGATGGTACTAGCACGTAATAGGACACAGGGTTGTATATTACTAGAATCTTTTTACAGTAAGTGATGCTAACCGTCTCTTGTTCTTTGCGTTTAATGCCCTGGAATTAAGTAGCTGTTACGAGTATAGTAATGAATTCGAGGCAAGTTTTACTTCAGCACGCAGCACCCACGCGTGTTGCCTGCTGTATCTAAGATAATACTCGTAGCTAAAATCATCCTAAAGCGAATCAAAAAACATCTCGAAGACACACTCGATGCCGAACAAGCAGGTTTCTGCTCTGGATCCTCCTGTGTCGACCACATCAATACCATGCGGATTATCATTGAACAGTGCGTTGAATATCGATCGTCACTTTACCTGCTGTTCATCGATTTTGAGAAGGCGTTCGATAGTGTCAACAGGGAGTTTATTTGGCGCGCCTTACGCAGGAGAGGTATTCCCGATAAACTAATTGCTATTATTAAAGCTACATATGAAGGCTCCAAATGACACGTTCTACACAGAGGAAGGTTGTCTGAGGACTATTCCTATTAATGATTAGCGATGTGCTTCGTGCAGCTTTATCGACGGTAAACGGAGGAATTGGATGGACTTACACCTCAACTGAAACATCTTGACTACGCTGACGATGTGTGCTTACGTTATTACGAGAGGGAGGCAGGCGTCGTCGGGCTGAAAATTAATACGACAAAAACTAAAATTATCAGCTTTAGAACAAAGGCATCGGCTCAAATATGCATTGCTGGACAATATCTCTAACGAACACCTTTACAAGAAAACGGGTCATGGACCAATAGGCACAACCATCCAATGGCGGAAGTGGCAGTGGATTGGTCACACGTTCCGAAAGGGTCATAGTTTCATAGCGAACTATGCTATGCAATGGAACCCTTTAACTCAGGATGACAGAAGACCTGCCGGTCCGAGGAGAACATGGCGCAGAACAGTCGAGAAAGAGACAAGACAGTCGGGGAAAAGTTGGGGAGAGGTCTGTCTGGTCTGTAGGTTTTAAGTTTTAATTTGCATGGCTTCCGCCCATGCTCTTCTGTTACGATATTTTGGTCCACTAGTATTTGGCATTAAGCGTGCTATATTGTAGACGTTGTCGGATAATTAGCCTTGTATCTATAATAACGCCAAGGTATTTTATCTTTGGCTCGGAGACTGCAACGGTGTTCACTGCCCTTCTACCACTGACGAATACCGCTTCCATTTTCTGTTCAGATAGCTGTAGCCCCATATGGGTCAGCCATTCGTGTACGACCCTAATACACTCATTGCTGTCATGTGCTATCTCCTCTAGGTGTTTGGCTACTACCGAGCGTAGCAATCATTGAAATCAACTATTTTTACGGACACTGGGATTCTTAGCTTAAGGACACCATCATACATTATGTTCTACAGCAAGGGGCCCAACACAGACCCTTGGGGGACGCCACCTATTATATTGTATTGCATTGTCCCATCCTATGTATCGTAGAGCCGCACCCTAGTTTTAGGTACTCTACTAATTTTTCCTGGAATTATTCTGGCACTCTATTGAATCTGAGTGCTCGCAGGATAAATGGCCAGTTCTCCTTTTAGTCCCCCGCGGTGCCTCTATAGCTTTTTCTCGTAGCGCTTGGCAACGGACCTATCATTGATCTAAGGGTGTTAGCTTTAAGTGGCAGCCGCTTTAACTTAACCTAAAATGCTACTTACTTACTTATTTGGTACTACAGTCCGGGGTGGACCTAACATAAGAGTTTATTGAAATTAGTTATTGAATTTTATTGTATGGAAATAAATAGACCTAAATTATATGAAAGCATATTACTTAGCTGCCGGCAGGTTAGTCACACCACCGCGAAGGACGTCAGGCCAATAAGCCTTACCTCTTTCATCCTGAAAGATTGCTCGACATTTACATACGCAGTAGAATACGTTCGTACGCAAAAGATAATAGTGTGGAAACTGCCCTACGGGCGCCGCGTCGTGGCGTAAGTGGTTAGTGTGTCGGATCACTACGCATGAGGTTTCAAGTTCGAATCCCAGAAAACACCAAAAAGTTTTTTCACAGTCCCACCTCTCGCGAGCGTCTGACAAACATCCGAGAGTATTGTTGTCTCGAAAAAGCTTCTCAAAACAATTTGCCCTTCGGATACGGCACTAAACTGTAGGTCCCTTCCATTCGTGTGAAAAATATAACGCACACAACATGAGTGGTTGCGAGAAGCTAGGCCCTGGCGCTTAAAGAGCTGTTGCGCCAAATATTTATTTATTTTATTTTAAACTGCCCTACATCATGTTGTCGGCTCTATAGAAAAATCACTTAAAGATAAAGAGTTCACCCTAGCAGCATTTCTGGACATTAAAGGAGCCTTCAATAATGTAAATACCGAAGCGGTTAAAAGAACTCTAAAAAACATAGACATCGACATCAGTCTTATTAACAGGATTGTTAGCATGCTCGAGGAAAGACACATAAACACCGAACTTAAGGGTTCAAAGCTCGAAACATATGCCTCTAGAGGTAATCTCCCCAGTGCTTTAGGTCATTGTTATTAATGAGGTACTACAGCAATTAAGGTACAGTGGCGTCAGAGCTATAGCTTACGCAGATGACGTTGTGCTGTTTGCAACAGGTAAATTCCTTCCTAACCTTAGCGAACAACTTGACAGCGCCCTAAATAAATAAAAACCGAAGTAGTACTTTTTACGAACAAAAGGAAAGTACCAAAGTTTGGAACAACTTCTGTTGATGGTATCCCACTCAGATTGTCTGGTAGCGCAAAATACCGGTGCCTCATACTGGACAAAAAGCTCAATAGCCTTTTACTTATGTAGTAGAATTTTTGGGAGAACCTGGAGACCCTCCCCCAAAATCATACTATGGATGTATACGGCTATAGGTTAGGTTAGGTAGATGGGTGCCTTGTGGCAAGGAGTCACTGCTCACTCAGACCAACAGTACGGGTCCAATCATTTAACCATGGAAACGCTGTAAAGAAAAACTGCCATTAGAACTGTGCTAACCTGTAAAAAAGGAATTTCTTAATCAACAAACACCGGCCACTTACTGAAAAACACTTTCTTTATTCGCTCGACCAAAACAGAACTAAACATGCTTCTCCCATTCCATCTGTCACTTCCACATTTCAGTGACTGACCCAGCGTTGCCACTGTATTAATATTTAGTCCGTAGGATCAGGTCGCCACAAGAGCCACCCAGAAAGTGATATGAATCTCAGGAGGTCCGCCAGCTCAACATTACCTAAGTCCTCCAGCTCCGAGAAGAAGTAACTACCAAGAGTCCTCATTATTTTGACGGATAGGGCAGGACAGTCACACAACAGGTGACGAACAGATTCAATTTCTTCTTCGTCCCTGCAACTTCTGCACACCGAGTCGCTCCGCGTGAATGCCAATGGCACAATTTCCAGTAATTATGCCAGAAATGACCCGTGCGTTATAACGACTAAGTTTTAGCAGAAATGTTGATCTCTTCTTGCTGTAGGCCGGCCATAGCGCCCTGGTCGTTGCGCATGTTTCCAGATGAACCCAGCGTCTCTTTGCTCGACCGGTGGATTCATCCTCTATTTTTTCCCGCAAGGAACTGATTGGGGTTGCTACAGAGGGGAGGGCCTTTCGTTACCTTCGATATCCATATGCCCTGGTACCCAGCAGAGGGTCACCGCATTGGCTATAGATATCTCGTTTAACAGTGATTTACAGCTTCTCACGAGCCTCGACCTAATCACGGCAGAGTCCAGAGGCTTAACGGCTGCCTGGCTGTCTATATAGACAGTGATCGTTTTACCAACGATATTACTCCCGCGTATAATTTCAGCAGCCTGTATAATGGCTGCGACCTCGGCCTGGAAGACGCTGCAGTCGTCGTTTATTCTAAAGGAGCGGTTTATTCCTAGGGCCTCACAATAAACTCCGGCTCCCGTGCCAACGTCCATCTTAGAACCATCGGTATAGAAAGCTAACTCCTTTTTCTTCATGGTTCGTTGATTCTTCCAGTATATTCTATCGGGAATTCTTGTAGTGAATCTCCTTTCGAATGCTAGCATCGGGTTCATGTGATCAGTTCCCGTCAATCCGCTGCTGATCCCCCATCGGGACAGAATGGAGGCATGGGCATAAAGGCTTGATGACCACAACCGGCATTCTCTCAGTCTTACAGCGGTTTTAGCCGCCAGACTGCTGCAGTATATGTCAAGCGGAATGAATCTAAGCATGGTTTCCATTGCCGCTGTTGGTGTTGTTTTCATTGATCCCATGACTCCGATGCAGGCCGCCCTCTGGATTTTGGTGAGGTTTGAAAGCAGGTATTGCTTCTCAAGTGCCGCCCACCATACTAGTGAACCATATGTAAGAATGGGTCTTACAACCGCCGTGTATATCCAGTACACCACAGCCGGTTTGAAGCCCCACGTATTGCTGAAAGCCTTTTTGCAGGAGTAGAAAGCCACGCTTGCCTTTTTAACGCGTTCGGCAATATTTTCCTTCCAGTTAAGTTTGGAATCTAGAACTACGCCCAGATACCGAGCTGAACTTGAGATACTTAGTTCAGTGCCACCACCTTTTGCTGTTGACCCAGTTGTCCACTAGTTGTAGCGCGAAATTGAGCCTTTCACTTAGGACTGGAGGAAATTTTGCCGAAACCGGGATAACGACATAGTCCGCATAGGCCGTCACGTTGAAGCCGTTTTCCTTTAGTATTACCAAGATCTCATCCACCACAAGGAGCCATATTAGCGCGGACAACACTCCACCTTGAGGTGTTCCTCTGCAGACCCTTCTCCGGATGGTTACATCTCCTTGCGTTGAAGATAAGATCCTTGATTGAAGCATCTGCGCAATCCAGTTGCAGAGGCGGGTGTTGAGATGTGCTCTGTGCAGACTGTTCAGGATCGCGTTAGAGCTTACGGTGTTGAACGCTCCTTCAAGGGGGGATCTTTTTATGCTCGATACGACCCGGTGGAGGGCCGTGTCTACCTATCTGCCGCAGATGTATGCATGTTGTGATTTAGATAGCTAATTATCGCCGATCACACCTCTTATATATACCTCTATTAAACGTTTCAAAGTTTTCAGCAAAAAGGACGATAGACTGATAGGTCTCAGGTCTTTTGCGTTTGTATGGCTCGCTTTCCCTGCTTTGGGAATGAAAACAGCGCGCACCTCCCGCCATGCTTTAGGAACATAACCTAGCTTAAGGCATCCTGTGAAGATGCTCTTGAGCCATGGAATAGCAATATCCACTGACTCTTACAGCATCACAGGTCGAATGTTATCCATTCCTGGTGCCTTATATGGAGCAAATGATTTAATTGCATAAGCTATCTTGTCATCATCTATTATATAACCCACCTCTTCCGCGCTTATTCCCGATGCTGTCTCTGAATCGGTTAGATGATCTCCGGAGATTGATGTACATCCGGGAAAGTGAGTACTCAGTGGCATGTCCAGCGTTTCCTCGTGTGATTCTGCCCAGGTGCCATCGCTTTTCCTAATATTGAATTCCGGCGTTGGTGTCCTGGCCATGACCTTCCTTAGGCGGGACGCTTCGTTTGTTGATTCTATAGATGCGCAAAGGACCTCCAAGAGTTCCTCTTTGCGAACCTAATCTCTTTCTTGAGGAGCTTCACGCTTTCTTTACAGGTGGACCACTCGACGACCCCCTCCTGGTATACGGCTATAGTTAGATCTATACTGACTTACGGTAATCTTGTATAGTGGCTAGCTGCCAACAAAACCACCAACTTAAGGGCAATCACCAAAGTCCAAAGACTAGCGTGCATTGGCACTACCAGTGCAATGAGTACAACCCCAACCGCAGGACTCGAGGCAATTCTCAACATGCTACCACTAGACATCTTTATACGCACGCCAGTTGCCATTAATGCTATGAGAATTAGCCAGTCAGCAAACTGGAAACCAAATAAAATAGGTCACTCGATGATTCTACTTGACTGCTTTGGCCTCGTGCCCATAATGGACTACATGACGCCATATTTAGACTTTGTAAGGCCTTTCCCTGGTGGGCAAAATCGCATCATCACCTCCTCGCGGTGCCCGCTGGATAGCTATCTGATAGTGAACTAACGATGAGCGTATGCTGAGTCTGACGACATACCATATGTGTAGCTGAACACTCAGACCTGCGTAAGCACATCTGGGTGAACTTCAACGCGCATATGTTTAACCGGACGAGGCATCTCTTGTTGACCTGATTGGCTTAAATATGCGTCTCAGAAGTCTAGCAAGAGCTCGTCAAAAGGAGGACGTGCGGCTGATGAATTCTCTCGATGGAATCAACGGTGACGTCTACAGACCAGCGGATACCTTACCGGAGCTACTTCAACATATTTGGAGCTGCGGTCTGTAAGGATTTTCAATACTACGTCAGGGTATTGAAAAAGAGATGGTGGCGGATGAACCCTTAATGGGCCAACGGCAGCGATCATATCCCCGAAGTGGGTTACTGACATCGGTGTATCCGGCCTCTTGTCTTAGGGGTACAAAAAAAAGGGATCTGGCCCTCCAGGTTGGGGGTTGTGCCGTCGGGTTAACTTCCCTACCACGTAAAAAACCTTCGGTCACGAAGCAACCAACAGCCTCGGATACGGATGATTTTACTGTTGACGACCCATGCAAACGTAAAAAGGACAACGATCTTCGTGTCTGCACGTGGAATGTTACGTGCCTCTACAAACCACGTGCAGCCGAACAACTTGCGGAGGCCCTAGAGTGTTTCAAAGCAGACATTACCGCCATCCAAGAAGTGCGATGGGATGGGCCGGGTAAAAGGAAGATGAAAAACTGCGACATCTACTACGGCGACTACTACAGACAACAAGGACAGCGTCTATTCGAGTGCTGATTTGTCATTGGAGGCAGACGAGCGCCTCATGACTATTCGTATCAAGGCTAAATTTGCCAACATTAGCCTAATATGCGTTCACGCCGCTCATGAGGAGAAGGATGACGCGTCAAAGGATGACTTCTACCAGCTCTTGGACAAGACGTATGAGCAATGCCCTAGCCACGACGTTAAAATTATCTTAGGCGACTTTAACGCAAACCTAAGTAGCGTGGTCAGAAAGCACAGCCTGCACGACATCACATCCGACAACGGACTCAGGCTAATCGACTTTGCGGCGGGGGGGAAACTTTGTCGTAGCTAGTACGCGACTCCCACGTCTCGATATTCACAAAGGAACATGGCTCTCCTTTGATCGAAAAATCGTCAACCAAATCGATCACATTGCGATCGACGGTAGGCACTCTTCCAGTATTCTGGGTGTCCGGACTTTCCGCGGAGCCAACGTAGACTCGGATCACTACCTAGTTGTAGCCAAGGTACGGATGCGGATATCCAGAACGGAGCGAAATCAACGAAATTCTGTGAGGAAATTTGACGTCGAAAAGCTACAATTGCAAGAGACCGCCAGAATCTTTGCCAATCGAGTTTCTTCTAATCTTAATCTAAGTCCTATGCCGCCAGCAGCAAATGCGGAAGATCAGTGGCAGCGTTGCCAACAAGCCATTAGAGATGCCGCCTCTGATGTACTGGGTTTTTCTCGGCCAGCACAACGAAACCCCTGGTTTGATGAGGAATGCCGGCAAGCACATGCAGCAAAACAAGCGGCGCTGCATAGAAGGACTAGAGCTGCTTACGAGCTCTACGTGCGCAGAAGAAAAGAGGAACATCGACTTCTCAGAAAGAAGAAAAAGTAGCATGAGAAGCGCTTGATCGAGGAAATTGAGAGACTTTATTGCAGGAATGATGTTCGAAAATTTTACGAAAAGGTAAAAAGAACATGCCAGGGTTTCAAAGCCAGAACAGAAGCCTGCAGGGACGAAAATAGCAACATAGTAGTAGAATCGCAGTCGGTGCTGAGGATATGGAAGGAACACTTCTGCAGACTGTTAAACGGCGATGATGACCATTATTCCGCTGTCAGGCAGAATGGTCCATTCAACAGTTATGATGGCAGTCAAGATTCCCGTCAACCCGATCAGAATGAAGTGGGGATAGCCATATCTAAACTCAAATCCAACAAAGCTACTGGAGCCGACGGCCTTGCCGCTGAACTTTTCAAGGCAGGAGGAGATGAGTTGGTAAGGAGCATGCACCAGCTCATCTGTAAAATCTGGTCGGACGAAAGTATGCCCGATGAATGGAACCTCAGCATCGTTTGCCCGATCCTGAAGAAAGGAGGCCCTCTAAACTGCGCCAATTACAAAGGTATAAGTCTCCTCAATATCGCATATAAGATCCTGTCTGCCGTATTATGTGAACACCTAAAACCGATCGTCAACAACCTGATAGATCCTTATCAGTGCGGTTTCAGGCCGAGAAAGTCCACCATTGACCAAATATTCACACTACGGCAGATCTTGGAAAAAACCCATGAATATAAAATCGATACGCACCACCTTTTCATCGATTTCAAAGTTGCCTATGATAGCGTGTATGGAGCCGAGTTATACAGAGCCATGTCTAGTTTTGGCATCCGTGCCAAGCTCGTCCGTTTGTGCAGAATGACGATGGAGAACTCTCGCTGCTCCATCAAAGTCGGTAAGAACATCACCGAACCGTTCGATGTCAGGAAAGGTCTTAGACAAGGCGACGCGGTATCATGCGATCTCTTTAACATTGTACTTACTTGAGAGAATTGTACGAAACTCACAAGCCAACACCGGAGGTACAATCTTCTTCAAGTCTGTACAACTACTCGCTTATGCCGATGACATTGACATAATCGGCAGAACTCAGCGGGCAATCAATGGGGCATTTACGAGTATTGAGATCGGGGCAGCAAAGATGAGTCTAGCGGTCAATGAAAGCAAAACAAAATATATGCTGTCTACAAAAAAGGACACCCAACATCGGCGTCTTGGACAGAACACCACAATAGACTGATACAATTTTGAGGTAGTAAAGGATTTTGTCTACCTAGGCTCTATGGTCAGCTCCGCAAATGACATCAGTAGGGAGATCACACGAAGAATTACTCTTGCCAATCGTTGTTTCTATGGGCTAAGACGGCAATTGAGTAGCAAAGCCATATCTCGAACTACTAAGGTAACTCTTTATAAGACATTAATCATCCCAGTCCTGCTGTATGGCGCAGAGGCATGGGCTTTGACAAAACCGGATGAGGATGCCCTTGGTTATTTCAAGAGAAAAGTTCTTCGAGCGATCTTTGGTCCCGTCTGCATAGACGGTGAGTGGAGGAGACGGTACAATGCCGTACTATACGGCCTGTACAAGGACATCGACTTAACCAGAAGAGTTCACATACAGCGACTAAGATGGCTGGGTCATTTAGAGCGGATGGAACCCAATGTTCCCGCTAAGAAAGTCTTCGAATCCACCCCGGACGGACGGCGCAGTAGAGGACGACCTCGCGGTGGGTGGCGCAAACAAGTAGAGGGGGACCTCAACCAACTTGGCGTGCGCAACTGGAGGCAGCTGGCTCGTAACCGTGCTAGCTGGAGAGGTTTGTTGGTTGAGGCCCAGGTCCACCCCGGACTGTAGCGCCATCTAAGTAAGTAAGTAAGGCCTTTTTCTACCGTCTACCCTAGCAAGGAAGAATGGAAAAGCGGTCACATACCTAGCGCCGAATCTATAGGCATCTACACATATGGTTCAAAAATGAGCACTGGCGTAGGATCAGGCATCTTCTCAGACCATAGCAGGTCTTCCAAGCAGATGTCTTAGCAGTGGCAACAGCCGCCCGTGAGTTTGCGGTAAGGTCAATACCGCCAGAAGGTATCATCATCCTTAGCGACAGCCAGGATGCTATAAAAGCGATTACTACGATTAGAAATTAAATCGAAGCTTGTGAAGTATTGTGGAGAAGAGCTCAGGGTTCTTGGAACACAGCACAAGAGGGTATCCCAGGCAATGAGAAAGCGGCGATCTAGCAGGAGTGGCGAACACAAGATGGACCTCCAAGGAAACTTGTGCCACCACTAGGAAGCTATGGCCATCCTTCGACAAAGCAACGACCGAGAGAATTTCTCGGAAAGACAGGGAATCCTTTTCCACCCTCTTGGGCATCATCAGGGAGCACAATACTCTGCGGTACCAAACTGAAGAAACTGCGCCTGACGGAGGAGGATCTCTGTAGAGGCTGTGGTGATGAGGGAATTTTTGAGGACATTACTCACTGCCACTGTCCGGGTCTTCAACTCTCCAGGAAAAAGTTCCTTGGCAAATATTTCTTCCGGGATCTCGAGGAGCTCTCCGGCGTTTCGAGAGAGAAGATGCTGAACTTCATTAAATCATCAGGGTGGGTTGTATGCAGAACGAAGTAAGTGATTAAGTTTGAATAGTTTTTTTTGCCGGTTTTCACTAGGCCTCAATGGGTAAGGGATTACTTTTTCCCTCACAGTGGGTCAACGCTGACCTGAGTGTGGCAAAGAGCGTCTGTCCCTGCCAGCCCACATACCTAACCTAACCTAACCTAGCTGCCGGCAAATTAATGTTCGTTCTATGGAAAACATTCATTTCTTAATGAGATAGCTACAACCTCCTAGTAACTTACGACATCCAGGTTGACTTTCTCAAGCACTACAGCCTACTACTTTGTTATGCGTTCCGTAAATCGTTCGCTAGCATTTGGAATTATCTGTCACTGATTGTTATTAATTGAGAAACCCCAAGTGTCATCGCCACTCCAAGTGTCATCATCATCATCTTAAACTTTGAGAATTCATCATCCCCTGAGCCATTAATGAAATTAAACAATAATAGCTTGTTAAAAAGGGATTAAAAGAGCCGCCAACCTCACCTCCCGCCCAGTAATGCGTTCCATTTTGTTTGCTCGCCGCATTTCGTTTCCTCACTTTGCTCGCGCGGATGCCCTCAATGATATTTGCTCTGTCAACACTTGAAAGCGACAACATTGCTACGCTTCTGAGCTGCCGTACCGTGGTAGTGGTGGTTAGCTACCTTCACTCTCCAGCTAGAAGTACAGAACACTGGCTGTGACTTCCTCACGCGCAAAACTTTCAAGTTCCCGCAATCTGTTGGCTCTCCACCGCCAGTATACCGCCTTGTTACTATTGGCTTCTGTGTCAACACAGAACTCTGTTAATGTTGCCATAAAAGTATGTGGCCGCCCAGAGCCTACAAAGAGGTTCCTGGCATGGCCCAGCATCACCCTTTAGATGACGTCGTGTCGCAGCGAAACACCTGTGAAGATACTCTCAGGATGTCAAGTTGACATTGGTGTACCAATGGCGCGCACTTCATTTACTCTTCGATGGTTTTTAACTGATTTTATATTGACTCTTAATATGGAGTCATCCCGATGAGGTAGGAGTAGGAGAAATCGGGAATTGGAACCCCCAACTGCTGGCGGCTGTCGTTTGTCGTGGTTAATCGATTATCGGTGGCTTTGATGTATCTGCTACTTACAACTGGCTTCCGTTGGAGGTGGTGCGGGGTGTTTGCCTTGGCGAAGATTGAGTTGGCTACCAACCGCGGCATTCGGTGTATTTGAAATAATGTCATCGCCGTAATGTGTTTGCTTAATTTGAAGATGCTCATGCTGATGATGATGATGAGGAGGATGCCGATGGTGAATGGTGACGGCTTTCACGTGATGATTTTTGTAGTGGATATCAACGAAATGATGGGTGAGTGTAACTTGGAGAATTTGCAATTAATACCCGATTCGTATTTGTTGATTTTCAAAATACGTAAACATCCGGTATAGAAGTAGGGTGAACAAAAGTGTCACAACTAACAAAAACCTTAACTGAGGTTGAAGTCATCTTCATACCTAAGCCAGGAAAAAGCTAACATATGGAACAAAAGGTTCTCCAACTTTTTAGCTTTCCGTCCTTTCTACTGAAAATGCTAGAATAGCTGATTGTTATACACCTGCACCAGAGCATTAGGCCAACTATGCTCTCTATGTCCCAACTAGTAAAGAAAATCGGTCGAAACAACCTTAAATTCGCCTGTGCGCATCAATAAAAGGTCTCTGAGCGTTAAGTTAAGGAATACACCGTGGTGGCTTTCCTTGACATTGAGAGAATGTCAAATCAAAGGCAATCACCAACGCATTTGCAAGTCTGAAAGTGTATACTTCGCTTGGAGTGTTAGTCAATCAATTGCTTACATGCAGGATTATTAGCACATAGCTGGGCAGTGCATCGGCTAGAAACTTATCAGCTGCGAATCACTCCAAGGTGGTGTCATGTCCCCTATTCTAGGGAATCTTGTAGTTAACGAGCTGCTATTCGACCTGGAAAAGACAAGATGTAGAGTGATTTCCTATGCAGATGACATTGCTATTGCTGCCTCTGGTAAACACTCTCAGGGAAATCCTCCAAAATGCTCTGTGGATGGTAGATTAGTTCACTTCTACACAGACGACTCCGTGGCCAAAAGTGGGGTGGTTTTGCTGTCTTCTCTGAAATGTTCAATCTGAGCATATCCTTCTGCCTCCCACATCACTGTAGAGAAGTTCAGGCGGAAATTGTGGCAATCGAGGAAGCCTTGTGCTGGTTGAAATATAGTGCATTATCTATCAGGTATATTAGCATTTTCACTGACAGTCAAGTGGCAATCAAGTCCCTGGAATAGTTCTCTTTTATTTCAAAGGCCGCCTTAAACTGCCCTTTGTCTTCTACGGAGATGACAGAGCAGTTCAACATGTACCTATGCTGGGTGCTAGGCCACAGAGGGGAAACCATCCTTCGCCTCCTATGCACATGCACGGACCCTTCTCAAAAAAGATTGCTCCATCTGGGGGCTTCTTTCTTCGATGGCCGCGGCGAACTGGCATCTTCAGGCATCATGAGCATCCTTCGCTTTACTAAAAGCTCAGGTTGGTTCAATTAGTCGCTGGGTAGCCTAAAAGGAAGATCTTTGGCATCACAATGTACCTTTACTGGTCAAAATGTATCTGTTCTCTCATATAGACAGCCACACTAACCTAACCTAATCTAACATATATAGTCTAGTCTTGATCGCTCAAGCAACCATTAAGACAGTGGTAGCCCTCAAACTTTCGGCTCTGACTAGGCGGAATAGCGTTCAAAGCATTTGGACACACTTCACTCCCTTTCTAGTGCCCTAGCCTTAGTATGTATTGTATATGTTAATGGACTCTCTTTAGGAGCACCTCCTGTGAGTAATTTCACGAACTATCAGGGCTCCTAAGCTATTTTTTTTATAAACTTCTCCCAGGCAAGGTGAACCAATAGCGCTGAAGTAGGACCCTGAGATGTTTGTTGATTCTGCTTTTGAATTGCTTGAGATTGTAGGTTTCTGGAAATATTTAGCCTAGAAGCGTGTTCCAAAGATGACTACTCCTGTAACAAAAGAAATTTTGGTATAGAGATTTTCTTGCAGTTGCCAGATGAACATGGAAATTATGCGCTGTAATGGCCTGTCTGGTATTACGTCCAAATGTGATATCTCTAGGCATTATTCTGTTGAGTTCTTCTGAGAACTCTTCCGTGGTAGTGTCCGTAGTATAAGCCGAACGCCGAGATGGAACGTTAGCAGACTCAACGAAGAGCTTCTCACATCCGCAATCGAGGAAGGAAAAAACGGGGTCCTAGAAACAGTGGGAGCTGCTAAAACAAAAGTTGAGGCCACGATGAAACTCATACGGCTGGCGTGTGAGGCCTCGATGCCCCGAGTGAGCGGCCCCAATAGAAACAGGAAACCGGTGTACTGGTGGAACGATGAGATAGCTGCGCTTCGAAGAAAATTCCTACATATAAGACGCAAAGTCACCAGGGGCAGGAGAAGACAAGCTGAACCCACGGAAGGCATTCTAGCAGAATTTAGAACCATGAGATCCGAGCTCAAGAGGGCCGTCAATTCGAGCAAAAAACAGAAGTGGGAGGATCTCCGCCGGGATGTCAACAGCAACCCCTGGGGGCTAGGCTTCAAAGTCGTAATGCGAAAGCTAGGAACACAGATGGCTAGCCCTGTCCTCTGCGAAGAAAGGATGGAGTTTATAGTGAACACACTCTTCCCAACGCTTCGTGCTCGGCCTCCCGACACCTCTCCGGCCCAACGACCAGAAACTCCGATGTTCAGTGAAGAAGAGTTGATCCTCGCGTCGAAAACACTACAAAACCGAAAGGCACCGGGACCCGACGGAATACCAGCAGAGGTGGTCAGGACAATTGCCCAGACATGTCTTCAGCTACTGCTGAACATGTACAATAGCTGTCTCCAGGATGGAGATTTCCCTAAGAGCAGGGAAGTTACAGCGCCTGGTACTGATCAGCAAGGGAAAAGGAGATCCGGATTCCCCATCAGCGTACAGGCCTTTGTGTATGCTGGACACCGCAGGGAAACTCTTAGAAAATTTGCTAAAATCAAGGCTTACAGCAGCCGTGCAGAGGGCAGGAGATTTGTCCGAAAGACAACACGGATTCAGAAAGGGCCACTCTACGATTGGAGCAATTGAAGAAGTGGTTAGGACCGTCCAATTGGCTTAACAGCGCAATCACTATTCAAGGAAAATCGTATTGCTAGCAACTCTGGACGGGCGAAATGCCTTCAATTCAGCCAGATGGAGCGATATGCTGAACGCCCTCGAAAGCACTTTTGATATTCCCGAATATCTCTTGCGGATGATGAAGGACTATCTCAAGGACCGGAAGCTGCTATACAACACTACAGAAAGACCACGAATAAAGGAGATTACTCCTGGAGCAGCTCAAGGATCAATCCTGGGACCCGGTCTCTGGAACATCTCCTACGACGGCATTCTTCGTATGGAAATGTTCGAAGACACCTTCCTGGTAGGGTGCGCAGATGATATCGCCGCGGTGATTACGGCAAGAGACACCGGGGGCGCGCAAAGAAAACTCAACCAGGTGATGAGGCGGATGCACCTCTGGATGGAAGAACATGGCTTAGGTTTGGCCACAGAAAAGACGGAGATAGTCCAAGTCCAAGATAGTGACAAAGAAGAGGATTCCAACTATTGTCGACTTCCAAGTCGGGTCTGAGGGAATAACCAGCAAGGAAGCGGGGAAGTACCTAGGGATGGCCCTAAACACGAAGCTCACTTTCTGGCACCAAATAAGACCTGCTTCGGAACGAGCTACGAAGGTCACAATGTCACTAAGCAGATTAATGGCAAACGTTGGAGGCCCAATAGCCAGCAAGAGAAAACTCCTGATGAAAGTCACCCACGCCATTCTCCTGTATGGGTGCGAGATATGGGCCGACGCAATAAGACAAGAGAAATACAGGAGGCAAATGGCCGCAGTACAAGGCGCGCGGCACTACGGATTGCAAGTTCGTACCGAACGGTGTCGGAACCAGCCGTCCTCATAGTCGCGGGAGTGACCCCTATTGACCTCCTTGCGGCAGAGAGGAAATACGTCTACGACAAAAAGGCGGAAATTGGAGTGGAAGCGGCAACCGAGGAGACGAAGGAGCTCACTAAACAGAAATGGCAGGAGAGATGGAGCTCAGAAAGCAGAGGACGATGGACCGCGAGGCTGATCAGCAACATCGCTGAATGGAACGGACGGAAACACGGAGAAGTAAATTTTCACGTCACCCAATTTCTTATCGGACACGGTTATTTCAACGCCTACCTCCAAAGAATGGGCAAAACAGGGAGCCCTGCTTGCCAATATGGCGACTCAGAACTGGACGGCGCAAACCACTCGTTCTTCGAGTGCAACAGATGGGAAGTTGAGAGGGGGGCGCTAGAATCTCTAATCGGCGCCATCACCCCGGAAAATATAGTGCCAAAAATGTCAATGAGTGACCAGAGCTGGAATTAAGTACGATAGTTTATAGAAAAGTACTTAAGACAAAAAAGAGAGAGGAAGACATAATAATCACCCTCACGAGATTTATGTAAGCCTAGTGTAAGCCTGACCGGCAAGAAAGAATTAACCCGCAAGTTTTTTTTTTGCCGAGTGCAGGTGAAAAATCTTCCAAATACACCATAAGGCCCGACTGCGCGTGCTTATGGTAGTGTAAGATTTTTACTCACTAAAAAAAAACACCTGTCTTCAAAATTAATACTACAACTAAGCCAGTGCTACAAATGTGAAAGCAATATTATAGTCCCGGTCTAACCTATGGTTTGTATAGAAGTAGGAGCTGAGTAGAGTGAAGTGTCTCTTTTTACTGAACAGGTAAATTCATGAATGTTCCTCCATGTTCCTGTGTTGGTACGTCAGTGTTAGCTTAGGTTAATGGCTGCCAGCTTAGACCAACAATAGTCCATTGTCATACCATGTAGATCATAAGAGAAAGTTTCTCTCGGCCTATTCATTAAACTATTTTGAGCTTCTGATGAAGCGTAAGACGCTCTTAATATCTATGTTTATTAGATCGCCTACATTGTTGTAATAGAAGGCTCCTAAATGAAGCTTCCTTCTGCGGAAGAAGGCTGGACAGAAACAAAGAAGGTAAGAAATAGTTTCTTCCTCTTCTTCATCCATGCAGCCTCTACAAAAGTCGTTCGCAAAAAGGCACAGCCTTATATTTAGCATGCTTGCCAATTAAACAGTGTCCAGTGATGACACCTATTGTAGTGCCGATATGCAACCTATTGAGAGAAATCAAATTTTTAGGGCGTTTTAGACCCAGATTTGGCCAAATCGGTTTTGTTGTTAGATATGTTGATCCACTTGTCCACCTAAGATTTATACTCTCGATAGCATCCAGCTTAAATTTGAGCTTTGATGTCCAGTGCAGCAGAGGGAGTTGTACGTAGTGCTCCGCTTATGCACAGACAAGCTATACCCTGGACATTGCTTAGATAATCCCGATTTATAACTTTTTCTAAGGCTGTCCACCAGACAATCACCACGTATGTGGGTATCGGTCTAATGATCGAGATGTAGAGGCAGTAAATCATTCGAGATTGTAAATAGCATCTATTCCCAATACCTTTTTTGCAAGAGAAAACTCCTGCTGTAACTTTCTCGACTGTTCTTGAATATAAGGTTTCCAGCTTAATTTCCTATCCAGGATAAGTACCAAATATTTTGCTTTGTCAGAGAAAGTTAAACTGATACCATTGAGAGAAGGAGAGTCGACTAACGGAATTTTATATTTCCTGGAAAAGAGTATTAGTTCAATTTTGTGGGGGCTTACACCCAAACCACACCGAACCACCCAACTAGCTACGTTGCTTAAAGCGTTTTGTAGAACTTCCTTTAGAGTATTTAGGTGCTTTTCCAAGACAGCTGAAGCAACTCCATCTACATAAGCGATCGCTGTACATCCCTCGTCTTCCAGGATTATCAACAGTTCTTACTTACTTAAGTGGCGCTACAGTTCGGTGTGAATCTAGGACTCAACCAACAAGCCTCTCTATATAGCTTGGTCTTTAGCTAATTGTCTCCAGTTGAGCACTCCAAGTTGGTCCAGATCCCTTTGAACTTATGCGCACTACCTATGGTGAGGAGGTCCTCTACTGCGTCGTTCCTCCGGGTTAGATTTGGAGACTCTGGAGGCCGGAGCGTTGGTGTCCATTCGCTCTACATGTCCTAGCCATCTCAGGCGTCCAATACGCAGTTTTTTGACTAGGTCAATGTAGCTGTACAGCCCGCATAGTTCGTGATTGAATCTTCTCCTCCAAAACCCGTCAACGCAAACGGAACCCAATGTCTTACGAAGAATTCATCTCTCAAAGCGACCAAGGATATCTTCATCCTCTTTTAATAAAGTCCATGTTTCAGCGCCGTAAAGCAGACCTGGGATGATCAGGGTCTCCTTAGTTGTTCGAGATAGGGCTTTATTGTTGAATTGCCTTATAAGCCCAAAAAAACAGTGATTGGCAAGAGTTATTCTCGGCTTGACTTCAGCGCTGATGTCCTTTTGGGAATTTAAAGCGGAGCCAAGGAAGACAAAGTCCCTTAATAGCTCGAAGTTATAGCTGCCCATTGCGACGTTCTGTCCAATTTGTCGGTGTAGATTATCCCATCTTGTTCGCTTAACCCATTTTGGCCGCCTCCGCCTCAATGCTTGCAAGCGCACCGGTGACAGCCCGCTGAGTTCTTCCGATAATGTCAATATCTTCGGCGTATGCAAGCAGTTGTACCGGACTTTTGATAGATTGGGGCTGCGGTGTTGGCTTGTGAGTTCCGAACAATCCGTTCAAGTACAATATTAAAGAAGTCACATGACAGCGCGTCACCTTGTCTAAAACCGTTTTGACATCAAAGGTCTCGGTGAGGTCATTACCGACATTGATGGAGCAGTTCTCCATCGTCATCCTGCACAGCCGGACAAGTTTAGCAGGGATGTCAAAACTAGACATAGCTCTATAAAGCTCTTCTCTATAGAAGCTGTCATAAGCGGCATTGAAATCGATAAAGAGGTGGTGAGTATCGATTTGGAATTCTTGGGTTTTCTCCAGGATCTGCCGAAGTGTGAAGACTTAATCGATGGTAGACTTTCTTGGCCTGAAACCGCACTGATAAGGGCCAATAAGGCTGTTGATAAAAGGTTTCAGGCGTTCACACAATATCGCCGAAAAGATCTTTTTTTTTTTTTTTTTTATAATTTGCGCGCACTCAAAGGGTTATGAATACCTTTAACATGCTTACACACAGTGCGGGCGTTGGAAAGGATGGATAGAGAGAGAGAGAGAAAGATTTTTGGTGTTGTGGTTCTTGAAGCTCAGTTGTTTATGCTTCAGCTATTCTCCGGGGGTGGCGTCCAGATAACTGGGGAGATTTTTGTTACTATTGTCATTGCTTCTGATTCACAGTACTTTTTTCCCGATAATCGATGTCAAGGGCAAATCATCATCAACACAGCGAACAATTTTTCCAGCCACATGACCAAGCTACTGCCAGTGTTATGCCTTCGCAGTTGTGTTCACACAAGCTTTCGCAAATGATCGGACTGACTTTGTATATTTCATGAGAAATAAATAAATGCTTGCTGACATCAGGATTTGAACCATGAACCATTAGCGTGGCAATTGACGACGTTACCACTACACCATTGCCACCCCAAATGTATGCGATGTTGAGGAGACTGATGCCTCTATAATTGGTGCAGTTGAGAGGGTCTCCTTTCTGAGATTTCATTCATCAGGCATACACTCGTCTGACCAAATCTTAGAGATATGTTGGTGTATACACTCTACCAACTCATCACCAGCTGCCTTGGAAAGTTCGGTTAGTAACCCGTCAGGTCCAGCAGCTTTTTGGATTTCAGCTTGGATATTGCTATCCTCATTTCGTTTTGGTGAGGTGGACGGAAATTCTGACTATCATCGTCTATGTTGAATGGTTCATTCTACCTGACAGCGGGATGTTGGTCTTCGTCGCCGTTATACAGTCTGCAGAAGTAGTTTTTCCATATTCTCAGCACCGACTGTGATTCTACTACGAGGTTTCCATTTTCATCTCTACAGGTTTCTGTACGGGTATTGGTTCTCTGACACGTTTTTTTTTACCTTTCGGTAAAACGTACGTACATTGCTCCTGGAGTATAAACTCTCGATATTCTCAAACGCGCGCTTCTCATGCTCTTTCTTCTTCTTTTGGAGAAGCCGATGTTCTTCCCGTATCTTTTGCTCGTAGAGCTCACGAGCAGCTCTCGTTTTCCTTTGCAGCGCCGCTTTGTATGCCTCTTGATTTGCTGCATGCACTCGCCGGCATTCTTCGTCAAACCAGGGGTTTCGCGGTGGTGGGCAAGCGAGACCCAGCACATCAGTCGCGCCGTTTCTGATAGCATGTTGGCAGCGTTGCTACTGGTCTTCGGTACTTGATACTGGCGGCATAGCGGTGATTGAGAGATTTCGAGATACGAGTTCAGCGAAGACCCTGGCGATCTCTCGCGATTGTAGCTTTTCGACGTTAAATTTTCTCACAATGATTCTTCTTTATTGCTCAGTTTGGGATATCCGCATTCGTACCTTGGCTACAACAAGGTAATGATCCGAATCTATGTTGGCCGCTCGGAAGGTTCGGACATCCAGAATATTGGAGGCATGTCTTGCGTCGATCGCAATATGATCCACTTGGTTGATCGTTACATGATCATTGGACTGCCATGTCTGCTTATGAATATCGGGATGAGGACACCATGTGCTTACTATGGTGACGTTTCGCTTCACAGCGAAATCAATTAGCCTTAGCCCGTTAGCAGACGTGGTGTCGTGTAGGTTATGCTTACCGACTGCCCTACCAAAGACGTCCTCCTTTCCTATTTTGACGTTAAATTCGCCCAATACGATTTTAACGTCGTATTGAGGACACTGCTCGTATGTTTTGTCGAGGAGCTCATAGAAACATTCTTTGGTGGCAGGGTCCTTTTCCTCTGTGGGGGCCTGAACACATAATAAGCTTATGTTAGCGAATTTAGCCTTGATCCGGATAGTCATATTACTCTCGGTCATGTGTCTATAGCTTAAAAGTACTTGCCTAAGTCTGCCGCGTATGACAAATCCGCATCCGAAAAAGCGTTGCCTGTTGCCTCTGTAGCAATCAGCTCAGTAGATGCCACAGTTTTTCTTCGTCTCTTTGCCCGGCCCATCTCATCGCACTTCCTGGATGGCGGTTATATCTGCTTTATAGCAGTCTAGGTCCTCTGCTAGTTGTTCGGCTGCACGTGGTCTGTAAAGGGACAGAACATTCCACTTACAGATCCGAAGGTCGTCGTCCTTATTTCGTTTGCTAGGGTCGTCATCAGTTGATTCTTCCTTATCCGAGGCTTTTGGTTGTTATGGAACCATTCACTTTTTACGTGGTAGGGAAGTTACCCCGATGGCACAACCTGGAGGGCCAGTTCCTTTAGTTGTACCCCTACTACGATAGGTCCTTGAACACCGGTGCCAGTAGTCCATCGAACTATCAATAGTTCGTTGAGCGCCAAATTTCAAAGAAAAGGGGATAGTACACGTCCTTACAGAGTGCCTCTACTGACAGATATTCTAGTAGACATCCCATCCAGCATAGAATTGGTAATCCGACCATTAAGCAGTAGATTAAACAATTCGCAAAGTGAGCTGTTGACCTTCAGGTCTGATAGTGCATCTGCTATCGCTGCTGTATTGACATTATTGAAAGCGCTCCTTACGAAAGAGGGAATATTCGATATTACTCCATGTTGGGCCGCCGATAGTAGATTCTTACCAATTCTATTGCGAAGTGTATATCAATCAGTCGTTCTAATGTTTTTAAGAGGAATGACGATAGAATAATAAGTCTGAAATCTTTTGGATATGTGTGAAAGCATTTACCCGCTTTGGGTATGAACACAACTTTAACTTCTCCCCATATCTTTGGGATATATACCAGATCCAGACAACTTTTTAGGATTGTACGTCAGTGTTAACTGCGACACCAAATCGAAATATTTGGACAAGTACAAAAATGTAGACCCCTAGAGTTCCTATCCTGGCAGCTTGTAACACCGAGAGAACTCGTTTGAGTAGAGGAAAGCCAACGAGACACAGTCCCTTGTGCTACTGTTGTACAAGTTTAGCGAGATCAGACTTATACGACGCTTTTCATCTAATCCACAACAAATCTGTTCAGTAACGTGACAATGTGTAGTGCCATCATATAACTATCTACCCACTGCTGAGCTGTGTGAAATTCAAATCTAAAGTTTCTAAACTCCCGCAATGTACGCAAATATTACTCAGCAGAATTTCGAGCAATCTCCTACACCAAATCAAAGCAAACAAATTCGAATAATTTATTTCCAATTAAATGCGATTGCCGCCGGATAACGTCCACAAAAATTACGCCAGTAAAAGATTGTACTCAGAAAGTTCTTATAAAGTCACTGGACACAGATAAGCCCCAGTCCACTCCCCAATTTCGGATGACATTACTCTTTCTATTGCTCGCTCCAAATTAATTGCGATGTTATCGCCTCCAAATCGAACCATACTCATGGTCAATCGGTTGAAACAAATCTGCAATCATCTACAAATTCGACGTGGGTAATTATTTTAATTAATAAATTTTGAATAGCTTCCCGTCGCACTGCTTCGCTTCGCCCCCGCTCTAAATTGTTTTGACAACGTGAAACGGTTTTATTTTCATCGTGGTAAATCACCTTTGTGGGTAATTCCGAAATTCCAATTAGCCACCTTAACACCTAATTAATCTCAATAATCATTGGCAGGTACTACCCGTGTGTGCGTATGTGGATGAGCGCGAACACAACACGCAGATTAAGTCCCAATTCATCGATTAGATTACTGTGTACGACTTTTCAAATGACGGAGAATAATTAATTGATTATTATAAATAAAACACAGTTATCTGTTACAATTACTACCCTTGTGACTAGCCAGTACAGAGTATGCATGGTCAGCAGTAAAACCCCCTCTTGGCCCCAAAACAGCAGCAGCCAAAGGAATCAGCTAGACTCTAAACTAATTGAAAATTGATTGAAATTTATATCAGTCAGTTTGTGGGCGACTCGAAATTCCGTAATTGGAAATTAATCCATCACAATAAAAGTTATTACTGATTGGGAATGGGTCACACATACTCCACAGATAACTAGGGCTGCCTGCAGAGTTATCGATTGGAGGAGCTTAACGCGGGTAATGTCTTGAGTATTTGTTCTTGATTTCTAATTGCGATAGTGCGCGATCGAAGGCAGGTAGATCGTAGACCGTAGACTCCTAGACCGACCTGGCTATGGTGTAATGGAATGACTAGCTAGTAGTCATTGCTTCCTAAATCCAAAATTGATTTCTTTTTTTATGGGTAATTGAATGGGAAGGCAAGAATCAAGATTAAACGATTAAATCGAGCACAGAGGCAATTAATGGTAGGTAAACAAGCTTCTGTTTGTAGTTTTTATGACGAAGGTGATTGATTGGACTCGTTCAGAGGCATAACGATTACGGTTTTAGGGCTTATGAAAGGCTCTGTTTGTCTAGTGCGGGTATTTGCGTTTTATTTCTAGCTCCTATTTACGGTGGGAGAGTCAATATAAGACGTAAGAGCAGTAAGCATTTAAACTAAATCGTCAGGGTATTAATATTGATTTGAGAAATATTATTGTTGCAATCTAGTTTGATTCCTTTAATGGAGGACTTGCATAACACTTGATAAGATCTTCTTTTGACATAAAGAAAGACAAGACCTACAACATGCTATTAACAAACAAAAAGATGTTTGTCCATAGGCTGCGACGGAAAGCTATTGTAACTTCCAAGTATTCGAGTAATTCATAAAAAGTGCATAAAAAAAAATATAGAAAATAAGAGACAAGTGCATAACGTGGGCTTCCATCTCGCCCTCTTACCTCCCCTTCCGCTGCTGAACTTGGTTATTGTGAGTGCCGTAGGATTTTTTTTTTTTTATGCGTGCACCCACAATAACTGGGTAAAGCATCGTCTGGTGGATAGCGGGTTGTGTGTGCAGGTCTTTGTTGGTGGACCAAACCTAATTGTCGTATGGGCATAACACCTGCGATAATCTGTTTTGGGAAACTAACGTTGGATCTGCACTTCACAACTCGGCTTAGTTAACGTCGGAGTTGTGTTTTTTATGTCTGTTTTTTATAATGGTAAGGAATTTTAGAGTAGATCTGAGCAACATTCGTGGGCTCAGATCGAATTTTTTTTCTGTGTACGTCCACGCCGCCAAATATAGACCAGCTGTTTTGGCTCTTTGTGAAACACAGGTGGGTCAAAATTCCGATCCTTCGGAATTCGATCTGCCTGGATACAGCATTGAGCCATTATTCTTCCACCATCACGGTCTCGTCGTATATATACGTAGTGATGTAGCCTACCAAATTCTCCCACAATACGGCCAATGTTCCAATTCGGAATTTAATTTCTTGTGGCTGAAACTCCATGTCCGTAGGCAGTTAATCCACTACTGTTTCATTTATAGAAGTCCAAATATTGACAGCAATTCAACTTATAATTAGTTTGATGCGCTGTCAGATTCCATCCTAAGAATTGTATCCTTGCACCCACATTCTGAAATCGTCATTGGGGGCGATTTCAATGTCCACAATTCTAATTGGCTTCGCCACTCTGGACAGACAACACCCGAAGGAAGGTATGTTGAGATTTTTTCTGAGGTAAATAACCTAACCCAGCTTGTGAATGAGCCAACTCATGTTCCGGACATAACTGGTCATACCGCCAACACTCTGGACTTGTTCCTTAGTTCCGATCCTAATAAATACACGGTAAATGTATTATCGCCTCTAGGTTCGTCAGACCACTGTGTCATATCGGCCAATTTCTCGTACTCCAACCACAAAGCTAAAGAACAAACTCCAAAAAGAACAGTTTGGCTATACGAGAAAGCCAATTGGAATGAACTAATTAAGTTCTTTAGGAATTTCAACTGGTCGCTATGCTTCCTCGATAGCGATGTGGACGCCGCGGCTGATATGATTACTAATACAATTCTCCTAGGTATGAGAACTTACATCCCCCACAGGATAAAAGCTATTAGACCCAAGGAAAACGCGTGGTATGACTCGAGCTGTAAAGAAGCTATTAGGTTAAAGGAACTAAGTTTTCGGTCTTACAAGGCCAACCCAACTGAGGAAAACCGAAAAAAGTTTAAACGAGCCAGAAATGACTGCAATGCCCTCATTAACCGAGTTAAATTCTCCCACGACCAAAAGTTGAGGCAAAAAATACTACATTGTCCCAAGGGTAGTAAAAACTTTTGGTCGTTCGTAAAAAACATTAAGAATTCGACCTTATCATCTATACCGACGCTCATTCATAACGACGTACCAACTGTCAGCTCCTTAGACAAAGCTAATCTGTTCGCTGCTCACTTTGCAGCAAACTCCACACTGCCATATAGTGCTTTGTCTCCACCTGTACTTGAGGTCGTAGACTTTTCCATGGGACAAGTCCGCTTTCGAACTCGTACAGTTGCAGGAGTACTCAAAGGTCTTAACATACACAAATCCGCTGGCCCAGATGGTATACCCCCTATTGTTCTGAAGAGGTGTTCTTCTTCGCTGGCAAAACCACTGCGTAAGCTTTTCCACCGATCCTACTCTTCAGGTCTCTTTCCGAGTAAGTGGAAAACAGCATTTGTCCAGCCCGTACCTAAAAAAGGCGATTCTTCTTCTCTCTCCAACTACCGCCCCATTGCACTAACGTCCCTTCTTTCCAAGGTCATGGAAACGCTGATAAACCGTCAGCTAATGAAATATCTTGAATCACGAAAGCTCCTCAATGACCGACAGTATGGCTTTCGTGGCAACAGGTCCACTGGTGATTTGATGTCATATCTCACCGATAAGTGGAACGAATCTCTGCACCACTCCGGTGAAAGTAAGATTATTGCGCTTGATATTTCAAAAGCATTTGACAGAGTTTGACATCAAGCTCTTTTGTCGAAAATGCGTGCATTTGGGATCGATGATACTCTTCTTCTTTGGATTAGAAACTACATTTCGGGCCGTTCAATTTAAGTTGTTTTGGACGGCTTCAAGTCTGCAATTCACCATATAAATGCTGGTGTTCCCCAGGGCTCCGTTTTGTCTCCGACTCTCTTTCTGATTTTTATAAATGACCTCTTGTCTGCTACTTCTAATCCAATCCATTCCTTCGCTGATGACAGTACCCTCAGTTTTTCATATTCGTTCCCTAGCTCACGTCCCTGCTCTTCGGCCGTAGAAGAGGAACGACATCGTATGTTAAACACATTAAATTCCGACCTGGACAGCATAACCAAATGGGGTTCAATCAATAGAGTGGAATTTAATGTATCCAAAACTCAATGCTGTCTTCTGTCATTAAAGCGAAACCCTACTCATGAGCCATTATCCATGAATGGCACTTGCATTGTAGAAACCGAAAAACTTTCCATGTGTGTCAACAACAAACTTTGTTGGAACGATCATGTATTCGAAATCGCCAAGAATGCAGCGAAATGTTTAGGTTTCCTAAAGCGGTGTAAGAAATATTTCACCCCTTCTGATTTGGCTACAATTTATAAGGCGTACATTCGCCCTAAGTTAGAGTATAACACTCACATCTGGTCTGGTGCACCAAAAACCATATTGCACTTGCTAGATAGGATTCAAAAACGCGCGATAAGACTCATCGGAGACACGAATATTACAAGCAATTTTGCTTCGCTCGAACACCGTCGTAATGTCTCCTGCCTATCCCTGTTTTATCGATATTTCCACAGAAAATGCTCAGTTGAAATAGCCAATAGCATTCCTCCCCTTCTTCGTTTTAACCGCAATACTCGCCATGCGTCGAATGCTCATCAGTTTACCCTTAAGCCTATCTTCGGACGTACCGTGAAATATAGAGATTCTTTTATGAGCCGCACAACACGTCTGTGGAATGCTCTCCCCGAGTCTGCTTTTCCTCTCCATTATAACCTACAGTCATTTAAGACCAATGTGCATCGGTGCCTCGTTTCCCCCTAACCCCCCTTCCTTAACGCTCACGCTATGTATAATGCATAAAAGGGGTAGTCATAACCCCTTTAGCGCGAGTAAATTATAAAAAAAACAAAAAAGGAAACCGTTGCTTCCTCAATTTCGCAAAACTGCTGCATTTAGAACTAGGGAAGGTGTACCAGTATCCGGCCAGTCACTAGTATCCGGCCACTATCCATTAAATTTTAAATAATAAGAAAATTAAAAATTATTTGCATAAGCAAATACATTGCGACTATAATTCCAGGCACATGTAATGGTTTGGTAAAGTTTGTCAGTTCTGCACATCAAAGATCCTTGTTAAAAAAATATTTAGTTTGTGAAGTTCGTTGTGAGAGCAAGAAGTGCAAGTTTGAGTTCGCGAGTACTAGTAGACCCGATCAGCAAATTAAGTGAGTTTCAGCGTTCTTCGTGAGTATACAAACTAATTTTGTGTTTTTTTAATAAATAATATGTTTATTGATCGTAAAATAAAAAAAAAATAATAAGAACTTTTTGTTTTAAATTATTAAAAACCTAACCTGCCACGGTTACTAAAACACAATTTTTATATGATGTTCTAGCATCCGGTCAAGGTGACCGGGTACTAGAACTTTGCCTGAAATCGAATAATTTATCTTTTTCACGTTTAAACGAAAGAAAATACTTTTGTCTACCTCCACAATCCAATAAAATGTATTAAATATGTAAAGTTTCAGTATCCGGCCACTTTTTTTTGTCAAAAGATTACTATGGCCGATTTTTAGAACAAGCCGCACCAGTACGGCCACATAACTAATTGTGAACAAATTCATGCTATTTGTTTTAGGAAATGAATCAAGAAATAGGTGAAGAAGAATCACAAGAACTTTCACGTATGCACAGAATCGAATTTGCTCTAAAGGAAATCCGTGAAAACAAATCAAGCCATAGAAAAGTCGCTTCTACATATAATATCCCAATGAGTACCATTCAGGATAGAATATATGGAAAAGTTGACGACGTTTGCCAGAAAAAAGGACCTGATACAATTTTATATCCTGAAGAGGAGAAACAGATAATGAACTGGTGTATTAATGTAGCGAGGTGTGGATTCCCTTTGAAAAAAACGACCTTCTGGACACCGTCCAAAAAATTATAAAAACAGAAAAGAGGGATAACCCTTTCAAAGATGATCGCCCAGGAAGAACTTGGCTTAGGTTGTTCTTTAAACGAAACCCCTACTTAAGCTTAAGGGAAGCTGAGACGATATCAAAAGGCAGAGCCGTCGTGACAAAAAACAGCATTAAAAAGTGGTTTCACGATTTAGAGAGCTTCCTTATAGAAAACGGACATAATGATAGCCTCCTCGATCCAGATAGAATAATGATTGGAGATGAAACCAGCTCTTCCTTGTGCCCGAAAACAGGAAAAGTAGTAGCTCCAAAGGGTTTTAAAAATGTTTACCAAGTGCAAATGGCTAAGGAAAAAGGCACGATAACGGTCTTAGCAATGATGACAGCTTCCGGAGAGCTTCTACCGCCTTTGGAGATTTTTCCTTACATTCGCCCACCTAAGGAGATTGTCATGAGCGTCCCGAAAAATTGATTCCTGGGAAAAACTTCATCGGGGTGGATGCGAAGTGAAACCTTCTACGAATATATTGCTAACTGTGTGGTCAAACGGATTGATGACAAAGAAGTAAAAAAACCGGTTTTGCTTTTTGTAGACGGTCACAAATCGCACCTATCGATGCAACTAAGCCAGCTTTGTGCCGACAAAAACATTATTCTCTATGCCTTGCCGCCAAACACAACCCATATTCTTCAACCAGCTGACGTAAGCGTATTCAAGCCACTTAAAGAAGATTGGAAAAAAAACAGTTCGAGAGTGGCACATAAAACACACTGGAACAGTTTTAACGCGGGTCGTCAAACGGTAGTGCATGCGATCTAATGAAAACACAAGCGTTTTCACTCAGCTGATGCCTACCAACTCCTACTCTCAACCTCCACGCGGTGACAGCCGGGTGCCTAGTACCTTAATCCAAGAAATGGGTAACCAACCCCGTTTGGAGGATTCTTGGCGGCAGCAGATGAGAGAGGGGGGGAAGAGTGTTTTCTCACTAGAGCACTTCTGTTCCAGGCAGCAGCGGACGAATTCCCTAGACGGAGTCAACGGTGGCGCCTATAGTTCCAGTTAGGTTAAACTTAGTGAATACTTTGCGCGAGCTGCTTCGACGTATTCGGATCACATGTCGGTAAGGAATTTCCAATGTTGGTCAGGACATTGGAATAGAGATGGTGGCGGAGGAGCCCTTAATGGGCTAACAGAAGCGCTCATAATCCCGTAGTGGACTACTGACACCGGTGTACCCGGCCTCTCGTCCTAGGGGAATAATTAAGGAACTGCGCTCCAAGTTGGGGGTTGTGCCGTCGGGGTAACTTCCCTACCACGTAAAAAATCTATGGTTCCGAAACAACCAAAAGTCTCGGATAAGGATGACTCAACTAATGACGACCCCAGCAAACGAAATAAAGAAAACGACCTTCGGATCTGTACGTGGAATGTTCTGTCTCTTTTCAGACCACGTGCAGCCGAACAACTAGCAGAGGCCCTAGACTGCTATAAAGCAGATATTACCGCCATCCAGGAAGTGCGATGGGATGGGCCGGGCAAAAAGAGGGTGAAAAACTTTGACATCTACTACGGTGATTTCTACAGAGGCAACAGGCAACGCTTATTCGGATGCGGATTTGTCATACACGGCAGACTTAGGCAAGAAGTCTTAAGCTTCCGACACGTGAGCGAGCGTATTATGACTATCCAGACCAAGGCTAAATTCGCTAACATAAGCCTAACATGTGTTCAGGCCCCCACGGAAGAAAAGGACCCTGCCACCAAAGAGTGTTTCTACGAGCTCCTCGACAAAACATACGAGCAATGTCCTAAATACGACGTTACAATCGTATTGGCCGATTTTAACGCCAAAATAGGAAAGGAGGACGTCTTTGGTAGGGCAGTCGGTAAGCATAGACTACACGACACCACGTCTGATAACGGACTAAGGCTAATTGATTTCACTTCGGAGCGAAATGTCACCATAGCAATCACATAGTTTCCTCATCTCGATATTCATAAGCAGACATGACGGTCCAATGATCATGTCACGATCAACCAAATTGATCATATTGCGATCGACGCAAGGCATGCCTCCAGTATTCTGGATGTCCGGACCTTCCGAGGTGACAACATAGACTCGGATCATTACCTTGTTGTAGCCAAGGTAGAAATGCGGATATCCTAAACTGAGCAACAAAGAAGAATCACTGTGAGAAAATTTAACGTCGAAAAGCTACAATCGCAAGAGACCGCCAGACTCTTCGCTGAACACGTATCCCGAAATCTCTCAATCACCCCTATGCCGCCAGCATCAACTGCCGAAGACCAGTGGCAACGCTGCCAACATGCCATCAGAAACGCCGCGACTGATGTGCTGGGTCTCGCTCGCCCACCACCGCGAAACCCCTGGTTTGACGAAGAATGCCGGCGAGTGCATGCAGCAAAGCAAGAGGTATACAAAGCGGCGCTGCAAAGGAAGACGAGAGCTGCACGTGAGCTCTACGAGCAAAAGAGACGGGAAGAACATCGGCTTCTCCAAAAGAAGAAGGAAGAGCATGAGAAGCGCGCGTTTGAGAATATCGAGAATTTATACTCCAGGAACAATGTATGGAAGTTTTACCAAAAGGTAAAAAGAACGTGTCAGAGAAGTAATACCCGCACAGAAACCTGTAGAGATGAGAATGGAAACCTCGTAGTAGAATCACAGTCGGTGCTGAGAATATGGAAAAACTACTTCTGCAGACTGTATAACGGCGACGAATAACAACATCCCGCTGTCAGGCAGAATGAACCATTCAAATGAACCATTTAACATAGACGATGATAGTCAAAATTTCCGTCCACCTGAACAAAATGAAGTGAGGATAGCAATATCCAAGCTAAAATCCAACAAAGCTGCTGGACCTGACGGCTTACCGGCCGAACTTTTCAAGGCAGCTGGGGATGAATTGGTAGAATGCATACACCAACTCATCTCTAAGATTTGGTCAGACGAGTGTATGCCTGATGAATGGAATCTCAGCATCGTTTGCCGATCCACAGAAAGGAGACCCCCTCAACTGCGCCAATTATATAGGCATCAGTCTTGTCAACATCGCATACAATATTTTTTCTGCGATATTGTGTGAGCGCCTGAAACCTTTTATCAACAGCCTGATTGGACCCTATCAGTGCGGTTTCGGGCCAGGAAAGTCCACCATCGATCAAATCTTCACACTTCGGCAGATTCTGGAGAAAACCCAAGAATTCCAAATCGATACTCACCACCTCTTTATCGATTTCAATGCCGCTTATGACAGCATCTATAGAGAAGAGCTTTATAGAGCCGTGTCTAGTTTTGACATCCCTGCCAAACTTGTCCGCCTGTGCAGGCTGATGATGGAGAACGCTCGCTGCTCCATCAAGGTCGGTAACGACCTCACCGAGACCTTTGATATCAAAAAAGGTTTAAGACAAGGTGACGCGCTGCCATGTGACTTCTTTAACATTGTACTTGAACGGATTGTGCGGAACTCACAAGCCAACACCGATGGCGCAATCTATTACAAGTCTGTACAATTGCTTGCATACACCGACGATATGGACATTATCGGAAGAACTCAGCGGGCTGTCACCGGTGCGTTTGCAAGCATTGAGGCGGAAGCGGCCAAAATGGGTTTAGCGATAAACGAGGGCAAAACCAAGTATATGCTGTCAACAAGAAGGGAAAGCCAACATCGACGAATTGGACAAAACGTCACAGTGGTCTACCTTGGCTCTGCTATAAACTCTGAGAACAACATCAGTGCAGAAATCAATCGAAGAATAACTCTTGCCAATCGCTGTTTTTTTTGGACTTATAAGGCAATTCAACAGTAAAGCCCTATCTCGAACTACTAAGGAGACTCTGTATAAGACCCTGATCATCCCAGTCCTGCTTTATGGCGCTGAAACATGGACTTTATTAAAAGAGGATGAAGATATCCTTGGTCGCTTCGAGAGAAAATTCTTCGTAAGATTTTCGGTCCCGTTTGCGTTGACGGGTTTTGGAGGAGAAGATTCAATCACGAACTATGCGAGCTGTACAGCGACATCGACCTAGTCAAAAAACTGGGTATTGGACGTCAGAAATGGTTAGACATGTAGAGCGAATGGACACCAACGCTCCGGCCCGCAGAGTCTTCGAATCTAATCCCGAGGGACGACGCAATAGAGGGAATCATCGCCGTAGGTGGCGCGCACAAGTTCAAGGGGACCTCGACCAACTTGGAGTGCGCAACTGGAGGCAATTAGCTAAAGACCGAGCTAAATGGAGAGGCATGTTGGTTGAGGCCCAGGTTCACCCCGAACTGTAGCGCCACCTAAGTAAGTAAGTAAAGTAAGAGCATATGACCTTCAAACACAATTCCGCAGGAATTGTCATTGCGAAGGGGACTCTAACGAGGGAACAAACCTCTCCAACTTATTAGCAGGGGGCACAATAGACCATTAGGTCGCAGTGCAAAATAACCCTACACAAATAATAATGGGTCTATAGCCTTTCGCTGAAGTGTGGCTTGGTTAACCTGCTTTAGGTATAAATATAACACACATTTCCCTCCATGCCATTGGTTCGTAACCTGACCTTAAACAGTGTTTAAAAATGTCCCTAAGCCTATTTCTGACATTGGATGGAGCTTTTTGCAGCATAGCTGCATAGCTGGTAAAATTCCATCAGGGCTTGGTGCTTTGAGCGGTCCGAATGACATGATAGCCCATCGCAGATTCTTCCATATAATGAGATTATCTACCTCGTCTCCTATTGACATACCAGTATATGAGTTGCCATACGTGGAAGAATCCATTGGTGATCTACTTCCTGGAAAGTGAGCATCAACTATGTATCTAAAACTTCCTCGCTACTTTCTGCCCACGTGCCGTCAGATTTTCTAGTGAAGTTTGGGACAGCGGTGTCTTTTGCCAGCATCTTGCGAAGTCTGGAAGCTTCACTAGTATCCGCGATGGACCCACAGAACTCTTTCCATTACTTACTTTTAGATGGCCTGATTAAGTTCTTAAACTCTCTCTTGCGCTCTATGTATTCATGCCCTACTTCCTTAGCCCTGTTGTAGAAATGCCTGACTTGCTTTTTCTTGGAGTTCAATTCCTTGCTCCACCACGGAGGTTTGGATGCTGCTTGGCTTACAACAAATGACTTGCATTTCAACCGGTATCAGTCATCTGTAAATAGATTTCGCCGTGTCGGTTAAGAAACAAATCGATACGCTCAAAACAGAATGTAATTGCAAATTGGCAATTCGAGCTGCCACTCTTGTCAAAATGGCCTAATCCAAACCAAAGACAACCTCGTGGGAAAGCAAAACAACACCAGACACACCACTCACGTAATTCAGTTAATAGTTTAATCTTCACTTAATCGTAAGCAATATATGCATGTACTCGTATGTACGACTCAAAGCTCCGCATTCTAACATCAGCCGCCAGCGCATCACTTAGACAAACTTTACATTTTGGTTTCTCCACCGTCAAAGCAGCGCACCTACCCAGCTATGTTTATGTTTACCCTCGGGTGGTCGGCGGTAGCAGTTGGGCCAGAAACCATTAAACTCAAAATATACTCAAATAACCACTTAATGATGGGGGGGGGGATTCGACTTCGTCTTGCACCCAAACCCCAGCTATCAGCTAGAGGAGCCGACCTGATTAAAGTGCCACAAACACTGCGAGAGTGGTGGCTTCTGTTTGAACTACTACTAGGGAATAATGGCACAGATTTCCAAGTGGTTCAGTGGTATTGGCCAAAATCTGAAGATGCTCTCCGGTAATTAGTGGTGGCCTGACTTTTGTGTACTGTTTGTTTGTCAAGCGGATTACATTCGCAGTAAAACAGAAGCTACTTCCATTACAATCATTGCGGACTGTGTTGTCCGATCGTAAAAAACGGTCGGTTTGGTCTATCTTGCGGCTTAAATCGATTTGGTTTGGCTTCTTTTTGACGACATATCTGGCATTGAAGTGGTTAGAATGGCCCCTTGGAGGAGTGGAGGAGTACTTTTTTTTTTATTGGGAATGAAGTGAAATGGTTAAATCAATAGAATTTTGTTATTTATGTACTCTGTGCGGAATTATAAATGTTTTCGCTGGAAGTTTTGGGGTCGGTATTTTATTATTGTTTCTTGGGATTTTTAACGATGCGACACGCTACGAAGTTGGAATTGAGTAAATTGGCGCCAGCATGGTTGACTTGGATGGAATGCCCATTTTAAAGCTATTCATTAGGATTAGCATATTGAATGTTGAATTTGAAATTGTATTTCAACTTTTAGGGCTTGGGAAGATGTTAAGTTGAAATTAAATATGCACATTCACTCCAGACTAAGCCCTAAAAACAGCCCTGCACGAAGTGCTAGCAATGATCGAGCAATCACTCTCCCACAAGAAATTCACTTGGAGGACCTGCATTGCGATTGATCGGGAAACTACTAACTGCCCAAAACTTGGCTTGGGGCAGTAGCGCAACAATCAAGTTCGTGATGAAGTGCTTACTTTACCTCCTAGTGGTGGTCCCCGGGCAACTATACGTATAAACCCTTATACGTGTAGGCTAAAATTGTAAGTGCGGGTTGTCTAGGGCCTTCATTCTAGGTTAGCAACCTGCATTACCGAAAAAAATACTCGCTACAGAAACTGACACTATGCCTCGGATAAGGAATGATCACATGTTGACAACTTTTGGCTATTGTACCCGGACAAAGATAGGTTTCTGGAATGTAAAGACGCTCCTCGACTCGGGAAGCGAAGGTCCTTACAATGCCAGATTCCTCCAACTGGAAAACGAGTTCGTGCGATATAAACTGGACATTTTGGGGGTAAATGAAGTAAGACGGTTAGAAGCGGGCGAGTGCCAGTCCCCAACGCGTAACACTGTACTACTCTATTCTGGAAGACCATCCGGAAGTCAGTGGGAATATGGAGTCGGACTACTGCTAACAACAACAGCACGCAAATGCCTAATTTCCGGGCAGCCTCATGGTGATAGGATTATGGCGGCCAGATTCCTGACTAGAGTACGACGCGTCACCATCATACAGTGTTACGCCCCAACGAATAGTTCGTTTGAGGACGAAAAGGAGAGCTTCTACAATCTCTTAAGTGCCGTCTTCAACACAACACCAAATGGAGACATTGTCATAGTGATGGGGGATTTGAATGCCAAGGTAGGCAACGACAACGAAGGGCTCAAACATGTAATCGGGAAGCATGGACTAGGCAACCGCAGTGACAACCGTGAAAGGTTTGTGCATTTCTGCAATGCCAACCGCCTTGTGATAGTGGGCACCATGTTTGAGCCCAAGACCTGCCACAAAGTCAGCTGGGTCTCCAATGACAGGCAAACAACCTCCAACCAAATTGACCATTTTGCCATCAGCCGCCGCTTTAGAAGTAGTCTCCTGGACGTCCGAAACAGACGAGGGGCAGATGTGGGGATAGTACGTGATCATCATCTTATGATACATACCCACCACCTACGCACTGCTACAGTTCGAAGATCCCACGACAACACAAGAATGCCCAGGTTCAACATCGATAGACTTAGTGATCCCTCAGTGCCCCAACAATTAAGGGTGCACTTTTCGCAAGGTGTGGAAGTAATCAGCAGCTCAATGCCCGCAACCATCCAAGACCATTGGTGTGCTGTGAAAAATGTTTTTACATCTGGTGCTGAAAGAATTGTCGGTCGATCGCAGGGAAGACATAGGGCGTGGCTTTCCGAGGATACCTGGAGACGGATTGACGAACGAAAAGAGCTGAAACCTCGCGTTGCAGCTACCCCAGCAGCAAGGAGAAGCGAGCTAGAGTCCCTATATCGCATGAAGATGAGAGAAGTTCAGCGTAGCGTGCGACGTGACAAGCGCAACTACATCAACGCGCTGGCTACAGAAACAGAAGAAGCAGCACGGAGGTGCGACAGCAGGACCGTCTACAGAATCACGAAAGAGCTGACAGGTAGTCGCAGCTCCAGCCAACACCCAGTGAAAAGCCTAAACGGTTCCTTGCTCATTTCGGATGAGGACCAGCTCAAGAGATGGAAAGAGCATTTTGCTACGGTTTTGAACCGTGTATTCGCTAGCGATATGCTCCCAAATCAGACTGAGATGCCCGAGGTGAGAAGTTCCCGAATACGCACCACGACTCCCAGTAAAGATGAGATCATTACCGCGATCAAGGCACTCAAAACCAACAAGGCGGTAGGACTTGACGGTATTCCAGCAGAGCTCTTACGAGCAGCGCCAACAACATCGGCTGAGCTTCTGCTTCCACTTATAGAGAGAGCTTGGGAAGCTGAGAGCGTTCCTAACGAGTGGAAAAAGGGAATGATTGTCAAGCTTCCTAAGAAAGAAAATTTAATGGAGTGTGGAAACTGGAGGGGTATCTACGTGCTGCCTGCCTCAGCTAAGATAATAGCTAAAATCACCCTGGAGCGAATTAAACAAAATCTCGAGGACACACTCGATGCCGAACAAGCAGGTTGCCGATCTAGATCCTCCTGTGCCAACCACATCAACACCCTGCGGATTATCATCAAACAGTGTATTGAATATCGAACGCCACTGCACCTGCTGTTCATCGATTTTGAGAAGGCGTTCGATAGTGTCAACAGGGAGTTTATTTGGCGTGCCTTACGCGGAAGAGGTATTCCCGATAAACTAACTGCTATTATCAAAGCTACATATGAAGGCTCCAAATGACACGTTCTGCGCAGAGAAAGGTTGTCTGAGGAATTTGAGATCCAAAGTGGGATAAGACAAGGCTGTATCCTTTCACCAATATTATTCCTATTGGTGATTAGCGATGTGCTTCGTGCAGCTATGTCGACGGGAAACGGAGGAATTCGATGGACTCTTACATCTCAACTGAAACATCTTGACTACGCTGACGATATATGCTTACTCTCCCACAGAATTATGGACCTCCACCAAATGACAGCAGATGTGGAGAGGGAGGCAGACGTCTTACTTACTTACTTAGGTGGCGCTACAGTTCGGGGTGAACCTGGGCCTCAACCAACAAGCCTCTCCATTTAGCTCGGTCTTTAGCTAATTGCCTCCAGTTGCGCACTCCAAGTTGGTCGAGGTCCCCTTGAACTTGTGCGCGCCACCTACGGTGATGATTTTCTGTACTGCGTCGTCCCTCGGGATTAGATTCGAAGACTCTGCGGGCCGGAGCGTTGGTGTCCATTCGCTCTACATGTCCTAGCCATCTCAGACGTCCAATACGCTGTTTTTTGACTAGGTCGATGTCGCTGTACAGCTCGTATAGTTCGTTATTGAATCTTCTCCTCCAAAACCCGTCAACACAAACGGGACCGAAAATCTTACGAAGAATTTTTCTCTCGAAGCGACCAAGGATATCTTCATCCTCTTTTAATAAAGTCCATGTTTCAGCGCCGTAAAGCAGGACTGGGATTATCAGGGTCTTATACAGAGTCTGCTTAGTAGTTCGAGATAGGGCTTTACTGTTGAATTGCCTTATAAGCCCAGAAAAACAGCGATTGGCAAGAGTTATTCTTCGCTTGATTTCTGCGCTGATGTTGTTCTCA
This sequence comes from Brachypalpus laphriformis, assembly GCA_945910035.1. Lineage (NCBI taxonomy): Eukaryota > Metazoa > Arthropoda > Insecta > Diptera > Syrphidae > Brachypalpus > Brachypalpus laphriformis. Next base: position 45,165,634 of record OX246756.1, read on the forward strand.
GAGTTTATAACAGAGCCAAGGTAGACAAAGTCCCTTAATACCTCGAAGTTATAGCTGCCCACGGTGACATTTTGTCCAATTCGTCGGTGTTGGCTTTCCCTTCTTGTTGTCAGCATATACTTGGTTTTGCCCTCGTATATCGCTAAACCCATTTTGGCCGCTTCCGCCTCAATGCTTGCAAACGCACCGGTGACAGCCCGCTAAGTTCTTCCGATTATGTCTATATCGTCGGCGTATGCAAGCAGTTGTACAGACTTGTAATAGATCGTGCCTGTAGAACTTTTGGGTGGATAAAAACAAGGTCCGATTAGATCGAGTGTATCTTTATTATTGAATTATATCAGGTGTGTAGAGCGTGCCGACTACGCCGTTGGAACTGCTTTTTGAGATGTGCAACGTAAACAGAGTACCCTCGTGGGAAGGAATGTATTCCTGCGGTTCCCATGACGACAGGTACTGCTGCTGTTCTAACGACAGATTCCTGCCTATGTTACTATCTTATTACCGCGCGTGCAGCAACGGGGTCAGTACACTACACTATCATAGGCAACTTTGAAATCGATGAAAAGGTGATGCGTATCAATTTTATATTCATGGTGTATCATGGTGATCTGCCGTAGTGTGAATATTGGACAATGGTGGACTTTCCAGGCCTGAAACCGCACTGATAAAGACCTGTCAGGTTGTTGACGATTGGTTTTAGGCGTTCACATAATACGCCAGAAAGGATCTTATATGCGATGCTGGGGAGGTTTATACCTCTGTAGTTGGCGCAGTTCAGAGGGGCTCCTTTCTTCAGGATCGGGCAAACTAGGTTGAGGTTTCACTCATCGGGCATTCTTACATCCGACCAGATTTTACAGATGAGTTGGAGCATGCTTCATACCAACCCACGTCCGACTGCGGTTCTACTACTATATTGCTATTTTCGTCCCTGCAGTCTTCTGTTCCGGCTTTAAAACCCTGAAATTTTCTTTTCACCTTTTGGTACATTTATGTACAAAAAGTATGAGAGTAAATCAACGGTAACTAAGACGAAGATACTTCGCATGACGCAGGAGTGACAAAGCTTGATCGAATAAGAAGTTCGAAAATCCGCGGAAGTCTTCACAGCAAAGAAACTATCTCATGAAAAAAAGAGCGTGACTGGCTCAGCTGGTATTGTCATGTTCTAAGAAGATATAATTTAAACTACTTTCGCGAAAGAGAGGTAGGTCTAGGATCACACAAATGCAACAACACCAGCCTCATAAACCAAAATCGGGAGGCATGCCGCCTCATAGGCGGATCAGTAGAAATGCAGTGATGTGGGATGGTTATGATCCCTTGAATTCATTTTTCTTTTATTTTTCTTTAATATACAGGGCGGGCCAACTACAAGTTTCTCTTTAAAAATGCAATAAAATGAACAAAATGAAGTTTTTCTCATGTATTATGGCTTTATTAGTTATAGCAAACATTCCCATTAATTATGGAATGCAACGTCGTTCAAGTGGCTGCCTCGGCGGCCAAGCAGTAGCGCATTCTATCACTCCAATTTTCCAAGACCTTGTTGATGGTTTCGGGCTGTAGCTCACGGATTGCTTAGATGATATTGGCCTTAAGTGCTTGAATCGTTTCCGGATTGTTGGCATAACATTGGTCCTTCACGTTTCCCCACAAAAAAAGTCCAAAGGGGTCAAATCGCAGCTCCGAGGCGGCCAATTGACATCGCCAAGACGGCTGATAAAACGATTTGGGAATTTGATGCGCAAAATACCGATTGTGGCATGGGCTGTGGGGCATGGCGCGCCATTCTGCATGAACCAGAGGTCGTCCAAATTCATGTCTTCAATTTGAGTAAAAAAAAAGTCCTTAGCATGGCTCTGTAACGCCCACTCCACAATCCGCACCAAACTGTCACTCTCTGTGGATGCATTGGCTTCTCGACAATAACGTGCGGGTTTTCCGAGCCCCAGATGCGGCAATTTTGTGTGTTAATGTACCCGCCGAGATGAAAATCTGCCTCGTCAGAAAAGATGATTTTTCGCCCAAAATCGTTGTCCAATTCAAGCTGCTCTAAGGCCCAAACTGTGAAGCGATAACGAAGCGGATGGTCGTGCGCTTTCAATTGCTGAATCAATTGGACTTTTTAAGCGAATAATCCCAGATCTTTGTGCAGAATTCTCCTCAGGCTTGAGGGCTGTTGAGATCGATGACGAGTTAATGTTCGTGAATTGAGTTTCACACTCTCTTCTACAGCAGCCACATTCTCGTCTGTGCGCACCGTACGACGACGGTGACCATGAGTCTTGTCCACTAGCATACCAGTCTCACGAACTTTTTGCACCAACTTGCATACAGCAGGCGCGGTAGGTGCTTCATTTCGGCCAAAACTTCTTTTCAAAAAACGCACTGTGTGAGCTACACAGCACTCACTTTGGAAATAAGTTTTCAATATTTCCTAATGTTGTTCAAGCGTAAAGCGACACATTTCGTCCCGCAGAGGTATGATACTGACTTTCTGTCAAGATTTCGAGCGCGAAACAGCTGTCAGTGTCAAAATAACCTATGATTTAAAAATAAATCACTAGATGGCCCACCTGTTATACGACATATGACATTTTTAATAATCGTCGATTGGGAAAGTAATAGACTGTGTTGAATTTTGAGGCCTATCAACTCCTACTCTCAAACTGCACGTGGTGACAGCTGGGTACCTTAATCCAAGAAATGGGTAACCAACCCCGCTTGCAGAATTTTCGCCTATATTTTCTGTGACCGAAAAATGTCCCCAAGTTGAAAGGAAGGCTCTACACCGCAGTTGTGCGTCCAGCGCTCACATACGGTTCACAATGTTGGACGATGTACAAAAAGTATGAGAGTAAATTATCGGCAGCTGAGATGTAGATACTTCGCATGACAGCAAGAGTGACAAAGCTTGATCGAATAAGAAGTTCGAAGATCCGTGGATGCCTTCCTGTCTATCTTACGAAAGATAGAGCGCGACCGGCTCAGCAGGTATTGTCACGTTCAAAGAAGAGATCATTTGAACCCTGTTAAAAAGGCAATATCAATGCACGTTCCAAAGACATCGCGATGTAGGAAAGTCAGGCCTATAAACGCCTGGATCACACAAATGCGACGACCTCGGCATTTCATTGGCCTTAGTAACCGAGTGATCCGAAATCGGCAGGTTCGCTGAAATTTTCTGAGGTCAAATAGGCGAACCCCACAGGCGGATCAGAAGAAATGCGGTGAAGTGGAAGGGTTGTGATCCCTTATTTTCGGATCATAACCTCGCTGAAAAAAAGGAAGAAAGAACTTAAGGTCGCATGATCTGGTTTTATTTGCCTTTATCGCGTCAAGATTCAATAAAGCAATTATTTGTCACGTCCTTAATGCCCAATGATTGTAATAACCCAAAACTAGACAAGCGTTTATCATATAACTTTCTCGCCAATCATTATTTGCAGTTGATTTCAAATTTCCGATTACTTTCTAAATTTAATATTGGGAAATCCCTCCTTCACATGTTTATATCTATGACGCAGAGAAAAAATTAAAATTTGAAATGGTAGATGATCAGATACGTCATATCTGCTTCCTAGTATGACACTTTTTCGAGTACGCGAAACTTGATGTCAGTTAGTAGGGCGTCCATATTACAATCAACGTCAAATGAAAAGGGTGCTACTTGTAGGTTTGATTTAAAAAAAAAAAAGATTTTCGGATAACTTTTCGATATTTTTTGGTCGAAATTTTGAACATTATCTTCAGTACAAACGCCTGGCGTTTATTGGTTTTATATTGGTTTAGGGATTGTACCGTCTACTGAAAATATGTATCCGATAAATTCGTTTGCTTAATGGCAACCAATTTTTACCGATAATCTAGACAATTCATCGACACAAAATCACTAATGTGACACAAAATAGGAAGGTGGCACTTAGGTGTGTGTTTGAACAGAGCGTTATCGATACTGAAATACACGTTTATAACTGGTGCCGCCGTCATCATCAGTCATTTATTTATAGTTTGTAGTTTGATTTGTAGCCGTGATTAGTTGAAGAAAGACTGTTTTTACTTTCCAGCAATAATTTTCAGCTACCTGATGGTGCAACCAGAGTTCTAGAATCATAAATAAAAATATAATTACACATCGATAACAACGATCAATTGATTTGTGAACAGCGACACAACGATACGAGTATTTGGAATCAAATTGAGAATTTATGAAAATTAAGTATAAGCTGGTGAATTTATATTTCAGAAAGTTGACATCATCGATTGTCCAAGATAGGCCTGTCGGCTTATTGTGACTTGATTTAATTTCTTTACTTTAATATTTTAAAGTTAGGCCTTCTCGGTCACATCAATTCTTCGATCGTTTTCTTCTTTACAAAGCGTCCGGTAGTCAATGGCTACTACTTTCTTATTATCTAATAATCGAATTTATTATCTAGGGTAATGGCCCCCTAACCACCTCGTGGTCGGGGACGGGCAACATGACTGGGATGTACGGATGGGGTAACTTAGATAGTTATTCCCATCCATACAATCCAGTCACGGCTAACAAAGCGCACACCCCATGATGACACAGAGAAGAAGACTGGCCTCGCATATTGCCAAACCTGGTAAACCAGGGCATGTTTTGGAGGCAGGCATGAAGAGTGGGGTGAGCGCGCTTGCACCGACAGGTGCACAGATGGATTCTCTGAGTTTCGAAAATGGCATCGGGTTAGGATAGGCACATGGAACGTCTCATCGCTCACAGGGAAGGACCTTGACCTTGCTATTAAAAATCGACTAGATATAGTTGGCGTCTCTTCAACAAAGCAGAGAGGTTCTAAAACTGTGGACCTTTAGGGTGGGTGGAAGCTCTTTCTGTCAAGAGTCGCACCCTCAATGTGTGGTCGGGCGGGAGTGGGGATACTCACAAGTCCCAGGTTGACAGACAGAGTATTGGAGTGGATACCATTAGAAGGGAGAGTTACGATCTTAACGCCTAAAACACAATATCACCTCGACCTCGGTTTTGCTCCCGTTACGTCTCATTCACCTCGAAGGCGCGTTGAATATTTGCTCATATTTTTCCTTTGTTCCACAGCTGTTAGATGTCAAAGCAAAGCAAAAGTTCAGCTCATCTCAACTTCTGCCTTGGGTTAGAGTGTCGTTACGTAGCATTACGTTTTTCTTTACGAATGGTAAACGTGAGGTTGAGGTGGAAGCGACATTGTGAAAGGATACATTGATTTCCTATAGTTCAACTCATAGACGTCAGGCGAAGACGAAGTCGAGGCGCTATTGTGTTTCAGGCATCAGAGTCTTCAGCAGAAATCGCTGATAGATTTGTTTGTGGTACCAATGTGTCTGAAGAGAATGGTTTGTGATGTTCGCGTATTGAGAGGGGCCGAACTATCAACGGATTATTACTTAGTGATGTGCAAATTGTATCTTAGCGAGAGAGTGCCTCCCCTACCAAAGCATAAACCAAGGATGGCTACACGCATACGATGGGAGAGGCTACAGGACGATGAGATACGGTAGACATTTGCGCGGCAAATATCTGAAAGGTTTGAACGAATTCCAACTGTTCCATCGAATGTAGAGAAAGAATGGCAACTGTTTTCAACAGCGGTTATTGCCTCTGCGGGAGATGTTTCTGGAGTGAAGCGGCTTGGTGTGTCGGCTGGTGGTGAGAAAAGAACTGCTTGGTTTAAAACGCCCGGAGTTCAAGAAGCCATCAGAGAGAAGAAGAAAGCTTTTAAGGTGTGGATTCACTTGGGGAACTCCGATTCTCGAAATCGGTACATTGAGGCGCGAAGAACTTGCAAAATAGCTGTGAAAACAGAGAAAGAACAGACTTTGAAGGACTTTGGCGAAAAATTGGAACGTGATCACAGATCTGCAAATAAGATGTTCTGGTAGACCGTCCGCCGACTAAGAGGAAGAAAGTTGAATATCGTTGAAGGAGTCGAATCACTTCTTTCCAATGAGGGGGGCATCTTACGCAGATGGAGCGAGCACTTCTCAGAATTGCTCAATCCCGAACAGGGCACCGAAGATGACAGACCTATGGTCGAGAGTAGGGCGGAAAGTAGTCCTACGGTAGAGGAACTACTCGTAACTTTGGCGATCAAAGCGCTTAAAGTTTGCAAATCTGCTGGTGTAGATGAAATCCGACCAGAAATACTCAAGGCTTTAGGCAAAGAGGGAGTGCAATGGCTCTCGCGTGTCATTAAAGTGGCCTGGGAATGCGCTGAAACACGTGGTGATTGCCAAATGGAGGTGATTGTTCCTCTTTTTAAAAAATGGGACAAAAGAGATTGCGCCAACTACAGGGGTACATCTCTTTTAAATCTCCCTGGAAACCTCTTCGCTAAGGTTCTAGAAATGCATTCCAGAGCTGTGATTAAGGATAGCTTGGCGGATGAGCAGTGCGGTTTTCGCCCCGGTAGAAGCACAACCGACCAGTTATTCACTCTCAGAATGGTTCTTGAGAAGGCCTGGGAGTATGCTAAACCTGTCTACACTTGCTTTATGGATTTGGAAGAAGCATATGATAGGGTTCCTAGAGGCAAACTCTGAAGTGTTCTGTAGGAGTATGGTATTAATGATTCCCTGTTAAGGGCGGATAAACGATGTTAAATCAATACCTTTCACTGGGGGCGTTGGACTCCGCCAAGGGTGCGTTTTGTCACCTCTCCTCTTCATTCTATATAAATAAAAATGAAATGCTGTTCGTTGGTCATCGCATCACTTGAGAACGGCTGGACCGATTTGACTCATTTTACTTAATGGTAATAGTCTGAATAAGGTCTTTTTTGCGGAAAGAAAAATTGGAAAAGTTGTCCGGAAAATTGGAAAATTGGAGAAAAACTGAAAGTGCTTTTTATGTACCTATGTTTGTATGCTATGGACTCCGAGACCACTAAACTGATTGAGTTCAAATTTTCAGGCATTCTTCAGCATTGGCTCTAGAGTATTTCTATGAATTTTGGTCAAAATCGGGCGACTACTCTAGTATTATAGTACTTTAGTACTAAAAAAAATGCTCTTTTGTTAGTCGCATCGCAGCAAAGCACGACGGGTACCATCGGTCCAGCAGTTTGCCGACTACTTTAATATTATAGTATTTTACTACTCATTTTTTTTTTATATATGTATATTTACGATTGCACCACTTACCCACTATTGTCCGGCACAAAACTGTTCTCTAATAGACTTAGCCCCAGGCGCCTGCCAGACAGTTGTTGCCCCAGGCGCCTGCAACGCTCGCCGGGCACCCGCTAGTTGTATATATGGATTGGATGTTGCAGCGCAGGCGTGGCGGGGAATGTTTCAAAGTGGGAAACTTAAGGATTAGTCATCTGCTCTTTGCGGATGATTTGGTCATCCTTCGATCCTCTTAAACTGAACATCAGCGCTCACTCGAAAGGTTTTATCCGTTTGTGATGATGCTGGAATGAAGATCAACGTGAACAAATCGAAAGTAATGGTCGTTTCGAAAATACCCATTCAGTGCACTCTACATGTTATTGGAGTCCCACTGAAGCAGGTGGATAAGTTTAAGTATCTCGGGGTTTTATTCACGAGTGATGGGAAGAGCAATGCAGAGTTATCCTGTAGAATTGGTCAGGCTGGATCAATTTTGAGAGAGCTTGTCCAATCTGTTATAAGGAAGGCCGAACTTAGTGTTCAAACTAAGCTATCGGTTTATAACACGGTGTATGTTTCAACTCTCACCTATGGTCATGAAATTTGGGTAGTGACCGAATGAATAAGATCGCGGATACAAGCTGCCGAAATGAGGTTCCTTCGCGGTGTTGCTGGAATAACTCGTAGGGATCGAGTGCGCAACACCAAAGTACGCGAGGTGCTCAATGTTGAGCAGCTACTTCTCCGGTCGGAACGATTTATACTTCGATGGTTTGGTCACGTAGTGCGTATACCCCCGGACCGACTTCCAAGACATGCCATGATTGCTGTGCCATCAGGTAGGCGACTCCCCGGTAGGCCTAGAAATAGATGGTTGGACCAAGTCCGACATCTGTCCTGGAACTGTCTAAGGATTCCCCCTGATGAGTTGGAGGATCAAGAAGGATGGAGGGTCCACCTGAGCATCCTACCCTCGCGACCCTCATGAAGGATTAGCGGCCATTGAAAAGGTATGTACGTGTGTATGTATGTTTGCAAGAAGATCTCCAGAGATTAGCAGTTCGGTGTAATAAGAATTTTTTATAGTAGTAGTAGTAAGTAGTAGTAGTAAGATTCTTTATTTCATAGTAAAAAATTCAACAATAATTTACAATTTCAATAATAAACAGTTTAAAAAATTAAAGAATATACGACTGTGACATAAATGTCGTCTGTCGGAGATTTGACTATAAACTTTATTAATTCTTATTTGCCATAGATACAATTTTAAATAATTAGTAATTAAATTCTTCTATTAGAAACTTTCTATAAGATAAAGCATTGATTGATAATGTAGTTTGTTAGATTTGTCCAATTACTGCGTTCTCCATTTAGCAATTCTATTATTTCATCTTCTAATAAAAGTGATTTCTCAAAATATTTGTTTCTGATTTCCTTAAGAATAGGGCATCTACCTATGAAATGTTGTATGTTTTCAATTTCTTTCAGATTACATAATGAACAGTTTTTTGATCTGCTTGTTTTAAAAGTTTTTTTTTTTTTTTTTTTTTTTTTTCCGAGGGTAGGTGAAAATCTTCAAGAAGACACTATGAGGATCGACAGCGCGTGCTCATAGTAGTGTGGGATTCTTACCCACTAAAAAACCTCCCTTCAAAACAGACTTGTTTTCATTTTTACTACAACTAAGTATTCGACTTATCAAGTAGTTTTCGTATCACGAAATAAGGACGTTTTGCAGGTGCCTTCCCATTAGAAGTTCCTGCTAGCTCCGCAGTTTAGACGCGGTTACTTATCGCGCTAAGTCTAAAGGTTTTGTTCTTTGTAGACGGCGTAGTAAGTTTCTTTCATCCAAAACTTGGAGGACTGTTATATTAACGTGACTTTCTAGTCGACTTTTATGTTTTCTCGCGTAGTTTTTGATTTCGTCTTCGACCGTTTTAATGCCAAGATCTCTGTGGATATCGCTATTTCTGATATACCATGGCGCATTTACAATACCTCTTAGAACTTTGTTTTCAAAAGTTTGTAAAATTTGAATATTACTTATTTTGGTACAACCCCAGAGTTGTATACCATATGTCCATACAGGCTTTAGCACTTGCTTATATAAAAGCAGTTTGTTCTCTATATTAAGCTTGGAATATTTTCCAAGTAACCAATACATTTCTCGATATTTGTTATCTAGTTCTTTGCGTTTTTTCTTAACGTGCGTTTTCCATTTCAGCTTTGCATCAAGTGTCATTCCAAGATACTTAGCCTCGTTTGCAAACGGAATTTGAACCGAGTTTGAAAAGATCGGCAGATTATTTACTCTCTTATAAGTAAAATTTACATGAACAGATTTGGTCTCATTGAGTGCGATTCGCCAAACCTTTGTCCATTCATTTACTCTATCCAAAGCTTCTTGCAATTTTTCTGTAGTATCTTCGACCGTTTTACCTACTGCCAAGATAGCAGTGTCGTCGGCAAATGTAGCTAGCTCAGTGCCTTCTACTTGCGGTATATCACGAGTGTATAATAGATATAAGACTGGACCAAGAACGCTTCCTTGCGGCACCCCAGCCATTATTTCCTTAAAATCCGAATATTCGTTTCCACATTTGACGCGGAATAGTCTATTCGTAAGGTAGTTCTTCAAAATATTATATAGGTGCTCTGGCAGAACTTGTCGTAATTTCAACTTCAAGCCTTCATGCCAGACCTTGTCAAAGGCTTGAGAAACGTCAAGGAATACGCTTGAACAAATCTTTTTTTCTTCAAGTGACTTTTCGATTACATGTGTTATTCGATGTACTTGTTCAACTGTAGAATGCTTACTTCTGAATCCGAATTGATGATCCGGAATGAGATGCCTCTCTTCTATAACCGGCTGTATTCGCCTAATCAAAATTCTCTCGAACACTTTCGATATGATTGAAAGAAGCGAAATCGGTCTATAAGACGTTTTTTCATTCGGCGGTTTTCCGGGCTTAAGGACCATTATGACTTCGGCCACTTTCCATTGACTGGGAACATATTCTAGTCTAAGCGCGGCGTTTATAATGAACAGAAGCTTCATTAGACCTTTTCTCGGAAGTGCTTTAAGAACCTCTCCCGTGATTAGGTCGTATCCAGGAGCCTTCTTAGGTTTAAGTTTCTTTATTTCTTCCTTAAGTTCGGTTAGTGTTGCATTTCTTATTTTACGATTGTCAATATACAACGTATTTATATTTTGAATAAGAGCCTGTCCATCAAGCGGTTTGAAAGTTTCTTCCAGGTGGGCGGCAAAAACTTGCGCTTTCTCTTTATCATGCCTGGCCCATTCGTCTTGATTTTTCATAATTGGGGCGGCTTGAATTTGAGGTTTTTTAATACCTTTTATAGCTTTCCAAAGCGAATAATTAGAATCTTTTTCTGCCGTTAAGCTTTCTAGGTGAGTTTGCATTTCATTATTCTTAAGGTCTTTAATAGATCTTTTTAATAAGTTACACAAACGGTTAAGATGTGCTTTATGTTGCGGAGCCCGAGTTTGTTGCCATTTTTTGCGCGCTTTCCTCTTCTCCTTAATCATCTCTTTTATTTCCTGCGGATAATTTTGAATATATCTGGCCGGCGTTTTCTTAGGTTTCGGAGTATTCTTCCACGCGGCATTCTGTAGGATTTCGACGAAGCGATCTACTTCAATTTCAAGTTCATAGGGCGTTTTAAGTGATACCCTCAGCTCAGTATTTGATTCAATATCTTTTTTGAAGCCATCCCAATTCGTTTTCGCGCTGGTTAATCTGGCCGGACCTACTTTTTTAATCAGAGCATCGCTTATCGTCATAATGATTGGAGAATGATCAGAGGAGAGATCAAAGCTTTCTTCAACTTTTATACAGTTGCCAGATATACCTTTAACAATAAAGAAATCGATCAGATCTGGTATCTTATTTCTATCAGTCGGCCAATATGTTGGTTTACCGGTCGAGTGAAAATCACAACTATATTGCATACCCGCATTATAAAGCTTTCTACCTTTCTGAGAGGCGTACCTTGAACCCCAGAAGGGGTGTTTCGCGTTGAAATCGCCACCAATAATAAAATTTAAGGTTTAAGGTTTAAGTTTTAAAAGTTGTTCCATTAAGTTCTATCAAGTCACAGCGAGCCTTGAAGATCCACATTATTTTATTTGGTTTATTGCCGTCGATAAAGTATATACTGCCCTTTGCAAAATCGAGATTTTTGTAAAACCTGTAAGTTTCCTTCGCTCTTTGTATTCGTTTCCGGTGGTAACTTTGCTTAAGATTGTGTAATAGTTGAATTCTTTTTTTGTCCCATTCCGTTTGTGTTATGTTTCCATTTCGCCAGCTGAGGTGGAAATCTTGACCTAGCTTGTTCAAATTTGAAACCCAAAACAAATCTTTTTGCAGTAACTTTAAGGAAAACCGATGTGGCAAACGGTTATTCCCATACTCGAAAAGTGTACGCCCTATTTACCTCAGATGCAAGTCAAGCATATATATATGTCCGTCTTCTATACCACTCTCTAACATAAGTGAGTAGTTGGGTGTGAAAACGGGTAGCCTCAGTATCCTTTTAACAAAGTACCTTTGCAGTTTTTCCACTTCATCAAAAAGCGTGTGACCCCAAACTTGCGCTCCGTACGATTGCACAGCTCGGCACACTGCTTGAAATAAATTCCACTTTGATCGCAGAGAAACATTTCTTTTATTAAGGAAGTTGTTCCATGTGGCGTTTATACTGTTTTTTGCCGAAAAGTTCCTCTTCTCAATGTGTTTTGTGAAAATCATTTTTGAGGTCAGTGTCATGCCTAGATAGCAATAATTTGTCATGGTTTCTATCTCTTCACCTTTGAAAGACCATTTTTCTTGGTTAGTTTTTTTGCCTCCATTTTTAAAAACCATTATTTGGGATTTATTTAAATTTACCTCTAAATTCCACATCATGCAGTACTCTTCTAAGTTGTTTATCATCCTTTGCAGGACTTGGATACTGTCGGCCAGAATGACAATATCATCTGCATAGAGAAGCAATCTTATGTTTAGCTCATCTATATGTAGGCCGCCTCCTAAACATTCATGCAAGTCATTTATATATAGAGAGAAAAGTAAAGGTGATAAGAAACAACCTTGTTTAACACCAGAGATTGTATCGAAGTCTTGTGACAACTCTTCTCCTGTCCATACTGACGACTTAGTGCTCTCATATATATTCTCCAGCAATCGGACCATTTTAGTTGATACCCCCGTTGTGTGCAATTTGTATATTAATAATTTCCGCGATACTTTGTCAAACGCCGCTTTAAAATCTACGGAGAATGCGTAAACCTTCTGTTTTTCAGAAAACTTTAAGTGCACTATTGCAGCTAAGTTGTAGATGTTGTCCACAGTCGAATAATTTTTCCTGAAACCAGCTTGGTATTCAGTTAGAACATTATGTTTTTCTACCCAAGTAGATAGTCGCTCGTTTAGGATACCCATCATTACTTTCGCAATACAATTCATGAACGATATCCCCCTGTAATTACTTGCAACTTTGCTATCTCCTTTCTTGAGAATTGGAAAAATTACACTTGTTGTGACGGTTTCATCAACTCGGCCCCTGTGAAACATATGATTAAATGCCCGCGTCAATTCCACCAGGAACACATTGGGAGCATTCTTAAGGAATTCATAGGGAATCCTATCTTCACCCGGGGCTTTGTTTAGTTTTGCCTTTGCCAGTACCCTCCTTACCTCTACAATTGATATAGCTGCATCTAGATCCGCATCCTCTTGAAGCATTGCTATGTAGTGTATGTCTTTGGATGTCTGCGGTGGATTTAATAGCTGCTCAAAGTAGGTTCTAAAATCGGATGCCGTTATTTCAGGACACTCTTGCGTGGTTTCTTCTTCTCATCTCCTTCGCGATCTTCCACCATTCCTTGCTATCTTTTATCCGATTTATTTTTTCTTTCAGATAAGTGTAGTACTCAGCTTTTTTCTCCTCACATATTTTTTTATATTTTTTATATGTCTCTATATATTTAGCTCTATCCCTTGGACTTGAAGTTTTTTTAAGTAACTCTAACGCGTTAAAAGATTTTCTTCTCGCTATGGCACATTTTGCCTCGAACCACTTGTTTTTTGGTAACGTATTAAGACTGCTTGAATTACACAGAGTACTTGTTGAAGCCTTTATTATATCTGTTAGGTCTTTCAGTTCAAAAATGTCTTTTTCTCGCTTTGCTTCCAGTATATTGTTGTGTAAATTTTGGCAATATAGCCCCTTTTTTACTTTCTTTCCACTTGAGCTTTGGTAACAGATTGAGTTTTTTTCGCTCGATTTTAAAAACTAGCGATAATCTTATTGGTAAGTGATCTGACCATATTTTTTCATCTACCGAGAAGTTTTCTATGTGGGTAAGCAGCTCTTGTGATACAGCACAAATGTCGTTGACATAGGTTCCAACGTTACTGACATACGTGAAATTTCCAGCCTCGTCTCCTTTTGTTTGTCCATTGTTGACCACTAGTCCATATTCACTACAGAATTCCATAAATTGCTTGCCTTTGGCATTTATAATTACATCCCTTGACTTCCTTATGCATGTATCTGCTTTAAAGGTGTTTCGATGTATATCCTCTATTACCTGCTGCATTTCGCCTATTCTAACGTTCAGATCACCGATAACTACAGGGTTGCGTACGATTTTCTCTGTAAAAAACTTTTTTACCACACTAAACTCTCCTTCCCAATTAGCACCTCTGATATACAATGGTATAATCGTTAGTATCTCGTAATCTGACTTTATTTTAATCATATCCAACCCATCTGTGTTGTCAAAAACATGCTGAATTCCTGACTCGGTTAGATTCTTTTTTACTCCATACATACATCCGCCTATAGCTCTTCCATAATTACTAAGCTTTATTGCTGGTTTCCAGAATGTGCTGAAGCCTTGAAAATACTTCTTATAGTGATCAGTTTTGTCTTCACATATGTGTGTTTCGAGTAATACAACAATATCATAGGAATTAACATATTCAAAGAATTCATTATATAACATTTTATTTTGCAATCCATTTATGTTATATGAGAGTATGCTAATGCTTTTATTATTATTATTATTTATTTTTTTTAAATACTTTACCTTATCAATGCTTTTACAAATGTTTGAAAAATTGCTACTACAGACGTTTACAAGGTTTTTGCATTTATTTTGGACAATATACTCTTAAATTCGAAATTAATATTGTTAAAAGGCTCACCATAAATACTTTTCAGCACCTCTTCCGCTCTTTGTTGGCCACAAACTAGAACGTCGTTCTTGTTCCAAACAAACCATTTGCCATCTATTATTAGTTTGTCATTACGAACGCTTACTCGTTTGCTCCTGTTGGTCGCTAGGATGTCTTTCTTCAGCTTTAACATAGCCTTCTTACGTTTTTGTCTGTCGCTGTTCAGATCCTGATCAATTGAGATTGTAGAACCCACTAAGTTTTTTGTATGCCTCAACACCTCGTGCACCATCCGTTCTGATCTCATCTCTGCTATCACTGTCATCTTGCCATTATGTTCAAAAACCTTCTTAGTAGAAACAATTTCGATCGGGGATGTTATTTTGAGCTCTTCTTTGCATGTAGTTTCCACTGCATCAACTATCGATCCGCCTGCTTCGATGCCTTTGAATACTAAGTTGTTTCTTTTAATTTGGTATTCCAGCTGTATCAACTGTCTATGATCCATTTCTCGTCCCTCTTTCAGCATTTGAACTTCTCCTTTTAGCGCTTGGTTTTCGGCTGTAAGTATGCTTATTTCCGCGGATAACTTGTTTACGTGATATTTGACTTCTTCCATATCTTTCTTCGTCGGCAAATTTTTTAGCTTTTCATCAAGGAGTGTTGCCATGGAATTCTGGATTAGGTTCAACAGTTCATTAGCATTCATCGAGAAGAGATTTTTATATCTGAATATCTCAAAATGCCAAAGCCTTACCTACTGTCGCAACCTCTCTCTCGTTTGTTTTATATATAAGATTGGTAATATGTCCTTGTCAATTATATCTTCTAAAAAGACCTTGGCGTCAGTTTTGAGAAAAAACTGTACTTTTTAAGTCACATGGACTTTTTAGTTTGTAAAGGTAACTCAATGTTCGGTTTTATTTTACGAAATTCAAAGGACTTTTCGGAATTACAACTGCCAAACTGACATTAGGAGGAGAAAAGAAAAGCAAAAAATGGTAGGAGAGAGACAAAAGGGGGCGGAAAAAGTTGCCGCGAAAAGAAAAGAATTGATTTATAGTCAGGTATTGGAGTAAGATAAGAAATAAATAAATTGTTCCAAAAAACCGGAGAATTAGTTTCAATTGTTGGAAAGTATAACAGTATCTTATTTTTGTTTTAAGTAGTCCTCAGAGTACACATTAATGTAACTCAGCTCGATGAATCGAAATAAATAAATGAAATATCATAGTCGTCAACCCCCCATCAAACTCCCTCGTTTAAAATCTATCAGAATACATATACCGGATGCATGATTAATTTATTATTCTTATTTAGCTATTACGAAATGTTATTACCAATATTTGGAGTCATCAATCCCCGTGATTCCTGGAACTCCGATTTCCTCAATGGTTCATTCATAATTACTCAACAACAGCCGTCCAAATGACTCCACACACTTTGGCAGTCACACTTTTAAGAACAGCGAATTATCATTTCTTGAAATATTGACATAATGATTCTGTAAACAACTACTCTACATCATAATACAATTATTGGTAAAAAAGAAGGAAGCGAATGCGTAAGTCCTTATCGATCGATTTACTTGCAATTGCCCCAAGCTCAGTGTAATCGAATTGTGCTAACACGGCCTCTTATCGAACTCGAACTCATTCACTTTTCCAATTAAAGTCGATTAACAAAGTTCATAAAATGTGGTATAACTCACCGTTTCCCATTCCATTGGGGGGATTTAACGAATCTGGGATATTTGTTGGAATAAAATTTCAATGTTTACACATCAACATCAAATCGACTTATAGTGTAAACATTACACTATCATTCGATATTGGATTGACTAATCGGAGTTGCCCTCACTGTGCTACCTGATTGTGTGAGGCCCTTGCTCCCAGGAAATCATTTTTATGTGAGTTTATGTCATCATTGGGAACATTATGGATCACTTTGAGATAAGCTAGATACACAGAGTTCATAATGGTGACGCTCATTTTATGACGCCAATCAAAGGTGATTATGCGATATATGGTTTCATTTGACAATAGTTTTCAGGGGAAACGCACTACAGAAGGTTTAAGTGCGAATAGTCTGTTGGTGAATAGTTCTTAAGTGGCTACTTAGAGGGGTCCACATAAAATCAATCAAATACATAATTATTATTCTGACTAAACCGACAAAGTTAATTAAACTCCAATCTAGTAAAAGAGGAAGGAAATACCTTATCTTTCCATTCTATTTTTCGTTAATATCTTGAAGTGAAATCATTATCAAAAAATATTGATAAACAGTGTAGATATAAATTTAGATTAAGCTTCACGGTCTATTCTAAAGCTTCCGTTAACGATAAACATATTTTACAAGACAAGTCATGGAACCATGGAACGTATCTCGGACGATCGCAAATGTCCAACTCTCAACATGCGTACCTCAAAAGAAGATCCACAGAGATTGCTCTTCATCAGGTTGTGCGTGCAGTTGAAAAATCACTACATTACAAAGAATACACTCTTGCTACCTTCTTAGACATTCAGGAAGCATTTAACAACATTCACACTGAAACCATTCAAGAATCTCTCGCAGAGCTAGACAAAGAGGAACATATGGTATTAGTAAATTGATAGCATTCAGTGGAAGGAAAGTTTTGCTAATCGTTACAAAATATACCTAGAGAAGAAGATAAGCGCGGTAAATGAAACCGAGTTTCAGTCCATTCACGTACCTGATGTACTTACTTCCTGTATCTTAGAGGTTACGAGACCTTCTCAGTCCACACAAAGGTGTAAGCAAAAACAGGAATGGTTTGACTGGGATTGTATGGCAGCTAGGAGAAAATCGTTCGCTTTCCTTCACTTAATAAGAAAAACAGGCAGCAATATCGCCAAAATTATGTATCAATAGGCCAATACTTACTTACTTATATGGCGCTACAGTCCGGGGTGGACCTGGGCCTCAACCAACAAACCTCTCCAGCCAGCACGGTTACGAGCCAGCTGCCTCCAGTTGCGCACGCCAAGTTGGTTGAGGTCCCCCTCCACTTGTTTGCGCCACATACCGCGAGGTCGTCCTCTACTGCGCCGTCCGTCCGGGGTGGATTCGAAGAATTTCTTAGCGGGAAGGTTGGGCTCCATCCGCTCTAAATGACCTAGCCATCTTAGTCGCTGTATGTGAACTCTTCTGGCTAAGTCGATGTCCTTGTACAGGCCGTATAGTTCGGCATTGTACCTTCTCCTCCACTCACCGTCTATGCAGACGGGACCAAAGATCGCTCGAAGAACTTTTCTCTCGAAATAACCAAGGGCATTCTCATCCGGTTTTGTCAAAGCCCATGCCTCTGCGCCATACACCAGGACTGGGATGATTAATGTCTTATAAAGAGCTACCTTGGTAGTTGGAGATAGGACTTTGCTACTCAATTGCAGTTTTAGCCCATAGAAACAACGATTGGCAAGAGTAATTCTCCGTGTGATCTCCCTACTGATGTCATTTGCGGAGCTGACCATAGAGCCTATATAGACAAAATGCTTTACTACCTCAAAATTATATCTGTCTATTGTGGCGTTCTGTCCAAGACACCGATGTTGGGTGTCCTTTTTTGTAGACAGCATATATTTTGTTTTGCTTTCATTGACCGCTAGACACATCGTAAATGCCCCATTGAATGCCCACTGAGTTTTTCCAATTATGTCAATGTCATCGGCATAAGCGAGTAGTTGTACAGACTTGTAAAAGATTGTACCTCCGGTGTTGGCTTGTGAGTTTCGTACAATTCTTTCAAGTACTATGTTAAAGAGATCGCATGATAGCGCGTGACCTTGTCTAAGACCTTTCCTGACATCGAACGGTTCGGTGATGTTCTTACCGACTTTAATGGAGCAGCGAGAGTTCTCCATCGTCATTCTGCACAAACGCGCGAGCTTGGTAGGGATGCCAAGACTAGACATGGCTCTGTATAACTCGTCTCTATACACGCTATCATAGGCAACTTTGAAATCGATGAAGAGGTGGTGCGTATCGATTTTATATTCATGGGTTTTTTCCAAGATCTGCCGTAGTGTGAATATTTGGTCAATGGTGGACTTTCCAGGCCTGAAACCGCACTGATAAGGACCTATCAGGTTGTTGACGATTGGTTTTAGGCGTTCACATAGTACGGCAGACAGGATCTTATATGCGATATTTAGAAGACTTATACCTCTGTAGTTGGCGCAGTTTAGAGGGTCTCCTTTCTTCAGGATCGGGCAAACGATGCTGAGGTTCCATTCATCGGGCATACTTTCATCCGACCAGATTTTACAGATGAGCTGGTGCATGCTCCTTACCAACTCATATCCTCCTGACTTGAAAAGTTCAGCGGCAAGGCTGTCGGCTCCAGCAGCTTTGTTGGATTTGAGTTTAGATATCCTCTCTTCATTCTGATCAGGTTGACGGGAATCTTGACTGTCATCGTCACTGCTGAATGGCTCATTCTACCTGACAGCGGAATATTGATCATCATCGCCGTTTAACAGTCTGCAGAAGTGTTCCTTCCATATCCTCAGCACCGACTGCGATTCTACTACTATATTGCCATTTTCGTCCCTGCAGGCTTCTGTCCTGGCTTTGAAGCCCTGACATGTTCTTTTTACCTTTTGGTAACATTTTCGAACATCATTCCTGCAATAAAGTCTCCCAATCTCCTCGATCGAGCGCTTCTCATGCTCCTTTTTCTTCTTTCTGAGAAGCCGATGTTCCTTTTTTCTTCTGCTCACGTAAAGCTCGTAAGCAGCTCTAGTCCTTCTATACAGCGCCGCTTTGTACGCCTCTTGTTTAGCTACATGTGCTTGCCGGCATTCCCCATCAAACCAGGGGTTTCGTTGTGGTGGCCGAGAAAAACCCAGTACATCAGAGGCGGCATCTCTAATGGCTTGTTGGCAACGCTGCCACTGGTCGTCCGCATTTGTTGCTGGCGGCATAGGACTTAGATTAAGATTAGAAGAAACTCGATCGGCAAAGGTTCTGGCGGTCTCTTGCGATTGTAGCTTTTCGACGTCAAATTTCCTCACAGTATTTCGTTGATTTCGCTCCGGTGTGGATATCCGCATCCGTACCTTGGCTACAGCTAGGTAGTGATCCGAGTCCACCTTGGCTTCTCGGAAAGTCCGGACACCCAGAATACTGGAAGAGTACCTTACGTCGATCGCAATGTGATCGATTTGGTTGACGAAGGAGAGCCATGTTCCTTTGTGAATATCGAGACGTGGGAACCGCGTACTAGTTACGACAAAGTTTCGCCCCGCTGCAAAGTCGATTAGCCTGAGTCCGTTGCCGGATGTGATGTCGTGCAGGTTGTGCTTTCCGACCACGCTACTAAAGACTTCCTCTCTTCCTAGCTTTGCGGTAAAGTCGCCTAGGATAATTTTAACGTCGTGGCTAGGGCATCGTCATCCTTTGACGCGTCTTCGTTCTCCTCGTGAGGGGCGTGAACGCATATTAGGCTAATGTTGGCAAATTTAGCCTTGATACGGATAGTCATGAGGTGCTCGTTCACATGCCGGAAACTCAAGACTTCTTGCCTAAGTCTGCCTCCAATGACAAATCCGCACCCGAATAGACGCTGTCCTTGTTGTCTGTAGCAGTCGCTGTAGTAGATGTCGCAGTTTTTCATCTTCCTTTTGCCCGGCCCATCCCATCGCGCTTCTTGGATGGCAGTAATGTCTGCTTTGAAACACTCTAGAGCCTCCGCAAGTTATTCGGCTGCACGTGGTTTGTAGAGGGACCTAACATTCCACGTGCAGACACGAAGATCGTTGTCCTTTTTACGTTTGCATGGGTCGTCAACAGTAAAATCATCCGTATCCGAGGCTGTTGGTAGCTTCGTAACCAAAGGTTTTTTACGTGGTAGGGAAGTTAACCCGACGGCACAACCCCAAACCTGGAGGGTCAGATCCTTTTTTTGTTTACCCCTAGGACAAGAGGCCGGATACACCGATGTCAGTAACCCACTTCGGGGATATGAGCGTTGTCGTTGGCCCATTAAGGGTTCATCCGTCACCATCTCTTTTACAATACCCTGACGTAGTATTGAAAATCCTAACAGACCTCAGCTCCAAATGTGTTGAAGTAGCTCCGGTAAAGTATCCGCAGGTCTGTAGACGTCACCATTGATTCCATCGAGAAAATTCGTCCGCCGCACGTCCTCCTTCTGAGGAGCTCTTGCTAGACTTCTGAGACGCATATTTCAGCCAATCAGGGCAACAAGAGATGACTCGTTCGGTTAAACATATGCCCGCTGAAGTTCACCCAGATGTGCTTACGCAGGTCTGAGTGTTCAGCTGCACATATATCGTCAGACTCAGTATACGCTCATCGTTAGTTCACTATCAGATAGCTATCCAGCGGGCACCGCGAGGAGGTGATGATGCGATTTTGCCCACCACTTTTGGTAACGATAGCATGAGCAAAGGTACTCCTCAAGGAGGCGTTACATCCCCCTTTTTATGCCTGATGGTTATGAACGCGCATCATCTTGGCGCGACTGGATTTCTAGGTGGTGGCGCACACAGATGACCTGTTAATCTTAGTGTCAGGAAAGTCCCTCTCTGTGATAAACCAACTCATGCAAAAGTATTTGGATCTAGTGCACTCATGGGCCACGAGCTGTGTTCTCGGAATAAATCTAGACAAAACTGAACTGATGCTATTTACCACTAAAACCAAAATACGATATGGTCGGTCACTATTTTTATGCTGTAGTGCAAAATATCGAGGTACGATCCTCGGCTCAAAACTCGGTTGGAAGCTAAATATTGAAAAGCGTGTTCAAAAAGCAAGCATAGCCATAGGATGCAATAGAACGTTCGGCAGGAAATGGGGTTTTCAGCTTAAAGTAACCCTTTGGATGTACACAGCCGTTGTGTGCACAATTCCCACCTACAGAGCAATCGTCCGTTGGCCTGCCCTTAGTAAACGAAAATATAACGTCATTAAACTAAAAAGAGGTTCAAAGAGCGGCATGCGTAGGTGTTACGAGCACTTTGAGATCCTGCCAAATGGATGCTCTAACTCTGATCCTCCACCTGACCCCTCTCGAACTACACATCAGGGATACAGCATTATGCAGCGCAGTCCAGCTCAGAGAGTTTGAGTGCTGGACTGCTATGCCCTACGGCTATAGTAGAATCCTGGAGACCATACCAATAAACCTGATTGCGTCTTCGACTGATTACAAAACCCACACTTTAAACTTCAACAAACTTTTTTTTAGTAACCTTCTCAACCAGAGCTGAGTTAAAATGCGGTAAGATAATAAAAGATTTCGAAATAACTACCTACGCGGACGGATCGAAAATGGACTGTGGAGTTGGCGCAGGCTTTTTCTCTGACAAGCTGAATGTCTCGAAGTCTTCCCGCTTACACAATTTCCCCACAGTCTTTCAAACGGAGCTTCTCGCAATTCGTGAGGCTTGCCACATTTTGAATATCCACCCAACTCTCAACCGCAATCTTGCTATCTTCACTAATAGCCAAGCTGCTATCAAAGCCATGTGTTCAGCTATCACATCTTCAAAATTGATAGGGCAATGCCAGGAATAGCTAAACAAACTAGGCGCTCAATCAAAAATCATCTTCATTTGGGTCCCTGGACACACTAATAACTTCGAAGGAAACCCTTAGCGAAGGCCAGTCCTTAGCGACTCTCTAGAAGAAAGAGTCAATATTCCGCTGGGAGTCGTCAAGCGAAACATTCACAACCACTTCTTAAAGCTAGCTAACTAAGGGTGGAAATTACTTTCTAGCTGCGTTGGATCAAGAAAAGCATGGCCCAGCTATAAGCAACCTAAATTCTTAGCAGATCAAGACAAAATATTGCCAGAATCGTAGCCATCAGTACAGACCATTGGCCGATAGGAGACCATGCAGCCAAGCTTGGCATCGACCATAATACCCTCTGCCGTAGCTGCAGAGATGCTAATGAGAGAGAAACTCTTTTTCACTTTCTTTGGAGATGACCGGCTCTAGCAAGAACCATACAGCGCAGAGTAGCCTAGGTAAACCCTAGTTTCCATATAGTTTTCCGTTTGCTGATGTTACTCACACGAAAGTTCAAACACTAATGATAATTTACTTATGTCCTGTATCCCCTTGTGGGTCCTAGGGCCTCCACTACGCCTACGCGCCATCGTGTACGGTTTCTGGCAATGTGTCTGAGTTCTCCCCAACTTTTCCCTAACTGCCTGCCTCCTTCTCGACTGTTCTGCGCCATGTTCTCCTCGGACCGCCAGGTCTTCTGCCATCCTGAGTTAGAGGGTTCCATTGCATAGCATGGTTCGCTATGGAGCTGTCACCCTTTCGGAAGGTGTGACCAATCCACTGCCACTTCCGCCGTTGGATAGTTGTGCCTATTGGTTCCTGACCCGTTCTCTCGTAAACGTGTTCGTTAGAGATACGATTGGGCCAGAAAATCCTTAAGATATTGCGCAGGCACCAATTAACAAACGTTTGCAGCTTTCTGGTGATAGTAGTGGTCACTCTCCACGTGCTGCAACCATATAGCAGCACGGATTCAACGTTGGAGCGAAACAGTCTTATTTTGGTGCTCAAACTGATTGCATTGCTTCGCCATATTTTGGACAACATCCCGAACGCGGACTTTGCTTTGGCGATCCTGTTGGCTATATCCAGTTCGGTTCCACCATCGGTCGAGACAATACTCCCAAGATACTGGAAATCCTCTACTCTCTCTACCGGTTGTCCAGCAATGCATATTTGAGCCGATGAGTTTGTTCCAAGGCTGATAATTTTAGTTTTTGCCGTATTAATTTTCAGCCCGACGACACCTGCCTCCCTCTCCACATCTGCTGTCATTTGGTGGAGGTCCATAATTCTGTGGGAGAGTAAGCATACATCGTCTGCGAAGTCAAGATGTTTCAGTTGAGATGTAAAAGTCCATCGAATTCCTCCGTTTCCCGTCGACAAAGCTGCATGAAGCACATCGCTAATCACCAATAGGAATAATATTGGTGAAAGGATACAGCCTTGTCTTATCCCACTTTGGATCTCAAATTCCTCAGACAACCTTTCCCTGTGCAGAACGTGACATTTGGAGCCTTCATATGTAGCTTTGATAATAGCAATTAGTTTATCGGGAATACCTCTCCTGCGTAAGGCACGCCAAATAAACTCCCCGTTGACACTATTAAACGCCTTCTCAAAATCAATGAACAGCAGGTGGACTGGCGATCGATATTCAACGCACTGTTCGATGATAATCCGCAGGGTGTTGATGTGGTCGGCACAGGAGGATCCAGAGCGGAAACCTGCTTGTTCGGCATCGAGTGTGTCTTCGAGATGTTGTTTGATTCGCTCCATAATGAGTTTAGCTATTATCTTAGCTACAGCAGGCAGCACGCCTCCAGTTTCCGCACTCCATTAAATTTCCTTTCTTAGGAAGCTTGACGATCATTCCCTTTTTCCACTCGTTTCTTCAGCTTCCCAAGCTCTCTCTATAAGTGGAAGCAGAAGCTCAGCCGATGTTGTTGGAGCTGCTCGTAAGAGCTCTGCTGAAATACCGTCAAGTCCTACCGCCTTATTGGTTTTTAGTGCCTTATTACTGGGAGTAGTGGTGCGTATTCGGGAACTTCTCACCTCGGGCATATCGGTCTGATTTGGGAGCATATCGCTAGCGAATACACGGTTCAAAACCATAGCAAAATGCTCTTTCCATCTCCTGAGCTGGTACTCATCCGAAATGAACAAGGAGCTATCTAGGCTTTTCACTAGGTGTTGGCTGGAGCTGCGACCACTTGTCAGCTCTTTCGTGATTCTGTAGACGGTCCTGCTGTCGCACCTCCGTGCAGTTTCTTATGCTTCTGTAGCCAGCGCGTTGATGTAGTTGCGCTTGTCACTTCGCATGCTACGCTGAACTTCTCTCATCTTCATGTGATATAGGGACTCTAGCTAACTTCTCCCAGCTTCTTGGGAAGCTGCAACGCGAGCTTTTAGCTGTTTTCGTTCGTCAATCCGTTTCCAGGTATCCTCGGAAAGCTACGCCCTATGTCTTCCCTGCGATCGACCGACAATTCTTTCAGCACCAGATGTAGAAACATTTTTCACAGCATACCAATGGTCTTGGGCGGTTGCGGGCATTGAGCTGCTAATTGCTTCCACACCTTGCGAAAAGTGTGCCACCTATCACAAGGCGGTTGGCATTGCAGAAATCCACAAACCTTTCGCCGTTGTCATTGCGGTTGCCTAGTCCATCCCGATTACATGTTTGAGTCCATCGCTGTCGTTGCTTACCTTGGCATTCAAATCCCCCATCACTACGACAATGTCTCCATTTGGTGTTGTGTTGAAGACGGCACTTAAGAGATTGTAGAAGCTCTCCTTTTCGTCCTCAGACGAACTATTCGTTGGAGCGTAACACTGTATGATGGTGACGCGTCGTACTCTAGTCCGGAATCTGGCCCTCAAAATCCTATCACCATGAGGCTGCCAGGAAACTAGGCCCTTGCGTGCTGTTGTTGTTAGCAGTAGTCCGACTCCATATTCCCGCGGACTTAAGGATGGTCTTCCAGAATAGAGTAGTACAGTGTTACGCGTTGGAGACTGGCACTCGCCCGCTTCTAACCATCTTACTTCACTTACCCCCAAAATGTCCAGTTTATATCGCACGAATTCGTTTTCCAATTGGATGAATCTGGCATTGTAAGGACCTTCTCTTCCCGAGTCGAGGAGTGTCTTTACACCTATCTTTGTCCGGGTACAATAGCCAAAAGTCGTCAACATGTGATCATTCCTTATCCGAGGCATAGTGTCGGTTTCCGTAGCGGGCAATATTCGGTAACGCAGGTTGCTGGCCCACGTTACCTAGCCTAGAATCAAGGCCCTAGACAACCCGCACTTACAATTTTGGCCTATGCGTATAAGGGTTTATACGTATAGTTGCCCGGGGACCACCACTAGGAGGTAAAGTAAGCATTTCATCACGAACTTGATTGTTGCGCTACTGGCCCAAGCCAAGTTTTGGGCAGTCAGTAGTTTCCCGAGCAATCGCATTGCAGGTCCCCAGATAATGATAATTTGACACAAATCGAATGCTCAAAAATGAAACCTCCGAATGGGTTGATAAATCGAACGCAGTTGCACCGAACATTTATTTCTCGTTTTAAATTCTTGATTTATCGTCCTCCTCTCACTAACGTTTCACATTTCATTCACTTTTTTGCAGTTGCCGGCTGCAAATCCCCTCGTAAGATTGTGAAATAAAGTTCACCATTCAACTGCCATTTCCGTTTTCAAAATGTCAGCTTCCTACCGTCTACTTTGGGCTATGACATATAGAGGGCAGTGTTGTGCATTCGAAGAATTATGCTATTTGATGGTTTTCTGTTCCTTACATAAGAATCTTTACATTTACACAAACAATAATCTCTAGTTTATTACCAAAAATCATAAAAACGTTGAATAGTAACCATTTACTGAAAAGCACCTCTTCTGCAGGGAACGGGTAATCCAAATCTCCACCGTAACTACACCCGAAAGCAGATATTCACCACACCACACTGACAGCTGTCATTTGCTTTGTTGACAACTCTGAATTCCAACTTGACACATGAGCAAAAAAGAAACCAAGAAGATTCTCCCTTTTCCATCGCCGAATGTAAACGTTACACACTGCTTAATAAAATTTCTTTAATTTCCGCAAATATCCCCACAATTTAACATGGTTTTCATAAAGGAATGGGAAGACTTTGAGATCGCCGTCGAGAACATGTACATGGCTGACCCGAAAAACTGCCGCTACACAATGAAATATGTCCACGCGAAGGGCCACATCGTCCTCAAGATGACGGACAACGTAAAGGTGAGACGAACTTGGGCAAATTTGCTTGCAAATTGAATTGAATGTTTACATATCTGGGTTTCAGTGCATTCAGTACAAAGCGGAGAACATGCCTGATCTGAAGAAAATCGAGAAACTAACCGGGAATCTAATGGGGCACATGGCGTCGAAGGAATGAGCGGACTAGTCGTAACTGAGCATTTAGGTAAATTTTAAGGCGAGGAACGTACAGAAGAACAAAACACCGGAGGCGAGGAACAATTGATTCCCAAACATTTCTGTGAAATGAATTCTTTTTGTAAATTTGTTAATAAAACTGCACACGAAGTTGCAATTTCTGGGATTGTAGTGTTGTCGTGGGTGGGGGAGTATAGGGATGGGTGAATTGAAAGGAGTTAGTACTATTTTCTGGACCAGTTTGTCGCTTGCGGATCGAACAGTGGGAGTGGAATCATCTAAGGTTATAGTTGACAGTCAAAGTTGATGGTCGCACATTGTTAGCTCTCAGTAAAATGGTCGCAAAGAATCATTCAAAACTTTGTAGCACAGGAGTGGAATCCTCTAAGGTGATAGTTGATAGTCACACTTTTGACAGTCAAAATTGATGATCACACTTCGTTAGCTCTCCGTAAAACGATCGCAAAAAGGTGATGATCACGCTGATGGTCACTTTAGAGAGAGGAAAAGGGATAATGGTGATCGTTAACAATCAACTATCACCTTAGAGGATCCCACTCCAGCTTCTCGAAATGTAATTTTCCTGGCAGTGCTATCACCGCTCTCAACTTTTTTTTTTTGTTGCGCCAAGGGATGTGCTAATCTTCCAAAGATACTAGTTGTTGTTGTAGCAGCTGTGTAGCTGAGGTTACCAATTCTTGGTCGAGGTATTGTCCTCGAGTTGCTCCGGTACATAGAACCGATCGTCGTGAGAGCTCGTGGATGGAAAAACTTGGATGATTTTTTTTTTTTTCCTTTTTATGCTCGGGTGGCTGATGATTGCTGGGGCTTGAACTTGTACACATCGGTTAACGAGCAAACACTATCCATTGTCACCCCTTAAAGATACTAGTAGCCCAGGCTGCTAGCATGCACGATCCGCAAGCCCGAATAATCGATGCCAGGAATGCGCCTACGTACCAATCCACACCCTGCAGACTTCTATTACTCTCCCCGTGGGACTGTCGTAAGGTATTACTTCGCGGGGCTGACTAGCAATTAATGCTATGCTTCTTGTATTGCTGTTTCTGCTCTCCTTGCTCTCTCTATGATTCGGAGCTCTTTTACACATTCGTTATGAGTGTACGAATTTCCAGGCAATTCTCCTCTGACCACAGCATTTGGTCTATAAGGTTTGGAGGACTTGGCAGATTACTTTTTATTTTTCTTTGATGCGCGGGTAGGGGTAAAAATCCTATATGGATACTTTTAGCCCGTGCTACGAGTTATGTCCGACTTCATGTTCCTGCATGGTTACGTGCTTAAAAAAAAAAACCCTTTGGTTTCTCTTGCGGCACTGTTGTTCTCTTGTGGCACTGTTTCGCAGGGGCAGGTTTGACATTTCGTCATTTCTTTTTAGCTGCCAGAATCTTCGCTTCTCGTTGATCGTTCCTCTATACGCAGTTGCTGCATTATACTTGTGATTACTTCGTTTACAGCCTCCCAGCCTTCTCGCCAACCATAATGATGTCAGGCTCCTTGGGATCACTTGCCGGCCAATTGCTCTTTCTAGGAGGTTCCCAGCCCTGATATAACTTTGGCATTCCATCAATACATGCTCTGCGTTCTGCACTTTTCCTTCACAGTGCTGGTAGAATGGGTCATTCGTGTGCTTGTACTCATAGAGAGACTCCGTGCCCCGATAGAAATTGTGTTAGGTAGTAGTTTACCTCGTCCTGCTTTTTGCTAATCCATTCATCAACTTCGGGGATAAATTTGTATGTCCATCGCCCTTTGCTTGTGATGTTCCACTTATGTTGCCATTCTGCTTTTATAGCTTTTACAGTTGTTGTTCCGTCATTGTGTTCGTTTTCACGTAGGACCACAGTCTTCTTCGCGTCTAGATCGATAGGCATTCGACCTGATATTATGCTTATCGCATCCGCTGATACAGTTCTTAAGGTGCAGCATACCCTTAAAAATCGGATTCTATGCACCGAGTTCATCATTCTAATGTATGAATTACCCATATTGGGGCCGCATACAGGAGTATTGACCTACTCAGGGTTGTTAAGAGATTTTTGATTGGCTACGTTAGTCCCTCAATATTTGGCATTCGTCTGCATAGTGCTGCTAGTGATCGGGAGGCCTTCTAGCCTGCGTACATAAGGTGGTCCCTGAAGCTGAGTCTGTGGTCCAGCAACACTCCCAGGTACTTAATGTACGACTTCGATTCGATAGTTTGCTCACTGACCTGTATGGTGAGGTGCTCCACTTTTTTACAGCTGCTTATGAGAACGAGAAGTTCGGTGATTGTGTCGAGGAATTTGCTGGACATTAGTAAGACGATGTCATCTGCATATGCAACAACTTTTCCTCCGCTGTGTCCTAATTTCAGTACGACTAGAGTCCATAGCATCCATGAGACACCTCATTGCGGGGTTCAACTAGAGGGAGGCTGTCACCCAGCTCTTAGTTGATGTGTCTCGACTTGAGCATACATTCTATCCAGTCGGAGAGTGTGGAATCTACTCTGAGCTGGTCTAGTGATAGTTTTTTTCGATTCGGTTTCTGCCCGATCATTATTAGATTGATTTAAGTATCTTAGCTGTTTTTATAATAAAATGTGAAATGACTTTTTTAGGGGTTTAATTAGTTCGTAAACTCTTAATTTTAATTACAATTACAATATTTCAAATAAGATTTTTTTTTAATAAGAAATTTACTCTAGTTTTAAATACATTTACATTCGATAAATTCTTAATTTCACTTGGAAGTCGGTTGAATAATTGAAGACCTTTACACAGCTAATTGTTTTGGGTAGCCGCTCTTCTGTATAGGGGTCGCCGAAAGTCACCAAGGTTCCGTAGACTATACCTGTTGTTCGTTATATACATAACATTGTTTTGCAGATATTCAAAATAAATGTTTTTGTTTTTTATATATATATAATTTACGCGCACTCAAAGGGTTATGAATACCTTTAACATGTTTACGCACAGTGCGGGCGTTGGAAAGGATGGATAGAGAGAGAGAGAGAGAGAGAGAAAGATTTTGGTGTAGTGGTTCTTGATCTTGAAGCTCAGTTATTTATGCTTCACCTATTCTCCGGGGGTGGCGTCCAGATAACTGGGGAGATTTTTATTATTATTGTCATTGCTTCTGATTCACAGTACTTTTTTTTAAAAATCATAACTAGGGCACTGAGTTTTAACCGCTGGGAAACACTTAACCATCGTAAGGATTGTAGCATGACTAATATAGGAGTTAGTCGGTCACATTTTAAAATGTTTTGAAGAATTTGGAGTTTGTTTTGGTATTTGAGGGAACACATGTACGAGGCCTATTCGATAAGTCAGTGACCCTTATGCAAGATCGTGCTCGGATCGCATAGAGGATTTCTTTTTTGACATCTTTATTTCGTTCTCGGCATAGACAAAAAAAAAATCAAATAGTTCTGTGGAACACATAGCTTAGTAATCGAAAGAGAGAGGTTTTCGAGATTTGGCCGAAATGGAAAAAGTGAGTTTCGTGTTTTAACTACTTTTTGCGCGGTAAAACTGACGCGGTAAAAGAGACTGAAGGCAGACTTAAAGAATATTATGGACACTCTGCTTCCTCGCATGGAATGGTACACAAGTGGTTCACTTAATTTCGTTGCGGTCGTACGAGCATAAAAGACGCTGAGCACCAAGGACGTCCAAATGAAGTCACAACTGAAGAAATGGTAAACAAAAATTCACGATATTGTGTTCGACGATTTCCGGGTCAAGGTTGGTGAGATAGCTGAGATTGTACCAATTTCAAATGATACCATCTTTCGTAATCTGCATAACCATTTTGGCATGAAAAAATTATCGGCTAGATGGGTGCCGCTTTGTGCTTTTTCATCACAATAATGCACCGGCTCATTTGTTCGTAGTAGCAACAGCAAAAATAGCTTAATTACGATGTGAACTGCTTCCTCATCCATCCTATTCTCCAGATTTGGCTCTGTGCGATTATTTCTTGTTGCCTAATATGAAGAAATGGCACGGCGGAAAAAGATTTCCATCGAATGAAGAAATGACCGTTGCAACAAATGCATATTTTGCAGAGTTTGAGAAATCATACTTTTTGGAAGTTGGAATATTGTTGGGAAAAGTGCATCGAACTTGCGTTAGAAAATAAATTCAATTAAAAAAAAAAAAGTTATTTCATTTCAAAGTAGCTGACTTATCGAACAACTTAGCTAAATGGTCGATGAACAATCGTAAAAATGTGGAAGAACAATCGAATTATACAATAAATGGTTTGAGCACAATTCGTTGATATATATTTCCTAATTCTCCTGAGGAAGCCTACCTTTTTTAATATTTTCGTAGATAGTCTTTCTAAATGGTGATCAAACTTATGTTAACTGTCAATGTACAAATCCATATATTTTACTTCGCCGGAGCAACTGTATTTAATACAAAACTACGGCCGTTTGCAGTGACTTAAGGTCCATTATACGCTCAGTGACCTGCGAATGTCGAAGCTGCGAACAAACCATTTTTAGCACATTTATAAGCACGACATTGGCAATTTTACTATTCCAAAAGAACGGAGCTTAATTTATCTATCGATTAATATGAAAAACGATGAATTGTAATTAGTTTCTGCGAAGAATTTTACAATTCGCTGATTTTTTCGCGAATAAGCGTATAGTTATTGCGAACTGTCAACTTTTATTCACATTCCACACACGTAGGACGCAATCCACATTCTCGCCACCAAAATATTCGCGAGAGTTTAACCTCACAATTCTTTTGTTTTGTTCTTGGTGGGTAAGATCATGGTTGAATTTATCGAAAGAAGATAAGATATTAACTTCTGCATGAAAGCTACGCTATGTATTTATGCATTTTTCACGCTTAGGCAATTAGTTACGAAATGAATGACAACTGAAATTCGCGGATTGCCGCGGCCAGCTGTTAATAAAATGTCAAAATTTGCGAATATTCGCTCATTCGCATTCGCAGGTCGCTGAGCTTTGGATGGACCTTTATTGCCTCTCCCGAGGCTCTAATTGGACTCCGCCATATACTAAATCGATCAACCCTTCTGCACATCCCTAGCAAATCGACCCTCTTCAGCCGGAATTCCCCATCAAATACTATACACTAGATGTCACCACACGAAAAATTACCCGCCACTTACGTCATTCGCCTACAACAAAACAACAACTCAGCTAGCAAGCACCTACCTTTTCTTCAGTCCCTCTCCCAACTCACCACGCAGCTGTCATTCGCAGTGAAACGTCAAACTACTCGTAGAAAAAAATGTTCATCATCAATCATCGTAATTTTTGTGTGTGTGTACTTTTTCTTCTCCTTTCTGCGCTGTCGTCGTGTTTCGTGCGAAAAATTTCGAATTCCAATTGAAAAACGATATTTCCTCCCCTCGACAAAAACACTCCGCCTACCCCTTCGCAATCGCGAGTAAAATTTTAAAACTATTTCGGCTCTCGCCCCGAAAAAATCCCCCCGTGGCATTCGCAAAAATGCCACACAAATAGCAAAAAAAGTGACAAAGTTTTCGTGTGCATAGGAAAATCGAAAATTTTCCTCATAAACGCGTTCGTGTGTGTGTTGTCTTCGATTCGTGTGCTGGTGTGTTGTGTCGTCGTGCAGTGAGGGAAAAAATATTGAAAAATTGAAAAGAAAATCTGCTCCGCGGCGGAAAGTTGTACACCTTTCCATCTTAATGTGCATCGAAGCGACAATTTTTGCATTTTAATTGGTGAAACACAACATAAGGCGGACGACGACCCACTCAGTGTGGTGTGAGGGCGGACCATACGACGACGTAACAAAGAAAATCCAACAGAGTCGACGACGACGACAACGACAAAGACGAGGGGGACGAGGAGAGAGAAGGGGAAACATTTGTGTCCTTGTACTCCTGCGGCAGATCATCAGATTCATATACCGCGCAGCAATTATGGACAACGACGGGATGAGTCGCGGCCCTCAGCCAGGCGCTGAGACTGTCTACGGAACGGAGGACAACAACATGGTCATGTCGGAGAAGGTACGATGGTCTACTGACTCACTGGGGTATTGCTTGACATTTCAGGGTCTGATTAGCTTCCACCTCTTCCGCCTCCACCTTCACACATCACACAATCATTACCTATTCATGAGTACGGGCTTGTCCCCCAAAAATGGACACGGAAATCGAGTATGTGACTTGATTAACACTAGAAACGACATCGACAACACAAATCAGATTCAGAATCAAAAGCAAGAGAGACAGAGAGACTGGTGCACAGCTTGTGGCTTTGAATCGAACAAATCGATATTTTTTGCTCCCAAATGTGTCGTTGTGCTTTGCTCTCTAGATAAGCGTATGTGTGTGCGTCGAGTGGTTTTTCTTTTTTTTTTTTAGGAATACTTTTCGTATTTTTATGTTGTTTTCGCATTGCTAAGGCGATCCGCATAAAAACCCATGCAGATGCAGAGGATTTATGAGTTCGATGGCTTTTGGGTACCAAATGCACTGCAAGGGCGTTCCGTGATTTATGAATCACTCGGTCGACTTCCGTTCCGTGGCTCTCTGTTGATATGTGAATCAGTCTGGGCAAAGATAGGAATTATATCATTTTGTAGTTGGGAAGAGAGGCGATAAGTGGCGGGCAACGATGTGATAATTGTTAACTTTAACAGTCATTCACTGTTTTGACAGGTTCATTATCAGAATTTCACTGTTTTATTGCTAATCGAAGACAAGTAATCACCCTTCACAGCGTTGACAGTGATTATTTGTTATCAGAATTGGAGTAAGTCCGGTCCTACGCCACATGTCCACGCATGTGGCTTCAACTGTTTATTTTGTTTTTAACAATTTTCTGTGTTAAGCCACGTAATCGAATTGGAATTCGTCATTTACTGCAATTGGTCGCGAGTTTTATGTCTGATTTACCTTCGAGTAGGTACTGTTTACTTACTAGCATCCCCTGTACTTAAGCGCATCGATTATTCTATGGGAAAAATCCACTTTCGCACTCGTTCTGTAGCAAGAGTACTTAAAGGTCTTAACATTCACAAATCTGCTAGTCTAGATAGTATCTCACCCATAATTCTGAAGATGTGATGATTTGCCGATGACATCGGTTATCGGGAAAAAAATACTGTGAATCAGAAGCAAAGATAAAAAATAACAAAAATCTTCCCAGTTATCTGGATGCCACCCCCGGGGTTTCTCTGAAGCATAAACAACTGAGCTTCAAGCCACAACACTGACACTACACTCTCTCTATCTATCCCGCACTGAGTGCGCGCAAATTATAAAAAAAAATGTGTTCTTCCGCGCTGGCAAAACCACTGCATAGCTTTTTCATCTATCCCGCTTCTCTGGACTCTTTCCGAGTAGATGGAAAACAGCATTTGCTCAGTCTGTCCCTAAAAAAGGCGAATCTTCTTCTCCCTCCAACTACCGACCCATTACACTTACGTCTCTTCTTTTCGCACGAGTCAGGCCCTTTTCTTTCGTAGAAGACGACACCTATCAGCTTACCCCTTCGACAATTTAGGCGGGCTAGCCAATGTCCATCGGCAGCCTACAGCGCTTCATAACAAGCTCAAACAACTAGATCCATGTGGTATCACAATGCACCTAGTACGACCTAAGTGCGGCTGCTTTTTGTGGCAGGCTACTCTAACCTAACCTAACCTACGTCCTTTCTTTTCAAGGTCATGGAAACGCTGATAAATCGTCAGCTAATGAAATATCTTCAATTCTAAAAGCTCTTTAACCCTTTAGCTGCCATGGTCCAAAGTGTACTTTGCTTTGAAATGCCACCATACAAAAAATCCACCCCGAGAATTCTCGTGGTTGGCATTGAGACAGAAAAATCTAGGCCCGAGAATTCTCGGGTCTGACATTAAAGGCTAAACTTCAAACCCGAGAATACTCGGGCTTGGCAGTTAAAGGGTTAATGACCGACATTATGGCTTTCGTAGCAAAAGTTCCACTGGTGATTTGATGGCATATCTCACCGAAAAATGAAACCAATCTCTACAATCACTCTGGTGAAAGTAAGATTGTTGCGCTTAATATTTGTAAGGCATTTGACAGAGTTTTGCATCTAGCTCCATCGAATATGCATTTGGCATCGATGAATACCTTCTTTAATGGATTAGAAATTATTTTTCGAACAAAAGTTGTTTTGGATGGTATTGTGAAGGTATTTATATTCAAAGGCTGGTTCCAGGGTCAACCCAAAGAAATAACCTAAACATTGTGAAAGAGATATTTTATTCAGGAAGAGATCTATTACAGCGTTTTCTGTTAACAATGCAAGTGTGTTCTGACAACAATGCCTAGCAATTCGGTATATACCATAGGTGACTTAACTACTAGTTTTTCCATGGTGGTCCTTAGGCTGGTTCTGGTTCGGGTCGGGTTGCTGCGTGTCTTGGCTCGGAACGGTCGTCTCTCGGCGGGAAATGTCCCAGTCGGAGGGCGGGTTTTTTTTTTTTTTTTTTTTCTCTTGTACAACCCATCCTGCGTGGCAACGACACTGCGACCTGAAAGATCTATTGTATCGGAAACTTGGGAAGTACCCAGTCCGCTTTCAGGGTGGGCTTAGGAAGGAAGGACCCAGCCGGCTTTCAGGGCGGGCTTGGGAAGGATACAGTCCGCTTTAAGGGCGGGCTTAGGAAGTAGAGCGGTGACTCCGCGGATAATAGAGACTGCAGTGCTTCACCTAGATGGGGGGGAACCTGTGGGCAAACGGTTCAAAAGTAACCACAATATTTCTCGCACATAGGGAGAAACCTATCGGAAAGCGGGCCGGCTATGGTCAGTAGCAGACCCGGATTAAATCGTTCACTCACCGTAGTGAAAGCGAAAGAAATATAATTGATTGGAACCCACGTTCCTAAAGAGGCGGTCAATGTACACCAGATTGGCACTCGACAACGGTTAAATAAGCTCTCTTGACCACATCTCTCAATCTCCCCCTTATGCAAATTTCTGCAAAAAGCGAATGTGAATTACAAAAGTGAGTGAAATTTACTTTTGCAAACAACTTGGGCTATGAGATTGAGAGAAGTGGTCATGTTCGGGTGGTGTGATCATCGCCAGATGTTATTATTTGTGCTGAACGAACTATGTGCAGTAGCGGCCATAAAAATAGAACACAGTGGAGGCGATATAATTGCAACACTTCATTACCATATAAATGCTGATCTTCCCCAAGGCTCCGTTTTGTCTCCGACTCTTATTAATCGATTTTTATTAATGATCTCTTGTCTGCTACTTCTAATCCGATACACTCCCTGACGACAGAACTCTCAGCTTTACATATTCATTTCCAGATTCACGGCCCTGCTCTTCAGCTCTGGAACTAGAGCGGCATCGTATGTTAAGATCATTAAATTCCGATCTTGACGGCGTAATCAAATGGGCTACAAGGAATTGAGTGGAATTTAATGCTTCGAAAACTTAATGCTGTCTTTGTCGCTCAGCAAAACCCAAACCCTCAGTCATTATCAAGGAATGGCACTTGCATCGCCGAACCGAACGACTTTCCATTCTCGGTATATGTGTTAACGACAACATGAATGACATGTCGGCAAGAACGCTGCGAAATGTTTAAGATTCCTTAAACGGTTCAAGAAATACTTTACCCCTTCTGATCTGGCAGTGATATATAAGGCATGCATCCGCATCAAGTTCGAGTATAACGCCCATGTCTGGTCCGGTGCACCTAAATAGGGGACGGAAACATTGCGGAGTCAATAGACTCACTTAAACATTGAAGAAATGTTTCCTGTCTTTCTTTAAATAGCCAGTTGCATTCCACCCCTTCAACAGTTCTCTCGCAATACTCGTGGCGCCCTGAATGCTCATCAGTTCACCCTCAAGCCTATTTTCGGACTTACTGTGAAATATACAACACGGATGTGGAATGCTTTGGAAAGCCCTTTATTTCCCTCTCATTATAACCCACAAGCATTTAAAACCAATGTGCATCGGTTTCTCCTCCTATCTCCTCCTAATTTTCCCACCGTCCGCGCTGTGTCTTAACATATTAAGGCTAGCTATAACCCCTTGTGCGCGTGCAAATTATAAAAAAAAAATAGACTACGTAGACCCTATTTCCCCTCGAAGAGTGACTTGTTCAATAGAAAACAGCATTCCTCGTTAAAACGATTATAAAAAGGCCGCCTGTTCGCCTTTTTTTTTTTATTCTTTATGGCATCATACCAGCACCCAGTGTCCTCATCCACAAGCAGGAGATTACTGGCGATGACAGAACAGGAATTAATTATCATACACCCCTAGGTCAGGTTAAGACCTCTCCCGTGCCCAAATCTCGTCCTATTGGATCAGGATTTAGACGATCTTCTTCGGTTAGCTTTACAATAGTATCCTGAGCATCATAACCGCTGTTTATGCTCAACTTTTTCGGATAACTAACACCGATTCTGGGAATGTCTGCACTTCAAGGCGAACACTACCCTTGTCTGTATCCTTGTATAATACTTCATCAACTGGTTGTGTGCACGAATCTCTCAGACAGCAGTCCCAGGGATATGGCACCCATCATTGATGACGTTGTTAATGACCCTCAAGCCATCACGAATAGCGTCATTGGGTCACTTGCTTAAAATCGTCACAGATGGTGGATACTTACATTCTTCCTCAAAGTTGTTCTTGTTCACCGCATACACTATGCCGGCGTTTCGCCAAAAGAAATCATTTCCAAACGTTCCCTATTCCTCAGCTTTGTACAACGCAATGCTATGATATTGTTCTTTGCCCATGCGTCCTGAGACGTACATAGGTTCACAATCAATATTTTATCAGTTCCTTCAGGGCTTCTTTAAATCGATGATCTTCACATGCCAATCGATGAATTCTCGCTCAGCCAAGATAAACTTCTCACGCTTCTCTGTGGTTTCGTAGAAGCGTCCCGAATTCACGTCGACTTTTCATACTCTAACGAATCGTTACACATCAAGATGTAGGCATTCTCTAAACGTTTTTGCATATCTGGGTGCCTAACCTTGATCCATAACAATACCTCGAATCAGAGTTCACTTTTTGAGTTCCTCTGTAATAGAGCAAGATTGATCGAAATCTTTTCGTAGACCTTTTTATTGCTAAAAATAACGTGCTAGAGTAAGCAATAAAAGCCATCTTACTTACTTAAATGACGCTACAGTCTATGGTATGGTAAAGGCCCTCCAGCTTGCTTGGCCATTAGCCATCTCCCTCTTGTTGCGCTCACCAAGTTAGTTAAGGTCCCTTTCCGTTTGCCCTACTGAGTCCTCTCTCTGGTTTTGAAGATTTTTCGTGTAACATACTTCCGCTCTACATTTTTTTTTTTTTCGATGGTAGATGAGAATGTTCAACAAGACACTATGAGGATCGACAGCGCGTGCTCATAGTAGTGTGGGATTCTTACCCACTAAAAAACCTACCTTCAGCTCTACATGTTCAACCCATCTCAGCCACTGTATCCATACTCTTTTGGTTGGGCCGATATCGCTGTACTCGTACAGGACACACAATTTATCATAGTATGCATGTATAGGACGATGACTAATTTTGCTTTTATCGTCACTGTTCAGCCCTCTTTTGTTAAGAGAAGGTAAAAGAAAAGATGATATATGTAGCTGGTGATAGTTATTATAGATACAATGCCTGTCATGCCAGTCGATGTTTCACCGAAATCGAATAAGTTGTTTTTGAGTCTTAGAGTGATAAGCAAAGATATGAACATAAAAATGTTTCTTTCTTTGTAAGTAATACTAATGCTGTTGATCTTGAACCGTATGCAGAGGCATATTATAGTGGAAATTCCATATTTTCTTTTGCCCTGTCTCACTGCTTCAGTCTTTTCATCTCTGACAGTGCTCTGTACTTACTTACTTACTTATGTCCTTTAACCCCTCGGGGGGCATAGGGCGTCAACCACGCCTGCGCGCCATCGTGTTCGGAGTTCTGCAACGCGTTTGAGCTGCCTCCAACTCATTCCTAAAGAGCTCGATTCCTCCTCAACTGTTCTGCGCCACGTTTGCCTAGGGCGTCCCGCTATTCTGCCTGCCTGGGTGAGCGGATTCCACTGCATAGCGTATTTCGCAATGGAGTTGTCTTCGCGCCGTAGGGTGTGTCCAATCCATTGCCACTTTCTTCTTCGTATAGTAATGCTTATAGGTTCTTGGCCCGTTCTCAGATAAAGTTGTTCGTTGGAGATGCGGTTCGGCCAAAAAATCCTCAAGATGATTCTTAAGCATTTGTTTACGAAGACTTGCAGCTTGCGTGTGTTAATGGTGTCCACCTTCCAGGTACTGCACCCATAAAGCAGCACTGATTCTACGTTGGAGCGGAACAGTCGTAGCTTGGTTCTTAAGCTAATAACATTGCTTCTCCAGATTTTGGACAGCATTCCGAACGCAGCTTTAGCCTTCCCGATTCTGCTGCACACATCCAGTTCGGTGCCACCGCGATTAGCCGAGACGACACTTCCTAAATATAGAAAGTTATCAACTTTCTCGACTTGCTTTCCGGCAATGTTAAGTTGAGCGCGGGTATTGGAAGTACTCAGGGCTTTTGTTTTGGCTGTGTTTATTTTTAGCCCCACTTTGTTTGCCTCAGCTTCTAGATTTTGGGCCATCAAATGAAGATCCATTATCCGATGTGAAAGTAGACAAACATCGTCAGCGTAATCTAGGTGTTTAAGGTAAGATGTCATAGTCCAACGAATTCCAGAATTAGCTTCCGTCAATGCTGCACGGAGTACATCGCTGATAACCACCAAGAACAATAGTGGGGACAGTATGCACCCTTGACGTACTCCACTTTGGACTTCAAAGTCCTCCGACACCTTACCATTGTGCACGACGTGACACTTGCCGCCCTCATATGTAGCCTTGATAATAGCTATAAGCTTTTCTGGAATGCCTCTCCTGCGCAAGGCCAGCCAGATAGCATCTCGATTCAAGCTGTCGAAAGCCTTCTCGAAGTCGATAAACATTAAATGTAGCGGAGACCTATACTCAACGCATTGTTCGATTATGATCCGTAAGGTGTTTATGTGGTCGATGCAGGAGGATCCAGCGCGAAAGCCTGCCTGTTCGACATCGAGAGTTGAATCTAAATGATCTTTAATTCGTTCTAGAATTATTCTAGCTATTATTTTGGCTACAGCTGGAAGAACACATATACCTCTCCAGTTACCGCACTCCATCAAGTTACCCTTCTTTGGAAGCTTAATGATCATCCCCCTTTTCCACTCCTGTGGAAATTGTTCACTATCCCAAGCTCTCCGTATTAGCGGATGCAGCAAATCTGCCGATGTATTTGGCGCCGCTTGAAATAGCTCGGCAGGGATGCCATCAATACCCACCGCTTTGTTTTTCTTGAGGGACTTGATTGCTGTTATTATTTCAGCTTTACTGGGAGGTACGGTGCGAATTCGGGAATTTGTTGCTTCGAACTGCTCATTCGAATTCAAGATCATACCGCCGTCGTCTAAGTGATTTAGCACTGCAGCAAAATGTTCTCTCCATCTAGTGAGCTGATCCTCATCCGAAATCAGAAGGTCACCGTCTAGACTCTTCACTGGATGTTGTTTGGAGTTTCGACCACCAATGAGCTCCTTAGTGATGTTGTAAACAGTCCTACTGTCGCACCTACTCGCTGCTTCTTCAGCCCTTGAGGCCAGTGAGTTGACATGTTGACGCTTGTCACGTCTCACACTACGCTGCACTTCTTTCTTCTTCGCACGGTATTGGGCTTCAAGCTCGGTTCTCTCTACTGCTGGGGCCGCTGCAATCCGAGCCTTGATTGCTGTACGCTCATCGATCCGTCTCCAGGTATCTGTAGAAAGCCATGTGCGGTGGTGTTTCTGCTTTTTACCGACATAAGTGCGTGCCCCAGTCGCAAAAGCATTTTTCACAGCACTCCAGTGGTCATCCATGTTCTCTATGCTGCTGATTGCTTCTGCTTCTAAGGCAAGATGGTCCCTGAACTGTTGGCGCACTTGGGGAACCTTGAGCCTGTCGATATTAAACCTGGTGATGTTAAGCAGGTTTGAGCGGTTGCTGTTGACGGATGCAGTACGAAGGCGTAAATGAGCTACCATAAGATGGTGATCTCGTTCTTGTCCGACGTCAGCTCCACGTCTGTTTCGGACGTCCAGGAGACAATTTCTAAAGCGGCGACTGATCGCAATGTGGTCGATCTGGTTGGATGTTCGTTGCCTATCAGTAGAGACCCAACTGATCTTATGGCAGGTGTTATGCTTAAACAGCGTACCTCCGATGACTAGGCGGTTGGTATTGCAGAAGTCCACAAACCGCTCACCATTGTCATTACGGTCTCCCACGCCGTGAACTCCCATCACGTGCTTAAGCATGGTGTTGTCGCTACCCACCTTGGCATTGAGATCTCCCATTACCATTACGATGTCCCCATTAGGCGTTTGGTTGTAGGCGGCACCTAAGTGGCTATAAAAATTATCCTTTTCATCCTCAGTCGCGTCTAGAGTCGGAGCATAACACTGTATGATGGTAATTTTTCTAACTCTACTCTGGAACCTAGCCGTCAATATCCGGTCACTATGGGGTTTCCAGGATATGAGGCTACTACGTGCTGCTGGAGTTAGCATGAGTCCTACGCCAGAACTCCGTGCACTTCCAGCTGGTTTACCAGAGTAGAGCATGACAGTGCTTTTTGTTGGGGAGATGTATTCCCCAGCATCGTACCATCTTATCTCGCTCAGCCCTAAGATGTCGATTTTATACCGTGCGAATTCGCGCTCCAATTGGAGGAATCTGGCGTTATAAGGCCCTTCCTTGAGTGAGTTCAGGAGGGTCTTAACGTTCCAGAATCCGATCGTTGTCCGTGTCCGATAGCCAAAGGTCGTCAACAAATGATCAGTCCGTATCCGAGGCGTATGTTTCCGTTTCGGAGCAATAGTTTATTTTACGGTTGCGGCTCGCTGGGCCACAGACCAACCGACACTTATCCTGTTTTTTGGCGCAGGAAGCTCGCCATTCGTCCTCTCCCGTTAGCAATTTCCGAAGAAATTCCCAGATGGCACCACGAGGAGGTGGGAGTAGGGCTTACTAACAGAGCTGCTAGGTTTTCGGCTGCAGTGGCTCCTACTCGTTACTTAGCGGACCAGCACCTATCGGGAGATGCTGCCCCTACGAGGCCTTTGTTAGTCAGACGACAGTGCTCTGTGCGTCTACATTACCTGTGCGCCTTGATCTTTTAATCCTTATGATGCGTTTCAACTCTCCCCAATTCATTCCTAAAATACTTGGTATATGCGCCAAGTTTGCATAAGGTGGCCATTTCTTCTGCAAGTTGAGAAAGATTGCAGCTTGCGAGTAACAGTGGGTGCTATCTTAACCCATACATATGGAAGTACTGACTCAAGCCAGAGATAAACTGTCGGCTTGGTTTCTGCAGGTTTTGTTGCCCCGTTGAGTTCTATGTTGTGGTTATAGCGAAACAAAATCCTTAACTTCCCAAAGTATTGCAGTATGCAATTATTATTGTTCTTCTATGAATAATTTACAAAACAAGATTTTTAGGTTGAAAATGTTTGAGAAAAGACCCACATCTCCAATATCTATTCTACTATCAAAATGATCAAAATTGTAAAGGTATAACCATAGGTATCTGATATCGCTGCCAAGCAAGCATGTACATATACCGCCAAGCCACCCCTCAGTATGCTTTGCAATCCCAACTCAACTGATAACAATTTTATTTATTGTCAACATATAAGCAGAACGAAAAGCTTAGGGAGAATATTCACTCCTGACACTGTGAAATAAGATACCTCTTCTCAAAAACCCTATAAATCTCCAGGTACTGACAGAATATTTATTTAATACAACATGGAGGGAAGTCGTTCACTCCGTCCCTCATTGAACTCTTCAGGTTCAGTTTTGAACAAAGCTGCATTCGCTTGAAGTGGCGTAAAGTCGATGTAGTGTTAATCTTCCAAGCTGACGATATATCTCCAAATCGGATCCAAAATCTTTCAGACCCATAAGTATCGCATCTATCCTTCTAATCATTTACGGACCGATACTAACATACATGGTGATTGTCTGGTGGGGACAGCCTTAGAAAAGCTATAAATCGCGATTATATAAGCAAGGCCCAGCGTACAGCTTGTCTGTGCGTAAGCGGAGCACTACGTACAGCTCCCTCTGTGGCACTGGAGATCATGTTTCAGCTGATACTCCTTAAAATATTTTTTTTTTATAATTTGCGCACACTCAAAGGGTTATGAATACCTTTAACATGTTTACAGATAGAGCGGCAGCGAGTGCAGCCGTTCGCCTTGAAGCTATAATACTTTACAGTGGTCAAAAAAATAATTTGGCCACGCTTCCATTCTGAATAAATTCAAAATCTCTCCCGAAAACACGGACTACACTATCCCACGTCTAACAAGAACTTCCTCGTCACCATCACTTCCAGATCACTCTGGGAGGACGACACATTTTAAGAAGATGAGTGGATTCACTTCTATACTGACGGCTCAAAAACCAAGGACGGAGTTGGTGGAGGTGTTTTCTCTGACAGGCTTAATCTTAACTTCTCCTTCCGTCTACCAAATCATTGTATCGTATTCCAGGCGGAAATAATGGCGATTAAAGAAGTCTTATCTCGGCTTAAGAAAAATGTGATATCCGCATCTTTTCACACAGCCAAGCAGCAACCAAATCCTTGAAATCGACGTCTATAAATTCTTTCGTTGCTCTATACTGCCGATCGTCTCTTACGGAGATGGCTGAGCAGTTCAATATTCACCTGTTTTGAGTGCCTGGACATAGAGGCATACCAGGGATTTGTAAGGCCGATGAACTCGCCAGAATAGGATCAACTATACCTGCCGGACAAAGGCACCTTAGGTATACCAATCGCGATGTAGGAAAGGCAGGCCTATAAACACCTGGATCACACAAATGCGACGACATCGGCATTTCATTGACCTCAGTAACCAAAATCGGCAGGCCTGCCAATATTTTCTGACGTCAAATAGGCGAACCCCACCGGCGGATCAGTAGAAATGCAGTGAAGTGGGAGGGTTATGATCCCTTATTTTCGGATCATAACCTCGCTGAAAAAGGAAGAAGAAGAAGGTATACTAATCGCTACTTACAAATTCAAATTTAAGCTGGATGCTATCGAGAGTACTAATCTTTCGTGGACAATTGGACCAACATGTCACTCTAAGAATTTTATTTCTCTCAATAGATTGCATATCGGCACTATAATAGGTGTCATCACTGGGCAATGTCTAATAGGCAAGCATGCTGCAAGGCTGGGCCTTTTTGCGAACGACTTTTGTAAAAGCTGCATGGATGAAGAAGAGGAAGAAACTATTCCTCGCCTTCTTTGTTTCTGCCCAGCTCTCTACCGCAGAAGGAAGCTTCACTTAAGAGCCTTCTATTACAACGATATAGGCGATCTTATAAACATAGATTTTCAGAGCCTCTTACGCTTCATCAGAAGCTCAAAATGATTTAACGAGTTGTTAGAGAGACACTTTCTAGTATGATCCACGTGGTATCATAATGCACCTATTGTTGCATTGTGTTGGCGTTTCTAAGTTGGCAGCCACTTCAACCAAACCTAACCTAACCTATTCTTCTCAACTTTATGGAAAAGTGTTGATAATCATATTCGCAGTTTTATTCTCATACAAAACTCACCAAATAAAAACCAATTCGCCACCCAACCAGCTAAGCCCACCTTTACAGCCCTACACCATCCAAAAAAAAAGAAAACAAATATTTGGCACAACAGCTCTTTAAAGTGCCAGGGCCTAGCTTCTCGCAACCACTCATGTTGTGTGCGTTATATTTTTCACACGAATGGAAGGGACCTACAGTTTAATGCCGAACCCGAACGGAGATTTGAGAAGCTTTCGTGACAACAGTACTCTCGGATGTTTGTCAGACGCTCGCGAAAGGTGGGACCGTGAAAAAACTTTTTGGTATATTCTGGGATTCAAACTTGGAACCTCATGCGTAGTGATCCGACACACTAACCACTTACGCCACGGCGCCCCTACACCATCCTGTAGGGATTATTGACACTACGTCATATTTCTCCATTAAAATGTTCTCCAATTTTTTTTAAGGGAATTCAATTCTCAGAACACTCTTGCTTGATGATACTG
Source organism: Brachypalpus laphriformis (assembly GCA_945910035.1). Classification (NCBI taxonomy): domain Eukaryota; kingdom Metazoa; phylum Arthropoda; class Insecta; order Diptera; family Syrphidae; genus Brachypalpus; species Brachypalpus laphriformis. Next base: position 45,210,146 of record OX246756.1, read on the forward strand.
TCTATTGTACATATCTGCAAAAATAGGGCACTCACTTGGGTTCGAAGGTTATCCCCAGTTGAACATTCTTCCCCTCTCTTGTGGATCATTGTCAGAGACAAGCTTCTAGATCACCTACATGCGCTTATCACCTATTACTATGCAAATAATCTGGTGTCAACCAAAAGGGTTGTGCGTAAACCCCAATAAAACAATCATCATTTCCTTTATTATCGAGAAGAAGGAAACCCAAATCGCAGAGCACTCAGACTCGTTTCCCATTGTACTACCAGGAACCTTTGTTTGGTGTAGGGGTTGGGAAAACCGAAATGTTATTCGTTTTCCTTAGACGTATATGTTCGAGCAACTGTTGGTTGTTGTTCCCTGCTGGAGCTTGAACCTGCACACATTAGTTAACAAGCAAACACACTACCCACTGCAGTATTAACACCTTCTACCATTTCCTTCATCAATAAAAAATAATTTTCAACATCTCAACTGTCGCTAAATGGAGTTCAAATTCCTTTCTCTCTCATCCAATTTTCATGTGCTATATTAGCTTTCTAAAGAGATCTGCTTGTGAAAAATGTTGCCACAAGCATGCCTGCATTGTCGGCATTATGTGTATTGTAAGCTTCTTTCGCTGGTTCTCTTAGAACCGTCGTTTTTACGGATCTTAAATTTGATATATTTACTTGACAATTCAGCTACGTGCATTACGGACTCCATGCACACAACCATAAACTTCCATTATTCATTCCATAAGTGCATGGAAGGACGGAAGTCCTACGTGCGGCAACTCTCATTCTGCATGGTACAGAGGCGGATTTATTAATGAAGTATGGAGTTGGCGCTAGCATTTTCAGTCCCAACTTCAAACACACTCTGCGCCAGAAACTACATCAGATGCTACTGGAAATCACACCATTTTTTTTTCTTACAACCAAGCCGCATTAAAGCTTTGAACTGCTACTATTCTGATGCGAAACTGGTATGAAATTATCTCTATGCTCTACTCTACGTACGCTCTATCCAAAATTACTTCAGTTGCGTCTTAAAAAAAAGAAGAAGCTCTTTAAGTGCCAGGGCCTAGCTTCTAGCAGCCACTCATGTTGTGTGCGTTATATTTTTCACACGAATGGAAGGAACCTACAGTTTAGTGCCGTATCCGAAGGGCAATTTGGTTTGAGAATCTGTTTCGAGATAACAATACTTTCGGATGTTTGTCGGACGTTACCGAGAGGTGTGACTGTGAAAAAACTTGTTGGTGTTTTCTGGGATTCGAACTTGGAACCTCACGCGCAGTGATCCGACACACTAACTACTTACGCCACGGCGCCCACTCAGTTGCGTCAAGTGTGCTTTTATTTGCTTCTCCGTACCTTTCCTTTAAACATCCTATATAGACACATAGACAGTGTTTCCAGAAGGTGATGATAGATCCCAGATTCTGTCTGGAGAAAATTGCATTTTGAAGCATTTTAACCCTTACGACAAGATTACATTTTTTGGGCACACTTTCTGTACCTTGACTTCTCTGTCATTCAACAAAGTGCTTATAAGTGCCTTGCAACAAAGTGTAGAATTATGCATGCATGATATTTCGCCATTCAGGGCATAGGTCAGCATCTTGGTATCAAGCACACGTATTGCCCTCACTGTAAATTCGGTTAATTGTGCACGTTACTCTAATATTATGAGCCCCTCCTGTGTACTTAAAGCAACCAATCCATACACATAAACATGTTAAATATTAATGTGAGGCGTTTCCTACAAGAGGTCATTCGCCTGGATATCCTGCCATGAGGTTCTTCTGAAGCTTTTTCACTTAAAAAATACAATTAATGACCTTCCCGTTTCGGTTCTGCGGACATAGAGAGTGAAACTTTTATTTTATTACTGAATCATGTTGCATCGTGGTCGTAATGCACTGACTGACTTGTATTTATGTACGATACATGCTCGAATATAAAAGTAATCTATCACTGATAAGCGCCATGAAATGCGCATCAGGTCCCGAATATAAGTCACCCTCTAGATAGATACACTCTAGCATGTGATAATATTTACACAGTTTATCAAAAAATATTCTAAATTTTGAAAATAAATACAAATAAACTACAAAAGGCGCTTAATTACTGAAAAAGAACGTATGACGGATGAGTAGTAGAAAACTTATAATAGCCGACAGTAAAGTGTTGGTGTTTTCGGTGATTACACAATTTTGCCTTGCAATTGCTTTTACTCTTCAATTTATCAAATTGTTTGTTTATGTTTGGTTCGTATGGATTTCGAACAATGGGGTTACCTAACGTGATATGGTGAAAAATGAAATTAAACGTTGATAGGTAGGTAACTATGTCGTAATAAACGCTGGCCTATAACGAATAGGTGTTCATTGTACCATAAAGTCAACGATTAATATGATATATTGTTCGTTAAATATGTAGGTAAAGTTTGTTTGACCTTTTCAAGCAGGTTTATGTATAATACGTACTTATTTGTATACGTTACTTTGGTGATTCCATTTTTAGTGCTTAGAGCTTTACGATGTCTACACGTTATACCTGAATAGCTAATTACCGCGACTTGATTCTTGAACTCCTAGCAAATCGCTCGTTTTAATTGGACTTGTCTTGTCTTAAAAGCGTTAGTACAGCAATTAGTTATAATTTGTCTTGCCTTGTCTTTATATGAACTATTGCCTTTCACCAATGTTGCCTTTTAATAAATTGTTTTTTTCTTTATAATCCCTATAGAACTTTAAATTTATAAAAAAAAGTAGCACAAATTTATTGAGTTTTAACCAAAGGATCTCCGACCTATTAGTCTATCGTCCTTTCTACTGTAAACGTTAGAAAGATTGATTGATATCCACCTTCGACAGAGCATTAGCCCGACTTTGCTCTCGGCGTTCCAACATGCGTACTGCAAAGGCAAATCGATAAAAACAGCCTTAAACTCGCATGTGCGCATAATTGAAAAGTCCCGGAGCATTAAGGAATACACAATTGTGGCTTTCCTTTACATTGAAATTGACATTGAACGCACCTGCAAGTGGATACTTCGTTCGGAGTGTTGATCAATCAATTGCTCATATGCAGGAGTATTAACACACAGCTGGGCGGAGCATCGGCCAGAAGACTTGCCTGCTGCGGAACACTTCAAGTTAGAGTCTTGTACCTCTTCTGTGGAACGTCTGATAGTAAATGAGCTCAGACACATTGCCAGAAACCGTCACGATGGCGCGTAGGCGTAGTAGAGACCCTAGGATCCACAATGGGATACAGGACATAAGTAAATGAGCTACTAGTGCACCTAGATAGGTCATGGTGTAGAGTAATTACCTATGCTGATGACATAACTATTGCTGCATCTGGGAAGCACCAAGATACTCAGGGAAATCCTCCAATATGCTCTCTTTCGGCTCACCAGATGGGCCTTAAATGTGAACTGTGGGTTAACCCTCATAAAACAGAACTCGTTCTCTTCACGAGAAAATATAAAGTTCCCCTCATAGACCCACTGACGATAAATGACACCAATCTTTTATTTTGAAAAGGAAACTGAACTGGAAAGCCAATCTACTAGAACGCGTAAGAAAAGCAAATGTAGCTCTCTATTCCTGTAAACAGGCTATACATAGGTAGGAGCTGAGGTATGAAACCTCAAATCACTCGCTAGCTGTACGTGTCCGTTATCGGACCTATACTACTCTATGGCGTGATCCTATGGTAGTCTGCTCTTGATAGGATTGTCCACCTCAATCAACTAGCTAAGGTGCAAATATCTGCATGCATGTGCTTCAGTGATGCACTGAGAACTACTCCTTCTGCGGCACTGGACATTTTGTTCCATCTGCTGCGCTTAGATATTTTTGGCAGATTGCTCCCAGTGCGCCCATTCGTCTAAAAGTTTCCTCGCAGTGGTCTAGATATCACATTGGGCACTCTTCGGTCCTTGATCTTCTCAACTTCACTCATAAAATTACGGGCTACAGCCCGCCGAAACTGAGATTATTCTTCTCTTTTTTTTCCGAGAGTAGATAACAGTCTTCCATAGACACTATGAGAATAGCAAGAACGTGCTCATAGTATAGGTAGTGTCAGATTCTTACTGACCAAATACACCACCCTTCAACCCCACAGGCAGATCAGTAGAAATGCGGTGAAGTGGGAGGGTTATGATCCCTTGTTTTCGGATCACAACCTCGCCGAAATAGGAAGAGGAAGATATTGCAACTAACTAATAACTTATCAAGCAATTTTTCTATCACGAAATAAAAACGTTTGTCAGGTTACTTTCCACTGAAAGATTCTGTATGTTCCGCAGTCTAGACGCGGTTAATCATTATCTCGCCAAGTCAAAAGGTTTCGTCCTTTGTAGTCGGCGCAGTAAATTGCTCTCATCCAACATTTGTAGGACTGTATTGTTGACATGTCCGATTAGTCGGTTTCTATGCTTTCTCGCGAAGCTTCTAATTTCAGCTTCGATTGTCGGAATTCCGAGACCCCTGTGGATATCGGCGTATCTAGTATACCACAGTGCTTGGACAATTTCTCTTAGCACTTTATTTTCAAAAGTTTGTAAAATATTGGCATTTGTTTTCTTGGTACAACTCCAAAGTTGTATACCGTAGGTCAACACCGGCCTTAGCACTTGCTTGTATAAAAGCAGTTTGTTCTCAGTACTGAGCTGGGAATGTTTTCCAAGTAACCAGTTCATTTCTCTTTATTTGATTTCGAGTTCCTTACGTTTCATTTTCACGTGCAAATTCCATTTCAGCCTTGCGTCGACTGTCATTCCCAGGTACTTGGCCTCGTTTGCAAAAGGTATTCGGGCCAAGTTTAGAAAAATTGGCAAGTCAGTAGTTTTCTTATAAGTGAAATTCACGCGAACAGATTTAGATTCGTTGAGGGCGATCCGCCAGTCCCTCGTCCATTAATTTACTTTATTCAGTGCGTTTTGCAGTCGTTTCTTCGATTATTTTACCTACTGCTAGGATAGCGGTGTTATCGGCAAACGTAGCAAGGATAGTGTCATCTTCTTTCGGTATATCACGAGTATATAACAGATAGAGAAGCGGCCCAAGAACGCTTCCTTGCGGTAAGCTGGTCGAAATTTCTTTGAGCTCCGAATATTCGTTTTTATATATAACACGGAAGAGTATGTTCCCGACATATGACTCTACAATGTCATAATTTGCATTTCAAGCCATCATGCCACACCTTATCAAAGGCTTGCGTGACGTCAAGAAATACGCTTGAGCATATCTTTTTTTCTTCAACTGCTTTCTCGATTTCTTCAGTAATTCTATGCACCTGGTCAATCGTCGAATGCTTACTTCTGAACCCAAACTGGTGCCGGTTGGAGACGCCTTAGTAATATCCTCTCGAAAATTTTGGATATGATTGGAAGAAGCGAAATTGGTCTATACGATTTTACCTCATTTGGCGATTTTCCTGGTTTTAAAACCATTATGACTTTCCGTTGGCTCGGCACGTGTCTTAATCTGAGCGCAGTATTTACAATATGGAGAAGCTTTTCTAGGTAAAACTTTGAGAATTTCTCCACAGATCAAATTATAACCAGGATCTTTCTTAGGTTTTAGATTCTCGATCTCATGTTTGAGTTCCCTTAGCGTTGCACTTGTGAGTGTTAAATCGTTAGATGGTAAATCTGGGTTATTGATGTTGTCGAAAACCACTCGGCCATTGTACGGTTTAAAGGTTTCTTCCAGATGGGCCGCAAAGACGTCCGCTTTTTCTTTATCTCCCCTTGCCCATTCATTTTGATTTAATTTAATTGGCGGCGCGGGGACTTTGGGCCTATTGATGCCGTTTACAGCTTTCCAAAGTCAATAATTGGAGTCTTTTTTCGCTGTTAAACTTTCAAGGTAAGAGCCTATCGTACGATTCTTAAAATCCTTAATAGTCTTCTTCAACGAATTGTACAGACGATTCAAGTGTGCTTTATATTGCGAAGCATGACTCTATTGCCATTTTTTACGCGATTTTCTTTTTTCCTTGGCCAATTCTTTTATTTTCGGATGATATCGTAAACCGTGTTTGTCCGGCGTTTTCCTTGTATTCGGCGTATTATTCCAAGAGGCGGGCTGTACGATCTCGATGAAGCTCAATTGAGATTTGACCGAAACTTCCGTACGAATATCCCTGAACAGGATACTTGTGTACCCTTTGAAAGTATTACATACGTAGGCTGTTCGATTTTTTCAATCCTTCCAAAAAGTATGATTTCTCAAACCCTGGAAAATAGGCCTTTGTTGCATGGATAATTTCATCATTGAAAGAAAATCCTTTTCCGCCGAGTCATTTCTTCATATTAGGAAACAAAAAAACAATTGCACGGAGCCAAATCTGGAGAATAGGATGGATGAGGAAGCAGTTCATATCGCAATTCAGCTAATTTTGCTGTTGCTATTACGGATGTCCCGGTGCATTATCGTGATGAAACAGAACTTTTTTTCTTCTTTAAATGGACCGTTTATCCATCGATTCTGCATTAAATTTAATAATAAATTGTCATAGTACTATCCGGTGATCGTTTTTCCCTTTTCCAAACAGTCAATGAAGATTACGCCATGGGAATCCTAGAAAACCGTTCCCATGACCGGCCGACGGAACCGTCTTTGCTTTTTTTGGAGCACGTTCGCCTGCAGAAGTCCACTATTTTGATTGTTCCTCCATTTCTGGCTTCTAGTGGTGTATTCAGGATTCATCAACTGTTACGAAATGCCGTAAAAATTCACTTGAATTGCGCTTGAATAGTTCCAAACTCTGTTTTGAAATCTTCACCCGAATCCGTTTTTGGTCCATCGTCAGCAAACGCGGAACCCATCTTGCCGATAATTTGTTCATGCCCAAATGGTCATGCAGGATTCGAAAGACGGTATCATTTGAAATTGCTACAATCTCAGCTATCTCACAAATCTCGACGCGGCGATCGTCCAACACAATATCGTGGATTTTGTTGACCATTTCTTCCGTTGTGACGTCATTTGGACGACCTGGGCGCTCAGCGTCTTTTGTGCTCGTACGACCGCAACGAAATTTAGTGAACCACTTGTGTACCATTCCATGCGAGGGAGTAGAGTCTCCATAATATTTTTTAAGTCTGTCTTCAGTCTCTTTTTACCGCGCAAAAAGTAGTGCTTTAATAAAACACGAAACGCACTTTTTCCATTTTAGCCAAATCTCACAAACCAAAGTTCTTTCGATCACTGTAAAAAGCTAAGTGTTTGACAGATCTATTTGATTTTGTTTTGTCTATGCCAAGAAAGAAACAAAGATGTCAGAAAAAAATCCTCTACGCGATCCGAACGCCATTTTGCATCAAAGTCACAGACTTATCGAACACCCCTCGTATTACTCCAATATTGGTTCACCCAGTTCTACTTTGTTAAGTTCAGATATTCACATGTTCATTTTAACCACGAATATGGCCGTTGCTACTACTGAAATTTAATAATTCACTTGGACTAAATTCCTAACTCAAAATGCATAACATTTTTCTTTGATGCGCCGTTGGGGGTAAAAATCCTTTATACTTGTAGCCCGTGCTACAAAAAAACCCCCTCCGCTTTGGCAGGTTTGACACTTCGCCATTTCTTTTTAGCTGCCAAATCTGGCAGGATCTTCGTTTCTCGCATTTCTCGTTGCTCGTTCCTCTTTATGCAGTTGCTGCATCATATTTGTGATTACTTCATTTGCAGTCTTCCAGCCTTCGCTCCTCGCCAACATAAATGAAGTCAGGCTTATTGTGGTCACTTGCCAGCCAATTGCTCTTTCTAGTATGTTCCTGGCCCTGATATAATTTTGGCATTCCATCAGTACATGCTCTGCGTTCTGCATTTTTCCTTCACAGTGCTGGCAGAATGGGTCATCCGCGTGCTTGTACTTTTAGAGATACTCCCGGAAGGATCCATGCCCCGATAGAAATTGTGTTAGGTAGTAGTTTACCTCGTCGTGCTTTCTGCTAATCCATTCATCAACTTCGGGGATCAATTTGTATGTCCATCGCCCTTTGGTTGTGATGTTCCACATATGTTGCCATTCTGCTTTTATAGCTTCTATAGCTGTTGTTCCGTCATCGTACTCATTTTCACGTAGGGCCGCAGTCTTCTTCGCGTCTGAATCGATAGGCATTCGGCTTGATAGGCGCAGCATACCCTTAAAGATGCGATTCTATGCGCCGAGTTCATCGTTCTAAAGTATGACTTACGATGCATCGCTGATGCCCATATTGGGGCCGCATACAGGAGTATTGACCTATTCATGGTTGTTAAGAAATTTCTGTTTGGCTGCCTTGGTCCCATAATATTTGGCATTAGTCTGCATAGTGCCGCTACTGTCCGGGAGGCCTTCAGACCTGCGTATATTAGGTGATCCCTGAAGCTGAGTCTGTGGTCCAGCAACACTCCCAGGTACTGGATGTACGGCTTCGATTCGATAGTTTGCTCACCGACCTGTATTTTTTTTTTATATAATTTGCGCGTGCCAAAGGGATTACTAATACCCTTATACTGGTTCTCAGGGCACAGGCTGTATGGTGAGGTGCTCCACGTTTTTACAGCTGCTTATGAGAACGGCTTCGGTTTTGTGGTCCGCTAGCTTTAAACCTGATGTTTGTATCCATAGCATCACGTTTGCGATTGTTTGATTGCAGTTTTGCACAACTTTCTCTAATTTGTTGGCCATTACTACAATTGCGATATCGTCGGCATAACCGATGATGTCTACTCCGTTTGGCCTTTGTGTTCCTAGAATGCCATCGTACATTATGTTCCATAGAATTGGTCGCAGGACCGACCCTTGTGGAACTCCTCCCGCGAGTTTGTACCTCTTTGGTCCCTCTTCTGTGTCATAGTAAAGGGTTCTCAGTTATCCGCAGTAGGTAGTTTGCATGTCACTCAGTGATTTTAGTATATAGCTCCAGTCGGCTGAATTGAACGCGATCTTGACATCAACTGTCACCACAGCACAGTACCGTTTTGCTCCTCCGAGCAATCTTTCTCCCGCAACTGCCTCACGTGCTATATCGCACACAGCTTGTACTGCATGGTTGGTGCTTCGTTTCTTTTGGAATCCATACTGTCGGTTATAAAGCCCCGTGTCCCCTTCCGTGTATTGCTCTAGTCATTTTCGTATAATTTTCTCGAGCACTTTCCACAGTGTATCTAGCATGCACAACGGCCTGTACGACGATGATAGGTGGCTTGTCGCCCTTTGGTACGGTACAAGGACTAGTCGTTGCCGTTTCCACTGAGACGGGAATTTTCCTTCTGTTGGAAAGACATCTGGTCTGGTTTTGATCGCCTCCTTCAGAACAAATTTCGAGATCCCGTCCATCCCTGGCGTCTTGTTGTTTTTGAAAGCTGCTGCGGCTTCTATAACTTCCTCGATTGTAACTGGTGGTATCGTTTCCACTTCATCAGCTGTGCCTCGTGGCAGTGTGAATCCATCTTTGCTCGGGAATAGGCTGCTGACAATTGAGTTCATGATGTGTGGGCATATCGGTGCAGCTGCCGTGGTGCTTTTCAGTTTTTTGATTACTATTTTATATGCGCGTCCGCATAGGTTGTGTTGTAGTTCCTGCCTGAGTACCTGGAAGCATAAAAAACAGTAACCTTAGCAATACGTTCTTGATCAGACATTTCATTGTCAACTATACATATATGTGCGTATTTGAATTTCTTTTACCAAAAACATTCAGTAAATCAGATAAAAGCCATAATTTGTCTACATATCCAAAAATAAACGAATCATTTCTGTCTCTCTCAATACAAAAACACCCACAAGTGCCTACAATTACAAGTTGTTTGTGAATACTTTTGTTTTATTTTTTATTTTCCCCCTTAAACAAAAAAAAAAAGCTCTTCCTTGTTAATTTTGTTTTTATTTTTGATTTTTATTTTATTTTATTTCAGAATGAACAGGTTGTGAGCATCGTGAGTGTACTTTTCAATGTTTTCGCTTGTTATATTCGTTTCTCTATTTACATTTATTATCTACATAATTCAGAAATATTTTTAAAACTAATTTTGTATAAACAAGTGTTTATTTTTGTTTATTTATTATTTTCTTGTTATTATTTCATTTTGTGTTTACATATGAATAATCCTTTCAATTCTAACTCTATATTGGTCTTTTGCATCCTGTCCTTTCTGTTATACTTTTAAGTAATTAACGTCAACATCATCTTCATCAACATAATCGTTCGACTATTTACCATCAACAATATCATCAACACCACCACCAATCTGGTCTAGTATATTTCATAAACTCTTGAAATTGACACATTAACATTGACCTAGTTCTTCCTAGGGGCAATCTCTTGCTGCGTCGCTTTGTGATACTCTCTGCTCTTCCTCATATTTTTGTTATTGTTTATACAAATGTAAATAAAATAATGAAACAGCTGTAATTGTTGTCTTTTCACGAGTCTGTCACTGGTGTCTCACAGATGGGGTGGAGTTTTTCTTTCTTTTCTTTTATTTGCAATTAACACGTTCGCTATGAAAACACTTTGAGTCCCTCTTAGGAAATGATTCTTGTTTACATTGTCCCTCAAGGGGTGTACCTAGCAGAGCTGTTGTTGTGTGTAGATCTTTAAAAAAGTCCATTAATTTTAGATGAAAAAAAAGTTTTATTGCAAAATGATTGAATTCACTGATTTCAGTTCCGATTTTTGCCATTCATTTTGTGGAGTTATTCAATGGAGCAATCATTGCCGGTAGCCAAAATCATCATTCAGGCATTTTCATTAGTTTGAAATCATTTTCATTCATTTGAATAGTTTTCTTTAATATTTACTTACGTCTAGGGAGCAATCACTTCCCTTTTTTTTGCCGAGAGTAGGTGAAAAATCTTCCAAAGACACCATAAGGCCCGACCGCGCGTGCTTATGGTGGTGGGAGATTTTTACTCACTAAAAAAACACCTCTCCTCAAAATTATTACTACAACTAAGCCGGCGCTTATCCAGTAGTTCTATTTTCGCTTACGAGAATCGTGATTCTAGAAAAAGATTTTTTTTTTTTTTACTTTATGTCCTGTATCCCCTTGTGGGTCCTAGGGCCTCTACTACGCCTACGCGCCATCGTGTACGGTTTCTGGCAATGTGTCTGAGTTCTCCCCAACTTTTCCCTAACTGCCTGCCTCCTTCTCGACTGTTCTGCGCCATGTTCTCGGACCGCCAGGTCTTCTGCCATCCTGAGTTAGAGGGTTCCATTGCATAGCATGGTTCGCTATGGAGCTGTCACCCTTTCGGAACGTGTGACCAATCCACTGCCACTTCCGCCGTTGGATAGTTGTGCCTATTGGTTCCTGACCCGTTCTCTCGTAAACGTGTTCGTTAGAGATACGATTGGGCCAGAAAATCCTTAAGATATTGCGCAGGCACCTATTAACAAACGTTTGCAGCTTTCTGGTGATAATAGTGGTCGCTCTCCACGTGCTGCAACCATATAGCAGCGTTGGAGCGGAACAGTCTTATTTTGGTGCTCAAACTGATTGCATTGCTTCGCCATATTTTGGACAACATCCCGAACGCGGACTTTGCTTTGGTGATCCTGTTGGCTATATCCAGTTCGGTTCCACCATCGGTCGAGACAATACTCCCAAGATACTGGAAATCCTCTACTCTCTCTACCGGTTGTCCAGCAATGCATATTTGAGCCGATGAGTTTGTTCCAAGGCTGATAATTTTAGTTTTTGCCGTATTAATTTTCAGCCCGACAACACCTGCCTCCCTCTCCACATCTGCTGTCATTTGGTGGAGGTCCATAATTCTGTGGGAGAGTAAGCATATATCGTCTGCGTAGTCAAGATGTTTCAGTTGAGATGTTAGAATCCATCGAATTCCTCCGTTTCCCGTCGACAAAGCTGCATGAAGCACATCGCTAATCACCAATAGGAATAATATTGGTGAAAGGATACAGCCTTGTCTTACCCCACTTTGGATCTCAAATTCCTCAGACAACCTTCCCCTGTGCAGAACGTGACATTTGGAGCATTCATATGTAGCTTTGATAATAGCAATTAGTTTATCGGGAATGCCTCTCCTGCGTAAGGCACACCAAATAAACTCCCTGTTGACACTATCAAACGCCTTCTCAAAATCGATGAACAGCAGGTGCAGTGGCGATCGATATTCAACACACTGTTCGATAATAATCCGCAGGGTGTTGATGTGGTCGGCACAGGAGGATCCAGAGCGGAAACCTGCTTGTTCGGCATCGAGTGCGTCTTCGAGATGTTGTTTGATTCGCTCAAGGATGATTTTAGCTATTATCTTAGCTACAGCAGGCAGCACGCAGATACCCCTCCAGTTTCCGCACTCCATTAAATTTCCTTTCTTAGGAAGCTTGCCGATCATTCCCTCTTTCCACTCTTTAGGAAAGCTCTCAGCTTCCCAAGCTCTATCTATAAGTGGAAGCAGAAGACCAGCCGATGTTGTTGGCGCTGCTCGTAAGAGATCTGCTGGAATACCGTCAAGTCCTACCGCCTTGTTGGCTTTGAGTGCCTTGATCGCGGTAATGATCTCATCTTTACTGGGAGTCGTGGTGCGTATTCGGGAACTTCTCACCTCGAGCATCTCAGTCTGATTTGGGAGCATATCACTAGCAAATACACGGTTCAAAACCGTAGCAAAATGCTCTTTCCATCTCTTGAGCTGGTCCTCATCCGAAATGAGCAAGGAGCCGTCTAGGCTTTTCACTGGGTGTTGGCTGGAGCTGCGACCACCTGTCAGCTCTTTCGTGATTCTGTACACGGTCCTGCTGTCGCACCTCCGTGCAGCTTCTTCTGCTTCTGTAGCCAGCGCGTTGATGTAGTTGCGCTTGTCACGTCGTACGCTACGGTGAACTTCTCTTATCTTCATGCGATATAGGGACTCTAGCTCGCTTCTTCCTACTGCTGGGTTAGTTGCAACGCGAGCTTTCAGCTGTTTTCGTTCATCAATCCGTCTCCAGGTATCCTCGGAAAGCCACGCCCTATGTCTTCCCTGCGATCGACCGACAATTCTTTCAGCACCAGATGTAAAAACATTTTTCACAGCACACCAATGGTCTTGGATGGTTGCGGGCATTGAGCTGCTGATTGCTTCCACACCTTGCGAAAAGTGCTTCCTTAATTGTTGGCGCACTGAGGGATCACTAAGTCTATCGGTGTTGAACCTGGGCATTCTTGTGTTGTCGTGGGATCTTCGAACCGCAGCAGTGCGTAGTTGGAGAGTAGCTATCATAAGATGGTGATCACGTACTATCCCCACATCTGCCCCTCGCCTGTTTCGGACATCCAGGAGACTACTTCTAAAGTGGCGGCTGATAGCAAAATGGTCAATTTGGTTGGAAGTTGCTTGCCAGCCGTTGGAAACCCAGCTGACTTTGTGGCAGGTCTTGTGCTCAAACATGGTGCCACCTATCACAAGGCGGTTGGCATTGCAGAAATCCACAAACCTTTCGCCGTTGTCATTGCGGTTGCCTAGTCCATGCTTCCCGATTACATGTTTGAGCCCTTCGTTGTCGCTGCCTACCTTGGCATTCAAATCCCCCATCACTATGACAATGTCTCCATTTGGTGTTGTGTTGAAGACGGCGCTTAAGAGATTGTAGAAGCTCTCCTTTTCGTCCTCAGACGAACTATTCGTTGGGGCGTAACACTGTATGATGGTGACGCGTCGTACTCTAGTCCGGAATCTGGCCGTCAAAATCCTATCACCATGAGGCTGCCAGGAAATTAGGCCCTTGTGTGCTGTTGTTGTTAGCAGTAGTCCGACTCCATATTCCCATGGACTTCCGGATGGTCTTCCAGAATAGAGTAGTACAGTGTTACGCGTTGGAGACTGGTACTCGCCCGCTTATAAACATCTTACTTCAAAAAAAAAAAAAATACAAATATTTGGCGCAACAGCTCTTTAAAGTGCCAGGGCCTAGCTTCTCGCAACCACTCATGTTGTGTGCGTTATATTTTTCACACGAATGGAAGGGACCTACAGTTTAATGCCGAATCCGAACGGCGATTTGAGAAGCTTTTTCATGACAACAATACTCTCGGATGTTTGTCAGACGCTCGCGAGAGGTGGGACCGTGAAAAAAACTTTTTGGTATTTTCTGGGATTCGAACTTGGAACCTCATGCGTAGTGATCCGACACACTAACCACTTACGCCACGGCGCCCATCTTACTTCACTTACCCCCAAAATGTCCAGTTTATATCGCATGAATTCGTTTTCCAATTGGATGAATCTGGCATTGTAAGGACCTTCTCTTCCCGAGTCGAGGAGCGTCTTTACATTCCAGAAACCTATCTTTGTCCGGGTACAATATCCAAAAGTCGTCAACATGTGATCATTCCTTATCCGAGGCATAGTGTCGGTTTCTGTAGCGGGCAATATTCGGTAACGCAGGTTGCTGGCCCACGTTACCTAGCCTAGAATCAAGGCCGTAGACAACCCGCACTTACAATTTTGGCCTATACGTATAAGGGTTTATACGTATAGTTGCCCGGGAACCACCACTAGAAGGTAAAGTAAGCACTTCATCACGAACTTGATTGTTGCGCTACTGGCCCAAGCCAAGTTTTGAGCAGTTAGTAGTTTCCCGATCAATCGCAATGCAGGTCCCAAAAAAAAAAGATGATCGTATGTGATTAAAAATAAATTTAGCTCTTTAGACAGGTTAAATTCCAATGAAAGTTCCTGCCTTTTTCACGACCGGCATATGCTATGACGCGAGGTCAAAAGGTTTTATCCTTTGCAGACGACGAATTGAATTGTTCGCGTCAAGTAGTTGAATGACAGTACGGTTACAATGGCCGTGAACATGATCTTTGTGTTTACGCGCAAAATTTGTTATCTCTTCGACGACGCTGGGAATTCCCAGATCCCGATGAATATCTTCGTTACGTACATACCACGGTGCGTTAACGATTGTTCTAAGAACTTTATTTTCAAAAGTTTGTATGATGTTTCTATTGCTTTTCTTGCTGCAGCCCCATAGTTATATACCATACGTCCACACTGGCTTTAGCACTTGCTTATAGATGAACAGTTTATTATGTAGGCTCAACTTCGAATGTTTTCCGAGAAGCCAGTACATTTGTCGATATTTGCTTTGAAGCTCGTTGCGTTTCTTTTTTACGTGCGATTTGCATTTAAGCTTAACATCTAGAGTCATTCCTAGATAATTTGCTTCGTTCGCGTACGGTATTTGAACCGAGTTTAGATATACAGGCAATCATTCCATTTTTTTTGTACGCAAAGTTGACGTGAGTAGTTTTGCTTTCGTTCAGCACAATACGCCAAGAATTCGTTCAGCGTGAACTTTATTAATAGCATGTTGCAGCTTTCCAGTTGCTGCTGCAATAGTTTCGCCCGTGGTCAATATCGCCGTATCGTCCGCAAACGTGGCGACGACGCAGTTTCTTTCCTGCGGGATATCACGCGTGTACAGTACATATAGAAGCGGGCCAAGGACACTTCCTTGTGGAACTCCGGCCGCAATCTCCTTGAAGTCAGAGTAATCATTTCCGTGCTTAACACGAAAGAGTCTCTCGGTGAGGTATGATTGTAAGATTAGAAAGATTTGCCGTGGCAGTAGTCGTTGCAATTTATACTCCAAGCCTTCGTGCCAAATCTTATCGAAAGCTTGTGGTGGGCGCCGTGGCGTAAGTGGTTAGTGTGTCGGATCACTACGCATGAGGTTCCAAGTTCGAATCCCAGAAAATACCAAAAAAATTTTTCACGGTCCCACCTCTCGCGAGCGTCTGACAAACATCCGAGAGTATTGTTATCACGAAAAAGCTTCTCAAATCGCCGTTCGGATTCGGCATTAAACTGTAGGTCCCTTCCATTCGCGTGGAAAATATAACGCACACAACATGAGTGGTTGCGAGAAGCTAGGCCCTGGCACTTTAAATAGCTGTTGCGCCAAATATTTCTATTTTTTTTTTGAGGCGTCAAGAAATACACCAAACAAATCTTTTTTTCTTCCAGAGCTTTTTCAATCACGTCAGATATTTTGTGGACTTGGTCAATTGTAGAATGCTTGATTCTAAATCCAAACTGATGGTCAGGAATGAGACGTCTTTCGTCGATTACGGTCTGTAGACGTTTGGAAAGTAGTTTTTCAAATATTTTTGAGATAACCGGCAACAGGGAAATGGGCCGATATGATTTCTTCTCATTTAGCGGTTTGCCTGGTTTCGGGACCATTATAATCTCGGCGACTTTCCATTGTCTCGGAACGTAGAGCAATCTGAATGAAGCGTTGATCAAATAGAGCAATTTGATAAGAGCTTTATTCGGCAATTCCTTGACTACCTGCGCCGTTATCAAGTCGTAACCCGGAGCTTTTTTCGTCTTTGAATTTTTAATCACTTCCCTCAGTTCAATGAGAAGCTAGGCCCTGGCACTTTAAAGAGCTGTTGCGCCAAATATTTATTTTTTATTTTTTTTTCCCTCAGTTCAATCAATGCAACTTTTTTTACTTTAAAGTTGTCAGATGTCGTGACTGGGGAGTCGGGCGTTAACGAAGGGCCGTCGAACGGCTTAAACGTTTCTTCTAAGTGTAGAGCAAAAAGTTCTGCCTTTTCTTTGTCGCTCTTTGCCCAGTTTTCATCGTTTTTCCGAATCGGTGGTGCTTGCATTTGAGGTTTCCGGATGCCTTTTAGCGCTTTCCAAAGCGAATAATTTGATTCTCTTTCACCGGAGAGATTTTCAAGGTAGGTCGCTATCGCTTTGCTTTTAAATTCGCGAATACTATCTCTATCTCTCGTTTTATGCTGTGGTGTATTTGCCATTTCTTTCGTGCTGTTCGTTTCTCCCTCACCTGTTCAATGATTTCTCTGGGATAATTTTCGTTGCAGTTGATCTTATAGCTCCTGGAAGGAGTGTTTCTCCACGCCGCTCTTTGGATTGTTTCCACGAAACGATCAACTTCGTCCTCTAGTTCACAAGGTGTTTTAAGTGATACATTAAAGGCGATATCTGTTTCGCAATCATTTCTAAAGCCCTCCCAGTTTGTTCTATTGCTAATAAGGCTTGAAGGTCCTTTTTTCTTGATCAGCGCTTCTCCAAGTAATAAAATTACCGGTGAGTGATCAGAAGATCAAAACATTCTTTGACTGTATATAATAAACTTCTCGTAAATGCCTTTTGTAACAAAAAATCGATAAGATCGGGAATTTTTCCTGAATCGGTTGGCCAGTAGGTCGGTTTTCCTGTCGATTGAAGACACCAACCGAATTCATTTGTCACTTCGTAAGGAATTTTTCCTTTGGAAGATGTACATCTTGAACCGCAGAAGGTGTGCTTGGTGTGCGTTGAAATCTCCACCAATAAGGAAATTTGAACCAAGGGCATTGAAGACACGAAAGTAGTCGTCTTTTTCTAGTAGGCATCGCGGCGGACAGTAAACAGATGCTATATTGTAGATCAGGTGTCTATTTTTAACCCTTACCGGGCACAACTGAAGTTTTTCCAGCTCTATGCTTATATCGACCGAATGTTCGATGTTAGTTTTAATGAATAAGGACGAACCGCCCCGCGCTCTATCAGAAGGATGACAGGCGTGATAACCAGCGTAGCCTCTTATCTTTATTTTCGATTCCCTTGTTAGATGGGTTTCGAAGATCAAACATATGTCGATATTTTCTCTTATTAGAAACATTTCTAATTCGTTAGATTTTTGTAAGAGTCCGTTTGCATTCCATGTTACTATTTTAAGCAAAGAGTCCATATTTACTTAGATTTAGATTTATGGTTAGCCATACAAAAGCTTTCGACGTTACTGAGACGTTCGAGAATCCGTTTGTTAATTTCACATTGTTCCTCGAACTTAGCGTAGATGCAGTTCATAATTTCATTCAACGGATCAGAGGGTGGTCCGTCGTTTCGTTTGGTTGCTTTGACTGCAGCCTGAGAATACGTCAGACGTACGGGGTTATCCGAGGTTATTTTTCGTTCAGCCTTTTTAGTGGACGACTTTGACGTGCGTTTAACCGGCTTAGAAGGCTGATTGACTGTTTCAAGAGTCTGCACTGCTGATTCGAGCGTCCTTTCAGTCGGCTTAGGAATCTGTACAACTGGCTTACAAACCTGCTCAGTCTGCTTAGCAATACGTTCTACCGACTAAGGAGCCCGATCGACTGATTTCGTTCCCCGTACAATCGGCGTTGTAGATTTTTTCCGTCGCATCTGTAATTCCTTAGCGACCTCGCAACCGCTATAATTTTCTGGGTGCCTTCCTTTGCAGTTAACGCAAGTTGCTTTTTAATTTTTGCTCAAACTGCAATTTTCCGAAGAGTGTTTTCCAGCGCACTTAACGCAGCGCGGCTCTTTCCGACAGTACGCTTGTGTATGATTAAACTCTTGGCATCGCTTGCATTGAGGGATTGCCTTCGTGTTGACACGTAGTGGCTCTATTTTAACGACCATACTCATGATTGTACGAATATTATATATCTTTTCCTGGCTTTCCGTTTTATCGAATGATAGCACAAAAATCGGAAGCTTACGTTTCAATATAGTTTCTTCACCACGGTCGGGTTGTTTTCTCTCTTTTTTTTAGAAGGTTCACGGCGTCGAGAATGTTATAACCTCTATCGCGTAAATCACCTATAACGTCTTCTTTAGCGCACGATGGATGAAGTCCTCTAGCTACGACCCTCAAGGGTCTCTCAGACTTGTCTTCGTAAGTATGCCATTGGATTTCAATGCAATCACATGATTGCACGACGTAAGTTAGAAAGAATAGGCAGAGAGAGAGAAAGATTGGTTTAGTGGTTTGAAACTCAGATGATATTAAGTGTCAGGAAAACTCCGGTGGTGGCGTCCTTATAACTGTTGGATTTTTGTGTCGAGGCCATTCCGACTCACTAGTCTCGCTAAAGAAGTTTCACTTAAAAATGTTTGACTTCCTGAAGTCAGTAAATTCAATTATTAGGCACGAATTCTTTAAGATAAATTCGATGACTGCATTCCGTAATAACAAAATGAATATATTCGTTTACAACTCTGATTTTTTAAATATAGAACTTCGCTTTAAATAGGTTACGCTAAGAATGACCCATAGTAGATGTAAAGCATGTAGTAAAACTTTTGTAGATACTTATATAGACTGCCATCCTCATGGAGGGAATAGAAATTAACACGAAGTACCTCTTTTAACCTCATCCAATAACACTCCTCTTATGATATCCATTGATGTGTATGAAAGTAAAACGAGATCATCCCCTGCACCCCCACATAATCATACTCCATCATCAACATGAATAACATTCACCACGTTCACTCAATATAAAACCAATTTGCATTTTTATTTTTTTTTTGTTTGCCCTCCCTCCTACTAACCTACTAATCCCATCCACAAGAGAACACCACCCACACTCATTGCAACAACAACGACGAAAAGATACTCTTTTTGTAAACACCGATCCACTTTATTCTCTCTTTTGTACATTTTTTTTCTACTCAATTGCGGCCAATATTCTGGAACAATACAGGTACAACAATTGGCCAGCAGTATCTATCAGGAATTCGAACGTATGATCAATCGTTACGACGAGGATGTCGTAAAGAATTTAATGCCACTCTTGGTGAATGTCTTGGAGTGTTTGGATGCTTCGTATCGTATTAATCAGGAGCAAGATGTCGAAGTTGAATTACTTCGAGAGGACAATGAGCAGCTAGTCACACAATATGAACGGGAGAAAAGTGCAAGAAAGCAATCGGAGCAGAAGGTAAGAAATGTGTTTTTTTTTTTTTTTTTTTGATTCTATATATTGGAATTAAATTTTACAGCTTTTGGAAGCAGAAGACTTAGCCGAAACAGAAAATAAAGAATTAGCAAGTAGATTAGAATCATTAGAAAGTATTGTAAGGATGTTGGAGCTAAAGCACAAGAATAGTTTGGAGCATGCTAGTCGATTGGAAGAGAGAGAAGCCGATCTAAAGAAGGTTAATTGGAGTTGTATTGTCGGTGAATGATTCTAGATGATAATGTTGTTTGAATTTTACAGGAATATAATAAATTACATGACCGATATACGGAACTGTTCAAAACACATGTGGATTATATGGAACGTACCAAAATGCTGATGGGATCAACCCATTCACAAATGAGCTCGGCTTCGGAGAGGATAGAAGTCAATAGAGCCAGGTTAAATCCTATTGTTCGGTAATTCTGTTACAATTTTTTGTTTTATTATTATTTCTTTTAATTAGTTAGTATTTAAGTTAATAGAATGGGATGACATATAAGAAAAAAAAAATTGTACTTCCTAGATTTTTAGCTCTATTTAGTTTTTTCCTTTAATATTAACTTACGCCTAGGGGTATACTCATTTAATGCAATTAAATTAATGCATGGCTTAATATGAAAGAAGAAGACATATTTTTTTTGCGCAGTGGCTTAAAACCCAAACTTAAGGTAGTGTCTGAACTAATCTGAGAGAGTTGTTGTTTTTGTTTATTCTAGGTGGAGTTCAGTTTTATTATAACTAGAAAAATTAAATAGTTATAGGACTTGAATGGGATGGGTTAGGACTGATAGCCAACAACCTCCCATTCAATAACTAAACACATGAAGGATCTTGACTGCGTATAGACTTATTAACGATCATTCTGAACGCTTGCTACTGAACACTTAAGTAAACTCAAGCGTCAGGCGAGATCTCTCGCTCAACTATCTCAGTTGTGTTCAAGTTGTATAGTCTTGAAGGGATGCATATGTTGAGGAATCTGAGCACAAATACGTCAATATCGATTCTATTTTAATTTGGCTACAACAGTATCCAACTTCAGAGACTTCACTGGGTTGACGCGTTAAATTCGAGTCGGTTTTAAACTTCCCAATAAATGATATCCGCAATATTAAAGCTAAGACCGATCACGTCGTGCCAACCTCTTTTCAGCGATTCGTCTTGCTGATAGTGTCGAGATTATGCAAATGTTTGCAAGTAGCAAGAGGCATCCAGTAAGAGATTTAGGATGTCGCCAAAGCTCGTCAGCCTTGTAGTTTTTTTTTTTTTTTTAATTGGTGACCACGCCCATATGGCGTTTAGGCACTGCGACCAGAAAATCTATTGTGCCAGCAGCCTTGTAGTTACCTGGAATGTATGTAGCCTGATTGACAATGAATGGTATTAGGAAAGAGGTCGTATCGCCCTTTTTGGGAATTGACTGTTCCTGCTCAAGTATTCATCAAGCGGAAAACTGTCAGCAAAATATAGTGGGTGAAAGAATTTATGTATTGTTTTCGCCAGAAAGGGATTTCATCTGGACCTGAGAATTTCGTTCAGTTGAGGGTTGAACCGGGTTCAGGATAAGTGGAGGGATAGAAGTATCCGGCAACGTGGAATTGCAGACAAGGTCTTTAGGCAGAGCCTAGTTTTCTTTTAACGAAAGACCGAAAGGGTTTTAAGACAAAACACTCATAGTACGTTTATATGCAGAGTCGAGAAGTCAATTCGGGTTCGAGTCGAGGTTACGATCCATGTTTTTTCAGCACACGAGTCGAGAGGTTGAGTCCAAACTGTTGACTCACTTTATAACTCAGTTGAAGTGACAGATAAATATAAATAGATACGTATTCATTATATTTTGCGCCGTCGAAATGCCTTAGAACTGTATGCCTTAGCTCCTACATTATCCCAAATGTATATACATATTTTTTTATTTGCTTTAGGGATTGCTCAATACGAATTAAAATTACCAAAAGAACAACGATTTTAATTGTACAGTCACAAAAAGTAGACATTTGTTGAGTTTTGGTGAAACGTCGCTTATCAGTGAAGTAAGATTTAATACGGAGTACAACAATGCATAGTGACTTGGAACCACTTTAGCTTTTTTTCTCAGTCGAAATTGAGTTGGGATGTTTACTTCGCGCTACTAAAGACCTTTTTGCTGAGATGAGCTTTTTCATTCGAGTTGAATGATTCAGTAGTATTTCACAAATTAAAGCACAACTTTTTCATAATTTTTAATTCAATCACCAATCTTCAAACAAATAAAAAAATGTTTATACCGGATTGACTTGGAGTCGTTTTGTGGAGAAGCTTTCACTTTGCTTTGCATAATTCTCACCAAAACGACCCATATGTAATTGAATCAACCATCGCAACAAAAAAAAAAGTAATTAAACAAAGGACCCAAAAAAACCGGAGATTCGTACACTCATATTATTACAAGTACACAAATAGTTCCACGAACTAAATACTTCGATACGCATTCAAGTAAAAAGACGGACCATAAAAAACCTCAAACAAAGGGATACTGCCTGCTCTGCAACCACCCCTAAAATGAAAAAAAGAAAAGACTTAAAAAATACATTCGTTAGTTCGACTACTCAACCCAATACATGCATTTTTTTAACTCGACTCAGCACCGAAAGCGTAGTCGAGTCGAGTTAACCCCGTTCCGACTCTGCTTGTGTATACGTTTTTTCCTTTTTTTGCAGAGCACTGAACAGAGCCCGAGCACATTGAGCATGCTCTGTACTGCACGTGCTCAGAGCGCTCTGATTTGTTTATAAAACAGACTTGAGCAC
The DNA here is from genome assembly GCA_945910035.1 of Brachypalpus laphriformis. Lineage (NCBI taxonomy): Eukaryota > Metazoa > Arthropoda > Insecta > Diptera > Syrphidae > Brachypalpus > Brachypalpus laphriformis. Next base: position 45,232,694 of record OX246756.1, read on the forward strand.
TTAGCTGTCAAAATATGAAAGTTGAATATCAATTCGCCTGGGCGCTTTTCATAAATCAAAACAAAAACAGTGCTTTTGGTCCATTTAAACCCTAAAATAATTTTTATGCATAAATAGAATATCTGTTGATATTTAATTTTTAAAATGTATTAAGTTCTACGTCATAACGACAAGCACCGCCCGCGCTTTTAATTGTTTTGGATTTTTTTTTTTTTTTATTTTCTCTTCTGTCAAATGTGATTGGCTCCGCTCAGCTTTTGTTCAGACTGCTCGGTCAATTTATTCAATTTATTCTAAGCTCATAGGGCCAGCGCACACTGGATGAATTCCCCCGGGCTTAAACCGAAGTTATGGGAGAGACAGGTGAAGTGTACAGTAGGAAATGAAATGAAATGGAATGAAACAGAACAAAATCTTCATCCAGCTATGGGTTTAACATCGGGGGAAACCAAACACACATAAGTTCTCAATTTCGAGATGCAAAAAAATTTACTATTTCGTATCACTACAATGAAAATCGGTTCATGCATACACAATAAAAAAGAAAAACGCCTATGGATGTAAACCTAGAAAAAATCAGGGCTATCGTGAATAAAATTCCCCACGAGATGTTTACCTTTTACGAAAAATAGGTATCGGCAACGAATTTCGAACGGGGGGAAAATTTACCCCGGTAAAAATTGGTATCGTGAACAAATTTTCCCCCGAAATTTCAACGCGATTTCCCCCGGAATTTTCCCTCATCAATTTGCTGGAGGAATCCAAAACAAAAACATACCAATTCATGGATAGCGTTACATTTTTTATGGCACTTTTGTTGTTTTTTAAGCGGAAAGTGAAAATAAAGACGTCACGGGTTTGATGTGCACCAACCGCAAAAGACGGGCCATTTTAAAAGTAATTTTTTTTTTAAAAGCATTTGATTGCTTTTATTTAAAAATACTAAAATAAAAATGTACTTATTTGAATTATACTTAATTCCTAAAACTGGCCGAAAATAGAAAACACCAAAATGGTACTGTAGGAGGCTATTTCAGGGAATACAGAATTTCCTCTTTGAAAAAAGCCATAATTGAGATACATATGTTGCATGAGAGAATCAGTGAAATGTTTACCAAATAAAATATGTATGTCACGATGGATGATCCGAAGATCGAGGGGCTAATTAACGTCTTCTGGTAGTGTAATGAAGCGATATTGAACCTTCTAAAGAACTATTCCATCTGAAAATGCACATCAGGGCTATCGTGAATAAAATTTCCCTCGGAATTTTTTCCCCAAACAAAAATTAGGTACCTTCAAAAAAGAGGAAATAATTTTGCGGGAAAGAAATGGGTGTCATGAATAACAAATCAGTACAATTTTGAACGAAATTGCGATAATTAATTTTTCCCTGGTGAATTTGTTCCTTATTTTTAAAGATACCTAATTTTTGTACGGAGGAAAAATTCCGAGGGAAAATTTATTCACAATAACCCTGAATAAGGAGTGTATATCAACCATTCTAAAAGTATAGTCTCGCCCAGGGGTGGAGCTACAGACGTTGCAATAACGTCACAATTCCTTGGCTCACCCTGTACTTGCACCGCCTGTAATAGCTACAAAGGGTTGGACTTGTCTATTTAACTTCTGATTATGAATCTTTGTTCATTTTTATCTCGTCATTTTTATCTCGTCGCCGGCTAGCAGTGTAAATGCTAGGATATGCATTTTATACAGGAATTTTGTTTTAATCTGGAATAAATCGAACACTTTCAATACCAAACTAATGATAAATAAAATCCGCATCTCACTACTTACCAAAATAAACACCACTGAACACTGAAAACAAATATTTGTACAAATATTTCTAATGTGTGATTTAAAAAATAAAACATAAAAACAGTGGTGATTGACAACTGTCAAAACATTCGTACAAAACTTCGAAAATATTTTGCTGATTTCGGGGGAAATAAATTCCGATGGAATTGCCGATAGCTCTGAATGTGTTCTGAAAAATATAAAGGAAAATACTCTATCATTTAATGCTACTATTGTACTTTAGTAGTGCTAAGTAACATGAAATGGTAGCTAGGGCATACGAGTGGTGTGTTAAAGATAGGTCAGTTCAATATCGGCATGCAACAACGAAAGACAAAAAAAGTTTACCTGTGATTCCATTTTATTTTGGCTTAAAGTAACTTTTATCTTTTACGTTAACATTGTTTAACACGTTCGCGCACAGTGTCGTGTACGAGTATACACGTTTTCAACATTACTACAATGGTGCATGACGTCGGTAAACGTCATTTAAAAAACTCATTTTTCCACGAAAACATGTAAATAAGTCTTAGATCAAGTAGAGTTTTAAAGAAATACAATTTTCGGCGCACCAGCAGGAGTAATCACTTCTGTTCTACTGCCGATTTTAGCGATATTAAAAGTAATTTCAGTGCAATTAGGATGTTTATAAGTGCAATAGTTTCTGAAATATTGAAAGTGCACCACCGCAAGTCGACAAAAATGTCATGCTTTGCGTGAACATGTTAAAGGGTATTTCATCTTTTACGTTAATATGGAGTTCAACCATTCAACCATAAACGTACGAGTAGTACCTCTGCCTACCATGAGACCCACAAATTACCAACAGTATTAACTTGCTAACTGTGGGCGCCGTGGCGCAAGTTGTTAGTGTGTCAGCCCACTGCGCCTGAGGTTCTGTGTTCGAATCCCAGAAAACACCAAAAACGTTTTTTCACCGTCTCACCTCGCGAACGTCTGACAAACATCCGAGTGTATTCTTGTCACGAGAAAGCTTCTCATAAAAAATTGCGCTTCGGATACGGCATTACACTGTAGGTTCCTTCTATTCGTGTGGAAAATATAACGCACACCAGACGAATAGTTGCGAGAAGCTACGCCCAGGCACTAATGGTTGTTGTTGTTGTAGCAGCTGTGTAGCTGAGGTTGACGATCCTTGGTCGAGGTATTGTCCTCGAGTCGCTCCGGGACGTACGTACGTAGAACCGATCGTCGTGAGAGCTCGTTGGTGCAGTGGTTGGAAAAACTTCAATGGTATTTTTTTTTCATTTTATACTCGGGTGGCTGGTGATTGCTGTTCCCCGCTGGGGCTTGAACATGCACTCATCGGCTAACAAGCAAACACTCTATCCACTGCACCATTGCCACCCCTGGTTCCCACTTGCGATACTGAAAGTATGCTTTAAAGCATGCTATGAATTTATCGCCAGTGGAGAGCGCATGTAAAGAGCTTTGCGCCAAATATTTATTTATTTTCTTAGTTACTTATAAGATATTGTATCTTAATGTGTCAACATATAAATAATAGATAAATATTAAATACTTGCTACCCATTACCGAATCAGTGGAGGGGATGAAGACAGATTTCGTACGCGAAATGGAAAATCTTTTCGTGTTATTTTGTTGTAGGTTCGGTAGCAGTTTTTGTTTTGTGTGCACCGCTTTTTGTGTGTTTGGTGCAATAACGCAAAAGCCTGTTCCTTCTACCAAGGAATGTCTTGAATTTACAAGTTCAATGAAACACATTGAAATCTCCCACTAACACGATTTCAGTTATAGAATTCAGTTATAGCCATGAAATAAGGCTAGTTATGAACCTAAATTCAGATTTCTGTATTGTACGCGGAAGTACCTACTTTCAATGTCTACGTGCAGAAGTGAAGCAGAATTTGAATCAGAAAAATGTACAGGATTGCGAACTCCCCTATTCTTTGAGATACTCAGCCAAGTGCGCGTAAATCTTTATGTGAGGTTTTGTTTTTATTGGTATTGTTTTTTCTCTCCAGGATGGTGCAAGCGACTTATCCCTATTTTATGCAAATCTTTTTGGCATCATTGTCACAATATAACCCGTATACATAATTCGTCGAGGCGAACCCCACAGGCGGATCAGTAGAAATGTGGTGAAGTGGGAGGGTTGTGATCCCTTATTTTCGGATCATAACCTCGCTGATAAAAGGAAGAAGAAGAATACATATTCGTCGTCGAATCTTATCCACCCGCTAAATCACTCGAAGAACTTTTGAATTCTTTCCTCTGCCTCCCCGTCGCTTGCATAAGTCGCAGTCGATATGTACAAACAGATTCGAATACACAGGATGCAATAAATCGCTATCGCGTCGGTGTACTCCAGCTTTAAAATTGCCCTATCGCCATCGCCTTGGTGTGTTTCAGAGGTAATCGCTAACGGTCTCATCATCGCGCCAGTGGCCCTCAACATTAAAATGGAAAGGTTACGTATACCCCTTATTTCCTGGTCAGTGATAAATCATCTCAGTTCGATAGGCATTATGTAGTTCAAAATAAAATAGGTTTAAGATAATCCGTCGTAAATACACTCTAGACACACTTTAGTTTATCAATGCTTTGAAGGATTTTGTATTAAATTTTTGTTCTTTTTTTTTTTCTATCTAAGATATCCTTCAGAAGTAATTCAAATCAATGACAAATCTGCAGGATATTTAAACATTTTCAACATTTAATAACAAAAACATGTTTATCACCTCAAAAAATAGATCATCAGGACCCGTTTCATACGGTTTCGCTTCCCTCGAGAACTCAACAATGTTGGACACCGAAACAATCTGCAGTGTTGGAAGTAATTCCGATGATTCAGGCCCACCATCTCTACAAAATGAACTGGAAAATGTTCACACAATGGAACGTTCCGCCGAAACAGACACCCTACATCACATCAATCAAGCCACCTCGCCCCAAAGTGACGACAGTCCAATTGTGCCAAATGTTCCATCGAATGGTAATGACTATAAACTCCTTCTCTCTCAACTTACTAATGGGGTCCATAACATTTTCTTTTTCTTTCTCCAAAAACCGAAAACTCCTCCAACTAATTGATTTTCTAATTTCACTCATTTTTTTCCAAAAAAAACACGTATTATTTTTTTTTTTTTTTGTTAATAACAAAATCTTGGTTTGCGATCGATAATTCGAAAACAAAAAAAAAAAATTTTAATTAGTTGGTCGAACTACTACCAAAAAGGAACAACGCTCTGCGAATACACTCTATCAAGAGTTGTCGTTTCAGGACAATGAAGAGAGCGAAGAGCATGAGGTCACAGGTGAGTCTATCTGTTCTTCGTTCTCACTGTGGCGATTAACTCAAATTAACCGAGTTGCACGTTTAGTCAATTCATTTTTGTATCTTTTTCTGTTCTCTTATGTTATTAACCAGCATCTAACAATGATTTTTCCTTCTTTTTTTTTCCTTTGTATTTCGTTTTTTGTTGATTTTGTGAAAAATACATATTTCTATTCACGACCCTACCTCAACCAACCAACAATGCGAACTTCACAACGACACAACAGGCAGCTGGGTGCATCCTGGGGAATACGCTTCTTCAGGTAGGTTACGTCTGTATTTAATTGGATTAGTTTATATCACATGTAAATACATCAAGCACACTTTTGATGCTAACATATAAACTAAACCAAAACCAAATGCCATACTATATCAACTTTTTACATGAATCTTCCTTACTAAATCAAAAAAAAAAAAAAAAAAACCAAATAAACAAAAAAAAAATCGAAATCAACCTTTCTCAAATAATAAACTTACTCCTCTCTCAAAATCAAACACACACTGTATTCATCGTGGATCGCACAATAGCTAATGATAACTACTTTGGTAAGTTAAATTGATAAATTTTTGAATTCATTTTGAGTACAAACTGTAGATTTTCGAATTTAGCTTGATGGTGGATGAGAGTGCTTTGGGAGAGAAGATAATTCCTCTCATGTGGCACTAAGCCTCTTCAAGTGGTAGTGGTTATTTTGTTTCAGTTGCGTTAAGTTTTCTTTATATCATTGTTTAAGTTTTCTTTGGGTGCTGGAGCTTTTGTTGAGATATTTTAGTAGTTATTTTGTATGAAAACAAGTTCTGTGATTGTTTTGTTATTGTCCGGTTGCGTTTTTACACCAATGTATAGTGTAGGCAAGTCGGTCTATCCTAGTCAAGAATTTGTTTTAGAAATTTGGAAATGATCTTACGTCCAGGGTAAATGCGGACAACTGTGCTGCGGTAAGTGCGACGCGGAGAGCGTTCAATATCAAACTTCTTCTTCTTCTTCCTTTTATCAGCGAGGCTATGATCCGAAAACAAGGGATCACAGCCCTCCCACTTCACTGCATTTCTACTGATCCGCCTGTGAGGTTCGCCTATTTGACCTCAGAAAATATCGGCAGGCCTGCCGATTTTGGATCACTCGGTTACTGAGGCCAATGAAATGCCGATGTCGTCGCATTTGTCTGATCCAGGCGTTTATAGGCCTGCCTTTCCTACATCGCGATGTGTTTGGAACGTGCATAGATATTGCCTTTTTTACAGGGTTCAAATGATCTCTTCTTTGAACGTGGCAATACCAGCTGAGCCGGTCGCGCTCTAATTTTTGTACGATGGTTTCCTTGATGTGAAAGCTTCCACGGATCTTTGAACTTCTTATTCGATCAAGCTTGGTCACTCCTGCTGTCATGCGAAGCATCTTCATCTCAGCTGCCGTTAATTTACTCTCATACTTTTTGTACATCGTCCAACATTGTGAACCGTATGTGAGCGCTGGACGTACAACTGCGGTGTAGAGCCTTCCTTCTAACTTAGGGGGCATTTTTCTGTCACAGAAGATAGCGGAATTTTCTCGCCACTTCATCCACCCTACGCTTACACGATGATTGATGTCGTCATCACAAGTTGCTTTGCTATTGATCATAGATCCCAGATATTTGAACTTTACGCACTTGGGAAGCACTGTTCCATTCAAATAAATGTCTGGAATAGGCCTGAGTGGATCAGAGAACGGGCAGCACAAGTACTCTGTCTTTTTTGAACTAATGCGATACCCATTTCCCTCCAAAACGTCCACCCACACATCAAGTGCTCGTTGCAGGGATGTAGGATCCTCACTTATGATGGCTCCATCGTCAGCAAAGAATAACTGATGTACCTTGGGGTCCATCACTTTACCTTCAAGCAGATAATCAAGGACTGTAATAAAGAGCAAAGGACTTAAAACGCTTCCCTGGTGCACCCCGACTTTGATTGGGAACTCTTCGGTTACTCCAGCGGGGCATCTTACTCTTGTCTTTGCTCCTTCGTACATGTCCATGATCATCTGTACATAGGTTTCTGGAACCCCTCGATGTCTTAGCGCCACCCATATCAGATCTCGTGGTTGTCTATCGAATGCCTTTTCAAAGTCAACCAATGCAATATGCAAATCCCTTAAGGAATCGCGATGTTTTTCCATTATGATCCTTATACTTTGGATTGCATCTGTGGTTGATTTACGCGAGACAAACCCGCACTGATCATCAGATAGCCGTATTATTTTTCGCAGTCGGCCACCTAATACCCGCTCAACGATCTTCATGGTGTGTGACATCAGCTTGATCGAACGGTAGTTATCACAGTTTCGTGTATCACCCTTCTCTTTGTATACAGGGAGAAGGTAACTTTTCCTCCATTGATTCGGCATTGGATCACCTCTCACGAATTTGGAGATGAGAATTCTGAGCCATCTGAACCCGATGTCTCCCATCTTTTTCCAGAACTCAGAGGGTATTTCGTCTGGCCCAACCGCTTTTCGTTTTTTGGAGTATTTGACCGCCTCACTAACTTCTTCGACTGTAATGTTTGGGGTATAGCTGGGGAAACTGTTCATTCAAAAGTTCTTTATAATACTGCCGCCACCTCTGCAGAATTTTGTCGTCATCCACAAGAAGCTGGCCATGAGCATTGCTAATGAACTTTGGCGAACGAATCTCCTGAGCATTGTTCCTTCTTTGGGCGGCTATTTTGAAGATAGTGGCGCTCTTGTTCATATTGTGTCTTCGCAGCTCCTGGATAGCCTGGTTTGCATCAGCAACCGGGGAAAATATTTTCTCCAGCTCCCGATACAGGCCCTCCGTACTCTCTGCTTGAAGCTGGGCGCACTTCTTCTTCACTTTTTTCTTGCAGCATCTGTATTCCATTTCGAGGCGAGCTTTTTCGTCATTATTATTAGAGGGACACTTTGACCAAGCTTCGAAAGCCGCTTTCTTCTCATTTATCACTTTCTTAGCTTCATCACTCCACCACCATGTTTCTTTGGCGTGTTGATGGTGGCCTTTTGAAGCTCCTAGCAGTGATTTGGCCTTCTTTAAGCAAGTTCGCTGTAGGGAATCCCACATATTTTGTGCTCTGCACTCTTCATCCTCAGCTCCGTTGATGGTGTGAGAGAGGTAATTCTTCATTACGAAAACAAAAGCCTCGCCGTTTTCTTTGTCCAGATTGTACCACTTGATTTTCTCAGAGACCCTTGTTTGTTTGCTTTTCTTTGGTGTTTTCATAAAAATTTCTGTTAGCAGGAGACGGTGTTGTCGAGCGATTGCCTCTCCCAGGATCACTTTGCAATATTTTACCCGAGGCTTCATGAAACTGCCTACCAAATGGTAGTCAATCTGAGTTTCATCTCCACCACTGCTGTAAGTGATCAGGTGTCGGCTTTGTTTGATGAACATGGTATATAACACGATAAGACCGTGTGATTTGCACATGCTTAGGATGTCTTCACCAGGAAGGTTCTTGGTGCCATATCCTAGTCCTCCATGGCAGTCTTCATAGTCTTCGTTTGATTTCCCGACATGTCCATTCAAATCTCCTCCAACAAACAGAAATTCTTCCTTTGGGATGTTCTTAAGGAGATTGTGGAAATCTAGCCAAAATGCATCTTTATCTCTCTGATTGTACCCATCGTGGGGAGCATAAGCACTGACAATATTCCACACCTCTCCTTGTATTACTAGTTTGAGAGACATCAAACGGTCGCTGGACTTCGAAATGCTCAAGACGTTTCCAAGTAGCTCTGCCGCAAGGATGATACCGATTCCGTTCTTAGACTTTTCCGTTCCGTAGTAGAACATCTTGTAATCTTTTGTCCTAACGTCCAAGAAACGCGCCCGATTCCCGGTGTTTTTCCATTTCGTCTCTTGGACACACAAGATGTCCACGCGCCTTCTATTCATCATCTCTTCCAGCTCGTAACTTCGACCGGTCATGCTTCCAACGTTCCAACTCGCGACCCTCAAATTGCGTCCAAACTGTTTCACTATTTTGCTAGCCCCCGGAATCCGTATAGCTCTGACCCGAACATTTCTGCTCGGTCCAGGATCAGTACCATGCACAGCAGTGGTAGTGCCTGGCGGGGTAGTGCCTTTCCTTTTTGCAAGTATTACCATCATGATACAGTTTTGCAATACAATTTTTTGCACCATATTGCGATGGTGTTTGTTGTTTGACACGTGCATGCTCCTGTTTTATTTATTGTTTGATCTTTCTTTTATGACACCGGTGATCTCCAGTCGTGTCAACCCACGGACTCACATGCACACTTGTGGGAAGGTTTTTAAGGTAGTATATGTGTCGCTAGGCTCACTTCTATTGTGAAATTAAAATGTCTGAAGTACATATCGCTTTACGGGCGGCTACGTGCCCGTAAATATTAACTACGTCTGAAAGTTTAACTCTTTTAATGCAATTGGAAATAAGCTATTTTTGGTGTAGTGGGTTTCAGTACATGCTTACTCCACGGGTGGCGTCCGAACTAGTCGGGGAAATTCGACGTGTTTTTGCATTTAATTATTTTGATTTCTATCATAAGTTTTAAACACGTCTTGAGTTGCTCTAGGTGATGTATGATTACTTACTTACTTAGGTGGCGCTACAGTTCGGGGTGAACCTGGGCCTCAACCAACAAGCCTCTCCATTTAGCTCGGTCTTTAGCTGATTGGCTCCAGTTGCGCACTCCAAGTTGGTCGAGGTCCCCTTGCACTTGTGCGCGCCACCTACGGCGAGGCGGTCCTTTACTGCGTCGTCCCTCGGGGTTAGATTCGAAGACTCTGCGGGCCGGAGCGTTGGTGTCCATTCGCTCTACATGTCCTAGCCATCTCAGACGTCCAATACGCAGTTTTTTGACTAGGTCGATGTCGCTGTACAGCTCGTATAGTTCGTGATTAAATCTTCTCCTCCAAAACCCGTCAACCCAAACGGGACCGAAAAACTTACGAAGAATTTTTCTCTCGAAGCGACCAAGGATATCTTCATCCTCTTTTAATAAAGTCCATGTTTCAGCGCCGTAAAGCAGGACTGGGATGATCAGGATCTTATACAGAGTCTCCTTAGTTGTTCGAGATAGGGCTTTACTGTTAATTTGCCTTATTAGCCCAAAAAAACAGCGATTGGCAAGAGTTATTCTTCGCTTGATTTCTGCGCTGATGTTGTTTTTCGAGTTTATAGCAGGACCAAGGTAGACAAAGTCCCTTACTACCTCGACGTTATAGCTGCCCACTGTGATGTTCTGTCCAATTCGTTGGTGTTGGCTGTCCCTTCTTGTTGACAGCATATACTTGGTTTTGCCCTCGTTTATCGCTAAACCCATTTTGGCCGCTTCCGCCTCAATGCTTGCAAACGCACCGGTGACAGCCCGCTGAGTTCTTCCGATAATGTCTATATCGTCGGCGTATGCAAGCAGTTCTACAGACTTGTAATAGATTGTGGCTCCGGTGTTGGCTTGTGAGTTCCGCACAATCCGTTCAAGTACAATATTAAAGAAGTCACATGACAGCGCGTCACCTTGTCTAAAACCTTCTTTGACATCAAAGGTCTCGGTGAGGTCATTACTGACCTTGATGGATCAGCGAGCGTTCTCCATCGACTTCCTGCACAGACGGTCAAGTTTAGCAGGGATGTCAAAACTAGACATGGCTTTATAAAGCTCTTCTCTATAGATGCTGTCATAGGCGGCCTTGAAATCGATAAAGCGATGGTGAGTATCGATTTGGACTTCTTGGGTTTTCTCCAGGATCTGCCGAAGTGTGTAGATTTGATCGAAAGTGGACTTTCCTGGCCTGAAACCGTACTGATAGGGTCCAATCAGGCTGTTGATAAAAGGTTTCAGGCGTTCACACAATATCGCAGAAAAAATATTGTATGCGATGTTAACAAGACTGATGCCTCTATAATTGGCGCAGTTGAGGGGGTCTCCTTTCTTGTGGATCGGGCAAATGATGCTGAGATTCCATTCATCAGGCATACACTCGTCTGACAAATCTTAGAGATAAGTTGGTGTATGCACTCTACCAATTCATCCTCAGCTGCCTTGAAAAGTTCGGCCGGTAAGCCGTCAGATCCATCAGCCTTGTTGCATTTTAGCTTGGATATTGCTATCTTCACTTCGTTTTGGTCAGGTGGACGGAAATTTTGATTACCATCGCCTATTTTGAATGGTTCATTCTGCCTGACAGCGGGATGTTGGTCTTCGTCGCCGTTATACAGTCTGCAGAAGTAGTTTCTCAGCACCGACTGTGATTCTACTACGAGGTTTCCATTTTCATCTCTACAGGTTACTGTACGGGTATTACTTCTCTGACACGTTCTTTTTACCTTTTGGTAAAACTTCCGTACATTGTTCCTGGAGTATAAACTCTCAATATTCTCAAACGTGCTCATGCTCTTTCTTCTTCTTTTGGAGAAGCCGATGTTCTTTCCATCTCTTTTGCTCGTATAGCTCACGAGCAGCTTTCGTCTTCCTTTGGAGTGATGTATGATTGCATTGATTACAAACAAACTTGAATGAATATGGTTGGTAACTAAACCGACAACTTACCACTACATCATACCACCCAGAGTTTAATTTATTCGCATCGTCCGATTTTTAGTTTGCGATGTTTCAGGTCAAACGTACTGGTAATATTTCTGTTATTATGTTTAGAAGTGAAAAAACTCATCAGTATACTTTCGACGTTCGGTCTGATTTTTCATTCTCTGATTGCTTGAATTATCTAGCAAACTCCTTAACATATGGTAATCGCTAGGGGCAATATCAGAAGAGTACACTGGATGATCCATAGAACCCCAACCAAAGTTGTAGAATTTCTAGATTGTACCTATATGCTTTGCGACATGCGGCCTGGCATTGTCTTGATGGAAGAGTATCCTTCGGTGATTGACCAATGCTGATCGCTTTTCCTCAAGATCTGCCTTCAATCGGTCTAATTGTTGACTGTAATACTCTTGTGATGGTTTGTCCAGGAGGGAGCATTTCAAAATGAACTACACCACGCATATCCCATATCCGCACAGAGAGCATTCTCTTTTTTGAGTAGAGACCTGCCCTAGCCACTTACTGCGGTTTATCTGAAGGACTCAGTCATTGCCTGGGACACTTAATATTCTCATAAGAATCCGCATTTCTAATCTCCAGTAAATAATTATATTGAGGAATGAATCGGAATTTAAGCGAGAGCGTATTATATTATATTATTTGTGAAGGGTTATTTTGCACTGCGACCTAGTGGTCTATTGTGCCCCCTGCTAATACCGTGGAGAGGTTTGTTCCCTCGTTAGAGTTCCCCTCGCATTGCAATTCCTTCGAAATTGTGTTTGAAGGTCATACACTCTTACTTTGCCTTGGCGAAAATAGTTCACCTTAGAGCTCTCTCTCCAAACCAGTTTCAGCGAGAGCGTAACGAAGAGCACGTTGCTACATATTTCTTTCATTCAGATCATGTGGTATTGATTTTACGAGCTTAGAAACTTTTTCAAATGCTTTTAGGTGTCCATGCACTGTGGAACTGTAAAAATTAAACTTCTCGGCTAACTTCTCAACAGATGCGAAAAGGTTTTTATCCAGAATGTATCATAATCCAGGTTAGCTGGTCATCCAGACCGGTCATTATCTTTGAGCCCATAATTCCCTTCTTGGAAATTGTTAAACCATTTCTGAACCTGTCTGGCTTAGACTTCAGGCAATTAACGTTCAACTTCCGCTTCATTACGATTTTTATCGTATTCCCAACGCAAATCAAGGCGGATATGCTCCTTGGTCACTTCGATTTCAATGGTTAATATCTCGCACAATATTTGGTCTTTTCGGTTCAGATTCTGAACAGAATGAAGAAAAGCTATATAGTAAATGGTAAAAATAAAAAGACCCACGGAAAATCATTTTTGGAAGGCTAAGTGAGAAAACTTGATCGTATCGAAATCTTTTATGCCTGATCTGGTTATGAAATAAATGATTCAAGCTTAGAATGCAAATTTAGAAGCCCTAGATTTATAGGACGTTGAACCTTAATGTAAACTGCAATACCTACTTTAAATGATACAAACTATTTTTTGTACTTAATTGTTTCTTGAGTACATTGTGCCTATAATAAAGTACCTAGGATAGCCGTAATTAGGACAGCCCATGAAGTATTTAAAGCACTTACCCTTTACAGTGTAGAGTAAAATTGTGCCTCAACTTCCAATTCAGACCACGTTGTTGTGGTGGCTGCACAGTGTACCCGGTTGTGGGATGCCAGAAATGAAAAGAAAAAGGCTGCGCCATGGATTTAGTTCTGTCTGTTAGTACGTTTCTCTGAACCATCCCGAGCTTGGAAATATTTTTAAAATAATTTTGTTAACAATTTACCCAAATTGTGGAAGGAATTTCCAGATGGTTTCTGGCTTAAGCCATGTACACAGAAGGCCTGCATGTGAGTCGGCGATTCCTCTACATATGTCGTTTGTACTTAACAGCACTTTTTGATGCTATGGAGATGTTATAGTAGTAGTAGTAGTAGTAGTAGTAGAATAAATTTTATTAGTAAACTTCATATTCAATTTTTTTACAATAATTTACAATAAAAGACTGGCCATTGCCGTCAGCCAAAGAAAAGAGAGAATTAAACTAAAGTTTTATACATAGGTATGTATGTAGTGATTTAAAAAGCTTCGTTCATTATTTGCCGCCGGTATTTTAATGCAGCTTTAAGATAGCTAGCCAGCACGCTTCAGTCTTCACCATCTAGTCTTTACCCTAGTGAGCTCGTCAGATCTCTTTCAATATTGAGCAAGCTCCAATAAAATGGAAAACGTCTTTTTTTTCGAAGGTTGCATAGGCTGCATTGCTCATTCCCGTCGCTTATGAGGCCTGAAGTTCAGCCGAAGTAGTTCGCCTCTTGCCTTAAAGATGTTAGAGATTACATCCACGCTGAACCGATCGTGAAAATAATTTTTCGCAGCCAGAGGGATATGTACACCTGGTCTCACTTTGTTGCGCTTTCAATCTAAATTTCGCACGGGTAGACTCTTCAATATTGGATAACAGCTCGCTCAGAGAACGTTGCCAAGATTCTGCATTATAGTTCGTTAACTGCATATTTTTTTTTTAAATGTTCTGCATCACTTAAGACTATGTCTTTTAAAGTTAAAAACCCAGTGATGGACTGAAAGGAAAGGGTATAGAGGAGAATTAAAGAGCGTGAGGTGACGATGCGCGCTAACTTTGAATCTCTGAAAATTATGGGTATCAGAAAACACTGAGGAAGGCAAGTTATTCCACATTCGTGTGGTGTGGTTAAAAAACGATCTTCTGTATTTCACTGTGCGCCCGAAGATAGGTTTAAGTATATACGGATGTGCGGAAGAGGCCGCACGTGTACTACGATTGAACTGATGAAAAGAGGGACACAACTATATACCACCTTGATCAAAAAGTTCCCGGAATTTATTCAGAAAATTAAAAATACAAGTTTATTCATCTAAATCTGTATTGTCCCGTTCAAAGTAATCCCCATCGACTGCAACACACTTATGCCAGCGCTTGATCCAATCTTCGAAACATTTTTTATATTCGGTTTTCGGTATGTCCATCAGTGCTTCCTGCCATTTTTCCATTACTTCCTCTCGGCTGCTGAAACGCGTTCCCCGTAATGGTTTTTTAACTCGATTGAACAGAAAGAAGTCACAGGGAACCAAATCAGGTGAATTCGGTGGCTGTTGGATGGTATTTGTTGCATTTCTCGTCAAAAAATTACGAATAATGATGGCACTGTGCGACGGTGCGTTATCATGGTGCAAAATCCACGAGTTTTCTGCCCATAATTCTGGTCTGGTAAAAAATCGCCAACACACACAGAGATAGATGTACTCTTGGCTACGTAAACAAAACAGTACTCAAATCGGAACGATGGGAGCGCCACACGGTTTTTATTCCGGGAACTTTTTGATCAAGGTGGTATTTCATCTGAACACTTGTGATGGAAGTATCGATTTAGGAGCGCTAAGCATCCTACATTCCGGCGGTGTTCTAGCGAAGGAATTAGGTTGCAGATAAACTAATCATCGATCAATCTACAAGCTTGACGCTGAACACGATCCAGCAAACTCAAGCACGTTGCGGGAGCTCCCGCCCAAACATGTGAATTATATTCAAGTTTCGGGCGAATGTATGCTTTAAAGATAGTGGCCAAGTCAGTTGGAGTGGAAAAACGTTTACATCTTTTGAGGAAACCAAGGCATCTAGCACCACCTTTCGCAGCATCAGTAATCTGCTGGTTCTAACGTAAGTCTGGGCTAATATGCATTCCGAGCATAGACAAGCCATTAGATTCCTCTAGATCAATTCCATTCATTCTTAGTTTGGCCACGTTGGTTTTACGCTTGAGAGACAGCAGACAACACTGAGTTTTTGACGCGTTGAACTCAACTCGGTGTTTAACACCCCAATTGACGATTGCATCAATATCAGAGTTAAGTTCGGTTGACATTTGCTGTCGATGGGACTCTACAACTTGGGGCCCTTGTTGTGGAATCGTTAAAGAATAAGCAAAGTCAAGAGTGCTGTCATCCGCGAAGGAATGGGTTGGGTTGCGAGTAAGAGAGAGTAGGTCGTTGATAAATACTAGAAAAAGGGTCGGAGAGAGGACTGAGCCCTGTGGAACACCAGCATTAGTTGAGAATGGGGTAGAAGTATATCCATCTAACACAACTTGTATTGATCGATTACTTAAAAAGCTCGCAATCCATTTCGAGAAGTTATCACCAACACCATATTCTGCATTCACCATGTTGATGGATGCAATGGTTCCATTTATCCGACAGGTAAGACATTAAGTCACCAGGGGAACGCTGTTGCCTGAAACCATACTGGCGGTCATTAAGGAGATGGTTTCTTTCGAGGTATCTCTTGAGATGGTAATTGACAATGCTCTCCATGACCTTAGAAAGCACTGACGTTAAAGCTATGGGTCAGTAGTTAGAAGGGGAGATTTTATCGCCCTTTTTGGGAATTGGCTGAACATGCACTAGTTTCCACTTATCCGGAAAAGTGCCTGTGGAGTAGGATAAGTAGAAGATCTTGTGTAGCGGTTTAGCCAGGATAGAAGAACACTTCAAAACAAGGGACGGAATTCCATCTGGACCTGAAGATTTATTGCAGTTGAGATCTTTAAGGACTCTCAGCTACTGAACGGGTTCGGAAAAATATTTGTCCTAGAGAATATTGAACACGGTTCAGCATAGGTGGAGAAAGAGAGCTGTCTGGTAAGGTGGAATTTGCCGCGAATATTGCAGCAAGCAGATCAGCTTTCTCTTTGGAGTCTGCGATATTATATATTATGTTCGCTGCTTAGCCTCGACCATTCAGTAAAGAATCGCAGCTTCCGCAGTACCAAATATTTTGCGACGATGCGTGGAAGCCGGTGGGCGCCGTGGCGTAAGTGGTTAGTGTGTCGGATCACTACGCATGAGGTTCCAAGTTCGAATCCCAGAAAACACCAAAAACGTTTTTTCACGGTCCCACCTCTCGCGAGCGCCTGACAATTATCCGGGAGTATTGTTGTCACGAAAAAGATTCTCAAATCGCCGTTCGGAATCGGCATTAAACTGTAGGTCCCTTCCATTCGTGTGAAAAATATAACGCACACAACATGAGTGGTTGCGAGAAGCTAGGCCCTGGTACTTTAAAGAGCTGTTGCGCCAAATATTTGTATTTGTATTTGTGGGAGCCGGTTGTTTGGGAGTTCCATTACTTTCAGAATGTAGAGAAAGTGCAATCTTAATGTAAAGATGTAGAGAGAAGATAAACCAGTTTCAAGGTGCAACATGTATGTCGGTGTGTTTTCAGGTGTTTTCTGAAGATTTTTTTAAAGAAATATCTTTTCAAGCTCTTCGTACTCGAATATACCCCAAACTTGTGCAGCATAGCACATGATTGACCTCATAGCCGCTTCGAAAACGTTAAATTTACTTTTAAGGGTTTGGTTTTTCCTACTAATGAATCCCCGCCAACTGCAATTTATCGCCTTTTTTGCCTCCTTTAGTTTTTCTCCCAGGTGGGCCTTGAAGAATGCTTGAGATGTAATTAAAACTCCAAGATATCTATACTCCTTAACGACTTCAAGCTCCTGGTTTTCCCAAGTCCATCTTTCTTGCCTTGAGTATCGTCCAAACCCGTGTCTGAAAATCATTACTTTAGACTTAGCGGTGTTCACTTTCAGGTTCCATAAATTGAAGTAGTTTTGGAGCTTATTAAGCATCATCTGCAACATCATTGGAGTTTCTGATAGAATGATGGTATCATCTGCCTATAAAAGCAGCTTTATTTGGAGTCCGCCGAACACAATTCGACCTGTTAAAAAGGTCACAAGATCATCCAGAAATATTGAAAATCGTAGTGCACTCATGAGACATCCTTGCTTTACTCCCATTTGAGAACTAAACCAGTTGTGTCCATCCCAAACATCTGCTGTATTATCTTTGAAGACACCCCTAAGTTACTCAGCTTGTAGAACAGCGCGTTTCTGTTAATAGTGTCAAAGGCTGCCTTCAAATTGACAAAGAACGCATACATTTTTTTTTTGCCTTTATCAAGGTATAACCGGACGATGCTTGTCAGTATGAAAATGTTGTCTACTGTGGAGTACCCTTTTCTGAACCCCGCTTGGAATTCGCTTAGAAGATCATTTTCTCGCACCAATCGTCTCGTTAAACGGTCTAGGATAACCCCAATAACTATTTTCATTATTGAATACATAAAAGAAATTCCTCTGTAATTCGCTGGGTCAGTCACATCTCCTTTTTTGAATAACGGAAAGTGTTATACACTTTCTAAAGCGTTCGACCACTTCTCCTGAGCCGAATATGTGGTTATATACTTCTTGGAGCTTTTCTAAGAATTCTACTAACGCAGACTTAAAAAATTCACACGGGATACGGTCGTCGCCAGGAGCTTTATTTGCATTGCATCGGTGTAGTACTTTACAAGGTCTTAAACTGTAATTGGTTGGTCTAAAGAACTGTTTGTTACAAGAGGAAGGGCATAATTAAGTTGAAGCGCATTGCATGGCGGGCTTAGCAACTGTTTAAAATGATCCGCTAATGCAGACAGTTTCCCCTGGATGCCTCGCGTGAACGACATATCGTTAAGAGCTCTGACAATCTTCCTCTTGCTCGAGTATGCTAACTATAGAGGTGTTATATGTTGCCTACTGGACGAGAGAAAATTTTCTTAACCAGGACCAGGATTGAGTGACCGACCGTTTGGTCAATTTGAGAAGTTCATTGGGATTCTCTTTTTCGAAGAAAGCCAACCCCACAGCGTTGTGCTTTGAGCTAAAAGACATACTCGTAAGCTCGTCACTTCAATATCTTATTAGCTTTCTGTTTAAAAACTGATGATGTCGATGTCTTTTCTTAGAGCTAACAGCGAGGGCAGTTCCTAGTTAACGCTAAACCATCCGCTTGAAATAGATTAGATTTTTGGGCGGTCTGATATCTTAGACCTCATAAGTTGACCGCATTCCTTAATTGTGGGATCGATACAAGTGTAAACCCCGAAGGTACAACAAAAGTTAAGTAGCAACCAAAAAATGCTTACAAAACAAACCAATAGATTAGATTTGTGACCTTGTGCATCTGGCCATCGGGCCAGGCACGCTTCTTCTTCTTCCTTTTATCAGCGAGGTTATGATCCGAAAATAAAGTATCACAACCCTCCCACTTCACCGCATTTCGGGCTAGGCACGCTTATGTAAATACAAGCTTGACGATGACCTGTGAATGACGGCGGGCTTGTGCCTATATCTCTTAACAGCAGTCTTGTTTCACGAGATCAACGCTTTGCAATTCCATGCAATCTTGCTGTCTAGTATTCAAGATATTTTTTGAGGATGGCAATGATGCAGTGGGTAGTGCGTTTGCTCGTTAACCGATGGGTGCAGGCTTAAGGCCCAGCGGGCAACAGCAATCATCAGCCGCCCGTCGGTATTTTAGTTTTTTTTTTATCATTTTGCTAGATTGTTCAATGCTTAGGGTTTATTGTTGCACCTTGCTGATGGTGGATTGGGTTTCGCTGTTGCCAATATCTTAGGCACATACTCCGGTCTTTATTTCATCGTGGCCTAGTTTAAATAAAATGTTGTTTGCTACTTATATGCAAAAATGTTAATAACAATCATTCTTCAGGAGTGTCTCTAAAGGCACCTTTCGAGCTCTAAGCTTAGAGTCTTGTTCTAAAACAGTATGAGAGGGATTTATCTATAGTCAGCTAGTCCGGAGCCTATCTTCTAACTTCCACTTCAAGACTATTTACGGCCTCTTAATGTTGAGGAAGATTACTTGAGTGAATGAATTCCTTTTTCGATTATTATTACAATAACAGCGCAGTAGCGCTGTGCATGCAAGACTGACATTCAATAGAGAAAACGTGAACGTGAACAAAGATAAACTCCTTTTGCAAATCAAATGTCACAGCATACCTGAATAAAATGCAAATTACAGCCGAAATCGACATGGTCATCATTCTGTTTACTTGGTATCCAGGTTTCAAAAAAAGAACAACGGATTTCGGTACTTTTTATTAAGCCAACATCAGATTCCTTGACTATAAAGCTATTTAAACGATCATCTACATCACATCTCTCTTCCTATCATATACTTTTTATTTTCATTTAGCTTTTACGTATATCCTGAAGCATGTTCTATCGTTCTAAATTATAAATACTATTCATATTTCTCTTACAACACTGTTTACTAAATAAATTACAACGAATCATTCCAGGAATGGGCAAAGAAGTCGAAAATCTCATCATGGAAAATAACGAACTGCTCGCAACTAAGTACGATGCCCTCTCACTAAAACTCTCTCCATTGCTCACCGTTAATTTTTCTTTTTTTTAGAAATGCTCTTAATATAGTAAAAGATGATTTGATCGTCAAAGTTGATGAACTCACTGGTGAAATAGAAATTCTTCGTGAAGAGCTTAACGCAATGTCGCAATCGCGCAACAAACTTCGACAGAAAGTCGGTGAGCTGGAGGAAGATCTTAAGAAGACCAAAGAACAAGTCAAGCAACAGAGTAAGGATTTCTAGCCGACCATTGAATGCATCTGCTACATGCAGTGATTTTTTATTATTATTTTTTTAGATGACACAGAACAGGAAGAGAGTGATGTTCCAATGGCTCAACGCAAGCGTTTCACTCGTGTAGAGATGGCTATGGTGCTAATGGAGAGAAATCAAGTACGAAATACTACGAATCTCGATAGAGAACTCGTTTGATTTTTTTGTCTTTTTAGTATAAAGAACGTTTAATGGAGCTGCAAGAAGCCGTCCGTTTGACGGAGATCCTGCGTGCTACCAAAACAATAGAGAAACCCAAACAGGGCATCTGGAAATACTTTAATAGCCTCTTCACGTGAGTCTTGGCCACAAGCCACCAGATCTAAATGAAATATTTATTTAGTGCATCTTCATCTCTATCTGCAGCTCCTCAAATCGACCGCAGGAACGGGACCCTGGACAGGGAGGGGGGCCGATATTTCGCTACAACAGCCCCTCTCACAGCCACGGATCCCCAAGTCGAAGTAGCGACAATCGCCTTGCCATAACATCAGGGAATCACCCACCTGCCAATGCTGGTCTAGCCAATGCTCTGATCTTAGCGAAGGATTTCAGCGAAGAGGGAACCTCAGAGCGTGCAAACGCACGACGAAAAGAACAATATCGGCAACTAAGAGCACATGTCCAGAAGGAGGACGGTCGATTGCATGCGTACGGTTGGAGTTTGCCGATAAATAAATCGAATCAAGAGCATCATAACCGGCATTCGGGTGGAGTACCTGTTCCAGTTTACTGCAATCCTCTAGCGGAAGCCAGTCCGCACATGAAGGTATTCTGTGCAGCTGGAGTGAATCTCAATGGGGGATTCAATAAGGATGGTGGTTCTGTGATAGGAGCAAGTATCTTCTATTCACGACCGACAGCGAAAATCACCGAGATCACTAGTCCGACGGCGGAACTCAGCGGTCAGGAATCGTTGGAACGTCAGCTCAATATGTCTCTGGATGATGAGGACCCGGAGACTCAACTCAGCTCGTATGTGTGGGTATGTACGAGTACGCATGCTGCCAGTACGGTGACAGTGGTAGATGCTAATGAACCAGCGAACGTGCTAGATGCGTTCCCGATTTGTCAGTCACATTTGTTATGCATCGCCTCGGTGCCAGGTGCCATGGAGAAGGATTATGCATTGTTAGAGAATTCGGAGGCGATCAAGGCCGGCGAGACACTCGAGAAACCGGGTGAAGGTCCCGAGATGCTGGGAAACGTGGAATATATTAGAGTTCGACCGAAACCCGATCAAAATCGAAACACAGAAACCAAAGATGCAGAGAACGGGGTCGATGCTGGTGTAAATGGCAGTGCCGAGGTGGAGGAGAAAGCAAAGGAAGCTGTGGAGAAATCGAATTCAAATGAAAGCGAGGAGACAGCAACAGTGGAAGAGG
Organism: Brachypalpus laphriformis; assembly: GCA_945910035.1. Taxonomy (NCBI): domain Eukaryota; kingdom Metazoa; phylum Arthropoda; class Insecta; order Diptera; family Syrphidae; genus Brachypalpus; species Brachypalpus laphriformis. Next base: position 45,254,316 of record OX246756.1, read on the forward strand.
CTAAGATTCCCCCAACTTCGCCACTGCATCACTTTGTTGTTGGCGGAGGTGTAGCCACCACGAATGGAGAAACAGAGTCCAGCACGAATAACAACAATTCCAGTGCTCAGCTGGCATTCTCGCGGCCAGTTAATCCTATACTCGGCACACAAGACCGACAAAATGAGCCTCCAATGACATCGGTTGGTCCAACAATGTGGTTGGGTGCCCAGGACGGTATGCTCTATGTGCACAGTAGCGTGGGGCGGTGGCATGAATGCCTGCATAAAGTGCTACTGCCCGACGCTGTGTTGGGCATAGTGCACGTTGAGTCCCGGGTGGTAGTTGCTCTGGCAAATGGACAGCTAGCTGTATTTCGTCGACAGACCGACGGACAATGGGATCTGAACAGCTACCACTTGGTGACGCTGGGCGACCATCATCAGTCTATTCGGTGCTTGTGTGTGGTGGCAGATAAGATTTGGGCTGCACACCGAAATAAGATCCACATTGTAGACCCTGTTTCATTGAGTGTTGTTCACACACTGGAGGCTCATCCGCGTAAGGAGAGTCAGGTGCGACAAATGGCCGCCACAGGCCTGGGCGTTTGGGTTTCAATTAGGTAAGACTCAATGGGCTTTGGGCAGATGGCGAAAACTAATAAATTTTAATATAGATTGGATTCCACACTTCGACTGTATCATGCTCATACATTCGAACATATTCAGGATGTGGACATCGAGCCATATGTCTCTAAAATGCTCGGCACTGGAAAATTAGGATTTTCATTTGTAAGAATTACAGCGCTAATGGTCTCGTGCAATCGTTTGTGGATTGGTACGAGCAATGGAGTGATTATATCGGTACCACTCACCGAGGGACCACTGAAGCCATGTTAGTATGAGATGTTCTGTGCAATTTCCATGACATAATGGTTTGAATTATGTGTTTTACAGCTTCAGCGTCCAATGGATTGATTCCACGTTGTGGCATGGCCAATGCTCAGTTATCCTTCCATGGCCATCGGGATGCAGTGAAATTCTTTGTTTCAGTGCCGATGTCACAACAACCAGGGAATCATTTACAACAATTTACAAACAAACGGCCCGATATGCTAGTCATGTGCGGTGGGGAGGGTTATATTGATTTTAGACAAGGTAAGTGCAAATTTTTAAATTTTGTTTTATGTTTTTAATTTGTAGAAACGGCGAATGCTTTTTGTTGTATCGTGGAATGGGTGTATTTTTTCCTAAATTATTTATCGCATTTTGTTTATTGAGTTTGCATTTTAAAAGAGATCCAGGTTCACAAGAATATAATATTCTACCATTTCTAGGGAACTTAAATTTGTTGGGTTGTTAGCTATAAAAGCGGTCTCCCTTTCGAGTAGTGTGATGATCCAAGAACACTTCTGTCGTTTAATAGTGGTGCCTTAAGGATCTTAACTAGTCTTATAAACGTGTTAATTACTTACGGGCTCCTGACCAGTGTCTCTACCTTCGGTACCACATCCCTCCATTGTCGTCGATCCCAGGCAGTTTTCTTCCAGTTTGACATGCCAAGGTTCCTAGCATCTTCGATAACTTAGCTTGAACGTTTTTATCACTATGGTCAACGTGTTCAAGCCAGTGCCGTTGTCACACGTTCACGTTTCGATCTCCATCCGCATATGCTCAGAGAGTTCGTGGTTGTATCTTCATTAGACCTTTTCACAAACATGACCGAATATCCGACGACCGATTTTTCTTACGAAAGAACCCATAATCCGGCTTAACGATCCGTAGGCATGAGCCTTGGCCGCTGGTATATTATATTGAACTCCTTGACTACTTGTTGGCAACATATACTTTGTTTTTTCATTCACTTTAAGTTGGATATAATCCATGCGCTATTAGCAGGGATGTGCCGCCCTAGATCACGTACCTATATAGAGTTATTACTTGAGTATTAACATACGTATTTGAAAAGTTAGGTAGTAGGTCTTTAGAAACCTCCTCTTAACTTGTATGGGATACTTCTTTGCTGACGGGACTATCACACCCTCTTTCCTGATACCCATTTAGTGGTTGCTGGAAATGCTGCTTAAAGGTATGTGTGATTTGCTGCTACTGGGCAAGGACTCGAAGTTAAACCTCCGGGTGTCGTTTGCGCTAGCGATACTCTTCGTCTTAGGTTAGGTTAAGTATGTGGCCTGGTGTAGGGAATAGAAAACCTCTACACCACACTCAGGTCAATATAGACCCATTGTGATACCCATGGGGGGAAGGGGGATAGATTAGAGAATCCCTTCCTCGTGAAAAGCAGAAAATAAATCGTATTCTGTACATATCCTAAGGAAATCATTTAGTACTTACTGTGCCCGAGATACAAACTATCCGTAGGATTTGATGAAGTTTGCGATGTCGTTTATCGGTCTGTTGGTCAACTCTTCTAAATCCTTAAAGAAGTTTTGTCCAAGGAACATATTTCTCAAATGATAGAGGCCTGGGCAGTAGCAAAGAAAGTGGGTGGTGTCTTCCTGAACCTGCTCCGCCACTGCAGCCTCTACAAAGGTCTTCGTTCATCACACTTAGTTTTTTCATGTGGTACCGCATGGTGCTATGCCCCGTAATGACTCCTATTAGAGAAAATAGGGATTTTCTATCCCTCTGTATGAGTCTTTTAGTTCTTTCTCTGTCGAATGCAGGCCATAGCTGCCTCGTGGTTACACAAGTATCTAAAGAGGTCCACCTGTTGTTAGCATCCGTTAGGGCTTTGTTTCGTGCTTCGAATTTGAGTGCACAAGGCGGGATGTACATTAAGGGATCGGATTGGTCCGAGTTTTGTGCTCAGCCTCCTCTAGCCAGTTTGTCGGCTTTCTCATTCTCTGGTATGCCTTCACCATGCTGTGTTTCAAAAACCTTGAGCTTTTCTCAACAATACTTCACAAGCTTCGATTTTATTTCTATAGCAGATATTGCTTTTTCGCAGTCCCATGGGCTGCTATTGTCACTGCTAGGACCTCTGCCTGGAAAACGCTGCTGTAGTTCGGAAGCCGAGCTGGCATGGAGAAACCAAGCGTTTCAGAGTAGATGCCTGCGCCTACACCTATTTCCATTTTGGATCCATCTGTGTACACAGCTATGGATCGCTCGTTAGGCGTTCTGCCATTTTTCCAGTCTTCTCTATTCTGCGACTTACTCGTACATGTGTTGGAAGATCGCGAGGCTTTCTTTTTTCTGCGTAGAATTTTCTTCTGTTCACTTTTTCTGGCTCGATACTTATATCCTGTTGACCTAACGCTGCAGCGCTTCTTTATCTCATGACACTCATCATCATATCACGGGGTCCTTCTCGGTTATGATGCGGCACCCAAAACTACTTAATGATGGCGCGGTACTGGATCCACTGGTAGTTGGTGTTTGTGGCTGGTGTATGCACTGTATTTAGTTTCTCATCGCACTTCCAGCAATGTTCTCACTTATACTGCGATTCAAGTTTTTTCTGCAGGACCGTACGTTCCAAGTGTATACTCTAAGATCATAATCTGTGAACAGGGTTATGTGGTCATACGAGGGGATCTACATAACTCTTAATTTGAAGGGCCAATTCCATTGTTAAAATCCCAGTTAAATCGATGCCACATTCCGCTGCCATTGATTTCAACTTTCACCATCTTGTCAAGACCCTAAAAACCTGGGGTGAAAGGCCATAGAATAGCTAGACGGAGCACCTCGACCTCATTGAGATCTTATCAACTGTAAGACCGTAGCTCAGCCGTTTTCTTCAAACAGTACGTTTGAACTTTGATACACTTTTGCTTTCGAGTATTCAGTTCCACATGTGCAGTCAGACACAGCCTACTCTCATTGGTAGTCTACTATCAAATGGGTGGCCGCGGGGCTTTTGATTTTCTATTTTTTCACACCGAAAGTAGATGAAAGTCTGCGATCTTCTTCTTCCTTTTTCGGTGAGGTTATGATCCGAAAATAAAGGATCATAACCCTCCCACTTCACTGCATTTATACTGATCCGCCTGTAGGGTTCGCCTATTTGAGCTCAGAAAATATCCGCCGGCCTGCTGATTTTGGATCACTCGGTTACTGAGGCCAATGAAATGTCGATGTCGTCGCATTTGTGTGATCGCGGCGTTTATAGGCCTGCCTTTTCTACATCGCGATGTCTATGGAACGTGCATTGATATTGCCTTTTTAACAGGGTTCAAATGATCTCTTCTTTGAACGTGACAATACCAGCTGAGCCGGTCGCGCTCTATTTTTTGTACGATGGTTTCCTTTACGTGAAGGCTTCCACGGATCTTCGAACTTCTTATTCGATCAAGCTTTGTCACTCCTGCTGTCATGCGAAGCATCTTCATCTCAGCTGCTGTTAATTTACTCTCATACTTTTTGTACATCGACCAACATTGTGAACCGTATGTGAGCGCTGGACGCACAACTGCGGTGTAGAGCCTTCCTTTCAACTTAGTGGGCATTTTCTGTCACAGAAGATGGCGGAATTTTCGCGCCACTTTATCCACCCTACGCTAACGCGATGATTGATGTCTTCATCACAGGTTGCGTTGCTATTGATCATAGATCCCACATACTTGAACTTTTCGCACTTGGGAAGCACTGTTCCATTCAAATAAATGTATGGAATATGCCTGAGTGGATCAGAGAACGGGCAGCACACGTACTCTGTCTTTTTTTAACTAATGCGATACCCATTTTCCTCGAAAACGTACACCCACATATTAAGTGCTCGTTGCAGGGATGTAGGATCCTCACTTATGATGGCTCCATCATCAGCAAAAATAACTAATGTACCTTGGGGTCCGTCACTTTACTTTCAAGTAGATAGTCAAGGACTGTAATAAAGAGCAAAGGACTTAAAACGCTTCCCTGGTGTACCCCGACTTTGATTGGGAACTCTTCGGTTACTCCAGCCTAGCATCTTACTCTTGTCTTTGCTCTTTCGTACATGTCCATGATCATCTGTACATAGGTTTCTGGAACCCCTCGATGTCTTAGCGCCACCCATATCAGATCTCGTGGTTGTCTGTCGAATGCCTTTTCAAAGTCAACCAATACAATATGGAAATCCTTTAAGGAATCACGATGTTTTTCCATTATGATCCTTATACTTTGGATTGCATCTGTCGTTGACTTACCCGCGACGAACCCGCACTGATCATCAGATAGCCGTATTATTTTTCGCAGTCGGCCACCTAATAATACCCGCTCAACGATCTTAAAGGTGTGTGACATCAGCTTAATCGAACAGTAGCTATCACAGTTTCGTATATCGCCCTTCCCTTTGTATACAAGGAGAAGGTAACTTTCCCTCCATTGATTCGGCATTGGATCACCTTTCACAAATTTGGAGATGAGAATTCTGAGCTATCCGAACCCCGGAGTATTTGACCGCCTCACTAATTTCTTCGACTGTAAAGCAGGCCATACACCATTCAATTCGATTGTAAACTGAGTTGTCAACTGAATTGATACTTGGCCACACACTACATCAACTGAATTGAAAGACTTTGCTTCAACTGCCAAAAATATTATTTCTTTGGAGTGGTACGACGCGACGTAAAAAAACACACAACGAGCGCATGTGCAGACGATTTGACAATGAATATCTACTAATTCTTAAATTTGACAGCTAGTCAAATGACTTGCCCACACACAGTTCAATTGAGTTGAAAGACTTGCCAGTCTTTTGATTTTTCTTCAACCAACTCGTCAGCCATCAAACTGATCAATTGACAAAGCCACACACGGGTTGATTTTACTGTGATTTTACTGAGTTGATGATTGATGATTTTGTCGTCATCCACAAGAAGCTAGCCATGAGCATTGTTAATGAACTTTAGCGAACGAATCTCCTGAGCATTCCCCCTTTTTATGCGGCTATTTTGAAGATGGTTGCGCTCTTGGATGAAAGTCTGCGATAAAAAGAATATAAATACAGTCGAGGGCGTATTCAGAAATTATATTGGAAAACTCTAGGTTTTTTTCGTCTGCAAGCCTCTGTGAACAACCATTTTTCGATCTCTAAATAATAATAACATTTTCTAAGCCCTATATTCAACTAAAAAGCATTCGCTCGTAGATCGCGCATTTACTGCCTGGCATCAATCACGGGATTCTCTTTAGAAAATACGCTTCAGTAGGTCTAGTTGAACTTATTTCGATATTAGTTTAGAACTTAGAAAGTAGTTTTTCTTTACATTATTCATAATCGTACATTTTTTTCTTTTTCTTTTTTATTTACATATTTTAACCATTAAAAATCAAAATTTATTATAAAATAAAAAAATAAATATCAGTTCAAGAAAAGCATGCAGACGATGCGTGCGACAATGCGGCACATTTGATAGTTTGGCGAATCGATACGTAAGAATTTGTTTTATTTTCTATTTTTTTTTTTAATTTACTTAACTTTTTCGTTTAATATTCGTTAAATAATATAATTTATTAATGAAAATTCTAAAAAGAAAAAAAAATCAATATTAATGCTACGCTGCTGTGGCTGTATGTTGTTATGTTTATAATTTCTTTGTTTTGAAACTTTTTTTTTTTTGTTTAATTTTTTTGTTTCTCTTTAAAATTTAGAATTTACAATTTATGAACCTGGTCTCAAATTTTTGTAATTAATAAACAAAAGTGTAATACTCATTAGAAAGTTATTAGAGAGAGAGAAAGAAGAGACAAACAGTAAATTTGTTGATCCCGAAACGATTCTAACTACACAAGAAAAAGGTTTATAAAATTATTCTTTCTTTCTTTTGTTGTTGCTTTGTTTAACTTAAGCACTTGATTTTTTTCTTTTTTTGTAAATTTTCCGTTTCTTTGTTGAAACATGTCCTTTTTTTGTATAGTTTTAATATTACCATCCTAATCGATTGCTTTTTTGAATAAAATTGTATTTTGTTTGAAAAAAAAAATTCTAAAAAAAACAAAAGATATTGTTAAGACGAAAAACACAAATTTGCCGTTTATTGCCGTACAAATTTTTTACACAATGCGATTTGCACTTAGATTTAATTTTTGAAACGCACAACAGCACAGTATGCAGAGGTAAAACTTAAAAATGTGTAAGCTTGTTGCTTGAAAAAAGAATAGACTGGGGTGAGTCCTAGCTGATTTCAGGAACTGCTAATACAATACGGTTAATGGTTTGTTGTAGACATATAGTTTTTTGCCTGCATGCATGGTAGTCTTTTATGATTATGATTATGATTTTTAATATCCCTTCCAGTATTTAAATACCGTATTTCTTTTGTTGAGTCCGACACAAATGGCATGGAAAGATTTGCCGCAGATTCCTTTGCAAGAAATCCAATCAGCATTGTTATCAGTGATTGGGCAGTTGATGATATGGTGAATGGGTGAATGGAATTGATGGCACAGTGACACAGAGCACGATACGAGTATTAACTACAGATCTATACAAAAATTGAACGAGAACACTTTTAGCAAAGTCAGATGAAAGTAAGGCGTGTGTCGGCACTTGAACTCAGACAGTAGGTCACTTGGTCGAATTAATTGCAAATTGGTAGAGAAGTGAGCGGCACTTGGGGGCAGGAGAAAATAAAAAACAGGTCTGAGCGAATGGACAGTTGGATCTTTAAATGGCTCTTTGTGTACCTGTAAGACAAGACATGAGTGCTACGTAGAAAGGTACCATTTTTTTTTAATATTTGTGCGCACTCAAGGGGCTATAAATACCCTTAACATGTTTACACACAGTGCAGGCGTTGGAAAGGATAGACAGTGAGAGAACGATTTGGTGTAGTGGTTTGAAGCTCGGTTGTTTGTGCTTCAGACATATTCCGGGGGTGGCGTCCAGATAACTGGGGAGATTTTTGTTATTTTTTGTCTTTGCTTCTGATATACAGTATTTTTTTTTTTTCGATAACCAATGTCATTGGCAAATCATCATCAACAGCGAACAATTTTCCAGCCATATGACCAAGCTACTGCCAGTGTTATGCCTGATGAGGTAGAAGTACATCCAGCTAATACAACTAATAATCGTTCTATCTAAAACACTCGCAATCCATTTCGAAAAAGCCCCACCAACACCATGGACTTGGAGCTTGTGAAAGAGGGCACTTTGCCACAGACTGTTGAAGCTTTAGATATATCTACATTCACCATAGTGATGAATGCACTTGATCCAATCTTGTTCCGTGGAACGCTGTTGTCATAAGCCATACTGGCGGTCATTGACAAGACGATTTCTTTCGACATAACTCATAAGGGGGTGATTCATAATGCTTTCCATGACCTTAGAAATTTGATCTCGGAAAAGACGCACCCATAACGCTGAAATAGTAGCCCGAGATGCATGCAAACGCCTTTGAATTCTGCTCTTGAATGGCTGGAGATTAAAAGTTTTTTTATAAAGATGTTTCTTGAGAAGCAATTCCAAAGTTGACTAGTTCTGTAATGATAGTAAAATTGATAAATAGATGCTCGCGCTGTTACCAGGTCAACATGAAATGATGTTTGTGGCCACGCCCATATATCGTACAGGAACTGCAACAAATAGAGATCTATTGTGCCAGGGGCCAACTTTAGATAGCCGGAATTCTACTCTCCTTCTGAAAGCAATAACTACAGCCGCGAAGAAGTTCCTTAAGTCTATCGGAGATATGATCTCAGAGCTGCACGCTCGCATGGTATGGTTCTGCGGTTCGTCCTCTTCTAGACAAAGACGGCAGGTGATATCCTCTGAGATTCCCATTTTGTTGAGGTGGTATTTTAGATGGCAGTGTCTGGTAAGGAAGCTCACAAGTGATTTTTATATAGTTTCTGATGTATTTAAGGATATTTTAATTGCCTTTATGGAAAGGTCGGACCAGCTTTTAGTTTGTCTCAGACCTTGGGAGTTATTCCAGTAGGAAATGCACATGTTGCCTTCCTAACTGTTAAGGGTATATTTAAAAGCAGAATCAGATATTCTGCAAAAGGAGTTTGGTCCAATGAACAACTCAGAGGAACCAGGGGAGGCCCGCAGTTTCATAGCCGTCAACGCCTACGTAGCCCGGTACCCAGCGCAGTTTTACTTTGTTGTACTGCCACAATAGTAGTAGCAAATATATTTTTTTTATGTCAAAAGAGCTTAGTTATTGCTTTTTTAATGAGATCAGTATCAAGTATCAAATATATTTTAATTGACCTATCTCGGCAATAGTGTGTTTTAATGAGTGTTTAATAGTCTAATCTATTTTTTTCCAAAGCTGTAAATAATTTGTACAGAACTTTCGTAACCCAACTTATAAAAATTCGCCACTATTTGGTATAAATTGTGGACGAATACATACTGGCTCTTAGACTGAAGATTACCCCCAAAAGATTATATCCTGATTTGCTATAGCTTTGTCACAGTTAACACATAACATGTCTTGTAAAAATTAAATGTTCCTTATTCCTTTAAACTATTTATTTATATATTTGTTAATAATGGCGTGGCACATACTATTTTGATTAAAACAAATATCAAAAATAATGTTCATATGTATATCTTGGTGTAAAAGTTTATATTTTCTTATTAAAAGCTAAAAACTGAATATAATTTGATAATCTATTTTCTAAATTGAATTTAATAACCGTCTTTCAGGTGATAATGACATGGAAAGCAGTATTCACTTGGAACCTAATCAGACAATTGAGAATCGAGGTGACAAGAGCTACTTGATTGTGTGGCACGTTAGTCAACGCTAGAGACAACCATTTTTTTACACCACCCTGCCACACACTATTCCCATTAAAAAAAAAACAGAACGACCCTTATATTTAACACCCGACTTTAATATTAACAATTTAATAACAAGAAAAAAAACTGAGTAATTAGTTTTATAGTGACAAAAAAAAACTCAGCAACTATACAGTAAATAGTTGTGGGAAAAATTGCTTTAACATTTATTTAAGACAAAAAATAAAATAAAAATTGCTAATAACATTAAAGATAACCGCTAAAAAATGAAAGAAATTTATATATGTATATGCAATTCTTTTGATTTAGGTTTTTTGTTTTCTTTTTTGTAAAATATGTTTTCCCCTTTATTTTTAAATTTATAAGTCATTTGTTTAAAAACAAGAAGCAAAGAGTAGCGAAGTGATCACTTGTTTTTTGCATTGCAAGTTACTCTTTATTTTTTAATTTAACCAATATTTTAAATAATTTGGAAACTAACATAAAAAGACATTTTTTATAAAAAAAAATAATAAATTTAGTTTATTTTTGTTTTTATTTTGAATGAAAATTTAAAATTGTATATTAATGAATTTTAAAACAAAGAAGAGAAGTGAAAACAAAAGGCCAAGTGTGCACATCTTGTAATGATTTATGTTCCCCTTTTTGTACAATTATTTTTCCTCAGCTCTTTAAAGTAAAATGAATGTTTATACCTTTATTTTTTGTTTTGTTATTTTTAGTTATTGTTTATTTTTAAGATTGTCCCCTAAGATATTTATTAAAAAGAAAAGAAAAACAAAGTATTTATTAAAACTATAACTCTCTGTTTTATTTGTGCTTTGCCTAACAATTTTGTATAAAGGGGTGTAACCTGCCTACGAGACTAAAGTCATTGAATTTTTTTTTTTTGTAGTGTGATTAGAAAACCACATCACAAAACATTTTTTTAAGAATTTAATGAGTTTCAAGTGTCTTGCGTAATTATTTATCTAGCCCTCGGGCAGAATTAATAATTTTGACCAGGATTGAGTCCAATATATTAGGTGCGCAACTAAGTTATCGCTGTTCTTTTTTCTTTTTGATGAAAATGCAACTTTATTGTGAAAAAATGGTTACAAATGAATCATTCAAAGTATTGCCCATCGCTAGCTACAACTTTTTCCCATATTTCTGGCAGAGCTCGAATACTGTTACGGTAAAAGTGTTTATCTTTTGAGGCTATCCAAGAATCAAGCCATTTTTTGATGTCTTCATATGAGCGGAACTGCTGATCAGCCAGACCATGAGCCATCGAACGGAACAACTAATAATTGGACGGCGCAATATCTGGGGAATATGGCGGGTGGGGTAGGACTTCCCGTTTGAGTGTTTCCAGGTTAACGTGAGGCCGAGCGTTGTCATGCTGTAGAATCACTTTTTCGTGCCTCTGCTCGTATTGTGGCCTTTTTGGCGCAGTGCTCGGCTCAATCGCATCAATTGAAGTCGATACCGTTCCCTAGTGATGGTTTCGTTGGTTTTCAACAGTTCATAATAAATAACACCGACCTGGTCCCAACAAATACACAGCATAACCTTCGCAGCGTAAATATTCGGCCGAGCCGACGACGTAGAAGCGTGACTTTCTTCTCCTTGGATTGCTGTAAAGAATCCATTTTTCATTACCCCTCATGGTGCGATGAAGAAGCGTAGAATACTATTACAGCTCTTTCACAGTGAAAAGGTTATGAAAATAGATTCGTACTACGTCTGAAGAATAAAACGGCAATCGTCGAAAAGCGACAAACGCTAACGAGAATAAGGGTGATTATTTGGCACAAAATCAGACATTTACACACAACCAAAAGTATATGACGCCAAAACAAAATCACTAATGTGTCAAAACCGTTTGTTTACCATATGTCTAAGCTCGGCTCATGACGTTTTGGATATGTCAAAATCGACCACCACTTACTGCTGGAGCCATCTATTGACAAACAGCGAGAACTTAGTTGCGCACCTAATACAAGACTACGCTTTTCACTTTTTGAACTTGAAATGGAGGGCAGCAGATCCTCCATTTACTAATTACTTGCTCTAAAGCCAACCTGGAATAAATGGAAATCTTTTCAAAGTCAAAGATTTTTATTGTAATAGTAAAATATGTAAGAAAATATATCCTTGCGGCTCTACCTTGAGAACGATTCATGATACGAGAAATATCAACGAACCTTTTTTATACAATAAAGAATTTTATTTTGAAAAATAAGCACCTTAAAGGTTCTTTTATAAAATCGACATCGTCCGAGAAATCAACGAAAAACTTCATTTCGGTCTAATTTCTCGAAGATGGCACGCAAACCCTGCAGTTGGTACTCGTAGACAGTAAACAAATATCATCGGGCCTATTTTATTAAGAATTTTATCCTGAGCAATAAACTTCTTGAATTTATGAACGTATCAATGAAAAACTTCATTTCGATCACATTACTCAAAGATGGCGCCCAACGCAAAACCTTGCAGTTGGTACTCATACATACACACACGTTCAATGGTCCCCTAATCCTTCATGGTGGTCGCGGGGGTAGGATGCTCAGGTCCTTCTCGATCCTCCGCCATTGACTCCAACTCATAAGGAGGAATTCTTAGACAGCTCCAGGAGAGATGTCGGAATGGATCCAACCATCTATTTCTAGGCCTTTCGAGGGGTCGCCTACCTGATGGCACGTCTTGGAAGCCGGTCTTGCGGCACACATATTACGTGACCAAACCATCGAAGCATAGATCGTTCCGTTCGAAGAAAAAGCTACTCAACATTGAGCGCCTTGCGTATTATGGTGTTGAGCACTAGATCCCTACGAGTTATTTCAGCCACCCTCTGAAGAAAACTCATTTCAGCAGCTTGTATCTGCGATCTTATTCAGGGTTATCGTGAATAAGTTTTCCCCCGAACAAAAATTAGGTATCTTCAAAAATAGAGAAAAGAATCATCAGGAAAAAATTATATATCGCAATTGCATTGAAAACTCTCCTGACTTGTCATTCATGATACCTATTTCTTTTCCGCGGAATTATTTCCTCTTTTTTGAAGATACCTAATTCTTGTTCGAGGGAAAATTTATTCACGATTACCCTGAGTCTTTCGGTCACTACCCAAATTTCATGACCATAGGTGAGAGATGGAACATACACCGAGTTAAAAACCGATAGTTTAGCTTAAACACTAAGTTCAGCCTTCCTTGACTAAGCTCTTTCAAAATTGATCCAGCCTGACCAATTCTACAGGATAACTAGGCATTGCTCTTCCCATCACTCGTGAATAAGATCCCGAGGTAATTAAAGTTATCCACCTGCTTCAATGGGAGCTAACATGCAAGGTGCATTGAATTGGTGTTCTGGAAACAACCATTACTTCCGATTTGTTCAGGTTTATCCTCATTCCAGCATCATCACAAACGGCTATAAACCTTTCGAGTGCGGGCTGAAGCTTGAGAGGTTTGAAAGGACCCAAGGATAACCAAATCTTCCGCAAAGAGCAGATGACTAATCCTAAAGTCTCCTTTAGAAAATTGTCCGCCACGGCTTCGCTGTAACATCCAGTCCATATATACAATGGAGAGGAGAGGTGACAAACGCACCCTTGGCGGAGTCCAACGCCGACAGTGAAAGGTATTGATTTAACCGGTTTTTCCATAGTTATTATATAAAGACTGAATCGCCCTTAACAGGGAACCATAAATCCCATACTCCTGCAAAACACTCCAGAGTTTGCCTCGAGAAACCCTATCATATGCTTTCTTCCACAAAACAAGTGTAGACAGGTTTAGCATAATCCCAGGCCTTCTCAAGAACCATTCTGAAAGTGAATACTCGTAACTGGTCGGTTGTGTTTCTACTAGGACGAACCGCATTGGTCATCCTCCAAACTGTCCTTAACCACAGCTCTGGAACGCGTTTTTAACACCTTAGCAACGACTTCTCGCGAAACTACTCATGGTACTCGTAGGCAACTTAATATGTTCTTTGCAGACTAACAAAAAACGATTATGACCACTAATATTTCCTTCATCCGAATTCGTACGTTCTCAGTGTTAGATTAGGCGACCATATGGGATCTCGCCCACGCAAGGAATTAGCTGCCACAAGTAAAACATACATACATCCTCCAATATGAAGCGCGAACATTTCTACCGCGCTACCATTTGGTAACGAGGGTGTTACTCGTACACACAATTTTTAAAACAAATGCAGAAGTAAATAATCACAGAGATTCAGAAAATGGACGTGTATTTTTTCTTTTGTTCCACGTTTAAATATATGTATATCTTATGGATTGACATGGGTTCTCGCACACCTGTTACTAATCACTCACGGCCTTATGAGTGTACAAATGGATTTCACTGTAAAGTGTTGTGTTATGGCTTTAACTAAACAAAAAAACAATATTGGGTGAAAAGGCAATTCGAATCGCATAAGGAAGAGCAATTAATTCGCCAATGCGTTGAATTTCACTGTTGCCCATGTGACCATTTGAATTTGCGATTAAAAAACTGACAAAAGTTAAAGCTTATTACATCAATTCAATCGTTGCGATTGTTTAGTCGCCAATGCCGTGAAAAACAGTGCACTCTTATTTCTTTGCGATCTAATAATCACGCGGTTAACATTTGCTGCTGCGCGTATTGTTATTTCTACAGCGACCAAATAAAGACCCCGTCCGTCGGCGTTATCGAAATCAATGATGGAATAGCAATCGCTTGTTCGATGCAGGAACATCAAGAATGGCAACGACCTTATAAGCAGCGTATTCTTACAAATTAGGGGTATTTTATTCGTGTAAAAATGTCTCGCGCTTTAAAATAAGTTCGTATAAAAGGCCTGTCGACGTTTTTGTAATGCTTCAAAAAGATTAGCACGCATGCTTAACTTTTACAACAGAACCACCGACGTGAACCTTCCTCAGAAGTAAGTACAGAACCTTTCAACTCTTCTCAGGATATTGGCTCTTATATATCCGTATTTCGGAGCATGGTTTGTTTTCTTCTTTTTTGTAATTTTTCTAGCAGTGTATTACAAATTTATATATTCTTTTCATTGCTGCAAATCATAAGGTAATAACTATTTAAATCGAAAAATGAAAACTAAATTTATAATAGGTTAGGTTAGGTTAGGTAGATGGGTGCCTTGTGACAAAGAGTCACTGCTCACTCAGACCAACAGTACGGGTCCATTGTGCCCAATCATTTAACCCTGGAAACGCTGTAAAAAAAATCCGCCGTTAGAACCACCCAGAAAGTAATATGAAACTCAGGAGGTCCGCTAGCTCAACACTACCCAAATCCTCCAGCTCCGAGATGAAGTAACCACCAATAGTCCTCATCCTTCTGACGGATAGGGCAGGACAGTCACACAACAGGTGACGAACAGATTCAATTTCTTCTACGTCCCTGCAACTTTTGCAATAGTCATTATGCAGCACACCGAGTCGCTCCGCGTGAACGCCAATGGCACAATGTCCGGTAATTATGCCAGAAATGACCCGTGCGTTATAACGACTAGGTTTTACCAGAGAGGTTGATCTCTTCTTGCTGTAGGCCGGCCATAGTGCCCTGGCCGTTGCGCATTTTTCCAGATGAACCCAGCGTCTGTTTGCCTGATCGGTGGCTTCATCCTCTATTTTTTTCCGCAAGGAACTGATTGGGGTTGCTACAGAGGGGAGGGCCCGCGATAAGTGCAGCGCCAACCCTTTCCTAGCAAGCTCGTCAGCCCTTTCGTTACCTTCGAAATGCATATGCCCTGGTACCCAGCAGAGGGTCACCGCATTGGCTCTAGATATCTCGTTTAAGAGTGATTTACAGCTTCTCACGAGCCTCGACCTAATTACGGCAGAGTCCAGAGCCTTAACGGCTGCCTGGCTGTCTATATAGACAGTGATCGTTTTACCAACGTTATTACTTTCGCGTATAATTTCAGCAGCCTGTATAATGGCTGCGACCTCAGCCTGGAAGACGCTGCAGTGGTCGTTTATTCTAAAGGAGCAGTTTATTCCTAGGGCCTCACAATAAACTCTGGCTCCCGTGCCAACGTCCATCTTAGAACCGTCGGTATAGAAAGCCAACTCCTTTTTCTTCATGGTTCTTCGATTCTTCCAGTTTACTCTATTGGGAATTCTTGTAGTGAATCTCCTTTCAAATGCTAGCATCGGGTTTGCGTGATCAGTTCCCGTCAATCCGCTGGTAATCCCCCATCGGGACAGAATGGAGGCATGGTCGTAAAGGCTTGATGACCACAACCGGCCTTCTCTCAGTCTTACAGTGGTTTTAGCCGCCAGACTGCTGCAGTATATGTCAAGCGGAATGAAACTAAACATGGTTTCCATTGAATAAATTTATAATAAGAAGCGATCTCATATAATACTTAATTACAAGGAAAAAAATACTTATTTGAAATTCTCTGTTTTTTTTTTTCTATAAATTTTATATTTTGGACAAATTGAAAGTTTTATTGTGCGCAAATATACAATAATAAAAGTAAAGTTAAAGTGATAATTTTATAAATATATATAAATATATTTTTCTCCGGAAAATTTTAGAGATATATATACATATATACAAAAAAATTGTATTTATATTATATAATATTTACTTTTTTTTTTAAATTATATATGCAAAACATAATTTAATACATATTTTAGAAAAAAGAAAGAAAATGTATAAAACCGGAAAGAAAATGTATAACAATAGAGAATTTTAAAACTATTATTCTAATAAAGTTAATCTATAACGCAATTTGTTTTTGTACATAGAAAAATTAAATAATAAAATCAATGGGAAAAACATATTCTAATGAAATATTCGTGATTAAGTACCAAAATCAACCGAACATGAAGTAGCAGCAGGCCTTAATATTCGATCGTACCTAATATTGTTATTTGTTACTTACTTACTTACTTAGATGGCACTACAGTCCGTGGTGGACCTGGGCCTCAACCAACAAACCTCTCCAGCCAGCGCGCTTACGAGCCAGCTACCTCCAGTTGCGCACACCAAGTTGGTTGAGGTCCCCCTCCACTTGTTTGCGCCACCTACCGCGAGGTCGTCCTCTACTGCGCCGTCCATCCGGGGTGGATTCGAAGACTTTCTTAGCGGAAACGTTGGGCTCCATCCGCTCTAAACGACATTGTACCTTCTCCTCCACTCACCGTCTATGCAGACGGGACCAAAGATCGCTCGAAGAACTTTTCTCTCGAAATAACCAAGGGCATCCTCATCCGGTTTTATCAAAGCCCATGCCTCTGCGCCATACAATACGACTGGGATGATTAGTGTCTTATATAGAGTTACCTTAGTAGTTCGAGATAGGGCTTTGCTACTCAATTGCCGTTTTAGCCAATAGAAACAACGATTGGCAAGAGTAATTCTTCGTGTGATCTCCCTACTGACGTCATTTGCGGAGCTGACCATAGAGCCTACGTAGACAAAATTCTTTACTACCTCAAAATTATATCTGTCTATTGTGGCGTTCTGTCCAAGACGCCGATGTTGGGTGCCCTTTTTTGTAGACAGCATATATTTTGTTTTGCTTTCATTGACTGCTAGAGCCATCTTTGCTGCCTCGATGTCAATACTCGTAAATGCCCCATTGACGGCCCGCTGAGTTTTTCCGATTATGTCAATGTCATCGGCATAAGCGAGTAGTTGTACAGACTTGTAAAAGATTGTACCTCCGGTGTTCGCTTGTGAGTTTCGTACAATTCTCTCAAGTACTATGTTAAAGAGATCGCATGATAGCGCGTCGCCGTGTCTAAGACCTTTCCTGACATCAAACGGTTCGGTGATGTTCTTACCGACTTTGATGGAGCAGCGAGAGTTCTCCATCGTCATTCTGCACAAACGACGAGCTTGGTAGGGATGCTAGGACTAGACATGGCTCTGTATAACTCGTCTCTATACACGCTATGATATGCAACTTTGAAATCGATAAAGAGGTAGTGCGTGTCGATTTTATATTCATGGGTCTTTTCCAAGATGTGCCGTAGTGTGAATATTTGGTCAATGGTGGACTTTCCAGGCCTGAAACCGCACTGATAAGGACCTATCAGGTTATTGACGATCGGTTTTAGGTGTTCACATAATACGGCAGACAGGATCTTATATGCGATGTTAAGGAGACTTATACCTCTGTAATTGGCGCAGTTTAGAGGGTCTCCTTTCTTCAGGATCGGGCAAACGATGCTGAGGTTCCATTCATACTTACCAACTCATGTCCTCCTGTCTAGAAAAGTTCAGCGGCAAGGCCGTCGGCTCCAGCAGCTTTTTTGGATTTTGAGTTTAGATATCGCTATCCTCACTTCATTCTGATTGGGTTGACGGGAATCTTGGCTATCATCGTCACTGTTGAATGGCTCATTCTGCTGACAGTGGAGTATTGGTCATCATCGCAGTTTAAAAGTCTACAGAAGTGTTCCTATCTTCAGCACCGACTGCGATTCTACGACTATGTTGCCATTTTTGTCCCTGCAGACTTCTGTTCTGGCTTTGAAACCCTGGCATGTTCTTTTTACCGTTTGGTAAAATTTTCGAACATCATTCCTGCAATAAAGTCTCTCAATTTCCTCGATCGAGCGCTTCTCGTGCTCTTTTTTCTTCTTTCTGAAAAGTTGATGTTCCTCTTTTCTCCTGCTCATGTAGAGCTCGTAAGCAGCTCTGGTCCTTCTATGCAGCTCCGCTTTGTACGCCTCTTGTTTAGCTGGATGTGCTTGCCGGTATTCCTCATCAAACCAAGGGTTTCGTTGTGATGGCCGAGAGAAACCCAGTACATCAGAGGCAGTATCTCTGATGGCTTGTTGGCAACGCTGCCACTGGTCTTCCGCATTTGCTGCTGGCGACATAGGACTTAGATTAAGATTAAGAGAAACTCGATCGGCAAAGGCTCTGGCGTTTCGCCCCGCCGCAAAGTCAATTAGCCTGAGTCCGTTGTCGGATGTGATGTCGTGCAGGCTGTGCTTTCCGACCACGCTACTAAAGACGTCTTCTCTTCCTAGTCTTGCGTTAAAATCACCTAGGATAATTTTAACGTCGTGGCTAGGATATTGCTCATACGTCTTGTCCAAGAGCTGGTAGAAGTCATCCTTTGTCGCGTCGTCCTTCTCCTCGTGAGGGGCGTGTATATTTTTGTTACTAATAAGCCAAAGTCTCGACGTGATGACTTTTGGATATAAGTGAAGGGGCATGAATTTTGGCAACCTTTAGAGTATTTCGTGAACTACAGCTGTAAGAAGAGTAATGCCTTTATAAGCGTGATCAAATACTACCTTGCATTCGGCCTGTCCTTCCTGACAAAGTAGGTTTTTTTTTTTTTTTTTTAGGTTGCGCCAGGGATGTGTAATCTTCATAGATACTAATAGCCCGAGTGCTACTAGCATGCACGATTCGCAAACCTTAGTAATCGATTTCAGGAATACGCCTACGTACTAAACACACACCCTTCACACTTCTACCACTCTCCCCGCGGGACTGCCGTTAGGTATTACTTCGCGGGGCTGGTCAGCAATTTATGCTGTACTTTCTGCTTCTCGACGTATTCGTTCTTGAATTCGAAGCTGCATTTGCACATGCGTAATAAACGCGCAAATTTCCATCCATTTTTCCTCAGATTGTACCATATGATCTATGAGGAATGGGGGACTGGGAGTTCGTTTTTCCAGTTTTCAAATCGCCTACAGTAGAAGACTGCATGCTCCGTATCTTCCTCCTGGTCTGGACATTCTGGACACAACGGAGAGCTATCGTGTCCAAACCGGTAAAGATATTTGCGATAACCTCCATGGCCAGACAGGAACTGCGTGAGGTGGTAGGTGCAGTTCCCATGTGCTCGGTTTATCCAAATGTCGATGGTGGGGATTAATTTATAGGTCCATCTGCCTTTAACCGCATTATCCCATCGATCTTGCCACACAGCTCTTGAAGCTGCTTTTTCTTCTTTTATAACCCTTCTTCTTTCGCTAGCCTCTTGATGGCTCGAGCCTCTCTGATTGTAGATTCTCTGCATCTCGTTCGCGAGGATGTCGATAGGAACCATTCCTGCTATGATAAAGGCTGCTTCGTCAGAGATAGTTCTTAAACCACTGATGGTCCTTATAGCGCAGAGTCTGTAGGCTGATGTAAGTTTCCTCCTTGTTTCTTTGGTCGCGAGAGCCCCCGCCCAAACCGTAGCCACATAAAGAAGGACTGAGCTGACAACTCTGGATAGTAGGATCCTCCTAGCGTATCCAGGTCCTCCAATGTTGGGCATTATCCTTGAGAGTGCTGCCTGAAGTCGTGACGCTTTTTTGCTCGAATCATCAACATGCTGTTTAAACCGCAGTCTATTGTCGAGCATTACTCCTAAGTATTTGATTGCTTCTTTGGATCTGATGATTTGGGTTCCAACCTGTACATTCATATATTCCACAGATTTCCGACTGGTTTTTAGAACAGCTTCAGTTTTGTGGTCAGCTAATTCTAAACCGGCGGATCCTAGCCAGCTTTTGATTTGACTGATTGCCACATTTGTAGCTGATTCTACTTCACTGATTTGTTTTGCTACTGTAACAACAGCGATGTCGTCAGCAAATCCAATTATATTCACTTTAGGTGGCAGTGGTAGTCGTAAAACTCCGTCGTACATTATGTTCCATAGTAATGGGCCCAGCACCGATCCTTGCGGGACCCCAGCTGTAACATCGTAGTACTTCACTCCTTCGTCGGTATCATACCTCAGTTTCCTGTTGGTAAAGTAGCTCGCCATTATCTGCAGCAAGTAAGATGGTGTATCCATCCTATCAAGCGATCTTCTTATAGTGGGCCAGTCTGCCGAATTAAATGCGTTTTTGACATCTAGCGTCACTACTGCACAGTATTCCTTGGTGCCGTATCGCCATCTTTCACCTTCAATTGCTTCCGCTGCTATATTAACTACAGCTTTAATGGCGTCAATTGTTGAGCGAGACTTTCGGAATCCGAATTGCTGGTTGGACAAAGCCCCTTTCTCCTCCGCTATTGTGAGCAATCTGTTGTAAATGATTCGCTCCAGGATCTTTCCCATTGTGTCCAGTAGGCATATCGGGCGATACGACGATGGGTCTCCTGGGGGTTTGTTTCCTTTTGGCAATAAAACGACATGTTGCAGTTTCCATTGCTTATGGAAAATTCCTTCTTCTAGGCACTTTTGCATTGTTGCAATAAAGATGTCTGGCCTTTTTTGAACAGCGGCTTTCACTGCTTTGTTAGGGATGCCGTCAGGTCCGGGCGTCTTGTTGTCACCTATCTTTCTGGATGCGATTGTCAATTCCTCTATTGTAATCACTGGAATTACCTCTGTAAAGTTTTCTCTGGTGATTGCGCACATAGTAGATGCTCTCCTTGGAAAAAGATGTTCTACTATTGACTTCAGCATTAACGGGCATGTTATCTGCGGGGAGTTGCCGCCCTTAAGCTTTCTCATCACCATCCTATACGCCGTGCCCCAAGGGTCTACGTTAGCTTCATCGCAGAGCTGCCTGAAACATCTTGCTTTGCTCTCCTTGATAACTCTGCTTAACTGTTTTCGCGCCAGCTTAAAGGACGATAGGTACTCCTGAAAGTTGGGTGTGTTTCGCGATCTTTGTACTTTGCGTCTTGCCCGTAGACACTCTGCTCTAAGTACCCTGATCTCATCGTTCCACCAGTAGCAAGGCAGGCGTCTTCTACTTGAGGCCCTCCTGGGCATTGATGCATCGCACGCCATGTTGATGGACTGGGTGAGGTGGCGAGCTGAATTTTCTGCCGATCCTTGGACTAGCGTGAAGGTGTCAACCACTTCCGCGAATGTATCTTTGTCGAAGAACTTATCCTGCCATTTCGGACCAGTCGATCGCGGGCGGTGAGTGCTTCTGGCGTTACCGATGTCAATTATAACAGCTTGGTGGTCACTGTGGGTATAATCTTCACTGACTCTCCATTTAATTCCCCGCAGGATGGAGTTACTCGCTAACGTGATATCAATTATTGAGCCCATGCCTGCTCTGCGGAAGGTGTTAGCCTGACAAAGTAGGTATCTCAATCCTTTTTGCGTCTCCCTGTCAGTATTTGTAATCGACTATGGCCTAAACTGAATATCTTCTTAACTTCATATCTGTAGTCTGCGCGATCCCAATTCAAGGTAAAATCAGAATTTTCATTCTACCCTCAAAGTAACGGTATTTTACTTAAGGACATTCTTAAGAAAAAAAATCGATTTCCTCGAAAATGTCTCAAACAATTATTTTTAATTTCTTATTTAAATTGGTTTAGATTTACCAGGTTTTGAAAAAAAAAAACAAATGGTATAACGGTACTTTAGTTATTGGCCGATTTTTGAAAATCCGCTATTTTTCAGTCGATTTGCGAAATGGCATAGCAAGTTTTGGGAAGTTTTTGAAGCACTATTGGATTCAAATAAATGTCTGGAAAAAGGCCTGAGTGGATCAGAGAACGGGCAGCACGAGTTCTCGGTCTTTTTTGAACTAATGCGGTGCCCATTTCCCTCCAAAACATTCACTTATACCTCAAGTGCTCATTGCAGGGACGTAGGATATTCACTTATGATGGCTCCATTGTCAGCAAAGAATAACTGGTGTAGTTTGGGGTGCATCACTATCTTCAAGCAAACAGTCAATAAAAAGCAAAGGACTTAAAATGCTTTCCTGGTACACCCCGACTTTGATTGGAAACTCTTCGGTTACTCCAGCGGCCTCATATATGTCCATGATCATCTGGACATATGTAGGTTTCTGGAACCTTTCGATGCCTTAGCGATACCCATTATCTCTCGTTTACTCTCATTACGACTGATATTGAAAATATATTTTGATAAATAAATTCTGAACATGGAAGTCATACGAGTATATGGCTTTCAGTACTAATCTATTTATTACATGGAATGGAAAAAGGAAATTCCGGCTAAGCAATTGATCTAGGTTCGACAAATATCATTTTATAATAAAAAATGCTTATTTTCGGCCAATTAAAACGTCAAATGATCGTTATGGAACAAATGGTGTGTACAACATTCGTTTTCAAATACGTTGCAAAAGCAATTTGATGCATATGAATGGCATTGATCTTGGGATGGTTTGGCGCCAAGACATTTCAAACCGTTTGACAGTTGTCAAGTAGTTTTTGACGTTTCCAAAAATAGAATTCAAGACAGCTGATTGTCAAAATTTTCACCAAAACTTCAACCAACTTCAGATTCGTTTAATTATTCCTGCGCCTACTTCAGTCATGAAACGTTTTTTGAATATTTTTAACCAACCCAAGTGTAACGTCGTCGGTATGATCCACATCGGAGCATTGCCAGGTATGAATTTCATTTTACACGAGAAATACTAACCTAATGTGCTTTAAGGTACACCGAAGTATGCCGGCAATTTCAATGAAATCATCGATAAAGCAAAGCATGAGGCGAATGTGTACGCTAAACGTAAACTGGTGTGTTGTAAAACTTTCGTTTTGTTGTAGAAAATTCTGAAATAATACCTATTATAGGACTCAGTGCTGATTGAGAATATGCACGATGTGCCCTACGTTCAGGATAAACACTTAAAACCAGAAACTATCGCTTGCATGTCTCGAATTGCCACAGAAATTCGAAAAGTTATTCCAAACCAAATGCCTTGTGGTGTACAGGTGAGCAATAGAGTTGCCAGGATTAAAGTGAAATGTTTACGAATACTTCTTTAGGTGCTAGCCTGTGGCAATAAACAAGCTCTAGCTATAGCCAAAGCCTGCGATCTGCAGTATATCCGAGCAGAAGGTTTTGTTTTCGGTCATATAGCAGACGAAGGCTATACAGATGCTTGCGCTGGAAGTGTTCTACGATATCGCCGTCATATCGATGCTGATGAGGTTCTAGTTTTCACAGATTTAAAGAAAAAGCATAGCTCCCACTCGATCACTGCTGACACGAGCTTACTTGAGACAGCAAAAGCGGCTGAGTTCTTCCTCACCGATGCGATTGTGGTGACAGGTTGTACATTGTGCTCTGATCGGATTGAAAGGATACTAATACTTGTATTTTAGGAACTTCAACTGGCCATGCCGCCAGTCCTGACGACTTGAGTACTCTCCATGGGAAGGTGAGTGTCCCACTTATAATCGGATCAGGAGTGACAAAGGACAATCTGAACGATTACTTCGACAAAGCAAATGCTGTGATCATTGGCTCACATTTTAAGATCGATGGTCACTGGGCCAATGAACTGTGTGAGAAGTCTATTGGTGCTTTCATGCAGAAAGTGGACGCCTTGAGGAACAAATAAAAAAAGAGAATTCCAATGGTCATGTTTCTTTATTGCAACTTAGTAAGGTGAAATCCAAAAGGTTCTTAGGTTTCGTTGTCCACTGGTGGAAGTACGACTGCTTAAGAGTGCTCCATGACTCCTGGTACTGCACACACATGGATTTGAAGTCTTTATAAGACTGGGTATCCTCCTTCATTCCAAGTTTGCCCCCGATTTCCGGGTGTTTTTCAAGGATCTCACAGAACTCTCCGAGTAGCCTGAGCTTACTGATCCGCAGGCTGGAATTCTTCAAAAGCAGTGCCTTCTTGGTGATTCCCTGTTTCTTCCCATTCACTGAGACTTCGTACGGGGTGTTATCTTCCGAAACATCGCTCCATGCCAATCCATTAGGCGATGGATTCTTGTCCCCACTTGGGATGTACTCAAACTCGCAACCCGTGGTACCTCGAATCTCGGGTTTCTGTGGAACGAACCGCTCACTCCTGAAAACCCTTCCTTCCCAGCGTTCGTAGATGGCCCTAGTCATCGAATTCATGTCGAATTCACATGAGAAACTCATAGTTTCCAAGTAAATCGGTTTGTCTAGCAGCGCGTCCAAGAAAGCACCCTGCAAACCAAGAATGTTCCACTTGGAGAGCTTGTCACTGCATGACATTGACAATGTACGATCTCCACGACCAGGCTTGGTTCGAAGGGCGCCCACAGTTTGGCGCATCGGGTCGCTGTTGGCGCCTCCAATCAACTTGGCTCCAGTGTACACTCCAGCGGCTGTGAGAACATCTCCAACATCCAAGCACTCACTCTCTAACCTTTTCCGCTTGGCCTTTGTTGGTACATCAATGTCACTTTCTGTGGGAGCTGAAACAATGCAAGCATCCCCACATGGTACCTGAGTGCTGAAGAAGTGGAAGCTAATCGATTCTCTGATTCGAAACACGAGCGCCTTGTCGTCATATTGGAACGTTTCACTACCCGTCTTTAGCTGATGAAATACGTAACGCAGGAAGGCTCTCCTGGCCAGGATTTCCGCATGAGAATCATTTAGAATCAGTCCAAGTGGACACAGCTTTGACTGTCCAATACACTTGGTTCCAGCTCCTAGAGCCACAACCTTGGATTCGCCTGATTCTCTGTCGAACTGAACGATGGAGGCAAGGACTGTCCACTCGGATTTGGTGGGTTTACCGGTTTTCGGAAGAGATTTGAACTTTTTGAAGGATAATTTGGCTACGAACTCGGCGGAGGGAGTTTTGTGCATACTTTTCTGTAAAAACAAAACTGTTTGGCTAAAATGAAGTGACAGCTGTCAAAAATATACGCATGTACTAAGACAATGCATAGGTACTAAATGGATGCATCCGACGCTAATTAGAGTAAGTCCGGACATCGATAGATTTCAGATCTTTTTTTTTCTTTTTTTTTTGTCGGGATAGGAAACGCTCGACTGGAGCACTCAGACGCAACTGGTCCATTGTACTGCCAGAGAGCAAACCCTGATTCATCGATTTTATTGGAATTTCCTTGTCTTTCTAAGAAAGCCAAGCAAGCACATCAGTGTTCAGTGATGAGGAGCTTATAGTTCCAGCACTCACCTCATCAGTACCGAGGATACGAGCAAAGGCCGGACACTCACAGACATAATGTTCCGCCGTGTCGTCGCTCTCACCACAAGCGTCGCAGATTGTAGTGTCACTTAAGCCCAACACGTTAAGGTGCTTGGCGAAAGCAAAATGGCCTGTCAAGACGCTAATAAGTTGTCTACAGTCTTTTCTGCTGAGAGACAGCAAGAATGCCGCTGATTTCTTAGAGACGCCCGGGAGCATACGTTTAGTCAACCTGCATCCCGGAGAGTCATACCACACACATTTGCGCTCGTGAGAGACCCAATCGTCAATGGAAGCCTTAACCGAGGACGCAGGGAGACCCAACGCGGGTTCGGGATTTGAGAAAACCTCCTCTGAGCCTTGTCTAGCAATCTTATCAGTGAGCTCGTTCCCCAAGATCCCAATGTGACCTGGGACCCAGATAAGAGACAGAGAATTCAGCCTTGCGACCGAGTTCAAAGAGTTTTTGGCTTCACGAACTATTTTGGAAGTAGTTAAAGGGTTAAACAAGGCCTTAAGCGCAGCCTGACCGTCACTACAGACAGATTTCAGGTCAATCTGACTCAAAATTTAAGATTATGTTGTCAACTTCTGGGTGGATTTCAGCGAGTTGCACATTATTCTCACCATGCATTTTGTAATAGGATTATGGGAAATGCAGGGTGTTAAAGATTGCAATGCCAATCTGGAATTTCGCGATTCGAATGCCTTTAATTCGATCTGTATAGGTATTGGAGTATATGGGTATGATATACATGTAATTGAGCTGTAAAAATCCCGACGGACTGGAAATTAAAATGTCATGAATGGTTGGATTAATGGAAATGATTAAAATGTCCCCAAACCAACGCTGGGTGATAATTTCGCGGCGACAGCGACAAAGGAATTCGTGAGTATGCTTCGTCGCAGTATTCGCAGTGTTTGCGAAAACGTACCTTTCAAATGACGAATAACAAGCGCATTTATTTCTTGCCTTCCACACTTTATCCTTCTTCCTCACATTTTTGTAATCTTCCTGTGATAAATAGTATAAATTTGGGTATTTTTCCACAAATTCAATTAACCTTTCAGTTAACTGCGACTAACCTGACACACTGCATGCAGCGACACAAACAAAAAAAACAAAATACGCTGCAAAATCGCCGTAGTGGCGTCGAATAATCGCTTTGGTGTGGGCACTCTCATATATTGAAATGTAACTAAGTGATAACAAGCACCGAGATTCATCGTCGTCGCGACGGCAGCGATTAAATCGCGTTGGTTTGCGGATACCTTTTTGTTCTGATCTTAACTGCCGGGACACAAAGCGCGTAGCTGTAGTAGTAGTATGAACTGTCGAATGCAGTAGCGCTATGCTCGCAAAATTTGCCCACAATGGTGTAACGTGTAGTAATGTCAAATAAAGTCAGTTGATTGAAATTGCGTTTTTCTTTTTGAGTGATATTGTTATGATTTTCCATTCGTATGCCTTTTTCCAATATTTTTGTAAAGCAGATGTAACAATTTCAATAAAACGTTTCTTCCTTTTACCAGCTCGTGCTCTTCCACTTTGGCAGTAACGAATATTTCAAATTTGTTGCGCTAATGCTGAAGTCAGTTCAAGAATGCACCACAAAGACATCGGATAGAAAACCGAAACATGCAAAACAAAAAATGTCTGCATGCCGTCTCTTCAATAGTAGCCCATTTCTCTGTCTGTGATACAAAAGTTGAAAGTAAGTCAACTCGTACTACAGCTACTGCTACATGCTACTACTACAGCTCCCATTGTGTTCGTAGCATTGTGTTTGCGTGTATTCTACTATTCATATCTCGTACTAGTACCACTGCTACATCATTGTGTTCAGCCAGTAACATAGAGCAATGAAAGTTTCAAACACAGAAAGCCAATTAAATGTATCTAAACTTGTATGACATTATGTCAGCATTGTATGATATTTATGTCAGCATTCATTTCTATGCGTTTAGGGTACTTAAAAGTCAATTCTGCATAAAAAAAAACTCAAAAATATACGTACAACAATTAATCCCTAATTCGAAAGATGTCTTTCTTTAATAACCTATCCCTATGAATATCGATAAAGACAGTAATACAAGGCACAGGACCTATATCGGTTGAAGATACTGTGATGCGGGGGGTACGACGGACATAAAAGATTCTTTTCCATTCAGGATAGATAGGAAGCAATAAACTGAAGAATTATTGTCACTTGATGAAATCGTGGCAAGTAATATTTAGCATGCAATGCAGACATTTATAGACGATCTCATTTTGCATCTAAATATAAATATATATAAAATACAAGACAAGAGATCTTCTTTCAAATATGTTGCTTTGTTTCTTTGTGCAGCTAATAAATGTTCATGTTTGTTTGCGATTTGAACTTTAGTGAAATATTTCTGCGGTCACAACCACCCTACAAGAATAATTGACGTGGCAAAGATGGAAAAAAGTGCAACAAGAAAAGCACCCGACTTTGAAACACAACCCTTGCTAAATTGGGATTATTTAAATACTAGTTTTGTCGATGTTGCGTCAATTCAATGCGTTTCGTCGACTTTTAATTCTCTTTTCAAATTATATATCCGATTTATATGAGTGTGTTTGCTTGGTACCTAATTGTGCAGGCTCTAGGTTTATCGGGGACCACAAACCAAAAGCCGCGCCAGCATAATAAAAAAGTTTCTCCAACCAATGAACTTCCTCGCATATGAATGCTCTGGGATTTGAGTATTATGGTATTTAAGAAAAAAGTTTATCCAATGCAGTCTTCCTAATGCGAGAAATAATCAACAGCAAATAGAAATACTTTTTCTGGGTTTGAATTTGTTTAAGAATTTGTACTGTAACGATGAAATTAAGGAACCATAGATTGCCCATAGGCGGCCTGTGAAATTAAAACCTCTGATTAATACTGTCGAAGATTTTAAAGTAATTCTAACAATAAAATCAAAGTCTTGCTCCTGGATGCAATGATTTTTCATCTGCCCTATTATTCGTTAGTGTAATTTTTACAGAGTCACCATCTTTACGTTGAATACATCCATTAACATTAAAATTTGTCTTGTGCTGTTGCCCAGCCTAACCATGAACAGCTGTCAAATATTTAAAGACAGGTGCACCGCCAGTTACCCCATTCAAACGAATCCAACTTTGTTCGTTAAAATTCTAATTTTCTCGTTTTGTTGTTGTTAGATATAAGAAACCGTCACCATGTACCACACCCCTATGAAGCGGCCGTCCAGCACGCCTGAGCCCGACTTCCACACCCCGCTCTCCTTCAGCAAGGAGCTCAAACAAGTCCTCAACGAACGGAACCTCCTTACAGCCAAGACGAGGAAAAGAGGTTAAAGGATTCTTCAGGATCATATCCCGCCGGTATACTTAATTGTTTCTTTACAGTCTGCTCCCTGCTGGACCGTGTGACACCTGACAAAACCAATGTACTCGACAAGCGCCAGAGTTTTCGCCTCCAGGCCATACAAGAGATTGTCAGCTCGGAGAAGACCTACCTGAAGCAGCTGGAAATTCTCATGCAGTTCTTTGTGCACCCACTGAAGGAACAAGGCGTCCTCAGTGATGGCTGCCACACGACACTATTTGGGCAAATCGAGATGATCTACAACCTGAACGGCGAGTTGCTGACTGAGATCGAACGGAATCAGGAGAATGTGGCGCAAGCCTTCCTCAAAATGGCACCTTTCTTCAAGTTATACTCTGTGTACGCTTTCGATTATAAGAGCGCTCTGCTGGTGCTCCAGGATTTGACCAGTAAGAACCCGGTTTTCAGGAAATTCCTCGAAAGCACCGAGTCCCGGCCTGAGGTGCAGAAGAAGCTGAATTCACTGATGATTGTTCCAATTCAGAGGGTTCCTAGATACAAGTTGCTGTTGGAACAGGTTCTGCTCTATACGAGCCCAGCTGACGTCGACTTTAAGCTGCTCAAAGGTAAGGACATGGACATTCTGCATGTTTCTGGGAGTCTTGGGCCTGCACCCTTCGATTGTGTGGAAGCCAGAAGCTTCCAACTCACCTGTCTTTCGTTTTATATATCAGCGCATCCCCGAAAACCATACATGATATTCCGACAACTCGACCAAATTTCTGAGTCTCAGACTATTATACTCGCTCGCAATCCGACACCTGGTATCAGTGTAGGGGGTCTGGTCTAGGAAAACAGGTGTACCAGCAATCGTACGAACAATTTTTTTGCGAAAGATCATAACGATTCTCATCCAAACTACACTGCATAGAGCAGAGAGGCTTAGTTCTTCAATCTCCTCATTACGATCTTTCTGAATTCGTAGACTCACTCCTACCCACTCACATCACTGAGTCGATTTAAAAGAGGCTATATTCCTCTTAAGCATGTTTAGTCTTCCGTTCTTTGGATTTCCAAATAGCCATTTTTATTTAAATTATTTTTTTTAGAAGCTTTCCCATGATATTTGGATATCTAATGGTGTGTGAGGTATAATTTTTGCATTTTGTCACCTGCCATGGAGGAATCAATCAGAAAATCGCGATAACCCAATCAAAATCGGCCCAGTAACTAACAAATTGTACGAAAAAATGATCGGCAGATCAGCGTGTCTTCTTTTCCTTAGAATAATAGTTTCTTACTGACCGCACATTTGATTTTTTTTTTTTGATTCGTAATTACATCGTAAACATTTTTTTTAGAATCAGTAAAACTGGTAGAAAATACTGTCGCCCATATAAACTCTGTCATTGAGGATCAGGAAGTGACGCAGAGGTTGCTGAATCTCCAGAATTCGCTCGTCAATCGTACACCGAACATAGTGAAGCCCAGCCGCAAGGTAATCAAAGAGGGAATCCTCAACAAAGTCAATCGAAAGGGTGATGAAATCAAGCGCTATTGCGTACTGATGTCGGACATCTTCATGTACTGCAAAATCCTTAAAGATCGCCCAAAAGACACTGTGGTCGAGAACTCGCTGGAATGCTGTTGCATCTTCCCGCTGAAGAAGTGCAAAGTTTATGAAATGTTTCCAGGAAATTTCAAAATAACTTGCCAGGGCGATGGAATCATTCTCTGTACGCTCGATCTACAATTGGGAAAGACCTGGGTGGCGTTCATCAAGGATGCAATCGACTTACATATCATGTGTAGAAAGACACTTCGCAAGGAGTCAAGTAAAAGGACGCCAATTAGGTAAGCGACAGCCATATGAAATGAAAATTGTTTATTATTGACATTCAATGATTCTTTTTCCAGAAAGAAGGACATAAAAAACTTTGACATTGACTACATCATTAGCCCAAACAAACGTAAATGTGTAAGTAGCCTAACGTCACTAACCCCATACCCATCTAATTCAGAATCTTTACCAGGACTATGAAACTGTATTCCGCAACAAGCGTAGCACGGACTCTGAAGACGATGACAGTGATGGGAAGTCTTCATGCTTCGCTCGCTCCAAAGATATCACGAAATTTAAGAAACCCAAAACACCTCCAAAAGTTCCCCTTTACAACAATCGCCTGATCAAACCGAAGAGCCACACATCATCGGAGAAATCGACGGTACCACGGCGTCGTAGCATTTTAAAAAAAACCAAACCAACTGTCACCAAAAAAGACGACCATGACCCAACATATGGATTTGCTAGTCACTTCTCAGACAACTCCAAGTCGTATTTTCGAGCACAAACTGTTGATTCAACTATCCCGACGACAGTAACACGACAGGACTTTATCAACGAAACAACTGCAGAGGGGGGAAATCTAAAAGACATACTCTATCCTCTTCGCACGAGCGGTGGAAGCAACAAGAGTGGCAGTTGTGGTTGGTCAGTTCCGGGACGGGGAAAAGAAAATTGTTCATCTACAGATTCAAGCTCTCTGCCAAGGAAGCGAGTTAAGTTCGATGATCTAGAAGATACTAGTCGCAATAAAGTGGAGCCATACAAGTTTAACGACACTGTAGTCCCCAAGTCGGCGGTATCTTTGCGCGACCGGATTGTTGAATTTTTTTCTAAATTTTTCTAAGGATTCTGGTTCGGCGTTTTATAGCGTTTTTATGTTGTCTTAGCCGTTTTTGTCATATTTAAATGTAATATAGCGTATGTTGAAAATTTGTATAACAAGAAAAATGTTTCTTTTGATGATACTCGGCGCAGTTTTTGAGTTCATTTTTTTTTTCGACGAGCGCAAAGAGGTTTTCTGTTTAACGGAGCATTATCGGATCTAAAAGAATGTTTTTACCATATTCTGCGTCTAAAATGGTTATGCATCCATCCATACATTTGACTGGAGATTTATCATCAGAATTCCTGACTGAAAAGACTGGAAGAACCACTCACGTATACGTCAATGGGAAGAACGAACAAGTCATTAGGTCTGTTCGCGTACTTTCTGCACCAAAATTCGGAAAATGCAAAAAATTGATGTATTTTTCTCTTGAAGGCGCCGTGGCGTAAGTGGTTAGTGTGTCGGATCACTACGCATGAGGTTCCAAGTTCGAATCCCAGAAAATACCAAAAAAGTTTTTTCACGGTCCCACCTCTCGCGAGCGTCTGACAAACATCCGAGAGTATTGTTGTCACTAAAAAGCTTCTCAAATCACCGTTCGGATTCGGCATTAAACTGTAGGTCCCTTCCATTCGTGTGAAAAATATAACGCACACAACATAAGTGGTTTCGAGAAGCTAGGCCCTGGCACTTTAAAGAGCTGTTGCGCCAAATATTGGCGTTGGCTGTGTAACGCCTAAATGCGTGTTTGAACAATAGTAAAAACCGCAATCGTCTGGAGTTTATATGCATTTATGCGTTATACAGCCAACAGTGCGCAACCAACGGTAGTAGAGAAATGCTAACACCTATACATACTAACTCTTGAAGATAGACGAACGTATTTAAGTATAATGTTTATAAGGGATATAATTAATTATCACATTAAATGCCCTTATTTACTTGGGCGGATAAACTTTTATTTTCCTGCAAGAAATTTGCGTACTAGATTTCATATTCGTGGGCAGTTTCACAGAACAAATTATGGCAGTAATGAACCAATTGAACATTGTACTAACGAAGTAAATTTTGTCCTTGATCGCATTGATGTTTTTGAAATTTGTTCAAGGAATTCTTTTAAGAAACAACTAATGTCTGTTCTGTATCATAGCAATTAACTTATATTATAATCATAGGATCTTGAGCTTGTTGGGGAGGCTGTTAAAAGTCGACTAGATATAGTTGGCGTCTCTTCAACAAAGCAGAGAGGTTCTAAAACTGTGGGCCTTTCGGGTGGGTGGAAGCTCTTCTTGTCAGGAGTCGCACCCTCAATGTCTGCTCGGGCGGGAGTGGGGATACTCACAAGTCCCAGGTTGACAGACAGAGTTTTGGAGTGGATACCATTAGGAGGGAGAGTTGCGATCTTAAAGCTCAAGCTTGAAAGATCAACTCTGGCCTTGGTGCAGGTGTATGCACCGAACCTTCTGTCAGAGTACGCAGCTTTCTTAGATGAAGTTGATGTTGCCCTTGAAAAGGTTGCAGATATGGATTCTTTTGTCCTGATGGGTGACTTCAATGCTCATGTGGGTGTAGATGTTATGGCATGGGGGAGTGTGATTGGGAGGAACGGTGATCCTGATCAAAACGCGAACGGAGAGAGGTTGTTGGATTTTTGTTGTGAAAATGGCTTATCCATCATGAACACCATCTTTCCACACAAAGACATTCACAAATACACGTGGTACCGTCAGAGTCTTCAGCAGAAGTCGCTGATCGATTTCTTTGTGGTACCATCGTGTCTGAAGAGAATGGTTTGTGATGTTCGCGTATTGAGAGGGGCCGAACTGTCAACTGATCATCACTTAGTGCTGTGCAAATTGTATCTTAGCGAGAGAGTGCCTCCCCTACCAAAGCGTAAACCAAGGATGGTTACACGCATACGATGGGAGAGGTTACAGGACGTTGAGATACGGGAGACATTTGCACGGCAAATATCTGAAAGGTTTGAACGAATTCCAGCTGTTCCATCTAATGTAGAGGAAGAATGGCAACTGTTTTCAACAGCGGTTATTGCCTCTGCGGGAGATGTTTGTGGAGTGAAGCGGCTTGGTGTGGCGGCTGGTGGTGAGAAAAGAACTGCTTGGTTTAAAACGCCCGGAGTTCAAGAAGCCATCAGAGAGAAGAAGAAAGCCTTTAAGGTGTGGATTCACTTGGGGAGCTCCGATTCTCGAAATCGGTACACTGAGGCGCGAAGAACTTGCAAATTAGCTGTGAAAACAGCGAAAGAACAGTCTTGGAAGGAGTTTGGCGAGAAATTGGAACGTGACCACAGATCTGCAAATAAGATGTTCTGGCAGACCGTCCGCCGACTCAGAGGAAAAAAGTTGAATATCATTGAAGGAGTCAAATCCAAAGACGGTAGACTTCTTTCCAAGGAGGAGGACATCTTACGCAGATGGAGCGAGCACTTTTCAGAATTACTCAATCCCGAACAGGGCACCGAAGATGACAGACCTATGGTCGAGAGTTGGGCGGAAAGTAGTCCTACGGTAGAGGAAGTAACTTTGGCGATCAAAGCGCTAAAAGTTGGCAAATCTGCTGGTGTGGACGAAATTCGGCCAGAAATGCTCAAGGCTTTAGGTAAAGAGGGAGTGCAATGGCTCTCGCGTGTCATTAAAGTGGCCTGGGAATGCGGTGAAACACCTGGTGATTGGCAAATGGGGGTGATAGTTCCTCTTTTTAAAAAAGGGGACAAAAGAGATTGCGCCAACTACAGGGGTATATCTCTTTTAAGTCTCCCTGGAAAAGTCTTCGCTAAGGTGTTAGAAAAGCGTTCCAGAGCTGTGGTTGAGGACAGTTTGGGGGATGAGCAGTGCGGTTTTCGTCCCGGTAGAAGCACAACCGACCAGTTGTTCACTCTCAGAATGGTTCTTGAGAAAGCCTGGGAATATGCCAAACCTGTCTACACTTGTTTTGTGGATTTGGAAAAAGCATATGATAGGGTTCCTCGAGGCAAACTCTGGAGTGTTCTGCAGGAGTATGGGATTGCTGGTTCCCTGTTAAGGGCGATTCAGTCTTTATATACAAACTGTAAAAGCTGTGTTCGGATAAACGGTGTTAAATCAATACCTTTCACTGTGGGCGTTGGACTCCGCCAGGGGTGCGTTTTGTCACCTCTCCTCTTCATTGTATATATGGATTGGATGTTGCAGCGCAGCCGTGGCGGGGAATGTTTCAAAGTGGGAGACCTAAGGATTAGTCATCTGCTCTTTGCGGATGATTTGGTCATCCTTGGGTCCTCTCAAACCGAACTTCAGCGCGCACTCGAAAGGTTTGTAGCCGTTTGTGATGATGCTGGAATGAAGATCAACGTGAACAAATCGGAAGTAATGGTCGTTTCCAAAAAACCCATTCAGTGCACTCTGCATGTTAGTGGAGTCCCACTGAAGCAGGTGGAGAAGTTTAAGTACCTCGGGGTTTTATTCACGAGTGATGGGAGGAGCAATGCCGAGTTATCCTGTAGAATTGGTCAGGCTGGATCAATTTTGAGAGAGCTTGGCCAATCTGTTATAAGGAAGGCCGAACTTAGTATTCAAGCTAAGCTATCGGTTTTTAACTTGGTGTATGTTCCAACTCTCACCTATGGTCATGAAATTTGGGTAGTGACCGAAAGAATAAGATCGCGGATACAAGCTGCCGAAATGAGGTTCCTTCGCGGTGTTGTTGGAATAACTCGTAGGGATCGAGTGCGCAACATCAGAGTACGCGAGGCGCTCAACGTTGAGCAGCTACTTCTCCGAACGGAACGATCTATGCTTCGATGGTTTGGTCACGTAGTGCGTATGCCCCCAGACCGGCTCCCAAGACGCGCCATGGTTGCCGTGCCATCAGGTAGACGACTTCGCGGAAGGCCCAGAAATAGATGGTTGGATCAAGTCCGACATCTCTCTTGGAGCCGCTTAGGGCTTCTCCCTGATGAATTGGAGTCAATGGCGGAGGATCGAGAAGGATGGAGAGTCCACCTGAGCATCCTACCCCCGCGACCCTCATGAAGGATTAGCGGGCCATTGAAAATGAATGAATGAATGAATAATCATAGTTTTAAGATGTCTAAAAAGGGTTTTGTAACTCAGTTGACGAATAAATAAATAAATAAATAGAATAAATAGAATATAAATATGCAACCATTTTTTCCACCCGTCGCGTCGGTTGCTATCGTCCAAATGATAATCGTCTGAAAAGTTACGAGATTTCTTGTACTAAAATTCGTAGCATGGGGAAATTCCCAACTCTCGATAGCCCTCTCTTCTGTGAAAAACTACTAACATTCTCCGTACTCGAACTGGTTCTCGTAAAAATTCGTAACTTTTCGTTAAAATTCGCGAACGGACCTATTAGTAATGAAGAATTGACCTTTAACAATGATGGTTCCAAAATGAATGTCGGTGTGGGGGCTGGGGTTTACTCGTAAGAATGGGTTAGACGTTGCATATCTCGCATGCCGTCCCCTTCGTTAAGGTTCCTAAAAGATCTAAAAAATCGTCGGAGATAAAACTACTAGCGAAGTCAGCAGGGGATGGATCCATCTGCATATGTGCGCCATTGCCACAGGACTCTACCCGGCTTATGATATGAGGATATCTCGTTCTCTAATTAGGCTTAGACGTAACAGTACGCAATGATCTCTGGCATAATCATGGGACACTATGCTATTGGTGCTTAT
Source organism: Brachypalpus laphriformis (assembly GCA_945910035.1). Lineage (NCBI taxonomy): Eukaryota > Metazoa > Arthropoda > Insecta > Diptera > Syrphidae > Brachypalpus > Brachypalpus laphriformis. The sequence goes on from OX246756.1 coordinate 45,290,564, forward strand.
GCAGAGCTTACCGGGCTTCTCTATTTATGTTCAACGTCTTTTGGTTGTTGTTAAGGAAGTCATGTATTTTCTCATCAAAGATGGGCCAATTAACGCGATCAGTTTGAAATATATTGGGCGGCTTTTTGTAAGTAGATCTGTTATCGAGAACTATACTCTTGTCAGAATTGGTAAGTTGTCACTTCCATGAAGATTTCCGTAGATTGCCCAAGAAACTTTGGGTGATAACTGAGGGGATATTACTGTGAGATCTTCCTATTTCGGCGAGGTTATATATTTTTTTTTTTTTATAATTTGCGGGTGTTTACACAGTGGGCGCCGTGGCGTAAGTGGTTAGTGTGTCGGATCACTACGCATGAGGTTCCAAGTTCGAATCCCAGAAAACACAAAAAAGTTTTTTCACGGTCCCACCTCTCGCGAGCGTCTGACAAACATCCGAGAGTATTGTTGTCACGAAAAAGCTTCTCAAATCGCCGTTCGGAGTCGGCATTAAAACTGTAGGTCCCTTCCATTCGTGTGAAAAATATAACGCACACAACATGAGTGGTTGCGAGAAGCTAGGCCCTGGCACTTTAAAGAGCTGTTGCGCCAAATATTTATTTATTTATTTATTTGTTTACACAGTGCTAGCGTTGGAAAGGATAGATAGATAGAGAGAGAGAAAGATTGTAGTGTAGTGGTTCTTAAAGCTCAGTTGTTTATGCTGCAGAGAGTCTCCGGAGGTGGCGTCCAGATAACTGGGAAGATTTTTGTTATTTTTTGTCTTTGCTTCTGATTCACAGTACTTTTTTCCCGGTAACCGATGTCAAGGGCAAATAGCCATCAACAGAGCGAACAATTTTTCCAGTCGCATGAACCAAGCTACTGCCAGTGTTATGCCTTCGCAGTAGTGTTCACATAAGCTTTCGCAAATGATCATGAGAAATAAATAAATGCTTGCTGACATCAGGATTTGAACCATGAACCATTAGCGTGGCAATTGATGACGTTACCACTACACCATTTGTTATGATCTGAAAACAAGGAATCAGAACCCTTCCATACTACTGTGAGATCAACATGGGTAAAGGTTTTATGGGTCGAAAAATTATTTGGGCAACAGTCATTTAAAGTAGAGAAATTGGATGTTGTTAAAAAATTCTCAAATTCTTTACCCCTTGAATCGCTTACAGGAGAACCCCATAGAGGGTTACAGGAATTGATATCTGCTCTTAATAAAACGGGTGTTTGGAGAGTATTATTATTATTATTATCCGAAGGGCAATTTGATTTGAGAAGCCTTTCTCGTAAAAATAATACTCTCAGTTGTTTTTCAGACGTTCGCGAGAGGTGGGACCATGAAAAAACTTTTTGGTGTTTTCTGGGATTCATGGAATGGAACCAAACGCACAGTGGTCCATCACACTAACCACTTGATCCGCGGCGCCCACGGAGAAAAAGTACCACCGCACTGCATGGTTTGTGGACCAAATGAACTGAAACAACGCCATCTATTCGCCAAACCTGCTAGCGAGCCAATCGGTTCACTCCATATTTCGCCTTCGTCCCCAGTCATCAATTCATCTCCAGTGACATTTAGCATGTTCTAGATCTTCTTGTATTTGGTATACCTCAGCAGGAATAATAGCCGCGTTTTGTTTTCCTCATTGAACTGAACTATAAAAGCTAAACTATAACTACAGTTCATCTCAAAATAAAAAAACCCTCCTGGTTCACCTAGAAATTTCCTTTTTACAAGTTGGTAGAAGCAGCTATCACACTAACGTTTAATAAGGATTAAAAATGGCGGAAAAAATAGCAATCGAAGTGGAAAAAGTGCTTAATGTTTTTATATTTGCTTAATAATTAAGTGTTTTTAGATACTTATGTTAGAAAGTGAGGATACAACAAATAACTATGATTTACTTCTGGACATTCAGCAGAGTTGCAGAAATTTTTATGAAAACACCGAAGAAAAGCAAACAAACAAGGGTCTCTGAGAAAATCAAGTGGTACAATCTGGACAAAGAAAAAGGCGAAGCTTTTGTTTTCGTAATGAAAAATTACGTCTCTCACACCATCAACGGAGCTGAGGATGAAGAGTGCAGAGCACAAAATATGTGGGATTCCCTACAGCGAACTTGCTTAAAGAAGGCCAAATCACTGCTAGGAGCTTCAAAAGGCCACCATCAACACGCCAAAGAAACATGGTGGTGGAGTGATGAAGCTAAGAAGCTGATAAATGAGAAGAAAGCGGCTTTCAAAGCTTGGTCAAAGTGCCCCTCTAATAATAATGACAAAAAAGCTCGCCTCGAAATGGAATACAGATGCTGCAAGAAAAAAGCGAAGAAGAAGTGCGCCCAGCTTCAAGCAGAGAGTACGGAGGGCCTGTATCGGGAGCTGGAGAAAATATTTTCCCCGGTTGCTGATGCAAACCAGGCTATCCAGGAGCTGCAAAGACACAGTATGAGCAAGAGTGCCACTATCTTCAAAATAGCCGCCCAAAGAAGGAACAATGCTCAGGAGATTCGTTCGCCAAAGTTCATTAGCTATGCTCATGGCCAGCTTCTTGTGGATGGCGATAAAATTCTGCAGAGGTGGCGACAGTATTGTGAAGAGCTTTTAAATGAACAGTTTCCCCGGCTATACTTTCCAAGAGCCACCCCTAACTGTGAAGAAATAGCCGACATTACAGTCGAAGAAGTTAGTGAGGCGGTCAAATACTCCAAAAAACGAAAAGCGGTTGGGCCAGACGAAATACCCTCTGAGTTCTGGAAAAAGATGGGAGACATCGGGTTCAGATGGCTCAGAATTCTCATCTCCAAATTCGTGAGAGGTGATCCAATGCCGAATCAATGGAGGGAAAGTTACCGCCTCCCTGTATAAAAAAGGGAAGGGTGATACGCGAAACTGTGATAACTACCGTTCGATCAAGCTGATGTCACACACCATGAAGATCGTTGAGCGGGTATTAGGTGGCCGACTGCGAAAAATAATACGGCTATCTGATGATCAGTGCGGGTTTGTCTCGGGTAAATCAACCACAGATGCAATCCAAAGTATAAGGATCATAATGGAAAAACATCGTGATTCCTTAAGGGATTTGCATATTGTATTGGTTGACTTTGAAAAGGCATTCGACAGACAACCACGAGATCTGATATGGGTGGCGCTAAGACATCGAGGGGTTCCAGAAACCTATGTACAGATGATCATGGACATGTACGAAAGAGCAAAGACAAGAGTAAGATGTCCCGCTGGAGTAACCGAAGAGTTCCCAATCAAAGTCGGGGTGCACCAGGGAAGCGTTTTAAGTCCTTTGCTCTTTATTACAGTCCTTGATTATCTGCTTGAAGGTAAATTGATGGACCCCAAGGTACATCAGTTATTCTTTGCTGACGATGGAGCCATCATAAGTGAGGATCCTACATCCCTGCAACGAGCACTTGATGTGTGGGTGGACGTTTTGGAGGGAAATGGGTATCGCATTAGTTCAAAAAAGACAGAGTACTTGTGCTGCCCGTTCTCTGATCCACTCAGGCCTATTCCAGACATTTATTTGAATGGAACAGTGCTTCCCAAGTGCGAAAAGTTCAAATATCTGGGATCTATGATCAATAGCAAAGCAACTTGTGATGACGACATCAATCATCGTGTAAGCGTAGGGTGGATGAAGTGGCGAGAAAATTCCGCTATCTTCTGTGACAGAAAAATGCCCCCTAAGTTGAAAGGAAGGCTCTACACCGCAGTTGTACGTCCAGCGCTCACATACGGTTCACAATGTTGGACGATGTACAAAAAGTATGAGAGTAAATTAACGGCGGCTGAGATGAAGATGCTTCGCATGACAGCAGGAGTGACCAAGCTTGATCGAATAAGAAGTTCGAAGATCCGTGGAAGCTTTCACATCAAGGAAACCATCGTACAAAAATTAGAGCGCGACCGGCTCAGCTGGTATTGCCAAGTTCAAAGAAGAGATCATTTGAACCCTGTAAAAAAGGCAATATCAATGCACGTTCCAAAGACATCGCGATGTAGGAAAGGCAGGCCTATAAACGCCTGGATCAGACAAATGCGACGATATCGGCATTTCATTGGCCTCAGTAACCGAGTGATCCAAAATCGGCAGGCCTGCCGATATTTTCTGAGGTCAAATAGGCGAACGCCACAGGCGGATCAGTATAAATGCAGTGAAGTGGGAGGGCTGTGATCCCTTGTTTTCGGATCATAGCCTCGCTGATAAAAGGAAGAAGAAGAAGAAGAATTCAGCAGAGTTGCCAAGCTTTACATATAATTTTTTTTTATGAAAAGCTATCTAGTGGTGAGATATAGGATAGAAATTCTGGTTCACGAAAATTGAAGTGCTCAATTAGCTCAAGTGCTGGTTTAATTGTTGTTTTTGCATCCTATGTAAAAATATGAACTGAACCAGTTCACGGAGACAACACACAACAACTATTGTAAAAAGCCGGTGTTGGTAATAGGGTTGGAGGTGAGCAGATTCGCCTTTGTTAAGTTAGGTTGAATGTGTTAGCTGCATCGAATGGGTGCAACCTGCACCTCGGATCTCAAAAGGATCTATTGTGCTCCGCTGACGTGGAGTTTCCTGCTTGGAACACTGAAAAGATAGAAGAAGAAACAAAGTGACGAGTCCTGTGGTATTGGAGCGGCCTCTTCTAAACTATGCTGAAGAAGTTATGAATTTCAGGATGGTGGTTGGTGGCCTTTCAGACAGGTCACTCAGATTATAGAAGAAATACTCTCCGAGGGCCGTCTTTCTGATATTGCAGAACCTAGGGCATTTGCATAGGAAGTGGCGTATCCTCGTCTGCGACTGTGTTGCCGCAGCCTCTGCAAAGTTAATCTGTACTTAGCCGCATTCGTATTAAGAAAGAAATTAAGAAATATAAAATATTGTCATATAACGTAGCAGGTTTAAAAAATAAAGATTTGTTTGCAGTTTTTTATAATTTTATCAATCAGTTTAAAAATTATCTCTTTGTTCGAAACTCATGTAGAAGAAATAAATTTTAAAAGTTATGAATGCAGTTTTATGAACTATGAATTTAAATGGATTTCCGCAACGAGAATCTACAGGAGAGGAAGGGCGAGTGGAGGGTGCTACTTTGGCTTCAAGAAGGATCTTGGTGAGGTTCACTGTGAGTTAAAATTGTTGGAGGAGTTGTGTGTAAGTGTAAACTTGGAGTTCGAGAAAACGCAATACTGCATACTACCATTTTATTCAAACTGCAACAACTGGCAAAGGGATTTCGATAAACTTCAGGAGATACTGATGCAAATTTTCAACTCAAACATAATGGTAATAGGTGACCTAAACGTAAGAGTAGGCAAAGAACGTGGAGCAGCAAACAATGCGGCGGATATAAGGCGCCAATCGATGGATTCAGCATGCAATGCAAATGGTACGAAACTTCTAGAACTCTGTGATTCCTTTGGAATGCGTCTGCTAAATGGTACCAGGGTGAGCGACAAATTCGGCCACTTCACTTTTGTGGGAAAGCAGGGAACAACGGTTATTGACTATTGCTTATTAGGAGGTGATTGGAATTTGCGCGTTACGGACTTAGAGGTTAAACTGGTGCCTTACTCTGACCACTTGCCTATTGGTGCTACCTTTGAAAATACTAGCACTCAGATGAAGAGAACCAGAGATATGAAGTTAGGCCCCAAGCTGGTGTGGAGTTTTGCGAAGGAACCCATGTATATGAGGCTTTTAGATGAAAACCTTATACCCCAGCAGGAATTGAATCTTGAAGGAATAGAAGATAGTATTGAGTACTCATATCCATGTTCCATTAGAAGCAACAAGCAGAAGACGCAAGGCATAAAACCATGGTTTGATGATGAGTGCGAAAGAGCCAGACAGATTTCATTCGCCTGGCTTAAATTATTTAGAATCTGTAATAAAAGTGTGATCCGTGACTCTTATATCGAAGCCAACATTAAGTACAAGACCCTAGGTATGCAGAAGAGGAAAAAACACTGTCAGCTAGAGGTACATAAATTGGCGCATTGTAGGAATGCAGCTGACTTTTGGAAGCGGATTAGAAATATCAATGGCAGAAGGTACACTATTGCTAGGGAGCTGAGGCCTAACATTCTCCGACAGCACTTCGAAAGTGTACTGAACCCGGTTGCGTACAGGGAAAGCTTCAAATATGCTACACCTGGCTTCGCGAACAAAACTCGAACTCTACAAAATTTTTACGGCGATACTTCAAAAACGATTAAATGCGTGGATAGGAGCCAATAACCTACTGAATGAGTTCCAGGCGGGTTTCAGATCTACATTCGACCATATATTTGTACTAAGCAGCATTGCAAAGTCATTTCTTTCGCAAGGCAAGAAGCACTACGCCTTCTTTATTGATTTTAAGGCAGCCTTCGACTCGGTGGACAAAACGGCCCTATTATATAAGGTCTACTCTTTGGGAATGTCGCTGAAATTTGGAAGGCGAATAGGAAATCTATATGCTGATACTAAAGCTGCGGTTTGGGATGGAGATGTTTTATCGGCATGGTTCCAAACGCACTCAGGAGTACGACAGAGATGTGCGCTGAGCCCAAATTTATTTGCTCTGTTCATTCATAACCTGACTGACTGTTTGCCAGGAGGTGTGGAATATTCGGGTGTGCTCGTCAAAGCCATTTTGTTTGCGGACGATGTTGTTCTGTTGGCATACTGCCCGGATTCCTTACAATTCATGATCAATCGTTTGCATGAGTACACCAAATTATGGAAGCTAGTGGTCAACCTTAACAAGTCCAAAATTATGATTTTCAAGGAAGGTGGTGGCCGAAATTGCTCCAACGAAAAATGGGACTTTGATGAGGGAGCAATCGAAATTGTTAACGAGGACAAGTATCTCGGGGTTTACATAACTAAAAATATGAGCATGGAACGGCATCTCAATGAAAAATTAATAAAATCTAAAACGGCCATCAATGTAGCTTGGAAAAATTGTTTCAACAGCCATTATAGTAATCATAGCAGCAAATTCAGGGTTTTTGAAGCTGTGTCCGAGTCGATCCTGTTATATGCGGCGCAAGTATGGGGCGGAAGGCAGTACGAAACGGTGGAGAAGCTACTAAGATTTTATGTGAAAAGAATATTCCGCCTTCCACCGAATACACCTAACAACATGCTTATGCTCGAAACAGGCTTATCGCCTTTATTTATTAAGACATTCAAGCTTCAGGTAGATTATATATTAAACGCTCTAAATATGCCAGCCCACCGTCTGCCAAGAAAAGCAGTTCTGAATGCTGTGCAAACAAAAAATGGTTGGTACAGGGAATGGCTGGATCTGGCTGATGGATGTGGGACTGAACTGAGAGAGGACAACATGCGAAACTGGGACACCAAATTGTACGAGCTCATTATTAAGTTAGACGAGCAGCCTAGAGCGAGATATGCTGAAGAGGCAACTGGATCAGTACATAGGGCAATCTACAGTAAGCTCAACCACAACTTGCAGAGTAACAATTATTTCCATGATAATTACAAGATAGAAGAAATAACGACGATACTGAGACTGCATGGTGAACTCCTCAACTTGAACTACGTACCCCACAGGTAGAACTTGCCTATTTTATGCAACATGTGGAACTTAGTGGAGAGAGAAGATGTATTCCATTTTATGGGAAGATGCCCAATCCTACGAGAAACAAGAAGGCATGTATTTGGAAATGACGTCTTGATGGAGATGTGAGTGGTTTCCCTCCTTAATGAAGCGGATGTAAGCACACTTTACCGGTATTGCAAAATTGCTCTAACGTATCGACAGCAAATTATAAATGAAAGCTTTTAACAAACTATTCCTTTTATTTTGTGTAGTTTGCTGTAGAAGTTAAAATTACTATTTTATTTTTACTTGTGAATATTAATACATCAACCAGGCAGACGGCAAAGCCATGCTAAATTTTGATTTTGTACTGTATTAGAAAATATTATATGAATAAATATAGCTGAAGGCCTTCGACGCTCTGGCTACACAGCTAACTTATAATTTTAATTATAAGCTAGTTTTTAAATAATAATAATGATAATAATATATGAATAAATCAAATCTTTTTAATCTAAAAAATCTATTTAGCCGCATTCTTTTTCGCGAATAGATTGTGGCCGATAATGATTCCTATAAAAAGCGTCAAGTTTTATCTACTTTGAGTAAGCTTGGTTTTCAGCTTGCCATGTTTTGTCATTGCCTGCTATCGGCCACCAGACAATACACCAATGGATGATGGTCAGGTTTGGGTCTCCATTTATTTTTTCAAAAATTCTACTGCAAGCATAGGACGCAATGTACGTTTTCTTTATTCTTTCATTTGTATTATCTCTCCAGCTCTGTTTGCGGCCAAGTATGCACCCTAAATACTTGAGAGTGGAGTGCCATCGAGTCGTAGGGATCCGAAAGCGGGGATTTTCTTTTGTCGGTGAAGAGAACCTCCTTTGTTTTCGCTGGGTTGATGTTCAGTTGAGTCCACATATTTTCACTCAGTTATAGAGGGTATTTAGGGCCGATTGTAGAAGTTCGGTGATTGCATCGAGTCCATTTTTTTTTTTAAAGGAAACCCAAATCCCAACGCACTCAGACTCTCCGTTCCATTGTACTAGTAGGTAGGAACCCTTCTTTGGTGCAGTGGTTGGAAAAACTTCGACGTAATACGTTTTCCTTTATACTCGGGTGGCTCATGATTGCTGTTCCCCGCTGGGGCTTGAACCCGCACACTAGAGTCCATAGTAGAGGAGATAGGACCCCTCCTTGCGGGGTTTCCCTAGAGGTCAGTGCATTTACTTGGCTGTCACCTAGCTCTGAATTGATGTGTCTCGACTTGAGCATACATCCTATCCAGTCGGAGAGTGTGGAATCTACTCTGAGTCGGTCTAGTGCTAGTCTTGTCGACCCGGTTTTCAGATTGTTAAAGGCTCCTTCCACGTCTAAAAAGGCCACTAACGTGAATTCCTAGTGGTAGAGTGATAACTTGATCTTTGTTACCACTTCATGCAGGAGTGGAATCCTCTAAAGTGATAGTTGATAGGTACACTTTTGACAGTCAAAATTGATGATCGCACTTTGTTAGCTCTCCGTAAAACGATCGCAAAGTCACACAAAAACGATCGCAAAAATGTGATGATCACGCTGATGGACAGCTTAGAGAGAGCAAAAGGGATGATTGTGATTGCAACAATCAACTATCACCTTAGAGGATTCCACTCCAGGGCTGCTTCGACTGATCAGCCCTTTGTATAGGCATGTTTTGCTGGGGACATGTCTTTAGGGCTTGATTTGGAGTGAACGTGCAGATCTATTAGTCTTTCGTTAGTCTTCAACGCGAATGAAGACAGGCTGGTCGGCCTGAAGTCTTTTGGGTTAGTGTGGGTTAGTTTACTAGCTTTGGGTATGAAGATGACTTTAACTTCCCTCCAGACTTTAAGTACATATCTACAGTTTAGGCACCCGCGAAAAATGTTTTCTAGCCGCGAATGACGTATTCCCTGCTACTTTGTAGCATCATGGGAAAGATACCATCTGAGTCGGGCGTCCTTTATAGAGAAAAAGAGCCAATTACCCACTTCAGTTTGTATTCATTCATAATTTCGGCGAATAGAGTGTGATGTGTTGGTCCGGGCATCTTGTACCTATGTACATATATAGAGAAAAGGAGTTGAAGATGTTTTCCACTTCATAGCAATATGTCCCATCCTGAAGGGTTTTCGTCACCATTTCTTTGGAACACACGTACTAGACTTAGAAGAAGCCATGGATATCCTAAATGGAAACAGAGGTTGGGATCTATTGTACAAGTTTACAATAAATGCACAAAGATATACATAGATCTCGCATCATAAATGAATCTTTTTAAATATTGCTGGGCAATTTCACTGAATTCTATTTATTTATCGTAGGCATTCTTAAACATTATAGATACAAATAGTATTATAAAACAAATGTCATTCTGATAGACGGCCTCCGGCCAAACCAAACTAGACTTAGAATTAAAGTTAGATAAAAAAGAAAATTGTAATTTGAATGAATAAAATTGTCAAATAAACTAACTAACTAGAGAAAAGGAGTTAATTGCCCACTTCAGTTTGTATTCATCCACAATTTCGCCGAATAGAGTGTGATGTGCGTTAGCTCCTGTGTTGTTGTTTCTGTTTCTGTCCTGGGATCTACAATATTACACCCTGGGAAGTGAGTCCTAAAGAGGAGCCTCCAGGCTTTAAGTATATATCTACAGTTTAGGTACCCGCGAAAAATGTTCTCTAGCCGCGAATGACGTATTCCCAGCTACTTTGTAGCATCATGGGAAAGATACTCACCCCATTTCAACTCGTATGCGACAGTCGTATTCGACCATGGTCGCATTTAAGTATGACAAAGTCGTAAGTAAGTAATAATTAAATGCGACCATGGTCGGATTCGACCGTCGTATACGAGTTGAAGAATTGGGCCCACTATCTGATCCAGGCGTCTTGTATAGAAAAAAGGAGCCAATTACCCACTTCAGTTTGTATTCATTCACAATTTCGGCAAATAGAGTGTGATGTGTTGGGCCGGGCATCTTGCACCTACATATGTACTCGTATATAGAGAAAAGGAGTAAATTGCCCACTTCAGTTTGTATTCATCCACAATTTCGGCGAATAGAGTGTGATCTGCGTTAGCTCCTGTGTTGTTGTTTCTGTCCTGGGATCTACAATATTACACCCTGAGAAGTGGTCCTAAAAAGGAGTTCTAGGGTCTCAGCACATGATTCTGTCCAGGTACTTTTTGGTTTCTTGATGAATCCTGGGACTGAGGGAACATTTGACAAGACTTTCCGGAGTCTCACTGCGTCTTTGATGGATTAAATTTCGCTGCAAAATTTACTCCATTAGGCTCCTTTTGCGTAGATCGTCATTTTCTTAAAGTTCCCCTTACTTTCTTTGTAGCGGTAGAGCTTTAGATATATTGGTATTAGGAGTGGTGAGGTTGAAGCCGCGGGGTGAAATATTTGGAGGATTTCGCTTGAGAGTGGAGACATTTTACTTGTCTAAGTTCAATGAATGTGGTTGTTGGGGTAAACTATAGTTGCTTGCAGAAGATGGGGTCAGTTTGACTTGGGTTCGTTGAGTCATATTATATTGCGAAGTTGGTTTGATTTAGTTATTTTTATAACATAAAATAAAAAAACTACGTTTCATATTTTATTATTTTTTTTTTAAATTAATTTCATTTTTTGTTTTTTTATTATTTTCATTTGTAATTATTTTTATTTTTTTTTGCATTTTTCTTGTCACTCATCAATAAGTTTTGTTTGTTTTTTTCTTTTTTTTCACATTTTTTCCATTTGTATATTTAATTTAAATTAAACACTTAACTTACTACTTAACTGAATTACTTGTTTGTAACTTAGTGTCTAGTTTAGATAATAATACAATAATTTTTCATATGAATCTACTACTAATTTATAAATTGAATTCTCTTTTTAATATTTAAATCCTTTTTTTATTTATTTTAAATTTAAAACAATGTGCAGTAAAATTTCTTTTTAACAAAGAAATTACTATTTATTATTTTATGTCACAGAAAGAAGCACTTTATTTTAATTGTTTACTATGATAATTCATGTTTTTATATTGCAAATTTAAAAATGGTTGCCTATTATATTTTTGTCAGAGTCACCCCACAGGCAGTTTGTCTGTAATTTAATTTTTTTTCTAATTAAAAGTAATGTTGTAATGAACGTTTTCTTTTTTTCCTGAACACATGAGTTAGTTATACTCCTATATATTTTTTTTTATCCATTAATGTTTGATTGAAGACGTTTTCAATTTTTAGTGTAACAAAAATGTAAATTTGAAAACTGCATACATTTTATTGCAATTTAATTCTAATTCTTAAAAGAAAAAACAATGTAAGAAAAAATGTATGTAATGCCATTTGTTTAATTCTTATTTAATTATTCAGATTTTCAGGATAATGTTAAATGTGCTACTAAGTTTAATTACATTTTTTGTTTACAAAATATATGTTTTCCTTTTTTGTTAAATTCTAGGACAATGTAAAGATTTTTTTTTGTAAGATTTTTAGTAATTTTTTTAAGGTTTTTTTCTTTCTAAAATGTTTTTAAAAAATATTGCTCCTTTGTGTTCTTTTTCTTTTAACTATTATGTTAGAAAAATCTTACATATATAATTTTTACCCTTACCGTTAGTCCCATGTAAAGAAAATTTATTTTTTTTGCCAAACCTGTGTTATTTTGTTTAAAGGTTTTCTTATATGCACACAGAACACTTCCTGATCGTCTTTAAGCACACTGTACAGATTATTTACTTTATTGTATAAACTATTTAGAAAATTACTTTTACTTTATAGAGAGGAAAAATACTTACTTTTAGATTTTTGATTTTACCTTTGTTTTTCTTTTTTTCTAAAACACACATTCGCTCTCATGGTTTTTTGTTAAATTATTATATTTCTTTTGTCTCTCGTACTTTCTCGCACAACAGTATCACAATGATTTTTTTTTTGTTGTAAATTTTCTTTTAATTAAATACACTATATAGTTTTATTTATTTTAATAGTTTCTGTTTATTTTTTTAAGAGTGAAATGTGACTACGGGCGTTGGGGATAGGGGAGGTTGTGTCAGTATTTTGTTAATGGGGCAATTAACAATAATATACATACATAAATTTGTTTTAATTCAATCGGAAAATTTTATTTAAATAAATATTTTTTGTTTTGTTTTTTTTTTTTTTTGTTTTTTAATGTGTATGTATATATATTTTTTTGTGGATTTTTTTTAAACATTTTTCAAAACTCTACTTTATACATTTAAATGTAATTTATTTCTTAATTTTAGGTAATAATTCAAGAATTTAATTTTTTTTTTTTATTTTATTTTGTGGGGGTGCGTATTTTCTCACTTGTTCGGTCGTGTTGTCACATCTTTTGGAGCGTCTCGTTTGTTGTATAATTGTATAAAGAGGACAACAAATATTGAAATCGTTTAGCATCTGCGGTTATTGTTGGCACCGCTGACGATCTTGCAATGTTGCATGTCGGAACGGCGCTTGCCCTTGTTATTATATTCGCGAGCTGTATTTCCGCGTTTTATAGCTCCGCGACAAATAGTTTGACGCTCTTTTTTGTCATGGTTCTGAAAAAAAAACAAAAACGATAGTGCTTAAAACCAATAAATAGAAAAGGTGAGCGCCAATTCAGACTAGAGATGGACTATAACTAACGCTGCCATATATCCTTTTTTTCGCGGGATACTTCTTTTTTCCAGCAAAACCTATTCTACGAACATTTTCTAAATCCTTTTTTTTTTCATGCAAAATTCCTAATATATGTATCTTCTTCTTCCTTTTTATCAGCGAGGCTATGATCCGAAAACAAGGGATCACAACCCTCCCACTTCACCGTATTTCTACTGATCCGCCTGTGGGGTTCGCCTAATTCCTAATGTATAATATTTTGAATTTGATATGTGCCGAACATTAGACTGTTAGACTGAACGATGACAGCAGGCGAATATTATACACGGTCACAGCGAACGAGTAAAGGCTGAACTATAATAGTTCGTGGGTGCCGTGGCGTAAGTCGTTAGTGTGTCGGATCACTACGCATGAGGTTCCAAGTTCGAATCCAGGAAAACACAAAAAAGGTTTTTCACGGTCCCACTTCTCGCGAGCGTCTGACAAACATCCGAGAGTATTGTTGTCACGAAAAAGCTTCTCAAATCGCCTTTCGGATACGGCACTAAACTGTAGGTCCCTTCTATTCGTGTGAAAAATATAACGCACACAACATGAGTGGTTGCGAGAAGCTAAGCCCTGGCACTTAAAGAGCTGTTGCGCCAAATACTTAATTTGTTTATTTTTATAATAGTCGGAAGCTGATGTCATAATTCTGCGTTAAGTTTCCTCCAGTACTGTCAATTGCAAAAGTAGCCCATAATAGACGTATGTGCTCGGAAGCAATTGTGTGGTTCATAGCCATTCACAGCTGTGCAACTGTCAAATTTTCGTATGAAAGAGCGAATGGATTCGGTCTTTCGTAAGTGACTAAAAGTGAACGAAACTTAACGAATCGAAGCAAAAAGCTATTATAGTCGCATACAAATTCTTTGTATTCGCACTGTTTCACTGTGGTCGTACGAAACCCTTCTTCTGTTATAGTTCAGCCTTAAAACATACACATTACTACTATCATTCATGTTTGCTTCACCTTTTGTTGAATTTGTTGCACGTCAGTTTTAGGGAACTTGTTCGCATCAGTGTTTCGTTAATCTAAAGAAAAAAGAATGTCGAAACCGAAAGGAAAATGCAACTTCAACGCAAAGGTTCGCGAGAGTCGACACATTGAAAGCGATTCTCATGGTGAAATGCAATTTAACATATTCATGCGTAGAGTTCTACCACTTTTTAAAAACGAAGTCAGATTTACTCCTCCAAATTGTTAAAAAGGAGTAATAGGAGGAATATGGTATTCGTCAGGCGAACCCCACAGGCGGATCAGTAGAAATGCGGTGAAGTGGGAGGGTTGTGATCCCTTGTTTTCGGATCATAGCTTCGCTGATAAAAGGAAGAAGAAGATGGTATTCCACCAAAAGTGATGCCAATGCGAGTGCGATTCACATTGAAAACGATGACGACGAAGTTGTAACAATATTGGTTGATTGGTTGGTATAAGCGTATAAGGATTTTTGACGAATAAAATATGAATTTGCGGCAGAAATTTTTTTATATTTGATATTCTTTTATTATCCTTTTTTTTCATTTCGAATTGCCGAATCTAGTGGATTTTTTCCTTTTTTTTTTGTCAAAAAAAGATGGTATGATTAACTATAACACAAAAGAAAAACATTTAAACGGTTTTCTTAAAATACCGCAAAGCTCATCTCGTGGTCTGATATAGCCATCCGATTCATAGAGTTATTCACTGTTTATTATAACCAGGGATAGGATTCTGCTAACTTTGCCTCTTTTTTTTTGCTTAATCGGAAGATAGAATCGACTTTATACAAACATGTTTCATGTCCTCCTGATTCCAAATATATGTATTTTATTTTGCCTTTTTATATCATTATTGCCTTTTTTTGCCTTTTTTCGCTGTTGTTGCTTTTTTCTCCCTTTTTTGCCTATTTTGCTTTTTTCTCAAAGTTTGTTCGCTAAAAAAATTGTAGAAAAATGCGCGTTTGCATGTATGTATATCTGTGCAAACATGCTACGTAATACATGCACTACGTAATACGCATACCTAAATTCCTAGACGCATTAAAATTGAAAACGTCTAGTCTGTGGGGAGAGTCAACATGGAAATATGTACATGACCACAGACGTTACTGTGTATAACTCTATTACATATTTCTTGTTTGTATACAATACATATTATGCGGATTATTTTGCTTGGATTAAAACAATCGTCAGCGTTCTTGAAGACGATGCAAGCTGTGTTGTGTTTGCAAAGGAATTGATTGAAGATGAAACAGTACAAGCGCAGCTGGCGTACATAAAAGACAATTTTAGGTTTTTAGTCGACTCAAAAAAAACGAATTTTCGAAGACCTACAAAAAACAGGTATTTTTGAGAGTCTGTACTTATAGTTTTAACTAGCATTATTCTGATCAAGGAACACCAATTGGCGAAGTGTTGCCCGTTTTAAAGAACATTCAGCAAAACTTGAAAAAAGCAAAAGGGCCGATTGCAAAGGAAATCCTGAAGAAGTTTGCTGCCGTTTTCAATGCAAATACGGGACTGAAAACTATTGAGCAGATAAATTCTGTAATGAACGGCGACTTGGATTCTAAACTTCCAGAAAATATTGATGTTAATTGCTTTCATTATTGAAAGCTTTAAATGGGCTCCACTCGTTTCAGCTGCAGTAGAAAGGTCATTTAGCTCCTTAAAGGCGCTTCTAAGAAACAACCGGAGAACATGATTACCGGAATATTTGAAAAAGCTATTAATAGTTCAACGCTACTATAACTAAATGTGTATTTACTTTCCTTTTCTTATTTTTTAATAAATGCCTTTTTTTGCCTTTTTAAGTGTTTTGTTTTGCCTTTTTTTACTTTTTTATGTCAACAAAATCCTAACCCTGATTATAACCTATTCTGACCTCCAGTAAGCACCTTATAGCGTAACTTTGAGACATTTGCAACTGAAATTTGTAAGCATTTTGCAGACCATTCTCAGCCTGCTACCTTTAGACAATTTTTAGCAGTATTCCGCAACTAAAATCCGCCTTAAGACTCAGTAAAGTGGGAAAACTGAAGTCCTGCATGACGGGATACACACAGGTTCTACATTTAAACCAAGGTACTATAGTTATACTATAGTAATACGAATTATGTCTTAATTGAATTTGCTAATCGACTTCTGCTTGGTAACTAAGCGGTCAACTCATCTTTATCTGAAGGGTTGGCCAGAAGATGAACTCGCATACATGCGAGGGTATGATATACTTCACATAGTGCACACGATGAAACCACTTTAATTTTCAGATCACCCATCGAAATGAAAAGCAACATTCCACACATAGACGTGTTCTCACGAGGAGCTCTTGTTAGTTTACCCTCGAATCAATGCTGTGATCTTTGAGAATAATGGGAGTGAAAATTAGTGGAAAATAGATAGGATCTGATTGACCAATAAGTTCAAAAAAGAATGTTTCTAGACAGGTTCTAGGGACACTATTTTAATTAGCCACAAAATACTCGGATATCCGGATGTCCAAGATATATCTGGATCAAACTCATCAAAACTGAGAATTTGGGTATTCGGTAATAATGTCTGAACAACTGCTTCCAGATTCGGTTGTACGATTTCAATATCCAAGGACCCAATTCAAGATTCGGGTATCCGGTTAAATATTCGAAGAGCCTGTTCCTTTGGATCTTTGGATTCGAGGCGAGGTTTGCATATAATCTACCAGTGCTCAAGGTATAGGTACATATATTTTCGAATTAGAATTTGAGATAGGCTAATTACAATATCATTGAGATCTAAGATCCGAAGCATGCCGATCTAAGAAACTATTATCCGGACCTATGATCCGCGTACAGATAAATGAGTACCTGAAAATGAGATTCGAATATCCGAAGAGCTCTAATTTTATTTGTTTGCCCTGAAAAGTATAAATCATGTCCCACACAAAAATTTAGACGTTTGACAAGTATGACTGTTACACAACTGAGTAAAAGTGGCATATGTGTCACGGGTTGGCTACCAATGGTTTAGAAAAAAATCCTTTCGATCAACTTACTTTCTGCGCAGTGCGGGCCAGGTACTCCATTTTGCTTTCAGCGCTACCCAAACGTACAACACGATTGCGATGTGGGGCAGGCGAATTCTTCAAAGAAACAAAACACACTCAGCTATCAGCAGTTGTTCATATATATATATGTACCTATACATATTTTTTATTTTTTTTTTTTAATAAAACTTACTCGAACTACTGGCTGTTCAACAACAGCCATCGCTCCACTTTGAGATTCCTCCACCCCGAGATCAAGATCAACGAAACTTTCGGCAGCCTCTTGGGCTGACCTAATACTATGATACACTGACATACTGTAAAAAGAAAATTCAATCGCATTAGTAGCTTGAAAAAAAAAAAAAAAAAAAAACAGAACTAATTCTGAAAAGACAAACCTTGGATGTTCTATCAGTAAATTCTCAAACGGAGATGTCTCCAAATTTATCGGGCCTGTGGAAGTAAAACATGGTGGCGGTGTCAGGAACCATGATTCTTCCATAGCCGTAGGTAAATTATTGAAGCAAGTACCGCCAATAACATCGATGGTCGCCGGTACGGCATATAGAGATTGTGTAATGCCACCATCGCCGTCGTAACGTAGTGCTAATGCCCGCTGATGATATGCTGAAAGGGAATGGTGATTGCTATTACGTGGCCTTTGCTGAAAGGTTGGACTACGTTTGATCTCAACAAATGGCAGCTCCTCTTCGGAGTCGGTGCGAGGGAGACTTTCCTCGTCTAAACATTTGAAAATGATCCTAGTAAGCTACTTCAACGTTTTATTAAAGAACACTTGTGATAACTTACCGTCTTCCCGTTTGACCAATAGCCAGTCGTCGTCCAATTCGTCGTTGTTAACGACGTCGTCGTTGTTCTTATCGATTGTGGTCAGATGCGTATGATGATCGTCAATCGATCTACTACTTACGTTTTGATAATTATTGTCTGTCCGTCCAATTGCAGTGGCTTCGATGGAGTTGTTAGTTGAGTTGTTGTTCTCTAGGTTACACTCGATTCTATTAGTAGTTTCTGGATTATTAGGCGTATTATTGCTTGATCCAAATAGTAGATTTGCAAGACTACTAAACATTATACGGTGAAAGGGTGCCGGTTTTCGGTTTATAAGGATGGTCTTCGTATCCTCTTTCTTCTTCAGCTGAGATTTGTTTCGTCGCTTTTACAGATAATTTTTTATTTTTGCAGCAAACTGATGATCACAGTCAATTTGGAGTTCCTATTTATATATATATTTTTTTTTAATTTGCTTTGTCTTTGGTTCTTTTGAAAGGATTTCTGGTTGATGTCCTTTATTTCGCTTTTAATGAGATCAGTTTATATTTAAGCTTCCTTCTTTTTTTAATTCTTGGAGTTTAACTTTCAAAATAACGTAATTTTTTTATTTGTTTGTAATATTATCTCAGTCTTGTGAAAAATTTGTAGCTTTTGTTACTTTATATGTTAGTTTATGTACATAGAAGGGGTTTGAATTTTATCTGAAAAGATATAAAGAAAAAGAGGTTTTAAGAGTTAAGTTTCTTAAGGTTTTAGAAAAATATAATTAAAGTTTAAGGCAGATAGATAGGAACCTTAATGGGACGGGTACTCAAAACTTCAGCAGACAAATATTTCTTTACATGAGTTTTGAAATTATTTAGCGAACGTTTAAGGAAAGCTTTAATAAAATGCTAGATCAGCTAGTGGAGAAACTAGAAACTAGAAGATACCCACAACTTTGTTTGCGTGGTCTAAAATAACTTTATGTGAGGCGGTTAAAGTTAGTGGTATTAATCATATTTAGCTTAAAAACTTAAGATTTGCACCGCTGTAACTTTCAATAATACATATCGGCTTTTCTTTTATCTATCAAGTTTGTGCTACCATCTGTTGTTGAAGTAGTAACATTTTAATTTACTTCACTTTTTTTTTTGCAACAGTTTGGTATGTAAGTAGTATTCATTTCTGGACTTACACCAATATTTTTGAGAAATAACTTACACCAGCATGACTTTAACCGCCGCATGTGTATGTATTTAGCTAACAGAAGGACTGCGTCAAAATGCACATGTGCATACCATAACTATAAATTTGCGCCTATAGGTAGGCAATGATATAAACCACTTACTTATTTAGAAAGCGCTACAGTTTGGGGTGAGCATGGGCCTCAACGATGAGTTTATTTTTTATACTGCACCCAAGGTATGTAAAAAATCAGTAATTCTAAAATTTTCCGAATGTATAGTTTTATAATGCCTGGTTTTGTATGTTTTTTTTTTTTTTTTAAACTCCGTGTTTATTTCTTCTAATATTTTAATCACCTTAAGGAGTATCATGATAGTTCTTATTGGGGATAAGAACCAATATCCTAAGGTATAAAACGCCAAAGATTTGGTAACATCTGTCATGTAATTTCTGCGTGATACCTGCCCATTCCCAACCCCAGTTATCGTTTTATTATACATATGTATACCATATATGTACATATATGTATATAGAATACAGATGAACATCAAGGAAATTTGGAAAATTGCTTTAAAAGGCAATTCTTTCGTACAACCTTCAGTGTATCAGTATCTAACATTCATAAGTGAAAACCAATATAGCCCGTTTTTAATTTTTCTTCTTTTCTCGGGTTAAAGTCAAAGGCATTGCTAGTAACTACCACAGGTATAGGCGAACTGAGAGAATGAAAAACCGCATTAACCCTCAAACCTTATCTAACCTAGCACGAGAAAAGTGTACAAGCGCAAAGGCTTACTAGATATTTGGAGTGTTTTGGTGAGAATTATGCAAAGCACAGTGAACGAGCTCCACCACAAAACGATCCCCAGTCAAACTGGTTTAACATTTTTTTTATTGTTTGAAGATTGGTGATTGAATTTAAATAGAATTGAAAAGTATGAAAAAGTTGTGCTTGAATTTGTGAAATACTACTGAATCATTCAACTTGAATCAAATTTAATGAAAATGATCTTTTCAGCGGCCTCTGAAATTTAGTAGCGCAAACTAAACATGCCAACTCACTTTTGACTGGAGAAAAAAGCTAAAGTGGTTGTCAGACACTTTTTGTTGTTGTACTCCGTGCTAAATCTTACTTCACTGAGAAGCGATGTCTCACCAAAACACGCCAATTGTAGCATCCACAAAAGTACTTTTCGCACTGCACAGAACCAGCTACCAATCCCACAGTCCACCCCCTAGCATCTTCGAACAGAGACATCGAGCATTTTTGAAAATATTCTAGAGGTTCTTGTATATGATGTAAATACAGCAATTAACCGATGGACAGATACAGTCGATCTGATTGGAGAAAGAATTCAAGAATTGCGATTACTATGAGAGTTAATTCATTGAAAATTGGTCTTGACAAATAAACGATATTTTGATTGAAAGTGATTATTACGAACCCTAGTAAGAATATTACGGTGATGTAAACTAGCTTCTTTAATATTCTGTGTGTATGCCGAGGATGATGTCTAGATACTACCTTTTGACTGAGTACTTCAGTGTCAGCAGTTTGAAGTCTGGGAGAGATATTTCTTTTGTTAAGGTAACTAGTTCAAAAAGACTAGTAAGGCTTGAAGGCGCTCTGTATTCAAAGAGATTGTTTTGTGTAATTTTCTTGATACTGAGGGTGCTCGGCTTAAATATGAATAACAAATGTCATAAGATGAAGAGGATTCCTTCATGCAACTAGGAAATAGGGTAAAACGAGGGTTGAAGAGCGGAGAATCACATTCACCTTTGGATTTTTGTGATGTTTTCGGCGGCAAAATGCTGCCCCAAAGGTAGTTTTCTCTGTCCACACATTTGATAGTTTGCTACAAGTTAGACAATTTTGACTACAAAGCTATTGGTAATGCGGATCATTTTGGCAATGACAAGTATGAATACTTAGAGTTAGACCGCTTAAGCCGGCTATGTCGTCTCGTGTGTAAAAAACCGTAGGGCCTGACTGGCTTGGTATATTTAATAAGCTTTCTTCGTGAGTATATCTAAATATTGATTCTATACATAACACTATTTGATTCACCCGAATAAAACTGGGTGAACAATGATGTGAACTATCATATTCAATATCAGGTTCTGATTAGTCATGCTCCTGAGAACATACCAACCAGTTTATCACGCTATTTCAATTTGATCATCAAAATAATAATAATAATAATAATAACATCGCTAATTTATCTGAATTATATACAAGCGACTCTGTTCGCAATTTGAAACAATGAAATCTAAATTCTTGTCAAGCTAACACAAAAAGAAAACAAGTTGCAATATAATTTCACTTGCAACTGACTCAAAAATAGATTAAATATAATTTTATTCCATCTCAAATCATGTGGAACCTGTGCCAAAGATACACGCGCATCTTCAGCCTTCGCCACGGACCACTAATCTATTTTGTATTCTATACACCATCTAAGACTTTTTCTAATTTTTCTATGTACCTCAAAATAATGTTTAACAAAAATTTTACAGCTCGTAGCATTGCCAAATTGGCAAACGAAATTAGAATTTATTTGTTGGCTTGCATTAAGCAACCAACGGATTGCATGCAATTTTGTGGAACCCTACATTTGCATTCGGTGCATATCAGTACGGATGCAATGAAAATTATAAAAACTAAAAATATTCCAAAAACAGTGCCATAATTGTGAGGAAAATACACTCGGATCATGTAATCGCTTGAAACGCAATTCTAGTGCACACATGCGATCGCATGGGGTAGTCTAGTTAGTGGAATAGCCGACAGCTGTGAGCCGCTCCCGTTTGTGGGTTATTGGTGGCAACTAGTTGTTTACTATTACAAGTGCACTTGATTTAAGATTTTTATGTAACTCTAGTAGCTATGCTGATGGGGACAGATGATACGGCAGCATTATGTATGGCGGAGAGATGCACTGCTACTATCACGCAATAACCTCAACTAAATTTGCGGCTGAATAGAGCCAATAGAGTTGAATTGATCTACAGGAAGGTTACCCGACGATGCTCTGTGGTTGAATGTTTTTTTATTTCGTAAGCCTGGGGGTTTGGTGCTCTATGCAGCTGAATTTATGTAAAGTAAAAGTTACGATGTTGAATCAGATATAACATAATGAGTAGATGGTTTGCTAGAGCAGGGTATCAAGCTATCAGCTAGTTTAAGTATGTGGCATCCCACAAGGTTACGTTTTATCGCCAACATTATTTGTGTGTACGTAAGTGGTTAGCGATGCATTTAATAAAGTGTATAACCAGACACGCGGATTTTTAGTAATGTTGGGGTTAGAGTATTGGAATACCCTGACGATGCTACTGATTAATTGAAATCAGTTTTAGGTACAACGGGCGTTCGATTTAATAAATATTTAAGACGACCAAAGTAGTTTCATACTGAATGTATATGTTAGAAGAATGTGCCGTCTTGTATGGAAGGTAATATTGGATAGAAGAGTTGCTGCTCAACTCGGATAAGAACTAGGGATTAGTGGATGTTAGATGCTATTGTCTCTGGCTCAGATGTGTAATGTGTACAGATAGGACAAAGATGTCCATGACTAATCGAAGAATCTCGGCGTCTTTTTGTCTTTAAAAATACAATACATTTTCTA
Source organism: Brachypalpus laphriformis (assembly GCA_945910035.1). NCBI lineage: Eukaryota > Metazoa > Arthropoda > Insecta > Diptera > Syrphidae > Brachypalpus > Brachypalpus laphriformis. The sequence goes on from OX246756.1 coordinate 45,313,414, forward strand.
AGCACGCTTTTGGAGACTATATATGCTCTGAGTCGAGTATTTGACTTCGTACAGCAATGCGCTTTGTAATAAAAGCGTCTGCCTTGAGGATCTTCACACATTCAAAGTTTCCAAGCCATTGGATTTAATCGATGACATTTTGAAACTTGTTTTGACTTTTTGTTTGGTTGAAATTTATGAACCGAGTTTTGCAAAATGTCACTTTTTTTTTTTAATAATGAATTTTAACCTTATTTCAATTAAAAAAATATATTTCCAGTAAAAATTTAGTTGATTTGTTAGACAGACGTTCAGGGTTATCGTAAATAAATTTTCCCTCATGAATAAATTTTCCCTCGAGCAAAAACTAAGTTTCTTTAAAAAAGAGGAAATAATTTCCCGGAAAAGAAATAGGCATCATGAATGGCAATTCAAGAGAATTTTCAACCCAATCGCGATATCAATTTATTCCCTGATGAATTTTTTCCCTTTTTTGAAGACATCTAATTTTTGTTGGAGGGAAAAATTCCGAGGGAAAATTTATTCACGATAATCGTGGTTAAAACTAAAATTAAGGCGACAAGGATTGATGATATTTTTACCAACTTCTACAAAGATTTACAGACAATTTAAAAATGACTGGCAAGCTTCCAAAGAAAGCTAACATCCTAGAGTGGAGCAAAGCTGTGTCAATTGTGACTGATTCGGTCTTCCTGATTCGTTCACAAAAATTCAAAATGATTGCATTCACATAATTAAAGAATCAATCACAATATTAATACTTCAAACGAACAACTTTGCAGATTACTTGAGTTGAATGAATGAGAACAAAATTATCAAACGAACAACTTAGCAGATTACTTGAGTTGAATGAATGAGAACAAAATTATCAAAGACCAAATGAAATTGACAATATGAAGCAGAAATAAAAAATGTTATATCAAACATTTTCTTTCATGTTTAAGGCGCGTAATTTGGAACACATCAGCTTTTAGTTCTGTCACAGGTGAAACAAATGAATGATGGGAATGGAACGAATGACCTTACTAATAAGACAAATAGCAGCGTAAGTAATGTCATTGAACTATTGAACGAAAACCAATTGATTAGAATGGTTTCAACACAACAAGTCATTGAATGATTTGAACACTTGATTGAAATGACTGAATGTCAGTGATGCCGTTTGCCAATTTTTTAGTGGTGTTTTCAGGAAAAAATAGAAGTGTTTTGCTGTAAAGTGAAGTGTCATTATAAAAGTTGAGTTTCTTATATTAAACGACTATCTATGAAAAAAAAAAATATATTTTTTTTAAATTAGGGAGCTTTAATCTAAACTTTGTGGTATCTTAATACAACATCTTTTGGCGATACCCAGTTCTTTAAACCGTTTTCAGAAACAATTCCTTTCACAAGCATCAGTGAATTAACAGTGATAACCTTTAAGTTTTCTCGGCCTAAACTCTTAATCAATTTAGTTTAGGAAAACACCCTCTTAGTAGTTGCACTACTATGAGGAAGACACAACAAGGCTCCTATAAACTCTTTTAAATGAGAGACAGAATCAAAAGACTTTAAGACTTTCTTCTTTGGGTAGAATTGTAGACTTGTAGTTATCGATGTAGTTATCGAATGGATGTGTTCGCGTATACGATTCTTGGCTACTTTATGGGAGAGCTCATTAATGAATATATAATGCAATTTCCCAATTAAGAGGGAAAATATAAAGTCTAAAAAAGTGAAGTGTTTTTGCGAAAGAGGAAGTGTCGAAGTGTTGTCTATGAAGCTGAAGTAAAATACTTCGATTGAAGTATAAACGGCAACGCTGCTGAATGATTTTTAAACGTTTTAAAGGGTGATTCAACGATAACGACTGAATAATTTTTAAACGATTTTAAAGGGTGATTCAACGATAACGCAAATCTTTGACAGCGATTATTTCAGAGATGCTTACGTTTTTTTGCTTTTGTTGAGACACCTTTTATCTACTAGCTTTGGCATATTTTGTCAGCGATTACAGTTGAACAACGCGTAAAAGTGATCAAAGCGTTTTATGAAAATGGTCGACCTGCAAGAAGTGTATTTCGGTTGTTTAGGTCAACATAACCGGCCATTTGGTGCGGAAATTTCGAAAATATGGGTCATTGCGAAACGTTTAAGCACCCGTGCATCGCCGTCCAGGTTGTTCCACCGAAAATATTTCTGTTGTGGAAGAAATTGCAGCCTAGGCCCCGACAACACCAATTCGGCGCCATGCACAGTAATTTAACTTTTCCTACAGAACCATTTATTGTTCCACGTCTACAAAAATTTAAGCATGTTTCTACCTACGAATACGTTAACAAACAAAAATGCCACATTTGGGGCACTGCAAATCCAGAATTCATTCAAGATAAACCTACATACATATGTACCCAAACGAGTCTTTGTTTGGTGCGGTTTTTGGGCTGGCGGAGTCATCGGACTGTACTTCTGCAAAAATGATGTCGGTAACGCTGTTACGGTGAACGTTATCGTGACATGTTAACAAACTTTTTATGGCGTGAATCGGATGGCATAGACTTGCACAATACATGGTTTCAACAAGATTGTGCCACTTGTAACACAGCGCGTAAAACAATGGCCCTATTGCGAACGAAATTCCCAGGATGCATTATCTCAAGAAATAATGAGGTCAAATGGCCGCCGAGGTATTGCGATTTAACACCATTGGACTTCTTTCTCTGGAGCTACATAAAAAGAAAGGTCTACATTCCTAAGCCAAAACGATTCCAGAGCTGAAGGGCGAAATCATACGAATTATTAACGAGGTACAGCCTGAACTACGCCAAAAACTCATGGAACATTTTGAAACGCGCCTCCTGTGTTGTCACAAGAGTCGTAGTGGACATTGTCAGATATTGCGTTTCATGCATAAATGCCATAGACTAAAGAACATGATAAAAAAAAAAACATATTGATAAATATGCGTTTTATTTGAAAAAAGGAAAATCTTTGTCTTTAAATGAAGGTTTTTATCGAGTTTTCCTTCAACATTTTTCTTTGTTGTCACCAATTATTTTGTTCAATTGCGTATAGCATTTCAGTAGTAAGAAACATAAGTATCAGATCAGTGTATGTAAAATGTGCGGTAACAACCAATATTGTATTTTATTTCGAAATAAACAAACTATCTATCTATGAAAATCTGTGCTCTTATTGAATGTCCCTTCATATTCTAAAAGTTCTGCATAGAACCACCACTGCCACCACTACTAGTTTTACCGAATATAATTTTTTGGCGATTACTGACAAAACAAAAAACAAAAAAAAAACATAAACTTCATAATTTTTATCAAATTCGTTTGTGTTCTGTCGACTCATTCGTTCATGTTGCAGTCGACTGACCAAATATGCTAATGTTCACTCGAGCGTAATAGTCTTATAGACCACCCCTTATTTTTTTCAAAGTTTGGAACTGGAAATCGAGTTAATCAGGGTTATCGTGAATAAATTTTCCCTCGGAATTTTTCCCCTGAACAAAAATTAGATATCTTCAAAAAAAGAGGAAATAATTCGCCGGAAAAGAAATAGGTATTGTGAATGACAATTCCGGAAAATTTTCAACGCAATCACGATATTTAATTTTTACCCAATGAATTTGTTCCCTATTTTTGAAGAGACTTAAATTTTGTTTGGGGAAAAATTCCGAGGGAAAAATAATTCACGATAACCCTGAATTTGGAAGCACTAAATTCACTACATTAACAAATATAATACACAAAATAAATAACAATAACAATTTCCAAATTCTGAATTTTTAAATCTAAATTAATTTGTATCACCGGAATATACATATGTACATATGTATGTACATATTGCAAAACTTACATTTTTCAGTTTCAACGCACAATTCGATTTCGTTTCCTAGTCTGCCTTTTCTCTATTCGACTGCAACTAAATGATTAACTCAGAAGAAAGCGAAACAACTCAATAAAAACAAACAATTTGCGCAATAGCGACTAAAAAAAGAAAAGAAAACATCTTAAAGCGCCAAATATAGGTCAAGTGTAACAGGAGTATAATGAAGACAGACTCTATCTCAAACGACTAAAAGAACCATGTAACGCTTTGACTACTCTAGGGTAAAAAATAACAAACAAACAAACAAAGCAAGCCTTTGTTGTAATCATGTAAAAGTCTTTCATCAAATAAGAAAGACCGCGCACTGCCAACACAGAGAGGGTTTATTAGAACAAAGAGCTAAATTCTTTCGACAAACAGGAGAAAAGCTAAAAGAATTTCATTTTAATAGAGGCGGGCAATTTGATCATCATCATTCTAGCTACGCCATAGTTTCGACTCGTTTAGATAAAAATAAAAATATGTCTTTGTTTGCACTTTATAGGCGAAACACAAACATGGAACTGGCGGTATCGTCTGCAAGGAGAAAGATCTTGTAAGCACATCGCAAGCAGTCAAAGCGTTCCAGTTACAAAATACATACACTCTCTATGGTGTTGCGATAGTTCTCTCATTTAAACAATTGTGCAATGCAGATATAAATACATGAGAAAGGTTTTGTTTTATATTAATTTGTGCGATACATTTGTTTACGCAAAGATAAGATCTGTGAAAGAATGCACGCAACGGGTGGATGAATAATTAATTGAAGTGCCACATGGTTGGCATTATGGCCCGCATATGTTTGGTGTAAGAAAAAATAGATGAAAATGAGGAAATTCTTGAATAAAGTAAATAGTTGGTAACACGTATTTCGATTTGGGTGATTTTTTGAAAAATGTACCTATAAACCACGATAACAAGAAAGGAAAAGGTGATCCTACTGTATACCTAAAAAAAATACTCGAAAAATCAAAGAGTCCGAAGACTTTTGGATTAAAAATAGTTCAAAGATTGTCAACAACCTCTGTTGGAAGTTAAAAAACTCATAAATCCCCATGCTGATAAATGCAAATTAATTATAAAAGCAAACAAAACAATCTCAGTAGTCTGTTACACAAAATTTAGAACATCAGGTGTTGGTTTAAGAATGAAAGCTAATGACAGTAAACCATATCTTCATTTAAATGGCGTTGTATAATACACCCCATCTTCATAGAGTTCTATGAACGCATTAAATCATTTTCTAAATTCTCCACCATTTCGAGTGTATAAAAGCATTCAGAAAGGTTCTCTTTAATTCCACATCCTCCTAGGAGTGATTTACATCTTTCTCCTGGGTAAAAGCATATCCAAACCACCATAAACACACATGGAGTGTGATTCTTTGCAAAGTTCTTTGTTCTGGCGATGGTTGGATTTGATACATATTCAACATCACGTCAGTGCATAAACTGACGAATATTTAGGTTACGCACGCGTGACGACACACACAATAGAGGAAGTAGTGTTCATTTATTTATATGTACATATGTATATTGTTTTCTTTATATCGTTCGTAAATTTTCAAATGAGGGGAGAATCAACAAAAAGAATTAAATATAGTTACGATACAGAGAGAGAGTGAGCCAGAGTAAAGAAAGAACACTTTATTGACACCACACACAGCATATACCACATTATGCTCTACTTGCAATTTCAATTTACGAATTAAATACTAGCCGTTGGAAAGAGGATGAGGAGGAGGGTGTACAAAAATCGGGGTCGTTGCCGATCTGAGGATGGGTCATGGAATCAATTGCAAAGCGAAGTCGAAGCGCATCATGGGTGAAAGTTTTCCATGCTTAAGTGAAACGAAACAATTGTGTAGAATCGTAATTACACGGTTTGACTATTGTATGAGGATAGTACACTCTCTTGAGGAGGACCTCATCTAGTTTCATTGCAATTTGATTGCGAACTAATGAGAATTAAGGTATTTTTCAATTATGGCTGCTTAATTGAATTTGAGAAAGTGATAATTAAATCGAATGTACGAGCAAATTACTTGAATCGGTCTTTGTTCATAGAATGTGTGCTGGCAATGATATGAAGTTTTTCTGGTCGAGAATTCAAAGATTCGTAGTTTGAATTTTTGCAAATCCATAAAATGTGATTGATAGTGATAGGTTGAGGTGAGTCAAGCTTGATCGTTGTGAAAAAGAAGGTAGCTTACTTTGAGGTCAAGGAACTGGAAGTGGAGGAAAACTCTTAAAGTGCCACGGGAATGGCTGCATCGGAGTAGCAATAGTTTCTGATTTAAAACAAAAAATCCTGGTCAATAATAAATATATTACTTTGATCAGGGACCAAATCGTCTCCCGCGTCAACGTAATTTGTATTGTGTTGTTGGTAGATCTAACAACAATACGGTAGAGACGATTTAGCCCCAGATCTTTTACTTATGAATTCTTCCTCTCAAGGGTATTCGCACTCTAGTAACAGTGCGCATTTTAAATGCACAAATTCGAGACAGAATTTTCCAGTTTTTTTTTTTTTGTGGCTCAACTCGCGAGGAAGCTCGTTTGAGAATATGAGCCCGCAAATGAAAAAAGACAACAAAAAATGAGCAAACAGAAAACAGTGCGTACGTATATGCCCGCAAGCTGTCAAATATATTGGATACCTATATACGATCACTTTCCGATCGGTTGGGCTTAAAAATTGCGCCAATTAGTTCTACGATCAATAACTTTAAACATTTTTTTTTAAAAGTGAATGACATGTCTAGCGAAATCATACTTTAATACTGAAAATCGTACTCGAAAAAGCTTAACAAGTTGCATGTCTCAGTATAGATCAACTGCCCATTGAACCAAGCTGTAGCCTGGGCTAATACCTAGCATGAAAATGATTCGATGTTTATCTTTTTTAAAAAAAAGCGAATTGCTTTCTACGTCTTTTTAACTGACCAAAACATTCGCTTATCCTTTAATCCTCGGAGGCCGTAGGACATCAACTTACCCAGAAGAGTTCACATACAGCGACTAAGATGGCTGGGTCATTTAGAGCGGATGGAGCCCAACGTTCCCGCCAAGAAAGTCTTCGAATCCACTCGATGGACGGCGCAGTAGAGGATGACCCCGCGATAGGCGGTGCAAACAAGTGGAATGGGACCTCAACCAACTTGGTGGGCGCAACTGGAGGCAGCTGGCTCGTAATCGTGCTGGCTGGAGAGGTTTGTTAGTTGAGGCCCAGGTCCACCCCGGACTATAGCGCCACCTAAGTAAGTAAGTAAGTTTATCCTCAGAGGCAATTCTGCTGCACTACTGGGTTACTATGACCAGCCTTATAACTTTACAAGACATACATAAGTACTGCTTAATTACAGTAGAAATCTGTGGACACCAGAAATAACTGAATAAGTCGAGTTAAGATAAAATTGAGTTAAGGATGCCAGAAGATGTTCCACTCTTCAAAGTTTATGCTGTCATTGTATTACTTTATTATGTGTTGTAGAGTGGGCGCCATGGCGCAAGTGGTTAGTGTGTCGGATCACTGAGCGTGAGGTTCCATGTTCGAATCCCAGAAAACACCAAAAAGATTTTCACCGGCCCACCTCTCGCGAGCGTCTGATAAACATCCGAGAGTATTGTTGTCACGAAAAAGCTTCTAAAATCGCCCTTCGGATACGGCACAAAACTGTAGGTCCCTTCCATTTGTGTGAAGAAATATAACGCACACAACACGAGTGGTTGCGAGAAGCTAGGCCCAGGCACTTGAAGAGCTGTTGCACCAAATATTTATTTATTTTTTTCTTTTTGTTGTAGGTGTAGGTATCGAGTTATGGGTAAATAAACAAGATTGAAATTCGAAAATTCTATAAGTTTTTGGAAAAAAACGTAAACTACAAACTTGCTTTCTGAGAACCTGTGAAAATCGACTTAGGTGGTTATGCCTTGTGGCCACAGAAATAACTTCACCAAACACTATCACTGGATAGACATGTTCAGAGAATGGGCTTTGCGTTCGTTGATTTCTTCAGAAGTCAGAACCAGAAGTTGCAGAGACGAAGAGGAGACTATAGTTCACTATTTCTGTTCTTCCTTTGTACGTGTTTTACTGCTGGAACACAATGGTGTAGCTGTCGCTGTCGTACGTTCATATGCCTCTCATGTCATATGCCTCTCAAAAAATGCGTCCACAATGAAGCCGCATACTTATGTTATTTAAATATCAACTGGATTGAAAATGAGCCTTACTAACAACCAAATTAAGTATAATCTCCATACTTTCCAAAATGTTTGTACCAATAAAGAAAATAAATAGTCGGCTTAAGCGTTAGTATGGAGCTAAATTTTAATGTTCAGAAACCCATGTTTAATTTTTTAAAATATGCCTATGTACTAATTTAATAAGGACAATAGGTTAAGTTAGGTTGAAGTGGCTGCCAGCTTACGCCAACACACATAGACCAAGGAAGGTCCGTTGTGGTACCACGAAGGATCATGTAATCCCAGCCTAGCTTCTGATGAAACGAAGAAGGCTCCTGATGTCTAAATCTATCAGATCGCCTAAATCCTTAAAATAGAAAGCTCCTAGGTGAAGCTTTTTTCTATGGGGGAGAGCTGGACATGCACAAAGAAGGTGAGGAATGGTTTCTTCCTCTTCTTCGTCAATGCAGCTTCTGCAAAAATCATTTAAATATACGCCAAGCCTTGTTGCATGCTTGCCTATTAGACAGTGTCCTGTAATTACACCTATATGGTAATAGAGCCAATATGCAATCGATTGAGAGAGATAAATTTCTTAGAGTGTTTCAGATCCAACTTGGGCCAAATCTGCTTAGTCGCTAGACATGCTGTACCACTTGTTGTCCACCTAAGATTTGTTCTTTCGATTGCATCTAGCTTGAATTTAAGTTTACACGTAGCGATTGGTATACTTAGATTATCCTCGTCTGGAAGGATGTGTACAGTTGTTCCTATTCTGGAGAGTTCATCAGCCTTATCCCTATATCCCTATGCCCCGGCACCCAACAGAGGTGAATATTAAACTGCTCCGACATCTCCTTAAGAGACGAATGGTAGTCTATGGCTACTACTGAATTTATAGAGATCGATTCCAAGGATTTGATTGCAGCTTGGCTATCTGAAAAGATACGGATGTCCTTGACGGATATCACGTTTTTCTTTCGCCATACTTCTCAAATGGGTTGCCACACCGCCACAACCCAATCATCAAAACATAATGTGCATGTATCTAAAATTTAAACATCCTAAACGCTTCGAACTTATTTTAATTTTAATTATTGATTATAATTACAACTTTTAAGCTCATTAGAATGCTTTTTTAACAATTAAAACAGAAAATCCATTATAAAATTCTTTGAAAAGTACGATCCACTTCATCCCAAATCAAATTAAACAATGGAAGGTGTCTGTTTCCAAGGAGATTTCCATCATGTTTTATTTTACGTCGTTTACATTATAATTTTCTGCACAAAAAAAAAGGTCTAAAGTTCAGAAAAGCATAGAGAATCAAAAGATTCCATGAAATTCCTCCACTCCTTTGTATGGCCAAGAGTAAACACAAGTATCTTATCGATTGCTTAAAATGTTCGCCTCATCTCTCTGGGAATCGAAGCGGAAAATCGCATGGAACACATGAACTCCTCTCCACTTTAGATTATAATCTCTTCTATATAAAAAAAATAAATAAATAAAAGAAAAAATAATAATACTGAAGTGCAACGTTGGAAGAGCCATTGAACTACATTTCGTAGTTTGTTTTGCTAACATCGTCGTCGCCATCACATACAGTCAGCATATTGCATGTATCTCTTCCTGGGAGCCCCGCAACGAATAAACGAGCAAAAGATCATGAAATATCCATGAGATACTTTGGTTCTATCTTAAATAGAATCTCGTTAAAATAATGGCACAACAGAAGCAGCAGCAGAAACACACTGGCAAAGGAAATTTCACACAAGTCAGGTTGCTGCTGCTGCAGAGCGAAGGAATAATACACATGACTACTAGTACTGGTGTAAGAATGGTACCCTGAGGTATACCTCTGGAAATTGAAAAACCTCATGTGGTTATTGTTCTGGGACATGAGTCTTCTTGTTTATACCGCGCACGTTACATCTTGGATTTGTGTCCCACATATCGTAAGGGTCAATCTTATGCTTGACTATTAGGCCAACATTTTTATTACATAAATTCAGGTAAGAAGAGACATCGGATTTCATTTCTTTTAACCGTTAGGTTAATTGGATGTGTCAGTATGGGTCTTTGTTGTGAAGTTGCCTTCAGTTTGTGTATATACTGTTTTCTCTCCAGAGTAATTTATTGGTAATTTTCCAACGTTGTCTTTGTTTCGAACAGTAAATTACATTTAATCGAACCGCGCGAACCTAATGGGGGAGGGAAAACACTCTAAAGATTGTGTGGGGCACGTGTATGTCACACTTTCACGTTGATTGTGGGCGAATCGAACATCGCGTGATTTTGTGTTGGAAGTTCATGCATAATTAAGGTGTAACGAGTTTATTGGCAATATAGCACCGTATAATTGGTACATAACCTATAACTTGTTTGCGGGCAATTAAATGAAAACCTGTAGTATTCAAAAACTAAGTATGGTACGCGGGTAGACATATAAAGCGTTTGGACTTTTATTTAAGGCTACTCGCATTTGGCGCATGTTATTGTTTTAGTCTGTTGAATGTTTGCGTGACAAGAATGTAATTTGACTAACTTCAGATAGATTTCTTATAAACTATATGGTAATTAGGGTGAAAGAAAAAGCTTTTTTTTCTACGTGTGTGCGTGCTCAGCTATTTGCGATACAAGGGTTAGATTTGTTGGATAAATGGATTTGAATTTTATGGAAATGAATGTTTTATTGATTTTTCCATTAGCTGAGAATAAGAACACAGAAGTGCTGAACTGTTGAAGAGCTACTCATTAATATTTGATTGGCATTTTGCAAACTCGTTTTGTTAAACAAGAAATATAAATAACACCAAAAATGGTTTATAGTTGCATGTTACCTACATGCATATATAACCTTTATAAACTTCGTTTTCCTAAATTAATTTTAATAAATAATGAAAATAAAAGAACGATTATTTAAGACTCTGTTTGTAAGCCTTTTCTACGTTTTCTTGAACCAGTAATACCGGAGTTTCCTACATAAATTTATTCTTTTTTTGAGCTGTTATCCGAAAAACTCAGAAGTTAAAAAGCGATTATATATAGGAAATGATATTATAATAACCATACCATGTCGGCATTTCCTATTTATCATATTTATATATTCCCGGGTTTAATACACTCTTACATCTCGAAAAACAAGTCCAGTTGACGTAAGTGGTTAGTGTGTCGTACCACTGCGCGTGAGGTTCCAAGTTCGAATCCCAGAAAACACCAACAAGTTTTTTGACGGTCCCACTTCTCGCGAACGTCTGACGAACATCCGAGAGTATTGTTGTCTCGAGAAAGCTTGTCAAAACAAATTGCCCTTCGGATACGGACTTAACTGTAGGTCCGTTCCATTCGTGGGAAAAATATAACGCAAATAAGATGAGTGGTTGCGAGAAGCTAGGCCCTGACATTTAAAGAGCTGTTGCGCCAAATATTTATTTATTTATTTATTTCAGATCATTAATGTTGTAAAGGCTATACTTCAAAAATCTTGGCTACAATATACGAACTTTCTGTAACATTTTTTACATATGAACATTTGCAATTCGAGGAATTATTGGTGCTACAAGCCCAATCATCGTCCCGACCTAATCTATAAACTGTAGTTAAAGTACAGGTTGATTCAGAAGAAACCGCTATTTTCAGACGGTTGAGGCATGGCCTGTGATAGATATAGGACACTGGGTCCACTTTGTTTCCCAAAAGATACCATTTCAGTTGTCATGGAAGCGTGGAGCAACCCACATTGCCTTTGCAGTTTAATAAAAATGGTGAGTCTACGGTTTCACCCACCTGAAGAAAGCAAAGTACGAGGTCAAGGTGAAAAGTTCTCGGCCTGACGCAGAGATAGAGCTCCAGCGTTCCAATCAGCAAAAATTTATGTTTTCTGCCTGGGTGCACTTCTTATTAGTTCGTATGACAAGTTTCAACTTGTTCTCTTAAGTAGTTTGTTTACACGAATTTTTGCAGTAAACGTCTTGCGTGTTTTTCGTTAAAATGGATAAACTTGGATAAATGGATAAATATCGTGCGGTCCTAAAGTTCTTCGTTTTGGATGGGTTAACCCCTAAGGAAGTTCATCCAAAGTTGACAAAAGTTTACGGGGACTCTGCTCCTTCCATGTCAACCGTTAAAAAGTGAGCAGCTGAATTTAAACGTGGTCGCACGCCCCTCGAAGATGACCCACGTGAAGGACGGCCAAAAACAGCAACCACACCCGAAACCATGGAAAAAGTGCATGATATCGTGTTGGACGATAGGCGAGTGAAGGTGAGTAAGATAGCTGAGGCTGTGTGTATATCGAAAGAGAGGGTGCGAAACATCTTGCACAAAAACTTAGGGAACCGAAAGCTCTGCGCAAGATGGGTGCCGCATTTGCTGAATGCCGATCAAAAGCAAATGCGCAAACGATTTTCGCGGCAATCTTTGGACCGATTTTATGCGGCGATTTGTCACCATGGATGAGACATGGGTCCACCACTACACGCCAGAAACGAAACAGCAGTCGAAGCAGTGGGTGTAAGCCGGTTGTTCAGCGCCAAAGAAAGCGAAGTCGATCGCATCTGCCGGAAAGGTCATGGCCAGTGTGTTTTGGGATGCGAAAGGGATCATGTTAATTGATTACCTTGAGAAAGGCAGAACATTTACAGGCGAATATTACTCCAACCTTCTTGACCAGCTGGATGTCAAAATTCGTGAGAAGAGGCCTGGCTTGAAGAAGAAAAAAAAATCATGTTTCACAAAGACAATGCACCTGTACACAAGTGTGCGTTGGCGATGGGAAAACTGCGGGATTTGGGGTACGATTTGCTCGGCCATCCCCCCTATTCACCTGATTTGGCACCCTCAGACTTCCATCTGTTCCCAAACTTGAAGAAATTTGTTTCTGCGAAGCGCTTCGTATCCAATGCAGAAGTTGAGAGGGCCGTAGATGAATATTTTAACAGCCTTCCAGACTCTCACTTCCGAGAAGGAATACTGATGGAGAAACGCTGGACTAAGTCAGCGATAAAATCATTTTTAACTGAAAATCGCAGTCTTTCATTGTCAGGCCGAGAACTTTTCACCATGCCAGAACATCAGTCTCCTCAACATCGCATACAAGATCTTTTCTGCGATATTGTGTGAATGCCTGAAAGCTTTTATCAAGGTCAAGAAAGTCCTCTATCGATCAAATCTTCACACTTCGACAGATTCTGGAGAAAACGCAAGAAGTCCAAATCGATACTTATCACTTCTTTATCGATTTCAAAGCCGCCTATGACAGCATCTATAGAGAAGAGTTATATATGTAGAGTCATGTCTACGGCCATTTTTGAAAACGTCAAATCAAAGTCAATTTGACCGGCAATTGATCGTCATTTTATGACACAAAAGTTGCAGTCGTCAAATATGCAATCGTCTCTCTTGCACAAATGGTTTTTGATGAACGTTGTTCATTTTGGTTGCAAGCGCATTTGACTTTTTCGAACAAAAATTAAGACCAAACAAAATGGATCCCATAAGGAAGTGTATCGCGAACATTTTTTTCGCCCGGCGCAACGATAACCCAACTTTATGTGCAACTTGACAGATCCAAGGAAGTAATACAAGGGGAGGATGTAACACACATAATTTGTTTTGATGAGCGAACGAGAGGGAAGTATGAGATTTTCGGCTGCCACCTCGAATTTTTTACTGCGCTGCAGATGATGCTTTTGAACATGTGACCTTAGCAAACTGCATTATCGAACACAATGCTAATGCAGCTAAAACTCGTATTTGCGTTTTCGAACAGTTGACTTTTGCAGTTGGGTTTAAGAACATACTGAACATACTTAACATCCCTGCCAAACTTGTTTGTCTGTGCAGGATGACGATAGAGAACGCTCGATGCTCCATCAAGGTCGGTAATGACCTCACCGAGACCTTTGATGACAAAAAAGGTGACGTGCTGTCATGTGACTTCTTTAATATTGTATTTGAACGGATTGTGCGGAACTTACAAGCCAACACCAGAGGCACAGTCTATCAAAAGTCCGCACAACTGCTTGCATACGCCGACGATATTGACATAATTGGAAGAACCCAGCGGGCTGTCACCGGTGCGTTTGCAAGCATTGAGGCGGAAGCGGCCAAAATGGGTTTAGCGATAAACGAGGGCAAAACCAAGTATATGCTGTCAAAAAGAAGGGTCAATCAACACCGACGAATTGGACAGAACGTCACAGTGGGCAGCTACAATTTCGAGATAGTAAGGGACTTTGCCTACCTTCGTTCTGCTATTAATTCTGAAAGCGACATCAGCGCAGAAATCAAACGAAGAATAGCTCTCGTCAATCGCTGTTTTTTAGGCTAATAAGGCAACTCAACAGTAAAGCCCTATCTCGAACAACTAAGGAGACTCGATATAAGATCCTGATCATCTCAGTCCTGCTTTACGGTGCTAAAACGTGGACTTGATTGAAAGCATAATTCTTCGTAAGATATACGGCCCCGTTTGCGTTGACGGGTTTTGAAGAAGAAGATTCAATGACAAACTATACGAGCTATACAGCGACATCGATCTAAAATCGAAAAACTTGGACGTTTGAGATGACTAAAACATGTAGAGCAAACCGACACTAACGCTCCGGCCCGCAGTCTTCGAATCTAACCAGGAGGAACAACGCAGTAGAGGGCCTCCTCGCCGTAGGTGTCGCGCACCAGTTCAAGAGGACCTCGACCAACTTGGAGTGCGCAACTGGAGGCAATTAGCTAAAGACCGAGCTAAATGGAGAGGCTTGCTGTCTGAAGCTCAGGTTCACCCTGAACTGTAGCGCCACCTAAGTAAGTAAGTAATCTACGGTCATTTCAACGTCGTGCGTCACGGTCGAGTTCTTTCACGAAGTACGGTATTGAAATGGGTTCAAAACTTCAGGGCGACATCTTCGGAAATGGACAACAAATTTATTCAAAGTTGAATCTTCTGAATCACCCTGTATAACGAGCGCAGTTTGCATGCTAATAAATAATATTTTATTGATTTTTTCATCGTTTTTAAACATCTGCTTAAATCAAAAAGCTGGATTGCATCCAAAATCATTATAGACTGTCCACCCCCCTTCATAGTCTATTAACGTACAAACCATATTTAATTTTTTCCACATGTTCGTTAATTAAAAAAATGCCCCAACAATTAATTGTTAAGCTTTTAGAATTAATAATAATTAAATGTGCCCGGCCACTGCGGCTCTACAGAATGACTGTCCGAAAAATTATCGCCCCATTTCGATGCATAAGTAAAAATAAATAATATCCCAACATTTTGCAATTGAATTAAGGCCAAAATTTAATACAATATATCAAGCGCTTTTGTGTGTATTTTTACTCTTTATGCGATTTGAGTGGTTGTAAACAGACTGCGAAAAAATAAACAAGTTAACTAAATATTCTTAGACACAATGACTGTCAAAATTATTCGCATATACAGTTGAAATACAATTGCAATTGAAAAAAAAAAGTATTATATCTAACAAGAACGCAAATAAACTAATAAAATTTTTTTTGACAGGGGCACAGATACAGTCATTGCATTAAGCATTGTTTTGGCCAAGAGGAGGAACTCTCAGTGTGAGGCGTTTATCGGGCCGAATTTGGTTTGTTAGATGGCCTTTTGTACTGACTGACATGGTTAATTAATTTCGTTAGCCTTGGACTTATTATCCGAGTGCATTAGATTGTTATCGCAAATATGTCAGATATACAGCAGACATTCGTCGTCTCGGGGGTTGGTTTCTCCGCCGCAATATACAAAGTCTATTCATAACGAATACTCGTATACTCGTACAATGATTGTCAAAACTGCGTATTGGAATAAGAAAAAAATTCTATGAATTATGTGATTCAGCTATTTGAATAGATATAGGTAATTATATGGAGACTTGAAGTAGGAATGCGACACGTGCCACTCAAATGTCAACAAATCGTACAGAATTGTCACTAAAAAAATATTTAAACATTGAGGAGGAGGAGGCCAGTCCAGAGGCGGCACCGATTTGCTGGCCGGACCAGAGATGATATGGTCAAGAAAAACTGCTTTGAAAGAAAATTTAACACACAGCTGAGCAGTAAAAGGGAAAGAATCCGATAGGTAAAAATTCAAGCAACATCCTACTAAATGGTAAACGGATGGATCGAAAACATCTAAATACACTGGGAAAGGCGTGTGTGGGCCCAGGACCAGATATTCAGAATCTCTGAGAATATTAGTATATTCCAAGCAGTTAGCAAAGCCTCCATCTAGGCACTGAGTTCACACGAGATCAGATCCAGACTGGTATGGGAGTACATCAACAAGATCTACCGACTGGAACATGCTAATAAAGCAACTCTCTACTGGGTACCAGGACATGTAGGAGTGGAAGAGAAGCAGCTGATGCACTAGCAAGAAACGACTCAGACATCCCGTCCTTTGGACCGGAACGTTTTTGTGGTATAGGACCACACAAAATACGGGAAGAACTGAGCAAAAAAGAAGAGAGAAAATACGACGAGCATTGGGACGATATCCCCCAATTGAGGCAGACAAAAGAATTTCTGGGAAAGTATAACCAGAAAAGAAGCAAAACCTGTCTAAGAGTCAGCAATAATCGACTTCGCATCTTGACAGGCATGCTAACGGATCTCTGCAGACTCAAGGAGCACCTTGGGAATCTGTGAATAAAACAGGAAAGGACCATGCAGATTCCACAAGGACTTCGCAGGAATTCGAAGCACACCTTCTTAGGGAATGCGAAGCACAAATCCACAAAAGAAGACATCACCTAGGTGCGTATCACCTATCAGAGACGGATCTATATTCGCTGGATCCACTTCCGATTTTCATTCATTTTCGTTTATCAAAGCAGCTGGAGGAAGTGCTCTAAATCGAACAGATCATCGACTAGAGGGGGGCACAATTAAAAAAGAAAATATTTGGCCCTATATAAAGCTATGCCAGGGCCTAGCTTCTCGCAACCACTCATGTTGTGTGCGTTATATTTTTCACACGAATGGAAGGGACTTACAGTTTAGTGCCGTATCCGAACGGCGATTTCGAGAAGCTTTTTCGTGAAAACAATACTCTCGGATGTTTGTCAGACGCTCGCGAGAGGTGGGACCGTGTGATCCGACACACTAACCACTTACGCCACGGGGCACAATAGATCTACTAAATGTCGCATTCCACTTGAACTTTACCAAGCATACTTCTGCTTCTTCTCCTTCTTCTTCTTTCTTTTATCAGCAAGGTTATGATCCGAAAACAAGGGATCACAACTCTCCCACTTCATCGCATTTCTACTGATCCGCCTGTGGCGTTCGCCAAGCATACATCTACATCTACATGATACCCTATCCTTTGTCTTTTAAGCCAGCCATAATAAAGGGTAGGTAAAGCGAAAACTTGGCGGGATATTTACACATGTAAAACCAAATTGTGGGTACAAATTTTTTTGTTGGGAGCGAGTGTTCCGCAAAGTTTCAATTTACCTCTTGAGGCAGAAAAAAAAACCTAACAAGGATTCTTCATGATTTTAATTTCCGGCTCAGATCGCGGGAAACCCGAAATAATGCATTATTCCTCGCGAGTTTTCTCTTTCAAGTAAATTGGAGTACTGCTAAAATGGCTGAAAAAAGGCCACATTGAGAGAGGATTTTGTATCATTTTTCCAAACTGTCGGGAACTAATTCTACCAATTTGCTGCTTTTTCGTTCTTCAGATTTACGAAACATTTTACACTTTACTATCCACTGACTCATAGCACAAAACTTTGTCTAAAACACGCGCCCAACTAAAACACTTACTTCTCTCTATACTTTACGTAACCCTATAATGTATCTCCTCACCACGATGACGATAAACATCCAGGTCATGATCCCAAAAATTAATAGAAACCACACGAAAAGATGACATATCTCGCGTTGGACAGTGAGAAAGATAAACATCTTCTAGATAAAGAAGTTAATTACAATTTTAAATGTATCTGCCCAAGAAATAAATATCTCACATACGCTAATGAATCCACTTTATATGCATTTATCGTTCGTTGAAATTAAACCAAATAAAGCAAATAAATTACCAATGCTAATGAATCGCTCTTAATTGTCATCTTCAACTTTCCATAAAAAGAAATTAATAATAAACTGAGACCGACTAAGAACTTCAACTTCACCCCAAAGACGGAACTAATTGGCTGTGCATCAATAAAAACAATACCTCGACAGAGTGTTTGCCTGATTGGAATCAACTCGATGTGCACTAAAATGTTTCATATTATGGACACACAATGACCATCCACTATTTGCCACAATAAAACATGCCAATCATTCAATGATGTGAATTAGAATTCTAGAACAACCTACCTAAAGTGAGCACAATGATCGTTGATACTAAATTTGCAGCTGTATCGGCTTGTCCGGCCACAAACACGACGAGTATATTTAGATGGACAAGAGAGTATACTTCACAGATGATTAGGTTCGTTGCATGACCTACTATCGATGAGCGTGCGATGCATTGCATCTTCTATTTCCCCTCTGTGTACGCTTGAACACGTGAAACCCAACTGATTTGATTACAAATTTGTTAGCATCGGATACGCGTAGCTGCAGTAAGTACTCTGAGGCCGTGTTCAAGCGTGATGTGTTTGATTAAATTTAGAATTACCCAAGCACAGTGGGAAGAACATAGCCGTCGTTTTGCTTGTTTCGAGGATTTCTCAAATCGAATGAAAATTGATGCATACAGATCATTAGATATGCATTGAGGTAGGCTCCATTTACTGTGGGAATGCATACCGTGAGGGAGTAGAGTCACGGATAATTTCAAGGGTGGCGTATAATTCAGAGTTAGTTTCTGGTTCCATTTGTAGTCAGTTGAAATCGGTGCGAAAAAAAACTTCCTGATCTTTTGATTGCTCATGAAATAAGTTATTGTAATATATACTAAGGATAAAGAGTGTTAAATAATGAACTCCATATGGAATGTTGGAAAATACATAATTTGATTTCGGGATTAGTAAAAAATTAATATGTAATAATAAATGCGTAGGAATCAAATCAAAAATTAAACATTGCGTTCGATTTGTCTGTCTAAGACAGTAAGGATTAAAATGTGATGCCAACACTCAAATAAACGATAGTTACAACTAACGGGTGGGCCTTCTAGTGATTTATTTTGAAATCATAGGTTATTTTGACACTGACAGCTGTTTCCCGCTCGAAATCTTGACAGAAAGTCAGTATCATACCTCCGCGGAACGAAATGAGTCGCTTTACGCTTGAACAACATTGGGAAATATTGAAAACTTATTTCCAAAGTGAGTGCTGTGTAGCCCAAACAGTGCGTTTTTTGAAAAGAAGTTTTGGGCGAAATGAAGCACCCACCGCGCGAAGCCAATGCATCTACAGAGAGTGACAGTTTGGTGCGGATTGTGGAGTGGTGGCATCATTGGTCCATTTTTCTTCGAAAATGAGGCTGGGAACAACGTTTCGGTCAACGGTGTGCGTTACAGAGCCATGTTAACCACTTTTTTTTTTTTACTCAAATTGAAGACATGGATTTGGACGACCTCTGGTTCATGCAGGAAGGCGCGCCATGCCATACAGCCCATGCCACAATCGGTCTTTTGCGCACCAAATTCCCAAATCGTGTTATCAGCCGTCTTGGCGATGTCAATTGGCCGCCTCGAAGCTGCGATTTGACCCCTTTGGACTTTTTTTTTTGTGGGGAACCGTGAAGGACCGATGTTATGCCAACAATCCGGAAACGATTCAAGCACTTAAGGCCAATATCATCCAAGCAATCCGTGAGCTGCCCGAAACCATCAACAAGGTCTTGGAAAATTCGAGTGATAGAATGCGCTACTGTGAAGCCAGCCGAGGCAGCCACTTGAACGACGTTGTGTTCCATAATTAATGGGAATGTTTGCTCTTACTAATAAAGCCATAATACATGGAAAAAATTTCATTTTGTTAATTTTATTGCATTTTTAAAAAGAAACTTGTAGTTGGCCCACCCTGTATACATTCTGACAGTTAATTTTTGTATTCTCAAAAAACAATAGATACCCCGTTTATATGCAGAGTCGAAACTGGTTCCAAATTGTATAAACGCAGTTCGAGTCAGAATGAGTTCGACTCGACTCGACTCGAGTGGTTGAACTGATATGTTGTCTTTGTTTGTGTGCAATCTCTCTGTTTTTTTTTTTTGTTCGGTGTGGGAAATCGCTTTGTTTTGATTGAGTTCATGGTCAGCTGCGGATAAGGTTGTGTGTTCAGTTATTTCATATTTAATAAATGCAAAAACTAGAACTAAACAGAACACTTACACAATCAAAAGCAGAGTGTCTGCTATATTCATCTGTCAGTTCGATCACATTTGGACTTTTCAACCATTTGACTCGGTGTGTAGAAATACTCAGACCGAAATCTGGACTCGACTCCTCGAATCTGCATATAAACGTGGTAAGAAAAGGTGTCGAGACTATCGTTAAACTCTCGATGAACTCCCATTCGCAATCATTCCATTTACCTTCTAGTTATCGACATCGAAATAGAACGTCGAATTTTCGAAAACTATTGCCTGTAATTTAGCGGTAATTTTTACATATGTATTTGATTACTTGACTTCCGAAAAACAATTATTTACTGGATTTTCATATTAATAGTAGAAAAGTTAAGGTCGGTTGTAATTTTCGGCATTTTAAAATGTTTCAAGTTAATTTGTCGTTTAAACGCGATTCAACGACATAAAAAAAGCTCAACAGTGCTCATAATTATTTATGTCCAAGCAGTCAATTTGTGCACTAAAGGTCCATTCACAGCTCAGCGACCTGCAAATGTCCGAACTGCGAACAAACCGTTTTTAGCACATTTATAAGCACGCCATTGGCAATTTTACTATTCCAAAAGAACGGAACTTAATTTATCTATCGATTAATATAAAAAAAGTTGAATTGTAATTAGTTTCTGCGAACAAATTAACAATTCGCCGATTTTTCCGCGAATAAGCAAACGGTTCTTGCGAACTGTCAACTTTTATTCACATTCCACACATGTAGGACGCAATCCTCATTCCCGCGACCAAAACATTCGCGAGAGCTTAACCTCACAATTCTTTTGTATTGTTCTTGGTTGGTAAGATCGTTGTTGAATTTATCGAAAGAATGTATGATATTACCTTCTGAATGAAAGCTACACTATGTATTTATGCATTTTTTAAGTTCAGGCAAGGGCGCCGTGGCGTAAATGGTTAGTGTGTCGGATCACTACGCATGAGGTCCCAAGTTCGAATCCCAGAAAACACCAAAAAGTTTTTTCACGGTCCCACCTCTCGCGAGCGTCTGACAAACATCCGAGAGTATTATTGTCACGAAAAAGTTTCTCAAATCGCCGTTCGGAGTCGGCATTAAACTGTAGGTCCCTTCCATTTATGTGAAAAATATAACGCACACAACATGAGCGGTTGCGAGAAGCTAGGCCCTGGCACTAAAGAGCTGTTGCGCCAAATATTTATTTATTTTTTTTTTTCAAGTAGTTACAAAATGAATAACAACTGAAATTATCTGATTACCGCGACCAGATAAAAAAAGCAGCTGTGAATGAAATGTCAAAATTGGCGAATATTCGCTCGTTTGCATTCGCAGGTCGCTGAGCTGTGAATGGACCTTAAGACTAATGTAAAATAAATTTAAGTACAAGCCGATTGATTTTCGAGCTTTATATCAGGATGACAAACAAAGGTTACATCGCTATAACTGCCACATAAGAGAACATTTCATTTTCTTCTTCTTTTTTTTTTTTTATTAAATTTTAATAAAATCTACTTACTACTATTGTATTATTTTCTTTACAGAAATTCAAAGCTCACCTGAAAGAAAAGAAAGAAATTAACATTAATTTGGTTATAAACACAATATCTATGAACTACTAAATAAAAAAATGCAGGTAAATGTATAATTATAGCAACTGACAAAGGATAATAATGGGTGAAAAAGTTTTCTGGCCGAATGTCCATCGCTTCGGATTGTAGTACCTTCAAAAGTAACTACCACCTTGATCAAAAAGTTCCCGGAATTTATTCAGAAAATTAAAAATACAAGTTTATTCATCTAAATCTATATTGTCCCCTTCAAAGTAATCCCCATCGACTGCAACACACTTATGCCAGCGCTTGATCCAATCTTCGAAACATTTTTTATATTCGGTTTTCGGTATGTCCATCAGTGCTTCCTGCGATTTTTCCATTACTTCCTCTCGGCTGCTGAAACGCGTTACCCGTAATGGTTTTTTAACTCGATTGAACAGAAAGAAGTCACAGGGAGCCAAATCAGGTGAATTCGGTGGCTGTTGGATGGTATTTGTTGCATTTCTCGTCAAAAAATTACGAATAATGATGGCACTGTGCTACGGTGCGTTATCATGGTGCAAAATCCACGAGTTTTCTGTCCACAATTCTGGTCTGGTAAAAAATCGCCAACACACACAGAGATAGATGTACTTTTGGCTACGTAACTTTTGTAAATGTCAAGCTATGACGCTAAGATTTAGAGGGAATATCAACAACAGATGTACCAAAGAACAAAGAACCAACTTAACAGAACTCAAATCGGAACGATGGGAGCGCCACACGGTTTTTATTCCGGGAACTTTTTGATCGAGGTGGTATGTACGTATAGAAGCTATTACAAGATGTGCATATATCATATCACGGAGTGGGCTACATACATATGGTACAAATATATTTTATATACGATCGCTCAAGAGCTACTTCTGGTTTCAAATTTCTTGACCATTTCCAGAGACTTGTCGCAAAATACCCATTAGGATAGAAATAATTGTTCTTATTTTTTTTTTTTTTTTCCTGAATTTTTTTCTGCCCTGTGACCTAGTAAGATTGTGTTTCGATTCAACTGGTTTTCTTAAATCCCAACCGTAATGATTCAATTTGTCTAGGTTTGAAAACTAGAATATGACCGAACTTTACTTGTTCCTTTATCAACCAACACGAACTAGGAAAAAAAACAAAAAGGTAATGGTAACGTCACAATTGGCACGTTAATGGTTCAAACTTTGATGTCAGCCAGCATTTATTTAATTCTCATAAAATATATGAAGTCAGTCCGATCAATTGCGAAAGCTTATATTAACACTATTGCGAAGGCATAACACTGGGAGTAGGTTGGCCATATGGCTGTAAAAATTGTTCGATCTATTGGATGATTGATATGCCTATGACATTAAATGCTCGGAAAAAAATTATTGTGAATCGGAAGCAAAGATAAAACAACAAAACCAGTTTCCTCAGGCTTCTGGACACCACCCTTGAAGTTTTTCTGAAACTTAACTGCTCGGAAAAAAATTATTGTGAATCGTGAGCAAAGACAAAACACGAAAACAAGATTCCCCAGGCTTCTGACCACCACCCTTGGAGTTTTTCTGAAACCTAACTGCTCGGAAAAAAATTATTGTGAATCGTGAGCTAAGACAAAACAAGAAAACAAGACTCCCCAGGCTTCTGGACACCACCCCTAGAGTTTTTCTGAAACTTAACATCCAAGTTTCAAACCACTTCACCTCTCTCTTTCTCTCCTTCTATCCTTTCCAACACAGGCATTGTGCAAAAATATTTAAAAATATTTATTTCATAACCCCTTGAGTGCACGCAAATTATAAAAAAAATTATAAGAAATCAAGAATCGAATATAAAAAGCCGCCCCCCGATTAGTTCGGGCACAAACCATGGAGTAATAACACCTAACACCATTTGAGTTTGAAGTCACTATAGCAATCAACAATATTGACATTCTTTTGGAGTAAGTCATATTTAAAAAAAAAATCAATATTCGCAAATGTAAATGCAAACAAAACTTATGTAAGAAAATGAAAAACGGCCTTCTATCAACGCCTAAAAACAAATAACCTTGAGACTACATAATTTTTTGTTGACTATAGACAAAGGAGGTTTCACAAGCCACTTGGTTTGGCAAGTGCGTTTTTTTTTTTTAAACTGACCGATCATACAAAAACTTTTCATATAAAATCTCACTGAATTATTATGAATCACAATTCAACCTTGGCATCATACTGCGATGTTGTGACAATGGTGTCTACGGTTTATTGCCTCCAATCCACAGTATTCCAATTTAATTACCAACTTCCAAATGTCAATATTTTGTCGCGCCTAGAAATCCATTTCTGTATCTTTGTCAAAAAAATGAGAATGCTTTCCTCTATCAAGGCCACTTGAATCAAAACCAAAAAGCAATAAAATTAAAATGCACTTGTCTCGAATTCAACAAATTTTATAAATAAGCTTCTAATATAAATTTAAATAATCTTTCTATACATTTCTCGTGAAATGCAAAACAAACACCCAGTTTGTCGTTGGCATTTGTCGCGTTTCGACGATTGTCGTTTTATTTTTCAGATGTAGCACGAATTGATTTTCACAACTTTTTCACTGTGAAAGAGTGACAAACAAATTGCTTAGTAATGTTTAACGGTCAGCAGGTCGTAGCTAGGGATAAAACGACAATCGTCGAAAAGCGACAAACGCCAACGACAATCAGGGAGTACAAATCTAATTTCATTGCAATCAAAGAACTGCTTACACTAAATACACTATATAAAACAAAACTAAAAAGAATATCAAAACCAAATCCAAAGTACATTGACCACCCACCCGTTTGCTACGAATTGTTCCTCTTCATTTGTTATATGAATTACGTAATGCCAATCCCAAAATTGGGGCTCAAAATCGAAAATGATTTTTCTAATTATATCCACAAAGCTTAAACATCTCAACTGTCTGATATAAACAACATTTTTGTATATCTTATTGACGTCTGACCTCTAAAAATATGTTTGTTATCCGTTTCGCCTACATTTGACCACACAAAAATTGCATAAAATCACGTGTTTGAGGAATTTCTTTACGTTATTTTATTTAATTTATAAAAAAATGTTTATTGACTATTCACCTAGTAATCAACTGAAAACGTCAACGACGAACCAGACACAACAAACCGCGATAATAGTTATCACAAACATTTTTTTTTTTTAAATTTTTGTTTTAGTTTCTTCTTTTTTTTTACACTTCTTTTTTTGGGATTCGTGGAAATAATAAAAAAAAAAACAATTCAAACTTGTCTCGATAATTAGACGTCGGCGATCTTAACTATTTACTGCCGCAGCAGAGTGTTGGACTTTGAGATTACACAAACCGAATGCTAAATTGTGAATGATATTGTACTGGCTGTTGTTAATAAATCAAAGAAGAAAAAAAAAGGTTAGAGTATGATGCAATAGTTAGCAGTTTGCTATTTGTCTATAATTCTAGTTAAGATTATAGAATAAACTACAAACAAACGAGTCTTGCGTGTGCAATCATTTAAGTGTAATTTTTCTCCATGAAATATGTAATTAATTGTCGTTGCAGATAATATACATTTAAACGTAATCAATTATCTAATATACGAACAAGCAATTAAAAATAAATTATATAAAATTTACGCTGATATAAAATAAATGTATACCATATATCTTATCGTGATATGAGCAAACAGATGTGTTTTTATACGGTGGTCAATTTTTGGCAAAAAATTAAACCGGAAATTGGGACTACGATTTAATCTCAACGGATTTCAATGTCATTTTACACAAAAATAAAAATATATACATATAATATAATATTATAATATTTTGAGCGAAATATTTATGTCTGGCCGTATGCCACTGCGTCTGTCAAAAACTCGTAACTTTTTAACTAAGTGAGTGACCTACTCGTAGATAACTGAAACTGCTAAGAAAGTGTCGGTTGAAATTGGGCTTCGAAAAATCGACAAAACCCCTATCAAGTGGCAAACCAAATGAAAACTGGTGACTCAATAAAGTAGCAAAGGAAAACCTATAAATCAGTTTCAAGGGTCTAGGCATAATTTTCAGAAATCTACTTATATAGTCAGGTATTTTGGGAAACAAAGTGATTCGTTCTGGCATTGAGGCCTTTCGCAAAGCCATATTTTGCCGATCCGTTTAGTTCTAGAGTAAACTGCTCATAACAGATACTAACAGAAAGTCTATTAACTTCTAAGGGCAACGTAACAAGGGAGGCTGCCTAAAGTTGGATTTTACACGTTTATAAGTACTGCGCTTTTTGTAAAAACGTTAAGAGTTCTCATTACTTTCGTAGCAAGAAGAAACTTAGGTTTTTTTGTATGATAGAGCCAGAAAAAAAAACAGCTGATATTATATTTTTATCCTGGAGTCTAAGCCCAGATTTAGTTTTTATTCCGGTGCGAACTCGAATGGGATATAAAGGGTTTTCCAATAGGGATTTCCGAACTTTGACAGGTGATTGCTGCCATATTGTTGAAGCTACATCTCTCAAATTGTCATTTATTTAGTCTGTCTTGCCAAATCAACATGGAGAGTTATAGCGTGCAACAACATGTGCAAATGATTAAATTGTTTTATGAAATTGGGTCTTCTGTTCGTGCAACATTTCGCGCGTTTCGCCCATTTTACGGTCGAAAAATCATATTCAGCGACGAGGCCCATTCCTGGATGAATGGGCTCGTCAACAAGCAAAATTGTCGAATTTGGGACAATAACAATCCACATGAGATCCACCAAATTGCAATGCATCCAGAGAAAGTCACTGTTTGGTGTGGATTTTGGGCTGGCGGCATCATCGGTCCATACTTCTTTGAGAACGACGTTGGCCAGGCCATCACCTTCAACGACGAGCGCTTTCGGTCGATGATAACCAAATTTCTTTTGGCCTGAATTGGATGATATGGACACCAACGACATGTAGTTTCAACAGGATGGCGCTCCGTGCCACACAGCTGATGCCACGATGGACATTCTGCACGAGCGATTCCCGAATATGGTTATCTCACGCGGAGGCGATGTGAATTGGCCACCGAGATCATGCGATTTGACCCCGTTAGACTTTTTCTTGTGGGGTTTTCTTAAGTCACAGGTCTATGCCAATAAACCACAAACCACCAACCTGCCAGCCCTGAAAGCCAACATAATCAATTGCCGTGTTTTTTTGAAACCTAGCCAGCCAGTCACTCATTTAAACGATTTGCCAGCCAGCCAAAACCAGCCGATTTTAGACGAACATATCTCTATGAACCAAGCAATCTCGCAGTGGCAGCAACAACAAATAGCTTAAAAACATTCGTCTTTGCGCCGCCTAAAATTAGGCATCACGAAATTCCCAGCCAGTAACTTTTTGCTGGGGATAAAATCAAGAGTAGTAGCCAGTCGGTTGTTGTATTTGTTTTATGTGTAGAATGTTACTTTACTAGCAACTGCTGGCTGGCTAGGTTTCAAAAAAACACGGCTAATGCCATTGGTCCAATTCAGCCTGATTTATGGGTCAGAGTTATGGAAAATTGGTTGTTTCGAATGCGCGCCCCCCAGCAAAGCCGCGAATATTTCATACATAGTGGCATACATGGGTCTTCTAAATAAATAAAAAATTCAATAATATCTCACTCACAGTTTGTTTTATTCAAATTTAAAGACAGGAAATGCTTAATGGAAAACCCTTTAGGTCCAGGATAGTGTTAAGAGAGACAGTGGGAGTGTGGACGGTATACATTCTTTGTAGACATTAGCTTTGGAGTACTCGTATATTTGACGACCAAGGTATTTACATGAATACGCTGTCAGCGTAGCGTATGGTGACTTAAGTAGACAGTTTATGATGATAACCAAATAAATGGCGGTAGAACTCTCCCTTGTGACCACCCTCAAATTGTGAATACCGAAATTGCAGGCTCGTCAACGCTTGTTTGAAAGAATCCACTACTTAGCAATTACTTATGGTTATGAAGAGTTTCATATTAGTTAGATCGAGGTTAGTGAAGTCATAAATGTATTATCGAATCCAATGCTCCTCCAATGTCTAGAAAGGCGACAAGACAGATCTATTTTCATTGGATGGAAGCTTCAATTTTGGTAACTAAATAATTAAATTTAGTGCTGACCAGCACAGAAATAAAGCTAAGAATTACACTTGCTAAGTGCTGTCTGTCTGGGCTTTTGAATATTTCTCTAGTGATCTGTAGCGAGTAGAGACAATTCAAAGATGTACATTACATAGGTATGAACTAGTGCTGTAAATGAATGCAAGCATTATGGAATGCATTTTTTGAAGTCATACTATAAAATGTTATGGATATGTTTCAATTCAACGACTTAAATAAAAAAATAAAAAATGATCATAATTCATTTTGAAGTCATGACTAGAGCAATCATTTTCAGCATTCAAAATCTTGAAGCAAAAAAGAATGCAATCTTTTTGATTGATCCGCATTCATTGAAGTCACTTTGAGGTCATTACAACGTACGTTCCAAAGTAAACACGAATTATTCCAATAAAAATAGGTATTTCTATTGAAGGCATCTATTGACAATTACATGCGTCGGAAAATAGATCGTTCACTGAGGTACTGTTAAATTTCATGACATTTGGACGAATAGAAGCGAAATTATTGCGTCTGAAGTGACAGTATGTTTGTGTCATATCGGTACAAAAATGAACATCGAACATAGAGCGACCAAAAATTGCTCAGAATTCAACATTCGAAGGACAGCATTAAGGAGCCCAAATAGAACAATAACTTCCTTTACAACATTGTAAGTGGTGATGAGACGTGGTGTTTTCAATATGATCCAGAAACCAAGCGCCAAAGTGCCGAGTAGAAAGCGCTAGATGAGCCAAAACCCATTAAATCTTGTTTGGAGAAGTCAAAAGTGAAGACAATGTTGATTTACTTTTACGATTCCAAGGGAACTGTCCACAAAGAGTTCGCTCCACCGGGCCAAACCGTTAATGCACAATGCTCTCTTGGTGTTTTGAAGCGTTCGGGTGCATCGTATTCGTTGTATTCGGCCAGAATATTGCGCAGAAGGAAGTTGGCGTTTGTGTCACGATAATACGCCATCTCATCGATCGACACTTGCGACCGATTTTTTGACTAAAAATCACATTTTAACTGTCAACCTCTTCCCGTATTTGCCTGATTTATCAACGTGCGGCTTTTACCTTTTCGGAAAAATGTATTTGCCGATGAAAGAAAAGCGTTTTGTGGCTGTAGATGCCAACCAAAAGGCTTGAATCGACATCTTAAAGGACATCCCGGCCAACGATCTAAAACACTCATTCGACATGCTTTTACACCGTGCAAATCGCTGTATTTTTTTGCCAAAAAAAAAACCTTTTATTTTTAAGAAGTCCTATTTCCTTTGGAATGCACCTTGTATTTAATTCCCACTGAATGCATTCAGTTGATTGAAGTCTTTGAAGTCATTGAATGCATTCAGTCGATTTGAAGTCATCGAATGCAATCAGTCGATTTAAAGTCATTGAATGCATTCAGTCCACTGAAGTCTGGTATGAACTGTACTGTATCGTGAGATCGACTTTATTAGAATAGTTCGAAACAACGATTAACATGGCAGGATAATGTAGAGTGGAT
This sequence comes from Brachypalpus laphriformis, assembly GCA_945910035.1. Lineage (NCBI taxonomy): Eukaryota > Metazoa > Arthropoda > Insecta > Diptera > Syrphidae > Brachypalpus > Brachypalpus laphriformis. The sequence goes on from OX246756.1 coordinate 45,342,962, forward strand.
GGACTTCAACGCTCCGGTCCGGAATTTTTTAACCACGCTGAAAATACAGCTCTGTAGAAAAAGAGCTTACATTAGGTGGCGTGCACATTTAGGGGAAAAGTGGACTCCAATCTCTTTGGTGTATGTATCTGTAGGCAGATGGCTAAAAATAGAGTTCGCTTGAGGGGCTTGTTGGTTAGACCATGGTCAATCCCGGACTATAACGCTATCTCAGTAAGAAGTCGCTCATTCAAGGCAATACCGCCTAAGTCCATTTTCACAGATTCTCAGAAAACAAATTTAAAGCTTTCGTTTTTCTCGGAAACGTATAGGAATTTGGAATTTTAGCCTTGTTCCTTTGCCTATAACTCGGTAACGATAACAGGTAATGAAGTAAAAAATTTGGTAGCATAAACTTCGAATAGTAGAGCACCTTCTGACATCCTTAACTCAATTTTGTCCTAACTCGACTTAGGCGGTTTAACCCTGTGGCCACAGAAATATGTATCAATATACAAGAGTTCTGTCCGACGTTAATTTTTGCTTGGAGTCATTAGAAATTAAAATCCTAAAGGAATAGGACAAAAGGCTCTAAGTTTTTTTTTAAAAAAAATTCGAATCATGATTTATTTTCCCAAAAGTTTGTTAAATATTGCTTTGCCCCAAAAAACTGTTACTTAGAAAGCAGACCTCTCTCTCACTCTTTTTTATGATGAAAAAAATATCAAGACGTGTCATGATTGCCGTGCCATCAGTTAGGCGATCCCCCGGTAGTCCTAGAAATAGATGGTTGGATCAAGTCGGACATCTCACCTGGAACCGTCAGGATTCCTCCTGATGAGTTGGAGTCAATGGCGGAGGATTGAGAAGGATGGAGAGTCCACCTGAGCATTCTATCCCTGCGACCCTCATAAAGGATTGGTGGGCCATTAGAAATGTATATACACATATGTATGCACAAAAAAAAATATCAAGCGTTTGCATAAAAATTGTATCCAAATATAATGCGCCGTTTTCTCATTATAGTGGGATAAACAGAAAACTTTCATCTAAAAATAGTTTTGCAAAAATATAGTATTTATAAGATTTTAGCAAAAAAAAAATGCGCATACGCCCGCCTATCATCAATTCAATAAACATAGCAGTTTATGTTCACGTACATGCTGCGTTAAAAAGCAACACGCGCTTTGCATTAAATCCACACATTTGCACATAATAAGCGAACCAAACAACCCCCATTGCGTTTTAATTATTATCACTCAATGAATGCGTGTCAAATTTGTAGACACTTAGTCGTGGGTAGGGCAACAAAATTACGTATGGTCTACGAACAATAAAGCAATATTTTTAAATTTCACTAACTATAAGGACCACAGGTAAAATCCTTTCACATTTTTACGTCATCCCTTGAAAATTAAATGAAAATAATTTAAAGTTCAAAGTGCAAATGAAAGAAAGAAAAACAAATGTCTACATATGTACGCAGTATGTTTTCAGGTTTCACCGAATTTCAGAATAAGTTTGTTCGCAATTCATTCACCTTTGATATAATCTAACAACGTCACGCTATATTGCATACATATTTCATTTTAAAAAAATAAGAGATAACCACCAACGAAGTGCAAAAAAAAAATAATAATAATAACTGACGCACTTATACAGTACAACAAACCAAAAAAAAGGCACGTGTGCTGTGACTAATCAAAGTTTTACAGTCTTGATGAAAAATAAAAAAACCGAAGTGTTTTTCAAAAGTTGCAATGAGAAAAAATAAATTACATCAAAAAAAAAAAAATAAAAAATAAACTTAAAAGAATAGTAAGAATAATGCCATATAAGATTATAAAAATATAATAAATTAAAATAAAATAAAAACGTGTGGATGAAATAAATTTGAAAAAAACTTAATGTTTTGAATATCTTACATTTAATGAAAATAATTCTTATGCAACTACTAAATTTAATCATCTCGAAAGGTGAACAACAAAGCTGTTAAGATCCCTCCCAGAATTTTTTACTAAAATTATGAAATCGTAACGATCATTACTTTTCCCTACAAAGACAACGATACTCTCTTTGTTATTTAAGAAAAAAAAATAACTTATCAGTCACACTCAGCGACAGAATGCATTTCACGATGGTCGGTAGTAATTTCACAAAACCGTTTTTATTTGTTATGTACCTATGTACTTATATTTTATTCTTATCTCATTATTATTTCGATTATATCGTCCCATAAATGTCTTTTCAAAACTAAAATTGGCTTTGTCCCAGAAAATTAATTCCTTTGTTCTCAAAAAGCATTGACGTCAGTTTTAGAATAATATTTGCAATCAGGTAGATATGTAAGATCAGAAAATAATCCATAAAATTCGAACGCAATTAAAAATAAATTACGATAAGTTTTACTACAAAACAAAATATTATTGTTTTCATATAAGTGTTTGCGATGTTATCTACACACATATAATGTACGTGTAAATAAGACCGCAATTTTATGCAGATTCTTGTCTAAGAACATTTTTATGCTGCGCATAATAAGCCTTTGTCTTGTGCACCATCATCATCATCATCATCACTTTCCCACTTTCAATTTCTATTGCGTTGTTATAATAGAAATAAATATCAAGTTTTTTTTATTGCATCACTTTTATATAGTTTTTTTTATACACACACTAAATTTTTTTTTTATTTGATTTTTTGACCCACATAAAGGAATATATATATATTTTTTTTTTTTAAATTTCTTTTAGCTTACCAGTTAAAAAAATAATTTCGAGAGAAAAGAGATGTATAAAAAATTCTTTCTATCTCTGTAAGGGGAACACGTTCCTAAGTCGACACGACGCTGCCAACTAAAATCACCAAAAACAATTTCCAAACGAAACACTCAAAATTAATTGCAATAAATCTGGTTCTTCTAATTTTTTTTTTGTTCCTTTATGTACTTTTCTCTCTAATTTTGTTTTATTTCACATTTCTATTTAAATACAAATAAACAATTTCGTTTGCTCTTCGCGAGATGTTTTCTCTTTCAATGCACTTTTGTATTTGAAAAGTTTTTTTTTTGTTTTCTGTTCTGTGATATCCACCAAAGTATCTTCTTTTTGAAAAAAAAAATAGTATATCTTTTTTAATTTACTTTAGAGGTTCCTTCCTCTAATTTGCTGTTTCAATGAAATCGCAACGATGAATGTTAAGGGAGCACTGAATTTGAAAAGCTGATGAAATGTTTGTTTAGGCGTGTGATCGTCATGTTTTTGTCGTTGTCTTTCAATTTCTCATTTTTCTATACAAATTCTTTTGTGTGTCATGGAAAGAGAAGATAAAAAAAAAAACGAAGAAAAAAATATTTAAATAGCTAATCATCCGTTGAGTCTCTAGATCGAGGGGAAATAAAAGTTCCGATCGAAGCTTTTTTTTGTAAATGCGGCACGTTTTGGAGGAGAAAACAAAATAAGTAAGCAATGTGATAAGGTAAACAAAGAGAATTTTTTTATTCATGTAAACAAAAAATAAATAATTATTTTTTTTTTAATTGATTGAAATGGGGAGTGGAGTTGATAAGTAAGTCATCGTTGCCAGTTTAGAACTTGTTACAATTTTTTTTATTGATTGATTCTATAAGTATATGACACACGGGACTATAGAAGGCGCTAAGATTTTAAGCCAGTTTGTTATATAAAAGAAAATGATTTTTAAATAGAAACGATGTCTCAAATAATTTCTTTTCCACACTAATTAAATAATTATTGTAGACATACGCATGTACAAGTACTTGTATGATTTGTACAATTGTCCAATGAAAAGGTAAGAGACATAAAGGAATTAAAGAAAGTAAGATGGGTGATTAACAAAGACTGGTAGAACATCTGGAGTGTGGTCGAAAGATGATGCAATAGAGTAAAAAAATTACAGAATAATAAAAATTCCTAGGACTGACATGCGAGAAGCTGAAGCTTTGAATTTAAAATACATATGTACCCACATAAGTATCTGTTGACAGTATTATGCAAAAAAAGCGCGCAAAAGTAATTAGACTTATGTAAGTGATTGGATTAGGTATTGATTTATAATAAATAAAATAAAGTTCAAGAGGTTGAAGAATTTCATTTGAGGGGATATTTGCAAGTTAAATAAATATATCAGGGTTATCGTGAATAAATTTTCTTCGAACACAAATTAGGTATCTTCAAAAATATGAAGAAAATTCACCAGGAAAAAATTTAATATCGCGATTGCGTTGAAAATTCTCCTGAATTGTCATTCATGATACCTATTTCTTTTCCGCGGAATTATTTGTATTCACGATAACCCTTTATAAAAGCATCTGTTGAATTCAACTTGCGATAGACGATAATAGGGTTGCCACCTTACAGAATTTTAAAGTATTTATCTAACAGTGAACGGATTATGCTAACTTGAATTTTTTTTTGTTTGCTTTGTCGTAGGGTAGGTATTCCTTTTTTTTATTTGGCCCCGTTTCCAACTATCTTTTACACTTTTTTGTTTCTTTTTACTTTCATTTATTTACTACCTACTTCTTTTTTCCAAGGTGGGGAATATTTTTGTACTAACAATTTTCAAAGCACAATCTCCAGAAAAAAATACATGCCGATTATTGAATCCGTGGGCGACGTGGCGTAAGTGGTTAGTGTGTCGGATCACTACGCATGAGGTTCCAAGTTCGAATCCCAGAAAATACCAAAAAGTTTTTTCACGGTCCCACCTCTCGCGAGCGTTTGACAAACATCCGAGAGTATTGTTGTCACGAAAAAGCTTCTCAAATCGCCGTTCGGATTCGGCATTAAACTGTAGGTCCCTTCCATTCGTGTGAAAAATATAACGCACACAACATGAGTGGTTGCGAGGAGCTAGGCCCAGGCACTTTAAAGAGCTGTTGCGCCAAATATTTGTATTTGTATTTGATTATTGAATCCGGCGGATTGATTGCGGAGGGATCTCATTCGATACGCACCTATTCCCCTTCGTTGAAAACGTCGGCTAGCAAGTGAACGAATGTCGGTAAGGAAGTGACAGAAAGTAAGAATTATTGAAACCGCAAACGATTCGCACTCCATACAAAGTCAGACGTTTTCAATACGCATCAAAATAGCTACGGATTACGGTAACAGTTGGTAATTTTTCTCTTCGAAATGATGAAAAGGAATTTTAATATACAACACATATGAAGATAGATAGATAGACACGTATCTGAATTTAGGTTTGGGCGGACTACAAGTCATCCTTGCGAAAGAAATTGGCCATAATAGATGTGAGTTGAAAGTTACAGGTTGTGGCGAAAACAATGAAGTTCATTTCGCTCCTTTTGAGGACAATGTAATTAAACTCATGTGCTTGAAAGACTGCATGGAGGGTTTGCTTGAGAGAAAGAGTTATGGTACACCAATAAAATCCATTGCCTCTACCTGTAGTATGCCACAAGATATGGATATGTCTCTTGAAAGTGAAATGAACTTTTTAACTAAAACATCTGATGACAAAATAATACGTCGATAGGGTCAGGAACTGTCGAGAAAAAAATCAAATGTATGAAAAAATATCCGAACTGTTTTTAACTGTTAGAGAACAGTCCGGGGAAACAAATTCTTGTTTGAAAAAAGTCTACCGGTCAATAGATCGACTGAGTGACTACCAAATAAAAGGGAATGCAATCCATCCACTTACTGCATGAAGAAATAAAAAGGCACAATGAACGCATGGAACAACTCGCAGTAGAAAAAAAATAAATAAAAAGAGATAACCTTCAACTTGAGCTAATGATTTCCATTATTTTCAAAATATTTCGCCTGTTTTGAATATTTGTTGAGGAATATTTTCATTTGACAGAAAAGGGCTGAATTCGATGTCGTTAATAATTTGTTTTTGCCGAACGATAAAGTAGTTCATCCGGCAGTTTCTATAATGGGATCGCACAGAAAAAGTGAATAGGTGCGGATCGGATGAGATCCCTCCGCAATCAATCCGCCGGATTCAATAATCGGCATGATTTTGTACTCTGTTAATATTAAAAATACTTATCGTTGTGTGCATTGCAAAACCATACAACGAACATTTTACAAATTGCTTGGGATACACAAAAAAACTGTTTGCTGGTTACATTGTTTTAAATAGGAATACGGTATTTGACAGCCATTTAAATTCACGAAAAGCAAGGATTAAGACTAAAAATAAACTTCTAAACTCTGGGTATTGATCCATATACATTAATGTTACTCTGATATGAAAAAGTGAATTTTTGGAAAAAAAAGTCAGTTGTGTGGTATTACCACGCACACGACGTTATGTACATATGTATGATCGAATATGTGTGGATACAAGCTGCCGAAATGAGGTTCTTTCGCGGTGTTGTTGGAATAACTCGTAGGGATCGAGTGCGCGAGGCGCTCAATGTTGAGCAGCTACATCTCCGAACGGAACGATCTATGCTTCAATGGTTTGGTCACGTAGTGCGTATGCCCCCAGACCGGCTTCCAAGACGTGCCATGGTGGCCGTGCCCTTAGGTAGGCGACCCGCGGTAGGCCTAGAGATAGATGGTTGGGTCAAGTCCGACATCTCTCCTGGAGCCGTCTAGGGATTCCTCCTGATGAATTGGAGTCAATGGCGGAGGGTCGAGAAGGATGGAGAGTCCACCTGAGCATCCTACCCCGCGACCCTCATGAAGGATTAGCGGGCCATTTTAAAATGTACATATATATGTATGTATGTAAAAAAAAAAAAAAAAAACTATTGGGGGAAATGAAATGTATATGTTTGGAACAATTAATATCTACTCGTATTCGAAGCTAAATAAACAGCTTTTTGGGAAAACATATATTTATGGCAACAAATTAGGTCCGTTCGCGTACTTTCCGAGCCAAAAACTAATAAATTGTCAAATGACATGTTGGGACTAAAAACTCTCAGAGAGCGGAAAATCTAAGCAAAAGTACGCGAATGAAAAGCGAGCCATTTCGTGCCAAGCCCAGCCAACTGTCATTAAAAATTATATAATGAACAAATTAAACTCGTGTGAAAACTAAAAAATCTAGATTAAATTAAAAAGAAATGTTTTGGGAGAACATTCACACATCACAGCATTTTCTTCAAGACGCTTTGCATCTACTTTTTATGTCTATTGACTTTTTGAAATGGAATCAAAAACTTTTTGACTCATTTGACAATCATTTGGCAGTTTTTACGTTCGTGCTGGCAGAAATTCTTCGATCACATTTAGGCTCAGAGGGGAAATACTCGTTACTCGTTACTTATAAATTTTTCTCTTTATTTGTCATGTTCGCTCAGTATGCGAATAGACTTCGAGCACTTTAGAGCACCTTAAAGCACCCATGGACCTATCATAAACGAAGCTTTTTAAATTCAAATTGTCAATCACTTCAAATGAAATAAAAATTATAAAAGGTTAAAACTTTCTCTTTCGGCTGACGGCAGAAGCCAATGCGTGTTGTAAATTTAGTAACAAATTATTTTTTTTGAATTAATAAAAATTAATATTACTTACATATGTTTATTGCTAACCATATTTTTGCTTGTTTTTTTTTTTTTTTTTTTTTCTGAATACTACCAACATTATATGTGCTCATATCGTAGCTACAATAGAATATTGCAATCAATAATATTGTATGGAGCTGAAGAAATTGCTTAACGCATATGACTGTCGAAAAACTTTTCTGTAACCAATACGTGTACTGTTTGTTCATGTAAGGAAAACAGTTCTTCTAAGAAAAAGGATTATGCCGAACTTAAGTATTCACTGATAATTTTTGAGTCATGCCCAAAATACACTCAAAGATAATACAGATTTAAGCTAAAATAGTAGCATGAAGTTCAATAATACGTATTTGGCTGCACTCTTCATGTAAAATGTGAAAACTTAGTTATAACATATAGAATTGTTACAATCCTTCTGGAACGGATCGTATGATACCCTATTTCTTATGACGAACCACTCCCATATACAGTGGGTATGAAGTTGGGAAATAACAATTTTATACTGAAAAGTAATACGTACTTTCCTTGACTTTTAAGATGTTTTATAAAATTAAAAGTTTTTTTTTAAGAAAACGCCAGCAAAAAGTGGGCGTTGCCATGTACGCAGGCTGTTCGATAAGTCAGTGACTTTGAAATGAAATACTTTTTTTTTCTCAAAGTTGAATTTATTTTTCCACGTAGTCTCCTTTCAGTGCGATGCACTTTTCCCAACGATATTCCAACTTTATCAACCCTACCAAAAAATACGATTTCTCAAACCCTGCAAAACAGGCATTTGTTGCATCGGTAATTTCTTCATTCAATGAAAATCTTTTTCCGCCGAGCCATTTCTTCATATTGGGGAACAAGAAATAATCGCACGGATCTCGAGAATAGGGTGGATGAGGAAGTAGTTCATGTCGCATTTCAGCTAATTTTGCTGTTGCTACTGCGGTCGAATAAGCCGGTGCACTATCGTGATGAAATAGCACTTTTTTCTTCATCAAATGGGCCGTTTTTCCATTGATTCTGCATTAAATTTATCTAATAAATTAGCATAGTACTGTCCTGTGATCGTTTTTCCCTTTTCCAAATGGTCAATGAAGATTACACTATGGGAATCCCAGAAAATCGTTGCCATGAATTTTCCGACCGACGGAACCGTGTTTGCCTTTTCTGGAGCACGTTCGCCTGCAGAGATTCACTGTTTTGTTTGTTCCTTTATTTCAGGCGTGGTGTATCCAGGATTCACCAACTGTTACGAAATGCCGTAAAAATTCACTTGAATTGCGCTTGAAGAGTCCCAAACTCTGTTTTGAAATCTTCACCGGAACCCGTTTTTGGTCCACAGTCAGCAAGCGCGGCACCCACCTTGCCGATAATTTTTCATACCCAAATGATCATGCAGGATTCAAATGATGGTATCATTTGAAATTGTACAATCACAGCTATCACACGAACCTTGACCCGGCGATCGTCCAACACAATATCGTGGATTTTGTGCTGAGTAGTGCTTTATTAAAACACGAAACTTACTTTTTTCCATTTTAGCCAAGTCTCACAAACCAAAGTGCTTTCGATCACTGTAAAAAGCTTACTGTTGGACAGATCTATTTGATTTCTTTTTGTCTATGCCGAGAAAAAAACAAAGATGTCAGAAAAAATCCTCTACGCGATCCGAGCGCCATTTTGCATCAAAGTCACTGACTTATCTAACAGCCCTCGTATTACTGCCTACATCCTACATGCATATATTGTTTAGCACTACTTCTTATGATATCCAATATAAATGTTGGAGAAAGGCCTTTTTTAAAGTGGCCGTGTTATGTGCATTTCAAAAATGTTTACACTTGTACCGATCCAGGCTCTCAGATGCCCTTATAAGAAATTTCAGATTTTCCATTCAAAATTTAAAGCCCAAGCAAAAGGTACATACAGTACGACTCGAAGGTTTGTACTGCTCATTTGCATATATCATACATATGTACATACCCCTGTCAATTTCAATATACCCCTATGGGTGGGCATACAAATGACCAAAATAAAATTGAATATCGAGTAAATCTGACTGAAATGGCTTGAAAACGCATGCGATTAGCTCTTTGAGTCATGGAAATTTCGATTTTTAACCAACTATTGTGTAAATAAATAAATAAATAGTATTAAATTATCAAATAAAAACAAAATAAGCCGTCGGGCTTCTCTACTTCGCATATTTTCGCTGCTTAGATCAAACGGTACAAAATATACAACCCTGTGAAAACCAGACGGATAGGACTAAGAGTTTTCTTTCTATCTTTTCGGTCTGAAACAATTACAATATATCCAACGCACGCAAGGTTTAGTGCACATCATCTCGCAACCGTTCATTTTGTGTGTGTTATACACATTTGTTACACGAATGGAAGAGATTAATAGCTGAAGCTCATTATTATGATAATTATACTCACAGATGTTTCAAATATTAAATTTCAAAGAAATCTTTATCGTTGGACCGTTTTTGGTTTCTTTTTTTTTTTTTTTCTTTTCTTTTTTTCTTGAGTGGGAGACGTTCTTGGAAAGTATTTACGAGGTGCACGTGTATTCAGGACTGTTGACAAAATACGAAACTTAGATACACAAAGTGTCAGATCTCGCAAACTGTTAAAGGCATTAGAACCTGGTCTATTTGCCGTCATATACTGCTTTTACATGACGGATTGAACCTGGATTCAATTTGGCTCGCCTATCATATAAACGCAAATTGGATTGAAATAGTATTGACTCGATCACACAATTTTCTGTGAATAAGTTGAGATTTTGCTTGTAAACGCGGATCGAAATATTAGGTCCGTTCGCGTACTCTCCCAAAACAACGAATTTTTACGAAAATTTGTTCGAGTAGGGAGGATTTTCGTAGTTTTTCACAGAAGAGATCGCTTCGAGAGAGTAAGAAATTTCCCCATGCTGCGAATTTTAGTGCAAGAAATTTCTTTGTGCTGCTTTGTGAAATCTGTCAAATCGTTGTATATATTACTTCTTGTTGACTTGTTCCTTCTCTTTCTTTCTTTTGCGTACAAATGGATTTGAGGTTTGACGTTTGAAATTGGACAACTTTTGTGGTTCAACCCGTTCGTATACTTTTTCGTAACTTTACCTCTCTTTGAGAGAATTTCACCCCCATTCTTTGAAATTCGACAATTTACGAATTTTAGTGCAAAAAATACGCGAACGGAATTATTGAGTTTGACAGATGTAGAAATAAGATAGAGAAGGGAAAGAAAAAAACTTCTCGCCCAGGGAAAGAAGTGCCAAACAGCGTTGCCCCCTTGCTACAATTGTAGCGTTTGTACTACATTTGTTTCGTCCAAAAAGTGATAACGTATAGCCGGTAAATGTTTAATTTGTACTAGAATTTCACACTTCAGAAAATGTTACTAAAAGACCACGTAAGAAATAATTTAATGTAATTTTGACTGTCGACGCAGTAATGCAGTCCAAAGAACTATTAAAGTATGAGCAGTGCAAATTCGAGATCATGATCGAGAAAAAATTTGATAAATTCTGAATTTTTGAAAAGATATTTTTGATTAGATCTCAGCTTCTCGATGGCCGATCATGACAAAACATACATCATTTTGAATTAGGTGTTAGGTTTTAAGCAATCGAACTGCGAAAACTCAGTTCAATTTGCTGCGTTATGCGTATTCAAAAACTTTTACCGTTTTTGTTATACGTATAGGTAGATTTTGACTATCTTGTAGGAACCCTTTTATCTGTTGAGATAAAAAGTATCCTAAATGCTGACCCAGAATAATAAGCTATCACTATGCCATTCGACCTTCTATAGGTTTATTATATAGATATGTATAGATAATGCAAAACATTATCAAATATGAATAGTTGCACCTACATACACTTATTTTATTTTTTGTTAATTGATCTTATGTATATATTAATATTTATTTACTTTAGCTCTTAAACAGCTGTTGAATTAAAAAATAAATTTGTATAAAGCATAACAATAATTCGGTGTTTTTATCTGTTTTCATTTTAAAGTTCCACATTGTACCGCATTTTTAAAGCCGCGGCGCTACATTTTTGCCCTCTTATAAGGGGCAATACTGGTGCCAAGCTCAATCTTTTTTCATTTCTATTCTATTCTAACTCGTTCTCTCAATTTAGTTACAACGAAAACGCGGATCGAAAGCTGGTCTCTCAATGCGGTCATGCAAAAATAGTAATGGATCCAAAGATAATCTATTAGCTCGATTTAATAACATATGTTTACGTCTATTGCTTTCGTATTTAGAAGGGACATACGCACAGTTTCATTTTTTCAAACATTCTTCCACTGTGACACATGCGTGTTTCAAACCTTTATTCCACTCAGAAAGATATCATATGCATATATTCGGAAACAAAATGTTGTCGCTCGTATTTCTTGTACTGAAGCCACTTCCAAAACAATGGCTATTCGAAAAATATAAATAAATCTAATAATAAATAAACCAAAAGATGAAATAAAAAAATAAATAAATATAAGTTTTTAAAAAAAATTATTTCAATAAATATTGAAAGTTAAATTATTTTCAAAAAAATTTAATACAAATGCTGGCACCAGCTACATAAGTACATATTATATTTTATACATTTATTTTGTGTAAAAATCATGCATGCAGCGTCTATAGTTTAGAAGTTGTAATGACAGACAGACAGATGGATGAAACACAGAACGAGAGCAATAGGGCTTCCGTGTGTACAAGTACGGAATCCTTAAAAAGAAGAACTCTCGGTGCAAAGGTTGGATGATCTGATGCTTGTTCGCGTCCAGATTTATTTTTGCCCAAACTTCATACAAATAATAACTTCTGTTTAAGTTTCACAAAAACTTCAGTGGCATCCCAATGTTGCGTGATATTGAGGTGGCAATGTACCATATTCTATTCTCTAGCTACTAACAATGACAAAGAGCTTTCAGATTACGAATGTCATCAAACATCAAGAGCGTAGTGAAAAAAATGTGATTTTGATATTTTGCCTTATTTACTAGAATCCAAATACAAGTTGTATTCGGACTCAGAAGAATGTCGAATTTTATCTAATTTATTCGAATTTTATCTCAAAAAGCAACTTTATTTCATAGAAAGGTTCCAAAAATTACTGGAAATACCTCTTGCAAAAGATTACACCCCAATCATAAAGATATGTATGTACGCGCGTATATTAATCAGACAAAGAACCCTTCTTAATGTCATTCAACTGTCAAATAATCTGGCAACACTTGATCAATTGCTAAGTACAAATTCTACAGCTAGACGCTGTTATGTCTGGGCTTTTTACTGTCTCCTCCTTTATTTGATGTTCCTCTTTCGTAGGTGGTGGAGTAAAAGAGGGGACAAAATAAATAAAGCACAAAGCAAATAAAAATGTGGGGCTCTATTTAAAATAAGAACGAAACGGGTTCAATTAATCGCCAAAAGACACCTACAAATAAACATACTCGTATCCACATGACTGTATATGACCGTACTATAGGAAGAGGCACGTTTGATTAGTTCGTTAACATTTTCGCCCCACGATGATACTTTTGGCATAGTTTCTGGCATGATCACGCTCTTTGTTGATGATGTGAGATACATTTTTGATTATTCACAAAGAAAGCACAATTGCTATGCTACTCGTGTACTCACTCTGTATTATCAGGGATAGAGAACATCCTACACGAACTTCGAACCGTGATTGCATAGTACACTCTAGTTCAAGGTGAAAGCGAGTGCATAGTGCAGTAAAGTAACGCCAAGTGGAACTAGTACTAGTAATCGTTGTAGGAAAATGAGTAATTAACGTTTTTTTTTTTTTTGATTGCCCTTGTGGTGGGATATGCCTTATGCAATACTGTGCAATGAAATGTAGAATAAAGGGGAGAAGAAGAAAAAAAAATCGTTAAAAACTTTATGATAGACTAATTAAACTTTTGCCAGTTAGGGGTTTTATTGTACTCTTAAGCCTTGAAGTGCTTTACTGATTGTTTACTTTGTGAGCGCGCATGGTGAAGCAAGTTTTTTTTTTTTTCTATTTATGGTGTTGATGCGCCATGCTGTTGAAGAAGAAAATTTTGCCGCAACAAAATACTGCGAGGAAGATAAACTTTGCCATAAAATAGTTTACGTAAATGTAGAAAGTTGTGAAAGTTCAAAGAATGTGCTTACGCATGACGCGAGTGGTGTTTATAGGTAGAACTAATTGAAAACATCAAACTATGTTTAGATCTCCTGCCAAAAGCATCTGGCATGAGGCATTCCCTGGACGACAAGATAAACTAAAAACAAAAAAAGTTGCCATACTTTCGGAATTTGGATGAAAATAGAGCTGTTAACTTCAGATCAATAGCAATCTAGGATATGATCTCTCCATGAAGCAAGTAACATTAAAGTGCTGCTAAAAGCTAAAGTATCTAATTTAGAACTCTATGACGTCAAAGCAAAGAAGTTTAGTGAACAACTGAATAATTTTTCTCAAAATAGACTTTCCTTAAATGAAATTTCTGGCATGATAAATAAACAAATACAGTAGCAACAGTACGCCAATTCTATGTAAAAAAAATCTATTTCTTTATGTACGCAAAATGCACCCCTGCGCATATTGTTAAAATTATAATTTCCAGTTAGGCATTTATGCTGTTATTCCTTGTGGCCAGAGATATCTTATATATTAATACGTGAACACGAAATTTATCGTACCTTTTTTTAGTATTTATTATAAGAGGAGGGGGATGAAACTTATATCATTCAAAAGGTACTGTGCCATAGATATGCAGAAAATAAAAATGATGTACATATGTTACCGTTAAATTAAGTAAAATAAAGTGAACTTAAATACATGATTTCCCCATACAAAACGCTTTAACCAATTAAATCGAAGCATTTTGAATACGTTTATGGCTGTATAAGCTTAGACCCCTTTGCCTTTCCTGCACGGGAGAATATTACAAAAAAAGAGTTGTGTAAACAAATACATAGCGTTGTTTCCCTCGCTATTTGTTTATTTGCCCTCGGTCGAATTTCGACCACACGCGATACTAGTATACCTAAATGTACACTGCTGGTCAAAGAAATAGGTGTGATCCATTTGCTTTCATAGTTTTGATTTGATGATAGTTTAACAGCTATTTTGGCATCGCAAAATATGCAACAACATGGAAATGTTTGAAGATTATCATTTTACGGTTACAACGCCACCAACATCTTTTCAATTGTGGCACGTGCTTATTCGTATTTTGTTTGATTGAGCGTGAGGGTTGATTTGTTTGCCCTCTGTATGCTGGTCTATAAAATAGGTGCGTGTGAATCCAAATCAAAGTTCTGGACATTATTTTATTAGTTTAATACTGATTATATCAAAGTGAGTTTCTTTAGATTATAGCAGGTACTTTTAGCTAATAGTTTAATAAAATAGCTTTAAAATATGGGACGAAAAGCTCATTGCACCCAAGAAAAACGAAATTTGATAAGAAGGCTAAGGGATTCGGGCAAAACGTACAAGTTTATAGCTGAGGCACTAGGGCGCTCTGAGAACTTTGCAACGAATGCCCTTAAGCCTTGTAAAGTCACGGAAAATCGGGGAAAGCAGAAAAAAAAAACCTCACCGACTACTGACCGCCGCATTGTTACTGTCGAAATTTGTCCCTTTAGCGTGCTAAGGGACCATTTGTGCACAAATTGGAAATATAGTACAGTGCGCGTACAGTTTGTCGAAAAGCCAAAGATGCCAAATTACCAGGAAAAATCTCCAGGAAAGTTCCGCTTTTAAGAGGGCAGAACTTAAAGTCTCACAAAGAATTCGCTTTAAGGCACAAAGAGTGGACCGGACCTGAAGGATTAAGAAATTGGTATAACATCCTTTGGATTGACGAAACAAAAATAAATTAGCTTTGCTGGGACTCTGGACATAACGTGCGAAGGCCAAAAACGTAGGGAGTTTGAAGCCCGCTAAACAAGAAAAACGGTAAGGCACGGTGGGGCCAATCTTATGGTGTGGGATTGCTTTTCGTGGCATGAATAACACCATGACCAAGTTTGAATGAAAGGACATTTTGGAGAACATAATGCTTCCATATGCCGGAGAAAGCATGCTCCATCGATGGCACTACCAGCAAGATAATGACTAGAAACACACATCGAGCCTTGTAAAGGATGGGCTTTGAGATAATGAAGTGTCTGTAATCCCGTGGGCCGGTCAGTCCCCTGATCTCAATCCTATTGAGAACTTGTGGAGTGGGCTGAAGAGGAGATTAGCGGGTCAATATTTCACCAACAGGGATCAGTTATGGGAAGCGGTACAAAGACAGTGGTATGCTATACCCTTGGCAACATGTCGAAAACTAATCAATTCAATGCCACGAAGAATTGAAAAAGTTTTAGCAAATGATGGAGGATATTCAGGATAATAAGATAAGGAAATGAAAAACGTTTGAATTTTGGAAAACATGTTGGTAAAAATGATAAATTTCATTGCTTCAGGTCAACACACCTATTTCATTGCCCACGAAAAAATCATGAGATTCAACTAATTTTGTCATTTTATTTCTTAATTTCTTAATTTTAGAGTTGTTATGTATATAAATCATTTGTTTATTTTATTTAAATTAATTTAAACCCGAAAAACATTAAACTATAGAAAACATTTGGTACAAATTAATTTTGAAAAAAAAAAAATTAAGTTCACACCCATTTCTTTGACCAGCTGTGTATGTATGTATGTACATATGTATACCTGAAAAGATTTCGCGTTTGCTGTGAATATCCACAAAACGATTTTTAGATAGAGCTAAAACTGACAGCGTGGATTGGTCAATGACTTTTGCTCCCCTCTTAAAATAAATTTTAAAATCAGCTCTTTGTTATATTTCACCATCACACATATAAATCAGTTGAAATGGTATATTGAGGGTCAAAGTAACCATAAATTCCGAGATTATATCTCTACTTTGGGCATTTATGCCTAAACAAACATCATAGAATACTTTAAGCGCTGCGCCTTAAAGCACCACACAGCCCCTACACAGAAGCATGCAACAACTTTCAATCCCTTTCGTGTCAACATGCTTTAAACATGTCATCCCCTTGTCAAACAATCTTCTCCACATAGTGTTTGGTATTGTTTCCTCTCTGCCGGTGGAGACTCCAATATACATAAACATCCGTCAATTGATTTCATCTGCAAAAAAGTTCGAAAAATCTTCTATTCATGGTGATGGTGGTGTGTCGGACTGCATTTTAAAGCCAACAAACTTCCATCAAATATCACTCGTTCCAAAGAAAACTATAAAAAAAAAGATAAACAAATCATTTTGATTCGTTTGTTTTGTTTTGGTCTTTCCACTTTCTCGGGATTTTTTTTTGTATCTCCAGACGATCCACTTCACGAAATGGTCATTAAAAACGTTTTTTTTTTATTTGGCGAGCTCGAGGGCTACCAACTAGTGATGGTGGTGGTGGGCCAAAGGGAGGGCGATAAGAGGTCATCCTCCTCTTTTTCTTTGTTGTATAGTGTAGTGGCTTTCCAAAAGTGCCATATGACGCAAGCGTCTTGTACTGTTTACAAACAAAACTTCGTAGAAGAGAAATTCGGTAAACACACGTATAAATTATTTAGCGAACATAAATTTACCACATGAACATGTGTGTGTGGGGTTTTTGGGGGGAAATGGAGCTTTACTAACATACGATAAAGTATCTCGAGTGTGAGAATCATATAGCATTTACGTGTGCGCTATTTTTCTCTCTTCAGGTTGTCTTCTAGCGAGACGTCTGTCGTCTACCTTTGGCTGATGATGTTTGCGTTGGTCATTTGTTTGTAAACATTTTATTGTTATTATTTTTGTTGGTGAAATAACGCAAGTCACTCGGACGGAGAGTGTGAAATGTATTTTTTTTTTGTTAATATTTGATGGTGAACATTTTATTAATGACTTAATGTAGGCGATAATGGTGATACTAAATTAGCTAGATTAACGTCTGTATTGTATTGAAGATACAATGACCGCATATCTCGCCTAGTTGTAATTATGCGAACTGGAACAACAAATAAAAAGAGGTCGATATGTTCCTACGTATTGTGTTGATTGAATGAAATGAAAAGATGCGGATAATCGCTCAAGTTCTTTTTGTTTCTACTTTACTCGAGAAAGTAGAATAATAATATAATAATTTGAACGCACCAACAGAATAAATAATAAAGAATGAATACTTGTACCTCTATAGAGCAAGTATTGTAATCGTGAAAGAAGCTCGAGATTTTACATAAAAAAACATAGATAGATAGATATATTTATTATCGCAATAAGTTTACAGTGGAGTTGTTGTCGCACAATTTACACAGGTACAGAGATTTGATATTTAATAGTTATATCTTATCTTTCTACTGAAATATTAATTTTAAAATATGAAGCAAGTCGTGTAAGATGTCATCTTACGCAGATGGAGCGAGCACTTTTCAGAATTGCTCAATCCTGAACAGGGCACCGAAGATGACAGACCTATTGTCGAGAATTGGGCGGAAAGTAGTCCTACGGTAGAGGAAGTAACTTTGGCGATCAAAGCGCTAAAAGTTGGCAAATCTGCTGGTGTGGATGAAATTCGGCCAGAAATGCTTAAGGCTTTAGGTAAAGAGGGAGTTCAATGGCTCTCGCGTGTCATTAAAGTGGCCTGGGAATGCGGTGAGACACCTGGTGATTGTCAAATGGGGGTGATAGTTCCTCTTTTTAAAAAAGGGGACAAAAGAGATTGCGCCAACTATAGAGGTATGTATATCTATTTTAAGTCTCCCTGGAAAAGTCTGAGCTGTGGTTGAGGACAGTTTGGGGGATGAGCAGTGCGGGTTTCGTCCCGGTAGAAGCACAACCGACCAATTATTCACTCTCAGAATGGTTCTTGAGAAGGTCTGGGAATATGCCAAACCTGTCTACATTTGTTTTGTAGATTTGGAAAAAGCATATGATATGGTTCCTCGAGGCAAACTCTGGAGTGTTCTGCAGGAGTATGGGATTGATGGTTCTCTGTTAAGGGCGATTCAGTCTTTACATACAAACTGTAGAAGCTGTATTCGGATACAGTATTAAATCAATACCTTTCACTGTGGGCGTTGGACTCCGCCAGGGGTGTGTTTTGTCACCTCTCCTCTTCATTGTATATATAGATTGAATGTTGCAGCGCAGCCGTGGCGGGGAATGTTTTGAAGTGGGAGACCTAAGGATTAGTCATCTGCTCTTTGCGGATGATTTGGTCATCCTTGGGTCCTCTCAAACCGAACTTCAGCGTGCAATCGAAAGGTTTGTAGCCGTTTGTGATGATGCTGGAATGAAGATCAACGTGAACAAGTCAGAAGTAATGGTCGTTTCCAAAAAAACCCATTCAGTGCACTCTGCATGTTAGTGGAGTTCCACTGAAGCAGGTGGATAAGTTTAAGTACCTCGGGGTCTTATTCACGAGTGATGGGAAGAGCAATGCCGAGTTATCCTGTAGAATCGGTCAGGCTGGATCAATTTTGAGAGAGATCTGTTGTAAGGAAGGCTGAACTTAGTGTTGAAGCTAAGCTATCGGTTTTTAACTCGGTGTTTGTTCCAACTCTCACCTATGGTCATGAAATTTGGGTAGTGAACGAAAGAATAAAATCGCGGGTACAAGCTGCCGAAATGAGGTTCCTTCGCGGTGTTTCTGGAATAACTCGTAGGGATCGAGTGCGCAACACCAGAGTACGCGAGGCGCTCAACGTTGAGCAGCTACTTCTCCGAACGGAACGATCTATGCTTCGATGGTTTGGTCACGTAGTGCGTATGCCCTCAGACCGGCTTCCAAGACGCGCCACCAGGTAGGCGACTTCACGGAAGGCCTAGAAATAGATGGTTGGATCAAGTCCGACATCTCTCCTGGAGCCGCTTAGGGATTCCTCCTGATGAATTGGAGTCAATGGCGGAGGATCGAGAAGAATGGAGAGTCCACCTGAGCATCCTATCCCCCGGGACCCTCATAAAGGATTAGCGGGCCATTGAAAATGAATGAATGAATGAATGAAAGCAAGTCGTGAGTAAGAGAAATAAAATAAATATTTGGAGGAAAAATACGAAAAAAATACCTCCAATATACAAAAAAAAAATAAAAAGGAAAGGATAGTTATAGATAAATACATAAATAAATTAGTTTATAGGTAAATATGTAAACAAATAAATAATAAATAAATAAATAAGTTAAGAAATATATAAATACCTAGATTTAGAAATAAATTAATGAAAACGTAAACTAATAAGTGACTAAAGAAATAAATAATAAATAGATATATTAATAAGTAAATAAATAAATAAAATGATGGCAAAACATTAATACATGAACAAAATAAATAACAAGCTTAACCCTCTAACAGGCAAAGTTAAAATAATGACGGAAGGTTAAGCAACATTTTTGGTTAGGCGAGATATTGGTCTAAGAAACACGAATTTAGTGACGAGGTAAAAGAAAAATAATTAATTTAGCCACAAGGTAAACAAATTGGAAGGCGGCCTGCCAAGAGCATCCTTTTTAGCAATTTATTTGTGACACTTGGACTTTATTTAAGTGGCATATTGCACAGCTTCTCCATACTTGACACCCATAAAGCAGTATTCATTGCAATAAAAAAAAAAATATTTGGCGCAACAGCTCTTTAAGTGCCAGGGCCTAGCTTTTCGCGACCACTCATGTTGTGTGCGTTATATTTTTCACACGAATGGAAGGGACCTACAGTTTAGTGCCGTATCCTAAGGGCAATTTGTTTTGAGAAGCTTTTTCGAGACAACAATACTCTTGGATGTTTGTCAGACGCTCGCGAGAGGTAGTACCGTGAAAAAACTTTTTGGTGTTTCTGGGATTCGAACTTGGAACCTCACGCGCAGTGATCCGACACACTAACCACTTACGCCACGGCGAATACCACTTTGTAAATTATTATTTTATTCGCATTACTTAATTTTGATTTCTATTTATGAAGGCGTAAAACATCTCAATGGCAACGTTAAAATTTTTATTTGTTTTAAAGATATGTTCTTTAAAAGTTAATCTTTGATCAAGATGAATACCTAGGTACCTTGCACTTGGTTCCCATCTGACTCTTGCACCGCAGACGTCAAGCTGATTGAGGGGAAGAAAACAATTTTTCCTTTTTCGACTAAAAAAAGATTGATTGTACGTTTCCAGAAACCCCGAAAAGTTTGTCTAGCAATTCTGTCCGAATGTCTGTCTGTACCTGTAACCTAAATGGTTGGACGGATTTACTTAAAAACTTGTAAAAGCTTACACTTCGAGCCGAAATCTGAATTTTCATTCTAACTCAAACTTTAAGGGATTTATGTTTTAACGTATTCTGATTCTCTGTAATTTTAAGAATAAAATGAAAAAAAAACATTTTTTTTTTAAATTCGATTCCGTTTAGGAGATACCATATGTCGAACTGAGCAGCGGTAAGTATGCATCAATTTTCGTCTCAAACTTTTAGCGGGTTTTAAAAAAAATCAAGGTTCGGAACTAAAGCCCCTGTGTTCTCTGTGAAATCGTAGATATCAAATGACTCTTTAAAGCTGGTTATTACAACGCTTTCAAGCCGAGATCATAATAATCCTGTAAAAATGCTTAGAAGTCAAAGGTGGATAGATCTAGTGATGAAAAATTCCCAATACAGAGCTGCAACATATGGATATCGCGAGCTACGGGTAAGAAAACAAAAAAAAAATTAAGCCATGAGAGGTACATGGCGTTAGATCGAACCACAAAAATAACCAGTTTTTCTTTCTGCAGTCAGAAGAACTCAGTAGGCCGTCAGTGGGGCGTTTGCGATTATTGAGATTGAGGCAGCAAAGATGGGTTTAGCGGTCAATGAAAGCAAAACAAAATATATGCCATCTACAAAAAAGGACACCCAACAACGGCGTCTTGGACAAAACGCCACAATAGACAAATATCATTTTGAGGTTTTGATCTCGACTCCTGTGGCGAGATCAAACGAGAATTACTCTTGCCAATTGAATAACAAATCCCTATCTCGAACTACAAAGGTAATTCTGTATAAAACAATAATCATCCCAGTCCTGCTGTATGGCGCAGAGGCATGAACTTTATCAATATCGGATGAAGATGCCCTTGGTTACTTTGAGAGAGTTCTTCGAGTGATCTTTGGTCCCGTCTGCATAGACTACGAGTGGAGGAGAAGGTAAAATGCCGAACTATACGGCCTATATAATGGCATCCACTTATACAGAAGAGTTTACATACATGGATAAAATGGCTAGGTCATGTAGAATGGATGGAGCCCAACGTTCCAGCCCGAAAAATCTTCGATAACACCCCGGATGGATAGCGCAGTAGAGGACGACCTCGCAGTAGGTGGCACAAACGATTGGAGGGGGACCTCAACCAACTTGGTGTGCGCAACTGGAGACAGCTGACTCCTAACCGGGCTAGAAAGGTTTGCTTGTTGCCTAGGTCCACGCCGGACAGTAGCGCCACCTGAGGTGGCAAGTTATCCAAGGAACTAACATATACACTTCATACCTTTTATTGTTCTGTAGACGAATTCGAAATGTCATAGAACACCCATTTACTGACATAAATAAGAGCGAGATTAGCTCCCTTGTAGATTACAGGTAATTCAAATTTAAACTTTAATTAGAAGGAAGCAAAAGCAAGAAATAAGAGTTCTCCAACTGATACACATATATGCACTGTCAAGAGTTGTAGATAAGTTGACTTTAAGTCAAGGTCATAAGTCATATGGTGTGTTTTCGTGAGAACTATGCAAAGCAAAGTGAAGTGAAAGCATCTCCACAAAACGATTCTAAGTCAATCTGGTTAACAACTTTTTTTATTGTTTGAAGATTGGTGATTGAATTGAAATTGAAGTAAAAAGTATGAAAAAGTTGGGCTTAAATGTATGAAATACTACTGAATCATTCCAGTTGAATGAAAAAGCTTTTCTCAGGGAAAAAGCTATTCCCATCCATCGCAACTCATTTTCGACTGAGAAAAAAAGTTAAAGTGGTTCCAAGTCACTTTGTGTTGTTGTACTCCGTATTAAATCTTACTTCACTGAGAAATGACGTTTCACCAAAACGCACCAATAGGCACATATACACAGATATCTAACGAGTTACAATAACCAAAAAAACTGATTGATGTATGTTGTTACAATGGTTGTTGTTAACTGCATAAAACAACTGAGTAAATCGTTGATACCCAAATGTGAAAATTTGATATGAAAAGTGGACTCAGATCGCCATTTCAAATTCATTTCTAATTCAAAACTGACTATTACTATCATTCCGCTCACAACGGCATCAAAGCTGAATAAAAGCTAGATCTATATCAGTTACTATTTATGACTTCTTTGATAGACAGAATCAAAACTGAAGCATATTTCTATGAACAATAGTTTCCAAGTCCCTCTATTATGGAAATAATACTAATTGAGATAGGAATTTTAACTCTAAGTCTTCCCTAATCGGTCATAACCTCATTTGGTAAATTTATTATAGAATGACATCTGTCAAAATCACCGCCAGCTAGAAAGTACCAAAAAAGACAGCTGTCAAAAGAAATTGTTATAATAACCGTATCTGCTATTAGCTAATCTTTTGTGAAACACCTCTCAAAAGATTATATGCATAATTATGGACTGAAGCGGATTTTTTTTTTGTGTATTCCTTTTATACTCACGTAGCCCCCTCAAGTCTACAACTACGCATGAGTGTGCATAGAATTTTTAAATTAATAGAAGCGATGACTCCTTTGTTTTACTTTTGTCTTTCTCTCTGTTATTTGCGAATTCGTCATCGAATATGTAAATCACTTTACTGCTACAGACCGATCGTACAACAAAAGAGGAAACTACTTTATTCCACATCGGTGCACTCACCCATCATCATCATCATTAAATCCACCGTGCGCACATTGCACTTTACAATATTTTGCATAAAACTCTTCTTTAAATGCCAGGTGGAGGTGTATTCAATGGAAAAAATTGAAATAATCAAAACATTGAGGTTCCATAGACAAACAACAAACACACAAGTCTGTGTCCCCCTACATCATTCGATCTGTTCCAAGGATGCGATTCATACGACTTTTAGTGACATTTGTGTTGTTGGTTGTCATTGTTGTGTGTTTGAATTTTACCACGGCACAAGGTTTCACATAGATACAATTTGTGTCATTATTTTGAATGGCGCACACTGCTAGCGGTAATGGCAACGGATCGTCGACGATGGCGAAAAAGAAGGTGTGACTGCAATGTTTAACTTGATGCTTACTTGACTTTTAATTTATTTATCCTACTTTGGATTTTATTTGCTACTGCGGTTTATAAACACTCAATGAGTAGATGATGTTTATTATTCAATTGATACAAGACAAATTTACGACATTTTGAGATATAACCTCATGTCATCCAAAATATAAAATAGTACTGTCAACCAACTGTCATAAAAATTAATAAAATAAAGGTTAATTAACTTAATAATGAAACTATTAAGATAACGAACTAAGTTAAATAAATATTTATGAACAAAAAAGAAGAAAAAATATATTTTCTTTTGTTTACTCGTTGTCTGAAGTTTCGCCCTTGAATAAAGTGAAAGATTCCATTCCATTGCACCTTATAATGTGATGTTCTGTCATCGATGCGAACAATGACTAAACAAATCCGTTTTAATTAGATTTTCTTTGCTTGTCTTCGTTGCAAGTTTTATAAAGTGTGATAAGGCGTGCTTAAGTGTCAGTTTGATAAGGTCAGTTATATTTGTGTGGGATTTGTTTATTTTCATTTTTAACTGCGACGATTTGTTTACAATCTGCAAATGCCTTAAAGGTGATATTGGAAGTGTTCAGAAAGTAAGCGATATACATTGGGTTAATGTTGCCAATAGAAAAACTTGAAATGACAGATGGAGTACGAGTAGGTAATACGTTTTTGGAACCCATCGAGCTAACTTCTTCGAATATTTCAGGTGATAATTTAAAATTCGTGACACAGTCATGACATTCAAGCCCAGTTCATCCGCTATCATCTCCTGTGTCATCGTGGCATCTTCGCCAATTTTAGCCTTCACTAGGGACACATTTGTATCACGAGATTCGTCCTCCACAAAAAAATGGCCAGTCTGGAATCTTCGAAACCACTTTGAAATAGTAACAAGAGATGGTGCATTTATTCCGTATGCATTTTAGCATTCGTGTAGAATTTTGACTGGCGTGACTTGACGTCGAAATCCGAAGAGAATTGCAAAACGAATTTCTTCCTTCGTTGGCGGTGGAACTTCAACCGAGGTTACGTCACCAATTTTTCTCTTTCTCATCTCCATTTTTACCTATTGTTCTGAAATTTGGAACTAAATATTGTTAGATTATAAGCTACAGAAATGCATCTGCATCTTTTTTTTCTCAAAAACTGCTAAACTAAGCGAAGTTTTGTTAGTCCCTCCGTATAATTAAATTGATGCCATGGAATATTTTACAAAAAAAAAAACTGCACTTGATGTGCATCTGATTTACAAAAGTAGACTGAATTTAAATGCAGACTCTTAGATCCAGAATGGCTACACAAGAAAAGGATTTTTATGTTTTGAAGCATGTTACGAGTATTAGTTTATGATTAGGGACTTGACAAAAGTTCTGGTCCAAGATGGCATAGCAAAGCCGTGTGTCAGTTTGAACAAAAATGAACTCAGTTGCTAAGTTTTTACTTTTATTAGACGTTATTGTGATCCAGTGAATATCGCCTTATTCAATAAAGTAAATGCTAAATTTGGATCAACTAGCCAGCTCCAAAGCCGGCCGATTTCTGACGTTTAAAATGTCCGTTTATCATTTATTCACCACAATAACAACTGGCTAAAATTTAAAATCATTTAATCCCCACTGACAGCCTAAGCATCAATTCTTGGCCTTTGGTAGCATATTATCTTTTAGTCATCTGTACCCACAGCCAACTTTTATGAAAATACGTTCATTATATGATTTCTATAAAAGAAATCTCGTACTAAAGACTTCCCCATTTTGAAAGATACTAATTGGATGACAAGAAGCTTATACTCGTTTCCATTTATGATTAATGACATCTCGAATATCATACTCCTAACAACATACAATGCAAAAACAATTTCCTCATCCACTGAACAAGCAATTCTCTAAAGTTCACGTTCTCCAATTATTTTTGGAAGCAGAATTAGAATTTTCAATCTATTGCGTGTTTTTCTTTTTTTTTTAATTATTTTTGTGTCTTGATTTCGAAAAGCCACACAAAAAAAAGAGGGAACAAATTGTAGACAAAAATTACATAATACACGCTGACGCGTTTTTCAGTTCTTACTCGTACCTTTGCTGACAGCTGGTTTATATTGAATGACTTATGGCGTAAGCGGCCCACACCTACTCACCAACTTATAATTTTCCTAACCTTTCAACTGAACCGAAGGTCAAAACACATTGACATGTAGTAACCAATGACAACAAATGAGAGAGAAATCAAGAACATGGAGGTAGATGAGGCACGAGCGAGCGTTACGTTAACTTGACGTTTAGCTAATTGTCTGCCATTAATTTTAATCTTGTTTTACATGACCACAGAGGCTGTACACTCGAATAAGCACACTGTTGGTGTATTTAGTATTTTTGTTTAACCAGTTTCCGTACATAGTCACTGTGCTTGTATCTGGATTACTTTGATCCGTTCAGGTTTACCCTGTGGTTTTGGTGTTAATGAAAAATCATATTAATTCAAGAAGGAGGCATAAGCAATGTCAAAAGTTTGTAATTGTTCTAAGAATATGTGCATAAAAAATATCAAGCTATTTAATTCTGTCCAATAGACTTAATCATTTTATCAAGAGCAAGGTGGATTTGAAGTAAATAAAGTTAATATATTGAACCATTGGTTGACATTTATTAAAGACAGTATGATACGTCAAAAGGCGCTGTTTGGTTTTAATTAACACTTCGCGGACGTTAATGCTTACAGAAAAAGGGCAACTTGTCTTTTGAATACTTACTTACTTAGGTGGCGCTACAGTTCGGAGTGAACCTGGGCCTCAACCAACAAGCCTCTCCATTTAGTTCGGTCTTTAGCTAATTGCCTCCAGTTGCGCACTCCAAGTTGGTCGAGGTCTCCTTGAACTTGTGCGCGCCACCTACGGCGATGATTCCCTCTACTGCGTCGTCCCTCGGGGTTAGATTCGAAGACTCTGCGGGCCGGAGCGTTGGTGTCCATTCGCTCTACAATACGTTCAATACGCAGTTTTTTGACTAGGTCGATGTCGCTGTACAGCTCGTATAGTTCGTGATTGAATCTTCTCCTCCAAAACCCGTCAACGCAAACGGGACCGAAAATCTTACGAAGAATTTTTCTCTCGAAGCGACCAAGGATATCTTCATCCTCTTTTAATAAAGTCCATGTTTCAGCGCCGTAAAGCAGGACTGGGATGATCAAGGTCTTATATAGAGTCTCCTTAGTTGTTCTAGATAGGGCTTGTCTTTTGAATGATGATCTCAATATGTCAAATGTGGCCTTTGTAGACCAGTTCATGATCTGATCAACATTGAGTGGTAACTGTGGTAATTGCGGAGGCGTATGACAGTCTCGAGGGTACTAAGCGAAGTTAATGTTGGACCTCTATGGATATTTTAAATCCCTTTACTTAAAACTTGCAGTTCCTGCTTTCACCGATCTAATGATGCAAACATTTATAAGTTAAAAACCTTACAGTCGCAGATAAACAACTGGCGAGCAACTTATTACGCTCATAAGCTTTTAAGGCTGTTGTTGCTGAAACCCCACAATTGACAAGGGTGTAAAGGTGATATATAAAATACACTTATTGAGGACAGTCCGAAAACACATTCGATTCATGGCATTACTCAGATCGCAGCCTGGTGCCCTAAGAAATCCTGAGTGCTGAGGGACTGGTTTAGTAGTTCCTGATTGTTTTTACGGAAACTAGGAGCATTTTGCTTTGTTTGATATACTACCGAGAAGAAGGTTCAATTGAATGTCCTGCAAAACTCCTAAATCAGGGCTACGAGATTAGACAGAACACTGCAGCTATGATAAGGCGAACCCCACAGGCGGATCAGTAGAAATGCGGTGAAGTGGGAGGGTTGTGATCCCTTATTTTCGGATCATAACCTCGCTGAAAAAAGGAAGAAGAAGACTGCAGCTATGATGCCATGAACCTCAAGTATGTATGTATATCTATTTTCGCTGGAGTTCCGGACTTACATAGCTACATACCTATATGTTGATGTTTTCAAGCAAAACAGAGCTTTTGCAAACGAAAAACAGGAATCATTCTGAAGACCATGATGCAGTATTGAAAATCACATATAAGGGACAAGACAGGAAATAGGTGATTTTATCTATTTTACTTAGTCTTATTGGACATCCACTCTAACATCTGAGTCTACATAAGATAGATAGATAAATACAAATGCTCTGAAGACCTTTATTTATACGGAGGGATCGAAAATTTAAGAAGGTACTTGGCCGAGTGCATTTTTAAAGAAATTAGGCAACTTTAAATCTATTGGCGTCTCTTTTATACCTTCTGCGCTTGCTGATTGAACGTGGTCGTTTGCAAACTTTGGGCATTACTCTCTTGGTATGGGATTGGTACGACATACTGGATTAAGGAAAACATGGACCCGCTATTCCCGGGGATAATTATTCCTTCTTCAGGTCCGCATAACGCCTAAACGGCACACACACATAATTAACCGCACCAGAAACTGATTAATCTTTCCTTTTCGATCGACCCCACTGTAAATGAGATCACGCCACTCCATTAACCATAGGCAAAGACTTCGCCCAAACGACCACATATCACTAGTCGTATAACTAAACATTGTGTGCTAACAGGAAAGACCCAGTGTGCGAAATACACTGTGGTTAGATTTGTTGGTCGGGCGAAGGTATGCTCGCTGTGTTTTTGTCCAACACACAGTGGTGAGAGGTCGTCGCCGTGCATTAGCAATATGGTTAGTTGGCATACACATGTGGTATGGATCCATGGGGAAGTGGTTATGTGATACATGGAGAGGCGAGCGCAGGAGTATGCCGAATGAAGAGAAGTTTTGCAGTGAGTCTTAGAATTCGCACTCAATGCTTACAGTGATTTTCATAAGGCAACCCACTGCCGGTGAAAAAGTCGGAGTTCCTCAAGCTGTTGTTAGAGTAGTGTGGACAAATCCACCGAACATTTTGGCTCCTCTTCCGTCTTTTTCAAGACTTGAGCATTAAATCATCGGACCTGCTGCTGACCGCAGCCGCTCCGACCGTAAACTTTGGGCTCATCCTCCTCTAGGAGAAGCCATTGCCCGCCTAGCCGTAATCCTCAGTTTGGAGGATCTACTCTGCACTTATCCAAGTAGCTGCCTTCAGCAGCCGCAGCCGCCATAGCTGACGCCCTAAAAACCAGTCGCTGCCAGAACTGATGCCCTAAAAAGCTGTCGCTGCCAGAGCTGACGCCCTAAGCAGCCATCGCTGCCATAGCTAACGCCCTAACCAGCTATCGCTGCCATAGATGACGCCCTAAAAAGCTGCCGCTGCCACAGCTGACGCCCTAAAAAGCTGTCGCTGCCAGAGCTGACGCCCTAACAAGCTGTCGCTGCCAGAGCCGACGCCCTAAAAAGCTATCGCTACCATAGCTGACGCCCTGAAAAACCGTCGCTATTTTATAGTTAAGTCCTAGTGCTAAGAGTCTAATGCCTACGAAGGTAACTCGCTATTGTTAAGTATCCTAAGATTGTTAAGAACAGTGTAAACCGAGGCCACCTTATACTATATTGTTAAGCATTTTTGCCATTGTTAAGGCTACACTAAGCTATATCAATAATAAATAAAACCTAATAATACCTCTTTCCAAAAGTTTCGGGTGTTCTTTGGTTGTTCTTGGATCCGACGAGCGAAACTTCAGCCCTCGAGAAAACACCCTCACATGCTGTAGAACGTGATGTTGCCTCATGCAGAGAATAGTATGCCTTTAAGATGGACATTCCAGCAAGATAATAATCCGAAGCATACTTCGAGAAAGGCGAACAAATTCTTTGAGGGTCACAACTTGGCAGTTACATATGTCTTCGTCAGCTTAATCACCGGACCTAAATTCGATTGAAAACTTATGGCAGGAACTCAAGATTTCAGTAAGAAAGCATCGAGTAAAAAACACTGCTGAGTTGTGGGACTTGAGCAAAAAAAAAGGCCATCCACGATAGTTTCAAATCGTAAGTTGACTCAATGCCCAGACGCTGTGAATTCGTCATTAAAAATAAAGGTTTTGCGGTCAAGTACTAATAAAGGTCTTTTAGCAAAACTTGTCTTTCCAAATTATTCTCCGCTATGCTCACTTTATTGTCAAAATGGTAAATTGGCTCTAGTTCACTGATCAGAGGTTTCATCCTAATAGGTTATCTTTTTTTCTTTTCCCATGCATTAATTTTTTATTATTCTTAATTTAATAAACTGCATAATATTTAAGTTTTACTGAAATAGTTTTTCTTTTGATTATTTTGCTTAAATAATGCCTTTTTTTTTGAATGTGAACGGCTCTATTTTAATGACTGCCACTGTATATTCGTAAAATAAAGCAAACACCCAGGACGGAATGACTATTTTCCAAATTAGTATTCATATAATGATACAAGCAATAACCAATACAAAAAGGACACCCGTCACATGGTTTGTTGCGCCCAAAGATATCACCTCTTACAAAAATCATACCGCCACCCAAGGGAAACCCCATTAAAAATCCTTGAACATCAAATAATGCCACAAGCATGAAGTAACGGCGTGCCACATTATCCGACATAAATGTCTCAGTATTCCGATATCTAATTTACTTTTGAGTGACATAAAAACGAATCTAAATACATATCAACAGCAATATCACCGCTTTAGGTCGATTACTTCCTAGAACTATTCTTAGCAAATAAACTTGAGACATTCATGTATACTTAAATGATACACCATCAATTGCCTCCTACATCCCAATGCGTGCTACAAGGACGCTACTTGTATCTATACCGCAAACTTCCTCCAATTTTCTCTGAAAAAAAAAAGTCAGATACATTTCCCTCCTTTGCCATTGGGAGACGTTATCTTCATCTCGAACACAGTTAATAAAACACAAGATCCTCCTGCCACCATGCCATACTCATTATGTCTTCATCCCCACGTGTCTATCCAAAATCGATATTTGCACACCGACCCTTGGCGCGGGTGGTATGATGAAAATCCCGGAACTTAACAGTATACAAAATTTTGCCCTTGGAAAATCTTTCCAATGTCATTGTACACGTATCCTTCTTGCCGGCAAAAATTCCTCTCGTTTTCTCACATTCTCTATCTGTTAGTATGTAGGTACACATCTGGCAGAGGTCACCCCCTCAAAGTACAGCTGGTGGTCTTCTCAAAATTGTTTCCTTGGCATCGGCATCAAAGGACGAATTTCATTGAAAATTCTGTTTTTTCGTTCTTTTATTCCTCGGAAACAATTTTCAGGGCGGAAATGAAGTTTGGTCGATTAAAACACTTTCAAATGGTGGCAGGCAAGCTACTACGAGTAGTTACTAAGATTCCTTAGATATGCTTCCATTTTAGCGGATATATGGTTTCGAACACGAACCGCCAAAAAGAGAATAAAATAAAAATAAAAAATACAACCATGAAGAAGCCTTGTCAATGCAAAAATAAAAAGAAGTTTGTTTAGTTGCTTTTTTTGGGTGGGGTGTCCTTATTCTTTATTTTTAGTTTTGTTCGATGTTTTTTTTTTTCCTTTGCAATATCAAGTTACGGGAATTTAACCTTGAATATTTTCAAACGCATTCGTGGAGCTCGAATGTGTGTTGAATTGTGGAATGCGGGCTTTACGTGTGGTTTAGTAGTTGTGGTGGTGACTGAATCAGTGGTATTTCTAAGGAGGTACGTGTGTAGCATATATGATGCTATGTTATGATGCTCTTCACCACTTAGATATAGAACTTGGAATGCTTGGGGATATAAAATCAACCGAATTTAAATTATGTAGGCAATAGCCTGAAAATCTGCGAAATTCATAAATATCTGATTTAATCTTCATTACGGTTCACCTGAGAAGGGACAGAATCTAATTAAGCCAGCCTCCCAATCCAAAGATTTGAAAGAGAATTTTTGTGAATACATAATTAATGTATAGCATCCTAAGCATGTGCAAATCACACGGTCTTATCGTGTTAACTACCATGTTCATCAAACAAAGCCGACATCTGATCACTTTCAGCAGTGGTGGAGATGAAACCCAGAAAACTACCATTTGGTAGCCAGTTTCATGAAGCCTCGCGTAAAAAATTGCAAAATGATCCAGGGAGAGGTAACACCGTCTCCTGCTAACAGAAATTTTTATGAGGACACCAAAGAAAAGCAAACAAACAAGGCCTCTGAGAAAATCAAGTGGTACAATCTGGACAAACATCTTTCTCTCTCTCTCTCTATCCATCCTTTCCAAACGCTCGCACTGTGTGTAAACATGTTAAAGGTATTCATAACCCTTTGAGTGCGCGCAAATTATAAAAAAAAAAAAAAAGAATAAGGCGAGGCTTTGTTTTCGTAATGAAAAATTACATCTCTCACACCGTCAACGGAGCTGAGGATAAAGAGTGCAGAGCACAAAATATGTGGGATTCCCTACAGCAAACTTGCTTAAAGAAGGCCAAATCACTGCTAGGAGCTTCAAAAGGCCACCATCAACACGCCAAAGAAACATGGTGGTGGAGTGATGAAGCTAAGAAGGTGATAACTTAGAAGAAAGCAGCTTTTAAAGCTTGGTCAAAGTACCCCTTTAATAATAGTGACGAAAAAGCTCGCCTCGTAATGGAATACAGATGATGCAAGAAAAAAGCGAAGAAGAAGTGCAGAGAGTACGGAGGGCCTGTATCGGGAGCTGGAGAAAATATATTCCCCGGTTGCTGATGTAAACCAGGCTATTCAGGAGCTGCGAAGACACAATATGAACAAGATCGCAACCATCTTCAAAATAGCCGCCCAAAGAAGGAGGAATGCTCAGGATATTCGTTCGCCAAAGTTCATTAACAATGCTCATGGTCAGCTTCTTGTGGATGACGACAAAATTCTGCAGAGGTGGCGGCAGTATTGTAAAGAACTTTTGAATCAACAGTTTCCCCGGCTATACTTTCCAAGAGCCACCCCTAACTGTGAAGAAATACCCGGCATTACATCGGAATTAGTGAGGCGGTCAAATACTTCAAAAAACTGAAAAGCGGTTGGGCCAGACGAGATGCCCTCTGAGTTCTGGAAAAAGATGGGAGACGTCGGGTTCAGATGGCTCAGAATTCTTATCTCCAAATTTGTGAGAGGTGATCCAATGCCGAATCAATGGAGGGAAAGTTACTTTCTCCCTGTATACAAAGGGAAGGGTGATACGCGAAACTGTGATAACTACCGTTCGATCAAGCTGATGTCACACACCATGAAGATCATTGAGCGGGTATTAGGTGGCCGACAGCGAAAAATAATACGGCTATCTGATGATCAGTGCGGGTTTGTCCCGGGTAAATTAACCACAGATGCAATCCAAAGTATAAGGATCATAATGGAAAAACATCGTGATTCCTTAAAGGATTTACATATTGTATTGGTTGACTTTGAAAAGGCATTCGACAGACAACCACGAGATCTGATATGGGTGGCGCTAAGACATCGAGGGGTTCCAGAAACGTATGTACAGATGATCATGGACATGCACGAGGGAGCAAAGACAAGAGTAAGATGAGTAACCGAAGAATTCCCAATCAAAGTAAGGGTGCACCAGGGAAGCGTTTTAAGTCCTTTGCTTTTGGACTCTAACTCATTGATTATCTGCTTGAAGGTAAAGTGACGGACCCCAAGGTACATCAGTTATTCTTTGCTGGCGATGGAGCCATCATAAGTGAGGATCCTACATCCCTGCAATGAGCACTTGATGTGTGGGTGGACGTTTTCGAGGGAAATGGGTATCGCATAAGTTCAAAAAAGACAGAGTAATTGCGCTGCCCGTTCTCTGATCCATTCAGGCCTATTCCAAACATTTATTTGAATGGAAAAGTGCTTCCCAAGTGCGAAAAGTTCAAATATCTGGGATCTATGATCAATAACAAAGCAACCTGTGATGACGACATCAATCATCGCGTAAGCGTTGAATGAATGAAGTGGCGAAAAAATTCCGCTAGCTTCTGTGACAGAAAAATGCCACCTAAGTTGAAAGGAAGGCTCTACACCGCAGTTGTGCGTCCAGCGCTCACATACGGTTCACGATGTTGGACGATGTACAAAAAGTATGAGAGTAAATTAACGGCGGCTGAGATGAAGATGCTTCGCATGACAGCAGGAGTGACAAAGCTTGATCGAATAAGAAGTTCGAAGATCTGTGGAAGCTTTCACATCAAGGAAACCATCGTACAAAAGAAAGAGCGTACCGGCTCAGCTGGTATTGCCAAGTTCAAAGAAGAGATCATTTGAACCCTTTTAAAAAGGCAATATCAATGCACGTTCAAAAGACATCGCGATGTAGGAAAGGCAGGCCTATAAACGCCTGGATCAGACAAATGCGAAGACATCGGCATTTCATTGGCCTCAGTAGCCGAGTGATCGGTGGGCCTGCCAATATTTTCTGAGATCAAATAGGCGAACCCCACAGGCGGATCAGTAGAAATGCGGTGAAGTGGGAGGGTTGTGATCCCTTATTTTCGGATCATAACCTCGCTGAAAAAGGAAGAAGAAGAAGATAATTTATGTATAGCACATACCATATAAACTAAGAAAACTTAATAAAATGTTTAGTTGTTTTTCTTTACTCATGTTTTGAATTAAATGATAATAATCATTGGATTTCATGTGCATAAAAGACGACTTTATTCGTCAAGATATTGGCTAATTTGCTCGGTTACTTTTGGTCATCTCTAGAATTTATGACTCCGCGTTCAAAAGACCTTGGTTTGGCAAAAAAAAAACAACAACTATCCAAGTAGCGCTTGATGGTTTTTTTTCAAATTAAAAATCTTTTCCATTCAATGGTTCTGAATAAGGTCTGGTGACTATGGTGAATGTGGCAGCACTACCCATCCAAGCTGTGACATCTTTTGACGGGTGACCAAGAAGTGAGTGGTTTAGCGTTGTCATGGTGGAAAGCAACACCTTTACGAATTTCACCAATTCCGAACGCTTCTGTTTTATGGTATCATTCAATTCAATTGTTAATTCTGATATAGAAGTTGAACTTACAGATTTTTTT
Source organism: Brachypalpus laphriformis (assembly GCA_945910035.1). Classification (NCBI taxonomy): domain Eukaryota; kingdom Metazoa; phylum Arthropoda; class Insecta; order Diptera; family Syrphidae; genus Brachypalpus; species Brachypalpus laphriformis. The sequence goes on from OX246756.1 coordinate 45,377,746, forward strand.
TTTAGTCAGTATGGTTTAGTTCAAGTTAATGATGTGAAAAACTCTTTTAATCGTGTTCTTGATCTTATGGTTGTCGACAAAGATTTTGTTGTTAATGTTGATGCAGCTACTTCCCCACTAGTTAATAATTTAATATTTCATATTGCTGTAATAGTAGAATTCTTTATTTTTCATTACCAGAAACCTTTTATAGATTTTAAATTGTTTAGGAACTACAGTAACGTCGATTATGATGCAATGAACAATTATTTGGAATTGGTACCTTGGGATTACATTCTCTCTTCACCTGACTTGGAAGCAATATATAACACATTTTTTGTATTTTAAATGAACTCAAGAATCGGTTCGTTCCAGTAAGAAAAAATAATATTAACAATCATCCGCCGGCTTATAAATGTTCCGGAGCCGACAAAGCTAATATTGAGTTTAAAAACAGGTACTTGCTTTGTTAAAGAGAATTTCACGTTCTGAACAAGTTTTTATACCGTTATTACATCATTTCTGCTGAAAATAAACTTAAATCGAATAGCAAATATTTTTGGATTTTTATAAACTCTCAAAAGAAACACCAACAGATTACCGAGTCATAAGTACTTTTTAGACTCATCATCTGATGATACTAAGAGCATTTGCAATTTTGTTGCAGGCTATTTTAATTCAGTGTATTCCTTTGATGATATTCATTCTGAGAACTCATCAAATTTGGAACCTTTGATCGACCTTGGTGATTTACATTTGGATAAGTTGGAAGTTGAAAAGGCTCTAAGCGAGCTTAAAAGTATTAAATGCGTGGGCCCTGACGGTATTGCTCCAATTTTATTAAAAAACTGCGCTAAGTCTTTATCCACCCCTTTGTTCATTATTTTTTGTAAATCTATTGCTCTGGACGCTTCTTAGATGTTTGGAAGATATCTCATATTGTTCCTATTCATAAGTCTGACCCCAAAGGGTAGCTTTATGAAGGGTAGATCTACTTCCACAAACTTAGAAATATTTTGGCAATTTGGTCATACAAAATTTCGAGAAGGGCTTGCAAACTGATGTGGTTTACACTAATTTTGCTAAGGCTTTCGAGAAACTCAATCACATGTCATTAATCTCAAAATTATCTCATTTGGGGTTTCACTCAAACTTATTTGATTGAATCAAGTCATACTTATCGAATCGGATCCAATTTGTTAAAATCGATGATTGTCTCTCCAAAGCCATAAAAGTAACGTCAGGTGTCCCTCAAGGTAGTCATCTAGACCCTTTACTATTTCTTTTATTCATTAATGACCTCTCGCTAGGAATCAAATATGTATTCAGAATGTCTTTTGCTTGCGGATGACCTGATTTTAACCTTTTACAGGAGGATATCACCGCCGTCGATAATTGGTGTGACAATAACAAATTACTTCTGAACATTTCTAAATGCCAATGCCTCACACTTTCTAGGGCTTTTTGATCTATTTTGTACAATTATACCATAAAACTAAGTTCTGTCGATAGAGTGTCCTCGAAGAAAGACTTAGGGGCAATATTTGATCCTCGATTTACTTTTAATGAACATATAGACTACATTGTTTGTAAAGCCAACTCAATGTTAGGTTTCATTAAAATAAATTCTAAAGATGAACTTTCACTTTCAATACCTTATTTACATCTCCTGTTAGACCCCATTTAGAATACTGTTGTATTATTTGGAATCCGTCATATCATTTACATTCTTATAGAATTGAAAGAGTGCAGAAGAGCTTTACTAGATTCATAATTTGTCGATTGAAATGGCAAATTGGGTTGCCTTCTTATAAAACCAGGCGTTCCCTAATAAATATTAACTCTCTTCGATGTCGTAGAAAATACTTTTCTGTAATGTTTGTAAGAGATCTAATTCCTAGTCACATTCAGTGTCCTACATTGGCTAATCTACGTATTCAAATTTATTTTCGGGAAATAATTCATCGAACTAATTACGTCCAAAATGAGCCTATTACTCGTTACATCAATGAGGCCGATTCTGTATACAATCTATTGATTTGTTTCTTGATTGCTCTAGATATTGTTTCAAAAGTAACCTTATGTCAACTTTAAACCAACTATATAACGCTTGAATTTTTTTTTTGTTAATCTTTGTATGAATATGTATATCAAAATGAATTGTTATTAGCTACTACATACATACATACATACATACATACATACATACATATATACATACATTTTCAATGGCCCGCTAATCCTTCATGAGGGTCGCGGGGGTAGGATGCTCAGGTGGACCCTCCATCCTTCTCGATCCTCCGCCATTGACTCCAACTCATCAGGAGGAATCCCTAGACGGCTCCAGGAGAGATGCCGGACTTGGTCCAACCATCTATTTCTAGGCCTACCGCGGGGTCGCCTGCCTGATGCCACGGCCACCATGGCACGGCTTGAAAGCCAGTCTGGGGGCATACGCACTACCAGGGTTTGTGCGAATAAATTTTCCCTGGGAATTTTTCCCCCGAACAAAAATTAGGTATCTTCAAAAATAGGCAATAAATTCATCGGGGAAAAATTAAGTATCGCGATTGCGTTGAAAATGCTCCTGAATTGTCATTCATGATACCTATTTCTTTTCCGCGGAATTAATTCCTCCTTTTTGAAGATACCTAATTTTTGTTCGGGGGAAAAATTCCGAGGGAAAATTTATTCACGATAACCCTGTACGTGACCGAACCATCGAAGCATAGATCGTTCCGTTCGGAGAAGTAGCTGCTCAACATTGAGCGCGTCGCGTACTCTGGTGTTGCGCACTCGATCCCTATGAGTTATTTCAGCAACACCGCGAAGGAACCTCATTTCAGCAGCTTGTATCCGCGATCTTATTCTTTCGGTCACTACCCAAATTTCATGACCATAGGTGAGAGTTGGAACATACACCGAGTTAAAAACCGATAGCTTAACTTCAACACTAAGTTCAGCCTTCCTTACAACAGATTGGCCAAGCTCTCTCAAAATTGATCCAGCCCAACCATATCTACAGGATAACTCGGCATTGCTCTTCCCATCACTCGTGAATAGGACCCCGAGGTAGTTAAACTTATCAACCTGCTTCAGTGGAACTCCACTAACATACAGAGTGGACTGACTTGTTTCCGTTGATCTTCATTCCAGCATCATCACAAACGGCTACAAACCTTTCGAGTGCGCGCTGAAGTTAAGTTTGAGAGGACCCAAGGAGGACCACAAAGAGCAGATGATTCTCTCAAGTACTATGTTAAAGAGATCGCATGATAGCGCGTCACCTTGTCTAAGACCTTTCCTGACATCGAACGACTCGGTGATATTCTTTGATACCGACTTTGATGAAGCAGCGAGAGTTCTCCATTGTCATTCTGCACAAATGGACGAGCTTGGCAGGGATGCCAAGACTAGACATGCCTCTGTATAACTCGTCTCTATACACGCTATCATAGGCAACTTTGAAATCGATGAAGATGTGGTGCGTATCGATTTTATATTCATGGGTCTTTTCCAAGATCTGCCGTAGTGTGAATATTTGGTCAATGGTGGACTTTCCAAGCCTGAAAACGCAGTGATAAGGACCTATCAGGTTGTTGACGATCGGTTTTAGACGTTCACATAATACGGCAGACAGGATCTTCTATGCGATGTTGAGGAGACATATACCTCTGTAGTTGGCACAGTTCAGAGGGTCTCCTTTCTTAAGGAACCGGCAAACGATGCTGAGGTTCCATTCATCGGCCATACTTTCGATAATGCTCTACTTTCGAAATTGCTCTACGGATCGTTAATATGGTCCTATGCCGACGGACACTACAAGACCATAATAACGAGTCATGTACAGCACAGGAACGGTTGTCTTTTCGAAGAAACTCGAGATACTACAAGCAGACTTAAAAGGCGTTGTCAAACTTTTCAAAGTGAATCAGTGGAAAATTTCTTTTCTCATAAAAAAGTTGGCAGAAGACTCGTTGGGAACTCTTACTCGGGAAATCTGTTTTTCACTTCTTACCCGAAAGTCGATAAAATTTCTAAAAATCTGCGCATCTATAAATGCAACATTACACTTTATTTTCCTTAGCAGATGTACTCGTAGGTCAAAGATTTCACTACACAAACTTAGAGCCTCGCCTATTTCAACAATCCTAGGCCTAGCCTAATTCGAAAAAGTATGTCGCTATTACTCGTAGTATAGGTACTGGCTTTTTGATAGCTTTAACTATATTCCTTCGGTTTGTTTGGAGGCTTCAAAAGGAATCATTCATTCTCTCTGTTCGCCAGAGTCCTAAAAAAAGCAGAATGACGGGGATTTTTGCAAGTCTAAGCATATTCTAATCTTCATATGTATCTCCTTTAAATCTTGAAACACTTTTCGCTTTTCCATTACGAATTAAAGCAGATAGACCCCTCCTACTTCACCCAATGAAAATGTTTTCTTTTATAGCTGTTCTACTTTAATAATGTAAATCAGTGAAAGGTTTTAAGTATGTGAGAAAAATGTTTGGTATTTGTTTTAGGTTCCTCCATCCGTCTATCTGTCCCCCAAATCCATATCACGGCCTTATCCCCAGAACATCTGTAAGAATAATTTAACATCCGAAATCGAAAATTCTGTAATATGGGACGATGTAGGGGTGAGGTTTGAAAAATCTTAAAATTCCTTTGCAGAATTTATCACAAGGCAGCATTCGCCATCCCTTGACAGATGATATGAAAGACTGATTACTTGACCTAATTGGCCAGAAGGCGAGTGGATTATCGAAATTAGATACAATTACACATTAGTCATTACCATTTAATTAGATTCCTTATCATTATCATTAATCATAGTGCAGAACAATGGTTGCGTGTTGGCAACATCCATGTTTCGCTTTTCAGTTCTTTGTCTATTAGTTACACGGACTCCAATCGATTTTTATGCAATTTCCGTTTCTAGGACGAATTCAATTGCTCCCAGGGCATTGAGCAGCAACAGCTATGTAAGTCGTAAATGCTCAACAAGGTTCTGTGGTTCTGTACAAGTTCTACGCCATATCCTTTCTTTTACGTCATTGCACTGTGCACCCCTTATTCCATATGAAACCATACCCTACACCTGGCTTTCTTCCAAGTAAAAAACAAAGAAACACAAAACTAGAGGAGTAAAGCAATTTCCTCATAAATGGGATTTTTTTTTTCCATTACCTCAGCCCAGTGACTTGGTTTGCACTCATTCATCCCTTGAATTGCGCCATTCTTATTCGCAACCCCCTTGAAACGGGGGGAAAAATTTTATTTATTCATAGAATGGTGGTCCCTGCAAAACGCGCGCGGAAAGTTGGAACGCGTAATAGGTTGATGACACGATATAACATCATCAGGACATAGGAACGATAAAATGCGTTCTATATGATGGAACGTTCATTTCGGGCGCTGTGACGGCATCAGAGCACCAATTCAAGAATCCTAGTTCCAAACAGTACGAGTACACGGAAGGGATAGAATAAGTAGGAGCTATGTACATTTCAAGGGGATAGACAAAGTCAATAATATGTTTTCAAGGATTTTCACAAAAAATTCGACAGTGCGCAGTATCCTAGTGAGGTTTTGATTTTTTTCTTTTGCTTCGTTTACCCCTTGTGTGCGAGAGTTGACGCTGACGCAATACATGCACTTGAGGGAATTGAGAAGAGGTTGTTCTTTGTTTTTGTTTTCCTTCTGGGTTTCGTTTTTTTCGCCACGAGAGTGAATCGATCCTGTTGTCCTTGTGCTTAAGAGCACCTACCTGTGAAATGTACACAGCTATATACCCATGCATGCATACAAACAGTCAGGGGAGGTGAGTGTTTCCACACTTCAAAATCTGTCTATTGTTGCATCACCATTACTCGAGTGTAATAAATTCTAATAATAAAAAAAACAATCTAAACAAAATAAAGGAGACATCTTCGCTTGGGGTTGAACAACGGGTTTAGATTGCACTCTGAACCATAGACTAATTAACATCATCCCCCTATGTAGTGTAGTTCTTTGACGTCAATTATATTGATTTCCATACTTTAAGGGTTAACACATTCCAGTGCTGAGTCTATCGACCGTGCAAAGAGAACCCGTGTTTAGTCAGTTTTTTCAGTACAATTACTCGTAAACCAACTGACAGCAGGTTTTTCTTGTAGCATGCATTGGTCTGGATGCAATGTTGTGACTTCTTTGTTTAGAATTTAATTAGGCATAGTGCGTTTAGTTGAAGGTTGAGAGGGTTTTTCTTGAATTTCACTGCGTTGAATTTTTTTAAATAGTTATTTTTAGCTCTAAAAATTATACCTGCATTCGAAAAAGAGAATTTTTGGACTTGTCTTTGAAAAAAAATAAATAAAAATGGAGACTTTTTTTATTTTTAGAACTTTACCTTGCCAAGAAGTGTTCAATAATCTTTTTTAAACCCCATTTTTGAAAAGAAAAAGTGCGGTAAGAGTATCAGTCGCCGACAAGGAATACATGTACAGGTGGGCCCAACTACAAATTTCTTTTTAAAAATGCAATAAAATGAACAAAATTAAATTTGTTTCCATGCATTATGGCTTTATTAGTAAGAGCAAATATTCCCATTAATTATGGAACACAACGTCGTTCAAGTGGCTGCCTCGGCTGGCTTCGCAGTAGCGCATTCTATCACTCCAATTTTCCAAGACCTTGTTGATGGTTTCGGGCTGTAGCTCACGGATTGCTAGGATGATATTGGCCTTAAGTGCTTGAATCGTTTCCGGATTGTTGGCATAACATCGGTCCTTCACGTTTCCCCACAAAAAAAAAATCCAAAGGGGTCAAATCGCAGCTTCGAGGCGGCCTATTGACATCGCCAAGACGGCTGATAACACGATTTGGGAATTTGGTGCGCAAAAGACCGATTGTGGCATGGGCTGTGTGGCATGACGCGCCATCCTGCATGAACCAGAGGTCGTCCAAATCCATGTCTTCAATTTCAGTAAAAAAAAAGTGGTTAACATGGCTCTGTAACGGCCACCGCTGACCGAAACGTTGTTCCCAGCCTCATTTTCGAAGAAAAATGGACCAATGATGCCACCACTCCACAATCCGCACCAAACTGACACTCTCTGTGGATGCATTGGCTTCTCGACAATAACGTGCGGGTTTTCCGAACCCCAGATGCGGCAATTTTGTTTCTTAACGTAGCCGCCGAGATGAAAATGTGCCTCGCCAGAAAAGATGATTTTTCGCCCAAAATCGTTATCCAATTCAAGCTGCTCTAAGGCCCAAACTGCGAAGCGATAACGAAGCGGATCACGACCATCCTTTTTTAATTGCTGAATCAGTTGGACCTTGTAAGCGAATAATCCCAGATCTTTGTGCAGAATTCTCCTCGGGCTAGTGCGTGAAATGTAACAGCTTAACATTTGAGATGGATGACGAGTTGATGTTCGTGAATTGAGTCTCACATTCTCGGCTACAGCAGCCACATTCTCGTCTGTGCGCACCGCACCGTACGACGACGGGGACCATGAGTGTTGTCCACTAGCATACCAGTCTCACGAACTTTTTGCACAAACTTGCGTACAGCAGGCGCGGTGGGTGCTTCATTTCGGCCAAAACTTCTTTTCAAAAAACGCACTGTTTGGGCTACACAGCACTCACTTTGGAAATAAGTTTTCAATATTTCCCAATGTTGTTCAAGCGTAAAGCTCATTTCGTTCCGCGGAGGTATGATACTGACTTTCTGTCAAGATTTCGAGCGGGAAACAGCTGCCAGTGTCAAAATAACCTATGATTTATATTAGGTCTGTTCGCGTACCCTTTCAAACACTGAATTTTCACGAAATTTTACGAAATTCGAGTACGGACAAATGTCGTAGTTTTTCGCAAGAGAGCTCCCGAGAGAGTAAAAAATTTCCCCATGCTGCGAATTTTAGTCCAAAACATCTCCTTAGACCGTGTTTAGATGTTAACTGATGACTGCGCTATGTCGATATGTTTTGGGTGAGAGGAGTGAGGAAAGAGAGCCCTCACTCTTTTTTTGGTTCCACCTGTCATTAATTATTTGAACTAGCATATTTTCGAGATGACATCTGTTGCAAACAATACCTCAACAATTTGAATTTCAACCGTTTTACTTTAGCAAATCCACACAGACCCAACAGGTGTCTCTGTCATTCTGTGGAGAAATTCAAGATGATTGGCATTTTGTTCCACATTTTTCCGCTTTGAACCACGAGCGCTAGTTATGGTGGCGTCATATTTTAGGCAGAGATTGTATGGAACTGTCATTTCACTAGCAGTCCATATATAGTATGGCAATGAATCCAACCATTCGACCAACATAGAAATAAAGTTGTAAACCTATCTAGCGGCGACCAATATCGGCACCAACTTGGCATGTTGACAACCAAGTTGATCGTGTATAGGCCGCTTAAAAAGTGGGCAACATTACCACTCTCCCCACTCTTTGAAATTTTACGAACGAGTTGCAGTTTTAAAATGTCTTCAATCTAGCAAACTAAAGGCTGCGTAGAGTAAAACCCAAAATTTTACGTTGAGCTAAATAAAGAGAGCAGGCCTTTAAGAAGCGAGAAGCTAGGCCCTGGCACTTTAAAGAGCTGTCGCGCCAAATATTTGTTTTTTGTTTAAGAAGGCCCGCGTATTAACACAATGACATCTACTCGTACTATGGGGTTGATGTGTAACTTTTTTGACGAGACGAAATTGGATAGAACACTTCTGATCCAGCCATGCCTGTTGCCGTTTAGCCTTTGATGTAAAAGAAACCAATTACCATTATTTAAGCTATGGCAAGATCACTTCGATTATCACAATTTCCAAGTTCAGATAAAGGGAGGAGATTGGAGCAACTAATGTGATATACCACTAGATGCAAGTACTATGCCAAGTCTCATCGTCCTGAATAGCTACTTTGTAGCAGATCAGCCATTTTTCTATTCTTTAGTGGTGATGGCTGAAAATGATCACATAACGCCGGCGCAAACATTTAATAGGAGTTTCACTACTAAAAGTCTAGGACTGTGGCACTGGGACTATGATCCCAGGGCCGTGGGAACGTGTCTGCTAGTCTTTCAAAGACGTCCACATTCCACTTCGAAAAAAGATACCTGAATACGCTGGACACTCTCAGCCGGATAGTCGAATATAAGTCTCAATACCGAATGAAGAGGAAGGAAGTACATAAAGATTTACTTAGAAATATGTAAATGAAACCACATTAAATAAAACAGTAGAGCTTGATGGCACATCATTTAGCGGCAAGTAAATCGGCAGAGTCTGGGAAAGTGAAAGATTTCAAGAAGCGTGAAAAATTGACGTTAGTCAAAGCTAAAAATGACATTAGACGTATCACACTCAGAATAGTAGGTCGACCAAGTGCAAATAGTTGAGGTGGAACCAAAAAATTTTGGAAACGAGTTGACGAAGAAGTGCAATCAATATACCCCACGATGGGTAGTTAAATGTAGGTAACTTGAATACTCCGCAATGAGCTGTTCTTACCAACACATTCTTTACCGTATACTTTAAGGAGATTGTAAAGCTCATCAAATTCTAAGCTCCAAAACAATATATGCGTCGTATTCCTTTCTTTCTAAAACAAATCTGGATATTAATGTTTCAGAATTTAGTTTTCTGAGCTTAAGGTCGTTGGCACAAATTTTGAGGTCACAAAACGTGAGGTTATCGTAAGACATAAGAAGAACATAATGGATCAAATAGTTACGATACGATACTATGTTTGGGGCCCAAGTAGAGATAAGATCTATTGTGCTGGCGCAATGGTTAATCAGTATTACTTTTGATAAACCTGAATAATGTCTTGGGTTCCATGTTCCAGGTAACCGCTGGGCCCCTCGAGACCCGCGTTAGATGTAATCGTTTATTTGCGGACTCTGGGCCTTAACAAAGACTGTGTTCTGCTATTTGTCTTTGTTCCCCAAATATGATCGAATAGCTATTGGTGGGTTTTGGTGAAACGCCGCTTCTCAGTGAAGTAAGATTTAATACGGAGTACAACAACACAAAGTGACTTGGAACCACTTTAGCTTTATTTCTCTGTCGAAACTGAGTTGGGCACAACCTTTTCATACTTTTTAATTCAATTTCAATTCAATCACCAATCTTCAAACAAATAAAAAGTTTTAAACCAGATTGACTTGGAATCGTTTTGTGGAGAAGCTTTCACTTTGCTTTGCATAATTCTCACCAAAACGCGCCATATATTCTACTGCAATGTTAAGCAAGGAAACAATTGTATTATATGTCACTAAGTTTAATCCTGCAGGTGTACATCAAAATATAACGAAGGTACCCATAATCATGAATATCAATCACCAATCCACTCAATTGCCGTAGACAATTACATTTGTAAAACAATGACGGCCGTTTCTTTTACGTACGTAGACCATTTTTCAATTGAACTTCATGCTCAATTTGTGAAGGTATAGATATAATCCCAAAATTCCTCGCAAATTGCCAAGAAAAATACTTTTCTGACTCTTTCTTGCAATTTGATTGACAACGCCACACAGAAAAAATAAATACAATTTTCAAACAAAGGATAATCCTTAAAACAACACAAAATGAAGCCTCCCATGAAATGCCTCTCAATTTCCCCTTCACCATACAAGAACTACAACAACTATGTATCTAAATTATCCTAACCGCGAAGTCGGTTTTCCCCTTTCCTCGAATTTTCTCTCCTCTATCTAGATATTACGCAAGTTTACATTGTGTGTAAGTATACTAAATTTAGAAAATGATTACATTTTATTCGCCATATATCATCACCGCGCTCTCGCCCCCTGTGGGCAAGTTCAAAGGAACATCACAAGGTCATCACCGACCACAGGTGATGATGTGTGTTTCAAAAACCATATGTGAATAGAATATTTTCTAAAAATATGCACATACAAGCACATTCGAGTCCTCTGAGTGGATGACCGCAATAAATTTTCGCCAACGCTTCGAATTTGTTGGAAAAATTCCAACTATTTTTCTTGTTTATTTTGTTTTTACATAAATATTTAGCAAATTCTCACATATTTATAGGAAAAATTAAAAAAAAAAAATCAAGTTCAAGAGAAAATGTAAAATAGTAATTTATTATATAAAAAGAAAATATATATGAAAATAGCCAGAGATGAAGGTATGCATGTACCTGACCTTGAGGGGGCTTTATGAATATATTTCTTATTGTTTACGGAAAGGGAAATGTTGTTTTTTCCTAATCTTCAATGCTTAGATGGCGGCTGAAGGATCTCCGGTATGTTGCTTCAACATACATGGAAATGTAAATGGTTCTCAATTTTAAATGGCCAGAGGCATGCAATTAAACTGAGGTTTAAGTGTGTTCATGTTTCGGATTATTTCTTATGTTACGGGAAGAAAAGTGAGGGTGTTTCCCCAAATTGATTACCCAGTTTCCGGGAATTTCTATGAAATTATATTCTTCACACACAAAATAACAAGACGGTTTATGGGAAAAGTATAGCTTTAGTACACAGGGGCCATGTTGACAATAATAATGTTGTACCTTACATAGACTTTCACAAGAAATACTCCATTCTTCTTCCCGGTAGACAGAAGTAGGAATCCAACGCCTTAACCAATGCGCAAGACTTTAAACTGATGGGTCTAAAATTGACATAGGAACCGGCACTGGAGTTTTCTGTGAATCACTCAACATCAATGATTAATACAAACTCCCGAGTGATTGCAGTATCTTCGAGGCCGAAGTCTTCGCCATTGAAAGAGCAGCACAGACTACACAAGCAAAGAAACTAAACCCATCTAAGGTGTCTTCATGGATAGTCAAGCTGTACTCAAGGCACTAGACAGCGTGACATTCAGATCGAAAACAGTCTCTGCATGCCGACAAACTATTAACAAAATATGCTCTGCTGGGTTTCCGGCCATATTAATATAGAATGGAATGAAGGAGCAGACGAACTTGCACGAAAAGGTTCAGCACTAAATGAGAAATTTACCTAGGCATCGGTAGTTATCCCTTTTCGTGTACTGAAAAGGAAAATAGATCTTGAAGCAAGAGAATAGAACAAAGCTCCCTGGGCAGCCAGAGGCGACTGTGCCTTATCTCGCAGCTTATAGCCAACTCTGAACGAAAAAAATACCAAAAGCTTCTTGTCAATGAACAAAAACGAAACCAGATGCAATGATCGCCAGTCTGGGCATCAACTTAGCTAAAAACTGCAGAAACTGTCATGATACAGAAGAAACCGAAACTATTAAACACTTGCTGTGTGATTGTCTTAATCTTTAAATTCTTCATTTCCAGTATCTAGGATTTATCAACAGCCTGATTGGCCCCTATCAGTGCGGTTTCAGGCCAGGAAAGCCCACCATCGATCAAATCTTCACCCTTCGGCAGATCCTGGAAAAAACCCAAGAAGTCCAAATCGATACTCACCATCTCTTTATCGATTTCAAGGCCACCTATGACAGTTTCGAATCCCAGAAAACACCAAAAAGTTTTTTCACGGTCCCACCTCTCGCGAGCGTCTGACAAACATCCGAGAGTATTATTGTCGAAAGAGCTTCTCAAATCGCCGTTCGGATTCGGCATTAAACTGTGGGTCCCTTCCATTGGTGTGAAAAATATAACGCACACAACATAAGTGGTTGCGAGAAGCTAGGCCCTGGCACTTTAAAGAGCTGTTGCGCCAAATATTTGTATGACAGCATCTATAGAGAAGAGCTATACAGAGCCATGTCTAGTTTTGACATCCCTGCCAAACTTGTTCATCTGTGCAGGATGACGATGGAGAACGCTCGCTGCTCCATCAAGATCGGTAATGACCTCACCGAGACATTTGATGTTAAAAAAGATTTTAGACAAGGTGACGCGTTGTCATGTGACCTCTTTAATATTGTACTTGAACGGATTGTGCGGAACTCACAAGCCAACACTAGAGGCACAATCTATCACAAGTCTGTACAACTGCGTGCATATGCCGATGATATTGATATTATTAGAAAAACTCAGCGGCTGTCACCGTTTGCAAGCATTGAGGCGGAAGCGGCCAAAATGGGTTTAGCGATAAACGGGGGCAAAACCAAGTATATGCTGTCAACAAGGAGGACAACCAACTCCGACAGTGGGAAGCTATAACTTCGAGGTAGTAAGGGACTTTGTCTACCTTGGCTCTGCTATAAACTCGAAAAACAAGATCAGCGCAGAAATCAAGCGAAGAATAACTCCTGCCAATCGCTGTTTTTTTTTTTGGACTTATAAGCAATTCAACAGTAAAGCCCTATCTCGAACAACTAAGGAGACTCTGTATAAGACCCTGATCATCCCAGTCCTACTTTACGGCGCTGAAACATGGACTTTATTAAAAGAGCATGAAGATATCTTGGTCGCTTCGAGAGAAAAATTCTTCGTAAGATATTCGGTTCTGTTTGCGTTAATGGGGTTTGGAGGAGAAGATTCAATCACGAACTATACGAGCTGTACAGCGACATCGACCTAGTCAAAAAACTGCGTATTGGACGTCAGAGATGGCTAGAACATGTAGAGCGAATGGACACCAACGCTCCGGCCCGCAGAGTCTTCGAATCGAATCCGGATGGACGACGCAATAGAGGACTTCCTCGCCGTAGGTGGTGCGCACAAGTTCAAGGGGACCTAGACCAACTTGGAGTGTGCAACTGGAGGCAATTAGCTAAAGACCGAGCTAAATGGAGAGGCTTATTGGTTGAGGCACAGGCGCCACCTAAGCAGTATATGGGAAGCAGATTTTTTAAGACTTTTTTTCAATGCGTTCGTTCATAGTCAAATTTAATAAACATTTTCAAACAATCTTTTTGTTTTACGAATTTTTAAAAATTTTGCATTGATATATTTTTATTAAATCACTAAGGACAGCTTGTGTGTGTGTTTCTGACTGTATCTGTTTCTGAGATAGAAGCGAAAAGATTATGATAAAGATGAAAATGCTTCTAGATGCATAATCTACTAAAAAAAATTGCACAAATAAATTGTGAAACGGGTAACAAAATAGTAAATTGATTTTTTTTTTTTTAAATATGCAGCAATTTTTTACAATCATCAACGGGGTTGAATACATGATTTCACAAATCAATTACTCTCTGTACTTTAAGCGATATGGTGCCGTGAACAGTTGAGGAGTATAATCTAATTTTAATTCGGGATGGATTCGTAGTCAAGAGAGACTAGTAAAAAATATCACCCAAAGTACGAGTAGTTCATTGTAAGGGAGAAAGTGTCGTGGACGTGGAAAAACATGCCGAAAGTTAGTGGCAAAAAAGACGTAACCATGCCAATTGACTTTGGTATGTCTCAGCCTCACCGAGCATCTTCAATAGCAACACCACAACAATATGCATCACGACCAGTCCTCGGACAAAAGATTTAAGGCACTCCAAGTCAAAAAGGAGTCGACATCTCTAATATAATTACCAGGTTGTCCTGAGGACGCACGACTTCTAGAGTGATTTATGATTACCTCGCGGTTGCCTAAATTACAATATTAAATGCAAAAGCAACGATTAAGCTACATTTACACCAATATGTTTGCTTGGTTTATCACTGTGGCTTTATACGAAGCAACTCAACACTTGCAACTAAGTTTCTAAAGCTATCCCCGAACTATTTACAATTCACAATCATCTAATCCCGTGGTTTTGTATTTTACCTGTTCTTTTTTTACTGATTTCAGTTTTGTGTTAGTCCCCAAACCTCCAGGTTTTACTTACTCACGTACACATCACCTCTATGAGTAATATACACCACCACCAAATAATTTCATCATGTTTAGTAATGCGACGAACTTGCGCAACACATCGCAATTTTCAAAATGGACTTGTTATTCATTGTGTAATCGGTAACACATGCAACTCTCCCGTGTCAAATTTGTTAGCCCCAAAATTGCCGTCGAATGGGATTATTATTTTTTTTCTTAAAAGTCATTCCCAACAGGTCAGCATGTTTGTCTGTTTTCTAAAGACTCCCTAACCATCAATATCACAAGGGAAATGCACTCATACCTCTATATGACAAGACATACAATACTCGTACCAACCGAAATGAGAAGGCTTCATTTTGAAGACGGTGAAAAGCAGCTCCACGGCTTTGTTCTCGTCTACAATGGACTAAGCTGAAATACAAATCGATTTAAGGTGAAGGGAAAAAAAATAAAAAATAAAAAAACAACCCAAACGATGCAATTCGTTGTGCTCCAAGAAAGTGTCCAAAAGAATCGAGAAAAGTTTGGTAAAATTTTGAAAAATTGTAAGGCTTCCATTATAGGCTTAGAGCTGGCCCTATCGCCCCATTCATCATTGACAACTATGAATATTCAAACGAATAAGGAGGCGGAGGTAACGAAATTAGTTAAATCTCCTACCCCACCACTGTGAACGAATAACGCATTAAGCTGCTTTTAATCACTTTCCACAGACCGTGTTAACAACATGCAATCTATCATCTCCCAACTTTCAGGCAATCCGCCACCAAACCCACGAATAGCAGCGAACAACAATGGTCATAAAGATAGGCAATGCCAACAATCTACCTTATATCTGCCTCTAGTACTTTGGAAATTACTTTTCCGATTGCGACTGGCCTGGAATTATGGTTTTCTAGATTGTTATAGATACATGGGTTCACCTGTATCATTACTACCTGTCGATCAGTACACAGTAGCCAGGCCGACATTCGTAATGTATGTATATGCGCGATGAAAGCTACATACATAGGTGCGAATAAAAGTGGAATTACTTCAAAGGAAAGAGAGATACTCGTCCGTATGGATGAAGTAAGAAACTCGTTGGAACAGTTCTTTCTTTCATTTGTTGCATGGTCTTTGTTTCTTCATCTCTTCTGGAACTAAAGGTATTGCCTACCTCATTACATATAGCCTCCTCCTCTAGCACAGCTTCTGTTGATCGGAGGTTAAGTAGTTTTTCCGCTTCTTCTGGCTTAGTTTTTCTGCAATCAGGTGAAGTTTTCACTAGAAATATATCTTTGAGATACGTACTGCCATTTTTTTCTTCGTTTCGTTCATTTATACGAGTATGTTTGCTTGTGCAAGTTTCTCTTTTTGTAGTTTTGTCTGACTGTCTGTTGGATTGTCTCGCTGCTGGTATACTATCGTGAGGAGGGATTTTCTGTTCTCGTTCTTGCTTAGAATGACTAACATACGAAAGAGGGAACTTTTATCTACCTACATACTCCAAGGTCTGAATGTGTTGCGCAGCTGATACGGGTCTGTTGAGTGGAAAAAAAAACTATTTTGTGCAGAAATTCAAGCAAACAAAGGAAAGACGATCGGTTGCCTTTGTTTGGAACCAAAAACTGACATTGATTTGGAACTAGTCACAGATTGGTACAGCATGTCGGGTTTTGGTGCGATGAAGAATCAGCGGATTTGAGGTGAAGGACTCTATATCTAGCTAGCTACCTGAGTGATGGACTGATGAATAATATGACAAAAGTTGTTTGGATTTCCGAAGGAGAGGGATTTCCAAAGGGATTTGTATTGAAATATTTTTATAGATACATATGTACATACTTAGTTTAATGTAGGCACAGATGTGTGTCTAATGTGCAGGGGGTGCTTAGCACTATTGGTAAATTACATTGTTGTGCTACGTCTGTAACACCCTCGATACGAAAATGTATGTACATATGTATATGTATTAATTATTTTGTAGGTATCCCTAGAATAGCTACTGTTCTTTAAAATTAAAATCGAGCACAGTTTTTGATGCCGATTTTGTGCTACCCTGTACAGTAATCCCTCGATTTACGTCGAGAGGTGTTCCAAGAAATGGGGACGCAAATCGAGACGACGTAAACCGAGAAGTAGAAAAATTACATGCAATCTGAAGTTTTTATTTTTGTGAATCCCCAAATATGTACTTGAAAAATATCACTCTTCAACTGTTGAGAAAAAACAAACCATGGGAATCCCCGATTAAGTTTCATTTAAACTGTCAATTTTCAAATTTAAACTGCTTAAATGAAGCAATTTCAAATCTAAACGGCTAAGAAAATCCCCGAATATGACAACGTAAATCGAGAGATAGGACGACGTCAAACGAGGCAAGTTTCATAATTTTACACAACGTAAATCGAGACGACGTAAACAGAGGTAACGTAAATCGAGGGATTACAGTACTGAATATTTCCTCTTTCTCCTATTATTTGACTGTTTATAGACCTCCCTATAACATAATCTGTCGTAGCAGAAACTGCATTATGAATTCCGGAATTCGTGCTCGTTATGATAGGCAAAATCCTTAAACATATCATGGGCATATCGTGGGCGCCGTGGCGTAAGTGGTTAGTGTGTCGGATCACTACGCATGAGGTTCCAAGTTCGAATCCCAGAAAATACCAAAAAAAAAAAGTTTTTTCACGGTCCCACCTCTCGCGAGCGTCTGACAAACATCCGAGAGTATTGTTGTCATGAAAAAGCTTCTCAAATCGCCGTTCGGATTCGGCATTAAACTGTAGGTCCCTTCCATTCGTGTGAAAAATATAACGCGCACAACATGAGTGGTTGCGAGAAGCTAGGCCCTGGCACTTTAAAGAGCTGCTGCGCCAAATATTTGTATTTGTATATCATGGGCAGTAAATAAAAAGCAGCTGCCAATGAAGCAGGAGGATCAGTAGAGAATCAGTGTCTCCGAACTCAAAATATCCAAACCTAAGAATCTCCAACTTTTGAGCAATCCCCAAGAACCTTTTTTGCGATTCGCGTACATATATCTAAGAAATTATTCTTCACATCCTCGCCGTGGTTTCAGGTAGCACTTAGAACAACCTGTCACCCAAATTCCATATTTCGAGCGTATCTAAGAAATTGTACGAGTATTTGGCGGCCAAATATGTACATGTACATGTATCTACATATGTATGTATATGTACATACTATATATATAATTTCTTAGATACACAACTATACTTTTATTTTAAAAAGTGAAAGGGTTCCAGGAGTAGGTGATGTGATCTACCTGTCCCTGCTTCGTGGCAACAAAATAAATTTATTTTTTGGTTCAAGAGCACCTGATTGAAGTTCACTCCAAGCCAACCAATCATTATCGGGGATCTTGTGTTAAGCATTTTGTGTTTGGAAATTTTGATTCATGGACCTTGATTTGGGAATCTTGTGATAGGAGACTTAGTAGTCAACCCAACCGAACACTTCAGAGGGAAAACTTCTAAATGCCCTAACTTTTGAAAAATTCAGAAAAAGAAAATTTTCATAATTCAAATCTTGAAACACAATCACAAATCCTCCTCTGATCGGAATTCGCAAGCAAGCATGAGTAAAATAGATAGTCTCGTCAAGTGCAGAAAATATCACTTCACAGGTCAAATGTTTTAACGCAGGAGATTTAGGACTCCGTCGTTAACATGAAAGGGATTAGGTATTTCGAAGGAAATCAGCAGAATAAAAGTGGCAGGTAAGCCTTCAACCGCAACTAAGCAGGTAGTGATGATGAATGCAAAATCTCTTGAAATATATGAAACATAGAAGACCGTACAACAATGGGCACGGGCTCATTGCTCTTTCTAGAAAATATAACCTTTCATCCAAAAAAAAAAAAAATTACCTGCTACTTGCTACCAGTGTGACCAGAATGGATAAATAATATTCCATAATGAAGTATATTTAATCTTAAATGGAATGTATTACTTTGGAAAAAATATATATGTATAATAATCACATATGTACATATATATATAAAAAGAATATTTTTTTTTATTCAAAAAGGACATTCAATGTGAAGCTAAAGTAACTTGGCAATACAAAACGAAATTATCATCTGTTCTGTTAAATTTCTTATCCTCCTGAGACCCAAGACCAAGTTATGTATTTTTCATTAAGAAGACCTTTTTTTATAACTTAGTACCACCTATAATTACATAAATTTCAGTCAAAAAAAAATTACCACCACCCCGTTGGGAATAGTGGGGTGGTATCATCAGTGATACCTTGGATTTTAAATAGCTTCAAAAGCTCCAAAATGACTTATTAAACTTAAAACTTTGAGTAAAACATGAACAGTAATGTTAAATATAAAGCTTAAGCTAAATATTTAAAACAAAACACTAGCAAATAACTTCATAAAATTAATGCTTACCCTTGCGCAAAGTCGACATGGTGGCAACGCAAACAAAAATCAAACTTCAACTGATTGCAATTGACGTAATTTGACAACTAGAGAAATACCACGTGGGTCAAAAACAAGATAATGCCTCTCCAAACTGTCCCCCCAAAAGGTTCTACCGAATTCCAAAAGATGGCGTGGAAAAAAAATTCTAAACTAAACGTATCACTGGTGATACCGAGGGTCTCTTTGACAATTTCATCAAATCTTCGATCAATATGTTTCTCTTCCATTCACGATAGCTTGTGTAAAACTTCACCGATTTGAGTGATTGGTTTTGCAAAATGTTTCTCAATCAAATCGATTAAAATCTTATTGTATTCTTTTGATCACAATGACTTGTCCACTTATCTACACCCATTCGAATGAGTCTTTCCGCAGAATATCCATGTATTATAAGAAAACACTTAAAATTTACAAATTATGGTTTCTATTAGATTTTAGATTTGTAGGTAAATATACGAAATTTTTCAAATACTCATGTTTGATTAATTTCTTTTTTTTTTTTGTGCTGAATAATTCTCTGAACGTTTTTTGTTTAAACATGGAAGTCATTTTCTTCATGCGTTTTTATTGTTTTTCATAAAAATCTTGCTTTTATAACTTAATCTACAGGTTTTTAAAGTACATAGTTAAATGTTGGTTTTAAAGTAGTCTGCGAAATATTTTTCCTGATCTGCCAAAAGTATTTTTCAAGTTATGTATCAGATTTCGCTCATGCGCAGCGTACCACTTTGCGAAATCTTCGCTTTAGAGAATTTGGAAGTGAGATTCCTGTGCTAAGGTGTCTTCAAAAAAGATGAAATAATTCGGTGGAAAAGAAATAGATATAATGAATAACAATTCAGGAGAATTTTCAACGCAATCGCGATATTTAATTTTTCCCCGAAGAATTTTTTCCCTGTTTTTGAAGTTACCTAATTTTTGTTCTGGGAAAAAATTCCGAGGGAAAATTTATTCGCAAAAACCCTGAATATCCACTGCACCATTGCCAAACGAATGACAGAAAAGTAAGTTTTTGACAGTTTTGGTCGCTCGGGTTTCGCTCTAAAATCACTCTGAAGTCAACCCAGGTTTCTCTTGGGTAAGAAAGTGCAGCTGTCAATACCATATGTTGCATTGGTGGTTATACTCTATTTGCATATCGCGGAAATAATAGACTTTTGCCTTGAATTATGTTTAAATTATTAACAACCTACTAAAGATGCAAATATGGAAATTAAGTTCAGAGTGATAAATTCGCATTTGGAAAATATCCAAATGATAGGTCCAATGCTATTTGGAGAGTAGAGAACTCAAGTTTTTTTTGAAACATCTGAGAGTTGTCCTGGGTCGAATATAAAAATAATTAGAACTAGGTAGGTATTTTCTGCTTCTTTCTACTGCTTTTTTGGCTTTGCTTTAAAACAAATGACTATTCAGAGTGATAAATTCGCATTTGGAAAATATCCAAATGATAGGTCCAATGCTATTTTGAGAGTAGAGAACTCAAGTTTTTTTTGACACATCTGAGAGTTGTCCTGGGTCGAATATAAAAATAATTAGAACTAGGTAGGTATTTTCTGCTTCTTTCTACTGCTTTTTTGGCTTTGCTTTAAAACAAATGACTATTCAGAGTGATAAATTCGCATTTGGAAAATATCCAAATGATAGGTCCAATGCTATTTTGAGAGTAGAGAACTCAAGTTTTTTTTGACACATCTGAGAGTTGTCCTGGGTCGAATATAAAAATAATTAGAACTAGGTAGGTATTTTCTGCTTCTTTCTACTGCTTTTTTGGCTTTGCTTTAAAACAAATGACTATTCTGGCTATAAGGGCATAGTTTATTTTGCTTGTCAGAAATAATTTGAAATATGATGAATAATAAAATATATTTGTGTATGTACAGCTGCGTTAAAAAAAATAGCAGTGAAAATATCAAATTTACAAAAGGCAATGTTTCATAAAGCTTTTTGTATTTTTTGGTTACAAAACCATTTTTCCACTTTTAATATTTTTTTTTTTTCTAAATTAAATTGCTATGATAAAATCTTAAAAAAACATAAAAATAAATGCAGAAACGTAACTGTAGTTCTTATTGAAGCTAGTATTTAGTTGTAAATCCTTTATTTTGTATGACTGCCTGACATCGGCGCTTCATTGAATCGACTAAGGACTGACACCTCTCCAGCGGTATTGCTTGCCATGAATGCTGGACTACGCTCCAAAGCTGATTATTATTTAGCGGCTTTGCCTCGGAAACAGCTTTTTTTTACATCTGCCCAAAGATTTTCAATTGGGTTGAGGTCAGGGGATTGAGCAGGCCAACCCATGACGTCAATTCTTTTAGCCTGAAACCAATTTTTAGCTGCTTTGCTGGTGTGTTTGGGGTCGTTATCTTGTTGAAATACCCGTTTGATAGGCATTTCAAATTCAGCATAAGGGTACATAATTCGGTCGAGAATGTCAACGTATAAATGCTGATCCATTGTACCCTTAATCCAAAATATTGGCCCTACGCCATAGTACGAGAAACATGCCCAAACCATAATACTGGACCCTCCATGTTTTAACGTTTTTCTTGTATGTATATCTAGGATTGTACTCGGTGTTTGGTGGACGTCTTACGTACTCATGAGACCCAGTGCAGCCATACAAAACGATTTTGCTTTCGTCTGTCCATAGGATATTTCTCCACTTTTGAATGGGCCAGTCAACATGAGTTTTGGCAAAATCAAGCCTTTTTGTAAGGTGCTGTTTTTTTAAAAGTAGGGACTTTTCTTGGACTGCAAGCATTAAAATTATTTTGTATAAGTACCCTTCGCACAGTTACAATACTAACTCCTAAGTTTAATTCCTTTTTTATCTCTGTAGCTGGAGCGCTGGGATTATTCTTCGAATATCTAACAATACGTTTGACCATTCTTGTAGAGAGAATTCTTTTTCGACCCCGAGTTTCAGGTGTTTCCTTGTACTTTTTGGCATTAGCAATCATTTTTGCGGAGCATCCAATAATTTTTTCAACTTCATTGTATGTTTTTCCATCGGCGAGAAGCTTTTGAATTAGAGATCGCTTTTCTTTGGTACAATGCTTTCCTCGCCCCATTCTAAAGGCAAAAATGTTCCTTTATAAAATGACAAATTTCATTGAACTCCCATACATACCCTAATAGTTTTTAAATTCAAAGAATATTTAACAAAATCCACAAAAGTAACAAAATACAAACAAAGTACGAAAAACACAAAGCACTGCTATTATTTTGAACGCCGAAGAAAAAATCTGTGATCCTCAAAATGACATTTGAGAAACAACCGTTATATCTACAAAAGGCATTTCAATTCTGTTTTTTTAAATGATATTCTACTACAAAAAAATAGACCAAATAAAGTAATAGATTTACTTGTGCTTAAATTATGAACAGAAACATTATGCATGATGCCGCACTGCTATTATTTTGAACGCAACTGTATGTACATATAACATAAAAAAATCAAAATTATTCCAATTTCTGACAAAAAGGTATATTTTTGAGGATGTCACCTGGTCACACTGTTTGCAATTCTTTTTTTTTTTTTTAGAAGGAAGTATGTATTTCTTTCTTTCTTAACTAAGACAACATACATTTTTTTAGGAATTTCCCGATGTACATATATGTATGTATACCGCATATGTAGGTAGGTATCCAATCTGCAGAGTGACCAAATACCTACATATGTTCCTATCCACCTACTAGTTTCAGGTCCATCCATAATTCTCGGAAATTCTAATTTCAGGTAATTGCATAGTACTACTCCTATGTATCCACATGTAAATACATGTTTGTACATATTGGTGGGATTTAGGAAACAGAATGTATATATGTACATATGTATGTACATATGCATATGCAACATACCTATGTAAAAATCAATAGATAAAAAAACAAGCCTTATCTTATCTCACCTTTTGCAGAAACGGGGCCTTTTTTTGCCTCCAAATCTCATTGAACAGAAACTTATTGGAAATGATCCTTTAAAAAAAAATTGGTCTTCAATTTACTAACAACTTTTCTATAGAACTTTAAATAGAACCAGATGCAGTTGTTTTTAAATTGTGTCGTCCATTACTGCATTACTACCTATCTCACATTTTGCTGATAACAAAAACAATCTTCATCCAGACAGAAATTAACAATAATCGTTCGCAAGAAACCTTCAAGTACACCATTCTCCACCTATCATCATCAGTTTTAGGCCTCCAATTTCAGAACAAAAAATTACCATTCAAGCAGTAATTTTAGATACAGAAAAACTTGCATTTTCCGCACTCCCCCCCGGAAAGAAACAAAAACAAAAAAAAAAATCTGATAATTAAAATGAATATCATTTCCAAGCGGACACAGGTGGCCTCTGCTGTAATGTACACACAACATACAGATACTATGTACATATCTACTGTTATATACACAAAGAACGAAAAAACTATTAACTTCAGCGTGACCTGGCTGACTTCGCCATGGTAAATGGTGATAATAACAGTGGCAGCCTCAGAGAGTGGCAAAACTCAGAATTGCTTCTGGGATACCTACTGCTAGCTTCAACGTTACTTTAGTGCCTGCGCCTGAGTAATGTAAAGTAAACATTTTAGTGTATATACACACGGCTTCTCTCCTCACATAACATAGAGATGAAGAATTTCACAAAAAAAAAAAATGTATTAACATTCACACATACTTGTAGCGACATGTATCTAGAACCCTAATTTCCAACAGCACACCACAACCAAAGGAGAAAGACCAATTAAATTGGAATCCCCAACCCCCCCAACACTTGTTTTAACAATATGCACTTAAATATTAGTAAAAAAAAAATCAGTAAACTCACCTTATTATTATTTTTGCTGATCGCTTAGAAGTGTATCCTTATTGCACACCAAAAAAAAGATCCTTTCAAAATCCTTGAAACAAAAAGAAAAAACAAAAATTACTGCCTGTCCTTTGTTTGAATGGAAAAAGGTATCTATCAAGTGTTTAGAGATTTTTCTTTCATTGTAAAAAAAAAATTCATTCAAAAGTATCCTTTTTCCTTTGTGTATCTACATATATACATATGTATCTGGCTATGTTTCTCATACAATTCTATGCACAATAGAATCGAATTAAAACGAGAAATTTTATCGGGATAATTACTTTTACTTTGATTTCTTTTTCTTTTTTTTTCTAAAGGATATTGCTGCTTGTTCGTTTTTATTTGTGATTTTTTTTTAAAAGAAAAAAAAATTGTATGTACACACTTCTGTTTATATTATGATGGTGTTTAACGAACTTGTTATGCGACGCTCTCTCAGCTGACTGCTGTTTTGTACACAAGAAAGATGTAACAAGGCTGGTGTTTGGTTTTGGTTGGTTCAGAATGAACTCTGATGCGCGAAGGGAGGAATATGAAGGAATGGAAAAATGAATTGTGCGCATATAACAGCTGAGTAACGGTGTAGTGGTGAGCGGTTTGTTTTGTGTAGGTAGAGAAGAGGATGAGATAAGTGCAACAACAAATCGAGCATAGAATTAAAGGACTGATAATTTGAGATAATTGGGAAAGGGAATCGGACCATGTTGCCTTTGACGGTTGGATAGTAGTTCAATTACTTTTCTTTAAACGATGGGAAAATGGTAGTTTTATCGTGAATGAGATTTGCATATCTTAGAACCAATTGAGGGTTTCTAATAATACAAATAATTGTGTTAAAAACGCCATTATAGTAGGAACTCGATTCTTGCAACTAATTAAAACCGACCCTTTTGCATTCACTAGATAAGTTGCTTCTACTGAATATCTAATTTAGATACAAATATTTGCGTTATTTAATATAAGAAACATACAAAACAAATTAGGCTAAAAATACATGTACCATGCAACATATGGAGGTGAAAAGTTAGAAATTAACATGTCATTTCAATCAGACATTTTTAACGAAAAAATTTGAAATCTTCGTTTGTTTCGTGCATTTTAATTTGTGAGATATTGCTAATTCTTTGCTAAGTCTTTGAAGAGTCATCACACCAGTAAGTGAAATTTCATGCTGTTCTACCTAGTTTAAACAAGTGCTAAAACACATTATTACATCATCTGCTTTAATGTTCATTGTTTGTAAAGAAGTAATTTCTTCTATTGGTTCTGCTTCAATCTCTTCCACGATCTCAGAAATGTGGTCCTCAATTATCCAATATTCAAACTCATTATTTGAAATTGATTCTGAACATTCAATCTGTTGGAGCAATGCTGAAACGTCGTGAATTTGTGACGGCATCTCGTTTAGGTTCTGTGCAAGCATTGCTAACGGAATATCGTCATCGTCTTCCCATTCTGAATCCTTTGCAAAAAGTTTCGTGAAACACTTTTCAATTGACGATTTGTCAACTCTATTCCAAGCCGACGCCAGAAAATAAATCGCATGCTTCACAGTCATAGTTTTTATAGCTTCACACAAATGAAGACCAGATAATAGGATGTGACTCAATAAAGCTTTTTTATAGAAGAGTTTAGTCAATCTGATCGTGTTCTGGTCCATTGGTTGGATAACTGCCGAACAATTCGGAGGAAAGCACATTATTGTAATTAAGCCATCTGAGCTCGACAATCCGCCATCTTTAGTATGACAGGGCGCATTATCAATCAAAAGAAGTGCCTTTGGTAGATAGCCTTCTGATTTAAGAAATGTTCTCATCTGTAAATAAAGTTAAATCTTCACTTATCAGCTGTTTTATTTAAAAAATCACGCATAAACTAACCTCAGGAACAAATGTCTTGCGAAACCGTTCCTCAAACAACGCAAGGGTCATCCATGCAGATTTATTGCCTTTATATACAACTGGCTTATCCGCGAAGCTTCTTGAGGCTCTTCTTCTCTACTTTTCCAATGGCAAATAATGTTACCTTGTGCGTGCCATTTGCATTTGAACATGCCATATAAGTCAATCTTTCCTTGCTAGACTTGGCCCCAGGGACTGATTTTTCTTTCGATTGTACAAGAGTTTTCTCCGGTAGAAGCTTCCAAAATAATCCAGATTCATCTGCATTATAGATCTGTGATTGTTGCAGATCCAGATCTTTAATTTTTTGCTGAAATGCACCAACTCTACTTTGCTTGACAATTTTTAAGTTTCCGAATACCGTGTCTCTTTCGAAATTAAGCTATCCAGCCGCTACTAGCAAGGAAATCACCCGGCTTCTCCTGAATTTCCGCGTGCACTTGCCTTGCCCCCAAAAGATTAGACGTTATAGGTATATTCCGCGATCTCTGTTGAGCAAAAGACTTGAATAGAACTTTTTTCCATTTGAGGGTACTCCGATTCCTTTTAAGTTTTTCTTTTGCCAGGACCAGACTCGGTGTTCATGAGAAAGGTTTTTAATTTTGCTTTGTTTTTACTTATTCGTGATATTGTAGATTCATTGACATCGAACATTTTTGCTAGATTATTCAAAGAATATCCTTTGTTAAGCAATTCAATTATTTCCATTTTTTCTTTAATCGTCTACACTGTTTTTTTTTCCACTCATTTTTAGACCGAAAACAAAGACAATACGCAGAAAACTTATTTCGTAGAAGTAATCACAATCTAAACTTCTTTGCACCAAATCGAACAGAATAAGGAAAATATCCAGAAGCGTATGCGTTGTACATACTTACATACATTAATTTATCTGTTAGTTCAAGTAAGAATCAACCATATCAAGAACAAAACAAAGAGAGCAAATTTAACGGGATATTGTTTCAGTTTACCAAGGAATTTATCAATTCCTTTTCTGGTGTTGCAAGAATCGAACACAAAATTTTGTGAACGTTGCAATTATAAGATAGCTAATGGAAACTTTTGGGTGTTGCACTTACTGAGTAGTTGCAACTATAGGGGGTTGCATGAATCGAGTTCCTACTGTACTTATGTCCTGTATCCTCCTGTGAGTCCTAGGGCTTCCACTACGCATACGTGCCATCATTTACGGTTTCTGGCAATAGGTACGTTTTGGTGAGAAGTATGCAATGCCAAGTGAAAGCTTCTCCACAAAACGATCCCAAGTCAATCTGGTTTAAAATTTATTTCATTGTTTGAAGATTGGTGATTGAATTGAATTAAAAAGTATGAAAAAGTTGTGCTTAAATTTGTAAATTACTACTGAATCATTGAACTTGAATGAAAAAGCTCTTCTCAGCTCTTTCCAACTCAGTTTTGACTGAGAAAAAAAGCTAAAGTGGTTCCCAGTCACTTTTGTTGTTGTACTCCGTGTTGAATTTTGCTCGTACTTCACTGAGAGCGACGTCTCACCAAAATACACCTAAAGTGTCTCAGCTCTTCCAACTTTTTCCATTCCGTGCCTCCTTCTCCACTGATTTATGCCATGTTTGCGTACCGCCAGGTATTCTGCCATTCTGGATTACGGGTTCCATTGCATAGCAGGTTATCTATAAAAGTGTCACCTTTTCGGAACATGTGACCAAACCACTGGTACTTCCGCCGATGAATAAATCTGCTTATTGGTTTTTGACCCGTTATCTGGTAGGGGTGTTCGTTAGAGATATGTACGTTATATCTGCTAAGAACATTTGCACATTTCTCGTGATAGCAATGGTCATTCTCCACGCAGTGCATCCACATAACAACACGGATTCAACGTTGGAGCGCAATAGTCTTAACTCGATGTTCAAGCTGATTACATAACTTCGTCATAATTTTGAAAACATCCCTAACACGGACTCTGCTTTGGCGATCATTTTGGCTAAATCCAGTTTGGTTCCACCATCGGTCGAAACAATAATCCCAAGATACTGTAAATCCTCTACTCTCTCTACGGGTTGTCCCGCAATACATATTTAAGCCGATGAGTTTGTTCCAAGGCTGATCATTTTAGTTTTTGCCGTATTAATTTTCAGCCCGAGGACGCATGCCTCCCTCTCCACATCTGCTGCCATTTGGTGAAGGTACATAATCATGTGAAAGAGTTAGCATATACATATCATCAGCGTTGTCAAGATTTATCACCTGGAATGTAAGAGTCCATCGAATTCCTCTGCTTCCCATTGACAAAATTGCATGAAGCGCATTGTTAGTCACTAAAAGGAATAATATTGGTGAAAGATGCTTTGTCTTATCCCACTTTGGATCTCGAATTCAGACCACCTTCCTCTGTGCAGACGTAACATTTGGAGCCATCGCACGTAGCCTCTATAATAACGCCTTCTCAAAAGCAATGAACAGCAGGTGAATGGCGGCGATCGATATTCAATGCACCGTTCGATGATGATGATCTACAGGATCGACACAAGAGGATCCGGGGCGGAAACGTGCTAGTTCGACATCGAGTGTGTTTTCGAAATGTTGTTTATTTCACTACATAATGATTTTAGTTATTGTCTTAGCTACAACATGCAGCTCGTAGATACCCATTGATGACTTCCAGTTGTTGACTAAAAACTGTGAAGTTGAACTTAATCTAGTAAAGCTTTCACTGGAAACTACAACAAGTTCAAACTTAATAGGATTCCTTTTCCTTTCATTCCTTTGATACAACAATAAATTCTAAAAGTAAATATGAATTTTAATGCACTGAAAGAAGAAAATAAACACACTAGCCTACTCCCTTCTATTTGAAGTATGATTGCCTCCAGAGGGCACGGACAACCCAACAATCACTGAGCTTCGCCTTCCTACCATTTAAGTCCGATACAAAGAGAAACTAGCATCCATATAATATAATATAAATTTGGCGCAACAGCTCATTAAGTGCCTAGGTCCAGCTTCTCGCAACCACTCGTGTTGTGTGCGTTATATTTTTCGCACGAATGGTAGGGACCGACAGTTTTGTGCCGTATCCGAAGAGATTTTTTGTTTTTTTTTAGAAGCTTTTTCGAGACCACAAATACTCTCGGATGTTTTTCAAACGTTCGCGAGTGGTAGGACCGTGGTGTTTTCTCGGATTCGAAGATGGAACCTCACGCGTAGTGGGCCGAGGCCCACAAAACATACATCAACTAAAGAGTTAATATAGTCGAAAAGTTCTAAACTTTAGCGGAATTCACTACCGAACAAAGCATTACTTGAGTTAATGTTCGAAGAGCTCCACAGTAAACTCGTACGAATCATTACACAGGCTACATAACCTTCTTCTTCTTCTTCTTCTTCTTCCTTCCTTCCACAGACTACATAATCTAAGAAAAACAATGAAATAGGTTTAGCTTTTCCAATATTTATGTATAAGAACAGCAAAATGAGGTACTGCTGGATATAAATTAAGTATGCACAATACGAAACTAAAGTTGAATTCAAGGAATCGTAAACTTAAGAATTGCAGTCTGCCTTAATCAGAGACCCTAGCTTGGATTACAACTAAAAAGCTTAAAAAAAGGAAAACGAAAATAAGCCGGGCTTGGTACCATAGTTTCCGATGCAAATACTCCTAGGGATGACTCGGGCTTCCTTATCTCTACCTTTTGTGTTGTGCTTTTTTTTTACTCGCATGAATGGTAAGGACACTTCATTTTATGACGTATTACATCATGAGTCATGAAACTCATTCTCTATGATACTTCCCATAAGTTAGAACCCTTAACCTTTTGCTCAGTAGTCCGATGAACTAACCACTGGACCATAGTGCCTGCAATGAATATAAATTAACTTTATTGATTAGTAGAACGTAAAAAACGGCTACAAGAACTTCTTTTACATCCGCAGCCAAGAAAAAGATGCCTAGAAAGTTGAAATTATAGACTGTATGTCTATGCAGATAAAAAAAAAACATCCGGAGAACAATTGTCATGAGATTGGTCGCACTTGCACTAGGTTGAAGTGGCGTCAGAATTATTATCCAGAGGTGTTAGAAAATATGGACTACTAGACTAGAAATGAGCATCATGTTAGTGCATCTATTTTAATAGTTTATTTCTTTTACGCGCGAGAAGTATGACTCCTGTTGAAATTGAACCAATATAATCAATTAGGAGTAATCAGAATCCGTTGACTTGTCATAAGTGTTTTCGTACACCAATTGCACTTTGTATATACATATGTATGTATGTAACCGATTATCGGGCAATTCCCCATCTAACTTTACTTTTTAAATCCAATTTGTAGAAGATTTCATTTAAAGAACCCCCAACTCTGGAGAGGATAGAATGGAAATATCTAATTGATAATGTGCCACACCCCTGCCGATGGAAAAACAGAGAGTGGCAGAAGATAATATAATCCGAACGAAATCTTTTATACAGTTATGTTGTTAAAATCAGAATAACTTTTTTTTAAAGATTTAGTAGGCACGAAGAAAATGAAACCTCTAGACACTTTTTGTATCAATGCTAGACGATATAAAAGACTTAAATTCAGTGGCTCAACTAAGCATTTCTTCAGAGATCTTAAAAACTTGGGGAGCATTTATTTAGGTCAAATTTTCATCCCAGAGGATTTCGTCTTGGCCTGCTGTGTGCTATCCTGTGCTCGCAGTATGTATTATGCAACAGGATCATTTAGGATATTTGGAGCATTAGTTCTGTCCTTTGGGGTATGGATTTTATTATATTGGCTTGTAGACGGAATGTTTTTCCGAGCCGTTTTATTGGATTTGGAATTACCCCCCACTTGATCCCACGACAAGGAATACTGGAGCAAATGAATGAAATATTGTTACACTTCTAGTTGAAACATTCTTTTCCTTCTGTAACGATCTTTTAAATGGATTGGAGCCCAAAATCCTGTTCCTATTACAGGGTCCCGTATATGTGAAAATATGTAGACAATGGTTATTTAAGATATTTGACATTTATGTCCTCTTCAAATTATTTTTTGCTTCATTTTTCGAAGTTATTCGCAATATACATACATTTGCTACCTGTCAAATTTTAAGAACGAGAATAAGAAATTGGTATTTGAGAAGCTTTTTAGTTTGAAAAAGAGCTTTGTGGTTCACAAATGTATGAAAATAAATCGCGAAGAACTACGAAGGCTAAGAAACTAGAAGGATCCAAACCAGCTGAAATGTGGTATCTTAACTTCTGCGCCTTCTAGAACCTCCTCCTTCATTTACATACGAGTACATTATTTAAATACATTCTACGATGAAAACTCATACTAAACGTTTTTAAAGAAACTCCACGGCAACACCAAACGATTGGCCATAAATAAATAAAAGTATTTCATAAGCAGAAATAAAGGAAATGCAGTGATAATGAGCTTGTTTGTTTACAAATGAGCATGAGCAAAGGAATGAAAATGAATTTTCTCAACTGGGGAAATAGTTCACGCCATTGCATTACATATTCATTTCCCATCTGTTTGTTTATTTCATCAATTTGCTTCACAGCCATATTCGCATCACCTCCCCTTCGGTTAGGTGTTACTTCTGCTCTTATGTGCATGGGTTTGATGAACGCATAGGAAGAAATGGGATTAACCTTTATAAAGCGAAAAGGGGAAAAGGAGAAATTACGGGGGTCGATGATGCGAACACAAGAGTAGGTCAAAGTTAAATTTGTGCGTGGAGGAGAATAAGGCAATAAAGTGGAACTGGGAAAAGTGCATTTGAAGTGGACTAAGGTTGTAGTGTTGAGCACATTGCTATCACATGTTATTTTTTTATACATGCATGTAAACTGGTATTTGTTTGGTCATTCGGTTGAATGATTTATTCGCAAATAGGCTGTACAGGGCAAATAGTAAATGTTACTACCATTGACATGGCTTTGTGGATAAAAAATAATCGAGGGAATTTATTTATTATTTTAATTTTAATTTATTCCTTGAAATGTTATTTTACGCATAAGAGTAATTGCGGTTATGCAATTGTATGGTAGTAGTAGGGAACTTCGTCTCCCTAGGCTCAGCTATTCTTCTTCTTCTTCTTCTTCCTTCTATCAGCGAGGTTATGATCCCAAAATAAGGGATAATAACCCTCCCACTTCACCCCCTTTCTGCTGACCCGCCTGTGGGGTTCGCCTAGGCTTAGCTATTAACTCTGACAATGATATCAGTGCAGAAATCAAGCGAAGTGTAACTCTTGCCAAATCTCTATTTTTTGGAAATAATAAGGCAATTCAAGAGCAAAAGCCTATCCCGAACAACTAAGGAGACTCTGTATAAGACCCTGGTCCTCCCTGTCCTTCTTTACGGCGCTGAAACATAGACTTAATTGAAGGTGGATGAAGATGTCCTTGTTCACTTCGAGAGAAAGATATTCGGTTCTACATATTTGCGTTGAAGGAGAGGATTCGATGACGAACTATACGAGCTATACAGCGACATCGACCTAGTCAAAAACTGCGTATTGAACCTTTGAGATGGCTAGGCTATGTAGAACGAATGTACACCATTGTTCCAGCCTGCAGAGTCCTCGAATCTAACACAGAGGTACGACGCAGTAGAAGGCCTCCTGCCGCGGGTGATACGCACAAGTTCAAGGGGACCTCAATCAATTGGCAGTGCGCAACTGAAGGCAATAAGCTAAAGAACGAGCTAATCAGAAAATGTTGTTGGTTGAGGTCCAGGTTCACTCCGAACTATAGCGCCACTTAACCCTAGAAAGATAATCTACGTCTGCCAGACGTATAGCGCGCAAAAAAATGTAATATCCTTTGGCAATGGAGTTTAAGTTTCTTGTTTTTATTGTTTAAATTAATTTTTATTTTTACTGAACCATAACTTCATTTCTCTTAATATGAATTTCATTAATAAATAAAACATTAATATTTTATAAAAAGCTCATGGGTTTCCATTAATACATTAAAAAAGTGCCATACGTCTCTGAGACGTATGATTATCTTTTACGTCATAAAAAATATGATTATCTTTCTAGGGTTAAGTAACTGTATAAAGTAAGTCGGAATTGAAAAAGTGAAGAAAGAGGTATTATTGTCTTTTGTTCTAACCTTGATCTTACGATTAGGTTTACTTCGAATTGAGAGTTGTATGTAGCCGAGAGTAAAGAACTTCAAAAAAAGTGAATGCGAAAAAATAGTTAACACGTAAAATCAAACGCAACTTTCAAATATAGGTGAAACCATTTGAATCGAATTCACGCCGTCCAACTTCAGGCATCTAATTTTTCCAATGCACCTATTTTAGAAGGCTTAATAAAGAACATACAAGTTATGGTGGAAATAGTGCAGTGGATAATGTGTTTGTTTATAAACACGTGTGTGCAGATTCAAAACTCAGCAAGGTACACGAGAATAAAACGGAAACGAATAACATCACTTCGCCAAAAGATAAATTCTTGCCTAGTAGCATAATGGAGCGCAACGATATATATATATATATATATTTGGATGGCAAACGACTAACAAAGGCCTCGTAGGGGCAGCATCTCCCGATAGGTGTTGGTCCGCTAAGTAACGAGAAAGAGCCACTGCAGCCGAAAACCTAGCAGCTCTGTCAGTAAGCCCTACTCCCACCTCCTCGTGGTGCCATCTGGGGATTTCTTCGGAAACTGCTAACGGGAGAGGACGAATGGCGAGCTTCCTGCGCCAAAAAACAGGATAAGTGTCGGTTGGTCTGTGGCCCAGCGAGCCGCAACCGTAAAAACTTTTACTGCTCCGAAACGAAAACCAACGCCTCGGATACGGACGGATAATTTGATGACGACCTTTGGCTATCGGACACGGACAACGATCGGATTCTGGAAAGTTAAGACCCTCCTGGACTCACTCAAGGAAGGGCCTTATAAGGCCAGATTCCTCCAATTAGAACGCGAATTCGCAAGGTATAAAATAGACATCTTAGGGCTGAGCGAGATAAGATGGTTCGATGCTGGGGAATTCATCTCCCCAACCAAAAACACTGTCATGCTCTACTCTGGGAAACCAGCTGGAAGTGCACGGAGTTCCGGAGTAGGACTCATGCTAACTCCAGCAGCACGTAGTAGCCTCATATCCTGGAAACCCCATAATGACCGGATATTGACGGCTAGGTTCCAGAGTAGAGTTAGAAAAATTACCATCATACAGTGTTATGCTGCGACTCTAGACGCGACTGAGGACGAAAAGGATGATTTTTATAGCCACTTAGGCGCCGCCTACAACCAAACGCCTAATGGGGACATCGTAATGGTGATGGGAGATTTCAATGCCAAGGTGGGTAGCGACAACACCATGCTTAAGCACGTGACGGGAGTTCACGGCGTGGGAGACCGTAATGATAACGGTGAGCGGTTTGTGGACTTCTGCAATACCAACCGCCTAGTCATCGGAGGTACGCTGTTTAAGCATAACACCTGCCACAAAATCAGTTGGGTCTCTACTGATAGGCAACGAACATCCAACCAGATCGACCACATTGCGATCAGTCGCCGCTTTAGAAATTGTTTCCTGGACGTCCGAAACAGACGTGGAGCTGACGTCAGACTAGAACGAGATCACCATCTTATGGTAGCTCATTTACGCCTTCGTACTGCATCCGTCAACAGCAACCGCTCAAACCTACTTAACATCACCAGGTTTAATATCGACAGGCTCAAGGTTCCCCAAGTGCGCCAACAGTTCAGGGACCATCTTGCCTTAGAAGCAGAAGCAATCAGCAGCATAGAGAACATGGATGACCACTGGAGTGCTGTGAAAAATGCTTTTGCGACTGGGGCACGCACGTATGTCGGTAAAAAGCAGAAACACCACCGCACATGGCTTTCTACAGACACCTGGAGACGGATCGATGAGCGTACAGCAATCAAGGCTCGGATTGCAGCGGCCTCAGCAGTAGAGAGAACCGAGCTTGAAGCCCAATACCGTGCGAAGAAGAAAGAGGTGCAGCGTAGTGTGAGACGTGACAAACGTCAATATATCAACTCACTGGCCTGAAGGGCTGAAGAAGCAGCGAGTAGGTGCGACAGTAGGACTGTGTATAGCATCACTAAGGAGCTCATCGGTGGTCGAAACTCCAAACAACATCCAGTGAAGAGTCTAGACGGTAACCTTCTGATTTCGGATGAGGATCAGCTCACTAGATGGAGAGAACATTTTGCTACAGTGCTAAATCACATAGACGACGGCAGTATGATCTCGAATTCGAATGAGCAGTTCGAAGCAACAAATTCCCGAATTCGCACCGCACCTCCCAGTAAAACCGAGATAATAACAGCAATCAAGTCCCTCAAGAAGAACAAGGCGGTGGGTATTGATGGCATCCCTGCCGAGCTATTTCAAGCGGCGCCAAATACATCGGCAGATTTGCTGCATCCCCTAATACGGAGAGCTTGGGATAGTGAACAATTTCCACAGGAGTGGAAAAGGGGGATGATCATTAAACTTCCAAAGAAGGGAAACTTGATGGATTGCGGTAACTGGAGAGTTATATGCGTTCTTCCAGCCGTGGCTAAAATAATAGCTAAAATAATTCTAGAACGAATTAAAGAACATTTAGATTCAATTTAGAAAAACTTATAGCTATTATCAAGGCTACATACGAGGGCGGTAAGTGTCACGTCGTGCACAATGGTAAGGTGTCGGAGGATTTTGAAGTCCAAAGTGGAGTACGTCAAGGGTGCATACTGTCACCACTATTGTTTTTGGTGGTTATCAGCGATGTACTCCGTGCAGCATTGACGGAAGACAACTATGGACTTCGTTGGACTATGACATCTTACCTTAAACACCTAGATTACGCTGACGATGTTTGTCTACTTTCACATCGGATAATGGATCTTCATTTGATGGCCCAAAATCTAGAAGCTGAGGCAAACAAAGTGGGGCTAAAAGTAAACACAGCCAAAACAAAAGCCCTGAGCACTTCTTCTAACAACCGCGCTCAACTTAACATTGCCAGACAGGAAGTCGAAATACGCCATGCAGTGGAATCCGCTCACCCAGGCAGGCAGAATAGCGGGACGCCCTAGGCAAACGTGGCGCAGAACAGTTGAGGAGGAATCGAGCTCTTTAGGAATGAGTTGGAGGCAGCTCAAACGCGTTGCAGAACTTCGAACACGATGGCGCGCAGGCGTGGTTGACGCCCTATGCCCCCCGAGGGGTTAAAGGATCTAATTAAGTAAGTATATATATATATATATATATATAATATAGAAATAATGATTAACATGAATGACAGAAAACTTGTAAATTAACTTTCTACCATTACCTTTTGCTATTGAGGAGCTATTCTGCATTCCATAACAGTATATCGGAAGAAAGATAGATACTAAACTCGTAGTTGAACTAAGTATTCAATTTAATTCTACACACTTATATCCACCACAGCAAATGCAGACATTTATCAAGGCTACCAAGCGAACAATTTACCCAAATCTATAAGAAAAAAAAAAGTTCTAATACTACAAAAGCTTAGTCGTCTCATTTGTAGGGTTTTCTACTTGGAATAAAATGTTGCCCTGGAGTTACCTTGCTCCAAAAAGTCACATTTTTCCAATTCTATTCTTTGCTTTATTCTGAAAAAGTAAAAGGGCAGCATTTGTTCAGATCATATCTTCCTTCGAAATTGTTGACCTGAATCTTTTGAGGGCGCCGTGGCGCAGTGGTGTCGGACCACTGCTCCTGATGTTCAATGTATTCCAGAAAACACCGAAAGTTTTTCACGGTCCACGTCTCGCGAACGCTCAACAAACATCCAAGAGTATTGTTGTTATGAAAAATCTTCTCAAAAACAAAATAAAAATTGCACTTCGGATACGGCACAAAACTGTAGGTCCCTTCCATTCGTGGGGAAAATATAACGCACACAATACGAGTAGTTGCGAGAAGCTAAGCCTAGTCCCCACATGGGCAGCTGCGCCAAATATGTATGTATGTATGAATACGTGAGGTTTTCAATGGTAAATTTACTCCACATAGGGGCATTTTGTTTTATTATATAATTATGCATTTAAAAAGTAAATGTTTTGCCAAAATATGAAAATTGATTCATTGGGTGGTGAATCTGTAAATGTAATCTAAAATTTCTCTGATCTATTCTCTTTCAGCTCTACCCTCGCTCAAGTCATTATTTTTATTCAGAATAGAAAACGACAAAAAATAAAATGCATAACTGCTGGAACACAATGATATCGCTGTCGTAGTCATAGTCGCGTTCGTACGTCCTATTAAAAATACGTCCTATTATTGAAATACACACAAATGAATAAAGTGAATACATGAGTCGTTGTCGTAGTCGTAGTTGTAGTCGTATGAGTAGAGCGATTTTTAATATTTGTCGTGCGACGAGGCTGAAAAGTAGTAGGAGGAGCAGCAAACAGAAAAGTTGGTTGAATTAGTGAAATCATATGGAATATTGCTTCAATTAATTTTATTTGAAATTAAAAAACATATTTTCAATCCAGTTGATATTAAAAATAACATAAGTATATGACTTCATTGTGGACGAATTTTTTGAGATGGTATGCGACATGGGTGCGCGACCTCAAGTTACAGCGACTACGACTACGACAGCGACATCATGTGTCCTACAGTAAGGATACAAAAACCATGCGTACCAGACCTGTTACGTAGAAAAATCCTGATAATCCCAGAATAGATCATCTCAACCGGGAGATTTACCACCTAGTCAACCAACATCAACGGGCAAAATGGCTAGAGTGCATATCAGCGATAAAGGCTCAAGGAGCTTTCTAATTCTACCAGACGCAAAGACCTAACACACATCACTTTCAACGCCCCACAGTTTGATGATGCCAGGAAATGTTCCTCATCCTTCTGTCGCCAATTCATCGAACACCCGACACACCGCAACAGGAATAGATATGCCACCCTGAGGAAACTTCGCTGCCTTACTCCAGATACCACTCCTTGCTCTCTATTACCTGCCGAAGTCGAATCTGCCATCCGCAAAGCTAAACTATCTAAAGCCATTGGACCAAATGGGATCTCAATGATTATGCTCAAGCACCTGGGGTCTATAGGAATTTCTAACCTTACTCAGCTGCTTAATCTTTCGCTTCAATCATTGAATATTCCTGACCCCTGCAAAGTGGGCAGAATCATATCGATTCTTAAGCCAGGCAAGCCAGCGTACCAAGGGGCTTTATATCGTCCGATATCTCTTCTCTCTCTAGCTGCGAAATACTCCGGCTTCAGCTAGCCGGACAACAACATGGCTTCCGCAAACTGCGAAATACAACAATAGCCCTTTCCGAGATCACTAACCACATCACACAAGGTCTTAACCAACAACGACCGTGCAATCGCACTGCAAACAATTGTTTACTAAGAGAAAATATGAAATAATGAATACAGACAATCTGCAATTTGTTTAGTTCAATATCAAATGAACATTTTAAACCATTTTTGAAAATTTTCTAAAAAAAAATAAGGACGTGATTCATTGCTCGTCATTTTTTCGAAATAAGGGTACGAAAAAATTAATAAAATCTTATTCAAAACCAGCGACATGATAATCCAGCATTAACCACTCTAAGTAAGTAAATTTTGAATTTTATCCCTAATAATTTTTAGATAGTGTTCGAATCTGGTGAACTGGTGAAATTTTAATGTAATTGCACTTTCATCGGAAACAAACTAATGTCGTTTTCCATTGGGCCAAAAGGAGTACTCTTTTTGTATTCCGTACATAAAAAGCACTCCCAACCATGTACCGTTGGCTGTTTAGAGTGCTGTTCCGGGAGTGTTTTTCTGTTCCGGATTTCATTTACGAGTGCTTTCAAAATGCACTCACACATATAAACCCTTACATCGAACTACTTGTCGAAATCATATGGTACAAGTCACATTCTTTTGTTTATTTTATTTTCTCGGTTGGGGCAAGTTGTTAGAGACAAATTTTACACAGATATAATTAACAAATTGGTGATATATGTATTCACCCTGATTACCGTTGGAATTTTAAGTTTTTCGACGATTGTCGAGGAGTAACCTCGAATTCATTTTCATAACTTTTTCAATGTGAAAGAGTTGTAATAGTATTCCAAATGACAAAAACAATGCTTAGTGACATTTAACGGTCAGCAGGGGTGGAATCGGCTAAGTTGACAGTTGACTGTTGACAATTAAAACCAAAGTTTTCCTCTGCGTAAGTTGATTATAAAGTTGATAGTCGTTTTCGAACTGTCGCTTTCGTGTGATAGCTATTTAGGTGTCATTTTCACATATTTCAGTCGATTTCATTTGCTAGTCGGTACAATTTTATGTGATTAAAGTTCAGTGGACTAAAAAAAAATGTTTACGTCGTTAAAATTATTCAACTCATGTCATAATGAAAAAGAAAACGATTATAAATACGTGAGGTTACTTCGAATTAATTTTAGGAATGCCTCGAATATTCTTGAACTTCCTTAAAACTTTCGGCTAAGTAAGGAAGCCTTTCTTAATATCTTGAATTTATTGGATTTACCAGATAGTGTAAGATCTACCCACATCCCACCAATTTTACAATTGGCTGCCACATTAAACCTACTCGGTGGTGGGGGATATCAGAGACAAGTTGGAGCCAATTGGGTTGCACCAATGGGCCAGAGCACTGTCTCAGAAGTGACTAGGAAAGTCATAAAAAAAATGGAATACATATTATGCCCACTTTTAATTAAGTTTTTCCCTTAACAGTCAAGCAAAGAAAGTTTTGTTATCTTGTGTCCTTAAAGATGAAGGATTAAATCATTTTGTAATTAGTACATACATTTATTATTCTCAATTTATGTACTTACATTTTATAAAT
Organism: Brachypalpus laphriformis; assembly: GCA_945910035.1. Lineage (NCBI taxonomy): Eukaryota > Metazoa > Arthropoda > Insecta > Diptera > Syrphidae > Brachypalpus > Brachypalpus laphriformis. The sequence continues at coordinate 45,417,496 of OX246756.1, forward strand.
TTTGAAAATTTCCTCGAAAGCAATTTGAAAATGTACTCATAAACTCAAAATGACGATTTAATAAGGAGCTTTTTACGTCAGTTTATTAGGCGTTGCCAAGACTAAAGACAAATTTGTTGATCGTTTTACACAGAGCAAGGAGCAGTTGATAATCAAAAACGACAATCAACAAAACGAGTATCAATTATCAACTTAGCCGATTCCACCCCAGGTTGTAGCGTGTATGTAGGTTGTGTATGAATAAAACGACAATCGTCGAAAACCGTAAAACGGCAACGGTAATCGGGGTGATCAATAAAAACATGATGGAATTGGTAATGTCGTTTTCCATTGGGCAAAAGGAGCCCATTTTTTGCTTTGTTTTTCTGTGAAAAATGTAAACAAAAGATCAGACATTCACCAACACACGCAGAAGTAAGCAGAAGACGATTTCACATGTTCCATTTAAATCAAAAAGGAGTGAAATCGAGAGTGAAACCAAAAAAACGACATTAAAACGAAGATCTTAACATGGTGTCTCCACGAGCCATAACTCATGCTCGGGCATATGTCTTGTCTTCAAAATGTCTCATGGAGACCGCATTATGTCTTCATGTTTGCATGCCCTGACATATATGTTTGGATTTATGCCTTGCCATCTATGCCTGCCATGAAGTTGGGCATGAGCTGTAATTTTGAACAAAATTCAGTCATGACCGAGTGGAAAACGTAAGGTTTTACCCAGAATCGGCGTTTTATTTGTTTTTGTTCCTTTTCTTCTTTGTTATGCAGTTGCTCTAAAGCTTTGAGTGAAAAAATGAGCTCCATCTTCCATGAAATGTTCAGACATGAACTGCCCACCCATTAAAATATGGCAGCTGCCTGGGCATCGTCTGACAGTTGTCCGACATATTCCCAAGCATGACTCATGGCTCGTGGAGCCACTGTGTAAGCGTTCGAACATATACTTTGCGCTGTTTAGACATACCCTAATACCGATGGTTCCTTTGACCTGGCATCACTAAAAACTGTCATTTCCCTTACTTGTTGACGTTTGTGTCAACCACACGTGTTTATTTTTGCGTATCGCGAAGATATTCCAAATACTTTCGTTTTTCGTGGATAATTCCTTAAATTTCACATAAAATGGGTCGCACAAATCGTTCACGTAAACGTCGCGATGAAATGAACAAAATAAAAAAGGCCCGCAACGCTGCCAAAGAGCTGGTTCGCCTCAAGAAAACCCTCGGCCTTCTCGATGCCGATGGCAACGAGATCATGAAGGATGTTGAGGAGGTGGCCACCGTCAAAACTCCAAAGGAACTGAAATTGGTAAGAGTCTACACCTCTTTTTTGTGTCCAGCCACTAATCCGTCTCTTTAGGAGAAGATCCTCAAGGAGAAGCAAGAAATCGAACACGAGTATGAGGAACAGCGTGAGAAGGGCGAGAACATCACGGTGGTCAACGAAAAGACTGGCAAGAAGCACACCTTCAACACGAAGACAATGAAAGATCAGTTCGGCTCATACCCTCCGTGGTTTAAGCCGAAGAAGACGGCCAAGAAGATCCGCAAATTGGAACATTCGCGCAAGAAGCGCTTCCGCCAGGCGTGGACCACAATCAATGTTCCTCTGTAGGTCCGCCTTTTGTATAGTTTTAAGTGATAACTTTAAGGAGAACCGAAATAAAATGATAACCAAACGCCAACTTCGCTTCAAAAGTAAGAATCGATTTACCATTTCCTCTTTTTCTCTCCCTCCACCTGGTAAAGTGTGGTTTTATGCCAAAAAAGATCTTATATCCTGTCGCCACTTACGACGCATACGACATCACCACCAGCGCGCAATGGTTCTCTGCTTTCTACGACTTTTAAGCACTCTAGCTCATTCTTAATGCCCCAAATTCCTCCTCGACGGTCCTGCACAACGTTTGCACAGGACTACACATCGCTCCACCAGATTGCGTTGGTGGCTCCCTTGCAATGAAGTTATCATCTTCCGTTGAGGTATCACCAATCTAGTCATTTTGTTCGCCGTATTCTGATCACCTATAGGCTCCTGACCCGTTCTCTAGATGTGATTAATTCAGACAATCCTTAAAATAAAACAGACGAATGTCTTCGAAGTACTATCGCTCTAGAGTAGAGGCAACAACACATTGGAGTCAGCTTGCACTGTTAGAGACATCTACTTGCGTCATACCATGATTTTCTCCAACTAGTGATGCACGAAGAACATCGCTAACCGCTACCAGGAACACTGATGGCGATAGTATGCATCCTTGTCGTACGTCGCTGTGGACATCGAAATCCTCTGGCACCTTACCATTGTTCAAAACATGACTGCGTTCTCATAGAAAACTTAAAAGTAACAAAAAGCTACATGAAGTTTCAGTGCACGAAGTTGTTCGGAGATTTATACTCTACGCGTTTCACTGTGAAAAGAAAGTTAAGACGATTAGGACACAGAGTGTATGAAAAATAACACTACAACCCGAAGAGTTTTCGAGTCCAAACCAGATGAATAGCGTAGTAGATGAAGACCTCAACTCAGTTCACGCAAATACTGGACGTAGCTGGTTAACGCAAAGTAACTTTAAGAAGAACTTAAAACCACCGACTTCGTCTTAAATGTAAGAATAAATTTATTTCCTCTTTTTCTCTTCCTCCAGCTAATAAAATTTGACTAAAACAATTTAATTTAAACAAAAATACAGATCATAGGCGTGGGTGTGTGTAAAAATACGTTAAATTCTGCGGAAAATGGCCACTGATGTGTGAGCGCGTGTGTTTTGGTAAAGCAGCGAAAGAAACAGTTTTTCCTAAAAATAGAGACAACTACCAATAACAACAAACAAACTGAAACCAACCATGCCCTCTATTCACTGAACCGTACAGACACGCCACCGCCTTCTACTGCCAACATTGTCCTCCGGTCATTCATTCTTCTTCTCCTCAAGCTGACCGTTTGCTACATTTGTGTTTGAGTTGAGAACGCTGCCTCCGGTGAAGCCCAAAATGCCACAGCTTACTGCGGCCAGTCCGCCGACTTTCATGCCCGCCAGAAGGCCGATAGGTCCGCCGACACAGGTACCCAAGAGGGCACCAACCACGGGATACATTGCCTTTTTGTAGGTGAGGGCTTGTCGTAGATGCGCTTCACCCATTTGCACTTGTTCCAGGGCCTCTTCTGCATTGTCAGCTATGGCTTGTACACTCTCTGCCTGCTCATGCACCAGAACTCGTACGTCTTGGAACATACTGTGCAAGTCCTGTACTTCTCTTTGTAAATTTTCAAATTCCTTTAGGCAAGCTTGTCGTGCTACCAATTGGTGCTCCTGAAGCTGGAATTCCGCTTGGATTTGTGGCAAACTGTCGCTTTGGTGTAGTGGAGAGTTCTCATCGTTGTCCTCGGATTTAATTGTGCTTGTCGGGCTTTTTAATTGGAGATCTGAAATAGAAATAATGTTTCATAGTATCAGAGCTCGGTCATTCACTAAAAAAAAAAAATTAAAAACTTCAAAGAGAGCGGTTCTTTGCTGAATATCACGGACTATGGAATAAAACATGCGATGAGAGTTAGGAAGATTATTTTCTATGTTCAGGGAGAAGTTCTTCGATTCATGCGATGTGGAATTACCACCTTGGGAGTAACAGAGAGTTCGAGGTGGTAGTGTTTCTGCGAGAGAGCAATTGCTTCTAGTTGGCGAACTGAAGCCAATCCAAAAATTATCCATTAGGAATACGGCTTGTAACTCTTGCTGAATATATGTATGTACTAGCGGGCACCGGCGTGCGTTGCTGCGCCTAATAAAACAAAAAAAACAACTGTCAGACAGGCGCCTATCACCTTTGTACCGTAATTATGTACGTAAAAAAAAACCAACTAAATTGGTTGTAAATTACGGGCGGTGGAGGGACACATTCGCATTTTGGCACTTAGTTTTATATACATATATAGCAAAATAATGAAACAGTTTGGACGCAATTTGAGGGTCGCGAGTTGGAACGTTGTTAGCATGACTGGTCGAAGTTACGAGCTGGAAGAGATGATGAATAGAAGGTGGGTGGATATCTTGTGTGTCCAAGAGAAGAAATGGAAAAACACCGAGAATCGGTCGCGTTTCTTGGACGTTAGGACAAAAGATTACAAGATGTTCTACTAAGGAACGGAAAAGGCTAAGAATGGAATCGGTGTCATCCTTGCGGCAGAGCTTCTTGGTAACGTCTTGAGCATTTCGAAGTCCAGCGACTGTTTGATGTCTTTCAAATTAGAAATACAAGGAGAGGTGTGGAATATTGTCAGTGCATATGCTCCCCAAAATGTGTGCAATCAGAGAGATAAAGATGCATTTAGGATAGATTTCCACAATCTCCTTAAGAACATCCCAAAGGAAGAGTTTCTGTTTGTTGGAGGAGATTTGAATGGACATGTCGGGAAATCAAACGAAGACTATGAAGACTGCCATGGAGGACTAGCATACGGCACCAGGAACCTTCCTGGTGAAGCCATCCTAAGCATGTGCAAATCACACGGTCTTATCTTGTTAAATACGATGTTCATCAAGCAAAGTGATCCTGAGAGAGGCAATCCCTCGGCAACACCTGCTAAAAGAATTTTTTATGAAAACACCGAAGAAAAACAAACCAACAAGGGTCTCTGAGAAAATCAAGTGGTACAATCTGGACAAAGCAAAAGGCGAGGCTTTTGTTTTCGTAATGAAAAATTACCTCTCTCACACCATCAACGGAGCTGAGGATGAAGAGTGCAGAGCACAAAATATGTGGGATTCCCTACAGCAAACTTGCTTAAAGAAGGCCAAATCACTACTAGGAGCTTCAAAAGGCCACCATCAACACGCCAAAGAAACATGGTGGTGGAGTGATAAAGCTAAGAAGGTGATAAAGGAGAAGAACGCGGCTTTCAAAGCTTGGACAAAGTGCTGCTCTAATAATAGTGACGAAAAAGTTCGCCTCGAAATAGAATACAGATGTTGCAAGAAAAAAGCGAAGAAGAAGTGCGCCCAGCTTCAAGCAGAGAGTACAGAGGGCCTGTATCGGAAGCTGGAGAAAATATCTTTCCAGGTTGTTGATGCAAACCAGAGCTATCCAGGAGCTGCGAAGACACAATATGAACAAGAGCGCAACCATCTTCAAAATAGCCGCCCAAAGAAGTAGGAATGCTCAGGAGATTCGTTCGCCAAAGTTCATTAACAATGCTGATGGCCAGCTTCTTGTGGATGACGAGAAAATTCTGCAGAGGTGGCGGCAGTATTGTGAAGAACTTTTAAATGAACAGTTTCCCCGGCTATACTTTCCAAGAGCCACCCCTAACTGTGAAGAAATACCCGACATTACAGTCGAAGAAGTTAGTGAGGCGGTCAAATACTCCAAAAAACGAAAAGCGGTTGGGCCAGACGAGATGCTCTCTGAGTTATGGGAAAAGATGGGAGACATCGGGTTCAGGTGGCTCAGAATTCTCATCTCCAAATTTGTGAGAGGTGATCCAATGCCGAATCAATGGAGGGAAAGTTACTTTCTCCCTGTATACAAAGGGAAGGGTGATACGCGAAACTGTGATAACTACCGTTCGATCAAGCTGATGTCACACACCATGAAGATCGTTGAGCGGGTATTAGGTGGCCGACTGCGAAAAATAATACGGCTATCTGATGATCAGTGCGGGTTTGTCTCGGGTAAATCAACCACAGATGCAATCCAAAGTATAAGGATCATAATGGAAAAACATCGCGTGCATATTGCATTGGTTGACTTTGAAAAGGCATTCGATAGACAACCACGAGATCTGATATGGGTGGCGCTAAGATATCGAGGGGTTCCAGAAACCTATGTACAGATGATCATGGACATGTACGAAGGAGCAAAGACAAGAGTAAAATGCTCAGCTGGAGTAACCGAAGAGTTCTCAATCAGTCGGGGTGCACCAGGGAAGTGTCTTAAGTCCTTTGCTCTATATTACAAACCTTGACTACCTGCTTGAAGGTTAAGTGACGGACCCCAAGGTACATCAGTTATTCTTTGCTGATGATGAAGCCATCATAAGTGAGGATCCTACATCCCTGCAACGAGCACTTGATGTGTGGGTGGACGCTCTGGAGGGAAATGGGTATCGCTTTAGTTCAAAAAAGACAGAGCACTTGTGCTGCCTACACTCAGGCCTATTCCAGACATTTATTTGAATGGAACAGTGCTTCCCAAGTGCGAAAAGTTCAAATATCTGGGATCTATGATCAATAACAAAGCAACTTGTGATGACGACATCAATCATCGCGTAAGCGTAGGGTGGATGAAGTGCAGAGAAAATTCCGCTATCTTCTGTGACAGAAAAATGACATCTAAATTCAAAGGAAGGCTCTACACCGCAGTTGTGCATCCAGCGCTCACATACGGTTCACAATGTTGGACGATGTACAAAGAGTCGGAGGAAATAGAGATTCACAGAGGAGTCAGACAAGGCTGCATTTTATCACCGCTTCTCTTTAATATGTATGCAGAAGAAATCTTGAAAAACTTAGCTGTAGACCAAAATAGAGGAATTAAAATTAATGGAGTTTCACTCAACAACATCAGATACGCCGACGACGCAGTAATGGCAAATAGCATAAATGATTTAAACATTATAATGAACAAACTTAACATGGAAAGCAACAAGTACGGGCTACAAATAAATGCAGGTAAAACAAAATTCATAGTAACGGATAAAAGTCAAGAAATACAAAGCTATGAATTAAAACTAAACAACGTGAAGGTAGAAAGAGTGAACTCCATTGAATACTTCGTTACAATAATAAATAATAATGCAAACCCCGACAAAGAAATTCAATGCACAATTGAACAAGCTAGGGCAGCATTCTGCAAAGTAAGAAAATTAAAGACAAGTAGAGAAATAAACCTAAATCTCAAACCAGATTTGTCAAATGGTACATCTGGTCGGTTTTATTATATGTATGGAGCAGAAATATGGACATTGAAAAGAGCAGCGATAAAGAAAATAGAAGCCTTCGAAATGAGGGTGTACAGAAGAATCTTACGCATTTCCTGGGTTGACAGAATATATGAATAGTAACGTAGATGTCTTAAGACGAGTAGGAAGAAAAAGAGAAATAATGTTGACAATCAAGAAAAGAAAACTCGAATACTTAGGACACATCATGAGAAACAAGAAATACCAACTTCTCCAACTAATTCTACAAGGAAAGATCGAAGGAAGCGGAAGCGTCGGAGGACCGAGGTCGACATGGTTAAAAAACTTAAGAAAATGGCTCTATCTTTCAACGATCGACTTATTTAGAGGAGTGCGAAATAAACAAACACTTGCATCGATGATTTGCAAACTCCGGAACGGAGAGGAACCATAAGAAGAAGAAGTTTATTAAACAAGATTTTGAACTCACTGGTCACTTGCCCACAGCCTAATTAAAACAAAAACAAGCCTAAATAAAGTAGAATCAAAACTTCTACACCGCGATACGCGCAAATGCTCACAGGAGAATTTCAAACAAACAATAGACTTTTCAACAAGACTCCGCTCCACCTCACAAGGCAAAAACAACACAGCAATGGCTTAAAAACAATATACTGAACTTCATTGGTTCAGATCTCAATCTGTTTTAGATTATAAGCTAAGGTCTGTATTAGAATGCATGGCTTGCTCTACTCGACACCCAAACATCGTGTTCTTAAAGCGCGCACTTATCCGTGCGGTAGACAACTTTCCAATGTATGAGGTGCGTGCTGCAAGCGATGAATGGTCACAGCAACTCAAAGTTTGTGGGACTTGGCTAGGTATTTAAGGAAACCCACATATTCACATATTGACTCGATAGATAATAGAAAAGCCACTCTAGCTCGAAACCTTCAATTTGATGGCAGTTGGTCATATGCAAATGCTGCTAAATGTTGCTTAAGGGCGCGGGAGATGGCCTGGAAGAAAACATGAATCAACGTCTATAAGATATGGTCGGATGATTGCATGGTTCATAGAGAACGACTCAACGACGCCAATTGCAGAGCTTATACAATCTTGAGTGCCGTAAAATGTGTGTCTAGGTCGCCAAAAGCACCGCCTAAACAATTAACAACCACCGCTGTAAACCACTAGATTCTGTATAAAATCCTCCTTTCTTTGTCGTACTGTAGTGTTGACAAGAGAATATCTGTGGTCTTCCACAGCATTATTTTTCGTCCGATACATGCTCCTATCTGTGTTGGTAATATATAGAGTTAGAGCCCTAAGCACAAACTGTACGTAAAGTGATATCGACTTTCCCTGAGCGGAATTCTTCTTCTTGACTTTCCCTGACTTTACAGACCAGTGGACATCTTGCAATAGTTAAAGGTGTCAGGCTAGGAACTTCTTGGTTCTGAATTTTCTGATTCACTAGCACTGGCACTGAAGGGTGAGGCGCTTGATCGAGATGGTTTAAAAGAAAAGAGCGAGGAGCACTTCAATGGTTAGTAGCGATGGTCACAGAAGTGGGCAACTTAAGGTGTTTCCTGAAGAAGCTGGGTCTTCTAGAGAATGGAAGAAGTGAAGATAGCGGGGCACATATAACCGAAAGAAAAGGTATCATGGGCTATCACTAGGCCGCTCTTTGTGTGGCGTCTCGGTGACATTGTTTGAAGTAGAACCACGCGGTTTTCTGTAGACTGACCGCAAGGGCAAGGCCGTCTTTGCTTGCTTCGGCTTTTGTATACATACATATCGACTAAGCACGCCTGGAGATGCAAGATTCTACGAGAATTGCTGAGTGAAAAGCACTGTAATACGCCGACAATGATTGGATTCAGTGTTGCTTAATCGTCAAAAAGACGTCGTAATATAAAATCATACAATCGATATGGTTTTATTGGTCATCCGCCCATTAACTGACAGCAATAACCTTGGGGAGATGTAGGTAATCAAAAAGTATTCAAGAGAACCTCTTACAAAAAAAAAAGCAGTCATTGCATTGGTTTTCTTTTTTTTCCGTTAATCAGCAAACCACGTAGATACGAATGCACAGCACACAGATTGGAGAACAATTTCGGCCCCGCCTAACTGGCATTGTCCAGTTAGACATTCGATATTGATTAGGCTCCGAGATAAAATGCCTGTCGGGAAGATATGCCTGTGCTGACGCAGTCTGCGGGCGATATACATATCATTCAGCGCAACTCAGACAGAAGAACCCTCATCTGCTTATCGACTCTGAGATAACAAAGTGGATACTCGGACCACAAATCCAACCCGCATCGCCTTTGGTGAACCGAAAAACGACGCGACAAATCGATAAAAACGGGAATCGCCCAGGAGTACACAACGACGACCCTTACATCATTCCCCGAAATAGCTTATCTTATTTGCAATTCATACCATGCCTAGTGGTCGGAGTGAAAAACTTACCCAAATACTCCCTCATCCCTTCCATGGCCTTGTTCTTTCCCGGGGACATCATCTCGTCAAACTTCTCGCGGTCCTCGTCGCACACCTTCTCCCGCAGGATGTCCATTTCGAGCATGAGGTTCTTCAGCTGCTTGATCACCCGCATCGCGTTGATCTCCTCCTTCTTGATCTTGGTCCAGTCGCCCAGCGCTAGGCATTTCTCGATGTTAGACTTGTGGTTCTTCAGCAGGCCCAGGTGATGCGGAATCGCCAGGTCGTTGAATTTTCGTATCGACACCTCGGCCCGCTTCAGAGGGATCTTCTCCGCCTTTTCTGTTTGTTGTTCGTTCATTGTGCGTGGATATTTTGTGTTATTTTCTATTGGAAAAGTAAGAAATCAGTACCCAGAGACGGAATTTTGTTGTGACATCTCCTCGGGGTGATTTGCGGGACAACTGCGCGCAACGTAAGCAAGGCGCAGACAAACAGTGGAGTAAATTTGTGAGTAATAGACGAGCGAAGGGAAAGAAAAGTGAAATTTTTGATTGCAACAACGAAGACTATGCAGACGAGGTTGGGATGTTGTTGTTTTGTAATTTTTTAATTTTTTTTTGGATTTTGGTCTTTGTGTTGGTACTACGTCTCTGTTCGACTTTAATAACATTAGTGAAGTTGACTGTGGTTGGAATGCATTTGTAGCGTTTTGCGTGGTGAATTTGATGGCGGCCAGATGTGTACTGCCATGGTGGAAGATTTTTCTTACAGTTATTTCAAAACATAAATTGGGTTAAGTGGGAAATACACGATACAAGAGTCGTACCGACTTGTGTTGTGTCGACATCGGCCCAACTCTTGTATGCAGCACACACATTATACAATCTGCGTACGATTTACGTACAACCAGACATTATATTCAGCCATTTTGCACATACACACCATATAATTTTCATACAATCTGCGCATGTGACAGAGCTTTTATAGTCAAGACCATGCGACCATAAGAATGATAGAATATAATTTTGCGCTTTTATGTGCACAGGAATCGAATGTTTGGTTGCTCCAAGCGATGTGGCAATTTTCAAAAGATACTAGTAGCACGATTCGCAAGCCCGAATAATCGTTGGCAGGAATGGGCCTATGTACTAATCCACACCCTGCACACTTCTACCACTCTCCCCGCGGGACTGCCGCAAGGTATTACTTCGCGGAGCTGGTTAGCAATTATTGCTATGCTTCTTGTTGCTTCAGCTCTCCTTGCTCTCTCAATTCTTCGGAGCTCTTTTTGCACATTCGTTGTAAGTGTACACATTTCCAACCAATTCTCCTCTGACCGCAGCATTTGGTCTATAAGGAATGGTGGACTTGGCAGGGTATTTCTCCATTTCGTAAAGCGTTTGCAATGAAATATTGCATGCTCTGTACCTTCCTCCTGGTCTGGAGTAATCATGTCCAAATCTATGCAAATATTTGCGATAGCCGCCATGATCCGAGAGGAACTGCGTAAGGTGGTAGTTGCAGTCCCCAAACACTCGCTTGGTCCAGACATTAATGGTGGGGATCAGCTTGTAGGTCCATCTACCTTTTGCACTGTTATCCCACCTGGCTTGCCACATAGCTAGTGATGTTGCCTTCTCCTCCTCCTTTATTCTCTTGACAATACCTTACTTACTTACTTAGGTGGCGCTACAGTTCGGGGTGAACCTGGGCCTCAACCAACAAGCCTCTCCATTTATCTCGGTCTTTAGCTAATTGCCTCCAGTTGCGCACTCCAAGTTGGTCGAAGTCCCCTTGAACTTGTGCGCGCCACCTACGGCGATGATTCCCTCTACTGCGTCGTCCCTCGGGGTTAGATTCGAAGACTCTGCGGGCCGGAGCGTTGGTGTCCATTCGCTCTACATGTCCTAGCCATCTCAGACGTCCAATACGCAGTTTTTTGACTAGGTCGATGTCGCTGTACAGCTCGTATAGTTCGTGATTGAATCTTCTCCTCCAAAACCCGTCAACGCAAACGGGACCAAAAATCTTACGAAGAATTTTTCTCTCGAAGCGACCAAGGATATCTTCATCCTCTTTTAATAAAGTCCATGTTTCAGCGCCGTAAAGCAGGACTGGGATGATCAAGGTCTTATATAGAGTCTCCTTAGTTGTTCGAGGTAGGGCTTTACTGTTGAATTGCCTTATAAACAAAAAAAAAAAACAGCGATTGGCAAGAGTTATTCTTCGCTTGATTTCTGCGCTGATGTTGTTTGTAGAATTTATAGCAGAGTCAAGGTAGACAAAGTCCCTTACTACCTCGAAGTTATAGCTGCCCACTGTGACGTTTTGTTCAATTCGTCGGTGTTGGCATTCCCTTCTTGTTGACAGCATATACTTGGTTTTGCCCTCGTTTATCGCTGAACCCATTTTGGCCGCTTCCGCCTCAATGCTTGCAAACGCACCGGTGACAGCCCTCTGAGTTCTTCCGATAATGTCTATATCGTCGGCGTTTGCAAGCAGTTATACAGACTTGTAATAGATTGCGCCTCCGGTGTTGGCTTGTGAGTTTCGCACAATCCGTTCAAGTACAATGTTAAAGAAGTCACATGACAGCGCGTCACCTTGTCTAAAACCTTTTTTGACATCAATGGTCTCGGTGAGGTCATTACCGACCTTGATGGAGCAGCGAGCGTTCTCCATCGTCAGCCTACACAGACGGACAAGCTTGGCAGAGATGTCAAAACTAGACATGGCTCTATAAAGCTCTTCTCTATAGATGCTGTCACAGGTGGCCTTGAAATCGATAAAGAGGTGGTGAGTATCGATTTGAATTCTTGGGTTTTCTGCAGGATCTGCCGAAGTGTGAAGATTTGATCGATAGTGGACTTCCTGGCCTGAAACCGCACTGATAGGGTCCAATCAGGCTGTTCATAAAAGGTTTCAGGCGTTCCACTCTATTGATTGAACCCCATTTGGTTATGCTGTCCAGGTCGGAATTTAATGTATTCAACATACGTTGTCGTTCCTCTTCTACGGCCGAAGAGCAGGGACGTGAGTTAGGAAACGAATATGAAAAACTGAGGGTACTGTCATCAGCGAAGGAATGGATTGGATTAGAAGTTGCAGACAAGAGGTCATTTATAAAAATGGGGAAGAGAGTCGGAGACAAAACGGAGCCCTAGGGAACACCAGCATTTATATGGTGAATTGCAGACTCAAAGCAGTCCAAAACAACTTATATTAAATGGCTCGCAAGGTAATTTCTAATCCATTGAAGAAGAGACTCATCGATGCCATATGCACGCATTTTCGACAAAAGAGCCTGATGACAAACTCTGTCAAACTTACTTACTTACTTAGATAGCGCTACAGTCCGAGGTGGACCTGGGCCTCAACAAACAAACCTCTCCAGCCAGCTCAGTTACGAGCCAGCTGCCTCCAGTTGCGCACGCCAATTTGGTTGAGGTCCCCCTCCACTTGTTTGCGCCACCTACCACGAGGTTGTCCTCTACTGCATCATCCATCCGGGGTGGATTCGAAGACTTTCTTGGCGGGAACGTTGAGTTCCATCCGCTCTAAATAACCCAGCCATCTTAGTCGCTGCATGTGAACTCTTCTGGTTATGTCGATGTCCTTGTACAGGCCGTATAGTTCGGTATTGTACCTTCTCCTCCACTCACCGTCTATGCAGACGGGACCAAAGATCGCTCGAAGAACTTTTCTCTCGAAATAACCAAGGGCATCCTCATCCGGTTTTGTCAAAGCCCATGCCTCTGTGCCATACAGCAGGACTGTGATGATTAGTGTCTTATAAAGAGTTACCTTAGTAGTTCGAGATAGGGTTACACAATTGCCGTCTTAGCCCATAGAAAGAACGATTGGCAAGAGTAATTCTTCGTGTGATCTTCCTACTGATGTCATTTGCGGAGTTCACCATAGAGCCTAGGTAGACAAAATCCTTTACTACCTCAAAATTATATCTGTCTATTGTGGCGCTCTGCTCAAGACGCCGATGTTGGGTGTCCTTTTTTGTAGACAGCATATATTTTGTTTTGCTTTCATTGACCGCTAGACCCATCTTTCATTACTCGTAAATGCCCCATTGACGGCCCGCTGAGTTCTTACGATTATGTCAATGTCATCGGCATAAACGAGTAGTTGTACAGACTTGTAAAAGATTGTACTTCCGGTGTTGGCTTGTGAGTTTCGTACAATTCTCTCAAATACTATGTTAAAGAGATCGCATGATAGCGCGTCACCTTGTCTAAGACCTTTCCTGTCATCGAACGGTTCGGTGATGTTCTTACCGACTTTGATGGAGCAGCAAGAGTTTTCCATCGTCATTCTGCATAAACGGACGAGCTTGGCAGGGATGCCAAGGCTAGACATGGCTCTGTATACATCGTCTCTATACACGCTATCATAGGCAACTTTGAAATCGAAAACTCTGTCAAATGCCTTAGAAATATCGAGCGCAACCATCTTTTTTCGCCGAAATGGTGGAGAGATTGGTTCCACTTCTCGGTGAGATATGCCATCAAATCATCAGTGGACCTGTTGCTACGGAAACCATTTTGTCGGTCAATGAGCAGTTTCCGTGAATCAAGATATTTCATAAGCTGACGATTTATCAGCGTTTCCATGACCTTGGAAAGAAGGGACGTAAGTGCAATGGGTCGGTAATTGGACGGGGAGGAAGATTCGCATTTATTGGGGACGGGCTGGATAAATGATGTTTTCCATCTTCTCGGAAAGAGCCTAGAAGAGTAGGACACACAGAAAAGCTTACGCAGAGGTTTTGCCAGCGTGGAAGAACACCTCTTCAGAACTATGGGGGAGATACCATCTGGACCAGCGGATTTGTGTATGTTGAGACCTTTGAGTGCTCCTGCAACTGTACGAGTGCGAAAGTGGACTTGTCTCATGGCAAATTTGACGCTCTCAAGTACACGCGGAGACAAAGCACCATCTGGCAGGGTGGAGTTCGCTGCGAAGTGAGCAGCAAGCAGATTGGTTTTGTCTAAAGAGCTGACAGCTGGAATGTCATTGTGAATGAGCGTTGGGATGGCAGGCGAGGCAGAATTTTTAATATTTTTGACGAATGACCAAAAATGTTTACTACCTTTGGGACATTGTAGAATTTTTTGCCTTAATTTTTGGTCATATAAGAATTTTACACGTCGAATATGAGCATTGCAGTCATTTCTGGCTTATTTAAACTTCTTTCGGTTTTCCTCAGATCTGTTGGCCTTATAAGATCGAAAACTTACCTCTTTCAACTAGATAGCCTCTTTGCAGTTCTGGTCAAACCACGAGTTTGCCTTAGGTTTGATGCTGTTTATTCTGTTAGGAATAAAGGCATTCATCCCTAAGAGAATGGTTTCAGTAATCATTTCAGCGGCGGCATCCACGTCGCTATCGAGGAAGTATAACGACTAGTTAAAACTCCTAAAGAAACTATTAAGGCCGTCCCAGTTGCCTTTCTCGTAACGCCATACTTATCTTTTGGGAGTTTTTTTTTTAACTAAGAGGTCAGAGTACGAAAATCTAGCTGATATGATGTTGTGGTCAGACCGGCCTAGAGGCGAGTCCATGATGGGAAAAGAAAAATGGCACTAAGTTATATAAAGGCAGCTTTAGATTGGAAGATTCTTCGACTACCTGTATCTCGCTAAGTGCCAAAACAGCTGGTTTATGGGAATGAGCGTGGGCGTATACGTCAAAGAAATTCGTTCGAAGCCCATGCATTTTTGTATAATCAACCCTAAATTCCCTCATCATTACAACATTAAAACACAAAAAGACACAACCTTGACGCTACTAAGCGAAGCCGTGAAGTGTAGATCCTAAGTATAGTTTTCCACAACAAACTATCCCCGATGTTATGCCCAAACGACAATCAGCTGTGGTCCGCTATTCAGAAAAAACACTTACGGTCCGCTATCCATCAGATGTTACGCCCTCTCAATCATCTGGGGGCGAATCGCGTCTTCAGTGAACGAATAACTCGTCACGTTATTTGTATGTATTTTGTTGCTAGTGCTACCAACAACACAATACAAATTACGTCACCAGTCATACGTAGAGGGAGGACGCGATTCGACCCCTGGTGTGTGAATCCTGTGGAATTTAAGAAGGTTATTCGCTCTTTAATATTTTTTCCCTGAGACCCCCTCAAGTGAGCTGAAGAAGGATTTACCTTAAGCTCGCTGTCTGGCTCTAGCTAGTACCAGACAGGCGCATATTAGTGGTTAGGCTAGGTTAAATAAATTAGGCTAGGTTGGATAAGGGTTTCTTTTTCGGTTGCGACATTGCACTGGTGGAAGCATGTGCTGTGTGGAATATCTAGTCTAGCTGCATGGACTCCTATCGGCCAGTGTCTCGTGGTGATCGCCATTTTTCTGGCGATGTCTTTACGCATTCTGTTTAGGAAGTCGTTTGTTCTTGCCTTGTTGTAGTTGGGTACATCTTTCTAGATATGACAGTTTGTCAGCCTGGTCCATCTGAGGTTGGCTTTTATAAGAAAGTTTTCTCAGTGCAATGTGAAGAAATTCTGCAGGTGAACAGTGGAGGGCTGAACCTTGCCTGGCCAGGTCAGCCTGTTCGTTTCCATGAATGTTACTGTGCACTGGAACACAAATCAGGGTTACCTTGAATTGACCATCTACCGAGATAAGCTCATTTCGGTATTTTTGTATTAGTTTGGAGGATAAAGTATCTGAGGCAATGCATTTGATAGCAGCTTGCCTACCAATGAATATGGATGGTGAACTTTTGCCTTGGCGTTATATTTGTGAACAGTCTGGCTTCAGGATTCACAGATAGAGTAATACCGCCTGGAAAACACTGGTAGTGTCTGGAATTCTATATGATTTTGAAATGTTCAAGGTTTTAGGAAAGACACCTGCACCAATTCCGCAGCTCATCTTTGAACCGTCTGTGAAGATTGTTAGATCTCAAACACCATTCATCTTGCGTCCATCTTGTTATTCTGTTCTTGTGAGAAATTGTACGCGAAACGCTTTGTGAAAATCATCTTAGGAATGATGTAATTTGTTGGAGTATATACGAGCTCTATCGGTGAGTCCAGAATATTACTATGGTCGTAGGGTTTCGCAGTCCAGCACTCAGACACTCTGAGCCTGATCGCGCTATGTGCTGTAATGTTTGCTAAATGCAGATCGGTTGGAGTAGATACGAGCTCTATCGGTATAGAAACCAGAATATTACTATGGTCGTAGGGTTTCGCAGTCCAGCACTCAGACTCTCTGAGCCTGATCGCGCTATGTGCTGTAATGTTTGCTTAATGCAGATCGGTTGGAGTAGATACGAGCTCTATCGGTACAGAGACCAGAACATTACTATGGTCGTAGAGTTTCGCAGTCGAGCACTCAGACTTTCCGAGCCTAATCGCGCTATGTGCTGTAATGTTTGCTAAATGCAGATTGGTTGGAGAAGATACGAGCTCTATCGGTAGAGAAACCAGAATATTACTATGGTTGTAGGGTTTCGCAGTCCAGCACTCAGCGCTTTGTACTGTAATGTTTGTTATGTGAAGGTCTGGGGATAAAAGATTCAGGAAGACCGTTAAAGCATCTGACGAAGTTCACCGTTTAGCGCCGGTGGTGCCTATACATGCTGTTCTTTGTACGTTGCTAAGTTTGGTTATGTTATACTCTTTTCCTAGAGCTGGCTACTACACTTTTTTTTTTTATTATTTGCGCGTACTCAAGGGGTTATGATTATGAATACCCTTAACATAAAAAGATAGACAGAGAGAGAGAGAGAAAGATTGTGAGGGTATCTTTCTTCAACGGCTGAGGTGGGCTCGCTGGCCCCAGGGTCAACCCAAAGGAATACCCTAGACTTTGGGAAAGCGGTACTTTATTTCTTCTATCGGTGGTTAACAATAGTTGTCTTGGAACAATTCAAGTAGGTTTTTTAATTATTAACAATTTTTATACCTAACAATAGAAATGATAAGCTTAACACTATCGTCGTCCTGCGGCTGGTTCTGGTACGGGTCAGGGCTACGCGACTTGTTGTCCGGCTCGGCTCGGTGCGTCGTCTCGAAGGAGTTCCAGTCCGCACTTAGGGCAGGCTTGCGATGACCCAGTCCGCACTTAGGGCAGGCTTAGGAGGGATCCATTCCGCACTTAGGGCAGGCTTGGAAGGTAGCAGTCCGCACTTGGGGCAGGCTTAGGAGGGACCCAGTCCGCACTTAGGGCAGGCTTAGGAGGGATCCAGTCCACACTTAGGGCAGGCTTCGAAGGTAGCAGTCGCACTTAGCGCAGGCTTGCTGTGACCCAGTCCGCACTTAGGGCAGGCTTAGGAGGGATCCAGTCCGCACTTAGGGCAGGCTTGGAAGGTCGCAGTCCGCACTTAGGGCAGGCTTGCTATGCTTAAATCGGGTTGTTTCTCTCAGACGGGGAGAAACCAATCGGACGGGCCGGCTATAACTAGTAGCAGACCCGTGGGTTATTGCCCAATCACCCGGGTGAAGGCAGAGAAAAAGATCGGTGGAAAAGTCCGAAAACTAGTTCCTTGAGAGGCTGTCAAGAGTACACTTGCTTGGTTTGGTACTACCACGCTTGAGCAGACTCCCGAATGCATTTCATGCACTTTCCTTTATGGAAAGATCCTGCAAGACGAGATTTTGAATCAGGAGCTAATGCAGAATTCCCTTCACATTCTCGTGTGCGACCTTTGTATTTTTTTGACATTGCATTTTGCTCCATTTCCTCCGTTTCCTCTTGTTCGACTGAGGATTCGGAGAGTATTAGCGGTTTCGCTAACCGCCAACAGATGGTGGCCTCCGCATTCGGTGTTTAGCGAAGTGTGCGCCGTGTGTGGATGGTCGCTGGTTTGTATTTGGAATATGTCACTTCGTTACAAGATTTAGTGTAGTGGTTTGAAGCTCAGTTGTTTATGCTTTAGAGAAACTCCGGGGTTGGCGTCCAGATAACCGGGGAGATTTTTGTAATTTGTTTGCCTTTGCTTCTCATTCACAGTATTTTTTCTTTCCCGATAACTGATGTCATAGGCAAATCATCATCAACAGAGCGAACAATTTTTCCAGCCACATGACCAAGAAACTGCCAGTGTTATACTTTCGCAGTAGTGATCACACAAGCTTTCGCAATTGATCGGACTGACTTTATATATTTCACGAGAAATAAATAAATGCTTGCTGACATCAAGATTTGAACCATGAATCATTAGTGTGACAATTCACGGCGTTACCACTACACCATTGCCGCCCCGTGTGTGAGGATTGGACATACTATGGCTGTGTACATTCATAAGTCTGTAACTGCCCTGAATAGTGGCTTTTAGATCGAAGTTAAGTCCAAGTCTTCTACTCCGAGGCCTGTGAGAATCTGTGCGATCGTTTGGTGATTGGTCGTCAATTTGTGATCGCTTGCCCAGGTTTGATACAAAGATGTAACAGCTGCTGTACTAGACGTGCTCTGGTGATTTTGGAAGCATGCCTTTCCAAAATTTCCTGAAAGAATCAAACTGTTTGCTTCATTTTATTCTATCTTTATTCATCATCTTCGTATGTCCACATTAACTTATACTTCATTAAATTTATTGCATTTTGTTCTTCTTTTCTTACGATCTCACTAAAACTATACTCCTATGTTAAATAATTAAAACTAAGCTTTTTTATTTATCGTTAAAATGATTCTCAATAAAAAAAATAAAACACAAACTAAAACATGAGAAAAACTGGGAATGGAGCTCGGGATTCAAAGTCTCATCTTTCTCCTAATACACTTTTTTCTTCTTCACCATCATCTTCATCTTGATTGTCTTCTCTTGCGAAACGAAAAGAGAACTAGGCAAGAATACAACTCAGTAAGGATTCATAATTTATATCACATAAAAACAAAATCGGGGATACAATACTACGTCAGGGGCTAAAACAAGGCTTCTTAATGCATTTTTTATCTTAAAACTCAGAAAAAAAAAATTCTATTCTATCTAGGGGCAGTACGGTCCCGGTGCATTCCGACATTTGAATAGCATACTGATCATGCTCTCTAGCTTTCGCGTTCTAGACTCTGTTGCTATAAGGTTACTGTGCAGGTGGTTGACATCCTGTTGTTGCTTTTCCTGTAAAAGATAAGGAATTAGTAAGAGAGAGACTTGGAATTGGTCTGGGTTACCAAAGTGGTCAGTCGGTTCTTCAAAGAATCGACGACATGGTAAGTGGCTTCCAGGGACTTTTGCAGCTCATTTGTGGTGATCCTCTCGTTGGCCAGAGACTTTTCGATTTTGTGTAAACGTGATGACACCTCATTAGAGTCAACTTCATTCTCAAGATCCCGGGCTTCGAAGGCATCATCGTCATGGTTATCTGTGAGGAAAGTCATCTGTTAAGTGGAGGAATTCAATGGGTTTAAAAGGCGCCTACCAATCTTCTTACAACTCTGCTTATCTGATTGCAGCACGAAACCCTCTCTACACTGGCAGTAGAACGATCCCTCTGTGTTGAAGCACAGCTGATCGCATGGTTTCTCCTCCTTGCATTCGTTGATGTCCTTCTCACAGTATTTACCTCCATAGCCCTGGGGGCAACTACACGCATCCGGACTGATGCAAGTTCCACCATTGCGGCAAGTCACACTGCAAATCGCTGAAAAGAGAAGAACACGATGGTGATGAAGAACACGCAACACTACACTACGACGAGGCGCAGTGAAAGTGATTTTAATGATCTTACGTTTGAGGCACGCATTCGACATCTTGGCCATCCGGCCCCAACCGGGACAACAGTCGTAGACCATTTGCTTAGTGGTCTTGTGACGAATGACATCTCGATATGCCGGCTCATGGACGAGCTGGACGCGTGTGCACATCTGATTCGATTGATTCGTCTGCGTCGGACATGGGTGGCTGATGTGCTTCCAAATGGGCCTAGTATATACTTCGACAGACTTTACGGGTACCTGAAGAGTGCGCTGTTGCATGCAGACGTGGCGACTGAAATAAACAAAACTGAATATCATGAGATGGATCTTGATCATTGGAGGCTGGGAGGAGAGTAAGCCAAACGAAATGGATTATTGATTAAAACGGTCTGGACAGACTTAATGTCGGAAATTATTATTAAGACGAAGTGTGGAGCAGAGAAATCGTGAGCTGAGCGCGCGCGCGCACGAACAAGATACATTTGTATCCATTACGGACGTGCCTTGGAAACATTTAATTTAACATGGGAATGAGTGAAATTAAATTGTTGCAAGGTGGAGCGAGCGGGAACATTGAGGTGAACATGGACGACAACGTGTAGACGTGTTGTTGTCATCAGCATCTGTAACGTTGTCGTCGTCGTCGTCGTAGTCGTCGCTTCGTCTGTGAACGACGCCTTGGGGCAGACCATGGAGTAAGTGCAACCTAATTGCATGTTTTGATAAATTAAAGTCGAATGTTATTTTTTGCTTCACTGTGGCAGATCTGTCGTTGATGGTGTTGAAAAACAATTTATGCCTATGGGCGTGACAGGATCGGGAATAGTGAAAAAAATTGATCGGAAGTCTGGCCGGAGTAGGAGAAGGTTATTGAAAGTGAAGTTGATTACTGTCAGAGAGTGAGTTATTTTAGGAAGCACAATTTGTGGGTATGGCTTCCAACGATGTGTGTAGGAAGCAAGGCAATAGTGACTGCATTGAGTGGGGCAGATACTCGTATATCCAAAATAAGGACAAAGAAAGGCGGAATAATTTAAAATTGAAAATGACGGATGGTGCATTTGCTTTAATTTATCTTCATCTGAAATTCAGCAGAATAAAGACGGCGAATAGTTGCATTAATATGAGATGGAATTAGCTCAGCTTAAGTGAATAACTTTTTTAGCATCTTGAAATGCTATACAAATCACAAAAGGATTCTAAACTCCGAGAAGTAAAACAAAAGAACTCAAGAGAATAAATATTCCAGGTGGTCTAGGGAGATATTCACTGCCTCTGTGGATGGTAAGTGGCTCAGGGACACTGTCATCAAGTAGTCCTGTCTCCTTTTTCTTAGGGGCAAGAAAAGACTTAAGCATGATTGGTCAGATGCGCCTGAGCATAAAACAAGGGCAAGCAATGTACACTAAAACACTGTGCTGTACTGGACGTTGAAGGGCCAACCGATAACATTTCATACGATGCCAACGAACGAACTGTAGCAGAAAGAAAAAGAGGCAAAAGTACAGTATCTAAGAGAATGTACGAGGTGATGAGCATAAGATTGACACAAACTCAAACGTCATAAAGTCAAGCAAAGTCAACATAACAAGAGTATGCCCACAAGGGGGATATCTAGGTCTACATATGTATACCTGGACACTAAACTCATCTGGAAGGAACATACAGAAGAAATCACCAGAAAGGTTACTCGTGCTTTCATGATATGTATGTAAGAGCTCAACAGGTACATCTTGCGGATGTAGCGCGTACATCCTAAGATAGATGAGCAATAGTGTGGGCAAAACGTATTGGTCTAATCGCAACGAGGGCAGCAATAGATAAAGTGCGAAGAATGACATGCATTACTGGAGCCATACGAACATGTCCAACCGCAGACGTGAATGTATTTCTGGAACTCACATCTCTACATTTCGTGGCTAAGGAATGAATGAAGATGGCAAGAGAAATTGGAAAGGAGTGCTGCATTGGATCGAAAGAATTTGATGCATTCCACTTCTAGCAATCCCTATGGACAACAGCATTAGAAAATTATACAGCATTAAAAAATTATTATAGATTTTAAAAGGAATTATCTCACGACGCTAAACTTCTGTGGAAATGCCTCCACAAAATTAACGAATTGAGCAGAGACAAAAAGGTAACTCTCTACTTCCGGCCACGTTGGAGTAGAAGTCGATGACGCAGCAGACTCAGTAAGACAAGTGCAGTGGTATACTGGAGATGATCGAAATGCTTTCAGAACTTCTGCTTGATATTTCGCCGAGGTTATGATCCGAAAACAAGGGATCATAACCCTCCCCCTTCACCGCAGTTCTACTGATCCGCCTGTGAACCCCACAGCCTACTTGACCTCAGAAAATACCGGCAGGCCTCCCGATTTTGGATCACTCGGTTACTGAAGCCAATGAAATTCCAATGTTGGCGCATTTGTGTGATCCTGCCTCTCCTGCCTCGCGATGTCTTTGGAACGTTCATTGATATTGCCTTATTAACAGGGTTCAAATGAATCAAAGAAGAGTTTGAACGTGGCAATACCAATTGAGCCGGTCGCGCTCTATCTTTTGTGCGATGATTTCCTTGACGTGAAGTCTTCCACGGATCTTGGAACTTCTTATTCAATCAAGCTTTGCCACTCCTGCTGTCATGCGAAGCATCTTTATTTCAGCTACCGTTAATTTATTCTCATACATTTGTACATTGTCCAACATTGTGAACCGTATGTGACCGCTGGATGTACAACTGCGGTGTAGAGCCTTCCTTTCAACTAAGGGGGAATATTTCAGCCACAGAAGATAGCAGAGGTTTCCCGCCACTTCATCCACCCTACGCTTACACGATGATTGATGTCGTCATCACAGGTTGCTTTGCTATTGATCATAGATCCCAGATATTTACACTTTTCGCACTTGGGAAGCATTGTTCCATTCAAACAAATGTCTGGAATAGGCCTGAGTGTAGGCAGCACAAGTAAATAAATAAATATTTGGCGCAACAGCTCATTAAGTGCCAGGGCCTAGCTTCTCGCAACCACTCATGTTGTGTGCGTTATATTTTTCACACGAATGGAAGGGACCTACAGTTTAATGCCGTATTCGAACGGCGATTTGAGAAGCTTTTTCGAGACAACAATACTCTCGAATGTTTGTCAGCACAAGTACTCCGTCTTTTTCGAACTAATGCGATACCCATTTCCCTCCAAAACGTCCACCCACACATCAAGTGCTCGTTGCAGGGATGTAGGATCGTCACTTATGATGGTTCCATCGTTAGCAAAGAATAATTGGAGTAGTTCGGGGTCTATCACTTTACCTTTAAGCAGATAGTCAAGGACTGTAGTAAAGAGCAAAGGGCTTTAGACGCTTCCCTGGTGCACCCCGACTTTGATTGGGAACTCTTCGGTTACTCCAGCATCTAACTCTAGTCTTTGCTCTTTCGTACCTGTCTATGATCATCTCTACATAGGTTTCTGGAACCCCTCGATGCCTTAGTGCCACAAATATCAGATCTTTTAGTTGTCTGTCGAATGCCATTTCAAAGTCAACCAATGCAATATGCAAATCCTTTAAGAAATCACGACGATTGTGATCCTTATACTTTAGATTGCATCTGTGGTTGATTTACCCACGACAAACCCGCACCGATCATCAGATAGCCGCATTAGTTTTCGCAGCCCCTTCCTTTTGTACACAGGGAGAAGGTTCCCCCCATTGATTTGCTATTGGACCACTTCTCATAAATTTGGAGATGAGAATTCTCAGAACCCGATGTCTCCCATTTTTTTCCAGAAATCAGAGGGCATCTCGTCAACCGCTTTTCGTTTTTTGGAGTATTTGACCGCCTCACTAATTTCTTCGACTGTAATGTCGAGTATTGTTATTGTTCACAGTTAGGGGTGGCTTTTGGAAAGTATACGTATAGCTAGAGAAACTGTTCATTCAAAAGTCGTTCATAATACTGCCGCCTCCTCTGCAGAATTTCATCTTCATCCACAAAAAGCTGGTCATGAGCATTTTTAATAAACGTTGGCGAACGAATCTCCTGAGCATTCCTCCTTCTTTGTGCGGCTATTTTAAAGATGGTTGCGCTCTTGTTCATGTTGTGTCTTCGCAGTTCCTGGATAGCCTGATTTGCATCAGCAACCGGGGAAGATATTTTCTCCAGCTCTCGATACAGGCCCTCTGTATTCTCTGCTTGAAGTTGGGCGCACTTCTCCTTGGCTTTTTTCTTGCAAAATCTGTATTCCACTTCGAGGTGAGCTTTTTCGTTTCCATTTTTTGTGGGGTACTTTAAAAGCCTTAGCTTAATCACTCTATCACCATGTTTCTTTGGCGTATTGGTGATGGCTTTTTAAAGTTCCTAGCAGTGATTTGGCCTTCTTTACACAAGTTCGCTGAAGGGAATCCCACATATATCTGCACTCTTCATCTTTAGCTCTGTTGATGGTGTGAGAGAAGTAATTTTTCATCACGAAAACAAAAACCTCGCCTTTTTTGTTTGTCCAGATTGTACCACTTGATTTCCCCGGAGACCCATGTTTGTTTGCTTTTCTTCGGTGTCTCCATAAAAGATTCTGTTTGTAGGAGACGGTGCTGCTGAGCGATCGCCTCTCCCAGAATCACTTTAAGTTTTTTTTGGGATAGGAAACCCTCGACTGGACCACTCAGACGCAACTGGTCCATTGTACTACCAGAAAGTAAACCCTGATTTACCCATTTTATTGAGGTTTCCTTATCTTTCTAAGAATGCCAAGCAAGTACTTCAGTGATGAGGAGCTGACAGTACCAGCACTCATCACATCACCACCGAGGATCTGCCACCTGATACGGGCAAAGGCCGGACGCTCACAGAGATAAAGTTCCGCGGTGTCGTCGCTCTCTTCCCAAGTGTCACAGATTGTAGTGGGACCTAACCTAACCTAAGCCCAGCACGTTAAGGTACTTGGCGAAAGCAAAGTGGCCTGTCAAGATGCCAATAAGTTGTCTATAGTCTTTTCTGAGAGACAGCAAAAATGCCGCTGATTTCTTACAGACGCCCGGGAGCATTCGTTTAGTCAACCTGCATCTTGGAGAGTCATGCCACACACAATTGTGCTCGTGAGAGACCCAATCGTCAATGGAAGCCCTAACCGAGGACGTAGGCAAACCTAACACGGGTTCGGGACCTGAGAATCCTCTGACCCTTGTCTAGCAATCTCATTGGAGATCTCGTTCCCCAAGATCCCAGTGTGACCTGGGACCCAGATAAAAGACAGCGAACTCAGCCTTGCGACCGAGTTCAGCGGGCTTTTGGTTTCACTAACTATTTTGGAAGTGGTTAAAGGGTTAAGTAAGGCCTTAAGCGCAGCCTGACTGTCACTACAGACATAAATACTACGGCCCTTCCACATATTCTTCACAACATACTACCTTGATCAAAAAGTTTCCGGAATTTATTCAGAAAATTAAAAATACAAGTTTATTCATCTAAATCTATATTGTCCCCTTCAAAGTAATCCCCATCGACTGCAACACACTTATGCCAGCGCTTGAGCCAATCTTCGAAACATTTTTTATATTCGGTTTTCGATATGTCCATCAGTGCTTCCTGCGATTTTTCCGTTACTTCCTCTCGGCTGCTGAAACGCGTTCCCCGTAATGGTTTTTTAACTCAATTGAACAGAAAGAAGTCACAGGGAGCCAAATCAGGTGAATTCGGTGGCTGTTGGATGGTATTTGTTGCATTTCTCGTCAAAAAATTACGAATAATGATGGCACTGTGCGACGGTGCGTTATCATGGTGCAAAATCCACGAGTTTTCTGCCCACAATTCTGGCTCTTTTGGCGAATTGCTTCACGCAAACGTCTCATAACGCCCAAATAATACTCTTTGTTTACTGTCTGGCCTTCTGGCAAAAATTCATGATGCACTACACCGTTGTAATCAATGAAAACCGTGAGCATTGCCTTCTTTTTTGACTGAAAACGTCTGCCACTGCGTTCATCATCTCCGATTGACTCACGACCACTTTTGAACCGCTCGTGCCACTGGTAAACGACCGTTTTCTTTCGAGAATCGTTGCCGAAACACTTTTCCAACATTTCCAACGATCGCGCACCATTAAATCCGTTTTTTACGCAAAATTTAATACAAGTTCGTTGTTGCAAATTTAAATCCCTTTCTAAAAAATCGCCAGCACACACAGAGATAGATGTACTCTTGGCTACGTAACTTTTGCAAATGTCAAGCTATGATGCTAAGATTAAGAGGGAATATCAACAACAGATGTACCAACTTAACAAAAAAAACAGAACTCAAACCGGAACGATGGGAGCCCCACACGGTTTTTATTCCGGGAACTTTTTGATCAAGGTGGTAGTTCATGGCCATCAGGATTGCGTAAAATTCTACTTGGAATGCAGATGCATATGTGCCGAACGAGACAGGAAGTCAAATGTTGTCGACTTCCACGAGGACACCAGCTCCATATCCTTGACTGGTTTTGGAACCGTCGGTGAAAATATGACTACACTCCATTCCTCGCTCAGAATCTGGCTGAAGCCAGTCCTGAACACAAGGAAAGTCGATTCTGAATTTGCGCATCAGCTGAAGTTCTGGTGTCATTGCATCAGACGGCATATCCATAAGACCGGAGTCGTAAGATAAGTGTCGCACAAGATCATCAAAATTCCAGTGTGGAGTATACCAAAAACCACTCCGCCTAAGACGATGGATGGCGTTGATAGTGCAGCCCATGATATAAGTATCAAGAGAAGGTAAGTTCAGCAAAGCATCTAGCATTCTTTGGAGTTTGGCCCAAAAGGCAACCACAAATTTAAGCGAGAGCCCCTTCCACCAAATAATCGACGCATATACGAGGATTGGTGTTATCATAGCCGTGTAGATCCAGAGAACGTTATTCAATGACAAGCCTCATATCTTACCAAAACCACCCTTACACTGCCAGAAGATTGAGAGATTGAGTTTCTTATCTAAAATCACTCCTAGATATTTGGCTTCATTGGAAATGCGGGTAGCGATGCATTTCAACACTTTAGCGGGGCATCATATTTCTTCACAAGTCCTGAACCTTTCTCTTAAAATATCTTATCAGGACACAGACCCAATTCAAGTTCAACTCAATCTGGACTTAAAGTTCAGGCAAGAAATGCTCCAGGTATGTTTCCTGCCCGGAAACTGAAGAAAGCTAAGTTTCTTGCGGATGAGGGCAGGAACAACCTAAAAATTCTAATTGGTGTCATCAGTTGCCACTGTCTCCTAAAGAAGCATCTTCATATAATCAAACTGTCATCGTACCCCATTTGTAGACTCTGTCTGGAAAGCGATGAGACTTCTATCCTTGTACTCGTAATCGCAGAATGCCTCCACTTTTATCCAAGTCAGGAAGCAGACGATCTTTTTTACCGACCTTCTTCAGTGGTATACACCAAGAGAAACCTTTAAACTCCCTGACAACATTTGGAGTCAATCATATGCTCTTCTTCTCCCACTGTAACGTTATCTACTTCTGTACTTACTCTTCCTAACCTAAGTGAAAGCAAGAAATTCTCCAAAGTAGAGGGATTTTTAAAGTCATAATTCTCGAATCATAAAAACCTCCACAAATTTCAATTACACGTCTATATGCGGTGTGTTAACAGGCTACAATGTCATCGCGACCCATTTCGACATTTACAAGGATTATTCTCAGTTCGTAATTAGAATCAACTCCTGTGTAGCCATCACCTTATTTCCCTAATAATTTATACGATAATGCTTAACTGCTCATTAGGCTGAGTAAGACTGCGCGTCTAAAGCCATGGGCGAGGACATAACAACCGACATGATATGACCACCATCGCCATCGTCGTCATCGTGTCGTCAGCATACCAGTAATGCACGAGTCCCAGCGTAAGGATTTGTAATTTGTTTATGGCCTTCATGCCTTCATATACGGTACACATACCGTTCGCCTAGTGGCACTCGTTTATGATATCATTGCATAAACTGGTTGCCGGCGCAAGGCAATGGTGGATGCCACCACCACCGCCACCACCATCACCAGCACTTGGCCAGTCCAGGAGTATCGGTGGTAGCGCGAGCGGTGTTTTAATTAAATGATTGCCGACCGCTTTTGCATATATGCGAGCGCAAGTGGAATAATTTATGAACACCACTCATGCACGTAAGTCCTGATCGAAACAGGTTGCAGTTATTCGCTGAATGCGACCCCAGGGTATGATAAAAGAGTGCTCGCGGTGCGGTGATTAATTCTCTCCTCACTTTGTTCACAATCATCGAAAAGGAATCCAGGTGTAGCAGTGGAAGCTGTGCCTGTGTGTGAAGACCCACATAATTCGCAAGATTGATATTCCCGGAATCACATCTCGATAAAGCCGGAGAATTAATATGCCACTCGGGGAAAACAAGGTACATAAGCCGAAATCTGATGGCGCGAGTTCGAAAGTCACCGGGCATATACACTAAATTCACTTCACAGATACCGAACATAAAAAGTTTGCATAAAATAAGAAAAAGTGTCCAAATGCTCGGCGGATGTCCCCAATACCCCATCCCCCGCAGTGAGTTATGCAACGAGCAATAAAATCAATGACCAACTGGCCGCAACCGAAATAGCACCACTGAGAGGCTTTAAAAGTCAAAAGTCGTCGCTAAGCGGGCGACCAACGCCCCATTTTGGGTCGTGCACCTTGTTGAGCTATGTGCGGTTTGGATGCTTTTTTTTTTTCTTTTTTTCTTAAATAATTAATTAAGATGTTATCCAATCGGAGATACTGAGACTCTCGTGGACCGATATTGGTCATATATCATTTATTTTGTTTCATTTCATCTGTCGTGGGGCGGAATGTTGCACTTGGAGTTGGTACAAGTTTCTCGAGATCTTGTGTGTGTCGTGTGACCGAATTCTTATCATTTGCACTTATCGGTCGAGACAACATTTCTGTTAAATGCCAGACGAATTCAGATGTATGGTATGTTTGTTGTACTTGATTGTAGTAATTATTGTATTAGGTTGTTGCACGTGAAATGACCGTTTTCGCAGATCGGGAACATTGGTGACGTTTGACAAACCTGATCACTTTCAACATTTGTGTGATCAGCAAACTTGAAATAATGGATAAGAGCCAATTACGGACAATATTTGGGCATAATGCATCAGAAGCAACCGAAACATCAACACGACATTTGGAGAAAGCACAACTAGTGAAGCAACAAATAGGCGTTGGTTTGACGAATTTCGTTAAGGAGATGTAAACTTTAAAAATGAGCCTCGTGGTCACTATGAAGCGGCCATAGACAACGACGAGCTAGGGTTTTTGGTGGAATCCGATGGACGGAACAACTAGGCGTTCACTATTCAAAAGCTACTCGATGTTTGAAACCAATAACTGCGCTAGATAGCTGAGTTCAATATAAATTGACAGAACGGAGCCAGCCACTCCAATTGGAAGTTTGTTCTTCACTACTTGCTTGAAGCTAAAATGACTCATTTTTGCATAGAACTGTTACGTCTGATGAAAATTCTATGACAATCGTCGATGATTTGCGCAGTGATGAAGTACCAATACACGTGTCAAAGCCAAGACTTCACCCCAAAAAGGTTATGGTATCGGTTTGGTGGTCTGCAGCAGGTTTTATTATCTATGCCTCCCTAAAACCTGGTGAAACATTACATGCAGAGAAGTACTGCTTGGAACTCCAACACAAGCATGAGAAATTGGTGTTTTACGATGGTTAACAGTCATGGGGTTATACTGCTCTATGGTAACGCGAAGCCTCACGTATCACATACAACCGTGCAAAAGTTATAATAATAATATCTTAAGAATTTGCTGACCCAATCGTATCTCTAACGTACGCCTTTACGAAGAGAACAGGCCAGGAACCAATAGGCACAATCATCCAACGACGGAAGTGGCAGTGGATTTGTCACACGTTCCGAAAGGGTGACAGTTCCATAGCGAACCATGCTATGCAATGGAACCCTTTAACGCAGGATGGCAGAAGACCTGGCGGGCCGAAGAGAACATGGCGCAGAACACTCGAGAAGGAGGCACGGCAGTTGGGGAGAGCTGAGACACATTGCCAAAAGATGGCGCGTAGTCGTAGTAGAGGCCCTAGGACCCACAAGGGGATACAGGACATACATAAGTAAAGAAAGCCAGTGCAAAAGTTACATCAACTACAGTGTGGGCGCCGTGGCGTAAGTGGTTAGTGTGTCGGATCACTACGCATGAGGTTCCAAGTTCGAATCCCAGAAAATACCAAAAAGTTTTTTCACGGTCCCACCTCTCTCGAACGTCTGACAAACATCCGAGAGTATTGTTGTCACGAAAAAGCTTCCCAAATCGCCGTTCGGATTCGGCATTAAACTGTAGGTCCCTTCCACTTGTGTGAAAAATATAACGCACACAACATGAGTGGTCGCGAGAAGCTAGGCCCTGGCACTTTAAAGAGCTGTTGCGCCAAATATTTGTTGTTTTTTTTTAGTGTAAAACTCACATACCTTATTCCCCAGACCTTTCCCTAATGGATTATAATTTCTGTATGCACCTGGTTAAGTTTGTTGCGGAGGAAACATATAGAGACGAAACAGCCTTCAACAGTGCCTTGGAAGACTTCATTGTTGGAATAGCGTCGGAATATAACATAGAATGAAGTAGCATGCATCAGAATTGGGAGCTGATTTGACGAAATTTCCTTTCAGTTTCAAGATCTCGGAACTAATTTGACTCCTCTTGTTATTGCAAAAATGTTCAGTTTGAAAACAATATTGAAGTATCCACGGAGCAAGTTTTAGACGAGGAACCAGGCAAATTCATAATTAAAGAGTATAAACTTAGCTTAAGCATTGCAGATTGTTGTTAGAGGTGGGGTTAGCTCGCCTTATCACTGCGGCCACATTGGGTCTATTGGTCCTAGACATTTTTGGCGACCTCGAATATGTGACCATCGAAGATGGTTAACGATGCACATACCGAGAATGGCAAGCTTTTCGGATTCAGCGATGCAAGTATTATTCAAGGATAATGGTTGAGGGTCTTGGTTTCGCTTAAGAGACAGAAGACAGCTTTTTGTTCTGGATGCATTAAATTCCACTCTATTAGTTGAACCCCATTTGGTCATGATGTCCAGGTCGGAATTTAACGTGCTTAACATACGTTGACATACCTCTTCTATGGCCGAAGAGCAGGGACGTGAGTTAGGGAACGAATATGAAAAACTAAGGGTACTGTCATCAGCGAAGGAATAGATTGGATTAGAAGTGGCAGACAAGAGGTCATTTATGAAAATGAGAAAGAGAGTCGGAGACAAAACGGAGCCTTGGGGAACACCAGCATTTATATGATGAATTGCAGGCCGTCCAAGACAACCTGTATTGAACGGCCCGAAAGGTAATTTCTAATCCATTGAAGAAGAGACTCATCGGTGCCATATGCATGCATTTTCGAGAAAAGAGCCAGATGCTCCGTCAAATGCCGTGGATATATCGAGCGCAACAATCTTTGTTTATCTTTGGTTCCACTTCTCGGTAAGATATGTCATCAAATCATCAGTGTACCTGTTGCTACAAAAACCATACTGCCGGTCATTGAGGAGTTTTCGTGAATCAAGGTATTTTATAAGCTGACGATCTATTAGCGTTACCATGACCTTGGAAAGAAGGGACGTAAGTGCAATGGGTCGGTAATTGGACGGGGAGGAAGATTCGCCTTTTTTGGGGACGGGCTGGACAAATTATGTTTTCCATCTTCTCGGAAAGAGCCCAGAAGAGTAGTACAAACAGAAAAGCTTACGCAGAGGTTTTGCCAGCGTGGAAGAACACCTGTTCAGAGCTATGGGGGAGATACCATCTGCACCAATGGATTTATATGTGTTAAGTCCTTTGAGTACTCCTGCAACTGTACGAGTGCGAATATGGCTCGACCCATGGAAAATTCGAGGCTCTCAAGTACAGGCGGAGTAAACGCACAACATGTATCTGGCACGGGTGGAGTTCGCTGCAAAGTGAGTAGCAAACAGATTATCTTTGTCTAAGGAGCTGACAGCTCGAATGTTATGAAATGAATGTTGCTTGAAATTAATAAATGTCAAAAGGCACTTCGGATAAACATCAAGGCATTGGCTACAGGAGGAAGGCTTAAAAGTCGTAAAAGTGGACTAGGTTGAACAGTGGAAAGGGTTTTTCATTACGATTTAAAATCGTCTATTTGCCGATGATCTGTTCTTCAATTGCATTTAGCAATTTTCCAAGTCCACGTCATAACTTCAAGCGCAGAAAAGAACTGTCGTGATCAAGACAGTAAAACAATATTGTGACAGGATTTGAAGATATTTCCCCAGAGGAAGAGGACTGAATGTCGACAGATCTTCTGTGCCCTTTTTTAGAAAAAATTTATTCCAAAAATTACATATATTGAAAGGTGGCAAAATGGAAGTGATCGTTATCGATTAACATATGGACACGCACCAGAAAACATATATTTGGAATGAAGCCCACCCAGTGGGCACCGTGTCGCAAGTGGTTAGTGTGTCTTACCACTGCGAGTGAGGTTCCAAGTTCGAATCCCAGAAAACCAAATAAGCTTTTCACGGTCCCATCTCTCGCTAACGTCTGACAAACATCCGAGAGTGCTGTTGTCACAAAAAAGCTTCTTAAAACGCCCTTCGAATACAGTACTAAACTGTAGGTCCCTTCCATTCGTGTCAAAAATATAACGCTCACAACACGAGTGGTTGCGAGAAGCTGGGCCCTGGCGCTTAAAAAGCTATTGCACCAAATATACTCGTATATGCTACATATGTGTATATAGTGCTGACTCCACTCCAGTTTCTCTTTCGTTAATCTTATCAACACCTTAAGGGGTTATCATTAAGTACACCAATTGCCATTTTTTTTTTTTTTATAATTTGCGCGCACTCAAAGGGTTATGAATACCTTTAACATGTTTACACACAGTGCGGGCGTTGGAAATGATGGATAGAGAGAGAGAGAGAAAGATTTTTAGTGTAGTGGTTCTTGAAGCTCAGTTGTTTATACTTCAGCTATTCTCCGGGGGTGGCGTCCAGATGACTGGGGAGATTTTCTTGTTATTATTGTCATTGCTTCTGATTCACAGTACTTTTTTCCCGATAATCGATGTCAAGGGCAAATCATCATCAACAGAGCGAACAATTTTTCCAGCCACATGACCAAGCTACTGCCAGTGTTATGCCTTCGCAGTAGTGTTCATAGAAGCTGTTGCAAATGATCGAACTGACTTTATATATTTCATGAGAAATAAATAAATGCTTGCTGACATCAAGATTTGAACCATGAACCATTAGCGTGGCAATTGACGACGTTACCACTACACCATTGCCACCCCCATGCTTAGCCATTTCACATGCTTTTCATTGGCTTGCAAAAAAATGAGCGAAAACCTTTTCCCCTTCGCATCGGAGGTGAAAGTTCTGGAAGCTGAATTTAAACAACACCGAAAGACAATTATTAGCTTTAGGCAGCTCACCCGCTCAAATAAGATTTGTTGGGCAACTGGGAGTTAAAAGTTTTAGTATCTAGTATTCTAGTAAAGTAGTATCTCTTCTACCTTAATCGTAGAATAGTTACGAAATACTGGAGCGGGATTTGAAAGGTTCTATCTAATCGACTCTTCCGCTCCAACGTCAAATCAGTACTGCGATATGGGTGAAGTACATGGAATGTGAATACCACTCTCACTCTCAAGCAATTGGGGTGGCAAGGCTGTATTCATAACCCCTTGAGTACGAGCAAATTAAAAAGCTATACATTTTCGTACACAGATGCCTTCGCATCAACTTAAGGCATCTGTGGTCCAATTGTATCTCTAATGAACAGCATTACCAAAGATCGGGTCAGGAAAGTGCCAGTGAATTGGTCAAAATACGCTATGCAGTGGAATCCACTTACCCAGTTAGGAAGAAGGGCGGTCTAATATCTCACACTTCATATACCACATTCCTTAATTTTGGTATTGATACAAGTGTAAACCCAATAATCGTAATTTAAAATCGTAAATCGATTTCAATTTGATTTCAGTCAGGGAGAAAAGGGGGTAGCCCTAAGGAAACGTGGAGCAGAACAGTTGAGGAGGAATTGAGGCCTTTAGGTATGAGCTGGAGAAAGAGCACAAACGCACTGCAGTGCTGTGAACAAGATGGCGCGCAGGCGTTGTATAGATGTAAGAAGTAGATGCAGAAGGGAGTACCTAGATGTACTGTACTGTACAGATTACAAACATGTGTACAGATATGGCTGCAAAATTCTTCATTCATTTGCATCCCTACTGACAGTGAAGGTAAGCTCACTACAACTTCGATTGCAACGAATTTAAACAGAAGTCGCATAACCCATAAGGTTTATCCCGAAAATATCAATATACATTTTCATGGGCTAGTTCACCTAATCACTTATTATGGTTTGAACCACATTTGGACTATCTCTTGAACTTCTTTGCCTCTTCTTTTCTTTTCTTATGGAAAGTCGATTCAAATTTCACTTAAGTACCATGACGTCCCATAATGTCACACTAATTCCAGTATCATTAAGGTAAGAGGAACCCTAACTAATTCTCCTAATCGGGAAATTCCCAATCAACATCTCCAATGCAGCCACCAAATGGGCCTCTAAACAAATGCCTAACATTTGAATTCTATGCCGACGTCCGTTTAATGGTTCCGCTTTTATGACCGCATACACCCACTTCCAGTGTTCCGAAACGAAAAAAAAAAGTCTCCCTGGAACATTGAAGCGACATCAGCTAGCATGTCGTGCATCTTGTAATTGGTCTTGCAGCAGAAAATAATGGGCTCACTTTACATTCTAGGCTCTTGTAGGAGAACCTACAATTTTCTTCGGAAATGGCTTACACACATTTCCTTCTGACAAGGAACGCAGCCGCG
Source organism: Brachypalpus laphriformis (assembly GCA_945910035.1). NCBI lineage: Eukaryota > Metazoa > Arthropoda > Insecta > Diptera > Syrphidae > Brachypalpus > Brachypalpus laphriformis. Next base: position 45,452,457 of record OX246756.1, read on the forward strand.
CGTGCCTCAAAGAGACTCCCAGCAGCGCGTACGACTGGCTCGCTGCTCTATATGGCATTCCAGCGTCTTCATTTCAATTACATTCGTGTAAATTATTATGGCAGTCGGATGTGGTCCTGATGAAGTTGTACCGCGCGCTGCCTGTGTTTGGGTAATTATCAAATTGAGCCGACATGCAGAAATGATGTTCGTATTAATCAGCCAGGAGTGATTCATGGCGAGATTCACAGTTTTATTGCATTAGCATGCATCGAATGGATTGTTGGTTCCAAAAGATGGCCTCATTCCGATTGAAAGAGTAAAAGACTGACCCAAACGGTAATCAAAGTGACACCTTTTATTCTTAGGATGTCACTGTGCAGAGGAACCCAAATAAACAGACGACAGGTAATCTGAAGTAAGACGAGATTTTGTGGTCTCAGATTGAGGAGACAGACGACGCGACTGGTTCTTGGCTTTTGTGCCTTTTTTTAATTATTCATTGTGACGGATGGATGGAGATAGTGAGTAAGGTGCAGAGGAGATTGGATTTTTTTCTGGAGCTTAAAGGTTTGTTTGTGCCCTACCTGCCAGGCTTAGTCATTCGTAAGTGGGCTTACAAGCCTCAACAAGTTGTTGAGGAAAATGAGAACATAAAACGTGCGGAGTAAACAATTTAAATTAAGCAATGAGTATGGATGTGGGACGTGCCTTGAGCACGTCGACAAGCAAATGCGAAATTAAGATGCTAATTGAATGTCAGAATTATAAATTTGAACAAGGAGAAGAAAGAAATGTGGCGAATGGAGCAGACATTCAGATTTGGTTATTTTTTATGGCCACTCAGTGCGAATACCAAAGAAAATTAGTGGTTAAAGTGTATGTCAATAATTTGTGGGTAAAGATCATTGACTGTAGAATAGATTTTGGTGCATTCTAGTCTGTGTATACCGGAACTTACCACCGGCAATGTAATGCTCCTGATCGAATTTGGAGCTGAGAGCTTGGGCACTTTTGTCATCTTTGCCAAACTTATCCGTCTCTGCAAGATGACAAAGGAGAACCCTCGCTGCTCCATCAAGGTCGGTAATAACTTCACCGAGACCTTTGATGTCAAAATTGGTTTTAGACAAAGTGACGCGCTGTCATGTGACATCTTTAATATTGTATTGTAGTTGACCGGATTGTGCGGAACTCACAAGCCAACACCGGAGGCACAATCTATCAAAAGTCTGTACAACTGCTTGCGTACGCCGACGATATTGACATAATTAGAAGAACTCAGTGGGCTGTCACTAGTACGTTTGCAAGCATTGAAGCAGAATCGGCCAAAATGGGTTTAGCGATAAACGAGGGTAAAACCAAGTATTGTACATATGTATATGCAGTCAACAAGAAGATATAACCAACACCGACGAATTGGATAGAACGTCACATCGGGCAGCTACAACTTCGAGTTAGGGACTTTGTTTACCCTCTGCTATTAATTCTGAAAACGGCACCAGCACAGAAACCAAACGAAGAATAACTCTTGCTAATCGCTACTTTTTTGGGAAAATAAGGCAACTCAACAGTAAAGCCCTATCTCGAAGAACTAAGGAGACTCTATATAAGACCTTGATCATCTCAGTCCTATTTTATGGCCCTGAAACATGTAATTTATTAAAGGCGGATGAAGACATCCTTGGTCGCTTCGAGAGAAAAATTCTTCGTAAGTTCAAGGAGACTTCAACTTACTTGGAGTGTGCAACTGTAGGCAATAAGCTAAAGACGGAGCTAAATAGAGAGGCTTGTTGGTTGAGACTCAGGTTCACCCCGAACTGTAGCGTCACTTAAGTAAGTAAACATCTTGTGCCTAAGATTTAAGGCCACCCCGTATTGTGGCCTCAAATCTTACGCACAAAAGTCTGCACTTCGTACAACTTCATTCCAGGAGTTACTCGTAGCAATTTTTTCTTGGTTGTGCCTTGCCTTGCAAGCAGAAGCATCTAACGGCTAAGGGGAAACTCTGGAAGAGTGGATTGAGTGATAAGCTGCAATGCCACAACAGAACGACCTTTATACAGATCGATGAAAAACCGATGAGAAAACGGGCTTAGGTATTCAATTTCAGGAGCTAAATCTACAAATCTCCCTACGTCTTCGGAACAGTTGTAGTGTGTACCAGGCAGAGGTTCTACCTGCACTTGAAGCTGCGGATTTACTTCAAACGTAATTAATATTTAACAAGGAAATAGCTAACTATGTTGACATCCAGGCTGTGCTTAAGGGACTACTCAATAATCAATGCATTATGCAGGGTACCTGGGCGCCGCGGTATAGAGGGAAATGAAATGGCCGGAGACCTGGCTAGAAAAGGCGAGACTGTAGAAAAGGAACTGTTTTAAATAAAACCATGAAAACGATTGGTTTTAGATGGATAGGCATAGAGGGGCATAGAGCAACTTCGGCTCTTTGGTCGATAAAAAAATAAAATGCAACGAGTTTGAGATATACCGTACATTAAGAGATTTGGCCAACCCAGGCTCCGGTGTTAACTCTGGGAAGGTAGTCAGTGCAGAGCTCAATACCAAGAGCGGAATAATCTTTGAGTCCCTGGTATAGTAAACTAAAAAAATGGTACAAGCAGATAGGTTTACCTTCATAGCATAAGCAAGCTAACAAATAGTAACGTTGACTAATAATATTTAAAAAGAGGTTGAGCAATTTTAGAACTGGGCGGGAATGAATTCTAAAATAGGCTTCTAGCACCTGGAAAAACTGTGAGCTGTATCTCTGGTTATCTCTAGTCATTCCAATTTACGAAACTTCACTGTCCTTTGGTTTTTTTGCCGGGATAGAAAACGCTCAACTGGAGCACTCAGATGCAGCTGGTCCATTGTACTACCAGATAGGAAAATCTAGTTTACCGATTTTACTGGAATTTCCAGTAGTAGCCCTAGACTGCCATTCGTCTTTTGCGGAGATGCCGGAGCAGTTTATTATTCACCTCTGTTGGGTGCCGGGGCATAGGGATATTCCGGGGAATTGTTAGGCGGACGAACTCGCCAGAATAGGAACAACTGCACCCAACCTTGCAGACAAGGATAATCTAGGTCTACCAATCGCTACTTGTAAATCTCAATTCAAGCTAGATGCAATCGAAAGAACAAATCTTAGGTGGACAAGTGGTACAACATGTCTAGCGACTAAGCACTTTTGGCACAAGTTGGATCTGAAACGCTCTAAGAAATTGATCTCTCTCAATCGATTGCATATTGGCTTTATTATAGATGCAATTACAGGACACTGTCTAATAGGCAAGCATGCAACAAGGCTTGGCGTATATTCAAATAATTTTTGCTGCATGGACGAAGAAGAGGAAGAAACAATTCCTCACCTTCTTTGTGCATGTCCAGCTCTCCCCCATAGAAGGAAGCTTCAACTAGGAGCTTTCTATTTTAACGATTTAGGCGATCTGATAGATTTAGACATCAGGAGACTTCTTCGCTTCATCAGAAGCTCTAATTCGTTCTAACGAGTAGGTTTGGATTACATGATCCATCGTGGTACTACAACGGACCTTTTTTGGTCTATGTATGTTGGCGCAAGCTGGCAGCCACTTCAACCTAACCTAATCTATTGGAATTTCCTTGTCTTTCTAAGAAATCCAAGCAAGCATTCCAGTTATGAGGAGCTTACAGCACCAGCACTCACCACATCAGCACCGAGGATCTGGGACCTGATACGAGCAAAGGTCGGACACTCACAGAGATAATGTTCCGCAGTGTCGTCGCTCTCTCCACAAGCGTCCGAGATTGTAGTGTCACTTAAGCCCAACACTTGGCGAAAGCGAAGTGACTTGTCAAGACGCCAATAAATTGTCTGCAATCTTTTCTGTTGAGAGGCATCGAGAATGCCGCTAATTTTTTACAGACACCCGGAAGCATTCGTTTAGTCAATCTGCATCCCAGAGAGTTATGCCACACACAATTGTGTTCGTAAGAGAGCCAATCATCAATGGATGCCCTAACCGAGGACGCAAGGTGACCCAACGCGGATTCGGGACCTGAGAAGGCCTTCTCTGATCCTTGTCTAGCTCGTTCCCTAAGATCTCAGTATGACATGGGACCCAGTCAAATAGTTTTTGGTTTCACGAACTATTTTGGAAGTGGTTAAAGTGTTAAGCAAGGCCATAAGCCCATTCTGACTGTCACTACACACACAAATACTACGGACCTTCCACCTATTCTTCACAACATAGTTCATGGCCATTAGAATTACATACGTTATATAAGACGATGGATGGCGTTGATAGTGCAGCCTAAGTCTCAAGAGGAGCTAAGTTCAGCAAAGCAGAGCCAGGCGTACTCGGAAAAGCTCCGATGCAGCCGAGCTTGTCCTTTGCTACCCATGTCCTTTATTACATGGCTCTGCTTATTTCTAGACACCTTCTTACTGGTAATTCCTAGATTAGGTATCTGTTAACGACTCAACGAGAATTAATGCCATTAATCAATCGATTGATTGAACAGCTCACTAATACAAGGCCCGATGGCTTCGGTTATATTGACGTCATCTGCTTCACCTTACCGTCTTATCGACCTTAAAAATGTCAAAGTTTGTAACTATTTTACGAAACAAACAAATATGTACTTAATCATAAATCAGCAGCAAGAAACGCCAGCTAGACTCGGACAAGCAATCAAAGGTCAAGCAAGTTAAGGCTTGTGGCAGCTGGGAGGTAGTGCCTTGAAAGACATCGTCTAAGAGTAATGAATATTAACGTCCGATACCTGACGTGCGTTAAGTACTTTGACATGATCTTGACTTCGTTTTGAGCAAGGGCTATAAATCTATTTGAGACAAAAAAACGTCCAACTAATACCCGCTTAAATTGTAATTTTGTGATAGACTTTGCGTTCAAATGATGTTCCACCTGCCTTCGGCACAGGGACGTTGAACGCTTTACCGTAAATAATTTCCTCTGTAAAAGATACATGGCTGTAATTTATTTTAAAACCAACTACAGAACCACAAAGTGCAATTTTCCCAGCGGGAGATTTGGTTAGAACAAATGCAATGGTATGTTCTGGGGTTCTAGACCCCACACAATTATGGGCACGTCATAAATATCCAAGGTAAATCATTTCCTTTCAGTCCATTTTAATGACAGTGCGCATTTTATGTCAAATTCAAAATCCATTCAGTTTAAAGCCTCCAACAGTTCCCAATTCAATAAATACTACCCAACGGCTATGTTTGACATTTTTATAACACCAAAACAGCTCAGCTATATACATTTTTATGACTCCATGTATGATTGCACTGTTATAGTTTTACACACCCATCCTCGTATTGTTGTAAAACATCATGTTCAATGACAGTTCCCGTTCAACTACCAATAAAAACTATTTCACACCAATCAACCGATACTCTATCACCTCTGGTCTCTCTTAATTAAAAATAAATTTCTAAAATATCTCCACCAGCGCGCTGACAAATTGGTGCATAAAAATTCAAATCTCCACAACAAATCCATAATGCATGCGCGATGTGCACGTCACCTAATACTCACAGCGACCTGTCAAAGTCTAAGCTGAATTTGGTTCCGATCACATCGCTGCAAATGGAAGAGGAAAACCAATTACCAACGAAATATTGAAAAGAAAAAGAGAAAATGCTTCTCATTAATTTGAAAATCACGTTTCTTTCTACTTCTTCTTCTTCTTTTGAGATTTTTGTAACATTTTCCTCGACAACATGATAATCCGTTCAGTTGACCATGTTCAGAGAGTTGGTCGATTGTAAACATGGGTGACGGGGAGTTCACTTGCTGTCACAATTCGAAAGGTTTTTTTTTTGTTTTGATCTGATGCGAAAAAAATGTGCTTTTGTTCGCCAAGTTCGCCTGTAAAAGAAAGTCAACGTATCTGATTTCCTTGTTAAGCTCGCTTGGCACGCAATATGGTACAGCACGCTGCTGTATGTGTCAACAGAGAGTGGGTTAGTAAAGTGAATTCCTTGTATGCAAAGACGCTAACGATACAACGATGACATAACGGAAGAGATCACGCGCGAGATCATCTACAGGCTATCAAATTACCGACTGCCAGGCAATTGCACTGAACACACCCACCCCTTCGGTAAGGGGGGGGCGTTCACATATCACGTGCTACACCGACATCTGTCAGATTTCATTACGAGTGCTCTGCATTGTCATGCAAAGCCGCTGAAATGTTTGCTTTAGACGAAACGTTTATCTTTTGTTTATTTATGTTAATTTGATGTTAATTCGTCGAAAGAATTCTCTTTTGATTGAGTGGACCCCATTTGGTGCGTCAAATTTGATTGACGACTTTTATATGCAGTGGATTTGAAAGGTTTGTGATGTCAGCGTTCAGGAAAATGGTAATTAAACCGATTAGTCGTTTCTTTTAGCGTTCGGTGTAAAAGTTTTTCGTTTCGTAATTGCGAGTGCATTGTTATGGTGTATGGCGACTAACGGTCTGCTGTGACTCTGCGGTGACAACGATGACCAGCTGGGTGATGAACTTATAACGTGTCAATATGCACCTATGTGGTGGTTGCACAATCGCTTGGTTCGAGTTATTTTAATTTTGAATTTGAAATTCTTTTGTTTAGTGCTTTGCTTTACTTCATGGGAAAAAAATAAATAAATAAAAATATATTCGAGCATTGTGGGAAAATTTGTCTTAGAAGATCGGTTGAAGGTTTTTTTGTTTTATATATGCCGGACAGGCTATAAAAAGAGTCTTACATTATGACGATAAAAGTGGCTTTTGATGTTTTCTGGGTACGGTCGTTGTTGATGATGCTGCTGATACTGGTACAAAGGTAGACAATGGATCTTTTGAAGAAATTTTTAAATCGCCACTAATTTATTTGGACAGATGTTGACTTTTCAATGCCTAAGTGGTTAGCTTGGAATTCTAAATGAAGTCTCAACAAGTTTTAGAATAATGAGATGATTTTAAGTTGTGCAATACACGTTTGTTTTAATACGGAAGTTAATGGCGTATCTGGCTTTAACACTTTGACTGCAGGTATTGTTTTTAAGAGGTTTTAAATCGATATAAATATACTCGTATTCTATAAAGGGACGTAGGTAAAGCGTTCGACACCTACAGCAGGACTCGAAGTTATTCTCAACCTGCTTCCGCTAGACATCTTTATACAAGCATCAGTGGCTATTAGTGTTGTAAGATTAAGCCAAACAGATAGTTGTATACCAAATGCAAAAGGTTATACTACGATCCTATAGAGATCTATAGGCAATGTATCTAGTACAGACTGCACTACGCCATACTTAGACTTTACGATACCATCTGAAAGCATTTATCCGAGCAGGGAAGAATGGAAAAACGACAAAACACCAAATGAACGATCCATAGCTGTGTATCGATGTATTTAAAATGGACAAAGGTGTAGGCGCAGGTATCTTCTCTGAACTGCTTGGTATTTTCTTGTCAGTTCGGTTTCCGAACTATACCAGCGTTTTCCGAACAGAGGTCTTTGCAGTGACAATAGTAGCCTGTGACATTGCGATGAGGGCAATAGGATAGACAGACAGGCAGTGATTAAAGAAATATCTGCTACAGCAAGAAAAGAAGCTTGTGAAGTATTGTAGAGAAGAGCTCAAGGTGCATGGAACACAGCACAAGGTAAGGCTCTGCTGGGTCCAGGGGAATTAGAAATCCGACGAACCAGCTAGAGGAGGCTTAAAACTTAATTTGGACCAATCCGACCTCTCAGTGTACATCCCGTCTGTGGGCGCCGTGGCGTAAGTGGTTAGTGCGTCGGATCACTACGCATGAGGTTCCAAGTTCGAATCCCAGAAAACACCAAAAAGTTTTTTCACGGTCCCACCTCTCGCGAGCGTCTGACAAACATCCGAGAGTATTGTTGTCACGAAAAAGCTTCTCAAATCGCCGTTCGGATACGGCACTAAACTGTAGTTTCCTTCCATCCGTGTGAAAAATATAACGCACACAACATGAGTGTTTGCGAGAAGCTAGGCCCTGGCACTTTCAAGAGCTGTTGCGCCAAATATTTGTTTTGTTTTTTTGTACATCCCGCCTTGCACACTCAAACTGAAATTAGGGAACAAAGCTCTAACGGAGGCGAACAATAGGTGGACTTCTTTAGATACTCGTATCACCACGAGGAAGCTTAGGCCTATATTCAACAGAACAAGAACCAATAGACTTATGCAGAGGGATAGAAAATCTCTCTCTGCTCTCATAGGAGTCATTATGGGACATAACACTATGCCATGCCACATGAAAAAGATGTGACGAACGAAGATTTTTGTAGGGTCTGTGGTGACGAGGAGGCAGTACCCACTTTCTTTGCCACTGCTTAGGCTTCTACCATCTAAGAAACAAGTTACTTGGATAGTACTTCTTTAAGGATTTAGAAGAAATATCCAACAGACATATCCGCAAACTTCATTAAATCCTCTGGATGGTTAGTACCTCGGGTTCAGTAAGTATTAAATGCTTTCTACTAGACTATGTACATATAAGTATATTTTTCACGAGGAAGGGATTCGTTCTATCTTTCTTTCCCCCATGGGTATCCCTATGGGTCTATATTGACCTGATTGCTGGAAAAAGATTTCTACCCCCAACGCCAAGCCACTTACCTAACCTGACCTCAAGCGTTCGATTTTGTGCATCTCACACTTCTACTGAAAAGGTTGGAGTTGTTTGGTTTTGATTCTGAGTTTCATAATTGGATCTCATCCTTCTTTATTAGCAGAACGCAAAGAGTACTTCTGGGGTTCCTCAAGGTAATCAGTTAGGCCCGTTGTGCCATATCATCTTCATCGCTGTGCTGATGCCATAAAATTATTTCTAAAAGTAGGATGTAATGAGGATTGTCTCCTGATTAAATATCTTGTAAATCGTATCTCAAACTGGTGTATTTTAAGTTGCTTAAAACTGAATATAATAAGTGTAATGTAATCTCATTTTCAAGAACGACTTCCTGCAGTAAGTTGACTCTAAGCGCTTAAGCAGGGTGAGCGAAATTAAAGATCTTAGTGTGACATTTGATCTAGCATTTTCGATGAACCGGCTTAGTGACTATTTTGTCATTCATTCATTCATTTTCAATGGCCCGCTAATCCTTCATGAGGGTCGCGGGGGTAGGATGCTCAGGTGGACTCTCCATCCTTTTCGATTCTCCGCCATTGACTCCAATTCATCAGGAGCAATCCCTAAGCGGCTCCAGGAGAGATGTTGGACTTGATCCAACCATCTATTTCTAGGCCTTCCGCGAAGTCGCCTACCTGATGGCACGGCAACCATGGGGCGTCTTGGAAGCCGGTCTGGGGCATACGCACTACGTGACCAAACCATCGAAGCATAGATCGTTCCGATCGGAGAAGTAGCTGCTCAACATTGAGCGCCTCGCGTACTCTGGTGTTGCGCACTCGATCCCTACGAGTTATTCCAACAACACCGCGAAGGAACCTCATTTCGGCAGCTTGTATCCGCGATTTTATTCTTTCGGTCACTACCCAAATTTCATGACCATAGGTGAGAGTTGGAACATACACCGAGTTAAAAACCGATAGCTTAGCTGGAACACTAATTTCGGCATTCCTTATAACAGATTGGACAAGCTCTCTCAAAATTGATCCAGCCTGACCAATTCTAAGGGATAACTCGGCATTGCTCCTCCCATCACTCGTGAATAAGACCCCGAGGTATTTGGCAGCGTTGCCACTGGTCTTCGGCACTTGATGCTGGCGGTATAGGGGTGATTGAGAGATTTCGGGATACGCGTTCAGCGAAGAGTCTGGCGGTCTCTTGCGATTGTAGCTTTTCGACGTTAAATTTTCTCACAGTAATTCTTCTTTGTTGCTCAGATTGGGATATCCGCATTCGTACCTTGGCTACAACAAGGTAATGATCCGAGTCTATGTTGGCCGCTCGGAAGGTCCGGACATCCAGAATACTGGAGGCATGCCTTGCGTCGATCGCAATATGATCAATTTGGTTGATCGTGACATGATCATTGGACCGCCATGTCTGCTTATGAATATCGAGATGAGGAAACCATGTGCTTGCTATGGTGACATTTCGCTCCACAGCGAAATCAATTAGCCTTAGTCCGTTATCAGACGTGGTGTCGTGTAGGCTATGCTTACCGACTGCTCTACCGAAGACGTCCTCCTTTCCTATTTTGGCGTTAAAATCGCCCAATACGATCTTAACGCCGTATTTAGGACATTGCTCGTATGTTTTGTCGAGGAGCTCGTAGAAACACTCTTTGGAGGCAGGGTCCTTTTCTTCTGTGGGGGCATGAACACATATTAGGCTTATGTTAGCGAATTTAGCCTTGATCCGGATAGTCATAATACGCTCGCTCACGTGTCGGAAGCTTAAGACTTCTTGCCTAAGTCTGCCGCGTATGACAAATCCGCACCCGAATAAGCGTTGCCTGTTGCCTCTGTAGCAATCACCGTAGTAGATGTCACAGTTTTTCATCCTCTTTTTGCCTGGCCCATCCCATCGCACTTCCTGGATGGCGGTAATATCTGCTTTATAGCAGTCTAGGGCCTCTGCTAGTTGTTCGGCTGCACGTGGTCTGTAAAGGGACAGAACATTCCACGTACAGATCCGAAGGTCGTTGTCCTTATTTCGTTTGCTGGGGTCGTCATTAGTTGGGTCATCCTTATCCGAGGCTTTTGGTTGTTTCGGAACCATGCGTTTTTTACGTGGTAGGGAAGTTACCCCGACGGCACAACCCCCAACCTGGAGGGCCAGTTCCTTAATTATTCCCCTAGGACGAGGGGCCGGGTACACCGGTGCCAGTAGTCCACTACGGGAGTATGAGCGCTGCCGTTGGCCCATTAAGGGCTCCTCCGCCACCATCTCTATTCCAATGTCCTGACCAACATTGGAAATTCCTTACCGACCTGTGATCCGAATACGTCGAAGCAGCTCGCGCAAGGTATTCACTAAGTTCAACCTAACTGGAACTATAGACGCCACCGTTGACTCCGTCTAGGGAATTCGTCCGCTGCCGCCTGGAACAGGAAGAAGTGCTCTAGTGAGAAAAGCACTCTTCCCCCCCTCTCTCATCTGCTGCCACCAAGAATCCGCCAAACGGGGTTGGTTACCCATTTCTTGGATTAAGGTACTAGGCACCCGGCTGTCACCGCGTGGAGGTTGAGAGTAGGAGTTGGTAGGCCTCAGCTGAGTGAAAACGCTTGTGTTTTCATATGATCGCATGCACTACCGTTTGACTAGCCTTCAGTGGGACTCCACTAACATGCAGAGCGCACTGAATGGGTTTTTTGGATATGACCATTACTTCCGATTTGTTCACGTTGTTCTTCATTCCAGCCTCATCACAAACGCCTACAAACCTTTCGAGTGCGCGCTGAAGTTCGGTTTGAGAGGACCCAAGGATGACCAAATCATCCGCAAAGAACAGATAACTAATCCTTAGGTCTCCCACTTTGAAACATTCCCCGCCACGGCTGCGCTGTAACATCCAATCCATATATACAATGAAGAGGAGAGGTGACAAAACGCCCCGCTGGCGGAGTCCAACGCCCACAGTGAAAGGTATTGATTTAACACCGTTTATCCGAACACAGCTTCTACAGTTTGTATATAAGGACTGAACCGCCCTTAACAGGGAACCAGCAATCCCATACGCCTCGAGGAACCCTATCATATGCTTTTTCCAAATCCACAAAACAAGTGTAGACAGGTTTAGCATACTCCCATGCCTTCTCAAGAACCATTCTGAGAGTGAACAACTGGTTGGTTGTGCTTCTACCGGGACGAAAACCGCACTGCTCATCCCCCAAACTGTCCTCAACCACAGCTCTGGAACGCTTTTCTAGCACCTTAGCGAAGACTTTTCCAGGGAGACTTAAAAGAGATATACCCGTATAGTTGGCGCAATCTCTTTTGTCCCCTTTTTTAAAAAGAGGAACTATCACCCCCATTTGCCAATCACCAGGTGTTTCACCGCATTCCCAGACCACTTTAATGACACGCGAGAGCCATTGAACTCCCTCTTTACCTAAAGCCTTGAGCATTTCTGGCCGAATTTCATCCACACCAGCAGATTTGCCAACTTTAAGCGCTTTGATCGCCAAAGTTACTTCCTCTACCGTAGGACTACTTTCCGCCCAACTCTCGACCATAGGTCTGTCATCTTCGGTGCCCTGTTCGGGATTAAGCAATTCTGAAAAGTGCTCGCTACATCTGCGTAAGATGTCCTCCTCATTAGAAAGAAATCTACCGTCTTTGGATTTGACTCCTTCAGCGATATTCAACTTTTTTCCTCTGAGTCGGCGGACGGTTTGCCAGAACATCTTATTTGCAGATCTCTGGCCACGTTCCAATTTCTCCCAACTCCAAACTCCTTCCAAGACTGTTTTTTCGCTGTTTTCACAGCTAATTTGCAAGTTCTTCGCGCCTCAGTGTACCGATTTCGAGAATCGGAGTTCCCCAAGTGAATCCACACCTTAAAGGACCTCTTCTTCCCTCTGATGGCTTCTTGAACGCCGGGCGTTTTAAACCAAGCAGTTCTTTTCTCACCACCAGCCGCCACACCAAGAACATCTCCCGCAGAGGCAATAACCCCTGTTGAAAACAGTTGCCATTCTTCCTCTACATTTGATGGAATAGTTGGAATTCATTCAAACCTCTCAGATATTTGCCGCACAAATGTCTCCCGTATCTCATCGTCCTGTAACCTCTCCCATCGTATGCCTGTAACCATCCTTGGTTTACGCTTTGGTAGGGGAGGCACTCTCTCGCTAAGATACAATTTGCACAGCACTAAGTGATGATCAGTTGACAGTTCGGCCCCTCTCAATACGCGAACATCACAAACCATTCTCTTCAGACACGATGGTACCACAAAGAAATCGATCAGCGACTTCTGCTGAAGACTCTGATGGTACCACGTGTATTTGTGAATGTCTTTGTGCGGAACGATAGTGTTCATGATGGATAAGCCATTTTCACAACAAAAATCCAATATCTCTCTCCGTTCGCGTTTTGATCAGGATCACCGTTCCTCCCAATCACACTCCCCCATGTCATAACATCTACACCCACATCAGCGTTGAAGTCACCCATCAGGACAAAAGAATCCATATCTGCAACCTTTTCAAGGGCAACATCAACTTCATCTAAGAAAGCTGCGTACTCTGACTGAAGGTTCGGTGCGTACACCTGCACCAATGCCAGAGTTGATCTTTCAAGCTTGAGCTTTAAGATCGGAACTCTCCTTCCTAATGGTATCCACTCCAATACTCTGTCTGTCAACCTGGGACTTGTGAGTATCCCCACTCCCGCCCGAGCAGACATTGAGGGTGCGACTCCTGACAGGAAGAGCTTCCACCCACCCGAAAGGTCCACAGTTTTAGAACCTCTCTGCTTCGTTGAAGAGACGCCAACTATATCTAGTCGACTTTTAACAGCCTCCCCAACAAGCTCAAGATCCTTCGTTCCATGTGCCTATCCTAAGTCGATGCCGTTGTCGAATCTCAGAGAGTCCATCTGTGCCCCTATCGGTGCACAGCGCGCTCACCCCTTGACCCCCGTAACGGTTCGCGAGACCATTGACAGGAGGCTCGTAGCCATTTCGGATTTGACCCGGCCGGCTGCCGAGCGGGACAGGCCGACCACCAGACTCTCGCATACTGACACCCTTCAGGCCTGACTCCAAAGGATGCCCTGGCTTACCAGGTTTGACAATATCCGAGGCCAGTTTACGTCGTCTTGTCATCATGGGGTGTGCGCTTTGTTAGCCGTGACTGGATTGTATGGATGGGAATAACTATTTAAGTTACCCCACCCGCACATCCTAGTCACGTTGCCCGCCCCCACCACGAGGAGGTCAGCTGCCAGGGGAGCAAACTATTTGGTCGCCAAAGCTAATTTAATTCTAGGATTTATTAAACATATTGGGAGGGATTTCACTGACCCATTTGTCCTCATATTCCTTTATACCTCGCTGGTGCGATCTTTTGTCATATGCGCAGATGTTATTTGTAATACCGCGTATGTTACTGAGTTCAGAGATGCTTTATCAAATAAATTGAGACTGATTTGACAGAAGGCATTCAAGAACATGGTAAATGATACATATGCATGATTGATGAGGATTGAAAGTGAATTTAGTATAATGGGACGGCGTCAGAGGGTATCGATACCTAAGATGTGTAGCACTGGTTAGGGAAAATCGCAACATTTTATGCACAATGAGATTCTACCTCAGAAATCTGAACTATTAACTTAATGTAGTTAGAGTTGGAGTCTACGTACATCTGATACCCCTTGATACATTTGGCAACATGGACTACACCATCTCACGTTTGACAAGAACTTCTTCGCCACCATCCCTTCCAGATCATTCTGGCATGACGATGCATTTTTAGAAGATGAGTCTATTCACTTCCATACTGACGGCTTCAAAACCAAAGACGAGGTGGAGGTGTTTTCTACCAAATCATTGTAGCGTGCTCCAAGCAGAAATAATGATGATTAAAGAAGTCTTATCTTGGCTTAAGAATCAACCTCTATAAATTCTTCAGTAGCCCTAGACTGCCGATCGTCTCTTACGGAGATGGCTGAGCAGTTCAATATTCACCTGTGTTGGGTGCCATGGCATAGAGACATTCCAGGGAATTGTAAGGCCGATGAATTCGCCAGAATAGGAACAACTTTACCAATCCTGCCAGACAAAGGTACCTTAGCCATACCAATCGCTACTTGTAATTTAAGCTGGATGCTATCGAGAGTACAAATCTTAGGTGGACAAGTGGACCAATATGTCTAGCGACAAAACGCATTTGGCCAAAGCTGGATCTAAAACGCTATAAGAATTTTATTTCTCTCAACAGATTACCTACTGCCACTACAATAGGCGTCATCACTGAGCACTGTCTAATAGGCAAGCATGCTACAAGGCTGGCCATTTTGCAAACGATTTTTGTAAAAGCTGCATGGATGAAGAAGAGGTAGAAACTATTACTCATCTTCTTTGCTTCTGCCCAGCTCTCTCCCGCAAAAGGAAACTTTACTTAGGAGCCTTCTACTACAATGATATAGGCGATCTGATAGACACATATATTAAAAGCCTCTTATGCCTTCATAAGAAACTCAAAATGGTTTAACGAGTAGGTAGAGAGAAACTTTGTCCTATGATCCACATGGTATCACAATGGACTTATTGTTGGTCTAAGTGTGTTGGCGATTCTCAGCTGGCAGCCACTTCACCTAACCTAACTTAAATGGAGTTGAATTTGGAGACTGAAGCAAGCAAATTGGAGTTGAAAGCTAACTTGGGAAAAACCAAGGTTGTTCGCAGCCTTTAAAGTTCACCTGTTCCGGAAATCAACGTTTACAAGTGCAATGGCTCGTCTAAACTACACGCATTGTAGGTACATATGTATTTACGTTATCGAAATAAAATCTTCCCATTGAGTGTGATAACCAGAAAAAGGATGTGGATCACTGTTTTCAGCATTTTTGTTTAATGGTATTCTAATGAAAAAGTCGCTGACTGTAATTGCATTGTTCCGTGGCTACGCAGTGACGGCAATAAATTATTCATTCCGACTTTTCGCGCTAGGATCTGCCCAATTCACTGATCATCGTATACGCTCCTATTTCTGTCTTGTCTGCCTCTACATTGCGATCGATTAATATTTGTGCAACATTTTTGCTTTCCTTTTTCTTCGAGATATTATTGGAGACACATTTAACGAACTTTTCCGCATTTGTGTGTGGTCCTCTTCTGTGAGGATGCAGATGAGACATCTTTTCAGTAGAACAGACTTTCTGTTTGCTTTATCTTTTGCGAATTTTATTGTTTTGAATAATTTACGTTCCACCTGTGGGCTTTTAATGCCTTTTTATGTGACTCCATGTCGGCAAGCATTAAAGCTGACAATTGCTTGCGGTTTAAGGAATACTAGGATTGGCCTTTGTAGGTCCATGATGACCGGATCAAAAGTGATTTTCTAAGAACGTGACTTGCAACAGCAAACGCGTTGTTGTCTGTGTTAATCCTTTGGATTCCATGAATACAAAACATCAAATTTATCTTTGAATTAAGCGATTTGTGAAATGACGACTCAAAAGAATTATTGCGTCATTAAGTTCGGTGCGGCTTAGATACAACTTTAGATTAGACAAAATAAACACAAATGCGGCTTTGAAAATATCGTATTTCAGTTGGAGTAATAAATAAATGTGGAGTTTATCTCTGGCTTTGATTTGAATTCTTGTCCAGATGATTGAAAAATGAATGAATAAAGATTTTCTTGCAGATCAGATGACGAAATTGCTTAATTCTGATTTTATGAGAGACCGTTGCATTTGAGTAGGTAGTAAGAATGGCTTAGATCTGTTGGTTGCATTGAGCTCAGTTCAGGCACAGCGGGTGTGGCTTAAGTGCTAATGATAGCCTAACATCGAATGGTCTGTCTGGACTTATTAGCAAAAACTGTCATTCTTATGAAAAAGCTGCACCCGACTTATGGAAACGGAAATGAAAGTCAATAAAATTTATAAGGCACACCTAGTACCAGCAGAATGGATTGTATTTCACGACTGAAATTAGTTGAAATTGGTGTTTGTTCGACCTCGTGTTGACAGGTTGACATGTTGCTTATCGATTATTGGTCGATAATTTGATATTGACATATTATTGATCACAATATGTCACTTAATAGTGATGTGAGTGATTGGTGAGAGAGTAAAGTGGGTATTAGATATTAGGGCATTCAGAATAATGGATTATACGTGCTGAGTAATTGAAAAAAACCATATGCAGCTATGTTCTCAGTGGTTCTTCTGCTTCCTATTTCGGCGAGGTTATGGTCCGAAAACAAGGGATCATATCCCCCCACCTCATCACATTTCTACTAATTCGCCTGTGGGGTTCGCCTATTTGACTTCAGAAAATCACTCGGTTACTGAGGCCAATGAAATGCCGATCTGGTCGCATTTGTGTGATCTAGCCGTTTATAGGCCTGCCTCTCCTGCCTCGCGATTTCCTTGAAACGTTCATTGATATTGCCTTTTTAACAGGGTTCAAATGATCTCTTCTTTGAACGTGGCAATACCAGCTGAGCCGGTTGCGCTCTATTTTTCGTGAAATGGTTTTCTTGACGTGAATGTTTCTACGGATCTTCGAACTTTTTATTCGATCAAGTTTTGTCACTCCTGCTGTCATGCGAAGCATCTTCATCTCAGCTTCCCTTAATGTACTCTCATACCATTTGTACATTGACCAACATTGTGAACCGTATGTGAGCGCTAGACGCACAACTGCGGTGCAGAGCCTTCCTTTCAATTTCGGGGCATTTTTCGGTCACAGAAGATAGCAGAGTTTTCTCGCCACTTTATCCACCCTATGCTTACGCGATGATTGATGTCGTCATCACAGGTAACTTTGCTATTCATCATAGATCCTAGATATTTGAACTTTTCGTACTTGGGAAGCATTGTTCCATTCAAATAAATATCGGAATATGCCTGAGTGGATCAGAGAATGAGCAGCACAAGTACTCTGTCTTTTTTGAACTAATGCGATACCCATTTTCCTCCAAAACGTCCACCCATATATTAAGTACTTGTTGCAGGGATGTAGGATCCTCACTTATGATGGTTCCATCGTTAGCAAAGAATAATTGATGTAACTCGGGTTCCGTCACTTTACCTTCAAGCAGATATTCAAGGACTGTAATAAAGAGCAAAGGACTTAAGACGCTTCCCTGGTGCACCCCGACTTTAACTGGGAACTCTTCGGTTACTCCAGTGGGACATCTTATTCTTGTCTTTGCTCTTTCGTACATGTCCATGATCATCTGTACATAGGTTTCTGGAACCGCACGATATCTTAGCGCCACCCATATCAGATCTTGTGGTTGTCTGTCGAATGCTTTTTTAAAGTCAACCAATACAATATGTAAATCCTTGTAAATCACGATGTTTTTCCATTATGATCTTTATACTTTGGATTGCATCTGTGGTTGACTTACCCGCGATAAACCCGCATTGATCATCAGATAGCCGTATTATTTTTCGCAGTCGGCCACCTAATACCCGCTTAATGATCTTCATGGTGTGTGACATCAGCTTGATCGAACGGTAGTTATCACCCTTCTCTTCGTACACAGGAAGAAGGTAGCTTTCCATCCATTGATCCAATTTTGGATCACCTCTCATAAACTCGGAGATGAGAGTTCTGAGTCACCTGAACCCGATGTCTCTCATCTTTTTCCAGAACTCAGAGGCAGTGTTGGATTTTGGAAAAAGTGGTAGATTGGACAAAAAAATGTGGTAGATTTGATATAACACTGACATTGGTATACATACCCCTCACACACACACACACGCACAGACCTGGATATGCTAGAAGGATCCTTCTATCCAGAGTTGTTAGCTCAGTTCTTCCTTATGCGGTTCCGGTTTGGGCGGGCTCTCGCGACCAAAGAAACAAGCAGGAAACTGACATCAGCCTACAGACTCTGTGCTAGGACAATCAGTGGTTTCAGAACTATCTCTGACGAGGCAGCCTTTGTTATATCAGGAATGGTTCCGATTGACATCCTCGCGAACGAGATGCAGATAATCTGCAGTAGAAGAGGCTCGAGGTTAAAGAAGAAGAAAAAACAGCTTCAACAGCTGTGTGCCAAGCTCGATGGGATAATATGGTTAAATGCAGGTGGACCTATAAATGAATCCTCACCATCGACATTTGAATAAACCGAGCACATGGGAACTGCACTTACCACCTCACGCAGTTCCTGTCTGGCCATGGAGGCCATCGCAAATATTTTCACCGGTATGGACACAATAGCTCTCCTTTGTGTCCAGAATGTCCAGACCAGGAGGAAGATACGGAGCATGCAGTCTTCTACTGTAGGCGAATTGAAAATTGGAGAAATGAACAATCTGATACAATCTGAAGAAAAATGGATAGAAATTTGCGCCTTTATTACACACGTTCAAAAAGAGCTTCGAATTCAGGAAAAAAACGCCGAGAAACAGAAAATACAGCATAAATTGATAACCAGCCCAGCGAAGTAATACCTTATGGCAGTCCCGCGGGGAGAGTAGTAGAAGTGTGCATGGTGTGGATTAGTACGTAGGCGCATTCCTGGTATCGATTATTCGGGCTTGTGAATCGTGCATGCTAGCAGCCCGGGCTTCTAGTATTTTTCAAAGATTACCGCATCCCTTGGCGCAACCAACAAAAAAAAAAATAACACCCGTTTGCAAAAACTAGTTAATCATAACGAGGAAAACTATTCAAATAAATGAAATATGTTCTACCGATGTTTGCATCAACAAGAGGCATACAAAGCGGCGCTGCATAGAAGGACCAGAGCTGACGAGCTCTACGTGAGCAGAAGAATAGAGGAACATCGACTTTTCAGAAAGAAGAAAGAAGAGCATGAGAAACGCTCGATCGAGGAAATTGAGAGACTTTATTGTAGGAATGGTGTTCGAAAATTTTAGCAAAAGGTAAAAAGAACATGCCAGGGTTTCAAAGCCAGAACAGAAGCCTGCAGGCACGAAAATGGTAACATGGTAGTAGAATCGCAGTCGGTGCTGAGGATATGAAAGGAACACTTCTGCAGACTGTTAAACGGCGATGATGACCAATATTCCGCTGTCAGGCAGAATGAGCCATTCAACAGTGACGATGGCAGTCAAGATTTCCGTCAACCCGATTAGAATGAAGTGAGGATAGCGATATCTAAACTCAAATTCAACCAAAGCTATCGGAGCCGACGGCCTTGCCACTGAACTTTTCAAGGTAGGAGGAGGATGAGTTGGTAAGGAGCATGCCCCAGCTCTTCTGTAAAATCTGGTCGGACGAAAGTATGCCCGATGAATGGAACCTCAGCATCGTTTGCCCGATCCTGAAGACCCTCTGAACTGCGCCAATTACAGAGGTATAAGTCTCCTCAACATCGCATATAAGATCCTGTCTGCCATATTATGTGAACGCCTAAATCTGATCGTCAACCACCTGATAGGTTCTTATTAGTCCGATTTCAGGGCGGGAAAGTCCACCATTGACCAAATATTCACACTACGGCAGATCTTGGAAAAAACCCATGAGTATAAAATCGATACGCACCACCTTTTCATCGATTTCAAAGTTGCCTATGATAGCGTGTATAGAGACGAGTTATACAGAGCCATGTCTAGTCTTGGGATCCATGCCAAGCTCGTCCGTTTGTGCAGAATGACGATGGAGAACTCTCGTTGCTCCATCAAAGTCGGTAAGAACATCACCGAACCGTTCGATGTCGGGAAAGGTCTTAGACAAGGCGACGCGCTATCATGCGATCTCTTTAACATAGCACTTGAGAGAATTGTACGAAACTCACAAGCCAACCCCGGAGGTACAATCTTTTTCAAGTCTGTACAACTACTCGTTTATGCCGATGACATTGACATAATCGGAAGAACTCAACGGTCCGTCTATGTGGCTATTGCGAGTATTGAGGTCGAGGCAGCAAAAATGTATTTAGCGGTTAATGAAAGCAAAACAAAATATAGGCTGTCTACAAAAAAGGACAGCCAACCTCGGCGTCTTGGACAAAACGCCACAATAGACAGATATAATTTTGAGGTAGTAAAGGATTTTGTCTACCTAGGCTATATGGTGAACTCCGCAAATGACATCAGTGGGGAGATCACACGAAGAATTACTCTTGCCAATCGTTGTTTCTATGGGCTAAGACGGCAATTGAGTAGCAAAGCCCTATCTCGAACTGCTAAGGTAACTCTTTATAATCATCCCAGTCCTGCTGTATGGCGCAGAGGCATGGGCTTCGACAAAACCGGATGAGGATGCCCTTGGTTATTTCGAGAGAAAAGTTCTTCGAGTGATCTTTGGTCCCGTCTGCATAGCCGGTGAGTGGAGGAGTAGGTACAATGCCGAACTATATGGCCTGTACAAGGACATCCACTTAGCCAGAAGAGTTCACATACAGCGACTAAGATGGCTGGGTCATTAAGAGCGGATAGAGCCCAACGTTCCCGCTAAGAAAGTCTTCGAATCCACCCCGGATGGACGGCGCAGTAGAGGACGACCTCGCGGTAGGTGGCACAAACAAGTGGAGGGGGACCTAAAGCAACTTGGCGTGCGCAACTGGAGGCAACTGGCTCGTAACCGCGCTAGCTGGAGAGGTTTGTTGGTTGAGGCCCATGTCCACCCCGGACTGTAGCGCCATCTAAGTAAGTAAGTAGCGATGTTTGCATATTATTTGTTTAAAGAACAATATTACATACATATCTGTGGTGTTTGGGAGAAATATGATAACTCCAAAGTAATGATTTGCAGTACAGGCATTTTAAAGTTGATCGAGACGTAATAAAAAAGATTTTATAAATAAAGGTAAAGTGACAACACTGCTCAGAGGGTATCTCGTCTGGCCGAATCTGATTTTGTTTTTTGAGTATTTGATCATCTCACTGACTTCTTCGACTATAATGCCAGGTATTTCTTGACAGGGGGTTGCTCTTGGAAAGTATAGCCGGGGAAGCTGTTCGTTCAAAAGTTCTTCATAGTACTGCCGCCACCTCTGCAGAATTTTGTCGTCATCCACAAGAAGCTGGCCTTGAGCATTGTTAATGAACTTTGGGGAAAGAATCTCTTGAGCTTTCCTACATCTTTGTGAAGATGGTTGCGCTCTTGTTCATATTGTGTCATCGCAGCTCCTGAATAGCCTGATTTGCATCAGCAGCCGGGGAAGATATTTTCTAAAGCTCCCGATACAGGCCCGTACCCTCTGCTTGAAGCTGGGCGCACTCTTCTTCGCTTTTTCTTGCAATATCTGTATTCCACTTCCACATCAGAGTGACTGACATAACTTAAAGAATGGGATTTCCCATTTGCGAATTCGAATTTTACCTTCTATTCAAATTTCAGCAAGTATACGACACAGTGTACGTTAATTGCTTAAGGATCTAAAGCCGGTGTCTGTTTATTTATTTATTTATTCAAGCTTAATGCAAGCGAACTTAAAGCTAAACTTAAAACTAACTTAACCTAACTTTTTTTTTTAAATTATACTAGACATAAACTTAAGCTTAAAAACTATCAGGAGGAATTATGGGAATGAAGGGCGTTTCTTAAGGAAGCTCTGGTAGTGTGAAAGTCAAAAGCAGTTTGATTGCGATAAGCTTCACGGAGCATTCTGGACATTGGTTCATGATATCCATTATTGGTTCGGTGAGGAGAAAGGCGAAAGAGAGGTGAGGTTCTGACGTTACGTAGATTGGTGTTGAAAGAGATCAGACGTAGCAGCGCGGGGGAATCAATGTTACCAGCTAATAACTGATGAATAAACAAAATGTCAGCAACTTCCCGACATTTAGCGAGAGACTGTAAATTGATTAGTTTCAAGCGGTCCGCGTAAGGGCGTAAATTGTAACTAGCAGCCCAAGGAAGACCTCGTAAGGCAAAGCGAATGAACCTACGCTGGACGGCTTCGATTCGCAATATATGGATATCATAGTAAGGTGACCATACCTGGCAAGCATACTCAAGGAGGGGTCCGACGAATGTGATGTATAATGATTTTGTAACATAAGGGTTTCAAATTCCTTGGACCATCTTTTAACGAAACCGAGCGCAGACTTAGCTCTGTTGATAATGTTATCAATATGGGAACGAAAGTTGAGTTCCCTATCACAGATAACACCCCAATCGCGCAGTAAAGAGACAGAGGGAATAGGCTCACCACAAATAGAGTAGACTCTAGCGGATGGTCGGATGGGCTTACGGGAATATGTAATAGCTTGACACTTGCTGACGTTGAGCTCTAAAAAATTACTACGGCACCAGATCTCTCTCTCTCATCTTGCAGAGAGAGAGTCGGCAGGGGATGATATAGGTCTAAAGATTTTCATATCATCAGCGTGGGAATCGTTGATGAATAAACAAAATGTCAGCATGCGAAATTTTGTCGAAGGCTTTGCTGAAGTCGGTGGCAACAAAAACAACTTCATTACCATCTGCCAAAACGCACAGAGTGCTAGATACAAACTCGGTAAAATTAGTGGTTGTTGATCTGCCCTTAAGAAATCCGTGCTGGTTCGGTGAAAGGATAGCCTTACAGTGAAACAAAATTGTATCGTAAACAATGCTTTTGAAGAGCTTAGGTATGCAGGACAGTTTAGCGATGAGCCAGTATTTGGAAATTTTACTTTTACAACCATTTTTGTGAGTGGGGATTATATACGCATTTTTCCAGATTTCGGGGAAAACTCCCTGCGAAATAGATAGTTGGAAAAGTGTAGTAAGGCGTTGGACTAAACAATTCACGCATGTTTTCAGAACTATACCGGGCAGGCCATCAGGCCCAGGGGAGTATTCGTCCTTAAGTTTGCTAATCTTATCTAATAGCGACACCGGGGTTATAACAATTGTGACTAAGGAGGTTTGGGGACAGTTGTCTAAGTAGCGGAAGTAGCTATGATCAAGTTGAATAACGTTATCCGTAAATGATTGGCTGAAAAAAATGAGCAAACAGGTTTGCGATTAGGTCTGCCGAAGATTTATCAGCAAGTTTCAAAGTAGATGGTAGATGGATAGCTATCGGATTTCCGTTTGGCATTAATGAAGTGGTAGAAACGTTTAGGGTCACTGATTAGCGTGGTTTGCATTCTGTCAAGATATTCCATATAAAGATATTCAGAGAATTGGGAGTGGACTATATGTTATGAATGAATTAAATAGTTTAATTCAAAACGTAAGAAACTAACATTAGAACCAAACAAAATAACATCAAATTTAATTGCGGTAAAAGACAAAGTCCCTGACTGTACATTAACCCGCAAAACTATAATTTTCCAAAAACTGTCCAATTTCTTACAAATACAGCCGTCGCTGCCTGTCGTCACATTTGCATCAAATACTAAATATTTATTTTTCGCAGTTGCTATACAAACGCACCAAGCAAGCGTGTTTATTTTAGAAAAAGATACATCTTTCTGCAACATTTGTGTTCTAACACCGCACCGTCCGTCCTATATGCCGCCGTCACTGCTGATGCTGTGCTTGTGCTGCACCAATCTTATAGGTAATAAAATTCATGTTAGGGTTAAAAATAGAGAAATAAACCGCCACCATCATTATGAATGCAAGCATGCGGAAAAACTGAGGTTAGTGGCATCTATTGCACGAAAAAAAAAGAAGCAAATCCAACTAAACTCAAAACAAATACCACGAGAGATGAAACTCAGACTGATACTGTGCTGCTGCTGATCATGACGACGAAGAAGCACATTAGGTGCTGCAACAGCATAGACACGTTCTCGTCTAGGTTGGTTAGTTGGTTCTAAGTAAATGTTTGACGTTAGAGTATGCGGGCCAACGACCCAACTAACTCGAATGGATCTTCTCTTTTCGTATCTCTTACTTCTAATTCGAATCAGATTATTATTACCACTTTTATTGTGTGGTATTCTAATGGTTTGCCGCGTGTATCCTCTATAGGCACCTCAAAGATACCGAGATAGACTCACTAACTGGAGTGCTGCCATTCAATAAGGAAGCCATTTTGTGAGGCTGCTTTTTTTAATATTTAATTTCTGAGGTTAATGCTTAGAATGTGTGAATGGATTCCATTGGATTATAGCTGTATTGGTATTCATGTGAGAATGGATGCATATTTCAAAAGGGTCAACCGCCTTTGTGTTGTGCTTTAATTCTTATGTAGATTACAAGGTGTTGCGTTTGTCAGGGGATTACTGAGTTACACTCATATGAGGGCTAACTTCACCGCACACAGCCCACAAGTAGTTATTGTGTAGGAAGAAGGACCATTTAAAACAGCTTCCACATTTAACGATTGTCTATTAATAAACTATCTTTGTATTGGTGAAAGGAACTTTGAAAGAAAAAGAAATCTATATAAAAGGGTTGGTTGTGGTCATCACCATTATCACAGCTAATAGATAAAAATTAAATTTAAATAATAACTTGCTTTACAAAGGCCTATACTGCCTGTATAGGCAGGGAAAAGAAAACAAAAACTGGAAATTGGAATTTAGAAAATACGTATCATTTACCTTAATGGAATATGAAGCCACCCGGTGAACACACCCCTGTGGTGATTTTGATAGATAATAATGGTGTTTAATATAAATTGGACTTCTAATTCAAAAACAAAATGAAAATAGAAAAACAAAGACACTAAAATACAAATAAGAGAAAAAGAGAAAGGTAATCATGCATTTCCATTGTAAATTATTGAAGATTATTACCATTAGATGACCATCTTTTCCACATAAAAAGGGCTGATGCGATAGCTTATTCATTTTTTTAAAAATGGTCTGTGTTCATGGTTTCTATTAGGTTAGTTTAGGTTAGAGGGAAGTGTACGTAGGGGCTTCTCACGGGGTCAAATGGTCCATTGTACTTCCCTTTTTGTTTGTGGAACCAGTAGCGAACCAATCTGAGCTCTTTATGAATCGGATCTTGTTCTTTAGGGGAACTTGCACAAGATCACTTAGTTCGTTAAGAAAACCTGTTACCCATGTGGTGTACGTGGTGGTTTTGTAGATTTAGACAGTCATACAGCAAGTGCTTGATACTTTCTATCACTTCTGCGTCATCATAGCTCCTGCAGTCGTCGGGTGAGTTGATTCCCAGTCTTCCGGCCATTTCCCCTGTCAGGGAGTGTTTGGTAAGTGCACCTATCAAGAACCGGACTTCTTTGTTATTCATTGCCATCAGACTTTTGGTTCTTTTTTATTCAATACCGACCATAAACTGGAAGATATGATACAGTCGCCTCTGGTGATCCATGCGGAGTTGATCAGCTCTCTTGTTTTGAGGTCGATTTTTGTTTTTAGTACACCAATAGGAACATCTACTGATGCCTGAGTATGTTCTGTATCTAATGCTGACTTCTTTCTGCCTAGTTCATCTGCTATCTCATTCCCTACTATAACATATTGCTGTGCCCGGGTATGCCCGATAAGAACATCACTGCAGCGCCCCAAAATAAATAGCGCTTGTCGTACAAGTCGACTAAATGGACAATTTAGATCTAGACAATATACAATGCGTATAACACCCAACTGAGTATGGAGACACCGAAGAAAAGCAAACAAACAAGGGTCACTGGGAAAATCAAGTGGTACAACGTTGATAAAGAAAAAGGCGAGGTTTTTGTGTTCGTGATGAAAAATGACCTCTCTCGATGAAGAATGCAGAGCACAAAATATGTGGGATTCCCTTCAGCGAACTTTAAAGCAGACCAAATCACTGCTATGAGCTTCAAAAGACAAGCACCAACGCGCCAAAGAAACATGTTGGTGGAGTGATGAAGCTAAGGAAGTGATAAATGAGAAGCAAGTGGCTTTCAAAGCTTGGCCAAAGTGCCCCTCTAATAATAGAGACGAAAAGCTCGCCTCGAAATGGAATACGGATGTTGCAAGAAAAAAGCGAAGAAGAAGTGCGCCCAGCTTCAAGCAGAGAGTACGGAGGGCCTGTATCGGGAGCTGGGGAAAATATCTTCCCAGGTTGTTGATGCAAACCAGGCTTTCCAGGAGCTGCGAAGACACAATATGAACAAGAGCAACCATCTTCAAAATAGCCGCTCAAAGAAGTAGGAATACTCAGGAGATTCGTTCGCCAAAGTTCATTAATAATACTCATGGCCAGCTTCTTGTGGATGACGACAAAGTTCTGTAGAGGTGGCGGCAGTATTGTGAAGAACTTTTGAATGAACAGTTTCCACGGCTATACTTTCCAAGAGCCACCCCCAACCGTGAAGAAATACCCGACATTACAGTCGAAGAAGTTAGTGAGACAGTAAAATACTCCAAAAAACGAAAAGGGGTTGGGCCAGACGAGATGCCCTCTGAGTTCTGGAAAAAGATGGGAGACGTCGGGTTCAGATGGCTCAGAATTCTCATCTCCAAATTCGTGAGACGTGATCAATGGAGGGAAAGTTACCTTCTCCCTGTATACAAAGGGAAGGGTGATACGCTAAACTGTGATAGCTACCGTTCGATCAAGCTGATGTCACACACCACGAAGATCGTTGAGCGGGTATTCGGTGGCCAACTGCGAAAAATAATACGACTATCTGATGATCAGTGCGGGTTTGTCGTGGGTAAATCAACCACAGATGCAATCGAAAGTTTAAAGATCATAAGGGGAAAACATCGTGATTCCTTAAGGGATTTCCATATTGTATTGGTTGACTTTGATAAGGCATTCGACAGACAACCACGAGATCTGATATGGGTGGCGCTAAGACATCGAGGAGTTCCAGAAACCTATGTACAGATGATCATGGACATGTAAGAAAGAGCGAAGACAAGAGTAAGATGCTCCGCTGTAGTAACTGAAGAGTTCACAATCAAAGTCGGGGTGCACCAAGGAAGCATCTTAAGTCCTTTGCTTTTTATTACAGTCCTCGACTATCTGCTTGAAGGTAAAGTGACGGACCCCAAGGTACATCAATTATTCTTTGCTGACAATGGAACCATCATAAGTGATGATCCTAAGTCCCTGCAACGAATACTTGATGTATGGGTGGACGTTTTGGAGGGAAACGGGTATCGCTTTAGTTAAAAAAAGATAGAGTACTTGTGCTGCCCGTTCTCTGATCCACTCAGACCTATTCCAGACATTTATATGAGTGGAACAGTGCTTCCCAAGTGCGAAAAATTCAAATATCTGGGATCTATGATCAGTAGCAGATCATCAATCATCGTTTAAGCAAAGAATGAATGAAGTTGCGGGAAAACTCCGCTATCTTCTGTGACCGAAAAATGCCCAAAAAGTTGAAAGGAAGGCTCTACATGGCAGTTGTGCGTTAAGCGCTCATATACGGTTCACGATGTTGGAGCTGAGATGAAGACGCTTCGCATGACAGCAGGAGTGACAAAACTTGATCGAATAAGAAGTTCGGAGATCCGTGGAAGGCTTCAAGTCAAAGAAATTAGCTCACGAAAAATAGAGCGCGGAGCGGCTCAGCTGGTATTGCTCAAAGAAGAGATCATTTGACATTTCATTTTACATAAATGGAACGACACCAGCATTGGTTTGCTTTAGTAATGAAGTGATCCAAAATCGGGAGGCCTGCTGATATTTTCTGAGGTCAAACAGGTAAAGTCCACAGGCGGATCCGTAGAACAGGAGTAAAGTGGGAAGGTTATAATCGGATGTTTCAGATCATAACATCGTCTAAATAGGAAGAAGATTTGCTATCTCTGGGAACCCAGTTTGGTTTCTATTAAATCTTTGTTTTTTTTTTTTTTTTAATTTACCATCACACACCCAATCTAGTTTGGCTACCGCTTTGATAGCAAACAAAGGTTTGACATTTTGGTAAACAACGTAGTCAGACGCAAAATGATTATGTCAAATCTTTTGACAGCACTTTACGCCGTTTGACATATTAAAAAGCAAAATGCTAAATAAGCAAATGATGTGTAGGCTAAAAAAAAAAGTAAACGAACGGCGATGAAAGTCAAAGATGATTGGTCCAATGAGGAAATTCGTCAGCATAATTCCAGTGTGGCGTCGGCTATCGCATTCCAAACCCATAGGGAACATTCGGCGCAAAATTGAGACCATGCATACTAGCAGGACTGTGTGGTAAAATTTGCGGTCAGTCGTTAATCAGTCAGCCTCCGAAATGCTTTTTCGGAACCCCGGGTCTTATTGCTCGAAGATAGGAGTGATGAGGATGTAGAAATATTCAACTTGCGACATAACGCAGGTTCTCCCGTCACATATGCTAGGTTAGGTTAGGTTGAGTAAATAAATAAATGAAAACAAGTAAATATTTTCCAACCTAACTTTCTCTATCTAGTGTGGTTTTGGCTAATCGCGGTGGCAACGAACTGGATGTGTGCTGCAGAATCGGGAAGGCTAAAGCTACGTTCGGAATGCTATCCAAAATCTGGAGAAGCAATGTTATCAGAAGATTAGAATCCGTGCTGCTTTATGGGTGCAGTACTTGGAAGGTGGACACCATTAACACACGCAAACTGCAAGGCTTCGTATACAAATGTTTAAGGATCATCTTGAGGATTTTTGGCTGAACCGCATCTCCAACGAACAACTTTAGGGCCCTAAGCCCCTCCTGAGGGGCTAAAGGATCTAAACACAAACATAAATATCTTAGCCGTGGTCTTTCTAGTTACCAACACAGGCCACAAGGCCTTAGACACCCTATGTCCGTCTAAGTTGGACCATGTTAGATTGGCCATGTTGATGATTCTATCACGAATAATTCCCCTAGCCACACACCTTGGTGGTTAAATACTACCAATTATGTTACTATGCGGGAGCTCTGCTCCTCTTCTTGGCCAGCTCGTCCAGTACCCAACATAATCTGACATAATGTCTTAAGTATTGAGCGGCAATTCCTGACAATCTTAAATTTAGTGACGTAAGACTCTAGGGCCTTTAAAGCATCCTGACTGTCAATGTAGACGGTGGCGATATTCTTGTCGGATATTGATCCCATCTCAAGTAATTCCGGAAGTCTCAGGGCCACCTGTTTGTTAATATCTCTCGAGTATATACCTGACCCCGTGCCCTCTCTGGTCTTAGAATCATCTGTGTTTTGTATTGCAATCTCGTTGTGGACAGAGACTGTCTCCCTTTGCCAATCCTCGTATGGTGTGACGAAGTCTAATGTGACAAGGATATTGCCCGAGTCGTCAGGGATATTGGAAAATAATTCCCTAAGAATGGAGCTAAGTATGTCCCACATTACTAGTCTTGGAAAGATCAACGTTAGTGAGCTGAAGCGCACTGTTGCTTACTTGAAATTTGATTTGTAGGTCTAGTGGTAAAAGATACAGAAAGGTCTCGAGTGCAGCCGTAGGTGTTGCGCGTAGAGCACCCGTGATGGCAATGCAGGCTGTTCTTTGTACCATGGCCAACATATCCCGTGTGTTTTTCGTATTCGTTGCCTTCCACCACACAAGAGCCCCATGCATAAGAATGGGTCTGACTATCATGATGTGTAGCCAGTGCATCCTTGCAGGGTTCTGGCCCCATTTTTTCTCCGCAGTCCTGAGAGCAATGAAATCCTTGCGGACTCTTTCTTTTATGTTCATTTTCCAGTTTAGTTTCCTGTTTAGCATTATATCTAGATATCTAGCGCGATCCGAAAGGGAAAGCTCCATCCTGGAGCTTCTTATAAAGCAACGAAAGCTGCAGATGTTGGCGTTAGCCAATTTGTCTGAACTCTCGAAGATGTAGGCTCCTAAGTGCAATCTCCTACAAGCGGAGAGAGCCTGCCGCGTACAAAGGAGGTGTATAGTATTATAGTTTCCTCCTCTTTTACGTCCATACGGCTTCTACAGAAGTCATTTGCGAGGAGGCTTAGCCTGATGGCATGCCTTCCATGATGCAGTGCCCCGTAATGAAACCTACTATAGTTGTGAAGAGCGCTCTTTTCTGTTTGATAAGGCAATTGGGGCATTTTTGGTCAATCTTAGGCCAGCTCTGTGTAGTAATGAGGCACGTAGTGCCATTTGCTCATCTGCCGTTGGTTACGTTGATAGTATTGAGCTTAACCTCGGTGAAATCGGTAGGCCAGTACCCTGCCAGGCGAGTTTGTCGGTCATGCAATTCTCTGGAATGTCCCGGTACCCAAATGAGGTGAATACTGAATCGTTTAGCCATCTCGGTAAAAGACATGCGGCAATTTGGGACACTTTTTGAGTTGAAGGTGACAAATTTTAGGGATTTGATCGCGAGCTGACTGTCAGTAAAAATGGTGATATCTCGATAATCTCCGCTTGAAAACGCTGCAGTGATTGGAAAGGCAGAAAGAGATACATACTTATGTCTAGAATATTGGAGAAGACACCTCCTCGAGTATCAGACTAGTGCCGCATAGTTTCGGAGGATCGAAATGCGGAGTTCTGTATTTCCTTGTGAAGAGAACCAGTTGACTTTTGTGGGTTGACACCAACAATAGCTGGGCTTATTATTTCATTTACAGTCATGTCGTTATCAAAGCAATAAATTTGGATACAGCATTTATCAAACTGAATGAACACGGTGGCAATGATTTTTCTGATCAGGTGGTCAGATCAAAGAAACTTTGTTCTGAGTTTCAGAAACATATCCGCGTAGAAATAGATAGATAGTAATGCACCTGCAGAAAACTTATATTCATTAACAAACCTGTTCCTGAAGTTCACTTTGGCACTAGCCAAAGGTAGACATTGCAGAGAGGACTATTTTTCCAGAAGAAAAAGTTGCTATATATTCCTGAACCTCGTTGAGAATTAAATGGCTATACAACTTATGATAGAAACTTTCCCTGGACTCTGTGTATTCCTTGGAGAAATTCCTGAAAATCCCATGTGTATCCCAAGCATAAAAACTGACACTCTGCGCTTCTAATTACAAAGACAAGAAAAAATTTCTCACCATATCCGCTTCAATTTATGAAAACCCAGTTTCTATAGTATTTGTCAACTATCCCACGAACGATAATTTCACCATGCTCCAATGTCCAAGCACAACCAATCCAATTATCTACACCAGCTACTACACTTAATTAGTCCATAAATCCACTTTCCACCCAACTAGCAACGACCAAGGTCAACATCAGCTGTGCTACCTACCAAGTCAGGATCAACATACCCGAGCTCAAGTTAACAACCATCCATAGTGGAGCAGCAGTACCAGCTCTGCGCCACTTTTCCCACGAACTTAATTAAAACCCCATTCATCAGCACAAGTACCCGCGTACCACACTCTGCCTTGCGTTTCGAAATGTTTTTTCAATTAATAGAGCTTCAAGTAGTTAGTCAGGCGGGGCGGGTGAGTGGTAGAAAACGTCGCAGATAATTCAATTTACCACACCAAATGAGTCAAGATCAAGCATCGCTTAAAAGCGACTCCTCCAGCGTGCTACTCTTAAATATGATAATTTACTCGAATCAATGCGTCAAATTTATGTCATCAGCGCGCACACAAATCAATCGACACTAGGAAATGCAACGTGCCACCGCGTTCCTAGTTAGACCGGCTAAGGCGTATCGTGATGATGGCCATTAATTGACTGCCGGCGTCTACAGCGGCAGCAACACGATCTCTAATGATCAATGAAAGCAGCTGAGAGCTTAGAGTTGAGAAGATTATTATTATCATTACAGCGCTGCCGATCTTCGCACGTTTATGTTCCTGCCTGCATGCCTGTCTGCCTGCCTACCGATCGTCATCAGTGATCGATTGATCACTTCGTCGATCATTCATCATTTGAATAACGAAAATTTATTTTAATGTGCAGCTGGAGAGGATTTTACCTTCTTAAACCGATCGAGTGCGGTGCGGGTCTACGATCGCGCAGAGATGATTGCATAATCGACGTCGGCGTTGTGCCGATCATGCTGAGGCAGCACACTGCTGTTGATGTACCTCTGATGCTGATCTTTTTGGCCATTTCGCAATACATCCTACCACTAAGCATGCCATGCGTGAGTGTGTTTATTGTTTTTGCAATATTCAAAAGAAAATGTTTTTTCCTCAGCAGTTTACGCGCGGCCGATCAAGTGATCCTCGAGTTGGCCACCAAGTGAATTGGGTCATTTCTGGCCACAGAAATACTGACTTGAAGTGATTGTCTAGTGCCCTGCTTGGGAGGTGTTTGTTTAATGTTAATTTGATCTAAAGTAAATTGGCAGTTGGGCGTGGAGGTATAATAACATTTTTCAAGATCACATAGCGAGATCGTGTAAAGTCGCACGATCGCGCGGTTTGGTAACTTGGTGCTGCACAAATTGCCTGTCATCGATTCAAGGATAATTACTCGAGCGTTAAACCTCTTTTCTGTAAGCGATCTGCCTGTTGCTTATCGGAGTTAAGTGATCGCTATTGCACCCATTAGAGTCTACAAAACCACGAGAATGTGCCCTAGGAGGGTATCCAAACAACCACGGCTGTATCGGTGCATTGACAAGAACCTTTTTGTTTCGTTCCCATGGAGAGGGAGCCATAGAACAACAAATGAGTAATCTGAGACTTTGGCACGAACGTTATTTAATGGATGCAGACAGACGATTGGTTATGTAAGCGCGCGGGCTTATTGTTGGTTGGTTTTAGGCTTTGGGTCTACGCACAAGGGCAGAGCACAATAGTGCAACGGGGATTTGTGGTGGAGGAGATTTTGTTCGTCGTCGTCGTGATGCTGTTCGATTGTTGTTTCCGGGATGACTATGGCTAGCTTGTTTGAGAGCAATATCAAGATTCAATGGGAACGGGAAGTAACGATGGTTCTTGTTCTTTTGTGAGGATTCTGTTGTGGTTTTTTGTGCTGTGGATGATCGCTGATTGAGTTGAAATGGCATTAAATGATTTGAATTGTTTTCGATGAATAACGAGGAAGAAATTGATGTTGTAGGAGGTATGTAACTTATAAGGAGTTTGCTTTCAGGGAATGATGGGTGGGTGGTGCCGTAGTTTTGAGAAAACAGTGATTGCTTGGTGATGAGTTGAGGAAGGTATATCAGGGTACTTAGGTTCTTTGTAGAGGATTTCGTGGGTCCTAGAAACAGCAGAATTATTTACTTTGCCTTGGAGCAGTTTAAAGATCAAAGAAATGGAATAACTAAGCAAAAGCAAAGCAAAGTTTGTTCAATGTTTGTGGACTAAGGAAGCCATTAACTCGAAAATTTCAACCATGAGAGCTGGATAGTTTTGACGGGCTTGTCCGAAGATATCAGGAAACAAAAATTAAACAGTGCACGCGTTTCTGAAACCAATTGGACGCCAGTTGAATCTTACTATCTAACATCGATGACTCCTTAGTGGTAGCTCATGATCGATCTTAACGACATTGTAATGCAGAAAGCAATGGGCAGTTAGAAGAATTGCATCGAATAGTTAAATTAGTTTCTAAGAGTATTTAGCAGATACCGAATGGTTTTATAGACTAAGGAGTAAGAGCTTCGTGCTGTGTGGATAAGAAGGGAGCAATTTGGAGCTTTGTTGCTTCGCGACAGTTCGGAACAAAAAACTAAAGCCGAACATACGCTTTACAGACCAAGCAATCGTGAATGTGAGAAGTGTTGCTCTGGATAACTGAAAACAGCGTTTCTTGCGTCAAAGAGGATGAAATGCTGTACTGTCTCAGGCAGAGACACATTAAAAGGCGGGAGTCTGATACGTAAATTCGGGACCCGAAAACCTTTTAGTTTATACCTAAGGATTACTTCGAGACTTTAAGAGAGTGTAATCAAAGATGTGATGACTTTGTAATTGACGATTTGTCTGAATAATGTCAGAACCATATTGGCAATGCTATCCACCTGTGCTGAGTGCAATTCTAATGAATATCATAGCAGTTAGTGGATGCGCATTTCCGTTTCGCATTTTTATTACACTTGAGTAATTTTACTCCACCGACGCTAAAGAAGTTTGTCTTCAGTCAGGAATGACGCCAAGTAACTACTCCATGGGAAGGGGACTCTCAGCAATCCGCGCAGGGCAAACTGGTCAAAATTCAACAGAGAACTGAGGAAATCAGTGAAACCTCACCCCACTGAAGATCTCACATCTACAGAAGCAGTTGTCAATGCAGTCGATGCACTGACTGCAAATTGAATCAGTCGAGAAACTAGACGCCAAAATTAGGACCCTCGAAACAGCCATGGGTTCGGCTTTTAAAGTTTCGTGTCGTATTAAATATAGCAAGAAAAAATTCACCCCTTGGTAGCACGA
Source organism: Brachypalpus laphriformis (assembly GCA_945910035.1). Lineage (NCBI taxonomy): Eukaryota > Metazoa > Arthropoda > Insecta > Diptera > Syrphidae > Brachypalpus > Brachypalpus laphriformis. Next base: position 45,487,170 of record OX246756.1, read on the forward strand.
AGATCTATCCAATCTGAGGAAGATTACTAGAGATATCTTCAATATCTGCTTTAAACACAAGCTCTGGCAACCATATAAGGATTGTCTGAAAGAATATAAGAAATCCATTAAAAGTGCCAAGCCTCTTGCCTGGAAAGACTACTGTCAGTCCATTGAGACCATAAAAGACTCTGCCAGGCTGAGTAAAATTCTGTCTAAGGAATATTCTAGCCCGTCCTTTATTAAACGGCCGGATGGGACTTGGACGGACTCCTCTAGCGAGTCACTGGAACTTTTAATGCAAACACACTTTCCAGAATGTAAAAATGAGATTGCCCTCCCACCTGTCTCTCAGGTTGCGCAATCTTCTTCCTGGTATGACATTAAGACAACAATTACAGCAGTTAATACCTCATGGGCTATTAATAGTTTCTCTCCCTATAAATTGGCCGGCCTTGACGGCATTCTCCCGATTATACTGCAAAAAATATTGGACCAGGTGGTCCCATGTACCGATCTACAGAAGCGGTTTTCTCCTAAACCACGTTTCCCTGAGCTAGAGACGTGTACGTGTTGTGTTTATCCCGAAAGCTGGGAAGCGGAGTCATGGATCCGCAAAGGATTTCAGACACATCAGCTTATTTTCTTTTCTTTTAAAGACGTTGGAACGCATCTTAGATACACATATTCGAAATACCTTAGACAAATCCCTTCTATCCAAATCTCAACATGCGTATACTAAGAGGCGATAGACAGAGACGACCGGCTCTTCACGAAGTTGTGCGAAGGATAGAAAAGACAATCCACTTCGTACAACATACCCTAGCTATCTTCTTAGACGCTGATAACATCGCGCCTTCAATAACGTCAGTACGGAATCGATTCAGGAAGCTCTGAGCCAACTGGGTATGGAAGAGTTTATTAGCAACTGGATATTGACAATGCTAAAAACTAGAATCATTCAATCGACTCTCGGCAACAGCAGTTCCACCATATCTGTTGTTAGAGGAACTCCTCAAGGTGGAGTCTTGTCTCCTCTTCTATGGCTTATGGTCATCAATAAAATTTTGTCTAGACTTGATAGGGATGGAGGTAAGGTTGTCGAGTATGCGGATGACGTGGTAATACTGGTATCGGGGATGTTTCCATCCGTAATCAGTGAGATTATGGAAGGTGCCTTGGGCAAGATTAGCTCATGGGCCACTGGATGTGGACTCAGCGTCAACCCAAGCAAAACTGAACTGATGCTCTTTACCACTAAAACCAAAATACCGACGTTTACGCTTCCACGGCTAAACAATCATCTACTCTCCCTATCCTCCAGTGCCAAGTACCTAGGTGTGGTACTTGATCCAAAACTAAGCTGGAAGCTTAATATTGAGCAACGGGTAAAGAAGACCTGTGTGGCTTTCTATGCCTACAGCAAGACTTTTGGCAAGTAGTGGGGACTTCGCCCGAAGATGGTCTTATGGATGTACACTGCCGTGGTGCGTCCCATTCTTTCCTATGGATCGCTAGTCTGGTCGCCTGCACTAAGGAAAGCTTATAACATCAAACTTATCAGCAGGGTACAAAGAACTGCGGCTGTAGGCGCAACGGGTGCCATGAGCACATGTCCAACCGATGCCTTAAACGTTATTCTGCACCTTTTACCACTCGATTTGCACATTATGCATTTATCATCATGTAGTGCGGTCAGGCTAAGGGAAACAGGATGCTGGTGCACCAATCCGTATGGTCACAACAGTATACTGAATCTGCTACCGCACGATCTGCTAGCTAATCTCACCGACTATATAACTCCCACAGTGAACTTTAGAAATGACGTCACGGTCAGATTCCCAACCAGAGCGGAATGGGAAACTGGCGAACTGTCAAATGAGTTCGAAACAACAATCTTCACCGACGGTTCAAAAATGGACTGCAGGGTAGGAGCGGGGATATTCTCTGATTCCCTCAATATTTCCAGGTCTTAGCGGCTTCCTGATTCGTGCAGTGTCTTCCAGGCGGAAGTTTTTGCTGTACGTGAGGCCTGCCGCCTACTTAAGCAAACCTCTACACCCCTAAATACCATTGCCATCCTCATTGACAGCCAGGCGGCTATCAAGGCTATAGTATCTGCCACTACATCCTCAAGGCTAGTAGAACAGTGCAAAAAAGAACTCGCCTCCCTTGGTCACCGGCTAAAGATCTGTCTCCTTTGGGTTCCGGGTCACAGCGACATTGAGGGAAATGAGCGAACTGATGAACTCGCGAGGCAGGGATCTGCCCTTGATGCTTCCCTAGAAAAGGAGGTGAAAGTCCCGATGGGGGTCCTTTGCGCACTATCTGCTAAAGGCTGAAAACAGATGGCAGGGGGTGCGGAACTGTGTCATCTCCAGGCAGATGTGGCTCAAATACCCCCGGAAAAGAACGCAAGATCTACTAAACAGAAACCGTGCAGATATCGCAGGAGTTCTGGCAGTTAGTACTGGCCACTGGCTCATCGGTGTTCATGCGGCCAGCATAGGCATTACATTTAATGCACACTGTCGCAGCTGCATTACTGCTGACGAGATAGAAACAATCTTACACTTCCTCTGTAAGTGTCCGACTTTAGGCAAGGCCAGACAGCGTACCTTAAGTAAACCCTTTTTCGACAACCTAATAGAGCTAATGGAGATTAGCATTGGGCATATTACCAGTTTCCTCAATGTAACGGGGTGAATTCGAATAATCCTTACCATTTTTCTATTCCCTTTTACCTAGAAGTTAACGTCCTTTTTACATATGATAGACCACTTGAGTTGTGGTATTAAACGTCGCTTCTGCGCTAATTAAGTTTCTGCATGGTTTGCTGACACAACCACTTCTACCTACCTACCTACCAACCATGGAATTGACTAATGAAACGTCCCGCCTAAGGAAGATACCGGCCGAGACACCAATGCCGTCAGGAAAAGGGATGATACTTGGGCAGAGTCACATGAGTAAATGCTGGACATCTTATTGAGCACCCACTTTCCCGAATGCACGCTAATCTCCGGAGATGATCTACCCATTCCAGAGATGACGTCAGGAATAAACGCGGAAGAGGTGGCAAAAATAATAGACGAAGATAAGAAGCAAATCATGTGCTCCATACAAGGCACTAGGAATAGATAGCATTCGACCTGTGATGATGCGTGTGTCAGTGGAAACCATAATTTCATTACTCAAATGAATTTTCAGAGGTTGCCTTAAGCTGTGATATGTTCCCAAAGCATGGCGAGGGGCGCGTGTTATACTCATTCCTAAAGAAGGGAAAGCAAGCAACACAGTCTCAAACGATTTCAGACCGATTAGTCTGTCGTCACAAAAAATATGCCTACATCTGCTGCAGATCGGTAGATATATCGCTCCACAGTGATGGGAGTCAACCCCTCAAATATGGTGGTAGTTACTTTCATTAAGAAAATCGAACCCTACCTTCGTGGGCGTAATTTTGAATTCCGAACTAAATTGGAAGGATAACATCAATGAACCCATCAAGAAAGCAAGCGCGGCTTTCTACTCTTGAAAAAGGCGTTCTACTACTGCACATACACGGCGGTTGTAAGACACATTCTTATATATGTTTCACTAGTGTGCTGAAAGGTATTTAAGAATCAATACCAACTTTCAAGTTTCACTAAAATCCAGAGGGCAGCTTGCACCGGAGTCATGGGATCAATAAGAACTACACCAACACCAACAGCGGCAACGGAAAGCATACTTTGTTTTAGTCCACTTAGTCTATACTGCAGTAGTCTGGCGGCCAAAACCGTTGAGGCTGAGGGAAGGTCGACTATGGTCATCGAACCCTTATGGCCATGCCTCCATACTATCCCGATGGGATGCTCCCATCCGATCGACGGAAACTGATCACATGAACCCGATGCTACCATTTGAAAGTAGATTTCCAATAAGAATTATTGATAAGGTTTACTGGAAGAACCAAAGAATCATCAACAAAAAGGAACTGACCATTTATACCGACGCGACGGTTCTAAAATGGACGTTGGCACGGGAGCCGTAGCCCTAAAAATAAACTAATATACGGTCTGAGGAAATTGTACACGAAAGTAATATCGTTGATGAAGCGATTGCTATCTATATAGATAGCTAGGCAGCCGTTAAGGCTCTGGACTCTGTTGCAATTAGATTGAGCCTTGTGAGGATCTGCAAATCGCTTTCAAATTAGATATCTAGAGCCAATGCGGGTACCAGGGCATATGAATGTCATAGGAAACGAAAGATTACTGAGCTTGCAAGAAAGGGATCGGCGCTGAATGCATAGCAGGATCTCCCTTTTGTAACGATAGCTCTTTAGGGAAGAAAATAGAAAATGAAACTGCCGGTAGAGCAAACGTACGCTGGGTTCATCTGGACACATTTCCAATGGCCAGAACTCTTTGGCTGGCTCTTAGCAAGAAGAAATCTATTTCTCTGTTGAAACTTACTCGCCATAATACACAGGTCATCTCCGGCATAATTATGGGAGCTGTACCATTGGTATTCATGCGGAATGCCTCGGTGTACAGCGCAATGACTATTGCAGAAGCTGCAGGGACGAGGAAGAAATTGAATCTATTCGCCACCTTCTGTGTGATAGTTTTGCCCTTTTCATCAGAAGAACTAGGATTCCTACTTCTTCGCGGAACTGGAAATACTCTCTTAGACGGATAACGACGGATATGCCTTTTGTTTTTTTAACAGGTGTGTGGCCACGCCCAAATGGCGTGTAGGCACTGCGACCAAGAGATCTATTGTGCCATAGGCCACTTTCAGGGCAGCAGTACTTCTACTCTCCTTATGAAAGCTATAATTACGGCTGCGGAGGAGTTCCTTAGATCTTTTGGAGGTATGATCTCTTTAAGGAAAAAGCTTCTCCTAGTGCTACACAGAGCTGCACACTCACATAGTATGTGTTCTGCGGTTTCGTCCTCTTCTAGGCAGAGGCGGCAGGTGATATCCTCCGAAATTCTCATTTTGTTAAGGTGGTAGAGAAGTTGACAGTGACTGGTAAGGAAGCTCACAAGCCTTCTTATGCCATTTCTGCCGTATTTTAGGATATCAACTGCCTGTCTTTGGAAGGGTTGGACGGCTCTTTTAGCCTGCCTGAGACCTTGGGAGTTATTCCAGTGGGAGATGCACATGTTGCGTTCCCAAATGATTAGGGTAAGTTTGAGGGCGGAATCGGGTATCCCGCAGAAGGGTTCAGGTCCAGTGAACAACTCAGAGGAGCCCTTCCTTGTAAGCAGGTCTGCAGTTTCGTTGCCGTCAACGCCTACATGACCCGGTACCCACTACAATTTTACTTTATTGTGTCGGGTCAGATTTTGTAAGCTGTCGAAGCAGCTTAGAACTGATCAAATGGGAGATCAGTGCTTTGTATCGGTGAGTATATGGATAGAGGCACCTTTGATATCTGAGTGCAGGTTAATGTTAGCACAAGTTTCAATGGCGTAAAGCTCGGCCTGGAAAACACTAGGACTCTTTCCGAGTGATTTCGAAATTTTATGGTTGGGTCCATACACAGCGGCGATAACTCCTGAATGCATTTTTGATCCATCGGTGTACCACACTATACCTTTTGGATCAAGCGACGGTCCGCCATTATTCCACATATCACGGCTTGGGATCACAATCTCAAACCTTCTACCAAAGTAGAGTGATTTGGGCGTAAAGTCGGAGACCGTGCTGAGAATGTCTAGCTCGGGAAAGTCAGACAATAGCTCCATGAGATCCACGTGATCCCGTGTACTATTAACACCTGATTTTCTAAGACTAACGGCACTGCGGATTGCCACTTTTTTTTTATAAATATACCATATGTAACGGAGTAAGTCCGATTATGGCTTCAATGGCTGTTGTGGGACAAGTGTGCATAGTACCTGTGATGCCGAGGCAAGCTAGTCTTTAAAGTTTTGTGAGTTTATTAATGGTTGTGACCTCTTTGGTTTTCGTCCACCAGACTACGGACGCGTATGTCAGAATGGGTCTTACAACCGTGGTGTATAACCAGAAAATGACCTTTGGAGACAGGCCACAGGTCTTGTCGTACATACGGCGACAGGCGACAGACAGTAGTCGCCTTGGCAATTTTATGCTTAATATGGGAGTTCCAGTTAAGCTTCTTATCCAGGACAATTCCTAGATATTTGACCTCATCGGGAAAATTGATTGTTGTACCGTTTAGGGTCACTGAGCCAATATTCAGCGTTCTTCTTCTTGTAAACGGTACAACCACTGCCTTGCTGGGGTTAATCGATAGGCCCTCCCCAGCACAACAGTCCGAGACTACAAGGAGTGCATTACGCATGAGTTGACACACATTGTTTTCATGTTTGCCTTTAATGATGATCACCAGATCATCTGCGTGGCCTATGGTTGTGAAACCTGAACTATTAAGTGTGTTCAATAAGTCATCCACCACGAGTGACCATAAGAGAGGCGAGAGGACGCCGCCTTGGGGGCAACCTTTGGCCGCGGAGACCGTCACAGAGACTTCTCCAGACGAAGATGTTATTATGCGGCTATCGAGCATGTTCCAAACCCATCTGGTAGTAGGTTCGTCTATTCGCCTGTGTCTCATAGCACTAGTGATGAATTCTTAACCAGTGTTATCAAAAGCACCTTCTATGTCAAGGAATGTATAAAGGCCCATTTCTTTGGAGCGGTAGGCAGCTTTAATCTCTGCGACGAGATAGTGAAGGGCGCCTTCCGTAGATCGACCTTTCCTGTATGCAAATTGACTAGAGTGCAGAGGTATAGTCTTTTCAAGAATGCCTCTAATGTGTAAGTCTAGCAGTCTTTCCATGGTTTTCAAGAAAAACGATGTCTAGCTGATTGGACGGTGGGATTTGGGTAGCTCGCTGGGTTTGTTACCTAGCTTAGGGATAAACACCATATTTACCTTCCGCCAAGTTAGTGGAATATGTCCCAAGTTGAAGCTTGTTCTAAATAGAGCTACCAAGGCAGGCAAGATGTAATCCAGACCTTTCTGTATGAGAGCTGGAAAAATACCATCACTGCCAGGTGCCTTAAAGGGTTCAAATGAACCGATTGCCCATTTAATTTTTTCTTGACTGAACAGATTTCCAGACAAGCTGTTGACTTTTCTGGAGGTGCCACATGTGGAGTTTCCAGGGTTTCCCTTCGACTGGCGGTGGGTGCCATCAGGTTTGATGAGCAATCCCAAACCATTGGAATGATCCTTTGAGAGAGCCTTTTGGAGACGGGCTGCTACTGGAAGGGACTCGATATTTTTGCAGTTCTATCCCATGCTGTTGTCTTGGATTTCCTCAACTCTATGTTGAATTTAGTCAAAGCGGACCTATATTCGTCCCAATTTTTATTGGGTTTTGCGGTGTTGAAAAGTTTTCTCACCCTTTTGCGGAGTATCTCTAGCTGGTTATGACCTGTATTGTCATTTTTCGGGATACAGCTACTCCTGAAGGAAGAGATTAGGAAGTCATTTAGTTGGCAGGCTGCCACATCAACATCACATTTAGATCTTAAAGATGCGAGCAGCATGTCATCCTTGACGGTGAGATTTTCGCCAAAAAGTGCCCAATTAGTTCGTTTCGGTACGTAATGCGTTTGATTATTAAGTTTTACCCCACCCGAGATGTTAAATTTGATATGCTGATGATCAGATAGTGAGGGTTCGTTTGACACATGCCAATTGACAACAGGATTGGAAATAAAAGGGTTCGAGATATGCCTTAGTTTTACAAAAAAAAAAGAAAAAAAAGAAGAAGTTAGATCACAGTTTAACTGCTCAGAGAAGAGTGGACAGGGTGTATTATCTGTGCACTGGAAAGAGTATCTTTTTGGTTGAATTTTTGGGTGACAGGATAAATAGTATGCCCTGAGCTCAGCAATGAATTATAACCAACTTCGAGGGGAGTTTTCGTCAACCAATAAGCATCAAAAGGCAATGCCTCTGCCAGTGACTTCCAGTTTTCCATTGATATACGCAAATACCGAATAAAATGCATGGAAACAATACTCGTATAGCATGCTTACGAAACATGATCTTTGAATTTATAAGGGCTTAACGTTGGGCGCCATTTACTTTTTTTTGCACAGTAACACCGTTGGCTTTTCCTTATTGCACTTGATGTCGTCATAAAACTTAACAGCCATCGGACATAATCCCACATTCTACGATTTTCTATGGCACACCTTACATACTACGACTTACCTTTCTAAAGTTTTTGGATCCATTCGTCCATCGAAACCGCCTTTACGTCCGGGGAATCCCGTCCCGTATGGCCCCTCCGTAGTTGTACTTGTAGTCGTTGTCGTCGTTGTTGTCGTTGATGGCGGTGGCGGCAAAGTAACCAATTCTGGTTCTATCCTAGGCAACCAGTCATTGTTGAAGTCATCTCCATTAATGTGCTCCACGTCACGCATTATCTCATCCTTTCCAACTGTTGATGCCACCGTCACTGCATAGCCATGTCCGTTGTTATTATTATAACTCCTCACATTGTTATTGTTGTTGTATCGCGATTGCCAATCCGGATTAGATGGTGATAGAGAAGCGCCACCGCCACTGCCACCTCCTCCGCCTCGCCTGGTCTCAAAGTTTCTCCCCGTCCGATGGTAGTTCCTGCGGTGAACATGCTGTTGTTGTCTGCTGTCGTCATAATTCAATCGTCTCAACCTCAATGGTCGGCCACCAGTTGAGCCACCTCCGCCATCTATTGTCCGTGAACTATCACCACTATCGACCGTCGTCGTTGTCGTGCTGTTCCTACTGTGTACCGCCGCTGATTGTGATTTGCGATTATGATGGTTTTGCTGCTGCTGTAACTGATAATGATTGTTGTTGCTGCTGCTGCTGCGAGATCGTGTAGATGGTGGTGGAGCATCCGATCGTGCGTCAAGGTGACTTGTCGATGCAATCACGATGCATATCGATAGTGTGACTATGGCTAATAACTTATTCATATTTTATGTTGTTGTTGGTGATGTGCCTTCCTGCCTTGTGAATCGAAAAAAATTGTTCTAAGTTGTGCTCTGAGTATTGCTTCAATCACGCGTACTTCAGCATTATACTGGTTGGATGGGGTGGTTAGACTTGTATCTGCTGCTGCTCTGCCACTTGTACTTCAATTGACCATGCACTCTTTGGACACTGGAACTGAACTGAACTGAAAAGAAAAGAAAAAACAAAATGAAATTAATATTTATTTAATATTTCGAGGGACGTTCCCTCTTTCGATCGACCTTCGTTCGGATGAGGGCGCCCACAAATCAAAAAATAAAATTCGACACGAGACGCTGATGGAGCATGGACCAGATCAACAGAGCGAGAGTACAATGGCAAGGCAACCATCCACTGATCTTCTTGAAGCCATACGAAAGCTTGGGAAGAAAATTTCGGTGCTTTGTTTTCGTTTTGTTTCTTCATCACTCTTTTGTTGTTATTGCTTCCAGGAATTGTGGGTTTCTTGTTTTCCTGGCTGGATGGAGGAGTGTTGCTTGCAGAAGCGTTAACTAAGTGATTTATAAGAATTGTTTTTAGATGACCGCAAATTTTAACTTGACCTTGGCAATAAATTATGTAGGTCCGCGATGGTGATATACGTAATTTGTTTGGTTTTTGGGCGGTCTTTGTTGCCTTGTTGGCTTTGAGGTTATATTTTTGAAGGCGGCGGCGAAGCACTTCGGATGAACTTTTTGCGATTAATTTTGATTAAAGACATTTGTCAGTGAACTCCATTCATTTAGTGAGAAGTGCTTTTGTACCTTTGATATCGCCATAGCGATTCGAACAAAGATACATTAAGCAATTAGAACAAGGATTTGTTTTTGGAAATGAGGGCTTCCGATTAAGTGATAGTTTTTCCCATATTGTGCGGACGTCTTAAGACCAAGAAAAGTAACAAAACGAAGTGCATCTTACTTCGAGGCACAACAGAGTGCTACAGTATCTTAGCAAGCGTTCCGGAAGTTTGTGGAAACCAGAGTGAGTCAGCCACTAACAACCAAAGTACGTGAAAGCATTTCACTCTGAAAACTTCACATCGAAACAGTAGAAGAGAAGAAGTCACCATCATGTAGTATTTTGTCTGACATCGTAGGTGAATACATATGTAATCCGTAAGTATTTACTAGCAGATCGAAGAACGCAAGAACGCTGAACACTGGTCATGGCTACTTTCTCCTAAAAACTATGGAGACAATCGTTGATCACTTTATAAGGAATTCCTTATTCTTGCTCCATTATATGCATATCAATTTGCATACCAACCTGGCAAATCCACAGAGACCTCCACTCACAGCCTGGTTTACAAATTAACAAAACCCTGGCTGCAAAAGAAACTGCCCCTTGTGCTTTTATTGACATACAGGGAGCCTTTGACAACACTTCGTATGAAGCAATAAACAAGGCTATGACTTGGAAAGGTATCGCACCCCTGATCGTAAACTGGATTCTATCCATACTAAAAAGCAGAAAAATAAAGCTAGAGTGCGGAGGATTGCTGAAAACTATTATAGCCAACAGAGGTTGTCCGCAGGGGAGCACTGTCTCCTCTGCTCTGGACCTTAGTTATAGACGAACTCCTAGAGCTACTAAACAAATCTGGTTACAGAGTACAGGGATACGCAGACGATGTCGTCATCAGTGTTGTGGGCAAATTCGAAAATATCATGTCAGAAATGATGCAAGGTGCCTTCAACCTGATCTCAAAATGGTGTAGAACCAAGGCCCTAATGAACCATTCAACATGGACGATGATAGTTCAAATTTCCGTCCACCTGACCAAAACGAACTGAGGATAGCAATATCCAAGCTAAAATCCAACAAGGCTGCTGGACCTGACGGCTTACCGGCCGTGCTTTTCAAGGCAGCTGGAGATGAATTGGTAGAGTGCATACATCAACTCATCTCTAAAATTTGGTCAGACGAGTGTATGCTTGATGAATGGAACCTCAGCATCGTTTGCCCGATCTACAAGAAAGGAGACCCCCTCAACTGCGCCAATTATAGAGGCATCAGTCTCCTCAACATCGCATACAAGATCTTTTCTGCAATATTGTGTGAACGCCTGAAATCTGTTATCAACAGCCTGATTGGACCCTATCAGTGCGGTTTCAGGCCAGGAAAGTCCACCATCGATCAAATCTTCACACTTCGGCAGATCCTGGAGAAAACCCAAGAATTCTCAATCGATACTCACCACCTCTTTATCGATTTCAAGGCCGCCTATGACAGCATCTATAGAGAAGAGCTTTATAGAGCCATGTCTAGTTTTTGACATCCCTGCTAAACTTGTCCGTCTGTGCAGACTGACGATGGAGAACGCTCGCTGCTCCATCGAGGTCGGTAATGACCTCACCGAGACCTTTGATGTCAAAAAAAGCCTTAGACAAGGTGACGCGCTGTCATGTGACTTCTTTAACATTGTACTTGAACTTACTTACTTACTTAGGTGGCGCTACAGTTCGGGGTGAACCTGGGCCTCAACCAACAAGCCTCTCCATTTAGCTCGGTCTTTAGCTAATTGCCTCCAGTTGCGCACTCCAAGTTGGTCGAGGTCCCCTTGAACTTGTGCGCGCCACCTACGGCGATGATTCCCTCTACTGCGTCGTCCCTCCGGGTTAGATTCGAAGACTCTGCGGGCCGGAGCGTTGGTGTCCATTCGCTCTACATGTCCTAGCCATCTCAGACGTCCAATACGCAGTTTTTTGACTAGGTCGATGTCGCTGTACAGCTCGTATAGTTCGTGATTGAATCTTCTCCTCCAAAACCCGTCAACACAAACGGGACCGAAAATCTTACGAAGAATTTTTCTCTCGAAGCGACCAAGGATATCTTCATCCTCTTTTAATAAAGTCCATGTTTCAGCGCCGTAAAGCAGGACTGGGATGATCAAGGTCTTATATAGAGTCTCCTTAGTTGTTCGAGATAGGGCTTTACTGTTGAATTGCCTTATAAGCCCAAAAAAACAGCGATTGGCAAGAGTTATTCTTCGATTGATTTCTACGCTGATTTTGTTAGAAGAATTTATAGCAGAGCCAAGGTAGACAAAGTCCCTTACTACCTCGAAGTTATAGCTGCCCACGGTGACGTTTTGTCCAATTCGTCGGTGTTGGTTTTCCCTTCTAGTTGACAGAATATACTTGGTTTTGCCCTCGTTTATCGCCAAACCCATTTGAACGTATTGTGCGGAACTCACAAGCCAACACCGGAGGGACAATCTATTACAAGTCTGTACAACTGCTTGCATACGCCGACGATATAGACATTATCGGAAGAACTCAGCGGGCTGTCATCGGTGTGTTTGCAAGCATTGAGGCGGAAGCGGCCAAAATGGGTTTAGCGATAAACGAGGGCAAAACCAAGTATATGCTGTCAACAAGAAGGGACAGCCAACACTGACGAATTGGATAGAACGTCACAGTCGGCAGCTATAACTTCGAGGTAGTTAGCGACTTTGTCTACCTTGGCTCTGCTATAAACTCTAAGAACAACATCAGCGCAGAAATCAAGCGAAGAATAACTCTTGCCAATCGCTGTTTTTTTTGGGCTTATAAGGCAATTCAACAGTAAATCCCCATCTCGAACAACTAAGGAGACTCTGTATAAGACCCTGATCATCCCAGTCCTGCTTTACGGCGCTGAAACATGGACTTTATTAAAAGAGGATGAAGATATCCTTGGTCGCTTCGAGAGAAAAATTCTTCCTAAGATTTTCGGTCTCGTTTGCGTTGACGGGTTTTGGAGGAGAAGATTCAATCACGAACTATGTGAGCTGTACAGCGACATCGACCTAGTCAAAAAACTGCGTATTGGACGTCTGAGATGGCTAGGACATGTAGAGCGAATAGACACCCACGTTCCGGCTCGCAGAGTCTTCGAATCTAACCCCGAGGGACGATGCAGTAGAGGGAATCATCGCCGTAGGTGGGGCGCACAAGTTCAAAGTGACCTCGACCAACTTGGAGTGCGCAACTGGAGGCAATTAGCTATAGATCGAGCTAAATGGAGAGGCTTCTTGGTTGAGGCCCAGGTTCACCCCGAACTGTAGCGCCACCTAAGTAAGTAAGGGCCTAACCACCAACCCTGGAAAAACTATTCTTGTACCCTTTTCTAAGAAGAGGAAGCTCGGAAGCAAATCTCGCTGGAAAAAACGCCCATCAGCCCTACAGGGGAAGCAAAATATCTTAGGATAATCCTGGACAAAAAGCTTAACTGGAACTCTCACCCAAACAGTGTTACCAACAAGGCGACCAGGGCAATATTCATGTGCCAACGCCTCTATGGTACAAATGGGGTTCTGAAGTCCAGGATGATCCACTGGATAAATAAATATTTGGCGCAACAGCTCTTTAAAGTGCCAGGGCCTAGCTTCTCGCAACCACTCATGTTGTGTGCGTTATATTTTTCACACGAATGGAAGGGACCTACAGTTTTTTAATGCCGACTCCGAACGGCGATTTGAGAAGCTTTTTCGTGACAACAATACTCTCGGATGTTTGTCAGACGCTCGCGAGAGGTGGGACCGTGAAAAAACTTTTTGGTGTTTTCTGGGATTCGAACTTGGAACCTCATGCGCAGTGATCCGACACACCAACCACTTACGCCACGGCACCCACACTACATCCACTGGATGTACAACACAATCGTCAGACCAATGATCATCTACGCCTCTCTAGTATGGTGGCCTAAAACACAACATATCAAAGCTATGGAACAGCTAAATCGACTGCAACGATTAGCCTGTGTCGGCATTACCGGGGCAATGAGAACGAGCCCCACGGCGGCGGTAGGTACAATACTTAATCTCACGCCACCGGATCTCACAGTGCTAAAAGAAGCTTTGCTAAGTGCTCTTAAGCTACGTCAGATAAAAAAACTGAAACCCGGCGATTTCACAGGCCATCTGAGTATTCTTGAAAATGTCCAAAATACCCAATCTTCAAGATTCAAGATACGATGCTCGAGAAATTGCGGGTCTCCAGGAAATTCGAAGTGGTCATTAGTGAACGTCAAGAATGGAGAAGCAAAGGTCTCAAGACATCACCCAACGCACAAATCTGGTATACGGATGGCTCCAAATTGGAAAATGGCAGTATAGCTGTGGTCTATGGTCCAAACTATCAGCGTGAGGCAGCGCTTGCCAAATCACCCACCATCTTCCAAGCAGAAGTCCATGCGATAGAACTATGTATTCGGGAATGCTTGCGGAGAAGCACTACCGAAACCCGCATCTTTATCTATTCAGACAGCCAGGCAGCGCTAAGGGTCCTTAATTCCTATACGGTAGGGTCAAAGCTGGTGTGGGACTGTCTCGACCTCTTTGGCAACCTCGCATCCACAGATCAGGTTACCGTAGCATGGATTCCTGGACCCGAACATTTTGAGGGGAACGAACTAGCAGACTGTTTGGCGAGTAGAGGCACTTGGCGCGCACTCATCGGCCTTGAACAGTACTTCGGGGTACGACTCAGTGATATACACTCCACAGTAACAAAATGGGAAGCTAAAGGACTCGCCGATCACTGGGCCAACCAAAAGGGCCTACGACAAACGAAGATGTTCAGAAACCCCAACAAAAATAGAGCTAGCAAGCTATTTGAACCAAGCAAAAACGATTTGCGAACTGTAACGGGTTACCTAACCGGACACTGTCCACTCAGGTATCATCTAAATAAAATAAAACTTTCAGATACGGTCATGTGCAGACTCTGCGGGGAACAAAGAGAAACAGCAGAACAAATTCTTCGTGAATGCCCAGCGGCCGCAAGGAAACGATTACTCCATCTATCGCGGATCTCGATGTGCCCAGCGGATACCTGGAACATGGAACCCAAGACATTATTGAGGTTTATCAAGAGCCTCCATTTTTAATTCAGGTTAACCATTGGGTCAACACAATAGATCTTATAGGTCGCAGTGCACTTGGGCCCCAATCATCCTATTGTATCGTATTCGAATCTACAACCACAACTCGCGATAAAGGATCCCTTCCGCAATCAAAGTCCTTAAAGTGCAGGAAAAAACAGGACTCGATGGCATTTGTTCTAATTTCCAAGTGATCGCCACTAAGATCATGATATCTTCAGCTTGTAACTATTTGAAAGTTAGAGAGTATAGAGAATGGGACAGTCATCCGTTTTTAAGTGTTTTCCACAGTTGCAAAAATAATACCAAAGGAAGAGACATTCGAAACTTAGAAGACAAGTATTGTTGATTGTTGGTTGTTACCTCAACTACTGTCATCTAATTTAGAAAGGCTTTCGATAGTGTCAACTAAAAGTTTATTTTACTTGGCTTGGGTAGAAGGGGAACCCCTGATTATGGGTCCAAATGTCACGCTTAAAAAACGTTTGTCCACAGTGGGGACAGATAAGGACATATCCTTTCACCAATATTATGATAAGTGCTTTCTACAGTTTTATTGAACGATAACAGATGAATTCAGTGGCCTTTTCATCGTTTTTTCAATAACAAAGTACTCGGAGCTTCAAATGTGGAGAGGAAGGCAAATGCTCTGGGTCTAGCGATGAACAATCGAAAAAAAGAAATGAAAAATGTTGGCCCTGAAATGTTGTGCATCTGAGAAATCAGAATACTTAGCTAAGAAAGAAACTTGCGGCGAAGGGGTAAGTACGACACTTGGCGAAAAGCATTCAATAGCGATTCTATCCAAACGCTGCGCCGATGAGGAGATTGTAAACGAGATGGCTAATGCCATAGCTAATACGAAACTACAAATGGCGGTAAGAATGACTGGAAAGAAAATGCCCGCCGAAGCTTTGGCGTTTGCTCTGACGATGAAGGCGGCAGACCAGGCCTGTCAAGGAACCCACCGTGTGAGGAAAGTATCCGCCGTCGAATGCTCTTGCCAGAAGATGGACGTCGAAGACCGAAACAACGCTCGCAAAGGACAAATTCGTTGCTGGAAGTGCTTCAAAAGAGGGCACCTACAACGGCAATGCAGAAACCTACCCAGCCGCGAAAACTATCTACACTATGGTAATTGGCGACGTAGTGAAGAACCATCCAACAGGGATAACACCTATCCTGTTAGTCAGGCTTCTCGAAACCAGTAGTCGAGAAACCGCTCAAGGAACAGCTTCGCGGGGCGGAAGTTGGATGCTGGAATCGACGCCCCCAATACCATCATCCAGGTCCCCCAAAGCAAACTCCATTCTAATGCGGATGCGTTATCCCGGCGTCCATGTAAAATCGACTGCAAGCATTGTGTGGGCCAGGAAGAGAAAGACCTTCTCTCCATCCAAAGGATAAGAGCTGAACCTATCGCCGGTTGGAGTGCAGAGGAAATCCGCAACGCTCAAATGGAAGACCCGGGCATCGAGCCGATATAAGCGTGGAAGGAGTTTATAGAAAAGCCAAACCGACAGGATCACTCTCGGACAGAAGCCCCACTCTCAAGGCATACTGGGCTCAGTGGGACTCCCTTCATGTGCAAGATGGTGTGCAGAAAAGGAAATGGGAGAGGCCGGATGGAAAAGATTTCATAATGCAGCTCATCTTGCCGCGATCAAAAGTAGACGTGGTGCTATGGGAGAAGCATGATGGAGTAACCGGAGGTCATTTGGGTGCAAACAAGACACTGAAGAAAGTGCAAGAACGCTTCTATTGGCTCAGTGCAAGGGAGACGTAGAAATTTGGTGCCGAAAATGCGTCGTGTGTGCAGCCAGCAAGGGACCCAGAACGAAGATGCGAGGCAAGATGCACCCGTACAACGTGGGCACACCCTTTGAACGAATCGCCGCTGCCATCGCTGACCCATTTCCAGAAACCGACAATGGCAACTGTTACATCCTAGTTGTTATGGACAACTTCAGTAATTGGCCGGAAGCGTTCGCCATCGCTAACCAGGAAGCGAGGACCATCGAAGAACAGATATTCAACAACTGGGTGAGCAGATTTGGCGTGCCTATGGAACTGCAGTCTGACCAGGGACGAAACATCGAATCGAAGATATTCCAAGAGGTATGTCAACAACTAGGACTCCGCTTCATCCACAACCCGACGGGATGGTAGAGCGCTTCAACAGAACCCTAAACGAACATCTCTCCAAGGTCGTAGGAGACTACCAGTACGATCGGAATCGACAAATTCCTCTCTTTCTGATGGCCGACCGAAATACAGTGCACAGTACTACTGGACATACTCCATCTGAAATTTTGTTTGGTCGAGCAGTCCGACTACCTAGTGAGGTGAAGTTTGGGTCCCGTAATGATGGGCCCAAATGCGAAGAGGACTACGTGGCAGACCTCAGGGAAAGGATCCGAGACATACATCAGAGGACCAGGACGAGGATAAGGATGGTGAGAGACCGTATGAAAACCAGGTACGACACAAACACAACAACGTCCAGCTTTCATGAGGGAGACCTAGTATGGTTGTACAACACACACCGACAAAAATGGAGGTCACCCGCATCAATGATGTTGTCTATCGGATCCAGCGTAGAGTAAGAGGCAAGATGAAAATTGTTCGCCTAGCATTAGTAGTACAACAACCGAAACTTAGTTGGAAACTCAATATAGAACAGCGAATTAAGAAGGCAAGCGTAGCTTTCTATGCCTGTAATAAAACATTCGGTAAGAAATGGGAACTCCAGCCAAGGATGACCCGTTGGATATATACAGCCGTTGTGCGTCCAATTCTTACTTACGGCGCTATCGTTTGGTGGCCAGCTTTGAGCAAAAAGTACAATATCGACAGAATCAAAAAAGTACAGAGATCGGCGTGCGTGGGTATCACAGGAGCAATGAGGTCTTGTTCAACAGATGCTCTCAATGTGATCTTGCAACTGATCCCCCTCGAACTACACATCAAGGACACAGCTATTTGCAGCGCAGTCCGGCTCAGGGAATATGGATGCTAGACCACAAGGCCATATGGTCACGGCAAGATCCTGGAGACGATACCAAGTGAACTGGTTGCGTCCTCGACCGATTACACGATACCCAAACTCAACTTCAGAAAATCTTTCCTAACAAAATTCCCTTCCAGAGAAGAATGGAAGCGTTATCTGCAACTATGATATAGGGATATACACGGTCGGTTCGAAGATGGACTGCGGAGTCGGCGCAGGCATCTTCTCCGGCCAGCTGAATATATCAAGGTCTTTCCGTCTCCCAGACTCTGCTAGTGTTTTCCAAGCGGAGCTTCTTGCGATTCGAGAAGCCTGCCGCCTGCTAAACAATCTTCCAACATCTAACCACAATATCGCTATTTTTTCGGATAGCCAGGCTGCCATCAAGGCCATTGATGCGGTTTGCATTTCTTCAAAACTGGTAGAGCAATGCCGGTTCGAATTGAATCAACAAAGCACTCACTCGAGAATCACTCTCATCTGGGTTCCAGGGCACATCAACCATGAGGGTAATGAGCGTGCTGATGAGCTGGCCAGGCGAGGGTCGGCCCTTAACGGCTCTCTAGCAGAAAGAGTCGACATTCCGCTTGGTGCCGTTAAGGGCTATATTCACCTTCACTTCCTCCAGCTAGCCAATCGCGGCTGGAACAGCCTCACAAGCTGTGTCATATCGAGAAAGACGTGGCCCAGTTTCAACAAACCCAGGTCAAAAGAGTTACTAGGCAAACCAAGACCAGTTATTGCCAAAATCGTAGCTATTAACACAGGTCACTGGTCAGTTGGAGACCATGCGGCCAAGCTTGGAATCCCCCACAACACCTTTTGTAAGAGCTGCAAGGATATTAATGAGAAAGAATCTCTATGTTACTTTCTTTGCAGATGATGATGCAGACAACAAACTCTTGGCAAACCCTTCTTCGGGGATCTGAGAGATATAGCGGACAGGAGGATTGGAGAACTAATCCTCTTCTTGAACTCCACGGGCTGGGTTTAAACTTAACATCCCCTTTTAACTAACCACTACAATAAGTATACACGAGCACGTGGTAACAAAACGGCGCACCCTAAGCGCTAATTGGGTTCTTTTGGACCGCCACTTTACCTATCTACCTACCTCACCTAGATCGCCTTCATCGTTATCATGGCAATAACCCAGATGATCTTGTTTGGGACGAACAAGTTTAAGAGGGGGCAGTGAAGCATCGACAAAAAGTACCACCGCACTGCATGGTTTGTGTTCCAAACGAACTGAAACAACGCCACCTATTCGCCAAACCTGCTAGCGTGCCAATCAGTTCACTCCATATTTCGCCTTCGCTGCAGTCATCAATTCATCTCCAGTGACATCTAGTATCTTCTAGAACTGCTTGTATTTGGTATAAATACACCGAACACAACCACAGTCGATACAGTTGATAATAAGGTGAATACAGCTGAACTTGGTGAATACAGCAACTTGGTTGCATAATCGCAGTAAAGTATTGTAGTTACACCAATAGGTGTAGGTTATTACATATTTACGAGTAAGAAGAGACTGTTCACTCGAAAATGTCCCCTGTTACTTAGGTGTACAAAAATTAATAAATATTTGGCGCAACAGCTCTTTAAGTGCCTGGGCCTAGTTTCTCGCAACCACTCGTGTTGTGTGCATTACATTTTTTCACACGAATGGAAGAGACCTACAGTTAAGTGCCGCATCCGAAGGGCAATTTGTTTTAAGAAATTTTCTCGTGACAACAATACTCTCGGATGTTTGTCAGACTTTCGCGAGAGGTGGGACCATGACGTATTTCTCAGACCATTATTAATCTTTTTGCCCCCTATTAGCCCTGAAAAAACTTGGGTAAAACTAGAACCCTAACGCAGCAAATGATGATCAGTAAATATCGCGGGGTCAGTACTTCTACTTAAAGCAACTGTAACTCAAATGAATGGCTTCTAGTCATACCACCACCTCTCCATTCTCAACCTCGACTCGTTCATTGCACTTCTTTACATTCAACAACAAAATCAGGCAAAAAAAAAAAAAAACCAACAATTATCACATCGTTTTAATCGAAAGTAATCATTGATGGCGAAACCAATTCAAAGCTATGACCAATTCAATTGAACTCCAACTGCTAGGCCATTCCTTAACAAGACATTAGATTAAGGACCAGCTCTACAGAGCATTCACATTCAAAACAAACACCCCGAATGCAATTGCAATTCCAATCAATTCCAATTTTGTGATTAATAAAAATCTCAATCAATCGACAATCACGGAATTCTTGAAATAGAAAGTCTCGACAGCCCACCACAGTACAGCAGAGCTTAAGGTGAAGGTGCACTCAAGTGCATTAAGCACCAAGCACTATCAATAGTTCACGCTTCGTAAAAATCGTGCCGGAATCTGTCAGATTCGTTTATTTAATTACAAATTATCTCTTAGCCAAATGACAAGTGAACATGGTACACGCAGGCACTCAGAGATGGAGTCACTTATACTCGTGAAACAAACGCGCTGAATGCGCACGTTTTAGCAGAGACGTCAAGAATGACAGTTCAATTCAACACAACACGGACTAGTTCACAATGAGCAATTTCGAAATAGGAAAAAATGCAACGGTCAAGCGTTGAGTTTGTCTAAATTAAGGCTCCTATGCTCTCAGCTCGTGTGTTTTATTGCCTTAGAAAAAAAAAGTTTACTTTAAATGAAATAATTAAGAACACGACATGACTGCATACGCCTGCAAGCAGTTTTCCTCATAATTTATGAATTTTTAATGTTTACGATCGAATTCGTTGTCGATCTCGGGTGCAATTAGCCCCGCGCGGTCGGCATCCAGGGAAGCGGTCTTATGTTGGCGCTAAGGAAAAAAAATCGTTAAATACTCATGCATGCGGAATGAGTAATGTGCGGCGCGCGGTGGGATATTTCCCAGCTGTATGCCTCTTTTTTTTGCCGTTTTTCCAATTTAATTGTTCTGCAATCGATTGAAAGGATAAATAAATGTTTTCCGGGAAAGAGAGAAAAAGCAATTCATTTTCCTACTAATAGGCGGAGAAAGGAAGTTGAATGGGGGTTTTTTGTTGCATTTTGGGGAAAATTTACTTCATAAGCGTATGGTGGAAGGCGGACAATGGGCAATTTGCATCGATAATTTAGTTGGTAGATGCTTCGTACTGTGAATTGTTTGTTGGAAACATTTGTAGGTTGTTGATGGGTAAGATCAAAGAAACACCACACCGCAGATGAAAATAAATAAAATACCAGGTACTCTGGTTTATGTACAACTTGCGGTATTTCCTGAATTGAAAATGCGTATTAGTTTGGTAGGAAAGGCATCCACTGGATGAGCTTTTGAAATCAGAAGCGGATTTCATTTGGACGCCTATGCAAGAAGAAGGTTTTACGGAATTGAAGCAGTCACTAACATCCGCATCAGTTTTGAAGCCATACGACCCGTCCTCTGATGCTTTATGTTTTGGATGAGGGTCAGTTCTACTTCAAACTGATTCGGTCGGAATCTTGAAACTCGTAGCATACGTTTCTCGAACCTTATCAGAAAGTGAGAAAAATTATGAATTGAGAAGTAGCAGTAGCAGACTTTCCGAGGTGTGTACAAAACCTCACATAACATCTATCCAGGAGCCATACGTACGGAACAAGCGTATATGTAGCTTTCGGGGTTTTCGTGGAGTAACGGTGCTACGTGACGAGCGATCTGAAAGACCGAGAGCTTGTCTAATTGTGCCGAATTTCCTCTCAGTAACCAAGCTTGGACAATGCTGTGGACAGGACCTGGTTGCTGCAGCTGTAAGCTACGAAACGACCGGAAGTTGGAAAACCTTCGTCGTTGCGTCGGCTTACTTCCCTTATGATTCGGTAATGCCTCCACCACCGAAGGCGGTTGCCGAACTCATAAAGTACTGTGACACTCGGGAGATGGGACTAGTCATGTGTTGCGACGCGAATGCTCAGAATACTGTCTGGGGCAGCAGCAAATGTAACATACGAGGAAACCATCTCCTAGACCTTATACTATCGTGTGGTATGGTAATTAACAAAGTTGGCTCCCAGCCAACTTTTGTTACGGCAAGGAGGCAGGAGGTAATTGATTTGACTTTATCTAATAGCTATTTCAAGTCAATTACTAACTGGAGGGTACTGCCGGTGGTGTCCTTGTCAGACCATAGATAAATCGTTTTCCAAATCGAATGCGAGGCCATAACTTTGCAGGATGCGAAAAATCCGAGGAAAACCAACTGGGTGCGGTTTAAGGAAGAGCTAGACAGATCTGTCAAAACTGTGACTAAACTTAGAACGAAACGAAAGGTTGAGGATGCTGTTCAAAAAATGACTAGCGTCCTTACCAGCTGTTTTGAACTGACGTGCCCATTGACAAAAACCCCCTGCAGAACTCCGGTTCCCTGGTGGAGCCCAGAAGTGCAGCGACTTAGGAAAGAATCCAGAAAACTTCTAAATAGGTCACTTAAGACAAATTTAGAAGATGATTGGGATCTTTCTAGATCGAAGCAAAAGGACTATAAGAAGTTAATTCGGTTGTCGAAAAGTGCTTCTTATAGAGATTTTTGTGAAAAGATCGAGACACTTGGTGAAACCAGCTGGTTGGTTAAAGTCCTCAAAAGGAGTAAGCCGACCAAACCGGAGTCACTCAGACGGTCTAATGGCAAGTTTACTGAGACGAAAGCGGAAACTTTTAGTCTTCTGCTGGAGACTCACTTTTCTTGCAATCAGATAACCACTAGGTCGCAGTCTGGTCCGCTTACCCAGGCTGAGCTTGATCTAAGTCAGAAAACTCGGCGCAGATGGTATATTGAATCAGCCGTGGTAACAGATGAGGCCATCAAATATGCTGTGGCAACTTTTGATGGTTTCAAATCGCCTGGCACCGATGGAATATATCCAGCTATGCTGCAATAGGGTATAGATCAGCTATTGCCAACTCCGAAAAGAATTTTCACCGCTGGCTTGGCCTAAGGAAGACTATTCGCGCCCGAAGAGTTTCAGACCTATAAGTTTGACATCCTTCTTACTGAAAAGTATGGAGAGACTGGTAGAATTTCACGTGCGCAAAGTTGCTTTGCAGCTGCATCTACTATCGGAGATGCAGCATGCCTATCAGCGTGGGAAATCCTGCGAGACCGCACTTCAAAATTTAGTGCCCAGAATGGAATGCGCGCTTGATAGGAAAGAATACGCAATGGGTATCTTCATCGATATTGAGGGTGCTTTTGCGTGCGACTTTTGACTGCATGTGCGACTCGGCCAACACGGGGTAGATGAAACGTTAGTGTTGTGGGCTAAAGCAATGCTAATAAATAGAACTTTGGTAGTGGATGTGGATTATGGCCGATATTTTATGATAGGGGTAAACAGGGGCTGTCCGCAAGGTAGCGTTCTGTCTCCATTGTTATGGTGCATGGTGGTCGACTCTCTGTTGAACACTCTAAATACTTCTAACGTCTACGCTCAGGCATATGCGGATGATGTCGCCGTACTTTCTGTCGGGCGATGCCTGGCGACGGTCTGTGCGCAGGCGGCGCTGGACATGATCGATGAATGGTGTACTAGGAGTGGGCTTTCGGTGAATCCTCCTAAAACTGAGGTTGCTCTTTTACGAGAAGGAGGATTTTTACCGGTCTGACTCAGCCAGTGCTAAAAGGCGTCACCATTCGCATTTCCAATGAAGCCAAATATCTGGGAGTGATTTTAGATAAGAAACTTCATTGGTCTAAACACGTCGAGTCGAAAACATCCAAGGCGCTCTCAGTCTTCTGGCAGTGTAAGGATGCTTTTGGCAAGACATGGGGCTTGTCACCGAATAAGGTTCTCTGGATCTACACGGCTATGATATGACCATTCCACGCATATGCGTCGGTTGTTTGGTGGAAGGGGTTCTCGCGTAAATATGTGGTTTTGCGCGAAACTCCAAAGAACGGCTTTTCTCGGCTGCACGGGAGCTTTTCCGAGTACGCCTGGCTCTGCTCTAGACGCTTTGCTGAACTTACCTCCCCTCGATACTTATATCATGGGTTGCACTATCAAAGCCATCCATCGTCTTAGGCGGGGTGGTTTTTGGTATACTCCACACTGGAATTTTGATGAACTTGCGCGACACTTATCTTACCTCTCCTGTCTTATGGATATGCCGTCTGATGCAATGAAACCAGAACTCCAGCTGATGCGCAAATTCAGAGTCGACTTTCCTTGTATCCAGGACTGGCTTCGGTCAGAGTCTAAGCCGGGAATGGAATGTAGTCGTATTTTCAAGGATGGTTCCAAAACCAGACAAGGGTCTGGCGCTGGTGTCTTCGTGGAAGTCGACAACATTAGACTTCTTTTCTTATTAGACAAATATGCGTCTGTTTTCCTAGCGGAATCTTTTGCAATCCTAATGGCCATGAACTATGTTGTGAAGAACAGGTGGAAGGGACGTAGCATTTGTGTCTGTAGTGACAGTCAGGCTGCGCTTAAGGCCTTGCTTAACCCTTTAACTACTTCTAAAATACTCGTAGTTCGTGAAACCAAAAACTCTTTGAATTCGGTCGCACGGCTGAATTCTCTGTCTCTTATCTGGGTCCCAGGTCACACTGGGATCTTGGGGAATGAGATCTTTGATGAGATTGCTAGACAAGGCTCAGAGGAGGCTTTCTCAGATCTCGAACCCTCGTTGGGTCTTCGTGCATCCTCGGTTAGGGCTTCCATTGACGATTGGGTCTCTCACGAGCACAATTGTGTGTGGCATGACTCTCCAGGATGCAGGTTGACTAAACGCATGCTCCCGGACGTCTGTAAGAAATCAGCGGCATTCTTGCTGTCTCTCAGCAGAAAAGACTGTAGACAACTTATTGCCGTCTTGACAGGCCACTTTGCTTTCGCCAAGCACATTATGTGTTGGGCTTAAGTGACACTACAATCTGCGACGCTTGTTGAGAGAGCGACGACACCGCGGAACATTATCTCTGTGAGTGTCCGGCCTTTGCTCGTATGAGGTGGCAGATCCTCGGTGCGGATGCTGTGAGTGCTGGTACTGTAAGCTCCTCATCACTGAAGTGCTTGCTTGGCTTTCTTAGAAAGACAAGGAAATTCCAATAAAATGGGTAAATCAGGGTTTGCTCTCTGGTATTACAATGGACCATTTGCGTCTGAGTGCTCCAGTCGAGCGTTTCCTACCCCGACAAAAAAAAAAACAACATTCGCACCAGTTTTGAAGGCATATGTACGACCCGACACACAAGACTATGGTGTCATCTGATGCTTCATCTTTTGGACTAGCGGCAGTTCTGCTTCAAACCGATTCGGACAAAATCTCGAAACCCGTAGCATACGTTTCTCGAACCTTATCAGACAGTGAGAAGAAGTATGCACAGATTCAGAAAGAGGCTTTTAGCCTCAAATGGCCATGCGAAAAATTTTAAGATCACATTACGGGCATTCACTTTACGATTGAAACGGACCACAAGCCACTGATCCCCATTTTTACGACAAAGAATCTCGATGATTTAATACCACGAATCCAGCGCTTTCGAATAAAAATGATGGCTCTCGCCTGCATCATTATTTATACACCGGGTAAGGATCTAGTAGCTGTGGATACATTGCCACGTCGTCCTATTCAGGGGGCAGGACAAGGAGGACGAAGAAATTGAATCCTCTATTAACAGCATCCTGGAGGAATTGCCAGTATCAACGAACAATTTGATGGCTACTAGAACGGCATAACAAGAAGATCCGATAATCAAGGAGGTTTTGGAATTTTGCCAACAAGGCTGGCCGCATCATTCAAAAATTTCTCAGGAAGGAAGGTCGCCAATATCTTTCAATTAATGCACAACTGCTAGTGCATGGAAACCGGTTACAGCGGTTGTGCGAAATAAGATGATAGCAAGAATGCACACTGGACACTTAGTCAATAGTCAAATGCAAAAGTCGGAAGCATCAGTCGGTGCGGTGGCTGGAATGTTCAAGACAGATGGAATAATTTATACACCGCTGCACTAGATCCCAAGCCACGAAGCAGTGCGCCCTTGGCTCACGATAGCAATGCGCCACTGTGTATAATATCGTAAAACGTTTCTAGTAGTGATGGGCATATTCGAATGATTTAAAGAATCGAGACATTAGTACTCGAGTGTTTCGTATAATCGAATGATCATTCGAGATATGGGGATGGCAATGGTGTAGTGGTGACGTCATCAATTGCCACGCTAATGGTTCAGGGTTCAAATTCTGATGTTAGCAAGCATTTATTTATTCCTCATGAAATATATAAAGTCAGTCCGATCAATTGCGAAAGCTTGTGTGGTCACTACTGCGAATGTATAACACTGGCAGTAACTTGGTCATATGGCTGGAAAAAATTGTTCACTCTGTTGAAAATTGAATTGCCTACGACATCGGTTATCGGGGAAAAAAATACTATGAATCAGAAGCAAAGACAAAAAAAATAACAAAAATCTCCCCAGTTATTTAGACGCCACCCCCGGAGTTTCTCTGTAGCATAAACAGTTGAGCTTCAAAACCACTACACCAAATCTTTCTCTCTCTCTCTATCTATCCTTTCCAACGCCCGCACTGTGTGTAAACATGTTAATGGTATTCATAACCCCTGGAGTGCACGCAAATTATAAAAAAAGAACATATGAGTAGTAAGCATTATGAGTTTCTGGCAAAACTGAACGTTTTTTAATCCATTGAACTATTGTATTTTAACAGAGATTGTCCAGCTTTAAAAAGAACCTACCGAATGATGTTTCCAGTTTCCTCCACATTAGTTCTTGAAAAAAAAAAGTGTTAACAAATTTTGCGCTGAATTGCTGTGACTAAAAAGTGACTAAGCGCTCGAATGACATTCTATTGGTTTAATTATAGGTAATTAAGTATGAACTAACATCAATTAAATTGGACTTTGAGCTTTTGTGTTATCCTAAGGAAAAACCAAACCGAAGTTCTATGAGATTATCTTAACAAAGGCAACATCTTCATTGAAATTCGTCGTGAAGTCACGAACATTTAATATTCAATAATCAAACAGACGTCGAACACAGAATGGAATATTACGGTGAGTAAGTCACTGAAACGGAATACTAACGACATTGGTATTTTCGTTGTTGCACATCATATTGCTTCGTATCAAGAGTTAAATTCACCAACTCTGGGGTTCATTCCATCACGATTACGTGTAAGCAGATCCAAAATTAGACAACTATCGAAAGCTAAATTTCATCTCAAAATTTGAGCAGATAGATACAGAACTTATTGAAGTAGCACCCCCAATAGTTGATAGCTCGCTAAATAATGAAAAAAAAAGGCTTCAGTCAAATGACCTATCTCTATCCTAATTCCAAGTAGTGACACCAAGAATGGTGAGTGAGTTGGCAAGTAGTGAAGAAAGGTTTTAATTGTTACAGAGCTAGCAATCCGCACTTGCAAACAATCTTGGAACTAACAATCAATGCCTCAGAATTGAATATCGAATAAAGATTCTGATAGGATTTTAAAACGTTAGGGCTCTTCTTGACTGTGAAAGTGAGGTGACAATGGCGTGTAAAAATACTGAGAACGACTAGTGGTTCTGAGTGGATATAAAACGATCTCGAATATATTTGCGTCAAAATCATCTCCACATTCTGTGTTGCTATATTCGCTCATCTCAGCCAATCCAAGGCTATCAGCTTGCCGTAGATGCGATCGATTCCCTTAGTGATATCGATACCCTGTGACGATGTCTTAATTCTGGAAGACTTCAATCTTCCCCATCTCCAATGGGCCCAGTCTGAAGATGAATCCCATTTTGTTACTATAAACCCTGCCTCTGAAAAGGAAATCCTTTTCACTGACTGTCTCTCTGATTTCGGCCTTTTCCAAATGAATGGCATTACGAACTATTTGGGTAGACAACTAAACCTAATCTTCACAGCCGATGCCGCCAATCGCATCGTTACTGAAAGCAACCATCTTCTCTTCACATTAGACCGCTTCCACCTACCTCTATTTCTAGCGTTTTCGTACAAAAACTTTAGCACAGTTCCTCACTGTGAGAACTCATATAGCTTCAATTTTTGTAAAGCAGACTTCGCTAAACTTAATAATCTTCTCATCCAATAAATCTTTGGTAGACCCTAAAACAATCGCAAACCTGTTCGCTCATCTTTTCAGTCAATCATTTACGGATCACGTTACTCAACCTGATCATAACTACTTCCGCTACTGAGACAATTGTCCCCAAACCTCCTTAGTCACAATTGATATAATTTCGGCGTCCTTAGTAGATAAGATTAACAAACTAAAGGGCGAATATTCCCCCGGCCCTGATGGTCATCAACCTTACCGAGTTTGTATCTAGCACTCTTTGCGTTTTGAAAGATTGTAATCAAGTCGATGTAGTTGCCACCGACTTCAGCAAAGCCTTCGACAAAATTTCACATGCAATCATTCTCCTCAAACTTAAAGCTCTTGGTTTTCAATCAGGGTTTACCTCATGGATTAAATCTAACTTGGATTATCGCCAGTATAAAGTCCTCTTTAGATCTTCAATATCTGATCATATTAAAGCTACATCGGGAGTCCCTCAAGGTAGCCATCTTGGTCCAATGATCTTCATCTTGACAATAAACGGTGTCGATTGTATCATCAATGACTCCCACCTTTCCATATACGCTGATGATATGAAAATCTTCTCTCCACTCTCTCTCACTCCAAAGTGATTTGAACTGATTTTCAGTCTGGTGTAAGTGTATCTGACCATCCCCTAGAGTCTACTCCATTGGCGGTGAGCCTATTCCCTCTGTCTCTTCACTGCGCGATTTGGGTGTCATCTGTGATAGGGAACTCAACTTCTGTTCCCATATTGTTATCAACAGAGCTAATTTTAAGGAATTCTCAAACCCTTACGCTACAAAATCGTTATGCATGACTATCGTCAGAGCCCTCCTGGCGTATGCTTGTCAAGTATGGTCACCTTACTACGAAATCCATATTTTGCGAATCAAAGCTGTCCAGCGCAATTTAATCTGCTTCGCCTTATGTGGTCTTGCTTGGGCTGATAGCTATAACTTACCGCCATACGCGGACTGTTTAAAACTAATCAATTTACAGCACCTCGATAAATGTTGCGAAGTTGTTGACATCGATTGTCGGGAAAAAAGTACTGTGAATCAGAAGCAATGACAATAATAACAAAAATCTCTCCAGTTATCTGGACGCCACCCCCGGAGAATAGCTGAAGCATAAAAAAAATAAGTCAGCTTCAAGAACCACTACACCAAAATCTTTCTCTCTCTCTCTCTCTCTCTCTATCCATCCTTTCCAACGCCCGCACTGTGTGTAAACATGTTAAAGGTATTTATAACCCTTTGAGTGCGCGCAGATTATAAAAAAAAAAAATCTTGTTTATTCATCAGTTATTAACTCGTAACATTGATTCCCCGGCGCTGCTGCATATGATCTCTTTTAACGCCGACCCACGTAACCTCAGGTCCACACCCCTCTTCCGTCTTATTCCTCACCGCACCAATTATGTATATTATGAACCAATGTCCAGAATGCTCCGCAGAGCTAATCGCATGCAAACTGCTTTTGACTTCCACAATACCAGAGCTTCCGTCAGAAACACCCTTCATTCCTTTAATTCTGCCTCCTGACTGAAAAGCTGTTACTTTTAAGTCCAGTTTCAACCTTTCATAAGCCTATTCGCTTAGTTATTTAAGTTCCCTTTTGTTAGTTTTTAAGTTTAGCTCTAACTTCTTGCTTACTTACTTACTCATGTCCTTTTTGTTTTTTTGATTGGGAGGGGTAATGCTTTAGTCTGATGTATTCGACTAGTGCATGTTTGCATTTTCCTGCTCAGCATTTATTGTATTTCGCCGGTCTGATTCTTTCCTTTCTCTTTCTAGAGTTCTTAGAATCGTCATTATGCGCATTGTTCGCCAACGATGTTTTCTGGCGTCAGTGGAAAGCCGAGTTCACTCCTTAGTGCATTCCTTTCGTCGAGGAATCTTGGGCATTCAAAAAATATATGTTCTGCGTTTTCTACGCAGTTAGAGCAAAGCGGACAGTAAGGGCTATTGTCGTGTTTATACTTATGTAAGTACGAACGAAAGCATCCATGGCCCGTTAGGAACTGCGTTAAGTAGAACTCAAGTTCTCCATGTTGCCTGTCGAACCATGGCTGGATTTGGTGTATGAGCCTATGGGTCCACCTGCTTTTCTCAGAAGCATTCCAGCGTTCTTGCCATTCTCTTAGGCTTTCTGCTCTATAGAGCCGGTTTTCGCTGGCCTCGTTTCTTTCTCTTCTTGCACAGTACTGACGTTGCTGTTCTACTGCCAGGATATCTATTGGGAGCATTCTCGCTACCACGCAGGCTGCATCGCTAGAAGTAGTGCGAAATGCGCAGCTAGCTCTTAATGCACATATTCGATACACAGATGTGATATGTGATCTGTATGTTTTAATTGCCATGGCCCCGGCCCAAATTGGCGCGGCGTACAGGATTATAGACGTAACCACTCTAGCCAGCAGTAACCTACGGGTATGTCTTGGTCCTCCTATGTTGGGCATGATACGCGCGAGTGCAGCACTTGCTATTGCACCTTTTCGGCCTACGTACTTAAGTTGATCTCTAAATGAAAGTCTCGTATCTATCATGATACCTAGGTATTTTATATGCGGTTTAGATGTGATTTCACGGCCGCCGACTATAATGGTGAGAGTTTCTACCTTCTTCCTACTACTTATCAGGACTGCTTCAGTTTTATGCTCCACCAGTGTTAGACCAACTGAGGTGAGCCATTTCCGCATTATCCTTATTGTCGCATTGCTTATCTGTTCCACCTCCTCCAACAGTTTAGCACTGACAATAATGGCGATATCATCAGCAAATCCCACTATTTTAGTTTCTTCGGGTATAGGAAGTCGCAGTATACCGTCATACATAATATTCCAGAGCAGAGGGGCAAGGACTGAGCCCTGTGGTACTTCACCTGTGATCTTATATTCCTTGGGGCCGCGGTCTGTATTGTATACCAAGATTCTGCACCTGAAGTAGTCAACAATAACGTCTATGAGGTATTGTGGTACTCTCATCCTTCTGAGCGCTTGTAAGATGTGACACCAATTTGCCGTATTGAAGGCGTTTTTTATGTCAAGAGTTATAACCAAGCAGTACGTTTTGGAACCGCCTCTCCATCTTTTTCCCTGTATAGCCTCTTGTGCCGTTTTAACTACCACATTGATTGCATCTGTTGTTGAGCGCGCTTTTCGAAAACCGGATTATGGCCGATATTTTATGATAGGGGTAAACAGGGGCTGTCCGCAAGGTAGCGTTCTGTCTCCATTGTTATGGTGCATGGTGGTCGACTCTCTGTTGAACACTCTAAATACTTCTAACGTCTACGCTCAGGCATATGCGGATGATGTCGCCGTACTTTCTGTCGGGCGATGCCTGGCGACGGTCTGTGCGCAGGCGGCGCTGGACATGATCGATGAATGGTGTACTAGGAGTGGGCTTTCGGTGAATCCTCCTAAAACTGAGGTTGCTCTTTTACGAGAAGGAGGATTTTTACCGGTCTGACTCAGCCAGTGCTAAAAGGCGTCACCATTCGCATTTCCAATGAAGCCAAATATCTGGGAGTGATTTTAGATAAGAAACTTCATTGGTCTAAACACGTCGAGTCGAAAACATCCAAGGCGCTCTCAGTCTTCTGGCAGTGTAAGGATGCTTTTGGCAAGACATGGGGCTTGTCACCGAATAAGGTTCTCTGGATCTACACGGCTATGATATGACCATTCCACGCATATGCGTCGGTTGTTTGGTGGAAGGGGTTCTCGCGTAAATATGTGGTTTTGCGCGAAACTCCAAAGAACGGCTTTTCTCGGCTGCACGGGAGCTTTTCCGAGTACGCCTGGCTCTGCTCTAGACGCTTTGCTGAACTTACCTCCCCTCGATACTTATATCATGGGTTGCACTATCAAAGCCATCCATCGTCTTAGGCGGGGTGGTTTTTGGTATACTCCACACTGGAATTTTGATGAACTTGCGCGACACTTATCTTACCTCTCCTGTCTTATGGATATGCCGTCTGATGCAATGAAACCAGAACTCCAGCTGATGCGCAAATTCAGAGTCGACTTTCCTTGTATCCAGGACTGGCTTCGGTCAGAGTCTAAGCCGGGAATGGAATGTAGTCGTATTTTCAAGGATGGTTCCAAAACCAGACAAGGGTCTGGCGCTGGTGTCTTCGTGGAAGTCGACAACATTAGACTTCTTTTCTTATTAGACAAATATGCGTCTGTTTTCCAAGCGGAATCTTTTGCAATCCTAATGGCCATGAACTATGTTGTGAAGAACAGGTGGAAGGGACGTAGCATTTGTGTCTGTAGTGACAGTCAGGCTGCGCTTAAGGCCTTGCTTAACCCTTTAACTACTTCTAAAATACTCGTAGTTCGTGAAACCAAAAACTCTTTGAATTCGGTCGCACGGCTGAATTCTCTGTCTCTTATCTGGGTCCCAGGTCACACTGGGATCTTGGGGAATGAGATCTTTGATGAGATTGCTAGACAAGGCTCAGAGGAGGCTTTCTCAGATCTCGAACCCTCGTTGGGTCTTCGTGCATCCTCGGTTAGGGCTTCCATTGACGATTGGGTCTCTCACGAGCACAATTGTGTGTGGCATGACTCTCCAGGATGCAGGTTGACTAAACGCATGCTCCCGGACGTCTGTAAGAAATCAGCGGCATTCTTGCTGTCTCTCAGCAGAAAAGGCTGTAGACAACTTATTGCCGTCTTGACAGGCCACTTTGCTTTCGCCAAGCACATTATGTGTTGGGCTTAAGTGACACTACAATCTGCGACGCTTGTTGAGAGAGCGACGACACCGCGGAACATTATCTCTGTGAGTGTCCGGCCTTTGCTCGTATGAGGTGGCAGATCCTCGGTGCGGATGCTGTGAGTGCTGGTACTGTAAGCTCCTCATCACTGAAGTGCTTGCTTGGCTTTCTTAGAAAGACAAGGAAATTCCAATAAAATGGGTAAATCAGGGTTTGCTCTCTGGTATTACAATGGACCATTTGCGTCTGAGTGCTCCAGTCGAGCGTTTCCTACCCCGACAAAAAAAAAAACAACATTCGCACCAGTTTTGAAGGCATATGTACGACCCGACACACAAGACTATGGTGTCATCTGATGCTTCATCTTTTGGACTAGCGGCAGTTCTGCTTCAAACCGATTCGGACAAAATCTCGAAACCCGTAGCATACGTTTCTCGAACCTTATCAGACAGTGAGAAGAAGTATGCACAGATTCAGAAAGAGGCTTTTAGCCTCAAATGGCCATGCGAAAAATTTTAAGATCACATTACGGGCATTCACTTTACGATTGAAACGGACCACAAGCCACTGATCCCCATTTTTACGACAAAGAATCTCGATGATTTAATACCACGAATCCAGCGCTTTCGAATAAAAATGATGGCTCTCGCCTGCATCATTATTTATACACCGGGTAAGGATCTAGTAGCTGTGGATACATTGCCACGTCGTCCTATTCAGGGGGCAGGACAAGGAGGACGAAGAAATTGAATCCTCTATTAACAGCATCCTGGAGGAATTGCCAGTATCAACGAACAATTTGATGGCTACTAGAACGGCATAACAAGAAGATCCGATAATCAAGGAGGTTTTGGAATTTTGCCAACAAGGCTGGCCGCATCATTCAAAAATTTCTCAGGAAGGAAGGTCGCCAATATCTTTCAATTAATGCACAACTGCTAGTGCATGGAAACCGGTTACAGCGGTTGTGCGAAATAAGATGATAGCAAGAATGCACACTGGACACTTAGTCAATAGTCAAATGCAAAAGTCGGAAGCATCAGTCGGTGCGGTGGCTGGAATGTTCAAGACAGATGGAATAATTTATACACCGCTGCACTAGATCCCAAGCCACGAAGCAGTGCGCCCTTGGCTCACGATAGCAATGCGCCACTGTGTATAATATCGTAAAACGTTTCTAGTAGTGATGGGCATATTCGAATGATTTAAAGAATCGAGACATTAGTACTCGAGTGTTTCGTATAATCGAATGATCATTCGAGATATGGGGATGGCAATGGTGTAGTGGTGACGTCATCAATTGCCACGCTAATGGTTCAGGGTTCAAATTCTGATGTTAGCAAGCATTTATTTATTCCTCATGAAATATATAAAGTCAGTCCGATCAATTGCGAAAGCTTGTGTGGTCACTACTGCGAATGTATAACACTGGCAGTAACTTGGTCATATGGCTGGAAAAAATTGTTCACTCTGTTGAAAATTGAATTGCCTACGACATCGGTTATCGGGGAAAAAAATACTATGAATCAGAAGCAAAGACAAAAAAAATAACAAAAATCTCCCCAGTTATTTAGACGCCACCCCCGGAGTTTCTCTGTAGCATAAACAGTTGAGCTTCAAAACCACTACACCAAATCTTTCTCTCTCTCTCTATCTATCCTTTCCAACGCCCGCACTGTGTGTAAACATGTTAATGGTATTCATAACCCCTGGAGTGCACGCAAATTATAAAAAAAGAACATATGAGTAGTAAGCATTATGAGTTTCTGGCAAAACTGAACGTTTTTTAATCCATTGAACTATTGTATTTTAACAGAGATTGTCCAGCTTTAAAAAGAACCTACCGAATGATGTTTCCAGTTTCCTCCACATTAGTTCTTGAAAAAAAAAAGTGTTAACAAATTTTGCGCTGAATTGCTGTGACTAAAAAGTGACTAAGCGCTCGAATGACATTCTATTGGTTTAATTATAGGTAATTAAGTATGAACTAACATCAATTAAATTGGACTTTGAGCTTTTGTGTTATCCTAAGGAAAAACCAAACCGAAGTTCTATGAGATTATCTTAACAAAGGCAACATCTTCATTGAAATTCGTCGTGAAGTCACGAACATTTAATATTCAATAATCAAACAGACGTCGAACACAGAATGGAATATTACGGTGAGTAAGTCACTGAAACGGAATACTAACGACATTGGTATTTTCGTTGTTGCACATCATATTGCTTCGTATCAAGAGTTAAATTCACCAACTCTGGGGTTCATTCCATCACGATTACGTGTAAGCAGATCCAAAATTAGACAACTATCGAAAGCTAAATTTCATCTCAAAATTTGAGCAGATAGATACAGAACTTATTGAAGTAGCACCCCCAATAGTTGATAGCTCGCTAAATAATGAAAAAAAAAGGCTTCAGTCAAATGACCTATCTCTATCCTAATTCCAAGTAGTGACACCAAGAATGGTGAGTGAGTTGGCAAGTAGTGAAGAAAGGTTTTAATTGTTACAGAGCTAGCAATCCGCACTTGCAAACAATCTTGGAACTAACAATCAATGCCTCAGAATTGAATATCGAATAAAGATTCTGATAGGATTTTAAAACGTTAGGGCTCTTCTTGACTGTGAAAGTGAGGTGACAATGGCGTGTAAAAATACTGAGAACGACTAGTGGTTCTGAGTGGATATAAAACGATCTCGAATATATTTGCGTCAAAATCATCTCCACATTCTGTGTTGCTATATTCGCTCATCTCAGCCAATCCAAGGCTATCAGCTTGCCGTAGATGCGATCGATTCCCTTAGTGATATCGATACCCTGTGACGATGTCTTAATTCTGGAAGACTTCAATCTTCCCCATCTCCAATGGGCCCAGTCTGAAGATGAATCCCATTTTGTTACTATAAACCCTGCCTCTGAAAAGGAAATCCTTTTCACTGACTGTCTCTCTGATTTCGGCCTTTTCCAAATGAATGGCATTACGAACTATTTGGGTAGACAACTAAACCTAATCTTCACAGCCGATGCCGCCAATCGCATCGTTACTGAAAGCAACCATCTTCTCTTCACATTAGACCGCTTCCACCTACCTCTATTTCTAGCGTTTTCGTACAAAAACTTTAGCACAGTTCCTCACTGTGAGAACTCATATAGCTTCAATTTTTGTAAAGCAGACTTCGCTAAACTTAATAATCTTCTCATCCAATAAATCTTTGGTAGACCCTAAAACAATCGCAAACCTGTTCGCTCATCTTTTCAGTCAATCATTTACGGATCACGTTACTCAACCTGATCATAACTACTTCCGCTACTGAGACAATTGTCCCCAAACCTCCTTAGTCACAATTGATATAATTTCGGCGTCCTTAGTAGATAAGATTAACAAACTAAAGGGCGAATATTCCCCCGGCCCTGATGGTCATCAACCTTACCGAGTTTGTATCTAGCACTCTTTGCGTTTTGAAAGATTGTAATCAAGTCGATGTAGTTGCCACCGACTTCAGCAAAGCCTTCGACAAAATTTCACATGCAATCATTCTCCTCAAACTTAAAGCTCTTGGTTTTCAATCAGGGTTTACCTCATGGATTAAATCTAACTTGGATTATCGCCAGTATAAAGTCCTCTTTAGATCTTCAATATCTGATCATATTAAAGCTACATCGGGAGTCCCTCAAGGTAGCCATCTTGGTCCAATGATCTTCATCTTGACAATAAACGGTGTCGATTGTATCATCAATGACTCCCACCTTTCCATATACGCTGATGATATGAAAATCTTCTCTCCACTCTCTCTCACTCCAAAGTGATTTGAACTGATTTTCAGTCTGGTGTAAGTGTATCTGACCATCCCCTAGAGTCTACTCCATTGGCGGTGAGCCTATTCCCTCTGTCTCTTCACTGCGCGATTTGGGTGTCATCTGTGATAGGGAACTCAACTTCTGTTCCCATATTGTTATCAACAGAGCTAATTTTAAGGAATTCTCAAACCCTTACGCTACAAAATCGTTATGCATGACTATCGTCAGAGCCCTCCTGGCGTATGCTTGTCAAGTATGGTCACCTTACTACGAAATCCATATTTTGCGAATCAAAGCTGTCCAGCGCAATTTAATCTGCTTCGCCTTATGTGGTCTTGCTTGGGCTGATAGCTATAACTTACCGCCATACGCGGACTGTTTAAAACTAATCAATTTACAGCACCTCGATAAATGTTGCGAAGTTGTTGACATCGATTGTCGGGAAAAAAGTACTGTGAATCAGAAGCAATGACAATAATAACAAAAATCTCTCCAGTTATCTGGACGCCACCCCCGGAGAATAGCTGAAGCATAAAAAAAATAAGTCAGCTTCAAGAACCACTACACCAAAATCTTTCTCTCTCTCTCTCTCTCTCTCTATCCATCCTTTCCAACGCCCGCACTGTGTGTAAACATGTTAAAGGTATTTATAACCCTTTGAGTGCGCGCAGATTATAAAAAAAAAAAATCTTGTTTATTCATCAGTTATTAACTCGTAACATTGATTCCCCGGCGCTGCTGCATATGATCTCTTTTAACGCCGACCCACGTAACCTCAGGTCCACACCCCTCTTCCGTCTTATTCCTCACCGCACCAATTATGTATATTATGAACCAATGTCCAGAATGCTCCGCAGAGCTAATCGCATGCAAACTGCTTTTGACTTCCACAATACCAGAGCTTCCGTCAGAAACACCCTTCATTCCTTTAATTCTGCCTCCTGACTGAAAAGCTGTTACTTTTAAGTCCAGTTTCAACCTTTCATAAGCCTATTCGCTTAGTTATTTAAGTTCCCTTTTGTTAGTTTTTAAGTTTAGCTCTAACTTCTTGCTTACTTACTTACTCATGTCCTTTTTGTTTTTTTGATTGGGAGGGGTAATGCTTTAGTCTGATGTATTCGACTAGTGCATGTTTGCATTTTCCTGCTCAGCATTTATTGTATTTCGCCGGTCTGATTCTTTCCTTTCTCTTTCTAGAGTTCTTAGAATCGTCATTATGCGCATTGTTCGCCAACGATGTTTTCTGGCGTCAGTGGAAAGCCGAGTTCACTCCTTAGTGCATTCCTTTCGTCGAGGAATCTTGGGCATTCAAAAAATATATGTTCTGCGTTTTCTACGCAGTTAGAGCAAAGCGGACAGTAAGGGCTATTGTCGTGTTTATACTTATGTAAGTACGAACGAAAGCATCCATGGCCCGTTAGGAACTGCGTTAAGTAGAACTCAAGTTCTCCATGTTGCCTGTCGAACCATGGCTGGATTTGGTGTATGAGCCTATGGGTCCACCTGCTTTTCTCAGAAGCATTCCAGCGTTCTTGCCATTCTCTTAGGCTTTCTGCTCTATAGAGCCGGTTTTCGCTGGCCTCGTTTCTTTCTCTTCTTGCACAGTACTGACGTTGCTGTTCTACTGCCAGGATATCTATTGGGAGCATTCTCGCTACCACGCAGGCTGCATCGCTAGAAGTAGTGCGAAATGCGCAGCTAGCTCTTAATGCACATATTCGATACACAGATGTGATATGTGATCTGTATGTTTTAATTGCCATGGCCCCGGCCCAAATTGGCGCGGCGTACAGGATTATAGACGTAACCACTCTAGCCAGCAGTAACCTACGGGTATGTCTTGGTCCTCCTATGTTGGGCATGATACGCGCGAGTGCAGCACTTGCTATTGCACCTTTTCGGCCTACGTACTTAAGTTGATCTCTAAATGAAAGTCTCGTATCTATCATGATACCTAGGTATTTTATATGCGGTTTAGATGTGATTTCACGGCCGCCGACTATAATGGTGAGAGTTTCTACCTTCTTCCTACTACTTATCAGGACTGCTTCAGTTTTATGCTCCACCAGTGTTAGACCAACTGAGGTGAGCCATTTCCGCATTATCCTTATTGTCGCATTGCTTATCTGTTCCACCTCCTCCAACAGTTTAGCACTGACAATAATGGCGATATCATCAGCAAATCCCACTATTTTAGTTTCTTCGGGTATAGGAAGTCGCAGTATACCGTCATACATAATATTCCAGAGCAGAGGGGCAAGGACTGAGCCCTGTGGTACTTCACCTGTGATCTTATATTCCTTGGGGCCGCGGTCTGTATTGTATACCAAGATTCTGCACCTGAAGTAGTCAACAATAACGTCTATGAGGTATTGTGGTACTCTCATCCTTCTGAGCGCTTGTAAGATGTGACACCAATTTGCCGTATTGAAGGCGTTTTTTATGTCAAGAGTTATAACCAAGCAGTACGTTTTGGAACCGCCTCTCCATCTTTTTCCCTGTATAGCCTCTTGTGCCGTTTTAACTACCACATTGATTGCATCTGTTGTTGAGCGCGCTTTTCGAAAACCGTATTGGTGTTCTGAAAGGCCTCCAGATTGAATTGCTGCCTCTATCCTGTTACAGATGATTCGCTCCAATATTTTGCCAGCCGTATCTAACATACTTACTCATGTCCTGTATCCCCTTGTGGGACATAGGGCTTCCACTACGCCTACGCGCCATCGTGTACGGTTTCTGGCAATGTGTCTCAGCTCTCTTCAACTTTTTCCCAAGTGCCTTGCCTTCTCCTCGACTGTTCTGCACCATGTTCTCCTCGGACCGCCAGGTCTTCTGCCATCCTGAGCTAAAGGGTTCCATTGCATATCATGGTTCGCTATAGAACTGTCACCCTTTCGAACGATCAATGCACTGCCACTTCCGTAGTTGGATGGTTGTGCCTATTGGTTCCTGGCCAGTTCTCACGTAAAGGTGTTCGTTAGAGATATGATTGGGCCAGAAAATCCTTAAGATATTTCGCAGGCACCTATGGTATTAACAAACGCTTACGCTTTTGGTGAAAGTAGTGGTCACACTCCACGTGCTGCATCCATATAACAGCGTGGATTCAAATTGCTTCGCCATATTTTGCACAACATCCCGAACGCGGACTTTGCTTTGGTGATCCTGTTGGCTATATCGAGTTCGGTTCCATCATCGGTTCCACCATCGGTTGAGACAATACTCCCAAGATACTGGAAATCCTCTACTCTCTCTACTGGTTGTCCAGCAATGCATATTTGAGCCGATGAGTTTGTTCCAAATCTGATTATTTTAGTTTTTGTCTCCCTCTCCGCATCTGCTGTCATTTGGTGGAGGTCTATAATTCTGTGAGAGGATAAGCATACAGCGTCAGCGTAGTCAAGATGTTTCAGTTGGGATGTAAGAGTCCATCGAATTCCTCCGTTTTCCGTCGACAAAGCTGCACGAAGCACATCGCTAATCGCCAATAGGAATAGTATTGGTGAAAGAATACAGCCTTGTCTTACCCCACTTTGGATCTCAAATTCCTCAGACAACTTTCCCCTGTTCAGAATGTGACATTTGGAGCCTTTATATGCAGCTTTGATAATAGCAATTAATTTATCGGGAATATCTCTCCTGAGTAAGGCACGCCAAATACACCTCCTGTTGACATTATCGAACGCTTTCTCAAAATCAATGAATGGCAGGTGGAGTGCAGATCGACGTTTAACGCACTATTCGATGATAATCCGCAGGGTGTTGATGTGGTCGACACGGGAGGATCCAGAGCGGAAACCTGCTTGTTCGGCATCGAGTGTGTCTTCGAGTGTGCCGAGATACTCCTCCATATTGTAGTATGGTAAACTACCTTATAACTGGATGTAGCCACCAAATGAACTTCTTCTCTTACGCCATCTATGAGTGTGTCAATGCCGAACAAATTACTCGATCGCCTTAATAAATTCACTAATTGAATTGAACAGACTACATGTTTCCTAACTCCCGAGTTGGCCTTGATCAAAGTTTGTCTTCTTCTTCCAGTGACTTCTATCATTTCTTTCAAAAGAGAAGCCCAAAATCATTTTCATTTTGTTTCTCAACAAAGAAACCATTTTCCATCAGCCGTGGGTGTCTTAACACTCTTTTAGTCCGCGCATTAGCTACCGTCATGAGGCCCTATTGATGAAGAATATCATCAGTCGTGGGTGGATAATATCTTAAGATATGGCCATCGTTAGCATCTCTTTAGTTCGAATAATGTGTTTATTTTTTGTTTGTTAACTTAAAAAACCATCGAGAGGAAAAATTAACATTTTTATCAAAACACTATTCCTACGTGTTGTAGTGATCAGTATTATGTGCTGCGTGGTGTGTTGAAACTATGAAGAGATAGATTACCACCCGATGGTACCTTACTTTCCCCAAACACCACCTATGCCCTCGCAAAGTCGATAAATTATTTTCTAACAATGTTTTCTTAAATAATTGGAAAATGACATACGATCGGTTGTTTCAATCGTCATCGCGCTCAAAATTTATGCTGATCATGCCAACTGATATAACACCCTGTATACCCTGTTCGGCATAAATCATACAAAAAAATGTTGTGCGTTACATAAAAAATAAGAAAATTTATTTATTTCCGTCATTGGTGGAGGAGGAGGAGGAAGAGGATAAGAAATCGTTGGCATGATCATTCTGATGATGATCTCGTGCCATAAATTTATTAA
Source organism: Brachypalpus laphriformis (assembly GCA_945910035.1). NCBI lineage: Eukaryota > Metazoa > Arthropoda > Insecta > Diptera > Syrphidae > Brachypalpus > Brachypalpus laphriformis. The sequence continues at coordinate 45,528,389 of OX246756.1, forward strand.
AAGAAAATATTTGTGAACCAATTTAACGAATGATGTCACACGTTTGTCATTAATTAATATTCCAGACCGATCGGTATCTCTATGGAGGAACTATTAGACACTGGGAAACTATTGCTTGTATCTATAAAATTGTAATTCTTTTCTGGAACTGAAGGCGGAAAATTTTTCGCGAAACATTAGTTATGTGATTCACACACGCATTCACGATCACGAGCAAGATCGGCAAAGCCATGTGGAAGTAGTTTAGGAAAGTTTTTTTTTTCTTTTCGAAACCTTGATCTTGGAAAAGTCTTGGGGGAGATGCACATTTTGCTAAGGGGGTAGCGCCACAATGGTGGCGCTAAGACTTACGATGAATAATGGATTCACAAGAAATCTATATATCTCAGGCAAATATTTACACTTTTGGCAGAGAGTTGTACAAATGAGTGGTTCACTGACTGTGCATATCTCTTTTTTTTTATTTATTTATTTCAGTGATGAGAAGTTATTATCGTTTACATGGACAAGAAGCTAAACATTTGTGTGAAGCAAATATTTGATATCTTTCTGACTGATGAATGTTGGCATTTATTGATAGTCTTTACATCTGGAGATACAGATGGGGGCTTTATTAATAATTCATGATGATCAAGCTTGTGACCGTCTTTCAAAGGCGCGGGACAAGTTTAAAGTTAAAATCGTTAAAATGAGCATTTCACACTTTCAAGTGCTAGTTAGATTTAGAATGTATTTCATAGGTTTAACACCTTTTTATGAGGAAAGTGGATCAGTCATGATTGTGGTATTCTTAAAAGGTATCTTAAGTTGACTGATAGAAAAGAAAGTTGACATTTTCCATTTGGGCGGAATGATAATAGCAATTAACTCGTTGAAGGCTTTTTTTCTTATCAATCTTTCAGCGGCATTCTTTAGCCTACATACTAGATTGATACCACGGTGTTTTAAAATATGTGGCACAAGAGGCAGTAGTTTAGGGTGGATATACATATGCATATGTGGCTGTGCCTTTAAATATGTCCGACATATAATTTGGTTGGTGAATCTACGACTTTGAAATGTATTAAGGTGATTTCACAATCATGGCCAAGGTGACATTCTATGGCCCATCGGTGGATCTTTATGACTCAATAATGCTAAACACCAATTGAGTATGGAAGTAGCTGTAACTTATACGCATGCAAGCCGAATACCTAAGAGCATTTAGAGTTGACAAGAATACACATTCATCGCAAACATGTGCTTTTAAAGCGCACAAGGTATAAAATTCAACCCAACCTCAGGTCGCTCAACTGCTATAGGTGTTTATACACACATGCTGTTGAGCGAAAATGTCGGAAATCTTATAAACTTTATTCAGTCGAATGAGCGGCTAGTTCAAATCTCAACGAAAAGTCAGAAATGTATATATGTAAATACAATGAGGTTACATAATTGGAATGGATTATAATTCAATTACTTACGTAGTCTCCTGATTATTTGTTCGGCGTAGTTATGGCGCACACTTGGCGCCTCGTGAAGATCAATCAGCAAAGTGAGAAAACACGGAAACAATTCAATTGATGGAAGAAACAAAATGGAGCTTGACAGGTCCGTATGGAGAGGCTCCATCTGTTCGTCATTAGGGGGAAGCTACTACTTTTAGGGTCCGTCGACACTTTCCTCTGCCGTCCTCGGTAGATTTCTTAACGCCTCCACAGGCACCACACCTTCACCAGCCTACCTTACCAGCTTCACAACCGTTGCCTTCCTTTCACACTGTCCAGCAAGAACGTTCATCTAATGTTTTAAATAAAAGACAGTCGTATAGCAGCGTGTCACTTAATGACGCGAGACTTCCAAGCTTTCGGAGGGGACCCAGCGGAGTGGCCACTCTTTATCTCCAATTTCAATAGGAGTACCGAGTTATGTGGCTTCACTGATGAGGAAAACCTAATGCGGTTACATAAAGCTCTGAAGGGTGATGCGCTTGCAGCGGGGCCTCTTAAGAGCCTCTTAATATAGCCAAACTGCGTTGGCCGTATTATCAAGACCCTGAGGATGTTGTATGGAAAACCCGAGCTGGTTATCAATACCCTGCTTCAGGCCATTCACTCTACGTCACCCCCAAAGCCAGATAAACTCGAAACGATTGTAACCTTCGCCATTGCAGTGCAGAACCTTTGTGCTACGGTTTAGGCTTCTGGACTCGTAGACCATCTTAACAATCCTATGCTGATACAAGGGCTTGTGAACAAGCGTCCTCCCGCTTTGCGTCTTAACTGGGCAATTCACAGGCAAACGCTACCAACATGTACTCTTGCACATCTCAGCGCGTGGCTGTACAAGATGGCTGAAGCTGCTAACGGAGTTCTCGTTTCGAGTCCGTCTACACCTGCCGAGGAGAAGAAACATCGAAATAAAATGTGGAAAGGAAGAGGGATCGTGAATGCTCACTTTGATAGGAACGAATCACATTATGAACAAGAACGGAACCGGTGCTATGTGTGCGGAGACAGATGTGCTTCAGTAGCCGACTGCAAGCAGTTGATTTTGTTGTCAAAAAGCATCGCAAATGCAGGGAGCTCTCTCGCGTATCATGCCTAACATCGGTGGACCTGGATACGCTAGAAGTATTCTACTCTCTAGAGTTATCACCTCAGTTCTGCTATATGCCGGCCCAGTCTGGGCGGAGGCACTGAGGACGAAGGAGACCAAAAGGAGACTATCGTCATCATACAGACCCTGTGCGCTACGGACAATCAGCGGCTTTCGAACCATCTCTGACGAAGCTGCATTTGTCATAGCTGGAATGGTCCCCATCGATATTCTCGCAGATGAAATGCTGAGGATATATAACAGAAGAGCATTGAGTCATCACGACGCCACTGGTATCAAGGTGATAAAAATTGAAGAAAGGGCAGCGTCAGCAGCTATGTGGCAAGCTCGTTGGGCTAGTACAACAAAAGGCAGATGGACATATAAACTTATACCGACAATCCAAGACTGGATAAGTCGAAAGCATGGAGACTGCAACTACCATCTAACGCAGTTCCTGTCTGGCCACGGTGGCAACCGCAAATATCTACACCGATTTGGACATGACAACTCACCATCCTGCCCGGAATGTCCAGGTGAAGATGAAGATACGGAGCACGCAGTGTTTTACTGCACACGTTTCACGGCATGGAGAATTACTCTGCCAAGTCCGTCACTACTCCTCGACCATATGTTACAGTCGGAAGAGAATTGGATGGCAATATGTTCCTTCGTAACAACTCTACAAAAAGAGCTGCGGAGAATAGAAAAGCTAAGAAGAGCAGCCGAAGCAGCGGAAGAAGCTGACACAAGAAGCATAGCATAAATTGCTAACCAGCCCCGCGAAGTAATACCTAACGGCAGTCCCGCGGGGAGAGTGGTTGAAGTGTGTAGGGTGTGTGTTTAGTACGTAGGCGTATTCCTGGCATCGATTACTCAGGTTTGCGAATCGTGCATGCTAGTAGCACTCGGGCTATTAGTATCTATGAAGATTACACATCCCTGGCGCAATAAAAAAAAAAAAAAGAAAAAAAAAAGCCGACTGCAAGCAGTTTCAACAGCTTAACCGCACTTCGAAATGGGCTGAAGTAAGAAAGCACCAACTATGCCGACGATGCCTCAAAAGGCACAGGAACCACAGGTGCAATTCAGAGTCAGTTTGCGGAAAAAATAATTGTACTTCAAAATACCACAAGGACCAGAGCGACATCGCTCGATCACCAAATGCTAGAAACATTGGGGTGCACTCGAAAGGCCATCCAGAGATTCGCAGCTACGACACCTCTCCCGTACTGTTTCGAGTCGTACCCGTGTTTCTATATGGACAAGGACTCAAAATAAAGGCGTATGCATTTCTAGACGAAGGCTCATCTCTAACATTAATCGATGAAGAATTAGCAAGGCAGTTAAACGCGAGGGGAACGCCACGGCCACTGTGCCTGAAGTGGACTGGAAACACTTCACGATATGAGATGCACTCCGAATTAATCCACTTGCAAGTATCAAGCACTGCACCAAATGCGGAAAGGTTCCCGCTTACAGATGTTCACACTGTGGGAAACCTATGCATGCCGGCGCAGATGTTTAACGCGGTGAATTTAAAAAGGAAATTCGATCACCTGAAGGGACTCTCCATCGACTTTTACAATAAAGCGGTTCCACGGTTGCTTATAGGCGTTAACAACGCTCAACTGGGGCTCCCACTAAGATCTAAAGAGGGGGGTCTACAAGAACCTGTGGCGACCAAAACTCGTCTTGGATGGGTGGTTCATGGCAATTACGTCCAGAGGATAAACGGCCAAGGAATCACTAGTAAGAACTACAATTTTCATGTTTGTGAGTGTAGCGATCTACGTCGCCTAATGAAGGAGTTTATGGGTGAGGACAATTTTGGATCCTCAAACTCTCAAAAGATCATAATGTCCAGTGAAGACGCTCGAGCTCTAGATTTGCTACGCACCCGTACCCTTTTCAAAAACGGCAGATATAAAACGACGCTACTCTGGAAATGCGATGAAATCCGTTTACCTGACAGTTTCTCCATGGCTAGCAGACGACTAGTATGCCTCCGAAAACGTATGGAACGCCAGGAGGACGTAGCTGATGCATTAAACAAGAGAATCCCGGAATATGTTGCGAAGGGCTACGCTCGTAAACTCTTGCCTAAAGAGGTACTCGAAGGACGCGAACGGTCGTGGTACCTACCGATTTTTCCGGTAGAAAACCCCAACAAACCGGCAAAAATCAGGATCGTCTGGGACGATCCGTACTGTTAAAAGGTCCCGACAAACTAGCACCTCTGACATCGGTTAGATACAAGTTGACGCAACAGAAGGTGGCAATCTGTGGGGACATAATGGAAATGTTCCACCAAGTCCGTATCAGGAAAGAAGACCAACATTATCAGCGATTCTTGTGGGGTAGCGACGAAGAAGGAAAGCCCGATACATATATCATGATGGTCATGACCTTTGGGGCCACAAGCTCTCCCTGCACCGCGCAATTTCTCAAAAATACAAATGCTGAGCGTTTCAGCGGTGAATTCCCGATAGCTACGCGTTCAATCAAGGAGAATCACTACGTAGACGATTTAATGGACAGCGTGTACCATCAGAGAAGGAGGCATTTGAGTTAGCCCAGGAGATTCGTCATATTTATAAGCAGGGTGGCTTTCATATAAGAAATTGGGTTTCCAATTCCACCGCGGTTCTTAGAGCGTTTAATTCAGAGCCTACAGACCAAGTAAAAATGAACGTCAACGTCGAGCTAGGGACGGAAAAGGTACTCGGGATGTGGTGGTGCACGTCCTCAGACTGCCTTACGGTCAAGCTTAATGCGAACCCGAAACAAGTTGAAATTCTCTTCGGATCACGACGCCCCACAAAACGCGAAGTCCTGCGAGTCTTGATGACGATTTTCGACCCACTAGGGCTAATAGGTGCCCGATTCGCGAAGTGTATTGCAGATTCGCATAGTATTGAGTTTACTCAACGATACTTCTGGTCGGATTCCAAAACTGTTCTATGCTGGCTGTGTTCTGACCACCGATAGTACCGGCAATACGTGGCCTTCCGCGTTAGTGAAATACTAGAGCTCACGTACCTAGCTGACTGGCGATGGGTTCCCACAGGGATGAATGTGGCCGATGAAGCAACAAAATGGCAAAGGCCACAGGAACTTGGCACAACTAGCCGATGGTTTACTGGACCACCATTCCTCAAATGCTCACCGGAAAATTGGCCACAAGAAATAATCATGGGCGCTACAATCGAGGAGTTAAAGCGCAGTTCGTGGGCTCTCATATTTCAGGGAGAGAGAACATGTTCCGGTACAATGAAATATCAAGCTGGACGAGGTTGTTGAGGAGTACGGCATACATCTTCCGATTCATACACAATTTGAGCACCAAAAGGTCTGTATAACTCGTCTCTATACATGCTATCATAGGCAACTTTGAAATCAATGAAAAGTTGATGCGCATCGATTTTATATTTATGGGTTTTTTACAAGATCTGTCGTAGCGTGAATATTTGGTCAATTGTGGACTTTCCCGCCCTGAAACCGCACTGATTAGGACCTATTATGTAAAACGATTGGTTTTAGGCGTTCACATAATGCGTCAGATAGGATCTTATATGCGATGTTGAGGAGACTTACACCTCTGACTTACACCCTTAATCCAGGGTGTTAAGCGAGACCGTGCCTATTGAATGGTTTGCAGCCAGGGGGTATACCGGCTGTATTCGAACGGAGCCTTCCTGATACCAGGTCGCCTCAGGGAGTAACCATGGCCCGACCACATCATGCGGGGCTCTGATGTGGCCGATGAATATTTCCCTAGCTACTCGTGGGAACATGAATAAAGAAAAAATAAAAAATAAAATAAAATACATGCGGGATATCACCGCAACAGAAATGGCAAGTCGTCTGGAGGGAGACCTCCGAGACGAGGACTACGACAGGCCTAGCACGAGTCGTAGAAGAACGCCTCCGGCGCGCAGATTTGGCCCTAGGCGCAGAACACCTCCAGCGCGCAGAGTCAGCCCTAGGCGCAGGATGAGCACGGAGCACTACAGGCGCAGAGACACTGAAGCTCCAAGAAGACAGTGGCCTACAGGCACCCAAAGGCCAAGATCGCCGGTAAAGAAGGCATACACTTCCCGGGAGGCGAGAAGACCAGCAGAGAGTAGCAGACCCAGAGAGCGGCTGCATAAACCTCCCACGCTACAAGACAGGGGTAAGCCCGGTGGTCTGGATGACCCGTTGAGAAAAGGCCTCAGTGGAGCGGGTGCAAAGTGGTACTTGCGCTTCCTAGCCCAAGGTTTCGAACCTGAAGAAGCAAGGAAGCTAGCCGTGGAAAGGAAGAAGGAGGCAACTGACACTCCAGTAGTACAGGGACACCTAAAAAGGGGAAGGGATACCATCACCCCCCCGGAGAAACCTGATAGCAAGCGACATAAAGCTACCAGTAGCGTCAGCTCGGCGGGCCCAAGGAGAGGAGACGCAGAGTAGAGCCAGGCACCAGCTATGCAGGCATAGTGAAACCTGCGAGTGGCTGTGCTCTCAAAGGACTACCCGGTGGCAACGCTAAGCACCGAGGAGCAAACGGCGCTTGAGGACGCCATTATTGAAGAAGTAGCCCTAGGCTGGAAGAGCAAGCTTCAGTTTGAAGGTATACACTTCAGACTGGGCTTACTACTCGTTGACTGTTACAACGAGGACACAGCTCAATGGCTACTACAAGCAGCAGCAAAATTAACTGCGTGGAAAGGGGTCAAATTGAAGGCGTGTTTGGGAGAAGATATCCCCAAAATCCACACCATCACCGTCTTCCTCGCAAGGAGCTCTGGGCACGACCAGAAGAAGTCGCTAGACCTCATAGAAGCGCAAAACGAGGGGCTTAACACCCATCTATGGAGAGCGACCAGTAGTCGAGAAGAAGGCAAGGGAAGAGTGGTAACCTTCCTCATTGACGACCAATCGGCAGAGACGATTGCCACGCAGCACTACATGATCCGATATAGGTTCGGCAAAATAAATGTCTGCGGACTGCGGAAGCAGGCAGCCGAAACAGCCGAAACCCACGCGGGCGAGGACGGAGCACTCGCAGTAAACCATGGATCAGTAGCTCAAGAAGAGGGAACTGCAACTCCAGCTGACTCCATCACAGCAGCAACAGCACCAGCAAAGGCCGAGGAGATCCCCCTGAGTGAGGAAGACACTGAAAGTGTCGACATAGCTGGACTCAACATGGAGGATCTAGTCATTCCTCTAACAGAAGAGGAAGAAGAGATGGAGGTGGGCACCTACCCCTCTCCGAATTTCCCCTAAAATGGAGCAAAAAGCTCTAACTCGCATCGCACAAGTTAGCCTACACCACGCGAATGCGGCCTCGGCCGTCATCTCAAGAAGTTTTATCAAACACCAACTTGGACTTGTGCTGATACAGGAACCCTATCATTTCAGGGGAAAGGTAAGAGGTCTCTCAAGCAAGAATGCACAGGTAATCTGGGATAATAGACAGGACCTCCCCAGGGCCTGCATACTAATCAGTAAAAACATAAAATTCTTATGTCTATCAGAGTACATGACGCAGGATTTGACAGCTATCCAGGCCTTCATTAACGTAGGAGGCACCCACTGCGCCATTGTAATTGCTTCGGCCTACTTCGACGGAGGCGGGGAGGCACCGCCAGAAGAAGTTCAAAGGCTAGTGAGACACTGCAGAAGGCACAAACTGCCACTTCTGCTAGGATGCGATGCCAACGCCCATTGTCTGGAATGGGGCAGTAGCGACAACAACGCTAGAGGTGAGCGCCTTCTCGAATTCATTATTAATGAAAACCTAGATATTTTGAATGTGGGAACTACACCAACTTTCGTAACTAGGGTAAGGGAAGAGGTTCTAGATATTACACTCGGCAGCCCGAGTATTAGTAACTGCATTACAGGTTGGAATGTTTCTGACGAGCCGTCCATGTCGGACCACAGGATCATCACCTTCAACATAGAAGGTCTCAGTAAGGAGGTTACCCCGAAAAGAAACCCCCGCAAAACTGACTGTGACAGATATAGGTCTACACTCGAGTGGAACCTATTAAATGTGAAAGGAAAGAAAACGGCGAGCCACTTCCTAGAACTGGAAAGCAACGTAGAAGTGGTTAACAGGGCGATCAAAGATGCATTTGAAAGCAGCTGCCCTATTAGCCGTAAGAAAGATCCGAAGGACATCCCCTGGTGGAACAAAACGCTAGTCCACCTAAGATCAAAAGTGCGCAAGCTCTTTAATAAAGCAAAGCGTGACGGAGACTGGCAAACATACACCGAGCAATTAACAAGATACAACTTGGAAATCAGAAAAGCTAAAAGAAATAGCTTCAGAGCATTCTGTGAGAACATAGCGTCAACCCCTGCAGCGGCCAGGTTACATAAAGCACTGGCTAAGGAGAAAGCAGGCGCGCCTGGCTCACTGAAAAAGCAAGAAGGCAGCTATACCGAAGATGAAGAGCAGAGGGCCCTTCTACTATTAGAGACACACTTCCCGGGTAGCTCAATCTACAGCAGCACAGATGTACTAGTAAGACATAAAAGGCCAAGGAGAGAGGACTGGGCGATGGCAAGAGACATCTGCACGAATCAAAGGCTAAGTTGGGCTCTGAACACCTTCCAGCCGTTTAAAGCACCGGGAGCGGATGGAATATTCCCTGCCCTACTACAACAAGGCCAGGAAATCATTATGCCGCACCTCCTAGGACTATTGAGAAGCAGCGTCGCACTTGGGCATATACCAAGAATATGGAGAAGGGCAAAGGTCATATTCATTCCGAAAGTGGGAAAAAGAGACACCACTTCACCAAAATCCTTTAGGCCCATCAGCTTGACCTCATTCATGTTAAAGACGCTAGAAAAGGTCATAGATAATCACCTAAGAATGACTGTGCTGGAAAGAATACCTCTCCACCACAAACAACATGCCTACAGAGCAGGAAGATCCACCGAAACTGCGCTCTACCAGCTGACAAGTTGGGTTCAGGATACACTGGAGAGCAAGGAAACAGCAGTATGCGCATTTCTAGACATCGAAGGAGCCTTCGATAACACCTCCCACGAAGCAATTAGGAGGGGTCTCGAAATAAAAGGAGTAAATCACACCACAAGTAACTGGATGTGTGAGATGCTAAGAACTAGGACTGCTGAGATAGAGGTGGGTCAAAAAACCATCACAATAAGCACCACTAGAGGCTGTCCACAAGGAGGGGTATTATCACCATTGATGTGGAGCTTAGTAGCAGATGAACTACTGCACAAATTGGCAGGTGCCGGCATTACGTGCCAGGGGTACGCCGATGATATAGTCATTGTCGCAAGAGGAAAATTTGAAGAAACGCTATGCGAAATCATTCAGAGGGGTCTACGAATCACACAGAAGTGGTGTAAAACGGTGGGACTCAGAGTGAACCCTACCAAAACCACTGTGATACCCTTCACCAAGAAAAGACAGTTAAAGCGTATGCAACCCATCCTGTTGGAAGGGATCAGAGTTGACCCACAGAAACAGGTCAAGTATCTAGGTCTAACACTAGACAGCAAACTCCTCTGGAGAGAACATGTAGAAACTGTGGTAACCAAAGCCACCAGAGCACTTATGGTGTGCAAAAACATTTCAGGAAAGACCTGGGGTTGTAGCCCAGCCACACTGAGATGGATGTATCTGATGGTAGTAAGACCCATCATCACCTACGGGGCAGCGGCATGGGTCAACAGATCTAGACTAACCACGACGAGGGCATCCCTCAACAAAGTGCAAAGATTAGCCTGTATATGTATAACAGGAGCCATGCGAACCTGTCCCACAGCAGCTCTAGAAGTGATCGTAGGGATACCTCCACTACACATAGTGCTAGAGCGAATCGCCAAGGAGACCATTTTAAGAATCAGCAAAGAGGGCATCGGGAAAGCAACATGCATCGCAAATAAAGAGCGAGTAACCCTATCCAAATCGGTGCCGCTTCTGGACTGGCCCAGAGATGATATGGTCAAGAAATACTGCTTTGAAAGGAAATTTGACTCAAAGCTGAGCAACAAAAGAGATTGGAGCAGCGAATCCGATAAATACCAACTCAAATAACACACAATTAAATGGTACACAGACGGATCGAAAACATCTACTGGCACTGGGGCAGGAGTGTACGGGCCCAGGACTAGATACTCAGAATCACTGGGAACACTCCCCAGCATATTTCAAGCAGAAGTTCACGCGATCGAAAGATGCGCGCAATTCAACTTAGACAGGAAATATCGCGGGTAGGACATCGCGATACTATCAGACAGCCAAGCCGCTATTAAAGCACTGACCTCGCATGAGATCAGATCCAAACTGGTATGGAGTGTCTCACCAGGATCAACAAACTGGGAGAAACAAACAAAGTAACTCTCTACTGGGTACCAGGACATGTAGGAGTAGAGGGGAACGAAGCAGCTGATGAGCTAGCTAGAAACGGATCAGACACGCCGTTCCTTGGATCAGAACCCTTCTGTGGGATAGGACCCCACAAAATAAGAGAAGACTTAAGGAAAGAAGAAGAGAACAAATGGGCCAAACATTGGGACGATATCCCCCAAATAAGACAGGAAAATGAACTTCTGGGGAAATACAACCAGAAAAGAAGCAGAGCCTGCCTAAGAGTTATTAAGAATCGGCTTCGCATCTTGGCGGGCATGTTAACAGGTCACTGCAGACTTAAGGAGCACCTTAGGAAACTGGGAATAGAGGGAGACGGACACTGCAGATTCTGCAGGGACTTCGCAGAAACACCAGCGCACCTTCTTATGGAATGCGAAGCACTGATCCACAAAAGAAGGAATCACCTTGGTGCCTTCCTCCTATCAGAAACGGATTTGCGTTCGCTGGATCCACTGAAGATACTCCGGTTTGCTGTAGCAGCTGGACTGGAGGAAGTGCTCTAGACCGAGTATATCATCGGCTAGAACCTTAGTAAGGGGGGCACAATAGATCTTTTATAGGTCGCAGTGCACTTGCACCTCTCAACAATATAAATCTATCTATCTATCTACACCTCTGTAGTTGGGGCAGTTCAGAGCGTCTCCTTTCTTCAGGAAGAAGCAAACGGTGCCGATGTTCCATTCATCGGCATACTTTCGTCCGACCAGATTTTACAGATGAGCTGGTGCATGTTTCTGCTGTTTGGCAGCAAGACCGTCGGCTCCAGCAGCTCTGTTGGTTTTTAGTTTACCTAGATATCGCTATCCTCACTGCATTCTGATCAAGTTGGCGGGAATCTTGGCTATCATCGTCATTGCTGAATAACCTGCCTGACAGCGGAATATTGATCATCGCCGCCGTTTAGCAGTCTGCGGAAGTGTTCCTTCCATATCCTCAGCACCGACTGCGATTCTACTACTGTATTACCTATGAATCTTAAGCCTACTATAACTAGCCGAATATTGTGCTAAAATCGAACATTTATGCAGTAAACGTAAAAAAAAAAACATTAATTGAAATTCGTGGCAAATTATTCCTCGTTGAGAGCACTTGCATCAGGTGCTGACACTCCCATACATATGTACATTCGATACTGTGCGTGCGTTGTATTCAATTAATTTTCGTTATAAATTAATTGATTGATTTATGAACTACAATTCGCGAAGCACGTGAAAATAAAAGGTTAATATCAGATATTAAGTCTCATTGCTAGTGTAGATGCATATGTACTTGTGGCTTGTATCCTAATTGATCGTGAATTGATCATGAGCATTGTCAAAGCCAAACGGGGTGGCGCAAAGTGCATATTGATTCGTGACGGATATCTATCAGAACCTGTAAAGGAAACAGTTGCTGAAAAATTAGCCAGCCAACAAGCCTCTTTCCTTGAGAAATTGAGCTCTACAATAGCATCGTCTTCGGTGAATCTGCCAAAAATGTCCATCCCATCCTTTACAGGCAATTATAAGGACTGGCGTTTATTAAGAGATTTATTTCTGAATTCAGTTGATTGTGCGTCGCTAACTTCATCTCAAAAATGATATTTCTCATAAAACACAACGATTTCTGAGGGCAATTATTTGAAAGCTTGGGATAGATTGGAGAAGCGTTATGATAGGATGCATCTATTCGTCGAATCATTTGTCCAGTAATTTCTATCAACAAATTCACCAAATGCGTTATTGCTTCGAAAGATCACTGATGGTGCCGACGAAGCTATAAAGGGTTTAAATGCACTCGGATCGAACAACCAGGACCCTTGGACCCAGGACGACGTAGGCTTGGGCAGAAGAAGTTAGATCAAGGGCTGATTCCACCATCAACGATTTGCGCCGTATGTACGGCGACAGGACCTGGTATCTGTTCCCTCAGATCACATTCTGGTTATATACCACGGTGGTTAGACCCATCCTAACATACGCGTCCATTGTCAGGTGGACAATAACTAAGGAAGTCACAACCATCAACAAACTTCAAAGATTAGCTTGCCTCCTGATCACAGATGCTAGCATACTTGTCCCACGACAGCCATAGAAGCAGTAATAGGACCCACTCCGCTACATACATACATCAGAAAAGTGGCAATTCGTATTGCAGTTAGTCTTCGAAAGTCGGGTGTACATGGGATCACGTGGATCTCATGAATTTATTGACCGACTTCCCTGAGCTAGATATGCGTAGCACGGTCTTTGACTTTATGCCTAAATAACTTTACTTCGGTAGAAGGTTCGAGATTGAGATCCCAAGCCGTGATACATGCAATAATGGCGGACCGCTGCTTGATCAAAAGGGAATCGTGTGGTGTACCGACGGATCAAAAATGGATTCAAGAGTTGGCGCCGGAGTGTATGGACCCAATTTTAAAGTTTCGAAACCACTTGGAAAGAGTCCCAGTGTTTTCCAGGCCGAGCTCTACGCTATTGAGACTTGTGCTAGTATAAACTTGCACCATCCGCTTTATTATTATTTTTTTCCTCTTGTACAACCCATGCCCACGTGGCAACGACACTGCGATCTGAAAGATCTATTGTATCGGAGGGTTAGAGTTAATCTAATAGACGTACTACCTCCCTTATGAAAGTGAGTATGTCTTTAGTAGTGGAGCATTTCAGTTCCACTGAAGTCAGTATCTCCTTGTGGAGAATACGTTTCCTTAACCAGTGTAGTGCCGGGCATTCACAAAGAATGTGTTCGGGTGTTTCATCCTCTTCTAAACATAACCGACAGTCCTTCTCTAGGCACAGGTTCATCTTGTTAAGGTGGTATCCCAGGCCGCAATGGCCAGTAAGAAAGCTCACGAGCTTCTTAACACATTGGCTGCTACGTGTATCACCGGTGATCACAACAAAAATCTGTCCCTGGTTTCCAAGCAGAAATATATATGTTAGGATGAGTTGGAGGCTGAGATCTTTTGCACAAGCAATAATGGGAATTTTTTTTTTTTTTTGGTTGCGCCAAGGGATGTGGTAATCTTCGAAGGATACTAGTAGCCCGGGCTACTAGTATGCACTATTCGCAAGCCCGAATAATCGATGCCAAGAATGCTCCTACGTACTAATCCACACCCTGCACACATCTACCACTCTCCCCGCGGGACTGCTGCAAGGTATTACTTCGCGGAGCTGGTTAGCAATTAATGCTTTGCTTCTTGTATTGCTGCTTCAGCTCTCCTTGATCTCTCAATTATTCGGAGCTCTTTTTGCACACTCGTTGTAAGGGTACACATTTCCAGCCAATTCTCCTCTGACCGCAGCATTTGATCTATAAGTAATGGTGGACTTGGCAGGTTATTTCTCCATTCCGTAAAGCGATTGCAATGGAACATTTCGTGCTCTGTATCTTCCTCCTGGTCTGGACAATGTGGACAGAGAGGTGAGTTATCATGTCCAAATCTGTGTAAATATTTGCGATAGCCACCGTGACCCGATAGGAACTGAGTAAGGTGATAGTTGTAGTCCCCAAACTCGCTTCGTCCAGACCCCAATGGTGGGGATCAGCTTGTAGGTTCATCTACCTTTTGTACTGTTATCCCACCTGACTTGCCACATAACTAGTGATGTTGCCTTCTCCTCCGCCTTTATCCTCTTGACGGTATCTGCTGACAACACCTCTTGATGACACGAGGTTCACCTTTCGTAGATCCTTACCATCTCATTTGCAAGGATGTCGATCGGGATCATTCCGGCTATGACGCAGGCTGCTTCGTCCGATATTGTTCAGAAACTGCTGATTGTTCTTATCGTGCATAGCCTGTATGTTGACGATAGTTTTCTCCGTGTTTCTATCGTCGCTAACGCCGCCGCCCAAACCGGTGCAGCATATAGGAGAACCGAGCTAACCACTCTGGATAGTAGAATCCGTCTAACATATCCAGGGCCACCGATGTTTGAGAGTATTCGAGAAAGGGCTGCCTGCAGTAGTGAAGCCTTCTTGCTCGAGTATTCCACGTGTGTTTTAAACCATAACCTGTTGTCGAGCATTACTCCTAAGTACTTAACTACTTCCTTGGTTCTTATAGTCTGAGTTCCGACTTGAATATTCGCACATTCAACAGCTTTTCGACTGGCAATGCCAGTCGCAGGACTCCGTCGTACATGATATTCCATAAGAGAGGGCCTAGTACCGATCCTTGTGGGACTCCTGCCGTGTCGTTGTAGTACTTTACCCCCTCGTCGGTTTGGTAACTCAACTTCCTGTTGGTGAAGTAGCTTGTAACTATCCTCAATAGATAGTATGGAGTATCCATTCTGGCTAGCGATCTCCTTATGAATGTCCAGTTTGCCGAGTTAAAGGCGTTTTTGATGTCCAGAGTCACTACTGCACAGTATTTCTTTGTTCCCCCTCGCCATCTTTCTCCTTGGATCGCTCCATTGGCCGTGTCAACTACAACTTTTATGGCACCAACGGTAGAACGCGATATTCTAAATCCGAACTGATGGTCTGACAGTGCTCCTCTCTCTTCTGCTACCACGAGCAGTCGGTTGTATATTATTCGTTCAAGTATCTTTCCCAAAGTGTCGAGTAAACATATTGGGCGATTTGACGATTGTTCTCCAGGTGGTTTGTTTCCTTTTGGTAGCAGTACTAGATGTTGAAGCTTCCATGGCCCAGGAAAAACTCCTTCTTCTATACACTTTTGCATAGTGGCGATAAAAATGCCCGGCCTCTTTTGGACAGCCACTTTCACTGCCTTATTGGGGATGCCATCTGGTCCAGGTGCCTTGTTGCTTCCTATCTTCCTGCATGCTTCGAATAGCTTCTCCCGTGTGATAGCAGGGATGTGCTCTGCATTGGTCTCTCTGATTATATCACACAAAGTAGATGATTTATGTGGGAATATATGCTCTTTATGGATCTTAACATAGCTGGGCAAGTTATTTGTGGGGACCTATGACCTTTCAGCTTTGTCATCACCATCCTGTACGCCATACCCCAAGGGTTTATGTCTGCTTCGTTACAAAGTCGCTTAAAACATATTGTTTTACTCTCTTTGATCGTCTTTTTAAGTCGCGTCTCGCCAGTTTAAATGTGTCTAGACGCTCCTGAAAATCCAGTCTTCCCCTCGATCGTTGGACTCTGCGTCGGGCTTGTAGACACCTTGCCCTAAGTGTTTTTATCTCCTCGGTCCACCAGTAGCATGGTGCACCTCTTCTACTAACTGTTCGTCTGGGCATTGCTGCATCACAGGCTGTTGTGATAGTGTGGGTGAGCTGTAGCGAGAGAGACTCTCTGCTGTTCCGCTGCGATTTATGGCATCGGTGCTCATCATTTCCTGGAAGGTGTCTTTGTCGAAGAAATTGTCCTTCCATTTTGGGCCTGTTAATTTAGGGCGTTGGGAGATTAGATGATTTTCCTTAATATCTATTAATATCGCCTGGTGGTCGCTATGTGTATATTCCTCGCTAAGCCGCCATTTGGTGCTGCGCAGGAGAGAGTTGCTAACGAAGGTTATGTCGATGATTGACCCCATGCCTGCTTTGCGATATGTGTTTGCACGCCCCCTGTTTGCGAGCACTATTTCTAGTGGCACAAAGGTTTCCAGTAGCATACGCCCTCTGGCATTGGTGAGCCTGCTACCCCACTCTGTTGCCCATGCATTGAAGTCACCGCCTATGACCACTGGAGCTCTACCGCGTGCATCGGCCATTAGGTTGTCTAGCATTGTCTGGTATTCACTCGTCGTCCAGCTTGGTTAAGCATAGCATCTGTAAAAGTTAATACCGTTTATTTTTGCCCGTACAAAGCCATCTACCTGTTCATGAGTTTTTTGGAAGGCATGTGTTCCACATATCCATATTGCAGCTTGTTTAGTTTTGTCACCAATCCAAATGTTGCTGTCGAGGTTTTTGTAGGGTTCGCTAATCAATGCGATGTCCGCTCCCTTGTCCTTAGCCGTTTGTGTCAGGAGGTCCTGAGCTGTCTTACAATGTTCGTAATGGCTCTCCTGAAGAGCGGGCATTTGTTGCTACCGGTCACGTGTTTTGCATCTTCTGGGTGATCCTTTCTACAGAACATGCATGATGGCTCCTTCTCACAATGTGACCTTCTGTTCCACATTTTCTGCACAGCTTCGAGCGGTCCTCTCCGTTTTTACATTGTCCGGCTAGGTGACCAAACTCTAGACATTTGAAACAATGGGTATGTCAAGACATATTTGAACATATTTTCATATAGTGATCACCGGTGATACATTTGTGTTTAAAAAAAAAATGTTCCCTTTTTTTGCGCATATTTTCACTGGCAGCCAAAGTGTTGATGCTTTCCCTATCTAAGTTAGTAGTAGACCTGGCCCATTAGTCCAGTGGTCAAGACGGAGTTTGTTTTCCGATTCGTTAATCGGCGCTGTAGCTGTCGCCCAGTTGACGCCACAATAAGGTTCAGGACCTATGAACGCAGATTCTGAGCCAGCCCTTGCAAGCTCATCTGTAAATTCGTCGCCCACAATCCCTTGGTGTCCAGGGACCCAAGCGAGTTTTACCCTGTTGTATTTGGCAATGCATCGTATTAGCATTTCACGGTTCTGGAGTCCATTAGGTTGGACGATAGTGCCATAAGTGCTGCTTGGCTATCTGACAAGATATGTATTCTAACTTGCACCATCCGCTTACTCGCCGACAGAGAAGCGGCGCTCAAAGCACTGATCTCCCACATGATCAGCTCAAAATCAGTTCTAAGCTGCTTCGACAGTTTACAAAACTTGACCCAACACAATAAAGTAAAATTGTGATGGGTAGCGGGCCATGTACGTATAGGCGTTGACGGCAACGAAACTGTAGCTCTGCTAGCCAGAAAAGGTTCCTCCGATTTGTTCATTGGATCTGAACGCTTTTGCGGAACGCTTGCGGTTTTTAAATATACATACCCTAAACAGTTGGGAACACAACATGTGCACTTCTCATTGGAATAACACCCAAGCACTCAGACAAGCTAAAAGAGCTGTCAAACTCTTCCAAAAAAAGGTAGTTGATATCCTTAGATACAGCAGAAACCATATAAGAAGGCTTGTGGGCTTCCTTACCGGTCAATGTCTATTGAAATATCTCCTGAACAAGGTGAGAATGAGGATATCACCTGTCGCTTCTGCCTAGAAGAGGACGAAACCGTAGAACAGATACTATTCGAGTGTGCAGCTCTGTGTAGAATTAGGAGAAGCTTTTTCGTTAAAGAGATCACATCTCCAAGAGAATAAAGGAACTTCTTCGCAGCTGTAATTTTCGCTTTCATAAGGAGAGTAGAAGTACTGCTGTCCTAAAAGTTGGTCCCTGGCACAATAGATCTACTCTGGTCGCAGTGCTTATATGCCATACGGACGTGGCTATAAACTTACAAAATATATATATCAAGATTGTTAAGAAATTCCATGTTAAATTTGTTCGCTAAAACAATATCTGCATCAAAAAACGGATGTGAGTCACGTTACCGATAATTAGATGTGGTAACGTGGCAAAATTGTTCGAAACGTCAACAGTGCGATCAATATGATCGCATGTGTCTTGTGCATTAGACTGACACTTACTGTCAAGTTTTATGTCGGAGCAGAATCTATTTGCTGCATTTCATTGCCGGAGGTTACAATGTGTATGATCATCTCATCATCGATGCGAGTAGTGAAAACCTTGTTAGGCTACCTCTAAAGTGGCAGTTATTCTTCTGCGGTGATTACCATCATTCTCATTGAAATTTATGAACTAAATGAGAAGTCAAGATGCACAAACTTAGCAACAATGTAAGCAGCCGAGGGCACTCAGTCTGCTTGCGTACTTATCATTTATTTATTCTTTTATTCATCCAAAGATAAACACGACAAGACAGCAGATTACTTCGGAAGTATTTTCTAGACATATCGAGTTGAAACTGAGGAGGAAATTGGATAAACATAAATGTGTGGTCAAGAAAGTCGATACCAACGAAATGTGACTGTTACGTGATTGCTTAATTTGGTACAGAGTTTCACCAGAAAATAAAAATAAAACAACACGACAGCGCGTAGAGAAGGGAGTGTCATATTAATCAACATGCCTACATACTCTGAGTTTTGCATACATATTATGTAATTTCGCTGTCTTCATCGAGTAATGAAAATCTTAAAATAAATCTAGGGAAGCATATAAAAAGAGGAAGGAAGGGGTGCCATTTGATTAGGTTTTCTAATTAGATTTCCCAGAAACTGATAGTCAAACACCACTATACCTCGTGTCTTTCGGAGTAAAATTTCTATTTAAAACACTTCCACGACGATGGCGTCTGACTATTTGGAAATATTATTCATCGTTAAGTTCAGCATTTTATGCAAATTTCTAGAGGATGAGCAAAAGAGCGTGACCAATGGACTTATTTTTAAAATTGACAGATAAACATTCGCATCACTCCTTACCTACATATTCAGGAGACTTACAACTTTTATAATAAAAAGTGCAGACCTATAAACATTTCTTCAGTTAAGTCATAATTCCAAATACAAAAGGACAAGGTCACTGTATTTATCTTTTTGTTATAAATCACCGAAAAAAAATTTATTTTTGAGGTTGAGGCCGAATGAGTTTGCAAATTTGCATCCGTTGAATGCAAAGATCTTCAAAAGTTTCAGTGAACTGAACTCGAAAGTATTGCAATCTGGTCACGTAGAGTGAAGTTTTTCAGTAGACAGTCACTAGAATGCTATTCACGTAAAGTTGCGGGTTCAAGCGGTCTGACGTTAAATGGTACGATTTTACGAGAATTTTAAATTATATCTTTTGACGTACTAATGTATACTAACAATAAAAATATGTACAAAATGGCACTAGTTTATCATCTTCAAGTTGAGATTATTGGCAGTTAAGATTCCGAGCTGCTTTAGTCAGTGATGCACTTTTTTTTTTTCCAAAGACGGAGTATAGGTACCCAGGTCTAAAGATCTATGGGCATCCATGAAGTGACAAAGAAGTTTCATGATGCCTTCTAATCGAGGCTTGGTGCCAATTGTAATAACAATAGCTTTAAGCCTAGCTCATTTCATATGTGGGATTACTAAACAACGAAACAAGGTGCATTTATAATTTCTAAGTACTTTTACGCTCGTCTTGACTAAAGAATAAAGTGATGAATCGTCCGATTTTCCTTTTATTTTCTCGTGAAATGTGACTATGAAAATACCTCAACTCTGCGTGCCGGAGCGTTTAAAAATAAGAAATAAATATTTGGCGCAACAGCTCTTTAAGTGCCAGGGCCTAGCTTCTCGCAACCACTCATCTTATTTGCGACCTACAGTTTAGTGCCGTTACTAAATGGCAATTTGTTTTGAGAAGCTTTTTCGAGACAACAATACTTTCGGATGTTTGTCAGACGTTCCTGAGAGGTGGGACCGTAAAAAAACTGTTTGGTGTTTTCTGGGATTCGAACTTAGAACCTCACGCGCAGTGATCCGACACACTAATCACTTACGCCACGGCATCCACCGGAGCGTTTATGTCCATTCGGTTTGCATGTTCTAGCCATCTCAAACGTCCAATACGCGGTTTTTTTTTGACTAGATCGATGTCGCTGTATAGTTCGCATAATTCGTCATTGAATCTTCTCCTCCAAAACCCGTCAATGCAAATGAGATCGAATATCTAAGGAAGAATTTTTCTCTCGAAGCAACCAAGATCAGTAAAACCCATGTTCCAGTGCCGTAAAGCAGGACTGGGATGATCAGGGATTTATATGGATTCTCCTTAGTTGTTCGAGATAGGGCTTTACTGTTGAATTGCCTTACTAGCCCAATAAACAGCGATAAGCAAGAGTTATTCTTTGCTTGATTTCTGCTCTGATGTCGTTTCAGAATGTAAAGCTGAGCCAAGGTAGACAAAGTCCCTTACTATGAGGTTCTGTCCAATTCGTCGCTTTTGTTTATTCCTTCTTGGTGACAGCATATACTTGGTTTTGTCCTAGTTTATCGCTAAACCCATTTTGGCCGCTTCTGCTTCAATGCTTGCAAACGCATCGGTGACAGCCCGCTGAGTTCTTCCAATTATGTCAATATCGTCGGCGTATGCAAGCAGTTGTACAGACTTCTGATAGATTGTGCCTCTGGTGTTGGTACAATCCGTTCAAGTACGATATTAAAGAAGTCAAGAAATCATGACAGTGCGTCACCTTGTCTAAAACATTTTTTCACATCAGGGGTCATTACGGACCTTGATGGAGCATCGAGCGTTCTCCATCGTCATCCTGCACAGACGGACAAGTTTGGCAGGGATGTCAAAACTAGACATATCTTTATATAGCTCTTCTCTATTGATGCTGTCGATGTGGACTTCTTGAGTTTTCTCCAGGATCTGTCGAAGTGTGAAGAGTTGATCGATGGTGGGCTTTTCTGCCAATATAATAACGATAATATGAAAGTTGAAAATTGGAGAGTATCAAATCTGAAATCTTTCTCAGACCATAACTGGATACTCTTCGATGTAGATCTCGAGATCGAGTTTCCTAAACTTTTTCGAAACCCCAAAAGAATCGACTGAACCAAGTTTGGTGAAGCCATAAGTTCAAAGCTCCGTAAAATCCCCAAACGAAAAATAACCTCAATTACAGAACTCGACAACAAAGTAGAGACTTCCGAAAAATCTTTTAATATGGTGTATAAAGTCTCGTGTCCAGTCAAATACAGCAAAAAAACATTCCCACCTTGGTGGAACGAGGAACTCTCACGTCTTAGCAAGTTGACGAGAGAGACCTTCAATATCTGCCATAGCTGTAAATACTGGCATCCATATAAAGACTGCCTTAGAAAATATAAATTAAATTAAATAGTTTCGCTCCTTATACATCCCCGGGCTTGGACTACATTCTACACATTATGCTACAAAGGTCGCAAGACCCAGCAATTCTATGGCTCACGCTGATTTTCAGGAGCTTTTTACTGAACAACCACGTACCCCCTTCATGGAGACGATTGAGAGTGATTTTCATCCCAAAGGCAGGTAGACGCGGTCATGAAAACTCGAAAGATTTCAGACCAATCAGTCTAACTTCCTTTGTACTGAAGACTCTCTAGCGACTTCTAGACAACCATTTGCGAAGCTAAATAGAACCATCCCTCTCCAAAGCTCAGCACACATACCTCAAAGGTAGATTAAATGACACAGCTCTTCACGAGGTAGTGCACTATAGAAAACTCCATATATTACAAAGAATATACCCTAGCTACCTTTCTAGACATAGAAGGAGCTTTTAATAACGTATACACTGAAGCAATCCTAGAGTCTCTTACGGAGTTGGGAATAGAAAGCAATCTAAGTCAATGGATCGTTTCTATGCTTAGCACTAGAATTATTCAGGCAACACTAGGCAATAGCAATATAACTAAATTTGCCAGTAGGGGTATACCCCAGGGTGGTGTTATCTCACCTCTACTATGGCTGATAGTCATGAATAATATCCTCTTAACATTAGACAGAGAAAGAATCAAGGTAATCGGGTATTCAGACGATATGGTGATTCTAGTGTCAGGAAAGTTTCTCTCCATTATAAGCGAAATCACGGAAAATGCTCTGAGCAAAGTAAGCGCTTGGGCCAAAAAGTGTGATCTCGGTGTTAACTCGAGTAAAACTGAACTGATGCTCTTCACCACTAAAACCAAAATATCTGACTTCGTACTTCCTCGGCTAAACGGCCAACCGCTCTCCTATCGTCCAATGCTATGTATTAAGGAGTTATCCTAGATCCTAAGCTTAACTGGAAGCTAAACATAGAACAACGGGTAAAGAATGCATGTATAGCTTTCTATGCTTGTAGCAAAACCTTCGGAAAAAAATGGGAACTGCAGCCAAAATTGACCTTATGGATGTACACAGCCGTGGTACGACAAATTCTCACATATGGGTCAATAGTATGGTGGGCTACTATAAAAAAAAAACTTATTATATAACAAAACTTAATAAAGTACAAAGAACGGCATGCATAGGCGCTCTACGGTCAACCCGACGGATGTACTAACAGTCTTTTTGCATCCCCTTTAGATCTACACAGAATAAACATCACAGCACACAGTGCGGTCAGACTCAGGGAGTCTGGGTGCTGGATTATGAAACCCTGTGGGCATAGTAACATTTTGAAGCCTCTGCCGAGAGAACTCGTTTTGCCTACAACGTGATACCCAAATTGATTTTTATAAAGCGCTTCGACGTTCAATTCCCCACAAAAGCAGAACGGCAAGATGGACAGGTGGTTAAGGATTTCGACGTAATAATCTACACACACGTTCAAAGATGGACCGTGCAGTCGGTGCGAGAGTGTTTTCCGAATCGTTAAACATCTCTAAATCATATAGGCTTCCGGATTCTGCCAGTGTGTTGCAGGCACACACGTTCAAAGATGGACCGTGCAGTCGGTGCGAGAGTGTTTTCCGAATCGTTAAACATCTCTAAATCATATAGGCTTCCGGATTCTGCCAGTGTGTTGCAGGCAGAATAACTCGCTGCCCGGGAAGCTTGTCGTCAGATCAAAACACACACCAATATAACGCCGAGGCAAGAGATCGGTATTTTTATCGATAGCCAAGCAGCCATCGAAACCATTGCATCGGTTACTACATCCTCCAAGCTGGTGCTTGAATGCCAAAATGAGCTAGCTTCATTAGATAGCCAGCTCAAGGTAACCCTGATTTGGGTTCTAGGGCGCAGTAACGTTCATGGAAACGAACTTGCGGATGAACTGGCTAGGCAAGACTCAGCCCTCTACAGCTCTCTTGCGGAATCAGTTCGGATTTCGCTTGGAGCAGTCAACGCAGAACTATCCTCGAAATTCCTTGCCCAAATCGACCTCAGATGGACTAGCTAACAAACTGTGTCATATCTAGAAATATGTGGCCAAACCACAACACATCAAAAATAACCGACTTCTTAAACAGAACGCGTATGCGATAACAGTAACCACCACGGGTCACTGGCCTACAGGAGACCATGCAGTCAAACTAGGTATCCTACACAACACACATTGTCGCAGTTGCAATGTCGTAACTGAGAAAGAAACGCTTATCCACTTTTTAAACGCCTGTCCGGCACTAGCTAGGGCCAGACAACGAGCTTAAGGAAAACCATTTTTTGATTCCCTTGGGGAAGTCTCAGAGAGAAACCTTAAAGATTTAATAATCTTTTTAAACTCCACAGG
This sequence comes from Brachypalpus laphriformis, assembly GCA_945910035.1. NCBI lineage: Eukaryota > Metazoa > Arthropoda > Insecta > Diptera > Syrphidae > Brachypalpus > Brachypalpus laphriformis. The sequence continues at coordinate 45,552,540 of OX246756.1, forward strand.
GTGGATCTAGAGACTCCACACCAACACACCTTTTATATCCAGGTACACGAGTTTTGTTGTATCAAAATGACACCTAGTACTAATTGGGTTCTTCTCTTTTCTTAGAAGAACCACCACACCTACCTTCCTTCCTGCTATAAAACCACACAGATAGGGATCAATCAGGCTATTGATAAAAGTTTCCAGACATTCACACAATATCGCGGAAAAGATCCTGTATGCGATGTTGAGGAGGCCTCAATTATTGGCGTCAAGTCCAGCAGCCTTGTTCGATTTCAGCTTGGATATTGCTATCCTAACTCGCTTTGGTCAGCAGGTGTTTCTTGACGCCCCCTTTCATTACTAAGAGCCAATATTCCACTTTGTATTTCGTATATTACGTCAGCATGACCAGATTTTATAATATTGTACATCAAAGTGAAAAGAAAGAAAGAGAGTCATAAGCTCGCATCGTACATCAGTTTTGCGGTTGTAAAAACTCGTGTATCTAGAACGAAACCCTAGAACGGGTATAACCCATGCGTTCATTGACGGTTGTAATTCTCTGCGTTAAATATGTGAGTTATATAGGTTCTTGGGGAATTTATTGACCCAGAACCAAAATCAAAACATCTTATGAATCACTTCACTTCTTCGTTAGGGGATTTACCTAACGAATGCGCCACATAAGTAGGATATGTTATACTCGTGTAACAGAATATTCGGGAAAACTGGGGACTGAACCTCAAAATCGTCCTGTGGATGTATACGGCTATAGTAATGCCAATACTTAAATATGTCAGCTTTGTAAAGTGGCAAGCCGCCAGCAAAATTAACAACTTAACAGCCATCACAGAAGTACAAAGACTAGCGTGCATTGGCACAACTAGTGCAATGAGAACGACACCTACAGCAGGATTCGAGGCCATTCTCCACTTACTTCTGCTAGACATATTTATACAAGCATTGGCGACTTTTAGTGCAGTAAGATTAATTCGAACAGATAGCTGGAGTTCTAGGGCAATGGGCCATACTACGATCCTAGAGAGATATCTAGGCAATGTATCTAGCACAGACTACACAACCTCATACCTAGACTTCTCGATACCATTTCTAAGCACCTATCCAAACAGGGAAGAAAAACGACAGAACGTCTAACGAACGATCCATAGCTGTGTACACCGATGGATTCAAATTGGAAATAGGTGTAGACGCATGCATCTTCTCTGACACGCTTGTTATCTCCTTGTCAGGTCGGCTTCCAAACTACAGCAGCGTTTTCCAGGCAAGATTTTTCCAGGTCTAAGCAGTGACAATAGCAGCCCGTAACACAATACCACGGGAGCATATCACATTTTTCATCGACAGCCAAGCAGCTATAAAAGCAATATTGGCCACAGAAATAAAATCGAAGCTTGTAAAGTGTTATAGAGAAGGGCTCAAGGTTCTTGGAACACAGCACAAAATAAAGCTCTGCTAGACATAAAGGCATACCAGGGAATAACAAATCCGACGATCTGAGTAGAAGAGGCTAGGTTAGGTTAGGTTGGAGGGAAGTGCACTCAACTGCTTATCACGGGGGCCATTCGGTCCACTGTGTTTCCCTTTTTAGCGTGGAACTTATACTTAAACGATTATCTTGTGGTCGGTTCTGTTTTGAACCAGCTAGTGCTCTTTATGAAGCCTATCATGTTCCTAAGTGAGACTTGCATCTGTATGAGATCCCCCATTTCGTCAAAAAACCTGTTTTCCATCTGAAGGTTTTGAAGATTTGGGCAATCGCAAAGCAGGTGTTTGATGGTTTCTGTCTCCTCTATATCTTGACAGCTCCTGCAGTAGTCGGATGTGTTGACACCTAATCTAGCGGCCATTACCCCTATCGCGCAGTGTCCTGTTAGTGCACCTGTCAAGATGCGAATCTCTTTTTAATTGATAGCCAAAAGGATTTTTGTTCTGTTTTCACTGTCGGCCATAAGCTGCGAGATATAACACAGTCGCTTCTGGCGGACCATGAGGAGTTAATCAGTTCTCTTGCTTTACGGTCTATTTTCCTTTTTAGCTCACCAATTGGAGTTTTTACTGACATCCGAGTATGTTGAAAATCCAATGCTTAACCCTTTTCAGCTAGTTTATCTGCTGTCTCGTTTGCTATGTCTGAGAACCCAGCAGAGAGTTACGTCATGGGAAGAGAAGAAGAGGCTAAGCACAAAACTCAGACCCTTAAGTGTACATCCCGCCACACTCAAACTCGAAGCAGGGAACAAAGCTCTAACGGAAGCAAACAACATGTTTGTACTTGTATCACCGCGAGGAAGCTATGGCCTACATTCGACAGAACAAGAACCAATATTCTTATGCAGGAGGATAGAAAATCACTCTATACTCTCATAGGAGTCATTACAGGGCATAACACTATGCGATACCACATGAAAAAGTTACGTGTGATGAACGAAAACCTTTGTAGTGGCTGTGGTGACAAGGGGGTTCAGGAGGACACCACTCACTTCTTTGCTACTGACTATCATTTGAGAAATACGTTCCTTGGACAATACTTCTGTAAGGATTTAAAAGAATTGTCCAACAGACCCATAAACGACATCGCAAACTTCACTAAATCTTCTGGATGGTTTGTATCTCGGACACAGTAAGTACTAAATTCTTTCTTTAGGATATGTACAAAAGACGTTCTATTTTCTGCTTTTCACGAGGAAGAGATTCTCTAATCTACCTTCTTCTTCTTCTACTCCCATGGGTATCACAATGGGTCTGTATTGACCTGTGTGTGGTGTAGAGGATTTCTACCCCTTACACCAACCCACTTACCTAACCTATCTTAGGATATGCTAGACAACAGGCAGCTTCTCGCTGCCATTAACATTCTTTGCAGGAATTGAAGAAACCTAAAATTTCGAGTAATGTTTACTCCTACTTCAATATTGTTGTCAACAGGAGGTGAGTGGAGGGAAATCAAGTACATTTAAGAGGACCTTAAGCGCCCCATGAAGCAGAAACGGAAACTTCGCATCTTCATCTCAAACACGTTCTACCGCAGTAAAGAGCCTTCTGGCGACGGGGAGGAAGGCGCCTCCTGGGAGTTAAGGGTCGAAGAAAGACTTCTGGGAGACAATGAAGGCGATCCAAATACCAAGATAAAGAGGAAATTCTCTTCATTCTTCAAGTCCTTGGCCATTGAGCTTGACAAAGACTTGTACGGACCCGATAACCACCTCGTAGAATGGCATCGTACACAAGAAACCCAAGATACTAATGGATTTCAAGTGAAGCGACCTGGAATGTACGCTGCACAATCCTACTTCTTCTGGACTATCAGCTCTTGCAGTTCAAGTTGGACCCGAGATTGACTCAAACCCGTCTGGTGATCACCTCTGCTCCATGGCAGTACATCAAAACGCACAAATTTCAGGACGCCCATGAGCGGGAGTACATCAATTGCAACAAATAACTAGAACAAATCTTCGGGTGTCCGCGAATAAAATTCGCCGAGATTCCCCAGCGCCTACATCCGCTCTTGCATCCCCCAGATCCGATTGTGATCAACCACTTCATCGAGGTAGGTAGGTAGGTAGAAGTGGTTGTGTCAGCAAACCATGCCGACACTTAATTAGCGCAGAAGCGCCGTTTTATTACCACAACTCAAGTGACCTAACGGATGTAACAAGAACGTTAACTACTAGGGGAAAGAAGCTGATAATATCCCCAATGCTAATCTCCGCTAGCTCTATAAGGTTGTCGAAAAAGAGTTTACCTAAGGTGCGCTATCTGGCCTTGCCTAAAGCCTGACACTTTCAGAGGAAGTGTAAGATTGTTTCTATCTCGTCAGCAGTATTGCAGCTGCGGCAGTGTGCATTAAATGCAATAACTATTCTGGCCGCATGAACCCCGATTGGCCAGTGGCCACTACTAACTGCCAGAATTCTTGCGATATCTGCACGGTTTCTGTTTAGTAGATCTTGCGGTCTTTTCCGGGAGTATTTGGGCCACATCTGCCTGGAGATGACACAGTTATTAAGGACCCCCAACGGGACGTTCACCTCCTTTGCTAGGGAAGTATCAAGGGCAGATCTTTGCTCGCGAGTTCATAAGCTCGCTCATTCCCCTCAATGTTGCTGTGACCCGGAACCCAAAGGAGACAGATCCTTAGCCGGCGACCAAGCGAGGCGAGTTCTTTTTTGCACTGTTCTATTAGCCTTGAGGATGTAGTGACAGATACTATAGCCTTGATAGCCGCCTGGCTGTCAATGATGATGGCAATGGTATTTAGGGGTGTACAGGTTTGCTTAAGTAGGCGGCAGGCCTCATGTACAGCAAAAACTTCCGCCTGGAAGACAATGCATGAATCAGGAAGCCGGTAAGACCTGGAAATATTGAGATAATCAGAGAATATCCCCGCCCGCAGTTCTTTGTACCCTGTTGATAAGTTTGATGTTATAAGCTTTCCTTAGCGCAGGCCACCAGACTAGCGATCCATAGGAAAGAATGGGACGCACCAAGGCAGTGTATATCCATAAGACCATCTTCGGGCGAAGTCCCCACTTCTTGCCAAAGGTCTTGCTGCAGGCATAGAAAGCCACACAGGTCTTCTTTACCCGTAAAGCTCAATATTAAGCTTCCAGCTTAGTTTTGGATCAAGTACTACACCTAGGTACTTGGCACTGGAGGACAGGGAGAGTAGATGATTGTTTAGCCGTAGAAGCGTGAACGTCGGTATTTTGGTTTTAGTGGTAAAGAGCATCAGTTCAGGTTTGCTTGGGTTGACGCTGAGTCCACATCCAGTGGCCCATGAGCTAATCTTGCCCAAGGCACCTTCCATAATCTCACTGATTACGGATGGAAACATCCCCGATACCAGTATTACCACGTCATCCGCATACTCGACAACCTTACCTCCATCCCTATCAAGTCTACACAAAATTTTATTGATGACCATAAGCCATAGAAGAGGAGACAATACTCCACCTTGAGGAGTTCCTCTAACAACAGATATGGTGGAACTGCTGTTGCCGAGAGTCGATTGAATGATTCTAGTTTTTAGCATTGTCAATATCCATTTGCTAATAAACTCTTCCACACCAAGTTGGATCAGAGCTTCCTGAATCGATTCCGTACTGACGTTATTGAAGGCACCTTCAATGTCTAAGAAGGTAGCTAGGGTGTATTGTTTGAAGTGGATTGTCTTTTCCATCGTTCACACAACTTCGTGGAGCGCCGTCTCTGTCGATCGCCCTTTAGTGTACGCATGTTGAGATTTGGATAGAAGGGATTTATCTAGGATATTTCGAATATGTGTATCTAAGATGCGTTCCAACGTCTTTAAAAGAAAAGAGGATAAGCTAATGGGTCTGAAATCCTTTGCGGATCCATGACCCCGCTTCTCAGATTTCGGGATAAACACAACACGAAAACGTTTCCAGGTCAGGGGAACGTGGTTTAGGAGAATACAGCTTCTGTAGATCGGAACTAGCCACGGGACCACCTGGTTCAATGTTTTTTTGCAGCATAATAGGGAAACATGCGTTCACTTCATCGAGAGTGGTGCTGGGAACAAGTAAACTGCATGCTAGGACACCGATGTGGAAGACGCTGAAGAATCAAATGAACAACTTCTTTATGAGCACCGCCAGTCAGCAGGGGAGATTCAGGGGCTGGATGCAAAGATCCACGAGACTGTGGGTACAATAAACTAGTTGATGACGAACAGAGAGTTCTTTTTGAGCTTCGCTAAGGATCCACAGACATTCATTCATCGACGGATTGTCAGTCAGACGAGGGATCTAAAGACGATGGCTGATGTTGTTGACAATCCAAAGGAGGAACATCGTGCTGAGTTTTATTATCAGCCATGAGGTGGTTTCGCGTTACTTCTTCACGAAAGTAAATCAGAAACCCGCCGAGCTAGAACAAGCATTGGGCTAGAACGCATGGGGAACTCGTGACCTCTGCTGGGTATCAGGTTGTGATTTTCATTCAATTTAAATGCTTTCAACTCCACACCTTCTATTTGTAGTGCTAGAATCGCTTTGTATTCATAAAAGATATTCAAATCTTCTGACAAAAAAAGAACATTTCTCATTGGCTGTTACCATTTTACAAGATTCGATGAATAACTAAGACCTAACACCTGAATTTTTGCTCCTAGGTGCGATTAAAAATTTGAGAAACAAGCTTACGAGTTCTCTAGTACATACGTAGGCTCTGTTGAAATATTTCAGCATCAGTCTGCTTACAATTTTGCGAAAGCTTTAACAATACCTAATACACTCTCTGAGTTTAAAAAGGCGGAGAATATATTCGCAGATGCTCGAAATTTGTTTAGTAGGTAGGTACTTGAAACTTTGCATACTTTATGCAGATAGATGCTGAAGAATTGTCTCCTTGTTACCAATTCATTTAAATTTTGAGCCAAATTTTGTTCTGTAATCCAAAGCAAGAACATCAAAAAAGAATTCTAATTGATGCAAAGAGAAAATCAAAAATGGAAACGTGAGAGAAAAAAAAATTCAAGGTCTTTACAGTGAACAATTTGTTGATTATTTCTTTTAGCATTTTACACAATATCACAATCTACAAGTACCTATATTTTCTTAACACCTATACAAACCAAACCAGTCCCATCTCTATGAAGTACAACAACGCCTTCGGCAAAAGATAACCACTTCACACGGATCAAGTGTAGAAATAAATTCCTTTTCACTCTCCTTCCCTTAGATACGTATGCATATCGAATAGATACTCAATAAAAATAATCACTTCATAAATAAAATCTCCGATACAGAAAGCAAAACCACACGCACTTCACAAAGCCGATAATACCCCTCGAGCCATAGAAGATCGGCAATAATCCATTCATAACCCCATTCCCCAAGCAAACAAGATACCTTCCCAACCATTGTGTCTATCCGTCTGTCTGGGGTCTGGAGACGGTACGCCTGCACACAAGGTGATCTTGTAAGTATCTTCTTCCCATATATCACACCAAAAATAGTCAGAGGATAACGTGTACTGCAATTAATTTGTTCAAAATAAACAAAAAGTCCACCGCCCAACTTGATCACTTTTTAAGCGCACGATGCGTGTGATCGTGCCTCTTTGTTTACAAAACGATCTGCGTTGCAACAACAACAACAAACAAAACAAAATCACATAACTCACATCAATTCATAAAAATAAAACTGCAATATCCGACTAATTGATCACACGCCAATGGTAATCCACAAAATTACTCCAAAAGATCGTTTTGGTTAATTCCCCGCAAGATCGTTTAAATAAATTAGTGATGGTCCCACACTGATCTAAACAACTTTCCGAAACGTTTTATAAGACTTTAATAAGAAGATTTCAAAATGCAATCAATAAAAAAATCCACTGTGTATCTTTTTTTTTCGGAAAAGATCGCTTTGAAGATCGCTGTAAAAATTCAACGTTCGCTCGCACCGACGACAACCGCTTACACGCTTTGTCCCGAATCAACTGAATCGGCTGACTGAAACTGAAAGTCAATTAACTAACAGAACTGCTGCTGCTGCAGTTCGTTCATATGTTGTAGACTGTAGTCTCTTTGTGATGCGGGACGCATCGCGCAGATACTTTTTCTGTGTGAAATTTTGTTGCAACAAGATCAGAGACAAAGTGATCATGTTTCTGCCTTTGCTTGCAGGGACTTGTTGGTCTGTTTTTACCGGTTTTGCATCTCCGTTTGGAGAACAGGTTGGATTGCATTCATCGAACTCTTCGTTTCGTATCTTTTTTGGTCCATGAGAGAGCGGCAGATACACAACAGATCTCTCTTAAAATTCGAAGATCGCGTTGAGATCTTTTAGCAACATTTTTTCGAAAATGTATCTTTTGGCTAAAAAAATTTGACTCAACTTTTGAAAATAACGTTTAGGATTACAGTCAACGGCCTTTAATTTCATTTGTTGTTAAATTAGTGACTCAAGCTTAGCATGTGTTGTGTATTGCTTGAGTGAGTTCGGAGAATGACATTTGTTATAAATTTTCGGAGACACAAAGACTCGATTTTCGTAATAATTATGACTTATGAGTGATTAATAGGTTTCCGTTAAGGTTCAGAGACTATGGTGGTAATAAGTCTTTGTTGTTAAGGTTTTATGCACACTTTACGACATCTGGTCAAACAAAGATAATAAAGAGTTTTAGAAAAAGATTCTATGTGATGTTGAGAGAATGCGTGGAGATAAAGCACGTTCGGATTGGAGGCTCTACGTGTTAAATAGACTAGTGGGAAAATGGACTCACTGTGTTGCTTGTCTTTTTGTGAAGTTAAAGAAGTTAGACTAATGAGCAGTGGGTTTTATACAAAAGTCACTTTGGGTCCAAAAATCCTATTGTGAGGGCTTAACTTTCAATGGCTTGGTAGGCAACAAAATGCATCAATTATGCGAGGCTTTAGTAGTATGTTTCTTCAGCTATCTTTATGCACAACATAGCATCAATGCAAATAAAGTTTCGAGAAGATTAGATATTACCTCACCCCCATTTCCATTCTTCAGCTGCCCTGACGTGGCGAAATGGCTTAAGCGTCAATGATCCGAAGGGTTTGAAAGGAACCCAGGTGAGACATCGAACTAAAGGTGGAAGATGTCTTGACTGTGACGTAAAACTTGCTATACAGTATGATGGAGAAAACAAATGATATCCACTCCAGGTGGTACTCGTGAAAACTATAATTGTTTCGTGGTCTTTTCGACTACGGCCGGGACGAGGATTCTGTCCCCAAACCACCATACTCTTACCCCCCGCCTCTGGCTTTAACCCGGAAGTAGAAGCGATGCTTGCTCCCGAACACTCCTGTAGGTCTGTCTCCGACTCGTTTGGTAGATTGGGCTGGAATGACAAAGAAAGTGGCAGAAAAGCTTCGGCTGGAACGTCTAATCTCTGTCTTAATAGAAATGAATTGAATTTGATTGATTTTTATTTTTCCATTTTTTCATCATTAACTTATAAGAACAAATCAAGATAATATGGCTTTGCCGTCTGTCGATTGACAAATAGATTTTAGCAGTTTATATTTAGATTCCAATTTAATAAAAATAAAAATATAGACCAGAACTAAATACACCAATATACCAATATACACGCCTTTTCTTCAAAAATTTTCTTCAATTATTCTCGCACGAGGCCGAGGCAATTTTGCAGTATTCGAATAATTGAGGAAAATTCAACTCATTAAGCATATCGATAACCTATTCGTCCGATAGTTAATCGGTACCGAAGACACTACGCCGAGTTTTCCGTAGAGTTGGGCACTTTCCAACAAAATGTATCGTATCCTCCCATTCACCTAACTTACATATGCCATATATGGTAGGTAGGTTTTCCCTATGAGGTATATAGTTTAGATTTAGCAATTCTTCTCTCAATTTGATAATCATCGATATTTCCTCCACTCTGTGCTCGTCCCGGAAATAATTAAGATGCCCTAGATTGTGACTTAAGCGCCCGTAGACTGTTCTATGTAGCGAATTTGATGCCTCCTATAAGAATTTCTCACGATACTTTAAATCCACGTTCTCAATTAGTTCGTACAGCATTGATTTCCAGATCGTATAATCCGCTGCTTGCAAGTTTAATTCCATCTCACATTCTTGGGCTAGGTGAAGCTAATCGCCATACCAGCTGCTCCCTTTGGATATAATCTCACGCGCTGCCTTTATAGGCAGTCTTTCCTCTGGCATTCGTAGAGCTTTAAGAACATAGTCCACCTGGAGTTTTAGGGTCTTTATGAAGAGAGGAGCTACCCCTGTTTCCAGCATAATAAGGTAGTTCGGCGTACTAGATGGCAGACAAAATATTATTTTTATGAAGTACCTTAAAAGCTTCTCCACCGTATCATATTTTTTAGCTTCCCATACTTGAGCCGCATAAAACAAAATGAATTTGGAGGTGCTTCAAATATCCTGTATTTACAGCTATGGGCCATATACACACTTATTACAGAAGCTTCTTTTCCAGGTCATATTAATAGCGGTTTTGGCTTTGGAGAACTTTTCCTTCAGATGCTTTTCCACGCTTAAGTTTTTGGTAAAATAGACCCCAAGATATTTATACTCGTTGACTACTTCTACGGCTTTTCCATTATAATCCCATTTTTCGTTGCCACAATTCCTGCCTCCCCCTTTTTTATAAACCATTTTTTTTGATTTCTCCAGATTTACAATCAGGCTCCAAAATCTGCAGTATTCCGAGAGTCGATTTATCATTAACTGTAGCGTTTCCGGGGATTGTGCCGGCAATACTATGTCATCGGCGAGTAAGGGCCTTAATAAGCGTTCCTGCACACTCAATGCCTCCCGGTAAGAAGTCAACCACGTCTTCGATGAAAAGCGCAAAAAGTCAGGGACTCAGTGCACAAGCTTGTCTCACACCAGACTTTGTTTGAAACTAATCCGAAACCTCATTACCATTCCACACTGCTGCGTGGGTATCTCCATATAGGCCTTGAAGAATTTTTCCAAATTTAAGCGTTATTCCCATGTTGAACAATTTATAAAATAATGCATTTCAGTTTACAGAGTCAAACGCCGCCTTGAAGTTAATAAAAAAAGCATACAACTTCTTATTTTGGGCCAGAAAATGTTCAGCTGCACTCCTCAGTACGAAGACATGATCAACAGTGGAATAGACTGACCTGAACCCGGCTTGATATTCCTTTAAAAGATGCTCTGTATTTACCCACCTAACAAGCCGTTTTTGTAAAACCCTCCTGTAAATTTTATACGACGCATTTAGAAATGAAATACCCCTGTAGTTGGACGGGTTAGATTTACATCCTATCTTGTGTATCTGAAACATCAGCGCCTCCTTGAAGTGTTGAGGAATGCTCAAAGGTTTTATTAAAAACAAGGGTGATATTCCTTATCAATTCCGCAGTTCCATACTTATCCAACTCCACCGGTGTTCTATCCGAGCCTGGTGCTTTTCCATTTTGAAGTTCGTGTAAAGACTCCATGACTTCGGTCTGGGTAAATGGGGCATCTAGGATGAGGTTGGAATATCCCGGTGCAGCATACTGGAAATAGCAGCCATTAATTTCTGGATTTAACAGTCCTTTGAAATATCCATATAAAACTGCTGCGCTAAGGTATCGACTAATGATGAATGATCTTGCGTTGAGTTTCTTAATAGCCTTCCAAAAATCTGCCGAATTCGTAGAACTTGACAACCCTACCGCCTCCAATTCATAATTCATTTGTTCTACACAGCGCTTTGTACTCCTTGTTTGCCTGTAGATACTACTTTTTGAAGTATTCTTGACTGGAATCGCGAAACAAGTTCAGTCACACAAAGGAAACTCGCCACACAAGTCTAAATTCATTGTCGAACCAGGGTTCACACTTCTGCTTTTTTTTGCTCGTGCTGCGCTTTGTCCTAGGATAAGCAATTTTGATGCTATTCACATTTTCGTCAATATTGATTCCTTGGAGAGATGAAAGTTCCCTGTCGACATTTGTTCTATATACGGGAGCATAAACTACATTCCAAGACAATTTGGGAAGCAGCCCATATTCGTAGTTCTTTCGCTTTCATTGCATTTGGCAAATGTTCAGAATAAGGAACATGTGCAGTCTCGAGATCGGTTACATAAGGGTTCGAATTTCCACTCGCTAGACTTAACTTTCTAACCGGCAAAGTTAAAATAATGACGGAAGGTAAAGCAACATTTTTGTTTAGGTGAGATATTGGTCTAAGAAGCACGAATTTAGTGATGAGGTAAAAAAAAAAAAATAATGAATTTAGCCACTAGGTAAGCAAATTGGAAGGCCGCCTCAGGACATCTTTGCCCTTTTAAGCCAAAAAATCCGTTGAATTTATTGGATAATTTTCGCATACAAAACAGTAGATCGTATCCTGGTTAACCTTTTTTGATGCGATCAGTTTCAGCCTGAAATGATAAATATTTTTTATAGTAATAAACTTTTTCAATGGCATAGTTATTTTTATTGGCTGGAATGCATTTTTTCCCACGAGCTTTCCAAATAAGGGTAACGGTAAGCTGTCATGTATAGTAGGATACCAATGTATCTATAATTGTCCTCAGCGGTGGTTGTAAATTGGATGTTGCTATTTTCGGCATGAGCAGCTCGATTTGATTCTTCAGGAATCATATTACTAATCTAATGCTAACAAAATATTTAAAAATCTCCATTGTAGTTTTGTGATTTTCAATTGAAGGGGACAGTTCACTGCTTTCTCGTTGTTCCTGTTGCCACGATTGCTATCTTTTTTATTGTTATCGACGGCCGATTATATAGAACAGACAAATTGATAGTTCGTAAGAGAACATCACTTGTTTCTGCAGAGTTCATTTCATCTGTACATTTCATTATAAATTGGTCATCTTCATTGAGTTTGATACGCCATTGTTGCGTCCAATCACTTACTCTATTGACTGCATTCTGCAGTTTATCTGCTGCCTTCACAGTGAATTTATCAGGCACCAATATTGAAGTGTCATCTGCATCACAGACATATGGTCGTTGTTGAATTTAAGGTTTAGGTAATAAGTCCCCTCGAGGATATTAGTTGCATCTCATGGCTTTGAGTTTCTTTTTAAAACCAAAATAACACCCAACACTCGCTTTGCTTCTTGAGTGAGTTCTAGTGGCTGGTATCCAGGTGAATTCTTAATTAACCATTTTGTATTCGTGTCTTAATAGACGAGCAGCTGATCGAAGTTGTGTCGGTGACGGTTTGACTCGGGAAATCAATAAGGCAGAACGAGCTCCTGAAGCGGCGCACTCCGATAAGCTCCTGACTAAGAGTCAATTGAAAATGAGAAGAAGGAAGGCGGCGATGGCGCGGTGCAAAGAGACTGCAGAGTTAGCTGAAGGCGCAAGCGTCGAAAGCAGTGGATGCGGTGGATAGTGAAACGTCCCTTGACATCGTAGACCAAACGCAAGTATTCTTCGGTCTTCTCAATGGTGATCACATCCATGAATCCAGCCAGGAACGTAGGATCCATGCGTACTTTATCGTCGATTTTGATAAGACGCTGCATGACGATTTTGGTGACTTCAGCCCCAGTCAGGGCATATTTAAGACGATTTCTCAAGAAAATCATCAAGGGAAGTGACTCCCTTACATGTGTGGGCCGGTTGAAGGACGAGGGGCAACGACTCCTCCAAGTTTGTCTAACATCCATGCTTTTGGTGGTGCCAAACGCTTTAAATGTTTTTTAGGACCTCGCGCCATCTTGAAAGACAATAAAAAAAGGAAAGGACTCTAAACAGTTCTAACCTCTACGCTCAAGCATATGCGGATGATGTCGCTGTATTTTCGGTCGGTCTGTGCTAACGCGCAGGCGCCGCTGGACTTGATCGTTGAATGGTACACTAGGAGTCGGCTTTCGGAGTATCCTCTTAAAACTGAGGTTGTCTGACTCAGCCTGTGCTAAAAGGCGCCACTATCCACATTTCCTATGAAGCCAATTGTCTGGGAGTGATTTTAGACAAAATTTAGACTCTATTTGTCTAAATAAGTCGAGTCGAAAACATCCAAGGCGCTCTCAGTCTTCTGGCAGTGTAAGGGTGCTTTTGGCAAGACATGGGGCTTGTCACCGAATAAGGTTCTCTGGATCTACATGGCCATGATAAGACCATTCCTCGTATATCCGTCGGTTGGTGGAAGAGGCTCTCGCGTAAATATGTGGTTGCCTTTTGCGCCAAACAAAGAACGGCTTGTCTCGGCTGCACGGGAGCTTTTCCGAGTACACCTGGCTCTGCTGTAGATGCTTTGCTGAACTAATCGCCCCTCGATACTTATATCATGTGTTGCACAATTAAAGCCATCCATCGTCTTAGGCGGGGCGGTTTTTGGTATTCTCCACATTGGAATTTTTATGAACTTGTGCGACACTTATCTTACGACTCCGGTCTTATGGATATACCGTCTGACGCAATGACACCAGAACTTCAGCTGATGCGCAAATTCAGAGTCGACTTTCCTTGTGCTCAGGACTGGTTTCCGCCAGAGTCTGAGCCGGGAATGGAATGTAGTCGTATTTTCACGGATGATTCCAAAACCAGTCAAGGGTCTGGCGCTGGGCTCTTCGTGGAAGTCGACAACATTAGACTTCACTTCTCGTTAGGCAAATATGCGTCTGTTTTGCAAGCGGAAACTTATGTCGTAGCATTTATGTCTGTAGTGACATTCCGGCTGCGCTTAAGGCCTTGTTTAACCCTTTAATAACTTCCAAAATAGTTCTTGGAACCAAAAACTCTTTGAACTCGGTCGGTTCTCTGTCTCTTATCTGGGTCCCAGGTCACACTGGGATTTTGGGGAACGAGATCTCCGATGAGATTGCTAGACAAGGCTCAGAGGATGCTTTTTTAGGTCCCGAGCCCGGGTTAAGTCTCCCTGCGCCCTCGGTTAGGGCTTCCATTGACGATTGGGTCTCTCACGAGCACAATTGTGTGTGGCATGACTCTCCAGGATACAGGTTGACTAAACGAATGCTTCCGGGCGTGTGTAAGAAATCAACGGTATTGTGGCTGTCTCTCAGCAGAAAAGATTGCAGACAACTTATTGACATCTTGACAGGTCACTCCACTTTAGCCAAGTGTTGGGCTTAAGTGACACTACTATCTGCCACGCTTGTGGAGAGACACCGACACCGCGGAACATTATCTCTGTGAGTGTCGGGTCTTTGCTCGTATCAGGTGGTAGATCCTATGCGCTGATGTGGTGAGTGCTGGAACTGTAAGCTAACCATCACTGAAGTGCTTGCTTGGCTTTCTTAGAAAGACAAGGAAATTCCAATAAAATGGATAAATCAGGGTTTGCTCTCTGGTAGTACAATGGACCAGTTGCGTTTGAGTGCTCCAGTCGAGCGTTTCCTATCCCGACAAAAAAAAAATCTGTACATACTCGTAGGTGTCTGGAACCCGTCGATGTCTTAACGCCACCCATATCAGATCAAATCCTTTAAGGAATCACGATGTTACACGTTACATGTCACGTAACACACATATGTATGTATGTAGCAAATACAAAGGAGTCTTCTTGCATGTATAACAGGAAACCCATAGTTAGAAAAATTGCTCAGGCAAGGTCTAAGGACGAAATATTTAGAGATGCAGGTTGAGAATTCAATAAGGGCGTAAGGCTAAAGAGTCTTCTTTATAGAATACCGAGCCTCTGGGATGGGACACTCCATAGCATATGCGCAAAACAGCCATTTGAACATTGGTTCCGGTGCCTCTTTCCGCATCGCACTGAATGGATTCTTTAAGCTATATACTGTAATATATACAGACAGGGGTGCAATATCCCGCAGCATGGTTGTCGTATATGTATTCGCAAAATGGACCAAAACGTGGCCTGAGCAAAACGTCAAAATGCGGACGGCGTTCTTATTCAAGGCAATTCTGGAGCCGGAGTCTGTTCTATTGATGTTCAAATAAAACAATCCCTCTTCTTCTTCTTCTTCCTTTTATCAGCGAGGTTATGATCCGAAAATAAGGGATCATAACCCTCCCTCTTTACCGCATTTCTACTGATCCGCCTGTGGGGTTCGCCAAACAATCCCTCCTCGCCTTGAATAGACAAACTATCGTCTTCGAGGCAGAGATCTTTGCGATCGCCACCACCGCGCACATTATTTTTGGGAAAAGAGTACATATGCTCATATAGTCAAGCTGCTATCAAGGCTTGCTTATGTCTAAAATCATGGAGCAGGCTTCCGTAAAACTCAACTGGATGGTGGTGTTATTCTGAGCGCTTATCTGGGTATTTAGGCACGCAGGCATACTGATAAAGGAAAGAGCCGATGCTTGCCGGAAAAGGCTTAGCGCTACGTTTGCTGGTCTACAGCCTTCTATAAGCTGCATCCTTCGCTTAAATTAGGATGACTTCGTCTCAGCTAACACTTCCTGTGAGGCGTACAGTTCTTGGCTACTTACGTAATCAATGGAAAACAGTGAATGGGCAGCTATACTGAGGAACAATTGAGCATAAGGCTTGCGTGCTTATAGTATTCGGATGACTTCGCTATAATACTGCAATACCCACAAATTAAATAAAAAAAAAAAAAAAATTCTTAGGCTTCGCAGTCTAGTTCCAGTCAGATTTATAAAGCACTGTGTGAGTGTACTGTAAGCGAGGCCTCAATTCATTTAAAGTTTTCGACAAGATACTTTTTCAGTTACTTATGTATCTGGGTGGTCGACAAGTTCAGTTTCAGGCAAATAGCATTCCAAACAAATTGACTAGTGCAGTTAGCTCAGAGCAGAATGGAACAACATCATTCCAAACCACAAAACAATTTCATTTACAAATACGTAATACACCTTTCTATTGTCAGAGTCGGTTCAGTCGTCTAGGCAGTCGATTCATCTCACACCACTTCAATGACCCTTGGGCCACCTTATGTTCCACAGAAAAACGTTCAACTTTGACAGGTATACTAACTTAAATCACTAGCAGCAGCACCGCCATAAAGGTGTTCTTCCTTTCATGCAGCAGTTAAACGAAACTGGTTTCGTTTTGAAAAGAACCCGAACCCAGCTTCTGCGTCTATGTGTGTAAAAAGGGACAGTTTTTCCGCCACATCGCGGAAGATGAATTTTCCCGCAGCACCATCAACAGCAGCCGCAGCCGCACCAGCTCAGCCTTGTCTCTCTGGATGTATCTCTCTATTTATCTACAAAACAAATGCATACAACAAATAATGTTGACTTTGTTCGATGATCATGGAACTGCTGGTGTTCCTTCTCAGATCATCGGCGTCGCATCATCATCATCAACATCATTCGAATCACCACTGCATCCGCAGCAGAAGATGTGTACGTAACTTGGCAGGATTGCCACTACTTCTTCACCTCTCTCTGTAGATCGTTGTCTTTGCAGATTTGGCTGGTTGTCTATGCGGAGGCACGTACCCGACGCGAGCTCAACTCGTCTATATCTGTCCACTTGTTGCAGGGCCAAGCCAGGTCGTAGTTTTATTTGTTTCTATCATCCTTGCGGAGTGGTTTATTCTTTGTGTGGCACTGGCACCTACTTCAGGTGTAGCCGTAGGCTGCTGTGGAGTATTTCTGCATCTTCGACTGAGTATTTACTTATGCGTATGCACGTCGTCAAATATTGTTGCTGCTGATGGTCTGGTTGGCCGGTTGAGGAACGCAGTTCAAGTTGTTCAACTCTATCAAGTTTAAACGTGGGTTGAACTTCCAGTGCTGATAAAAATGTGGAACCAGCACGGAAAATAAATGCAAAGAAGTGAAAGAAGTTTGTCATTGTCTAGTTGGTAGGTGGATGCAGAAGATAGACAATTGGATGGGTACTTGGCCTAAAAGTAATTATTTAGAATGCACTTGAATCGAGGCGGTATTTCGAAGTAATCAGTCTTGGTACACAGAGTAATTGAAATTGCTCTTGTCCTTGAAATCGGTTCTTAAAGGAAATATCGCTGAGAGGAGTCTGTTTGGAAGTAAATGCTACATATCTATGCGGGGTAGTCGTAAACTGGTTGTAAATGCAAAATGTTTATGATAGTGGTACACTCTGAGGACAACAAGGACATACATCAACAGATTCCACCAACGGCTCGATATTTGACTAGCTGCATCCAACCTTTGCATTTGTCAGCGCCTGATCAAGTCTCTATGTATTCTTAGTGCAGCAAAATTTCGACTGGGTAAAGCGATTGGATTGAACCTATTCCCAAGATGTGTAGTTTCGTTCTTGCAAAAGCTGGACATTGTCAAAGGAATTGCTCTGTTGTATCTTCACTTTCGACACATGACATCATGTTATTTATTCTGATCTGCTCAGAATTTTTGTGGGGATTTTATTAAGCCCTCTCACAGAACACCCGGTGTTCTGTAAGTAATTCCACATTCAAGTGATTAAAAACGATCTTCTTTATTTCACTGTGCGTCCGAAAACGGGTTTATGAATATATGCGGCAGAGGCCGCACGTGTACTACGATTGAACCGACAGACAGACAGGACACAACTGTATATTTCAGCCGAATACCTGTAATGGAAGTACCGATATACGAGCGCTAAGCATCCAACATTCTGGCGGCGTTCTAACGAAGGCATTTGGTTGCAGATAGACTGATCACCGATCAATCTACAAGCTTGACGCTGAACACGATCTAGCAAACTCAAGCACGTGGCGGGAGCTCCCACCCAAACATGTGAGTTATATTAAAGTTTTGGACGAATGTACTCGTATGTTTTATAGATTGTGCCTGACTCTGTTTTAGTGAAAAGATGTTAACATATTTTTAGGAAACCAAGACATCTAGCACCACCTTTTGCAGCATCAGCAATCTGCTAATTTTAACGTAGGTCTGCGCTAATATGCATCCCGAGCATTGACAAGCCATTAGATTCCTCTAGATCAACTCAGTTCATTTTTGGTTTGGTCATGTTGTTGTCACGCTTGAGAGACGGTCTCTCTAGGTTTTTAACACCACAATTAAGGATTGCATCAATATCAGAGTTAAGTTCGGTAGACATTCGCTCTCGCTGCGACTATAAAACTTGGGGCCCTTGTCGTGGAGTCACTAAAGAAGACGCGAAGTCAAGAGTGCTGTCATCCGCGAAGGCGTGGATTGGATTGGGAGTAAGAGAAAGAAGGTCATTGATAAATATTAGAAGAAGGGTCGGAGAGAAGACTGAGCCCTGTGGGACACCAACATTAGTTGAGAAGGGGGTAGAAGTATACTCATCTGACACAATTTGTTTATAGCTTGTTAACCAGGGCAATATGGCATACCCGAAAGCCTTGGAACTATCAAGAGCAACTATTCTACATTCACCATGTGTATGGATGCATTGGCTCAATTTGCCCTATGGGTATGACATTAAGTCACCAGTGGAACGCTGTTGCATGAAACCATACTTACGGCCATTAAGAAGACGGTTTCTTTACATGTATCTCATGATATCGTAACTGACCATGCCCTTCAACTCTCTTTTGAACGAATTCCAACTGTTCCATCAATTGCAGAGGAAGAATGACAACTATTTTCAAACAACGATTATTGCCTCTGCGGGAGATGTTTGTGGAGTGAAGCGGCTTGGTGTGGCGGCTGGTGGTGAGAAAAGATCTGCTCGGTTTAAAACGCCCGGAGTTCAAGATGCCATCAGAGAGAAGAAGAGAGCCTTTAAGGTGTGGATTCACTTGGCGATCTCCGATTCTCGAAATCTGTACACTGAGGCGCGCAGAACTTGCAAATTAGCTGTGAAAACAGCGAAAGAACAATCTTGGAAGGGGTTTGGCGAGAAATAGGAACGTGATCACAGATCTGCAAACAAGATGTTCTGGCAGACCATTCGCCGACTCCGAGGGTAAAAAGTTGAATATCGTTGAAGGAGTCAAATCCAAAGACGGTAGACTTCTTTCCAATGAGAAGGACATCTTACGCAGATGGAGCGAGCACTTCTCAAAATTGCTTAATCCCGAACAGGGCACCGAATATGGCAAACCTATAGTCGAGAGTAGAGCGGAGAATAGTTCTACGGTAGAGGAAGTAACTTAGGCGATCAAATCGCTAAAAGTTGGCAAATTTGCTGGTGTGGATGAAATCTGACCAGAAATGCTCAAGGCTTTAGGTAAAGAGGGAGTGCAATGGCTCTCGCGTGTCATTAAAGTGGCCTGGGAATGCGGTGAAACACCTGGTGATTGGCAAATGGGGGTGATTGTTCCTCCTTTTTAAAAAAGGGGACAAAAGAGATTGCGCCAACTACAAGGGTACATTTCTTTTAAGTCTTTCTGGAAAAGTCTTCGCTAAGGTCATAGCAACGCGTTTCCGAGATGTTATTAAGGACAGTTTGGGGGAGGAGCAATGCGGTTTTCGTCCCGGTAGAAGCACAACTGACCAGTTATTCACTCTCAGAATAGTTCTTGAAAAGAACTGAGAGTATGCCAAACCTATCTACACCTGTTTTGTGGATTTGGA
Organism: Brachypalpus laphriformis; assembly: GCA_945910035.1. NCBI lineage: Eukaryota > Metazoa > Arthropoda > Insecta > Diptera > Syrphidae > Brachypalpus > Brachypalpus laphriformis. Next base: position 45,572,474 of record OX246756.1, read on the forward strand.
AAAAGGATATGATAGGGTTCCTCGAGACAAACTCTGGAGTGTTCTGCAGGAGAACGGTATTGATGGTTTCCTGTTAAGGGTGATTCAGTCTTTATATAAATACAAACTGTAGAAGCTGTGTTTGGGTACGGTGTTAAATCAATATCTTTCGCTGTGGGCGTTGGACCTCGCTAAGGGTGCGTTTTATCACCTCACCTCTTCATTGTATATATGGACTGGATATTGCAGCGCAGCCGTGGTGGAGAACTTTTAAAAGTGGGAGACTTACGGATTAGTCCTTTGCTCTTTGCGGATGATTTGGTCATCCTTGGCTCCTCTCAAACCGAATTTCGGCGCGCACTTGAAAGGTTTGTAGCCGTTTGTGATGATGCTGGGATGAAGATCAACGTGAATAAATCGGAAGTAATGGTCGTTTCCAAAAAACCCCTTTAGTGCACTCTGCATGTTAGTGGAGTCCCACTGAAGCAGGTGGATAAGTTTAAGTACCTTGAGGTCTTATTCACGAGTGATGGGAAGACCAATGCTGCGTTATCCTGTAGTATTGGTCAGGCTGGATCAGTTTTGAGAGAGCTTGCTGAATCTGTTATAAGGAAGGCCGAACTCAGTGTTTAAGCTAAGCTATCGGTTTTTAACTCGGTGTATATTCCAACTCTTACCTATGGTCATGAAATTTGGGTAGTGACCGAAAGAATAAGAAGCTGCCGAAATGAGGTTCCTTCGCGGTGTTTCTGGAATAACTCGTAGGGATCGACTGCGCAACACCAGAGTGCGCGAGGCGCTCAATGTTAAGCAACTTCTTCTCCGAACGGAACGATCTATGCTGCGATGGTTTGGTCACGTAGTGCGTATGCCCCCAAATCGGCTTCCAAGACTTGCCACAAAATACAAAGCCATCAGGTAGACGACTCCTTGGTAGGCCTAGAAATAGATGGTTGGATCAAGTTCGAGAACTCTCCTGGAGCCGTCTAGGGATTTCCCCTGATGACTTGGAGTCAATGATGGAGGATCGAGAAAGAAGGAGAGTACAACTGAGCATCCTACCCCCGCGACCCTCATGAAGGATTAGCGGCATTGAAAATGTATGTATCTATGTACAATATGTACCATGGTCTCCATGATCTTAGAAAGCACTGACGTTAAGGCTATGGGTCGGCAGTTTGAAGCTGATGTTTTGTCGGCCTTTTTGGGAATCGGCTGAACATGTGCTAGTTTCCACCTATCCGGAAAAGTGCCTGAGGAATACGATAAGTAGAAGATCTTGCGTAGCGGTTTGGCGAGGGTAGAAGAACACCTCCTCAAAACAAGGGGAGGAATTCCATCTGGACCTGCAATTTTTTTACAGTTGAGATTTTTAAGGACTCTAGCTACTGAACGGGTTCGGAAAAATATTTGTCCTAGAGAGTATTGAAAACGGTTTACCATAGGTGGAGAAAGAGGGCTGTCTGGTAAGGTGGTTTTTGCCGCGAATATTGCAGCAAGCGGATCAGCTTTCCCTTTAGATCCTGTGATATTCATATAATTGTAGGCAAGAGCTGGGATTGCTGATGAAGCGGATCCTTTAATTCTTTTAGTGAAAGACCAAGAGGATTTACTGCCTTTAGGACATTGTAGTATTTTTTGCTTCACTTTTTGGACTCGCTGGAATTTAGCATACTTCAAAGTGATGTTACAGTCATTTCTGGCCCATCTGTAGAGACTTTCCTCAGAAAGTGCTTGGTGCCATAACGCAAAAACCTCCTCCATAAATGGTGCTACAGCCATAGACCTTCTATAAAAAAGTACGAAACTTTGCTGTAAGAGAACAGGCTTTTACCAATTTTCGTAAATTTCATAAATTTAGTCAGATTCGGGGGCAGGACTATTATGTCAAATATACGTAGTGTCGTCGTCAAATTTGTTTGCGTCAAACTTGGGTTTTTTTGACAAAACTCGACGTCATTTCAATACAAAACTAAGATTTAATTTGCCAGATATTGTAATCGGATAGCCTTGACATCAATTGTTCATTTGACATTTAACGAAAAATCAAAGTGTCGAATGTGTCAAACGATTGACAAGAAAAGAAAAATAATTAAACGGTAAAAGAAGTTTTATGCTGAAATTGGCTGGCTCATCGGAGTCATTGAGCTCTGAAATGTTGAGAGCGTCAGGTATCGTAGGTCAATTCCATAAATAGGGAAAGAGGTGGCGGCAGAATTAGGCGTCCATGCAAACTGACAGGACTTCAGGTGAAAATGCTGTCGACCAGTGGAGTGATTTATTGAAGTCGGGTGTATCTTGTCTGTCGATGAGTGGAGTGACAAGGGTGCATAAAGACGTATATAAATTGCTCATGAGTTATATGATTCTCTCCCTTTGAATCACACAGACACAACGTGGCATTCAATTTGTGTAAGTGGCTGTCACACACTTTTCAAATGATGTTAGCTTTTTATATGCATAATACTGGCAAAGAATGTAATATAGCTCGAACCCATGTGGCAAATCGATTGACAAGTGTTTCATATCTTTCGACGCTAAACGAAAATTTTACACTTTTAGAAAATCTAACAATGTGTAATCTAGGAGTTTTTACTGTCAAACGTTTGACACTGTGTCAAATAGTGGAGCTGTAGCTTAAATGTGACTTACTTACTTAAAGGGCTCCCGACGATTGAAGAAATTCTACCTGAGACACGGCTGCCTCCCATCCTTTGGGCACGTTGTGAAGACAACGTTTTATGGCATCCATGACAGCTTGGTCTTTATGGCGGAGGTTTGGTCTATTTCGCCGTCTCAAACCTGGGTGCTGAGATTCAAAGATTCTCTTGGCTGAAGCGTTGTGGCCTAGCCGATTTAGTCGACGTGTTTTGGGTTTTTGGACTACATCCACATCTTGATACAACTCATAGAGTTCGCGGTTGTATCTTTTTTTCCACTCTCCCTCCTCGCATATGGGACCTAATATCCGACGAAGTATTTTTCGCTCAAAGGTACCTAATATTTGCTCTGCTTTCTTACTTATCATCCAGCACTCGGCGCCATAAAGCAATACTGGTAAGATGAGCGTTCTATAGAGTATTAATTTGGCCCGTCGAGTTAGGAGTTTTGAACCCAGTTGTTTTGCCAAACCGAAGTAGCAGCGATTTACTAAGGTTATTCTTCGTCGGATCTCCACAAAGGCGTCATTTGTGGGGTTTATGCTTGTTCCGAGGTAGGTAAACTTCTTAACTACCTCGAAGTTGTAGTCAACAACAGTGATGTTCTGTCCAAGGCTTTGAGCAGATAATTTTTCGTTTGTTGACAACATGTACTTAGTCTTGTCCTCATTTACTTCAAGACCAACTCGTTTCGCCTGCTCTTCAATTATCGTAAGTGTCTCTATAACGGCTTGCCAGGATGTTCCGATGTGAATTTCGCCTATCCTAGCAGTTGGATAGATTTGTGAAAGATAGTGCCTACCGTGCTTACACCTGCCCTACGCACTATCTGCTGCAGCACAATATTGAAGAAGTCACATGACAGAGCACCTCCTTGCCGGAATCCGGTGCGTATTTGGAAGAGTTCGGAAGAGCTGTTTCCAAATTGCGCAGAGCATCGCGTGTTTTCCAGTGTTACGCGACACATCTGGATAAGTTTTGACGGTATCCCGAAATGGGCCATCGCTTGATAGAGTTCAAGACGATGAATGCTGTCATAAGCGACTTTAAAGTCGATGAAAAGGTTTTGAGTTTGGACTTGCTATTTGTTAGTCTTTTCCAGGATTTGCTTAAGTGTGAAAATTTGGTCTATTGTTGATCTGCCGGGCTGGAAGCCACACTGGTAGGTGCTGATTAGTGTGTTGCAGAAAGGTTTTATACGTTCATACAATACGTTGGATAAGACCTTATATGCGACATTTAGCAGGGATATGCCTCGATAGTTCCTAAATCTTCTTGAAGATGGGGCATATAGAGCTGATACTCCAGTCGTCGGCCATGCTTTCCTCTATCCATACTTGACTGATGATTTGGTGCATGCACCCTACCAATATGGTATATCACCTCCGTATTTAAAAGTTCAGATAGGAGGCCATCAGAGCAGACATTTTATATAATCCGTCCAATTCATTTCAAAATAAAGTTATAAGAGCAATCGCGAATGCTCCCTGGTATATTAGAAACAATGATATCCACAAAGACTTAGGGACAGTCACTGTGGAAGACGAAATAACAAACTTCGCTCGCAAGCTTCGTATTCGCAAGCTTCAAAGAACGAAACAGTTTGAATTGGTGCAATAAGAAGTAGATGCATGGAATGACGGTATCAGCAGGTGCTTCTGCTGGAAATCTACCTACCTCACGCGAATATTTTTGTCTGAAGCTTAAACTACTTGTTAAGGTGCTTAAACAAACAGTGAAGGGCGTTTTTAGTCAGCAGAAATCTGACACTACTATGAGTACACGGTGTCTCGTCTGGTGCCCATCTTTAGTTTTTGAGCTGTCGGTATAGAAGTGGATTCGCTCGTCTTCTAAGAAAGCCTCTTCATTCCAGAGTTATCTGGAAGGCATGGTGACAAGGAAGTTCTTGTCAAAGTTTCGGGAGTGATTTTGAATTTATTCAGAATGGAGGCGGGCCGAATTCTTTCCTTGACCACTGTTGGGTAGCTTCAAGGCGAACGGTAGCATTCACTGTCATTTGCTTACAAAACATATCGAGTGGTATCAGATGAAACATAATGTCCAGTGCCGTAGAGGGAGTTGTACGTAGTGCTCCTTTATGCACAGACAAGCTGTACGCTGGACCTTACTTAGATAGTCGCGGTTTATAGCTTTTTTTATGGCTGTCCACCAGACAATCACTCCGTATGTGAGTATCGATCTAATGACAGAGATTTATATCCAGTGAGTTATTCGAAGCTGTAAACTCCATTTATTTCAAATAGCTTTTTTGCAAGAGAAAAGTGCTACGGTAGCTTTATAGGTTTCCAGCTTAGTTTCCTAGCCAGGATAAGACCCATTTTATTTAGCATAGTTGCCTTCCAAATCTTTACAGACCTGAGCCTCTTATATGTCGAAGTAGCTCGAGTAAGGTGTCTGTCAAAACCGTCTATGGATTTCGCCGTTGATTCCGTCGAGAAAATTCTTCTGCCGTTCTTCTTCCTTCTGAGGGCTCTTGTTAGACATCTGAGATACATTTTGGCCATTCAGGTCAACAAGGGATGCCTCATCTGGTTCCACAAGTGTGCTATAGTTCACCCGGCCGTGCTCAACCAGCTTCGAGTGTTTAACTACAAATTAGTGATGTACCAAACCGGGTTAACCAGAGTTGGAATTTAAGCAAACCGAGTTGCAAACCGGTTTGGCTAACTCGGTTTGTAACCAAATTATCCCACCGTCACATAAGAAACTAAAACCGAACCGAATACTAATTCGTGAATCAGCTTGCAACTCGGTTTCACTCGGTGTGTATACGCTAAATTGACTTGGTTCGATGGAACACACACCAAAACAGCGCATACACAAGAAAACTGACACAACTTTATGAAAAAAAGTACAACAATGAGAGAAAACAGGAGCCACCGTCTCATGAGAAACCGAAACGAAACCGAATTCCAAATAGGTATAGAATGGGGTAGTGCAACTCGGTTGCAACAATAGATTCCTTTTCAACTCGACTTTATATACGGGTTACGGGTACATTCATGTGTTAGTTTTTTTTTATTCCAAACATAATAAGTTGCAAAGGATTACAAATGTTTGTTAACACTGCGACTATGTAGTTATGAAACCAACGAGCAGTTTGCTTTTCAGTATAAATAGTGAGAGAAAAGTAAATGGCTAACAGTTTACTATTTTTAAAGTACAACATAATTTTAATTTGTTGTATGTCATTCTTAACTTTTAATGAAAGTAACAAGAGCATAGATGGGATTTAATCCATCCAAAGCGTTGGAGGTTAAATTCACTCTGAGCGCCTCTTCTCGCTCGTTGTTGTCGCTCTGTCACTATCTACTAGAGGATGTGGTAAGTCGTCTGGTTTGCGGTTGCCTTGCAAGATCTGACGGTCTTATACGTTGCAGTCGTCTCACGCCATATACGTTTAGAAGAATTGTTGCTTCCTCGTTAATATGTTCCTGGAGACTCTTATCGTGTGCTTGGCCCTAGTGTTGATTTCTTCAAAAACAGTAGGAATCTCTAGGTCCCGATGGAGGTCGCTGTTTCTGATGTACTGTGGCGCATGCAATCGAGTTGCGTGCACTCTTGAAGCGAGCCGAACCAAATTCCTCCGTGATCTCCGTCTCCGTAGTAAGTGGAACAACTAAAACGGAGCTGAACTCAACCATTCCTGTGAGCCAACTGCACACGTCCGCAGTTGTGAAATAGTTTCGACTCTCGTTCAGCTCAACACAACTAACTTCGACTTTTGTTCGTCTCAGGAGAAACCATCTCGTCATCCAATCATTCTTCGATCATCGTTCACCGCCATCGGACGGACTCGTTTAATCATCCTACATCTTTTGTCATTTGTCTTTCCCCTTTGAACATTTATAATAAAGTAATTGTATTTTTGGTAGTGGCATTTGTTGTCTCTTTTGGATTGTTCCAGCGACAAACGAACCTCAACAATTGGCGACCCATCGCTCGCTATATTGGGCCACCCCAACGCGAGTACGTCGACGCCACATACTGGTCACCCGACCGTCGCCACATTCTGGTTCCTCCAACGCGGTCACGACCATCGCCGACATCCACGCGACATCTAAATCCCTACAGTACCATGGAGCATTCACAATACTTCGAAGGACTTTATTCTGGAATGGATGACTGGAAAATGGATGACTGCAATATTAGTCTGGCTGGCACATCTTCAGAGTTGAGCGCCATAGTTTCACACTGGTTTTAGGATCTGGTTATATAAAAGAATTTTACTATTAATTGATAGTCCTGACTTCCTGCCTATAAGCCATTCTAATTTTCGCCATTTAATATCTAATTCTTGTCTTTTCATTTTAATATGCTCTTTCCAACGATACTTGGCATCTAGAGTCATACCTAGATACTTCGCTGTATTAGCGAAAGGTATTGTCGTGCCTGATATTGCTATGGGGGAGTACGAGATAGACTTATTTGTGAAGTCAATATGTACAGATTTGCTCGAATTTAGTTTTATACGCCATCTTTGAGTCCACCTGATAATTTGGTCTGTAGCAGCTTGTAGCTTTTGCGTCGATTCTAGCGTTGTATCTCCCACTGCTAAGACTGCCGTATCGTCGGCAGAAGTTGCAGTTTTGGTGTAGGGCGTTGTAGGTAGGTCTTTAGTATAAAGAAGGTATAACAGAGGTCCGAGGACGCTTCCTTGAGGAACTCCGGCTTCGATCTGCATTAGCTTAGAGTGGTAGTTTTCTTGTTTTATACGGAAGTAACGCGATGTTAAATAAGACTCCATTAGGTGGAAGTACTGTTCTGCAGGTACACTTTTAGTTTATTGAAGAGACCTTCATGCCATACTCTATCGAAGGCTTGTGCTACGTCTAAAAAGATTGCAGAGCATACTTTTTTTTCTTCTAGTGCTCTTTCGATTTCAGATGTTATTCTGTGGACTTGTTCTATCGTGGAGTGTTTGCTTCGAAAGCCAAACTGATGATTTGGGATTAAATTTCTTGATTCTACTATTGGTTTGAGACGCTTAAAAATCAATCTTTCAAACAACTTTGATGTTGACGGAAGTAGCGATATTGGTCTATATGAGGATACCTCGTGAGGGTCTTTACCTGGTTTAGGGATCATTATCACGTCAGCTACTTTTCAGACGCTTGGTACATACTCAAGGCTAACTGTTTAATCATTAACCGTAAGAGTTTCACTAACCCTTTGTTTGGCAGTCGCTTCAGGACTTCCGCAGTGATCAGGTCAAAACCTGGAGCTTTTTTGTCTTTTAATCGCCTTATCTCATATTTCAACTCGTGCATTTTAATGGGAGCAATCATAGAACTAGTACTTTCATTGAGATTTAGAAGCTCATCACAGGAAGCATCATTAGGCTTAAAGGTATTCGCCAGGTGGCCGGCAAAAGCTATAGCTTTTTCCTCATTGATTTTAGCCCATTGCCCACTACTGCATCTTATTGGACGAATATGATTTGTTCCACCTGTTCCATCAAATGTAGAGGAAGAATGGCAACTGTTTGCAACAGCGGTTATTGCCTCTGTGGGAGATGTTTGTGGAATGAAGCGGCTTGGTGTGGCGGCTGGTGGTGAGAAAAGAACCGAAGAACTTGCAAATTAGCTGCGAAAGAACAGTCTTGGAAGGAGTTTGGCGAGAAATTGGAACGTGACCACAGACTCAGAGGAAAAAAGTTGAATATCGTTGAAGGAGTCAAATCCAAAGACGGTAGACTTCTTTCCAATGAGGAGGACATCTTACGCAGATGGAGCGAGCACTTTTCAGAATTGCTCAATCCCGAACAGGGCACCGAAGATGACAGATCTATGGTCGAGAGTAGGGCGGAAAGTAGTCCTACGGCAGAGGAAGTGACTTTGGCGATCAAAGCGCTAAAAGTTGGCAAATCTGCTGGTATGGATGAAATTCGGCCAGAAATGCTCAAGGCTTTAGGTAAAGAGGGAGTTCAATGGCTCTCGCGTGTCATTAAAGTGGCCTGGGAATGCGGTGAAACACCTGGTGATTGGCAAATGGGAGTGATAGTTCCTCTTTTTAAAAAAGGGGACAAAAGAGATTGCGCCAACTATAGGTGTATATCTCTTTTAAGTCTCCCTGGAAAAGTCTTCGCTAAGGTGCTAGAAAAGCGTTCCAGAGCTGTGGTTGAGGACAGTTTGGGGGATGAGCAGTGCGTTTTTCGTCCCGGTAGAAGCACAACCGACCAGTTGTTCACTCTCAGAATGGTTCTTGAGAAGGCCTGGGAATATGCCAAACCTGTCTACACTTGTTTTGTGGATTTGGAAAAAGCATATGATAGGGTTCCTCGAGGCAAACTCTGGAGTGTTCTGCAGGAGTATGGGATTGCTGGTTCCCTGTTAAGGGCGATTCAGTCTTTATATACAAACTGTAGAAGCTGTGTTCGGATAAACGGTGTTAAATCAATACCTTTCACTGTGGGCGTTGGACTCCGCCAGGTGTGCGTTTCGTCACCTCTCCTCTTCATTGTATATATGGATTGGATGTTACAGCGCAGCCGTGGCGGGGATTGTTTCAAAGTGGGAGACCTAAGGATTAGTCATCTGCTCTTTGTGGATGATTTGGTCATCCTTGGGTCCTCTCAAACCGAACGAAAGGTTTGTAGCCGTTTGTGATGATGCTGGAATGAAGATCAACGTGAACAAATCGGAAGTAATGGTCGTTTCCAAAAAAACCCATTCAGTGCGCTCTGCATGTTAGTGGAGTCCCACTGAAGCAGATGGAGAAGTTTAAGTACCTCGGGGTTTTATTCACGAGTGATGGGAAGAGCAATGCCGAGTTATCCTGTAGAATTGGTCAGGCTGGATCAATTTTGAGGGAGCTTGGCCAATCTATTATAAGGAAGGCCGAACTTAGTGTTCAAGCTAAGCTATCAGTTTTTAATTCGGTGTATGTTCCAACTCTCACCTATGGTCATGAAATTTGGGTAGTGACCGAAAGAATAAGATCGCGGATACAAGCTGCCGAAATGAGGTTCCTCCGCGGTGTTGTTGGAATAACAGTCCGACATCTCTCCTGGGCCACTTAGGGACTCCCCCTGATGAATTGGAGTCAATGGTTGAGGATCGAGAAGGATGGAGAGTCCACCTGAGCATCCTACCCCCGCTACCCTCATGAAGGATTAGCGGGCCATTGAAAATGAATGAATGAATGAAAAATGATTTGTTGGTCGCTTAAGATATTTTGTACTTCTCCAAAGTGAATATTCAGTGCTCTTGTCAGCACTTAGCTCTGAGAGATATATTTTCATCGTCTCATTCCGGATTAGCTTTATCTCAAGTTTAAGATCTTGTGTGGCCTTGTTTAGTCTCGTTTTGTCGGAGGGAGATCGAGTTTGTTGCCACCTACGCCGAAGCTTTGTTTTGGTTATTATAAGCTCCTTAATTTCTTTTGGATAATTGCTACCGACCGTTTTTCTCTTTGTTGGAGGAGTACAGCTCCAAGCTGCAAATTGGATTAGTTGGATGAAAGCATTTGCTTCGTTCTCCAGCTGGTCTGTCGTCTCAATAGGCGTACTAATATTGACTTTATCCTGAAGGATTTGTTTAAAACTAAGCCAATCTGTGAATTTATTTGAAAGGTATTGACTTTCTTCTTTGACTAAAACAGTTTCACTGAGTGTCAGGTATATTGGTTAGTGGTCCGAGTCGAGATCCAAACCTTCTTGTACCCGGATAAAGTTCTTGACAATTTATTTATGACGAAAAGTCAACCAGATCTGGAATTTTGTTAACGTCCGTCGGCCAGTATGTAGGCTTACAAGTAGATACAAATTCAGATCCTGTTTTTCTTAGCTGCATCGTAGAATTCACGACCTTTTGTTGTAGTGAGTCGGGATCCCCAGTATCTGTGCTTAGCATTAAAGTCTCCTCCCACAATAAACTTAGACTTGTGCTTTCTAATGAGTTCTTGGTATTCATTTGAAGAGATCGAATGTTTGGGAGGACTATAGACAGCTGTTATTGAGAGAGGTTGATTTTTAGTTTTGACAGTTACGGTAGTGGTTTGAAACTTGAGCGAACTTATTTTCTCTTCTTCATAATGATCAATGCTACTTCTTATTGTATAATAATAACACTGCCTCCTCCTGCACAATTATCTGGATGGACTGTATGGTACGAGTTATAATTCTTCAACTTGATATATGACTGGGTTGTAAGATGAGTTTGTGAGATCAAACAAATGTCTATCTTTTCTGTATCTAGTAATATTTGTAGCTCGTTTAAATGATTGTTCAATCCGTTCGCATTCCATGCCATGATTCTTAAGGACTTAACTATTATTGATTGTAATTTACTTTTTCCGCAAGACTTCTTGTTTGTTCATCTTATCCAGTATTTTAGCTAGAGTCTCTTCAATTGTGCTTTGGTCTTTTCTGGTAGGATAAGTAGTTTTGACTGTTTGCGAAAAAAGGGGTCTGCGAGCATTCATTCATGTGTTAGTAACCAACTTAAACCGAACCGTGTGTTCAACTCGGTTGAATGCGGTTTTTTATTCGGTTTGTTCCATCGGTTTCGCAAACTCGGTTTGATATAATGTAACTCGGTTTAACTCGGTTTAGCTGTAACCCGGTTTGACCCGGTTTATTAACTCGGATTGGCACATCATTACTACAAATGTATAGACGAACTTGACACGTTAGTTCACTACGAAGTAGCTATTAAGGGGCACCGCGTGGAGGTGATGATTCGTTATTTGCTTGGTAATCACTGTTATCCATTTGGCTTGTCGATTGTTTGTACATACTATGAGACATGATTCACAAACTAAAAAAATGCACGTGGTAACATTCCAATCGAATGAATCCGAAGCTAAATCGTTTCCCACATTATGTTAAATTATATAACCATAAAAAGTACTTTGATTGATTTTATAATATTTCCTGCTTGCTTGAATCTCTGGTAAAGCTCCATAAAAATCCCATAAAATAAGTGATAATAATAAAAATTCCATAAAATCCCTTAATCGACAATAATTCGATTCCCAAGAGAACATAAAACGATAATTTTGAAAAATTACCTCAGTTCACTCGTGTCTTCAATCTGATTACGAAGAAATCGCGCGTTGAGCGTGTGCGTTCGGTCATCCGTGGTCTTCATTCGAAAAGAAAAAAAAAGAAGAAACATACAAACGTAGGCGCGATTGCGTGACCCAAAACCTTACCGACACACAGCAGCGATGCAAATGCATCGTAAGCCGTAGTAGTCCACCTTTTGCCCATATAATCAGCTCTTGAAGATCACGCCTTTGAATGCCGATCATTAACGCTTTAACGATCTGATAACGTTTGATGTTCGGTTCCATTGGATCAGTCTAAATCATCATTAGTCTTGTATGTGTGGCGATCGTTGGTACTAAGTTGACATCTTTCCTAGTGAGGCGTAAAGTAGCGGGACAATGGAACTTCTCGTGGGCAGTATAGATCCGTGATCGCCATCAAATTTCTCTGTTGATTCAAAGTATTTCCTGTACTGTGTTGCCAATTGATTTAGTACCTTGGTAGAAAAATGTATCTATGAGGTGTTAAAAGTGAGATTGAATCTCAAATAGATGTTCCCCCGTCTCCAGCTAGTCCTTTTAACGACGATACTCCGTATTATAATTTTCTTAGCAATGTTCGCATTTACTCAGTAGTCAGTACTCCAGACCAATCGATTGCAGATGTTTAAACAACTCTTGCTCATCACGGTTGCAAGAGAATGTGTCAACATGATAGCTACTGGATAAGATAAAACCGATAATGTAGGGACATTGGCAGTAGGAGGAACATTCATCCACAATTGCAGCGCAAAAATTCCTTTAAAAGGTTCAACGATCTACACACAGGTAGTAGCTGTCGAATGTTTACAAATGATTCATCCAGAACAACATACCGTTGGTGGTGGATTGGTGTAACGCCTTCGCCTGCAACAGATCGTGGACAACGTTAATCACCCGAAAGGAAGTCAAACACAGTTGGGAAGCCAGTAGGTGCATACATAACATGTATCCATGAAGTAACTGAACTTATCTGACAGCTACTCTGTAGGTCGTGAACATGTTATCTTCTCTTATGCGGTTCCTGGAAAAATGGGAACACACATGCTGAGCTTAGTGCCCCGAAAAATTGGGGCTACCCCGTGCACACCGGGGCACCCACATTGAACCTTCGGCGCTCATATCGACCTGTATCTGGACTAATCAATCTCTTGAACGCGTTCTGCACGCTCTATTACTCTATTAATAATCCAGGAAGATAAATAGATTCAGATACGTGCTTAGGAGTGTGATGCAAGTGCGCCTTGAGGGTTGCAGTTTCCTATCCATGATTTGTTTCCAATTTTGTTGCTGATGTTGCCTGATGATGAACCTCCCTCTGACTAATTGTACAAATTACTTTGGTTTAATAGCGGAGATGAGGCTTCGCGTGCGTGATGGCACGCTGCTGCTGCTGTCTGCAGTGCAGATGAGGTTGCATCCGAAGTGAAGAAAGGCGGATATAAGGTGGAAGGAGGGCTTCAGGTGGAGATGATTAGTTTTGGTTCTTTCGCTTGGTAGTATGCATGGCATTTATGTTCTGTGATTACAGTTATCTGGATGTTGAATTTGTTGATTGATTGTGGTCTGATAGGGCTGTGAAGCTAAATGGAAGTTTAAGTGGAAAATATTGTTTGATTATGGCGGTGTAGATTGATGATGGGAGTAAGTTTGTAGAAGAAAATTTGTTCTTGATTAAAAGAATGGAGTGTAAAGTTTAAGTGGAATGCTATAAGAAGAGTTCTGAATTATTAAAATTATTCTATTCTCATCAGTTTCCTTTCCTTTAGGTATTTTGAGAGTGCATGGGCATTTTTAGTATACACAAGGTTAGGTAAGATTAAAGTGGTCGTTTGTACAAAGATGCAGACACACTTGGACCAAAAGGGGTCCATTGTGAAACCACTAGATCTTACACTGCTTGGCTAATTAAAAACTTCCGAATATTTTTATAAAGCGAATGAAGCTTCTGACGTCTGTGTTCGTAAGGTTACCGATTAAAATATTTAACAGTCTTGTAAATATGTTGTTTAATAACTTTGCCCATGTTATATCTATGTCTATTAAGCCCAAATTTTGCCCCTGGTATAACAATCAAATTAAATTATTGATTCAGGAGAGGGAATTTTTATATATAAGAGAAACCCCACTGAGTTCAAAAGAAGGCAGTATTGCGTTTCCCGCAGTGGGTTTAAAGATTTAATACGCAGATCTAAAATATCTAAGCTGAGCGTTATTATTGTATTTTCCGCAGAAGACTGGTAGGGCTTTGACATCGCCTAGCGGAACGCTACCATTGCCGACATGGCTAAGGTGCTGTGTTCACCATTCTTCTCTCGGTGATCGGCAAAGGCAGTGTTCTGCTAGGCGATGTCAAGGGCCTACCAGTCCTCTGCGGAAAATGCAATAATAACGTACAGCTTACAATACACACACGTGTTGGCGCTTTCACGAGATTATCACTCCGTTGTCTATGATATACTGCTCTCTTTCAGCTACAACCCATAGCAGAGAGTACATAAGACACAAATGTGATGTTAGAGAATCGACCGGAGAGGAAAATTTCCAGGGATAGCTAAGTATGATATGCTCAAAAAAGATATTCTATCCCAGCGATTTTTTACCTATTGTTCTAAACAGAAACCTAATTCCTGTTAAAGATTTTTGCCATATATCTTGGATATTATATTAACTCAACTCTCACCTGCTAACTACTAATACAATAAGGAAGGTTTACGCTGGGTTGCTCTACTTGAGGCACTCTGCTAACTTTTTTTTTTGTTGGCATAGGAAATGCTCAACTGGAGCACTCAGACGCAACTGGTCCATTGTACTACCAGAGAACAAACCCGGATTTACCCATTTCACTGGAATTTCCTTGTCTTTCTAAGAAAGCCAAGCAAGCACTTCAGTGATGAGGAGCTTACAGTACCAGCACTCACCACATCTGCACCGAGGATCTGCCACCTGATACGAGCAAAGGCCGGGCACTCACAGAGATAATGTTCCGCGGTGTCGTCGCTCTCTCCACAAGCGTCGCAGATTGTAGTGTCACTTAAGCCCAACACATTAAGGTGCTTGGCAAAAGCGAAGTGGCCTGTCAAGATGCCAATAAGCAGTCTTTTCTGCTGAGAGACAGCAGGAATGGGACTGATTTCTTACAGATGTCCGGAAGCATGCGTTTAGTCAACCTGCATCCTGGAGAGTCATGCCACACACAATTGTGTTCGTGAGAGACCCAATTGTTAATGTAGCCATAACCGAGGTCGCAGGGGGACCCAACGCGGATTCGGGAGCTGAGAAAGTATTCTCTGAGCCTTGTCTAGCAATCTGATCGAAGATCTCGTTTCCCCGGATGTCAGTATGACCTAGGACCGAATCAAAGAGTTTTTGGTTTCGCGAACTATTTTGGAATTTTTTAATGTGTTAAGCAAGGCCTTAAGCGCAGCCTACCTAGGCTCTATGGTGAGCTCCGCAAATGACATCAGTAGGAAGACCACACGAAGAATTACTCTCGCCAATCGTTGTTTCTATCGGCTAAAACGGCAATTGAGTGCAAATCGAAGTACTACTACTAGGTAACTCTTTATAAGACACTAATCATCCCAGTCCTGCTGTATGGCCCAGATGCATGGGCTTTGATAGAACCGGATGAGAACGCCCTTGGTTATTTTGAGAGAAAAGTTCTTCGAGCGATCTTTGGTCCCGTCTGCATAGACGGTGAGTGGAGGAGAAGGTACAATGCCGAGCTATACGGTCTGTACAAAAACATCGACTTAGCTAGAAGAGTTCACATTCAGCGACTAAGATGGCTAGGTTATTTAGAGCGGATGGAGCCCAACGTTCCCGCCAAGAAAGTCTCGAATCCACCCCGGATGGGCGGCGCAATAGAGGACGACCTCGCGGTAGGTGTCGCAAACAAGTGGAGGGGGAGCTCAACCAACTGGGTGTGCGCAACTGGAGGCAGCTGGCTCGTAACTGCGCTGGCTGGAGAGGTTTGTCGGCTGAGGCCCAGGTTCACCTCGGACTGTAACGCCACCTAAGTAAGTAAGTAAGTTAAGCGCAGCCTGACTGTCACTACGCACACAAATACTACTGCCCTTCCACGTATTCTTCACAACACAGTTCATGGCCATTCGAATTACATAAGTTTCCGCTTGAAAAACCGACGTACATTTGCCTAGCGAGAAAAGAACTCAAATATTGTCTTCTTCCACGAAGACACCAGCGCCAGACCCTTGACTGGTTTTGGAGACGGCCGTGAAAATATGACTGCATTCCGTTCCCGGCTCAAACTCTGGTCGGAGCCTGTCCTGAACACAAGGAAAGGTGACTCTGAATTTACGTGCCAGCTGAGGTTCTGGTGTTATTGCATCAGACGGCATATCCACGAGTCCGGAGTCGTATGATAAGTGTCGCACAAGTTCATCAAAGTTCCAGTGTGGAGTATACCAAAAACCACCCCGCAAAAGACGATGGATGGCTTTGATAGTGCAACCCATGATATAAGTATCAAAGGGAGGTAAGTTCAGCAAAGCGTCTAGAGTAGAGCCAGGCGTACTCGGGAAAGCTCCCGTGCAGCCGAGACAAGCCGTTCTTTGGAGTTTCGCGCAAAAGGCAACCACATATTTACGCGAGAACCCCTTCCACCAAACAACCGACGCATATGCGAGGAATGGTCTTATCATAGCCGTGTAGATCCAGAGAACCTTATTCGGTGACAAGCCCCAATTCTTGCCAAAAGCACCCTTACACTGCCAGAAGACTGAGAGCGCTTTTCTGGACATCGAGGGCGCGTTCGATAACACGGATGTTTTCGACTCGACGTGTTAAGACCAATGAAGTTTCTTATCTAAAATCACTCCCAGATATTTGGCTTCATTGGAAATGCGAATGGTGACGCCTTTTAGTACTGGCTGAGTCAGACCGGTCAAAATCCTCCTTCTCGTAAAAAGAACAACCTCAGTTTTAGGAGGATTCACCGAAAGCCCACTCTTAGTACACCATTCATCGATCATGTCCAGCGCCGCCTGCGCGTTAGCACAAACCGTCGCCAGGCATGGCCCGACAGAAAGTACGGCGACATCATCCGCATATGCCTGAGCGTAGACGTTAGAACTATTTAGAGTGTTCAACAGAGAGTCGACCACCATGCACCATAACAATGGACACAGAACGCCACCTTGCGGACAGCCCCTGTTTACCCCTGTCATAACATATTGGCCACAATCCGTATCCACTACCAAAGTTCTATTCACTAGCATTGCTTTAATCCACAACACTAATGTTTCATCTACCCCGTGTTGTCTGGCAGAGTCGCACATGCAGTCAAAAGTCGCATTGTCAAAAGCACCCTCAATGTCGATGAAGATACCCATCGCGTATTCTTTCCTATCAAGCGCGCATTCCATTCTGGCCACTAAATTTTGAAGTGCGGTCTCACAGGATTTCCCACGCTGATAGGCATGCTGCATCTCCGACAGTGGATGCAGTTTCAAAGCAACTTTGCGCACGTGAAATTTTACCAGTCTCTCCATACTTTTCAGTAAGAAGGATGTCAAACTTATAGGTCTGAAACTCTTCGGGAGCGAATAGTCTTCCTTACCAATTTTCGGTATGAAAGCTACTCTGACTGTCCGCCAAGGTGTAGGAATATATGCCAGCGCCAAGCCAGCGGTGAAAATTCTTTTCAGTGTTGGCAGCAACTGGTCTATACCCTCTTGCAGCATAGCTGGATATATTTCATCAGTGCCAGGCGATTTGAAACCATCAAAAGATGCCACAGCATATTTGATGGCCTCAACTGTTACCACGGCTGATGCAGTATACCAGCTACGCCGAGTTTTCTGCCTTAGATCAAGCTCAGCCTGGGTAAGCGGGCCAAGCTGCGACCTAGTGATTATCTGATTGCCAGGAAAGTGAGTCTCCAGCAGAAAACTAAAAGTTTCCGCTTTCGTCTCAGTCAACTTGCCATCAGACCGTCTGAGTGACTCCGGTTTGATCGACTTTTGAGGACTTTAACCAACCTACTGGTTTCACCGAGTGTCTCGATCTTTTCACAAAAATCCGGCGTTCTGCAGGAGTTCTTTGTCATTGGACACTCCAGTTCAAAACAGTTGGTAAGGACACTGGTCAGGTTTTGAACAGCATCCTCAACCTTTCGTTTCGTTCTGAGTAAAGTTGGAGTTTTGACAGATCTGTCTAGCTCTTCCCTAAACCGCACCCAGTTGGTTTTCCTCGGATTCCTCCTCTCCTGCAAAGTTATGGCCTCGCATTCGATTTGGAAAGCGATGTATCTATGGTCTGACAAGGACACCTCCGGCAGTACCCTCCAGTTAGTAATTGACTTGAAATACCTATTAGATAAAGTCAAATCAATTACCTCCTTCCTCCTTGCCGTAACAAAAGTTGGCTGGGAGCAAACATTGTTAATTACCATGCCAGGATAGTATAAAATCTAGGAGACGGTTTCCTCGTATGTTACATTTGCTGCTGCCCCAGACTGTATTCTGAGCATTCGCGTCGCAACACATGACTAGTCCCATCTCCCGAGTGTCACAGTACTTTATGAGTTCGACAACCGCCTTCGGTGGTGGAGGCATTACCGAATCATATGGGAAGTAAGCCGACGCAGCGACGAAGGTTTTCCAACTTCCGGTCGTTTCGTAGCTTACAGCTGCAGCAACCAGGTCCTGTCCACAGAATTGTCCAAGCTTGGTTACTGAGAGGAAATTCGGCACAATTAGACAAGCTCTCGGTCTTTCAGATCGCACGTCACATAGCACCGTTACTCCACGAACACCCCCAAAACCACATATGCGCTTGTTCCGCACGTATGGCTCCTGGATAGATGTTATGTGGGGTTTTGTACGCACCACGGAAAGTCTGCTACTTAAGAGAGCGGTAGCAGCCTTAAAGTGGTGGAGGTTTATCTGCGAAAATATCAAAGATATAGTCGGTGTTTTATTAGCAGAAGGGCGAGCACCAGGTGCGCACATGCTTCCGGCGAGGCGAGCACCCCTACCCGTGGCTTTGCCTGCGTCAGCCATTTCCTGTCCGCTAGTGCTGGGACCTTTAGGGGTAACAGCACCAGTATCCACCAGATCTTGTGCGCAGATAACGCCAGCGGTAAGAGTGTGCCCGACAGAAGAGCGCGCATCAAATGCGCACACGCTTCCACCAAGAAGAGCAGGCGAAACTTGCTCCGTCAGATTGGACCTGTTCGAGCCGACCAAAAAGGAGCCAGCGTTAGGTCTGAGGGATTGACCAGTTGGAGTACTTTCTGCCGACCTAGGCTTCTTTTCTGTCGCTACTGAAGGATGACTGCTTTCGGCGCTTGCGCCTTCAGCTGACTCTGCAGCCTCTTTGCACCGCGCCATCGGCGCCTTCCTTCTTCTCCTTCTCAGTTGACTCTTAGTCAGGAACCCATCGGAGTGCGCCGCTTCAGGAGCTCGTTCAGCCTTATTGGTTTCCCGAGTGAAACCGTCACCGACACAACTTCGCCCAGCTACCCTTCTATTGAGACAGAGATTAGACGTTCCAGCCGAGGCCTTTCCGCCACTTCCTTTGCCATTCCAGCCCAGTCTACCAAACGAGTCAGAGACAGAGCTGCAGGAGTCTTCTGAAACAAGCGTCGCTACTACTTCTGATTCAACGCCAGAGGCGGGGGGTAAAAGTATGTTGGTTGGGACCTCCAGAATCCTCGTCCCGGCCGTAGTCAAAAAGACCACGGGTGGATTATCGTTTTCACGAGTACCACCTGGAGTAGATACTGTACAAGTTTCTTCCATCATACCGTCAACATGTTTTGCGTCACAGTCAAGACGTCTTCAGCCTTTAGTTCGATGTCTCACCTGGGGTCTTTTCGGACCCTTAGGGTCATTGACTCTTAAGCCGTTCCGCCACGTCAAGGCAGCTGAAGAATGGGAACGGTTCTTCGCTTGATTTCTGCGCTGATCTTGCTTGTCGAGTTTGTAGCAGAGCCAAGGTAGACAAAGTCCCTTACTACCTCGAAGTTATAGCTGCCCACTGTGGAGTTCTCTTCAATTCGTCGGTGTTGGCTTTCCCTTCTTGTTGACAGCATGTACTTGGTTTTGCTCTCGTTTATCGCTAAACCCATTTTGGCCGCTTCCGCCTCAATGCTTGCAAACGCACCGGTGACAGCACGCTGAGTTCTTCCGATAATGTCTATATCGTCGGCGTATGCAAGCAGTTATAGAGACTTGTAATAGATTGTGCCTCCGGTGTTGGTTTGTGAGTTCCGCACAATCCGTTCAAGTACAATATTAAAAAAGTCACATGACAGCGCGTCACCTTGTCTAAAACCTTTTTGACATCAATGGTCTCGGTGAGGTCGTTACCGACCTTGATGGAGCAGCGAGCATTCTCCATCGTCATCCTGCACAGACGGACAAGTTTGGCAGGGATGTCAAAACTAGACATGGCTCTATAGAGCTCTTCAATATAGATGCTGTCATAGGCAGCCTTGAAATCGATAAAGAGATGGTGATTATCGATTTGGGATTCTTGGGTTTTCTCCAGGATCTGCCGAAGTGTGAAGATTTGATCGATGGTGGACTTTCCTGGCCTGAAACCGCACTGATAGGGTCCAATCAGGCTGTTCTTAAAAGTTGTCAGACGTTCACACAATATCACAGAAAAGATCTTGTATGCGATGTTGAGGAGACTGATACATCTACAGTTGGCGCAGTTGAGGGGGTCTCCTTTCTTGTGGATCAAGCAAACGATGTTGAGGTTATATTCATCAGGCATACACTCGTCTGACCAAATCTTAGAGATGAGTTGGTGTATGCACTCTACCAATTCATCCCTAGCTGCCTTGAAAAGTTCGGCCGGTAGGCCGTCAGGCCCAGCAGCTTTGTTGGATTTTAGCTTGGATATTGGCCATTTGAAGACGCAGAGGAGTTTCTTCGTTCTTACATTAAGATATCTGTTTAGAATTCTTAAAGTTATATTGATTTTGATTTTATAATATTATATTAATCCACACATTATTAAAATTATGTTAACTTATATTGTACATATACTTTTGCGCACCACTGTAGCAAGAGCATATTATATAACATATAGCACAGCATTATATAAGCCTTAATTACATGATGCATAATTTATATATGTGTACATACAATTAATCATACGATCTTGCTAGCGGATTGAAATCATTCGACGGTGCCAGCCGCTAGCTGCACTTTGTTGTAAGTTAAATAGTTCTTTCTTATTCATTCGATTTCTGGAAGTCAAGCAAAGCAGCAAGCATCATTTGTTATAGTTTATAAATAAATTTATAACGTTTTCAAACAAGCTTTGTTTCTTCTTTGGACGAATCGCGTTTGCTTTCAAGTATCAAAAAAAAAGTAATTCAAAAAATATTGAACATTGGCGATCGTGACAGGACACTGTTCTGTGTTAAGAAGTTTTTTTTTTTTTTTCTTTTTTTTTTGTACGTAATTTCGAGTTAACTTTCTAAACGAAATACGTATTGTACATTCTTGGACATCTGTTGGAGATTTAAGTCGATTACTGTGGCTTCAATATGACTGGAGAAAGTGTGGATTCTGGTGCCGCATTGTTGTCATCATACAAAACGAAAAGATCCTCGGTTACTGGACAACTGACGAAGTTGAAAAAATTCGTGATAATATTGTGTCGGTGCATGAGTGGGAGGTTAAATTGGGGCTGTTGGAGTCATACCTCAATAAATTTGATGATGCTCAAACCAATATAGAAATCATAGACGGTGCTGAATTGGAAGGTGATAGGAGAAGTTCATTTGAGGATATATATTCGTACCTCAAAACCAAAATATTGATTTCTATGGATGCAAGGAGGCCTTCTGTTTCTACTGCTGCAGCTGGATCGGCTGCTGCAACTGGTTCAGCTTCTGCACATGAGTCAACGTTTCTGTATGTGAAACCCAAAACTGCCCGATTACTAAAGTTGGAGCTGACGAAATTCTCTGGCAAGTATACGGATTGGCCTGACTTTCTATCCATGTTTGAGACATTGGTGGATGGAGACGAGGAGCTTACGGAAGTTGAAAAGTTCCAGCACTTACGTTCCTGTTTATCTGACCTTGCGTTTAGGACTATCCAGGCTCTCGAGGTCACAGCTAAAAATGATTCCAAGGCCATTGAACTATTAAAAGCTTGATTTAACAATAAACGTTTAATCTTTCAGGCCCATATTAAGGAAGTTTTTAATCTTCCCAACATTGATGGTGGTTCCATGCACAAAATGCGTGACTTGAGCGATAGCGTAAACTCTCACTTAAGAGCACTCAATACATTGGGGAGTAAGGAATAAATCATGGATGGATTGCTGATACATCTCGTCGTTAACAAGCTGGATTGGAGAAATCGATCGAAGTGGGAAGAAGAAATGCCAGTCAAAAATCTGCTTAAATGGAATCAACTATCAACCTTCATAGAAAGACGATGTCAAGCACTTGAAACTATGGACAATGCATCCGGTGTTGGTCACAAATATTCAAATACATTCAACAATTCACGTAAGTCATTTAAAACCATAGCTCATTAGACTTTTGTCACATCAAATGCATCCTTTTCTTGCCGTTTTTGTAATTCGAACGATCATACTATTTACACTTGTCGAGATTTTGCCAAGATTTCACCGGAAAGTCGCTATCAGGAAGCAAAGGCTAGAAAGCTTTGCATAAACTGCCTTCGAGGTGGGCACCAAGCTCGTGCCTGTAATTCGAATAATTGCAAACATTGTTCTCAAAGGCACAATACATTACTCCATATGGGTTCTACCGTCAATTTGCCTTCACAATCAACTTCCAAACCGGCAGACCCTCGAAATTTGCCAATAACTCCCAACGGTTCAATTTCTCAACCGACCAATGCAAGCACTGTCCTTATTACTAAATCTGTCGATCAAGGTCCAGTTTTAATCAAAAATGAACGCGAGGGTAAACCATTCGTATTTCTTGCAACGGCTTTAGTCCTTGTGAAAGATTGGTACGGTTCTTATGTACCTTGTAGAGCCTTATTGGATTCATGCTCACAAGCCCACTTTGCCACAGATCGAATAGTTCAGCAGCTCAATTTAAGACGTATTAAGGCAACCAACCCTATTGGTGGTATTGGAGAAATAAATACAGTGTCTAAATTTAAGGTTAACTTTATCATGAGATCACGTTTAAATGAGTATACAGCGAGTCTAGAGGCTCAAGTTTTACCATCTATCGCCTGTAATCAGCCCGAGCAGAATATCAAACTCTCCGATTTTACTTTACCTCCAAATATCGAATTAGCAGACCCATTCTTTAACAAATCTCAAAGGATAGATTTGCTAATTGGAGCAGAAATATTTTATGACCCTCTATCAGTTGGTCAAATTCGTTTGGGTACCAATTTACCCCTTTTGCAAAAAACCCTTCTGGGCTGGATTGTGGCTGGAAAATTTAAGCCAAAGGAACCACCAAAGTTTAGCTTTAATACAGTAGCTCCAGATTCAGGAAATCAAGGAAATTCAGAAAATTACGAGGGTATCGAAAACCTTCTTAGATCGTTCTGGGAGATTGAATCCCATGAAAATACATCGAAAGACCAAACCAAGGAGGAAGTAGAATGCGAAACCCTATTCCGCGATACTCATCAGAGACTTTCATCTGGGCAGTTCTCTGTTCGCCTGCCATTTAAAAGATTTCCACATGATTTAGGAGATTCGTTTAAAGTTGTTCAAAAACGTTTTCATAATTTGGAATCAAAATTGTATCGAAACCCTCAGCTAAGACAACAGTACGTCGACTTTATAAATGAATACATTCAGCTTAAGCATATGTCCAAATTAGACACTGAAGTCTTCAAAGAAACCCATTTTTTCCTTCCGCACCATTGTGTCACCAAATCAGATAGTACTACAACCAAGCTTCGGGTAGTCTTCGACGCTTCAGCGAAGTCTTCATCGGGGGTATCTCTAAATGACATTTTAATGGTAGGGCCAACCATTCAAGATGACTTATTTAACATTCTCGTTCGCTTTCGAATGCATCGCTTCGCTATCACGGCTGATATCTCTAAAATGTACAGATGCGTGCAGGTTCAGCCGCCTGATGATAACTTGCAATTAATCCTTTGGAGGGAAAATCGGAATGAAAATTTAAGTATCTTTAAGTTGAATACAGTTACGTACGGAACCGCTCCGGCCTCATTTCTCTCTATTCGATCAATGACTCAATTAGCATTAGATGAAGACGCAAATTTCCCTATTGGATCGAAAATCGTGCGAAAGGATTTTTATGTCGATGATCTACTTACAGGGGCACGTACAATTGAGGAAATCATTGAAATTAAAAATCAAACTACTGAGTTGTTGAAAAAAGGAGGGTTTCATTTGCGCAAATGGTGTTCTAACAATAAGGCATTCCTGAGCACAATTTCAGCTGAAAATAAAGATACGTTCTTAAACATAAATCACAGTCAAGTAACAAAGGCACTTGGATTAATTTGGCAGCCTGAGTTAGATGAATTTCGATTTTCTTGCCTCTCACTAGAAGCTCCACATATTGTAACCAAGAGATCGATGCTTTCCAGTATAGCTAAGCTCTATGATCCTCTAGGGCTTATTAGTCCCATTATCGTAAAGGCAAAAATATTTATGCAAGTGTTATGGAGAGAAAGGTTGCATTGGGATGAGTCACTCCCGCAACATTTGCATTCTGTTTGGCTGAAGTATGGTAGTCAGCTGACAGAAATAAATAATCTTAAATTTCCGCGCTACGTAATTCTTCCAAATTCCAACATTCAACTTCATGGATTTGCTGACGCCAGCCAAAGTGCTTATGGAGCTTGTATTTATCTTCGCAGTCAAGACACCTCGGGTAAGGTCAACGTACAACTACTATGCTCGAAATCCCGAGTAGCTCCAGTAAAAACAGTCTCCATTCCGCGGCTGGAATTGTGCGCTGCTCTACTGCTGTGCGAATTAACGGAAAGGATTCGGATAATTCTTCAACTGGAAAATTGCAAAATATTTTGCTGGAGTGATTCCACTATCGTTTTGTCTTGGCTACAATCTGATGCTTGTAACTGGAATACCTTTGTTTCCAACAGGGTAGCAAAAATTCAAAATTTATCGAAAAATATTTCTTGGCGTCATGTTCCTACAAATTTCAATCCAGCTGACCTTCTTTCTCGAGGTGTTTATCCTAAGGAGCTGTTGGGACTTTCCCTTTGGATCTCTGGTCCAGGTTTTTTATTAGATTATGAGCTTAACTGGCCACCGCTGTGGAAAAATGAGGAAAATCTTCCAGAAGGACGAAAATCTAAGCCCATCATTTTGCTTGCCAGTACCAGAATTGAGGATCTATCTGTACGCTGCAAATTTATAAATTCTTTTAGTAAATTGATAAGAACATTTGCTTATGTATACCGCTTTTGGTATAATGCTCGGTCCAAACATGAAAATCGTAGAAAAGGCCTTCTGACAACCCTAGAACTGGATCTCGGATTAAAATATATGTTACGCATGATACAGCAAAGGGAGTTTCCTGACGAATACAAGCAGTTAGCTTCCAATCGTGAAATAGGTTCAACGAGCAGTCTGAAGTCTTCGACACCCTTTTTAGATGAGTTTGGACTTATGCGAGTTCGTGGACGTCTTCAAAATTCTCTTTTGTGTTTCGCCAGCAAGCATCCGATTATTCTCTCAAGGACACATCCTTTTACTTCGACGGTTATTAATCATTTCCATATTAAGAACATGCATGCCGGGTCTCAGTCTTTACTAGCCTCGCTGAGAATGCAATTTTGGCCAATTGGAGGTAAACAAACTGTAAGAAAAGTCATCAACAAATGCATTCGTTGCTACAGAGCTCGTCGGCTTGTTATGCATCAACTACAAGGAAATCTACCACCTCAGCGTGTTCAAAGGTCTAGACCCCTTGCTATATCTGGAGTGGATTTTTGCGGACCCTTTTATGTTCACTCCCGAATTCGTGGCCGAGCACCAACCAAAACGTACATATGCGTCTTCGTTTGCTTCACTGTTAAAGCAGTTCACCTGGAACTTGCCGCGGATCTTTCATCAGCAGCCTTTATAGCCGCTCTCCAAAGATTCATCGCTAGACACGGTAAACCACAAACAATTTTCTCCGATAACGCTACTAATTTTGTGGGGGCGAACGCAGAGTTAAAGGAATTGCGAGCATTATTTAGTTCGCAAGTTCATATCGAGTCGATTCATCAAGCCTGTCTGATCGACGGTATTCAATGGAAGTTTATACCAGCTCGCTCCCCACAATTCGGGGGATTGTGGGAGTCCTCAATAAAGATCGCTAAGTTTCACTTGCGCCGTGTCTCCGGCTATGCCTCGTTATCGTTCGAAGAATTACATACTCTAACTTGTCAGGTTGAAGCCATTATTAATTCTAGACCCTTAAGTCTCATTTCAGACGATCCTTCTGATTTCGATGCGCTTACGCCAGGCCATTTTTTAATCGGCGCTCCACTTACCGCATCTCTAGAGCCAGCCACAACGGATCTAAATATAAGCAGATTAACCAGATGGCAGATGGTACGTTGTATGATGCAGCACTTTTGGAAAAGGTGGTCCAGCGAATATTTGACTACCCTTTAACAACGACGCAAATGGGAGAGAAGAGAAGCTAATGTCTCTGTTGGAACGTTAGTCATTTTGAAGGACGATAATATGCCTCCGTTGAGGTGGCCACTGGGCAGAGTGATCGAAGTCTTCCCTGGTGCTGATGGTTTGGTTCGAGTAGTTAGTGTTAAGACGCCAAATGGTATTTTGAAAAGGGCCATAACAAAAATCTGCAAGCTTCCCCTCGATGTCGAACAATCATCGTCTTGAACGCAAAGCCTTCAACGCGGGGTGTATGTTTAGAATTCTTAAAGTTATATTGATTTTGATTTTATAATATTATATTAATCCACACATTATTAAAATTATGTTAACTAATATTGTACATATACTTTTGCGCACCACTGTAGCAAGAGCATATTATATAACATATAGCACAGCATTATATAAGCCTTAATTACATGATGCATAATTTATATATGTGTACATACAATTAATCATACGATCTTGCTAGCGGATTGAAATCATTCGACGGTGCCAGCCGCTAGCTGCACTTTGTTGTAAGTTAAATAGTTCTTTCTTATTCATTCGATTTCTGTAAGTCAAGCAAAGCAGCAAGCATCATTTTTTTTTTTTTTTTTTTTCCGAGGGTAGGTGAAAATCTTCAACAAGACACTATGAGGATCGACAGCGCGTGCTCATAGTAGTGTGAGATTCTTACCCACTAAAAAACCTCCCTTCAAAACAGACTTGTTTTTTATTTTTACTACAACTAAGTATTCGACTTATCAAGTAGTTTTCGTTTCGCGAAATAATGACGTTTTGCAGGTACCTTCCCATTGGAAGTTCCTGCCAGCTCCGCAGTTTAGACGCGGTTACTTATCGCGCTAGGTCTAAAGGTTTGGTTCTTTGTAGACGGCGCAGTAAATTTCTTTCTTCCAAAAGTTGGAGGACTGTAATATTTACGTGACTTTCTAGTCGACTTCTATGCTTTCTCGCGTAGGTTTGAATTTCGTCTTCGATTGTTTTAATGCCAAGGTCTCTGTGGATATCGCTATTTCTGATATACCATGGCGCATTTACAATACCTCTTAGCACTTTGTTTTCAAAAGTTTGTAAAATTTTAATATTACTTATTTTGGTACAACCCCAGAGTTGTATACCATATGTCCATACAGGCTTTAGCACTTGCTTATATAAAAGCAGTTTGTTATATATATTAAGCTTGGAATATTTTCCAAGTAACCAATACATTTCTCGATATTTGTTATCTAGTTCTTTGCGTTTTTTCTTAACGTGCGTTTTCCATTTCAGCTTTGTATCAAGTGTCATTCCAAGATACTTAGCCTCGTTTGCAAACGGGATTTGAACCGAGTTTGAAAAGATCGGCAAATTATTTATTTTTTTATAAGTAAAATTTACATGAACAGATTTGGTCTCGTTGAGTGTGATTCGCCAAATCTTTGTCCATTCATTTACTCTATTCAAAGCTTCTTGCAGTTTTTCTGTAGTATCTTCGACCGTTTTACCTACTGTCAAGATAGCAGTGTCGTCGGCAAATGTAGCTAGCTCAGTGCCTTCTACTTGCGGTATATCACGAGTGTATAATAGATATAAGACTGGACCAAGAACGCTTCCTTGCGGCACCCCAGCCATTATTTCCTTAAAATCTGAATATTCGTTTCCACATTTGACGCGGAATAGCCTATTCGTAAGGTAGTTCTTCAAAATATTATATAGGTGCTCTGGCAGAACTTGTCGTAATTTAAACTTTAAGCCTTCGTGCCAGACCTTGTCAAAGGCTTGAGAAACGTCAAGGAATACGCTTGAACAAATCTTTTTTTCTTCAAGTGATTTTTCGATTACATGTGTTATTCGATGTACTTGTTCAACTGTAGAATGCTTACTTCTAAATCCGAATTGATGATCAGGGATGAGATGCCCTTCTTCTATAACCGGCTGTATTCGCCTAACCAATATTCTCTCGAACACTTTGGATATAATTGGAAGAAGCGAAATCGGTCTATAAGAGGTTTTTTCATTCGGCGGTTTTCCGGGCTTAAGGACCATTATAACTTCGGCGACTTTCCATTGACTGGGAACATATTCTAGTCTAATCGCGGCGTTTATAATGAACAGAAGTTTAATTAGAGCTTTTCTTGGTAGTGCTTAAAGAACCTCTCCCGTAATTAGGTCGTATCCAGGAGCTTTCTTAGCTTTAAGTTTCTTTATTTCTTCCTTAAGTTCGGTAAGCGTTGCATTTCTTATTACGCTATTGTCTATATACGACGTATTTATATTTTCAATAAGAGCTTGTCCATCAAACGGTTTGAAAGTTACTTCCAGGTGGGCGGCAAAAACTTGCGCTTTCTCTTTATCATGCCTGGCCCATTCGTCTTGATTTTTCCTAATTGGCGCGGCTTGAATTTGAGGTTTTTTAATACCTTTTATAGCCTTCCAAAGCGAATAGTTAGAATCTTTTTCTGCCGTTAAGCTTTCTAGGTAAGTTTGTATTTCATTATTCTTAAGGTCTTTAATAGATCGTTTTAGTGAGTTGCACAAACGGTTAAGATGTGCTTTATGTTGCGGAGCCCGAGTTTGTTGCCATCTTTTACGCGCTTTTCTCTTCTCCTTAATCATCTCTTTTATTTCCTGCGGATAAATTTTAATGTAACTGGCCGGGGTTCTCTTTAGGTTGGGAGTATTCTTCCACGCGGCATCCTGTAAGATTTCGACGAAGCGATCTACTTCAACTTCAAGTTCATAGGGCGTTTTAAGTGATACGCTCAGCTCAATATTTGCTTCAATATCTTTTTTAAAGCCGTCCCAATTAGTTTTCGCGCCAGTTAATCTGGCCGGTCCTACTTTTTTAATCAAAGCTTCGCTTATCGTCATAATGATTGGAGAATGATCAGAGGAGAGATCAAAGCTTTCTTCAACTTTTATACAGTTGCTAGATATCCCTTTAACAACAAAGAAATCAATCAGATCTGGTATCTTATTTCTATCAGTTGGCCAATATGTTGGTTTACCCGTCGAGTAAAAATCACAACTGAATTGCATACCCGCATTATAAAGCTTTCTACCTTTCTGAGAGGCGTACCTTGAGCCCCAGAAGGGGTGTTTCGCGTTGAAGTCACCACCAATAATAAAATTTGGTTTAAGGAAGTTGAAGATGTTTTTGAAATCACTTTCTTCAAGTTTACATCGCAGTGGACAATATATAGACGAAATGTTGAAAGCAAGATGTCTATTTCTAACGCGTACCGTGCTTACTTGCATTGCTTCTAATTCAATTTTTATTTCCGCTGAGTGTTCGATATTTTCTTTTATAAACAAAGATGATTCGCCTCTGGCTCTTTCCGATGGGTGAAAGGCGTGATATCCGCTATATCCCCTTATCTTAATATTCGATTGCTTTTTCAGATGAGTTTCACAGACCAAGCATATATCAATATCTTTCTCTCGCATAAATATTTCTAACTCGTCGAGTCTTTGTATGAGCCCGTTAGCGTTCCAAGTAAGAATTTCAAGCGTTTCTTTCATATTCTGGTTGAAGTGCGCGTGTTATGAATGTTGTTTTCTAGTGCAACTAGTCTCTCGAAAATTAGTTTATTTGTTTTGCATTGCTCTTCAAGTTTCGCAAGAATTAGGGAAAAAACATTGGATACATGATCTTCTGAACTACCTCTATCACTATTTTTCAATGTCGCAACTTGAGAAGGAGTTTTTACATTAAAGTTTGGACGGTTTCTTGCTTTGATCTCCCGTGAGTTGTCGGTCGTGTACGTACCCTTAACTGTCTTCGCCGCTTGAGCATAAGACTGCACGCCAATATTCGAAGATTTTGCTTATGTTACCTTATCTCTATTACTTTCGGATTTTTTATCGTTAACCGATCTTAAGTTAATATTGACGGACTTTCTATCTTTCGCTGCTTTTTTCGTAGCTATTTTGGGTCTGTTCTTGATTGGTTTCATATTCGGACGCATCGAATTTTTTAGCGTATCGCGGCGTTTTTGAAGCTCTTTCGCCACTTCGCAACCTCGATAGTTCGCAGAATGTTTTCCCTTGCAATTTATACAAGTGGCTGGGGTTTGCTTGTTTAGGTGACACTCTTCCGAGAGATGTTTACCTGCGCATTTGACGCATCGCGGCTCTTTCTGGCAGTAAGTCTGCGTGTGATTGAAGCCTTGACAGCGCTTACACTGCGGGATCGATCTGGAGGTCTTACGCATGGGTTCGATTTTGACCACGATGTTTAGAATAGTCTTGATACCATATATAATGTCTTTATTTTCGTCTTTATCAAAACTAAGCATGAATAGTGGAAGACCGCGCTTTACCAATTTTTCATGATCTCCCTCCGACTGTTGCTTCTCCTTCTTGATAATATTGACGGCATCAAGAATTTTAAAGCCTTTGTCTTGAAGGTCGTGCATTACATCTTCTTTAGTGCACGAGGGGTGGAGTCCCCTTGCTACAACACGCAGTGGTCTTTCTAACTTATTTTCATAAGTATACCACTGAATCTTTTCGGCATTCAATTTTTTAGATACTGATCGGTAACCGTCGGCATCATCGACATTGATTTTCCACGTATTGTTTCGCAGAGATGTCACCTTAAACTTCGAAGCCAGAGTTCCTTTAAGGAGGCAATGCAACTTATTATAGTCCGTAATTCCAACGACGTTTATCGGTGGCGGAGGACGTAATTTTGGTTGTTGTTGCTTTTCTTGCATTTCCTTGCGCTTTTCATCTTTTTGTGGCTCGACTTCCGGTGAGGAACCAGCTTTTCGTTTTTTGCTAGGTCGTTTCTTTTCGACCCAATTCGTTTCGCGTGTTAGCTCTTCTTCATCCGTCTGGTATTCGCGACTAGGTGAGCGATGTGAGCTAACTGTATTTTCTGTTTGTAGGTACGTGTTTTTTAGGGCATTATTTTCTTGCCTGAGTAAATCTACCTCTTTCTTGAGCTCACGATAGAGTAGCTCCATTTCGCTAAGCTTGGTACGGAGTACGTCGTTTTCCTCCTCAATGCTTTTAGATTTCGCTGAGTCCCGTTTTTCACGCGTTTGCGCTTCCGGCGGACTTCTTTTTCCGGAGACGTTCGATCTTGTTGGTGGAGATCGAGATACCCTTGTACTTTTTGAGAAGGGATTTATAAGGTGCAATAAATGGCTCTCCCCAGAATCCGTAGAGCCGACCTCCGAAGAGGGTGGATTTTCCAGTTTACCTGGACTGCCACCTGGGGTATTTAAATCTTTTGTTTTGTTCATTGCATGTTTTTTGTATACGCCATACTCGGTATACGGAGGGTGGATTTTAGTCGCCTCTTACGACAGGCATGCCTACCTCGGGTATATTCTAACCCCTACCCGAAGGGGGTCAAGCAAGCATCATTTGTTATAGTTTATAAATAAATTTATAACGTTTTCAAACAAGCTTTGTTTCTTCTTTGGACGAATCGCGTTTGCTTTCAAGTATCAAAAAAAAATAATTCAAAAAATATTGAATTATCGAACAATATCCTTTCGACTACCTAGCAACTCACCTAATTACATGCTACATTTGGAGACTGGAGTAGCTCCACTTTTCATGGATACCCTTAAACTCCACTTCGACTATGTGCTCAAAGTTAGGGCAGTGGGAGAAGATTGGATACCAAAACTTGTGCTTTTGCATATGCTACGGACTAAAGCAGGATCTCGTCTTATTTTTATTTAGTTTTCCCTTTTCTTCAATACATATATACTCTTTTTATTTTGGCGTTTCAGGCGAACTGTGATTTTTCTGAATTATTGTCTAACACGACTTGACTAAGGTGTGAAAAAATGTAAAATTGAACTTCCTTTAGCACGTTCTCGCCTACCAGCTCTCACTTTCATTTTCACTTCCGAATACTTTTCGAAAGTACTTCCATCACAATAGCTCTCATTATATCATTATCGTCAACACATCAGCAGGCCAATGTCAACAAAACAAATTATTAGAAACGACACTTCTAACCTCAAGAATTCGTCTAAAAACACTTTCCCCCCCAATTGCAATCCAATTGAATGAAATTCTCCGAAATTGAACCTAAAAATAATGCAATTCATCGAAAATCAAGAAAATTCTTTTATCTCGGTGGCACCACTTGTGACAGTTTCCCTGCACACATGCAGAGTGGTACCCTACACCACATATCATTGCACCATGAAGTGACCCAAAAAACTCTCCGGGCTTATCTCGTATCTCTTGAAACTCTCAAAAGAACTCTTATGGCTCACAATGATCAACCTAAATACATATTCCGACGGGAAAAAAAAAAAAACATTCACACCACCAGAAACCTGCATCCTTATGTTGCTGCTGTTGCACTCGATGGATACGTATCTGCATGTTAACTTTGTCATGCAATGCATCCACCTTCGTCGGAGAGAGAGAAGGTGCCACACTTTGAGCACCGGGCACACATACATTACATGACCAAGTCATGTAACCCAAATCGATGTGGCCTGGCCCCTACGTTGTTGTCGTTGGTGGTATTGGTCCAGTATCAACATTTTCATATTCTGTCAATTCAAGATCCAAATTCACTTGGAATGTCTCATGCTGCAACCGGAGTGCTGATATACAGAGACTTGTTCTCGAATTGGATTTCGAAGCCTGCCCGACCGCCAAGCCCATTTGTCGTAATAAGGTCGAACTGCCACTGACGCGTAGAATTTGTTCGACTTTTTGTCTGTTTTTGGCAATGTATCGTCAAAAATGTTTGCTGGTACTTAACAAATAGCTCAACCTACTACCACCAGTTGTGCGGAGGAGGAACATGTGGCGCTTTGAAAGGGGAAATGAGTTGCATTTCGGATTGGATCTGGGTGAATTGGGCACTGGTATGACGAGGCCTATGACTATGAAGTCATGACAGATTGTTAGCAGGTAATAAAGTTGGACCTACCTTGCGCGTTGGATGGTTGTTAAAATTGTTTGGGAGAGTCGATTCGATTGAAAGTTGTAAAAGAAGAAGGGAAGGGAAGAATGTTTCGAAATGTCAAAAAAGATTTCACATCATATTGGACAAGTTTTGTGTACCAATCTGTGTATCATTCGCATCTTTTACAGCATTAGGCAATTGTTTCTACTGCGCCCGTTTGGATGAAGGTTATGTTAGGTTAGGTTCGATTGGCTGTCTGTACCACGATGCAGACACACTTAGACCAGTAAAGGTCCATTGTGATGCCAAGGATCTACCATTAGATCACTCAGGGACTAATAAAACCAACCGGAGCTTTTGATGAAGCGATGGATGTTCATGACGTCTAAGGACGCCAAATCGCTGAGATCGTCAAGGAAGGGAGCTGCTGGATGGAGCATTCTGTTACGTGATAGAGCAGGACATGTGCAGAGGAAGTGAAGAATGGTTTCCTCCTCCTCCTCGTCCCTACAGCTCCTGCAGAAGTCGTTGGAAAAGAGGCCAAGTCTTTTGGCATGTTGGCCGATTACACCGATAACGCAGCTGATCTGTAATCGCTTTAGTTTAACCAACTCGGCACTACGTTTCTGGTCTAGCTTAGGCTAGATCTGCCTTGAAATGTGACACGTTGAGCCAATATGCCACCTAAGGTTGGTCTTGCTAATAGCGTTCAGCTTCAGTAGATGCTTACATGGAGCGAGGGGCATACCAAGGGCTTGTCTATCTGGCAGAATCCTTAGAGTAGTACCCCGTCTAGCGAGTTCGTCCGCCCTACAGTTTCCTGGAATGTCTCTGTGACCTGGCACCCAGCATAGGTGAATGTTGAACTGCTCTGTCATCTCCATAAGAGACAAACGGCAGTCTAAGACGGTCCTTGAAGTAAAAGAGCACGATTCCAGGGACTTGATAGCCGCTTGACTGTCAATGAAAATGCTAATATCGAGGACAGATAATACATTATATTTCAGCCAAGACAGGGCTTGGCTCTTCAGGGAAGCGGAACGAGATGCTCAGGTTGAGCTTATCGGAGAAAACACCACAGTCCACCCCACCTTCGGTCTTAGAGCCATCTGTGTAGAAGTGCACCGAATTTCCATCATCAGGGGGAGAGCCATCCCACTTATCCCGTTCAGGGATACTCGTACGGAAGTGTCAGTCAAATCTCAGTTTCGGTGGGGTGTAGTCCGGATATTCATGTTTGAAGTTGAGAAGATCAAGGATCGAGGAGTGGCCAATGTGATAACTAGACCACTGATAGGAGGCTTTAAGAGGAATAGCCGCACTGGCAGCAGTCTGTCTGCCGAGGATATCCAGGGGTAACAGGTTGAACATAATGTTCAGTGCCGCAGAGGGGGTAGTTCTTAGTGCACCACTGATGCACATGCAAGCGGATCTTTGCACTTTAGCTACCTAAGAGAGGTGAACAGCCCTGTCAAGCAGGCCACCAAACGATCATGCCATAGAGTAGTATAGGCCTGACAACAGACACGTAAAGCCAGTGAATGATTTCAGGTTTCATACCCCAGCTTCTATCTATAGCCTTTTTACAGGAATAGAGAGCTACATTGGCTTTCCTTACGCGTTCTAGTAGATTGGCTTTCCAGTTCAGTTTTCTGTCCAGAATAAGACCCAGGTATTTTGCATTAACAATGAAGGTGAGACTGGTGCCATTAATCATAGGAGGGTCTACGTGGGGAACTTTATATTTCCTTGTGAAGAGAACAAGTTCCGTTTTATGAGGGTTAACCCCCAATCCACAATTGGAGGCCCACCTAGTAAGCCGAGAGAGAGCATATTGGAGGATTTCCTTGAGAGTGTCTGGGTGCTTGCCAGACGCAGCAATCGCAATGTCATCAGCATAGGAAATCACTCTACAGCCTGACCTATCCAGGTCCACTAGTAGCTCATTCATTACAAAATTCCACAGGAGGGGGGACAAAAGTCCACCTTGGGGTGTTCCGCAACAGGCAAGACTTCTGGCCGATGCTCCACCCAGCTGTGTGTTGATAATCCTGCGTGTTAGTAATTGATTGATCAACACTCCGAGCGAAGTATCCACTTTCAGATTTGCAAGTGCGTCTGTGATTGCCTTTGGTTTGACATTGTTAAAAGCTCTCTCAATGTCAAGGAAAGCCACTATGGTATATTCTTTAAAGCTCAGATATTTTTCA
Source organism: Brachypalpus laphriformis (assembly GCA_945910035.1). Lineage (NCBI taxonomy): Eukaryota > Metazoa > Arthropoda > Insecta > Diptera > Syrphidae > Brachypalpus > Brachypalpus laphriformis. The sequence continues at coordinate 45,607,855 of OX246756.1, forward strand.
ATGATGCGCACAAGCGAGTGTAGGGCTGTTTCAACGGATTTGCCTTTGCAGTACGCATGTTGGGACGGCGAGAGCAAAGACGGGCTAATGCTCTGACGGAGGTGAATATCAATCAACCTTTCCAGCGTTTTCAGTAGAAAGGACGATAGGCTGATAGGTCGGAGGTCCTTTGGTTCCACATGCGAGCTCTTACCTGCCTTAGGAATGAAGACAACTTCAACCTCGGTCCACGTCTTGGGGATGTAGACCAGATTAAGACAGCTCGATAATATTACCTTGAGCCATGGAAGCACAATGTCCTCACATTTTTTAAATTCGGCGGGAATAATGCCGTCAGGTCCTGGGGACTTGAAGGGCTTGAAGCTGCGCATGGCCCAGCGGATCTTTTCTGTAGTTACTATAACCAGGGAATTGCTGCACGGTATAGAGCAAGTACGGGTAATACCCGATAATGAAACAGCAACAGGGGAGCTACCAGGGAAGTGAGTATCCAGTAAGATGTCAATGGATTCCTTAGCAGAGGTGGTCCAGTGACCATCTGGATGTAAGAGGTAGCTAGGTGTTGAAGGGCAAAGGATGAAGGTGCAAACAAAAATTGTTTTGGAAGATTTGAAATTTAAAGATCTTCAATAGTCTTGGAATATCTCCGAAGAGTTGATGGATGATATGATTACCATATGGCTGGATTCAGCACCTTCCTATCTACAAGTTGGGGAACAGTAATGACTAAATTTCATTTAGCTATAACTTTTTTTTTAAATTGAAAATTCATGATTTTATTTTTTATTGTTTTCATTCGAATCATGTATTTTCTTCCGCTGAGTACTGAAGATGATATCGCTCAAATATTGGCCTCCAGTATCTATGCTAATTTGAGTCCTTTTAATGACATTTTTCATCACTTTGCTCAATACTTCCGGTGGTATGTTCTCTATTTCTTGTCTAAAATTGTCATTGAGGGCCTCGAGAGTCTGTGGCTTGTTCACAGAGACCAATGACTACCGCAAAGAAAGAAGTGTGGAATGGTCAGATTGCGTGATCTTGGGGGCCAATGCAAATCGCCAAAACAGGAGATAATACGGCCTGGATAAGTGTGCTTCAATAAGTGCATTGTGCTGCCCGCTGTGTGAACAGTGGCATCGTCTTGTTGCAACCACATGTGCTTCAACCCCAATCCATTCAGTTTGGGTATCAAAATGCCGCCTAACATGGTTCTTTTTTTTTTTTCTTTTTTTTTCGTGGGTAGGTGAAAATCTTCATGAGACACTATGAGACCGTGTACTCAAAGTATTGTCAGATTTCTACTGACTAAAAACACCCTTCCCTTCGTTTTGTTTACCACGACTAAGTTAGACCTTATCAAGTAGTTTAAGCTTCAGAAGAGAATATTCGCGTGAGGCAGGTAGATTTTCAATAAAAGCACCTACTGAAACCGTCATGACATGCGGCTTTTTGTCTTATTGCGCTAATTCGAACGGTTTCGTTCTTTGAAGTCAGCGCGTAAGATTTGTCACATCCAAAGTTTGGAGTATGGCACAGTTGCAATAGCCATGAAGACGAATACGAAGCTTGCGAGCGAAGTTTTTTATTTCGTCCTCCACGGTAGCTATCCCTAACTCTCTGTGGAAATCATTGTTTCTGATATACCAGGGAGCGTTCACGATTATTCTTATAGTTTTATTTTGGAATGATTGTATGAGATTCCTATTGCTTGGTTTGGTACAACCCCAGAGTTGTATACCATACGTCTACACGGGTTTAAGCACTTGCTTCTACAGAAGCAGTTTGTTATATACGCTTCGTTTGAAATATCTTCCAATTAGTCAATACATTTCTCTAAGCCGATTTTCGACTTCATCACGTTTCTTTTTAACGTGAGGTTTCCATTTAAGTTTCGCGTCTAGTGTCCTTCCCAGATATTTAGCTTCGTTTGCATGCGGTATTTGTACCGAGTTAATGAAAACGGGAAGGTTGATTATTTTCTTGTAGGTGAAGTTAACATGCGTCGATTTGGTCTCGTTAAGAACAATGCGCCAAGTTTTTGTCCACTCACAGATTTTATCCAAGGCTCGTTGGAGTTTTATGGTTGCTGACTCGATTGAACTTTCCGTTGCCAGAATAGCCGTATCGTCCGCGAACGTAGCTACAATAGTGCCTTCAGTTTGTGGTATGTCCCGAGTGTACAGCAAGAATAATATAGGCCCAAGGACACTTCCTTGCCGAACTCCGGCGGCGATTTCTTTAAAATCAGAATATTCAGTTCCGTGCTTGACGCGAAAAAGTCTGTTCTTAAGGTATGATTCTAAGATCTTATGAAGTTGCTCCGGAAGGATTCGTCTTAGCTTATAATTCAATCCATCGTGCCAAACCCTGTCGAAGGCTTGAGATACGTCAAGAAAAGCGCTAGAACAAATCTTTTTCTCCTCAAGGGCTTTTTCAATTTCGTCGGTTATTCTATAAACCTGGTCAATTGTGGAATGCTTGATTCTGAACCCGAATTGGTGGTCAGGTATTAGGCGTCTCTCTTCAATGATCGGAAGAATCCGTTTCAGTAGGAGTTTTTCAAATACCTTCGATATTATTGGTAGTAGCGATATCGGTCTGTACGATTTTTTGTCATTTGGAGATTTCCCCGGTTTCGGAACCATTATGACTTCTGCGACTTTCCATTGATTTGGAACGTATAATAATCTAACTGTAACATGGTTCTGCAGTGCTTGCCAATGACAATTATCGCGTTACTAGTAGTGTCTTCCAAGAAGTAGGTCCCAATTGACCTTTCAGCACAGACGACGCACCAGCACCATACAGTAACTTTCCGTGTATGTTAAGGTGATTGTTGAATAATACGGCGGTTTCAGTACTCTACTCGTTGGCATGTTTTTGGCAGCGCCAAGAGAAGTGGTAATCTTCTAAAGATACTAGTAGCCCGGGCTGCTAGCATGCACAATTCGCAAACCCAAATAATCGATGCCAGCAATGCGCCTACGTATTAATCCACACCCTGTAACGAAGTGGTACACTTTTATCGCTTCCACTGTGTTCCTTATTTTTATTTATTTAGCGTATGGAATTACATATTACATTATTACATTATTTTGTTATTGCACATATAAAGTTATAACTTATAGGACTTATACTAACATAAACATTCTTTAAGAAAAATTTCTTATATATTTGTACATAAGGTAATTTCAAAAACAGCTAGGCTATATCACAGCATCTAGGTTTCATAACCAGTCTATCATAGATATGTTGTTGTTAGTATCAGCAAAATATTGGATGTCACTAGGGTAGGAACGCTTGTTACATTCCGCAACAATATGGTGGATAGATTGTCGTTGGGCCCCGCAGTCACAAGCTGAAGAACTGACGCTTCCCCAGCGGAACAAAGAGTCTGCACATTTTCCGTGATTTGTTCGGATTCTGTTAAGAGTCGACCAGAGGTTGCGAGGTAGGTCAAACCCAAAGAGTTGGCATGAGGGGTTCGAGACGGTAATGGTGTCAGTTTGCGTAGACGGTGCCCATTCTGATATCCAGGCAGAGTTCGTGTTAAAGGCATTATTTGCCAGTTCATCAGCGACCTTTATGGTTGGGTGACGAGATTTAAGTCTTTGCTGATGTGACCAGAGGGTAGCAATATCTTCGTGAATGGGAAGTTCGGCCTTGGTCAGTATTTTGTTGCGCTCCCTTAAAAGAGTGTTTAGGCGGCGCAAGGGATGTGGAGGAATATTGCTCAGCACTGGAAGCCATCGTGTTGGTGTTGACCTTATAGTACCGGATGTGAGTCGCATGGTATTGTTCAGTTGCACGTACACCTTCTGTGCATGGGCACTATTCAACCACACTGGAGCACAGTATTCCGCTGTAGAGTACACTAGGGCAAGTGCTGCAGTACGAAGCGTTGATGCACATGAACCCCAGGTCGATCCAGTTAGTTTTTTCAGGATGTTATTGCGAGTTTTGAGTTTATCAGCCACGTTTGTTAAGTGCTGCTTGTAAGTGAGGGCTCTGTCCAATGTTACGCCTAAGTATTTAGGGTTTCGACTGTGGTTAAGTGTGGTGTTTTTAAACTGGACGTTAAGTTTGAAGTTTGTAATTTGGTTTGTAAGGTGAAAACAGCAGACTTTCGTTTTAGACATACCTGGACAGAGTCTCCACTGTCGAAAGTATGTGTTGAGTTGCTCAAGATTTAAAGTTAGAGTCCTCTCTGTGTTTGTTATGTCCTTATCCTGGGTAGCAATTGCCAGATCATTCACGTACCCAAGTTTCCTCAAAAGGGTCGCAGGAATATCACTGATATACAGATTAAATAGCAGAGGGGCAAGGACGGAACCCTGGGGAAGCCCATTGTTTAGTTTTCTTACTCTGCTTTTCTCATCATTAATAAAAAACTTGAAGAAGGCGGTTTGAGAGTAGGTTGTTTACAAGGCGTGATGTCTTTAGACAGGGAACTACTTTCAGCTGTTTAAATATGAGTCCATCTTTCCAGACGGTGTCATACGCTGCGGTTAAGTCAACAAAAGCAACGGATGTTTTGAGCTTCCTTTCAAAACCTGCCTTAATGTGTGTAGTCAAGGATAAGACTTGGTCCGTGCAATTTCTACCCGCCCGAAAACCAGCCTGTTCGATCGGTATGATTTTATTAATGGCAGGGTTTATCCGATTGTAGGTAAGGCGTTCAAGGGGTTTGTAGCAAGTGCTTAGAAGCGATATGGGACGATAGCTTTCCGCTAGGTCGTTAGGTTTGCCTGGCTTGAGAATGCAATCGGAATTGTTCCAGTTTCCAGTATATTGCTGTAGAATTCTGCTAACCACCGTCTTGTATTTTTCCCGCTTTGCACAAGAAACTCCGGATACATACCATCAAATCCCGCCGCTTTCCCTGTTTTTACTGCGGTCAGAGCAGTGCCGACATCTTCTGTTGTGAAATCGCTCGAAAACTGTAATGTTTGTGGGGTATTGTTCTAGAGGTTCTTGAGTGCACGTTTGGTGATGACTGTATGTGCCTTCCCGACGGGAGCACGGGAAATGTCTACAATGCGGCAAGGCACTTTATTTGGGTCGATGCAAGGACTTGTGGTGTTTGAGATGTTACTTCTCCAAGTTTGCGTAGGAGGCTCCGTTCTTTCCTGCTAGAGTGCGTGAAGTTGAGGTGGTTCACAGTTGATGTCCACCTCTTTTTGCGAGTCTCGTCAAGCGATTTTAGCAGTTCGTGGGCAACCAGATGCCCCAAAATCCTCATAGAGTTGTTCGCTTTCTTCAGTCCAACCTGGAATATACTCCTTCCGAAAACCACGGGGGATATGTTTTTTGGCGGTTGCTTTTACAATTCCCACAAATCTGTCATAGTTTTGAGAAAGTGGTGGAATGAACCATAGACATGAGTCAAGTTCATTGGCGAAGTTATTCCAATGGCCTTTGAAAAGTTCAATCGTGGCCTTTGGACTGAATCAGTTAGTGGTATCTGTATACCGATGTCGATTATGACCGGGCGGCTTTTCGGAAAATCTGACAGCACTGTTCTGGAAGCTGGTAGAGGGTGATGTTCTGCATCACAGGTAAAAAAGCACAGGTTTGGGTTGTAGCCTTTTCGCCATCTGCGAGAGTAGAAAGTGGATGTATCTTTGGCGTCGAAGATTATATGTGAATGGTTTGAGTCCGCCCATTCTATTAGCTTATCTCCATTGTCATCGTTATTATCATATCTCCACAAACTATGATGGCTATTGAAGTCACCAATGAAAACCGTTGGTTAATTTGGAATATCAAGTACGTTAGGCGGCCATGGTGTAGCGGGAGGTTTGTAAATGTTTACAACTTGAAGGTCTCCAATTTGGATAGTAATTGTGAAGATGTTGTTTCTGGAGCTAGTGCTTATAAGTTTAACGTCATCTATACCGTTCTTTACATAGGTTGCTGATCCATATGACTGGTGGTAGTTGCATCCTATCTGGAAGTAACCGGCGACTGTCCCTCTAACCTTTTGAGCCGCGTCGGAGGCAGTATGTGTCTCTTAGATGACGGCTACATCGATGTTGTTGTTAATATGGCCAGGAGAGTAATCTTACTTGCTTGTTCTGGCTTCCGCTTGTGATAGGTCATTTAGCGTTATCCAGGGTGTACCACGGGAAGGCGATCTATCTTTACACCCCACTGTGTGGGAAACTGTGTTCCTTTTTGATGGCCACTACTGTGCACAGATGGCTAAGCACAAACAGTAACATCTGGCGATGATCACCCCACCCGAACATGACCACTTCTCTCAATCTCATTGGCCAAGTTATTTGCAATATTGATTTGCATTCACATTTGTAATTCACATTAACTTCTTACAGAAAGAGAGATCGAGAGATGTGGTCGGCAGAGTCTGCTTAAGTGGTGTTAGTACCAATCAAGCGTACTCTTGACAGCCTCTCAAGGAAATTGTTTGTAAGCCTTTTCCACTGTTTTTTTTTTCGCCTTCACCCCGGTGATTGGGCAACAATACACGAGTCTGCTACTGACCACAGCCGGCTGGTCCGATAGGTTTCTCCCCGTCTGGGAGAAGCAACTTGGTTGAGATACAGCGGATTTGCCGCCACTTTCCAAGCCTGCCCTAAGAGCGGACTGGATCCTTCCTAGGCTTGCCCTTAGTGCGGACTGGGTCCCTCCTAAGCCTGCCCTAAGTGCGGACTGCTACTTTCCAAGCCTGCCCTAAGTGGGGACTGGATCCTTCCTAAGCCTGCCCTAAGTGCGGACTGGGTCATCGCAAGCCTGCCCTAAGTGCGGACTGCTACTTTCCAAGCCTGCCCTAAGTGCAAACTGGAACCCTTCGAGATCACGTACGACGCACCAATCCGAGCCGGACAACAACTCGTGTAGCCCCGACCTGTACCAGCACCAGCCGCCTGACGACTACACTAGTATTAAGCGTATACCCGTATTGTTAGGTATAAAAATTGTTAATTAAGAATTAATTGAATTGTTCCCAAGCCAACCATTGTAAACAAACAATATACATAACAATAAAGTAAGTACCTCTTTCCTCAGCGATTTGGCGTCCTTAGATGTTATGAACATCCATCGCTTCATCAAAAGCTCCGGTTGGTTTTACTAGTCCCTGAGTGGTCTAATGGTAGATCCTTGGCATCACAATGGACCTTTACTGGCCTAAGTGTGTCTGCATCGTGGTGCAGACAGCCAATCTAACCTAGACTAACCTAACCTAAGTACCTCTTTCCCAAAGTATAGGGTATTCCTTTGGGTCGACCCTGAGGCCGGCGAGCCCACCTCAGCCTTCGAAGAAAAATACTTTTTACAACCCTGCAGACTTCTACCACTCTCCCCGCGGGACTGCTGTTAGGTATTACTTCGCGTATTACATGCTATTCATGCTCATTCGCTATGTATGCGACACTTTCTGCCCAACTCTCTTCTGATAACAGCATGTGATCAATTATTATAGACGATGGGCTATGTAATGCTGTTCTAGAATGTGAGCGCCATCTGCAGTGGAACATTGCGTGCTCCGTTGTTTCTTCTTCTTCTGGACATTCAGGGCAAAGTGGTGAGGTATGGTGTCCAAATCTGTACTAGTTGTTGCGATATCCTCCATGACTGGATGAAAACTGTGTAAGATGATAGTTATAGTCTTCATGTTCGCGACTTGTCCAAACATTGATTCTTGGTATAAGTGTGTAGGTCCATATTTTTTTTGTGGCACTGTCCCAATTTTCCTGCCAGCTGTCTAGTGATGTTAACCTTTCTTCATCCTTTATTGTTCTAGCTGCAGTCGCACCTTGTGGATGAGGGAGTCTCCTTATATAGATGTGCAGCATCTCATCTGTATGGATCCAATTAAAATCGGATGAGGATGCCCTTGGCCACTTTGAGAGAAAGGTTCTTTGAGTGATTTATGGACCCGTCTGCATAGACGGTGATTGGAGGGGAAGATATGTATATACGTAATCATGAACTGTATGGGCTGTACAGTGATATCGACATAGCCAGAAGGATATCTAGAGTGAATGGACATCAACGCCTCGGCTCGAAAAGTCTTCGAATCCACTCCCGAGGGACGACGCAATAAAGGAAGGCTTCACCTTAGGTGGCGCGAACAATTGGAAAGCGACCTCAACCAACTTGGCGCGCGCAACTGAAGGCAGCTGGCTAATGACCAAGCCGGATGAAGAGGTTTATTGGTTGAGGTCCAGGTCCAGGTCCATCCCGGACTGTTGCGCCATCTTAGCAAGCATCTCATCTGCGAGAATGTCGATGGGGCCCATTCCAGCTATGACAAATGCTGCTTCATCCGAGATTGTTCTAAATCCACTTATAATTCTTACAGAACAAAGTGTGTCGCCTTTGTCATCAATGCCTTCGCCCACACCGTCGCCTCATAAAATAGGACCGAGCTGATTACTCTTGAGAGTAGAATTCGCCTGGCGTAATCGTGTCCCCCGATATTTGGGAGGATCCTACAGAGCGCTGCCTGGATTTCCGAGGCTTTTTTACTAATGGATTCTACATGGCTCTTAGCATCACATTAAGGTATTTGATGGCGTCTTTGGATTTTATTTTGCTGGTTCCAACCTCTATGTTGACATACTCTGGAACTTTTCGACTGGTTATAAGGACGGCCTCCGTTTTTTGGTCAACCAATTCCAGACAAGCTGTCACTAGCCTATTTTGAATGCCACATATTGCTTCATATGGTATGGTCTCTTCATAGCGATGGTCAGCACAGCGATATCATTACCGAATCCAATAATTTTCACTCCTTGCGCCAGAGATAGTCGCAGAACTCTACTGACATGATGTTCCACAGACGGGGACCGAGTACGGAACCTTGTGGAACTTCCGCAAACATGTTGTAGTATTTCAAACCCCTGTCCTTTTAATACCATAGTTTTCTATAAGTCAGGTAATTTTCCACTTTCCTTATAAACGATCAGTCTGCCGCCATGAACGAATTTTTTATATCCAACGTCACTACGCCGACATGTCCGGAGAGATGGAAATGTCCTTCGTCAGTCATGATTAATTTTTGAAGAAAGTTTTCCTCTTCATGGCTGTATTCCACTTGGACTTGGAGATCTATTGGCAGAAGCTGATGCACCATCTGATTTGAATACAGAAACATCTCCGAATCTTTCATCAAAATACGCTGCCGAGAGCTCCTTGTGCACAGCATCAATATTTGCGTCTAAACTGTATGTTGATCGTCTGCTAGCTCTTGATCTACTCGTGTTGAGTATTGCAATTATTTCACGCTTTTGAGCAGTATAGCACTCCATTGTTCATCTTCGCATTTCTTTACTACACAACTGTCACTATCACGATAACAAGAGACACCATTTGCAAAATTGTAGACAAATCATGCAGGTTCAATTCTTTTGCGCTACCTTGTGTATTCTGGTCTAAAGAACCTCCTGTGGAGTAGTTCTTGTCCCAAGGAATTCATGAAGAAGTATGCTTCATCTTAATCAAGTCTATATGGACCCAGTAGGAGTTTGTTAAGAAAAGGATTGTTGAAACTACTTGTCCTCCTCATAATTATGGATCCGCTAAGAGGTCGTCGCTGAAAGTAAAAACCAAGTATAACATGCAAATTCAAGGTAATTTTGTGCCTCAAGGGTTGCTGGAATCAAGCAAACTTTTATAACAAAATTTATAGATAATTATTTTCTTAACAAGTTTTGTCCGAACAATTTTCTTGTACAGTGGGCATAATTTCTGGGATCCAATATGCAAACCTATATAATCGAACTCAACAGTGTTTCCAAAAATAATTACTCACATTAAACTGCGCCAGCATACACACCACAAAAAAAAAAGAGAAAAAGTTCTGTGAATTATGGCAACAAATCTCAAAGAAATTAACCATCCAACAAATGGATACATTTCCTCTTTACCCATTAAGTCATTCGGATTAATCGACTTACCCCTCATCACAAAAGAACAACAGTCCTACCCATTCCGCAAATTACTACGAAATTATCAATATTTACCAAATGGTCCCTCAATGTCTGCTACGTGATCAAATCAAGAAACGCTACCACCGCACAACTGCGGGAGAAATAAATCTCTAATCGATATCCGGAATAGCCTTCCAGAATTAATCCGCAACATTATGACGTCACAAATCCTAGCGATTTATTATGTTTCCATTAGAAGCAAGTGATAAGTCCTCCCAGTCCACAAATACGAGCACATACATACACACAACAAAAGAAGAAGACCCTCCCTTCTGCCAAAAAATAGCTGACTAAATTATTCCATCTACATGAACTAGGCACACAGGATGTGACATACTACTCATCGTCCTTGGGATTTGTCCAAAAAAGTACAGGACAAAAATAAATGAATTAATAACATTTATCATGTGATATGAGCATATTGGTTGGAAATTAATTGTGATTGTCCTTTAAAAGCGCTGAATCCTTGCTTGACGTAGTTACACGTAATAAACAGATTACGACGAGGAGACACCAGGAAAATGGGTCAATGTCAGGCACTGACCTAAAACAAACACGTATACACAACACATACGACTACACAATTAAGAAATTCATGTATTCCGTGTTATAACCTGCTGTCTACACAAGTCTAAAGCTTTTGAGGGAGAGGGTGGTATGTGTGGCTGTTGTAGCGACGTTAACATCCTTGAGCAGGAAGTCATGATAAACGAGTGTAGCATGTAGTAGAGCGATATTTTGCGAATCGTGGAAAAGTTTCAATTGCCGCATTTTGAAAGTTTGGGTGGTTGTTATCAAAAATGGACGATAATAGAGATGGATAAGGATAAGTATACGGGGTGAGTCGGAAAGGTTATGCTTTTTGAGAAATATACTTTTGGGCCTTATTTGTCGAGTACCTTGTAACAAAAAGAGGCTCTTAAAATAATTCATATGAGAATAAAAATTGTATATACAAATTTCCCAAACGAATAGTAAGTCTGGTTTGGCGGCCAAAATATGGTTTTTGACAATTTTTTCGAGAAGAGCATCAATTATGCAAAAAAAAAAAGTATCCAGGCTAGAGTTAATATGGCAGCATTTTTTATTTTGTTTATGCCCCCCATTTCGTTTTAGCTTTGACAAGTAACTTGAAGTTAGTCAGCCGGTCTGTCTATCCAAACGTCACCATCTTAAGAACTTGGAATTTTCGAGATACTAAAATGAAATTTTGTATATTAAAGCATCCAAAGCAGTACTATTGTATGCAGATTTTAGGCCCACCAACAGATACGCCAATTTTGGAAAATGGCTTCTTTCTTAATAGCTTAGTAAAAATTGTAAAAAGGCATGGACTTCTTTTATAATTCGATCATACTATATAAGTATTTAGGAGTCAATTTCATAAGAAATATATCATATATAGAAATTCATATAATTTTTGGAAAACAGAAGAAAATACGGCTAAGCAGCAGTCTTAATCGTACAATGCCACGCCCACTGTAAACAAAGATATACAAGGGACGGGTTAAGAATATCACTGCAGTGCCCCCCAACAAATAGCGCTTGTCGTAAAAGTTGACTAAGGGGACAAACCAGATCTAGTCATTATATCACCTAAGTGAGTCCAACGACACATACTTACTTACTTACTTAGGTTGCGCTACAGTTCGGGGTGAACCTGGGCCTCAACCAACAAGCCTCTCGAATTAGCTCGGTCTTTAGCTAATTGCCTACAGTTGCGCACTCCAAGTTGGTCGAGGTCCCCTTGAACTTGTGCGCGCCACCTACGGCGATGATTCCCTCTACTGCGTCGTCCCTCGGGGTTAGATTCGAAGACTCTGCGGGCCGGAGCGTTGGTGTCCATTCGCTCTACAATACGTTCAATACGCAGTTTTTTGACTAGGTCGATGTCGCTGTACAGCTCGTATAGTTCGTGATTGAATCTTCTCCACCAAAACCCGTCAACACAAACGGGACCGAAAATCTTACGAAGAATTTTTGTCTCGAAGCGACCAAGGATATCTTCATCATATTTTAATAAAGACCATGTTTCAGCGCCGAGAAGCAGGACTGGGATAAACAGGGTCTTATACAGAGTCTCCTTAGTTGTTCGAGATAGGGCTTTACTGTTGAATTGCCTTATAAGCCCTAAAAAAAAAAACAGCGATTGGCAAGGTTTATTCTTCGATTGATTTCTGCGCTGATCTTGTTTGTAGAATTTATAGCAGAGCCAAGGAAAACAAAGTCCCTTACTACCTCGAAGTTATAGCTGCCCACGGTGACGTTTTGTCCAATTCGTCGGTGTTGGTTTTCCCTTCTTGTTGACAGCAGAAACTTAGTTTTGTTCCCGTTTATCGGTAAACCCATTTTGGCCGCTTCCGGCTCAATGCTTGCAAACGCACCGGTGACAGCCCGCTGAGTTCTTCCGATATGCAAGCAGTTGTACAGACTTGTAATAGATTGTGCCTCCGGTGTTGGCTTGTGAATTCCGCACAATCCGTTCAAGTACAATATTAAAGAAGTCACATGACAGTGCGTCACCTTGTCTAAAACCTTTTTGACATCAAAGGACTCGGTGAGGTCATTACCAGCCTTGATGGAGTAGCGAGCGTTCTCCATCGTCAGCCTGCACAGACGGACAAGTTTGGCAGGGATGTCAAAACCAGACATGGCTCTATAAAGCTCTTCATCGTAGATGCTGTCATAGACGGCCTCAGATCCTCGCAGAAAAGATCTTGTATGTGATGTTGAGGAGACTGATGCCTCTATAATTGGCGCTGTTGAGGGTCTCCTTTCTTTTGTATTGGGCAAACGATGCTGAGATTCCATTCATCAGGCATACACTCGTCTGACCAAATCTTAGAGATGAGTTGGTGTATGCACTCTACCAATTCATCCCCAGCTGCCTTGAAAAGTTCGGCCGGTAAGCCGTCAGGTCCAGCAGCCTTGTTGGATTTTAGCTTGGATATTGCTATCCTCACTTCGTTTTGGTCAGGTGGACGGAAATTTTGACTATCATCGGTTCATTCTGCCTGACAGCGGGATGTTGGTCTTCGTCGCCGTTATACAGTCTGCAGAAGTAGTTTTTCCATATTCTCAGCACCGACTGTGATTCTTCTACGAGGTTTCTATTTTCATCTCAACAGGTTTCTGTACGGGTATTGCTCTGACACGTTCTTTTTACCTTTTGGTAAAACTTCCGTACATTGTTCCTGGATTGTAGACTCTCGATATTCTTAAACGCGCGCTTCTCATGCTCTTTCTTCTTCTTTTGGAGAAGCCGATGTTCTTCCCGTCTCTTTTGCTCGTAGAGCTCACGAGCAGCTCTCGTCTTCCTTTACAGCGCCGCTTTGTATGCCTCTTATTTTGCTGCATGCACTCGCCGGCATTCTTCGTCAAACCAGGGGTTTCGCGGTGGGATGTCCGCATTCGTACCTTGGCTACAACAAGGTAATGATCCGAGTCTTTGTTGGCCGCTCGGAAGGTCCGGACATCCAGAATACTGGAGGCATGCCTTGCGTTGATCGCAATATGATCAATTTGGTTGATCGTTACGTGATCATTGGACCGCCATGTCTGCTTATGAATATCGAGATGGGGAAACCATGTGCTTGCCATAGTGACATTTCGCTCCACAGCGAAATCAATTAGCCTTAGTCCGTTATCAGACGCTATGCTTACCGACTGCCCTACCAACGACGTCCTCCTTTCCTATTTTGGCGTTAAAATCGCCCAATACGATTTTAACGTCGTATTTAGGACATTGCTCGTATGTGTTGTCGAGGAGCTCGTAGAAACACTCTTTGGTGGCAGGGTCCTTTTCTTCCGTGGGGGCATGAACACATATTAGGCTTATGTTAACGAATTTAGCCTTGATCCGGATAGTCATAATACGCTCGCTCAAGTGTCGGAAGCTTAAGACTTCTTGCCTAAGTCTGCCGCGTATGACGAATCCGCATCCGAATATGCTTTGCCTGTTACCTCTGTAGCAATCACCGTAGTAGATGTCACAGTTTTTCATCTTCTTTTTGCCTGGCCCATCCCATCGCACTTCCTGGATGGCGGTAATATCTGCTTTATAGCAGTCTAGGGCCTCTGCCAGTTGTTCAGCTGCACGTGATCTGGAAAGGGACAGAACATTCCACGTACAGATCCGAAGATCGTTGTCCTTATTTCGTTTGCTGGGGTCGTCATTAGTTGAGTCATCCTTATCCGAGGCTTTAGGTTGTTTCGGAACCATAGATTTTTTACTTGGTAGGGAGGTTACCCCGACGCCACAACCCCCAACCTGGGGGGCTAGTTCCTTAATTATTCCCCTAGGACGAGGGGCCGGGTATATCGGTGCCAGTAGTCCACTACGGGAGTATGAGCGCTGCCGTTGGCCCATTAAGGGCTCCTCCGGCACCATCTCTATTCCAATGTCCTGACCAACATTGGAAATTCCTTACCGACCTGTGATCCGAATACGTCGAAGTAGCTCGCGCAAGGCATTCACTAAGTTCAACCTAACTGGAACTATAGACGCCACCGTTGACTCCGTCTAGGGAATTCGTCCGCTGCCTCCTGGAACAGGAAGAAGTCCTCTATGGAGAAAATATTCTTCCCCCTCTCTCATCTGCTGCCGCCAAGAATCCGCTAAACGGGGTTGGTTGCCAATTTCTTGGATTAAGGTAAGTAGGAGTTGGTAGTCCTCAGCTGAGTGAAAACGCTTGTGTTTTCATATGATCGCATGCACTACCGTTTGACAAACCAAGTCTGCATATGATTGAAACCTTGACAGCGTTTACACTGTGGGATCGATCTGGAGCTCTTGCGTTGCGGTTGTGCATTACATTACACGAGGGGTGGAGTCCTCTTGCTACAACACGCAGTGGTCTTTCTAACTTATTTTGGTTAGTATACCACTGAATCTTTTCGGCATTCAATTTTTAGGATAATGATCGGTAACCGTCGGCATCATCGACATTGATTTTCCACGTATTGTTTCCTTAAACTTCGATGGCAGAGTTCCTTTAATGAGGCAATGCAAGTTATTATAGTTCGTAATTCCAACGACGTTTATCCGTGGCGGAGGACGTAATTTTTTCTGTTGTTGCTTTGCTCCTTGCACTTTTCATGTTTTTGTGGCTCCACTTCCGGTGACGAGCCAGCTTTGCGTTTTTTGCTAGGTCGTTTCTTTTCGATCCAATTCGTTTCGCATGTTAGCTCTTCTTCGTCCGTCTGGTATTCGCGACTAGGTGAGCGATGTGGGCTAACTGTATTTTCTTTTTGTAGATACGTGATTTTTCGGGCATTATTTTCTTGCCTGAGTAAATCTACTTCTTTCTTAAGCTCACGATAGAGTAGCTCCATTTCGGTAAGCTTGGTACGGAGTACGTCGTTTTCCTCCTCAATGCTTTTTGATTTCGCTGAGTCCCGTTTTTCACGTGCTTGCGGTTCCGGTGGACTTCTTTTTCCGGAGACGTTCGATCTTATTGGTGGAGATCGAGATACCCTTGTACTTGGATGGGATTACTGTATTGACTTTTAGGCCAAAGTCCAAAAAGGGCGTTGAATAATCAGTCCCCGAATCGAAATTTGTCTATTTGAAACCATACGGTGGCTCATCTGGCCCTTTTTTTTTAAATTGGAGAGTTGTAAACGTAATCGGCCCTCTCACAGATAACATTTTTATTTGGATATCAATTAGCTTTAAGGCGAATATTGTTTTGAGCCCCGCATTCAGATAAGTTCTGATAGCACTAGGTGTGCCGATGCATTCGAGTCGCTGGATATTAGTGGTCTTTCATGTGCGTGTCCTATTGAATAGCTGGCTACCTTCCTAAGCATCCATAAGTTAAAGTGGGTCTGACAATGGCTGTGTGCATCCAGGAAATGGTGCCAGGCCTGAGCTCCATTTCATGTGAAAATGGTGCGGTATATACATATAGAATGCAAACGACAATTTATTTAATTCTTTCTAAGGAGTTTTCCCTCCATGTTATGGTGGAGTATACCAGCAGTGTTGATATGCTGCAATTGCTGCTGATACGGATTGACTTCCATATCACTTTTGGGTCAAGCTCCTACTACTCGTAGTAAAATTGAGCTGTGGCTCAAGTTGCTGCCAAACAGCTTCTACAGTCGCCAAATAGGCCATTATTGAGAAATCCCAGTTCCCTTATTATAAGGAGCCAAGGGGAAACGCATGCTCTTCTATAAGTAGTTTTGATTTAAACAACCACTTCCGCACATAAATGAATCCAATCAAAACGAATCCAATCACCCTGTAAAAACTTTTTAGCTCCTCTCATATAGAAGATAAATCTCCGAGAACCAACAATTTTAATGGACCAATTCTGGTAACTATTCGAAAACTCATCAACGTTTATATTTCGTGATTTGAGTGTGGCAGCGAGGGAGAGTTGCTTTTTTTTGTGACTTTTTGTTTTTATTGTTTTGGTCTATTGCCTACAATATATTTTAGGAATACAAAAACAAAAAATAAAAATAAATCAAATAAACATTTTATGGGCCAGATAGCTTAGAAATTAAACTGTGGATGGGGTATTTGTTTTTTTCTGTTCTTTTCATGTTCCACTTGTCTACTGGTGTTCCCTCTCGACAAATTGGCCGTAAATAGTGCCACTTCGTGTTTGACGAACCACATAACCTTTTTTTTCATTTTTCGGATAAATATACGAATGAGCTGTTTTCAAAACATTCTGGAAGACTTCACGTTCTCGTGCCACAGCTCCGGGCCGTCTTTTTGGTGGTACTCTATGTATGAAAGTTTAAATTGGAATGCAGAACAATATATTGAAATGGGTACGTACCTCTCTATGAGGGTTTGTATTTCTCGAACACGTTGAGTATGTGCTCGTCTGTCTTTTCTTTCAAAATAGTAGTAGTATAAACAGGATGCAATCAGGAGTACCGCTGTAACATAAAGAAACCAGCTAGCGCTCGATAGCGCGCTTCAAGTGGATTTACCTTAAGTCCAACTTTTGATCTTAGCTTTGAGTTACTTACTTTTTAAATAAATCGTTCGCAATACGATAGAACTCCTTGTCGTAGGTAGGTTTCTCTACTTTTCGAAAGGCTCGAATGTATTCGAAGATTCCACTTGTAAACATGACTGCGGTGATGGTGGTGGTGGTAAAAAAAAGTCCAAAAACTATGTCCAAATGGTGCGACTTTAAAAAATTAACAGAAATTTGTTGCAAACTGAATCGATTTTGATTCCAAAATGACAGAAAACTGTTTGATTTATTTTATACGTTTCCTATTAGATGAGCACTTTATCACAGCAAAGTAGATTGCATTTATCCAATAGATAGTTAATTGACAAGTTGATCTTGTCAAATATTAGATTCGTAGGAACAGAGATTTAAAGGGCATGCTTCAAGGTCAGTGAGTCCTCGTAGGACAGGGAGAATCAACAACGCCCGTTCGTCATTGGGCTCGGATTTCTATGAAGTGTTTCAAATCCATTCAACTAATCTCCAGCGGTCTTCGATTCCTACTCGACCGTTCAGTGACAGGTTTACTTTGAAATACCTACTTTACTAACAGACTGAATGAGTGAATTCCATTCCATTAAATTGGAAAACTATGTTTTTTTTTTGATTACTCAGGACGATGTGACCACGGTTAGGTTAGGTTAGGTTGAGTACGGTTATAAGGCTTCATAAAAAAACTAGGGTGGGCCCATCCGGATCCCTAGGGAACCTTCATGGCAAAAAGACCTTAACCAATTCTCTCACAAAACTAATTCCACTACAGAATTTGAAAATGTAATTTTGTTTTTATAATTTGCGCGCACTCAAGGATGTATGTATACCCTTAACATGTTTACATACAGTGCGGGCATTGGAAAGGATAGATAGAGAGAGAGAGACAGAGAGAGAGAGAGGGGTGGAGAGAGAGAGAGTGAGAGTGAGAGTGTGAGAGCGAGAGAGAGAGAGAGAGAGCGAGAGAGAGATAGGTTTGGTGTAGTGCTTTGGAGCTCAGTTGTTTATGCTTCAGAGAAACTCCGGGGGTGGCGTCCAGATAACTGGGTAGATTTTTGTAATTTTTTGTCTTTTGATTGTGATTCACAGTATTTTTTTTTCCCGATATCATCATCAACAGAGCGAACAATTTTTCCATCCATATAACCAAGCTTCTGCCAGTATTATGCCTTTGAAGGACTGCTCACACAAGCTTTCGCAATTGATCGGACTGACTTTATATATTTCATGAGAAATAAATAAATGCTTGCTGACATTAGGATTTAAACCATGAACCATGATCTACCAAACACTAAACTCGTAGAGAAATATCAACGCCAAACTGTCCTAGCTTCGCTTTTGTGCTTAAAATATTGCTCCTCCAGATTCTTGATAATATACGGAGCACAGATTTGGCTTCTTCAATAATTTACTTTGGTGTGTATCGAGTTCGGTGGTCCCGTTGGTTGAAACGTTCTAATTAAGGAAAGCTGTCAAGTTGGATATTTCCCTGGCCAGATATAATTTCTTAAGCGGAGGAGTAAGTAAGACCTAGCTTTTGTTCTTACTTACTTACTTAGATGGCGCTATGGTCCGGGGTGGACCTGGGCATCAACCAACAAACCTCTCCAGCCAGAACGGTTACGAGCCAGCTGCCTCCAGTTGCGCACGCCAAGTTGGTTGAGGTCCCCCTCCACTTGTTTGCGCCACCTACTGCGAGGTCGTCCTCTACTGCGCCGTCCGTCCGCGGTAGATTCGAAGACTGTTTTGGCGGGAACGTTGGGATCCATCCGCTCCAAATGACCCACCCATCTTAGACGCTGTATGTGAACTCTTCTGGCTAAGTCGATGTCCTTGCACAGGCCGTATAGTTCGGTATTGTACCTTCTTCTCCACTCACCGTCTATGCAGACGGGACCAAAGATCGCTCGAAGAACTTTTCTCTCGAAATAACCAAGGGCATCCTCATCCGGTTTTGTCAAGGCAAAGTAATTCTCCGTGTGATCTCCCTACTGATGTCATTTGCGGAGTTCGCCATAGAGCCTAGGTAGACAAAATCCTTTACTACCTCAAAATTATGTCTGTCTATTGTGGCGTTCTGTCCAAGACGCCGATGTTGGGTGTCCTTTTTTGTAGACAGCATATATTTTGTTTTGCTTTCATTGACCGCTAGACCCATCTTTGCTGCCTCGATCTCAATACTCGTAAATGCCCCATTGACGGTCCGCTGAGTTCTTCCGATTATGTCAATGTCATTGGTGTAAGCGAGTAGTTGTACAGACTTGAAGAAGATTGTACCTCCGGGGTTGGCTTGTGAGTTTCGTACAATTCTCTCAAGTGCTATGTTAAAAAGATCGCATGTCGCCTTGTCTAAGACCTTTCCTGACATCGATTGGTTCGGTGATGTTCTTACCGACTTTAATGGAGCAGCGAGAGTTCTCCATCGTCATTCTGCACAAACGGACGAGCTTGGCAGGGATGCCAGGACTAGACATGGCTATCATAGGCAACTTTGAAATCGATGAAGAGGTGATGCGTATCGATGTTATATTCATGGGTTTTTTCCAAGATCTGCCGTAGTCTGAATATTTGGTCAATGGTGGACTTTGTTGGCCTGAAACCGCACTGATAAGGACCGCTTCTCATGCTCCTTTTTCTTCTTTCTGAGAAGTCGATGTTCCTCTTTTCTTCTGCTCACGTAAAGCTCGTTAGCAGCTCTAGTCCTTTTATGCAGCGCCGCTTTATACGCCTCTTGTTTAGCTGCATGTGCTTGCTGGCATTCCTCATCAAACCAAGGGTTTCGTTGTAGTGACCGAGAAAAACCTAGTACATCAGAGGCGGCATCTCTGATGGCATGTTGGCAACGTTGCTACTGATCTTTCGCATTTGCTGCTAGCGGCATAGAACTTAAACTAAGACTAGAAGAAACTCGATCGGCAAAGATTCTGGCGGTCTCTTGCGATTGTAGCCGCCCGACGTCAAATTTCCTCACAGCATTTCGTTGATTTCGCTCCGTTCTGGATATCCGCATGCGTACCTTGGCTACAACTAGGTAGTGATCCGAGTCCACGTTGGCTCCTCGGAAAGTCCGGACACCCAGAATACTGGAAGAGTGTCTTGCGTCGATCGTAATGTGATCGATTTGGTTGACAGTTTTTCGACCAAGGGAGAGCCATGTCCCCTTGTGAATATTGAGACGTGGGAACCGCGTACTAGCTACGACAAAGTTTCTCCCCGCCAAAGTCGATTAGCCTGAGTCCGTTGCCGGATGTGTTGTCATGCAGACTGTGCTTTCCGACCACGCTACTAAAGACTTCCTCTCTTCCTAGGTTTGCGTTAAAGTCGCCTAGGATAATTTTAACGTCGTGGCTAGGGCATTGCTCATACGTCTTGTCCAAGAGCTGGTAGAAGTCATCCTTTGTCGCGTCGTCCTTCTCCTCGTGAGGAGTGTGAACGCATATTAGGCTAATGTTGGCAAATTTAGCCTTGATACGGATAGTTATGAGGCGCTCGTTCACATGCCGGAAACTCAAGACTTCTTGCCTTAGTCTGCCTCCAATGACAAATCCGCACCCGAATGGACGTTGTCCTTGTTGTCTGTAGCAATCGCCGTAGTAGATGTCGCAGTTTTTCATCTTCCTTTTACCCGGCCCATCCCATCGCACTTCTTGGATGGCAGTAATGTCTGCTTTGAGCCACTCTAGGGTCTCCGCAAGTTGTTCGGCTGCACGTGGTTTGTAGAGGGACCTAGCATTCCACATGCAGACACGAAGATCGTTGTCTTTTTTACGTTTGCATGGGTCGTCAACAGTAAGATCATCCGTATCCGAGGCTTTTGGTTGCTTCGTAACCTAGCTTTTGTTCTGGCTAAGTTAATTCACAGTTCCGTCGTTTGTGTCGTTTGAACCAATGCCAGTCTCCTATTCTGAGCGTAATCGAGCAACCGCTGTAAGCGTAGGACGTTTTTGCTGATATACCACTAGGTACGATATCTTCGAGAGGCACAGGCTCGCCGCGCCGGCCTTACTTCAGACTGTTGATCCCTTGGACTGGAAGGTTGGAAGGCTTTTAGGATGCATTGTGTACGATCTATTTTTAATCTATTCTCACTCACCCGTGTGTTTTCTTTCTCTGAGAAAACAGCTTCTTATGATGTAAGTGCATCGGAATGGATACCATGAATGAAAATTCTACCATTTCATATAAAAAAAAATTCTGTTCCCAATGGATGCATGCGAATGTGTACTGCCTTCCGCAAAGCAATGGACTTTCTTACGAGTGAGAGAGAGAGAGAAAGAAAGTCATAAATAAAAAGCATAAACAGGGTTGGAGAGAGGACTGATCCCTGGGGTACACCAGCATTGGTCGGAAAGTGAGTAGAAGTACATCCTCTTTATACAAATTGTATCGACCAATGCCTTAAAAGCTAACAGTGCATGTATGGAAAATATTTTCAAAACCACCAGGTGTTGAATGCTTTGGTTCCATTTTTCATTCAAGTACACCATAAGGTCCTCTGGGTTTGAAGATTTTTAGTTCAAAAACAACCATCTTAAATTTTCCTGCGAAAGCAGAACTGTCGGTTAATCAAAAAGGGGTTGTTCAGATTTTGCTACTAGCTATCCATCTACCTTGTCGCAATTATTGTACAAAAAAGTACGAAATCACGTTCTTCTCCAATTTACTTCCTTAGGTGGCGCAACGGTCCGGGGTGGACCTGGGCCTCAACCAACAAACCTCTCCAGCCAGCCCGGTTACGGGCCAGCTGCCTTCAGTTGCGCACGCCAAGTTGGTTGAGGTACCCCTCCACTTGTTTGCGCCACCTACCGCAAGGTCGTCCTCTGCTGTGCCGTTCATTCGGGGTAGGTTCGAAAATTTTACGGGCTGAAACGTTGAGCTCCATCCGCTGTATGTGCACTCTTCTGGCTAAGTCGATGTCCTTGTATATGCCGTATAGTTCGGCCTTGCACTTTCTCCTCCTATGGTGGACTATTCCAGCCAGAAATCGCACTGATAAGGACCTACTAGGTTGTTGACGATCGGTTTTAGGGATTCACATAATACGGCAGGCAGGATTTTAAATGGGATGTTGAGAAGACTTACACCTCTGTAGTTGGCGCAATTCAGAGAGTCTCCTTTCTTTTTCAAATGGCTAATTAGGTTTCAGCATATTTTGCTGTTACATCCACTTCTGCCTATCTACCTGGCACTGCCTGATGGATGGTTTTGCAGTAAGGCCGAGCTCATGTGCTGAAATATATTTTGGAAAAGTTAATGTCGTTTCAGTCAACCTACACCTATTAGTGTAGCAAGGATCTACTGGTTACGATAAACAGGCCCACCCTGTTTCAAGTAGTGTGGAACTTGGCACTCACTAAAAAAACACCCTTAACCCTTTTATTCTACTTGACACCATCCACTCCGGAACCGCTTTTAAATTACTTCAAAGTGGTGTGGTTTTCTTTCCCCTTTCGGACCGACTTTCCATATTTGCCTACCCTTGCGGGTTAATTCTTTCTTACCAGTAAGGCTTACACCAGGCTTACATAAATCTCATGTGGGTGATTATTAGAACTTCCTCTCTCTTTTTTGATTTAAGTACTTTTTCTATAAAGGAACGTACTTGATTCCAGCTCTGGTAACTCACTGAGATTTTTGTCACTATGTTTTCCGGGGTGATGAAGCCGATTGGAGATTCTAGCGCCCTTCTTTCAGCGTCCCATATGTTGGACCTCCAACGTTTGCCATTAATCTGCTTAGTGACATTGTGACCTTCGCAGTTCGTCCCGAAGCAGATTTTATTTGATTCCATATTTAGGTACTTCACCACTTCCTTGTTGGTTATTACCTCAGACCCGCATTGAAAGTCAACAATATTTGGAATCCTCTTCTGTGTCAAAATGACTATCTCCGTCTTTTCTGTGGCCAAAACTAAGCCATGATCTTTCATCCAGAGATGAGTTATCTTTCCACGCTATCGGTGTCTCTTGCCGTAATCACCGTGGCGATATCATCTGCATAACCTACCAGAAAGGTGTCTTCGGGCATTTCCATACGAATGATGCCATCGTAGGAGATGTTCTAGAGATCGGGTCCCAGGATTGAGGCCTGCTCTGCTCCAGCAGACCTTCATTCGAGGTCCTTCTGTGGTGTTTTATAATAGCTTCCCGTTCTTGAGATAGTCCTTCATCATCCGCGAGAGATATTCGGGAATATCAAAAATGCTTTCGAGGGCGTTCAGCATATCACTCCATCTGGCTGAATTGAAGGCATTTCGCACGTCCAGAGTTGCTAGCAATACGATTTTCCTTGAATAGTGTTTGCCCTGTTGAGCCAATTGGACGGTCATTTCCTCTTCTTCAATTGCTACAATCGTAGAGTGGCTCTTTCTGAGTCCGTGCTGTGTTTCGGACAAATCTCCTGCTCTCTGCACGGCTGCTGTATGCTTTGGTTTTAACAACTTTCCAAGAGTTTCCCTGCGCTGTCCAACATATACAGAGACCTGTACGTTAATGGGAAATCGGGGTCTCCTTTTCCCTTTCTGATCAGTACCAAGCGCTATAAATTCTAGCTCCTAGGGAAAAACTCCTTCCTGGGGGGAGTCATTGTACATGTTCAGCAGCAGCTGAGGACATCTTTGGGCAATCGACTTGAGCACCTCCGCTGGTATTCCGTCAGGGCCACGGGCCTTTCGGTTTTGCAGGGTTTTCGACGCAAGGATAGCTTTTCTTCACTGAACATCGGGGTTTCTGGTTGTTGGACCGAGGAGGTGTCGGGGGTCCGAACACGATGCGTTGGAAAGAGTGTGTTTACTATAAACTCCATCCTTTCTTCTCCGAGGACAGGGTTAGCCATCTCTGTTCCCAGTTTTCACATTACGACTTTGAAGCCTAGCCCTCAGGGGTTGCTGTTGACATCCCGGCGGAGATCTTCCGATTTCTGTTTTTTGCTCGAATTGATGGCCCTCTTGAGCTCGGATCTCATAGTTCTAAATTCTGGTAGAATGTTTTCCGTGCGTTCAGCTTATCTTCTCCTACCCCTAGTGACTTTGCATCTGAGATGTAAGCATCTTGTTCGAAGCGCAGCTTTGCTCCGCCAGTACACCGGTTTCCTGTTTCCATTGGAGCACCTCACTCGGGGAAAGATCTAACTATGGATGCTGTAGTTATAGGTAAATAAAAAGTTGGCACTGTCATTGGCGAGAGTTCTCGATGCTACTCGTTTAGTGACTTTTCTGCTAAACTCGACTTACCTTTTACTTATGCGTACTGTGACTTATGTAGATAGTGTATTGGTCAAGCGTTCGAATACTTTATGCAGAAAGGACGACGAATGCAATCCTTAGATGTGATGTAACTAGTAATTTTGGATTTGAAAATGAAAATGGCACTCACCTCCCTTCGTGCATTGGAAACCTTTTCCATTCGTTGAATCCAGAATATGTAGCCTATCTCCAGACGCTTTTGTCGTGCCGGGGAAATAGATGCCCGTTAGACTGTCTTCAGTATTCATTGCTTCTCTTGATTGAAAACGTAGGAGTTGGTCCTCTGATCAGCACTTTCAGCTTCATTGCATGAGAAGATGTCCGCTTTCAGTAAAGAATGAGCAGAGTAGAAATACCAGTAACATACAAAATAAAAGCCCACCCTTCGTCTACTATTTGACATGAAGAACTGAGCTCAGCAACAATTCCAGTTCGTATTAACTACTTAGTATATCTCATCAAGCCCTCTACCTTTCACTACAAATCGTCACCTTATGCTGATTGAGTAACTTCATTAACTGACGAAATATTCCTGACCTACACTTCATCTTCTTTTTCCAACCAGTTTCTTGTAGTTAGAATCCAGAAATGTCATAAAAAAAGACCTTCAACTGTCCAGCTAATTACTGAGCGGAATACATTATATTAATCCAGCGAAGAATCACTTCACCTGGCAGTCGTTCCAACAACAAATAAAACTAAAAACCTGAATTTAGTACAATTCCAGTGTAATCACTTTCAAAATACAAAACAGAACCCAAACACCTTTTTGGTCAAAAAATTGTCGCGGCGACCTTAAACGGATCAAAATCGCTCGGATTAATTAGTTCACCTTCATAAATGCACACATCCGCACCTGTTTGTGTATATATTACGCAACCGGTATGCATGAAATTGTCGCAAATGATTGAACCGATCTTTTTTTGAAAGTACCCTGCCAGGTAAATGTAATTTTTGTATAAAACCGCCAGCCAGTAATCCATTGAATCATACTCATCTGAGGTACTTCTTGTGGTCAACAGTTCAACCAACAAACAAACTAGCTAACCATGTTCCGTTTCGTAAGGACACTGCTTTGAATATTTGTTGGGATCGTAACATCATTTTGATCTTTCAGGCTTCCGCTCTTATTGCTGTTCTTGCGTGCTCCCAGTCTGCCCTGGCTGGTGGCCTTTTGCAAGGAGCTGCGTATGCTGCCCCAGCTACATCGATCATCTCATCTGGGTATGCTGCTCCAGCTACTTATGCCTCGGCCGCATACACCGCCCCAATCGCTTACTCCGGCTCTGTCTTGGCTTCAGCTCCATTGGCACGCACCTATGCCGCAGCTCCAGCTATCCGTAGCTACACCGCACCAATTGCTCAACAATACATCTCAGCCCCATTGACTCAATCATACACCACACCTTTGGTTTCCGGAGGACTTTACGCAAGTGGATACTCTGGTGGTTATGCCAACTCATACGCTAGCCAGAACTTGTACACTTCTCCATTGGCTCGTGCTACCTATGCCGCTGGTCCATATCCTGCTGCCACTTATGGTGCTCCATTGGCTGCTGCCACCTATGGCTCTCCATTGGCTGCTGCCACCTATGGCTCTCCATTGGCTCATGGTGCTCCTCTCTCAGCCTGGTAAGGATCAGAATCTAGACAAACCATGAATTTTGTTGTCAAGGTGTGTTTTTAGAATTCACAATTTTGTTTGTTGCAAATTAAAGAAAATTTAAAAACAGAAAATAAGACTTTCAATGGCGGCCTGAGGTACATCTTCGAACTATTTCCAGCAAATCTCATCAGTTGGCGGCACAAGATGCAAGGAACACTATTCAAATGGAAAGCGATCTCGCTTCCACCTACTTCTTCTTCTTCTTCCTTTTATAAGCGAGGTTATGATCAGAAAACAAGGGATCATAACCCTTCCACTTCACCGCATTTCTACTGATCCGCCTGTGGGGTTCGCCTACTTCCGCTTCCACCTACTTATGTTGAATATACACGTAGAGGTCCTACCAGCCGCACTTACTTACTTACTTAGGTGGCCTCTCCATTTAGCTCGGTATTTAGCTAATTGCCTCCAGTACTACCAGCCGCAGCCAGCCTCCAAAAGGCTTGTTCAAAAGAACATTCAATTTTGGTGGCATCTTTACATTTAGTCGAAGGGAAACCAAGTAGACTTGAAAGGAATACATTCTTTTGGGTTAGACTGTCTTAAATGTTATTGTTGAAGTCATTGTTTACGGGAACATCATCAGTAGCATGTGTGGAAAACTGTGTAGTCAGCACAAAACCACTCAAGACATGGAGAGAATGGATGGTATTTCTCCAGTCCTAATTCAGTAAAGCCTTATTAAAGATCAGTCTAGAGTACATTTCACAGACTTGATGGAAAGAACTCAACACCTTTGCACTCAAGTCAGTATACCTACAGGAACGATCGATTTACTCAAGGCATCTCACATTAATTGTTCACAAAAACAAAACCAGCCTACTGGTCTAAAGGGGTCGATCTATGCAACTTCATTGATACAGAGGGGCTTTCGACAACATCGGCTTACTTGACTCTAAAAAATGTCATGAAATACGGAGGAATCGATTATCCAACTTTGAGGTGAAAAATTACGTCTGGAGCGATTTCTGCGGCAGCCTTTAAGACCATATCCTCTCACCTCTCTTATGTGTTATTATAGACGTTCACATTTTTTTTTTTGCCTAGGGGGTGTTAGAAAACGCTACTACTGACGAGAAACGGGCACGCTCTGTTTCAAGTAGTGTGGGACTTTCGACTCACTAAAAAACCACCTTAAACCCTTTTTCAACTTGACACCATCCACTCCGGAACGGCTTTTGCATTACTTCTTGCTTGCCGGCTTTTCCATTTTTGTCTGTTACTTGTGGGTTAATTCTTTCTTGGCGGTAAGGCTTACATAAATCTCATGAGGGTGATTATTATGTCTTCCTATCTCTTTTTTTGTTTTAAGTACTTTTTCTATAAATGATCGTACTTGATTCGAGCTTTGGTCACTCATTGGCATTTTTGACATTATATTTTCCGGGGTGATGGCGCCGATTAGAGATTCTAGCGCCCCCCTTTCAACTTCCCATCTGTTGCACTCGAAGAACGTGTGGTTTGCGTCGTCCAGTTCTGAGTCGCCATATTGGCAAGCCGGGCTTCCTGTTTTGCCTATTCTGTGGAGGTAGGCGTTGAAATAACCGTGTCCGGTAAGAAATTGGGTCACGTGAAAATTTACTTTTCGTGTTTCCGTCCTCTGCTTTCTGAGCTCTATCTCTCCTGCCATTTCTGTTTGGTGAGCTCCTTCGCCTCCTCGGTTGCCGTTTCCACTCCAAATTCCGCCTTTTTGTCGTAGACGTACTTCCTCTCTGCCGCAAGGAGGTCAATAGGGGTCACTCCCGCGACTATGAGGACGGCTGGTTCCGACACCGTTCGGTACGAACTTGCAATCCGTAGTGCCGCGCGCCTTTGTACTGCGGCCATTTGCTTCCTGTATTTCTCTTGTCTTAGTGCGTCGGCCCATATCTCGCACCCATACAGGAGAATGGAGTGGGTGACTGTCATCAGGAGTTTTCTCTTGCTGGCTGTCGGGCCTCCAATGTTTGCCCTTAATCTGCTTAGTGACATTGTGATCTTCGTAGCTCGTTCCGAAGCAGATCTTATTTGGTGCCAGAAAGTGAGCTTCGTGTTCAGGGCCATCCCTAGGTACTTCACCGCTTCCTTGCTGGTTATTACGTCAGACCCGACTTGCAAGTCGACAATAGTTGGAATCCTCTTCTTTGTCAAAAGGACTATCTCCGTCTTTTCTGTGGCCAAATCTAAGCCATGTTCTTCCATCCAGAGGTGCACCCGCCTCATCACCTGGTTGAGTTTTCTTTGCGTGGTCTCGGTGTCGCTTACCGTAATCACAGTGGCGATATCATCTGCGTGCCCTACCAGGAAGGTGTCTTCGGGCATTTCCATACGAAGAATGCCGTCGTAGGAGATGTTCCAGAGATCGGGACCCAGGATTGATCCCTGAGCTGCTCCAGCAGTAATCTCCTTTATTCGTGGTCCTTCTGTGGTGTTTTATAAAAGCTTCCGGTCCTTGAGATAGTCCTTCACCATCCGCAAGAGATATTCGGGAATATCAAAAATGCTTTCGAGGGCGTTCAGCGTATCGCTCCATCTGGTTGAGTTTAAGGCATTTCGCACGTCCAGAGTTGCTAGCAATACGATTTTCCTTAAATAGTGGTTGCCCTGTTGAGCCAATTGGACGGTCCTTACCACTTCTTCAATTGCTCCAATCGTAGAGTGGCCCTTTCTGAATCCGTGTTGTCTTTCGGACAAATCTCCTGCTCTCTGCACGGCTGCTGTAAGCCTTGGTTTAAACAACTTTTCTAGGAGTTTCCCTGCGGTATCCAGCATACACAGAGACCTGTACGCTGATGGGGAATCCGGATCGCCTATGCTACATACTGATTACGAAGATAACCCAAGGAGCACATGCCCTTGGCGACTTTTGCGAAGTCTTAACCCCAGGAACACAGGCGTAGTACCCATTTCAAGAAGACGAAAGTTGCAACCAGGTTCTGTGACTCTCAACGACATAGCTATTGGGCTCTACGATGACGACGACTCACATAGTAGAATTACTGTTATATCCTGGTGCTACACTATGATGGCTAGACTAATTCTAACATACGCGTCCGTTTTCCGGCAGACCAAAGTTAAAGGAATTATAGCCGGCACCAAGCTGCAACAACTTATCTGCTGAACGTTTCCATCCAATTTTCTTTGCAAACATGTGCAGTTGTGTATGCGGAGCTTTTCATCATACGTCAACAAGCATCAAATGAACTCATAAGGTTGCATATCACAGTCGCAGCTTGTTCGAAAGTTTGATTGACTGCTATATAGCAGCACAGGGGTTATACTTACTAAGTTGCTATTGCTGCTATCGTAGTCGTAGCTGGTTTGTAAGTTTGGTTGGTTTGAATATAGCGGCGCAGGAACAGGGGTTATACTTGCTAAGTTGCTATTGCTGCTATGGCAGTCGTAGCTGATTCGTAAGTTCGATTGGTTGCTATAATACATAGCAGAACACGGGTTATACTTGCTAAGTTGCTATTGCTGCTATCGCAGTCATAGCTGGTTCGTAAGTTTGATTGGTTGCTATAATATATAGCAGCACAGGGGCTATACTTGCTAAGTTGCTATTGCTGCTATTGCTGATATCGATGTCGCAGCTCGTTCGTAAGTTTGGTTGGTTGGTACATAGCAGCACAGGGACAGTGATTATACTTGCTAGGCTGCTATGTTGCTAATGCTGTTATTGCTGCTATTGCAGTCGCAGCTGGTTTGTAAGTTTGGTTGGTTGTTATATAGCAGCACAGGGGCTATATTTGCTAAGTTGCTATTGCTGCTATTGCTGCTATAACAGTCGCAGCTGGCTTGAAAGTTTGGTTGGTTGGTATATAGCAACACAGGGGTTACACTTGCTAAGCCGCTATTGCTACTATTACGTTGCTAATGCGATTTCGTAGCGGGAGCTCCAGTACCAGTACAACGAATAAGAAGCGCGTTGAAATTAAGCATCCTACTGTGTCTTTAGTTTCAATAAGTTCATCGGAGATAGATGTGCGAGTAAGTTTCTTTATGAAAGGATATATGCATGTGCATACATACGTGTGCATAATTATGTACATAGGTAGGAATTTGGGAGTTGCAAAATGATTTGGGCCCTTGCCCCATAAAATGAAAATTCGCTTATGAAAGAAAATTTAATTTTGTCTGACTCAGTTTTGTCTGAGCCAGACAGGTGTACCTATATGACTCCATTGCGAATTCGCATTAGCAGTTTTCATTCATAGTGAATAAGAAGTCGCATTCACAGTTGTAACTGTGAATGCATATTCACGACTTAGCCCATCTCTACTAGGTTCTCACTTGATGAACTCGAAATCAGTTTCGTGCTGCTTATCTACTCACAAAAAGCTCAAGCTCCGGTGGGTATTGGGGGTTCTAAGTACTGAGAGACATAGGACTAGACTTTGATTTCAAGGTCGTCATTAGAAGATGGAAACTCGTGTTTCTACGAAAGACGACAACATTCTGGTAAGATGGGTAAGCCGAGGCTTTGGTTTGCTTTCTGGTGGGTGATGCAATGAAGGAGTTGTTGGAGTGGAGTGTTTCCTATTCCTACAAAAAAAGTCAAAGTGTGGCTCAGTGTAATACTAAGTGGCAGATCCCTTTCAAGAACATCCTTACCCTGATGGACCTAGAAATCTGCAAGTTCCTTCCGACTCCTGGTTCAGAGTTGGCTTTTTGACACAATAGATCTTTTTGGTCGCAGTATCTTCACCTCCGAATTGCTTAGAGAAATACTTTGTAACAACTGCTCCTGATCTAAATATGTAGGCCACACATGTTTCAGATGAGAAACATATGTACCTACATCTCATTTTTAACACTTATCGTCAAGAATCGTTGCATGCATGGATTCAGAATAAAAACAGCCCCCTTCAAGGGTTATGCAAAGCTTCAACTATTTATGCATATAAATCGGCTGGAAACTTAATTTACCAACTTCTGCTACTCTATCTCGGTTAATAGGCCACTAAAACAAAATTTGCAATAATTCAGACTCAAGTTAAAAACTGAGTGAATTCCAGTCACGCTATAGTTACAACCTATCAACATTCCCACCGGATTACCTTTGAATTAATTAGCCGCAGTAAAAAGTACGACTTCCCCGAACTATTTTCAAAGAAATCACCGCTTCCGTTTGCAGTAATGCTCATTTCCTATCTTCCTTCTTCCCAGAATGTACCGCGAAGTTAAACTGCTTTGCGTGTCTATTTCGTAAATGGTACCTGCCTCCGTATCATCGTCATTCGAGTTAATTAGCTAATTTAACATTGTATCGCACGATTTGGAGACAATTACCATTTTCAGGCTGAAGTTCAAGTTCATTGTACTGCTCATTCGACGACAAGTTGCTCATCTGACAACATTCTCCAATAATGGCGACGACAACTCTACCAGTCTGACTAGAATCTCTTGATCTAGACAAAGAACACGATCCAGGAAGTCAGAGGAACATTTGCGAGGCGTGAAGTATTCAAAACCCGCAATTACAGTGCCGCGCGGGTGACACTATCATGATTTATAACCACACACACCCGGCGTAGCTAGGTGTCGAACGTCACTCTCTCGGACATGAACCATGAAGAATCCTTGTCAATTGAGGCAAAATACCCGCCCGACCATATGTGGCAGTTATAACAATTTGTTTAATTAATGGATATCGCGTAGACACTGTAATAAAGTAGAGAGATTCACAACGCCATGCCACCTGTGGCGTTTGAACAGTGTCATGATGATTCATGAGACGAGCGTTTAAAGTTTCCCCCTATCAAGCTGACCGTGGGTTATATATGGAGCACACGGTCTGGCGGAAGGCACCCATGAACTTGGCGTCGTTGGGGAGATGTTTTATCTAAATTTTATTTTTTATGGGATTTTAATAGGCTAAGACTTGATATGGATTCAGGGAGGGTGATAGAGTGGAATGAGCGTCCACTCCAGACTACGACGGAGGTCTGGCTGTCTTTTCGACGAAGTCATAAAAGAATATTTTAATTGGACGCAAAGTGTAGTGCTGTTGCTAACAAGAACATGAATAGAGCAATTTTATTGACCTATTTTATGTAATTATACATGTTTTGTTGAAGATACGAGACCTGGCAAATTGATAGTGACGGGGAGAGATATAGTTTGGATATGTGGCTTTGAAAGTCCGGAAGCTCCTTAATTGTTGCACATGTCTTCGATTAAGGGTGAAAAATGAGAGATAAAGGATGACGTTGTAGATAGAAGCGTGGTGGATGAAAATTTCGTAAAGAGAATAACGAAATCATGGAGTATCCCAGGAAGTCTGTTTTTCCACTGTCCCACAGTCTGGCTCGGAACTCTTTTTCTTCTCCTCTATCCTGGCCATTTCCCTATCCGGGGTTGGCTCTCCTCGTACTCAAGCGCCAAGATTTCCTATCTTGTGTTGTCTGATTGTCGACGGTTACTTTTTGCACGTCCTTTTCAATTGATTTGCTCCATATTTTTGGTGGGCGGCCTCGACCTCGGTTGATGGTTGGAATTTGTAGCGTTCTCTTAAAAGCATGGTATTCAGATCGCCGCATTATATGCCCATACCATCATAAACGGTTTCCTTGAAGTTATTCGGTCATCAGTGTAACCCCACATCTAGGAGATTTACAAAGATAAAAGCACTGTTAAACACCTAGCAATTTACTACCAGAACGTAAGCGATTTGCGCACCAAAACCTCCACTGTGCTCCTTAATTCTCAAAAGTTGCCCGATGTTTTCGCCCTCACTGAAACAAATCTTTCTCCTGCCTACAATAGTAATGAGTTGTTAACCTCTGAATTTAACATTTTCCGCGATGACGGTCTTGAGAAAGATGATGATTCTTCTGGCCGCGGCGCTCTCCTGGCTATAAATAACCGCTACGACTCAGTACTCATAAATCGTCGCATGTTGTTAATTTTGAGTTAATTTGCGCTAAAATAACCATCCTTAAACGTAATCTGTACCTACGCTGCTGCTACATTCGCCCCTCCCAACCAATCCAAGGCTACCAACTTGCTATAGATGATGTCATTGTCGTAGGGGATTTCAATCTTTCATATCTCCAATGGGTTCAGTCTGAGGATGAGTCTCATTTTGTCACCTTAAATGCAACATCTGACAAAGATTATCGTATTCCTAGGGTGATTCAATGATCTTCATTCTCAAAACTCATATAGCTTCAACTTTCGGAAAGCTGACTTCACCAAACTTAACAACCTGCTCAGTAACGCTAATTTTAATTACTCATGTGTTACTGTGGATACTGCTCTCGCATCCTTCTATACTATAATGTTCGACTGTCTTCTGCAAGCTGTTCCTTACTCGCTCCAAAAAAAACTGTTCTTCATCTCCACCCTGGTATAATAAACAATTGCGCTCACTTCGTAATAAGAGGAACAAACTTTGGAGAGCATACCTGAAATCCCGTTCTGGCTATGACTACTCCATCTATCAGCGCACACATACACACTTTGCCGAACCCTGCGAAGCTCTCTACCAGGATTATTTTGACCGAATGCAATCCAGACTCAGTACGGATCCTAAGAGTTTTTATCATTTCATAAACGCCAAACGTGAATCTGATAGTTATCCATCTACCCTTAAACTCGCCAACACCTCTTCGTCAGATCCTAATATTGTTGCAAACTTATTCGCTTACTTTTTGGCCAGTCGTTTACCGAGCGCATCCTTGTACCCGACTACGATTATTTCTCTTATATAGGCAATTGCGCGAAAACTTCATTAGTATTGGTTAAAATCACCCCGCTGCTTGTCGCAGAGAAGATTAATAAACTTCAGGATGACTATTACCCCGGCCCTGATGGGTTGCCAGCAATTGTTCTAAAAAAATGCGTGACTCACTTGGCGCAACCATTGACTTCTCTTTTACTTTGTCCATTTCCCAAGGATCTTTCCCCCTACTTTGGGACAACTCATTTATCATACCCTATTCACAAGAAAGGTCCATAAAACGAACCTATCGCCAAACTATCATGCATACCCAAACTCTTTGAGAGCATAGTGTACGACACGATGTTTTTCATTGTAAATCCTCATTTTCCCCCAACCAACATGGATTCCTTAAAGGTAGATCGACAACCTCCAACTTAACTGAATTCCTCTCTCAGGCAAGCGCTATATGCATTCGAAGATGGCAATGAAATTGATGTAATTGCCACCGACTTCAGTAAAGGATTTGATAAAATCTCGCACGAAATTATTATTCTTAAGTTGAAAGCTCTTGGTTTTCAGCCCGGTTTTATCAATTGGATCAAATCCTACTTGGAAGGTCGACAGTCATTTTTTATTTAGATCTTCCGTCTCTAACCCCATTTAGGCCACTTCTGGTGTCCCTCAAGGTAGCCATCTTGGCACTTTAATTTTCGTCCTTACCACCAAAGACGTCGTCTGCATTATCAAAGACTCGTATCTCTCTATCTATGCCGATGACATGAAAATCTTTCAATACATTTCTTCTCCCACTGATTCTCGCCCACTTCAAGAGACTTTAACAGATTTTCTCTCTGGTGTCAGAAAAATCATCTCGAACTTAATGTAAGCAAATGTCAATTCATCACCTACTCCCGTAAACGTGTTCCACCAGCCCATAGGAACTACTTCCTTTGCAACGAGCTTGTCCCACCTATTTCATCTTTGCGTGATTTAGGTGTAATCTGTGATAGGTAACTTAACTTCCGTCCCCATATTGACCACATAATAAATAGAGCCAACTCTACGCTTGGGTTTGTTAAACGTTGTTCCAAGGAATTTTCGAACCCATACATCACCAAATTACTTTATATCACCTTCGTTAGACCTATCCTGGAATATGCTACGAGTAGCCAAGCTTAGTCGCCACACTACGCTGCCCACATCCGCTGTATTCAAGCCATCCAGCGCAGGTTTATCCGTTTTGCCCTACGTGGTCTCCCTTGGATTGATAGATACAACTTATCTCCCTACGTTTGAAACTCATCAATCTTCAGTCTTTCGAAATTGCCGACTTACTTTTCCTTCAGCAGCTATTTACTGGTCAAATTGATTGCCCCGCGCTTCTTGAATTGGTCTCATTTAACACCAATCCCCGTAACCTATGGTTCATTCTGCTCTTCCATCTCTCTTATCATCGCACCAATTACGGTTATAACGCGTTTGGCGGTGGAAAACACCTTCGACTTCTACTGCACCAGAACAACCCTTCGTAACAATCCCCTTCAGCGCTTCAAATCCTCCAAGCCATGTCTTATTTTCCTCCATATTTTCCCCCACCTTATGATGCTAGTTTTAAGTTTTTTGTCTTTAGTTTTAAGTTTAGATTGTTTAAGTTTTGCGTGCTTGTATTAAGCTAATAAAGTGCCGGTAGAGCCGGCGTCAATTCAATTCAATTCAATTGAATTCAAAGAAAGCCTGAAGAACTTCAAAGCAGCGGTTCGGAAGGCTAGACGCAGTTCCTTGCACAGTTTTTGCCAGAGCATTAACAACACGTCTCAATCCTCTAGACTGCAAAAAGTCCTCTCCAAAACACCAACTGTACCAAGTGTCCCCATGAATCTGAACGGATTCTGGGCAGAATCATCGCATCGCTCAACCTGCTCATGGACGCTCACTTCCCCGGCTGCACGCCTATCTCCAGCTATGACCATGCCCCGGTAAGTATTGCACGCCCACCGGTACCTCCTCATCTGGTCAGTGAGGGTAAGTTGAAATGGGCGGTAAACCATTCAAATTCCCGGGACTAGACTGTATTTTTCCGGCACAGCTCCAGACGGCCTTCAATATTATATGGCAGAATCTTTCCTGCATTCTAAGAGGGTATGTCGAGTTCGGAACAACGCCAACTGCCTGGACTGAGGTGAGAGTGGTTTTTATATCCAAAGCAGGCAAGCCATCACACACGTTTCCAAAGACTTTAGACCAATTAGTCGAACGTCCTTCCTTCTCAGGATTCTGGAAAGAATCCTGGACCTACACATCAAGGCCAAAATTGATAGCACCTTACTATCCAAGTCACAACACGCCTACCAAAAAGGCAAATCTGTTGAAACGGCCTTACATTCCATCATCCACCTCATCGAAAAATCACTCTCAATCAAAGAGTATACCCTAGGGTCATTTCTGGGCATAGACCGAGCTTTTAACAATGTTGAAACAAATTCGATTATTAACATCTGCGAACTCATCTGTTGTTTTATAGAGCACACGCTAAAGAACAGAGTAATAACAGCATCTTTTGGAAGCAACACTGTCAAATGGCATGCACATCGAGGTACCCCTCAAGGGGCTGTACTGTCTTCACTATTATGGAATCTAGTGCTCAACGAAATCCTTCTGAAAATTGGAAAAAACTGGATGCAAGGTTATTGCCTACGCAAATGATGTCGCTGTCCTTATAACAAGCAAATACCCGCAGACGCTAGCCAATATCAACCAGTCTGCTCTTAACGAACTGCTCAGATGGACCGACAAATGCGGCCTTTGCGTTAACCCGTCGAAGACTGAGCTAGTTCTATTTACAAGAAAACATAAAAGCTCCGACTTCACTCCATCCAAAATAAGAGGATCCACTCTCAAAATTGGAAATAGCGCCAGCTATTTAGACCTAAAGCTTGACCGTAATCTGTTTGGAATGTGAATGGCGTTGACCGTGCCAGGATATCGCTGGCTGCCTTATGTATTTCTAAAAAGGCAGTGGGCTCCACTTGGGGCCTACAAGGCACCATTAGGCACTGGCTATTCACATCGGTAACAAAACCGATTCTTATGTATGGAGTACTGGTATGGTGACCCGCCCTGGAGAAGAAGTCCAACCTATTCATAATGGAAAAAACACAGCGAGCAGCTTGTGTCAGCATCACCGGTGCACTAAGAATTGACCCACCACTACCACCTACTTCCGATAGACATCATCGATAAACAATTGGCTATAAGCTTAGCAACAAGACAGGGAGGCTCCAAGCAGTGGAAGGAGCAACACACGGGACATTCCAAAATACTTTCGATGCACCTGCCCACTGAACATGACTTCAACAGAGGCTACATACACTCAATACCGGGCAGAGCTGAATGGATGCAAAGCGATGTCCTATGCAACGAATCGCTGTCAATTTTCACGGACGGGTCCAAAACGGGGGGTTATGATCACTTGTTTTGGATCATAACCTCGCCGAAATAGGAGGAAGAAAAACGTTCCATAATTGTTCTAAATAGTCTTGTACTCCTTAAGGTCACTATTGGCATTGTATACTGGAGTCCTGTGCCTGAAGTATTCTGTCATAACTTCTATGAGTTATTTTGGTATTCGCATGGCTCTGAGTGTTTGTACGATGTGACCCCAATTAGCCGTAATTTGATCATCTCGATTAAATAAAGTAATGTGCGTGCCTGATGGAGAAATTCCAGTCACCACCTCCGTTTAAGAGTCTTCAGAAGTATCTTTACACATGCTTAGCATCCAAAGTGACTATTATATTACTTTCTTTATCTTCTTCTGTTCGAGCCTTGTATCCTTGCGATATTCTTTTTAGTCTCTGGTAATTAAAGCCGATTTGCCTGAGCCTATTTCTGGAGGTGGTGACATGCAGGCTTATTTTTCCGACAGATGTCTTCCAAAGATGTCTTCGTTTCCAGTTTTGCGATAAATCCCCAAGTACGATCCCAACGTCATAACATGAATATTGGTTGTACTCTTGTTATGAAAAATCCGAATTGTTGTAGACGTCAAAGTGTTTCATTCTTCTTTTGAACGGCCCATCCGATCGTAATTCTTCGGTGGAGGTGATATCTGCTTTATAGCAATCCATGACGGTGCCTTGAATTATTTTACTAAAAGGTGAATCCGCAATATTCTTCGCAACACCATCGTATGTCATCTTACTGCACAGTCCAATCCCCTTAGTATGCTTTTAATAATTACGTATCTCTTCATCTCTAATGATGCTCAATCTATTTGAACTCATTTACAAACGCAGTACCTTTACATTTGCCCTACTTCATCAAACTCCAGATAGAGCTTCTTCCTGACACACCATCCATCATTCCAATTTCGAAAGTGTAACACGGCGAAGGTCACACACCAAGCCTGCCAACAGTTTGCCCTGTGAAAGGATACAAATAAAGAAAAAAATTTATCGTGAAATTTCCACCTGGTTGACTGCAGCCATCAAAATTTCATCTAAATATGCTTCAATGAACAAAAAGTAGAATTTTCATGGAAAAATGAGAAAAATTCATGGATGCCTTGCATATTGCGCGTCACAAGCACAACTACTGAAATTGGGTTGAACATAAAAAAAGAGCATCACTGAAAATGGATGCTGAAGGAGCGGAAAGGGAAAACTTAATGATATAGGACGAGGCATGAATACCCTATCCCAGGATGAATAGAACTGTCTGGTGATAGTACTGCGCGTCTATTATTAAATCTCATAAAGTGCAGCTTTTCATTTCATAAAGAACGTTATGTTTGGTATTTTACATACAATAATACATAAAGTTTTCATACCATTTTCATCCATGGTATTAAAGTGCAAACATCCTTGCAAAGGATACAAAAAGAACAGTCAATTCGTTCATGACTACTTCATAACTACAGATCGACGAGA
Source organism: Brachypalpus laphriformis (assembly GCA_945910035.1). NCBI lineage: Eukaryota > Metazoa > Arthropoda > Insecta > Diptera > Syrphidae > Brachypalpus > Brachypalpus laphriformis. The sequence continues at coordinate 45,646,270 of OX246756.1, forward strand.
ATATGACAGGTGACTGTGTACTGTGACCAAATGTAGCAGTATTCTGTTTTGAAGAATGGTATTCCTTTCAGTTGTTAAAGCTGTTCCAAGACGTTCAACAATAGTGCACACTCAGATTGCACACTATTTTTGACGATCAACATAGACGACTGAATCAATTCAAAACTCGGTAATGTTTCTTTTTTTTAACTCATAGCTCGCGTTGGTGGCCAAACGCTAGTGCGTGCGATTGTATGAAAACATAAGCGTTTTCCCTTAGCCTAGGCCTACCAACTCCTACTCACAACTCCCACGTGGTGACCGCTGGGTGTATCTTGATCCACGAAATGGGTAACCAATCCTGTTTACAGAATTTTTGGCGGCAGCAGACAAGAGAGACGGAAGAGTGCTTTCTCACTAGAGCACTTCTTCTTGCTCCAGACGGCAGCGGAAGAATCCCCTAGATAGTGGTGTCTACAGTTCCAGTTAGGTTGAACTTAGTGAACACCTTGCGAGAGCTGCTTCGACATATTCGGATCACAGGCCGGTAAGGAATTTCCAAGGTTAATCAGGCCCTTGGAATACAAATGGTGGTGGAGGAGCCCTTAATGGACCAGGGACAGCGCTCACACTCCCGTAGTGGACTACTGGCACCGGTGTACCCGGCCCCGCGTCCTAGGGGTATAACAAAAGGAACTGCCCCTCAAGGTTGGGAGTATTGCCATCGGCGTAACTTCCCTACCACGTAAAAGAAAACATTGGTTCAGAAACAACCACAAGCCTCGGATAAGGACGACAATTCGGCTCAAGGAAAAATTCGCTAATATAAGCCAGATATGTGCTCATGCCCCCAAGGAACAAAGGGACCCTGCCGCCACCAAAGATTGTTTCTACGAGCTCCTCGACAAAACATACGAGCAATGTCCTAAATACGACGTTAAAATCGTATTGGCCGATTTTAACGCCAAAATAGGAAAGGAGGACGTCTTTAGTAGGGCAGTCGGTAAGCATAGCCTACACGACACCACGTCTGATAACGGACTAAGGCTAATTGATTTCACTGTGGAGCGAAATGTCACCATAGCAAGCACATGGTTTCCTCATCTCGATATTCATAAGCAGACATGGCGGTCCAATGATCATATAACGATCAACCAAATTGATCATATTGCGATCGACGCAAGGCATGCCTCCAGTATTCTGGATATCCGGACCTTCCGAGCGGCCAACATAGACTCGAATCGCCTCGTTGTAGCCAAGGTATGAATGCGAATATCTCAAACTGAGCAACAGAGAAGAATCGCTGTGAGAAAATTTAACGTCGAAAAGCTACAATCACAAGAGACCGCCAGGGTCTTCGATAAACGCGTATCCCGAAATCTCTCAATCACCCCTATGCCGCCAGCATCAAGTGCCGAAGACCAGTGGCAATGCTGCTACCATGCCATCAGAAATGACACAACTGATATGTTGGGTTTCACCCGACGAACACCTCTAAACCGCTGGTTTGACAAAGAATGCCGACGATCGCATGCAGCGAAACTGGAGGCATATAAAGCGGCGTTGGAACGGAAGATAATAGCTGCTCGTGAGCTCTACAAGTAAAAGAGACGGTAAGAACATCGACTTCTCCAAAGGAAGAAGAAAGAGCATGAGGAGCGCGCGATCGAGAATATCGACAGTTTATACTCCAGGAACAATGCGCGGAAGTTTTACCAAAAGGTAAAAAGAACGTGTCAGAGAAGCAAAACCCGTACAGAAACCTGTAGAGATGAAATTGGAATCCTCGTAGTAGAATCACAGTCGGTGCTGAGAATATGGAAAGACTACTTCTGCAGACTGCACGTATGTATGGTATATAACAGCGACGAAGAACAACATCCCGCTGTCGGGAAGAATGAACCGGCATTCTGCATAGACGAAGATAGCCAAAGTTTCCGTCCACCTGATCAACGCGAAGTGAGGATAGCAATATCCAAACTGAAATCCAATAAGGCTTCTGGACCTGACGGCTTACTTTTCAAGGCAGCTGGTGATGAATTGGTAGAGTGCTTACACCAACTCATCTCTAAGATTTGGTCAGACGAGTGTAACATATGCCTGCTGAATGGAATCTCAGCATCGTTTGCCCGATCCACTTTCGATTGAATCAGTCACGATCCCCACCCAATGCCGTATTGATCACCATCTACCCACAAAAGGCTTGTAAGGTAGCAGTCACTTCCCAATGGCGACAGATGACCCTCTCAAACCATACTAGACTAGCGCTGGTAAAACACAATACCACGACTGCATATCATAATAGGGATTGATTGAGTCAATCGACTCTACTACTCTTATGCACTCTACCATCTACACGATGCACCTAGGAACTAAGGGTTCGATTGATATAGTCACCCTACCTAGCCAGACCAATTACTACATTGCCCATAGTTCGACTGCATAATTGCACAAAAGTTTGATCGAATCAGTCACCTCATTTACTCTTATGCACCCCACTACCACCACGGTCCACCTAGGTATGAAGGGTTCGATTGACGCAGTCACCCTACCTAGCCAACACCAAATGCATAGCAGTACCAAGAGTTCGATTGAATCAGTCACTCTAATACTCTTATGCAGCCCTACACCTTCACGGACACCCAGGCCGCACTGCCAGCCAAAACAAATTGCACAACAGTACAAAGGGTTCGATTGAATCAATCACCCCAATATTCGTTTTTACACTCTACCTTCCAGGTCCACCTTGACTTTAGGGTTGATTGAGCAGTCACCCTACTTAGCCACTATAGGTATATTAATTCTTAGTCATAACCCTCCTGAGAAAGGTAAAGGTTCCCGAGTACCCGGTGATTCCTCCGGTACAATCAACATGTGGTATCACAATGGGCCTAAAAGGTCTAAGTGTACCCTGACTCTGTCAGGTCGACCACTTTACCTAACCTAACCTAACCTTGCCCGATCCACAAGAAAGGAGACCCTCTCAACTGACCCAATTATAGAGGCATCAATCTCCTCAACATCACATATAAGATTTTTCTGCGATATTGTGTGAACAGCTTGATTGGCCCCTATACGTGCGGTTTCAGGCCAAGAAAGTCTACCACCGATCAAATCCTCACACTTCACAGATCCTGGAGAAAACCCAAATAAGTCCAAACCGATACTCATCATCTCTTTATCGATTTCGAGGCCGCTTATGACAGCATCTATAGAGAACAGCTTTATAATTAAAGATGCGGGCTCACGATTCATACCAGCAGGAAGAATCTCCAAAATGCGACCAAACTTTCCAGCGACAGCAGCTGTACTAGCCAACGAATGAGACTCCATCAGAGCGACCCACCCATTCAACCTGAGAATTAAACAACTCAATATCGAAGTAATTCGCCTGGTGGATGAACACCATAGGAAAAAATGGTCCGAACACCTGGAAAATTGCAACCTTAACGCAGGTGTCAAGAGATACTGGACTACCGTGAAATCTCTTTCCAATCCGACCAAAAGAAATGTCAACACAGCAATAACCTTCAACGAAACACCAGAAGATAATCCAAAGAGATGTGCTAAACTCTTCAACACACAATTCAATGAACACCCAACTAACAACAACTGAAACATTAGAGCAACTATAAAGAAACTCCACCATCTTCCCTTAACAGACGAGCAGCTCATCTTCACAGCCGATCAAGTCGCGGCCGTTATCCAAAAAGCAAAACCATCCAAGGCACTTGGTCCCGACGGACTCTCCATGCCGATGCTCAAGAAAATTGGCAGTACTCAAATACCTAACATTTGTGCTTAATCTTTCAACATTTACTAACCAAATCCCAGGGATCTGGAAATTAGGTAGAATAATACCACTGCCAAAACCAGTAAAACCAGCAGACCAAGGGAAATCTTACCGCCCGATCTCGCTCTTATCACCTGTCGCCAAAACCCTCGAAGCACTCCTCCTCCCACTTCTCACGGCCCACTTCTCGTCAGTGAGCCATCATTGCTTCTGCAAACTCCACAGCACAACATCGGCTCAAAATGCTATAACAATGCAGATCAGCAACGGTCTAAACCAGGCGAGACCTTGCCACAGGACGGTATTAGTGGCAAAAGCAATCGATACCGTAAGCCACGCAATATTGCTTTATAATATCCTGGTGTCAACGCTCCCTAACTTAAACGCTGGCTGTCAAACTACCTTTGTAGTCGACAAGCCGACGTAGAATTTAGAAAAACAAAATCAAAATATAGTAAGATGGAGCAAGGAGTCCCACAAGGTGGGGTCATCTCCCCCCTTCTATTTAACCACTGCATATCGAAGCTTCCCCCACCTCCCAATGGTGTTAACATAATCTCTTATGCTGATGATTGCACGGTACTCTCAACCGGACCAAACATCGACGAACTGTGTACAACTATAAATGCATACCTACACAACCTCGAACATTTCTTCAACGACCGAAATCTAACACTCTCAGCCGAGACATCAACCGCGACCCTTTTTACATCCTGGACCAAAGAAGTCAAAATCGACCTTGACATTACAGCAGCAGATCGACGAATACCAACGGTCACACACCCCAAGCTTCTTGGTGTCACCTTCGACAACATGCTCACCTTCTCAGCCCACGCCGCCAACATCAGGAATCGACTAAGCTCACGCAACAATGTCATTAAATCACTAGCGGGAAGCTCGTGGGGGAAGAATAAAGAGACGCTCTTGGCCACATGCAAAGCATTGGTAGATCTGTCCTGAACTACGCGGCACCCATTTGGACACCTCAGCTAAGTGATACTAATTGGAAAAACCTCCAAACATGTCATAACGCAGCCATGCGCACCATAACCGGTTGCCACCTGATGTCAGATGTCAATTTGGTCCTACTGCCAAAAGGAAAGAAGCCTCCAGGGGAACCATCATCCTATCGTCCAATATGCCTATTGGACACCATGGGAAAGATCCTTGAGAAGGTAATCTATAATAGATTACTCGCAGTAGCAGAAGAGAAAGGAGCCCTCTCAGATCACCAATTTGGCTTCAGAAGAGCACGATCTACTGTTGATGCCATAAGAGCGGTAGTTGATATCGCCAAAGGTGCCATCGAAGGCGAAAGATGGCTCTATGGCACAAACGAGTATTGTGCAGTAGTAACGCTGGACGTTAAAAACGCATTTAACTCTGCGGACTGGTCGTTTATTAGAAGGTCACTTGCCAGGATGGATACGCCATATTACCTGCTACGGATAGTGACGAACTACTTCAACAACACGAAGCTGAGATACAGCACCGATGAAGGGGTAAAATACTACAACGTAATTGCGGGAGTTCCACAGGGATCGGTTTTAGGGCCACTATTGTGGAACATCATGTACGACGGAGTCCTACGATTAACGCTACCTGGGGGAGTAACGATAATTGGATTCGCCGACGACATTGCAGTCGTGACAGTAGCTAAACAGATCCATGCAGTAGAATCAGCTACAAATGAAGCAATTGCCCGGATAAAAGATTGGCTAATATCCGCCGGACTAAAACTAGCTGACCATAAAACAGAAGCTGTTCTTATAACCAGCCGGAAAACCGTCGAATTTGCCAACTTTTAGGTTGGTAACCAAACCATCAGGTCGAAAGAGTCGGTTAAATACCTTGGAGTAATGCTGGACAACAAGCAACTGTTTAAAACGCATGTTGATTTTGTTACCAAAAAAGCATTGCAAATGCAGGGAGCTCTCTCGCGTATCATGTCTAACATCGGTGGAACTGGATACGTTAGAAGGATTCTACTCCCTAGAGTTATCACGTCAGTTCTGTTATATGCCGCTCCAATCTGGGCGGAGGCACTGAGGACGAAGGAGACCAAAAGGCGACTATCGTCATCATACAGACTCTGTGCGCTACGGACAATCAGCGGCTTTCGAACCATCTCTGACGAAGTTGCATTTGTCATAGCTGGAATGGTCCCCATCGATATTCGCGCAGATGAAATGCTGAGGATATATGGTATAACAGAAGAGCAATGAGTCACCACGACGCCACTGGTATCAAGGTGATAAAAATTGAAGAAGGGGCAGCGTCAGCAGCTATGCGGCAAACTCGTTGGGCTAATACAACAAAAGGCAGATGGACATATAAACTTATACCGACAATCCAAGACTGGATAAGTCGAAAGCATGGAGACTGCAACTACCATCTAACGCAGTTCCTGTCGGGCCACGGTGGCTACCGCAAATATCTACACCGATTTGGACATGACAACTCACCATCCTGCCCAGGTGAAGATGAAGATACGGAGCACGCAGTGTTTTACTGCACACGTTTCACGGCATGGAGAATTACTCTGCCAAGTCCGTCACTACTCCTCGACCATATGTTACAGTCGGAAGAGAATTGGATGGCAATATGTTCCTTCGTAACAACTCTACAAAAAGAGCTGCGGAGAATAGAAAAGCTAAGAAGAGCAGCTGAAGCAGCGGAAGAAGCTGACACAAGAAGCATAGCATAAATTGCTTACCAGTCCCGCGAAGTAATACCTAACGGCAGTCCCGCGGGGAGAGTGGTTGAAGTGTGTAGGGTGTGTGTTTAGTACCTAGGCGTATTCCTGGCATCGATTATTCAGGTTTGCGAATCGTGCATGCTAGTAGCACTCGGGCTATTAGTATCTATGAAGATTACACATCCCTGGCGCAATCAAAAAAAAAAAAACAAAAAACCTGATGTCAAATGAAGAAGCAAAAATGCTCCCAATCAGAGAACATAAGACCATGCTATCTAAGCAATTCCTAATGGCCTGACACCTGCCACAACATCCTAATATCATACTCACGACACTGGGAACCCCACCACGCAACATCCGCAAAAACATCACCACCTACAAGAATGACATCGCACTATACCAACACAACGACGACATCAATGACGCAAACTATAAAAGCTACATAAGCCAGCTGCACCAAACTGCAGTCTCCAACGCTCTGGCCAACTACCACACAAACGTCATTCTTGGTGGTCGCCCCCCTCTCTATAGCGAAACAGGAACGTCAGCTACCACGCTAAACCAGAACAACATTGGCTCAACTTCGCTCAGGCTGGTGTCGCAAACTCAAGGGCTACAAGGCACGCTTGGACCCTAACTTGGCAAACATCTGCCCTGATTGCAACAACGGCCCGCACGACGTACCACACCTCTTCAACTGTCCGGCCAACTCAACAACACTGACCCCCGAAGCACTCTCGAGCCGCCCAATCGACGTTGCTCTATTCTTGAGCCTGGAAACCTTAGACCACACAAACCGAAATTGAAAGTATATGTGTATGTGAAGCTGCTACAACAAGAACAACAGCTTTATGGAGCCATGTCTAGTTTTGACATACCTGCCAAACTTGTTCGTCTGTGCAGAATGGCAATGGAGAATGCTTCCTGCTCCATCAAGGTCGATAATGATCTCACCGAGACCTTTGATGTCAGGAAAGGTTTTTGGCCAAGGTGATGCGCTGTCATGTGACTTCTTTAATATTGTACTTGAACGGATTCTGCGGAACTCACAAGCCAACACCGGAGGCACAATCTATTACAAGTCTGTACAACTGCTTGCATACGCCGACGACATAGACATAATCGGAAGAACTCAGCGGGCTGTCACCGGTGCGTTTGCAAGCATTGAGGCGGAAGCGGCCAAAATGGGTTTAGCGATAAACGAGGACAAAACCAAGTGTATGTTGTCAACAAGAAGGGACAGCCAACACCGACGAATTGGACAGAAAGTCACAGTGGACAGCTATAACTTCGAGGTAGTAAGGGACGTTGTCTACCTTGGGTCTGCTATAAACTCGAAAAACAAGATCAGCGCAGAAATCAATCAAAGAATAACTCTTGTCAATCGCTGTTTTTTTGGGCTTATAAGGCATCTCAACAGTAAAGCCCTATCCCGAACAACTAAGGAGACTCTATATAAGACCCTGATCATTCCTGTCTGGCGCTGAAACATGGACTTTATTAAAAGCGGTTGAAGATATCCTTGATCGCTTTGAGAGAAAAATTCTTCCTAAGGTATTCGGTTCCGCTTCCACTGACGGGTTTTGAAGGAGAAGATTCAACAACGAACCATACGAGCTGTAAAGCAACATCGGCCTAGTCAAAAGACTGCGTATTGGACGTCTGCGATGGCTGGGACATGTAGAGCGAATGGACACCAACGCTCCGGTCCGGAGAGTCTTCGAATCCAACCAGGAGGGACGACGCAGTAGAGGACCTCCTCGCCGTAGGTGCCGCGCACAATTTCAAGGATACAACTTTGTGTGCGCAACTGGAGGTAATAAGCTAAAGACCGAACTAAAGAGAGGAGAGGCTTTTTGGTTGAGGCCCAGGTTCACCCTGAACTATAGCGCCACCTAAGAAAGTAAATATTAATTTCTTTAGAATGCCAAGACTTCCTCTCCAGGCCTTCTATGATATGTAAACTGCAAATAAAATCCACTTTACCCTATAAAATAAGGATTGAATAAGAAAACTAGATTACAAGATAAGAACAGTTCCCATTAAAGTTCTCTTTCTCTCTGTAATCATCAAAAACCCGCTTCCAAGGCAGCCAAATGAATGAAAGTGTTATAATTTCTGTATAACAACCACCCTAAGCAAAAGGCGGGCAGATGTCGTTGTGTGAATCCAATTAGGATGCCAGACCCTGAATTGTGAAATTATATCATAATTTGTAGCGAAATTATGCTTACGGACAACTCATTCAAAGTCCTCAACTCCTTCATCAAATTGCCGTCGTAAATTCAACGATTTCATTGCTGGGACCGAGGGAGACTTTTTTTTTTGTCTATTCACTTTCCACCCTTTACCCACCTGTGATGTGAGCATGGCTGCAATTAATTGTTCTGTCAGGGGTGAGCGGTGAATATCCCATAGATAGCACTGTGCCTCATTTTTGATTCTTACGCAACCAAAAACTCCCAACGATGCGCCTAAAAACGACCTTCACCTCTGATGCTGTACCTTGGAGTGGGACAATTAATTTATACCTTCCCCGTCCAAAAAAGGACAAAAAAATAAAATCAGTCGGTTAGCCCATCATCCGCTGGACTTAAAATTAGGTCATGAGTTCAATTGGAGTGAACACTGTCAGTGACAGTTATGACGGAAATAATGAAATTTCGCTGCCTATTTTTAGGTCGACTCTGTCCTCTACTCAAAATGGGGACAAGAAAGGCGGACACAGGACCTTCTCATTGATTTTCATCACACAGACAATAAGAATTGATATATCTTTTGCTCTTTGTCTCCTAGAATCTGATTAGTGTCATGACGCAGTGGTGACAGAATTATTGAAGCAATAACGCTCGAGTGTGAAGCATGAGAGGCTGACAGCCTGTCACTACAATAATGGGGACCACACTCATACATGCCTACTCCTTAGACCAGATGAAAGGAAAACGGGACATAAATTAACACTAGTAACTCGTGGCGAGTGACGCAATTGCTCCAGCTACGTCGTTCCTCGCCGTTTGTAAAATTTCTGTGCCACATTCGCAATATTCTCTAGGTTACATGTCCCTTTGTGTGAAGATAGGTGGTTGCCTGGTGCCGTCGAAGTAATGGGGTCAGCCGCTGCTGTTATTTGCTGCAGGATGACGGTGATGGGGAAATATTCTTTCTATTTGATGGGCTTCTTCAATTGGGGATGTTAGTATGGTAAAAAATGAAGACGAGGATTTATGGCTATGAGGGTATATGGGAAGGGTGGAAGGTTGGATGGGGGTCAGGTCTGTTTTTTTGTGTGAATTAACGTCACTTGTGTTTTGGAAGTTCAAATTGGTATTGAAGGGCTTTCAGTAGAACGGAGAAATGTGATTTGAAAGACATTTTCATTTCGCATTCATGTTTTAAGTGTCATTGGGGAAGAATTGGTAAGCACAATTTCTATCTAAAGGTCGGAAGAGGATTTTGGTTTGTAGAATCAGTAATGGAGGGAATAGCTCAATTCTTAGGGAATCATTTCTCTATATCTCTGATAAATCGAACGAAATCCTTGGTACCCTTATTTTCGACACACCATACGAAGTAATGTACCCTGTTAGGGAAGATTGACAAAGAAAGGTAGACTCTTTCCACAATGAAATTGCAATATTGAGAGCAACGAAAGTGCTGGCGTACAGGCCAAAAAAGGAGCAGAGCTCCCACAAAGTACCATAATTAATTACTTACTTACTTACTTATAGGGTAAACGACTAACAAAGGCCTCGTAGGAGCAGCATCTTCCGATAGGTGTTGGTCCGCTAAATAATGAGAAAGAGCCACTACAGCCGAACAACTTGCAGCTCTGTTAGTAAGTCCTACCTCCACCTCCTCGTGGTGCCATCTGGAAATTTCTCTGGAAATTGTCAACGGAAGAGGATGAATGGCGCCACAAAACAGGATAAGTGTCGGTTGGCCCAGCGAGCCGCAACCGTAAAAAAAAATCAATTGCTCCAAAACGAAAACTAACGGCTCGGATGCGGAAGGACATTTTGATGACGACCTTTGGCTATCGAACATGGACAACGATCAGATTCTGGAACGTTAAGACCCTCCTGGACTCACTCCAGGAAGGGCCATATAACGCCAGATTCCTCCAAATACGCACGCTATAAAATAGACATATTTGGGCTGAGCGAGATAAGATGGTTCGATGCTGGGGAATACATGTCCCCAACAGAAAGCACTGTCATTCTCTACTCTAGTAAACCAGCTGGAAGTGTATAGACGTCCGGAGTAGGACTGGTTCTAACTCCAGCAGCACGAGGAAGCCTCATATCTTAGATACCTCACAGTGACCGGATATTGACGGCTAAGCTTCACAGTAGAGCAAGAAAAATTACCATCATACAGTGTTATGCTCCTACCCAAGGCGCAACTGAGGATGAAAAGGACAACTTTTATAGCCAGTTAGGTGCCGTCTACAACCAAACGCCTAATGGGGACATCGTAATGGTGATGGGAGATCTCAACGCCAAGGTGGGTAGCAACAACTCCATGCTAAAGCACGTGATGGGAGTTCACGGCGTTGAAGACGGTAATGGTAACGGTGAGCGGTTTGTGGGCTTCTGCAATACCAAACGCTTAGCCATTTGAGGTACGCTGTTTAAGCATAACACCTGCCACAAGATCAGTTGGGTCTCTACTGACAGGCAGCGAACATCCAACCAGATCGACCACATTGCAATCAGTCGCCGGCCGCTTTAGAAGTTGTCTCTTGGAGGTCCGAAACAGATGTGGAGCTGATGTCGGACATAAACGAGATCACCATCTTATGGTAGCTCATTTACGCCTTCGTACTCCATCCGTCAATAGCGACCGCTTAAACTTACTTAACATCACCAGGTTTAATATCGACAGGCTCAAGGTTCCCCAAGTGCGTCAAAAGTTCAGGAACCACCTTCCCTTAGAAGCAGAAGTAATCAGCAGCACAATGCAGGAGAGCATGGATGGCCACTGGAATGCTGTGAAAAATGCTTTTACGGCCGGGGCACGCACCTATGTCGGTAAAAGGCAGAAAAACCATCGCACATGGCTATCTGCAGACACCTGGAGACGGATCGAGGAGCGTACAGCAATCAAGGCTCGGATTGCAGCGGCCTCAGCAGTAGAGAGAACCGAGCTTAAAGCCCAATACCGTGCGAAGAAGAAAGAAGTGCAGCGTAGTGTGAGACGTGACAAACGTCAGCACATCAACACACTGGCTTCAAGGGCTGAAGAAGCAGCGAGCAGGTGCGACAGTAGGACTGTTTATAGCATCACTAAGGAGCTGACTGGTGGCCGGAGCTCCAAACAACACCCTGTGAAGAGCCTAGACGGTAACCTTCTGATCTCGGATGAGGACCAGCTCATAGATGGAGAGAACATTTTGCTTCAGTGCTAAACCACTTAGACGATGGTGGTATGATCTTGAATTCGAATGAGCAGTTCGAAGCAACAAATTCCCGAATTCGCACCGTACCTCCCAGTAAAACCGAAATAACATCAGCAATCAAGTCCGGCTTGACGTGGGCGTGGCAAAATCGCATCATCACCTCCCCGTGGTGCCCGCTGGATACCTATCTGATAGTGAACTAACGATGAGCGTATGCTGAGTCTGATGATATATGTGTAGCGGGACACTCACACCTGCGTAAGCACATCTGGGTGAACTTCAGCGCACATATGTTTAACCGGACGAGGCATCTCTTGTTGACCTGATCGACTGAAATATGCGTCTCAGAAGTCTAGCAAGAGCTCCTCAGAAGGAAGACGTGCGGCCGATGAATTCTCTCGATCGAATCAACGGTGACGTCTACAGACCAGCGGATACCTTACCGGAGCTACTTCAACATATTTGGATCTGAGGTCTGTAAGGATTTTCAATACTACGTAAGGGTATTGAAAAAGAGATGGTGGTGGATAAACCCTTAATGGGCCAACGGCAGCGCTTATATCCCCGAAGTGGGTTACTGACATCGGTGTATCCGGCCCCTCGTCCTAGGGGTTGCAAAAAAAGGATCTGGTCCTCCAGGGTGGGGGTTGTGTCGTCGGGTTAACTTCCCTACCACGTAAAAAACTTTCGGTTACGAAGCAACCAACAGCCTCGGATACTGACGATTTCACTGTTGACGACCCAAGCAAACGTAAAAAGGACAACGATCTTCGTGTCTACATGTGGAATGTTAGGTCCCTCTACAAACCACGTGCAGCCGAACAACTTGCGGAGGCCCTAGAGTGTCTCAAAGCAGACATTACCGCCATCCAAGAAGTGCGATGGGATGGGCCGGGCAAAAGGAGTATGAAAAACTGTGACATCTACTACGGCGATTGCTACAGACAACAAGGACAGCGTCTATTCGGGTGTGGATTTGTCATTGGAGGCAGACTTAGGCAAGAAGTCTTGAGTTTCCGGCATGTGATCGAGCGCCTTATGACTATCCGTATCAAGGCTAAATTTGCCAACATTAGCCTAATATGCGTTCACGCCCCTCACGAGGAGAAGGACGACGCGACAAAGGACGACTTCTACCAGCTCTTGGACAAGACGTGTGAGCAATGCCCTTGCCACGACGTTAAAATTATCCTAGGTGATTTTAACGCAAAGCTAGGAAGAGAGAACGTCTTTGGTAGCGTGGTCGGAAAACACAGCCTGCACGACATCACATCCGGCAATGGACTCAGGCTAATTGACTTTGCGGCGGGGCGAAACTTTGTCGTAGCTAGTACGCGGTTCCCATGTCTCGACATTCACAAAGGAACATGGCTCTCCTTTGTTCGAAAAGCTGTCAACCAAATCGATCACATTGCGATCGACGCAAGGCACTCTTCCAGTATTCTGGGTGTCCGGACTTTCCGAGGAGCCAACGTGGACTCGGATCACTACCTAGTTGTAGCCAAGGTACGGATGCTGATATCCAGAACGGAGTGAAATCAACGAAATACTGTGAGGAAATTTAACGTCGGGCGGCTACAATCGCAAGAGACCGCCAGAACCTTTGCCGATCGTGTTTCTTCTAATCTCAATCTAAGTCCTATGCCGCCAGCAGCAAATGCGGAAGAAGAGTGGCAGCGTTGCCAACAAGCCATCAGAGATACCGCCTCTGATGTACTGGGTTTCTCTCGCCCACCACAACGAAACTCCTGGTTTGATGAGGAATGCCGGCAAGCACATGCAGCTAAACAAGAGGCGTACAAAACGGCGCTGCATAGAAGGACTAGAGCTGCTTACGAGCTCTACGTGCGCAGGAGAAAAGAGGAACATCGACTTCTCAGAAAGAAGAAAAAAGAGCATGAGAAGCGCTCGATCGAGGAAAGCGAGAGACTTTATTGCAGGAATGATGTTCGAAAATTTTACCAAAGGGTAAAGAGAACATGCCAGGGTTTCAAAGCCATAACAGAAGCCTGCAGGGACGAAAATGGTAACATAGTAGTGGAATCGCAGTCGGTGCTGAGGATATAGAAGGAACACTTCTGCAGACTGCTTAATGGCGATGATGACCAATATTCCGCTGTCAGGCAGAATGAGCCATTCAACAGTGACGATGGCAGTCAAGATTCCCGTCAACCCGATCAGAATGAAGTGAGGATAGCGATATCTAAACTCAAATCCAACAAAGCTGCTGGAGCCGACGGCCTTGCCGCTGAACTTTTCAAGGCAGGAGGAGATGAGTTGGTAAGGAGCATGCACCAGCTCATCTGTAAAATCTGGTCGGACGAAAGTATGCCCGATGAATGGAAACTAAGCATCGTTTGCCCGATCCTGAACAAAGGAGACCCTCTGAACTGCGCCAATTACAGAGGTATAAGTCTCCTCAACATCGCATATAAAATCCTGTCTGCCGTATTATGTGAACGCCTAAAACCGATCGTCAACAACCTGATAGGTCCTTATCAGTGCGGTTTCAGGCCGGGAAAGCCCACCATTGATCAAATATTCACATTACGGCAGATCTAGAAAAAAACCCATGAATATAAAATCGATACGCATCACCTCTTCATCGATTTCAAAGTTGCCTATGATAGCGTGTATAGAGACGAGTTATACAGAGCCATGTCTTGTCTTGGTATCCCTGCCAAGCTCGTCCGTTTGTGCAGAATGACGATGGAGAACTCTCGCTGCTCCATCAAAGTCGGTAAGAACATCACCGAACCGTTCGATGTCAGGAAAGGTCTTAGACAAGGTGACGCGCTATCATGCGATCTCTTTAATATAGTACTTGAGAGAATTGTACGAAACTCACAAGCCAACACCGGAGGTACAATCTTTTACAAGTCTGTACAACTACTCGCTTATGCCGATGACATTGACATAATCGGAAGAATTCAGCGGGCAGCCAATGGGGCATTTACGAGCATTGAGATCGAGGCAGCGAAGATGGTTCTAGCGGTCAATAAAAGCAAAACAAAATATATGCTGTCTACAAAAAAGAACACCCAACATCGGCGTCTTGGACAGAACGCCACAATAGACAGATATAGTTTTGAGGTAGTAAAGGATTTTGTCTACCTAGGCTCTATGGTGAACTCTGCAAATGACATCAGTAGGGAGATCACACGAAGAATTACTCTTGCCAATCGTTGTTTCTATGGGCTAAAACGGCAATTGAGTAGTAAAGCCCTATCTCGAACTACTAAGGTAACTCTTTATAAGACATTAATCATCCCAGTCCTGCTGTATGGCGCAGAGGCATGGGCTTCGATAAAACCGGATGAGGATGAACTTGGTTATTTCGAGAGAAAAGTTCTTCGAGCGATCTTTGGTCCTGTCTGCATAGACGGTGAGTGGAGGAGACGGTACAATGCCGAGCTATACGGCCTGTACAAGGACATCGACTTAGCCAAAAGAGTTCACATACAGCGACTAAGATGGCTGGGTCATTTAGAGCGGATGGAGCCCAACGTTCCCGCTAAGAAAGTCTTCGAATCCACCCCGGATGGACGACGCAGTAGAGGACGACCTCGCGGTAGGTGGTGCAAACAAGTGGAAGGGGGCCACAACCAACTTGGCGTGCGCAACTGAAGGCAGCTGGCTCGTAATCGTGCTAGCTGGAGAGGTTTGTTGGTTGAGGCCCAGGTCCACCCCGGACCATAGCGCCATCTAAGTAAGTAAGTAAGTAAGTAAGTAAGTTTTTCGTATATGTATATCTAAGATGCGTTCCAACGTCTTTAAAAGAAAAGAGGATAAGCTAATGGGTCTGAAATCCTTTGCGGATCCATGACCCCGCTTCCCAGCTTTCGGGATAGACACAACACGAACACGCCACCAGCTCAGGGGAACGTGGTTTAGGAGAATACAGCTTCTGTAGATCGGAACTAGCCAACGGGGCCAGCTGGTCCAATGTTTTTTGCAGCATAATCGGGAGAATGCCGTCAAGACCGGCCGATTTATAGGGAGAGAAGCTGTTAATAGCCCAGGAGGTGTTAACTGCCGTAATTGTTGTCTTAATGTCATTCCAGGAAGAAGATTGCGCTACCTGAACTACTGGTGGGAGGGCAATCTCATCACTACATCCTGGAAGGTGTGTTTGCATTAAAAGTTCCAGTGACTCGCTAGAGTAGTCCGTCCAAGTCCCATCCGGCCGTTTAGTAAACGACGGGCTAGAATGCTCCTTGGACAGAATTTTACTCAGCCTGGCAGAATCTTTTATGCTCTCAATGGACTGACAGTAGTCTTTCCAAGCAAGAGACTTGGCACTTTTAATGGATTTCTTGTATTCCTTCAGACAATCCTTATATGGTTGCCAGAACTTGTGTTTAAAGCAGACATTGAAGATCTCTCTAGTTATCTTCCTCAGATTAGATAGATCTTCGTTCCGCCAAGGGGGGAATTTTTTCTTGCTATATTTAATAGGACACGAAACCTTAAAAGCAGCACCAATGGCTGTTTCGAAGGTCCTGATTTTGGCGTCTAGTTCCTCGACTGATTTAATTTTTAAGTCGGGTATTCTATGAAGTTTTGATTTAATAACCTGACCAAACTTCTTCCAGTCAATTCTCTTAGGGTTTCTAAATGGCTTGGGAGCCTCAACCTCGAGGCACACATTGTAGAGAATCCATCTATGGTCGAAGAAGGACATTCGATCGGATACTCGCCAGTTAACTATCCTTAGGTTATTATTGTTGGTTTTGAGAGTGATGTCTGAAACTTGCTCCCACCCTCTGAAATTTTGCATACTCGGAAAAACAAAAGTTGGAGTGTTACCCACGTTACAAACGGAGAGGTTGGACATCACTAGAAAATCAAACAAGGACTCACTGCGTTCGTTGATTGTGGTGTATATAACTAGTTCTGTCTTGTCTTCATTTATCTGTATGCCCCAGTTTTTGAATCAGTTGGTTAGTACGTCTAGATGATTTACGAGTTCGGAGATCTCCTGTTCGAGAATTTCGTGCGAAGTAAGTATTACGCTGTCATCTGCGAAAGTCGCAATCATTGTGTTTCTTGTCTGAGGTGTAGGAATGTCGAATGTATATATAAGATATAATGAAGGTCCTCCAGCTTCTGCTTTAATAAGATTTGAGTGCTCGTCTTTGTGTTGTACGTAGAAGCAGCGGTCATTAATGTAGCTTTGAACGAGTAGGAAGAAGTAGGTTGGAAGTAGGAGTTGTAGTTTGTATGAAAGTCCCTTATGCCAAACTTTTTCAAAGCCCTTCGTAAGGTCAACCTAAAACATGGAATATTACTGCAATGGTATCACTTTTTCCAGATTCATATGACCAGACTTACCATCTCTTAGTTGACTTGTTGATACTAATGCCCACGGCAACACTATCCACACAACCCATCCGGCTGAGCTTTTACAAATTCCCAACGAACCCTCAATAAACTCTCAACTCAACGAAAGTGTCAAATCAATTCTCATTGATAAATAACACAACATTTTCCATGTGCTAAAATTCCCACCCCCAACAAAATTTTGTTGTCAGTTTTTGCCTTCGCACAATCTCGCACACCACTACATTACATATCAGAGAGAGAAAACCATGCGCAATCATGACTGAGAAAATTTCACGGGGTGTTTCAGTTCTTCTATAGTTTTTCACTGCCTGCTCTTTACATGCCTCCCATCTGGGAGAGAAAGTCAAAAGCAAAAGCTCCACTTCTGCTAGATTTTCCTTAGCGAAAAAAAAAAAAAAAACAAACCAAACAACCCTCAAAAAGAATGAAAATTCCTACCGACCGACCAATTTCTCAGTTGATGTCGAGATTTTAAACGGAACTGTTGCAAAAGAAACTTGAAAATACCCGAAACGGATGTGTCGACATTTTGCTTTTTCTACAAAACAAGGACATTTTCCCAGGAAATCCTAAATAAAAAGTCACCCTGTAAAGTGTTAAATTTAAATTTAAAACAAACACCATCACAAAAATGTAAAAGGAAACGAAAATTTCTAACGGAAAACCTAACAAATTATACGGAAAAAAAAAAGTTGAAAACCCCCCCTTAGATCGGAAAAAAGTAGAAAAGAAAATCTCGTCCTTATTTTATGTGTGTATATCTTTAGTTTATCAGTTTCTTCATTGTGGTTGGATTCGCCTTTTTTTCCATCGTCGCTGTATTCTCTTCTTTACATCTTTGGTACACATACTCAGACACCAACAAGGAGCGAGGAGAAGGAAAAAAATATCGAAAAGTAGGTGGACAAGAATATATCCTTTTTTAATTTTTATTTTTTTGTTATTTTTAAATGTCAATCGATAGAGGGTGCTACTACTACTACTACTATTGTTTGCGGGGCGCCGTGCCGTGTGAGAGGGGGGGCAATGGAGGGTGGTAAACAAAATCAAATTTTGACAGGAATTTCATTCGATATCGGAATATCCTTGGGGAATGCTTTTCACCAGGACCTATACCTCTATTCTCTTCAAAATTATACATTCTCTCAAGTTTTCTATTATCATCGCGTCCCGGATTTTTTTTTCTTCCCTTCTTCTGATGGTGATGGAGGGGTTTCCAAAATGAAAACATTAAAGCAACAACAATTTATGATACCAACCAAAAAAGGATATACCTCCTTAGAAAATGAAAGAAAAAGTCTGTAGGTACTCTAATAAATTTGGCAACGAAAAAAGGATATTTTAATCTCTCTTGCTTTGTATCCCGTACCGATGACGACTACGTTATCCTCGGTCATTCGGATTCAATTAGCAAGGATTTTTTTTTTTATTTCCCCGAAAAAAAAAATAACAGTACTGGGCCTCTAATTGAAATCCTTTTATTGTCAAAACGTGACGTACAGACGACGCTACTGCTGCTGGCCAGCGCGATACGGTGGTCGAATGTGTGTATTTATGTATTTATCCTGTTTATTCCGTTTTGACATGTTGTTTATGGTCTGCAGCTTTTTTTTTGTGTACTTTTCTCAATCCAGGCAAGAGTTTCTCATTCTCCTTGAAAGTAGTCAGAAATAGGGGTGGCGAAAACGGCTAAGGGTGGGTTGGAAAATTGAATAAAATTAAGATACCCAATTTTAGGCTCTTCTTACCCAGGGCAGCCAGGACTATAATTACTACCACTGTTATGTGACTGTGTGTGACGAGGAGTGTGTGTAATCGATTCAAGGATACACCTTCAAAATAAAAGGTAAAACATAAATTTTACGGCCTCAACTTATATGATGGGGGTTTCTTGGTTTACCTTTCAAATTATGCTTCGGATATGTGGTTGGTTATAAATCGAAGGAAGAAGGAAGGAAAATCAATTTCTTTTCGTGTGAAAGTTTTGAGTGATTGGAGTCAAATTAAGAAAAAAAAAAAAAAAAAACATAAATTCTATGTGAGAACCTATCAACATGTAAAGTGTTTTGTCGGTCAAGAGTATGGAGAACGACCTAGTGTTGCCATCATTTAGAATGCTGTATACATACGCCCTATACCATTTGCGTGTTTTAAATCTTTAAAATCTGTCTGTGCTCAGTCCGAGAGCACCTCAAATATAAAATATTTACTTATCATCCGTCTGTGGAAAACATCAACATAAAACTTTTATAAATAGAATTTTAAATTGATTTTTTTTTTCTTTTTATTTATATTTTGTTTTTATTTGTCGCCACATTTTATTAATTATTTTCTAAAACGAATTCTTTTTCCGTCTCTACGCATTTTTAGAATAACATACATACATATGTATGTCGATATATACTCTTTGTTTTTCATTTAAATATCTTAGAACGTTTTTTTAAATTATTGTGTGAACGTGTCAACTACCGGAAATATATTCCATTTCTACACTAAATAGTCTGAGTCTATTTATAAATTTGCATTGTTCATGTACTCGTACATATAAATGCTAAGCAAGTTTGGAAGCAAGTCTGTGGTTTTAAAAGAATTCAGTTCAGACTTAATACAAACTGAACAACACACAAAAGTCTGAGCAGCTAAGACTGTTGCAATGTAGTCCTCAAACCCTAAATGAAAGTCTATTGCTTGTCTAAGAACGCCTGCATACGAGCACTTCATTTCGTTCGAAAACTGGTCTCCGTATTTTTTTTTAGCATCGAACAGATAGAACTAGAAATGAGTCGTAAGTTTAGATTAGACAATTGGTGCTTTTTTTTTAACCTAGCTAACCAGAGGTTCATTATAACGACTACTATCCAGTAAATCTTTGTATTTAAAGAAAAAGATTTTTCTACTTGCTACCACCCCCGTATCCACAGTACGGCATGGTACGGCTGCGCATGTCCAAAGATCAATTGCGCATGTCCAGGAAAAGATATTCTCGCATGTCCAGATTTGATTGTATTTTTATTTCTTAAAAGTTTTTATAAAAGTGTTTCTTTAGTGTAGACAAACCTTAAGACATGAGCCTTTCAAATTTCAATACAAATCACACCGTGTCATCTGATCAGGCCTTAGGTGCGAGCAGTAAGCACGGGAATGAAATGTCAAATGTCAAAATGAGCGAAGTTTTTTTTTTTTCCCTGAGGGTAGGTGAAAAATCTTCCGTAGACACTATGAGAATAGCAAGCGCGTGCTCATAGTAGTGTCAGATTCTTACTGACTAAAAAAACACCACCCTTCGCAACTAAGTATTAACTTATCAAGCAATTTTTCTATCATGAAAGAAAAACGTTTGGCAGGTTTCTTTCCACTGAAAGATTCTGCATATTCCGCAATCTAGACGTGGTTTAATCATTATCTCGCCAAGTCGAAAGGTTTCGTCCTTTGTAGTCGGCGCAATAAATTGCTCTCATCCAAAATTTGTAGGACTGTATTGTTGACATGTCCGATTAGTCGGTTTCTATGCTTTCTCGCGAAGCTTCTAGTTTCAGCTTCGATTGTCGGAATTCCGAGATCCCTGTGGATATCGTCGTTTCTACTATACCACGGTGCTTGGACAATTTCTTCTTCTCTTCTTCCTTTTATCAGCGAGGCTATGATCCGAAAACAAGGGATCATAACCCTCCCACTTCACCGCATTTCTACTGGTCCGCCTGTGGGGTTCGCCTATTTGACCTCAGAAAATATCGGCAGGCCTGCCGATTTTGGATCATTCGGTTACTGAGGCCAATGAAATGCCGATGTCGTCGCATTTGTCTGATCCAGGCGTTTATAGGCCTGCCTTTCCTACATCGCGATGTCTTTGGACCGTGCATTGATATTGCCTTCTTAACAGGGTTCAAATGATCTCTTCTTTGAACGTGGCAATACCAACTGAGCCGGTCGCGCTCTATTTTTTGTACGATGGTCTCCTTGATGTGAAAGCTTCCACAGATCTTCGAACTTCTTATTCGATCAAGCTTGGTCACTCCTGCTGTCATGCGAAGCATCTTCATCTCAGCTGCCGTTAATTTACTCTCATACTTTTTGTACATCGTCCAACATTGTGAACCGTATGTGAGCGCTGGACGCACAACTGCGGTGTAAACCCTTCCTTTAAACTTAGGGGACATTTTTTTGTCACAGAAGATAGCCGAATTTTCTCGCCACTTTATCCACCCTACGCTTACACGATGATTGATGTCATCATCACAAGTTGCTTTGCTATTGATCATAGATCCCAGATATTTGAACTTTTCGCACTTGAGAAGCACTGTTCCATTCAAATAAATGTCTGGAATAGGCCTGAGTGGATCAGAGAACGGGCAGCACAAGAACTCTGTCTTTTTTGAACTAAAGCGATACCCATTTCCCTCAAGAGCGTCCACCCATACATCAAGTGCTCGTTGCAGGGATGTAGGATCCTCACTTATGATGGCTCCGTCGTCAGCAAAGAATAACTGATGTACCTTGGGGTCCATCACTTTACCTTCAAGCAGATAATCAAGGACTGTAATAAAGAGCAAAGGACTTAAAACGCTTCCCTGGTGCACCCCGACTTTAATTGGGAACTCTTCGGTTACTCCAGCGGAGCATCTTACTCTTGTCTTTGCTCCTTCGTACATGTCCATGATCATCTGTACATAGGTTTCTGGAACCCCTCGATGTCTTAGCCCCACCCATATCAGATCTCGTGGTTGTCTGTCGAATGCCTTTTCAAAGTCAACCAATACAATATGCAAATCCTTTAAGGAACCGCGATGTTTTTCCATTATGACCCTTATACTTTTGATTGCATCTGTGGTTGATTTACCCGAGACAAACCCGCACTGATCGGCAGATAGCCGTATTATTTTTCGCAGTCGGCCACCTAATACCCGCTCAACGATCTTCATGGTGTGTGACATCAGCTTGATCGAACGGTAGTTATCACAGTTTCGTGTATCACCCTTCCCTTTGTATACAGGGAGAAGGTAACTTTCCCTCCATTGATTCGGCATTGGATCACCTCTCACGAATTTGGAGATGAGAATTCTGAGCCATCTGAACCCGATGTCTCCCATCTTTTTCCAGAACTCAGAGGGTATCTCGTCTGGCCCAACCGCTTTTCGTTTTTTGGAGTATTTGACCGCCTCACTAACTTCTTCGACTGTAATGTCGGGTATTTCCTCACAGTTAGGGGTGGCTCTTGGAAAGTATAGCCGGGGAAACTGTTCATTTAAAAGCTCTTCACAATACTGCCGCCACCTCTGCAGAATTTTGTCGTCATCCACAAGAATCTGGCCATGAGCATTGCTAATGAACTTTAGCGAACGAATCTCCTGAGCATTCTTCCTTCTTTGGGCGGCTATTTTGAAGATAGTGGCGCTTTTGTTCATATTGTGTCTTCGCAGCTCATGGATAGCCTGGTTTGCATCAAAAACCGGGGAAAATATTTTCTCTAGCTCCCGATACAGGCCCTCCGTACTCTCTGCTTGAAGCTGGGCGCACTTCTTCTTCGCTTGTTTTCTTGCAGCATCTGTATTCCATTTCTATTTCCAGCTTGGACAATTTCTCTTAGCACTTTATTTTGAAAAGCTTGTAAAATATTTGCATTTGTTTTCTTGGTACAACCCCAAAGTTGTATACCATAGGTCCACACCGGCTTTAGCACTTGCTTGTATAAAAGCAGTTTGTTCTCAGTACTGAGCTGGGAATGCTTTCCGAGTAACCAGTACTGAATACTGAATACATTTCTCTATATTTGATTTCGAGTTCTTTTCATTTCATTTTCACGTGCGAATTCCATTTCAGTCTTTCGTCGAGTGTCATTCCCAGGTATTTGGCCTCGTTTGCAAAAGGTATTCGGGCCGAGTTTAGGAAAATTGGCAAGTCATTAGTTTCCTTGAAAGTAAAATTCACGTGAAAAGATTTAGATTCGTTTAGGGCGATCCGCCAGTCCTTCGTCTATTCATTTACTTTATTCAGTGCGTTTTGCTGTTTTGCAGTCGTTTCTTCGATTGTTTTACCTACTGCTAGGATAGCGGTGTCATCGACAAACGTAGCAAGGATAGTGCCATCTTCGTTCGGTATATCACGAGTATATAGCAAATAGAGAAGCGGCCCAAGAACGCTTCCTTGCGGTACGCCGACCGAAATTTCTTTGAGCTCAAGAGTATTCGACTCCATGTCTAACACGAAAGATTCTATTCCCGAGATATGATTCTAGGATATCATATAAGCATACAGGGAGCACTTGTCGTAGTTTGGATTTCAAGCCATCATGCCACCTTATCAAAGGCTTGCGAGACGTCAAGAAATACGCTTGAGCAAATCTTTTTTTCTTCAAATGCTTTCTCGATTACGTCAGTAATTCTATGCACCTGGTCAATCGTCGAATGCTTACTTCTGAACCCAAACTGGTGGTCAGGGTTAATATTATTTTCTTCTATAACCGGTTGGAGACGCCTTCCTCTCGAAAATTCTCGATATGATTGGAAGAAGCGAAATTGCTCTATGGTATTTTTTTTTTTTTTTTTTTAAAAAAAGGAAACCCAAATCCCAGAGCACTCAGACTCTCTCTGGTCCATTGTACTACCAGGCAGGACCCTTTCTTTGGTGCAGTGGTTGGAAAAACGTTGATGTAATTCGTTTTCCTTTATTTCCTTGGGTGGCTGATTATTGCTGTTCCCCGCTGGGGCTTGAACCTGCACACATCGATTAACGAGCAAACACACTACCCACTGCACCACTGCCACCCCCGCTCTATGGTATACGATTTTATCTCATTTGGCGGTTTTCCTGGTTTTAAAAAAGGACTTCCGCAACTTTCCATTGGCTTGGCATGTGTTTGAGTTTGAGTGCAGTATTTATAATATGGAGAAGCTTAATCAATGCCTTTCTAGATAAAACTTTGAGAATTTCTCCGGTAATCAAATCATAACCAGGAGATTTCTTAGGTTTTAGATTCTCGATCTCATGTTTGAGTTCCCTTAGCGTTGCACTTGTGAGCGTCAAGTCGTCAGATGGTAAATCCAGCCTATTGCGGTTGTCGTAAACCACTTGACCATCGTACGGTTTAAAGGTTTCTTCCAGATGGGCCGCAAAGACGTCCGCTTTTTCTTTATCTTCCCTCGCCCATTCATTTTGATTTAATTTGATTGAAGTGAATAATTGGAATCCTTTTTCGCTGTTAAACTTTCAAGGTAAGAGCCTATTGCACGATTCTTAAAATCCTTAATAGTCTTCTTCAACAAATTGCACAGACGATTCAAGTGTGCTTTATGTTGCGGAGCACGACTCTGTTGCCACTTTTTACGCGCTTTTCTTTTTTCCTTGACCAATTCTTTTATTTCCGGAGGATATCGCAAACCGTATCTGTCCGGCGTTTTCCTTGGATTGGGCGTATTATTCCAAGAGGCGAGCTGTACGATCTCAACGAAGCGATCAACTTCAACCACAAGTTCATAGGGTGTCGTAAGTGGAACGCTTAGTTCAACATTATCTTCAATTTCATTCCTAAAGCCTTCCCAGTTAGTTTTTCGACCAGTTAATTTCGCTGGCTCTAGGTTATAGACTAGTTTTTCGCTGATTGTTAAAATAACCGGGGAATGATCAGACGACAGATCGAAACTCTCTTTAACTTTTATTTGGTTGGCAGATAATCCTTTCACAACGAAAAAATCGAATAGGTCAGGCATTGATATACTATATATGGAGTGCTAGTGAAATGCCAGTTCCATTCAATCTCTGTCCAAAAAATGACGCCAACGTAGCTAGCCCTCTTGGTTCGAAGCGGAAAAATGTGGAAACAAAGTGACAACCAACTTGAATTTCTCCATAGACTGGTAGAGACACCTCTTGGGCTTGTGTGGATTTGCTAAGTAAAACGGTTTAAATTCAAATTGTTGAGGCATTGTTTGCAACAGATGTTACTTTGGAAATGTGCTAGTTCAAATAGTTACCGATAGATGGAACCAACAAAATTTGAATAAAAAATCGTTATATATGCATTTTGGTGGCCGATAAATTGCACAATCTTCTTCTTCTTCCTTTTATCAGCGAGGTTATGATCCGAAAACTAGGGATCACAACCCTCCCACTTCACCGCATTTCTACTGATCCGCATGTGGGGTTCGCCTATTTGTCCTCAGAAAATATCGGCAGGCCTGCCGATTTTGGATCACTCGGTTACTGAGGCCAATGAAATACCGATGTCGTCGCATTTGTCTGATCCAGGCGTTTATAGGCCTGCCTTTCCTACATCGCGATGTCTTTGGAACGTGCATTGATATTGCCTTTTTTACAGGGTTCAAATGATCTCTTCTCTGAACGTGGCAATACCAGCTGAGCCGGTCGCGCTCTAATTTTCGTACGATGGTTTCCTTGATGTGAAAGCTTCCACGGATCTTCGAACTTCTTATTCGATCAAGCTTGGTCACTCCTGCTGTCATGCGAAGCATCTTCATCTCAGCTGCCGTTAATTTACTCTCATACTTTTTGTACATCGTCCAACATTGTGAACCGTATGTGAGCGCTGGACGTACAACTGCGGTGTAGAGCCTTCCTTTCAACTTAGGGGGCATTTTTCTGTCACAGAAGATAGCGGAATTTTCTCGCCACTTCATCCACCCTACGCTTACACGATGATTGATGTCGTCATCACAAGTTGCTTTGCTATTGATCATAGATCCCAGATATTTGAACTTTTCGCACTTGGGAAGCACTGTTCCATTCAAATAAATGTCTGGAATAGGCCTGAGTGGATCAGAGAACGGGCAGCACAAGTACTCTGTCTTTTTTGAACTAATGCGATACCCATTTCCCTCCAAAACGTCCACCCACACATCAAGTGCTCGTTGCAGGGATGTAGGATCCTATGATGGCTCCATCGTCAGCAAATAATAACTGATGTACCTTGGGGTCCATCACTTTACCTTCAAGCAGATAATCAAGGACTGTAATAAAGAGCAAAGGACTTAAAACGCTTCCCTTGTGCACCCCGACTTTGATTGGGAACTCTTCGGTTACTCCAGCGGGGCATCTTAATCTTGTCTTTGCTCCTTCGTTCATGTCCATGATCATCTGTACATAGGTTTCTGGAACCCCTCGATGTCTTAGCGCCACCCATATCAGATCTCGTGGTTGTCTGTCGAATGCCTTTTCAAAGTCAACCAATACAATATGCAAATCCCTTAAGGAATCACGATGTTTTTCCATTATGATCCCTATACTTTGGATTGCATCTGTGGTTGATTTACCCGAGACAAACCCGCACTGATCGTCAGATAGCCGTATTATTTTTCGCAGTCGGCCACCTAATACACGCTCAACGATTTTCATGGTGTGTGACATCAGCTTGATCGAACGGTAGTTATCACAGTTTCGCGTATCACTCTTCCCTTTGTATACAGGGAGAAGGTAACTTTCCCTCCATTCATTCGGCATTGGATCACCTCTCACGAATTTGGAGATGAGAATTCTGAGCCATCTGAACCCGATGTCTCCCATCTTTTTCCAGAACTCAGAGGGTATCTCGTCTGGCCCAACCGCTTTTCGTTTTTTGGAGTATTTGACCGCCTCACTAACTTCTTCGACTGTAATGTCGGGTATTTGTTCACAGTTAGGGGTGGCTCTTGGAAAGTATAGCCGGGGAAACTGTTCATTTAAAAGCTCTTCACAATACTGCCGCCACCTCTGCAGAATTTTGTCGTCATCCACAAGAATCTGGCCATGAGCATTGCTAATGAACTTTAGCGAACGAATCTCCTGAGCATTCTTCCTTCTTTGGGCGGCTATTTTGAAGATAGTGGCGCTTTTGTTCATATTGTGTCTTCGCAGCTCATGGATAGCCTGGTTTGCATCAAAAACCGGGGAAAATATTTTCTCTAGCTCCCGATACAGGCCCTCCGTACTCTCTGCTTGAAGCTGGGCGCACTTCTTCTTCGCTTGTTTTCTTGCAGCATCTGTATTCCATTTCGAGGCGAGCTTTTTCGTCACTATTATTAGAGGGGCACTTTGACCAAGCTTTGAAAGCCGCTTTCTTCTCATTTATCACTTTCTTAGCTTCATCACTCCACCACCATGTTTCTTTGGCGTGTTGATGGTGGCCTTTTGAAGCTCCTAGCAGTGATTTGGCCTTCTTTAAGCAAGTTCGCTGTAGGGAATCCCACATATTTTGTGCTCTGCACTCTTCATCCTCAGCTCCTTTGATGGTGTGAGGGAGGTAATCTTTCATTACGAAAACAAAAGCCTCGCCTTTTTCTTTGTCCAGATTGTACCACTTGATTTTCTCAGAGACCCCTGTTTGTTTGCTTTTCTTTGGTGTTTTCATAAAAATTTCTATTAGCAGGAGACGGTGTTGACGAGCGATTGCCTCTCCCAGGATCACTTTGCAATCTTTTACCCGAGGCTTCATGAAACTGGCTACCCAATGGTAGTCAATCTGAGTTTCATCTCCACCACTGCTGTAAGTGATCAGGTGTCGGCTTTGTTTGATGAACATGGTATTTAACATGATAAGACCGTGTGATTTGCACATGCTTAGGATGTCTTCACCAGGAAGGTTCCTGGTGCCATATCCTAGTCCTCCATGGCAGTCTTCATAGTCTTCGTTTGATTTCCCGACATGTCCATTCAAATCTCCTCCCACAAACAGAAATTCTTCCTTTGGGATGTTCTTAAGGAGGTTGTGGAAATCTAGCCAAAATGCATCCTTATCTATCTGATTGCACCCATTGTGGGGAGCATATGCACTGACAATATTCCACACCTCTCCTTGTATTACTAGTTTGAGAGACATCAAACGGTCGCTGGACTTCGAAATGCTCAAGACGTTTCCAAGTAGCTCTGCCGCAAGGATGATACCGATTCCTTTCCTAGCCTTTTCCGTTCCGTAGTAGAACATCTTGTAATCTTTTGTCCTAACGTCCAAGAAACGCGCCCGATTCCCGGTGTTTTTCCATTTCGTCTCTTGGACACACAAGATGTCCACCCGCCTTCTATTCATCATCTCTTCCAGCTCGTAACTTCGACCGGTCATGCTTCCAACGTTCCAACTCGCGACCCTTAAATTGCGTCCAAACTGTTTCATTATGTTGCTAGCCCCCGGAATCCGTATAGCTCTGACCCGAACATTTCTGCTCGGTCCAGGATCAGTACCATGCACAGCAGTGGTAGTGCCTGGCGGGGTAGTGCCTTTCCTTTTTGCAAGTATTATCATAATGATACAGTTTTGCAATACAATTTTTGCACCATATTGCGATGGTGTTTGTTGTTTGACACGTGCATGCTCCTGTTTTAGTATTGTTTGATCTTTCTTTTATGACACCGGTGATCTCCAGTCGTGTCAACCCACGGACTCGCATGCACACTTGTGGGAGGGTTTTTATGGTAGTATATGTGTCGCTAGGCTCACTTGGGTGTTATATTGCCTAGATCTGATTTGTCCCTTTAGTCGCCTTTTACGACAAGCGCTAGTTGTTGGGGGGGCGCTGCAGTGATATTCTTAACCCGTCCCTGCACGGGGTGATAAATAAATTGCACAATATTCGTACATTTATTACGGATCAATTGTTTATGTGATATGCCGCATCGAACGAAATTTCAAACAAGTATGAGTTTCCATTTTTTTCCGCTCCGAACCAAGAGAGCTGGCGCTAATGTTGGCACCAACGTTAAGTTGGCTACTAGCAGTCCATATACATTAGGTCAATGAGGTCAGGTATTTTCGAAGTATCAGTTGGCCAGTAAGTTGGTTTACCCGTCGAATGGAAATCACAACTGCACTCCATACCTGCCCCATAGAGCATTCTACCTTTTTCGAGCTGTATCTTGAGCCCCAGAACGTATGTTTCGCATTAAAGTCGCCGCCGATGATAAAATTAGGTTTCAGCGATTCAAACAAGTTAGTAAAATCAGATTTTTCAGGCGCGGAACGCGGTGGACAGTAGATAGATGAGATTTTAAGAGTACGCTGACTATTTTTAACTCGAATCGTGCAAGGTTGCAAAGTTTGAAGTTCTATCTTTAGGTCTTCGGATTGTTCTATGCAGTCTTTAATAAATAAGGATGATCCGCCTCTCGCTTTTCCCGAAGGGTGACAAGCGTGGTAATCATTATAGCCTTTTATTTTTAAATGCGATTCCTTTTTAACGTGGGTTTCAGAAATCAAGCAAATATCAATATCTTTTTCACGCATGAATATTTCCAATTCGTCGAGTTTTTGCAAAAGTCCGTTTGCATTCCAAGTACATATTTTTAACATTCGTTTGTCATTCATATTCTAGTTGAAGTACGCGTTTTCTGAGAATTATTTTCAAGCTTGACCAGCCTATCGAGAATAATTTTATTTATTTTGCTTTGTTCTTCGAATTTCTTGAGAATAACCGACAAAACATGAGAGACAGGGTCCGTCGAAATTTCAAGGTTTTTTGGTTTTTCGGATGCCGCGGCCTGAGCGTAAGTCTGCACTCCTGCTATCCGAGGGTCAGTACCTGGCGGCTTTTTCGATATTAAAAATGAGCGAAGTGTCAAGCTGACCGCCATTAATTAAGGTTTTCTTTGTGCAATCGGTGTAATTGTTTGCCGTTCCGTAATTTTAGCTAAATGAATATGTATATTAAAAAAACACTAAAGCATGCCGAGGAAATTTAAAGCGAAAATCGCAAATCAGTCAAAATTGGAAACATTTTTCCCAAGCAGAAATGCAGAAGCCGACACGAATGCATGTTAAAGGGCACACTGTAAAATCTTTTTGCATATTTCTGTGGATAATCGCAAAATGGTGTTAGTCGATTTAGAGTCGGGATTTGAACAAGGCACCTTTGTTTCAGATATGCTTGTCTGTTCTTCGATCCACTCTCAACCAACGAGCGATCAAACTCCCATAACACCGACGCCGGCAATTGTGTCGGCATCAGCTATTGTATCTGCAACAATTCGATTCGAGAACATCTAGAATTGACAGAGGCTGTGCGTAGAGGACGGCCACCAATAGGCAGTCAGCAAGATTCACTGAGGTCTGTATTCTACAAAAGTGTTGACGTTGTTGTGAATGAGTTGACGGCGCGCTTCACAGAAAACAGTGATATCTTAATCGCCGCCTCATGTGTTCAGGAAATGGATTTTAAGTCCTTGCAACCTCTTTCCAAAATAATTAAGTTACCGGAAGAATGTGAAGTTTCTTCAGCGAAATCATATCTCGACAGACAAAAGCAGAAAGCAGAATGGCAAAACAAGTCAATTTTGCAAATTTTAAATTCAGTTAAAATCACTTCTCCACTCGTGTACCAAATGTTAGAGGCCGTTGAAACTATTGGCTGCAGCACACCCGTGAACGAAGCTTCATTTTCGTCTTTATCACGAGTTGGAACTATCAACCGAATGTCAATGTCCAGTCAGCGATTGCGAAACCTAACATTTCTAGCGTTTGAGTCTAATGAAGTACAGAGTGGGGTAAAATGATCATATTACGACAATTCGATGGTGCAAAAGATCGGAAGGTGCAATTATTTTAAAAATAAGTTTACATGACAAAAAAAACTAAAACAATTGAAGAAAACCAGATTTTAGAAATGTCCATTTTTTTTACTTTTCGCTATGCTGCGAGCGCATGTCCAGTACTTTCCAGCTGGTTACGGGGCTGCTTGCTACCGACATTAGTTGAGACCGATATGTATGTAAAATAGAATATCCCTGTAAGCAATACATACATTACATACATACATTTGCAATTGCCCACTAATCCCTTATTAGGGTCGCTGGGGTAGGATGCTCAGGTGGACCCTCTATCCTTCTCGATCCTCTGCCATTGACTCAAATTCATCAGGAGGACTCCCTAGACGGCTCCAGTAGAGATGCGTGACTTGATCCAACCATCTATTTCTAGACCTACCAAGGAGTCGCTTACTTGATGTCACGGAAATAATGGCACGTCTTGGAAGCTGGTCTGGGGACATACGCACCACTTGACCAAACCATCGAAGCATAGATCGTTCCGTTCGGAGAAGTAGCTGCTCAATAGTGAGCGCCTCGCGTACTCTTATGTTGCGCACTTGATCCCTACGAGTTATTCCAGCAACACCGCGAAGGAACATCATTTCGGCAGCTTGTATCTGTGATCTTATTCTTTCGGTCACTACCCAAATTTCATGACCATAGGCGAGAGTTGGAACATACACCGAATTAAAAATCGATAATTTAGCTTGAACACTAAGTTCTGCCTTCCTTATAAGAGATTGACCAATCTCTCTCAAAATTGATCCAGCCTGACCAATTCTACAGGATAACTTGGCATTGCACTTCCCATCACTCGTGAATAAGATCCCGAGGTACTTAAACTTATCCACCTGCTTCAGTGGGACTCCACTAACATGCAGAGTGCACTGAATGGGTTTTTTAGATACGACCGTTACTTCCGATTTGTTCACGTTGATCTTCATTCCAGTATCATCACAAACGCCTACAAACCTTTTGAGTGAGCGCTGAAGTTCGGTTTGAGAGGACCCAAGGATGACCAAATCATCCGATGACTAATCCTTAGGTCTCCCACTTTGAAACATTCCCCGCCACGGCTGCGCTGCAACATCCAATCCATATATACAATGAAGAGGAGAGGTGACAAAACGCACCCCTGGCGGAGTCCAACGCCCACAGTGAAAGGTATTGATTTAACACCGTTTATCCGAAAACAGCTTCTACAATTTGTATATAAAGACTGAGTCGCCCTTAACAGGGAACCATCAATCCCATACTCCTGCAGAACACTCCAGAGTTTGCCTCGAGGAACCCTATCATACGTTTTTTCCAAATCCACAAAACAAGTGTAGACAGGTTTGGTATACTCCCAGGCCTTCTCAAGAACCATTCTGAGAGTGAATAACTGGTCGGTTGTGCCCTACCGGGACGAAAACCGCACTGCTCATCCCCCAAACTGTCCTCAACCACAGCTTTCGAACGCATTTCTAGCACCTTAGCGAAGACTTTTCCAGGGAAACTTAAAAGGGATATACCCCTGTAGTTGGCGCAATCTCTGTTGTCCCCTTTTTAAAAAAGAGGAACTATCACCCCCTTTTGCCAATCACCAGGTGTTTCACCGCGTTCCCAGACCACTTTAATGACACACGAGAGCCATTGCACTCCCTCTTTACCTAAAGCCTTGAGCATTTCTGGTCAGATTTCATCCA
The DNA here is from genome assembly GCA_945910035.1 of Brachypalpus laphriformis. Classification (NCBI taxonomy): domain Eukaryota; kingdom Metazoa; phylum Arthropoda; class Insecta; order Diptera; family Syrphidae; genus Brachypalpus; species Brachypalpus laphriformis. Next base: position 45,678,672 of record OX246756.1, read on the forward strand.
CACCAGCAAATTTGTAAACCTTTAGCCATTTGATCGCCAACGTTACTTCCTCTACCGTAGGACTACTTTCCGCCCAACTCTCGACCATCTCGATTGAGCAATTCTGAAAAGTGCTCGCTCCATCTGCATAAGATGTCCTTCTCATTGGAAAGAAGTGTACCGTCTTTGGATTTAACTCCTTCAACGATATTCAACTTCTTTCCTCTAAGTCGGCGGATGGTCTGCCAGAACATCTTGTTTGCAGATCTGTGGTCACGTTTCAATTTTTCGTCAAACTCCTTCCAAACAGTTCCTTCTCTGTTTTCACAGCTAATTTGCAGGTTCTTCGCGCCTCAGTGCACCGATTTCGAGAATCGGAATTCCCCAAGTGAATCTACACCTTAAAGGCTCTCTTCTTCTCTCTGAAGGCTTCTTGAACTCCGGGCGTTTTAAACCAAGCAGTCCTTTTCTCACCACCAGCCGCCACACCAAGCCGCTTCACTGCACAAACATCTCCCGCAGAGGCAATAACCGCCGTTGAAAACAGTTGCCATTCTTCCTCTACATTTGATGGAACAGTTGGAATTCAGTCAAACCTTTCAGATATTTGCCGCGCAAATGTCTCCCGTATCTCATCGTCCTGTAACCTCTCCCATCGTATGTGTGTAACCATCCTTGGTTTACGCTTTGGTAGGGGAGGCACTCTCTCGTTAAGATACAATTTGCACAGCACTAAGTGATGATCAGTTGACAGTTCGGCCCCTCTCAATACGCGAACATCACAAACCATTCTCTTCAGACACGATGGTACCACAAAGAAATCGATCAGCGACTTCTGCTGAAGATTCTGACGGTACCATGTGTATTTGTGAATTTCTTTGTGCGAATAGATAATGTTCATGATGGATAAGCCATTTTCACAAGAAAAATCGAACAACCTCTCTCCGTTCGCGTTTTGATCAGGATCACCGTTCCTCCCAATCACACTCCCCTATGTCATAACATCTACACCCACATGGGCATTGAAGTCACCCATCTGGACAAAAGAATCCATATCTGCAACCTTTTCAAGGGCAGCATCAACTTCATCTAAGAAAGCTGCGTACTCGGACTGAAGGTTCGGTGCATACACCTGCACCAATGCCAGAGTTGATCTTTCAAGCTTGAGCTTTAAAATCGTAACTCTCCCTCCTAATGGTATCCACTCCAATACTCTGTCCGTCAATCTGGGACTTGTGAGTATACCCACTCCCGCCTGAGCAGACATTGAGGGTGGGACTCCTGGCAGAAAGAGCTTTCATCCATCCAAAAGGTCCACAGTTTTTGACCCTCTCTGCTTTGTTGAAGAGACGCCAACTATATCTAGTCGACTTTTAACAGCCTCCTCAACAAGCTCAAGGTCCTTCCCTGTGAGCGATGAAACGTTCCATGTGTCTATCCTAAGTCGATGCCGTTGTCGAAATTCAGAGAGTCCATCTGTGCCCCTATCAGAGCACAGCGCGCCCACCCCTTGACCTCAGGAAGCTCGTAGCCATTTCGGGTTTGACCCGGCCGACTGCCGAGCGGGACAGGCCGACCACCAGACGCTCGCATACTGACACCCTTCAGGCCTGGCTCCAAAGGATGCCCTGGCTTACCAGGCTTGGCAATATCCGAGGCCGGTCGGTAAATGGGCCATTCGGTGAATGGGCCCAAAACCAACTAGCATTGGATCATCGTTCGTATTATTGAAGACATACGGTCACAAATGCTTGAAAAAGTGGTCGAAAACTTTGTCTCTCGAATGACATTCATCAGATCCACCCGTGGTAGGCATATGCCCAAAGTTGTGTTTTACAATGAATTGTTGAATGTACCATATTCTCTCGATTGAACACAAATAAATGGCTATTTAATGAAATTACATGCGTTTTGTTCAAAATCAAAGCTAGTACTGGTTTAAAAAAAACACACATAAAGAGTGTGATGTTATATTCAATAATTGATGATTTAATCTGTGCCGATGGAGTTAAATCTTTCTTGGAGCAAGTATCATCAGATACCGAACCCAGTTTTGCTTAAATAATTACGAATTGCGCTTGGTCTTTAATAGCATCTAATAGATTCGATTTGTACTCTCGACCCTGATCCATGGCTTCTAATACCTTCTTTCGAAAACAGTGCCGATAGTATACCTTTAAATTTTAAATGATTCCTTGGTCCATAGATTGGAGTCTAGAAATTGTGTTCGCCGGAAAGAATGTCAATTTTATTGCCTTCAAATTCATTTGTGTCATTGGTGGATGGGCTTGACAGTTATCGAGAAAAAATAAAAAATGTCAGTCTTGACGCTGCAATTTAACATCTTCCTTGATTTTCCACTCCTGGAGAAGTTCGCTATTCATCCAAGAGCTCTTATTACTAAAATATTCCGCTGGAAGCGACCGAATCCCCTCGAAGCAACGTGGCTTTGCACTTTTTCTAATCGCTAAAAGTTTTAGTTTTTCATTACCTGTCATATTTGATTCTACCAATATGCTGATTCGTGGGCGCCGTGAAGTAAGTGGTTAGTGTGTCGAACCACTGCACGTGAGGTTCCAAGTTCAAATCCCAGAAAACACCAAAGGATTTTTCACGGTCCTACCACTCGCGACCGTCTAACAAACGTATTGTTGTCACGAAAAGGCTTTATCCCCGGTATTTATTTATTTTTTAATATGCTAATTCTAATCCTTGCTCTTTTTTCCTGCATGATACTTTTCTCGTTTGAAGATCAGTGTTTTTTGCGGAAGGCATTAAAAAACAGCCCCGTTTCGTGTACTGAAGACATAGTCTGGGCTATATCCGTCTGGTAACTTCGGGAGGGCAATCCGAATCCAGTTTTGGTACACTTCATCATCCATATGAGCGCCTTCCCTAAATAACGTTTCATTTGTTTAATGCCGTACTTAAAGCTTCATATCGTCCAAATCAGAAAACAAAATCATCTAAATTGTTCTTACCTGGATTTAAATTTGTCTAACCATCCGGTACTTCCTTTAAAGTTACGGGTATATTGGCCCAGAGATTCAGAAAAAAATGTTTAGCCTTTTATTTAACAGTAGACCCCGAAAGTGGCAAATTCCTTTTCCTTCTTATTTTAACCCATTTCAATATTGCCTTATCTATATCGCCAAAACTCAGCTGGCTTAAGATTTTTCTGGCTTATATTTGAATTGGTTTCTGCAAATTTTAAAAATCTGCTCTACATAGTTCTTTAGAACATCTTTTTTCTTTTCTCCCTTTTTCACTTGTCTCGCCTTGCGCTTCAACATTTCACACGATTCCATTCAACTTAACACTTTGCACAGATCAGCAGTACTTTATGTATTAGACATGTCACACGGTTGGGTTAGTTTAGGTTGGCTGTCCGCACGAGAGTGCAGACACACTTAGACCAGTGGAGGTCCTTTGTGACTTTTTTTTTTACAATGGACGCAACTGGTCCATTGTACTGCACTCCAACTCTGTTTTACCCATTTTATTGGAATTTCCTTGACTTTCGAAGAAAGCCAAGCAAGCACTTCAGTGATGAGGAGCTTACAGTATCAGCACTCACCACATCCGCACCGAAGATCTGCCACCTAATACGAGCAAAGGCCGGACACTCACAGAGATAATGTTTCGCGGTGTCGTCGCTCTCTCCACAAGCGTCGCAGATTGTAGTGTCGGGACCTGAGAAATCCTCCTCTGAGCCTTCTCTAGCAATCTCATCGGAGATCTCGTTCCCCAAGATCCCAGTGTGACCTGGGACCCAGATAAGAGACATAGTATTCAGCCTTGCGACCGAGCTCAAAGAGTTTTCGATTTCACGAACTACGAGTATTTTACAAGTGGTTTAAGGGTTAAGCAAGGCCTTAACCGCAGCCGGAATGTCACTACAGACACAAATGCTACGTCCCTTCCACCTGTTCTTCACAACATAGTTCATGGCCATTAGGATTGCAAAAGATTCCGCTTGGAAAACAGACGCATATTTGCCTAACGAGAAAAGAAGTCTAATGTTGTCGACTTCCACGAAGACCCCAGCGCCAGACCCTTGACTGGTTTTGGAACCATCCGTGAAAATACGACTACATTCCATTCCCGGCTCAGACTCTAACCGAAGCCAGTCCTGGACACAAGGAAAGTCGACTCTGAATTTGCGCATCAGCTGAAGTTATGGTGTCATTGCATCAGACGGCATATCCATAAGACCGGAGTCGTAAGATAAGTGTCGCACAAGCTCGTCAAAGTTCCAGTGTGGAGTATACCAAAAACCGCCCCGCCTAAGACGATCGATGGCTTTGATAATGCAAACCATGATATAAGTATCAAGGGGAGGTAAGTTCAGCAAAGCGTCTAGAGCAGAGCCAGGCGTACTCGGAAAAGCTCCCGTGCAGACGAGACAAGCCGTTCTTTGGAGTTTCGCGCAAAAGGCAACCACATATTTACGCGAGAGCCCCATCCACCAAACAACCGACACATATGCGAGGAATGGTCTTATCATAGCCGTGTAGATCCAGAGAACCTTATTCGGTGATAAGCCCCAAGTCTTGCCAAAAGCACCCTTACACTGCCAGAAGACTGAGAGCGTCTTGGATGTTTTCGACTCGACGTGTTTAGACCAATGAAGTTTCTTATCTAAAATCACTCCCAGATATTTGGCTTCATTGGAAATGCGAATGGTGACGCATTTTAGTACTGGCTGAGTCAGACCGGTCAAAATCCTCCTTGTCGTAAAAAGAACAACCTCAGTTTTAAGAGAGATCATGTCCAGCGCCGCCTGCGCGTTGGCTCAGACCGTCGCCAGGCATGGCCCGACAGAAAGTATGGCGACATCATCTGCATATGCCTGAGCGTAGACGTTAAAACTATTTAGAGTGTTCAACAGAGAGTCGACCACCATGCACCATAACAATGGAGACAAAACGCCACCTTGCGGACAGCCCCTGTTTACCCCTGTATTAACATATTGGCCACAATCCGCATCCACTACCAAAGTTCTATTCATTGGCATTGCTTTAATCCACAACACTAATGTTTCATCTACCCGGCAGAGTCGCACATGCAGTCAAAAGTCGCATTGTCAAAAGCACCCTCAATGTCGATGAAGACACCGATCGCGTATTCTTTCCTATCAAGCGCGCATTCAATTCTGGATTTCCCACGCTGATAGGCATGCTGCATCTCCGATAGTGGATGCAATTTCAAAGCAACATTGCGCATGTGAAATTCTACCAGTCTCTCCATACTTTTCAGTAAGAACGATGTCAAACTTATAGGTCTGAAACTCTTGGGGAGCGAATAGTCTTCCTTACCAATTTTCGGTATGAAAGCTACTCCTTTGTGATACCATGGATCAACCATTAGGCCACTCAGGGACTAACAAAACCAACCGGAGCTTTTGACAAAGCGATGAATGCATATGACGTCTAAAGACGCCAGATCGCCGAGGTCGTCAAGCCTAGATGGAACATTCTTTTATGCGACATGGCTGGACAAGTGCATAGGAGATGAAGCATGGTTTCCTCCTCCTCGTCCCTACAGCCAAGTCTTTTGGCGTGTTGGCCTAAGATAGTGTCCAATGAGAACACCGACAACGCAGCTGATCTGTGATCGCTTCAGTTTGACTAACTCGGCACTGCGTTTGCGGTCCAGTCTAGGACAGATCTGTCTCGAGATGTGGCACGTTGAGCCGTTTTTTCCATCTGAAGTTGGTCTTGCTGATAGCCTTCATCTTTAGTAGATGCTTACATGTAGGGAGGGTCATACCCAGGGCTTGCCTATCAGGCAGAATCCTTAGCGTAGTACCCTGTCTGACGAGTTCGTCCGCCCTGCAGTTTCCTGGAATGTCCCTGTGACCTTGCACCCAGCATAGGTGAATGTTGAACTGCTCTGTCATCTCCATAAGAGATGAACGGTAGTTTAAGGCAGTCTTTGAGGTGAAGGAGCACGATTTTAGGGACTCGATTGCCACTTGGCTGTCACTGAAAATGCTAATATCCCTGACAAATAGCACGTTACACGTCAGCCAAACACAAACTCGCTATATAGAGAATTTCGTTATAAAGAAGTTATATCAAAGTTTATTATATTCTCGAAATTTAAAATTTTCATGAAAACAATACTTTCCCTATGGCTGCAGATGCAAGTAAAAGTACACACTCTGGGATTTTCCAGTTACTCCATTCAGAATTGTATAATGCAGAGTTTTGTTCGTAATTTCATTTTTCGTTCCAAAAAGTATCTTCATCGAAGGAATTTAGTTCGTAGATTTTCCAACAAACATCTCCCTGATATTTCAAGGTAATTCTTTTATTAAAAACTGTTTCATACATTTTTTTTTTGTAAAGAAAAATATGCATAAATTATAATTTGCATCCATTCATTCTAACTGGTTAGAAAGTTAACTCAACTAAAATACCTCGCCCAATTAAAATAAAAAGCGTTTTAGTTCTTTTCAATTTCAATTCTTTTAAATATATTTTCCAGAAATTGTTCTCTGAAATTTAAACAGATAAACGTGTTCTGTGTTCCTATTTTTCTATAGAGCGATTTCCGAGAATCCTGTGTGTATGCAGGCATAACGAATTGGATTCTATTGAAAACCTATTGAAATGGTGTAGTGAAAACCAGAGGTTTTTGTTGAACTTTCAATCAAAGTTGTGAACCACAATTCTGTTATAGCGAACTACAGTTGACTATAATGAAAATGGTATACCACCTGCTTTAACCGAAATTGCAGATTTATCAACGAAAGGAAAATTAATGGAAATTGTTCTTTTGCTACAAAGGAACAAAGCGAATTCTGCAAAAGTGCTGTAGTTTCCGCAAAATGATACCCATCTCTTTTTGCTACTAATGAGATCGTGGTATTCGAAGGACAGCGGTCAATGTGTAATTAATCGAATACCATCGAAACTTTTTTTTTCAAGTGTAGGTGAAAATCTTCAACAAGACACTATGAGGGTCGACAGCGCGTGCTCATAGTAGTGTGGGATCTTTACCCACTAAAAAACTTCCCTTCAACACATACTTGTTTTTATTTTTACTACAACTAAGTATGCGACAGATCATGTAGCTTTCATTTCATGAAATAATGACGTTTCGCAGGTACCTTCCCATTAGAAGTTCGGACTATCTGTTTTTTTTTTTTTTTTTTTTTGCCTAAGGGGTGGTGGAAAACGTTACTGCTCACGAGAAACAGGCCCGCTCTATTTCAAGTAGTGTGGGACTTTCGACTCACTAAAAAACCACCTTAAACCCTTTTTCAACTTGACACCATCCACTCCGGAACTGCTTTTGCATTACTTCAGAGTGGTGTCGTTTTCTTTCCCCTGTCGGGGCCGGCTTTTTCATATTTGTCTCTTGCTTGCGGGTTAATTCTTTCTCGCCCGTAAGGCTTACCTCAGGCTTACATAAATCTCATGAGGGTGATTATTATGTCTTCCTCTCTCTTTTTGTTTTAAGCACTTTTTCTATAAAGCAACGTACTCGATTCCAGCTCTGGTCACTCATTTTCCGGGGTGTCACTATGTTTTCCGGGGTGATGACGCCGATTAGAAATTCTAGCGCCCCTCTTTCAGCTTCCCATCTGTTGCACTCGAAGAACGTGTGGTTTGCGTCGACCAGTTCTGAGTCGCCATATTGGCAAGCTGGTCTCCCTGTTTTGCCCATTCTGTGGAGGTAGGCGTTGAAATAACCGTGTCCGGTAAGAAATTGGGTAACATAATTTAATTTTTATTTACTTCCCCGTGTTTCCGTTCCTTCCATTCAGCAATGTTGCTGATCAGCCTCGCGGTCCATTGTCCTCTGCTTTCTGAGCTCCATCTCTCCTGCCACTTCTGTTTGGTGAGCTCCTTCGCCTCCTCAGTTGCCGCTTCCACTCCAATTTCCGCCTTTTTGTCGTAGACGTATTTCCTCTCTGCCGCAAGGAGGTCAATAGGGGTCACCCCCGCGACTATGAGGACGGCTGGTTCCGACACCGTTCGGTACGAACTTGCGACCCGTAGCGCTGCGCGCCTTTGTACTGCGGCCATTTGTTTCCTGTATTTCTCTTGTCGTATTGCGTCGGCCCATATCTCGCACCCATACAGGAGGATGGCGTGGGTGACTGTCATCAGGAGCTTTCTCTTGCTGGCTGTTGGGCATCCAACGTTTGCCATTAATCTGCTCCGTGTCATTGTGACCTTCGAAGCTCGTTCCGAGACAGATCTTATTTGGTGCCAGGAAGTGAGCTTCGTGTTTAGGGCCATCCCTATGTATTTCACCGCTTCCTTGCTGGTTGTTTCGTCAGACCCGACTTGGAAGTCGACAATAGTTGGAATCTTCTTCTTTGTCAAAAGGACTATCTCCGTCTTTTCTGTGGCCAAACCTAAGCCGTGTTCTTCCATCCAGAGATGCACCCGCCTCATCACCTGGTTGAGTTTTCTTTGCGCGTTCTCGGTGTCTCTTGACGTAATCACCGCGGCGATATCATCTGCATACCCTACCAGGAAGGTGTTTTCGGGCATTTCCATACGAAAGATGCCATCGTAGGAGATGTTCCAGAGATCGGCTCCCAGGATTGATCCCTGCCCTGCTCCAGCAGTTATTTCCTTTATTCGTGGTCCCTCTGTGGTGTTGTATAGCAGCTTCCGCTCCTTGATATTCCTTCATCATCCGCAAGAGATATTCGGGAATATCAAAAGTGCTTTCGAGGGCGTTCAGCTCCATCTGGCTGAATTGAAGGCATTTCGCACGTCCAGAGTTGCTGGCAATACGATTTTTCTTGAATAGTGGTTGCCCTGTTGATTCAATTGGACGGTCCTTACCACTTCTTCAATTGCTCCAATCGTAGAGTGGCCCTTTCTGAATCCGTGTTGTCTTTCGGATAAATCCTGCTTTCTGCACGGCTTCTGTAAGCCTTGGTCTTAGCAACTTTAGGAGTTCCCTGCGGTATCCAACATACACAGAGGCCTGTACGCTGATGGGGAATCCCGATCTCCTTTTCCTTTGCTGATCAGTACCAAACGCTGTAACTTCCAGCTGCTAGGGAAAACCCCTTCCTGAAGATAGCTATTGTATATGTTCAGCAGCAGCTGAGGACATATCTGGGCAATCGTCTTTAGCACCTATGCTGGTATTCGGTTTTGTAGTGTATTCGACGCGAGGATCAACTCTTCTTCACTGAACATCGGGATTTCTGGTCGTTGAACCGAAGAAGTGTCGGGAGGCCGAACACGATGCGCTGGGAAGAGTGTGTTCACTATAAACTCCATTCTTTCTTCGCCGAGGACAGGGCTAGCCATCTGTGTTCCCAGTTTTCGCATTACGACTTTGAAGCCTAGTCCCCAGGGGTTGCTGTTGACATTCCGGCGGAGATCCTCCCACTTTTGTTTTTTGCTCGAATTGATGGTCCTCTTAAGCTCGGATCTCATGGTTCTAAATTCTGCTAGAATGCCTTCCGTGCGTTCAGCTTGTCTTCTTCTACCCCGGGTGACTTTGCGTCTGAGATGTACGCATCTTCTTCGAAGCGCAGCTATCTCGTCGTTCCACCAGTACACCGGTTTCCTGTTTCTATTGGGGCCGCTTACTCGAGGGTATCGAGGCATCACATGCCAGCCGTATGAGTGGCATCGTGGCCTCAACTTTTGTTTCAGTAGCTCCCGCTGTTTCTAGGACCGCGCTTTTTCCTTCCTCGATTGCGGATGTGAGAAGCTCTTCGTTGAGTCCGCTAACGTTCCATCTCGGTGTTCGGCTTTGGTTTTGGTTCAGAACGCGTTGCCTTTCTCGTAGGTCAAAAACGATGTACTGGTGATCGCTGCCCGTATAGTCTTCGATAACTCTCCAGTTTTCAACCCTGGCGGATGTCAGTTCGGATGCGAAGGTTACGTCCGGGATAGTCTCTGCATAACCAGGCCTCCTAAATGTGGATATGTTGCCTATGCTCGCAGTGTTAAGCCCACGTCTTGTAGCCATCTCGAGAATTTGCTTTCCTCGTGAGTCTGTGGTCGGCATTCCCCACCCCTGTGCTCCGACTAGCTACGCAGTTTAGACGGGTTACTTATCGCGCCAAGTCTAAAGGTTTGGTTCTTTGTAGACGGCGTAGTTAATTTCTTTCATCCAAAACTTAGAGGACTGTAATATTTGCGTGACTTTCTAGTCGACTTTTATGCTTTCTCGCGTAGTTTTTGATTTCATCTTGATTGTTTTAATGTGGATGTGGAGATCTCTGTGGATACCGCTGTTTCTGACATACCATGGCGCATTAACAATGCCTCTTAGCACTTTATTTTCAAAAGTTTGTAAAATTTTAATATTACTTATTTTGGTACAACCCCAGAGTTGTACACCATATGTCCATACGGGCTTTAGCACTTGCTTATGTAAATGCAGTTTGTTCTCTATATTAAGCTTGGAATATTTTCCAAGTAACCAATACATTTCTCTATTTATTATCTAGTTCTTTGCGTTTTTTTCTTTACGTGCGTTTTCCACTTCAGCTTTGCATCAAGTGTCATTCCAAGATACTTAGCCTCGTTTGCAAACGAAATTAGAACCGAGTTTGAAAAGATCGGCAAATTATTTATTTTCTTATAAGTAAAATCTTCATGAACAGATTTGGTCTCTTTGAGTGCGATTCGCCAAACCTTTGTCCATTCATTTACCAAATGAATTCCTTTGACCCGAAACCCAAAGGAGACAGATCCTAAGGCGGTGACCAAGCGAGGCGAGTTCTTTTTTGCACTGTTCTGCTAGTCTTGAGGATGTAGTAGCAGATACTATAGGTTTGATAGCCGCCTGGCTGTCTATGAGGATGGCAATGGTATTTAGGGGTGTAGAGGTTTGCTTAAGTATGCGGCAGGCCTGACGTACAGCAAAAACTTCCGCCTGGATGACACTGCACGAATCAGGAAGCCGGTACGACCTGGAAATATTGAGGGAATCAGAGAGTCCATTTTTGAACCGTCGGTGAAAATTGTTGATTCGAACTCATTTATTAGTAGTTTCCCATTCCGCCCTGGTTGGGAATCTGACCGTGACGTCATTTCTAAAGTTCACTGTGGGAGTTATATACATAGTCGGTCAGATTAGCTACCAGATCCTGTGGTAGCATATTCAGGATACTGCTGTGACTATACGGATTGGTGCACCAGCATCCCGTTTCCCTTAGCCTGACCGCACTACATGATGATAGCTGCATAATGTGAAGATCGAGTGGTAAAAGGTGCAGAATAACGTTCAAGGCATTGGTTGGACATGTCCTCATGGCACCAGTTGCGCCTATAGCCGCAGTTCTTTGTACCCTGTTGATAAGTTTGATGTTTTAAGCTTTCCTTAGCGCAGGTCACTAGACTATAGGAAAGAATGGGACGCACCACTGCAGTGTACATCCATAAGACCATCTTCGGGCGAAGTCCCCACTTCTTGCCAAAGGTCTTGCTGCAGGCAGAGAACACAGTCCTTCTTTACCCGTTGCTCAATATTCCAGTTTAGTTTTGGATCAAGTACCACACCTAGGTACTTGGCACTGGAGGATAGGGAGAGTAGATGATTTTTTAGCCGTGGAAGCGTAAACGTCGGTATTTTGGTTTTAGTGGTAAAGGAGCAACAGTTCAGTTTTGCTTAGGTTGACGCTGAGTCCACATCCAGTGGCCCATGAGCTAATCTTGCCCAAGGCACCTTCCATAATCTCACTGATTACGGATGGAAACATCCCCGATACCAGTATTACCACGTCATCCGCATACGCGACAACCTTAACTCCATCCCTATCAAGTCTACACAAAATTTTATTCATGACCATAAGCCATAGAAGAGGAGACAAGACTGAATGTTGGAGCTGCTGTTGCCAAGATTCGATTGAATGATTCTAGTTTTTAGCATTGTTAGTATCCATTTGCTATTAAACTCTTCCACACCCAGTTGGATCAGAGCTTCCTGAATCGATTCCGTACTGACGTTATTGAAGGCATCTTCAATGTCTAAGAAGGTAGCAAGCATTGTTTGAAGTCGATTGTCTTTTCTATCGTTCGCACAACCTCGTGGAGCGCCGTCTCTGTCGATCGCTCTTTAGTGTACGCATGTTAAGATTTGGATAGAAAGGATTTATCTAGGGTATACGGTGTCGGAGATCTCGTAGACATCCTAGTTTTCCGTTATTCTGAGATTTGAAAATTCTTTCACTTTAACACTTTTATTGTTACAAGGTCCTAAAAGTGTTATTTTTAAGATCTGGTAACACGTCTTTCAGACAGGTTCCCAATTCTACTTTACGAGGCAATTCCTTAAATCTGGTTGCTTTACCCGATTTCAGTACAACCGCCTTTCGTAACTTTTACAATGTTGTTTTGTGTCGGTTATTCAATAGTTTACCAATTTCTATCAGATTGCTTACTAAGGATTGGCTTTTCTCCTTTGATCTAAAGAATATTGCTTCTCTCTTTAGTGTCCTTCAATGATATTTTGGTGTAATATTACATTCCTGCATCTGCATCCTGCATCTATAGAGTTTCCTGTGAAATGAGTGTCCATGAGAAGATTCTTGTTTCTTCTGGGAACATGGCCCAGTCTCCGCTAGGTTTCTGGATAAAGCTGGGAATGTGAGGAGATTTAGAAAATATTTTCCTAAGTCTACTTGAATTGTTTGTCTTTTCGATATTGCTACAGAATAAACTTCACGATTCTCGTTGAGTGAAAGAAGGTAACTTCAATTCCTTCTGCGCTGCTGCTTCATTTGTAGCAATTGGACTCAATGTACTTCTTATACTTCACTATGCTGTGTTACAATCCAGTGGAATATAGTTTCTGATCCACCAATTGACCTGGTTGGACACCTTTCCCGCACTTAACTTAGTGTAGTAAGCAGTCGATTTTGTCCATTTCTAGCTATGATGTTTCCAGTACGCAGATTGCTCGTACAAAGATATTCGGAGATAAGTTTTAATCGCTTGCATCCGAAAGGAAGAATTCATCAGACTTGAATTTTTTAATTTCGAAGTTATTCCACTTCATGCCATAAAAAGAAATCGTTTCCCACTTGACTACCGGGCAACTTTACTTTTGACAGATTAAACCCGGATATTAATATTTGAAGAGCCATAAGGAACCAAAAGTTAAATGAGTCCGTGCTGTCAATAAAAATGCACAATTTATCATCAGTCGCCGTGCATTTAGATGCGCATTTGAATAAGGAAATCATTAAATGAAAGATTAAGCATTGTCACGACTTGGTTGTAGTCAATCTAAAATTCATCTTATTACATGATTCTTATATGATTCGTCCGGCAGTCTAACTTTGTCGCAACTTCTTGACATCTGAGTGTATCTCTTCCACTTATTGAAACTGTGTCATTTAAGTTTTACGTAATTGCACCAGTTTTCCACACATGAAGGCCACCTAAAGTCTATAATCTTGAACTGAGGCACTTCAGTCGTGTAGAATTGAACCAACTACGTCGTACAACGACCTTAGTGGAGAGCCACCTCTCATTATGCTTCACATTTATCGATTGGGTTTCGCTCCTCTATGCTTCAACATCCGTCCGTCTACAACTGAACTAGGTGTAAATAATCACAATAATCACCAAATCGATATCAATTACCTACTTATGAGCCAGCCCGCCCCCCCCCCCCCCTCAAGGCGTAGATACTTTTTAAAGATGTCTTTCAATGCCATCAGCGTCGGTCGCCGGGTCGTCTTCTACTTAACTCATAATGCAATTTGCGGCGAAATTAAGTATTTTATTTCTGTCATCGTCACTATTTGTAAATAGGTCCTTTTTTTGAAATAAAAATACGTTACGGCAGCAGACAATGACAAATCAATAAATCACATGTACAATCAATTTCGCCAATAAACGCGCGGCCATCCAACAGTCACCATTAGCCTTCCATTCACCCGCACCTACCTCAATCGAAAAATATAGGCTTCCACCCCAGTGCGGAATTTTTCTCTTCACCAAAAAGGACAACACTGTCCTGCTCACAAGCGTGAGGAAAAAAAAGAACCTCTCACAGGAAGCCATAGTGACGACACGGTGAAAGTGTAGAGGAGAAAGCTCGCATAAAGCTTGATTGCTCTGCTTACCTATATATTTTTTATTTTTTTCCAGTCGAAGGATTCTCGGATATTAGGACGAATTTGTACTACTCTCTCTCGCGCGTTGTTTTCATTTTCTTCCTGTGTTAAAAGTTTTTTCCTGTTTTGTTTTGCTTTTTTCCGCCCATCCATACTTGTATCCTAGTTTTGGGTTGCGTTGCGCGCAGCGTCTCCGTAAAATTTTGAACTCTCCGCCTATGTGCTGGATGCTGGAGAGAGTATTGATCCTTGTTTTGGGTTGGGGTTACGATGAGGCAAACTATACGAGCCTAGCGTCTGCATGGTTACGTGTTCACATCTGCGTGGATAACAAAATGCCAATTCCATTTTTTTTTTGCTCTCCACTGCCTGATCCTTTTTCGTCCTCCTTTCGACTGCTGGTGTTTTGTGTATATTTTCTGTGTGTGTTTTTTCAATTTTGTGTTTTTCTCGATTTTCTTTCTCGTTTATGCCCGAAAGGCGAGAGACTTTTAGGCGACATCCATATCCTTTGGGGAGTCTTTACTCGTTTAGTCAAGTGGCGTGGGGGTTCTGACAGAGGGGGTGGGTTGTATGTATCCTTGATGGGGAGTGTGAATGGAAATGAATTTAAAGTTGTTTTGCGCTGCTTGGCGTACATATACGAATGGTGATAACTGTGTTTTATTAATTTTTTTTTGTTCGTTTGACCCTCGGAATGGGGGAGGCCCACGCCCATCTTCCCTTTTTCTGTGTTACGTGTTACGTCGTTATGGTAGTTTGTTGGTTGGTCAACGTATATGGTGTTGTGGATTGAAAAGGTTTGTTTTTGAAATCTGTGTTATGCGGTGGGTCAGGGGGCGTAACGGTCCATCAGATGATGTGTGGCTTAATTGAGGGATTGTTGTGGAAGATATTTTTATGACATCTCCTTCAGTTGATTAAAGGGCTTCATAATTCTTTTTTTGTGAGTGTTCAGTGTTGACCTTTGAGGTTGGCTATAAAACAGTCGAAATTTTCCAAGGATACGTTGCCGAAATCACAGATATTTTTTCTACTCGTATTTTTAATGAAATAACAAATCTCTGGTTCAGTGTGTTGGGGATGAGATAATTTTATGACAGCGCTCTTGATATTTTGCATTTTTATTGCCAACAAATGTCCTTGGAAAATAGTTGACAATTTGATGTAATTCGAGCAGCAGAAAAGCCATAACTTGTTTATGACTTTTGCAGATCTATATGGGAATGGATGTTTTGCTGTTTATGACATAACAAAACCAATAGATGGAGTTTAGCGATTTGTTGGTGCAAATGTGGCTCTGCCTGTGGGTATACTCTCAATTTGCTTAAGAATGGTTGGGAATTTAATGAAGCAAATGTGGTCATTTAATGTCGTATTTGCAGTCAGTGGCTAGCTTATGCCGTCAATAAAATAGTTAGTCCAACTTAATGTCGGGATATTGCCATAGTTTTCGAACATATCTATTGACCCGAATACCATAACAGCGACATCTATTTGCCGGTGACATAAAATTACAACAGTATGTTCTGAGAATGGAACCAGAGACATGTATATGTTTTTAGAGAAGAATATATCATTTTATATGTATATTTCAGGAAAAAAACTATATACAGGGTGGGCCAACTACAAGTTTCTTTTTAAAAGTGCAATAAAATGATCAAAATTAAATTTTTTCCATGTATTATGGCTTTATTAGTAAGAGCGAATATTCCCATTAAATATGGAATACAACGTCGTTCAAGTGGCTACCTCGGCTGGCCTCGCAGTAGCGCATTCTATCACCCCAATTTTCCAAGAGCTTGTTGATGGTTTAGGGCTGTAGCTCACGGATTGCTTGGATGATATTGACCTTAAGTGCTTGAATCGTTTCCGGATTGTTGGCATAACATCGGTCCTTCACGGTTCCCCACAAAAAAAAGTCCAAAGGGGTCAAATCGCAGCTCCGAGGCGGCCAATTGACATCGCCAAGACGGCTGATAACACGATTTGGGAATTTGGTGCGCAAAAGACCGATTGTGGCATGGGCTGTGTGGCATGGCGCGCAATCCTGCATAATCCGGGAGGTTGTCCAAATCCATGTCTTCAATTCCAGTAAAAAAAAAGTCGTTAACATGGCTCTGTAACGCCCATCGTTGACCGAAACGTTGTTCCCAGCCACATTTTCGAAGAAAAATGGTCCAATGATGCCACCACTTCACAATCCGCACCAAACTGTCACTCTCTGTGGATGCATTGGCTTCTTGGATGCGGCAATTTTGTTTGTTAACGTAGCCGCCGAGATGAAAATGTGCCTCGTCAGAAAAGATGATTTTTCGCCCAAAATCGTTGTCCAATTCAAGCTGCGCTAAGGCCCAAACTGCGAAGCGATAACGAAGCGGATGGCCGTGCGCTTTCAATTGCTGAATCAATTGGGCCTTGTAAGCGAATAATCCCAAATCTTTGTGCAGAATTCTCCTCAGGCTAGTGCGTGAAATGTTGAGCTGTTGAGATCGATGAAGAGTTGATGTTCGTGAATTGAGTCTCACACTCTCGGCTACAGCAGCCACATTCTCGTCTGTGCGCACCGTACGACGACGGGGACCATGAGTGTTATCCACTAGCATACCAGTCTCACGAGCTTTTTGCACAAACTCGCGTACAGCAGGCGCAGTGGGTGCTTCATTTCGGCCGAAACTTCTTTTCAAAAAACGCACTGTTTGGGCTACACAGCACTCACTTTGGAAATAAGTTTTCAATATTTCCCAATGTTGTTCAAGCGTAAAGCGACTCATTTCGTTGCGCGGAGGTATGATACTGACTTTCTGTCAAGATTTCGAGCGGAAAACAGCTGTCAGTGTCAAAATAACCTATGATTTAAAAAGAAATCACTAGATGGCCCACCCGTTATATCTGCAAAGGAGTTGGAATATGTATTAACTTCAGTCTCGCTGATATTTTACACATTCCTCACAAAAAACGGTGTGTTTTGGGCTCCATCTTGGAAAATGGCAATCAAAATGTAGTTTCTGATATTCTTTTTTTTGAGAATCACTCAGATACAGATATACAACGATCTCCGGAGGTCAAGCTCTTCGAAGAAGTGACTGCCAAGAGTCATCAGTCTTCTATTGAGCAAAACAAAGCAGGTGTCGAGCAGATTCTATTTCTTCTTTCTTCTTCTTCTGCTTCTTCTTCTTCCGTTTTTTTATTTTTATCAGCGTGGTTATGATCCGAAAATAATCGATCACAACCCTCCCACCTCACCGCATTTCTACTGATTCACCTGTGGGGTTCGCCTATTTGACCTCAGAAAATATCGGCAGGCCCGCCGATTTTACTGAGGCCAATGAAATGCCGATGTCGTCGCAATTGTGTGATCCAGGCATTTATAGGCCTGCTTTTCCTACATCGCGATGTCTTTGGAACGTGCATTGATAACAGGGTTCAAATGATCTCTTCTTTGAACGTGGCAATACCAGCTGAGCTGGTGCACTCTATCTTTTGTACGAAGGTCTCCTTGACGTGAAAGCTTCCACGCATCTTCGATCTTCTTATTCGATCAAGCTTTGTCACTCCTGCTGTCATGCGAAGCATCTTCATCTCAGCTGCCGTTAATTTACTCCCATACGTTTTGTACATCGTCCAACATTGTGAACCGTATGAGAGCGCTGGACGCACAACTGCGGTATAGAGCCTTCCTTTCAACTTAGGGGACATTTTTCTGTCACAGAAGATAGCGGCATTTTCTCACCACCAGGGATGTAGGATCCTATGATGGCTCCATCGTCAGCAAATAATAACTGATGTACCTTGGGGTCCATCACTTTACCTTCAAGCAGATAATCAAGGACTGTAATAAAGAGCAGAGGACTTAAGACGCTTCCCTGGTGCACCCCGACTTTGATTGGGAACTTTTCGGTTACTCCAGCGGGGCATCTTACTCTTTTCTTTGCTCCTTCGTACATTTCCATGATCATCTGTACATAGGTTTCTGGAACCCCTCGATGTCTTAGCCCCACCCATATCAGATCTCGTGGTTGTCTGTCGAATGCCTTTTCAAAGTCAACCAATACAATATGCAAATCCCTTAAGGATGTTTTTCGATTATGACCCTTATACTTTTGATTGCATCTGTGGTTGATTTACCCGAGACAAACCCGCATTGATCATCAGACAGCCGTATTATTTTTCGCAGTCGGCCACCTAATACCCGCTCAACGATCTGCATGGTGTGTGACATCAGCTTGATCGAACGATAGTTATCACAGTTTCGCGTATCACCCTTCCCTTTGTATACAGGGAGAAGGTAACTTTCCCTCCATTGATTCGGCATTGGGTCACCTCTCACAAATTTGGAGATGAGAATTCTGAGCCATCTGAACCCGATGTCTTCCATCTTTTTCCAGAACTCAGAGGGCATCTCGTTTGGCCCAACCGCTTTTCGTTTTTTGGAGTATTTGACCGCCTCACTAACTTCTTCGACTGTAATGTCGGATATTTCTTCACAGTTAGGGGTGGCTCTTGGAAAGTATAGCCGGGGAAATTGTTCATTTAAAAGCTCTGCACAATACTGCCGCCACCTCTGCAGAATTTTGTCGTCATCCACAAGAAGCTGGCCATGAGCATTGTTAAAGAACTTTAGGGAATGAATCTCCTGAGCATTCCTCCTTCTTTGGGCGGCTATTTTGAAGATGGTTGCGCTCTTGTTCATATTGTGTCTTCGCAGCTCCTGGATAGCCTGGTTTGCATCAGCAACCGGTACAGGCCCTCCGTACTCTTTGCTTGAAGCTGGGCGCACTTCTTCTTCGCTTTTTTCTTGCAACATCTGTATTCCATTTCGAGGCGAGCTTTTTCGTCACTATTATTAGAGGGGCACTTTGACCAAGCTTTGAAAGCCGCTTTCTTCTCATTTATCACCTTCTTAGCTTCATCACTCCACCACCAAGTTTCTATGGCGTGTTGATGGTGGCCTTTTGAAGCTCCTAGCAGTGATTTGGCCTTCTTTAAGTAAGTTCGTTGTAGGGAATCCCACATATTTTGTGCTCTGCACTCTTCATCCTCAGCTCCTTTGATGGTGTGAGGGAGGTAATCTTTCATTACGAAAACAAAAGCCTCACCTTTTACTTTGTACAGATTGTACCACTTGATTTGCTCAGAGACCCTTGTTTGTTTGCTTTTCTTCGGTGTTTTCATACAAATTTCTGTTAGCAGGAGACGGTGTTTTTCCATTTCGTCTCTTAGACACACAAGATATCCATCCGCCTTCTATTCATCATCTCTTCCAGCTCGTAACTTCGTCCGGTCATGCTTCCAACGTTCCAACACGCGACCCTCAAATTTCTTCCAAACTGTTTCATTATTTTGCTAGCCCCCGGAATCCGTATAGCTCTGACCCGAACATTTCTGCTCGGTCCAGGATCAGTCCCATGCACAGCAGTGGTAGTGCCTGGCGGGGTAGTGCCTCTCCTTTTAGCAAGTATTACCATAATGATACAGTTTTGCAATATTACCATATTGCGATGGTGTTTGTTGTTTGACATGTGCATGCTCTTGTTTTAGTATTGTTTGATCTTTCTTCTATGACACCGGTGATCTCCAGTCGTGTTAACCCATGGACTCGCATGCACACTTGTGGGAGGATTTTTAAGGTAGTATGTATGTCGCTAGGCTCACTTGGGTGTTATATTGCCTAGATCTGATTTGTCCCCTTAGTCGCCTTTTACGACAGGCGCTAGTTGTTGGGGGGGCGCTGCAGTGATATTCTTAACCCGTCCCTGCACGGGGAATCGGCTGGAATACCATCAGGTATTACATACCTTATTTTGCATGGCTCTTCTTCGCTGAACAACGGAACTTCACTTTGTTGATGAGGGGAGACCTCCTGCTCCCTAAGAGCGTGGGTCGGAAAGAGTGTGCTGACGATATTTTCCAACGATTTGACGAGTTTTAGCCCGATATAACACCTTAACAAGTTGAACCTGTGCCAGGAAAAGGACTGTCGATTATGCCTAGAGGAGGATGAAACTTTCGAACCCATTCTCTGTGAATGACCGTCACAAGGAGATACTTACTTTAGTGGAACTGAAATACTTCGCTACTAAATACGCACTCACTTTCATAAGGGAGATAGTAGTTCTTTTAGTCTAATTCCAACCTCCGATGCAATAGATCTTTAAGGTCGCAGTGTCGTTGCCACGCGGCCATGGGTTGTACAAAAGGAAAAAAAAAATTGTCCGAAAGGCTTTTAAATCGTCGGCGGATAGTAAACACATGAAATTTTGTAAATATGATGGAATTTCGTTCTTCTTCTTCCTTTTATCAGCGAGGTTATGATCTGAAAACAAGGGTCACAACCCTCCCACTTCACCGCATTTCTACTGATTCGCCTGCGGGGTTCGCCTGGAATTTCGTTAATAAAAAGAACAAACGGTAAGGGTCCAATGTGGCTGCTTTGTGGAACATCAGACTTAACTTCAACAGGTCGATTTAAAAAAAATTTAAGTGAAACCCAATACTTTCGAGCCTATGGATCGAAATTCTATTTCATTCTGTCAGAAGCATTAGCGAAATCTATGAAGACACTATCAGTCTGTCACTCAATTGCAAAAGTTTTAATGAACTTGACACATATAATTGCTAAGTTTGTGGTTGTGGATTTGCCAGAGACAAATACATGCTGAGAGTTAGATATGATTTGTTTATCAAAGAAATTAAGTTTATCACATACATACAAGTTTCTCAAAAACGTTGGGGATGACAGAGAGCTTGCATATTGGTAGAACAGTATTTTTTTCATAGCAGCCCTCAATGAATTCAATAGGAATTCCTATCGAAATCTTTTGAACAATTGCAATTTACTTTTTCCTGCCAAACTAATTGTTTTAGGGTTCGTTAGAAACACTGGATATTCGAAATTTCGTATTACTTGGTTGGAAGAAAGGACGAGTTAAATACCAACCCAACTTTACGAAGATAGAAAATCTATTTGAAAAGTTTAATTTGTATTACCCAGACTGACGGTCTGCCAACAAATTTAATCGAAACCAACTGATTCCACGTATTTTATTTCCATACAGACAATAGAAACGAAAATACTAATTTAAATTTATTTATGTTTGAAAATACCCCCGCAAACAAGACGAATTGATTTCACGAAGCGTTTTACGATATTCCACAATAAACACCCAAACAAGCACACTGGCAATGCAAACATCGAAATTAATTTGTGCGGATCGCTATAGTATCGGAATCGGACGGCATCGTCAATAATAAATCACGACCGTGATATTGAAAGTAGTTGAGGTATTCAGACGGTAGCCGGTAGTAGGGTCCTATTGCCTAACAAGACGAACTATTGCTCAAGCTGGGTGGTGGCCGTAGCCGGTCGACACTACAGCTCTGCCATGATGAAAATTAATGACGACTATTAACGTGCAAAATGGCTAATTAAGTGTTTTATTCTCTAAATTCATTTTATTGTGTACGAATTTCTAAAATTAAATTCCCAACACATTGTAGGAAGTGTTACCATCGCGCCTTGGTGTGGCGCATCCAAGTATCGTGATTTATTGAATTTAATTTTAGATACATTCGGACAAAGTTTCGAAATATCAATGAGTTGACTCAAAAGTGTGCTGAAGTACAATTGAAAATAATCAACCATTCAGATAGTTTTTTCGTTGAGATTTATGAATCAGGTACTTGACCTCTTAGTGCGGTTGGCATCTGTTTGTTGCGCGTTAGATGGTGAACCAATGCAGTCATACCAATGCAGCTGTGCAGCCACTTCTGAATGAGTATCTCTCTGAAGTGTGGGATATGATGCAAGTTTTTGCCGCCGCGCTGTACGCTGGCTGAGCAGAATAGAAGTCTAATTTATTACAAATGTCATAGTGGCAGGCAACAGGTTAGAAATTCTGATTGGCAAAGAGCCTTCAGTAGCCATGTGGTCAAGCGGGCAAGGCCAGTTGAATTTTTTGAAAATATTCCCAATTGATACGTAAAGAGCGTGTGGAATGTAGTTCATGAGCGGATTTTTTTTTGCAATTAAATCGGTTATGTTGAGAATAAAATTTGCATTTGGAGCAGAGTTCATTTATTGAGGATTAAGATTAATTTAGTCACATCTATGTCAATGAAAGCGAGTGTAATTCGTTATACGGGGAAAAATAGCATAATTTAGCATTCAATATGTAATGATCTTACCGGTATGATACTAATGAACGGAGAACCAAGGCCTCTCCTTCAAATGGAATGAACACGAAACTGTGATGAATAATATTGTATGCACTGCATATGGATGCATTACAAGTACGAGTTTGTGAAGTTTGTACATAATCATTCGAACACCCCTTATTCTGTCATCTGTAGAACACTGCAACTTGACAGATTCACTGCTTTCTTCATTAGGTATGTATTATATGTATCTAGTTAGGTTTATCACTGCTCACGTAAGACTACCAGTTGGGTCCGCTGTCAAGAGAGGAGCGACGTTTAGAACCACTCAGATAGCGATATGAATCTCTGGTTTCAGATACCGTGAAGAAGTAACTGCCGAGAGTCCTCATCCTTCTACTACAAAGAGTAGGACATTCACACAGCAGGTGATGGACAAATGTATTTTCTTTCTCGTCCCTGTAGCTTCCGCAGTAGTTGTTGTGAAGTGACAATAGTGACGATTCATATGAATAACAATGCCAGAGGCGACCCACTAACCCTAGGCACAGAAATGGATCTCTTCTTGTTATAGACCGGCCTCAAGATTCTTCCCGTAATCAATGTGCTTGTTGGCTCTACTAGTGGCTACCTCGTGGCTCCATCACAAAGGGGAGATTCTGCGAAGTATGCACCACTGACACCCTTTCTTGCAAGGTCATCTACTCTTTAATTACCTGCGATATCCATATGCCTCCGTACCCAACATAGGGTCATAGCATTGGTTCTTGATATCTCATTTAGATGCCGCTTGCGGATTTTTGTAGACTTTGATCCGATTACTGTAGAATCCAGAGCTTTAACAGCTTCCTGACTGCAAATGTAAATGTAGTAAATGCCTTTCTGACGATATCGTCTCTAAGCCTTCTGGGGTTAAAATTACTAGTACAAAACAGTAAAAAATCTAAACTTAGCATGGCTTTGCCGTCTGCCTGGTTGATTTATTAATATTCACAAGTAAAAATAAAATAGTAATTTTAACTTCCATAGTAAACTACACAAAATAAAACGAATAGTTTGTTAAAAGCTTTCATTTATAATTTGCTGTCGATACGTTAGAGCAATTTTGCAATACCGGTAAAGTGTGCTTACATCCGCTTCATTAAGGAGGGAAACCATTTGCATCTCCGTCAAGACGTCATATCCAAATACATGCCTTCTTGTTTCTCGTAGGATTGGGCATCTTCCCATAAAATGGAATACATCTTCTCTCTCCACTAAGTTACACATGTTCCATAAAATAGGCAAGTTCTCCCTATGGGGTACGTAGTTCAAGTTCAGGAGTTCACCACGCAGTCTCAGTATCATCGTTATTTCTTCTACCTTGTAATTATCACGGAAATAATTGTTACTCTGCAAGTTGTGGTTGAGCTTACTGTAGATTGCCCTATGTACTGATCCAGCTGCCTCCTCAGCATATCTCGCTCTAGCCTGTTCGTCTAACTTTATAATGAGCTCGTAGAATTTGGTGTCCCAGTTTCTCATGTTGTCCTCTCACAGCTCCATCCCATATCCATCAGTCAGATCCAGCCATTCCCTGTACCAACCAGTTTTTGTTTGGACAGCATTCGGAACTGCTTTTCTTAAGAGACCGTGGGCTGGCATGTTTAGAGCTCTTAATACATAGTCTACCTGTAGCTTGAATGTCTTAATAAATAAAGGCGATAAGCCTGTTTCGAGCATAAGCATGTAGTTAGGTGTATTCGGTGGAAGGCGGAATATTCTTTTCACATAAAATCTTAGTAGCTTCTCCACCGTTTCGTACCGCCTTCCGCCCCATACTTGCGCCGGATATAACAGGATCGACGCGGACACAGCTTCAAAAACCCTGAATTTGCTGCTATGATTAATATATTTGCTGTTGAAACAATTTTTCCCAGCTACATTGATGGCCGTTTTAGATTTTATTAATTTTTCCTTGAGAGCCGTTCCATGCTCATATTTTTAGTTATGTAAACCCCGAGATACTTGCACTCCTTAACAATTTCGAATGATTCCTCATCAATGCGCCATTTTTTGTTGGAACAATTTCGGCAACCACCTTCCTTGAAAAACATAATTTTGGACTTGTTGACCACTAGCTTTCATAATTTGGTGTACTCATGCAAACGATTGATCATGAGTTGTAAGGAATCCGGGGAGTATGCCAACAGAACAACATCGTCCGCAAACAAAAGGGCTTTGACGAGCACACCCGCATATTCCACACCTCCTGGCAAACAGTTAGTCAGGTCATGAATGAACAGAGCAAATAAATTTGGGCTCAGCGCACATCCCCGTCGTACTCCTGAGTGCGTTTGGAACCATGCCGATAGAACATCTTTTTTTTTTTTATTTTTTTTTATATAGATTTCCTATTAGCCTTCCAAATTTCAGCAACATTCCCAAAGAGTAGAGCTTATAAAATAGGGCAGTTCTGTCCACCGAGTCGAAGGCTGCCTTAAAATCAATAAAGAAGGCGTATAACTCCTTGCCTTGCGGAAGAAATTACTTTGCAATGCTGCTTAGTACAAATATAATATATTTTTTTATATATTATGGTCTCTATGGTAGAGTACCCTGATCTAAAACCCACCTGGAACTCATTCAGTAGGTTATTGGCTCCTATCCACGCATTTAATCGTTTTTGAAGTATCGCCGTAAACAATTTGTATGATGCATTCAAAAAGGAAATACCCCGATAATTCCCTGGATCCAATTTACAGCCCTTTTTGTGGATAGGGAAAATTAATGCCCCCTTAAATCGCAGCGGGATACATCCGAACTCCAAAATATTATTCAACAAGCCGGTCAGTCTACCGTGAAGCTCATTGGTACTTGGTATACTTGTATACTTGTAAAACTCCGAAGGGATCCCATCCGAGCCTGTTGCTTTGCCATCCTTCAGATCACACAGTGCTTCTGTAACCTCAACATGTGTAATCGGATTGTCCAGAATGTCATTCGCAAAGCCAGGTGGAGCATATTGGAAGCTTTCACTGTACGCAACCGAGTCCAGTACACTTTCGAAGTGCTGTCGGAAAATGTTAGGGCTCAGCTCAATACCAATAGTGTACCTTCTGCCATTGACATTTCTTATCCGCTTCCAAAGTTAGCTGCAGTCCTACAATGCGCCAATTTATGTGCCTGTAGCTGGCAGTGCTTTTTCCTCTTCTGCATACAAAGGGTCTTGTACTCAATGTTGGCTTCGATATAAGAGTCACGGATCACACTTTTATTACAGACTAGTGGGTACCCGGCGAGCGTTGCTGCGCCTAACAAAAAAAAAAAAAACAACCAGGCAGGCTCCAGGAGCAACAACCGTCAAGTAGGCGCCTGGGACTAGGTCTATTAGAGAACAGTTTTGTACCAGCCAACAGTGGGTAAGTGGTCCAATCATAAATACATATATCAAAATATTTTTAGTACTAAAGTACGATAATACTGAAGTAGTGGACTGATTTTGACCAAACTTCACATGAACACTTTCGGGCGCATATCGAAGATTGCTTGGAAATTTGAGCTCACTCGGTTACGTGGTTTCGGAGTCCATAGCACACAAGCATAGGTACACACATTTTTTCCCATGGAAAAAAGCACTTTCTGTTTTTCCCGAATTTTCCAATTTTTCGGGCAACTTTTCCAATTTTTGTTTCCGTAAAAACCTTTCTCGGACTATTACGAATATTCAAAAGGAAAAATGAGCCAAATCGGTCCAACCCTTCTCGAGTGATGCGATGACCAACGAACAGCATTTCATTTTTATTTATCCATAGATAGATTAATATTTGGTCTTGAGTGATATTCAGTTTGCCCTATTTTCATTTGGGAACCAGCCCCTTGGTATTATTATTGACGAAAAGAAAATGGCAGATTAAAGTAAGGAATTTCGTCAAATTAGTCACTGAAAACTAGGCTTCGCCTGGCTTAGGCGAAAAGGATCACAGTAGCGCTCAAGACAGTTCATCATTCGCTGCATTCCTTCCACTGATTTAGACAGGAAAACTAAGTAATCTGCGAAAGCTAGTCCTGGTATCTGCATATTTCCAAACTGAAATCCTCCTCCAATTGCATCCACTATATCATTTATAAATAAAATGAAAAGAAACGTGGTCAACACATCCTTGCCTGACTCCCATTCACATTGTGAAGTCTTCCGATACAAGCTCACCATCGCATACATACGCGACGTCGTTTTCGTACATCGCTTTTAATAAAACCACAATTTTGCTTGAGGTACTGCAGTTCTTTAAGAGCCTTCTTTTCAGGCTTTATGGCATTCAGCATCAAATCAGACCTGTTTGAGAGTATCCTTACGCCTTCCTGTAGTGCTTGTTGGAACAGCTTCAATTATTATTCGAGTAAGGTCCTCCATTTGCAGCGGCTTGTTCTCTAACCTTCGTTTAACAAGTTCCTGATTTAAATTATTTTGAAATATATGTAGGTTGAAATCGATGTCTCCGTGTCAACTTCGGCAGTAGTCTAAGCTGCTTTGTGCTGAGCGTTTCTTTCGTTCTGTGAACTATGCATGACATCTCCAAGGGCATTTGGTCTGAGAAAGCTGTGAAGCTATTCTGAAATTGCTCAAAATAGAGCCATTCAAAATAGTACCTTTCCTATCACACACTTCATCTTTTGGTCTGTTGGTTGGATTCATTATTGTTAATACAGATGCACTTATAAAATTATTTTGCGGCACTCCAATACTTACTTACTTAGACGGCGCTACAGTCCGGGGTGGACCTGGGCCTCAACCAACAAACCTCTCCAGCCAGCACGGTTACGAGCCAGCTGCCTCCAGTTGCGCACGCCAAGTTGGTTGAGGTCCCCCTCCACTTGTTTGCGCCACCTACCGCGAGGTCGTCCTCTATTGCGACGTCCATCCGGGGTGGATTCGAAGACTTTCTTAGCGGGAACGTTGGGCTCCATCCGCTCTAAATGACCCAGCGATCTTAGTCGCTGTATGTGAACTCTTCTGGCTAAGTCGATGTCCTTGTACAGGTAGTATAGTTCGGCATTGTACCTTCTCCTCCACTCACCGTCTATGCAGACGGGACCAAAGATCGCTCGAAGAACTTTTTTCTCGAAATAACTAAGGGCATCCTCATCCGGTTTTATCAAAGCCCATGCCTCTGTTCCATACAGCAGGACTGGGATGATTAGAGTCTTGTAAAAAGTTACCTTGGTAGTTCCTGATAGGGCTTTGCTACTCAATTGCCGTTTTAGCCCATAGAAACAACGATTGGCAAGAGTAATTCTTCGTGTGATCTCCCTACTGATGTCATTTGCGGAGTTCGCCATAGAGCCTAGGTAGATAAAATCCTTTGCTACCTCAAAATCATATCTGTCTATTGTGGCGTTCTGTCCAAGACGCCGATGTTGGGTGTCCTTTTTTGTAGACAGCATATATTTTGTTTTGCTTTCATTGACCGCTAGACCCATCTTTGCTGCCTCGATCTCAATACTCGTAAATGGCCCATTGACGGCCCGCTGAGTTCTTCCGATTATGTCAATGTCATCGGCATAAGCGAGTAGTTGTACAGACTTGTAAAAGATTGTACCTCCGGTGTTGGCTTGTGAGTTTCGTACAATTCTCTCAAGTACTATGTTAAAGAGATCGCATGATAGCGCGTCAATTTGTCTAACACCTTTCCTGACATCGAATGGTTCGGCGATGTTATTACCGA
Source organism: Brachypalpus laphriformis (assembly GCA_945910035.1). Lineage (NCBI taxonomy): Eukaryota > Metazoa > Arthropoda > Insecta > Diptera > Syrphidae > Brachypalpus > Brachypalpus laphriformis. The sequence continues at coordinate 45,706,575 of OX246756.1, forward strand.
CTGTCATTCTGTCATTCTGCACAAATGGACAAGCTTGGCAGGGATGTCAAGGCTAGACGTGGCTCTGTATTACTCTATCATAGGCAACTTTGAAATCGATGAAAAGGTGAAGCGTATCGATTTTATATTCATGGGTTTTTCCCAAGATCTGCCGTAGTGTGAATATTTGGTCAATGGTGGACTTTTCCGGCCTAAAACCGCACTAATAAGGATCTATCAGGTTGTTGACGATCGGTTTTAGACGTTCACATAATACGGCAGTCAGGATCTTATATGCGATGTTGAGGAGACTTATACCTCTGTAATTGGCGCAGTTCAGAGGGTCTCCTTTCTTCAGGACGGGGCAAACGATGCTGAGGTCCGACCAGATTTTACAGATGAGCTGGTGCATGCTCCTTACAAACTCATCTCCTCCTGCCTTGAAAAGTTCAGCAGCAAAGCCGTCGGCTCCATCAGCTTTGTTGGATTTGAGTTTAGATATCGCTATCCTCACTTCATTCTGATCGGGTTGACGGGAATCTTGACTGCCATCGTCACTGTTGAATGGCTCATTCTGCCTGACAGCGGAATATTGCTCATCATCGCCGTTTAACAGTCTGCAGAAGTGTTCCTTCCATATCCTCAGCACCGACTGCGATTCTACTACTATATTACCATTTTCGTCTCTGCAGGCTTCTGTTCTGGCTTTGAAACCCTGGCATGTTCTTTTTACCTTTTGGTAAAATTTTCAAACATCATTCCAATTTCCTCGATCGAGCGCTTCTCATGCTCTTTTTTGTTCCTTCTGAGAAGTCGATGTTCCTCTTTTCTCCTCCACTCGTAGAGCCCTCGAGCAGTTCTAGGCCTTTTAAGCAACGCCGCTTTGTACGCCTCTTGTTTTGTTGCATGTGCTTGCCGCCACTCCTTATCAAACCAGGGGTTTCGCTGTTGTGGCCGAGAGATACCCAGTACATCAGAGGCGACATCTCTGATGGCTTGTTGGCAACGCTGCCACTGGTTTTCCGCATTTGCTGTTGGCGGCATAGGACTTAGATTAAGATTAGAACAAACACGATCGGCAAAGGTTCTGGCGGTCTCTTGCGATTGTAGCCGCCCGACGTTCCCCACAGTATTTTGTTGATTTCGCTCCATTCTAGATATCCGCATCCGCGCCTTGGCTACAACTATGTAGTGATCCGAGTCCACGTTGGCTCCTCGGAAAGTGCGGACACCCAGAATACTGGAAGAGTGCCTTGCGTCGATCGCAATGTGATCGATTTGGTTGACTGTTTTTCGATCAAGGGAGAGCCATGTTCCTTTGTGAATATCGAGACGTGGGAACCGCGTACTAGCTACGATAAAGTTTCGCTCCGCCGCAAAGTGGATTAGCCTGTGTCCCTTGTCGGATGTGATGTCGTGCAGGCTGTGCTTTCCGACCAAGCTACTAAAGACATCCTCTCTTCCTAGCTTTGCGTTAAAATCACCTAGGATAATTTTAACATCGTGGCTAGGGTATTGCTTATACGTCTTGTCCAAGAGCTGGTAGAAGTTACTCTTTGTCGCGTCGTCCTTCTCCTCGTGAGGGGCGTGAACGCATATTAGGCTAATGTTGGCAAATTTAGCCTTGATACGGATAGTCATAAGGTTCTTGTTCACATGCCTAAGTCTGCCTCCAATGACAAATCCGCACCCGAATAGACGCTGTCCTTGTTGTCTGTAGCAATCGCCGTAGTAGATGTCGCAGTTTTTCATACTCCTTTTGCCCGGCCCATTCCATCGCACTTCTTGGATGGCGGTAATGACTGCTTTGAGACACTCTAGGGCCTCCGCAAGTTGTTCGGCTGCACGTGGTTTGCAGAGGGACCTAACATTCCGCGTGTAGACACGAAGATCGTTGTCCTTTCTACGTTTGCTTGGGTCGTCAACAGTAAAATCATCCGTATCCGAGGCTGTTGGTTGCTTCGTAACCGAAAGTTGTTTACGTGGTAGGGAAGTTAACCCGACGGCACAACCCCCACCCTGGAGGACCATATCCTTTTTTTCCCAACTCCTAGGACGAGGGGCCGGATACACCGATGTCAGTAACCCGCTTTGGGGATATGAGCGCTGCCTTTGCGCCATTTAGGGTTCATCCGCCACGATCTCTTTTTCAATACCCTGACGCAGTATTAAAAATCCTTACAGACCTCAGCTCCAAATATGTTGAAGTAGCTCCGGTAAGGTATCCGCTGGTCTGTAGATGTCACCGTTGATTCCATCGAGAGAATTCATCCGCCGCACGTCGTCCTTCTGAGGAGCTCTTGCTAGACTTCTGAGACGCATATTTCAGCCGATCAGTTCAACAAGAGATGCCTCGTCCGGTTAAACATATGCGCGCTGAAGTTCACCCAGATGTGCTTAGGCAGGTGTGAGTGTCCCGCTAGCACAGTTCACTATCTGATAGCTATCCAGCGGGCACCACTCCAATCCTTTCGTTAAACCAACAAGAAGCAAAACGATTGACCGATTGATTGATTGATTGAAATCATGTAATGCGTCGCAAAATTAGTCATAATCCCTGTTCCAGTGATTACAGAAATCGAAAGAAATCGTTTTATAGTAGCTTACAGTGAAGGCCACAAATGTTATAACTTAAAATTCTAAAAGTTTACTTTAGAACTAAATCCTTGCTTAAACTTATACTAGGGCATATGGAAATTTCCTACAATTGGCGAATTGTTTTGGCGGCATCGTCGATCGAGCGGTTTGTGGCATGGCCAGCATTCGTGTTGTTTGTTGGAATGGAGGATGTCGTTTCGAAATTAATTTTGCTCCGTTGAGTTGCTTTGTCACTATCTATTTCTGTAAAATTAACCATTATGCCCTTTAATAGCTATCGATCAATGCTGATATATACAGTTGCAATGACAACCATGTATAAATGACATTAATTCCCACAAAACATGCGAACAAAACTAAATAAATCGCATCCCATCACCATTTGTTCATAATTTATTCGAAACAATCGACAATATTCATGTCACTTACTGCTCACTTTTTCGCTCCCAATGTAAATGTAAACGCTCTACAAATATCCTGATTCACTGTAATCAAATTGTGAGTCGCAGCAAAAAAAAAAAAAGAACGAATCCTTTCCCTATAAATCATCTCTTAACTTTGTTTGATCGTTACTTTCGTGTCAATTCATAGAAAAACAAACCTCCTCCTCTCTGTCATTTACTGGCAAAATGAAAAGTGTCCTTGCCATGGAGAGTGGTGACATGCCGAAGACTATAAAACAAAAAAAAAAAAACAAAAAGCGAATCGAAATTCGTACAAATCGCCGTCTATTTATTTTCCCATCCCCTACATCCGTCCTTTTGTAGCCACCATCTCTGGTATAAAAATAGATCACGTGTGGAGCGTTTATTTTTCCTCTTTCCACCCCTATTGGGCACCCTCTATTGCTCTCAGAACGAGCGACGTGGTAAAGACTTTTCCTTTCATCATAATCACTATCAAACCTATCACCGGTACAGCTTATAAACTATCATCCCTTTGAATGGCGCGTGGATACGTAACCCGTCCAGAGGAAGCCAGGCGAAGTCACGCTGTGCCCATGCAGAATTGCAGGCGACTACTCCTTGTCGGGGCTTTCAGTTTCAGGGGGTTGCACACGCTAATTCCCATGTAAACAGCAAGTTAACTCTTTGTGTTTTGCCCTGGTTACTGTGGGTGGGGGTGGCTTACACCCACGCATCCGTCCCTCTCGACAAAGTTGAATGAATCGACAAAAGGATAAGTGGATAGAGAGAGGAGAGAAGAAAAAAAAAAAAAGAAAGCTAAAGCTAATAGTGAAGAGGAAGGATTCCCATTGAGGGTGCAACTCGTGACTGTTATCCATTGGCGTGGGCGGCCGGTCGGATGGGTTGTGGTTGTGCGTCCTTTTTACGTGTTTTGACCTTTAAAGGTTCGAGGTTCGCCAATTGCATTGGCGGCATGTGAGGAAGCTTTTGTATTTTCCTTTTTCTTTTGTTTCTAAATTCAGTTCCGCGTCAAGTTTTCATGGACGCAGAGCGATGAGAGTATGAGAATCTAAAAATAGTATCTACAGCACCGTTGTTGTGTATCTTAATGTATTTCTCTCTGAATTTTGTCACTTTTAATGGCACAGCAAGCATTATTGCGTAAATGATCGAATATAAATCACTTTGGAGATCAAGATCATGTGCATGATCAGATTAGAGACGTCTATCTATCCGTCGTCAGGCCTGGTGACTAATTTTATCTGACAAAACAAATTCGAATTTCTATGAGAAAACGAGGCGTTGTCGTCATCGTCGTTGTCAGTGAGCATAAGTGTGTGTAGCTAGACAGAATTTAGTTCAATTTGTTAATTGCTTGTGGGATCTTAATCTTGACTGTCATTTTGATGTCAAAACATGTTGACAGCGAATTCAATTATCCGTTAGATTGCGCTTGTCAATTGGGTGGTGTATAAGTTGTAAAACATTTTTGGTCTGGTTGGTTGTCTATTTATCAGTTTGATGTTGTTAATTAATTTCGTTTGTTTTTTATATGATTTGTGCCAAACATGTTTTGGGCGACCCTTGCCGTTTGTAGAAATGCCTAATTGAATTTCAGCAGCATGGGAATGAAAGCTAAATGATCTAGAAATTGTGGCGCCAAATTGTTACGCTGTATGGAATTGAGATACAACATTCACACGATGGCCATTGAACTATGTTTGCATTTGAAAATTAATGTTTGTTTCTACATTAAAAATCCGAAGCATCTTTTCTTTTGTGAAGCCATTCATCTCAGACCAAATCATTTCGACTTGCCTTCAGATGTATCTGATGAATCGTAGTTTTTTAATGTTGTAAAGGGGAATATGGCAGCAAAGATTCGATTGGTAAGCCCCTTAGTTTACAAAATTCTGTTTGTACGTATCTTAAATATTTCACGTTCTTATTATTTGTGTAGGGCTATCTTGCACTGCTGGACCTTACGGCTTACCGGCTGAACTTTTCAAGGCAGCTGGTGATCAACTGGTAGAGAGCATACACCAACTCATCTCTAAGATTTGGTTAGACGAGTGTATGCCGGATGATTGGAATCTCAGCATCGTTTGCCCGATCCACAAGAAAGGAGACCCCCTCAATGCGACCACTATAGAGGTATCTGTCTCCTCAACATCGCATACAAGATCTTTTCTGCGATATTGTGTGAACGCCTAAAACCTTTTATCAACAGCCTAATTTGACTCTATCAGTGCGGTTTCAGGCCAGGAAAGTCCACCATCGATCAAATCTTCAGATCCTAGAGAAAACCGAAGAAGTCCAAATCAATACTCACCATCTCTTTATCGATTTCAAGGCCGTCTATGACAGCATCTGTAGAGAAGAGCTTTATAGTGATATGCCTAGTTTTGACATCCCTACCAAACTTGTTCGTCTATGCAGAAAGACGATGGAGAAAGCTCGCTACTCAATCAAAGTCGATAATAACTTCACCAAGACCTTTGATGTCAAAAAGTGTTTTGGACAGGATGACGCGCTGTCATGCTTCTTTTTAAATATTGTACTTAAACGGATTGTGCGAAACTCACAAGCCAACACCGGAGGCGCAATCTATCAAACGTCCGTACAACTGCTTGCATACGCCGACGATATTTACACAATTGGAAGAACGCAGCGGGCTGTCACAGATGCGTTTGCAATCATTGAAGCACAAGCCAAAATAGGTTTAGCAATAAACGAGAGCAAAACGAAATAATGCTGTCAATAAGAAGGGACAATCAACACCGACGAATTGGATAGAACGTCACAGTGGGCAGCAATAACTTCGAGGTAGTACGGGACTTTGTCTACCTTGGGTCTACTATAAACTCTGAAGACAAGATCAGCGCAGAAATCAAGCGAAGAATAACTCTTGTCAATCGCTGTTTTTTTTTTTTGGCTTATAAGGCAATTCAACAGTAAAGCCCTATCTCGAACAACTAAGGAGACTCTATATAAGACCTTGATCATCCCAGTCCTGCTTTACGGCGCTGAAACATGGACTTTATTAAAAGAGAATGAAGATATCCTTGGTCGCTTCGAGAGAAAAATTCTTCGTAAGATTTTCGGTCCCGTTTGCGTTGACGGGTTTTGGAGGACAAGATTCAATCACGAACTATACGAGCTGTACATCGACATCTATCTAGTCAAAAACTGCGTTGTGCCGCGCACAAGTTCAAGGGGACCTCGACCAACTTGGAGTGCGCAACTGGAGGCAATTAGCTAAAGACCGAGCTAAATGGAGAGGCTTGTTGGTTAAGGCCCAGGTTCACTCCGAACTGTAGCGCCACCTATGTAGGTTAGGTTAGTTGGCTGGTGTAGGGATAGAAAACCTCCACACCACACTCAGGTCAGTATAGACTCATTGTGATACCCATGGGGGAAAGGAGATAGAAAAGAGAATCCCTTCCTCGTGGAAAAATACCGTCTTTGTAAATATCCTAAAGAAAGAATTTAGTACTTACTGTGCCCTAGATACAAACCACCCAGAGGATTTGATGAAGTTTGCGATGTCATTTATTGGTCTGTTGGACAACTCTTCTAGATCCTCAAAGAAGTGTTGTCCAAGGATCTTATTTCTCAAATGATAGAGGCCTGGGCAATGATAAAGAAAGTGGGCGGTGTCCTCCTGAGCCTCCTCGTCGCCGCAGCCACTACAAAGGTCTTCGTTAGTCGCACGTAGTTTTTCATGTGGTACCGCATGGTATTATGCCCCGTAATGACTCCTATTAGAGTAGAGAGGGATTTTCTATGCCTCTGTATGAGTCTATTGGTTCTTACTCTGTCAAATGCAAGTCACAGCTTCCTCGTGGTGACACAAGTATCTAAAGAGGTCCATCTATTGTTAGCCTCCGTTAAGGCTTTGTTTCCTGCTTCGAGCTTAAGGGCGCAAGGCGGGATGTACACCGAGGGGTCGGATTGGTCCGAGCTTAGTGCTGAGCCTCCTCTAGCCAGTTCATCGGGTTCTAATTCCCTGGTATGCCTTCATGACCAGGGACCCAGCAGAGCTTTACCTCGTGCTGTGTTCTAAGAACCTTGAGCTGTTCTCTACAACACTTCACAAGCTTCGATTTTATTTCTATAGCAGATATTGCTTTTATCGCCGCCTGGCTATCGATGAAAAAGGTGATATCTTCTCGTGGTATTTCCCTCATCGCAGTCTCACGAGCTGCTATTGTAACTGCTAGGACCTCCGCCTGGAAAACGCTGCTATAGTTTGGAAGCCGAGCTGGCATGGAGAGGCCAAGCGTTTCAGAGAAGATGCCTGCGCCTACACCTATTTCCATTTTTGATCCATCGGTGTAAACAGCCAAGGATCGCTCGTTAGGCGTTCTGTCATTTTTCCAGTCTTCCCTGCTCGGATAGGTGCTAGAAAATGGTCTTATGAAGTCTAGGTGTGGCGTTAAGTAGTCTGTATTAGATACACTGCCTAGATATCTCTGCAGGATCGTGGTGTGACCCATTGTATTTGGTCTCCAGCTATCTGTTTGGATTAATCTTACGGCACTGTGAGCCGCCGATACGTGTATAAAGATGTCTAGCGGAAGCAGATTGAGAATGGCCTCGAGTCCTGCTGTTGGTGTCGTTCTCATTGCACTGGTTGTGGCGATGCACGCTAGTCTTTGTACTTTTGTGATAGCAGCTAGGTTATTTATTTTGCTGGCTGCCTGCCACCATACAAGGCTGCCATACGTTAGTATTGGCCTTACTATAGGTGTATACATCCATAGGATGATTTTGGGGTTCGGCCCCCAAGCTTTCCCGAATATTCTATTGCACGAGTAAAAAGCTATCGTGGCTTTTTTGACTCTTTCGTTAATGTTTAGTCTCCAGTTCAGTTTCCTATCGAGCACCAGGCCAAGGTATCTCGCACTACTGGAGATAGTCAGGGGAGTACCCCTTACGGAAGGAGTTACGAATTGTGGAATTATTCTTTTGTTAGTGAATAGTACTAACTCTGTCTTCTGGGGATTAACCGCCAGCTCACATCTCTCCGTCCAGGAGTCAATGATTTCCAGCGCCCCTTCGATTTGTTCGCTCAGGGTCGGGAGAAATTTACCTGTTGCTAGCAGCACAACATCATCCGCATATGCGATGGCCTTGACGCCACTGTTTCTCAGTTTAAGAAGGACTTCGTTCAGGACTATTACCCACAGTAGTGGGGATATAACCCTCCTTGAGGGGTGCCTCTTGAGGCATAGACTTCGAGCTTAGTACCTCCGAGTTCAACTTTGATATGTCTTTCCTTTAGCATATTGACGATCCATTTTATCACGGAATTGTGAATATTAAGGTTCGTTAGAGTTCTATTGACCGCTTCCGTTTTGACATTGTTAAAGGCTCCTTCAATGTCCACAAAAGCGGCTAGTGTATATTCTTTATTTTTCAGCGATTTTTCTATTGAGCCGACTACACAGTGCAGCGCTGTCTATACGCTTTTTCCTTTCGTATAAGCGTGCTGCGCTGGGGATATGTTACCTGGGCGTAGTTTACTACGGATGTATATGTCAGCTAGTCTTTCAAAGGTCTTTAGGACAAAGGAGGTAAGGCTAATTGGCCTAAAGTCCTTCGCAGTAGTGTGGCTTGCTTTACCGGCATTGGGTATGAAGACCACTTTGACCTCTTTCCATGATCTAGGTATATACCCCCACTTGAGGCTGTTGAGGTACAGTTCTTTAAGTACCGGGATGATTGTGGTTATTGTTTTCTGTAGCATGATCGGGATAATCCCGTCGGGTCCTGGGGATTAAAAGGGAGAGAATAATCCGATTCCCCACTCAATTCTTTCCTCTGTGATAAAATCCGTCGGAGTTTACAACAACCCGGAAAGTGCGCTTTTAGCAGGGAGCTAAGCGATTCTGCACAGGATTCAGTCCACCTTCCGTCGGGTTCCTTGAGAGATCCAAGAGTTTTTGATTCCCTGGATAGAATTTTTCTCAGTCTAGCAGATTCTGTCGTACCCTTGATTTCATTATAGAAGTGTTGCCAAGAGTGGCGTTTGGCCTTCTGTGTCTCGTTTTTGAAATTTCTCTGACTGGACTTATATTGTTCCCAGTCCGCTTCTAGCATAGTTCTTTTGGCCACATTTAGAAGGTGTCTAGTTACTCTCCTAATTCTAGCTAGTTCAGATGATCACCATGGTGGTGATTTTTTATCTTTTTGTTTGGTTTCTGGATATGCTTTGACATAGGCTTCATTAAAAATGGATGTAATATCCTCTGCCTTGCGGTCGATGTCGGCAGGTCCGAGCCAGTTGCTATCCTGCAGGGATCTGATACCTTTCCTCACCTCGTTGTTAAAGGTTTTCCTGGTAAAGGTTCCTGTAAGGTTTGGGCGAGCCATAGTTGTTACCCACGAGGAATTCGATCATTTTGTGATCGGAGTAGGATTCTTCCCCCATCACGTTCCACTTGTCAATAGTTAGGGTACTCGAGTTACTGGCTAAAGTTACATCTATAACTTCTTGCCTGTTCTTTACTACAAAAGTAGGCTCGTTACCTCTATTCACTACAATAAGGTTATTTTCAATTATAAACTCAAACAAAGACTCACTGCGTAAGTTTGTGTTGCTGCTACCCCATTGAGAGTGATGAGAGTTGGCATCACACCCCAGCAGCAAGTCCCATCTTTCCTGTTCCGCTTTTTGCACAAGAGAGCGGGTAAGTGTGGATGGCGGTCCCTCCTTGGCATCAAAATGCATGTAGATGGTTGATAGAATCTGTGGGGAAAGCCCCCTCCGCGCGAAGTCTCCTCGCGGCTGAGGCGGGGAGCAAGAGGCCACCCGCCCCCGCGGCGAGGGAAATTCTTACCTTACGGCCCGTCCTGTCTTGTCGGGTGGATCCTCTGAGCTTAAGCGTGTTGTTGGCTCTATCCAGAGCCACTCTTTCCTTGCCCGTGTAGGACTCCGGATCACGCTTTTTAAGCCGCCGTATTAATTGGATAGCGTTGCGTATACGGTTTCGTACCGTCGTTTGTCTTGGGTAGATGCTTACGTCGCTGGTCTTCCCTATTTTGGGTGGTCGGGCTAATCCCAAACCATGGCTACCCAAGCTAACTACCGTCGCAAAGCTACAGGCAGAAGAGTCAATCCTAGGCTCAGCAGGATTGCATGCGCCAGGTTGCTGAGGTGTTGACGTATCCTTCCCGCGTGAGTAGCTGAGGCTTGATACGCTGGAAGTGTCCATCTTGACACCGGCATCCTCCAGAGTCGCACTCTCACCTAACACTGGGACTATCCCAGTCGTCGAGTCAGAGGCTTTATCGGTAGGCTTTTGCAATACCACTGAATCACGATTGTGCTCCGGATTGGCCGATGAGATCACCTTGCGTCCTGACTGGCTAAGGCTTGTCGCGGACTTAGGTGGTGCCATCAACCTTTCCTCGCTCGTGACTTCCGCCGTCACTGTTCCTTTTGGAGGGCTAGCAATAAGCTTACACTCCGCCAAGGACTGTTCCTGCAGGAAGGCTCGTGCGTTATGGAGGCTCTTCCGCTCGCATTCAGTTAACTCCTCTCATTTCTTAGTCCCTAATCTCCGGACTGTCAACTTGCAATTTTTTGAGCGCTTGGAGTATGTTGACATATTGGAGAAGGATGAACTGGCAATGGAGCAAGTGTCGCTTGATTACAGAAAAAGATTTTCCAGATTAACTTCAATTGCACCAACGCTTTCCTCATCCGACGTACGGAGAAGAATTGCTTCTTCCTCCACTCCTACACCTTGATCAGTTTTTATAGAGCTAGGAGTGCCCGATCGAATTACACTCTTCGCTTTTGGTTTTTTATTAAAAGTATTTGACATTTGGATCCCACGAGTAAGGGGGAAGAAGATGTCCGCCTGCACTCACCCCCTGTATGCAGGTAAGAGGAATTAAAATGAAACTGAAGGTCCCCAGGTATCCAGAGTTTGCACTCGCGACTGAGCTTCCACCCCATGCAGGCCTCGGAGCGTCATACCTTGCCTTGGGTGATCACCTTTTGGTCTCTAAAACCTCCTCTTTAGTCGAACTTATATGTGGGAAAACATCTATCTGGACGCAGACTAGATTTAGTTATTCTCCTCGGCTCGACCTTCGGTTCATAGGAAATAGATTAAGCCTCTCCACCGCGACAAGGTAGGGATCGAGGAGAGGATTCAAGGTGTAACCCACATTCGTTTTTTTTCTTTTCTCTTATTTTCTTAAATTCCCAATATCTCGTCGATAACAAGAGCCGCAACTAAAACATCCGCCGTCATGTTCACAGTTCGAAATCTATATCAAAAATGAGGTCTATCAAGCATGTAGTACAATTCAAACGCTAAACAATATTTGGTCGTCAAGCAAATGTAAATGTGTTATGTGGTATAATGTGAACCCCTATTCTCTTGACAAAACTACCTACAAAGGCGATCCTTATTGAAGCAACTTCTATGTCAAGAAAATCTTCCAATGTGACGGGGAACTGTCTACTAAGTTCTTAACGAATAGATCCAGAATTTTGCCGATTATTTTAAGTATAAAGAATATTTCTGTAATGAAAATCTGCTATAGTTCTTCTGTCGGATACATAAAGTTAGAGAACTAGATTTCAAATGAGACCTTGAATCTTGACTAGAAAATCGTGCTTATTTTTTATTACTATATATTTGTTCGTATGTAATATCTTCTATATTTGTTGAGGGTTGAATTTTGAGATCAAAGACGTATGTCCTACCATAATCCTGTTTAACAAATCGATTGCTTCATAACAAACATCTAAAGAAACCAAACATATGACGACTCCTTCTAATGTACACAACCTGTCAAAATGTCAATTTCCTTTTTTTTTTGTATTTTTTGCAAGATGAAGGAAGTATTGATTTCTGAAGGTATTTCCTGTCTGCCACCCTTATCTAGAGCACTTCACAGCTCCGGGGGTGCTGTCAACAGTGCAATGGACTCATATTTCATTGAAGAACGTTGCCGTGCTGTCGCAATGGTGAAATTAAAATGCCCCACGGGTGATCTTAAAACGAGAGAAGACGATTTTTATTATAAAAATGCCAGAGCAGAGTTAAGATTGTCATTTGAGAAATGTCGTAACGAAGATTTTTCTATTAGGAAATGATTGCGTTTTTTAATGTTGAAGTTGTCCGGAACGGAGCCGGAAGTTTGTTTAAAGTAGATTTCTATGACGGCAGTGTATTGCTTTCAAAGTCGTTCGGACGGTTAAATTAAAGGAAATGTGCTATTTCAGATGACGATTTCATTTATTTTCATTTCAGTAGAGGAATTCATATTCGATAAGTGTGGCCTATTAAGTTTAAGGTGTAATGAACCCTGACATCGATTTGGCATTGCATGATTTTTAGTAATTTGACGTGCACGTGCTGGTATTTAGATTTTTCCGCGTATTTTTGGGTCGATTTGTTTGTAATGGACTTTATATGAAAATCGCATGAAACCCCGAAAAGAGTTATGTACAGCTGAGAATTTGGAAGTAGATTCAGTTAAGGGGTAGATTGACTAACACCCTTTAACATTTAGTAATAAGTGGGGCTTCAAACCAGCTGTAGTGTACTGGATATACACGGCGGTTGTAAGACTTATTCTTACATATGGTTCACTAGCATGGTGGATGGTACTTGAGAAGCAACACCAGCTTTCAAAATCTTACCAAATCCACAGGCCAGTGTGCATCGGAGATATGGAATCAGTGAGAACAATACCAACAGCGGGAACGAAAATCATACTTACTTACTTAGGTGGCGCTACAGTTCGGGGTGAACCTGGGCCTCAACCAACAAGCCTCCCCATTTAGCTCGGTCTTTAGCTTTAGCCATCTCAGACGTCCAATACGCAGTTTTTTGACTAGGTCGATGTCCCTGTATAGCACGTATAGTTCGTGATTGAATCTTCTCCTCCAAAACCCGTCAACGCAAACTGGACCGGAAATCTTACGAAGATTTTTTCTCTCGAAGCGACCAAGAATATCTTCATCCTCTTTTAATAAAATCCATGTTTCAGCGCCGTAAAGTAGGACTGGGATGATCAGAGTCTCCTTAGTAGTTCGAGATAGGGCTTTACTGTTGAAATTCCTTATAAGCCCAAAAAAACAGCGATTGGCAAGAGTTATTCTTCGCTTGATTTCTGCGCTGATGTTGTTTTTCGAGTTTATAGCAGAGCCAGGGTAGACAAAGTCTCTTACTACCTCGAAGTTATAGCCGCACACTGTGACGTTATGTGCAATTCGTCGGTGTTGGTTTTCGCTTCTTGTTGACAGCATATACTTGGTTTTGCCCTCGTTTATCGCTAAACCCATTTTGGCCACTTCCGCCTTAATGCTTGCAAACGCACCGGTGACAGCCCGCTGCGTTCTTCCGATATCGTCGGCGTATGCAAGCAGTTGAGATGGCTAGGACATGTAGAGCGAATGGATACCAACGCTCCGGCCCGCAGAGTCTTCGAATCTAACACCGAGGGACGACGCAGTAGAGGGAATCATCGCCGTAGGTGGCGCGCACAAGTTCAAGGGGACCTCGACCAACTTGGAGTGCGCAACTGGAGGCAACTAGCTAAAGACCGAGCTAAATGGAGGGGCTTGTTGGTTGAGGCCCAGGTTCACCCCGAACTGTAGCGCCACCTAAGTAAGTAAGTAAGCAGTTGTACATGCTTGTGATAGATTGTGCCTCCGGTGTTGGCTTGTGAGTTCTGCACAATCCGTTCAAGTGCAATATTAAAGAAGTCACATGACAGCGCGTCACCTTGTCTAAAACCTTTTTTGACATCAAAGGTCTCGGTGAGGTCATTACCGACTTTGATGGAGCAGCGAGCGTTCTTCATCGTCATCCTGCGCAGACGGACAAGTTTGGCAGGGATGTCAAAACTAGACATGGCCCTATAAACCTCTTCTCTATAGATGCTGTCATAGGCGGCCTTGAAATCGATAAAGAGATGGTGAGTATCGATTTGGAATTCTTCGGTTTTCTCCAGGATCCACCGAAGTGTGAAGATTTGATCGATGGTGGACTTTCCTGGCCTGAAGCCGCACTGATAGGGTCCAATCAGTCCAATCAGGCTGTGGATAAAAGCTTTCAAGCGTTCCCACAATATCGCAGAAAAGATCTTGTATGCGATGTTGAGGAGACTAATGCCTCTATAATTGGCGCAGTTGAGGGGGTCTCCTTTCTTGTGGATCGAGCAAACGATGCTGAGATTCCATTCATCAGGCATACACTCGTCTGACCAAATCTTAGAGATGAGTTGGTGTATGCACTCTACCAATTCATCCCCAGCTGCCTTGAAAAGTTCGGCCGGTAAGCCGCCAGGTCCAGCAGCCCTGTTGGATTTTAGCTTGGATATTGCTATCTTCACTTGGTTTTGGTCAGGTGGACGGAAATTTTGACTACCATCATCTATGTTGAATGGTTCATTCTGCCTGACAGCGGGATGTTGGTCTTCGTCGCCGTTATACAGTCCGCAGGAGAAATTTTTCCATATTCTCAGCACCGACTGTGATTCTACTACAAGGTTTCCATTTTCATCTCTACAGGTTCCTGTACTGTACTGGCATTGCTTCTCTGACACGTTCTTTTTACCTTTTGGTAAAACTTCCGTACATTGTTCCTGGAGAATAAGCTCTCTATATTCTCAAACGCGCAATTCTCATGCTCTTTGTTCTTCTTTTGGAGAAGCCTATGTTCTTCCCGTCTCTTTTGCTCGTAGAGCTCACGAGCAGCTCTCGTCTTCCTTTGCAGCGCCGCTTTGTATGCCTCTTGTTTTGCTGCATGCACTCGACGGCATTCTTCGTCAAACCAGGGGTTTCGCGGTGGTGGTCGAGCGAGACCCAACACATCAGTCGCGGCGTTTCTGATGGCATGTTGGCAGCGTTGCCACTGGTCTTCGGTACTTGATGCTGGCGGCAAAGGGGTGATTGAGAGATTTCGGGATACGCGTTCAGCGAAGAGTCTGGCGGTCTCTTGCGATTGTAGCTTTTCGACGTTAAATTTTCTCACAGTAATTCTTCTTTGTTGCTCAGATTGGGATATCCGCATTCGTACCTTGGCTACAACAAGGTAATGATCCGAGTCTATGTTGGCCGCTCGGAAGGTCCGGACATCCAGAATACTGGAGGCATGCCTTGCGTCGATCGCAATATGATCAACTTGGTTGATCGTGACATGATCATTGGACCGCCATGTCTGCTTATGAATATCGAGATGAGGAAACCATGTGCTTGCTATGGTGACATTTCGCTCCACAGCGAAATCAATTAGCCTTAGTCCGTTATCAGACGTGGTGTCGTGTAGGCTATGCTTACCGACTGCCCTACCAAAGACGTCCTCCTTTCCTATTTTGGCGTTAAAATCGCCAAATACGATTTTAGCGCCGTATTTAGGACATTCCTCGTATGTTCTGTCGAGGAGCTCGTAGAAACCATCTTTGGTGGCAGGAACCTTTTCGTTCGTAGGGGCATGAACACATATTAGGCTTATATAAGTGAATTTAGCCTTGATCCGAATAGTCATTATAAGCTCGCTTACGTGTCGGACTTCTTGCCTAAGTCTGCCACGTATGACGAATCCGCATGCGAATAAGCGTTGCCTGTTGCATCTATAGCAATCACCGTAATAGATGTCACATTTTTTCATCCTCTTTTTGGCCGCCCCATCCCATCGCACTTCCTGGATGGCAGTAATATCTGCTTTATAGCAGTCTAGGGCCTCTGCTAGTTGTTCGGCTGCACGTGGAATGAAAACCATGGTCAGTCTCATTCCCCTTGATAGATGCTGTAGCAGTTTGGCTGCCAAAACAGTTGTAAGATTGGGAGAAGGCCGATTGTGGTCATCGACCTTTTACGGCCATACCTCCATTTTGTCCCGATGGGGGACTACCAGCGGATTGATGGAAACTGATCGCATGAACCCGATGCTAGCATTTGAAAGAAGAATTTCTAAAAGAATTCCTGACACAATGTACTAGAAAAACCGAAGAACCATGAAGAAAAATGGATTGACTTTCCATACCGCGATGGTTCTAACATGGATTTTGGCATGGGAGCCGGAGTTTATTGTGAAGCAGCCCTAGGATACTCACTTCCCTGGTAGCTCCCCTGTTGTTGTCTCGCAATTGGTAAATACCTCCCTGCAACCTTGCAGCAATTCCTTACTTTTGGTAACTGCAGAATAGATCCGATGGACCATGCGCAGTTTCAAACCCTTCTAGTCCCCAGAACCTGACGGTATAATTCCAGCAGAAATTCAGCAATGCGAGGACATTGTGCTTCCATGGCTCAAAGACATCTTGTCGGGCTGTCTAAATCTAGTCTATATTCCCAAACTATGGATCGAGGTTGAAGTCGTCGTCATGCCTAAGCCTGGAAAGAGCTCGCATGTGAAACCAAAAGATCTCCGATCTATCAGTCTATCGTCCTTTCTACTGAAAACGTTGGAAAGGCTGATTGATACCCACCTTCGACAGAGCATTAGCTTGTTTTTGCTCTCGCCGTCCCAACATGCGTACTGCAAAGGCAAATCGCTTGAGACTGCCTTACATTCGCTTGTGCGCATCATTGAAAAATCTCTGAGTATTAAAGAAAACACTATGGTGGCTTTCCTTGACATTGAGGGAGCATTTAACAATGTGAAATCAAAGGCGATTACCGACGCACTTGCAAATCTGAAAGTGAATACTTTGCTTCGGAGTGTTGCTCAATCAATTGCTTGTATGCAGGATTATTAACACACAGCTGGGCGGAGCATCAGTCAAAGAATTGCCTGTTGCGGTACACACCAAGGTGGAGTCTTATCACCTTTTCTGTGGAACCTGGTAGTAAATGAGCTACTGGTGGACCTGGATACGTCAGGCTGCAGAGTGATCGCCTATCCTGATGACTTTGCTATTCCTGCCTCCGGTAAGCACCCAGGCACTCTCAGGGAAATCCTCCAATATGCGCTCTTTCCAGATGGGCCTCCAAATGTGGATTAGGCGTTAATCCCCATAAAACGGAAATCGTTTTCTTCACGAGGAAATATAAAGTTCCCCTCATAGACCCTCCTATGATAAAGGGCACCAGTCCCACCTTCACTGAAAACGCAAAATATCTGGGTCTTTTTTTGGATAGGAAATTAAAGTGGGAAGCCAATCTACTAGAACGAGTCAAGAAAGCTAATGTAGCTCTCTTTTCCTGTAAAAGGGCTATAGGTAGGAGCTGGAGTATGAAACCTCAAATCACTCATTGGCTGTACATGTCCGTTATCTAGCCTATACGGCTCTATGGCGTGATCGTATGGTGGCCTGCTCTTCACAGGGCTGTTAACCTCATTCAACTAGGTAAGGTACAAAGATTTGCATGCATTTTCATCAGTGGTGCACTGAGAACTACTCTTGGCGCAACAGCTCTTTAAAGTGCCAGGGCCTAGCTTCTCGCAACCACTCATGTTGTGTGCGTTATATTTTTCACACGAATGGAAGGGACCTACAGTTTAATACCGACTCCGAACGGCGATTTGAGAAGCTTTTTCGTGACAACAATACTCTCGGATGTTTGTTAGACGCTCGCGAGAGGTGGGACAATGAAAAAACTTTTTGGTGTTTTCTGGGATTCGAACTTGGAACCTCATACGTAGTAATTCGACACACTAACCACTTACGCCTCCGTGGCACTTGACATTTGGTTCAACCTGCTGCCCTTAGATATTTTCGGCAAACAGATTGCTGCCAGTGCGGCCATTCGTTTAAAAGCCTCCACTCAGTGGTCTAGCTATTGCGTTGGCCACTCCTCGATCCTTGATCTTCTCAACTTCAAGCACGAAAATACGGACTACACCCGGCCGAAACTGAGATTTGACCGTTACTTCCGTACGATCATCCCTGACCGGGATGAATGAGACCACCTTTTTCATCGACAACCGGGCAGCGATAAAAGCAATATCTGCTATAGAAATAAAATCGAAGCTTGTGAAGTGTTGTAGAGTAGAGCTCAAGGTTCTTGGAACACAGCACGAGGTAAGGCTCTGCTGGGTCCCTGGACATGAAGGCATATCAGAGAATAGGAAATCCGACGAACTGGCTGGAGGACGCTCAGCACTAAAATTGGACCAATCCGACCCATCAGTGCACATCCCAGTATACTTAAACTCGAAGCAGGGAACAAAGCTCTAACGGAGGCAAACAACAGGTGGACCTATCTATACACCACCTTGATCAAAAAGTTCCCGGAATAAAAACCGTGTGGCACTCCCATCATTCCGATTTGAGTTCTGTTTTCTTTGTTAAGTTGGTAAATCTGTTGTTGATATTCCTTCTAAATCTTAGCGTCATAGCTTGACATTTGTAAAAGTTACGTAGCCAAGAGTACATCTCTCTCTGTGTGTGTTGGCGATTCTTTACCAGTCCAGAATTGTGGGCAGAAATCTCGTGGATTTTGCACCATGATAACGCACCGTCGCACAGTGCCATCATTATTCGTAATTTTTTGACGAGAAATGCAACAAATACCATCTAACAGCCACCGAATTCACCTGATTTGGCTCCCTGTGACTTCTTTCTGTTCAATCGAGTTAAAAAACCATTACAGGGAACGCGTTTCAGCAGCCGAGAGGAAGTAATGGAAAAATCACAGGAAGAACTGATGGACATAGCGAAAACCGAATATAAAAAATGTTTCGAAGATTGGATCAAGCGCTGGCATAAGTGTGTTGCAGTCGATGGGGATTACTTTGAAGGGGACAATATAGATTTAGATGAATAAACTTGTATTTTTAATTTTCTGAATAAATTCCGGGAACTTTTTGATCAAGGTGGTATGTACTTGTATCACCACGAGGAAGCTATGGCATACATTCGACGGAACAAGAACCAATCGACTTATGCACATGGATTGAAAATCCCTCTCTACTCTCATAGGAGTCATTACTGGGCATAACACTATGCGATACCACATGCAAAAGATACGTGGGACGATCGAAGACCTTTGTAGGGGCTGTGCTAACGAGGAGCTTCAGGAGGACAATACCCACTTTTTTTTGCCACTGACGAGGCCTCTACCATCTAAGAAACAAGTTCCTTGTACAGTACTTCTTTTAGTATTTAAAAAAAATGTCCAATAGACCGGTAAACGACATCGCAAACTTATTAAATCCTCTGGATGGTTAGTATCTCGGGTACAGTAAGTATTAAATGCTTTCTACTAGACTATGTACATACAGGGTGGGCCAGCTACAAGTTTCTTTTTAAAAATGTAATAAAATGAATAAAATGAAATTTTTTCCATATATTATGGCTTTATTAGAAAGGGCAAACATTCCCATTAATTATGGAATACACCATGGTTCAAGTATCTGCCTCGACTGGCCTCGCAGTAGCGCATTCTATCACCCCAATTTTCCAAGAGCTTGTTGATGGTTTCGGGCTGTAGCTCACGGATTGCTTGGATGATATTGGCCTTAAGTGCTTGAATCGTTTCCGGATTGTTGGCATAACATCGGTCCTTCACGGTTCCCCACAAAAAAAAAAGTCCAAAGGGGTCAAATCGCAGCTCCGAGGCGGCCAATTGACATCGCCAAGACGGCTGATAACACGATTTGGGAATTTGGTGCGCAAAAGACCGATTGTGGCATGGGCTGTGTGGCATGGCGCGCCATCCTGCATGAACCAGAGGTCGTCCAAATCCATGTCTTCAATTTCAGTAAAAAAAAACGTCGTTAACATGGCTCTGTAACGCCCACCGTTAACCGAAACGTTGTTCCCAGCCTCATTTTCGAAGAAAAATGGTCCAATGATGCCACCACTCCACAATCCGCACCAAACTGTCACTCTCTGTGGATGCATTGGCTTCTCGACAATAACGTGCGGGTTTTCCGAGCCCCAGATGTGGCAATTTTGTTTGTTAACGTAGCCGCCTAGATGAAATTGTGCCTCGTCAGAAAAGATGATTTTTCGCCCAAAATCGTCGTCCAATTCAAGCTGCGCTAAGGCCCAAACTGCGAAGCGATAACGAAGCGGATGGTCGTGCGCTTTCAATTGCTGAATCAATTGGACCTTGTAAGCGAATAATCCCAAATCTTTGTGCAGAATTCTCCTCAGGCTAGTGCGTGAAATGTTGAGCTGTTGAGATCGATGAAGAGTTGATGTTCGTGAATTGAGTCTCACACTCTCGGCTACAGCAGCCACATTCTCGTCTGTGCGCACCGTACGACGACGGGGACCATGAGTGTTGTTCACTAGCATACCAGTCTCACGAACTTTTTGCACAAACTTGTGTACAGCAGGCGCGGTGGGAGCTTCATTTCAGCCAAAACTTCTTTTCAAAAAACGCACTGTTTGGGATACACAGCACTCACTTTGGAAATAAGTTTTCAATATTTCCCAATGTTGTTTAAGCGTAAAGCGACTCATTTCGTTCCGCGGAGGTATGATACTGACTTTCTGTCAAGATTTCGAGCGGGAAACAGCTGTCAGTGTCAAAATAACCTATGATTTAAAAAGAAATCACTAGATGGCCCACCCGTTATAAGTATATTTTCCACGAGGAAGGGATTCGTTCTATGATCTTCCCCCCATAAGTATCACAATGGGTCTGTATGGACATGAGTGGGGTGTAGAGGATTTCTATCCCGTACAGTCTACACCAACCCACTTACCTGTTCTAAACTAGTCACTCTTCTTCCGTGGACATCTTTCAGGCAGTGCCTGTTTAAGCTTCTCACTTGCTTATTCTGAAAATTTCACGACGCATTGATTAAAGAAATCTAAGCGTGTTGCCGAATACAACAGGATTTTCTAACAATGCCATTAGGACACCGCGTGTTGCTTCAGTAGCGAAAAATATGTATTTCTGTACTAGGCTATTTTGCCCAGGTCCACCCCGGACTGTAGCGCCACCTAAGTAAGTACTCTACTATTTTGTCCACTTATCATTCCACATTTTGTATTTTATACTAACCTCCAATGAATGAAACCTTCCAGCTGTATGTACTACAAACCTTCAACAAATTGTACTAAAATGCAGCAAACTAATTATTTTTCGTCCATGACTCCAGCTCAACTAAATATGACAGCAATTTCAGGGGGTTTCCGCTGCGCATAAAAGTTCACAAAAAAAACCCATGACCTCCACTACGAATAGAAAAAAATTGCTAAAGCCAGCAAATAAACAATATCCATGATAGCATAACTTGCAAACAATGAAAAAAAAAAAGGAAATTCCCATGAAGACCACTTGGCGCCGCCAAACGAAAAGCCTCATCCGTTCTATGACACACCGCCATTCCCATCATCCTTGACAGCAGTTTATGATATTTTATTGAACTCTAACAATAGTCTAGACCAGGGCAACGAAAAGGCAGTAGTGTCACTTGAAAATCAACATTTAAGCTCCCACAAACAACCCACCAAAGCCGAGCCAGCATACACATAAAAATAAACATAAGACAGCAAACAAACCTCGGCAGGATGACAATACGGCCGCCTGTCACTGTTCGGTAATTTAAAAGTCCTTCATGGGCGGGAAATCCCTGACCAACATCAAGTGCTGGTCGGGAGGACAGAGGTATGTATTTTAATTTTCAATCAATCGAACGTTTCGTGGAATTGCGTGTGATGGGACGACATTGACACGCGTGTCGGTGGTTGGTTGTGTTTATGTGAAAGGATGTGGAATATGATTTTATTTAACATTCTAGTGGTAGGTGGCAGGGTGCGGTTTAGTGGATTACGTGAAGCGTTGAGAGGGAAGGTTTCTATGGGAATATTGACAGTTGTCGGTGAAATTGTTTTAAAGACAGTTTCCAATTCTGTTGTTTCTACTGTAGTCCTTGGGCGTACCTCGTGTCCTTGTATTTCTGAATAATACCTCTCTCTATTGTTTTAGTTTGGGAATTCAATTGTGGTTCGCTCTATAGGCTGCCGGGGTACTTTTCCATTTTATGCAGCAGTTACATCCGCAGGGAAGTTTATATTTTATTCAACAATTTCTAGAAAAAAAAAAAGTTTAACAAAGTAGTCGCTAGTTGGCCTTGGGGTGGATAGTTGTCAGTATGAGAATCGAGTGGAAACTATTTGCATTTTTTATTATTATTATCTTTCGCACAGTTTCAATTTTCAAATCCTTCGCAGCGACAACAAGTCTGCATCCTTTCCACAGACGGTCGCTTTCAAATCCCTTTCACTTGCATCCTGATGTCACATATCCTTTGAATTCAATTACAATTCTTTATTGCACCAACAAATTTCAAATAAATCCCAGGGAAAGATATACGAATTGCTATCCACATATCCTTTTCTAAAATTAGAACTCACGCCGACGATGGATGCTCAAACCAATCCTCTCCCATTTGTGTCGCCAGCCTCCGTTTTCGAATTAAAATACTTTGCTCTGCACTCCCGCTGCTGCTCCTGCTACCGTACCGTCCCATCAGACAGCAACTTAAAATTAAATCCATATTTAAATCAGCCCGTAAGGCGCCAATGTCGTCAGGTGATATCTACTGCATATACCCGGATATCCTTCTCTCTCTCTCTCGAAGAGGATAAGCAGGAGATTACTCCTCGCTTTTCTTTCTTTTTGTTAGAATCTTGTAAAAGGGAATGAAAGGACTCAAGGGGGACAAATTCTATTCGAGCACACGCTGCCGCCATTCAGCCCAAATGACATTTTAAATTTTTTTTCGACGTCGGTTGTCCTGTGTGCAACAGCAACAACAGTTTTAAGGATTCGCATATAAATGAAAAATTTATGAAAGCGGTGTCACCAAGTCGAAGTAAAAGGAAAAAAAAAAAAAAAAAAACTCCTGCATACATTTCCCTTCCTGGTCCAACAAAACTCCTACAATAATCCTCGGGCACACAGCACACAGTGGGGTAGGGGCTGTTGCTCACATTGGAATTGGAGATCCTTAAAATGGAATTTATTATGGAAATTGAAGCAGTTCTGTGGGTGGGTGGTTGGGTGACCCTGGAAAGTGTGTGTGCAACGTGCTGAAAACGATTGGTGAAAAATTGAATAAAGTTTGAGTTCTTTTCCTAAAGGAAATTTGACGCCTGCAGGGTTATGGCTGAATTAACGTGTTGCAGAGGAGCCATGAACAACGGAGCAATACTAGACTGGGCGGAGTGTGTGAGAGTATGTGTGAAACAATGAATCTAGGTCAGAAACTGTGAAATAATGTATTTTTTTCCTCCTGTGTGCCTAAGGTAAAATGTGGGAGGAAAAATAAAGGCAAGAGATGGCAGAAGCATTGTGCTTGTATCTATTGAAAAGTTTATTCAGTATTCGTCATCTGTGGTGTATGTAGGAAGGAGATGACATAGATTATTGCTCTGTGATTTGCTTCAGCTAGCAATGTAAATGTGAACAAATGCCATGGTGTGGAAAAATTTACAATGACAAGGAATGGAGTCGAGAGAGATACATATTTCCGGAGAGGACCAAATTCCATTAAAGTCTTAGGTGAACATTTGTAATATCCTGACACATGAATTTTCCTTGTGTCAGTGCGTACATACGAGTAGATTGTGCTAGCATAAGGTAGTAAAATAGTGGTTTTTATTTTTCTTGTGGCAACCAGAAATCATATAAAACAATGGCTACATTAAACCAACTTAATCAACGTCAAATATCTAATTCGACATAAAAAAGAAATGTCGGGTATCAGCACATGTTCAATGTAATGGTCTTGAATAGATATATATGTAGGTACAATATGCATACATCGTACTTCAGCAACATACTCGTACTTGATTTAGGCATAATCCCATCGGCGTTTAGGCGAACGAAAATCATAGCTATTCTCAAGCCCGGTAAACCTAGCGATGCACCAGAAAGTTATCGTCCTATAGTGCTCTTGAGCACCCGAAATAAACTACTTGAACGCTTTATCTATAATCGAATTAACCCTACGATCATCGAGCTCATACTTATCGAACATCCGTATTTTGTGCGGGTAGAAATTGTACGGACGAGGTACTATCATTAACGACACATATCGATGCAGGATTTAAGGATAGGCTTAAAACATCCGTTGCGATCGTCAACTTAACTACAGCGTACGACACCGTCTGGAAGGATGGGCTTATCTTTAAGCTACTGAAAGCATTCCTGTGCTTGAGGATTTCGCGCCTTATTAATAACCTACTTGCAAAATAAGAAAGCTCAACAACGGCTTGCCTCAGGTCTCCGTCCTCGCGCCCTTGCTCTTTAACCTCTACATACCTGCGACCGTAACAAGGGAATTTGGATATGCAGATGATCTACCAATCGCCACTCAGGATAAGGACATATCGAACACAGAAAGACTTCTAACCCTAGATCTTGAGCAACTCAATATATATTTTAGATAATGGAGACTGTGCCTAAGCGTGTCTAAAACAGAGTTTGCTGCTTCCACGTTAAAAGCCAACTAGGAAATCATAGACTGAGCGTCCAGTTTAAGAACACCCTACTTAACCACAACCGAAACCCGAAGTACCTGAGTGTAAACCTAAAGAGATCCCTTACATGTACACAATACCTAACAAATGTTGCTGGAAAACTCAAAACTCGCAGCAACATCATCCAAAAACTCACTGGATCGACATGGGGTCATGTGCATCTACTGTCGCACTTGCTCTCGTGTACTCCACAGCGGAATACTGTGCCTCAGTCTTGCTGAATAGTGCCCACGTTCGCAAGGTGGACACTAAACTCAACAACACCATGAGACTCATATTCGGCGCCATAAAATCCACGCCAACACGATGGCTTCCTGTACTATTCAGCACTGCCCCACTTCATCTGCGCTATTGAAGGAACACTGAACTGCCCACCCACCACGATATTACTATGCTATGCTCTTGTCACGGCAGCAGAGACTAAAGTCCCGGCACCCAACTACTGGCGCTAACTAAGTGGCGCTACAGTCCGGGGTGGACCTGAGCCTCAACCAACAATCCTTTCCAGCCAGCTGCCTCTAGTAGAATAGCCCAGGACATCCTGGCACAAACGGCCAAGACCGAAAGAGCCGACGTTGTTATGATCAGCGAGCCCTATAAATGTCCCGAACAGAACAATAACTGGATCTGTGATAAAGCAAAACAGGTGACAATATGGACATGTGGACCTCATGCCTTCCAAGAAACAAACGACCAAACAGAAGGCTTCGTGCGTGCGAAAATAAATGGAATCCATTTCTATAGCTGCTATGCAAGACCCAGCTTGACGACCAGCGAATATCAACTAATACTTGACCATCTAACCGCGGATGCGCTCCAGAGAGCCCCAGTGATTATAGGAGGAGACTTCAACGCGTGGGTCACAGAATGGGGCAGCAGGCTCACTAACACCAGAGGACAGGCCTTATTGGAAACATTCGCTCCCCTAGCTATAGGCATTGTTAAATAAGGGCCAGGCAAATACTTACCGGAAGGCTGGAGTAGGCTCCATCATTGACATCACCTTTGCGAGCAACTCCATCCTGAAAAACATAAAGTGGAGGGTCAGTGAGGAATATTCACACAGCGACCATCAGGTGATAATACTGGAAATAAAAGGGAAAAACCAGTCCAGCTCCCAAAATTTACTGGCCCAAAATGGAACGACAGATCTTTTGATAAGGATGCATTCGAAGAGATGTTGAACGGTGATCAAACTCCAAGCGGAACAGCGAAGACCCTCGCGCACCACCTCACAGGCACCATCACCACAGCGTGCGACGCATCAATTCCTAGGAGAACAAACACCACGAAGGCATCACCGTGTTACTGGTGGAACGAGGAAACAGGAAAACTTCGGGCAAAATGTCTACAAGCCCGGCGCAAAGTCCAACGATTAAGAAGGAGGGCGGATTTCCAACAATGCCTGGACACTCTTAGACTGGCGAGACGTAACTTAAATAGAGCCATCAAGGAAAGTAAAACTGCATGTTTTAAACGTCTCTGTCAAGAAGCCGACATTAACCCATGGGGCTCGGTATACAGAATGGTGATGACGAAATTGTAGGGCTATAGGACTCCTCAAATAACATGTCCGGTAATGCTGAGATCCATAGTAGAGCACCTCTTTCCTCAAAGGTCTGCTACTATGTGCAATACTATACGATCCACGATCCAGTCAATCCAGAAGATATTCCTTTAATTACTCACGAAGAGCTGCAAAGGGCACGCAGCAAGATAGGTGCCAACAAGGCACCGGAACCTGACGGCATCTCGAATAAGGCAGTAAAGGCAGCTGTATAAAAAAGACCAGACCTCTTCATATGAACAATGCAGAAGTGCCTTAAAGAAGGAACTTTTCCCGAAAAATGGAAGACGCAGCATTTGGTCCTACTGCCAAAAGGAAAGAAGCCTCCAGGAGAACCATCATCCTATCATCCAATATGCCTATTGGACACCATGGGAAAGATCCTCGAGAAGATAATCTATAATAGATTACTCGCAGTAGCAGAAGAGAAAGGAGCCCTCTCAGATCACCAATTTGGCTTCAGAAGAGCACGATCTACTGTTGATATCGCCAAAGGTGCCATCGAAGGCGAAAGATGGCTCTATGGCACAAACGAGTATTGTGCAGTAGTAACGCTGGACGTTAAAAACGCATTTAACTCTGCGGACTGGTCTTTTATTAGAAGGTCACTTGCCAGGATGGATACGCCATATTACCTGCTACGGATAGTGACGAACTACTTCAACAACAGGAAGCTGAGGTACAATACCGATGAAGGGGTAAATTACTACAACGTAACTGCGGGAGTTCCACAGGGATCGGTCCACTATTGTGGAACATCATGTACGACGGAGTCCTACGATTAACGCTACCTGGGGGAGTAACGATAATTGGATTCGCCGACGACATTGCAGTCGTGACAGTAGCTAAACAGATCCATGCAGTAGAATCAGCTACAAATGAAGCAATTGCCCGGATAAAAGATTGGCTAATATCCGCCGGACTAGAACTAGCTGACCATAAAACAGAAGCTGTTCTTATAAACGGCCGGAAAACCGTCGAATTTGCCAACTTTCATGTTGGTAACCAAACCATCAGGTCGAAAGAGTCGGTTAAATACCTTGGAATAATGTTGGACAACAAGCTACGGTTTAAAACGCATGTTGGTTTTGTTACCAAAAAAGCATCGCAAATGCAGGGAGCTCTCTTGCGTATCATGCCTAACATCGGTGGACCTGGATACGCTAGAAGGATTCTACTCTCTAGAGTTATCACCTCAGTTCTGTTATATGCCGCCCTAGTCTGGGCGGAGGCACTGAGGACGAAGGAGACCAAAAGGAGACTATCGTCATCATACAGACTCTGTGCGCTACGGACAATCAGCGGCTTTCGAACCATCTCTGACGAAGCTGTATTTGTCATAGCTGGAATAGTCCCTATCGATATTCTCGCAGATGAAATGCTGAGGATATATAACAGAAGAGCGTTGAGTCACCACGACGCCACTGGTATCAAGGTGATAAAAACTGAAGAAAGGGCAGCGTTAGCAGCTATGTGGCAAGCTCGTTGGGCTAATAAAACAAAAGGCAGATGGACATATAAACTTATACCGACAATCCAAGACTGGATAAGTCGAAAGCATGGAGACTGCAACTACCATCTAACGCAGTTCCTGTCTGGCCATGGTGGCTACTGCAAATATCTACACCGATTTGGACACGACAACTCACTATCCTGCCCGGAATGCCAAGGTGAAGATGAAGGTACGGAGCACGCAGTGTTTTACTGCACACGTTTCACGGCATGGAGAATTACTCTGCCAAGTTCGTCATTACTCCTCGACCATATGTTACGGTCGGAAGAGAATTGGATGGCAATATGTTCCTTCGTAACAACTCCACAAAAAGAGCTGCGGAGAATAGAAAAGCTAAGAAGAGCAGCTGAAGCAGCGGAAGAAGCTGACACAAGAAGCATAGCATAAATTGCTAACCAGCCCCGCGATGTAATACCTAACGGCAGTCCCGCGGGGAGAGTGGTTGAAGTGTGTAGGGTGTGTGTTTAGTACGTAGGGGTATTCCTGGCATCGATTACTCAGGTTTGCGAATGCATGCTAGTAGCACTCGGGCTATTAGCATCTATGAAGATTACACATCCCTGGCGCAATCCAAAGAAAAAAAAGCTGCCTCCAGTTGCGCACGCCAAGTTGGTTGAGGTCCCCCTCCACTTGTTTGGGCCACCTACCACGAGGTCGTCCTCTACTGCGTTGTCCATCCGGGGTGGATTCGAAAACTTTCTTGGCGGGAACGTTGGGCTCCATCCGCTCTAAATGACCCAGCCATCTTAGTCGCTGTGTGTGAACTCTTCTGGCTAAGTCAATGTCCTTTTACAGGCCGTATAGTTCGGCATTGTACCTTCTCCTCCACTCACCGTCTATGCAGACGGGACCAAAGATCGCTTTTCTCTCAAAATAACCAAGGGCATCCTTATCCGGTTTTGTCAAAGCCCATGCCTCTGCGCCATACAGCAGGACTGGGATGATTATTGTCTTGTAAAGAGTTACCTTAGTAGTTCGAGATAGGGCTTTGCTACTCAATTGCCTTCTTAGGCTATAGAAACAACGATTGGCAAGAGTAATTCTTCGTGTGATCTCCCTACTGATGTCATTTGCGGAGTTCACCATAGACCCTAGGTAGATGAAATCCTTTACTACATCAAAATTATATCTGTCTATTGTGGCGGTCTGTCCAAAACGCCGATGTTGGGTGTCCTTTTTTGTAGACAGCATATATTTTGTTTTACTTTCATTGACAGCTAGACCCATCTTTGTTGCCTCGGTCTCAATACTCCTAAATGCCCCATTGACGGCCCGCTGAGTTCTTCCGATTATGTCAATGTCATCGGTACAAGCGAGTAGTTGTACAGACGTGAAGAAGATTGTACTTCCGTTGTTGGCTTGTGAGTTTCGTACAATTCTCCCAAGTACAATGTTAAAGAGATCGCATGATAGCGCGTCACCTTGTCTAACGCCTTTCCTGACATCGAATGGTTCGGTGATGTTCTTACCTACCTATTCTTCACAAAGAGACAAGCTTGGCAGGGATGTCAAGGCTAGACGTGGCTCTGTATTACTCGTCTCTATACATGCTATCATAGGCAACTTTGAAATCGATGGAGAGGTTGTGCGTATCGTTTTTATATTCATGGGTTTTTTCCAAGATCTGCCGTAGCGTGAATATTTGGTCAATGGTGGACTTTCCCGGCCTGAAACCGCACTGATAAGGACCTATCAGGTTGTTGACGATCGGTTTTAGGCGTTCACATAATACGGCAGACAGGATCTTGTATGCGATGTTGAAGAGACTTATACCTCTGTAGTTGGCGCAGTTTAGAGGGTCTCCTTTCTTCAGGATCGGGCAAACGATGCTGAGGTTCCATTCATCGGGCATACTTTCTTCCGACCAGATTTTACAGATGAGTTGGTGCATGCTCCTTACCAGCTCATCTCCTCCTGTCTTGAAAAGTTCAGCGGCAAGGCTGTCGGCTCCAGCATCTTCGTTGGATTTGAGTTTAGATATCGCTATCCTCACTTCATTCTGATCGGTTTGACGGGAATCTTGACTGCCATCATCACTGTTGAATGGCTCATTCTGCCTGACAGCGGAATATTGGTCATCATCGCCGTTTAAAAGTCTGCAGAAGTGTTCCTTCTATATTCTCAGCACCGACTGCAATTCTACTACTATGTTACAATTTTCGTCCCTGCAGGCTTCTGTTCTGGCTTTCAAATCCTGGCATGTTCTTTTACCTTTTGATAAAATTTGCGAACATCATTCCTGCAATAAGGTCTCTCAATCTCCTCGATCGAGCGCTTCTCATGCTCCTTTTTTTTCTGAGAAGTCGATGCTCCTCATTTCTCCTGTTCACTTAGAGCTCGTAAGCAGCTCTGGTCCTTCTATGCAGCGCCGCTTTATACGCCTCTTGTTTAGCTGCATGTGCTTGCCGGCATTCCTCATCAAACCAGGGATTTCATTGTGGTGGCCGAGAGAAACCTAGTACATCAGAGGCGGCATTTCTGATGGCTTGTTGGCAACGCTGTCACTGGTCTTCCGTATTTGCAGCTGGCGGCATAGGACTTAGATTAAGATTAAGAGAATCTCGATTGGCAAAGGCTCTGGCAGTCTCTTGCGATTGTAGCCGCCCGATGTCAAATTTTTATCACAGTATTTCGTTGATTTCGCTCCATTCTGGATATCCGCATCCGTACCTTGGCTACAACTAGGCAGTAATCCGAGTCCGAGGTGAGGCTGCAAGCTGTAATTAATTTTGGCCATTAGCCAAAAAACTAAACCAAGGAAGTAAAAAGTCGGAAATCGGATTGAATCCCCAGCTTTAGCGTCCCACTTTAAAACATTGCTCAACCCGCTGGGAATATTGACTGCCTTCCATTAGGCAATGTCAAATATCTATAGTGAGTGCCTGGGTAAGCCATTTGACGAGAATGAACTTGTCCAAGTACTGAGGAAGGCAAAACGCAACAAAGCGGCAATGGTGTAACGTCGTTAATTGCCACCCTAATGGTTCATGGTTCAAAACCTAGCGTAAGCAGTTATTTATATCTCAGGAAATAAATAAAGTCAGTCGGATCAATTGCGAAAGCTTGTGTGAACAACACTGCAAAGACATAACAATGGCAGTAGCTTAGTCATATGACTGGAAAAGTTGTTCGCTCTGTTGGCTGATTAATATCCCTATGACGTTGGTGGTCGCGAAAAAATACTGTGAATCAGAAGCAAAGACAAAAGATAGCACAAATCTCCCCAGTTTTCTATACGCCACCCCTGGAATTTCTCTGAACAACTGAGTTTCTAATCACTACACCAAATCTGTCTCTCTCTCTATCTATTCTTTTCAAAGCCCGCACTGTGTAAAAACATGTTAAAGGTATTCTTAACCCCTTTAGTGCACACAAGAAAAAAAAATTGTAAGAAAAAAAGTGTTGTTATCCCTCAGTCGTATCTACGACAGAGGAAAAGTGCCGAGTGAAGCCCAGAGATGTCAGATTTATATCCAGAGATTGGATTCGCTATTTTTAAAAAAGGCGACCCAAATGTAGCGGCAAACTATTGGGGAATATCTTTTCAAAATGGGTTAATGAGAAAAAAAAATTATCTCAGTTCCAAGCGCCCTTTAGAAAAGTGACAAGAGTGATAAAATATGGCATACGCTGACCGTTTGAAACTAATCAATTTACAGTCTCTCGATAAACGTCGCGAAATTGCTGAGATCTTGCTTATTCATCAATTATTAGCTGGCAATATATTTTCCCCCGCACTGCTATGTATGATTACTTTTAACACCAACCCACGTAACTTCAGCTTCTCACCCCTGTTCCGTCTTATTCCTCACTGCACCAATTATGGACATCATGAATCGATGTCCAGAATGCTCCGCAGAGCTAATCTCATGGAAATCGCTTTTGACTTTCATAATAGCAGAGCCTCCCTGAGAAAAGCCTTTCGTTCCTTTAATTCCTCATCATGACCGAAAAACTGTTACTGTTAAGTCCAGTTTCAATCTTTCATATGCCTATTTGCTTAGCTATAATATTTAAGTTCATTCTTTTTAGTTTTTAAGTTTAACTCTAAGTTCTTGCTTACTTACTTACTCATGTCTTGTATCCCCTTGTGGGTCCTAGGACCTCTACTACGACTACGCGCCATCGTGTACGGTTTCTGGCAATGTGTCTCAGTTCTCTATAACTTTTCCCTAACTGCCATGCCCCCTTCTCGACTGTTCAGAGCCATGTTCTCCTCGGACCGCCAGGTGTTTTGCGATCCTGAGTTAAAGGGTTCCATTGCATAGCATGGTTCGCTATGGAGCTGTCACACTTTCGGAACGTGTGACCAATCCACTGCCACTCGCCGTTGGCTAGTTATGCCTATTGGTTCCTGACCCGTTCTCTCGTAAAGGTGTTCGTTAGAGATGCGATTGGGCCAGATAATCCTTAAGATATTGCGCAGACACCTATTAACGAACGTTTGCAGCTTTCTGGTGATAGTAGTGGTCACTCTCCACGTGCTGCAACCATATAGCAGCACGGATTCAACGTTGGGGCGGAACAGTCTTATTTTGGTGCTCAAACTGATTGCATTGCTTCGCCATATTTTGGACAACATCCCGAACGCGGACTTTGCTTTGGCGATCCTGTTGGCTATATCCAGTTCGGTTCCACCATCGGTCGAGACAATACTCCCAAGATACTGGAAATCCTCTACTCTCTCTACCGGTTGTCCAGCAATGCATATTTGAGCCGATGAGTTTGTTCCAAGGCTGATAATTTTAGTTTTTGCCGTATTAATTTTCAGCCCGACGACACCTGCCTCCCTCTCCACATCTGCTGTCATTTGGTGGAGGTCTATAATTCTGTGGGAGAGTAAGCATACATCGTCTGCGTAGTCAAGATGTTTCAGTTAGGATGTAAGATTCCATCGAATTCCTCCGTTTCCCGTCAACAAAGCTGCATGAAGCACATCGCTAATCCCCAATAGGAATAATATTGGTGAAAGGATACAGCCTTGCCTTACCCCACTTTGGATCTCAAATTCCTCAGACAACATTCCCCTGTGCAGAATGTGACATTTGGAGCAATTAGTTTATTGGGAATACCTCTCCTGCGTAAGGCACGCCAAATAAACTCCCTGTTGACACTATCGAACGCCTTCTCAAAATTGATGAACAGCAGGTGAAGTGGCGATCGATATTCAATGCTTTCTTCAATGATAATCCGCAGAGTGATCGGAACAGGAGGATCCAGAGCGAAAACCTGCTTATTCGGCATCGAGTGTGTCTTCGAGATGTTGTTTGATTCGATCCAGGATGATTTTAGCTATTATCTTAGCTACAGCAGGCAGCACGCAGATACCCCACCAGTTTCCGCACTCCATTCAATTTTCTTTCTTAGGAAACTTAACGATCATTCCCTTTTTCTGCTCGTTAGGAAAGCTTTCAGCTTCCCAAGCTATCTCTATACGTGGAAGCAGTAGCTCACCCGATGTTGTTGGTGCTACTCGTAAGAGCTCTGCGGAAAACCGTCAAGTTCTACCGCCTTATTGGTTTTACGTGCTTGGATCGCGGTAGTGATCTCAGCATTACTGGGAGTCATGGTGCGTATTCGGGCATTTCTCTCCTCGGGCACCTCAATCTGATTTGGGAGCATTTTGCTAACGAATACGCAGTTCAAAACCATAGCAAAATGCTCTTTCCATCTCTTGAGCTGGTCCTCATCCGAAATGAGCAAGGAGCCGTCTAGGCTTTTCACTGGGTGTTGGCTGAAGCTGCGACCACCTGTCAGCTTTTTGGTGATTCTGTAGATGGTCCTGCTGTCGCACCTCCGCGCTGCTTCTTCTGCATCTGTAGCCAGCGCGTTTATGTAGTTGCGCTTGTCACGTCGCACGCTACGCTGAACTTCTCTCATCTACAGCTGTTTTCGTTCGTCAATCCGTCTCCAGGTATCCTCGGAAAGCCAGGCCCTATGTCTTCCCTGTGATCGACCGATAATTCTTTCAGCGCCAGATGTAAAAAACGTTTTTCACAGTACACCAATGGTCTTGGATGGTTGCGGGCAGTAAGCTGCTCATTGCATCCACACCTTGCGAAAGTTGCCCCTTAATTCTTGGCGCACTAAGTCTATCGATGTTGAACCTGGGCATTCTTGTGTTGTCCTGGGATCTTCGAACTGAAGCAGTGCGTAGTTGGACAGTAGCTATCATAAGATGGTGATCTCGTACTATCACCCACATCTGCCCCTCACCTGTTTCGGACGTCCAGGAGACTACTTCTATAGCGGTAGCTGATGGCAAAATGGTTAATTTGGTTGGAGGTTGCTTGTCTGTCGTTGTAAACCCTTGCTTTTATTAAGCTTAAATAAATAAATAAATAACCATGGAACCGTCCATATATTAATCATCATCATTAAGCAATTTTTATATTATGTAAATATTCGTACACACTTATTTATTTTATTTTTTTGTTTTTAGTCCACGTGACATTTCCTTTGATATTTTTTATGTGATCGCCCCCAGTAAGAATTTTTAAAAATAACTCTGAACCCCCACATAAAATTCTCGAGAAATATTCATGATGCTGGTAGACAGAAAATTCCGTCCACTTTAAAGTTTTGCAAAAAAAAAAGAAAAAAATCAAAAACGTGCTCTCCCACATTAAAATTTTGCAAAAAAAAATTATATTTTGCAAGAAAAGATCACATACGAGTACATATGTAGTTCCCCATACAAAAATGTAGTTGCTCTGGTCATCGGTGTTGGGACTTCTATGTGATTGTCAGTCTACTAAATTTCGAACATTTCGAGTGGATTTACCTAGTTTTCTCAACCAATTATAATTTTGAGCTAAGTTAGGGCTATAAGTTCACAGAATATACTCACAGGAAGCTTTAGAAATTCACTATTGGAACCTGAAATTCACTATATTGATCTAATCTTCAGAGGAAATATGGGAAGACTTTTACAATTGATGCATAGAAAATGTAAAATAATACTTGGGTCTGTCAAAAGGACCAGTCCAAGGAAACAAAAAAAACAACCTGGTGGAAGGAAGACGTCAAAGAAAATCTTAAAAGAAATACACTTCTGTTAAAAAAAATCATAGCAAACAAAAACAGAAGAAGACCGCGCAGCATACAGACAAGCAAAAACGGACACGAAAAAAGTAGTAGCACAAGCAAAAGTTAACAGCGACGAAAATAACTGTATGCGTCTTGAACTAGCCAACATTTATAAAGAGATTTTTAACCTGGCTAAACTGAGACACATCTCCATCAGCATACACCTCTGTGCATGCTGGACACGGCAGGAAAACTCCTCGAGATGATGCTAAAGCCTCGAATCACAGAAGCAATCCAAAGAGAAGGTGGACAACACGGATTCAGAAAAGGCCACTCCACGATAGGAGCAATTGAGGAAGTAGTCAAAACCACCCACCTCGCCCAAAGGGGAAATCACTACTCAAGGCGAATCGTCGTGCTGGCAGCTCTGGATCTGAGGAATGCCTTCAATTCGGCCAGATGGGGAGATATGTTAGATGCGCTCGAGAACACCTTCAGGATACCGCAATATCTTTTGCAAATTGTGAAGGACTATCTCAAAAACAGGGAACTTCTGTACGACACCGTGGAGGGTACTCACAGAAAGAAAATCACTGCTGGAGTAGCACAAGGCTCAATCCTTGGACCCGACCTGTGGAATATCTCATACGATGGAATCCTTCGCATGGAGATGCCCGACGATACCTTCTTAGTCGGGTACGCAGATGACATCGGTGCGGTGATTACCGCAAGGGATATCGAAGAGGCTCAGCTGGAACTGAACCAGGTAATGAGACGAGTACTCGCCTGGATGGAAGCCCAGGCCTTAGTCTCGCCGCGGAAAAAACGGAGATAGTTCTTCTGACTAGGAAACGGATCCCGACCATTGCCGAGTTCCGAGTAGGTCCAGAAGTGATAATCAACAAACGAGCAGTAAGGTGTCTAGGAATGATAATCGCCCTGGACTCTAAACTCTCTTTCTGGCAACAGATGAAGTCCGCATCTGAGCGAGCTGCGAAAGTCACGTCATCACTGAGTAAGCTTATGGCAAATATCGGAGGCCCAACAACGAGTAGGCGACGACTCCTCATGTCCATCATCCACGCCATTCTTCTGTATGGGTGTGAGATCTGGGCAGGCGCACTTAGACAGGAGAAGTATAGAAAGCAAATTGCCGCAGTACAAAGGCGAGGAGCTTTCCGAGTTGCAAGCTCCTATCGCACAGTGTCGGAACCAGCCGCCCTCGTATTTGCGGGTGTGACCCCCATCGACCTCCTAGCGACAGAGAGGAAGTACGCCCACGACAAGAAGGCGGAAGTAGGAGCAGAACTGGCAGTCGCGGAAGCGAAGGAGCTTACCAAGTAGGCTTGGCAGAGAAGGTGGAGCACTGAAACGAGGGGGAGGTGGACAGCGAGGATGATTACAGACGTCGCGGCTTGGACAGAGCGGGAACACGACGAAGTTACTCTTTGTCACTCAATTCCAAACCGGACATGGGTATTTCAACCGATACCTCCACAGAATGGGTAAAGTAGAGAGCGCAGCCTGCCAATATGGATACTCAGCGGAAGACGACGCTTTCCACACCTTTTTCGCCTGTAGCAGATGGACAGAGCAGGGGAGTAGACTGGAGTCGGAAATAGGCGATTTTTCCCCGGAGAATGCTATAAGCAGGATGACCTCGAGTACCGATACGAGGAATAGAATATCTTCCTTCATCGAGATGGTACGAAGATCCAAAAATAGAGAGGAAGACGCCAACATTCCCTCACAAATTACATAAAGTAGATAAAAGCCTTACCAGCAAGAATGCATAAACCCGCACCAGGAGCCGAATATGAAAAAGCCGGTCCCCAGAGGGGAAAGAAAACGATACCACTCTGAAGTAATGCGATAAGCGGTTCCGAAGTGGATGGTGTCAAGTAGAAAGAAGGGGTTAAAGGTGGTTTTTTAGTGAGTAGTGAGTCTCACACTACTTGAAACAGAGCGGGACTGTTTCCCGTGCGCATTAGCGTTTTTCCACTACCCCCTAGGCAAAAAAAAAAAAAAACTGAGACACAACAACAAAAAAGGCATAAAAAGAACAAAGTATATAAAAGACAAACAAGGTACACTACTAACATTGAACCACGACATTAGAGAAAGGTGGACGACGTATTAAAAAGTTCTGTTCAATGAACAATTTCCAAGTGAATCGCTAACGATAATACCAAAAACACAGGGACCAACAAAAGAACTAACAGCAGCAAAGTAGAAGAGGTAGAAAGTAAAATGGCGAATAACAAAGCTAAAGGACCAGACGAGCATCCCGTCGAACTATGGAAGCAGATGACAGCAGTAGGTACTTGTTTCCTAACAAAACTGTTTAACAATATCCTTATCAATAAAATGACAGATACATGGAGGGACAGCTACCTTATAACATTCTAAAAAAAAAAAACAAAGGAAACGCACGGCTCTGTGAGAACTATAGAGCTATTAAACTTAAAGCACACGCATTTAAAACATGGGAACGAGTCGTACAAAAGGCTGCTGGCATTCATTAAAATCACTAAAAATCAGAGCGGATTCGTACAAGGAAAATCAACACCTGATGCTATTATTATTATTATTATTTGTGTAGGACTATTTTGCACTGCGACCTAGCGGTCTATTGTGCTCCCTGCTAATACCTTGAAAAGGTTTGTTCCCTCGTTAGAGTTCCCTCGCATTGCAATTCCTTCGGAATTGTGTTTGAAAGTCATTCACTCTTACTTTACTTATTTACTTAGGTGGCGCTACAGTTCGGGGTGAGCCTGGGCCTTAACCAACAAGCCTCCCCATTTAGCTCGGTCTTTAGCTAATTGCCTCCTTGTGCGCGCCATCTACGGCGAGGAGTTCCTTTACTGCGTCGTCCCTCGGGTTGGATTCGAAGACTCTGCGGGGTGTTGGTGCCCATTCGCTCTACATGTCCTAACCATCTCAGATATTTAATACGCAGTTTTTTGACTAGGTCGATGTCGCTGTACAGCTCGTATAGTTCGTGATTGAATCTTCTCCTCCAAAACCCGTCAACGCAAACGGGACCGAAAATCTTACGAAGAATTTTTCTCGAAGCGACCAAGGATATCTTCATCCTCTTTAAATAAAGTCCATGTTTCAGCGCCGTAAAGCAGGACTGGGATGATCAAGGTCTTATATAGAGTCCCCTTAGTTGTTCGAGATAGGGCTTTACTGTTGAATTGCCTTATAAGCCAAAAAAACAGCGATTGGCAAGAGTTATTCTTCGCTTGATTTCTGCGCTGATTTTGTTCTCAGAGTTTATAGCAGAGCCAAGGTAGACAAAGTCCCTTACTACCTCGAAGTTATAGCTACCCACTGTGACATTCGGTCCAATTCGTCGGTGTTGGCTGTCCCTTCTTGTTGACAGCATACACTTGGTTTTGCCCTTGTTTATCGCTAAACCCATTTTGGCCGCCTCCGCCTCAGTGCTTGCAAACGTACCGGTGACAGCCCGCTGAGTTCTTCCGATAATGTCTATATCGTCGGCGTATGCAAGCAGTTGTACAGACTTGTAATAGATTGTGGCTCCGGTGTTGGCTTGTGAGTTCCGCACAATCCGTTCAAGTACAATATTAAAGAAGTCACATGACAGCGCGTCACCTTGTCTAAAACCTTTTTTGACATCAAAGGTCTCGGTGAGGTCATTACCGACGTTGATGGAGCAGCGAGTGTTCTCCATCGTCATCCTGCACAGACGGACAAGATTGGCAGGGATGTCAAAACTAGACTTGGCTCTATAAAGCTCTTCTCTATAGATGCTGTCATAGGCAGCCTTGAAATCGATGAAGACGTGGTGAGTATCGATTTGGAATTCTTGGGTTTTCTCCAGGATCTGCCGAATACAAATACAAATATTTGGCGCAACAGCTCTTTAAAGTGCCAGGGCCTAGCTTCTGCAACCACTCATGTTGTGTGCATTATATTTTTCACACAAATGGAAGGGACCTACAGTTTAATGCCGAATCCGAACGGCGATTTGAGAAGCTTTTTCGTGACATCAATACTCTCGGATGTTTGTCAGATGCTCGCGAGAGGTGGGACCGTGGAAAAAACTTTTTGGTGTTTTCTGGGATTCGAACTTGGAACCTTATGCGTAGTGATCCAACACACTAACCACTTACGCCACGGTGCCCACCTGCCGATCTGCCGAAGTGTGAAGATTTGATCGATGTTGGACTTTTCTGGCTTGAAACCGCACTGATAGGGTCCAATCAGGCTGTTGATAAAAGATTTCAGGCGTTCACACAATATCGCAGAAAAGATCTTGTATGCGATGTTGAGGAGACTGATGCCTCTACAATTGGCGCAGTTGAGGGGGTCTTCTTTCTTGTGGATCGGGCATTCTTACTTTGCCGTGGCGAGAATAGTTCACCTAAGAGCTCTCTCTCCAAACCAGTTTCTTTTAAGAATCTGAGAATGAGAAGTGGGCGGGAGGTTGGCATATCCTCTTCTGATATTTGGTATTTGCCCAAGTATTTCAATCTTTTGTGGGTCAGTGCCCCACAAGATTCCAGAAGGTGTTCCGGAGTCTCGCTTGACTCATTGCAGAATCTGCAAAGGTCTTCATTTGTTATACCTAGTTTCCGTAAATGCTCCCTGTTTGCAGTACCCCGTTAGGAAGCCTATTAGGATTCGTAGGTAATTCTTGCTAAGGCAGATACAGGCTTCGAATCTTTTCCGGTTGTAACATCCCAGTAGTTTCTTAGCTTGCCTCAGGCCAATGGTGTAGTTCCAGGTTCTTGCCCTGTCTTCTTTCTCCATTTTTCTGAATTCCTCACATATGGTATGTTTCCCCATTTCGCAGAATGGTTCAGGTCCAATGAAGGGTTCTGCAGCCCCTTGTCTTGCCAAGGCGTCTGCTGCTTCGTTACCTTTTATGCCGACATAACCGGGTGTCCAGTAAAGCGTAACTTTAGTGTTTCTGCCCAATTCATTAAGTTTGTGTAGGCATTCCCACACAGTTTTGACTTAATGACATAGGAGTCAAGTGCCCTTATAGCTGCTTGGCTGTCTGACAGTACTGCTATGTCGCAGTTGCTGTATCTTCTTACGAGATTGAGTTGGATGCAACTATCTATAGCACATATTTCAGTTTGAAAGATGCTGGTACGCTTGCCCATGGGTTCTGAGTGCTTCGTCCTTGGCCCAAACACGCCTGCCCCTGTGCCTTCTCCAGTTCCCGAACCATCTATATACCACTTTATCGTGTGGTTGCCCAGTCTGTATATCGTGGATTCGTTGCTTCACTCTTTCTTGTTACTTAACTTTGTACTAAAGTTTTTCTCAAAGTTAAATTTTCTTACCTTTATACTGTCGTCCCTGGGGACTGCCAGAAGGGGAAGTTTCTTGAGAAGTGCATCGTATTCTCTCGAACCAATGCATTTCTCCCTTCAATTTCTTTTGCGATCCTTAGGATCGTCCGCTGTTGACAGTTAATTCCAAGGCTTGTTAATTTTTCAAGAGGCTCGTCCACAACAAGACTCCACATTAGGGGAGATAACACTCCTCCTTGTGGGCATCCTCTTGTTGTGTTGACCTTGATAACTCTACGTGATGTCTAAGTTTCTGCTGATCTTGTGTTATCAAATGCCCCTTTGATGTTTAGGAAGGCGCAGATTACTATCTCTCTTGTCTTGATAATACTTAATTACACCTGATGCGATACATTCTATTCGAATCCTTGTAGAAAAGTATGGCACAAATAAAAAGAATCTACATCTCGCCTTTATAGACCTTGAAAAAGCTTTCGACAGGGTCCCAAGAGATCTTGTATGGCACTCTTTAAGAGCACAGCATGCTTCAGAACACTACATTGACATGATCACAGATATGTACATCGACATCTCAACACGTGTCGGAGGACCAGCAGGCACCAGCGGACATTTCAAGATTGGAGTCGGAGTTCCAAAGCTCAGCACTTAGTCCGCTATTGTTCAATATCGTTATGAACCATTTCACAACTGAAACTCAACGACCCACCCCTTGGAACATACTTCACGCTGACGACATAGTCCAACAAGCGAAAGTGTTGAAGACCTCCAAAAGATGCTTGATGAGTGGCAAATAGCTTTAGAGTCGAGAGGCCTGCGCATCAGTAGACAGAAAACTGAATACATAAAGTTCGAGTTCTCTGACCATCCAGCCCCAAGTGCCACAGTTTACTTAGAAGGCTTCCTACTAAATGAAGTCTCCAGTTTCAAGTACCTAGGTTCTATGCTCTCTAAGGACGGAAATATCAACGCAGACGTTGACCATCGCACGGACACCGGATGGTTGAAATGGAAAATGCTATCGGGAGTCTTGTGCGACAAAAGGATGCCAATTCGAATCAAAGGGAAGATATATAAAACAGCTATCAGACCAGCGATGATATATGGTGCCGAATGTTGGCCATTTAGCAAACAACAAGAACAAAGGAATGGGTCTGACTATGGCTGTGTACCTCCGGTGGATGATGGCAGGTTTGGGTCCCCATTTTTTACCAAAAAATCTGCTGCAAGCGTAGAACGCAATGTACCCTTTCTTTATTCTTTCATTTGTGTTATCTCTCCAGCATAGTTTGCGGCCAAGTATGCGCCCTAGATACCGTGCTTTATCTGAGACTTGGAGTGGAGTGTCACCGAGTCGTAGGGGTCCGAAAGCTGGGATTATTCTTTTGTTGGTGAAGAGGACCACTTCTGTTTTCGCTGGATTAACGTTCAGTCCACAACTTCTCGCCCAGTTATGGAGGGTATTCAGGGCCGATTACAGAATTTCGGTGATGCTGTCAAGCAATATGCCGGACATAAGTAGGACGACGTCGTCTGCATAAGCAACAACTTTTATTCCGCTATGTCCTAATTTTAAAAGGATCTCGTTTGCGACTAGAGTTCATAGTAGAGGTCCTATCCCCTCCTTGCTTGGTTGTCATCCAGCTCCGAGTTGATGCATACATTCTATCCAGTCGGAGAGTGTGGAATCTACTCTGATTCGGTCTAGTGATAGTCTTATTGATTCGGTTTTCACATTATTAAAGGCTCCTCTCACATCTAAAAAGGCCGCTAATGTGAATTCTTTATGGTAAAGTGATTGCGTGAGGTCAAATAGGCGAACCCCACAGGCGGATCAGTAGAAATGCAGTGAAGTGGGAGGGTTATGATCCCTCATTTTCGGATCATAACCTCGCTGATAAAAGGAAGAAGAAGAAGAGTGATTGCGTGATCATTGCTACCACTTTATGCAGTACTGTTTCGACTGATCGGCCCTATAGGCATGTTGTGCTGGGGACATGCCTCTAGGGCTTAATTTGAAGCGAATGTGTAGATCTGTTGGTCTTTCGAAAGTCTTCAACACGAATGAAGACAGGCTGATTTGCCTGAAGTCTTTTGTTCGTTCGTGTGGGTCGGCTTACCAGCTTTAGGTATGAAGATGACTGACCTTAACTTTCCTCCAGGCTTCCGGTTCAAATTTACAGTTTAGGCACCCGGGTCGCTAACCACGGAATTACGTATTCCTTCCTGCCTTGTACCATCATGGGGAAGATACCATCTGGGCCGGGCGTCTTATAAGGAGAAAAGGAGTCATTTCAATTTGTATTCATCCACAATTTTGGCGAAAAGAGTGTAATTTGCGCTGACTCCTAATCATCTGACATTGTTGTCTCCGTATCAGGATCTATAATACTACACCCTGGGAAGCGGGTCCAAAAAAGGAGTTCTCGGCACATGATTCTGTCCAGGTACCATGTGGTTTCTCGATAAATCCTGGGACCCAGTGATCCTATGACAGGACTTTCCGGAGTCTCGGTGCGTCTTTTGTGGATTCAATTTCGTTGCAAAATTAACTGCATGAGGCTCTTTTTGTGTAGACCGTCTTTTTGTTGAAGGCTCCCTTACTTTCTCTGTAGCGGTCCCAGTGTGCGGGATTCCTGGTGCGCTTGCCAGATTGTAAAGTTTCCTGGCTTTAGTGCGCAAGGTTGAGAGCTCACTTGACCACCATGCGGGGTTGAGCTTCCTTTTGCCTTTGCTTAGGGGCCAGGACCTTTCGAAGGCTACCTTAAGGGTTGAGGTCAGGGTCATAACCTCTTGGTCAATCTCAGTTTTGTTTGTCAGGGGCGATGATCGGGAATGCTCTGAGTTACCTAGAAGGGTTTTAAAGATGTCCCAATTTGTTCTCTTGATTGAGGTATTTAATCGACGAAACTTTAGCTAATTGACCTATTCCCCGGTATAGTAAGGACGACTGTATCATTAGATTATCATCAACTTTGTCATCTGACTTATTGCCTATACAAATGTGTTATTCAATACTGCTGCACTTATATTATGATCCACCTACGAATTTGCTTCTTGAAAGTAGAAAACCTCGAACTGTTTCGAAGCAATGTAAACCATCCCCATTAGAGCAATTAAGAGTTGTTCGCAAAATAAGCACACTGCCTCCTCAAATGTCCTTGCTAAATAAACATGTACATGCATTCACATCTGCACTGCAATGTTAATCAACATTTCTTTGGCTTTCTTTTCCATAGCCTCACTCCAGCTCGTTATCCTCGTTATACATGACTGTGTATGCAAATGCCTACAAGTGCAGTATCCTCGAAAAGTTGACACAGATTTTTCCTTTCTTTCTCTTTTCTTCATCAAACTGGTAGATAAACTTTATTTAGTTTTCTAGCTCATCGTCGTCATTCTCACTGTCGAATCCTTGTCGCGTGTGTTCTCAAAAGTGCAAGGAACAAACTGGTGTTTCAATGTTTCACAAAAAATAAAAATGGTTCCCTCTTCATCCAATGCCACAAGCAAGTAGTAGAAATGTAAAACTTTATGAATTGTATGGGGTCGAGGTTTAGGGCAACCAGCAAGCAGCAACAACTTCATACAACAAGGCTGTACTTACTCCAGTATTTGGCTGCGATTCAAAAAAAATTAAAAATCCCATCATGAGTGTCTTTATGTGAACGCGATTGAACTTGGGATTAAATCGGTCCCAAGTATGAGTGACATTTGAAAAGGCTATCCTCGTCCTTCTTAAGCTTGTTAATTTAATACTTTTCTTTTTGTGATTGTTGTAAGGTTAAGATATGATTAAGGATAATGCCTTTTGGATTCTCTTTTCTTAATACTTTTGAAAGGATTGTTTATAATTAGATGGACTTAGTTGAAGGTCTTCGAAAATATTCTCTTTTCTCTTCTTTTGGTGGTTTGCCTGTTTTTCTATCTTCAAATAAGTTTTGCCAACTAAAAATATATTCTGAAGGATTCCCACTCCTCCTCTTCATCGTCGCCGGCAGAAAGAAATGATGGTATGTACTGAAAATAGCGTTTTAGAATGTCGGGAGAAAAAAAAAGGATTTTCCTTTAAATGACACCCCTACTATGCGCGCATAGTAGAGTGCAAATAATTTGCATACAAGATGAGAAGCACGTAGTATATCCTTTTGAATGAGTTTCCTTCTTTGGAACTCATGCAAACATAAAGAATGGTTTATCCCATTGAGGGGACGTATAGTCTTTCTCTGGAGATCGTAAATTAAATGCATTTTATAGCAGAAGGAAGACATTCATTTTTTGTTGTGGTCTTGAGCGGAAATGTATTCTGTTTCCTGGGAGAAAGGTTAAGCGGACACTGCTGCCAGTCAGAGGAAATTAAAAAAACGAGAATTAGAGATCTATGCACCATTCGTGGCAAAAGTTCTCTGATGATATTACGGAGATGCTAAAATAGATGAGGATAGAGAAAGTCATATCTAGAGAGCCTGTTCCTTTAGGTCATTTCAGAGACTCTGAAGGAGACTGAATAGCCCTACTTAGAATGTTTCGGATATGCAAGTCACTGAACTATTGTCTGAATAAGCAGTGGTACGATATCTGAGCCGCAGGCGGAAATGATTTCGGATAGGATTTCTCCGATCATGCTTAATGCTATAATGACTCCTGTACTAAAAACAAACTCGTCTTTGGTAGCCTCACATGTTAACATAAACCTAGAACGTGGAGAGGGGTGAATTTTGTTTTTATACTAAAACCCGGTGAGGTAAGATATACTTACTTAGATCCTTTAACCCCTCAGGGGCATAGGGCGTCGACCACGCCTGCGCGCCATCTTGTTCGAAGTTCTGCAACGCGTTTGAGCTGCATCTAACTCATTCCTAAAGAGCTCGATTCCTCCTCAACTGTTCTGCGCCACGTTTGCCTAGGACGCCCCGCTATTCTGCTGCCTGGGTGAGCGG
Source organism: Brachypalpus laphriformis (assembly GCA_945910035.1). Taxonomy (NCBI): domain Eukaryota; kingdom Metazoa; phylum Arthropoda; class Insecta; order Diptera; family Syrphidae; genus Brachypalpus; species Brachypalpus laphriformis. The sequence continues at coordinate 45,751,322 of OX246756.1, forward strand.
ATTCCACTGCATGGCGTATTTCAATATAGTTCAATCCATTGCCACTTTCTCCTTCCTATAGTAAAGCTAATAGGTTCTTGGCCCGTTTTCAGATAAAGTTGTTCATTGGACATGCGGTTCGGCTAAAAATCCTCAAGATGATCCTTAAACATTTGTTTACGAAGACTTGCAGCTTGCGATCACACTTCCTAAATAAAGAAAGTTATCAACTTTCTCGACTTCCTGTCAGGCAATGTTAAGTTGAGCGCGGGTATTAGAAGTGCGCAGGGCTTTTGTTTTGGCTGTGTTTATTTTTAGCCCCACTTTGTTTGCCTCAGCTTCTAGATTTTGGGCCATCAAATGAAGATCCATTATCCGATGTGAAAGCAGACAAACATCGTCAGCGTAATCTAAGTGTTAAAGGTAAGGTGTCATAGTCCAACGAATTCCAAAGTTAAGCACGGAGTACATCGCTGATAACCCCCAAGAACAATAGTGGCGACAGTATGCATCCTTGACGTACTCCACTCTGGACTTCAAAATCCTCCGACACCTTACCATTGTGCACGGCGTGACACTTACCGCCCTCGTATGTATCTTTGATAATAGCTATAAGTTTTCTGGAATACCTCTCCTGCTCAATACCAACCAGATAGCATCTTGATTCAAGCTGTCGAAAGCCTGCTCGAAGTCGATAAACATTAAATGTAGCGGAGACCTATACTCAACGCATTGTTCGATTATGATCCCTAAGGTGTTTATGTGGTCGATGCAGGAGGATCCAGCACGAAAGCCTGCGTGTTCGACGTCGAGAGTTGAATCTAAATGCTGTTTGATTCGTTCCAGAATTATTCTAGCTATTATTTTGGCTACAGCTAGAAGAACGCATATACCCCTCCAGTTATCGCATTCCATCAAGTTTCCCTTCTTAGGCAGTTTAGTGATCATCCCCCTTTTCCACTCCTGTGGAAATTGTTCACTATCCCAAGCTCTCCGTATTAGCGGATGCAGCAAATCTGCCGATGTATTTGCCGCCGCTTGAAATAGCTCGACAGGGATGCCATCAATACCAGCCGCCTTGTTCTTCTTGAGGGACTTGATTGCTGTTATTATTTCGGTTTTACTGTGTGGTACGGTGCGAATTCGGGAATTTGTTGCTTCGGACTGCTCATTCGAATTCAAGATCATACCGCCATCGTCTAAGTGATTTAGCACTGTAGCAAAATGTTCTCTCCATCTAGTGAGCTGATCCTCATCCAAAATCAGAAGGTTACCGTCTAGACTCTTCACTGGGTGTTGTTTGGCGTTCCGAGCACCAATGAGCTCCTTAGTGATGCTGTAAACAGTCCTATTGTCGCATCTACCCGCTGCTTCTTCAGCTCTTGAGGCCAATGAGTTGTTATATTGACTGATACACCCTGTTTGATAACCACTATTTTAAGATCGTAAAATCTAATTGATATTAAGACATTAAAGGTCATTGTTGTCATTATCATTTTGCGCGCGATATCACACAATTTTCCCGCCTTTTGTCAAGTATATATATTAATCAAGATAGTAAGAAATCATCCTGTTAGCATTTAGAGTTTAACGAATAAAGAAGTGTATATAAAAATCATAACATTGACGTTTATCACGTCTCACACTACGCTGCACTTCTTTCTTCTTCGCACGGTATTGGGCTTCAAGCTCGGTTCTCTTTACTGCTGAGGCCGCTGCAATCCGAGTCTTGATTGCTGTACGCTCATCGATCCGTCTCCAGGTGTCTGTAGAAAGCCATGTGCGGTGGTGTTTCTGCTTTTTACCGACATGAGTGCGTGCCCCAGTCGCAAAAGCATTTTTCACAGCACTCCAGTGGTCATCCATGTTCTCTATGCTGCTGATTGCTTCTGCTTCTAAGGCAAGATGGTTTCTGAACTGTTGGCGCACTTGGGGAACCTTAAGCCTGTCGATATTAAACCTGGTGATGCTAAGTAGGTTTGAGCGGTTGCTGTTGGCGGATGCAGTACGAAGGCGTAAATGAGCTACCATAAGATGGTGATCTTGTTCAAGTCCGACGTCAGCTCCACGTCTGTTTCGGACGTCCAGGAGACAATTTCTAAAGCGGCGACTGATCCCAATGTAGTCGATCTGGTTGGGTGTTCGTTGCCTATCACCAACCGATCTTGTGGCAGATAAGCATAACTTAAACAGCGTACCTCCGTTGACTAGGCGGTTGGTACTGCAGAAGTCCACAAACCGCTCACCGTTGTCATTACGGTCCCCCACGCCGTGAACTCCCATCACGTGCTTAAACATGGTGTTGTCGCCACCCGCCTTGGCATTGAGATCTCCCATCACCATTTCAATGTCCCCATTAGGCGTTTGGTTGTAGGCGGCGCCTAAGCGGCTATAAAAATCATTCTTTTCATCCTCAGTTGCGTCTAGAGTCGGAGCATAACACTGTATGATGGTAATTTTTCTAACTCTACTCTGGAACCTAGCTGTCAATATCCGGTCACTATGGGTTTCCAGAATATGAGGCTACTACTTTGTGCTGAAGTTAGCATGAGGTAAGATATGGTAGTGTAAAATACTTTAGACATCTTTTGTCCTGAAAACATTTGAAAAGCTATCAAGCATTTGCATACGTACCAAACTGCGTCCTGGGGATTAATTTCCACCACAGCACGCGTAAAGGATGAATAAAGCTTTGCACAGCTCCATTTAGAAACGCTTAATGGCAAAGGATACATCCTAGCGGCATTAGACATTGAAGGACACTTGAACAATATCAAAACAATTGCAGTACGAAAATCTTTAGTTCGCAACCTATCGGAATTCGAAACACCATATGTTAGACGTATACCCTTCAGAGCTTCGAATGGCGGAAAATATATACAGGTATCTAGAAATCATGCTTAGCAAAAAGCTGAATTAGAGATCTATGTAGAGCTTATGGCAGCCTAGTACCCCTAAATGCGGTGAACAAGTGGAAGGGGAACTCAATTGACTTAGTGTGCGCACAGACCGAGCCGGCTGGAGTGACTTGTTGGTTGACCTGGACCTAGCGCAATACAAAAAGACAAAATTTCCCACCTATCCTCGGACGAGTGAATAGAGAGCATAGTACAGGGTGACATACGAAAAACTACAGCTGACTGAAAAACACCTATATTATGTTAAGGCTGCAGGAACAAGGAAGTCTTTGAGGATATACTATACTAGGGCCTTATACGCACTGCGACCTCAACGATCTATTATGCCAGCCTGCTGTTTAGCCGAGAACAGAGTTAAGGATCTTCATAAATCTCAACAGAGCTCCAGGCTTGGGTTAGTTTAGGTTAGGATCGGCCCTCGATGAGGATGTACTTAGACCAGAAAGTAGGTCCATTGTACTGCCGATATGTAAGGCGGGTGGATCACCCTCTTACTCTTGGAACCATTTGCTTCGTTGAATGAAGTCGAGAATTTTAGCCGTGCAGGCGTTGCCGAGATCATTAAGATCATTGTAGAAGTATTCACCCAGAGTGGCCTTCCTGATGTTGGCGAGCGCAGGACAGGCGCACAGGAGATGACTGATGGTCTCTTCTTCCTCTTCATGTCTGCAGCTTCTGCAGAAGTCGTTATAAGGGATACCTAATCTCTGGGCATGTCCTCCTATGACGCAGTGTGCAGTGAGGACATTTGTTATTTTTGAGAGGGTTCCTCTCTTGTGCTTCAAGAGTCCGATGGACCTGGATTTATTGAGTATCGGTTTAGAGCTGTCTGGCGGTATGACATTGGTCTAGATGTTGCCATCGATGATTGGCTACTTTCTCGGTATCAATTTGAATAAGGAACTTAACATAAGACGCTGGCGCTTCGATGTCGGTGATGCTTATGCTATCTGTACCAGAGGAGCCTTGTCGTGCTAGTTCGTCGGCTGCACAATTCCCCGGTATGTCACAGTGACCTGGTACCCAGCAAAGGGTGAGGTTGTACTGACCAGCTATCTCGTTAAGAGATATGCGACAGTCTTTCACTGCCTTAGATCTCGTAGTGCTGGATGCGAGGGATTTGATGGCTGCCTGACTGCCGACATAAATAACAATATCAGGTGTTGATAGTGTGCTAGCCGCCAGCCAGTCAGCGGCTTTGCGAACTGCGGTGATTTCGGCTTGCAAAACGCTGCAGTAGTCTGGAAGGTTAAAGGAGAGGTGTATGTCCAGATCTTCCGAGAAAATTCCGGCACCGACTCCGTCCTTGGTTTTGGACCCATCCGTGAAGATTGACAGCCATTCGTTGTAAAGGACATTGCGTTGCGTCCACTCACTTCTGTCCGGTATCGAGTGCGTGTAGCCCTTGTCAAAATCATATTCAGTGGGCAGATGGTCAGTGGAATTGGGAAGATGACGGTGCATCGAAAGTATATTGGCATGTCCCGTGTGTTGCTCCTTCCACTTCCTGGAGCCTCTCAGTCTTATTGCCGAGCCAATTGTTTACTGACGATGTCAATCGGAAGCAGGTGGAGCATGGTTTGGAGCGCCGCTGTGGGAGAAATTCTCAGTGCACCGGTAATACTGAGACATGTAACGCGCTGAGTTTTTTCCATTATGGATAGGTTGGATTTCTTCTCCAAGGCGGGACACCATACCAATACTCCATACATGAGAATCGGTTTAATGACCGACGTGTATAGCCAGTGCATGATGCTTGGTTTAAGGCCCCAGGTGGAGCCTACTGCTTTCTTGCAGATGTATAGAGCGGCCATCGATTTCCTGGCCCGTTCGACGACATTCTCCTTCCAAATTAGCTTGCGGTCAAGCTTTAGGCCTAAATAGCTAGCACTATTTGAAAGCTTGAGGGTGGATCCCCTTATCTTGGGCGGAGTGAAGTCAGGTAGCTTGTGTTTTCTTGTGAATAGAACTAGCTCGGTCTTCGTCGAGTTAACGGAGAGGCCGCATTTATCGGTCCATCTGAGCAGTTCATTAAGAGCAGACTGCATGACATCTGCCAGCGTCTGCGGGTATTTGCCTGTTGTTAGAATGGCGACATCATCTGCATAGGCAATAACATTGCATCCAGTTTTTTCGATCTTTAGAAGGGCCTCGTTGAGCACCAAATTCCACAATTGTGGAGACAGTACACCCCCTTGAGGGGTGCCTCGATGTGCATGTCGCTTGACAGTACTACTTCCGAAGGATGCTGTTATTACCCTGTTCTTTAGAATAAGTTCTATGAAACAACAGATGGGTTCGCAGATGTTGAGCCTGTGTAAGGCACTGGTAATCTAATTTGTTTCAACGTTGTTGAAGGCTCCCTCTATGTCTAGAAATGACACTAGGGTGAACTCTTTGATTGAGAGTGATTTTTCGATAGGGTGGATGATGGAGTGCAAAGCCGTTTCGACAGACTTACCTTTTTGGTAGGCGTGCTGTGACGTGGATAGTAGGGTGCTATCAATAGTGGCCTTGATGTGTAGGTCCAGGATTCTTTCCAGAATCTTGAGAAGGAAGGACGTTAGACTAATAGGTCTAAGGTCCTTTGGGAGGGTGTGCGATGTCTTGCCTGCTTTGGGTATAAAGACCACTCTTACCTCAGTCCAGGCAGTTGGTGTTGCTCCGAGCTCAAGACAAGCCCTCAGAATGCAGGAAAGATACTGCCATACTATATTGAAGGCCGTCTGAATCTGGGCCGGAAAAATACCATTCGGTCCCGGGGATTTGAATGGTTCGAAACTGTAAAGGCTCCAGGCTTAATGTTCCAAGGGCAAAACCCTCCCGAGGTGGAGAAGTCTTTTCCTTGCGGACATGGGGCATTCACAAAGAATATGTTATGTCGTCTCTTTTTGCTCTCCACATAGCCGGCATTCGTCTGTATCTGCTACTCCTATCTTGTGCAGATGGTACCTGAGTGGGCAATGACCAGACAAGTAGCCTGTTAAGGTCCTTAAGTCTGCTTTCCTAAGCTCAAGTAGATTCTTAGCCTTACAACGATTGAGGTTGATGAACTTTTTTGCTTATCTTAGGCCCTAGAATATGTCCTAGTACTCTGCATGACGATCAGCTTCCTATTGCTTTATTTTGAGATTTGTGGTACTCCGTGTAACTCCAAAATAGGGTTCAGGACCGACTTGATGGCAACTGGCGCCTCTTCTTGCTAAGCAGTCCACTCGATCGTTGCCCTCGAAGCCTTCATGTCCTGGTATCCAGGCCACAATGACGGTGTTTTTCGAAGCGAGATCTTCGAGTAGGTTCCGACAGTCCCAAACAAGTTTGGATCCTACCGTGTAGGACCTTAGAGCCATAAATGTTGCCTGTCTGTCCGAGAGGATGTAAATACGGATACCCTCGACCGTTCTTCGCTGCCACTTTCGTACACAGAACTCGATTGCATGGACCTCCGTCTGAAATACTGTTGGTGATTTCCCAAGAGCTGCAGCACGTTGAAACCTGGGTCCATGAACCCCTGCGCCAGTGCTACCATTTTCCAAATTAGAACCATCTGTGTATCAAGTTTGAGAGTTTGGTAAGACTACAAGCCCTTCCTCTATGTGTGACGATCACCTATGACCACATTGAATCTCCTGGAGAACCGGTATTTCTTGAGCATGGTAGACTCTGGGATTTTGGGAATAGGGTCATTTGAATGTACTCTAGAATCTTCAGATGGCCTATAAAGTTGCCGATTTTAAGGTCCGTAACCTTGGGCAGCCTACGACCACTTAGCATAGCTTCTTTTTGTGCTCCAAGGTGCAGAGGTGTGAGGCTAAACATTGCGCCCATTGCTGCCGTGGGGCACGTTTTCATTGCCCCTGTGATACCCAGACAGGCTAGACGATAGATTTTATTCAACCGCAACTTAGTCTTGACCTGTAAGGTTTTTGGCTACCAAGCCGACGATGCATAAGTGACCATGGGCTCGGTATTGGCGCTGAATGTCCCATATATTATCTTGGGTTTTAGTCCCCAAGTTCTACCGTGTAGGCGCCGGCACATAAATATTGCTCTTGTCACTTTCTCGGTAACCTTGTTCAGGTGTGAATTCGAGGTGAGCGTCTTATCAAGGATAACACCTATGAATTTTGCTTCCTTGGATATGTCGATTGGGACGTTTTCCAGTGTAATTTGCTTAAGAGTGTGATTCCTTTTCCTGGAAAAGGGTACAAGTGTAGTTTTTCCGGGATTGATGGTAAATCCATTTGTCCTGCACCAATCGGAATCTAAATTAAGGGACCTTGCACTAGTTGAGAAATGATATCATTGGATTTGCCCTGACGCTGATGTGAATGTCGTCTGCATATACTTTGTAACCCGATTTTTTAAGTAAAGTCTCTGAGGATATTTGGCATTATCTTCGCCGCTCTCTATATGTCGACCATCCTATTCCTTGAAAGACATTTCTTTTAGGATTTTGAAAAATTATTTGGAAATCTTGTGAACGGTATTTGCATGTACGAGTACACCAAAGCCGCATGGGTAGTTTGAAAATTAAGGCCAATAGGGGAGAAACAATTTTTTGGCATGGAATGCTTTCGAAGCAATGAATATTTTCTCCAATGATCAACACAACGTACTCGTAGTATACACATATCTTCCTCACCAATTCCGTCCACGTAATCTGGTATGATCTTGATAAAGTTATTTTCTATCTCTTAATAACCGGTTTAACCGTCTCGGAACTAACTACCAATTTACACGCAACACTCAAAATGACAATCTACCCACCAACCACCAGCCCCATGACGTCAATCGCTGTAGTAGTCATAACCTTAGTTGACCACGTTAATCAAGGATTCACAAAACAAAAGGACAGGTGTTAAATTGTTAAATATTCGGAGGTATTAAGAAAAAGACCAGCGGATATCAGTGCCATTTTGAGTTCAGATCCTATTTTCCGTTTGCTTTGTGGGGCAATGGCCTTCACGTGAAATAGTCCTCGATAGAGGATATGCCACCATATGAGTAATGATGGCCACTTGTGCTCATAATTATTTGGTCTATACGTTCCATCATCCAGGGACCAGCTACCAAACCACACTAACGTCTGTTTGTTTTGTTTATAATTTATAGCCGGGCAATTTATTTCGACGGAAAGGACGACGACCATGCGGTTGAAAAATTATTTTCCTTGATAATTAAAAATTGAAATTAATGTTTGGACACTTTGTGGTCATCCTGAGGTTTCTGTTTAATTTTTTTTTTTCAGAATTGTGTGCGTAGGTGGATTTTAGATGGTTTATTGGGGTAATGGGAGTTTGCATTTTGTTATGTAACAGATGTGGTAAGGTTGTAATAGATTTATTTGTTCCCTGAAGGGCGAAATATTTCCATTTGAACGCTCCTATGTAGCTTATAATAATTTGATTATATCGTGGGAGTACTAACTGGACATCATCCTTTTCTCTTTTCAGAATGCGGTTATGTGCTGACTAAACAATCAGAAATTTGTAAGTATCTATCCAGTTCCCATTTACTCTTTCTAAGTTTTGATTCACTTGATTTTATTCGGACCTTTGTTTACCTATGGCAGACCGTTCAATACCGTAGCTTTTCGAATTTAAATTTTCTCACAGTAATTCTTATTTGTTGCTCAGATTGGGATATCCGCATTCGTACCTTGGCTACAACAAGGTAATGATCCGAGTCTATGTTGGCCGCTCGGAAGGTCCGGACATCCAGAATACTGGAAGCATGCCTTGCGTCGACTGCAATATGATCAATTTGGTTGATCTTTACATGATCATTGGACCGCACTGTTTGCTTATGAATATCGAGATGAGAAAACCATGTGCTTGCTATGGTGATCGCTCCATAGCGATATCAATTAGCCTTAGTCTGTTATCAGACGTGGTGTCGTGTAAGCTATGCTTACCAACTGCCCTACCAAAGACATCCTCCTTTCCTATTTTGGCGTTAAAATCGCCCAATACGATTTTAACGTCGTATTTAGGACATTGCTCGTATGTTTTGTCGACGAGCTCGTAGAAACACTCTTTGGTAGCAGGGTCCTTTTCTTCTGTGGGGGCATGAACACATATTAGGCTTATGTTGGCGAATTTAGCTTTGATTCGGATAGTCATAATACGCTCGCTTACGTGTCGGAAGCTTAAGACTTCTTGCCTAAGTCTGCCGAGTATGACAAATCCGCATCCGAATAAGCGTTGCCTGTTGCCTCTGTAGCAATCACCGTAGTAGATGTCACAGTTTTTCATCTTCTTTTTGCCTGGCCCATCCCACCGCACTTCCTGGATGGCGGAAATATCTGCTTTATAGCAGTCTAGGGCCTCTGCTAGTTGTTCGGCTGCACATGGTCTGTAAAGGGACAGCACATTCCACGTACAGATCTGAAGGTTGTTGTCCTTATTTCGATTGCTGGGGTCGTCATTAGTTGAGTCATCCTTATCCGGGGCTTTTGGTTGTTTCGGAACCTTTTCTTTTTTTTTTATGGTTGCGCCAAAGGGTGTGTAATCTTCTAAAGATACCAGTAGCTCGAGCTACTGGCATGCACGATTCGCAAACCTGAATACTTGATGCCAGGAATGCGCCTACGTACTAAACCACACCCTGCACACTTCAACCACTCTCCCCGCGGGACTACCGTTAGGTATTACTTCGCGGGGCTGGTTAGCTATTTATGCTCTTCTTTCGCTGTCTTCCGCTCCTTGTTCCAAAAGTGTTGCCGATTGGACTTGGTTGCTCTCTTTGACTCTTTCCAGCCGCCTAAGTTCCTGCACGATTATCGCTGCAACTTGTTTCACCGCGACCCATATTGCATTCGATGCTATCATATGGTGCACAATGTTGTCGGGGGTTGGTATTTCTCCAATTTTTTCCTCCAGTTCTAGGTGCTCTATATGAAAACGTGGGCACTGAAAAAATACGTGCTGAGCGTCTTCTGAGGCCTCTCCGCAATTTGGACAGTTGGGAGATTCATCGAGCCCAAACCTGTAAAGATACGCTCGAAAGCAGCCATGTCCGGTTAGGAACTGGCTAAGATAGAAATCTACCTCTCCGTGTTTCCGGTCCATCCATTTTTGGATATCCGGTATAAGTCGATGGGTCCATCTTCCCTTTGAGGACTGGTTCCATCGCTCCTGCCATGCTCTAATGCTTCGCTGTCTTTCTTCCAGCTTGATATTTTTGACTGACGCTTGAGGTTCCTGAATTTTGACGTCGTAGGTCCTTTTTAGCTCGATAGCCAAGATATCCGCTGGTAGCATTCCAGCGATGACACATACTGCCTCGTCTGACACCGTACGAAAGGCACAGCATACTCTCAGCGCACATAGTCTGTTGACAGAGTTTATCCTTCTTGCGTAGGTCTTTTTCATCATATCTTTGGCCCATATGGGTGCCGCATACATAAGGATGGACTGCACCACCCTTGATAGAATAAGTCTCCTTTGTTGCTTAGGTCCTCCTATATTTATCATTATTCTTGATAAGGCACCGCTCACCTGAGCCGCGTTGTCACACGTTCTTTCAAGGTGCTCGTTGTAAGTGAGCCTCGCGTCGATCATCAGGTAGGTATTTGATAACCGATTTTGATGTCGTATTATGATCTCCTACTCTGATGGTGATTTCCTCTCTTTTCTTGCGGCTGCTTACCAATACTGCCTCTGTTTTATGTTTGGCGAGCTCTAACCCGACTGCTGCCATCCACCGGGATTCCAAGCCTTAGGACCCTACCATACATAATGTTCCAAAGAATAGGGCCTAATACCGATCCTTGTGGAAATCTGCCAGATATGTGGTACTGCTTTACTCCATCGTCGGTATCGAAGAGCAGAAACCGTTTCTCGAAGTAGCTCAGTATTATTTTAATTAAGAACCATGGCACCATCATTGACCTAAGCGATTGCACTATGAGTCCCCAATTCGCAGAATTGAACGCGTTTTTGACGTCCAATGTTATTACGGCACGGTATTTCTTTGCACCGCCTCTCCATCTCCTGCCCTGAATAGCTTCTTCCAAGGTTGTAGTTACCCTTCTTATTGCGTCTGCTGTAGATCGAGCTTTCCTGAAACCGTACTGTTGGTTGGAGAGTCCCCGGCTTCACCAATTGCCACTTCTAATCGGTTCCATATGATTCGCTCCAGTATTTTACCCATTGTGTCTAACAGGCATATGGGACGGTATGACGAGGGCTCGTCTGGTGGTTTTTTCCCTTTAGGCAGCAGCACTAGAAGTTGCTTTTTCCATTGGTCTGGAAAAACTCCTTCTGTAAGACACTTATTGTAGAGTTCCACAAATGGTTGCGTATTTGTTTTAATGGCTAATTTAAGGGCCTTGTTCGGTATGCCATCCAATCCAGGTAACTTGGTATCCTCGAATCGTCTGCATACATCCAGGAGTTCCCTTTGCGTGGCAGTTGGGATGTCCTGTACTTCCGGAGGTGGCTCTATACGCTTTGCTGGTGTTTGAGGTGGAAACAACCACGATACAATTTTCTGCATAAGGAGAGGGCATGAGGGGGAGGGTGCCCTAATGTCTTTGAGTTTTGCGATTACTGTTCTGTAGTAGGCGGTGCCCCAAGGATTTACATCTGCTTGCTCGCAGAGTTCCTTAAAGCTATTGCTCTTACTTCTACGGATGGCTAGTTTTAGCTCTCTTCGCCTATCTTTTAATTGCACCCGTAGATCCTGATGTGTGGACAAACCTCTGGATCGCTGGAATAGTCTTCTGGCTCTATGGCACTTGCTGCGTAGCTCTGCTATCTCTTGGTTCCACCAATATACTGGTGGCTGGCGATTTGTTGACGTTTTCCGGGCCATGGATGCGTCGCAAGCCCTAGTTACTTGTTTGGTAACCTTAGCGGCCATAGCGTTTGCTGTTCCTGGGCTTATTGTTGACTCTGCAAAATCAGGGCAAAAAAGTCTTTGTCCATGGTGCTTATTTTCCACCCCATTCGTTGTGCCTTCTTTGGGCGTTCCTGGGTTGGTCTCCTAGGTTGTACTTCAAACAGGATGGCAAGGTGGTCGGTGTGAGTATATTGTTTACTGACTCTCCAGGTGGCGCCTCTCGATAAGAAACTAGTTGCAAAGGTGATGTCAACTATGGAGCCTACATCATTTCTACTAAAAGTGTGCTCACTTCCTGTATTTAGCAATATTAGGTCTAGTGACGATACGGCTTCTAGGAGAGCTTCTCCCCTTCTATTGGTCCGTGCGCTGCCCGAATCAGTGGTCCATGCATTGAAGTCTCCAGCTATAATCGTTGGGCTACGACCTCTAGCATCATCCACGAGCCTATCAAGCATACTTTGGAACACCTCAATGGTGTTGTTTGGAGCTGCATAACAGCTATAGACATGTACTCCTTTGACCTTTGCTCGCACGAAGCCTGTTCCGGGTGTCATCATTTTTTCTTCAAAGGCGCAATCTCCACAGGCCCAAATAACAGCTCTTTTTGAGTCATCCGCAGCCCAAACTGTATCATCGAGATTTTTGTACTGCTCGCGTAATACGGCAACATCTATCTTTAACTCGCGAACGGTTTGTGTCAAGATGTTCTGTGCCGCTTCGCAGTGGTTTAAGTTTAGTTGCAGCACTTTCATATTCTTCTTGCGACTTTTGCAAGAACCATCGATTTTTTACGTGGTAGAGAAGTTACCCCGACGGCACAACCCCCAACCTGGAGGGCCAGCTCCTTAATTATTCCCCTAGGACGAGGGGCCGGGTATACCGGTGCCAGTAGTCCACTACGGGAGTATGAGCGCTGCCGTTGGCCCATTAAGGGCTCCTCCGCCACCATCTCTATTCCAATGCCCTGACCAACATTGGAAATTCCTTACCGTCCTGTGATCCGAATACGTTGAAGCATCTCGCGCAAGGTATTCACTAAGCTCAACCTAACTGGAACTATAGACGCCACTGTTGACTCCGTTTAGGGAATTCGTCCGCTGCCGCCTGGAACAGGAATAAGTGCTCTAGGGGAAAAGCACCCCCCCCCCCCCCCCCCTCGCTCTCTCTCTCATCTGCTGCCACCAAAAATCCACCCAATGGGGTTGGTTACCCACTTTTTGGATTAAGGTACTAGGCACCCGGCTGTCATCGCGTGGAGGTTGAGAGGCCTCAGCTGAGTGAAAACGCTTGTGTTTTCATATGATCGCATGCACTACCGTTTGACCAGCCAAAAAAATTGAGTTAACGTTAGTTATTTTCCATCCCTTCGCCTCGGAACCAACCAATCGACTATACAACTTATGGCAAAAGTCTGGGATGACCACGAACATGGTCAGATGTATGGCAAGATGTATGGTTGCCTTAGGAACTTATTACGTGTACGAGCTTAGACGTTACGATCACGATATACGGTGGTAATATTCTTGGTTGTACTTTGAATGTTAATAAGGGGCGAGTTAGAAGAGATCCGATCAAAAAGTGTATTTCTCAATATAATCTCCCTCAAGTGAAATGCATTTCTCATTTCGGGCAATACCTTAATGCCACCGAAAATATATTCTTTTTTCTTTGCGTTCAAAATGACTTTGTACGGCTGCCTTGATATCGTTCTCATCTGCAAATCTCCGGCTTCGTAGCTTCTTTTTCAAATTGGAAAAGGGAAAAAACGCTCTGGGCCAAATCTAGGCTGTAGATTGGGTGGTTTATCGTTGAAAATCTGTGCATTTTAAGGCCTGTTTCGAAACAAGCACTGAGTCACTGGTACTTGTCGAACGGTATGAGCATTTTCGGTACTGACAAATTCTGAAGTTTCTTACATACCTGACCTTGAGGTCATTTGACCTGATTTGAACTGTAGGTGCGACTGTTGGTGTCATCTGGAGGACTTTTCCGCTTTTACTGTGACCCAGGGGATGATGTTAGACCCAATCTTCAACCGAGGTGTTAGACACCCGGAATTGATTGTGTGGCATGGCTTGGCGATAATGTGAATGTAAGGAGTTGCTATACATAGTATAATATAATAATATAATTTTTTTGCGTAAGAAAGAAGGAGACGATGCAATCAAAGTGAGGTGCTTTGAAGATCTTAGTAATTTGTAAAAGCTTTATTTATTTTTTTTATTTTTAAATAGTATAATTCACAATCTTCAAATTACGCAAAAAAAAAATTATAAAAATACTTAAAAGATATGCATACCCTGTTTGTACATCAAAACATTCGTAGTATGAGGAAAAATTTAAATTCTTTCTTAGCGCATATAAATGTTTTAGATTTAATGGCTGATTTCATTTTTTTAACTAAAATATGGTTGTACGACCATGAATTATCCGAGTATAGTATTCCTGGTTATGAATTGTATGGCAATTGTAATAATTCCTATAATTCGGGTGGTGTTGCAGTATTTGCAAAAAAGTCATATCAGTGTGAAGTAGAGTATTTTAACTTATGCAGTGCAGATGTTACTAAAATAAACTGCTTTATAAATAATGAAAGTTTTACAATTCTTTGTGTATATCGCTTGCATGAGCACGGTTTGAGTAAAAGTATTTTTATAGAACAAATGGGTGGGCTGTTGAAAGGTGTAAGAACAAAAAACTTAGTTGTTATCGGTGATTTCAACCTTTATATCTTAATTACTAATTTTGATTCTGATAAATACTTATTCCTTATGTCGTCTTATGGCTTAGAGTCGCTTGTTAATGAACCAACTCGCATAACAGATCACTCACAAACATGCATTGACCATATTGTAACCATTTGTAAGGTTACATAAAAACTGTCAATTCAGTGTTTCTAGTAAAGTACTAGACTATAAAATCACTGATCACTGTATGGTCAACTTGAACCTACAGAAAAAGACATCGATAAACTTTGATAAATATATACCCTTTCCGGTGAAACGCAAAGTTAACTACTCAAAGTTAGTAGATGATCTCAAATTTGAGCCGTGGGAGCTTGTGTATCGAGAATGTAATCCTTCAATCGCTTATGACACTTTCACGGATATTTTGAAACGTCATATCCATAATTCCTCAGGTGTCTTACCCCAGTTACAAAGTAGTTCGAAATTAAAACGACTTAGACCTTGGATTGGAAAAAAACTACTCCATGTTATATCCAAAAAGAATCAGATTAGGAAAAAATGTCAGCAACATCCTCAGAATTCCAGACTTAAGCGTTATTATCTTAAGCTGAGTCAGGTTGTAAAGCAAGAAGTTGATTTAAGTAAAGACAATTATTACACTGATAAACTATATAGATGCAAAGGAAATATAAAAGAAGAGTGGAAAGTGGTTGACAGCATACTTAACAAGCAAAAAGATACAGAGTGTATTCAGAAGATTCAAGTTGAAAGCAAAATAGTTTACAACTCAGTGGATATTGCTAATCATTTTAATAAATTTTTTATATCTGTTGCTACTTCGATGAAGCCTTGCCCCCTCAAAATAGTTGTAGATGTGAATTGTATACGGACTTAGTTGCAGATGAATTTCAAAGCAATAGCTTTGTATTGGAGCCTTTTACATCTTTTGAAATATACAAAAGGATAATGTCACTAGACAATAAAAGTTCAAGTACTTCTGATGGTATAACCAATTGTCTTCTTAAAAAAATTGCCTTTTACATTGTTGATGTTGTAACGTTTATTTTTAATATGAGTGTCAGTTGTGGAATTTTCCCTTCATCTTTGAAAGCGGCTGAGGTTATTCCTCTATTCAAAAAGGGAAACAGAAGCTTAATGAATCAATACAGACCGATTTTGTTACTTCCCACATTGTCAAAACTGTTTGAAAAAGCAGTGAAAGATCGTGTAGTGTCCTTTTTAAACAAAAATAAATTTTTCAGTAATGACCAATTCGGGTTTCGTGTGGGTAAGTCCACAGAAGATGCCATCTTAAAATTTTGCAGTGAAATTTATAACGGTTTCAATAATAGCAACAGTACTATAGCTTTATTCATTGACATGACAAAAGCATTCGACATGGTTAATCACAAAATTCTTCTTGATAAGCTCTACAAAGCCGGGTTCAGAGGTCAATCTCATAATTGGTTTGCTTCATATCTAACAGGAAGGTCTCAAAAGGTGAAGCTAGGCGATGTTTTTAGTGATAGCTTATTATTAGATATCGGTGTACCTCAAGGTTCAGTTTTGGGTCCTATTCTTTTCCTTGTGTATATAAACTCCATCTTGAAGCAAAACTTTACGAGTAATATTACAGCATTTGCGGACGACATGGCATTCACATACATCAATAGCACCTTATTAGAGTCTATGGTAAAGTTGCAGAAAGACTTGCAACTTCTCAGACAATGGTTTGCTAAACACGAACTCATTATAAGTGAAAAAACGAAGCTTATGTATTGCAATCTAAAAGGATCAGATCCGATAGATTGCAATCTTTTATTCCACTCCACAGCATGCGAAAAGCTTTTTTTATCTACGCACTCTTGTGGTAGGGTTAATTACTGCCAAAATGCTTGCTGCACGACGAATTGCTTTAAAATTGAATTCGTTAATTTTTTTAAGTATCTAGGAGTTTTAATTGATGAAAATATGAACTGGAAGGCACATGCAAGTGAGCTAAAAAAATATATGCTATCCGTTACTCGGAAAATATATATGCTTAAGCCATGTTGTTCCAGAAAACTACTAACGGCTGTATACAATAGCCTTGTTAGCTCAAAGCTGCAATATGGTATTGCTAGTTGGGGTGGAGCGTATTCCAACGCCATGGAGCCATTGTTAATAGCACAAAAACATATAATAAGAATAATTTGTTGTAAAAACAGGCTGACCCCTAGTTGGCCTTTGTTCTGCACTATGCGAGTCCTACCGATAAAACACATTTATGTCTATAAAGTTCTTAAAGTGTTCTTTATGCGAAGCGGTTATAGTTCGACATTAAGAAGTTCAAATGTTTATGGCTTAAGAATAAATACAAGAGGATTAGTTAATATCCCCCATTCTAATAAAACCCACTTCTCGAACTTTTTTACTGTAACAGCACCCAAATTATTTAATATATTGCCTTATGAAATAAGAAATTTAAATGTAAAGTCATTGTTCTTAAGTAGAGTTAAAAAATGGCTGTTTACTTTGGATAATTCTACGGTCAAAAATCTATTAATATATAGGAGTTAAAAAGTCTTGTTCTGTTTTTTTTTTAAATTCTTAAAATTTGTTTTTGTTTTTTCTAAATAGTTTTTTGTTGAAAAATCATTTACATTTACCCCACACATAGTATATACCGAATTATTAAATTTGCCGATGGGTCATTCGCCTCTAGTTCATTAAGACTACAGAATGATACCTATCTTTACCAATATTCCAAAACGAACAATGTATTTATGAAACTTGAGGAATATGAACAAAGAATAAAGAATAATAATAAAATAATAATAAAAAATAGTTACCCCTGATGTCTCAACAATTCGATTGGCGACTACATTGGGCGTAAACTTGTCTTGTCCTATGGCCGCCTCCTAGTTCCCTCAGTTGACCCCATTTGAACTAACACGCGTATAATTTATTTTTTCTGTAATACTTAATCATCTCTGACTTCTTGAATGATTCCAGATCGGGAAGGAAACCCGAGGATGACCTCTGCCGTGCTAAGAATAGCTTTGGAGAATCTATCGTAGCTATTGGCAGTTGGAGAAATCCAGCCTCGGTCTTTGCTTTATTGAAGCTCCATCTCGTGAAGGATATGGTTGTGCTATTATATTGCTATTTTTATGAACAATCTATTACAATTATGCATCCACAAATTTTCTGGAATTGATTCCTTCGATTTTGTCTGAAAGCACTCTCCTTGATTAGGTTGAATCTGTCTATCGTCCACGTTTACCTAATCACCCGTTGCTAATGTTTCTTTGAAAAAAATAACCAACCGAATCCGTTTCAAATCCCCCAATGAAAGATTTAACTGAAATTAGCTAATGCGACTTTAATAACCCACCACAATCCCGCAATTCAGCAATTCTCTCACTTAATCGACTTTTGTTCTGTTTCACAAGCTCGATTTGTACCACCCCTCCCCGGAGCCCGAACTATTTATCAAAAAAAAAAATTATACGGAAATCGCTAACGAAATGAACACAGTTTTTACTGTGAACCACCACCCACCGAGTAAGCCGCTTCACCAGCCCAGCAGGAGGGGTTCGTTTTGGCATTCAACCAAATGAGTTATGGCCCAGGAAGTTGCTAATTTGCCGCACAGAAATGTTCCCCCCCAACGAAACAAAAATAACCACAATCGGGCATTTTAACGAGGCGAGAGGAAAAAATTCCCTGTACATGCAATTCCTGACATCGTTAAGGACATTTTCGTTCGTTTGGTGTATTACGACGAGGTGCCTTCCAAGGTCTTCGACTACTGAGCTGAGCAGTGCAAGTGATTTGCGTGTCCTCTTGGCATTTCTTTACGATATACTACGATGTGAAAATTAAGTGCATGCATGCATGCCGGAGAAATATGAGGAAAAGTCCTTCCCAAGTGTTAAGAGAGGGTTACCATAGCCATGTAGCCCCCGTTGATGGTTCAATCGTTGCAGGGTAGTCAATGAGTGTGGGTAATAAAGTTTTAATGAATTTCAAAGAAACATCGTTGCTGGAGAGCAGCTCCAAGGAAGGGAGAATCCTGTTCCTGATCACAGTGGGGTTCGGTAATTAAAAACTTTTATAGGGAAACTGTTGCACGCTGAAAGGGTGTAATCACAGACATAATGAAAGCAATTATCACAAAAGATTAGGGGTGCACTGGACACTGTTCAAAGTAACACAGCAAACGGCAGGTATTGTCTGCCTGTCCTCTGTCAATCCACCTGCATAGGAGCACTATAAATCTAATTACGGTTATTTGATTAGAATGCGGCTACAAAACGCACATGAATGGTCTTTATGACAAATGATGATGATGGCGCTTACAATGTAGTAACAGTCGTAATTAGAATTGTCAAGTCTTTCATCATAGAGTAGACTATATCATTCTGGCATGAAGGACAATGGTCAAATGGCACTAGTGGGGCTTCCAAATGAGTGGTATTGCTGGTGCATGAAAGGCCATTGAAATTGACAGTGTGACTAAACCAATTGCATAAGCGCTTCATTTCTGAAATTACGTTCAGAGCGATGGCTGTTGTGCGTTTCAAACTTTATCTGATCTGAGTGACGTGTTTGAAATTACCGGCCAGTAATTAGTAAACTCAGTGCTTATTGCAATTAATTTGTATAACTATCGTGCGTAGTGCGAATATTAATTGGCTTCCATTTGGCAAAGTGGAGCGCGTAAAACTGAATTGGTTTCCGGCCAAGCTGTTGATTGGTACTTCAAAGTTGATGGCCTATTTCCATCTTTACTTAGCAATAATGGTTTATCAGATCGACGAGGGAAATGGGAATGTCGTCTCCTTAACCTGTTTTTAAGTAAAATAAATCGATTAGTTACCGCCATCACATTTTCATTGAATCTTCTCCTCCAAAACATGTCAAACCAAACGGAATCGAATATCTTGCGAAGAATTTTTTCTAGAAGCGACCAATTTTCTCTATCTGCGCAATGTCTTAGCGCCATAAAGCAGGACTGGGGTGATCAGGATCTTATACAAAGTCTCCTTAATTGTTCGAGATAGGGTTTTATTTTGGCCGCTTCTGCTTCAATGCTTGCAAACGCACCGGTCACAGCCCGCTGAATTCTGCCAATTGTATCAATATCGACGGGGTATACAATCAGTTGTACAGACTTTTGAGAGATTGTGCCTACGATGTTGGCTTATGAGTTCTTTACAATTCTTTCAAGTATTATGTCATAGAGATCACATGATAGCGCGTCAACTTGTCTAAGACCTTTCCTGACATCGAACGGTTCGATGGTGTTCTTTCCGACTTTGATGGTGCAGCTAGAGTTCTCCATCGTCATCCTGCACAGACGGACGAGCTTGGCAGGGATGCCGAGATTAGACATGCCTTATGTCCTGTATCCCTTTGTGGGGCATCTACTACGCCTACGCGCCATCGCGTACGATTTCTGGCAATGTGTCTGATTTCTCCCCAACTGCCATGCCCCCTTCTCGACTGTTCTGCATCATGTTCTCCTCGGACCGCCAGGTCTTCTGCCATCCTGAGTTAAATGGTTCCATTGAATAGCATGGTTCGCTATGGAAATGTCACCCTTTTGGAACATGTGACCAATCCACTGCCATTCCCGTCGTTGGATGGTTGTGCCTATTGTTTCCTGACCAGTTCTCTCGTAAAGGTGTTCGTTAGAGATACGATTGGGCCAGAAAATCCTTAAGATATTGGCACTTATTAACGAACGTTTGCAGCTTTCTGGTGATATTAGTGGTCACTCTCCACTCTCGCTGCTTCAATATAACAGCACAGATTCAACATTGGAGTGGAATAGTCTTATCTTGGTGTTCAACCTTATTGCATTGCTTCGCCAAATTTTGGACAACATCCCGAACGCGGACTTTGCTTTGGCGATCCTGTTGGCTATATCCAGTTCGGTTCCACCATCGGTCGAGATTGATATTCAACGCACAGTTCGATGATAATCCGCAGGGCGTTGATGTGGTCGGCACAAGAGGATCCAGAGCAGATGTTATTTGATTCGATCCAGGATGATTTTAGCTATTATTTTAGCTACAGCAGGCAGCACGCAGATACCTCTCCAGTTTCCGTACTCCATCAAATTTCCTTGACCACCACTCCCTTTTTCTACTCGTTAGGAAAGTTCTCAGCTTCCCAAGCTCTCTCTATAAGTGGAAGCAGAAGCTCAGCCGATGTTGCTGACGCTGGCGCTGCTCGTAAGAGCTCTGCTTGAGTACCGTCAAGTCCTACCGCCTTGTTGGTTTTGAGTGCCTTGATCGCGGTAGTGATCTAATTATTACTGGGAGTCGTGGTGCGTGGTGGGCAAAATCGTATCATCACCTCCTCGCGGTGCCCACTGGATAGCTATCTGATAGTGAACTAACAATGAGCGTATGCTGAGTCTGATGATATATGTGTAGCTGAACACTCAGACCTGCCTAAGCACATCTGGGTGAACTTCAGCGCGCATATGCTTAACTGGACGAGGCATCTCTTGTTGACCTGATTGGCTGAAATATGCGTCTCAGAAGTCTAGCAAGAGCTCCTCAGAAAGAGGACATGCGGCCGATGAATTCTCTCGATGGAATCAACGGTGACGTCTACAGACCAGCGTCTAGCAAGAGCTCCTCAGAAGGAGGACGTGCGGCGAAATAATTCTCTCGATGGAATCAACGGTGACGTCTACCGACCAGCGGATACCTTACCGGAGCTACTTCGGCATATTCGGAGCTGGAGGCTATAAGGGTTTTCAATACTACGTCAGGGTATTGAAAAAGAGATGGTGGCGGATGAACCCTCAATGGGTCAACGGCAGCGCTCATATGCCCAAAGTGGGTTACTGACATCGGTGCATCCGGCCCCTCGTCCTAGGGCTTGCAAACAAAGGATCTGGTCCTTCAGGTTGGGGGTTGTGCCGTCGGGTTAACTTCCCTACCACGTAAAAAACCTTTGGTTACGAAGAAACCAACAGCCTCGGAAACGGATGATTTTACTGTTGACGACCCAAGTAAACGTAAAAAGGACAACGATCTTCGTGTCTGCACATGGAATGTTAGGTCCCTCTACAAACCACGTGCAGCCGAACAACTTGCGGAGGCCCTAGAGTGTCTCAAAGCAGACATTACCACCATCCAAGAAGTGCAATGGGATGGGCCGGGCAAAAGGAGGATGAAAAACTGCGACATCTACTACGGCGACTGCTACAGACAAGGGGGACAGCGTCTATTCGGGTGCGGATTTGTCATTGGAGGCAGACTTAGGCAAGAAGTCTTGAGTTTCCGGCATGTCAACGAGCGCCTTATGACTATCCGTATCAAGGCTAAATTTGCCAACATTAGCCTAATATGCGTTCACGCCCCTCACGAGGAGAAGGACGACGCGTCAAAGGATGACTTCTACCAGTTCTTGGATAAAACGTACGAGCAATGCTCTAGCCACGACGTTAAAATTATCGTAGGCGACTTTAACGCAAAGCTAGGAAGAGAGAAAGTCTTTAGTAGCGTGGTCGGAAAGCACAGCCTGCACGACATCACATCCGGCAACGGACTCAGGCTAATCGACTTTGCGGCGGGGCGAAACTTTGTCGTAGCTAGTACGCGGTTCCCACGTCTCGATATTCACAAAGGAACATGGCTCTCCCTTGATCGAAAAACAGTCTACCAAATCGATCACATTGCGATCGACGCAAGGCACTCTTCCAATATTCTGGGTGTCCGGACTTTCCGAGGAGCCAACGTGGACTCGGATCACAACCTAGTTGTAGCCAAGGTACGGATGTGGATATCCACAACGGAGCGAAATCAATGAAATATTGTGAGAAAATTTGACGTCGGGCGGCTACAATCGCAAGAGATCGCCAGAACCTTTGCCGATCGAGTTTCTTCTAATCCTAATCTAAGTCCTATGCCGCCAGCAGCAAATGCGGAAAACCAGTGGCAGCGTTGCCAACAAGCCGTCAGAGATGCCGCCTCTGATGTATTGGGTTTCTCTGTGCCACCACAACGAAACCCCTGGTTTAATGAGGAATACCGGCAAGCACATGCAGCTAAACAAGAGGCGTACAAAGCGGCGCTGCATAGAAGGACTAGAGCTGCTTACGAGCTCTACGTGCGCAGGAGAAAAGAGGAACATCGACTTCTCAGAAAGAAGAAAAAGGAGCATGAGAAGCGCTCGATAGAAGAAATTAAGAGACTTTGCTGTAGGAATGATGTTCGAAAATTTTACCAAAGGGTAAAAAGAACATGCCAGGGTTTCAAAGCCAGAACAGAAGCCTGCAGGGACGAAAATGGCAACATAGTAGTGGAATCGCAGTCGGTGTTGAGGATATGGAAGGAACACTTCTGCAGACTGTTAAACGGCGATGATGAGCAATATTCCGCTGTCAGGCAGAATGAGCCATTCAACAGTGACGATGGCAGTCAAGATTCCCGTCAACCCGATCAGAATGAAGTGAGGATAGCGATATCTACACTCAAATCCAACAAAGCTGCTGGAGCCAACGGCCTTGCCGCTGAACTTTTCAAGGCAGGAGGAGATGAGTTGGTAAGGAGCATGCACCACTTACTTACTTAGGTGGCGCTACAGTTCGGGGTGAACCTGGACCTCAACCAACAAGCCTCTCCATTTAGCTCGGTCTTTAGCTGATTGCCTCCAGTTGCGCACTCCAAGTTGGTCGAGGTCCCCTTGAACTTGTGTGCGCCACCTACGGCGATAATTCCCTCTACTGCGTCGTCCCTCGGGGTTAGATTCGAAGACTCTGCGGGCCGGAGCGTTGGTGTCCATTCGCTCTACATGTCCTAGCCATCTCAGACGTCCAATACGCAGTTTTTTGACTAGGTCGATGTCGCTGTACAGCTCGTATAGTTCGTGATTGAATCTTCTCCTCCAAAACCCGTCAACGCAAACGGGACCGAAAATCTTACGAAGAATTTTTCTCTCGAAGCGACCAAGGATATCTTCATCCTCTTTTAATAAAGTCCATGTTTCAGCGCCGTAAAGCAGGACTGGGATGATCAAGGTCTTATATAGAGTCTCCTTAGTTGTTCGAGAGAGGGCTTTACTGTTGAATTGCCTTATAAGCCAAAAAAAAAAACAGCGATTGGCAAGAGTTATTCTTCGATTGATTTCTGCGCTGATTTTGTTTGCTGAATTTATAGCAGAGCCAAGGTAGACAAAGTCCCTTACTACCTCGAAGTTATAGCTGCCCACGGTGACGTTTTGTCCAATTCGTCGATGTTGGTTTTCCCTTCTAGTTGACAGCATATACTTGGTTTTGCCCTCGTTTATCGCCAAACCCATTTTGGCCGCTTCCGCCTCAATGCTTGCAAAAGCACCGGTGACAGCCCGCTGAGATCTTCCGATAATGTCTATATCGTCGGCGTATGCAAGCAGTTGTACAGACTTGTAATAGATTGTGCCTCCGGTGTTGGCTTGTGAGTTCCGCACAATCCGTTCAAGTACAATATTGAAGAAGTCACATGACAGCGCGTCACCTTGTCTAAAGCCTTTTTTGACATCAAAGGTCTCGGTGAGGTCATTACCGACCTTGATGGAGCAGCGAGCGTTCTCCATCGTCAGCCTGCACAGGCGGACAAGTTTGGCAGGGATGTCAAAACTAGACATGGCTCTATAAAGCTCTTCTCTATAGATGCTGTCATAGGCGGCCTTGAAATCGATAAAGAGGTGGTGAGTATCGATTTGGAATTCTTGGGTTTTCTCCAGGATCTGCCGAAGTGTGAAGATTTGATCGATGGTGGACTTTCCTGGCCTGAAACCGCACTGATAGGGTCCAATCAGGCTGTTGATAAAAGGTTTCAGGCGTTCACACAATATCGCAGAAAAGATCTTGTACGCGATGTTGAGGAGACTGATGCCTCTATAATTGGCGCAGTTGAGGGGGTCTCCTTTCTTGTGGATCGGGCAAACGATGCTGAGATTCCATTCATCAGGCATACACTCCTCTGACCAAATATTAGAAATGAGTTGGTGTATGCACTCTACCAATTCATCCCCAGCTGCCTTGAAAAGTTCGGCCGGTAAACCGTCAGGTCCAGCAGCCTTGTTCGATTTTAGCTTGGATATTGCTATCCTCACTTCGTTTTGGTCAGGTGGACGGAAATTTTGACTATCATCGTCCATGTTGAATGGTTCATTCTGCCTGACAGCGGGATGTTGGTCTTCGTCGCCGTTATACAGTCTGCAGAAGTAGTTTTTCCAGATTCTCAGCACCGACTGTGATTCTACTACGAGGTTTCCATTCTCATCTCTACAGGTTTCTGTACGGGTATTACTTCTCTGACACGTTCTTTTTACCTTTTGGTAAAACTTCCGTACATTGTTCCTGGAGTATAGGCTCTCGATATTCTCAAACGCGCGCTTCTCATGCTCTTTCTTCTTCTTTTGGAGAAGCCGATGTTCTTCCCGTCCCTTTTGCTCGTAGAGCTCACGAGCAGCTCTCGTCTTCCTTTGCAGCGCCGCTTTGTATGCCTCTTGCTTTGCTGCTTGCACTCGCCGGCATTCTTCGTCAAACCAGGGGTTTCGCGGTGGTGGTCGAGCGAGACCCAACACATCAGTCGCGGCGTTTCTGATGGCATGTTGGCAGCGTTGCCACTGGTCTTCGGTACTTGATGCTGGCGGCAAAGGGGTGATTGAGAGATTTCGGGATACGCGTTCAGCGAAGAGTCTGGCGGTCTCTTGCGATTGTAGCTTTTCGACGATAAATTTTCTCACAGTAATTCTTCTTTGTTGCTCAGATTGGGATATCCGCATTCGTACCTTGGCTACAACAAGGTAATGATCCGAGTCTATGTTGGCCGCTCGGAAAGTCCGGACATCCAGAATACTGGAGGCATGCCTTGCGTCGATCGCAATATGATCAATTTGGTTGATCGTGACATGATCATTGGACCGCCATGTCTGCTTATGAATATCGAGATGAGGAAACCATGTGCTTGCTATGGTGACATTTCGCTCCACAGCGAAATCAATTAGCCTTAGTCCGTTATCAGACGTGGTGTCGTGTAGGCTATGCTTACCGACTGCTCTACCGAAGACGTCCTCCTTTCCTATTTTGGCGTTAAAATCGCCCAATACGATCTTAACGTCGTATTTAGGACATTGCTCGTATGTTTTGTCGAGGAGCTCGTAGAAACACTTTTTGGAGGCAGGGTCCTTTTCTTCTATGGGGGCATGAACACATATTAGGCTTATGTTAGCGAATTTAGCCTTGATCCCGATCGTCATAATACGCTCGCTCACGTGTCGGAAGCTTAAGACTTCTTGCCTAAGTCTGCCGCGTATGACAAATCCGCATCCGAATAAGCGTTGCCTGTTGCCTCTGTAGCAATCACCGTAGTAGATGTCACAGTTTTTCATCCTCTTTTTGCCTGGCCCATCCCATCGCACTTCCTGGATGGCGGTAATATCTGCTTTATAGCAGTCTAGGGCCTCTGCTAGTTGTTCAGCTGCACGTGGTCTGTAAAGGGACAGAACATTCGTTGTCCTTATTTCGTTTGCTGGGGTCGTCATTAGTTGGGTCATCCTTATCCGAGGCTTTTGGTTGTTTCGGAACCATGCGTTTTTTACGTGGTAGGGAAGTTACCCCGACGGCACAACCCCCAACCTGGAGGGCCAGTTCCTTAATTATTCCCCTAGGACGAGGGGCCGGGTACACCGGTGCCAGTAGTCCACTACGGGAGTATGAGCGCTGCCGTTGGCCCATTAAGGGCTCCTCCGCCACCATCTCTATTCCAATGTCCTGACCAACATTGGAAATTCCTTACCGACCTGTGATCCGAATACGTCGAAGCAGCTCGCGCAAGGTATTCACTAAGTTCAACCTAACTGGAACTATAGACGCCACCGTTGACTCCGTCTAGGGAATTCGTCCGCTGCCGCCTGGAACAGGAAGAAGTGCTCTAGTGAGAAAAGCACTCTTCCCCCCCTCTCTCATCTGCTGCCACCAAGAATCCGCCAAACGGGGTTGGTTACCCATTTCTTGGATTAAGGTACTAGGCACCCGGCTGTCACCGCGTGGAGGTTGAGAGTAGGAGTTGGTAGGCCTCAGCTGAGTGAAAACGCTTGTGTTTTCATATGATCGCATGCACTACCGTTTGACATGCCGGAGCATGCACCAGCTCATCTGTAAAATCTGGTCGTACGAAAGTATGCCCGATGAATGGAACCTCAGCATCGTTTGCCCGATCCTGAAGAAAGGAGACCGTCTGAGCTGCGCCAGCTATAGAGGTATAAGTCTCTCTCCGTATAATGTGAACGCCTAAAACCGATCGTCAACAATCTGATAGGTCCTTTTCTGTGCTTCTTCAGGTCGGGAATATATACTAGTGACCAAATATTCACGCTACGGCAGATCTTGGAAAAAACCCATGAATATAAAAACGATACGCACAACCTCTCCATCGATTTCAAAGTTGCCTATGATAGCATGTATAGAGACGAGTAATACAGAGCCACGTCTAGCCTTGACATCCCTGCCAAGCTTGTCTCTTTGTGAAGAATAGGTAGGTAAGAACATCACCGAACCATTCGATGTCAGGAAAGGCGTTAGACAAGGTGACGCGCTATCATGCGATCTCTTTAACATTGTACTTGGGAGAATTGTACGAAACTCACAAGCCAACAACGGAAGTACAATCTTCTTCACGTCTGTACAACTACTCGCTTGTACCGATGACATTGACATAATCGGAAGAACTCAGCGGGCCGTCAATAGGGCATTTAGGAGTATTGAGACCGAGGCAACAAAGATGGGTCTAGCTGTCAATGAAAGTAAAACAAAATATATGCTGTCTACAAAAAAGGACACCCAACAACGGCGTCTTGGACAGAACGCCACAATAGACAGATATAATTTTGAGGTAGTAAAGGATTTTGTCTACCTAGGGTCTATGGTAAACTCCGCAAATGACATCAGTAGGGAGATCACACGCAGAATTACTCTTGCCAATCGTTGTTTCTATGGGCTAAGACGGCAATTGAGTAGCAAAGCCCTATCTCGAACTACTAAGGTAACTCTTTATAAGACACTAATCATCCCAGTCCTGCTGTATGGCGCAGAGGCATGGGCTTTGACAAGCCGGATGAGGATGCCCTTGGTTATTTGGAGAGAAAAGTTTTTCGAGCGATCTTTGCTCCCGTCTGCATAGACGGTGAGTGGAGGAGAAGGTACAATGCCGAACTATACGGCCTGTACAAGGACATCGACTTAGCCAGAAGAGTTCATATACAGTGACTAAGATGGCTGGGTCATTTAGAGCGGATGGAGCCCAACGTTCCCGCTAAGAAAGTTTTCGAATCCACCCCGGATGGACGACGCAGTAGAGGATGACCTCGCGGTAGGTGGCGCAAACAAGTGTAGGGGGACTTCAACCAACTTGGCGTGCGCAACTGGAGGCAGCTGGCTCGTAACCGTGCTGGCTGGAGAGGTTTGTTGGTTGAGGCCCAGGTCCACCCCGGACTGTAGCTCCATCTAAGTAAGTAAGTAAGTCGTGGTGCATATTCGGGCGCTTCTCACCTCGGGCACCTCAGTCTGATTTGGGAGCATATTGCTAGCGAATACGTGGTTCAAAACCGTAGCAAAAGCTCGTTCGATCTCTTGAGCTGGTCCTCATCCGAAACGAGCAAGGAGCCGTCCAGGCTTTTCCCTGGGTGTTGTTATATACACTGCAGCCAATTGTCTCTCCGTAGAACTTTCGCATTTGTCTCAGTTGCCAGATTTGTCGGATCTGTTGGATTTGTCGAATTTGTCGGATTTGTCGGATGGTCGGATCGTCGGATTTATCGGATCTTTCGCATTTGTCGGATGTGTCGGATTTGTCGAATCTGTCGGATTTGTTGGATTTGTCGGATCTGTCGGATTTGTCGGATCTTTCGCATTTGTCGGATGTGTCGGATTTGTTGGATTTGTCCAATCTGTCGGATTAGTCGCATCTACCAGAATTGTCTGATTTGTAGGATCTGTCGGATTTGACTGAATTCTCGGATTTGTCAGATCTGCCGGATCTGTCGGATCGGTCGCATCTGTCGGTTTTGCCTGATTTGTCGGATATTTCAGATCTTTCGGGTCTGTAGGATTTGTCATATCTGTCGGATTTGTCGGATCCGCTACATCCGAAGAATGCGTTGGACTCGGCTCGGATTTGTCGTATTTGTTTAATTGCATTAAAAAAAAATAAAAATAAGCCTATGACCTATTGATGCAATGTTATCCATCTCTACTTTCATTTTCTACTTCAACTTTGACATCTACTGAAGATTGATGCAAATGCCATAGTTCGTTCGGACTATGTCTGTGTATTCTATCATTGATACCGTAAAACACGTCACCGCCCAAATCCCCTGATTTCTCTAATCGAAAGCACGTGTTTCCACAAAAGCCTTCATAATACCTTCATCATAACCTAGAACGTTTTCTCAGAAAAAAAAAAGTCCTACAATCCTATTTAATTGCCACAATAATGTAACTCCATTATCGTTAAATGAATTCTCTGAATATTTTATACAGGATCCTCCTGCAATCATCCCCTCACTTTTATTCGAGAACATTGGGAACTTAAAGGACGGGAAATTAAATGTCGAACTCTTGAAATAGACCTATCTCATTCCCGTGTTTGTCTGCCTTGAAAATCTATTCTTTTTTATTTGACACACATGCGAACGTATCCACTTATACCACCGTACGACACATCCGCATCTCTCAGTAACAAAGAGCCATCAAATACACAATCGGCATCTCTTCTGCTTTAAATCTATAACATCGTTCTTTATTTTAATTCAAAGTCTATACCTCCCTAACCACGAACACGTCCTCACTATTGGAACTCCATAAGGATATACAGTCATCGACATACAGCACATATGGCACACACAGATACATATTCAAACCTACGCCACACAAAACAAGGAAATAACAAATTTATCTCCTAATCGAACAAACTACTTGTTCGACTAATAATAGACTGAACGAGTGTCCTTACCAGAGAACCAGATTGAATTGTTTAATCCTAGTGCTCGCTCGCATGGTGGGTCGTGGGTGGGTGGCAGGACCGAGGAAATATGATGCCACTACGGTGAGTACCACCTGTCACGTGGACTGGAAAAAACACATAGTAAACACCTAAACCTAGCTATGGCAACTTTTATCTATCCCAAGAGAGTGGGCGGTGGTGCGGTAGATGGAGTCCTTACTACATGTCGGGTGGAGTGAGGTGGTAATATGATAACTGAATGCATAGCGCTCTCATAATCAAAACATGTGTAGAGATGTGTCATCGATCATCATTTTGCTCTAAATTAATTAATAAGTAGCGTCCCGGATGAGTATAGGTAATATACCTGCGGCACCAGCTGAAGTGTGTGTGTGTGTGTGTGGATATGTGTCCTTGTTCATAGCGTTGTCAACATGTCCCCATCGATTGCAATTTTCCGTTCGAGTAGGCTTTCGATGATGATGATAACGATGCACAGATACTTTGTAAATTGAGTTTTTACCAAGTTAGTTGGTGTTCTTCTTGTTGTTGTTGCTGGTTTTACTGTTGTAATTTTTTTTTTTTTAATTAAATTTTCTGTGAATTATGTGATCAAGTGTTTAATTAGATACGAGGCTAAGAGACTATGTATCGACCCAATTCGAGATGATTAATTGGGGACGAGCCGGAGGGCAGAGGGCCACAAAATGATTTATTCTTGAAATAAGA
Organism: Brachypalpus laphriformis; assembly: GCA_945910035.1. NCBI lineage: Eukaryota > Metazoa > Arthropoda > Insecta > Diptera > Syrphidae > Brachypalpus > Brachypalpus laphriformis. The sequence continues at coordinate 45,781,478 of OX246756.1, forward strand.
GCAAAAGAGGCGGAGGCGGAGTGTTTTGCTTAGTGGAAGTGAGGAGTGGGGTGAGGAGGATGTAAATACTTTGGGAAAGGATAATCGGTTGGATATGGTTTCTCAATTATGTTTGAGTGAAGCGGGATTTCGTTTAAGTTGGTGTCCTTGTCAAATGTTTTCTTATTCTTCGGAGAGGAGGATTTGTGCGAGGGTAATTTGTGTGACAGAGAGTTCTACTGAACCGGAGTATGGTCGGTGTTGCGATGGGGAAAATATACGTCATTAGACTTTTTGAAATGGGAGCTCATGATGTCCCAGAAAGTTTCTACAGGGAAGAGGAGGGGCTTTATGAGCTTGAACTATGCTGATGAGTTGTTCAGTGCCATTAATTGAATAATTGCTACGAATTTAGTAAGTTTTGCCTACATAATAATTTGGAGTTATTGCGTGGTTAGAGTAAATTATGGTAGATGCCGTTTGCTTAAGAGTGCTGCCATGCTATAGGCAAACTTTGAGTTTATGTAGGCTAACTGTTTTTTATTTTTTTGCATTTCCATTCGAGCGAGACAGGACACAGTTCCGTAATTATCTTGAACTAGATACTTACATGAGCGGTTCGTTCCTATATCTGGTTCAAGTAGTAACTATAGAGTAGTAACTGTCATAAGAGTGTATGGATGTTCTCAATACAAAACACAATGTCTGGTAAAACTACACATTAAGAAATCAGCTTTAATATTAATGCACTTAATACAGCCCAACTGTTCCTGTTACGTAAATATCTTAAGAACCGCTTGACAATTTCGCTTTACCGAACAAATGCTTGAACTAGGTAAACATAGGTTATTTTTCTTATAATGTGCATGCACTCAAAAGGTTATGTATACCTTTAACAAGCTTACACACAGTGCGGACGTTGGAAAGGATAGATAGAGAGAGAGAGGGAAAGGTTTGGTGTAGTGGTTTGAAGCTCAGTAGTTTACACTTCAGAAAAACTCCGGAGGTGGCGTCCAGATAACTGGGGAGTTTTTGTTATTTTCGTCTTTGTTTCTGATTCACAGTATTTTTTTTCCCCCGATAACCGATGTCATAGCCATATGACCAAGCTACAGCCAGTGTTATGCCTTCACAGTAGTGTTCACACTAGCTTTCGCAATTGATCAGACTGACTTTATATATTTCATGAGAAATGACTTAATATATTTCATGCAGTAAAACCGCAGTCAATGCTGAGGACATTGATTGTTAAACTGCAACGACGACAAATATTCTACTGATAGGCTACAGGAACACAGCAATTAATGTAGATGACGATGAACAATAATCTCGTCCACCCGCTCTTTAAGCAACTGGAAATGTCTTGATAAAGAGTATCAATCAACCTATATATTTAAATAACTAAATACAGTTGGATGAAAGTATGTCTGGTGAATGGAACCTTGGCCCTGCTTATTCGATCCTCAAAACTCTCTAAATTGCTGTTAGAACAGGGACTTCGGCGTTCCTAATGTCTTGTATCGCTTTGTGGGTCCTAGGGCCTCTACTACGCCACCGTGTATGGTTTCTGGCAATGTGCCTCAGCTCTCCCCAACACTTCCCCAACTGCCGTGCCTTCTTCTCGAATGTTCTGCACCATGTTCTCCTCGGACTGCCAGGTCTTCTGCCATCCTGAGTTAAAGGGTTTCATTGCATAGCATGGTTCGCTATGGAAGTGTCACCCTTTCGGAACGTGTGACCAATCCACTGCCACTTCCGCCGTTGGATGGTTGTGCCTATTGGTTCCTGACCCGTTCTCTCGTAAAGGTGTTCGTTAAAGATACGATTGGGCCAGAAAATCCTTAAGGTATTGCGCAGGCACCTATTAACGAACGCTTACAGCTTCCTGGTGATAGTAGCGATCACTCTCCACGTGCTGCAACCATATAACAGCACGGATTCAATATTGGAGCAGAACAGTCTTATTTTGGTGCTCAAACTGATTGCATTGCTTCGCCATATTTTGGCCAACATACTGAACGCGGATTTTGCTTTGGCGATCCTGTTGGCTATATCCAGTTCGGTTCCACCATCCGTCGAGACAATACTCCCCAGATATTGGAAATCCTCTACTCTCTCTACCGATTGTCCAGCAACGCATATTTGAGCCGACGAGTTTGTTCCAAGGCTGATAAATTTAGTTTTTGCCGTATTAATTTTCAGCCCGACGATACCTGCCTCCCTCTCCATATCTGCTGTCATTTGGTGGAGGTCCATAGTTCTGTGAGAGAGTAAGCATACATCGTCAGCGTAGTCAAGATGTTTCAGTTGAGATGTAAGAGTCCATCGAATTCCTCCGTTTCCCGTCGACAAAGCTGCACGAAGTACATCGCTAATCACTAATAGGAATAGTATTGGTGAAAGGATACAGCCTTGTCTTACCCCAATTTGACCTCAAATTCCTCAGACAACCTTCCTCTGTGTAGAACGTAGCATTTGGAGCCTTCATATGTAGCTTTGATAATAGCAATTAGTTTATCGGGAATATCTCTCCTGCGTAAGGCACGCCAAATAAACTCCCTGTTGGCACTAGCGAACGCCTTCTCAAAATCGATCAATAGCAGGTGGAGTGGCGATCGATATTCAACGCAGTATTCGATGAGAATCCGCAGTGTGTTGATGTGGTCGGCACAGGAGGATCTAGAGCGGAAACCTGCTTGTTCGGCATCAAGTGTGTCTTCGAGATGTTTCTTGATTCGCTCCAGGATGATTTAAGCTATTATCATAGCTACAGCAGGCAGCACGCAGATGCCCCACCAGTTTCCGCACTCCATTGAATTTTCTTTTTTAGGAAGCTTGACGATCATTCCCCTTTTCCACTCGTTACGAAAGCCTTCAGCTTCCCAAGCTCTCTCTATAAGTGGAAGCAGAAGCTCAGCCAATATTGTTGGCCCAGCTCGTAAGAGCTCTGCTTGAATACCGTCAAGCCCTACCGCCTTGTTGGTTTTGAGTGCCTTGATCGCGGCAATGATCTCATCATTACTGGGAGTCGTGGTGCGTATTCGAGAATTTCTCACCTCGGGCATCTCAGTCTGATTTGGGAGCATATCGCTAGCGAATACACGGTTCAAAACCATAGCAAAATGCTCTTTCCATCTCTTGAGCTGGCCCTCATCCGAAAAAGCAAGGAGCCGTCTAGGCTTTTCGCTGGGTGTTAGCTGGAGTTACGACCACCTGTCAGCTCTATCGTGATTCTGTAGACGGTCCTGCTGTCGCATCTCCGTGCAGCTTCTTCTACTTCTGTAGCTAGCGCGTTGATGTAGTTGCGCTTGTCACGTCGCGCGCTATGCTGAACTTCTCTCATCTTCATGCGACATAGGGACTCTAGCTCGCTTCTCCCTGCTGCTGGGGTAGCTGCACCGCGAGCTTTCAGCTGTTTTCATTTGTAAATCTGTCTCCAGGTATCCTCGGAAAGTCGAGCCCTATGTCTTCCCTGCGATCGACCGACAATTCTTTCAGCACCAGATGTAAAAGCATTTTTCACAGCACACCAATGGTCTTGGATGGTTGGGGGCATTGAGCTGCTGATTGCTTCCACACCTTGCGAAAATTGTTCCCTTAATTGTTGGCGCACTGAGGGATCATTAAGTCTATCAATGTTGAACCTGGGCATTCTTTTGTTGTCGTGGGATCTTCGAACTGCAGCAGTGCGTAGTTGGAGAGTTGCTATCATAAGATGGTGATCACGTGCTATCCCCACATCTGCCCCTGGCCTGTTTTGGACGTCCAAGAGACTACTTCTAACGCGGCGGCTAATGGCAAAATGGTCAATTTGGTTGGAGGTTGCTTGCCTGTCGTTGGAAACCCAGCTGACTTTGTGGCAGGTCTTGTGCTCAAACATGGTGCCACCAATCATAAGGCTGTTGGCATTGCAGAAATCCGCAAACCTTTCGCCGTTGTCATTGTGGTTGTCTAGTCCATGCTTCCCGATTACATGTTTGAGCCCTTCGTTGTCGTTGCCTACCTTGGCGTTCAAATCCCCTATCACTATGACAATGTCTCCATTTGATGTTGTGTTGAAGACGGCGCTTAAAAGATTGTAGAAGCTCTCCTTCTCGATCCCAGGCGAGCCATTTGTTGGGGCATAACACTGTATAATGGTGACGTGCGTACTTTAGCCCGAAATCTGGCCATCATAATTCTATCACCATGAGGCTGCCAGGAAATTAGGCCCTTGCGTGCTGTTGTTGTTAACAGTAGTCCGACTCCATATTCCCACGAACTTCCGGATGGTCTTCCAGAATAGAGTTGTACAGTGTTATGCGTTGGGGACTGCTGCTCGCTCGCTTCTAACCATCTGATTTCATTTACCGCCAAAATGTCCAGTCTATATCGCATAAATTCTTATTGCAGTTGAAGGAATCTGGCATTGTAAGGACCTTCGCTTCCCGAGTCGAGGAGCGTCTTTACATTCCAGAAACCTATGTACAATAGCCAAAAGTCGTCAATATGTGAACATTTCTTATCCGAGGCATTGTGTCGGTTTCTGTAGCGGTCGGTTTTCAGTAACGCAGGTTGCTGTCCCACGACAACCGCAATCATTTTTCCAGCAATATGACAAACCTACTGGCACGGTTATGCCTTCGCAATAGTGTTGGCACAAGCTTTCGTAATTGATCGGACTGATTGTTTATATATTTTATGAGAAATAAATAAATAATTGCTTGCAGACATCAGGATTTGAACCGTGAACTATTAACGTCGCAATCGATACTATACCACTAATTTTAGGTTTACGAAGAAATTAACACTGTTATAGTAGAATAATGGTTGGCGATAAAATCGGTTTCAGAACATGTCAGAGCCATAAACTTGGGTGGAAAGTTAAATGAAAGATTTAATCGTAGAAAAATATATAATTTAAAAATTATATAGGAGTATATACATTTGGCGCAACCACCCATTAAGGGTCTAGGTTCTCGCAACCACTCGCGTTGTGGAATGGAAAGGACCTACAGTATCCGAAGGGCATTTTTTTTTCTCATGATAAGAATACTCTCGGAAGTTAGTTAAACATTCACGAGAGGTGGGGCCGTCAAAAAATTGGTGCTGTTTTCTGGGATTCGAACATTGAACCTCACGTGCAGTGGTCTGAGATACTAACTATTTGCACTACGGCAACCACATAAGATTTACAAGGATATAAATCGGAAGGATTCATCAATAATTTGTCTTCTGTAAGAAACAGTTTTTTTTTTCAGTTCAGTAAATTGTTGTTCCGGCCATAGCACCCATTGTAGGATATTCTCTCTGACTTTTAGGTTGCATAAAGAACATAAGATGGGAAGGACGGGTCGATGTGAGAGGTCTGAAGTTCTGGTCCATTGCATCAGACGGCATACCCATGAGACAGGCGTATTCGGAAAAGCTCCCGTGCAGCCGAGACAAGCCGTTCTTTGGAGTTTCGCGCAAAAGGCAACCACACATTTACGAGAGAACCCCTTCCACCAAACAACCGACGCATATGCGAGGAATGGTCTTATCATAGCCGTGTAGATCCAGAGGACCTTATTCTGTGACAAGCCTCATGTCTTGCCAAAAACACCCTTGCACTGAGAGTGCCTTGGATGTTTTCGACTCGACGTGCTTAGACCAATGAAGTTTCTTATCTAAAATCAGATATTTGGAAATATTCATTGGAAATGCGGATAGTGACGCCTTTTAGCACTGACTGAGTCAGACCGGTCAGAATCCTCCTTCTCGTAAAGACAACAACCTCAGGTGCTCAAAAAGCACCCTCGACGTCGATACCTATCGCATATTCCTTCCTATCGAGCGCGCATTCAATTCTGTCCACTAAATTTTGAAGCGCGGTCTCACAGGATTTCCCACGCTGATAAGCATGCTGCATGTCCGATAGTGGATGCAGCTTCAAAGCAACTCTGGCACGTGAAATTCTACCATTCTCTCCATACTATTCAGTAAGAAGGAGTTTAAACTTATGGGTCTAAGACTCTTGGGGAGGGGATAGTCCCCCTTACCAATTTTCGATATTAAAGCTAATCTGACTGTCCGCCAAAGTGTGAGAATATATACCAGTGGTGAAAATTCTTTTCATAGTTGGCAGCAGCTGATCTATAACCTTTTGCAGCTTAGCTGGATATGTTTCATCGTTGCCAGGCGATTTGAAGGATTTTCTGGCCCAATCGTATCTCTACCGAACACCTTAACGAGAGAACGGGTCAGGAACAAATAGGCACAACCATCCAACGGCGGAATTGGCAGTGGATTGGTCACAGGTTCGTGCTATGCAATGGAACCCTCTAACTTAGGATGGCAGAAGACCTGGCTGTCCGAGGAGAACATGGCACGGCAGTTGGGGAAAAGTTGAGGAGAACTCAGACACATTGCCAGAAACCGTACACGATAGCGCGTAGGCATAGCAGAGGCCCTAGGACCCACAAGGGTATTCAGGACATAAGTAACTAAGTAGGCGATTTAACACCATCAAAAGATGCCACAGCATATTTGATGGCCTCAACTATTACCACGGCTGATGCAATATACCAGCTGCGCCGTATTTTCCGACTTAGATCAAGCTCAGCCTGGGTAAGCGTGCCAAACTGCGACCTAGTGGTTATCTGATTGCCAGGAAAGTGAGTCTCCAGCAGGAGACTAAGAGTTTCAGCTTTCGTCTCAGTAAGCTTGCCATTAGACTCTCTGAGTGACTCCGGTTTGGTCGGCTTGCCCCTTTTGAGAACCATAACTAACCTGCTGGTTTCACTGAGTGTCGCGATCTTTTCACAAATATCTCTATAAGAGCACTTTTCGACAATCGAATTAACTTCTTATTTTTGCTTCGATCTAAAAAGATCCCAGTCAGCTTCTTAATTTGTCTAGAGTGACCTATTTAGAAGTTTTCTGGATTATTTCCTAATTCGCTGCAGTTCTGGGCTCCACCAGGGAACCGGCGTTCTGCAGGGGTTTTTTGTCATTTGGCACGTCAGTTCGAAACAGTAGGTAAGCATCATCAAACATTAGTTTCGTTCTGAGTTTAGTTGGAGTTTTGACAGATCTGTCTAACTCTTCCCAAAACCGCAGCCAGTTGATTTTCCTCGGATTCTTCCTCTCCTGCAAAGTTATAGCCTCGTATTCGATTTGGAAACCGATGTATCTATGGTTTGACAAGGACACCTCCGACAGTACCCTCTAGTTAGTAATTGACTTAAAATACGTATTAGACAGAGTTAAATCAATTACCTCCTGCCTCCTTGCCGTAAAAAAAAGTTCGCTGGGAGTCAACATTGTTATTTACCATGCCAGACGATAGTGTTAAGTCTAGGAGATGGTTTCCTCGTATGGTACATCTGCTGCTGCCCCAGACTGTATTCTGAGCATTCGCGTCCCAACACATGACTAGTCCAATCTCCCGAGTGTCACAGTACTTTATGAGGTTGGCAACCGCCTTCGGTGGGGGAGGCATTACCGGATCATAAGGGAAGTAAGCTGACTCAACGACGAAGGTTTTCCAACATCCGGTCATTTCGTAGCTTACAAGTGCAGCAACCAGGTCCTGTCCACAGAATTGTCCAAGCTTGGTAACTGAGAGAAAAGTCGACACAATTAGACAAGCTCTAGTTTTTTCAGATCGCTCGTCACATAGCACCGTTACTCCACGAACACCTCCAAAGCCACATATGCGCTTGTCCCGCACGTATGGCTCCTGGATAGATGTTATGTGGGGTTTTGTACGCACCACGGAAAGTCCGCTAGTCGGTGTTTTATTAGTAGAATGGCGCGCACCAGGAGCGCACACGCTTCCGCCGAAACGAGCGCCCCTACCCGTAGCTTTGCCTGCGTCAGTCATTTCCTGTCCGCTAGTGCTGGGACCTTTATGGGTAACAGCACCAGGATCCACCGGATTTTGTGCGAGGTAACGCCACCAGTAAGAGTGTGCCCGGCAGAAGAGTGCGCATCAGATGCGCACACGCTTCCACTGAGGAGAGCAGGCGAAACTTGCTTCGTCAGATCGGATCTGTTCGAACCGACCGAAAAGGAGCTAGCATTGGGTCTGAGCGATTTATTGGCTCCAGTTGGAGTACTTTCTGCCGACCTAGGCCTCTTTCCTCTCGCTACTGAAGGATGACTGCTTTCGGCGCTTGCGCCTTCAGCTGACTCTGCAGCCTCTTTGCACCGCGCCATTGCCGCCGTTCTTCTTCTCCTTTTCAGTTGACTCTTAGTCAGGAGCTTATCGGAGTGCGCTGCTTCAGGGGAGAGACAGAGATTAGACGTTCCACCCGAAGTCTTTCTTCCACTTTCTATGTCATTCCAGCCCAGTCTACCAAACGAGTCGGAGACAGAGCCGCAGGAGTCTTCGGAAGCCAGCATCGCTACTACTTGCGGGTCAACGCCAGAGGCGCGGGGTAAGAGTATGGTGGTTGAGACCCCCAGAATCCCCCATTCCGGCCGTAGTCGAAAAGATCACGGGTGGATTACAGTTTCACGAGTACCACCTGGAGTGGATATCTCATTTGTTTTCTCCATTATACTGTATAACAAGTTTTACGTCACAGTCAAGACGTCTTCACCCTTTAGTTCGACGTCTCACCTGTGGTCCTTTCGGGTCTTTAGAATGGAATCGAAGAATGGAAACGGTTATAGAATAAAGACTAAGATACTCTTAGGTGTAAGTTAATATTAAAAATAAGGGAACCAAAAAGCATTCAGCTCCGATTTCAGAAAAATTGCTGCTGAAACTATCCACTATAACCAACTCATTGCTTCTTGCTTTTACCACCACGATCTTATTCAGCTAACTTTTGAGTGTGAACCCATTAATTTAAATACCAACTACAGTTTTAGGGACTTTAAAGATGTTAACTCGAGCCAGTTAGAAAAATATCTTAGGTCAATTGAGTGGTTTCGCGTTTATTCAATGCCTTCTGTAGATGACCAAGTATCTTTTATTCAGAACAACATTCATTTTCTCTTTAATGCCCACGTTCCTCTCAAAACTAAGTTAGTGGGAGCCCAAAATCGACCCTGGTTTACAAATAATATTAAAAAATGAATCCATAAGCGTGATCAAGCTTATAAGGAAGCGTTTTAGATTGAATGCACTCTTCAACGTTTACCGTGCTTTGAGAAATAAGGTTACATTTGAGATACGTGAATCAAAAAAACGATTTTATGCTACAAAACTAGACACTTCTCTAGCTGGACATAGGCTCTGGAAAAATCTGAAAGAAATTGGTGTGGGTAAACACATCAACCGAAATTTTATCAACTTTGATTGTGATAAGCTGAATAAAAATCTTACTTCGGTCTCTTTAATAGATTCCAATAACTTCTTCTTCTTCTTCTTCTTCTTCTTTCCTTTATCAGCGAGGTTATGATCCGAAAATAAGGGATCATAACCCTCCCACTTCACTGCATTTCTACTGAACCGCCTGTGGGGTTCGCCTATTTGACCTCAGAAAATATCGGCAGGCCTGCCGATTTTGGATCACTCGGTTACTGAGGCCAATGAAATGCCGATGTCGTCGCATTTGTCTGATCCAGGCGTTTATAGGCCTGCCTTTCCTACATCGCGATGTCTTTGGAACGTGCATAGATATTGCCTTTTTAACAGGGTTCAAATGATCTCTTCTTTGAACGTGGCAATACCAGCCGAGCCGGTCGCGCTCTATTTTTTGTACGATGGTTTCCTTGACGTAAAAGCTTCCACGGATCTTCGAACTTCTTAGTCGATCAAGCTTTGTCACTCCTGCTGTCATGCGAAGCATCTTCATCTCAGCTGCCGTTAATTTACTCTTATTCGTTTTGTACATCGTCCAACATTGTGAACCGTATGTGAGCGCTGGACGCACAACTGCGGTGTAGAGCCTTCCCTTTAACTTAGGTGGCATTTTTCTGTCACAGAAGATAGCGGAATTTTCTTGCCACTTCATCCACCCTACGCTTACACGATGATTGATGTCGTCATCACAAGTTGCTTTACTATTGATCATAGATCCCAGATATTTGAACTTTTCGCACTTAGGAAGCACTATTCCATTCAAATGAATGTCTGGAATAGGCCTGAGTGGATCAGAGAACGGGCAGCACAAGTACTCTGTCTTTTTTGAAGAAATGCGATACCCATTTCTCTCCAGAGCGTCCAAGCACACACATCAAGTGCAGGGACGTAGGATCCTCACTTATGATGGCTCCATCGTCAGCAAAGAATAACTGATGTACCTTGGGGTCCATCACTCTACCTTCAAGCAAATAATCAAGGACTTTAATAAAGAGCAAAGGACTTAAAACGCTTCCCTTGTGCACCCCGACTTTGATTGGGAACTCTTCGGTTACTCCAGCGGGGCATCTTAATCTTGTCTTTGCTCCTTCGTTCATGTCCATGATCATCTGTACATAGGTTTCTGGAACCCCTCGATGTCTTAGCGCCACCCATATCAGATCTCGTGGTTGTCTGTCGAATGCCTTTTCAAAGTCAACCAATACAATATGCAAATCCCTTAAGGAATCACGATGTTTTTCCATTATGATCCCTATACTTTGGATTGCATCTGTGGTTGATTTACCCGAGACAAACCCGCACTGATCATCAGAGAGCCGTATTATTTTTCGCAGTCGGCCACCTAATACACGCTCAACGATCTTCATGGTGTGTGACATCAGCTTGATCGAACGGTAGTTATCACAGTTTTGTGTATCACCCTTCCCTTTGTATACAGGGAGAAGGTAACTTTCCCTCTATTGATTCGGCATTGGATCAGCTCTCACGAATTTGGAGATGAGAATTCTGAGCCATCTGAACCCGATGTCTCCCATCTTTTTCCAGAACTCAGAGGGTATTTCGTCTGGCCCAACCGCTTTTCGTTTTTTGGAGTATTTGACCGCCTCACTAACTTCTTCGACTGTAATGTCGGGTATTTCTTCACAGTTAGGGGTGGCTCTTGGAAAGTATAGCCGGTGAAACTATTCGTTTAAAAGCTCTTCACAATACTGCCGCCACCTCTGCAGAATTTTGTCGTCATCTACAAGAAGCTGGCCATGAACATTGCTAATGAACTTTGGCGAACGAATCTCCTGAGCATTCTTCCTTCTTTGGGCGGCTATTTTGAAGATAGTGGCGCTCTTGTTCATATTGTGACTTCATACAGCTCCTAGATAGCCTGGTTTGCATCAGCAACCGGGGAAGATATTTTCTCCGGCTCCCGATACAGGCCCTCCGTACTCTCTGCTTGAAGCTGGGCGCACTTCTTCTTCGCTTTTTTCTTGCAGCATCTGTATTCCATTTCAAGGCGAACTTTTTCGTCATTACTATTAGAGGGGCACTTTGACCAAGCTTTGAAAGCCGCTTTCTTCTCATTTATCAATTTCTTAGCTTCATCACTCCACCACCATGTTTCTTTGGCGTGTTGATGGTGGCCTTTTGAAGCTCCTAACAGTGATTTGGCCTTCTTTAAGCAAGTTCGCTGTAGGGAATCCCACATATTTTGTGCTCTGCACTCTTCATCCTCAGCTCCGTTGATGGTGTGAGAGAGGTAATTTTTCATTACGAAAACTAAAGCCTCGCATTTTTCTTTATCCTGATTGTACCACTTGATTTTCTCAGAGACCCTTGTTTGTTTGCTTTTCTTCGGTGTTTTCATAAAAATTTCTGTTAGCAGGAGACGGTGTTGCCGAGCGATTGCCTCTCCCACGATCACTTTGCAATCGTTTACCTGAGGCTTCATGAAACTGTCTACCAAATGGTAGTCAATCTGAGTTTCATCTCCACCACTGCTGTAAGTGATCAGGTGTCGGCTTTGTTTGATGAACATGGTATTTAACACGATAAGACCATTGCAAATCACATGGTCATGCTTAGGATGTCTTCACCAGGAAGGTTCCTGGTGCCATATCCTAGTCCTTCATGGCAGTTTTCATAGTCTTCGTTTGATTTCCCGACATGTCCATTCAAATCTCCTCCAACAAACAGAAATTCTTCCTTTGGGATGTTCCTAAGGAGATTGTGGAAATCTAGCCAAAATGCATCTTTATCTCTCTGATTGTACCCATTGTGGGGAGCATATGCACTGACAATATTCCACACCTCTCCTTGTATTACTAGTTTGAGAGACATCAAACGGTCGCTGGACTTCAAAATGCTCAAAACGTTTCCAAGTAGCTCTGCCGCAAGGATTATACCGATTCCGTTCTTAGACTTTTCCGTTCCGTAGTAGAACATCTTGTAATCTTTTGTCCTAACGTCCCAGAAACGCGCCTGATTTCCGGTGTTTTTCCATTTCGTCTCTTGGACACACAAGATGTCCACGCGCCTTCTATTCATCATCTCTTCCAGCTCGTAACTCCGACCGGTCATGCTTCCAACGTTCCAACTCGCCACCCTCAAATTGCGTCCAAACTAATATTTCATATTTAAATGAAAGGTTTCAAGCAGTTGTCGCCAAAAATTCGGCATCCAGTTTTCTGCCATTGTGCAGAGGTGTTCCTCAGGGATCAATATTGGGTCCATTACTTTTTTCAATGTATGTTAATGAACTTCTCTCACTTTCACTAAATTCACCTATTCACTTATATGCTGATGGTGTTCAGCTTTGCAATAGTTGTTCGTTGGATCTTGTTGAAAATGGGACATATGAAGTAAACGAAGATCTATGTAAGATACTGCAATGGTCACAGGCAAATGGTCTCTGTCTAAATCCGACCAAGTCAAAATGCCTTGTCATATCCAGGAATTGTCTCGATATATCGTGTTTTCCCCTAATACGACTCAATAATATACCCATAGAGTATGTTGATTCTGCGAAGAATCTCGGCATAACCTTCAACAAAACACTAACCTGGAATGACCATATAAGATTAACTGTAGGTAAAACTTATGGAGGTCTTCGCTTGTTATGGATCTCACAACGAATTACTCCGTTCAAAACAAGGATGATGCTCGCCAAAACATTACTCATCCCAATTATATTATTCGGATGTGAACTTTTTTGTAACTGCGATTACAAACACAGACGGAGACTTAATGTTGCCTACAATATTATTGCACGGTATATCTATGGACTGCGGAGGTATGATCATATATCCTCGTTTTCTAAATCAATACATTGCCTCACTCTAGAGAACCTTTTAAGATTCCGAACAATAAGCATGCTTCAAAATGTCATGCCAACACGTCAACCGCCCTATCTGTATAATAAGATTTGTTTTCCGCGTTCTACCAGAAGTCGAGACTTGAGCGACAGTTTTTCATTCATGCCATCCGGCTATGGAATTCCCTTCCACGAACCATTATATCGATAAATTGTGCAACCCAGTTTAAGGTGAGACTTAGGCAATATTTAGGAGCCCTTTGATGATGATGGTTTTATTTGGGTCAACTAGCTAAATTAACTTAATTGATATAATTCTTACTTGAATCGTTTGTATTTATCTTTATTATATGTTATTCTATTTGTACCATATTCTGTTTTTATTTATTACTGAGATACAGCTGAATTGTCACTTAGTAACAGAAATGTAAATATACAGATAGTATCGTAATACTGAAGCTTACATTGGCTTAAAAGGTATTGTATCTTACTGTGTAGGACTACAAATAAAGAATAAACATTTAAAAATATTTAAAACATATTTGGGCCATTTTAGATATTTACAAAACTTTTTACATTTTTCTTTTCAGATGCTAACGACAATTCAATCAATCCAACAAAAGCGCAATGTGCAAAGGATAGCAACATTAATTTATAAAATTTAACTCTAAATATAAAAATTCACTCCCTTTCCTTACAGTAATACACTTGTGTAATAATTATATAAAACTTCCTCTTACCAACTTAAGTACATATACACACACAGGAAACCATATAGTACTCCTAAAAAAAAAAGAAAAAAATAGAAGACAAATTCGAGGCCTTAGAAAAGTTTGCATTAGACGCACACATAAAAATATAATAAAATTTTAAAACATAAAAGTAAAAGTTAAACATAATTTATAAACCATTGCTTAGGAATATTATAAAACTTGAATATTTTAAATTGAAAAAAAAGAGTATATATTGAAATATAATCTTAAATCTTCCATTAGAATTTTAAATTTAAAAAACAAACCTAGCATATTGTAGTTGTTAAATTTGAAAGAAATATTAATTCAAAGTATTTATTCGAAATTTAAGCAAACAACTATTAGAGAAAGCAACAATCTCAGTCGAAGAAAACAGAAAAAAAAAAACAAAAAACACTTCCTACTTTCCCCTTTTTCTCTCTCTATCAAATCGTGTTGTGAAAATACCTTGAGACGTTTTTTGAAATAAAAAAAATCGAGCTTTTAACAGACATATAAAGAAACGAAAAAAACAACAAGCAATCAATCACTCAGATAAACCACACCTACACTTAGACACACACGAACATAAGAAAATTTGTATCCTTAACCTGTTACAAGGATAAATCGACAAACATTTAAATTACGGAAAGGACCTCAAAGCCTATACACAAGTCAGGTCAACCTTGCACTTCTGTTCCACTTTTGTGTTTCGTGTTCGTGATTTTGGCTAGAATCCAGTTGCATCAGGACCTTTGGCATTCACGCTCGATACTCAGTGTTGTCCTTCCACTCAAGTTGAGTGTATTTGTTACGAGGACTAGTAACCCGTTGTAATATCTCCGAATGTGCACGCCTATACAATGGTGTTTCTCAACTTCTGAGGGTGGACGGAGTGCAACAACATAAATAACAAAAGCGTCATGACCGGATGTAAGGTGAGTGTTGCGACAGGACATGCCACAGTCAGGTTCGCCTGCCTCTGTATATCAGCATTTCGATCTGATTTTGTGCTAATTTTTGTTCAACAAAAGGAGTTACGATGCAGGGTATGAGTTACCTGCAGGACGACTCAAAACTGGAGGCTTTAACGCAAGCAGCATTAATATGCATTCTAGGCATAGCAATAGTATTTTCAAATTTATTAATTATAGCCACGTATGCTAATTTTAAGGGTAAGCCTATAAAGTGTCCTTTCTCAAGTCCATTTTGAAGATTAATAAGCCTTTTGTTTTTGAAGGTCCCACGGAGGTCATCAATTATTATCTACTCTCGTTAGCTGTAGCGGATCTACTATGCGGTCTTATGATAGTGCCGTTCTCGGTGTATCCAGCACTGTTGGGCGAATGGATGTACGGCGACATTTTGTGCCGATTCACCGGCTACTTAGAAGTGACCCTCTGGGCGGTGTCAGTATACACGTTTATGTGGATATCTGTCGATAGATACTTAGCTGTAAGAAAACCTCTCCGATATGAGACGGTGCAAACGAAAACAAGGTGAGTTGTTGGAGGCCTAATTCAAGGGCATGCATATGTTTTTTTCCTTTCTCTTCGCTTTTCTATGCTTTGTCGATGCAGCCAAGGAGAGTTGAGTTGGTGTTTTTGTTTAGGTGATATTAAAAGAGACAAATTGTTTAATTGGAGATAAAACATATGAAAAAGATGCAGAAATGCACCTACGTTTGTCTATGAATGTTCATAAATTGAGTCTTTACCAGTCTATCTGACGAAAAACACAGAACAAGACTACTGTAAAATGTTGCAGAAAACAGAAGAAAACATAAAAAGCCTCACTAGCTTTCAGAATGATGCACGTCGCAAACGTATCTACAATAATAGAAAAAGATTAACATCGCTTGGATGACTATTGTAAAAAGAAAAGAAAAGAGGACACATACAACTATAATATTATATCGAACGCTTTGTGAGTAATTTAAGAGGTTCTTATTTACATCTGACTTTTGCCACTGCAAGTTGTTACCTACTATAGATGGAACACTGGATTTATATAATTCTATTTAGGCTGATTAGTAGGTCCTCGTAGGAAAATGAGTCCTTAAATCGATTGAAAACCTTCACTTCAGTATAGACTGTTCGCTTTGACATAACACTGGGTAAATTGGTTCAAGGAGGGTTCCTGCAGTACCGTGATTTCGTAGGTCAAACCAAGAAAATATCACTCTCTGAGCTGCTTCAAATTGATGGTGCCAATATTTTATTTGATACTGCGACTTGGAACAATAACCCTTCAATGGCCAACCACATTACCATTGCAATATTCCAATTTGTTGCGAACCTCTTGTGATCATGTCGTTAGATAGAATCTAGTTTATAAAACATCTGTAAAGTAATTTTTAATAAATTTCGAAAAATGTATCAAAGACATGATCTCTACAGGGTGTTTCGGGGATGATACCACGTGCAGTTGACGTAATTTTTGGAAAAATATATAACGTACTATTCATTCATGATATCCTACCCGAAGGGAGGGTAGTATCTATGAATTGAATTTCGCTACTAGTTCCACCATGATAGTACACTATTAAGTTTAAAACAGCTAGAAAAACAGGAAACGTCATAAATGAAATCCATTATTTTTGTATGAAATTTAAGGGTTTATATAGCATAGTTAGAATGATCTGATTTAGGTCAAATTAGGTCTCATAGAAGCCTTTGTCCCTATTGGCAAAAACTGGGACAGTCGATTTTCACAATCCTCTTTTGAGGCGAATTTTTTACTAGCAAAATCATTCGCCATGGACAGGAACAGTTGGTAATCACTTGATGCCAGGTCTGGACTATAAGGTGGATGCATAAGAATCTCCCAACCAAGCTCCTGGAGCTTCAGGCGAGTCGCTATCGATGTGTGTGGCCTGGCGTTATACTGATGGAACAAAATTCCTCTCCTATTGGTCAAAGGTGGCCGCTTCTGTGCGATTGCTTCCTTCATAGGGTCCAATTGTTGACCGTACAGGTCCGAATTAAGAGTTTTGCGGTAGGGGCGCGACTCATAGCAAATGATTCCCTGCCAATCCCACCAAACATACCGCAAAACCTTCCTGGCTTGGGCACCGTTTGCGCCGGCTCAGCGCTATTCGACCACCACTGTTATCGCTTTAAGTTATCGTAAGTGATCCACTTTTCATCACCAGTCACCATGCGCTTCAGAAATGGGTCGATTTTGTTGCAATTCAGCAGCGATTCGCAGATGGAAATTCGTGTGGCACCCATACATCGAGCTTCTTTTTGTATCCAGCCTTATTCAAATGGTTCCAAACGGTTTTTGCGCATTGTTTCTTCAATTTTCCTTACGTCCTGTATCCCCTTGTGGGTTTTAGGTCCTCTACTACGCCTACGCGCCATCGTGTACGGTTTCTGGCAACGTGTCTGAATTCTCCCCAACTTTTCCCCAACTGCCATGCCTCCTTCTCGACTGTTCTGCGCCATGTTCTCCTTGGACCGCCAGATCTTCTGCCATCCTGAGTTAAAGGATTCCATGGCATAGTATGGTTCGCTATGGAACCGTCACCCTTTCGGAAGGTGTGACCAATCCACTGGCACTTCCGTAGTTGGATGGTTGTGTCTATTGGTTCCTGACCCGTTCTCTCATAAATGTGTTCGTTAGAGATTCGACTAGCCAGGAAATCCTTAAGATATTGCGCAGGCACCTATTAACGAACGTTTACAGCTTCCTGGTGATAGTAGTGGTCACTCTCCACGTGCCGCATCCATATAATACCACGGATTCAACATTGGGGCAGAACAGTCTTAGCTTGGTGAAGCAATGCAATTCGCCATATTTTGAACAACATCCCGAACGCGGACTTGGCTTTGGCGATCCTGTTGGCTATATCCAGTTGGACTCAAGATACTGAAAATCCTCTACTCTCTCTACGGGTTGTCCAGCAATGCATATGTAGCTTTGATAATAGCAATTAGTTAATTGGGAATACCTCTCCTGCGTAAGGCACGCCAAATAAACTCCCTGCTGAAACTATCGAACACCTTCTCAAAATCGATGAACAGCAGGTGAAGTGGTGATCGATATCCAACGCACTGTTCAATGATAATCTACAGGGTGTTGATATGGTCGGCGCAGGAGGATCTTGAGCGGAAACCTGCTTGTTCAGCATCGAGTGTGTCTTCGAGATATTGTCTGATTCCAGGATGATTTATGCTATTAGCAGGCAGCACGCAGATACCCATCCAGTTTCCGCACTCCATTAAATTTCATATTTTAGGAAGCCTGGATGATTATCCCCTCGTTAGGAAAGCTTTCAGCTTCCAAAGCTCTCTCTATAAGTGGAGGCAGAAGCCCAGTCGATGCTGTTGGCCCTGCTCGTAAGAGCTCTGCGAGAATACCGTCAAGTCCTACCGCCTTGTTGGTTTTGAGTGCCTTGATCACGTTAGTGATCTCATCATTACTGGGAGTCATAGTGCGTATTCGGGAACTTCTCACCTCGGGCACCTCAGTCTAATTTGGGAGCATATCGCTAGCGAATACGCGGTTCAAAACCGTAGCAAAATGCTCTTTCCATCTCTTGAGCTGGTCCTCATCCGAAATGAGCAAGGAGCCGTCTAGGCTTTTCGCTGGGTGTTAGCTGGAGCTGCGACCACGTGTCAGTTCTTTGGTGAGTCTGTAGACGGCTCTGCTGTCGCATCTCTGTGCACCTTCTGCTTTTGTAGCTAGCGCGTTGATGTAGTTGCGCTTGTCACGTCGCACGCTACGCTGAACTTCTCTCATCTTTATGCGATATAAGGACTCTAGCTGGCTTCTCCCTGCTGCGGGAGTAGCTGCAACGCGAGCTTTCAGCTGTTTTCGTTCGTCAATCCGTCTCCAGATATCCTCGGAAAGCCATGCCCTATGTCTTCCCTGCGATCGATCGAAACAGTGTTTACCTGACGGTCAGACAAGACGATTTCCATGATTTTATCGACATTTTCAACAATCGGCCTTCCATAGCGGGGTGCATCATTGACATCGAAATTACCAGAACGGAATCGAAGAAACCAAAACTGCGCATGATTGGCTGTTACAAAATCGGGACCGTAAGCACTATTCACATTTTCAGCCGCCTGGCTTGCGTTTTCGCCTTTATCGAAGAAAAATAAAAAAATATGGCGCATTTTCTCTTTACTGGTGTTCATCTTTGACGCGCGCAATCACAAAACTGTCAAAGAAGTTTTTTTTTTACAGGATCTCATCTTTCTAACGCCATTTAGTGTACGTCTGATAGTACGTATAAAACGCGAGATACAGATTACTAAAGCCATCTGTTGGGAAAATAATGGATTTCTTTTTACTACACCCTACAAGAATCGGTTCAAATGTCACCCTTCTTTCATTGTTAATGCTGTAACTAAGAGGCAATAAATTTTACGCAAAAACATTGAAAACAAAATGTATAAGGCCTTAAATCCGCTTTTGCATTATGGAGTAAAAAAATCAATTTACAATGCTTTTTCGTGAAAAAAATTAATCAAACTAAAACAATGAAAACAACATTATAATCGGCTAAAGGTATGAATTACGTCTTTAATGTATGAATTACTTAAAACACTGGCAATTTGTTTCAAGATCGTACCTCTTAAAAAAGTCTAAGGATACAGCTATCATAAAAAAGTTTTGAAAGTCACCCTTCAGATAAAACTGCAGAAAATTTAATATGTAACACACAAATAGGGCTTTTGAAAGTTTTTCCTGTTCAATAACTTTTGATTTTCGAAATAGGTGATTTGATTAGTATACATATTAGAGATGGGCTAAGCCGTGCATTTGTATTCACTGTGAATGTGTTTTCTTATTCACTGTGAATGTAAACTGCTACTGTACTGCTAATGGGAATTCGCAATAGAGTTATATTGTATAACTCTTATTGCGAAAATGTGCAATTGTTGTGCGAAAATTAAACATTCGCAAACGTGAATTCGCTTGGTTTTTAATTGTTCACGTTTTCACGACATATCAGTCATAACTATAAAATTTTTTTTATCAATAAATGTAGGTCTAGATATACCTGTCCGACAATTTTGTCTAAGTCAGACAAAATTAAGTTTTTTTTATAAACGAATTTCAATTTTATTTCCCACCTACGTATATATTTATGCACACATATATACGAGTATGTGCATACATACATATATCCTTTCATTAAAAAAAAAAAAACTTATTCGCACATAAGACACAGTAGAATAGTTAATTAGAATGTGCTTCTCTAAATTTGTTGTACTGGTTCTGTAAGAAAATTTCGACCGGCACAAATTATATTTCACGAATTTTCGTCCACGTCTGTAAACAAAAACTCCAAATAAAGCTTATTCCAAATTCCTCTTTGCAACGCAAAAGCAGAAACTGCAAGTATAATCCCTGTATATATCAATCATACTAACAAACCAGATACGACTGCGATAGCAGCAATAGCAAGTTTATCCCTGTGCTGCTATATAGCAATCAGTCAAACTAACAACCCAGCTGCGACTGCGATAGCAGCAGTAGCAGCAATACCAACATAGCAAGTATAACACCTATGCTGCTATATATTGTAGCAATCAACCAAACTAACAACCCAACTGCGACTGCGATAGCAGCAATAGCATAGCCTGCGCTGCTATATACCAACCAACCAACCAAACTTACAAACAAGCTCCGACTGCGATAGCACCACCAGCAATAGCAACGCAAGTATAACCTGTGTTGCTATATACCAACCAACCAAACTTGTGAACCAGCAACGACTGCGTATGCAACCTTATTGGTTTGGTGCTTGTTGGCGTATCATAAAAAGCTTCGCAAGCTCAATGGCACATGTTCGAAAAGAAAATTGGATGGTGACGTGCAAAAAGGGTATTTTAGTTTTATAATTTTACTAGCTGGTTGCACCCGCTTCGCTGGGTCTTTAAATATGCAATTTCAAGTACACTTCTTTAGAGCACTCTCCGTTTCGTCATTGAAATAGTTTACCCAGTAATCCTTTATGAGGGTTGCAGGGGTAGAATGATTAGGTGCACTCTCCATCATTCTTGATCCTCCGCCATCGACTTCAACTCATCAGGAGGAATCCCTAGACGGCTCCAGGAGAGATATCGGACTTGAGCCAACCATATATTTCTAGGCCTACCGAGGGGTCGCTAACTTGATGGCACGGTAATCATGACACGTCTTGGAAGCCGGTCTGGGGACATACGCACAAAGCATAAATCCTTTCGTTCGAAGAAGTAGTTGCTCAAAATTCAGCCCTCGCGTACTTTGGTGATACGCATTCGATCTCTACGAGTGATTCCAGCAACACCGTGAAGGAAGCTTTTTCAGCTGCTTGCATCCGCGACTATAGGTGAGAGTTGGAACATATACCGAGTTAAAAACCGATAATTTAGCTTGAACACTAAGTTCGGCATTGCTTATAACAGATTGACCAAGCTGTCTCAAAATTGATCCAGCCTGACAATTTCTACAGAATAACTCGACATTGCTCTTTCCATCACTCGTGAATAAGACCCCGAGATACTTAAACTTATCCACCTGCTTCAGTGGGACTCTACAAACATGCATAGTGTACTGAATAGGCGTTCTGGAAACAACCAATACTTCCGATTTGTTCACGTTTACTTTCATTTCAGCATCATCACAAACGGATACAAACCTTTCGAGTCCGCGCTGAAGTTTGGTTTAAGAGGACCCAAAGATGACCAAATTACCCGCAAAGAGAGGATGACCAATGCTTAAGTCCCCCACTTTGCAACATTCTCCGCTATGGCTGCGCTGCAGCATCCAGTCCATATATGCAATGAAGAGGCGAGGTGACGAAAGGCACCCTTGGCAGAGTCCAACCCCCACAGTGAAGAGTATTGATTTACCGCCATTTACCCGAACACAGCTTCTATAGTTTGTATATAAATACTGCGTCGCCCTTAATAAGGAACTCCGGATTTTGCCTCGAAGAACCCTAACACATGCTTTCGCCAAATACACAAAACAGGTGTATACAGGTTCAGCATACTCCCAGGCCTTCTCAAGAATCATTCTGAGAGTGAATAACTGGTTGGTTGTGCTTCTACCGGGCCGAAAACCGAAACCATTGCTCATCCGCCAGACTATCCTCAACCAGAGCTCTGGAACGCATTTCTAGCACCTTAGCAAATACGTTTTTACGGGGACTTAAAAGAGATATCCCCTTTAGTTGATTCAATCTCTTTTGTCCCCCCTTTTACAAAGAGGGACAATCACCAGGTGTTTCATCGCATTCCTATGTCACTTTAATGACACGTGAGAGCCATTGCCCTCACTCTTTACCAAAAACATTTAGCATTTCTGGCCCAATTTCATCTACATCAGTAGATTCGTCAACTTTTACCGCCAAAGTCTCGAGCATAGGTCTGTCATCTTACGAATGACATGGCTTGTTCGGGATTGAGCAATTCTGAAAAGTGCTCGTACCATCTCCATCGCTCATTGGAAAGCAGTGTACTGTCTTTGGTTTTGACTCTTTTCACGATATTCAACTTTCTTCTTCTAATTCGGCGGACGGTCTGCCAGAATATTTTATTTACAGATATGCAGTCACGTTTCAATGAAATAGTTAATTACATTTCAAAAACACGTATAATTAAGTGAAGTATTTCTCGAAAAACACCTTCTAAAAGGTAGGAAAATAAACTTAAAGTATGAGTGTTCAACTTGCAATACACTGCCTACGCCACCCTGCTAATAATTTATATCAAATCTATTAATTCATTCATTCATTCATTTTCAATGGCCCGCTAATCCTTCATGAGGGTCGCGGGGGTAGGATGCTCAGGTGGACTCTCCATCCTTCTCGATCCTCCGCCATTGACTCCAATTCATCAGGGAGAATCCCTAAGCGGCTCCAAGAGAGATGTCGGACTTGATCCAACCATCTATTTCTGGGCCTTCCGCGAAGTCGTCTACCTGATGGCACGGCAACCATGGCGCGTCTTGGAAGCCGGTCTTGGGGCACACGCACTACGTGACCAAACCATCGAAGCATAGATCGTTCCGTTCGGAGAAGTAGCTGCTTAACGTTGAGCGCCTCGCGTACTCTGGTGTTGCGCACTCGATCCCTACGAGGTATTCCAACAACACCGCGAAGGAACCTCATTTCGGCAGCTTGTATCCGCGATCTTATTCTTTCGGTCACTACCCAAATTTCATGACCATAGGTGAGAGTTGGAACATACACCGAGTTAAAAACCGATAGCTTAGCTTGAACACTAAGTTCGGCCTTCCTTATAACAGATTGGCCAAGCTCTCTCAAAATTGATCCAGCCTACCCAATTCTACAGGATAACTCGACATTGCTCCTCCCATCACTCGTGAATAGAACCCCGAGGTACTTAAACTTCTCCACCTGCTTCAGTGGGACTCCACTAACATGCAGAGTGCACTGAATGGGTTTTTTGGAAACGACCATTACTTCCGATTTGTTCACGTTGATCTTCATTCCAGCATCATCACAAACGCCTACAAACCTTTCGAGTGCGCGCTGAAGATCGGTTTGAGAGGACCCAAGGATGACCAAATCATCCGCAAAGAGCAGATGACTAATCCTTAGGTCTCCCACTTTGAAACATTCCCCGCCACGGCTGCGCTGCAACATCCAATCCATATACACAATGAAGAGGAGAGGTGACAGAACGCACCCCTGGCGGAGTCCAACGCCCACAGTGAAAGGTATTGATTTAACACCGTTTATCCGAACACAGCTTTTACAGTTTGTATATAAAGACTGAATCGCCCTTAACAGGGAACCATCAATCCCATACTCCTGCAGAACACTCCAGAGTTTGCCTCGAGGAACCCTATCATATGCTTTTTCCAAATCCACAAAACAAGTGTAGACAGGTTTGGCATATTCCCAGGCTTTCTCAAGAACCATTCTGAGAGTGAACAACTGGTCGGTTGTGCTTCTACCGGGACGAAAACCGCACTGCTCATCCCCCAAACTGTCCCCAACCACAGCTCTGGAACGCTCTTCTAGCACCTTAGCGAAGACTTTTCCAGGGAGACTTAAAAGAGATATACCCCTGTAGTTGGCGCAATCTCTTTTGTCCCCTTTTTTAAAAAGAGGAACTATCACCCCCATTTGCCAATCACCAGGTATTTCACCGCATTCCCAGGCCACTTTAATGACACGCGAGAGCCATTGCACTCCCTCTTTACCTAAAGCCTTGAGCATTTCTGGCCGAATTTCGTCCACACCAGCAGATTTGCCAACTTTTAGCGCTTTGATCGCCAAAGTTACTTCCTCTACCGTAGGACTACTTTCCGCCCAACTCTCGACCATAGGTCGGTCATCTTCGGTGCCCTGTTCGGGATTGAGCAATTCTGAAAAGTGCTCGCTCCATCTGCGTAAGATGTCCTCCTCATTGGAAAGAAGTCTACCGTCTTTGGATTTGACTCCTTCAACGATATTCAACTTTTTTCCTCTGAGTCGGCGGACGGTCTGCCAGAACATCTTATTTGCAGATCTGTTGTCACGTTCCAATTTCTCGCCAAACTCCTTCCAAGACTGTTCTTTCGCTGTTTTCACAGCTAATTTGCAATTTCTTCGCGCCTCAGTGTACCGATTTCGAGAATCGGAGTTCCCCAAGTGAATCCACACCTTAAAGGCTCTCTTCTTCTCTCTGAAGGCTTCTTGAACTCCGGGCGTTTTAAACCAAGCAGTCCTTTTCTCACCACCAGCCGCCACACCAAGCCGCTTCACTGCACAAACATCTCCCGCAGAGGCAATAACCGCCGTTGAAAACAGTTGCCATTCTTCCTCTACATTTGATGGAACAGTTGGAATTCAGTCAAACCTTTCAGATATTTGCCGCGCAAATGTCTCCCGTATCTCATCGTCCTGTAACCTCTCCCATCGTATGCGTGTAACCATCCTTGGTTTACGCTTTGGTAGGGAAGGCACTCTCTCGCTAAGATACAATTTGCACAGCACTAAGTGATGATCAGTTGACAGTTCGGCCCCTCTCAATACGCGAACATCACAAACCATTCTCTTCAGACACGATGGTACCACAAAGAAATCGATCAGCGACTTCTGCTGAAGACTCTGACGGTACCACGTGTATTTGTGAATGTCTTTGTGTGGAAAGATGGTGTTCATGATGGATAAGCCATTTTCACAACAAAAATCCAACAACCTCTCTCCGTTCGCGTTTTGATCAGGATCACCGTTCCTCCCAATCACACACCCCCATGTCATAACATCTACACCCACATGAGCATTGAAGTCACCCATCAGGACAAAAGAATCCATATCTGCAACCTTTTCAAGGGCAACATCAACTTCATCTAAGAAAGCTGCGTACTCTGACTGAAGGTTCGGTGCATACACCTGCACCAATGCCAGAGTTGATCTTTCAAGCTTGAGCTTTAAGATCGTAACTCTCCCTCCTAATGGTATCCACTCCAATACTCTGTCTGTCAACCTGGGACTTGTGAGTATCCTCACTCCCGCCCGAGCAGACATTGAGGGTGCGACTCCTGACAGGAAGAGCTTCCACCCACCCACAGTTCACAGTTTTAGTACCTCTCTGCTTTGTTGAAGACACGCCAACTATATCTAGTCGACTTTTAACAGCCTCCCCAACAAGCTCAAGATCCTTCCCTGTGAGCGATGAGACGTTCCATGTGCCTATCCTAAGTCGATGCCGTTGTCGAATCTCAGAGAGTCCATCTGTGCCCCTATCGGTGCACAGCGCGTTCACTCCTTGACCCCCGTAATGGTTCGCGAGACCATTGACAGGAAGCTCGTAGCCATTTCGGGTTTGACCCGGCCGGCTGCCGAGCGGGACAAGCCGACCACCAGACGCTCGCATCCTGACACCCTTCAGGCCTGGCTCCAAAGGATGCCCTGGCTTACCAGGCTTGGCAATATCCGAGGCCGGTCGTCTTCGTGTCATCATGGGGTGTGCGCTTTGTTAGCCGTGACTGGGTTGTATGGATGGGAATAACTATTTAAGTTACCCCATCCGCACATCCCAGTCACGTTGCCCGCCCCCCACCACGAGGAGGTCAGCTGCCAGGGGGGCTGAAATCTATTAAAACATTCTAAAATGTGGGCAAATCCAACGATCAACAACATCTCCTATAATAAAATGGAAAAATATTGCAATTTTCTGTTTGTACATGCATACCATATATATGATATCTACATATGGTCGCGTACATTGCCAAATCTCTTAATTGCAAGAAGGTTTGACATACCATATCCTAATAAATAAAATTTAAAATGCCTTAGATTTGACATTGGCACTGATAATCTTCTTCTTCTTCTTCTTCTTCTTCTTCCTTTTATCAGCGAGGTTATGATCCGAAAATAAGGGATCACAACCCTCCCACTTCACCGCATTTCTACTGATCCGCCATTTTCAATCTTTACTTCAGAAGAGATCACACACAAAAGTTCAAAACAGCGCCCCCATATACTCACATGTACACACTATTGCAGCGAAAGCCTCTGCTGAATGGCTGTTGGCAGTGGTCTCCACTAAAGGAAATACCATATAGCTCAAATGAATCTTAGACGAATTTACTAAAAACGATTTGTTTTGTCCAATAAGTCATTGTTGAGTCAGGACCGTGCGAATTTAATTTTCTGCCACTTAGACCTCTAATGCTCAGTTGCTGTAAGTGGTAGAGCAATTTTTAATACAATCTTCCCCGGCAAATCCAGATCATAACAGTGAAAACCGCATTCAAATCCCTTCAGTGGTTCCCGAGATTATCGCAGTCATTCACGTTTTGGGGATTTCCTTTTATACGATGTAGTTTGTTTGATGAACATGAATATGCGTGCATTCTACTGGTGGTCCATTGATTGCAATGACCCACGCATATCTGTGATGTCTTTATATCTCAAATAATTATATTTTTGCTTATTACTTCCGTTATAAGAATCATAGAATAATGATTTATGGTATACCTCAATCTCTTCAGCAAGAAATGTACTAATCGAGGAATCAAGTCACTTTTAAATTGGTTCCGCCACTTTGTAGACATATGTGTGTAAAGCATAGGAAAATGGTTTTTCTCAGTTAAAAAACATGTAAAAGGGGTTTAAAAGCCCGTTAACAGGTTGCGAATGCGAATTTTCATTGGCAGTGAATGATTAGCAGGTTGCGATTTTTTGCTTATCTCTAATACATATATTAGTACGTACCAAATGTCAACAGCTTTTCAGTCACACAGATCCGGATCTTCGCTGGACAATCTCCGAATCTGCTACCCCATTTTGAATACTGAACTTTTAGTGATATTGCTACAGACTCCAATTTTATTATCGCACAACTCCTTGTAGTAGTTACTGAAATAACTCCACCACGACAAGGCTTATCCCAGGAAGGATAGAAAGATGTTTTATATTATATTGGATTGCAAATGTTGAAGTCTGAGCCTATTCTTAAGTTAGCTTTAGTCTTATTAAGCAATGGTAATATTTTATGAAAAATACTACTAACTATGTACAAATGCATAATTTCCTCTTATTAATTATTTTTAAATTAAAATAATATTAAACAGTTGCTATTCTTTTCCCTTAACAGATGTCAATGCTGGATGGCATTCACCTGGATATCAGCAGCATTGTTATGTTGTCCGCCAATACTTGGCTACAATACACCAATATTCCATCGCGACTCTTACATTTGTATGCTCGATTGGGGCAATATGGCTGCCTATAGTGCCACACTCGCGATATTAATTTTAGGTCCTAGTGTTATATCAATTGTACACAATTATGGTTATATATTCGTTATGATGCGTAAATTACGTTCCGGTGAACCTATACACGATAAAGAATACGCAACCGCTTTAGCTGAAAATTTATCGAATCCTAGTCATATGATGTCATTCGCATTAGTGTTTGCATTCTGGATATCATGGTTGCCGCTAATATCGGTTCGCATATACGAGGTGGTAACCGGTCAAGTTATCCAAAATACTCTTTTGAATTTCGGTCTCGTCTGGATTGGTGTATTGAATTCTTTCTGGAAGATCATCATCATGAGCGGGATGTCACCGCAATTCCGTATCGCACTGAGAGTATTTTGTTTAACAATATGCTGTAAGACTAAGGGCCGTTTGCAAGCTGAACTAATCGGGTTGGACCCAGATGACTAGAGTCGCTAGATTTTCCCTTTTAATTACCCTAACTGATATAGCCCTCCCAATTATTCCTTACAAATTCAAAAGAAAAAAAAATTAATTAATTGGAATTTACCCCAAAAATTGGCTAAATAGAATCTTGTATTCTAAATTGTTACAAACAAAAATAATAAAAATTTCGCAAAATTTTGCTAAATTTAAAAAAAAAAAAAACAAGATGATATGTAACACAAAAAGCTAAGTTGATACAAAGGAGAGATAAAGTAGTTGCTAATTCTTTTTTTTAAATAATTTTTTATTTTGTCCATCGATTCGTCATTCTTTCGAGTACCCTTCAGTTTGTAAGAAATCGATGCCAAAGTAATCTTGTAATTGTAAGTTTTGTTAGTTTCGCTATTATATAAAAACAGAAAAAGATTATTATTATAAATAACTTACTAAATCGAAGAGGTTAACTATATTTATTGTATATAAAACAAAGAAAAGCATATAATCGATTTTTTTATTAGAAAAAAAAAACCAAAAGAATTTTAGACTCTACACAGAAATCAGAAATACAAAAAAATGCTTTGAGACTTAGTATTCGAATAAAAAAAAAAAAACAAATTACCAGCTAGATTGAAAAGAAAAAAAAAACAGCTAAAACGAAAAGTTATTTAAATAAAACCCAAATCTATATTTATAATAAAAAAAAGAAGATATATTAATCTACTACTATTTGTTCAATTTCAATGAAATGCAATTTAGAAACGTAAAACTATATAACCATAAGAAGAATGTTTTAAAATAATATAACAATTTATAATAAAAAGAAACTATCAACATTATATAGTGCATTTAATGTTCAAATTTTTAAAAACCAAAGATGATTGAAAAAGAAAATATATAAGAAAATTTCGAACAAATCTATAAAAATAAAAAAACAGAAATATATTTAAATGTATTTTTTATTGTTAAATTGATATAAAACGAAATTAATTTTACAAGTGTTTTAGTAAGAAAAAGACAGTTTATGTTGTTTTTATTTATTTTTCTTTTTTTTTTTTTTAAATTATAATTTAACTGAATAAGTGCAATATGTTTGACTAGGTAATAAGTTTAAGTGAAATTTGTAATATTGTTATTGTAAATTTTAATTCGATACGAAAAAAAAAAAAATAAAAACCGGACAAATTCGTGTGAGAAAAACAAAAAAAAAAATAAAAAAAATATAAGGAAAAACAACCGTGTTGTAGTTAAAAAAACAAAAAAATTGTGTAAAATGTAAGAAAAGACTATTAGAGTTATTGTTAAATTTATTTAACATTTTTGTGATCTCGTAAATAATTTTGAGTTAATATTTATTTTCTCTTTGATTGTTATTGTTTTAAGGTTCAAATATAATATGAAATTAAAAATTTGATTTTCTTTTCTTTACTGGGCATGCATTTTCTTTTGATATTTTCACTGCTTCTTAGTGAATGCACACAGAAACTTAATGCAATCTTCAGTACATACACACAAGAACAAAAGTCTACATACACCCTTGAAATGTGCGGAATCTAAACACCAGCGTAAAATTGAATATCAATTACTTTATTATCTTATACAGTAGGAACTCGATTCTTGCAACTAATTAAAACCGACCCTGTTGCATTCACTGGATAAGTTGCTACTACTGAATATCTAATTTATTGTAGATAAAAATATTTGCGTTATTTAATATAAGAAACATACAAAACTTAAAGGCTTTTATTCAATCTAACTTACTTACTTACTTACTTAGGTGGCGCTACAGTTCGGGGTGAACTTGGGCCTCAACCAACAAGCCTCTCCATTTATCTCGGTCTTTAGCTAATTGCCTCCAGTTACGCACTCCAAGTTTGTCGAGGTCCCCTTGAACTTATGCACGCCACCTACGGCGATGATTTCCTCTACTGCGTCGTCCCTCGCGATTAGATTCGAAGACTCTGCGGGCCGGAGCGTTGGTGTCCATTCGCTCTACATGTCCTAGCCATCTCAGACGTCCAATGCGCAGTTTTTTGACTAGGTCGATGTCGCTGTACAGCTCGTATAGTTCGTGATTGAATCTTCTCCTCCAAAACCCGTCAACGCAAACGGGACCGAAAATCTTACGAAGAATTTTTCTCTCGAAGCGACCAAGGATATCTTCATCCTCTTTTAATAAAGTCCATGTTTCAGCGCCGTAAAGCAGGACTGGGATGATCAGGGTCTTATACAGAGTCTCCTTAGTTGTTCGAGATAGGGCTTTACTATTGAATTGTCTTATTAGCCCAAAAAACAGCGATTGGCAAGAGTTATTCTTCGCTTGATTTCTGCGCTGATGTTGTCCTCAGAGTTTATAGCAGACCCAAGGTAGACAAAGTCCCTTACTACCTCGAAGTTATAGCTGCCCACTGTGACTTTTTGTCCAATTCGTCGGTGTTGGCTTTCCCTTCTTGTTGACAGCATATACTTGGTTTTGCCCTCGTTTATCGCTAAATCCATTTTGGCCGCTTCCGCCTCAATGCTTGCAAACGCACCGGTGACAGCCCGCTGAGTTCTTCCGATAATGTCTATATCGTCGGTGTATGCAAGTAGTTGTACAGACTTGTAATAGATTGTGCCTCCGGTGTTGGCTTGTGAGTTCCGCACAATCCCTTCAAGTACAATACCAAAAAAGTCACATGACAGCGCGTCACCTTGTCAAAAACCTTTTTTGACATCAAAGGTCTCGGTGAGGTCATTACCGACCTTGATGGAGCAGCGAGCGTTCTCCATCGTCAGCCTGCACAAACGGACAAGTTTGGCAGGGATGTCAAAACTAGACTATAAAGCTCTTCTCAATAGATGCTGTCATAGGCGGCCTTGAAATCGATAAAGAGGTGGTGAGTATCGATTTGGAATTCTTGGGTTTTCTCCAGGATCTGCCGAAGTGTGAAGATTTGATCGATGGTGGACTTTCCTGGCCTGAAACTGCACTGATGGGGTCCAATCAGGCTGCTCATAAACGGTTTCAGGCGTTCACACAATATCGCAGAAAAGATCTTGTATGCGATGTTGAGGAGACTGATGCCTCTAAAATTGGCGCAGTTGAGGGGGTCTCCTTTCTTGTGGATCGGGCAAACGATGCTGAGGTTTCATTTATCAGGCATACACTCGTCTGACCAAATCTTAGAGATGAGTTGGTGTATGCACTCTACCAATTCATCCCCAGCTGCCATGAAAAGTTCGGCTGGTAAGCCGTCAGGTCCAGCAGCCTTGTTGGATTTTAGCTTGGATATTGCTATCCTCACTTCGTTTTGGTCAGGTGGACGGAAATTTTGACTATCATCGACTATGCTGAATGGTTCATTCTGCCTGACAGCGGGATGTTGGTCTTCGTCGCCGTTATACAGTCTGCAGAAGTAGTTTTTCCATATTCTCAGCACCGACTGTGATTCTACTACGAGGTTTCCATCTCCATCTCTACAGGTTCCTGTACGGGTATTGCTTCTCTGACATATTCTTTTTACCTTTTGGTAAAACTTCCGTACATTGTTCCTGGAGTATATGGTAAACTCTCGATATTCTCAAACGCGCGCTTCTCATGCTCTTTCTTCTTTTTTTGGAGAAGCCAATGTTCTTCCCGTCTCTTTTGCTCGTAGAGCTCACGATCAGCTCTCGTCTTCCGTTGCGGCATCGCTTTGCATGCCTCTTGTTTTGCTGCATGCACTCGCCGGCATTCTTCGTCAAACCAGGGGTTTCGCGGTGGTGGGCGAGCGAGACCCAGCACATGAGTCGCGGCGTTTCTGATGGCATGTTGGCAGCGTTGCCACTGGTCTTCGGCACTTGATGCTGGCGGCATAGGGGTGATTGAGAGATTTCGGGATACGCGTTCAGCGAAGAGTTTGGCGGTCTCTTGCGATTGTAGCTTTTCGACGTTAAATTTTCTCACAGTGATTGTTCTTTGTTGCTCAGATTGGGATATCCGCATTCGTACCTTGGCTACAACAAGGTAATGATCCGAATCTATGTTGGCCGCTCGGAATACTGGAGGCATGCCTTGCGTCGATCGCAATCTGATCAATTCGGTTGATCGTTACATGATCATTGGACCGCCATGTCTGCTTATGAATATCGAGATGAGAAAATCATGTGCTTGCTGTGGTGACATTTCGCTCCACAGCGAAATCAATTAGCCTTAGTCCGTTATCAGACGTGGTGTCGTGTAGGCTATGCTTACCGACTGCCCTACCAAAGACGTCCTCCTTTCCTATTTTGGCCTTAAACTCGCCCAATACGATCTTAACGTCGTATTTAGGACATTGCTCGTATGTTTTGTCGAGGAGCTCGTAGAAACACTCTGACAGACACTCTCTATGCAATACAACAACAATACGAGATCTAGCTTCTATCAGGATCAATTTCGTGATCTAGAATTTTTTTTTTTTTATTCCTTGGTAGGTTACACAACCACACTACAAGACACAAGGAAAATAATTCGTTAATCCAGATCCGGATCGTTTTATTTTCGTCGTGTGATCTATATGGATCTTGGGTGATAATAAAATACGGCTATTGTGCCTTAATTGCTGCTTGATTAGAGTTATGAATATTGTTACCCTTATTTCATTTATTTCATTGTGCTCTGCTGCACTCTCAATGGCAAAGATTTTAGCTTGAAATACACTGGGGTCCTTTTACCGTTTGCATGAATCATTGATCTAGAGTAACATATAAATCTTCGGAGACAGTTCGTAGTATACCCATTTTAGATTCGTAAGTGTAAAGTTAGATGTCGCGTTCGTTGGTTAGTATATTAGGTCCCCAACCTTGTTAAAGTCGAGGTCTGTGTAGGGTTTCTCATAGTCCGTTTTCCTATAGAGAATAACTGCTTTGTAACTATGAAGTACAGATCCGTGTTTTATAAAAAAAAAATCCTTTCACGAGCCCGATTGCTTTAGAGGACGGAGGGAGATTTTTATTTTTATTTTTTTCTTCTTGTACAACTCATGTCCGCATGGCAACGACACTGCAACCTGAAAGATCTATTGTATCGGAGGGTTGGAGTTAATCTAACAGACATACTACCTCCCATATGAAAGTGAGTATGTCTTTAGTAGTGGAGCATTTCAGTTCCACTGAAGTAAGTATCTCCTTGTGGAGAATACGTTTCCTTAATCAGTGTAGTGCCGGGCATTCACAAGGAATGTGTTCGGATGTTTCATCCTCTTCTAAACATAACCGAAAGCCCTTTTCTTGGCACAGGTTCGACTTGTTAAGGTGGTATCTCAGGCCATAATGGCCAGTTAGAAAGCTCACGAGCTTCTTAATGCTACACGTATCTAAGTTAAGGATTCCCTTATAGGAATAAAGCTTGATTAATCATTTGGATTGTCTTAGACCTGGCTCATTGGTCCAGTGGTCTAGACGAAGTTTGTTTTCCCATTCGTTAATCAGCGTTGTAGCTGTTGCCCAGTTGACGCCACAATAAGGTTCAGGACCTATGAACGCTGATTCAGAGCCAGCACTAGCAAGCTCATCTGCAGATTCGTTGCCCACAATCTCTTGGTATACAAGGATCCAAACGAGTTTTACCCTGTTGTATTTGGCAAGGTCTTGTGCCCAATTATTAAACCCTGGAAATGCTGTAGAGATGGTCCGCAGATAGAACCACCCTGATATTGATAATATGAATCTCAGGAGGTCCAACAGCTCAACATACCCTTAGTCCTCCAGGTCCAAGAAGACATAAGTACCAAGAGTCCTCATTCTTCTTACGGATAGGGCAGAACACTCAAACAGCAGGTGACGAACAGATTCAATTTCTTCTTCGTCCCTGCAACTTCTACAATAGTCGTTGTACAGTACACCGAGTCGGTTCACATAAATGCCAATAGCATAGTGACCAGTAATTATGACGGAAATGACCCTTGGTTTATGACGACTTAGTTTCACCAGAGAGGTTGATATCTTCTTGCTAAAGGGCGGCCATATCGCTCTGGCCGTTGCGTATGTATCCAGATGAACCCAGTGTCTGTTTGCTCGACTGGTGACTTAATCTTTTATTTTCTTCTGTAAGAAACTGATTGAGAGCACTACAAAAAGGAGAGTCAGCGATAGATGCAGCGCCCCTTCCTAGTAAGCTCGTCAGCCCTTTCGTTTCCTTCGATATCCATATGCCCTGGTATCCAGCAGAGGGTCACCGCACTGGCTCTAGATATCTCGTTTAAAAGTGATTTGCAGGTCCTCACAAGCCTCGACTTAATTACAGCAGAGTCCAAATCCTTAACGGCTGCCTGGCTATCTATATAGACAGTGATCCTTTTATAAACGATATTACACTCGCGTATAATTTCAGCAGCCTGTATAATGGCTGTGACTTCGGCTTAAAAGACGCTGCAGTCGTCGCTTATTTTAAAGGAGTAGTTTATTCCTAGCGCTTCGCAATAAACTCTTCATGGCTCTTCGGTTTTTCCAGTACATTCTGTCAGGAATTCTTGTAGCAAATCTCCTTTCAAATGCTAGCATCGGGTTCATGTGATTAGTTTCCATCGATCCGCTGGTAGTTTATTCCTAGCGCTTCACAATAAACTCCGCCTGCCAACGTCCATCTTAGAACCGTCGGAAGAGAAAGCCAGTTTCTTCTTCTTCATGGTTCTTCGGTTTTTCCAGTACATTCAGAGAATCTTATAGCAAATCTCCTTTCATTGGGTTCATGTGATCAGTTTCCATTGAACCGCTGGTAGTCCCCCATCGGAACAAAATGGAGGCATGGCCGTAAGGACTCGATGACCACAATTGGTCTTCTCTCACTCTTACAGTTTTGGCCGCCAGACTGCTACAGTATATGTATATCAAGCGGAATGAGACTAAGCATGGTTTCCATTGCCGCTGTTAGTGTTGTTCTCATTGATCCCATGACTCCTATGCACGCTGCCCTCTGGATTTTGGTAAGGTTTGATAACTGGTATTGCTTCTCAAGTGCCATCCACCATACTGGTGAAATGGATGACAATATGGTGAGTATCGGTTTCAAGGCTCACCGATTTTTTTTCCAATATCAATCGCCGTGTTAATATTTAGTGAGCGGTCCACTTTCCTTGTCCAAGACCACTCTCACACAGACCAATCAGTCCTAGTCTGTTTTTTCTATGTATGCTTACATTATGTTTTAGCATTCTTTTGTCCGTCAGTTTTATACGAAATTTGTATTGTCTTGTTTGTCCCAGTCCAAAGTACAACATGTATGTTAGTCGAACGCAGTCGCAGACACTGGTTGATAATCTCATATATTAATACGTGAACATGAAATTTATCGTACGTTTTTTTAGTATTTATTATGAAAGGAAGATGATGAATCTTATATCACTCAAAAGGTACTGTGCCATAGATGTGAAGAAAAAATAAAGCAAGTGCATATATTACCGTTAAGTCAGGTAAAATAATGTCAACATACACACATGATTTTCCCATACAAAACGCTTTAACAAATTAAATGAAAGCATTTTGATCACCTTCATGGCTATATGAGCTTGGATCCCTGTGCCTTCCCTGCACGGGAAGTCGAATTTCGACCACAAGCGATACTAATTTTAATAAATGTGTCTTGACAGATATTTGACACAGCTCACCTTGCCACAGGATTTAACTTTTTTCTCAGAGCTTAGTGAATATTTTAGCAATGCCAGCTCAGACTTATTAAGTCTGCAGTATTACTTGAGGTCAAATATGGTGTCCTTTGTATTGTTCAAAACTAAGCTGGACACAACATTCTACCAAAAATATTAAACTTGTTCTATTTTCGGATCCACATGATTAGATGATCAATATTTTTGGGTAAGCATTTGAGCCCTTAATTGGTCCTTAACAAAAAAAATAAATAAAAATGCCATCTGTCTCTGAATGCATTATGATTTAAGTACATAGGTTAGGTTAAGGAGGTTAGCTGTAACGAATGAATGCAGCCTGCACTCGAATCTCAAACGGATTCATTGTGCTCCCCTGGTGTGGTGTTTCCTGGCTGAAGAACTAAAAAGAGAGGAAAAACAAAATGGCTAGAGTTCTGTCTTAATGGAACAGCCTCTTTTGAACCACCCGGAAGAAGCTATGAATTTCATGATGGTGATGGTGGTTAGTGGCTTTCAGACAGGTCGCCCAGGTAGTTAAACAAGTACTCTCCAAGGGCCCTCTTTCTGGTAGTGCAGAGACTAGGGCATTTGCAAAGGAAGTGTTCCTTGTCCTCCTCTACGTCTGTGTTGCCGCATCCTCTGCAGAGTTCATCTGTACTTAGCCGCATTCTCTTCCGCCAATAAGTTGTAGCCGATAATGATACCTATGAGAAGCGCCACGTTTTGTCTATTTCGAGTGAGGATGAGCTTGGTTTTCATCTTGTCATGTTTTGTCCAGATGCTTCTGGAGACACGGCATGATTGGAGCGCTCTCCATCTTTCTTCTGCTTGTCGTTTGAAGTCAAGTGCTATGTTTGATTTAACAAGTTTTAGCGGAGGAAGGACTGAGCTTTGGACCATTGACATGTCTTGTTCTCATGTCTTTCTTTCTTCATGCGCCATCTCGTTCCCTGGAATTCCTTTGTGTCCTGAGATCCACCAGTGTTACAAGATGGCTATGGATGAGCATTTTAAGCTCCAGCGTTTTACTAGCTTTGATTTTATAGCCGTGGACGAGATAGCCTGATAACAGCAAGTTTCTTGGATAGTTCTCGTGCCGCCTCTACTATCCCTAAGGCCCAATGCACACGGAGCAACTGGAAAAAAAAACTAAACCGGTTGGCAACTCGGGTTACAGACCAGTTACGGACTCAGTGGTGACTTGACTCCATACACCAATCAAAATCTCTAGTTCGTTCAGTGTCGTCATGGATACCGGGCGTGAAATGTCTTCGGAAGACTCGAACGATGATGAAACCATCATGTTGTATTACTATCTCAGGAGGAGGAGAAGAATAGTAAGAAGGTTTTGGGTACACCCATACCTTGAAAACAATTTTCAGAACCGTTTGTTACAACATTTCCGACTTTTATCCACGCCTTATCTGTTTCATTTTTCTTTGAATAGTCGGGAAGGTGATAATTGTACAAGATACGATGTTTTTCAACCTTCCCCACCAGCAACAGGTTGGTCTGTTGTTCGCTCATCTTCGACAAACTAGAAACTGAAATCAATAGGCAACCCGACATGCAAATACACAGACGACTGGTTACAAACTGGTTTTTGTGAATCGCAAATGAGTTTTCAACCAGTAGCGTCGTGTGCGGCGTCCCCATTGATTAGACAGGTTATGACTCAAAGCAAACTAGTTGCCAATTCGCATCGCTGATCAGTTTTTTTTTCAGTTGCTCCGTGTGCATTGGGCCTAAGACTTCTGCCTGGAGCCCACTGCCGTGGTTCGGAAGCCTTGCCTTGTGATACTGCAATTTCAGGTTTCGCTCTGTAGATACCCGAATCTACGCCTTCGTTTGTTTTGGACCCGTCAGTGAAGACTGAAATACTATGCGGTTTAATGGCCCCACCGTCTTCCCAGTGTTCCCTTGATCGGATGACCGTTTTGACGTTTAGGCTGAAGTCGGGGGATGGCGGAAGGTAGTTTGCGGTGGCGTTTAGGTGAGCCCACTTGAGATACTACGGTGGCTCGTGTGGCCCCTTCTCCATGGATTCGATTCTTTTAGGTGCAGGACACTCATATCAGCTGATTTCTTAACAAATAAGTCTAGCGGAATCATTCCAAAAATTGTTTCAAGTGCTGCGGACGGGGTGGTTCTAATGGCGCCAGTGGTTGCTATGCAGGCAAGTCTCTGGATTTTAGTCAACTTTTGAGATGTGTATTTTTCTCTGCTATTGGCCACCAGACAATGCTTCCATATGTAAGAATGGGTCTGACTATAGCTGAATACATCCTGTGGATGATGGCAGGTTTGGGTCCCCATTTCTTACCAAGAATTCTGCTGCAAGCATGGAACGCAATGTACGCTCTCTTTATTCTTTCATTTGTGTTATCTCTCCAGCTCAGTTTGTGGTCAAGTGTGCACCCTAGATACCGTTCTATATTCGAGACTTGGAGTGGAGTGTCACCGAGTCGTAGTGGTCCGAAAGCTGGGCTGACTAAGATCTTACGTAGCCAAACCATATCTGAAACATTCTAGGTTGAGAGAGGTGCTTGTGTCGTGCAAACAATTTCTCTAGGACAAGAACTCATAAAACGATGGGGTTCTTAACATTGAGCAAAAGTTTTAAGGACTTCTTTGAATTTGAAAGCATCACTATAGATATACATGTATACTTTCAATTTGTTTCATTTAAAATAAAAGATACATAGATACATCTCCTGTCAACGTCATTTGCATGTGGAAACACAAAGACACGCATTACCAGCTGCATGATTTCAAGAACAATTTTTTTCTTTTACATGTTTTCCACCTCAAAAAAATCAATTAATAAAATATCTTCCGGCAAAGGTCTTATTCGTCGACATTTATCCTAATCCTTAGTAGGATAAATCAAATTTCCTGACTGAAACCGAAATATTTTATTTACCAAGGCAAGGGAGGAAAGTGTGTTTGTTTGGCTGCCAACTTAAGCACATTTTTAGCATGTCTGTAATTGAGACTGAATTAAAGTTCACCTACACATTTTTGCTTAATTCAGATTTATTGATTTGCATAAGTCGTGCCATTCAACACATTCCAACACAGCTTCACAGTCAACAATTTCTGATCACATCTGGAGTCTGTCTGAAGACGGATTGACAATTATTAGCTATTAAAATATATCGCTTAGTTAATAATAATATTGGAAAATCTTAATGGACTTGAAATCGAAAGACACGAGGGTATATATAGGCACATTCGAAAGAATGTTTAAATAATATCATTGGCGTCTGAACAAAGCAAAATTTCAAAAATCACCTCAACAGATATAAAGAAATACATAGACGCCAACAGTATCAATTGCATGCTGCATTCTACTGTCTTTAGAAAAAAATATTTAATTTTTATATTTTAACTTTCGTTTTAGTTTCTATTTAAATTCATTATTAAAAAAATGGTTGAAAAATATGTAATCGAATTCCTTCAATATAAATCGAAGCACTCAAAATGTTAGCAAAAAACAAAGGAAAATGTTAAAAATTATTAAATAATAAACTAAAAAAACAAAAAAACAAATCATAATTTTAAATTGTTAAAAAAATATATATAAAACAAGGAAAAAAATCCATTCATATTTAAAATAAAGTTGATTTTTTATTCGTCTCACATTTCATTTTATTTTTCACTTACCTCGTCCTTATTTAACCATTCAAAGACTGAGCCGGCAGGACAACCACGTTTTGAATTTTCAGAACAAATCGTGTCATACAAGTGGAATAAGTTCTTCTCGTACAAGCATTTTTTTTTTTTTGCACAACCTTACAGTGATACCATTCACTGTTCCCACATTCACTGAAAATCATTAAAACAAATTTCATATAACACCAAAAAAATAAATACGAATTTATTAAAACAAACTAATTTTTTATTTTTTATTCAATTCAAATGGTTTTACATTGCTCATGGTACGTATATAAATATATGAAATAAACAAAATTTAAATAATTACAAACACAACAAAAAAAGAATAGCAAATGTCTTTTTTTTAACTAGCAAATTAGAAATCTATGAGTGAGAACCGATAAGTAAGAAAAAAAAAAACTGTAAATCATATTCTAGAGCTTAAGATTAGGTGAAAATATTTATGGTGGTAGTCTTACATAGTGCATAAGTTCGGATAACAAATGATTACAAATAATAATTACATTGATATTTAATTATTGCTTTAAACAAACAACAAGGTTAATCAGTAAAAAGCAAATAAAAAAAAAATACAAATTATATTTAAAATCGCTTTTGAGAAAAAATTTAAATATAATAGAAAAACAAAACTCAATTTTATTTATTATGTACTTCGAAGTTAATTATGAATAATAAAAGAAAAAAAAAAAGGAGAAACAGAATTCAAATTGAACTTTTAAATGGTACCATGAAAAATGTGTAAACTTCGTTGATTTAAAGTGTTAAGTTTTTTTTTTTTATTTACTAAGAAATGCATTGAAAATTACGACGAACTGATAGCCCGCCAGTTTTTAGGAATTACCATAAAACTGATTGGCTCAAGTACAGGGTGCGTCATCTTTTATGTCGGCACTAGCTGGTTGTACCGCTTCGCTGGGTCTTTTAATATGCGATTTCAAGTACACTTCTTTACAGCACTCTCAGTTTTGTCATTGAAATACAATAGTTTACCCGGTAATCCTTTATGAGGGTCGCAGGGGTAGGATGATTAGGTGCACTCTCCATCATTCTTGATCCTCCAACGTAGACTCCAACTCATTAGGAGGAATCCCTAGACGGCTCCAGGAGAGATGTCGGACTTAATCCAACCATCTATTTCAAGGCCTACCGAGGAATCGCTAACTTGATGGCACGGCAATCAGGACACGTCTTGGAAGCCACTTTGGGGACATACGCACTACCTGACTAAACCGTCATAGCATACACCTTCCGTTCGGAGAAGTAGCTGCCCAACATTGAGCGCCTCGCGTACTCTGGTGTTGCGCACTCGATCCCTACGATTTATAGTATTCCGGCAACAACGCGAAAGAATATCTTTCAGCGGTTTGTGTCTGCAACTATAGGTGAGAGCTGGAGCATATACCGAGTTAAAAACCGATAACTGAGCTTGAACACTAAGTGCTGAATTCCTTATAACAGACTGACCAAGCTCTCTGAAAATCTATTCAGCCTGACCAATTCAACAGAATAACTCGGCATTGATATTTCCATCACGCGTGAATAAGACCCCGAGATAGTTAAACTTACCCTTAAACTTACTTAGAGGTTAAACTGGTGCCTTACTCTGACCACTTGCCTATTGTTGCTACCTTTGAACATACTAGCACCCAGATGGAGAGAACCAGAGATATGAAGTTAGCCCCCAAGCTGGTGTGGAGTTTTGCGAAGGAACCCATGTATATGAAGCTTTTAGATGAAAACCTTATAGCCCAGCAGGAATTAAATCTTGAAGGAATAGAAGATAGTATTAAGAACTCTTACCCATGTTCCATTAGAAGCAACAAGCAGAAGACGCATGGCATAAAACCGTGGTTTGATGATGAGTGCGAAAGAGCCAGACAGATTTCATTCGCCTGGCTTAAACTATTTAGAATCTGTAATAAAAGTGTGATCCGTGACTCTTATATCAAAGCCAACATTAAGTACAAGACCCTGTGTATGCAGAAGAGGAAAAACCACTGCCAGCTAGAGGCACATAAATTGGCGCATTGTAGGAATGCAGCTGACTTTTGGAAGCGAATAAGAAATGTCAATGGCAGAAGGTACACTATTGCTAGGGAACTGAACCCTAACATTCTCCGACAGCACTTCGAAAGTGTACTGAACCCGGTTGCGTACAGTGAAAGCTTCCAATATGCTACACCTGGCTTCGCGAATGAAATTTTGGACAATGCGATAACACATGCTGAGGTTACAGAAGCACTGTGTAATCTGAAGGATCGCAAAGCAGCAGGCTCGGATGGGATCCCTTCGGAGTTTTACAAGTATGGCACCAATGAGCTTCACGGTAGACTGACCGGCTTGTTGAATAATATTTTGGAGTTCGGATGTGTCCCGCAGCGATTTAAGGAGGCATTAATTTTTCCTATCCACAAAAAGGGTTGTACATTGGATCCAGGGAATTATCGGGGTATTTCCTTTCTGAATGCATCCTACAAAATTTTTACGGCGATACTTTAAAAACGGTTAAATGCGTGGATAGGAGCCAATAACCTACTGAATGAGTTCCAGGCGGGTTTTAGATCAGGGTACTCTACAGTCGACCATATATTTGTACTAAGCAGCATTGCAAAGTCATTTCTTTCGCAAGGCAAGAAGCTCTACGCCTTCTTTATTGATTTTAAGGCAGCCTTCGACTCGGTGGACAGAATTGCCCTATTATATAAGCTCTACTCTTTGGGAATGTCACTGAAATTTGGAAGGTTAATAGGAAATCTATATGCTGATACGAAAGCTGCGGTTTGGGATGGAGATGTTCTATCGGCATGGTTCCAAACGCATTCAGGAGTACGACAGGGATGTGCGCTGAGCCCAAATTTATTTGCTCTGTTCATTCATGACCTGACTGACTGTTTACCAGGAGGTGTGGAATACGCGGGTGTGCTCGTCAAAGCCCTTTTGTTTGCGGATGATGTTGTTCTGTTGGCATACTCCCCGGATTCCTTACAACTCATGATCAATCGTTTGCATGAGTACACCAAATTATGGAAGCTAGTGGTCAACCTTCCCAAGTCCAAAATTATGATTTTCAAGGAAGGTGGTGGCCGAAATTGTTCCAACGAAAAGTGGCACTTTGATGAGGGAGCAATCGAAATTGTTAAGGAGTACAAGTATCTCAGGGTTTACATAACTTAAAATATGAGCATGGAACGGCATCTCAAGGAAAAATTAATAAAATCTAAAACGGCCATCAATGTAGCTTGGAAAAATTGTTTCAACAGCAAATATATTAATCATAGCAGCAAATTCAGGGTTTTTGAAGCGGTGTCCGAGTCGATCCTGTTCTATGCGGCGCAAGTATGGGGCGGAAAGCAGTACGAAACGGTGGAGAAGCTATTAAGATTTTATGTGAAAAGAATATTCCGCCTTCCTCCGAATACACCTAACTACATGCTTATGCTCGAAACAGGCTTATCGCCTTTATTTATTAAGACATTCAAGCTGCAGGTAGATTATATACTAAAAGCTCTAAATATGCCAGCCCACCGTCTCCCAAGAAAAGTAGTTCTGAATGCTGTGCAAACAAAAACTGGTTGGTACAGGGAATGGCTGGATCTGGCTGATGGATGTGGGATCGAACTGAGAGAGGACTACATGCGAAACTGAGACACCAAATTGTACGAGCTCATTATAAAGTTAGACGAGCAGGCTAGAGCGAGATATGCTGAAGAGGCAACTGGATCAGTACATAGGGCAATCTACAGTAAGCTCAACCATAACTTGCAGAGTAACAATTATTTCCATGATAATTACAAGATAGAAGAAATAACTATGATACTGAGACTGCGTGGTGAACTCCTGAACCTGAACTACGTACCCCACAGGGAGAACTTGCCTATTTTATGCAACATGTGTAACTTAGTGGAGAGAGAAGATGTATTCCATTTTATGGGAAGATGCCCAATCCTACGAGAAACAAGAAGGCATGTATTTGGATATGACGTCTTGACGGAGATGCAAGTGGTTTCCCTCCTTAATGAAGCGGATGTAAGCACACTTTACCGGTATTGCAAAATTGCTCTAACGTATCGACAGAAAATTATAAATGAAAGCTTTTAACAAACTATTCGTTTTATTTTGTGTAGTTTACTATGGAAGTTAAAATTACTATTTTATTTTTACTTGTGAATATTGATAAATCAACCAGGCAGACGGCAAAGCCATGCTAAATTTTGATTTTGATTTTGTACTGTATTAGAAAAAATTATATGAATAAATAAAATCTTATGAATTGAATTGAAATTAGTAGTTAAACTTACCTACCTGCTTCAGTGCGACTCCAAAAACATGCAGAGTGTACTGAATAGGCGTTCTGGAAACAACCGATTTGTTCACTTCTGATTTGTTCGCGTTTTCTTTTATTCCAGCATCAACACAAAGAGCTACAAACATTTTGGTTTAAGAGGACCCAAAGATGGCCAAGTCATCCATAAAGAGAAGATGACTAATCGTTTAGTCCCCCACTTTGCAACATTCTCTGCCACGACTGCGCTGCAGCATCCAGTCCATATATTCAATGGAGGGGCGTGGTGAAAAAAGGCACCCTTAGCAGAGTCCAACCCCCACAGTGAAGGGTATTGATTTACCGCCATTTACCCGAACACAGCTTTTATAGTTTGTATATAAATACTGAATCGCCCTTAATAGGGAACGATCAATCCCATACTCTTGAAGAACACTCCAGAGTTTGCCTCGAGGAACCCTAACACACGCTTTCGCCAAATACACAAAACAGGT
This sequence comes from Brachypalpus laphriformis, assembly GCA_945910035.1. Classification (NCBI taxonomy): domain Eukaryota; kingdom Metazoa; phylum Arthropoda; class Insecta; order Diptera; family Syrphidae; genus Brachypalpus; species Brachypalpus laphriformis. The sequence goes on from OX246756.1 coordinate 45,825,440, forward strand.
GTATACAGGTTCAGCATACTCCCAGGCCTTCTCAAGAATCATTCTAAAAGTGAATTACTGGTCGGCCCTTCTTCTACCGGGACGAAAAATGCATTGCTTATCTCCTAAACTATCCTCCACCAAAGCTCTGGCACTTGTCTCTAACACCTTAGCAAAGACTTTCCAGGCATACTTTAAAGAAATATACCCCTGTCTGTTTATGTCCTGTACTGGAGCCAATGTCGCTATTTACCAAAAGCCTTAGCATTTCTGGCCGGATTTCATCCACATCGGTAGATTCGCTAACTTTTAGCAATTTGATCGCCAAAGTCTCTAGAATAGGTCTGTCATCTTCCTGATGACATGGCTTGTTCGGAATTGAGAAGTTCTGAAATGTGCACGCTCCATCTCCGTAGCTCATTGGAAAGCAGTGTACCGTCTTTGATTTTGACTCATTTCACGAATTTCAACTTTCCTCCTCTGATTGGCAGACGGTCTGCCAGAATATTTTACTTACAGATATGCAGTCACGTTTCAATGAAATAGTTTATTACATTTAATTACCTGAAGTATTTTTCGAAAAAACACCTTCTAAAAGGTAGGAAAATAGATTTGAAGTATGAGCATTCAACTTGCAATAACTATACTGCCTACGCCATCCTGATAATAATTTATTTTAAATCTATTAAAACATTCTAAAATGTGGACAAATCCAACGATCAACAACATCTCTACTAATACTCGTAAAATGGAAAAATATTGTAATGCTTCTATTGCTGTACATACGAGTACATACTCGTATGTACACGCATATATTCCCAAGTCTCTTAATTGCATGAAGTTTTGACAGCACATGGATGTCTTAATTAATAAAATATACAATATCTTAGATTTGGCACTGATACTGTTTTTCTTTCTTTTTTTTAATATTAACTCTAGAAGAGATCGCACACTGAAGATCAAAACATAATAATCATGGGATAGCGCGCCCATATACTCACACACACATACTATTGCAACGATAGCCACTGCTGCATGATTGCTGGCCGTGATCTCCACTGTTTTTAGCATTGCTCAGCTTCAGGACAACGCAGAAGGATGTTTTATACCTTAAATGAATCAGCGGCGAATTTACTAAATTCACCTATTTTTAATTTTTTTTATTTTTAATCCGGAGAGCCAATACTGAGCTACGGCTCTGGAATCAATATTTGCAGACGGAAAATTCGATCTCAACCCCATTTATGCCACTTAGACCTTGAATTTCGGAAAATCCCTTCTTATCGCGTATCTAGGCAAAATAAGGAATAACTGTGCAATTTCAAGTACCTACGTCTAGAATGAACCATTCAACATAGACGATGAAGGTTATTCAAAATTTCCGTCCACCTGACCAAAACGAATTGAGGATAGCAATATCCAAGTTAAAATCCAACAAGGCTGCTGGACCTGACGGCTTACAGGCCGAATTTTTCAAGACAGCTGGGGATGAATTGGTAGAGTGCATACACCAACTCATCTCTAAGAATTGGTCAGACGAGTGTATGCCTGATGAATGGAACCTCAGCATCGTTTGTTCGATCCACAAGAAAGGAGACGCCCTCAACTGCGCCAATTATAGAGGCATCAGTCTCCTCAACGTCGCATACAAGATCTTTTCTGCGGTATTGTGTGAACGCCTGAAACCTTTTATCAACAGCCTGATTGGACCCTATCAGTGCGGTTTCAGGCCAGGAAAGTCCACTATCGATCAAATCTTCACACTTCGGCAGATCCTGGAGAAAACCCAAGAATTCCAAATCGATACTCACCACTTCTTTATCGATTTCAAGGCCGCCTATGACAGTATCTATAGAGAAGAGCATTATAGAGCCATGTCTAGTTTTGACATCCCTGCCAAACTTGTCCGTCTGTGCAGGCTGACAATGGAGACGCTCGCTGCTCCATCAAGGTCGGTAATGACCTCACCGAGAGCTTTGATGTCAAAAAAGGTTTTAGACAAGATGACGCGCTGTCATGTGACTTCTTTAATATTGTACTTGAACAGATTGTGCGGAACTCACAAGCCAACACCGGAGGCACAATCTATTACAAGTCTGTACAATTGCTTGCATACGCCGACGATACAGACATTATCGGAAGAACTCAGCGGGCTGTCACTGGTGCGTTTGCAAGTATTGAGGCGGAAGCGGCCAAAATGGGTTTAGCGATAAACGAGGGCAAAACCAAGTATATGCTGTCAACAAGAAGGGAAAGCCAACACCGACGAATTGGACAAAACGTCACAGTGGGCAGCTATAACTTCGAGGTAGTAAGGGACTTTGTCTACCTTGGCCCTGCTATAAATTCCACAAACAAGATCAGCGCAGAAATCAATCGAAGAATAACTCTTGCCAATCGCTGTTTTTTTCCATGCTTAAGCACGTGATGGGAGTTCACGGCGTGGGAGACAGTAATGATAACGGTGAGCGGTTTGTGGACTTCTGCAATACCAACCGCCTAGTCATCGGAGGTACGCTGTTTAAGCATAACACCTGCTACAAAATCAGTTGGGTCTCTACTGATAGGCAACGAACATCCAACCAGATCGACCACATTGCGATCAGTCGCCGCTTTAGAAATTGTTTCCTGGACGTCCGAAACAGACGTGGAGCTGACGTCAGACTAGAACGAGATCACCATCTTATGGTAGCTCATTTACGCCTTCGTACTGCATCCGTCAACAGCAACCGCTCAAACCTACTTAACATCACCAGGTTTAATATCGACAGGCTCAAGGTTCCCCAAGTGCGCCAGCAGTTCAGGGACCATCTTGCCTTAGAAGCAGAAGCAATCAGCAGCATAGAGAACATGGATGACCACTGGAGTGCTGTGAAAAATGCTTTTGCGACTGGGGCACGCACGTATGTCGGTAAAAAGCAGAAACACCACCGCACATGGCTTTCTACAGACACCTGGAGACGGATCGATGAGCGTACAGCAATCAAGACTCGGATTGCAGCGGCCTCAGCAGTAAAGAGAACCGAGCTTGAAGCCCAATACCGTGCGAAGAAGAAAGAAGTGCAGCGTAGTGTGAGACGTGACAAACGTCAATATATCAACTCACTGGCCTCAAGGGCTGAAGAAGCAGCGAGCAGGTGCGACAGTAGGACTGTGTATAGCATCACTAAGGAGCTCATCGGTGGTCGAAACTCCAAACAACATCCAGTGAAAAGTATAGACGGTAACCTTCTGATTTCGGATGAGGATCAGCTCACTAGATGGAGAGAACATTTTGCTACAGTGCTAAATCACATAGACGATGGCGGTATGATCTCGAATTCGAATCAGCAGTTCGAAGCAACAAACTCCCGAATTCGCACCGCACCTCCCAGTAAAACCGAGATAATAACAGCAATCAAGTCCCTCAAGAAGAACAAGGCGGTGGGTATTGAGGGCATCCCTGCCGAGCTATTTCAAGCGGCGCCAAATACATCGGCAGATTTGCTGCATCTCCTAATACGGAGAGCTTGGGATAGTGAACAATTTCCACAGGAGTGGAAAAGGAGGATGATCATTAAACTTCCAAAGAAGGGAAACTTGATGGATTGCGGTAACTGGAGAGGTATATGCGTTCTTCCAGCCGTGGCTAAAATAATAGCTAAAATAATTCTAGAACGAATTAAAGAACATTTAGATTCAACTCTCGATGTCGAACAGGCAGGCTTTCGCGCTGGATCCTCCTGCATTGACCACATAAACACCTTACGGATTATTATCGAGCAATGCGTTGAGTATAGATCTCCGCTACATTTAATGTTTATCGACTTCGAGAAAGCTTTCGACAGATTGAATCGAGATGCTATCTGGTTGGCCTTGCGCAGGAGAGGCATCCCAGAAAAACTTATAGCTATTATCAAGGCTACATACGAGGGCGGTAAGTGTCACGTCGTGCACAATGGTAAGGTGTCGGAGGATTTTGAAGTCCAAAGTGGAGTACGTCAAGGGTGCATACCGTCACCACTATTGTTTTTGGTGGTTATCAGCGATGTACTCCGTGCAGCATTGACGGAAGGCAGCTATGGAATTCGTTGGACTATGACATCTTACCTTAAACACCTAGATTACGCTGACGATGTTTGTCTACTTTCACATCGGATAATGGATCTTCATCTGATGGCCCAAAATCTAGAAGCTGAGGCAAACAAAGTGGGGCTAAAAGTAAACACAGCCAAAACAAAAGCCCTGAGCACTTCTTCTAACAACCGCGCTCAACTTAACATTGCCGGACAGGAAGTCGAGAAAGTTGATAACTTTCTTTATTTAGGAAGTGTGGTCTCGGCTAATCGCGGTGGCACCGAACTGGATGTGTGCAGCAGAATTGGGAAGGCTAAAGCTGCGTTCGGAATGCTATATAAAATCTGGAGAAGCAATGTTATCAGCTTAAGAACCAAGCTGCGACTGTTCCGCTCCAACGTAGAATCAGTGCTGCTTTATGGGTGCAGTACTTGGAAGGTGGACACCATTAACACACGGAAGCTGCAAGTCTTTGTAAACAAATGCTTAAGAATCATCTTTAGGATTTTTTGGCCGAACCGCATCTCTAACGAACAGCTTTATCTGAGAACGGGCCAAGAACCTATAAGCATTACTATACGAAGAAGAAAGTGGCAATGGATTGGACACACCCTACGGCGCGAAGACAACTCCATTGCGAAATACGCTATGCAGTGGAATCCGCTCACCCAGGCAGGCAGAATAGCGGGACGCCCTAGGCAAACGTGGCACAGAACAGTTGGGGAGGAATCGAGCTCTTTAGGAATGAGTTGGAGGCAGCTCAAACGCGTTGCAGAACTTCGAACACGATGGCGCGCAGGCGTGGTTGACGCCCTATGCCCCCCGAGGGGTTAAAGGATCTAAGTAAAAAAGTAAAAGTAAGTAATCGCTGTTTTTTTGGGCTTATAAGACAATTCAACAGTAAAGCCCTATCTCGAACATTTAAGGAGACTATGTATAAAACTCTGATCATCACAGTCCTGCTTTACGGCGCTGAAACATGGACTTTAATAAAAGAGGATGAAGATATCTTTGATCGCTTTGAGAGAAAAATTCTTCGTAAGATTTTCGGTCCCGTTTGCGTTGACGGGTTTTGGAGGAGAAGATTCAATCACGAACTATACGAACTTTATAGCGACATCGACCTAGTCAAAAAACAGCGTATTGGACGTCTGAGATGGTTAGGACATGTAGAGCGAATGGACACCAACGCTCCGGCCCGCAGAGTCTTCGAATCTAATCCCGAGGGACGACGCAGTAGAGGGAATCATCGCCGTAGGTGGCGCGCACAAGTTCAAGGGGACCTCGACCAACTTGGAGTGTGCAACTGGAGGCAATAAGCTAAAGACCGAGCTAAATGGAGAGGCTTGTTGGTTGAGGCCCAAGTTCACCCCGAACTGTAGCGCCACCTAAGTAAAGTATGAATTAATTTAAATAACTAGGGGTAACTCTAGACCAGAAACTGGCCTGGAGGCCACATCTAGATAAAATTACATCAAAGGCTACTAAGGCCTGTTCTAGACTCTTTGGCAAAAAATGCGGTCTCAAGCCCAAAATGAATCACTGGACCTACCTTACTATCACCATTCCCATAGTTACCTATGCCTTACTAATATCCACAACTGTTTAAAAGTAGAAAATCTAAGCAACCATGGTTCATACCCACGGTGAAGTCTTCAAAGTTTAGAATTTAGAAACATTTGCAACATTGAAAACATATATTTATTGGAGAATTTGGAACTGTCTCATTACCCTCAAGCAGCTCTCTGCACAGAACACCATCTCACTCACTTGGGTCCCTGGCCACAGGCATCGCCTGCAATGAGACCGCTGATCAACTAAGCAGATCTGGCTCCCAACTCAAATTCATTGGTCCGCAACCCTTTTGCGACCTACCTACAAGACAAATTAAAATTGGGCTAGATCGTTGGGAACAACACGAAAGCGCTCATACTGGGATTCACAAATAGGTCTAACACACGCTAAGAGATTTATTGATCTCTCCAGTAAAAGACCGAAAGAAATTCTAGCAATGAACAACCTTAATACAAAGTTTTTAACAGACTTTGGTCATTGCTCTCTCAATTCCGTATACCACCTTAAGGAAATTGGCATAAGTCAATCTGACACTTGCAGAGTATGCCTTGACACTGAATCTGCTGAGCACATTATGTGTGAATATCCCAATTTGGTTGAAAAAAGCGTTCCTTTTTTTTTTTATTTTTATATGAAATAACACGTTTTTCCTAAAACAAAAAAAACAAATTTGTTTTCTTATCAAATACAATATAGTTCGAAACCCCATACAGGTAAAAGTCATAAAGTGCATTTCTCTTAAAATAATTTAAATGAACTGCTTTTTGTTCATAATAATTATGACATCAATTACATAAAGGTAAATAACATGCAAAGAATAAAAATCAATTTTGTACCTGCAGAATCGGAATTTTGAGACCCAAAATAGTCTTTATATCAAATTATCTCCTTTTGTCTATTTTGTTAGTTAATGAATTTTACTTTTAAACCGACGATATATTTGCATACTAATCAAAATATTATTTACTTACATTATTCCACCCGAATCAAATATGTACTTACCGTTATTATCGATGGCGAATAAATGAAATTTAAATTGAATTTGTTTACGTTAGTTGAGACAATAAACAATGACAGTATTTGGACGCTTTCAAGTCAAATGCTGCCTGCTCCTAGAAATTTGTCGGTGATCAGTATACTACACAGAGCAAGCAATTTTTTTGATCCCTTTTAATTATCACAAATCACACTATCAAATATCCATTGCCATTCCACCCCTGGAATGTTAAATTCTAAACTGCTGCCGATTTTTCTTTTTCTTATGCGAAAGTATTTGTGTCAATTAGAACCAAAGGCGATGTACCTCACTTTTTAAAGAAAATTAGTTAGCAGTGAGTTTAAATTTATCTCGTTTAAAGTTTTCTTTGGCTGTAATTGAGAGTTTCAAAAGCTCACTAATTTCAGAGATATTTTGATTTAAATTTAGGGTTTGAATCAAAACCGATGTATTCCTAATACCTTTTGGAATCAAAAGTACTCTATTCCAAATTGAAATCAAAATGAACGCCTTCCAATGCTAATTTTTTTTTTTTTTTTTAGTAAAATCAAAATGCATGTATTCCAAATTTTGACCGGAAAATGGGGGAATCAGTTGTCAGACTTTGTTACATGGTTTTAGGTAGTGCGTTTCATTTCTTTGTTGTGTGCGGTTGTAATTTGTTGCTTATTAAAATAATAGGTGTGTTTTCGTGGGAAAATTTTGGTAAATTGATGGAATCAAACAAGAAGCATAACATAAAAGTGTTCTACAAAATGCTCGAAACGATTAGAAATGGCAAAGATTTCAAAATACAAGCAATTAAATCCAAGGACGGAAGGGTCCTGGTAGAAGAAAAAGAAATATGGAAGAGATGGAAGGAATATTTCAATGAACTATTAAATACGGACATAACCGATAAAGTAATAGTGACAGAAGAAAGTCGGGATGTAGAAGAAATTGTTGGGAATGAGCAACCCGGCGTAAACCTCATTACGAATGAAGAACTCACCACAGCACTTCAAATCAGCTAAAGCTCCGGGAATCGATGAGATAGCGCCTGAGTGTATCAAAATTTTTAGGAGAAGAAGGAAGAAGAGAACTTCTTGAAATATTAAACATGGTGTGGAGAAGCAATGAGGTAACAGAAGATTGGAAATATGGTGTGATTCTTCCCATATTTAAAAAAGGAGACACGAAAGATTGTAACAACTACAGAGGCATTACACTGCTGCCTTCAGCGCTAAAAGTTTATGAGTCAATCCTTGAAAGAAGACTTAGAAGAAAAGTAGATGGGCAACTATCAGATGTTCAAAGCGGTTTCCGACCAGCCCATAGCATACAAGACCATACTTTCACAGTGCAGCAGGTTTTGGAGAAAAAGTGTACACTTGTTTTATAGACATGAAAAAAGCGTTCGACACAATAAGCAGAAGAAGAATTTGGGAAAGCCTTACGGTTATGGGAGTAGAAGAAGATCTTATACGAGCGATCAAGAGTAGGTTAGGTTAGGTTAGGTTAGGATCGGCCCTCGATGAGGATGTACTTAGACCAAAAAGTAGGTCCATTGTACTGCCGATGTGTAAGGCGGGTGGATCACCCTCTTACTCTTGGAACCATTTGCTTCGTTGAATGAAGTCGAGAATTTTAGCCGTGCAGGCGTTGCCGAGATCATTAAGATCATTGTAGAAGTATTCACCCAGAGTGGCCTTCCTGATGTTGGCGAGCGCAGGACAGGCGCACAGGAGATGACTGATGGTCTCTTCTTCCTCTTCATGTCTGCAGCTTCTGCAGAAGTCGTTATAAGGGATACCTAATCTTTGAGCATGTCCTCCTATGACGCAGTGTCCAGTGAGGACATTTGTTATTTTTGAGAGGGTTCCTCTCTTGTGCTTCAAGAGTCCGATGGACCTGGATTTATTGAGTATTGGCCAGAGCTGTCTGGCGGTATGACATTGGTCTAGATGTTGCCATCGATGATTGGCTACTTTCTCGGCATCAATTTGAATAAGGTACTTAACATAAGACGCTGGCGCTTCGATGTCGGTGATACTTATGCTATCTGTACCAGAGGAGCCTTGTCGTGCTAGTTCGTCGGCTGCACAATTCCCCGGTATGTCACAGTGACCTGGTACCCAGCAAAGGGTGAGGTTGTACTGACCAGCTATCTCGTTAAGAGATATGCGACAGTCTTTCACTGCCTTAGATCTCGTAGTGCTGGATGCGAGGGATTTGATGGCTGCCTGACTGTCGACATAAATAACAATATCAGGTGTTGATAGTGTGCTAGCCGCCAGCCAGTCAGCAGCTTTGCGAACCGCGGTGATTTCGGCTTGAAAAACGCTGCAGTAGTCTGGAAGGTTAAAGGAGAGGTGTATGTCCAGATCTTCCAAGAAAATTCCGGCACCGACTCCGTCCTTGGTTTTGGACCCATCCGTGAAGATTGACAGCGATTCGTTGTAAAGGACATTGCGTTGCGTCGACTCACTTCTGTCCGGTATCGAGTGCGTGTAGCCCTTGTCAAAATCATATTCAGTGGGCAGATGGTCAGTGGAATTGGGAAGATGACGGTGCATCGGAAGTATATTGGCATGTCCCGTGTGTTGCTCCTTCCACTGCCTGGAGCCTCTCATTCTTATTGCCGAGCTGACAGCCAATTGTTTACTGACGATGTCAATCGGAAGCAGGTGGAGCATGGTTTGGAGCGCCGCTGTGGAAGAAGTTCTCAGTGCACCGGTAATACTGAGACATGCAACTCGCTGGAATTTTTCCATTATGGATAGGTTGGATTTCTTCTCCAAGGCGGGCCACCATACCAATACTCCATACATGAGAATCGGTTTAATGACCGACGTGTATAGCCAGTGCATGATGCTTGGTTTAAGGCCCCAGGTGGAGCCTACTGCTTTCTTGCAGATGTACAGAGCGGCCAGCGATTTCCTGGCCCGTTCGACGAGATTCTCTTTCCAAATTAGCTTGCGGTCAAGCTTTAGGCCTAAATAGCTAGCACTATTTGAAAGCTTGAGGGTGGATCCCCTTATCTTGGGCGGAGTGAAGTCAGGTAGCTTGTGTTTTCTTGTGAATAGAACTAGCTCGGTCTTTGTCGAGTTAACGGAGAGGCCGCATTTATCGGTCCATCTGAGCAGTTCATTGAGAGCAGACTGCATGACATCGGCCAGCGTCTTCGGGTATTTGCCTGTTGTTAGAATGGCGACATCATCTGCATAGGCAATAACATTGCATCCAGTTTTTTCGATCTTTAGAAGGGCCTCGTTGAGCACCAAGTTCCACAATAGTGGAGACAGTACATCGCAGCAACAGTTCATTGAGAGCAGACTGCATGATATCGGCCAGCGTCTGCGGGTATTTGCCTGTTGTTAGAATGGCGACATCATCTGCATAGGCAATAACATTGCATCCAGTTTTTTCGATCTTTAGAAGGGCCTCGTTGAGCACCAAGTTCGACAATAGTGGAGACAGTACACCCCCTTAAGGGGTGCCTCGATGTGCATGTCCCTTGACAGTACTACTTCCGAAGGATGCTGTTATTACCCTGTTCTTTAGAATGTGTTCTATGAAACAACAGATGGGTTCGCAGATGTTGAGCCTGTGTAAGGCACTGGTAATCGAATTTGTTTCAACGTTGTTGAAGGCTCCCTCTATGTCTAGAAATGACACTAGGGTGAACTCTTTGGTTGAGAGTGATTTTTCGATAGGGTGAATGATGGAGTGCAAAGCCGTTTCGACAGACTTACCTTTTTGGTAGGCGTGCTGTGACGTGGATAGCAGGGTGCTATCAATAGTGGCCTTGATGTGTTGATCCAGGATTCTTTCTAGAATCTTGAGAAGGAAGGACGTTAGACTAATAGGTCTAAGGTCCTTTGGGAGGGTGTGCGATGTCTTGACTGCTTTGGGTATAAAGACCACCCTTACCTCGGTCCAGGCAGTTGGTGTTGTTCCGAGCTCAAGACAAGCCTTCAGTATACAGGAGAGATACTGCCATACTATACTGAAGGCCGTCTGAATCTGGGCCGGAAAAACACCATCCGGTCCCGGGGATTTGAATGGTTCGAAACTGTTTACTGCCCATTTCAGCTTATCTTCGCTGATAAGATGAGGAGGTGCCTGTGGGCGTGCAGTATTTACCAGGGCGCGATCATCGTTGGGGGTAGGCGTGCAGCCGGGGAAGTGAGTGTCCATGAGCAGGTTGAGCGATGCTTCGTCCGATTCAGCCCAGGATCCATTGGGATTCATGAGGACACTAGGTATAGTTGGTGTTTTGGAGAGGACTTTTCGCAGTCTAGAGGATTGAGACGTGTTGTCAATACTCTGACAAAAACCGCGCCAGGATCTGCGTCTAGCTTTCCGAACCTCTATTTTGAAGTTCTTCAGACTTTCTTTGTAGATCTCCCAGTCCAGTGGTAGCCTTGTTCGTTTGGCTTTATTGAATTGCTTCCTGCTTGTGCAGCGAAGGCTGTTAAGTTCTGCATTCCACCATGGGGGACGATTGCCCACTTTTTTTCTTGTGGTCGGACAGGATTCGATGAAAGCTGTATTAAGTGCAGAAGTTAGAACGGTGTTTAGCTTGTCTAATTCCAATTGTGTAGTTGGTGTAGTGTACACTTGATTGGATAGTTTAGCAGAGAGGGATTTATTGTGTAAGCACCAGTCGGTTTTCCGTCGATTGCGGAAGACAAAGGGTGCGGTACTGTGACAGATTTCCAGTTTGTACTCCAGATAGCGGTGATCGGAAACGAATGACTGTCAGATACAGTCCAGTTGGAAATTGCAGGATAGATACTTTGGGAAGCAAAGGTGACGTCAAGCACCTCTTGTCGGGTCTTGGTAATAAAAGTAGGACTATTTCCTCTGTTACAAACTACTAGGTCGGTGCCTACTAAATACTCGAAAATAGACCTACCTCGAGGGTTAGTGTCGGTACTTCCCCATAGATCATGGTGCGCGTTGGTGTCGCACCCCAATAAGATGGCTTCTCTTCTCCTCCTTGCTTCATCTACCACTTCTTCCACTTCCTTGGATGGAGCAGACTCGGGGTCTTCATAGGGTAGGTATCCTGACGCCAGCCAGATGGTGGTGTTTTTTGATTTAAGCAGCGTTACTGCTAGGTCTCTTGTGCTATGGTGGGGAAGAAAAGTTAGGTTTAAGGAGGTTTTAGCAAGAATGCAAGCTCGGGTTCTACCTACATTCTCCTTCGATCAAGAGTATATAGAGAGAAAATTATTGTACAATGTGGCAGAGACTATTAATATACTGTCGGAAAGATTCATGACATCAGAAGGAGTAAGACAAGGAAGTATTTTGAGACCTCTACTCTTCATTTGCGCCATTGATGATGCAATCAGGCAATGCCAATAGAGAATGGAAAACTTTAGAGTAGGATACAGACTTCTACAACCAGTTTATTTGAAGGCATGTGCATTTGCTGATGACATAGTGTTGTTTTCAAACTCAATAAACAATCTGGAAAATAACCTAAAGATATGGAAAGAAACACTAGCATCACAAAAACTCCAACTTAATGTCGAAAAGACTAAAGTGATGGTAATCGGGAACGAACCAGAAGTAGTGAGTGTGTTGGTGGATGGCAAAGCTATTGAGCAGGTTGACAGGTACAAATATCTAGGAAGTATAATAAAGAGCAAAGGCAACTCTGAAGATGACTTGAAAGCGAGAATCCAGTCGGCTAATGCTCTGTACGCGACTCTGCAAAGGAAATTCTTAGACCATAAACAAATCACGAAAAGTACAAAAATATCAATTTTTAGCACAATGTACCATCCGATCCTGTTATTTGGAGGAGAGAAATTGACATTTACTAAGAAACAGGAAAGCCAGATCCAAGCCATGGAGATGAAATACCTCAGGAGAGTGCTAGGAATTAGGAGAATCGAAAAGATAAGGAACGAAAATATAAGAAAAACACTAAATTTGGAATCGACAAGTAGAATTCTGGATGATAAAAAGCTTCGGTGGTTTGGTCACTTAGTTCGTATGAGTGATAACCGGCAGGTAAAGAAAGTTTGGGAAGCAAAAGCTGAAGGGAAAAACAAAAGAGGAAGGCCCAGAACGACTTGGAATAACTCCGTGGAAAAAATGTTGAGAGAAGCAGGAGAAAATTGGTCCTCGGCCAAACAATTAGCTAAAGACAGATGCATATGGAGGAACTTCCAGAGGAAAAGAGCGACCTAAATAAGGATGAAACCTCGACACCCAATGGGTAAAAGAGGACCGGATCAAGTAAGTAAGTAAGGTGTGTTTTTTTGTACGCATATACCCGCTAACTCAAAAATGGCACAAGAAAACGACCATCTCCGCTTATCGGTTTTGAGGGAAAAACCTGGCAGCACATACATTCTTGTGCCATTTTAACTGCCAAACTCAAAAATAGTCGATTCTTTTAGTGAAAATTATAAACAAGCTATTGATATGGAAAACATCGAAACACAGGTGAGAAATCGAATAAAAATTATATGTAAGTACCTACAAAATGGGTAACGTAAACTTCTTTAAGTTACTAAACATGCTGCTTGAGGGAGCAAGTGCTAGCGATTGCCTTCAAAATGATGGAACAACGCTGGAAGACCTAACATCGTACATATATGCTGTTTCTGCTAGTTCGAATTCCGAAGAATCTGATCTCGAACAGGAACAGCATATTAAATGCAAGAATTTCGTTGAAACAATTGACGAATACAGCGATGATGACTTCAAGTTACATATGAGGTTGCAGCGACCAACTATGGAAAAAGATCAAGAATAGGATCGATGAGAATAGTGTTCATGTACTTTTGGTACATAAGTAACACTGTGACTTTTGGACAACTTGGCAACTTATTCGGCGTCTCAAAGTCATCAGCATGGATGGCAGTGAAGCGGGCCAGTTCTTGGCTCATTTCTATTAGCCATAATTACATCAAATGGCCTAAAAAAAATGTAGAATTATTTGAATAAATTCTCTTTCATGTTTCTACGTACCTTTTTTCTGCTCCAGACATTTTTGTTCTTAAATTAATTTTCAAACGAAATGCCACATTTATGCCAAATTTTTGACAATTATTCATAATTTACCGATTGGGGATAAGAAAAAGGATTCTGGTAGCATTGTTTTATTACAATATATAAACACCGAACCACCTGTTCTTGTGGTGTATCCGCTCATCAAAATGCATCTATTCCGAATGTTTAACATTCAAAACCTACTCTAGTTAGTTAGTTAGAAAGACTGTTTATTTCATTAATAAAAAAACTTAACTATATATATGTATTAAAAGAGCAATTAATTATCAAAATATGCAAACAAGAGTATAGGTTTATAATAATTGTAAAAGTAGCTTAAAAATCACCTTCAACTATGCGTCGCCTGTACTTTAGTGCAGTCGTTTTGTATCTATAAAGCACTTCCCAGCCTCGTTCACCATCCAAAATGTGCATCGCCTCCTCTTTTTCCAGTAAGTTAGTGCCAAAGAAGATTCACCGTGTCTCCCCAAAAATAGGACATTTTGCGTGAAAGTGAAATACATCCTCTCTTTCGTTGAGATTGCATAGGTCACATATAATCGGGAGTTCTGGTCGATGAGGTATAATATAGTTCAGAGGTACTAATTCCTTACTTACTTACTTAGGTGGCGCTACAGTTCGGGGTGAACCTGGGCCTCAACCAACAAGCCTCTCTATTTAGCTCGGTCTTTAGCTAATTGCCTCCAGTTGCGCACTCCAAGTTGGTCGAGGTCCCCTTGAACTTGTGCGCGCCACCTACGGCGATAATTCCCTCTACTGCGTCGTCCCTCGGGGTTAGATTCGAAGACTCTGCGGGCCGGAGCGTTGGTGTCCATTCGCTCTACATGTCCTAGCCATCTCAGACGTCCAATACGCAGTTTTTTGACTAGGTCGATGTCGCTGTACAGCTCGTATAGTTCGTGATTGAATCTTCTCCTCCAAAACCCGTCAACGCAAACGGGACCGAAAATCTTACGAAGAATTTTTCTCTCGAAGCGACCAAGGATATCTTCATCCTCTTTTAATAAAGTCCATGTTTCAGCGCCGTAAAGCAGGACTGGGATGATCAAGGTCTTATATAGAGTCTCCTTAGTTGTTCGAGAGAGGGCTTTACTGTTGAATTGCCTTATAAGCCCAAAAAAACAGCGATTGGCAAGAGTTATTCTTCGATTGATTTCTGCGCTGATTTTGTTTGCTGAATTTATAGCAGAGCCAAGGTAGACAAAGTCCCTTACTACCTCGAAGTTATAGCTGCCCACGGTGACGTTTTGTCCAATTCGTCGATGTTGGTTTTCCCTTCTAGTTGACAGCATATACTTGGTTTTGCCCTCGTTTATCGCCAAACCCATTTTGGCCGCTTCCGCCTCAATGCTTGCAAAAGCACCGGTGACAGCCCGCTAATTCCCCTCTCATCTTAAAAATTGTGCTTATCATGTCAGTGGAATTTAAAAAGTATGTATTATCGTGTGAGTTGTATCTGCATTTGCTGAAGATTGCCCTGTGCTGGGAAGATTGGGCTTCGTTGACGAAACCTTCGTATAAATGTTGTCCTGTTTTTTCTATTAGACTGCAAAACTTGTCTCTCAATGTTGCTGTCTGATCACTGGGCATAATGCTGAAGTTGAATCCACAATGATGAGCTAGATTTTCCCACTCTTGCACACAGTTTTCTTTTGTTGCTAATAAACGCGAAAGTATTAACTTTGGTAACCTTTTACCATCCGTTGACGTAACTTTTAGCATATAATTGAAATGCAACCGTAGTGTATCAATAAACAAAGGTGAGATGCCAGTCTCTAAGTGTATCATGTAATTTGGAGTATTACTTGGCAATCTAAAGACTTTTTTGATACAATAGCGAAGAAACTTTTCAACGGAGGCATATGAGCGATATCCCCATACTTGTGCCCCATACAAAAGGATAGATGTTGAAGTTGCTCGGATTATTTCTTGCTTGGCACTATGAGACACAAACTTGTTATTGATGCAGCTTCTCCAAACTGAACAAATTGCCCGTTTAGCTTCAGCTAACTTGGTTTCAATGTATTTATTCATATTTAGGTTGGCTGTAATTAGGATTCCCAGATATTTATATTCACTTACAACTTCTATGCATTCACCTTGATAATTCCATGTTTCATTTCGTGAGTATCTGCCCCCGCCCTTTCGAAATACCATCATTTTCGTCTTCGCCAGATTGACAGTTAGATTCCAGGTTTTGTAATAGTTCGCAAGCCTATTTGTCATTAGCTGCATACTATTAACTGTGTCGGCAAGGAATACAATGTCATCTGCATACATTAGTGCAGGGATATTTGATTGGTTAATTTCAATTCCACCTCTGATACTGTCTGTTATGTCATTGATAAATAGGGTGAATAACAGCGCACTTAGAATACATCCCTGTTTTACGCCCATTTTATTTGCGAATCCTTCAAAAACACATTTTCCGTCCCATACAAACGCGGTGTTGTTACCGTACAATGCTCTCAACGTATTAATAAATTTACTGGAAATTCCAAGTGTGTACAGTTTGTAGTATAGAGAATTACGGTCAATGGAGTCAAATGCTGCGCGAAAGTCTACAAATAAGGCATATAACTTTTTTTGTTTCTTCTGATATATCTCCGCAATATTAACAAGTGCAAATACCTGGTTCACAGTTGAGTATTTTTCCCTAAACCCAGCTTGGAATTCATATAGAGCTTCCTTATCATTGACTCAATTTCTTAGCCGACTGAAAAGCAGGGCTCCAAATAACTTTGCCGACGTATTTAAGAATGAGATACCCCTGTAGTTCCCAGGATCACCGTAGTCTCCTTTTATGTGGAGTGGAAATATTATTGATTTCTGGAAACTATTTGGGATATCGTCAAAACCTACTCTATTCCAGATACTGACTTTCATAACTACTCTATTCCAAAATGCATTATTAAATATTACCCAGACGTTTTTACAACTGTGCGAATTAAACTTCAAAAATCTATGTTCTAATATTAAAATTAAAAAGTTCCCAATTTTGCTAAGCAACGGCTTAAAAAACGTTTTTGTGGTGGAATATGATACTTTTGATTCTGATGGACACATCTGCGGTACGAAATCTTCGATTTCTCCGAATTCTCACACTCCTCACAGTTTCTACAATTCGCAATTTATTTTCCAGTTTATCCAATTGGATCTGGCATCACTCTGCTAAGGCATCACTTTTATCCAATTCGACAGTTCTGCCCAACAGATGTCGCCACACCCTATTAGAAAGAACTTAACGAAAGCAATGAAAAACTCATCGATTGCGAAGGAAAAATGTAAACAACCAAGCGAGACGACACCAGTTCCATGGCAGATTAGTAAAATGGCGGCCACAGCTGTTCTCAAGTAAAATAAGTTCGGAGTATTTTTCGCAAAATTCCACCCAACACAAGTAAAGTTTCCATCAAATTCCAGTGTAATATCATTAATAATTGAATCCCCCGTCATTTGAACATAAATTCCTCCAAGTGATAGTGAAGTGGACTACCCCATCTGGGAATAGGAAAATCCCTCGGCTAAATATCGCCTCAGTCACTGATGATAACTTTCTCTTTGGTGGTGCTAATGTCGCAAAAAAAAAAATGCTTTTTGAGCATCCTCTGCATACACAACACATTCACACGCGCAGAAGGCGAATCGAGGTGTAGAGCAGCACCACACAGACGCAGGTACCTAGGGCTTCCTGTTCCTCTGTCTTCGTTCGGGGTTTTGTTGTTCAACATCTCGTCGTCTTCCTCGACCTCAACCTGGCCTGGTCGTCGTCATTGGCTTGATTTGTTGTCTTCCCATCATTTCGTTTTTTTTATCAGTTCGTCGTGAGCTCAGTCCGTTATAATTCCGTCGTTAGTTCGTACGTATGTTTGGGCTTTCTTCACCGCAATAACGGAAAAAAATTGCAAATTTCCACGGATACGCAGTTATATTCTCGGGTTTAACTGTCCCTTTAGTTGTTTTTCGTACTTTGGCCCTAATTTCCTTTTGTTGTACTCTATCCTTCATGTGTCCCTTAACAGGCGTTCTTGCAGTTGTGTGCGTGTTCCTCTATCCAACCGGAACGACAAAGGACACTCGGTCGCAATATATTTTGATAAATAAGTTTTTGGACTTTTAATTCCCGTTGGAAGTGCCGGTGTTTGAGTGGAAAACATTTTTGTTTTGGTTGGATCTAAAATTTCGTTTGAGGGAAATTTCGGGAAAAAGAAGCCATCCCGCGGCCATCATCTGTGTTTTTTACCTTTCTCGCTCATTCTTACACGAAGGGTGTGAGGAGTGCGCCAGGAAACGAAAATAAAAAAAAACGACCTGCGTTACAGTGTTGCCAGTTTATTTCGTATAAAAGGATAATTATTGCAAATTTGGGGGTGAATTATAGTAGTTGATTCGTACTTTTACTTTGGGACGAAAAGGAGTTCGAACGAAGAAAGGTCTGGGCACCGCGGCTATTGAAATATCGGTTATCAAAAGTCAATTTTCAAAATTCGAAATCTCGAAAACTAAGCGAGATATCAAAAAATTTTACTTATTATTTTTTGTTCAATGCGTCGAGATCTTTTAGAAAATAGATCGTAATATCCCCAAGGTCTACTTGCTACAAAAATGTTAAGAGGGTAACATTTTGGCAAGATTTTACTTCGCCGGAAAAGTCGAAAATACAATTTTTTTTTGGTTAGTCCAATAGATTAACTCATGCTTAGCATGAATCTATTATTTTTTGTTGGCGCTCTCTTCCAGGAAAGGCGTAAACCGCCCCTAAAAATTCATCAGCGTCCTGTTGCCGAAGCTGTTGACCAAGAGTTGAAAGAGGTAAATCATCCTCTTCATCACATTTAGACTCGCGGCATTATTTTTGTCCAACATTTTTCGCTACTCATCGATGCGATTTTGATTTCACACAGAAGAAAGTAAGTACATATCACGTTTTGGTTCTTCGGATGAATGAGTGCTGTTGCATTTGTTAAAGGTCGATTCACAGCTCAGCGAACTGCGAATGCCCAAATTGCGAACAAATGGTTTTTAGCACATTTATAAGCACGCCATGGGCAATTTTACTATTCCAAAAGAACGGACCTTAATTTATCTATCGATTAATATATAAAAAGTTGAATTGTAATTAGTTTCTGCGAAGAAATTAACAATTCGCCGATTTTTCCGCGAATAAGCGAATGATTTCTGCGAACTGTCAACTTTTATTCACATTCCACACATGTAAGACGCAATCCACATTCCCGCGACCAAAACATTCGCGAGAGTTTAACCTCACAATTCTTTTGTATTGTTCTTGGTGGGTAAGATGGTGGTTGAATTTATTGAAAGAATGTAAGATATTACCTTCTGAATAAAAGCTGCGCTATGTATTTATGCATTTTTCACGTTTAGGCAATTAGTTAGAAAATGAATGACAACTGAAATTCGCGGATTGGCGCGACTAGATAAAAAGTAGCTGTGAAAGAAATGTCAAAATTTGTGAATCGACCTTAAGGTCCATTCACTGCTTAGCGACCTGCGAATGCCCAAACTGCGAACAAACCGTTTTTAGCATATTTATAACCACGCCATGGGCAATTTTACTATTCCAAAAGAACGGAGCTTAATTTAGCTTTCGATTAATATATAAAAAGTTAAATTGTAATTAGTTTCTGCAAAGAAATTAACAATTCGCCGATTTTTCCGCGAATAAGCGAATGATTTTTGCGAACTGTCAACTTTTATTCACATTCCACACATGTAGGACGCAATCCACATTCCCGCGACCAAAACATTCGCGAGAGTTTAACCTCACAATTCTTTTGTTTTGTTCTTGGTGGGTAAGATCGTGGTTGAATTTATCGAAAGAAGGTAAGATATTACCTTATGATTGAAAGCTACACTATGTATTTATGCATTTTTCACGTTTAGGCAATTGGTTATAAAATGAATGACAACTCAAATTCGCGGATTGCCGCGACCAGATAAAAAAGCAGCTGTGAATGAAAAGTCAAAATTGGCGAATATTCGCTCGTTCGCATTCGCTGGTCGCTGAGCTGTGAATTGACCTTTAGTTCGTATAATCGTGAAAAGTACGAAAAAAAGTACTTACTTACCTCAGGAACGAAAACTTGATGAAATCAATTTTCACAAATCTCTGTTCTCATCTTTGCGTTCTTAGTAGCCTTCAATATAAGAGGATTATTAACGTTTTTGAAAACTTCCCAATGACTAATGCTCGAATTCTGGGGCCTCACTCTGCATTGCTAGTCGAAAGTCAAATTTTTGCGAAAGTGCTTTGCGATTCTAATCTTAGCCGGCACTCTGTAAGAAAACAGAATCGAATGGAAATATTGCCAACTGGGGCTATGAAATGTGCGAATCTAGCTTCGAGTATCGAACGCTTAAATGTCACTTTGAAGCAAATTTCGTTCCAAAGAATTTTGTGTTTTATTTATATTTGAGAAAGAAAGTTAAATATATGTTAAGAAATGGAAATGGATGCTGTCGAATTGTGGTTTCATCAAGATGATACACATGGAGATGGAATAGAACGCAGGTGAATATAGATCGAACAGATCGAATATAATGGAGCTTAAGTGATAAAAAGTAGAAGAAAAATATAGCAGTGGTTGGTTCAACCCGAAACTGAGAGTATTAGGTGGGAAATACACGATACAACCGCCGCACCGGCATCGGCATACTGTTGTATGCAGCACACACATACAATTTGCATACGACTTACGTACAACCAGACATTTTATTCAGCCATTTTACACATACATACCATATAATTTCCATACAGTTTGTGTATGTTACAGCGGTTGTACAGTCAGGACCATGCGACCATACGATATCGGTACAACGATCGGTTGTGTGAATACACACGACACAATTATCGTATAAAAGCTGTGAAACCGTTCGTAGAACAGTTGTATCGTGTATTTCCCACTTTACTCATTCTATCCACTGCTACCTTCAAGAGAAGTTAATGTGGAGCATTTACATTTGATTTTTGGTGGACTGCCCTCATGTTCTAAAATACGTTTTAATCAAGTAATTCCACAAAACTATTTTATGTATATCACTTTCATTGTATTTTAAGTTAAAAATAACATTTTATGTCATAAAATACTTCATTTTAAAAGAAACACAATTGCTTACCTCAACATCCGCAAACCAAATAGCAATAGAACAAAATGATGCGAATTCGAGTTACTTTGACATTTCGTTTAGCAATACAGAGTGCCAGATTTGCGATAAGAAATTGACATTGAAGTTTGCAACAAAAGTTTGTACGATTCGAATTACAGAGTGACAATTCTGCGAACTCGAATGATTCGACTTTAGAGTAGCAATACAAAGTGAGGCCGCTGTGCTCCATTGTAGAAAGCTAAAAAGGTTACCCTTTCCTTGCAAACCTTTTTCCCATTTTGACTTTTTTAGTTGCAAAAATCATAAGTCTTAAACGAATAAAGATATCTTGACAGTTTTTTTTTCTGCTTAAAGGAAATTCCCAGAGCTATGAAATTCGTGAACTTTGAGAAAAATGGTTCACAGGGTGTTCCAGAATTTTCCTTTGAAATAAGACTTTCTCACTACAGGGGATAAACATAATACCCCTGTTTTTTGGCGTTTTTACGTAGTGAAGTGAAGTGAAGTAAACTACATTTTCAAAAAACGATCCGCAGCTGCCAGATTTCCTATATTTTAAAATTTCCTATTTCCTAATAAAAAAAACACCAGACCTACCGATATTTCGGTCTTTCAATTAAAAAATAGACGTACGTAAATAAAAGAATATAAAATCTCTATCTTTGCCAACTTGGATGAACGAAATAATTGAACTCACAATCGAGTCTCGAAAAATGATCTACACTTGAATCCGGCTGCGAAACTCATTGGTAGTCATTGGCAGTGGGATATTGTAGTAGATTTACATACAAAATCCTACTTTACTTCACTTCTATGTGCCAAGAAAACAGGGGTAATGTTTTACTTTACTTACTTTGGCCCAGGTCCACCCCGGACTGTAGCGCCATCTAAGTAAGTAATGTTTTACTTTTCAAATATTTAAAAGTTCATGATTGAAGTAATAACAGTGTGTCTAAAAGCTAATTCGAACAACACAGTGGTGAAAAAAGTAAACGAACAATTTTTTAAATGTGTTTTTTAGGTGTATTAAAACAGACTTTTTTTATTTTGTTCAGATTGCATAATAAAATGTTTCAGTGATTCATTTTAAGTTAAACAGTGAAGAAAAAAATAAACGGACCAAAAATCTAAATAAAAAAATGTGATTTCTTGGAAACTTTCGTCAATATCCGGCGTAATGCCTAATAAACTTATCATTTCTGGAAAGTATAGTTATTCGACCCTTTATCTACCAGATAAACTGGGTGGGTTTTTCCACCATAAAATAACCACCAGATAGTTATTCGATGGTATTTTGCTGTGCTGACAGTATGAACCGTGTCTAACTTCACATAATGTGGAAGTGAATGAAACAGATTGCTTGTAATTTGATCGTGTTAGAGTATAGAAGCTGATTGAACCCAATTGTCATTCCTTCGCACACACAGTATACTGCTTAACTGGAGAATACGATTTTATCTCTCTCTGAAACGGCCAGATAACTTATTCGCCAGTTAGATGTGATATTCCTCGAATAACTATTATACGACTATTGAAAAACGATTCGTGTCTTAACTTTAACAGTTAACTCCTATCTGACTATTGAAAAATCGGCCCTAAGAGTTACGATTTTTGCAAACAAAAAACGTCAAAATGAGCGCTGCACTTCTCCAATGAGAGAGAGATAGAAACAATTAAATTTGGCTAACCTCGTCAAATCAAATCTCTCTGGCATAAAGCTCAGAGTTTTTCAATTCATATTTACAAAATATATAAATAATTTTTTCGTTGGATTCATAGAACTATTTGGTGGAGGTACAAAGACCGAGCAAATTCGGATTTCCAATAAAACGTAGAAGAAAAAATAATATTTCGTTTCCACCAGCAATTATCACTTAAAACACTAATGCCCGGTTTCACAGTGAGAGCTTAAGCCTCAATTGGAGCTTAAGCTTCGGTTTAACTCATCTTTGTGTTTCACAGTGCCGCCTTAAGAGCTAAACATCACTTAAGTGTTGATATAACTTAAGCCGCTGATTTTGGTGGCTTAAGTATCGGTTTAACTACTGTTAGAGCAAAATTCATCATTCGATGTTACCAGCATTAGCACATTACCTTTGTTTAATGTAACTACTTTATTTATGGACATGAACCCAACCCTGCAAAATATTATTTTTTTGTTCTATTTGTGGGAATATTGCTTTACTCAATAAATATCTACTCTCTTACAATGGGGCAAATTAGCAAGGCATACCTGAGTGCAATTCACTTATTAATCTCGTTAAAGACCTGCGCCCCTTGTGTTTTATGGTTATACGTTTGTATTGTATATAGACACATAGAAATGTTCTCTGGCAATACCCATTGCTTGAGAGCAGCTAAATGCAGCGATATTTTATTTTTTTATTCATTATTCGGATGACATTTTTTTCATTTTTGTTTCAGCTGAGCAGAAATTCGTATTTCTTTTTTTGTCGTCACACATGTTCCACTCTTCTTTTATTGAAAAGAAAAACAAATTAGTTACATCACTAACAAGACATTTGTCTATTTGACATCTTCGATCCATTCACAGTAGTTAATTACCCACAAACTGTTCACAATCACTTCTTATGCTTGGCTTAACTAAGCCACACTTTTTAAATGACTGTGAAACCTGAAAAACTTAAGCCAAAACTTAAGCTCTGCGTTTTACTTAACTAAGCTGCGACTTAAGCTCCCACTGTGAAACCGGGCATAAATGACAATGACTTAGGAACCTAAAAAGAATGGAATTCAATAAAAAAAGCCGCTACCTAAACATAATTAAGGATTTTTTCTGCGAAAAATGGGCGATGTATTGTGCTTTCCGTGCTCGCTACTGTAAATCCAAGCAAGGAATATACGTGGGATTTGTTTTAAACAAATCCCTTTATTTCGTAAATCGGCAATATCTGGCAGCTGCAATTTTGCACAACGTTTAGCAATTAGTTAATTTCTAAGATTCTGTAAAAATTTTTCCCTGACTTAGTCCTCTTTTTTTTCCAGCTCTATGAAAAGTTAAAAAATGTACTTAAAAATATGTTATAATACAAAATTTATTAAAAATTTTAGGCGATATTTTCTTTTCTTTTTTTTAATATTTTAATTTACTTAAAGAACAACACAACCGAACTGTTATTAAAGAAAAGTATATTGCTTGGTGAATATGTGAAATTTGTACGGGGAAACGTGAGACATTTTTTTACCGAAGATCAAAGTCGTCCAACTTTAAAGAGCACTAAAAATCGAACGGCTCATCCAATCAAACAATTCTTTTTCTTGTGTTTGAAGCTGTGTTTATTTTCCTTTGAGAAACAATTTTTTTTTTAATTAACACATCGAAAATTTGAATTTTGCCACGACTTTTAGCATTTGGCGTCACAGTGCGTCGCTGCTTAGTGAAGTAAGATTTAGCACGGAGTACAACAACAAAATATGACTGGCAACCACTTTATCTTCTTTCTTCAGTCAAAAGTGATGGGGATGTTTAGTTCACAACACTGAATTTCAGAGGGCGCCGAAAAGAGCTTTTTCGTTCAATTTGATTCAATTTGAATGATTTCAGATATATCTGTGGCAATAAGTTGAAATAGCTTAAGTCGGCTTAAGTCAAAATTGAATTAATTACAGAAAAATTTTCCCAATTACGCAAACTACTCTTTTTCAATTTTTTATTTGCATATCTGTAAAGACTGCCGAGTTACGGCTATCAGAATAGCGGCGCAATTGAAAAATTCCATACGATTTTCACATGAGCGACAACTTTAAATGCCTCTCCTGAAAAATCGTTCAAATGGACTTAACCCTTTGTTGCCCAAGCTATTAAAAAAATATGATAATCGTTTTCTTGTTGCATATTATCTGAGTTGAGGGTATTTAAAGATAGTAAGTTCATTTTTTGAATTTTCAAGGACTCTTAAGGACGAAATTTTAAGGTGGTACTGAAAAGTATCGTTGGGCTGTGGAATAACAAAAAGTTATAAAAATAAATATAATTTTTTTTTTATTGTTTCTTTTTTATTGTTTGGCTTTCGAATACATATATATGACGCTTTTAATAAATAAAAGATCGAAGCTATGTAAACATATACATATTACAAATGTATGCCATGGTATAAGGCAAAGCAGTTTCTTTTTGTCGTTGCAACTAAGGTATATATTGCAATGACTGCATTTCGAATATGGCCTTGATTGGATTTTGTTGATGCTACAAACTTCCCACCTTCCTCGCGCTTCAACAAACTTTGGCCAGTGAACTCCCAGATTACCCAGTCGCACGTCTTTTGCAACGGATTCTCTTTTACCTCTTCGTTTTTTGCTGCATTGTGGGGATTCATCAATTAATGATTTTATTTTCAGGCCACGTCTGTCAATGGCTAAGTCCTGCTTTGAAAGTAATCCAAGTGTTACATGTTTTCTTCTTTACTTGGCGGTAAACAATGAAAGAATTTCTGAAACATATATCCAACATTCCCCAAAAAATGCGATGCCACCACTTCTTTTACCTCCGGTCAGGGCCGTATGTGGATCGAAGTTGATCAGCATGGTCAACTCCTCCCATATACGAATTGTAGTCTTTTACGACTCCAGGACAACTTACATCATGCTGAACTCCCGATTTATCCCTTCTGGTTACAGTTGATAGCTCGTTACCATGATAGTTTGAAGCTAACAATACCGTTTTAGTGTCTTTCCATTTATAAAAACTGATTCTGTCACTCGAAGACCGGTAATCAAAATCTCCTCTTTTCATTTTTTTATCATCTTTCAAATTTTTTGGGTTCCCTTTTCTGTTTGCCCGAATTGTGCCACAAGCTAAAGTTTTTTCAGTTTTCAGTTTCTCTAGCAGTCTCACTGATGTAAAGTAATTATCAAAAAATATGATTCTTTGATTTCCCCACTCTTTTTCAGTCAGGGACAAGACAACTCTTTCCCCAAGACCGTAGTTCTCGTACTTACTTTCCAGCTGGTCGTCCTTTCCTTGGTAAACACTAAAGTTCTTAACATTGCCATGTTGATCAGCTAAGGACAATAATTTATACCCTCTTTTGATAGGTTTCATGGGATTATGCTGCTTCATGCAGTTTCTGCCCTTGAAAAGGATCATAGACTCGTCAACAGAAAGTTGCATTGCCCCATGGTAAGCAGTGCCAAACTTTTCATTCAAAGAATCGATCATTGGACGAAGCTTGAAAAGTCGATCTTTATTATCTTTCGGAATGAGGCTGTTGTCGTTTACATGCAAATTACTTAAAATAGCCTCAAACCTATTACGATTCATCGTTTTGCCTACCAATGAAACTCCCAAGTCCTCACTTTCACTCCAAAAGTGCTTCCAGCTGTGCAGTTTATGGTATCCCATAAGAAAGTTTATTCCGATGAATGACAAAAGTTCACCCTTCTTCAAGTTCAATATCTTGCTTTTCTGAACGGCGTAGAGATTGGATTGTTGGACTATCCAGTACATTTTCAAGAAACGATGCGAAAAAATCAGTTGGCCAACGCAGTTCTCAAATAATCCTTCAACAGGACCCTCGGGCAACAAATATTCAGGAATTTCCGATCCGCAGTCCTTAGCTTTCCATTGACGATTTGGTTCTTCCTCAGTTTGGATGCGTTTCCCAGATATATTTTGCTTCCAAGGACGATTTTCCGTATTTTCTTGATATCTGCCATCATTTTTCGAGGTCTTTTTGAAACACAGCTCCATTCGGTTCCTCGTCCAATTGAGCAGCAACTTTGAATGTTTCACGAATTGTATGCAAATCCAGTTCGTCTTCGGATTCGAGGTCGGTATCTTTATTATTGTCCAAAGGTAATTCCTCAAACATACCCAAAATTTTGCTATCCTTCATAAAGACGTTCCTTAAAGCCGACATTATGCACTAAATACACGAAAATAATACGGGAAAACTAAATCACTATCAAATCACTCGATATAAACAAAAAGTAAAAAAAGGAGAATGTATGCATATAAAATGGTCACACGGCCCGACGGTACTTACCAGTCAATAAGTCTACCATATAATAATATAATTCAATATGTGCGTAAAACTTACAGAAAATTGACAAAAACTTGCAAAAACCACTTTAGTTCATGAACACCAAAACCAACCAAAATGACTCGCTTCGCAGTCTAACATGCTGCCAAAAAGTCGTTATATTTGGAGCCAAACAAAGGTAAACATACATGAAAAATAAACAGGATTTAAGCTAAAATGGTACTTAAACGTCTGGTTGGGTCTTAGTGTGTAAATTGACTGGGGATCGTTTTGTTGAGATGCTTTCACTTTGCTTTACATAACTCACACTAAAACATGCCTAGTATGACAGACGATATCGGTGCGTGTCTCTCACATTACTTACAAAGGCTTTCTCCATTTCTGGCATTTTCAGCGTTTTACGTTTTCCAGGCTCCGATTCAGTTTGAGTCGAATATGCTAAAATCTTCGTCGAATTTTGTTTTATGTACATAACGGTATATTTTCCAACGCCAAACCGGAAGGCTAACAAAGGTGGCACTGTTTCCTTTGTCTAATCAGCCCAAAATTTCGCATTTCTGCTCATATTTGTCTGGACAAAAATGCTTGACATGTAACTTAAAAATTTAATTTAATAAAATAACAAACCATTCCCATAAAGGGTTGTATTTTCACCATAAGAAAAAAATCCCATAGGATAATTTTGCTAAATCTAATTTAGCTGTTCGTAACGGATTAAAACATTTTGTTTTTTAATTGACACATTCAGGGTTATCGGGTTATTATTTCCTCTTTTTTGAAGATATCTAATTTTTGTTCGGGAGAAGAATTTAGAGGGAAAATTTAATCACGTTAATCCTGAGTTAACACAAAAAAGTAAAACGGGGACTTGCATCAAGTTTGGGGCATATAGTTCGTTTCGCTCGCGACAGAGGTTTTACGTTTTGGGGTGTCCCCTTTTCAGGGAAAAGAAACAGGCTCGCTCCGATGTCAAATTCAAGCAAACCATTTTCGTTAATAAAAGGTATTTACATATTTCCTCGTCTATTTCATCTAAAATCTCCTTAAGTGGCTCTTGAGTTAAGTGTGTGACAAACAATTTAAAGACTTTAAACTTTACCGCCTGAAATCGCCACCCCAGCCGATTGTCGATTGTCTGATAGTTTTAAGATATCTTTTACGAACCAAGCTTCTTCAAAATTACAAAATGATACCCTATCCCTTATGGAAGTGGGCGTGGAATTGTGAAATCAAATTTTTTTGTTCATATTTATTTTCTTTGACTTTTCAAAGATTTCATTTAAGTCCGATTTTTTTTTAAGATAAGGCCCCCAAAAAGTGGGTGTGGCCCTGTATAATACATATGTAGACGGATTATAAAGGGGCATTCATTAAGCGCGATACATCTTGGAATTCAAGTAAAACAAGTTATAATTGAGCAATAGCGGATCTTTTCATTTCAAGTTAAAGAGCATTTGATACCATTATGTTTTAAAAATAATATCGTTGAAATGGGCTCCATGCCTTTGCTTGACGGCGGTCAGTCGAGAGGTCCAATTGTTGCTGGCTTATTGGCATATACCAGAGATTTAACGTAACCCCAAAGAAAAATGTCTAAGGGCGTCAATTTGCACGATCTTGGCGGCCAATTGAGGCTATCAGCGCAAAAGTGGTGTAACCACAAACTATTTAATTAGGAGAGAATGGGGATTTTAAATTTGATTGCTCTATTACTTTGTTATATTATGCTCTGTGTAAAAACGATTTTTTCAGCTCCATCTGCTTTTGAATCCCGAAAGGTGGCTTACACCACTTTTGTATTGATAGTTGGTAATGTAAGGAATGTATGTAACACCAGAACAGCAACCAACAAAATTGTGGGTTACACCACTTTTGCGCTGATGGCCTCAATTGGCGTCTGCTCTTCGTGAGATTACGCGACCCGGCAACTTCGTTTTCAATATCTCCAGCATTTCGTTCGATATGTGGCACGTCGCTCTGTCCTGTTGAAATCACATGCCGCCAATTCCCTAACCATCAATTTCCGGCCAAACAAACTCGGTTATCATGGTCCGGTACCGCTCCCCATTGAAAGTGAGCGCCCGCCCACGTTCATTTTTAAAAAAAATATTGTTCGATTATGTCGTTGCCCCATAATTCACACCAAACAGTAAGTTTTTTGGTATGCGAAGGTGTTGGCATTTACATTACTCCAAAATCGACAATTTTGTTTGTTCACTGGCTACGTGAGCCAGTCATCAGCCAAAAATGCGCCTCGTCGCTGAAGATAATTTTTTGGGCCAAAATTGGGATCGGTTTTCAACTGCTCCAGAGCCCAATCAGCGAACGCGCGACGCATGGAATGGTCAGTAGGATTCAGTTCTTGAACAATTTGAAATTTGTACGGATACAGACCCAATTCTTTTTGCAAAATTCTCCAAGTCTTATTCTTCAGAACAACGCGAAATTGAGACGTTTTGGTTGGTTCTCGCGCACCCCTTGTGCCACCACAGAAATATTTTCGGTCGACCGCGCGTTTCGTTGACATACTGGGACTGCTGGATCAGCTACTGAACCACTTTCCTCGAATTTCTCCATAATTTGCCGGTGAGCTGGGAAGGACGCTCATTGCAACCGTAAATTGTGCGTAACGCGCGGAACGTTCAGCGAACAGAACTCGATAATTTTTTCGTTCGATGGAAATCTTTTTCCGCCGAGCCATTTCTTCATCTTACTTATTTACTTACTTAGATGGCGCTACAGTCCGGGGTGGACCTGGGCCTCAACCAACAAACCTCTCCAGCCAGCACGGTTACGAGCCAGCTGCCTCCAGTTGCGCACGCCAAGTTGGTTGAGGTCCCCCTCCACTTGTTTGCGCCATCTACCGCGAGGTCGTCCTCTACCGCGCCGTTCGCCCGGGGTGGATTCGAAGATTTTCTTAGCGGGAAGGTTGGGCTCCATCCGCTCTAAATGACCCAGCCATCTTAGTCGCTGTATGTGAACTCTTCTGGCTAAGTCGATTCTTCATCTTAAGAAACAAGAAATAATCGCACGGAGCAGTTCATATCGCAATCCAGCTAATTATGCTGTTGTTACTGCGGACGAATGAGCCGGTACATTATCGTGATGAAACTGCACTTTTTTCTTCTTCAAATGGACCGTTTTTCCATTAATTCTGCATTAAATTTATCTATTAAATTGGGGGGTGATCGTTTTTTCCTTTTCCAAATAGTCAGTGAAGATTACGCCGTGGAAATCTCAGAAAACCACTGCCATGACTTTGTCTTTTTTTGGAGCAGGTTCGCCTGCAGAAATCCACTCTTTTGATTGTTCCCTCATTTCTGGCGTGTAATGGTGTATCCAGGATTCATCAACTGTTACGAAACTCCGAAAAAAATGACTTGAATTGCGCTTGAAGAGCCTCAAACTCTGTTTTGAAATCTTCACCCGAATCCGGGTGGTCCACCGTCAGCAAACGCGGCACCCATCTTGGCGATCATTTTTTCATGCCCAAATGGTCATGCAGGATTCGAATGACGGTATCATTTGAAATTGCTACAATCTCAGCTATCTCACGAATCTTGACCCGGTGATCGTCCAACACAATATCGTGGATTGTGTTGACCATTTCTTCCGTTGTGACGCCATTTGGACGTCCCTGGCGCTCAGCGTCTTGTGTGCTCGAACGACCGCAATGAAATTTAGTGAACCACTTGTGTACCATTCCATGCGAAAACAAGAAAAAGCCCTTCGATTCGTGCGAAAAATATGACGCACACAATACGATTGGTTGCGAAAAGCTAGCCCTAGGCACTTGATGAGCTGTTGCGCCAAATTTTTATTATATTATTATCACGCTTTGTCGAAACATTAATTTATCGACCTGGTAATTGCTTTAAGTCAACTTTTACATAGGTTTCATCGCCCATTGCTATGTAGCCTTTAAACTTCGTCAACACTTTGTCAAATAGAAGCCGAGCCCGTTTTTTCTTTGCTCTAAGTTCTGTTTGTCTAAGTTCAACATATGCTTAAAATGCATGTATGTATGTCAAAATAGTTCGCAGATTATCACCAGGGGCGATGTAATAACTGGAGTTACGTGGGCAGATTTTGAGTGAATCGTACTTAATTTCGCCGTGTGATTTTGTTCTTTGTAATTGCATGTGAAACCCTCCCTTTCAACGACATTTCAACTGTGTGGCTATCTTATGTTTCCCATATTCAATTGCTGCTTGTTAGTTTAAAAAAGGAAAAAAAACAATGATTACTTCAGTCCAAAAACCAAACCAAACAGTGATAATTGGTGGGCGAATTAATGTTTAAACAACGACTCTTGATTTTTCGTTAGCCTAAATGTGGAAGTTTACCATTAATAAATACACTGACGTGCAAATGTGTCACATTGGTAAAGTCGATTTTCTTCGCAAATGGTATGTTTAATTGCTGTGTCATGCATTACAAATCGATGTTCCAGGGCTCTCGCTTACACATTGACTCATTTCAGTTGAACACGGGCGCAGATGACCCAGTTTCTTTGAAATAATTTACCATTTACGTATGGCCAACTTGCTTCGATGGGTATTGTTTATTGAATCACTTCTTCTTGAGTTGTTTATTTCTTTAAAAAGTACATATTAACTACGTGATTCGTTCATTTACATGGCCTTAAAAAAATATTTTTCAGAGAAAAATAATTATCGTGAATGCTTTAAAAATTCTCTTCAATTGTGTTCTGTTTTTTGGTTGGTAATGTTTTCCTCTTTTTCGAAGATATCAAGTTTTTGTTCGGGGGAAAAATTCCGGGGGTAAATTTATTCACGATGGAGCTGATTGTGAATGCGTTAGAAATGTTTTTTCATAGGAACTTTTCTTCTCTTTCATCTTAGCGTTTAGGTAGGGTTATGAGGTTATCATAAAACACTAGGCACCTAAGTGGGCCCATAGCGATCCCGAGGGAACTTACTTACTTACTTAGGTGGCGCTACAGTTCGGGGTGAACCTGGGCCTCAACCAACAAGCCTCTCCATTTAGTTCGGTCTTTAGCTAATTGCCTCCAGTTGCGCACTCCAAGTTGGTCGAGGTCCCCTTGAACTTGTGCGCGCCACCTACGGCGATGATTCCCTCTACTGCGTCGTCCCTCGGGATTAGATTCGAAGACTTTGCGGGCCGGAGCGTTGGTGTCCATTCGCTCTACATGTCCTAGGCATCTCAGACGTCCAATACGCAGTTTTTTGACTAGGTCGATGTCGCTGTACAGCTCGTATAGTTCGTGATTGAATCTTCTCCTCCAAAACCCGTCAACGCAAACGGGACCGAAAATCTTACGAAGAATTTTTCTCTCGAAGCGACCAAGGATATCTTCATCCTCTTTTAATAAAGTCCATGTTTCAGCGCCGTAAAGCAGGACTGGGATGATCAAAGTCTTATATAGAGTCTCCTTAGTTGTTCGAGATAGGGCTTTACTGTTGAATTGCCTTATAAGCCCAAAAAACAGCGATTGGCAAGAGTTATTCTTCGATTGATTTCTGCACTGATTTTGTTAGTAGAATTTATAGCAGAGCCAAGGTAGACAAAGTCCCTTACTACCTCGAAGTTATAGCTGCCCACGGTGACGTTTTGTCCAATTCGTCGGTGTTGGTTTTCCCTTCTAGTTG
This sequence comes from Brachypalpus laphriformis, assembly GCA_945910035.1. Lineage (NCBI taxonomy): Eukaryota > Metazoa > Arthropoda > Insecta > Diptera > Syrphidae > Brachypalpus > Brachypalpus laphriformis. The sequence goes on from OX246756.1 coordinate 45,857,827, forward strand.
ACAGCATATACTTGGTTTTGCCCTCGTTTATCGCCAAACCCATTTTGGCCGCTTCCGCCTCAATGCTTGCAAACGCACCGGTGACAGCCCGCTGAGATCTTCCAATAATGTCTATGTCGTCGGCGTATGCAAGCAGTTGTACAGACTTGTAATAGATTGTGCCTCCGGTGTTGGCTTGTGAGCTCCGCACAATCCGTTCAAGTACAATAGTGAAGAAGTCACATGACAGCGCGTCACCTTGTCTAAAGCCTTTTTTGACATCAAAGGTCTCGGTGAGGTCATTACCGACCTTGATGGAGCAGCGAGCTTTCTCCATCGTCAGCCTGCACAGACGGACAAGTTTGGCAGGGATGTCAAAACTAGACATGGCTCTATAAAGCTCTTCTCTATAGATGCTGTCATAGGCGGCCTTTAAATCGATAAAGAGGTGGTGAGTATCGATTTGGAATTCTTAGGTTTTCTCCAGGATCTGCCGAAGTGTGAAGATTTGATCGATGGTGGACTTTCCTGGCCTTAAACCGCACTGATAGGGTCCAATCAGGCTGTTGGTAAAAGGTTTCAGGCGTTCACACAATATCGCAGAAAAGATCTTGTATGCGATGTTGAGAAGACTGATGCCTCTATAATTGGCGCAGTTGAGGGGGTCTCCTTTCTTGTGGATCGGGCAAACGATGCTGAGATTCCATTCATCAGGCATACATTCGTCTGACCAAATATTAGAAATGAGTTGGTGTATGCACTCTACCAATTCAACCCCAGCTGCCTTGAAAAGTTCGGCCGGTAAGCCGTCAGGTCCGGCAGCCTTGTTCGATTTTAGCTTGGATATTGCTATCCTCACTTCGTTTTGGTCAGGTGGACGGAAATGTTGACTATCATCGTCCATGTTGAATGGTTCATTCTGCCTGACAGCGGGATGTTGGTCTTCGTCGCCGTTATACAGTCTGCAGAAGTAGTTTTTCCATATTCTCAGCACCGACTGTGATTCTACTACGAGGTTCCCATTTTCATCTCTACAGGTTTCTGTTCGGGTATTACTTCTCTGACACGTTCTTTTTACCTTTTGGTAAAACTTCCGTACATTGTTCCTGGAGTATAGACTCTCGATATTCTCAAACGCTCGCTTCTCAATTTCTTTCTTCTTCTTTTGGAGAAGCCGATGTTCTTCCCGTCTCTTTTGCTCGTAGAGCTCACGAGCAGCTCTCGTCTTCCTTTGCAGCGCCGCTTTGTATGCCTCTTGTTTTGCTGCATGCACTCGCCGGCATTCTTCGTCAAACCAGGGGTTTCGCGGTGGTGGGCGAGCGAGACCCAGCACATCAGTCGCGGCGTTTCTGATGGCATGTTGGCAGCGTTGCCACTGGTCTTCGGTACTTGATACTGGCGGCAAAGGTGTGATTGAGAGATTTCGGGATACGCGTTCAGCGAAGAGTCTGGCGGTCTCTTGCGATTGTAGCTTTTCGACGTTAAATTTTCTCACAGTAATTCTTCTTTGTTGCTCAGATTGGGATATCCGCATTCGTACCTTGGCTACAACAAGGTAATGATCCGAGTCTATGTTGGCCGCTCGGAAGGTCCGGACATCCAGAATACTGGAGGCATGCCTTGCGTCGATCGCAATATGATCAATTTGGTCGATCGTGACATGATCATTGGACCGCCATGTCTGCTTATGAATGTCGAGATGAGGAAACCATGTGCTTGCTATGGTGACATTTCGCTCCACAGCGAAATCAATTAGCCTTAGTCCGTTATCAGACGTGGTGTCGTGTAGGCTATGCTTACCGACGGCCCTACCAAAGACGTCCCCCTTTCCTATTTTGGCGTTAAAATCGCCCAATACGATTTTAACGTCGTATTTAGGACATTGCTCGTATGTTTTGTCGAGGAGCTCGTAGAAACACTCTTTGGTGGCAGGGTCCTTTTCTTCTGTGGGGGCATGAACACATATTAGGCTTATGTTAGCGAATTTAGCCTTGATCCGGATAGTCATAATACGCTCGCTCACGTGTCGGAAGCTTAAGACTTCTTGCCTAAGTCTGCCGCGTATGACAAATCCGCATCCGAATAAGCGTTGCCTGTTGCCTCTGTAGCAATCACCGTAGTAGATGTCACAGTTTTTCATCCTCTTTTTGCCCGGTCCATCCCATCGCACTTCCTGGATGGCGGTAATATCTGCTTTATAGCAGTCTAGGGCCTCTGCTAGTTGTTCGGCTGCACGTGGTCTGTAAAGGGACAGAACATTCCACGTACAGATCCGAAGGTCGTTGTCCTTATTTCGTTTGCTGGGGTCGTCATTAGTTGAGTCATCCTTATCCGAGGCTTTTGGTTGTTTCGGAACCATAGATTTTTTACGTGGTAGGGAAGTTACCCCGACGGCACAACCCCCAAACTGGAGGGCCAGTTCCTCAATTATTCCCCTAGGACGAGGGGCCGGGTACACCGGTGCCAGTAGTCCACTACGGGAGTATGAGCGCTGCCGTTGGCCCATTAAGGGCTCCTCCGCCACCATCTCTATTCCAATGTCCTGACTAACATTGGAAATTCCTTACCGACCTGTGATCCGAATACGTCGAAGCAGCTCGCGCAAGGTATTCACTAAGTTCAACCTAACTGGAACTATAGACGCCACCGTTGACTCCGTCTAGGGAATTCGTCCGCTGCCTCCCGAGGGAACCTTCACGGCAAAAGACCTGAACCAATTCTCCCATACAATTAATCTCCCTACAGAATTTGAAAAGGTCCTTGTTATGGACCTCACCTCTTCTAGGTTATCGAAGAAGTATCTTCCAAGGTGCTTTAGTCTTGGCACTCACAGAGTATATTATGTCCTCTGAGACATGTAGGTCATTCCAGTACCTACAAACATCCGTGTTAGATAATCCTAGTCTCATAGCATGCTTCCTTAGAATGAGTGGCCAGAGAGTATTCCTAGCGCTGTTCTTAGTCGTGATCTTTCTAATTTTATGATCTCCCCAGATTTTCTGCGGTCTAACACAGGCCATAATGCCTTAGACATCCTGTGACCATCTAAGTTTGATCTTTTTCTTCTTCTTCTTCTTCCTTTTTCAGCGAGGCCGTGATCCGAAAACAAGGGATCACAACCCTCCCACTTCACCGCATTTCTACTGATCCGCCTGTGGGGTTCGCCATCTAAGTTTGATCATCTTAGATTAGCCATGTCGATGATTCTATCACGGATAATTCCCTTAGCCACACACCCTGGTGGTTTAATACTACCAATTATGTTACTATGTGGGCGCCGTGGCGTAAGTGGTTAGTGTGTCGGATCACTACGCGTGAGGTTCCGAGTTCGAATCTTACAAAACACCAAAAAGTTTTTTCACGGTCCCACCTCTCGCGAGCGTCTGACAAACATCCGAGAGTATTGTTGTCTCGAAAAACCTTCTCAAATCGCCGTTCGGATACGGCACTAAACTGTAGGTCCCTTCCATTCGTGTGAAGAATATAACGCACACAACATGAGTGGTTGCGAGAAGCTAGGCCCTGGCACTTAAAGAGCTGTTGCACCAAATATATATATTTTTTTTTTAATGTTACTATGTGGGAGCTCTGCTCCTCTTTTGGCCAGCGCGTCGGCTTGCTCGTTGCCTTCGGTATCGCAGTGTCCAGGTACCGAACATAATCAGACTCGGTTCTGCGTACATAATGCCCTAAGCGTTTTGCGGCAATTCCTGACTATCTCAGATTTGATGACGTAAGATTCTAGCGCCTTAAGCGCAGCCTAACTGTCAATGTAGATGGCGATATTCTTGTCGAAAATTGATCCCATCTCAAGTAATTCCCCAACTTTAAGTACAGCTATACCCTCTGCTTGGAACACACTGCATGTGTCCGGAAGTCTCAGGGGCACCTGTAGGTTCGTATCTCTCGAGTAAATACCTGATCCTGTGGCCTCTCTGGTCTTAGAACCATCTGTGTATATTGTGGTCTCGTTACGGACAGAGACTGTCTTCCTTTGCCAGTCCTCTCTAATAGGATACATTACTTCGTATGGTGTATCCAAGTCTAAAGTTCCAAGGATATCGTCCGATTCATCAGGGATTTCGGGAAATGATTCCTTAAGAATGGAGCTATGTCCTACGTCATTAGTCTTGACGAGACCAACGCTAGTGAGCCGAAGCGCACTGTTGCCCAATTGAAATTTGATTTGTAGGTCTAGTGGTGAAAGATACAGAAAGATCTCGAGCGCAGCCGTAGGTGTTGTGCGTAGAGCACCCGTGATGGCAATGCAAGCTGTTTTTGTACCATGGCCAACATATCCCGTGTGTTTTTCGTATTCGTTGCCTTCCACCACACAAGAGCCCCATACGTAAGGATGGGTCTGACTATCATGATGTATAGTGAGTGCATCATTGCGCGCTTCAGGCCCCATTTTTTGCCTGCGTTCCTCTTACAGATGAAGAGAGCATTATAAGCCTTGCGGACTCTTTCCTGTATGTTGAGTTTCCAACTCAGTTTCTTGTCTGGCATTATCGCAAGATATCTAGCGCGATCCGAAAGGGAAAGCTCCACCCCTGCTTAGGCAGTTTGAAGGGTGGTATCTTATATTTTCTGGTGAAGAGTACCAATTCTGTTTCATCCGGGTTGACGTGCAGGCCACACCCTCTAGCCCATTTTTCGAGACTATTAAGAGCTGATTCCATCATTTCGCTTAATGTGTCAAGGAATTTGCCCTGGACTTAAATCACCACGTCGTCCGCGGAAGCAGTGACGCTTATGCCTGTATTGCTTAGTTCTTTAAGTATCCCATCGACGACTAGAACCCAGAGGAGGGGTGAGATAACGCCTCCCTGGGGAGTCCCCCTGTTAACGGATTTTCATATTGAACTATTTCCTATAGTGGAGTTGATGTTTCTAGTGCCGAGCATATTGCAGAGCCAATTGGTAATGCTACGCTCGACATTCCTAGTTTCTAGGGTCTGTTTGATAGCCCTCCCGTCTACAATACATTATTGGAAACACCTTCTATGTCTAGGAAGGCTGCTAGTGCAAATTCCTTATGGTGAAGGCTAGCTTCTATTTTCTATTTCTATTCTATTTTCCCTACTACGTCGTGTAAAGCTATTTCCACCGATTTCCCCTTTAAATATGTATGTTGAGCTTTGCATAGAATGCCATTGCAACACTTACGTCTGATGTGAATATCAGGAAGTCTTTCAAGTGTCTTGAGGAGGAATGACGAGAGACTTATGCCTGAAACACAATAGCGCATCGACCTCGGTTTTGCTCCCGTTACGTCTCATCCACCTCGAGAGCGTGTTGAATGTTTGTTTACAGTTTTTCCTTTGTTCCACAGCGGTTAGATGTCAAAGCCAAGCAAAAGTTCAGCTCATCTCAACTTCTGCTTTGGGTTTAGGTTTGGAGTGTCGTTACGTAGCATTACGTTTTTCTTTACAAATGGAAAACGTGAGGTCGAGGTGGAAGCGACATTGTGATATGATACATTGATTTCCTATAGTTCAACTCATAGACGTCAGGCGAAGCCGAGGTTGAGGCGCTATTGTGTTTCAGGCATTATGGGTTTATAGTCTTTCGCTGAAGTGTGGTTTACCTGCTTTAGGTATGAATATAACCCGCACTTTCCCCCATGCCACTGGTACCTAACATGACCTTAGACAGTGTTTAAAAATTTCCCTAAGCCTGTTTCTGACCTTGACTGGACCTTTTTTCAGCATAGTTGGCAAAATTCCATCAGGGCCTGGTGCCCCATCGCAGATTCTTCTATGTAATGAGATTTTCTACATCGTCCCCTATTGACATACTAGTATACGACTAGCCATTAGTCGTAGAATCCATTGGTGATCTACTTCCTGGAAAGTGAGCTTCAATTAACGTTTCTAAAACATCTTCGCTACTTTTTGCCCACGAGCTGTCAGTTTTGTTGATGAAGCTTGGGACAGAAGTGTCTTTAGCTAACATCTTGCGAAGTCTGGAAGGTCACTAATATCCGCGATGGATTCACAGAATTCCTTCAACGACTTTCTTTTCGATTGCCTGATTGAGTACTTAAACTCCCTCTTGCGCTGTATATATGTATATATTCATCCAGTAGTACCATCCCCCATTTCTTTGGCTCTGTTGTAGAAATGCCTCACCTGTTTTTTCTTGGAGGTAATTTCTTTGCTCCACCATGGAGGTTAGGACCTCTTGGACTTCTTCCTTCTTGTAAATTTAACTGCCAGTGCACGCAGCGGACCCCTACCCTCTACTTGCGGGACAACTTCGATTTGTCCGATTGTGAAAGTGACCAAAATAAAACGATGGAATACATCCAGAGAAGGGTCTCAGCACTGTGGATGAGCTAAAGCGCGCCAGACTCCCCCAGAGGCAGGAACGATGCGAAGTGGCGCGTGCCGTCTTCGCCGTGTCGTTCGAGGCGAACGAGCTTAGCCACTTGTATTGCTTTAACTAAAGTTCCGCAAAGAAATCGGAGATCGTCACGTTTTCACGTAAATCACTACGGCGCGGACACAACTGAGCCCACTTTTTTTTATATACATACATAAGTTCTGAATAACACAATGTTGACGAATTTAGGAGTTGGATTGTGGTGATAGAGACTGGTAATCAGATCGGTTCTAGCCTCAAAAAATAACAACAATTACTCTGTTCAAATAGTGAACTTTATAGTGATATTTTTGCGAAGGTAAATTGAAGAGAAACAAGTCCATTATAATCTTTACATAAATCTAGAGGACTGGTATTAAGTGTCTTGTCAAGAGCAGTAAATCATTTGCAAGTGTCTTACGTAAACTATGCACATATGTAGGTAAATTCTAACTTTCGTTGCTTTTTTTTTTTTTTTATAAACACGTACGAGCAACACATTTACGTCAGGATACCGGTTGTTTGTCGATGAGAGCCGGAACTAACGCGTTTCAAACGCTCGTGTGAATCTACCATTATTAATCAGACTGAGGTGAATTCATTTTACAGTAACTAGTATTCAAATAACACTTTGCCTAGCTACTATACTGGCATTGACCTAAGGTTTTTTGATTGTGCAGGTGTTAAAAAGTAAACAACTGAAACTAACTTTGTACTTTGTTTATTATTTCTGTAACGTTCTTATGGATATGGTTATTTAGTTCACAGCTTGTGCTATGAACGCCAAGTATTGCATTTGACGCCATGAATCTAACGAGCGTAGCCAATAAGATTAACACGTGGTATCAACTATTCGAACTAATAAATGCATTACATACGTCTACCTCATGACTGCAGAAATTTTAGTGCTTTTTTAAGTCAAAATGGTAGAAGTGAACTAAAGCATTTGCTGTAATGCAGTCAGTCATTCAAGAAAAGAAATATAAGATCATTCAATGGAGAATTGAAGTGTTTTTGGAGACTTTATTATGTTTGTGTTTTAGTTTCACATAAAATCACAAGCAGCTCATATTCTTTATTGGGCGCCAGCTGTCCAAGTCATTAAGGTGAGCTAAGCAAGTTTTGAGTGGTGTCTAGTTATCTGAAATCAGATAACTTACTAAATGAACAGAAGTGAACCGGAGCACTAGCGATGCCAATTGGTGCAGTAAATTAACAGTCGGTATTTATTTTGTTCGGCTAAAATATTGCTTTGCACCAATTTTCATTGGGAAAACAATTCAAGATTGACGAAAGTTCGAGATTATGAATTTATTTGAAACTAATATCAATGCGTCCTTACGTTATTTCGCGTGAACCCCTAGCTATTGTGCCAATTGTTCTTATTTTCGGCAGTAGAACACAAGTGATTACTCCTGCTGGTGCGCTGAAAAATCAAATGTATACACTTCATCTAAGGCGTGTATACACGTTTTGATGGAAAAAGGATATTTTTAAATGACGTCTATGGACGTCATGTACCATTGCAGCAATGCAAAAAACCGTATATAAGTACACGTCACCGTGCTCGAACGTGTTACTTACTTACTTTGGTGGCGCTACAGTTCGGGTTGAACCTGGGCCTCAACCAACAAGCCTCTCCATTAAGCTCGGTCTTTAGCTAATTGCTCGAACGTGTTAACAATCCTATAATTTACCTGCTACGTATTCTTCTTTCAACCGTTCAGGTCAACGTCAAACAGTGGTCTGTCTTTCCGTCGGGAAATTCCAAGTTGAATTTGGAGTCATTTGAGAATATCTGCTAGTCATCTCGTGTCCAATTCTGCCTTTCGCGTGCCCATTCTAGACGGCTTTTCTTAATTCCTCGTAGGTAGGAAGGTAGAAGTGGTTGTGTAAGCAACCCATGTCGACGCTTAATTAGCGCAGAAGCGCCGTTTTAATACCACAACTCAAATGACCTAGCGGATGTAACAAGGATGTTAACTACTAGGGAAAAGAAGAAGAAAAAGGGGTAAGGATTATTCAAATCCACACCGTTACATTCAGGAAGCTGATAATATCCCCAATGCTAATCTCCGCTAGCTCTATAAGGTTGTCGAAAATGAGTTTACCTAAAGTGCGCTGTCTGGCCTTGCCTAAAGCCAGACACTTGCAGAGGAAGTGTAAGATTATTTCTATCATTGCAGCTGCGACAGTGTGCATTAAATGCAATGCCTATTCTGGCCGCATGAACCCCGATGGGCCAGTCGCCAGTGCTAACTGCCAGAACTCTTGCGATATCTGCACGGTTTCTGTTTAGTAGATCTTGCGTTCTTTTCTGGGAGTATTTGGGCCACATCTGCCTGGAGATGACACAGTTCCGTACCCCCTGCCATCTACTATCAGCTTTTAGCAGATAGTGTGCGAAGGTGCCTCCCTTAAGGACCCCCAACGGGACGTTCACCTCCTTTGTAAGGGAAGCATCAAGAGCAGATCCTTGCCTCGCGAGTTCATCAGCTCGCTCAATGTTGCTGTGACCAGGAACCCAAAGGAGACAGATCCTTAACCGATGACCAAGCGAGGCGAGTTCTTTTTTGCATTGTTCTAGTAGCCTCGAGGATGTAGTGGCAGATACTATAGCCTTGATAGCCGCCTGGCTGTCAATGAGGATGGCAATGGTGTTTAGGGGTGTAGAGGTTTGCTTAAGTAGGCGGCAGGCCTCACGTACAGCAAAAACTTCCGCCTGGAAGACACTGCACGAATCAGGAAACCGGTACCGATACCGGGAATCAGAGAATATCCCAGCCCCTACCCCGCAGTCCATTTTTGAACCGTCGGTGAAAATTGTTGATTTGAACTCATTTATCAGTACGCCAGTTTCCCATTCCGCCCTGGTTGCGAATCTGACCGTGATGTCATTTCTAAAGTTCACTGCGAAGCCTACAGACGGGTCAGTAGAAATGCGGTGAAGCGGGAGGGTTCTGATCCCTTGTTTTCGGTTCATAACCTCGCTGATAAAAGGAAGAAGAAGGAGACTGTGGGAGTCCTGCGGTAGCCGATTCAGGATACTGTTGTGACCATACGGATTGGTGCACCAGCATCCCGGTGCCCTTAGCCTGACCGCACTACATGATGATAGCTGCATAATGTGAAGATCGAGTGGTAAAAGGTGCAGAATAACGTTCAAGGCTTCGGTTGGACATATCCTGATGACCATAATCCATAGAAGAGGAGACAAGACCCCACCTTGAGGAGTTCCTCTAACAACAGATATGGTGGAGCTGCTGTTGCCGAGAGTCGATTGAATGATTCTAGTTTTTTGTCAATATCCATTTGCTTATAAACTCTTCCACACCCAGTTGGATCAGAGGTTCCTGAATCGATTCCGTACTGACGTTATTGAAGGCACCTTCAATGTCTAAGAAGGTAGCTGGGGTATATTGTTTGAACTGGATTGTCTTTTCTATCGTTCCCACAACTTCGGGGAGCACCGTCTCTGTCGATTGCCCCTTAGTGTACGCATGTTGAGATTTGGATAGAAAGGATTTATCTAGGGTATTTCGAATATGTGTATCTAAGATGCGTTCCAACGTCTTTAAAAGAAAAGAGGATAAGCTAATGCGTCTGAAATCCTTTGCGGATCCATGACTCCGCTTCCCAGCTTTCGGGATAAACACAACACGCACATGTCTGCAGCTCAGGGGAACGTGGTTTAGGAGAATACAGCTTCTGTAGATCGGAACTAGCCATGGGTCCACCTGGTCCAATGTTTTTTGCTGCATAATAGGGAGAATACCGTCAAGGCCGGCCGATTTATAGGGAGAGAATCTGTTAATAGCCCAGGAGGTATTAACTGCTGTAATTGTTGTCTTAATGTCATTCCAGGAAGAAGATTGCGCGGCCTGAGAAACTGGTGGGAGGGCAATCTCATTATTACATCCTGGAAAGTGTGTTTGCATTAAAAGTTCCAGTGACTCGCTAGAGGAGTCCGTAATTCTTGGCGTAAGAAGCGGTATTTTTTTTTGCCGTCCGGTAGGCAAACAAATCGTGTTTGAACTGTTGTCACAGAGATGCCTATGCCGGTACTTCTTTAAAAACTTTATCGTCGATTCGTTGAATCCTAACCGACGCGAAATTTCTCTCATCGACTTTCCTCCTAAAAAGCATGGATTGGAACCTTTTCAAATTTTATTAACCGCCTCCTGGTCATTGTGTACTTTTCACTTCACTTTAAAAAAACGATCAGGGCGATTTTTGTTTTTATAATTTGCGCGCACTCAAGGTGTTATGAATACCCTTAACATGCTTACACATAGAGGCGGGGGTTCGAAAAGATAGATAGATAGAGAGAGAGATCGATTTTTGGTGAAGTGGTTTGAAGCATATTTGTTTATGCTTCAGAGAAATTGCGGGTGTGGCGTCCAGATAACTGGGGAGAATTTTGTTATTTTTTATTTTGTTTGCCTTTGCTTTTGATTCACAGTATTTTTTCCCGATAACCGATGTCATAGGCAAATCATCATCAACGGAGCAATTTTTCCACCCATATAACCAAGCTACTGCCAGTATTATGCCTTTGCAGTAGTGTTCACACAAGTTTTCCCAATTGATCGGACTGACTTTATATAGGTATTCCATGAGAAATAAATAAATGCTTGCTAGCATCAGAATTTGAACCATTAACCATTCGCGTGTCAACAAACAGAGCAGGTTTTCAAAAATTTCAAAATTTCCTTTTTTTACTTGAGTGCCGCTTTTTTTTTTTTTTGCATGTAAGTGTACATCGTCTGCGACATAAATGCACAATTTGAATGCTTATCCTGTAGCGTATAAAACTGGCAACACTGTAATCATGGAAAACCGATAAGAAAATGAGGGAGAAACCCAACTGGGAGGATTTCTATCTGTGTGCGTGTGCTTCGGTAATCCCACCAGCAGGAGAAGAGCCTCGACGTGTGACGTTCGACGAACAGGAAAAACAAAGCAGGGTTTTCTCTGTTTCTCGTTGTTTTTACTCTTTTGCTTTGCACTACCTTCTCGTCTCCCATTTGATTGAATTTTCTTCCCTTTCCGTGTGTGATGCGATGGTGAATTTATAATATTTTTGTGTTTTCCCGTGTTCGGGTCGACAAAAATATGTGTGCGGCGGTGCCCTCTAAATTTCCTTCGTTTATTTTTTAGTGTTTCCATTACCACCACCAAAGAGAATTGCTGATGGTTAATCAGTGTGTGTTGATGTTGTGTTTTATATCATTAATAATAAAAAAAAATTATTCTTCGTTTAGCATGAATTTTTTCCTGATTTACTGAATGAATTTCCCGTTTTTCCATGAATTTTGCATTCGAATTGGATTGAAATTTTCTCCTTGTCGTCGTACTTACCACCAATCCAGACATCTTGAAACGAGTATAAGAGAACTTCAACACAACAACATTAAAAAAAACGGAATTACATAGGTATAATATCAACTTAGAAATCATGGCGAATTCTATACCGCTAGTTGGTCTTTTGTTCAAAGAAAAGTGACAAAAATAAAATTAAAAAAAAAAAAAAATAAAAAGAAAATATGAAAAGGAAAAAATCCAAGAAGTGAATGGTAACAAAAAAAAAAAAAGGGCGAATATGTACATGTTTTTACATCAACCTTTTAAAAACAAAAGTGCTAAAAATCAAAAAGTTAATTCATAAAATAAAGTAAAGCAAAAGAAAGAAAAACACTCACGAAATATACAAAGCAAAGAAAAAAGAAAAGAAGAGCTAAAGCAAAAGTATAGAAAAAGAAAAAAGAAAAGTGAGAAAAATTAGAGAAAGAAGCAAAGTGCAAAGAAAAACAGTTTAGTTTTCCTGTTTTTTTTTTTTTTTTTACATCTTTTCTTTGTGAATTTCTTGCGCGTTTATTTGTATGTGTGTGTGTGGTGGTGAAGGCGATACCAACAACAGACTCTCCGAACAAAATGTCAACGTTCTTGAATAACTTTTTCCCAGCAGGTAAGTTCTTCATTTCGTTTTTTTTTTTTCTTTCCTTCTATTTTTCTGTTCTTTTTTGGATTGTATTTCTTTTGTTTTTTATGGATTTCGTTTTGTTGTTTTATTCTGGCGAAGTGAGAAAAAAAATTGCAGTTTGTTGTTATATGCTCCTTCTTGGTCTTGATTATAAATTATAATTTAGAGGAGAGGAATTTTTGGCTTTGGGCTATTTGGTGGCTGTGAGTTGTTTTTTTTTTTTTTTTTTTTTTATTATTGGGAAGGCTATTGAGACGTTTTTTGGAGTGTGACCTTAAGATTGATGGGTCTGTTACCAGGGGTTATACACCTGTGGAAACAATTGGCAAGAATTATCTGGATTGGGATGATAAAATAATGACTTCCTGACTTATTGTGATTTAGTAGGTACACGAACTGGTTTAAAAGTAGGTAAATTGCTTGGCAATGAATACCTATCCTTTCCATATGTGTAGACGATCTAGCCATGAAAGATGAATGAGGGGCTTTCTAGTAGGTTTTATGCGTGGCTTAGGTGACTACCACCGCAAATATGTAAGCACTGTCAAAACTTAGAAAATTAAGGTTTCCTTTTAATAGATGCATCTTCAGTGAATATAGCGTGTTTTTCTTAATTGGAGTTCCAAACATTTTAGTATTTGTAATGCATGCGCATGTGCACCAATAGACTTTGATTATAAGAAGGCGATGAAATAATAAAACTCATCACCTTTCTTTTTCTTTTTCCTATTTCGGCGAGGTTTACCCGATCCTGAAGAAAGGATACCCTCTGAACTGCGCCAACTACAGAGGTATAAGTCTCCTCAACATCGCATATAAGATCCTGTCTGCCGTATTATGTGAATTCCTAAAACCGATCGTCAACCATCTGATAGGTCCTAATCAGTGCGGTTTTAGGCCGGGAAAGCCCCGCATTGACCAAATATTCAGACTACGGCAGAACTTGGAAAAAACCCATGAATATAAAATCGATACCCACCACCTCTTGATCGATTTCAAAGTTGCATATGATAGCGTGTATAGAGACGAGTTATACTGAGACATGTCTAGTCTTGGCGTCCATGCCAAGCTCGTCCGCTTGTGCAGAATGACGATGGAGAACCCGCGCTGTTCCATCAAAGTCGGTAAGAATATCACCGAACCATTCGATGTCAGGAAAGGTCTTAGACAAGGTGACGCGCTATCATGCGATCTCTTTAACATAGTACTTAAGAGAATTGTACGAAACTCACAAGCCAACACCGGAGGTACAATCTTTTACAAGTCTGTACAACTACTCGCTTACGCCGATGACATTGACATAATCGGAAGAACTCAGCGGGCCGTCATTGGAGCATTTGCGAGTATTGAAATCGAGGCAGCAAAGATGGGTTTAGCGATAATATCGGCAGTCTTCCCGGTTTTGGATCACTCGGTTACTGAGGCCAATGTAATGCCGATGTCGTCGCATTTGGGGGGTCCAGACGTTTATAGGCCTGCAACTCCTGCCTCGCGATGTCTTTGGAACGTTCATTGATATTCAGGGTTATCGCGAATAAATTTTCCCTCGGAATTTTTCCCCTGAACAAAAATTAGGTACAAAAATAGGGAAAAAAAGAAAAAACTATGGCGTCGGGTACTATTCACGGACGAGTAGAAGTTTAATGTCTACGGCCCCGATGGTCTGCCATATTATTACGACGATTTTTAAGAAAAGAGGAGTCCATATTGTGCCAACGGCAACTTGCCGGAGGAACTGCCATGATATGGGCTGGAATAGGATACAATGGTAAAACTGAGATAAAGTTCGTACCGCAAAAAATGGACAAGAGTGAAATAACGCAACCGGCTCGACAAAATACCAATTTGCCGGTTATTTTTCAGCAAGATAATGCTGCGGTGCATCAGGCAACAATGTCGATGTTTTGGATTAGCCTGCGCGATCACCAGACATGAATATTATCGAAAACGGTTAGGGTATGTTTGTCAGATCTGTATATGCTGAAAACCGGCAGTACGAGAACGTTGACGAGCTTAAACAAAGCATTCTTTCAAACTAGCACGGATTATGACAAAAAGTATAAACAAAAAAAATTGTTTAAATCGTTGCCAACTCGAATGGCAGAGATAATAAAGTGGAGGTCCTACTCATTATTGACAGTTAAAAAGAAAACAAGTTATTAATCAGTACATTGTTTTTGAAATTACACAGCTGGTCAAAGAAATAGGTGTGAACTTATTTTTTTTTTCAAAATTGATTTGTACCAAATGTTTTCAACAGTTTTAATGTTTTTCGGTTTTAAATTAATTTAAATAAAATAAACAAATGATTTATATGCATAACAACTCTAAAATTAAGAAATTAATAAATAAAATGACAAAATTAGTTGAATTTCATGATTTTTTCGTGGCCAATGAAATAGGTGTGTTGACCTGAAACAATGAAATTTATCATTTTTACCAACATGTTTTTGAAAATTCTAACGTTTTCCGTTTCCTTACCTTAATATCCTGAATATCTTTCATCTAAAACTAAAACTTTTTCAATACTTCGTGGCATGAATTGACTAATTTTTGACATGTTGCCAAGGCTATAGCATACCACTGTCTTTGTACCGTTTCCCATAACTGATCCCTGTTGGTGAAATATTGACCCGCTAATCTCCTCTGCAGCCCATTCCACAAGTTCTCAATAGGATTGAGATCAGGGGACTTACTGGGCCACGGGATTACAGACACTTCATTATTTCAAAACCAATCCTTTACCAGGCTCGATGTGTGTTTCGGGTCATTATCTTACTGGTAGTCCCATTGATGGAGCATGTTTTCTCCGGCATATGGAAGCATTATGTTCTCCAAAATGTCGTTGTGTTCGAACTGGTCATGGTGTTATTTATTCGAAATATAGGACCAATACCATGCCACGAAAAGCAATCCCACATCATGGTATTGCCCCCACCGTGCCTTACCGTTTTTCTTGTTTAGCACGCTTCAAACTCCCTACGTTTTGGCCTTCGCACGTTATGTCCAGAGTCCCAGCAAAAAAATGTATTTTTGTTTCGTCAATCCAAAGGATGTTATACCAATTTTGTAATCCTTCAGGTCCGGTCCACTCTTTGTGCCTTAAAGAGAATTCTTTGTGAGACTTTAAGTTCTGGCCTCTTAAAAGTGGAACTTTCCTGGTAATTTGGCATCTTGGAGTCTTCGACAAACTATGCGCGCACTCACTACATTTCCAATTTGTGCACAAATGGTCCTTGAACACGCAAAAGGGTCACATTTGGACAGTAACAATGCGGCGGTCAGTAGTCGGTGAAGTTTTTTGTTTTCTGCTTTCCCCGATTTTCCGTGATATTTCAAGGCTTGAGGGCATTCTTTACAAATTTCTCAGAGCGCCCTAGTGCCTCAGCTATAAACTTGTACGTTTTGCCCGAATCCCTTAGCCTTCTTACCAAATTTCGTTATTCTTGTATTAAACTAATAAAATAATGTCCAGAACTTCGATTTGGATTCACACGCACCAACCCTCACGCTCAATTAAACAAAATACAAATAAGCACGTGCCACAATTGAAAAGATGTTGGTGGCGTTGTAACCGTAAAATGTCAATCTTCAAACATTTCCATGTTGTTGCACATTTTGCGATGCCAAAATAGCTGTTAAACTATCATCAAATCAAAACTATGAAAGCAAATGGATCACACCTATTTCTTTGACCAGCAGTGTAAATGCTACAAATGTGCTATCTTTTTTCGCACCTGAATTGTGCTATATTTTATTCGCACACTGTAGATCCCAGATATTTGAACTTTTGCACTGTTCCATTCAAATAGTTGTCTGGAATAGGCCTGAGTGGACCAGCGAACTGGCACCACAAGTACTCTGTCTGTTTTGAACTAATGCGATACCCATTTCCCTCCAAAACGTCCACCCACACATCAAGTGCTCGTTGCAGGGATGTAGGATCCTCACTTATGATGGCTCCATCGTCAGCAAATAATAATTGATGTACCTTGGGGTCCGTCACTTTACCTTCAAGCAGTTAGTCAAGGACTGTAATAAAGAGCAAAGGACTTAAGACGCTTCCCTGGTGCACCCCGACTTTGATTGGGAACTCTTCGGTTACTCCAGCGGGACATCTTACTCTTGTCTTTGCTCTTTCATACGTGTTTATGATCATCTGTACATAGGTTTCGGGAACCCCTCGATGTCTTGGCGCCACCCATATTAAATCTCGTGGTTATCTGTCGAATGCCTTTTCAAAGTCAACGAATACAATATGCAAATCCTTTAAGGAATCACGATGTTTTTCCTTTGTGATTCTTATACTTTGGATTGCATTTGTGGTTGATTTACCCGCGACAAACCCGCACTGATCATCAGAGAGCCGTATTCTTTTTCGCAGTCGGCCACCTAATACCCGCTCAACGATCTTCATGGTGTGTGACATCAGCTTGGTCGAACAGTATCACCCTTCCCTTTGTATACAGGGAGAAGGTAACTTTCCCTCCATAGATTCGGCATTGGATCACCTCTCATAAATTTGGAGATGAGTATTCTGAGCCATTTGAACCCGATGTCTCCCATCTTTTTCCAGAACTCAGAGGGCATCTGGTCTGGCCCAACCGCTTTTCGTTTTTTGGAGTATTTGACCACCTCACTAACTTCTTCGACTCTAATGTCGGGTAGTTCTTCACAGTTAGGGGTGACTCTTGGAAAGTATAGCCGGAGAAACTGCTCATTCAAAAGATCTTCACATTCTGCAGAATTTTGTCGTCATCCACAAGAAGCTGGCCATGAGCATTGTTAATGAACTTTGGCGGATGAATCTCCTGAGCATTCCTCCTTCTTTGGGCGGCTATTTTGAAGATGGTTGCGCTCTTGTTCATATTGCGTCTTTACAGCTCCTGGATAGCCTGGTTTGCATCAGCTACCGGTGAAGATATTTTTTCCAGCTCCCTATACAGGCCTTCTGTTCTCTCTGCTTGAAGCTGGGTGCACTTCGCTTTTTTCTTGCAACATCTGTATTCCACTTCGAGGCAAGCTTTTTGGTCTCTATTATTAGAGGGACACTTTGACCAAGCTGTAAAAGCCGCTTTCTTCTTATTAACTACTACTTTAGCTTCATCACTCCACCACCATGTTTCTTTGGCGTGTTGGTGATGGCCTTTTGAAGCTTCTAGCAGTGATTTGGCCTTCTTTAAGCAAGTTCGCTGTAGGGAATCCCACATATTTTCTGCACTCTCATCCTCAACTCCGTTGATGGTGTGAGAGAAGTAATATTCCATCAAGAAAACAAAAGCCTCGCCTCTTTCTTTGTCCAGATTGTACCACTTGATTTTCCCAGAGATCATTGTTTGTTTTCTCTTCTTCGGTGTCTCCATAAAAGTTCCTGTTAGCTGGAGACGGTGTTGCTGAGCGATCACCTCTCCCAGTATCACTTTGCAATCTTTTTCCCGGAGAATAGCTGAAGCATAAACAACTGAGCTTCAAGAACCACAACACCAAAATCTTTCTCTCTCTCTCTCTCTCTATCCATCCTTTCCAACGCCCGCACTGTGTGTAAGCATGTTAAAGGTATTCATAACCCTTTGAGTGCGCGCAAATTATAAAAAAAAAAAAAAAAGCTTCATGAAACTGGCTACGAAATGGTAGTTAATCTGTGTCTCACTTCCACCACTGCCGTTAGTGATCAGGTACCCGCCTTGTTTGATGAACATGGTATTTAACACGATAAGACTGTGTAATTTGCACATAGGATCCTTTGGGATGTTCTCTAGGAGATTGTAAAAACCGAGCCAAAATGCATCTTTTTCCCTCTGATCGCACGCCTTATAGGGAGCATATGCACTAACAATATTCCACACCTCTCCTTGCATTACTAGTTTGAAAGATATCAAAAGATCGCTGGACTTTGAAATGCTCAAGACGTTACTAAGTAGCTCTGTCGCCAAGATGATACCCATATCGTTCCTACCCTGTTCCGTTCCGTAGTAGAAAATCTTGTAAGCTTTCGTCCTACGTCCAAGAAACGCGCCCGATTTCCGGTGTTTTGCCATTTCGTTTCTTGGACACACAAGATATCCACCCGCCTTCTATGCATCATCTCTTCGTAACTTCGACCGGTCATGCTTCCAACGTTTCAACTTTCGACCCTTATCGTTCGTTCAAACTGTTGACGTGCCCTCAACCTGATCTCGAAATGGTGTAGATCCAAGGGCTTAACCATCAACCCTGGAAAAATTATCCTTGTGCCATTTTCTAAGAAGAGGAAGCTCGATTTGAAGAAAATATTACTGGAAAACACCTCCATAAACCCTTCAGTGGAAGCAAAACATCTTGGAATAATCCTAGACAAAAGTCTTAACTAGATCTCTCACCTAAACAATGTTGTAAACAAGCCGACTGGGACAATGTTCCTGTGCCAACGCTTCTACGGTAAAAAGTGATGATCTATTGGATATACAGCACAATCGTTAGACCAATGATCATCTACGCCTCTAGTATGGTGGTCTAAAACACAACAGGTCAAAGCTAAGGAGCAGTTAAATCGACTATACCGATTAGCCTATATGGGCTTCACCGGGGCAATGAAAATGTGACCGATGGCAGCATTAGGAACAATGAATAATCTCACGCCGCTACGCCTCACAGTGCAGAAAGAAGCTACATTGAGTGCTCTTAGGCTACCTCAAATACAAGAACTGAAACCCGGCCACTTAGCGGCCATACGAGTATTCTTGAAAACATCCAAAACAACCCAATTTTCAAGTTTCTATATACGATGCTCAAAAGATTTCACTCCTCCAGGAAATTTGAAGTTGAGCGGCAAGAATGCGGAAACAAAAGTCTCAAATTTGTGGAGAAGGGGCGCTGGGCGTCCACTCGTCAGTCCTAAATTTTTTTTTTTTTAGGGATAGGAAGCGCTCGACTGGAGCACTCAGACCCAACTGGTCCATTGTACTACCAGAGAGCAAACCCTGATTTACTCGTACCCATTTTATTGGAATTTCCTTGTCTTTCTAAGAAAGCCAATCAAGCACTTCAGTGATGAGGAGCTTACAGTACCAGCACTCACCACATCAGCACCGAGGATCTGCCACCTGATACGAGCAAAGGCCGGACACTCACAGAGATAATGTTCCGCGGTGTCGTCGCTTTCTCCACAAGCGTCGCAGATTATAGTGTCACTCAAGCCCAACACGTTAAGGTGCTTGGCGATAGGAAAATGGCCTGTCAAGACGCCAATAAGTTGTCTACATCCTGGAGAGTCATGCCACACACAATTGTGTTCGTGAGAGACGCAATCGTCAATGGAAGCCCTAACCGAGGACGCAAGGAGACGCAACGCGTGTTCGGGACCTGAGAAAGTCTCCTCTGAGCCTTAACTAGCAATCTCATTGGAGATCTGGTTTCCCAGGATCGTAGTGTGATCTGGGACCCTTATAAGAGACCGAGAATTCAGCCTTGCGACTGAGTTCAAAGAGTTTTTGGTTTCACGAACTATTTTGGATGTGGTTAAAGGGTTAAGCAAGGCCTTAAGCGCAGCCTGACTGTCACTATAGACACAAATACTACGGCCCTTCCACCTGTTTTTCACAATAGTTCATGGCCATTAGGATTGCTTAAGTTCCCATCGACTTCCACAATGACACCAGCACCGCCAGTCCTGAAACATACTCCGAGGTATTACCCAGTGATATCTACAACACAATAACACAATGGGGTGGTGAAGGACTCGCCGAACACTGGGCCAACCAAAGGGGCCTAAGACAAGCGACAAATTTCATAAAACCCCAACAAAAACAAAGCAAACATGGTACTTAGGTTACGTTAGGTTGGCTGTCCACACGAGAGTGCAGACACACTTAGACCAGTGAAGGTCCTTTGTGATACCATGGATCAACCATTAGCCCACTCAGGGACTAACAAAACCAATCGGAGCTTTTGATAAAGCGATGGATGCACATGACGTCTAAGGACGCCAGATCGCCGAGGGGGACCCTAGATGGAGCATTCTCTTATGCGACAGAGTTGGACAAGTGCATACGAGGTGAAGGATGGTTCCTCCTCCTCGTACCTACAGCTTCTGCAGAAGTCGTTGGAGAAGAGACCAAGTCTTTTGGCGTGTTGACCTATAAGACAGTGTCCAGTGAGAACACCGAGAACGCAGCTGATCTGTGTTCGCTTGAGCTTGAGCAGCTCGGCAGTACGTTTTTGGTCCAGCTTAGGCCAGATCTGTTTCGAAATGTGACACGTTGAGCCGTTTTCCCATCTGAGGTTAGTCATGCTAATAGCGTTCAGCTTCAGTAGATGCTTACATGTAGGGAGGGGCATACCCAGGGCTTGTCTGTCAGGCAGAATCATGCATGGTACTTGAAATCAGCAAAAAGAGTCTGCTAACTCTAACGAGCTACCTAATCGGACATTGTCCACTCAGGTATCATCTGAATAAAATAAAAATATCAGATACAGCCATGTTGAAACTCTGCGGAGAATAAAGAGAAACAGCAGAACACATTCTTTGTGAATGCCCAGGGGCCGCAAATAAACGGTTACTCCAACTGACGTGGGTCTCGATGGGCCCAGCGGAATCCGGGAAGCTAGAACCCAACCCATTATTGAAGCTTATCAAAAGCCTCAATTTTGTTTCTGGTTAACCATTGAGCCAGCACATTGGATCTAACAGGTCGCGTGCAGTCGGACCTCGAATATCGTATCGTAGTCCATCATGATAACTATAAGCCTGAGGTTCAGTCTATCCGAGATTTGTAAAAAAAGCAAAGGTTCACGAATTTTCATTCTTAGATTGCCAACCGTGATGTCATTTAACTGACATTATTTATGTAACCGTTGACCTATGAAAACAAAGAACAAAATTCTTCTGGTATTGATGGATAAAAGTTTACAGATGAGCTGGCTAAAACTTCAAATGCATCAAATGCCGTGTTGCCACAGCTTGGATTGACGACTGGGAACATCAGCTTGGCCTATATTTTATTAATGGAAAAATGTTACATGCAATGGTTGAGATGCTGTCTATGTATTTCTTGACACTTCTGGGTAACTAAAACTGCCATTGAACAGACATTATTTATATAACCACTGTCCTTTGAAACGAGAGTACTTCGATCCTATGGTCGGTATTTCCTAAAAATCGGCCATCAGCTGTCATTAAGAAGAATTTACATTGTAAACAAAAACCAGATCTGTTCTACCATGACAAGAGGAAAGTGTTAATTGCATACTTCCTGTGTGTGGTTATCCATTCTCATTGCGCACCATCCTGAACGATTAAAATGATTGCCTGTAGGGTAGGGACGATTACCCCCCGCCTACATTATATCATGTTTCTTCTTCTTTAGGTCTGGATTTATGTTTGAATAATTCTTGAACATATGTAAAAGGTATTTTGTCTCAACAACGTCGTGTATATTGTATAATGCATAACACAACCTCAACTCCATACTCTCCTTCTACTCCACTTGTTCTTCTTTTGGATTCTATGTTTTTATCACGTTTTTCTGTTCAAGAAGGAAGAGTAGCCTGTAACGTGTATTCTTGTTTTTCCAGTCCGTCAACCAAGAACAGTGGCAATTATGTTCTGGATTTTCCCTGATGTCTGTCTTTTATTTTTTATTTTTTTGCTTCGCAAAGTATACGAAGCGAAGAGGGCAATTTTCTTTGTTCTCTAGTTGTTTGAGTTGGTTCTTCAATTATTTATACTTGGAAGGGAATGTAACAGCCCTGGGAGTGAAAGGCTGGCTACATCAGGTATGCATTGGTTCGGATAGATTAAACAAATCGGGGGAATTCCGCCCGAAGGAAGAACAAAATTGATGGCTAGAATGGATTGTTTTATAGAAAATACATATATACACTTGGGACAGTTTGTGTAGCCTATAACAGGCTTGGATGACTGTAGATGACGAACGTATAAAAGGAAAATAAAGGAATGTATCTACTCAGGTGTAAAACACCTTTGAATCATGTGGAGACTTACGGAATCGAAAGCAATCGGATCTCCAATTAGCCTTGAGATTGTTGGCCAACTGGTCGAATCTTAAGTGACAAGCAAAGGTAATATATGATGTGTTGTCTAACTCCAGACAGCTTAAGCTACTATTATGTATGGGCCCAGTATAGTTTATGCGTAAAGGTGAATGGACAGTAGGCTCTTAAATCATTCAATGGAAATGAAGTCTTTGACAAAGGGCTGGGCTTGATTTATTTAAAGCTTTTAACTGGGGCTCTTTTCATTGAAAGTGGTAAATATGATCTTAAAATCATATCTGACGGGCATAGTAAACTACCTTCAAGTCAGACCTATTAGTCTAAGAATATTTTAAAAATGATGTCGTAGATATTTACTTCAGAAAACGGCTGAAATTGTCCACTAGAACAGAAGGATCCCTACACCATCTTCTCTGCGCCAACATCGGCAACAACTAGATAACAAGAGCCGAGAAGGATTGAAGATTCGACTAACCTATGGATAAGGTCGATGGCATCTTCTTTCCGAGAAGGGACTGTTCGCTCGCCTTTACTTTACTATGAATTTCATACACTAGGCTATAAACCAAACTATTTTTAGCTTCATGCAAGCCTCTTTCAGGGGAGGACTTTCAATTTTTCGCAAGAAAGTTCTAACACATTTCACCAAAAAAGAAATATCTATTTATCTTGAAATATTTATTTATCAATTTGGGGTATTAATCTAAAAAATTATACTTGTACATTATAATGGTAAGGTCCATTAACACATATGCGACCATAGTTTGGTGGTTCAAAGTACTTGAACAGACCACGAGACCACTATGCGCACTTGCTCTGTGAGTATTGGAAGCTATCGTTGGACAGTCACCCTTATAAGTCTGCTAGATGTGCTTTTAATCTACTAAAATGCAAGTATAAGCCAGGCCTACCTTATGTGAGACCTGAAAATGCTTAGCTTATTTCCCAAAGAGGACATGCTTTGCACTATCCCCTTGTACATGTTGGTAAAGGAGAGCTGTGTTGCAAGATTATTATTAAAAGTTCAACTATTAGCTCCTTTTAATTAGTCTTAGGCTGGTCTGCATCACTGACAGTTAAAAAATATAATCAGGATTTGGAATATCTTTAGAGCCATTGACTGAGTCTCGGTACCACTGGAACTGTGTTGCAACTGTTTTTCAGGCCATCGAGATCTGCCCCAGGATTAAGTTCTTGCCTTAGCGAGAATCTACCCTTTACAGGTAATACGCCTTAGGGCATTGATTTCTTACTGATTGGACTCAAAATTAGTTATGTTGCGAAGTTGCTTTGATGCCTTGCAATCTCTTGACAGGTACAATACACTCAAACTTAACTGAGTGCCTGTTCACCAGGTCATTGAAGGAGCACAACTTGTGGATGAACAGTATACGGCTGGTTCAGCTGCCACATACGAGTACTTAGTCCCAAAGCATTTTCGTGGCCTCAAATGTGCAGTTGTCACAGTTTTGATTATCAATTGGAAACGCTAATTTCACCTTTTACCATGGGAAAATGTTCCAGCGCTTTGGTGATCTAAAAGTTTAAGCAAATCGTTTGATTATAAGAAACATTAAAAGGGGAGCTGGTGGGTTACAGAGATAAGATTCAAGCAAACTGAGCCTTAGACTGAATGTCGCCACTTATTGCATGAAAGCACATCTCCGAGCAGATTATTTATGAATGTCCGGCACTTCGTTCATTAAAATGTTAAAATGGGTTAAACGTGGAATTCAGCAACCGTTTTATTGGGTTGGCCAATAAGTTCCCTCTGTTTTTTTAGGCGGAATGAAAGATTAAATATTTATTGTTAGGAAAAACTTTAATCAGTTATATATGCACCACTATTTTCTACCACTTTATGCCATCTTTCGGGCAATTTCATAATGCCCCTTTCGTAGAACGTTTGATTTTTATTGGCTAAGTATTGCTCCAAGTGGATTTTACAAGCTTCCAGCGAGACGAAATTTTTTCCATTAAGTGAGTTCTGCAGGGACCAGAATAAATGATAATCGGAAGGTGCAAGATCAGGTGAATACGGCAGGTGAGGTAAAACATCCCATCCAAACTGCATCAACTTCTGCCAAGTCTGCAAAGAGGCATTCGGTCTAGCGTTGTCTTGATGGAACACTACGTCCTTCCGGTTAGCCAGTTCCGATCGTTTTTCGGCGATTGCATCCTTCAGTTTATCCAATTGAGAGCAGTATTTATCGGAATCAATGGTTTGGTTATGCGGAAGAAGCTCATAACATACAATTCCCTTCCAATCCCACCAAATACAGAGCATAACCTTCTTAGGATGAAGACCAGCTTTTGGAATAAATAATAATAAAATAAATATTTGGCGCAACAGCTCTTTAAAGTGCCAGGGCCTAGCTTCTCGCAACCACTCATGTTGTTTGCGTTATATTTTTCACACGAATGGAAGGGACCTACAGTTTAATGCCGAATCTGAAGGGCGATTTGAGAAGCTTTTTCGTGACAACAATACTCTCGGATGTTTGTCAGACGCTCGCGAGAGGTGGGACCGTGAAAAAACTTTTTGGAATGGCTAACCTCTTTTGCTCCATGATCTTTTCCGTTCCACGTTATTGCAAAGTATCCACTTTTCATCGCCCGTTATCATCCGTTTTAAAAATGGTTCACCTTCGTTGCGTTTTTGCAGGGAATTGCTCACAAATTGTGTGGCAGCCAAATATTGTATCGATTTACGTGTTGCAGTTTACGCAACTGATTTTCTACGCTTGATTTCAATATATCCAATATACGAGTATCAGCTATCTGCCTGGTTGTATAGCGTGCATTATTTTAAACTAGAGCTTAGCTTTAATTTGGTCCCCATCAATCTCAACCGGTCGTCCAGAACGGGGCAAGTCAGAACATGTGAAATCACCATCACGAAAACGCCGGAACCACTCGCGAACAGTCCAAGCGCTTACAGAGTTATCCCCGTGCACATCGCAAATTTTCTTATGTGTTTGTGCAGCGTTTTTTTCCTTTCCGAAAATAAAACAGCATTTTCAAAAGTTTAGCAAATGCGTAAAACACAATCGTTCGCTATGAACTTTCTTTCACATATGTATGCACTGCGATGTGTATTTAAAAAAAACAACTGGAAGCAACATTTACAAACGGCGTCATTCAAAGTTAACGGGAACACTAACGATAAACAGAGGCAATTTATTGGCCAACCCAATATTATGGATTCACAATTCTTAGAGAGGTGGTATGCATGCCTCTTAGGCTAAATAGTACCCTTGATAGAATAATCCTTTTAAGTTTTTTTTTTTTCGTTGGGAATTGGGAATCGCCCACCTTTTATCCACCCACTAAAACCGCTTTCCATTTTTTTTCAGGGGATGCAAAAGCCCTGATTGCTTACAATTTACCTTTGCTGCCAGCATATGCTGCGCTATATTTTCTGTGGAAATTCTGCCACTGCATATCGTATATATAGCTGGCATTCGAATATTATTTGCTTGGCATTTTCGATACGGTCTTCACAGCTAAAACAATGAGGTGAACTATTATGCCCGAACCTACACTGCCATCCATAAGTTTCCGGACAAACCATTCTGTCAGAGAAATTGTTATAACTTGTCTTTTTCATTTTAATATTTTAAACTTATTGTAAATAGCTTCAACAATACACATTTGAAAAAGTGTATTAAATGCAATAAATAAAGAGATTTAGATGATAAAATAGAGTTAAACCTCTTTTAAACCTCACATGCACCACTTTGGCTGTCAATCTAGGCATTCTGTCGATCAACTTCTTAACCTTCCTATACCCGCGTCAAAAAAATAACACGTATACCCGCGCACGGTCTCTGGGACCGAAACTCAAGAGCCCGTAGTTTCTCTTCTACTTCGAATATTTTTATGGAATTTATTTTAATCAGTAGAGTGATATATTGTTAACGAAATAAAACCAAGTTTATATTAGTTATTGTATTTAACAAATAAATGGTAGTCTTTGTATTAAGCCTCTTAAAAAGGTACTTTTTTCATATAGGGTAAAAAAACTTGAACTACAAAATTTTTTCTTTAAAAAAACAAAACAAAAACTTCATAACCTTAAAGCTAAAATGTTAAGGAACAATAAAAAAAAATTAACATTCACCACCATAGGTTTTTTTCGTGGCAGTCGGGCCAAACCATTATTGCATGTTCCAAACAAAAATAAGTCTTGCAAGAAACACAATTGTATCGTGTCTTTCGGTTTTTTTTGGACGAACAATAACTACAGCGACCAATTTTAGTATTATTAACCGTTACTGAAGACTCTGGTCCATCTAACTTACATATCTCAGCAATCCTTTGTCTTAGCGATCTAGGCAAACACGTGTTATTAGCCCGTTTCCTCAAATGTGCGTGTATGAGATCATATGATAAAGCTTCCAAAAATGCTCTGCGGGTTGAGTACATATATGACGTACGAATTTATACCCGCTACGTTAATCAGGCTATAAGAAATCACCATCAGCCATCTGTTGGTACCCCTTGCAACATTGTAAGTTGCACACATTTTGTCAACCGTATCAACGCCTCCTTTTGTGGCATTATAATCCAGTATCATCTCAGGCTTCCCAGTCTCTTCATTGATTTCTTGATCATCATGCATACTTGATACAAGTAGAACATTCTTGTTCTTTTTTAGCACATGAGAAACAAGGGTACAAATGCCTCTATGTCCAAATAAGCTGGATTTTTCTTCTCGGCGTCTTACGTCGGTGAAGTTTTTAGGCAGTTCTCTCTTATTTTTTCAAATCGTGCCTAGCACTGTCAGCCTGTTATCCTTTTCTAACTTATCAATAAGGGGAAGACTTGTAAAAAAAAGTTGTCAATTGTTATTTTGCGGCCACTATTATGAATATCAAATAAACTTCCATGTCGGACGTATAAACCATTTTCGCATCTGTCAAGGCATATATTTTGATGCCATATCTATTTGGTTTCGATGGAATGTACTGTCTAAAATTGCAACGACCTCTGAACTGACTGAAGTATTTTTTGAATGACGCTACGATTTCTTCAAACAAATCTCTAATAGGAGCCAATTTGTCAACAGAAGCACGTGCAGCTCGTGTACTTTTGTCATCAAACCTGAGACACCGCAATAGTAAATAGAACCGATTCCAGCTTACAGTTAAACGAAAGATATCTGGGGACGAGCTAACAGTTTTGAATAAATCTTTATCATTCAGACGACTATTTCTCCGAACACCAGCAAAGAGTAAGAGCCCAAATAGTGCCTGAATTCCAACCTCATCAGTTTCTGAGCAATCCCTTTCTCTTCCAAATTTAGGCGTTAACAGTTTTATTTGTTGGTTCGTGTAGGCCGTGATCTGGGTCATTACATTTTCAGTAAAAAACAACTTCCATATCTCACCTGGTTCTTCCTTGTTTTTTGCTTCGCCCTTTTCACCCGGTAGCTGGGTCACAAAGTTTCTATTTTGTCGTCTTACCTTTATTGGTAATCTAATTACGGTTATCTTTGCTAATGTAGTAGTCTGCAGAGTTTTCTGCAACTTCTTCATCGCTATCAGAATCATCATCTTGCTCAGTGTCAATTTCTGCCTCCTGTCGTTCAACCAGGTCCTCCACATCGCCGTCATTTTCGTCTTCGTAATTGGAATCCGAATTTTCTTCCTCAAGCATCAACCTTATACTTTCTAAATCCATTTCCAATCTTCAATATAATATACAGCTATATAACACAATAATTATAAGACATACAAACGCATAAATATATGCATAAAAAAAAAAAAATATCTGCTCAAATTTGTTACGTGTATACCCGCGCCGGTCTCACAGACCGAATGATGCCTGAAACCATTACCCGTGCTCACCGCACAAAAACTTAAACCACACTAAAATAAGGGATGAAACAAATCACGAAGCTATCATAAAGTACACTGCGCTAAATTGCACAGTTACTAAAATATTTGCGAAAAAGTAATTTGACGGTCTCACAGACCAATGCGCGGGTATAGGAAGGTTAATAGTTTCCAATGTTATTGATCTCTAAGCTAATTGAAGGATCTCCCAAAGCTTGTCGTTCGATGTTGGACACTGTCCTCGAATCTGTTTGCCAAGTTCATCCGATTTCTGGAGCTGTAAGCCATCGCTCCCTCTCATTTATTCATTTTATAGTCTGGTCCTCCTGTTTTGATGTTCACTTGGGCCTTCCGCTTCTCTTCCGGGTCTTAACAGTCGATGATTTTTTAAAGCCACGTATGGTATCGTGCACTGTCGACGTCCATATTTTGAGCTTCTCTGCAAAAGCACATATACCCTTTATGCAATGTTATAATGCCAAAACGTTCAGCTTCATTTCTTTCCTTATTTCTTTCCATTCGAGGTTTTTTTTAACTGATTCGGTTAGCTTTTTAAATATTAAAGTTTCAAAACTAATTGGCACCGGAAGAATACACAAACTGCTTTTATAGTTATAAAACAAATTTAGTTCTCTCAATAAATATCGGAATTGCAGTTTTTTTGGGAAATTTTATACAAAAAAATCAAATTATTTTCGTTTTATGTTCTTACGAATATAGTGGGTTTTATGATACGTTAATGACGTGTGTGGTTTTGCTTTATTGTTCTTTTTTCTTAAAACCTTTTACCTGTTTTGAGATGTAATAATACCTACTATCGACCCTAATAGGATTTGAAGGAATTTTGTTCATTGGAGTCCTGAACAAATAGATAGACGTATAAGTGTGGAAAAAAATGATTTGTCCCAAAACTTACGGACGGCAGTGTTCGAGTGTATACGCTCTGAAACATCCGTGTTCTATTACAATTTGCGTTAGGTAAAAATCTAGCTTCCTGTTCATCCACTCCTCGACGTTGGAGATTAATGTGCACATCCATCTGTCTTTTGTAGAACGAATCCACTTTTATTGTCATTCAATAATCCAACTAGTAGAAGTTTGGTCCGCCAATGTTTGCCATGTTCCTAGCGAGCATTCTGGCCGCATTTGTTCCCAATCTACCCATGTACTCCAGATGTTGTTTGAATGTCAGCTTTGCCTCTATCATTACGCCAAGTTACATATATTTTCGCTGCTTTGGATGCTATTCGATGCTTGTACATATGGACACCAACAATGTCTGTTCACTGCTTCTGTTTTTTGTCCCGTCAATTTAAGACCCATTTTTTTTTTTGCGCCAAAAAATGTGTAATCTTCTAAAGATACTAGTAACCCGAGCTACTAGCATGCACTATTTACAAATCTGATTAATCGGTGCCAGGAATACGTCTACGTACCAACTCACACCCTGCACAGTTCAACCATTCTCTCTGTTGGAGTGGCGTTAGGTATTATCTCACGGGGCTGGCTAGCTCAAAAGCTATACTTCGTTACCCGTACTTGTTTTTTGTACGGCTCTTAATGGCATTCCGTTGTCGCTTCTCTTGTCATTGCTTCATCATAGTGATCACCACTATGTCATTGATGTCGTTCCAACTATCTTCTGAGCTAATCATCTGATTAATCATGTTTTCTAGGGTCAAAACTTCGTCAAGTCCCTGTGCCAGTAGATGTCGTTCTGCTTCGTAGCGCAGGCAATGGAACATGATATGTTCAGCGTCTTCAATTGTTCCTGGGCAGGTTGGATAATCTGCTCTAAAGCATCCTTACTTACTTAAGTGGCGCTACAGTTCGGAGTGAGCCTGGGCCTCAACCAACAATCCTCTCCATTTAGCTCGGTCTTTAGCTAATTGCCTCCAGTTACGCACTCCAAGTTGGTCGAAGTCTCCTTGTGCTTGTGCGCGCCACCTACGGCGAGAAGGACCTCTACCGCGTCGTCCCTCCGGGTTAAATTTGAGGACTCTGCGGGCCAGAGCGTTGGTGTCCTCGACTAAAGCAGGACTGGGATGATCAGGGTCGTATATAAAGTTAGTTGTTCGAGATAGGGCTTTACTGTTAAGTTACCTTATTAGGTCAAAAAAAAAAAAAAAACAGCGATTGGCAAGGGTTATTCTTCGCTTGATTTCTGCGCTGGTATCATTGTCAGAATTAATAGCAGAACCAAGATAGGCAAAGTCCCTTACTACCTGTAACTAAATCCATTACTACCTGCAAGTTTCCTTTGCTGACTTGTCAGCTGTGTACTGTTTAAGACCCATAGATGTCAGCCAATGCTCTACAATTCGAATGGCCTCGTTAATGAATTGCTCAACCTGTTCCAATAGTTTAGCGACAACGACTATGACAATATAGTCTGCGAAACCAATGATCTTTGCCTTCTCTGGGATCTCGCGTCTCAATACGTGATCCTATATTACGTTCTACAACAGCGGACACAAGATTGAACCTTGTGGAACTCCGTCCGTAATTTTGTATCGTTTTCCCCGTTGTCTGTGTCCTAAGAAGGACTCTATTTTCTAAATAGTTTCCTTGACATTATTTTAATAAAGTCCTTCAGTACTCTTTTGACCCTCAGAGGTTTTATTATATGTATGCGTCTTTTAAGACTCAGTGTTAGTCATTGGGCAGGGTCAAGCTTAAAAAAAAGAATACGCTGGACCTAAGCTAAGCGTTCTTATAGTTCGACGTACTTTTTTTTCTTATTTGTCGGAATAGGAAACGGGCAACTGGAGCATTCACACGCAACTGGTTTACCCGTTTTGTTGGATTTTTTTTTGTCTTTCTAAGAAAGCCAAGCATGCACTTCAGTGATGAGGAGTTTACAGTACCAGCACTCACCATATCAGCACCGAGGATCTGGATCCATATGAGCAAAGGCCGAACACTCACAGAGATAATGTTCCGTAGTATCGTCGCTCTCTCCACAAGCGTCGCAGATTATAGTGTCATTTAACCCCAGCACGTTGAGGTGCTTGGTGAAAGCGAAGTGGCCTGTCAAGACGCCAATAAATTGTGGGCGAACCCCACAGGCGGATCAGTAGAAATGCGGTGAAGTGGGAGGGTTGTGATCCCTTGTTTTCGGATCATAACCTCGCTGATAAAAGGAAGAAGAAGAAGAAGACAGCAAGAATGCCGTTGATTTCTTACAGACGTCCGGAAGCAATCGTTTAGTCAACCTACATCCTGGAGAGTCATGTCACACACTATTGTGTTCGTGAGAAACCCAATCGCCAACGGAAGCCCTAACCGAGGACGCAGGTAGACCCAACGCGGGTTCGGGACCTGAGAAGGCCTCCTCCGAGTCTTGTCTAGCAATCTCATCGGAGATCTTGTTCCCCAGGGTCTTACTGTGACCAGAGACCCAGATAAGAGACAGACAATTTGCGACCGAGTTCAAATAGTTTTTGGTTTCACGAACTATTTTGGAAGTGGCGCAGCCTAACTGTTACTGCAGAGGCAAATACTACGGCCCTTCCACCTATTCTTCACAACATAGCATTTTTCATGGCCATTAGGATTGCATAAGTTTCCACTTGGAAAACAGACGCATATTTGCCTAACGAGAAAAGAAGTCTAATGTTGTCATCTTCCAAGATGACTCAAGCGCCAGACCTTTGACTGGTTTTGGAGTCGTTCCTGAAAATACGACTGCTCAGTCCTAAACACGAGGAAAGTCGACTCTGAATTTGCTCATCAGCTGAAGTTCTGGTGTCATTGCATCAGACGGCATATCTATGAAACCGGAGTCATATGATAAGTGTCGCGCAAGTTCATCAAAATTCCAGTATGGAGTACACCAAAAACCACCTCGCCTAAGACGATGGATGGCTGTGATAGTGCAGCCCATGATATAAGTATCAATAGGAGGTAAGTTCAGCAAAGCATCTAGAGCAGAGCCAGGCGTACTAAGAAAAGCTCCCTTGCAGCGGAGAAGTACTTAAGGTGTGTACTTGCTAGAACCACAATTGCAGGTGACCAAACGCCTTCGTTGATTAGTGTACATTTTCTTACGGTTAACACCGGCGTGTACCAAACCCAAACCATAAATCAGAGCAAACCATGAAAACGTCAAAGAGTAAACTTGGTCAGTGCCACTTCGCAATGAATAGCAACAATAGAAAGAATAAAAAAAGAACTCAGGGTCATTAGACCTTCAAATTAGAACAGACAAACTTTTGTATCTCTGCGTTTATTTATTCACTAGCACACAGAAAGCAGATGGGTCTGCTTATATCTTTTTCATGCTTAGGTGCACTTCTCTCGCGATTTCTAAGTTTCTTTTTTGTTTTTTTGGCAGTAAACAGTTTTCAGCAGAAAATGTGAAAGAAGAATCAAAAACCATCTGCTATCCAAATAAAAAAAACAAATCTCTGGCTCTGTGTGTGAAAATGAAAACGATTCATCCTACTTATGTGGCACGGTGTGTACGAGTATAATCTCGGTTTTTGGCAGATATTCAATTGCCGTGGTTGGCTCATGTGTGTGTAATATCCGTATCAGATCACACACAAAGGAGTCAAAATTCGAGAGAACAAGTCCTGAAATCCGACCAAGGAAACAAAAACCTGATCAGACGAGACATCTACAGGTGATTCTTGGAATAAATCCATCACGTACTTTATCCTCTTTTGTGTGTTTAGCTCTTGGCATGAGGAGGAGAGAGGAACTATGACATTCTGTTTGTATTACACTTGCCATTCTCGTTCTAGTCCGGTTTCTATAGTTTTTCCATCTTTCTCTCAAGTATACGAGGAGGGTATTGTTTCTTCTTTTTTTTTTTTGTGGGTGCTAGTGTCATGTCCATGGAAGTTCTAAGACCTGTTGAACTGCTTTTGTTGTGATGGTATGGTGTAGTTTTTTTGTAAAAAAGAGGTGCAGAAGGTCTGTGGACTTCAAGTTGTAAGGAGCATTAGAGAAGAAAGAAAAGGGGAGCAAAACTTACGTATTGGCCAAGTTATACATCTGTTGAGTTTGCAGCTGTTTTTAGTTTTAAGACAGGATGTTGGACAGTGAGCATCTGATACTAATGCAGTTTTCCGTAATTAATTGGATAAAAGATATAAAAAACGAATGAAATTTGAATAGTTCTACGAACTTCCTTAAGAATTTGGTGGAAATACTACTGCGTCGCTCTTATTTAAAATGTATCGAGAAAACTGAAGACAATAAACTATTGGCACTCTTTGCTGCTAATGAACTTCCAAGTTAAGCTGAATTCTTTTCTATCTTTTCTCTTTTCCAATTTAACTCGAAGACACCTTGACAAAAATCTTTACATCGTAGTGTAGTTATGTAAGAATTTGTCAGGTTCACTGTCCGATACCTAAAAAAAAAAAAGATTTCTAACACAGAAAACACATTAAGATGAAGTTATGTATTCTTACAACCTCTTCTTCAAAAGTAGAAACTTCAAATGGGCAGAGGAGTCATTTTTTAAAGTCAAAGAATCCACATGAAACGCAATATCCTAGACCGTGTAAAGAAAGCCTCTACAGCTTTGTACTGTTCTAAGAAAGCAATAGGAAATAAATGGGAACTGCAGCCACGAATCACATATATATGTCATCAGGCCCATGCTAACGTATGACATGGTCGTCTGGTTATAGAGAAAGCTGCTCATCTAACCTACCAGTCTGTTTGATTTCATCGAACAAGGTTAATCTGGACATGTCTCTCGCTACATTGAAACTGCTGCTTAAGTTCAATGCTGTATGGACGAGGAAGAGGAGGAGAGCATACTACACCTCCTTTTTCTATCCGCTCGTAGAAGATGCACTTAGGAGCCTACTTCTTCGACAGTTTAGGCGTTAGCCACCAACATCAGCAGGCTCCAGAGCCTTATAACAAGCTCTAATTTGTTCTTCTGGGTTTTTCGTGTTACTCTCGCTAACGTGACCTAACCTTAGAGTCTAACTCTTTGAATGCAATTGCACAAGTAAGTTGGAAATGAAGAGAAAAAAAAAGAAAGAATTGTTTTTGTTGTAGTGGTTTGAAACTCTGGTGATATTAACTTTCAGTACACTCACTTTATGTGTGGTGCCTGAGCGAGTGGGGAAGAATTTGCTGCGATTTTTGTATTCGGTTCTGATTAGTATTTGTTCTGATTTAGTATTTGTTTTGTGTAAGGCTTGATCTACTCTAACATACATGTGATGTAGATACGATCGCATAGTTTAAAATGGATACAGCTGATACTTAAGCCGACCACCTACCACTTAACAACACATTACCACTGTAACATTATTGCAGTGCATTTCAAAGTTTGTCCATCGTTCTTATCTGTGGTTCATGGTACAAAAGGGCAGAGTAGTGAAATGTTTTCAAGGCAGAAGATTGATTAATGCAGGGCTTTTTTTTTTTTAAAGGAAACCCAAAAGCACTCAGACTTCTCCGGTCCATTGTACTACCAGGCAGGAATCCTTCTTTGGTGCAGTGGTTGGAAAAACTTCGATGTAAATCGTTTTTCCTTTATACTTGGGTGGCCCATGATTGCTGTTCCCCGCTGGGGCTTGAACCTGCACACAACGGTTAACGAGCAAACACGCTACCCACTGCACCATTGCCACCCACAATGCAGGGCTTGCGAGCAAATATAATTCTTCGTTGAGCAGACAGTAGCTGCCAATCCGATAAAGAAAGTAAAACCACTAGAAAAACCTACATACTTATACCATTGCATTTTGCAGATAACCAGGGCTATCGCGAATAAGTTTTCCCTCGGAATTTTTCCCTCGAACAAAAATTAGGTACCTTCAAAAATAGGGAACGAATTCATCGGGGAAAAATTTAATATCGCGATTGCGTTGAAAATTCTCCTAAATTGTCATTCACGATATCTATTTCTTTTTCGCGGATTATTTCGTCTTTTTTTGAAGATACCTACCTAATTTTTGTTCCGGGGAAAAATTCCGACGGAAAATTTATTCACGATAACCCTGAACATTTATGTGCTGTGCATTTGTTTTTGACTTCATAGTTGATTCTGGGATTATTTGGGAATATTTCGGCGCAAACGTCCTGTCCTGCCTACTTTTTTTGCAACCATTTGTGTTGTGCGCGTTATATTTTTTCACACGAATATATGGGACGTACAATTTTATGCCGCATAACTTTTGAGAAGCTTTTTAGTGACAACAATACTCTTGGATGTTTGTCAGACGTTCGCGAGAGATGAGACAGTGAAAAAAAAGGTTTTATGTTTTTTTAAGAAATTGAATATTGAACCTCACGCGGAATGGTCCGACACACTAACCACTGCGCCATGGCGCTCAAAATATTTCTGCCCTTAAATCCCACATTTTTGGCTTGATCCATTCGTAGCTTACATCTTATTATCTCTGATTCGTTCAATGAAATTCGCACAGGGTGTTCTTTAAGCTCGATGCCAATGTTTTTTTCTTTGTTTTTTGACTAACTATGAAATGAAATACAAATTCTTTTTTTTTAACGATTGTTTGGTTTATAACAATTTTTTATGTATGTATGCCCGCGGTGCAGATGCGTGCTCTTTCAACCATGTTTTGCATAACATTTTGGCATATTTCGGGTTATTTTACCAATTTCTTGAATAATGTTGTCGCTTAGCATCGGGATTGTTCCGATTTCCCTCCGAGTACCCAAATCAGGGGATCGAAGGGGTGGCCCAAACGATATTTCCTCTGTTTTACATTAAGCGGGCTGACTATGGTATTTCTCCCAAACTATCTATCGTATCGTTAGCTGTGTGTGATGGGGCACCGTCTTGTTAGAATCACATGTGTTGTAGGCCTATACGATCCAATTTGGGCACCAAAATGTTTGTTAACGAATCCAGATAACTCGAAATCAGCTTCTTCACTCATCCCGCACTTTCATCAATATTTCACTGCAGTAATACTTTGTGCCGTACGTACGCTACGAACTCGCCTGGACTACACTTCACTGAGTTTCGAAGTTGTTCATTATGCACTCAATGGTTAATTTGAATGTGAATGCAATTTCGTATTCACTGTGAATGTAATCTGTTAATGTAAACTGCTAATGCGAATTCGCAATGGAGTCATATCGGTACACGTAGCCGGCTATTTTGTCTGAGTCAGAGAAAATTAAATTTGCTTTCATAAGCGAATTTTCATTATATGGTGCGATGGCTCCAAATCATTTTACAATTCCTTTAACGAGCATCCATAATTGATTCTCGGAGCTCGACAACGTTCGCGAATTGCCGATTATGGGCATAAACGACGTGTAATAATGCCCCAAAGATTTTCTATCGGATTACAATCCAGACAACGTGCCGGCCACTCCATCAATCTGATGTTTTGTGCTTGAATCCGTTCCAAACTTCGATGACTGACTTGAATCGCTGCGTTGTCTTGCTGAAAAACATGAGGAAATCGACGATATCACCTTAAATATGCTACCAAGTTTTCTTCGAGCAGCTGGGTGTATGCAACACTATCCAATTTTGTGGAGGTAAAGGCAAGTCAAACCTTATCGCGAGCCCAGGAAACTCCCCATATCGTACAACTTCCACCGCTGAAGTTCCTCTTCGAAAAAAAACATTGGTTCCTTCTGTAAATCGTGCCAATATCCATTAAAGCCGTCTGGTCCATCAAGATTAAACTTCTTTTCGTCACTAAAAATAATCTACAAAAAAAAAATATTGTATTAGATTAAGACATCTCAAATTGGAAAAAAAAAGAGTAAATTAACACAATGTTACTCACGGTTTTCCAATTACGATCCATGTTATTTCGAGCGAATTCCACTCTCTTTTTCTTGTGTGCTGCTGTTAGACATGGAGCAGGCACCATTTTGCTTTGCACAATTATTCCGCTTCGTTTTATAGCACGCGAAACCGTAGAAACCGAAACATCTAAATCTACGAATTTCCGACAAAGAACTCACCGAATTGGACGAAGCCTTTAAATATTCGCCTTTGATCATGACTTGTAAGCTTCTGCGAACGTCCAGGTCGGATTATTGTGCCATAAGACTCCGGATCTTGTAAAAAATTTCGAATGACACGGTCTGACACGGTTAATGGCAGGCCTGCCGATATTTTCTGAGGTAAAATAGGCGAACCCCACTGACGGATCAGTAGAAATGCGGTGAAGTGGGAGTGTTATGATCCCTTATTTTCGGATCATAACCTCGCTGATAAAAGGAAGAAGAAGAAGAGTACCACGCGGCATTGTCAAAATCACAAAAGGACAGAATGAAACTGAAGATAAATTGCCGTATTTTTATGGTGCGGCTATACTTATGCAAGCTAGGCAAAAGAGGTTTTTATTGCTGAAAATCCCAAAAGAAAATATCCGGAATTTTTTTTTTTTTTTGCTCTAATTACTTGTTATTTGATGCCATAAAATAAAAAAAAATAATAAGGGGCGTGTATCCTTTTATAGGGTGCGGTTATACTTTTGCAAAGCACTGTATATCCTTTAATTAAAAAACTTATTAGTACATCTGGCTCCGATGAACTTACTAAAGACACAGTAGGATGCTTAATTTCAATGCGCTTCTTTAAATTCGTTGTACTGGTACTGGAGCTCCCGCTAGAAAATTGCATTCGCAACGCAATAGCACCAATAGCAACTTCGCAAGTATAACCCCTGTGCTGCTATATACCAACCAACCAAACTTACAAACCAGCTGCGACTACGATATGCAACCTTATGAGTTCGTTTGGTGCTTGTTGGTGTATCATCAAAAGCTTCGCACACACAATTGCACATGTTCGAAAAGAATATTGGATGAGACGTTCAGCAGATAACGCACAAACATTTTTAAATTTTGTTAAACCTCTTCACGTTTTTCGTATGAGATAAACACACATTTGTGTGCCAGACAAATTATCATTAGCAATAGCAGTTTATTTGTAAGTTGTTAACAGATTGCGAATGCAGATTTTCATTAGCAGTGAATGATTAGCAGGTTGTGATTGTTTGCTTATCTCTAATTTAAACCATAAAATTACACAGACTTATTTCTAACGATTGTTTATATAAAACTAGCAGATCCCCGCGATTTTTTTTGCGTGATCCAAAAAGATATTAACTAGGTACATATGGTATATATAGTAATGCATGTATTTAGCTAACAAAGGAAAGAATTGAACGCCATCGTTATCGTCTGCTATAAACTTGAGCCTCATAAATAGGTAAGGTAATAAATGTATGTATTTACCGAGTATTTTATAATGCGCCCAAAAGTGCACAACAAAATCAGTACTCAAACTTTTGCAATACATATTTTTATAATACTTGGTTTTGCCTGTTTTTTTTAATTTTTATTTTATTTATTTTTTTTATCACTGTTTATTTATTTTAATATCTGAATCCCCTTGAGAAATGTGATAATTTTAATTGGAGATTGGTTAATTCATTTTTGCTTGATACCTGCCCGAGACGACCCTTGTTATTATTTTATTATATGTATAAGTGTTTTAATAACTTCAACATGTTACTGAGGCGTAACATAATAAACTGTTATCGACTGTGTAATTAATTAACCCTGTTTAAGTAGGCAAAAAATCCGAAAATGGGGATTTCCCTTTTTGCTTCATTGATATTTTTAAAGTTTGTCATTAGGTATCAGAGAACAAGTAAAAATTAAAGTTTTAAAAATGGATCCGAAAAAATCAGGTAATCAAGTGGCAGGTAGTTTTCGTACGCAGTAAGGTCCAGTTATTCCTGACCTACCATACTTCGAAAAATTTCCAAAAAAAAATTGTTTTACATCATTCCTTGAATCCATTTATGAAAAATGATCATCATGACTTCATTAGTCCAGGTCAATTAGTTACTCGTTAGTAGTGATTTGAATAAGTGCAGTTCTTGGAAAACTTAAAAAATGGATACGATTGAATGTCGTGAGGTAATAAAATTATTTACAAAGAAGGGGTTTACTCCAAAAAAATAAAATAAACAATGAACTTGATTCTGTTTATGGGGAACCTTCACTTTCACGGTCTAAGCGCTTTCGTTCGGGGACAGGAGTCTCTTGAAGATGACCATCAACTGCAGTCACAGAAAAAAAGTATTAATTTGTAGAACAAGTTGTTCTGAATGACCGAAGTAATTATAAAAAGAACGGTTCTCAGGATCCTTCATGATCATCTTCATATGAACAAGGTCAGCGTAAGATGTGCACCACGAATCCTTTGTGCAGTTTAAAAACAGCAAAAGGGTAGATTGTAGTTAGCGATTTTTGAAACTCTGTGGTAAAGACGAAAGTAGACTGATCAGGCGGGTTGTTATTGGAGACGAAACTTCTTCTTTCTATTTCGGCGAGGTTATGATCCGAAAACAAGTGATCATAACCCTCCCACTTCACCGCATTTCTACTGATCCGCCTATTTGATCTCAGAAAATATCGGCAGGCCTCCCGATTTTGGATCACTGGGTTACTGAGGCCAATCAAATGCTGTTGAGGTTTAAGCCACTTCTCAATTCCTCTATACTTCATCATATTTGTTTTACTTTAATTTTGCAATTTACACATCATTTGAACATACTGTTCGCATAAAGCCACATCCATAAAGAAAGATTGTCAAGGAGTAGGAGTAGGCGACATACTTAGAATAGATTAGATTTAGATTAAATTAGATTTTATTATCCTTTCTTTTATACAGGGTGTCCGCCGGGAAGGTATACTACTTTGTTTGTTTATAATTTTTGATTAAATGAAAGAGAATGGATCTTATATTGATAAATGTTTTATTTAATGTCGGCAATTATGTATGGAATACAATATCAGGTAAATGTCCGCCTCTGCTAGTCTCACAAATGCGAGCCCTTTTGAGCACATTTTTCATTACATTCTCACACATTTCACGCGGTATTTCATTAATTTCATCACGAATATTTTGTTTGAGTTGCTCAAGCGTTTCTGGTTTGTTTGCATAAACCTTGCTTTTCAGATATCCCCACAAAAAGAAGTCAGGAGCAGTCAAATCAGGCGACCGTGGAGGCCAATCAACATCACCATTTTTTTGAAATAACGTGTTGTGGAAAGAGGTCTCGCAGTAATTCCATTGTAATCCTGGCTGTATGCGATGTGGTTCTTGAAGAAGCTCTTGTGTCAACTGAATCTTAAATGGAAACAAATGCAAAGCCTTGTGCAAAATTGTGGCCAAAGTTGTTCTTTGAAGACCAAGCTCCTGAGCACG
This sequence comes from Brachypalpus laphriformis, assembly GCA_945910035.1. Lineage (NCBI taxonomy): Eukaryota > Metazoa > Arthropoda > Insecta > Diptera > Syrphidae > Brachypalpus > Brachypalpus laphriformis. Next base: position 45,898,181 of record OX246756.1, read on the forward strand.
GCGTCGAATTGAGGTTGATGGATTGTTTTGAACAGCAGTAATGTTTTCAGCCGATCTTGCAGTACGTTGTGGCCCATGCTTGGGCCTATCACCTACAGACCCTCTTTCTTCGAAATCATTCACTACACGATAAATAGTGCGTTTTGTTGGCACGTTGTTTCTCCCAAAAACTTCACGTAACTTTCTCATCGTCACAGTAATCGATGATTGATTTTGATAAAATGTTTTAACGATTAAAACACGTTGGTTTATCGAATATTTTTCCATAATAAATTTGCCACGTGTCTACTTCACGACTGCCAAATATGAACTGTCAAGACTAATGTTTACCAAAATGGCGGCAAAACAAAGTAGTATACGTTCCCGGCGGACACCCTGTATAACATACAAAGGTTAACAAATCTTTTTACGGCATGGCAAAAGCCGTCTGCCAGAGTGACAATTAAAAGGAATCAATAATAAATATGTTCAAAATATGCGCTTTTATATAATTAAAAGGCTTCATCTACTATTTGTCTACGATAACTAGACGCAACTTTAATGTATTTGTATAGCGATAACCAATCTCTGTCATTCAATACGCTATGTACTTCTTCATGTGATAGTTGGTTTTCTCCTAAGTGCAGTCTCCTAATCTCCTTTAGTATTGGACAAACTCCTACGAAGTGTAACATATTTTCTCGTACCTCCAGATTACAGAGATCGCACAGTATCGGCAATTCAGGTCGGTGGGGGACGAAATTCTGGGGCATTAATTCTATTCTCCTCGTGCTTCGAAAATGGTTGATATTACATCTGTTCCATATTTTTCATTCATGTAGCTTCTATCTCTAAGGTCATGCGAAAGCTTGGAGTAGACTTCTCTATGAACAGAAGCTTGGGCTTCCTCAACAAACGAATTATGGATTTTGGCATCTAGGCTGGTTAGGATGTTATACAGCTCCATTCTCAAATGATGGGTATTACGCAAATCCAAATTAAAATGCCAATTCGCTCTATCAGCTATCTCTTTCCATTTTGATAAACAGGATGCACTTCTAGTCAAAGCGTATTCTGCTACTATCCTCGGTATGCGACCTGTCTCCATATTAAAAACTCTTATCACATAATCGAAATGCATTTTGAGAGTCTTAATGAACATCGCCGGTAGTCCCGTTTCTATATGAAGGCAAAGTATCCGTTTGAGAATACTTAGAATAAGAATTGTAAGACTCCTCTGTTGATCGTAACTCCATTCGTATGTGTTCTAGATACTTTTTTGTGAAAAGCTGAGTTATGCTCATAGTTCCCAATTTAATTCCATCATTTGCCCTTTCCCACGTTTCGTCAATTATTTTGTCAAACAATAAAAAACAGGAGCTCCCAGACAACACTTCACAGGCACAAACAAAACACTCAATTCAATTGTAGCCCCCACCATGAAGAAAAGGTTTCACTTTCTTTTGAATTTGCGTTTCATGTGAACGCGCCACTCCCCACTTCCCAACCAACTCTCATACAACAAATTTCAATTATTGTTCCACGCTTCAATATTCATATACCGGCCTCTTCTTACGATTAATTAGCGTAAGTCCGTCAGCTTAAAAAAGAAATTCCTCGCATTTGACTAATTAAAATCCAATGGAGAGCGAAACTATATGAAAGAAAATTACTCAAATTATACACTAAAAGTAGGAGAGAAGGAATGAAGAAAGATATAATCGAATAAATAAACTTTTCACGCATCAATAACTCCATGCACACCATGATAGTAGCTAGTATAACCAAAGTAACCCTCTCCAATAACACCCACCCTTTCATTCAAAAGTGTCCCACTCTCATATGTTTTATCTTCCATGCCCGGGTGTTTTGTCAAGAAATACGCACTCAACCGAGAGCGTAGTATGAAGCATAAGTGCCGATAAGCCCTTTAATATGACTTATTAGCTGTAGCCTAGCCCCTGGAAAGAACACTAGAGTTGGAGTACACCCCCACGTCTGAGTGGGTGGAGGTGATGATAAATTGGAAGGGAGGGTGTTGCCACGACTTTTCATTAATTGATTTAATTGCATTTTTTTTATGTAATTATACCTGCAAACGATAAATCGTGAGGGCGATGATGATTAAAGTTGGATACCGCCTGGATTCGTCTTGAAAAACGACGACGCGGAATAGTTTACTTAGATAAAGATTGATTACTCCATTGGGAAAGTTGGTCAGTCGTCGTTGGGGTTGTCTTATCTAGGAGGAGGTTTGTTGTTTGTCTTCAATAACAGAAAAAAAAATTGTTTGAAATATATACACCTCCGGGGATAGACATCAAACCCATCAATCATTTCCATTTTATAGTCATTTGGGGGAAAATAAAATACACGACGAAGAACAGTCAATCTAATCCGCCCCTAGGGGTATATTACTTAAACGTTCTCCAGTTGACTGTGACAATATTGAGAAAGGAAAAAGTTGTTCTTGCTATAAATTGCGATTCTTGTATAGCCCCTAAGTAAACACTGGATAAAGTTTCTGGGGGAAACTTTAAGAGCGCGGAGCATGTGTATTCAAAAGTTTCGATACAACTGTCAAGGAGAATTTAATTCCTAAAGTTTTGCAGTTTTAAAAAGTTTCACGAAGTACTAGTATGCTTTTATGTTGAAGAGTTGATTAGATTCTTCAAATGGATGAATGTGAATTTTCATTTGACATGACTGTGGAACTTGCAGAGTGGGAAATGAGCCAAGAGAGAGGCAGTAGTTGGATGTTTTAAAGTCCTGCCAGCTTAAACTGAGATAGAGCTAGATCGTTGGGAAGACATGTAAAGAAATTTATAAATTTCTCTAGCAAAAGATCGAAAGCAAAATTATTAATTTTTCTACCAGTACTCTATCAGGGTTACCGTGAATAAAATTTCCCTCGGAATTTTTCCCCCGAACAAAAATTCGGTACCTTAAAAATAGAGGAAATATATCCGTGGAAAATAAATAGGTATCATGAATTACAATTCAGGAGCATTTTCAATGCAATCGCGATACTTAATTTTTCCCCGATGAATTTTTTCCCTATTTTTGAAGATACTTAATTTTTGTTCGGGGGAAAATTCCGAGGGAAAATTTATTCGCGATAACCCTGTATGAGTTCATACACTTAAATTATTCTTAATGACTTGCCTATTATGCACTTGTATACCTATAAAGAATGGAATTCATTAAGAAAAATCTGCTACTTAAAATTAATTAAGGAGTTTTCTGCGAAAAAGGGGTGTTGCACTTTCTGTGCTCGCTATTGCAGATCATTAAAGATCATTAACCAATGCGCTGTGAGTCAAGTGGTGGGTATATATTTGGTTTCGTGACTTGTGTGTTTTGATTTGTAGTTGAACTAGCTCTCAGAAAGGATCAAATTCTCGAAGCCTTCGCACTCAAATTAACAAGGATACCTGTGGTCTTAGCTCTTTGCAATACGATGAACAAACAGAACAATGTAAGTAAATATTCAGTGCAACATAAGGAACTTGACATGTAAATGTTTTCATTCATTCCAGACACGATTGCCTGCACAGGTGAACAAGGTGCTCTATGTGAGGAATCTTCCATACAAAATCACCGTGGACGAGATGTATGATATATTCGGAAAATTCGGACCCATCCGACAAATTCGACTGTAAGTAGTGTGCAATGAAATGAAATACTTGAATCATGCTAATAACTCAATTTTAGTGGCAACACACCTGCGATGCGCGGCACAGCCTTTGTTGTATACGAGAACATTTTCGATGCAAAGAAGGCCTGTGAACACTTGTCTGGATTCAATGTTTGCAATCGCTATTTGGTTGTGCTGTACTACCAACCAACAAAGTCGTTTAGTCGTCTAGACGTGGACAAGAAGCAGGAGGAGCTGAACAACGTCAAAGCTAAATACGATCTGAGAACTGAAGTACCCTAACGTGTTACGCATGTACTAATGCACCCATCACTTCCATCATCACCTCATCTATCATTGTCATAAAATAACAAGAAAAGTAAAATAAATAAAAAATTAAAAAAAATAACTTGAGGTCTTTAATTTCGAAGAGGTTTTGTCGTTTGCTGATTGTTACGCAGTTCCCAGAGTTGCTGGGAAGAGCAAAACTTCTGATGTAGACATCGGCAATTCATTGGCGATTGGCGATCATTCCGATTGATCTAAAATTGGGAGGCCTGCCGATATTTTCTGAGGTCAAATAGGCGAACCCCACAGGCGGATCAGTATAAATGCAGGGAAGTGAGAGGGTTATGATCATATCTGTGACGATATAGTGAAGGTGCCTTCCGTGGGTCGACCTTTCCTGTGAGCATATTGTAGTTGCAAAAATACATGCGATTCAGTCGTAAATTTTTTTTTTACTAATTGGGGTTTGAAATCAAGGCGAACCCCACAGGCGGATAAGTAGAAATGCGGTGAAGTGTGAGAGTTATGATCCCTTCTTTTCGGATCATAACCTCGCCGAAATAAGAAAACGAAGAAGACTCTGGTCTGATGTAGGAAGAATTTGTAAGCCAGATGGAATGAACTGTCTACAGTTTGGTTGGTTAGTTTGAAACGGCCATCGATGAGGATGTACTTAGACTAGAGATATGTCCATTGCACTGCCGCTGTGTAAGGTGGGTGGTTCGCCCTCTTACTCTTGGAACCATTTACGTCTCTGCATGAAGAAGTTAATTTTATCCGTTTAGGCGTTGCATAGATCATTCAGACCGTTGAAAAAATATTCAGCCAGGGTACTTACTTACTTAGGTAGCGCTACAGTTCGGGGTGAACTGGGCCTCAACCAACAAGCCTCTCCATTTAGCTCGGTCTTTAGCTAATTGCCTCCAGTTGCGCACTCCAAGTTGGTCGAGGTCCCCTTGAACTTGTGCGCGCCACCTACGGCGATGATTCCCTCTACTGCGTCGTCCCTCGGGATTAGATTCGAAGACTCTGCGGGCCGGAGCGTTAGTGTCCATTCGCTCTACATGTCCTAGCCATCTCAGACGTCCAATACGCAGTTTTTTTGACTAGGTCGATGTCGCTGTACAGCTCGTATAATTGGCTAGTATCCGTTGTTGATACTGTATTAATCGCTAGCCAGTTGACCTGAAACTTTTGCAATAGTTTGGAAGGTTAAAGGAGAAGTTGATATCCAGGCCTTTCGAGAAGACTCCGGCACCGACTCCGTCCTTGGGAACTGCTCCAACGTCCGTAAAAATTTACAGCTATTCGTTGTACAGAACATCGCGTTGCGCTCACTCTCTTGTCCGGTATTGAGTGCCTATAGCCCATATTGAAGTTGTGCTCAGTGGACAGGTGGTCATTGACTTTGAGAAGATGACGGTGCATCGATAGCACTTTGGCGTGCCCCGTATGTTGCTCACTCTCATCGCTGAGTTAATAGCCAATTGTTTGCTGACGACAGTATAATTTGCCAAATTTGGGAAGTCGTTCAGTGGTAAACAAAAAAACATTAAGGTTAACTTCAAATCTTATGTGTTTGAGTCAGAGTATACTTAACGTCAACCGTGGACTTATACTGACTGAAGCTTCATTCATATACATACGACTGTATTTTTACATCAATTCTGAAGAAGAAACTGATGTTTCTCACAGTCACATGGGTAGAAAGTGGATTTCATTGGCATATCTGCAAAAAGAATGAAGCTCGTTGTATAGTAATGTGGGTATACACTTTTGCCTTTTAGTTTAAACCAAACAACAGAGCCGCAAGTTATGCAAGGTCACTGGAGTTCTAGTCGATGAGAGTTAGAGCACTTCCTTCAGTCCAACTGCTTTGATGAACCGGAGTTTATGAAGTGGATTCAGTGAAGGTAGGTCCGCGTCTAGTAAAAAATAGGCTTTCTTGTGATGGCTTCTTCTGTGAATTAATCCTTCGCATTTCACAAAACGGTGTGCTGGGGTTTCTTTAGTACTGTGTCGAATCTTTTCTATATCCAGTTTCCTTAGATGCTCCTTGAGACTACAGTGACCCGTTAGAATGCCTGGCAGGATGTTGATTCTTGCTAACGCTTAGGTACGTTATTGTTGTAGTTCCCCAGAATCTTCGGCCTGTTTCAGTTCTTGGATATCATCCCAATTCTTGACCCATTTGCTCACTTCTCTGCTCGGTTCTTCCCATAGAAGCTTTCGTTCCAAAGAAGTTTTTGAGCTAAGTAAGACATTCCCATACAGTTTAGATCTGATCTCGTGTAAGTTCTCCGCCTTGATTGCTGCGTGGCTATCTGACACCATTGCAATGTCTTCCCGGCGATATTTTCTGTCGAGATTGAATTGGGCGCATTTTTCGATCATGTGTACCTGTGCTTGGAATACACTGTAGGGAGAAGCTTCCAGAGATTTAGAGTCTATATATTCTTGGGCCCGTTCACTTCCTGTGGATGTTTTGGATCCGTTCGTGTACCAAGTGACTCCGTAGTTTATGCAAATGTTTTCCATTTCATATCATATTGAAAGTCTGATATTGCAATAATATTTTGTCAACCAATTCACACTCGATCGTTCGCAGAGTTGTGTTAATTGGATTAAAAGGCTGCCCTAAATTCCACAGCTAAGTAATTTTTCGAAGACCCGGGCAGAGCAAATTTAATTCAAGAAATCAAGCGCAAATTTTGTGTGAGCTAAGCACTTGTTAACTACTTAAGTTTCTTAAGGTCACAGGTTCCAATTTAAGCTTTTATGAGCAGTAATAAAAAGCTGATGTCTTCATTGTATGAATCTGATTATAAAATGAAATTAAGTTGAAATTAAATCACCGGCTTAGCTTGAAAACATTTAAAACTCTGTCGGTACAAACCAGAGTATATCCATTCAGTAGGGACACTCTCCACGTTTTCTTTATCAGTGCTTATCAGTAAATCACACAGGCACTAGAAGTAGACAGATATAAGAAGTGTTGTAGAGAGAGAGAGATAGATAGAGGATGTGTCTCTTTTCAGAAAATGGCACAAGATGCCCCATTAAAAAAAAGGCAAACATTTATTTTTTCATACCTTTTTTTTTTTTTTATTAAAAATTACAATTATATACTCGTATGTGTTACGCTGAGATATTTTTGTTTGTTGTTGGCTTTTTTCATAGTTCTATTTTTTAATGATATGATACACTCGAACACGTACATACAATTTTGTAAGAAATTCTTTGTTTTGAGTTATGCAGCAAAAGTAATCAAATTCGTACATTTTCAATTCAAAATTATTTAAGAAGTACATATTGGGATAACGAGAAATAAACTATAGCTCCAGAGTCTGTAATGCATTTAAAAATTCTTGAGACGGATGTGCTAAATGTGCACCTTCATATTCCTTACAATCTGTAAATAAGGAGGAAACACTAGGTTGCTGACTTAATTCCAACTCACACTTATGTTTTTGTCGGTATTTTTTTTAAATGTAGCCTGCAAAATAGTAAAAGGCATTTTCACTAGCGAAATCAACAGTTTTAATAGTCAGTTTCGGTTTTGAAAAAGTCAATCACTTTTTCCTTCTTTTTTGTTGGTGATGATTTGTTTTTCTTCTTCAAGCCAGGCCTCTTCTGAATTTTGGCATCTAGCTGGTCAAGAAGGTTGTAGTAATTTTCGCCCGTATTTGTTCCGCCTTTCTCAAGGTAATCAATTAACAGGATCCCTTTCGCATCCCAAAACACACTGGCCATGACCTTTCCGGCAGATGCGATCGACTTCGCTTTCTTTGGCGCTGAACAACCTGCTTTCACCCACTGCTTCGACTGCTGTTTCGTTTCTGGCGTGTAGTGGTGGACCCATGTCTCATCCATGGTGACAAATCGCCGCACAAAATCAGTCGGATCCCTATTGAAGCGGTCCAAAGATTGCCGCGAAAATTGTGCGTTTGCGCATTTGCTTATGATCAGCATTCAGCAAATGCGGCACCCATCTTGCGCAGAGCTTTCGCATCCCTAAGTTTTTGTGCAAGATGTTTCGCACCCTCTCTTCCGATATACACACAGCCTCAGCTATCTTACTCACCTTCACTCGCTTATCGTCCAACACGATATCATGCACTTTTTCGATGGTTTCAGGTCTGGTTGCGGTCCTACACGTGGGTCATCTTCGAGGGACGTGCGACCACGTTTAAAATCAGCTGCCCACTTTTTAACGGTTGACATGGAAGGAGCAGAGTCCCCTTAAACTTTTGTCAACTTTGGATGAATTTCCTTAGGGGTTAACCCATCCAAAACGAAGAATTTTTTGACCGCACGATATTCAAGTTTATCCATTTTAACGAAAAACACTGAAGACGTCTACTGCAAAAATGCGTGTAAACAAACTACTTGAGAGAACAAGTTGAAACTTGTCATACGAACTAAGGAGAAGTGCACCCAGGCAGGAAACATAAATGTTTGCTGATTGGAACGCTATATCTGCGTCAGGCCGAGAACTTTTCACCTTGCCCCCGTACATCAGCAAAAAAGCGAAAGCAATACCAACCCCAGCCTAATTACAAAACCAGTGTGATCAGTTACCATGAAAACTATCAATTAAGAAGTAAAATTGTTTTTTTTATTACTAGGCCGAACACTGGATTGCATTATTTTTATGGAGGTCAAATTATAAAATAAACATATATTATCATATTTTACATTGAAGGGTGAAAAAAAAAAAAATCATAAAACCATTTTCAACAAAGCAAGCCAGGTCACATTGCCCAAACTTAAAACATCCACACACCGATGATCAAGTCGATACGCCTTTAAAAAAGCATTATGAAAAAACCCACACTCATTAGTCTTACACAACACGGCGCAAGTAGTGGTACGGGCAAAATCTGTTGTGTACCGTTTTTTTCACAAGTGGTCATTGTATAAGGGTCGAAATGTATCATTTTGACCTTCTTTCGCTTATTCAGGGTTATCGTGAAGAAATTTTCACTCGGCATTTTTCCCCTGAACAAAAATTAGGTATCTTCAAAAAAGAGGAAATAATTCCGCGGAAAAGAAATAGGTATCATGAATGACAATTCAGGAGAACTTCAACGCAATAGCGATATTTAACTTCTCCCCCATGATTTTTTTCCCTATTTTTGGAGGTACCTAATTTTTGTTCGGGGGAAACATTCCGAGGGAAAATTTATTCGCGATAACCCTGATTGTAAATTTTTTATCAGTTTTGCTTTATAATATAGGCAATGTATATGTGTGAATTTCTATCCCCATATATTGATTTTTTTAACAATCCTGTCCCACAACACGCAGTGTTACAATCAGTATGTTATTACGAAAGGCATCCTTCCTATTTCGATGGGGGAGTCTACAACATCATATGACTCCGAAGCGGGCATTCGAAAGGAGATCCACTAACAGATTCCTGAGAGGTCACCAGTAGACACAAACTGGTCTTCAGCCTTAGCTGTTCCAAATTGAAAGCTTGGCTCTGAAGTTTAGCGGAAAGCTCTAGGAATAAATTGTTTCTTTAGGTAAAAAACGATTGTATTGGCCAATATCTAGGTTGTAAGTATCATCCTTGAAAACGATTTCGTTGGAAGGGCAGTCACAGTATACATTGACACTCATGCAGCCGTTAAGGCTCTGGATTCTCTGGTAATTAGATCAAGGCTGTTAATAATCTATAAAAAGCGAACTTGGTGGTGATACCAATATATGCTGGAACTACTCGTATATAGCCAGTCAATAACAAAAAAAAAAAAACTTCTTTCTCTGGTAAAGCTTACTTGAAATGACGCACGAGCCCGTCTCTAGCATCATTACTGGAGACTGCGCCATTAATATTCAGGGGAACGCTCTGTGAATTTCCTGCCCTCACTGGCAAAGAATGAGGAATCTTCGCAGTTACTTCTTCAGGCAGCTGGAGAACTTTCTATATATTGAGATGAAGTACCTCTTGAGATTCATGTCTTGATCAAGGTGGTTCTGAATCAGCAGTTATCTTATTATTGGTTCCCGGAGAAATAAAAAATTAACATCACGGATCAGTATTAAAACAACGCATATTAAATTAAGACAAATGTTTTTATTTATTTTTCTTACTGAAGTGGGAATTGCTAGAAACTACCACCATTCGCAAAAGCAAATAATGCACTCAAACTGAGATAAAATCAGATGTATATACATACATATATGTTAATCGTCTTGTGAACCTTTTTATTGCATAATTCTTACATAATTATCATGTTAATATACATGTCTTAAAAAATTTAGTGTGAGCAATAAAAGCCATTCGAATGACTTTTTTTTTTTTTTAACTTACATACTTCACTTTTATTACCATTGCTCAGCCTCGATTTAATAGAGCGTTGATTAGTCTGTGTTATTCTGCAGATGCCTGGCATGTCAGTAAAAGTTTTTATCGCATAAGTAGTTTTTAAGTGAAAGATTAATATAAATACAAAGATACAAACTTTTCTTAATAGTTTTATAATGGTTCGACCATCTGTTGGTTACTTTTTGAAATTACTATTGAAACTACACTATTCAATGAGAGTTATTGTGAATAAATTTTGCCTCGGAAACTTTCCACCGAACAAAAATTAGGTATCTTAAAAAAAGAGGAAATAATTATGCAGAAAATAAATAAGTATCATAAATCATTTTCAACGAAATCGCGATATGTACTTAATTTTTCCCCGATAATTTTTTTTTCTATCTTTGAAGATACCTAATTTTTGTTTGGGGGAAAAATTCGGAGGGAAAATTTATTTGTGATAACCCTGACTATTTTTCAATGATGGTTGCTTTATAGAGTACACTTTCCGATTATTTATAGAAAATAATTTTCCAATGGCTGCCGCTGCTGGCTTGGTAGTAGCCCATCCTGTCAACCCAATTTTGCAGTACATTCGATTGTTTTTGGTTCTATTCCATGAATACCTTGATGGATGTTTTCTTTAAGTGCGTCAATTGTTTGCGGATCGTTGGAGTAACAATGATCCTTATCCGTTTCCCCTTAAAAAAAAGGCCAATGGCGTCAAATCGCAGCAACGCGATAACCAAGGCACGTCTTCAAAATTGGCGACAACACGGTGCAAAATCCTGCATAAACCAAAGCCCGCCCAAGTTCAAATCGTCCAATTGGGGTCACAAAATTATCCGCTTTCCACTACTCCAAAACCCACTCTTATCAAATAGTCAGCTTTTGAGCTTTCTCTACGACTACGTGTGGATTTTCTGAGCCCTAAATCCTACAGTATTGCTTGTTCATATAGCATCCAAGATGAAAATGAGCTTCGTCTGAAAGGATGATTTTGCGACCAAAATCGACGTAATTTTCCAAATCATTTAAGACCCACACAGCATTAAAGCCACCGACTGGCTAGCGTCTAATACACTATCAATACCAGATATTGCTATCCACGTCGATAGTCAGGCAGCCATCAAATCCCTCGTATCCAGCACTACGAGATCTAAATCAGTGAAAGACTGCCGCGTATCTCTTAATGAGATAGCTGGTTAGTACAACCTCATCCTTTGCTGGGTACCAGGTCACTGTGACATACCGGGGATTTGTTCAGCTGACGAACTGGCTCGACAAGCCTCTCTGGTGCAAACAGCATAAGCATTATCGACTTCGAGGCGCCAACGTCTTATGTTAAGTACCTTATTCAAACCGACGACGCGGAGAAAGTGGCCAATCTCCGATGGCAACATCTAGGCCAATGCAACACCGCCAGACAGTTTTGGCCAACACTTTACAAATCTAGGTACATCGGGCTCTTGAAACACAAGAGAGGAACCCTCTCCAAACCCTCAGCAAACGTTCTCACCGGACACTGCGCCATAGGAAGACATGCCCAAATTCTATGCATGCCCTACAACGATTTCTGCAGAAGCTGTAGGGATGAAAAGACCATTAGTCACTTCTTATGCACTTGTCCTGCGCTCGCTAACATTAGGAAGGCCACCCTGGGTGAATACTTTTTCAACGATCTAGATGATCTCAGCAACGCCTGTACGGCACAAATGAACGCATTCATACAACGGGGCAAATGGTTCCTAGAGTAAGAGGGTGACCCACCCACCTTACACATCGGCAGTACAATGGACCTACTTCTGGTCTAAGTGCATCTTCATCGAGGTCCGATCCTAACCAACCAATCAACCAAGACACACACAAAACTGGTAACGATGCGGATGGTCATTTTGCTTCATCGCTCGAATTACTTGAACTTGCACACAAATAATCCGAGGTCTTTATGCAATATTCACCTCAGAGACGAGTTGAGGTTCTTGGGTTTTGTTCTTACACACACTTTGGGTAACACTCTTTCAATTCTTTCGTCTGTGCGCATTGGGCGTTGGAAAGGATAGATAGATAGAGTGTGAAAGATTTGGTGTAGTGGCTTAAAGCTCAGTTGTTTATGCTTCAGAGAAACTCCGGGGGTGGCGTCTAGATAACTGGGGACATTTTTTGTCTTTTGCTTCTGATTCACAGTATTTTTTTTTCTCGGTGTTTAGCCGAGAACTGGGTTAAGGCTCTTGATAAACCTCAAGAGAGCTTCAGGCTCAATGTTCCAAATGTCTGAGGGGATCAGTAAAGCCAGCCTGAGGTGGAGAAGTTTTTTTCTTGTGGCCATGGGGCATTCACAAAGAATATGTTTTGCCGTCTTTTTTTTCACATAGCCGGCATATGGTCTGTGCAATGACCAGTCAAGTAGCCTGTTAAGGTCCTTAAGTCTGCTTTGTTGAGCTCAAGTAGCTTCTAAGCCTTGCAACCGTTGAGGTTAATTAATTTTGTTTGCTTGTCTTAGGCCTAGTTCTCTGCATGGCAATAAGCTTCCCATTGTTTTATTTTGACGTTTGTGCTACTCTGTGTCACTCCAAAATAGTGTTCAGGACCGACTAGTGGGTGGCTGGCGCCTCTTTTCACTAAGCAGTCCGCACGTTCATTGCCCTCGAAGCCTTCGTGTCCTGGTATCCAGACCACAGTGACGGTGTTTTTTGATGCGAGATCTTCGAGTAGGTTGAGACAGTCCCACACAAGTTTGGATCCTACCGTGTAGGATTTCAAAGCTATAAGTACTGCCTGGCTGTCCGGGAAGATGTAAATATGCGTGCCCTCGACTCATCTTCGCAAGCATTCTCGTACACAAAGTTCGATTTCATGGACTTCCGCTTAAAAAACCGTTGGCGATTTCCCCAAGCGCTGTTGCACGTTGGAACCTGGTTCCATAAACCCCTGCGCCAGTGCTACCGTTTTCCAATTTGGAACCATCTGTGTACCAAGTTTGAGAGTTTGGTAAGACTACAAGCACTTTATTCCTCCATGTATGGGGGTAACCTATGACCACATTGAATTTTCTAGAGAACCGGTGTTTCTTGAGCATGTTATCTGGGATTTTAAGAATAGGGTCGTTTTGAATGTACTCTACAATCTTCAGATGGCCTGTAAAGTTGCCGATTTTAAGGTCCGAAATCTTGGACAGCCGAAGAGCACTCAATATAGCTTCTTTTTGCAATGCATGGATAATCTTAGCTTCCATAAATTTGCTAATTACATCCCATTGATTTTAATTTCATGAGGCCTCTGTCTAACAGTGGATAGAATTTGTATCCTTCGATTTTCAGCACAGGCTGTGTTCTTCATAGGATCTAGTTGGTTAAACATTACACGAAATGGCAAACCATATTTCGGATGAGCGGGTTTATTCCTACACTATTTTTGAACTAATGATAGTAATATCAGATTTATTTAAAAAAAATTTCTTTATGCACATTTTGTATCATACATTACAAATATCCAAAAAATAATTCAAATTTTTTCTTATTTTTTCAGGTAAGGGTTGCTTTGTACTAATAAATAATCGTGAGTAACTACCATAGTTTGTATACATATTTGGTTGACAATGATGCTAAAAAGTCTTAACACTTTGTTTGCTTTAAGTACGTTGAGCACGGTATTGATCTTATTATTCCTTCCTGGTATTTTGGAAATTAAAAATTGTTAAGCATTGCAGATATTTTTGTCAGACTGACACGAGATTCTTCAACTGCTGCAGCAGCATTTATTCCTTGTCAAAGAGTATCATTCAATAATGTCAGCGCATGTGTCTATAGTTGGTTATTATGTAGGCATCAAAGGGAGGAAAATAACCATCCTCCATTTCCAAAAGAAGACTACTCCATTTTGGAGCTTTTTTTTTATAATTTGCGCACACTCAAGAGGTTATGATTATGAATACCCTTAACATGTTTACACACAGTGCGGGTGTTGGAAAGGATAGATAGCGCGAAAGAGAGAAAAATTTGGTGCAGTGGTTTGAAGTTGAGTTGTTTATCCTTCAGAGAAACTCCTGGGGTGGCGTCCAGATAACTGGGGAGTTCTTTGTTATCTTTTTTGTTTTTGCTTCTGATTCACAGTATTTTTTTCCCGCTAACCGATGTCATAGACAAATCATCATCAACAGAGCGAAAAAAATTTCCAGCCATATGACCAAGCTACCGCCTTCGGAGCGGTATTCACACAAGCTTTCGCAATTGATCAGACTGACTTTATATATTTCATGAGAAGTAAATAAATGCTTGCTGACATCAAGATTTAAATCCTGAACCATTGCCGTGGCACTTGACGACGTTACCACTACACCATTGCCACCCCTTTCAATAACCTTCTCTTAAATAACCTCGGCGACCTGATGAACACAGACCTAAGAAATATTCTTGGCTTTATAAAAACTCCGACTCCTTTTACTAATTATAAAAGTAATTAAGCAGCTGATCAGTATCAGATTCAGTGGTATCGCAATGTACCTTTTCTGGTCTAAGTGCTTCTGTCACTTGGTAGACACAGCCTCTCTAACCTAACCTAAGAGTATTTGAACTCCTTGAAGGCGATTATGCAATAAAAAGCTACGAATATATCTGTAAAATAAGTCCAGGAAAATACAAATTTATGAAACCTGTGTCTTCTTCTTAAGTCTCTTGCTCCTTAAGAGTATATTTGCTACATTCATTTTTCTCTTGTCAATGGTTGCATTGCAATGGAATTGAAAAAAAAAAAATAGATCTTGCTATTCCGCCCTGAGTCTGTCTGCATGTTCTGTATATTCAAATTTAGTTCAAAAGCTCAAAACTGGAGGTTTTGTTTGGCGAACAAGAATAAGAAAAATTAGGTCAGTGTTAGTAATTGCTTTACTATGCTGTCTCGATGTGTTGTGTTCAATCCCCAGCAGAGAACAGCAATCATTAGCCACGCGAGCATAAAAAGGAAAACGCAGAACATCGAAGGCTTTCCAACCACTGCACGAAGGAAAGGTTGCTGCCTGATAATACAGTGGACCGGAGAGTGTGAATGCTCTGAGATTTGGGCTTACTTTTATAAATAATATATTGTAGCATCGGCTCAAAGTACTGCATGGTTTGTGTACCAAACTTAAACACTGTGTTCCAAACTGTAAGCGACGCCATCTATTTGCCAAACCAGCTAGCGGCAAATATATCCACCAAACCGGATGTGCCAATGTTGCACAATTACCACACAATGTTCCAATTATTCATAATCATCAATTCACCACCCCTAGTGACATCTAGCATGTTCTAGAACTCTTGCATTTTGTATAAATGCACATACCACAACCACCGTTGGTACAGTTGTTAATAAAGTGAATATGTACAGCGATTGAAAGAGAGACTCCATCAAGTGATGAAAATAAGCGACATTGTGATTGAAAGCACATCTGTAAAGACAGTTTAATTTGAAATAAATAAAGAATAAAGTGATTGCATATTGTGTTAAAATAAAGTTGGTAATTGATAATAAATAAACGGTTGAAATGCACGAAAGACAGTTTTATTTAAACGAACCCCAGCAAGAATATTATAATTTACATAAATATAAATACTGTCCCTGACTATTGTCCGTAATAGTCAGAAATTCCCGGCTTTTTTTTTTTTTTTATGTTTTTTCGACATACTCCGGCCAATTTATCTGCTTTTTCATATTCGGTAGAGTCATTATAGGTTGCCACCCAAATATTTTTAACGCCAGAGTTAAGCTATTTTCGCTTTAAACGAACAGCTGCCAGGCCCTTAATAATTCTTTGACTTTGTAAGGAGTTATCCTCTTGAGATATACATATGTATGTATGTATGTCCAAGATTCTCGTTCTTTGGGCGGCTTCTACAACAGTCAATGTGTCTGCTCAGGTGACACATAAAGGTGAGTAGTTACTCTGAGTAGACACCTGTTCCAGTGCCTTATTTCTTTTTCTATCCAATCACCTGATTTCTGGTTTCTTGAAGGCGTACCGCACATTTTCCGGTGGATTCTTTTATACGTATGTAGATGCTGGCTTACAGCATTATGCGGAACAACCGAAGGTAGAGTCCTGTCACCTCTTCTGCGAAAAAAAAAAAAAAAAAAAAAAAACAAACAAAAAACAACAATATTTGGCGCAACAGCTCACAACCATGTTGTGTGCGTTATATTTTTTCACACGAATGGAAGGGACCTACAGTTTAATGCAGAATCCGAACGGCGATTTGAAAAGCTTTTTCGTGACAACAATACTCTCGGATGTTTGTCAGACGCTCGCGAGAGGTAAGACCGTGAAAAAACTTTTTGGTATTTTCTGGGATTCGAACTTGGAACCTTATGCGTAGTGATCCGACACACTAACCACTTACGCCACGGCGCCCACGGTGCCCTCTTCTGTGGAATCTGGTAAATGAGGTACGAGTACAAGTGGACCTGGATAGATCAGGTTGTAGAGTAATTGTCTATACTGATGACATTGCTATGCTGTCTCTGGCAAACACCCAGACACTCTCAGGGAAATCCTCCAATATGCTCTCTTTCGGCTTAGCAGATGGGCTTCCAACTGTGGACTGGGGGGTTAACCCTTATAAAACAAAACTCGTTCTCTTCACGAGAAAATATAAAATTCCCCTCATAGACTCTCTTACGATAAATAGCACCAGTCTCACCTTCAATGAAAATGTAAAATACTTGAGTCTTAGTTTGGACAGAAAACTAAACTGGAAAGCAAATCAAATAGAACGCGTAAGGAAAGCCAACTTAGCTCTCCATTCCTGTAAAAAGACTAAAGGTAGGACCTGGGGTATGACACCTCAAATCGCTCGCTGGCTGTACGTGTCCGTTGTTTATGGTGTGATCGTATGGTGGCCTGCTTTTGATAGGGCTGTCCACATCACTCAACTAGCTAAGGTGCAAGGATCTACATACATGCATATGCATCAGTGGTGCACTGAGAACTACTCCCACTTGACATTTAGTTCCATCTGCTGCCTTTAGAAATTTTTAGCAAACGGATTGCTGCAAGTGCGGCCATCCGTCTAAAAGCTTCCTCACAGTGGTCAGTTATCATATTGGCCACTCCTCGATCCTTGATCTTCTCAACTTCACCTATGAAAGTAAACTACACCCCGCCGAAACTGAGATTTAATCGAAACTTCCGTACGTGTATCCCTGAATGGGACAACTCTCCCCCTGTTGATGATAGTTCGGTTTATAGATGGCTCTAAGACCGAAAGTGGGGTGGGTGGTGGTGTTTTCTCCGAAAAGCTCAACCTGAGCATGTCGTTCCGCTTCCCTGATCATTGTAGTGTTCTTCAGGCGGGAATCATGGCGATTAAGGAAGCTCTATTCTGGGTAAAATGTAATGTACAATAGTATCTGTCAGAGATATTAGCATTTTCACTGACAGTCAAGCGGCAATCAAGTCCCTGGAACCGTGCTCCTTCACTTCAAAGGCCGCCTTAAATTGCCGTTTATCTCTTGAGAAGATCACAGAGCAGTTCAATATTCACTTATGCTCGGTGCCAGGCCACAGGAACATTCCAGGAAACTGCAGGGCGAACGAGCTCGCCAAACAGGGTATAACTCTAAGGATTCTGCCTGATATGTTAGCCTTAGGTATGCCCCCGCAATACTGCTGATGAGATAGAAACAATTTTACACTTCCTCTGCAAGTGTCCGGCTTTAGGCAAGGCCAGACAGCGCACCTTAGGTAAACTCTTTTTCGACAACCTTATAGAGCTAGCGGAGATTAGCATTGGGGATATTATCACCTTCCTCAATGTAACGGGGTGGATTTGAATAATCCTTACCCCCTTTTTCTTCTTCTTTTCCCTAGTAGTTAAGGTCCTTGTTACATCCGTTTAGGTCAATTCAGTTGTGGTAATAAAACGGCGCTTCTGCGCTAATTAAGTGTCGGCATGGTTTGCTGACACAACCACTCGTACCTACCTACCTACCATGCCCCCGCTACATGTAAGCTGAACGCTATTAGCAAGATTGACTACAGATGGGAGAACGGCTCAACGTGTCACATTTCGAGACAAATCTTGCCTTAGATGAACCAGAAACTTAGCGCCGAGTTGGTTAAGCTAAAGCGATCTTAGGTCGTTGTTCTCACTCTGTTTTATAGCCAAAAGACTTGGCCTCTTCTTCAACGACTTCTACTGGAGATGTAGGGACGAGGAGGTGGAGGAAACCATCCTTCACCTTGTATGCACATGTTCAGCCCTATCGCGTAAGGGAATGCTCTATCTAGGGGCCCACTTCCTTGATGATCTCGGCGAGTTGGCGTCCTTAAGTGTCATGAGTATCCATCGCTTTATCAAAAGCTCCGGTTGGTTTGATTAGCCCCTGAGTGGTCTATTGGTAGATCTATGGAATCACAGTGGACCTTTACTGGTCTAAGGGTCTAAGTGTGACAGCCAACCTAACCTACTCTGAGTAGACATCCGTTCCAGTGCCCTATTTGATTTTCTATCCAATCACTTGATTTCCGGTGAATTCTTTTATACGTATGTAGGTGCTGATGGCATGGAAGGCGAACCCCACAGGCGGATCAGTAGAAATGCGGTGAAGTGGGAGGGTTGTGATCCCTTGTTTTCGGATCATAGCCTCGCTGATAAAAGGAAGAAGAAAAAGGTGCTGATGGCATCAGGCATGTGCGTTAGGTTACGATTACGTCTTAATGCAGCCAGTGCCTACTTAAGATCTGGGTTACCAATGTGGATCCTATTGTACATGTGAAGTGCCGATGTGATAAGACGAGAAGAGTAAAAAGGCTGAAATGACGACCCTTTAATTTTCATACATTTCTATCTAGGTATAAAGAGACTTGTAATGTGGACCATCTTTAATTCTTGGTTCGAGTGAATTCATGTAATGTTCACATTAAAAAGAAGTAACTAAACTTCATAACTACTTGACGGAAATTCGTTTATGCTACTCCATTTCAAAAACGAATTAAAACAAAGCTGTTTACACAACCCTTACTTACCCAATTACAATTTAAACTCACTGCAGCTGTTACCTGACCTTTGTGATACTTATACCAACACACCCTCTTCATAATTAGGAAATTCTGACGAATAAACAGACAAACAGCCTCAATTCTTAAACTGACTCTGGCAATATTTATATTGCATAACCTTCATCGTCCATTTCCTGTATAAAAATAAATCATTCTTCCAAAGGTCCTCCGAGCCAACTGAGTACATACAGTATTATACCCTTAACATTGACTGACACCACATCTAGAAACAACCACCAATCCCCCCGTAATTTAGGCTATGGAACAGATTTTCGAAACAGCTTTTAACATTGACACGACAAACGGAATTCATTCGCCATTAACAAAACAATTAACTCGTTCGTTTAACCTAATTTCAATCTGTTACTCTCTTGTTGTCACAGAGTGACGTATTTTCTTGTTTTCAGTTACACCTACAATTTCTAGGCCTCTACACCTACATACATATACCCATCTGACTCTTTTCCTCCTTTGACGATTTAAGTGAACTTTCGTAACTCCATTACTCTCGCAAAAAGAGGCAATTTTACGCACGTACGCAATCGAAGCCACGCATAACAGAGCCTCGGCTGTAACATACGCACGTTTCGTTCCGTTTCGTGTTACACAAAAGTGATTTTTTTTTTTTGAAAACCCTTTCCACACACATACAACAACTCCCCTTTAGTTCATTAAATTACAAATCAATCGATTGCGTGCAAATTTTACCAATGACTCTTCAAAAAAAAGTACATTTTCCCGTATATGGTGTATACATATAACGTGTTTTTTTTTAGGTAATCGCACTCGAATTTCCATGTAATTGCACTTTTGTTTCAAATTTCCAAACACTGCCGCCGACAAATGGAAAAGTTAACTTTCAAGCGGTGACAGTGGTTGCTGGAGGCACAAGCCCCAGTTACAGCCACATTACTCCTCCTTCTCCTTCGTCCAAAGCCCATACTTGTTACGAAACACTGAAAAAAAAAAAACAGAAACGTATTCGTATTTCATGGTGTAAATGGGTGGAAACCCCGCTCCATATGGCGGAGGTGGTGTCAGTAAACATGGAGGAGGCTTCCAGCAAAATGTCATAAATACAAATTGTTTGTGCATGTGAGTGTGGTAAGTTAGCTTTACAGTTAACAACCGGCTTCATGTTAAAAAAAAATGTCTAAAGAGCCGTTAAAAACCAACTGAATTTTTTTCCGTCTCTTCTCCGTTTTTGTTGTTTTTTGTTCTTGCTATGGTAAACGATGGTAACGTCAGCTGTTTTGCCTAAGGGAACTGTCATTTGAAATGGGTTTTCAATTCATTTATCCAAGAAGATGTAGTGAAGAAGAGAGAGCAAAAGAGATGAGGAGATGAGTGAGGGGGCGGAGAAGAAGCAGCTGATTCATTTGTACCGAAGTGGGCCATCACAGATTCACCATGTTGATTGGCACTTGCAATACAAATACAAATCGAAGCCAGGCAGCCAGCTAGCAGCAGACAGTCTCGGTGTGAACTTTGGCGCAACATAGAACCGGGGCAGACGGCGTGAATTCATCGTCATGCCTGGAAAGAGGTTAATGTTGACGCCATTTAAAGACATCGTCGTTGTCACTGTTGTTGTTTGCCATGATGTCACTGTCGGTGATGATGATTGTAATGGTGATGATCGTGATGACTTTGAGGTGACAGATGCTATTGGTTCAGTGATTTATGTGCGGTGAATGTGTGCATGTTTGCCTATGGCTTACGACTGCATCTCCGGAGGTCATTTTATTTACCAGTGAATGTTGAACATAAATTCAGACTTGACAACAGTTGATTACTATTAGATGAAGCAACTGCCAGCTAAGCTTTGAATATATGTAGCGATACTCTGGGGAGCTGACAGACCAATAACCTAGAAATGTTTAAGGAGTCTTTTAAAGTACACCCTGTGCCAGAAGAAAAAGCAGCAAGACTCAAATTTAATAGTTGTTTACCTCTGGGATCTAGCGAGCAGTCCTGTGCTTCATGCCTTTGTTTCTCTGCTTGAACTGAAGATTTGAAGTAAATACCTCAAACGGTGCCATTTGAGTAAATATAATGAACTTCATATCATGGGGGTGCAATAGCCACAAAATGTGTTTTTCTACGAGTTGAATCCTAAATAAGGGAGTGTTTACTGTCCGTGTTATGATAACCATAACTATAACGAAGAAAGTGTTTTTCTAGGCTCAGAAGGACTTAGAACTAGGCACCATTATTAGCAAGCAAAATATCATAAAGCTAATCGTACTAGCGTTAGTGACGCTACAGTCCGATATGAAACTGGGCCTCAACCAACAAGCCACTACTTTCAGATCGATCTATAATTGCCTTGAATTGCGCACTCCAAGTTGATTGAGGTCCCCTTGTACAGGGTGTCCCACAACTAATCAGCTGCGGCTAGTCACACCACCGCGAAGGACTTCAGACCAATAAGCCTTACCTCTTTCATCCTGAAAACTTTTGAAAGATTGCTCGACATCTACATACGTAGTAGAATACGCCCGGGGAACTTATCCCCAGCCCAACACGCATACACGAAGGGTAAATGTGTGGAAACTGCCCTACATCATGTTATCGGCTCTATAGAAAAATCACTTAAGGATAAAGAGTTCACACTAGCTGCTTTTTTGGACATTGAAGGAGCCTTCAATAATGTAAATACCGAAGCGGTTAAAAGAACCCTAAGAAACCTAAACATCGACATCAGTCTAATTAACTGGATTGTTAGCATGCTCGAGGAACGACATATAACCACCGAACTTAAGGGTTCAAAGTTAGAAGCATACGCCTCGAGGGGTACCCCTCAAGGCGGGGTAATCTCCTATCTGCTCTCGGTCATTGTTCTTAATGAGGTACTACAACAACTAAGGTACAGTGGGGTCAGAGCTACAGCGTACGCGGATGACGTCGTGCTGCTTGCAACAGGTAAATTCCTGCCTACCCTTAGCGAACAACTTGACGGAGCCCTAAATATTCTTAGCATATGGGCCAGGAGCTGAGGTCTAAAGGTATATCCCCAAAAAACCGAACTCGTACTTTTTACGAATAAGAGGAAAATACCGGAGTTTAGTACACCTGTTGATGGTATCCCACTCAGATTGTCTGATAGCGCAAAATACCTGTGCCTTGCACTTGACCAAAAGCTCAACTGGAGATTAAATATAGAGGAAAGAATTAAGAAAGCAACAATAGCCTTTTACTCATGTAGTAGAATTTTTGGTAGAACTTGGGGGACCCTCCCCCAAAATCATACTATGGATGTATACGGCTATAGTTAGACCCATACTGACTTACGGCAATCTAGTATGGTGGCCAGCTGTCAACAAATACACCAACTTAAAGGCAATCACCAAAGTTCAAAGACTAGCGTGCATTGGCATCACCAGTGCAATGAGGACAACCCCAACCGCAGGACTCGAGGCTATCCTCAACCTGCTACCCCTAGACATATTTATACGAACATCAGCAGCCATTAATGCTATGAGAATAATTCAGTCAGCGAACTGGAAACCAAGCAGAACAGGTCACTCGATGATCCTACTCGATTACTTTGGCCTCATGCCCGTAACGGATTACATGACGCCATATTTAGACTTTGCAAGGCCTTTCTCTACCGCCTACCCTAGCAGGGAAGATTGGAAAAGCGGTCAAATACCTAATGCCGAATCTATAGCCATCTACACAGATGGTTCAAAAATGAGCACTGGTGTAGGATCAGGTATCTTCTCCGACCCTCTAGGTGTATCAAAATCCATACGACTTCCAGACCACAGCAGTGTTTTCTAAGCAGATGTCTTAGCAGTGGCAACAGCCGCCCGTGAGTCTGCGGTAAGGGCAATACCGCCAGAAGGTATCGCCAACTTTATCGACAGCCAGGCAGCTATAAAAGCGATTACTGCCATAGAAATCAAATCGAAGCTTGTGAAGTGTTGTCGAGAAGAGCTCAGGGTTCTTGGAACACAGCACAAGGTATCGCTCTGTTAGGTTCCTGGACACGAGGGTATCCCAGGCAATGAGAAAGCCGACGAGCTGGCGAGAATCGGCTCAGCAGCCCCAACAGAACAAGTTGACCGCCCTGTGTGTATCCCGCCTTGCACACTCAAGCTCGCTGCAGGGAATAAAGCCACTGAGGAGGCGAACACAAGATGGAACTCCATGGAAACTTGCGCCATCACTAGGAAGTTATGGCCATCTTTCGACAAAGCAAAGACCGAGAGAATCATCCGTAAAGATAGGAAATCCCTTTCCACCCTCATGGGCATCATCACGGGGCACAACACTCTGCGGTACCACTTGAATAGAGATCTTGTAGAGTCTTGTTAGTTATTCGGGACACGGCTTTACTACTAAAGTGCCCTCTCAGCTCAAAGAAACAGTGATTAACAAGAGATACCCATTGTTATTTCTACGCTGATGTCGTTTTCCGAAGTAATAGCAGAGCTAAAGTAGAAAAAGTCCCTGGCGAAGTTATAGCTGCGTCCTGTAACCTTCTGCACGAATCGTCGAAGTTGGGTGCCCTTTTTGTTGACGGAATATACTTGGTTTTGCCCTCTTTCATCGTTAAATCCATTTTGACCGTTTCTGCTTCAATACTTTCAAACGCACCGGTGACAGCTCGTTGAGTTCTTCTTGTGCCTCTGGTGTTGGCTTGTGAGTTTCGTACAACCCATTCAAGTATGATGTTAAATGAATTACATGACAGCGCGTCTCTCTCTCTAAATCCTTTTTTGAAAGGCCAAGGGTTTCAGACACTGGCTAAAAGAGCCAACCGACTCTTTAGCGGTACAATAGAGTATATTTTGAAATAAAGCATAACAAAATGATCAGGGGATTGCTCAGTTGTCTCTGAATACACTTTGTTGGAAGAGGAGCAAAATGTTGATATTTCCACAATAAGGTGTCTAACAACTTCGTCACTTTGTCTTTGGCATCACCAACCAATTAGCAATTACACACGCGTCATGCTTTAATTTCCCATGCGTAATGTATTGGAATTAAAGTGTTTCCCATGTGTAATGCCTTGACAATGTGTCACTAATGGTATTTTTCAGTAGATTGTTACACATGAATAAAAAGAGAAACGTAAAAGGAAAAGCATCCTATGCCACCTGTCAACTAATTTGCCATTGAATTGCTAAGTGTGTAGTAATAACGCAAAGGCAAACAGATTATTTGACGTCGTGCACTGACGTACTCGTGAATCGAAACCTTCTACCTGAAAGAATTTGTCAAACAAATTTTCAAAATTTATGGAAAGCATGTACCTATCCCGGAAAACTTGTAAAACGGTGTCAAAACCTTAACACTCATTCCTTAAGAGAAACACTTCGTTTCTCTACAAAATTTAAATATTCTGTTTTAGTTGATGGAACCTATGTAATTCCTTCAAGTTGCTAAAGAAGTAGTTTCCTAAGCGTTTCATGTCGTTTTTTTTTTTATATACTCGTATATATAATTCCCCTCACTCAAGGGGAATGTTTTACACAGTGCGGTCGTTGGAAAGGACAAACAGAAAGAGAGAAACATTGGTGTAGTGGTTTGAAACTCAGATGTTAGTCGTAGGTTTAAGAACTATTCCAGGGGTGGTGTCCAGATAACTGGGCAGATTTGGTTTGGTATTTTGTCTTTGCTTCGGATTCACAGTATTTTTTTCCCCAATTGCCTTGTGGGCAAAGGCATATCAATCATTCGACGGAGCGAACAATTTTGTCTTCGCAATGGTGTTGACGCAAACTTTTGCAATTGATTGAACTGAATGTTTATAATTCTAATTTTTTCTGTGTATTCTTTCCCTTAAATAGAACTGGCCACGAAGATTACGCGAAGGTGAATAAAAATCGAGCATAGAAAGTAAAACAACACTGAATGTGATTACGAATTAAATCCCTTATATACATGACACAAAAATATTTACGACGATATTCAAGAGAACTAATATTTATTAAATAGCACCTGGTTTTATAAGAAGGCGTATCAATTTGCCAATTCGATTTAAAGAACATGAACCTAGTGAAACTTCTTTGAACTCTATCGATCCTACAAGAGTGGAAGTCAGAATGGATTCCAAATAGTACAGCAATGTTATAAATGGAGCCTAACAATAGGAGTAAACGGAGTTTACTTTTAATTCAATGTATAGGGACCAGGGATGGAAAATGACATTTTTGAGTTGTACTTAAAACTGTTTTAATATTGTACTGAAATGGACAATTGTACTGAAAACTATTATATTTTTCACATGAAAAATAATATAAAGTGAACTCAAAATATTTTATTTTCAAAACATAAACAAACAAAAATAAATTAAGAATACATTAACATAAATAAACATAACTTCATAACAAAACTTTACAAACAAAAATAAATACTTTAGTTTATACACATGTTCAGTTCATAGTTTAGTCTATAAGCTCTTCAGGCTAAGCAATATTGCCACTTACGTCAAATTTATAACAGGATGAGTTCCTAATTAAGTTTTTTGTTTCGATTAAAGCAAAGCAAGTTTCGAGTTGAAGTCGGTTTCGACATTTTGACTTTACTAGTGTCTGATAGGAAAAAACTCAGCATTTTGTGATAAATGTGGAATAGAGAGAACGGCTGGAGCAATTTTATAAATATTTCCAAACATCACCTCCATTACACTAATTTTTTATTAAATTTATTTCAGTCCAAAAATCTGAAATTGAGTAGTTTTTGAATTTTGAATTTTTATTTTTTTTGCAGTCGACAAGTGCTCAATATTCATTGTTTATTTGTTGAATATTCTTTTCTTCATTGGGAAAAAATTCAAAAATAAATTATAAAAAAAAAATGTTGAATTAAACTTTCCTAGTGCAACTGCTTCTGGTGTAAAATACTCCACTGAATTTAGAAGTGATTTCGAATACCAATTCTCTTTTTTATGTCTTTCAAAAAGTTTATATAACATTTTCTTACATTTGCTTTAAAATTTAACACATCTTCATTATTTAATTGGTTTTCTAAGGAAAAAGTTTCTGCTAAATCGCCACATTATACATTTTCCAGAGAAATATGATTCTCTTTTAAATAAACCTGAAAAATGTCTTGCTCATCGATAATTTCTTTTGACATAAAATTCCTGCAAAGTTGCCTGAACAAAGTTTTAACTCTCGGAATAATTATATGAATGCTGGCATCTTCCGACAGCATTTCTAAATTTAATTTGTTTATTATATGACAGGAAATAAAAGTAAAGCTTGGTAAAATGATTAATGTTGGTCAAGATGAAATTAAATTTTTCTTTTGAACTACGAGGGCTAGGTGAAAAGCTATCTAACGCAGGGATAGCGTTCCAATCAGCAACAATTTATGTTTCCTGCCCATTGTCATTCCCATTGCTAAGAAACCGAATGCAACTGCTGTAAGTGACTTCAGGCCCATTAGCATTTTACCGTGCTTATCAAAGGTCCTAGAGAAAATTATAGCTAAGCAGATACTGAGGCACTTGTCTCTCAATCTCCTATTGAGTGTCTTCCAATCTGGATTCAGACCAAACCATAGCTGTTCCACGGCTATGGTTAACATATTAGAGGACATAAGACAAGTCTATGACAAAGGTTATGTCACGCTTCTCTGCTTGCTTGACTTCTCTAAGGCCTTTGACAAAGTCAATCATAAAATCCTCTGCTGGAAGCTACAACATTTTTTTGGTTTCAGTGAGAGAGCAGTAAAGCTATTAAAAAGTTTTCTCTCCAACAGGTCACAAAGAGTTGTTGTGGGTGAAAATTCGTCGGCGCTAAGACTTATTCAGCAAGGTGTGCCTCAGGGATCAATTCTTGGACCAATTTTGTTTTGTATATTTATGAATGACTTGCCGTCCGTATGCAAACATTCTTCCATCCACCTATATGCGGATGACGTTCAGCTATAGCTAGCCCGCCCTCTGAGTAGTACAACTGAACTTGCTTCTTTGCTGAACGAGGACTTGTATTAAGTACATACCTGGTCACTGGTAAATGGGTTGCTCTTAAATCCTGCAAAATGTCAAATTATACCCATTTCTAACAAAACTTTTAACCTTGGTCTTGTGCCCGACGTATGGCTATCCCACAGTAAACTGCAGCTTGCTGAATCTGTTAGCAGCCTCGGATTTATAATAAATCGGAACTTATCGGGATGTAACCATATCAATAGTGTTATTGGTCGTGTCTATGGATGTCTAAGCAAACTTTGGTTGAGTGCTGATTTTACCCCAACTGAGACAAGGCGAAGACTAATTAAAACTCTAGTCTTACCAATCATAACCTATGCTGAAGTTGTGTATGGTAACCTTGATTCATTGTCTCAGAACAAACTGCAAGTTGCTTACAACGATGCGGTACGATATATTGATGGCATTCGTAGGCATGACCACATTTTTGAGTCTAGAGATTCCTGGGTTGCACCCTGAAACAGTACATCAACGCTAGAAACTGCATATTTTTACACAAAATCATTAATAGTAAATATCCATCATATTTGTTTGACAAACTACAGTTCGCCCGTTCAGGCAGATCCTTAACCTCAATTCAACCGCGTTCTAAATATTTAAATTCCTCTCGCCTATCTTTCGTTCACGTCACTAGATTATGAAATTCACTGTCCTTCCACTTAAGGGGTATTTCAAATGCAGCAAACTTTAAGAATGCAATTCTCCTACATTTTTCGATGCAATCTTCAAATTATATTTCTGAACTTTAACTTTCTCAATACTTTTTGCTATATACATATATACCGATTATGCTGCAAAGAGCTATTTGCTAGTAGTGTTAAACAATGTCACATACCATGAACATGGAGGGAGGTTAAGGTGGTTTTTATACCCAAGACGGGCAAGGCTAGTCACACCACCGCGAAGGACTTCAGGCCAATAATCCTTACCTCTTTCATCCTGAAAACACTTGAAAGATTGCTCGACATTTATATACGTAGTAGAATACGCCCGGGGGACTTATCCCCAGCCCAACAAGCATATGTGTGGAAACTGTCCTACATCATGTTGTCGGCTCTATATAAAAATCACTTAAAGGCAAAGAGTTCACACTAGCTGCATTTTTGGACATTGAAGGAGTCTTCAATAATGTTAATACCGAACTGGTTGAACGAACTCTAAGTAACCTAGACATCGACATCAGTCCAATTAACTGGATCGTTAGCATGCTCGAGGAAAGACACATAACCACCGAACTTAAGGGTTTAAAGCTCGAAGCATACGCATCTAGGGGTACCCCTCAAGGCGGGGTAATCTCCCTACTGCTTTGGGTCATTGCTCTTAATTAGGTACTACAACAACTAAGCTACAGTGGCGTCAGAGCTACAGCTTACGCGTATGATGTGCTGCTTACAACAGTTAAATTCCTGCCTAACCTTAGTGAACAACTTGACGGAGTCCTAAATACTATTAGCAATATGGGTCAGGAACTGCGGTCTAAAGATTAATCCCCAAAGGACCGAACGATGTATACGGCTATAGTTAGACCCCATACTGACTTACGGCAATCTAGTAGGGTGGCCAGCTGTCAACAAAACCACCAACTTAAAGGCAATCACCGAAGTTCAAAGACTAGCGTGCATTGGCACTACCAGTGCAATGAGGACAACCCCAACCGCAGGACACGAGGCTATTCTCAACCTGCTAGCGCTAATCATCTTTATACACACATCAGCAGCCATTAATGCTATGAAAACTAGCCAGTCAGCAAACTGGAAACCAAATAGAACAGGTCACTCGATGATCCTACTTGATTACTTTGCCCTCGTGTCCATAACGGACTACACAATGCCATACTTAGACTTTCTCTACCGCTTACCCTAGCAGGGAAGAATAGAAAAGCGGTCATATACTTGCCGAATCTATAGTCATCTACACAGATGGTTCAAAAATGGGCACTGATGTAGGATAATGCATCTTCTCCGACCCCCTAGGTATATCGAAATCCATACGACTTCCAGACCACAGCAGCGCCTTCCAAGCTGAGGTCTTAGCAGTGGCAACAGCCGCCCGTGAGTCTGCGGTAAGGGCAATACCGCCAGAAGGTATCACCATCTTTACCGACAGCCAGGCAGTTATAAAAGCGATTACTGCCATAGAAATTAAATCGAAGCTTGTGAAGTGTTGTCGAGAAGGGCTCAGGGTTCTTGGAAAACAGCACAAGGTATCGCTCTGTTGGGTCCCTGGACACGAGGGTATCCCAGGCAATGAGAAAGCCGACGAGCTGGCGAGAATCGGCTCAGCAGCCCTACTAGAACAAGTTGACCGCCCTGTGTGCATCCCGCCTTGCACACTCAAGCTCGTTGCAGGGAATAAAGCCATTCAAGAGGCGAACACAATATGGGACTCCATGGAAACTTGTGTCATCACCAGGAAGCTGTGGCCCCATCATCACGGGGCACAACACTCTGCGGTACCACTAGAAGAAACTACGCCTGACAGAGGTGGAACTCTGTAGAGGCTGTGGTGACGACGAAGTTTTTGACGACCTACTCACTTCCTGTGCCACTTTCCGAGTCTTCAACACTCCAGGAAAAAGTTCCTTGGTAAACATTTCTTCCAGGATCTCAAGGAGCTCTCCGGCGTTTCGACAGGAAAGATGCTGAACTTCATTAAATCATCAGGGTGCTTTGTATGCAGAAATTAAGTAAGTGACTGAGTTAATAGTTTTTAATTTCAATGGGTAGTAAGTAAAGTAATCCTACTTTTCCCCCCATGGGTATCACAATGGGTCAACGCTGACCTGAGTGTGGCAGAGAGCGTCCCTCCCTGCCAGCCCACATACCTAACCTAACCTAACCTAACCCCCTACAAAAGCTCTTTATTTGTTCCGGATAGAGTTTAAAGTACTGCAGTTATACAGGATGGCAAACCATCAACTTTTCAAAATCACAATTTGGCGATAAGTTAATTTCGACAAATGGACGTGTCACTTGGCCTCCAAGATCATGCGATCTTACGCCTCTCGATTATTTCCTGTGGGGCTACGTGAAGTCACTGACTTATGCTGATAAACAAAAAAAAAAATGAAACGTATTGGAAGTCAACATTTTTCGTGTTATTCTTGATACACCGCTACCATTGCTAGAAAAAATGACCCAAAATTGGATGGACAAGGACAACCGCGGTGGCCATATGCTTGAGATCATTTTCAAATATTAATGCAACGAATTTTTGTTTCAAATAAAAAATGATTTTTGATTAAAAGTAATTTTTTTTTGTCAATTTTACATTAAAAGTTCTATCGGGCTTTAATAATAAAAAACACCATTTACCAGTTTTTCTCATTTAGCGAAACACCACCTATTTCTACGAAACGAATCAAACAATTCAAATGTGTACTTGAAATCAAATTTTTCGAATACGTGAATTGTTCATTTTAATGTCAATACTGCTTTCACCTATCGCCTTTTGAAAGTGGTGAGTGATAAGCAGGCCATTGACCGGGGGCGTTTACCCATTGGGAGTTCTAATCATTTTGTAAACATAGTTTCATCAAATTCGACTAAATTTTTCCAGCCACATATGGTCTGACTTCCAGTTTGCCTTAGTCTAGTTGTGTTTAAACGATTTAAATCAGTCTCCAATCGCAATCGGGCCACCTTGCAATTTCCTGCCGTATAATTAAATCACCCTGATTATTTTGTTGCAATTGCAGTAATCTACCAAACACACACAACACACCTTCTACGTTGTTTCTGAAATCACGCGTAAAACCTGCTACTCGCGTAGACACCATTCTACTTGAGTAAACTTAGCGTACACCCCTGCACTGATACCTGCTGTGGTTTTTGTAGTAAACAACCCCCCACCAGTGGTGTGTTTATCTCCCATAAATTAATTTCTATTTTATTAAGCATTTACATATATTGCGCAAAAAGTCAGCCAAACTACGATTTTCATTTCGAATTCAATTAACTTATCATCAACGAGAACTCGACACCCCCTGTGTGAGTGTATGGGTTTGGGTGTGCAAATATTATTTAATCACCAGTTATCACTGGTTTGTGTGGCCCAAAAGAGCAGCAGCAGTGTGTTTTCTCTCGGCTCCAAATAGAGGTCAATTTAAGGGCACCCAATCGAAACAAAATAAATTTTGCTGCCTGGCGCTCACCTCTTGACTTTTAAGTGCCAACTACTGGTGGTGGTACTGGCCCCCTGTTACAGCTAAGTATCTCGAACTCTACACCAGTTGGAGTGTGGTGTGCGTTGAGTGTTAATTCAATTGCAACTTTGAAAGTACGTGCTGTATGTGACGCTATTGCTTAGTAGCGCACGCGATTGTGCAACAACTTAGCCGAGGGTCATTGGTACTACCAACACAGAGAACCTGCCGCCTGCCGCCCGTTTAACCGCATACACTATTCGCGTGTGCAGTGTTTGTTTGAATAGTAAAATGTGCACACAAGTACTCCTTCACTACAGTCGTGTGCGATGAAAATAAAAGTTTTGGCCTCCACTGATAGTGTAGCTGCTGCGCTCAATTAGACGACGCTGAAGCTATGATGGTGGTGATGATGATAGTGACGATGGCTTGCGGTTGTTGGGGGGATGGGGTTTGAGTGACGTTTTGTCTACGAGAGAGATTCCGCCACATGTGCGCCTGAATGACGTTCAATGACGTAATTTCGGTTTTGTGTTATATACAAACTGCTCTTGATTGTTACAACAATAGACAGCGACGACGACGTGATGTTGCTGCACCAGCACCAGTAGCAATAGCAGTAGCCAAGGCCAGTATCAGAGGATTAAAGTCGGGGGTTCGGAGAGGTGGTGCTCCTGGGTATTTTTAGATTCTTTTGCCTTTGCTTGGTTTTGTTTTATGTTATTGCTTAATTGATGGGCAAAGTGATGCTTAACGCAGCGTTTCTCATCATCGTTGTTGATTAACGACCTGTAAGTGGGTTCTAAACATGAGAAACAACATGAAAATGTCAAGTGATAGGTGTGTAGTTGTACTTGGGTCGATTTTTTTATTTGGAGTAGGTGAAGTGTTCTTTTCCAGTGAGACTAATGCTCAAAAACTGGGAAGAACTCAGTTGGGAGTAGTGGTTCGGTTGTTTATACTCAAGTCAAGTTGTTTATTGGAAAATAAATGGTTATCATTGATTAGAATACGATGCGAAGGCATGTGGCATATCGCGTCGTGACGATAGACAGAAGTACAAATAGCATGTTTTTTGTTTACCAGTGATAGCTATAAGAAATAAAGTTTTTATTTAATGTAAAGTTTTACTTGTTGAAATGGAAATTTCTGTCAGTAAGAGCACCTACAAGTCGAGTGATAAATTGTTAAGTGCAGGCGATTGGCGTACGAATGTTGTTCTGTACTTTTAATTTGAGATTGTTGGAATTACTTTATCGCAGTTTTTACGACTCTCGTAACAGCTTACGGAGCTGTTATTTTAAATCAATTTTTGTTTTATTTATCAATAATGAAAAAAGTTTAGAAGAACTATTGTGAGAGTCGTCAGCCGTTAAAAGAGTGATCACAATGGCGTCCACGCGATTAACTTTTGGGTCCTTGTGACTGTAGTTATTTCGATTGCATACATATAATGCTTGTAGACGTGATAGTAAGTTTTACCTTGTAAATAAGTTTAACAAAATGAAATCAATTTTACTGGAGATCGTAACCATCATTCACTCCCAACTAGTTCAAAATTAATTTGATTTCAAAGACATCATCTAGTGTCAGTTTCTGCTTGTCACACATATTTTCCCTTACAGAAAAAGAGGAAGGAAAACGCTTGATTTTTAATTTAGGTTATGGTAATGAATTCCCTCGGGAATCGGTCCATATGGACCAGTCGCTGTCCAGTCTTTCTCAAGGGACTCCCATTAGGCTGAGTTATAAAATATTCTCTTGATTTTGTCACAAAAGAATTGAATTCTCTGCCTTCACTTTCGACTTTGGAGTTATTAAATACTGAAATCATTTTCGCCAGTCAAAATAATGAAGTTGAAGGAAATCATGTTCATTCATTTGAAGTCATTCTAATTCATTTGAATTCATTTATTGCAAATGACTTCAGATAACTCCAAGTGGATGAAAATTACTTTAAACGAAAAAAATGATTGCATTCTTTTGATTGGCGAAACTGATTACTTATTCAATGAATAACGTTTTTATTTTATAAATTTTAATTTAAAAATAAGACAGTGTATGCAATTCTTAGCACCGACTGTGATTTTACCACAAGGTGTCCATCTTCGTCCCTGCAGGCTTTTGTTCTGGCTTTAAAGCCTTAGCATGTTCTTTTTACCTTTTGATAACATTTTTGAATATCATTCCTGCATTTTAACCTCTGTATCTCGCTTCTCATGCTCTTCGTTTCTCCTCTGCTTGTAAAGCTCGCGAGCAGCTCTGGTCCTTCTGTGCAACGCATATAAGCTTCTTGTTATGTTAACCTTCATGTGCTCGCCGGTAATCTTTATCAAACCAGGGATTTCTTTATGGTCGTCTAGAGAAACCCAGCACATCAGAAGCGGCATCCCTAATGGTTTGCTGGCAACGTTGCCACTCAATCCCGGAAAATACCAAAAAGTTTTTTCACGGTCCCACCTCTCGCGAGCGTCTGACAAACATCCGAGAGTATTGTTGTCACGAAAAAGCTTCTCAAATCGCCGTTCGGATTCGGCATTAAACTGTAGGTACCTTCCATTCGTGTGAAAAATATAACGCACGCAACATGAGTGGTTGCGAGAAGCTGGGCCCTGGCACTTTAAAGAGCTGTTGCGCCAAATATTTGTATTTGTAACGTTGCCACTGGTTATCTGCACTTGTTGCTGGCGGTATAGAACATCTTTTGAGATTGAGGGATACTCGATCGGCAAATGCTCTGGCGATTCCTTGCGATTGCAGCCGCTCGATGTCAAACTTTTTCACAGTATTTCGCTCATTCCTCACTGCACTGGATATCCACGTTCGCACCTTGGCTAACACTAAGTAGTGATCCGAGTCTATATTGGCTCCTCGAATTGTTCGAGCATCCAATATACTTATACAATATACTCTGTTTTCTAAGCGGAATCTTATGTAATCCTAATGACCATGAACAGATGAAAGGGACGTACCATTTGCGCCTGTAGTGACAGTCAGACTGCGCTTAAAGCCTTGCTTAACCCTTTACCCACTTCCAAAATAATTCGTGAAACCAAAAATTATTTGAACTCGGTCGCAAAGCTGAATTCTTTGTCTCTTATCTGGGCCCCAGGTCACACTAGGATCTTGGGGAACGAGATCTCCGATGAGATTGCTAGACAAAGCTCTGAGGAGGCTTTCTCAGGTCTCGAACCCGCGTTGGGTCTACCTGCGTCCTCGGCTTCCATTGACGATTGAGTCTTTCACGAATACAATTGTGTGTGCCATGACTCTCCAGGATGCAGGTTGACTAAACGCATGCCTCCCGGACGTCTGTAAGAAATCAGCGGCATTCTTGCTGTCTCTCAGCAGAAAAGACTGTAGACAACTTATTGGCGTCTTGTCAGGTCTCTTTGCTTTTGCCAAGTACCTTAACGTGTTGGGCTTAAGTGACACTACAATCTGCGACGCTTGTGGAGAGAGCGACGACACCGCGGAACATTATCTCTGTGAGTGTCCGGCCTTTGCTCGTATCAGGTGACAGATCCTTGGTGCGGATGTGGTGAGTGCTGGTACTGTACGCTCCTCATCACTGAAGTTCTTGCTTGGCTTTCTTAGAAAGACAAGGAAATTCAGGGTTTGCTCTCTGGTAGTACAATGGACCAGTTGCGTCTGAGTGCTCCAGTCGAGCGTTTCCTATCCCGACAAAAAAAAATCCAATGTACTAGATGAGTGCCTTCCATCGATCGCAATATGATCAATATCGCAATACGGTAATATGATCATTAGACTGCCATGTTCGCTTGTGGATTCTGAAGCGGCGGAACCGCGTGCTTTCTACTACAACATTTCCACCCGCCGCAAAGTCAATTAGTCGGACGTCTTGTTACTTACTTAGGTGGCGCTACAGTTCGGGGTGAACCTGGGCCTCAACCAACAAGCCTCTCCATTTAGCTAATTGCCTCCAGTTGCGCACTCCAAGTTGGTCGAGGTCCCCTTGAACTTGTGCGCGCCACCTACGGCGATGATTCCCTCTACTGCGTCGTCCCTCGGGGTTAGATTCGAAGACTCTGCGGGCCGGAGCATTGGTGTCCATTCGCTCTACATGTCCTAGCCATCTCAGACCTCCAATACGCAGTTTTTTGACTAGGTCGATTTCGCTGTACAGCTCGTATAGTTCGTGATTGAATCTTCTCCTCCAAAACCCGTCAACGCAAACGGGACCGAAAATCTTACGAAGAATTTTTCTCTCGAAGCGACCAAGGATATCTTCATCCTCTTTTTAAAAAGTCCATGTTTCAGCGCCGAAAAGCAGGACTGGGATGATCAAGGTCTTATATAGAGTCTCCTTAGTTGTTTGAGATAGGGCTTTACTATTGAATTGCCTTATAAGCCCCAAAAAAACAGCGATTGGCAAGAGTTATTCTTCGATTAATTTCTGCGCTGATCATGTTTGTAGAATTTATAGCAGAGCCAAGGTAGACAAAGTCCCTTACTACCTCGAAGTTATAGCTGCCCACTGTGACGTTTTGTCCAATTCGTCGGTGTTGGCTTTCCCTTCTAGTTGACAGCATATACTTGGTTTTGCCCTCGTTTATCGCTAAACCCATTTTGGCCGCTTCCGCTTCAATGCTTGCAAACGCTCCGGTGACAGCCCGCAGAGTTCTTCCGATAATGTCGATATCGTCGGCGTATGCAAGCAGTTGTACAGACTTGCAATAGATTGTGCCTCCGGTGTTGGCTTGTGAGCTCCGCACAATCTGTTCAAGTACAATATTAAATAAGTCACATGACAACGCGTCACCTTGTCTAAAACCTTTTTTGACATCAAAGGTCTCGGTGAGGTCATTACCGACCTTGATGGAGCAGCGAGCGTTCTCCATCGTCATCCTGCACAGACGGACAAGTTTGGCGGGGATGTCAAAACTAGACATGGTTCTATAAAGCTCTTCTCTTTAGATGCTGTCATAGGCGGCCTTGAATTTGATAAAGAGTATCGATTTGGACTTCTTGGGTTTTCTCCAGGATCTGCCGAAGTGTGAAGATATGATCGATGGTGGACTTTCCTGGCCTAATACAGCACACAATATCGCAGAAAATATCTTATGTGCGATGTTGAGGAGACTGGCGCCTCTATAATTGGCGCAGTTAAGGGGGCAAGCGATGCTGAGATTCCTTTCATCAGGCATACATTTGTCTGACCAAATCTTAGAGATGAATTGGTGTATGCACTTTACCAAATCATCACCAGCTGCCTTGAAAAGTTCGGCCGGTAAGCCGTCAGGTCCAGCAGCCTTCTTGGATTGTAGCTTGGATATTGCTATCCTCACTGCGATTTGGTAAGGTGGACGGAAATATTCATCGTATATGTTGAATGGTTCATTCTGCCTGACAGCGGGATGTTGGTCTTCGTCGCCGTTATACACTCTGCATTAGTAGTTTTTCCATATTCCCAGCACCGACTGTGATTCTACTACGAGGTTTCCATTTACATGTCTACATGTGTCTGTACGAGTATTGCTTCTCTGGCGCGTTCTTTTTACCTTTTTGTAAAACTTCCGTACATTGTTCCTGAAGTATAAGCAATATTCTCGATCGCGCGCTTCTCATGCTCTTTCTTCTTCTTTTGGAGAAGCCGATGTTCTTCCCGTCTCTTTCGTTCATAGAGCTCGCGAGCAGCTCTCGTCTTCCTTTGCAGCTCCGCTTTATATGCCTCTTGTTTTGTTGCATGCACTTGCCGGCACTCTTCGAGATCCAGCACATCAGTCGCGGGGTTTCTGATGGCATGTTGGCAGCGTTGCCACTGGTCTTCGGCACTTGATGCTGGGGGCATATGGGTGATTAAAAGATTTCGGGATACGCGTTCAACGAAGACTCTTGTTGTGTAGGCTATGTTTTCCGAATGTACCACTAGAGACGCTTTCCTGTCCCAGCTTTACGTTAAAGTCGCCCAGGACAATCTTAACGTCATGGCTAGGCCCTTGCTCATAGGTTTGGTCGAGGAGCTCGTAAAAGTCATCTTTGGCGTCGTCAATACTCTTCTCTGTGAGGGCATAAGTGCATATGAGGCTAATGTTGGCGAATTTAACCTTATTCGGGATTGTCATGAGACGTTTTTTTACATGTCGGAAACTTAAGACTTGTTCCCTATGTCTGCCTCTAATAACGATTCCGCGTCCAAATTGTTTTTTGTAGCAATCGCCATAGTAGATGTCACAATTTTTCATCCTCCTCGTACTCTCTTCCCAACATGACTATTCTGCACAGGCAAAATAAGCCCAATGGAGAGTAAGTAAAGTAAATTAAAGAGCCTAGATTCACCCTTAATAACCACCCAACCATTATGAACCAGCGGTGAGTCCATAACGGATAAAATGTTGAAAGGTCTAAATTATTTACAAAATGTCATTATTTTCTGGTACACTTCTCCATGATGTACTTACTATGCCTATGCCCTATGTTGCTTCGATTATAGTAACCCAAATCCATGTTTTCAACTTCAACAATACCTTCTTCTACTTGAACTACAATAATGCGGCTAATTTTTTTTTTTTTTTTTACCAGCGAAAGTGAAATTTATTAGCGCGTAACAATGGTTAAAAGTTGCACATTAAGCATAAAAAACTCACGAGGAAAAAAACATGAATTGAAATAGAAATCGGTTGAATAAACATATTCATTTGCCAAAAAAAGAAAAAAAAAATTACAGGTAGCAACAAAAGACAATGCTGCAAAGCCGCACTACAAAAGTTGTTGGGCACGAATGGAACATCATCATCGCCATCAACATCGCAACGTCGATTTGGAAATCGAAATCACGGTGACTTAGTGAGTGAGTGGGTCGATTGTGGCCCATTGTTGGTGGAAACTCTTTGTGTAAACAATTGAAAAGATGTTTCAAGTGAAATTTCTTTTGTCAATCGTCATTTTGGTCTTTTCCTCCTTTCTTTTCATCTTAATATTCACCTCGAGGGTGTAGATGGGATTTTTGGCTTAAATTTGTTGTTTGCGTGGACTTTTTATTTTATTTAATTTGCGTTAATTAAAATTTAATATTTTTATAATAGCCTGCAGGCTTTAGCTGTTGGGGTATACGAAATGAGCTTACGGAAAGTTAGTAGCTATTAAAGGAGCTTAAGAGTTTTCTAATTTGTATTTAGGTTATCCTATACCTTTTCGGTTATTTTGAATGAATTGTCTGAATTTTGTTGACAGTTGAAAGAGTTTTGCTAATGAAATTCAGTTCATTTTAATCTTGTTAGATTTTCGGCTCTTAGTAAATTTCTGCAAGGTTCTTTACGCTTAACAAGATTAATTTTCTATTCTTATGCTGTTCACTAAGAAACGTTCATTATTTAAGAACATCATAAAGGAACAAGTGCAGGTGATCCAAACGGTGAATTTACGTTTGTAAGCGAGCAAGGAACTTCAGTGGTTGATTATTGTTTAATAGGTGGAAACTGGAATAAGTGTGTCGCAGATTAAAAGTAGATCATGTCCCTTACTCCGACCACTTACCGATCGTGGTAAATTTTGGGCAAAAAGTTGAAAGAGCCGAAGAAAACCGTGCACTTATGCCTCTTCCTATGCTAACGTGGATGGATACAAAGGGTGATAACTATAGATCAAAATTAAGCATACAGTTGTCAAATCAAGACCAAATTAGTTTTCGCACATTGGAAGCAATCATCAAGAATTCCTGGCCAAGTCCGAATCCTGCACGAAAAATTCAAGTGGCACCATGGTTTGATAAGGTTTGCACTAAAGCAAGAAACCAGTCCTTTAAATGGCTTAAACTTTTTCGAGAAAACAACATAGTTTTCTTTAAAAAATCTTATTTAGAAGCTAATCGCCGATGTAAAGATATCCGTAAAGAAAAGAAGGAGAAACATTTTGAAGAAGAAGCCTCGAGGATGGCAGCCTGCAGAAACTCAACCCAATTTTGGAAGCTAGCGAAAAAACTCAATGGAACCGTGACGGTCATCAACAGAAATCTTAGCCCGGAAGTTCTTCGCAGATATTTTGATGGCTTGCTCAACCCCATTAAATCAATCGTATCCTTCCAGTACGCGACACCGGGTCTGCTAGATGATACGCTTGACGCTGTTATTACACAGAAGGGAATAACGGAGGTTCTTAATGAGCTTAAAGACAGGAAAGCGCCAGGATCTGACTCTATAGCTGCAGAGTTCTACAAGTACGGAACTAATTTATTGGTGGATAAGCTCTTTCAATTATTCAACGGAATTCTAGAATCCGGGATCATACCACAGAGCTTTAAAGAAGCCTTAATTTTTCCTATCCACAAAAAAGGAAGTTTAGCCAACCCCGAAAATTATCGCGGCATCTCTTTTTTGAACGCTTTCTATAATTTTTTTTACGACAGTGCTTAAAAAACGATTAACGGTGTGGATAAATCAAGAGAATCTGCTTAAGGAATACCAGGCTGGCTTTAGGCCAGGCTACTCAACCGTGGATCAAGTGTTTGTACTTAAAAGCATTGCAGAGTCATTTCAGACGCGAAATAACAAGCTTTACACATTTTTTTTGTAGATTTTAGGGCAGCATTTGATTCAATAGACAGAAATTCATTGTTTTGCAAACTTTACGAAAAGGGAATGTCGGTAAAGTTCGGAAGGGTTCTCCAAAACTTATATATAGATACTCGAGCAGCAGTGTGGAATGGAGAAGAATTATCGGAGTGTTTCGCGACTAAGTCAGGAGTAAAACAGGGATGCGTCCTTAGCCCAGATCTTTTTGCCCTATTCCTAGATGATTTGCTGGACGAGTTACCTGGAGGTGTGGAGTACGCGGGCACTAGTATTAAAGGTCTTCTGTTTGCGGACGATGTTGTCTTGCTATCCAATTCTCCGGAATCCTTACAATTAATGGTAAATCGCCTGCATGATTACTGTTAGCTCTGGAATCTTGTCGTGAATTTAGAGAAATCCAAAGTAATGATTTTTAAGAAAGGTGGCGGGAGGCGTAGCAAAAAGGAAAAGTGGCATTACAATGGTGTAGAATTGGAAGTGGTGGCTATTAACAAAAAACCTTAGTATGGATAAACACCTACAGGAGAAATTGTCAAAGGCAAAGACGCCAATTAACACAACTTGGAAGGGATGTTTTGCCAATCGTTTTATTGCACATAGCAGCAAATATAAGGTATTTGAACCCGTTGCTTAATCCATTTTGTTTTATGCTCAGGTATGGGGATATAAACAGTACGAAGCCGTTGAAAAACTTCTGAGATAGGTGCCACCTATCACAAGGCGGTTGGCATTGCAGAAATCCACAAACCTTTCGCCGTTGTCATTGCGGTTGCCTAGTCCATGCTTCCCGATTACATGCTTGAACCCTTCGTTGTCGTTGCCTACCTTGGCATTCAAATCGCCCATCACTATGACAATGTCTCCATTTGGTGTTGTGTTGAAGACGGCACTTAAGAGATTGTAGAAGCTCTCCTTTTCGTCCTCAGACGAACTATTCGTTGGGGCATAACACTGTATGATGGTGACGCGTCGTTCTCTAGTCCGGAATCTGGGCGTCAAAATCCTATCACAATGAGGCTGCCAGGAAATTAGGCCCTTTCGTACTGTTGTTGTTAGCAGTAGTCCGACTCCATATTCCCGCGGAATTCCGGATGGTCTTCCAGAATAGAGTAGTACAGTGTTACGCGTTGGAGACTGGTACTCGCCCGCTTCTAACCATCTTACTTCACTTACCCCCAAAATGTCCAGTTTATATCGCATGAATTCTTTTTCCAGTTGGAGGAATCTGGCATTGTAAAGACCTTCGCTTCCCGAGTCGAGGAGCTTCTTTACATTCCAGAAACCTATCTTTGTCCGGGTAAAATAGCCGAAAGTCGTCAACGTGTGATCATTCCTTATCCTAGGCATAGTGTCGGTTCCTGTAGCGGGCAGTATTCGGTAACGCAGGCTGCTGGCCCATGTTACCTAGCCTAGAATCATGGCCCTAGACAACCCGCACTTACAATTTTAGCCTACACGTATAAGGGTGCGTCGGATCACTACGCATGAGGTTCCAAGTTCGAATCCCAGAAAATACCAAACAGTTTTTTCATGGTCGCCGTTCGGATTCGGCATTAAACTGTAGGTCCCTTCCATTCGTGTGAAAAAATATAACGCACACAACATGAGTGGTTGCGAGAAGCTAGGCCCTGGCACTTTAAAGAGCTGTTGCGCCAAATATTTGTATTTGTATTTTGTATAAGGGTTTATACGTATAGTTGCCCGAGGACCACCACTAGGAGGTAAAGCAAGCACTTCATCACGAACTTGATTGTTGCGCTACTGGCCCAAGCTAAGTTTTGGGCAGTCAGTAGTTTCCCGATTAATCGCAATGCAGGTCCCCAAAGGCATTTCTTTACCCTTTAACCACTTTGAACTCGGTCGCAAAGCTGAATTCTCTGCCTCTTATCTCGGTCCCAGGTCACACTGAGATCCTGGGAAACCAGATCTCCGATGAGATTGTTAGACAAGGTTCAGAGGAGGCTTTCTCAGGTCCCCAACTCGCGTTGAGTCTCCCTGCGTCCTCGGTAAGTGCTTCCATTGACAACTGGGTCTCTCACGAACACAATTATATGCAGCACGACGCTCCGGGATGTAGGTTGACTAAACGAATGCTCCCGGACAGTTGATTGAACTCTTAAACATAAGTTGGCTTATAATACAGCCAAACAAAAATGCCCTTGACCACCGAAAGATTGTTGTCTTTAGTTAGTGCCATAAAACTTTCTGTTAAATTGTTTAGAACTTCAACAACTACCTTCCGTGAACTTTCATGAAAATCGCTCACGTTCCACATAACGGAACGGGAAATTCCGTAAACAACAATCATGCATCACAACAAAAAGCACGTAGTTTAAATTTTTCAGATTATTCAAATAGAGAACTTAGTTACGACTTTAATCTTTTATTTGCAAAATCGACATCGAAGTGCCCTAAACTTAACCTTCAAAGCTTAAGGTCCAACAGCCATTATGTTTTTCATTACATTTCCATAAAATCGCGACAATGAATTCATCAGCATTTATGGCAACAATTTACTACACTATTGTGGTGTGCTGTGACACAACATTCAAATTGAGGGCGTATTTTCCACTTACTCAATGCAGTGTCTCTGAATTTATGGCCACTCAACTTGACACAGACAATTGTGACCATCAACCAAATCAGTCAGAACATAAAACATTTTTAACATTTTAAATGCTAAATCCTTCCCACATGTCCGCAAGATACGTATATGTGTATGATTCACATTCGTCAGATTGGATCTCAACTAACTCAGCTGAAAAGATTCAAAATAATCACACACTCTAGTCGACTTCAAATAACCACCAACCACTCCCACCTTCTGGCCAATTCACACTCCAAAAAAACACAAACATAGGGAAAACGTGTCTGAAAAAAGACAACTGCCTCCAGCTGCTACTGGTGCCGTTGGTACTTGATTTCATTTGACTTTATCAGTCGCATTTCGCGTTTTACAAGTGTAAACGGTTGATAAACTTAAAAAAAAAGCGTCAAACCGCAGTTTTCTGACTCCAGACACCCTAATTCAATCTGCATAGCGTGTTTTTTTTTTTTTTTTTTTCTCTACGGTTTCTCTCTTCATATTTGCTTATATTTCGATCGCCTTTCTCGTAAACAAGTTAATTGTCAAATCAAGTTGCGCTGGCTACCAAATTGAATCAAATTCAGTTACCAGTAGTAGCACCAAAGTCTCTACAATCACAGGAGAACAACAAACATCGACGCAGGTTGTGAACAAGCAGAAAGAAAACATAAATAAACCATAACAAAAATAAAAATAAAAAATCAATCGAAGGTCAATCGAGTGATAATTAAAATAAGAAATATTTCACCGTGATATGGTTAAATTTTTTTTGTTATACATTTTTGGACGGATTCCATATAAGAAAAGGCACACAGAAGAGCTGCGATTTCTCTGGAATGTATCGTATAGTACCCTATCACTTATCTTAACATTTGGTTGTGTTAAGGTGAGCATGGTGGCGTGTAATAAAAATTGACTGTTGGCTATACATTCGTAGTAGCTTCGATTTATGAAAAATCATTACACTCTGTGTTTTTCTCTAGGTTAGGTTAGGTTAAAGGGGTTAGCTGCAACGAATGGGTGCAGCATGCACCAATCTAAAACGGATTCATCTAGATCTAAAACGGATCCATTGTGCTCCGCTGACGTGGAGTTTCCTGGCCGAAGAACTGTAAAGAGAGGAAAAACAAATTGGCTAGAGTTCTGTGTTAATGGAACGGCCTCCTCTGAACCACCCTGAAGAAGTTATGAATTTCATGACGATAGTTGGTGGCTTTTCAGACAGG
Organism: Brachypalpus laphriformis; assembly: GCA_945910035.1. Classification (NCBI taxonomy): domain Eukaryota; kingdom Metazoa; phylum Arthropoda; class Insecta; order Diptera; family Syrphidae; genus Brachypalpus; species Brachypalpus laphriformis. The sequence continues at coordinate 45,941,877 of OX246756.1, forward strand.
TTGCCCAGATGTTTGAAGAAATACTCTCCAAGGGCCGTCTTCCTTGACTTCAGATGACTTCAATGATTTAAAAGACTTCAGATGACTTCAATGACTTCAAAGACTTCAATGAATTCAAGTGAATGCAATGAATGCTAGTGACTTCAAGGTGACTTCAATGAGTGCAGAGCATTCAAAATGATTGCATTCATTTTGACTTCCAAATTATGATTGCAAAAAACGATTGCTAAATCATGACTTCAAAATGAATGGTGATTTATTTTTTCTAAGTTGAAGTCATTATTGAAGTCATTGAATTGAAACAAGTCCACGTGAATTCTTAGTAGGTATGACTTCAGTGAATGCATTCCGCAATGATTGCATTCTTTTACAGCCTTGGCAGAGACTAGGGCATTTGCAAAAGAAGTGTTCCGTGTCCTCCTCTTCGTCTGTGTTGCCGCATCCTCTGCAGAGTTCATCTGTACTTAGCCGCATTCTCTTCCGTTGGGCCGCCAATAGTTTGTGGCAGGTAATAATACCTATGAGAAGCGCCAAGTTTTGTCTATTTTGAATAAGGATGAGCTTGGTTTTCATCTTGTCATGTTTTGTCCAGATGCTTCTGGAGACACGGCACGATGGGAGCGCTCTTCATCTTTCTTCTGCTTGTCGTTTGAAGTCAAGTGCTGTATTTGATTTAACAAGATGGTTGCGCTCGATATTTCTAAGGCATTTGACAGAGTTTGGCATCAGACTCTTTTGTCGAAAATGCATGCATATGGCATCGATGAGTCTCTTCTTCAATGGATTAGAAATTACCTTTCGGACCGTTCAATACAAGTTGTCCTGGATGGTTTCAAGTCTGAAATTCACCATATAAATGCTGGTGTTCCCCAGGGCTCCGTTTTGTCTCCGACTCTCTTTCTCATTTTTTATAAATGACCTCTTGTCTGCTACTTCTAATCCAATCCATTCCTTCGCTGATGACAGTACTCCCAGTTTTTCATATTCGTTCCCTAACTCACGTCCCTGCTCTTCGGCCGTGGATGAAGAACGACAACGTATATTAAACACATTAAATTCCGACCTGGACAGCATAATCAAATGGGGTTCAACCAATAGAGAGGAATTTAATGCATCCAAAACGCAATGCTGTCTTCTGTCACTCAAGCGAAACCAAAACACCCAACCATTATCCATGAATGGTACTTGCATCGCTGAATCCGAAAGACTTGCCATTCTCGGTATGTACATCAACCCTCTCACTTGAACATCGTAGAAATGTCTCATGTCTTTCCCTATTTTGTCGCTTCTTTTATAAAAAATGCTCCACCGAAATAGACAGTTGCATTCCTCCCCTTCAAAACTTCACCCGCAATACGCGTCATGCTTCGAATGCACATCAGTTCACCCTCAAGCCCAACTTCGGACGTACTGTCAAATATAGGGATTCGTTCATAAGCCGAACAACACGTTTGTGGAACGAACTACCAGCCTCTGTATTTCCAAATCATTACAACCTTCAAACATTTAAAGCCAACGCAAACCGGCATCTCCTTCGTTCCTCTCCCCCCTTTTCCTATCCGCCCGTGCCCTGAGCATCAGTATAAGGGTATTAATAATCCCTTCGACGCGTGCGTATTATTAAAAAAAAAAAAAAAAGTTGTAAGGAAGAAGAGAGCTGAGACTGAACTTTGGACCATTGCCAGGTCTTGTTCTGATCCCTTTCTTGCCAGTTCATCCGCCATCTCGTTCCCTGGAATTCCTTTGTGTCCTAGGACCCACCAGACTGTTACATGGTGGCTTTGGATGAGCATATTAAGCTCCTCGAGGCAGCGTTTTATTAGCTTTGATTTTATAACCGCGGATGAGATGGCCTTGACTATCTATGTAAATATCAATGTCTTTCCTAGTAACAAGTTTCGTGGATAGTTCTCGTGCCGCCTCTGCTGTCGCTAGGACTTCTGCCTGGAACACACTGCCGTGGTTCGGAAGCCTCAGTGATATAGCAATATCAGGTTCCGCTGAGTAGATAACCGAACCCACTCCTTCGTTTGTTTTGGACCCGTCCTTGAAGACTGAAATACTATGCGGGTTAATGGTCCACCGTCTTCCCAATGTTCCCTTGATCGGACGACCGTTTTCACGTTTAGGCTGAAGTCGGAGGATGGCAGAAGATAGTATGTGGTGGCGTCTAGGTGACCCCATCTTGAGATGCTACGGTGGCCTTTTCTCCATATGTTTAATTCTTTAAGGCGCAAGGCACTCATCGCAGCTGATTTCTTAACAAATAAGTCTAGCGGAATCAGTGCGATAATTTTTCTTTAAGAAAACGCCCCTAAAAAGAAGGCGTGTTCCAACACAGTATGTGTGAGAATTAGAGAAAATCAATGCCTACACATTCCTAACGTAACTTTTTATTGTTTGTATTAAAAATATTAGGAAAAAGCATTTTTCGAAAAGTGGGCGTGTTTGTGAAATGAAATCTTCCTGGCTCAAATTTGAAGAGCCGAAAAGTGGTGACATACGGCCGGGCATATCCTATATTTCAATCGACTCAACTAGTGGCACTGATAAAATATTTTAAGTTACAATCTATGCTTTGAATTGTACTCGTATTTACCCTATGGGATAGGGCATACAAATTCCAAGCAACAACAACGAAATCACTTAATCGATTTGTTTATTTTTTGTGGCGTAGTATGCCATACACTGACTACTGCCCGTGGAGGGACAAATTATCTTTTTTTTTTTTGCTAAAAATAACATACGAGAACTATTACTTGAAATTACTATAACCACTACTACTACAAACGAAAGAAAGTGAAAGCGATGATAGTGTACTTAGGTTGTCTAATATTTTTGGATGGAAAAATTGATTTTTGATTGAGACTAGCGGCAGCGTAGTTTTTGTGGAATTAAAGAAATGCGCGTTAATACTGATGAGTGTATACGTTTCGGCTAATGGCTTAGATGACCTTATACCCGGTGAGAGACAATAGATCATGTGAAATTATTAATGATGATAAAAAATATTAGATAACAAATTATGTTGAGGGTTTCATGAAACAAAATCGTCATTTGTAAAGTAGTGCTACGGCTATTGCGTGGGTTGCTCTTTGGTGATGTAGTGTTCGAGTGTGAGTTTGTGCATTTTTGTTTCTAAAGACTAATAGAACTTGAAGTAATGGATGTCTGAACAATTTACGAGTATTAACTGCGTAATCATTTTCTTTCTCATGCGAAGGGGGTTATTAGGGAACTGTGACAATGACTGAAGTACAGACATGCTTTGTCATTATGCTAATGACAGTTGGATCTAACGATGTGGGTTTCCTGTCCTTGGGAGTTCGATAAGTACGGCACAGCATTTTTCCATCTTCGTCGGCTCCGGGCGTGTTGCTTTCAGTTACTCACACCAAGTTTCCTGCCATCTGTAATTACTTGATCTTTATACCGGAGGTACAAACCGGTGGTTTTCATCGTCTCAAACCTGGGGGCTGTGTTTCAGGATTCTCTTGGCTAGACCATTGTTTTCCATTCGCTCGATCTGGCCGAGCCAATGTAGTCGACATATCTTACTTTTCTGGACTACGTCTTCATATTTGGTACAGCTCTTAGAGTTCGCGGTTAAATCTGCTCCATTCACCCTCATCATTCGGCGCCATATAGCAGGACTGGTAAGCTTAGCCTTCTGTAGAGTATTAATTTAGTCCGTCGAGTTAGGAGCTTTGAGCCAAGTTGTTTTGCCAAACCGAAGTAAAAGCGGTTTCCTGACTGCTTAATTCAACTTCGTGAGCGCCTTGGTTAGTGTGTAGGACCACTGCGCGTGAGGTTCCATATTCGAATCCCAGAAAACAGAAAAAAGTTTTTTCACGGTCCCACCTCTCGCGAACTTTTGACAAACTTCCGAGAGTATTTGTTGTCACGAAAAAGCTACTTAAAAACAAAATAAAAATTGTCCTTCAGATACGGCACAAAACTGTAGGTCTTTACCATTCGTGCGAAAAATATAACGCACATAGCATGAGTGGTCGCGAGAAGCTGAGCCTATGCACATAAATTTATTTTTACCTAAAAAGCATAAGCACTAGCACCGATCTGTGTTTCCTCGGTTTTCATTTTATAAAAAAAGAAAGAAGATGGAAGTTATCGTGCTAGACCACGATTGTGTAAAACAAAAAGTTATTGGGGTCCATAAATACCCCAGAAGTTGAATACGGATATACCATATACACATTTAAGTTATATGTGTTTACATTTCATTTAATATACCACAAGATGGGGGCCAAAAAACTTTGTCTTGGGGTCCATAAATACCCCAAAGGTTCATAAATACCTCAAAGGTTCATAAATACCCCAAAAGCAAATGATATACAGGGTAGTTATTTAGTGGGTAGGTATTAAAGTCCAATTGTCGGGCGGAGATCTTGGGTTTATAACCCTGATTGTTGCCTGCAATCCACCGTGAAACTCGCCAATAGATAGTTGATAGATGTAGAATTCTTGAACTGCCAACATTAGAGCAAAATTAAGTTTCAAAATGTTTTTGCTTGCTGGCCTAATGCTTTTTTTAAAAAAAAACTATATATTAGTTGAGATACAGTGCCCGATTACAAAAACCTGTTGATTTCAAACCCTTTCTTCTTCCTATTTCGACGATGTTATGATCCGAAAACAAGGGATCATAACCCTTCCACTTCACCGCATTTCTACTCATCCGCCTGTGGGATTCGCCTTGATTTCAAACCCCAATTAGTAAAAAAAAATTTTCACGACTGGATCGCATGTACATTTATCTTACGGTGTATTCTTGCAACTACTTCAGATTGGAAATTTCAAAGAAATTCGGAAAATACTGACTATTTCGAAAATAAAATTTTTTAAACTTTCAATGCCATGCCATTACTTATGTCAAATATTGTAAAACATTGAACAATGGCTGGCAGATAGCAGAAAATTGGCCAAATTTCAAAAACCCGTCAATGAAAACTTACCGTTATACGAATTATTTGACAGAAACCTTGTGCGCCATCTAGTAGCATATGTCAGTACCAATTTGAGCATGAAAATAAAACGAAATCCTTTGAGCCGTTTTGAAGAATATACTAGGTTTGGTGTGGTTTGTGTGCTAACAGAGTAATCGGACCGTACTTCTGCGAAAATGATGCCGGTAACGCTGTTACGGTGAAAGGTGTACGTTATCGTGACATATTAACAAACTTTGGCGTGAATTGGATGGCATGGATTTGCGCAATATGTGGCTCTAACACTATGTTGCCGCTTGTCACACAGCCTATTACGAACCAAATTCCCAGGACGCATTATCTGACGAGGTCAAAAAACCAACGAGATCTTGCGATTTAACACCATTGGACTTCTTTGTTTTACAAGTTCCTTCTAGTGCATATATTGCGATATTGCGCTGTCTGTAACTTCCAACTAACTTTCTCTGGGTCTGCGTAAAAAGTAAGATCTATGCCAATAAGCGCAAGAGATTCCAGAGCTGAAGGACAAATTGATTTTTTGGTCACGCCCATATGTCGTATAGGCACTGCGACCAGAAAGATCTATTGTGCCAGGGGCCAATTTTTAGGACAGCAGGACTTCTACTCTCCTTATGAATTACGCCTGCGTAGGAATTCTTTAGGTCTATTGGAGATATAATCTCTTTAAGGAAAAAGTTTCTCCTTATTCTACACAGAGCTGCATACATACGTATAGTATGTGTTCTGCGGTTTCGTCCTCTTCTAAACAAAGGCGCGGTAGATGATATCCTCCGAGTTTCTCATTTTGTTGATGTGGTATAGTAATTGACAGTGACCGGTAAGGAAGCTCACAAGCCTTATGTCGTTTCTGCTGTATTTAAGGATAACAACTGCCTTTTTTGGAAAGGTTGGACAACTCTTTTAGCTTGTCTGAGACCTTGGGAATTATTCCAATCAGAAATGCACATGTTGCGTTCCCAAATATTTAGGGTATATTTAAAAGTAGAATCAGATATTCCAGCAAAAGGGTACAGGTCCAGTGAACAACTGAAGAACCTTTTCCAGTTAGCAGATCTACAGTTTCGTTGCTTGACGGCAACACCTAAATCACCCGGTGCCCACCACAATTTTATTTTATTGTATCGGGCCAAGTTTTTTGAACTGTCGGATCAGCTTAGAACTGATTTTGAACTGATCACGTGGGAGATCAATGCTTTAATCGCCGCTTGGCTGTCGGTGAGTATATGGATAGTGTCACATTTGATTCCAGAGTGCAAATTTATACTAGCTTACTTACTTACTTACTTAGGTGGCGCTATAGTTCGGGGTGAACCTGGGCCTTAACCAACAAGCCTCCCCATTTAGCTCGGTCTTTAGCTAATTACCTCCACTTGCGCACTCCAAGTTGGTCGAGGTCCCCTTAAACTTGTGCGCGCCACCTACGGCGAGGAGGTCCACTACTGCATCGTCCCTCGGGGTTAGATTCGAAGACTGCGGGCCGGAGCGTTGGTGTCCATTCGCTTTACATGTCCTAGCCATCTCAGACGTCCAATACGCAAATTTTTGACTAGGTCGATGTCGCTGTACAGCTCGTATAGTTTGTGATTGAATCTTCTCCTCCAAAAACTGTCAACGCAACGGGACCGAAAATCTTACGAAGAATTTTTCTCTCGAAGCGACCAAGGATATCTTCATCCTCTTTTAATAAAGTCCATGTTTCAGCGCCGTAAAGCAGGACTGGGATGATTAGGGTCTTATACAGATTCTCCTTAGTTGTTCGAGATAGAGCTTTACTGCTGAATTGCCATATAAGCCCAAAAAAACAGCGATTGGCAAGAGTTATTCTTCGCTTCATTTCTGCGCTGATCCTATTTTTCGAGTTTATAGCAGAACCAAGGTAGACAAAGTCCATTACTACCTCGACACCTTCGTCGGTGTTGGCTTTCCCTTCTTGTTGACAGCATATACTTGGTTTTGCCCTCGTTTATCGTTAAACCCATTTTGGCCGCTTCCGCCTCAATGCTTGCAAACGCACTGGTGACATCCCGCTGAGCTCTTCCGATAATGTCAATATCGTCGGCGTATGCAAGCAGTTGTACAGACTTGTGCTAGATTGTGCCTCCGGTGTTGGCTTGTGAGTTCCGCGCAATCCGTTCAAGTACAATATTAAAGAAGTCACATGACAACGCGTCACCTTGTCTAAAAACTTCTTTGACATCAAAGGTCTCGGTGAGGTCATTACCGGCCTTGATGGAGCAGCGAGCGTTCTTCATCGTCATCCTGCACAGACGGACAAGTTTGACAGGGATGGCAAAACTAGACATGGCTTTATAAAGCTCTTCTCTATAGATGCTGTCATAGGCAGCCTTGAAATCGATAAAGAGATGGTGAGTATCGATTTGGAAACCTTGGGTTTTCTCCAGGATCTGCCGAAGTGTGAAGATTTGATCGATGGCGGACTTTCCTGAAACCACACTGATAGGGTCCAATCAGGCTGTTGATAAAAGGTTTCAGGCGTTCACACAATATCACAGAAAAGATCTTGTATGCGATGTTGAGGAGACTGATGCCTCTATAATTGGCGCAGTTGAGGTGGTCTCCTATCTTGTGCTAGTTTATACTAGCGCAAGTCCCAATAATGTAAAGATCGGTTGTGTCCATACAATCCGCCGCCAACTCCTGAATACATTTTTGATCGGTCGGTATTCCACACGATTCGTTTTGGATCAAGCAACGGTCCGCCGTGGCGTAAGTGGTTAGTGTGTCGGTCACTGCGCGTGAGGTTCCGAGTTCGAATTGCAGAAAACACCAACAAGTTTTTTCATGGTCCCACCTCTCGCGAGCGTCTGACAAACATCCGAGTATATTGTTGTCACGAAAAAGCTTCTCAAATCGCCGTTCGGATACGGCGATAGGTCCTTTCCATTTGTGTGAAAAATATAACGCACACAACATGAGTCGTTGCGAGAAACTAGGCCCTGGCACTTAAAGAGCTGTTGCGTCAAATATTTTAACGGTCCGCCATTATTTCATGTATCACGGCTTGGGATCTCAATCTCAAACCTACCGAAGTAGAGTGATTAAGGCGTAAAGTCGGAAACTGTGCTGAGCATATCTAGCTCGGGGAAGTTGGTTAATATCATAAATCCATGAGATCCACATGATCCCATGTACTATTAACAAACGACTTTCGAAGACTAACTGGACTGCGAATTGCCATTCTTTTTTATGAACATATGCAGCGGAGTGAGACCGATTATAGCCTCTACGGCTGTTGTGAGACAGGTATGCATAGTACCTGTGATTTCGAGGCAAGCTAATCTTTGAAGTTTATTGAGTTTGTTGATGGTTGTGACCTGCTTAGTTATACCAGAAAATGGACGCGTATGCAAAGATGGGTCTAACCACCGTTGTATATAACTAGAATCTGATCTTTGGAGACAGACCCAAGGTTTTGGCATACATACGACGACAGGTCCACATGGCAGTGGTTGCCTTAGCAATTTTATGTTTAATATGGGAGTTCCAGTTAAGTTTTTTATCTAGGACAATTCCTAGATATTTTACCTCGTCGGAAAAACCAATGCTTGTACCATTTAGAGTCAGTGAACCAAGGTTTAGCGTTCTTCTTCTTGTGAACGGTACAACGACTGCCTTTCTGGGGTTAATCGATAGACCCTCGCCAGCACACCAGTCCAAGACTACAAGGAGTGCATCTTGCATGAGTTGACACACATTGTCTTCACGTTTGTCCTTGATAATGATTACAAGATCATCTGCATAGCGTATATTTCTGAAGCCTAAGCTATTAAGTCTATGCAGTAAGACATCCAACACGAGAGACCATAATAGAAGCAAGAGGACGCCGCCTTGGAGGCTGCCTTTAGATGCGGAGACCTTCATCCCTGATCCCTTATTTTCGGATCATAACCTCGCTGAAAAAGGAAGAAAAAGAAGAAGTAAGCTGATATTATATCTGTGACGAGATAGTGAAGTTGCCTTCCGTGGGTCGACCTTTCCTGTGTGCATATTGACTAGAGTGCAAAGGTATAGTTTTTTAAAAAATGCCCTCTAATGTGAATGTCTAGCAGTTTTTCCATGGTTTTCAAGAAAACCGATGTCAAGATTGGAGAGTAGGATTTGGATAGCTCGCCGGGTTTATTTAGGACGAATTTATTCGCGTTATTGACGAGGTACAACCCGAACTATGCCAAAAAGTCACTTCAAATTTTGATACGGGCATCCTGTGTTGCCAAAGGAGTTGCGGTGGATATTATGTTTCATGTACCTATACATATGTATGTACGTAAATGCTTTATTTAAAAGGGAAAGTCTGCGCTCTTATTGAATCGCCCTCTACTTCTGAATGCAAATACGAGTAAAAAACCCAGCTTTCACAAATAATCTTAAAGATATCGACCACGGATTAAACAAGAAACCAAAACACCGAAGCTTCGAACCACTACACCAAACTTTTTTTTTTTACTAAATCATGCAATTGTACGTTGTACGGATTTTCAGAATCTTTGGAATCAGTTAAAAAAAGAAACAATAAATCTTCTTGAAGTTCCCTTCCCCGAAAGATTTTGTAAGAAAGGTAAGATTTACGTAAGTACAACAAGTTGGGACGCAAACCGTCGACTCCTAGGTAAGAGGGAGCTGTCAACTGAACGCCTCTAGAAGTTGAATAGAGTATGAATTAGATATTCACAGGGAATACCCAGAAGTGTATAAGTAGAAAATGCATCCAAATTATCAAATTTGCCCATAAAAACTTTAATGATCGTTTTAGTACCTTTTTAGTACCCCTTTAACATATGTTAAGTTATGTAATATTGAGAATTTATTAGTTACATTTTCATATTCATGTTCATACTAAAATAGTGCTCCTCTCCTGCCATCTGCTAGTTTATTTGTCTAATAGAGCAATAAAAATTCTTAACCGCTTTCGTTTATTATTCCTCTGACTATCAACTGATTTTACAACTACATTCTAAAGTCTTATTCTAAACGTTAATCACTAAAAAAAAGCAAATATCTTACTATGAGTGTAGCTATCTCAATTTTTTTTTTCGCACAGATAAAAACACTTATACAGGTTTATCGTTTAGTTTATTTTTTATTTTTTTTTGTAAATAAAATGTCGATAATATCATTCGCCACACTTCGCATGTGTTTACGTGGCTATGTGTCGCATAATTAAGGTATATTCACATTCTCTCGCTCTCTCACTGTAAGCAAATTGTTTTTAATTGTTTACGTTTTAGTGCCATTTCTTTTGCTGATCGCGCGGGGTCTCCGCTGTTGTGGTGTTCCTCGGAATGTACTTTATCTCTTTTATTTGTTTAATTTCGCTATAGATTCTTATAGTAAACAAAAACAAGAAAAAGAATCACCCTTGGTGAATTTTTAGTTTTAAAACCAAAACAATTCTTTTAAAACAACGTGCTGCGCTGCTTTAGTTTCAAGTCAAAAAAGACAGAACAAAAAAGTTCACTTTTTTTTTTTTTTTTTTTACTTTTCACTTTATTTTTTGCTATTTTTAAACAAGACGAGTGTGATCTTTTTGTGGAAAAGATTGTGTGCTTTTGGTTATTATTTTGTTTCATTATCGCTCTGACGTTGTTTAGAACTGAGAAGCGGCCAAACCAGATTTTTTTTTTTTTTTTTTTTGTGTCTTCCTTGATGGTGTTTTTGTTTGTGAACTGTTTTAGGAACATTTTCGGTCGTCATTTTCCAATTTAAAACAAATCATTTTTGTTTACTAAAATACTCGAGAGGGGGGAACGTTTATTGGTGTTGTGGAACAAGTTTTCGAATAAAGTGCCTGGAAGAATGCGGATTCTTCTTTCGAAGAAGAGATCAATGGACGAATGAAGATGTAAGCATTTTATGCTGTGGACTGTAAGTGTACTAAATATTCATCGTTGCAGTGTACTAAGTGGGTTTATAAGCTTTGAATGATGAAAGTTCTTTAGTATTTCCGGATGATAGGGTTATCTCTGTTATCGGCTGCATTTTTTCAGCGTTCATCGCCATAAAATTTTGGGATTTTGGCATTTTATCAGGCGTACTTTGTTCCCATTGTGTTTGCTGACGGTCCAATTCGTTGCTGCTAAATTTTCAACAAGTGTCACGCAGCAGTCACTCATTAGTTTATGAGAACATATGGCTAGATAATTAATTTTTTTTTGACAAATTTATGGTCCAGTATTTCACGTTTAACATACTCAGTCGCTTTCCGCAAAATAAAGCACATCTAAACCGTTTGTGCAACTCGCTTAAATTATGATGATTAACGATTTTAAAAATCATGGAATACAAACTGGCCTTGAACATTTAACTCCAGGGGCCTTATTTTGTATTGCGTTTCTATAGCAAATGTATACAAACTCAATTTCCAAGTAACTTAAGTGACGTTTGATAGATGTTTTGACAATCTAACTTTCCGAAATGTTTGATTTTAAATTAAGAAGCACTTACACCCAATCCGAGAACCATACAAAATACCCATTCATTTTAGAATCGGATTAGATTTTCTAATGGCAATCCGAATCCGAAAGCAGTACAAAATAAGGCCCCAGGAAAAGATTCCGAAGGGGTAGATTCTATAAAGGGTATTAAAAAACCTAAAATTCAAACCGCAATAATCAAGTAAAATCACGACGAATGGGTTAGGGATGACAAAGAGAAAGCGTAAGTCTTTGCCAACCACCTGGAAGAAATTTTTAAATCGTTAGATGAACAAGCGCTTATTCGAAATATATTCTCGTAGGATATAGTCAATAGTGCTATAAGAAACGCAACGCTAACCGAACTTAAGAATAAATATTAAAGGCGTTTGAGAAAATTATGCAAAAACAGATTGGTCAGTATCTCACAACCAACAACATTCTGTCTCCCAAACAATCAGGTTTTCGACAAAAACATAGCTGTACCACAGCTGTTATAGGTGTCTCTGAAGACATACGGTGTGCCCTGAATGAAGGAAATGTGCCATTTTTCTAAAGCGTTCGACACAGTTGACCATGCTATTTTATGTCAAAAGTTGCATCGGCTCTACAATTTTTCGCATTGCGCTGTAAAGCTTATATCGTCCTACCTGACAAACAGAAAGCAAGCTGTAAAAATAAAAGACGTTCTATCCGAGTTCCTCCCTAACTCCCGTGGTGTTCCGCAGGGGTCCATACTAGGACCCTTACTTTTCTCCCTATATGTTAACGAACTTCCGCACTATATTAAACACAGTTCAATAAACATGTATGCTGATGATATACAGCTTATTTTAAGCTCTCCTTTGGGCTTTATAGAACACGCAGCGACTTGCATTAATAATGATCTTGCAGATATAGCACAATGGTCAAATAGAAATGGTCTCCTGCTAAATCCTTAAAAATCAAAGTGTATTGTCGTATCAAAGACGCTATTGGATCTGTCATACTTCCCCTCCCTAACCATGAACAATGCCATTATAGAGTGTGTGCATTCAGTAAAAAAATCTCGGTATGATTTTCAATCGGAACTTAACCTGGGACAATCATGTCAGTCTGGTTGTAGGTAAAACCTACGGTGTACTCCGTGCGCTATGGGCCTCCCAGTCGTTCACCCCAATTAAAACAAGAACCCTACTCACTAAAACACTTGCTGTACCTATACTTACATACGGCTGTCAAATATTTCACAACTGTAGCTACATTTCCAATAGGAAACACAATGTTGCCTTTAACTGTATAATACGCTACGTCTTTGGTTTGCGACGACATGACCGAATTTCTCGCTATACTCAGTACCTGTTGAACATAACATTTGATAACTTTCTCAAGTTTCACACCCTATGTCTTCTGGCGGATATCCGACTTTCCCATCAGTCTCCCTATCTTTACGAAAAAATCAGATTTTCTTCCTCAAACAAATCCGGACAATTAATTCTTCCTCGCCATACTTGCCTGACATCGGAACGTCAATTTTTTAACTCCATTCGCTTATGGAATATGGTGCTTTGCCCCGTAGTCTTAGAAGAATAGACAACACTCCAAAATTTAAAAGGGAACTAAGAATACATTTACGCTAGAACTCTCAAACTCTGGTTACTTTTCTTTTTTCTTTTAGTTATTTTTCTTTTCTTTTAGTTATTTCTTTTCCTCATATTTATAATATTACGTCAATTTTAACTCATGTAGCTTTCTTAAAATATTCTGAACTATTGAATGCTATTACTATATACCATATAAGATATTGTATCTTACAGTGTAGCAAATCGTTAAATGAATAGAATGAAAATGAAATGAAAAATGAAAAAAGAACGAGAAAACATCATATAGACCAATTTCGCTTCTTTCAATTGTATCCAAAGCATTCAAGAGAGTATTGCTTAGGCGAATACAGCCAGTTATAGAAGAAAAACGTTTCATCCCGGATCATGAATACAGATTTAGAAGCAAGCATTCTACAGTTGACCAAGTATTGTACATAGAATGACAGATGTAATTGAAGAAAAAAAAGATTTGTTCAAGCGTATTCCTTGACGTCTCTCAAACCTTTGACAAGGTCTGGTATGAGGGCTTAAAGTTAAAACTAGGACAAGCTCTGCACGAGTCCTTATATAATATTTAAAGACTTCTCTCACGAGTAGACTATGCCGCGTTAAACATGGAAATTAATATTCAGATCTTAAGGAGATAATAGCTGGTGTACCGCAAGGAAGCGTTCTTGGCCCACTTCTGTATCTATTATATACTCGTGATATACCGCAAGTAGATGGCACTGCAATAGCTTCATTTGCCGATGACACTGCTATCTTGGCGGTAGGCAAAACGGTAACGGAAAATTTGTCTAGTTGTAGTAAAATAAACAAGATTGTTTTGAGGGCAGGTATGCGCCAGCGTTGCCGCTGGGAAAATTTAAAAGGTGTCCAAAAAGGCGTCCAGGAGTAAAAAAAAACACCCTGATTGTCGTTGGCGTTTGTCGCTTTTCGACGATTGTCGTTTTATTCTTCAGATGAAGCACGAATCGATTTTCATAACTTTTTCACTGTGAAAGAGTTGTAATGGTATTCTACACGACAAATAAATTGCTTAGTAATGTCGTAGGTCGTAGTTATGAATAAAACGACAATTGTCGAAAAGCGACAAACGCCAACAACAATCAGGGTGAAAGTGTCCACATTAAGGAGCTCACGCACCAGAGCGGTACGTGGTAGCGGTATGGGTACCGGTGGAAGCGCGGTAGCGGTATACCGCTTGTCCGTTCCCACTTGCGGTATTTACATTGGTAATCATTGACGTATTATACTCGTATATGGACTGCTAGTGCTCAATTTCGCTGGAGCATTTTTTATAAAAAAAAAAAAAGCTATAAAAAAGGGAAAGACACGAGACATCTCTACGACGTTCAAGTGGGACTATGGAGTTCACGATGTCTCTATCACCTATCAATTTTAACGCGCGATTCTGAACCCTATCTAGAATGTGCAGACTGGTCTTGGGTGCACCAGACCATCTGTGGGCGTTATATTCCAGCTTTGGGCGGATGAATGCCTTATAGATGGAGGCCAGATCAGACGGGGTAAAATATTTTTTGCAGCGCTTAAGGAATCCTAGACATTTTGCAGATTTTTTGGCGATGTGATGGTTCCATCGAAGACGGTTATTGATGCACATACCGAGAATGGCAAGTCTTTCAGATTCAGCGATGCAAGTACCCTTCATGGATAATGGTTGAGGGTCTTGGTTTCGCTTGAGAGACAGAAGACAGCATTGAGTTTTGAATGCATTAAATTCCACTCTATTGATTGAACCCCATTTGGTTATGCTGTCCAAGTCGGAATGTAATGAGTTTAACATACGTTGCCATTCCTCTTCTACGGCCGAAGAGCAGGGACGTGAGTTAGGGAACAAATATGAACAACTGAGGGTACTGTCATCAGCGAAGGAATGGATTGGATTGGAAGTTGCAGACAAGAGGTCATTTATAAAAATGAGGAAGAGAGTCGGAGACAAAACTGAGCCCTGGGGAACACCAGCATTTATATGGTGAATTGCAGACTTGAAGCCGTCCAAGACAACTTGTATTGAACGGCCCGAAAGGTAATTTCTAATCCATTGAAGAAGAGACTCATCGATGCCATATGCATGCATTTTCGACAAAAGAGCCTGATGCCAAACTCTGTCAAATGCCTTAGAAATATCGAGCGCAACCATCTTTGTTTCGCCGAAGTGATGGAGAGATTGGTTCCACTTCTCGGTGAGATATGCCATCAGATCACCAGTGGACCTGTTGCTTCGAAAACTATATTGCCGGTCATTGAGGAGTTTCCGTGAATCAAAATATTTCATAAGCTGACGATTTATCAGCGTTTCCATGGCCTTGGAAAGAAGGGACGTTAGTGCAATGGGTCGGTAATTGGACGGGGAGGAAGATTCGCCTTTTTTAAGGACTGGCTGGAGAAATGCTGTTTTCCATCTACTCGGAAAGAGCCCAGAAGAGTAGGACAGACAGAAAAGCTTACGCAGAGATTTTGCCAGCGTGGAAGAACACCTCTTCAGTACTATGGGGGAGACACCATCTAGACCAGCGGATTTGTGTATGTTAAGACCTTTAAGTACTCCTGCAACTGTACGAGTGCGAAAGTGGACTTGTCCCATGGAAAATTCGACGCTCTCAAGTACAGGCGGAGACAAAGCACTATCTGGCATGGTGGAGTTCGCTGCAAAGTGAGCAGCAAGCAGATTAGCTTTGTCTAAGGAGCTGACAGCTGGAATGTCATTCTAAATGAGCGTTGGGATAGCAGACGAGACAGAATTTTTAATATTTTTGAGGAATGTCCAAACATTTTTACTACCTTTGGGACATTGTAGAATTTTTTGGCTCAAATTTTGGTCGTCATTGCCGTCATTTCTGGATTGTTTAAACTTCTTTCGGTTTTCCTCAGCTTTGTTGGCTTTATAAGACCGAATACTTACCTCTTTCGACCTGATAGCCTCTTTGCAGCTGTGTTCAAACCACGAGTTTGCCTTAGGTTTGATGCTTTTAATTCTGTTAGTAATAAAGGCATCCATACCTAAGAGGATGGTGTCAGTAATCATATCAGCGGGGCATCCACGTCGCTATCGAGGAAGCATAGCGACCAGTTAAAACTCATAAATAAACTATTAAGGCCGTCTCAGTTGGCTTTCTCGTAACGCCATACTTTTCTTTTCGGGGTTTTTTCTTTAACTGAGTGGTCAGAGTACGAGAATTTAGCTGATACGATGTTGTGGTCAGACCGGCCTAGAGGCGCTAAAACATCAATGATGTATTTATCAGGGTGAGAGGTAAGCAACAAGTCCAGAGTGTTGGCAGAATGACTTGCAATGTCCGGTATTGTTTGTTTGTCTCAGCGAAAAGTTCAACATACCTTCCTTTGGGTGTTGTCTGGCCAGAATGTCGAAGCCAGTCCGAATTGTGTATATTGAAATCGCCCGCAATGGCAATTTCAGTATGAGGATACAGGGAGACAATTCGTGTGATGGAATCGGATAGCGCATCAAACTCGTTAAAAGTTGAGTTGCTATCCGTACTAGAGCTTCTGTAAATAAAACAGTAGTGAATTATTTGCTTACGGACGGTGAATTTTGGCCATTTCTAATTAAATTCCGGATTGGAACAGTGGCCATACTGTGATGGAACTTGGCAAGCTATATCACTACGGATATAAAGGGCGAGGCCGCGATGGGGAAAGAATAGTGGCACTAACCTATATCCAGGCAGCTTTAGATCGGAAGATTCTTCGACTACCTGTGTTTCGCTAAGTGCCAAAACAGCTGGTTTACGGGAATGGGCGTGGGCGTATAAGTCAAAGAAATTTGTTCTAAGCCCACGAATGTTAATATAGTCAACTCAATGTACTTACGTTTAACGTATACGTTACGTTTCTGCCATTTCTTGTTGAGAGTGTCTTCGATAACTTAATGACACCGGTTGTAATGCCTGAAACACAATATCACCTCGACCTCGGTTTTGCTCCCATTACGTCTCATCCACCTCGAGAGCGCGTTGAATGTTTGTTTACACTTTTTCCTTTGTTCCACAACTGTTAGATGTCAAAGCAAAGCAAAAGTTCAGCTCATCTCAACTTCTGCCTTGGGTTAGAGTGTCGTTATGTAGCATTACGTTTTTCTTTACGAATGGAAAACGTGAGGTCGAGGTGGAAGGGACATTGTGATAGGATACATTGAATTCCTATAGTTCAACTCATAGACATCAGGCGAAGCCGAGGTCGAGGCGCTATTGTGTTTCAGGCATAAAGAATTATCGATTGAAATACCGATTGAAAATATTTTAAGTACACAGAACTAAAAAGTAATTTGATGATTTTGAGTCAAAAGTGTCCACGATTTTCAAAAAGTGTCCATTTTGGCTAATTTAAAAAAAAAGTGTCCAGAAGTCCCGATCGCAAAAAAAATGTCCAAATGGACGCTTAAGTGTCCCAACGGCATCGCTGGTATGCGCTGACGGTTCTCATAGTGTCCCCTCGGAAAAAAACAATCAGAAAATTACCACCTTGATCAAAAAGTTCCCGGAATAAAAACCGTGTGGCGCTCCCATCGTTCCGATTTGAGTTGTTAAGTTGGTACATCTGTTGTTGATATTCCCTCTAAATCTTAGCGTCATAGCTTGACATTTACAAAAGTTACGTAGCCAAGAGTACATCTGTCTCTGTGTGTGTTGGCGATTTTTTACAATTTTAGAAATGGATTTAAATTTGCAACAACGAACTTGTATTAAATTTTGCGTAAAAAACGGATTTAATGGTGCGCAAACGTTGGAAATGTTGGAAAAGTGTTTCGGCAACGATTCTCTAAAGAAAACGGTCGTTTACCAGTGGCACGAGCGGTTCAAAAGTGGTCGTGAGTCAATCGAAGATGATGAACGCAGTGGCAGACCATCGACATCGAAAAGCGACGAAAACATTGATAAAGTAAAAGAAATGTTGGTCAATAACCGCAAATTAACCATCAGAGAGATAGTGGAGGACTTGAACATTGCCTATGGATCCGTCCAAGACATTTTGGTTAATGATTTGGGTTTCCGTCGTGTAGCAGCAAAGTTGGTGCTAAAAGACCTCAATTTCATGCAAAAAAGAGATCGTGTTGACGTCGCAAAAGACATGATTTGCGAGGCTGAATCCGATCCCACATTCATCAAAATGATCATTACTGGAGACGAGACGTGGGTTTATGAGTACGACACGCAATCCAGACATCAGGCAAGTAAATGGCGTTCACCAAATGAGCCGAGACCAAAAAAACCACGCCGTTTTCAGTCAAAAAAGAAGGCAATGCTCACGGTTTTCATGGATTACAATGGTGTAGTGCATCATGAATTTTTGCCAGAAGGCCAGACAGTAAACAAAGAGTATTATTTGGGCGTCATGAGATTTTTGCGTGAAGCAATTCGCCGAAAGAGACCAGAATTGTGGGCAGAAAACTCGTGGATTTTGCACCATGATAACGCACCGTCGCACAGTGCCATCATTATTCGTAATTTTTTGACGAGAAATGCAACAAATACCATCCAACAGCCACCGAATTCACCTTATTTGGCTCTCTGTGACTTCTTCTGTTCAATCGAGTTAAAAAACCATTACGGGGAACGCGTTTCAGCAGCCGAGAGGAAGTAATGGAAAAATCGCACGAAGCACTGATGGACATACCGAAAACCGAATATAAAAAATGTTTCGAAGATTGGATCAAGCGCTGGCATAAGTGTGTTGCAGTCGATGGGGATTACTTTGAAGGGGACAATATAGATTTAGATGAATAAACTTGTATTTTTAGTTTTCTGAATAAATTCCGGGAACTATTTGATCAAGGTGGTATGTACTAAAAAACAATGTGTGGCAGTTCTCTTGGAGCAATGGTCCCAAAGAGCTTCTTTTCGTTTTTTATATTTTTTAGAAAACTGCTGCAGTAACAAAAATGTCAAACTTTTATGAAATTTTTTTAAGAGTTAATGTTTTTGTGACAGCGAATTTGTTGTGCCTATTATGTGTCAACTTGGTTGTGTTGTCTTCCACACAACTCAACTTCAATATGACCGAACTAATTTGTGGAGTTATGGAACACAACCATTTTCAGTTGAGCTAATGCAGCCATCTTGAAGTACGGAAATTATAAATTAACTCTTACAATTCCATGTTAACAGAAGAAAATTCAAAAAGTACTCGGTTTCCTTTTTAACATTAAATAAATACGAAAATGGAAAGCAGTTTTGAGTTATTTTTTTATGATGACCATGAATAGAATGATGCTACTAATGTTTGCGCGCATCCGAAAAAGTATTTACCGATCATGCGAACCCTTTAGAACTTCCAAATACCAAGCAAGTAAATATAATAATTCCCAAAGTTTCAATCTAAATATCGTATCCTCTATTTACAGATTTATTAGTTATTTCAGTTAATTTCAATGAAGTTAAGGATTTATTTAGAACTACGGTGCGCTCTTTGTCAAAGCCACCGATCTTAAAACAGGCTGGCGATCTTTTTCTGAAGGCAGCTATCAAAAGTTGTCTCGGATTGACAGATGATAGACAACTGGTTGTCTCAAAGTTGAGATCAATAATACTAATTTTGTACTTACAACCAAACTACAACTAAAGTTGTGTACCATAATAGGGGCATGTACTTATAAACTGCTGATATTCGCATATATGACTAAAAATATCATATTACTGGAAAGATTTATCTTTCAGTTTCAAACATGAATTTATTCCCTTAAAAGAGTTTGCAATCAATGCGCATAAATCAAATAAAACACAGATACCGTAAACATAACATAAAAAACATAAGAGCCCTGACTATGACAATGACATAGTATTATACATAAACTTAAGAGAAAACGTGATTCGAAATCTAAGCCAGAAAAACTGCATAAAAGCCAGATAGACGAAGAGTTTGTCAATCAACACGGCCAGATAAAAACGTGCGATGCATTACACATTGCTTTAGTAAGACAGGCTCAGGAATAGATGCTTAATCATGCACAAGATAGGCGCCAGGAAATGCATTCAATAATACCAGCTTTAAGAAGATAATGCTCAACGTATCGATAATGCACTACAATCTACCACTCTGGTGTTATAAGGAATAAATGCATAAATTACAAAGCAATTTTTCGCATTTAAAATTATGATCAATTAATTGCCCGGAATATTACGAAGATCTCTGTTATAGATATACAGTTTGAAATATACATACATTATGGTATGTGTCTAGATTGGCACGATGACTGAAGGTGGTCGGCATTTCCTAAAACATAGCTGAATTGTATTTGTTTGCAGAGTTTCGCACGATATACTACCCCACAATATTAATATACCACCTTGATCAAAAAGTTCCCGGAATTTATTCAGAAAATTAAAAATACAAGTTTATTCATCTAAATCTATATTGTCCCCTTCAAAGTAATCCCCATCGACTGCAACACACTTATGCCAGCGCTTGATCCAATCTTCGAAACATTTTTTTTATTCGGTTTTCGGTATGTCCATCAGTGCTTCGTGCGATTTTTCCATTACTTCCTCTCGGCTGCTGAAACGCGTTCCCCGTAATGGTTTTTTAACTCGATTGAAATCAGGTGAATTCGGTGGCTGTTGGATGGTATTTGTTGCATTTCTCGTTAAAAAATTACGAATAATGATGGCACTGTGCGACGGTGCGTTATCATGGTGCAAAATCCACGAGTTTTCTGTCCACAATTCTGGTCTCTTTCGGCGAATTGCTTCACGCAAAAATCTCATGACGCCCAAATAATACTCTTTGTTTACTGTCTGGCCTTCTGGCAAAAATTCATGATGCACTACACCGTTGTAATCCATGAAAACCGTGAGCATTGCCTTCTTTTTTGACTGAAAACGACGTGGTTTTTTTGGTCTCGGCTCATTTGGTGAACGCCATTCACTTGCCTGATGTCCGGATTGAGTGTCGTACTGATAAACCCACGTCTCCTGTACTCTTGGCTACGTAACTTTTGCAAATGTCAAGCTATGACGCTGAGATTTAGAGGGAATATCAACAACAGATGTACCAACTTAACAAAGAAAACAGAACTCAAATCGGAACGATGGGAGCGCCACACGGTTTTTATTCCGCGAACTTTTTGATCAAGGTGGTATACATACACATACGAGTATAAAGGGTTTCCAGAATGACTACTTTGACAAGTCGTCAGTTAAAGTTCAGATTCGTCAAATTGACACTTTGTAAGGGGCCTTAGTCTTTTTCGTTAAATTTTGAATGAAATAATTAGGAACAATCTAAACCTTTTCCGAATGAAATTTAACTGACTCAAGGACTTGAAGACTTCACGTAATCCCACAGAAAATAATCGAGAAGTGTCAAATCACACGATCTTTGAGGCCAATTGACAGACCCATTTCTCGAAATCAGCTTGTCTCTAAATAGTGATTTCAATAAGCACCATCCTGTTGAAACCACATCTCACAAAGATCAATGTCGTCCATATTTTCAAATAAACATTCATAGGCCATCGTCTGGTAACGATCTACATTGACCATAGCTCTAGCTCTGGTATCATTTTGAAGAAATAATGTCATGATACCATCAGCGTGGAAACCGCACTAAACGATGCATGTTTTTAGATGTAATGGGGTCTGTAGGGCCTCTTCTGGATTGGTCTAGTTCAATATGTGACTATTTTCTTGACAAACTCGTTAAGCCAGAAATAAGCCCAGTCGCTGAACACAGTTTTGCTATAAAACAACGGATCAGTTTGCCACTGCTCCAGAGCGTAATCGGCGAAAGAACGACCGCAGTAATGATCCTGCACCAGCTGGATCTTTTATAGGTGAAGGTCACTCCTAGAGCTAACTCCGCTTCATCTCGTAATGGAACAAAATGCAAAGCGGACGATCCTAAAGATGGCAAAAGGAGGTATTGGAAGGGGGAAATGCGTTAGTTCGAGAGAATACGATGGACTTCTTAGAAATTTCCCTTCTGGCAGACAACAGGGATGACAGTATTAGACAATTTAACTTTGGCAACAATAATATACGGACTGGACAACCACACGATAAAGTGGTATACAAACGGTTCGAGAACTGAGGAAGGAACAGGGGCAGGCGTGTTTGGGTCAATGACGAAGCACTCAGAACCGATGGGCAAGAGTACTTTGCTTTCAAGCTGAAATATGTTTTATAGATAGATGTATCCAACACAATCTCGAAAGAAAGTACAGCAACTGCGACATAGCAAACACAAACTTAGTGAAATGGGTAGAAACAACAAAGTAACGCTATACTGGATACCCACTCATGTCGGGATAAAAAGTATTGGAGCAGTAGACTCATTGGTAAGACAAGAAGCTTGGATCTGAACCATTCTGCGGAATGTGGGAACATACAATACGCGAAGAATTCAGGGAAATGGAGAAAGAAGACAGCGCAAGAACCTGGAACAACACTACAGGTCTTAGGCAAGCTAAGAAACTTCTAGAATCTTATAACCCAAAAAGATTCAAGGCCTGCATCTGCCTTAATAAGAATAACCTAAAAATTCGAGCGGGCTTCCTAACGGGGCACTGTAAACTCAGGGAGCAGTATATGACTAGGTATAAGAGATGAAGGCCTTTTCCGAAGCGAGACTTCGGAGCACCTTCTGTAATCTTGTGGGACACTGACCCGTAAAAGATTGAAATATCGGATAAGGATATGCCAACCATACAACCTCAGATTCCTAAAAGAAACTGGCTCGGAGAGAGAGCTCTAAGGTGAACTATTCTCGCCAAGGCAGAACATGAGCTTATGACCTTCAACGGCAATTCCGAAGGAATTATAATGCGAGTAGAACTCTAACCAGAGAATAAACCTCTCCAAGGTACTAGCAGGGGACACAATAGACCATTAGATCGCAGTGCAATGAAGAAACAGATAATCCGGCATCTTGGGGCGTCCCCCATTTTGGGTTTAGAATGAGGTCACATAGTTTATCCTATTTTACTCGTCAAACCATTTCATTTGTTACGCATATCAAGAGGGTTGTCAAGAAAAAAACTAATCCAATATCTTGGGGCTCCGCCATTTTTGATTTAGAACGATATTAGGTTTACTTTAGATGCGTTTTGTTGGGAATTATGCAAAGCCAAGTGAAAGCTTCTCCACAAAATGATTCCCAGTCAATCTGGTTTAAAACTTTTGATTGTTGATTGAATTGAAAAGTACGAAAAAGTTGTGCTTAAATTTGTGTAATACTACTGAATCATTCACATTGAATCAAATTGAATGAAAAAGCTCTTTTCAGCGCCCTCTGAAATGTAGTAGCGTAAACTAAACATCCCCACTCAATTTTGACTGAAAAAAAAACTAAAGTGGTTCTCAATCACATTTAGTTGTTGCACTCCGTGCTAAATCTTACTTCACTGAAAAGCGACGTCTCACCAAAACGAACCTTTTATTGCATTGCCACCGAACTTATATACTTGTAAAAAATTTCAAAGCTCTAGCTCAATTAGAAGTAGTCGAAATTTCGATTTTAAGATTTCTAGCGGACAGACAGACAACAATGTTATGTAGCATCCGCAGGAAGTACTTTTCGCACTGCATTACCAACGACTATGGTGTGGCAACACTAATGCCATCATGTACATCAGTTTGTTCTACATTTCACAATTCAACCCTAGTGGCATCTAGGGTTCGAAAATGTTCTAAAAGTTCTTGTATTTGGTATAAATACACGAACCACTAGCACAGTCGATAGAGGTGTAAATAGCGATGAACAAGTGCGATTACTGTGAACGTTAATTATTCGAAAATTGGTGTTGAGTTGAGAATAAACGATATTGTGATTTGTAGTCGCAGTTTAAGTTGGGATTAATAAAGAATAAAGTGATTTAATTATTTTGAAGTATAACGAAAGTGAATTTGATAGTTGCTTATAAATAAACAGTTTAACACACAGAGGACAGTTTTATTATTACGAACCCTCTCAAGAATATTACAGTCTTCTTCTTTTTCCCTGAGGCTATGATCCGAAAACAAGGGATCATAACCCTCCCACTTCACCGCATTTCTACTGATCCGCCTATGATATTACAGTAAGTTAAAGAAAAGCTCTTAAAAATTGAATCTATTAATTCGTTAAAGAGATGTTTAAATTTAAAGAAGTTCTGGACACCCTATGCTTGAGAGATTGCTGCATAAAAGGCCTGCATAAAAGGGCGACATCAGTGCAAAGATTTGTTAACGAAGTCACATCAGCTATAGTTCTATTGCATTTGTCTATCAAAGCTGTAAATTCAAATGCCAACATTCTGCTAGCGAGAACATTTCCATATTCACTTAACAATTTCTCAAAATGCCAACAAGAACAAGTTGTAATTATCTTATCTTTAGCAAATATCACTTCAAATGTGTACCTTACAATTTGAATACTTGAAAGCTAAAATTAAAACTAAATAAATATCAAATTCACCTTGTACTTATTTCTTCTTCTTTTTTTCTGTTATTTGCAGATACGGCTGCTATGGATCCAATTTTCTACTCTCCAAGCAATGGAATTCCATCGGAAAGTAAACTGGCAACATACATGGTAAGAAAGGAATAATTTCCAGACCAACTATTCTTAAAGCACAAACATACTACTATTATTCACATCACCCTCTTTTAAAACTTTTATCTACTACTTGACATACACTGTGTAAATATGGTATATCGCTTAATGTGCTTTTAAACTGTTTCATAACACAAAAGATACTTTTTTTTTTGCATAACCGCTGTTGAGTTTTCATTCCACAATTCGTTGTATATCGGTGTACATACTCCAAAGCCTACCATAAATCCATTTTGGTGAATATTTAGAAAAACAAAAATATTAAGAGGTAAAAGGGATGCAAATCGAAAACAACTCGATATGTAAATACATTTTGTGGATTTGTTTTTATTTTCTTTTTATTTTTGTTGAAATTGGAATGTTTATCTGCCGCCCGGTGGGCCGGTGAAAAATGAAGAAATTCAATTATTGCGAGTGGACGAGCCTCCCGCGCTTTTCAAATAGGGTATGGTTAGCGTAATCCGCAATCTGAATTTGAAAAATTGAGACTCAGATATTCCGCTATAAACTTACTCATACAAGAGGTATAGTGTGTAAATTGTCTTACATATATTGCGCTTATAGGGAATTGTTTATTTAAACAGTTTCATATTTATTTAAGCTTAATACAAGCAAGAACTTAAAGCTAAACTTAAAACTAACAAAAGAGGACTTAAACAACTAAACTAATACTAATGAAATTACGTTTAGGATAAGAACAAACTTAAAACTGGACTTAAAAGTAACAGTTTTTCGGCCAGGAGGAGGTATTAAAGGGATGAAGGACGTTTCTCATGGAGGTTCTGCTATTGTGAATGTCAAAAGCGGTTTGCATGCAATTAACTCTGCGGAACATTCTGAACCATAAATAGTGCGGTGCAAAGCGAATGAAACTATGCTGGTCAGCTTCGATTCGCAAGATATAGATTTCGTAATAAGGTGACCCCATACCTGGCGAGCATACTCAATGAGAGCTCTGACGAATGTGATCTATAAGCATTTTGTAACATAAGAGTTAAGAATTCCTTAGACCATCGATTAATGAAACCGGGCGCAGAGCTAGCTCTGTTGATAATGTTTTCAATATGAGAATGGAAGTTAAGTTCCCTATCACAGATAACACCCAAATCGCGCAGTGAAGGGACAGAGGGAGTGGGCTCACCGCGACTGGAGTAGACTCTAGGGGATGGTCGGATAGGTTTAAAGATTTTCATATCATTAGCGTATATAGAAAGGTGGAAGTCATTGATGATACAATTGATATCGTTAATTGTCAAAATGAAGACCATTGGGCCAAGATGGCTGCCTTGAGGGACTCCCGATGTGACTTTAATAGGATCAGAAATGGAAGATCTGAAGCGGACTTTATAATGGCGTTTTTCCAAGTAAGATTTGATCCATGAGATAATCCCGATAGAAAACCACCAGCTTCAAGTTCGTAGGCGCCGTGGTGTAAGTGGTTAGTGTATCAGATCACTGCGCGTGAGGTTCCAAGTTCGAATCCCAGAAAACACCAAAAAGTTTTTTAACGGTCCCACCTCTCGTGAACGTCTGACAAACATCCGAGAGTATTGTTGTCTCGAGAAAGTTTCTCAAAACAAATTGCCCTTCGGATACGCCATTAAACTGTAGGTCCCTTCTATGTGTGAAAAATATAACGCACACACATGAGTAGTTGCGAGAAGCTAGGCCCTGGCACTTAAAGAGCTGTTGCGCCGATTATGCTAAATTTTGTCGAAGGCTTAGCTGAAGTCAGTGGCAACTACATCGACTTCATTACCATCTTTCAAGACGCACAGAGTGTTAGATACGAGTTTTTCCAGATTTCGGGGAAAACTCCCTGCGAAATAGATAGTTGGAGTAAGGGGTTGGACTAAGTAGTTCATGCATTTTTTCGGAACTATAGCGGACAGGCCCATAAGGGCCGGGGAATTATTCGCCCTTTAGTTTGTTAATCTTTTAGGGAGGATAACCAACCATTCTCGTTGGTAAAATATTATTTTCTTTTGTTAGATGGTGGTATATCTCGGAGAAGATCTGGGACCCTCAAGTAGCATCCTCTGCGCCATAGAGCAAGACAGCGATTGGAATATTGGTCGATTAGGAAGTTGATTGTTCATATAACTCCTCCGCTGTTATAATCACTCGATCTTAGCGGGGCCTAAGCAAAGTCCCTAACTACCTCAAAGTAACCCGAGTAGATGACAGCCATTGTCCGTCTATGTTGGCAGCATTTCCTTTGTTTGGCTCTGATTCGTGGTAAGCATAAGACCATTAAACGTTAACCGTAGGACCATTTCGCTTTTTACAAACGACATCAGTACAATTTATTGGCCTCTAATTGGAAGCTAATCAGTTTCGGACAGGAAGAAGAGTATAATAGTTCCATATGTGGCCATGGTGAAAGCAAGTGATTTCTTAAAAAAGCTAGGTCTGGTTTATGAGTGGACATTAAATGAAATACAGATATCTGTGGCTACAAGGTAAAACCGCCTAAGCCGATTTTCGCAAATTTCTAGAAAACAAGTTTAAAGTTTTCGTTTTTCCCGAAAACGTATGGGAATTTAGAATTGTAGTCTTGTTCCTTTGCCTATAACTCGGTAAGGATAACAGGTAATATTAGATAGCATAAACTTTGAATAGTAGAGCATCTTCTTGGCATCCGTAACTCAATTTCGTCCTAACTCGTCTTAGGCGGTTTTACCTTGTGGCCACAGATATATCCAGGTGACTTGTGAGGATTGAATGAAAATAAAAGACGTGAACGCATTTGCAATATAAGGGCCCTCTTTCTTGGTTCAGAATCAAGAAATGGGTCACAAGTCAAAATGACAATAGAAATATCGGCAAGCTCTATACAAAATTGTAGTTCTAAGCATGGAGAGTGGATTGCTGAAATGGCTATTAGCTCACAGGATATGGCATCTTAATATAACACCTGAAAAGGTATGCCTTTCAGGCAATTATATGCACAGCACATACCATGCTTTCCGGCGTGGGCGCCGTGGCATAAGTGGTTAGTGTGTCGGATCACTGCGCGTGAGGTTCCAAGTTCGAATCGCAGAAAACACCAAAAAGTTTTTTCACGGTCCCACCTCTCGCGAAGGTCTAACAAACATCCGAGACTATTGTTGTCTCGAGAAAGGTTCTCAAAACGAATTGCCCTTCGGATACGGCATTGAACTGTAGGTCCCTTCCATTCGTGTGAAAAATAAAACGCACACAATACGAGTCGTTGCGAGAAGTAAGGCCCTGGCACTTAAAGAGCTGTTGCGCCAAATATTTATTTATTTTATGCTTTTCGGTTGCACGTGAGCTTGGCTCTGCTCTAGATACATTGTTAAACTTACTTCCTCTTTTTACTTATACCATTTGTTGTACTATCAAAGCAATCGACTCCGGCCTTATAAATATGTCGTCTGACGCAATGATACCTTTGACTGTTGCGTAAATGGAGTTTTCTTATGTTCAGGACTGGCTGCGGCTAGAGTCTGAGCCAGGAATGGAATGTAGTATTTTCACGGTTGGCTCCAAAACCTGCTGTTGTAGTTTGTGGATGACGACAACATTAAGCTTCGCTTCTCGTTATGCAAATATGCGTCGGTTTTCCAAGCAAAAACTAGTGGCAATGAACTATATTGTAGGAAGAGGTGGAAGGGTTGAGGCATTTGCGTTTGTAGTGACAGTCAGGCTGCGCTTAGGGCCTTGCTCAACCCTTTAACTACTTTCAAAATAGTTAGTGAATGTAAAACTCTGAACTCGGTCACAAGGCTGAATTTGTTGACTCTTGTTTGGGTTCCATGTCACACTGGAATCTTGGGGAACGAGATCTCGGATGAGATTGATATGCAAGGCTCAGAACAGAATTTCTCAGGACTCGAACCTGTGTTGAATCTTCCTGACGAATGGGTGTCGTCCAGAATTCAAAGAACTAGAATTCAGAACTGAATGCAAAAATCACATCGAACTCCCCCGCTTAGTTCGGACACCACCCATGGCGCAAGTTCGCACTGAAACCTAATATTACCTGAGCTTTAAACCACTACACTAAAAGTAATCCTGCCCGTCTATTCTTTTCATTTCCAACTTGCGTCATGCAAATGAATTCAAAATGTTAAAACTCTTGGGCGTAAGTTAATATTTAAAAAAAGAAAGTAGGAGCCAAGAGTAATATCGAACACAAGAACTCCTTTTCAATCATAAAGAATAAAACATCTATTTTTTCTTCTGAATTCGCCTTTTTTTAAACCAAATGCGATACATTCCCAGATAGTTGGGCTAAAAGCGCGTCAAATTGGATCTGATAATAGTAAAGCCCAGTCCCAAGGGAGCCAGTCATTATTTTCCTGAATGTTAATTAAGTTCGTAATTCTACCCCCCAAGAAATAAAAAACCTTCGCGTAAATTGTATCTTAATTTCATGGAGAACGAAAACATCTGTAATTATTAATTCGATGAACATTCTGGTATAGTATAACATTTAATGGGAGCCATTGTTCATCATAATATAGCAAAATTATTTTATAAAAATAAACTGGTAACAGCCTGTATATATTTAGTAATTCAAAATCGATTAAGAATACTCGCTGATGGAAATTGTCATGGAAAGGATGGAATACGGTTTATTTTAGTTAACATTGTTACATTAGTTCGGATGGCCTAAGCAAAAAGGCAAGATGTAAGATGATGAGTTTTTCATTGCCTCCTAATGGAAACGTAATGATGCTTGAGGGAAGTCATCGTCAGGAACACTACACTTAATGGCCCGTTCGTAGGTATTCTGGACCTACGAACTAAGGAGAAAATGAAAATAAGGAAATGTCGTCGTAGGTTTCAAATGGCACTCTCTTTTGACACCCAGATGGACACTTCTCACCCGCATAAAGAACAACATACCCATACCAATGAAATGCGTTTAAATGCTGTTTAATTCATCATCAATAGATATTCAGTGAAACTGGTATATTGATTTCGAAAATACCTCCATGAACCGACATAGTCACGTAAGAGATTCATCGAAAACTATCTTCAAATATATGTATATCCATCTTCCATTCAAAATGTGTACCTATAAATTTATTCATAATAAATAAAACATTTCAATGGGTCACGAATTCGAATCTTTGATGCAATTCTCCATCTGTAACATGATTACGACGATGGCGACGATTTTCACCACTTCGCCGCCTCCTACACATTTACACGGACACATACCTGAACAGGCGTTAAACGAATTCAACTCTGCACTCCCTGCTGTCTGCTGCAGTGCATGCAAATGCATTCGTTTCCATTAGAACCAAAAAATTTCAGTTTGTCATCCACAACGAAATACGTTGTCATCCGGATAAAGAGAAGAAAAAAAGGAAAAGAGAAAAATTGTGTCATTAGAAAATTGTCACGATTTGTTTTTACAGTTACGAAAGTGATATGCAAATACAATTGGTTTCGAAAAATATTAGGAACATATTGCTACAAGAAAAGTGAATAAAAAAAAAAACAGAATAACTATCTAGTACTTTAATGGGATTATATACTGTACCCTGTTTTAAATGTATTTTCAAAACGACAGCCAATGCCAAAGGTATCGACCAAAACACTACCAATTGGATTTGCTCCACGCTAAGTAGCAGAACTGTTTCTGCCAGGCTTGGTCAATTCAAGGAGGCGTTCTTCTTTGATTAATTGTACTTCACCAACTCCTAAACGACCCAAATAATGCTGGTTATCCAATTCAAGGTTATGCAGATGACCTAGTCATAATAATAAGAGGAAAGTTAGGCGCCGTGGCGCAAGTGGTTAGTGTGTCGGATCAGTGCGCGTGAGGTTCCAAGTTCGAATCCCAGAAAACACCAAAAAGTTTCTTCATGATCCCACCTCTCGCGAACGTCTGACAAACATCCGAGAGTATTGTTGTCACGAGCAAGCTTCTCAAAACAAATTGCCCTTCGAATACGGCAATAAGCTGCACTCGTAAGTCCCTTTCATTCGTGTGAAACAATATAACACACACAACATGAGCGGTTGCGAGAAGCTAGGCCCAGGCACTTAAAGAGCTATTGTGCCAAATATTTATTTATTTTAAGTCCATTATTACTAAAAGACTGCAAAATGCCCTATCGAAAATAAAAATTTAGTGTCAGGCAGAGGGATTAAAAGTTAATCCATTAAAAACTGTCATCATTCCATTCACCAGGAGAAGAAATTTAAATCTCCAGACACTAACACTAAATGCTGTCCAACTTAATTTTCACAGTGAAGCCAAATATTAGTAATAATATCTGGGTAACTCTAGACCAGAAACTAACCTGGAGGCCATATCTAGATAAAATTACATTAAAGGTGACTACGACCTTCTGGGCCCGTTCTAGACTCTTTGGCATAAAATGGGGTCTCGAGCGCAAAATGATTCACTGGACCTACCTTACCATCGTTATTCCCATTGGGGGTGGCAATGGTGTAGTGGTAACGTCGTTAATTTCCACCACGCTAATGGTTCATGGTTCAAATCCTGATGACAGCATTTCTCATAAAATGCATAAAGTCAGTCCGATCAATCACGACAGCTTGTGTGAATACTATTGTGAAGGCATAGCACTGGCAGTAGCTTGGTCATATGGCTGGAAAAATAGTTCGCTCTGTTGATGATGATTTGCCCATGACATCGGTTATCGAGAAAAAAAATACTGTGAATCAGAAGCAAAGACAATAAATAACAAAAATCTCCCCAGTTATTTGGACGCCACTCCCGGAGTTTCTCTGAAGCATAAACAACTGAGCTTCAAACCACTACACCAAATCTTTCTCTCTCTCTTTTTATCTATCTCTCTATCCATCCTTTCCAACGCCCGCACTATGTGTAAACATGTTAAGGGTATTCACAACCCGTTGAGTGCGCGCAAATTAAAAAAAAAAAAAATAAACTTCCTATGCCTCACTAATATGGTGGGAAAGAATCGAACAGGTCCATGCTCGAACTACCATTCGAAAGTTGTTAACCTCACCTGCAGTTTGTGTATCTGACTTCATGCCCAGAGAAATAAACCCGAATCATCCCTTTAAAATCAACATTCCAAATCGAACCCCCAGTTCCCTCAGATGGATCGACAAATCAACTAGTACACCGATGACTTAAAAATAGCAAATGGTGTGGGTGCCGGAATTTTTGTTCCAATTTTATATCTGCTGTACCATTACGTCAAAACACCTTTTCCAAACAGAGGTCTATGCTATAGAACTATGTGCCAGAGAAAAGGCCTCCAACAATCACACATATGTATGTAAACATTCTAACAGATAGCCAAGCTAGTTTGGAATTGTCTCATCACCCTCAAGCAGCTTGCTGCACACAATACATCATTCACTTGGGTCCCTGGCCACAAGGGCATCGCCGGCAATGAGACTGCTGATGAACTAGCCAGATCTGGCTCCCATCTCAGATTCACTGGCCCGGAACATTTTTGCGGCCTACCAAGCGAAATCAGAATTGAGCTAGATCGTTGGGAACAACGAGAAAAGCGCTCATACTCCGACTCGCAAATAGGTCTAAGCCAATAGATTTATTGATCTCTCCAGTAAAAGATCGAAAGAAATTCTAGCAATGAACACACAAATTACAAACTTTTTAACAAACTTCCTTAATGGTCATTGCTCTCTCAAATACCACCTCAAGAAAATTGGCATTAGTCATTTTGACACTTGCAGACTATCTCGTGTAGCATACAAAAAATGTTTTATCACTCCATCTGACCTAAGCCAATTCTCCCATATACTAATTGAAAATGCCATTGCTGTGGTTCAAGAACCTTACCTCTTCTAAGTTATTAAAGAAGTATCTTCCAGGGTACTTTAGCCTTGTCCTGGCAATGACTTGGCATTCACAGAATATATTTGTTGTCCCCTGTGACATGTAGGTCATTGCAGTATCTACAAACATCCGTATTTGATAAACCTAGTCTCATAGCATGCTTCATTAGAAGACAATACTTACTTACTTAGGTGGCGCTACAGTTCGGGGTGAACCTGGGCCTCAACCAACAAGCCTCTCCATTTAGCTCGGTCTTTAGCTAATTGCCTCCAGTTGCGCACTCCAAGTTGCTCGAGGTCCCCTTGAACTTGTGCGCGCCACCTACGGCGATGATTCCCTCTACTGCGTCGTTCCTCGGGATTAGATTCGAAGACTCTGCGGGCCGGAGCGTTGGTGTCCATTCGCTCTACATGTTCTAGCCATCTCAGGCGTCCAATACGCAGTTTTTTGACTAGGTCGATGTCGCTGTACAGCTCGTATAGTTCGTGATTGAATCTTCTCCTTCAAAACCCGCTAACGCCACCGGACCGAAAATCTTACGAAAATTTTTTCTCTCAAAACGACCAAGGATATCTTTATCCTCTTTTAATAAAGTCCATGTATCAGCGCCGTAAAGCAGGACTGGGATGATCAGGGAGTCCCCTTAGTAGTTCGAGATAGGGCTTTGCTGTTGAATTGTCTTATAAGCCAAAAAAACAGCGATTGGCAAGAGTTATTCTTCGCGCTGATGTTGTTTTCAGAGTTTATAGCAGAGCCAAGGTAGACAAAGTCCCTTACTACCTCGAAGTTATAGCTGCCCACTGTGACGTTATGTCCAATTCGTCGGTGTTGGCTTTCCCTTCTTGTTGACAGCATATACTTGGTTTTGCCCTCGTTTATCGCTAAACCCATTTTGGCCGCTTCCGCCTCAATGCTTGCAAACGCACCGGTGACAGCCCGCTGAGTTCTTCCGATAATGTCGATATCGTCGGCGTATGCAAGCAATTGTACAGACTTGTAATAGATTGTGCCTCCGGTGTTGGCTTGTGAGTTCCGCACAATCCGTTCAAGTACAATGTTAAAGAAGTCACATGACAGCGCGTCACCTTGTCTAAAACCTTTTTAGACATCAAAGGTCTCGGTGAGGTCATTACCGACCTTGATGGAGCAGCGAGCGTTCTCCATCGTCAGCCTGCACAGACGGACAAGTTTGGCAGGGATGTCAAAACTAGACATGGCTCTATACAGCTCTTCTCTATAGATGCTGTCATAGGCGGCCTTGAAATCGATAAAGAAGAAGAATTCTTGGGTTTTCTCCAGGATCTGCGAAGTGTGAAGATTTAATCGATGGTAGACTTTCCTGGCCTGAAACCGCACTGATAGGGTCCAATCAGGCTGTTCATAAAAGGTTTCAGGCGTTCACACAATATCGCAGAAAAGATCTTGTATGCGATGTTGAGGAGACTGATGCCTCTATAATTGGCGCATTTGAGAGGGTATCCCTTCTTGTGGATTGGGCAAAGGGTGCTGAGATTCCATTCGCCAGGCATACAGGATACAGGAGTTGATGTATGCACTCTACCAATTCATCACCAGTTGTCTTGAACAGTTCGGCTGGTAAGCCGTCAGGTCCAGCAGCCTTGTTGGAAATCAGCTCGGATATTGCTATCCTCACTTCGTTTTGGTTAGGTGGACGGAAATTTTGAACAACATCGTCCATGTTGAATGGTTCATTCTGCCTGACAGCGGGATGTTGGTCTTCGTCGCCGTTATAATGTCTGCAGAAGTAGTTTTTCCATATTCTCAGCACCAAATGTGTTTCTACTACGAGGTTTCCATTTTCATCTCTACAGGTTTCTGTACGGGTATTGCTCTTCTGACACGTTCTTTTTACCTTTTGGTAAAACTTCCGTACATTGTTCCTGGAGTATAAATGTTCGATATTCTCGAAACATTTTTTATATTCGGTTTTCGGTATGTCCATCAGTGCTTCCTGCGATTTTTACATTACTTCCTCTCGGCTGCTGAAACGCGTTCCCCGTAATGGTTTTTTAACTCGATTGAACAGAAGAAGTCACAGAGAGCCAAATCAGGTGAATTCGGTGGCTGTTGGATGGTATTTGTTGCATTTCTCGTCAAAAAATTACGAATAATGATGGCACTGTGCGACGGTGCGTTATCATGGTGCAAAATCCACGAGTTTTCTGCCCACAATTCTGGTCTCTTTCGGCGAATTGTTTCACGCAAAAATCTCATGACGCCCAAATAATACTCTTTGTTTACTGTCTGGCCTTCTGGCAAAAATTCATGATACACTACACCGTTGTAATCCATGAAAACCGTGAGCATTGCCTTCTTTTTTGACTGAAAACGTCTGCCACTGCGTTCATCATCTTCGATTGACTCACG
Organism: Brachypalpus laphriformis; assembly: GCA_945910035.1. NCBI lineage: Eukaryota > Metazoa > Arthropoda > Insecta > Diptera > Syrphidae > Brachypalpus > Brachypalpus laphriformis. The sequence goes on from OX246756.1 coordinate 45,976,618, forward strand.
ACCACTTTTGAACCGGTCGTGCCACTGGTAAACGCCCGTTTTCTTTAGAGAATCGTTGCCGAAACACTTTTCCAACATTTCCAACGTTCGCGCACCATTAAATCCGTTTTTTACGCAAAATTTAATACAAGTTCGTTGTTGCAAATTTAAATCCATTTCTAAAATTGTAAAAAATCGCCAACACACACAGAGATAGATGTACTCCTGGCTACGTAACTTTTGCAAATGTCAAGGTATGACGCTAAGATTTAGAGGGAATATCAACAACAGATGTACCAACTTAACAAAGAAAACAGAACTCAAATCCGAACGATGGGAGCGCCACACGGTTTTTATTCCGGGAACTTTTTGATCAAGGTGGTATTTTCATATAATCGCATGCACTACCTTTGACCAGCCACTATCTGACTATCATATTGTATAGCCAGTGCATCATTGCCGGTTTCAGGCCTAATTTTTTCCCGCAGTGCTCTAACAAATGAAAATACCATTATAAGGCTTGCAGAGTCTTTCCTATATGTTAAGCTTCCAGCTTAGTTTTATTGAAATTCGGATTACAGAACACATAACTTGGAACTGATTCGGACTGTAAAGTACATAAATGGGAAGTAATGGGTGATTTGGATTAGCCCGATATTCGGATTAAAGGTGGTTCGTATTAGCGAGACATTGCTGTACATCGTTCTTTCATGTATCGTTAATTACTTTCGTTCTGGGATCATCACCAAAGTAACGCTTCTTCAGTCTTTCCATACCCGGATATTATATTCGCCTGTTAAGGCCTAACTATGCCAATGCCATTTTTCTGATACGATCACAGTACCTATTTAGTACAAATCACGATAACGATAATTCTATACAAATTAAAAAAATAAATACGTATATGCATGTGATAAGAAAAATTAAATAAATTAAAGAAATATCTCCTTGAAAAAATCACGGAATAATAAATTTATTTAGCGCCATCAACCATAACAATACCACTTAACAAATAAATAAATAAAAAAAAAAAGAGAAGAGTTCACGAAAATCGAGTCCTCGTTCTACTTAACCGTATATCTTCATTTTTTTGTTTTTGCAAATTTGTTGTAATATCAACGAAATGAAAATATAACTTTTGTGTATATAACTAGGTCATTGCTCAGTGGCCAGAACGCCGAAGAGTATATAGCTCTATATACATAAGTATTGCTAAATTAATTTGCCACATAATGTTCAATTGAAATGAAATTCAACTGAATCAGCATAGCGGTATGCCGACACAGTGTGGCAAAATATATTTTAATAAACCAAAAACCATTCTGTCCCGATAATAGCGACGGCGAACCATCACCTGGTATGACAGAATCGTCTACCCCGACGTATCTACTAGTGCTGATGGTGGTCTGGGATAAGTGATTCAATTTGATTGATTTGCCGTGTGGAAGTTAAGTGGCTTGCCAAAAATTAAATTGCTCAAACGGGTGATAGAGAGTGCGGAACAGAGAAGTCATTTCCATTTTCCGATGAAAATGATGCTAGTCCATAGTCTATTCGTGTAAATGATTTATCTATTCGAAATTGTGAATCAGGCAATTTAAAAAAAAAAAAAAAATCGTGATCGTGAAAACTACTACTTCCGATTGTGGAGTGGTTGTCTTTGTTGACTACATTGCAATTTTTGATTTATAATTAAAGAGATCGTACTGCACGAGCGCTGCCTTAATAAAATGAAAACAATTAAGAGTGTACTCTGGCATGAAGTGGTTGTTGTTTGCAATGAACCATTTGTCGGTTTTATTTGTTATTATTTGCTGAATAGATAGATAAGTAACTAGGAAGTGGTTTCGATTTATCACACATTGTAAAAAAGTGTGTGTAAGGTTGGTTCTAACTAGTGTATTACTACAATATGTATGTTTTGTGGTTAAACAAGATGTAGTGTTGGTGATAGTGTCAGGCATTGGAAACTATTCGTACATACAATGTTTCTGAATAATATCGTCTGCCAGTGACATTGGTTATCAAATAGTTATTAGTGCTGACTATATCGCCGGCTTGTGGATAAAGTTCTTAATATTATGGTAACTATTGTATATAAATCATCAGTTACGTTAAATTTTAGGGTTGCAATTTTTTACATTGTGTTGCTTAAGTATTTATTAAAAAACTAGCAGATACCCGCAACTTTGTCTGCGTGGTCCACAATAACTTAATGTGAGGCGGTTAAAGTTAGTGGTGTAAGTCATATTTAGCTTAAGAACTTAAGATTTGCACCGCTGTAACTTTCAACAATACATATCGGCTTTTCCTTTATCTATCAAGTTTGTGCTACCATCTGTTGTTGAAGTAGTAACATTTTAATTTACTTCACATTTTCATGCAACAGTTTGGCATGGTTAGTACCTACTCATTTCTGGACTTAAACCAATATTTTTGGGAAATGACTTACACCAGCATGACTTTAACCACCGCATATGTATGAATTTAGCTAACAGAAGGACTGCGTCAACATGCACATGCGCATACAATAGCTATAAATTTGCGGCTGTAGGTAGGAAAGGAAATAAACCACTTACTTAGAAAGCGCTACGGTTTGGGGTGAGCCTGGGCCTCAACCAACAGGAAATTAATGTGTTTATTTTTTTTTTCTCAAACTTTCCGAATGTAAAGTTTTATAATGCCTGGTTTTGTCTGTATTTTTTAAGCTCTGTGTTTATTGCTTTTAATATCTTAATCCCCTTAAGGAGTATCGTGATATTTTTTATTGGAGATAAGGACCACTATCCTAAGGTATAAAACGCCAAAGTTTTGTTAACATCTGTGATGTAGTTTCTGTGGGATGCCTGCCCATTCCCAACCCTAGTTATCATTTTATTATATGTATATAGATATAGATGATTGCAAGTTGCGATAGCAATAGTTAGTTAGTTAGACTTTTTATTAACTTCATATAATTTTCACGAACAGTATATACATAGTCGTTTATGGTTTGGCTTAAGGCCGTCTACCAGATTGACAATATGGTTGCTATTTCTGTTTAAAAATCGCCTTCCAAAATACGGGCTCAGTAGCGGATTGCAGCTGTAGCATACTTGTACAAAACATCCCAACCATGACTTCCGTTCAGTACGTTGATCACCTCATCCAAGTCTAGCGAAATAACTCCGAAGTATCTCGCGCGAAATTCTCCTAAAATGGGACATCTTCCGATGAAATGGTAAACATCCTCCCTCTCTTTAAGGTTGCACAGGTCACATAAAATTGGCAGATCGGGTCGATGTGGAATAAAATAAAGACTTGTTAGTTCACCTCTAAGTTTGAATATTGTGCTTATCATATGCAGAGAGTAACGATTGAGGAAGTACGTTAAGTCGCTTTCAATGTGGTTAAAATTCAGCCTACTGTAGATCAGCCTATGTTGCGATGAATGTGCTTCAGCTACAAATCTCTCATACATGGAATTACCTGCATTTTTCAAAACATTTGTAAGCATAGGTTTTATCATTGAAAGTTGTATATCAGATGCAATATTTAAGCTCGCGCCATAATTTGCTGCCAACTCCTCCCACTTATGAACCAAGTGCCCTCTTGTTGAAAGTATATGCTTCAGAACAATCCTGGGCAGTCTTCCATCATCCATCTCCACTACTTTAACAATATAATCTATATGCAGCTTTAGGGTATCTAAGAAGAGAGGAGGGACTCCAGTTTCTAGATGCAGCATATAGTTCGGTGAACATATTGGAAGTCGAAAGATTCGTTTCAAAAAGTACCTTAGACATTTTTCAACTTCTTCAAAAAAGCAATAACCCCAAATTTGGGCTCCGTACAGCAGTATAGAGGCAGCAGTTGTACGAAATAGTTTATTCTTCGCTGTGTAATCGATAAACTTATTGTCGACGCAACGTCCCCAAACTGATAAAATAGCTCTTTTAGCTGCTGCTAGCTGACATTCAAAGTGTTTTTTCATATTGAGGTTGGATGTAATTAGCACACCTAAATATTTATACTCTTTCACTATTTCAACGTTTTCACCTCGATAGAACCACTTTTCGTTGCGAGAGTATCTTCCACCGCCATTTCTAAAAATCATCATCTTTGATTTTGATAAATTCACCGTCAAATTCCATTGCTTACAGTAGTTTTCAAGACGGTTCATGGTAAGCTGCATCCCTTCAACTGTTTGCGATGGCAATATGTAGTAGTAACTTGCTCCAATTCGAAAGGCGTTGTTTTTGTTTTTCGTTTTTTTTTTTTTTTTTTGTCTTATGAATTCGAGTGGGAAACTCCTACGAGCAAAAAACAAAGTTTACTCATAAATTGGTTTAAGAAACTTTCTACTTTTTCTCATAAGACGGAGGGAAGCAGTATTTTGGTAATGCATCCATCTTATCCAGATGGGAGATCACAAGTAGGCAGGTAGTAACCGATTGCGTGACTCCGATGCTAACATTTGACAGGACATTCACCATCAGAATTTCTGACAGAAATGACTGGAGAAAAAGGAACAAGCCATTATTACACTGACAGTACCAAAATGGATATTAGTGTATGAACTGGAGTTTACTGTTATACACTAGAGGTCAGTCATTCCTTCAGAATTAACAACGAATGCAGCGGAGTTCAAGATGAAATCACAGCCGTCACCGAGGTTGCGAAAATCATCACAAAAGATATCATCGTTGGTAAATCAGTTACTATAATATACATTGATACATTGATAGCCATGCACAGTAATTGGATCTAAACTCGTAAGAATCTATAAACGACATCTCACTGAGGTATCACAATCTAATAAGGTGACCCTATGCTGGGTAGCAGGGCATATGAGTATGCCGAGTATTGAAAGAGCAGACGAACTCGCTAGAATGCACATCTCACAGGCCCTCCCATTCGTGAAGGTTGCTGTAAGCTCTATAAATAAACTCGTTGGAGGTAAAGCCACTAACGAAGCCAACAGGCGATGGATCCATGTGGATACGTGCGTCACTGCCAGAACACTGGCCAGCTTATGATATAAGGAGATCACGTTCTTTGGTTAGGCTTAGTAGTAACTGTACGCGGGTCAGCTCTGGCATTATTAAGGGGCACTGTGCAGAGCGTATCGGCGTACCTCGCAACAACTTCTGCAGAAGCTGCAGGTACGAAGAAGAAATTGAATCCGTCCGACACCCGCTGTACGAATGCCGACCGAAGAATAAGGACTCTCGGTAGTTACTTCCTGACTTAGTTGGAGGACCTACGTCATATTGACCTGAAAGGTTGGCGAGTTTTGACCGACTCTCTGAAATTCTGGAGTGTTTTGCAGAGATTGATAAGAGCGATTCAATCTTTATACACAAACTGTAGAAGCTGTGTTCGGATAAACGGCATTAAATCAATACCTTTCACTGTGGGCGTTGGACTCCGCCAAGGGTGCGTTTTGTCACCTCTCCTCTTCATTGTATATGCATGTTGCAGCGCAGCCGTGGTGGAGAATTTTTCAAAGTGAGAGACTTAAGGATTAGTCATCTGCTCTTTGTGGATGATTTGGTCATCCTTAGGTCCTCTCAAACCAAATTTTAGCGCATACTCGAAAGGTTCATAGCCGTTTCTGATAATGCTGGCGTGAAGGTAAACGTGAACAAATCGGAAGTAATTGTCGTTTCCAGAACACCCATTCAGTGGACTCTGCATGTTAGTGGAGTCCCACTGAAACATGTGGATAAGTCTAACTACCTCGGGATCCTATTCACGAGTGATGGGAGGAGCAATGTCGAGTTATTCTGTAGAATTGGTCAGGCTAGATTAATTTTGAGAGAGCTTGGTCAATCTGTTGTAAAGAAGGCCGAACTTAGTATTCAAGCTAAAGTATCGGTTTTTAACTCGATGTTTGTTCTAACTCTCACCTATGGTCATGTAATTTGAGTAGTGACCGGAAGAATAAGATCGCGGGTACAAGCTACTGAAATGAGGTTTCTTCGTGGTGTTGCTGGAATAACTTGTAGAGATTGAGTGCGCAACACTAGAGTACGCGAGGCGCTCAATGTTGAGCAGCTACTTCTCCGAATGGAACGATCTATGCTTCGATGGTGTGGTCACGTAGTGCGTATGCCCCCAGACCGGCATCTAAAACGTGGCATGATTGCCGTACCATGAGGTAGGCCTAGAAATAGATGGTTGGATCAAATCCGACATCTCTCCTGGAGTCGTCTAGGGATTCCTCCTGATGAGTTGGAGTCAGTGTCGGAGGATTGAGAGCATCCTAATCCCGCGACCCTCATAAAATGAAGGATTGTCGAACTATTTTTCATTCTACTGGCTCAAATGTGATGTATAAAATATGATGCCGCAAGTACTTGCATTCACAGACAATCGAATGGGTGAATCGACTTGGTGACTCGACTTCAGAGACTATAATAATGACGTTGTCCTTGGGAATTAGTTTCCGAAATTCGGGTCATTAAAATTACTTTGATATACCAAAATTATACGTTCTATTTCAATACTAGGAGCTTCGGATAACAAAATAATGTACAGTCTAGCATTTACAATTATAAAAGTAATTTGACTACAAAGCCAAAAAAAATTTTTTTACAGCACTCAGTTTTTGGAATAATGCGATTTCTATTCTGACCCATATCCAAAAACTTTCACTAGATCAACGGTCTGTAATATATATAATATATACTAGTGTCAGTAACGACGTCAGAATTAGTTGCATCTCTTACAATGCTGTCTGGCAGCAGTAACAAAGTCTTCACAAAATCTTTCATTGCATCCATAAATCTCTTTTAGATCTGGTTCCGAAAAATGTTCTGTTCGAAAAATAATTTGTCCCGAAATAAATTATGAATCTTTTCAGGAATTCAAAATTTATTTGAAACAAATACGAAAATTCTTGGCAACAACCAGAAAATATTTTCCATTGAATGTTGAATAAGAATAAAATTTGTATTTACTCGTATGTACAAGGTGGCGCAAAATTAATCATCCAATTTTGTTTTTGAATTACTTTTTTACTAAATAAAAAAAAAAAGATTTTGAGTGATTCAAATCTTTATTTGGACCTTTACAATTTTTTCTGTTAAGTGGAAAAGATGATATTCGCCAAGTGGCTGCCGCCAGTGTTGATACACATTTGTGCCCGTTTTATCGCATTTTCCATGACTTTCCGCAAGATTTCCGGTGATAACTGTTCGCATTCCTGTCGAATATTCTCCTTAAGGGCTGCGATTGTCTGAGGCTTGTTGGCATAAGGCCGCGACTTCAAGTAGCCCCAAAGAAAGAAGTCTGGGATGGTTAAATCGGGCGATCTTGCTGGCCATGCCAAATCGCCAAAACGGGAGATAACGCGACAAGGAAACGCTTCCTTCACAATATGCATTGTGGCTCGTGCTGTGTGTGCGGTTACATCGTCTTGTTGAAACCACATGTTCACCAAGCCCCGCTCATCCAATTCCGACAGTAAGAAGTCGTTTATCATGGCCCTGTAGCGTTCGCCAGTAACAGTGACCGTATTGCCGATGGCGTCCTCAAAAAAATACGGCCCAATCACTCCTCTCGCGTGAACGCCGCACCACACAGTGGCTTTGAATGGATGTAATGGCTCTTCGTGCATCACACGCGGATTTTCAGTGCCCCAGAAACGAAGATTTTGCTTATTGACGTAACCGCTTAAGTGGAAATGCGCTTCGTCGCTCATGATGATTTTCGACACAAAATCGTACTCTTCGTTGTTGAGATTGAGGATGGCTTGACAGTAATTCCCACGCCACTGACGGTCAGGAGGCATTAACCGATGCACTCTTTGCAATTTGTATGGGAACATGTGTAAGTCTTTCACTAAAATTCGCTGTAGGGTCCGTCTGGTGATGCCCAATTGCGTGGCCCGTCGTCTGGTTGATGTTTCTTCGTTCTCAGCTTCATCTGCAGCCACAGCCGCGATATTCTCGGCCAAACGACCAGTCCGGTGGCAGCCACGCCCTGTATGGTCTCCTGTGGTTCCAGTCTGTTCGAATCGAGTAGCTAAGCGCCGGAGTGTTTGCCCAGTTGGCGCGACACGATTAGGAAGTCGACGTCGAAATTCACGCCGCGCCAACAACATCGACCGATTATTCCACGCTCTTGCGGAGTATAGCCATTGCTTGTCTGTTTGTATACTGCAGCTGTTTAGTTCACAAATGTCAAATATGATTGACGTACGACGCCATTTGCAAAAATTATAACATCTTCCGATAGGGTGATTAATTTTGCGCCACCTTGTATATGATATTAGAAATGAATAGGTTATATCTATTTTTACCTCTGAGTTTCATTTCTAGCTAAAGGATAATAAACATTTTGCAATCTGGGAAGTGTTGATACTTATATGAAATTTAACTGAAATTTTTGAAGCTTAGACCCATTATTTTATTTACACCTGTACCTTTGTATAGGACAAACATTACGAGGGCGGATTGAGAAGTTCACCACATGACCAAGAAAATAAACTCAGAGTAGGTAGTTCACAAATTAATTTTATTTTTCAAATAATTTTTTTTTTTTTAATCTCCTTTGAGCTCAATACGCTTTCAAAAAAATACTTTTACTGCGCAGCTTTGACCTATTTATTCTTTGACAATCTGCGTGCTTCCAAATGTATTTTCTTTAATAGGGAGCGGAGAAAAAAGTCACAAGGAGCTAGATCAGGCGAATAAGAAGCATGCGGCAGTAATGCAAACCTACAGATATGGATTTCTGTCGTGTTTTGTCCTGGTGAAGCACAAACGTTGTTCGTAAACATTACTTACTTACTTTCTTAGGTGGCGCTACAGTTCGGGGTGAACCTGCGTCTCAACCAACAAGCCTCTCCATTTAGCTCGGTCTTTATAAACCAAGAGTTCGCAGTTCATTTTGGACGCGAGAGGTAACCGAATGAATCCTACGTTAATACGAGTATATTGCCTTGATGATGAGATATGCTCGCCTGGCAGCACGTAATCGCAGCCAAAGGAAATAACTGTATATTGAAAATGCCGCAAATTTCAAAACAGGAATAATTGGTGTAACCGGTTAAATGTACTAGTCCATTATAGAGTACAACCCCTTCAGTAAGAATACATGTGTCCAAGACGTCTTAAGTGTAGCTAAAGCCCTGCCAAACGCGGTACAAACGCGTATAAAATTCCAATTTTGAATAATTTATTTAACCGCACCAATTTTTCCTGAACCATAGGATATTACAAGGTGAATACAATTATGAAGGTCCAAGACGTGTCGCTAAGGGCTTACCAGACGAAGTCAAAATGTTGACAAAATGTCAATTTGGAATAATTGGTGTAACCGCTTAATTTTCTTAAAAAACAGACCAAGACATCCCGATTACAAAGATGTAAGTCCAAGACGTTTTACTTGTCGCCAAGTCCTTGCCAGACGCATTGAAAGGATCGAAATCCGATACGAAATGTCCCATTCATCCACACAAAACATACAGCTGGACCTTAACTAATTGATGTAACCACACGAAATCTTTCTGAAATATAGAGCAAAGCACCATGAACATAACTACATAAGTCCAATACGGTTTACTTGTCGCCAAGTCCTTGCCAGACGCATCCAAAGGATCGCAGCTCGCTATAGGCATACATGCCATTTGGAGACACAAAACGCTGCGCTACCAGGTTTTCACAGCTTACCCAATGAATTTGTTCCCTATTTTTAAAAAGACCTAATATTTGTTCGGGGGAAAAATTCCGAGGGTCGTGGCGCACCAAAGGAAAAATATGTTCTAAAATTCCCATACATTTTTGGACCAGGATACTGCATACCCTTCTTTATGCATTGTTATAATGCCAAAACGTTCAAGAAGTGAATTCTTTTCTTATTTCTTCCCATTTGAAGTTTCTTTTTTGACTTATTATCGGTTAACTTTAAATATTGAAGTTCCAAAACTAATTGGCGCCGGAAGAATACACAACCTGCTTTTATAGTTATAAAACAAACCTAGTTCTCCCAAAAAATATCTGAATTGCAGTTTTTTTTTGGAAATTTTATACAAAAAACCAATTTATTTTTATTTTATGTTTTTATGGTGGGTTTTATGATACGTTAATGACGTTTGCGGTTTTGTTTTGATGCTCTTTTGCGCTCTTTTTTCTTCAAACCCTTTACCTGTTTTGATTTGTAATAATAATTTGAAGGAATTTTGTCCATTAGAGTCCTGCGCTGATAGATAAATGTATAATTGTTGGAAAAAATGGTTTGTCCGGAATCTTATGGATGCCAGTGTATGTGAAAAGGGGCTTACAGTACAAACATACATACATACCATATTTGGCGCAACAACTCTTTAAGTGCCAGGGCCTAGCTTTCTCGCTACCACTCATGTTGTGTGCGTTATATCTTTCACACGAATGGAAGGGACCTACAGTTTAATGCCGTATCCTAACGGCGATTTGAGAAGCTTTTTCGTGACAACAATACTCCCGGATGCTTGTCAGACGCTCGCGAGAGGTGGGACCGTGAAAATACTTTTTGGTGTTTTCTGGGATTCGAACTCGGAAAAAAAACTAGATTATGAAAATATTACGAAAATTGTTGCTTGTGGCACTGCTATTATTTTGCTTGTTTGTATATAAAGACTGAATCGCCCTTAACAGAGAACCATCAATCCCATACTCCTGCAGAACACTCCACAGTTTGCCTCGAGGAACCCTATCATATGCTTTTTCCAATTCCACAAAACAAGTGTAGACGAGTTTAGCATACTCCCAGGCCTTCTCAAGAACCATTCTGAGAATGAACAACTGGCCGGTTGTGCTTCTACCGGGACGAAAACCGCATTGCTCATCCTCCATACTGTCCTCAAATACAGCTCTGGAATGCGTTTCTAGCACTTTAGCGAAGACATTTGTACGGAGACTTAAAAGGTATATACCCCTATAGTTGGCGCAATCTCTTTTGTCCCCTTTTTTAAAAAGAGAAACTATCACCCCCATTTGCCAATCACCAGGTGTTTCACCGCATTCCCATGCCACTTTAATGACACGCGAGAGCCATTGCACTCCCTCTTTACCTAAAGCCTTGAGCATTTCTGGCCGAATTTCATCCACACCAGCAGATTTGCCAATTTTTAGCGCTTTGATCGCCAAAGTTACTTCCTCTACCGTAGGACTACTTTCCGCCCTACTCTCGACCATAGGTCTGTCACCTTCGGTGCCCTGTTCGGGATTGAGCAGTTCTGAAAAGTACTCGCTCCATCTGCGTAAGATGTCCTCATTGGAAAGAAGTCTACCGTCTTTGGATTTGACTCCTTCATCGATATTCAACTTTTTTTCCTCTGAGGCGTACGATCGGCCAGAACGTCTTATTTGCAGATCTGTGGTCACGTTCCAATTTCACGCCAAACTCCTTCCAAGACTGTTCTTTTGCTGTTTTCACAGATAATTTGCAAGTTCTTCGCGCCTCAGTGCACCGATTTCGAGAATCGGAGTTCCCCAAGTGAATCCACACCTTAAAGGCTCTCTTCTTCTCTCTGATGGCTTCTTGAACTCCGGGCGTATTAAACCAAGCAGTTCTTTTCTCACCACCAGCCGCCACACCAAGCCGCTTCACTCCACAAACATCTCCCGCAGAGGCAATAACCGCTGTTGAAAGCAGTTGCCATTGTTCCTCTACATTTGATGGAACAGTTGGAATTCATTCAAATCTTTCAGATATTTGCCGCGCAAATCTCTCCCGTATCTCATCGTCCTGTAACCTCTCCCATCGTATGCGTGTAACCATCCTTGGTTTACGCTTTGGTAGGGGAGGCACTCTCTCGCTAAGATACAATTTGCACAGCACTAAGTAATGATCAGCTGACAGTTCGGTCCCTCTCAATACGCGAACATCACAAACCATTCTCTTCAGACACGATGGTACCACAAAGAAATCGATCAGCGACTTCTGCTGAAGACTCTGACGGTACCACGTGTATTTGTGAATGGCTTTGTGTGGAAAGAAGTGTTCATGATGGATAAGCCATTTTCACAACAAAAATCGAACAACTTCTCCGTTCGCGTTTTGATCATGATCACCGTTCCTCCCAATCACACTCCCCTATGTCATAACATCTACACCCACATGAGCATTGAAGTCACCCATCAGGGCAAAAGAATCCATATCTGCAACCTTTTCAAGGGCTTCATCTAAGAAAGCTGCATACTCTGCCTGTAGGTTCGGTGCATACACCTGCACCAATGCCAGAGTTGATCTTTCAAGCTTGAGCTTTAAGATCGCAACTCTCCCTCCTCATGGTATCCACTCCAATACTCTGTCTGTCAACCTGGGACTTGTTAGTATCCCCACTCCCGCCCGAGCAGTCATTGAGAGTGCGACTCCTGACAGGAAGAGCTTCCACCCATCCGAAAGGTCCACAGTTTTAGAACCTCTCTGCTTTGTTGAAGAGACGCCAACTATATCTAGTCGACTTTTAACAGCCTCCCCAACAAGCTCAAGATCCTTCCCTGTGAGCGATAAGACGTTCCATGTGCCTATCCTAAGTCGATTCCGTTGTCGAAACTTAGAGAGTTCATCTGTGCCCCTATCGGTGCATAGCGCGCTCGGCCCTTGATCCCCGTAATGGTTCGCGAGACCATTGACAGGAAGCTCGTAGCCATTTCAGGTTTGACCCGGTCAGCTGCCGAACAGGACAGATCGACCACCAGACACTCGCAAACTGACACCCTTCAGGCCTGGCTCCAAAGGATGCCCTGGTTTACCAGGTTTGGCAATATCCGACGCCCGTTTCTGTCGTCTTGTCATCATGGGGTGTGCGCTTTGTTAGCCGTGACTGGATTGTATGGATGGGAATAACTATTTAAGTTACCCTATCCGCACATCCCAGTCGCGTTGCCCGCCCCCCACCACGAGGAGGTCAGCTGCCAGGGGGGCTTCTGAGGCAATTATAATCAAATTTTAAACAGATGTAAATAGATGCGACCCAGTCCTACCTCTTATTTATTTGGTATTTATTTCTATGCGTTTAGGCCAAATGATATGTATTGATCATCACACTAGGCTTCGTTTGCACTATTCCATTGAACAGCCTCTATATATTTCGTATTTGTAAATAAATGCACAAAGGTTGAATGCTGCCAAAGCATCTAATCGAGTTGAATGAAGCTTAACTTTTTTTTAAAGCTTTAAACTAACTTTTTCGAAAAAATCTTGAATGAGTGTACTAAATGCACATAATACTTATTTGGTCACTAACGCCAAATCTATTTCTAATCAACATTTTTCCACCTAACACCTAATAACACAATTTAATCCATAAGTAATATACACAACTAAAAAAAAATAATAATAAACCGAAATCCTAAAACATACTTAATTCTTTAGAACCGACAAAATGTTGGAACGCCAACTTATGGTCTTTCTTCGGGGTTTTCTCTAATTAACTTGGACTCACCTATATCAATTAAGAAGGCTCAGGTAATTTAGTAGATTGTAGAATCTGTGTTGTTGTTGTTGATGTTTTTTTTTTTAAATTCATCTAGTTTTGTGTTGTTTTTCATCGTAAAACTTACTTATACATAAGTTACATTTGTTTGGTTCTATTCTTATTTAATTTCTTCTATCTGCTCTTCATGTGTTTTGTTTTTATTTTATTTTTTTTCATCATTTAGTAGTTTTTGTTTTGGTTAAAATAAAGAAGGAAAAATCAAAAATTTGGTGGTTTTGTTTTTTACTTTTGCCAATTAGTTTTTAACTCGCTCTTAGTTTTTCTATTAAAACATTCGACTTGTAGGTTACGCCGCATTCACCCGAATTCATTCCGTCGCGAATAAATTCATCGCCAAATTTTTACTCACCATATCAACCGATGTTAAGTAATGGCGCGGGTTGCGGCAATGGAAATGCCGGGCAAAACCAGCAGACACCCACAACGCCGGTCTCGGTGAAATCAAATGTCACTCCAATATTGGGATTACAAAAGGCCGCTGTAGCTGCTGCTGTACAGAAACATCAACAGCAGCAACAACAACATCACCAACAACAACAACAGCAGCAGCAACAGCAACAACATCACCATCAGCAGCAACAGATTCAACAGCAACATCAACAGAGCCATAAACAGCCGCATACAGCAGTAACGAATCTGGTTACGGTTGCCGCCAATCCAATATCCGCCACAAAAGCACCGACCGCAACACAGCCGTTTGCGATGACGACACCATTGAAGCAACGCAACTCGCCATCCAGTGTTGGTGAGAAATCACCGCCGCGGATAACACCGCATGGATCACCCATTCCGACGACGCTCTCCGCCAATGTGCATCAGGTATGAATCACTCGGCTTGTTCGAATGATGGGAGAAACCGAGTACTTTCGAGAGAGAGTGAGAATCGAATCGAATCCAATAATTTAAATCTCCGATATCTCTCCCTCGGAGGTCCTCCGGTCAGTTGAACATGCCTAATGTCTATTCCGTAAGCCGCTTGAATTTACTCTCTTTCTCTATATGTTTATAGGAAAACGTTGGCGGTACGATATACTTTTACCCGACTGCCAACCATACTTCCAGCCAGAACAGTAGTTCGGTAAGTACTGACACTGTCGTGGCACATGCACCGAGCGTTGTGCCAGGAGCAACAATAACTCCAAGTCCCGCCATATTGTATACGGGTCATGTGTATCCGGGACCGTCATCGAATGTCATCAGTATGCAGCCGAAGACACAGCTAGAAACGGCATTCTTTATGCCCGATGAGATGCGTTCCGAAATCCTTGCCCGCAATGAAATCTCCAATTTGATTCTGGACACAAATGATGCATCTAGTTCGAATCTACCCCTCGATGTGGATAACTATCATTCGCTATACCCATTGGAATCACAGCCAATGCATCCGAAGATGACAATGCCAACATCGACATACAAGGCGACACACAGTACGACCGGGATTAAGTATCTACTAAGAAGACTTCATGGTGAGTTCATGGTTCACAGAGTTGTTGGTTAGTCTTTCTGCAAACTTTCATTTGTTTTCTATTTCGTTTCTATTCTACTCTCCACACTTATGCATCTTCTGTCTTATTTATTGTCCTTCCTATTGAATTCCACTCCCTCTCTCTTTTTTTTGATGTCACTCTCTCTCTCTCTCTCTGTGTGTGTCTCTCTTTGTGGGTTGAAATTGGCCTAGTTCACAGAATTAAGGGCTTTTTGTCATTTGATACCTTCTTAATCTAGGTTTTCGTCTGCAATCGACAAAATGTATGGCAGTCGTCGAGATGTGGAAGAAGCTTCAACATTCAAACGTTGTACAACTCCGTGAAGTCTTCACGACAAAAGCATTTGGTGATAATTGTAAGCTAAACACAAAAGTCGACACTTTTTGTCTGATTTTCATATATTTTTTTTTTCTTTTATAGCTTTAGTATTAGTATACGATTATCATCCAGGCTCACAGACCCTTCTATCGAAGTACTTTACAATGGCGGCCGAAACCAACGGCTATTCAGATCCATTCCCCGGCGAAGCGAGACCTTTTAGGTAAAGTTACAAGACCAATTGCATAATTACATGCACTTAACTGATCAATTTGCTTGCATGTGTGTGCACAAAAAAAAAACACTTTCGCAGTCATAAAAGCAATCTGCAGAGGACAAGCAACGGACCACTGCTGCCGGAGGCGACGATATGGGCAATTATAATGCAATTAACCGCTGGATTACGTGCAATACATCAGGCAGGGCTCGCTTGCAGGTACGTGTTACAGTTATGATGTGTGAAATGTTAAGAAATAATTATGCTTTGTATAGGGTACTGGACCCAACGAAAATCATAGTGACCGGCAAAAGGGTGCGTTTTAGCTTTGCTGGGATCACTGATATTGCAACATTCGATCCGAATGCAACTAATCCTTTGGCTGTTGCTAGCATGCATCAACAGGTAAGACAATATGCTCTTTCTTTCTAAAAAGTCACCTCTGCATATCTTAATTGCAAACATATAGCTATATAATGGTATTTCCCTTTCTTGTTTGATGGCCCTAACTTGTAAACTACGAATATACCATAGATAGTTCATTGTCATTCAACGCCTTTAAATTGATTGTTCCATCGATTTATATCAACCTGCACACAAGGCTATGGGATTTGAAATACTATTTGGTCAGAACACTCGCAATGTGTTGTTGAGATACCAATTAACAAAAGTTTAAGGCCTATAACAGCATAGATTCCTCCCTTAAGCGGAACAGTCGTTTAAAGGTTTAAAGCTGATTGCAGGCGAACCCCACAAGCAGATCAGTAGAAATGCGGTGAAGTGGGAGAGTTACGATCCCTTGTTTTTGGATCATAACCTCCTCGATATAGGAAGAAGAAGAAGCACTGCTTCTTTATACATACTTTTATATGAGTAAGCCAACATACCCGATCAAACAGCCTCGTCGAGCACCAATTGAATCTCAAATTCTTCCGACAAGTTACGCATATGCAACAAGTTGCACTTCACACCATCATAGGTCGCATTTATACTACCGCACCAGAATGCTTCTTCTTCGTAACATACATATGAAGATGTTATATATTCAGCACAGGATGATCTAGAATCAAAGCGTGGTTGCTCATTGTTGACAGTACTTTTGAGATGATCTCGTTGTCCCAACGCGTCTCTACCTTAATGGGAACAGAAGGTCTGCTGATGTTGACGAAGCATAGCAGGTATGCCATCAGGCCGTTTCGCCTTAGAAGATGAAGCTAGATCTAATAGAAACTGATGAATCTTTGAATATGCAACTTTATGGGATTGTGATTTCGGGAGAAATTTGTCTACAATCGTCAATCATCAGGCTTCTGATCCCCTAACGTTTAAAACGATATTCATCTAAGTGATATATTTTACCTCCTGAGAGAGAGCTACCAAAAATTCAATAAACACTATTAGACTACAAGTAAATAGCTATCATGCAAGCGACATCGCTCATACGATAGTCTTTGACGCTTTATAAGCCACGTGAAGCATGTTTATTGCAGAGGCGATATCGTCCGACGATTACCGTCATGTAGAATAAGAGCCCAAAATAAATTTCTTCTGATAATTACGGTATAGCGATGAAAACAAGCAGGTGTTTAAAATTGGCTCAAGTGGTCCCAGTCTTTGAATATTACTACCGTCGAGGTCTTTGCTTGATCAAGTTCTCGTAGTAAATTCGAAAGTGGAATGGCCAAACTGACTGTTATACATTTTTTGCTGCTGATATTTTATGAAGCATTTGTATTGGCTAAGATGACCAATAAGGTCCCTGTTTATTATACTCCGATGAAGAACTATGTCAAGCATAGTTAAAACTCTCCTGAACGGACTCCATTGGAACTGAGAAATTGGTCCGTTCAAATGACAAACATTTCCAGGAAATCAAGGAAATTTCATATTCTCAAATCGTTCAACGACATCCATTTAAACTAGAGAACTAAATGTATGCATCAACCCCAGAAGTGACGACAGTATTCTGAAATAAATCCATACTCCCGAGAGCTACACATAAATTATTTGAATCGTAAAGGCTAAGTGATTTTGTATCACCCAAATAAATTTATGGATCCCATTACCGTAAACAAATTTAGTTTCAAAATAAACCTTTTGATGGTAAAGTACTTCATATCGATGCTGAAGCTTTAGTCCCAGTGTTTTCGACTTCATCGACGAAGTGATTTCCGCAATTTGAACGATTCGAGCGACAAATTGCTATGGTGTAGTAGCAACGTTATCGATTGCCGCGCTAATGGTTCATGGTTCAAATTCTGATGTCATCAAGCATTAATTTATTTATTTCTCATGAAATACATATGTATGTAAGGAGTCAGTCCGATCAAATGCGAAAGCGTATGTCAATGCTATTGCGAAGGCATGACACTGGCAGTAGGTTGGTCATATGGTTGGAAAAATTATTCGCTCTGTTAAATAATTGACACGCCTATGACATCAGGTGGTCGGGGAAAAAAATACTATAAATCAGAAGCAAAGACAAAAATAAAACAAATCTCCAGTTATCTGGACATCGGAGTTTTTTTTAAAACATACCACTACACCAATCGTTCTCTCTCTTTCTATTTATCTTTTCCAAAGACCGCCCTGTGTTAAAAATTTTAGGAGTATCCACAAACTTTAAGTGCGCGCAAATAAAAAAAAGAAGTAACTTACTATGAAACTGTTGTAACTTTAGGTTAGGTATGTGGGCTGGTGTAGGGGATAGAAAACCTCCACACCACACTTCGGTCAATATAGACCCATTGTGATACCCATGCGGGGAAATGTGATAGAGTAGAGAATCCCTTCCTCGTGAAAAAAAAGTCTGTACATATCCTAAAGAAAGCAATTAGTACTTACTGTGCCCGAGATACAAACCATCCAGAGCATTTAATGAAGTTTGCGATGTCATTTATTGGTCTGTCGGACAACTCTTCTAAATCCTCAAAGAAGTGTTTTCCAAGTAGCTTATTTCTTAAATGATAGAGGCCTGGGCAATGACAGAGAAAGTGGGTGGTGTCCTCCTGAGCCTTCTCGTCGCCGCAGCCTCTACAAATGTCTTCGTTCGTTACACGTAGTTTTTTCATGTTATACCGCATGGTGTTATGCCCCGTAATGACTGCTGTTAGAGTAGAGAGGGATTTTCTATCCCTCTGTATGAGTCTATTGGTTCTTACTGTGTCGAATGCAGGCCACAGCTTCCTCGTAGTGACACAAGTATTTAAAGAGGTCCACCTGTTGTTAGCCTCCGTAAGGGCATTGTTTCATGCTTCGAGCTTGAGGGCGCACGGCGGGATGCACACAGAGGGGTCGGATTGGTCCGAGCTTAGTGCTGAGCCTCCTCTAGCCAGTTCATCGGCTTTCTCATTCCCTGGTATGCCTTCATGACCAGGGACCCAGCAGAGCTTTACCTCGTGCTGTGTTCCAACAACCTTGAGCTCTTCTCTACAACACTTCACAAGCTCCGATTTTATTTCTATAGCAGATATTGCTTTTATCGCCGCCTGGCTAGGACCTATGCCTGGAAAACGCTACTGTAGCTCGGAAGCCGAGCTGACATGGAGAGACCAAGCGTTTCAGAGAAGATGCCTGCGCCTACACCTATTTCCATTTTGGATCCATCGGTGTATACAGCTAAGGATCGCTCGTTAGGCGTTCTGTCATTTTTCCAGTCTTCCCTCCTCGGATAGGTGATAAAAAATGGTCTTGTGAAGTCTAGGTAAGGCGTTATGTAGTCTGTATTAGATACACTGCCTAGATATCTCTGCGGGATCGTGGTGTCACCCATTGCATTTGGTCTCCAGCTATCTATTTGGCTCAATCTTACGGCACTAAGAGACGCCGATACTCGTATAAAGATGTCTAGCAGAAGCAGATTGAGAATGGCCTCGAGTCCTGCTGTAGGTGTCGTTCTCATCGCGCTGGTCGTGGCGATGCACGCTAGTCTTTGTACTTTTGTGATAGCAGCTACGTTGCTTATTTTGCTGGCTGCTTGCCACCATACAAGGCTGCCACACGTTAGTATTGGCCTTACTATAGCTGTATACATCCATAAGATGATTTTGGGGTTCGGTCCCTAAGTCCTCCCGAATATTCTATTGCACGAGTAAAAAGCTATCGTGGCTTTTTTTAACTCTTTCGTTAATATTTAGTCTCCAGTTCAGTTTCCTATCGAGCACCAGGCCGAGGTATCTCGTACTACTGGAGATACTCAG
Source organism: Brachypalpus laphriformis (assembly GCA_945910035.1). Classification (NCBI taxonomy): domain Eukaryota; kingdom Metazoa; phylum Arthropoda; class Insecta; order Diptera; family Syrphidae; genus Brachypalpus; species Brachypalpus laphriformis. The sequence goes on from OX246756.1 coordinate 45,996,289, forward strand.
GAGAGTACCCCTTACGGAAGGTGTTACGAATTGTGGAATTATTCTTTTGTTAGTGAATAGTACTAACTCCGTTTTCTGGGGATTAACCGCTAGCCCACATCTCTCCGTCCAGGAGTCTATGCTTTCCAGCGCCCCTTCGATTTGTTCGCTCAGGGTCGGGAGAAATTTACCTGTTGCTAGCAGCATAACGTCGTCCGCATAGGCTATGGCTTTGACGCCGCTGTTTCTCAGTTTAAAAAGAACTTCGTTCAGGACAATTACTCACAGCAGTGGGGATATAACCCCTCCTTGAGGGGTGCCTCTTGAGGCATAGACTTCAAGCTTTGTTCCTCCAACTGTTGTAACTTTAGTGATTGAATTTTCAGTTTGCTCCAATATATATATATATATATTTGGCGCAACAGATCTTTAAGTGCCAGGGCCTAGCTTCTCGCAACCACTCATGTTGTGTGCGTTATATTTCTCACACGAATGCAAGGGACCTACAGTTTAGTGCCGTATCCGAAGGGCAATTTGTTTTGAGAAGCTTTTCGGAGACAACAATACTCTCGGATGTTTGTCAGACGGTCGCGAGAGGTGGGACCGTAAAAAAAACTTTTTGGTGTTTTCTGATATTCGAACTTGGAACCTCACGCGTACTGATCCAACACACTAACCACTTACGCCATGGCGCCCACCAATCCAATGCTACAATTTGAGCGAAAAAACAGAGCACAAATTGTTGTACTCTCTATGGGTATTTACTGTAATGTGTTGCAGTATTGTGGGCGCTGTGGCACAATGGTTAGGTTAGGTTAGGTTAGAGGGAAGTCCACTTAGGTGCTTCTCACGGGGGCCAAACGGTCCATTATGCTTCCCTTTATGTTGTGGAACCTGTAAAAACTTAGTCTTTCTTTCTCTCTATCTATCGGCCGGTCCATTGGCGAACCACCCTGAGATCTTTATAAATCGTATCATGTTCTTTAGTGGAGCTTGCCCAAGATCACCCAAGATCTTCAAAGAACCTGTTGCCCAAGTGATAGAGGCGGCGGTTTTGTAGATTTGGCACAGCAAGTGTTTGATACTTTCTACCTCTTCCGCGTCTTGACAGCTCCTGCCGTCGTCGGATGAGTTGATGCCTAGTCGTATGGCCATTTTCTCTATCGCGCAGTGTCCCGTGATCAAGATACGGACTTCTTTTTTATTCACAGTGGTTAGTGTTTGAATCCCAGAAAACACCAAACAGTTTTTTTATGATACTGTCCCACCTCTAGCGAACTTTTGACAAACATCCAATACGACAGAAAACTGTTTAAGTTTCCAATCGCTCCAATTTCCAATATTTGCATACATACATACATACATTTCCAATGGCCTGCTAATCTTTCACGAGGGTCGCGGGGGTAGAATGCTCATGTAGACCCTCCATCGTCCACCATTAACTCCAATTCATCAGGAGGAATCCCTAGACGGCTCCAGGAGAGATGTCGGACTTGATCCAACCATCTATTTCTAGACCTACCGGGGGTCGCCTACCTGATGGCACGGCAATCATGGCGCATCTTGGAAGCCGGTCTGGGGGCATACGCAGATTGAAGCATAGATCGTTTCGCTCGGAGAAGTGGCTGCAATATTTGCATTTGACCCAAAATCGATTTGTTGAGCGCTTTAGTCAGTTTTTCCTGTTCTGTTGACAGAAATCACTAAGAGGACCATGTTTGTGATAGGAAGACTCCTGCTGCTATTTATCTGCAAAAATACAAAAAATCCTGGTCCCACTTTTAGTGAATATTTTTCAAAACGTTTCCCAATTTCGCCGTTCGAATTCAGCGATCAAACTAGAAACCATCTATTCATGTGGGAAAACAGTTCATGCAATGACTGCAAGAAACGAATACTCTAGCTGTGCCAAATATATATATATTTTGTTTGTTGCTACTGCTACTCCTCCAGGTATTCAAGAGCAGAAATCTTTAGAAGTCTCGGGGTGCCGTCCCAGCGTCATAGGCTCCCTTGATGATGAATTCAATCTGATTGAGATCTCAGATTTAAAGCGTTTGGTCAGGAACCATTGAAGATAATATTCTTTTTGGTAATCTTTCAGTTGCTAAGGATGTGATGAGAATACCAGACGCTCTAGAGGGCGTCACTAAAGGAAGAGAAAGCATAACACTAAAACAGGCCTTAACGATCGCTGCTTACCCATGTACTATTTCAAATGGTTGGCAAAATTCCATGGAAGAATGCCGACTGACTTGAATATTTTGAAGCTGTCAGAAATATTTTATACGAAATCGCAGCCACGGGGTTTCACTTTAGTATCAAAGTTTAACCTAGTCTAGTTCATAGGACTGATTGTATAAGAGTCTGATATGATCAAGCTAATGCTCTCCGGAATTTAAGAATTGTATTGTTATCAGGTATGCAGGAGGCAATTCCATGCCCTAAAACAGCTAAACTAAGGAATTCCGAAACTTCCACTATACGATAGCGAAACCCTTAGCTTACCCATTACAACCCATTAATTCCCCTCGGTTATAAAATATGTTTCATTTTTCAGGAGGACCTCACAGCACTTGGACGTTTAGTTTTAGCGCTCGCCTGCAGATGTTTGCAGTCCGTGCAAAGAGAAAGTGTACAAAGCAGCATCGATTTGGTTTCCAGACATTATTCGTCCGATCTAAGAAACTTTATAGTGTAAGTTGTAAAAAAAATCAATTCCTGAGCTCATCTTATTCAGCGTAAACTGCTTGCAGATATTTATTCACGACCACACAGAGACGCTCAGTGACTGATTTGATGCCAATGATTGGTGCTCGCTTCTACACACAATTGGATGCATTACAGAGCCAGTGTGACATGCAGGAGGATGAATTATCCAAGGAAATGGAAAACGGTCGCCTCTATCGGATATTGGTCAAACTTAATTGCATTAACGAGAGGCCAGAGTTAGTACAGAAGCAAAAAATGATACTCTTTAGTGTAAGCTACTAATTTCTATCCATTTTAGCTTTAATTTGGATTGCACATGGTCGGAAACTGGTGATAGATATATGTTAAAGCTATTCCGTGATTATTTATTCCATTCCATCACCGAAGATGGTCGACCATGGTTGGATCACGCCCACATTGTACAGTGTCTGAATAAGTTGGATGCTGGCTCATTGGAAAAGGTAAGAAGTCACGATACAGTAGTCTATAGAGAACAGGGTCTACCATCATATCCCAAACAGTCGAAGTAAATCAACATTTCTGTTTTTCAGGTCCAACTTATGTCTCGAGACGAGCAATCGGTTCTCATTGTAACCTACGTCGAACTCAAGAACTGTCTTGAAAATTCGTTTTCCGAATTGATGGCCAATGCAGCCACATAATAAATGCTTCCCACAACATGCAACACTCCAACAACAGCAACAAAATTCTCCACCCATTTGAGAGAAAAGTTCGAAAAACCAAACAACAAACCTCAAGAAAAACATAAAAATTTCTTTAATAAGCAAAAAGTGTTTACATCTTGAATATTTTCAAAAACCAAGATCAATGCAATCTCTCCAGGTAAACCCCAAAAAATAAAAACAAAACGCAGAAAATGCATTCGCAAAAAGAAAACAAAAAAAAACTATTTTTACAAACAAAACAAGAAAAATGTTTATTTTCTGTGAAAACGCGTAAACAAAAAGCGCACACAAAAGTCACAACAAAGTAAATTCTCTCTTCCTATTTTGATATCAAAATAAAAAAAAATCAAAACAAAAAAAAAAAGTATTTTTACACGAAAAAAAAACAAATTATAAAAGAAACTTAAGAGACCACAACAATAGGAGTGAAATTCTGAAGCGCTTCAAACCCCCCTCTCTCTCCTTCTCTCTCGTAACAGAAATAAAAGAAAACCAAGAAGGCTCGTGTTAATTGTTGGACGACCGCGCTCAATATTTCTCCCACCTCCTCTCCACTCTCTGAGAGCTAAAACATGCTCTTCTGTTGAATGTTTAAAGAAATTGTTGATATTTTTTTTTTTTGCATACATACAATTCACAGGAAATTTAACGAAAGAGAATGGAAGTAAGAAAAAAAAAAATCAAATTTTAACACCACTGTACGCGCATTCAAAAATAACTAGGGTCGAATCGCGTCCTCCGTCAACGGATGACTGGTAATGTAATTTGTATTGTGTTGTTGGTAGATCTAGCAATAACATACATACAAATTACGTGACGAGTTATCCGTTCACGGAGGACGCGATTCGACCCCTGAATTCAAATACCTACATGAGAATTTCTCTCCATTTGTATTAAATTGAATTTTCTTTTTGCAAAGCATTAAATTTAAAAAAAATAAATAAATAGAAATCATTGTTACAATTTTAAAATTCTTAGAAAACAAAAACTGCATAAAATTAAAAAAAAGAGAAAAGAAGAAAATTTAAAAGGAAAAAGAAGAAAATCATTAAATTTAAATTATTGTACTTGAAAGTAAGACTTATATTTAATAAAAAGAGAAATACTAAGAAGTATATAAGAAAAACAAAAGAAAAATGTAAAAATCCAAAAGTGGAAACAAGAAAAGACCATCAACTTTGATCTCCTCTTCTCAGTTTAGTTACTTACTTATTTAAGGTTAGTGTAGGGATGCAAATAGGTCTGATGTAAGATGTCTGGAATTTAACAAAAATGTTATTAAACTTTGAATTGTATTTAGACCATAATGTTGTATATGCCGAAAGAGTTTAATACTTGCTAATGGAATTGGACAGTGTGCTATTAGCTAGATGATTTCATTTGCACTAACCTGTTTCCTAACCAATCCCTTAAATATGCAAATAGTCGAATCATTTTAAGTATTTTTTTTTTTGTCGGGATGGGAAACGCTCAACTGGAGCACTCAGACGCAACTGGTCCATTGTACTACCAGAAAGCAAACCCTGATTTACCCATTTTATTGGAATTTCCTTGTCTTTCTTAAAAAGCCAGTACCAGCACTCACCATATCCGCACCGAGGATCTGCCACCTGATACGAGCAAAGGCCGGACACTCACAGAGATAATGTTCCGCGGTGTCGTCGCTCTCTCCACAAGCGTCGCAGATTGTAGTGTCACTTAAGCCCAACACGTTAATGTGCTTGGCAAAAGCAATAAGCTGTCAAGACGCCAATAAGTTGTCTACAGTCTTTTCTGCTGAGAGACAGCACGAATGCCGCTGATTTCTTACAGACGATCATTTTAAGTAGAAAAAGAGGGTTTCCAAAGGTACTTCATACAAGCAAGAAAATTGTAGGTATATTCTCTCCTTCAATTGAAATCGTATATCAGGTGTAGTAAAGATAAATCCATTATTTTGCATGAAATTGAAGGCTTTATTTAGCATAGTTAGAGTGATCCGATTTAGGTCAAATATATGCCGTTTTGTTCGATAACTTGTTGCCATTTGAAGGTAATTCCAATATGCCTCTCTCATAGAAGCCTTCGTCTCTATTGGCAAAGAACTGGGACAGTCGATTTTCACAAGCCTCTCTTGAGGCGAATTTTTCACTAGCAAAATCGTTCGCTATGGACAGGAACCAGGAACAGGTGGTAATCACTTGGTGCCAGGTCCGGACTATAAGGTAGATGCATAAGAACCTCCCAACCAAGCTCCCGGAGCTTCTGGTGAGTCGCTATCGATGTGTGTGGGCTGGTTTTGTCCTGGTGAAACAGAATACCTCTCAAATTGGTCAAAGCTGGCCGGTTTTGGGCGATTGCTTCCTTCAGACGGTCCAATTGTTGACAGTACAGGTCGGAATTAAGAGTTTTGCCGTAGGGGAGCAGCTCATAGTAGATGATTACCTATCAATCCCACCAAACACACAACAAAACCTTCCTGGCCGTCAATCCTGGCTTGGCCACTCAGCGCGATTCGACCACGACCGTTTTCGCTTTAAGTTGTCGTAAGCGATCCACTTTTCATCAGCAGTCACCATTCGCTTCAGAAATTGATCGATTTTGTTGCGATTCAGCAGCGATTCGCAGATGGAAATTGAGAATTTTTTTGCGTCAACTCGTGTGACATCTATACATCGAGCTTCTTCTTGTATCCAGCCTTATTCAAGTGGTTCCAAACGGTTTTTGTTGCAATGTTTAGCTCCTGAGCAATCGAAACAGTGCTTACATGACGGTCAAACTCGACGATTTCCATGATTTTATCGACATTTGCGACAATTGGCCTTCTGGAGCGTGGTGCATCTTTGACATCAAAATTTCCGGAACAGAATTAACGAAACCAAAACTGCGCATGATTGGCTGTTACAGTATCAGGACCGTAAACACTATTCACATTTTCAGCCGCCTGGCTTGCGTTTTCGCCTTTATCGAAGAAAAACTGTAAAATATGGGGTATTTTCTCTTTGCTGGTGTCCATCTTTGACGCGCGCTCAAACAAAACTGAGCCAACCAATCACAAAACTGTCGGAGAAGTTTTTTTGTACGAAATGCCATCTTTCTAACCAATCAGTGTACGTCCGATAGGATGTATACAACGCGAGATAAAGCCATTACTAAAGTCATCTTTTTGCTACACCTCATATTATATTCCTCACGCAAATTATTTGCTCTATGGCGCTATGTGTTCTTCTCTCGAAAACTACCCATTTTATATGCATTTTCCCAACCTTATGACTTTGTCCATCTTTATTAGGTGTCGATGGATGGTCATATGGCTTACGTTGAGTTCTCTTGCGAATTCCCTTTCCTTAACAGTGGGATTTCTTTTCATGGTGATCTTCAGGAGCTCATCATCTAGCTCGTCTGGCCTACCCAAACAAAGTTCATCCTTTAGGTCAAAATTGACATTTACACTTTACAAACCAACGCCGACACTTGGACATGCTGAGAATTGCCCGTGTTGGGAATGAAGACGCAATTTTTTCACAATTTTCTTTTTTTGTTTCAACGTAATCTCCTTTTACTTCTGGTTAATGCACTCCTTGTCGGGGAAGCAAGCACACTTATCATCTGCATCCTTATGTGGATTATTTTGCTGTGACTTGTACCAGTTCGAAGATCTGTGGAAGCCTTGACGTCAAGGAAACCATCTTACGAAAGATAGAGCACGATCGGCTCAACTGGTATTGCCACGTCAAAAAAAGAGATCACTTCAACCCTGTTAAAAAGGCAATATCAATGAACGTTCCAAAGACATCGCGAGGCAGAAGAGGTCAAGGGTAAATAGTTTTGTATACCTAAATTTGCGCACAGAGGATGAAGTGCTAAACTTAGTCCTCTCCTAATTCTATGTCGACTTTTATACGGGACGAGAAAACTCGGTCGAATTATTGTTATCCTATTTTGGATTCGTTTTGTACTTTTACACGTCGCGATTGTTCACATCCGATTACTGTTATTTCTGTTTCTCCCTTCATTCGTATTTTGCTGTGAATATATGAGTCTGACTGTGTCTATTGCGACTATGAATTAAAAGACACAAATGAATTAATTCTAAAAATCGCTTTCATCGAAAATGCCTAGCATGGACTCCTCCAACAAGTCCTATTGATGAGCCAGATTATATAAATTTTTGTGCACTTGAAATTAAACAATCAAATGTTCAATTAAATCTTGAGACCAATTAAAACTTTCCATAATTGCAAAGAAATACACGGACACAGTCTTTTCAAAAATTCTTCCGCACAACACAAACTCAACGCCGAGAATAGAAGGATAAAGCAAATCATACAACTACGAAACGAGACAAAAGAGAAAATGCAAGAATCGGCAGCGATTCGTCTACCTTTCCGAGTCGATCTACCCCCTACCATGACAATCGAGTTCCAACTCAATTCCTCAATTTGGTTACAGCGAAAACGCGTGTTGAAACTTAATCCGGTTTCAAATCAATTTTTAAATCGGGTTATGTAAAAGTGGTAATTAATGTGGCGTCATGAAACTGATATTGCGTATAAGGGTAAATAGTTTGTCACACACAGGGTTAAAAGCGTCAAAATCAATCCTCTTTTGATTCGACCCCTTCAGCGCGGATAAAAATCCCTCCTGTTTCAATCCGGTCATGATGTAATCGTGGTAAAAGTTAAATCAACAATAATGTCACATATATTTGCTGCATGCAATGCAGATCTGCAAGATGTTTCTATTTCTAAATTCGCTGCATCATCAGTCAATGCTACCAAACTACACATACCTATCTACTCGCACCATCTATTCGGATTTCTTAGATCGTTTTCCATTGGGCAAAAACAGCCCGAACGTGTTCTATTGGCTCTTCGGAAACATCTTCTAGGAGAGTTTTTCACTTCCCGATTTCATTTCGGAAGACACTTAAAATGCGCGCACATATATGTATGAGGCCATCAGCGCAAAAGTGGTGTAACCCACAATTTTTGTTGGTTGCTGTTGTGGTGTTACATACATTCCTTTCATTACTAACTATCAATACAAAAGTGGTGTAAGCCACCTTTTGGTATTCAAAAGCAGCTGGAGCTGAAAAAAACGTTTTTGCACAGAGCGTAATATAAAAAAGTAATAGAGCAATCAAATTTAAAATCCCCATTCTCTCCTATTAAACAGTTTGGTGTTACACAATTATGTGTGTTAGTGTATCGGATTACTACGCATGAGGTTCCAAGTTCGAATCCCAGAAAACACCAAAAAGTTTTTTCACGGTCCCCCCTCTCGCGAGCGTCTGACAAACATCCGAGAGTATTCTTGTCACGAAAAAGCTTCTTAAATCGCCGTTCGGATTCGGCATTAAACGGTAGGTCCCTTCCATTCGTGTGAAAAATATAACGCACACAACATGAGTGGTTGCGAAAAGCTAGGCCCTGGCACTTTAAAGAGCTGTTGCGCCAAATATTTGTATTTTTTTTTTTTTTGTTACACAACTTTTGCGCTGATAGCCTCATATAAACTCTCACATTGGACTACTTGTCACCGTCATATGATACAAGACTCATTCTTTTGTCTAGAGAGGTATAGGGCGTCAACAACGCCTGTGCGCCATCTTGTTCGGAGTTCTGCAAACGTTTGAGCTTAAATTCAAGGTGGATGCAATCGAAAGAACAAATCTTAGGTGGCCAAGTGGTACAATATATCTATCGACTAAGCAGATTTGGCCCAAGTTGGATCTGAAAAGCTCTAAGAAATTGGTCTCTCTTAACCGATTGCATATTGGCTCCATTATAGGTGTAATTACTGGACACTGTCTAATAGCCAAGCACACAACAAGGCTTGGCGTATATTCAAATGATTTAAAAGCTGCATGGACGAAGAAGAGGAAGAAACCATTCCTCACCTTCTTTGTGCGTGCCCAACTCTCTCCCATAGAAGAAAGCTTCACCTAGGAGCTTTTAATTTTAACGAGTTGGGCGATCTGATTGATTTAGATATCAGGAGCCTCCTTCGCTTCATTAGAAGTTCTAATTGGTTCTAACGAGTAGGCTGAGATTACATGATCCTTCATGGTACCACAACGTTCTATGTGTGTTGGCGTAAGCTGGCAGCCACTTTAACCAAACCTAACCTTGAGTTGCCTCCAACTTATTTCCAAAGAGCTTGATTCCTCCTCGACTGTCCTTCGCCACGTTTGCCTAAGATGTCCCACTGTTATATTTTACATAGATATAAACAATAATTGATAATAGAATAATAAAGATATGATGGAAATGGTAATGTCGTTTCACACTGGACAAGAAGCCATTTGTTTTTTTGTGGAAAATACACAAAAACAAGGAATCTGACATTTCGCCAACAGGCACAATTGAGCAGAAGACACATCGCATGTTCCATTGTAATCCAGAAGAAGCGAATTCTTGAGTGAAACCAATAAGCGTGTTTTGGTGAGACGTCGCTTCTCAGTGAAGTAAGATTTAGCATGGACTACAACAGCAAAAATGACTGGCAACCACTTTAGCTTTTTTCTCTAGTCAAAAGTGACTTGCGATGTATAGTTTGGAGCAATCAACTTCAAAGAGCGCTGAAAATAGCTTTTTATGCAATTTGATTCAAGTTGAATGATTCAGTTCTATTTCATAAATTTAAGCACAACCTTTTCATACTTTTCACTTCAATTTCAATTCAATCACCAATCTTCAAATAATAAAAAAAAAGCTGTGAACCAGATTGACTGTGAATCGTTTTGTTAAGAAGCTGCTTTGCATAATTCTCACCAAAATACGCCTAATGTTAACGACGTAACTCTAGCTTTAGTACCCCGTACCACCCAACAAGAGCATTAAGTTTTCATCGCTATTCCCATAGCCGAAGTAACAGAATGACCCCTCACTTTATTTTCTCATCCAAATTGAGAAAGCAAAAAATTTCGCATTAAGAATGTGCTTTGTCACTTTATCCTCAATTACAAGAACATAAATTTGTCATCACATTTTTTCAGTTATCCGACTATGAGCATAAGGGCAACCTCAACTTGTTAACTAACCAATAATTTAAATAAAAATATGCGAGAGAGGAATCAAATAAGAAAAAAGGAAAGATTTTCCCGTTTTAATTTATGAATATTATTAATAAGAAAAAAATTACAATTATTATTGATTTTGTTACACAATTCGCAATATCCGTGGGGAAATGTGTGGAATTTGTTTTTACCAAACCTACAATCCTTGAAAATTTATTTTCTACAGATTTCCTAATTCTATTGTTACATGTATATAAAATAAAAAAAATATATATATTTTGCTACAAGGAAAATAAGTTTTGCTCAACGAATATTGTGTGATTTTGATCCGGAAGGAGTCTTTTCGAAAAGAAATGTTGTTATTAAAAATTATTAAATATACAAAACGCTCAAAATATAAATAAATAAAATGAAAAAAAAAATAGGAAAATCTATAGAAAATATTTTGGTAAATTACAGCAATTTTTGAAAGTACCGTCCAGTGTTGCGCTAATATTATGTTTTACAAATAAAGAAGTGGGAAAATCATATCAAAAAAACATGTAATTTCAAAAAAATCCACACATTTGTTTCCACTATAAGATCATGCAATATATTATTTAATTTTTTATTTCTCTTATTACAACAAAAAACTACAAATCAAATGGGAAGCAAATAATAAATGTAAATTTAGGAATTTAAATATAAAAACGAAACAAGACAAGAGTTCAAGAGTTCAAAATATGCGAAGAAAGTTTTAACATTTTAAAGTAAAAAAGAAAAAAACAAAAAACAAACATATTTAGTTGAATATTAAGGTTAAAAAAATAAACATTATCTTTTTTGTTAGTTCTTAAGGTTTTTAAGTGTCTCTGATTTAAAAGTAAACAAAATCAGAAAACAAATTATCGTACAAGCAGCAGCGAGAGATTCTTTTTTATTACGCTTAATTTTTAAGTTTGAACGAAAGATCTTTTTTATTATTACATTTTTTATTTTTAATTATGCTATGTTCTATAAGTCTTAACAGAGTTTGCAGGTTAAAATTAAATATCGTAGTTTGTTTTTTTCTTATTTGTAAAAAAAATGATTTTCTTTTCAAATTTGTTTTGCAAAAAAAAAAGGAACAATGGTGAAAAAGTGGAGCAAACACTATCAACATCAAGAGCCAATATGTTTAGTATTTTATTTGTTTTTTTTTTTTTTTCTTTAATTGAAAAAATAATGAGAAGAAGCAAACAAGAGAATAGTACATAATGTGATTTTTCAAAACAAAAAAACACAAGAAATTCCAATTTTTAATTTTGTTTCATTTGTTTAAAAGAAAACGACAAACAAATATTTTTTTTTTTGAAATAAAATAAAAAAAATCCAAAAAAAATTATAAAACTTATAAAAATCAAAAAAAAAAAATAAAAAATTCAAAATGTGTGAAAAATCATTGTAAAAAAATAATAAAAACTACAAAATATTTTCAAAAAAAAAAGTTGTTTCTGTTCACATCCTCTAGGCATCACAATGGTTTTCTCCTCAAGACAGCAACTTCGTCAGAAAAGTACATCAAACTCATGGCAGTAAAATACACTTATCCACAAAAGTCTGCGTACAGCGATGAAACTTTGGAAAACAGAGGCGTTGTGGCCAAATAGTAAATAATATATCTTTCAAATTATAATATTTCAGTAAAAGAGCATTAAACCCATTCATTTTGAACAATATTTATATATATTTTTTTATTTTCTTAAGAAAAAGTTAACAAAAACAAAAAAAGTCATTGAATTCATTCCACAAAAGTTTGCGTACAGCTACAGATTTTCCTTCCCAGAATTCAGTTTAAGTAACGGGACATTTCTTTTTGCAGGATATGAATAAGTTGCGTGGTTGTCTGCTTGTAGTGCTTGTAGAGAGAATAGTTTTCTTTGAAATTCGGTTAAAATTAATTCAGAAAATGGGGAAAAAAGAATTAAGTGTGTCTGAAAGGCAGTTGATTTTGAATTTATACATACAGCAGCAAAAGTCGTACTCTCAAATATCTGAAATAACTTCAAGACCCCGGTCAACGATCCAGAGAACAATAAGTCGCTTTTGGGATGAAGGTGAAATTGAGTCAAAGCCAAGATCTGGGAGACCACCGAAGCTAACTCTGAGGGATAAGCGGGCGATCAAGCGGATTGTGGAGCAGGAGCCCTTCATTAGCGCTCAAAAGATAAGTTCGCATCTCGAAATTTACAATAACACCACAGTGCATCCAGAAACAGTACGAAGGGTCATCGTCGATATGGGATTTAAGTCGTGCACACCCAGAAAAAAAAAACATTGGTGAATAAAATTAACCGTCAGAAACGTCTCATGTTCGCAAAGGAATACGTGAACAAATCTGCAGACTTCTGGCGCAAGGTTATATTTTCGGACGAGTCAAAATATAACATTTTAGGTTCGGATGGCCGCTTGAGAGTCTGGCGACGTCAAAACAATGCACTAAATCCCAAGTATACCGTCAAGACAGTGAAACATGGAGGTGGAGGTTTGATGGTATGGGGCTGTATGTCTGCATCGGGGGTCGGAAAGTTGGAAATAATCGAAGGAATCATGGACCAGTTCAACTACATTGATATCCTCAAAAGAAATTTAAGAGACAGTGCTGAAATACTGGGAGTCTCGGATGATGTTTACTTCCAGCAAGATAATGACGCAAAACATACGGCCCATAATGTGCGTATGTGGCTTTTGTTCAACGTTCCCCACATGCTGCGAATGCCCCCGCAGAGTCCAGACCTCAATCCCATTGAGCACTTGTGGGATGAATTAGAACGCAGGATCCGAACGCGTGAGATTCGGAATAAAATGCAGCTTAAGGAAGCCTTACTAGCAGAATGGAGAAATATTACTAGTTCATGTACAGAAAAACTAGTTTTTTCTATGCAAAACCGTTTGAAGGAGGTAATTAAGAAGAGGGGATATCCGACAAAATATTAACCATAAAAGTAAAAAGAAATAGTTACTTTTTATTCAATTGAACTAATGTTTTCCATTTTATTTCAGTGCTGTACGCAAACTTTTGTGGAATGTATTTAATGACTTTTTTTTGTTTTTGTTAATTTTTTCTTAAGAAAATAAAAAAAAATATGAAAATATTGTTCAAAATGAATGGGTTTAATGCTCTTTTACTGAAATATTGCAATTTGAAAGATATATTATTTACTATTTGGCCACAACGCCTCTGTTTTCCAAAGTTTCGTCGCTGTACGCAGACTTTTGTGGATAACTGTACGTGTTCATTGATCATTGGTGTTGGTTCGGTGGAAGCACATACGGAAAAGTTAAAGTCTATAAAGTAGCGACATGTTGACTACTTTTCTGTTCAGGTGGAAGATGGTAGATTCGGTTTTTGACATGCTGGGTGTAAGCCTCCACTTCTTGAAGTAGTCAGCTAAGGAACTAAGATCTGGGGTCGAATCGCGTCCTCCGTCAACGGATGACTGGTGACTTAATCAGCCGAATCATGAATAAAAATTCCGCGAGAATTTTTTCACTTTTCTCTACTCTCCTATTCTGGAAAATATAACTGCGGGAAAATATTCCCTTTTCACTTTCCTCTTATTCTAAATAAACTTCGAAAAAGGGAACAAATTTCCTAAGAGTAAAATAGGTATCACGAACGTCAAAAAAATAACGGAATTCAATTGCTTTTCCCATACATTTTTCTCCAAGAACTCAAGCGAGAATTAAGTTCAAAATGTAAGTTTTTTTTTGTTAATCGACATTTTAGCAGTCAGATGTAACTAAATTGAATTTCTAAGGTCGAAAACTATCAACAAAGACCAAGCCAAGAATATGCCAAGTCTTATGGAAGCGCACCGCGACATTGCGTCAGCAGGGCCGCCGTCAAAATCTATAAGTGAATGGAAGAAGGTAAAATAATGGTCTTTTGAAACAATAAATATTTATATGCTTATTACTAAGGTGTGAGCTGACAAAAAAAATATGTACCGCAAAAGGCAGCAATAAATTTAAAACATGAAACCGACACCGGCGGTGGACCAAACGCTGATTTCAGCTTTTCTCCTCTAGAGCGTGCTATTTTTGATTTGGTCAGCATGAAGCAGTCCGTTGAAAGTATTCCCGCTCAAACGTTTGGTTTATGCTCTTCCAGTCAAAAACGTAAATCGGAAGAGGATAAAGAAAATGAACCAGTGGCGAAACGGGTACCTTCACCAGAGGTGGAAAAAAGTCTGGATAAAACGATTAACAGCTATTTATTAGAATTTGAAGAGCAACAATCGAACGCAACAAATATAAGAAATTCTAATAAAAAAAAACAAAAAAAGCGTCAAAACAAAAATCACCAAATTTGGATGCTTTACAGAAGTAACTACAAATCCAGACGCAGCTGTGTGAAAGTGTTAAGCAAGCAGTTGCTGATAACAAAGACTACCACCAAAGCACAAAAAAATCTATCGGTCTATCGACAAATTGTATGACCTTCAAAAGAAACACTTCAATGAAGTGAAAGAGTATCACCGTCAGCAACTCAAGGCCCAACAGGAGGAACAATAGGAAGCCGAGCGGCACAATATTGCGATGGAAAAACTAAGGGAGATTGAAGTAAAGGAAAAAATTTAAAAATACCGCAGGCTCATAGAAATAGAAGAGTTACAATTACTACCTCCTTCAACTTAAATTAATTACTTTATTTTACTTTTTATGAAAATACATATATATTTTTGTTTTAAAAAACGCAATGAATTACCTTCATGCTTCTGTTATGTTTTTTTGTTTAGTTAATAAAGAATTTTTATTTAAATTATAATTTGGAATTTGTGGATCTATAAGTTGTTAGATATACTATCTCTTACAAGTCGTGCAATGCTCAAGTACTCGGATCTGGTTGAAGGAATCACTTCACTGCTGTGTACACTTGAAGGCGTTTCAAGGACCTCTAAGTCAATTTCAGTAGACTTAACCTTGAAATGGATGCATATGTTGTGTAAAGCGCAACATACATTCACAATTTTAGCTGCTTTTTCTGGAGTGTAGTGCAGCTCCCTTGCACAAAGTAAACATCACCTATTTTTCAGAACACCGTTGGTGCGTTCAATAGCGTTCCGACATTGTGAATGAACGTTATTGGATTTAATTTGTGTGGAACCTTCATTTGGTAACCTGTAGGGTGTCATAAGCCACGGTTCCAAGGGATATCCTGAATCTCCTTGAGCAGAATAGAAATTATAATTGTTAAAAATTCAAAAATAAATAGCATTCGTACCCAAAAGCCAAGTGTTTCATACACCACGTAAATATTTTTCTTGAAAGTGAGATCGGAGATCGCTGACATTCCATATAAAGGCATCATGACATGCACCAGGATGGGATGCATCTACGTATTGTATTACTAATGTATCGTCACATACCTACAAAAAGTTTTAATTTTTTAATGAAATTTTCAATTTGATACCCAATGTATTCAAAACCTACTAGCATAACATTTAAGCTATAAAAGCCTTTTCTATTGTAATAGAGATGTTTATTTTCTGCGGGTGCAATAATTCTCACATGCGTACCGTCAATGCATCCCACAACACCTGGAATGCCATGTTTAATGTAGAAAGCCAGGCTATGGTTTCTGTTTTCTCTTTCACTTGGGCTCAGGCGTATCCATCGCGTACACAGTTCTTCTTGAAACATATCTAACACGAACCCAAGAACTTTGCAAAATCTGGATTGGGCAAGGCCAATATCATGATCCTTTCCCACTCCAGTTTGATATGCTCCTTCAGCAAAAAACCGTAAACAAGCACTTAACTTAACGATTGGTGGGATAGCAAAGCTTTTTCTTTGTTCCGAGGAAGATGCTGTGAGCATATCGAGTAGATACTTAAAGGCGCACTTATCGCTCGAAAATATTTTTGAAATCTATGAAAGTAAATATTAGTGTGTAAAATCCGATGCACTTCGCCACGGTACCCACAAGACTACATAGAATCTATCAACTTACATATTTTGGGGCAATTCCAAAGGATTCGAGCTGTCTCTTAAGTTCCTCCTTATTTCTCGGAGAGTTTTGTTTCTTTCAGCGGCGAATTCCTCCGCCAACATTATATATGGGGCACTAAACATTTTTGCTCGCTTTGTTTTTTTAAATAATAATTATTTTAACACAATTCATTTGACACAATTCGCAAAATGACATTTCCACCCCTATTATGGTTAGCGAATCGAACGTTCGACTCAAGTCGAACCTCCCGGCGAATTACCTCTGCCGCTTTATACACTTCACAGACGACATTTATTTGTTCTTTTCTTTGTCAGCACTTATACTTTATTCACATGAAAATGTTTGCTAACAGCAATACCACGACAGAAGCAATTCGCAAACAGTTCGACTTGAGTCGAACGTTCGATTCGCTAACCATAATAGGGGTGTTCATTTTGCAAAACAGATGATTTGGAAACCAGAGAAATCCCTTTTCCCGGATTCGAAGCGAAAATTATTTCCCCGTTCATTCAGAATAGGAGGATTTAATTCTCGAGAAAAATAAAATCCGCGGGAAAAAGTTCCCCGGGAATATTCATGATTGGGCTGAATTTGTATAATGTTGTTGGTAGATCTAGCAACAACATACATACACAAATTACGTGATGCGGTATACGTTCACGGAGGACGGGATTCGATCCCTGATGTGAGTGTGGATTCAATTTGGTAAATTTGCTTGTGTTGAGTGACCAAGGCTAAGTCATCTGCGTACGCGAATTTATTGGATAAAGTATCTGGAATGTCGTGGATGTATAGGTTGAAAAGGAGCAGGGCCAGGACTGACCCCTGTGGCAACCCGTTATTTAGTTGTCTTCGTTTGCTCACGGTATCGTTGAGAAATACCTGGAAAACTCAGCATGTTATTGATGAGAGTTGCTATGGTAGCGCAGCGTACTACATTTAGAAGTTTATAAATCATACCCGTACGCCAGACTGTATCGTATGCGCCTGACTTAAGACGGTTTTCAAAGCCATCTTCGCTGAAAGTTGTTAATGCGAGAACTTGGTCGGTGAACGGGTATGACTTCGTTGATTGGAGCTTCGATTCTGTTATAGATAAGTCGCTCCAACCCAATCCAGAAGGTACCTCAGGTTATCCAACCGGAATTACCAGAGAGTAGGGGCGGGACACCACTGGTAAACCTCAAACCAAAGAAAAGGCCACCGTCGAGCCCCCTTGCGAGGGAAGTAGAGAAGAGGAAGAGGCAAACCAAAATCAAGTGGAAAAGATACACCTCGAGATGGAGAGCACAACGCACCAGCAACCGGCTCAAAACAGCAAAAGAGATCTTATCCGAAAAAAAATGAGACAGAGCAGAAGGCCAGGACTGATTTGACAAAGGGCACGGCATCCAGTCAAAGAAAGAAGAAAAAGAAGCGACAGCCCAAGTCTCGACCGGAAGCGATCCTCATAAAACCAAGAGGCACCGAAACGTACGCCGAAATTCTAAGAGAAATCCGAAGTAAGGCCAACCCTGATGATACGGAAACAGAAATCAAAGCTGTAGGCCAAACAAGAGCAGGGAAAGTTCAAACCACTTTGGGGGAAAAGGCAACCATCCGCAACCTGGAGATCAAAGCCACGCTTGAGATTCGGGACATGGATAAATTGACTACAGCAGAGGAAATAAAAGAAGCCGTCAGACAAAAACTCAATGACCCCACAGTGGAGGCCCAGGTGGCTCTAATGAAGACAAACACAAGAGCACAACAAATGGCAATAGTTCAATTCAATGCACGAGCCGCAAATGAACTGCTGAAGGCCTCACGAATAAAAATCGGGTGGGTCCACTGCAGGGTGCGCCGAAGAGTACAGGTTACACGCTGCTACAAATGCTTCGGCTATGGACACCTGCAAGGGAACGGATAGAAGAAGCAAGGGCCTATGTTTCAATTGCGGAGCACAATGACACAAAAAAGTAGAGTGCAAAGCAAGCGCAAAGTGCTGCTTATGTGCGGAGCGGAATCTAACGCCAGCTCTGCTGTCTCATATGCTGGGGTCGAGCACCTGCCAAATGTTCAGGGGGGCACTTAAGAAGGCGAAGAAAGACAGCGTCCAATGACCAGAATACTCCAAGGAAACCTCCACAGGAGTCGAACAGCAGACGACTTCCTCGTTAAACTCAGAATTGAACTGCAAGCAGATATTGTTATCGTCAGCGAATAGTACAAGGATAAAGATGGCCCTAGCTGGATGGCGGACACGCTAGGTACAGCTGCTATCTGGATCCCAGACGCAAGGACATTCCCCGTAAAAAGCCATGGCGCAGAAAGAGGCTTCGTTTGGGTGAAATGCGCGGGACTTACGAAAATCAGCTGCTACTTCACGCCAAACGAAAGAATAAACGAGTTCCGAGAAAAGTTGGACCGACTAGAGGACTTCATTCAAGAGACCGAGGGGGAGATCCTGGTCGCTGGAGACTTCAACGCGTGAGCACAGGAGTGAGGAATGCCAACCACAGGCTCACGGGGAAAGCAAGTTCTCGAGATGGCTGCAAGACGAGGGCTTAACACTGCGAACATAGGCAACACATCCACATTTAAGAGGCCTGGTTACGCAGAGACTATCCTGGACGTAACCTTCGCATCCGAACTGACATCCGCAAGGGTTGAAAACTGGAGAGTTATCGAAGACTACACGGGCAGCGATCACCAGTACATTGTTTTTTACCGTCGAGAAAGGTAACGCGTTCCGAACCAAAACTAAAGCCGAACGCCGAGATGGAACGTTAGCAGACTCAACGAAGAGCTTCTCACATCCGCAAACGAGGAAAGAAAAAGCGCGGTCCTAGAAACAGCGGGAGCTACTGAAACAAAAGTTGAGGCGACGATGCAACTCATACGGCTGGCATGTGATGCATCAATGCCCCGATTGAGCGGCCCCAATAGAAACAGGAAAATGGTGTACTGGTGGAACGACGAGATAGCTGCGCTTCGAAGAAGATACCTACATCTAAGACGCAAAGTCACCAGGGGCAGGTGAAGACAAGCTGAATCCACGTAAGGCATTCTAGCAGAATTAAGAACCATGAGATCCAACCATTTTCTACCACTTTTCTTTACGCGAGTTGTCCAAGGATATCGTGTTGGATATCATCGACAAAGATTCTGCAGCAATTGTTGGGCTTGAAGTAAAGGAGTCCATGAGTTCCACAACTAGAAATAATGTCAATTCGAATTTGTTGTACATAACTTTGCAACGGTTTTTTTTCGATTTAAAGTAAGCCCAACAATTCTCGATGGGGTTTAAGTCCGGATAATTTCCATGCCGGTATATCATTATAATAGATACAAAAGTGGACCAAGAACGCTTATTTGCGGTACCCCAGCTATTATCTCCCTAAGATCTGAATATTCATTTCCGTGTTAAACGCAGAATAGTCTATTCGTGAGAAAGTCTTAAAAATATTCTATAAGGACTCGGGCAGAACTTGTCGTAATTTTAACTTTAAGCCTTCATGACAGACTTTGTCAAAGGCTTGAGTGACGTCAAGGAATACGCTTGAACACATCTTTTTTTTTTAAGAGATTTTTCAATTACATCTGTTATTCTATAAGAGGTTTCTCTTTTATAACTGACTGTATTCGCCTAAGCAATATTCTCTCGACTACTTTGGATATAATTGGAAGAAGCAAAATTACGTTGCATTTCTTATAGCACTATTGCCTCTTCCGACAAGCGCTTGCCCATGAAAAGGTTTACCAATTTCTTCGAGGTAGTAGATACTTACGTTTCTCATTGCCATCCCTGGATTATTTATCGTAATTTTTCTTGATTGCTGCGGCTTATATTTTAGGCTTTCTAATACCCTTCATAGCCTTCCAAGCGAATAATTGGAATCTTTTCCTGCTGTTGAACTTCAAGCCAAGTTTCTACTCCACGATTTTTAAAATCTTTGATCGTCTTTTTTACCGAGTTTCACAAACGTTTCTGATGTGCTTTATGTTGCGGATCCCGGTTTTGTTGACATTTTTTACGCTTCTCCTTGATCACCTCTTTTATTTCCGGTGGATATGTTTGGACGTAACGTTTTCTTTTGTTTGGGAGTATTTTTCCACGCGGCACCATGTAAGATTTCAAGGAAGCGATCAATTTCGATTTCAATTTCATAGGATGTTTTAAGTGGCACGCTTAGCTCAATATCTTTTTGACGATCATTTGTTAATTTCTTTATCTATAGAATATATTAGGTGCGCAAGTAAGTTATCGCTGTTTTTTTTTTGATGAAAATGCAACTTTATTGTGAAAAAAATGGTTACAAATGAATCCCTTTAACGCGAAACACACTTTCTGGGGATCAAGATGCATTTCGACAAAAGGCAGATTATTGTACAAAGCCAACATGCAACGTGGGGTGAACTTTTTTTCGACAGGAAAGCCAACTTATTGGCCAGCTGACAAAAATAAAATCCCTGACCTCGTCGACTTCTTTATCGCAAAATGGTTAACTAAAAATTTTACGGAAGTCGAAGAGTGCTATGATCTATGCTCAGATCACTCAGCAGTTACTCTGAAAATAGGTGGAAGTCTAGTAAAAAAAGAAGGAGCGCCTAGGTTAACTAGTAACAAAACTAACTGGGACGCTTTCAGAAGAGACTGTAAAGAAAATGTTGCTTTAAATGTACCGCTAAAGATACCGTTCGAAATAGAAGAAGAAATCGACAAACTCGTCTAAGCCATTCAGAGCTCAGCGTGGAAAAACACTCCTTTGCGGAAGACAGAAGCACGGAACAATAAAGTCAAATACCAGCCTGAAATCGAAGACCTCATACGAGAAAAGAGGAGAGCGCGCAAGAGATGGCAACAATCCCGCGCGCCACCGGATAAAACTTATCTGAACCACCTTTGTAACAAGCTAAAAAATGTGCTACAGGATCTAAAAAATCACGAGACTACTACTTACCTCGAGGCCCTGACCGCTGATAAGTATTCAAACTACTCTCTATGGAAAGCCTTGATGTCCATAAGGAAACCTGTAATGCACTCGCCGCCAATTAGGAAAGCTAACGGGGAATGGGCAAAAGAAGACAAAGAGAAAGCAGAATTATTTGCCGATCACTTAGAGGAAACGTTCAAACCGTTCGATGGACAACCGTTGATCGAACATCCGAATGATAATACGGCACCCGACAACTTTAAAGTAAAAACCGTTTCCCTGTCTGAACTTCGAATGACAATAAAAAAATTTAATAATAATAAGGCTCCGGGATATGATTTAATCACTGGCGAAATTTTGAAAGAGCTACCGAAAAAAGTGCTGGTTAAGTTGCTCTACATTATGAATGCTTCTTTAAGACTATTATATGTCAATGGAAAGTCGCCGAAGTTATTATGGTTCCGAAACCGGGGAAATGTGCAAATGACAAGAAATCATATAGACCCATTTCACTTCTGCCAATAATATCTAAGGTCTTCGAGAAACTTCTGCTGAAACGATTGCAACCAGTTATTGAAGAAAGACACTTGATCCCGGATCATCAATTCGGGTTTCGGGTCAAACATTCCACAATCGATCAGGTGTATCGAATAACGAACGAGATTGAAAAAGCCCTAGAAGGGAAAAAATATGCTCTAGCGCTTTTCTCGACGTATCGCAAGCCTTCAACAAGGTATGGCACGAAGGCCTAAGGTATAAGCTAAGGGTAATCTTACCGAAAAAGTTGTACAGAATATTGGAATCTTATCTTGAAAACAGACTTTTCCGTGTTAGACACGGGAGTGAATATTCGGATTTCAAAGATATCTACGCCGGTGTTCCACAAGGAAGTGTTCTCGGTCCAATCCTGTTCTTGCTCTACACAAGAGATATACCACAAGATGAAGGGACGGTTGTAGCAACGTTCGCAGACGACACGGCTATCCTCGTAACGAATGAGTCAGTCGAATCATCAACGGGAAAACTCCAACGAGCTTTGAACAATGTATGCGAATAGACAAAAGCCTGGCGAATAGTCCTCAATGAGACAAAATCAACGCATGTCAATTTTACGTTAATAAAGATAACAACTTGCCTATATCCATTAACTCGGTGCAAATACCGTACGCAAACGACGCAAAATATCTAGGAATGACCCTAGACACAAAACTTAAGTGGAAACCACACGTTAAAAAGAAGCGCGAAGAGCTCGAAATCAGATTTAGAGAAATGTATTAGCTACTCGGAAGATACTCGAAGTTAAGCGTATACAACAAACTGCTTCTGTATAAGCAAGTGCTAAAACCGTCTTGGACATATGGTATACAACTTTGGGGTTGTACCAAACCAAGCAATATGGCTCTACTGCAAGCATTTCAAAACAAAATACTAAGAGCAATCGTGAATGCTCCTTGGTATATAAGGGGTTGTACCAAAATAAACCAATATGGCTCTACTGCAAACATTTCAAAACAAAATACTAAGAGCAATCGTGAATGCTCCTTGGTATATAAGAAATAGTGATATTCACAGAGATATAGGAATTGCTACCGTGAGGGACGAAGTAACAAACTTTGCTCGCAAACTTCGTACCCGTCTTCATGTTCACTGCAATAATGAAATAATCCGTACTAGGGACGTGACAAACCTTGAGCGCCGATTACAAAAAACAAGACCTTTCGACCTAGCGCCGTAAGGAAAAACCGCATGTAATGACGGTATTAGTAGGTGCCTTCACTGGAAAGCTACCTACCTAACGCGATTAACACTACAGAAGCGTAAACTACTTGGTAAGGCTACTTAGTCGTAGTCATAACAAAAATTAAAAAATTAGAGGGACGAATTTCCTACTACTATGAGTACGCGCAGCCGGTTCTCATAGTGCTTCTCTGAGGGGTGAGGTTTAGCCCGTAGGCATATACTGACTGGCGCTGATGGCATTGTCAGATATATGAATCGGGCATAACCAATGGTACGGACCATTGATATCTTTTGAAGATTCCTGCACCTACAGGCGCAACCAAAAAAAAAAAAACAAATGAATCATTCAAATTATTGCCTATCGCTAGCTACAACTTTTTACCATCTTTCTGGCAGAGCTCGAATACCGTTACGGTAAAAGTGTTCATCTTTTGAGGCTATCCACGTATCAAGCCATTTTTTGATCTCTTCATATGAGCGGAACTGCTGATCAGCCAAACCATGTCCCATCGAACGGAACAAGTAATAATCGGACGGCACAATATCTGGGGAATATGACGGGTAGGACAGGACTTCCTATTTGAGCGTTTCCAGGTAGGTTTTAACGGGTTTGGCAACATTAGGCCGAGCGTTGTCATGCTGTAGAATCACTTTTTCGTGCCTCTGCTCGTATTGTGGCCGTTTTCCGCGCAGTGCTCGGCTCAATCGCATCAATTGAAGTTGATACCGTTCCCCAGTGATGGTTTCATTGGATTTCAACAGTTCATAATAAATAACACCGACCTGGTCGCACCAAATAAACAGCATAACCTTCGTGAATATTCGGCCGAGCCGACGACGTAGAAGCATGACCGGGCAGTCCCCATGACTTTCTTCTCTTTGGGTTGCTGTAATGAATCCATTTTTCATAACGATGCGATGAAGAAAACCCTTCATTTTTTGCCGAATGAAAGAAGAAAAGAAAACAAAGAAAAGCATAATCGACATTTTCACACAACCAAAAGTATATGACGTCAAAACAAAATCACTGATGTGTCAAAACTAATTGGATATGTCAAAATCGACCACCACTTACTGCTGGAGCCATCTATTGACAAACAGCGACAATTTAATTGCGCACCTAATATATATTAAAATAAAAAATTTAATAATAAACAGTTTCTTATAGAAGAATGTAAAATGGCGTTACAGTTTATTTATTTAAAAATTATATTTTGTATACAATTACATCTAAATATTTGTAGCATGTATTAAAATACATAATTGCAATTAGAAAAGACAAAAAACGTTTACATAAAACATTAAAAAAAAATTTGAAAAACATTATATATTCGAAATGAGAGATTCTTTCTTAATTCTATCGTATTTACGTGTAGACTCCAAACTGGACGGAATGGTTATTTTTCTGATATCAGTTACTGTTGGTAAAAAAAGCTAGTCTTATACTAAAATTTAAAAGAGCATCCTTTGCGACTTTCTAAGGCACATATTATATCAATACTGGAAAGCTCATGAAGATTTTCTTTATGTTTACTATATTTGTGGACGGTTATGTTAATTGTGTGTATGCATCGTTTATTTGTACTTAATCTTACGCTAAACTTATTTCATGGTCGTAGGCTTCTCCACGCCAATCGCGCTCATCGCGCCAGTGATGATTGTCCGGCAATGCAGTGTGACGCAGTCCACATAATTGTGGACCGAAGCGGAGCATTACGATGATGACACCAACGATGAACATGGCGAGAGCAGCTACGGCTGGATAGAGTAGGATTACTGCCATTTTTGCGAATGGGTTGTTCGGTTAAATATCGCTTTCGCGCTTTTGTAGTTCAACGTATTCTTCGCGTTGACGAGTAGGACGCTGTGGACGTTCTTGGTGATGATGGTGTTGGGGTTGGTGTATGGGTGCTGATTCGACGTCTTCGCGGAAGATGTGCTGTGTCTGGACGTAAATGTATACAAATAAATGATTAGATAATGAAATAAAAAGAAAATGTAAATAATCTAAGTAAAGCAGCACTACTAGTCAAACGGTAGTGCATGCGATCATATGAAAACACAAGCGTTTTCACTTAGCTGAGGCCTACCAACTCCTACACTCAACTTCCATGCGGTGACAGCCGGGTGTCCAGTACCTTAATCCAAGAAGTGGGTAACCAACCCCGTTTGGTGGATTCTTGGTGGCAGCAGATGAGAGAGGGGGAGAAGAGTGCTTTCCCACTAGAGCACTTCTTCCTGTTCCAGGCAGCAGCGGACGAATTCCCTAGACGAAGTCAACGGTGGCGTCTATAGTTCCAGTTAGGTTGAACTTAGTGAATACCTTGCGCGAGTTACTTCGACGTATTCGGATCACAGGTCGGTAAAGAATTTCCAATGTTAGCCAGGAGCTTGAAATAGAGATGGTGGCGGAGGAGCCCTTAATGGGCCAACGGCAGCGCTTATACTCCCGTAGTGGACTACTGGCACCGGTGTACCCGGCCCCTCGTCCTAGGGAAATAACTAAAGGAACTGGCCCTCTAGGTTGGGGTTGTGCCGTCGGGGTAACTTCCCTACCACGTAAAAAAACGAATGGTTCCGAAACAACCAAAAGCCTCGGATAAGGACGACTCAACTGATGACGGCCACAGCAAACGAAATAAGGACAACGACCTTCGGATCTGTACGTGGAATGTTCTGCCCCTTTACAGACCACGTGCAGCCAAACAACTAGCGGAGGCTTTAGACTGCCCTATTACCGCCATCCAGGAAGTGCGATGGGATGGGCCGGGCAAAAAGATAATGAAAAACTGTGACATCTACTACGGTGATTGCTACAAAGGCAAGAGACAACGCTTATTCGGATGCGGATTTGTCATACGCGGCAGACTTAGGCAAGAAGTCTTAAGCTTCCGACACGTTAGCGAGCGTATTATGATTATCCGGATCAAGGCTAAATTCGCTAACATAAGCCTAATATGTGTTCATGCCCCCACGGACGAAAAGGAAAGAGTGGTTCTACGAGCTCTTCGACAAAACATACGAGCAATGTCCTAAATACGACGTTAAAATCGTATTGGGCGATTTTAATGCCAAAATAGGAAAGGAGGACGTCTTTGGTAGGGCAGCCGGTAAGCATAGCCTACACGACATCACGTGTGATAACGGACTAAGGTTAATTGATTTCGCTGTGGAGCGAAACGTTACCTTAGCAAGCACATGGTTTCCTCATCTCGATATTCATAAGCAGACATGGCGGTCCAATTATCATGTAACGATCAACCAAGTTGATCATATTGCGATCGACGCAAGGCATGCCTCCAGTATTCTGGAGGTCTGAACCTTCCGAGCGGCCAATATAGACTCGAATCATTACCTTGTTGTAGCCAAGTTACGAATGCGGATATCCCAATCTGAGCAACAAAGAAGAATCACTGTGAGAAAATTTAACGTCGAAAAGCTACAATCGCAAGAAGCCGCCAGACTCTTCGCTGAACGCGTATCCCAAAATCTCTCAATCACCCCTATGCCGCCAGCATCAAGTGCCGAAGACCAGTGGCAACGCTGCCAACATGCCATCAGAAACGCCGCGACTGATGTGCTGGGTCTCGCTCGCCCACCACCGCGAAGCCCCTGGTTTGAGAAAGAATGCCGACGAGTGCATGCAGCAAAACAAGAGGCATACAAAGCGGCGCAAGGAAGGCGAGAGCTGGTCGTGAGTTCTACGAGCAAAAGGGACGGGAAGAACATCGGCTTCTACAAAAGAAGAAGAAAGAGCATGAGAAGCGCGCGTTTGAGAATATGGAGAGTTTATACTCCAGGAACAATGTACGGAAGTTTTACCAAAAGGTAAAAAGAACGTGTCAGAGGAGCAATACCCGTACAGAAACCTGTAGAGATGAAAATGGAAACCTCGTAGTAGAATCACAGTCGGTGCTGAGAATATGGAAAAACTACTTCTGCAGACTGTATAACGGCGACGAAGACCAACATCCCGCTGTCAGGCAGAATGAACCATTCAACATGGACGATGTTGGTCAAAATTTCCGTCCACCTAACCAAAACGAAGTGACGATAGCAATATCGAAGCTAAAATCCAACAAGGCTGCTGGACCTGACGGCTTACCGGCTGAACTCTTCAAGGCAGCTGGGGATGAATTGGTAGAGTGCATACATCAACTCATCTCTTAGATTTGGTCAGACGAATTGGCTAAGTAAGGGACTTTGTCTACCTTGGCTCTGCTATAAACTCGAAAAACAACATCAGCGCAGAAATCAAACGAAGAATAACTCTTGCCAATCGCTGTTTTTTTGGGCTTATAAGGCAATTCAACAGTAAAGCCTTATCTCGAATAACGAAGGAGACTCTGTATAAGACCCTGATCATCCCAGTTCTGCTTTACGGCGCTGAAACATGGACTTTATTAAAAGAGGATGAAGATATCCTTGGTCGTTTTGAGAGAAAAATTCTTCGTAAGATTTTCGGTCCCGTTTGTGTTGACGGGTTTTGGAGGAGAAGATTCAATCACGAACTATACGAGCTGTACAGCGACATCGACCTAGTCAAAAAATGGCTAGGACATGTAGAGCGAATGGACACCAACGCTCCGGTCCACAGAGTCTTCGAATCTAACCCCGAGGGGCGACGCAGTAGAGGACCTCCTCGCCGTAGGTGGCGCGCACAAGTTCAAGGGGACCTCAACCAACTTGGAGCGCGCAACTGGAGGCACTTAGCTAAAGACCGAGCTAAATGGAGAGGCTTGTTGGTTGGGGCCCAGGTTCAACCCGAACTGTAGCGCCACCTAAGTAAGTAGGCTCACCTGGTATTGCCACGTTCAAAGAAGAGATCATTTGAACGCGTTAAAAACGCAATACCAATGAACGATCCAAAGACATCGCGGGGCATATAAACGCCTGGATCACACAAATGCAACAACACCAGCATTTGATTTGCCTCAGTAACGATGTGATCCAAAATCGGGAGGCCTGCCGATATTCTCTGAGGTCAAACGGGCAAACCCCACAGGTGGATCAATAGAAATGAAGTGAAGTGGTTATCATTGATTGCTTTCAGATCACAACCTCGCCGAAATAGGAAGAAGAAGGTGCAGAGATTGGTTCCACTTATCGGTGAGATATGAAATCAGATCACCAGTGGACTGTTGCCACGAAAGCTGTACTGTCGGTCATTGAGAAGCATTCGTGATTGAAGATATTTCATAAGCTGACGGTTTATCAGCGTTTCCATGACTTTGGAAAGAACGTTCTTAAGTTCAATGGGTCGGTAGCTGGATAGAGAAGAAGGATCGCCCTTTTTTAGGTATGAGCTGGACAAATGCTGTTTTCCATCTACTCGGGAATAGAGCTGAAAAGTAAGATCAGTGAAAAAAGCTTACGCATGATTTTGCCAGCGAAGAAGAACATCTTACGCGGGTGGAGCGAGCACTTCTCAGAATTGCTCAATCCCGAACGGGGCACGGAAGATGGCAGACCTATAGGGGAGGGTAGTGCGGAGAATAGTCCTACGGTAGCGGAAATAACTTTGGCTATCAATCGCTAAAAGTTGGCAAATCTGCCGGTGTGGATGAAATCCGGCCAGAAATACTCACGGCTTTAGGTAAAGAGGGAGTGCAATGGCTCTCGCGTGTCATTAAAGTGGCCTGGGAATGTGGTGAAACACCTGGTGATTTGCAAATGGGAGTGATAGTTCCTCTTTTAAAAAATGGGGAGAAAAGAGATTGCACCAACTATCTCTTTAAAGTCTCCTTGGAAAGTCTTTGCTAAGGTGTTAGAAACGCGTTTCAGAGCTGTGGTTGAGGACAGTTTGGTGGATGAACAATGAGGTTTTCGTCTCGGTAGAACTACAACCGACCTGTTATTCATTCTCAGAATAGTTCTTGAGAAGGCCTGGGAGTATGCTAAACCTGTCTACACCTGTTTTGTGTATTTGGAAAAAGCATATGATAGTGTTCCTCGAGACAAACTCTGGATTGTTCTGCATGAGTATGGGATTGACGGTTCCTTGTTAAGGGCAATTCAGTCTTTATATACAAACTGTAGAAGCTGTGTTGGGAAAAACGGCGTTAAATCAATAGCTTTACTGTGGGCATTGGACTTCGCCAAGGGTGCGTTTTGTCACCTCTCCTCTTCATTGTATGTGTATATATATATGGACTGCATGTTACAGTGCAATCGTGGCGGAGAATTTTTCAAAGTGGGAGACTTAAGAATTAGTCGTTTGCACTTTGTGGGTGATTTGGTCAAACTTGGGTCCTCTCAAACTGAACTTCAGCGGTCACTGGAAAGGTTTGTATCCGTTTGTGATGATCCTGGAATGAAGGAAAACGTGAACAAATCGGAAGTAATGGTCGTTTGCAGAACACCAATTCAGTGCACTCTGCATGTTAGTGGAGTCCCACTGAAGCAGGTGGATAAGTTTAAATACCTCAGGGTCTTATTCTCGAGTGATGGGAAGAGCAATGCCGAGTTATCCTGTAGAATTGGTCAGACTGGATCAATTTTGAGAGAGCTTGGCCAATCTGTCATAAGGCTGAACTTAGTGTTCAAACTAAGCTATCGGTTTTCAACTCGGTGTATGTTTCAACTTTCATCTTTGGTTATGAAATTTGGGTAGTGACCGAAAGAATAAGATCGCGGATACAAGCTGTCGAAATGAGGTTCCTTCGCGGTGTTGCTGGAATAACTCGTAGGGATCGAGTGCGCAACACCAGAGTACGCGAGGCGCTTAATGTTGAGCAGCTACTTCTCGGAACCGAACGATCTATGCTTCGATGGTTTGGTCATGTAGTGCGTATGCCCCCCAGGCCGGCTTCTAAGACGTGCCATCAGGTAGGCGACCCCTCGGTAAGCCCAGAAGTCGATAATTGGATGAAGTCCGGCATCTCTCCTGGAGCCGTCTAGGGATTCCACTTGATGAGTTGGAGTCAATGGCGGAGGATCGGGAAGGATGGAGAGTCCATGTAAATGTATGTATGTATGTAAGAAGAACACTTCTTAGCAATAGGGGATACACCATCTGGACCAGCGGATTTGTGTATGTCTGTGTGTGCATTCCTGCAACTGTACGAGTGCGAAAGTGGACTTGTCCCATGAAAAATTCGACGCTCTCAAGTATAGGTTGAGTTTGCTGCGTGAGCAGCGCTGTATAATTCGAAATTCAACGGAAAAACATTTACTTCCAGCAGAAACTGGGTGCAGTCTATTATGTTTCGGTCTAATCGCATCGACAGACCTACATACGCCATAGACCCGTACAAACAAACAGCGTTCAAATGCTTCTACTCAGTCACACTACCTTCCGCGCGTGAATAGAATTTATTGCTGCAAATTGTGAAAAAGTAATGAAATGGATGACTAAGCCCAGT
Organism: Brachypalpus laphriformis; assembly: GCA_945910035.1. Taxonomy (NCBI): domain Eukaryota; kingdom Metazoa; phylum Arthropoda; class Insecta; order Diptera; family Syrphidae; genus Brachypalpus; species Brachypalpus laphriformis. The sequence continues at coordinate 46,026,660 of OX246756.1, forward strand.
GGAACAAGTGGAACACCAGCTTCCCATTAGATGCATTCGACACAACTTAAAATAGTACCTACGTACTGTTAGGAATTAAAATACAACTCACCTCAGACCTAAAGTGACTGGCGTCCTTTAGTTCAGTGAAATCGAGTGGCGGCTGATTGTGAGGCGTAGCCGACCAAATTGACACCAGCCAACGATTACCTGCAAGAGAACAACCAAATAAGTCTCACCAAAGAGACCATACAAACACCAATCTCACTCACCTGTGTGCCTGTCCTGCCAGTACTTCCTGTGCTTCGAGCAGCAGGTGAATATGATGTTCAGGAGAATAACAAAAACCCCGATCACCGTGCAGATGCCGATGGTTACGTAGAACGGTGAGAAGTTGCCGTACAGGTGCTTCGTAAAATACGGATTGTCTAGGTACGCCTTGCGTTCGTCGATTGTGGACATAGTCGTCGAACGTCGATTCGAATTTATATCGAGAAGTGCTCTGCTTTCAAACGCTAGTTCGCATCGCGAACACTCATCGAGTCAGTAGTCGGAAAAATCCCACAATTTCTGCAAAGGAAAACAAAAAAAAAAAAAAGTGAAATCATTCAGAAAAAAACTGGGTGTGACCCTCTTTACAGTCGAGATCGGTGATCGTGCGACGGAGTGTAGGGCTTGTACTGTACTGCTGGTACTGTAACCGGCCAACTTACATTCAATTCGTTGATTAATTCCAATAAATAACTAATTAGGAGGAGGATGCGCTAATTAAGTGCATTTAATTGAAAGAAATACAGTCCAACGCCCAGAGCGGAACAAAAGTAAGAATCAGACGAAGATGAGAAGACGACGTTTAGGAATCTCAAGCAAACGTGACAATATAAGTTTAGACTTTGGGAGGCGACTGGTCGAGAAGCTAGTTTGTTCGTTTCTTCCTCAGTTGTCAGCAGACCAAACAGAGAATGGAACGCATTTAGACCAGTCGGTGACACTTACGCTTGTGTGGGGGAAATTCAATTCTCATTACGGCCTGTGTACGGATAGGGGTGTTTTCACCTTTTGACGTTTGCGGGTGATGTGGTGTGCGTGAGGAGTGTTTTGTAAACAATTCGTGGGTGAAGTTTGAGCGCCGCTGGGTGGAAGTTTGTGGGTAATTTTATACGAAATGGAGGCATTGCCAGAGAGTTCGCGTATTGCTGGTGGTATAATAATCAGAAATTTATAAAAACTCGAATTTGATTGACATATCGCTAGTGCTGGCGGTTAAAGTCAGAGAAATTGTGGCTCAAGTTAATTTCAATTTCTCAAATTGTCTTACCAATTGCTTTTTACAATTAATAAGTTTGTAGCGACCTTACATTTTGCCTAGTTATTCATTTATTCAGTATGTACATATCATACGTAAAATCTCACCAATACCTTTTAGTACTATTTCTCAAATGTATCAGGCTATGGCAACAACACCTTCTTCGAGTCAAATTTGAAGTCCCGATCTATAACAGCAAAGCTTCAAGTGAGGATGGAGATGTTCTTTGTCATTAGGCAGTAGAGTCAAAACCGCGAATTCGAGCTATCGCCACCTAACCGGTTAAATTATTCTTTTGTATATTAAGTACCTTTAATAAACTTTTGAACTTTTGAATTCGAGCGTTTCGTTTTAATTACTCGACACAAACACCACAAGTTATCTATCTATCTATCTAATCTGAAAAATGAAACCGAAGATGAGTCGTACGCGTAATAAGTGCATTAAATACCCTCAATCACAAATTGGTGTCTTCTTCTTCCTATTTCGGCGAGGTTATGATCCGAAAACTAGGGATCATAACCCTTCCACTTCACCGCATTTCTACTGATCCGCCTGTGGGGTTCGCCTATTTGACCTCAGAAAATATCGGCAGGTCTGCCGAATTTGGATCACTCGGTTACTGAGGCCAATGAAATGCCGATCTCGTCGCATTTGTGTGATCCAGGCGTTTATAGGCCTGCCTTTCCTACATCGCGATGTCTTTGGAACGTGCATTGATATTGCATTTTTAACAGGGTTAAAATGATCTCTTCTTTAAACGTGGCAATACCAGCTGATGACCCGGTCGCGCTCTATCTTTCGTAAAATGGTTTCCTTGACGTGAAGGCTTCGACTGTTCTTCGAACATCTTATTCGATGAAGCATTGTCACTCCTGCTGTCATGCGAAGCGAAGCATCTTCATCTCAGCTGCCGTTAATTTACTCCCATACTTTTTGTACACCGTTCAACATTAGGCGTTTTTCATTCTTAGTTCAGAGCAGAGCCAGAATTGTCAAAAAAAAAAGTTGTGTTTCTTTTTTAGCTCAGACACATCACAGCTCGGAATTCGTTTTTCTTTTTTCGTTCAGAGTATGCTCAGAGCACACTCTATGAGCTCTGAATAATTTGACCGAGCGTTCAGAGCAAAATCCTGAGCATAGCCATTTTTCATATTTGACAGGAGGACAAAGAAAAAAAAAAATGCAAAACAATTGAAATGGCGGACGAAATTTGTTATTCTGGTGCAGAAAGTAAATATAACATAAAAAATAACTATTAATAAATATTCTATTCATATTTTGACAGCTCAACCTATAATTGCTAATCAAATGACATCAGAGTGCTCAAGTGTGTTTCATAAACAAATCAGAGCGTTCTGAGCACGCTCGGTTCAGAGCACGTTCAGAGCACGCTCGATGTGCTCGAGCTCTGTTCAGAGGTAGACAAAGTCCTTTACTACCTCGAAGTTATAGCTGCCCACTGTGACGTTCTGTCCAATTCGTCGATGTTGATTGTCCCTTCCTGTTGTCAGCATATATTTGGTTTTGCCCTCGTTTACCGCTAAATCCATTTTAGCCGATTCTGCTTCAATGCTTGCAAACGCACCGGTGACAGCCCACAGAGTTCTTCCGATAATGTTTATAACGTCGGCGTATGCAAGCAGTTGTACAGACTTGTAATAGATTGTGCCTCCGGTGTTGGCTTGTGAGTTCGGTACAATCCTTTCAAGTACAATATTAAAGAAGTCATATGACAGTGCGCCACCTTGTCTAAAAGCTTTTTTGGATATTGCTATCCTCACTTCTTTTTGGTCAGGTGGACGGAAATTTTGACTATCATCGTCTATGTTGAATGGTTCATTCTGCCTGACAGCGGGATGTTGGTCTTCGTCGCCGTTATACAGTCTGCAGAAGTAGTTTTTCCATATTCTCAGCACCGACTGTGATTCTACTACGAGGTTTCCATTTTCATCTCTACAGGTTTCTGTACGGGTATTACTTCTCTGACACGTTCTTTTTACCTTTTGGTAGAACTTCCGTGCATTGTTCCTGGAGTATAAACTCTCCATATTCTCAAACGCGCGCTTCTCATGCTCTTTCTTCTTCTTTTGTAGAAGCCGATGTTCTTCCCGTCCCTTTTGCTCTTAGAACTCACGACCAGCTCTCGCCTTCCTTGCGCCGCTTTGTATGCCTCTTGTTTTGCTGCATGCACTCGCCGGCATTCTTTCTCAAACCAGGGGCTTCGGGTGGTGGGCGAGCGAGACCCAGCACATCAGTCGCGGCGTTTCTGATGGCATGTTGGCAGCGTTGCCACTGGTCTTCGGCACTTGATGCTGGCGGCATAGGGGTGATTGAGAGATTTCGGGATACGCGTTCAGCGAAGAGTCTGGCGGTCTCTTGCGATTGTAGCTTTTCGACGTTAAATTTTCTCACAGTGATTCTTCTTTGTTGTTTAGATTGGGATATCCGCATTCGTACCTTGGCTACAACAAGGTAATGATCCGACTCGGAAGGTCCGGACATCCAGAATACTGGAGGCATGTCTTGCGTCGATCGCAATATGATCAATTTGGTTGATCGTTACATGATCATTTGACCGCCATGTCTGCTTATGAATATCGAGATGAGGAAACCATGTGCTTGCTATGGTGACATTTCGCTGCACAGCGAAATCAATTAACCTTAGTCCGTTATCAGACGTGGTGTTGTGTAGGCTATGCTTACTGACTGCACTACCAAAGGCGCCCTCCTTTCCTATTTTGGCGTTAAAATCGCCCAATACGATTTTAACGTCGTATTTAGGACATTGCTCCTATGTTTTGTCGAGGAGCTCGTAGAAAGGTTTTTTTCTTCCGTGGGGGCATGAACACATATTAGGCTTATGTTAGCGAATTTAGCCTTGATCTGGATAGTCATAATACGCTCGCTCACGTGTCGAAAGCTTAAGACTTCTTGCCTAAGTCTGCCGCGTAAGACAAATCCGCATCCGAATAAGCGTTGCCTGTTGCCTCTGTAGCAATCACCGTAGTAGATGTCACAGTTTTTCATTCTCTTTTTGCCTGGTCCATCCCATCGAACTTCCTGGATGGCGGTAATATCTGCTTTATAGCAGTCTAGGGCATCTGCTAGTTGTTCGGCTGCACGTGGTCTGTAAAGGGACAGAACATTCCACGTACAGATCCGAAGGTCGTTGTCCTTATTTCGTTTGCTGGGTTCGTCATTAGTTGAGTCATCCTTATCCGAGGCTTTTGGTTGTTTCGGAACCATATATTTTTTAGGTGGTAGGGAAGTTACCCCGACGGCACAACCCCCAACCTAGAGGGTATTCTTACGGTGACTTAAATTCTGGTATTCATTCTCAGAACACATATAGCTTTAACTTTCGGAAAGCTGACTTCACCAAACTTAACATCCTGCTCAGTAATGCTGATTTTAACTACCGACACGTTACTGTGGATACTGCTCTTTCATCATTCTACACTATAATGTTCGATTGTCTTCTTTAAGCTGTTTCTTATTCACTCCAAAAAAAAACTGTTCTTCATCCCCACCCTGGTACAATAAACAATTGCGCTCACTTCGTAATAAGAGGAACAAACTTTAGAGAGCATACCTGAAATCTCGTTCTATCTATGACTACTCCATATATCAGCACACACATACACACTTCGCCGAACTCTGCGAAGCTCTCTACCAAGATTAAATATTTTGATCGAATGCAATCCAGTGTCATCACTGATCCTAAGCGTTTCTATCATTTCGTAATGCCAAACGAAAATCTGATAGTTATCCATCTACCCTTAAACTCGCCAACACCTCTTCTTCGGACCCTAAAATTGTTGCAAACTTATTCGCTCACTTTTTTAGCCAGTCGTTTACTGACCGCAAGCTTGAGCCTGACCACGATTACTTCTCTTATGAGTATATAGACAATCGCGCCGAAAAGTCATTAGTTTCGTTTCCTCGCTACTTGTCGCAGAGAAGATTAATAAATTTAAGGATGACTATTCTTCCGGTTCTGATGAGTTGCTTGCAATTGTTTTTAAAAAATGAATGACTCACTTGGCCCAGCCATTGAATTCTCTTTTTCTTCAAGATGACCTAAATAGATTTTCTCTGGTGCCAGAAAAATCATCTCGAGCTTAATGTAAGCAAATGTCAATTCAACACCTACTCCCGTAAACGCCTTCCACCAACCCATAGGAACTACTTCATTTGCAACGGGCTTGTCCCACCTGTTTCATCTTTGCGTGATTTAGGTGTAAGATGTGATAGGGAACTTAACTTCCGTTCCCATATTGACCACATAATAAATAGAGCCAACTCTGCAATTGGCTTTGTTAAACGTTGGTCCGAGGAATTTTCGAATCCATACGCCACGAAATTACTTGAATATGCATATTCTCGAATATGGTATGCTAGCTAAGCTTCGGTCGCCACACTATGCTGTCAACATCCGACGTATTGAAGCCATCCAGCGCAGGTTTATCCATTTCTCCCTACGCGGTCTCCCTTGTTTCGATAGATACAACTTGCCTCACTACTCTGATCGTTTAAAACTCATCAATATTCAGTCTCTCGAATTTCGTCGCGCAATTGCCGACTTACTCTTACTTTATCAGCTAATTACTGGTCAAATTGATTGCCACGCGCTTCTTGAATTAGTCTTATTTAACACCATTCTCCGTAACCTAAGCTCCATTCCTCTCTTCCGTCTCTCTTATCATCGCACCAATTATGGTTATAACGCACCACTGTCCAGAATGTTGCGCTTGGCTAACTGTATGGAAAACACCTTCAATTTCCACGTCCTTCGAAACAATCTTCAACTCCGCTTCAATTCGACCTAAATAAATAAATAAATATTTGGCGCAACAGCTCTTTTAGTGCCAGGGCCTAGCTTCTCGCAACCACTTATGTTGTGTGCATTATATTTTTCACATGAATGAAAGGGACCTACAGTTTAGTGCCGTATCCGAACGGCGATTTGAGAAGCTTTTTCGTGACAACAATACTCTCGGATGTTTGTCAGACGCTCGCGAGAGGTGGGACCGTGAAAAAAACTGTTTGGTGTTTCCTGGGATTCGAACTTGGAACCTCATGCGTAGTGATCCGACACACTAACCACTTGCGCGACGGCGCCCAATTCGACCTAGCCATGTCTTAATTTTGCCACCCCCGCACCCACATTTTCCCCATCCTATTCTCCCCCTCTACCTCCTCCCTTCTCTTCCCACACACTCTCATTTTTAAGATAGTTTTTTAAGACCTAATAGTTTTAAGTTTAGCGTTAAGTTTTCCTTTTTGTTAGTTTTTTAAGTTTAGATTTAAGTTGTTGCTTGTATTGAGTTTAAATAAATAAGAAATATTAGACACGCAAATGCTTCGTCATCTCCATCAGCTCATTTCTTCTGTTCTAAGGTACATACTTCCCTTACGTGACTGCACACCTCGTCGTGGTGTAAGGGCCTAGTAGAGGTCAAAGACTCTTGGGATTTATTTCCTAGATGAGATTCGAAACTATTAAAAAACACTAAAAAGACCGGTTCTCCTTTCAAACCGGACGGTAGTACGGCGCTCAAGCGGTCTACCGGTAAAGACCCTGTGGAATTGGATAGTGGAAAGTCTGTGGCTACACATGGTCCAATTACTTCCAATAGTCCGTGTAGAATGGGCTAAAAAGATCGCCAGCGAAGACAAAGCTGGGACTAGCTGTGACTCCACGTCAAAGCGGCAGCGATCGTTGGAGGACTCCGTTTCGGAGCCGAAAAGAGCCAAGGTACACAAAACCAGTACCTCTTCTAGGCCATCCAACGTTATATCGAAGTCCTACAGCGATGTCCTTAAGGACAAATTAGTGCTGGCGGTCATAGACAAAAGCGATGCGGACGGATCAATCGCCGCTGACAAATGGAAGTTGGTTCCTTCACGGATACTTTCAGTGTTCCTGGACATAATGAAGGACAATCCAGGTCCTCCTCCTAGATGCTGCGATGGCGGATGGCACCAGGGCCATGTTAAACTAATCGCATGCGAAGATCAGAGGTCATACGACCTATATAAACTTGCTATAGGCAAATTAGGGGAGGTATGGCCAGGTGCTAAGCTCGAGGTTGTTGCGAGGGAAGATATCCCGAGTAGACCGAGAACTCGTACCTGGATCCCAGCCAAACCCTCCAACCCGGATACGATCCTTCGAATCCTGCAAGTCAGCAATCCTGAACTTCCGACGCACAACTGAAAAGCCGCTAAGCTGGACGAGCCAAGAGGTCTGTACAGATGTGCACTTATTGTCATCAATAAGGAATCTCTTCCTCCTCTGGCGAAGACTGGTGGTGTCGTCTACTACGGCTTCGACCAAGTTCGACCAGTTCCCAAGTTGTTAGCAATATGGTTTTCAGCAAACCATCTGCACAAAAAACAAACTCCTCAAAACTGATTACACAGAGCAAGCTTCAGTGGGCACTGCACAGCTTCAAACCATACAAATCCGCGGGACCAGGCGGCATTATACCTACCGAGTTGCAGAAGTCATCAGACATAATCCTGCCGATGCTTGAGAAGTTGTCTAGGTCTGGTATATATCCCAAAGATATGGAGAGAAGTTAAAGTTGTCTTCATACCCTAAGCGGGCAAATGCTCTCACATAAATCCAAAAGATTTCAGACCGATAAGGCTATCATCATTCCTCTTAAAATCATTAGAACGATTGATTGATATCCATTTACGCAACAGTATTGATAAGAAACTACTGTCGGCGGCCCAACATGCATGTTTCAAAGGCGGAGAGAGTGGAGACGGCATTACACTCTTACTTACTTACTTAGATGGCGCTACAGTCCGGGGTGGACCTGGGCATCAACCAACAAACCTCTCCAGCTAGCACGATTACGAGCCGGCTGCCTCCAGTTGCGCACGCCAAGTTGGTTGAGGTCCCCCTCCACTTGTTTGCGCCACCTACCGTGAGGTCGTCCTCTACCGCGTCGTCCATCCGGGGTGGATTCGAAAACTTTCTTAGCGGGAACGTTGGGCTCCATCCGCTCTAAATGACCCAGCCATCTTAGTCGCTGTATGTGAACTCTTCTGGCTAAGTCGATGTCCTTGTACATGCCGTATAGCTCGGCATTGTACCTCCACTCACCGTCTATGCAGACGGGACCAAAGATCGCTCGAAGAACTTTTCTCTCGAAATAACCAAGGGCATCCTCATCCGGTTTTCTCAAAGCCCATGCCTTTGCGCCATACAGCAGGACTGGTATGATTAGTGTCTTATAAAGAGTTACCTTAGTAGTTCGAGATAGGGCTTTGCTACTCAATTGCCGTTTTAGCCCATAGAAGCAACGATTGGCAAGAGTAATTCTTCGTGTGATCTCCCTACTGATGTCATTTGCGGAGTTCACCATAGAGCCTAGGTAGACAAAATCCTTTACTACCTCAAAATTATATCTGTCTATTGTGGCGTTCTGTCCAAGACGCCGATGTTGGGTGTCCTTTTTTGTAGACAGCATATATTTTGTATTGCTTTCATTGACCGCTAGACCCATCTTTGCTGCCTCGATCTCAATACTCGTAAATGCCCCATTGACGGCCCGCTGAGTTCTTCCGATTATGTCAATGTCATCGGCATAAGCGAGTAGTTGTACAGACTTGTAAAAGATTGTACCTCCGGTGTTGGCTTGTGAGTTTCGTACAATTCTCTCAATTACTATATTAAAGAGATCGCATGATAGCGCGTCACCTTGCCTAAGACCTTTCCTGACATCGAATGGTTCGGTGATGTTCTTACCGACTTTGATGGAGCAGCGAGAGTTCTCCATCGTCATTCTGCACAAACGGACGAGCTTGGCAGGGATGCTAAGACTAGACATGGCTCTGTATAACTCGTCTCTATACACGCTATCATAGGCAACTTTGAAATCGATAAAGAGGTGGTGCGTATCGATTTTGTATTCATGGGTTTTTTCCAAGATCTGCCGTAGTGTGAATATTTGGTCAATGGTGGACTTTCCCGGCCTGAAACCGCACTGATAAGGACCTATCAGGTTGTTGACGATCGGTTTTAGGCGTTCACATAGTACGGCAGACAGGATTTTATATGCGATGTTGAGGAGACTTATACCTCTGTAATTGGCACATTTTAGAGGGTCTCCTTTCTTCAGGATTGGGCAAACGATGCTGAGGTTCCATTCATCGGGCATACTTTCGTCCGATCAGATTTTATAGATGAGCTGGTGCATGCTCCTTACCAACTCATCTCCTCCTGCCTTGAAAAGTTCAGCGGCAAGGCCGTCGGCTCCAGCAGCTTTGTTGGATTTGAGTTTAGATATCGCTATCCTCACTTCATTCTGATCGGGTTGACGGGAATCTTGACTGCCATCGTCACTGTTGAATGGCTCATTCTGCCTGACAGCGGAATATTGGTCATCATCGCCGTTAAGCAGTCTGCAGAAGTGTCCCTTCCATACCCTCAGCACCGACTGCGATTCCACTACTATGTTACCATTTTCGTCCCTTCAGGCTTCTGTTCTGGCTTTGAAACCCTGGCATGTTCTTTTTACCCTTTGGTAAAATTTTCGAACATTATTCCTGCAATAGAGTCTCTCAATCTCCTCGATCGAGCGCTTCTCATGCTCTTTTTTCTTCTTTCTGAGAAGTCGATGTTCCTCTTTTCTCCTGCTCACGTAGAGCTCGTAAGCAGCTCTAGTCCTTCTATGCAGCGCCGCTTTGTACGCCTCTTGTTTTGCTGCATGTGCTTGCCGGCATTCCTCATCAAACCAGGGGTTTCGTTGTGGTGGGCGAGAGAAACCCAGTACATCAGAGGCGGCATCTCTGATGGCTTTTTGGCAACGCTGCCACTGGTCTTCCGCATTTGCTGCTGGTGGCATAGGACTTAGATTGAGATTAGAAGAAACACGATCGCCAAAGGTTCTGGCTGTCTCTGGCGATTGTAGCTTTTCGACGTCAAATTTCCTCACAGTATTTCGTTGATTTCGCTCCGTTCTGGATATCCGCATGCATACCTTGGCTACAACTAGGTAGTGATCCGAGTCCACGTTGGCTCCTCGGAAAGTCCGGACACCCAGAATGCTGGAAAAGTGCCTTGCGTCGATCGCAATGTGATCGATTTGGTTGACGATTTTTCGATCAAAGGAGAGCCATGTTCCTTTGTGAATATCGAGACGTGGGAACCGCGTACTAGCTACGACAAAGTTTCGCCCCGCTGCAAAGTCGATTAGCCTGAGTCCGTTGTCGGATGTGTTGTCGTGCAGGCTGCTTTCCGACCACGCTACTAAAGACGTCCTCTCTTCCTAGCTTTGCGTTAAAATCACCTAGGATAATTTTAACGTCGTGGCTAGGGCATTGCTCATACGTCTTGTCCAAGAGCTGGTAGAAGTCGTCCTTTTTCGCGTCGTCCTTCTCCTCATGAGGGGCGTGAACGCATATTAGGCTAATGTTGCCAAATTTAGCCTTGATACGGATAGTCATAAGGCGCTCGTTCACATGCCTGAAACTCAAGACTTCTTGCCTAAGTCTGCCTCCAATAACAAATCCGCACCCGAATAGACGCTGTCCTTTTTGTCTGTAGCAATCGCCGTAGTAAATGTCGCAGTTTTTCATACTCCTTTTGCCCGGCCCATCCCATCGTACTTCTTGGATGGCGGTAATGTCTGCTTTGAGACACTCTAGGGCCTCCGCAAGTTGTTCGGCTGCACGTGGTTTGTAGAGGGACCTAACATTCCACGTGCAGACACGAAGATCGTTGTCCTTTTTACGTTTGCTTGGGTCGTCAACAGTTAATTCATCCGTATCCGAGGCTGTTGTTTGCTTCGTAACCGAAGTTTTTTACGTGGTAGGGAAGTTAACCCGCCGGCACAACCCCCAACCTGGAGGACCAGATCCATTTTAGCAACCCCTAGGGCGAGGGGCCGGATACACCGATGTCAGTAACCCACTTCGGGGATATGAGCGCTGCCGTTGGCCCATTAAGGGTTCATCCGCCACCATCTCTTTTTCAATACCCTGACGTAGTATTGAAAATCCTTACAGACCTCAGCTTCAAATATGTCCAAGTAGCTCCGGTAAGGTTTCCGCTGGCCTGTAGACGTCACCGTTGATTCCATCGAGAGAATTCATCCGCCGCACGTCCTCCTCCTGAGGACCTCTTGTTAGACTTCTGAGACGCATATTTCAGCCGATCAGGTCAACAAGAAATGCCTCGTCCGGTTAAACATATGCGCGCTGAAGTTCACCCAGATGTGCTTACGCAGGTCCGAGTGTTCAGCTACCCATATATCGTCAGACTCAGCATACGCTCATCGTTAGTTCACTATCAGATAGCTATCCAGCGGGCACCACGGGGAGGTGATGATGCGATTTTGCCCACCCGGCATTACACTCACTGGTGCGTAAAATTGAATATTCCCTGTTTCATAAGGAGTATACAATGGTTGCCTTTCTGGATATAGAAGGCGCTTTCAACAATGTCAATGTATTGTGTCAGCGATAGCAGATGCACTTTCAGACCTGAAGGTCGATAGCTTACTTTGCGAACTGATTAATCTACTGCTTAATGGTCGGATTATCAACTCGACGCTGGGTGGGACGTCTACCAGAAGGTCTGTCAGTAGAGGCACTCCGCAAGGTAGTGTTCTATCCCCCCTTTTGTGGAATCCGGTGATCAATGAGCTATTGATAATCATGGAAGGCGAGGGTTGCACGGCGATCGCTTATGCAGATGATGTTGCTTTGGCTGTCTCAAGAAAGCACTTAAATACTCTAAAGGAACTAGTACAATACGCTTTAAACAAGCTCACTGGATGGGCAGTTCGGTGTAGTTTGGGTGTAAACCCCCGCAAAACTGAACTTGTACTCTTCTCCAGGAAATATAAAATTCCGTCAGTCGACCCTCCTTCTCTGAATGGTATCAGCTTAACTTTCTTTGATACAGCAAAATATTTGGGTCTCATCCTGGATAAGAAATTAAGTTGGAAACCTAATATTCAAGAAAGAGTAAAGAATGCTACAGTAGCACTTTTATCTTGCAAAAAAGCTATGGGAAATAGATGGGGTTTACAACCCCGAATCACTCACTGGCTCTACATCTCGGTCATTATACCGATACTCACATACGGGTCATTGTCTGGTGGGCGGCCTTAGAAAAAGCTGTAAATCGCGATTATCTAAGTAAGGTCCAGCGCACAGCTTGTCTGTGCATAGGCGGAGCACTACGTACAACCCCGTCTGCGGCACTGGACATTTTGTTTCATCTGGTACCCCTCGATATATTTAGCAAGCAAATGGCAGTGAATGCAGCCGTTCGCCTCGTAGCTACCCGATAGTGGTCAAGAAGAGACTTTGGCCACGCTTCCATTTTGAATAAACTCAAAATCTCTCCAGAAAACACGGACTACACCAGCCCACGTCTAACTTTTGACAGGAACTTCCTCGTCACCATCCCCTCCAGATCATTTTGGAATGATGATACATTTTTAGAAGATGGGTCAATCCACTTCTACACTAACGGCTCAAAATCTAAGGAGGTGTTTTCTCTGACAGGCTTAATCTTAAGCTCTCCTTCCGTCTTCCAAATCATTGTAGCGTGTTCCAGGCGGAAATTTTGGCGATTAAAGAAGTCTTATCTTGGCTTAAGAAAAGCGTGATATCTGCTAAAAATATCCGCATCTTTTCAGACAGCCAAGCAGCAATCAAATCCTTGGAATCGACCTCTATAAATTCCTTAGTAGCTCTAGACTGCCGCTCGTCTCTCGTGGAGATGGCTAAGCAGTTCAATATTCACCTGTGTTGGGTGCCGGGGCATAGGGACATTCCAGGGAATTGTAAGGCCGACGCACTCGCCAGAATAGGAACAACTATACCCATCCTGCCGGACAAAGGCTCCTTAGGTATACCAATCGCTACCTGCAAACTCAAATTTAAGCTGGATGCTATCGAGAGTACGAACCTTAGGTGGACAAGTGGACCCACATGTCTAGCGACAAAACAGATTTGGCCGAAGCTGGATCCAAAACGTTCTAAGAATTTGATTTCTCTCAACAGGTTGCATATCGGCGCTTTAATAGGTGTCATCACTGGACACTGTCTAATAAGCAAGCATGCCGGCCACAAGGCTAGGCGATTTTGCGAACGACTTTTGTAGAAGCTGCACGGATGAGGAAGAGGAAGAAACTATTCCTCACCTTCTTTGTCACTGCCCAGCTCTCTCCCATAGAAGGAAGCTTCACCTAGGAGCCCCCTATTACAACGACATAGGTGACCTGAAAAACATCGATATTAAAAGCCTCCCACGTTTCATAAGAAGCTCAGAATGGTTTAACGAGTAGGTAGGAGAAATTTCTCCTATGATCCATATGGTATCACAATGGATCTATTATTGGCCTAAGTGTGTTGGCGATTCTTAGCTGGCAGCCACTTTAACCTAACCTAACCTAAGGTACATACTTATGTATGTGAAGAGTTTCAGCTTTCAAATTCCTTTTTAATGCTAACTAAGGGCTCCTGGCGCTGATTTATGTTCGGTAATGCTTTTACTACTTTCTGTCTCAGTTAATAAATGAAAAAAATCCTAGATCATCTTAAATTTCTGATTTTGTTTCCAAAAAGTGAAGTTCCTATAATGCCGACCTGTGGTATTCCATTTCAAAACTAAAGACTGACCAATATTTACCCTAAGGACAGATCAACATCATCGTCTGATTGTTTGTTCAAAAATTCCTCTGTAATGCGGATCATTGGACAGGAACTCCACAATAACATCAACAAGGATAAATGGCAGGACTTCCATCCATCGTCCGCCCCTCTTAATGTAATCATTTTAAATATTTACAGTCTTTTCGTATTTAGCAGTGTTTACTTATTCTCTTTCGACAAGCTTCACTACCACACACCCTCGTTATCCTCCATTAACTTCACTTTGTAGCGCGCATTTAAATAATTAATCAGCGATGATATGTAAATTGAAGGGATGCAGAAAAACAAATAAAAAACAAACAAAATACAAGGGTAAAAGGATGAAGGAAAATCACTACATTCCTCCGTCCATTCGAACATAATATAATTTTCAATCCGTTTACGCTACATAACCTCACAACACGTAAAGCTTAACCAAGCATGACGTACTGCCAACAAGCAAAGGATTCGGGCGGAGGCGTCGGTCGGCCGGCACGCGGTGTCCTTTCAATGCCTCGATTTACATGAGTTCACCGCAGTGAGGCGTGCGATTCGCATTAACCAATACCCGTTCTCAAAATGAAAGTAGCGGAATGATGCCCTGGACAGGGTCCTGCAACCAAATAAATTTATTATTTGATCTGTTTTTTATTTGTTATTTGTGCCTTATGTTTGTATAGGTAAATAATATTGCCTTCATATGTGTTTCTCTTAATTTAATTATATTCATCTGTTGGGAGAGTAATTTCGGGGTGAATGGGCTATGAAGAAGGGGAGCTAGACATGGGATTTTTTTTTTGGAGCAATTACTTCGGGCATCTTTCCAGTCGCACCTACACACCTTTCGATCATTGTTTGTCGAGAGAGCATTCTGAAGAAAAGGGATTCCTTCAAACAATCCATCTTCCTCTTCCTTGATGTACATGTACATTGAATCCATTAAAAGAATGTTCCGGCGTACATGAGGTACGTATATACGAGTAAGTAGCTGGCATTTGCTCGTCATCCACGAAAACAATGATAAGCAGTTATGCAAATTGCATTTCATGGGTGGCTTTGGTATCCCTGCTTATACTCAAAATAGAACACATAACAGCTTGCATATATTTATGTATGTATTTCCTGCTGTTCATATATACCTACATCATGGATAACCAAAATGATGGATTTCCTGCAACGTACGTCCTGTACAGTATGTTAAGCTAGAAAGGATGCAATAAGCCGATTTGACAAGAATGTTGTCTATGATTTGCTTTGAGTTCTTGTGTGGGCTTATTGCTTTCGCCCATCTCGAAGAAGCAGTTATAAATAAATAAATAAATATTTGGCGCAACAGCTCTTCAAGTGCCAGGGCCTAGCTTCTCGCAACCACTCATGTTGTGTCCGTTATATTTTTCACACGAATGGAAGGGACTTACAGTTTGGTGCCGTATCCGAAGGGGCATTTGTTTTGAGAAGCTTTTTCGAAACAACAATACTCTCGGATGCTTGTCAGATGTTCGCGATAGGTGGGACCGTGGAAAAACGTTGTTGGTGTTTTCCGGGATTCGAACTTGGAACCTCACGCACAGTGATCCGACACACTAACCACGTACGCCACGGCGCCCACAGAAGAAGCAGTTAAAGATGCCTGAAAAGTTCGTTTTAAATGTAAGATAAGCATCAAGCGACATGCTTATAACAAAGGTACCGAGGGATAATTGTCCCGTAGGGATATCAAGACACAAATGTTATTGGCAACAAAACTTATCTAGCTTTAGGGAAAAAATAGTTTTGCTAGTGCTCCTTAAGATAAACTTCAAGGGAAGGGACGATCACTAGCTTCGCGAATTTGGGAAACTAAATAAGGACAACGAGCTTTGGGGTTGCATGTGAAATATTCGGATTCTTAACGGATACACTACTGAGAGGGCGAACAATTAAAAGAGGTCCTAGACTTCCATAAAGCAGGCATTACCTCCATCCAAGAAGTGTGATTCGTAGTCATAGATATGCTTAAAAATAAGTCTTGAATTGCAGGCATGTGGTCGAATGTTTGACTCTCGCATCTGGATATTAATAAGTGTTTGGATATTCGCGTCGCATCTTCATAAAGCCCAACATCAGTTCGGATCACTACCTTGTTATGGCCAATTATTGTTATTACTACTTTACGGTAGTTCATCCAAGGATGAGTAGCATGCAGACCTAATGGTCCACTGTACTCTTACACGCCTTATTAGCTGCTGATCAGCGATTACGCACCGCACCGAGAGCTCAAAAGCTACCGGTTGCTTTCGTAAAGCGAAGGAGACAGGCAAGGTTGAACTCGATGAGATATATGCTCAGGCGGCAGTGGAAATACACACAAGCCCCAGGTTGACAGACAGAGTATTGGAGTGGATACCATTAGAAGGGAGAGTTGCTATCTTAAAGATTAAGCTTGAAAGATCCATTCTAGCTGTGGCTATAATCGGAGTATGCAGTTTTCTAAGATGAAAATGTTGCGGATATGGATTTTTTTTGTCCTGATGGGTGACTTCAATGCTCACGTGGGTGTAGATATTATGACATGGGGGAGTGTGATTGGGAGGAACGGTGACCAAAACGCGAACGGAGAGAAATTATTCAATGGCTTATCAGTTAATACTATTTTTCCACACAAATGCATCAGCAAATACACATGGTACCGTCAGAGTCTTCAGCAGAAGTCACTGATAGATTTCTTTGTGTTACCACCGTGTCTGAAGAGGATGGTGTATAATGTTCGCGTATTGAGAGGTGCTGAACTGCCAACTGATTATCACTTATGTTGTGAAAATTGCATCTTAGCGATATTGTGCCTCCCCTACAGAGCGCAAACCATGCTTGGTACCACGTATACGATGGGAGAGGTTACAAGAGGATGAGATGAAGGGTTTAAAAGAATTCCAACTGTTCCATCAAATGTAGAGAAAGAATAGCAGCTTTTCTCAACAGCCTTTTATTGCCCTTGCGGAAGATGTTTGTCGTTATGTCCTGTATCCCCTTGTGGGTCCTAGACCTCCACTATGCCTACGCGTCATTGTGTATGGTTCCTGGCAATGTGTCTTAGCCCTCCACAACTTTTTCCTCCGTGCCTCCTTCTCGACTGTTCTGCGCCATGTTCTCCTCGGACCGCCAGGTCTTCTGCCATCCTGAGTTAAAGGGTTCCATTGCTTAGCATGGTTTGCCATGGAACTGTCACCCTTTCGGAAGGTGTGACCAATCCACTACCACTTCCGCCGTTGGTTGGTTGTGTCTTTTAGTTCCTGACCCGTGCTTTTGTAAAGTTGTTCGTTAGAGATATGATACGGCCAGAAAATCCTTAAGATATTGCGCAGGCACCTATTAACGAACGTTTGTAACTCTCCTGGTGATAGTAGTGGTCACTCTCCACGTGCTGCATCCATATAACAGCACGGATTCAACATTGGAGCGGAACAGTCTTATTTTGGTATTCAAACTGATTGCATTGCTTCGCTATGTTTTGGACAACATCTCGAACGAGGACTTTGTTTTGGTTATATCCAGTTCGGTTCCACCATCGCCCGAGACAATACCAAGATATTGGACATCCTCTACTCTCTCTACCGGTTGTCAAGCAATGCATAATTGAGCCGATGAGTTTGTTCCAAGGGTGATCATTTTAGTTTTTGCCGTATTAATTTTCAGCCCGACGAAGCCTGCCTGCTGTCATTTGGTGGAGGTCCATATTTTTGTAAAAGTCACTCTCGTACATAACATACATCGTCAATGTAGTCAAGTTGTTTCAGTTGAGATGTAAGAGTCCATCGAATTCCTCCGTTTCCCGTCGACAAAGCTGCACGAAGCACATCGCTAATCACCAATAGGAATAGTATTGGTGAAAGGATACAGCCTTGTCTTACCCCACTTTGGATCTCAAATTTCTCAGACAACCTCCCCATGTGCAGAACGTGACATTTGGAGCCTTCATATGTAGCTTTGGTAATAGCAATTAGTTTATCGGGAATACCTCTCCTGCGTAGGGCACGTCAAATAAACTCCCTGTTGATACTATCGAACGCCTTCTCAAAATCCATGAACAGCAGGTGGAGTGGTGGTCTATATTCAACGAACTGCTCGATGATAATCTGTAGGGTGTTGGTGTGGTCGGCACAGGAGGATCCAGAGCGGAAACCTGCTTGTTCGGCATCGAGTGTGTCTTCGAGATATTGTTTGATTCGCTCCAGGATGATTTTAGCTATTATCTTAGCTACAGCAGGCAGCACGCAGCACGTAGATACCCCTCCAGTTTCCGCACTCCATTAAATTTCCTTTCTTGACGATCATTCCCTTTTTCCAATCGTTAGGAAAGCTCTCAGCTTCCCAAGCTGTCTCTATAAGTGGAAGCAAAAGTTCAGCCAATGTTGTTGGCGCTGCTCGTAAGAGCTCTGCTGGAATACCGTCAAGTCCTTCCGCCTTGTAGGTTTTGAGTGCCTTGATCGCGGTAATGATCTCATCTTTACTGGGAGTCGTGGTGCGTATTCAGAAGCTTCTCACCTCGGGCATCTCAGTCTGATTTGGGAGCATATCGCTAGTGAATACACGGTTCAAAACCGTAGCAAAATGCTCTTTCCATCTCTTGAGCTGGTCCTCATCCGAAATGAGCAAGGAGCCGTCTAGGCTTTTCACTGGGTGTTGGTTGGAGCTGCGACCACCTGCCAGCTCTTTCATGATTCTGTAGACGGTCCTACTGTCGCACCTCCGTGCAGCTTCTTCTGCTTCTGTAGCCAGCGCGTTAATGTAGTTGCGCTAGTTACGTCGCACTCTACGCTGAACTTCTCTCATTTTCATGCGATATAGGGACTCTGGCTCGCTTCTCCCTATTGCTGGGGTTGCTGCAACGCGAGCTTTCAGCTGTTTTCGTTCGTCAATCCGAAAAAAACATTGTAAAAACATTTTTCACAGCACACCAATGGTCTTGGATGTTTGCGGATAGTGAGCGGCTGATTGCTTCCACATCTTGCGAAAGGTGCTCCCTTAATTGTTGGCGCACTGAGGGATCACTAAGTCTATCGAAGTTGAACCTGGGCATTCTTGTGTTGTCGTGGGATTTTCGAACTGCAGCAGTGCGTAGATGGAGAGTAGCTATCATAAAATGGTGATCTCGTACTATCCCCACATCTGCCCCTCGCCTGTTTCGGACGTCCAGGTGACTACTTCTAAAGCGGTGGCCGATTGCAAATGGTCAATTTAGTTGCAGGTAGCTAGCTTGTTGTTGGAAACCCAGCTGACTTTGTGGTAGGTCTTGTACTCAAACATGGTGCCACTAATCACAAGGCGGTTGGCATTGTAGAAATCCACAAACCTTTCGGCGTTGTCATTGCGGTTGCCTAGTCCATGCTTCCCGTTTACATGTTTGAGCCCTTCGTTGTCGTTGCTTACCTTGGCATTCAAATCCCCCATCACTATGACAATGTCTCCATTTGGTATTGTGTTGAAGACGGCATTTAAGAGATTAAAGAAGGTCTCTTTCTCGTCTTCAGACAAGCCTTCCGTTGGTGCATATCACTGTGTAATGGTGACGCGTCGTACTCTAATCCGGAATCGGGCGTCATAATCCTATCGCCATGAGGCTGCCAGGAAATTAGGCCCTGTAATTCTAGAGCGGTCGGTTTTCAGTAACGCAGGTTGCTGGCCCGCATTACCTAATCTAGAATCAAGGGCCTAGAAAACCCGCACTTGCAATTTTAGCCTACACGTATAAGGGTTTTTACGTATAGTTGCCCGGGGACCACCGCTAGGAAATAAAGCAAGTACTTCATCACGAACTTGATTCTTGCGCTACTGGCCCAAGCCAAGTTTGAGCAGTCAGTAGTTTTCCGATCAATCGCAATGCCGATCCCCAAAAGAAGATGTTTGTGGAGTGAAGTTGTTTGGTGTGGCGGCAGGTGGTAAAAAAAGAATTGCCTGTTTTAGAATGCCCGGAGTTCAAGAAGATATCAGAAAGAAGAAGAAGATGCTTCAAGCTGTAGATTCACTTGGCGGACTCCGGTTCTCGAAATTGTTACACTGAGGGGCGAAGAACTTGCTAATTAGTTGTAAAAATAGCGAAAGAAAACTCTTGGAAGAAAAAAAACAATCTGCAAATAAGATGTTCCAGCAGATCATCCACCGACTCAGAGGAAGAAAGTTGAATATCATGAAAGGAGTCGAATCCAAAGACGGTACACTTCTCTCTAATTAGAAAGATATCTTACACAGATGGAGCGATGACTTTTAAGAGTTACTCAATTACTCAAGCGAATCTTTAAATCCCAGCCCCCAAGTTCGAGAAGGCCAAAAAGACCAAACCTCCGGTATAAAGACGAACCTGTCGCGAATGCCAGAAAACATTGTCTTCACAACTGGAAGCAGTGAGCCCGACACCACAGAGAATGGAAGGCAGCCGTGCCTCAGGCAGAGACTCTTCAAGGGTCGGGAGCACTTTAAGTAAATAAATATGTTCAAGAGTTCAAGACTGAATAAGCACAGTAGTGGAGTTAAAAATTCAATGAGAATTTCGAATTCGTCCAAATTTGACTTTGTTTTCCCTTGAGTGCTTTCTTGCTCCAACCATGGTAAAAATTATTTATAATACACTTATTCACAAGAATGCTACAAATGCAAATTGAAATGCATTTGCATGGATGAACTACACACAAACACCATAAGACAAAGTAGCCTGCTTCCATGGCAGACATAATTCCAAGAACATTTCAAAATTGCTGCTGTTAATTATAGCTTAATACCGTCAGATAGACACAGCATGCTGGGTAATATCGATGAACAAATTATGGAAGAATTTTCCAAGAAGGCCACTCCGCTCCCACCGCCTATGTCTACACAATTAATTTTACAAAATATTCTCCCGTCAGTAAATGCCACAATTTACACACTCCCTAGGGTACATTTTAGAATGAGGTCCATGCCATCCTTTCCATGAATCAAGCTTCAATATTTGCGCCTCAACTACAACCGGAGTAAATTTTATTAAAATCAAAATTAAAATACCAAAAACGAATATGCGCATCCCAGGATAAAGTGCCCGCAGCTAATCCCAAACCAACATCGACCTGTGATTTGTGAACCTTTTTTGGGCCAAAAATCTTCGCCTCCACGGGATAGATAGCATGCCAACTAATATCGCCGAGATTTATTCTATTATTCAACTCGGGGATGGGCACTGCTACTGCTAATTGGGATGGTATTACAAATTGGATGAGCTTTCCATGGGGCTGGGTGTAGTTTGGATAGATCCGGGCAAATCAGAAGGGATTTGGATTGTTGCCATCTCTTTTGCGGGTAACATTTTTGAACTGGTCTCATTTAGGCTTTCTCTGAAAGGATGGACCTATGTAGGTGGGTTGTATGATGGAAGACGTCTTTGAAGCCGAGCATTCTTTCTAATTTTCTTAATTAAGCCCAAAAGAAAAAAAAAAGTCTTAAAATCATCGGCATATTCATCATTTTTGTAATTAACTCCCGTCGCCCACTTCCTGTGGTAATTACATTACCATTTGGTTGACGTAATTAGTTATTATAGTTGTATCGCCAAGCACATGTGTGTCTACCTTTCTTTGGGTTCGCTCATTCATCTTTTCGGATAATGGCGACATTTCAATAAGGACTCCTACCAAATTATATTTCTTTTGCTAAAGAAACTTTTATTTTACCCCACAGGACGACGTGATGGTCCAATCAAATGACATCCGTTTCATGGTCGAGAATGCAAAAAAAGAGGAAGATAAATCCTTGAGTCCTCCCTCATCACGAAAGCTAAGACAGCGGAGGAGAAGAGATAATTTACGATTCCGTCTAAATAATAGATCGTTTGACATCCCAATTATTCCTTGGAAAAGGGTATCTGGGTTGGGCATGTGTGTGTGAATAGATGGCAAAAAGCCGTTCTTAAACGATATGACATTTGTGTGTCTTTTGTCCTTTTGTATTAAAAGAATGCAATGGATGGCAAGGACTTGTGTTGAATCTTAGGCCTTTTATTGTACATAGCTACCCATAGACTGGTTTATTTGCCTTATCTGCGAATGTTTACACTGTCTTGTCCTTGATTATTATGTGTGAATAGATTGTCGTGTCATTTGTATGAAAATAGGATAATAGAATGTCAATAATCCTTCAGATATGAAATCAATGCAAAGAGATGTCATCCGTGGTGAAGGCTAAAGTGATATTTTATTACTTTTTGATGAGATATGCTAAGGATATTTATAGAAGTCGCCTGATTTTAGCTTCAAATCCGAAGAACTTTTGTGAAGGACTGTGACTTTCGTGTAACAAACTGGCCCTTATTACTTGTCAAATGTCGGCGGCCCTTAATCTTAAGGAATAGAAATTAATGCTACTTATAACTTATTCTAGAAAGCAAGATCCTTTGTCTGAGGAAAGGGTGGTTGAAATTTGCTGGGGCAGATGATAGATGTGGACTTACATATGCGATGGGTCATGAGGACGCTTCTTACCCCAGCCAAGTTTATTCGAATTTAGGCAAAACTTAAACTCATACTTTTGAAATATACATACATGCATACATTTTGGGAATGGACTTTAGAATATCTGTAAAAATTTAGAGCTGCTCGCGGGCTCTGCGAACGGAGATGAAAGGAGGAACAGCGGCGTCTCAGAAAGAAGAAAAGGAGCATGAGAAGCGTTCAGGAGGAGATTGACAGACTTTATTGGAAGAATGATGCTCGGAAATTTTACAGTCTGCAGAGATAAAAGTGGCCACTTAGTAGTAGAATCGGAGCCGGTGTTGATGATAATGAAAGGAACACAATGCGACCGTAGCTGTCCAACCGCCCAGACGTGTTTTTACTTTTCTCCTGCTTCGCCAGTTCTTTTTTCTTGATTCCTGACTTCCACCAAGCCATGGCTCTTCTTCTAAGAACACTCCTCCCACCGTCAATTACCCGAGTCACTCACTCACTCCTTACTCCTACATTCTCAATCCTTCCGCATCGTCTTTGTCATCCACCACCAATTGTACCTCTGCCCATACCACGTACACGGCTTCTCCTAACGTTTCCAACACGGTCAATTTGCCACCAACTGAATCTCCCCCTACTTTCGATCCACTACTTAATCCCGCCGTCAAACTCACGTCTATGTTAATAGACACCACATCAAGAATCAACAACCTCGACGGCCGCTTATATTATGTCAAGATTGCGCGATAACCGGCTTTTTGAAAATTTTCGCCTTTACCTAGCCTATTTACCTGACAAGCCTAACTCCGTCTGCATCGACGGAAAAACAAAAACTAATGTCATGGTCTTGATCAAAAATCTAATGGTGATAGGATTTTGATGGCCAGATTCCGAACTAGAGTACGACGCGTTCCCATCATACAGTGTTACGCCCCAACGAATAGTTCGTCTGAGGACGAAAAGGAGAGCTTCTACAATCTCTTAAGCGCTGGAATACCGTCAAGTCCTACCGCCTTGTTGGTTTTGAGTGACTTGATCGCGGTAATGATCTCATCTTTACTGGGAGTCGTGGTGCGTATTCGGGAACTTCTCACCTCGGGCATCTCAGTCTGATTTGGGAGCATATCGCTAGCGAACACACGGTTCAAAACCGTAGCAAAATGCTCTTTCCATCTCTTGAGCTGGTCCTCATCCGAAATGAGCAAGGAGCCGTCTAGGTTTTTCACTGAGTATGGACTGGAGCTGCGACCACCTGTCAGCTCTTTGGTGATTCTGTAGACGGTCCTACTGTCGCACCTTCGTGCAGGTTCTTCTGCTTCTGTAGCCAGCGCGTTGATGTAGTTGGGCTTGTCACGTCGCACGCTACGCTGAACTTCTCTCATCTTCATGCGATATAAGGACTCTAGCTCGCTTCTCCCTGCTGCTGGGGTACCTGCAACGCGAGCTTTCAGCTGTTTTCGTTCGTTAATCCGTCTCCAGGTATCCTCGGAAAGCCACGCCCTATATCTTCCCTGCGATCGACCAACAATTCTTTCAGCACCAGATGTGAAAACATTTTTAACAGCACACTAATGGTCTTGGATGGTTGCGGGCATTGAGCTGCTGATTGCTTCCACACCGTGCGAAAAGTGCTCCCTTAATTGTTGGCACACTGAGGGATCACTAAGTCTATCGATGTTGAACCTGGGCATTCTTGTGTTGTCGTGGGATCTTCGAACTGCAGCAGTGCGTAGTTGGAGAGTAGCTGTCATAAGATGGTGATCACGTACTATCCCCACATCTGCCCCTCGCCTGTTTCGGACGTCCAGGAGCCTACTTCTAAAGCGGCGGCCGATTGCAAATGGTCAATTTGGTTGGAGGTTGCTTGCCTGTCATTGGAAACCCAGCTGATTTTGTGGCAGGTCTTGTGCTCAAACATGGTGCCACCTATCACAAGGCGGTTGGCATTGCAGAAATCCACAAACCTTTCGCCGTTGTCATTGCGGTTGCCTAGTTCATGCTTCCCGATTACATGTTTGAGCCCTTCGTTGTCGCTGCCTACCTTGGCATTCAAATCCCCCATCACTATGACAATGTTTCCATATGGTGTTGTGTCGAAGACGGCGCTTAAGAGATTGTAGAAGCTCTCCTTTTCGTCCTCAGACGAACTATTCGTTGGGGCGTAACACTGTATGATGGTGACGCGTCGTACTCTAGTCTGGAATCTGGCCGTCAAAATTCTATCACCATGAGGCTGCCAGGATATTAGACCCTTGCGTGCTGTTGTTGTTAGCAGTAGTCCGACTCCATATTCCCGCGGACTTCCGGATGGTCTTCCAGAATAGAGTAGTACAGTGACACGCGTTGGGGACTGGTGCTCGCCCGCTTCTAACCATCTTACTTCACTTACCCTCAAAATGTCCAGTTTATATCGCATGAATTCGTTTTCCAATTGTAGGAATCTGGCATTGTAAGGACCTTCTCTTCCCGAGTCGAGGAGCGTCTTTACATTCCAGAAACCTATCTTTGTCCGGGTACAATAGCCAAAAGTCATCAGCATGTGATCATTCCTTATCCGAGACATAGTGTCGGTTTCTGTAGCGGGCAATATTCGGTAACGCAGGTTGCTGGCCCACGTTACCTAGCCTAGAATCAAGGCCCTAGACAACCCGCACTTACAATTTTGGCCTATACGTATAAGGGTTTATACGTATAGTTGCCCGGGGACCACCACTAAGTAAAGCAAGCACTTCATCACGAACTTGATTGTTGCGCTACTGGCCCAAGCCAAGTTTTGAGCAGTCAGTAGTTTCCCGATCAATCGCAATGCAGGTCCACAAGTTTAAAGGACCTTTAATGGAGTGTGGAAACTGGAGGGGTATCTGCGTGCTGCCTGCTGTAGCTAAGATAATAGCTTAGATCATCCTGGAGCGAATCAAACAACATCTCGAAGATACACTCGATGCCGAACAAGCAGGTTTCCGGTCTGGATCCTCCTGTGCCGAGCACGTTAACACCCTGCGGATTATCGTCGAACAGTGCGTTGAATATCGATCGCCACTGCACCTGCTGTTCATCGATTTTGAGATGGCGTTCGATAGTGTCAACAGGGAGTTTATTTGGCGTACCTTACGCAGGGACGGTATTCCCGATAAACTAATTGCTATTATCAAAGCTACATATGAAGGCTCCTAATGTCACGTTCTGCACAGAGGAAGGTTGTCTGAGGAATTTGAGATCCAAAGTGGGGTAAGACAAGGCTGTATCCTTTCACCAATATTATTCCTATTGGTGATTAGCGATGTGCTTCATGCAGCTTTGTCGACGGGAAACGGAGGAATTCGATGGACTCTTACATCTCAACTGAAACATCTTGACTACGCTGACGATGTTTCCCACCGGATTATGGACCTCCACCAAATGACAGCAGATGTGGAGAGGGAGGCAAGTGTCGTCGGGCCGAAAATTAATACGGCAAAAACAAAATGATCAGCCTTGGCACAAACTCATCGGCTCAAATATGCATTGCTTGACAACCGGAAGAGAGAGTAGAGGATTTCCAGTATCTTGGGAGTATTGTCTCAACCGATGGTGGAACCGAACTGGATATAGCCAACAGGATCGCCAAAGCAAAGTCCGCGTTCGGGATGTTGTCCAAAATATGGCGAAGCAATGCAATCAGTTTGAGCACCAAAATAAGACTGTTCCGCTCCAACGTTGAATCCGATTGGATGTATATGGATGTAGCACGTGGAGAGTGACCACTACTATCACCAGAAAGCTGCAAACGTTCGTTAATAGGTGTCTGCGCAATATCTTAAGGATTTTGTGGCCCAATCGTATCTCTAACGAACACATTTACGAGAGAACGGGTCAGGAACCAATAGGCACAACCATCCAACGGCGGAAGTGGCAGTGGATTGGTCACACGCTCCGAATGAGTGACAGCTCCATAGCGAACCATGCTCTGCAATGGAACCCTCTAACTCAGGATGGCAGAAGACCTGGCGGTCCAAGGAGAACATGGCGCAGAACAGTCGAGAAGGAGGCACGGCAGTTAGGGAAAAGTTGGGGAGAACTCAGACACATTGCCAGAAACCGTACACGATTGCGCGTAGGCGTAGTAGAGGCCCTAGGACCCACAAGGGGATACAGGACATAAGTAAGTAAGTAGACCGCGCAACTGATCTTTGGTTCTTAGACTTCCAGCATATTGGTCCACCGCCCAGAATCAATAAATATCCAGAACACGATCTTCGGTCGCCAAGATCGTTGGCCTGGCCAGCATCCACGTAACCACAGAGACCTTCTTCTGTTTTCTGATAAGTCAGCTTGCATTCAATGCTCCCCTTAAGGTACCGGAGCACTCTCTTCGCGGATGTCCAGTGACTCTTCGTTTGATTGATTCAAAATCTGTTGAGGAAACTTGCTGCGAAAGCGATATCTGGACGTGTAGCATTTGCCAGATATATGAAAGATCCAACCAGCTCTCTGTATGAGGTCGACTTTATTTCTTCTTCGGATGTCTGAGGAATATAACTGTTGAGTACTTGACTGCTGTTCAAAGGCGTGGAAACTGGTTTCGCATCTTTCATGTCGAACCTATCAAGCAATTTCTCAATTTATATTCATTGGTTTATTTCGATTTTCCCAGTACTTTCTTCTCGGGCTAGGCTTATTCCCAGAATGCTTTTCGCCTTGCCCAGATCTTTCATTTCGAATTTTTTAGGTAGTTTGGCTTTCATCCACTCTAACAGCTGCAAGCTATCCGATGCGATCAATAAGTCATCTACGTATATGACAATCATGACCAAACCCTTCTCGTCCTTCTTTCTGTACTAGCATGGATCAGATGTGGCTTGCTTCAAACCTTGGCTCTGCAGGATATTATCTATATAGCTTCATGTGCCACTGCGTTCCTGCTTGCTTCAACCCATAAAGTGGACGAAGGAGTTTACAAACCTTCTGATTTGAATTGTCCTTTCCAGGGTACTTGGGCTGTTCCATGTAGATTTCGTCATTCAATTCCCCTTGCACGTATGCGGTGATAACATCCATCTGGTGCAGATGCAGCCTCAATTTAGCGCAAATAGCAAAAAGGGTACGAATAGTTTCGTACCGAGCGACTGGTGCGAAGACTTCGTCGTAGTCCATGCCAGCTCTCTGCTCACAACCTCTCGCTACGAGTCTCACCTTATAACGGTCAACTGACCCGTCTTCTTTCCTCTTGATACGAAACACACACCTATTGCTTAGGACTTTCTTCTTTTCAGGACGGTTGACGAGCATCCAAGTATTGTTCTTTCTTAACGACTGCAGTTCGGAGTTCATGGCTTCTAACCACAATTTGCAATCGTCTCCGTTCATTGCATTTTCAAAAGATGAAGGCTCAATTAGCATAACGTCAACAATAAAATTTACCTCATTTCGATAGATCTTCTTCCCGCATCGCAAAGACATCGCCGGCATTTGGCTTTCGTCATGGTCTTCAGTGCCGCTGCTTGGTGACATGTATGATTCATCGTCTTCCGAGTTGAATTCTACAACCGACTTCTCTTGCTCCTCGACTTTTGGTGTTCCACTTTTCTTGTCTTTATCGCTAATGCGCACGAGAAAGTCCCGCTCTGTTTCAAGTAGTGTGAGACTCCTACTCAATAGGAAACCACCTTTAAACCCTTTTCAACCTGACACCATTCACTCCGGAACCGCTTAAGAATTACTTCAGAGTGGTGTCGTTTTCTTTCCCCTCTGGAGACTGGCTTTTTCACCTTTTTCTCTTGGTGCGGGTTTATAATATCTTGCCGGTAAGGCTTTCATCATTTCGGTAAACTTACTGAGGGTATATCTACTTCCACCTCTCTCTTTTTAGATCTGAGTACCGTCTCAATGAATAAAGATATTTTATTACTCGATACACAAGACCATCTTGTTTACAGCATTTTCTGGAAAAAAGGTGCTTATCTTTGACTCCAGGCTGTTTCTTTCTGCTGTCCACCTGTTTCAGGTAAAAGAAAGGTGTGATACGCATCGTTTTCCAAAGAGTCCCCGTATTGGAAGGCTGTGCTCCCTACTTTTCTCATCTTGCGCAGGTACCGGTTGAAGTAACCATGTCCGCTAAGGAGCTGGGTGATATAATAATTAACTTCACTGTGCTCCCGCTCCGTCCATGCAGAAACCTACATCAACCGATGCACCGTGCTCCCGCTCCGTCCATGCAGCACAACTATCAACCGATAGTTCACCTTTCCCTCGTTTCGGCGTTCCATCTGTTTTGCCACTTCTGTTTCGAGAGTTGCTTCGCTTCTGTAGTTGCCGCGCCTACTTCCGCCTTCTTGTCGTGGACGTATTTCCTTGCTGCTGCTAGGAGATCACTCTTGCAACTACTAGGGCTACTGGCTCCGACATTGTTCGGTATGAAATCTTTATCCGAAGGTCTCCTATACGTTGCGCCGTGGCCACTCTTTTCCTGTATATCTCCTTTTTGAGCGTGCGTCGTAACCGACATCAAGAGTCTTCTTTTACAATCTGCTTAGCAATAGGCATATTTTCGTGATTCTTTCGGATGTGGACTTAAATTGTTCCCAGAACGTGAGCTTCGTATCTATCCTAAATCCTAGATATTTTACTGCTTCCTTAGTGTATATGACTTCCGGACTCAGCTGGAGCTCGATTATTGTGGGTATCCGCTTCCTCGTTACTAGGACTATCTCAGTTTTCCCCACTGTTAAGCTTAGGCCGTGGTCTTCCATCCATGTGTGCACCCTTCTCATGACTTGATTTAGTCTTCTCTTAGCGTCTTGGGTTTCCCGTGCGGTGATTACTGCAGCGATGTCATCAGCATAGACGACCAGAAAAGTGTTCTCGGGCATCTCCATGCGAAGAATTCCATCGTAGGAGATGTTCCATAAATCCGGTCCCAGAAGTAAGCCCTGCGCTGCTCCGGCCGTTTTTTATTTTCTGTGGGGTCTTTCTGTGGTGCCACAAATTAGCTCTCTGTCGCTAAGGTAGTCCCTTATCACCCGTCGAATATACTACTGATGGGTTACTTGGGTAGCCCTAAACAGCACTTCACTTTTGTAGCCAAGCCCCCAGTGGTCCATGTTGATGTCTCTCCGAAGCTCTACCCACTTCCGTTTTTTGCTCCTCTTAATGGACTTCTTAAGCTCCACTTTCGCTGCTCTGTACTCCACCACTGTATTTTCGGTAGCTTCAGCGTTTCTTCTTCTCATTACCTTCCGTCTGAAATGTAGGCAAATTTTCCCGAGGTCTGCGATTCCCTCCGTCCACCAGTATACGGGCTTCCAGTGGTTATTTGGTTTTCTTATCCAGGGCGTCGAGGCGTCGTACGCCTGATGTATTAGGCGCATTGTGGCATCCACTTTCCTTTCGGGAGGTCCTTTCATGTCTAAAATCGTTTCTTTCCCTCTATCTATCACCGAGGTGAGGAGCTCTTCGTTCAGTTTGCCCGCGTTCCATCTGGGTGTTCTTTTTTGGATTCCGTTAGTTACGCTCCGCTCTCTTTGCAGGTCGAAGATTATGTACTGGTGATCACTTTCAGTATAATCTTCGATAACTCTCCAGTTCTTCACGCCGCGAAAGATTCCGAAGCGAAGGTGACGTCAGGTATCGTTTCGCCGTAACCTGGTCTTCTGAAGGTCGATGTGTTGCCAACGTTCATCATATTAAGGCTTAGCCTGGCTGCCATCTCGATGATTTGTCTTCCCTTTGAATCTGTAGCGTTCATTCCCCACTCTAAGGTTTTAGCGTTAAAATCACCGGCCACCAATATTGCTCTTTCTAGTTCTCGCACTATGTCTTCTAGGGCGTTCAGCTTTCCTCGGATCTCGCTTATTGTTTCGTTTGGCGTGAAGTAGCAACTTTCTAGTGTAAATCCATCGCAATTCACCCACACAAAACCTCTTCCTACGCCGTGTCTCTCAACGTTGACTGTCCTTACATTCGGGATCCAGATGGCGGCTGTGCGTAGCGGGCCTGGGCTCCCTTTTATTCTAGAACTGCTCACTGATGGCTATTATGTCGGCCCTCAAATCGCGTCTGAGTTGTGTGAGAAGGTTATCAGCCGTTTTACTCCTGTGGAGGTTTCCTTGTCGGATTCTCATTGCTTATTATTTCTTTTCGTCTTCTCGAGTGCTTTCTTGAAGACTTGGCATGTGCCTGATACAGAACGCAACAATAGACAGATATAATTTTGAGGTAGTAAAGGACTTTGTCTTTCTAGGCTCTATAGTGAGCTCCGCAAATGTGGGGAGATCAAATGAAGAATCACTCTTGCGAGTCGCTGTTTTTATGGGCTAAGAAGCAAATTGAGTAACAAAGCCCTATCGCGAACTACTAATGTATCTCTATATGAGACACTAATCCTTTCGTTACTTTGAGAGAAAAGTTCTTCGAGTGATCTTTGGTCCCGTCTGCATAGACGGCGAGTGGAGGAGAAGGTATACAAGAAGAAGAGTTCACATACAGCGACTAAGATGGCTGGGTCATGCAGAACGAATGGTGCCCAACGTTCTAGCCGAAAAAGTCATCGAATCCACCCCGGATAGACGACGCAGTAGAGGACGACCTCGCGGTACGTGACGTAAACAGTGGATAAGGACCTCAACCAACTTGGAGTGCACAACTAGAGGCAGCTGGCTTGTAGCCGGGCTGGCTGGAGAGGTTTGTTGGTTGATGCCCAGATCTACCCCGGACTATAGCGCCATCTAAGTAAGAAAGTATTCCTTATGAATTTCCGATGAATGTCCTGGCTACATGAGCCAAAATCTATATTAGAAGAACAATTAATGATCTTCCGACTCTTGAGGTAATATTTCTGCTCAAAATAGCCTCCTTGTATTCCTTCAATATCTGTCCCACTTTGCACTTTGCACTCCTGAAGTTCATCTGGCCCCATCCACACCAATGTTGGTTCCAGTTTTCTCTCCGACTATCTCCAAGTTCAGTTGAATTAAACGAGCTAACTATTCTAGCTTAAGCACCTACTTCAAAACTCGTTTCTTGTGTAATTAATTCTTCGCCATTACAGCAAATTAAGGGGAAAAGAACCTCAGCCAGTTGACCAGTCTCAACATTTAGTAACTCTAGTACCTAGTCCAATCCCAATTAAAAGCTTACCCATTATACAAACAACAAACTTAGAAGTGCATACAAAATACCAAGCATAACTTTTCTACTCAAGGATTAAACTTAAAGCCATTCGCCGGCAGTCAGCTGTAACGAAATCCTCTTTTAATGAGCTCCACCATAGCACAGTGCCTTTCTCATGTCCTAATTAATCTTATTTTGCCTGTCTAATCTAATTGCCCTAACATCTATCATCCACATACACCGCAGAACACACAGGTTAACGGAAGATGTAATGAAGTTACTTCAAACAATAGCCAGGATGTATGGAAGGGAAAACTTTCTCCTGTGGCACGCCATATGGAGGGCTAGCACTAAGCCTTTTACGTTCGTAATGACATCACCATCATAATAATGTCATCCACTGAACCCATGTAAACCTCCAACAAGCATTAACAGTATGTGTATGGATGTTTGTTTGCCAACATAATAAGAGTGGGGACAGCCCCAGTGTCCCACTGCAAACGGGCAACGGGTTTCGAAAACTTGTAATTAAGCCAGTAAAACTGTCAATTGAATTGCATTATTAAGGGATCAAGATGAGACACATAGAGAGTACAGGGGGCTTTGGGAGCATGACTCCATTTCCTCGAAACAAAAGGATGAATCTCCATGAAATGGTAGTGAACAGATGTGCTGAAGGGTTCTGTTCGACAACCGCTGCTGTATGGTTGTGGGCTATTCGTGTGAGTTGTGCGCTTAATTAGCTTACAATGTCATTCAAATTTTTCACCACCACCAACACCCCAGGAGCACAGAATGCAACTGCAAGTGCAACTTTATGTGGATTTATGGGGTATACACACATTAGGCATTGTAACGAGATATTCATGAGGTGTCTATGGGATGGTGATAATGTGGAGTTTTTATGGTCTTCGGGTTTTCTTATTTGGAAAGCCCGGAGATAGGTGTCAAGTGCAGTGTTAATTGCAAGTTAATTACCAACATTTTCTATTTTTTAATTTCAGGCTTGAGGAAACAGAATTTTCTGGAATAAGTTTAAGGCTTCAGTAAGCAATATTGGATTTATGTAGGAGTACACATCTAGTTTTAGGAAGAAATAGCCACCTGGCGATATATCATAATCCTAGATTTCGTCGACTCTTCTTCCATTGTTACACTACAGAGGGTGACTAGCATAGTAAGTTTTTATAGCTGCTTGTATAAAATCTGGTCCTGTATAATCGTATCTCAAACACTCTAATTATTGACAAGTGAAATGTGAATTGAATTTCTCGTGGGTAATAACTATAACTCGCCTAAACTATACAGGAACCCCACGAAAACCAACTGGGATGTCTCTAGCAACGAGGTGAGGAACGGTGTCAGATTACTGCAGGATAGTAACTGGCTAGGACCTGCAGACATCGACCGCAAGGCTGAGGATATTACTTACTTACTTACTGAGGTGGCGCCACAGTTCGTGGTGAACCAACCAACAAGCCTCTCCATTTAGCTCGGTCTTTAGCTAATTGCCTCCAGTTGCGCACTCCAAGTTGGTCGAGGTCTCCTTGAACTTGTGCGCGCCATCTACGGCGAGGAGGTCCACTACTGCGTCGTCTCTCGGGGTTAGATTCGAAGACTCTGCGGGCCGGAGCGTTGGTGTCCATTCGCTCTACATGTCCTAGCCATCTCAGACGTCCAATACGCAGTTTTTTGACTAGGTCGATGTCGCTGTACAGCTCGTATAGTTCGTGATTGAATCTTCTCCTCCAAAGCCCGTCAACGCAATCGGGACCGAAAATCTTACGAAGAATTTTCCTCTCAAAGCGACATCCTCTTTTAATAAAGTTCATGTTTCAGCGCCGTAAAGCAGGACTGGGATGATCAAGGTCTTTAACAGAGTCTCCTTAGTTGTTCGAGATAGGGCTTTACTGTTGAATTGTCTTATAGGCCCAAAAAAACAGCGATTGGCAAGAGTTATTCTTCGATTGATTTCTGCGCTGATCTTGTTTGTAGAATTGGTAGCAGAGCCAAGGTAGACAAAGTCCTTTACTATTTCGAAGTTTTAGCTGCCCACTGTGACGTTCTGTCCAATTTGTCGGTATTGGCTTTCCCTTCTTGTTGACAGCATATACTTGGTTTTGCCCTCGTTTTTCGCTGAACGCATTTTGGCCGCTTCCACCTTAATGCTTGCAAGCGCACCGGTGACAGTCTGCTGAGTTCTTCTGATAATGTCTATATCGCGGTAAGTACAATACTAAAGCATGTCATGAGAGCGCGTCACCTTGTCTAACACCTTTTTTGACATCAAGGGTCTCGGTGAGGTCATTGCCTACCTTGATGGAGCAGCGAGCGTTCTCCATCGTCAGCCTGCACAGACGGACAAGTTTGGCAGGGATGTCAAAACTAGACATGGCTCTATAAAGCTCTTTTCTATAGATGCTGTCATAGGCGGCCTTAAAATCGATGAAGAGGTGGTGAGTATCGATTTGGAATTCTTGGGTTTTCTCCAGGATCTGCCGAAGTGTGAAGATTTGATCGATGGTGGACTTTCCTGGCCTGAAACCGCACTGATAGGGTCCAATCAGGCTGTTGATAAAAGGTTTCATGCGCTCACATAATATCGCAGAAAAGATCCTGTACGCGATGTTGAGGAGACTGATGCCTCTATAATTGGCGCAGTTGAGGGGGTCTCCTTTCTTGTGGATCGGGCAAACGATGCTGAGGTTCCATTCATCAGGCTTACACTAGTCTGACAAAATCTTAGAAATGAGTTGGTGTATGCACACTACCAATTCATCCCCAGCTGCCTTGAAAAGTTCGGCCGGTAAGCCGTCAGGTCCAGCAGCCTTGTGGGATTTTAGCTTGGATATTGCTATCCTCACTTCGTTTTGGTCAGGTGGACGGAAATTTTGACTATCATCGTCCATGTTGAATGGTTCATTCTGCCTGACAGCGGGATGTTGGTCTTCGTCGCCGTTATACAGTCTGCAGAAGTAGTTTTTCCATATTCCCAGCACCGACTGTGATTCTACTACGAGGTTTACATTTTCATCTCTACAGGTTTCTGTACGGGTATTGCTCCACTGACACGTTCTTTTTACCTTTTGGTAAAAGTTCCGTACATTGTTCCTGGAGTATAAATTCTCGATATTCTCAAACGCGCGCTTCTCATGCTCTTTCTTCTTCTTTTGGAGAAGCCGATGTTTTTTTCGTCTCCTTTGCTCGTAGAGCTCACGAGCAGCTCTCGTCTTCCTTTGCAGCGCCGCTTTGTATGCCTCTTGTGTTGCTGCATGCACTCGCCGGCATTCTTCGTCAAACCAGGGGTTTCGCGGTGGTGGGCGAGTGAGATCCAGCACATCAGTCGCGGCATTTCTGATGGCATGTTTGCAGCGTTGCCACTGCTCTTCGGCACTTGATGCTGCCGGCATAGGGGTGATTGAGAGATTTCGGGATACGCGTTCAGCGAAGAGTCTGGCGGTCTCTTGCGATTGTAGCTTTTCGACGTTAAATTTTCTCACAGTGATTCTTCTTTGTTGGTCAGTTTCGGATATCCCCATTCGTACCTTGGCTACAACAAGGTAATGATCCGAGTCTATGTTGGCTGCTCGGAAGGTCCGGACATCCAGAATACTGGAGGCATGCCTTGCTTCGATCACAATATGACCAACTTGGTTGATCGTTACATGATCATTTGACCGCCATGTCTGCTTATGAATATCGAGATGAGGAAACCATGTGCTTGCTATGGTTACATTTCGCTCCACAGCGAAATCAATTAGCCTTAGTCCGTTATCAGACGTGGTGTCGTGTAGGCTAGGCTTACCAACTGCCCCACCAAAGACGTCGCCCTTTCCTATTTTGGCGTTAATATCGCCCAATACGATTTTAACGTCGTATTTAGGACATTGCTCCTATGTTTTGTCGAGGAGCTCGTAGAAACACTCTTTGGTGGCAGGGTCCTTTTCTTCCGTGGGGGCATGAACACATATTAGGCTTATGTTAGCAAATTTAGCCTTGATCCGAATAGTCATAATACGCTCGCTAACGTGTCGGAAGCTTAAGACTTCTTGCCTAAGTCTGCCGCGTATGACAAATCCGCACCCGAATAAGCGTTGCCTATTGCCTCTGTAGCAATCACCGTAGTAGATGTCACAATTTTCATCCTCTTTTTGTCCGGCCCATCCCATCGCACTTCTAGATGGCTTTATTGCTGTCTAGGGCCTCTGCTAGTTGTTCGGCTGCACGTGGTCTGTAAAGGGACAGAACATTCCACGTACAGATCCGAAGGTCGTTGTCTTTATTTCGTTTGCTGGGGTCGTCATGAGTTGAGTCATCCTTATCCGAGGCTTTTGGTTGTTTCGGAACCATAGGTATTTTACGTCGTAGGGAAGATACCCCGACGGCACAACCTCCAACCTGGAGGGGCAGTTTCTTAATTATTCCCCTAGGACGAGGAGCCTGGTACATCGGTGCTAGTGGTCCACTACGGGAGTATAAGTACTGCCGTTGGCCCATTAAGGGCTCCTCCGCCACCATCTCTATTCCAAGGTCCTGGCCAACATTGGAAATTCCTTACCGACCTGTGGTCCGAATACGTCGAAGCAGCTCGCGCAAGGTATTCACTAAGTTCAACCTAACTGGAACTATAGACGCCACAGTTGACTCCGTCTAGGGAATTCGTCCGCTGCCGCCTGGAACAGGAATAAGTGCTCTAGTGGGGAAGCACTCTTCGCCCCCTCTCTCATCTGCTGCCACCAAGAACCCGCCAAACGGGGTTGGTTCCCCACTTCTTGGATTAAGGTACTAGGCACCCGGCTGTCACCGCGTGGAGGTTGAGAGTGGGAGTTGGTAAGCCTCAGCTGAGTGAAAACGCTTCTGTTTTCAAATGATCGCATGCACTACCGTTTGACCAGCCTTACTTACTTACTTACTTACTTGTAAATCCCTGTTGGGTACTCTTAGCCAGCCCGATGTCCATGCAAAACTGTGAAACATCAGATAGATCTTCAATGTCTTGGAAGTACTATCTTCCTAGAATTCTGTTTCTTAGATGACAGGGGCTCGGGGAATGGCGTAGAATGTGGGAAGTATCTTTATGAACTTTTTCGTTGCTGTACCCTCAAAAATCATCATCGGTTAGTTTCATTTTTAAACTGTAACTTCTTAGTAGATTGCGACGTGTAAGTATGTTTATTAGTAAGGAGAGGGATGCCCTCTTCTTGCAGCAGTTTATTGGTTCTGCTTTTATCATACTTTGGCCACAGTCTACGAGAGATTTCGACGGTGGCAAGTAGTACACATCTGAAGTTTGCTGCCTTTAGTATCTGTTGCTCTACTATTCCTCTGAGGTTACAAAGTGGAGTCCTAACTGAATTGTCAACTCGTTCAGGCTCCAGCGCAGAGCCCGTTCTTGTCAAATCGTCCGCTATCTCGTTACCCACGATACCCTTGTGGCCGAGGACCTAGCATAATTTTACGTTGTGCTGCGAGCTAAGAACCTTGAACTCTTTGCGACAGCTCTTAACAAGTTTAAATTTTATTTCAGTAGCAGAAATTGCTTTTATAGTCACCTGGCTATCAGTGAAATTGTGATATCCTCCCGTGATATTGGCATCATTGAAACTAGATTGACCGCTGTCGTCACTGCTAGAACCACCGCTTGGAAAACACTGCTGTGGTAAGGGAATCTGATCAAGCTCTGAATATTGAGCATTTCCGAGAAGATGCCCGCGCGGATTCTTCTCCGCTTGGAAAGATACAGGAGAAGAGTTTACTGAAGTCGAGGTAAGGCATCGGATAGTCGCTGCTGACATTCGTCGCTGCGAATTTACTTAGGATCTGACTATGTCCGGTTGGACTTGATTTCCAGACGTTGCACTGACTAATTCAGAGAGCACTTTTTGCCGCAGCCTCTTGCATATAGAGGTCTAACGACTGTAGTCCAAGGATTGTTTCCAATCCCGCTGTTGGGGTTGTTCTCATTGCTCCAGTTGTGCTGATGCATGCAAGGCTTTGTATTTTTGTCATTAAATCGAGATTGCTCGCTTTACTGGCGGCGTGCCACCAGACTAAGTTACCTACGAGTATGTGAGTATGGGTCTAATGATCAGTTTTTTCATCAGATCAGCTAGGAAAGATCTTTGTATCTCAACTAATTTCTAAGACTTTGTGCAGTTCGTGCTGTTAAGATCGGCCAC
Organism: Brachypalpus laphriformis; assembly: GCA_945910035.1. Taxonomy (NCBI): domain Eukaryota; kingdom Metazoa; phylum Arthropoda; class Insecta; order Diptera; family Syrphidae; genus Brachypalpus; species Brachypalpus laphriformis. The sequence goes on from OX246756.1 coordinate 46,064,327, forward strand.
TTTCACTTTCTCTGGAGGCTCTCATCATACTTATGTATTCATCTTTGCTATCGGTTTAATGCGAACTCGATAGCTCTGATGATCAGGGCGTTTCAAGTGCATGATCGCATTCATTTCGATGACGGTTCTGCACCTTTTACGTCAGGCTCGTGTGTGTTTTGTTGTAGTTATTGCACAATGCGGACATTTATTCGGTACGTGCATATATAGAACTACAGCAGGATAGAGCTTTCTTCAATCAGAATATAGAAACATACCCATGCAGGACTTTGACAAAGGCAGGTCATATATTAAAACTTATCGTATCTATAAGATTTATTCAAGCTTGCATGCAGATGCGGTTGACGACTTTATACATCCCAGAGAATAAGGAAGCAGAAATCATTGTATAATTCATTCATAAAAGTTATTTTACTATCCTATATTCTCATGATTGCTCATCACAAATACACATTTCGATTAGGTGGGCCAAAAGCTTCCTCCCAGGCATCTCTAATCGAAACCAAGAGTAAATCACCGCAATCCGTATAAGAAAATCCCATCCATATGCAAACTGCTTCCGAAGATCATAAACCACTTCTCGATTTATGTATCTGTCCATAGACACAATCTTATAGATACAAAATTTTAGCATAAAGCACACACAATCATCCAATGTGCATTCATCTATTCGTTTCTATCTCCTTAACCGGTTATTGGCCCTTTTCACAGAACGAAGTTCGGAATAATTTAGGAATCATTACACTTCAGCTCTTTAATAAAACGCCAAAACCACTTTCGATCCTGGATAAATCATAGTCAGTATAATGGTCTCACATGATACCGTATCCACGCCGAAGGGATTCATAGGTTCTCATATTTCCCCAGGGCGCATACGGCGAGTGTTCAAACACAAACACGCGCACAAACAGACACACTGGCACAGATATCCGCCCGGTCGCAGGAAGCCAATTGCCAGTGAAGTACTATTATTGATATTTTCGTATTCATAATTTATTTAAGGAACCAGTGCTACTCAGGTCCTGCTCCTGCTCCACGTGCACATGGCACCAGCTGAACACTCCTGACGCACAGCTATTTATTTTGTTGATGGCATGAAGGGAGTGTATGTGTGTGTGTTTGTACTTATATCCCTTTGGAGCTGCTATTGATTTGCGGATGGACAATCGGTTTCGTTACATCTGCAGGCGATTGGTTTTTGGCAAGTTATTTACGAACACACACCTCCTTCGGTCTACACCTCCATCTCGATGGTCCCTCTGGCTCACGCGTCACATCTAGCGAGCTGGCTAGAGGGTTGTTGTGAAACTTTGTTCGAACCAGAGTTGTACGTTATTACAGTCCTGAGTTTCGACAAATATTTATGTTTTGGCGTAGTTATTTGAGGAACCAGCGGAAGGACTCCCGCCGTATCCTATATCGTATCCATAACTGCACCGGATATGCGAAATGGCGAAATATTTTCATTTCATTTCCCTCAAACTTCTGCAAATCGAGACGCGATATCGAGGACGATAACGACGTCGACGATTGCGAATAATGGTGGTCATGCCGGATAACTAGACGGAGATGCTTGTGATGATTGGAATTGACTCAGAGGAAGAATTGAAAATGTAATTGTCCGTCAGAATGTTTCCCTGGGACAAGAGCCATAGAGAGCACCGGTGCTAGGAGCTTTTACATCCGAGTTAGTTTCAATAGTTTTGTATTTGACGGCTTTATGTCGCTGGACAATATCCTCAATTGGACAGGAAAAACGATAAGTGGAGCAGAGAATGAATATTGCGAGGTATTCCAATGAACAATGGCGATCTATAGCTACAGTAGCTGCAATGAAAGATAACCACTTAATGGGTACGCCGATGATATTTGCATCATTATCAGCGGAAGTGGTCTACCGAGCGTGCGGAGTCTGCTCTTAACATAGTTGGGGCTTGACGCCTTGACGCAGGCATCATCAGCCAATCCATAAATACTGTGAATCAGAAGCGAAGGCAATGAATAACATTGTTATCTGGACGCCACCCCCGGAGTTTCTCAGAAACATAAAAAAACTGAGCTTCAAACCACTACACCAAATCTTTCTCTCTCTCTCTATCTATCCTTTCCAACGCCCGCAGTGTGTGTAAACATGTTAAGGGTATTTATAACCACTTAGGTGTGTGTAAATTATAAAAAAAAGAGACAAAAGCCGCCCCTGGTGTTGTGGCCTATTTTCTTGACCGCCAAGCCAACTCTACCCGGAAAAATTAAGTGATCTTTGGACCCAAACTGAAGCTGAACGCGATTAGCAAGACCAACCTTAGGTGAGATATTGGCTCTACGTGTCACATTTCGAGGCAGATCTGGCCTAAGCTGGACCAGAAACGTAGGGCCGAGTTGGTTAAACTAAAGCGATTACAGATGAGCTGCGTTATCGGTGTCATCACAGGACACTGTCTAATCGGCCAATATGCCAAAAGACTTGGCCTCTTTTCCAATGACTTCTGTAGGAGCTGTAGGGACGAGGAGGAGGAGGAAACCATTCTTCACTTCCTATGCACATGTCCTGCTCTATCACGCAAAAGAATGCTCCATCTAGGAGCTCCCTTCCTTGACGACCTCAGCGATTTGGCGTCCTTAGACGTCATGAACATCCATCGCTTCATCAAAAGCTCCGGTTGGTTTTATTAGTTCCTGAGTGGTCTAATGTTAGATCCTTGGCATCATAATGGACCTTTACTGGTCTAAGTGTGTCTGCATCGTGGTGCAGACAGCCAATCTAACCTAATCTAACCTAACCTTGGATCCAAAACTTGCCCTTACTGCGCACAAAGAGGCTCGGACCTCGAAGGCCATCCACATTCGTGTTTGTGTTGTGTTCCGGTTTTTACAACATAGTTAAGAGGATTTCGTCATTACCGGATGGCTTAAAGAGCAAGAATGAGTCAATAGCCCATTCGATCTTGTCTTCGCTGACGACGTCCTCCGGAGAAGTCGCTTCTATCACATTTTGTATTCTAACAGCTGTGTTAATACTGTTATTTTGAGCTAGTATGGAGCCAGGAAAATCTAGCAGGAGGCGCAGAGCTTCGACAGAGGATTGTATCCAGTTCCCGTTCACATGCTAGAGGTATCCTGGAATAGCTGGTTCCTAGTCTGGTCGACTTTGTAGTTTTCTGAATGCCGTTAGCTAAATTCGCTAACATAAGCATAATATGTGTTCCTGCTCCCACGGACGAAAAGGACCCTGCTACAAAAGAGTGTTTCTACGAGCTCCTCGACAAAACATACGAGCAATGTCCTAAATACGATGTTATATTCATATTGGGCGATTTTAGCGCCAAAATAGGAAAGGTAGGGCAGTTGGCAAGCATAGACTACACGACACCACGTCTGATAACGGACTAAAGCTAATTGATTTCGCTGTGGAGCGAAATGTAACCATAGCAAGCACATGGTTTCCTCATCTCGATATTCATAAGCAGACATGGCGGTCCAATGATCATGCAACGATCAACTAAGTTGGTCATATTGCGATCGACGCAAGACATGCCTCCCCTATTCTGGATGTCCGGACATTCCCAGCGGCCAACATAGACTCGGATCATTACCTTGTTGTAGCCAAGGTACGAATGCGGATATCCCAGAGAAAATTTAAAGTCGAGAAGCTACAATCGCAAGAGACCGCCAGACTCTTCGCTGAACGCGTATCCCGAAATCTCTCAATCACCCCTGTGCTGCCAGCATCAAGTGCAGAAGACCAGTGGCAACGCTGCCAACATGCCATCAGAAACGCCGCGACTGATGTGCTGGGTCTCGCTCGCCCACCACCGCGAAACCCCTGGTTTGACGAAGAATGCCGGCGAGTGCATGCAGCAAAACAAGAGGCATACAAAGCGGCCGGCGCTGCGAAGGAAGACGAGAGCTGCTCGTGAGCTCTACAAGCAAAAGAGACGGGAAGAATATCGGCTTCTCCAAAAGAAGAAGAAAATGCATGAGAAGCGCGCGTTTGAGAATATCGAGAGTTTATACTCCAGGAGCAATGTACGGAAGTTTTACCAAAAGGTAAAAAGAACGTGTCAGAGAAGCAATACCCGTACAGAAACCTGTAGAGATGAAAATGTAAACCTCGTAGTAGAATCACAGTCGGTGCTGAGAATATGGAAGAACTACTTCTGCAGACTGTATAACGGCGATGAAGACCAACATCCCGCTCTCAGGCAGAATGAACCATTCAACATAGACGATGATAGTCAAAATTTCCGTTCACCCGACCAAAACGAAGTGAGGATAGCAATATCCAAGCTAAATTCCCACAAGGCTGCTGGACCTGATGGCTTACCGGCCAAACTTTTCAAGGCAGCTGGGGATGAATTGGTAGAGTGCATACACCAACTCATCTCTAAGATTTGGTCAGACTAGTATATACTAGGTACGCCTCTCAGAAAGGTAGAAAGCTTTATAATGCGGGTATGCAATTCAGTTGTGATTTTTACTCGACGGGTAAACTAACATATTGGCCAACTGATAGAAATAAGATACCAGATCTGATTGATTTCTTTGTTGTTAAAGGAATATCTGGCAACTGTATAAAAGTTGAAGAAAGCTTTGATCTCTCCTCTGATCATTCTCCAATCATTATGACGATAAGCGAAGCTTTGATTAAAAAAGTAGGACCGGCCAGATTAACTGGCGCGAAAACTAATTGGGACGGCTTTAAAAAAGATATTGAAGCAAATATTGAGCTGAGCGTATCACTTAAAACGCCCTATGAACTTGAAGTTGAAGTAGATCGCTTCGTCGAAATCTTACAGGATGCCGCGTGGAAGAATACTCCTAAACTAAAGAGAACCCCGGCCAGTTACATTAAAATTTATCCGCAGGAAATAAAAGAGATTATTAAGGAGAAGAGAAAAGCGCGTAAAAGATGGCAACAAACTCGGGCTCCGCAACATAAAGCACATCTTAACCGTTTGTGCAACTCACTAAAACGATCTATTAAAGACCTTAAGAATAATGAAATACAAACTTACCTAGAAAGCTTAACGGCAGAAAAAGATTCTAACTATTCGCTTTGGAAGGCTATAAAAGGTATTAAAAAACCTCAAATTCAAGCCGCGCCAATTAGGAAAAATCAAGACGAATGGGCCAGGCATGATAAAGAGAAAGCGCAAGTTTTTGCCGCCCACCTGGAAGAAACTTTCAAACCGTTTGATGGACAAGCTCTTATTGAAAATATAAATACGTCGTATATAGACAATAGCGTAATAAGAAATGCAACGCTTACCGAACTTAAGGAAGAAATAAAGAAACTTAAACCTAAGAAAGCTCCTGGATACGACCTAATTACGGGAGAGGTTCTTAAAGCACTACCAAGAAAAGCTCTAATTAAGCTTCTGTTCATTATAAACGCCGCGATTAGACTAGAATATGTTCCCAGTCAATGGAAAGTCGCCGAAGTTATAATGGTCCTTAAGCCTGGAAAACCGCCGAATGAAAAAACCTCTTATAGACCGATTTCGCTTCTTCCAATTATATCCAAAGTGTTCGAGAGAATATTGGTTAGGCGAATACAGCCGGTTATAGAAGAAGGGCATCTCATCCCTGATCATCAATTCGGATTTAGAAGTAAGCATTCTACAGTTGAACAAGTACATCGAATAACACATGTAATCGAAAAATTACTTGAAGAAAAAAAGATTTGTTCAAGCGTATTATCCTTGACGTTTCTCAAGCCTTTGACAAGGTCTGGCACGAAGGCTTAAAGTTTAAATTACGACAAGTTCTGCCAGAGCACCTATATAATATTTTGAAGAACTACCTTACGAATAGGCTATTCTGCGTCAAATGTGGAAACGAATATTCAGATTTTAAGGAAATAATGGCTGGGGTGCCGCAAGGAAGCGTTCTTGGTCCAGTCTTATATCTATTATACACTCGTGATATACCGCAAGTAGAAGGCACTGAGCTAGCTACATTTGCCGACGACACTGCTATCTTGACAGTAGGTAAAACGGTCGAAGATACTATAGAAAAACTGCAAGAAGCTTTGAATAGAGTAAATGAATGGACAAAGATTTGGCGAATCGCACTCAACGAGACCAAATCTGTTCATGTAAATTTTACTTATAAAAAAATAAATAATTTGCCGATCTTTTCAAACTCGGTTCAAATCCCGTTTGCAAACGAGGCTAAGTATCTTGGAATGACACTTGATACAAAGCTGAAATGGAAAACGCACGTTAAGAAAAAACGCAAAGAACTAGATAACAAATATCGAGAAATGTATTGGTTACTTGGAAAATATTCCAAGCTTAATATATATAACAAACTGCTTTTATATAAGCAAGTGCTAAAGCCTGTATGGACATATGGTATACAACTCTGGGGTTGTACCAAAATAAGTAATATTAAAATTTTACAAACTTTTGAAAACAAAGTGCTAAGAGGTATTGTAAATGCGCCATGGTATATCAGAAATAGCGATATCCACAGAGACCTTGGCATTAAAACAATCGAAGATGAAATTCAAACCTACGCGAGAAAGCATAGAAGTCGACTAGAAAGTCACGTAAATATTACAGTCCTCCAACTTTTGGAAGAAAGAAATTTACTGCGCCGTCTACAAAGAACCAAACCTTTAGACCTAGCGCGATAAGTAACCGCGTCTAAACTGCGGAGCTGGCAGGAACTTCCAATGGGAAGGTACCTGCAAAACGTCATTATTTCGCGAAACGAAAACTACTTGATAAGTCGAATACTTAGTTGTAGTAAAAATAAAAAACAAGTCTGTTTTGAAGGGAGGTTTTTTAGTGGGTAAGAATCCCACACTACTATGAGCACGCGCTGTCGATCCTCATAGTGTCTTGTTGAAGATTTTCACCTACCCTTGGAAAAAAAAAAAAAAAAAAATTATAGAGGCAACAGTCTCCTCAACATCGCATACAAGATCTTTTCTACGATATTGTATGAACGCCTGAAACCGTTTATGAGCAGCCTGATTGGACCCTATCAGTGCGGTTTCAGGCCAGGAAAGTCCACCATCGATCAAATCTTCACACTTCGGCAGATCCTGGAGAAAACCCAAGAATTCCAAATCGATACTCACCACCTCTTTATCGACTTCAAGGCCGCCTATGACAGCATCTATAGAGAAGAGATTTATAGAGCCATGCCTAGTTTTGACATCCCTGCCAAACTTGTCCGTCTGTACAGGCTGACGATGGAAAACGCTCGCTGCTCCATCAAGGTCGGTAATGACCTCACTGAGACCTTTGATATCAAAAAAGGCTTTAGACAAGGTGACGCACTGTCATGCGACTTCTTTAATATTGTACTTGAACGGATTGTGCGGAACTCACAAGCCAACATCGGAGGCACAATCAATTACAAGTCTGTACAACTGCTTGCATACGCAGACGATATAGACATTATCGGAAGAACTCAGCGGGCTGTCGCGTTTGCAAGCATTGAGGCGGAAGCGGCCAAAAAGGGTTTAGCGATAAACGAGGGCAAAACCAAGTATATGCTGTCAACAAGAAGGGCAGCCAATACCGACGAATTGTACAAAACGTCACAGTGGGCAGCTATAACTTCGAGGTAGTAAGGGACTTTGTCTACCTTGGCTCTGCTATAGATTCTACAAACAAGATCAGCGCAGAAATCAGTCGAGGAATAACTCTTGCCAATCGCTTTTTTTTGGGCTTCTAAGGCAATTCAACAGGAAAGCCCTATCTCGAACTACTAAGGAGACTCTGTATAAGACCCTGATCATCCCAGTCCTGCTTTACGGCGCTGAAACATGGACTTTATTAAAAGAGGATGAAGATATCCTTGGTCGCTTTGAGAGAAAAATTCTTCGTAAGATTATCGGTCCCATTTGGAGGAGAATTTTCAATCACGAACTATACGAGCTGTAAAGCGACATCGACCTAGTCAAAAAACTGCGTATTGGACGTCTGAGATGGCTAGGGCCTGTAGAGCGAATGGACACCAACGTTCTGGCCCGCAGAGTCTTCGAATCTAACCCCGAGGGACGACGCAGTAGAGGGAATCATCGCCGTAGGTGGCGCGCACAAGTTCAAGGGGAGCTCGACCAACTTGGAGTGCGCAACTGAAGGCAATTAGCTAAAGACCGAGCTAAATGAAGAGGCTTGTTGGTTGAGGCCCAGGTTCACCCCGAACTGTAGTAAGTTCATTAAGTGTAGTTTGGGGACCTGCATTGCGATTGATCGGGAAACTACTGACTGCCCAAAACTTGGCTTGGGCCAGTAGCGCAACAATCAAGTTCGTGATGAAGTGCTTACTTTACCTCCTAGTGGTGGTCCCCGGGCAACTATACGTATAAACCCTTATACGTATAGGCCAAAATTGTAAGTGCGGGTTGTCTAGGGCCTTGATTCTAGGCTAGGTAACGTGGGCCAGCAACCTGCGTTACCGTAAGTTTCTCGCTACTGAAACCGACACTATGTCTCGGATAAGGAATGATCACATGGTGACGACTTTTGGCTATTGTACCCGGACAAAGATAGGTTTCTGGAATGTAAAGACGCCGCTCGACTCGCCGGTCCTTACAATGCCAGATTCCTCCAACTGGAAAAGGAATTCATGCGATATAAACTGGACATTTTGGGGTTAAGTGAAGTAAGATGGTTAGAAGCGGGCGAGTACCAGTCTCCAACGCGTAACACTGTACTACTCTATTCTGGAAGACCATCCGGAAGTCCGCGGGAATATGGAGTCGGACTGCTGCTAACAACAACAGCACGCAAGGGTCTAATTTCTTGGCAGCCTCATGGTGATAGGATTTTGACGGCCAGATTCCGGAGTAGAGTACGACGAGTCACCATCATACAGTGTTACGCCCCAACGAATAGTTCGTCTGAGGACGAAAAGGAGAGCTTCTACAATCTCTTAAGTGCCGTCTTCAACACAACACCAAATAGAGACATTGTCATAGTGATGGGGGATTTGAATGCCAAGGTAGGCAACGACAACGAAGGGCTCAAGCATGTAATCGGGAAGCATGGACTAGGCAACCGCAATGACAACGGCGAAAGGTTTGTGGATTTCTGCAATGCCAACCGCCTTGTGATAGGTGGCACCATGTTTGAGCACAAGACCTGCCACAAAGTCAGCTGGGTTTCCAATGACAGGCAAGTAACCTCCAACCAAATTGACCATTTTGCTATCAGCCGCCGCTTTAGAAGCACTCTCCTGGACGTCCGAAACAGACGAGGGGCAGATGTGGGGATATTACGTGATCACCATCCTATGATAGCTACTCTCCAACTACGCACTGCTGCAGTTCGAAGATCCCACGACAACACAAGAATGCCCAGATTCAACATCGATAGACTTAGTGATCCCTCAGTGCGCCAACAATTAAGGGAGCACTTTTCGCAAGGTGTGGAAGCAATCAGCAGCTCAATGCCCGCAACCATCCAAGACCATTGGTGTGCTGTGAAAAATATTTTTACATCTGGTGCTGAAAGAATTGTCGGTCGATCGCAGGGAAGACATAGGGCGTGGCTTTCCGAGAATACCTGGAGACGGATTGACGAACGAAAACAGCTAAAAGCTCGCGTTGCAGCTACCCCAGCAGCAGGGAGAAGCGAGCTAGAGTCCCTATATCGCATGAAGATGAGAGAAGTTCAGCGTAGCGTGCGACGTGACAAGCGCAACTACATCAACGCGCTGGCTACAGAAGCAGAAGAAGCTGCACGGAGGTGCGACAGCAGGACTGTCTACAGAATCACGAAAGAGCTGACAGGTGGTCGCAGCTCCAGCCAATACCCAGTGAATACGCACCACGACTCCCAGTAAAGATGAGATCATTACCGCGATCAAGGCACTCAAAACCAACAAGGCGGTAGGACTTGACGGTATTCCAGCAGAGCTCTTACGAGCAGCGCCCGCAACATCGGCTGAGCTTCTGCTTCCACTTATAGATAGAGCTTGGGAAGCTGAGAGCTTTCCTAACGAGTGGAAAAAGGGAATGATCGTCAAGCTTCCTAAGAAAGGAAATTTAATGGAGTGCAGAAACTGGAGGGGTATCTGCGTGCTGCGTGCTGCCTGCTGTAGCTAAGATAATAGCTAAAATCATCCTTGAGCGAATCAAGCAACATCTCGAAGACACGCTCGATGCCGAACAAGCAGGTTTCCGCTCTGGATCCTCCTGTGCCGACCACATCAACACCCTGCAGATTATCATCGAACAGTGTGTTGAATATCGATCGCCACTGCACCTGCTGTTCATCGATTTTGAGAAGGCGTTCGATAGTGTCAACAGGGAGTTTATTTGGCGTGCCTTACGCAGGAGAGGCATTCCAAAGCTACATATGAAGGCTCCAAATGTCACGTTCTGCACAGGGGAAGGTTGTCTGAGGAATTTGAGATCAAAAGTGGGGTAAGACAAGGCTGTATCCTTTCACCAATATTATTCCTATTGGTGATTAGCGATGTGCTTCATGCAGCTTTGTCGACGGGAAACGGAGGAATTCGATGGACTCTTACATCTCAACTGAAACATCTTGACTACGCAGACGATGTATGCTTACTCTCCCACAGAATTATGGACCTCCACCAAATGACAGCAGATGTGGAGAGGGAGGCAGGTGTCGTCGGGCTGAAAATTAATACGACAAAAACTAAAATCATCAGCCCTCGAACTAACTCATCGGCTCAAATATGCATTGCTGGACAACCGGTAGAGAGAGTAGAGGAATTCCAGTATCTTGGGAGTATTGTCTCGACCGATGGTGGAACCGAACTGGATATAGCCAACAGGATCGCCAAAGCAAAGTCCGCGTTCGGGATGTTGTCCAAAATATGGCGAAGCAATGCAATCAGTTTGAGCACCAAAATAAGACTGTTCCGCTCCAACGTTGAATCCGTGCTACTATATGGTTGCAGTACGTGGAGAGTGACCACTACTATCACCAGAAAGCTGCAAACGTTCGTTAATAGGTGTCTGCGCAATATCTTAAGGATTTTCTGGCCCAATCGTATCTCTAACGAACACCTTTACGAGAGAACGGGTCAGGAACCAATTGGCACAACTATCCAACGGCGGAAGTGGCAGTGGATTGGTCACACGTTCCGAAAGGGTGACAGCTCCATAGTGAACCATGCTCTGCAATGGAACCCTTTAACTCAGGATGGCAGAAGACCTGGCGGTCCAAGGAGAACATGGCGCAGAACAGTCGAGAAGGAGGCACGGCAGTTAGGGAAAAGTTGGGGAGAACTCTGACACATTGCCAGAAACCGTACACGATGGCGCGTAGGCGTAGTAGAGGCCCTAGGACCCACAAGGGGATACAGGACATAAATTAAAAAAAAAAAATAAATTAAGTGTAGTAGGTACTAGAAAAATTTTCCAAAACTATATTCAGAATTAATCCAGCAAGTGTCGAATAGAAGAGAGAATAGAATAGAGAAAGTACATACTAATAACATTATGTGGAGTGGAACTGCCCAAAAAATGTTCGGTTCAAAAAAGGTACGCATTTCTCACACATGGTTATAGTATGGCTACAACGTCTGCGTATGTTTTGAGCTTTAACATTCATGGCGCATTTTTCCATAAAATGCCCAACTCGATTTAATCGCACTTCGCTCGCAACACGTACTGGTTGAGTGGTTGCAACATGCTTACGAATTTTTTTTTGGAGGAACAGGGAAGAATGACTCGCCAAGAGGTTGTTTGCGTGGCGTTCATTGGTGTGAGTTATAAGACCTGCCACCTCCTCTATGGAATCTGGTAGTAAATGAGCTATTGGTTGACCTGGACAGATCAAGTTGCAGAGTAATTGCATATGCTGAAGGCATTGCCTCTTCACAGTGGTCCGGATATCACTTTGGCCACTCCGCAATCCTTGATCTTCTCATGAAAATACGGACTACACCCCACAGAAACTGAGACTTGACCGAAACTTCCGTACGAGTATCCCCGAACGGGATGAATGCGTCAACTCCCTCCTGTTGATGACAGTTCAGTTCACTTCTTCACAGATGGCTATAAGACCAAAGGTGGGGTGGATTGCATTGTTTTCTCCGAAAAGCTCAACCTGAGCATCTCTTTCCGCCTCCCAGATCAATGTAGCGTTTTTCAGGCGAAAATCATGGCGATTAAGGAAGGCCTGTCCTGGCTGAAGTGTAATGTACTATCTGTTAGGTTAGGTTAGGTTAGGATCGGCCCTCGATAAGGATGTACTTAGACCAGAAAGTAGGTCCATTGTACTGCCGATGTGTAAGGCGGGTGGATCACCCTCGTACTCTTGGAACCATTTGCTTCGTTGAATGAAGTCGAGAATCATAGCCGTGCAGGCGTTGCCGAGATCATTAAGATCATTGTAGAAGTATTCATCCAGAGTGGCCTTCCTGATGTTGACGAGCGCAGGACAGGCGCACAGGAGATGACTGATGGTTTGTTCTTCCTCTTCATCTCTGCAGCTTCTGCAGAAGTCGTTATGAGGGATACCTAATCTCTGGGCATGTCTTCCTATGACGCAGTGTCCAGTGAGGACATTTGTTATTTTTGAGAGGGTTCCTCTCTTGTGCTTCAAGAGTCCGATGGCCCTGGATTTATTGAGTATCGGCCAGAGCTGACTGGCGGTATGACATTGGTCTAGATGTTGCCATCGATGATTGGCTACTTTCTCGTCATCAATTTGAATGAGGTACTTAACATAAGACGTTGGCGCTTCGATGTCGGTGATGCTTATGCTATCTGTACCAGAGGAGCCTTATCGTGCGAGGGGTGAGGTTGTACTGACCAGCTATCTCGTTAAGAGATATGCGACAGTCTTTCACTGCCTTAGATCTCGTAGTGCTGGATGCGAGGGATTTGATGGCTGCCTGACTGTCGACATAAATAACAATATCAGGTGTTGATAGTGTGCTAGTCGCCAGCCAGTCAGCAGCTTTGCGAACTGCAGTGATTTCGGCTTGAAAAACGCTGCAGTAGTCTGGAAGGTTAAAGGAGAGGTATATGTCCAGATCTTCCGAGAAAATTCCGGCACCGACTCCGTCCTTGGTTTTGGACCCGTCCGTGAAGATTGACAGCGATTCGTTGTAAAGGACATTGCGTTGCGTCCACTCACTTCTGTCCGGTATCGAGTGCGTGTAGCCCTTCTGAAAATCATATTCAGTGGGCAGATGGTCAGTGGAATTGGGAAGATGACGGTGCATCGAAAGTATATTGGCATATCCCGTGTGTTGCACCTTCCACTGTCTGGAGCCTCTCAGTCTTATTGCCGAGCTCACAGCCAATTGCTTACTGACGATGTCAATCGGAAGCAGGTGGAGCATGGTTTGGAGCGCCGGCCGCTGTGGGAGAAGTTCTCAGTGCACCGGTAATACTGAGACATGCAACTCGCTGAGTTTTTTCCATTATGGATAGGTTGGATTTCTTCTCCAAGGCGGGCCACCATACCAATACTCCATACATGAGAATCGGTTTAATGACCGACGTGTACAGCCAGTACATGATGCTTGGTTTAAGGCCCCAGGTGGAGCCTACTGCTTTCTTGCAGATGCAGATGCCCGTTCGACGACATTCTCCTTCCAAATTAGCTTGCGGTCAAGCTTTAGGCTTAAATAGCTAGCACTATTTGAAAGCTTGAGGGTGGATCCCCTTATCTTGGGTGGAGTGAAGTCAGGTAGCTTGTGTTTTCTTGTGTATATAACTAGCTCGGTCTTCGTCGAGTTAACGGAGAGGCCGCATTTATCGGTCCATCTGAGCAGTTCATTGAGAGCAGACTGCATGACATCGGCCAGCGTCTGCGGGTATTTGCCTGTTGTTAGAATGGCGACATCATCTGCATAGGCAATAACATTGCATCCAGTTTTTTCGATCTACTATCTGTTAGGGATATTAGCATTTTTACTGACAGTCAAACTGCAGTCGAGTCCCTAGAATCGTGGTCCTTCACTTCAAAGGCCTGCTTAAACTGCTGTTAGTCAGTTATGGAGATGACAGAGCAGTACAACATTCACCTATGCTTGGTGCCAGGCCACAGGGACATTCCGGGAAACTGCAGGGGGACGAGCTCGCCAGACAGGCTACAACTCTAAGAATTCTGCCTTGTATTCGTTCCAGTCTTTGGGGGCGATATGTTTTGAGGTTGCCAAATGGTGATGTGCATTTTCTTGCCTTTGGTAGGCTGTTTAGAAAATCTACGTCAAATTTATTTGTCTGTGTTTTAGAATGGAACTTTTGCTAAATCGCTATTGAAAGCTTTCTTGTTCTTGGGTAATGCATTGGCATATTTTCTACAGACGCTAATAATACCGGGATTCTGTCGATGTCGCTCTTGTTCATGTACGTGATCAGGTTGCACTGTTGGCTTCGAATTTTGGTTCTCATATTTTATGTTAGATTCTTCTTTAAATCGTCTCTGATAAAACTAGGCGTTCAATGTAAAATCTCTCCTCAGTGCATCCCATACCTTTCCGAATCCTTTTATGCCAAAAAATGATAAAAATGAACTGCAACATGAATGTTTTACAACCTGGTGCTGGCTTGCAGCTAATCAATAATTTATAGTTCAAATTTAATTCTCCTCAATTGCAGTTGTGCTGACTACGCTGACCCTGCTTGTGCGGAGCGCAATTTATGGCTCAATGCTATCAGTTATGATTTATTTAAGAACTAACCTCAAACCCATCGAGCTATCTATGCGTAGGCACTCAAACGTTATGGTAATCAAATAGAATTTCAACGCGTTTGCAGTCCATTAATTTATGCAAGGATAATGAAAATCAGCAACAAAATGCATTTCAGATGCGTTTCGATGCATAAATCAATTTCCCCATAAACGCATAATCATGTGCGAAGTTATTCTAAATGCGATACCGATAGTTACAACCCTTTGAAACGGTAAAGTATATCCTGCCTTTCATGAAACTGAACTATATCCTATTGCCCATTGTTTTTGTGCAATTAAAAGGATTCACGCCCAGTACCGCCCAACACCTATCCGACCGGGCTTCCGGTAAACGTTTAAATTTCCACTTCACGCTGGACTTCATCATCCTTTTACGGTAGCCGGGTTAGGTTAATCACATTATTTAATATTCATGGTGTCCAGCAACAGGATCAGTTATGGAATATTCATTCGTTCTCTCTGCACCCGTACACATGGGGAGCTGGCAAAGGATATTAGTCATTAAGGTAAAATACGAGTATCTCCTCCATGGTAGTGGCCCGCAACTAAATTGAACTTTTCCAAAATTGTTAGCGATGATCTCTTCCCACTTCCGGAATATTTTATGCAAGCCTGGCGGTCTGCGGATGGGCCAATGGACTCATAACTCATTCAAATCGAGTTCGGTGTGCGATGACGGTGGTCGAAATAATTACAATGAATTATTAAATTTTATTCTCCCATGCATATAGAGAGAACAAATGAATCGGTCCCGCCGGGCCTGGGAGTGGAATTTTGTCATTTCTGGTTGTGTGTTATCCTTCCTGTTAAAATAATAATCTGGTCCTGTTTGTATTGTGTGGTGACGCTGTGTAGAGTGGAAACTTTTAGTTCAATAATGATCTCAAATGACATGAGTTTTTGGCGAGTGGAAGCCAGTGTCCTTTCAGGAATTACTGTGGTGTTAATGTGTTGAGTTTTTGGTATTTAATCATTTAAATAGTTGATGGGTTGTGGGTAGGTGAACCCCCTCAGGCGGATCAGTAGAAATGCGGTGAAGTGGGAGCGTTGTGATCCCTTATTTTCGGATCATATCCTCGCTGATGGCGTGGCAAAATCGCATCATCACCTCCCCGTGGTGCCCGCTGGATAGCGATAGTGTGATAGTGAACTAACGATGAGCGTATGATGAGTCTGACGATATATGTGCAGCTGAACACTCAGACCTGCGTAAGCAAATCTGGGTGAACTTCAGCACGCATATGTTTAACCGGACGAGGCATCTCTTGTTGACCTGATCGGCTGAAATATGCGTCTCAGAAGTCTAGCAAGAGCTCCTCAGAAGGAGGACGTGCGGCGGATGAATTCTCTCGATGGAATCAACGGTGACGTCTACAGACCAGCGGATACCTTACCGGAGCTACTTCGACATATTTGGAGCTGAAGTCTGTAAGGATTTTCAATACTACGTCAGGGTATTGAAATAGAGATGGTGGCGGATGAACCCTTAATGGGCCAACGGCAGCGCTCATATCGGGTTACTGGGTGGGTTACTGATATCGGTGCATCCGGCCCCTTGTCCTAGGGGGGCCCCGGGTTGGGGGTTGTGCTGTCGGATTAACTTCATTACCACGTAAAAACCTTCGGTTACGAAGCAACCAACAGCCTCGGATACCGATGATTCTACTGTTGACGACCCATGCAAACGTAAAAAGGACAACGACCTTCGTGTCTGCACATGGAATGTTAGGTCCCTCTACAAACCACGTGCAGCCGAACAATTTGCGGAGGCCCTAGAGTGTGTCAAAGCAACATCACCGCCATCCCAGAAGTACGATGGGATGGGTCGGGCAAAAGGAATATGAAAAACTGCCACATCTACTACGGCGATTGCTACAGACAAAAAGGACAGCGTCTATTCGGGTGCGGATTTGTCATTGGAGGCAGACTTAGGCAAGAAGTCTTGAGTTTCCGGCATGTGAACGAGCGCCTTATGACTATCCGTGTCAAGGCTGAATTTGCCAACATTAGCCTAATATGTTTTCACACCCCTCACGAGGAGGAGAACGCCGCGAGGAAGGATGACTTCTACCAGCTCTTGGACAAGACGTATGAAAAAAAAAAAAAAAAAAAATATATTTGGCGCAGCAGCTCTTGAAAGTGCCAGGGCCTAGCTTCTCGCAACCACTCATGTTGTGTGCGTTATATTTTTCACACGAATGGAAGGGACCTACAGTTTAGTGCCGTATCCGAACGGCGAATTGAGAAGTTTTTCGTGACAACAATACTCCCGGATGTTTGTCAGACGCTCGCGAGAGGTGGGACCGTGAAAAAACTTTTTGGTGTTTTCTGGGATTCGAACTTGGAACCTCATGCGTAGTGATCCGACACACGAACCACTTACGCCACAGCGCCCACGGAACACTTGTGCAGACTGTTAAACGGCGATGATGACCAATATTCCACTATCAGGCAGAATGAGCCATTCAACAGTGACGATGGCAGTCAAGATTCCCGTCAACCCGATCAGAATAAAGTGAGGATAGCGATATCTAAACTCAAATCCAACAAAGCTGCTGGAGCCGATGGTCTTGCCGCCGAACTTTTCAAGGCAGGAGGAGATGAGTTGGTAAGGAGCATGCACGAGCTCATCTGTAAAATCTGGTCGGACGAAAGTATGCCCGATGAATGGATCCTCAGCATCGTTTGCCTGATCCTGAAGAAAGGAGACCCTCCGAACTGCGCCAACTACAGAGGTATAAGTCTTCTCAACATCGTATATAAGATCCTGTTTGCCGTATTATGTGAACGCCTAAAACCGATCGCAGATCTTGGAAAAGACCCATGAATATAAAATCGACACGCACCACCTCTTCATCGATTTCAAAGTTGCCTATGATAGCGTGTATAGTGACGAAGTATACAGAGCCATGTCTAGTCTTGGCATCCCTGCCAAGCTCGTCCGTTTGTGCAGAATATCGATGGAGAACTCTCGCTGCTCCATCAAAGTCGGTAAGAACATCACCGAACCGTTCGACGTCAGGAAAGGTCTTAGACAAGGTAACGCGCTTTCATGCGATCTGTTTAACATAGTACTTGAGAGAATTGTACGAAACTCACAAGCCAACACCGGGGTGGACTTGGACCTTAACCAACAAACCTCTCCAGCCAGCCTGGTGATGACCCAGTTGCCTCCAGTTGCGCACGCCAAGTTGATTAAAGTCCCCTTTCACTTGTTCGCGCCATCTGCCGCAAGGCCGTCCATCCGGGTTGGATTCGATAATTTTCCGGGCTGAAACATTGGACTTCATCCGCTCTACATGACTCAACGATCTTAGTTGTTGTATTGGAATATTCTGGCTAAGTCGATGTCACTGAGTAGGCGGTATAGTTCGGCATTGTACTTTCTTTTTCACTCGCCGTCTATGTAGATGGGACCAAAGATCACTCGAAGAACATTTCTCTCAAAGTAACCAAGTACATCCTCATTCGATTTTAACAAAGTCCATGTCTGTGCGCCATACAACAGGACTGGGATAATTAATGTCTTATAGAGAGTTACGTTAGTAGTTCGAGATAGGGCTTTGTTATTCAGTTGTCTTCTGAGTCCTTTGAAACAGCGATTGGCAAGAGTAATTCTTCGTCTGATCTTCCCACTGGTGCCATTTGCGGAGCTCACCATAGAACTTAGTTAGACAAAGTCCTTTACTACCTCAAAATTATATCCGCCTACTGTGACATTCTATCCACCACGCCGATGTCGGATGTCCTTTTTTGTTGACAGCCTATATTTTGTTTTGTTTTCATTGACCGCTAAGCCCACCTTCGCTGCCTCAATCTCAATACATACTCGCAATCGCCCCACTAATAGCCCTCTAAGTTCTTCCGACTATGTCAATGTCAGCGCTGTAATCGAGGAGTTGTACAGAAACGATGCTGAGTTTCCATTCATCGGGCATACTTTCGTCCGACCAAATTTTGCAAATGAGCTGGTACATGCTCCTTACCAATTCATCTCTTCCCGCCTTCAAGGCCGTCGGCTCCAGCAGCTTTGTTTGACTTGAGTTTAGATATCGCTATCTTCACTTCATTCTGATCGGGTTGACGGGAATCTTGACTATAATCGTCACTGTTGAATGGCTCATTCTGCGTGACAACGGAAGTGTTCCTTCCGTCCCGTGCAGGGACGGGCTAAGAATATCACTGCAGCGCCCCCCAACAACTAGCGCTTGTCGTGGCGACTAATGGGACAAATCAGATCTAGGCAATATAACACCCAAGTGAGCCTAGCGACACATATACTACCATAAAAACCCTCCCACAAGTGTGCATGCGAGTCCGTGGGTTGACACGACTGGAGATCACCGGTGTCATAAAAGAAAGATCAAACAATACTAAAACAAGAGCATGCACGTGTCAAACAACAAACACCATCGCAATATGGTGCAAAAATTGTATTGCAAAACTGTATCATTATGATAATACTTGCAAAAACGAAAGGCACTACCCCGCCAGGCACTACCACTGCTGTGCATGGTACTGATCCTGGACCGAGCAGAAATGTTCGGGTCAGAGCTATACGGATTCCGGGGGCTAGCAACATAATGAAACAGTTTGGACGCAATTTACGGGTCGCGAGTTGGAACGTTGGAAGCATGACCGGTCGAAGTTATGAGCTGGAAGAGATGATGAATAGAAGGCGGGTGGACATCTTGTGTGTCCAAGAGACGAAATGGAAAAACACCGGGAATCGGGCGCGTTTCTTGGACGTTAGGACAAGAGATTACAAGATGTTCTACTACGGAACGGAAAAGGCTAGAGCTAGAGCGGCAGAGCTACTTGGAAACGTCTTGAGCATTTCGAAGTCCAGCGACCGTTTGATGTCTCTCAAACTAGTAATACAAGGAGAGGTGTGGAATATTGTCAGTGCATATGCTCCCCACAATGGGTGCAATCAGATAGATAAAGATGCATTTTGGCTAGATTTCCACAATCTACTTAAGAACATCCCAAAGGAAGAGTTTCTGTTTGTTGGAGGAGATTTGAATGGACATGTCGGGAAATCAAACGAAGACTATGAAGACTGCCATGGAGGACTAGGATATGGCACCAGGAACATCCTAAGCATGTGCAAATCACACGGTTTTATCGTGTTAAATACCATGTTCATCAAACAAAGCCGACACCTGATCACTTACAGCAGTGGTGGAGATGAAACTCAGATTGACTACCATTTGGTAGGCAGTTTCATGAAGCCTCGGGTAAAAGATTGCAAAGTGATCCTGGGAGAGGCAATCGGTCGTCAACACCGTCTCCTGCTAACAGAAATTTTTATGAAAACACCAAAGAAAAGCAAACAAACAAGGGTCTCAGAGAAAATCAAGTGGTACAATCTGGACAAAGAAAAAGGCGAGGCTTTTGTTTTCGTAATGAAAAACTACCTCTCTCACACCATCAACGGAGCTGAGGATGAAGAGTGCAGAGCACAAAATATGTGGGATTCCCTACAGCGAACTTGCTTAAAGAAGGCAAAATCACTGCTAGGAGCTTCAAAAGGCCACCATCAACACGCCAAAGAAACATGGTGGTGGAGTGTTGAAGCTAAGAAAGTGATAAATGAGAAGAAAGCAGCTTTCAAAGCTTGGTCAAAATGCCCCTCTAATAATAGTGACGAAAAAGCTCGCCTCGAAATGGAATACAGATGCTGCAAGAAAAAAGCGAAGAAGAAGTGCGCTCAGCTTCAAGCAGAGAGTACGGAGGGCCTGTATCGGGAGCTGGAGAAAATATTTTCCCCGGTTGCTGATGCAAACCAGGCTATCCAGGAGATGCGAAGACACAATATGAACAAGAGTGCCACTATCTTCAAAATAGCCGCCCAAAGAAGGAAGAATGCTCAGGAGATTCGTTCGCCAAAGTTCATTAGCAATGCTCATGGCCAGCTTCTTGTGGATGACGACAAAATACTGCAGAGGTGGCGGCAGTATTGTGAAGAGCTTTTGAATGAACAGTTTCCCCGGCTATACTTTCCAAGAGCCACCCCTAACTGTGAAGAAATACCCGACATTACAGTCGAAGAAGTTAGTGCGGCGGTCAAATACTCCAAAAAACGAAAAGCGGTTGGGCCAGACGAGATACCCTCTGAGTTCTGGAAAAAGATGGGAGACATCGGGTTCAGATGGCTCAGAATTCTCATCTCCAAATTTGTGAGAGGTGATCCAATGCCGAATCAATGGAGGGAAAGTTACCTTCTCCCTGTATACAAAGGGAAGGGCGATACGCGAAACTGTGATAACTACTGTTCGATCAAGCTGATGTCACACACCATGAAGATCGTTGAGCGGGTATTAGGTGGCCGTCTGCGAAAAATAATACGGCTATCTGATGATCAGTGCGGGTTTGTCTCGGGTAAATCAACCACAGATGCAATCCAAAGTATAAGGATCATAATGGAAAAACATCGTGATTCCTTAAGGGATTTGCATATTGTATTGGTTGACTTTGAAAAGGCATTCGACAGACAACCACGAGATCTGATATGGGTGGCGCTAAGACATCGAGGGGTTCCAGAAACCTATGTACAGATGATTATGGACATGTACGAAGGAGTAAAGACAGGAGTAAGATGCCCCGCTGTAGTAACCGAAGAGTTCCAAATCAAAGTCGGGGTGCACCAGGGAAGCGTTTTAAGTCCTTTGCTCTTTATTACAGTCCTTGATTATCTGCTTGAAGGTAAAGTGATGGACCCCAAGGTACATCAGTTATTCTTTGCTGACGATGGAGCCATCATAAGTGAGGATCCTACATCCCTGCAACGAGCACGTTGAGGGAAATGTGTATCGCATTAGTTCAAAAAAGACAGAGTACTTATGCTGCCCATTCTCTGATCCACTCAGGCCTATTCCAGACATTTATTTGAATGGAACAGTGCTTCCCAAATGCGAAAAGTTCAAATATCTGGAATCTATGATCAATAGCAAAGCAACTTGTGATGACGACATCAATCATCGTGTAAGCGTAGGATGGATGAAGTGGCGAGAAAATTCCGCTATCTTTTGTGACAGAAAAATGCCCCCTAAGTTGAAAGGAAGGCTCTACACCGCAGTTGTACGTCCAGCGCTCACATACGGTTCACAATGTTGGACGATGTACAAAAAGTATGAAAGTAAATTAACGGCAGCTGAGATGAAGATGCTTCGCATGACAGCAGGAGTGACAAAGCTTGATCGAATAAGAAGTTCGAAGATCCGTGGAAGCTTTCACATCAAGGAAACCATCGTACAAAAAATAGAGCGTGACCGGCTCAGTTGGTATTGCCACGTTCAAAGAAGAGATCATTTGAACCCTGTTAAAAAGGCAATATCAATGCACGTTTCAAAGACATCGCGATGTAGGAAAGGCAGGCCTATAAACGCCTGGATCAGACAAATGCGACGACATCGGCATTTCATTGGCCTCAGTAACCGAGTGATCCAAAATCGGCAGGCCTGCCGATATTTTCTGAGGTCAAATAGGCGAACCCCACAGGCGGATCAGTAGAAATGCGGTGAAGTGGGAGGGTTGTGATCCCTTGTTTTCGGATCATAGCCTGGCTGATAAAAGGAAGAAGAAGAAACGGAAGTGTTCCTTCCATATCTTCAGCACCGACTGCGATTCTAGTACTATACTACCTGCAAGCATCTGTTTTGACTTTGAAAACCTGGCATGTTCTTTTTATCTTTTGGTAAGATTTCCGAACTTCATTCCTGCAATTAAGTCTTTCAATCTCCTCGATTGAGCGCTTCTCATGCTCCTTTTTCTTCTTTCTGAGAAGTCGATGTTCCTCTTTTCTCCTTCGCTCGTAGAGCTCGCGATCAGATTGTTGTGCCTCATGCCTCTTGTTTTTGTGCATGTGCTTGTCGGCATTCCTCATCAAACTAGGGGTTTCGTTGTGGTAGCCGAGAGTATGGCTTGTTGCTCTGATGGCGTGTTGGCAAAGCTACCACTGGCCTTCCGCGTTTGCTGCTGGCGGCATAGGACTTAGATTAAGATTAAAAGAGACTCGATCAGCAAAGGCTTTGGCGGTATCTTGCGATTGTAGCCATCCGACATCGAAATTTCCCACTGTATTTTGTTGATTTCGTTCTGTTCCGTACCTCGGTTACAACTAGGAAATGATCCGACTCTACATTGGCTCCTCGGAAAGTCCGGACACCCAGAATACTCGAAGAGTGCCTTGCGTTGCCTTGCGTCGCTCGAAATGTGATTAATTTGGTTGACGGTTTTTCGATCAAAAGAGAGCTATGTCTCCTTGTGAGTACCAAGATGTCGAAACTGGGTACTAGCTACGTCAGTGTTTCAAGCCGCCGCAAAGTCGACTAGCCTGAATCCGTTGTCGGATATGGTGTCGTGCGGGCTGTGCTTACCCACCACCTTACTTAAGACGTCCTCTTTTCCTAGCTTTGCTTTAAAATCGCTCAGGATAATTTTAACATCATGGCTAGGGCATTGCTCATACGTTTTGTCCAAAAGTCATCCTTCGTTGCGTCGTATAACTACAACGCGCAGTTGTGTACATCAACAAAAGGCAAATAAGCCAAAGAATATGGCTAACGGTAGGTTCCTGGATACAAATCGATTACTGTATTGAACTAAAAGCTTGTATTGCAGCAGTCATAGCAGTTGTGAGACCAGAGCCTGAAGGCCAGTATTGGTTGAAGAAAAAGGACATTATTATATCTACCAGCTCCAAAGGCTGAAGAGGCAGCAAACGGGTTTTATACTGATGAGCTTATAAGTGGTCAGAGCTCAAAGCAACACTAAGATAAATCAATAAATTCCTGAATATGTACCAAACCTCCCAACAATATAGAGATAATACCTAACCGCGATCAGATCTTCTTGTTCTTCTTCTTATTTCAGCGAGGTTATGATCTGAAAACAAGGGATCATAACTCTCCCACAGAGTTGGTGGAGGTGATTTCTCTGACCGGCTTAGTCTTAAGCTCTCATTGTAGCGTATACCAGGGGGAAATGATGGCGATTAAAGAAGTCTTATATTGGCTTAAGAAAAACGTGATACCTGATAGGGATATCCGCATCTTTTCAGACAGCCATGCAGCAATCAAATCTTTATAAATTCATTGTCGATCGTCTCTCGCGGAGATGGCTGAGCAATTCAACATTCACCTGTGTTGGATGCCGGGGCATTCCAGGGAACTGTAAGGCCGATGAACTCGTCAGAATAGGAACGATTATATCCATCCTGCTGGACAAATGCTCCTTAGGTATACCAATCGCTACTCGCAAACTTAAATTTAAGCTGGATGCTATCGACAGTACAAATCTTAGGTGGACAAGTGGATCAACATGTCTAGCGACAAAATAAAAATGGCCAAACTCGATCTAAAACGTTCTAAGAATATGATTTCTGCCGACAGATTGCATATCGGCACTGCGCGAACGACTTTTGTAGAACGACTTTTGTAGAAGCTGTATGGATGAAGAAGAGGAAGAAACTGTTCCTCACCTTCTTCTGCCTAGCTCTCTTCCGTAGAAGGAAGCTTCACTTAGGAGCTTTCTACTGCAACGATATAGGCGATCTAATAGGCACAGATGTTAAAGAGCCTCTTACGCTTCATAAGAAGCTCAAACTGGTTTAACGAGTAGGTATAGAGAAATTTTTCCCTATGATCCACGTGGTATCATAGTAGAAATATTGTTGGTCTTAGTGTGTTGGCGATTCTCAATTGGCACCCACTTTAATCTAACCTAAGACATTGCTGGACAGTAGGTCAAGAAAGCTGACAACTATCTATATTTAGGAAGCTTGGTCGTGGCCAGCGGTGGCACTGAGCTCTATCTAAACAACAGATCTGGAAACTCATGTTTTCAGTACAAGAACTGAGCTGCGATTGTTTTGCTCCAAAGTTTAGTACAATATTTGGAAAGTGTGTAATTTGTGAGTGACAGTGGTAGTCCACTGTGACCCGTTAACTGCACACTTTCGTAAACAGGTGGCTGCGTCATTTCAAGGATTTCTTTGTCAAGACAGAAGGAAGGAGAATGACCCAGACAGGAAAAAGAATAGGTCGCCTTAACCATAAGTAGAGCAGAACAACTGAAGAGGAATCGTCGTCTTTGGTAAAGACCTGGAAAGAGTTGAAAAGCATTGCAGCACTCCGTACAAGCGCCCAGGCATTGTTGACGCCCTATAACATCTAAGGATGACAGGATTTGTACATAAGTACTCATATAATTTTATAAGTAGTCTCTTGCCAGACCATGATCCCCTTAACCAACAGTGTAGGAACAGGAGTTCTCAAAAATTAGGTTTTGCTTTCACCTCCCAGACTTTTGTAGCTTATAGGAGATGAAAGTGAAGAATTATGTCTGTCATGACGCTGAATATTTCATTCTCCTTGTATTTCGGTGGATATTAGGATCAAGGCTGGCTCTGTTAGATAAAAGCCATAAAAAAAGACGACCACAACCTACACTTAAGTTCCGTGAATGAAATTATGCTCAGGATGTCAAATTGCTCCATGTTCACAATGCACCCGCTTTTCATTCCCATTTGCCTTCAACCCATGTATGTACTTAGAAGGCTCTTCACATCTGCATTTTTATTTCATTTTCCATATTTTTATTCGTCCATGTTGTCCCAGCTGACACATTCTAGATTGAAAGTGATGATGACATTGGAATGGTAATTCTAAGGATGTCAGTGGTTGCATAGGATTTCACCACCATATGTGGTTTTCCGTGTCGTAATTTTTATTCCACAAAAACCTGCACACGAAAAACGGCATCAGCTCCCATGTGGAATTGATCAACGGGCCGCCACAGAGTACAACTATGAGATGAAGAAGATACAGGTAGCAGACAGTCGACTACCCAAGAGGACAGATACATAGATACACAGCCAACTTTAAATGAAGATTTATCTACATCCACTTTCTAGTAGTCCTAGTGTAATTTTTTCCATCCCCCAAGAGATATGTTGTCAGAATTGTATGATATAAGAGAGCAAGGGTTGAATAAACTCCACCGCCCCCGCGAGACTACACAGCCAGTGAGAGAGTGTGTAGTACAAATAGAAAATGAGAAGGAAGGGTTGATCAAAAGTTAAGAGTCCTGTTAGCTGTTATGCAAATGGAATCAATATTGACCGAGCATGGATGAGCAGTTTCTGCATTTGACCCAAATCTGGAACCCGAACAGGACATATACCTTATTGTCTTTAACAGGGATGGTCTGTAGGTGAGGGAGGTGATATGAGATGAGATACATATGCATTGGCACTCCCGCAAAGTGTTCTTGGGGTTTCGGTTGTTTGTGTTTTGGTTTGTGGCAATGTTTGCTGGCATTCGCTTCGATTGGATATTTCAAATAATTGTAATTCGGTGTATAAACAGTTAACGGTTCAAACACAAACAATATTCGAGAGGGAGGAGGACTGCTGCTGCTTAAATGGGATTCGAGTAAATCGAATATTAATGTGGTCTGTGCGATTCAACCGATCGCTGTGAGCCGAGTATTCAGGCGTCCTAACTGAGCGAGTGTCTGTGGATGGCAAATATTCTCTGGATAATTTGAGTAGTTTGACAAATAAGTTGTGGCTGGGCGTAGATTTGTTTGTATCTTTTGAGTAATGCCATTAATGGATTCGGAAGTGACTGCTTTGAGATGCATTTAAACCCTACGTAACATGAGCCTTGGGTGGAAGCAGTGTTGGCGCTTCATTTGAAGAGATAGCCATATAGAGTGGTTCCGGTCATCTTACAGTATTGCAGATGCAGTTTCATGGCATGCATCTCTCTTGCAACGAATTTAGCATAAAACGCAGCACTAGCAGGTGGAAGAAATAGAAGTGGATAGAAAGTGCTTATGGCTGTGGTGCACTAAGTACAAGTACGCTCCCAATGGTGTACAATTCAATTCCACAACGTGTCTTCAAAATCAGGCTGACCATATCACAAAGATTGATGTCATGAGAATAGTGGGGGATGTCAGCATAGGACAAGTTGTGGTATTCGTCGTGGAATCGCGATTGGAGTGCAAGACTGGTAGACTTGGTCCCATGTTCTGCTTTAAGTTTGGCTCATAAGTTCCAAGTTAATCTTAGTTGCAATTTCAATTCTTAGGAGGTTTGATTTCAGTAAGATTCAATCAACGTCGCATAAGCATCTTTCTTTCTTTTGTCGCCAAACGCACACAAGAGCTTCAATCCTTTTAGGGACCGAATTTCGACGGCGAGATTTAGGACGAGAGAAAGAAGAAGCACTATCGCCCAGGGTTACGCTCCGACAAATGAAGCGACTGAGGAAGAAAATAGCAATATGTGTACGAGTATGTAACTGCGATCAGTTGTCATTAAATGTCACCTACAATGAACCGCTTTATGGAGATGTCGTCATTGTGATGGGGGGCTTCAACGCCAAAGTAGGTGATGATAATGTAGGCCTCAGATATGTTATGGGCAGATATGGTCTTGGTGATGGTAATGATAATGGCGAACGATTTGTTAATTTCTGCTAAATAAATCACCTTGCTACTGGTGGTACTATTTACAATCACAAAACTTGCACAAAGTTAGTTGGATTTCAACTAACCGACAGCGAAGTACCAATCAAATTGATCACATGGCGATCAGTTGCCATTTTAGGTGCGGAGCCAACAACAACCTTATCTGCCTACGAACTGCAGCCGTTCGCATTAGTGGAACCGCGTAGCCAGGTACAACATCGACAAACTAAGGGACCCTACAGTGGAATAACAATTTACAACTTGCCACCGAGCATAGATCACCGGAACGCTATGGAACATGCTTTTGTCTTCAAGGCAGACTATTGTATCGGTAGAACTAGAAGAAGCCGAACGCAGGGCCATCAACAAGTACCTGGTGACAGATCGAAAAGCAGAAACAGCTGAAAGTCCACATTGCAACCGCCCAGGGAGAGGGTAGAATTGAGCTTAGTAGCGAGAAGTTCAACATAGCGTGCACCATGACAGACGAAACTACTTATATATAAACTCACTTGCTGAGAAGGCGGAAGAAGCTGCGAGTAGATGCAACAGTCAAGACGTTTATAGGATCACCAAAGAGCTGATGGGTGGTCACAACTAGCGTCAAGACTCGGTGAAAATTTTTAATAATTATCTACTTATTTCCGATCTTTGAGGATCTGCATTGATCTGGATTGATAGGTAAACTACTGACTGCTCAAAACTTGGTTTGGGCCTGTAGCGCAACAATCAAGTTCGTGATGAAGTGCTTGCTTTACCACCTAGAGGTGTTCCCCGGGGCAATTCTACATATAAACCCTTGTAGGACCTTGATACGAGACTAGGTAGTGTGAGCCAGTAACCTGCGTTACCAAAACCAGCCCGCTACAGAAACCAACACTATGCCTCGGATAGGGAATGATATTGACGACTTTTGGCCACTGTACCCGGACCAATATAGGTTTCTGGAATGTAAAAGGCGCTCCTCGACTCAGAAAGAGAGGGACCTGACAATACCAGATTAATCCAATTGGAAAACAAATTCTTGTGATATAGACTGGACATGTTGGGGGTAAGTCAAATGAGGTGGTTAGAGGGTGGTGAGTACTAGCTCCGAACGCGTAACACTGTATTACTCTATTCCAGAAGACCATCCGAAAGTCCGCGTGAATATGGAGTTGAACTGCTGCTAACAACAACAGCACGCATGGATCTAATCTGCGGGTAGCTTCATGGTGATTGGATTATGATGGCCAGCTTCCGGACTAGAGTACAACGCGTCACCATTATACAGTGTTATGCCCCATCGAAGGACTCGTCTGAGGACGAGAAACAGAGCTTCTACAATATTTTAAATGCGTCTTCAACACAACATCAAATGGAGATATTATCATAGTGATGGGGAATTGGAATGCTAAGGTAGGCAA
The DNA here is from genome assembly GCA_945910035.1 of Brachypalpus laphriformis. Taxonomy (NCBI): domain Eukaryota; kingdom Metazoa; phylum Arthropoda; class Insecta; order Diptera; family Syrphidae; genus Brachypalpus; species Brachypalpus laphriformis. The sequence continues at coordinate 46,092,867 of OX246756.1, forward strand.
CGACAACGACGGGCTCAAACATGTCACCGGGAAGCATGGACTAGGCAACCGCAATGATAACGACGAAAGGTTTGTGGATTTCTGCAACGCCAACCATGTTTAAGCACAGGACCTCCCACAAAGTCAGCTGGGTTTCCAACGACAGGCAAGCAACCTCCAATTAAATTGACCATTTTGCAATCGGCCGCCGCCTTAGAAGTAGTATTCTGGACATCCGAAACAGGCGAGGGGAAGATTTGGGGATGGTATAAGATCACCATCTTAAGATAGCTACTCTCCAACTACGCACTGCTACAGTTCGAAGATCCTACGACAACACAAGAATGCCTAGGTTCAACATCGATAGACCAAGTGATCCCCCAGTGCGTCAACAATTAAGGGAGCACCTTTCGCAAGGTGTGGAAGCAATTCGTCCAAGACCATTGGTGTGCTGTGAAAAATGTTTTTACATCTGGTGCTGAAAGAATCGTCGGTCGATTGCAGGGAAGACATAGGGCGTGGCTTTCCGAGGATGGTTAGGTTAGGTTAGGTTAGGATCGGCCCTCGATGAGGATTTACTTAGACCAAGAAGTAGGTCCATTGTACTGCCGATGTGTAAGGCGGGTGGATCACCCTCTTACTCTTTGAACCATTTGCTTCGTTGAATGAAGTCGAGAATTTTAGCCGTGCAGGCGTTGCTAAGATCATTAAGATCATTGTAGAAGTATTCATCCAGAGTGGCCTTCCTGATGTTGGCGAGCGCAGGACAGGCGCACAGGAGATGACTGATGGTTTCTTCTTCCTCTTCATCTCTGCAGCTTCTGCAGAAGTCGTTATGAGGGATACCTAATCTCTGGGCATGTCTTCCTATGACGCAGTGTCCAGTGAGGACATTTGTTATTTTTGAGAGGGTTCCTCTCTTGTGCTTCAAGATTCCGATGGCCCTGGATTTATTGAGTATCGGCCAGAGCTGTCTGGCGGTATGACATTGGTCTAGATGTTGCCATCGATGATTGGCTACTTTCTCGTCATCAATTTGAATGAGGTACTTAACATAAGACGTTGGCGCTTCGATGTCGGTGATGCTTATGCTATCTGTACCAGAGGAGCCTTGTCGTCTAGTTCGTCGGCTGCACAATTCCCCGGTATGTCACAGTGACCTGGTACCCAGCAAAGGGTGGGGTTGTACTGACCAGCTATCTCGTTAAGAGATATGCGACAGTCTTTCACTGCCTTAGATCTCGTAGTGCTGGATGCGAGGGATTTGATGGCTGCCTGACTGTCGACATAAATAACAATATCAGGTGTTGATAGTGTGCTAGCCGCCAGCCAGTCAACAGCTTTGCGAGCTGCGGTGATTTCGGCTTGAAAAACGCTGCAGTAGTCTGGAAGGTTAAAGGAGAGGTGTATGTCCAGATCTTCCGAGAAAATTCCGGCACCGACTCCGTCCTTGGTTTTGGACCCGTCCGTGAAGATTGACAGCGATTCGTTGTAAAGGACATTGCGTTGCGTCCACTCACTTCTGTCCGGTATCGAGTGCGTGTAGCCCTTCTGAAAATCATATTCAGTGGGCAGATGGTCAGTGGAATTGGGAAGATGACGGTGCATCGAAAGTATATTGGCATGTCCCGTGTGTTGCTCTTTCCACTCCGAGGATACCTCTAGACAGATTGACGAACGAAAACATCTAAAAGCTCGCGTTGCAGCCACTCTAGCAGCAGGGAGCTAGAGTGAGCTACAGTCAGTTCGCACGAAGATGAGCGTACGATGTCACAGGCGCAACTACATGAACGCGCTGATTACAGAAGCAGAAAAAGATGCACGGAGGTGCGACCGCCTACAGAATCACCAAAGAGCTGACAAATGCTCGCAGCTCCAGCCAAACCCCAGTAAAAAGCCTAGACAGTTCCTTGCTCACTTCCGATGAGAACCAGCTCAAGATGTGGAGGAGCATTTTGCTACGGATTCGAACCATGTATTCGCTAGCCATATGCTCCCGAATCAGACCATCGGCTTAGCTTTTGCTTACACTTATAGAAAGAGCTTTCGTCAGAATGATCGTCAAGCTTCCTAAGAAAGGAAATTTAATGGAGTGCGGACTCTGGAAGGGTATCTGCGTGCTGCCTACTGTAGCTAAGAGAAATAGCTAAAATCCTCCTGGAGTGAATCAAACAACATCTCGAAGAAACACCCGATGTCGAACAAGCAGGTTTCCGCTCTGGATCCTCCTGTGCCGACCATATCAACACCCTGCGGATTATCATCGAACAGTGCGTTGAATATCGATCGGCACTCCACCTGCTGTTCATCGATTTTGAGAAGGCGTTCGATAGTGTCAACAGGGAGTTTATTTGGCCTAACGCAGTAGAGGTATTCCCGATAAACTAATTGCTATTATCAAAGCAACAAATGTCACGTTCTGCACAGGGGAAGGTTGTCTGAGGAATTTGAGATCCAAAGTGGGGTAAGCCAAGGCTGTATCCTTTCACCAATATTATTCCTATTGGTGATTACCGATGTGTTTCATCCAGCTTTGTCGACGGGAAACGGAGGAATTCGATGGACTCTTACATCTCAACTGAAACATCTTGACTACGCTGACGATGTATGCTCACTCTCCCACCGAATTATGGACCTCCACCAAATGACAGCAGATGTGGAGAGGGAGGCAGGTGTCGTCGGGCTGAAAATTAATACGGCAAAAAATAAAATTATCAGTCTTGGAACAAACTCATCGGCTCAAATATGCATTATTGGACAACCGGTAGAGAGAGTAGAGGATTTCCAGTATCTTGGGAGTATTGTCTCGACCGATGGTGGAACCGAACTGGATATAGCCAACAGGATCGCCAAAGCAAAGTCCGTGTTTGGAATGTTGCCTAAAATATGGCGAAGCAATGCAATCAGTTTGAACACCAAGCTAAGACTGTTCCGCTCCAACGTTGAATCCAATTGGATGTATATGGATGTAGCACGTGGAGAATGACCACTACTATCACCAGAAAGCTGCAAACGTTCGTCATTAGGTGCCTGTGCAATATCTTAAGGATTTTCTGGCCCAATCGTTTCTCTAACGAACACCTCCACCAGAGCACGGGTCAGGAACCAATAGGCATAACCAATCAACGATCGAAGTGGCAGTGGATTGGTCACACGTTCCGAAAAGGGAACAGTACCATAGTTAACCATGCTATGCAATGAAACCTGTTAACCCAGGACGGCGGAATACCTGGTGGTCCGAGGAGAACATGGCGCAGAACCGTCGAGAAAGAGGCACGGCAGTTGGGGAAAAGTTGGGGAGATCTCGAACAAATTGCCAGAAACCGTACACGCTATCGCGATAGCGTAGTAGAGGTCCTAGGACCCACAAGGGATACAGGACACAAGTAAGTAAATAAGCAGTTATTTCCGATGAAAACCAACTTAGAAGTTGGAATGCTGTCAGTACAGAATCGATTCATGAATCTATGATCCAACTGGGTGTGGAAGAGTTTATTACCAACTGGATATTGACAATGCTAGTAACTAGAATCATTCAATCGACTCTCGGTAACAGCAGTTCCACCATATCTGTTGTTGGAGGAACTCCTCAAGGTGGGGTCTTGTCTCCTCTTCTATGGCTTATGGTTATCAATAAAATTTTGTGTGGACTTGATAGGGATGGAGTTAAGGTTGTCGCGTATGCGAATGACGTGGTTATACTTGTATCGGGGATGTTTCCATCCGTAATCAGTAAGATTATGGAAGGAGCCTTGGGCAAGATTGGCTCATGGGCCACTGGATGTGGACTCAGCGTCAACCCAAGCAAAACTGAACTAATGCTCTTTACCACTAAAACCAAAATACCGACCTTCACGCTTCCACGGCTAAATAATCATCTATTCTCTCTATTCTCCAGTGCCAAGTACCTAGGTGTGGTACTTGATCCAAAACAAAGCCGGAAGCTTAATATTGAGCAGCGGGTAAAGAAAGCCTGTGGGGCTTTCTATGCATGCAGCAAGACCTTTGGTAAGAAGTGGGGACTTCGCCCGAAGATGGTCTTATGGATGTACACTGCCGTGGTGCACCCCATTCCCTCTATCGATCGCTAGTCTGGTGGCCTGAGTTAAGGAGAGCTTATAACATCAAACTTATCAACAGAGTACAAAGAACTTCGGCTATTGGCGCAACGGGAGTCATGAGAACATGTCCACCCGAAGCCTTGAACGTTATCCTGCACCTTTTACCACTCGATCTTCATATTATGCATCTACCATCATGTAGTGCGGTCAGGCTAAGGGAAACAGGATGCTGGTGCACCAATTCTTATGGTCACAGTATCCTGAATCTGCAACAGTATCCTGAATCTGGCAGCTAATCTGGCCGACTATATAACTCCCACAGTGAACTTTAGAAATGACGTCACGGTCAGATTCCCAACCAGGGCGGAATGGGAAACTGGCGAACTGACAAATTAGTTCGAAACAATAATCTTTACCGACGGTTCAAAAATGGACTGGGGGGTAGGGGCGGGGATATTCTCTGACTTCCTCAATATTTCCAGGTGTCACCGGATTCCTAATTCGTACAGTGTCTTCCAGGCGGAAGTTTTTGCTGAACGTGAGGTCTGCCCCCTACTTCAGCAAACCTCAACATCCTTATTGACAGCCAAGCTGCTATCAAGGCTATAGTATCTGCCACTACATCCTCGAGGCTAGTAGAACAGTTCGAAAATGAACACGCCTCGCTAGGTCATCGGTTAAGGATCAGTCTCCTTTGGGTTCCGGGTTACAGCAACATTGAAGGAAATGGGCGAGCTGATGAACTCGCGAGGCAGGGATCTGCCCTTGATGTTTCCCTAGCAAAGGCGGTGAACGCCCGGTTGGGGGTCCTTAAGGGAGGCATCTTCACGCATTATCTGCTAAAGGCTGATAGTAGATGGCAGGGGGTGCGGAACTGTGTCATCTCCAGGCAGATGTGGCCCAAATACTCCCGGAAAAGAACGCAAGATCTGCTAAACAGAAACCATGCAGATATCGCAAGAGTTTTGGCAGTTAGTACTGGCTCTTGGCCCATCGGGGTTCATGCGGCCAGAATAGGCATTCCTTTTGATGTTCACTGTCGCACCTGCAATACTGCTAACGAGAAAGAAACTATCTTACAATTCCTTTGTAAGTGTTCGGCTCTAGGCAAGGCCAGACAGCTCACATTGCGTAAACCCTTTTTTGACAACCTGATAGAATTAGCGGATAAGCATTGGGGACATTATCAGTTTCCTCAATGCAACGGGGTGGATTTGAATAATCTTTACTCTTTCTCCCTTTCCCTACAAGCCACGCCCGTTTTACATCCGTTTAGGTCACTTGAGTTTGTGGTATTAAAATGGCACTTTTTGTGCTAATTATGTATCTGCATGGTTTGCTGTTACAACCGCTTCTACCTACCTACCTATGTACCTACCTGGAATGCTGTCAACCCCGCGATGCCAGTGATGATGTCCTAGTCGTATTCCCTATAGCTCCAGTTTGACGTCAACGAAATATGCATGACGGTAAGATAAAAGCTTATATTTGGCCGAAGAAAATCGTCCTGTCATAATTAATTTTAATAAAAGGATGATATTATTAAAATTTCAAGGATTACTTCTGCCTCAAATCTATCAAACAATCGAATTACGGTCTTCTACTTGCAAAGTGTACAAAAAGATGCTCACACTAGGAAGTCTTTTAGAAAGGATCATGTTGGATAAAGGTCCCCAAATCCCTTCCTGAGCATCCGAGGTCGTTTGCACTTCTATGCACCGAACATGATGAAAGATGTTACGCACAAAGATGAAGTCAAGAGCTTCGTAAGCATGTTTTGAGACATATTTCAAAACGAGGTATACCCAAGTACTTATATTTATTTGTTTGTCCCACAAATTCAAATTCGAATCAGATATTACAGCAACATCGAAGCTGTCTGTCTTCGTCAGGAACTTTGAAAAACGCTCTTCGTTGGATTGACGGCAGTGCTATAGGTAAAACCGATGCAAATCTAATTGAAACCGACATGCTGCACATCCTTGTCCTGGTTTTAGAGCCGTCTCGGATACCTGTAGTAAAAACGCATCCCTAAGCTTCATTCACCAATAATCGCATATGTTTACCGAAATACACCATAATTGCGAAAGCTTTATCATCAGAAACTTTTTCATGAAATCCTCGACTTCCACATGAACAACTTAAGTGGCAGTTTTTTCAAAAAATAAAAATGCGATCCATCAACAGCAGTCCTTTCTTGTAATCGCTGCGCATACTCATGTAGTATCTAACGAAACGAAATTTTAATTAAAATCCTTTCCTTCGCCGGAAAATGACAAGAAAATCCTCTCAACCATGTTCGTCCCTAAGCTCCAACATGCAGTTTTTCGAGTCACAATTGCATCACCACCACTTAGGTTGTACAAACCACCTTCAAGTCATAAATTTCTACTAAAAAAAGATTAACGTCAGAGCTTCGCCAATTAATGTTACCGCCAACAAGAGAGCGAGTGTGTGCGGGGCATCTCCAACGATATCCTGCCACGAGGACAACGAGACAACGCCGACGACAACCCACCATTTAAACTTAATTATCGAAATTAAATCCTTCGCCTCGAACTCATAAATCCTCTTCGTAAAGCGAAAGACAATTATGTCAACAAGGATTTAAGTCCTTCGCCAGGGTGCGGCAGGAGCCAGAGGATAACATTTTTTCTCCTGACTACAAGTCGCTGTGGAATGTTCTTCTTCTACGTAGCACTAAAAGTTATCTCTTTTTTTTTTTAAGGACATGAGGTATAATCCATAAGACATGTGTATATCGGGGATATCCGGACAAGGACTCATTAAGTGCAATTGGTTTTCGGTCCGAGACCATGTGCATGAAGAAAAATGCGCATCTTTCTAGACAAAACCATCCGATAGTGTGGGTGTGGGAGAAAAAGCAAAACAGAAAGTATATTCGTTATCCTTTTTACGTGAGCCACTGTGGGGGAAGAGAGAAACTATGATGCAGCAAGAAAAATGGTGAGAAAACTTTGAGAATCCTTTTATTTTATCCGGGGCAAAACAATATTGTTGTTCATCTGTGGTCCATTGGACAAAGGATAACGGATACGAGTATAAGTGACTACGAATGGCGTGAATGTATGTCCTGATGCAGCTGCAATGGTCATCAGGCGTGGATCTGTACAAAAAGTAATTAGGACTTTGAAAAATTAAATAGCCGCTGTTGGTAAATGGTCTGAGCTGTTTATGGGACTTGAATGAGGGATATACATATATATGCAGAGGGTGGTAGGATACTTACAAATTGGAGTTTGTAGATTGCTAAGAGTTTCTGCGTCCAAGAACTACATAAAATTATAGGATGAGTTGTTTAATTTGGAATTACTCAAAAATAGGGAATATTGTTGAGAGGCTGTTAAGGCTGTTCGAACTAGCTGCTGAGGAACTATTGTATTTCTTGGTTTATTGGTTCGATGATTGGCTTTTTAAGGTTGGCCCTCCAGGTTGGGGGTTGTGCCGTCGGACTAACTTTCCTACCACGTAGTTATGAAGCAACCAATAGCCCCGGATAAGGACGATTTAACTGTTGACGACTCTGGCAAATGGAAATAGGACAACGATCTTGGTGTCTGCAGGTCCTAGACTGCTACAAAGCAGATATCACCGCCATCCAAGAGTGCTATGGGATGGGCCGGGTAAAAGGAGGATGAAAAACTACGATATCTACTACAGCTTCTCTCTGGACCAGGTGGACCCATGGCTGGCCATAGAAGCTGCCTTCTTCTAAGCCACGTTCCCCTGAGTTGGGGACAAAATACAAATATTTGGCGCAACAACTCTTTAAAGCGCCAGGGCCTAGCTTCTCGCAACCACTCATGTTGTGTGCGTTATATTTTTTCACACGAATGGAAGGGACCTACAGTTGTAATGCCGAATCCGAATGGCGATTTGGGAAGCTTTTTCGTGACAACAATACTCTCGGACGTTTGTCAGACGCTCGCGAGAGGTGGGACCGTGGTGGGACTTTTTGGTATTTTCTGGGACTCGAACTTGGAACCTCATGCGTAGTGATCCGACACACTAACCACTTACGCCAAGTTGTCGCACTAATTTTTCCCGAAATAAAATTTAAACTATACAAAAAGAAATCGGCCGCGCACGCAAAAGGGTAAAATCGAAAAGTGACAGATAGCCACAGATAATCGGAAGAGGATCGGGAAAGTGTAACAACGGCAGCCTGTTGGATGCTGCTCTCCCGGTTGCTCAGCTGGGGGGTGGGTTTATTTCGCGTAGCGGGTCTGGAATGGGTTTTGCTTTTGTGACACACGATACAACAAAAGTGGGCGCCACTAGATTTTGCTGGAATCTAGAAACCTTTTTGGGGAAACCTGAAATTCTGCCAAGCCAAAAAGAATAAAAAGGAAAAAAAAAACGAACGTGCGTATAATGGCTCTTTTGGAGCACGGCCAATTTATTGGAGATTAGAAAAAAAGAAAAGCAAAAAAAGATTTAACTCCGGATAGTACAAAAGTAAAGGTAAACAGCCGTTGGGGTGGCCCGCTATCACCGGTCCCGAACAACAGAAAAATGAACGTAGCTAACGGTCGCGTGTCCCGCTTTCACCGGGAAATGAACGGAATGAAACCCTACCGGGATTTATCGCACATAGAATAACTCTTCACTATTCGCACCGAGAATCTTAGTAAAACAAATATGCTACTTATCTATTTTTCCCTGAGTTGGTATTCGGCTTTCTACTCCTGGTCTCCAGAATATGGTGTCCCTCGATACTTCCTATTGCTCCCTTCCTTCTTCCTCTCTTGTTCCTTCCTCGCTTTAGTATGTATATTTTGTAGTCCCCTTCCGGACTCGATCACTCAAAAAATATAAGTCACCTCGCTACTTAGCTCACTTCTAAACAAAAAAACTCCTCAAAACACTAGCGCTTGTTTGCTCTCACTCGCAGCTAACCAAGAAGTGCTGAACTTCCCTCAGTACTTTGTTCAACCGACCAAGAGCCTCTCTCTCAAAAAATTGGCTTACCGCTTATTCAGCCATTACAGCCCAAGGACGGCCTTATGTGCAGTACTCCGCTCTTTTGCTGAAGCATGCAACCGTTCCTTGAACGCCGCTATCTAGCAGCTCTTTCCACTCTTCCAATGCTCTCTCTCTCTGAAATCGCCCCAACAACTGGCAGTTCAGAGGGTCGGGTTATGCGTTTCCTGAGTTCGCTCGTTACCCTGGTGCCACATCCACAGTAAGCGCTTGCAATTGAGGGGCTAGTGAACGCAAAATGAAATAACCAAACAGTATCGCGGGAAATAGAAAATCGACGAAGGAACATGAGAAGAAAAGGAAATTTGTCAAACAACGCTTGGCGTTGGACCTAGCGTGGAAGAAACGAGGTTATTGAATCTAAAATGTAGATGTGTCAAACAACGCCTTGCGTCGGACACTCGTGAGGAGGAAGAAACCTGAGTACCAACTCGTATTCCTATTATTACGTTATTAGATCCGCGAACCCTAGTTATCCCGGTGGAGTTTCACGCAGATCTGGGGAAAGGGACTAGCCGATGACGTGCCACCCCATACAAAAGGTCATGGGTTAGGTTGGGCTCTCGGCCATTGTTGGTGCTGGTCGTCTGATGTTTGGCCTGGTGTTGTGTTGAATGTTCGTATTTGTGTTGTAGTTCGTTGATAATGTTGTGTGTTTAGTGTTACTGGACCATCTCGTCCCCTTCTCCCTCTGGTATGGGTTCTTCGTGGTTGGTCTTCTCGTGCTTGTCTCCTTCATCATGCGTTCTCGCTGGCGGGCGGTCCACCCACATCAGAGTGTTGCCAACGGTCCGTTGGGCTCTGGTTCCGGGAGTACCTGCTTTGTTATCCCCTCGGAGCAGTTGGAAAAGTGTAAGCACTGAACTGGAAACCAGTTCAGGAACGCTTAACGATCCCATCGCTCTTCGAAGATAACGGAGGAAAGAGAAAGGTAAGGCCAAAAAGGAACGAGGTGAGAGAAAAGGAGGGACGGAGGGGATCAGGAATTTTGCAACAAAGTTGGACGCAACAAATCCCACCCTTACCTCCAAAGAGGTGAAGCAGGCTTTTCGAAAGAAAGGCGCCCACCCTGAGTTGGGGACGCTCTCTGCAAATGGATCTGCAGAGGATTTCAGACCCATCAGCTTATCCTCTTTCCTCTTAAAGACGTTGGAACATATCTTAGACACACACATACGAAATTCCCTAGATTAACCCTTTCTATCTAAATCTCAGCATTCTTACACTAAGAGGCGCTCTACAGAGATGGCGGTCCATGAAGTTGTGCGAACGATAGAAAATACTACACTACCCAACAAATAATAGTTAGCTACATTCTTTGATGTTGAAGGCGCTTTAAATAACGTCAGCACGGAATCGATTGAGGATGCTCTCATCCAACTGAGTGTGGAAGATTTTATTAGTAGGTGGATACTGGCTATGCTCAAAACTAAAATCATTCCATCGACCCTCGGTAACAGGAGTTCCACCGTATTTATCGTAAGAGGACCTCCTCAGGATGGGGTCATATCACCTCTTCTTTGGCTTATGGTAATCAACCAAATCCTGAGTAGACTTGACAAAGCTGGAGTCAAGGTTGTCGCGTGTGCGGATGATGGAGTTATATTGGTATCTCAGGGACGTTTCCCTCAGTAATCACTGAGATTACGGAAGGTGCCTAGGACATGATTGGCAAATGGGCCACTGGATGTGGACTTAGCGTCAATTCAAGCAAAGCTAACCTAATGCTCTTTACCACTAAAACCAAAATACCGACTTTCACGCCTCTACGGCTAAACAACCAACTACTTTCCTTATGCTCTAGTGCCAAGTACATACGAGTAGGTGTGGTACTTGATCCAAAGCTAAGCTGGAAGCTTAACATTGAGGACCTGGTAAAGAAAACTTGCATGGCTTTCTATGCTTGCAGCAAAACCTTCGGTAAGATGTGGGGACTTTGCCCGAAGATGGTCATATGGACGTACATTGCTGTGGCGCGTCCTATACTTTCCTATGGTTCGGTAGTATGGTGGCCTGCCTTAAGGAAACTATACAACATCAAACTTATCACCAGACTGCAAAGATCTGCGGCGCTAGGCGCTACGGGAGCCTTGAATATAATACTCCACTTTATACCACTCGATCTTCATATCATGTACTTATCATCATGTAGTGCGGCGAGACTAAGAGAAACAGGATGCTGGTGTTCCAAAGCTTATGATCACAACATCATCCTGAATCTGCTACCAGGGGATCTGGTAGCTAATATAAACAATCATATATCACCCAGAGTGAACTTCAGAAATATCGTCACGGTCAGATTCCCAACCAGGGCGGAATGGGAAATATCGCCTATTGAGTGACAAACGAGTTCGAAACAACAATCTTCATTGACTATTTAAAAATTGACTCTGGGGTAGGGGCAGGAAAATTCTCCGATTCCCTCATAATTTCCATATTTTACCGACATCTTGACTCGTGCAGCGTCTTCCAGGCGATAGTTCTTGCTGTACATGAGGCTTGTCGCCTACTCGAGCAAACTTCTACACCCCTTAACACCATAGCCATTATGATTGATTGACAGCCAGGCTGCTATCAAGGCTCTTGTATCCGCCACTACAACCTCGAAGCTGGTAGAACAGTTTAAAGAAGGTCTTCGGTTCAGGATCAGTCTCCTTTGAGTGCCGGGTCACAGAAATATTGAGGGAAATGAGTGAGCTGTTGAACTGGAAAGGTGGAGATCTGCCCTTGATGGTTCCTTTGCAGAGGTGAACGCCCCGTTGGGGGCCCTTAAAGGTAGAATCTTTGCGCAAGCTAAACAGCTATTAAATGCTGATAGTAGATGTCAGGGTGTGCGGAACTGTGTCATTTCCATGGCGGATCGACGCTGACGATTTATGCAATCTCTCATAGAAATATGGACCTCCACCAAATGACAGCAGATGTGAAGAGAGAGGCAGGCGTCATCGGGCTGAAAATTAATACGCCAAAAACTAAAATGATCAGTCTTGGAATATGCTCATCGGCTCAAATATGCATTGCTGAACAACCGGTAGAGAGAGCAGATAATTTCCAGTATCTTGAAAGTGTTGTCTCAATCGATTGTGGAACCGAACTGGATATAGCCAACAGGATAGCCAAAACAAAGTCTGCGTTTGAGATGTTGTCCAAAATATGGCGATGCAATACAATCAGTTTAAACACCAAGCTAAGATTGTTTTACTCCAATGTTGAATCCGTGCTGTTATATGGATGCATCACTTGGAGAGTGACCACTACTATAACCAGGAACCTGCAAACGTTCGTTAATAGGTACCTGTGCAAAATCTTAAGGATTTTATGGCCCAATCGTATCTCTAGCGAACACCTTTACGAGAAAATAGGTCAGGAACCAATAGGCACAACCATCCAACGACGGAAGTGGCAGTGGATTGGTCACACCTTCCAAAAGGGTGACAGTTAGCGAACCATGCTATGCAATTGAACCCCTTAAATCCGAGGAGAACATGGCGCAGAACAGTTGAGAAGGAAGCACGGCAGTTGGGGAAAGTTGGAGAGAGCTTAGACACACTGCCAGAACCGTACACGATGGCGCGTAGGCATAGTAAAGGCCCTAGGACTCCCAAGGGGATAAAGGACATAAGCACGTCACTCGTCACTTCAGGCCTTGGAAGCCAATACTAAACAGATTATTAGTGAGATAGAGCTCCAATTGATCGTAAGAGTGGCCCGATATTGGACCACTAGGATGCGCTGCGTCAAAAACAGCCGGGAAGCCATATGCCTGATGTTGTGCTCAAAACATGATTTCATGAACCGTTCTTCATAATGTGCAACAATTTTTTATTTAAACTCAAATCCTGTTATTATTATTTAAAAAAAAGTTCTATAGCAATTTACAAAAAAGCCCTTAAGCAGCCCGGGATACCAGCATGCACGATTCGGAATCCTGAATAATCGATGCCAAGAATACGCCTACGTTCTAGTCCTCACTCAGCACACTGCGACCAATCTCTCCCTGGGACTGACATTAGGTATTACTTCGCGATATTGGTTAGCAAGGCATGCTATGCTTCTTATGTCAGCTGCTTCTGATGCTTCTGCTGCTTCTGTAGCTCTTCTTAGCCTTTCTATTCTCCGCATCTTTGGATTATCGGTATTAGTTTGTATGTCCATCTGCCTTTCGCATTTCGCTGCACTTTCTTCAATTTATACAACCTTGATATCAGTGGCATCATATTACATGTTGAATTTATACATTTTTTAATTGATAAGAAAGTTGATATCGCTTTAGTAACCGAGACGTGGCTAAAATCAGATACCAAACTCTCCACTGCCGATTTCAAATGCTACCGGGCAGATAGAAACGATAGAAGGGGTGGAGGCGTTGCTATTCTAATTCGGAGATCGATTCAACATTTCCTTTTACCAATCGTTCATACTCGCTATGTAGAAAACCTAGGTATAGAGGTAAGATTGAATAATGGTAGGGCAATCAAAATTTGTTGTGTCTATTTTCCTGGTGGTAATTCATCTGCTGAAAAAAGACAACATTTGAACACTGATTTATGGAAATTGTCTTCTTAAATGAAGACTATGTCATCGGAGGTGACTTAAACTGTAGAAATAGAGACTGGGGGTGCAATAGAGCAAATGCGTGTGGTGTGTTCCCGTTTTCTGTATTGTTTCTGTCTAGTCCTACATATATTCAATCTGGTTCTACACTCCCCATCTCCCATCTACACTCGACATTTTTATAACAAATTCACCTAGTTTACTCTCTCAGCCGGTTGCGTTAAATGAACTTAGTTCTGACCATAACCCAGTATTCTGTCGAATTCCTAAATCGGGTAAAAAAACAGTGCAATATGTTCTAGACTTCAAACACGCAAACTGGGCACAATTTCGTTCAGAAATGAAGTCGAGACTCAGAAACATTTCAACAGACCTAGATAATGTTTCCACTAATGAACACATTGATAGTCTTGTTGAAGTTTTTTCGGAACATAGGTATACATAGTTCGGTCGACTTAAGTGTCCCGAAAACAGTGAGGAATAATACTTTTACCAAGATCCCAAATCGTGTTCTTGAATTCATACGTATTAGAAATTCTCTAAAGAGACAATGGCAAAGGTATCGTCTGCCATTCCTTCGCAACCAGATGAGGTATCTAAATAAACTCATTTCTACAGAAATTGAAAGACACAGGAACGACGAATGGAATAGGAAACTAAGCTTATTAGACAAAAATTCAAAGCCATTCTGGAATGTAGTTAGGATTGTTAAGAGTAAGAATAGGAAAATTCCTAGTCTACAAAGCTCTGGTAACGTTTTTCACACGGACATCAACAAGGCCGACATTTTTGGTTCAACCTTTATCAAGAACCACGCTGTATCCCAGCACCTTGGCGATGCAAACACCAACGCTTTAGTTAATGAAGCCTATGATAGACTTTATTGCCAAGGCTGTGACCTATCCCCAGATGAGTACGTATCTCGAATGGAAATCGTGGATGTGCTGAAAAGTTTGCGACTGAGGAAGTCAGACGGTCTTGATGGCATTAAAAATCTATATCTCAAGCAATTGCCAAAATCAGGGACACGATTGTTGACTTTTCTGGTAAATGCATGCCTTAAGCTTCAATACTTTCCGAATGCCTGAAAAATTGCGAAAGTGGTACCGATTTTGAAGGTTGGGAAGCAAATTCAAAATCCAGATAGCTACAGACCAATAAGTCTACTTAGTTGCCTCAGCAAAGTTTACGAAAAAGTAATTAAAAAGAAACTTATGACATTTATTATTGACAGACGTATCTTCCCTGATGAGCAATTTGGGTTTAGGGGTCATCACAGCACGTCTCATCAAGTCCTCAGAATATACCAGCATGTCAAAAGGAACCGTGCGTTAGGCAAATCCATGGGTTTAGTTTTGCTCGATATCGAGAAAGCTTTTGATTCCGTTCGGTAGAATGGGATTGTGTACAAAATGATTGACTTCGGTTTTCCCCTGTATCTAGTCAAAACCATACAAAGTTTTTTGACTAATAGACGTTTTAGAGTTTACGTCAATGGCAAAGCATCATCTTTACAGCACGTTTACGCAGGGGTGCCCCAGGGTTTAGTCCTCGGTCCAGTGCTTTACAATATTTACACCTCTGATTTTCCAAGGCTCCCAGCATGCGAAACAGCTATTTACGCTGATGACACAGGCATATTTTCATCGCATGAGTTTAGTCTTAATATTGAGACTAACCTGCAAAATGCGATTAGAATATTAGTTGATTATATTAGCAAGTGGAAAATCAAGCTTAATGCCGAAAAAGTGCAATCAATCTTTTTCAGCCGAAAAAGAAAGAGTTGCTATCTGCCCAATAATCCGCTTAACGTGTGTGGTGTAAAGAGTCGATTGGAAACCAAGTGTTAAGTATCTGGGAATTTACCTAGATGAAAAACTGACTTTCAGATAACACATTTCCAACACAATTAATAAAGTGAATATTGCTACCAAGATGCTTTATCCATTTATAAACAGGAATTGAATGCTAAGTAACTTAAACCAAATCATACTATAATCCATAAAGTAGTATTTCAAGCCATACTACTTTATGGATGCCAAGTGTGGGGAGGCTGTGCATTATGTCATAAAAGGAAATTACAAGTGTCGCAAAACAAATTGTTGAAAATGATGCTTAACCTACGCAGATACCATTCTATCTCAGATCTTCATTTCCGAGCCAATGTTAAGTTGATCTCCGATAGAATCATTAAGCTGACAGACAAATTTTTACTAAACTGTATTTTTTCAGATAATCCTCTTATAAACCAATTAAATGTTTGAACATATTTTTTCTCTTGTCTCTGTCCACATAATTATTTGTTTACTTACTTCTTCATTCTATTATATATTTTTTTGTTTTTTTTAGTTATATGTTTATTCATAATTAATTTATTTATAAATTTGTTTGTTTATATATTTACGTATTCGTTCATTTTTTTTTGTATGTATTTACTTATTTATTTATTTACTTATTTATGTACCTGTTAATTTATTTTTCTGTTAAATTGTGCTTTTATCTTACTATATATATATTTTTTTTTTATAATTTGCGCGCACTCAAAGGGTTATGAATACCTTTAACATGTTTACACACATTTATATTTATACATTTATTTATTATTTATTTGTTTATATTGTTTAGTTATTTAGTTACACGTTGTTAGAATAATATTTTATTTATTTATCTATTTATTATTATTATTTACTTATTTATTTATTTTTATTTTTTTTTTATATTGGAGGTTTTTCGTAGTTTCCTTCAGAGTAATTTATTTCTTTTTCTCTTTAGTACTAAAGTCCTAAAAGATAATGTTTCAGTAGAAAGATACAAAATTAGTTATCGAATCTCTGTATGTAAATTGTGTGGCAACAACGTTAATGTAAATTTAGTACGAAAATAAAATATATGTAATACAATGTAAAATGTATGCTGCAGTACGACACCATATCTCCGAACATCGGCATGGGTTTGTGAGCGGAAGGTCCACCACAACGAATTTCATAATTTTTACGGATTATTGCCTTCATACTTACTTACTACTAAAAACCCAAACAGCATCTACTCGCATTTGGATGCGGATTCGTCATTAGAGGCAAACTAAGGCAACAAGTCTTAAGTTTGCGGCATGCAAATGAACGCCTCATGACAATTTAGCCGGATGAGGCTAAATTCGCCAACATTAGCCTCACATGCGCTCATGCCCCCACAGAGAAGAACGATGGCGACAAAAGATGACTTCTACGAGCTCATCGACCAAACCTATGAGCAGTGCACTAGCCATGACGTTAAAATTGTCCTGGACCAATAAAATGCAATTGTGGTGGGTACCAGGTCATATAGGCGTTGACGGCAACGAAATTGCAGATCTGCTAGCCAGAAAAGGCTCCTCTGAGTTGTTCCCTGGACCTGAACCCTTTTGGGGAATATCTGATTCTGCTTTTAAATATACCCTAAACAGTTGGGAACGCAATATGTCCATTTCGCACTGGAATAACTCCCAAGGTCTAAGACAAGCTAAACGAGCTATCCAACCCTTCCAAAAAAAGACAGTTGATATCCTTAAATACAGCGGAAATGACTTAAGAATGCTTGTGAGCTTCCTTACCGGTAACTGTCAATTACTCTACTACCTCAACAAAATGAGAATCTCGGAGGATATCATCTGCACCTCTACATAGAAGAGGACGAAATCGCAGAACACATACTATGTGAGTGTGCAGCTCTGTATAGAATAAATATTAGGAACTTCTCCGCAGCCGTAATAATCGCTTTCATAAAGAGAGTAGAAGTACTGCTGTCATAAAAGTTGACCCCTGGTGCAATAGATGGGGTGACCACAAACTTGTAAAAAAAATAAAAAGATAATGGCTACGAGACGAAAGTTGGCTTGAAAGAAATACTCCAGACCGAAGAGTTTTCCATTGCAACTCATGCATCAGGTGAAGCGTTGAAAAATCTGTTAACTTAAGGCAATTATTATTATTGAGCTAAGCTTCACCTTGAACTACAGAGCGGCACAAAGTAGGTAAAAAAAAAACTCGAAGATTGGTCACCGTCCCATCGAAGGTAGACCATTTTTATAATATATCCTCCTACGAAGTCAATAAGTGGCCTACGAACGCTTAATTAAATCATCAGGAGTTTTGACCTTCTTGGAACAGGGAAGCATCCACGCTGTATACAAACTCCCAAAAAAAGAAAACAATCCTCTCAATATTCCAGACACAATCCAATAACAACCGGTCTAGACATAGGTACACGGTTTGTCACGTCTCAGTTCTCCGACACGATATCTTTCATAATTTTTCTCCACCTTAATTGCGAGCCCTTATACCTTGACACCTACCGTGTTGGTTTAATTTGGAAAATTGCATCCATCTTCCCAGACACATAGCACAACACTGCGTGGGTGGGGAATTTGAGTTCTCGTTTTTCATTCTCACACAGATGACATCTCACAAATGTGACACCGCCCATGTGGCATAAGACCAACAGGACGACGACGCCAATGCCGCCAACACTGGGTGGCATGAAAAACGGACGAGGACGAGAATAAATTTTCGGCATTTTGACATTTCATTTAATAAACGAACAACAACGGCGCGGCGCCACACCGTTACAAGGAAATGCTGTAAGTTTGGTCCTTTAGGACTGCAATTGCAGACAAGGAGTATAAAAACTTAGGTATCCCTAGAATCGGAGTATAGTATCGGGTCGTATCGTTGCAAAAATATCTCACGTAATGCCGACGCAGAACTGTATGGCGTTGCACATGGAGGACGTCTCTGATTGGGTAAAAGGGTGGAAACTATCACACAATTTCTGAATGCTTTGGTGGTACTCGTACGTGTCCTTTCTAACAAATTGCACCCAAGTCAGGGTGAGTGTAGAAAAACAGCGAAGTCGAAATAATACATTTTTTTTTGTAGTATTTTACGATTGTCACCATTAGTCATATTGTTGTGTGGAGTAAATGAGGAAGGATTTGAAAAGGGTGGTTAGGAGAACTGATTGAAGCCCCCAAACCACTATCTGAAGAGGGTTCTCAACTGATGCAGATAATACTCGTTTCCTTGCTTGGGTTAGTCAAACACATCTACAGGAAACTCCCAATAAGAATAGATGGAATAAAGACGCAATGAAAAGAGAATAAAGGTGTAGAAGATAGACAAGGAAGATTTGCCCAACTAAACCCTGCCAGCAGACAAATCCTGTCCGAGCTCGGGTACGGCTCAAGCAAAACGTTAACACACCAAGGCACACCCCAAGGGAGTGTTCTCTCTCTGCTACTTTGGATATAAGCAGTGAATAAGCTACTCACTTCACTAGAAAATAAAGGCTACAAGGTCGTAGCATACGCTGACGACATCGCCATAGCCATTTCAGGTAAACTCCCCCAAACCCTAAGAGATTTAATGAATTCGGCGCTAAATTTAGTAGCTAAATAGACGGACAGCATTGGGCTTAACATAAATCCACCCAAAACTGAACTAGTATTACTTTTTACTAGAAAATACAAAATCCCGATCATAGCTCCACCTAAGCTTAGAAACACGGAACTCAGCTTTACGAACAAAGCAAAATACTTAGGGTTAACCCTTGATATTAAACTTAACTGGAAACAGAACATTCTAGACCGAACCAAGAAAGCAGAAATCACAAACTACACCTGTAAAAAAGGTATATGTTCTAAATGTGGTCTTCAACCAAATATAGTCCACTGGTGGTACCTGGCGGTGGTCAGACCAATCCTGCTTTATGGCGTTCTCGTCTGGTGGCCTCTATAGAAAGACTACAGCGATTAGCATGCAGGTGCATCACAGAGGTTCTCAGGTCCACTCCCACAGCCACCTTAGAAACCCTACCTAACATTTTTCCCGTTGATATCTTTGGGAAAATGGCAGCATCTAAAGTAGCCCTAAGACTTAGAGAATCTCTCCAGTGGCCAAGCTCACCAATCGGCCACATGAAAATTCTACAAAACTCCTATCTCAGAGAAACAGATTACATATCCCATTTATCGATTTCAACATAAAATATAACACCACCATCCCTGACAGAAGTAAAATACATTTGATAAACGTAGTTGTCCGACTTCCGGACCACTGCAGTATTTTTCAAGCGGAAATATCGGCTGTTCATAAAGCAGGGCGCAGACTCTCTATGCACCTGATAGATGGTAAGTCTATCGTCCTTTACATAGACAGTCAGTCAGCGATTAAAGCTCTGGAAACGCTAACAATAAGATCTAAGTTGGTAAACTTGACGCGAATCTCTTACGAGATTGCGGACAGATGCAATATTACTCTGTGCTGGGTCCCGGGACACAGAGACATTCCAGACAATTGTAAAGCTGATGAACTAGCTAAACAAGGCACCGTACTACTTCTAGCTGTCAATAGAGAGGTACTGGCATCCCCAATACAAATGATGAAACTTCGTACGTTCAACGAAGCGCAAGCTATTGTGAACAATAGATGGAGTAATCTAGCTACGTGTGTATCGGCCAGAAAGATCTGGCCTTTACTAGACACAAAGAAAACGAAAAAATTCCTTTCATTAAATAGAAGGGACATAAGCCTCACAGTAGGAATAATCACAGGACACTGTTTGTTAGGTAGACACGCCACTAGAATCGGAGTCCCAGCAAATGATTTCTGTAGAAGGTGCAGAGATGAAGAGGAGGAGGAGAACAGCCCCCACCTCCTCGGTACATGCCCAGCGCCAGCCACCCTGAGAAAAAAACTATTAGGTGAATACTTCTTTGAGGACCTAAGTGGCCTGTCTAACATAGACATTATAAACTTATATAGATTCATAGGGAAATCCAACTAGTTTAATTGAAACTTATATTTTATTGATTGATTATATGGCTTTTAACATTATGAATTTTTTTTTCTTATTTCTCCGAGGGTAGGTGAAAAATCTTCCATAGACACTATGAGAATAGCAAGCGCCAACTAAGTAATAACTTATCGATCAATTTTTTTATCATGAAATAAAAACGTTTGGCGGGTTACTTCCCGCTGAAAGATCCTGCATGTTCCGCAAACTAGACGCGGTTAATCTTTATCTCGCCAAATCGAAAGGTTTCGTAATAGTCTGTAGTCGGCGCAATAAATTGCTCTCATCCAAAATTTGTAGGACTGTATTGTTGACATATCCAATTAGTCGGTTTCTATGCTTTCTCGCGAAGCTTCTAGTTTCAGCTTCGATTGTCGGAATTCCGAGATCACTGTGGATATCGTCGTTTCTAATATACCACGCTTGAACAATTTCTCTTAACACTTTATTTTGAAAAGCTTGTAAAATATTTGCATTTGTCTTCTTGGTACAACCCCAAAGTTGTATACCGTAGGTCCACACCGGCTTTACTTATGTCCTGTATCCGCTTGTGGGTCCTAGGGCCTCTACTACGCCTACGCGCCATCGTGTACGGTTTCTGGCAATGTGTCTGAGTTCTCCCCAACTTTTCCTAACTGCCTTGCCTCCTTCTCGACTGTTCTGCGCCATGTTCTCCTCGGACCGCCAGGTCTTCTGCCATCCTGAGTTAGAGGGTTCAATTGCATACCATGGTTCGCTATGGAACTGTCACCCCTTCGGAAGGTGTAACCAATCCACTGCCACTTCCGTCGTTGGATGGTTGTGCCTATTGGTTCCTAACCCATTCTCTCGTAAGGGTGTTCGCTAGAGATACGATTGGGCCAGAAAGTTCCTAAGATATTCCGCAGGCACCTATTAACGAACGTTTGCAGCTTTCTGGTGATAGTAGTGGTCACTCTCCACGTGCTGCGTTCATATAACAGCACGGATTCAACATTAAAGAACAATCTTAGCTTGGTGTTCAAACTGATGGCATTGCTTCGCCATATTTTGGACAACATCTCCAACGCGAACTTTGCCTTGGCAATCCTGTTGGCTATATCCAGCTCGGTTCCACCAGCGATCGAGAGAATACTCCCAAGATAAGAAATACTCTACTCTCTCTACCGCTTTGAGCCGATGCATTTATTCGAAGACTAATAATTTTAGTTTTTGTCGTATTCATTTTCAGCCCGACGACGCATGCCTCCCTCTCAACATCTGCTATCATTTCGTGGAGGTCTATAATTCTGTGAGAGAGTAAGCATTAATCGTCTGCGTAGTCAAGATGTTTCAGTTGAGATGTAAGAGTCCATCGAATTCCTTCGTTTTCCGTCGACAAAACCGCACATCGCTAATCACCAATACGAATAGTACTGGTGAAAGGATACAGCCTTGTCTTACACCACTTTGGATGTCAACCCTCCTCTGTGCAGAACGTGACATTTGGGCCTTTCATATGTAGCTTTGATAATAGCAATTAGTTTATCGGGAATACCGCCCCTGCGTAAGGTACGCCAAATAAACTCCCTGTTGACACTATCGAACGCCTTCCCAAAATCGATGAACAGTAGGTGCAGTGGCGATCGATATTCAACACACTGTTCGATGATAATCCGCAGGGTGTTGATGTGCCGGCACAGGAGGATCCAGAGCGGAAACCTGCTTGTTCGGCATCGAGTGTGTCTTCGAGATATTGTTTGATTCGCTCCAGGATGATTTTAGCTATTATCTTAGCTACAGCGGGCAGCATGCTGTATACCCAGCATATCCCTCCAGTTTCCGCACACCATTAAATTTCCTTTTTTAGGAAGCTTGACGATCATTCCCCTACCGCCTTGTTGGTATTGAGTGCCTTGATTGCAGTAATGATCTCATCTTTACTGGGAGTCGTGGTGCGTATTCGGGAACTTCTCACCTCGGGCATCTCAGTCTGATTTGGGAGCATATCGCTAGCGAATACACGGTTCAAAACCGGTGCAAAATGCTCTTTCCATCTCTTGAGTTGGTCCTCATCCGAAATGAGCAAAGAACCGTCTAGGTTTCTCAGTGGGTGTTGGCTGGAGCTGCGACCACCTGTCAGCTCTTTGGTGATTCTGAAGACGGTCCTGCTGTCGCACCTCCGTGCAGCTTCTTCTGCTTCTGTAGCCAGAGCGTTGATGTAGTTGCGCTTGTCACGTCGCACGCTACGCTGAACTTCTCTCAACTTCATGCGATATGGGAACTCTAGCTCCCTTCTCCCTGCTGCTGGGGTAGCTGCAACGCGAGCTTTCAGCTGTTTTCGTTCGTCAATCCGTCTCCAGATATCCTCGGAAAGCC
The DNA here is from genome assembly GCA_945910035.1 of Brachypalpus laphriformis. Classification (NCBI taxonomy): domain Eukaryota; kingdom Metazoa; phylum Arthropoda; class Insecta; order Diptera; family Syrphidae; genus Brachypalpus; species Brachypalpus laphriformis. The sequence continues at coordinate 46,115,630 of OX246756.1, forward strand.
ACGCCCTATGTCTTCCCTGTTATCGACCGACAATTCTTTCAGCACCAGATGTAAAAACATTTTTCACAGCACACCAACGTTCTTGGATGGTTGCGGGCATTGAGCTGCTGATTGCTTCCACACCTTGCGAAAGGTGCTCCCTTAATTGTTGGCGCACTGAGGGATCACTAAGTCTATCGATGTTGAACCTGGGCATTTTTGTGTTGTCATGGGATCTTCGAACTGCAGCAGTGCGTAGTTGGAGAGTAGCTATCATAAGATGGTGATCTCATACCATCCCCACATCTGCTCCTCGCCTGTTTCGGATGTCCAGGAGACTACTTCTAAGGCGGCGGCTGATTGCAAAATGGTCAATTTGATTGGAGGTTGCTTGCCTGTCGTTGGAAATGCAGCTGACTTTGTGGGAGGTCTTGTGCTGAAACACGGTGTCACCTATCACAACGCGGTTTGCATTGCAGAAATCGACATACCGTCCGCTGTTGTCATTGCGGCTGCCTAGTCCATGCTTCCTGATTACATGTTTGAACCCTTCGTTGTCCTGCACCAAGGCTTGGCGTATATCCAAATGATTTTTGCAGAATCTGCATGGACGAAGAAGATTAAGAAACCATTCCTCACGTTGGTTTTGCGTGTCCATCTCTCTCCCATAGAAGAAAGCTTCACCTAGGAGCTTTCTATGTGGGTCGGAGCGTTGGTGTCCATTCACCCTACATGTCCTAGCCATCTCAGATGTCCAATACGTAGTTTTTTGACTAGGTCGATGTCGCTGTACAGCTCGTATAGTTCGTCGTTGAATCTTCTCCTTCAAAACCCGTCAATGCAAACGGGACCGAATATCTTACGAAGAATTTTTCTCTCGAAGCGACCAAGGATATCTTCATCCTCTTTTAATAATAGTCCATGTTTCAGCGCCGTAAAGCAGGACTGGGATGATCAGAGTCTCATACCGTGTCTCCTTAGTTGTTCGAGATAGGGCTTTACTATTGAATTGCCCTATAAACCAAAAAAACAGCGATTGACAAGAATTATTCTTCGCTTGATTTCTGCGTTGATGTTGTTTTTAGAGTTCATAGCAGAGCCAAGGTAGACAAAGTCCCTTACTAGCTCGAAGTTATAGCTGCCCACTGTGACGTTCTGTCCACCAGCCTTACCTATGACAAGGCCGTTGTTGTAACACTATCTTATGGCTTTGTCGAATTCAACATGCATTATTTTATTGGCGGTATCTAGAAATCAATGCTTCACTTCAATTACTCTATCATCTCATCGGTGGTGTACGCGAAGGCTTTTTGTGCAGACTCGCAGCAGTTCATTCGTGTAGATTGTAGATATATAAGTAGTAATCCTAGTTTGACTTCTGTGGTACAGCGCATTTTGTCCTCTTCAACTCACCGTGATTTATAGAAATTTTGACTTGAAAATTGCGATTCAGAAAGCCGCAATAAGCTGCAGTCGATAATATTTAAAAAAAATAAATAGTCAATATAAACGAACACAAAACGCAAATTTGAGTGAATTCCAACAAAAAGGATAAGACAGGCTAGGCGGTCACAATAGCGCTTGAAGCAGTTAAAGGCTTTGTCTATCTACGTTCGATATCAGCATTCATTTAGCTTTTTCTTTATGCCAAGCGATCATTTGAGTGGAACGATTAGTTTGTATTGTCTTAATCAACACAGTCCTAATATATGGGGCAGAGGCACGTACCTTATCAAAAGTGAATGGGGATGCCTTGGATAATCCTTTTAACGTTGGCCTCGAGCCACAAATGTTTCATGTTTTATGCGCTCTATTCGATTAAAAATTGGAGTCTTATCTGTAAAACTCACTCACCTTCTGGTTGCCACAACTTCTTCCCCTCCCCACTATTTGGCAAGAGGATAATCGCGTTTCCGGTCAAATGCACATACATTTTTTCTGCGTTTGGAATTCCCGAAACGTATTCGAATTTAATTCGAATCACTAAACTCGGTAGGAGTCTGCTCGTAAATTTTTCCGAAGTGCAAGGATACGGAACGATTTTTCCTGGAAAATGTGATTCTATCCAGGTTGCCTTGAACATCTTGCCTAACTTTTGAAATAAACCCCGAATGGTATCCAGTGTTTTCACGTTTCCCTCAGTTTTATTATTTCAATTCGGAATAAAAACTGACTGCACTCAAGACCGCCAGCTGGCACATGCACGACGCTCCTTGGGCACAAATACGACTGAAACACATAACGTGCATTGATTCCTGGTCCGTGACTTACATGAGGATTTAATCAACCTAATGTAATCGAGTACAGAGAACAAAAAGGATGCTGGGACACGTTTCCATTTTGAAAACTTTTATGACTCATTTCTCTCGAGTACACGAATACGTATGTTTGGAGCGTGAATTAGTTAGAGATCTGCTCTGACATAGAATCAGTTAATTTAACCGAATGGCTCATGTCCTGTGAGACGAGAATTAATTCATCGAGACGCAGCAGAACTCGAATGAAGTCATAAAATTGAATGAGAACCCAAGCCAACTTAGACTTATGGCCAAGACCAAACATTTATCTTATTCGGAGCAGGGGAAATCAACATCCTTCCTCGGAAAATTTGCATTGAACACCATCCAGAAGCCAGAAAGTTTTCATCCTCTATTGCCACAGAGTTTCCATCTCTTCTTCCTCCATCCAACAATTGGCCACAAACAAAGCAACTATCAAGGAAAACCGACGACGACAACGACGATGTGCATTCGATTTAACCAGTTAAGTGAAATAGTCTCTCACCAGATATCCTTATTCTCTCTGTTGGTGCACGCTCATCCTCGCAAGCATATCCTTCCTGCAAAATGGTTTCTTCTTTCATCCTTTATTTGCGATATATTAAGCAATTTTTTGCAGTCATCTCTCTCCTTTGTTGCTGGCCGCCTGCGGATACTCACAACTTGTTCCAGTACCGGTTGCTGCCAGTATCGTATCCTTTCAAAGCATCCAGAAAGTTGAATTGAAAATTCGATTCTTGAAAATTTCTGCCTAGGGACGAGTCCTTTCCTTTTTTTTCCATTTCATTGTTTACATGTCCATTGAAATGCAAATTTTGCTTAACAAAAAAGTATACTTGGCTTCCACACATATACTCGCTGTACACACATCCGGTTAAGGTCCCTTTCTCATTGCAGTTTTTGGTTCATCCACTGATCTGTTTCGATCACAGGGAGCGAGTGAATATTACATTTTCTATTGTGAATCACATCCTGTGTGTGGGTCTTTTGCACATTTTCATTCGGTTATCCTTGTTTGGTTTCAACATCAGCCACAGCAGCAGGGGGAGTACAAGTAATGTGGAACTTTAGCAAATAATGATGAACATACGTAAAAGGGGGTGGATAGAAAGCGGGTGGTGAAAGGATGAATTTAGGTATATCCTGATTTCCGATGGAAAAGTTGTATGTTTTCCGTTCGATTTCAAGAATCGGTATATTGTTATTGGTTTTTCTATTTATTTTTTTCCTCATCCCTCTTCGTCCTTTTTTCCTGGCAGAAAATATTGTTTCTCTCAACGGCTGCTTGAAAAGTAATTTTCATTTGCATTTTCTGCTTGCGGACATTATTCATGTATTTTTTGCAATTCGTGTAGACCGTAGCAAGTCGAATGAGAAAGGGTTGGCACCCGTCTCTGTAATGCTACTGCAGGGGCTTGTAAAACAAACAGAAAAGTCAATTGCATCATTATAAAGTTAAATTAAAAACAAAAAACAAAATGTTTACTTGAATGAACAGAAGTTCGATGAGGATTTCACTGCAATGGGGTCCTGGTTTCATCCTTCAGTTCAGGACTTATTTGTTTCAACAGAAAATCGGGAATAATTGGACTTTTTTACGGAAAGTTTCGAGATTGGAACACACTGACTGCTTTTTTCACATACCATATTAAATGATTTTTTTTTGTTGGGCTGCCATTTCAATCCTGGGGCTAATGACTCCTTTTCTTTTGTTTTGGGCCTTAGAGCCGCCATTACGCCTACGTACTCTCTTACACGGTTATAGGGAAGTACATAGCTCAGTCGTCTTTCACTATTCTTAAGTCACTGTAACCTTTTATCCATTGCTCTGTTCCATGTAAAGGGTCACCCATCAAGCGCGATATATCTTTGAATTTAAGTAAAATATGTTGTATTTGAGGTATAGCGGATATTTTTATTCGAAGTTAAAGAACATTCGATGCCATAATGTTTCAAAAATAATATTGTTCAAATGACGTCAGCTGGGGACCTGCATTGCGATTGATTCGGAAACTACTGACTGCTCAAGGCTTGGCTTGGGCCTGTAGCGCAACAATCAAGTTCGTATTGAAGTGCTTGCTTTACCACCTAGTGGTGGTCCCCGGGCAACTATACGTATAAAACCTTATACGCGTAGGCTGAAATTGCAAGTGCGGATTTTCTAGGGCCTTGATTTTAGACTAGGTAACGTGGGCCAGCAGCCTGCGTTATTGAAAACCGACCGCTACAGAAACCGACACTATGCCTCGGATAAGGACTGATCACATGTTGACGACTTTTGGCTGCTGTTTCCGGACAAAGATAGGTTTCTGCAATTTAAAGACGCTCCTCGACTCGGAAAGCGAAGGTCCTTACAATGCCAGATTCCTTCAATTGGAAAAAGAATTCATGCGATATAGACTGGACATTTTGGGGGTAACTGAAATCAGATGGTTAGAAGCGGAAGAGTACCAGTCCCGAACGCGTAACACTGTACTACTCTATTCTGGAAGACCATCCGGAAGTCCGCGGGAATATGGAGTCGGACTGCTGCTAACAACAACAGCACGCAAGGGTCTAATTTCTTGGCAGCCTCATGGTGATAGGATTATGATGGCCAGATTCCGGACTAGAGTACGACGCGTCACCATCATACAGTGTTACGCCCCAACGAATGGTTCATCTGAGGACGAAAAGGAAGGCTTCTACAATCTCTTAAGTGCCGTCTTCAACACAACACCAAATGGAGACATTGTCATAGTGATGAGGGATTTGAATGCCAAGGTAGGCAACGACAACGAAGGGCTCAAACATGTAATCGGGAAGCATAGACTAGGCAACCGCAATGACAACGGCGAAAGTTTTGTGGATTTCTGCAATGCCAACCGCCTTGTGATAGGTGGCACCATGTTTGAGCACAAGACTTGCCACAAAGTCAGCTGGGTTTCCAATGACAGGCAAGCAATCTCAAACAGAATTGACTATTTTGCCATCAGCCGCCGCTTTAGAAGTAGTCTCCAGGACGTCCGAAACAGGCGAGAGGTAGATGTGGGGATAGTACTTGTTCACCATCTTATGATAGCTACTCTCCAACTACGCACTGCTGCAGTTCGAAGATCCCACCACAACACAAGAATACCCAAGTTCAACATCGATAGACTTAGTGATCCCTCAGTGCGCCAGCAATTAAGGGAGCACCTTTCGCAAGGTGTGGAAGCAATCAGCAGATTATTGCACGTAACCATCCAAGACCATTGGTGTGCTGTGAAAAATATTTTTACATCTGGTGCTGAAAGAATTGTCGGTCGATCGCAGGAAAGACATAGGGCGCGGCTTTCAGAGGATACCTGGAGACGGATTGACGAACGAAAACAGCTGAAAGCTCGCATTGCAGCTACCCTAGCAGCAGGGAGAAGCGAGCTAGAGTTCCCATATCGCATGATGATTAGAGAAGTTCAGCGTAGCGTGCAACGTGACAGACGCAACTACATGAACTACAGAAGCAGAAAAAGCTACACGGAGGTGCGACAGCAGAACCGTCTACAGAAACACAAAAAAGCTGACAAATGCTCGCAGCTCCAGCCAAACCCCAGTAAAAAGCCTAAACGGGTCTTTGCTCATTTCGGATGAGAACCAGCTCAAGAGATGGAAAGAGCATTTTGCTACGGTTTTGAACCGTGTATTCGCTAGCGATATGCTCCCAAATCAGACCGAGGTGCCCGAGGTGAGAAGCTCCCGAATACGCACCACGACTCCCAGTAATGATGAGATGATTCTCGCGAGTAAGGCACTCAAAACCAACAAGGCGGTAGGACTTGACGGTATTCCAGCAGAGCTCTTACGAGCAGTGCCAAGAATATCGGCTGAGCTTCTGCTTCCACATATAGAGAGAGCTTGGGAAGCTGAAAGCTTTCCTAACGAGTGGAAAAAGAAAATGATCGTCAAGCTTCCTAAGAAAGGAAAGGCGTGCCTTACGTAGGAGAGGCACGATAAACTAATTGCTTTTATTAAAGCTACATACGAAGGCTCCAAATGTCACATTCTGCACAGAGGAAGGTTGTCTGAGAAATTTGAGATCCAAAGTGGGGTAAGACAAAGCCGTATCCTTTCACCAATGTTATTCCTATTGGTGATTAGCGATGTACTTCGTGAAGCTTTGTCGACTGGAAACGGAGGAAGTCGATGGACTCATCTCAACTGAAACATCTTGACTACGCTGACTATGCTTATTCCTTCACAGAATTATGTACCTCCACCAAATGATAGCAGACGTGGGGAGAGAGGCAGGCGTCGTCTGGCAATACGGCAAAAACTAAAATTATCAGCTTTGGAATTAACTCATCGGCTCAAATATGCTGTTGGACAACCGGTAGAGAGAGTAGAGGATTTCCAATATCTTGGTAGAATTGTCTCGACCGATGGTGGAACCGAACTGGATATAGGCAATAGGATCGCCAAAGCAAAGTCCGTGTTCAGGATGTTGTCCTAAATATGGCGAGCAATGCAATCAGTTTGGACACCAAGATAAGACTGTTCTACTTTAACGTTGAATCCGTGCTGTTATATGGATTCAGCATGTGGAGAGTGACCACTACTATCACCAGGAAGCTGCAAACGTTCGTTAGTAGGTGCCTGCGCAATATCTTAAGAATTTTCTGGCCCAATGGTATCTCTAACGAACACCTTTACGAGAGAACGGGTCAGGAACCAATAGGCACAACCAACCAACGACGGAAGTGGCAGTGTATTGGTGACACGTTCCGAAAGTGTGACAGTTCCATAGCAAACCATGCTATGCAATTGAACCACTTAGCTCAGGATGACAGAAGACCTGGCGGTCCGAGGAGGACATCGCGTAGAACAGTCGAGAAGGAGGCACGGCAGTTGGGGAAAAGTTGGAGAGAGCTCAGACACATGCCAGAAGCCGTAGACGTTGGCGCGTAAGCGTAGTAGAGGCCCTAGGACCCACAGGGGATACAGGATATAAGTAAATGGCGTCCGCGGCCATCGGAGAAATTCAATTTTGAATGACTCGGGCACATACATTTACATTAGACCCCTTAACTCCTCGGGGGGCATAGGGCGTGAACCACGCCTGCGCGCCATCGTGTTTGGGGTTCTGCAACGCGTTTGAGCTGCCTTCAACTCATTCCTAATGAGCTCGATTCCTCCTCAACTGTTCTGTGCCACGTTTGCCTAGGGCGTTCTGCTACTCTGCCTGCCTGGGTGAGCGGATTCCACTGCATGGCATATTTCGCAATGGAGTTGTCTTCGCGCCGTAAGGTGTGTCCAATCCACTACCACTTTCTGCTTCATATAGTAATGCTTACATGTTCTTGGCTCGTTCTCCATATAGTATAAAGTTGTTCGTTGGAGATGCGGTTCGGCGAAAAGTGTGTTAATGGTATCCACCTTCCAAGTACTGCACCCATAAATATATCTGGTGCAACAGCTCTTTAAGTGCCAGGGCCTAGCTTCTCGCAACCGCTCATATTGTGTGCGTTATATTTGGAAGGGACCCACAGTTTAGTGCCGCATCCGAAGGGCAATTTATTTTGAGAAGTTTTTTTCAAGACAACAATACTCTCGGATGTTTGTCAGACGTTCGCGACAGGTGGAACTGTGAAAAACGGTTTGGTGTTTTCTGGGACGCTCGCGAGAGGTGGGACCGTGAAAAAACTTTTTATTATTTTCTGGGATTCGAACTTGGAACCTCACGTCCAGCGGTTCGACACACTAACCACGTGCACCCATAAAGCAGCACCGATTCTACGTTGGAGCGGAATAGTCACGGCTTAGTTCTTGAGCTGATAACATTGCTTCTCCAGATTGTGGATAGCATTTCGAACAGAGCTTTAGCCTTCCCGATTCTGCTACACACATCCACTTCGGTGCCACAACGATGAGCCGAGACCACACTTCCTAAATAAAGAAAGTTATCCACTTTCACGACTTCTTCTCCGGCCATGTTAAGTTGAGCGCCGGAATTAGAATTGCCCAGGGCTTTTGTTTTGGCCTTGTTTATTTTTAGCCCCACTCTGTTTGCTTCAGCTTCTAGATTTTGGGCCATCAAATGAAGATCCATTATCCGATGTGAAAGTAGACGAACATCGTCAGCGTAATCTAGGTGTTTAAGGTAAGATGTCATAGTCCAACGAATTCCATAATTAGCTTCCGACAATGCTTTACAGAGTACATCGCTGATAACCACCAAGAACAATAGTGGCGACAGAATGCACCTTTGACGTACTCCAATTTGGACTTCAAAATCCTCCGACACCTTACCATTGTGTAAGACGTGACACTTACCGCCCTCGTATGTAGCCTTGATAATAGCTATAAGTTTTTCTAGGATACCTCTCCTGCGCAAGGCCAATCAGATAGCATCTCGATTCAAGCTGTCGAAAGTCTTCTCGAAGTCGATAAACATTAAATGTAGAGAAGATCAGTACTCAAAGCTTGTGGTGTTTATGCGGTCGATGCAGGAGGATCCAGCACGAAAGCCTGCCTGTTTGACGTCGAGAGTTGAATCTAAATGCTCCTTGATTCGTTCCAGAATTATTCTAGCTATTATTTTGGCTACGGCTGGAAGAACGCAAATACCTCTCCAGTTTCTGCATTCCGTCAAGTTTCCTTTTTTTGGAAGCTTAATGATCATCCCCCTTTTCCACTCCTGCGGAAATTGTTCACTATCTCAAGCACTCCATGTTAGAGGGTGCAGCATATCTGCCGATATATTTGGCGCCGCTTGAAATAGTTCGGCAGGGATGCCATGAATACCTACCGCCTTTTTCTTCTTGAGGGACTTGATTGCTATTTTACTTGGACATACGGTGTGGATTCGGGAATTTATTGCTTCGAACTGCTCATTCAAATTCGAGATCATACCGCCATCGTCTAAGTGGCTTAGCACTGAAGCAAAATGTTCTCTCCATCTAGTGAACTGGTCCTCATTGGAGATCAGAAGGTTACTATATAGTCTCTTCACTGGGTTTTGTTTGGAGTTCCGACCACCAGTAAGCTCGTTAGTGATGCTATACCCTGTCCAAATCAGTGTCACTTCTGGACTGATCCAGAGATGATATGCTCAAGAAATGCTGCTTTGGAAAGGAAATTCGACTCAAAGCTGAGCGATAAACGAGTCTGAAGCAGCGAATCTGATAAATACCAATTCAAATAACACACAATTAAATAGTACACAGATTGATCGAAAACATCTACTGGCACTGGGGCAGGAGTGTACGGGCCCTGGACTAGATACTCAAAATCATGGGGAATATTCCCCAGTTTATTTCAAGCAGAAGTTCACGCGATCTAAAGATGCGAGCAATTCAACCTAGACAGGAAATATCGCAGGCAGGACATCGCAAAACTGTCAGGCAGCCAAGCCGCTATTAAAGCGCTGACCTCGCACGGGATCAGATCTAAACTGGTATGGGAATGTCTCACCAGGATCAACAAACTGGGAGAAACAAACAAAGTGACTCTCCATTGAGTACCAGGACATATAGGAGTGGAGAGGAACGAAGCAGCTAATGAACTAGATCAGACATGCCGTTCCTTGATCCAGAACCCTTTTGTGGGATCAGACCCCACAAAATACGGGAAGACTTAAGGAAAGAGGAAGAGAACAAATGGGCCAAACATTGCGATGATATCCGCCAATTAAGACAGCAAAATAATTTCTGGGGAAATACAAGCAGAAAAGAAGCAAAGCCTGCCAAAGAGTTAGTAAGAATCGACTTCACATCTTGGCGGGCATGCTAACGGGCCACTGCAGACTCAAGGAGGATCTGAGGAAATTGGGAATAGAGGAAGACGGACGCTGCAGATTTTGCAGGGATTTCGCGGAAACACCAGCGCACCTTCTTATGGAATGCGAAGCACTGATCTATAAAAGAAGAAATCACCTAGGTGCCTACCTCCTATCAGAAATGGATTTACCTTCGCTGGATCCACTGAAGATGCTCCGGTTTGCTGTAGCAGCTGGGCTGCTCTAGACCGAGTATATCACCGGCTACAGCCGTAGTATGGGGGGCACAATAGATCTTTTATAGGTCGCAGTGCACTTGCACCTCACTATTATATACATCTCTAGTGATGCTATAAACAGCCCTACTGTCACACCTGCTCGCTGATTCTTCAGCCCTTGCAGCAAGCCAGTGAGTTGATGTGCTGACGTTTGCCACGTCGCGCAATACACTGCACTTCTTTCTTCTTCGCACGGTATTGGGCTTCTAGCTCGGTTCTCACTACTGTTGAGGCTATTGCAATCCGAGTCTTGATTGCTGTACGCTCATCGATTCAGATGTTTGCAGATAGCCACGTGCGATGGTTTTTCTGCCTTTACCGACATTGGTGCGCGCCCCGCTCGTAAAAGCATTTCTCACAGCATTCCAGAGGTCATCCATGCTCTTCCGCTTTGTGCTACTCATTGCTTCTGCTTCTAAGGGAAGGTGTTCCCTGAACTGTTAGCGCACTTGGGGAACCTTGAGCCAGGTGGTGTTGAGTAAGTTTGAGCGGTTGCTATTGACGGATGCAGCACGAAGGCGTTTATGAGCTAACATGAGATGGTGATCTCGTTCTAGTCCAATGTCAGCTCCACGTCTGTTTCTGACGTCCAGGAGACAATTTCTAAAGCGACGGCTGATCGCAATGTCGTCTCAAACGGCGTGAGCTCCCATTACGTGGTTAAGCATAGTGTTGTCGCTACCTACCTTGGCATTGAGATTCCCCACCACCATTACGATGTCCCTATTAGGCGTTTGGTACAACAAAACCAAACCAGACGACACCTAACTGGCCATTGGCGTTCACGCGGAACGACTCGGTGTGCTGCATAATGACTATTGCAGAAGCTGCAGGGACGAAGAAGAAATTGAATCTGTTCATCACCTGTTGTGTAACTGTCCTGCCCTATCCGTCAGAAGAATGAGGACTCTTGGTAGTCACTTCTTCTCGGAGCTGGAGGACTTGGGTAGTGTTGAGCTAGCGGACCTCCTGAGATTCATATCACTTTCTGGGTGGTTCTAACGGCGGTTTTTCTTTACAGCGTTTCCAGGGTTAAATGATTGGGCACAATGGACCCGTACTGCTGGTCTGCGTGAGCAGTGACTCCTTGTCACAAGGCACCCATCTACCTAACCTAACCTAACTGGCTATAAAAATCATACTTTTCATCCTCAGCCGGGTCTTGGGCTAGAGCATAGCACTATATGATGGTCATTTTTCTTACTCTACTGTGGAGCCTAGCCGTGGAAATGAGTATCGCATTTGTTCAAAAAAGACAGAGTACTAGTGCTGCCCATTCTCTGATCCACTCAGGACTATTCCAGACATTTATTTGAATGGAACAATTCAAATATCTGGGATCTATGATCATTAGTAAAGCAACCCGTGATGTTGTGAGAAAACGCCGCTACAGAAAAATGCCCCCTAAGTTGAAAGGAATGCTCTACACCGCAGTTGTGTGTCTAGCACACACATACGGTTCAGAATGTGTGACAATTTACAAAAAGGATGACAGTAAATTAACGGTATCTGAGATAAAGATGCTTCGCATGATACCAGGAGCGACAAAGCTTGATCGAATAAGAAGTTCGAAAATCCGTGAAAGCCCTCACGTCAAGAAAACGATCTTAGGAAATATAGAGCGCGACCGACTCAGCTGGTATTGCAACGTTCAAAGAAGAGTCTATTTGAACTCGGTTAAAAAGGCAATATCAATGCACGTTCTAAAGACATCGCGAGGCAGGAGAAGCAGGCCTATAAACGCGGTGAAGTGGGAGGGTTATGATCCCTTATTTTCGCTCGCTGATAAAAGGAATAAGAAGAAGAAGAAGAGGCAGTTTAAGTACTTAATCAGGCAATCAAAAAGAAAGTCGTGGAAAGAGTTCTGTGAGTCCATTGCGGATACTAGTGAAGCCTCCAGACTTCGCAAGATGCTAGCTAAGGACACTTTTGTCCCAAGCTTCATCAAGAAATCTGACGGCTCGTGAGCAGAGAGTAGCGAAGAAGTTTTAGAAACGTTAATTGAAGCTCACTTTCCAGGAAGTAGATCATTGGATTCTACTACTAATAGGTACTCGTGTACTGGTAGGTCAATAGGGGACGATGTAGAGAATCTCATTACATGGAAGAATCTGCGACGGGCTATTATGTCATTCGCACCATTCAAAGCACCAGGCCCTGATGGAATTTTGCCAGTTATGCTGCAAAAAGCTCCAGCCAAGGTCAGAAGCAGGCTTAGGAAAATTTTTAAACATTGTCTAAGGACCAGTGGCATGGAGGAAAGTGCGGGTTATATTCATGCAGGGGTGGAGCTTTCCCTTTCGGATCGCACTATATATCTTGGTATAATGCTGGACAGGAAACTAAATTGGAAACTTAACATACAGGAACGAGCCCGCAAAGCTTATAATGCTCTCTTTATCTGTAAGCGGACCGCGGGGAAAAAATGGTGCCTGAAGCTATACATCATGGTAGTCAGACCCATCCTTACGTATGGGGCTCTTGTGTGGTGGAAGGCAACGAATACGAAAAACACGGGATATGTTGGCCATGATACAAAGAACAGCTTGCATTGCTATCACGGGTGCTCTACGCACAACACCTACGACTGCACTCGAGATCTTTCTGTATCTTTTACCATTAGACCTACAAATTAAATTTCAAGCGGGCAACAGTGCGCTTCGGCTCACTAACGTTGGTCTCTTCAGGACTAATAACATAGGATACAGCTCCATTCTCAAGGAATCTTTTCCCGGAATCCCGGACGAATCGGACGATATACTTGGCACCTTAGACTTCGACACACCATACGAAGTACTGTATCCAATTAGAGAGAACTGGCGAAGGAAGACAGTCTCTGTCCATAACGAGATTGCAATATACACAGATGGTTCTAAGACCAATGAGGGCACGAGGTCAGGTATTTACTCGAGAGATACGAACCTGCAGGTGGCCCTGAGACTTCCGGACATATGCAGTGTGTTTCAAGCAGAGGTTCTAGCTGTGCTTAAAGCTACGGAATTACTTGAGATGGGATCAATATCCGATAAGAATATCGCCATCTACATTGACAGGCAGGCTGCGCTAAAGGCGCTAGAGTCTTACGTCATCAGATCTGACATAATCAAGAATTGCCGTACAATGCTTAGGGCATTATGTACGCAGAACCGAGTCAGATTATGTTGGGTACCTGGACAATGCGATATCGAAAGCAACGAGCAAGCCGACGCACTGGCTAAAAGAGGAGTGGTGCTCCCACGTAGCGATATAATTGGTAGTATTAAACCACCAGGGTGCGTGGCTAAGGGTATCATTCGGGATAAAATTATTGACTCGACTAATCTAAGATGGTCAGGCTTAGATGGTCACAGGGTGTCTAAGACCTTGTGACCTGTGTTAGATCGCAGAAAATCTGGGGAGATAATTAAGTTAGATAGATCGAGGCTAAGAACAGCGATAGGAATATTCTCTGGCCACTGTCTCCTAAGGAGGCATGCCATGAGACTAGGGTTATCCGATACGGATGTTTGTAGGTACTGCGATGACCTACTCATAACTCATATACTCTGTGAATGTCAAGAAATTGCCAGGACAAGGCTAAAGTACCTTGGTAGATACTTCGTCGATAACCTAGAAGATGTGAGGTCCCTGAACCATAACAAGGGTCTTGGGAGAATGGGTTTAGGTCTTCTGCCGTGAAGGTTCCCTAGGAATCGCGATGGGCACACTTTGGTGCCTAGTGTTTTATGATAACCTCATAACCCTACCTAACCTAACCTAACCTAACCTATGGCTGTGTACATCCAATGGATGATGGCAGGTTTGGGTCCTCATTTTTTACCAAAAATTCTGCTGCAAACATAGAACGCAATGTACGCTTTCCTTATACTTGCATTTGTGTTATCTCGCCAACTCAGTTTGTGGTCGAGTATGCACCCAAGATACCGTGCTTTATCCGAGACTTGGAGTGGATTTTCACCGAGTCGTAGGGGTCCGAAAGCTAGGATTATTCTTTTGTTGGTGAAGACGATCACTTCTGTTTTCGCTGGATTAACGTTCAGTCCACAACTTCTCGCCCAGTTGTGGAGGGTATTCAGGGCCGATTGCAGAATTTCGGTGATAGTGTCGAGAAGTTTGCCGGACATAAGTAGGACGATGTCGTCTGCATAGGCAACAACGTTTACTCCGCTGCGTCCTAATTGTAAAAGGATCTCATTTACGACTATAGTCCATAGTAGAGAAGATAAGACCCCTCCTTGTGGGGTTCCTCTAGAGGCCAGTTCATTTACTTGGCTGTCACCCTGCTCCGAGTTAGATCCATCTTACGACAGTTTCATCAATTTCATACCTTTTGCGCCCTCTATGTCTGCAAATACTCTAAGAGTATAGGTTCCCCCTGAAGGGCAGGTTTGCAGGATCTACTACTCGGACAAGCGTCTACTCAGAGAACTTCTTTTCAAAGCTACCCATCCACCACGCATTCTAAACTTTTCAGGACAAATGAGAAGAGACTGATAGACTTAAAACCTTCCTCCAAAATATAAGCTAAGTCATCGCACCAAAGATAAACTTACAAAGGCTCTGAAAAGAGCTTTAGGGCCTGTTTAGGTCGACACTACCCCTTTTAAGCATTACTAGATACCGGTTGATTTATAGTTCCCAAAGGACGAAAGGGAAAATCGAATCGTCTCTTCGGAGTTCTGGTTGGGAGTTTAGTATTGATCTTCTTTTCGACAGAATCACAAAGTCTTCCCTTGACAGGTATTCTTTGTGAGAGGGAGTTGAAGTTCTATCGATATATTTAAGTGTAAAACACTCACTCATTTCAAACAGGCAAATTCTTCAATCCTAGCTGAAAGCAAAGCAACAAAGTACTTACTTGTCAATGCGATAAGCCATACGTTTGCTTACTTTATCCATCTCAAAGCTTTAGTTGCGACTATCTACAAGCTACGAGTACATTTCTACCTTCCTTCCTTTACTTCTGCTTAAAACTTTCATTTACTCGTTAAGTTCTAGCCTACTTCTCCTTTGCTCTTCTATAGTCGTTTCCAGTTTACAATGCAAACCACATTTCATTGATTTGCTCTAATCCTCTTAGCAAGCAAAAAAGGGATCGCCATACCTAACTAACCTCAAATCTCATCTGCGTTCATCTGTTCATCTCTCTGTGACCATTTGCCTAAACTAACAAAGCTTAAAACTATTTCCACCCACCTTCTGCCTGCACCTTCTCATCCCAAACACGGGAAGAAATTCCTGAACACGAAACTTGCAGATATTCAAACCCGCCTCGGCAAACAGAGTTCCTATCTACTTGCGCCCATCGAATCCTCAAATTCCCATCTGGCCTGTGAAACAGCTTAAAACGTTTGAACAGTGGCCTCAGTAGTGGTTGATTTCGTGGTGGGAAACGTTTAAATAAACTAGGTGGGGGTAGGAATTTTATCTAGAACGCTCTCCGTCGTCGGCCACAAGCCAGAGTAATGATTCCCCAAAGATTAGCATTAATTCAATGGGCTGAGCGTCGTCCCTCTGGCGCTTAAGTTGAAAACTAAAAATTGAATTTCACACAAATTCCCCCGAGAAAGTTCTTCTTCGTCCACGGAGTCGTCGTTGTCCTTGTCTGTGGTTGTTTTTCTGCCAGTGGCCTCAATTACGTGAACCGAGGTTCCGTCATCCTACGAATCCTGAAGTGTAGCAACAACTTCAGATTGACCGTATATATTCCATTTGGTATTTCCAGCATTCAATTGCGCAATCAATCCTGCATACGGATTATGCACATATACGAGTATCCTTGAGGGGGCGAAATTTATTCAAAAATCCCGAGGATATAGAGCGCACGAGTTTTAATCCGTTTTCCTTATCAAAGTTATCTTAACGATGCCACAAAGTTTTCCTTGAAAGTCTGCTCATGGTGGTGGTGATGGCGGTGGTGGTGGCGGCAGAGTACACATGTAAAAGTTTGATTTGAAAATTTAATCCTGTGTCAAGGATCACAGGCACACAGAGCGAGAGCGAGAAATTGTCTTCCGGGAATACCCGTACCCGAGAATGCGAAGGCATGTGTGTGCATGTGCGTGCCTTGTGCCTCGTATTCGGTGGCTTTGCGAGAACTTCTCGTGTGGAAAATCGTGCTGAATGAGTCGAATAAAATCCCAGGTAGTCTCCTCTAGTCAAGGTGAAAGGTGAGTGGGAGTATTTGAGCCTTTCGTTGCCTGAAATATTGCGCGCATTGTATAATTCCATAGATTGCGAGACTTGGATGTCAACAGTATTCTCGGCGTGATTTAAATGGGATGACACTTGACGCTGGGGGAATGTCTGCGTATTTGTTCGACGAGATGAAAACATGGGAAATGTGATGGTGTCGTCGAGCGGCAACGTCAGCGTTATGTGAGGTAGTTAGCATTCCCAATGCTTCCGAGGTGATGGTTATCAACTCTTCAATGTTGTTTGTGTCACTTTTTGATAATCTTGAATAAATAATCATGCGTGCGTGCGTGTGGGGGTGGTTGTGGGTTTCTCAGACCCAATGGCCACAGCAAGGTGGGGTGTGTCAAAGTTTTTGGAAATGAAATCCTGGTTAGTCAGGCGATAATTTGTTAACGAATTCCAGGAGTACATTAATGAAGGGTTATCTGGCTAGGGAGTACAGTAGGCGTGTGGGGATGGAAGCATCAAACTGCGTAGTAATTTAAGGGGAGTTAACTGTGGAAAGCAAGATTTGTTTTTGAAGGAAAAGCTTTTCGGTTAAGGCCCTGATTGCAGGCCGCCAATTTCTGCTGGAAATATAAAAACGCAAATAAGATATGGGCTAGTTCTGAGGGTTCTATATCGAGAGGTACACTGAAGACAATAAGGAATGGTGGTGGAATAATAATGTTCAGAATGTGGTAAGAAACAATAAAACAGCTTGTACAAATTGACCGAACCAAAATCAAACGAAAATTCGCTTTCGCGTAAAGAACCTAAAAGGCCTCCCAACATGCGTAATTCAAAGGCAGATCGGTAGAGACATCCTCAAGCTATGTTCAGACGATTGTCAGATCTTACAATATTGTCAGGTTTACCAATGTGCGACAATTAGCTGTCGATGATCTGACAATGGCAAGCTATCTTCCAACGTTAAATTGTCAGTTCACACGGTTGTAGATTTTGTCTCAAATTTCATTGTCGGATGGCTCGTCTGACAATGATTTTCCTGACAAAGTTGTCAGATTAAAAATTGTCAGTTCACACGGTTGGTAGATTAATGCTTACAACAAATTGACGGATCCGCTGTCAGAGGTTGTCAGACTCAAGCATATGACAGAACTTTCTTTTTCGTGCTGCATTGAATTGGAAAGGAGAGGGAGGAGAGGCAGGCCTATAAACGCCTGGATCACACAAATGCGACGAAATGCTGCGAAACAATCGCTGACATGCCTACAGCGGCACGAATCCATAAATCGCTCGCAAACGATCATGGCAACTGTGCTGGCTTACTGAAAAAGAATGACGGAAACTACACGACCGTGTGGATACACGTAGAACCTTACGTCAGGTACATTTCCCAGGCTCGTCTCTTAACACATCTCATATGTACTCGAACACAGTTAACCACAGGGCTTATGTAGCCAGTAGAGTTAATAGTTTATCTGGAAAAATATTCAGTCCAGAGAAGGTTTAATGAGCGGTAGGCACAATCAAACCTTTTAAAGCCCCCGGCGGTGACGGTCTGTTTCCAGCACTTCTCCAAAAGTCAATTGACCTCATCCTGCCGGGGTTGACAGCTTTATTTAGAGCCACTACAACTGGGGATACATACCATCCACCTGGAGGCAGGTTGATGTGGCAATAGGCCTAGCAAGCTACCTAGATGATACAGACCTATAAGTCTAATATTATTCGTCCTTAAGACAATGGAGAGACTCATAGATATCCATATTAGAGGCCGGTTAGATCTGTCTAACCCTCTGCACTCGAATCAGTACGCATACAGGAAAGGCAAATCTACAGTAGGTGCCCTTTACTATCTCGTCAAAAAGATAAAGGGAACACTCAGTTCAAGGGAGTGTGAATTTCTTGACAACGAGGGCGCGTTCGATAATAGTCAATCGCAAGGGCGATCAGTAGCAGAGGTATCGAAGAATCGACCAACCAATGGATCAGGGCCATACTGGTAAGTCGATTCATTACTTCCTCCTCTGGGTGAGTGTCGGTGTCCATAACTGCAGCTAAAGGCTGTCCTCAAGGAGGAGTTCTTTCCCCCCTGTTATGGTCTATAGTCATCGACAAATTGTTAGTAGATCTTCACAGATCAGGCTACAACACCGTCGGTTATGCTGATGACTTGGCGGTTTTTATCAGAGATAAACACAGCACGACAATTTCCAACGTCATGCAAAGTGCAATATCTCAAGTTGTAGAATGGTGTAACAAAGAAGGACTATCCATCAATCCTAGTAAAACCGTTCTGGTGCCTTTTACAAGGAAGACACAGGTCATCCTTGAACCTATCACAATCAAAGGCTCCACACTAGTTTATTCCAGCGAGGTCAAATATCTTGGTGTAATTCTTGACAAACGACTTAATTGGAATTCACATATCAAGTCCGTCACGGAGCGCGCTACTAGAGCACTGTGGGCCAGTAAACGCCTATACGGCAGAACTTGGGGTCTTTCTCCTAAGATGATAAATTGGTTGTACATAATGATGGTTAGACCCATTATCACATACGCGGCCATCGTCTGGTGGCCAAAAACTCTCCATCAGACAACGGCAAACAAGTTGCAGAAGTTGCAAAGAATTGCCTGTCTTGGCATCACAGGTGCGATGCGCACCTGCCCTACGACAGCTCTGGAAGTTATTGTTGGGCTTACACCCTTACCAGTCTTCATTAGGAAGATGGCCGCTAGATATGCCATCAGGCTGCAGCTAGATCACGAGTATAAACCCGGTGACCTAGTGGGACATTTAAAGATACTCAACTCAATCCCTAAAAGAGACATGTTTTGCACTTTACCAGATATTATGGTCAGGCAGCACTGCTTTGGTACGTTATTCGAAGTTGAAATATTGGACCGCGAAAACTGGTCCAATGGTGCTCCAACACTGGACCCTAGAAGTCTGGTCTGGTTCACCAACGGTTCGATGATGGATTCTGGAGTTGGAGCTGGGGGTTTTGGACCAACACAAAGATTTCGGTACCTATGGGTACGACTCCCACTGTGTTACAGGCTGAAATCCATGCCATTGAGATTTGCGCCAGACACAATCTTCGCAAGGGGATCAAAGGCGCTAGAATACATACCTTCTCAGACAGCCAAGCAGCACTTATGGCACTGTCGTCCAACCAAATGGACTCCAGAACCGTGAAATGCTGCTACGATGCATTACAAGACCTTGCCAAATACAACCGGATAAAACTCGGTTGGCTACCTGGACACCAAGGGATTGTGGGCAAGGAATCTGCAGATGAGCTTAGGGCTGGCTCAGAATCTGAGTTCATAGGCCCTGAATCTTATTGGGCGTCAACTGGGCAACAGCTACAACACTGATTAACGAATGGGAAAACAAACTTCGTCTAGACCACTGGACCAATGGGCTAGGTCTAAGACAATCCAAATGATTAGTCAAGCCTTACTCCTATAAGGAAATCCTTAACTTAGATAGGGAAAGCATTAAGAAGCTTGTGAATTTTTCTGTCCGGCCATTACGGCCTGAGATACCACCTTAACAAGATGATCTTTCAGGTCGCAGTGTCGTTGCCGCGTGGACATGGGTTGTACAAGAGGAAAAAAAAATAAGAAAATGTTGGCATTCCTTGACATTGAGGGTCAATGTCAAATGAAAGGCTATTTTTTTTTTCGTCGAAAGGTGGGAATATTTCAAACATGAAATTGAGCCCGTACTCATTAATACTGCGGGATTTCCAATAACTAAACACACCTCCCTCCCTGGTACTCGCAGCACTGCCGTCAAGCATTTCGGAGCGACGGGGGCTTCAGCCTTACATACTCGGCTCGTTTGTGTTGGCAGCCGCCTGCGCCACGTTTCGCTGTCGCTCCTGTCTTCATTGCTCTTTCATGATGGTAGCCACAGTATCACTTACTGCTTCCCAAACTTCTGTTTGGTGGTGTACTCTAGTGTTAAATCCACACCCAGTCTGTTCGCTAGCAAGTTACGTTCTTCGTGATATCGTACACAGTGAAACATGATGTGTTCCGCATCCTCGACTACTTCTGTGCACGTCCGGCATGCTTCCTATTGATCCAAGGGTCCATATTGGGGATCAACCTCTGCATCCATCTGCCTTTGTCAGAAAAGTTCTATCTCCCTTGTCATTCTTCAAGACTTGTTCTTGGTGGTACTTCAGTGTCACTTCGACTCGTCGCTATTGACACCATTGTCCTGCTGGCATGATATTTTCGTTCAGCTTCTTTAAGGAGGACGTCTCTTGGCACCATTTCAGCCACTACGCATGCCGCGTCGCAGGAGGTTGTTCGAAAGGCGCTACATACTCTCAAGGCATTGGTTTTGTAAACTGCCTTCGTCTTCCTTCTGTACGATTTCGTCTTCTGGCACCTGCCTATGTTTGGGAGCCGTAAAGCATCAACAACGTCGCAACTCTTTGGCACGATCCTTGCTAGAGCAGCCGTTGTTCATGCTGCCTTCTCAGCTGCGTGTTGCAGATGTTGCTTAAAAGTTAACCTTGCATCGGCATATATTAACGACAAGGTACTTTAGCTCTGGTTTGGAAACTATAACGTGGTCGCCCACAGTTACTCTTGTAGTCTCCATAACTCGTCCGTCTGATGCGGATGAGCACTATTTCGGTCCTTTGCCATCCCGATAGCTTCATTACAATCTTCAAGAAATTTGGTTACTTTGGTCACACGCTATGTCGTCGGCGAAGCCAATTATTTTCGAAGACCTCGGCATTCGAAGTCTGAGGTCGTCATTGTATATTCGATTTCACAGTAGTGGACTTAGTACGGATCCTTTGGAAACACCGCCTGTGACGTTATACTGCCTTATTCCGTCATCGGTGTAATAGTGCAGTATTCTATTTCTGAAATAGTTCGTCATTATTTTCCGCAAGTAGTCCGGTACTCTCTTGGCGGTAAGTGCTCACATAATGTTACTCCAGTTTGCGGTGCTGAAGGCGTTTTTAACATCCAGCGTTATGATTGCACAGTACTATTTATTTCCGCCTTTCCATCGCCTTCCTTTGATGGCTTTTTTCGCTATATTTACGACTTCGTCGATGGCGTCCATCGTAGAACGTACCTTACAGAAACCATATTGCCGGTCTGCGAGGCCTTCTCGTTCATCGATCGCGCTTTCTAATTTGTCGCTTATTGTCACTCCAGTATTTTACCCATGGTGTCCAGCATGCATAGTGGCCTATAGGAAGAAGGATCCTGCGGTGGTTTATTACCTTTTGGTAAGAGGATAAGCATTTGATTGGAGTGTTAATCAATCAACTGCTCACATACAGCTTAACACACAGCTGGGCGGAGCATCGGCCAGAAGATTTGCCTGCTGCGGAACACCCTAAGGTGGAGTCTTGTCACCTCTTCTATGAAATCTGGTAATCAATGAGCTACTAGTGGACTTGGATAGGTCAGGATGTAGAGTAATTGCCTATACTGATGACATTACATTGATTATAGCTGCCTCTGGTAAGCACCCGGACACTCTTAGGGAAATCCTCCAATATGCTCTCCTTCGGCTCACAAGATGGGCCTCTAAACGCGGACTGGGGGTTAACCCTCATAAAATAGAACTCGTTCTCTTCACGAGGAAATATAAAGTTCCCCTCATAGACCCTCTAACGATAAATGGAACCAGTCTCACCTTCATTGAAAATGCAAAATACTTGGGTCTTAGGTTGGATAGAAAACTGAACTGGAAAGCCGATCGAAAGCTAATGTAGATCTCTATAGCTGTAAGCAGGCTATAGGTAGGAGCTGGGGTATGAAACCTCAAATAACTCGCTGTCTGTTCGTGTCTGTTATCAGGCCTATACTACTCTATGGCGTGAGCGTATGGCGGCCTGTTCTTGATAGAGCTGTCCACCTTACTCAACTAGCTAAGGTGCAAAGATCTGCACCAGTGGTGCACTGAGAACTACTCCCTCTGCGGCACTGCATACTTTGTTCCATCTGCTGCCCTTAGATATTTTTTACAAACAGATTGTTGCCAGTATGGCCATCCATCCAAAAGCCTCCTCGCAGTGGTCGAGATATCACATTGGCCACTCGTCGATCCTTGGTTTTCTCAACTTCACCCATGAAAATACGGACTACACCCCGTCGAAAGTGAGATTTGGCCGAAACTTCCGTACGAGTATCCCTGAACGGGATGAATGGGACAACTCCCCCCTGTTGATGGCAGTTCAGTTCACTTCTTCACAGATGGCTCTAATACCAAAGGTGGGGTAGGTTGCAGTGTTTTCTCCGAAAAGCTCGACCTGAGCATGTCTTTCCATCTCTCTGATTATTATAGTGTTTTTAGGCGAAAATTATGGCGATTAAGGAAGCCTAGTCCTAGCTAAAATGCAATGTACTATCTGTCAGGGATATTAGCATTTTTTCTGACAGTCAAGGGGTAATCAAGTTCCCGGAATCGTGCTCCTTCGCTTCAAAGGCCACCATAAACTGCCGTTTGTCTCTTACGGAAATAACAGAGTAGTTCCACACTCACCTATGCTGGGTGCCAGGCCTCAAGGTCATTCCAGAAAACTGCAGGGCAGACAAGCTCGCCAGACAGGGTACAACTCTAAGGGTTCTGCCAGATAGGCAAGCTCTGGGGATGCTCCTCGCTACATGTAAGCATATACTAAAGATGAACGCAATTAGCAAGACTAAACACAGATAGGAGAACGGTTCAACGTGTCATATTTTGAGACTGATCTGGCGTAAGCTGGATCAGAAGCATAGCTCCGAGTTGGTTAAGCTAAGGCGATTACAGATGAGCTACTTTATCAGTGTTCACACTGGAAACTGTCTAATAGGCCAAAGTGCCAGCATGCCAAAAGACGTTGAGTCTTCCCTAACGATTTCTGTAGGATCTGTATGGAAGAGGAGGTGAAGGAGGAAACCATCCTTCACCCCATATGCACATGGTCAGCCCTATCGCGTAAAACAATGCTCCATTTAGGGGCTTCCTTTTTTAATGACCTCGGCGATTTGGCGTCCTTAGGCGTCATGAGCATCCATCGCTTTATTAAAAGCTCCGGTTGGTTTTACTTAGTCACTGAGTGGTTTAATGGTAGATCCATGGCATTCCAATGGACCTTTACTGGTTTAAGTGTGTACTCCTGGCATCGATTATTGAAGTTTGTGAATCGTGCATGCTAGTAGCATGGGCTACAAGTATCTTTAGAAGACCATCACATCCCTTGGCGCAACCAAAAAAAGAGTCATAAACGACATTCAAACCACACTCATTCCTATAGTTGGAGTCCTACAGATATAGAATGCTCAGTACAATTCATATGGTGATTTGTACATCGTCAGTGATAGGTTGGCTAAAGAAAGATTAATAAAACTTAGGGTTGATGGCTAGGTTGATACATGCCATGAGCCTATGAGACATGCTTTACCATTCTCAGCTTCAATATTCGTCTTGTTAAGTGTTGCGAATCTGGAAAAGTCTTATGTAGTTCTGTAACTACACCTAAGTCTGTCTTCGATTTGATTAAGGATGATACAAGTATAGCTCGACAAACCTTTGATTTTGTGAAATTAAACTTTATTCAAAGGTTCTTACGTATAATGTTAATATAAAGGCGGGCCTCTGAATGAAGCTCTCCAATCTTCAAAGGAAACTCGCTATACTCAGTAATAAACTCTACATTTCGACTCGATGTATTTTGCAATTTCCTAACTAAATTAACTGGAAGTCTCCACAAATGGTAATCCCAAGATCGTAACCCCAGTCGTCCTGTCACCGAACTACACCTAAAAAACAAATCCACCTGCCAGTGACTGTACGTGCAACTTCTACTAAATGTCATAAACAGACACAAAGACCTTCTTAATGCACACAATGCATGCAGGATGCATAAAGGAGCTTCCCATTCGGATATAACAATGATAATTTTGAAAGTTCCCTACCCTCACAGCACACGTCAGGACCACCACCATTACCTCCAAATCAACCTTCCGTCATCACCATCCTTCTCTCACCCAAAATGGCTGCGAGAATTTCAAATGTCTCCTTTCTTCCCAACAAGGATGTGCAAATGCCAGACGTTTCAAGAGTTTTCTCTCGACCGCCCAAGGGCCGATTTTCACTCTGCTCCTTTTCGTTCTACTCTTGTATAATTTGAATAAGTTTTCTCGGAATGAATGCAGTTTTCTTTTTCCTTTTGTTGTTATTTTGTAGTTGCTGCCTTGTGTGTGGAACCATTCTCGTTCGCTTTAACCCATCGCCCCGCTTTGCTGTCGTCCTTGTTGACGTAGCTGGGGTTTAATTGTTAAACGCTTTTTGCAAGAGCGCAAAACTTTTGTCATTGTGCGTTTTAGTAACATTTTTTTCTGTGAATGTGTGTATGTTGGGGGTGGGTGCGGGACAGGGGGTATTGTTGTAGAACAAGAATTGTTTTGAATGCCTTCAAGGTTTCTAAGCAATTTAACCTTAAATTGCATTGTTCCAGTGATGGAAATGGAAGTTCTAACTGCTCAGTGATATTACTGTGAATGGAATTAAATAGCGAAGGCGATTATAATAATTTGGCGAGGTGAAGAGACCACTGTTCCGAATGGATGATTGCTGGTTGAAAGGGTTTAAGTGTACATTAGAAGGGATTAAATTGAGGATTGCCGTTTAGTGTAACGAGAAAGTTGAATTTCCAGAAGATATTTATAGTTGAGACATGTGGTGCATGGAAAGCGGTCTGTCTACAATGCAGTTGGCGTATTGGATGCTAAAGGACAAAGTCTTAGCGATTCATAACATAAAATTGAGTTTGTAAGTATTCATACAGAGGCAATGGAAGATTGGATTGAGTCACCCTACTCTAGTGAGACAGGCTTTGGTCTCCTTATTGTTGGACTGAGATGAAACCTATTGAGGACGTCTACTTAAATCGAAGAGCGAAAATTATTCACAGAGGTTGGACTTGTGTCAGGTTAGGTTAGGTTGGCTGTCGACACGAGAGTGCAGACACATTTAGACCAGTGAAGGTCCTTTGTGATACCATGGATCAAACCATTAGGCCACTAACAAAACCAACCGGAGCTTTTGACAAAGCGATGGATGCTCATGACGTCCAAGGACGCCAGATCGCAGAGGTCGTCAAGGAAGGGGAACCCTAGATGGAGCATCCTTTTATGCAACAGGGCTGGACATGTGCATAGGAGTTGAAGGATGGTTTCCTCCTCCTCCTCGTCCCTACAGCTCCTGCAGAAGTCATTGGAGAAGAGACCAAGTCTTATGACGTGTTGGCCTATAAGACAGTGTCCAGTGAGAACACCGACAACGCAGATGATTTGTGCACGCTTTAGCTTGATCAGATCGGCACTACGGTTTTGATCCAGCTTAGACCAGATCTGTCTCGAAATGTGACACGTTGAGCCGTTTCCCCATCTGAGGTTGGTCGTGCTAATAGCGTTCAGCTTTAGTAGATACTTACATGTAGCGAGGGGCATACCCAGGGCTTGCCTTTCAGGCAAAATCCTTAGAGTAGTACCCTGTCTGGCGAGGTCGTCAGCCCTGCAGTTACCTGGAATGTCTCTATGGCCCGGCACCCAGCAAAGGTGAATGTTGAACTGCTCTGTCATCTCCATAAGAGATAGACGACAGTTTAAGGCAGCCTTTGAAGTGAAGGAGAACGATTCCAGGGACTTGATTGCCTTGGAAATGACTTGAAAATGGTTAACATCAATGGAATGTTCCTGAGCCATCTGCGTACGGAAGACAATATCATACTTATCAATACCGACGCAAATAGGCTTGGAAATATGATAAGAAAGCTACAAAAGATCAAGGGCATAAGTTCAAGCATTATCCAGGTCACAGTGGACAGTCACACTTTCCAGGCAATGAAAAAATATTCCGCCATTCACACCATTCAACAAGGAGAACAGGTTATTCTGGGAGGACATAAAAAAAAAGGAAACCCAAATCCCAGAGCACTGAGATTCGCCCGTCCTTTGTACTACCAAACAGGAACCTTTCTTTAGTGCAGTGGTTGAGAAAACTTCAATGTTATTCGTTCTCTCTCCGCTGAGGCTTAAACTTATACACACCGGTTAGTGAGTAAACACACTATTCCCTCCACCATTGCCGCCTCTTAGTCTAGGAGGATAGTCTAGTTAGCAGGTGAATTTACAGGGAAAATTAGCTGCACCCATGTACCTTTTGGAGGGAGAAATTTATTAAGATTAGTGCTGGAGATACTAAGTCTTGGCTATGTAATGTATTCTGTCCACCTGGAATAGGAACATCTTCCAACCGGTTGTGTTAAAAAAATTAATGTCCTTTGAAATAAGTATCTCCGCTAGCTCTTCCAAGTCTTCAAAATAAAACCTACTTATGAACTTCCGACGGAGTGGCACAGAAAGTGTGTGGTGTTTTCCTAAACCTCCGGGTCGTTACAACCTCCTGCAAAATAATAATCTTTATTTTCTCTCAATGACTTTTGTTTTTCATATGATAGATGTACTGCTAGTTTTTTTATAATTTGCGCGCACTCAAGGGGTTATAAATAACCTTAACACGTCTACACACAGTGTGGGCATTGGAAACGATAGATAGATAGATAGATAGAGAGAGAGAGAGAGAGAGAGAGAGAGAGAGAGAGAGAGAGAGCGAGAGAGAGAGAGAGAGAGAGAGAGAGAGAGAGAGAGATTTGGTGCAGTGGGTTGAAGCTCAGTTGTTTATGCTTCAGAGAAACTCCCCGTCCGTATTTTTGTCTTTGTTTCTGATTCACAGTATTTTTTCCCGATTACCGATGTCATAAGTATATCAATCGTCCAACAAAGCGAACAGTTATATGACCAAGCCACTGCCAGTGTTATGCCAGCCAGTGATCACACAAGCTTTCACAATTGATCGGACTGACCTTATACATATTTCATGAGAAATAAATAAATACTTGCTGACATCAGAATGTGAACTATGAGCCATTAGCATGGCAACTGAACTCGTTATCACTACACCATAACATCCCCAAGAGCAATCCAAGGTAGAAGGATCATAATAGAAAAACATAGCGATTTGCATATTGCATTGCTTGGCTTTGAAAAAGCAATCGACAGACAACCGCGAGAGCTGATATGGATGCTGCTAGGGCATTGAAATGTTCCAGAAACCATGGATGGAGCAAAGACAAGAGTAAGTTGAAGTGTTCCCAATCAAAGTTGGGGTACACCGGGAAAGGGTCTAAAGTCCTTTGCTCTATATTGCAGTCCTCGACCATCTGCTTGAAGGTGCAGTGGTGGAACTCAAAGTACATCTGTTATTCTTCGCTGACGATGGACCCATCATAAATGAGAATCCTACATCCTTGCAATGAGTTCTGTGACGTTTTGTAGGGAAATTGGTTCCGCATCAGTCCAAAAAAAAAGACTAAGTACTTGTGCTTCTAATTCTCTGATCCACTCAAGTCCATTTAAGACATTTATTTGAATGGAACAGTGCTTCCCAAGAGCGAAAAGTTTAAATATGGTATCTGAGAGCTATGATCAACAGCAGAGACATCTGTGATAATAACATTAACCATCGCGTAACCTGGCCTGGGAATGCGGTGTAACACCTGGTGATTGGCAAATGGGGGTAATAGTTCTTTTTTTTTTAAAAAGGGGACAAAAGAGATTGCGCCAACTATAGGGGTATATCTCTTTTAAGTCTCCCTGGAAAAGTCTTCGCTAAGGTGCTAGAAACGCGTTCCAGAGCTGTGGTTGAGGACAGTTTGGGGGATGAGCAGTGCGGTTTTCGTCCCGGTAGAAGCACAACCGACCAGTTGTTCACTCTCAGAATGGTTCTTGAGAAAGCCTGGGAATATGCCAAACCTGTCTACACTTGTTTTGTGGATTTGGAAAAAGCATATGATAGGGTTTCTCGAGGCAAACTCTGGAGTGTTCTGCGGGAGTATGGGATTGATGGTTCCCTGTTAAGGGCGATTTAGTCTTTATATACAAACTGTAAAAGCTGTGTTCGGATAAACGGTGTTAAATCAATACCTTTCACTGTGGGCGTTGGACTCCGCCAGGGGTGCGTTTTGTCACCTCTCCTCTTCATTGTATATATGGATTGGATGTTGCAGCGCAGCCGTGGCGGAGAATGTTTCAAAGTGGGAGACCTAAGGATTAGTCATCTGCTCTTTGCGGATGATTTGGTCATCCTTGGGTCCTCTCAAACCGAACTTCAGCGCGCACTTGAAAGGTTTGTAGCCGTTTGTGATGATGCTGGAATGAAGATCAACGTGAACAAATCGTAAGTAATGGTCGTTTCCAAAAAACCCATTCAGTACACTCTGCATGTTAGTGGAGTCCCACTGAAGCAGGTGGAGAAGTTTAAGTACCTCGGGGTTTTATGCACGAGTGATGGGAGGAGCAATGCCGAGTTATTCTGTAGAATTGGTCAGGCTGGATCTATTTTGAGAGAGCTTGGCCAATCTGTTATAAGGAAGGCCGAACTAAGCTAAGCTAAGCTATCGGTTTTTAACTCGGTGTATGTTCCAACTCTCACCTATGGTCATGAAATTTGGGTAGTGACCGAAAGAATAAGATCGCGGATACAAGCTGCCGAAATGAGGTTTCTTCGCGGTGTTGTTGGAATAACTCGTAGGGATCGAGTGCGCAACACCAGAGTACGCGAGGCGCTCAACGTTGAGCAGCTACTTCTCCGAACGGAACGATCTATGCTTCGATGGTTTGGTCACGTAGTGCGTATGCTCAGACCGGCTTTCGAGACGCGCCATGGTTGCCGTGCCATCAGGTAGGCGACTTCGCGGAAGACCTAGAAATAGATGGTTGGATCAAGTCCGACATCTATCCTGGAGCCGCTTAGGGATTCCCCCTGATGAATTGGAGTCAATGGCGGCGGATCGAGAAGGATGGAGAGTCCACCTGAGCATCCTACCCCCGCGACTCTCATGAAGGATTAGCGGGCAATTGAAAATGAATGAATGAATGAATCGCGTAACCATTGGTTGGATGAAGTGGAGGGGAATCTCCGGGTGACTGAAAAATTACCCTAAGCAGAAATGAAAGCTCTAAGCCGCAGTTGTGCGTCCAGCATACACATACGGTTCACAATGTTGGACAATGTACCAAAAGTATGAAAGTAAAAACACGGCTGATGAGATAAAGACGCTTCGCATGACAGCAGGAGTAACAGAGCTTGATCGAATAAAAAGTTCGAAAACCGGTGAAAGCCTATCGGCCTAAGACCTCCCGGATCATACAAGTGTAACGACAGCAGCATTGGTTTGCCTCCTCAGTAAGAAAGTGATCCGAAATTTGGAGGTCAAACAGGCGAACCCCACAGATGATATCCACAGAGATCTCGGAATTCCGACAATCGAAGCTGAAACTAGAAGCTTCGCGAGAAAGCATAGAAACCGACTAATAGGACATGTCAACAATACAGTCCTACAAATTTTGGATGAGAGCAATTTATTGCGCCGACTACAGACTACTACGAAACCTTTCGACTTGGGGAGATAATGATTAACCGCGTCTAGTTTGCGGAACATACAGGATCTTTCAGTGGAAAGTAACCTGCCAAACGTTTGTATTTCGTGATAGAAAAATTGCTTGATAAGTTATTACTTAGTTGCGATATCTGAGAAATTTATATCGAAGGGTGGTGCTCTTTTAGTCAGTAAGAATCTGACACTACTATGAGCACGCGCTTGCTACTCTCATAGTGTCTATGGAAGATTTTTCACCTACCCTCGAAAAAAAAAAATAGATTATAACTTCGCCGAAATAGGAAGCAGAAGAAGAAGTTTGTCGATTCAATTATTAACCATATCCATTAAAAAGTACACAACACAAAGTACCTACAAAAAATACTGCGAATTAAAAACGAATGCAAAAACAAATATTACTTTCTCCCATACTAGTTGGGATGCCACCCATGCAATATGCAATAAAACCTAATACCGCCACTACTCCTAAAAATATACATCGTTCCTTTCTTTTCTGTTCTTTTCCAGCTAACTGCGTGCATAGTCATATTTTTAGACCCAAGGTAATAAAAAATATTACACGAAGGTCCTGTAGATAAAGTCGCTTCACCAAAACACAAAATTTCCTTCTTTTTGTCGCAAGTGGCTTGGATCTGAAATGAAATTCGATCCTATGACTGAGTAGTCTTTAGCCTTGGTATCAGGAATATTAAAAACTGGTGGTGAGGCATTTCTTCCTGAACTCTTATAAGGAATACGAGTATCAGTAGGGCCATTCACCGCTTATATACTCAATCTACCGGTAGATTATATTAAAACAGCGATTTACTCATTTCAATCAACAATCAACTCCAGAACGTCCACTTATTTGATTTCTTCCCACATACGACTACGCCATGTGGGAGCGATTCTTATTCGACAAATTAATTTCTTCCATCGTAATTGAAAATTCAGCAGTCGTGGGTTATTGAAAAATTTGACGTTGCACAAAATTTAATAAGAAAACCACACCCACCACCAGCTAACTGCGCCAGGTATCTGGTAACATTGCTCGCAACTTTGCTGGATAGGTGACGATTGAAAGGGCACCACTCCCATGCAGACGCTGTCACACCATGCATGTGCGAACTGCTTTCTCTTTGTTCAAATTGGGTGGCGACCCACGGAGGTCCGTATGAACAGTTCACCTGGTCCACAGCCAAAACTGCTACAATCAACGGAACCGTTCAAGAAACATGTCTTACCAATTTACGCACTTCATAAATTTTATTCCCTTGCACTCATACATTCTCTCACCCGGAGAGAAGCGAGTGCAAAAGGAAACCAACCAACACCTTCAACTTAAGGTCCATTTTGAGTTCATTTCGTTCCGTACGTGATCTGTGTGCTAAAATACTGTTATCATTCGTTTCGCTTCATTCGTCCTCCACACACAACTACTTTGCGGTTAACTGCACACAAAAAAGGACGAAACTCTCTATGTGACACAAGACCCACCGCCCACCCACCGCCTTGAAATGAAACTTTGCCACAAGCAAAAGTAAACGAAGCAAAGAAAACCACAAAAAGGACGAACGAACGCGGGGGAAATAGCAAAGGAGAAAATCAAGCGAAAATCACTTTAATGCCCGAAAATGGAGCAAGGACTGACGAATTTGCCATCGTCATAGAAAATTCAATTTTTCTACTTTCCAGGACATTGGTTGTTCTTGATTTTGCAGCAGTTGGGGAGGTTTGGTCTAGCTGGTCAGAAACTGGTGTATGTGTGTGATTGTGGAACTTAAGTTTGAGTTATGGCTTTGTTACGTTTTCATATTGTGGTCAAAGAATTTATAGCCACTTGCCAGGACTTTATTGTGGGCGGGACGTGATGTGAGGCAAATGGCAATGAAATACAATCGCACACGGAAGGCGGTCTTAGGTTCGAAGCAAATTTATTAGTTTTTAAGCCGCAGGATATGAGTTGTGAATGAACTTATGTTTGGAGTAATTAGAGGCGGATATTCTTAAAATTTTGCGGGTGGGTGAGGCGAGCCAACTACTGCTTGACTATAGAATGAAACAGAAGCCGGGCAAGGTGTTTGATGAATTACTTATCCCAGCAACCATGATCCAGTACAACCAAGCTTGTCATCTGATATTGGACAAGATGGTAGAAGGCAACAAAGGGTTTCCTTTCCTGTCTCGGAAGCATATTATGAGCAATAATATAGAAAGCAGCAATGTATAGAAAGACTGAGATCGGGGCTCCCTCATAAAACGTGACACTGGACAGCTGAGAAAGAATCACAGCAATTAAAGAAGAGTCGTATGGAGTTGATACATGTGGTAGATGTTGTAAAACCCATATAAAGACACATGATTCAAGGCATGTGTAGTTAATAGATACAAGAAATGGAATAAGGCACCACGGGAGGAAACCTAGTCGGGTAAAGAGCAATGAGAGAGCAGGGAGCTTTTTAACAAAGTGAAATCTCTTGCTATAGCAAGCTATGATATATCAAGAAACCAGAGGGGAATTGGAGAATGCCGGTGAAGTGACAACCGAATTTCTCCTACGAAGTTCCGGGTAATAAAACAGGGACTTGTAGGCAGCCATAACTTCTGAACCTTAATCCAAGAAAAGATTTGAAAAGGAGAGAAACCCTTCATCGTGCGAGCATAAAACAATCCTTTGAGAATCAAAATATCGACTATGGGTTCTTTCGTTAGCATTGAAGCTGCCTTCAATAATGTCACAACTGATGCTGTAAAGACCGTGCTTACCGCCCTGAAGTTTTACATTTGCCTCTGCTGCCGGATTCCGCAAATACTTGAAAACAAAACTATCCATACTAAGCTGGGAAGTTGCTTTGGAAAACATATGTACAAAGGTTCTTCCATCGAAATAAAGAGAAACTATAACTACTGTATATCCTGTGACGGTGTCTTTGGTCAACGGCTGAGGCAAGCTCGCCGATTCCAGGGTTTACCCAAAGAAACACCCTAAAACTTCGGAAAGGAAATGCTTTATTGACCGAGACTGTTTAGTGTTTTTACAATATTTAGTTTTCCTTACAATGGAGCTAATGATATACATGTAATAAAGTTTATTAGCTAGTTGATCATACGGTATGGACGGTTGCGGTCTGCTCTGCTGTCTGGGCGGGCCTGAATGACTCGTCCGCTTTCTGGGCGGGCGTGAGTATCTGATCCGCTTTAAGAGTGGGTCTGAATATCTAGTCCGCTTTCTGGACAGGCGTGAGCATCTGGTCCGCTTTCTTCGCGGGCCTGAATGTCAAGGCTAGCTTGAGAGCTTATACCCACTGCAGAGGGTAGGGTACGGACGGTCGCGGTGCACCCCTTTCCCGGAGGGTCGTGCTTATTTTAAAAGAAATCAAAAGTGGACTATAAATGTTTTCCCAGACGGGGAGAAATCTAATAGGGACATCAGGCCAGCTATGGTCAGTAGTGGGCCTGAAAGTTATCACCCAATCAGCGAGGTGAAGGCTTTCAAAAGGCTGGAACCGAAGCTCGCAGTACACTGGCTTGGTACTTAACCACGGCTGAACAGACTCTGCTGACCTAATCTCTCAAACTCCCTCTTATACAAATTCCTGTAACAAGTATGTGTGAATTATAACACTGAATGTAATTTGCTGTCATAAACAACTTAGTTAGAGAGATTGAGAGAAATGTTCATGCTCCGGCGGCGTGATCATCGTCAGATGTTGCTGTTCTATTGGAGGTACAGTAGTAGTCAGAGGTATTCATCGACGAAGTGAAGCACTTGTCGGTCGGAGCTATTCATCGACGAGGTAAATAACTCGTCGGTCGGAGGTATGCATCGACGAAGTAAACACTTCGTCGTTCGGAGGTATGCAGCGACGAAGTAATTAATTCGTCGGGCGGGAGTAGGCATCGACGAAGTGTGTAGTCATTCTTGCTTGGGTCGCGGGTGGGTTTCTTCCCACTATGGGCTATTGGTCTCAGCAGATGTTATTGCTCTGTTGGAGGCACTGTGGTGGTATGGGCATATGTAACACTTCGTTACAATCCAAACGAGACAGAATTGCAACGTTACAGCCTACGGGGTTGATGGATTTGATGGAGTCATTATCAAGAACATGCGTCAAGTGGATGAATAAAGCTGGTTTCAGGGTCAATCCCTCTAACAGAACCTACCATACATAGATGTAGGTAAACGGGATGCAAGTACTTATCTGAAGAAGATCCAGCGAAGGTCCGTCTCTGATAACACGAAGCTCCCAGACGGTTTCTTCTTCTGCGTATTCCTTTTCTTCTTTTTTCAGCAAAGTTATGATTCGAAAATAAGGGATCATAACCATCCCAATTCACCGCATTTCTACTGATCTGCCTGTGGGGTTCGCCTATTTGACCTCAGAAAATATCGGCAGGCCTGCCGATTTTGGATCACTCGGTTACTGAGGCCAATAAAATGCCGATGTCGTCGCATTTGTGTGATCCAGGCGTTTATAGACCTGCCTTTCCTACATCGCGATGTTTTGAAACGTGCATTGATATTGCCTTTTTAACAGGGTTCAAATGATCTCTTCTCTGAACGTGGCATTACCAGCTGAGCCGGTCGCGCTCTATTTTTTGTACGATGATTTCCGTGATGTAAAAGCTTCCACGGATCTTCGAACTTCTTATTCGATGAAGCCTTGTCACTCCTGCTGTCATGCGAAGCATCTTCATCTCAGATGCCATTAATTTACTCTAATATGTTCTGTACATCGTCCAACATTGTGAACCGTATGTGAGCGCTGGACGTACAACTGCGGTGTAGAGCCTTCCTTTCAACTTAGGTGGCATTTTTCTGTCACAGAAGATAGCGGAATTTTCTCATCCACCCTACGCGTACGCGATGATTGATGTCGTCATCACAAGTTGTTTTGCTATTAATTCTAGATCCCAGATATTTGAACTTTCCGCACTTGGGAAGCACTGTTCCATTCAAATAAATGTCTGGAATAGGCCTGAGTGTATCAGAGAACGGGCAGCACAAGTACTCTGTCTTTTTGAACTAATGCGATACCCATTTTCATCCAGAACGTCCAGCCACACATCATGGCTCCATCGTCAGCAAAGAATAACTGATGTACCTTGGGGTCCATCACTTTACCTTCAAGCAGATAACCAAGGACTGCAATAAAGAGCAAAGGACTTAAAACGCTTCCCTGGTGCACCCCGGCTTTGATTGGGAACTCTTCGGCTACTCCAGCGGGGCATCTTACTCTTGTCTTTGCTCCTTTGTACATGTCCATGATCATCTGTACATAGGTTTCTGGAACCCCTCGATGTCTTGGCGCCACCCATATCAGATCTCGTGGTTGTCTGTCGAATGCATTTTCAAAGTCAACCAATACAATATGCAAATCCCTTAAGGAATCACGATGTTTTTCCATTATGATCCTCATACTTTGGATTGCATCTGTGGTTGATTTACCCGCGACAAACCCGCACATCTTACTTACTTACTTAGGTGGCGCTACAGTTCGGGGTGAACCTGGGCCTCAACCAACAAGCCTCTCCATTTACCTCGGTCTTTAGCTAATTGCTTCCAGTTGCGCACTCCAAGTTGGTCGAGGTCCCCTTGAACTTGTGCGCGCCACCTACGGCGATGATTCCCTCTACTGCGTCGTCCCTCTGGGTTAGATTCGAAGACTCTGCGGGCCGGAGCGTTGGTGTCCATTCGCTCTACATGTCCTAGCCATCTCAGACGTCCAATACGCAGTTTTTTGACTAGGTCGATGTCGCTGTACAACTCGTATAGTTCGTGATTGAATCTTCTCCTCCAAAACCCGTCAACGCAAACGGGACCGAAAATCTTACGAAGAATTTTTCTCTCGAAGCGACCAAGGATATCTTCATCCTCTTTTAATAAAGTCCATGCTTCAGCGCCGTAAAGCAGGACTGGGATGATCAAGGTCTTATATAGAGTCCCCTTAGTTGTTCGAGATAGGGCTTTACTGTTGAATTGCCTTATAAGCCAAAAAAACAGCGATTGGCAAGAGTTATTCTTCGCTTGATTTCTGCGCTGGTTTTGTTCTCAGAGTTTATAGCAGAGCCAAGGTAGACAAAGTCCCTTACTACCTCGAAGTCGTAGCTGCCCAAGGTGACGTTTTGTCCAATTCGTCGGTGTTGGTTTTCCCTTCTAGCTGACAGCATATACTTGGTTTTGCCCTCGTTTATCGCCAAACCCATTTTGGCCGCTTCCACCTCAATGCTTGCAAAAGCACCGGTGACAACCCGCTGAGATCTTCCGATAATGTCTATTTCGTCGGCGTATGCAAGCAGTTGTACAGACTTGTAATAGATTGTGCCTTCGGTGTTGGCTTGTGGGTTCCGCACAATCCGTTCAAGTACAATATTGAAGAAGTTACATGACAGCGCGTCACCTTGTCTAAAGCCTTTTTTGACATCAAAGGTCTCGGTGAGGTCATTACCGACCTTGATGGAGCAGCGAGCGTTATCCATCGTCAGCCTGCACAGACGGACAAGTTTGGCAGGGATGTCAAAACTAGACATGGCTCTATAAAGCTCTTCTCTATAGATGCTGTCATAGGCGGCCTTGAAATCGATAAAGAGGTGGTGAGTATCGATTTGGAATTCTTGGGTTTTCTCCAGGATCTGCCGAAGTGTGAAGATTTGATCGATGGTGGACTTTCCTGGCCTGAAACCGCACTGATAGGGTCCAATCAGGCTGTTGATAATAGGTTTCAGGCGTTCACACAATATCGCAGAAAAGATCTTGTACGCGATGTTGAGGAGACTGATGCCTCTATAATTGGCGCAGTTGAGGGGGTCTCCTTTCTTGTGGATCGGGCAAACGATGCTGAGATTCCATTCATCAGGCATACACTCCTCTGACCAAATATTAGAAATGAGTTGGTGTATGCACTCTACCAATTCATCCCCAGCTGCCTTGAAAAGTTCGGCCGGTAAACCGTCAGGTCCAGCAGCCTTGTTCGATTTTAGCTTGGATATTGCTATCCTCACTTCGTTTTGGTCAGGTGGACGGAAATTTTGACTATCATCGTCCATGTTGAATGGTTCATTCTGCCTGACAGCGGGATGTTGGTCTTCGTCGCCGTTATACAGTCTGCAGAAGTAGTTTTTCCATATTCTCAGCACCGACTGTGATTCTACTACGAGGTTTCCATTCTCATCTCTACAGGTTTCTGTACGGGTATTACTTCTCTGACACGTTCTTTTTACCTTTTGGTAAAACTTCCGTACATTGTTCCTGGAGTATAGACTCTCGATATTCTCAAACGCGCGCTTCTCATGCTCTTTCTTCTTCTTTTGGAGAAGCCGATGTTCTTCCCGTCTCTTTTGCTCATAGAGCTCACGAGCAGCTCTCGTCTTCCTTTGCAGCGCCGCTTTGTATGCCTCTTGTTTTGCTGCATGCACTCGCCGGCATTCTTCGTCAAACCAGGGGTTTCGCGGTGGTGGTCGAGCGAGACCCAGCACATCAGTCGCGACGTTTCTGATGGCATGTTGGCAGCGTTGCCACTGGTCTTCGGTACTTGATGCTGGCGGCAAAGGGGTGATTGAGAGATTTCGGGATACGCGTTCAGCGAAGAGTCTGGCGGTCTCTTGCGATTGTAGCTTTTCGACGTTAAATTTTCTCACAGTAATTCTTCTTTGTTGCTCAGATTGGGATATCCGCATTCGTACCTTGGCTATAATGATCCGAGTCTATATTGGCCGCTCGGAAGGTCCGGACATCCAGAATACTGGAGACATGCCTTGCGTCGATCGCAATATGATCAATTTGGTTGATCGTGACATGATCATTGGATCGCCATATCTGCTTATGAATATCGAGATGAGGAAACCATGTGCTTGCTATGGTGACATTTCGCTCCACAGCGAAATCAATTAGCCTTAGGCGGTTATCAGACGTGGTGTCGTGTAGGCTATCACTGATCATCAGATAGCCGTATTATTTTTCGCAGTCGGCCACCTAATACCCGTTCAACAATCTCCATGGTGTGTGACATCAGCTTGATCGAACGGTAGTTATTACAGTTTCGCGTATCACCCTTTCCTTTGTATACAGAGAGAAGGTAACTTTCCCTCCATTGATTCGGCATTGGATCACCTCTCATACATTTGGAG
Organism: Brachypalpus laphriformis; assembly: GCA_945910035.1. Classification (NCBI taxonomy): domain Eukaryota; kingdom Metazoa; phylum Arthropoda; class Insecta; order Diptera; family Syrphidae; genus Brachypalpus; species Brachypalpus laphriformis. The sequence goes on from OX246756.1 coordinate 46,153,641, forward strand.
ATGAGAATTCTGAGCCATCTGAACCCGATGTCTCCCATCTTTTTCCAGAACTCAGAGGGCATCTCGTCTGGCACAACCGCTTTTCGTTTTTTGGAGTATTTGACCGCCTCACTAACTTCTCCGACTGTAATGTCGGGTATTTCTTCACAGTTAGGGGTGGCTCTTGGAAAATATAGTCGGGGAAACTGTTCATTTAAAAGTTCTTCATAATACTGACGCCACCTTCTGCCGACTTTTGTCGTCATCCACAAGAAGCTGGCCATGAGCATTGTTAATGAACTTTGGCGAACGAATCTCCTGAGCATTCCTCCTTCTTTGGGCGGCTATTTTGAAGATAGTTGCGCTCTTGTTCATATTGTGTCTTCGTAGCTCCTGGATAGCCTGGTTTGCATCAGCAACCGGGGAAGATATTTTCTCCAGCTCCCGATACAGGCCCTCCGTACTCTCTGCTTGAAGCTGGGCTCACTTCTTCCTCGCTGTTTTCTTGCAACATCTGTATTCCATTTCGAGGCGAACTTTTTCGTCACTATTATTAGAGGGGCACTTTGACCAAGCTTTGAAAGCCGCTTTCTTCTCATTTATCACCTTCTTAGCTTCATCAGTCCACCACCATGTTTCTTTGACGTGTTGATGGTGGCCTTTTGAATCTCGTAGCAGTTATTTGGCCTTCTTTAAGCAAGTTCGCTGTAGGGAATCCCACATATTTTGTGCTCTGCACTCTTCATCCTCAGCTCTGTTGATGGTGTGAGAGAGGTAATTTTTCATTACGAAAACAAAAGCCTCGCCTTTTTCTTTGTCCAGATTGTACCACTTGATTTTCTCAGAGACCCTTGTTTGTTTGCTTTTCTTCGGTGTTTTCATAAAAATTTCTGTTAGCAGGAGACGGTGTTGCCGAGCGATTGCCTCTCCCAGGATCGCTTTGCAATCTTTTATTCGAGGCTTCATGAAACTGGTTACCAAATGGTAGTCAATCTGAGTTTCATCTCCACCACTGCTGTAAGTGATCAGCTGTCGGTCAATAAAGTAATCCGTTACCATAATGACAATAAGTAAATGTATCTTCATTTTCTCAAGTGATTCTTGTATCTATCTATGCGCCTCTTATTCGCAGAGTTAAATGTATTCTTTACATCTAGGGTCATGCCTCTTTTCCATTTATTCTAGTCGATGGCAGACTCTGCTACATAAGTAATTTCTTTGACAGCAATTGGTTAGTGGAATTATTCTGCCATGCAACTAGACATGTAAGAAGATAGTTCCTTAGGCAAGGACAAGCGAAGTCATGATGAGAAAGAGATCCAATAGCGAATGCTGCTCCTTAAAAATGATTAATCCTACTCACAGACTCTCGATGTCCTCATCCACATAGCAGAGTATTAGAATATCTGCCGGTTTTCCTGTAGAGTACTTTGTAAATGCTTACCTTTTTGATTCAATAAGGATTGACTCACACTGACACTGCTTCGCTAGACTCCTAACTTGAAGGACAAAATTATGGTAAACATGCAGGACATAGAGTTGAATACGCACACTTGCTCATTAGACTTATTAAATAAAAGTATTTCAAAGGAGAATACGACACTCACATCATATCAGAGTGAAAAGAATCACATTAGTCATTCAACGGTGAACCTCGTTCGTTAACCAAACACCCTTCTGGGATTAATTTCATTTTAAAACAATCTCATTTGCGTCCTAACCATTCCTTGTCCTGGAAAAAGTAAAACACATGACAAACAGTTCATCAAAGATACATTTATCATTTGTATTCCCCCGGAGGCAAATTATCATTATCCTTCTGAAGTAATTTTATTTTATATGTCACTCACGATACTCTCTGGAGAACGGGATGCCGCGCAGGACAAAAAACCGGGACCCAGAATGCGAAAGTAAATATAGAACCGCAAAAAAGTAATTACTCGTTCGCCACGCGCTTAACGAGCGCAGTATACTCACTGCTAGGATTTTCATTCAAGGATTCACGCGGAAAGTAAATTAAAAATCAATTATCTTAATGATGTGGTAAGAATGCGCTTGTTATCCTTTCTGGAGATGGCTCCACCATCACTTCGCCACGTAGGGTTTTAATTTACTTTTTATTTAAATTTAATTCGCTTTAATGTTGCGGCTTTGTGATTGTCTCAGCTCAAACGTGTGCTTACCGAGATGAGTCCTTTTTTTTTCTTCTTTGTTGCATGCCATAGCTTGCATTGCGTATAAAAATGTTACTAAATGGATTATGTACGTAACGCGGTCTTGTGGTTGTTGGAGTTAAGGATGCAATTTAAAAAATCTACATTCATCCTTTGTGAGCATCGGAGAGATCCAGCGTAGAAAAACGAGCGTGGTTAAGGATTACTACGCGATAATTAAAGAAGGGATGAGGGTAGTCAAAGTATTTGTTTTTTAGATTTAGTAGGATGGCTATCGTCTGGCTACACTTAAGCCATTGTGATTGTAATCGGATCTTCTCGCGGTCGTAGCCACTGAACATAACGTAAAGTTTGACCATTAGGTGCTCTATCAGACAGGTACGTACGTATGTTTGGCTTCATTGGTTCCACAGACAAATTCGTCGATTCTGAAAATATCAGGACTTGACCGGTCGTCTAGGCCCCTTAAAAGGTTCTCACTCAGGGTTTTCCTTTTAGGGTGGATTAAGTGAACAGAAGATAAGAGACCGTCTTTTCCTCCTCCTACTCATCCCTAGAACTTCTGCGGACGTTGTTGGATGGCACGGTTTTGCATGTATTAACATCAAGCAATGCCCCGATTGTAAAACATAATCTATCTGAGTACAATACGATAACGCGACCCTCTCTTGCATACAATAAGAGTTAGGCTTCTTCTACTTAGGTTGCTGTATGTTCCACCTGGTATATTCTACAAAGATCTTGTAGTTTACCTATACCTCTATATATATATGTCAGATGATTTGGAGTGGGAAGGATACTTTACCAAGCGACGTTTTGGATTTATAAATATATCAAGCATAGCGACGCTTAGAATTTCCCCGAGTTGAATAGGAACCCTGTTTAGTTGAAGTGATAGTATGGAATGATGATTTACTAGGTACATTATAGATTGGATGGCAAACGACTATCAAAGGCCTCGTAGGGGCAGCATCTCCCGATAGGTGTTGGTCCGCTAAGTAACGAGAAAGAGGCACTGCAGCCGAAAACCTAGCAGCTCTGTTAGTAAGCCCTACTCCCACCTCTTCGTGGTGCCATCTGGAGATTTCTTCGGAAATTGCTAACGGGAGAGGACGTATGGCGAGCTTCCTGCGCCAAAAATTAGGATAAGTGTCGGTTGGTCTGTGGCCCAGCGAGCCGCAACCGTAAAAACAAATCTTGCTCCGAAACGGAAACCAACGCCTCAGATACGGACGAATAATTTGATGACGACCTGTGGCTATCGAACACAGACAACGATCGGATTCTGGAACGTTAAGACCCTCCTGGACTCACTTCAACTTTCTTTATTTAGGAAGTGTAGCCTCGGCTAATCGCGGTGGCACCGAACTGGATGCGTGCAGCAGAATCGGGAAGGCTAAAGCTGCGTTCGGAATGCTATCTAAAATCTGGAGAAGTAATGTTATCAGCTTAAGAACCAAGCTGCGACTGTTCCGCTCCAGGGGTGCAGTACTTGGAAGGTGGACACCATTAACACACGCAAGCTGCAACTCTTTGTAAACAAATGCTTAATAATCATCTTGAGGATTTTTTGGCCCAACCGCATCTCTAACGAACAACTTTATCTGAGAACGGGCCAAGAACTTATAAGCATTACTATACGAAGAAAAAAGTGGCAATGGATTGGACACACCCTACGGCGCGAGGACAACTCCATTGCGAAATACGCCATGCAGTGGAATCCGCTCACCCAGGCAGGCAGAATAGCGGGACGTCCGAGGCAAACGTGTTGCAGAACAGTTGAGGAGGAATCGAGCTCTTTAGGAATGAGTTGGAGGCAGCTCAAACGCGTTGTAGAACTTCGAACAAGATGGTGAGCAGGCGTGGTTGACGCCCTATGCCCCCCGAGGGGTTAAAGAATCTAAGTAAGCAATTATAGTTGACCAGGATAAGCAAAAGCCTTGCACCTGAGTGGTTATTGGACTGGAGTCTAGAGATTAACTCAGAACTGCCCGAAATTTATCCGACAGACGCCAAAAGCCACCTTAGTCGATTGAACATTTCTTTAACCATACAGCAGTTAAATAGCAGGTTGTGGTCGCCGAGGTAAGATCAGGGATTAATTGGCTCCTCAAGGGAATGAGAGAACCCTTCCTTGGGCTATATATCTGCAAAAGTATTGAGACATAACTAGCATAGCCTCTAAAAAGGGACGAACACTTTTATGCTGCTTCCTACAAAGTACAAGGATATACAGACGACATTGTCATCAGCGTCTGGGGCAAATTCGAGGATATTTCTGAACTAATGCAAGGTGCCCTCAATTTATCTTCCGATTGGTGCAGGACAAAGGGACTTACCATCAATTCCGGGAAAACTATACCTGTTCCCTTTTCTGGGAAAAGGAATCACACTCTAAAACAAATTATACTGGAAAACGTCCCAATCGACATATCCAAGGTAGCAAAATACCTAGGTGTTATCCTTGCCAAGGCACTCACCTGGAATTCACACCTTAACAAGGTTACCGAGAAAACGAAATCAGCAACGTTTATATGCCAGTGCCTACACGGTAAAAGATAGGGGATAAAACCCCAGATAATATATTGGGTGTACAGCGCCATTACCAAACCCATGGTCACGTATGCAGCGTTGACTCGGTGGCCGTAAACCTTACAGGTCAAGACTCAGCAACAGTTGAATAAAATCTATCGTCTCACGGGGACAATGAAAACGTGCCCCATGGCAGTAATAGGAGCAATGCTTAGCCTCACACCGCTGTACCTTGCAGTACAAAAAGAAGTTATGCTAGCTGCCCAAAATGTTGGACCTTAAAAGCGGAAACTTTACAGCCCATCTGAAGATTCTAGAGTATACTAAAAATGACCCTATCCTCAAAATCGTAGATTCCATGCTCAATAAAAACCGGTTTTCTATAGGATTCAATGTGGTGACCGCCACACATGGAGGAATGAAGGGCTTGTAGTCTTACCAAACCCTCGAACTTGGTACACAGATGGTTCCTAATTGGAAAATGATAGCAGTGGTGCAGGGGTTTATGGACCCAAGTTCCAACGTGCAGCAGCGCTTAGGAAATCATCAACAGTATTTCAGGCGGAAATTCATGCAATCGAGCTCTGTGTCCGAGAATGCCTGTGAAGAAGGGTCGAGGGCAGCCATATTTGCATCTTCTCGGACAGCCAGGTAGTGCTTATGGCTCTGAAGTCTTACACGGCGGGATCCAAACTTGTATGGGACTGTCTAAACCTACTCGACATCGAAAAACACCATCACTGTGGCCTGGATACCAGGACTTGAAGGCGACGAGGGTAATGAACCGGCAGACTGCTTAGCGAGAAGAGTCGCTAGTCGCCCACTAGTCGGTCCTGAACCCTATTTTGGAGTTACACGGAGTAGCACTAACCTGAAAATAAAACAATGGGAAGCTGATCGTCATGCAGAGTACTGGGTCAATTTCAAGGCCCTAAGACAAGCAAAAAGGTTCATCAACCCCAACCGTTGTAAGGCTAGGAAGCTACTTGAGCTTAGCAAAGCAGACTTAAGAACCTTAACAGGCTACTTGACTGGTCATTGTCCACTCAGGTATCATCTGCACAAAATAGGAGTAGCAGATACAGACGCATGCCGGCTATGTGGAAAGCAAAAGAGACGGTACAACATATTCCTTGTGAATGCCCCATGGCCTCAAGAAAATGACTTCTCCATCTCGGGTGGGCTTTATTGAGCCTCTTTGACTTTTGAAACATTGAGCCTGGAGCTTTTTTGAGGTTTGTTAAGAGCCTTAACCCGGTTCTCGGCTAAACTCCGGGCTGGCAAAATAGATCTTTGAGGTCGAAGTGCGTACAAGGCCCTAGTGTAGTATTGTTTAGTATGCTGCTTCGTAGTAGAAATTACGGGGATAGTAGTAGTACAGCAAGGGTTCTTGGCCTAATATAATAGCATTCCAGCAGAGAAAGAACTCAAGTCGGTTGACTTACTGGAACTCTAAGAAAAACCTTTTTCAATGCCCAGATCAGAAGAAAAGTCTCTTCTGTCAAAAATGCGACCATGGAGACAGCACTATGCTGTAATGTCCTCGATATTTAGGAAACTATTAAAGGAACATTCCGTCTTCACCTGGAGGCTGTTTAGCCTTCTGCATCCGTCTAGTAAGACTTACCTCCTGGACATCGGGTAAACCAGGAAATAAAGGGGTTGATGAATTGTTAAGAGATTCCTTCAGAGAACCTTGAACTCTTTTCGAAAGAATTTCATGATTTCAGATACCGCTTTTATCGCTGTCTGCTTGTTGATAAGAAAGGTGATATGCTTTCGTAGTATTACCCTTGTGGGCTTTTACCAGGCCCAACTAATAAAAATGAACTACGCGGTAACTTTTCGATAATGTGCTTTATTTAACTCTATTAAACTAACTTACGACTACTAGCCACCGATGAAAACCAAGACCGCACCGTACGCCGACCAGATGAAAAAAGAGAATAAGTAGAATTAATTTCGACCCTTTTTGATAAAACCGGAAAAATGAATACTTCCGTACTGCCGTAAAAGGAAGTGTCTCAAAACAAAAATGCTATAAAAGGGAGTGTCACGAAAGAGCATGCCATAAAGGGCATGTTCGCAAGTAGACACACCGCCACACCCTCATCGGCGTCTCATGGTCGGATATTGTCACTGCTTAGACCCCCGCTTTGAAAATGCTATTGGTTCGGAAGTCTCATCGAATCCCAGTGAATCGCAAAAGATACCTGCACCTACACCGATGTCAATTTTGAATTCGTCAGCCTCCTGCTATGAGCTATGAATTTGCCAGTCCTTCGAACTCAGTTAAAGGCTTAAAAACGGTCTTACACAGTCTAGGTACGGTGTTATGTAGTCAGTTGGTGCTATATTGCGTAGATGCATATCTTTGTAGAATCACAGTAGATATAGGTGATATTATATTCGACTTCTAGGTATCTGAATGGCTAGTTCTTAAGCCGCCGACTATTGTCTTACGAAAGTTGTTTACGTATGTAGAATGGTTTTGGACCTTGGTCCTTAGGTTAGGTTATTCGGTTTTTGCCGAATAATCTGCTGCACAAGTCTCAGATCGGTTTTTTATCGAGCACAAATTCCAGGTAATTGATACTGTTAGGGATTCTGTAAGCTAAGGTTTGGCCTGTGCTTTTACTTCTTCAGTAAGCCGCCATGATGAGCATATTTTAATTCTAATCTTTCGGAATGGTTACAGCTTCTTCACGTTTTGATTCTCAAGAATATCTAATTTAAATTTCATTATGTCCTTGAAGAATCTTTTGCTTTCGTACGGTCCTGTTACGCGCCCTGGGGCAGGGCATCACAAATACTTGGGAGCCATTGTGTTTGAAGTTCCACAGCGTGCTTTAACTCTTTCTAACTCATCGAGACACCCCTCAACGGGGTGTACTGTCTCCACTATTGTGGAATTTGGTGCTCAACGAGGCCCTTCTCGAGATCGAAAAAACTGGATGCAATGTTATTGCCTATACAGACGATGTCGCCATTCTAATAACAGGCAAATACCAGCAGACGCTGGCCGATGTCATGCAGTCTGCTCTTAATGAACTGCTCAGACTGACCGATAAATGCGGGGTCTCCGTTAATCTGACGAAGACCGAGCTAGTTCTATTCACAAGAAAACACAAGCTACCTGACTTCACTCCGCCTTAGATAAGGGGATCCACCCTCAGGCTTTCAAATAGTGCTAGCTATATAGGCCTAAGGCTTGACCGCAAGCTTATTTGGAAAGAGAATATCGTCGAACGGGCCAGAAAATCGCTGGCCGTCCTATATATCTGCAAGAAAGCAGTAGGCTCCACCTGGGGCCTTAAACCAAGCATCATGCACTGGCTATACACCTCGGTCATAAAACCGATTCTCATGTATGGAGTATTGGTGGCCCGCCTTGGAGAAGAAATCCAACCTATCCATAATGGAAAAAACTCAGCGAGTTGCATGTCTCAACATTACCGGTGCACTGAGAATTTCTCCCCCAGCGGCGCTCCAAACCATGCTCCACCTGCTTCCGATTGACATAATCAGTAAACAATTGGCTGTTAGCTCGGCAATAAGACTGAGAGGCTCCAAGCAGTGGAAGGAGAAACACACGGGACATGGTAATATACTTTCGATGCACCGTCAATTCCCAATTCCACTGACCATCTGCCCACTGAATATGATTTTAACAAGGGCTACACGCACTCGATACCGGACAGAAGTGAGTGGACGTAACGCAATGTCCTTTACAACGAATCGCTGTCAATTTTCACGGACGGGTCCAAAACTAAGGACGGAGTCGGTGCCGGAATTTTCTTGGAAGATCTGGACATACACCTCTCCTTTAACCTTCCAGACTTCTGCAGCATTTTTCAAGCCAAAATCACCACAGTTCGCAAAGCCGTTGACTGGCTGGCGGCTAGCACACTATCAACACCTGATATTGTTATTTATGTCGACAGTCAGGCAGCCATCAAATCCCTCGCATCCAGCACTACGAGATCTCAGGCAGTGAAAGACTGTCACATATCTCTTAACGAGATAGCTGGTCAGTACAACCTCACCCTTTGCTGGGTACCAGGTCACTGTGACATACCGGGGAATTGTGCAGCGGACGAATTAGCACGACAAAGCTCCTCTGGTACAGATAGCATAAGCATCACCGACATCGACGCGCACACGTCTTATGTTAAGTACCTTATTCAAATTGATGACGAGAAAGTAGCCAATCACCGATGGCAACATCTAGACCAATTTCATACCGCCAGACAGCTCTGGCCGATACTCAATAAATCCAGGGCCATCGGAATCTTGGAGCACAAGAGAGGAACCCTCTCAAAAATAACAAATGTCCTCACTGAACACTGCGTCATAGGAAGACATGCCCAGAGATTAGGTATCCCTCATAACGACTTCTGCAGAAGCTGAAGAGATGAAGAGGAAGAAGAGACCATCAGTCATCTTCTGTGCGCCTGTCCTGCGCTCGCCAACATCAGGAAGGCCACTCTGGGTGAATACTTCTACAATGATCTTAATGATCTCGGCAACGCCTGCACGGCTAAAATTCTCGACTTCATTCAACGAAGCAAATGGTTCCAAGAGTAAGAGGGTGATGCACCTCGGTAGTACAATGGACCTACTTTCTGGTCTAAGTACATCTTCATCGAGGGCCGATCCTAACCAACCAACCAACTCATCCACAAAACTCCAGATTCTTTCGCACTTGTTCTGCCTCAAATATCTTTTGGGTGCTCCGTAGTTCTGCCTTATTGGGGAAGCGGACTCCATTGTGTGGCATGTTTGGCACATGAATTTTCTTCGCGCAGCAAGGTGTGTCCAATTCACTGCCATTACGGGCTTCCTATAGTGAGGATAACAAGTTTCCGTTCTCTTATAAAACTGTTGGCTTTGGGCTTTAAAATCACAAAGTACACCTTGACACCTTGAAAGCAGCCAAGTTTGTCCCAGGAATGACTCTCCTGCGTAAGTTACACCAGATGAAATCCCGATTTATACTGTCGAAGGCTTTCTCGAAATCGATGGACATCTGATGAAATGAAGATTTACATATAGGTACATACCCCGTAAGTGCTCGATAAAGTGGGATCCCGATCGGAAGCGTACTTGTTTGGTATAGAGACTGAAATCAAGAAGTTATTTGATTTGAAACGAACCAGCAGAACGTCAATACGTCCTCAGTTTCTGCAGTTTGTTAAATTTTCATTCATTCCTCTATTTTATTGGCGAGCCTTCACTTTCGCAAGCCCTATTGACAGTTCTTTGTCTTAGGGTTGCTGACATGATTAGATAGGCTAGGCCGTTATTTGTTCCTTGAGTGTTTTGATAATGCTATGATCTTATTCTTATTGGGAGCACCGATGTGAAGTCGGGCATTCCCTCGTTCGGGTACGAGGTAGCAACACTGTCATCTAAGTGGTTTAAGACTGCGATAAAATGCTCCCTCCACCTTTTGAGCTTATCTCAATTGGAAGTGCAAATCTTCACAGGGTACTGGTTGGAACTCTGATCATATACTAGTACCGTCCTATAAAAGGCCATACTCTCGCATACACTTCTTCCGCTTGCGAAGCAAATGCGTTTGTCATGCCTTATGCTACGCTGAACTTTTTTCATTTGTGCGATATTGGGATTCCAGTTCAACTTCCACCACTGCCGAAGCAGCTGAAATTTGAGGCTTCAGTGATATATAGAATGCATGCTCCTTGATCTGCTTCCTGGGGGTGCCATGGCGCAAGTGGCTTGTGTATCGGATCACTGTGTGTGAGGTTCCATATTCGAATCCTAGAAAACACCAACAAGTTTTTCCACGGTCCCACCTTTCGCGAACGTCTGACAAACATCAGAGAGTACCATATTGTTGCCACGAGAAAGCGTTTCAAAAACAAATTGGCCTTCGGATACGGCACTAAACTGTAGGTCCCTTCCATTCGCGTGAAAAAGTATAACGCACACAACACGAGTGGTTGCGAAAAGCTAGGCTCAGGAACTTGAAGAGCTGTTGCGCCAAATATTTATTTATTTTTTTTTTTGATCTGTTGTCATGTCTGAAGCATGGTGCCTCTGCTTATCTTGACATCGGCATCTTCTATTACTATGATGATCTTGCTGTTTGATGTCTGATTTTGAAAAGCGCGTAGCTGACTGAAAACTTGTCTTTGTCTCCCTCCGTAGTGTCCTGGGTAGAGGCGTAACACTGAATGATGGTTATTTTCCTTATTCTGGTTAGAAAACTGACTGCCAATGTCCTGACGCTAGGATGGGTCCACAATATAAGTTTTTGCGTAACATAGAAGTCAGCAGCAGTCCCACGCCAGATTCGCGAGTACTTCCAGCTAGTTTCCCAGAGCAGAGTAAGACAGTGCTTTTCGTCGGGTAGTGGTCCTCGGTTGCACTCAATTAAGTATCTTTTTTCGCTCAATCCTAATATGCGTATTTTATACCGCATTGAATGAGATGTTTCCCTTCGTGGAGCTGAGTTCGCACGTTCTAGGAGGACTTTAGCAAATTCTTCGTCCTTATCCGGTGCAGTTCACTGTGTTTCGGAGCATTTTTTTTGCAGTTGCGGCTCACTAGACTACAGTACAATCGACACTTCTTTCATTTTTTTGTACGAAACTCGCCATTCGAAATTTCCAGATGCCACCAGATGGCGGTGGCAGTAGGCCTTACTAACAGAGCTATAAGATCTTCGGCTGCAATGGGTCCATCTCGTCATTTATTGAACCAAGGTAAGCTACATACTAGAAGTTCAAATTGCCACGGATATTCCTAGCTACAGCCTAGGATTCCCTTTTCCATATTTTAATTGCCGAAATAGAAAAAAAAAAACCACTCAACTCTTAGTGCAACAGTAGAAAGCATAACCCCATAAGCATAACCGTCGACCCACTTAGGAAAATGATATAACATTATCTCTGTGAGTGTCCGGCCTTTGCTCGTATCAGGTGGCAGATCCTCGGTGCTGATGTGGTGAGTGCTGGCTTTCTTAGAAAGACAAGGAAATTCCAATGAAATGGGTAAATCAGGGTTTGCTCTCTGGTAGTACAATGCGTCTGAGTGCTCCAGTTGAGCGTTTCTTATCCCGAAAAAAAAAGGGGGTGAATGCGATTACGGCTCCCCCGCCTCATGCTACGCCAACCTTTTTTCCTCTTGAAGTGGGATTGGGGTTCCAGACAAACTTTTACCACTGCCGAAACAGCTATAATTTGAAGCTTTAGTAATATATGCTTTTCGATTTGTTTCCAGATCTCAAACAAGGTTTCTCCAATAACAAGGCAATTGACGCTGCAGGAATCCATAAGACAATCGCCGTAATTGTTTCGCTTCCCAAGACGGTCTCCTCCAATCACATATTTGTGATATGTGCTGTTTATCTTGACATCGGAATCTCCTATTACTATGATGATCTCACCGTATGATGTTTTATTTTGAACACCACGTAGCTGACTGAGAACGTATCTTTGTCTTCCTCCATAGTGTCCTGGGTAAGGGCGTAACACAGAATAGTGGTAATTTTACTAAATCTGGTCTGAAATCTGGCTGCCAATATCCTGATGCTAGGATGGGTCCACGACATAAGATTTTGCGTAACATAGGAGTTATCACCAGAGTGTCCGTCCTTATCCGGTGCAGTTCACTATGTTTCGGATCAATTTTTTTTTAACAGTTGCGACTCACTAGGCTACAGTCCAATCGACACTTTTTTCATTTTTTTGTACACGAAGCTCGCCATTCAAAATTTCCAGATGGCACCAGTTGGCAGTGGGAGTAGGCCTTACTAACAGAGCTATAAGATCTTCGGCTGCAATGGGTCCATCTCGTCATTTACTGAACCAACGTAAGCTACATACTAGAAGTTCAAATTGTCACTGATATTCCTAGCTAAAGCCTAGGATTCCCTTTTCCATATTTTAATTGCCGAAATAGAAAAAAAAAACCACTCAACTCTTAGTGCAACAGTAGAAAGCATAACCCCATAAGCATAACCGTCGACCCACTTAGGAAAATGATATCATAATTAATTGCAACAACAGAAAGGCGTCATAAGCATTGCGACTGTACTCAGAAGTCAAGTCGAGAGCTCTGTCATCCCCCTTTGAAGGATTACAATTGAAAATCACTTAAACCTACTCCGCCGTCGTCGTCGTCATTGTCTTCCGTCAATCCCCCATTTCATCTTCCTCGTCCACCACATCTTTGTTCCCTTTCATCCTTTCGCATAATAACTTGGATAAATATTTTTCTTTGATTCTACTTCAGTGCAATTTTAAAATAAGATTAAAGGACTCTCGACACAAATAGACAAAAGCAACTGCAAACTCACAGAAGTCTATCGCATTAAACATCGAGGACAACCATCATCCTTTTACTCAGTCGGGCAGCATGAATTCACAATCCCATTTCATCGTGCAAAAATAATATCTATGCAGCTTGTGTCAACAGCAGGAGGCCACACACACACAAACCCAGAAGAAAGAAAAAAAAAAAAAAATCAGAATCAGGAAATCTCTCTTAGATAATAAGTCTTCAGGATGCAAATGGTGGAGCACCTAGAGCTCTAACAGGCGACTAAAGCAGAAGAAGACTCCTGCAGGACTTATCATAATGATTGCAAAAAATGAAACGAAAAATTTCATATCCCATTTACCGGTGTCCTTTTTTGAACCCCTGCACTTGGTTTAAAGTGGTGCGTCATGGAACCGAAACGCTCTTATTTTCACTCCAGGATACTCCAGGATATTCGCATAAATGAGGTCGTAGAAAGGTGACTTCTTAGGTACTCCTCATGCGTTGCATAGCGTTTTATTTAAAGGACTCGACGTTCGCCGGGGTTGGTCGTCACATTAAAATGGATGAAAGCATCAAGTCTTCCGGGGTTAACCACTATGAAGTATACCCACCATGATACGGTGATGGCGAGGATGAACTCGCTGCAAGAGCAACTGACATAGAAAAAAAAAGATTTCCTGTTTTACAAACATGCATATCCAGGATATTTCGTGTAGAAGCTCAACCTGCGGGTCCACTCTCCATTTATTTTCCATTTGCTAGAGGTTAGAAGGAAGTTGTACTATTTCATCCTTTATTTTGGTTTGCATGTTATCCTTGTAAACTAAACCCGAATAGATATGTACGCCTTGATAAGGATTAATTCTTACATCCAACAGTCCTTGTTTTGTTTTTTTTATTTTCTGTTAGAAATGGAGGAGGAGAGATAGGACTAACCGCGAAAATGGGTACCAAACTATTTGTTTTGTCTGAGTTCATTCATCCTCATGTCCTAGATCCTTTTTTTTTTGTTTTGGCAGAGAGTGGTGGGGGGTGGTAAAAAAGGACTCGAGTTGTGTTTATGAATTTCCACAGCCAAAGGATATAAGTTTAACACAACTGGCATATGGTTGCCTAGGTGAGTCGTTGTTGTTGCAGTCTTCAGTGGGGTGTTGCAGAAAAAGGACTAGTGGTAGGGATATAAAAGGATGAAACATAAAACAGTTTTTCAGATTAAAATATTTACCTAGTCCTTTTGTTGTGTGCCGGACTTCGTGTGTTTTATTTGAGCACACATGTGTCAGCAGTTTTTTTTTTTTTTCTTTTGTTTTTACGACTGACCATGTATGTTGCAGATGTGGAGCTAATTTTTAGGATATCCCTGCGGGGCTTAGACTCTTTTATACCTTTTTTGTGTGAACTACGATAAGCGAGGAGGGGGCAAGGGATGAAGTAGATTAAATGTGTATTAACGTGGAAATTGAAAACTGTGGCGAGACACAACAGCTGCTGTTGATTCCATCACAAAGGATGTTTAAAGGGACAACAAATTATTTTATTATATGATTCGACAGTCGTAAAATTTAATACGGCAGTAAAATGTAGAAGTATGTGCACATGTGTAAATGTTAGGATCAAAAGAAGACTTTTAATGAATGCGGAATTGAGAAAGACTAGTGTCTGGAAGGGGCTTGGAAGTCCAAGCGCTGTGGTGAAAGACATTGAGAATTGGATACCTCAGGGAGATGGAGATCTGACATTAGATCGTTTATGTTTATATAGTACTGTTACAAAAATGTCAGGGCCGACGTTGACTCTGACCTGAGGAGAGGAAAATAAAAACTCAAACACTGGTTTTTACTGGTTACCAAGTGGGTTAAACATTTTGTTTTTTTATTTTGGAAGAAGCTCCATGACCAACTCGCTTTTTGACCTTGTGTTTTGCCAGCCCTGTTCTACCGAAGTCATCAGGTCCCGCTGAAAAGACTGAGCGAAATTTCGTTAACAGCTTGCGGAATTCGGTCACCTGTTGCAAGGAAAGTTCCGATTGAGCCTCCACAAGTAGGTCTTCGAGAGTTTGTGGATTGACGTTCTCTCAGGTACTGACACTTCAAAGATTTTGCGGGAAGTACTTGTGGCGTCAGCAATCTCGTTTGGGAATTCGCTGATGGACGCAGCGCATGTTTCTTGCCTTGAATCTCGAGGAGGCACTTATTTTCAGTCAGGAAGTCCATTCCGAAGATGTTAGGCACATTGTTGCTGAATATAGCAATCGTGTGAAGGTATTCCTTGTGGTTAATGACTAACCTCACCCTTGCAGTACCCTTAGTCATATCGTCCCTCCGGTGATCCCTGCTATCCTTATCGGTTGGCCCTCCATTGCCGCCTTTGATGGCAGGACATCCTCTGCAAGCACCGACACGTTGGCACCCGAGTCGATTATTGCGGACCTGCATTGCGATTGATCGGGAAACTACTGACTGCCCAAAACTTGGCTTGGGCCAGTAGCGCAACAATCATTTTCGTGATCAAGTGCTTACTTTACCTCCTAGTGGTGGTCACCGGGCAACTATACCTATAATCCCTTATACGTGTAGGCTAAAATTGTAAGTGCGGGTTGTCTAGGGCCTTGATTCTAGGCTAGGTAACGTGGGCCAGCAACCTGCGTTACCGAAAATTTCTCGCTACAGAAACCGACACTATGCCTCGGATAAGGAATGATCACATGTTGACGACTTTTGGCTATTGTACCCGGACAAAGAAAGGTTTCTAGAATGTAAAGACGCTCCTCGACTCGGGAAGAAAAGGTCCTTACAATGCCAGATTCCTCCAACTGGAAAAGGAATTCATGCGATATAAACTGGACATTTTGGGGGTAAGTGAAGTAAGATGGTTAGAAGCGCGTAACACTGTACTACTCTATTCTGGAAGACCATCCGGAAGTCCGCGGGAATATGGAGTCGGACTACTGCTAACAACAATAGCACGCAAGGGCCTAATTTCCTGGCAGCCTCATGGTGATATGATTTTGACAGTCAGATTCCGGACTAGAGTACGACGCGTCACCATCATGCAGTGTTACGCCCCAACGAATAGTTCATCTGAGGACGAAAAGGAGAGCTTCTACAATCTCTTAAGCGCCGTCTTCAACACAACACCAAATGGAGACATTGTCATAGTGATGGCGGATTCGAATGCCAAGGTAGGCAATGACAACGAAGGGCTCAAACATGTAATCGGGAAGCATGGACTAGGCAACCGCAATGACAACGGCGAAAGGTTTGTGGATTTCTGTAATGCCAACCGCCTTGTGATAGGTGGTACCATGTTTGAGCATAATACCTGCCACAAAGTCAGCTGGGTTTCCAACGACAGGCAAGCAACCTCCAACCAAATTGACCATTTTGCTATCAGCCGCCGCTTTAGAAGTAGTCTCCTGGACGTCCGAAACAGGCGAGGGGCAGATGTGGGGATTGTACGTGATCACCATCTTATGATAGCTATCCTCCAACTACGCACTGCTGCAGTTCGAAGATCCCACGACAACACAAGAATGCCCAGGTTCAACATCGATAGACTTAGTGATCCCTCAGTGCGCCAACAATTAAGGGTGCACTTTTCGCAAGGTGTGGAAGCAATCAGCGGCTCAATGCCCGCAACCATCCAATACCATTGGTGTGCTGTTAAAAATGTTTTTACATCTGGTGCTGAAAGAATTGTCGGTCGATCGCAGGGAAGACATAGGGCGTGGCTTTCCGAGGATACCTGGAGATAGATTGACGACACCCAGTGAAAATCTCAGACGGTTCCTTGCTCATTTCGGATGAGGACCAGCTCAAGAGATGGAAAGAGCATTTTGCTACGGTTTTGAACCGTGTATTCACTAGCGATATGCTCCCAAATCAGACTGAGATGCCCGAGGTGAGAAGTTCCCGAATACGCACCACGACTGCCAGTAATGATGAGATCACTACCGCGATCAAGGCACTCAAAACCAACAAGGCGGTAGGACTTGACAGTATTCCAGAAGAGCTCTTACGAGCAGCACCAACAACATCGGCTGAGCTTCTGCTTCCACTTATAGATAGAGCTTGGGAAGCTGAGAGCTTTCTTTACGAGTGGAACAAGGGAATGATTGTCAAGCTTCCTAAGAAAGGAAATCTAATAGAGTGCGGAAACTGGAGGGGTATCTGCGTGCTGCCTGCTATAGCTAAGAAAATAGCTAAAATCATACTTGAGCGAATCAAACAACATCTCGAAGACACGCTCGATGCCGAACAAGCAGGTTTCCGCTCTGGATCCTCCTGTGCCGACCACATCAACACCCTGCGGATTATCATCGGACAGTGTTTTGAATATCGATCGCCACTGCACCTGTTGTTCATCGATTTTGAGAAGGCGTTCGATAGTGTCAACAGGGAGTTTATTTGGCGTGCCTTACGCAGGAGAGGTATTCCCGATAAACTAATTGCTATTATCAAGGCTGCATATGAAGCCTCCGAATGTCACGTTCTGCACAGGGGGAGGTTGTCTGAGGAATTTGAGATCCAAAGTGGGATAAGACAAGGCTGTATCTTTTCACCAATATTATTCCTATTAGTGATTAGCGATGTGTTTCATGCAGCTTTGTCGACGGGAAACGGAGAAATTCGATGGACTCTTACATCTCAACTGAAACATCTTGACTACGCTGACGATGTATGCTTACTCTCCCACAGAATTATGGACCTCCACCAAATGACAGCAGATATGGAGAGGGAGGCAGGTGTCGTCGGGCTGAAAATTAATACGGCAATAACTAAAACTATCAGCCTTGGAACAAACTCATCGGCTCAAATATTCATTGCTGGACAACCGGTAGAGAGAGTAGAGGATTTCCAGTATCTTTGGAGTATTGTCTCGACCGATGGTGGAACTGAACTGGGTATAGCCAACAGGATCGCCAAAGCAAAGTCCGCGTTCAGGATGTTGTCCAAAATATGGCGAAGCAATGCAATCAGTTTGAGCACCAAAATAAGACTGTTCCGCTCCAACGTTGAATCCGTGCTGCTATATGGTTGCAGCACGTGGAGAGTGACCACTACTATCAGTAGAAAGCTGCAAACGTTTGTTAATAGGTGCCTGCGCAATATCAGGGATACAGGACATAAGTAAGTAATCTTCTCAACCGATGCCGCCATTGCATCGTTAGTGCAAGCAGCCATCTTCTCTGCACGTTAGATCGCTTCGACCAGCCTCTATACCCAATGTGTTCGTACGACAACATCTGTCGGAACTCATATATTTTAAATGCTCGTAAAGCGGATCTTTCTAAACTTAATAATCTTCTCAGTAACATTAACTTTAGACCCATCCAAGTTGACACCATCGACAATGCTCTAGTGTTTTTCTAAAACCAAATTTTTACCTGCCTCATTAAATTAATCCCTTTTCTGCCTAAGAAGAATTCTCCATCAGCCCCGCCATGGTATGATAAAGAGCTACGCTCACATATAAGAAAAAGAAATATGACAAGCGTTCCTCAAATAGTAAGCTGACTCTGATTTGTCCCATTACCATCACGTCCACTCCCAATTCTCTGAACTCTATGAATATCTTGACAGAATGCAATCCACGCTAATCAATGACCCCAAACCTTTCTACCACCTCATTAGTGCCAAACGGAAATCTGATAGCTATCCATCTACTTTGAAATTTGCAAATAAATCTTCGGCCTATCCCAAAACAATCGCAAACCAGGTCGCTAATTTTTTCACCCAATCGCTTACGGATCACGTTACTCAACCTGATCATAACTACTTCCGCTACTTAGACAACTGTCTCCAAACCTCCTTTGTCATAATTGATATAACTTCGGCGTCGTTAGTAGATAAGATTAACAAACTGAAGGGCGAATACTCCACCGCCCCTGATGGCCTGTCCGCTACAGTTTTGAAAAAATGCGTGAACTACTGAGTTCAACCCCTTACCACTCTATTTCAACTATCTATTTCGCAGGGAGTAAATAGATAGGTAAGGTTATAAAAATGAAATATAAGAAGATCCGTGGAAACCTTCACAACAAAGAAACCACCTTACAAAATATTGAGCGCGACCGGCTCAGTTGGTGTGGCCACGTTTAAAGAAGACATCATTTGGACCCTGTTCAAAATTCAATATCAGTGAACGTTCCAAAGACATCGCGAGGCAGGAGTGGCAGGCCTATAAACGCCTGGATTACACAAATGCAACGACACCAGCATTTGATTTGCCGCAGTAACGATGTGATCCAAAATCGGAAGGCCTGCCGATATTTTCTGAGGTAAAACAAGCAAACTCCAAAGACGGATCAGTAGAAATGCGTTGAAGTGGGAGGGTTATGATCCCTTGTTTTCGGATCATAACCTTGCCGAAATAGGAGGAAGAAGAAGAATATTCCTCAGATCCCTCCTTGAGTAGACCGATATCTTACGAAACGAAGCTGTCAAGCGTGCCTTACGTGGCCTTGCTTTTGCTGATAGCTACAATTTACCCCTATACGTGGACCGTTTGGGACTAATCAATTGATCCACAAGATTGACTGTTTGGTCCAGTTTATGGCAATGAGAACGGAGACACCATCACCGTTAATGGTCACAGGTATAGAGCGATTTTAACCGACTTTCTGCGGCCAGAGCCCGAGAACATCGATATATCCGAGCCGTAGTTCCAACAAGACGGCGCTCCATGCCATACAAGCGACGAAACGCTCAAAGTCGTGAAGGAGAAATTTGACGACTGGGTCATCTCACGGCGAGCGTTTATTAATTGGCCGCCGCGATCATGCGACTTGACACCACTCGATTATTTTCTCTGGGGCTAATCACTTTGCACGAGTTCGAGGCTAACATTCGAGACGCTATTGCCAGAATAACGCCGTACGTATTAGACCGAGTCATCAAAAATTGGACCGACCGCTTGAAGCACTGCCAGCGAAGCTGAGGCGGCCATGGAAATGATGTGCTATTCTACACATAATGGCATTGTGCTCATATACCCGAGTATGTTTATTTGTTAAATTGATTCATGTTCTTTTGGTACTTAATTATATTTATTTCAATATTATGATCGAAATAAAACACTTAATTTAATTTTCAGTTGTATGCCCATCATTATATTGATCTTTTTGCCCGCTTATACAAATAATCAGTAATTAAAATTTTGTAATTGAATATAATATGTAATCGTGCTAAAAAATAAATAAATAACTTTTTCTCTTTTGTATCTAATTAGCAATAAAGGGATGGGTTTAGGTAATGAGTAGGGACTTTATTATTTAATGAAAATGATTTCGTTTATATCGCAAATTATTGGAATTTAATATTATTTTAATTGGAAATTGCTTTTATTGGAAATTAAATTAAGAAACATAGCAAATAAAATTTAGCAAACATACTTACTTACTTGTGGGCGCCGTGGCGTAAGTGGTTAGTGTGTCGGATCACTACGCATGAGGTTCCAAGTTCGAATCCCAGAAAACACCAAAAAGTTTTTTCACGGTCCCACGTCACGCGAGCGTCTGACAAACATCCGAGAGTATTGTTGTCACGAATAAGTTTCTCAAATCGCCGTTCGGATTCGGCATTAAACTGTAGGTCCCATCCATTCGTGTGAAAAATATAACGCACACAACATGAGTGGTTGCGAGAAGCTAGGCCCTGGCACTTTAAAGAGCTGTTGCGCCAAATATTTGTATTTGTTTTTTTACTTACTTACTTAGGTAATGCTACAGTCCGGGGTGGACCTGGGCCTCAACCAACAAACCTCTCCAGCCAGCATTGTTACGCGAGCCAGCTGCCTCCAGTTGCGCACGCCAAGTTGGTTGAGGTCCCCCTCCAATTGTGTGCGCCACCTACAGTGAGGTCGCCCTCTACTGCGTCATCCATCTGGGGTGGATTCGAAGATCTTTTGAGTTGGAACGTTGGGCTCTTTCTGCTCTACATGACCCAGCCATCTTAGTCGCTGTATGTGAACTCTTCTGACTAAGTCGATGTCCATGTATGGGCCATGTAGTTCTGAATTTTCCCTTCTCCTCTACTCGCCGTCTATGCAGATGGGCCCAAAGATCGCTCGAAACATTTTTCTCTCAAAGTAACCAAGTGCATCCTTCTTCGATTTTGATGAAGTCCATTCCTCTGCGCCACACAGCAGGACTGGGATGATTAGTATCTTTTACAGAGATACATTAGTAGTTCGGGATAGGGCTTTGTTAATCAGTTGCATTCTTATTCCATAGAAATAGCGATTGACGAGAGTAATTCTTTATTTTATCTCCCCACTGATGTCATTTGCGGAGCACACTATAGAGCCTAGGAAGGCAAAGTCTTTTAGTACCTCAAAGTTATGTCTATTGTGGCGTTCTATCTAAGACGCCGATGTTGGGTGTCCTTTCTGTAGACAGCATATATTTTGTTTTGCTTTCATTGACCGCCAAACTCATCTTTGCTACCTCTCTCTCTCTCTTCGCGAATTGCCCAGTGACTAATGTCAATGATGACAATATTATCGGCATAAGCAAGTAGTTGTACAGACTTATAAAAGATTGTACCTCCAGTGTTGGCTTGTGACTCTCGTACACTTCTTTATTAAGTTAAAGATATCGCATGATAGCGCATCACATTGTCAAAGACCTTTCCTGACATCGAACGGTTCGGTGATATTCTTACCGACTTTGATGGAGCAGCAAGAGTTCTCCATCGTCATCCTCCAAAGTTGGATGCATGGATGCCGAGCTTAGACATGTCTCTGTGTAACTCGTTTGTATAGATATAGCCGCTATCATAGGCAACTTTGAAATCGATGAAGGTGTGATTCGTATCGATTTATGTTCCTGGAGTTTTTCTGCCGTACGGTGAATATTTGGTCTATGGTGGGCTTTCTCTGTCTGAAACTGCACTGATAGAAACCTATCAAGTTGTTGACGATGGGTTTTAGGCTTTCACATAATACAGCAGACAAGATTTTATGAATTTATTTAACAAACATACATATAAATTTAATATGAATGCCTTGTCATTGTCTATAGTCCTCCTGATTCCTACTTAAATGCAGGGTTTTGAACAATCAATCTCTTTAATAAGTGCGATGGATCCGAGGCTACTTTCTCCCGTGTGTGGAATTATTTTTAGAGGTACATGGCCTGTTCACCCATTAAACTCTGAGCTCAATTGGATCCGAAGATTATCAGAATTACAGCAGTGCGGTCAGTTTTCATTTACTTTACAGTGCCATCTTAGGCTACGAATCAGTGGTACCATTTTAAATGATTTATCACTTTTTTGGGCGATTTGTAATAACATTTAATATCCCTGGTGGATAAAGGGATATTAAAGAAGTATAAGCAAATATCTCGTGGGTGCAGTGGCGTAAGTGGTTAGTGTGTCGGACGACTGCGCGTGGGGTTCCAAGTTCGAATCTCAGAAAATACTAAAAAGTTTTTTCACGGTTCCACGTCTCGCGAACGTCTGACAAACATCCGAGAGTATTGTTGTCCCGAAAAAGCTTCTCAAACCAAATTACCCTTCGGATACGGCACTAAACTGTAGGTCCTTCCATTTGTGTGATAAATATAACGCATACAACATGAGTGGTTGCGAGAAGCTAGACCCTGGCTCTTTAGCTGTTGCGTGAAATATTTATTTTTTATTTATTTTTTTTTTTAAGTATTTTTCTGCCGCTTGAGCGTTAAGGGATAAATGGACTTTTTTACATCAGCTTCCATGCAACACTGACAGAAATAAAGCTATCAGTTAACTGTTAAAGATTTGCCAGCATTGGAATTATTGCAAAGGGGAAATTCGAGGAAACGCTTTGCGAAATCATTCAAAGGGGTTTACGAATCACGCAGAAATGGTGTAAAACAGCACGGTGGAGAGAAAACCGAATTAAAACCACTGCGGTACCCTTCACAAAGAATGGCCGCTAAAGCGTATGCAACCCATCCTATTGGAGTGACGGAAGAGTTGACCCACAAAAACAGGTCAAGTATCTAGGCATACCACTAAATAGCAAACTCCTCTGGAAGGAGCATGTAGAAGCTGTGGTAACTAAAGCAGCCAGAGCACTTATGGCGCAACGGAACATTTCAGGTAAAGCCTGGAGTTGCAGCTCGTCCTCTCTGAGGTGATTGTACATGATGATAATTAGACCCATCATTACATATGGTGTAGTGGCATGGATCAGAAGAACAAGGCTAATCACGACGAGGACATCCCTAGGCAAAGTGTAAAGTCTAGCCAGCATCTGTATGACAGTAGCCACAAAAACCTGTCCCACAGCAGCACTGGAGGTGACCTCCGCTGCACATAGTGCTAGAAAGAATCGCAAAGGAGACCATATTAAGAATAATTGTAAGCAAATAATGAAAAACCCTATGCGAATCGGTGCCGCTTCTGGACTGTCCCAGAGACGATATGGTCAAGAAATACTATTTTAAGAGAAAATTTCACTCAAAGCTGAGCAATGAAAAAGATCGCAGCAGTGAGTAAGGTAAGTAATAATTCGAACAAGATTCTCGTACTACTGCTACATGGATGGATCGAAAGCATCTACGGACACTGGGCAGGCATGTGTGGGCCTAGGACTAGACACTCCGAAGCTCTGCGAAGGTTCCTCTGCCCATATTTCATTGACTAAAGTCTTAGTTTGGGGTGCAACAAGCCTCTCCATTTAGCTCGGTCTTTAGCTAAAGGCCTCCAGTTGCGCCCTCCAAGTTGGTTGAAGTTCACTTGAACTTGTGGGCGCCACCTACGGCGAGGAGACCTTCTACTCCGTCGTCCCTCCGGGTTAGATTCGAAGGCTCTTCAGGCCGGAGCGTTGGTGTTCATTTGCTCTACGTGTTCTAGCCATCTCAAACGTCCAATACGCAGTCTTTTGACTAGGTGGACGTCGCTGTACAGCGCGTATATTTCGTCATTGAACCTTCTCCTCCAAAACCCATCAATACAAACGCGACAGAATATTTTGCGAAGAATTTTCCTCATTAAGCCACCAAGGACATCTTAATCTGCGTTCAGTAAAGCCCATATTCTAGCGCCATAGAGTATAACTGGGAAGATCAGGGCCTTATATAGAGCATCCTTAGTAATTCGAGATAGGACTTTACTATTGAATTGCATTATTAGCCCAAAAAAACAGAGATTGGCTTGATATCTGCGAACTTGCGAGTTTTTAGAATTATTAGCAGAGCCAAGGTAGTCAAAGTCCTTAGTACCTCGAAGTTGTATCTACGTACTTCAGGGCACGGGCGGATAGGATAAGGGGGGAGAAGAACGAAGAAGATGCCGGTTTGCGTTGGCTTTAAATGTTTGAAGGTTGTAATGATTAGGAAATACAGAGGCTGGTACATCATTCCACAAACGTGTTGTTCGGCTTATAAGCGAATCCCTATATTTGACATGACAGTACGTCCGAAGTTGGGTTTGAGGGTGAACTGATGCGCATTCGAAGCGTGACGCGTATTTCGGGTGAAGATTTGAAGGGGAGGAATGCAACGGGCTATTTCGCTGGAACATTTTTTATAAAAAAAGCGATAAAAAAGAGAGAGACACGAGACATTTCTACGATGTTCAAGTGAGACTATGGAGTTCACGATGTCTCCATCACCTATCAGTCTTAACGCGCGATTCTGTACCCTATCTAAAATGTGCAGAACGGTCTTGGGTGCACCAGACCAGATGTGGTCGTTATATTCCAGCTTTGGGCGGATGAATCCCTTACAGATGGAGGCCAGATCAGACGGGGTAAAATATTTTTTGCACCGCTTAAGGAATCCTAGACATTTTGCAGCATTTTTGGCGACTTCTAATATGTGATTGTTCCATCGAAGACGGTTATTGATGCACATACCGAGAGTGGCAAGTCTTTCGGATTCAGCGATATACCATCCATGGATAATGGTTCAGGGTCTGGGTTTCGCTTGAGAGACAGAAGACAGCATTGCGTTTTTGATGCATTAAATTCCACTCTATTGATTGAACCCCACTTGGTTATACTGTCCAAGTCGGAATTTAATGCTCTTTTACGGCCGAAGAGCAGGGACGTGAGTTAGGAAACGAATATGAAAAACTGCGGATACTGTCATCAGCGAAGGAATGGATTGGATTAGAAGTTGCAGACAAGAGGTCATTTATAAAAATGAGAAAGAGAGTCGGAGACAAAACGGAGCCCTGGGGAACACCAGCATTTATATGGTGAATTGGAGACTTGAAGCCGTCCAAGACAACTTGTATTGAATGGCCCGAAAGGTAATTTCTAATCCACTGAAGAAGAGACTCATCGATGACATATGCTCGCATTTTCGACAAAAGAGCCTGATGCCAAACTCTGTCAAATGCCTTAGAAATATCGAGCGCAACCATCTTTGTTTCGCCGAAGTGATGTAGAGATTGGTTCCACTATTCGGTGAGCTATGCCATCAAATCACCAGTGGACCTGTTGCTACGAAAACCATACTGCCGGTCATTGAGGAGTTTTCGTGAATGAAGATATTTCATAAGCTGGCGATTTATCAGCGTTTCCATGTCCTTGGAAAGAAGGGACGTAAGTACAATGTGTCGGTAATTGGAACGGCAAGAAGATTCGCTTTTTTTTGGGACGGGCTGGACAAATGCTTTTTTCCATTTTCTCGGAAAGAGCCCAGAAGAGTAGGACAGACAGAAAAGCTTACGCAGAGATTTTGGCAGCGTGGAAGAATACCTCTTCAGAACTATGGGGGGGATACCATCTGGACCATCAGATTTGTGTATGTTAAGACCTTTGAGTACTCCTGCAACTGTACGAGTGCGAAAGTGGACTCGTCCCATGAAAAATTCGACGCTCTCAAGTACAGGTGAAGACAAAGCACTATCTGGTAGGGTGGAGTTCGCTGCAAAGTGAGCAGCAAGCAGATTGGCTTTGTCTAAGGAGCTGACAGCTGGAATGCCATTGTAAATGAGCGTTGGGATGGCAGACGAGGCAGAGCTTTTAATATTTTTGACGAATGACCAAACATTTTTACTACCTTTGAGACATTGTAGAATTGTTTGCTTCAATTTTTGGTCATGTATGAATTTTACACGTCGAATGTGAACATTGCAGTCATGTCTGGCTTGTTTAAACTTCTTTCGGTTTTCCTCAGAATTGTTGGCTTTATAAGACCGAAAACTTTCCTCTTTCAACCTGATAGCCTCTTTGCAGCTCTGGTCGAACCACGAGTTTGCCTTAGGTTTGATGCTTTTTATTCTGTTAGGAATAAAGGCATCCATACCTAAGATGATGGTGTCAATAATCATATCAGCGGCGGCATCCACGTCGCTATCGAGGAAGCATAGCGACCAGTTAAATCTGCTAAAGAAACTATTAAGGCTATCTCAGTTGGATTTCTCGTAACGCCATAGTTTTCTTTTATGAGTTTTTCATTTAACTGTGTGGTCAGAGTACGAGAATTTAGCTGATACGATGTTGTGGTCAGACCGGCCTAGAGGCGCTAAAACATCAATGATGTATTTATCAGAGTACGAAGTAAGAAACAAGTCCAGCGTGTTGGCGGAATGACCTACAATGTCCGGTATGCGTGTATGCTTGGGGGTGGCAATGGTGTAGTAGTAACGTCATCAATTGCCGCGCTATTGGTTCATGGTTCAAATCCTGATGTCAGAAAACATTTATTTATTTCTCATGAAATATATAAAGTCAGTCCGATCATTTGCAAAAGCTTCTGTGAACACTACTGCGAAGGCATAACACTGGCAGTAGCTTGGTCATGCGGCTGGAAAAATTGTTCGCTCTATTGGTGATGATTTGCCCTTGACATCGGTTATCGGGAAAAAAAGTACTGTGAATCAGAAGCAAAGGCAATAATAACAAAAATCTCCCCAGTTATCTGGACGCCACCCCCGGAGAATGGCTGAATCATAAACAAGTGAGCTTCAAGAACCACTACACCAATCTCTCTCTCTCTCTATCCATCCTTTCCAACGCCCGCACTGCGTGTAAACATGTTAAAGGTATTCATAACCCTTTGAGTGTGCGCAAATTATAAAAAAAAAAAAAAAAAAAATGTTCATTTACAAGCTAAGTCAAATTGTTTATTTCAGCGAAAAGTTCAACATACCTTCCTTCGGGTGATGTCTGGCCAGAATGTCGAAGCCAATCCGAATTGTGTATATTGGAATCGCCCGCAATGACGATTTCAGTATGAGGATATAGGGAGACAATTCGTGTGATGGAATCGGACAGCACATCAAATTCGTTAAAAGTTGAGTTGCTATCCGCACTAGGGCTTCTGAAAAGAAAGCAGTAGTGAATTATTTGCTTACGGACGGTGAATTTTAGCCATTTGTAGTTAAATTCCGGATTGGATCAGTGGCCATACTGTGGTGGAACTTGGTAAGCTATATCACTATGGACGTAAATGGGGAGGCCGCGATGGGGAAAGAATAATGGGACTAAGCTATATCCAGGCAGCTTCAAATCGGATAATTCTTTAACTACCCGTGTTTCACTAAGTGCCAAAACAGCTGGTTTATAGGAGTGAGCGTGGGCATACAGGTCAAAGAAATTCGTCCTAAGCCCACGAATGTTGGTAAAGTCAACTCTAAATTGCCTCATCATTAGAACATAAAAACACAACTCTGACGCTACAAAGCGTAGCCGCGAAGTGTAGATCCAAAGATTAGTTTTCCAAAGCAAACTATCGCCGGTGTTATGCCCAAACGACAGTCAGCAGTGGTCCGCTATTCGGATAAATACTCACGGCCCGCTATACATCAGATGTTACGCTCCCTCAATCATCGCAACTGGAACAGTGCTGCCACTAGACGCATAGCGTATTGTAGCAGATCCCTAAGAAAAAGCTAGTAGATTCAACCGAAAGGTAGCACAACAGTTTCATTCATTTATTTATTAAAATTTGCGAGCACTCAAGGGGTTATGAATACCCTTGACATGTTTACACACAGTGCGAGCATTGGAAAGAATAGATAGAGAGAGAGAGAAAGATTTTGGTGTGGTGGTTTTTGAAGCTCAGTTGTTTATGCTTCAGAGGAACTCCGGGGGCGGCGTCCAGATAACTGAGGGGATTTTTGTTATTTTTTGTCTTTTGCCTATGATTCACAGTATTTTTTCCCCGATAACCGATGTCATAGCAAATCATCATCAACAGAGCGAACAATTTGTTCAGCCATATGACCAAGCTACTGCCAGTGTTATGCCTTCGCAGTAGGATTGGCTTTTTATATATTTCATAAGAAATAAATAAATGCTTGCCGACATCAGGATTTGAACGATGAATCATTTGCACTTAAAGTGACATTAACAAAAATAAATAATAAAATAGAAGTAATGAACAGACAACACGGCGCATCGTTGCTTCATCCGGAGTCTCTGGTGGGCTCCGGCTTCTCCACCGTGCTGAGACCCTTCTTTGGTTGCACTCCATCGTCTTTGTTGGTCATTTTCACACTCGCACAAATCTAAATTGCCCCGCTACTACGGGGTACGGGCCCACTGTGAGCACTGGCAGTTGAATTTGCCTCCATCGCTAATCTTCTTCGGCCCTCCCGTAGCTCTATCGATCGCGCGGTACTGGAGTTTGGAGTCGTTTTGAATTCTTCTTAATCCGCCCTTTCTTCTGATTCCTTCGATTTTGATCATATTTTAGTACCATATATGCCGACATTCTTGTAAGGCTTTGACTTTGTTGAGGTAATTATCGCTTGAGGTCGAAGTGGAGTCTTTCGAGTGCTTTCTGACGACACATCGATTGGCGTTCTAGCGAGATATACTAACTGCAAAGTATGCGAAGTATGTATGTCACTTGCTGTCAGTTCATTATGCACAGAGTTATTGCGTCATGAAATCTGACATAATTCCGTTGCATCGTAAATTTTGGCCTGCCAACCAAACCGAACTTACAGACGCTTTCAGTCAAAGAAGACAAATGCTCATCATATCCGGATTCAAAAAGTGCAATACCACGCATAGATTTGAATATCTCCTTTGAATTGTTTCCAATAAATATATACAGACCAAAACTTCGACCAGTTTCTTGCGAAAGTTTAGTTGGTATCACAATAATTTTCATGAGCATTCTCTCTTCGAGGAATAAATTGAACCCTGTTCCCTCTGCACTTTCATTAACAATACAATATGTAAAGCGAACTTCAGTCTTGTGTCCCTTGAAATGGCACATGCAAACCAAAGTCCAAAAAAGTCCCTCTCTCCCAGCCGATCTTTACAAACAAAGTTTCCCATCGACAAAAAGTTATTCGTCCTTATTCGCTTATGAATATCCTCATCGAATGTAGTATTTGTATTTGAACTTTATTCTCGCGCGCCTGATGTACGTGCGTATACTTTCATCTTCCACAGCCGTCTTGGCACCCTCGGGGGAGTGTCACGATGTGCTCTTCCTTTTTTCATTCATCGGTGTTTGATTCTTAATACAGAACCAAGGGAGATCCTTTAACTTTGACTCAAGGCGGACCTCCAGACGAACGGGCGTCGGCGTCGGTCGATTCCAAAGAAAAAGTAAACAACAGGAAAAAAGACTCCCCGAGCGAAATAAAGTTAGAAACATGTCCGCTAGCATTCTACGTCCCTCTTCGTCCTTTTTCCCTCATTTTTTGTCAAAATTGTAATTAATCATACTTACGGTTAAGTTTTGCTTAAATTCTGTTATAGTTTGCCACTCAACTTGTGCTTGACAGATTTTCTCGTGCCTTGAACTTTGCATGCAGCCCGTTTGACTGTTGGGAACTGGGAGTAGTCCAAAAACTCTGGGACTGGGACGCCGACACAGAGAATTGGAAGCGCAATTGGATTGTGCTTGTCCTCGTTTTTTTTTTTGCCTTTCTACTCCTACTTCCTGGAATTTTCTGTTAAATTGATTGAAAAACTTTTACGTACACTTTTTCATTGGCTTCAGTTTATTGTGTTACATCGGACGAAGTTGAAGGAGCCAACCGACGAGCGGGGGTTTTTTTGGCAGGCTGGCGAAGAAAATTAATCATCGGCAGAAGGAAGAAGTAGAAAGAAAAAAGTTCGTTTCTTCGTTCCTTGTGGTGCTTCATTTCATTAAGGGTTTTTTCCCTCTTTGATTCGATTGGAGTAATAAACGGATGTGCATATATAAATTTGGAATCCTATGTATGGAGGTGTGCGTTCTGGGAAAGTATTAAAAGGATTGCAAGGAGAAGAGACTATTATGTTCGCGCGTTGGAAATGTTTTAATTAGTTTAATCTTTGTGCCTACGGAAAGTTATCTCAATTAGGGAGGTGTCATAATGGAATTCCCCTGTGCACGCCCACCAAGTGGAGATGTGTTACCCTTGGAAAGAAAGTAATTTGTCTTCGAGGGATTTTTAGACTTCCTTATGAAGACTGTAAGCAATAATTTATTAAAAAGACAAAAAGGGAAGGAACGACTTGAAGTCCATATTTGTATCTTACCCAAACAGTTTATTGAAGTAAAAAAAACCCAGCGATGAGCAATGAGCGTGTGCTGAGTCTGACACATCCGAGCACAGCATCTCTTGTCATTAGGGGCGGACTTAGGCAACAAATCTTGACTTTCCGACGTGTTCATTTGTATTTTTTTTTTATTTAAATGCCTCCTCCCGCAGGAGACCGACGATGGTACCAAAGATGTCTTCTACGCGCTCCTCGGCCAAAAGTATGAGTAATGGCCTAGTCTACATGTCGGCAATGGTCCTAGGCTAATCAATTTTGGGGCGGGCCGAGACCTTATACTAACAAAAACTCGATTCCTTCGTCAAAGAACCCACAAAGGATGGCTGTCTAATGATCGCATAACCATTGACCAAATCGATCATATTTCGAACAGCGTAATGTACTTATCCAGTATATTGGATTAGAGAAACTGTTGACGCATGATATCAAAAAACATTTCATCTTCCCTCGAATATGCATAACTACATTATCATGTTGGAAACGGGTTTGTCTCCTCCGCCAATAACTTCAACTCATCAGGAGGAATCCCTAAACGGCTCCAAGAGAGATGACGGACTTGATCCAATGATCTATTTCTAGGCCTACCGGGGAGTCGCCTACCTGATGGCATGGCAAGGAGTCCACTTCTTTAGCTGCTACGCACCACCGAGCCTTAGTTTGGAAGAATACGAACAGATGCTGGATAGCCTTGTAGCCGAGAGAAAAAACACCAACCACTATAGCCGGAGATATTAATGCATGGACAGTCGAGTGGAATAGCACCATGACAAATAGAAGAGGCGAAGCACTGCTAGACGCATTTGCTAGCCTCGATCTAGTGCCACTAAGCCGAGGCAACAAGCACACTTTCGACAATGACAGAATGCGCTCCTTCATCGACCTGACGTTCGCAGCAGAGCCATAGCAAGGAGGCTGAAATGGCAAGTCTCAGACCTATACAAAAAACAGCGATCAGCAGGTTATCATATTCGAAACGGAAGAGCAACACCGATCACAACACAACAAACTCCTTCCAAAAGTACAAAAGCTGGGCTGGAAAACAAACGACGTAGAGACCGAAGTGCTCGAGTACATAATTAGCAAAGGCTGAGCAGAAGAACAGACTTAAGAAGTCACAAGGTCCTTATCCCGTGGATGCGATGCAGCCATGTCAGGGAAGTTAAATGGTAATGGAAGAACACCTGCGTACTGGTAGAATGACGACATCGCCAATACGCGAGCAGAATGTCACAGAATGCGGAGGTCCCAGCAGAGTGCCCGAGGTAGAGGCACACAGGACTATGAGGTACTGAGAGAACAGTTTCAGAGGAACAGATCACAACTCCGTAAACTGAAATAAAAGCCCAAAGTCGAATGCTTCCAGGCACTCAGAGAGGAGCTACAAGACAATCTGACAATCTATGGGGAGGCGCGTATCAAATAGTCATGAAAAAATTAAAGAATGGCCCGGCTGATATTTCAGCATGCACTCAATTGTCTGCGCTCTTTTCCCGAGGAAAAATGGATTCGTCCTACCACAAGAAGCAGTAGGAAGAAATAGATACAATACCAGCAGTCACCACAGAGGAAGTTTTAGAAGCTGCGGCAATAATAAAGAGCAACAAGACGTCGGGAATGGATGGAATCCCAAACTTAATGCTAAAAGGAGTCATTAAAGTAAGACTAGAGATCTTCACACGCCTTTATACGACATGTCTAACGGGAAGCAACTTCTCACTATAGTGGAAAAGGCAACGATTACCATCATCCTAAAAGGAAGTAAAGCACCTGAGCAATCGTCGTCGTACAGGCTGTTGTGCATGCTTAACACACTGGGGAAAAAATATTACGTACAAGACTAGAGCCATACACAGAAGGAGACTCAGGGCTCTCTACTCGGCAGTAAGGCTTTAGAAAGAAACGAAGCACCGTAGGGGCGATAAGGGCAGTGTGCGACATTGCACGCGAAACTATCGTGGGACAAAGATGGCACTTGACGTCAAAAATGCATTCAACTCAGCCAGCTGGAGCTGCAGAGCTAGATCGCTAAGCAACCCGCATATACCTACCGCCTAATAGGCAGCTACTTCAGCGAGAGAACTCTTCATTATGTCACGGAAGAGGAGCCTAAGATATACACAATTACCGGAGGAGTCTCCCAAGGGTCAGTTCTAGGCCCAGCCCTGAGGAATATAATATATGATGTCATACTAAGAACGCTAAGGTCGAGCGGAGTAGAAATTATTGGTTGCGCTGACGACATTACAGTAATCGTCGCAACAAAAACGATAGAAAAAGTGTCCGAAAACTGCAATCAAACAATAAGGAACGTGAGGGCATGGCTACAGGCATCAGGTCTGGAACTGGCATATCAGAAGACAGAAGCAGTGCTAATAAGTAGCAGAATGAAGGTAGAGCCCCTTACTATTCAGGTGGATGAGCAAACCATCGAGTCGTGTCCATAGAGGTACTTGATATCTGGGAGTTCTGCTGGAAAACAGGCTAAGCTTCAAAGAGCACCTAATGTACGCAGGCGATAGAGCCTCCAGGACAGTAGCGGTACTACCAAGATTAATGTTAAACGTTGGAGGACCCGGGCAGCCAATGTGAAATATCCTAGCAACGGTAAACAAGTCGAGCCTTATGTACGCCTCTCCCATATGGGCACAAGCGACGCACCGGATAACGTGCATGTGACGGATGAACTTGGCCCACAGAATCGCATCGTTAAGAGTGTGTTGTGCCTTTCGGATGGTGTCCGCGGAGGCAATTATCGTAATCTCCGGTCGAATGCCAATCGATTTGGAAATAAAAAAGTCCACAGCAACGAGGCTATATAAGCAAAATGGAAACAGAGATGGAACACCACATCCAAAGAAAGTTGGACCCATATGCTGATCCCCAACGTAGAGGAATAGATTAGCAGAAAACATGGAGAAGTAAACTTCTACAAGACACAGTTTCTATCAGGGCACCGATGCTTATCTCTAAAAATACAAACACGTACGTTTAGATGACCCGTACTGCCAGCATTGTGAAGGTAAAATCCAGAACGCGGAACATGTTTGGATGGAATGCCGAATGTATACGACGGCCAAAAACATACTAGAGAGAGAAACTGGCGGCCAAGTGACTCCCAGAGGACTAATGACAATCATGTTGACGACAAAAAAATACAAATATTTGGCGCAACAGCTCTTTAAAGTGCCAGGGGCTAGCTTCTCGCAACCACTCATGCTGTGTGCGTTATATTTTTCACACGAATGGAAGGGACCTACAGTTTAATGCCGAATCCGAACGGCGATTTGAGAAGCTTTTTCGAGACAACAATACTCTCGGATGTTTGTCAGACGCTCGCGAGAGGTGGGACCGTGGAAAAACTTTTTGGTGTTTTCTGGGATTCGAACTTGGAACCTCATGCGTAGTGATCCGACACACTAACCAGTTACGCCACGGCGGTCACACAGCGAACGAATGAAGCCTGAAACACAGCGAACGAAATTACAGCCAGCATGATGCAACAACTACGTCTGGAGGAACGATCAGCAGCGAGAAATGAGGATCCTACAAACACTGGAAGGTAGAATAAGTTACACAAAAACGCCCATGTATGCAATGTAACACAAGTGATATGTGAATGTCATATGAACACACGCAGTAACAGAAACTGTAAAGAGCATATTGAGCTGCTGTAACGCAGCAGAAGCACCAGAATAGTATAACATGCTAACCAGCCCTGCGAAGTAATACCTTACGGCAGTTCCGCGGGGAGAGTGGTAGAAGTGTGCAGGGTATGGGTTAGTACGTAGGCGCATTCCTGGCATCGATTATAGGGGATTGCGAATCGTGCATGCTAGTAGCCCGGCAACTAGTATCTTTAGAAGATTATACCACACCCCTTGGCGCAACAAAAAAAATAAACAGAAAAACGGCAATCATGGTACATTTTGAAAGCCGGTCTGGGGGCATACGCACTACGTGAACAAACCATCGAAGCATTGATCGTTCAGTTTGAAAAAGTAGCTGCTCAACATTAAGCGCCTCGCGTGCTGTGGTGTTGGTCACTCGATCCCTACGAGTTATTCCAGCAACAGCGCGAAAGAACCTCATTTCGGCAGCTTGTATCCGCGATCTTACTCTTTCAGTCACTACCCAAACTTCATGACCATAGGTGAGAGTTGGAACATACACAGAGTTAAAAACCGATAATTTAGCTTGAATACTAGGCTAAGCCTTCCTTATAACAGATTGATAAAGCTCTCTCATAATTGATCCAGCCTGACCAATTTTTTAGGATAACTCGGCATTGCTCTTTCTATCACTCGTGAATAAGACTCCGAGGTACATAAACTTATCCATCCGCTGGGACTCCACTAACATGCAGAGCGCACTGAATGGGCGTTCAGTAAACGACTATTACTTCCAATTTGTTCACGTTTACCTTTACGCCAGTATCGTCAGAAATGGCTACAAACCTTTCGAGTACGCGCTGAAGTTCGGTTTGAGAGACCCAAGGATGACCAAATCACCCGCAAAGAGTAGATGACTAATCCTTTAGTTTCCCACTTTGAAACATTCTCCGCCATGGCTGCGTTGTAATATCCAGTCCATGCATACAATGAGGAGAAGAGGTGATAAAACGCACACTTGACGGAGTCCAACGCCCACAGTGAAAGGTATCTATTCAACGCCATTTATCCGAATACAGCTTCTACAGTTTGTATATAAAGACTGAATCGCCCATAACAGGGAACCATTAATCTCATAATCCTGCAAAGATTCCAGAGTTTGCCTCGAGGAACCCTTTCGTATGCTTTCTTCGAATTCACAGAACAGGTCGACATACTCCCAAGCCTTCTCAAGAACTATTCTGAGAGTGAATAACTAGTCGATTGTGCTTCTACCAGGATGAAAAGCTCATACCCCAAACTGTCCTCAACCATAGCTCTGGAACGCTTTTCGAACACCTAAGCTAAGACTTTTCATTAACACCTTAAAATTGCAAGTGGACGATATGCATCTTCAAAGTACTTAACATGTCAAATGAATGATTTTAAAAAATGTTAGACCTTAAAACTATAGCTAACAGAACCAACTGGCATGATGAATGATAAGAGTTAGCACTAGAATGTGAAATCGCACTAAGTAGCATGGAATCGGATCCTGGAACGGAGATGGAAAGAAAATCCAAACCGGTGTTGAGAGGGATATTTAGAGAATGCTTCGGAATCTCTACATAGATCGGTATACAGTGTTCTAGAATTTTCTAGTACGATCCTGACCAACAACACAATCCAAAATTATTCCTGGCTGGTGGTAAAAAAGCAGCATTTACTAATCAATTATTATATATGGCGGCAAAGTATTGGCCCATCCCATCAGAACAAACATGTAAACTAATTCACTAGGTTATGCCTTAAGCATATCTTATAGAAGCATATAGCATCGGTAAAATACATGAAGCTATCCTTAGCAAAATCGATTGAATCGGCCACATTAAAGACTTAAGTTTACCATCTTCAACTTTTGATCAGATAACCAAACTTGAAACTCACGCACAATATCCAATCTTCCAGATCCTGAAATTATAGTATGTATGTGAGAAAAACTTTTTAATTTAAAACAAACGTCGAAGAAACTTTCCTTCTACCTTCGACGCCAACAACGCCACCTGATAAAGTTTCTTACTACTTGAGTAACAGTGAAACTTTCTCGTTTCCAAGTGTCATCAAGTGGAAAATGTTTCTTCACTCAGCCTCACTTGATCAACTCTATGGGTGACCATCGCCATTTCTCGGAAACTTTAAGTGCATCATCTCTTGGACTTAACTACCAAATCGACCAGGATATCCCCATATCCATCAGGAAGTTGATTATCTTTTGAGATATGTTTCGCAGAAACAGACATAAAATTGCTTCTGGGAAATAAGATAATTTACGACAGATTCACATCATATGTCACATGTCGCTGCACGAGATGTCACACAAGATTGCCCACCAACACGACCACGACCAACCGGATTACCATTCTCGAATTTGTTACGTATACGCCTGAGTGTTACTGTATCCACCTTTCCAAGGTGGTTTCGAGCAAAAAAATGACTTCGACATGGCAAACGAAATGCTATCGTATTTCCAGAGAGACGGAATATAATTTCATTTCGAGGGAAACCATCTCGACATGATAGTGACAAATATTGAAATCATCTGTGGAGGAAAGAACCGAGGGTGGTATTGGTAGGAACCCGCAAAGGGCTCTTGCAGTGGAATGCGATACAAGCATCGTGTCTGGGTGACAATCTGAAAAGCTCACAGAAAACGTGTTGTGCGATGTATAGTCCTGACGATGGGATACACTATCGGGTGTGAATTTCCGAATTTAATATGAAACAGGATGTGTGGAGGCAAACGATATGAGTGCTTGGCAGCATATTTGATGTGTCAACTGTCATTTGGCGTCGCTAAACAACCGCACATATGACGAAGATACATGGAGTACGACCGCAAGCGATGAAATATCAAGTTGCATGGAAATTTCAAAAATTATATTAAACTTCTTGCATCATCATCGTATTTGTGTGTGCATTATCCTTTGAGATCTGAAATATGTGAAACTATGTGATAAATTGTATAGCATAAGAGCAGATCCTTTTTTGAAACAACATTCGATTGGACACAGCTTTAGAGATATGATAAATGGATATGGAAACATTTTACTTGGAAGTAGGGATTGTATGGCACTTTCAAACAGAAACACGTAGTTTATAAGAAAATCTCTAAGCGAATCATAGTCTTATACCCTACTGCAGTATAGCTTGGTATATTCCATCGGTACTGGACGAACTAAATCTATAAATTGATACCACAGCATTTACTTATTTTTTTAAGTACTTTAACCTAAGGACAAGCAAGAACTTCAAACTAACAAAAGGGAACTTAAGTAACTAAATAAATAAGTACTAAATCAATTACGCTTAGCACAAGCATAAACTTAGACCGAAGATAGATTAAAACTGGACTTAAAAGTAGCGGTCAGAAGGAGAAATTAAAGGAATGAAAGGCGTTTCGAAGGCTCTGCTATAGTGAAAGTCAAAAACGTTTTGCATGCTTTTAGCTCTGAGGAGTATTCTCGACACCGGTTCATGATATCCATAATTGGTGCGGTGACGAATGAGACGAAAGATGGGTGAGGACCTGAGATAACGTGGGTTGGTCTTGAAAGAGATCATATGCAGCAGCGTGGGAAATCAATTGAATAGTTCCAAACGGTCCGTGTATGAAGATAAATTGTAGCTATCAGCCCAAGCAATACCACCTAAGGCAAAGCGGAAAAACTTACGTTGGACAGCTCCGATTTGTAAGATATTGATTTCGTAGTAAGGCGACCATACCCGGCGAGCCTACTCAAGGAGTGGTCTGACGAATGTTCTTCTTCTTCTTTCTATTTCGGCGAGTTTATTATCCGAAAACAGCGGACCATAACCCTCCCACTTCACCGTATTTCTATGATCCGTGTGTGGGGTTCGTTTGCTTTACCTCAGAAAATATGAGCAGGCCTTCCGATTTTGGATCACATCATTACTGAGGTAAATCAAATGCTGGAGTCGTTGCATTTGTGTAATCCAAGCGTTTATAGACCTGTCTCTCCTGGCTCGCGATGTCTTTGGGACGTTCATTGATATTGCCCTTTTAACAGGGTTCAAATGATCTCTTCTTCGAACGTGGCAATACCAACATAGCCGGTTGCCGTCTATCTTTCGTAAGATGGTTTCCTTGACGTGAAGGCTTCCACGGTTTTTTGAACTTCTTATTGGATCAAGCTTAGCCACTCCTCCTAAGGAGGCATTTTTCAGTCACAGATGATTTTTCGCAACATCACAGGTTGTTTTGATATTGATCATAGATCTTTTTTTCGCACTTGAGACGCACTGTTTTATTCACATAAATGTCTGAAATAGGCCTGAGTGGATTCGAGAACGGGAAGCACTATTACTCTGTCTTTTTTTTTAACTACTGCGGTACCCATTTCCCTCCAGAACGTCCACCCACACATCAAATGCTCATTGCGGGGACGTAGGACCTTCACTTATTATGGCTCCATCGTCAGCAAAGAATAATTTATGTACCTGACGAATGTTATATATAAAAGTTTTGTAACGTAAGGGTTTGAGAATTCCTTAGACCATCGATTAATGAAACCGAGCACAGAGTTAGCTCTGCTGATAATGTTATCAATATGAGAACAGATATGACCCAAATAGCGCAGTGAAGAAACAGAGGGAATAGCCTCACCGCAAATGGAGTAGACTCGAGGGGATGCTTACGAGAATATGTAATATCTTGGCACTTGCTGACGTTGAGCTCTAAAAAATGGCTATGACACCAGACTAAAAAATGGTTCACATCATCTTCTAGTGAGAGAAAGTCGGCACGGGATGATATAGGTCTAAAGATTTTCATATCATCAGCACATATTGAAAGGTGGGAGTCATTGATGATGTAATCGGCAACGTTAATTGTCAAAATGAAGATCATTGGACCAAAATGGCTGCCTGGAGGGACTCCCGATGTGGGTTTAATAGGATCATTAAAGATCTAAAGAGGACTTTGTACTGGCGTTTCTCCAAGTAAGATTTAATTCATGAAATAAGGTTAGGTTAGGTTGAAGTGGCAGCCAGCCCATTAATATGATAGTTAAGGAATTCACTAACCGTCCAAGCACTAAAAGCAATAAGCCAAAAAACTTAATGAAATAGCCTTCTATTACCAGAATGTTAGAGGGCTAAGAACTAAATGTACTCGGTTCTTATTAAATATGCTTTGCTCTTCTTCAGACATTATTATACTCACTGAAACGGGCTTAGATGACTCTTTCACCAATGCCGTTATTTTTCCCCAAAATTTCAATGTTAATCGTTGCGATAGGTCACCAGATAATAGTGATTACAAAAGATTTGGTGGTGTTCTAATTGCAATCAAAAATGCCTTTCAGTCTTTTGAAGTAGATCTCAATGATTTTTCAGATATTGAAATTTGTTGTAGTAAAATTGTCTTGTCAACCTCGACTAATATTTTTATAGTATGTGTATATAGTCCGCCTAAGTCCTTGTTACCTGTTGTAACAAGGTACCTAGAAGCATTTCGCTTTATTGAAGGTCTCATATCCACGTCGGATTTATTTTATATTTTCGGGGACTTCAATCAAACTAAAATTGATTGGGCCTCAGGAGATGCAGATTGCACTTTTCTTAATCCTGTAAATGCCTTATCTGTGATTGGGTCGGAAATCATTGATACTGTCCAATCCCTCGGTCTTCTTCAACTAAATCCGGTTAAAAATCATCAAAATCGTACGTTAGATCTTATCTTCTCTAATAACAACGATGAAAGTTTTGTTACTAGAAGTTTCTCACCTCTCGTTTCCGAAGATATTTATCATCCTTCCCTAATCCTTTTTTGCCACTTGAATATTAATGAAGCTAAATCCTTTAACTTTTATAAATTCGATTTCAAAAATGGTAATTACATTGATATATGTGAGGAGTTGAGCAATTATAACTGGGTCCCACATCTATCGTTAGATATTGATGATTTATGTTCAGAATTCTATCGGGTTATTACTAAAATAATTTTTAGTTTTATTCCTGTAGTTTTAGTCAAAAACTCTACTCTGGGGTCTTGTCCATGGGATAATGAGATAACCCGCAATTTAAAAGTACTTAAAAATAGAGCTTATAGGATATGGCGCTGTAGCATGGAGGATGAGGACTTTGTGTTATACAGAAAACTAAAATCCGAATTTAAAATTTCTTTACACAATTCGTATTTGATTTATTTAAATGAAATGCAAAACTCTTTTAAATCGAGTCCTAAAAAATTGTGGCAATTCATAAATACTAAAAATAAAAGTGACGGTTACCCTGCCTCATTTTCATTTAATGGACAGGCAATGGATACACCTATTTCTATCTGCAACTCGTTTGCATCCTTTTTCCAGTCAGTCTATTCAAAAGTGGACTCAAATATTGACAATTCATTTTTTAGTTACCTTGGGAATGCACCTCTTTCCGCGTTCCATAACATTGAGATTTCTCCCGATAGTACTTTAAAAAGCCTAGTCGAAATGGAACTCAACTTTAATCCTGGCCTTGATGGCCTGCCTTCTGGTTTCTTAAAAATGTGTGCTATCCCATTACATGGAATATTATGCCACATGTTCAATTTATCATTAAAATCAGGTATTTTCCCATCTGTATGGAAAAACTCTTTTATTATACCACTTTTTAAAAGTGGTAGGAAAAACAAAGTTGAGAACTACAGGGGTATATGTAAACAATCGTCAATCCCTAAATTGTTCGACAAATTAGTTTCTGAAAATTTGAATTTTTATTGCAAATCTTTATTGTCCAACAACCAGCATGGTTTTGTAAAGAAAAGATCCACAGTGACCAATCTGCTTGAGTTCACAAATTTCGTGATATCGGAAATTAGTAAAGGAAATCAAGTTGACGCAATCTACACTGATTTCAGTAAAGCGTTTGACTGTGTTGACCACAAAATTCTGCTTTATAAACTGGACAAACTAGGATTTCCATGTTCCTTTTTACGCTGGTTATCATCCTTTTTATCGGAAAGATGCCAATTTGTCAACTTTCGAAATCACATTTCTAGTAAAATTTGTGTGACATCTGGGGTTCCCCAAGGTAGTCACATTGGTCCTATTTTGTTTATCCTCTTTGTAAATGATGTAGTCTCATTTTTGCCGGAATGCAACATTCTAATGTTTGCTGATGATTTTAAAATTTATTTATCAGGCAATGAGTATCATACATTTCAACTCTTAAACGAGTATCTTTTTAAATTTCATCTATGGTGTTCAAAAAATTATCTCTCCCTTAATGTTGGCAAATGTTCAGTAATTACTTTCTCACGACGTATTTCGCCCATTTTATATAATTACTCACTTGGTGGTGAAGCCGTGTCTCGTGTTACCTTAATAAAAGATCTAGGTGTATTGTTAGATACTAAGTTATCATTTAACAATCATATAGACCACATTATAAATATGGCTAATCGATCTTGGGGAAGAATAAGGCGTTATGCCGGTGAATTCTCCGACCCTTATGTTATTAAATCACTATACCAAGCATTTGTTAGGTCTCTGTTGGAATATGCATCAGTTATTTGGTGTCCGTATTACAAGTTCCATATAACCAGAATCGAAGCTGTCCAGAAAAGATTCTTGAGATTTGCTTTACGTGGGCTTCCATGGTCTGACATTTACAACCTCCCGTCCTATCAATCAAGGCTAAAGTTAATTAACCTTGACTCGCTTGAGGATAGGAGGATGGTTGCTAAAGTGGTTTTTGTTCACAGAGTGCTTACAAATGATATTGATTCCTCCGGAATTTTGAACTGTATTAACATTAATGTCCCATCGACCAATCTACGTAATAATAGATTTTTTACTATTACACATTCGCGCACTAACTACGGTCGCTCATCCTCTATTAATGGATTATTGATAACTTACAACGCTAATGCTATTTTGATTGATTTTAATATATCTTTGGTATCTCTTAAAAAGAGATTGATAGGTAATATTCAGTCATGATTGCTAACTCTACGGATATGCTTCAAAATGTTCTTGTATTTATAACATATCTTATTTGATTCGTTTTGTATATCACTTTATTGTTTTTCTTTTTTTTTATTCATACTTTTGTAACTAAGTCTAAGAAAGAAATTGCTCTTTGTTGACAAAATAAATAAAATAAATAAATAAGCTTACGCCAACACACATAGACCAAGAAAGGTGCTTTATGGTACCACGAGGATCATGTAATCCCAGCCTACTCGTTAAAATCAATTAAAGCTTCTGATGAAGAGAAGGAGGCTCCTGATATCTAAATCTATCAGGTCGCCTAAATCGTTAAAGTAGAAAGCTCCTAGGTGAAGCTTCCTTCTATGGGAGAGAGCGGGACATGCACAAAGAAGGTGAGTAATGGTTTTTTCCTCTTCTTCGCCCATGCAGCTTCTGCAAAATTTATTTGAAATTACGCCAAGACTTGTTGCATGCCTGCCTATTAGACAGTGCCCTGTAATTATTCTAGCTTGAACTTAAGTTTACAAGTAGCGATTGTTATACCTAGATTATCCTTATCTGGAAGGATGGGTACAGTTGTTCCTAATCTGGCGAGTTCGTCAGCCTTAAAATTCCCCGGAATATCCCTATGCCCCGGCACCCAACAGAGGTGAATATTAAACTGCTCCGACATCTCCGCAAAAGACGAATGGCAGTCTAGGGCTACTGCTGAATTTATAGAGATCGATTCCAAGGATTTGATTGCAGCTTGGCTATCTGAAAAGATGCGGATGTCCTTGGCGGATATCAAGTTTTTTTTTCTAGCCAAGATAAAACCTCCTTAATCGCCATTATTTCCGCCTGGAGCACGCTACAATAATCTGGTAGACGGAAGGAGAGCTTAAAATTAAGCCTGTCAGAGAAAACACCTCCACCAACTCCGTCTTTCGTTTTCGAGCCGTCAGTATAGAAGTGGATCCAGTCGTCTTCTACGAAAGCCTCTTCATTCCAGAGTGATCTAGAAGGGATAGTGACAAGGAAGTTCTTGTCAAAGTCTAGACGTGGGATGGTGTAGTCCGTGTTTTCGGGAGAGATTGTGAATTTATTCAGAATGGAGGCGTGACCAAACTCTTTCCTTGACCACTGTTGGGTAGCTTCAAAGCGAACGGCTGCGTTCGCTGCCATTTGCTTGCTAAACATATCAAGGGATAACAGATGAAGCATAATGTTCAGTGCCGAAGAGGGAGTTGTACGCAGTAATCCGCTAATGCGCAGACAAGTTGTACGCTGGACTTTGCTTAGATCGTCGCGATTTATAGCTTTTTCTAAGGCTGTCCACCAAACAATCACCCCGTATTTGAGTATCGGTCTAAAGACCGAGATGTATAGCCTGTAAGTTCTTCGAGACTGTAAACCCCATTTATTTCCAATAGCTTTTTTGCAAGAGAAAAGTGCTACTGTAGCTTTTTCGACTCTTTCTTGAATGCTAGGTTTCCAGCTTAGTTTCCTATCCAGGATAAGACCCAAATATTTCGCTTTATCAGAGAAAGTTAAGCTGATACCATTAAAAGAGGGAGGCTCGATGAACGGAATTTTATATTGTCTTGAGAAGAGTACCAGTTCAGTTGTATGTGGTGAGTCCACGCACATCGAACCGCCCATTTGGTTAACTTGTTTAAAGCTTTTTGTAGTAGTTCTTTTAGAGTATTAAGGTGCTTTCCTGAGACTGTATAGCAACATCATCTGCATAAGCAATCACCGTGCGTCCCTCACCCTCCAGTATTGTCAATAGTTCATTAACCACCAAATTCCGAGGAGAGGAGATAGAACACCACCTTGCGGAGTGCCTATACTGACAGATCTTCTGGAAGACGTCCCACCTAGCTCTGAGTTGATAATCCGACTATTATTCATGAGATAAACTGTGATTGAAAACCAAGAGCCTTAAGTTCGTGGAGAATGAGAATCAGTCGGTGGCAACTACTTCGACTTCATGACCATCTTCCAAAACGCACTAAGTGCTAGATACAAACTCGGTAAGGTTGCTGGTTGTTAATCTGCCCTTAAGAAATATATGTTGGTTCGAGGAAAGGATAGTCTTGAAGTGGAAAAACATTGTATCTAATGCTTTCAAAGAGATTAGGTGTGCAGGACAGATTAGACATGGACCGGTAGTTGGATATTTTATTTTTACAACCTTATCTATCAATTTACTCCCTGCGAAATAGATAGTTCGAATAGAGTGGTAGGGAGTTGGACTAAGTAGTTCACGCATTTTTTCAAAACTATAGCGGGCAGGCCATCAGAGGCGGGGGAGTATTCGCCCTTCAGTTTGTTAATCTTATCTACTAACGACGCCGAAGTTATATCAATTGTGATAAAGGAGGTTTGGGGACAGTTGTCTAAGTAGCGGAAGTAGTTATGATCAGGTTGAGTAACGTGATCCGTTAGCGAT
This sequence comes from Brachypalpus laphriformis, assembly GCA_945910035.1. Classification (NCBI taxonomy): domain Eukaryota; kingdom Metazoa; phylum Arthropoda; class Insecta; order Diptera; family Syrphidae; genus Brachypalpus; species Brachypalpus laphriformis. Next base: position 46,198,084 of record OX246756.1, read on the forward strand.
TGGCTGAAAGGGCGATCTGAGCGACATGGTTTGCGATTGTTTTGGGGTCTGCCGAAGATTTATTAGCAAATTTCAAAGTAGATGGATAGCTATCAGATTTCCGTTTGGCACTAATAAAGTGGTAGAAACGTTTGGGGTCATTGATTATCGTGGATTGCATTCTGTCAAGATATTCAAAGAGTTGGAAGAATTCGGAGTGGACGTGTTGGTAATGGGATAATTCAGAGTCAGATTGCGATTTGAGGAATACTTGCCATATTTTGTTTCTTTTACTCGTATTACGAAGTGAGCATGGCTCTTTATTATACCATGGCGGGGCTGATGTTGAGTTCTTCAGAGGCACAAAAGGGACTGATTCAATGAGGCAGACGAAAATTTGGTCTTAGAAATACGCTAGACCATTGATGATGCTGCCAACTTGGATAGGACTAAAGATAATGTTACTGAGAAGATTATTAAGTTTAGCGAAATTTGCCTTACGAAAATTTAATCTATATGCATTCTCACAGTAAGGAATTGTTCTTAAGTTGTCGTACGAAAATCTTAGGAACAGAAGTGGATGTAGTGTGACAAGGTATATTACCAGTTGTTGCAACTGAAATTCAGGATCATAGGTTTCGTCGAAGGAGAAACTTGAAAAATAATAATTTCTAGGCTGGTCAAGCCGCCGCAAAAGTCTTGACCCGACTTCCTTAGGCAGAAGTTGTGCTAGAAAATAAAAACAAATGATTGTGTTTCCTTGCCCGCTGCCCGAGTTGATGTAGACTAGGGCTTGTTCCGTAGGATTTTCCATGAGTTTTCTCAAAACTTCTGGCGATCAAGTCTCCACTTCTTGCGGGATGTTTTCCTTTAGGCCCGCCAAAGTCTGTGGGTTGTTCGTATAGCTCAGTGACTTTGAAAGAACTCTAAATAAAAAAATTTGAAAAGTCAAATCAAGCGATCCTGGGGCCAGTACAAATCGGAAAAACGAGAGATTTAGCACCCGAAAAGCGCTTGCTGCAGAATGTCCACGTTTTTGTTTTTTGGTTGGGCAAAGGGATGTGATAATCTTGGAAAGATACTAGTAGCCCTGGCTACTAGCACGAATGATTCGCAAGCCAGAATAATCGATGCCAGGAATGAGCCTACGTACTAATCCACACCCTGCACACTTGTACCGCTGTCCCCGCGGGACTACCGTAATGTATTACTTCGCTGGTCAGCAATTCATTTTGTACTTTCTGCTTCTCGACGTATTCTTTCCTGAGTTCGAAGCTCTTTCTGCACGTGCGTAATAAACGCGCAAATTTCCAACCATTTTTCCTCAGATTGTACCATAATGGTCTATGAGGAACGAAGGACTGGGAAGGTCATTTCTCCAGTTTTCAAACCTCCCACAGTAGAAAACTGCATGCTCCGTATCTTCTTCCTCGCCTGGACATTCTGGACAAAAAGGAGAGCTCTCGTTTCCAAACCGGTAAAAATATTTAGTCTCCATTGCCAGACAGAAACTGCGTGAGGTGGTAGGTACAGTTCTCATGTGCTCGCTTTATCCCAATGTCAATGATGAGGATTCATTTATAGGTCCACCTGCCTCTAACCGTTTTATCCCATCGAGCTTGCCACACACTTATTGAAGCTGCTTTTTCTTCTTCTTTAACTCTTCTTCTTTTGCCTCTTGATCGCTCGAGCCTCTTCTATTGTAGATTCTCTGCATCTCGTTAGCGAGGATGTCAATCGGAACCATTCCTGCTATAACAAAGGCTGTCTCATCAGAGATAGTTCTAAAACCACGAATGGTCCGTATAGCGTAGAGTCTGTAGCCAAATGTCAGTTTCCTCCTTGTTTCTTTGGTCGCGAGAGCCCCCGCTCAAACTGTAGCCACATAGAGAAGGACTGAGCGGATAACTCTGGATAGTAAGATCCTCTTAGCATATCCAGGACCTCCAATGCTGGGCAATAATCCTGAGAGCGCTGCCTGAAGTCTTGACGCTTTTTTGCTCGAATAATCAACATGTTGTTCAAACTGCAGTCTATTGTTGAGCATTACTCCTAGGTATTTGATTGCTTCTTTGGATCTAATGATTTGGTTTCTAACCTGGGCATTCATATATTCCACACATTTCCGACTGGTTATTAGACCAGCTTCAGTCAGCGGTCAGCTAATTCTAGACCGGCGGATCCTAGCCAGCTTTTGATTTGACTTATTGCCACTTTGTAGCTGATTCTACTTCACTGATTTCTTTTGGTACGGTAACAACAGCGATGTCGTCAGCAGATCCACTTATCTTCACTTTAGGTGGCAATGGTAGTCGTAGGACTCCGCCATACATTATGTTCCATAGTAAAGGGCCCAGCATCAATCCTTGCGGGAGTCCATCTGTGATATCGTAGTATTTCACTCCTTCGTCGGTATCATACATCAGTCTCCTGTTGGCGATGTAGCTCGCCATTTCCCCGGCTATACTTTCCAAGAGCCACCCCTTACTGTGAAGAAATACCCGACATTACAGTCGAAGAAGTTAGTGAGGCGGTCAAATACTCCAAGAAACGAAAAGCGTTTGGGCCAGACGAGATGCCCTCTGAGTTCTGGAAAAAGATGGCAGACGTCGGGTTCAGATGGCCCAGAATTATCATCTCCAAATTTGTGAGAGGTGATCCAATGCCGAATCAATGGAGGGAAAGTTACCTTCTCTCTGTATTCAAAGGGAAGGGTGATAACTACCGTTCGATCAAGCTGATGTCACACACTATGAAGATCGTTGAGTGGGTATTAGGTGGCCGACTGCGAAAAATAATATGGCTATCTGATGACCAGTGCGGGTTTGTCGCGGGTAAATCAACCACAGATGCAATCAATAGTACAAGGATCATAATGGAAAAACATCGTGATTCCTTATGGGATTTTCATATTGTATTGGTTGACATTGAGAAGGCATTCGACAGACAACCACGAGATCTGGTATAAGTGGCGCTAAGACATCGAGGGGTTCCAGAAACCTATGTACAGATGATCATGGACATGTACGAAGGAGCAAAGACAAGAGTAAGATGCCCCGCTGGAGTAACCGAAGCGTTTCCAATCAAAGTTGGGGTGCACCAGGGAAGCGTTTTAAGTCATTTGCTCTTTATTACAGTCCTTGGTTATCTGCTTGAAGGTAAAGCGATGGACCCCAAGGTACATCAGTTATTCTTTGCTGACGATGGAGCCATCATAAGTGAGTATCCTACATCCCTGCAACGAGCACTTGATGTGTGGGTGGACGCTCTGGAGGGAAATGTGTATCGCATTAGTTCAAAAAAGACAGAGTGTGCTGCCCGTTCTCTGATCCACTCAGGCCTATTCCAGATATTTATTTGAATGGAACAGTGCTTCCCAAGTGCGAAAATTTCAAATATCTGGGATCTATGATCAATAGCAAAGCAACCTGTGATGACGACATCAATCATCGCGTAAGCGTAGGGTGGATGAAGTGGCGAGAAAATTCCGCTATCTTCTGTGACAGAAAAATGCCACCTAAGTTGAAAGGAAGGCTCTACACCGCAGTTGTGCGTCCAGCGTTCACATACGGTTCACAATGTTGGACGATGTACAAAAGGTATGAGAGTAAATTAACGGCAGCTGAGATGGAGATGCTTCGCATGACAGCAGGAGTGACAAAGCTTGATCGAATAAGAAGTTCGAAGATCCGTGGAAGCTTTCACATCAAGGAAACCATCGTACAAAAATAGAGTGCCACCGGCTCAGTTGGTATTGCCACGTTCAAAGAAGAGATAATTTGAAACCTGTTAAAAAGGCAATATCAATGCACGTTCCAAAGACATCGCGGTGTAGGAAAGGCTGGCCTATAAATGCCTGGATCGCACAAATGCGACGACACCGGCATTTCATTGGCCCCAGTAACCGTGTGATCCGAAATTGGCGGGCCTGCCGATATTTTCTGAGGTCAAATAGGCGAACCCCACAGGCGGATCAGTAGAAGTGCGGTAAAGTAGGAGGGTTGTGGACCCCTTAATTTTTGGAGCATAACCTCGCTGATAAAAGGGAGAAGGAGAAGAAAATGTAGCTCGCCATTATCTGCAACAACTTAAATGGTGTATCCATCCTAACAAGAGATCTTCTTATGCTGGGCCAGTCTGCCGAATTGAACGCGTTTTTAACATCTAGCGTCGCTATTGCGCAGTATTCCTTGGTGCCGTATCGCCATCTTTCTCCTTCAATCACTTCCGCTGCTGTATTAACTACCGCTTAAATGGCGTCAGTTGTTGAGCGGGACTTTCGGAGTCCGAACTGCAGAATGTCCACTGTCACCCGTACTCTGTGTGCGGTTGCACTGTCTGGCTAGAATCACATGTTCTCCAAACTAACTTCGTCAATTTTTTCCAGCAGCAGGACGTCATTGATCATGGTTCTGTAGTGTTCGTCAGTCAATGCTCATGCCTCGAAAAAATATGAGCCAACCAAATTTTCTCCGTAAACGACACACCAGTGACTTTGAAAGGTTGTAATGGCTCTTCACATATTACACTCGGATTTGCCTCAAGTAAACCAACAGCGTTAATTTCGTTATTCGTGTATCCATATAGATAAAAATGTGTCTCGTCGCTCATGATGATTTTGGAATGGAAAATGGATGAGGTTTGCGAGGGCTTGTCTGCAATTTACACGAGTTTAGCGGTTTGGAGTTAATAGCTGTGCACCATTTTTCTCCTTGTGCGGGTACATCTTAAAGGCTTTCACCAGAATTTGCTGTAGAGACCGTTTGTCGATGTCCAATTGCGTCGGTCGCCGTCTGTTTATTGTTTTAGGGCCCTCGTGAGCGTCTACAGTAGCGATATTCTCGACCGAAGGTCTGCTCTGGGACCGGCCACTTCTGCTATTGTCACGTGTTGAGCCAGTCTAGTCTACTCGAGGCGAGCGATATTGACGTCGTAAGGCATATCATACTGGAGGAGGTTTGTGTCTCGAAAATGGAACCAAGTATTCTCTTGTTTTCATCAACAAACAACGTTTAAGAACTGGTACCCGCTTCCCCATGCATTTGCGTTTATAGCATAAATCATTGCCATACTTAGTAGAAAACCGAACATCTTACGAAACATTCCTCCAACTTCTCATGAGTAAGCATCGATGTCATGCCTGCCTTGTATAAAATGTGAATTGAATAACATGTAAGCTACACAGAACCCCATTAATCCTATCGTTCCACTTAGCAGAAGTCGTCCCTCTATGGTAAGTCAACTACAGTCGGTTGAGAATTTCAATGAGATCCACAGTAAGCAACCATGTCCCCAGATAGTACCCAGTTAAGCTGCCATTCTTAAACTAATCAAGTTAAACAATTTGCCCATAAATGTTCCGCATACGCCCCATTAACCATCTATTCCGGCGAATCACATGACAAACCACCATTTGTTATCCTTCAGCCATATGTCCAACTAACCAACCGCTTTTCCATGCCCCCATCTTACAAACTTATAGTAAATCAAATAAATGATTTCCATTGCCGTTGATTAATTGGCAGCACTCAGGATACTTAGAGGAGAACGCCGCCCGGGACGATCAGAACATTTCCAGACGATAAAAGTATGCGAATGTATTTATTTTCCGTTTCCAATTCAGAGACGGTACTCGCTCTGTCATCGGCCGCCGTCTCACATGGATGATGTTAAATGACATTTGCCATTTGTCAAATTTATATATGTATGTCCTTCGACAATAATGATATTTTTAAATGTCCTTTTAAGGGGATGTGCTCACGAATCACTTTTCGAAATTAGTTAGGCACACCAAGCAGAATAATCGGATCCTTCGAGGGTGTTTGCTTACCCATTGTCGCCAGGATACAAAGGAAATAGAGAGAGGGTGACTAAAGAGGGAAACCAACATCCTGCCATTTGGAAAAGTGCTATACCCGACATCCGTTCCAAGAATAAAAACATTAATTGATTGATGAGCCGTGAATTGAACATTATCCGGATGCTGTAGTGGATATTACCCATTGATGAGCAGTCTTGCACGCCATTACCAGGCATCATTGTCGTCGTGGGCGCATATGCACATAACCCTGGAACACCATCGCATCGTCGTCGTTGTTGTCCTTTTATTTATTTAACAAACGAGCACGGGGATTTATTCTTTAATGAAATTCCATCAATGTGAGTGCTGCTGAACTGACACGACTGATGGAGGGGATGTGCTTAAGGAAAAAGGAGCAAACAAGAAAGTCCTTATTCATATTTCGCCCTTTCATTGTGCCATGTTGTCAAGGTTTCTTCGTTCAGTCGAACTGCAGAGTATATATCTAGTCCCGCGTTTGATGTGCTCTAGAATTCAATTGTTTTCAAATGTTCCAAGGACTTCTCTCCTATGAGTATCCTGTCGGTGGTGCTGCGTTATTGTGCGCTCATGAGCAGAGAAGATGAAATGAAAAAAATCAAATGTTTAGTTAGGATTGTCAAGGATGTGCCTTGGTGCAAGGAGGTTTATTTGTTTGTTTGTTTGGCAGGAGTAGTCGTCGACGTTATGCGATTGTCTGCGGATTAGGGAAATTGTGAGGAAAATCACGTTTTGACTTTTTATAGCCCCGTGGTTCATGACAATGTCTATCCTGTCATTGTGCGCTCTGTGTGTTTATTCCCTGGGTTTCTTTGTTCCCTGGAAAGAATACCAATTACAACGGGGGTTATTTTGCGAAAACAGAACAACAATGAGAGACAAAAGAAGAAGATGAATCGAGCAGAAAAGGGTGTTAATTGGGTAGACATCTAGGAATAGAGGTGGTATAATGGGATTTAGTCCAGGAGTTTGTGTTACCAAGTCCTTTAGAAGTGAAAAGTGAGAGGGGAGATGGCGTTCCATTACAATCACCGGGGTTACTAAGAGGATCTTAACTTGTAGGTGAATTGAAGTTCTTTCTCAGAGAATGAGTCGAGAAGACATGGATGTGAATTCAGAAGCTAAAATGGCATTACAGCTGACGAAATACATTGGTGCTTAGCAACCGGGGCGATATGGTTGGGGAGCAGACAATTTTCAACTTCAGGAAAAAAAGAAAAAAAAAAAACTGACGGAACGAAATATAAATTGAAAGAGGTACATCCCATTTACCATGGTCCAGATCTAAAAGAAAGTATGTACTCTGCCATGGAAGAAATGGTGAGAACGCTGAGGATGTAGCTGGCGACAAGTGCCATTGCATCCACTGTGAGGTAGCATAGGATCTTCTCTTACAACCTTTGTACAAAGAAGGGGCAGATGTACTTATATTATGCGAGTAATGTATAAAAGCTGACATCACAGGTAGAGGAGCAAAGACACCGACCTTCTCAAGAAAGGATCCAGCTTTGTAGTAAGCAGGGAGGGTTTGTTATTGATATGACCGTCGTGACCAGCGAGGAACTGCATACCGATATGAGATACCAGCAAGGAACAAATAGGTAAGACTTCTTACAGGATTTCAATAAATTTTGAAACAATAAGGGACTTATTGTATCATCATCATCATCATCTTAGTGTTATAAGCAAGATACCGCCTTACCTGCTTACTGGCATATGCAATTCATGCATAATGGAAAAAGCTACTTTCATTGTTCCCCCAAATAAATGATAGCCCTGGACTACCCCTCATTCCATTCGCTCCGAATGCTGGATCAACATACTTCAAACCACTACTAATAAGGCAGCAGGTGCTGCAGAACATCAATACGGCTTCCTTAAAGTTATTTGTATACCTGACACGCTACTACATCTAAGAAACCGTAGCTTTGGGAAGTGAACGTAGCTAGAATAAGGGCTGATAATTTTACCCGCATAGGAATGCTGTATCATACTACCGACGGCTCACGGCAGTACAAAATTACGCTGGATTTTCTGAAGGCTTCAGTTGGTGCCCTCCAAATTAAGGTTCTAGTCGATGAGTATCTGAATAAGTGCACGTCTTCTGGTTCAATTGCTTTGATGAACCGGAGTATTTGAAGTGGATTCGGCGAAGATAAATCCGTTTCAGGTAATATAATATATGTGTGTCTGAGTCATGTCTTCTTTTGTGAACTAATGCTTCGCTTTCCATAGGAAAGCTAGTGTGCCTTCAAAGTGCCTGTAGAAATTTTTAAGTTTCCTGCTATGCTTCTTGAGTCTGCAGTTAAGATACCTGTCAAGATGCGAATGAAAATGTTTGTTAGCGCTTAGCAGAAAGTTGTAGCTCGTCCGAAGTTCTTTGGCCTGACTCGGTTAGGTGATACTATTATTATGCTTGGCTCTATTTGCTTCCTTCTTCTCTAATCAGTTCTTCTCATATTCTGTGTGATTCTAATCCATAAAAAGGTTCCGGTCCAAGGAACAGCGTTTCAGAGCCGTTTCTTGCTAGTGCATCAGCTGCTTCGTTTGCCTCCGTGGTACCTATTAGAGAGTTACTTTATCAGCCTACATAAATTTTTGTGAGGTATTCTCATACCACTTTTGATATGATCTCGTACTAATTTGGTGCCTAGCTATCTGGCAGCATTGTGATATCTTAGTGGCGAAATTTACAATCTAGGTTGAATTGGGTGCATCTTTCGATCGCGGAAGCCCCTGCTTGGAATATCAAATCCTGTGCATCCAGCAGTGATACTAAGTTACTATGATATATCGGAAAAATGCAAAGCTGACGACTTCGTTCGACAAGCCTGATTTGGTACACACAGCATAAGCACTGAGGACATTGAAGAGCCATTGTCTTTCGCTAAACAGCTCATCCATGCCAACGCGGTTAATAAAGGAAATCACCGATGTTACCAATTAGACCAATATAATGCCACCAGGCTTCTCTGGCCTACACAAATCAGAGAAGATCAATCGGACTTCTGAAACACAGACAAAAGAGGAACTGTCTCAAAACTCACAGTCGTTTTACCTAGAGACTGCACCATAGGGAATCATGCCCATGGGTTAGACATTCCACATAACGATCTGTGCTCTTGCAGGGCATTTCAACTCCCTCTAGCTTCCTCAATGTTCTCGATTTCCCCTCAACTGTGGTGCGCCACGTGTGTCCTGGACCACCTATTCTTCTGCATCTTCGGTTAAGTGGATGCATGGCATGAATTAGGTTAGGTTAGGTAGGGTTATGAGGTTGTCATAAAACACTAGGTACCAAAGTGGGCCCATCGCGATCCCTAGGAAACCTTCACGGCAAAAGACCTAAACCCAATCCTCCAAGCAATAAAGCCCCCTACAAAATCTGAAGAGATCCTTGATATGGTTCAATGACCTCACCTCCTCCAAGTTATCGAAGAAGTATATACCAAGGCACTTTATCCTTATCCTGGCAATTCCTTGACATTCACAGAGTATATGAGTTATATCCTCTGAGTCATGTAGGTCATCGCAGTACCTACAAACATAAGTATCGGATAACCCTAGTCTCATGGCATGCCTCCTTAGGAGACAGTGGCCAGAGAGTATTCCTATCGCTGTTCTTATCCTCGATCTATCTAACTTGATTATCTCCCCAGATTTTCTGCGATATAACACAGGCCACAAGGCCCTAGACACCCTGTGACCATCTAAGTTTGATTATCTTAGATTAGCCGTGTCAATGATTTTATTCCGGATAATTCCCTTAGCCACGCATCCTGGTGGTTTAATACTACCAATTATATCGCTACGTGGGAGCCCCGCTCTTCTTTTAGCCAGCGCGTCGGCTTGCTCGTTGCCTTCGATATCGCAGTGTCCAGGTACCCAACATAATCTGACTCGGTTCTGCGTACATAATGCCCTAAGCATTGTGCGGCAATTCCTGATTAACTCAGATTTGGTGACGTAAGACTCGAGCGCCTTTAGCGCAGCCTGACTGTCAATGTAGATGGCGATATTCTTATCGGATATTGATCCCACCTCAAGTAATTCCGCAGCTTTAAGTACAGCTAGAACCTCTGCTTGGAACACACTGCATATGTCCGGAAGTCTCAGGGCCACCTGTAGGTTCGTATCTCTCGAGTAAATACCTGACCCCGTGCCCTCACTGGTCTTAGAACCATCTGTGTATATTGCAATCTCGTTATGGACAGAGACTGTCTTCCTTTGCCAGTCCTCTCTAATAGGATACAGTACTTCGTATGGTGTGTCGAAGTCTAAGGTGCCAAGTATATCGTCTGATTCGTCAGGGATTCCGGGAAAAGATTCCTTGAGAATGGAGCTGTGTCCTATGTTATTAGTCCTGAAGAGACCAACGTTACTAATCCGAAGCGCACTGTTGCCCGCTTGAAATTTGATTTGTAGGACTAATGGTAAGAGATACAGGAAGACCTCGAGTGCAGCCGTAGGTGTTGTGCGTAGAGCACCTGTGATGGAAATGCAGGCTGATCTTTGTACCATGGCCAACATATCCCGTGTTTTTCGTATTCGTTGCCTTCCACCACACAAGAGCCCCATACGTAAGGATGGGTCTGACGGGGCTTCAGGCCCCATTTTTTCCCCGCGGTCGGCTTACAGATGAAGAGAGCATTATATGCTTTGCGGACTTGTTCCTGTATGTTAAGTTTCCAATTTAGTTTCCTATCCAGCATTATAGCAAGATATCTGGCGCGATCCGAAAGGGAAAGCTCCACCCCTGTTTTTTTTTTTTTTTTATGGTTGCGCCAAAGGGTGTGTAATCTTCTAAAGATACCAGTAGCCCGAGCTACTGGCATGCACGATTCGAAAACCTGAATACTCGATGCCAGGAATACGCCTACGTACTAAACCATACCCTGCACACTTCAACCACTCTCCCCGCGGGACTACCGTTAGGTATTACTTCGCGGGGCTGGTTAGCTATTTATGCTCTTCTTGCGTTGTCTTCCGCTCCTTGTTCCAAAAGTGTTGCCGGTTGGACTTTGTTGCTCTCTCTGACTCTTTCCAGCCTCCTAAGTTCCTGCACGATTATCGCTGCAACTTGTTTCACCGCGTCCCATATTGCATTCGATGCTATCGTATGGTGAATCATGTTTTCGGGGTTTGGTATTTCTCCAATGTTTGCCTCCAGTTCTCTGTGCTCTATATGGAAACGTGGGCACTGAAAAAATACGTGCTGAGCGTCTTCTGAGGCCTCTCCGCAATTTGGACAGTTGGGAGATTCATCGAGCCCAAACCTGTTGAGATACGCTCGAAAGCAGCCATGTCCGGTTAGGAACTGGCTAAGATAGAAATCTACCTCTCCGTGTTTCCGGTCCATCTATTTTTGGATATCCGGTATAAGTCGATGGGTCCATCTTCCCTTTGCGGACTGGTTCCATCGCTCCTGCCATGCTCTAATGCTTCGCTGTCTTTCTTCCAGATTGATATTTTTGACTGACGCTTGAGGTTCCTGAATTTTGGCGTCGTAGGTCCTTTGTAGCTCGATAGCTAAGATATCCGCTGGTAGCATTCCCGCGATGACACACACTGCCTCGTCTGACACCGTACGAAAGGCACAGCATACTCTCAGCGCACATAATCTGTTGACAGAGTTTATCCTTCTTGCGTAGGTCTTTTTCATCATAGCTTTGGCCCATATGGGTGCCGCATACATAAGGATGGACTGCACCACCCTTGATAGAGTATGTCTCCTTTGTTGCCTAGGTCCTCCTATATTTATCATTATTCTTGATAAGGCACCGCTCACCCGAGCCGCTTGGTCACACGTTCTTTCAAGGTGCTCCTTGTAAGTGAGCCTCGCGTCGATCATCACACCTAGGTATTTGATAACCGATTTTGATGTCGTATTATGATCTCCTACTCTGATGGTGATTTCCTCTCTTTCAGCTCCACCCCTGCTAGCTTAGGCAGTTTGAAGGGTGGTATCTTGTATTTTCTACTGAAGAGTACCAATTCAGTTTTATCCGGGTTGATGTGTAGTCCACACCCTCTAGCCCATTTTTCGGGACTATTAAGAGCTGATTCCATCATTTCACTTAATGTATCAAGGAACTTACCCTGAACTAAAATCACCACATCATCCGCGTAAGCAGTGACGCTTATGCCTGTATTGCTTAGTTCTTTAAGTATCCCATCGATGACTAGAACACAGAGGAGGGGTGGGACAACGCCTCCCTGGGGAGTCCCCCTCGCCGAGGGCGAAGTACCAGCCTTCACGACATCGTCAGATCTGCTCGTTTTGCTTTGGAACGCCACCTTAGTCGCCCCCGCAGCTGAAGTCTCTCCCCCCCCCCCCCCTGACTGTGCCCACAATATTGCTGGGAGGCTCCACTCCACTCGTAGAGGCCCCCAGCTCCTCCCTATTTCTAGCCTCACCTGCCTGTGCCGCCGCTACCTTCCTGGCAGCCTCATCGGCTAAGACTACTTTAGCCCGATCAAGCTGCAACCTATCCCAAACACGTAAGGAGTCAACGTCACACCCCCCGAACTGCTCAACTTTGCGCTTAGCACTCTCGACCTTTCGTCGAGCATTGCGCACAAGCATCTTCTCCAGTTGGTGTGCGTTTTTCCTGCTACCCATCCGCACGACCTCAGAGAAACTAGGAGCAGCAGAGTTCTCGCCAGCTGCGCTACTAGTTCCTTTGGTCACTATTCCCTTTCCACATTTAGTGAGAGTGCCAGCCAACTCACTGTTACCCTTTTTAACTACTGTGAGAGTACCAGCCAACTTACATGCGCCCTGCTCTAATAAAATGGGAGTATCCGCCAACCCACTATCGCCCTTAGTTACGGAAGTGAGAGTACTAGCCTGCCCACTTCCCACTGCGCTAGCGTCAGTGAGTGTGCTGTCCGCATCCTCGCTGTCGCTGGCCAGTAACACGTCCTCAAGCTCCTTCTCTAGCCCAGACGTGGAAGACTGTGGGGATGACACTACGACATCGACCCCCAGTTCCATCCTTGTCTGTTCAGAGAGTACTTCCCCAGGTAAGCAATTATTTTTTTGTATTTTTTTGTATTTTTTGTAGTTTTGTGTTTGTTTAAGTTTTTTTCCATTTTGGTTCCCACGAGTAGGCACGGAACAACTGGTCGATCTTAGTTTACCGGCATGCTAAGACAAGGCGCAACTTACTGTGAGCCCTGCCGGGGCGCCCACAGGAGCTCGTTAGGACTGGTTTAACCCCCAGCCTTCCATCCCTCGACACGGTTCTAAAGCTCACACCACCAGAGAGTTAGGTATCTGTTGTTACCTCATTCTCGATGACCACTGCGCACGATTGATGCGTGCGTGTTAGTCTTAGCTGACACTAACCTAGTGAACTAGGATTAGCCATTTCCAGCGGGCGCCCACGGGGAGGACTAGAGAAGAGGATTTTTGCCCACCGATGCATGGTATAGTTTACAGAAAAAAAAAATTCTTTGCTCTGACTATTCCATAACCACTTCTTCGTCTGCGTAAAATTATGGGAACAATAGCCTCCTATTGTTATATGAAGAAAATCTTTAAGGTGACGTGAGGAGTAACTCTCTAATTGTATGGGTGTAGTAACCTGTACAACAGTACTGATTCAATATTAGGTTAAGTTGGGTTAGGTTAAGTTAGCTGTCTGCACAGAAGTTCAGACACACCTGGACCAGTAAAGGTCCTTTGTGATGGCATGGATCTATCATTAGACCACTCAGGGACTAATTAAACCAACCGAAGATTTTGATAAAGCGATGGATGCTTATGATGTCTTAAGATGCGAAATCGCCGAGAACATCAAGGAAGGGGGCCTCTAGGTGGACCGTTCTTTTACGCAACAGGGCTGAACATGTGCATAGGAGGTGAAGGATGGTTTCTGCTTCCTTCTCTTTGTCTCTACAGCTCTTGCAAAAATCGTTGGATAAAAGGCCTATAAGACACTCTCCAATGAGGACACCGATAACGCAGCTGATCTGTGACCGGTTTGGTTTAACCAACTTGGTGCTACGTTTTTGGTCTAGCTTAGGCCAGATCTCTCTCGAAATATGATACGTTGAGGCGTTCTCCCATATGTGGTTAGTCTTGTTGATAGCGTTCAGCTTTAGTAGATGCTTCCATGCAACGAGGGGGCTTGCCTATCGGGCAGAATCCTTAGAGCTGTACCATGTCTGGAAAGCTCGTCCGCCATGCAGTTCTCCGGAATGTCCCTGTAGTCTGGCACATAGGCAGGGAGAAAATAAAATTTCCCACGCTAATATTCTTTATCTGCTATCCGGTAATGCTTATTTTTTTTGGGGATTATGGGGAGGAAGGCAGAGAATGACCTCTGGAGCACTGCGACCTAAAAAGATATTTTGTGCTGTCCCCTGGTTGATTGACTTTGAATTTGTCAACTAGCTGAAATCAAGTTCATTAATGAAGCTAAGAATAGTTCGAGCCGAAGAATAGGTGACGTCAAAAGGTGATGTAACGCCTTTAACTGCTTTAGCATAAGTCTGGCTATGGCCGAGCAATCACAGAGTATGTGATGGACTGTTTCGGTGTCTACAAGACAGAGACGGCACGTATCCGATTAAAAACGGCCCATTTTCTTGAGATGGTAGTTGAGAGAGTAATGTCCAGTTAGGAAGTCAGTAAGGATCTTAGCATTCTGTTTGCTCATTGGTAGAATGTCTCTAGTTCGATTTTTTGAGAAGTTAATAAATTTCTTGGAATGCCTTATGCCGGGTTGAGCATTTCAGTGAGAGAGCATTTGTTCGCGTTCCCAGCGGAGTAGCTCTATTTTAATCTGGCTGGTGGGTAAACCGCAGAAGGGTTCAGGTCCAATATAAGGTGATTGGGCACCCAGTCTGTCAAGCTTATCAGCCGCTTCATTATCAGGGATACCTTTGTGACCGGGGACCCACATTAGTGTGATATTATTGTGTGCAGCAAGCTGTGAAAGCGTCTGGAGACAATTTCAAACCAGCTTAGACTTAGGTAAAGTGGCGGTCCAAAAGAACCCAATTAGTGCTTAATGTGCGCCGTTTTGTTACCAGCTTAGACTTATAGTCAAAGGACGTGAGAGCCTTGAGTGCTGCTTGGCTATCTGACATTATATTAATATGTGATCTTCGGAGGTTTCGTCTAATGCATTCTCTGGCGCAGAGCTGGATGACATAGACCTCTGCTTGGAAAATAGTAGTGGATTGACCTAGTGGTGTAAAGAGTTTGTAGTTGGGGCCAAGGATACCAGCTCCAACCCCATTTGACATTTTTGAACCATCAGTGTACCAATTGATTTGAGATCTTGATTGGGGGATTTGAGGATAGTCCCAGTAGCTGCAGTCAGGTATGTTTACTGTGAAGGGGTGATTGAGGTGTATTCTTTTGGGCATGAAGTCTGAGATGCATACTGCTGGACAAGTAAGTAGCGGAATTTTCTTAAGGATCTTCAGGTGGCCACCTAATTCGGAATTTGTATTGTTGCATAAAAGGTGAAGCTTTAGAGCACTGGCAGCCGTAGTCTTCATAATTTTTATGTGTAGGAGTGGAAGGTTTAAGAGAAGTTCCAACGCAGCTGTTGGACAGGTTCGCATTGCGCCCGTAATACCTACACATGCTAGTCTCTGCACCTTCTGGAGGGCGGAGCGGGTAACGGTTTGATTAACTTTATCCCACCATACTAGCAAAGCATAAGTTATTATCGGAACGATGATTGTGGTATAGGTCCAGTGGATCATTTTTGGATTTAATCCCCAATTTTTGCCGAAAAACCTAGAGCTGGCCCAGAAGGCTTTAGTCGCCTTCTCAGTGGTTCTGCTTATATGAAGTTTCCAGTTTAATTTGTGGTCTAGAGTAATCCCGAGATATTTTGTTTCTTTTGAGGACTCAATTTGAATATTGTTTAGTGATAGTGCTTGAAGGCTTAAGTTTCTCCTCCTGATGAAAGAGTGAGTTATATTTACTCGTCGTCGAGTACTGATGTGTGATAAGCTATATAGTGAGCGTTGCATTACAATTTGTAAAATCGATTAAAATTTCCCATTGAACTGGGCTTACATCGCCCAAATAATATTTTCTGAATTGAGACAGTGACTCTTATTAAATAATACAGTGGATATAGATAAAGAAAACACCTGTGCTCCAGAACACGTTCTGGGGCACATACGAGCAACTCATGAAAGTAGTACCACTTCGGGTATTAACTTTAGTGAAATAAAAAATCCAAGGAGGTCTCATGATTCGCATATTAATTTTGTGTCCTCAAATACAATGAATGCTAGTGTAAATGCCACGCAAAATCACATGACTAAGAATCCCTTCGAATCAAGCATGGCAAGTGAAAACGAATCTGTCAAAGAAAATGACTGGACCACCGTGCTCACAAATCTTAAGCATGCCGCCAAAAGTTATGGCAAAAGAAGACGAATTGATACAGATAATACAGAAGTATCTCATCAACCAAATTTATCAAACAACACCTTCTATCCATTATCGGACTTAGATCAGGCATCACCTCTGGGGCTCCCTGATAACAAGAAACAAAAAAAAGGCGCGAAAACAAACGTCACTGAAGCAGAAAACAACAGAAACAACAACAACATTCCATCAACCTCAACCGGAGAGGAGACTCCTTCGGACAACTCCAATACTATTGTAAGCAATAAAAACTTTTGCCCTCCCATTTTTATTTTTGGTGCTAATTGTACTTTAATTACTGATCTGCTTAATCTTGCTGCTCTCGAGTGTAAGGCTAGTAATATAAAATACAAATTTGTCAATTTAGGTTATAGAAAAACCAAGGTTTACGTAGATGATACAGCTGTACATAAATTAGTCATAGAAAAACTTCGAGGAACAGGCATTGGGGCTTTCTCTTTTTCACCAAAAGAATCTAGAAGAGCATCCATTCTGCTAAAAGGTATTGACGGAGATACACAACCAGAAACAATCAAGAGAGCTTTAAACGAAGCTTTACCAAATGTTAAAATAAACAAGATTTCGCCATTTTCTACCAATAAAACTAAAGAGCAAGGCCTTAAATTAAACATATTTATTGTTCAATTAGACGTTAGAGAGTCTATTAAAGACTTAACTCAGATAAGATCTCTTCTCCATCAACGAGTCTATTGGGAAAAGAAATATAACAGAGCAGTGATTAGATGTTATCGCTGCCAGAGGTTTGGGCACACAGGTGAGTGTTGTTCTTACAACAGCCGATGCGTTCTGTGTAGTGAGTTTCACGATTCCGAAGTTTGCATAAACTCCGTTAAAGCTCTCAAGGAAAAAAATGAAGAAATACCCGCTCTTAAATGTGCCAACTGCTCTAAAGAACACTCAGCAAACTCCGTTGAGTGTGAAGCATATATAAGATACAAGGAAAAAAGGTTAATGTTAATTGAAAATGCAAAGTTTGTAGCTGAGAGATCAAAAAGGCAAGTTCTAAACTCAATTAATATGTTTACCGATAAAAATGTTTCCTTTGCCGACATGGCAAGAACCCCTCAAAACTTGGGAAGCATTCCCAAACAACAGTCAAATTCCACCATGACAAATCCCCCTTCTAAAGCCAAGCATTCGCAACCCAATAATATAACTGATTTCCTTGACGAAGCAAAAAGTTTATTTAATATTTCATTCAAAGATCTTTTGTACAAAATTCGAGAATTTTGGCCAAAGTACCAGAAACTGCAAAACAAAGAAGACAAGATGTTCGCATATCTTGAATTCGTAGCATCAATTGTAGTATGATGGATTCCAATCTAAAACTTAAAATAATTTCGGTCAATATAAATTCTATAGTATCAAATGAAAGAAGATTAGCGTTATCAAGCCTTCTAAAAAATCAAAATCCACAAATATGTCTTTTATCTGAGACTGTTTTGAGCAAAAGACATAAACCTTCATTCGAAGGCTATAACAACATTCGCAATGACGACGGCAGGGGAACTGCTGTCGTTACCGATGAAAAGTTAAAATTCAATCAATTTATTTTTCACAGTGACATATTTTCGGCGTGCCTGGGGGTCCTGATATGTAGAACTGACTTCGGCACTACCAAACGCATCCTTGTAGGAAGTATTTACATACCCTCGAATTCGGGACAAGGTCTTCATGCCGAATTGAATCGGCTGAATACCATAGTTGGTACTTTTGATGCCGCAATATTAGGTGGTGACTTTAACGCACGTCACCCCTCTTGGGGAGACTCCGTAAGCAATGCTAATGGGAATATTTTATACAAATGGTATAACAATGGTCCATTCCTACACTTGAACCTTATTTCTCCTTTTAGTCCAACCTTTCCGCAGTCCTCATCAATACTTGACTACTTTTTAATATCTAGTTCACTCTCGCAAGTTCCAAATAATAATAATAGGCTTTGTAAAACCTTTTCTACCTTCTCGAATCATTATGGAATAGAAATAAATCTTGACATTTTAAACGTTTACCCTATTTTGATACCCCCTCCGTCTTACATAAGCTTCGAAAGAACTGATTGGAATGTGTTTAGAATGCAACTGCACAACAGCTTTTCCAGATTAGAATTACCAACAGACAGAAATATTTCAAACGCAGAAATTGATAATACCATACTGGACATTAATCATAAAATTGCTGCTAGTATTGAAAATAACTCAGTTATTCGAAACGCGAAAGACATGAGGTACAAAAATATTTCTGAGTTTACTAAGAATCTTTTGAAAATTCGGAATATTTGGCTAAGAAAGCTTAAGAGAATCTATCATAGGCACTTGAATAGACGCAACTCTGCGTATCAGGAACTCCACTCTCAAATACAATGTCTTAGCAAAATAATAAAAGAAAGAGTTAAAACAGACCTTGACCTTGAGTTCAGATTACGTTTAAATAAAATAAGACCATCTCCCCATGCTTTTAAGGAAATCGACAAAATAACAGGAAGAAAGGTATTTGGGGCGGATATAGTAAAGGATGTTTTATATGTCGATGGACTAGAACTAGTAGATGTTGAAGCCAAGCTTAATGCATTCCGGTTTCTATACTCAAATATTTTTTCAGATCGAAGTCCTTCTTATGACATGTATTTGAATAATGAAGTCGTCTCAACAGTACAAGAATTCAATAACACACATTCAAATGTAACACTCACAACTTTTTCGCAGACAAACAAAGCTTCCAATCAACTTTCATTACCATTTACCACACAGCAAAAAGTTAATGCATTTAGAACAAACTTGAATAACAAAAAATCCTTTGGTCTAGACCGTGTTTCGAACTTTATATTAAGAAAATGTCCAAATTCTCTTGACTTAATCCTATCCTCTCTATTCAACCATTGCATAAACAACGGATACTTTCCTACGGAATGGAAACGATCTAAAATAATGCCAATAGCCAAAAAGAATAATGCTACAAACATTAAAGATTTTCGACCAATCTCACTGCTATCAAACTTGGGTAAACTGTTCGAAAGGGTTATAGCCGAAACCCTAGACACCTTTTGCGACGACTCAAATGTTATTCCAGACACCCAATTTGGCTTTAAAAAACAGCATTCTACGGAACACTGTTTATTAGTGCTCAATAACAAGATTCTACAAAACTTGAGACAAAAGAAATGCACTGTTGTTCTGGATATCGATTTGGAGGCAGCGTTTGACTCTATTTGGCACAAGGGACTTATCTTTAAGCTAATTAATCTCAACTTCCCCACGCCTTTAACACGAATGATTATAAGCTTTCTCGATTCAAGGACAGCGTCCATCGCCGTTGGATCAGAATACTCCGAAGAATTTCCCGTCCTCTTAGGAGTTGCCCAGGGAACATTACTAGGACCAAAGTTATTCAACATTTTTCTATATGATTTCCCCTTTTGCAACCCTGAGTCAGAGCCTCTATCTCTTTTGTATGCAGATGACACTAAATTACTAGCTAGTGCTATAAGACCAAATGATGCATTAGAAAAACTAAAAAACGCCATTCCAATATTAATGTCTTATTTAAAGTCTTGGGGCTTGAATATCAAAATTGAGAAATGTGGGCTTACCTGTTTCAGAAACGTGTATGGTAGGGGACACCGAAAGGTGGTTAAAGAAAGTAAAGCACTCTCCCTGAGTATCCAAGATATACCTATTCCGTTAAAAACAGAAACCAAATACCTTGGCATTCATTATCAAAACAAATTTAAGTTCAATAAGCATGGAAGGAGTGTGTTGAATAAAGCGAGAATGGCCACAGCTATCTTAAAACAACTTCTTTCATCTAAGCATCTATCTCAAAACACGAAAGTTCTTATGTATAAAACACTCATAAGGCCGATTATTTCATATAGTTTTAGTTCTTGGTTTACCATCTCACCAACGGTAGCAAAGGAACTCGAAAAGTTTGAAAGAACAATTTTACGACATTGCAGCGGAAAATTTCGAAAACCAAATAAAAAATGGTTTTCAAATAATATATTGTATAGTTTAACAAAGGTTTCACCTCTTATGATCTACATGGTTAATCTACTAAAAAGAAAATTGCAATCTGTGGTCCATCACCCCAATCCACTTATAAAAGGTTTGTGGGATGCGAATGTAAATGACAGCGCAAATTATCATTATTATTTGTCGCCCTTCAATCTTATGCATAATGGATCCCAATTTTTAACAGAACCTGAGTTAAATGAAGTACTCACTTTACCTTTTTACGAGAAAGCCTCATTGAATGCTCTGAGAGGGTAGTTTTGAACAACCAAAAAAAAAAAAATGAATAAAAAGAAAGAAAGAAAGAGATCTAAGTTTATACAGTATATTATTTATTAAATAATTATAAACATAATACATATTCCTTGAATTGAAATTAGTCGTTGAACTTAGATGTAAATAAATTTAAGTATTTAATTATATATCATGGTTTTGGTTTATGTAAATTTCAAGTTGCTTGTTCTAATATATTAGACTATATCACGAATTAAGTGTACACTTGTCTTATATTTATATAAAACTGCTTCATAATTTGCAACGAATTAAAAATCACTCATTATGATATACAATTTGTATCTTTTTCCTTTAATTTTTACTTTTAAGCCCTAGTCATTAGTTATAAGTTTGGCCTTTAAGAGCCATTGTATGAACGTATGTCGGGAGCAAGCATACGAAAATTAAAATAGAGATACATTTATAATTATGTAATTGTACTGGGAGAGGAAGAAAAATGAACACTCTTTAATAAATTACTTAGTAGCCAGACATACTTTATAAAGTCGGCAGCATATAAAATCATGTAATCAAAATTAAATTTGTGAATTTTAAGACTCAATAAAGAAACTGAACTGAACTGAACTCCTGATGAAAGGAATGACTACGGTTTTTGCAGGGTTAACCGTTAGACCTTCTGACTGGCACCAGTTATTTACTTTATTTAGGGCATGTTGCATTTGTTCAGAAATGCTGGATTCATCCTTGCCCTTAGCTATAAAGACTACGTCGTCAGCGTAGCCCTGGGGAGAAATCCAGAACTATTGAGGTCATTTATGATACTGTCCACTACAATGGACCATAAAAGAGGAGATAGGACAACCCTTGTGGGCGCCGTGGCGTAAGTGGTTAGTGTGTCGGATCACTACGCGTGAGGTTCCGAGTTCGAATCCTACAAAACACCAAAAAGTTTTTTCACGGTCCCACCTCTCGCGAGCGTCTGACAAACATCCGAGAGTATTCTTGTCACGAAAAAGCTTCTCAAATCGCCGTTCGGATTCGGCATTAAACTGTAGGTCCCTTCCATTCGTGTGAAAAATATAACGCACACAACATGAGTGGTTGCGAGAAGCTAGGCCCTGGCACTTAAAGAGCTGTTGCGCCAAATATATTTTTTTTTTTAGGACAACCCTTAGTAGTTCTAACGGAGATTAAGACTTGTCCAAGCTTGGCAGTGATAAGTCTGCTTCTGAGCATGGAGCATATCTATTTGGTAATTTGCGGGTCAATGCTTTTGACATCAGCAGCAGACTTAATTGATTGAAACGATGTGTTATCGAAGGCGCCGGAGATGTCCAGGAAGGAGCATAAGGCTATTTCCTTCTTTGACAAAGCTTCTTCAATAGTACTGACTAGATGGTGAAGGGCTGTGACCGTAGATTTACCAGATTGAGATATGCAAATTGAAGATTATTTAGGGGGTGTTCTATAAGGGCGGACTTTCTTATGTGAAGATCAAAGACTTTTTCCATTACCTTAAGAAACACAGAGGTGAGCCTGATTGGCCTAAAGGCATTTGGGTCTTATTGTGATCTGGCGCCGGCTTTAGGAATGAACACTACATTAACTTTTCTCCATATTGATTGGATGTAGCTGAGTTCATAGCTGGATCTGAAGATGGGCACTAAGGATTCAATGAGAGTGTCGATACCATGAGGGGGAAAATTTCATCGATACCATGAGGGAGGGGAAAATTTCATCTCCACCGGGAGCTTGGTAAGGTTTTTGCGTGGAGATGGCCCATTTTATGGAATCGAGGGTGAAGATTTTCTTGGCTAGAGTCCTAGTGCGTCGATTAGGAGGGAGTAGCATGTCTTCATGCAGAATAGATGTGTGAGGGTCAGTAATTAGTGAGTCAGGGAAGTGGGTCTGCAGAAGAAGACCTAATGTTTCGTAGTATCCCTGTGTAAAACTGCCGTCAGGTTTTTGTAGGAGACCAATACCGTTGCTGTGGTTCTTGAATAGGGTTTTCAGGGCCCTAACAGCTGAAGGGAGATCATTTATGCTTTCGCAGAAAGATCTCCATATACGTCTTTTTGATCTCCTAATAGCAGAGTTGTAAGTTGTGAGGGCTATCTTGTATTCGCTCCATGAGTTGGTGGCTTTGCTTTATTAAATAGCCTTCTAACCTTTTTTTTGAGGGTGTCGAGCTCGTTGTTTCACCACGGTACATCGCGGAAGTTAGTTCTGCTTTTGGGATAGTAGCTGGCTTCATATGCAGAGGTGATCTGAGAGCTAAGCTTTGAGGCTTCTTCTTCAAGAGAATGAAAAGAGTCTATATTTGAACAGGAAGGAATAAATGGTAACGCTTACTACGACACGATCTCGCCGCCTACGAACAGTACCAGCAAGAAGGCCAGGCTGGTCTATAGGTGGCGATTGTAGATCATAACAGCCCAGAGAAAAGACTCAGCAAAGATCAGTGGAGGCTCATCGAGTTGCGCATACTCGAAGCCATCAATTCCACCATTGTCGAGAAGGAGGGACAATCCCCTTTCTTTGAGCAACTGACCACCTTCAGAGATTTTAAGCTCCTTTCATGCGACAATGAGTTCCCGCTTAAGTGGCTCCAAACTTTCGTGGCTAACACGCAGGCTCCATGGGCTAATTCCGACATTCGACTCGTCGAAAAGAAGGACCTGCTAGAATTTACTAGACCAAAAGGGCGCATCCTGATACCCTCATATTCCCAAGGAGCGTATTGAAAGGAACCTACGGCACCTTAACCCGGAGCTCCTTAGTGACGACTGGGAGGTGCTTGAAATGGGCGAGCACTCAGAAAAGGGCAAAGAGATCGTGGTCCTGCTCAACCATAGATCAATGCCTATGCTAAGAAGGTTCAACAATAAAGTTCGCACTGGTATCACCCGGTGTAAAGTCCGACCCTTTACGGATAGGACAGAGAGGAAGGAAAGGGGGGCGGGTGACAAGGTAAGAAGAACATGAAATTCATTCAAATAAACCTGCACCACGGCAGTACAATGGACCAGTTGTGTCTGAGTGCTCCAGTCGAGTGTTTCCTATCCCGACAAAAAAAAAAAAAAAAAAAAAAAAAACCTGCACCACAGCATATCTGCTAGCGCCAATCTTATATATCTTCTAGGCGAAAGGAACATAGACATAGCTCTCGTACAAGAGCCATGGATCTCCCGTGGCAAAATTAGTGGGCTAAATCATAAAGATTTAGCACTGTAAAGCAGCGAACCGCTAAACGCGGACCGTAAGAACAGAACTTGTATCGTAGCTAGGAAACACATTAACTTATTTCTTCTATCTACCTACAGCAACTCAGACCAGACGGTAGTAAGGCTTGACCGGAGGGGGCTCCCCTCACTGATTATCTCAGCCGTGTACATGCCTTACGACGGAAATGATGGACCGCCATCCGAACTCACCCGCGCCTTAACCAGGAAAGCGGAAATCGAGAGATGGGACCTACTACTAGGCTGCGATGCGAACGCACACCACGCGCAATGGGGCAGTGGTGATACAAACCCACGCGGTGAGTTGATTTTCGAATTTATTATCGAACATAATCTTTTAGTAGCCAATAGGGGTTCTGAACCCACTTTCGTAGTTAGAAACAGGCAGGAGGTTATTGACATTACACTAGCGAGTAACTCAAATACCCTCTCTATAGACAATTGGAATACTTTGGAGATAGAATCCTATTCTCATCACAGATTTATTGAATTTAATCTCATTGATAGATGCGACTTTCCCAAACCCCATAGAAATCCAAGGAAGACCGACTGGACTACCTTCAGTTACGAGGTGCGGAGGAAGGCGAATCTATTACAAGAATGTTACTTACATGAGCCAGCGGACATTGACCGAAAAGCCGAGGAAATCACTGCTGTCTTCAAAAAGGCTTTCCAGAAGGCATGTCCCGTATCTAGACCTAAGACAAAAGTCTCCCCCCCATGGTGGACCAAAGAACTAGCCAGAATAAGGAGAGAAACAAGGAAACTCTTGAACCTGGCGAAATCAACGGGAGCTGACTCTGACTGGGAGCTATACAAGGCCAGTCAGAGGAACTTCAAGAGCGCAACGCAAAAAGCCAGAAGACAGTCGTGGCAACGCTTCTGCGACGAGATTAAGGGCACAACAGAAACGGCCAGATTGAGGAAAATCCTCTCCAGAGAATCGAAGACTCTAGGTTCCCTAAAGAACACTGAAGGAAACTGGACCGATCCCTGTTCGGAATCCCTTGAATTGCCTATTAAAACGCACTTCCCGGGGTGTACTACCGTACCATGTAGCAGTACTAATAACAATCACAGCGAATCGGAACCCCCTGCGGATTTGGTAACAGAGGACAGAATAGAGTGGGCAATAAGATCGTTCTCCCCCTTTAAATCCCCAGGACTTGATGGGATTATACCGATCATGCTGCAAAAAACTGCACCAATCATTACCCCAATTCTCAAAAAGCTATTTGCCAGTAGTCTTAAACAATGTTACATACCAAGAACATGGAGGGAGGTAAAGGTGGTTTTTATACCCAAGGCGGCAAGACTAGTCACACCACCGCGAAGGACTTCAGACTAATAAGCCTTACCTCTTTCATCCTGAAAACTTTTAAAAGATTGCTCGACATCTACATACGTAGTAGAATACGCCCGGGGGACTTATCCCCAGCCCAACACGCATACACGAAGGGTAAATGTGTGGAAACTGCCCTGCATCATGTTGTCGGCTCTATAGAAAAATCACTTAAGGATAAAGAGTTCACACTAGCTGCTTTCTTGGACATTGAAGGAGCCTTCAATAATGTAAATACCGAAGCGGTTAAAAGAACCCTAAGAAACCTAGACATCGACATCAGTCTAATTAACTGGATTGTTAGCATGATCGAGGAACGACATATAACCACCGAACTTAAGGGTTCAAAGCTAGAAGCATACGCCTCGAGGGGTACCCCTCAAGGCGGGGTAATCTCCCCACTGCTCTGGGTCATTGTTCTTAATGAGGTACTACAACAACTAAGGTACAGTGGGGTCAGAGCTACAGCGTACGCGGATGACGTCGTGCTGATTGCAACAGGTAAATTCCTGCCTACCCTCAGCGAACAACTTGACGGAGCCCTAAATACTCTTAGCATATGGGCCAGGAGCTGCGGTCTAAAGGTTAATCCCCAGAAAACCGAACTCGTACTTTTTACGAACAAGAGGAAAATACCGGAGTTTAGTACACCTTCTGGTGATGGTATCCCACTCAGATTGTCCGATAGCGCAAAATACCTGGGCCTTGTACTTGACAAAAAGTTCAACTGGAGATTAAATATAGAGGAAGGAATTAAGAAAGCAACAATAGCCTTTTACTCATGTAGTAGAATTTTTGGTAGAACCTGGGGACCCTCCCCCAAAATCATACTATGGATGTATACGGCTATAGTATACATACTGACTTACGGCAATCTAGTATGGTGGCCAGCTGTCAACAAATCCACCAACTTAAAGGCAATCACCAAAGTTCAAAGACTAGCGTGCATTGGCATCACCAGTGCAATGAGGACAACCCCAACCGCAGGACTCGAGGCTATCCTCAACCTGCTACCCCTAGACATCTTTATACGAACATCAGCAGCCATTAATGCTATGAGAATAAGTCAGTCAGCGAACTGGAAACCAATCAGAACAGGTCACTCGATGATCCTACTCGATTACTTTGGCCTCATGCCCGTAACGGATTACATGACGCCATATTTAGACTTTACAAGGCCTTTCTCTACCGCCTACCCTAGCAGGGAAGATTGGAAAAGCGGTCATATACCTAATGCCGAATCTATAGCCATCTACACGGATGGTTCAAAAATGAGCACTGGTGTAGGATCAGGTATCTTCTCCGACCCTCTAGGTGTATCAAAATCCATACGACTTCCAGACCACAGCAGTGTTTTCCAAGCAGAGGTCTTAGCAGTGGCAACAGCCGCCCGTGAGTCTGCGATAAGGGCAATACCGCCAGAAGGTATCACCATCTTTATCGACAGCCAGGCAGCTATAAAAGCGATTACTGCCATAGAAATTAAATCGAAGTTTGTGAAGTGTTGTCGAGAAGAGCTCAGGGTTCTTGGAACACAGCACAAGGTATCGCTCTGTTGGGTCCCTGGACACGAGGGTATCCCAGGCAATGAGAAAGCCGACGAGCTGGCAAAAATCGGCTCAGCAGCTCCAACAGAACCAGTTGACCCCCCTGTGTGTATCCCGCCTTGCACACTCAAGCTCGCTGCAGGGAATAAAGCCACTGAGGAGGCGAACACAAGATGGAACTCCATGGAAACTTGCGCCATCACTAGGAAGCTATGGCCATCTTTCGACAAAGCAAAGACCGAGGGAATCATCTGCAAAGATAGGAAATCCCTTTCTACCCTCGTGGGCATCATCACGGGACACAACACTCTGCGGTACCACTTGAAGAAACTACGCCTGACGGAGGACGAACTCTGCAGAGGCTGTGGTGACGAGGAAGTTTTTGAGGACACAACCCACTTCCTGTGCCACTGCCCGAGTCTTCAGCACTCCAGGAAAAAGTTCCTTGGTAAATTTTTCTTCCAGGATCTCGAGGAACTCTCCGGCGTTTCAACGGAAAAGATGTTGAACTTCGTCAAATCATCAGGGTGGTTTGTATGCAGAAATGAAGTAAGTGACTGAGTAGTTTTTAGTTTCATTGGGTAAGGGATCACTTTTTCCCCCATGGGTACCACAATGGGTCAATGCTGACCTGAGTGTGGCAGAGAGCGTCGCTCCCTGCCAGCCCACATACCTAACCTAACCTACTAGGAAAGGGAGAGGGCATTTCTTTTGGACGTACAAATCTTCAAACTCACTTTGTAATTCTACTGCTCTATGTTAATTTAAGTAAATGTCGTCAGCGTAGTTGAGATATCGTTGTCTACTACATTTCACTGCTTTTACTTGCCACTTGCCTGATCGCAGAATAACAGTAGTCTATCTTGAAATGGATCTAGAAAATTTTCCACCATTATCAAGGCTAAGCTTCAACTGATCGACCAAATGAACTTTGCTAATCATTGTCTTAAGCTTGGACCATCTATCGATTTTGGCTTCGAGTATTCTAAGCACTTGGAAAAATGTTTCTAAGTGTTTTTCAATGCTTAACCATGCTTCGTTTTACTAAGCTTCTGAGTGCTTCAGCTCCTTCAAAGAGATGGTTTCAAAATTTCTGTCGCACTAGTGGGTCACCAATTTTACAGTGTTGTTCCTGCGAAAGCGCATGTGCTATCATAACATCATAGTCACGCATCATTCCAATGTCGATCCCACACTTGTTGTAAATGTCTAGCAGTTAACTTTTGAAGTTCCTGACTCATATAAGGCTTTGTGTTCAAAGAAAGTGCTTACGATGGTAAGGTAGCTGACAAGCTACTCGCCATCCTAGAGTCGTATACGACAGATATAACAATTTTTTATTAATCTCCTTCAAAGTGGTCCCTTCGGGCTGCCATACACTTCTTCTGACACTTCTGCCAATGTTGGAAGCAGCTTTGAGGGGGCTTACAGCTAGTGCTTCGCATTCTGCATGAATGCCAAGGAGTCACATGGAGCCTGACGAAGCACACGTGAGTTGCGTTGGGCTAGGAAATTCTGTATCAAATGTGAAGAGTGCGGGGCAGCGTTACCGTGTTCGAACGGCTAATTACCGCCTGGTCCTGGGTCCGGCCGTTTGCTCACAGAGTCATAAAAGCTACGCAGAACCTCTTTTTTATATATTTAATTTAATAACCTTATACTAATACTGAGAGTGGCGGATGGGAAAAAGGGGGAGAGGAACAGAGCAGATGACGGTTGGCGTTGGCCTTAAATGTTTAAAGATTGCAATGATGAGGAACTATAGCGCTTTGTAGATCATTCCGCATACGTGTTATTCGGCTTGTAAGCAATAGCCAGAATGTGCAGAATGGTCTTTGGTGCACCAGACCAGATGTGGGTGTTATATTCCAGCTATGAATGAATGCCTTATAGATCTAGTCAAAGAAGACGGTCAGCATAACTTTAACATGCGGACGTGCTTGCTTTTTCTTTGCTTCGGGGATGTTGGATGCTTCCATTGTGATCACTGTAACTTAGTTTCTGGGCCACATCCATAAACAGAATTTAATGCAGTTGCATTGCTCAGATCTCTGTCTGTCATTTTGTCAAATACGAAAATCCGACGACCCTCGCTTGCACTTCCTCACTCGTCAGTGGTCTAACACCAACTAAAAGCTTCTGTAGGCAAAAAAAAAATGCAGGCATGTGCATTTTGATCGTCTACATATGTGCACCAAGCCACGCCCCGCTAGCTTCATTTGTTTACGCTCGAAAAATGATGTCGAATACGTTTTGAACACATCTCATTTTGTCATGTTGCGACGGAGTAACAGAGTGTAGGGCCTTTCCTCAGGTGCAGAGAAATGACTTCCACATCTTACACCGTGTACCTCATAGTTCCACCAACTAAAGGTCAAACGATGTTTCATATTGTCCATTGCATCTTTTCCTAGAGTAGACATCAACAAAAGTAACATCTCCATCACCTTCAAAGGACTCTTTTGACAAACATCAAACAGATAGCTTAACCGTAAAGCCCATTACAAAGCCTAAAACAACTAAAGAATAACGAAATGCAAACAGCAGCAGCACCGCTTAAAAGATCCTTTTGATGGGATTTTGCACAAATCCGCCTGTAAACACCACAGGACAACACAACGCCAACGCCAACTCTAACCTAAGCTACAGGTGCACTTTAAATAAACTCGTCTTCACATTATCCCTCCTTCTGACAAAGTGTGTATCCCATGATGCACCTGACTGTTTCTTGTTTGCCAAAGAATACATGCATTTATGCAACATTACACAACCCCCAACCAAAAACAAAGACTCCCTCCACCCACCACTTTGGCTCAAGTGGAGTCATCCTCTCGGGACACAAACATATCCTTGGTATGGCTCCCGAAAAGCAGAAAAAAAAAAAAAAAACAGAAAACTGTTCATGTGCTGCACCTCCTCCACAAGGAACATAGAGCAGCTCTGTAGTCATTTAGACTCTTTGCATGCATAAGAAGATGAGTGTGTGGTGATACTGCTGTTGCCTTGCAAATGTACTCTTTCATCATCGTCTCATGATCCTTTGATTGCAGCAGCTTTTTGTAGACACCACAGCTGTAGATTGCACATGAACTCGAGCAAAACAACAACAACAACCAACCAACTGAAGAAGATTATGTTTTACATGTTCTTGTCGGAAGGTGACTCGAAAGAGTCACGAGCTCTGTTCTCCAAGTGCGACAACAGCGACGTCTCTATTGTTTATGAATTTGCAATGGAAATTCCAGGACGAAATAATTTTCACTTGAAGCTGGGAAGTCTGGGAGACAAGATAGTTTTCCACATTGGAGTGACATTCTCCAGGTCCTTAAGAATGTTGCTATGCCTTTGCCGGGGAAAGAGACAAATTTGTTTAACGAAGACTTGAGGTTTATCGCATTTGATTTGCAAATGAAGTGTGCACTGATGGTTGGCGAGAGGGGGTTGAATGTGTTATCTAAGCCGCGAGGGGTGGAATTGATGAATGTCTAAAAGGATTGCTGCTGCTTTCCGGATTGTTGAAATAAATACATGGGAGCCATATCTGAATGTATGTAGGAGAAGAGTTCAGTAACATTCCAAGTGATATAAGTGAACGGATGAGAACCAGGATTGGATGATTGTGGTAGCAAAATTAATTTTTGAATGAATAAGTAAATATTCCCCGTAAGGGTGGGTAGAATGTATTCCACAAATTCTGAAGTAAACACTTGATTTGTGAGAGCATACATATATGAGTATTTAAGGCAGTTCTTTGGTTTCGAGGACGATCTGAGTGGCAATAGCTTCCTAGTTCCGGCATTCGAAGCAAACGAAGTGGAGACACAGACTTTTAAACACAGTTTTCTAGTTAACTTCAATAGGATTTACAGAGTTTTAGTATACAAGCTTTTGAGGAAATCAGGAAATAAATACAATACAACAACGAGAGTTAAACATCCATTCTTCCCTAGTTCTTGAAAGTAATATTTGGACAGTTGAGTAACTATGGAATGAGTAGGCTATTCAAATGCCAGGAGCCACTAGCTGGATGGATTAATAGCAGAGCATAGACTGTACCTGGCTAAGGCTATGCTAGGTTAGGTTAGGTTGGCTGTTTGTATGAAAATGCAGACATACTTAAACCAATAAAGGTCCATTGTGATGCCATGGATCCACAAGTCGACCATTTAGGGACTAATAAGACCAACTAGATGCTTATGGCGCCTATGGACGCCAAATCGCCGAGGTAATCAAGGAAGCTGGCCTCTAGATGCGATAGCCCTGGATATGTGCACAGGAGGTGAAGGGTGGTTTCCGCCTCCTCCCCATCTCTACAGCTTCTGCAGAAGTCGCTGGAATAGATGCCTAACCCAGATCTGTCTCAAAATATGACGCGTTGAGTCATTTACCTATCTCTGCATGGTCCTGCTAATAGTGTTCAGCTTTAGCAGATGCTTACATGTAACGAGAAGCATACCCGGGGCTTGCCTATCACGCAGAATCTTTAGAGTTGTACCTTGTCTGTCAAGCTCGTCTACCCTGCAGTTTCCTGGAATGTTCCTGTGTCCTTGCACCCAGCATAGGTGAATGTTGAACTGCTCTGTCATCTCCGTAAGAGACAAACGGCAATTTAAGGTGAGGTTTGAAGCGTAGGAGCATGATTCGAGGGTTTTGATTGTCGCTTGATTGTTATTGAAAATGCTTATATCCCTGACAGATAGAACATTATTTCATTTTCATTTCATTTATTTTCATTTCATTTATTTAAACTTAGATTAACATGACACTTCAAGAAATTCTTTCTCATTACATTTAAGCGAAGGGAGGGCTTCCTTAATAGCAATGATTTCCGCCTAAAAAGCGCTACAGTGATGAGGGAGGACGAAACCTATGCTCAGGTTGGGCTTTTTGGAGAAAACAGCACAATCCAGCCAACCTTCGGTCTTAGAGCCATCTGCGCGGAAGTGAACCGAACTACCATCAACAGCGGAGGAGTTTTCCAATTCATCCCGTACGGAAGTTTCGGTCATTTCTCAAATTCGGCGGGCTGTAGTCCGTATTTCCATGGGTGAAGTTGGAATGATCAAGGATAGAGGAGTCGCCAATGCGATAACTAGACTACTGAGAGCAGGCTTTTAGACGGATAAAGGTAGCAGGTTGAAAAAAATGTTCAATAAGCTGGATAGGGCTATCAAGAGCAGGTCACCATGCGATCACGCCATAGAGTAGTATAGACCTGATAACGGACACATACAGCCAACTCTCCAGCCCAAGGGAGATGAGAGAGGAATGGATACAATCTGATGGGGAGGGATTAAAACGACTATATCTTAGCTTAATGTTTCATCTGGGGAGTAGTACCCGAGAGCCCTTCACCTTTACTAGGGCCCTACACCGTAGCGAGGTGTGCAGTCAGTTCGGAGCTGTACTGTACCTGGCTAATCTGCACAAAAATCCGACTCTGTTTGTAGAGGCGGTAGAACTGAAAGCAGTGTCATGGTTTCTATTCTTCCAATTGACCCAGATGTCCTGCGTGATATTTTCTATAGGTATCAGAAAGCAATTAATGGCTGTTCAAACGGAAGTGCATGCGATCATATGAAAACACAAGCGTTTTCATTCAGCTACGGCCTACCAACTCCTACACTCAACCTCCATGCGGTGACAGCCGTTTGCCTAGTACCTTAATCCAAGAAGTGGGTAACCAACACCGTTTGGCGGATTCCTGGTGACAACAGATGAGAGAGGGGGGAAGAGTGCTTCCCCACTAGAGCACTTCTTCCTGTACCAGGCGGCAGCGGACGAATTCCCTAGACGGAGTCAACGGTGGCGTCTATAGTTCCAGTTAGGTTGGACTTAGTGAATACCTTGCGCGAGCTGCTTCGACGTATTCGGATCATTGGTCGGTAAGGAATTTCCAATGCTGGTCAGGACATTGGAATAGAGATGGTGGCGGAGGAGCCCTTAATGGGCCAACGGCAGCGCTCATACTCCCGTAGTGGACTACTGGCACAGGTGTACCCGGCCCCTCGTCCTAGGGGAATAATTAAGGAACTGGCCCTCCAGGTTGGGGGTTGTGCCGTCGGGGTAACTTCCCTACCACGTAAAAAATTCATGGTTCCGAAACAACCAAAAGCCTCGGATAAGGATGACTCAACTACTGACGACCCCAGCAAACGAAATAAGGACAACGATCTTCGGATCTGTACGTGGAATGTTCTGTCCCTTTACAGACCACGTGCAGCCGAACAACTAGCAGAGGCCCTAGACTGCTATAAAGCAGATATTACCGCCATCCAGGAAGTGCGATGGGATGGGCCGGGCAAAAAGAGGATGAAAAACTGTGACATCTAGTACGGTGACTGCTACAGAGGCAACAGGCAACGCTTATTCGGATGCGGATTTGTCATCCGCGGCAGACTTAGGCAAGAAGTCTTAAGCTTCCGACACGTTAGCGAGCGTATTATGACTATCCGGATCAAGGCTAAATTCGCTAATATAAACCTAATATGTGTTCATGCCCCCACGGAAGAAAAGGACCCTGCCACCAAAGAGTGTTTCTATTGGGCGACTTTAACGCCAAAATAGGAAAGAAGGACGTCTTTGGTAGGGCAGTCGGTAAGCATAGCCTACACGACACCACGTCTGATAACGGACTAAGGCTAATTGATTTCGCTGTGGAGCGAAATGTCACCATAGCAAGCACATGGTTTCCTCATCTCGATATTCATAAGCAGACATGGCGGTCATGTAACGATCAACCAAGTTGGTCATACTGCGATCAACGCAAGGCATGCCTCCAGTATTCTGGATGTCCGGACCTTTCGAGCGGCCAACATAGACTCGGATCATTACCTTGTTGTAGCCAAGGTACGAATGTGGATATCCCAAACTGAGCAACAAAGAAGAATCACTGTGAGAAAATTTAACGTCGAAAAGCTACAATCGCAAGAGACTGCCAGACCTTTCACTGAACGCGTATCCCGAAATCTCTCAATCACCCCTATGCCGCCAGCATCAAGTGCCGAAGACCAGTGGCAACGTTGCAACATGCCATCAAAAACGCCGCGACTGATGTGCTGGGTCTCGCTCGCCCACCACCGCGAAACCCCATGTCGAAGAATGCCGGCGAGTGCATGCAGCAAAACAAGAGGCATACAAAGCGACGCTGCAAAGGAAGATGAGAGCTGCTCGTGAGCTCTACGAGCAAAAGAGACGGGAATATCGGCTTCTCCAAAAGAAGAAGAAAATGCACGAAAAGCGCGCGTTTGAGAATATCGAGAGTTTAAACTCCAGGAAGTTTTACCAAAAGGTAAAGAGAACGTATCAGAGAAGCAATACCCGTACAGAAACCTGTAGAGATGAAAATGGAAACCTCGTAGTAGAATCACAGTCGGTGCTGAGAATATGGAAAAACTACCTCTGCAGACTGTATAATGGCGACGAAGACCAACATCCCACTGTCAGGCAGAATGAACCATTCAACATAGACGATGATAGTCACAATTTCCGTCCACCTGACCAAAACGAAGTGAGGATAGCAATATCTAAGTTAAAATACAACAAGGCTGCTGGACCTGACGGCTTACCGGCCGAACTTTTCACGGCAGCTGGGGATGAATTGGTAGAGTGCATGCATGCACCAACTCATCTCTAAGATTTGGTCAGACGAGTGTATGCCTGATGAATGGAATCTCAGCATCGTTTGCCCGATCCACAAGAAAGGAGACCCCCTCAACTGCGCCAATTATGGAGGCATCAGTCTCCTCAACATCGCATACAAGATTTTTTCTGCGATATTGTGTGAACGCCTGAAACCTTTTATGAACAGCCTGATTGGACCCTATCAGTGCGGTTTCAGGCTAGGAATGTTCACCATCGATCAAATCTCCGCACTTCCACAGATCCTGGAGAAAACCCAAGAAGTCCAAATCGATACTCATCATCTCTTTATCGATTTCAACGCCGCCTATGACAGCATCTATAGAGAAGAGCTGTATAGAGCCATGTCTAGTTTTGTCGTCCCTGCTAAACTTGATCGTCTGTGCAGGCTGACGATGGAGAACTCTCGCTGCTCCATCAAGGTCGGTAATGACCTCACCGAGACCTTTGATGTCAAAAAAGGTTTTAGACGCGCCGTCATGCAACTTCTTTAATATTGTACTTGAACGAATTGTGCGGAACTCACAAGCCAACACAGGAGGCACAATCTATTATAAGTCCGTACAACTGCTTGCATACGCTGACGATATTGACATTATTGGAAGAACTCAGCGGGCTGTCACCGGTGCGTTTGCAAGCATTGAGGTAGAAGCGGCCAAAATGGGTTTAGCGATAAACGAGGGCAAAACCAGCTATATACTGTCAACAAGAAGGGAAAGTCAACACCGACGAATTGGACAAAACGTCACCGTGGGCAACTATAACTTCGAGGTCGTAAGGGACTCTGTCTACCTATAAACTCAAAAAATAACATCAGCGCAGAAATCAATCGTAGAATAACTCTTGCCAATCGCTTTTTTTTTTTTTTTTAGCTTATAAGGCAATTCAACAGTAAAGCCCTATCTCGAACAACTAAGGAGACTCTGTATAAGACCGTGATCATCGCAGTCCTGCTTTATGGCACGGAAACATGGACTTTATTAAAAGAGCATGAAGATATCCTTGGTCGCTTGGAGAGAAAAATTCTTTGTAAGATATTCGGTCCGTTGATGGGTTTCGGAGGAGAAGGTTCAATCACGAACTATAGGAGATGTACAGCGACATCGACCTAGTCAAAAAACTGCGTATTGGACGTCTAAGATGGCTAGGACATGTAGAGCGAATGGACACCAACGCTCCGGCCCGCAGAGTCTTCGAATCTAACCCCGAGGGACGACGCAGGGAATCATCGCCGTAGGTGGCGCGCACAAGTGCAAGGGGAGTGCAACTTGGAGTGCAAAACTGGAGGCAATTAGCTAAAGACCGAGCTAAATGGAGAGGCTTGTTGGTTGCGGTCCAGGTTCTTCCCGAACTGTAGCGCCACCTAAGTAAGTAGGTAAGTAGTATCGATTTAGACTCTTTGCGTTTCCGGTTTTAAGGGTCGGCCGAAGTGTGAATATTTGATCGATGGTGGACTTGGGCAGAAACCGCACTGAGAGGGGCCAATCAGGCTGCTGATAAAAGGTTTCAGGAGATCACATAATTTTATTTTTAATTAATATTGAATTTATTGTCACTGAATTATGTTAATGTACATCGGTTTACAAATTCTTTTAAAGCAATGGTAAAAGCCGTCAGCCAGAATGACAGTTATAATTCGAATAACAAATCGGTTAAAAGAAGAAAAAAAAAAAAAAAATAATAATAATAATAATTGCATAAAAATAAAGTTAAATGTGTAGAACTATATTTCTAAATATTGCTTTCTGTACTCCAATGCATCCGAGACGTAGTAGAATAGTACTTTCCAGTTACTACCATTCAAGATTTGCTTTACCTCCTCCAACGATAGCACGGACTGATTCCAATAGAGTCTCCTCAGTTCCTGCAGAATAGGACATCTTCCCAGAAAGTGGTATACATCTTCTCTCTCATTTAAATTGCACAGTGAGCAAAAGATTGGCAAATCGTTCCGGTGAGGTCTAAAATTCAGTGGTAACAACTCTCCTCTCGCTCTAAAAGCTACGCTTATCTGCTGCATCGTATTGTTTTCGTTGAAATAGTTTCTCCCCATCAGGCTATGATTTAGAACTCTATATATACTGCGACTCCCGGATTGAGTAGCCCTTTCCATGAAAGCTGCATGTTTCTTTCCATCAAGGGTCTTTAATATAACATTCATAGCTATACTCCAGCTACTTTTGTCTTCCCATCTTAATGACATATCCATACTGCAATATTCACTAAGTTCTTCCCACTTACGGAACAGTAGAGCTTTTCTGTTGAGAAGATAGCGAAGCATTATTTTTGGCAGTCGATGATCGGGCATATCTACTACTTTAAGTACATATTTGAAGCGCAATCCCAAGGCATATAGGCTCAATAAAGGCAGTCCTGTCTCAACATATAGCATATAATTTGGGGTATTTAGCGGAAGTTTGAAGATGTGCTTTGCAGCGCCTCTACTTCATCATAGTCGTCATAACCCCATACTTGGCTTGCGTAACACATAAAAGATTTAGCTGTGGCTTCAAAGACTTTATACTTTGCTTTCGTTGATACATCGTTTCATCCGAAAACCCTTTTCCAGGTGCTGCTTATGACTCTTTTCGACTCTTTCAGCTTCTCCCTTATGTGACTTGCATACAGTCTTGGTGTAAGTGTTACCCCTAGGTAGCGATATTACTTAGCTACGTATACTTCTAGTTGCTCATGAGCAACAATTTCTCCTCTCTGGCTTATCTTCCTGAATTATTTCGAAATATCAAGACTTTCGATTTAGCGGTGTTTACACTGAAGTTCAATAACTTGCAGTACTCCTCCAGCTTGTTGCTCATAAGCTGCAGCATATTTGGAGATTCTGCTAGAATGACGATATCGTCAGCATAGAAGAGAACTTTAATGATACAGATGAGTTGGTGCATACTCTCGACCAATTCATTAGCAGTTGCCTTACATTGGTTTTTATCAATTCCTTTACCTATATGACCATTGACATTAGCATGTCTAAATCGCTTCCGTACGTTACCCATTTTTATTTATATCCCTGCAAAGATTTTAGTGCTTAGATCCGAAACAGATCCATAAAATTTGTTGCCTTGTCCGTGGCTAAAGACTGTTGACCGATTCGGTTTTCAGTATTCAACCAAATTCAGTTTGAATTTATGTCAGCGGCAAATGGTTTATTGATACACGCATACAGTGGCTTAGGCAAGCCCGCAAATAAAGGATATAGTTACATATTCTGGTGTCGTATAAATTTAAATTATTTGCAACAAAAAATCGATTTGAAGTCCAACATAAGGCTATTTTGGTCAAACTTTATTTTTAGCAGTATCATCCCCATCCACATTTATTTAAAAACTAATCCAAATCCCGGTCGCTATTCCTTTGGTCCCCCTCCCCAAGTTTCATTCAACAAACTACCTTTCTACAAATAAGTCACTAAAGATTTATTTGTCCCTAGCTTCCACTATAAAATCTGTCACAAATTCCATGCATAACTAATCTCAAATTCCGGGATCTTAATAACCACAACTTGAGGTCCCTTTAAGGATAAGTACTGGCACTAAAAACTTTTATACTGCAAACAACTGTTTTTAGCAAAAGAATAGATTAATTCTCAGGATAAGGAAACCACAAGAAAGGAAAAAAAAAACTAATTTCTCTCATTCCACCACACACATCCTTGTGGGATATCTACGTATTCTGGATCAATAGCTATCTAGGAGTACCTCTCCTCCAGCAAAACTTTTATACTTAACATGCATTCATGAAACGCAGAAAAAAAAACAAATGTAAGGTGTATGTAAAGCTAAAATATGTATCACAGTTGATCTCTCCCCAGGACATTCGGACTACCACCCCCAACTACTAACGCATTGCCGACAAAGTATAAATTACGTGAATCCATTTTAAATGTCCTTGTGGGAGTTGTGTTTCTTCGGCTCCTGGAAATCGACAAGTTCGTCATAGTGAAACAGGGAATCAACCTTTTTTAAACATGAAAACCGTTTTTCCTTTTTTTTTTTGCTCTCTGTGGACAGGATAAATGAGGTTGAATTGAAAAGGACTCCCATGGAGAGATATTTTCCAGGAATTACTTAAAAAAAAAAGAGATTTTTTTCCCTTTATGATGAATTCAGATTCTAGTGATAAATATTTCTAAGGATAAAGTTTCACCTCGCGACATGGAAACCAACTAGATGCGAGGACGAGTAAGACTACGAGTACGATGACTACGATGACTGAAAATGCTAATTAAAGAATCAACATCAGACTTCATTTTGTGTCCGCTTTGTCTGTGTTTCGGTTTTGATTGAATCCCATCCCAACGGATTAAATCGTTAAAGTGAATCGGAAGTAAGTGGTGGGTATACCTACACAGGATCAAGACTCACATAACAAGTGAGTTAAGTCGTTCGGTAATACAACATTTACATTCCGGAAGGCCAAGTTAAACGGATGAGTCTAATTACTCGTGTGTGTGAGAATAAGTCCTTCTTTCTGCAAACATACTTTTCCATCAAACACTAAATTCATTTGCAAGAGTCCTTTGAACAGGGATGTTAAGGTTGTGTCGCTGTTACTGAGACGATGTTTGTTTTTTTATATTTTCCTTCCGCCATAATCCTGCAGGATGGCAGTGGGTGAGTAGGAAATTAGTTATTCATAGCATTTGCTTTGGCAGTGAAAATAGTTGTTAGGACTGGTGTAGAGCGTACACACAAAATAAGACTCAGGCGGGGAAGGAGCCTTAAACGACTAAGAGTGTGAAGTATAGCCACTGAACGAAGGACATGAGTTCTCTGGGACTTAAATGCATTTTCGGAGAATTCTCACTGCCGTCATCCTTAGGCAAGAAGACAGAAAAGCAGATATCAACAGACAGACTGACGGATGGATGGAAATGAAAAGTCAATAGGATGCACAGGAGGTGGCCGCTATCGGGGGTGGGATTTATGTTTGCACAATTACGGGATTATTCGCTTGAAGTATGTCTAGCTTGGATTTGTGATATCGTTTGTGGGCATTTGAATATGGCATTGACGAGTTATTTGTGCAGGAAATACGGAACGGATGGTGAATATGGAAATTGTGTGCTAATTTTCTGACCAAATGTGGTTGAACATGCCATGGCTCGTTGAGCAACCAAAGTGGGGCTATGTTCAGGATGTCTACATTTGAGGAAATGGAGGATGATTTTGTCAAAGGGATATAGGAATTTTAAGAACATGTTCTGAACCATACACTTTTTTAGCGTATTGATATAAAGAAGGAAGAAATTAGGAGATATCTTCTCTAGATGTCGTCTAGGATATCCGTATATGACAGCTCTGTGCAATCGAGCAGGTTGTGTTATGTGGTTTGAATGGAGGCGTCACATGAGCACGTCGAGTCTGTAATTTGACTCCATCTAGCTAAGATTCCGTTGTACCTCCCTCCCTCGCAGGTTTAGATAGCACCGTGCTTCATTCAGGTTCTCTGTATTCTTTTCTGAATATTGGACTTTGTCCGCTGGAATTAACCCATGAAGATGACCAGGATTCTTTCAGCGAAAAGATCTCAGCACTCAATTTGTTTGCGAGTTCTATTGCGGGTGTTTTCAGCACAGCCTCAGAGTGGTGGTGTTTCCAATATCTGCATAAAGTGGAATTTTCGTATTTCGTTGGATTTTTGCGGAATTTTTTGATCAAGGGCTACTTTCTTGTTAAATAAGTTGGGGCTATATTGCAGGGCATGGGGAGCCATTAAATTGATCCTACATACTTACTTACTTATATCCTTTAACCCCTCGGGGGCTTGGGGCGTCAACCACGCCTGCGCACCATCGTGTTCGAAGTTCTGCAACGCGTTTGAGCTGCCTCCAACTCATTCCTAAAGAGCTCGATTCCTCCTCAACTGTTCTGCGCCACGTTTGCCTAGGGCGTCCCGCTATTCTGCCTACCTGGGTGAGCGGATTCCACTGCATGGCGTATTTCGCAATGGAGTTGTCTTCGCGCCGTAGGGTGTGTCCAATCCATTGCCACTTTCTTCTTCGTATATTAATGCTTATAGGTTCTTGGCCCGTTCTCAGATGAAGCTGTTCATTAGAGATGCGGTTCGGCCAAAACATCCTCAAGATGATTCTTAAGCATTTGTTTACGAAGACTTGCAGCTTGCGTGTGTTAATGGTGTCCACCTTCCAGGTACTGCACCCATAAAGCAGCACTGATTCTACGTTGGAGCGGAAGAGTCGTAGCTTGGTTCTTAAGCTAATAACATTACTTCTCCAGATTTTGGACAGCATTCCGAACGCAGCTTTAGCCTTCCCGATTCTGCTGCACACATCCAGTTCGGTGCCACCGCGGTTAGCCGAGACGACACTTCCTAAATATAGAAAGTTATCAACTTTCTCGACTTGCTTTCCGGCAATGTTAAGTTGAGCGCGGGTATTGGAAGTACTCAAGGCTTTTGTTCTGGCTGTGTTTATTTTTAGCCTCACTTTGTTTGCCTCAGCTTCTAGATTTTGGGCCATCAAATGAAGATCCATCATCCGATGTGAAAGTAGACAAACATCGTCAGCGTAATCTAGGTGTTTAAGGTAAGATGTCATCGTCCAACGAATTCCATAATTAGCTTCCGTCAATGCTGCACGGAGTACATCGCTGATAACCACCAAGAACAATAGTGGTGACAGTATGCACCCTTGGCGTACTCCACTTTGGACTTCAAAATCCTCCGACACCTTACCATTGTGCACGACGTGACACTTGCCGCAGTCGTATATAGCCTTGATAATAGCTATAAGTTTTTCTGGAAAGCCTCTCGTGCGCAAGGCCAACCAGATAACATCTCGATTCAAGCTGTCGAAAGACTTCTCGAAGTCGATAAACAGTAAATGTAGCGGAGACCTATACTCAACGCATTGCTCGATTATGATCCGTAAGGTGTTTATGTGGTCGATACAGGAGGATCCAGCGCGAAAGCCTGCCTGTTCGACATCGAGAGTTGAATCTAAATGTTCTTTAATTCGTTCTAGAATTATTCTAGCTATTATTTTGGTTACAGCTTGAAGAACACATATACCTCTCCAGTTACCGCAATCCATCAAGTTACCCTTCTTTGGAAGCTTAATAATCATCCCCCTTTTCCACTCCTGTGGAAATTGTTCACTATCCCAAGCTCTCCGTATTAGGGGATACAGTAAATTTGCCGATGTATTTGGCGCCGCTTGAAATAGCTCGGTAGGGATGCCATCAATACCCACTGCCTTGTTCTTCTTGAGGGACCTGATTGCTGTTATTATTTCAGTTCTACTGGGAGGTACGGTGCGAATTCGGGAGTTTGTTGCTTCGAACTGCTCATTTGAATTCAAGATTATACCGCCATCGTCTAAGTGATTTAGCACTGTAGCAAAATGTTCTCTCCATCTAGTGAGCTAATCCTCATCCAAAATCAGAAGATTACCGTCTAGACTCTTCACTGAATGTTGTTTGGAGTTTCGACCACCGATGAGCTCCTTACGGATGTTGTAAACAGTCCTACTGTCGCACCTACTCGCTGCTTCTTCAGCCCTTGAAGCCAGTGAGTTGACATATTCACGTTTGTCACGTCTCACACTACGCTGCACTTCTTTCTTCTTCGCACGGTAATGGGCTTCAATCTCGGTTCTCTCTACTTCTGAGGCCGCTGCAATCCGAGCTTTAATTGCTGTATGCTTATCGATCCGTCTCCAGGTGTCTGTAGAAAGCCATATGCGGTGGTGTTTCTGCTCTTTCCCGACATACGTGCGTGCCCCAGTCGCAAAGCATTTTTCACAGCACTCCGGTGGTCATCCATGTTCTCATGTTGCTGATTGCTTCTGTTTCTAAGGCGAGATGGTCCCTGAACTGTTGGCGCACTTGGGGAACCTTTAGCCTGTCGATATTAAACCTAGTGATGTTAAGTAGGTTTGAGCGGTTGCTGTTGACGGATGCAGTACGAAGGCGTAAATGAGCTACCATAAGATGGTAATCTCGTTCTTGTCCGATGTCAGCTCCACGTCTGTTTCGGACGTTCAAGAGACAATTTCTAAAGCGGCGACTGATCGCAATGCGGTCGATCTGGTTGGATGTTCGATGCCTATCAGTGGAGACCCAACAGATGTTGTGGCAGGTGTTATGCTTAAACAGCGTACCTCCGATGACTAGGCGGTTGGTATTGCAGAAGTCCACAAACCGCTCACCATTGTCATTACGGTCTCCCACGCCGTGAACTCCCACCACGTGCTTAAGAATGGTGTTGTCGCTACCCACCTTGGCATTGAGATCTCCCATTACCATTACGATGTCCCCATTAGGCGTTTGGTTGTAGGCGGCTTCAAGTGGCTATAAAAATCATCCTTTTCATCCTCAGTCGCGTCTAGAGTCGGAGCATAACACTGTATGATGGTAATTTTCCTAACTCTACTCTGGAACCTAGCTGTCAATATCCGGTCACTATGGGATTTCTAGGATATGAGGCTACTACGTGCTGCTGGAGTTGGCATGAGTCCTACGCCAGAACTCCGTGTTATCAGAGGGGAGATGTATTCCCCAGCATCGTACCATCTTATCTCGCTCAGCCCTAAGATGTCGATTTTATACCGTGAGAATTCGCGCTCCAATTGGAGGAATCTGGCGTTTCCTTCCTTGAGTGAATCCAGGAGGGTCTTAAGGTTTCAGAATCCGATCGTTGTCCGTGTTCGATAGCCAAAGGTCGTCAACAAATTATCAGTCCTTATCCCAGGCGGTAGTATCCGTTTCGGAGCAATAGTTTGTTTTAAGGTTGCGGCTCGCTGGGCCACAGACCAACCGACACTTATCCTGTTTTTTGGCGCAGGAAGCTCGCAATTCGTCCTCTCCCGTTAGCAATTTCCGAAGAAATTCCCAGATGACACCACGAGGAGGTGGGAGTAGGGCTTACTAACAGAGCTGCTAGGTTTTCAGCTGCAGTGGCTCCTTCTCCTTACTTAGCGGACCAGCAACTATCGGGAGATGCTGCCCCTACGAGGCCTTTGTTAGTCGTTTGCCATCCTAGGATGCCAGATATTAGCCTCATGGTAAAGATTTTGCCTAATTGTGGTTCCATATTCTGTAGATATATAAACCAGCGAGTGAGCAGAGATACGAAGGCAGTTTGCAGAAGCACTCGGACGGATTTTTGGATCACGCTGTTCTTGTCTT
This sequence comes from Brachypalpus laphriformis, assembly GCA_945910035.1. NCBI lineage: Eukaryota > Metazoa > Arthropoda > Insecta > Diptera > Syrphidae > Brachypalpus > Brachypalpus laphriformis. Next base: position 46,241,508 of record OX246756.1, read on the forward strand.
TATTTTTTGTGTGTAGAGTGGGGTGATAAGAGGGCAAAGTACTTGGACCTACAAAGTGATCTTTTGTACTAACCATTGAAGGAAAACATGTTGCGATGGTGTCCTAACTGAAATCATGTTCTCGAAGGAAGCTAAAGATGGTTTGGGCTGAGGAAGAGATCATATCAGTTGGGGTGATAAACCCTTAATGAAGAATTTGTTGTCTGCTGCGCGCGATGGCGAGACATTCACACATAATGTGCTCAGCGGTTTATGTGTCCTCAAGACATAGACTGCAAGTATCTGATTGACTAATGCCAATTTTTTTGAGGTGGTATTTGGGACAGCAATCTCAGTTCTCCTCGGGCCTTTCTGTGACTGAACTGAAAGCAACTGTTCTCAGTTTTGGTTGCGCTTGGTTATAATTGCCAGTTTTTTTTTTTATTCTGATATAGGGTTAATGTTTAATGTCGCGTCTGCTCCAGAGTGTCACAAGGCTTGTGTTCGAACGCAAACGCCATGCCGTTGGCATAGTTAAATTTCCGGAAGGATGTGTTTGATAAGGCGTAGGTGTATGCATTCACTTTTCGAGTGAGTGTCGTGGGGTACGCATGTAACGAGAAAAGCTGGCTAGTTATCAATAATCGTAAAATATCTAATAGTTGCTATACTAACTTCTTAAAGTTGCTTATATTTGCATTCGATTTTTCTTAATTTTTCATTCCCTTTCTTTTCACAAAAACAATTATTAATCATGAATTGCACCTGCAATAAGAAAGTTGAAAGAAGTGATGTTAAAATTGAATGCTTTGAGTGCAAAAAACTTTTTCACGGAAACTGTGTAAATGTGTTACCGGTGGACATAGAATTTATGAAAAGAAACAAAAAAAACTGGAGGTGTACTTCTTGCACATCTTTGAGACGAAGTTCATTGTCCGCAGACAGTATCCTTATCAGTGGGCTTCATAAAAAAACTGTGGAAAAACAAAACATTGATGAGCCATAAAAATCAAGTGGAAAAGTGACACTAGAAACATTTTACAACGAATTCCTAGAACTTAAAAAAATTAACCAAGTTTTTATTTCCCTCATTACTGGCCTCCAAACTGAAAACTATGAACTAAAAAGTAAAGTTAATGCATTGCAAATAAAAATAAATTCATTAGAACAGTCGAATCTATCTAAGATAGTGGAATTATTTAATGTGCCGAGTGTTGACAATATGAATGCATTACAAACGGCTTTAAAAGTTGTTCGCGACGGTGTTGGTGTCCAAATAGACGAGAGAGACATAGACTCTTGCTACGTTAAAAAGATAAAGAAAAAAAATTCTGGTGAGCACGCTTCATCATCTAATCTCTTCAGCAATATTGTTGTTGTTAAGTTTAGTCGCCGATGGATGAAAGAAGAGATCATGAAAACTAAGCTGAAAAAGAAACCAAAAATTACTACAAAGCTTCTTGGCGATCATCATGATGGTACGAACATCTATATAAACGACAGCCTGACTTCTCAAACACGTCAACTATTTAATGCAGCAAAGAACATGAAGGTGACCAAGCAGTACAAATATATTTGGCTTAGGAATAATATAATTTTTTTGCGTAAGAAAGAAGGAGACGTTGCAATCAAAGTGAGGTGCTTTGAAGATCTTAGTAATTTGTAAAAGCTTTATTTATTTTTTTTATTATTAAATAGTATAATTCACAATCTTCAAATTACGCAAAAAAAAATTAAAAAAATACTTAAAAGATATGCATACCCTGTTTGTACATCAAAACATTCGTAGTATGAGGAAAAATTTTAATTCTTTCTTAGCGCATATAAATGTTTTAGATTTAATGGCTGATTTAATTTTTTTTAACTGAAATATGGTTGTACGACCATGAATTATCCGAGTATAGTATTCCTGGTTATGAATTGTATGGCAATTGAAATAATTCCTATAATTCGGGTGGTGTTGCAGTATTTGCAAAAAAGTCATATCAGTGTGAAGTAGAGTATTTTAACTTATGCAGTGCAGATGTTACTAAAATAAACTGCTTTATAAATAATGAAAGTTTTACAATTCTTTGTGTATATCGCTTGCATGAGCACGGTTTGAGTAAAAGTATTTTTATAGAACAAATGGGTGGGCTGTTGAAAGGTGTAAGAACAAAAAACTTAGTTGTTATCGGTGATTTCAACCTTGATATCTTAATTACTAATTTTGATTCTGATAAATACTTATTCCTTATGTCGTCTTATGGCTTAGAGTCGCTTGTTAATGAACCAACTCGCATAACAGATCACTCACAAACATGCATTGACCATATATTTGTAAGGTTACATAAAAACTGCCAATTCAGTGTTTCTAGTAAAGTACTAGACTATAAAATCACTGATCACTGTATGGTCAACTTGAACCTACAGAAAAAGACATCGATAAACTTTGATAAATATATACCCTTTCCGGTGAAACGCAAAGTTAACTACTCAAAGTTAGTAGATGATCTCAAATTTGAGCCGTGGGAGCTTGTGTATCGAGAATGTAACCCTTCAATCGCTTATGACACTTTCACGGATATTTTGAAACGTCATATCCATAGTTCCTCAGGTGTCTTACCCCAGTTACAAAGTAGTTCGAAATTAAAACGACTTAGACCTTGGATTGGAAAAAAACTACTCCATATTATATCCAAAAAGAATCAGATAAGGAAAAAATGTCAGCAACATCCTCAGAATTCCAGACTTAAGCGTTATTATCTTAAGCTGAGTCAGGTTGTAAAGCAAGGAGTTGATTTAAGTAAAGACAATTATTACACTGATAAACTATATAGATGCAAAGGAAATATAAAAGAAGAGTGGAAAGTGGTTAACAGCATACTTAACAAGCAAAAAGATACAGAGTGTATTCAGAAGATTCAAGTTGAAAACAAAATAGTTTACAACTCAGTGGATATTGCTAATCATTTTAATAAATTTTTTGTATCTGTTGCTACTTCGATGAAGCCTTGTCCCCCTCAAAATAGTTGTAGATGTGAATTGTATACGGACTTAGTTGCAGATGAATTTCAAAGCAATAGCTTTGTATTGGAGCCTTTTACATCTTTTGAAATATACAAAAGGATAATGTCACTAGACAATAAAAGTTCAAGTACTTCTGATGGTATAACCAATTGTCTTCTTAAAAAAATCGCCTTTTACATTGTTGATGTTGTAACGTTTATTTTTAATATGAGTGTCAGTTGTGAAATTTTCCCTTCATCTTTGAAAGCGGCTGAGGTTATTCCTCTATTCAAAAAGGGAAACAGAAGCTTAATGAATCAATACAGACCGATTTCGTTACTTCCCACATTGTCAAAACTGTTTGAAAAAGCAATGAAAGATCGTGTAGTGTCCTTTTTAAACAAAAATAAATTTTTCAGTAATGACCAATTCGGGTTTCGTGTGGGTAAGTCCACAGAAGATGCCATCTTAAAATTTTGCAGTGAAATTTATAACGGCTTCAATAACAACAACAGTACTATAGCTTTATTCATTGACATGACAAAAGCATTCGACATGGTTAATCACAAAATTCTTCTTGACAAGCTCTACAAAGCCGGGTTCAGAGGTCAATCTCATAATTGGTTTGCTTCATATCTAACAGGAAGGTCTCAAAAAGTGAAGCTAGGCGATGTTTTTAGTGATAGCTTATTATTAGACATCGGTGTACCTCAAGGTTCAGTTTTGGGTCCCATTCTTTTCCTTGTGTATATAAACTCCATCTTCAAGCAAAACTTTACGAGTAATATTACAGCATTTGCGGACGACATGGCATTCACATACATCAATAGCACCTTATTAGAGTCTATGGTAAAGTTGCAGAAAGACTTGCAACTTCTCAGACAATGGTTTGCTAAACACGAACTCATTATAAGTGAAAAAACGAAGCTTATGTATTGCAATCTAAAAGGATCAGATCCGATAGATTGCAATCTTTTATTCCACTCCACAGCATGCGAAAAGCTTTTTTTATCTACGCACTCTTGTGGTAGGGTTAATTACTGCCAAAATGCTTGCTGCACTACGAATTGCTTTAAAATTGAATTCATTAATTTTTTTAAGTATCTAGGAGTTTTAATTGATGAAAATATGAACTGGAAGGCACATGCAAGTGAGCTAACAATATATATGCTATCCGTTACTCGGAAAATATATATGCTTAAGCCATATTGTTCCAGAAAACTACTAACGGCTGTATACAAAAGCCTTGTTAGCTCAAAGCTGCAATATGGTATTGCTAGTTTGGGGTGGAGCGTATTCCAACGCCATGGAGCCATTGTTAATAGCACAAAAACATATAATAAGAATAATTTGTTGTAAAAACAGGCTGACCCCTAGTTGGCCTTTGTTCTGCACTATGCGAGTCCTACCGATAAAACACATTTATGTCTATAAAGTTCTTAAAGTGTTCTTTATGCGAAGCGGTTATAGTTCGACATTAAGAAGTTCAAATGTTTATGGCTTAAGAATAAATACAAGAGGATTAGTTAATATCCCCCATTCTAATAAAACCCACTTCTCGAACTTTTTTACTGTAACAGCACCCAAATTATTTAATATATTGCCTTATGAAATAAGAAATTTAAATGTAAAGTCATTGTTCTTAAGTAGAGTTAAAAAATGGCTGTTTACTTTGGATAATTCTACGGTCAAAAAATCTATTAATATATAGGAGTTAAAAAGTCTTGTTCTGTTTTTTTTTTAAATTCTTAAAATTTGTTTTTGTTTTTTCTAAATAGTTTTTTGTTGAAAAATCATTTACATTTACCCCACACATAGTATATACCGAATTATTAAATTTGCCGATGGGTCATTCGCCTCTAGTTCATTAAGACTACAGAATGATACCTATCTTTACCAATATTCCAAAACGAACAATGTATTTATGAAACTCTTTATGAATTGTAAAATTGAGGAATATGAACAAAGAATAAAGAATAATAATAAAAAAAATAATAGGAGCATCTTCATCTATGGCGCAAATCGGTTCAGCTGTGCTGCATGCATGATTTTGTATACACTAAACGCCTGAAGCCATTTGATTTCCCGGATTTGACATACCTTCCATTTTACTGCTACTTTCACTCTAATTTTCACTGTTCTTCTCACTGCTATATTCACTGCCATTTCCACTGGTATTTTTACTGTTTTTTTAAATGCTATTTTCATTGCTATTACCACTGGTGGAGACCAAAGCTACGCTGGAGATTCGAGATATGAACGAATTGACTACAGTAGAGGAAATACAAGAAGCCGTGACACAAAAAACTTAATGACCCCGCAGTAGAGACCCAGGTGTCTCTAATGAAGCCAAACACGAAAAACAAAAAGTGGCAATAGTCAAACTCAATACACGAGCCGTAAATGAACTGCTGAAGGCCTCACGAATAAAAATCGGGCGAGTCCACTGCAGAGTGCGCCGAATAGTGGAGGTTACACGCTGCTACAAATGCTTCGGCTATGGACACCAGCAAAATACTTGCAAGGGAATGGACAGAAGAAGCAAAGGCCTATGTTTCAATTAAGGAGCAAAAAAGTAGAGTGCAAATCAAGCGCAAATTGCTGCTTATGTGCGGAGCGGAATCTCATATGCTGCGGCCGGGCACCTGCCAAGTGTTCAGAAATGCACTTGAGAAGGCAAAGAAAGACAGCGCCCAATTACCAGAATACTCCAAGGAAACCTCCACAGGAGTCGAACGGCTCCTCGTTAAACTCAGAATTGAACTGGAAGTAGATATTGTTATCATCAGCGAACACACTAGCTACAGCTGCTATCTGAATCCCAGACGCAAGGGCAGGTTATGCAGAAACTATCCCACACGGAACCTTCGCATCCGAACGGATATCCACAAGGGTTGAAGACAGGAAAGTTATCCAAGGCTATACGGTCGGCAATCACCAGTACATCGTTTTTGACCTACGAGAAGGGCAAGGCGTTCCTAACCAAAACCAAAGCTGAACGCCAAGATGGAACGTTAGCAGACGTCACCATTCGCATTTCTAATGAAGCCAAATATCTGGGAGTGATTTTAGATAAGAAACTTCATTGGTCTAAACACGTGGAGTCGAAAACATCCAAGGCGCTTTCAGTCTTCTGGCAGTATAAGGATGCTTTTGGGGCTTATCACCGAATAAGGTTCTCTAGATCTACATGGCTATGATAAGACCATTCCTCGCATATGCGTCAGTTGTTTGGTGGAAGGGGCTCTCGCGTAAATATGTGGTTGCCTTTTGCGCGAAACTCCAAAGAACGGCTTGTCTCGGCTGCACGGGAGCTTTCCCGAGTACGCCTGGCTCTGCTCTAGACGCTTTGCTGAACTTACCACCCCTTGATACTTAGATCATGGGTTGTACTATCAAAGCCATCTATCGTCTTAGGTGGGGCGGTTTTTGATACACTCCACACAATATTCGGCGCAACAGCTCTTAAAAGTGCTAGGGCCTAGCTTCTCGCAACCACCCATGTTGTGTGCGTTGTATTTTTCACACGAATGGAAGGGACCTACAAGTTTAATGCCGAATCCGAACGGGGATTTGAGAAGCTTTTTTGTGACAACAATACTCTCGGATGTTTGTCAGATGCTTGCGAGAGGTGGGACCGTGAAAAAACTTTTTGTGTCTACTCCACACTGAAATTTTGGTGAACTTGTGCAACACTTATCTTACGACTCCTGTCTTATGGATATGCCATCTTATGCAATGACACCAGAACTCCAGCTGATGCGCAAATTCAGAGTCGACTTTCCTGGCTTCGGCCAGAGTGTGAGCCGGGAATGGATTGTAGTCGTATTTTCACGGATGGTTCCAAAACCAGTCAAGGGTCTGGCGCTGGTGTCTTCATGGAAGTCGACAACATTAGACTTCACTTCTCGTTAGGCGAAAATGCGTCTGTTTTCCAAGCGAAACTTATGCAACCCTAATGGCCATGAACTATGTTGTGAAGAACAGGTGGAAGGGACGTAGCATTTGTGTCTGTAGTGACAGTCAGGCTACGCCTAAGGCCTTGCTTAACCCTTTAACCACTTCCAAAATAGTTCGTAAAACCAAAAACTCTTTGAACTCGGTTGCAAGGCTGAATTCTCTGTCTTTTATCTGGGTCCCAGGTCCACTGGGATCTTGGGGAACCAGATCTCCGATGAGATTGCTGGACAAGGCTCAGAGGAAGGTTTCTTAGGTCCCGAACACGCGTTGGGTCTTCCAGCGTCCTCAGTTAGGGCTTCCATTGACGATTGGGTCTCTCACGACCACAATTGCGTGTGGCATGACTCTCCAGGATGCAGGTTGACTAAACGCATGCTCCCAGACGTCTGTAAGAAATCAGCGGCATTCTTGCTGTCTCTCAGCAGAAAAGACTGTAGGCAACTTATTGGCGTCTTGACAGGCCACTTCGCTTTTGCCAAGCACCTTAACGTTTTGGGGTTATGTGACACTACAATCTGCGACGCTTGTGGAGAGAGCGACGACTCCGCGGAACATTATCTTTGTGAGTGTCCGGCTTTTGCTGGTATCAGGTGGTAGATCCTCGGTGCGGATGTGGTGAGTGTTATTACTGTACGCTCCTCATCACTGAAGTGCTTGCGTGGCTTTCTTAGAAAGGCAAGAAAATTCCAATAAAATGGGTAAATCAGGATTTGATCTCTGGTAGTACAATAGACCAGTTGCATCTGAGTGCTCCAGTTGAGCGCTACTGAGGAGCTAAGAATTCTCTATAATGCCTCTTGGTCTTGGCTAACCCTATCTTGACATCGTTCAAGACTGCTGTGGTGGTTATTTCCAGCTGGCACCCACGTGGAGAGTTAGGATGAGGATTTTTGCCAGCCACAATGACGATAATAGCTGAAATATTTAGAATCCGGTTGTGAGTTTCTTTAGGTTAATATTGTAAAAATGTTGCCGTAGAGAGCAGCTTATTTCTTGATCTGTCAACTTGAAGGAGAGCGGTAATAATTGATCTAGCTGGAGGGTCTGAGTTCCAAGAACACCCCATAGTACATATCTCTTCCGACTTCACTAAAAGTCACTTAGGTAAAATGAAGTTCACTCTCAAATCATTCCCATCTAAATCCCATCGATTTTTGGGTTTCGAAAAATACGTTGAAAAAAGGTTTCCCTTATCAAACTATGTCAGAGCGTAAAAGGTATCTCAAGTTATCATCTATTAACGTCATTTTTCGTCACAAATTTACTCACAAATCTTCCTTTAAACTCCACAATTTGTCATTTTCTTTGGAAAATCTTAAAAAAATATTCCAATCAGGACTATCTTTACATTCTCATGACATGATGACTGAGTTTCCAGTTCCCATCACGACGCGACGGTTAGATGACTGTGGTATCCAGGAATGATAATGAGCAAATCACGAAAAACTGAATAAATTACACAAATCCCTTGGAAAAAGTGACGCTCAAATGAAGTAGAGATGATTTCGTTTTCTCTTTTAAGTGCTAATTTTCCATAGCACTTGTGATTGCTTTTATTTTTTCTTTTTAATTTTTCTTTTAAGACTTTTGAGCAGAGGGTTGAAAGTCGTTTGAAGTTGAACTTGAATTATGCGGCTGACTGGGTGGGGTAGAAGATTATGTTGTCATGGGATAGGAGTCGTTAAAAAATAACAAAAATTACTCTTAGTTCGACGCAAATCCACTGTGTGAAATCCAGATTGAAAATAACCTCGTTGTGGTAATGGAGGCAATGAACTTTATACTATTTGGATAAAGATTTGCAATTGGCAGCAAACTTAGGCAAAGAGTTTTCGGTGCTTGAACGAGTGCTTCTTTGCAAAGTTTGTCATCAAGGTTGAATTTCCCAATACTAGCTCACTCACACCCTTACAAAGAAAAGCAATAATGGTAGCAAAAAATAACTTCTATGAGTTCCTGGACAAAACTATAACAATGATTGACTTAGTTTTAAAGCAAAGCTCGATTGGAAGCAATAGGCTACACCACGCAACATCAGAAAACGGGTTTATGCACATCGGCATTCCCACCGGCCTACGTGAAACCTTTGCGCCACTAGAAATAGTGCTCGCAAACAGGGGCCGTGCAAACACATATCGCAAAGCAGGTATGGGGTCAATCATCGACATAACCTTCGTTAGCAACTCTCTTCTGCGCAACACCGAATGGCGGCCTAGCGAGGAATATACACATAGCGACCACCAGGCGATATTAATTGATATTAAGGAAACTCATCCAATCTTCCAACGCCCCAAATTAACAGGCCCAAAATGGAAGGACAAACTTTTCGACAAAGACACCTTCGAGGAAATGATGAGCACCGATACCATAACTCGCAGCGGAACAGCCGAGACTCTCTCGCTCCAGCTCACCCACACTATCACAACAGCCTGCGATGCAGCAATGGTCCAGACGAACAGTTAGTAGAAGAGGTGCACCATGCTACTGGTGGACCGAGGAGATAAACACACTTAGGGCAAGGTGTCTACAAGCCCGACGCAGAATCCAACGATCGAGGGGAAGGGTCGATTTTCAAGAGCATCTAGACACATTTAAACTGGCGAGATTCGACTAAAAAAAAGGCGATCAAAGAGAGTAAAACAATATGCTTTAAACGACTTTGTAACGAAGCAGACATAAACCATTGGGGTATGGCGTACAGGATGGTGATGACAAAGCTGAAAGGTCATAGGTCCCCACAAATAACTTGCCCAGCTATGTTAAGATCCATAATAGAGCACCTATTCCCTCATAGACCATCTACTCTGTGTGATATAATCAGAGAGACCAATGCAGAGCACATCCCTGCTATCACACTGGAGGAGCTATTCGAAGCATGCAGGAAGATAGGAAGCAACAAAGCACCTGGACCAGATGGCATCCCCAATAAGGCAGTGAAAGTAGCTGTCCACAAGAGGCCGGACATTTTTATAGCTACTATGCAAAAGTATTTGGAAGAAGGAGTTTTTCCTGGGCCATGGAAGCTTCAACGTCTAGTACTGCAACAAAAATGAAACAAACCACATAGAGAATCATCGTTATATCGCCCAATATGTTTACTCAACACTTTGGGAAAGATACTTGAACGAATAATATACAATAGACTGCTCGCGGAAGCAGAAGAGAAAGGAGCATTGTCAGACCATCAGTTCGGATTTAGAAAATCGCGTTCTACCGTTGATGCCATAAAAGCGGTAGTTGGCACAACAGCTGGAGCGATCCAAGGAGAAAGATGGCGAGGGGGACGAAAGAAATACTGTGCAGTAGTGACTCTGGACATCAAAAACGCCTTTAACTCGGCAAATTGGACATTCATAAGGAGATCGCTAACCAGAATTGATACTCCATACTACCTATTGAGGATAGTTACAAGCTACTTCACCAACAGGAAGTTGAGGTACCAAACCGACGAGGGGGTAAAGTACTACAACGTCACGGCAGGAGTCCCACAAGGATCGGTACTAGGGCCTTTCTTATGGAATATCATGTAGGACGGAGTCCTGCGACTAGCACTTCCACAAGGAGTTAAGATATTCGGGTTCGCTGACGACATCGCCGTGGTCACCGTGGCTAAACACATCCACAAAATAGAATCAGCGACAAACGAAGCAATCGGAAAAATTAAAGACTGGCTATGATCCGCCGGCTTAGAATTAGCAGACCACAAAACTGAAGCTGTTCTTATAACAAGTCGAAAAGCTGTTGAATATGCGAATATTCAAGTCAGGACTCAGACTATAAGAACCAAGGAAGCAGTTAAGTACTTAGGAGTAATGCTCGGTAACAGGTTAAGGTTTAAAACGCACGTGGAGTACTCGAGCAAGAAGGCTTCACTTCTGCAGGCAGCCCTTTCTCGAATACTCCCAAGCATCGGTAGCCCTGGATATGCTAGACGGATTCTACTATCCAGAGTGGTTAGCTCGGTTCTCCTATACGCTGCACCGGTTGGGGCGGCGGCGATAGCGACGATAGAAATACGGAGAAAACTATTGTCAACATACAGGCTATGCGCGATAAGAACAATCAGCGGTTTCCGAACAATATCCGACGAAGCAGCCTGTGTCATAGCCGGAATGATCCCCATCGACATCCTCGCAATTGAGATGGTAAGGATCTACGAAAGGAGAATCTCGAGTCATCAAAAGGTATTGTCAGCAGATATCGTCAAGAGGATAAAGGCGGAGGAGAAGGCCACATCACTAGCTATGTGGCAAGTCAGGTGGGATAACAGTACAAAAGGTAGACGGGCCTACAAGCTGATCCCCACCATTGGGGTCTGGACGAAGCGAGTGTTTGGGGACTGCAACTACCACCTTACGCAGTTCCTATCGGGTCACGGCGGCTATCGCAAATATTAACACAGATTTGGACATGATAACTTACCCCTCTGTCCACATTGTCCAGACCAGGAGGAAGATACAGAGCATGCAATATTCCATGCAATCGCTTTACGGAATGGAGAAATAACCTGCCAAGTCCACCATTACTTATAGACCAAATACTGCGGTCAGAGGAGAATTGGCTGAAAATGTGTACCCTTATAACGAATGTGCAAAAAGAGCTCCGAATAATCAAGAGAGCAAGAAGAGCTGAAGCAGCAATACAAGAAGCATAGCATTAATTGCTAACCAGCCCCGCGAAGTAATACCTTACGGCAGTCCCGCGGGGAGAGTGGTAAAAAAAAAAACAGCCTACGTGTTGAGACATTATCGTAGCTAGCACACAGCTCCTGCATCAACAAATTCTCAAACGGAGAAGCCCCTCTCCAGGTTGAAAAATCATCAACTAAATTGATCACATAGCATTCGATGCAAGACATTCATCTAGTATATCAGATGTCCAAACATTTTGAGGTTAAACATAGATGTATTCAAGGTATGTAAGCAGATATTCAGAGTCTTGTAGGGTAACTAGTGGCAGCATTACCAAAAATACACCAGAGGTTCCGTTTATGACTCATAATCGACTATTCGAATGAAATGATGCGACAGACAGCTGTGGTAGTTAAAGACTTTGTTGACTTAGATTAGGACTCGAGCAATGCCAGCAGTGTGTGGAATAAGATTTGTTCTTTAAAAAGGCAATTGTCTAGTAAAGCCGCCTCTCGAACATTTGAGGTCGTGATACATACAGCACCGACCCCTTCTTGGCAAGCTCATCAGCCTTCGGTTTCCTTCGAAATCCATGTGGCATGGTACCCAGCAGAGAGTCACCGCATTGGCTCTAGATGTGCATCAGCTAAGTCTTTTGTGATAGAGAAATATTTTTCTAGAGCTTTGTAAAATTTACATTGCATTTTCAACAAAGTAAGTGGTAGATCCATTGCCTTTTTGACCGCCTAATCGTTAACACACATTTTTGTCTTTCTACCGCAATTTTTCCCAGTTTTTTTGTTTTCCTCGGTTATTCTTTACCACTCGCTAGTCGATCCACTTTTCGTGCATTTTCTGCAATCTTCCTGATCAGTAGTTTTCGGTTTATTCACCCAAGTTGTGTCACAATTTCAATTAGTGCCATCGAGAATTTTTATTTTTTTTTTGTTTATTTGTGTCTCACTTCGTAATACTGACCTATCCCACTTTCAACTTAATATGGCTAATATTTGTGGAAACGTAAATTGCTCAAGTGAAATGAGCAACGTGGAACTGATTAACTGCAGTGGCCTCTGTGGCAAATTCTTTCACCCTTCATGCACCGGCTTATCAAAACGATCTGCGACTTATGTTAAAGATTATCTTAAGAACTTTGTTTTCTACTGCGATGAGTGCAAATTGATCACCCTATCCCATGTCTTGCTCGTGATCAAGTGTCAAAATGACTCTACGAATAACTTGCTTGCATCCCATAAAAACTTCTCTAAAAAGGTTCTCGAGCAAGTTCGATGACGTGATTAAATGTGTCGAGGATCCTAACAAAACCGTTGAATCCTCTGAACTTACATGAAAGCCATAGCTAGAAAACATTGAAGAATAATTAAAACTTATCAGTGAAATCGACCACAAACCCCCTTGTGAAAATCTCAGCAAATCGAGTAATATTGATGACCTTAAGTGAGAATTTTCATCTTACTCTCAAGCAATCAAATCGAGCATTTGCGAGAGTATCAACTCCCTGCGTTCCGTCATCGAAGTCCATTTCCAAAGCCCATCCGTTATAACTTCATCGCCTGCTGATCAGCCCGATCCACTTTTTGCCGAGCTAGTAACTACGATGGAGAGCATCAACAACCAAATACTACCTACTCAGATTATCATCGGTGATATGGGTGAAGAAATACGGGTGATCAACAGCAAAATCGATGACGTACAACCATCCTGTAAAGAATCGCACGTGCTTTACAACACATCCATACTCACTGAACTCGAAAACGCTGCTAATTCGCCTCCAAGGATCCAACAACCACCCGTTCAACCTGTAGCTCAAGTTATTTCAACTTCCGTTACCACCATACTTTCCACCGATGGATCACAGAGTTTCCCATCACCACCTCGCCACATTAAACGACTTGGAGCCTTTTGGACCCCATCCGATTGGAATGAAAGGCTTGAGAAATTAAATAAAAGCAATCTCTCGACATTTACCGTAAAAGTTACTTCTCGTCTCGTCGACCCCTCATAGCTACGAAACTTCTTTCACCAAAGATTTGGCATCACAATTATAGACTGCCATAAGATCTCACCAGCAAATTCCAGTAAGTTTAGCACTTTTAAGTTAACGATGCCCTCAAGATACGATTGGTTATTTTCGAGCCCCACTGACGGTGCTTTCAATTTAGGTGATTTGTGCTTTAAAAATCGTCAAAACCAATGACACTAGGTCTAAGCCTAAACTTAACACTTAGTCTAAGTCCAAGCCTAAGCCGAAATCCAATCACACTTCTAAGCTCTACTCTCAGTCAAATCCTGACCCTAACTGGAGTTTTAAAACTAACATTTTTTCCCCTCGAGTAATCCAGTCTCTTTCTCTTCCTTCAGTTAATACTCCCTCTAATGTCAACCTAACACCTGATCCCGCCACTTCGTCACAGCAAACTCCTTCCAACACTAAAACCAAGTATCCTAATTTTTCTCACTCGCACATTCTTAACCCTAGACCATCTCCACCGTCATCCTGCGTTGGTAACCCAACCGACCCCACTAGCGCTTCCAACTCTATTAAAGCGGCTTCTCCCGACACTCCATCTACCTTTTTGGATCCAATGCTTCCCCCTAAGGTTAAACTAACTAAACAATCAGTTGATCAGTGCAAGGATGGCCGTTACGTAATGTCTCGCTTGAGAGATCGTAAAATCTACAAGAACGTTCGTTTGTATCTTGCATACCTGCACAACAAACCTGATTTCATTTGTATCGATGGTAAAACAAAAACTAATGTAATGGTCTCAATCAACCAGGAAGGTTTTCCTACTAATCCTAAGGAGTTAAGGCAATTATTCATCCATTTTCATGAGTGCTCGCCCACTGATGTCTCTAACGATCTCTCTTCATTTGCTTCCTATGTTAGCTCAAAACGTCTCTCCCATCTTCGGAGATCGCGTACTGACTTCAAAAACAACTACCGCTCCTAACGACAGACGAATTTTCGCTCCAAATAGCTCAATGACATGCTCTACTAGCGTAGATAATAGCACAGTTAGACACCTAATCATTTACTACCGGAACGTACGCGGTTTACGCACCAAAACCTCCTCTGTCTTCCTTAATTCGCAAAAGTTGCCCTGTGATGTTTTCGCCCATACTGAAACTAATCTCTGCCCCGCCTACAATAGTAATGAGTTATTTACCCCTAAATTTAACGTTTCCGCGATGATGGTCTTGATAAAAACGATGATTCTTCTGGCCGCGGAGTTCTCCTGGCTATACATAACCGCTATGACTCCGCACTTTACAAGTCGTCGCATACCTCTAATTTTGAGTTTATTTGCGCTAGAATTACCATCCTTAAACGTAAGCTGTATCTACTTTGCTGCTACATTCGCCCCTCTCAACCAATTCAAGGCTACCAACTTGCTGTAGATGCTATAGACACTCTACTTGATGCTACTGATCCCAACGATGATTTCATTATCTTAGGGGATTTCAATCTTCCATTTCTCCAATGGGTTCAGTCTGAGGATGAGTCTCATTTTGTCACTTCAAATGTCTTCTCCACAGATTGTCTCTCCAACTCTGGCCTCCATCAAATAAGTGGCATAACCAACAGCCTTGGCAGACAACTTGATCTTATCTTTTCATCTGATGCTGATAATTGTGTTGTTACAGCAAGCAACCATCTTCTCTCTACTCTAGACAGATACCATCCTCCCCTCTTTGTATCGTATTCCTACGGTGACTTAAATTCTGGTATTCATTCTCAGAACTCATATAGCTTTAACTTTCGAAAAGCTGACTTCGCCAAACTTAACATCCTGCTCAGTAATGCTAATTTTAACTACGCACGCGTTACTGTGAATGCTACTCTTGCATCCTTCTATACTACAATGTTTGATTGTCTTCTGAAAGTTGTTCCTTTTTCGCTCCAAAAAATAGTACTTCATCCCCACCCTGGTATAATAAACAATTGCGCTCACTTTGTAACAAGAGGAACAAACTTTGGAGAGGATACCTAAAATCCCGTTCTAGCTGTGACTACTCCATCAATCAGTATACACATACATACTTCGCCGAACTCTGCGAAGCTCTCTACCAGGATTATCTTGACCGAATGCAATCCAGTCTCATTACTGATCCTAAGCGATTCTATCATTTCATAAATGCCAAAAGAAAATCTGATAGTTATCCTTCTACGCTTAAGCTCGCCAACACCTCTTCGTTCGACCCTAAACATTTTTGCAAACCTATTCGCTCACTTTTTAAGCCAATCGTTTACCGACCGCATCCTTGAGCCCGACCACGATTACTTTTCTTATATGGACAATTGCGCCAAAATGTCATTAGTTTCGGTTTGTATCACCTCGCTACTTGTCGCAGAGAAGATTAATAAACTTATTCTTCCGGTCCTGATGGGTTGCCCCCAATTGTTCTAAAAAAATGTGTGACCCACTTGGCCCAACCATTGACTTCTCTTTTTCTTATGTCCATTTCCCAAGGTTCTTTCTCTATCCTTTGGAAGAATTCATTTATTATTCCAATTCGCAAGAAAGGTCCTAAAAATGAAATATCTGACTACCGTCCTATCGCCAAACTATCATGCATACCCAAACTCTTCGAGAGCATCGTTTACGACTCGATGTTTTTTCATTGCAAACCCTTATTCTCTTCCAACCAACACGGGTTCCTTAAAGGTAGATCAACAACCACCAACTTAACTGAATTCATTTCTCAGGCGCGAAATAGCAGCGAAATCGATGTAATTGCCACCGACTTCAGTAAAGCATTTGATAAAATCTCCCATGGAATTATTATTCTTAAGTTGAAAGCTCTTGGTTTTCAATCCGGTTTTATCAATTGGATCAAATCCTACTTGGAAGGTCGGCAGTACGAGGTTATATTTAGATCGTCTGTCTCTAACTCTTTTACGGCCACTTCGGGTGTCCCTCAAGGCAGTCACCTTGGGCCTTCATCAAAGACTCGTATCTCTCTGTCTATGCCGATGATATGAAAATATTTAGATACATTTATTCTCCCAATGATTCTCGCCCACTTCAAGATGACCTAAACAGATTTTCTCTCTGGTGCCAGAAAAATCATCTTGAACTTAACGTCAGCAAATGCCAATTCATCACCTACTCCCGTAAATGACTTCCATCAATCTATAGGAGCTACTCACTCTGCAACGAGCTTGTCCCACAAGTTTCTTCTTTGCGTGATTTAGGTGCAATCTGCGATAGGGAACTTAACTTCCGTTCCCATATTGACCACATAATAAATAGAGCCAATTCTGCGCTTGGCTTTGTAAAACGTTGGTCAAGGGAATTTTGGAACCCATACATCACCAAATCACTTTATATAACCTTCGTTAGACCTATCCTCGAATATGCTAGCCAAGCCTGGTCGCCACACTATGCTGTACACATCCGACGTATTGAAGCCATCCAGCGCAGGTTTATCCGTTTTGCCCTACGCGGTCGCCTTTTTTTTTTCTTTTTTTTTTATGGTTGCGCCAAAGGGTGTGTAATCTTCTTTCGCTGTCTTCCGCTCCTTGTTCCAAAAGTGTTACCGGTTGGACTTGGTTGCTCTTTCTGACTCTTTCCAGCCGCCTAAGTTCCTGCACGATTATCGCTGCAACTTGTTTCACCGCGTCCCATATTGCATTCGATGTTATCATATGGTGCACAATGTTTTCGGAGGTTGGTATTTCTCCAATTTTATCCTCCAGTTCTCTGTGCTCTATATGAAAACGTGGGTACTGGAAAAATACGTGCTGAGCGTCTTCTGAGGCCTCTCCGCAATTTGGAATGTTGGGAGATTCATCGATCCCAAACCTGTTGAGATATGCTCGAAAGCAGCCATGTCCGGTTAGGAACTGGCTAAGATAGAAATCTACCTCTCCGTGCTTCCGGCCCATCCATTTTTGGATATCCGGTATAAGTCGATGGGTCCATCTTCCCTTTGAGGACTGGTTCCATCGCTCCTGCCATGCTCTAATGCTTCGCTGTCTTTCTTCCAGCTTGATATTTTTGACTGACGCTTGAGGTTCCTAAATTTTGGCGTCGTAGGTCCTTTGTATATCGATAGCCAAGATATCCGCTGGTAGCATTCCCGCGATGCCTCGTCTGACACCGTACGAAGGGCACAGCATACTCTCAGCGCACATAGTCTGTTGACAGAGTTTATGTCTTTTTCATCATAGCTTTGGCCCATATGGGTGCCGCATACATAAGGATGGACTGCACCACCCTGGATAGAGTAAGTCTCCTTTGTAGCCTAGGTCCTCCTATATTTATCATTATTCTTGATAAGGCACCACTTACCCGAGCCGCTTTGTCACACGTTCTTTCAAGGTGCTCCTTGTAAGTGAACCTCGCGTCGATTATCACACCTAGGTATTTGATAACCGATTTTGATGTCGTATTATGATCTCCTACTCTGATGGTGATTTCCTCTGTTTTTTTGGGGCTGCTTACCAATACTGCCTCTGTTTTATGTTCGGCGAGCTCTAACCCGACTGCTGCCATCCACCGTTTGACTTTTCGGATACATTCATTTGCAATATCCTCTTTTTCTCGTAGATGTTTTCAACCACGAGAATTGCAATATCATCGGCAAAGCCTATGATATTTGCCTCATTTAGGATTCCAAGCCTTAGAACCCCATCATTTTTTTTTTTTTTTTTTGTCGGGATAGGAAACACTCGACTGGAGCACTCAGACACAACTGGTCCATTGTACTGCCAGAGAGCAAACCCTGATTTACCCATTTTACTGGAATTTCCTTGATTTTCGAAGAAAGCCAAGCAAGCACTTCAGTGACGAGGAGCTTACAGTACCAGCACTCACCACATCCGCACCGAAGATCTGCCAAATGATACGAGCAAAGGCCGGACACTCACAGAGATAATGTTCCGCGGTGTCGTCGCTCTCTCCACAAGCGTCGCAGATTGTAGTGTCACTTAAGCCTAACACGTTAAGGTGCTTGGCAAAAGCGAAGTGGCCTGTCAAGACGCCGATAAGTTGTCTACAGTCTTTTCTGCTGAGAGACAGCAAGAATGCCGCTGATTTCTTACAGACGTCCGGGAGCATGCGTTTAGTCAACCTGCAACCTGGAGAGTCATGCCACACACAATTGTGCTCGTGAGAGACCCAATCGTCAATGGAAGCCCTAACCGAAGACGCTGGAAGACCCAACGCGGGTTCGGGACCTGAGAAAGCCTCCTCTGAGCCTTGTCTAGCAATCTCATCGGAGATCTCGTTCCCCAAGATCCCAGTGTGACCTGGGACCCAGATAAGAGACAGAGAATTCAGCCTTGCGACCGAGTTCAAAGAGTTTTTGGTTTCACGAACTATTTTGGAAGTGGTTAAAGGGTTAAGCAAGGCCTTAAGCGCAGCCTGACTGTCACTACAGACACAAATGCTACGTCCCTTCCATCTGTTCTTCACAACATAGTTCATGGCCATTAGGATTGCATAAGTTTCCGCTTGGAAAACAGACGCATATTTGCCTAACGAGAAGTGAAGTCTAATGTTGTCGACTTCCACGAAGGCACCAGCGCCAGACCCTTGACTGGTTTTGGAACCATCCGTGAAAATACGACTACATTCCATTCCCGGCTCAGACTCTGACCGAAGCCAGTCCTGGACACAAGGAAAGTCGACTCTGAATTTGCGCATCAGCTGGAGTTCTGGTGTCATTGCATCAGACGGCATATCCATAAGACAGGAGTCGTAAGATAAGTGTCGCGCAAGTTCATCAAAGTTCCAGTGTGGAGTATACCAAAAACCGCCTCGCCTAAGACGATGGATGGCTTTGATAGTGCAACCCATGATATAAGTATCAAGGGGAGGTAAGTTCAGCAAAGCGTCTAGAGCAGAGCCAGGCGTACTCGGGAAAGCTCCCGTGCAGCCGAGACAAGCCGTTCTTTGGAGTTTCGCACAAAAGGCAACCACATATTTACGCGAGAGCCCCTTCCACCAAACAACCGACGCATATGCGAGGCCCGACAGAAAGTACGGCGACATCATCCGCATATGCCTGAGCGTAGACGTTAGAACTATTTAGAGTGTTCAACAGAGAGTCGACCACCATGCACCATAACAATGGACCACAGAACGCCACCTTGCAGACAGCCCCTGTTTACCCCTGTCATAACATATTGGCCACAATCCGCATCCACTACCAACGTTCTATTCATTAGCATTGCTTTAATCCACAACACTAATGTTTCATCTACCCCGTGTTGTCTGGCAGAGTCGCACATGCAGTCAAAAGTCGCATTGTCAAAAGCACCCTCAATGTCGATGAAGATACCCATCGCGTATTCTCTCCTATCAAGCGCGCATTCAATTCTGGCCACTAGATTTTGAAGTGCGGTCTCACAGGATTTCCCACGCTGATAGGCATGCTGCATCTCCGATAGTGGATGCAGTTTCAAAGCAACTTTGCGCACGTGAAATTCTACCAGTCTCTCCATACTTTTCAGTAAGAAGGATGTCAAACTTATAGGTCTGAAACTCTTGGGGAGCGAATAGTCTTCCTTACCAATTTTCGGTATGAAAGCTACTCTGACTGTCCGCCAAGGTGTAGGAATATATGCCAGCGCCAAGCCAGCGGTGAAAATTCTTTTCAGAGTTGGCAATAGCTGATCTATACCCTGTTGCAGCATAGCTGGATATATTCCATTGGTGCCAGGCGATTTGAAACCATCAAAAGATGCCACAGCATATTTGATGGCCTCATCTGTTACCACGGCTGATGCAATATACCAGCTGCGCCGAGTTTTCTGACTTAGATCAAGCTCAGCCTGGGTAAGCGGGCCAAGCTGCGACCTAGTGATTATCCGATTGCAAGGAAAGTGAGTCTCCAGCAGAAGACTAAAAGTTTCCGCTTTCGTCTCAGTAAACTTGCCATCAGATTTTCTCAGTGACTCCAATTTGGTCGGCTTGCCCCTTTTGAGAACATTAACCAACCTGCTGGTTTCACCGAGTGTCTCGATCTTTTCACAAAAATCTCTATAAGAAGCACTTTTCGACAACCGAATTAACTTCTTGTAGTCTTTTTGCTTCGATCTAAAAAGATTCCAGTCACCTTCTAAATTTGTCTTGAGTGACCTATTTAGAAGTTTTCTGGATTCTTTCCTAAGTCGCTGCAGTTCCGGGCACCACCAGGGAACCGGAGTTCTGCAGGGGGTTTTTGTCAATGGGCACGTCAGTTCAAAGCAGCTGGTAAGGACACTAGTCAGGTTTTGAACAGCATCCTCAACCTTTCGTTTCGTTCTGAGTTTATTTGGAGTTTTGACAGATCTGTCTAGCTCTTCCCTAAACCGCACCCAGTTGGTTTTCCTCGGATTCCTCCTCTCCTGCAAAGTTATGGCCTCGCATTCGATTTGGAAAACGATGTATCTATGGTCTGACAAGGACACCTCCGGCAGTACCCTCCAGTTAGTAATTGACTTGAAATACCTATTAGATAAAGTCAAATCAATTACCTCCTGCCTCCTTGCCGTAACAAAAGTTGGCTGGGAGCCAATATTGTTAATTACCATGCCAGACGATAGTATAAAGTCTAGGAGATGGTTTCCTCGTGTGTTACATTTGCTGCTGCCCCATCATACATAATGTTCCAAAGGATAGGGCCTAATACCGATCCTTGTGGAACTCCGCCAGATATGTGGTACTGCTTTACTCCATCGTCGGTATCGAAGAGCAGAAACCGTTTCTCGAAGTAGCTCAGTATTATTTTAATTAAGAACCATGGCACCATCATTGACCTAAGCGATTGCACTATGAGTCCCCAATTCGCAGAATTGAACGCGTTTTTGACGTCCAATGTTATTACGGCACCGTATTTCTTTGCACCGCCTCTCCATCTCCTGCCCTGAATAGCTTCTTCCAAGGTTGTAGTTACCCTTCTTATTGCGTCTACTGTAGAACGAGCTTTCTTAAAACCGTACTGTTGGTTGGAGAGTACCCCGGCTTCACCAATTGCCACTTCTAATCGGTTGCATATGATTCGCTCCAGTATTTTACCCATTGTGTCTAACAGGCATATGGGACGGTATGACGAGGGCTCGTCTGGTGGTTTTTTCCTTTTAGACAGCAGTTGCTTTTTCCATTGGTCTGGAAAAACTCCTTCTGTTAGACACTTGTTGTAGAGTTCCACAAATGGTTGGGTATTTGATTTAATGGCTAATTTCGGGGCCTTGTTCGGTATGCCATCCAATCCAGGTGACTTGGTATCATCGAATCGTCTGCATACATCCAAGAGTTCCCTTTGCGTGTTGGTATGGCCTGTACTTCCGGAGGTGGCTCTATACGCTCTGCTGGTGTTTAAGGTGAAAACAACCCCGATACAATTTTCTGCATAAGGAGAGGGCATGAGGGGGAGGGTGCCCTAGTGCTCTTTTGCCATTACTGTTCTATAGGCGGTGCCCCAAGGCTTTATACGCGGTCTCCCTTGGCTTGATAGATACGACTTGCCTTCCTACTCTGAACGCTTAAAATTCATCAATCTTCAGCCTCTCGAAACTCGTCGCGATATTGCCGACTTACTCTTCCTCCATCAGTTAATTACTGGTTAAATTGATTGCCCCGCGCTTCTTCAATTAGTCTCATTTAACACAAATCCCCGTAACCTAAGGTCCATTCCCCTCTTCCGTCTCTCTTATCATCGCACCAATTATGGTTATAATGCACCACTTTTTCCATCATCTGTTAGTTTTAAGTTAAGTTTTCTTTTAGATTGTTTAAGCTTGTGTGGGCCCTTAGGGGCCCAACAACACAAAAAAAAAACATAATAATAATAATAATAATAGTTTTAAGCTTAGCGTTAAGTCCCCTTTTTTGCTAGTTTTTAAGTTTTAGCTTTAAGTACCTGCTTGTATTAAGCTTAGATAAAATAAAAATAAAAAATCCATATGATTAGTGATATATTACTCCATAGGATGTAAAGCTCTCTATAATTTGCTTCTTTTCTGGTAATCGAGTGGCAGCACTGTCCCTTAGAATCTTTGGAAGGAATTGGCCGTTAGATGTGCTGATTTCTTTAATATTATGTTGCAGATTATCACCTGAAGGTTGATTTTCTTTGTCTAGAAGATTTCATTATATATGGCAAGTAGGTGCCTTAATTGCCAGGAAAATCCATCCTACGAATTGGGGAGGTTTCTTCCTATCATTCAGTTTTAAATATGGTGCATCTCTTGGAAGCAATCTATAGCTGCACGTCGTTATGTTAGAGACGGTCTTGAGCGTATAGCCACTTCGATGCCTCTATAATCTAAGGCCTTAATTCCCTTAAAGATATTACCCCCAGGATATTGACAAAAAAATTCAAACAATATTTTCAGTTTTACCAAAGCCTCCTAATGGTTTGAAAACAAAAGAAATGGGTCTACGCTGAATGTACTGTAAAACAGTATACCTCCAAGTCCACCAACATAACCTTACCTAGTTCAGCATGCAAAAAAGCCCAAAGCCATTGCAATAAATCCACTACCATAACGTCGAAGTTTTAAATGGCTATATCGACTCTGAGCTTCAGGTGTGTCACTTGCTCCTCTTTTGCTACCCTCTAATGTCTCCATCATACAGTATATCATGACAAAAAAAAGAACCATCAATGTCGAGAAACAAAAAACAAAACACATCAACCGCGGAGAACATGTGTTTTGCGGTACCAAGGACACCTCCTCATATCTGCTTCAAGTTATAAATGATCTCACTTAGGTTGTTGTGAGCCTCACTCCGGGAAGCTCATTTCCCCAAAAAAGGAAATTAACTTTGTTCCCAAAGTATCATTGGGTGTCATACCACACTACACCCATACACAGACACTAAGGATACCACACCGTACAACCACTAGCAGCATATCTCTGAATTTTAGTTGAAACGCCCATTAAACTTTCGCTTGACTTTTGTCAAAGCCACCTCAAAACTTCCGTTGGTAATTCAGGCCAAAGATTCATCCTCCATTGAGGAGATGAAAGGCAAGGGTGAGGATGAGGATGAAACTTTAATTCAGTTTTCTGGTTTTATCCCGCTTGTAACTTCCTGTGTTATTCGTGGAAAATTTTACTCCAAATCACAATAATTATGATGACTGCCATTAGCATCAGGCCCGCAGCTGCCGGCAGCAGTCTCCGCTTCGTCATCATCATCTCCATCCGGATGTACTCACTCTGCGTCGTCGTCATAATCATCAGTGACAGAATTGTCTTTGCTGAGACGGAGGGTGGACCCATCTTTGAGGAAGGAAGCAACTACTTTTTCGTTAGCGGCTTTGGTTTGGCAGGAGAGCGCGAACCCTCTTGTTCAACTTATATTTTCTAGAAATTCATCATCATAACCATTGTCATTATCATCATTTGTTGTCGTCATCCTTGCTCAAACAAATTCAGTTTGTTTATCCTTCGGTGACAGTAGTATACA
Organism: Brachypalpus laphriformis; assembly: GCA_945910035.1. NCBI lineage: Eukaryota > Metazoa > Arthropoda > Insecta > Diptera > Syrphidae > Brachypalpus > Brachypalpus laphriformis. The sequence goes on from OX246756.1 coordinate 46,265,497, forward strand.
CAATATGGGGATACTGATTTAGATCTCTCCAATCCATTCATTCATCCACTTAGGTGCGTTCAGATCCTTTTCTTGTTTTTTTTTTTTTGTTCATTATCCTTGCCAGCCGGTTGAACTCATATTTGTCCTACTCCTGAGCCATTGCAGTGACAATTCTTTGAAAGTGCACCACTCCAGTTTAGTGAGGATGACACTAAAGCACTTTCCTCATTGTCATCATTGTAGGGGTGACATCCTTTTTGTCCTTCCGTGTGTGTGCCATTGTTTTCAATCTAACTAATTACCGAAAAAAAAAAAACAATTGACTAGGGACTGGGTATTACCCAGTTTTTATGTGTGTATGCAGTTGAGATAAAAAGGATGTCAGTGGAAGGATATCACAGGAATTTTTCATTTTGTGGCATCATCATTGAATTTACCATGCACTTTGTGGATGAGTTGCAAATGCTGGTCTAGCTGCGGCTACTATCAAAGCGATGGAAGTTGAGTGCAAGTGCAAAGCTCATGGAGTGGCGGAGCGGAGTGTGTGTTTCATTGGGTTCACACAAAAAAGTGTGGACTTTTGTGTGAAAAGTGAATGCGGAATGCGGTTCATTGAAGTAGACAGAGTCGAAGCGAGTGTCAGTGATATCTTTGAGAAATGAGATTTGCTAATTATGAAAAGGTCCTTTGAAATGTAGGCTGCAAAGAGTGCAATTAAATAAGCAGTTTATGGGGTTTTAGGTATAAATGGTTTGAAAAAAAGGAGAAGGAACTTAGAATCGTTGAATGTAAACGGAGTTCCCATTATCTGCTTGACTTTCCTTAATTAGGTAGGTGGCAAGTGACATGCGTAAGCTTTTGAACTAATATGAGGTCAGCTTATGGGATATCTCGAACTGCAAAAACTTCCTAATGACTGGCAGCTCGGAAAGTAGAACCAATCTCTACATCACTCTATAGTAGTATTGTTTTATATTTAATACTTCTAACATATTTGGCTGAGTTTGGTATCAAGCTGTTTTATCGAAAATGCCACTTGCTTCGAAATCAGGTCACCAAGGTCAGTAAATAAACCATGGTGGTCCACAAGGCTGCGTTCTGTCGCCTATTCTCTTCCTCATTTTTATAAATGGTATCTTGGCGGCAATGTCTAATCCCATCGATACGTCACTGACGACAGCACCTCATGCTTAGTCTAAGCTGACGACCTTGGTCCTTGGATGTGAAACTAAAACATTGAATTACTAACTGGCCAGTGAACTGGGATACATCCAATGAAGTGGAATTCGACGCACAGAACTATCTAAGACCGTTAAAATGAAACTCAAATCGTCAATGCACTTAGGCCTTCCATTCTCTATACCTGTGTTCACAAATACCCTTTTTGGAGCAATCACATATTCAAAATCGGCAAAAAGTGGAGGGAGTACTTTTCTACTGTATTAAAGAGCATTGTGGACAAAGATTTAATCTCAAAAGAAGGACCAATTACCCAGTGCTAAGAATTACAAGCTTCATATCACGCCACCCAGTAAGGACGAAGTCATTGCTGTGATTGAAACACTGAGGTCAAACAAATCGGTATGACTTGACGGCCTTTCCGTGGAGCTCTACAGAGCTTCGACCGCTGAAACTATGGTCATATTACTTCCATTAGTAGTGAAGGTTTGGAACAGAGAAACTCTTCCTGAAGCATCGGGGAAAGGAATGATCGTTGAGTTCACAAAGAAAGGCAATTTAACTGGATAGGTTTTTGTCTACTTTAGCAATGGCCAACATGCGGGCGTTCAGCAAGGCTGCATACTATTAGTACTACTTCTTTTGGTAGTAATTAGTGATGTTTTGCAAAGCACTCTGTCAACAAGAAGTGGCGAAATTCAATGGAGCCTTACATTTTATCTTAAACACCTCGACTATTGCACTGAATCATGAACCGATTGTCCACTGGTTTGATGGCAGAAGAATGGTCGGGTTGAGGACTAACAACCACAAAGATAAAATCCTTGGTCTTTCCTCGAACTCATCAATAACTCATATCAGCATTGTAGGGCAACAGATCGAGAGAGTAGACAATTTCCGTTGCTTTGGAAATATCGTCTCCCCTGCAGGTGGTACTAAATAAGACGTTAGCAGCCACATATGAACATAAGCTAAGGCTGCAAGTTGCGAATGTTCCACCCCAACGTGAAGTCGGTGCTATTAATCGCTGTCTTAGAAACAAATTATGAATCCTACCTTAACCGAACAGCTTTATAAAAAAAACGGTTACGTATAGTTGTGACTATACGAAAAGCAGAGGATTGCTTACACCCTACGAAATGATGAACATTGTACTGCGCGAAAAGCCGTGGACAATGGAATACGCTAACACAACAAGCCCGAATAGAATGAGGTCCTCGTATTACTTAGTGCAGAAAAGTTGAAAATGAATCAAAAAAATGTAAACCTTTGATTTAGGTTGAGTTAGGTTAGGTTGAAGTGGCTGCCAACTGGAGAGAGCTGGCCAGGTACAAATAAGGTGAAGAATAGTTTACTCATCTTCTTCGACCATACAGTTTCTATAGAAATCTTTTGAGTGTACACCAAGACAGTGCCTATTAATGACACCAATTGTAGCGCTAATATACAGTCTGTTGAGAGAAATCAAATTTTTAGAGCGTCCTAGATCCAGCTTTGGCCAAATCTCTTTTGTAGCTAAGCACGTTGTTTCACTTTTCCACCTAAGATTTGTTCTCTCTATACCATTCAGCCTTGGTTTAAATTTGCATGCGGTGATCGGTATACCTAAGGTACCTTTTCCTGGTGAAACGGGTATTGTTGTTTCAAGCCTGGTGAGTTTATCAGCCTTATAGTTTCGTAGAATGTCCCTATCCCCGGCATTCAATAAAGGTGAATATTAAACTGCTCCGCCCTTTCCCTATAAGAGATGATCGGCAATCTAGAGCTACTTTTAAACTAAAAGAAAAATATTCCAAGGACTTGATTGCTGCTTTGCTGTCCAAAAAGATGGAAATATCTCTAGTGGATACCAAATTTTTCTTAGCCAAGATAAGACTTCATTAATCGCCATTATTTCCGACTGGAACATGTTACAATGATTTAAAAGACGAAGGGGGAGACTGAGACTAAGCCTTTCGGAGAAAAGGCCTCCATCTACTTACCTTCTAAAAACATATCTTCCTCCCGGAATGACATGAAAGAGCTGATTACCTGGAAGTTTCGTCACAATTTAACTTAGGCGTGATAGAGTCTACGTTCTTGGAAAGGATTTTGCAATTATTCGGAATGGAGCTATGGCTAAATTCTTTACTGGACCACTGCGAGCGGGTGTAAGAAGAATAAGATTGTCCAGTGTTGAAGAGGGTGTTGTTTGAAGCATTCCAATTATGCACAAAGCATCTTCAAAATGGCCGCCCAAAGAAGTAGGAATGCTTAGGAGATTCGTTTGTTAAAATTAATTAACAATGCTCATGGCCATCTTCTTGTGGATGACGACAAAATTCTGCAGAGGTATCGACAGTATTGTGAAGAACTTTTGAATGAACAGTTTCCCCGGCTATACTTTCCAGGAGCCATCCCTAACTATGAACAAATGCCAGACATTATAGTCGAAGAAGTTAGTGAGGCGGTCTAATATTCCAAAACCGAAAGCGGTTGGGCCAGACGAGATGATCTCCTAGTTCTGGAAAAAGATGGGAGACATTTGCGTCAGATGGCTCAGAATTCTCATCTCCAAATTTATGAGAGGTGATCCAATGCCGAATTAATGGATGGGAAAGTTACCTTCTCCCTGTGTACAAAGGGAAGGGTGAGACGCGAAACTGTGATAGCTACCGTTCGATCAAGCTGATGTCACATACCATGAAGATCATTAACCGAGTATTAGATGGCCGGCTATCTGATGATCAGTGCGGGTTTGTCGCGGGTAAATCAACCACAGATGCAACCCAAGGATGATAATGGAAAAACATCGTGATTCTTATTGGATTCTGATTCATTTAAGGATTTGCATATTGTATTGGCATTCGACAGACAACCACGAGATCTGATATGAGTGTCGCCAAGACATCGAGGGGCTCCAGAAACAAATGTACAGATGATCATGGACATGTACGAAGGAGCAAAGACAATAGTAAGATGCCCCACTAGAGTAACCGAAGAGTTCCCAATCAAAATTGAGGTGCATCAGGGAAGCGTCTCTTTGCTCTTTATTACAGTTCTTGACTATCTGCTTGAAGGTAAAGTAACGGACTCCACTGTACGTCAGTTATTCTTTGCTGATGATGGAGCTATCATAAGTGAGAATACTACATCCTTGCAACGAGCACTTGGTGTGCGGGTGGACGTTTTGGAGGGAAATGAGTACCACATTAGTTAAAACAAGAGAGAGTACTTGTGCTGCTCGTTCTCTGATCCACTCAGGCCTATTCCAGACATTTATTTGAATGGAACAGTGCTTCCCAAGTGCGAAAAGTTCAAATATCAACCTGTGATGACGACATCAATCATCGCGTAAGCGTAGGGTGGATGAAGTGGCAAGAAATCTCCGCTATCTTCGGTAACCAAAAAATTCCCCCTAAGTTGAAAGAAAGGCTCTATACCGCAGTTGAGTGTCCAGCGCTCACATATGGTTCACAATGTTGGACGATGTACAGAAAGTATGAGAGTAAATTAACGGCAGCTGAGATGAAGATGCTTCGCATGACAGCAGGAGTGACAAAGCTTGATCGAATAAGAAGGAAGCTATCGTACGAAAGATAGAGCGCGACCGGCTCAGCTGGTATTGCCACGTTAAAAGAAGAGATCATTTGAACTCTGTTAAAAAGGCAATATCAATGCACGTTCCAAAGACATAGCGAGACAGGAGAGGCAGGCCTATAAACGCCTGGATCACACAAATACGACGACATCGGCATTTCATTCGCCTCAGTAACCGAGTGATCCAAAATCGGGAGGCATGCCGATATTTTCTGAGGCCAAATAGGTGAACCCCACATGTGGATCAATAGAAATGCAGTGAAGTATGAGGGTTATGATCCCTTGTTTTCGGATCATAACCTCGCCGGAATAAGAAGAAGAGTGAGAAAGCGACAAATGACAACAAATTGATTAGGTTGGTAAACTGTGCCAATAAGGAACTTACCTATCAGACTGCGACTGACATTTCAGCTTACAGCTTGTACAATATCTCACAGCAATTGCCACACCTCCACCAACCCATCCTTTCCTATCAGACCGAAAAAGCCTGTATACCTTTAGAGAACACATTTCTTCATTGAGGTGATTAGCTAAGCACTATTCGGAGACACACACGACGTCGATGTTGGATCCTTCAAACAGATCGCGAAATTCGTCCATTTTTGGAAACAGGCTCTGTGCATTAATATAACAGACTTGGAAAAGTGTTTAGGTTATTTCCCGAGACTGTTATGGCAACATCATCCGCATAAGCGACCACCGTGCATCCCTCAGCTTTCCGGAATATCAGCAGTTTATTGTTCACCAAATTCCAAAAAGAAATGTAATGTTGCCACTTGACAGGATGCTTCCACTAATAGATCTTATAAAAGATGTCCCACCAAGGTTTGAGTTGATAATCCAGCCATTAAGCAATAGATTGATGAATTCGCAAAGTTTTTCATCCAATTTAGTTCAACGCTACTGCAAATGATATCTCTTTCTCTAATAAGGTAGTGGGTCCAGCACAGCATCCATAGTCAATGAATTTAAACAATTCATTTTTGTACGTCAATTTTCCAACAACCCAAGGTAAGCTCTAATTCGACCCATGAAAGGTTATCTTGGCACCATCTGTCTCTTCTCAGTATTTAAAATATGCTGCATTCTTTGTACCAATTTATATATAAAAACTGGTATACATTGCACAACAAAGTGTTCCGCGTTATGTAAGCCTTAAACCGTCTACCGTGTCCTGTAACAAAGGACCAAAAAAATGCAAAACAGGAAAAAAGTTTCAAACACAACCCATTCACTAAAAGCCAAGTGCAGCGTAAATAAAATTTTTAAAAAATGACTTTTCTCCAAAAAAAATATAGAAGGGATTAGAAGGCAACTATAACATGGAGCACATGAAAAGGATAACTCATACAAAAAAATAGGAACACCGGCAGCAACAACGTCAACGTGAAAATACGTCGAATTTTTCACTTAAAGTTGGCAGCTCAAAGCATTGCGATTGCAACCACCGCAGTGACGATCCGTTTAGGTGTGAGCTACAACAAGTACTAGGGTAGCACTACATCACCTACAAAATCCTTTTCTGGATTTGTCTAGTTTTATGTGTGGAGGAGGATTTCAATTTGCTTAATGATTTCTGTTAGAGAGCGGAGGCTGTTTCAGTGTATCTAGTGGATGTGTCTCGATATTGGAATAAGTACGTTTACACTCAGGATGAATTAGACGCAGGATACGTACATTAACACTTCGCCTTCCATAAGCGAATAGGACAACTAACATAAGAAATCAATGTAATTTTCCAGATCTAGAATACTTGACACTTTGTCCTTCATTGAGAAGAGAATTCTTTGAAACACTGTCTGCTGCGGAAGTTTTTCATTTCCTCGTGTCGATTGTCATTTCCGCATGCGGATTCGAATTATAATCGGCAAAGTGTCCAAGTATTCTATTTTTTCCTTCGGCCAAAAAGGATCCCAGTATCCCAGTATCACAATCGGAAGAGGAAAAAAAAAAAAAAAAAGAACAAATCTACATTGGCCATCTGGATGTACCGAAAAAATTCAAAACGTTGCAATTCCTTCATCCAGAAGGAAACAAGAAATGCTCTACCCAATCCCAGACTGTCACAGTAGATGCAAAAAATACGTCCTGTCTATGGTAACATGTGAAAATTGAAGACTATAGACTTACGGCATAAAAAAAAAAAAAAAATCCAAAGCGATGACGACGGCACATAAAAGACACGAAGCGAAACTGTCATCAAATGAAAGTAAGGAAACAAAAAAATTTAAATGAAAGGAGTTGCAGGAGTATATAGTTGAGAACGATACAATAAAAGGACACTGGATGCAAAGTTATGAAAGAGAAAAGAGGATTTATTTTTCCGTGCCTCGGTATTCGTTTTTTTTTTTTTTTGTAATGGTAAGCAGAAAAGTGCGCGTCAAATAGTGATACGGGTGTCATCCTTTTCATATTTATTTTTATCCTTTCTCCTTGCGCACTTGTCGCTGTCTATTTTAATATTCTTAATGCGGCAAATGTGACATTTAAAAAACGACCAACAGAAGCATGACATTTTCGTTGAATAAGAGGGTGCTCGCTGTCTACAGGATATTTTTTTTCCTTAATACGCTGACGGGATGAACATTGTGCAATTTAAAAATAAAATGTTACGTATACGCCATACGGTTATGTGACTGTGACCTTTACAGAATCGCGAGGCTTTTTAATTTCTTCCTCGAAGCTTGGTTGCGTGACAGAGTTTCGGAATTTGGAGCTCATTTTCGTTTTGTCATCATTTGGAAGGTCTAGGTTCATATACTCGTACAGCAATTGGCTTATAAGACTAGTGTATGCATAAAATGCTTTGACGAGGACGTAAAGTGTTGTGATTTTATGAAATGGATATAGGAAGAGCAACATTTCATGACCTATGAAAGACGCACAAGGACTAAGGGAAGAAATGGCATACAGTGATTCAGAAGAGTAAGTAGAAATGCTTTATGGAATCATTTAGTGATAACCTCCATCAAAGCTGGTCAAGTTAAGTGCTAACCCATCGAAAGCGGATTTAGTGATTTTTATAGAAAGATATATAATTCCAGAGATCACACCGCCAAAAACGAGAGAAATACTATTCTCAGACACTGCGGAATACCTAGTCCTTATACTAGATAGGAAGCTGATTTAGAAGCATATTTTCAATTTTTTTTTTTTTTTTTTTATAATCTTCTTTTAGGAAAGGCGAACTTATAACGCTGGAGTGTAATGATAGATCGTCTCCTTGTGCTACACTCTGGATAACACTGATAAATGATCTATCGCCTAAGGAAGCCAGACAACCAAGATAAACTCTTCTGGCCATAATACAAAATAATAAACTGTAAACAAAACAAAACAAACAAAACAACAACGACGCAAATAATACTATTTTCACCATGCCCAACACAACCGGTGCTCTTCAGCGCCAACTGACAAGGCGTATCGGACCTCCTGTTCGAATATGCCAACTTAACATGGAATGTATAAGGAAATCCAAAAGTGACTTCTTATGTAAACTATTACTAACTAACAGCATCGACGTAGCCGTCATCCAAGAAACGCATACTGCATCGGACGCTGCTCAAAAGGCTAGAAGCACTATCGCCGGCTACTCTTGCATCGGATCCGCCTTCCACTGATCATATGGAACAGCAACATACATCAGAAATGGCATAGGGACGTAAAATAGATAAATCTGGGGTCTAACAACAACATTGTTACAATCACTATTGGATGCATTTACATTGTAAACATATACAAATCTCCGGGAACACCATGGCCGCCTAATGTTCTCCAAGTTTCCGATCTACCCACAGCTTTCATTCGTGACATCAATAGCCACTATAACATGTGAAGATATTAAACTAATGATGACAATGATGGCAAGCTAATGGAATGGGCGGGATCAAACCGCCTGCACCTAATCCTAGACGCAAGTGGCAGAGCGACCTTCTACTCTTGGAGATGGCGAAGAGGCTAAAACCCAGACCTGTGCTTCGTAACCTGTGACGCAGAACACCACCCCCTCCTTGCTTTTAGAACTTTCCTATCGGATTTCTCGCATAGTCAACACCGCAAATTTTGATCGATATCGGAATCTAGATTCGTCTAACTGCTTCCATACAAAAACCGCGTTTAAAGTTTACAAAGGCCGATTGGAATAGTTTCTCTCACAAGCTCGACTAATGCTTAAGGTTTATTCCGCCGTTGCCCCAGAACTACGATAGATCTGTAAGAATGGTCATGGCAACTGCCAAAAAACATATACCCCGAGGTTTTTGCAAGGAGTACATTCCTGGTTAGACAGAAGAAAATAAACGACTTACGACAATTTCGAGGTATCTGGAGACCCTGAAATACGGAAAGAACTACTGAGATCCTTTGATGAGACACACAAAAACAAATAGATATTAACTATCAACAGTCTCAACTTCACCCATTCTAGTAGAGAAGCATGGAGCCTACTACGCAAACTCGGAGGGAGCAGTAGCTCAAACACCACAAGAACTTGCATGGACGCGAACAAAGTGGCCAATCGCATCGTAGATGTTTCTCGTGCCTGCAGCGTACTACATTATCTGGAAGCATGGGCTTATCTTTAAGCTACTGAAAGCAATCCCGTGCCTAAGGATTTCGTGTCTTATCAATAACCAACTTTGAAGCCGCCTATTTCAAGTATTCATCAACGAAGACGAAAAAAAAATAAGAAAGCTCAACAACGGCTTGCCTCAGGGCTCCGTCCTCGCGCCCCGCTCTTTAACCTCTACATAAGCGACATACCTGCAACAGTATCAAGGAAATTTGGATATGGAGATGATCTGGCAATCGTCACTTAGGATAAGGACATAGCGGACAGAGAAAGAAATCTAACTCTAGACCTTGAGCAACTCAATATATATTTTGTACAATGGAGACTGTACCCAAGCATGTTTAAAACAGAAGTTTACTGCTGTTTTTACGTTACCAGCCAACTAGCAATGCATAGACTGAGCGTCCAGTTTAAGAACACCCTATTCAACTACAATCGAAACCATAAGTACGTAGGCGTAACCCTAGACAGATCCTTTACATATAAACAACACCTAACAAGTGTTGCTGGAAAACTCAAAACTCGCAACAATATCATCCAAAAACTCACTGGACCGACATGGGGGTCAGGTGCATCTACACTTCGTACTGCCGCAATCACTCTCGTGTACTCCACAACGTAATACGGTGCCCCAGTCTAGCTGAATAGTGCACACGTACGCAAGGTGGACACTCGACTCAACAACACATTCTTCTTCTTCTTCCTTTTATCAGCGAGGTTATGATCTGAAAATAAGGGATCATAACCCTCCCACTTCACCGCATTTCTACTGATCTGTCTGTAGGGTTCGCCTATTTGACCTCAGAAAATATCGGCAGGCCTGCCGATTTTGGATCACTCGGTTAGTGAGGCCGATGAACTGCCGATGTCGCCGCATTTGTTTGATCCAGGCGTTTATAGGCCTGCCTTTCCTATTCAACTCAACAACACCATGAGACTCATATCCGGCACCATCAAATCCACGCCAACACTGTACTGTGCAGCATTGCCCCACCCCATCTGCGCCATTTAACCACGCTATCGAGAAAACACACGAAAGTATTGGCGAACACTGAACTGCCCATCCAACACGATATTACGATGCTCCTGTCACGGCAGCAGAGACTAAAGTCCCGGCATCCAACTACCAAGCTTGCGCGTGATGCTTTCGATCTGAACTCTGTCTAGTCAGCAGATTGGACAGCATTAATGCAAGCTGATGATATAACCATCTCGAACCCATTATGCCGACCTATCGGGATTGAACTACCGCGCAACGTCTGGTCGACGCTCAACAGGATCCGAACCAACCACGGAAGTTCGCAGACTCGTTGTTGCGCTGGGAATTGCTGATTCTCCCGCTTGCGATTGCGAAGCCCAACGACAGACTATCCATCACATTGTTGCAGAATGTAACAAGCGATCCTAATCTTCCTGGATTGCTGGGGATTATCAGAACGCATGCAAGTACCCTCGTTTGGATACTAACAGACCATGACGCACTGAATAAACACGCTACGTGACTAAGGATTCCGGCCAATGACTTTCATCACAGCTATGCATATGGATGAAGAAGATGAGGAATCACTATTTCACCTAATATGCAGGTGCCTAGCAATGTCTTCAGTAAGAAAGCAGATTTTTGGCAAATACTTTCTGGAGTAACTTTGGTTGTGAAACGGCAGTGCATGCAATTATATGAAAACACGAGCATTTTCACTTAGCCTAGGTCTACCAGCTCCCACTCTAAACCTTCAGGTGGTGGCTACTGATTGCCTAGTACCTTGGTCGGAGATTAGGAAACCAACCCAACACCTTGCGCAAGCTGCTTCGACATATTCGGATCATAGGTTGGTAAAGAATTTCCAAAGTTAATCAGCACATTGGAATAGAGATAGTGACTGAGGAGCCCTTAATGGTCCAACTGCAGCGCTCATACACCCGTATTATACTACTGGCACCGGTTTGCTCGGCTCCACGTCCCAATGATATAACATAAGGAACTACTCCTCCAGGATGGGGGTTGTGCCGACGGGTTATCTTCCCTATTACGTAAAAAAGTTATGGTTACGAAGCAACCAACAGTTATCTGGGACAGAGAATGTTCGTTGTTATATTGATAACATTAACGAGAAAGCTAACTTCACGCCCGGTGTCGTGAAAGGTCATTGCAAGAAATGTTTGACCCTTTATATCACTAAATCCCTTCACCTCACATTTATTAGGCCAATCCTTGCATATGCTAGCCAAGTTGATTACGATACTCATTTCCTTCGAATCAATGTTATCCAATATAGGTTCATCCGTAGATTCAATTCACCTTCATATGAAGATCGATTGTAATTGAATAACGTTCAGACACTTGAAAAAAGGGGAGGAGTTGCCGATATACGAGTACTTCCTACATATCAACTATTACCAGGAAAAATCGATTTCCCTGTGCTGCTCCAAATGATCTCCCTCACCAATAAGCCGGGTAGAGTTAGGTCTGTACTCCTCTTCCGTCTTAATTACGGTAACGAACCAATGTCTAGAAAGCTACATATGTCTAATGGCATGAAAAACTATTTTTCTTTTCAGTGTAGCAGATTCATACTAAGAAACGCCCTTGAGCACAATGGATCTTTTTGAGATCCCTTTAACCCAGAAACGCCGTTTGCAATCTCACGTCTTCTCCCCTCACTCCCCCTAAGTTTTAAGTTTACTACCCTTTAAGAATATAATATAGGTGTTGACTTAAGCTGTAAGCACAGATGGTATTACGCTTGAATATGCAATTTAAAGTAAAGGAAACAGAGCTTCAAAATATCACATGCATTCCTATAAAAAGAACAACCACACTCCAAGGCATAAACAACTGTTCATTGTTCAATGTATCCATCGGTTACCTAAGTCTCGATTATCCCACAAATTTCACTCTCAATCTGACAGGATGTTCGTGACAAATCGCTCACAGCTCGCAGTGATAGAATACAAATCTTCAGCAAACACCAGGCATTTTCCTTCATAATCCTTGTCGCACATTCCGTTTTCAATTTTCATTTTAATTTCCACCCTCGTCCTTCGCTGCATCCCTTTGTTGGAGCTGTCTTCGTATTTTTTTTTTCTCATTTCGAAAATTCCTTCCATTTTTGGTTACTCAGCGTCATGATACGATCTGCTCATATGCTCAGCAAGATTGAGAAAGTTTTTTCTCATTTTTTTATTCGTCCTGCGACGACAACGATGACAGAAATGAAGATGGGAAATGATGTTTCTGTTGGTTGCGCTGTGTGATGGTACTCTCTCTCTATCTGAGCTGAATGAACACATGAAATCCTTTTCATGGAATTTAAATAATTCACTTTTCCAAGGAGATTTCTGAGAATGAAAAGAACAAGAACTCGTATAAAGGAAGCGTAGCGAAGCTGAAGAAGAAGATACATTTATAGGGAAAATAGTACAAAAAAAAATTGTAGGAAAGCCAACGAAACGTCCTTGCTTCAATGGTGGATAATTGTATGTATGCACGAGGGGTAGAAGGAGGGTTCATGTGTCACATTCGCTTACACATGACATTACCTTGGTTTGTAAATTAAATGGCACATTGACAGAACGAACTACAGTGGTGGGAGGGACAACCTAAAATGACATGAATGCGCGCAATGAAGATATCGTTGCAGTGGCCTCTCGTTCCACCTCCAATCACGGCAACAATGACACAGTACATCGGGTGACATTTTAAGAGGAATCTGCGAGAAGATTGACATAATGTACGTGCGGAGTGTAGAGGAATGAAACTGATGGATGCCTTCAAAGGATACTGTCTTAAACTTCTTTTTGTGTAAGAAAAAATGAATAATGGATGCAGCTGATGTTGCTGTTGAATTATTAAAGATTATAATGTGTCAGCTAGATATTTCCCTTGACAAAGGAATAAGGAAGAGGAAGCGAAATTGTTAAAATAAAATGCTAGTAGATGCCATATACTGCCTGTTGATTTTTAAAGGCATCTGGATGCATTAGTTTAGTATCTTTGTTTCTTAGAGAGTTATGCCGTGCAGCTTGAAAAATTACATCAGCACACTCTATCCGACCCACCCTCTTAGGGAGCAGGAGGTCTCCCATCATCAACAAAGTCTCCCCTCATCTTCTTCAGCGAAGAAGAGCTACTTCAATCCGTAAGAGCCATGCAAAACTAGAAGGCCCCCGGACCTGATGGTATTCCAGCGGAAGTGTTAAAAGTAATCGCCCGTACGTGCCCCCAACTGTTACTAAACATATACAATAGATGCTTAGAACACGGAATCTTTCCCAAAGACTGAAAAACACAGCGGCTAGTATGGATTAGCAAAGAGAAAGGGACCCAGACTCCCCGTCAGCGTACAGACCATTGTGTATGCTGGACACAGAAGGAAAACTCCTCAAGTGAATGTTAAAGCCTCGACTCCCTGTAACGGTGGAGAGAGCATGTGCTCTATCTGAAAGGCAGCATGGAGTTAGAAAAGATCATTCTACAATAGGAGCTGTGGAAGAGGTGGTTAGGGCTGCCCAAGTAACCCATCAGTACAGCCACTACTTGAGGAAAGTTGCTTTGTTGGCAACTCTAGACGTAACAAATGCATTCAACTCGGTCAGATGGTGCGACATGCTGAAGTCTGTGAGAATAAACTTTTGGGTACCACAGTATCTTCGACGGGTAATAAGGGACTACCTAAACGACAGAGAGCTAATTTATGACACCACAGAAGGGCATCACAGAAAAGAAATAACGGCCGGAGCAGCGCAGTGTTTAATTTTGGGACCGGATTTATGGAACATCTCCTACGCATGAAGATGCCCGAAAACACTTTTGTGGTCGGCTCTGCAGACAACATCGATGCAGTGATCACCGCACGGGACACCGAAGACGCTAAGAGAAGAATAACCCAAGTCATGAGGCGGGTGCACACATGGATGGAGGACCACGGCCCAAGCTTATCAGTGGAGAAAACCAAGATAGTCCTGCTGATGAGGAAGCGGATATCACAATAATCGAGATCCGAATGGGTCCGTAAGTCATATACACTAAGGAAGCAGTAAAATAGATTATAGATACGAAGCTCACGTTCTGGGAACAAATTAAGTCCACATCCGAAAGAGCAACGAAAACATGCCTATTGCTAAGTAGACTGACAGCGAACATAGGAGGTCCCACGGCAAGTAAAAGAAGACTCCTGATGTCGATCACACTCATCAGCACTCAATACTCTTGTAAGGCTCCGAGATCTGGGCTGACGCTCGCAGAAAGGGGATATACAGGAAGAAAGTGGGCGGTGTGCAACATATAGGAGCCTTTCGGATAATGAGTTCATACCGAACAGTGTCGGAGCCAACAGCCCTAGTAGTCGCAGAAGTGACGCCCATTGATTTCCTAGCAGTAGCAAGGAAGTACGTTCACGACAAGAAGGCGGAAGTAGGTGCGGTAATAGCAGCTACAGAAGTCAAGAAACTCTCGATGCAGAAGTGCAAAACAGATGGAACGCCCAAACGAGGGGAAGGTGACCTACCGGTTGATCAGTCTCTGATCATCGGTTGCTGCATGGACTGAACGGGAGCACGGTGAAGTGAATTATTATATCACCAAGTTCCTTACAGGATATGGTTACCTCAACCAATACCTGCACAAGATGAGAAAAGTAGGGAGCGCAGCCTGCCAATACGGCGATTCTTCGGAAGACGATGCGTATCACACCTTTTGTTTACCTATAGCAGGTGGGCAGCAGGAGAAAATAGCCTGGTGTCAGAAATGTGCAACTTTTCTCCAAAAAATGCCGTTAGCAAGATGGTCTCGAGTATCGACATGTGGAACAAAATATCTTTATTCATTGAGACGGTACTCAGGTCGAGAAAGAGAGAGGAGGGAGTAAATATAGCCTCAGTACGTTTACCAAATTGATGAAAGCCGGCAAGATATTATGAACCCACATGAGGAGAAAAAATGTGAAAAGCCGGTCCCCAGAGGGGAAGGAAACGACACCACTCTAAAGTAATGCTAAAGCGATTCCGGAGTAGATGGTGTCAGGTTGAAAAGGGGTTAAATGTGGTTTTTTAGTGCGTAGAAGCCTCACACTACTTGAAACAGAGCGGGACTGTTTTCCAACCGCATAAGCGTTTTACCACTACCCCCAGGGCAAAAAAAAAAATTTCTTGTCCCTTCACTCTTCTCTCAGAAATAGTCAGGAACAATCTGGTTACCGTCCTTTAGATTCCAGGCCACAGTTGCTTTAATGGACACAAAAAGCTGACTCTCTCGACAAGGAGATCTCCTTAACAGGATTATTTACTCCTGAATCTTTGTGTTGAGTCAACAAAAGCCTCTTCAAAAACCAATTATTTCTCGATTCTCTAATCCAAAGATTTTAGAGAAAAGATATCCTAAGAGGTGGGGACATTTAAAAAAAGAGATACTGACCCAGGAAATCCACCTTTCTTCCAACAGAAATGGTCGCAGATTCTTTGCAAACACTTTAACTGGCAACTACCATCCGAAAGAGCCCCTCAGCAGATCCAATCTGCAAACTTTGTCTCCACGGCCACGAAAGGTCTCTTCATACTCTGGTGGAATGTCTCTGACAATTCAGAAATGTACACATCAGCGGGCTGATTCAAAATAGATTCTTGAATTTTGACAGCCTCTGGAACAAAAACCTACCTTAGACGACACATCTGTAGGTACAATATATTCGAACAATCTATCCTTACAAAGTCAGATTCCTCCAATTTGAAAAAGAATTCCTGCAATATAATCGGGAAATTTTGGGGGGTAAGCAAAATAAGATGGTTAGAAGCGGGCGAGTACCAATCCCAACGTGTAACACTGTACTACTCTATTCTGGAAGACTATCCAGAAGTCCGCGGGAATATGGAGTCGGACTGCTGCTAACAACAACAGCACGCAAGGGTCTAACTTCCTGGCAGCATCATGGTGATACGATTAGACGGCCAGATTCCGGACTAGAGTACGACGCGTCACCATTATACAGTGTTACGCCCCAACGAATGGTTCGGACGAAAATGAAAGCTTCTACAATTTCTCAAGTGCCGTCTTCAACACAATACCAAATGGAGACATTGTCATAGTGATGGGGGATTTGAATGCCAAGGTAGGCAACGACAATAAAGTTCACAAACATGTGATCGGGAAGAATGGACTAGGCAACCGCAATGCCAACGGCGAAAGGTTTGTGGATTTCTGCAATGCCAACCGCCTTGTGATAGGTGGCACCATGTTTGAGCACAAGACCTGTCAAAGAATCTGCAGGGTTTTCAACGACAGGCAAGGAACCTCCAATCAAATTGAACATTTTGCCATCAGCCGCCGCTTTAGAAGTAGTCTCCTGGAAACAGGCGAGGGGCAGATGTGGGGATAGTACGTGATCACCATCTTATGATAGCTGCTCTCCAACTACGCACTGCTGCAGTTCGAAGATCCCACGACAACACAAGAATGCCCAGGTTCAACCATCGATAGACTAAGTGATCTCTCACTGCGCCAACAATTAAGGGAGCACCTTTCGCAAGGTGTGGAAGCAATCAGCAGCTTACTGCCCGCAACCACCCTAGACCATTGGTGTGCTGTTTGAAAGCTCGCGAGAGAGCAGGGAGAATTAGAGCTAGAGTTCTTATATCGCATGAAGATGAGAGAAGTTCAGCGCAGCGTGCGACGTGGCAGGCGCAATTAGATCAACGCGTTGGCTGCAGAAGCTGAAGAAGCTGCACGGAGGTGCGACAGCAGGACCGTCTACAGAATCATCAAAGAGCTGACAGGTGGTCGGAGCTCCAGCCAACACCCAGTCAAACATCGGCCGAAGTTCTGCTTCCACTTATAGAGAGAGCTTGGGAAGCTGAAAGCTTTCTTAACGAGTGAAAAAAGGGAATGATCGTCAAGCTTCCTTAGAAAGAAAATTTAGTAGAGTGCGGAAACTGGAGGTGTATCTGCGTGCTGCTCTCTATAGCTAAGATAATTGCTAAAAATCATGCTGGAGCGAATCAAACAACATCTCGAAGACACAGTCGATGCCAAACAAGTAGGTTTCCGTTCTGGATCCTCCTATGCCGACCACATCAACACCCTGCAGATTATCATCGAACAGTGCATTGAATATAGATCGCCACTCCACCTGCTGTTCATCGATTTTGAGAAGGCGTTCGACAGTGCCAAAAGGGAGGTTTTTTGGCGTGCCTTACACAGGAGAGGTATTCGCGATTAACTAATTTCTAATTTAAAATAATTTTCTATTATCAAAGCTACATATGAAGGCTCCTATTGTTACGTTCTGCACAGAGGATGGTTGTCTGAGGAGTTTTAAATCCAAAGTGGTGTAGGCCAAGGTATTTTCTCGACCAATTGTGGAACCGAACTAGATATAGCCAACAGGATCGTCAAAGCAAAGTCCGCGTTCTGCCCAAAATATGGCGAAGCAATGCTTTCAGCTTGAGCACAAGGCTAAGAGTGTTCCGCTTTAACGTTGAATCCGTGCTGTTATATAGATGCAGCACGTGGAGAGTGACCACTACTATCACCAGAAAGCTGCAAACGTTCGTTAATAGATGCCTGAGCAGTATTTAAAGGATTTTCTAGCACAAACGTATCTCTACAGAACACCTTAACGAGAGAACGGGTCTGGAAGCAATAGGGTGAACCAATAGGGTCCCGAAAGGGTAACAGTTCCATAGCGAACCATGCCATGCGATGGAACCCTTTAACTCAGGAAGGCGGAAAACCTGACGGTCCGAGGAGAACATGGCGCAGAACAGTCGAGAAAGAGGCACGGCAGTTGGGGAAAAGTTGGAGAGAACTCAGACATATTGCCAGAAACCGTATCCCACAAGGGGATACAGGACATAAGTAGGTAAGTAAAAGGTACAATCTATCAATATGTTTTCTCCTGATTCATTACCATCATTTTAGTGACAAATGTAGCACGCTCAACACCTATGGCTATGATGTACTAATCCTTTGACCCTACATTGGATAATTGCACAAAAGAAGGAGATCGAAAAAGTGCGTCTTGGAATTCTCTTTGTCTGTTCATCTGTGTTTTCAGACTACGGCCTACTGCTGAATGCATTTGCTTGACATTTTATATCTATGCTCTGCAGGGTCACAAGTCAAGGCTGAAATTTCCCAAAACTCGTTGCCTACTTTAACGATTTTGCTTACACATTTCAAATCTGAATTGGTAGCTTTGCTTCTAGCAATCGCTTGGCTATGACAAGCATCCTATGTCTCATTTGGTGAAAAAGATTTCGTAAGGTCTTAGACGACACTTCTAGCTAAGAATATGATGAGCTCTTACTCTTATGCTTTCCACTTCCGAAAATATACTTTCTTGCATTTGAGTCCATTGAATACATAGAAAAGGAATCCTCCTTGATATCACTTGGTATCCAGGGTACGAAGCCTGTCAAATGCATCTGAAATGCCTTCGTCTATTACACATTTCATTCGAACCTCAGAAACTATCAAATCCAATAGACGATTATGTGTCTGTGAGTGATACCACAAATCACTGTTTCCCCACAAAATATCTAACCACAGGAGGAAAAACGACACAAAAAATCTGCAAATCCCCGACAAGCAACAGAATTTTAACAACCACCCCCAACTCGCACCTAATTGACCAGCTACACTAATCCAATCAAGGAACAAACTTCCACTACCAGTACGACTATGCGATTATAATTGAAATGCTGCAATCAGCAAAATGTTTCATGTACCACTACCATAACCAGCTCTGTCGCCAGACGATGACGATAGGGATTACAAGGATTTGCAATTACTTACCGGTTGGGGGATGTTTTATAAGGCCACATGGTAGATGTACCGATGCAGTGACTACGAGTATAATCAACTCAAACCTAACAAGCCAGCAAGTACTACCCAATGCAATCCTCACACATGTCACAACACCGCACATGTACACACTCACAGGATACACAAGGACGGCTCAGATGAGATGTAAGAAGGAGATTCTCCTTTTTTTTTCTCCTTGTGAGTGAAGCTCTAACTTGGAAAATTGATTTTGAGCATCGTTTAAACGTACGATGCTGGGGCGAAACATGATACATGGTATGATGGAGCCAAGAAAAAAAGGACATTCGTATCCTAATGTGCAATTCATGGTGACGACGACCACGACGAGTCCGAATGATGTTTGGACTGGGATTAACCTAATTAGTTGTGGAAGAAGCTGGAAGTATCTATCGGAGCCTGAAATTGCTTGAGTCCCTTAAGCCTGATGGTGATGACTTTTCTGAGAGTTGAATGCACTGTGAATGGTTGGAGGGAGAAACGCCACTTTTCTAATTGGATGGGAATATTTCATTTCTATTATGTCATCGCCTCTGTTTGTTCCCGGGGGAAAGGGTGAATTGCAGTTACAGGAAGGCCCTGTTGGTGGCTTTGAATGTTTCCCGACACCGGATCTATTTTATTTTTATTTTTTTACTTCAGAGAGGTAACCATGAAGAGGTTAACGAAGAGGATAAGCGAAGTCGCAACTCTTTGAAATGCAGGGAAATTGCTCTGGTTTCCGGTACATGGGAGATGGTGTATCCCATCTAATCGTATAACGATTGTAATCAAAGTTAGCAAGTAGAAGTGCTTACTATGGAGAACTTGGATTGGAGACCCTCCATATTGGTTATGACTATGCACACAAACAGGTGGGGTTTGCAGCGAAATGGCAGATAGATTAATTACTATGTGGTGAAATCGGGAGATGGAGAATCATGACAATGGCTGAGAGGAAGTGTTAGTACGAGTTGTGAACTAAGACTGTGGAATGGGGGGCTCTAATCCCAGTACATGTTTCACCTTGTTTTGCGGTGACAGTAGTTCGCGAACACTTGATTTCTCGAGGGGATTCGGGCTTAAGCAGAGGCTTATTGGTTTCTATTCCATCACATGAGAAATTAATTAGCAATTCAATGTACTTTGAGTCAATTAAGGGAATTGTTCTTTTTTATTTTTGCTGAATCTTGGGCTTGGTAGAGCTTACCTTTAATAACGATGACTAAAAGATACAAAGGTGAAGAATCTCTAACAAGTTGGATTAAAAAATTCCATCGGATGAAATTTTATCGTCGACTCCGTCCTCTTAATCCGTGGAGTTTGTAAACCTACGTTATCCTTCATTCATCATGCACTATTAACCTCCAGATTTTTTTTTTAAATTGCGGGCAACTTGCATTAGTTCAGAAATGATGTCCCTAGAGATGGGCCATATATTCCAGAAACTTTGACAGGACTCGATGTGGATGGAAATCACAAGATAGCATGGGCAATTAAATCTTTTGCAATATTCAAGATGCGACCAACGAATAACATTCACTCTGTGGTGCTGCAAATGTCTGCATTTACTTATGTCCTGTTTCCCCTTGTGGGTCCTAGGGCCTCAACTACGCCTACGCGCATCGTGTATAGTTTCTGGTAATGTGTCTCAGCTCTCCCCAACTTTCCCCAACTGCCGCACCTCCTTCTCGACTGTTCTGCGCCATGTTCTCCTCGGACCGCCAGATCTTATGCCATCTTGAGTTAAAGGGTTCCATTGTATAGCATGGTCCGCTATGGAACTGTCACCCTTTCGGAACCCTATTGGTTCAGCCTATTGCTTCCTGACCGGTTCTCTCGTAAAGATGTTCTGTAGATACAGATACAATTTTTTTTAGGTTGCGCCAAGGATGTGTAATCTTCATAGATACTAATAGCCCGAGTGCTACTAGCATGCACGATTCAAAAATACAAATATTTGGCGCAACAGCACTTTAAAGTGACAGGGCCTAGCTTCTCGCAATCACTCATGTTGTGTGCGTTATATTTTTCACACGAATGGAAGGGACCTACAGTTTAATGCCGAATCCGAACGGCGATTTGAGAAGCTTTTTCGTGACAGCAATACTCTCGAATGTTTGTCATACGCTCGCGAGAGGTGGGACCGTGAAAAAACTTGTTGGTGATATCTGGGATTCGAACTTGGAACCTCATGCGTAGTGATCCGATTCGTAAACCTGAGTAATCGATTCCATACGTACTAAATACACACCCTACACACTTCTACCACTCTCCCCGCGGGACTGCCGTTAGATATTACTTCGCGGGGCTGGTTAGCAATTTATGCTGCACTTTCTGCTTCTCGACGTATTCTTTCTTGAATTCGAAGCTGCATTTGCACGTGCGTAATAAACGCGCAAATTTCCATCCAGTTTTCCTCAGATTGTGCCATAATGGTCTATGAGGAATGGAGGACTGGGAAGGTCATTTGTCCAGTTTTCAAATTGCCTACAGTAGAAGACTGCATGCTCCGTATCTTCCTACTGGTCTGGACATTCTGGACACAACGGAGAGCTATCGTGTCCAAACCGGTAAAGATATTTGCAATAACCTCCATGGCCAGACAGGAACTGCGTGAGGTTGTAGGTGCAGTTCCCATGGGCTCGGTTTATCCAAATGTCGATGGTGGGGATTAATTTAGAAGTTTATCTGCCTTTAACCGCATTATCCCATCGATCTTGCCACACATCTCTTGAAGCTGTTTTTTCTTCTTCTATAACTCTTCTTCTTTCGCTAGCCTCTTGATGGCTCGAGCCTCTCCGATTGTAGATTCCTGCATCTCGTTCGCGAGGATGTCGATCGGAACCATTCCTTCTATGACAAAGGGTGCTTCGTCAGAGATAGCTGACAACTCTGGATAGTAAGATCCTCCTAGCGTATCCAGGTCCTCCAATCTTAGGCACTATCCTTGAGAGTGCTGCCTGAAGTTGTGACGCTTTTTTTGCTCGGATAATCAACATGTTGTTTAAACTGGAGTCTATTGTCGAGCATTACTCCTAGGTATTTGATTGCATCTTTGGATCTGATGATTTGGATTCCAACCTGGGCATTCATATATTCCACAGATTTCCGACTGGTTATTAGAACAGCTTCAGTTTTATGGTCAGCTAATTCTAGACCGACGGATCCTAGCCAGCTTTTGATTTGACTTATTGCCACTTTGTAGCTGATTCTACTTCACTGATTTGGTTTGCTACTGTGACCACAGCGATGTCGTCAGCAAATCCTATTATATTCACTTTAGGTGGCAGTGGTAGTCGTAAAACTCCGCCGTACATCATGTTCCATAGTAATGGGCCCAGCACCGATCCTTGTTGGACCCCAGCTGTAACATTGTAGTACTTCACTCCGTCGGTATCATATCTCAGTTTCCTGTTGGTAAAGTAGCTCGCCATTATCTGCAGCAAGTTAGATGGTGTAACCATCCTAGCAAGAGATCTTCTTATAGTGGGCCAGTCTGCCGAATGCGTTTTTGACATCTAGCGTCACTACTGCACAATATTCCTTGGTGCCGTATCGCCATCTTTCAATTTCAATTACTTCCGCTGCTATATTGACTACAGCTTTAATGGCGTCAATCGTTGAGCAACACTTTCGGAATCCGAACTGGTGGTTAGACAAAGCCCCTTTCTCCTTCGCTATTGTGAGTAATCTGTTTAAATGATTCGCACTGCTCAGCTATCAGGTATATCGCTATATTTTGGACAGAACGCGGACTTTGCGTTGACGATCCTGTTGGCTATATCTACTTCGATTCCACAATTGGAAAATACACCCGAGATACTGGAAACCATCTACTCTCTCTACCGATTGTCCAGGAATGCATATTTGAGCCGATGAGTTTGTTCAAGGCTGAGCATTTTAGTTTTTGCCGCGTTAATTTTTAGCCCGACGGCGCCTGCCTTCGTCTCCACATCTGTTGTCATTTGGTGGAGGTCCATAATGGTCTTTCTAAGAAAGCCAAGCAAGCAATTCAGTGATGAGGAGCTTACAGTACCAGCACTCATCACATCCGCACCGAGGATATGCCACCTGTTACCAGCAAAGGCCGGACACTCACAGAGATAATGTTCCGCGGTGTCGTCGCTCTCTCCGCAACCATCGTAGATTGTAGTGTCACTTAAGCCCAACACGTTAAGGTGCTTGGCAAAAGCAAAGTGGCCCGTCAAGACGCCAATAAGAGACAGAGAATTCAGCCTTGCGACCGAGTTCAAAGAGTTTTTGGTTTTACGAACTATTTTAGAAGTGGTTAAAGGGTTAAGCAATGCCTTAAGCGCAGCCTGACTATCACTACAAACACAAATGATATGTTCCTTCCACCTGTTCTTCACTACATAGCTCATGGCCATTAGGACTGCATAAGATTTCGCTTGGAAAACAGACGCCTAACGAGAAGTGAAGTCTAATGTTGTCGACTTCCACGAAGACACCAGCGCCAGACCCTTGACTGGTTTTGGAACCATCCGTGAAAATACGACTACATTCCACTCCTGGCTCAGACTCTGACCGAAGCCAGGCCTGAACATAATGAAAGTCGACTCTGAATTTGCGCATCAGCTGGAATTTTGGTGTCATTGCATCAGACGGCATATCCATAAGACAGAAGTCATAAGATAAGTGTCGCGCAAGTTCATCAAAGTTCCAGTGTGGAGTATATGGCTTTGATAGTGCTTCTTCTTCCTTTTATCAGCGAGGTTATGATCCGAAAACAAAGGATCACAACCCCCCACTTCACCGCATTTGTACTGATCCGCCTGTGGGGTTCGCCTATTTGACCTCAGAAAATATCGGCAGGCCTGATTTTGGATCACTCGGTTACTGAGGCCAATGAAATGCCGATGTCGTCGCATTTGTCTGATCCAGGCGTTTATAGGCCTGCCTTTCCTACATCGCGATGTCTTTGGAACACGCATAGATATTGCCTTTTTAACAGGGTTCAAATGATCTCTTCTTTGAACGTGGCAATACCAGCTGAGCCGGTCGCGCTCTATTTTTTGTACGATGGTTTCCTTGATGTGAAGGCTTCCACGGATCTTCGAACTTCTTATTCGATCAAGCTTTGTCACTCCTGCTGTCATGCGAAGCATCTTTTTTCGACTCGACGTGTTTACACCAATGAAGTTTCTTATCTAAAATCACTCCCAGATATTTGGCTTCATTGGAAATGGGAATGGTGACGCCTTTTAGCAACGGCTGAGTCAGGCCGGTCAAAATCCTACTTCTCGTAAAAAGAACAGCCATTGTTTTAAGAGGATTCACCGAAAACCAACTCCTAGTTCACCATTCATCGATCATGTCCAGCGCCTCCTGCGCATTAGCACAGACCGTCGCCAGGCATGACCCGACAGAAAGTACAGCGACATCATCCGCATATGCCTGAGCGTAGACGTTAGAACTATTTAGAGTGTTCAACAGAGAGTCGACCACCATGCGCCATAACAATGGACCACAGAACGCCACCTTGCAGACAGCCCCTTTTTACCCCTGTCTTAACATATTGGCCACAATCCGCATCCACTACCAAAGTTCTATTCATTAGCATTGCTTTAATCCACAACACTAATGTTTCATCTACCCCGTGTTGTCTGGCAGAGTTGCACATGCAGTCAAAAGTCGCATTGTCAAAAGCACCCTCAATGTCAATGAAGATACCCATCGCCTATTCTTTCCTATCAAGCGCGCATTCAATTCTGGCCACTAAATTTTGAAGTGTGGTCTCACAGGATTTCCCACGCTGATAGGCATGCTGCATCTCCGATAGTGGATGCAGTTTCAAAGCAACTTTTCGCACGTGAAATTCTATCAGTCTCTCCATACTTTTCAGTAAGAAGGATGTCAAACTTATAGGTCTGAAACTCTTGGGGAGCGAATAGTCTTCCTTACCAATTTTCGACATGTCTCCATTTGGTGTTGTGTTGAAGACGGCACTTAAGAGATTGTAGAAGCTCTCCTTTTCGTCCTCAGACGAGTCATTCGTTGGGGCATAACACTATATAATGGTGACGCGTCGTACTCTAGTCCGGAATCTGGCCGTCATAATCCTATCAACATTAGGCTGCCGGGAAATTAGGCCCTTGCTTGCTGTTGTTGTTAACAGAAGTCCGACTTCATATTCGAGCGGATTCCCGGATGGTCCTGAGAATAGAGTAGTACAGTGTTACGCGTTGGGGACTAGTACTCGCCCGCTTCTAACCATCTGATTCCACTTACCCCCAATATGTCCATTCTATACCGCATGAATTCATTTTCCAATCGAAGGAATCTGGCATTGTAACATCTTCGCCTCCCTAGTCGAAGAGCGTCCTTGCATTCCAGAAACCTTTCTTTGGCCGGGTATAATAGCCAAAAGTCGTCAACATGTGATCATTCCTTATCTGAAGCATGTCGGTTTCTGTAGCGAGCAGAGTTCGGCAACGCAGGTAGCTGGCCCACGTTACATAATCTAAAATCAAGGCGCTAGACAAACCGCACTTGCAATTTAAGCCTACACGTATAAAGTTTAGTTTCCTTGATGGCTCTATTTAAGTTGCGTCTCACCAGTCAAAGAGTGGACAATTATTATTGGAAATCCCCTTTCTTTCTTGATCATTGATTTTTCGCCGGGCTTTTAGTCATTTTGTTCGAAGTGTCCTTATTTTCTCGGTCCACCAGCAAAAGTTCACTCAGATGTGCTTGGGCATCTGTGTTCGGCTACACATATGTCGTCAGATCCAGCACATAGGTTAGGTTAGGTTGAAGTGGCTGCCAGCAGAGAATCGCCAACACACTTTGACCAAAAATAGGTCCATTGTGATACCACATGGATCATGGGAGAAAGTTTCTCCTACCTACTCGTTAAACCATTTTGAGCTTCTTACGAAGCGTAGAAGGCTCTTGATATCGATGTTTTCCAGGTCGCCTATGTCGTTGTAATAGGGGGCTCCTAAGTGAAGCTTTCTTCTACGGGAGAGAGCTGGGCAGAAACAAAGAAGGTGAGAAATAGTTTCTTCCTCTTCTTCGATATGGAATCTGTTGAGAGAAATTAAATTCTTAGAACGTTTTAGATCCAGCTTCGGTCAAATTTGTTTTGTCGCTAGACATGTGGGTCCACTTGTCCTCCTAAGATTCGTACTCTTGATAGCATCCAGCTTAAATTTGAGTTTGCAAGTAGCGATTGGTATACCTAATGTGGCTTTATCCAGCAGGATGGGTATATGAATATTGAACTGCTCAGCCATCTCCACGCGTGACGATCGGCAGTCTAGAGCTACTAAGGAATTTATAGAGGTCGATTCCAAGGATTTGATTGCTGCTTGGCTATCTGAAAAGATGCGGATATTTCTAGCAGATATCACGTTTTTCTTAAGCCAAGATAAGACTTTTTTAATCACCAAAATTTCCGCCTGGAACACGCTACAATGATTTGGAAGACGGAATGAGAGCTTGAGATTAAGCCTGTCAGAGAAAACACCTCCACCAACTCCGTCCTTCGATTTTGAGCCATCAGTGAAGAAGTGGATTGATCCATCTTCTATAAATGCATCATCATTCCAGAGTGATCTGGAGAGGATGGTGACGAGGAAGTTCTTGTCAAAGTCCGTGTTTTCGGGAGAGAATTTGAATTTATTCAAAATGGAAGCGTGGCCAAACTCTTTTCTTGACCACTGTTGGATAGCTTCGAGGCGAACGGTTCAATTCGCTTCCATTTGATTACTAAATATATCGAGGGGTATCAGATGGAATAAAAGGTCCAGTGCCGCAGAGGGAGTTGTACGTAGTGCTGGGCTTATGCACAGGTAAGCTGTGCGCTGGACCTTACTTAGATAATCGTGATTTATAGCTTTTTCTAAGGCCATCCACCAGACAATCATCCCGTATGTGAGTATCGGTCTAATGACCGAGATGTAGAGCCAGTGAGTGATTCGGGGTTGTAAACCCCATCTTTTTCCATAGCTTGTTTGCAAGACAAAGCGCTACTGTAGCTTTCTTTACTTTTTCTTGAATATTAGGTTTCCAGCTTAATTTCTTATCCAGGATGAGACCCAAATATTTTGCAGTTTCAGAGAAAGTTAAGCTGATACCGTTTAGAGAAGGAGGGTCGACTGACGGAATTTTATATTTCCTGGAGAAGAGTACAAGTTCAGTTTTGTGGGGGCTTACACCCAAACCACACCGAACTGCCCATCCAGTGAACTTGTTTGACGCATTTTGTAGAAGATCCTTTTAGAGTATTTAAGTGCTTTCCTGAGACAGCCAAAGCAACGTCATCTGCATAAGCGATCGCCGTGCAACCCTCGCCTTCCATGATTTTCAATAGCTCATTGATCACTAGATTCCACAAAAAGGGGGATAGAACACAACTTTGCGGAGTGCCTCTACTGACAGACCTTATGGTAGACTATATCCAGAAAAGTAACCACTGTATACTCCTTATGAAACAGGGAGTATTCTGTTTTACACACCAATGAGTGTAATGCCGTCTCCACTGATTTTGTAATATGCATTTTGGGCCGCCGACGGTAGTTTCTTATCAATACTGTTGCGTAATTGGATGTCAATCAGTCGTTCTAATGTTTTTAAGAGGAATGATGATAGACTTATAGGTTTAAAATCTATTGGATTTATGTGAGAGCATTCACCCGCTTTGGGTATGAAGACAACTTTAACTTCTCTCCATATCTCTGGGATATATACCAAGTCTAGACAACTTATAAAAATTGTCTCAAGCATCGGCAGGATTATATCCGATGACGTCTGCAACTCGGCAGGTATTATGCCGCCTGGTCCCGTGGATTTATATGGTTTGAAGCTTTGCAGTGCCCACTGAAGCTTGCTCTGTGTAATCAGTTTTGAGGCGTTTGTTTTCTGTGTAGATGGTTTGCTGAAAACCATGTTGCTAACAACTTGGGAACTGCCTGGAAAATGAGTGTCAAGCAGTAAATTTAGCGAATCTTCCCTAGAAGTCGTCCAAGACCCATCAGTTTTCTTAAGGTAACTGGGTGTTATTGGATTTGAAGAGAGAATTTTCCTCAGCCTAGATGCCTCAGAAGCTTCTTCTATTTTACCACAGAAGAGTCTCCAAAAATTACGTTCGGCTTTCCTTAATTATTTTTTGTATATGTTTAGGGATGCCTTGTACAAGTACCAATCTAACGCGTCTCTATTACTTTTGGCATTATTGAAAAGTTTTCCACAATTATTTCTTAAAGGACCTAAGCCTGCAATCAATCCAATGTGGCTTCTTCTTGACCCTGGGTTGAATCAAGGGGCAGGAAGAAGTCATTGCTATATTTAAGGCTGATGTTAAGTCCTCAACCACGCGATCAAGTTCTTGGGGCTTGCAGGGGGATTAGGGTGATCTGAGGTAACTAAATTGCTCAAAGTTGACCTGTACTTGAGCCAATCAGTTTTGCGGTAGTTCCTACGAACTGGCGGGCTAATAGAATCTACGTATAGAGAGAATTGGAGATACCTGTGATCCGAGAAAGATGGTTCGCTTGTCACCTTCCAATTCTTGATGCGTTGGACGAAAGTGGGCTCGTTACCTATGTTGCACAAAATAAGGTTTGTACTTAAAATGAAATCAAAAAGTAGCTCACCTCTTTTGTTGATATCCAAACTGCCCCATACAGTATGGTGAGCGTTAGCATCACATCCTATAATGAGACCAGTGTTTTGCCTCCACGCATCTGCGATCAGTCTTTCCAGGTTATCCCCGAAAAGAGAGTCCATATTGTCATGGGAGAGATACGCCGACACCAAGAAGTAAGAGCCACTGGGTATTTCTATTCTCACTGTAATTAGGGAGTAAAGTTACATTTAAGTTACTTTTCACCAGTATACACGCTCTGGGTTTACCTTCGTCATGCACATGTTAATTTTGTTTTTTTGTTATTGTTCATTTTGTTTGTGTTCCCATGAGTAGCGGAGAAAGGAATGTCCGTCTGTGCAGAGATCCGCAAAACGCAGATAATTTAGCCAATCCGGAGGTCGCCAGGTATCCGAATACTCCGTTCGCGACTGAGCTATTTTTGGGATGGGCTCCCAGTCAGGTTGATCCTCGGCACGGGTCGTATAACATCTTGATACAGCCCACCGCTGGGGAGAGGGGAAAGGAGGAATGGGAGAGGAGGGATTAGGGTCGACTGCATCTTGGTTTCGAATCTCATCTAGGGAGAAAATCCCAAGAGTCTTTGACCTCTACTAGGCCCTTACACCACGACGAAGTGTGCAGTCACGTAAGGGAGATCCAGCACATGCTCGTCGTCAATTCACTATCAAGTAGCTATCCAGCGCCCACTTCGAGGAGGTGATCACGGCTGACGTCAAATATGGCATAATTTTCGATATATATTTTATTTCATCAATTTTTAGAACAGCGCCTCCAAACAAGAAAAGGTATAAAGAGCAGTTCTAATGCCTAGGTCAATACAACATTTCTCAACCACCCTCGAAGCCAAGTAGATATTCCATAATGGAAAACTTTTCCTTCGAAACCAAATCTCCTTATGTTGCCACGTGTTCCTTATAACACCCACGGTCTCCCTTATAACTGATTTAGTCGTCAGTTGGAAAAAAAATTTAAATTTTTATTTAATAATAAAAAAAAAAAAAACCAACAAACAAGACGAAAGAAAAAGGAGGAAAAAAAAAAAAATTATCACATCAATCCATCGACACACATCCTTGGTAGAGAAATTGAATTCTTATCGCATTTGCATTGGATCCCCCTGGAACATTGAACAAAGCAATATTGGATTCTCAATTCTGGATTCAACTGCGAAAGTGTGGGTGTGTATCATATATTTGGGGTGGAAGTAGGTTCCGGAGTTGTCGAATCTGAGAATCACTTTATCGTCCTTTCCCTCGATGTGTCGTTCGTTTACCCTTCTGCGAGTGATACCAAGAATACACAACACAAGGAATTTGAGGCTCGGCCGACATCACCCATTCCCCGTAGATATTGTGTGCTGCTCGGCTACACCCTCGTGATGCTTCTTAAATAGCTGCAGGCATATGTAAATATAATTTTGATTTTTTTCCGTGATAGGGAGGATGGGATTGCTTTGCTTGAACTTAGATATTTTTATATCTTTTTTAAGGGAAACCAAATCATGTGTGAACAGTTTTGATATAGGAGGGTTGGGGTGCAAGGATGTGCCAGGGTTGGGACACTTATTCTCACATGCGGCTGAAATGGCCTATTTAGTAGGTGGAAATGTCTTTAAGGAGTCACTAGGAAAGGTTTGATGTCATTGAATGTGATATCCATTTGATGTCCTTTTATGTCACTATGGACGATTCACTGTCAGTCACACTGCAGACACTAATACGAGCAGTCAAAAGTTGCTGTCAATTCAACAAGGATCGCAAATTCTACCACCAGAATTGTCGAACCCTACCCCATGTCAATAAAACGTAGCAGTTGGTCATCCTACGAAAGTGCCATTTATTCTAATATGCACAATTTGCTTTATTCATCATCCTCCTCATTCTCGTCTTCATTCCCATTCGTTTCTTCGCAGTACCTACTCCAACTTGGAACACATTACAAATAATCTTCGATACCAATTCCGGGACATGTTACAATTCTAAAATACATGTCGCTCCGAGTTCCTCTCGTTTGTCAAACCCAATGACATAACATTTCAATACGTAGAAACACGCGTCCGACCTCTCCTAGCCTTAAATGCCAGCCCAAATCAATAGAAGACATAACAATATGCCATTCATCCCCCACCAACGATTTCGTCAAACACCATATGCACACCCTCGTCGTCCTTGTCGATGTTTTCCTTATAAATGCGAACCGACATGAACAAGCACACGAATAGCAATAACAAATAAAATCGGTATTTCTATTGTTCTTTGTGCGATAAGGACGATGTCGCGAGGTGAGAAGAAGAGCAAGGACAATGCCATACCATACACCATCCAAATCACTTTCGTCGTTCGCCAATAATTCGAGCCGATAAAATTCTCAATCGCGTGTGTACGGGGGATCACATGGTAACGGCACATATCCCATTCCCTGCAGCAGTAGATCGTATATCCTGTTTCGTCAGAAAGGACAAAATGCTACCATTAAGTGAAACAAGCAACCATGGCGATTATGATGATGATGAGAATTTCTGCTCAATGCCAGCTGGGTTCACACACCAATATCCTTGAACAGATAATAGATGGTCTCAGCTTGAAAGGATGTCTCCATCACTTATCATTCTGACAAGCGTTGCTATCTTTAGTTTCGTTGTTAAGAATACATTCGCGTATTTAACTCAGAACTGCAGACCGTTGCGTTCCGTTCGCTTATTCTACCCCCACCTGTCGCTGTGTGTATGTTCAAGACACCGTGCTGTTAAAGTTTTTCTCAATTGTGTACGGAGGACTTGCTACTTTTTTTCGGTCGGATCCTAAAACTGTAATTGGGTCAAAAGGTGTTTCCATTATTGTGGACAGGGTTGTATAGGTAAATGGGACAGAAAGTGATTTGGCCGAAGTAGTAGAAAGAATCTAACAGTCTGTGGAAGGAAGGATGGTGGCTGGTTTTTGTTGAAATCGCTATTTCTATGTCCTGTCTGGTTTTGACAGGACCGGTTGAAATATTTGTTACCATCGCCTCTGATGGAGAGGGGCTTTATATGCAACACAGGTTAGCACCATGTATGTTTAGGGGATATTTTGAACTTTGGGCGTTCGAATATGGACGTCATGCTGACTCGGAAAATTAAGTTTTGGGGTAAATATAGAATTTTCTGGTCGGGATTGTAATTAATTGTTGGGGTTCAGTAGAAGAGTGTGACGTAAGAGAATTATGTGGCAGCATATTTTGTGTGTTGATGAATGAAGTTACAAATAACTCAGCTCAGAGTTTTTAATGAATATTTGATGTAGAATGAGAATGAATGTGTTGCTAATCATGTTGATACATGCTCCTCCTCAACAGAACCATCAGAAAAAGAAAAGCCAGTTTCTTTTTAAGCAACAATTTTGGAATCAGTGATGATCATAGTAGTTGGAGTATCTTTCAAGTTATTATGTCTTACGAGGCTCCTGTATGAGGTTAATGTCCCAAAAGCTACCTTGGTAGACTGCAAATAACTTAAAAAAAAGCTTTGGTAAGCATTTTTATTATCTGTGTTAATTGAGCGCGCTTGTGGCGGTTGACATCTTGTGACGTTTGTCATCGAGACATTCGACTCTCGATAACACCCGTAGGTGTGGAACCTGCTCGGATTATTTTTCGATCACATCGAGTTATCTTTGTTTTTTTTTATTTTTGAAAAGTCTAAAATTTTCAAAATTAAAAATAGTCGACTCAGGAATTTTAAACGAAGAGGATCTTCAAGAAGTTTTTCATTCAAGACAACGCGTTCCCCCAAGAGGAATCTTTCAAGCCAGAAGACCTTTTTTTCAAGAACCCTCGACTCCTCGCAAAATTGACCCAGGAATATCTGTGATCCTGCTCCCGAGAAAAAAGAATCTTTTCACCAGCGAATTCAAGCGATCCTGTTCCCCAACAATCTTCAAGACCATTCAAGAAGACGTTTTTTCATTTTATTCCATGTTGTGTTCCTGTGCAAGTTTTGGTTTCGTTACTAGTGCTTCTTAAGTTTCATTAAATAAAGAAACTTAACTTACATTGTGCATTTGTATTCCACTTTCATAGTGAGACGGCGCTCGCATCGGCACCGACCTCGCTAAACGCTCATTCATATGAGCTCCATCTATGTTTCATTTAATTATTTATTAAGAAAAATATAACATCACACCCAACTTTAGGTCGGACCATTGTCCACAAAAAAAAAAAAAAAAACAGCAGCCAGCAAAAAAGAGAACACCTTCAGCTACGCAAAAAAAGGCGAACAATTGTAATCCTCTTGCATAAATTAATAAAATATTTTTCTTTTAAAACTCAGATGAGGGGTCAAGAAAAGTCAACCCAAATTGTGCTTAAAGAATTTATCTGAAAAACTGTTTTTTTTTTTAACCTATTCTGATGACATCACGTGTAACGAGACGAACCCCCAGTAAAGATGATGACGACCTGCCAGAAACAAGCAATGAGATGGACGCTGCCGTTAATGTTGCTTCCAACGATGCTGCAAATGCCGACAATGCTGATAATGTCGTATATGCCGAAGACATGCAGGATGCTGCTCTGGACGAAGAGCTGGTTAATCTACGTAAGTAGATGGAAATCCTAAAGCTTCGAAAGGAGATACGTGAATTAGAGGGGTATGCAGTTTCATCCAGCCAATGCAAGACGGATTACGGGGATATCGAGTACGCACTGCCGAAGTTTACTGGAGACGACTTGGGCCATTTCATACAACATTTCCTCTGCGACTTTGAGGACATTTTTTTTTTTTGGTTGCGCCTGGAGGTGCAGGAATCTTCAAAAGATACCAATGGTCCGTACCATTAGTTATGCCCGATTCATATATCTGACAATGCCATCAGTGCTAGTCAGTATATGCCTACGGGCTAAACCTCACCCCTCAGAGAGGCACTATGAGAACCGGCTGCGCGTACTCATAGTAGTAGGAAATTCGTCCCTCTCATTTTTTCATTTTTATTATGACTACGACTAAGTTGCCTTAACAAGTAGTTTACGCTTCTGTAGTGTTAATCGCTGTTAAAAATGAATTATTAGCAATTCCTCATAATTACTTTTACTTAAATACTTGCTACATTTGTATATTATCTACCTGTTTCAATTTACTCTAATCTACGCTTTTGTATTTCTATCAAGTTGGTCTTGTGAATAAAACTCATTGAATCAGACTCGTGTGTTTTTTCTCTCCGAATTTTCCAACAAAAGGTCATGGGCCCAGGTTTGAAGATAACTATTAAAGAAAGTCAAGAAATTTAAAAATGATGGCGTCTTCTCTATATCAAATCGAGATATTAGACGAAAAGAATTACGAGTCATGGAAATTGCAGATTAAAAGCGTATTGATCCATAGCGAATCATGGTCATACGTTAGTGGAGATAAGATAAAACCCAAGGAAGGAAGTACTACTGCTTGGAGTAACAAAGACGAGAAAGCGTTGGCCACAATTTTACTGTGCGTTAAGACGTCTCAGCTCAACTACATCAGAAATTGTAAAACGTCGAATGAAGCGTGGATTATTCTGCAAAATAATCATCCGCCACAAGGACCGGCAAGAAAAGTTTTCCTGTTTAAGCAACTATTACAGCTGAAAATGCAAGAGAATACCCACGTGCTACCGCAGATCATGGAACACGCTACAATGATTTGGAAAACGGAAGAAGAGCTTAAGAATAAGCCTGTCAGAGAAAACACCTGCACCAACTCCATATTTGGTTTTAGACGCGTCAGTGTAGATGCCTTGATCCTTACCTTGATCCGAGAAAACATTTTTCGCGGCAGCAGACGAGAGAGGGGGAAGAGTGCTTTCTCACTAGAGCTCTTCTCCTTCTTCCAGACCGCAGCGGATGAATTCCCTAGGTGGTGTCAACGGTGGCGTCTACAGTTGCCAATGAAATTAGTAAACACCTTGCGAGAGCTGCTTCGACATATTTGGATCAAAGGTCGGTAAGGAATTACCAATGTTTATCAGGACCTTGGAATAGAGATGGTGTGGAGGAGCCCCATAATGGACCAACGACAGCGCTCACATCCCTGTAGTCGACTGCTGACATCGGTGTATTCGACCCCGCGTCCTAGAAGTATAACAAAATGAACTGGCCCTCCAAGTTGGGGGCTGTGCCGTCGGGGTAACTCCCTACCATGTAAAAAAATAGGTGGTTCAGAAACAACACAAAGCCTCAGATAAGGAAGACTCTACTGTCGCCAGCAAATGAAATAAAGACAACGACCTTCGGATCTGTACGCGGAATGTTTGGACCATTAATAGCACAGGCCCTAGACTACTATAAAGCAGATATAACCACCATCCAGGAAGTACGATGGGATGGGCCGAGCAAAAGGAGGATGAAAAAATGTGACACCTACCACCCACGGTGTTACAGAGACAACAAGCAGTGCTTGTTCGAATGCGGATTTGCTGTACGCGGTAGATGTAGGTAAGAAGTCTTAAACTTCCGACACTTGAACGAGCGTATTATGACTATCCGGATCAAGGCTAAAATTTCTTCCATAAGCCTAATAAGATCTCATGCCTCCACGGAATAAAAGGACCCTACTACCAAAGATTGTTTCTACGAGCTTCCCCGCGATTTTAACGCCAAAATAGGAAAGGACGTTTTTGGTACGGCAATCGGTAAACATAGGCTTCGTAACACCACGTCTGGCAGCGGACAAGGGCTAACTGATTTCGCTGTGCAGCGAAACATCACCAGCACATAAAGCCTCGCTGCAAAGGAAAACGAAAGCTGCTGGTGAGCAAAAGAGATGGGAAGAACATCGGATTCTCCAAAAGAAGAAGAAAGACCATAAAAAGCGATTGAAAATATTGAAAGCTTATACTCAAGGAGCAATGTACAGAACTTTTACCAAAAGGTAAAAGAATGTGTCAGAGAAGCAAACCCTGTAGAGAAACCTGAAGAGATGAAAACGGAAATCACGGAGTAGAATCACATTTGGTGCTGAGAATATGGAAAAACTACTTGTGCAGACTGAAGAAGAACCAACATCCCGCTAGCTGGCAGCATGAACCATTCAACATCGACAATGGTAGTCAAAACTTCCGTCCACCTGACCAAAGCGAAGTGAGGATAGCAATATCCAAGCTGAAATCCAACAAGGCTGCTGGACTTGACAGGTTACCGGCCGAACTTTTCAAAGCAGCTGGTGACGAGTTGGTAGAGTGCATACACCGAGTGTATGCCTGATGAATGGAGTCTCAGCATCGTTTGCCCGATCCACAAGAAAGGAGACCCCCTCAACTGCGCCAATTATAGAGACATCAGTTTCCTCAACATCGCATATAAGATCTTTTCTGCAATATTGTGTGAACGCCTGTAAATTTTTATCAACAGCCTGATTGGACCCTTTCAGTGTGGTTTCAGGCCAGGAAAGTCCACCATCGATCAAATCTTCACCCTCCAGCAGATCCTGGAGAAAACCCAAGAATTCCAAATCGATACTCACCACCTCTTTATCGACTTTAAGGCCGCCTATGACAGCATCTATAGAGAAGAGCTTTATGGAGCCATGTCTAGTTTTGACATCCCTGCCAAACTTGTTAGTCTGTGCAGGCTGACGATGGAGAACGCTCGCTGCTCCATCAAGGTCGGCAATGACCTCACCGAGACCTTTGAAGTCAAAAAAGGTTTGAGACAAGGTGACGCGCTGTCATGTGACTTCTTTAATATTGTACTTGAACGGATTGTGCGGAACTCACAAGCCAACACCGGAGGCACAATCTATTACAAGTTTGTACAACTGCTTGCATACACCGACGATATAGACATTATCGGAAGAACTCAGCGGGCTGTCACCGGTGCGTTTGCAAGCACCGCATTGAGGTGGAAGCGGCCAAAATGGGTTTAGCGATAAACGAGGGCAAAACCAAGTATATGCTGTCAATAAGAAGGGAAAACCAACACCGACGAATTGGACAAAACGTCACAGTGGCCAGCTATAACTTCGAGTAAGTAAGTAAGGGACTTTGTCTACCTTGGCTCTGCTATAAATTCTACAAACAAAATCAGTGCAGAAATCAATCGAAGAATAACTCTTGCCAATCGCTGTTTTTTTGGGCTTATAAGGCAATTCAACAGTAAAGCCCTATCTCGAACAACTAAGGAGAGTCTATGTAAGACCTTGATCATCCCAGTCCTGCTTTACGGCGCTGAAACATGGACTTTATTAATAGAGGATGAAGATATCCTTGGTCGCTTCGAGAGAAAAATTCTTCGTAAGATTTTCGGTTCCGTTTGCGTTGACGGGTTTTGGACGAGAAGATTCAATCACGAACTATACGAGCTGTACAGCGACATCGACATAGTCAAAAAAACTCCGTATTGGTCGTCTGAGATGGCTAGGACATGTAGAGCAAATGGACACCAACGCTCCGGCCCGCAGAGTCTTCGAATCTAACCCCGAGGGACGACGCAGTAGAGGGAATCATCGCCGTAGGTGGCGCGCACAAGTTCAAGGGGACCTCGACCAACTTGGAGTGCGCATCTGGAGGCAACTAGCTAAAGACCGAGCTAAATGGAGAGGCTTCTTGGTTGAGGCCCAGGTTCACCCCGAACTGTAGCGCCACCTAAGTAAGTAAGTAAATCATTCCTAGATATTTTGCCTCGTTTGCGTACGGTATTTGCACCGAGTTAATGGATATAGGTAAGTTGTTTATCTTTCTTAAAGTAAAATTGACATGCGTTGATTTTGTCTCATTGGGGACTATTCGCCAGGTTTTTGTCCATTCGCATACTTTGTTCAAAGCTCGTTGGAGTTTTCCCGTTGATGATTCGACTGACTCATCCATTACGTTGCTACAACGGTCCCCTAATCTTGTGGTATATCTCTTGTGTAGAGCAGGAACAGGATTGGACCGAGAACACTTCCTTGTGGAACACCGGCGTAGATTTCTTTGAAATCCGAATATTCACACCCGTGTTTAACACGGAAAAGTCTGTTTTCAAGATAAGATTCCAATATTTTGTACAACTTTTCCGGTAATATTACCCTTAGCTTATACGTTAGGCATTCGTGCCAAACCTTGTCGAAGGCTTGCGATACGTCGGGAAAAGCGCTAGAGCATATTTTTTTTCCTTCTAGAGCATTTTCAATTTCGTTCGTTATTCGATACACCTGATCGATTGTGGAATGTTTGACCAGAAAGCCGAATTAATGATCCGGGATCAAGTGTCTTTCTTCAATTACTGGTTGCAATCGTTTCAGCAGAAGTTTCTCGAAGACCTTAGATATTATTGGCAGAAGTGAAATGTGTCTATATGATTTCTTGTCATTTGCACATTTTCCCGGTTTCGGAACCATAATAACTTCGGCGACTTTCCATTGCCTTGGGCCATATAATAGTCTTAAAGAAGCATTTATAATGTAGAGCAACTTAACCAGCACTTTTTTCGGTAGCTCTTTCAAAATTTCGCCAGTGATTAAATCATTTCCCGGAGCCTTATTATTTTTCAATTTTTTTTATTTTCATTCGAAGTTCGGACAGGGATACGGTTTTTACTTTAAAGTTGTCGGGTGCCGTATTATCATTCGGATCTTCGATCAACGGTTGTCCATCGAACGGCTTGAACGTTTCCTCTAAGTGATCAGCAAATAAATCTGCTTTCTCTTTGTCTTCTTTTGCCCATTCCCCCTTAGCTTTCCTTATTGGCGGCGAGTGCATTACAGGTTTCCTTATGGACTTCAAGGCTTCTGAAGTAATGAGGTGTATGCTTTGACTTCCTGATTCACAATGAGGTTTTATTAGAAATGTCACTTATAACTAGGTATAATACAATGACAGTTGTACAGTCATAACAAAGCTTATTGGTACATTAACATTAGAAATTCAATTGAAGGCTGAGGTTACAACATCTCCTCCACCACCAAGACAACAGTATGTACGTAATCCAACATCCCTTTTGAAACCGCACCTTCTTCTGACTGAGACGTTCGGATCTCCTAAATCCAATTGGGGGTACTGGTTCTACTTGGCTAGCGGTGGAAGCATCCTGATTCTCAACAATCTCCGACTGTCCTTTTCGCTCCCTTAGCACTTGGTCCTGATTACCCTTATCGGCATCATCTTGAGTCTCCTCATCGATTTGGCTGAAAGTAGACGAAAATTCGTTATGCCCAAACGTCGGACCTACCACTGGATCGAAATTAGGCTCAGGTTCTGAGCTAGCTGTGAACGTGAAATCAGTTCCCTGTTGGTATTTTACCAACCGAAGCTGGTTCTGATGACGTCTTATGTACCCTTCCTCCGTCTGGATACCATACATGTTACTACCCAAAATTCGCACAATTACTCCTTTAGACCATTTCCTTGACTTCTTGTACTGGCGCGCTAATACCTTTTGCTTGAGTTGATATTTGGGTTTTTGTCTTGAAAAAGACATTTGTTGCTCTGGCAAGAAGCATGACAGTAGATTCCTGTGTTGACGTCCATGCAAAAGCTCTGCAGGAGACTTTTGCGAGATCGCATTCGGAGTTGATCTATACGCCGATAAAAACAAATTGACTGCCGCTTCCGAATCCCTTCTCTCCGCCATAATTTTCTTAAAAGCTTCCTTGAAAGTTTGCACGAACCTTTCTGCTTGACCGTTAGACGCAGGATGAAATGCTGTTCTCCAATGTTGGATTGAGTGATGGTTACAAAATTCCTCAAAAATCTGTGCGGTGAACTGCGTACTGTTGTCTGTCACAATCTTTTTCGGCAAGCCCTCGATGGCAAAAATTGTCTGCAACGCCTTGATCGTGGACTCTGCTGACACCGCACCCATAGACACCACAAAAGGAAACTTTGACAATGCATCCACGCAAATCAGCCACATTTTGTTGAAGAATGGACCAGCGAAATCCAAATGGATTCTTTCCCAAGCCTCTTCCGGTGGAGGCCAGTTGACGTATTCTCTTTTTGAATCAGCGGCTGCTGATTGGCAAATTTTACACCCGGCTGCTAACTTTTCGATCTCCTTGTCCATTCCGGGGAACCAAAGGTAACGCCGTGATAGCTGCTTCATTCTGGAACAGCCCCAATGCCCCTCGTGAACATATGTAAGTGCTCTGGACGCAAATGCTATAGGCCTCTCTGACCCGTCTAGATAACGGTGGGAAATAATCGCTCCGATGCCATAGCTGGAGGCATCCGTTGCCAGAATGATTGGTAACGATTCGTCGAAATGGGCTAGGCGAGTCGCTTTGAGGATACTCCCCTTTAAACTTTCGAAAGCAGCCTGCTGCTGGCGAGACCAAACAAATTTAGCACCTTTTGCACGGAGTGCATTCAAGGGACCTGCGACCTGCGAGAAATTCGGGATAAACTGGTCATAGTAGTTTAATTTACCTATAACTGCTTCCAGCTCTTTTACATTGGAGGGTTGCGGTAAGTTTCGAAGAGCTTCCAAATGCTTTTCCGATGGACGATTGACTTTAGCGGAAAGTGTGTGGCCCAGATATTCGAGCTCTCGAGCGACAAACGTACATTTTCGCTTATTACATCGAAATCATTGTACTTCCAAACGCTTCAGTACCTCTTCCAAAATTCGCAGATGCTCGTCCTCGGTTGCCCCCGCGATGACTATATCGTCGATATAGATGCCTACAGGAAGATCCGCAAACAGTTGCTCCATAACACCTTGAAATTCTCCCGGTGCGCTGCTTATGCCGTACGGTAACCGATTGAACCGTAAAAGACCAAAGGGAGTATTTATTACTACATACTCCTTAGATGCCTCGTCCAAGCCAATCTGCAGATAGGCCTCCGACAGATCGATTTTCGTGAATACCCTACCTCCACGAAGTTTGTGAAATAGGTCCCGGGGTCGAGGAAGCGGATGACGGTTCGAAATCAGCTGTGGATTCACAGTAGTTTTGAAATCCCCACAAATTCGGATTCCTCCATTTGGCTTCTGAACAATAACTACTGGAGCTGCCCACTGCGTCCGCTGTACCCAAGACAGGATTCCCTCTGACACCAGCCGGTCGATTTCATTTTTGGTTTAATTCAAAAGCGCATACGAAATTTGTCGATGACGAATGAATTTCGGCACGGCACCCTCCTTAAGTGCCAGATGGGCTTTGAAGTTTTTGCATTTGCCCAAACCATCTGAAAAAATCTCTGAGTATGTGTCACATAACTTCTCAATGCTGTGGAGGAGAGGAACATTTGAACTATTTTGTAAAATTGAGTGTTCAACCTTTAAGCTGAGAGCTTTGAACCAGTCTAGACCTAAAATATTTGCACCTGAACTGTTGACTACGAGCAAATTTACTTGGTGTGTCTCATTTCTGTGGGTAACTTCCACTTCCAGTTCACCTCTTAACTCCAGTGGCATTCCGCCATATGCTTGCAGACCTTTAGTTGTTGGAAAACATTTCGGTTGCCCCAGTTGATGGAATGCTTCTAGACCAACTAAAGAACAAGACGCCCCAGTGTCGACTTGAAACCGCATTGGGCACCCATTCACAGCAACATCCAACATTATCCACTGCTTGGACTCCGCTTTTACCAGCGAACATACATGCGACTGAACCATCTCACTAAAATGAATTTGTTCTGCCAAATTAGCTGCACATTTACCTCGTGAGTTATTCCTCCCCATGCGATGAGTACTTTTGCTCTTGTGTCGGCGTCTGCTTCCTCGTGGTGAATTGGTGGAAGTCTCATCATCTACACTCCTCATACAAACAGCTGCTATATGACCTACCTTATTGCACCTATTGCAAACTGTTTTGTAATGACGACAATCTCTTCTGCTGTGGTGTACAAAACAGCCTGGGCAAGATTTCCGTACCGATTGTGATTCCGAATGAAAACCCCCGTGACCCCTGGTCATCGGCAGGTGATTTACCTCTAGCTCGTTATCATTCTCTTTGATTGTAGAGAAGGTCTTTAGCGTGGTCTCATATGCACTTGCAATGTCCAACACGTCTTGCAAAAAAGGGTCAGTCTTCTGGAGTGCTTGCGAACGAACGTTGTCATGCGGCGTATATAGAACAATGATGTCGCGAATCATGCTATCGACGTAAGAGTTACCACACGACGCCTCGGGGCACGTAAAGAGACAGTTGCGTGCCACTCCTCTTAGGTCGGCAACCCATGCTGCATATGATTGACCTGGCTTCATCGTCGTTTTATGGAACTGGTATCTGGCTGCAAGAACGTGTATTTTAGAGATGAAGTGCTCGCTTAGCTTACCCGTTAGATCTTTAAAAGTCTTGGAAGCCACATCGTCTACACCATATAGCTTCTGAAGTGTCTCGAAATTTTCTGCACCGATCCAGGACAGAAAAAATGCGCGTTTTTGCTTTTCGTCTGAGACGCCACATGCTTCAAAATGCTGCTCCATTTGCTTCAAGTAGGTCTTCCAATTGTCTTCTCTTTTGTATGCAGGAAATGGCTGGACGACTGACATGTTCGAGCTCGCTGAACTCCGCGTGTTTGCCTTCATCCACTTTTTCTGATCCGCCAAAACTCCTGCCATCCAATCACGCTGTGATTTGAGAATGCCCTCCAACGTGGCTTTGTCCATAGCTATCGCGTTCTAATGATTTATTTCTGCGAGAAATAAATTTGCGCTTTGGGTTCGAACAACATTTAAAAAAAAAAATCCTCGTCGCCAATTGAAGTAATGAGGTGTACGCTTTGACTTCCTAATTCACAATGAAGTTTTATTAGAAATGTCACTTATAACTAGGTATAATACAATGACAGTTGTACAGTCATAACAAAGCTTATTGGTACACTAACATTAGACATTCAATTGAAGGCTGAGGTTACAACAGCTTCCATAGAGAGTAGTTCGAATACTTATCAGCGGTCAGACCTTCGAGGTAAGTAGATGTCTCGTGATTTTTTAGGTCCTGCAGCACATTTTTTAGCCTGTTACAAAGGTGGTTCAGATAAGTTTTATCCGGTGGCGCACGGGATTGTTGCCATCTCTTGCGTGCTCTCCTCTTTTCTCGTATTGGGTCTTCGATTTCAGGCTGGTATTTGACTTTATTGTTCCGTACTTCTGTCTTCCGCAAAGGAGTGTTTTTCCAAGCTGAGCTCTGAATGGCTCCGACGAGTTTGTCGATTTCTTCTTCTATTTCAAACGGTGTCTTTAGCGGTACATTTAAAGCAACATTTTCCTTGCAGTATCTTCTGCAAAAAAGTTTACCCCACGTTACACGCTGGCTTTGTAAAATAATCTGCCTTTTTTTGAACTGCATCTTGATCCCCAGAAAGTGTGTTTCGCGTTAAAGTCACCACCTAAGACAAAATTAGGTCCGAGTGAGACAAAGAGACGAACGAGGTCGTCTTCTACTAGCTTTTATCCCGGAGGGAAGTAACTAGATCCGATGGTGTAGTCTTAGTGGTTAATTTTTACGGAGACTGAGCTTATTTGCATAAAATCAAATTCTATTTTTATATTTTCGGTGTGCTTAATACAGTCTTTGATGTAAAGAGAGGATCCGCCTCTCGCATTTTCCGAAGGATGATTCGCATGGTAATCACTGTAACCTTTTATTTTGGGCCTAAGTCCCTTTTTCAAGTGCGTTTCCGATACCAAACATATATCAATATTATATTTTCGTAGAAACACTTCTAACTCGTCGATTTTTTTTCAGAAGCCCGTTTGCATTCCACGTTAGTATCTGTTTCATATTCATGTTTTTTTGATCGTTTTGCGAGGTTTGAACTCCAGCTTGCCCAATTTGTCAAGTATAATTTTATTAACCTTGGTTTTCTTCTCAAATTTTAGGAAATAGAGGAACCGCGTATCGACCCGCTTTCAGATGTCATGCTGTATCACCAAATGTGCTTTCTTTTTCTAGCTTTGCATTGAAGTCCCCCTGGACAATTTTAACGTCACGGCTGTGGCATTGCATTTTATCCATGAACTCATAAAAGTCGCTTTTATAGCCATCGTAGCTCCCATCTGTGGAAGCGTGACCGCATATCAGGCCAATGTTGGTGAAATAAATTGGATGCGGATTGTCATAATGTGCTGGTATACATGCCAGAAACTCAAGATGTGTTGCCTCAGTCTGTGTCCTATTTCGAATCTGGACACGAGTGTAAGCTGCCTCGCGTATTCATTCTTCTTTTGCCCGACCCATCCCATCGCAGTGTAAGGCATTCGCATGTCATTATGCTGCATGCGGTTTGTAGAGAGACCTAACATTCCACGTGCAAACAAAGTCATTGACTTTTTCTTTTACCAGGGTTTTTTCTTGAAATGGTAACTCTGACACCATAACCCGAAACCTGGATGGCCA
Source organism: Brachypalpus laphriformis (assembly GCA_945910035.1). Classification (NCBI taxonomy): domain Eukaryota; kingdom Metazoa; phylum Arthropoda; class Insecta; order Diptera; family Syrphidae; genus Brachypalpus; species Brachypalpus laphriformis. Next base: position 46,309,502 of record OX246756.1, read on the forward strand.
GGTTTTTTGTTTGAAATCCCTAGCAGCATGGACCCGATACACCGATGCCAGTACACGGGGTGATATGAGCGCTGGTTCTAAAGTAAGGACCTCATCACAAAATTAGTTATTGCGCTTCCAGCTCAATCTACATACATTTGGAGCAATATAATATGCGTTAGTGTTTTTTTATATACAAGTACGTACTCGTATCCCTCATAACTCTGAATCTCAAGATCCTCGAATACAATTTAAACCAGCCTTTTCCCCGTGGAGTGCTAAACCCAATTTACAGAATTGACAATCTTAAGGGAGATGTTCATTCACAGAATCTATAGACTCTTATAAGTGTATGGGAAGGATCCTTGTGGCCACTTCGTTCCACTAAACCCCAATTTTACATTAAGTCCCATCACCAACATTCAACTAGAAATACTCGAAAAGGCAAACATTGCATGCCAATGCTAATTTATTCTCCTCGCCCTGTTAACTGCTCCTGTAATTCCTGATTCCAATGCAGTGATCCCGCAAAATTATAGAATTCAATTTGTAACCACTCATCCTGGGTGTACAAATCTCCAGAGTGGATAAAAAATACCCCACCTTTAGTGCTCTTGGCCCCAAATCAATTTGCCATTCGGTATACGATTCTGTGTCCGCACCAGCAGCAGTGCCAGTTGCAGGGCACTGCAGTAGTTAAAGGACTCGGCACAGACTCCGGTCCGGTGTGATGCATTCCATAGATTTCCACAGAGATTTGTCGGACCGACATAGCGCACACGAATGGCATTCAGAATTCCTCGAACTAAACTCTGTTGGCTTTGGTGGCCTTATCAATTCCGAGTTGCCCCCCCAACTCTCCACTTCGCTCTGCTGCTGCTGCATTTTTCATTTTCCATGAGTTTGTAAATTTTCCAGATATTAGCATGGAGACAGCTCCCATCGGAACGATCCCACAATAAATTTCAATTCATTGCAAATGTCCTGTCGTTCAGTGTATGTGTGTGTATGTTTGCTTAATCAAATTTACATGTAAACCCTAAATCGCTCCGTTATAACCCGTAAAAACCTCTCGACACAGGGAGCACATCACCAACACAACAACAATGGCGAAGGACGAAATTCTTTCTTGAATGATTGCATAAGGACGATGTAAGGTTGGGACGGTTACAATGTTGGACGTGAACAGAGATGATGAACTACGAACGAGACGAGGCACTGTCCGGGATACACGCCATCCAGCTCTGGCTAAGAAGGATATGCAAGTCCTTTTTATGCAAAATAATAAATCACATTATTAAGTTTTCCCGTCTGATGTGAGAGGGTGGGACAACGGACGACACTGTGAGTGCGCATTGTGTTTTACACGTTGCGGTACCTCATTTGTTTTGATCCTTGGGAATTCTGAAAGAAAAATACATCAAACAAAATACCCCCTCATCTCAAGTGTGTGTGCGTTGTTTCTGTGAGTACCATTGTCAGTCGATGTGGTGGTGGCGGGTTTCATGTGCGAATGGGTGAAAGTGGTGGTGTCCCATCATTGTACTGCAATGCCAGGACATCCGCACAGAGAATCCATGCTGTCAAATAAATTTGTGGCAATTTGTTTGGCTCTACAGCTGCTGGATAACAGATGCAGTTGTGAAGCAGGAAAGGAGTGAGCCTTGCAGCAGATGTCATGCAGTTGACCAGTGTGGTAGGATACTTTTTCGGGTTTTATTCATGAAAAATGAGCAAATTGTCTGTCGTTTTTGGGGAACAATGACCAGTGCCCCCATGGGGTACTGATGAATTCTTTAAGACAACTGACATGGTATTTAACTCATGAATCTCATGCTGTTTGCGGTGTAGACGAACAGACTGAGTGATCATGCTGGGATGGATGATTTGTGTTTCTGGTAATCAAAGCTAGGTATTTGCCACTGGAGGGCTACAAGCATGCACATTTTTCCCGAGAAAATTCTGTTGTAATGCAAAACGTTAGACCCAACCGAAGGAAAAGGCGAATAACCCGAACTGCAGAACGGAGTAATCGTTTCATACAAAGAATCGCATGAAAGAACACCTGTCGAGTTAACATACATTTGGAGTCTCCTGGAGTAGAGGGATCAGCGATCAGGGAAAATAAATGTGAGTCTTCCCTTTTTCATTGATATCCTGATTTTTAGGTATCCAGTAAGACGATACACATTTGAAGATACCGAACAGTTCCAAACTAGTCTGGTCCCCAATAATAGGAATTAAGAAATTTTAGAGCTACCCGTGAGCTTAAGAAAATGTTTTTTCTATGATCTCCAGGGTTGGGTCTTACTCATAATCTGGCGCAGAACTCTTTCTATCGCGTATAATCCAGTCTTCAAAATAGAGCTTGGGGTATCCGAGAAAGACTAATATTTTAAGGTTGCCAACTTCACACCCCATTTCAAATCAGTTCGTCTACTTCACATATTGTGAGCTGGTGCGGAAAGAGGTTCCGCTCTCCCAAACACTCTGTCTTAGCAAAATGACTTCAAATCTATATTTTTAACAGAAAAGGACGAATTTTGTGAGAGGCTGTTCAATATATTCTAGAATTTCTTGGCCTTCGCGGTTGATAGTAGATGCTAGTGGTGAGGGCATGGCCTATAGTAAGCCACAGGAATTATTCCTAAATTCTATTTCGTCAGTGACCTTTATTAATCTTGGTTTGGCGAGTACCTTTCACCTTGGACGTTGCTATAGGAACTGTAAAAAGTTAAGTGTTGGCTTCAGGGACTTGTCGGTAGTCCACAGAAAGATACCAGCAGATCTTCCGATTTCAAACCACTTCATAACTGAGGCAAACCATATGCTGGTGTTGTTGCGTTTGTGTGATCCAGGTGTAGTCCTATCTCTTTTACCCGATAGCAGTGGAACGTTCATGGATATTACTTTCTTGATGGGCTTCAAATGATCTCTTCTTACTTCTTCTTCTTCTGTGCTAGCTGTGCTGGTCGTGTTCGTGATGTGTTTTCTTGGAAATAAACGCTTCACGGATTTTCAACTTGTCATTCGATCAAGATTTGATACACCTACTTCTAATCGAAGCATCTACATCTCAGCTACCGTTATATTACCCTCATACGTTTACCTTTGAATGGTAAACAACTAATAAAGTCCTCATATGAGCAGCATCTCCCAAAAGGTATTGGTCTGCTAAACAGCGAGAAAGAGTCACTGCAACCGAACAACCTGCAGCTCTGTTAGTAAGTCCTACTTCCACCTCCTCGTGTGTGCCATCTGAGAATTTCTCTGGGAATTACAAACGGAAGAGGACAAATGGCAAGCCTCCTGCACCACAAAACAGGAGAGGTTTCGATTGGTCTATGGCCCATTGAGCCGCAACCGTAAACAAATACTCAGTTGCCCCGAAACGAATAACGGACAGCCTCGAATACGGGCGGATACTTTGTTGACGACCTTCAGACATCGTACATGGACAACGGTCGATTTATGCAAAGTTAAAAACCTTCTCGACTGACTCCAGGAAGGGCCTCAAACCGTCAGATTCTCTCAATTAAAGCGTGACTTCATGGGATATAATACAGCCGTCTTGGGGCTGAGTGCAATAAGGTGGTGCGATACTGTCATGCTTTACTCTGGTAGACCAACTGGGAACAGGCGGAGGCCAGGAGTTGGACTGATGCTAACTCCAGCAACACGAAACAGCCTCTTATCCTGGCAACCTTATAATGACCGGATTTTGAAGGCTCGATTCCAGAGTAGAGTAGGAGAAATTACCATCATACATCCGATCGGAAACGCCACTGAGGATGATAAGGACTATACTCATTTAGGCTCCGTCTACAACCAAACGCCTAATGGTGACATCGTAATGGTGATGGCGGATTTCAAGTCAAAGGTTAGAAGCGTTAATACTTTGCTTAAGTACCTGATGGGAATTCACCGTCTTAGTGAACGGAATGACAACGGAGCGCCTAGTCATTGGAGGCAAGCTGTTTAAGCATAACACCTGCCACAAAATCAGTTTGGTCTCAACTGACAGGCAGCGAACATCCAACCAGATCGATCACATTGTGATCAGTCGCCGCTTCAGAAATTGTCTTCCTTTTAACGGAAAAAATGTCTACCAGATCGACCGCATACCGATAGAACTCGTCCAGCAATTTATTGCAGATGTAAAAGCTGTCAAAAGAGCAGACTCGGACCATTCACAAGTTGCAGTCAAGGTACGAATGCGGATATGTAAGTCAGGGTGAAGTTAGCAAGGTAAAGAAGCTTGACGTCGAGCAGCCACAATCGCAAGAGACCACTATTGCATTCGCCGATCGAGTAACCCTCAATCAGTAAAGAAGCCCTATGCCACCAGCAGCAAGTACAGATAACCAATGACAACGCTGCCATTAAAGATGTTGCTTCTGCTCCTGTGCTGGTTATCTCCCGACCACCACAAAGAAATTCATGGTTTGATAAAGAATACTGGCGAGCTCATGCAACTGAATAAGAAGAACGAGAACTGCTCGAGATCTCTAAGAGCAGGAGAGAAGGTAAGAGCATTGACTTCTAAAATGGCACGAGATGCGCTCGAGGGCTAGAGAGATTCAAGTGCAGGAGTGATGTTAGAAAATGTTATCAAAAGGTAAAAAGACCTTAAAAATAGAACAGAGGCCTACAGACACTAAAATTGATACCTAGTGGCAGATTAGCACTTGGAAGAGATGAGAATATGGAAGGAACACTTCTGCAGACTGTTAAACGGCGATGCTGATCAACCAGTAATCCAGTAATAATGCTGATCAATATTCTACTGTCAGGTACTCGACCTTGACGAGATGAGATATCGCAATACCCTTATAGAATAGAATGGAACCTCAGGATCGTTTTCCCATTCATCAAAAAGGCAGACCTCTTAACTTTGTCCATTAACATGGGTGAAGCTTCCTAAATATCGTCTACAAGATCTTATCTGTTGTTTTGTGTGAAACTCTAAGACTAGTCACCAACCTGGTTGGTCCATATCAGCACGGGTCACGGATCACGAAAATCCACCACCGAGCAAATATTGAAACTCCTGCAGATCCTGGAGAAGGCTCAGGAGCTTATGATCGATGTCCAATTCATCCATGTCGATTTCAAGGCTGCCTATGACATCGTTTATAGAGACGAATTATACAAAACAAAGTTTATCATGTCAGTTGAATGGCAGTCTTCACCATGAGAATGTCATAACTTTGAGGTAGTTAGGGACTTTGTCCAGAACACAGAGTGATGTACAGTTCTGATGGAATGCCGAAATTACAGAAGAGCTAGGAACATCCTAGAAAGGGCAATGGCCGACCAAGTGACCCCAGGAAGCCTGATCTTATTTATGCTGTGAGACCGCAAACAAAGGTATCACTAGTATGATACAGCAACTGTGCTTAGAGGAACGAGCAAGGAAAATGAAAGGAACGAAGACCCTGCCAACTCTGGCAGCTAGAAAAGAAGTGACGAAACGTCAAACCTGACCCTGCGAAGGAATGCATTGACTGGCGATACTGCGGGGAATAACGGAACAGAGAAATTGAAAGGGTTTCTTAGCACGCTACGGTGCAGGAGTATGGAGTCGGTCATAACTAGTAGCATGGGCTAAAAGTATCCATGAATGATTTTTATCCCTACCTGCGCATGAAAAAAAGGTCTGTGCATGCAATACCAGATGCAAGAAGTTATGCAGAGACTACGTATAAAAAAAACCACAGGATTAAAGTTACGTTGACAGATCTGACCTGCACTTCAGTCAAAGAACCAAGAAGGCTTTATTAGAAGACCCATCGTGCTCTACTGCACAATGTAAATCAGCAGCATCCTTCAAACTGTCAGTTGATCCCTTTGTCATACAACCATCCACTTAAATATTCACGCTCTGCTTACTTAATCCCAAGTTATTAATTGCACCTGCAGCTGTACCCACTGAGCCTATCTTCTAGCTCGCACAAATCCCCCTGAGCAGCTTCCTGCGAGTGGCGCAATTCATTTATTTCCTACAATTGGCACTCCGATTAAGATCTCGAGCCGCGTATACTCATCCCATTTCGACTGCTTTCATCTGTGCTCAACCCTTCCAAGTCCTTCTCTATTCTCCGTCAACAGCGTTCACAAATAGAAAACATAGTTGCAAGCAAAACAGATGGGGAGTGGAACTTGTAAAAAAATCCAGATCTCCAAGTTGAATTAAGAATACCCCGTTCCGTCTGTCACTCTACAGTATTTACCTTCGTCATTCATCCATCCGTCCAACCATCGGATAGTTTCTCCCCAACCAACACGCTCGCCGAAGCACTATTTTCACAGCGAAATCATCTTCAGTTTCCTTTTCATTCTGATGCCGTTGTCGTTGTTGCTGTGTTGGGTCCTTTTATTTTGCTTCTTACTACCACCCAGCCTCCTCAGTTCATGTTTACCATTTAAATTGGATTTTTAATTAGTTTGAATGTGTTGACATTTTCAGTCTCTCGATGGATAAGAGCAAAATCCGAAGGAAGGATATTTGTTTTGGATGAAGAAAAGCATACACACAACAAAAAAAAGAAAAGGATTAAAAGCGTACACCGTTTTAGAAGGATATAAGTAGTCTTATGGAGAGGAATCGTCAAGGATTCAGGACACTTTTTCCTCTGCTCCCGTCTTATAATTTAATTTGTCGTCACGAATCTCTTCAACCGAATAAATCAAAAGAATGGCAAAGGACCTCGACTACTACCACTCCTCCTCCCGGTGGTGATGGAACATAAAAATAACATCTTAATGCTGTAACTAGCAAATAACCTCAGGAAATGTCCTTTGTATCCTTACTTCACTAGTCCACCAGAACCAAAACAAAAAAAAAAAAAAGTCCAGAACAAAGGAAAATCCTTAGAAAAGCTGGAAATGGAGAGAAAAAGAAATCTCTTCACTCCGAAACTGTAGTTTCTGTTCGAAATCCATTGTTAACTGCTTCGAGGATTTCCTCCTTTTTTGCGTTCACCCATTCAGAGATATTCAGAGATTTATCGGGCTCTCTGTGGGGGGAGTAAATGGGAGAACTACCATGAAGTAGCTAATTAAATTTGGTTACATCGCTTCGAGGGTGCATTAGATTGTTCGGGGGTGGGGTTGTTTTTTTTTTCCTAGGGGCAGCCTTTCGTTGTTTTTCATTTCAATCGATTGGAACTAATTAAGGACTTTCTGTGTGTCTTTGTTTCTCACTCTGGTGCTGGATTTTCTATGCTTTGTCTGCTGTTGGTTAGCCCCGAGATATTCATTGTGATTATACAGTCAATTCTATTACGGAGCATAAATTCTGCCCGCGGCGGCGGCTATGACACTGGAAGGGGATTCCTTTTTTGGTTTAGAATTTGTGAATTGAAAGCGAAGGAATTTTTGCAAGAACAAGAGGTTGCTTGATGTTGTGATGTTGGAGGACATCATCGTGGGTAATTGGCGGATTTTTCGCCAAAGATGGGGGTGAAGATCATCGTTTTGAAACCTAAGAGGGCATCAAAATTAAATAAAGAAAAGTTTGTGTTTTCTGTCGTAGCTTGTGTTTCAGTAACTTGAAGATTAATTTTCCTTCATATACTCGTACATATAGGTATATAGGAATCTATGGGTTTGTGGGACTGGAGTTGGCTGATTTTTCGGCAGTACGACCAAATTCTCCTGCGCCCTGGACATGGTTAATGTCTTCCAGATGGAAGCTTTTGCCATACTCGCAGTTACTAACTGGAAGATTGAGGAGAGATGACATTGTAGAAGTATCAGCACTTGTTTGACAACCAGACAGCTCGTAGGATGCATGAAACTCCTACAAATCACTCAAAGATTGTTCCAAAATGTAACAGCAGATTAAGCAAGCATTTCCAATTATGTGAACGCCTAAAACCGATCGTCAACAACCTGATAGATCCTTATCAGTGCGGTTTCAGGCCAGGTAAGTCCACCATTGACCAAATATTCACACTACGGCAGATCTTGAAAAAAACCCATGAATATAAAATCGATACACACCACATCTTCATCGATTTCAAAGTTGCCTATGATAGCGTGTATAGAGACGAGGTATACAGAACCATGTCTAGTCGTGGCATCCTTGCCAAGCTTGTCCGTTTGTGCAGACTGACGATGGAGAATTCTCGCTGCTCCATCAAAGTCGGTAAGAACATCACCGAACCGTTCGATGTCAGGAAAGGTCTTAGACAAGGCGACGCGCTATCATACGATCTCTTTAACATAGTAGTTGGGAGAATTGTACGAAACTCACAAACCAACACCGGTACAACTACTTGCTTGTGCCGATGACATTGACATAATCGGAGGAACTCAGCGGGCAGTCAATGGGGCATTTACGAGTATTGAGATCGAGGCAGCAAAGATAGGTCTAGCGGTCAATGAAAGCAAAACAAAATATATGCTGTCTACAAAAAACGACACCCAACATCGGAGTCTTGGACAGAATGCCACAATAGACAGATATAATTTTGAGGTAGTAACGGATTTTGTCTACCTAGGCTCTATGGTGAACTCCGCAAATGACATCAGTAGGGAGATCACACGAAGAATTACTCTTGCACAATCGTTGTTTCTATGGGCTAAGAAGGCAATTGAGTAGCAAAGCCCTATCTCGAACTCCTAAGGTAACTCTTTATAAGACACTAATCAGCACAGTCCTGTTGTATAGCGCAGAGGCATGGGCTTTGGCAAAACCGGATGAGGATGTGCTTGGTTATTTTGAGAGAAAAGTTCTTCGAGCGATCTTTGGTCCCGTCTGCATAGACGGTGAGTGGAGGAGAAGGTTCAATGCCGAACTATACGGCCTATACAAAGACATTGACTTAGCCAGAAGAGCTCATATACAGCGACTAAGATGGCTGCGTCATGTAGAGCGGATGGAGCCCAACATTCCAGCAAAGAAAGTCTTCGAATCCATACCGGATGGACGGCATAGTAGAGGACGATCTCGGGGTAGGTGGCGCAAACAAGTGGTGGGGGATCTAAACCAACTTGGCGTGTGAAACTGGAGGTAGCTGGCTCATAACCGTGCTGGCTGGAGAGGTTTGTTGGTTGAGGCCCAGGTCCACCCCGGACCGTAGTGCCATCTAAGTAAGTAAGTAAGTGTTATGGGAAACCAATGAATCCAATTCCTTACCCAGGTCGAAATTTTACATTTCATTAAGAGTATGCAGATATTTGACTAGATGCTCTTCTTACTGGGGTCTTAAGCACAATGGCCTGTTCTGTGCATAAGTGATTTGCGATGAGCCAATCTTCTTCCCCCTTGTTCATTTCATTCATTTATTTAAATCATCTATGAGCATCACACAGAGAGACTGATTGATAGGGCAATAAGGGAACCCAAATCCTAGCCTTCAAGGTGACCCAGCAATAAATTTAAACTGAAAGCAACAGCCACCTGGTTTGATGGTCTACCAGAGGAAATTCTCAAATGCGGAGATCATGTCTTGGTAAAGTACATGTATGAATACGTTAACCGAGTACGGGTGGGGGAAAGTATACTCGATGACTATTGCAAATTCTTTAAGAAAATTGATACTTTGCCTTGCAAGAACTACTGAGTCATACATCTTTATATGTAAAGATGCATCTGAAGCCTTTCTGTAACGTATCAATCAGTACATACGATATCGTCTTCTAGCTCCAACAGATGCAGGATGGATTGAACATTCACACTGAGGCAAACCATGAAACTTACTTATTTAGGTGGCGCTACAGTCCGGGGTGGACCTGGGCCTCAACCAATAAACCTCTCCAGCCAGCACGGTTACGAGCCAGCTGCCTCCAGTTGCGCACGCCAAGTTGGTTGAGGTCCCCCTCCACTTGTTTGCGCCACCTATCGGAAGGTCGTCTTCTACTGCGCCGTCTATAAGGGGTGGATTCGCAGACTTTCTTTGCGGGAACGTTGGGCTCCATCCACTTTTAATGACCCAGCCATCTTAGTCGCTGTATATGAACTCTTCTGGCTAAGTCGATATCCTTATCTAGGCCATATAGTTCGGCATTGTACCTTCTCCTCCACTCACCGTCTATGCAGGCGGGACGACAGATTGCTCGAAGAACTTTTCTCTCAAAATTACCATCCTCATTCGATTTTGACAAAGCCCATGCCTCTGCGCCATACAACAGGACTGGGATGATTAATGTCTTATAAAGAGTTACCTTAGGAGTTCGAGATAGGGCTTTGTTACTCAATTGTCTTCTTAGCCCATAGAAACAACGATTGTGCAAGAGTGATTCTTCGTCATTTGCGGAGCTCGCCATAGAGCCTAGGTAGATAAAATCCTTTGCTACCAAAAAAATGATATCCGTCTATTGTGGCGTTCTGTTCAAGACTCCAATGTTGGGTGTCGTTTTTTGTAGACAGCATATATTTTGTTTTGCTTTCATTGACCGCTAAACCCATCTTTGCTGCTTCGATCTCAATACTCGCAAACGCCCCACTGACGACCCGCTGAGTTCTTCCGATTATGTCAATGTCATCGGCATAAGCAAGTAGTTGCACAGAATTGTAAAAGATAGTACCTCCGGTGTTGGCTTGTGAGTTTCGTACAATTCTCTCAAGTACTATGTTAAAGAGATCGCATGATAATGCGTCATCTTGTCTAAGACCTTTCCTGACATCGAACGGTTCGCTGGTGTTTTGTCCGACTTTTATAGAGCAGCAAAATTTCTCCATCGTCATCCTGCACAAACGGTAAGGCTTGGCAGGGATGCTAAGACTAGACATGGCTCTGTATAACTCGCCTCTAAACACGCTATCATAGGCAACTTTGAAATCGACGAAGAGGTGGTGCGTATCGATTTTATATTCAGGGATTTTTTCCAAGATCTGCCGCAGTGTGAATATTTGGTCAATGGTGTACTTTCCCGGGCTGAAACCGTACTCATAAGACCCTATCACGTTTTTGACGACCGGCTTTAGGCGTTCACATAATACGGCAGACAGGATCTTATATGCGATGTTGAGGATACTTATACCTCTGTAGTTGGCTCAGTTCACAGGGTTTCCTTTATTCGAGGCAAATCATGAGAAGACCAATGAATTTCAAACTGGATACTAACCCACTGAAATCACATAACGCTGGAGTGTGCGTGGGTGAATTAAGACAGAAAGATCCTTCGTGCGGTATTTTTTTTTTTTTTTAGGTTGCGCCAGGGATGTGTAATCTTCATAGATACTAATAGCCCGAGTGCTACTAGCATGCACGATTCGCAAACCTGAGTAATCGATTTCAGGAATACGCCTACGTACTAAACACACACCCTACACACTTCAACAACTCTCCCCGCGTGACTGCCGTTAGATATTACTTCGCGGGGCTGGTTAGCAATTTATGCTGCACTTTCTGCTTCTCGACGTATTCTTTCTAGAATTCGAAGCTGCATTTGCACGTGCGGAATAAACGCGCAAATTTCCATCCATTTTTCCTCAGGTTGTACCATATGATCTATGAGGAATGGAGGACTAGGAAGTTCGTTTCTCCAGTTTTCAAATCGCCTACAGTAGAAGACTGCATGCTCCGTATCTTCCTCCTGGTCTAGACATTCTGGACACAACGGAGAGCTATCGTGTCCAAACCGGTAAAGATATTTGCGATAACCTCCATGGCCAGACAGGAACTGCGTGAGGTGGTAGGTGCAGTTCCCATGTGCTCGGTTTATCCAAATGTCGATGGTGGGGATTAATTTATAGGTCCATCTGCCTTTAACCGCATTATCCCATCGATCTTGCCACACAACTCTTGAAGCTGCTTTTTCTTCTTCTATAACTCTTCTTCTTTCGCTAGCCTCTTGATGGCTCGAGCCCCTCCGATTGTAGATTCTCTGCATCTCGTTCGCAAGGATGTCGATAGGAACCATTCCTGCTATGACAAAGGCTGCTTCGTCAGAGATAGTTCTTAAACCACTGAAGGTCCTTATAGCGCAGAGTCTGTAGGCTGATGTAAGTTTCCTTCTTGTTTCTTTGGTCGCGAGAGCCCCCGCCCAAACCGGAGCCGCATAAAGAAGAGCTGAGCTGATAACTCTGGATAGTAGGATCCTGCGGGCGTATGCAGGTCCTCCGGTGTTGGGCATTATCCTTGAGAGTGCTGCCTGAAGTCGTGACGCTTTTTAATCAACATGCTGTTTAAACCGCAGTCTATTGTCGAGCATTACTCCAAGGTATTTGAATGCTTCTTTGTATCTGATGATTTGGGTTCCAACCGATACATTCATATATTCCACAGATTTCCGACTTGAATATTCCCATATTCAACAGCTTTTCGACTTGTTATACGAACAGCTTCAGGTTTGTGGTCAGCTAATTCTAAACCGGCGGATCCTAGCCAGCTTTTGATTTGACTGATTGCCACATTTGTAGCTGATTCTACTTCACTGATTTGTTTTGCTACTGTAACAACAGCGATGTCGTCAGCAAATCCAATTATATTCACTTTAGGCGGCGTGGTAGTCGTAAAACTCCGTCGTACATTATGTTCCATAGTAATGGGCCCAGCACCGATCCTTGCGGGACCCCAGCTGTAACATCGTAGTACTTCACTCCTTCGTCGGTATCATACCTCAGTTTCCTGTTGGTAAAGTAGCTCGCCATTATCTGCAGCAAGTAAGATGGTGTATCCATCCTAGCAAGAGATCTTCTTATAGTGGGCCAGACTGCCGAATTAAACACGTTTTTGACATCTAGCTTCACTACTGCGCAGTATTCCTTGGTGCCGTATCGCCATCTTTCACCTTCAATTGCTTCCGCTGCTATATTAACTACAGCTTTAATGGCGTCAATTGTTGAGCGAGACTTTCGGAATCCGAATTGCTGGTTGGACAAAGCCCCTTTCTTCTCCGCTATTGTGAGCAATCTGTTGTGAATGATTCGCTCCAGGATCTTTCCCATTGTGTCCAGTAGGCATATCGGTCGATACGACGATGGGTCTCCTGGGGGTTTGTTTCCTTTTGGCAATAAAACGAGATGTTGCAGTTTCCATTGATTAGGGAAAATTTCTTCTTCTGGGCACTTCTGCATAGTTGTAATAAAGATGTCTGGCCTTTTTTGAACAGCGGCTTTCACTGCTTTGTTAGGGATGCCGTCAGGTCCGGGCGTCTTGTTATCACCTATCTTTCTGGTTGCGATTGTCAATTCCCCTGTTGTAATCACTGGAATTACGTCTGTAAAGTTTTCTCTGGTGATTGGACACATAGTAGATGCTCTCCTTGGAAAAAGATGTTCTACTATTGACTTCAGCATTATCGGGCATGTTATCTGCGAGGAGTTGCCGCCCTTAAGCTTTGTCATAACCATCCTATACGCCGTGCCCCAAGGGTCTACGTAAGCTTCATCGCAGAGCTGTCTGAAACATCTTGCTTTGCTCTCCTTGATAACTCTGCTTAACTGTTTTCGCGCCAGCTCAAAGGACGATAGGTACTCCTGAAAGTTGGGTGTGTTTCGCGATATTTGTACTTTGCGTCTTGTCCGTAGACACTCTGCTCTAAGTACCCTGATCTCGTCGTTCCACCAGTAGCAAGGCAGACGTCTTTTACTTGGGGCCCTCTTGGGCATTGATGCATCGCACGCCATGTTGATGAACTGGGTGAGGTGGCGAGCTGAATTTTCTGCCGATCCTTGTACTAGCGTGAAGGTGTCAACCACTTCCGCGAATTTATCTTTGTCGAAGAGCTTATCCTGCCATTTCGGACCAGTCGATCGCGGGCGTTGAGTGCTTCTGGCGTTACCGATGTCAATTATAACAGCTTGGTGGTCACTATGGGTATAATCTTCACTGACTCTCCATTTACTTCCCCGCAGGATGGAGTTACTCGCTAACGTGATATCAATTATTGAGCCCATGCCTGCTCTGCAGAAGGTGTTAGCCCTACCTACGTTTGCGATGCCTACGTTGAGAGCTGCAAGTGTTTCCATAAGGGCATGACCCCTTGCGTTGGAAAATCTACTGCCCCATTCCGTTGCCCATGCATTGAAATCTCCGCCAATAATCACTGGAGTTCTTTCCCGAGCAACGGCCACGAGGTTATCTAGCATCTCCTGATATTCAATTATAGTCCAGCTGGGCCGAGCATAGCAACTATAGAAGTGTATACCGTTGATTTTGGCCCGAACGAAGCCCTCTGACTCTTCATTGGCATCCTGGAACGCATGTCTCCCACATGACCATATTGCGGCCCGCTTTGATCGATCACTGAGCCGGATGCTGCTGTTGTCCGGAATTTTATATGGCTCGCTGATCAAGATTACATCTGCTTTTTCGTCCTTTATGGTTTGTGTGGTATTTAGTCCTGTGAACAATGAGGCCGAATGAAAGAAGATATTCAACTGCGGGCTCTAAGAGCCATTATTAAGATTTATATAGAATTGAAAAGATCAAGTCCTGACGACTACGTTATCCTGGTGACATTTCAATTTCAGCTCGGGGCGACAAACATGATGGAACTTCGGATTAAATGACCAAGTGAACGCGAAACAAAGAAGGCTAATTCAGGAAAAAGTGTTGTTGGTATCTGCGAGGACAAGGATATGCGATGTCTCAGGAAAGCCTTCTCGATTCGTTGAAATCACGAAAAGTAAACAAAACAGCCGAAGTCATCTATTTTGCAATACGACTTGTCAGAAATGAGACGTCCTGGTAAAGCTTCATTTACGGATCTACCTCAAATTGCGAATTCGAAGCTTTAACTAATACTTCGTGTTGACTTATTTGAGTTCAGGAACATGCTTCAATAATATATCTTCAACTATCTACTCCATAAGTCAACCAAAATCAATATGGTTTCCGAAAGGTATGCTCAACAGTAGATGCAATAAACGCTGTGCTTGTAACTGCAAAGAAAAGACCGTATAGGCAAAAAGATAGAAAATGCTTTCATCCACAAAATTGTACCCATATCCTACAATCACTCAGGTACATGCAAATAGTAATACATCTCATTAATATTGGAACGAACCAGGTGGATACCACTGGGTTCTCTGCTGAATCCACTGCTTTGGAATCTCATGTATGATGGTATCCTACGTCTTTCAAAGCCCGAAGAGAGATAAATTTCGTTGACGATAACGCTGTCTTTGTTACTGCTTAGCTGTTGGAAAAAGTGAAGCAGATCAGAAATTCGACAATAATGATTTTAGGGCATGGTTATGTTGGTGCGGCACTGGTAGAATTAAAATTCAAGGCGGTACTTATAAGCAGTCGTAAGAAGAAATAACCAGAAACATGAAATACTTATGGGTTATGATAAGTACGAAACTCTCATTCAAAGAGCATTCAAAGATCTGAGAATGTGAGCGTACTGACACGCATCTTGTCCACTGTATGAGGGCCAAGTTATAGTCCAAGACTGCTACTAGATAGATTACTTACTTACTTAAAGGGCTCCCGACCTTTGGAGTGTCTCCGCCTGAGTTACGGCTACCTTTCATCATCTCGGCCATGCTGCTTCCAGTTGTAAAAACCAAGTTTTCTGGCATCCGCGACTCGGCAGCATGGTCTTTATACCGCCGGTTCGGATTTTTTTTACCGTCTCAAACCTAGGGGCTGAGATTCGAAGATTCCCTTGGCTGGAGCGTTGTTGTCCATTCGCTCTATGTGGCCGAGCCAATGAAGTCGACGTGTCTTGGCTTTTTGGACTACATCCACATCCTGACACAACTCGTAGAGTTCGCGGTTGTATATTCTCCTCAATTCGCCCTCCTCTCATGTGGGATCTAATATCCGACGAAGTATTTTTTGCTCAAAGGTAAGATGAGCGTTCCATAGAGCACTAATTTGGTCCGTCGAGTTAGGCGTTTTGAACTCAATTGTTTTGCCAAACCGAAGTAGCAGCGGTTTGCTAATGTTATTCTTCGCCGAATCTACACGAAGGTGTCATTTGTGTGATTTACGTTTGCTCCAAGTTAGGTAAACTCCTTAACTATCTCGAAGTTGTAGTCATCAACAGTGACGTTCTGTCCAAGGTTTTGAGAAGATAATTTTTTGTTTGTTAACAACTTGTACTTAGTTTTGTCCTCATTTACTTCATTTACTTCTGCCTGCTCTTCAATTGCCGTAAATGCCTCGACAACGGTTTGCCGGGATCTTCCGATGATGTCAATATCGTTCGCGTATCCCAGCAGTTGGATGGATTTGTGAAAGATAGTGCCTTCCGTGTTTACACCTGCCCTACGCACTATCTGCTCCAGCATAATATTGAAGAAGCCACCTGACAGCGCATCACTTTGTCGGAACCAGGTGCATGTTTGAAAAAGTTCAGAAGGCATGTTTTCAAGTTGCACAGAACATCGCGTGTTTTCCAACGTTACGTGACACATCTGGATAAGTTTTGGCGGTATCCTGAATTGGGCCATCGTTTGGTAGGGTTCAAAACGATGAACGTTGTCATAAGCGGCTTTAAAGTCGATGAAAAGGTGGTGAGATTCGACTTGATATTCGATGGTATTTTTCAGGATTTGCTTTAGTGTGAAAATTTGGTCTATTGTCCATCTGCCCGCCCGGAAGTCACACTGGTACGTGCCGACTAGTGTGTTGCAGAAAGGATTTAAACATTCATACAATACGTTGGATATGGTCTTATATGCGACATTTAGCAGGGATATGCTTCGATAGTTCTTCAAGATAGCGCTTCCGTATTTAAAAAGTTCAGCTGGGTGGTCATCAGAGCCAGCGGTTTTGTTGTTTTTTAGTTTTCAGATGACTGCGCTAACTTCTTCAATGCTGGGAGGTGGTATTGGTTCGTTATTAACTGGAAGCGGGTTCTCTTCTTGCCCTATCACTCTCTCTGCTGCCCGTTAAGCAACTGCTGGAAGTGTTGCTTAAACACATCAAAAAATCCCTGCGTTTCGGTGACTAGGTTCCGGGTTTGAAGCCAGCTGCCAGCTGCTTGGCTTTTCGATAGAAATTTCGAATGTTGATGCGCTCACGAAACTTTTCGATATTCTGGAGCTGGGAGACTGTGTGGTCCCTTTTCTTTCTACGCAGAATTTTCTTCTCTTCCCTTCTTCTGATCCGATACTCCTCTCTCGCTGCTCTTGTCTTGCGCTGCAGCGCTTTCTTATGTGCATATTCTGTCACGTTTTTCCGCTGCACGCACTCATCATCATGCCAAGGGCTGCTTTTTGGTGTTACCTTGTAGCACAGGGTGGTCACGGCCATCTCCCTAATAATGCTGCGGTATTCGATCGACTGATTGTTTGCTTTTGTGGTTTATGAATGCACTGCAAAGAGTTTCTCGGACAGGTACTCTTTGTAGGCTCTGGCTCCTCTGGCGTGATAAGGTGTCCAACGTTAATCTTCTTCTTCTGGCCGGCTTGCCGCTTTTTCTCGTTCGACAGTCTGGGTCTGAATTTAGCTGCAACAAGAAAATGATCATAGTCGACGTTGGCCCCTCGGAAAGTGCGCACATCCAAGATCTTAGACGCGTACTTTGCATCGATTAGCACATGGTCAATTTGATTGCGTGTTCTACCATCAAAGGAAAGTCAGATTGCTGTGTGGTTCTTTGCCTAGAAAACCTACTTATCACCGTAATACGAGCCACTGCAAATTCAATTAATCGGAAACCGTTGTTTTTGTCGTAGAGGCTGTGTTTACCGACTAGTCCGCCTAAGATGGTTCCTCACAGATTTTCGCATTGAAGTCCCCGAGTACAATTTTTACGTCATACTCCGGAGAGGCTCCGTAGGCATCGTCCAGGAGGTCATAGAATTCCTCTTTAACACGGGCTTCAACGTCATCGATAGGGGCGTGTGCACATGCACATATGGTATTAGGCTGATATTATAGAATGTAGCTTTGATGCGGATTACAGCCAGGTGAACTTTTATAGGCTTGAAATCGATAACGAAGCCAATTTCCCACGACGAATCTGCACCCCAGCGCAGTCTTCTGTTATAGCTGTAATAAATGTCACAGCTGGGTCTATTTTGCATTCCGGATCCTATCCATCGTATCTCCTGAATCGCAGGAATATCTGACTTTTACTGCGTGAGGACAGATTTAAGTTTTTGGGCAGCACCCGGAGTGTACAGGGATTGTACATTCCACGTACATACCCGTAAATCGTAGTCCGTGGACGTTCCGGGTCGATTTGCCAATTGAGGGGGATTGTTGTTATTCTAAGAGGCTGGTGTCTCTGTCATAACTAGCTTTTTTTACGTGGTAAGGCAGTTACCCCGACGGCACAACCCCCAACCTGCAGGGCCAACTGCATCTTAAAAACTGTATCAGTGTATCAAATATGAGCGTTATACATCGCGTTAGAGCAGTTCTGTGGTGGCAAGAATGCCTTTAATAGACATCCGGGAAAACAAATAATAACAGGAATACAGCAAGAATGGTAATGAGGAAGAGCAATCAATTTTGGGCGACGAAAACCGGCGAATATTAAGAGAACGCGAAGTATAAGCGAGTGGCAAGACTGGAAACGGAACACTTTTGAGAAAGGCCGGTGGACTGAGCTTGTGGTCATTTATACCACAAACCCACATATGGATAGAAAGATATCAAGGTGACTTGGAGAGTCATCAAACACTTAAGAATGACGGTGGCAATTATTAGTACTAACTCCAAACATCACTTAAATAGTTAAAGTTCAGACTTTTTTACGACAACATGTCAAACAAATGTTTGCCATCCGACCAAACTGTCCACATCGATTCCGGTTCCAAAATTTTTCGAACTATGAATTAATGCCTCACATCAATAGCGGGTTGTTTACTAAGGACCGGTACTCGCCGACTTGCTTCATTAGAATTTAAAAGGTCAAGCAGTCTAGGGTATCCGCAAGTAGTTCGACTGTACTTGGTTTGTAGAGGGACCTAACTTTTCACGTGCAGACAAGAAGAATGTTGGCTTTTTACGTTTGCAAGAGTCATCAACGGCATAGCCCCTAACCTGGAGATGCAGTTCCTCTTGTTATACCTCTAGGACGCATAGCCGGGTACTCGGATTCCAATAATCCACTACTGGAGTATGAGCGCTGCCGTTGGCCCATTAAGGGCACCTCCGCCACCATCTCTATTCCAAAGTCCTCACTAACCCTGAAAATTTCTTCCGGATATGTCGACGCAGCTCGTGCAAAGTGTTCACAAAGATCAACCTAACTGGAACTGTAGACGCCACCGTTGATTCCATCTAGGGAATTCGTCGGAACAAGAAGAAGTGCTGTAGTAAGAAAGCACTCTTCAAAAATCTTCCAAAGGGGTTGGTTACCTAATTTCCGACCAATGTACTAGGCATCTAGTGGTCACCAACGTGAAGGTTGAGGTTAGGAGTTGATAGGCCTATGCTAAATGAGATCTTTGTGTTTCCATGTAATCATAGGCATTACCTTCTGACCCCCAGACTGATTTGGACAAAGAATTGTCTAGAATAATCTGCCCTAGAATGTCTTCTCTGGAAAAATATTCCCAGAGGAATCTGGAACATTATTGTATCGTTTTCTGATATGTGTAACTTGGCCAAGTATTTCATTCATTTGTTAGTCTATGTCCCACAAGATAACAAAGCATATTTCGGACTTTACCTGGGCTCATTACAGAATCTGCAAGGGTCTGCCTCTGCTATACACAGTTTTCGTTCAGACCCTTGAGTTCCCGGTACCCCGTTAGGAACCCTGTTCTGCTACAGAGATTTTTCTTGTTCGAACAAATGCAGCCGAATGTTTTTCGGTTGCAGTACCCTAAGAGTTTTTTAGCCTATCTCAGACCTTGGAGATTTCCTCGGATCGTAGCCCAGTTCTCCTTCCCATTTTCCTGTATTCTCCTTTTAGAGAATTATCTCATATTCCGTATATTGGTTCAATTCCTGTGAAGGATTCTGCTGCCTCTTATATCGTGAAGAGTACACTGCTTTAGCCCATTAAAGGCGGGTATCCAGCAGATGATATTGCTTGCTTGCTATTGCTGTGAAGTTTGTTTAGTTTGAGTAGGTATTTTCCCACAAGTTTAGATCTAAAAAAGTGGATGTCTAGGCCAGCTGAGCCAAGCCGAAAGCCTGAATCTGTATACCAACACATTTCTATCATCTAGCCAATCTAACTGAATACAAAGCGCTTAAAGCTAACCCAGAATCAAATAAATGCTGAAGACGTTACTTCGTAATACATCTTAAAGGGTCCAGGAACACTTCGTCCCTGTTGATTAACAAACGTACCAGATTTATATGTTATTGTTGAGATAACCCTTTGTTCGCTTTAAGTTCGCATGTGGTAGAGTTAATAAGTATGCTTTCCACATAGAGCGCTCTATCTACCTATACATATATTCGGTTAACCTCGATTTGTAGTAAAACAGATTCCTTGCTGATTTGCTTTACAGGCAAGGGTAGTGTGAAATATTCCAGTTAATAATTGGGCTGTTATAAAACAGTAGTCTCCAGTGCTGTCACTAGTACTAAACCGTAAGCAGTTTTCGACAATCAATGACTCCTGGTAGTAACACCCGTCTGTGATTTATCTACGTAAAGGAATTTTCTGGTCTTTACTATGCCAACGGTGTCAGAGCTCAAAGGAAAGACCAAACGGAGCATCGTCCTAACAAATCTCTATCTTCCGCATCAGAACAGCTCCACAATGTATGGCAGAAAAGCTCTCTTGTCTTCACACAGTCTGTAGGGCTTGTCATCGGCTTGAGGAGAAAACTGCGCATTTAAGGGTTGAAACACATATCCAGATCTGAGATGAATGTCAGAACTCGAGGACAGAGACTTTGAGATATATCCCACTAGTATGTATATCAGCAATCCAACTCAATTCCTCAGCTTACAGCCTGCACCCCCCGGATTACGAATTACTACACCAGCTTCCAACTATCGACAATCTTATTCCATCAGCCACCAATCTGTGGTATTTTCCCACAGATTACCGTCGTTCAAAGTCAAAATATGACTAAGCTACCTCCAACCGGAACTCAAGAGCAAATGTTTCACAAAGCCAATCCAAGCGGGTGCAAATCCTTTTTATTTCCTTCGATAAATTCTAATTATTTCTCACCTCTAACTCCATCTACAGGGAAAAAAACTGATTTGTGCCTACTCTGCGCCACCCACATTCCAGTCCAAGTGAATTTCTTATTAACATCCGGTCGGATTCTGGAGGTCGTACGTAAGAGAGTCAAGCCCCATAGTTGGTAACAGGAGAACCCTGCAATCAATCAATCCAGCGATAAACCAGGGTTGGGGGTTAATTGCGTCCTTTCTCGTTGGCCTTACCATTGCGCATACTGCTGTAGTCCTCCGACTTACAAAGTACCTTCTACTTGTTTAGTCTTAAAGAGAGAACTCTGAAAGCTGTTATGGAGTGGGGTGGTGTGTGTTTATTGTTTCCGTGAAATTTTCATGAGTTTGCCTTTGAGATCGAGGATATTCATCTTTTTTTCCTTCCTCTTCATTATGACGGTCTTAAATCGATGCTTCTGTAGTGCTTACGTGGAAATTACATTTATTTGTTCTTTTCTAAGTAAACTTAGGCTCGGTGCCGAAACGTGGTGAGATCCTAAGGAGGCTTATTGACTTTGGGAATTCTGTTATTTATTGTTCGATATTTATTAAGGATAGGCTTTTGCTTTGAGGACTTGTGTGCTTGTTATCGTGTTCTGTACTGAAGGTGGGGATATGTCTTTCCCCATAGAATTTATAGATTTCAGGAAACTAAATAAAATGTAAAATTGGTCAAATGAAGTCTGAATATAGAGGGCCACTAAGTAAAGGTACAATTCGTTATGGAGTATGCAACTCGTTTATTATAGGTACTCAATTGCCGCGCTAAAGACTTTCGTATGCCTATGCGAGCTAAAGCTTCATTTGCTTTCACAGGCCTTCGAACTTAGGTGCCAATGTCAACATATATTTAAAATCCAAGAGCCTCTTGACGGCAAAGTATTCGTGGAGCCCTTCAATGATGTGTCACATAATTTCTACAGTTTATCGTTCTTTTAGCAGAAATTTTGCTTGGACAAACAAGGCCCCCACTTTTTGGGTGCAGAAAGCTATTCAGATAGAATTTTGTGCACTGATCACTCTACACACAAACCGTCAGCATATGGGGTGGGGTGTTCTTGAATTCGTTTCTTGGGGGTCAGTTATAAAATGGAAGTGTACAGGAGACCAGGCAGAACCCTAAGAAAGTCCATTATTAGGTTTTTTTTTTGATGTGCTGAATGAGGACATTTTCAGTTTTTTTTTTTTTTTGATCGAAACCAGATTCAATGTCCGTACAGTATGAGTTCTACTTCCTCAGATGGGATATGTTTTTTTTGTCATTTAAGTTTATTAATCAGTTTTTAAGACGAGGTCAAAGCCATTATTCGATAGATTAGATTAGATTAGATTTAGATTTAGATTTATTTCATACAAAATTATAATACATAATACATAGGTTCTAGTAATAAGGATTTCAGAAATAATTATAATGACATTTTTTATTTATATATACTTCAAGTATTTAAATAGTATCAAATGCCACTTCAATGGGCTTTACAGCAAATAAATTCAGTTGTGGGTGGGGTGACCCTTAAAAACAAAAATTATACAATAACGAAAAAGTGAAAGATAGTATGTGATTAGATGTGATAAGCAGGATCCAAAAAACAAGAGAAAAAGGCAAAAAAAATACAAAAAATTAAAAAATTAAAATAAAGGTAATAAAAAGAGAGTACACATAGTTACACCAGAACGTCAGATAATATGGATTCTAAACTAGCATAATCTAGATCTAAGAGCCATTGCTTTACACATTTTTCAAACCTTCCAGAAACCGTTAGAGCTCTTAAGGACTGTGGGAGCTTATTAAAAAAGCGGCACGAAGAAACCAAATAAAAGTTTCGAAGGGCGTTGGTGCGATAGATCGGTATAGAGACTAAATTTTAAAAATTTCCACGTAGATTATAGTCAGAAATTATTCTGTAGTTACGATTTCCCGATCTCATGAAGAACGTTTCTTATACTTTGAAACAATAAAGTTGACGAACTGGAAGAATTTTTAAATCACGAAACAACGGATAACTAGGATGTCGACGGTGCTTTCGGCACATAATTCTTAAGACTTTCTTTTGCAGAATTAAAAGTGGTTTAATTTTATTCAAATGAGTTCCACCCCAACACGAAATACCATATTGGAGCTTTGAATGTAAAATTCCATAATATATAATTCTCAGCAGTTTGTTAGAACAAACATTTTTCAAGTAAAAGAAACGACGGAGAGTATAACGAAAGTAGTTCCTCAGGTACTCTGTATGTTTAGCAAAAGTCATCCTAGAATCAATAGTTAGCCCCAAGTACTTAAACTCCACCACATTCTCAATCAAAGAACACTTATCACTGCAGCTGAGAGTACTATAAAACGTAGGAGCAGAGGCACAGGAACAATTTTCCAGTCTAAATTTTAGGCAATCCGGTGCGTGAAAGTAAACTTCAGCATTAGTGCGGATCTGGTTGGATAAATTGAAGAACATAATTTTTGTTTTAGAGCTGATGCTCAATTTGTGCTCGGAAAACCAGATCCTTAATAAATGTAGATCCCAATTAATATCCGATACCAAATCTAAAGCACTATCAGAACCATAAGAACAGCCAACATCATCAGCGAAGGCAGTAAGTGTACCTTTGAAGCATAATCCGAACAGAGAATTTATATAAATGAGAAACAAAATAGGACCCAGTACAGAGCCTTGAGGAACTCCCAAATTGTAAAACTGGAATTCACTCCTGGTTTCGCCAATCTTCACTCTTTGAGATCGATTAGAAAGGTATGACCTAACCCAGGAGAGCATGAAGCCAAGAATTCCAGCTTTTTCAAGTTTTTCCAACAAGATAGCGTGATTCACCATATCGAAAGCTTTTGTAATGTCTACAAAAAGCCCAGCAGTGCACCTTTTTGAATCGAGATTAGAGAGGATACTAGAACAAAAACGCAAAAGGGCGTCTTAAGTGGATTTCCCCTGTTGAAAGCCAAACTGTACCGCACTAAAAAACATTGATTTGTTTAGAAAAGATAAAATCCTCACTTTAACAGTCTTTTCAAAGATTTTGCTAACCACAGGAAGAAGTGAGATTGGTCTATAATTACTCAATACTTCTGCGGAGCCTTTTTTAAGGAGAGGAACTACGTCGGCACATTTGAGTTCGTCAGGAAAAACACCTAGAAATATGCTGCGGTTGAAAATAACAGCTAAAACATCAACTACAAAGAAACCAATACGTTTTAAAAGAATATTCGAGATGCCATCACAACCGCAAGCATTAGAGTTCTTTAGCGAACTATTTGCCTTTAAAAGTTCGAATGCAGTTATGGGCTCAAAAGCAAAACTATTCCTCTGCAGCGGTTCACAAAAACTTCCAACAACCGGGCACAAACCACAGGTACGTTGGCCTGCATGCGCTGGTAAATTACTAGCTATTGAGGTAAAGTAATTGCTGAAGGCATTAGCAATGTCAAATGCATCAGTAATTACACACTTATTTACACGAATAGCAATGGGTTGCTTAGAAGGTGAGGATTGGTTCAGAATATTGTTGTAGTAATCAGCTCGGCGGTCTTGAAAGCTGAGGGGAGGTAAGCAGTTTTTTGAATTTTACTAAAGAACTGAGTAAACCGAGGTTTCGCGTTTTTATCGCAATTTTTCATGAATTCCGGATAGATGCCGTGAATGCCCGAAGATTTTCCTTTTTCATTTGTCCGATTGCTCTTTCTGGTGAGTTCTTCGTGTCAGTTTAAAAATTTTCTGAGAGCTTTTCTCGTCCTTAAATCCTTAAACCAGCTATTCCAAAATATCTCAGGCATGAAAATGGAAACTGAAAGAAGTTGACCAATTTTGACCAAACTTCATAGGAATACTTTAGAGCCAATACCGAAGATTGCCTGAAAATTTGAGCTCCATTAGTGAACTATTAGGAAAGTCCTTGAAAACACTAACTGCCTGAGCCAAGGAATGTGGTCGAGGAATCAACCCTAAAAAGGCGGAGTTAGTGCTTTTCACCAATAAACGGGAAATCCCGAAATTCGAACTACCTTCCATTGAGGAAACATCCCTCAAGATCTCAGACAGGGCAAAATATGTAGGGTCAATCCTGGATAAGAAATCGAATCGGAAACTTAGCATTGAGGAAAGAGTAAAAAAATGTTTCGATTGCTTTCTGCCGTCGTGAGAGTAACTAAATAGATCCGTGCAGTAGAATCAGCTACAAACGAAGCAATTGCTTGGATAAAAGATTGGCCGTTATCT
Organism: Brachypalpus laphriformis; assembly: GCA_945910035.1. Classification (NCBI taxonomy): domain Eukaryota; kingdom Metazoa; phylum Arthropoda; class Insecta; order Diptera; family Syrphidae; genus Brachypalpus; species Brachypalpus laphriformis. The sequence continues at coordinate 46,334,712 of OX246756.1, forward strand.
GTCGAACAAGAGCTAGCTGACCATAAAACAGAAGCTATCCTTACAACCAGCCAGAAAACCGTTGAATTTGCCAAGTTTCAAGTTGGTACCAGAACCATAAGGTCCAAAAAACCGACAAAATACCTTGGAGTAATGTTAGACAACAAACTGCAGTTGTAGACACAAGTTGCAAGTGCAGGGAGCTATCTCGCGTATACTGCCTAACATCGGTGTACCTGGGTATGCTAGGAAAGTTCTACTCGCTAGAGTTGTCACCTCAGTTTTTTTATATGCCGCCCCAGTCTGGGCAGAGCCACTAGGGACGAAGGAGATCAAATGACAACATACAGACTCTGTGCGCTTTGGACAATCAGCGGTTTTCAAACAATTTCGGACGAAGCTGCATTTCTTATAGCTGGAATGATCCCGATCGACATCGTCGCATTTAGGATACATAACAGAAAGGCGACGCCAAAGTTGTTAAAAAGTAAGGCAGCGTCAGCAGCTCTATATGGCAAGCTTGTTGGGTTAACACAACAAAAAGGCAGATGGATAAGTCCAGAGCACGGAGCTTGCCACTATCATCTTACACAGTTCCTGTCCGGTCACGGCGGTTACCTCAAGTATTCCCACCGATTTTTACACGACAGCTCACCATTCTGCCCGGAATATCCAGATAAAGTTGAAAATACGAAGCATGCAGTATTTGATTGCACATGCTTCACGGTATGAAGAATTACTCTGCCCAGTCCGTCGTCACTCCTCGAATTGGATGGCGATATGTAATTTCTGTCAACAAGAAGGGATAATCAACACCGACGAATTGGACAGAACGTCACAGTGGGCAGCTATAAGTTCGAGGTAGTAAGGAACTTTGCCTACCTTGGCTCTGCTATAAACTCAAAAAACAACATAATAACTCAGTTGCTTGGTCATGTGGCTGGAAAAATTGTTCGCTCTGTTGATGATGATTTGCCCTTGACATCGTTTATCGGGAAAAAAGTACTGTGAATCAGAAGCAAGGACAATAATAACAAAAATTTCCCCAGTTATCTGGACGCCACCCCCGGGGAATAGCTGAAGCATAAACGACTGAGCTTCAAACCACTACACCAAAATCTTTCTCTCTCTCTCTCTCTATCCATCCTTTCCAACGCCCGCACTGTGTGTAAACATGTTAAAGTTATTCAAAACCCTTTGAGTGCGCGCAAATTATAAAAAAAAAAAAACATCAGCGCAGAAATCAAGCGAAGTATAACTCTTGCCAATCGCTGTTTTTTTTTCGGCTTATGAGGCAATTCAACAGTAAAGCCCTATCTCGAACAACTAAGGAGACTCTGTATAAGACCCTGATCATCCCAGTCCTGCTTTACGGCGCGGAAACATGGACTTTATAAAAGAGGATAAAGATATCCTTGGTCGCTTCGAGAGAAAAATTCTTCGTAAGATATTCGGCCCCGTTTGCGTTGACGGATTTTAGAGGAGAAGGTTTAATCACGAACTATACGATCTGTACAGCGACATCGACCTAGTCACAAAAATGCGTATTGGACGTCTGAGATGGCTAGGACATGTAGAGCGAATGGACACCAACGTTCCGGCCCGCAGAGTCTTCGAAACTAACCCCGAGGGACGACGCAGTAGAGGACCTCCTCACCGTAGGTGGCGCGCACAAGTCCAAGGGGACCTCGACCAACTTGGAGTGCGCAACTGGAGGCAATTAGCTAAGACCGAGCTAAATGGAGAGGCTTGTGGGTTGAGGCCCAGGTTCACCCCGAACTGTAGCGCGACCTAAGTAAGTAAGTAGCCGGGGATACTAGTATCTTTCGAAAATTACCACATCCCTGGGCTCACAAAAAAAAAAAGTCCTAAGTGTTCACTCGTAAGACAGCCTATCCTGGTGTACTTCAGTTGGTGTTCGCGAGTTTTCTAAGTCGTTTTGCAGGTATGTGCAAGTCCAAATTCTTTCCAGATTCACTTAGTCTTCCTAACCTTCTAACTTCAAAAGTATAGCGGCATCATTAACCGCCCTTATAGCAGTCGGTACTGGTTTTGTGAATATTTTGTATTACTGTTACACAGAAAAAAAAAATATTTGGCGCAACAGCTCTTTAGGTGCCAGGGCCTAGCTTCTCGCAACCACTCATGTTGTGTGCTTTATATTTTTCACACGAATGGAAGGGACCTACAGTTTAGTGCCGTATCCGAACGGCGATTTTGAGAAGATTTTTCATGACAGCAAAACTCTCGGATCTTTGTCAGATGCTCGCCAGAGGCGGGACCGTGGAAAAAACTTTTTGATGTTTTCTGGGATTCGAACTCGGAACCTCACGCGCAGCGATCCGACACATTAACCACTTACTCCATGACGCCCACATTACATAGAAACTCTTACATAGAAACTGGAAAAAAATTGATGTTCCAATTCAGTCTGTCGAGCAGTATCTTATCGATTTCAGCATAAGTGGCTAAGCGGATTTGCCACAAACTTCTCATCTGAGTTCTGAGGCGCCACAATTTGAAGCGATATTACTTATGGCCGAATTAGGAAAAACTGATTTTTCGAAACCAGCTACAACGACTTTATTCAAAATTTATATTTCGACTAACTATGAGGCAGCGTGCCAGGTTTTTGTCGAAAATGTTTATAATGGTACCTCAGCAAGTTTCCGTAATTCAGCTATTTCTCTGTCAAAATTGATGATATTTTTACAAATATAGCATGCCAATTTTAGCGTTCAAGGCGCTACATAAGCTCATCGGCAGTACGCGATCGAGAACAACAGCCCACCAACTCGCTGCTAATGGAATGATTGAACTGTGGCTCAGATCATTCAAGGCAGCAATCGAGTGCCAGGATGCCTCCGACTGGGTGAGTGTTTTACCTACCGTTCTCTTAGATCTAAGAACGAGCTGCAAAGAAGACGTCAAAGCCTCTGCCGCCCAGCTAGTCTACGGAACGTCATTGAGGTTATCCGGAAAGTTCTTCATCGATGAGTAAGTTTCATCTGACCCGCAGGTATTTGTTCAAAAATTCCGTAAGCAGAGGCAACAAGACCTATCTTCTCCAACAGCACATCATGTGCAGTGCAAACTTTTCCCACATATGACAATATTTACGTGCTCCCACGTCTTCGTCCGAGTGGATGCAGTACAAAAACCCTACGGACGACCATACGAGGGACCGTTTGAAGTGCTTAAGAGGATATCGGATTGGGTTTTCAAGGTGCATATAAACGGGGTTCCCACGACTATATTGACGGAAAAGTTGAAACCAGCTTTCTTTAAACACTTCGAGCAGTCCACCAACATGCATTTTCCGGGCGAACCTCCAGTAACAGCGTTGTCAGACAGATTCCTACACGGAATATTTATAGAAGTCCAGAAGTCGGTCCATCGCCAGCACCTCCAAGTACAATTCAACCAATTCCTAAAACGTCGCTGAGACAGTCAACTTCTCAACTTGAACCGCCAACAAAAACCTCTTCGAGACGTCCGACCGCAGCTACCTCGTTGACTCCATCACTGGCTGACAGACAGCCGTCAACAAGAAGAGATACATCTGGCACGCCACATTAAGTTCCAGCTCCAAATCGTGTTCCACAAGAGGTTGAAATGTACCCTAGCCCAAAAACGAAAAGAGTTCGTTTCACACATTCGTGATATCATTACTCGAGGGGGAGTACAGCGGCGGTTGACGTTTGTTATCGATGACGTTTGACATCTTATGCGTTCGAAATTTGTTACGGAATTTTCGAAAACCTAACAATTGTTACGATTTTACTTCAATTTCGAGTCAGAATAAATTTCAAAACGCTTGTATGGTAGGTGTATGCAGGTCCACGTGCATGGAACCCTGTCTTGTACTTTATCTTATTTTCGAATAGATGAACCTAGAATATTTTACTAAACTCTCCATAACCTATCCTTAAACCAAATTCTCGATAACAAAGTGGATAATGAAATCCAATTGCTTAACCATAAATCATTCGCCTACCTACAAAGAGAGTCAAAAAGTTCATCACGATGACACTTCATTTGTGTCTCATGGTGCAAAAATGGCATTAGCAGTTCGTGTTTTGAAAAATGAGCATTCAAACTTTATCTCGATATCCACACCAGGTACTAGAAATCACCTAAAAGCTACCTACATCATCGCTTAAAAATACGATTCTCAAAAATGTTCCAAAGATACTTTGCGGGTTGACGATGAATCATATCATATCTACCATCTGCAAGTACCAACTGAATGGAGTTTGTAAGTTATTAATTCGGGCTTCGCATTTAGATACAGAATTCCCTTTTCGATGTTGACTTAGGATGAAAATCTATTTGCCTAGGAGATGAAGTGACGCGTCTAGGAAATTTATGAAAATGAGATGACCTGAGAGTTGCCTCAGAAGAAAAAGCTTCCACAAATCATTTGAGTGGTATTCTGACTGAGTGAGATGATTTTCGCCAATCATGCGCGCAATTCTCCAACAGATACCACACGGAGCAAAAGATGATGAGCTACGATAAGACGCCAGTACGTCTGGCATCGCATAACAACGCTTCAAATGCTCCCCGAAATTTTTGCACCCGCATGCTCAGTACAAAACCCGTACAGGGAATCCTCCAGGAATATACCACCAGAGCACGGCGGCGTCGAGCGAAAGCTTTTTTTTCTAGCTGAAAGGGGTGGCGAAAAAATCAGTTCACTACTGGCAAACTTTCACATCACAGATACGTTTTTCATCCCTCATAGGATAGCAGTCGGTTGTGCAATTGCAAATTTCAGTCAGTTTCCAGCGTACTTCGAGTTCAGTTCTGGTTCTAGTTTTGGGAATAGATCTAGGAGAATATTCCTGTCCTCCTGAGTGTGTGTGTTTGGTTTTTCAGTGCTCTGCTCTCTGGATCTCGCGGTAACGAGGAGTGTACCCGTTTCTAGTGTATACCCAAAAAGGATATCCAAGCAAAAAGTGCATACGTGGATAAAGTGGATAGAAAGTGGAAAATTTTAAGTGAAACAGCAAGAAAAAGTATCTAACTGATACAAAAGGCATCTCTAAGTGTGCTGTTATCGAAGTGAAATCTGGTGTGAGCGAGAAAGAAACAGAAAATATTCTTTTTTCTTGTTAATCGCCCCAAAAAGTGATAAAAGATACTCTCAGTCTCCAGCTATTTGGAGGGCATCTCTAACTGACTGACATACCTTATCTCGGCTGCAAAGGTAATTCACTAGAAATTCATCTTTTTTTTGGTCCTCCTTTACTGCCTAGCCCACCTCATGTCGTTTAGCTCTCCTAAAATCGATTTTTGCCTTAGGTAAGGATATGATTTTGTGAAACGCTCTTCCCTGCTAACAAAGTACATTTTATTTTCTACTACTGTTGGGTTGGCAAATCCTTGTGGATTCATTCACATGACCGTCGGGGAATGTGTAGTGCGGTAGGCGTGCATATTAGACGAACTTCAAATGCATATTTAATGAGGATGTTTTTCCACCAGAGAGAGCTCTCCTTCGAAAGAGAGTCATAAACCTAATACTGCTGGGCGGGAGGTCCTCCACCCATTTGTATCATCAAAGAGGATATCCTCCATCCACCAGTGGGTACAATGTCGGCGACGACGATGATGAGGACTAGGGAGAAGGGCCTTAAGTGCTGTTTTATAAGCAAATACACTCTAATGTCTGGGTGCAGAGAATATAAGCAAGAAGAGAGATCGGGTGAGAGAATGAGAGAGAGAGAACAAGTACCCACATTACACAGTGATGGCTGAAATAATTTCAACCGAAACTTGAGTCTTGGGGCATTTGAGAGGCCCATCAACACCAAGCCGGGGCATCATCTGGTTACGTGCTTGCTTTCAGTACTTTGGGCCACAAAATGACGACGCAGGAAGTGATTTCCTTGATTTCGTTGTAAAAATGTAATTGTGATCGATAAATCACAACTCAAAGGAGGGGCGGCGGCGTCGCGTCGGGCGCCAATTTATTAAAATCAAAAAGCCTTTATCACGCTTCTCCCCATCTTTTGCTTTGGCGTATCTAAATGTGATGTCGATTGAAGGGATGAATTGAGGCCTTCCCCGAAACACTTATTTTTATCAAAATGAAGATTGATTTTTTTTTTTTCTTTTTATTCACTGGTTCGTCCTTTGTTGCCACCTCCGCGTTTTTTTTTGTATTTTTTATGGGCGTATTGCGATTAAGTTTATCAGCTTTATAATCGTTTGTCCCAAGATGGCAATAAGTTTGTTGTTGTTGGGAGGAATGATTGTTTCATTCTTTATGCGTGTGTGGGTTGGCTTAGAATTAAAATCCTAGATGCAGGGAGAAGAAAAGAATTTTTTCTCTTCCTTGGCACGTGTGCGTTGAATCAAAATTTCAATTTTGATTTGGGTGGAAATTCGTTTTCCCTTTTTTTTTTTCTTATTTCTTTGTTTGCGTTAGTTTGATCTTGACGTGTTTTTCTGGGAATTTTCAATTTTTGTTGTGAGATACATTGTCTTTGAAAAGCAAATATAAAAGATGAAATGTAATCCCCCGCAAGCTATTAAGTGGGAGGATGATTTGTTTGTATGCTAATGAAAGAGGACTAAAGGCCTAAGGGCACAATGTCTGACATTGTAATTCAATTGTAGTACATGAAATGATATCAAACATTTGAGACCGGGATTGTAGGTAATAAGAAAGATGGGTAGTTTGTTGTCAATTTGAAACCTCAAATTCTGAGAAAAATCTACAATTTTCTGCCATGGAACAGACCCAAGTCTAAATAGCTTCGATTTGGCCAATTGAGTGGGCTTAAGGCTATTTGCATTTTCCTGAAAGTAAGTATCTAGAAAATCAAAGAGAGAAATCTATTGCAGGAAAGCACGAAAGAGGGACTTTGCAAAGATCTCTACAGCTCTGTATCCGTAAACTACTCTGGTCACTCTGAATAAAAATCAAAAAAAAATCTAATTCACGTCAATTAGTCTACTTCTTCTTCTTCCTTTTATCAGCGAGCCCATGATCCAAAAACAAGGGATCACAACCCTCTCACTTCATCGCATTTCTACTGATCCGCCTGTGGGGTTCGCCTTCAATTAGTCTATTAGTCAATTAGTCTACCGCACTTCTAAAGACTTGCCAGCTACATGAGGTACAACACAACAGTCCATTGACAATTGAAGGTCATTCATACCTTTAGAAACTGCTCGTTTAGAGGAATACGTATTCACTTCACAGTTGACGCCTTGGTATAGCTTTACTACGCGATTCCCACAGCCATCCAGCTGGATTATCAGCTAGTACCATCCATTTGTGAACACCAAGTTGGTCGAGATCGTTTTTACTTGTGATGCCTTTGCCCATTGCACAGTCCTTCCATCTAGGTAGTCACATTCGAACTCTTCTGACTTGGTCGATATCGCTGTATAGTCCATACAGCTTGTATCTTATTTACCACTAATTGTCTCTGGAAATGCTCTGGGAATAACTAAGTGTATGCTCATCCGATCTTGATATATGCATGGCTCTGCGTCTTCAAACCGGACTATCTTCACTTGATATGCGGTTTGTGTCTTTGCTTGAGTTGATCGTAGAACATTTTTAGGCTAAATTCATAACTCCCTGAAAGTTGTTAAATGTTCTTGACATAGGACAGGTCTTAAGTTAATCTGTTAATTCAACAGCTTTTTCAAGACTAATATTGGAAAAACTGCATACCAGCATATCATGCTCACAGAACATAGTGGTTCTAATTACTTCTTGCTGTTTTGTTCATCGAATTGATGGATGTCTACTGTCGTACCCATGTTAGTTGATGTCTTTCCTAACTACATGAACATTCCGATGGATGTAAGGATTCTTCTAGCTACAGATTCGAAATCGAGTCTTTCTGCATGCCTCGGCAAATTCACGATTTTATCTTAGTTTTAACAAATATAGACATTAATGACCATAATATTCCTACAAGATAGTCAAAATCGATGTATATACCACGAGCATTTAAACATGAATAAAATTTGTGCGCGCTGGGTACCGAAAATGCTCACGCCACAGTTCGACAAGCAACGACGACTCGATTGCGGTTTTTGCAGTTAGCCGGAGACAATCTCGGCAAAACATGCACTTGAATGGAAACTGTAGATGAGACTTGGGTTCGCCGAAACGATCCGGTGACCAAACAGAAGACTATGTTTTTTTTTTTTTTTTTTTTTTTTTCCGAGGGTAAGTGAAAAATCTTCCATGAGAATAGCAAGCGCGTGCTCATAGTAGTGTCAGATTCTTACTGACTAAAAAAAAAACACCACCCTTCGATATAAATTTGTTAGATATCGCAACTAAGTATAAACTTATCAAGCAATTTTTCTATCATGAAATAAAAACGTTTGGCAGGTTACTTTCCACTGAAAGATCCTGCATGTTCCGCAATCTAAACGCGGTTTATCATTATCTCGCCAAGTCGAAGGGTTTCGTCCTTTGTAGTCGGCGCAATAAATTGCTCTCATCCAACATTTGTAGGACTGAATTGTTGACATGTCCGACTAGTCGGTTTCTATGCTTTCTCGCGAAGCTTCTAGTTTAAGCTTCGATTGTCGGAATTCCGAGATCCCTGTGGATACCACGGTGCTTGGACAATTTCTCTTAGCACTTTATTTTGAAAAGCTTGTAAAATATTTGCATTTGTTTTCTTGGTACAACCCCAAAGTTGTATACTGTAGGTCCACACCGGCTTTAGCACTTGCTTGTATAAAAGCAGTTTGTTCTCAGTACTGAGCTGGGAATGCTTTCCGAGTAACCAGTACATTTCGCTATATTTGATTTCGAGTTCTTTACGTTTCATTTTCACGTGCGAATTCCATTTCAGTCTTTCGTCGAGTGTTATTCCCAGGTATTTGGCCTCGTTTGCAAAAGGTATTCGGGCCGAGTTTAGGAAAATTGGCAAGTTATTAGTTTTCTTGTAAGTGAAATTCACGTGAACAGATTTAGATTCGTTGAGGGCGATCCGCCAGTCCCTCGTCCATTCATTTACATTATTCAGTGCGTTTTGCAGTTTTGCAGTCGTTTCTTCGATTGTTTTACCGACTGCTAGGATAGCGGTGTCATCGGCAAACGTAGCAAGGATAGTGCCATCTTCGTTCGGTATATCACGAGTATATAGCAAATAGAGAAGCGGCCCAAGAACGCTTCCTTGCGGTACGCCGGCCGAAATGTCCTTGAGCTCGGAGTTTTCGACTCCATGTCTAACACGAAAGAGTCTATTCCCGAGATATGATTCTAGAATATCGTATAAGCATACAGGGAGAACTTGCCGTAGTTTGCATTTCCAGCCATCATGACACACCTTATCAAAGGCTTGCGAGACTTACTTACTTACTTACTTAGATGGCGCTACAGTCCGGGGTGGACCTGGGCCTCAACCAACAAACCTCTCCAGCCAGCACGGTTACGAGCCAGCTGCCTCAAGTTGCGCACGCCAAGTTGGTTGAGGTCCCCCTCCTCTTGTTTGCGCCACCTACCGCGAGGTTGTCTTCTACTGCGCCGTCCGTCCGGGTTGGATTAGAAGACTTTCTTAGCGGGAAGGTTGGGCTCCATCCGCTCTAAATGACCCAGCCATCTTAGTCGCTGTATGTGAACTCTTCTGGCTAAGTCGATGTCCTTGTACAGGCCGTATAGTTCGGCATTGTACCTTCTCCTCCACTCACCGTCTATGCAGACGGGACCAAAGATCGCTCGAAGAACTTTAATCTCGAAATAACCAAGGGCATCCTCATCCGGTTTTTTCAAAGCCCATGCCTCTGCGCCATACAGCAGGACTGGGATGATTAATGTCTTATAAAGAGTTACCTTAGTAGTTCGAGATAGGGCTTTGCTACTCAATTGCCGTCTTAGCCCATAGAAACAACGATTGGCAAGAGTAATTCTCCGTGTGATCTCTCCACTCATGTCATTTGCGGAGCTAACCATAGAGCCTAGGTAGACAAAATCCTTTACTACCTCAAAATTGTGTCTGTCTATTGTGGCGTTCTGCCCAAGACGCCGATGTTGGGTGTCCTTTTTTGTAGACAGCATATATTTTGTTTTGCTTTCATTGACCGCTAGACCCATCTTTGCTGCCTCGATCTCAATACTCGTAAATGCCCCATTGACGGCCCGCTGAGTTCTTCCGATTATGTCAATGTCATCGGCATAAGCGAGTAGTTGTACAGACTTGAAGAAGATTGTACCTCCGGGGTTGGCTTGTGAGTTTCGTACAATTCTCTCAAGTACTATGTTAAAGAGATCGCAAGATAGCGCGTCGCCTTGTCTAAGACCTTTCCTGACATCGAACGGTTCGGTGATGTTCTTACCGACTTTGATGGAGCAGCGAGAGTTCTCCATCGTCATTCTGCACAAACGGACGAGCTTGGCAGGGATGCCAAGACTAGACATGGCTCTGTATAACTCGTCTCTATACACGCTATCATAGGCAACTTTGAAATCGATGAAGATGTGGTGCGTATCGATTTTATATTCATGGGTTTTTTCCAAGATCTGCCGTAGTGTGAATATTTGGTCAATGGTGGACTTTCCAGGCCTGAAACCGCACTGATAAGGACCTATCAGGTTGTTGACGATCGGTTTTAGGCGTTCACATAGTACGACTTATACCTCTGTGGTTGGCGCAGTTCAGAGGGTCTCCTTTCTTCAGGATCGGGCAAACGATGCTGAGGTTCCATTCATCGGGCATACTTTCGTCCGACCAGATTTTACAGATGAGCTGGTGCATGCTCCTTACCAACTCATCTCCTCCTGCCTTGAAAAGTTCAGCGGCAAGGCCGTCGGCTCCAGCAGCTTTGTTGGATTTGAGTTTAGATATCGCTATCCTCACTTCATTCTGATCGGGTTGACGGGAATTTTGACTGCCATCGTCACTGTTGAATGGTTCATTCTGCCTGACAGCGGAATATTGATCATCATCGCCGTTTAACAGTCTGCAGAAGTGTTCCTTCCATATCCTCAGCACCGACTGCGATTCTACTACTATGTTACCATTTTCGCCCCTGCAGGCTTCTGTTCTGGCTTTGAAACCCTGGCATGTTCTTGTTACCCTTTGGTAAAATTTTCGAACATTATTCCTGCAATAAAATCTCTCAATCTCCTCGATCGAGCGCTTCTCATGCTCCTTTTTCTTTTTTCTGAGAAGTCGATGTTCCTCTTTTCTCCTGCGCACGTAGAGCTCGTAAGCAGCTCTAGTCCTTCTATGCAGCGCCGCTTTGTACGCCTCTTGTTTTGCTGCATGTGCTTGCCGGCATTCCCCATCAAACCAGGGGTTTCGTTGTGGTGGGCGAGAGAAACCCAGTACATCAGAGGCGGCATCTCTGATGGCTTTTTGACAACGCTGCCACTGGTCTTCCGCATTTGCTGCTGGCGGCATAGGACTAAGATTGAGATTAGAAGAAACACGATCGCAAAGGTTCTGGCGGTCTCTTGCGATTGTAGCTCGTTGGTTTCGCTCCGTTGTAGATATCCGCATCCGTACCTTGGCTACAACTAGGTAGTGATCCGAGTCCACGTTGGCTCCTCGGAAAGTCCGGACACCCAGAATACTGGAAGAGTGCCTTGCGTCGATCGCAATGTGATCGATTTGGTTGACGATTTTTCGATCAAAGGAGAGCCATGTTCCTTTGTGAATATCGAGACGTGGGAACCGCGTACTAGCTACAACAAAGTTTCGCCCCGCCGCAAAGTCGATTAGCCTGAGTCCGTTGCCGGAAGTGTTGTCGTGCAGGCTGTGCTTTCCGACCACGCTACTAAAGACTTCCTCTCTTCCTAGCTTTGCGTTAAAGTCGCCTAGGATAATTTTAACGTCGTGGCTAGGGCATTGCTCATACGTCTTGGCCAAGAGCTGGTAGAAGTCATCCTTTGTCGCGTCGTCCTTCTCCTCGTGAGGGGCGTGAACGCATATTAGGCTAATGTTGGCAAATTTAGCCTTGATACGGATAGTCATGAGGCGCTCGGTCACATGCCGGAAACTCAAGACTTCTTGCCTAGGTCTGTCTCCAATGACAAATCCGCACCCGAATAGACGCTGTCCTTTTTGTCTGTAGCAATCGCCGTAGTAGATGTCGCAGTTTTTTATACTCCTTTTGCCCGGCCCATCCCATCGCACTTCTTGGATGGCGGTAATGTCTGCTTTGAGACACTCTAGGGCCTCCGCAAGCTGTTCGGCTGCACGTGGTTTGTAGAGGGACCTAACATTCCATGTGCAGACACGAAGATCGTTGTCCTTTTTACGTTTGCATGGGTCGTCAACAGTAAATTCATCCGTATCCGAGGCTGTTGGTTGCTTCGTAACCAAAGGTTTTTTACGTGGTAGGGAAGATAACCCGACGGCACAACCCCCAACCTGGAGGGTCAGATCCTTTTTTTTTTGTACCCCTAGGACAAGATTCCGGATACACCGATGTCAGTAACCCATTTCGGGGATATGAGCGCTGCCGTTGGCCCATTAAGGGTTCATCCGCCACCATCTCTTTTTCAATACCCTGACGTAGTATTGAAAATCCTTACAGACCTCAGCTCCAAATATGTTGAAGTAGCTCCAGTAAGGTATCCGCTGGTCTGTAGACGTCACCGTTGATTCCATCGAGAGAATTCGTCCGCCGCACGTCCTCCTTCTGAGGACCTCTTGCTAGAGTTCTGAGACGCATATTTCAGCCGATCAGGTCAACAAGAGATGCCTCGTCCGGTTAGACATATGCGCGCTGAAGTTCACCCAGATGTGCTTATGCAGGTCTGAGTGTTCAGCTGCACATATATCGTCAGACTCAGCATACGCTCATCGTTAGTTCACTATCAGATAGCTATCCAGCGGGCACCGCGTGGAGGTGATGTTGCGATTTTGCCCACCAAGGCTTGCGAGGCGTCTAGAAATACGCTTGAGCAAATCTTTTTTTCTTCAAGTGCTTTCTCGATTACGTCAGTAATTCTATGCACCTGGTCAATCGTCGAATGCTTACTTCTGAACCCAAACTGGTGGTCAGGGATAAGATTATTTTCTTCTATAACCGGTTGGAGACGCCTTAATAATATCCTCTCGAAAATTTTCGATATGATTGGAAGAGCGAAATTGGTCTATACGATTTAACTTCATTTGGCGGTTTTCCTGGTTTTAAAACCATCATGACTTCCGCAACTTTCCATTGGCTCGGCACGTGTTTTAAGCTTAATCAATGCTTTTCTAGGTAAAACTTTGAGAATCTCTCCGGTAATCAAATCATAACCAGGAGATTTCTCGATCTCATGTGTGAGTTCCCTTAGCGTTGCACTTGTGAGCGTTAAATCGTCAGATGGTAAATCCAGCCTATTGCGGTTATCGTAAACCACTTGACCATCGTACGGTTTAAAGATTTCTTCCAGGTGCGCCGCAAAGACGTCCGCTTTTTCTTTATCTTCCCTCGCCCATTCATTTTGATTTAGTTTGATTGGCGGCGCGGGGACTTTGGGCCTTTTGGTGCCTTTTACAGCTTTCCAAAGTGAATAATTGGAATCTTTTTTCGCTGTTAAACTTTCAAGGTAAGAGCCTTTTGCACGATTCTTAAAATCCTTAATAGTCTTTTTCAACAAATTGCACAGACGATTCAAGTGTGCTTTATACTGCGGAGCACGACTTTGTTGCCATTTTTTACGCGCTTTTCTTTTTTCCTTGACCAATTCTTTTATTTCCGGAGGATATCGCAAACCGTATCTGTCCGGCGTTTTCCTTGGATTGGGCGTATTATTCCAAGAGGCGAGCTTTACGATCTCAACGAAGCGATCAACTTCAACCTTAAGTTCATAGGGTGTCGTAAGTGGAACGCTCACTTCAACATTATCTTCAATTTCGTTCCTAAAGCCTTCCCAGTTAGTTGTTCGACCAGTTAATCTCGCTGGCTCTAGGTTATAGACTAGTTTCTCGCTGATTGTTAAAATAACCGGGGAATGATCAGACGACAGATCAAAGCTCTCTTTGACTTTTATGTGGTTGGTAGATATTCCTTTCATAACGAAAAAATCGATCAGGTCAGGTATTTTCGAAGTATCAGTTGGCCAGTAAGTAAGATTTCAAGAGTACGCTGACTATTTTTAGCTCGAATCGTGCACAGTTGCAAAGTTTCAAGATCTATCTTTAGGTCTTCGGATTGTTCCATGCAGTCTTTAATAAACAAGGATGATCCGCCTCTAGCTTTTCCCGAAGGGTGACTAGCGTGGTAATCATTGTAGCCTTTTATTTTTAAATGCGATTCCTTTTTTGCGTGGGTTTCAGAAATCAAGCAAATATCAATATCTTTTTCATGCATGTATATTTCCAATTCGTCGAGTTTTTGCAAAAGTCCGTTTGCATTCCAAGTACATATTTTTAACATTCGTTTGTTATTCATGTTCTAGTTGAAGTACGCGTTTTCTGAGAATTATTTTCAAGCTTAACCAATCTATCGAGAATAATTTTATTTATTTTGCTTTGTTCTTCAAATTTCTCGAGAATAACCGACAAAACATGAAAAAAAAAGGGTCCGTCGAAATTTCAAGGTTTTTTGGTTTTTCGGATGCCGCGGCCTGAGCGTAAGTCTGCACTCCTGCTGTCCGAGGGCGATTACCTGGCGGCTTTTTCGATGTTAGCTTTTCAATATCGTTTCTTTTAAGAACTGAGGTCGAGGACTTTTCTGTTGTCACTCTTTCCCTCACCTTTTTACGCTCTGAACCCGGTATTTTTAGTTTGGCTAGTTTCTCCTGTGCATTCTTACGCTTTGGCTTAGTTTGCAGCTTAGATTTTGCATTTAGGGGCTTAAGGAGCACATCTCTCCGTTTTTGCAACTCCTTAGCTACTTCACAGCCTCTATAATTTGCCGGGGGCTTTCCCTTACAATTAGCACATGTTGCAGAGGTTTGTTTATTTACTCCACAGACTTGCGAGAGGTGATTTCCGGCACATTTCACACATCGCGGTTCTTTTTTGCAATACATTTGCGTATGGTTAAATCCTTAGCAACGTTTGCACTGCGGAATCATTCTTAAATTTCTACGCATGAGCTCGATTTTGGCCACGATATTAAGTATAGCTCTAATTCGGTAGATATCGTCGATATTATCAGACTTATCGAAGGTAAGCATAAAAAGCGGAAGTCCACGCCTTACCAAGACGTCTTTATCTATTTCCGTTTGTTGTTTCTCCTTCTTGATGATATTAACGGCATCAAGATATTTAAAGCCTTTGGCTTGAAGGTCAGTCATAACCTCTTCTTTGGTGCATGAGGGGTGGAGTCCCCTTTCAACGACACGACTTGTTTTCGACTTGTTTTCGAAAGTATACCACTGAATCTTTTCGGTATTTAGCTTTTGGGACACAGCTCGGTAGTCATTGTAGTCGTCGACGTTGATTTTCCACGCATTATACCTCAAAGATGTAACCTTATACTTGGATGTTATTATTCCTTTAAGGAGGCTTTGCAACTTATTGTATTCCGTTATCCCGACGATGTTTATTGGTGGGGGTGGACGAAATTGCGCTCGAAGTTGCTTTTCTTGCGGTTCTTTGTGATTTTCTTCTTTCATGGGCTCGACTTCGGGCGATGAACCGGCTCTCCGTTTCTTACTAGGTCTTTTTCTTGGGACCCGTTACATTTCGCGTGCTAGCTCTTCTTCGTCTGTGTGATATTCCAGACTATCTAAGCGTGCTGGAGTACATTCGCGTTCTCTCTCGAAACGCGTGTTCTTTAGGACCTTATTTTCTTCTTTTAATAAGTCTATCTCTTTCTTAAGATCTTGATAGAGTAGATCCATTTCGTTAAGCTTGATTCGGAGTGTTTTATTTTCTTCCTCAAGACTTTTGTATTTCGCTGAGTCCTGAATTTCGCGCGCTGGCGCTTCCGGCGGACTTCTTTTCCCGGAGTTATTCGATCTTGGTGGAGGAGATCGACATAACCTTGCACTTTTTAAGAAGGGATTTATTAGTTGCAATAACTGGCTCTCCCCAGAATCCGTAGAGCCGACCTCCGAAGAGGGTGGATTTTTCAGTGAACCTGGGCTGCCACCTGAGGTAATCAATCGTTTTGTTCTAACCCCTACCCGAAGGGGGTCTTATGGCGATTGTTTTTTGTGACAACGGAGGTGTTTTGCTGATGAACTACCTGCCAGGGGACTATGATGAATTGTCAATATTACGCAAATTTATTGACTCACGCATGTGAAGCGGTTATACGGAAGCGACGTGAGAAACCCAGGCACAGAGTGTTGTTTTTGCATGACAACGCGACTGTTCACACGACATGGGTTTCGAGATAGCAATGGGTTTCCAATTTGAAAAAGGAGCTACGAGGCCGGAGATTTGCAGATGAGAACGAGATCAAAGAAAAAGAATATTTTTTCAGTGGTGTTAAGGTGCCCGATGTAAAAAAATCAGTTCACTTGAGGGAGATTGCATTGAAAAATATTTTTTTTTAATCCGATCTTTTCTTTCACTTCATGCCATAGGCATTAGTAAAAGATAGATGAACTTATCAGCCGCCCGTCGTATACTAAAACTGTAGAAGGTCGAATGTTCTTGTCTTTCTGTGCGCGTATCACGCGGAAACTACTACTCGGATTTTGATAACACTTGGCATACTGATCGCTTGTATCCTGGGTCAACACTTAGAGTACTTAATATTTCGGGAAATGAAAGTGTTCCTAGTCAAAATCTGTATATTATGTATGTGCATAATAAAACTGCAAATGTTTTTTTCCTCATGCGTCACGCGAAAATTCTACACGAAATTGGGGTTTTCGCGGTTGCATTTCTGAGAATCTAACTCTTAAAATGGTGTATGCTTTATCGTGGTCCGCCGAAGAAGCATACGGAAAACAAGCTCAGACATAATTCAAAATATCTAGGTTGTCCAATAGGTGTTTAGAAAAAGTAAGAAAAAAAAAACCTAAATTGATTATTTTAAGCCGGTTTACTGCTTTTCAAAGTATTGTCCTTCAAGACTTTATACACATTTCCATTCGATCCAGAATCAGTTTTTGAAATATTTGTTCCACTCTGAAACCGACACATCAGAAACACGCTCTTTGAATGCCTCTTCGGCGTTAAAAAGTGTCGACAACGCATTTATTTTTTGATAAACAGGAACAAAAGGAAGTCATTAGGCGATAAATCAGAGGAATATCTGCAGTGGCTCATTAATTCAACGTTTTAAAACTTCAAAAATTGAATTATTTGAATGGCTGTGTGCATTTACACAATGGAGAATTAAACACCTATTTTTGTTGGTGTTACGCAATTCATTGGTGACTTCTGACAAACAAGCTGTTCTGTACCAATCGGCATTAACAGTTCTTTGATCCTCTAAGGCCATAGTAGCAATGCGACCTGATTTACCGACAAAAAAAGGGATAATTTTTTTCGAAGTGCTTCGAGAACGAGTCACTTTTGTCGGTTTTCGATCATCTTGGAATACACAAACAGCTGATTATTGCTTAGATTCGGGTTCGTACGAGTATACCCAGGTTTCGTCTCCTGTAACGATGCTGTAGCCGTTTTTTTGAAGCACCACGATCGAATTTCTTCGGCATTTCTTTTGCAGCATTTAACACGTCCCTTTTTGAACAACGGTCAGCTTGTGTGGAATGCACCTAGCACAAATCTTCTGCATAGATGGATATTCGTTCAATATGAATTAAATTCCGGTCTTACTAACGCCCATAGTGGCTTCTATCTGACGATATGTTAAATGCCGAACGGTTTCAATCATAGTTCGTTCGGCATAAATATTTTCTGAAGCTACAGCAAGGACAATCTTCACGAAATTAACCACTGACGATAGTATGACTAGTATGTATGTGTTTGAATTCTGCGAATCAGTTATAAATTATGGCGTTGGATGGTATTTCATTGCCTAAACCCGAACGAAGTCGATCTACGCACCATTTTGAGTTAGGCCACATTTAAAGTTATAATAAATCATTCAACGCAACTTAAATCTTTTTCATTTATAAATAAAACCCCTTAGTGCTATTTGACGTGTCAATGTTTCTTACCGTAAAAAAATGTGGAATACGATATTTGAAAACGTCCAAAGAGTCAGTCTCCCACAAATGTGTTGGACAGCCTTCAAATAATATAATAAACTGCCAGTGAAACCGGGGCTTTTCACAAATTCAAATTGTCACATTTCGTTCTACCAGTGATGTCTTCCGAGACATGGGATCAAAAACATGTAAACAGACTTATACTAGCAATATCAATAAAACTAGGCGCTCACAAGCAATTCTCTGTTACACAATCGCTTAGTTTGTGGTGAAACACAAAAGTTGCTTATCAGTAGCATGTGAATGCTTATGGTAGTCACTATTGCAAACAAAACTATCGTCCTTTAGATCTGGAATCGTCTTTGGATTGTTGGCTTATTCCTTACTTTTTACTTAGATGTAGATGTATTCGATAGTGAGGTGCAAGTGCACTGCGACCTATAAAATATCTATTGTGCCCCCCATACTACGGCTCTAGCCGATGATATACTCGGTCTAAAGCATTTCTTCCAGTCCAGCTGCTACAGCAAACCGGAGTATCTTCAGTGGATCCAGCGAAGGTAAATCCGTTTCTGATAGGAGGTAGGCACCTGGGTGATTTCTTCTTTTGTGGATCAGTGCTTCGCATTCCATAAGAAGGTGCGCTGGTGTTTCTCGAAGTTCCTGCAGAATCTGCACAAGGTGCTCCTTAAGTCTGCAGTGACCCGTTAACATGCTCGCCAAGATGCGAAGTCGATTGTTACTAACTTTTCTGGTTGTATTTCCGCAGTGTTTTTCACGAAGCCCTCGAATAAGTCGCAAGATCTCGGCGGACAGTTCACCTTCTTACTTCGTAACATAATGCGTCCTGGGAATTTCGTTCGCAATAGGGTCATTCTTTCACGCGCTATGTGACAAGTGGCACCATCTTGTTGAAACCACAAATTGTGCAAGTCCATGTCATCCAATTCACGCCAGAAAAAGTTTGTTAACAAATCACGATAACGTTCACCATTCACCCTAATAGCGTTACCGGCATCATTTTCGCTGAAGTACGCTTCCATGACTCCGCCAGCCTATAAACCGCACCAAACAGTGACTCGCTGTAGATGCATAGGTTTTGCCTCAATTTCTCGTGGATTTTCAGAAGCCCAAAGGCGGTGGTTTTGCTTCTTTTCTTAAATCGGTATTAACTGCTTGTTGTTCAAGCATCCAATGGGTAATTGTACGGCATCGCATATGGTCTGTAGACTTCAGTTCCTATGCCAATTGAATTTTGTAGGACTTTTGTTAAAATTAAATGAGGGAAAGTGGTCTGTAAAGCGGCAGAACATTTCACGTACAGATCCAAAAGTCGTTGTCCTTATTTCGTTTGCTGGGGTTGTCATCAGTTGAGTCGTCCTTATCCGCGGCTTTTGTTTGTTTCGGAACCATTCGTTTTTTAACCAACATACGTCGTGCAATGCTGTTAAATGAAAGACTTCTGCTAAGGTTGACTTCAAAGGATAGAAGAGATTTATTCATACGTTATAGCTTGCTAGTATTTTAGTTACATTCATATATCGTAAACTATAGTTCAGTGTATTTGATGCGTGTATTCAAGGTAAAGTACGACTTAAGATATAGTTTAATAATCTTTACTCAACAAATGCATTAAAAGAGTTATACCCACGTACAAGCGCAAGTTATTATTTTAAAAAACAAATTTAAAAAAAAAAAAACATGGCAAGCTATTACGAGTAGAAATGCTCCTCTTATCCTCTTATTTTTCGAATCACCAATGAATCAAAATTAAGATAGCTTAAGCCATGGTACGAAGCACTCGCACTTCTTTTTTTTTAAGTTTTAAAACCTTTTAGATTTATTATGTTTGTTCTCCTCTTGCTTCAAAGTACATTAAACCATCTGCATTTCAGTTAATTTTTTAATGGCTGTAATTTGTTTCCTAAACCCTCGAAGTGTTATCCAAAATCATCCTTGGAGGAGCCCTAACTCTCCAAACCTTCATCATTTCAAAAATGGTTAATTGGTTATGAAGCTTATTTGCTGCTGATTTTAAGCTCTGCTAAAAAGGCATTAAGTGTAAATAAAAAATTCACGCCACATTAACCGTCAACAAAAACCAGCTTTTATGAGGCTTTATTTCACTCACTGCTGTACTCTGTTAAGAAAGAGTCTTTCTTTAGAGGGGTGGGTTTCATTCTTTAACTAATTTCTGTATGCTGCTTGTAAGGTTATTCTTTGTAACTCAGTTTCTTTTTATTTTTCAATGTTTTTTATGTGCAGTCGCTCAAATGGAACTAAGTCAGGATTGAGGTTTATGCCACCTTATTAAGAGGTACATGCTTTTCGGGTACACCTACATACATAGGTATGTTCTGAGTGAATACACAGATTTTCATGTAGAAGGTGCTTTGAATGGCCTACAATTATATTAATGTTCAGAGAAAACTTAGAGAAAGAAGGAAGAGAAGCATAAGGAATATTTGAAATAGTATTGACCCAAAAGGAATTTAGGTGGTTCTGAGTTATTTATGACAACTTGGACTTAAGAAAAATGATTGACATGTGAGGGAACGTGCCACTCGTCCAACTATGGTAAGTATTGTGGAACAATGTTAACGAGTAGAACTTTGGATGGGGGATATCGATCTGTTTAACTCAGACGTATCTCCATTGTAAGCTCAGAAGTCTTCGTGCTTAGCACAGTTTCCTGTTGTTAGCATGTTGAGTAGAAGACAATCAAGTTGCTGAAAATTTGTTCGCCAGTGTAAAGGTACGTTTGGTAAGATATCGGGCTTATCACAAGGAATTGTCGTATCCATATACACGGCAATAAGGTATGACGTCTGAAGCAATTATGCCAGAGTTTTGAAATTTGAGAGGGATGTTGACAACGCAGATTTATTTATTACTACAAGTCCATTTGGTAATGTCACTAATGTCATCGGTGGTGTCAAAGGAAACCTCAATAACAACAACGAAGCTGGCAGCAGTGCGGACATCGGCCAGCCTGAAAGTATGCAAGCTAATCATTCAAGTAGTCAAAACTAGGAAATAGCCGTCTGCCATGTTTGTAAAAGTAGTTCGTTAAGTTTAAATTTATGTAAATATAATATTTTAGCGTATAATGTATTTGGTTTAAATAGTAAGGATTTGTTCCCAGAGTTTTTTAATTTTGTAAATGAAATGGATTTTGTGTTTCTTTTTGAAACTTTTGTAATAGAGGAGGATTATCATAAATTTGAGGAAAAGTTTATAAATTATAACTTCGTATGGGTACCGGCGATTAAAATCAATCGACATGGACGTGCATCAGGAGGTTGTTATTTTGGAATAAAGAAAAGGGTCACCGTCGACCTTAAATGCGAATTCAAAGTTGCCGAAAAAGGAATAACATATGTTGAATTGGAAATTTTATCACAGCGATTATTAATTATTCCAACTTATCTTAATTGCAATGGTGACAAATGGCAGAGGGAGTTCAACCGACTAGAAGAATTTTTATTCTCAACCCAAAGTAATAACTTGCTGGTAATTGGCGATATGAATGGTAGAATTGGGAATTTAAGCGGTGCAGACATTGGTGTTAGAGGAATCCAACGGAAGTCAAAAGATGCGGTTGTAAACACGTGCGGAAGGAAAATTCTGGACCTGATGGATTCAATGGGACTTGCAGTATATAACGGATGCAGTAAATCTGATTCGAATGGGGAATATACCTATATTAAAGCGAACTGTGCAACTATAATAGATTATTGCTTCGCCGGAGGAGACTGGCGCTCCTTTATAACGGACTTCGAAGTTAGGGCTCTTCCATTCTCCGATCACTTCCCTATCATTGTCACGATAGGTCTAGAAAAGATCGGGGCGGATCACATACGAGATTTGAAACTTCTTCCGCAACTCGTCTGGAAAGAGGAGACAGCGATCCTATACAGAAATAATCTCAACAGTCGCCTTTGTGAACAGAGTACCAACGCTGAATTAAATATGGACAGTCTGGAAGAAATAATTAAATCATCCATTCCGAGGCAAAGTCAAGTCGGCAATACTTATCGAAAACATGTTAATAAGAAACCCTGGTTCGATGGAGATTGCTTAAAATTGAGGAAGCGCACATTCGCTTTTCTCCGTTTGTTCAGGAAATACAACGAAGAGTTATTCAAGGAGCTATACTTCAGAGTCAGATCCCACTATAAGTGTCTATGCAAACTTAAAAAGTCCCAATATTTTGAAAATGAGGCTAGTAAACTGGCAAATTGCAGAAACTCAGCAGTTTTCTGGAAATCAGCGAGAAAACTCAACGGTATCTCTCCAAAAATCAGCAATAAGCTCACTGTTCAGGTCTTAAAAAGTCACTTCGAAAATCTTCTTAATCCACCTAATCACGCTAGTCCTATCCAGTACGCGAAGCCACTTTATTTCAATGAAACATTAGATGCTACAATTTCGAATGAAGAAGTAAAAGAAGCCCTAATTCGATTCAAAGATTCCAAAGCACCTGGCTACGATAGAATACCAGCAGAATTCTTCAAATACAGCTCAGATGAATTTTTAGTCGCATTAACCACTGTTTTTAATAATATATTTGAATCGGGTAGCGTGTCGGAAAGCTTCAAACAAGCCATAATTTAAGAAAGGCGACTCATCAGACCCGGCCAATTACCGTGGGATATCCCTCTTAAACGCTTCTGCAAAAATCTTCACAAGTGTTCTACATTGTCGTTTATCGCGCTGGATTCAGGAAAACGCGCTCATAGGAGAATTTCAAGCAGGTTTTCGACCTAAATATTCAACGGTAGATCATATCTTTGTGTTATATAATATAGCAGAGAAGTTCATAGAACGCAAACAAAAACTGTATGCTTTTTTTATCGACTTCAGAGCTGCTTTTGATACCATAGACCGGCAAAAGTTATTCTACAAGCTCTATCAATATGGAATATCTCATAAATTTGGAAAGATTATGGAAAATTTTTACGATGGCACTAAAGCAGCAGTATGGAATGGAGATGGGTTGTCAGAATGGTTCGTCACAGAGGTAGGGGTTAGACAAGGTTGCAACGCGAGTCCGTCACTATTTGCGCTTTATATCGAAGACATCATCAGTTACCTTCCAGGGGGAATTTCATATGCAGACACCCAAATTAAGGCTCTCCTGTATGCTGATGATGTGGTCCTGTTAGCAAAATCACCAGAGACCCTACAACTCATGATTAACCGAGTTTATGATTATTGTGTGCTGTGGAGTTTACAAATCAACCTGATGAAATCCAAAGTGATGATTTTCAGAAGAGGCGGGGGTAGACAGACAAGGGCGGAAAGGTGGACATTTAATGGCGATAGCATTGAAGTCGTAAAGCAATACAAATACCTTGGAGCTATAATTTCAAACAATTTAAGTATGGAACCGCATTTGGCTGAAAAACTTCGGCAGTCTAAAAGTGCGATAACCTCAACATGGAAAAATTGCTTTCAAAATCGCAGCATACATCACAGCCTTAAATATCTGGTGTTTGAAGCGGTTTCAAAGTCAATACTCCTGTACGGGGCACAAGCATGGGGTCATAGGTGCTATGATACAGTAGAAAAGTTGCAGAGATTCTATCTACGGAGAACATTCCAATTACCTACAACTGCACCTAACTACATGCTGTTGATTGAAACAGGTTTCGCCCCGTTGTTCTTACAAACACTCAAACTGAATATTGACTATATTCTCAGCACACTCAGGATGGGAGAAGAGCGATTGCCAAGAAAGGTTGTTAAATACGCAGTACATACCCGAAGTCTGTGGTATAAAGAGATGATCAATTTGGCGGAAAATTATGAGTACCATTTAGAATTGGACTGGAATGCGCGAAGTAGTTGGAAGAGTTACCTCTATGACTTTCTGTCGGAATTAGATACACAGATTCGGCAAAAATATATCGAGCAAGCGAGTGTGTCAACCCATAGGGAGATCTACAAAGAACTACAGCTGAACCTGGGCTCTCTATACTACTTTAAGGACACGAATAAAATAAGATGCATCTCTATAATCTTTCGTGCAAGGGGAGAGCTACTTCCACTAAACTTTATACCGCATAGAGATGACCTTCCGGTTTTATGTTCATTGTGCAATATGTCACAGAGGGATTTCATAGGGATTTGTCCAATTTTTCGTGATATTAGGAGGTTCCACTTTGGGAAAGCCAGCTTGCTATCTGAAGACGTCAAGGCATTGCTAAACGGGTCCAATTGGAGAGCTCTCACATCATATTGCGAAATAAGTTTAGCTTACAGAAAAAGAATTATGGAGGAGAATTTTTAAATTTTCTAAAGTGAATCAAATGTAAAATTATGCTGTTAATCCTTGGCAGACGGCTTTTAGCCATGTCACTTAAAATAGATTCAGTACTTTTATTATTTTTGTAATGAATTTAAACCAACTGGAATTAATAAAATCTATCTAATCTAATCTAATCTAATCTTATGCCATAGTCCAGAACTCGGGCAGTTGGATAAATACCAAATAAGCCCTTGCACTCAGGGCTCACCGGAATCTGAGGCAAGAAGGGCCTGTAGTCGAATTTCCATCGATGGCTGCAAACCGGACAAGGGTCTGGTACTGGCGTCTTCATGGTCGACGTCAAAATTGGGTTTTAATTCTAGCTCAGCAAACTCTATCAAGCAGAGACTATTTCTCTCCTATCGGGTTGCTAAGCAAATTGTATAATTTTTTCCAGAACCCCAATGATTCTCCAATTTGAACGTTCATTCTTTTGGGAAGCACGGTCAACATTTTGACTTCAATAATAAACACCTACCACCTATCTATTTAGGGAATGACATCCTTTATGAGTTGAAGCTGAAGTAGAAGCATATACTATACTTTACTATACTATACTAGGGCCCTTGTACGCACTACGACCTATAAGTTCTATTGCGCCAACCCAGCTAAGAACTTGGTTAAGGCACTTAATAAACATCAACAAATGTTCAAGGCTCAATGTTCCAGAAGTTAGAGGGACTCAATAAAGCCTTCCCGAGATGGAGAAGTCTTTTCCCTGCGGCCATAGGGCATTCGCAAAGAATATCTTCTGCCGTCTCTTTTTGCTCTCCACATAGCCGGCATTCATCTGTATCTGCTACTCCCAGAGTAGAAGACTACTGAGGCCCATACAAAATTACACCTGTTTTTCGGTGAGTCTACAGTAGATATCTGCATGATGTAAAGGCAAATTGCCAAGTTCAGATCCGGCGACAAGTGCATCAACTATTAACTCAGAATGCCATAGCACACCACACTTGATGACCAGTCATCACCGAAAGTGTTTTAGGAAAATTGTAGAGTCCCGTGACTACCCAGTTTGAACATGCCTAAAGTGGGCAAAATGGGTATCCAATCCATTAATTTTGTGGGCGCCGTGGCGTAAGTAGTTAGTGTGTCGAATCACTGCGCGTGAGGTTCGGAGTTTGAATCCCAGAAAACACCAACAAGTTTTTCCACGGTTCCACCTCTCACGAGCGTCTGACAAACATCCGAGAGTATTGTTGTCTCGAAAAAGCTTCTCAAATCGCCGTTCGGATACGGCTCTAAACTCTAGGTCCCTTCCGTTCGTGTGAAAAATATAACGCACACAACATGAGTGGTTGGATCGATTTTTGTATCGATTGGTTACGCAAGATGAAACTGGTTAAGTTGACACCTGATCCTGCGATATCAAGGCTCGTAAGACTACGAGAGAAAGAAGAGATGATATGCTGATATGCGCTTGGTGGGATAAGGTATGTTAGTCCCATCCATATTAAAAGTTTTGTGACAGGATACAACGTCTACACCCTAATTGAGTCGACTTTATACGAAAATCCATCATAATCGACTGGTATTGTACAACTGGCAGAGCATTGTTTTACAGTACGGCCGACCTCGTGCCTCTTTCCTCAGTACACGAAAACCCCAGGCCCTTCAGATTATCATCATTCCGATCACTGAATAGTAAAACATTCAGATGTTCTGCAAAGCGCGTGTTTTTGTCCTCAAAATCTGGGACACTGTACCCACCCGGAATTGAAAAGCTGCTCCCGGATGGTGCTGCTCCTTACTGCAGTAATGTAAGGAAAATGTGGAAGTATTTTCATCTGTAGCGACTGTACGCTGTGCTTAAGTCATTGCTCAATGAAAATCGATAGAGACTTAAAGAAGTCACAGAGTCCTTTTCGGGTCCCAGGTCACTATGGGATCGCGAAAATGAGATTCCTCATGAGATTCAGATTCAATTTTTCTTCTGCTTCAACGGTTGAGCTCATAATGAACATAATCGTAGATGACGCGACTCTCCAGGAAGCTAAGAGCTTCCGAAAAAAAGAAATTGAATGGTGTGCGAAAACTGGAGGGGTAACTGCGTGATGCCTGCTATATCTTTCTTAAATACTATAAAAGCAAAGTCGGTTTTCCTTGTGAACACCGTTTCTCGAAAACTACTAGATGTAGGTACTTGAAAGTTTGCACAGTTATTCCTTATTTTGCCTAGATGCAAGATAAGAAGGGATTTTCCCAAATTCAAGGTCCAAGTGGCTTAAAGGGGGTTGAGATCGAATTTTCCATCTGCAAATATTGATTCCACAGCCGTAGCTCAATACTGGCTCTCCGGATTAAAAAAATAAGAAATAGGTGAATTCAGTAAATTCTACGCTGATTCATTTCAAGTATACAGCACCCTTCTGCGTTGTCCTAAAGCTGAGTAATGCTAAGTGCAATTAATAAAATCATCGCCCACAACTTAACTTCAGTGGAGACCACGGCCAGCAGTCATGCAGCAGTGGCTATCGTTGCAATAGTATGTGTGTGTGAGTATATGGGCGCGCTGTAACATTATTGTTTTGATCTTTAGTGTGTGATCATTATCAGTGCCAACTCTAAGGTATTTTAAATTTTATTAATAAGGATATGCACGTGCTATCAAAACTTCAATATCAATATACGCGTACATACGAGTATCTACAGACATAGAAACATTGCAATATGTTTCCAGTTTATTACATGAGATGTTGTTGATCGTTGGATTTGTCCACATTTTAGAATGTTTTAGAAGATTTAAAATAAATCATTAACACGGTGCTTAGGCAGTATACTGTAAGATGGATACTCATAATTTAAGCCTATTTTCCTTTCCTTTTAGAAGATGATTTTTAGAGAAATATTGTACTTCAGGTAATTATATGTGTTATCTGTAAATAAAATGTTCTGGCAAACCGTCTGCCGAATCAGAGGAAGAAAGTTGAATATCGTGAAAGGAGTCAAAACCAAAGACGGTACATTGCTTTCCATGATGAGCGATGTAGATGGAGCCAGCACTTTTCAGAATTCCTCAATCCCGAGCAAGCCATGTCATCAGGAAGATGAAACATCGCTAAAACTTGGCGATGAAATCCGGCCAGAAATACTAAAGACTTTTGATAAAGAGTGAGTGCAATGGCTCTCACGTGTCATTAAAGTGACCTGAGAATGCGGTGAAACACCGTCTTTTTAAACAAGCGGACAAAACGATTGCGCCAAATATAGGGGCATATCTCTTTTAAGTCTCCCTTGAAAGGTCTTCACTAAGGTGCTAGAAACGCGTTCCAGACCTGTGGTTGAGGACAGTTTGGGGGATAGTTAGGTTAGGTTAGGTTGGCTGTCCACACGAGAGTGCAGACACACTTAGACCAGTTAAGGTCCTTTGTGATACTGTTGATTTGAGGGATGCGCAGTGCGGTTTCCGTCCCGGTAGAAGCAGGACCGACCAGTTATTCACTCTCAAAATGATTCTTGAGAAGTCCTGGGAGTATGCTAAACCTGTGTACGCCTGTGTTGTGTATTTGTCGAAAACATATGTTAGGGTTCCTTGAGGCAAACTCTGGAGTGTTCTGTAAAAGTATAGGTTTGATCGTTCCCTATTAAGGGTGATGCAGTATTTACATATATACAAACTATAGATGCTGTGTTCGGGTAAACAGCGGTAAATCAATTATATTCTCTGTGGACGTTGGACTCTGCCAACGGTGCGTTTTGTCACCTCGCTTCTTCATTGTATTCATGAACTGAATGTTGCAGCGCAGCCGTGGAAGAGAATGTTTCAAATTGGGGGACTTAAGGGTTAGTCATCTTTGCGAGTGATTTGGTCATCCTTGGGTTCCCTTAAATCGAAATGTTTGTAGCCGTTTGTGATGATGCTGGAATGAAAGTAAACGTGAACAAATCGGAAGTAATGGTTGTTTCCAGAACGGCTATTCAGTATAGTCTGCATGCTTGTGGAGTCCCACTGAAGCAGATGGGTAAGCTTTACGTGTCCTGAGAACCAGTATAAGAATATTAATAATCCCTTTGGCACGCACAAATTATAAAAAAAAAATCTCGGGGTCTTATTCACGAGCGATGGAAAGATCAAAGCCGAATTATTCTGTAGAATTGGTAAGGTTGAATAGATTTTGAGAGATATTGAAAGAGCTTGGTCAATCTGTTATAAGGAAGGCCAAACTTAGTATTCAAGCTCAATTATCGGCTTTTAACTCGATATATGTATGTTCCAACTCTCACCTATGACCGCGGATACAAGCTGCTGAAAGAGATTCCTTCGCGTTGCTGCCAGAATAGCTCGTAGAGATCGAGTGCGCAACACCAGAATACGCGAGGCGCTCAATGTTGGGCAGTTACTTCTCTGAACGAAAGGATTTGTGCTTTGACAGTTTGATCACGTAGTGCGTATGTCCCTAAACTGGCTTTCAAGACGTGTTATAAATTGACGTGCCATCAAGTTATCGAGCCCTCGGTAGGCCTAGAAATAGATGGTTGGATCAAGTCCGACATCTCTCCTGGATCCATCTAGGGATTCCTCCTGATGAGTTAGAGTCGACCGTGGAGGATCAAGAATGATGAAGAGTGCACCTAATCACCCTACTCCCACAACCCTCATAAAGGATTAGCGGGTAAACTATTTCATGAGACAAAACTGAGGGTGCTCTAGAGAAGTGTACTTGAAATCGCATATTAAAAGACTCAGCGAAGCGGGTACAACCAGCTAGTCTGAGATAATAGCTAAAATCATCGTGAAGCGAATCGAACAACATCTCGAAGACATAATCCATGCCGAACAAGCAGGTTTCCGTTCTCGATCCTCCTGTGTCGACAACATCAACACCCTCCGGATTATCATCGAGCAGTGTGTTGAATATCGATCGCCACTCCACCTGCCGTTCATCGATTTTGAGAAGACGTGCGATACTTTGAACAAAGAATTTATTTGGCGTGCCTTACGCAGGAGAGGTATTCCCGATAAAGTAATTTCAATGTCACGTTTTGCACAGAGGAAGGTTGTCTGAGGAATTTGAGATCCAAAGTGAGATAAGACAAAGTTGTATTCTGTAACCAATATTATTCTTATTGGTGATTAGCGATGTGTTTCATGCAGCTTTGTCGACGACAAACGGAGGAATTCGATGGACTCTTACATTCCAACTGAAACATCTTGACTCACAGAATTATGGACCTCCTCCAAATGACAGCAGATGTGGAGAAGGAGGCAGGTATCATTGGGCTGAAAATGAATACGGCAAAAACTAAAATGATCAGCCTTGGAACAAACTCATCGGCTCAAATATGCATTGATGGACAACCGGTAGAGAGAGTAGAGGATTTCCAGTATCCTGGGAGTATTGCCTCGACCGATGGTGAAACCGATCTCGATATAGCCAACAGGATCGCCAAAGCAAAGACCGTGTTCGGAATGTTGTCAAAAATATGGTGAAGCAATGCAATCAGTTTGAACACCAAGCTTAGTTCCGCTCCAACGTTGAATCTGTGCTGTTATATGGTTGCAGCACGTGGAGAGTAACCACTACTATACCCAGAAAGCTGCAAACGTTCGTTAATAGGTATCTGCACAATATTTTAAGGATTTTCTGGCCCAAGCGTATCTCTAACGAATATCTTTACTAGAAAACTGATCAGGAACCAAAAGGCATAACCATCCAACCGCGGAAGTGGTAGTGGACTGGTCACACGTTCGGGAAAGGTAACAGTTCCATAGCGAACCATACTATGCAATGGAATGCTTTAACTCAGGATGGAGAGTCTACCCACTGCAGTTGGGTAGAGCTAAAACACATTGCCAGAAACCGTATATGATGGCGCGTAGGCGTAGTAGAGGCCCTAGGACCTACAAGAGGATACAGGACATAAGTAAAGTAAAGTCGGATTAAGATAAACTAAACAGATGCTTCCGGACGTCTGCAAGAAATCCAAACAAGGCTGCATACAACTTGCGGGGCACTACATGTTTACCAAGCACTTCAATGTACTGTTTACAATGTGACACCACTATCTGTGATCCTTATGGAGAGAGAGACGACAATGGAAAACAGTTCCTTTGCGATAGCCCTGTATTGGTGGCTGCTTTTTGTGAGGTGTGAGCCTTTTAAAAACGAAACTGTGTAGGATTTTCACGCTCTAAAATAATTTTGCCTTCGTTGCCTTTTCTTTCTCCACAGTATCGCCGTCTTGGCTGTTCTACTAGGGTAGAGAAAGGGTTTTCCTCAATACGCCTCCTTACACACGTATCTGATGGTAAATTTCTTGAAGTGATATGGTGAGTGCTGATATCAAAAGCTCACCGTCCACGAAATGTGATGAATTTAAATTATCGAGGGGATGCTTCCTGGTAAAAAATCCTTAAAAAATATATAGATCTCGAATACCAACATTTCCTGCATCCATTCACTTTCTGTGTTAATGGAAATTATTATCTCCATCGCCGACAGGATATCCGTCCTTCTAACTCTCTCGTGTGTCGACGCCCATCATAATATCGAAACGCCAACCGCAACTACAATTAGAATAAATTTAAACCAGAAAATCCGGCAATTCCCGAAAAATGTTTCGGTCAAATGATTCGCCACAAATGAATATCGTCCTGTTCATCTCCAAAACTGATTTTAATTACTTCCACCGACTCGTCGGAGAGTGGGTGCATTGCCAGCCACCAGCGTGAATCAATTAGTTACACTGTGCCGGCCAGCAAAGCAAATAAAATACATCAACCCTTTGGCATGTCCGGCCGCAACAATGCATCTCATTAAAAATATGAAAACAATGAAATCTGATTCTGCAGGAAATTTATTTTATTTTTTTCATTTTTGTATTATTTATAGTCCTGCTGTGGTTGCGCAATTTTCATTTGTCTTTTCCTGTACTTTTTTTTTTCTTTTTGGGGGATCATGGATCTCTCGTCCCCTGGACAAATTTAATACGCCTCACTTTGCAATTTGTATCGCTAAAATTAATATTCTCCTTTTTTTGGGGTGGAATGCTGGCAGTGGGTTTTGCTATTCTTCTAACCGCAAACAAATGTGAGGACGACTACGGTTGCTGAATCGGAATTCGAGCAAAAACTACCCTTCGTGAAGGGTGAACAGGAAATACGGTACCTAAATGTAAATGATATTGTACAATATTTCATTGGAAAATTTATAAGCCCTCAATTAATGCAATTTTCTGTGTACGTGTGTGTGGGTGTCTTATTTTTTCTGCTATGATTGAAGGATTCAATCGATAATGTGTGGATGCAGTTGGAATTTGTTCCCTTGCTCTACTCGTATAGGTACGAAATACTTGGAATGAGCTGTTATGTGAATATTGGTAGTTAAATGAAAAAAGCTTGTATTTGCTTTTCCTTTTAAATTTTAATTTAAGGATTTGCTGTACAAAGTATCTGGCCTGCATCTACGAGTTGGGACCGATTTTTTGACGAATTACAATTAATTTTGTTCAGATACACATTAAGTCGGATGGGAAGGTAAAGGCTGTCCATATTAACCATTCTGTCAATGGATTTTTTAAACCCTTCCCCAATGGAATAGGTCCGGCTGGACCTTCATATGCTTTGTATGGAAATTAATTGAACACAATGAAACAATTCAAAGTTTGTTTGTGATTTTGGACATGTTATTATTTTTGTTTGTAATTTAAAGTTTTTTTACACAATTGTGATATTACAAAGTTTTTTCTTGATTTACATATTTATGTGACTGAAAACTGTAGTGTAAACAGATAGGATCTTCGCAGACAGGTATATACAGCTGGTATAGATCGTTATTGAACCATCTCCTCCAAAATCCGTCAACGCAAACCGGACCGAATATCTTACGAAGAATTTCTCTCTCGAAGCGACCAAGGATATCTTCATCTTCTTTTACTAAAGTCCATGTTTCAGCACCGTAAAGCAGGACTGGGATGGTCAGGGTCTTACACAGAGTCTCCTTAGTTGTTCGAGATAGGGCTTTACTGTTGAATTGCCTTATAAGCCCAAAGAAACAGCGATTGGCAAGAGTTATTCTTAGATTGATTTTTGCGCTGATCTTGTTTGTAGAATTTATAGCAGACCCAAGGTAGACAAAGTCCCTTACTACCTCGAAGTTATAGCTGCCGACTGTGGCGTTTTGTCCGATTCGACGGTGCTGGCTTTCCCTTCTTGTTGACAGCATATACTTGATTTTGCCCTCGTTTATCGCTGAACCCATTTTGGCCGCTTCCGCCTCAATGCTTGCAAACGCACCGGTAACAGCCCGCTGAGTTATCCCAATAATGTCAATATCGTCGGCGTATGCAAGCAGTTGTACGGGCTTTTGATAAATTGTGTCTCTGGTGTTGGTTTCTGATTTCCGCACATTCCGTTCAAGTACAATATTAAAGATCATCCTGCACAGACGAACACGTTTGGCAGAGATGTCAAACCTAGATATGGCTCTATAAAGCTCTTCTCTATAGATGCTGTCATAGGCGGTCTTGAAATCGATAAAGAGATGATGAGTATCGATTTGGACTTCTTGGGTCTTCTCCAGGATCTGCTGGAGTGTGAAGGTTTGATCAATGGTGGACTTTCCTGGTATGAAACCGCACTGATATGGGCCAATCAGGCTATTGATAAAAGGTTTCAGGCGTTCACACAATATCGCAGAAAAGATCTTATATGCGATGTTGAGGAGTGTGGGCGCCGTGGCGTAAGTGGTTAGTGTGTCGAATCACTACGCATAAGATTCCAAGTTATTATTATTATTATTATGATGTTGAGGAGACCGATGAATCTAAAATTGGCACAGTTGACGAGGTCTCCTTTCTTGTGGATCGGGCAAACGATGCTGAGATTCCATTCATCAGGCATGCACTCTACCAATTCATCACCAGTCGCCATGAAAAGTTCGGCCGGTGAACCGTCAGGTCCAGCATCCTTGTTGGATTTTAGCTTAGATATTTCTATCCTCACTTCGTTTTGGTCAGGTGGACGGAAATTTTGACTATCATCGTCTATGTTGAATAGTTCATTCTGCCTGACAGCGGGATGTTGGTCTTCGTCGCCGTTATACAGTCTTCAGAAGTAGTTTTTCCATATTCTCAGCACCGACTGTGATTCTACTACGAGGTTTCCATTTTCATCTCTAGAGGTTTCTGTACGGGTATTGCTTCTCTGACACGTTCTTTTTACCTTTTGGTAAAACTTCCGTACATTTTTCCTGGAGTATAAACTCTCGATATTCTCAAACGCGCGCTTCTCATGCTCTTCCTTCTTCTTTTGGAGAAGCCGATGTTCTTCCCGTCTCTTTTGCTCGTAGAGCTCACGAGCAGCTCTCGTCTCCTTTGCAGTGAAGCTTTGTATGCCTCTTGTTTTGCTGCATGCACTCGCCGGCATTCTTCGTCAAACCAAGAGTTTCGCGGTGGTGGGCGAGTGAGACCCAGCACATCAGTCGCGGCGTTTCTGATGGCATGTTGGCAGCGTTGCCACCGGCACTTGATGCTGGCGGCATAGGGGCGATATCGGGATACGCGTTCAGCGAAGAGTTTGGTGGTCTTTTGCGATTGTAGCTTTTCGACGTTAAATTTTCTCCCAGTGATTCTTCTTTGTTGCTCAGATTGGAATATCCGCATTCGTACCTTGGCTACAACAAGGTAGTGATCCCAGTCTATGCTGGCCACTCGGAAGGTCCGGACATCCAGAATACTGGAGATATGTCTTGCGCAATATAATTAACTTGGTTGATCGTTACATGATAATTGGACCGCCATGTCTGCTTATGAATATCGAGATGAGGAAACCATGTGCTTGCTATGGTGACATTTCGCTCCACAGCGAAATCAATTAGCCTTATTCCGTTATCAGACGTGGTGTCGTGTAGGCTATGCTTACCGACTGCCCTACCAAAGACGTCCTCCTTTCCTATTTTGGCGTTAAAATCGCCCAATACGATTTTAACGTCGTATTTAGGACATTGCTCGTATGTTTTGTCGAGGAGCTCGTAGAAACAATCTTTGGTGGCAGGGTCCTTTTCTTCCGTGGGGGCATGAACACATATTAGGCTTATGTTAGCGAATTTAGCCTTGATCCGGATAGTCATAATGCGCTCGCTTATGTGTCGGAAGCTTAAGACTTCTTGCCTAAGTCTGCCGCATATGAAAAGTCCGCATCCGAATAAGCGTTGCCTGTTGCCTCTGTAGCAATCACCGTAGTAGATGTCACAGTTTTTCATCCCCTTTCGACCGGCCCAACCCATCGCACCTCCTGCTTGACGGTTATAACTGCTTTACAGCAGTCTAGGGCCTCTGCTAATTATTCGGCTGCACGTGGTCTGTAGAGGGTCAGAACATTTCACGTACAGATCCGAAGGTCGTTGTCTTTATTTCATTTGCTGGAGTCCTCATCAGTTGAGTCATCCTCATCCGAGGCTTTTGGTTGTTTCGGAACCATTGGTTTTTTTATGTGGTAGAGGATATGTCGGGCTACTGTTGTGGGCTATGGATTCCTGCTGTGTTATTATCCGTAAATCCAAAGGTAGTGGATTATGGTAGGTAACTATGATCCGGAAGCATTTCTTTAGGAATGTATTTCTTATTCCGTCGAATAGTTCTAACAAAAGTCAAAACTTGTATACGTGTACAAGCAGTTTTCAAATGATGATTCTGCATTGTCCACATGTTCCGAATGGGTGGTGCTTTATCTGTCCTTTGCCGTTCTACACGAGTCCTTTGATCGTCAAACCTTAATACCTATTTATAGCCCAAAATCGTTTTAGCAACAGCGTTGCACCAGCGCGCAGCTAGACAAAGTCCTTCTTCTTCTTCCTATTTCGACGAGGTTATGATCCGAAAACAAAGAATCATAACCCACCCACGTCAACGCATTTCTACTGATCCGCCTGTGGGGTTCACTTGTTTTACCTCAGAAAATATCGACAGGCCTTCCGATTTTGAACCACATCGTTACTGAGGCGAATCAAATGCTGGTGTCGTTGCATTTGTCTGATCCAACCGTTTATAGGCCTGCTTCTCCTGCCTCGCGATGTCTTTGAACGGAGCCGGTCGCGTTCTATATTTCGTAAGATGGTTTCGTTGACGTGAAAGCTTCCACGGATCTTCGAATTTCTTATTCGATCAAGCTTTGTCACTCCTGCTGTCATGCGAAGCATCTTCATCTCATACTTTTTGTACATCGTCCAACATTGTGAATCGTATGTGAGCGCTGGACGCGCAACTGCGGTGTAGAGCCTTCCTTTCCATTTAGGGGGCATTTTTCGGTCACAGAAGATAGCGGAGTTTTCTTGCCACTTCATCCACCTTACGCTTATGCGATGGTTGATGTCGTCATCACAGGTTGCTTTGTTGTTGATCATAGATTCCAGATGTTTGAGCTTTTAGCACTTGGGAAGCACTGTTCCATTCTAATAAATGTCTGGAATAGGCCTGAGTGGATCAGAGAACGGGCTGATAGCGCAAAATTCCTCGGCCTTATACTGGACAAACAGCTCAATTGGATATTAAATATAGAGGAAAGAACTAAGAAAGAAACAATAGCCTTTTAGTATTTAGTATTTAGTATTTATTATTCCATTTAACATCATTTATTACATTACTCATGTAGTAGTATTTTTGGGAGAACCTGGGGACCGTCCCCTAAAATCATGCTATCAATGTATTTGGCTATAGTTAGAATACTGACTTATGGCAATCTAGTATGGTAGCCAGCTGTCAACAAAACCACCAGCTTAAGAGTGGTTTCATCATCACCAAACTCCAAAGACTAGCGTGCATTGGTACTACCAGTGCAATGAGAACAACCTCAACCGCAGGACTCGAGGCTATTCTTAATCTGCTACCGCTAAACATCTTTATACGAACGTCAGAAGCCATTAATGCTATGAGAATTATCCAGTCAGGAAACTGGAAACCAAATAGAATTGGTCACTCGATGATCCTACTTAATTACTTTGGCCTCGTGCCCATAACGGACTACATGACGTCATATTTCGACTTTGTTAGGCCTTTTTCTACCGCCTATCCTAGCAGGGAAGAATGGAAAAGTGGTCACATACCTAACACCGAATGTATAGCCATCTATACAGATTGTTCAAAAATGAATACTGGCATAGGTTCAGTAATCTCCTCATCATCATCATGGGTGAGTGATTACTTTTTCCCCTATGGGTATAATAAGGGGTCAAAGCTGACCTGAATGTGGCAGAGAGCGTCTCCCCCTGCCAGCCCACATACCTAAACTAACCTAAGCGTTGCCATTTCCATTGCAAAGGGAACTTGCTTTCCGTGAGGTATGGGTGAAATGCCATAACATCAGCGTCTTCCAAGCAGAGGTCTTAACAGTGGAAACAGCCGCCCGTGAGTCTGTGGTAAGGGCAATACCGCCAGAAGGTATCACCGTCTTTATCGACAGCCAGGCGGCTATAAAAGCAATTAGTGCCATAGAAATTAAATCGAAGCTTGTGAAGTGCTGTCGAGAAGAGCTCAATTTTTTTATAATTTGCGTGTGCCAAAGGGATTATTAATACCCTTATACTGGTTCTCAGGGCACGGGCGGATAGGAAGATGGGGGAAGGAGACAGAGGAGAAACGCGCTAGCAAAAATCGGCGCAGCAGCCTTACTAGAACAAGTTGACTCCTCTGTGTATATCCCGCCTTGCACACTCAACCTCCTTACAGGGAATAAAGCCATTGGAGAGGCGAACACAAGATGGACCTCCATGGAAACTTGTGCCACCACTAGGAAGCTGTGGCCGTCCTTAGACAAACCAAGGACGAGAGAATTACTCGGAAAGACAGGAAATACCTTTTCACCATCTTTGGCATCATCACGGGGTACAACACTTTGCGGTACCACTTGAACAAACTACGCCTGACGGAGGATGAATTCTGTAGATGCTGTGGTGACGAGAAAGTTTTTGAGGACACTACACACTTCCTCTGCCACTCTCGGGGTTTTCAATACTCCTAGAAAAAGTTGCTGGGTAAATATTTCTTACAGAGTCCCGAGGAGCTCTCCGCCGTTTCGACAAGGAAGATGCTGAACTTCGTCAAATCATCAGGGTGGTTTGTATGCAGAAACGAAGTAAGTGATTGAGTTTGAATAGTTTTATGGCCGCTTTTCACTAGGCCTCAATGGGTAAGTGATTACTTTTTCCCCTATGGGTATCGCAATGGGTCAACGCTGACCTGAGTGTGGTAGAGAGCATCTCTCCTTGCTGGCCCACATACCTAACCTAACCTAAGCGTTGCAATTTCCATTGCAAAGCGAAATTGCTTTCCCTGAGGCGTGGGTGAAATGCCATATCCGCTGAAGAGGATTGATGTTGTTAATAGACCTTCGGCTCTTATATGGGGTGACCATCATACTTACTCTATATTAGATAATGGCAGCAACTTTGCTGATTTACTAAAAATACAGGACCAGCATTCTTTATTCATTCTACCATACTATGTCAATGACGCTACAAATGACTTCTTTTAAAAAAAAAATTACGCAAAAGTTGCTTGAAAACTTTCAGAATTTACCTTCAATTACAATTTTCCAGCTGAATGGTGCCATTTCTGTAATAAAACTCCTCCTGCGTGGGAGTGGTCATTTCCGCTTTCAAAGGTAAGACCACCAACCAATCAGTGTCATTAAGCGAAACTACTTCCTGGAAAAAAAAACTTGTCGACAAACGAGGAACGTAAAAAATGATCTATTTACAAGTTTTCTTGAAAATTTTTAACGACATCATCGGTGCAAAATAAAGACAACTTTTCCGTGGTTCTCCGCGAAGACTTACAACTTAGAGCTGTGTGAACATCATCCTGCTGCAAGCAGACAACCACCACTTCACGTTGCACCTTCTACACCCGACTCGGCCATCCCCAGCCGTTGTCCTTTCGTTGAAATCCTTTCTAGCGAAGCTCACTGATGCAAATATTTAAATGGGGTTAGTTAGGGAAACTTTTCAAGCCCTAAGCCACCCAAAATATGATGCACACCCATTGACGGGAAAGTGTACAGGAGGCCATACTGGGCGCAGGAAGCGAATAAAATTTTGTTCGCTAATTTAAAAAGTTTCACAGCATCAACTCAACTCGCTCGTTCGCTCATTCACTCCTCTACTCATTGGCACTTTTTAAGTGGTCGTGTGGGGGCCGATAAGGGGGTTGGTTATCTGCTGGAAAATTTCTGCATGTGCTCCAACATTATCTGGTTTTCCATCACAGAACTTGGTCTTTGTTTTTTTTTTTTTTAATTCGGAAACCACTCGGTGGGTACACCTGAAACGCAAATAATTTTTTGCGTTCATCATTCATCGACAGGAGTTTCTACCCCATCATCCCTTAGCGCGCATTTTGGGTTTTCCAGTAACCTCAGGTATTAAGTGAAAAATTTTTATAAATATATTTTTTGCCGACATTTCAGGTGGCGTATGGGGTGCATATTGGAAAAAAATTCGCTTCTATTAGTTGATTGAAAAAGTTTTCATCTCCCCCTACCCCGGCCAACTTCCGAGTCACAGGAATGTATATGGTGGCTGTGGAGTGGAAAAAATTTATTTTGTTTGCCAGCATATTGCAAAGAGGGTGAGTGCTACTGTCGATGGTCGGGGTTGATTGATGCTGCGAATGATGATTGATAGCATGTGGAGAGGTGAATTCTTTTTTTTTTTAAGAAAACGCAAAAAATTTCGAATTTGTTCAATGGGAACATAATATTGGTTCTTAACAGTTAAACACGAACTACCCTTAGCCGGTTTTCAGCAGTTTTTTCGCCCACTCACTCACGTTTATTATATTTTTATCGAATTTTATTGGATTCCTGGTTTAAGTGTTATTTTGCTGAATGCAGTCAAGCGAATGCTTTTCGTAAATATTTTGTGAATGCTTTCTCCTGTGTTTCAATTATTTGCTGAATGCTGCGAGGGTTTTGTGAAGTCTGTGCAGCACGTCGAGAGGAATTTTATTTCATTTGGAGTATTTTTATAAAGCATATCCAGTAACAGTGTTTATCAGAGAAGGATCGAGGCACTCTAACATAGTTTAGGTGTATCATGTGTTTGCAGTGAGTGATTTTTCAAGTAGGTAGTAGTGAATTAGTTATCAGAATTCAGTTACCACTTTATAGAAGTCATGCATAAATACATTTTCAATGTTCCGCTAATCCTTCATGAGGGTCGCGGGGGAAGGATTCTCAGGTGAACTCTCCATCGTTCTCGATCCTCTGCCATTGACTCCAACTCATCAGGAGGAATCTCTAGGCGGCTTCTGGAGGGATGTCGAACTTGATCCAATCGTCTATTTCTAGGCCTAGCGAAGAGTCGCCTACTTGATGGCACGGCAATCATGGCACGTCTTGGAAGCCGGTTAGAGGGCATACGCGCTAACGTAACCGGAGAAGTAGCTTCTCTACATTGAGCGCATCGCGTACTCTGGCGTTGCGCACTCGATCTCTATGAGTTATTCTAGCAACACCGCGTAAAAACCTCATAGCAGCAGCTTGTATCAGACAGAAGTCATTTAAATCTTAAATTCATGCTGCACCACCCTGAAAAATGGACACGCTTATTACATAGGGGAGACCGGGGCCATATGCATTCACTCAGCTGCTCCACATTTGGTATTTGAAATATTCACAAGTGTACATTGGCTACAACAAAGTATTTCTTCGAGCCAGTGTTTGGCTCTAGGAAGATATAGGTTAGGTTAGGTACGTTAGCTGGCGAATAAGAATCCTCCACACCACACTCAGATCAAGACAGACCCATTGTGATATGTACTCTTGGGGTACAAAGTTGTCCCTTGTCCATTATAACCCTATTTCAATACAAATAAAGCACCCTCAATGCCTGCTCAGGCGGGAGTGGGGATACTCACAAATCCCAGGTTGACACGCAGAGTATTGGAGTGGATACCATTAGGAGGTAGAGTTGCGATCTTAAAGCTTAAGCTTGAAAGATCGACTCTGGCATTGGTGCAGGTATGCACTGTATGCATATGCACCGTATGGTATGCTGTATTAAGTGAAGTGTATGCTCCCCTTAAAAAGTTTGCGGATATGGATTCTTTTGTCCTGATGGGTGACTTCAACGCCCACGTAGGTCTAGATGTTATGACATGGGGTAGTGTGTTTGTGAGGAACGGTGATCCCGATCAAAACGCAAACGGAGAGAAGTTGTTGGACTTTTGGTGTGAAAATGGCTTATCCTTCATGGATACTATCCATCCGCCCAAAGATATTCACAAATACACATGCTATCGTCAGAGTCTTCAGCAGAAGTCGCTGATAGATTTCTTTGTGGTACCGTCGTGTCTAAAGAGAATGGTTTGTGATATTCGCGTATTGAGAGGGGCCGAACTGTCAACTGGTCAGCACTTAGTGCTGTGCAAATTGTATTTTAGCGATAGAGTGCCTCCCCTACTGTTCCACCAAATGTAGAGGAAGAATGGCAACTGTTTTCAACAGCGGTTATTACCTCTGTGGGAGATGTTTGTGAAAAGAAGCAGCTTGATGTGGTGGCTGGTGGTGAGGAAAGAACTGGTTAGTTTAACATGTCTGGAGTTCAAAACGCCATCAGAGAAAAGAAGAGTGTCTTTAAAGTGTGGATTTACTTGGGCAACTCCGATTCTCGGAATCGGCACACGGGTACGAAGAATACGCAAATTAAATGTGAAAACAGCGACAGAACAATCTTGAAAGGCGTTTGGCAAGAAATTGGAACGTGATCACAGATCTGCAAATAAGATGTTCTGACTGACCGTCTGCCGACTGAGTGTTGAATATCATGAAAGGAGACGAATCCAAAGATGGGGTAATTCTTTCCAATGAGGAGGACATCTACGAGGATGGAGCGAGCACTTTTCGGAACAACTCAATCCCGAACAGGGCACCGAAGATGACAGACCTATTGCCGAGAGTAGGGCAGAGGGTAGTCCTACGGTAGAGGAAGTAACTTTGTACCATCAGGATCGCTTCCGTTAACCACTGCCAGAACGATCTTGTCTTCAAGGATCTCGCTGTAGGACTTAGATATTGTGTTGGAGTGCTTGGAGGAAATGCTGTTATTACGCACCTTGGTCCTTTTGGAGTCCAAAGAGAGTTCCTACAACGATCTTTGGCGCTTCAAGATTAAGTCTCTGCTTGTCCCAGCTAGTTCATTGCCGGCGATTTTGGTGGCCCATTCCATCATGGTCTCTTGCACTCCGGAAGGTTTCTAAAGTGCTGGAGAATCCTGTTAGCCTCTCGGCGGTTTTTGTAGGCTTGTTTAGAGGGAGCAATATGCCGCGAGCTTGCGCTACGACTCAGTCCCAGTGAGTCCTGAATGGACTGTGAGGTGGTATTTTTAAACGGACGCGGTCAATAGAACTCTAATGAACCTTAATATTCACAATTCCGTGATAAAATGGATCATCAATATGCTAAAGGAAAGACATATCAAAGTTGAACTCGGAGGTATAAAGCTTGAAGTCAATGCCTCAAGAGGCACCCCTCAAGGAGGGGTTATATCCCCACTGCTGTGGGTAATTGTCCTGAACGAAGTCCCTCTTAATCTGAGAAACAGTGGCGTCAAGGCCATAGCTTATGCAGACGATGTTGTCCTGCTAGCAACAGGTAAATTTCTCCCGACCCTGAGCGAACAAATCGAAGGGGCGCTGGAAATCATTGACTCCTGAACCGAGAGATGTGGGCTAGCGGTTAATCCCCAGAAAACAGAGTTAGTACTATTCACTAACAAAAGAATAATTCCACAATTCGTAACACCTTCCGTAAGGGGTACTCCCCTGAGTATCTCCAGTAGTGCGAGATACCTTGGCCTGGTGCTCGATAGGAAACTGAACTGGAGACTAAATATTAACGAACGAGTCAAAAAAGCCACGATAGCTTTATACTCGCGCAATAGAATATTCGGGAAGACTTAGGGACCGAATCCCAAAATCATCCTATGGATGTATACAGCTATAGTAAGGCCAATACTAAAGTATGGCAGCCTTGTATGGTGGCAAGCAGCCAGCAAAATAAACAACATAGCTGCTATCACAAAAGTACAAAGACTAGCGTGCATCGCCACAGCCAGTGCGATGAGAACGACACCTACAACAAGACTCGGGGCCATTCTCAATCTGCTTCCGCTAGGCATCTTTATACAAATATCGGCGGCTATTAGTGCCGTAAGATTAAGCCAAACAGATAGCTGGAGAGCAAATGTAATGGGTCACACCACGATCCTGCAGAGATACATATCTAGGCAGTTTATCTAATACAGAGTACTTAACGCCTTACATAAACTTTACAAGACCATTTTCCAGCACCTATCCGAGCAAGGAAGACTGGAAAAATGACAGAACGCCTAACGAGCGATCATTAGCTGTATACACCGATGGATCCAAAATGGAAATAGGTGTAGGCGCAGGCATCTTCTCTGAAACGCTTGGTCTCTCAATGTCAGCTCGGCTTTCAAGCTACAATAGAGTTTTCCAGGCGGAGGTCCTAGCAGTTACAATAGCAGCTCGTGAGACTGCGATGAGGGCAATACCACGAGAGGATATCACCTTTTTCATCGGCAGCCAGGCGGCGATAAAAGCAATATCTGCTATAGAAATAAAATCGAAGCTTGTGAAGTGTTGTAGAGAAGAGCTCAAGGTTCTTGGGTCCCTGGTCATGAAGGCATACCAGGGAATGAGAAAGCCGATGAGCTGGCTAGAGGAGGCTCAGCACTAAAGTCGGACCAATCCGACCCCTCGGTGTACATCCCGCCTTGGGCCCTCAAGCTCGAATCAGGAAACAAACCCCTAACGGAGGCTAACAATAGGTGGACCTCTTTAGATACTTGTGTCACCACGAGGAAGCTGTGGGCTGCATTTGACAGAGTAAGAACCAATAGACTCATACAAAGGCTTAAAAAATCGCTCTCTACTCTAATAGGAGTCATTACGGGGCATAATACCATGCGGTACCACATAAAAAAACTACGTGTGGCTAACGAAGAACTTTGTAGAGGCTGCGGCGACGAGGAGGCTCAGGAGGACACCGCCCACTTTCTCTGTCATTGCCCAGGTCTCTATCATTTGAGAAATAAGCTCCTTGGACAACATTTCTCTGAGGATCTAGAAGAGTTGTCCAACAGACCAATAAATGACTTCGCAAACTTCATCAAATCCTCTAGATGGTTTGTATCTCGGGCACAGTAAGTACTAAATGCTTTCTTTAGGATATGTACAAAGACGATATTTTTCCCCCATGGGTATCACAATGGGTCTATATTGACCTGAGTGTGGTGTGGAGGTTTTCTATCCCCCTACACCAGCCCACTTACCGAACCTACCTAACTTTGGGCTCCACGCGACTTTTGGTAGTAGTTGGGCCATTTGATGCCACAATCCTCCTTCTATCTAATACTTCTGGAAGCTGCTACGATATACAGCTTGGTCGCCGTACTACCACACTGTTTTACCGGTCTCAGATTTTTTTTCCTTTTAGAAATGTTCATAATAGTGTTTCGACAAGTAGCGGATAAGGGAATGTCTGTCCGTACAGAGATCCGCAGTATACAGTATATATAAGGCTGGTTAATCCGGGTGTAGCCAGGATTCCGAATACTTTGTTCGCGAATGAGCTATTTATGAGATGGGCTTCTAGCCTGTTTGATCCTCGGCACGGGTCGTGTTACACCTTGATCCAGCCCATCAGACGGGAGAGAAGGGAAAGGATAGGATGGGAGAGGAAGGAATAGGATCGACTGCAGCTTAGCTTTAAATCTCATTTGGGAAAAAAAACCTGAGAATCGTTGACCTATACTAGGCCATTACACCACGACAAGGTGTGCATTCACGTAAGGGAGATACACGCAAACTCTATACGTTCTCTTTGTATGAGCACAATCATTCTAACAAGGACTTACATCAGCTTCCTTTCGTACCGAAAACCAAACTACACATAAACAAGAAAAAGAATATAATTTCATTCCATGAGTTTTGTTGAGGAACAACTTGAGCGCTTAGCCTTGTAAAGTTTCCTCCACTTCTAAATTCTTCAAAGCCCTTAACAATATTTTAATTGGCCTCTTAAAATATTCATCAAAAACTTAGCTCTGATCAAAAGGCGAAACGTTAATAATCCCCCTGTACACACTTAACCCCTCCCCCACAAAAAAATACGAAAATTATCACAACATGCCATCGCGCTAAATAGCTTCAACAAATAGTAAATTGAATCCTTTCACCACAAATGGACACCATCCCCACTCTCCGCCTCATCTCACACGCCCACACGAAAACGGTAAAATGTAGTTTCAAGAATTTCTACCGGGAAACAACCTAATTCGGCAAATAAACGTGTGCCGTATTCCGCAGCCCCCCAGCCCCCAGCCTTTACGAACCGGCGTCCATCAGCCCATTACAAAACCTAAAACATTGGAAATTGCTCGTAATCGGAGCGAAATTAATTCATGAATGACCCGCTTCATTGCTAACAATAAGCCCACTCCTTTT
This sequence comes from Brachypalpus laphriformis, assembly GCA_945910035.1. NCBI lineage: Eukaryota > Metazoa > Arthropoda > Insecta > Diptera > Syrphidae > Brachypalpus > Brachypalpus laphriformis. Next base: position 46,379,477 of record OX246756.1, read on the forward strand.
GTGCACGCGAACCTGATATTTCCAACGAAAGCCACTTTTCCCAGTCAAAAAGGACTTGTTCCTTCCTCCACTTTCTGTACCACTGCCGTTGCCAACCACCGCTCACTCATTAACCCTTTTGAAAATCCCTTTCGTGTGTACCTTAATAATTAAACGAGCGTTCCACTCCAACTGACATTCAATATATATTTGCTGTTATTGAGCGCCTCCTGCCCCTGCTCCTGTTGCTGCCACCACCACCAGGAGAAGAAAGACCAGGTTCAATTGATGTTCAGTGCTTTACACTTTTAACCGCAGAGAAATTGAAAAGGGATTGCGTTCGGGGAGCCACTCCTACAAATTTTATTCGAAATTGCTTTTTGTTTTTGACTTGGACCACGTCAAGGACCTACCAGCGGATAACTCCTTGAACTCAAGCATCATTCCCACTCGCTCTCTCTCTCTCTTATGCCTCGGGAGGTAATCATTGATTGTGTATTGTTCGCGCATTTTAATTACAACTGCTGTGGCTTTTCAATTTGTAACGTTTTGCAAATGGTCTTAATTGGGGCTTTTAATACGTTGTTACAACATTAGGGGCCTATTTACATCTAAAATTCTCTCTACAGATACATAGATACGTTGTGAACAAAAGGTTATTGTTGGTAGCCGAGTCTAGTACGTAAAATTCTACGAGCATTGCTGAGGGAAAAACCTACATTTCTACTAGGATGCGAGTAGGACTAGAGGTGGGTTCCACTTCGAATGTATCCTTACAAGAAAACAAATATATAGTATTTTGAATGTGAAAAATACTCCATCCTTCGTCACTAGGCGAACCCCACAGGCGGATCAGTGGAAATGCAGTGAAGTGGGAGGGTTGTGATCCCTTGTTTTCGGATCATAATCTCGCTGATAAAAGGAAGAAGAAGACTCTGCGGTCCGATCTTTTGAAGCAGGTTGAGGAGTTTCTGATGAGCCATCAATGCCGAACCATAGAATAGTTGCGTTCAGCACTGTAGGTCTCACCAGGAGTGACCCCGGAAAAAATTATTTCAATCAGGACAATAGTACTCTATTGGGAGCACTAAAGACGAAAGTAATGCTACAAGGTGCAACAAAATGAAATCCGAAGTGAACAGGAATTGTAACAAGTGTGAAAGAAATTGGGAAAGCATCAGAGCATTCTGTGAAAACATTGTGTCTGCCCCTTTTACGGCCAGATCGCACCAAACTCTATCCAGAGGTAAAGCAAGTCCACCATACTCTCTGAAATTTCAAGTTGCGAGAGTTGCGTGTGAACCCAGAAGTAGATACTCAAAATCTGTGGGAGTTTTCCCCAGTATTTGGCAAGCAGAGGTTCATCAACATCGCAATAGTCAGGCCGCTATCAAAGCACTGAACTGCCACGAAGTCAGGTTGAAATTAGTACATACATATGTAGGAGTGCCTTAATTAGATAGCCTAGACCAGAATATTAAGGTAACTCTCTACTCCCTACAGGAACACGTCGGAGTTGAGGGCATAAGAATCATTGTAGTGGCCAAATTCCTTGAGGAATTAGAGCATGACTGCAATGAAGCTATCGGTATGGTTTAGGACTTTTAGCACAAAAGATCTTTTTAGGTCCCAGTGGTCCGGGGGTCATTATCTCCCCTTTATCGAAAAAAAATAGTTCAGTACTGGCTAGTACCCATGAGCCTCTAACTTGCATAGGAAAAGACAGAAGTAGTGCTAGTAAGCAGCAGGCGAGTCATGGAGACTATCAGAGTAACCGAGGGCGATCAAGTGGTAGTTTCCAAACCAAAGCTGAAGTACCATGGCATTACTATAGATGCATTATCAAGACCACCTCCGCAGGTAGGCTCAGTAGGCTCCTTTTTAATATTGGTAAAAACTCCCGTGAGACAGCCGATTGGGACTCCTATAAACTGTCTCTCAGGAAATACAAAATCTCATTGAAGAAGGAGCAACGACGATCTTGGAGACTCTTCTGCGACAGCGTTGAAGAGTCCTCGGAAGCTTCCAGGTTGCGGAAAATCCTCTCGAAAAGCCCTTCTGTACTCAGCTACCTTTTGCATCCGGATGGTCACTGGACCTCCTCTGCTGAGGAATCCATTGACATCTTACTGGATACTCACTTTCCTGGTAGCTCCCCTGTTGCTCTATCGTAAGTGGGAAATTCCTCCCCTCAACCTTGCAGCAACTTCTTAGTCTTGATAACTACAGAAAAGATCCAATGGGCCATGCGCCGTTTCAAACACTTCAAGTCCTCAGGAGCTGACGGTGTTATTCCAGCTGAAATTCAGTAATGTGAGGATATTGTGCTTCCATGGCCCAAAGTCATCTTGTCGGGCTGTCTAAATCTTGGACCGAGCTTGAAGTCATATTCATACCTAAGGCAGGAAAGAGCTCGCACGTGGAACCAAAGGATCTCCGACTTATCAGTCTATCGTCATTTCTGCTTAAAACTTTAGAAATGTTAATTGATATCCATCTTCGGCAAAGTATTAGCCCAGCTTTGCTCTCGCCGTCCCAACATGCGTACTGCAAAGGCAAATCGGTTGAAACAGCCTTACATTCGCTTGTGCGCATCACTGAAAAATCCTTGAGCATCAAAGAATACACCATGGTGGCTTTCCTTGACATTGAGGGAGCTTTTAACAATGTCAAATCAAAGCCGATTACAGACGCACTTGCAAACCTGAAAGTGGATACTTCGCTCGGAGTGTTGATCAATCAACTGCTTACATGCAGGATTATTAACACACAGCTGGGCGGAGCATCGGCCAGAAGAATTGCTCGCTGCGGTACACCTCAAGGTGAAATCTTGTCACCACTTCTGCAGAACCTGGTAGTAAATGAGCTTCTGATGGACCTGGATACGTCAGGTTGTAGAGTGATCGCCTATGCTGATGACATTGCTATTGCTGCCTCCGGTAAACACCCAGACACTCTCAGGGAAATCCTTCCCCTCCAAATGTGGACTGGGGGTTAATCCCCTTAAATCGGAACTCGTTCTCTTCACGAGGAAATATAAAGTTCCCCTCATAGACCCTCCTAAGATAAATGGCAACAGTCTCACCTTCGCTGAAAACGCAAAATATCTGGGTCTTATTTTGGATAGGAAATTGAACTGGAAAGCCAATCTACTAGAACGCGTCAAGAAAGCTAATGTAGCTCTCTATTCCTGTAAAAAGGCTATAGGTAGGAGCTGCGGTTTGAAACCTCAAATCACTCATTGGCTGAACGTGCCCGTTATCAGGCCTATACTACTCTATGGCGTCATCGTACGGTGGCCTGCTCTTGACAGGGCGGTCTATCTTACCCAACTAGCTAGGGTGCAAAGATCTGCATGCATTTGCATCAGTGGTGCACTAAGAACTACTCCCTCCGCGGCACTGGACATCTTGTTCAACCTGCTATCTTTAAATATTTTCGGCAAACAGATGGCTGCCTGTGCAGCCATCCGCCTAAAAGCCTCCTCTCAGTGGTCTAACTATCGCTTTGGCCACTCCTCGATCCTTGATGTTCTCAAATTCAAACACGAAAACACGGACTACACCCTGCCGATACTGAGATTTGACCGTAACTTGCGTACAAGTATCCCTAATCGGGATGAATGGGACACTTCCTCCCTTATCGATGGTAGTTGCGTTCACTTCTTTACAGATGGCTCTAAGACGCAGGGTGGGGTGGGTTGTGGTGTTTTCTCCGAAAAGCTCAATCTGAGCATCTCGTTCCGCCTCCCTGATAATTGTAGCGTTTTCCAGGCAGAAATCATGGCGATTAAGGAAGCCCTGTCCTGGCTGAAATATAATGTACTATCTGTCAGGGATATTAGCATTTTCACTGCCAGCCCAGCGGCAATCAAGTCCCTGGAATCGTTCTCCTTTACTTCAAAGGCCGCCTTAAACTATCGTTTATCTCTTATGGAGATGTCAGAGCAGTTCAACATTCACCTATGCTGGGTGGCAGGCCACAGGGACAGTCCAGGAAACTGCAGGGCTGACGAGCTCGCCAGACAGGGTACCACTCTAAGGATTCTGCCTGACAGGCAAGACCTGGGTATGCCCCTCGCTACTTATAAGTATCTACTAAAGCGGAACGCTATTAGCACGACCAACCTCAGATAGGAAAATGGCTCAACGTGTCACATTTCAAGACAGATCTGGCCTAAGCTGGATCAAAATCGTAGTGCCGATCTGGTCAAGTTAAAGCGAACACAAATCAGCTGCGTTGTCGGTGTTCTCACTGGACACTGTCTTATAGGCCAATGCGCCAAAAGACTTGGTCTCTTCTCCAACGACCCTGCAGAAGCTGAAGGGAAGAGGAAGGAGGAAACCATCCTTCACCTCCTATGCACATGTCCAGCCCTGTCGCATAAAAGAATGCTCCATCTAGGGTCCCTCTTCTTTGACGACCTCTGCGATCGGGCGTCCTTGGATGTCATGAGCATCCATCGCTTTGTCAAAAGCTCCGGTTGGTTTTGTTAGTGTGGCCCTGAGTGGCCCTGAGTGGCCTAATGGTTTGATCCATGGTATCACAAAAGACCTTCTCTGGTCTAAGTGTGTCTGCACTCTCTTGTGGACAGCCAACCTAACCTAACCTAACTTACTATAGATGCAAGGGTAACCTTTAAGCAGCATTTGCAATATGCAGCTGAGAAGGCAGCCAAGGTAACGGCTGCCCTGGCAAGGATCATACCAAATATCGTCGGGCCATAGCTCAAGAGGAGACTGCTCTTAGCACGAGTAACGGCTGGCATGGTACCAGTAGACCATCTAGCTAAAGAAGTCCCATTGAAATACCGACAGCATCACCGACTGCGACGAGTCGAAGTGTTACTGAGGCGTACCAAGGACAAGTCTAGTCGATGGCAGGAAAGACGGGATCACTCTGATAAAGGGAGGTGGACGCAGAGATTGATCCCCAATATAAACGCTTGGATCAATAGGAAGCATGGGATGCAAAATTTCTACCTGACCCAAATGCTTACTGGCCATGGATTCATGGATGCTTCAGAGCCTACCTCCACAGGTTTGCTTTCGACGACAACCCCTATTGCCCAACATGGACGGGAGTAGTTAAGGATGCGGAACACATCATGTTCCATTGTCCACGATACTATGAAGAACAGCGCCTGCTAATGAACAAACTGGGTGAGGACCTAACTCCAGGCAACATCACCAGGTAGATGATGAGCAGAGAAAATGCCTGGGAAGCAGTTAGCGACACTGTACCAACCATTATGAAGGAGCACCGAAGACTGGAGCGATAACGAAACCCCGCGCAGCAGGCTGCCAACACGAACGAGCTGAGTGCCTGAGGCTAAAGTGAAATGCTTGACGGCAGTGCCGCGCGGACCAGGGGTAGGATGGGAAGTGAGTTTAGTGGGCTCAAATCCCACACTGTCACTGAGTACGAGCTCAGTTTCATCTTTAAAAGATTCTTACCTTCCGACGTAAACAAAAAGAAAAGAAAGTGTGGAAGCAGCCGATGCCTTAGCAAGGAGCCTCATTCGTTAGAACAGAGCACTTCTGCAAGCTAGGACTTTACAGAATACGTGAAGGCTTGAGAAAGGAAATAGAGAGGAAAAGCGGCAAGTTTTGGGAGGAACTCGAACTGAAATAGATCAAAGCTCTTCTGTGGAATAACACTCGGAAGAGAAACGAGACCCGTATAAGCGTAAGCAAAAGTTGACTGTTTAGAAGATCGTTAACAGACTTAAGGAACATTTCAGTAAAAAAGAAAACGGATACTGCATATTCTGTAAACATTGCATTGCAGAAAAAAAACCTCCTCGGAGCCTATTACCTATTACAGGCAGATTTACCTCTGCTAGCTACAATTCAGATACTTTGGTTCATCTATCCAATTAGATTGGAGGGGATTTCTTTTTAAACGTCAGAGCCACAATAGATCTATAGGTGGCAGTGCACTTGCCTCCTTACAATGCATCTGCATCTACATCTAGTACCGACTGCTGTTCCGCAAGGAATTATCTAACAAATTTTGCAATATCCTGATTCCCTGGAAATATAAGAGATAGGACCCAACCTCATCACCAATTCAAATGCAGATACCTACATATTCGCACAAAAGGAAGCATCATTGCCTAATTGGCATTTCGGCTTCGATTTCTTTCTCTTTTTTTCTCCAAAAACTACAATATCCTTTTGCCATCCTTGTAAAAGGGGGGAGAAACCATCAAGGAAATCAAACACTGCTAGTTGAACTGTGTGATACGTATACCCATACACACTGAGATAAACACATGATATGATGATTTTCATCTCGGAAGGATCTGATCATACATATGCTCTCCTGCTGTCTAATGGAACCATAGAAACGGAAAACTTTGATTGATATTGGAGTCCTTTTTCGGCAGAATATTAATATCTCTTCACATACACGAACACATTTCATTAAATTCTGTTCGAGAGGGAGGACTACGAATATATTGATTGAGAAGAGTGAGTCCTTGTGAAGCCAACGGCGAACAAATATCCATAAACGTATCCTCGTTCACGACGATATTGAAATATTCAAATATAAACGTGAACGTATAGAGTGAAAGGTGAATGGTTGAGTTGTGTTGTTGATGCTCTTTTCTTGTTTCTATGTAGCGGGTGCTCAATTTGATTTCCCTCAAGATATTTCCGAGTTGACGGGGGTGATGAGGACGACGACTGATGACGGTTTTTCTTTTGCTTTTGCTTTTGGCTTTGGCTTCTTTTGTTTGGCAAGGAATTATTTTTAGACACTAAAGATGAGGAAATATTTACATCAAATGGGGTAGAACTTGCGAATTGAATAAATTGACAGGACACTTGAGTAGTGGTCGGTTGAAGGACTTTTAGAGGTGGTATTTTGTCTGTAATGGTGAGTACGAATTAATGGCAAGAAGCTTTTTGGCAGAATGCACAAAGTATTTTTGAAATAATGGAGGAAACAGTTTAAGGATACCTCAGTTGGTCACGATAGAAGCAGATTTCCTAAGTAGAAATAAATGAGGAGACATTTTGGTTTTCAGAAGACCATTCCTTGGTTCAATATGTTTTTTTCTTTTTTCGGTACGTCAACAGATACCATTCAACACGGATTTAAAGGACACTATATCGATGTATATATACCGCATGATGACAGTGTAGACAATGTTGCATGCCAAACGCCTTGCATATTTGCTTGCATACGGAGGGCGAATCCCTAGCCATCTTACCACCTCAACGCCATAAACCATTTAAAAAAAGCTTCAGTTCTAGATATCCCTATGTTGACCACCTTTGGGTCACGAATTCACCATGCCTTTGGACGACTAGTTTTCCTCGTACTGCTTCAGACGGAATTACTTGGTAGTTATTCCCAGAACGGCTGACAGAGGAAAATTCAATAACCATCTATGGGAACGTGATCTTGTGTGGCACATGGACGGTTCGAAGATGAAGAGTGAATCAGGATCTTGAATCTGTCGTTACGCCCAGCAACACTAGCAATCTAACTGTCGTAGTAAATCCTCTTCAGCTTTGCTGACAGCCAAGGTTAAGGAAATAATTCAACATGCAAATCTAGTTGTGCGGACAGCCAGAATGCTTTTAGAATTGGATAAGAAAAATTTGATCCCTGTATACAAAGAACGCTTGTATAATTAAACGGTCAGCCCACTGGCCAAGATTAGTGCATCATCCAATTTCACTGACTTGAAACTAGCAGGTAGGCAAAAATATTTCCAAAGAATACACCGAGAACATATCCTTTCCAAGTTCAATATAATCTGGACGAATGTGTGGATTAGAGAACGGGTAGCGCAAGTACTCTGTTTTTTTTTTTTTAACTAATGTGATACTCATTTCCCTCCAATCGTCCACCCACACATCAAGTGCTCGTTGCAGGGATGTAGGATCCTCACTTATGTTGGCTCCGTCGATACCAAAGAATAATTGATGTACATTGGGGTCCGTCATCTTACCATCAAGCCGATAGTCAAGGACTGTAATAAAGAGCAAAGGACTTACCATATGACGCTTCCCTGATGCACCTCTACTTTAATTGGGAAGTCTTTGGTTACTCCAGCGGGGCATCTTACTCCTATCTTTGCTACCTCGCACATATCCATGATCATCTGTACGTAGGTTTCTGGGACCCCTCAATGTCTTAGCGCCACCCATACCAGATCTCGTGGTTGTCTGTCGAATGCCTTTTCAAAGTGAACCAATTTAATATGCAAATCCCTTAAGGAATCACGATGTTTTTCCATTATGATCCTTATACTTTGGATTGCATCTGTGGTTGATTTACCCGAGACAAACCCGGACTGATCATCAGATAGCCGTACGAGTATTATTTTTCGCAGTCGGCCACCTAATACCCACTCAACGATTTTCATGGTGTGTGACATCAGCTAGATCGAACGGTAGTTATCACAGTTTCGCGTATCACTCTTTCTTTTGTATACAGGGAGGCGGTAACTTTATTTCCATTGATTCGGCATTGGATCACCTCTCGTGAATTTGGAGATGAAAATTCTGAACCATTTGAACCCGATGTCTTCCATGTATTTCCAGAACTCAGAGTGCATCTCGTCTGGCGCAACCGCTTTTTGTTTTTTGGAGTATTTGATCGCCTCACTAACTTCTTTGACTGTAATATCGGGTATTTCTTCACAGTTAGGGGTGGCTCTAGGAAAGTATAGCCGGAGAAACTGTTCATTGAAAAATTCTTTACAATACTGCTGCCACTTTTCAGAATTTTGTCTTCATCCACAAGAAGCTGGCCATGAGCATTGTTAATGAAGAACTTTAACGAACAAATCTCCTGAGAATTCCTCCTTCTTTGTGTGGCTAATTTGAAGATAGTTGCGTTCTCGTTCATATTGTGTCGTCGCAGCTTCTGGATAGCCTGGTTTGCATTAGCAACCAGCTCCCGATACAGGCCCTCTGTACTCTCCGCTTGAAGCCGGGCGCACTTCCTCTTCGGTTGACCAAACTTTGAAAGCCGCTTTCTTCGCATTTATCACTTCCTTAGCTTCATCACTCCACCACCATGTTTCTTTGGCGTGTTGGTGGTAGCCTTCTGAAGATCTAAGCAGTGATTTGGCCTTCTTTCAGCAAGTTCGCTGTAGGAAATCGCACATATTTTGTGGGACTCTTCTGCACTCTTCATCCTCAGCTCCGTTGATGGTGTGAGAGAGGTAATTTTTCATCACGAAAATAAAAGCTTCGCCTTTTTCTCTGTCCAGATTGTACCACTTGATTTTCTCAGGGTCCCTTGTTTGCTTGATTTTCTTACATGTCTTCATAAAAATTTCAATTAGATGGAGATGGCTACCAAATGGTAGTCAATCTGGGTTTCATCTCCACCACTGCTGTAAGTGATCAGGTATCGGCTTTGTTTGATGAACATGGTATTTAACACGATAAGACCATGTGATTTGCACATGCTTAGGATGTTTTCACCAGAAAGGTTCCTTGTTGCCGAATCCTAGTCCTCGATGGAACAATTTCAGCCGAGAAGTCAATGCCTGCCTCCGCTTCGTCCCTCCGTCAGAAAGAAACTATGACAGATTTGTTGGCATTATCCTATCTATTGCCAAAAAACACATTCCACGGGGCTACCGCGAAGAATATATCCCTGGATGGTCCGAGGAAAGCGAACGGTTGTTCAAGGATTTTAAAGATGCTGGCAGCCCTAACATCGCTGACAAATTACTAAGGTTACGATAATGTCTGGAGGGATGGACTTCTGAAAGTCATACCCTACCTGACGATAGCATAGCTCATAAACAACACCATGACGAATCGGATACTACAAGTCTTCATTGACGAAAAACAGAGCAAAATTAAGAAACTTAACAATGGGCTCCCGCAAGGATCAGTGATAGCTCCAATCCTGTTTAATTTATACATATCCAACCTGAACTTTCCTCAAGGAAGTATGGATATGCAGATGACCTTGCGCTAGCTACCCAACACAAATCCATCCCATGCACTGAAGACATGCTCAACGAGGACCTCCGGATGCTGGGATCCTACTTTCAGCAATGGCGGTTATGCCCGAGCCTTTCAAAGACAGAGGTTTGCTGCTTTCACCTAACGAGCCAGCTGGCGGATGTGAATCTTACAGTCTCTTTCAACAATGCTGTTTTGAGGCACAATCCCCACCCGAAATACCTCGGTGTCACTCTTGACCAGTCACTAACCTACAAGCAACACCTCTCTAATGCTGCAGCTAAACTCCGCACTCGAAACAACATCATTCAACAGCTAACGGGATCTTCGTGGGGCGCAAATGATACTTCGCTCCGTACTGCATCTCTTGCGCTAGTCTACAGTGTCGCAGAATACTGTGCCCCGGTGTGGCTGAAGAGCGCCCACGTCAACAAAATCGACGTCCAGCTCCACACCACCATGCGACTGATATCCGGCACAATTCGATCCACCCCGGTTCACTGGCTCCCAGTTCTCTGCAGTATTGCACCTCCTAATCTTCGTCGTTAAAACTCAGCCCTGAGAGACTATAGAAAAATCTTGGCGAATCCTGATTTAATTATACACGATGATATTGGTGTATTGCAGCACACACAACCGAGACTTAAGTCGAGGAACCCCGCTATAAAACATGCAGGAGTCTTGGCCGCTTGCAGCCTGCAGCTTTAACATCCAAAATGAGTGGAACAGAACTTGGTCATCCTCTGGGCATAATACAATGGCCTACATCTCAAACCCATCATCTAAGCTCCCTGGCTTCGATTTGCCAAGACACATCTGGTCAAAACTAAATAGGGTTAGAACAAACTCAGGTAAATATGCTGATTCTCTCTATCGATGTGACATCCTTGGCTCTCCAGCGTGCGATTGTGGAGAGGCCCGACAAACTATGAAGCACATTGTCCATGAATTCAGCATTCGAGCATATCAAGGGGACCCTGCGAATTTCTACGAAGCAACTCCAACTGCAATTGAATGGCTACAGTATTTAGATATTGATATTTGAACAAATAGAAATAATGTGCAATTTTATAATGTAACTTTCATATCCTTTGTAATACTTTTAATTGTATAATTTATTTTACTTTGTTAACTTATTCATTATACTGTGTTCTTTGTACTCTTCCATACGAAATAAATATAAAGTCCTCCATGGCAGTCTTCATAGTCTTCGTTTGACTTCCCGATATGTCCATTCAAATCTCCTCCAACAAAGAGAAACTCTTCCTTGGGGATGTTCTTAAGGAGATTGTGGAAATCTAGCCAAAATGTACCTTCATCACTCTGACCGTACCCAATTTGGGGACCATATGCACTGACAATATTCCACACCTCTCCGTGTATTACTAGTTTAAGAGACATCAAACGGTCGCTGGACTTCGAAATGCTCAAGGCGTTACCAAGTAGCTCTGCCACAATGATGATACCGATTCCGTTCCTAGCCTTTTCCGTTCCGTAGTAGAACATCTTGTAATCTTTTATCCTAACGTCCAAGAAACGCGTCAGATTTCCAGTGTTTTGCCATTTCGTTTCTTGGGCGCACAAGATGCCCTTCTATGCATCACCTCTCCCAGCTCGTAACTCCAACCAGTCATACTTCCAACGTTCCAACTCGCGACCCTTATCGTTCGTTTAAACTGTTTCATTACTTTGCTAGCCCCTGGAATCCGTATAGCTCGCACCCGAACATTTCTACTCGGTCAACGATCAGTACCATGCGCAGCAGTGGTAGTGCCTGATGCGGTGTGCCTTTCCTTTTAATAAGTATTTTCATAATGATTCAGTTGCAATTTTTAGTACGATGGTGTTTGTTGTTTAACACGTGCATGCTCCAATTTTATTATATTTTGTTTGACCTTTGTCCTCTGACACCAGTTATCCCAGTTGTGTCAAACCATTGACTCACATGCACACTTGTGAGAGGTTTTAAGATAGTGTATGTGTCGCTGGGCTCACTTGTATGTTATACTGCCTAGATCTGGTTTGTCCCCTTAGTCGCCTTTTACGACAAGCACTATTTGTTGGGAGGCGCTACGTCCTGCACGGAATTAATTTTTTATCCAGGATAAGACCCAAATGTTTTGCTGTGTCAGAAAAAGTTAAGCTGATTGCATTGAGAGAGGGAGGGTCGAAATACTAGTTCAGTATTGTGGGGGTTTAAACCTAAACCACATCGAACCGCCTATCTAGTGAGTTTGCTTAAAGCGTTTTGTAGAAGTTCTTTTAGAGTATTTATGTCCTTTCCCGAGACAGCCAAAGCAACATCATCTGCATAAGCGATCGCCTTGCATCCCTCGCCTTCCATGATTACCAATAGTTCTTTGACCACCAAATTCCACAAAAGGGGGGATAGAACACCACCTCGTGGGGTGCCTCTGCTGGTAGACCTTCTGGTAGAAGTTTCACCCAGCTTAGAGTTGATAATCCGACCTTTAAGTAATAAATTAATCAATTCGCAAAGTGAGCTGTCGATCTTCAGGTCCGATAGTGCATCTGCTATCGCTGATGTATTGACATTGTTGCAAGCGCCTATTATATCCAGAAAAGCAACCATTGTGTACAGGGAATATTCAATATTACGCACTAGGGAGTGTAATGGCATCTCCACTGATTTACCTTTGAAATATGCATGTTGGGCCGCCGATTTTAGTTTCTTATGAATACTGTTGCATAAATGGGTTTCAATCAGTCGTTCTAATGTTTTTAGGAGAAATGATGATCGACTAATAGGTCTGAAATCTTTTGGATTTGTGTGAGAGCACTTACACGCTTTGGGTATGAAGACAACCTAAACTTCTCTCCATAGCTTTGTGATATATACCCGATTTTTTTCCGATTTACAGGGTGTGGCAGAAAGAAATCCCCCATTTGGGATGCTAATATAACAAAAAAACAAACAAGATATCAAAGAGATAACTTTATTTCTAAATAATACACATAATGCAGTTTTTAAATTAAGTTTTAAAAATTAGGTCACTCAAGTGGCGGCCTATCGATACACTGTGTAACCCTCTCTCTGAAGTTTTCCATTACGCGGCGAGGCATTGCAGGCGTAATGTTAGCGACTTCTTGTGTTATTGTATTCAGTAGAGCTTCCAAAGTTTGCGGATGTTGTTTGTACCCCTGGGCTTTAAGATATCCCCAGAGAAAGAAATCGCAAGGCGTAAAATCAGGCGAACGAGGTGGTCACCCGATATCACGGCGTAAGGAAAAAACGCGCGCAGAAAACATTTTTCTAAGAATAGCTATTGACTGGCGAGATGTGTGAGCTGTTGCACCATCTTGTTGGAATAAAGAATTCTGTGAACACTTCGATTTGATAAGCGCAATGCCCACCGCGTGTTTGCGTGCAGCACGCCGTGGAGGTTGCTGAATCGAAGCCCTGACAACGGCCACATTTTGCGCTCCTGTTAAGTACGAGGTCGCCCAGGAGACTTCTTTTTGAGTGCATAGCCTGTTTCTCTAAAGTTTGACACCCAAAGGCGTATTGCTTTTGTTTTTTTTTTGTCAGGAATGAATGCGAAAAGCACGCTGCGTCGCATTCGGCGACCTGCCATTTTTAATGAATTCTTCGACACCAAACGCACGGTGTACTCCCGTCCAAAGCATTTTTTATTTTTTTTTGCCTAGGGGGTAGTGGAAAAACGCTAATGCGCACGGGAAACAGTCCCGCTCTGTTTCTACTCACTACTCACTAAAAAAAACACATTTAACCCCTTCTATTTGACACCATCCACTCCGGAACCGCTTATCGCATTACTTCAGAGTGGTGTCGTTTTCTTTTTTTCCCTTCTGGGGACCGGCTTTCCCATATTCGGCTCCTGGTGCGGGTTTATACATTCTTGCCGGTAGGGCTTTTATCTACTTTATGTAATTTGTGAGGGAATGTTGGCGTCTTCCTCTCTCTTTTTGGATTTTAGTACCGTCTCGATGAAGGAAGATATTTTATTCCACGTGTCGATACTCGAGGTCATCTTGCTTATAGCATTTTCCGGGGAAAAATCGCCAATTTTCGATTCCAGTCTATTCTTCTGTTCTGTCCATCTGCTACAGACGAAAAAGGTGTGGAAAGCGTCGTCTTCCGCTGAGTCTTCATATTGGCAGGCTGCGCTCTCTACTTTACCCATTTTGTGGAGGTATCGGTTGAAATACCCATGTCCGGTTAGGAATTGAGTGACAAAGTAGTTCACTTCGCCGTGTTCCGGTCCAAGCCGTGACGTCTGTAATCAGCCTCGCTGTCCACTTCCCCCTTGTTTCAGCGCTCCACCTTCTCTGCCAAGCCTGCTTGGTAAGCTCCTTCGCTTCCGCGACTGCCAGTTCTGCTCCTACTTCCGCCTTCTTGTCGTGGGCGTACTTCCTCTCTGTCACTAGGTGGTTGATGGGTGTCACACCCGCAACTACGAGGACGGCTGGTTCCGACACTGTGCGATATTAGCATGCAATTTGGAGAGCTCCTCGCCTTTGTACTGCGGTAATTTGCTTTCTGTACTTCTTCTGTCTAAGTGCGTCTGCCCAGATCTCAAACCCATAAGGAAGAATGGCGTGGGTGATGGACATGAGGAGTCGTCACCTACTCATTGTTGGGCCTCCGATATTTGCGTGACCTTCGCAGCTTGCTCAGATGCGGACTTAATCTGTTGCCAGAAAGAGAGTTTAGAGTTCAGGGCGATTCCTAGATATCTTACTGCTGGTTTGCTGGTTATCACTTCTGGACCTACTCGGAACTCAGCAATGGTTGGGAGCCCGTCCAAACCATTATGACAATTGAAAACCGCACGATTACCGCTGTCTATCGTCACCTCCCGCGCTTGTCCTATTTGCTACTCCAGGAGTTTCAATATACTAGTTTTGCCGTGGAATAATATTTTTAAAATCGAAAAACTTGCAATCCCTACTCCGAATGGTGTATGTCCTTAATTAGCAGGATATTTTTTCATCGACATTCTTATCAATTGTTTACAGTAAATTAAGTATTCAGAATATAATGGTGAAGTCACACTCACAAAGCTCACTGTAGGGTAGTAGCATAATTCAAATTGACAGCAGTTATTGTATAGCGGTAATAAAACTCAGTTTATTCAATTGAAAGGCTGTGGGATAGGTTTAATTTACTGCATTTCGTAGTACGTACTTTCAAAGAGTTATGCGAACAATTTATTAATTCCTCGAAATTGATTTGATTTAATTACAATCATTTGGAGAATTTAATATGAAAATTGAACGACATAACGAGTGAAACAATGGGTGTGGGATGCGTGTCAACTGACGGCTGACAGTTTGGATTATTTAAACAGTTCGTAAACATTAAATGGAATCATTAACGAATTTTCGTTGAGAACATAAAATATATTTTGTTATAGTTTAACTGCCTCACTCACAATTGAAGGTGAATTGAAAAAGGATCCACAAATGGAAACTTTTCCATCACACTGTAGGTGCAGCTCATAAGTGTTTATCTCGACGTTATCCTTTTGTGTGCACTCGAAACTCTCAACTCATTCATTTCTGAAAGAAAACACCTCAGGCGTTTCGAAACTAATTTCAAAGGAAATCCGCTTAAAGGACACGCAAAGGAGAAATTAGGAGAAAAGGCAAAAAAAAAAAATAAATAGTAGTGCGAGATGAATGTGAACGCGGGAGGAGTCTCTTTCTCATATCCTTTGTCGGATTCAAGTATAAAATGAGAGCAGACGAAATCATTAAACTCGCTACACTGCCGCAAGGATTTACAGTCGACTGAGCACGTGCACAGCTCCATAAAGCACAGCCAGACAGCACATATATACACCCACTCCCACTCGTCGCAAAGTGCATTGTGATTGCTGTAAGCGACTATGTACGCTGCGCAAGGACTATCCAAAGGTACATATACATACAACTAGCTTTTTTTTCGATCTTAATTTGAATCGACGATAGAAATATGCACTGGATAGATTCGTGCTTTTTTCGTGAAGGAAGATGCACGTAATATGCATGAATCCTAAGATTTATGTTTTTTCTCGAAGGAAATGTATGGTATCCAGGATGTATCTGAAGCTTCCCTTGTTGCAGGATAATGGTTGAATTTTTGCCCATTAAATAAACATGCAACCCTAAGTGGATTATGTCGTGTTGTATGTTTGCGTCTTCTTGCGAAAGAGAGGCGTCTCCATCGAATATATTACACAGGACCCTGCATTAGACGGAGAGACGGACGAACAAAAAAAAAAAAAAAAAAAACAACTAATAATATAGCAGAGTTCCTTTGCAAGCTCACTTTATCCTTGTGAATTTCATTTACATCCCAGCAACGTAGACAGGCAGTTATTCCCTTTAATTTCTGCGACGATTTATTCTGATGGAAGGATATTTATCATTCGGGGTGGGTATATCTTTGTGCGGCTTCAAGGTGTCCTTAAGGTTAAGTAAAAAAATATATATATTCACACCCGGTATGCCTAGGGTAATCTATTTAATGTATGCTTTATGATGTGGGAGGACACATTTTCGTTGTACGCAATTTTTTATCTTTTATTCTTTTATTTTGTTTTTTATGACAGGACATTTGCGGAGGAACTGGATTTTCGTTTCACTTTTTCCCTTGTTTTCGGTTTAATAACGCGAATTATGGGCGCACTTCGTGGGGGAGGGAGATTTTTCTTTTTTTAATAAAACGTGTGCCACGAGTGTGATGCGCGATGGTGTACTTGTTCTTTCGTGCAACGATATGCGTGGTATGCAAATTATTTTGGACATTATTGGATTACAGCCATTGGCAGCCATAAGGACACGGAGTATGAAGCTATTTTTTTTGGCAGCGAAACAATAACGCTTATTACAGTTTGGTCAAGTTTTGCGGGGAAGTGATTCATTGGCGCATATTTTGTCCACTTTATTGAAAAAGTTTCGTCGGGAGGTTCAGGGAGGCTTACTAGTTCTGAGCCGCAAATTGATAGGCTGTAATCAGTATTGTCCTTCTTGTAAACTTTAAAAGTAAAATAGAAAAGAATAGAAGGAGAGATGTCGGACTGGATTACTGTGCTGGGTCCCTCCTCTGTTTTTTCTGGTGTATTGGTAAAAGGAACTTAGTTTATACCTTTATTTTTATATGCCAGGAGTGGCAGTCTAGCTGTAAGTAGGAAGGGTTTTTTTTATGTGAAAGACGAATTATAATTTGTATAGTTTCTGGCTGTCCTTATATCCACCACCTTACGTCTAAGCAGCTAACATACTGTCCGCAGTCCATTACCACCCTTACCATAGTACTATATTGCTACTATTATCTTTAAATTAAGTAGACAGTTAAGACAATACCCGAAAGTACACCCTGCAATATGGCCTTCTGCTATTTGAGTTCTGTAAGTAAATAATAATATAATAATAGCGGGTACTTTATTCAATTTAGAAGTCCAATTTAAACAATGGCTTATCCGTCTACCGTAGATTGACAATCTTTAGCTACACCTATACAAGGTTTTGAAAACAAAATCAGAAGTGGACATATTTCGCATTTTTATCCCTCAACGAGCCATTGGTGGTACCTGCGTACTTTTTGGATATTAAAAAGAAATAGTTTTTTTTCCACTCTTCCCATTTTTTTGAGGTTCCATGACATCTATAGAAAATCATTTTTACGCAATAAAAACTAAAATTTGTTGGGAAAAAGTGACCAAAACAAGAGTTTTTTACCATTTTTCAAACCCATAGCGGGAGTGTCCATGGGTGGTACCCAGGTACCCAGTACATTTTGAATAGAAACATTTTTTTTTATATGATAGCTTTATTAGAAATATTCTTAGAACAATCCACGCAAATAACTGGAGTAGGAGTAGTATGCGGGTCACAAACAGGATTAGAACAATTTTGGCAACGCTTCCGAGACTTTCTCTTTCGGTCATCATCATAGCATTTCTTACAAATATCTTGCACCTTCAAAAGGCCGGTACTATCTCGTTCTTCGATTGGTTGTGGAAGCGAAATGGAAGTAGTTGCGATTTTCGAGCCGAGAACGCTCTCCATCGCTGTTTTGGTAAAATAGAATCGCGTTGTCAATGGATCAACGCTCCGAACTTGAATCGATGGCAAGCAAAGATCTCGTGCCAGTTCTTTCAGGAAAAGTTTGCGACGATCTGTTCGAGTATTTTCTGGATTATGCCCAATATAAATGATATATGCCGCTAAACAAGCAACATCAATTATATTGTAAAATAACGCCAACGGCCACCGATTAATTTTACGTTTAGTCGTATAATTCCCAAGCATTTGATCCATCTGATCTACTCCACCATTTGTCGAATTATAATCCAATATGATTTGTGGTTTTCTAGATGCAGTTGTCATATCGATTGCCCCATCGTTATGAGTGCTGGATATCAAAATGACGGCTTTCTTCTTCTTTGGGACATACGAACATATCGTTGCTGCAAAGTTGAATTGATTTCGCGGTCTTTCGATGGCAGCATCGCCACTGGGATGTACGGTTTATTTTTCCGAAGCGTCCCAGCAATGTCAATCCATTGCTTTTGAGATGATTTATCAGAGGCAATGATGTGAAGAAGCTGTCTGTGGTTCCGGCCAGAGCCCGTGTAGTGTTGACACAAATTCAAAACAACATTTTCACCAATGTTTGTTTGCCGAGCGGAGTCGCGATCATGGCCTGCAAAGAGGAACCAATACAAATGCGATGGAAAAGATAAAAGAAAAAAAATATGAATTTTACCCGTGTAAATTGATCTTTGCAGCGGATATCCCGTACGAGAGTCGGCTAACCAAAATATTTTTATTCCGTATTTTGCCGTGTTTTTCCTCGGTAGGGGAAGAGTTGTTCATCGACTGTGAGGTTATCATACGGCTTGAAGTGTGCGCGCAGATTGACATTCAACATGTTCCATAAATCTCTGATGGGGGCCGCTTTATCCAAAGTCTGGCGTTGAACCCTTGTTTGTAAATTATCGAACCTAATAAATTGGGTTATTTCAACAAACCTGCGTCGGCTGAGACTTGCCCGATATAATGGCAATGCAGATTGCATCCACAAATCGTAGATATGTTCGTTGGCTGATTTTTGAACTCCAGCAGCAATCAAAATACCAAGGAATGCATAAAATTCAACGACAGTCAAAGGAATCCAACCGTTCGCTGAATTTGATGGTTGAATGACTTGCTTCGCTTTTCGGCTTGTCTCACGAATTATCATCGTATTCATTGGTTCCGTAAAGATCAGATTAAATAAATCTATACGAGTGGATAATGATGTCGAACGATACAGGCCTCCTGAAAAAGAAGCATCTTATTTTTTGTCTATGCTATGACGATGGAAACAATTAATTTTACCAGCTTGACGAAGCAAGTTATGCATCGGTGTTTGGGATGGTGGTAGTGGCTGTCTCTTCCAAATTGTGGAATCACGTGTTGTAAAATCTTTGGGCTGCTCAGACTCGCTTTCTGTGGCATCGGTGTCATCGGAATCATCGGAATCGTTTGCAACCTCAACAGCATTACTCATGTTCCCAATCGTGTTCACGTCTTCAATATCGGATTCTTAATTGTTTCCGTGTAGCCAATCAGCATCAGCATTATTCTAATCGGCCTGAAAAAGCTCTTCGTCTTCTTCAGAATAATTGTCACACAATTCACGAATTTTTTCCTTCGTCAACCTAATGAATCAACAGTATAAATACGATAAAAATTAACAAATCTCTCACCGCAAAAATAAAATTGACGGTTGACAATTCAAATCAAAAACTAACCGTTGTAATCGAGCCTTTACGCCGCTAGTTCCAGGAACCGCAATATTTCCATTCGCGCTTATATTAGTAAAAAAAACTAATTTCATACCACTGCTAAAACACGACTGACGGTCTGCCGCATACCTATATGTTTCTCGAGCTTCTTCTTCTTCTTCTTCGTGGTTGTCTAATTACACACACTTCCTATATACAAACATGATCGAACCATTTCTATGTAAACCGCACCGAAATATATGTTGGTACCACGTACCACCTATGGTAGCTTTAGTGTGTAGATTTGTATGGGTCGTTGAGGGTTATAACAGTTAAAAAAAATAAAAAATATTTGGCGCAAAAGCTCTTTAAGTCGCAAGAACTAGCTCCTTGCAACCACTCATGTTGTGTGCGTTATATTTTTCACACGAACGAAAGGGACCTACAGTTTAGTGCCGTATCCGATAGGCAATTCGTTTTGAGAAGCTCTTTCGTGACAACAATGCTCTCGGATGTTTGTCAGACGCTCGCGAGAGGTGGGACCGTGAAAAACTTTTTTGTGTTTTTTTGGAATTCGAACTTGGAACCACATGCGTAGTGATCCGATATACTAACCACTTACGCCACGACGCCCACAATACAGTGGGCATAACAGTTACGTAGATAATTAAATTAAAATTCAAAAGTTTTCATTTATAAGTATGCGGTATGCTACAAGTGCAATCCAATGACTTCCGCTCTGAAGCGCGCTCATCTGGTTTCTTTTAATATTGGACAAGTACCAATGAAATATACAATATCTTCTTTTTCACCTGTATTGGATATGCCACATCTTAAGGGGAGGTCGTTGCGGTGTGGCATGTAATTTAGCTTTAGTAGCTCTCCTCTTTTTCTAAATATTATCGAAATTTGTGCTACACTGAGGTTCGGGTATATATAGTTCTGCTCGTAAGTTAGGCTTTTGTAAATAAGTCGTTAACTTAAATTTGTTGCCATTGTAGTATTTACATTCTCTTTTTATACGAGTACCTTGTTCGGCGTCCGATAAAAATACAAGGTGGCGCAAAATTAATCATCCAATTTTGTTTTTGAATTTCTTTTTTACTAAATAAAAAAAATGATTCTGAGTGATGGAAGTCTTTATTTAGACCTTTACAATTTTTTCTGTTAAGTGAAAAAGATGATATCCGCCAAGTGGCTGCCGCCAGTGTTGATACACATTTGTGCCCGTTTTATCGCATTTTCCATGACTTTCCGCAAGATTTCCGGTGATAACTATTCGCATTCCTATCGAATATTCTCCTTAAGGGCTGCGATTGTCTGAGGCTTGTTGGTATAAACCCGCGACTTCATGAAGCCCCAAAGAAAGAAGTCTGGGATGGTTAAATCGGGCGATCTTGCTGGACATGCCAAATCGCCAAAACGGGAGATTACGCGACCAAGAAACGCTTCCTTCACAATATCCATTGTGGCTCGTGCTGTGTGTGCGGTTGCACCATCTTGTTGAAACCACATGTTCACCAACCCCCGCTCATCCAATTCCGGCAGTAAGAAGTCGTTTATCATGGCCCTGTAGCGTTCGCCAGTAACAGAGACCGTATTGCCGATGGCGTCCTCAAAAAAATACGGCCCAATCACTCCTCCCGCGTGAACGCCGCACCACACAGTGGCTTTGAGTGGATATAATGGCTCTTCGTGCATCACACGCGGATTTTCAGTGCCCCAGAAATGAAGATTTTGCTTATTGACGTAACCGCTTAAGTAGAAATGCGCCTCATCGCTCATGATAATTTTCGACACAAAATTGTCCTCTTCGTTGTTGAGATTGAGGATGGCTTGACAGTAATTCACACGCGACTGACAGCCAGGAGGCATCAGCCGATGCACTGTTTGCACTTTGTATGGGAACATGTGTAAGTCTTTCACTAAAATTCGCCATAGGGTCCGTCTGGTGATGTCCAATTGCGTGGCCCGTCATCTGGTTCATGTTTCTTCGTTCTCAGCGACATCGACAGCCACAGCCGCGATATTCTCGGCCGAACGACCAGTCCGGGGGCGGCCACGCCCTGCATGGTCTCCTGTGGTTCTAGTCTGTTCGAATCGAGTAGCTAAGCGTCGGAATGTTTGCTCAGTTGGCGCGACACGATTAGGAAATCGACGTCGAAATTCACGCTGCGCTAACACCACCGACCGATTGTTGGTCAAAAAAATCGACACAATTATTCCACGCTCTTGCGGAGTATAGCGCTCCATTGCTTATCTATTTGTATACTGTAGCCGTCTGGTTCACAAATGTCAACTATGATTGACGTACGACGCCATTTGCACAAGGTATAACATCTTCCGATAGGGTGATTAATTTTGCACCACCTTGTATAAAGATAGGGGGTGTTCATTCTGGGAGATTTGATTCCGTTAAGTTCAATCTGATGTTATACTTGTTAGCAGTATTTTCCCAATCTTTAAAGAACTGTGATCTACATCTTAAGAATCTTCTTGCCAGAATCTTAGTCAGCCGTGTATCATCGCTTCCGCTTAGCATCTTTAAAATATACTTCATTTTGTCTTTAACGTAGGGATATTCCACTTTCTCCGTGGAACATGTCCCAAACAATCTTAAAACTGCTCAGCTATTGACTATGATTTGCTACTCCGCTCACTGTGGCTCTTCTGCATAACCCTCCCACATCACCGCATTTCTACTGATCCGCCTGTGGGGTTTGCCTATTTGAACTCAGAAAATATCGGCAGACCTCCCGATTTTTAATCACCTGGTTACCTGTGCAAATCAGATGATGGTGTCGTTGCATTTGTGTGATCCAGGCGTTTATAGGCCGGCCTCCACTGCCTCGCGATATCTTTGGAACGTTCATTGATATTGTCTTCTTAACAGGGTTCTCTTCTTTGAATGTGGCAATGCCAACTGAGCCGGTCGCGCTCTATATTTAGATGGTTTATTTGACGTGAAGGCTTCTACTTCTACTTCTTATTACTTCTAGAATCGAACAGCATAATGACATTTATATAGGGATGGGTGCTATAGGCTCGAAAATTTACTCAAAAGAAACCACCATTACCTGATCAGTAAGACTCCAGAACTATGGTCGTTTATTTCAATCAGAAGCCCAGTTCTTTCCAAGGCTTACCGAAAACTACCCTTGAGGATACCTCTATGATACCGCATGTTGGCATCAGCAAATGTACTCGTATAAAGACAGTTAAGCAGCAGCAGTGATTTGTACCTTTGTAGATTCAGCGCATGCATGGTTGGTATACGAACTAGTCGGGGAGTGTCGGACTTGTGGGGTTTCTTGAACACTCGAATGATGGTCATACTGAGATTTTGAAAAAAAAAAAAAAAATATTGTTCCACTCGACCATTTTAAGCTTGCCATCATTTTTTGTTCTCGAAATTTTGTATTTTTTCACCGATTTCCTTAGCCTTTACTGTTTGAGGAAGGCGGCAACACTAATGATATACGTAGTATGATACTGAACGTAGCTTATCTTCGTTGAAAAATGTAGGTCTCGAGCGATTTATCACAGATTCCTAGTATCTAAGCCCCTTAACATCGCCCAGTATCTCATTTCATTAATGAAATTCAAAAGCAATCTATACCTATTATAAACACAATAAATTCTAATCGTTTTTCAAATCTCCGCCGGTATTGCATTCACCCCTTATCCCTCGAAAACTACACATTTCTACACCATTTGCTTGCTGATTAAAACCATTAAACACCGAACGGAAGCTCCATTGCTGTGTGCAATACTATCTCTGCATCTCTCCACTGCACACAGAATCAATCAATTTCATATCGATAACAACCGTCCATTTGTGGCTGCCAGAAAATATGATAACAACAACGAAAAAAATGGTTGTTCAACCAAAGATAACAATAAATTTCGTTCAATGGCCGAAACAATGGCGGAAGCTAACCGCACTGTGACTAATATGCGGCTACTGTCGCGGTTGATAAGATTTCCATAATACATTATGGTCTATATTAGTATTTGGGGCGCATCCACCACCCCCCTCCCCTTCCGTCGTTTAATGGATTTTATGTCGAATAATTAGAATTCTCGTTGAGTATATTTGCATTTCGATAAACAATTTGGCAAACACAAACAAGAGGTGTTTAGATGTAGATAGACGGTTTCCGTTGAATTAAATTTCCTAAATTAAATCCGTAAAATTGATTGGATATTTCGAATAAATTAGCTTTTAAAATGAACCCAATTTTAGGGCCAAATTAAATCTATGTTTAAGTACCTTTAACCGCTAAAATTAAAATTAATAATACACATGCAAATGATACAAACAAAGGTGTCCCTGAGAAAATCAAGTGGTACAATTTGGACATAGAAAAGCCGAGGCTTTTGTTTTCGTGATGAAAAATTACCTCTCACTCCATCAACGGAGCTGAGGATGAAGAGTGCAGAGCACAAAATATGTGGGATTCCCTTCAGCGAACTTGCTTAGAGAAGGGCAAATCACTGCGAGGAGCTTCAAAAGGCCACTAACAACACGTCAAAGAAACACGGTGGTGTAGTGATGAAGCTAAGGAAGTGATAAATGAGAAGAAAGCGGCTTTCAAAGGTTGGTCAAAGTGCCCCTCTAGCAATAGAGACGAAAAAACTCGCCTCGAAGCGGAATACAGATGTTTCAAGAAAAAAGCGAAGAAGAAGTGCGCCCAGCTTCAAGCAGAGAGTAGGGAGGGCCTGTATCGGGAGCTGCAGAAAGTATCTTCCCGGTTGCTGATGCAAACCAGGCTATCCAGGAGCTGCGACAACACAATATGAACGAAAGCGCAACCATCTTCAAAATAGCCGCCCAAAGAAGGTGGAATGCTTAAGAGATTCGTTCGCCAAAGTTCATTAACAATGCTCATGGCCAGCTCCTTGTGGATGACGA
The DNA here is from genome assembly GCA_945910035.1 of Brachypalpus laphriformis. Classification (NCBI taxonomy): domain Eukaryota; kingdom Metazoa; phylum Arthropoda; class Insecta; order Diptera; family Syrphidae; genus Brachypalpus; species Brachypalpus laphriformis. The sequence goes on from OX246756.1 coordinate 46,404,058, forward strand.
CAAAATTCTGCAGAGGTGACGGCAGTATTGAGAAGAACTTTTGAATGAACAGTTTCCTTGGTAATACTTTCCAAGAGCCACCCCTAACTGAGAAGAAATACCTGACATTACAGTCGAAGAAGTTAGTGAGGCGGTCATATACTTAAAAAAACGAAAAACGGTTGGGCCAGACGAGATGCCCTCTGAGTTCTGGAAAAAGATGGGAGACATGGGTTCAAATGGCTCAGAATTCTTATCTCCAAATTTATGACAGGTGATCCAATGCCGAATCAATGGAGGGAAAGGATGATACACGAAACTGTGATAACTACCGTTCGATCAAGCTGATGTCACACACCATGAAAATCGTTGAGCGGGTATTAGGTGGCCGACTGCGAAAAATAATACGGCTATCTGATTATCAGTCCGGGTTTGTCGCGGGTAAATCAACCACAGATGCAATCTAAAGTATAAGGATCATAATGGAAAAAACATCGTGATTCCCTAAGGGATTTGCATTGTGTATTGGTTGACTTTGAAAAGGCATTCGACAAACAACCACGAGATCTGATATGGGTGGCGCTAAGATATCGAGGGGTTCCAGAAACCTATGTACAGATGATCAAGGACATGTACGAAGGAGCAAAGACAAGAGTAAGATGCCCCGCTGGAGTAACCAAAGAGTTCACAATCAAAGTCGGGGTGCACCAGGGAAGCGTTTTAAGTCCTTTGCTCTTTATTACAGTCCTTGATTATCTGCTTGAAGGTAAAGTGATGGACCCCAAGGTACATCAATTATTCTTTGCTGACGATGGAGCCAATATAAGTAAGGATCTTACGTCCCTGCAACGAGCCCTTGATGTGTGGGAAATGAGTATCACATTAGTTCAAAAAAGACAGAGTACTTGTGCTACCCGTTCTCTGATACACTCAGGCCTATTCCAGATATTTATTTGAATGGATCAGTGCTTCCCAAGTGCAAAAAGTTCAAACATCTGGGATCTATAATCAATAGCAGAGCAACCTGTGATGACGACATCAATCATCGCGTAAGCGTAGGATGGATGAAGTTCCGAGAAAACTCCGCTATCTTCTGTGACCGAAAAATACCTTCTAAGTTGAAAGGAAGGCTCACATACGGTTCACAATGTTGGACGATGTACAAAATGTATGAGAGTAAATTTGCAATAGCTGAGATGAAGATGCTTCGCCTAACAGAAGGAGTGACAAAGCTTCATCGAATAAGAAGTTCGAAGATCAGTGGAAGCTTTCACGTCAAAGAAACCATCTTATGAAAAATAGAGCGCGACCGGCTCAGCTGGTATTGCCACGTTCAAAGGAGAGATCATTTGTACCCAGTTGAAAAGGTAATATCAATGAACGTTCCAAAGACATTGCGAGGCAGGAGAGGCAGGCCTATGAATGCCTGGATCACACACATGCGATGAGATCGGCATTTCGTTGGGCTCAGTAACCGAGTGATCTGAAATCGGGAGGTCTGCCGATATTTTCTGAGGTCAAATAGAGCGAATCCCATAGGCGGATCAGTAGAAATACGGTGAAGTGGGAGGGTTATGATCCCTTGTTTTCGAATCATAGCCTTGCCGAAATAGTAAGAAGAAGAAGAAGTGGAAAATGATATCAGTCCGCTATATGGATTCATGCGCGCGTCAGCTCTTTTTATTACATTTTGCATCACTTGCTACAACGGTTTTTTTTTTGTTTTTGATGCGCAGGTAGGAGTAAAAATCCTTTATGGATACGTGTAGCCGTGCTACGAATTATGCCCGACTACATGCTCCTGCATGGTTACGTGCTAAAAAGAAACTCTCCTATTTCTCCCTCCTGTTGCTCCCCTGCGACACCGCCAGTCAAGGCAGGGGCAGGTTTACCATTTCATCACATCTTTTTAAGCTGCCAGATTTGGCATGGTCTTCGTTGCTCCTTGCTTGTTCCTCTATACGCAATTGGTGCATCATACTCGTGATTACTTCGTTTGCAGTCTTCCAGCCTTCGCTCCTCGACAACATAAATGAGATCAGGCTTCCTGGGCTCACTTGCCTACCAATTTCTCTTTATAGGATGTTGCTAGCTCTTATGTAATTTTGGCATTCCATCAGTACATACTCTGCGTTCTGCATTATTCCTTGACAGTGATGGCAGAATGGGTCATCCGCGAGGTTGTACTTGTAGAGGTACTCCTGGAAGCATCTATGCTCCGATAAAACTTGTGTTAGGCTATCAGTTAAAATGTGGTGCGTTGTCTGGTACGGTACACTGCAGTCGCATTCTGGTGACGATGCTAATCTCCATTTAAAGATGTTGCTACTACTGCGGCCATGGTTAGTCCACATGCGGTTGAGCATTACCCAAAGTTCCCTGTAAAGGTTGAATCCAGGCACCTCGTTTGCAGGGTTCTTGATCAGAGCTTGGTTGTAGAGAGGTGAATTTCTCCATACATTTTGCCAAGCTTTGGTGGCTTCAAAATTTGAGGCTAGCAGGTGTTCGGCCTTCTTCAGTGCCGGATTTCTTGACCTTAGTCTAGCAGATGGGCTTGAACGGACGTCATCGTGAATCGGGAGGCTGGCATTGGAGTAGATCTTGTTGTGTTCACGATTGAAGGCTTTATTACTCCGTAACTCGGAAGGGGCTATGTTGCTAAGCGTACGAAGCCACTCTGTGGGTGTTGACCTGACTTCGCCACTTATAGTCCGCATTGTTGAATTTAGCTGGCGGTCGACTTTTATAACATGCGTACTGTTCAGTCAAACAAGTGCGGCATATACGGCAGACGAGTAGACTATACCAAGCGCAGCTGCTCGGAGAGTGGTTGCAGATGCACCCCATGATGAACCAGCAAGCTTCTGCATAATGTTGTTTCTAGTCTTCAGTTTTTCAGCCATGTTCGTGAGGTGTTTGTTGAAAATCAAAGTGCGGTCAAGCGTTACCCCCAAATACTTGGGGCGAATATTATTCTTAAGTTCCGCTCCGTTAAAGTTCAGTTTCAGCCGGTTGTTGGCAAATGTTGGAAAATAGTCCCCGAGGATTGCTAAATCAGAAGAAAGTGTTGCCTCCGGAGACTTCATATCTCTGTTCTGTATGCCCAGGTAAAGGTCATGAGTATATCCAAATTTCCTAGATGTAGGAATAATAAACGTTCTTAACGGACACATGCCCAAAGACTAGGCATCCCCTACAATGACTTCTGCAGAAGCTGTAGGGACGAAGAGGAGGAGGAGACCATCAGTTTCCTCATATGTGCTTGTTCTGCGCTCGCCAATATTAGGAAGCCCACCCTGGGTGAATACTCCTTCAACGATCTAAGTGATCTCGGCAACGCCAACGCCGTCACAGTTCAAATCAACTCCTTCCTACAACGAAGCAAATGGTTCTTAGAGTAAGAGGGTGACCCACCCAGCTTACACATCGGCAGTACAATGGACCTACTTCTAGTCTAACTGCATCCTCATTGAGTTCCAATCCTAACCAACTGAAGACAAAACTCCAATCTTCAACTCCAGTATTAGAAACTAAGTAAATAGACGTACCACGTGTTCGATTATAGGCACGAGTTGAAAAGTTGTCAAATCCGATCTAGATTAAAAGAATACACTCGTAAAGGAAGACAGAAAAAGAAATTCATTTCGTTTCCATTGTCACAAATAAGACCTGTCCTTTGGCGCTCCTGCGACATTTCTTTTCAACAAATATTCCGCTTAGCTGAGCATAAGAAAACGATAAAACCAACTAGGATATTTATAACCGAAAGTTGTTTAAACAAATTCCGCAACCCCCACCCACCCACCGAACCACCATCTGCAGAGTTCAATTGATGCTTTTATTGAATCTCACGCAGATAATAACCTCCAATTCACTAATTCTTTTGAAGCCGCCCTCGACTAACGTGCCAAATGAAGCGTGCTTTCTCCTTGGTCCTTCGAAACATTTAATTTCGTTTATTGAAAAAAAAAATGGTATCCATGGTGTGTTTCTTGGTCTGTCTTTCGATTGTTGTCCTCATCCCCATATACTCGTATCCAACCCTCCCCCTGTGGATTCAATTTTCAGAAAAATAAACATCTGGCTAAAAGTGTACATTTCTTTCTCTTTGACAGGACATTCGGTCGCGCGTACAAAAATGAATTTCCTTCTCGTATCGGCGGTGCTGGTAATCGCGTCATTATCATTACTGCCAACAAAGGCTCTGGGCACAACAGAGGTACAAGAAACACCACTGGCACTGCCAGTCGCAGAACAGACACAGCCTACAACAGTGGTGTCTCAAGGCGAAATCTGGGAGGAGGACGACCACGAGATACTCATCCGTAATGAGCGAGGCACAAAGACCGATGGCAGTCAGAGTGGTAAGTAGATACATTTCTAAATTTTGATATATGTAGGTGTTCCAGTCCAGCCCCTTGTCATCGTCGTCGTTTTTTTTTTTATGACCAATGTCCATTTATACTTGACGCACGAGAGACGATATAAAATTTATTTTCAAGGACTAGCGACCAGTATATGAGTAATGTTACGAGCACACACAAGTGGCACGAGAAATAAATTATTAGATGGAAGTCATTAAGCGGAATGAATAGAATGACGAGTCCTTGAGAGGATATGACAATTTACGTGGTAATAAAAATGCCATTATCCAAGTAATGACCAGCATCAGGCGGGGAGTGGGCCGTCACACAAAACATAGAAAAGGACGAACTCGTCCGAACATTAAAAATTGTTTGTTACTCGAATGAAATTGTGTAACTGCGTGTTTCTTACATTTTCAGATCATTTAGTTCGGATATTTATTAGAGAATTATTCATCCTAATGGTGGTGTATTTTTCTTTTGCAGGACTCTCCTGTCGATATGGGAAGAATCCATGGTCAGAGTGTGATGCCAAAACCAACACCAGATCACGAACGTTGACCCTAAAGAAGGGCGATCCTGGCTGTGATCCAACCCGGACAATTCAGAAGAAATGCAAAAAAGGTGAGTTGGTCTCTATAACTACTTACATTACAGGGCATGCTGTTGTACTGAAAATCATTGAGCATGAGATAATGCTTCATCAGAAATGAAGGAAACTCTCTCCGTGAATTAAAACTTCTCCTTGAAAGTGATTTAGTAAAGAGAAGTATATCGCCAAGATACATACTATACTCGTATGTGAATTAGGTAAGGTTAGGTTAGGTAGAATGACTGCGTCAAACTAAAGCTGCGACTTATTTATTTCAATAAGTAGACTCATTGTGGTACCATTTAGAAGTAGGTAGTCCGGAGCCTCAAACTCAAGCAATCCTTGTAGAATTGGATGCTAAGTGTGGCGCTTTTTGTGTTTGTCTATGTTACTCTACGTATTTGGAATAAATTGAAACTGTTGAGTGACCCAATTTGACCTGGAAAGGAAACTGCTGCTAATCAACGACTGTACACCGAATTAAGAAATTTGCTTTCATAAAGCGAATGACACTGACAAGGTTGAGTTCGATCGGCTCGACCTTTCTAAGGAAGTTCTTCTCTAAGGTTTGCCGTCCTAACCGACCGAAGGCTGGACATTCACAAATAGTAAAGCCGTTTCGCCCGTCTCAAAAAAATATTTACATAGCCCCAAGCCTCTGGACTTGATGCTGCTTTAAAGAACTAAACACAGTGACGAGACCTACTGAAGTTCTCAAATCACATCTGTTCAGTCAGGCACTTAGCTGTTCTTTCTTCAGATGCCGAGGTGAGCTTAGTCCGTGCCAGTATCTGCGATGCTGGAGATGTAGCAGTTCAGTCATTTCACGTTCACGAACCGATGTGCAGCAATCTATAGAAGGTTATGGGCCAACAAAGGTGGCCGCTGAGTCTATCCTACCAAGAGCGTCAGCTCTTTCATTACCCCGAGTAGCTGTGTGGCCAGAGACCCACGTTAGTGTCAGAGAGTTACACCGACTTGCCCGATTCGGCATAACAACAGCATAACATAGGATAAGGGCTGGCAGATCAAAATCAAACCGTTCGGCCGGGAATATTGATGCTGTGCGCGAGGATGTGGAAGACTGTGCAGAAACATCAACGAGATGACGGGCGAAGTAATTGTGCCTTTACAGGCGGTCTCTGCAGCGTATTTCGGTGAAAGACTTGAAGATGTTTCTGTATAAAACTCAGCAAGTACCTTCTCAAAGCTGCGTTGGCACTAACAACGACAACAATGCTGATAACTATCCAACTGCGGAAAATCTAAAGTTATTTCTTTTGAAGAATAGATCTAAGATTCTCAAATCATTCCAAATTGGAGAGTTTTGGTTTAGGAAACGTATGTAAGGAAGACATAATCAAGCATTCCGAAGCTGGTTAACTAAGCATCTGGTTGAGATTCAAGACAAGTCCACGCATTGTTTTTGGGGAATTTGTAGGCTAAAAGTCTTTCCCAACAAGGGTCAATCCATTCTTGGCCAACAAGGGTCAATCCATTCTTCTTTGCCGATCCGTTCCACAATCCCACGCAATTGTACCCGATACTTAATGCTGCCACCTATTCTTTTTCTGGGGATACTCCTTTCTTTCAGCTCCCAAAAACCAATCCCGCGAAAATTTTCTAAATCCTTTTTTTCATACAAAATTCCTAACTTATGTATAACTGGTGGGCCATTTAGTGATTTCTATTTAAATCATAGGTTATTTTGACACTGACAGCTTTTTCCCGCTCGAAATCTTGACAGAAAGTCAGTATCATACCTCCACGGAACGAAATGAGTCGCTTTACGCTTGAACAACATTCGGGAATGTTGAAAACTTTTTTTCAAAGTGAGTGATGTGTAGCCCAAACAGTGCGTTTTTTGAAAAGAAGTTTTGGCCGAAATGAAGCACCCACCGCGCCTTCTGTACGCAAGTTTGTGCAAAAAGTTCGTGAGACTGGTATTCTAGTGGACAACACTCATGGTCCCCGTCGTCGTACGGTGCGCACAGACGAGAATGTGGCTGCTGTAGCCGAGAGTGTGAGACTCAATTCACGAACATCAACTCATCATCGATCTCAACAGCTCAACATTTCACACATTAGCCTGAGGAGAATTCTGCACAAAGATCTGGGATTTTTCGCTTACAAGGTCCAATTGATTCAATTCAGCAATTGAAAGTGCATGACCATCCGCTTCGTTATCGCTTCGCAGTTTGGGCCTTAGAGCAGCTTGAATTGGACAACGATTTTGGGCGAAAAATCATCTTTTCTGGCGAGGCACATTTTCATCTCGGCGGCTACGTTAACAAACAAAATTGCCGCATCTGGGGCTCGGAAAACCCGCTCGTTATTGTCGAGAAGCCAATGCATCCACAGAGAGTGACAGTTTGGTGCGGATTGAGGAGTGGTGGCATCATTGGACCATTTTTCTTCGAAAATGAAGCTGGGAACAACGTTCCGGTCAACGGTGGGCGTTACAAAGCCATGTTAACGACTTTTTTTTTACTGAAATTGAAGACATGGATTTGGAAAAGCTCTGGTTCATACAGGATGGCGCGCCATGCCACAATCGGCCTTTTGCGCACCAAATTCCCAAATCGCCGTCTTGGCGAAGTCAATTGGCCGCCTCGGAGCTGCGATTTGACCCCTTTGGACGTTTTTTTGTGGGGAACCGTGAAGGACCGATATTACGCCAACAATCCGGAAACGATTCAAGCACTAAAGGCCAATATCATTCAAGCAATCCGTGAGCTACAGCCCGAAACCATCAACAAGGTTTTGGAAAACTGGAGTGATGGAATGCGCTACTCTGAAGCCAGCCGCGGCAGCCACTTGAACAACCTTGTACTCCATAATTAATGGGAATGTTTGCTCCTACTAATAAAGCCATTATCCATGGCAAAAATTGCGTGTTCTTCATTTTATTGCATTTTTAAAAAGAAACTTGTAGTTGGCCCACCCTGTATAATATTTTCAATTAGATTTGTGGCGAACATTAGACTGTTAGACTGAACGATGACAGCAGGCGAATATTATATATACGTTCATAGCGAACCAGCCGCCAGCATCAAGTGCCGAAGACCAGTGGTAACGCTGCCAACATGCCATCAGAAACGCCGCGACTGATGTGCTGGGTCTCGCTCGACCACCACCGCGGAACCCCTGGTTTGACGAAGAATGCCGGCGAGTGCTTGCAACAAAACAAGAAGCATACAAAGCGGCGCTGCAAAGGAAAACGAGAGCTGCTCGTGAGCTCTACGAGCAAAAGAGACGGGAAGAACATCGGCTTCTCCAAAAGAAGAAGAAAGAGTATGAGAAGCGCGCGTTTGAGAATATCGAGAGTTTATACTCCAGGAACAATGTACGGAAGTTTTACCAAAAGGTAAAAAGAACGTGTCAGAGGAGCAACACCTCGTAGTAGAATCACAGTCGGTGCTGAGCATGTAGAAAAGCTACTTATGCAGACTGTAACGGCGATGAAGACCAACATCCCGCTGTCAGGCAGAATGAACCATTCAACATAGACGATGATAGTCAAAATTTCCGTCCACCTGACCAAAATGAAGTGAGGATAGCAATATCCAAGCTAAAATCCAACAAGGCTGCTGGACCTGACGGCTTACCGGCCGAACTTTTCAAGGCAGCTGGGGATGAATTGGTAGAGTGCATACACCAACTCATCTCTAAGATTTGGTCAGACGAGTGTATGCCTGATGAATGGAATCTCAGCATCGTTTGCCCGATCAACAAGAAAGGAGACCCCCCATTGTGTGAACGCCTGAAACCTTTTATCAACAGCCTGATTGGACCCTATCAGTGCAGTTTCAGGCCAGGAAAGTCCACCATCGATCAAATCTTCACACTTCGGCAGATCCTGGAGAAAACCCAAGAATTCCAAATCGATACTCACCACCTCTTTATTGATTTCAAGGCCGCCTATGACAGCATCTATAGAGAAGTGCTTTATAGATCCATGTCTAGTTTTGACATCCCTGCCAAACTTGTCCGTCTGTGCAGGCTGATGATGGAGAACGCTCGCTGCTCCATCAAGGTCGGTAATGACCTCACCGAGACCTTTGATGTCAAAAAAGGTTTTAGACAAGGTGAGGCGCTATCATGTAACTTCTTTAACATTGTACTTGAACGGATTGTGCGGAACTCACAAGCCAACATCGGAGGCACAATCTATTACAAGTCTGTACAATTGCTTGCATACGCCGATGAAATAGACATTATCGGAAGAACTCACAGGCTGTCACCGGTGCGTGTGCAAGCATTGAGGCGGAAGCGGCCAAAATGGGTTTAGCGATAAACGAGGGCAAAACCAAGTATATGCTGTCAACAAGAAGGGAAAGCCAACACCGACGAATTGGACAAAACGTCACAGTGGGCAACTATAACTTCGAGGTAGTAAGGGACTTTGTCTACCTTGGCTCTACTACAAACTCTGAGAACAACATCAGCGCAGAAATCAATCGAAGAATAACTCTTGCCAATCGCTGTTTTTTTGAGCTTATAAGGCAATTCAACAGTAAAGCCATATCTCGAACTACTAAGGAGACTCTGTATAAGACCTTGAGCATCCCTGTCGTGCTTTACGGCGCTGAAACATGGACTTTATTAAAAGAGGATGAAGATATCCTTGGTCGCTTTGAGAGAAAAATTCTTCGTAAGATTTTCGGTCCCGTTTGCGTTGACGGGTTTTGGAGGAGAAGATTCAATCGCGAACTATACGAGCTGTACAGCGACATCGACCTAGTCAAAAAACTGCATATTGGACGTCTGAGATAGCTAGGACATGTAGAGCGAATTGACCCCAACGCTCCGGCCCGCAGAGTCTTCGAATCTAATCCCGAGAGACGACGCAGTAGAGGGAATCATCGCCGTAGATGGGGCGCACAAGTTCAAGGGGACCTCGACCAACTTAGAGTGCGCAACTGGAAGCAATTAGCTAAAGACCAAGCTAAATGGAGAGGCTTGTTGGTTGAGGCCCAGGTTCACCCCGAACTGTAGCGCCACCTAAGTAAGTAAGTTCATAGCGAACGAGTAAGCCATACACATTACTACTACATGTACGCGTAGCTGTCAGTCATGTGCGCGTCAGTGTTACCCGTTCTGGCGTATGAGAGCCGTTTTTAAAATGTTCAGCTCTTATTTTGACCTCTTGAGCACCAAAACTATAATTTTCTCAAAAACATCTTCAAAGTACAATCAATTTAGGGTTTTTCAATAAGAGGTTTCATTTGGAATAGTGTGCTATTCTGCTATCCATTAATTAACGATACACACTTCAACGATGCATTAAAGTTCTTAAAATTCCCTACAAAAATGTCGAAAATTTCGCTGAAACAATTTGAAAAAATAAAAGATTACTCGGTCGACGTGAAACACCTTCTTGCCTAGCATTTCCTAAACTGGTTTAGAAATTATAGCGATTGGAACAAGTTTATGATGTAAAGAACCAGAATCGTGCCCATCGCGCAAGAACAGCTGAGAATATTGTTTCTGCAGCGCGGAGTGTGGCCGAAAACCCAGGTCTTTCGATTCCACGTCGATCTCAGGAATTGGACATATCACGAACAACATTCCGAATTTTGCATAAAGACTTGGATCATAAAGCCTAAAAGGTTCAGTTGACGCATGAACTTAAGACTCAGCAGCGCGTCACTTTTTGTTAAATTTGCTGCACATCAGTTTAAGTGAATTCGCTTGCATCAGTGCTTTGTTAATCTAAAGAAAAAAGAATGTCGAAACCGAAAGAAAAATGCATCTTTAACGTAAAAGTTCGCGAGAGTCGACACTTTGAAAGAGATTCTCACAGTGAAATGCAATTTGACGTATTGTTGCGTAGAGTTCCAGCACTTTTTGAAAACGAAGCCAGATTTAAGGCTGAACTATAACAACTGTCAAATCGATTTGCCTGTCATTTGAGCTATTGTGTTGTTTTGTAAATATTTCTTTTTTTTTTTTTTTGGTTCTTTAATTTTAAAATTAGATATATTTTAATTGTGCTTACCCCGAGGTTAAAAGGACAATACTGTGGGTCATAGCCATTTACAGCTGTTTAGCTGTCAAATTTTCGTATAAAAGAGCGAATGGATTCCCTCTTTCATAAGTGAAATCGAATCGAAAAGCTATTATGGTCACACAATACAAATCCTTTGTATTCGCACTGTTTCGGAAGTGGTCGTACGAAACCATTCTCCTATTATAGTTCAATCTTTACTCCGCTAAATTCTAAAAAAAGGATAAAATATTCCACCAAAAGGGATGCCAATGCAAGTGCGATTGACGTTGAAGACGATGACGACGAAGTTGTAACAATTTTCGTTGATTGATTGGTATAAACGTATACATTTTTTTTACGAATAATATATGAATTTGCGGCAGAAAATGTTTTATATTTAATATCCTTTTAGCTATTATCCTTTTTTTTCACGGCTGCACGGGAGCTTTTCCGAGCACGCCTGGCTCTGCTCTAGATGCTTTACTGAACTTACCTCCCCTCGATACTTATATCATGGGTTGCACTATCAAAGTCATCCATCGTCTTAGGCGGGGCGGTTTTTGGTATACTCCATACTGGAATTTTGATGAGCTTGCGCGACACTTATCATACGACTCCTGTCTTTTGGATATGCCGTCTGATGCAATGACACCGGAACTCCAGCTGGTGCGCAAATTCAGAGCCAACTTTCCTTGTGTACAGGACTGGCTTCGGCCAGAGTCTGTGCCGGGAATTGGAATGTAGTGGTATTTTCGCGGATGGTTCCAAAACCAGTCAAGGGTCTGGCGCTGGGGTCTTCGTGGAAGTCGACAATATTAGACTTCACTTTTCGCTAGGCAAATATGCATCTGCTTTCCAAGCGGAAACGTATGCAATCCTAATGGCCATGAACTATGTTGTGAAGAACAGGTGGAAGGGACGTAGTATTTGTGTCAGTAGTGACAGTCAGGCTGCGCTTAAGGCCTTGCTTAACCCTTAACCACTTCCAAAATAGTTCGTGAAACCAAAAACTCTTTGAACTCGGTCGCAAGGCTGAATTCTCTGTCTCTTATCTGGGTCCCTGGTCACACTGGGATCTTGGGGAACGAGATCTACGATGAGATTGCTAGACAAGGCTCAGAGGAGGGTTTCTCAGGTCCCGAACCGGCGTTTGGTCTACCTGCGTCCTCGGTTAGGGCTTCCATTGACGACTGGGTCTCTCACGAGCACAATTGTGTGTGGCATGACTCTGCAGGATGGTTGACTAAACTCATGCTCTCGGACGTCTATAAGAAATCAGCGGCATTCTTGCTGTCTCTCAGCAGAAGAAACTGTAGACAACTTATTGGCGTCTTGACAGGCCACTTTGCTTTTGCCAAGCACCTTAACATATTGGGCTTGAGTGACACTACATTCTGCGACGCTTGTGGAGAGAGCTACGACACCGCGGAACATCATCTCTGTGAGTGTCCGACCTTTGTTCGTATCAGGTGGTAGATCCTCGGTGCGGATGTGGTGAGTGCTGGTACTCTAAGCTCCTCATCACTAAATTGCTTGCTTGGCTTTCTTAGAAAGACAAGGAAATTCCAATAAAATGGGTAAATCAGGATTTGCTCTCTGGTAGTACAATGGACCAGATCTAGGCAATATAACACCCAAGTGAGCCTAGCGACACATATACTACCTTAAAAACCCTCCCACAAGTGTGCATGAGAGTCCGTGGGTTGACACGACTGGAGATCACCGGTGTCATAAAAGAAAGATCAAACAATACTAAAACAGGAGCATGCACGTGTCAAACAACAAACACCATCGCAATATGGTGCAAAAAATTGTATTGCAAAACTGTATCATTATGGTAATACTTGCAAAAAGGAAAGGCACTACCCCGCCAGGCACTACCACTGCTGTGCATGGTACTGATCCTGGACCGAGCAGAAATGTTCGGGTCAGAGCTATACGGATTCCGGGGGCTAGCAATAATATTGAAACAGTTTGGACGCAATTTGAGGGTCGCGAGTTGGAACGTTGGAAGCATGACCGGTCGAAGTTACGAGTTGGAAGAGATGATGAATAGAAGGCGGGTGGACATCTTGTGTGTCCAAGAGACGAAATGGAAAAACACCGGAAATCGGGCGACTGTTTGATGTCTCTCAAACTAGTAATACAAGGAGAGGTGTGGAATATTGTCAGTGCATTTGCTCCGCACGATGGGTATAATCAGGGAGATAAAGATGCATTTTGGCTAGATTTCCACAATCACCTTAAGAACATCCCAAAGGAAGAATTTCTGTTTGTTGGAGGAGATTTGAATGTACATGTCGGGAAATCAAACGAAGTCTATGAAGACTGCCATGGAGGACTAGGATATGGCACCAGGAACCTTCCTGGTGAAGACATCCTAAGCATGTGCAAATCACACGGTCTTATCGTGTTACATACCATGTTCATCAAACAAAGCCGACACCTGATCACTTACAGCAGTGGTGGAGATGAAACTCAGATTGACTACCATTTGGTAGCCAGTTTCATGAAGCCCCGGGTAAAAGATTGCAAAGTGATCCTGGGAGAGGCAATCGCTCGGCAACACCGTCTCCTGCTAACAGAAATTTTTATGAAAACACCGAAGAAAAGCAAACAAACAAGGGTCTCTGAGAAAATCAAGTGGTACAATCTGGACAAAGAAAAAGGCGAAGCTTTTGTTTTCGTAATGAAAAATTACCTCTCTCACACCATCAACGGAGCTGAGGATGAAGAGTGCAGAGCACAAAATATGTGGGATTCCCTACAGCGAACTTGCTTAAAGAAGGCCAAATCACTGCTAGGAGCTTCAAAAGGCCACCATCAACACGCCAAAGAAACATGGTGGTGGAGTGATGAAGCTGAGAAAGTGATAAATGAGAAGAAAGCGGCTTTCAAAGCTTGGTCAAAGTGCCCCTCTAATAATAATGACGAAAAAGCTCGCCTCGAAATGGAATACAGATGCTGCAAGAAAAAAGCGAAGAAGAAGTGCGCCCAGCTTCAAGCAGAGAGTACGGAGGGCCTGTATCGGGAGCTGGAGAAAATATTTTCCCCGGTTGCTAATGCAAACCAGGCTATCCAGGAGCTGCGAAGACACAATATGAACAAGAGCGCCACTATCTTCAAAATAGCCACCCAAAGAAGGAACAATGCTCAGAGATTCGTTCGCCAAAGTTCATTAGCAATGCTCATGGCCAGCTTCTTGTGGATGACGACAAAATTCTGCAGAGGTGGCGGCAGTATTGTGAAGAACTTTTGAATGAACAGTCTCCCTGGCTACGCTTTCCAAGAGCCAGCCCTGCCCGTGAAGAAGTACACGATATTACAGTCGAAGAAGTTAGTGAGGCGGTCAAATACTCCAAAAAACGAAAAGCGGTTGGGCCAGACGAAATACCCTCTGAGTTCTGGAAAAAGATGGGAGACATCGGGTTCAGATGGCTCAGAATTCTCATCTCCAAATTCGTGAGAGGTGATCCAATGCCGAATCAATGGAGGGAAAGTTACCTCCTCCCTGTATACAAAGGGAAGGGTGATACGCGAAACTGTGATAACTACCGTTCGATCAATCTGATGTCACACACCATGAAGATCGTTGAGCGGGTATTAGGTGGCCGTCTGCGGAAAATAGTACGGCTATCTGATGATCAGTGCGGGCTTGTCTCGGGTAAATCAACCACAGATGCAATCTAAAGTATAAGGATCATAATGGAAAAACATCGTGATTCCTTAAAGGATTTGCATATTGTATTGGTTGACTTTGAAAAGGCATTCGACAGACAACCACGAGATCTGATATGGGTGGCGCTAAGACATCGAGGGGTTCCAGAAACCTATGTACAGATGATCATGGACATGTACGAAGGAGCAAAGACAAGAGTAAGATGCCTCGCTGGAGTAACCGAAGAGTTCCCAATCAAAGTCGGGGTGCACCAGGGAAGCGTTTTAAGTCCTTTGCTCTTTATTACAGTCCTTGATTATCTGCTTGAAGGTAAAGTGATGGACCCCAAGGTACATCAGTTATTCTTTGCTGACGATGGAGCCATCATAAGTGAGGATCCTACATCCCTGCAACGAGCACTTGATTTGTGGGTGGACGTTTTGGAGGGAAATGGGTATCGCATTAGTTCAAAAAAGACAGAGTACTTGTGCTGCCCGTTCTCTGATCCACTCAGGCCTATTCCAGACATTTATTTGAATGGAACAGTGCTTCCCAAGTGCAAAAAGTTCAAATATCTGGGATCTATGATCAATAGCAAAGCAACTTGTGATGACGACATCAATCATCGTGTAAGCGTAGGGTGGATGAAGTGGCGAGAAAATTCCGCTATCTTCTGTGACAGAAAAATGCCCCCTAAGTTGAAAGGAAGGCTCTACACCGCAGTTGTACGTCCAGCGCTCACATACGGTTCACAATGTTGGACGATGTACAAAAAGTATGAGAGTAAATTAACGGCAGCTGAGATGAAGATGGTTCGCATGACAGCAGGAGTGACCAAGCTTGATCGAATAAGAAGTTCGAAGATCCGTGGAAGCTTTCACATCAAGGAAACCATCGTACGAAAATTAGAGCGCGACCGGCTCAGCTGGTATTGCCACGTTCAAAGAAGAGATCATTTGAACCCTGTAAAAAAGGCAATATCTATGCACGTTCCAAAGACATCGCGATGTAGGAAAGGCAGGCCTATAAACGCCTGGATCAGACAAATGCGACGACATCGGCATTTCATTCGCCTCAGTAACCGAGTGATCCAAAATCGGCAGGCCTGCCGATATTTTCTGAGGTCAAATAGGCGAACCCCACAGGCGGATCAGTAGAAATGCGGTGAAGTGGGAGAGCTGTGATCCCTTGTTTTCGGATCATAGCCTCGCTGATAAAAGGAAGAAGAAGAAGAAGAAGTAGTACAATGGACCAGTTGTGTCTGAGTGCTCCAGTTGAGCGTTTCCTATCCCGAAAAAAAAAAAAAATAATAATAATTTTTTTTTTCATTTCGATAACCCGCGAAATTGTCGAATTTAGTGGATTTTTCATTTTTTTCGGTCAAAAAAAGATGGTGTGACTACCGAAACAGGAAGTCTACATATTTACCCGTGTTTACTCGGATGCCAAGTGTCTAGACAAATCGGAGCCAGGCTGGGCAGAACTAAGATCTGAAATAAGGGTGGATGATCTATGTGCTGAAAATGACCATATTTTTGACTACTAGTCATCCAATCTGAAACCGTTTGTAGCTACTATATCTCCATGTGTGAATGAAACGTTATTATCTGAATGTTTTTATTTAATTGGACATCGAATTTCGCAGTGTGGACTGTTGTTGATCCATATTGGGGCGCAATATTCCGTGGCAGAGTGAATAAGTGCTGGAAATGCACTACGCAGCGAGAAAGCTAGGTCCATGCTAAAGATGGATTTGTGTTAGATGGCTGTAGCTAGGTCGACAGCAAATCCGTACTTCCATGAGGTTTTTCCAAGAAAGTCAGCGATGTAGAAATTTAATAAGATTGGCGCTTAACTGAACCTTGTAGGAGACTGTGGCACAACATTCTGGTTTTGCTAAAATATCCACTCACAGAGACTTTAAACAGCCGGTTTGTCAAAAAACTGTCTTAACCGTGCTGTTTTTAGATATAGCACGATTTTCAGCTTGTACAAAGACCTTTCTCTGCAGACAGTATCGTATGTGGCAGTAAGGTCAATGAATACTCCCAAGAATCCCTAGTCGAAACCAGCTTTAATGTGAGTTGTTAGAAATGGCACTTAATACGAACAGCTTCATTTAGAGCAGAAGCCAGTTTGGGAGAGTATCATTGATGGTGTCACTGATGCGATCCCCTATCAACCTTTCCAGCAGCTTGTAACAAATTGGATGGCTTTCGAGGTGGTCATTTGGTTTTCCGGATTTTGCTATAATTTTTGTCCTTTCAAAAGCTTGAAGTAGGTTTCCTGAAGCTAAGATTGTTTGCATTTTTATGAATTCTGGTTGGATGCCATCGAAGGGCTTAAATATTTGATCGATTTCGTCTATAGTGAAGTGATGGGAAACTGGGCACTTGACTTATATGCTCTTTATCATCTTGAGCTCGGAAATAATGAATTTTCAGCTAGCAATTACATCTGAAAGCTTTGCGCCTGTTTGTGAGTTATCTATATCTATATTTCAGAAAATACTCCAAGTCTTGCGACTAGAGTAGGTTAAGTCATTTTTCTTCGGGGATTTTTATCCAGAGATCCAAGCAGCCCATCAGCAATAGTTGGGTCAGCAGAATTTCCAATGCCCTACGTAATTGCTGACTTTTTGCGACTACTTAGGGATTTATTGTCTCCGATAGTCATGTGTAATGAACTTTTTGGTATCAGTTGCTTATGACAATTACCATAATTCTTCATAAAACTTCCTTCGATAAGACTTCAATCGTCTAGTCAAAGATATAGAGGTGTGGAGCTTACTATCCAGATTTTGATTCCTATTTCAATGATACAATTCATCGGTCATTTGGGCTATCTTAATGTACTAAATAACTGTAGGCTTGAAGACACATACGCCATTCAAATAATCTGCTAAAACACTGGTATGTTAGACCATTACATGATTCAGGACTCCTTTTGAAACCCCATTTACCACACTTTTGCGTTACTCGAAAAACTTTCACTAAAAGCCCAAAACTTGTTTAAAGCTAATCTACATCTTTTGCGTAGACGAAGAAACCATAAATTTCCCACTTTAACTAATTCTTAAGGCCCAAGCCATTGATTTATCCGATCCTTTCCTTCTCCCATTTTGAATTAACAAAAACTTTGCTGATAGCTTTCCGGCTTCCTTCTTCCCGTTCTAAACCCCTAAATTAGATAAACTTCCAAGTCAATTATTCACTTGCTTTTTACAGTGTCTTGAACAACATTTTCCATTTTCTTTTACTTTTATTTTCCCATTCAACAGAGCAACAAAATCAATTTACTCCCCAACCCATCCCTTCTACGGTGTGTGCGCCTAAAACACTTTATGGGCTTGAAAAAGCCATAAAACAAATCAAAATAAATTAAATCCAAAGATAACACTAAAATTAATTCAAATTCATTTGTACTGTGTCCGATGGCGGATTCAAAGGACGACCAGTTCTCTCTCTCTCTTTCTGGGACATTTGACACCCTCGCGCGCGGCATTCTAATGTTAGCCCCAGTGTTGACATCATTTAGTCGGAACTGTTCTGAAAAGGCTTTCTGCAAAACCCGATCCACACCAACGACAATGGCAATAATCATTTTAAGACTCCGCTCCAGAACGGCGCCATGAAAACAGCCTGCTTGGCTGCCTCCACCGCCCGCTCACCCATATACAACCAGAAGGGGTGGCTGGATACTATCACTCCATCGCCTGTGAACATAATGAGTGGAATGGTGGAACTGAAATGCGTAAGCACGGATAGTTGTGTACTTGTAGGGTGGTGTTAACACAGCCTCTACGATGCATTCCAGCGGAAACACTTAAAGTGGAACGAAAAAAAAAACTGAAAAGGACGAGAAAGTTATTTTTTCCGTCCTTTTTCGGTGAAAACTTTCAATTCTGCAAACGTGGAAGGAACATTTCCCAACAATAATAACCCTTAGCTATTGTAGAGTTCTTCCAACTAAAACCCACCCCCTACAGCCGGCGGTCCTGAGTCTTTGGCTTGAAAAATGTATCTCATCTTGTACGTACTCGTAAATGCTTTGCGATTATGATTACATTTTTTGTATGTGTCCTTTTGTGTTCGGAATTTTTTACGTTGCACAAAGTTTAGAACTTTATTCGAAATGTACTTTCAGTTGATCACTGCCGGGGTGGTGTGTGGAGAACAACTGTTTCATGCGAAATGCAAATGTGAAACAAAACAGTCCAAAAGTTTCAAGGACTAAAAAGGAGCTAGGAGAACAGTAGTGGAATGATTTGCAATGGAAAAGTAGGAAAATTTGTACATATCCTACGGTGCTTCATTGGAGGGAAAGAAAGGTTTTTTTTTTGTTTTTGAGTTAAGAAGCCCTTGCATATTTGATCTTTCCGAAATTAGTTAGTCCGGTCGTTTTTTTTTTTGCGTATATTATATTTTACCTTGTCAGTTAAATTTTGTTTGTTACCTGCTGCACACTTTGACCGCGTAACACCAACACATAACTAACACTTATAACGTTTATATTGTTCACTGTGTCATAATTTCCATCTGCACAGTTTGTAGGGATTTTTTTGTTTGCCTAACATTCATTCTACTATTGGAATCGTCTCTAGATTCATCTCGAAATTATAGACTTATCTTATGTGGGGCAACCTTCTTCTTCTTCTTCTTCTTCTTTTTCTTCCTATTTTGGCGCGGTTATGATTCGAAAACAAGAGATCATAACCCTCCCTCTTCACCGCATTTCTACTAATCCGCCAGTGAGGTTCGCTTATTTGACCTCAGAAAATATCGGCAGGCCTCCCGATTTTGGATCACTGAGTTACTGAGGCCAATCAAATTTGTGTGATCCAGGCGTTTATAGGCCTGCCTCTCCTGCCTCGCGATGTCTTTGGAACGTTCATTGATATTGCCTTTTTAACAGGGTTCAAGTCATCTCTTCTTTGAACGTGGCAATACCAGCTGAGCCGGTCGCGCTCTATTTTTCATAAGATTGTTTCCTTGACATGCTCGTTGCAGGGACGTAAGATCCTCGATTATGATGGCTCCATCGTCAGTAAATAATAATTGATGTACATTGGGGTCCGTCACTTCACCTTCAAGCAGATAGTCAACGACTATGTTTAACGAGCAAACGACTTAAGACGCTTCCCTGGCGCACGCCGACTTTGATTGGGAACGCTTCGTTTACACCAGCGGGGCAACTTACTCTTGTCCTTGCTCTTCGTACATGTCCATAATCATCTGTACATAGGTTTCTGGAACCCGCCGATGTCCTAGCGCCACCCATATCAGATCTCGTGGTTGTCGGTCGAATGCCTTTTCAAAGTCAACCAATACAGTATGCAAATCCTTTAAGGAATCACGATGTTTTTACATTATGATCCCTATACTTTATATTGCATCTGTGGTTGATTTACCCGAGACAAACCCGCACTGATCATCAGCTAGCTGTATTATTTTTTGCAGTCGGCCACCTAATACCCAATCAACGACTTTCATGGTGTGTGACATCAGCTTGATTGAACGGTAGTTATCACAGTTTCGCGTATCACCCTTCCATTTATACACAAGGAGAAGGTAACTTTCCCTCCATTGATTCGGCATTGGATCATCCCTCATAAATTTTGAGGTGAAAATTCTGAGCCATCCGAACCCAATGACTCCCATCTTTTTCCAGAACTCAGAGGGCATCTCGTCTGGCCGCTTTTCGTTTTTTTGAGTATTTGACCGTCTCACTAACTTCTTCGACTGTAATGTCGGGTATTTCTTCAGAGTTCTTCAGATGACTCTTGGAAAGTATAGCCGAGGAAACTGTTCATTCAAAAGTTCTTCACAATATTGCCGCCACCTTCTGTCATCATCCACAAAAAGCTGGTCATGAGCATTGTTAATGAACTTTGGCGAACGAATCTCCTGAGCATTCCTCCTTGTTTGTGCGGCTATTTTGAAGATGGTTGCACTCTTGTTCATGTTGTGTCTTCGCAGCTCCTGGATAGCCTGCTTTGCATTAGCAACCAGCTCCCGATACAGGTCCTCCGTACTCTCCGCTTGAAGCTGGGCGCACTTCTTCTTCCGTTGACCAAACTTTGAAAGCCGCTTTCTTCTCATTTATCAATTCCTTAGCTTCATCACTCCACCACCATGTTTCTTTGGCGTGTTGATGGTGCCCTTTTGAATTCCCTTGCAGTGATTTGGCCTTCTTAAAGCAAGTTCGCTGTAGGAAAACCCACATATTTTTGCTCTGCACTCTTCATCCTTAGCAGCTCCGTTGATGGTGTGAGAGAGGTAATTCTTTACCACGAAAACAAAAGCATCGCCTTTTCCCTTCTCCAGATTGTACCACTTGATTTTCTCTGACACCCTTGTTTGATTGCTTTTCTTTTGTGTCTTCATAAAAATTTCTGTTAGCAGGAGGCCGTGTTCAATTTGCAATCTTTTATTCGAGGCTTCATGAAAGTGGCTACCAAATGATGGTCAATCTTGGTTTCATCTCCACCACTGCTGTAAGTGATCAGGTGTCGGCTTTTTTTTTGTTATAAACATGGTATTTAACACAAAAGGACCGTGTGCTTTGCGCATGCTTAGGATGTCCTGACGTCCAAGAAATACATCCGATTTCCGGTGTTTTGCCATTTCATTTCTTGGACACACAAGATGTCCTATATGCATATAGCACTCATATCTCGAATGATCATTCGATTATACGATCACTCGAGTACTAATGTCTCGATACTTCAAATCCTTCGATTATGCCTATCACTACCAGTGGGTTTTTCTGAATACAGAGGAAGCTCCTGGAACTGTTGTTGTTTGGCCTCGTCCCACCCAAGACTCCTTTGACTATTTACGAAGCCATTAAGTCAAAAATGCACTTTGTCGCTAAAGTTAATTTATTTCACCAAAACTAAAATCCTTTTGGGCCAATAGTCCTAGCAGCTAGGCTCTTTATGTTTATTTTTACCAGGCTACTTTTAAGCACCTGCTATTAAATAATAAATGAAAAGAAAATAAATAAAATCCTTTGGCTTTAGTTCTTGAATCATTTGAATCTTGTTTTTATGAGGAACCAAATCTTTCCCAAAATGCACCGTTGAAGTCCCGGAAAGACCTAGTTTATGAACGATAAGAAACTGAGAAGTTTTGTTTCTCAGGCACACTTTTAGCAACAGCAGCAATATTCTCGTACGACCAAAAGTTGCGGTGACGCACATTCACGGATCGATTAGTTTCCTAGAATTTAGCTCGCGACAGGGCCCTCATATCAACCATAGATTCGACGTCACTCGAGCATCGTTTAGTGAATTTTTTATTATAAACTAGCAGATACCCCCGACTTTGTCTGCGTGGTCCACAATAATATTACCTATGCAAGGTGACCGCTAATGTATCACCCTATCGGAAGATAGGGCGGCAACTGTCAGTTTTGTTTTGATATTTGTGAAGTAAACAGGTGCAGAATATACGACGATAAGCCATGGAACGCTATACTCCTCAAAATCACGGAATATACTCGTGATTATTTTTTTACGGAATAATTCGTCAGTGATTTTGGTGCAACGTGAATTTTGGGGCAGATTTTCCGGGTGTAGTACGCCAACTGGTCAAATGCTAAGGCGTTTAGTCGCTTGCCTCGAAGAGACTGGAACAACTCGTGACAGAAGACGCCCCGGAAGGCCTCATAGTGCTCGTTCCGACGAGAATATCGCCACTCTGGCTGAACACCGTGGATAACACGGTTAGTGTAACTGTACAAAACCATGATCAACTAGGTTTTATTGCCGCAAATTCATGAATTGGGACTGGGGGACATGTGGTTTTAACAGGACAGTACACCCGCATACACAACTGCCGAGACAAAGGACATTTTAAAGGATGCGTTTTCGAATCGCATAAAGTCTCGTTTTGACGATTTGCACTGGCCGGAAAGATCGCTGGTTTGACTTCTTTCTTTGGGGTTTTTTAAAGTCACGGGTCTATGAGAACAAGCCACAGACTCTGGAAGCTCTCTTAGAGAAAAGCCGATAAAAGTGCGAGAACTTATCGCCCGAAGTTCTCGCCAAAATATTGAAAATGCGGTACAAATAGCCCAAATGGTCATCAACAATGGCGGTGCCCACTTGACCGATATCTTCTTCAAAAAGTAATGAAAAAGAAACTTAAAGGTCCAGATTAATATTTAGAAAAAAAACAATGTGAAATTATATTGTTTCATTTTAAAGATATAGAAAAACAACATCGGGTGAGTGTTTTTTTGGCCACCCGGTACATGTACGTATTTAGCTAACAGGGGGTTTACATCAAACGCCATCGTTTTCGCCTGCTTCAAAACAACATGTAGTTATAAATTTGCGCCGCATAGGTAGGCCAGGAAATAGATCTATGTGTTTATTTATTTTATACGGCGCCGCCCAAAAGTGCAAACAAAAAAAATCAGTACATTTCGAATGTATAGTTATATGATGCCTGGTTTTACCTATTTTTTTTTATCTCTGCCAATATTTATTTTAATATCTTAATCATCTTGAGGAATATCTTGATAATTCTTACTGAGGATTGCGACGAAGCCTCTAAGGTATAGAATTGCAAGGTTTTACTAAAATCGGTCCTTGAGTTTTTGTGTGATACCTGCCCAAAGACGACTCTAGCTATCATTTTAATATATGTACAACGGGTGCGCCATCTTCTATGTCAGTATGTAAACATTCAATAACTTTAACATTTATCAACCGATTGACTTGAGTAGACATGTTTTTGAAACGTCAATTCAGTATAATTTTAACCATGAATCGCTTCACACCGAAACAATGCACCGAAATAATGACGCTGTACATTGAAAATAGTCGTTCATTTGTGTTAACTAAACATGCATATCGTCGAAAATATCATGGCCAACAAGCACCGTCTGATAACACCATTCGTCGTTTGATGTCGAATTTTGTTGAGCCCGGGAAAGTGGGAGATCTTCGACATGCCGTTCATCAACATCCAAGACGTTCCAACGAACTGGTTGAAGCGGTAAGAGAGAGTGTTGCCGAGAACGCGCATGTTCGTATAGTCACCGCGCTCAGCATTTTGGCGCGAGTGGAACCACCCTGCGTCGCATTTTGAAGGCTGATTTGCATTTTTTTCCGTATAAAGTGCAATTGACTCACAGAATATTGCCGACAGACCGTCCACATCGCTTGCAATACGAGCAAACAGTCGCTCGAATGCTCGAAATAAAAAAATGGCGACGTTGACTGGCCACCCATATCTCCAGATTTGACCCCTCCGGACTTCTTTTTGTGAGGTTATTTGAAAAGCAAAGTGTACGCCAGCAAGCCTCAGGCCATTGACGAGCTCAAGGCAAACATTCGTCTAGAAATCATCGCTATACCGTCCGAGATGCTCGAAAATTGATGGAAAACGCAGCAAAAATGGCACATTTTGCTTTGGTCAATAAAGGCGACCTCTTGATTGATATTGTAGTCAAAAAATAGTTCAAATAAATTGTAAAGGACCGGGTTAAATAAAGGTAACTGATATATGCAAATCGGGTGTTCTTTTTTTAAAGTTATTCAATATTCACATACCGACATAAAATATGGCGCACCCTGTAGATTTTCACTATTTTGACGCATTCAGCGTATGGTTTCCATGACCAAATAAAAGCTGTGAAAGAACATAATTATCTCAGAATGATGGTGCTGCCATTTTAAATATAATAACGATCAGCGGTCGAATTCTAGGCGACTGAGTTCCATGGGCTTTACTATTTTGGTTCATAGCTTCCCTTAAAAGACTTCTGCTCATCTTGACAGAATTATTGGTTTGTAGTAATTTTAAATCCTAGATATAGCTATAGTGAAACACTTTGGTGTTGAGGAGTGATTGACGTTAAAGGAATATAACATCAGAGGAAAAGTAAATACAAATCACTCATTCTCATTGTAGACTTTCTCTATCATCCAAATTCTTCAGCAGGAGTTTCTACTTAAAGGCTTTTTTCTGAGATATAAACCAGATAGAGAATTTAACCTTATGAAGTAGAGATTTGCAAGTTAAGTCTTTGGAGAGCTTGAAGGTCATATATTAATTGGATGGTGATTTTAGCCATAAAATCGATTTTGAGAACATTTTAAGCATCGTATCGGATAGTGAGTGTCATGGTTACGAATTTCTGTGAAGAAGCATCCTCTTTCGATGAACCAGTAGTGGAGATCTCCTCGCATTTAAATGACCTACGTCCATCAGGGTAATGACAATATCGACAGCACCAATCAACAAGACATACAAACGTCTTTTAAAAAGTTCTTCTCTCTCCGACTTATCAACCCTCTTATCGTAGACACCTTTCAATTAAAATCAATAATCCAACGATTCCTCCCTCATCAAACACATCACTCACAAATGACAACAAGGACCACATAAATCAATACCTCAACCCATCTATCACTGCCAACGTTCTACTCGAAAGGATGTAAAAAAAAAAAAAAATCCTCTCCATTCAGGTGATTAATGTACCTTACACCCTCCCCAGTCAAAGTATATTCATCGTCGATTAACTTTCCACTTTCCAAGTTTATTCTCAAGAAAAACCCTTTTCGTCTTGAATCGGTTAATTTGTTTCTCGTTAAGCAGGTATTAGATCACTCTCCGTTTGAAACCCTTTTTAGGAAGCCATCCTTCGCCCTACCCATCTATCTAAAAGCAAATTACCATCGACCGAGAAATTACTCAGTCGCCCAGCCCAGCCTTTACGTATCGTCAAAGCTTAAACACTCACCCAAACAATATCCTTTGTGTCTGCGTATGTATGTATTCCCCTAATTACCGATGCGCACCCAATCGGGATATAAAGGAGAAAAAAATTTACAAACTGAGGATTATAAAGGGACCTCCATAGAAAATCACTACATCGTTGCATGCACACAAAGCGATTACGGTGCAAGGCTTGTCCACCACCACCCGCCGTCCTTAAGCGGGCAACGTCCGCGATGGCACCTATGTAGAGTGCGTGTTTTGTGATTTCAAAGGATTATGCGGCATTTGGGAGTCATTCGGAGAGGAATATACGACCGGAGCAGCCAGAGCGGTGCGATTACTTTTCCTTGTACCGCTACCTTGTCCCGAAATCGCATTAAATCGCCTGAAATCACAAAGGACCAATTGCGTGGTTTAATCCTGCAGCTAGACACAGAGCGCAAAAAAAAACACCACGACACCAAAATGACGCAAATTAATGTTCATTTTCATGTTCTTTCTCCTTGTAACAGGAGAAAAAATGCAAATATCCTTGGTTATCTGCGCTGGTGGATGGGATTTTATTTTTTGCTCGCCGTTCTATACTCGTTTTTATGTCCTCTGTACATGCAGTCGAAGCGTTAGCCGGGCTCGAGGGATTTGCTAAAAAAGGATTCACAGCCGCAAGTATGACAAATCCGCAGTTAATGTTCTTGCAAACTCCACTCACATGCATGTTTCGACGGCGACTTGAGTGCAGTCCGTTATGCGACTGATAAAATGTTAATGGCTGCAGGATAATTAGTGTCAGCGTGGGTGTAGATATAAATGGGTGCGGAGTGAAAATCCGCAAACTAATTCAATTCCATTGAGGTTCAGCGTCCCGAACATAATTCACACGTGAATCGCTGTTTATGGGGCGGATATGTATCATGCATGTATTTGATGAGATTTTAATGAGCTTGTGGGGACGTACCCCCTTTCAAGACATAGAGATGCAATCAGAGCTAAGCAAGTTATCAAATTGGGCAGTATGACTTCATGGTCTATTATCAATTAAGATTGCCATCTCTGTCAGGCTAATAGGGATCCGGTATCTATGCAAATGTTATGAGTCCAGGTTATCCTGAATGAGCGTCATAGACTTGTCAAGAGTTATTACTAATCGCTATAATGAGGCAATTTAAAATGAGGAATTAGATGGAATGTTAACACCCTAAGGGGTCAGAAGAGGGAAGGAATCTTCCAAAGAATACGAACTTTAAGCGATATGGATTGGAGGAGATGTTCTAGCTTGACCGTCCAGGAACCCAGACTGATACCGTGAATGCACTCAAGTGCTTCCTTTATATTGCTGATGTTATAGTAAATTATCCAACCCTTAGGTGTCCAGCACAATTTCTATGGCAATCTCCTAGTCTCAGCAAGTTTACATATCCAATCCGAATGGTCATAAACTATGTTCTGAAGAAAAGTTAGAAGGGCGGTAGTAGTTGTGTATGTAGTGACAGTCAGGTTACGCTTAAGGACTTGCTTAACTCTTTAACTACTTCCAAAATAGTTCGTGAAACCAAAATTCATTTGAATTCGGTCGAAAGGGTGGATTCTCTGTCTCTTATCTGGGTCCCAGGTCACATTGGGATCTTGGGGAACGAGATCTCTGATGAGATAACTAGACAAGGTTCAGAGGAGACTTTCTCAGGTCCCGAACCCGCGTTAGGTTTCCCTGTGTCCCCAGTTAGGGCTTCCATTGACGATTGATTCTCTCACGAGCACAATTGTGTGTGGCATGACTTTCCAGGATGCAGGTTGACTAAACATATGCTCCCGGACGTCTGTAAGAAATCAGCGGCATTCTTGGCGTCTTGAAAGGCCACTTTGCTTTCGCCAAACACCTTAACGTGCTGAGCTTAAGTGACACTATAATCTGCGACACTTGTGAAGAGAGCGAGGACACTGCGGAACATTATCCCTGCAAGTGTTCGGCCTTTGCTCGTGCTGATGTGGTGAGTGCTGGTAATCTAGGCTCCTCATCAGTGAAGTGCGTGCTTGGCTTTCTTAGAAAAACAAGGAAATTCCAATAAAATGGGTAAATCAAGGCTTTCTCTCTGGCAGTACAACAAACCAGTTGCGTCTGAGTGGTGCAGTCGAGCGTTTCCTATCCCGAAAAAGACTGTTGGTAAAAGGTTTCAGGCGTTCACACAATATCGCAGAAAAGATCTTGTGTGCGATGTTGAGGAGACTGATGCCTCTATAATAATTGGCGCAGTTGAGGGGGGTCTTCTTTCTTGTGGATCGGGATCGGGTTGGATTTTAGTTTGGATATTGCTATCGTCACTTCGTTTTGGTCAGGTGGACGGAAATGTTGACTGTCATTGTCTATGTTGAATGGTTCATTCTGCCTGACAGCGGGATGTTGGTCTTCGTCGCCGTTATACAGTCTGTAGAAGTAGTTTTTCCATATTTTCAGCACCGACTGTGATTCTACTACGAGGTTTCCATTTTCATCTCTACAGATTTTTGTACGGGTATTGCTCCTCTGACACGTTCTTTTTACCTTTTGGTAAAACTTCCGCACATTGTTCCTGGAGTATAAACTCTCGATATTCTCAAACGCGCGCTTCTCATGCTCTTTCTTCTTCTTTTGGAGAAGCCGATGGTCTTCCCGTCTCTTTTGCTCGTAGAGCTCACGAGCAGCTCTCGTCTTCCTTTGCAGCTCCGCTTTGTATGCACTCGCCGGCATTCTTCGTCAAACCAGGGGTTTCGCGATGGTGGGCGAGCGAGACCCAGCACATCAGTCGCGGCGTTTCTGATGGCATGTTGGCAGCGTTATCACTGGTCTTCGGCACTTAATGCTGGCGGCATAGGGGTGATTGAGAGATTTCGGGATACGCGTTCAGCGAAGAGTCTGGCGGTCTGTTGCGATTGTAGCTTTTTGACGTTCAATTTTCTCACAGTGATTCTTCTTTGTTGCTCAGATTGCGATATCCGCATTCGTACCTTGACTACAACAAGGTAATGATCCGAGACTATGTTGGCCGCTCGGAAGGTCCGGACATCCAGAATACTGGAGGCATGCCTTGCGTCGTTACATGATCATTGGGCCGCCATGTCTGCTTATGAATATCGAGATGAGGAAACCATGTGCTTGCTATGGTGACATTTCACTCCACAGCGAAATCAATTAGCCTTAGCCCGTTATCAGACGTGGTATAGTGTAGGCTATGCTTACCGACTGCCCTACCAAAGACGTCCTCCTTTCCTATTTTGGCGTTAAAATCGCCCAATACGATTTTAACGCCGTATTTAGGACATTGCTAGTGGGCGCCGTGGCGTAAGTGGTTAGTGTGTCGGATCCAAGTTCGAATCTCAGAAAATACCAAAAAGTTTTTTCACGGTCCCACCTCTCGCGAGCGTCTGACAAACATCCGAGAGTATTGTCGTCACGAAAAAGCTTCTAAATCGCCGTTCGGATTCGGCATTAAACTGTAGGTCCCTTCCATTCGTATGAAGAATATAACGCACACAACATGAGTGGTTACGAGAAGCTAGGCCCTGGGACTTTAAAGAGCTGTTGCGCCAAATATTTGTTTTTTTTTTTTAGGACATTGCTCATATCAAGGAGCTCGTAGAAACACTCTTTGGTGGCAAGGTCCTTTTCTTCCGTGGGGGCATGAACACATACTAGGCTTATGTTAGCGAATTTAGCCTTGATCCGGATAGTCATAATACGCTCGCTTACGTGTCGGAAGCTTAAGACTTCTTGCCTAAGTCTGCCGCGTATGACAAATCCGCATCCGAATAAGCGTTGCCTGTTGCCTCTGCAGCAATCACCGTAGTAGATGTCACAGTTGTTCATCCTCTTTTTGCCCGGCCCATCCCATCGCACTTCCTGAATGGCGGTAATATCTGCTTTATAGCAGTCTAGGGCCTCTGCTAGTTGTTCATTCATTCACATTCCACGTACAGTTCCGAAGGTCGTTGTCCTTATTTCGTTTGCTGGGGTCGTCATTAGTTGAGTCATCCTTACCCGAGGCTTTTGGTTGTTTCGGAACCATCGATTTTTTACGTAGTTGGGAAGTTACTTCGACGGCATAACCCCCAACCTGGAGTGCCAGTTCCTTAATTATTCCCCAAGGACGAGGGGCCGGGTACACCAGTGCCAGTAGTCCACTACGGGAGTATGAGCGCTGCCGTTGGCCCATTAAGGGCTCCTCCGCCACCATCTCTATTCCAATGTCCTGACCAACATTGGAAATTCCTTACCGACCTGTGACCCGAATACGTCGAAGCAGCTCACGCAAGGTATTCACTAAGTTCAACCTAACCGTTGACTCCGTCTGGGGAATTCGTCCGCTGCCGCCTGGAACAGGAATATGTGCTCTAGTGGGAAAGCACTCTTCCCCCTCTCTCATCTGCTGCCACCAAGTATCCGCCAAAAGGGGTTGGTTACCCACTTCTTGGATTAAGGTATTAGGCACCTGGCTGTCACCGCGTGGAGGTTGAGAGTAGGAGTTGGTAGGCCTCAGCTGAGTGAAAACGCTTGTGTTTTCATACAATCGCATGTACTACCGTTTGACCAGCCTGGGCACTCACAAAGAATATTTTCTGCTGTTTCTATTTGTTCCCCGCAGAGTCTGTACATAGCTGTATCTGATAGCTTTATTTTATTCAGATGGTACCTGCATGGACAATGTCCGATTAGGTAGCCCGTTTGAGTTAGGAAATCGTCTTTGCTGAATTTTAAAGTTGCTTGCTTGCTCTATTTTTGTTGGTGTTTAGAAGTTTTTCGCTTGTCTTAAGCCCTTTTGGTTAGCTCGGTGTTCGGCGAGTCCTTTAGCTTCCTATTTTGTAATTGTGGAGTGGATAGCACTGGATGATATCTCGAAGTAGGGTTCACGGCCAATGAGTGGCTGCTCAGCGCCTCTCCTCGCTAGACAGTTTGCTCGTTCATTCCCCTCAAAGTGGATGCTATCAAGGAGTCCCACAAGGGCTTTGACCCTACCCTGTAGGAATTAAGGGCCCTTAGTGCTGCCTGACTGTCTGAATAGATGTAGATGGGGGTTCCGGCAGTGTTTTTCCGCAGGTATTCCTAAATGCATAGTTCTATCGCATGGAGCTCTGCTTGGAAGATGGTAGGGAATTTACCAAGCGCTACCACATGCTAAAACTTGGGACCATAGACCCCAGCTCCGGTGCTGTCATTTACCATTTGCGGCCATCTGTTTACCACATTTGTGCGTTGGGTGGTATGTTGAGACCTTTGTTTCTCCATTCTCGACGGTCACTAATGATCACTTGCTCTCGAGCGTCTGACAAACATCCGAGAGTATTGTTGTCACGAAAAAGGTTCTCAAATCGCCGTTCGGATTCGGCATTAAACTGTAGGTCCCTTCCATTCGTGTGAAAAATATAACGCACACAACATGAGTGGTTGCGAGAAGCTAGGCCCTGGCACTTTAAAGAGCTGTTGCGCCAAATAAAAAAAAAAAAAAAAAAAAAAATGATCACTTGGAATTTCCTGGAGAACCGAAGTCTCGTAGACATCGTATCTGTAATCTTTAAGATTGGGTTGTTTTGAATGTTTTTGAGAATGCGCAAATGGCCTTAAGATGTCCATCATTCATTCGAGTAAATGAAGATAGAAGCGATAATCTGGCATCATTGTCTGGGTATTAATTTTGTACAGCGTTGTGATGATACGCTGAAAACTTTATATCTGCTTTTCACTACTCCCTCCAAACTCATAAAATGCCTTACAATTGCGACATTACTTTCACTGTCGGTGATTTCGGAGTTTTCTAATATCGCTCTACTCACTGTAGTATCTGATGGGCCAGCATAGTCAAAGAGCCTGATTCCATTCTTAGCAAACGTATTATAAGTTTTGTATCGGATGGTCTTCAATAGATGTCGTCTATCCGCCCCTTTGTATTGAAATCTCCAAATATTTGTTTTCCCAGTTATACGTCATCTATTTCCTTATCTCTTTCCTATATAAAGAAAAAATCAAAAATATTTACCAAATTAATTTACGTATATTTGTTTAATAAAGCCTTCTTAACTGCCCATGGTATCTGAACTAAATTTTGCACAAATATTTTTCAACATCTCATAACAAATACTGCGTGGATCCTCAACTCCTAAAGCCCACTCGCTCCCAAGTCCAAGTAGGCTGTGCACACCCAGCTAGTTAAGAATATAAAATGTCTATGTATCGCATTGTTAGTGAATCTTGGCCTATAATACTTTTGGGTTTGGGATAGTCAACAGCCAGGTGTTACAAAGTTGCTTGCACACAACGTGGGTTGTTCTTCTAGTTGTTTATTTGTGGGTGCTTCTTTGCATGTAACACCCGTATTATTATTTCGCGTTTAGCCTTCTGGACGCAACAAGTTGAGTTGAAAGTACGTACTATAAGCCTACGAAGTTTATTTTTGGAAATAAATACTGAACGCACTAATTCTCATTATTGGAAGCTTAGTGCCTGCTAGGTACACCAATTTAATATACTCGGGCGTTTTATTTCGCAGTCTGTATCGAAACGTGCCCAGAAGCGTAATCACCCTCTTAGGAAACCCCCCAGCGTGCTCAATTGTCGATTATCCATCTTAACCGCTTTTATTGCAAATAAAACCTCATCAATTCGGCAATAATATCATTTATACTTTTTCTTTTTCTTTGCAGCTTGTCGCTATGAGAAGGGCTCCTGGTCCGAATGTGCAGCTGGCCAAATGACTCGAGCCGATAAATTGAAGACATCCAGTGACACATCGTGCGACACAACACGTGTCATTAAGAAGAACTGCAAACCAGGCAAATCCAAGGACAAGAGCAACAAGGAGCAACGCAAGAACAAAGATAAAGGTATGAGTTTATCCTTACCCACACCTGCTACTAACATCCAATGGACCCCCCAGCTGGGGTGGATAATCAATTAATTATTTAACCAAATAATCGTTATTCTTAATGAATCTGTTTCATCAGACACCCCCCGGTGTGGGTGGCCAGAAAGAAATTAAATGAAATTGGCAATTAGTGTCCCCATTATAGTTTCGTTTAGATATTGAAAATGTCCTTAATGAAGGTCTCAGACTGTCAAGCAAAAATCCTATCGGTGCTGTATGCAATACCCGTACTTTCTCCTCTTCTCTACTGCTACTACTGATAATGAGTGCGACGTGGTGATGTCAGGGCTATTAGATAGTTCAAATAGCAACGTGGTATACATTTTCAGAAAATTGAATATTCATACAGGTCACGGTGGAGTGTGACGACGTGGAAAACGAACGGATAATAAAAAAGCCAGAGCCAACGGAAGTCCATTATGTGTGTGGTTATAGTGTATCCACAATATGAAAATTTTAATTAAATTAACTGACAAACAAGGATATAGCATGCAACGGGACAGGAAAAACAATTGCATGAGCCCAAGGTAAATCGAAAGCATACGCACGGCGACTATGTACCACGTCAGGTGTCCCAGAGTCCCGAGAGTGTGGGAAATTTCATTCTCGAAACTTATGTTTCGTTTTAATTAAATTGCATTGAGGGCAATGGCTTTGTTCGTACGAGTTTATCTGGAAAAAAATTCAGGTAATACAGGCCATGCAGTGGATGTGTGGGCTGTGAATCCATTAGCAATGCTGGCAAGTTACTCGTATTTAAAACCCTTAATTTCGGAACTTTATGAAGTTATTTCTGAATTTTATAGAAGACGTATACACCTACAACAGACACAAAGTTTGTATTTCAACTTCGACCATCCCCGGTGTAATTATTTGTGAAACTTCTGAAAGTTTATGGAAGTTCGTGCTCGGCTTCCAAGGATTCAAAAACTTCGCTCTATATCCTTCGAGAAGTAGTAAACTAAAAATGCAATAAACATTTCGTTTTTCAAACATGCCTCCTCCTCCTTTAATAAGAATTTATTTAAGTTGACAACCATCCTTGAACCAAGCTTGATTTTCGAATGAAGGATATTCTTCAAGTTCTGCAAAAAAGGCTTGTAAAACGCCAATTTTCGCTCGTTCGTTAAGAACATTGTACCCACCTGGTGAGAACTACTTTGGCAGGCTCAATTATTCGGATCAAAAAAGGCGATCAAGATCAATTGATCAATACAATCTACTGATAGATACAGTTCCTCATCGCTGTTGGAAATATTTTTTTTTCGAAGAACAGTCAAGCAAGACACTGAGATCATCCCCATAAAATAAGTAAATGAGTTAATCATCTGCTCGACTTAACGGTCATCAAAGAATAACTAAGACTTAAAAGGTATTTTGGCAATGAGCAAGGCGTTTTCCTGCGTAGATCACATCATCGCCCTAAGGCGCACCATCAAACAATATGCAGAGTTTATACCAGCGCTGCTCTTTCTTCCTAATTGCTTTGAGAAGTTATTCTAGAGTTCAGGTGATGAACCTTGCGCAGGATAGGAATATCGCACATGCTACTGGCTATATATATTATTAGCTAAGGAGGTGTGAAGTATCAAGTGGTTTATAGGAGTTTGTCGTTAATGGAATCTAGGATGTGAAGCCAGGTTCACAAAGGCCATGAGCTATCGCCCCTATTTTTTCTGACAATCCGTGACTCGCTGCGAAGCAGTGGAATTCAAAAGAGCATTAGAACTAACCTCAAAGACATCGACTGTATCGCATAATTAGTACCTTGGAAGTATTGTCACATTAGCAACAGATAAGCGAAAGTAAATGGTACATTTGGAATGTTATCTAAAATCTGGAAAAGTATTACAGTCAACCTAGGCATAAAGCTGCAACCTTTCCTCACATACGTAAATTCCGTGTTTTTTTTTTTTTTTAAGAAAACTCAAGTCCCATAGTAATCAGACTCGCGCAATTGTTGGAGAAACTTTGATGTAATTCGTTTCCCTTCCATGTTCGGGTAGCTGTAGGTTGCTGTTCCCCGCTTGAGTTCGTATCTGCATATGTACATGGAAAAACGAGAAATGCACTGACCTCTGCACTATTATCATCCCCAAAGTCTGTGCTGATAAAAACCTAAATAGCCCTCGCCTGCAAAATGTTTGATTAGTCTCTGAGAAAATACAAAGTCTCACTGAAGGAAGAGCAACGACGCTCCTGGAGAATTTTCTGTGACAGCACTGAAAAGTCCTCAGAAGCTTCAAGATTGCGGAAAATCCTTTCTAAAAGCTTCTTCAACACCCAGCTACCTTTTGCATCCAGACGGTCACCAGACCATTTCTGCTAAGGAATCTTACTCACACTTACTTTCCTGGTAGCCCCTGTTGCTGTTTCGCAATCAGTAAATACTTCTTTTTTACTGTGCAGCAACTCCTTGGTTATATAATAGGTAGGTAGGTAGGAGTGGTTGTGTCAGCAAACCATGCCGACAATTAATTAGCGCAGAAGCGCCGTTTTATTACCACAACTCAAGTGACCTGACGGATGTTAACTACTAGGCGAAAGAAGAAGAGAAAGGGGGAAGGATTACTGAAATCCACCCGTTACATTGAGGAAACTGATAATATCCCCAATGCTAATCTCCGCTAGCTCTATAAAGTTGTCGAAATAGAATTTACCTAAGGTGCGCTGTCTGGCCTTGCCTAAAGCCGGACATTTGCAGAGGAAGTGTAAGGTTGTTTCTATTTCATCAGCAGTATTGCAGCTGCGACAGTGTGCATTAAATGCAATGCTTATTCTGGCCGCATGAACCCCGATGGGCCAGTGGCCAGTACTAACTGCCAGAGTTCTTGCGATATCTGTTCGATTTCTCTTTAGTAGATCTTGCATTCTTTTCAGGGAGTATTTGGGCCACATCTGCCTAGAGATGACACAGTTCCGCACCCCCTGCCATCTAATATCCGCCTTTAGCAGATAATGCGCGAAGATGCCTCCCTTAAGGACCCCCAACGGGACGTTCACCTCCTTTGCTAGGGAAGCATCAACGGCAGATCCTTGCCGCGCGAGTTCATCAGCCCGCTCATTCCCCTTTTTGTTGCTGTGACCCGGAACCCAAAGGAGACGGATCCTTAGCCGGTGACCAAGCGAGGCGAGTTCTACTAGCCTTGAGGATGTAGTGGCAGATACTATAGCCTTAATAGCCACCTGGCTGTCAATGAGGATGGCAATGGTATTTTGGGGTGTAGAGGTTTGCTTGAGTATGCGACAGGCCTCACGTACAGCAAAGACTTCCGCCTGGAAGACACTGCACGAATCAAGAAGCCGGTAAGACCTGGAAATATTGAAGGAATCAGAGAATATCCCCGCCCCTACCCCGCAGTCCATTTTTGAACCGTCGGTGAAAATTGTTGATTCGAACTCATTTATCAGTACGACAGTTTCCCATTCTGCCCTGGTAGGGAATCTGACCGTGACGTAATTTCTAAAGTTCACTGTGGGAGTTATTTAGTCAGTCAGATTAGCTACCAGATCCTGCGGTAGCAAATTCAGGATACTGCTGTGACCATACAGATTGATGCACCAGCATCCCGTTTCCCTTAGCCTCACCGCACTACATGATGAAAGCTGCATAATGTGAAGATCGAGTGGTAAAAGGTGCAGAATAACGTTCAAGGCATCGGTTGGACATGTCCTCATGGCACCCGTTGCGCCTATAGCCGCAGTTCTTTGAATTCTGTTGATAAGTTTGATGTTATAAGCTTTCCTTAGCTCAGGCCACCAGACTAGCGATCCATAGGAAAGAATGGGACGCACCACGGCAGTGTACATCCATAAGACCGTCTTCGGGCGAAGTTCCCACTTCTTGCCAAAGGTCTTGCTGCAGACATAGAAAGCCACAAAGGCCATCTTTACCCGTTGCTCAATATTAAGCTTCCAGCTTAGTTTTGGATCAAGTACCACGCCTAGTTATTTGGCACTGGAGGATAGGGAAAGTAGATGATTATTTAGCCGTGGAAGCGTAAAAGTCGGTATTTTGGTTTTAGTGGTAAAGATCATCAGTTCAGTTTTGCTTGGGTCCTCACGCTGAGTCCACATCTAGTGGCCCATGAGCTAATCTTGCCCAAGGCACCTTCCATAATCTCACTGATTACGGATGAAAACATCACCGATACCAGTATTACTACGTCATCCGCATACGCGACAACCTTAACTCCATCCCTATCAAGTCTACATAAAAGAAGAAGAAGAGGAGATAAGACATAAGGCCCGACCGCGTGTGCTTATGGTAGTGTTAGATTTTTACTCACTAAAAAAACACCTCTCTTCAAAATTAATACTACAACTAAGCCAGTGCTTATCCAGCAGTTTTATTTTCGCTTACGAGAATCGCGATTATAGAAAAAGATGTTCGTATGTGATTAAAAATAAATGTAGCACTTTAGACAGGTTAAATTCCAATAAAAGTTCCTGCCCCTTTCACGACCGGCATATGCTATGACGCGAGGTCAAAAGGTTTTGTCCTTTGAAGACGACTAATTGAATTGTTCGCGTCAAGTAGTTGATTGACAGTACGGTTACAATGGCCGACCCCATAGTTGTATACCATACGTCCACACTGGCTTTAGCACTTGCTTCTAGATAAGCAGTTTGTTATGTAGGCTCAACTTCGAATGTTTTCCGAGTAGCCAGTACATTTGTCGGTATTTGTTTTGTAGCTCGTCGCGTTTCTTTTTTACGTGCGATTTCCATTTGAGCTTAACATCTAGAGTCATTCCTAGATATTTTGCTTCGTTCGCGTACGGTATTTGAGCCGAGTTAAGATATAGAGGTAGTCTATCCACTTTTTTGTAAGTAAAGTTGACGTGAGTAGATTTGCTTTCGTTCAGCACAATACGCCAAGAATTCGTCCAAGCTTGGACTTTATTAATAGCATGTTGAAGCTTTCCAGTTGCTGCTGCAGTGGTTTCGCCCGTGGTCAATATCTCCATATCGTCCGCAAACGTTGCGACGACGCAGTTTATTTCCTGCGGGATATCACGCGTGTAGAGTACATATAGAAGCGGGCCAAGAACACTTCCTTGTGGGACTCTGGCCGCAATCTCCTTGAAGCCAGATTAATCATTTCTGTGCTTAACACAAAAGAGTCTCTCGGTGAGATACGATTGTAAGATTAGAAAGATTTGCCGTGGCAGTAGTCGTTGCAATTTATACTTCAAGCCTTCGTGCCAAACCTTATCGAAAGCTTGTGAGATTTCAAGAAATACACCACAACAAATCTTTTTTTCTTCCAGAGCTTTCTCAATCACGTCAGTTATTTTGTGGACTTGGTCAATTGTGCTTGATTCTAAATCCAAATTTATGGTGAGGAATGAGACGTCTTTCGTCGATTACGGGCTGTAGACATACAATACGTTTGTACAACGATCTACCAGCCTCTGTATTCCCTAATCATTACAACCCTCAAACATTTAATATAATAATAATAATTATTGAATTTATTTTCATTGAATTAAGTTAATGTACATTGGTTTACAAATTCTTTTATAGCAATGGCAAAAGCCGTCCGCCAGAATGACAGTTTTAATTCAAATATTAAATCGGCAAAGAAATAATGCAAAATAATCATAAAATAAAGGTTGATTGTGTTAGACTATCTTCTTCCTTTTATCAGCGAGACTACGATCCGAAAACAAGGAATCACAACCCTCCCACTTCACCGCATTTCTACTGAAATGATTGATTGTGTTAGACTATATTTCTATATATTGATTTTGTACTCTTATGCAGCCGATACGTACTGAAATAGCCCTTTCCAGTTATTCCCATTCAAAATTTGGATTACTTCATTAAACGATAACACAGACTGATTCCAACAGAGTCTCCCCAGTTCCTGCAGAATAAAGCATATCCCCAGAAAGTGGTATACATCTTCCCGCTCCTTTAAATTACACAGTGGGCAAAAAATCGGTAAATCGTTCCGGTGAGGTCTGAAATTAAGTAGTAGCAACTCTCCTCTCGCTGAAATTTTCAAGGCAGGAGAAGTCGAGTTGGTAAGGAACATGCACCAGTTCATCTATATGGTGCATGCCATATCTCTGGTCGGACGAAAGTATGCCCGATGAATGGAACCTCAGCACCGGTTGCCCGATCCTGAAGAAATGAGACCCTCTGAACTGCGCCAATTACAGAGGTATAAGTCTCCTCAACATCGCATATACTCGTAACATCCTGTCTGCGGTATTATGTGAACGCCTAAAACCGATCGTCAACAACCTGATAGGTCCTTATTAGTGCAGTTTCAGGCCGGGAAAGTCCACCATTGGCCAAATATTCACACTACGGCAGATCTTGGAAAAGCCCCATGAATATCAAATCGATACGCACTACCTCTTCGTCGATTTCAAAGTTGCCTATGATAGCGTGTATAGAGACGAGTTATACAGAGCCATGTCTAGTCTTGGCATCCCTGCCAAGCTCGTCCGTTTGTGTAGAATAACGATGGAGAACTCTCGCTGCTCCATCAAATCGGTAAGAACATCACCGAACCATTCGATGTCAGGAAAGGTCTTAGACAAGGTGACGCGCTATCATGCGATCTCTTTGACATAGTACTTGAGAGAATTGTACGAAACTCACAAGCCAACCCCGGAGGTACAATCTTCTTCAAGTCTGTACAACTACTCGCTTATGCCGATGACATTGATATAATCGGAAGAACTCAGCGGGCCATCAATGGGGCATTTACGAGTATTGACATCGAGCCAGCAAAGATGGGTCTAGCGATCAATGAAAGCAAAACAAAATATATGCTGTCTACAAAAAAGGACACTCAACATCGGCGTCTTGGGCAGAACGCCACAATAGATGGATGTAATTTTGAGGTAGTAAAGGATTTTGTCTACCTAAGCTCTATGGTGAACTCCGCAAATGATATCAGTAGGGAGATCACACGAAGAATTATTCTTGCCAATCGTTGTTTCTATAAAGCGGTGGGTATTGATAGCATCCCTGCCGAGCTATTTCAAGCGGCACCAAATACATCGGCAGATTTGCTGCATCCGCTAATAGGGAGAGCTTGGGATAGTGAACAATTTCCACAGGAGTGGAATAGGGGGATGATCATTAAGCTTCCAAAGAAGGGTAACTTGATGGAGTGCGGTAACTCGAGAGGTATATGTGTTCTTACAGCTGGAATTCGTTGGACTATGACATCTTACCTTAAACACCTAGATTACGCTGACGATGTTTGCCTACTTTCACATCGGATAATGGATCTTCATTTGATGGCCCAAAATCTAGAAGCTGAGGCAAACACAGTGGGGCTAAAAATAAACACAGCGAAAACAAAAGCCCTGAGTACTTCTAATACCTGCGCTCAACTTAACATTGCCGGAAAGCAAGTCGAGAAAGTTGATAACTTTCTATATTTAGGAAGTGTCGTCTCGGCTAATCGCGGTGGCACCGAACTGGATGTGTGCAGCAGAATCGGGAAGGCTAAAGCTGCGTTCGGAATGCTGTCCAAAATCTGGAGAAGCAATGTTATTAGCTTAAGAACCAAGCTACGACTGTTCCGGTCCAACGTAGAATCAGTGCTGCTTTATGGGTGCAGTACCTGGAAGGTGGACACCATTAACACACGCAAGCTGCAAGTCTTCGTAAACAAATGCTTAAGAATCATCTTGAGGATTTTTTTGGCCAAACCGCATCTCTAACGAACAACTTTATCTGAGAACGGGCCAAGAACCTATAAGCATTACTATACGAAGAAGAAAGTGGCAATGGATTGGACACACATTGGACAATACGCTATGCAGTGGAATCCGCTCACCCAGACAGGCAGAATAGCGGGACGCCCTAGGCAAACGTGGCGCA
Organism: Brachypalpus laphriformis; assembly: GCA_945910035.1. Taxonomy (NCBI): domain Eukaryota; kingdom Metazoa; phylum Arthropoda; class Insecta; order Diptera; family Syrphidae; genus Brachypalpus; species Brachypalpus laphriformis. Next base: position 46,444,120 of record OX246756.1, read on the forward strand.
GAACAGTTGAGGAGGAATCGAGCTCTTTAGGAATGAGTTGGAGGCAGCTCAAACGCATTGCAGAACTCCAAACACGATGGCGCGCAGGCGTGGTTGACGCCCTATGCCCCCCGAGGGGTTATAGGATATAAGAAGAAGAAGAATCGTTGTTTCTATGGGCTAAAATGGCAATTGAGTAGCAAAGCCCTATCTCGAACTACTAAGGTAACTCTTTAGAAGATACTAATCATCCTAGTCCTGCTGTATGGCGCAGAGGCATGGGCTTTGACAAAACCGGATGAGTATGCCCTTAGTTATTTTGAGAGAAAAGTTCTTCGAGCCATCTTTGGTCCTGTCTGCATAGACGGTAAGTGGAGGAGAAGGTACAATGCCGAATTATATGGCCTATGGGCGGTCTGATATCTCACACCTCAAAGGTTGGCCGCATTCCTTAATTGTGAGATCGATACAAGTGTAAAATCCCTTAAAGCGAGATAACAACAAAAGTTAAGTAGCAACCAAAAAATGCTTACAAAACAAACCAAATATACAAAGATATTGACTTAGCCAGAAGAGTTCATATACAACGACTAAGATGGCAAGGTCATGTAGAGCGGATGGAGCCCAATGTTCCTGCCAAGAAAGTTTTCGAATCCACCCCGGATGGACGACGCAGTAGAGGACGACCTCGTGGTAGGTGACGCAAACAAGTGGAGGGGGACCTCAACCAACTTGGCGTGCACAACTGGAGGCAGCTGGCTCGTAACCGTGCTGGCTGGAGAGGTTTGTTGGTTGATGCCCAGGTCCACCCCGGACCGTAGCGCCATCTAAGTAAGTAATTAACTCTCCTCTCGCTTTAAAAGCTATACTCATCTGTTGAACCGTATATGTATCGTTGAAATAGTTTTTCCCCTCCAAACTATGGTTGAGGACTCTAGATATACTGCGACTCTTGGATCGAGTAGCCATTCTTATGAAAGCCGCATGTTTTTTTTTCTTCAAGGGTCCTTGATATGTCTATCTTCGCTGCACTCCAGCTACTTTTGACTTCCCATCTTAGTGACATGTTCACATTGCAATATTCGCCCAGTTCTCCCCATTTCCTGAACAATAAAGCTTTTCTGTTGAGAAGATGACGGAGCATTATTTTTGGAAGCCGGTGGTCAGGCATATCTACTACTTTTACGATATACTTACATAAACCAGCCATTTTGGCACTTAGCGAAACACAGGTAGTCGTAGAATCTTCCGATCTAAAGCTTCCTGGATATAGCGTAGTGCCATTATTCTTTCCCCATCGCGGCCTCGCCATTTATATCCGTAGTGATATAGCTTACCAAGTTCCACCACAGTATGGCCACTGTTCCAATCCGGAATTTAATTACAAATGGCTAAAATTCACCGTCCGTAAGCAAATAATTCACTACTGTTTTATTTACAGAAGATCTAGTGCGGATAACAACTCAACTTTTAACGAATTTGATGCGCTATCCGATTCCATCACACGAATTATCTGCTCGTACTGAAATCGTCATTGCGGGCGATTTCAATATACACAATTCGGACTGGCTTCGACATTCTGGCCAGTCAACACCCGAAGGAATGTATGTTGAACTTTTCGCTGAGACAAACATTTTGACTCAGCTTGTAAATGAACCTACACCTATACCGGATATTGCAAGTTATTCTGCCAACACTCTGGATTCGTTTCTTACCTCTCACCCTGATAAATACATCATTGATGTTTTAGCGCCTCTAGGCCGATCTGACCATAACATCGTATAGGCTAAATTCTCGTACTGTGACCACTCAGTTAAAGAAAAAACTCCGAAAAGAAAAGTATGGCGTTACGAGAAAGCCAACTGGGACGGCCTTAATAGTTTCTTTAGGAGTTTTAACTGGTCGCTATGCTTCCTCGATAGCGACGTGGATGCCGCCGCTGATACGATTACTGACACCATCCTCTTAGGTATGGATGCCTTTATTCCTAACAGAATTAAAAGCATCAAACCTAAGGCAAACTCGTGGTTTGACCAAAGCTGCAAAGAGGCTATCAGGGCGAAAGAGGTAAGTTTTCGATCTTATAAAGCCAACAAATCTGAAGAAAACCGAAAGAAGTTCAAACAATTCAGAAATGACTGCAATGCAATTTTACATTCGACGTGTAAAATTCTTACATGACCAAAAATTGAGGCAAAAATTCTACAATATCCCAAATGTAGTAAAAATTGTGGGCGCCGTGGCGTAAGTGGTTAGTGTGTCGGATCACTATGCATGAGGTTCCAAGCTCGAGTCCCAGAAAATACAAAAAAAAAAATTTTCACGGTCCCACCTCTCGCGAGCGTCTGACAAACATCCGAGAGTATTGTTGTCACGAAAAAGCTTCTCAAATCGCCGTTCGGATTCGGCATTAAACTGTGGGTTCCTTCCATTCTTGTGAAAAATATAACGCACACAACATGAGTGGTTGCGAGAAGCTAGGCCCTGGCACTTTAAAGAGCTGTTGCGCCAAATATTTGTTTTTGTTTGTTTGTTAGTAAAAATTGTTGGTCATTCGTGAAAAATATTAAAAATTCTGTCTCGTCTGCCATTCCAACGCTCATTGGTAATGACATTCCAGCTGTCAGCTCCTTAGACAAATCCAATCTGCTTGCTGCGAACTCCACCATGCCAGATAGTGCTTTGTCTCCGCCTGTACTTGAGAGCGTCGAATTTTCCATGGGACAAGTCCACTTTCGCACTCGTACAGTTGCAGAAGTACTTAAAAGTCTCAACATACACAAATCTGCTGGTGCCGATGGCATCTCCCTCATAGTTCTGAAGAGCTGCTTTTCCACGCTGGCAAAACCTCTGCGTAAGCTTTTCTGTCTATCCTACTCTTCTGGGCTCTTTCCGAATAGATGGAAAACGGCATATGTCCAGCCCGTCCCTAAAAAAGGCGAATCTTCCTTCCCGTCCAATTACCGACCCATTGCACTAACGTCCCTTCTTTCCAAGGTTCCATGACCTGACACTGATAAATCGTCAACTTATGAAATATCTTGATTCACGAAAACTCCCCAATGACCGGCAGTATGGTTTTCGTAGCAACAAGTCCACTGGCGATTTGATGGCATGTCTCACCGCAAAGTGGAACCAATCTCTCCATCACTTCGGCGAAACTAAGATGGTTGCGGCCGATATTTCTAAAGCATTTGACAGAGTTTGGCATCAGGCCCTTTTGTCGAAAATGCGTGCATATGGCATCGATGAGTCTCTTCTTCAATGGATTAGAAATTACCTTTTGGGCCGTTCAATACAAGTTGTCTTGGACGGCTTCAAGTCTGTAATTCACCATATAAATGCTGGTGTCCCCCAGGGCTCCGTTTTGTCTCCGACTCTCTTTCTCATTTTTATAAATTACCGCTTGTCTACAACTCCTAATCCAATCCATTCCTTCGCTGATGACAGTACCCTCAGTTTTTCATATTCGTTCCCTAACTCACGTCCCTGCTCTTCAGCCGTAGAAGAGGAACGGCAACGTATTGTAGCATTGACTGCAGGATGGTTTGTGTACCAAAAACTGAAACACTGTATCTCAAACTGTAGCAACTATTGCAAAACATTCTAGCAGTAAATATTCCAACCTGATGTGCTTACGTTCCACAATTGTTCCACACAATATCCCAATATTCCATGATCCTCAATTCACCCGGAGAAACATCAAGTATGTTCTAGAACCCCTAGCGATTTCCTATAAATACCCATACCACAACCATCGTGGATACAGTTGTTCATAAGTGAATACAGCGATTACAAGAGATATTAGACCAGTGGTGAAAGCAAGCGACATTGTGAAAATAAGTCTGTAGCGACCGTTTGATTTGAAATAATAAAGTGATTGAATATTGTGTTAAAGTGAAGTTGGTATTTGATAATAAATAAACGATTAAAATACACAAAAGACGGTTTTATTTAAAACGAACCCCAGCAAGAATATTACAGTATGTTAAACACAATAAATTCCAACCTGGACAGCATAACCAAATGGGGTTCAATCAATAGAGCGGAATTTAATGCATCCTAGACTCAATGCTGTCTTCTGTCTCTCAAGCGAAACCAAGACCCTCAACTATTATCCATGAATGGTACTTGCATCGCTGAATCCGAAAGACTTGCCATTCTCGGTATGTGCATCAATAACCGTCTTCGATGGAATGATCACATATTCGAAGTCGCCAAAAATGCTGCAAAATGTCTAGGATTCCTTAAGCGGTGCAAAAAATATTTTACACCGTCTGATCTGGCCTCCATCTATAAGGCATTCATCCGCCCAAAGCTGGAATATAAGGCCCACATCTGGTCTGGTGCACCCAAGACCGCTCTGTATATTCTAGATAGGGTACAAAATCGCACGCTAAAATTGATAGGTGATAGAGACATCGTGAACTCCTTAGTCTCACTTGAACATCGTAGAAATGTCGCTTATCGCTTTTTTTTTATAAAAATTGCTCCAGCGAAATAGCCAGTTGCATTCCTCCCCTTCAAAACTTCACCCGCAATACGCGTCACGCTTCGAATGCACATCAGTTCACCCTCAAGCCCATCTTCGGACGTACTGTCAAATATATGTCAAATTATGGAACGAACTACCAGCCTCTGTATTTCCTAATCATTTCAACCTTCAAACATTTAAAGCGAACGCAAACCGGCATCTCCTCTGTCTCTTTCCCCCTTTTCCTATCCGCCCGTTCCCTGAGAACCAGTATAAGGGTATTAATAATCCCTTTGGCACGCGCAAATTATAAAAAAAAAATGCTTGAAATGCAATCCAAGCTCATTTTAGGCAGTCCTGTCTCTACATAAAGCATATTTGAGGTGTTCGCCGGAAGTTTGAAGACTTGCTTTAAAAAATATCTTTGTAGGGTCTCGACTTCATCATGTTCCTCATAACCCCATACTTGGTTTACGTAGCACATAATCGATCTTGCAGTGGCTTCCCCCCTTTTTCCATTCGCCCGTGCCCTGGCTATTACTAACCCCTTTTTTGCGCGCGAGTTGTAAAAAAAAAACCTACTTGTTAGTATTAAAAAAACTCAACTCTAACTATTTCTAACCTTATTCTCCGTTTCTTCTATTTTTATTTTTACAGCTGCCCGTAAAGGTCGTGCTTAAGCTGTTTCTAACTACATCTGGTACCCCATCCAACGGTATCAAGAATTTTAAACATAAAAAATAAAAATAAACCAAACATCTAAAATCAAACACTCACATACAGCAACAACAACAAAAACACATTTACATACCCACATTAAATATAAAAATGTATACACAAACAAACTGTTTAAGATTACTTTAAACCAAAAAAAAAAAAAATATAAAAACAAGCAGCGTTAAGAATTATAAAACAAAATGAATCTTAATAAACGTTTAATGATTAAGTATACACAAAAATAGAACTAAAAATATTCTATGGCAGCGAATAACAAAGCAAGAGATGAGGTAATTTAATTAAAAAAATTACCATGGGCTAAGTATTAAATTAAAAAAAAATAGTACATTACCAACAATCCCTCGATACCGAATTAAAAGCAAAAAAAACAAAATCAACACTAAACGGATAGGCAACTAAAATGTATTAATTATTATAACAAAAAAAAAAATGATTAAAAATTAAACTTAAAAAAAAAAAACAAACAGTATTTGCATTTTAAAAATTTAAAACCCTAAAAAATAAATATTTTTCTTTACGTTCTTTTTGAAACAAATAGTAAACTTTACATAGATTGAATGTTCTTTCTCAAACACGAATAAAAAACAAACAAACATTCTATATATATATATGAAAACCCAATTAATATTAAAAAATGAAGAATTAATTAGACTATATATATATATACATATACTACATTGTACTTCTTTGGTAAAACAAATAAAATAAATTCAAAAAAAAAGAAAACTTAAGTGAAAACAAAATGATAATTGTAAATATTGTATAAAAATATATACACAGGAAAAAAATAAGTATAAAACCAGAACAGTTTGTGAGGTAAAAAATACAAAAAGTATTAAAAGTTAAAAAAAAACAATTCAATATAACCAGAAAAATTAAATTTAAAACACTTTCACTTACACCAGAAACTCTCTCATTTACTTTAAGTTTTTATACTTAATAATTTATTTATTTAAAAGAAAAATAATTAAATATAATATGAAAATAAATATGTTCTATTAAGTTTAATATTTTATAATAAGAAAACAGAAATAAATTTACATAAATGAGACAAAACGTTAAGAGAAACAAATATAATACTAGACATTTATAAAATGAAAAAAAAACACGAGATTTTAAATTAAAATATAAAAAATAAAAAATAAATCAAAATTCAAAGAGAAAGTAAATAAAATTAAAACATGTAAAACCAACAAATAAATAACTGTTGTATGATTAAGCAGCAAGAAATTCTTTTTGTGGAAATAAAATGAAATATTAAATAAAACTTTACGATAAAAATTTAAAATTAACAAATGTTTTTATTACCAACGTAATCGTTGGTGAGATGGCTACTTTTTGGGATCTGTAGAGAAGAGTTTGCTAGAAGCAGTGGTGTGGGTAAGTACAACCTAAAAGGGTCATAAGACAGCGGGAAATATTTCTAAGGACTTCCCAGGGAACCGAAAAATACCACTTTTTTTAATACACTCATACCTCGCTTTGCGCGGGTGTTAGGGGAATGAAAAAAATTAATTAAGAACGTCATCTATACATATAATAAAACTGTAGGGTTTTTTCTATGTTACCTAATGGCGTGAGAACCGCTGGACAGATTTGGATGAAACTTTTTTTGAAATGTTTCTTAAGACTCCAGGAAGGACATAGGCTATGTCGTTTTTTCCCCAGCCTAATTTTTGGGAGCGTTTTTTAGTTTTTATTTGTTTTTACTGACTTTACTTCCTTTAACTTCATATTACTCGGGTAATTCATATTCAATACAAAAAAAAAGAATATGTAATAGGGTCCACACTTTCCCTAACATTTTAAGCAATCCATCGACTTTCTGCTTCATCTAGAAGCTGAGCTACAGACCAAAATCTAACATAATCGAATTAAATTTACTTTCTCAAATCGAAAAAAAAATTAACAACGATTATTCCTGATCGTTGTCCTGCTTTGGGGTGGTGGGCGCACATCGAAAGCACATTCCCTTCAACAAATACTGTGTGTCGTTTTCTCTGTTGGGTCGGAAGGAAAGAGAAGTGTGCGCACGTGTAGTGGTGTAAATACAAATGAGTGCAAGTGTATTTTCAGTTTTTTGGAAGAAACACTCCATTTAGTTTGAGTAAAAATTATATGTGCATGTGCATGCGAATGTGACACTGACACCTGCACGTGTGGTGGTGTAAATACAAATCGAGTGTAAGTGTTTCCCCAGTTTTTTTGGAAGAAACACTCCATTTAGTGTGAGTAAAAATTATTTTCTTCAAGTTTAATGAAAATCTGTTACTCACTCACATAATATTGAAACTTCATAGTTGGTGTTTCCCCTTAGTGAGTGTTATGTATGTACATATGTTCTTGCACTGTCCTGAATTAAATCTACGTGGAATGTTATTTTTTGTCGAACCACTATCACAATTTTCCAGTTTCTTTTTTACATTGGCTTTTCTTTTAGGTGAGTTAATATTTATAATTTATTGCTTGATACAGGGCTTACCGTTTTGTTTAGGCAACGCCGTTTATTGTATAAAATATGCCTTTGAGGAAAAAATCGAATATTTCTCGGAGCTCAAAACGTGCTAGAACAATTCGGCAAGTTCGTCACAGTAGGACAGATACTGGAGATGGACGTCTTGCTACGACTAGGGCGTCAGAAACAAACACACATCTTCAGTGGATCAATAAAAACAGAAGTGGGTTTTATTACACTAAAGCAATTAATTATGCTGAATTTGCTGATATCGGTGGAATGACCCAGGCCTGTGATCATTGTCAAGCTCTTAAATGGAGGAATGAGTCGAATGGAAAGGTGGAAAGGTACGTTTAGATATTTTTCAAGAACCACCAAAACCCTTGAAATCCCTATTGACCAGCGATCACCCGCAGTCTAAACATTTTTTGGAATGTATCCGTTCGTACAACAGTGGATTCCAGACGACTTCGTTTGGGGCTAATCAAATTGTAGAAGGGTCATTTATGCCTACCTTTAAAATTCAGGGTCAAGCTTATCATTTAATTGGATGTCTGTTGCCTACGGATGAACCGAAATTTCTACAAATATACTTTGTATCCGACTATTGCGAACAAGCTAATATCAGGAACCAACATTTCCAAAATCTAAACGCCAGTCTGATTTCCGAGTTGCAAAGCATGTTTCATAAAATGAATACATATGTGAATAACTTCAAGGCTGCACATAATTACAAATTTGTAATAAGCGCTGACAAACGACCCGCGGCAGATATAATTCCCACGGCACGAACGAAGTCGCCGTTGTTTTGGTAGATCAGGAGTGCGATAGGCGTGATATTGTGCTGCGCACCCATGACGATCGCTTGCAACGGATAAGCGAAAGGACGGCGGAGGACGGATATAACTTTGGCGTTTGCCAAGTCAATCCTACATATTACTGGGGCGCCAAATTACAATAAAAAAGCATCTGCTCTGCAGTTCTACTCATACTTCTTGCATATACGGCGCAACTGTTTTGCTCATTTGCACCGCTTTCGAGGTATTTTGAATCAGTTTGTGGTTGATATGTACGCTAAGATTGAAACAGAACGTTTGTTATACATTCGAACAAATCAAAAAAGATTGCGTGCCGAAAATTATATTGATCTACAGGGCGCCATGCAGCAGGATGCTAACGTTGAGCAACGGGGGCGGCTGGTAATTCTGCCGTCGAGTTTCACGGGTGGGGCGCGCTACATGCACGAGCGCACACAAGCTGCGTTTTGTTTCGTAAGGAAGTTTGGGCGCCCAGATCTCTTCATAACGTTTACCACAAATCCTAAGTGGGACGAAGTCACCCAAGTGCTTTTCGGAAAACATGGCGCAGAACAGTCGAGAAGGAGGCACGGCAGTTAGGGAAAAGTTGGGGAGAACTCAGACACATTGCCAGAAACCGTACACGATGGCGCGTGGGCGTAGTAGAGGCCCTAGGACCCACAAGGGGATACAGGACATAAGTAAGTGCTTTTCGCAGGTCAAGCTCCTATGATCGACGACACGATGTCATAGCAAGAGTGTTCCATTTAAAACTCAAGTTAATGATAAACTTGCTGACAAAGGCAAATGTGTTCGGTGTGTCCTTATGCTTTATGTATAGTGCGCGACATATACCCGTAAACGACCAGCACTGGAACGAAACACTGCGGACTTTCTGATGCTGCTCTATTGTTGCAAAAATATCAACAGAGTTTAGCAGAAGACTTTTTCCGAGAGACGAGGCAAATTATTGGCGGTGACGAACTGAATGACGCGCTGAGGGATAGTGTTCTTAATAGCTGTTCAAAAGCTATACAAGTTACAGTTTGTCTATTGGTGGTAATCTTCTGTCAGAAAAAGGTTTGCCAGAACCAAACTCAGATGGTGATCGTGGTAACAGAAAGTATACATCCAAAACCAACTACGACCCCATCGAAACAGCTCAAACACTTCGAGACGGTGTGCCTAGCCTTAAAATAGAGCAGCGGAGTATTTTCGATCGGGTTTGTCAAAGCATCACCAACAGCTTTGGAGAATTATTATTTTTAGATGCACCCGGTGGGACCGGAAAAACTTTTTCAACAAAAGTAATACTGGCGCAGATACGAAGCCAAGGTAATATTGCATTGGCTGTGGCGTCGTCAGGAATAGCAGCTACGTTACTGCCCGGTGGTAAAACTTCTCATGCACTGTTTAAAATACCCATACAATTACACACCACTGAAAGTCCAGTTTTCAACATTCCCCGAAATACTGATAAAGCTAAAGTTCTACGTGACTCTTCTCTAATTGTTTGGGACGAATGCACTGTGGCACACCGTAAGGCAGTGGAAGCCGTTAACAGAATCTTACAGGATATACGACAAAATGATCGGCCGATGGGAGGCAGTACAGTGCTATTTTGCGGAGACTTTAGACAAACACTGCCCGTTGTGACACGAAGCACAAGAGATGACGACGTAAAGGCCTGTCTGAAAAAGTCAAGTCTCTGGTCCAGTTTTATTCAAATGCATTTGACCATCATTATGCGGGCACGAACAGGCGGCAATCCAAACGCACAACATTTCTCTGATTTGTTACTTAAAATTGGTGGAGGAACGCTTCCGGAAGAAAATGGAAAAGCAAATTTATAACATCATTTGTGCCATACAGTGTCTTCTACCGAAGAACTTATCTCATCCGTGAGAATTCTTGGTTTTGTGAGCAAGTTATTTTGTCGCCTCGGAATGATGAAGCTGCAGCAATTAATAACGAGATATTGGCACGTGTTGATGGTCAAAGTGTAGAATACATTTCAATCAACCGGGCTATGGACCAAAAAGAAACGACCAACTATCCGATCGAATTTTTAAATTCGCTTTCTGCTCCCGGGCTACCATCACATAAATTAAAACTAAAAGTGGGTGTACCTTTTATTCTCCTAAGAAACTTGAGCCCACCTAAGTAGTGTAACGGTACCCAACTTAGAGTTATAACTGCAACGAAATTTGATAGAAGCGGAAGTGTTGACGGGCTGAGGTGCCGACGAACATGTATTTATCCCTCGAATTCCGATCAAACCTAACAATTTTCCGTTCCAATTTAAGTGTGTGCAACTTCCCATCGGCGTCTGCTTCTCGATGACGATAAATAAGGCGCAGGGACAAACACTGTATACCGCATGCGTGGACCTCACCACCAGCTGCTTCTAACACGGTCAATTATACTTGTCTCTTTGACGTGTCAGCGATAGTACAAATGTATTTATTTATGCTCCAGGCAACGCAACCTCAAGCATTGTTTACAAGGAAAAATGTTGTAAAATGTTCTTATAACATAATAAGATACAATTCTCCATTATTTATAGGATTGTATTTTTTATTACGTTTGATAACATTTTAGAGCATGTTGGTTTTTGAGAACTATGAAATCTGCACTTAGGGGCTGAAAGTTACCCATTGGAACAACAGTGGTAAAATGCAATTAATCCGCGAAATTTATTGTATACAGCAATTTCATGGACTTAGACAAATACGTTGATGTTTTTTCACTCGCTCTGATATTACATATTTGTACGCATGAGGAAGCCTTTAGAGGGCGAAGCAAGGCGAGCACGGGTTCAGCTAGTGCTGAATAAGATGTTGTGTTGTCCAGTACAAGTAACGCCTTGAAGGAAATGTTGGACTTTTTGCAATATCCTTCGACTTCAGTGGCAAAATGTTCCGTCAACCATTCCTTGAATATAGAAGCGGTAGCCCAGGCTTTAAGCTTGACCTCAAGTAAACAGGCAAATGCCGTATAATAATTCCCTTGAAAGCCCTCGGATTTTCAAATGTATGAATAACCATATGCTTACCTCTGAAATCGCCAACAGCACTACATAGATACATACGTTTGTAAGAGAAAAACCATGACGCGCCATGATTCTTTAGAAAAAAAAATGGTATTTCGCGCAAAGCGAAGTCGCACAAATCGAATCTGGATAGGTAAATGAAAATCGCGCAAAGGTGAAACCACAAAAAACGAGATCGCGCAAAGCGAGGTATGAGTGTATAAAGGATTGTAGAGTATTGGAAAGGTAGTGAGAGATAAAGTGCGTTCTTTATTATTTGGAGAAAGTAAATGTTAACGGGAAAATCAGTACTGAAAATGAAGATTGAGTTTCCAAATGGCAGAGAATGGTCATTGAATGAATGAATGAATAAAGTTCAGGGCTTTCACAAGGATATGCCAGAATTGTTTTAATTCGTTCATTCAAAAGAAAATAAGAAAGGTAAGCACACATATAGGAAAGAACAATTAATTAATGGACATGTCGCGTATAAACTTCTATCGGATATCGAATGGAACAAAAGTAAGAAACAATGCACGGACTTTTAGAAGGCTTTCTATACCGTATGGTTGAGCAGGCTGGGCAAAAGCAAATCACTGCTGTATACACTTTGTGACATGCTCACCAGTAATAGGTTCATTGTGAAGAATTGCAATGTGACGTCTGCTGGAACTTTTGAACTAAAAAATAGTTTGCAACAGGGTGCTGTTAATTCGCCGATCCTATTCAACATTTACATGAGTGATCTCGTAGGTTCCCTTCACCATGTCATAGCGTGCGCAGACGATTTGGTCGTGTACAAGTCAGGTCGTAAGATCGATTTCATTCCAAAACTCTTGCAAAGTGACTTCGATAAAATCAAGAGACACTACGACGACTGGAAGCTGAAGATCAACTTTTAGAAGTCGGAGACCATCCAGTTCAGAACGCCCGTTGTTTGGGGCTACTAGGGACACCCGAGAGAATTGACGACAGTTTTCTATCGTGGAACCGCATGGGCATCCACTTGCATGTCGAAGTGTAGTCAGGTACCTTGGGTCAGTGTCTGTCTTCTTCTTCCTTTTATCAGCGAGGTTATGATCCGAAAATAAGGGATCACAACCTTCCCTCTTCGCCGCATTTTTACTGATCCGCCTGTGGGGTTCGCCTATTTGACCTCAGAAAATATCGATTTTGGATCACTCGGTTACTGAAGCCAATGAAATGTCGATGTCGTCGCATTTGTGTGATCCAGGCGTTTATAGGCCTGCCTTTCCTACATCGCGATGTCTTTGGAACGTGCATTGATATTGTCTTTTTAACAGGGTTCAAACGATCTCTTCTTTGAACATGGTAATACCAGCTAAGCCGGTCACGCTCTATTTTTTGCACAATGGTTTCCTTGATGCGAAAGCATCCACGGATCTTCGAACCTCTTATTCGATCAAGCTTTGTCACTCCTGCTGTCATGCGAAGCGTCTTCATCTCAGCTACCGTAAATTTACTCTCATACTTTTTGTACATCGTCCAACATTGTGAACCGTATATGAACGCTGGACGCACAACTGCGGTGTAGAGCCTTCCTTTCAATTTAGGTGGCAAATTTCTGTCACAGAAGATAGCGGAATTTTCTCGTCACTTCATCCACCCTACGCTTACGCGATGATTGATGTCGTCATCACAAGTTGTTTTGCTATTGATCATAGATCCCAGATATTTGAACTTCTCGCATTTGGGAAGCACTGTTCCATTCAAATAAATGTCTGGAATGGGCCAGAGTGGATCAGAGAACGGGCAACACAAGTACTCTGTCTTTTTTGAACAAATGCGATACCCATTTTCCTCCAGAACTTCCACCCACACATTAAGTGCTCGTTGCGGGGATGTCGGATCCTCACTTATGATGGCTCCATCTTCAGCAAAGAATAACTGATATACCTTGGGGTCCATCAATTTACCTTCAAGCAGATAATTAAGGACTGTAATAAAGAGCAAAGGACTTAAAACGCTTCCCTGGTGCACCCCGACTTTGATTTGGAACTCTTCGGTTACTCCAGCGGGGCATCTTACTCTTATCTTTGCTCCTTCGCACATGTCCAAGTACATAAGTTTCTGGAACCCCTCGATGTCTTAGCGCCACCCATATCAGATCTCGTGGTTATCTGTTGAATGCCTTTTCAAAGTCAACCAATTCAATATTCAAGTCCTTTAAGGAATCACGACGTTTTTCCATTATGTTCCTTATACTTTAGATTGCATCTGTCGTTGATGTACCCGCGACGAACCCGCACTGATCATCAGATAGCAGTATTATTTTTCGCAGTCGCCCACCTAATACCCGCTCAACGATCTTCATGGTGTGTGACATCAGCTTGATCGAACAGTAGTTATCACAGTTTCGCGTATCACCCTTCCCTTTGGGAGAAGGTAGCTTTCCTTCCATTAATTCGGTGTTGGATCACCTCTCATAAATTTGGACATGAGAATTCTGAGCCATCTGAACCCGATGTCTCCCATCTTTTTCCAGAACTCAGAGGGCATCTCGTCTGGCCCAACCGTTTTTCGTTTTTTTTTGAGTATTCGGCCGCCTCACTAACTTCTTCGATTGTAATATCGGGTATTTCTTCATAGTTAGGGGTGGCTCTTGGAAAGTATAGCCGGTGAAACGGTTCATTCAAAAGTTCTTCACAATACTTCCGCCACCTCTGCAGAATTTTGTCGTCATCCACAAGGAGCTGGTCATGAGCATTGTTAATGAACTTTAGGGAACGAATCTCCGGAGCATTCCTCCTTCTTTGTGCGGCTATTTTGAAGATGGTTGCGTTCTTGTTCATATTGTGTCTTCGCAGCTCCTGGATAACCTGGTTTGCATCAGCAACCGGGGAAAATTTTTTCTCCAGCTCCCGATACAGGCCGTACTTCGTACTCTCTGCTTGAAGCTGGGCGCACTTCTTCTTCGCTTTTTTCTTGCAGCATCTGTATTCCATTTCGAGGCGAGCTTTTTCGCCACTATTATTAGAGGGGCACTTTGACCAAACTTTGAAAGCCGCTTTCTTCTCATATATCACCTTCTTAGCTTCATCACTCCACCATCATGTTTCTTTGGCGTGTTGATACTGGCCTTTTGAACCTCGTAACAGTGCCGGTAGAGCCGGCGTCAATTCAATTCAAGGCTAAATTTGCCAGCATTAGCCTAATATGCGCTCAAGCCTCTCACGAGAGAATGGACGACGCGACGAAGGATGAGTTCTACTAGCTCTTGGACAAGATATATGAGCAATGCGCTATCTACGACATTAACGTTGTCCTGGGGAAACAAAATCAGTGCAATTCTGTGTGACCTCTTGAAAGTATAGAACGCATCTATCAGAACGGTCTTTGTTTTACGAAACCTTAAAAGAGCATCTATAAAATTTCTGATGTGGCACCTTAAAAGCTACACGACTCTGACATATCCTTAATTGATACCTATTCCTCGCTTAAAAACGATGTGCCCCACGATAAATTCAGCAGCTGGAAATTGTGATGTGAAAATGGTGACTCGCGTGCCAAAAGCTTCTGCTAATAGCACAACTTATAGTAGCTCCCACCAAAAATGACTTGACAAATTGTTTTGACAAGTTTCTGACTTCACACCATCGCATTTAAATGAAACACATTCTTCGCCCCACCGCGCCCTTCAAATCCCCACCCACCTATACCTACATCAAGCCGAAAGCCTTCAAAACAAATGCAAACTCCATTAAATTCCCACCCATCCTGTGAGCCCTGGGAAAACTACAACCATCCCTTGGAAACTACAGAACTTTCTAACTCACACCATTCATCTTGCCCCGAAACTTTCTACTGCACTACTATCTCTGTGCAACTACCGCAGGAAATGAGCAAGGATTCTCTTCTTTTTTGGCAGTAAAGAAGCAGTAAACAAAAAAATAAACTTCGACTTGGGCTCTTAAAGTGTCCGAGAGTGGTAGTATCGCGGGCAACGCGTTCTTATTTATTTGGCGTGCACGCCTGTATCCATTTGGATGAATTTTATGACGCTGCTGCGAGCGATGTATATCGCTGCAAGTGGGAGGTAACTGTGGCAGTGGTGAATCTGTGAATCCTTGAATTATGCGCTTCCGGTTCGGAATCGCTTCTTTTTATTTCTCTACCATTTTTTTTGTGTTGCGTTCCGTTTGGCCACGGAGTCATAAACCATGGTCGACTGAATGGCGTATCTGTTTTGCCCCTGACACTGCTGGATGCGGCATCTAAGCCAAGCCACAGTGTCGGTGGTGGCTTTGGAATGCGCCTAAACCATGAAATGCCAAATGCAAAGATTTTATTGCCATTGTTTGCGGGCGCAGAGGGAGGATGGGCTTTATGCTAATTTCGAGTGACGGATTGCATTGAATGGGACTCTTTCTCCGGCCTTTCAGGACCTTTCTAAATCGAGTGGGGTAATGTGTTTATTTTATTTGCTATTGCTAGGTCGTTTGGTGGCAGCCTAAAGACCAGAGTTTTATAGAAAATTGGAGGAATTATCTAGGAGGAGATTGTTTATACATCCAGTGGTTCGTGAAATTGCCATTCAAGGATTAGGATTTGGACGTTTGAATATTTTATCAAGGAAAAGGGAATTTTTTTTTGCATAGAGAGGGTCAACTTTGCAGGGCCAAAGGATTTGAGAAGGCAAACTCTGTTGGATTTTTGAAAGGGGGAAACCTTTTATTAAAAATAGGTATTTCTACGAGGAAAAGGTCAGCTGGATATCTATTTCAATTAAATGTAGAAAAGCTCATTTAGCTTCCTTGACCGAAAATTTGGTTTTCAATGGAAAAAGGGACTAGCAGGTGGTCATTATAAAGGGAGTCCTTGTGGTTTTATAAATAACCGCTTTCTTAATTCACCTTCAAAACGGACTAAATTAATTCGTAGAACGAAACAGACGAAGTTCGTTTATCTGCCTTCAATTTTTGGCCGGATTCCATAAATTTTTATTTGGTTGTCGTAGTATACGTAATTTTGGTGTTTTACTGGTACTTCCAACAGCGTGCGTCGCTGTGCAATCTATTCTGGTTGCCGATGTATAAGGCGAACCCTTAAGGACACTGGTAGCATCTCTGGAAAAGAAGAAAAGAAGATAATGAAGTATTAAAGAAAGAATTTTCAACTAAATTGTTTGAAATAGTGCGATCTATGTTGAACAGGAACGTCACCTGAATTTTAGGTGCTGCGAACGACCGACGAGATGGGTATGTACATATCTAGGTCAGCTTGTTGTGGTTAGCGGAAAAGGGTCCAAGTAGAAAGCCTCGGATGACATAAGATGTTATAGGAATTCTTCTACACATCAGGTCAAGTCATGATAAGAGGTTACTTGCAAGGTTAAGCTCATTATCATATCCGTAGCGATAGACATATGTACAAAGATGCGGGGTTTGTAATCCAATGTTTTGAAAATGAATGGCCCACGCTTTAATACAGACACGACGACTCTACTCGAAGCAGTGCTTAACCTCGGAGCAAATTTGACAGAATTTACCACTTCGTTTGGGAATAAAATCGGCGAAATCGAACTCACGCTAAGCTCATCAACCTTAGCTGAACGTGTCTTTGAATCTACCGTCGAGCCTTCTCCACTCAACCAAACATTTGGATCGTCAACCCAAGACGCGCGATGAGCTTTTAGCTATCCACAGCGACGCATCGATACGTCCGACAATATGGAATCGAGAGATTTCTCTTCTCTTCTCTTCCACCCTCCGACCATCTCCAGGAGAAATCATACATCCTCTTGGATCGTCAACCAAAAGAGCGCAGGAAACCTCTAGTAGCAATACAGAGCAACCCATCCATACGTCCGTCAATAACGAGCCGGGGAACCTTTCTTCTATTATCCGTTAATCTCCAAGGGAAGTCACGCGTACAATTTCCAAACCTGTGTTACCACTTACGATAGAAAACTTTGCTGGGAGCTGTACGCAACTCACTTGAATATGGTTTGCAAAGGAAATGGATGGACAAGCGAAGAAGCGGCAATATTCATGTGCGCAAGCTTACGCGGATCTGCGTTAAGCTACTTGGAGTCCTTGTATGCAAATGTAAAAGACAATTTTAAGCTGTTAGAACCAGCACTATGTAGGCGATTTGGAACAACTAACATCGGCGAAACGGCATATGCTCAATTAAGAGGATGTGTTCAAAAGACTGGTGAAAGTTTCATCGAATTCGCCACAGATTTGCAGCGTCTAGCGAAAATTGTTTGCCCTATGTGGACGACAGATGTTCTTAGTGGTCTCTGTTTACATCAGTTCTTAGACGGTATAGCAGATTTAGAAACTCAATGTCGGGTTCGAGAGAGTGCACCGACTACGCTGAACAGTGCTCTGGAATCTGCAATTCGAATTGAATCAAGCAGAATGACAACTAGTGCAGCTAGAAGTGTTCTAAAAGTTGCTACACTACAGGTGAGCGATCCGGAAGTGGAGCCGGGAAACGAAAACTTGTCAGCTCAACGGAGCAGGAGCTCGCAACGTCACCCCCCACTGCCCCAACAAAAATCCGCTCGGTTACACTAACACAACACGAAAAAAAACATCCGCTACCAAGGTAAGGTAAAATGGTGGGCTGTCCGCCAGTTCACCATCACCACAACATCTATTTTAACAAGCGAGATATCGTCATAGTTCATTCAACCATTGATCCCGACTTATATGTGGGTATGCAATTAGAATTCGATCTGGTTACTGCTTCTCCCAATTTGCAAGCAATACGCGTAGGTTAGGTTAGGTTAGGTATGTAGGCTGGCAGGGAGGGACCCTCTCTGCCACACTCTGGTCAGCGTTGACCCATTGTGGTACCCATGGAGGAAAAAGTAATCCCTTACCCAATGAAACCAAAAACTACTAACTCAGTCACTTACTTCATTTCTGCATACAAATCACCCTGATGATTTGATGAAGTTCAGCATCTTTTCTGATCCCCCCCTGTGGGATAGGGGAAAGAATATACCCACGGTAGGCATGCCTGTCGTAAAAGGCGACTAAAATGCGAACCCGCCGCCGTTCTTACGGTAATATCAATCATGCAATGAACAAAACTAATGGTATTTATACCCCAGGTGGCAGCCCAGTTCAACTGGAAAATCCACCCTCGCAAGAGGCATGCTCTACGGATTCTGGGGAGAGCTATTTATTGCATCAGGACTTAATCAACCCATTTAGGAAAAGCTCGAGGCTACAAAGATCTCCGCCTCAGGAGTTTTCACCTAAAGCGCAAAATAAAAGTCTCGCAAATCCGGATATGTTAATTCGGAAAACGCAAGCTTTCGAAGAGAGTACTCTGAAAAAGGAGAACGCCGTACTCCGAAAGAGGCTCGACGAAATGGAGATGTTGTGTCGAGATCTCAAAAGCAAACTTGATAAACTTGAATCTCAAAACGAGTCTTCAAAAACGCAGACGGTTATCCACTGTGAGCCTTCTCCGGGTAGCCATCACTACAGCACGGATGAAGAAGAACTCACGCGCGAAACGGATTGGACACTCAAACGAAGACCATCTAAAAAACGTAAGGCCGGTTCATCGCCTGAAGTTGTTCCACAACAGCAACCTAATCGCAAAGCGCAGCCGAAACCGGAAAAGCAAATTGAAAGCAAACGCGCCCCTCCACCAATAAATATCACGGGCGTTGCCGACTATAATTCTCTGAGGAAAATTCTAAAAACAACGATCGCTAGTGAATTTAAAGTAACTTCCTTGCGAAACGATGCGTGGAAAATCAAGGTTAATGACGCTGAGGGCTATCGGGCTGTATCTCAACGGCTAAATAAGGAAAAAATTCAATGACATACTTACGAAGACAAGTCTGAGAGACCCTTGAGGGTCGTAGCTAGAGGGCTTCATCCATCATGCGCTAAAGAAGACGTTATAGATGATTTCGCGTTAGAGGTTATAACATTCTGGACGCCGTGAACCTTTAAAAAAAAAGAGAGAAAACGACCCGACCGTGGTGAAGAAACTACATTGAAACGTAAGCTTCCGCTTTTTTTGCTATCATTCGATAAAACGGAAAGCCAGCAAAAGATATTCAATATTCGTACAATCATGAGTATGGTCGTTAAAATTGAGCCGCTACGTGTCAACACGAAGACAATCCCTCAACGCAAACGATGCCAAGAGTTTAATCATACACAAGCGTACTGTCGGAAAGAGCCGCGCTGCGTTAAGTGCGCTGGGAAACACTCTTCGGAAAATTGCAATTTGAGCACAAATGAAAAAGCTACTTGCGTTAACTGCAAAGGAAGGCACCCATCAAATTATCGCGGTTGCGAGGTCGCTAAGGAATTACAGATGCGACGGAAAAAATCGACAACGCCGATTGTACGGGGAACGAAATCAGTCGATCGGGCTCCTACGTCGGAACAACGTATTGCTAAGCAGACTGAGCGGTCTCGTAAGCCAGTTGTACAGATTCCTAAGCCGACTGAAAGGACGCTCGAATCAGCAGTGCAGACTCTTGAAACAGTTAATCAGCCTTCTAAGCCGGTTAAACGTACGTCAAAGTCTTCCACTAATAAGACTGAACGAAAAATAACCTCTGACAAGCCAGCGAACCCCGTACGTCTGACGTATTCTCAGGCTGCAGTCAAAGCAACCAAACGAATCGTCGGATCACCCTCTGATCCGTTGAATGAAATTCTAAACTGCATCTACGCTAAGTTCGAGGAACAATGTGAAATTAACAAACGGATTCTTGAACATCTCAGTAACGTCGAAAGCTTTTGTATGGCTAACCATAAATCTAAATCTAAGTAAATATGAACTCTTTGCTTAAAATAGTAACATGGAATGCAAACGGACTCTTACAAAAATCTAACGAATTAGAAATGTTTCTAATAAGAGAAAATATCGACATATGTTTGATCTCCGAAACCCATCTAACAAGGGAAGGGAAGGGAAACAAGATAAGATGCTACGCTGGTTATCACGCCTATCATCCTACTGATAGAGCGCGGGGCGGTTCGTCCTTATTCATTAAAACTAACATCGAACATTCGGTCGATATAAGCATAGAGTTGGAAAAACTTCAGTTGTGCGCGGTAAGGGTTAAAAATAAGCACCTGACTTACAATATAGCGTCTGTTTACTGTCCGCCGCGATGCCCACTAGAAAAAGACGACTACTTTCGTGTCTTCAATGCTCTTGGTTCAAATTTTCTTATTGGTGGAGATTTCAACGCGAAGCACACCTTCTGGGGTTCAAGATGTACATCTTCTAAAGGACAAATTCTTTACGAAGTGGCAAATGAATTCGGTTGTTGTTTTCATTCGACAGGAAAACCGACCTATTGGCCAACTGACTCACAAAAAATTCCCGATCTTATCGATTTTTTTGTTGCAAAAGGCATTTACGAGAAGTTTTGTTACAGTCAAAGAATGTTTTGATCTCTCTTCTGACCACTCGCCGGTAATTTTATTACTTGGAGAAGCGCTGATCAAGAAAAAAGGACCTCCAAGACTCACTAGCAATAGAACAAACTGGGAGGGCTTTAGAAATGATTGCGAAACAAATATCGCCTTAAATGTATCACTTAGAACACCTTGTGAACTAGAGGACGAAATTGATCGTTTCGTGGAAGCAATTCAAAGAGCGGCATGGAGAAACACTCCTTCTAGAAGCTATAAGATCAACCGCAACGAAAAGTATCCCAGAGAAATCATTGAACTGGTGAGAGAGAAACGAAAAGCGCGAAAGAAATGGCAAATCACTCGTGCACCGCAGCATAAAACGGTCCTTAACCGACTATGCAATCGCCTTAGAGATAGTATTCGCGAATTTAAAAGCAAAAAGATAGCGACCTATCTTGAAAATCTTTCCGGTGAAAGAGAATCAAATTTTTCGCTTTGGAAAGCGCTAAAAGGCATCCGGAAACCTCAAATGCAAGCACCACCAATTCGGAAAAACGATGGAAACTGGGCCAAGAGCGACAAAGAAAAGGCAGAACTTTTTGCTTTGCACTTAGAAGAAACGTTTAAGCCGTTCGACGGCCCTTCGTTAACGCCCGACTTCCCAGTCACGACATCTGACAACTTTAAAGTAAAAAAAGTTGCGTTGATTGAACTGAGGGAAGTGATTAAAAATTTAAAGACAAAAAAAGCTCCGGGTTACGACTTGATAACTGCGCAGGTAGTCAAGGAATTGCCGAATAAAGCTATTATCAAACTGCTCTATTTGATCAACGCTTCGTTCAGATTGCTCTATGTTCCGAGGCAATGGAAAGTCGCCGAGATTATAATGGTCCCGAAACCAGGCAAACCGCTAAATGAGAAGAAATCATATCGGCCTATTTCCCTATTGCCGGTTATCTCAAAAATATTTGAAAAACTTCTTTCCAAACGTCTACAGCCCGTAATCGACGAAAGACGTCTCATTCCTGACCATCAGTTTGGATTTAGAATTAAACATTCTACAATTGACCAAGTCCACAAAATAACTGAAGTGATTGAGAAATTCTGGAAGAAAAAAAGATTTGTTGTGGTGTATTTCTTGACGTCTCACAAGCTTTCGCTAAGGTTTGGCACGAAGGCTTGGAATATAAATTGCAACGACTACTGCCACGGCAACTCTTTTTAATCTTACGATCGTACCTCACCGAGAGACTCTTTCGTGTTAAGCACGGAAACGATTACTCTGACTTCAAGGAGATTGCAGCCGGAGTCCCGCGAGGAAGTGTTCTTGGCCCACTTCTATATGTACTCTACACGCGTGACATCCCGCAAGAAAGAAACTGTGTCGTCGCCACGTTTGCAGACGATACGGCGATATTGACAACGGGAGATACCATTGAAGCAGCAACCGGAAAGCTTCAACATGCTATTAATAAAGTCCACGCTTGGACGAATTCTTGGCGTATTGTGCTGAACGAAAGCAAATCTACTCACGTCAACTTTACGTACAAAAAAGTGGATAGATTGCCTGTATATCTAAACTCGGCTCAAATACCGTACGCAAACGAAGCAAAATATCTAGGAATGACTCTAGATGTTAAGCTCAAATGGAAATCGCACGTGAAAAAGAAACGCGACGAACTTCAAAACAAATACCGACAAATGTACTGGCTACTCGGAAAACATTCGAAGTTAAGCCTACATAACAAACTGCTTATCTATAAGCAAGTGCTAAAGCCAGTGTGGACGTATGGTATACAACTATGGGGTTGTACCAAGAAAACCAATAGAAACATCATACAAACTTTTGAAAATAAAGTTCTTAGAACGATCGTTAACGCACTGTGGTATGTACGTAACGAAGATATTCATCGGGATCTGGGAATTCCCAGCGTCGTCGAAGAGATAACAAAATTTGCGCGTAAACACAAAGATCGTGTTCACGGCCATTGTAACCGTACTATCACTCAACTACTTGAAGCGAACAATTCAATTCGTCGTCTTCAAAGGACAAAACCTTTTGACCTCGCGTCATAGCATATGAAGGTCGTGAAAAAGGCAGGAACTTTCATTGGAATTTAACCTGTCTAAAGTGCTACATATATTTTTAATCACATACGATCATCTTTTTCTAGAATATCGATTCTCGTAAGCGAAAATAAAACTGCTGGATAAGCACTGGCTTAGTTGTAGTATTAATTTTGAAGAGAGCTGTTTTTTTAGTGAGTAAAAATCTCACACTACCATAAGCACGCGCGGTCGGGCCTTATGGTGTCTTTAGAAGATTTTTCACCTGCTCTCGGCAAAAAAAAAAAAAAAAAATCTTTTCTGTTGAAACGCCGGAGAGTTCCTCGAGATCCTGGAAGAAATATTTACCAAGGAACTTTTTCCTGGAGTGTTGAAGACTCGGACAGTGGCACAGGAAGTGGGTTGTGTCCTCAAAAACTTCCTCGTCACCACAGCCTTTACAGAGTTCCTCCTCCGTCAGGCGTAGTTTCTTCATGTGGTACCGCAGAGTGTTGTGCCCCGTGATGATGCCCACGACGGTGGAAAGGGATTTCCTATCTTTCCGGGTGATACTCCCAGTCTTTGCTTTGCCGAAAGATGGCCATAGCTTCCTAATGATGGCGCAAGTTTCCATGGAGTTCCATCTTGTGTTCGCCTCCTCAATGGCTTACGCAATACGCGTAACTAGAGAGAACTTTGTACCTATTTCCAATAAAAATAACCCCAGTCATCCACCACAGCAACGGAAACTTACGTCCAGAAACCTTCCTCAGTCAACTCTTCCCGTAAACTGTGAAGGGACAGCTCCAGTTGACCTGAATAGGCCTGAATAGGATAACCTTCTTTTTGTTACTGGATATGTGGGTAGTACTCTTTGCCAATATGTTGTGGATTTTGGTGCTACAAGAACCATAGTTCATCCCACCGTACTAACTCAACAGCAGCTTCGGCCATTATCACCTTGTTATACGTTTATCCAAAGCGTATCCGGTAATTTCATCAACGTCAAAGGTAGGAGTTTTCTTTCTATCAAACTTGGGCAGTTTAGTGCTACGATTGCGGCCTATGTTACTGATATATCGGAAAAGTGCATTTTGGGCCTAGACTTTATGATATCCCATGGATGTGTCATCGATTTCAAATCTGGTTCCTTGCTACTTCAAGCAAACACAAAATAAAGCTGCTTGACTTGGGGGACTCTCAACGGCGGAGTATAGAAAAAGTAGACGATAATCACAGCCCTTGCTAGTTGCACGTAGATGCGGAATATCCTAGGGACCCAATAATGCAACTTTTATCAGCCTCTACTCGAGGTTTAAATAGTGAAGATATTGAGAAACTAAAATGTCTACTTTATGCTAATAAGTCAGCATTTTCTTGTGACAGCAGTCACCTTGAAAGAACCAGCGTTCTAAAGCATCGAATAGAAACTGGATCAGCTCTACCAATAAAGCAGCCACCAAGGCGGCTACCGATTACGTGAAGAGAGGAAGCTGATCAGCTCGTGCAAGATATGCAGTCCCGAAATATCAAACGGCTCTCTAGTAGCCCGGGGTCGTCTCCTGTGGTAAAAGTCCCTAAGAAGGATGGTACTCGCCGTTTCTGCGGTGACTAAAGGCGTTTAAATAAGGAAACAAAAAAGGACTCATACCCTCTCTCACGAATCGACTTGCCACTAGAAGCGGTAGCGGACTCCAATTGGTTCGCTACCATTGATCTTAAATCGGGCTATTGGCAGGTAGAGCTGGAGGAGTCGTCAAAGGAGCACATGGCTTTCACCGTTGCTAGGGGACTAGGGGAATTTATTGTAATGCCTTTTGGGGTTTGTAATTCCCCTGCCACCTTCCAGCGTTTTATGGAAAAAGTTCTTCGTGACGTCCCATACCAGGTCTGTCTGGTATACCTTGATGATTTCATCATTCATTCAGCTACATTTCAAGGTTTAATCTAAACCACTCACTCGATTGACAGAAAATCCTCGTCTTTTTGAATGAAAATGGAATAGGAAATGCCAATAATCTTTCAATATACTGCGAATACGACTAACCACCACCCCAGTTATGGCCCTTCCAAATGATGAAGACCCATTCATCGTAGATTCAGACGCTAGTAATTATGCCTGTGGAGTTGTGCTGTCTCAAGTGTAAGATGGGGTGGAAAAACCAAGCGAATTTTTCAGTAAGACGTTCAAAAAGGCCGAAGTAAACTATTGCGTAACGCTTAAAGAAATGTTAGCTGTTATTACTGGAGTTAAACACTTTAGACATTATTTGCTTGGCAGAAATTTTAGAATACGAACTGACCATGTATCTCTTAGGTGGCTTTTAAATTTTAAGAAACCTGATGGTCAAATTGGCCGGTGGATAAAATGCTTGGCTGCGTTTGATTTTTCGATTGAACACCGTCCTGGGAATCGCCATGGAAATGCAGAGGCACTTTCTAGACGCCGATGCGTCTCTAGCCATTGCCAACATTGTGCGTGGAAGGAAGAAGCAGATGTCATGCAGGTACATTTTCCAGGTCCATTGAAGATGTGTCAACTTTTCAGAAACAGGATCCTTGTTTGGTATTGGTGCACGAATTGCTTGAGAAGGAACAAAGACCTGCAAAGGAGGCAATACGACACCTAGAACCTAGGGAAACGCTTTGCCTGAATGATCATGTCGCTTGTCGAAAGTTTTTCAAGAAGCACTCGACGGCTGTAAACATTTTAGTTCCTCACCAGCTTCGACAATCCATTCTGAGCCAGGTCCACTCAAATCCTGTGGGGGGACATTTTGGTGTCGAAAAAACACTACGAAAACTTAAAAACTCCTTCTATTCGGTCGGTTGTGCAGAAGATGTACGTATTTGGTGCAGGACTTGTGCAGTTTTTCAAGCCAGGAAGGGCGCCATCCCCACACGCAGGGCTCCCATGCAAACCTATCTCGTCGGAGCTCTATTCGAGCGGTTTGCCATCGACACGGTCCCCTTCCAAGAAGTGATAGTGGCAACCGATGCATTCTAGCTTGTATGGATTATTTCTCAAAATGGCCCGAGTGTTTTCCGATCCCGGATCAGACTGCTGAAAAGGTTGCCGATAAATTAATAAACGAAGTGTTTTCCCGCCTCAGCATGTCCCTGCAATTGCATAGTGACCAGGGGAGAAACTTTGAAGCCGACATTTTCCAGAAAGTCGTGAATCGATTAGGGATAGAAAAAACGAGAACGACACCGCTTCACCCTCAATCAGATGGCATGGTTGAAAGATTTAATTGCACTATCCTGGGTTACTTGGCCAAATTTTGTGAAGATCATCAGCGTGACTGGGATCGCCTCTTCTACTCCTAATGATCGCTTATAGGAGTGCGGTTCATGGTACAACACAAGTAACACCGGCGATGTTAGTATATGGCCGTGAGTTGCGTATGCCAATAGAAGCCTGTATCGGAATTAGTCCAAACGAAAAGCCAGATACAAACACATATTTATGCCAACTTCGGGAATCACTTCGATATGTTCACGAACTAGCTAGGAATAGGTCGCTACTATCAACTCGAAAAGCTAAGCAGCGCTACGATACGTGTACCAAGGATCATTCGTATGCAGTTGGGGATAAAGTTTGGCTGTACAACCCTAAGAGGAAAAATGGATAAAGCCCAAAGTTGCAGTCAGATTAGGAGGGTCCGTATACCGTCAGTGATCGGTTGTTCGACGTCATCTATAGATTGTTGGAAGGGGGACTACGGAGGTAGTGCACTACGATAGATTAGCTCCGTTCATCCAGCTTGGCCAGGAGTCTCAAGCTTAAAGGGAGAGGCAGTGTTACGAATGTGCAGATGGCGTTGCCTTAAGACTAACTTAGCTACGTGAATCCAGCTATAGGGGGCGCAAAGAAAATAGAATTAGGATAGGAAAGCAAAGAGAATAATAAAATGGATTTGATTTTCAGATTTCTCAAAGATCGCACGTGTTTTCATTTTCTCCTACAAACTTTTCCATATGTACGTCCATAATATGTAGTAAATAGCATACGTATCTGCAAATACCGTCTTCGTCTTCTTCTTTCTCTTATCAGCGAGGTTGTGATCCGAAAAAAAGGGATCATAACCCTCCCACTTCACCGCATTTCTAATGATCCGCCTGTGGGGTTCGCCTATTTGACCTCAGATTTGGCCTATTTGACCTGCAAATACCTTAAAGAAAATATAAAATTATTCATCATCAGACTCATTTGATGATTCGCTATTATGAGCACCCTCTTCATTGTCGGATGCATCCACTTAATTTTTTATTTTTTTTTATATTTATGTGTATAATTCGCGCACTCAAGGGGTTATGAATATCCTTAACATGTTTTTACACAGTGCGGGCGTTGGCAAGAATTTGGTTTAGCGGCTTGAAGCTCAGCTGTTTATGCTTCAGAGAAACTTCGCAGGCGGCGTCCAGATAACTGGGGAGATTTTGTTATTTTGTTAATTTGCTTCTGATTCACAGAATTTTTTTCGCGATTACCGACGTCATAGGCAAATCAATCATCCAACAGAACAAACAATTTTTTCAGCCATATGACCAAGCTACTAGCAGTGTTACGCCTTCGCAGCAGTAGTGTTCACATAAGCTTTCGCAAGTGATTTGACTGACTTTATATATTTCACGAGAAATAAATAAATACTTACTGACATCAAGATTTGAACCATGAACCGTTAGCGTAGCAATGAACGACGTTACAGAAGTAGTCGTCGACTTTTGAGTCGGTCGGTTTTTATTTTTTGTTGTGAAAAAAAAAGTTCAAAAAGTGAAAATTAAAAGGGGAAAAAGGAAAGTGAAAAAAAAAAGGTTTTGTTTAATATTAACTAGTAAAAAACATATATATTATATAAATTATAGTTACATCTTAAGCAAAACAAAATAGTGGCAAACACATGTCCAACAATGGAGTCCTCCGCAAATGCGGGGGACAATGAGGAAATGCCTCTCACAGGCATTTCTTGTAAAGATTTTAATGAGGCACTTAGCCTTGCCAAAAAATATTATGAAGAAGTGTTAATCCTAAGGGAACAACTGAAAAAAATTGAGAGTGATAGTGACGACGGGTTTAAAAAAAAAATAAACAAGAGAAAAAAAGCGGTAGAGTGTACCAAAAATGACCAGATTTCAAGTAACTCCTTCGCGTTACTTGCTGATGATAAAATTAGTGAAGTGGTTTGTCATAAAAACGAACAACAAAAGGTCGCGACAACAAACTTAATCGCTAATATAAAAAATAGAAACGAAGAGAAAAAAAAGGCTGCAGCAAACAGTCCAACATTAAAAATAAATAGCAGTTGTGAAATGAATACATTGCAGAAGAACCCGACTACATCAGCGGCTCCTAAAATGAGACCACCACCAATCAAAATTTACAAGCAGGATAGCCGAGATATCACCAATTTGCTGAATGACATCGTGGGTAAGGGTAACTTTATAATAGAGAACACAGGCAATGACAGCTTATCTGTTAACTCAAACAGCAAGAATGACTGCAACACTGTCAAGGATCTTCTTAAAGAAACTGATACTGAGTACTTTTCGTACACAAATAAAGAAGACAAGATGCAGACATTCTTGCTAAAAGGTCTAAGCAATAGCTTCACACCAGAAGAAGTGCTCTATGAACTCCAAGATTTGAAAATGGAAAATCTTAAATTCGAAAAAACATTCAGATATACTACGGTGCGTTCCAAGCAAAATAACAAAACCCTACCATTTATTGCGGTACAGCTATCTCCAGATAGCAAAGTCCAATTTCTAAGAAACACGTCGTCACTTTCGAAAAAATTCGGCGTAGCGATGTCCTGTCCATAGATGCCAACGATTCGGCCATAGTGCATCGAATTGCGGCATGATAAAAAGATGCGTAAAATGCGCAGAAAACCACGAGCCTGGTAAGTGTCTGGTGCAAAAGGAAGCATCAAAAGAGCAGTTATTCTGTGTTCTTTGCAAGAAGACTGGTCACCCTGCCTCGTTCAGGGGATGCGAAATTTATAAGGGATTTTTATCCAGACTTCAGCAAACTAAAAAAGATGCGCGCGACAAATCGACCCGGAAAATAATGATGGTCGAAAACATTGTTATAAAGGGAGTTTCTTATGCCAATGTTGCTCGAAACGTCAATGGTTGGGACGCTGTTACAGCTTCTACGAACGAAAATCTACAGAAACAAGTAA
The DNA here is from genome assembly GCA_945910035.1 of Brachypalpus laphriformis. Classification (NCBI taxonomy): domain Eukaryota; kingdom Metazoa; phylum Arthropoda; class Insecta; order Diptera; family Syrphidae; genus Brachypalpus; species Brachypalpus laphriformis. The sequence goes on from OX246756.1 coordinate 46,473,202, forward strand.
ACAACTTAACCACTGATGTTAGAGACCTGACGGCAAAAGTAAACGCCCTTCTAGAGATTTTAAATCGCCAAAATGTCTCTGCTCTCATTTTGAGGCAGTTCATGCAACAGACCTCCCAAGTTGCAAAGCTGATGACGTATCTAGGGAGCTGATAAGGTTTTGGACAGTAAACAGAGATTCAGACACTGTGCTCCATTTTTCTGACCAAGTAAAGGCAAATGAACTGACGACAGATCAGGCGAACAATTACTATGCGACGCTAGACGACCTGACGGACATACCACCTTGATCAAAAAGTTCCCGGAATAAAAACCGTATGGCGCTCCCATATTTCCGATTGTGAGTTCTGTTTTCTTTGTTAAGTTGGTACATCTGTTGTTGATATTCCCTCTAAATCTTAGCGTCATAGCTTGACATTTGCAAAAGTTACGTAGCCAAGAGTACATCTATCTCTGTGTGTGTTGGCGATTTTTTTACAATTTTAGAAATGGATTTAAATTTGCAACAACGAACTTGTATTAAATTTTGCGTAAAAAACGGATTTAATGCTGCACGAACGTTGGAAATGTTGGAAAAGTGTTTCGGCAACGATTCTCTAAAGAAAACTGTGGTTTACCAGTGGCACGAGCGGTTCAAAAGTGGTCGTGAGTCAATCGAAGATGATGAACGCAGTGGCAGACCATCGACATCGAAAAGCGACGAAAACATTGATAAAGTAAAAGAAATGTTGGTCAATAACCGCAAATTAACCATCAGAGAGATAGCGGAGGACTTGACCATTGCCTATGGATCCATCCAAGACATTTTGGTTAATGATTTGGGTTTCCGTCGTGTAGCAGCAAAGTTGGTGCCAAAAGACCTCAATTTCATGCAAAAAAGAGACCGTGTTGACGTCGCAAAAGACATGATTTTTTGACGAGAAGTGCCATCCAACAGCCACCAAATTCACCTGATTTGGCTCCCTGTGACTTCTTTCTGTTCAATCGAGTTAAAAAATCATTACGGGGAACGCGTTTCAGCAGCCGAGAAGAAGTAATGGAAAAATCGCAGGAAGCACTGATGGACATACCGAAAACCGAATATAAAAAATGTTTCGAAGATTGGATCAAGCGCTGGCATAAGTGTGTTGCAGTCGATGGGGTTTACTTTGAAGTGGACAATATGGATTTAGATGAATAAACTTGTATTTTTAATTTTCTGAATAAATTCCGGGAACTTTTTGATCAAGGTGGTATTCAGGAATCTGAGTAATAAAAAGTCGTCTGGGTTGGATAGCATTCCAAACATTGTGCTAAAGCATATACCAATCGAAATTATACGGCAATACTGCGTTATTTTTAATAATCTGCTAAATAACAGTTACTTCCCTAGTTGTTGGAAAACATCGAAGGTTTTTCCAATTATCAAGAAAAAAAAAGGTCCTTCTGATCTTATGAATTATAGGCGAATCAGTCTCCTGCCTAATATTGGGAAAGTTTTTGAGACAGTTATCAGCAAGTTAATTCTGTTCGCGTGCGAAAGAAAGGAGATAATTCCGCGGAATCAATTTGGGTTCAAAAGAAACCACTCGTCAGTGCATGCTATAACCAAACTAATTTCGGATATTAACTGGAATTTTAGCGCAAAGAGATGTACAGCTGCCTGCCTGGTGGATATCGAAAAAGCCTTCGACACGGTTTGGATTGACGGGTTAATTTATAAGCTTATCAGATATGAATTTCCACATGAGCTTGTAAAGATGATCAACTCAATGGTTCGCGGGAAAAAATCGTTGTAACAGATAAACAATACACGACGACCAGAGTATTTAATATCAGCAATGGTCTACCGTAGGGTACAGTTACGGCACCAATACTCTTTAATATTTATGTTTCTGAAATGCTCAAGGATGTGGATAATTTCTTAGCATTTGCTGATGATTTAGTCCTGTATGCACATGGCTCTAAGATTGCAGATGTACAAAATGAGCTTCAAATTAAATTCAATAATCTCCTGACATTCTGTCGAAATTGGAAGTTAAAAATAAATAACTCTAAATGTGAAACCATATTGTTCTGCACCCCTCTAAGAAGCGGTAACTCAGATTTGAGACGTAACTGGAAAAACATACAAAGAGTTGGTGATAATGGACATCGAATCGAAAACTCTTGTGAAATATTTAGGTGTTTATTTGGATAATTTTTTGTACTACAATGACCACATAAATATACAGTTGAAAAAGGCAAGAGCGGCATTTATGTCTCTCAGAAGTCTTTTCTACTCCAATAATTTGAGATCCGATATGAAAGTCATATGTTACCAGGCTTTTGTGCGCACAATTCTGACCTATGCGAGTCCAGTATGGTGGAACATTACTCCATCTTACATGGAAAAACTACGAATTTTTGAACGGATGTCTCAGAGCCTGCATGCAGATGTACAGAAGTGCTCATTCTGACTTTCAGCATTACATCTCTAACAAAAGATTATTGGATGAGTCAGAAAAATACTGGTGGCTTGACTGGGTTGAAGCTGATGCTTAGATTCGGCGCGTTCCATGCACCCCGCTGGCGCTAGTGGAAGTTGTATCTCTGTACGCGATGACAACTTTTCAGCTAGCGGGTGCCAGACTCATTACTGACAGGTTATCAAGCGGATCCCGGGGTACTGTTTCAACTACCGCTGGCGGGGAATATGGAATGCGCCGATTAGATTAGATTAAGTTCGGTTTAGTTTTTCTGTTTGTTCGTTTTGTTTTTTATTGTTGTAAATAGTTTTCATTTAATTTTTAAGGTAGACTATATAACAAAGAATTATATGACAGAAAAGTTTTTTTAAATTTCCGCATTTTCTTTTCGACATTTTAAAATACAGACATCTAAAATGTATCTTAATTATAAATAGATAGAATAATAGATAGACTAACATATAAGTTAAGTAACGAGAATTGTCAAAAACAGTAATTTACTTCTATTAAAAGTTATTGTTATTAGTATTTAGCTTATTTATACTTAAAATAAAAACTATGTTATATATTTACTGGAAATAAATAAGTGTAAAGAAAAAAATTAACGACGTTACGCTAAAATATCTTCAAATCTATCAGGGCGGCATTTCCGTCTAACCATTTCACTTTGTATATGTTGTCCTCTAATACCCATCCAGTATGGTGATATCTGAATTAGTTCATTCTTTACAGCATTCTTCCATACATGAGAGATATAATTACATCTGTATATTTGCTGCAATAGCGCCGCTTTGTTTGGGGGCAAAAGACTTCCTTCAAACCTACAATAGACAAAATGATTTTACTGCGAACCTACCTACTTAGAATAGATTTTTAAAAGTGTAACTTACTTTTCATATTTTTGCAAATTTTTTTGTATGTGGGTTTGCAGGCTTTGTAAAATATTCCGCACCTAGCTTCGTTCCCATTTAAAGCCCTTGTTTGGTACATTCTAGAGACAACATTTTCAATGCGATCAAAATCCTCTTCATTTCCAAATTTGGAAAAAAAAAAGATTGAAAATCTGGGCTGCTTTTAAAAATTTGAAAAGACCTATTTTGTTCTTTTTTGACGAAGGATGGGGTTTAATCGCATCCAGTGAAGCTGAAAAAACCTAGCTTATTATCTAAACTTCAATGGAAGGAAAGCTACTCGCTTTTTTTTTTTTTTTTTTTTTTTTTTTTTTGTCGGGATAGGAAACACTCGACTGGAGCACTCAGACACAACTGGTCCATTGTACTGCCAGAGAGCAAACCCTGATTTACCCATTTTACTGGAATTTCCTTGACTTTCGAAGAAAGCCAAGCAAGCACTTCAGTGATGAGGAGCTTACAGTACCAGCACTCACCACATCCGCACCGAAGATCTGCCACCTGATACGAGCAAAGGCCGGACACTCACAGAGATAATGTTCCGCGGTGTCGTCGCTCTCTCCACAAGCGTCGCAGATTGTAGTGTCACTTAAGCCTAACACGTTAAGGTGCTTGGCAAAAGCGAAGTGGCCTGTCAAGACGCCGATAAGTTGTCTACAGTCTTTTCTGCTGAGAGACAGCAAGAATGCCGCTGATTTCTTACAGACGTCCGGGAGCATGCGTTTAGTCAACCTGCAACCTGGAGAGTCATGCCACACACAATTGTGCTCGTGAGAGACCCAATCAGCAATGGAAGCCCTAACCGAGGACGCTGGAAGACCCAACGCGGGTTCGGGACCTGAGAAAGCCTCCTCTGAGCCTTGTCTAGCAATCTCATCGGAGATCTCGTTCCCCAAGATCCCAGTGTGACCTGGGACCCAGATAAGAGACAGAGAATTCAGCCTTGCGACCGAGTTCGAAGAGTTTTTGGTTTCACGAACTATTTTGGAAGTGGTTAAAGGGTTAAGCAAGGCCTTAAGCGCAGCCTGACTGTCACTACAGACACAAATGCTACGTCCCTTCCACCTGTTCTTCACAACATAGTTCATGGCCATTAGGATTGCATAAGTTTCCGCTTGGAAAACAGACGCATATTTGCCTAACGAGAAGTGAAGTCTAATGTTGTCGACTTCCACGAAGACACCAGCGCCAGACCCTTGACTGGTTTTGGAACCGTCCGTGAAAATACGACTACATTCCATTCCCGGCTCAGACTCTGACCGAAGCCAGTCCTGGACACAAGGAAAGTCGACTCTGAATTTGCGCATCAGCTGGAGTTCTGGTGTCATTGCATCAGACGGCATATCCATAAGACAGGAGTCGTAAGATAAGTGTCGCGCAAGTTCATCAAAGTTCCAGTGTGGAGTATACCAAAAACCGCCTCGCCTAAGACGATGGATGGCTTTGATAGTGCAACCCATGATATAAGTATCAAGGGGAGGTAAGTTCAGCAAAGCGTCTAGAGCAGAGCCAGGCGTACTCGGGAAAGCTCCCGAGCAGCCGAGACAAGCCGTTCTTTGGAGTTTCGCGCAAAAGGCAACCACATATTTACGCGAGAGCCCCTTCCACCAAACAACCGACGCATATGCGAGGAATGGTCTTATCATAGCCGTGTAGATCCAGAGAACCTTATTCGGTGATAAGCCCCAAGTCTTGCCAAAAGCACCCTTACACTGCCAGAAGACTGAGAGCGCCTTGGATGTTTTCGACTCGACGTGTTTGGACCAATGAAGTTTCTTATCTAAAATCACTCCCAGATATTTGGCTTCATTGGAAATGCGAATGGTGACGCCTTTTAGTACTGGCTGAGTCAGACCGGTCAAAATCCTCCTTCTCGTAAAAAGAACAACCTCAGTTTTAAGAGGATTCACCGAAAGCCCACTCCTAGTACACCATTCATCGATCATGTCCAGAGCCGCCTGCGCGTTAGCACAGATCGTCGCCAGGCATGGCCCGACAGAAAGTACGGCGACATCATCCGCATATGCCTGAGCGTAGACGTTAGAACTATTTAGAGTGTTCAACAGAGAGTCGACCACCATGCACCATAACAATGGAGACAGAACGCCACCTTGCGGACAGCCCCTGTTTACCCCTGTCATAACATATTGGCCACAATCCGCATCCACTACCAAAGTTCTATTCATTAGCATTGCTTTAATCCACAACACTAATGTTTCATCTACCCCGTGTTGTCTGGCAGAGTCGCACATGCAGTCAAAAGTCGCATTGTCAAAAGCACCCTCAATGTCGATGAAGATACCCATCGCGTATTCTCTCCTATCAAGCGCGCATTCAATTCTGGCCACTAGATTTTGAAGTGCGGTCTCATAGGATTTCCCACGCTGATAGGCATGCTGCATCTCCGATAGTGGATGCAGTTTCAAAGCAACTTTGCGCACGTGAAATTCTACCAGTCTCTCCATACTTTTCAGTAAGAAGGATGTCAAACTTATAGGTCTGAAACTCTTGGGGAGCGAATAGTCTTCCTTACCAATTTTCGGTATGAAAGCTACTCTGACTGTCCGCCAAGGTGTAGGAATATATGCCAGCGCCAAGCCAGCGGTGAAAATTCTTTTCAGAGTTGGCAATAGCTGATCTATACCCTGTTGCAGCATAGCTGGATATATTCCATCGGTGCCAGGCGATTTGAAACCATCAAAAGATGCCACAGCATATTTGATGGCCTCATCTGTTACCACGGCTGATGCAATATACCAGCTGCGCCGAGTTTTCTGACTTAGATCAAGCTCAGCCTGGGTAAGCGGGCCAAGCTGCGACCTAGTGATTATCCGATTGCCAGGAAAGTGAGTCTCCAGCAGAAGACTAAAAGTTTCCGCTTTCGTCTCAGTAAACTTGCCATCAGATTTTCTCAGTGACTCCGGTTTGGTCGGCTTGCCCCTTTTGAGAACCTTAACCAACCTGCTGGTTTCACCGAGTGTCTCGATCTTTTCACAAAAATCTCTATAAGAAGCACTTTTCGACAACCGAATTAACTTCTTGTAGTCTTTTTGCTTCGATCTAAAAAGATTCCAGTCACCTTCTAAATTTGTCTTGAGTGACCTATTTAGAAGTTTTCTGGATTCTTTCCTAAGTCGCTGCAGTTCCGGGCACCACCAGGGAACCGGAGTTCTGCAGGGGGTTTTTGTCAATGGGCACGTCAGTTCAAAACAGCTGGTAAGGACACTAGTCAGGTTTTGAACAGCATCCTCAACCTTTCGTTTCGTTCTGAGTTTAGTTGGAGTTTTGACAGATCTGTCTAGCTCTTCCCTAAACCGCACCCAGTTGGTTTTCCTCGGATTCCTCCTCTCCTGCAAAGTTATGGCCTCGCATTCGATTTGGAAAACGATGTATCTATGGTCTGACAAGGACACTTCCGGCAGTACCCTCCAGTTAGTAATTGACTTGAAATACCTATTAGATAAAGTCAAATCAACTACCTCCTGCCTCCTTGCCGTAACAAAAGTTGGCTGGGAGCCAATATTGTTAATTACCATGCCAGACGATAGTATAAAGTCTAGGAGATGGTTTCCTCGTGTGTTACATTTGCTGCTGCCCCAGACTGCATTCTGAGCATTCGCGTCGCAACACATGACTAGTCCCATCTCCCGAGTGTCACAGTACTTTATGAGTTCGGCAACCGCCTTCGGTGGTGGAGGCATTACCGAATCATAAGGGAAGTAAGCCGACGCAACGACGAAGGTTTTCCAACTTCCGGTCGTTTCGTAGCTTACAGCTGCAGCAACCAGGTCCTGTCCACAAAATTGTCCAAGCTTGGTTACTGAGAGGAAATTCGGCACAATTAGACAAGCTCTCGGTCTTTTAGATCGCTCGTCACATAGCACCGTTACTCCACGAACACCCCCAAAACCACATATGCGCTTGTTCCGCACGTATGGCTCCTGGATAGATGTTATGTGGGGTTTTGTACGCACCACAGAAAGTCTGCTACTTAGGAGAGCGGTAGCAGCCTTTGAGTGGTGGAGGTTTATCTGCGAAAATATCAAAGATATAGTCGCAGTTTTATTAGCAGAACGGCGCGCACCAGGTGCGCACATGCTTCCGGCGAGGCGAGCGCCCCTACCCGTGGCATAGCTTGCGTCAGCCATTTTCTGTCCACTAGTGCTGGGACCTTTAGGGGTAACAGCACCAGTATCCACCAGATTTTGTGCGCAGATAACGCCACCGGTAAGAGTGTGCCCGGCAGAAGAGCGCGCATCAGATGCGCACACGGTTCCACTAAGAAGAGCTGGCGAAACTTGCTCCATCAGATTGGACCTGTTCGAGCCGACCGAAAAGGAGCCAGCGTTAGGTCTGAGGGATTGATCGGCTCCAGTTGGAATACTTTCTGCCGACCTATGCTTCTTTCCTGTCGCTACTGAAGGATGACTGCTTTTGGCGCTTGCGCCTTCAGCTGACTCTGCAGCCTCTTTGCACCGCGCCATTGCCGCCTTCCTTCTTCTCCTTTTCAGTTGACTCTTAGTCAGGAGCCCATCGGAGTGCGCCGCTTCGGGAGCTCGTTCAGCCTTATTGGTTTCCCGAGTCGAACCGTCATCGACACAACTTCGACCAGCTACCCTTCTATTGAGACAGAGATTAGACGTTCCAGCCGAAGCCTTTCCGCCACTTTCTTTGCCATTCCAGCCCAGTCTACCAATCGAGTCAGAGACAGAGCTGCAGGAGTCTTCTGGAACAAGCGTCGCTACTACTTCTGATTCAACGCCAGAGGCGGGGGGTAAAAGTATGGTGGTTGGGACCTCCAGAATCCTCGTCCCGGCCGTAGTCAAAAAGACCACGGGTGGATTATCGTTTTCACGAGTACCACCTGGAGTAGATACCGTACAAGTTTCTTCCATCATACCTTCAACAGGTTTTGCGTCACAGTCAAGACGTCCTCAGCCTTTAGTTCGATGTCTCACCTGGGGTCCTTTCGGACCCTTAGGGTCATTGACTCTTAAGCCGTTCCGCCACGTCAAGGCAGCTGAAGAATGGGAACGGAAGCTACTCGCTTAGTTATAAACAACATCTGAATCGTAGTCTCAGGGATATAGATGATAGCGAAATTAACTCAAGTCGTGGTGCGGATGATTTGGTTTCTTGTATTACGCTTGCTGCGAGAGGTCTCCAACCGAGAGCAAATCTAAAAAAAAGCAAATGTGGTATGACTGGGAGTGTGTTGTAGCGAGGAAAAAGTCTTTCGCCTGTCTACGTTTAGTCTGACAAACAAACAATAACGTTGCAAGGAACATGTATCGGCAGACTGACAAGGCATACAAAGACATCTGCAAGGATAAACAAACAATATTTTTTCAACATCTGATGAGAACATTGGATGGTGCTAAAGATAGTCGCGCATTTCGGAAGATTGTCAGAGCACTTAATGGTATGTCGTTCACACGAGGCATCCAAGTGGAACTGTCTTTTAAACAGTTGCTAAACCCACCATGCAATGCGCTTCAGCTAAATTATGCCCTGCCTCTCGTAACAAATAGTTCTCTAGACCGACCAATTACAGTCCAAGATCTTACCAAAGTACTACACAGATGCAATGCATATAAAGCACCTGGTAAAGACCGTATCCCCTATGAATTATGAATTCTTTAAGTCTGCGTCAGTAGAATTCTTAGAAAAGCTCACACAAGTATATAACTACATATTCGTCTCAGGAGAAGTGCCCGAATGTTTTAGAAAGTGTATAATACTCCCGTTATTCAAAAAAGGAGATGTGACTGGCCCAGCTAATTACAGAGGAATTTCTTTTATGAATTCAATAATGAAAATATTTGCTGGGGTTATCCTAGACCGTTTGACAGATTGGGTGCGAGAAAATGATCTTCTAAGCGAATTCCAAGCGGGGTTCAGAAAAGGTTACTCCACAGTAGACAACATTTTCACATTGACAAGCATCGCCCGGTCATACCTTGATAAAGGCAAAAAAATGTATGCGTTCTTTGTTGATTTCAAGGCAGCCTTCGACACTATTGACAGAAACGCGCTGTTCTACAAGCTGAGTAACTTAGGGGTATCTTCAAAGGTCCTAAGGGTCATACAAAGTCTTTATGAAGATAATAAACCAGCTGTTTGGGATGGACACAACCTGTCCAACTGATTTAAGTCTCAAATGGGAGTGAAGCAAGGTTGTCTCATGAGTCCACTTCTATTTTCAATATTTCTGGATGATCTTGTGACCATTTTAACAGGTGGAATTGTGTTCGATGGACTCCAAATAAAGCTGCTTTAATACGCAGATGATATCGTCATTCTATGAGAAACTCCAATGATGTTGCAGATGATGATAAATAAGCTCCAAAACTACTGCAATTTATGGAACCTGAAAGTGAACACCGCTAAGTCCAAAGTAATGGTTTTTAGAAACGGGTTTGGACGATACACAAGGCAAGAAAGATGGACTTGGAAAAACCAGGAACTTGAAGTCGTTAAGGAGTATAGATATCACAAGTATCCTTCAAGGCCCACCTGGGAGAAAAACTAAAGGAGGCGAAAAAGCCAATAAATTGCAATTGGCGGGGATTCCTTGGTAGGAAAAACGTTCCATCGAGCAGCAAATTTCGAAGCGGCTATGAGGTCAAAGTTTGGGGTATATTCGAGTACGAAGAGGTTGAAAAACTTTTAAGATATTTCTTAAAAAAAATCTTTAGATTACACGAAAACACACCGACATACATGTTGCACCTTGAAACTGGTTTATCTCCTCTCTACATCTTTACATTAAGATTGCACATTCTCTACATTCTGAAAGTAATGGAACTCCCAAACTACCGCCTTCCACACATCGTCGCAAAATATTTGGTACAGCGGAAGCTGCAATTCTTTAACGAATGGTCGAGGCTTAGCAGCGAACATAGTATGCAGCTAACGCACTATAATGCGGAATCTTGGCGATGTTCTCTGAACTAGCTGTTATCCATTATTGAAATGTCTACCCCTGCGAAGTTTAGATTGAAAGCGCAACAAAGTGAGACCAGGTGTACGTATCCCTTACTCAACCATGAAATGACTGCGAAAAATTCTTTCCACGATCGGTTCAGCGTTGATGTAATCTCTATCATCTTTAAGACGAGAGGCGAACTACTTCGGCTGAAATTCAGGCCTCATATAAGCGACGGGAATGAAGAATGCAGCCTTTGCAGCCTTCAAACAAAGGAAGACGTTTTTCATTTTATTGGAGCTTGCTCAATATTGAAAAAAATCAGACGAGCGTGCTGGGGTAAAGAGGCGCTATCAGTGGCTGAATTCATCAGAACTCTAGATGGTGAGGACTGGAACGTGCTGGCTAGCTATCTTAAAGCTGCATTAAAATACCGGCAGCAAATAATGAACAAAGCATTTTAAATCACTACATTTGCATAAAACTTTAGTCTAATTCTCTCTTTTCTTCGGCTGACAGCAATAGCCAAAGTCTTTTATTGTAAATTATTGTAAAAAATTGAATATGTAGTTTAAAAAATAAAATTTACTTTACTTACTTTACTAAAACCTAGAGCGGCACAAAGTGTGGCTCCTAATCAGTGATAAACTGCATTTATATCAATGTGTCTTTGAGTGTTTTTTGACATAGTTCCAACTTCAATGCCGTTTGCCAGGTATGGTAAGTTGTAGAGAGCTATTATAAGCACATCCGTATCTGAAGACTTTATGACCACAGAAAAGTCCTTTGGCAAATGCAGCATCATGCGAGTGTCGACAGCCAGTATTAAATGAGCTCCTTCAAACGTACGGTCGAGGACATACTTTCTGTTTTACTCTTGGGACCAGAATTTAAATGTATCCAAATAAAAAATAAAAAATAATAATAATAATTAAAACCCGGGGACATCATCACAAAATAAATTGCTCGCCTCTAGTCAGGAGACCCTAGTAGAAAGCTAGGACCTTGAGAGGAGTTCCACTCTACACATCTGCAACACCAGAAAATCAGCTGCCCATGTAGAAGAAGCACGTACCAGAGGGCCAGCTTCATGCTGGGCAAGATTACCAAGAAGGAGGAGGCCGGCACGGTTTCTACGCAGAACCTGGCTGATAAGTCAAAATATCAGCGGAACGTTGATGACTTCATCAACTACCGAAAACCGAAGCGGCAGAGCACAACCACTCCCAAGAAGATGTCAAGTCCGACTCCCAACGGAGCAAAGTCGAAAAGCTCTCTACCGACAAATAAAATGACATCGATCTCAGTGCCACAGATGACACGAACTGTCAGTGAGGTTACCAGAGACGACCTACTAGTCGCACTGATAGGCGAGCTCTCTACCGGCGGCTAGGCTGAGGCTTGGGGTTCTATAGAGGTCAAACTATTCGAAATGATGATGGAACACCTCATGAATAACCAGATAGCACCGCTCCCCTGGTTTGACTCAGCTGAAGTTATAAAAGCGTACAGAGTCATCAAGAGCGAGGGCGCCTACTCTAAGGAATTCCTAAGCTATTGTCTTCACAAGCATTGGACGGCTTGAGACTCAACATCGTATGCAAGATCTTTTCTGCGATATTGTGTGAACGCCTGCAACCTTCTATCAACAGCCTGATTGGCCCCTATCAGTGCGGTTTCAAGCCAGGAAAGTCCATCATCGATCACATCTTCACACTTTGACAGATCCTGGACAAACCCCAAGAAGTCCAAGTTGATACATTGAGATGATCTCGTTATCGATTTGAAGTCCGCAGAGCATCTATAGAGAAGAGCTATATAGAGGCACGTCTTGTTTGAACATCCCTGCCAAACTAGTCTGTCTGAGCAGGATGACGATGAAGGGCACTCGCTGCTCCATCAAGGCCAGTTATGAAATCACCGAGACCTTTGATGTCAAAAAAGGCTTTAGACAAGGTGACGCGCTGTCATGTGACTTCTTTAATATTGTACTTGAACGGGTTGTGGGGAACTCACAAGCCAACACCAAAGGCACAATCTAAATCTATCAAAAGTCAATACAACTGCTTATATACGCCGACGATACTGACAAAATTGGAAGAACTCAGCGGGCTTTAACCGATACGTTTGCAAGCATTAAAGCAGAAGCGAGGCAAAACCAAGTATATCCTGTCAAGCCAACAAGAAGGGACAATCAACACCCACGAATTGGACAGAACTTCACAGAGGGCAGCTACAACTTCGAGGTAGTAAGGGACTTTATCTACCTTGGTTCTGCTATAAACTCTGAGAACGACATCAGTGCAGATATCAAACGAAGAATAACTCTTGCCAACTGCTCTTTTTTTTGGACTAATAAGGCAATTCAACAGTAAGGCCGGCACGAGTAAGATAATTTTGGCGCCAAAAATTGATAACGATTTTTTATAGAGGGGTCAAAAACAAGCATTTTTATTTACTATGGGAGGGGGGGATCTATCTCGCCCCGTTTAGGAGGTAGGGGCAATTTTAGAAAAAAATGACTTAAAATGCAAACAAAAACATATTAAAAAACAACGGTAACACTTACAATGGAGTACTATACCGGTTTTGAAAGCCAGAAACCTGTTCTTTAATCCTAAATTTAAATTAAATTTGTTATGTCAATGTTTTTTGAAAAATTCGCATTCAAACTCAAAATTTTGATAAACCCCCCTCCCATAGTAAAAAATGCTTGTTTTTGACCCTTCTACAAAAAACCGTTATCAATTTTTGGCGCCAAAGTTATCGTACTCTACCCGTAAGGCCCTATCTTGAACAACTGTATATAAGACCCTGATCATCCGAGTCCTACTTTAGGCACTGAAACATGGGCTTCATTGAAGATATCCTAAGATATCCCTGGCCGCTTCGAGAGAAAAATGTTTCGTAAGATATTCGGTCCCGTTTGCGTTGACGGGTTTTGGAGGAGACGATTTAACGGCGAAGTATACGAGCTGCACAGCGACATCGACCTAGTCAAAAAAAACTGCGTATTGGACGTCTGCGGTGGCTAGGACATGTAGAGCGAATGGACACCAACGTTCCGGCCCACAGAGTGTTCGAATCAAACCCCGAGGGACGACGCAGTATTGGACCTCCTCGCCGTAGGTGGCGCGCATAAGTTCAAGAAGATCTCGACCAACTTGGAGTGTGCAACTGGAGGTAATTAGCTGTTTTTTTTTTTTTTTTTTGGATTGCGCCAGGGATATGTAATCTTCATAGATACTAATAGCCCGAGTGCTACTAGCATGCACGATTCGCAAACCTGAGTAATCGATGCCAGGAATACGCCTACGTACTAAACACACACCCTACATACTTCAACCACTCTCCCCGCGGGACTGCCGTTAGGTATTACTTCGCGGGGCTGGTTAGCAATTTATGCTATGCTTCTTGTGTCAGCTTCTTCCGCTGCTTCAGCTGCTCTTCTTAGCTTTTCTATTCTCTGCAGTTCTCTTTGTAGAGTTGTTACGAAGGAACATATTGCCATCCAATTCTCTGCCGACCGTAACATATGGTCGAGGAGTAATGACGGACTTGGCAGAGTAATTCTCCATGCCGTGAAACGTGTGCAGTAAAACACTGCGTGCTCCGTATCTTCCCTCTTCACCTGGGCATTCCTGGCAGGATGGTGAGTTGTCGTGTCCAAATCGGTGTAGATATTTGCGGTAGCCACCGTGGCCAGACTGGAACTGCGTTAGATGGTAGTTGTAGTCTCCATGCTTTCGACTTATCCAGTCTTAGATTTTCGGTATAACTTTAGATGTCCATCTGCCTTTTGTTGTATTAGCCCAACGAGCTTGCCACATAGCTACTGACGCTGCCCTTTCTTCAATTTTTATCGCTTTGATACCAGTGGCGTTGTGATGACTCAATGTTCTTCTGTTATATATCCTCAGCCTTTCATCTGCGAGAATATCGATGGGGACCATTCCAGCTATGACAAATGCAGCTTCGTCAGAGATGGTTCGAAAGCCGCTGATTGTCCGTAGCGCACAGAGCCTGTATGATGACGATAGTCTCCTTTTGCTCTCCTTCGTTCTCAGTGCCTCCGCCCAGACTAGGCGGCATATAGCAGAACCGAGGTGATAACTCTAGAGAGTAGAATCCTTCTAGCGAGAGAGCTCCCTGCATTTGCGATGCTTTTTTGATAACAAAATCAACATGCGTTTTAATCCGTAGCTTGTTGTCCAGCATTACTTCAAGGTATTTAACCGCCTCTTTCGACCTGATGGTTTGGTTACCAACCTGAAAGTTGGCAAATTCGACGGTTTTCCGGCTGGTTATAAGAACAGCTTCTGTTTTATGGTTAGCTAGTTCTAGTCCGGTGGATATTAGCCAATCTTTTATCCGGGCAATTGCTTCATTTGTAGCTGATTCTACTGCATGGATATGTTTAGCTACTGTCACGACTGCAATGTCGTAGACGAATCCAATTATCGTTACTCCCCCAGGTAGCGTTAATCGTAGGACTCCGTCGTACATGATGTTCCACAATAGTGGCCCTAAAACCGATCCCTGTGGAACTCCCGCAGTTACGTTGTAGTATTTTACCCCTTCATCGGTATTGTACCTCAGCTTCCTGTTGTTAAAGTAGTTCGTCACTATCCGTAGCAGGTAATATGGCGTATCCATCCTGGCAAGTGACCTTCTGATAAACGACCAGTCCGTAGAGTTAAATGTGTTTTTAACGTCCAGCGTTACTACTGCACAATACTCCTTTATGCCATAGAGCCATCTTTCGCCTTCGATGGCACCTTTGACGATATCAACTACCGCTCTTATGACATCAACAGTAGATCGTGCTCTTCTGAAGCCAAATTGGTGATCTGAGAGAGCTCCTTTCTCTTCTGCTACTGCGAGTAATCTATTATAGATTATCTTCTCGAAGATCTTTCCCATGGTGTCCAATAGGCATATTGGACGATAGGATGATGGTTCTCCTGGAGGTTTCTTTCCTTTTGGCAGTAGGACCAAATGCTGCGTCTTCCATTTTTCGGGAAAGGTTCCTTCTTCAAGACACTTCTGCATTGTTGATATGAAGAGGTCTGGTCTTTTTTTACAGCTGCCTTCACTGCCTTATTCGGGATGCCGTCGGGTCCCGGCGCCTTGTTGTCACCTATCTTGCTGCATGCCCTTTGCAGCTCCTCGTGAATAATTAAAGGAATATCTCCTGGATTGACTTCTCGTATAATATTGCACATAGTAGCAGGCCTTTGAGGGAAGACATGCTCTACTATGGATCTCAGCATTATCGGATATGTTATTTGTATAGCCCTTCAATTTCGTCATCACCATTCTGAATGCCAAGCCCCATGGGTTAATGTCGGCTTCTTGACAGAGACGTTTAAAGCATCCAGTTTTGCTTTCCTTGATGGCTCTATTTAAGTTACGCCTCGCTAGTCTAAGGGTGTCCAGGCATTGTTGGAAATCCGCCCTCCTTCTTGATCGTTGGACTTTGCGCCGGGCTTGTAGACATTTTGCCCGAAGTTCGCCTATTCCCTCGTTCCACCAGTAACACGGTGATGCCTTCCTGGTGTTTCTTCTCCTAGACATTGATGCGTCGCACGCTGTGGTGATGGTGCCTGTGAGGTGGTGCGCGAGGGTCTCCGCTGTTCTGCTTGGAGTTTGATCACAGTTCAACATCTCTTCGAATGCATCCTTATCAAAAGATCTGTCGTTCCACTTTGGTCAGTAAGTTTTGAGAGCTGGACTGGTTTTTTCCCCTTTATTTCCAGTATTATCACCTGATGGTCGCTGTGTGAATATTCCTCACTGACCCTTCACTTTATGTTTTTCAGGATGGAGTTGCTCGCAAAGGTGATGTCAATGATGGAGCCTACTCCAGCCTTCCGGTAAGTATTTGCCCGGCCCTTATTAGCAATGCCTATCGCTAGGGGAGCGAATGTTTCGAATAAGGCCTGTCCTCTGGTGTTGGTGAGCCTGCTGCCCCATTCTGTGGCCCACGCGTTGAAGTCTCCTCCCATAACCACTGAGGCTCTCTGGAGTGCATCCGCGGTGGTAATTAGCTGAAGACCGACCTAAATTGAGAGGCTTGTTGTTTGAGGCCCAGGTTCACCCCGAATTGTAGAGCATTTCAACGTTCACTTCCCCACAAGATTAGGATAGCAGCAGCAAAAAAAAATAATAAGCATTTGGCGCAACAGCTCTTTAAGTGCAAGGGCCTGGCTTCTCGCAACCATTCATGCTGTGTGCGTCATATTTTTCACACGAATGGAAGGGATCTACAGTTTAGTTCCGAATCCGAACGGCGATTTGAGAAGCTTTTTCGAGACAATAATACTCTCGGATGCTTGTCAGACGCTCGCGAGAGGTGGGACCGTGAAAAAACTTTTTGGCGTTTTTTGGGATTCGAACTTAGAACCTCATGCGTAGTGATCCGACACACTAACCACTTACGCCAAGACCGGCGTCCACTAGCAGCAGCAATCTGCTTTAGGTGGACTAGGTGGCCAAACTACAACAAAAACAACCGACTCTCTAAAGAGAACGCGTTAAGACATAGCCAGAATAACAGCGGTCACCACGAAGGCAGTTTCTTCATATTTTGCTACAAGATTGATAAATTGATGTGAATGACATCAGATGGACCGAATAGAAATGATGTGAATTATATTGCAGCGACAAAATGACAAAACAATTCTCTCCTGTTATTTGGACGCCACCCCTGGAGTTTTTCTGAAACCTAACATTACTTGAGTTTCAAACCACCACACCAATTTTTCTTTTTCCGTCTGACCTTTACAACTTACTTGAAATGAGTTAATGGCGCTTGCCGCGAGCTAAGTGAACCACATTTCTCAAACTTAAAATACGAAAATGCTGTAATGGGTTACTTTGGGAATAAATCTGGTTCAGAACAATGATGTTTCCTTTTTCTTTTGTAAGGGCTCAACACTTAAAAATGTGTTCATTAAAGTTCAAACACACAGTGCTGGAGCGAAAGGAGATGGTATAAGGTAAAGCGTTTCGGAAGGAAACTCTAATTCTTCAGAGCAATTTTCTGCAGAAAAAAATGTTTAAACAATAGAAAATGGAGGTGTATCTTCCATAACAAGATATTTATCTATAGATTATCTCTCTTTCAAAGGTTTTTGCTAAGCTAACAGCTGCAGCAGTCCTTTTCCTGACCACACTTCTGCCAAATATAAAAGAGGAATCTCGTGTGAGGAGCCAAAACTTAATTGAATTTCTTCGAAGCAGCATCTTTCTGGTTTCACCTAAAGAATTGATTAGTGTGCTTGATTTAATCATCTCATGCAAGGAAGTTGATTCAAAATAATCCTTATTGTCCTACCAAACAGAAATCCGCAAAGCATTCCCAACTGCACATGTTGTACCCAGTAAAGTTCACCAGCTTATGTTGGAAGCAAGACAATATTAAAGGATAATCCCTCAATTTGAAATCCTTATTCTTAGATAATACACCTCCTACCTATGGATATACAAATATTTTCAAACAACACATTCTCCTTCCACATAGACACAGGTACATATTTATCATACGTCCCTTGTATCCACTTTGCATTTAGCCAGGACTCACATGCGGCACATGAAATCTAAGCAAACAGAAAGCCCTATTTTTTCGGGAACGTTTAGGCTTGTTCAAACAGCTCAGTATTCCTTGAAAAGGACGCTCCATCAAAGAAGGCACGTTTCAATGGCTTTGCACACACACAAATGAATACAACTACAACAGGCTGGGAAGTAAGATTGATTTCTTTCTCCTTCCCCTCGTGCATTGATGGTTGAATTTCATCCCTCCTGCCTTGTTGAGAGGGTGTCCTGTCCTTTTTATCGGAAGCAATTCTCTCGCCATTACCAGTTTTTATAACACCACCCGTACAAGGACAGCCGGATGAATTTTTAAGCCAAAGTGTTGCTATCCACATCCTTTTCCGTTTGTAAAATTGAAAACATCTGCCCAAATTGGGGCCCAAATGAATTTATTTTTCCCCTTTAGTCCTTTTTCTTCCTTCTGCATAACAGGAGCTGGAGGATAGTCCATCAATTTACTTCACACCCAACCCACCCACTCACCCTGCTGATAGATTGCTAAATATTTTGATTGAATTTCATCACAAACACCAGTGATTCTTATATGTTAAGGACATGCGTTCATCCATATCCCTCAACACACACACATACATATATATTCAAACAGTACCTTCCTCATATGACAAAACATTTTTATGTACCTGGGGGGTGGGCGGTGGTACGTATAAGTATATTCCGGGGGTCGCCCTCTTGTTCGGCTCAAGGTGAAGGATTGCTGTTTGCCGAAAGGATTCACACACTTTATAGGGATAATAATTTGATACGTGAAAAGTTTTGAGATATGAGCGGGAATACTTGCTGTGTGCGCGTGTGTTTGCCATATATTCTTTCGTGTTGATATTTGCTGCGATGTCCATGACCCATGTCAGTGCAGGATAACAACAGAGAAGGAGTGAAATTTTGACAGCCGAAGGATGGGACGTGTTCGGTTTTAAGATTCAAGTCAGGTTTTATTTGCCACGCTCTTGATATGTAATCACACGCAAACGGATGCGGGGCACCGCGTACTCTAGTTGAACACTTTTCCTTTTGTTGGATGATTTGCGTGTTTCCTCTTGTGAAGATGAATTGGTGATGTTGGCGGTAGTGGTTTCGACGGTGGCGATAGTCGGGGAAAGGAAATTGAAAATTTTGTAACAATTTTTAGTTGAAGAATGCCCGAGGAAAGGCGGTGGGACTGGAAAAGTTTTCAGATGAGTGAGTGCTTTATTGGATTATATGATTGGATAAGTGGGTTGCTTTCTACCGTGCAAACCCCATACACACCTTCAGAATCGTACTCCGGGAGAAGATTAGCCATGTTGAAGGAAATTATTTAAATTGATTTGCCAATTGGTTGTGAAGGCGGTCTATTTTGCTGAGGAAGTCTTTCGGAATGTCTTATGCGGCGTTTAGAGTCATTTGTAAATCAATCACCTTCGAAAATTAATGGTTGAAGTTATATTCCGGCAACCTTTAAGATCCACTGTTTGGGTACAAAGATATGCAGACGACATTGTCATCAGCGTTAGTGACAAATTCGAGGACACCATTTCATGCAATGTGGCATCAATTTAACTTCCGATTGGTGCAGGACCAAGAGACTTACCATCAATCCCGGAAAACCTATACTTGTGCCCTTTTCCAGAAAAAGGTATCACATTCTAAAACAAATTACACTGGAAAACGTTCCAATCGACATATCAAAGGAATTTAATTACGTAGGTGTTATTCTTGGCATAACGCTCACCTGGAACTCACACCTGAACAAGGTTACCGAGAAAGCGACAAGAGCAATGTTTATGTGCCAACGCCTATACAATAAAACTTGGAGACTAAAACTCAAGATAATATACAGGACGTCCCCTGCCGTTAGCAAACCCATGGCCACTTATGCACCACTGGCTTGGTAGCCAAAAACCTTACAGGTCAAGACTCAGGAACAATTGAATAAAATTTATCGTCCAGCCTGTTTGGGTGTCACAGGAACAATGAAAACGTGGGAGCAATGCTTATCCTCACACAACTACACTTATCAGTATAAAAAGAAGCTATGCTAAATGCTCTTGGGATGCCCAATATTTCAGACTCTCAAACTTTGTACACAGATGGTTCCAAATGGGTTTATGGACCCACGTTCCAACGTACAGCGACACTTGGGAAGTCACCAACCGTATTCCACGTGGAAGTCCATGCGATCGAACACTGTGTAAGAGTACTAGTAGCCCGGGCTACTAGCATGCACGATTCGCAAGCCCGAATAATCGATGCCAGGAATTCGCCTACGTACTAATCCACACCCTGCACACATCTACCACTCTCCCCGTGGGATTGCCGTAAGGTATTACTTCGCGGAGCTGGTTAGCAATTAATGCTATGCTTCTTGTATTGCTGCTTCAGCTCTCCTTGCTCACTCGATTATTCGGAGCTCTTTCTGCACATTGGTTATAAGGGTACAAATTTCCAGCCAATTCTCCTCTGACCGCAGCATTTGGTCTATAAGTAATGGCAGGCAGGCAGGTTATTTCTCCATTCCGTAAAACGATTGCAATGGAATATTGCATGCTCTGTATCTTCCTCCTGGTCTGGATAATGTGGACAGAGGGGTGAGTTATCATGTCCAAATCTGTGTAAATATTTGCGATAGCCGCCGTGACCCGATAGGAACTGCATACGGTGGTAGTTGCAGTCCCCAAACACTCGTTTCGTCCAGACCTCAATGATGGGGATCAGCTTGTAGGTCCACCTACCTTTTGTACTGTTATCCCACCTGACTTGCTACATAGCTAGTGATGTGGCCTTCTCCTCCGCCTTTATCCTCTTGACGATATCTGCTGACAATACCTCTTGATGACTCGAGGTTCTCCTTTCGTAGATCCTTACCATCTCATTTGCGAGGATGTCGATGGGGATCATTCCGGCTATGACACAGGCTACTTTATCCGATATTGTTCGGAAATCGCTGATTGTTCTTATCGCGCATAGCCTGTATGTTGACGATAGTTTTTTCCGTGATTTTATAATGCCCCCGCCCAAACCGGTGCAGCGTATAGGAGAACTGAGCTAACCACTCTGGATAGTAGAATCCGTCTAGCATATCCAGGGCCACCGATGTTTGGCAGTATTCGAGAAAGGGCTGCATGCAGTAGTGAAGCCTTCTTGCTCGGGTATTACACGTGTGACCACGGCGATGTCGTCAGCGAACCCGATTATCTTAATTCCTTGTGGAAGTGCTAGTCGCAGGACTCCGTCGTACATGATATTCCATAAGAGAGGGCCTAGTACCTCCTGCCGTGACGTTGTAGTACTTTTACTTTACTTCGGTTTGGTACCTCAACTTTCTGTTGGTGAAGTAGCTTGTTACTATCCTCAATAGGTATTATGGAGTATCCATTCTGGCTAGCGATCTCCTTATGAACGACCAATTTGCCGAATTAAAGGAGTTTTTGTTGTCCAGAGTCACTACTGCACAGTATTTCTTTCTTCCCCCTCGCCATCTTTCTTCTTGGATCGCTCCAGTTGCTGTGTCAGCTACCGCTTTTATGGCATAAACGGTAGAACGCGATTTTCTAAATCCGAACTGATGGTCTGACAGTGCTCTTTTCTCTTCTGCTACCGCGAGCAGTCTGTTGTATATTATTCGTTCAAGTATCTTTCCCAAAGTGTCGAGTAAACCTATTGGGCGATATGACGATGGTTCTCCAGGTGGTTTGTTTCCTTTTGGTAGCAGTACTAGATGTTGAAGCTTCCATGGCCCAGGAAAAACTCCTTCTTCCATACACTTTTGCATAGTGGCTATAAAAATGTCCGGCCTCTTTTGGACAGCCACTTTCACTGCCTTATTGGGGATGCCATCTGGTCCAGGTGCTTTGTTGCTTCCTATCTTCCTGCATGCTTCGAATAGCTCCTCCCGTGTGAAAGCAGGGATGTGCTCTGCATTGGTCTCTCTGATTATATTACACAGAGTAGATGGTCTATGGGGGAATAGGTGCTCTATTATGGATCTTAACATAGCTGGGCAAGTTATTTGTGGGGACCTATGACCTTTCAGCTTTGTCATCACCATCCTGTACGCCATACTTCAAGGGTTTATGTCTGCTTCATTACAAAGTCGTTTAAAACATATTGTTTTACTCTCTTTGATCGCCTTTTTTAAGTCGCGTCTCGCCAGTTTAAATGTGTCTAGACGCTCCTGAAAATCGACCCTTCCACTCGATCGTTGGACTCTGTGTCGGGTTTGTAGACACCTTGCCCTAAGCGTTTTTATCTCCTCGGTCCACCAGTAGCATGGTGCACCTCTACTACTAACTGTTCGTCTGGACATTGCTGCATCGCAGGCTGTTGTGATAGTGTGGGTGAGCTGGAGCGAGAGAGTTTCCGCAGTTCCGCTGTGAGTTATGGTATCGGTGCTCATCATTTCCTCGAAGGTGTCTTTGTCCTTCCATTTTGGGCCTGTTAATTTAGGGCGTTGGAAGATTGGATGAGTTTCCTTAATATCAATTAATATCGCCTGGTGGTCGCTATGTGTATATTCCTTGCTAAGCTGCCATTTGGTGTTTTGCAGGAGAGAGTTGCTAACGAAGGTTATGTCGATGATTGACGTCATACCTGCTTTGCGATATGTGTTTGCACGCCCCCTGTTTGCGAGCACTATTTCTAGTGGCGCAAAGGTTTCCAGTAGCATACGCCCTCTGGCATTGGTGAGTCTGCTACCCCACTCTGTTGCCCATGCATTGAAGTCACCGCCTATGACTACTGGAGCTCTACCGCGTGCATCGGCCATAAGGTTGTATAGCATTGTCTGGTATTCACTCGTCGAGCATAGCAGCTGTAGAAGTTAATACCGTTTATTTTTGCCCGTACAAAGCAATCTACTTGTTCATGAGTTTCTTGGAAGGCATGTCTTCCACATATCCATATTGCAGCTTGCTTAGTTTTGTCACCAATCCAAATGTTGCTGTCGAGGTTTTTTTAGGGTTCGCTAATCAACACGATGTCCGCTCCCTTGTCCTTAGCCGTTTGTGTCAGGAGGTCCTGAGCTGTCTTACAGTGGTTCAGATTAATCTGTATTATCTTCATGATGTTTTGCTCGTGATGGCTCTCCTGAAGACCGAGCATTTGTTGCTACCGGCCACGTGTTTTGCATCTTCTGAGTGATCCTTTCTACAGAACATGCATGATGGCTCCTTCTCACAATTCTTTGCAATGTGACCTTCTGTTCCACATTTTCTGCACAGCTTCGAGCGGCCCTCTCCGTTTTTACATTGTCCGGCTAGGTGACCAAACTCCAGATACTTGAAACATTTTTTAAGCAGGATCCGTTCGCGGATGTGACAGTTAACCCAGCCGATTTTTATTCTTCCGGCTTCTAAGAGCTTTCTTACATCTTCCGCGGGAAGGCTGATCGTTGCTGTTTGCATTCCTCCGTACGCCTTTCGCAGGGATAAGATGTCTGTTGTTAAAACTTTCACTCCAAATTGCTTGTGTATGGTATCGATTATGTCATCCATTGTAGTGACCTCATCGATGTCCTTGACCTCTAGCGTAGTACGGTGCGTGAGTGACCTTACAGTCGCTTGATCCGCTAAAGCTGCGCTGATAACTCCTTTAAACTCAGTGGTATTGGTTCCCGTCTCCTTGAGTTGTATTAGAAGGTCTCCCTTCTGTGTCCTCCTGATTCTAGAGACCGCCCTTCCAACTGCTTCCAGTTTGGGATCTGCCTTTACCTTGCGTAGTATCTCTGCGTAAGGAGGAGTCCCCGTTGCTTTAATGACGATAGCGTCAGGTTTAGCTTTTGTGGCCTCTTGCTGCTTCTTTTTTGTGAGCTTCTTGGTGGTGGCATTTAACCATTCGTTGTCTCCTATCGCCCGTTGCTTGCTTGTGTTTGCGTTTGCCTGCTTATCTGTGGCTACTGGGGTCTCAGCGCTAGCTGCGGCATCCTTTTGCTTGGTGTTTGCCAAAGATGGATGTTTCTGTTTCCGCTTTGGCTCCGGACGTTTACTGCCTATAGCACCATTTGACGGATCTATCTCCTTCCGCTTTGGCTCCGGGGGTTTGCTGTCGACCACACCATTTGATGTGTATTTCTGCTTCCGCTTTGGCTCCGAGGGTTCGCTGGCTGCAACCTGCCTTCGCTTCGGTTCTAAAGTTGACTTTAGCCAGGGCGAAGTTTGTGAAAAGTTTTTCTGACGAATCACCTCTTTTGCTTTCTCGTCGTGCAACTGAATCGCCGAGAGCTCATAGAGAGCTCTGATGCTTTCAATGGCATCTCGCATCGCTTGGTGAATCGAGCGCCTTTTTCCATCTTCCAGCATTTCTACCAGCCCTCTAATTTGCTCACCTAGCTTGTGGAAATCAGATTGCTGGGCAGATGGTTCGACTGTCACGTTTCTTACTGCGGGTGACTCGTGTCGTTCCGTGCTTCTTTGTGCTGTTGCTACTTGGCCAACTGGTGACCTCAGCATCCTTGAGCCCCCTTAAAGGGATTTTCCTCGTTCTCGACTGTTTTTTCTCCTGTGTTTTTGTTTGTTTTGTTTGTAATCATTTCTATTAAGTCCCCACTCAAAGCCGCTATCAATGCCCGAATGTGTAGTCACCCAAGAATCCCATGGTTATCTGTGCAAGCAGGGAGGCCATGCGATGGTTGCCACAACCCCTTATGAGGTATTGTGTCAGAGCCGGATCGGTGCTAAGCAGGAATGTTACTTCTGCACCTACACCACCAACTTAATGGTGACGAAACATTGAACGTACTTTGAGGCATGCCAAGGTTTTACGGGACGGGGGCGCTTGTAGCATTAGCCTGAAAGCCATTTCAACCATATTTCACTCCAACTTACTCAGGTAACAGAATACTACAAACGTCAGCCCTCATAGCTCTCATTCCAATTCGTTACCCAGTATGCCACAATTAAGACCTTACTGGGCTCGGTCTTAATGTTTCTTTTTATTTTGTATGGGACTGTCTCAAACTACTCGAAGATCTGTCATCAAAAACAACGTCATTGTGCCCTGGATACCAGCACACGAAGGCTTCGAGGGCAAAACAGGCGAACTGCCTAGCGAAGAGAGGCACCAGATGCTCACTAGTTGGTCCTGAACCCTATTTTGAAGTTACACGGAGTAATACAAACCTCAGAATAGAACAAAACAAAAGCTGATTGTCATGCAGAGTACTGGGCCAAATATAAGGGCCTAAGACATGCAAAAAGGTTAATTTACCTCAACCGTTGTAAGGCTAAGAAGCTAGTTGAGTTCAGCAAAACAGACTTAGAGAGACGTCAGAACAAATTCTTTGTGAATGCCCCATGGCCGCAAGGAAAAGAGTTCTCTACCTCAGGCGGGCTTTACTGAGCAAGGAGCTTTGCTAGAGTTTATCAAGAGCCTTAACTCAGTTCTCGGCTAAACACCGGGCTGGCACAATCGATCTTATAGGTCGCAGTGCGTACAAGGCCCTAGTATAGTAAGTATAGTATAGTATGAATCTCAGCTTGAAAGCTTGCTGGTGATTCCTAAGTGCTAGGACCAACGATCCCAGCTCTAGGATTACTATCTTCCAACTTGGAACCATCTAGGTATCTGATTTCACAATTTGGTAACATCAATACCTTCATTCGTGATGGTCACCCATAGCAACCTCGAACCTCCTAGAGAACCGAAATCTCTTGAGCTTGGCATCTATATAATATTAATTTGGCGCAACAGCTCATTAAGTGCCTAGGCCTAGTTTCTCGCAACCACTCGTGTTGTGCGCGCTTTATTTTTCGCACGAATGGAGCATGGCATCTGGTATCTTCAAAATTGTGTTGCTCTGAATGTATTCTAGGTTCATTGGTCCGATAATGGCGCTATACAACCACTAAATCACCTTGGGTTTCAGTCTCCAAGTTTTGCCGTAAGGACGTGGCAAGTCGTATTGTTTGTAACTTTATCTACGTGTAGGTGCAAGTTCCACGTAAGCGTGGAGATACTTCGTTTCTGTGGGCAGCTCAGTGAGGATATTTTCCATTCAGATTAGTTCAGAATTTAACTTAAAATGTAGGATTTTCTCCGAATGGTAATCCTGCAATCAACTGCTGTCATTGGAGTTAAATATTCTCCTTAAAAAGATTCAATGGCCTTAAAGAAACTCTAAAATGAAAAAAACCATTGCAAGACGTCAGGAACAAATAGAAAAACAAAACTCTTGAGTGATTCTAATCCGCCTAATTTGGTTTGATGATTCTTAATCGGCTTTGCGTCACTCTACCTCGAATGTATAATGACCACCATAACTCTCTGCATTCATGATTCACCTGATACATACTTATCACATTTGCGTACACAATCCAAACAAAGGACTTCAAGTTGTATCTCAAGATTTGCACTGTGATGCCAATTGTCAGTTAAATGGTTAATATTGTATCTATCTACATACGTGTGTCATGTTACGCTTTGAACGTTCAAATGGACAGCTTAACGCAAATGTTGATAATGACTTGAGGTGTATCTACTAGACCCTCTATTGAGATATGCAAATACTAATTCCCAATGTTGACGAGCATTGACGTAATAAAATTTTAACTAGCCAAAATTGGGTCAAATTGTCCTCTCAAGCAAGTAAAATCGTAGATTAGTTGTGTATGCCAACATTTAGATTAAGAACTTTGGTATTGTTCTCAATGATATCAAATGCACACTTAAGGGCTCTAAGTCGTGTAATATTTGCACTCTGCATAATGGTCTTTGAAAATACCTTAACTGAGATTGAGTTACCTAAGAACTACGTCAGTATTGTGCTGTGCAGTTCCGGACTTAAAGGAAATTGCTTAGTCCTAGCATGCATGACGTGGATTTACTGCAAAAGATACATTGCTTAAGATGCTACCATCTGTTCATTCCATAAGAACAGGTGACGCAATAAGCTGTATCGTAGCTAAGAAATTTATTTAAACCAAGACTCAGTAACGGAGATACACTGGCAGTCAATTTGGAACAGCATTTCCTTATTTCAGCGAAAAACAAATCGCCGATGTAGATGTCGAAAAGCAAGAGAGCTAACACTGACCTCTGCGGCACGCAGTTATTGAGTTTCCTAGGCTTACTGGAAAATTCGCTCAGAAAAACTTGAAAAGTCCGCTTGGAGAACAAATTGTTTAAAAGGGTTGAAACTTTAATGCAGTTGATGACCTTGAGCAAAATATATAGCAGACCATAGCTCCATACCGTACCAAATCCGGCTTGTTCTATAAGGATGCGCGTATTGATGGTCGGCCCCATGCGATTATACAGCAGTCTTTAGAAGTATGTTACACACGCTGAGCAAAGCAATCGGTCGGTAGCTATCAGCTTTGCCCCACCATTTGCGGGGTTTCAGTAATACTAACATTTTCTTAGCTTAAAAGCAGATGGTAGGTGACCAGTTTCAAGAATGTTGCTGGAAAAACGTCCAAGCCAATTTCTAGTGTTTACTCCGCAATTCTTTAGGAACTCTGAATCCGTATAGACCTGCTGCTTTACTATTTTTAAGAAGATCCAGAGCTGCTTCCACTTCGCCTAGTGAGAACGGTTTAAATAAGTCTTGGCATGGAGCTGGTGGAGTTTTTTGTTCCCTTAAGGTTTTGTCCAATTTATATAAGAGTATATCCACTATTCGGTTGGCAATAAGTTTGGGATCTATATTTGGCTTGGCGAGCTGTAAGGAGAAGACACCAAGCCTCGGTACTAGTGTGAGTAAAATTCAATCAATAAGTGATCGATCTCCATTTCTCCAATCTAGCTTTATAAAGAGGATCTAGAAGTTCTGTTACAACATTGTTACCGGCAATTTCTGTGACTTATTTGTAAAGCGTGTCACTTTCTTTGCTGGACCCTGGAATATATCATCTTCGGTATCCTAAAACCGACTACTTTGCCCCATATCGCGTACTCGGAATCATTTTCCGCATGTGATTCTTAGAGTAGAGCAGCATCCACTTTTTTGTCGATGAGCAAGTACGTGGGCGCATTTAGACCTGCTAAGCCCCCCTATATTCAATGGGCAGATACGAACTGAAGGTTCGATATCTTTAGTCAGGTGGTGCTGAGAAGTACTGACTGGTTGGCTGTGTGTAACCATTTCGTTGGTATTGCTTTGCTTAATTTTGGTTAATTTTTGGTTAACTATGAAAGCCAGGCGTTGATGGAGGTCCTATTTAGAAAGTTTGATGGACTCCTTGTTGATTGTTCATTTTGCGTTACCCAGGGAGCTCCCAGAATGTAGGAGCAGACGAAACAAGTTTTCCAAATAGAATAGAGTGACGGGTCATAGAATTATAGGCAATGAAATGCACCTGCGAATGAGGTTTCATACACTCTTCCTATAAGTCCGGAACCAATAATTGGTGTAACTTACTTACTTAGGTGGCGCTACACTCCGGGGTGGACCTAACCTCAACCAATAAACCTCTCCAGCCAGCCCGATTACGAACCAGCTGCCTCCTGTTCCACGCGCCAAGTTGGTTAAGGTCCCCCTCCACTTGTTCGCGTCACCTACCACGACGTCGTTTATACTGCGTGGTCCATCCAGGGCGGATTCGAAGACTTTCTTAGCGGGAACGTTGGAATCCATCCGCTCTAAATGACCCAGCCATCTGAGTCGCTGTATGTGAATGCTTCGATATCATTGTATAGGCCATACAGTTCAGCAGTGTACCTTCTCCACCACCCGCCGTCTTTGCAGACGGGACAACAGATTAATCGAAGAGCTTTTCTCTCAAAGTAACCAAGGGCATTCTCATCCGATTTTGACAAAGTTCACACCTCTGCATCATACAGCAGGACTGGGATGATTGGTGTTTTATAAAGAGTTACCTTAGTAGTTTGAGATAAGTCTTTGTTACTTAATTGCCTTCTTAGCCCATAGAAACACCGATTGGTAAGAGTGATTCTTCGTTTGATCTCCGCACTGGTGTCATTTGTGGAGCTCGCCGTAGAGCCTAGTTAGGTAAAGTCCTTTACTACCTCAGGGTTATATCTGTCTATTGTGGCGTTCTATCCAGCTACAATTTACAATAATTGGTGTTGGTTTGCCAGAAAATCTCTTCTGGTTCGACTATCAAATATGGTGTCATACACAGCAAAAGATGACGTGTTTTGAATTCTTACAAGACGACCAATTGTCTTATCAAAAGACCTGATAAAACACTGCAAAACTCGTTCTCAATCTAAGTAGCAAGAACTGCGGAAGTATGGTTGGGCTAATCATAGGACACACTTCCTCTGCCAGTATCCCGCCTTTGCTAGGATGAGACATTGCATCTTGGATCTCGATGTCATAGGAATGGGCAATCACTCTACCACAAGGAATTCACGCTAGCGGCCTTTTTGACGTGGAAGGAGCCTTTAACATTGTGAAACCCGATTCGATAAGACTATCACTAGACCAATTCAGCGTAGATTCCACACTTTCAGACTAGATAGAATGTACGTTTAAGTCGAAACAACTCAACTCAGAGCTAGGTGACACCCAAGTAAATGCACTGGCCTCTAGAAAAACCGCTAAAGAGGGGGTTTTATCTCCTTTACTATGGACTCTAGTCGTAAAAGGGATCTTATTAAAATAAGGACACAGCGAAGTAATAGTTGTTGATTTGGGTTTCCCTTCTTAAAAAAAGAAATTAGTTGTTGCATATGCCGATGACATCGTCCTACTATGGAGACCCTCCATAGATTGGCGAAAAGTTGTAGACTGAACGTCAACCCAGCGAAAACAGAGGTGGTCCTTTTCACCAACAAAAGAAAAATCTCAACATTCGGACCCATATGACTCTATGGCATTCGACTTCAAGTCTCGGATAAAGCACGTTATATAGGGTGCATACTTGACCGCAGACTGGGCTGAAGAGATAATACAACAGAAAGAATAAAGAAAGCGTACATTGCGTTCCATGGATGCAGTCGAATTTTTTGGAAAAAAATGAAGACCCAACATGCCATCATTCACTGTACGTATACAGCCATAGTCAGACCCATTCTAACATATGCGTGCATTGTCTGGTGGCCAATAACAGAGAAAGTCATGTATCTCAAGGAACTGACAAAAACCAGAGACTTACTTGCATAGCACCCACTGGAGCGATTAGAACTAACCCTATTCCACTAGACTTATACTGTAAGAAATCAACCGCGATGAGTGCTTTGTGTCTAAAAGAATCCAGTTTTGGATAAAAGGCCACATGGGCCACCATACTATTGCAAAACCGGCTCACCTAGCCGCCACCACAGACTATCTTCCGCCATCCCCGACTTCAGCGTGAACATCAGAGTGGTCATCCCATCAACGAAACACCGCGCACACGGTGGGGCCATCAACCCGCATAATGTATTTCAGTATTCACCGACGGATCCAAAGCAAACGTGGATTCGGGTATTTACTCAGCAGAACCCGATATTGCAATATCACTAAGGCTTCCGAACCACGAAAGTCTATTACAAGCGGGAGTCCTAGCGATGGCAGAGGTGGCACAAGAACTATCCACGAAGCTTGTTAGTAGAAAAGAGATTGACATTTGCATAGATAGTCAAGCTGCTATAAAAGCCATCTCATCCGCCGCAAACAAATCGAAGCTAATAAAACGCTGCCACGAGGAGCCTAAAACACTTATCGGTAGCCACCATGTAGCACTCTGGTAGGTCTCAAGACGCAAAGGAATTCCAGGGAACGAAATGGCAGACGAACTGGCAAGAAAAGATCAGAACAAGACCTGTCAATGGTCCAAAACTTAGTCCTTCCTTCCCTAGAATTTGCTAAATCAAACATAGCAACTTCAAACGACTAGTAGACGAGAGATGGAGAGTGCTTCCATTATTCACGACAAGGTGCAAATCTAACTCATCCTTACTCAAAGTAGACAAAACTTGGCGCTTTTCATAGGAATCATTACCGACCATAACCTATTGTCGGCCCACCGAAAAAGAATGCGCTAAGCACAGATGAACTTTACAGAGCCTGCAACAACACAGATGCACACGAGGATACGGACCACTTCCTATGCAAATGCCATAGTCTCTGCACTACAGAAAGACGGCTCTCGGAGAGTATTTCCTCAATCATCTGGGCGACCTGTCTGAAAAGCCACCAACCACCATCCTGAAATTCGTAACTTCTTCATTATGGTTTCGAGAAGGCCGCTCCAACACCACAAAACTGTAGTCACTTTGTTTAATTTTCTTTTCAGTTTCAGCCAGGAAATTCCACAGCTGGGGAGCACAGTGGATCCTTTTGCGGTCCGAGTGCATCCCTTCAAACTAACTAAACCTAAGGGTATACAGAAATTGGAGCAGTTGCTAACTAGTGGGCTAAGTACAATGAGATGAACTAACCTTTATCCCTCACGATTCAATTCATCCACACATTTATTCAAAGAAGAAAGGCAAAGACCGTCCATATAGTCTATACACTACATTCTGTACTACTGCTGACCATTACAAAACCCCGCGTTAAAAGTTTTGATGCCTTTTGACCTGTTGTCTAGCAATGCTCATTTATCATGTTGAGGAGTTATTCAGGCTATTAATCTGAATTTTTTTCAGAATCCTTAAGCCTAATATTTAAACTCAACCTTAAGAATAAACGCAATAGAGGCAGTCTTTCGATCCTCAAAACGTAAAGAGTAAAAATCGCTGCTTACACAAATAACGTAGTAATCATGATAGGGGGGAAGCATTTACAAAAAGGCAAACTGAATTCGACTTAAGACTGTGCTTCGGAGATAAGTACCTTGCAATAGAATTTGACTCAAAGCTTACGTGAAGTGAGAACACATGAGGAAGAATGATGACATTCTATGTGTGTACAGTTGCCCAACTTAAGTGACAGCATCCCCAAAGTCAATGGGATGCAAACAGCTATCACTAGAAGCATACTAATATTTGGACATTACTTACTTACTTTGGTTGCGCTACAGTTCGGGGTGAACCTGAGCCTCAAATAACAGGATTCTTCATTTATCTCGGTCTTTAGTTAATTGCCTCCAGTTGCGCACTCCAAGTTGGTCGAGGTCCCCTTGAACATGTGCGCGCCACCTATGGCGATGATTCCCTCTACTGCGTCGTACCTCGGGGTTAGATTCGAAGACTCTACGGGCCGGAGCGTTGGTGTCCATTCGTTCTACATGTCCTAGCCATCTCAGACGTCCAATACGCAGTTTTTTGACTAGGTCGATGTCGCTGTACAGCTCGTATAGTTCGTGATTGAATCTTCTCCTCCAAAACCCGTCAACGCAAACGGGACCGAAAATCTTACGAAGAATTTTTCTGG
Source organism: Brachypalpus laphriformis (assembly GCA_945910035.1). Classification (NCBI taxonomy): domain Eukaryota; kingdom Metazoa; phylum Arthropoda; class Insecta; order Diptera; family Syrphidae; genus Brachypalpus; species Brachypalpus laphriformis. The sequence continues at coordinate 46,505,343 of OX246756.1, forward strand.
AAGCGACCAAGGATATCTTCATCCTCTTTTAATAAAGTCCATGTTTCAGCGCCGTAAAGCAGGACTGGGATAATCAAGGTCTTATATAGAGTCTCCTTGGTTCTTCGAGATAGGGATTTACTGTTGAATTGCCTTATAAGCCCAAAAAAACAGCGATTGGCAAGAGTAATTCTTCAATTGATTTCTGTGCTGATCTTGTTGGTAGAATTTATGACAGAGCCAAGGTAGACAAAGTCCCTTACTACCTCGAAGTTATAGCTGCCGACTGTGACGTTTTGTCCAATTCGTCGGTGTTGGCTTACCCTCCTTGTGGACAGCATATACTTGGTTTTGCCCTCGTTTATCGATAAACCCATTTTGGCCGCTTCCGCCTAAATGCTTGCAAGCGCACCGGTGACAGCCCGCTGAGTTCTTCCGATAATGTCAATATCGTCGGCGTATGCAAGCAGTTGTACAGACTTGTAATAGATTGTGCCTCCGGTGTTGGCTTGTGAGTTCCGCACAATCCGTTCAAGTACAATATTAAAGAAGTCACATGACAGCGCGTCACCTTGTCTAAAACCTTTTTTGACATCAAAGGTCTCGATGAGGTCATTACCGACCTTGATGGAGCAGCGAGCGTTCTCCATCGTCAGCCTGCATAGACGGACAAGTTTGGCAGGAATGTCAAAACTAGACATGGCTCTATAAAGCCCTTCTCTATAGATTCTGTCATAGGCGGCCTTGAAATCGATAAAGAGGTGGTGAGTATCGATTTGGAATTCTTGGGGCTTCTCCAGGATCTGCCGAAGTGTGAAGATTTAATCGATGGTGGACTTTCCCGGCCTGAAACCGCACTGATAGGGTCCAATCAGGCTGTTGATAAAAGGTTTCAGGCGTTCACACAATATCGCAGAAAAGATCTTGTATGCGATGTTGAGGAGACTGATGCCTCTATAATTGGCGCAGTTGAGGGGGTCTCCTTTCTTGTGGATCGGGCAAACGATGCTGAGGTTCCATTCATCAGGCATACACTCGTCTGACCAAATATTAGAGATGAGTTGGTGTATGCACTCTACCAATTCATCCCCAGCTGCCTTGAAGAGTTCGCCCGGTAAGCCGTCAGGTCCAGCAGCCTTGCTGGATTTCAGCTTGGATATTGCTATCATCACTTCGTTTTGATCAGGTGGACGGAAATTTTGACTATCATCGTCTATGTTGAATGGTTCATTCTGCCTGACAGTGGGATGTTGATCTTCGTCGTCGTTATACAGTCTGCAGAAGTAGTTTTTCCATATTATCAGCACCGACCGTGAATCTACTACGAGGTTTCCATTTTCATTTCTACAGGTTTCTGTACGGGTATTGCTTCGCTGACTCGTTCTTTTTACCTTTTGGTAAAACTTCCGTACATTGTTCCTGGAGTATAAACTCTCGATATTCTCAAACGCACGCTTCTCATGCTCTTTCTTCTTCTTTTGGAGAAGCCGATGTTCCTCCCGTCTTTTTTGCTCGTATAGCTCACGAGCAGCTCTCGTCTTCCTTTGCAGCACCGCTTTGTATGCCCCTTGTTTTGCTGCATTCACTCGCCGGCATTCTTCGTCAAACCAGGGGTTTCGCGGTGGTGGGCGAGCGAGACCCAGCACATCAGTCGCGGCGTTTCTGATGGCATGTTGGCAGCGTTGCCACTGGTCTTCGGCACTTGATGCTAGCGGCGTAGGGGTGATTGAGAGATTTCGGGACACGCGTTCAGCGAAGAGTCTGGCGATCTCTTGCGATTGTAGCTTTTTGACGTTAAATTTTCTCACAGTGATTCTTCTTTGTTGCTCAGTCTGGGATATCCGCATTCGTACCTTGGCTACAACAAGGTAATGATCCGAGTCTATGTCGGCCGCTCGGAAGGTCCGGACATCCAGAATACTGAATGCATGCCTTGCGTCGATCGCAATATGATCAATTTGGTTGATCGTTACATGATCATTGGACTGCCATGTCTGCTTATGAATATCGAGATGAGGAAACCATGTGCTTGCTATGGTGACATTTCGCTCCACAGCGAAATCAATTAGCCTTAGTCCGTTATCAGACGTGGTGTCGTGTAGGCTATGCTTACCGACTGGTAATGTCTGCTGGCGGTAATATCCGCTTTATAGCAATCTAGGGCCTCTGCTAGTTGTTCGGCTGCACGTGGTCTGTAAAGGGACAGAACATTCCACGTACAGATCCGAAGGTCGTTGTCCTTATTTCGTTTGCTGGGGTCGTCATTAGTTGAGTCATCCTTATCCGAGGCTTTTGGTTGTTTCGGAACTGTAGATTTTTTACGTGGTAGGGAAGTTACCCCGACGGCACAACCCCCAACCTAGAGGACCAGTTCCTTAATTATTCCCCTAGGATGAGGGGCCAGGTATACCGGTGCCAGTAGTCCGCTACGGGAGTATGAGCGCTGCCGTTGGCCCATTAAGGGCTCCTCCGCCACCATCTCTATTCCAATGTCCTGACCAACATTGGAAATTCCTTACCCACCTGTGATCCGAATACGTCGAAGCAGCTCGCGCAAGGTATTCACTAAGTTCAACCTAACTGGAACTATAGACGCCACCATTGACTCCGTCTAGGGAATTCGTCCGCTGCCGCCTGGAACAGGAAGAAAAACTCTAGGGAGAAAACAGTCTTCCCCCCTCTCCCATCTGCTGCCGCCAAGAATCTGCCAAACAGGGTTGGTTACCCATTTCTTGGATTAATGTACTAGGCACCCGGCTGTCACTAGTGAGAAAACACTCTTTCCCCCTCTCCCATCTGCTGCCGCCAAGAATCTGCCAAACAGGGTTGGTTACCCATTTCTTGGATTAAGGTACTAGGCACCCGGCTGTCACCGCGTGGAGGTCCTTGGACGGAGTGCATAGTTACATGTTACATGGTTTAACTGGATCACATGAGCTAAGCTTAAACTCAGTTAAATCTCATACCCCTGGATGAATGCATACGAAAGATGCACCCAGATGAGCCCGAAGTGGAATCCATCCAAAACTATTGGTTGAGCAGGCTACATAGAAATTTAATCCATTCAGAGCAATGTTAGGTAAGACGGCTGATTAAGCTACGAAGGTAGCAGACTAAGGCAAAGGGTAAGCCCATTGTGCTACATACCACTAGTGCCACTGGAGCACACGCAACCAATTACCTTAAAGACGGGATCTCTGTGAGTTAATTGAGGGCCATTTGGAGACAAATTTGTTAATCTTGCATGCGTACAGACCTGACGTTATTGAAGAAATACTCATCGAAAGTTTCGCTTCCTAGACTACATAGACCAGGACTAGTACCAAGAAAGTGAGTCATTATCATTGTGCCTACAGCCTCTGCTGAAATCTCTGACAGCTACTCCCATTCTTTCTATAGAACATTAATGACCCGCGAAGATCCCAATTGTAAGATTTATGTGTTTCCGTTTGCTGAACTCCGCTTACTTTCAGTGAGAACCTGACAGTACATCTCCTTTGCAGTTATCCCGAACATCCCTCTAGGGATAAGAAAGTTACGACAAATATCGACATTTAGAATTAATCCCATGTAAGCAAACTCGAGCTGCACTACCTTCCAAACTTAACCGAACTATGTCAATATTTTACTACCAACGTTACTATTCCGAACCGAAATGAACTTCTTCAATTCATGCATATGCTGAACCAAGCGCTATAAAAACTCTTCCTAATGAAACTCTGTTACAGTGACAAGGTTATCAATCCCACACGACCAGGCTAAGTGGGTTTCCCTGTTTCAACCTTTCCCCCTGGCCAAACATAACAGAGTGCAATCTACACTTTACACGAATATAAACAAAAAAATATTTGAAACCATCATAAAGTTACAAATCCCTTTGCATAAAAATGAATTCCCATTGCGCTGTATCAATAAATACAGTTCCCACGACTAAATAATGTCAACAAGTTTAACCCTCCCTCGTGCTAGAGGAGAGCAAATCACACATGCCGCCCCGATATCCTTTCACGGAGTAAATGTTATTTTCAACTTGAAGCTACTTCTATGCCAAGTGGCTCCTCATCGTTTATGAGTGCAGCACCAACCTCACTGTGACCGGATCTGTAACCCACATTTACCGCAAAATTCATCATAAAATATACTCACACACACACACACACGCTTGTGGCCTCACATACAAAATCAATTAACCCAGTGCCACTCTAGCTAAGCTAAAGTGTCCTTTCATATACACTGTGCGCTGTTGCACTTCGACCTCCCTACACATACATCAGTGTCCTTTGTTATCCTTCCAACAGGAAAGAGCACTCAGCATCGATCACCGAAAGGTTGACTGTTATGTGTGTCGGTATTGTGGGTCCATGCAAATAATTTAACTTCATGGATACACGACAACCGCCACATATCCTTCGAGTACAGAATCTAATAAATCAGAGAAGATGCGAAAAAAAAAAAACATGAATTAGCGGCAACAGGATTGAGCCATTAGTTCAGCGACCCACCACTTTAAGGCAGTTAAGTTAGTTGAAATGGAATAAAAAAGGAAGTGAACCCTCGCGTGTCCTTCAACCGAAATTAATTTCACGTGACCAACTCACGAGCGCTTTATCGGCGGCCGTATAATGCGTTAATTGTGTGTTCGCACATAACTTGATTAACTTTCTTTTGGAAGGGAGCGTTAATGGGGCGATTTTCCGTCAAGACTCCCCTAGGATATTTCTTGACCCTCCTTGCACGACTCACTTTGTAGTAATTCTTTGTGGCGGGGTTCGATTTCCGCCAAAAATTTCCCCCGCTACGCCATTCACGCACAATTTCCCCATAGCCAGCGTATAATTCACTTATGTGTCACGCAAATCCAATTATCCTGGCCCGGCGCGGTGCGATATGTGAATGTGAAAGCGCGCGTGTTACCAACTCATGCGTTACATGTCACCTCGCGAATCAACCAGCCATAAAAACAACTCTCATAATCGTATACAACAAGGTAAGGTAAGGTCGCACAGTGTGTTGTGCAAGTAACGATACTGACCTAACAAGATCCAGTATGAAATCAATTGCAGGCTAAGTTGAATTTATCGCTTGCAGCGGCGTCTGTTGTAAATCGCTCCACCTCTTATGTACTGGCTATTTTGACTCCATTCTGTCAAGCCGTTTTTCCAAATTATGGAAGGACTCCTTTATTTTCCCTATCTACAAAGAGGCAGTAAAAATAAAATATTAGACTATTGACCCATAGACAAACTATCCTCTATCCCTAAGCTCTTCGAAAGCATTGTCTACGATTCACTTTTTTTCCACTGCAAATCCATCTTTTCCCCACAACAGCACGGTTTTTCAAGGTCCATTGATCTTTGTCTTAACTATAAACGATGTTCATCACACCACAAAAGACTCAAATCTGTTTATTTACGCGGATGACATGAAAATCATCAAGGTAATATCAACCCCCACGTTTATTCACTTTTACTTCAAAACCACCTAAATTCATTCCGTACATGGTGTGAAAAAAACTTCTTAGAATTTAACGTCGGCAAATATCAATCCATAACTTTCTCCCGCAAAGGAATCCCCCACCCCTCAGAACTTATCACTTTCCTAACAAGCCCGTCCCCTCAGGGTCCTCTATACGCGATCTGGGTATTATTTGTGACAGGGAGCTAACCTTTCGTTGCCACATTGATCAAAGTATACACCAGGCCAATTCTACTCTCTGTTTTATAAAACACTGGTCTAAAGAATTCTCGAACTCTTACGTCACTAAATCCCTTTACATCGACATTTGTCAAACTCCTCCATGAATACGCCAGCCAAGTTTGGTCACCTTTTCACGACACCCACTCTCTTAGAATCTAAGCTGCGCGGGGCAGGTTTATCCATTTGACCTTACACGGTCTTCCATGGAACAACTATATTTTAACCTCCTACAAAGATCGGCTAAAATTAATTAACTTGCAAACCCTATTAAAACGTCGCGAAGTCGACATACTCTTCGTGCACCAATTTATTAACTGGTACCATCGATTCGCCCACGCTACTGGAAATTGCCCTTAGTGGCCTAGCGCCAAACAAAAATTGTTGTTTTAGTTTTAAGCTCAGCGTTTTACGTTAGGTTAGGTGCTTGTATCCAGCAATAAATGAATACTTATTTACCTAATGAGCCTACTTACTTACTTAGGTGGCGCTACAGTTCGGGGTGAACCTGGGCTTCAACCAACAAGCCTCTCCATTTAGCTCTGTCTTTAGCTAATTGCATCCAGTTGCGCACTCCAAGTTGGTCAAGGTCCCCTTGAACTTGTGCGCGCCACCTACGGCGATGATTCCCTCTACTGCGTCGTCCTTCGGGGTTAGATTCGAAGACTCTGCGGGCCGAAGCGTTGGTGTCCATTCGCTCTACATGTCCTAGCCATCTCAGACGTCCAATACGCAGTTTTTTGACTAGGTCGATGTCGCTGTACAGCTCGTATAGTTCGTGATTGAATCTTCTCCTCCAAAACCCGTCAACGCAAACAGGACCGAAAATCTTACGAAGAATTTTTCTCTCGAAGCGACCAAGGATATCTTCATCCTCTTTTCATAAAGTCCATGTTTCAGCGCCGTAAAGCAGGACTGGGATGATCAGGGTCTTATACAGAGTCTCCTTAGTTGTTCGAGATAGGGATTTACTGTTGAATTGCCTTATAAGCTCAAAAAAACAGCGATTGGCAAGAGTTATTCTTCGCTTGATTTCTGCGCTGATGTTGTTCTCAGAGTTTGTAGTAGAGCCAAGGTAGACAAAGTCCCTTACTACCTCGAAGTTATAGTTGCCCACTGTGACGTTTTGTCCAATTCGTCGGTATTGGCTTTCCCTTCTTGTTGACAGCATATACTTGGTTTTGCCCTCGTTTATCGCCAAACCCATTTTGGCCGCTTCCGCCTCAATGCTTGCAAACCCACCGGAGACAGCCCGCTGAGTTCATCCGATAATGTCTATGTCGTCGGCGTATGCAAACAGTTGTACAGACTTGTAATAGATTGTGCCTCCGGTGTTGGCTTGTGAGTTCCGCACAATCCGTTCAAGTACAATGTTAAAGAAGTCACATGATAGCGCGTCAACTTGTCTAAAACCGTTTTTGACATCAAAGGCCTCGGTGAGGTCATTACCGACCTTGATGGAGCAGCGAGCGTTCTCCATCGTCAGCCTGCACAGACGGACAAGTTTGGTAGGGATGTCAAAACCAGACATGGCTCTATAAAGCTCTTCTCTATAGATGCTGTCATAGGCGGCCTTGAAATCGATAAAGAGGTGGTGAGTATCGATTTGGAATTCTTGGGCTTTCTCCAGGATCCAGGCGGTCTCCTGCGATTGTAGCTTTTCGACGTTAAGTTTTCTCACAGTGATTCTTCTTTGTTGCTCAGATTGGGATATCCGCATTCGTACCTTGGCTACAACGAGGTAATGATCCGAGTATATGTTGGCCGCTCGGGAGGTCCGGACATCCAGAATACTGAAGGCATGCCTTTCGTCGATCGCAATATGATCAATTTGGTTGATCGTGACATGATCATTGGACCGCCATGTCTGCTTATGAATATCGAGATGAGGAAACCATGTGCTTGCTATGGTGACATTTCGCTCCACAGCGAAATCAATTAGCCTTAGTCCGTTATCAGACGTGGTGTCGTGTAGGCTATGCTTACCGACCGCTCAACCAAAGACGTCCTCCTTTCCTATTTTGCCGTTAAAATCGTCCAATACGATTTTAACGTCGTACTAAGGACAATGCTCGTGTGCTTTGTCGAGAAGCCCGTAGAAACACTCTTTGGCGGCAGGGCTCTTTTCATCCGTGGGGCATGAACACATACATATTAGGCTTATGTTAGCGTTAGTTAGTTAGTATTTAGCCTTGATCCGGATAGTCATAATACGCTCGCTCACGTGTCGGAAGCTTAAGACTTCTTGCCTAAGTCTGCCGCGTATGACAAATCCGCATCCGAATAAGCGTTGCCTGTTACCTCTGTAGCAATCACCGTAGTAGATGTCACAGTTCTTCATTCTCTTTTTGCCCGGCCCATCCCATCGCACTTCCTGGATGGCGGTAATATCTGCTTTATAGCAGTCTAGGGCATCTGCTAGTTGTTCGGCTGCACGTGGTCTGTAAAGGGACAGAACATTCCACGTACAGATCCGAAGGTCGTTGTCCTTATTTCGTTTGCTGGGGTCGTCATTAGTTGAGTCATCCTTATCCTAGGCTTTTGGTTGTTTCGGAACCGTAGATCTTTTACGTGGTAGGGAAGTTACCCCAACGGCACAACCCCCAACCTGGAGTGCCAGTTCCTTAATTATTCCCCTAGGACGAGGGGCCAGGTATACCGGTGCCAGTAGTCCGCTACGGGAGTATGAGCGCTGCCGTTGGCCCATTAAGGGCTCCTCCGCCACCATCTCTAGTCCAATGTCCTGACCAACATTGGAAATTCCTTACCGACCTGTGATCCGAATATGTCGAAGCAGCTCGCGCAAGGTATTCACTAAGTTCAACCTAACTGGAACTATAGACGCCACCGTTGACTCCGTCTAGGGAACTTGTCCGCTGCCGCCTGGAACAGGAAGAAGTGCTCTAGTGAGAGAACACTCTTCCCCCCCCCTCTCTCATCTGCTGCCGCCAGGAATCCTCCAAACCGGGTTGGTTACCCATTTCTTGGATTAAGGTATTAGTCACCCGGCTGTCACCGCGTGGAGGTTGAGAGTAGGAGTTGGTAGGCCTCAGCTGAGTGAAAACGCTTGTGTTTTCATATGATCGCATGCACTACCATTTGACCAGCCACTTAATGAGCTCCCGACTCATGTAAATAGAGTCTCTGTCTAAGACACAGCATCTTTCCATCCTCGTCGATCCCGGTCACGCTGATTCCAGTTACGCAGAGCAATTTTTCTGGCATCCGCGATTACTTGGTCTTGATACTGGGAGTTCGATTGTTTTCGTTGTCTCAAACCTGTGGGCTGTGATTCGAAGATTCTCTTGACTGGACACTGTTGTCCACTTCCTCAATGTGACCGACGCAATGTAGTCGATGTATTTTACCTTTACTTATGCTCATAGAGTTCGCGATTAAATCTTTTCCTCCATTCGCCCTAATCGCGCACAGGATGTGATATTCGACGAAATATTTTGTCTCAAAGGATATCAATATTAACTCAGCTCTCTTACTTGTTTTTTGTGTGTAGCTGGGTGAAAATCATCAAAAGATATCGCATGCGAGCTTTGCGATAGTGTGGGGCTTTAATCCACTAAAAACACACCTAGGAAGTATGCTTTATGTCATCTTCCAATTATCAAACTTGTCAGCAATTTTTATTTTAACACTTGAGTAGCTTGGAGTAGCTACGTAGGTATGTTTAATCTACTCGTGTGATGATGCTATCTTATGCTACGATGTTATCCCTAGTTAACTAGTTCGAAGGGTTTTTATCCTTCTCAATCTTCTAAGTAAATTTGTATTATTAAGTAGTTCAGCTTCTTCTCTATTAGCGTGGTTGCGAAGTCTAACTTCTTGTCTTCTTCAGACCTTCCTAACCTCGTCCTTTACCATTTCCACTTTTAGATCTCTATGTAGATCAGCATTTCTTATGCACAATGGCGCATTAACAATATTGCATTGTACTTTATTTTGGAAACATTGTATACTTTGTAAGTTTATCTTATTTATGCACCCCTAAGTCTGGAGATCATATGTAGCTGTTGCATACTGAGAGACAGAAATTATAGCGAATTGATCCATCCAGCGCAATTTAGCGTCAAGAGTCTTGCCTAGGTACTTAGCTGAGTTCGAATAAAGAACTGCATTGTTATTTATGTATTGTAGATAGGTATGTGTTGAACAAGGTGCAACACAAACTATAGGAAGAGTACAGGTATTAGCATGTAAGTGCATCACAGGGGCTTTCAGATCCACTCCCACAGCCGCCTTAAAAACCCTACTTAGTATTTTTCCCATTGATATTTTTGGAAAATTGATAGCATCTAAAGCAACCCTAAGACTTAGAGAATCTTTCCAGTGGTCAAGCTCACAAATCGGCCACACGAAAATTCTACAAAACTGCAATCTCAGAGAAACAGATTACATATCCCCATTTATCGATTTTAACATCAAATATAACACTACCATCCCTGACAGATCCGCATGGGATGACGGTACCATTCTAAATTACGCCGCAATCGAAATCTATATATAGGCTTGGGTATATTTTCGGAAGCACCTTTGATAAACGTAGGTCTCCGACTTCCGGACCACTGCAGTATTTTTCAAGCGGAAAAATATGTATCATTAACTGTCGCTTGCAGTTTTTCGGTTACTTCCATCACGGTTTTACCAACAGCAAGAACAACAGTATCATCTGCTAGTGTGGCGACAGTAATTTCCTCATTTTGTGTAGGTCATTTGTGGAATAAAATGGGTCGTAATACACTACCTTGAGGTAGGCCGGCTTTTATTTCTATTGATGTGGAGTACTCATCTTCTTGGTTTATTCTAAATGATCGCTGCATTATGTAGGACTTAAGCATATATGAGTATTGTTTTGGCAGACATTTTTGCAGCTTATGTATTAATCCTTTGTACCACACTTTATCAAAACGATATGTAACATTAAGAAAGATGGTAGAGCATACTGTTTTCTCTTTTAAGGCTTTTTCTATTTGATCAGTTATTCAGTGTATTTCTAAAACCAAATTTATGGTTTGGTGTTTCGGGGGCTGGAGAAAATACCTTCCCCGGTTGCTGATGCAAATAACGCTATCCAGGAGCTGCGACGACACCATATGAAAAAGAGTGCAACCATCTGCAAAATAGCCGCACAAAAAAGGAGGAATGCTCAGGAGATTCGTTTGCCAAATTGCATTAACAATGCTCATGGTCAGCTTCTTGTGGATGACGAGAAAATTGTGCAGAAGTGGCGGCAGTATTTTGAACGTCTTTTGAATGAACATTTTCACCGGCTATACATTCCAAGAGTCAAACTCAGAATTCTCATCTCCAAATTAAGAGGTGATCTTGTCCCAATCAATTGAGGGAAAGCTTCTTTCTTCCTATGTATAAAGGGGAGCATGATACGCGAAACTGTGATAGTAACCGTTCGATCAAGATGATGTCACACACCATGCATGCAGATCGTTGAGCGGGTATCAGGTGGCCAACTGCGAAAAATAATACGGTTATCTGATGATCAGTGCGGGTTTCTCTCGAGTAAATCAACCACAGATGCAATCCAAACTATGAGAATCATAATGGAAAAACATCGTGATTCCTTCAAGGATTTGCATATTGAATTGGTTGACTTTGAAAAGGCATTCGACAGACAACCACGAGATCTGATATGGGTGGCGCTAAGACATTGAGGGGTTCCAGAAACCTATGTACTGATGATCTTGAATATGTACGGAAGAGCAACGACAAGAGAAAGATGCCCCGCTGGAGTAACTGAAGAGTTCTTAATCAATGTCGGGGTGCACCAGGAAGCGTTTTAAGTCTTTTGCTCTTTATTATAGTCCTTGAATATCTGCTTGAAGGTAAAGTGACGGACCCCAAGGTACATCAATTATTCTTTGCTGACGATGGAGCCATCATAAGTGGGGATCCTACATCCCTGCAACGAGCACTTGATGTGTGGATGGACGTTTTGGAGGAAAGTGTGTATCGCATTAGTTACTTTTGCTACCCGTTCTCTGATCCATTGAGGCCTATTCCAGACATTTATTTGAATGGAACAGTGCTTCCCAATTGCGAAAAGTTCAAATATCTGGAATCTATGACCAATAGCAAGGCAATCTGTGATGACGACAGCAATCATTGCGTAAGCATAGTATGGTTCAAGTGGCGGAAGTGAACTCCGCTATCTTCTGTGACCGAAAATGCCCACTAAGTTGAAAGAAAGGCTCGACACCGCCGTTGTGCGTCCAGCGCTCACATACGGTTCATAATGCTGGACGGTGTACAAAAAGTATGAGAGTAAATTAACGGCAACTGGGATGAAAATGTTTCGCATGACAGCAGGACTGACGAAGCATGATCGAATAAGAAGCTCGAAGATCCGTTGAAGTCTTCACGTCAAGGAAACCATCTTACGAAAAATAGAGCGCGACCGGCTCAAGTGGTATTACCACGTTCAAAGAGAGATCATTTGAACCCTGTTAAAAAGGAGATATAGGCAGGAGGAGGCAGGAGCGGCAGGAGCGGCAGGCCTATAAACGCCTGGATAACACAAATTTGATTGGTCTCCATAGCCGAGTGATCCAAAATCGAGAGTCCTGCCGATATTTCCTGAAGTCAAGTAGGCAAATCCCACAGGTGGATCAGTAGAAATGTAGTGAAATGGAAGGGTTATGATCTCTTGTTTTCGGATCATAACCTCGCCGAAATAGGAAGAAAAAGAAGAAGAAGATGGTTTGGTATCGATGCCTTTTCTTTTATAGTCGGACGAAAACATTTCAAAAGAATGTTTTCCCATAGCTTAGACAGCATTGGCAGCAAGGAAATCGGACAATATGAAGTAACTTCACTTTATACTTTGCCGGGTTTTGGTATCATAATTACTTCTTCGACTTTCCACATTCGTGGGAAATCGTCTACATGTTGCGTTTATTATTTGTGCTAGTTTTTTCATACCGTTTTTAGGGAGTTTTATCAGAATTTCTCCTGTAATAACATAATAATCGCTTTTTCGAGTTCATCTTTTCTACAATTTCTTTGGCTATTTCCTTGGAGTTTATTGGTGTTACTAATCTATTGTCATACATACATACATACATTTTCAATGGCCGGCTTATCCTTTATGAGAGTCGCTGGGGTAGGATGCTCAGGTGGACCGTCCATCCTTCTAGATCCTCCGCCATTGACTCCAACTCATCAGGAGGAATCATCAGGGGGCTCCAGGAAAGATGTCAGACTTGGGCCTACCTGATGGCACGGCAATCATTGCACATCTTTGAAGTCGGTCCAGGGTCATACAAACTATGTGACCAAACCATCGAAGCATAGATCGCTCCTTTCAGAGAATTAGCTGCTCAACATTGAGCGCCTCGCGTATTCTGGTGTTGCGCACTCGATTCCTACTAGGTATTCCAGCAACATCGCGAAGGAACCTCATATCGGCATTTTGTATCCGCAATCTTATTCATTCAGTCACTTTGCAAAATTCATGACCATCGGGACACACACCGAGTTAAAAACCGATAGGTTAGCTTGAATACGAAGTTCGACCTTCCTTACAACAGATTGAACAAGCTCTCTCAAAATTGATTGATTCTGCTGAATAACCCGGCATTGCTCCTTCCATTACTCTTGGATAAGACCCTGTGGTACTTAAAAGTATCTACCTTACTTACTTACTTATATCCTTTAACCCACCGGGGGGCATAGGGCGTCAACCACGCCTGCGCGCCATCGTGTTCGGAGTTCTGCAACGCGTTTGAGCTGCCTCCAACTCATTCCTAAAGAGCTCGATTCCTCCTCAACTGTTCTGCGCCACGTTTGCCTAGGGCGCCACAAAAGTATCTACCTGCTTCAGTGGAATTCCACTAACATGCAGCTTGCATTGAATGGACTTTTTTGAAACAACCATTACTTTCGATTTATTCACGTTTACCTTCATTCCAGCATCATCACAAACGGCTACAAACTTTTCGAGTGCCCGCTGAAGTTCGGTTAGAGAGGCCCAAGGATGACTTAATCATTCGCAAAGAGCAAATGACTAATCCTTAAGTCACCCACTTTGAAACATTCTCAGCCACAGCTGCGATGCAACATCCAGTCCATATACATATACAATGAAGAGGAGAGCTGGCAAACGCACCTTTGGCGGAGTCCAACGCCCACAGTGAAAGGTATTGATTAAACGCTGTTTATCCGAACACAGCTTCTAGAGTTTATACAGTTTCTATATCTTCCAACCTGGCAAGGATTTTCCATGGCTTTGGTGAATTTAAAGTTTTCGTCTGGTTTTGCGATACTCTTTGAAGTAACCTGTGCCTATGTTTTCACCTCGGAAAGAAATTGGGAGATTACAGGGGCTATCTGTTCCAGAGGGAGAATTGAATGGGCAATCAGCTCCTTTCAGCCTTTCAAGACACTAGACGTGGATGGTATCACACCAGCCCTATTGCAGAGGGGGTAAAAGAAACTACTACCACACGTAGTTAAAAAAAAAAAAATATTTGGCGCAACAGCTCTTTAAGTGCCAGGGCCTAGCTTCTCGCAACCACTCATGTTGTGTGCGTTATATTTTTCACACGAATGGAAGGGACCTACAGTTTAGTGCCGTATCCGAACGGCGATTTGAGAAGCTTTTTCGAGACAACAATACTCTCGGATGTTTGTCAGACGCTCGCGAGAGGTGGGACCGTGAAAAAACTTTTTGGTGTTTTGTAGGATTCGAACTCGGAACCTCACGCGTAGTGATCCGACACACTAACCACTTACTCCACGGCGCCCACACGTAGTTAGAATCACAAAAGACAGTCTCGCACGGGGATATATTCCAAACCAGCGGAGACGGGCAAAGGTTGTGTTCATACCAAAAACAGGAAAGAAAAATCCAACACAGCCGAAGTCATACAGACCGATTAGCCTTACATCGTTTCTTCTCGAAATAATGGAGAAAGCTGTAGATAACCACTTAAGAAAGGATGTACTAAACTTTTCGCCACTTCATACAGAGCGGGCAGATCTACTGAGCCGGCTCTCTATCTGCTGACGGAACCGTCCAAAAAGCTCTTAAAACAAAAAAAATAGTACTTTGCGCCTTCCTAGACACCAAAAGGGTTTTCGATAACAATTCGCATGACGTTATTAAAGGAGCCCTGAACAGAAAAGAAGTCAGCAAAATAGTATTCAAGTGGATGTACGAGTTGCTGAGAACAAGATCAGCAGAAACTCAAATATCACGGAGAATTATCAAGGTCAACACATCAAGAGGATGCCCACAAGGAGGAGTGCTATCTCCTCTAATGTTGAGTCTTGTTGTGAATGAACTACTTGAAAATTTAACAGATCTTGGAATCAATTGTCAAGCTTATGCTGATGACATTGTACTGATTGCCAGAGGAAAGTTTGAAGAAAGATTACGAGGATGTGATATTATACAAAGGGGCCTAATAGTAATTCAAGAGTGGTGCTACACGGCTGGGCTCATTTCAAACCCAGATAAAACCACAACAGTACCATTCACGAGGAAAAGAAAGCTTGAACTGAAGCCAAACCGACTGTCGGACATGATACTGACACCGGTAAAAGAAGTAAAGTACCTAGGACTACACTTACTCATAGATAGTAAACTCATGTGGAAAAACACACAGGAGAGATATCCAAAAAGGATACCCGTGCTCTAATGAAATAAAGGAGCCTTGCGGCAAGTCTTGGGGACTTAGTTCAAACATTCTAAGATGGATGTTATATTGGCATTATGAGGCAAATAATCACATATGGAGCGATAGCATGGGCGAAACTAACTAGTCTAGTCACAACGAGGGACATACTCACAATTGTGCAAGGACTTGCATGCCTCTGAATCGTTGGAGCCATGCGAACATGTCTAACTGCAGCCATGAAGGTACTCCGCTCCATCTCGTAGTGGAGCAAAATGCAAAATGGACGATCCTAGGGATGACAAAAGAATTTATTGGAAAGGAGAAATGTATTAGTTCAAAAGAATATTATGCACTTCTGAAGAAACTTCGCCTTCTGGCAATCCCCAGGGACGACAGTATTAGAGAATTTTGGTTTGGGAAAACTTTTGTACAAAGTTAAGTAACAAGAAAGAGTGGACCAACGATTCCAGAATATACGGACTGGGTAACCACACGATAAAGCGGTATGGGGACGGTTCGAGTACTGGGGAAAGAACAGGGGTAGGCGTGTTTGGGCCAAGGACAAAGCACTCAGGACTCCTGCGCAAGAGTACCAGCATCTTTCAAGCTGAAATATGTGCTATAGATAGCATCCAACTCAATCTCGAAAGAAGATACAGCAACTGCGACATAGCAATACTGTCAGACAATCAAGCAGCTTTCAAAGCACTTGACTCCTATGTCATTAAGTCGAAACTTGTGTGGGAATGCCTACACACACTTAATGAATTGAGTAGAAACAACAAAGTTACGCTTTACTGAATACGCGTTCATGTCGGGATAAAAGGTAATGAAGCAGTAGACTCCTTGGCAAGACAAGGAACTGCAGAATCTTTCATTGGATCTGAACTATTCTATGGAAAAGGGGAACATACCATACGCAAAGAATTCATAAAATGAAGAAAGAAGACAGTTCAAGAACCTCGAATAGCACTGTAGGTCTGAGGCAAGCTAAGAAACTACTGGGATGCTACAACCGGAAACGATTCGAAGTCTGTATCTGC
The DNA here is from genome assembly GCA_945910035.1 of Brachypalpus laphriformis. Classification (NCBI taxonomy): domain Eukaryota; kingdom Metazoa; phylum Arthropoda; class Insecta; order Diptera; family Syrphidae; genus Brachypalpus; species Brachypalpus laphriformis. The sequence goes on from OX246756.1 coordinate 46,521,706, forward strand.
CTTAACAAGAATAACCTGCGAATCCTAACAGGCTTCCTAACGGGGCACTGTAAACTCAGAGAGCATTTTCGGAAACTAGGTATATGATACTAAATGAAGGCCTTTGCAGAGTCTGCAGTGAGTCAAGCGAGACTCCGGACCACCTTCTGGAATCTTGAGGGGCTCTGGCCCACAATAGATTGAAATGCTTGGGCAAGTGCCAAATATCAGATGAGGTTATGCCAACCATGGACCCACTTCTCATTCTCAGATTCTTAAAAGCAACTGATTTAAAGAAAGAACTCTAAGGTGAACTATTCTCGCCAAGGCAAACCAAGAGTGTATGACCTTCAAACATGATTCTAAAAGAATTATAATGCGGGGAATAAAGCTCTCCAAGGTACTGGCAGGAGGCGCAATAGACCACGAGGTGGCAGTGAAAGATAACCCTACACAAATAATAATAATAATAGAGCTAAGATTTTCAGTACTTAAACATTTTACTTCAGTTCGCAAAAGGCAATGCTAAAAAAAATTGTTGGGTGCATTTTAAAGACGCATTTTTCCCATCATCTCTTTTTGATAAAGTTTTCGAACAAAATAGCGCAAAAATTATTAGAAATTTTAGACGAACATCGGACCAACAAAGGATAATGAAATAAAATTAGAGAAACATTTTGTCAAGTTTTCTTGATCCAAGCCTGTAAAGAGGTAATTGTGAAGATTTTGAAATCTACTCGTCAGTTTAAGTCATCACACCGGGAGCCGCCAAGCGGGTACAAAGTTAATCCAAAATCATGCACTTTTCCGAAAAGTTCTCTACCTTCCTCCCCCACTGTGAGGCTACAATTGCCATAACTCAGACTATATTCTTCCTCCACCAGGGGCATAAACAACAACACTTGCTCCACCAACAAAACGTTCACGTGTGCGTTTTATTCCAGTGCCGTGCTTTGTGAGAAGCCAACCCCCTGACGGTGATAAATTAAGACACTTTGGCGCTCCTGTTCGTCAACACATTTACCAGGTTGCCACTGTCGCACCACTGTCACCTTGATTTATTGAATTTATATGGGAGATTAAAGCCCTTACCTCCACTGAACTCAACGTATAAAAGGGTAAAACCACAGCACCTTAACCCCTCACATAGCCCCCACTACGCCAGTTTAACGCTTAACCCAACAATTTTCTTTTTCTCTTCCACTCCGTTTACTCCTGGAAGGATGAAATACAAAACAAATGAGATTTTCCTAAAGTAAAAGGATTTCTCTGAACCCGAACCCACCCATGACGGGTGACTGTTCACAAAATGTAAGAAGACTCATTGACTGCATCGGGGATCCTTCACGATACGTGATATCGATGTGATGAAGCTAATTTCCCAGTAAACTAAACCCCCTTTAGAGTATAAGCAACAGTGGGTCGAATCCCCTTCAGAATGAGATAAACCTGCAAAGGTGCAAGGAATATTTACACCTGGAGGTGATTTTTCCTGAAATTAATTGGAAATGGAAATTGAGCTGATTGCACCCCTCAAAGCTTGTGCTGTGCATCAAGCCAACCGCATAGCTCCACACTCGGAGATGCCACAAAATACAATTACACCAAGGGATGGTCGGATTAATTACGATTTCTGTAATTGAGTTCCATTCGGGTGGCTAATACACCACATCGGAGAGCACAGTGAAGTCGCTGGTCTCGACGAGCCGGCCGGTCGCTGCCGGGCATTATTTTCAAAATAATTAACTCTGGCCAAACAATTAATGACGGCGCTAATTGGGATTCTAATGGAGTTTCATCCCGGATCAGCCATATGAAGCGGCGGGTAAATTTAATACAAACACAAACTATAAGCTGGCCTGAGGGCTTTGAATTTTGTGCTGAGTGAATGATCATAAGAGAATTGGGATGCTATACTAGCCAGTGGGAGAGAGAGAATTAATCTGGTTGCAAAGGGTAATTAAAGCGTCAATAACTAAACTTTTTTCAATTAATTAAACCTCTCTCTCTGTGAGAGTTCAGGAGATAATAATAGGACCCAAGTTTATGATGTTTTTATGTAACAAAATGTAAGCCTTCTGATCTACAAAGCAATGTGGGAGGGTGCTTAGTATTTATATTTATTCGACACGAAAGAGCCCGGGGTCTCCAAATAGTGACTACGTACATCAACTCTTCTTCGCACCTTCATGCTGGGGAGCTTCGGGTATCTAGTAATTCAGCGGGAGGTAGAATTCCACTGTCTTTTTTTTATAATTTGCCCGCACTCAAGCGGTTATGAATACCCTTAACATGTCTATACGCAGTGCGGGCGTTGGAAAAGACAGACAAAAAGAGAGAAAGAAAGATTTAATGCAGTGATTTGAAGCTCAGTTGTTTAAGCTTAAGAGAAACTCCGGGGATAGCGTCCATATAACTGGAGAGATTTTTCTTATTTTTTGTCTTTGATTCTGATTCACTACACTATTTTCACTACATGAGCTCAGCTCAAGGTTTTCAAAAAGAGACTAAAAGGACTATGCTACCTAAAAAGTTAGATATTTCTTCTATTAGTATAGAGTGGAGGCGGCGCCCCTTAATGGGCCAACGACAGCGCTCACCTTCCCGTAGTGTACAACTGACACCGGTGTACCTGGTTCCGCGTCCTAGGAGTATAACAAAAAGAACTGCCCCTTCAGGTTAGGTGTTGTGGCGTCGGTTTAACTCCACTATCACCTAAAAAAAAAGCACAGGTTGCAAAGCAGCCTCGGATACGGATGATTTTACTGTTTTACTACGATCTTCGTGTTTGCGCGTGTCATGTTAGGTCCCTCTATAAACCACGTACAGCCAAACAATTCGCGGAGGCCTTAGACCACTGCAATGCAGACATTGCCGCTATCCAAGAAGTGCGATTGCTTGGACCAGGCAAAAGGAGAATGTAAACTGCGACATCTACTACGGCGATTTTTACAGACAAGAAGGACAGTGTCTGTTCGGGTGCGGATTTGATATTCGAGGCAGACTTATATAGGTAAGAAGTCTTGTTTCCGGCATGTGAACGAGCACCTCGTGACTATCCATATTAAGGCTTAATTCGCCAACATTAGCATAATATGCGCTCACGCCCATCACGAAAAGATAGACGACGCGGCGAAAGATGACTTCTACCCGCTCTTGGACAACACGTATGGGCAATGCCCTAGCGACGGCGCTAAAATTGTCCTGGGTGACTTTAACGAACAGCTTGGAAAAGATGGCGTCTTTAGTAGCATGGTCGGAAAGCACAACGTGCAAGACACCACATGCGACAACGTATTTGGGCTAGTCGACTTTGCGACAGGACGAAACTTTGTCGTAGCTAGTACGCGGTTCAAACGTCTTGATATTCCCAAGGAAACGTGGCTCTCTTTTGATCGAAAAAGCGTCAACCAAATCGAACACATTGCGATCGACGCAAGGCACTCTTCCAGTATTGTGCGTGTCCGGACTTTCCGAGGAGCTAACGTAGATTGGGATCACTACCTATTTGTAGCCAAGGTATGGATGCGGATATCCAAAATGGAGCGAAATCAACAAAATACTGTGAGGCAGTTCCGATCGAGTTTCTTTTAATCTCAATCTAAGTCCTGTGTCGCCAGCAACAAATGCGCAAAACCAGTGGCAGCGCTGTCAACAAGCCATCAGAGAGGCCGCCTCTGTGTTTGCTTCTGTGTTTCTCTCGGCGAATACAACGAAACACCTGGTTGGATGGAGAATGCCGGCTAGCATATGCAGCAAAACAAGAAAGGTACAAGGCGGCGCTGCATAGAAAGACTAGAGCTGCTCGCGAGCTCTACAAGCAGAAGAGAAAAGACTAACATCGACATCGACTCGATAAGTCTTCTCAACATCGCATATAAGATCCTGTCTGCCGTATTATGTGAACGCCTAAAACCGATCATCAACAATCTGATAGTTCCTTATCAGTGCGGTTTCAGGTCGGGAAAGTCCACCATTGACCAAATATTCACACTACGGCAGATCTTGGAAAAAACCCATGAATATAAAATCGATGCGCACCACCTCTTCATCGATTTCAATGTTGCCTATGATAGCGTGTATAGAGACGAGTTATACAGAGCCATGTCTAGTCCCGGCGTCCTTCCGAAGCTTACCCGTTTGTGCAGAATGACGATGGAGAACTCTCGCTGCTCCATCAAAGTCGAAGAGAACACCACCGAACCGTTTTATGTCAGGAAAGGTCTTAAACAAGGTGAAGCGCTATCATGAGATGTCTTCAACATAATACTTCCAAGAATTGTACGAATCTCACAAACCAACTCCGAAAGTAAAATCTTTTAAAAGTCTGTACAACTACTCGCTTACGCCGATGGCATTGACATAATCGGAAGAACTCAGTGGACTGTCAGTGGGGCATTTGCGAGTATTGAGATCGAGGCAGCAAAGATGGGTCTAGCGGTCAATGAAAGCAAAACAAAATACATGGTGTCTACAAAACAGGACACCCAACATCGGCGTCTTGGACAGAACGCCGTAATAGACAGATATCATTTTGAGGCAGTAAAGGACTTTGTCTACCCAAGCTCTATGTTGAGCTCCGCAAATGACACCAGTGGGGAAATCAAACTAAAAATTACTCTTGCCAATCCCTTTTTTTATGGGCTAACAAGGCAATTGAGTAATAAAGCCCTGTCTCAAACTAACAACGTAACTCTGTATAAGACACTTATCAGCGCAGTCCTGCTGTAGGGTGCAGAGGCATTGACTTTGTCAAAATCGGATGAAGATGCCCTTGGTTGCTTTAAGAGAAAAGTTCCTTGAGTAATCCTTGGTCCCATCTGCATAGACGGCGAGTGGAGAAAAAGGTATAACGCCGAACTATACGGCCCTTACAAGAACATCGACTTAGCCAGAAGAGCTCACATACAGCGACTAAGATGGCTGGGTTATGTAGAGCGGGTGGAGCCCAACGCTCTAGTCCGCAAAGTTTTCGAATCCACCCCGGATGGACGGTGCAATAGAGGACGACCTCGCGGTAGGTGGCGTAATCAAGTGGAGGAGGACCTCAACAAACTTGACGTGTGCAAGTGGAAGTAACTGGCTCGTAACCGGGCTGGCTGGAGAGGTTTGTTGGTTGAGGCCCAGGTCCACCCTGGGCCGCCTATGTAAGTAAGTAGTAACTATCCAATGACTAGTATAATCCTTAACACCCATCTTGGTGATAGCGCTGATGACGATGTTACTAAACGCGCCTTTAATGTCTAAAAAGGTTCCTATGGTAAACTGTTTCGCAAAATATCTGCGTCTTATTTTGGTTCCACCCCGGATGAATTACGCAGTAGAGGACGACCTCGCGGTAGGTGGCGCAAACAAGTGGAGGGGGACCTCAACCAACTTGGCGTGTGCAACTGAAGGCAACTGGCTCGTAACCGGGCTGGCTGGAGAGGTTTGCTAGTATAATCCTCAACACCCAACTCGGTGATAGCGACCGGAATCACTTTAGGTTAGGATCGGCCCTCGATGAGGATGTACTTAGACCAGAAAGTAGGTCCATTGTACTAATCACTTAGTTATGACGTTATTAAGCGCGCCTTTGATGTCTAAATAAATTCCTATGGTAAATCGTTTCGCAAAATATCTGGTTCTTATTTTGGATAGGAAATTGAACTGGGAAGTCAATCTACTAAAACGCGCCAGGAAAGCCAATGTAGCTCTACATTCCTGTAGAAAGGCTATAGGTAGGAACTGGAGTATGAAACCACAAATCACTCATTGGCTGTACGTGTCCGTTATCAGACCTATACTACTCAATGGCGTGATTGTATGGTGGCCTGCTCTTGGCAGGGCTGTTCATCTCACTCAACTAGGTAATGTGCAAAGATATGCATGCATTTGCATAAGTGGTGCACTGAGAACTACTCCCTCCGCGGCACTGGACCTTTGTTCAACCTGTATGTGATTGTTGCCTGTAAGGCCATCCGTCTAAAAGCCTCCTCTCAGTGGTCTAGCTATCGCGTTGGCCACTCCTCGAACCTTGATCTTCTCAACTTGAAGAACGAAAACACGGACTACACCCCGCCGAAACTGAGATTTGATCGTAACTGCCGTACGAGCATCCCTGTACGGGATGAATGGGACACCTCCCCCCTATCGATGGTAGTTCGGTTCACTCTTTACAGATGACTCTAAGACCGAGGATGGGGTGAGTTGTGGCATTTTCTCCGCTATTCTAAGGATTCTACCTGACAAGCAAGCCCCAGGTATTTTCACCTTGCCGAGAGCAGGTGAAAAATCTTCTAAAGACACCATAAGACCCGACCGCGCGTGCTTACGGTAGTGTGAGATTTTTACTCACTAAAACAACGCCTCTCTTCAAAATGAATACTACAACTAAGCTGTAGGGACGAGAAGGAGGAGGAAACCATCCTTCACCTCCTATGCACTTGTCCAGGCCTGTCGCGTAAAAAAATGCTCCATCTAGGGTTCCCCTTCCTTGAATACATCGGCGATCTGGCGTCCTTAGACGCCATGTGCATCCATCGCTGTATCATAAGCTCCGGTTGGTTTTGTTAGTCCTTAAGTGTTGATCCATGGTATCACAAAAGACCTTCACTGGTCTAAGTGTGTCTGCACTCTCGTGCGGACAGCCAACCTAACCTAACCTAAATCGTTTTTAGTGAATAGTTTTTTCAATCGTTTGTACCACCTCATCGGGGGTGGTGCCGTTTCTATGCATATTGCCCTAGTGAACGCGTGCTGAGATTTGGATAGTGAGGAAGTCTCGAGATTTCTTCTTATGTATACTACTACATGATTTCACTACAACAAAGCACTCCGATGTACGTTACTGATCCCAAGGCAAAGAATTATATTGGCCAGTCTTGTGGAATCTCAAATTTTTGCCATAATCCGAATTTTTGTGTCATTATTTCGATGCATGTACCTCTGGAACGCAAGCTCTCTTCTAGTGTCTACAATTCCAGCCTTAATCGGTGCCTAATTTTCAAATCGCCTTCGAACACCATACGTACGTACAAACTACTACACATATGTTCACTTCGTGTTGTCCCAAATTTCGAAAAAAAAAAAGTTGGAAACACATTATCCATTTACTGTATTGTATACGAAACTATTAAATACTAATATTTACCGACCGAATCTATATATACAAAAGGCAATCTAATTCGATAGCGACTCCATCGTGCAATTCAGGGTCGCCCGTTTCTCACTCTCACCACGCATTTCGTTTGGAATACATTAATACCCGTGCGAAAAAACCATAAAGATAAACCTCGACCAGTCCAGTGCCAGTTTGCTCATCCGCTTGCCATTGCGGACTCCACAGATAACTCCTTAATTTATGTCACATCATGCAGTCGAGACCTTCGATTGCAATAAACAAATAAAAATATTCCGCTCGGGTCTGCCTTTTTAAGTGGATACAACGCGCAATATTATAATCCCTCGGCCAGGAATACCATCTACATGGTGTTATCGATATGCAAATACGACGTCGTCGGAGGAGGGAAGACTCCGGCTACCTGACTACCTGGCTAACAGTTGCCGCAGCCGACAACCACGACAACGACGAGTGATAATAAAAGTATATGTACATCATTGTTAAATCAGATGCAGATACACAGTGGCATATGGTAGCGAGCACAATGCACCTCCAGAATGCACGATAGGTCATATTATGAAGAGTGCAAACAGCCCCGCGATTGGGCTTGCATGCACCCGTGTCCACAAATATACTCGTAGGTAAAAATAAAAAGTATCCGCTTTGATAGTGCTGTTCAGCGTTCAGAGGCGGTGGATACGTGGGGGTTGAATAGATAGGCTGCGACGTTAACTGAGATTTTATTGTTATTGACCGATAAAATGTCATCGGGTTTATGGAACGTCCGGATTGTGTTGATTATATTTTGCACCTTTGTAGAGCTAGTCGCGTAAAGTATGGAAATTGGTTTTGTGGACTGGTGTGACTTTAATTAAGCAGTAAACTATGTTATTGCCGCCATGTTTATTGCGTTCGAGGATACAATTTCGGACTCTCAAAGTAGTGGGTTGCCAATGGGTATAATGAAAGCTCAATGAAATGGCTGTACATTTAGTCAAACGATAAACAAGGCCTCAGGGCTCATTTGGATTTACGAGTACATCAACTTCGCGTGGACATGATATATATTCGGCGAAATCGGTAAAAACAAGTTGCTCGTTCTATAAGGTGCTGCAAACAGTGCTCTTAACCCACATTCAAAGCGAAATAGATGCATGTACCATAATTCGAACTCAAAAGAAGAATGGGCAAAGACTGATCCTGCTGATAAAAGGAGACAAGGTTCCCCGTAACCCTTCCTCATATAGATCGTTGTGTACCCTGGACGTGATGGGGAATATTTTGGACCGTCTTATAAGTGACTGACTTGAAGACGTGGACTTGCGGAGTACCAATATGGTTTCCGTAAAACTCGCTCAACGATTAATGCTATTGAGGAAGTTCTAAACACTCAGATGAAAGCAGTAGAGGCTTCCATTGCGGTGGGATAAAAAGTACTGTGCTATTATTACGCTGGACATCAAGAACGCTTTAAACACAGCCACCGGGACATTAATCCTGCGAGCACTCAGGGCACAAAATGTACCAGAATATGCCCAGAGAATGGTGATCAAACGGTAGTGCATGCTATTATATGAAAACACAAGCGTTTTCACTTAGCCTAGGCCTATCAACTCCTACTCTCAACCTCCAGGTGGTGACCACTGGGTGCCTAGTACCTTAGGTTAAGTTAGGTTGAAGTGGCTACCAGCTGAGAATCGCCAACACACTTAGACCAATTATAGGTCTATTGTGATACCACGTGGATCATGGGAGAAAATCTCTCTATCTACTCGCTAAAACCATTTTTAGCTTCTTATGAAGCGTAGGAGGCTCTTAATATCAGTATCTATCAGGTCACCTAAATCGTTGTAATAGGGGGCTCTTAAATGAAGCTTCCTTCTACGGGAGAGAACTGGGCAGAAACAAAGAAGGTGAGGAATAGTATCTTCATCGATGCAGCCTCTACAAAAGTCGTTTGCAAAAAGGTCATCCTTGTAGCATGCTTGCCTATTAGACAGTGTCCAGTGTTGACACCTATTATAGGGCCGATATGCAATCTGTTGAGAGAAATCAAATTCTTAGAACGTTTTAGATCCAGCTTCGGTCAAATCTGTTTTGTCGCTAGACATGTTGATGCACTTGTCCACCTAAGATTTGTACTCTCGATATCATCCAGCTTAAATTTAAGTTTGCGAGGAGCGATTGGTATACCTAAGGTGGCTTTATCCAGCAGGTTTGGTATATTTGTTCCTATTCTGGCAAGTTCATTGGTCTTCCGATTCCCTGAAATGTCCCAATGCACCGGCACCCAACACGGGTGAATATCGAATTGCTCAGCCATCTCCGCAAGAGACGATCGGCCGTCTAGAGCTAATACCGAATTTATAGAGGTGGATTCCAGGTATTTGATTGCTGCTTGGCTGTCTGAAAAGATAAGACTTCTTTAATCGCCATTATTTCCGCCTGGAACACGCTTCAATGATTTGGAAAACGGAAGGAGAGCTTATGATTAAGCCTGTCAGAGAAAACACCTGTCTCAACTCCATCTTTGGTTTTAGACCCGTCAGTGTAGATGCCTTGATGCTTACCTTGATCCGAGAAAACATTTTTGGCGGCAGCAAACGAGAGAGGGGGAAGAGTGCTTTCTCACTAGAGCTCTTCTCCTTCTTCCAGACGGCAGCGGATGAATTCCCTAGATGGCGTCAACAGTGGGGTCTACAGTTGCTAATGAACTTAGTAAGCACCTTGCGCGAGCTGCTTCGACATATTTGGATCAAAGGTCGGTAAGGAATTTCCAATGTTTGTCAGGACCTTGGAATAGAGATGGTGGTGGAGGAGCCCCATAATGGACCAACGACAGCGCTCACATCCCCGTAGTGGACTGCTGACACCGGTGTATCCGACCCCGCGTCCTTGAAGTATAACAAAAGGAACTGGCCCTACAAGTTGGGGGCTGTGCCGTCGGGGTAACTTCCCTACCATGTAAAAAAATAGGTGATTCAGAAACAACACAAAGCCTCAGATATGGAAGACTCTACTGTTGTCGACGCCAGCAAATGAAATAAAGACAACGACCTTCGGATCTGTACGCGGAATGTTTGGACTATTAACAGCAGAGGCCCTAGGCTGCTATAAAGCAGATATAACCACCATCCAGGAAGTACGATGGGATGGGCCGGGCAAAACGAGGATAAAAAAATGTGACATCTACTACGGTGTTACAGAGACAACAAGCAGCGCTTGTTCGAATGCGGATTTGCTGTACGCGGTAGATGTAGGTAAGAAGTCTTAAACTTCCGACACTTGAACGAGCGTATTATGACTATCCGGATCAAGGCTAAAATTTCTTCCATAAGCCTAATAACTTATGTCCCGTATCCCATTGTGGGTCCTACGGCCTCTACTACGCCTACGCGCCATCGTGTACGGTTTCTGGCAATGTGTCTGAGTTCTCCCCAACTTTTCCCTAACTGCCGTGCCTCCTTCTCGACTGTTCTGCGCCATGTTCTCCTCGGACCGCCAGGTGTTCTGCCATCCTGAGTTAGAGGGTTCCATTGCATAGCATGGTTCGCTATGGATCTGTCACCCTTTCGGAACGTGTGACCAATCCACTGCCACTTCCGTCGTTGGATGGTTGTGCCTATTGGTTCCTAACCCGTTCTCTCGTAAAGGTGTTCATTAGAGATACGATTGGGCCAGAAAATCCTTAAAATATTGCGCAGGCACCTATTAACAAACGTTTGCAGCCTTCTGGTGATAGTAGTGGTCACTCACCACGTGCTGCAACCATATAGCAGCACAGATTCAACGTTGGAGCGGAACAGTCTTATTTTGGTGCTCAAACTGATTGCATTGCTTGGCCATATTTTACAGACATAGAGTTAGCTTATAAGTATTGCACGTTGATTTAAAATTGGATGTCAAGGTTTTGTAACCAATGAATAGCACCGGGAGAGGCAGTGATGAAATCGGATGGATCGCCGTGGTACTTTCGGAGCTCGCATTCGGTGGTCACGTGTTTGATGTTCTGCATTACAGCGCCACAGTCGCAGTGTGGAAAATCGATCGCTCCCCATTTGTAGAGTGTAGCCGCACATCTGCCGTGGTTCGTACGCAAACGGTTAAGGCTCACCCAAGTTTTTCTGTGTAAGTTGTGACCTGCTGACGTGGATGTAGGAAAAGGTATGCGAATTAAGTCGGTCGCAGAAGAGGAAACGAGAGTACTCGTTGCGCTGAAGTTACTGACGTTAAGTTCTAGTGCCTGTCTTAGGGGAGGGCGCCGTGATTTAAGACGAGATTTTACACTAGAGTCGATGTCGTTGTGGATTGGCAAGAGTAGGTTGGCATTGATTTTGTTGAACTCGCGCAGTAAGGCATTTCGGCGGGGGAGGTGTGCTGGAAGCATGTTGCTTAATACCGGAAGAAACCTCGTTGGGGTAGAACTAATAGTTCCTGTGATTATGCGCATTGAAGTATTAAGCTGCACGTCGACCTTGTTGGTGTGAGTGCTATTTAGCCAAACGGGGGCGCAATATTCGGCGGCGGAAAATACCGACCCCAGGGAGGCAGAGCGTAATGTTTTAGCGGGAGCGCCCCAAGTCGTTGATGCCAAGTTTTGTATGATGTTGTTGCGGGAGTTGAGTTTCGCTGCAGTGTTAATGAGGTGCTGTTTGAACGACAGGGTACGATCCGGAGTAATTCCAAGATATTTGGGTAAAAAGTTGTGGGTAAGCTGAGCGTCGTTAAATTATACCGACAGTTTAGTGTTGGCAAGTTTATTGTTAAGGTGGAAACATAAAACTTCCGTCTTGGTCATACTTGGGCACAGTCTCCACTTTTTGAAGTACGAGCCTAGTGTGGCAAGGTCTTTCGTTAGCGTTGTTTCCGTTTTAAACATGGCCCGGTGTTGTGTGGCTATGGCAAGGTCGTCCGCGTATGCAAATTTTCTTGATTCTGTACTTGGGAGATCATGAGTGTACAAGTTGAAAAGCAGAGGTGCCAGCACTAATCCTTGAGGGAGTCCGTTGTTCAGTTTTCTGCGAGAACTATGCTCCTCGTTCAGGAAAACCTGGAATGGTCTGTCGTTAAGCATGTTGTTCAGGATCGTGGCTATCTTTGTGCATGGTACGACTTGAAGAAGCTTCAGAATCAGACCGTCCCTCCAGACTGTATCATACGCTGCAGTAAGGTCGATAAATACCACTGATGTTTTTAGGTTGGCCTGGTAACCTGCTTCAATCTGGGTCGTCAGCGCTAATACTTGATCCGAACAGCTACGCCCAGCTCTGAACTCAGCCTGCTCTATAGGCACCACTGCGTAGATGGCGGGTTCTATTCTGTTGTAAATCAGCCTTTCAAAAATCTTGTACACAACGCTGAGTAGAACGATGGGGCGGTAGCTCTCTGGCTGGTCGCTGGGCTTACCAGGTTTGAGTAAAGCGATTACTTTTGATTTCTTTAGGTTAGCGGGGAAGTGTCCCGTTTCCAGTATATTTGAAAAGAAACGCGCGAGCCGGTTCCTAAAATGGATACCGCTATGAATAACGAATTCACGGAATATCCCATCTAGTCCAGCGGCGTTGCGTGACTTGAGTTTTTGGAGTGATGCTTCTACTTCCTTCAGTGTGAATGGGCTTAGGAACTCTGCTAGCGCGTGTTACTTTGATTTTAGTAGCTTAAGATTATTTTTGATGAGTTTGGTTTCGATTTTATCCGGGGCAGCCTCGGAAAGCTTTACTATTCTGGAAGCTATCGCGTTCGGGCTGATTGAAGGTTTTGGGGCTCCAATTGGCGTACTGCAGCCGAGTTTGCGGAGCAGGCTCCAGGCCTTGCGGCTGGAGTGGACGAAACCTGTATTCTCGACCGTGTGTTGCCATTTTTCGCTACGTGCCTTGTCGAGGGACTGGAGAAACTTGTCAGCTGCTTCGGGCAGGCCATTCGCTTCGAACTCTTTGTAAAGGCGATCACATTCATCCGACCAACCAGGGATGTACTGCTTCCGATATCCTCTCGGAATGTGTTTCTTGGCTGTAGAAAGAACGGCGCCCACGAGTCGTTCATAGTTTTTGGCTAGCGGGTTGATCCATCTTATATTGGCGTCCGGGTCTTTTGTGTACTTGTTCCAGGAGGCTTTGGTGAAATTCGATCTTGGTTGGGCAACAGATTCAACAATAGGTATTTGCATGCCGATGTCAATGACAATGGGTCTGTGCTGGCTACGAGGGAAGTTTGCGAGGACTTGACGACTGGATTGAAGAGGTCTTAGATCGCGGTTGCAGACCTCTCACAAATGTGAGATCGGGGTTGTAGTCCCTGAGCCACCGTCTGGAATGAAAGGCGACGGCATCCTTGGCGTCGAACACGAGGTGAAGACTGTTAACTTCGGCCCACATTAATAGCTCAAGACCATTCAGATCGTTATTTGGGTATCTCCATGATGTATGGTGGCTGTTAAAATCACCCGGTGGTCACAAAGTGGTATGACACTTCGTGGCCAAGGCATAGTTGGAGGTTTATATACGTTGGTGATGCGTGTGCCAGCAACTTCTTCGGTGATGCAGAATACGTTGTCTGTGGAGCTTTGCTGGATTAACCTCGTATTCTTAACGCCGTTGCGAATGAAAGTGGCAGAACCATATGCCTGGTGGTATAGCACTCCGATGGCCGAGTATCCGTGTATTCTGCCTCTATTACTAAAGTCAGCTTCCGAAGCCGAATGGGTTTCTTGGATAACTGCTACGTCAATAGCATTGTCCTTAAGAATCTTAGAAGGGTATTCGCTTTTGGACTTGCTTATACCTTCAATATTTAGTTGGAGCATGCGGACTGAAGGTCCGATCCTCTTCGTTAGGAAGTTCTTAGAAGAACCGTTTCTCGAGTTAGTAGACTGCATTTAGATTCCGTAGTTATAATATCTTGTTTGAGAGGAGATCAGTGATATAATTTGATTGTTTGGCAGCCTTAGTGTGATAGATCATTTAGCATTACCCAGGATGCACCACGTGGAGGCGATCTATCGTTGCATCCGATAAGATCTCATGTCTCCACGGAACAAAACGACCCTACTGCCATTGTTTCTACGAACTTCCCGCGATTTTAATGCCAAAATAGGAAAGGACGTCTTTCGTATGGCAATCGGTAAACATAGGCTTCATAACACCACGTCTGGTAGCGGACAAGGGCTAACTGATTTCGCTGTGGAGCAACACGTGACCAGCACATAAAGCCTCACAGCAAAGGAAAACGAAAGCTGCTGGTGAGCAAAAGAGATGGAAAGCACATCGGCTTCTTCAGAAGAAGAAGAAAGACCTTAAAAAGCGATTGAAAATATTGAAAACTTATACTCCAGGAGCAATGCAAAGAACTTTTACCAAAAGGTAAAAGAATGTTTCAGAGAAGCAAACCCTGTAGAGAAACCTAAAGAGATGAAAATGGAAACCACGGAGTAGAATCACATTTGGTGCTGAGAATATGGAAAAACTACTTCTGCAGACTGAAGAAGAACCAACATCCCGCTACCTGGCAGAATGAACCATTCAACATCGGCAATGATAGCCAAAACTTCCGTCCACTTGACCAAAGCGAAGTGAGGATAACAAGGCCGCTGATGGCAGCTGGTGACGAGTTGGTAGAGTGCATACATCAACTCATCTCTAAGATTTGGTCAGACGAGTGTATGCCTGATGAATGGAATCTCAGCATCGTTTGCCCGATCCACAAGAAAGGAGACCCCCTCAACTGCGCCAATTATAGAGGCATCAGTCTCCTCAACATCGCATATAAGATCTTTTCTGCGATATTGTGTGAACGCCTGAAACCTTTTATCAACAGCCTGATTGGACCCTATCAGTGCGGTTTCAGGCCAGGAATGTCCACCATCGATCAAATCTTCACACTTCGGCAGAACCTGGAGAAAACCCAAGATTATCGATGAACAAGGGAAAAACCAAGTATATGCTGTCAACAAGAAGGGACAATCAACACCGACGAATTGGACAGAACATCACAGTGGGCAGCTACAACTTCGAGGAAGTAAGGGACTTTGTCTACCTCGGCTCTGCTATAAACTGTGAGAACGACATCAGAGCGGAAATCAAGCGAAGAATAACTCTTGCCAACCGCTGTTTTGTTTGGGTTAGGGCTTTAGTAAAGCCCTATCTCGAACAACTAAGGAGACTCTGTATAAGACTCTGATCATCGCAGTCCTGATTTACGGCGCTGAAACATGGACTTTATTAAAAGAGGATGAAGATATCCTTGGTACCTTCGAAAGAAAAATTCTTCGTAAGATATTCGGTCCCGTTTGCGTTGACGGGCTTTGGAAGGGAAGATTTAATAACGCTCATATAGTAGCTGTACCAGCGCATTGACCTAGTCAAAAAACTGCGTCTGCGATGGTTAGGACATGTAGAGCGAATGGACACCAACGCTTCTGCCCGCGTTGCTACGTTATATTTATGTGAAATTGCGTTAAATAGCATTCCACTTGGTATGCAACAATTTCGATCCCTTAATCAGTTTGTCATCGATTATGCAAGTTGTTTCGCCGATTGAACTCATGCACCAGCATCAGCATCACACATACAAGCTGCGTCCTTTCCATTCGCAAGTCGTATGCCTTCAGTCAAAAGCAATTAATCAGACCTATACATCCTCACACAGTCATTTCATGTTCCCCATCTCAATCACATCCTTCGATTTGCCGTAATGCCAAATGCAATAAACCAGATCCAAACCAATAAAATTCAATTTGCATCCAGTCCAAAGCACACCTACCGCAGGGAACCCATCCCGGACTGCATGCTGTTCTTGTAGCCCCTCGACTGGCTACATCAGTTGCAACTACAGCACACTCGATAGTCTTCTCAATTTCCCATCACTCGGGATATCTGCATGTCGGTTTGGCCGGATCGAATGGATGATGCTCTTCCCTTTGTAACCTGTAAACGCAGTTGGATTCAATTCAGTTCTTCGGAATCACCTGGGGGAAACCCCTCCACCATCCCTTGGGAGTCGCGCGCATGATTTTTCATTTCAAATCGAAAAGGGAATAGCTTCTGCAACGCATAACAACGCAAAGAAGGAAAAAGATATAAAACACATAGACGACAGGAAATTCACTTTGTAGACCGGGGAACTATTTCCGAGAGCTGCACACACACATTTGGGAAATGTACTCCACGTAACCTGGGATTCCATTTGACATTTTCCTCTTCTTGTAGCCCCTGTGTGCTGGGTGCCCTTGATGTAGTCATGCTGCGGGTTGCACCACCAGGTAACATACGCAGTTTTATTGTTTCTTGTTTCTACCTTGGTCACCCGAAGAAGGTGTGTTGGTGGTACATACATATGTGGTGTGGAAGGACAAGAAGAAGAATTTCCAATTTCGTTGCCAAAGAGGAATGGAACACCAAGAATAATAACATAAACAAACGAAGAGGAATGTTGTTATGTTAGTTCCGACTCCAGGCATAGAAAGGTACAAAAAGAAGAAAAATAAATTAAGATGCAGACAAATGCACTTGACTGTTCTCGTAAAGGGTTGCCGTGATAGGAGTGACGTATCAGTACTTTTACTGACTAAAATTTACTGAAAGGTACTTTTTAGTTTTACTTGTTTTGAGATATAATATTGATGTAAGCAGCATTGGACTCATCAATATATTAGTTTTAATATAGTAGCAGTGCAGAACGCGTAGCATGTACTGATGGAATGCCAAAATTAGATCAGGACCAGAAACACTCTAAAAAGAGCAATTGGTGGGCAAGTAGCCCCAAGAAGCCTGACCTCATTTATGTTGGCGAGGAGCGAAGACTGGGAGACTGCAAATGAAGTAATCACAAGTATGATGCAGCAACTGCGTATAGAGGAATGAGCAACGAGAAACGAAGATCCTGCCAGCTCTGGCAGCTAAAAAGAAATGACGAAATGTCAAACCTGCCTCTGCGAAGGAATGCCTTGACTGAAGGTGCCACAGGGGAACAGCAGGACAGAGAAATCAGACGGATTTTTGATATAGCCATGCAGGAGCATGGACTACAAGTATCCATAAAGGATTTTTACCCCTACCCGCGCATCAAAAATAAATAAATAAAAATAGAAATAAATAGCAGTAGTAGAATTGGTGCTGAATATATAGAAGAAACACTCATGCAGACTGTTAAACTGAGACGATGACAAGTATTCTGCTGTCACGCAGAATGAGCCATTCAACAGTGACGATGACAGGCAAGATTCCATCTAGATCGATTTCAAAGTTGCCTATGATAACGTGATAGTCTC
The DNA here is from genome assembly GCA_945910035.1 of Brachypalpus laphriformis. Lineage (NCBI taxonomy): Eukaryota > Metazoa > Arthropoda > Insecta > Diptera > Syrphidae > Brachypalpus > Brachypalpus laphriformis. Next base: position 46,539,051 of record OX246756.1, read on the forward strand.
GTCATCACTGACCAACTCATGCGTCTGTGTTAGATGATGATAGGGAGCTATCGCTGCTCCATCAAAGTCAGTAAGAACGCCACCGAACCGTTTGATGTCAGAGAAAATCTCACCGAGAGATTTCTGCTTATCTTGAAATAAAGCGAGTCTACTTGCCGAGCACTTAGAAGAGGCTTTTAAGCAATTTGATAGACAATACAACAACGACATCTAACAACGTTAGAATAAAAAGCGTGTCGTTTACAAAACTCTGCCAGACAATGAAAAACCTGAAAGATAATAAAGCCCCTGCATGGCATTGCAAAAAAAAAAACGCTGATAAAACAGCACAATGGCTTGAAGTATAAACTAAGACGGGTCCTTTCGGAGCACCTACATCGCTAGATAGATAATTTGATTTATTATTTGTCTTCAATACAGACATGTATAATATGTAAGCATCTCAAATTGAAATTACAGAAATCATTTGAGCATGGCTTGCCGTCTTCCTGATTGACATTAATTTAGACAATTAGGTCAACAACAAGGGATAAGAAAAATATATATAATATAATAAATATATACATACATACATACATACATTTTTAATGGCCCGCTAATCCTTGATGAGGGTCGCGGGGGTAGGATGCTCAGGTGGACTCTCCATCGTTCTCGATCCTCCGCCATTGACTCCAATTCATCAGGAGGAATCCCTAGGCGGCTCCAGGAGAGATGTCGGACTTGGTCCAACCATCTATTTCTAGGCCTTCCGCGGAGTCGCCTACCTGATGGCACGGCAACCATGGCGCATCTTTGGAAGCCGGTCTGGGAGCATACGCACTACGTGACCAAAACATCGAAGCATAGATCGTTCCGTTCGGAGAAGTAGCTGCTACGCCTCGCGTACTCTGGTGTTGCGCACTCGATCCCTACGAGTTATTCCAGCAACATCGCGAAGGAACCTCATTTCGGCAGCTTGTATCCGCGATCTTATTCTTTCGGTCACTGCCCAAATTTCATGACCATAGGTGAGAGTTGGAACATACACCGAGTTAAACACCGATAGCTTAGCTTAAACACTAAGTTCAGTCTTCCTTACATCAGATTGGCCAAGCTCTCTCAAAATTGATCCAGCCTGACCAATTCTACAGGATAACTCGGCATTGTGAATAAGACCCCGAGGTACTTAAACTTATACACCTGCTTCAGTGGGACTCCACTCACATGCAGAGTGCACTGAATGGGTTTTTTGAAACGAGCATTACTTCCGATTTGTTCACGTTGATCTTCATTCCAGCATCATCACAAACGGCTAAAAGCCTTTCGAGTGCGCGCTGAAGTTCGGTTTGAGAGGACCCAAGGATGACCAAGGATGTGGGCGCCGTGGCGTAAGTGGATAGTGTGTCGGATCACTACGCATGAGGTTCCAAGTTCGAATCCCAGAAAATACCAAAAAGTTTTTTCACGGTCCCACCTCTCGCGAGCGTCTGACAAACATCCGACAGTATTGTTGTCACGAAAAAGTTTCTCAAATCGCCGTTCGGATTCGGCATTAAACTGTAGGTCCCTTACATTCGTGTGAAAAATACCTATAACGCACACAACATGAGTGGTTGCGAGAAGCTAGGCCTTGGCACTTTAAAGAGCTGTTGCGCCAAATATTTGTTTTTTTTTAAGGATGACCAAATCATCCGCAAAGAGCGGATGACTAATCCTTAGGTCTCCCACTTTGAAACATTCCCTGCCACGGCTGCTATGCAACATCCAATCCATATATACAATAAAGAGGAGAGGTGACAAAACGCACTTCTGGCGGAATCCAACGCCCACAGTGAAAGGTATTGATTTAACACCGTTTATCCGAACACAACTTCTACAGTTTGAATATAAAGACTGAATCGCCCTTAACAGGGAACCATCAATCCCGTACTCCCGCAGAACACTCCAGAGTTTGCCTCCAGGAACCCTATCATATGCTTTTTCCAAATCCACAAAGCAAGTGTAGACAGGTTTGGCATACTCCCAGGCCATCTCAAGAACCATTCTGAGAGTGAATAACTGGTCGGTTGTGCTTCTACCGGGACGAAAACCGCACTGCTCATCCCCCAAACTGTCCTCAACCTCAGCTCTGAAACGCGTTTCTAGCACCTTAGCGAAGACTTTTCCAGGGAGACTTAAAAGAGATATACCCCTATAGTTGGCGCAATCTCTTTTGTCCCCTTTTTTAAAAAGAGGAACTATCACCCCCATTTGCCAATCACCAGGTGTTTCACCGCATTCCCAGGCCACTTTAATGATACGCGAGAGCCATTGCACTCCCTCTTTACCTAAAGCCTTGAGCATTTCAGGCCGAATTTCGTCCACACCAGCAGATTTGCCAACATTTAGTGCTTTAACCACCAAAGTTGCTTCCTCTACCGTAGGACTACTTTCCGCCCTACTCTCTACCATAGTTCTGTCATCTTCGGTGCCCTGTTCGGGATTGAGCAATTCTGAAAAATGCTCGCTCCATCTTTGGATTTGACTCCTTCAACGATATTCAACTTTTTTCCTCTGAGTCGGCGGACGGTCTGCCAGAACATCTTATTTGCAGATCTGTGGTCACGTTCCAATTTCTCGCCAAACTACTTCCAAGACTGTTCTTTCGCTGTTTTCACAGCTAATTTGCAAGTTCTTCGCGCCTCAGTGTACCGATTTCGAGAATCGGAGTTCCTCAAGTGAATCCACACCGTAAAAGCTCTCTTCTTCTCTCTGATGGCTTCTTGAACTCCGGGTTTTTTAAACCAAGCAGTCCCTTTCTCACCACCAGCTGCCACACCAAGCCTCTTCACTCCACAAACATCTCCCGCAGGGGCAATAACCGCTGTTGAAAACAGTTGCCATTCCTCCTCTACATTTGATGGAACAGTTGGAATTCGTTCAAACCTTTCAGATATTTGCCGCGCAAATGTCTCCCGTATCTCATCGTCCTGTAACCTCTCCCATCGTATGCGTGTAACCATCCTTGGTTTACGCTTTGGTGCGGGAGGCACTCTCTCGCTAAGATACAATTTGCACAGCACTAAGTAATGATCAGCTGACAGTTCGGCCCCTCTCAATACGCGAACATCACAAGCCATTCTCTTCAGACACGATGGTACTACAAAGAAATCGATCAGCGACTTCTGCTGAAGACTCTGACGGTACCACGTGTATTTGTGAATGTCTTTGTGTGGAAAGATAGTGTTCATGATGGATAAGCCATTTTCACAACAAAAATCCAACAACCTCTCTCCGTTCGCGTTTTGATCAGGATCAGCGTTCCTCCCAATCACACTCCCCTATGTCATAACATTTACACCCACATGAGCATTGAAGTCACCCATCAGGACAAAAGAATCCATATCTGCAACCTTATCAAGGGCAGCATCAACTTCATCTAAGAAAGCTGCGTACTCTGACTGAAGGTTCCGTGCATACACCTGCACCAATGCTAGAGTTGATCTTTCAAGCTTGAGCTTTAAGATCGCAACTCTCCCTCCTAATGGTATCCACTTCAATACTCTGTCTGTCAACCTGGGACTTGTGAGTAACCCCACTCCCGCCCGAGCAGACATTGAGGGTGCAACTCCCGACAGGAAGAGCTTACACCCATCCGAAAGGTCCACAGTTTTAGAACCTCTCTGCTTTGTTGAAGAGACGACAACTATATCTAGTCGAGTTTTAACACCCTCCTCAACAAGCTCAAGGTCCTTCCCTGTGAGCGATGAGACGTTCCATGTGCCTATCCTAAGTCGATGTCGTTGTCGAAACTCAGAGAGTCCATCTGTGCCCCTATCGGTGCACAGCGCGCTTACTCCTTAAGCCCCGTAATGGTTCGCGAGACCATTGACAGAAAGCTCGTAGCCAATTCGGGTTTGACCCGCCCGGCTGCCGAGCGGCCACCAGACGCTCGCATACTGACACCCTTCAGGCCTGGCTCCAAAGGATGCCCTGGTTTACTAGGTTTGGCAATATCCGACGCCCATTTCTGTCGTCCTGTCATCATGGGGTGCACGCTTTGTTAGCCGTGACTGGATTGTATGCATAGGAATAACTATTTAAGTTACCCCATCCGCACATCCCAGTCACGTTGCCCGCCCCCCACCACCAGGAGGTCAGCTGCCAGGGGGCAATATAATAAATGGTTTTGCTAATCTCAAAAGGCTTTGTTTATAATTTGGTTTCGATTGCTGTTTTACAAAAATTAAAAAGGAGAGCTGCCCCACCTGGTTTGCCACAGCGTTGCTGATGCTGCCCTTTCCTCCTCCTTAATCCTTTTTGCCTCTTGCCGGTTTGATGGACGTCTAAGGTATACCCTCTGCATCTCTTCCGCGATGATGTCGATTGGGACCATCCCAGCTAAAACGCAGGCTGAATCTTCGGAGATAGTTCGGAAGCCGCTGATCACTCTGAGTGCGCAGAGCCTGTGAGCTGATGATAGCTTCTTCCTGCACTCATTTGTCGCCAGTGTACCTGCCCATATCGGGGCAGCGTATAGAAGTACCGAGCTGACCACTCTGGACAGCAGGATCCTGCGGGCGTATCCAGGCCCGCCGATGTTCGGGAGCATTCGGGAGAGTGCTGCCTGCATCAGCGATGCTTTCTTACTAGAATACTCAACGTGGGCTTTGAAGCGCAGCCTGTTGTCGAGCATGACTTCAAGGTACTTCAAGGATTCTTTGGACCTGATTGTCTGGTTTCCAACCCGGAAGCTGGCGTATTCCACCTTTTTGCGGCTGGTTATTAGGACAGCTTTGGTCTTGTGGGCAGCTAGTTCCAGACCGGTAGACTCCAGCCATTCCTTTATTCTTATAACTGCCTCATCCGTGGCAGACTCCACCTCGTGTACTTGCTTGGCTACTGTAACCACTGCGATATCGTCAGCGAAGCCAATTACTTTGACTCCCTCGGGCAATGTTAGTCGCAGAACTTCGTCGTACATAATGTTCCATAGGAGAGGTCCCAGAACCGACCCCTGCGGGACTCTCCAGAAAAACTGTAGTGCTTAACGCCATCGTCAGTATGGTATCTTAGCTTCCTATTGCTGAAGTAGTCCATGACTATCCTCAGCAGGTAGTATGGTGTATCCATCCTGGCCAGGGATCTCCTAATGAATGACCAGCTTGCCGAGTTGAACGCATTTTTGACGTCGAGCGTTACTACTGCGCAGTATTTCTTCGTCCCCCATTTCCACCTTTTCCCTTGTATTGCTTCAGTTGTTATATCTACTACCGCCTTTATGGCATCGACGGTAGAGCGTGATTTTCTGAAGCCGTACTGACAGCCTGGCAGGGCTCCGTTTTCCTCCGCCACCGCAAGCAGTCTGTTATAGATGATACGCTCTAGGATCTTTCCCAGCGTATCGAGCAGGCATATTCGGCGATACGATGATGGTTGTCCGGCGGCTTATTGCCATTTGGAAGCAGCACTAAATGTTGCAATTTCCATGGTGTAGGGAATACCCCCTCCTCTATGCACCTTTGCATCGTTGCAAAGGGCTGTGTGCTATGGGTGTTCCAGACTGTTTTGTGGAAATTCCATCTTGGTCGAGCAAATGATTCGACGATGAGGATTTAGATGTCAATTTCGATGATTATGGGCCTGTGCGGACTGCGTGAAAATTATGTGAAGACCTTTCGACTGGTTTGGAGAGCCATTTAGCCATCATTGCAGCTCACGAAAGTGAGATCAGGTTGCCAGCGTCTAGAGTGAAAAGGCCCAGCATCATTTGCATGAAATTAGGTTGTTGTTGGCGTACCTCCAATATGGTGGCTATTAAAGTCACCAGTGTACCATATACTGCTGGATGGTCAAAGCGTGGTAGAACATTTGGTGGCTTATAGAAATTGGTAATATGTGTTCCAGCTATATCAGCGGTAATAGTGAATATATTGTCTGTGCAACTTTGTAGGATAAGCCTTGCATTTTCAATACCATTTTCTTACACACCTGACGGATTCGTACACTTGGTGATATACATACATATGTATGTGTAATCCCGATGGTTGTGTACCCCTCTGCTTTTACTCTTTTTTTAAAGTCAGCTTCAGATGCTGTATGTGCTCCTTGGATGACTGTTACGTTGATGGTGTTACCCTTTAGAATTCGTGATAGGCATTCACTTTTCGATCTGTTGATTCCTTCAATGTTAAGTTACAAGATACGAACTGTTGGCCCGATTCTATTTGTCAAGAAGCTCTTAGAAGTGCTCTTTTGCATGTTAAATTGTGTGGGCTGCATTCAGGTAATATAGATATTTTAGTTGCCAGGAGATCGAGATGATATTTGATTGCTTCTTAGCCTAATTGTGACATATCCAGGGTGCACTACGTGGAGGCCATCTGTTCTTACACCCCTAAATGTTTCTGGTAATTTAAATAAACACCGTTTACGCGAGTACCAAGGACATACACATGTGTACATATATCAGATCAGCAGCCTATAAATCTCCTCATGTACGGCTACATTTACGACATTTCAATTGCACCTATAAATCAATCCACTCCCATAACTCCACACCTCATCAGCAACACTGTTCCACTCCAGCACTTTAAATGCAGCTCATAAACCCACCACACAACCACAACATTCCACACTACACCACACTATTCACAAAAAAAAGAAAAAAAAATCAAAATCTCCCTCCCCCACCCGCGAACGCTATCAAAGATAACCATTGACGACGGCAACAACAACTATACTGTGCGGCGTGTTGCTGTTGTTGTTCCATACAATTCAATCGAATTCAACCGACGAGGTCCACAAGTGCGCCTTTTGTATCTCAAATGGATTCAGTTTGGCTTCAGCTCTCCGATTGAAGTTGTTTCATAGTCGTCGTCGTTGTGCTTCGTAGTAGAGGGTGTCTCTGTGTGTCTCTTTGTATGTTTCATTCGTCATTTGTCGTTGGTTCTGTCGGTCTACGCGATTGTTTATCACTAATTCCCCGTATCTATCTATCTATCTGTTCTATCTGTGCATAGAATTCGTGTTAAATACACGAAATACCTGTGAGGTGTGTAAATAATTCATTTATTTTGAAACCATATTGCAAGGATATCGTATATCCTTTTGCGCTCTCGGCTAAGATACGCGCCCGCGCATTAATTTTTAGTCTTTAGTGTCTGTGTGTGTGCTCAATTGACACTGCCAAATACCGACTGGCATCCACAGCTTCCAGCGGAATATACACAGCAACATCCCTGTCACAACAGCATCGTAGTCCTTGCAACAGGACCACATATCGAAGCCGAACACCAGCATCACAAAAGAAAAAGGAGAAGACAAACACAAACATCAGGTAATTTTCAGTTCTTGTTCGTTGTTCGGTTCCCTTTACCCTGCCTATATGGTGAAATCGATTTTCTCGTCTTTATCCTCTTTTGAGGACGATTGTGTTTTGTATCTGAACTCGGAGTGTAGGTGGAGGAGTGATGAATCTTTGTGTATATGTTTGCCATTTTTTTTTATTCCTTCTTCATCGTTATGATGCTTTGCTCTCTGTGTGTCCATGTTTGCTTGGAATTCATGTTTCGTTTGTGTGACGAAGATGGTGATTATGATGATGATGACAAGGATACAGGTACTTCCATTTATTTTGGACCAAAAAAAAATGTTCTTCCATCATAATTCTTTTCTGGGGGGACGCAATGTGATCGTTGCCGTCCTTGTACACATCCTTCAAGTGACATACAGGAAGAAAAAGGGATGTGGGTGACAACACAATGGGATACTACGAGTAGTGTATGATGGGTAACCGTATCTAGCCAAATGTGGGGGTCTTTCTTCTTCTCCATCATCGTCGTCATTGTCGTTGTCGTTGTCGTTGTCGTTGTCCTTTGTGCAGGAATAACGGCAAAGGGAGGAAGATTTTCGTGCACATTTTCGCGACGTAAAAAGGAAGTTATGTCCTTCACGAGTGATGGGTGGATAGTCTTTGATGCAAATTTACCCACACATAGACCCTTCCTCTTTTGTCAAAGAAAGAAGATTATGCAAATAATGAGGACTAAATTTCAACGTCAACTAGACAGGATGCCTTCCTTTGACACCATCCTGGAGGCGGTTGCTTTCGAAAGATTTCATAGAAATTTCTTTATCGAGTTAATGCGGTCAAGGTTTAGATTTTTATTACTTTAAGTTAAATTATACATACATACAAATGCCAAAGGTTATACCACAATGAAGCGTGCTTCGCTTTGACATTAGCTGATTGACGTAATAGCCGGACCTGCATTCCTCGAATTTTTTCTCTCACCTTCCCTCATACATGAAAACTACACTCACCACCTGCCTTTCTCGAGAAAATATAAATCGAATCAAAAGTTTTCATTAGCACATTTGTTTACGGGAAGTTTTTGAAAAACATTTCCTCTAGCAGTGAAAAGATTTTGTAAACATTTTCTCCAACTTTATTCGAATTCATTCCACTGTGCTGACGTTTTTCAATCAAAATGGGCAGTTGAGTGAGTTAGCATCATGTGTTTGACTAAGCAAATGACGTTTGACGTTTTGCATTTGACGTAAAGCAGACGTCATTTCAATGAGTCTTTCTTTGACGAAACATTATTTGACATATACTGTGCAACCTGTCCGTTTCCAGGGGGACTCCCGAGGGAGGCGTTATCTCACCCCTCCTCTGGGTTCTAGTCATCGATGGGATACTTAAAGAACTAAGCAATGCAGGCATAAGCGTCACTGCTTACGCGGATGACGTGATGATTTTAGTTCAGGGTAAGTTCCTTGATGCATTAAGTGAAATGATGGAATCAGCTCTTAATAGTCTCGAAAAATGGGCTAGAGGGTGTGGACTACACGTCAACCTGGATAAAACTGAATTGGTACTCTTCAGTAGAAAATACAAGAAACCACCCTTCAAACTGCCTAAGCTAGCAGGGGTGGAGCTTTCCCTTTCGCATCACGCTAGATATTTTGGTATAATACTGGATAGGAAACTAAATTGGAAACTTAACATACAGGAAAGAGTCCGCAAAGCTTATAATGCTCTCTTCATATGTAAGCGGACCGCGGGGAAAAAATAGGGCCTAAAGCCCGCAATGATGCACTGGCTATACATCATGGTAGTCACACCCATCCTTACGTATGGGGCTCTTGTGTGGTGGAAGGCAACGAATACGAAAAACACACGGGGTATGTTGGCCATGGTACAAAGATCAGCCTGCATTGCCATCACAGGTGCTCTACGCACAACACCTACGGCTGCACTCGAGATCTTCCTGTATCTCTTACCATTAGACCTACAAATCAAATTTCAAGCGGGCAACAGTGCGCTTCGGCTCCCTAACGTTGGTCTCTTCAGGACTAATAACATAGGACATAGCTCCATTCTCAAGGAATCTTTTCCCGGAATCCCTGACGAATCGGACGATATACTTGGCACCTTAGACTTCGACACACCATACGAAGTACTGTATCCTATTAGAGAGGACTGGCGAAGGAAGACAGTCTCTGTCCATAACGAGATTTCAATATGTACAGATGGTTCTAAGACCAGTGAGGACACGGGGTCAGGTATTTACTCGAGAGATACGAACCTACAGGTGGCCCTGAGACTTCCGGACACATGCAGTGTGTTCCAAGCAGAGGTTCTAGCTGTACTTAAAGCTGCGTAATTACTTGAGATGGGATCAATATCCGATAAGAATATCGCCATCTCAATTGACAATCAGGTTGCGCTAAAGGCGCTAGAGTCTTATGTCATCAATTCTGAGTTAATCAGGAATTGCCGCACAATGCTTAGGGCATTATGTACGCAGAACCGAGTCAGATTATGTTGGGTACCTGGACACTGCGATATCGAAGGCAATGAGCAAGCCGACGCGCTGGCTAAAAGAGGAGCGGGGCTCTCACGTAGCGATATAATTGGTAGTATTAAACCACCAGGGTGCGTGGCTAAGGGAATTATCCGGGATTAAATCATTGACACGGTTAATCTAAAATGGTCAAACTTAGATGGTCACAGGGTGTCTAAGGCCTTGTAGCCTGTGTTAGTTCGCAGAAAATCTGGGGAGATAATTAAGTTAGACAGATCGAGGCTAAGAACAGCGATAGAAATACTCTTTGGCCACTGTCTCCTAAGGAAGCATGCCATGAAACTAGGATTATCCGATACCGATGTTTGTAGGTACTGCGATGACCTACATGTCTCAGAGGATATAACTCATATACTCTGTGAATGTCAAGAAATTGCCAGGATAAGGCTAAAGTACCTGGGTAGATACTTGGTCGATAACTTGGAGGAGCTGAGGTCCTTGAACCATAACAAGGATCTCTTCAGATTTTGTAGGGAGATTAATTGCTTGGAGGATTGGGTTTAGGTCTTTTGCCGTGAAGGTTTCCTAGGGATCGCGATGGGCCCACTTTGGTGCCTAGTGTTTTATGACAACCTCATAACCCTACCTAACCTAACCTAATCTAACCTACTGTGCAACTGATTCCATTTCATTTAATTTCATTCAAAACAGGCGGCAAGGACACAGAGTTACGGTAAGCACTCTCCCAAAATGTACCTACATATATACTCTGCACGAATATCTGTGTATAATTTTAAATCAAAAGCGCTTACTGTCAGACAGGGTACAATGTTATGGAGCTGTCAAATTGTTAATGTCTTAGCGGGTCTAGACATTTTTTTGCACCTGCTTCCTCTAGATATCTGTAGTAAACAAGTGGCAGCGTATGCAGCGACCCACATAAAGACAATATCTCAGTGGTTTAGTCTAGGTACAGAATATTCCTCAATACTCAATAATCTTGAATTCCTTCCACATGACACCGCATACGCTCTAGACTTGCATAGGAGTGGGAGCTAGGGACACAAGAGGGATCCATTTGCTTCGACACAGATGGAGCCGAAACAGAGTCGGAAGTAGAGGAAGGTGTCTCCTCCCAAGAACTAAACATTGATATCTCTTTTCGCATCCCTAATCACTGCAGCGTCTTCTAAGCGAAGATCATGGCAATTAAAGAAGCATTGTCGTGGCTGAAGTACAATGTGATATCCAGGGGGATTTTACTATTTTTACTGACAGTCAAGCAGCGAGCAAGTCCTTGGAATCTGTTACCTTCAACTCAAAAACAGCCCTAAATTATCGCTTGTGTCTTAACGAAATGGCCAGACAGGTCAACATTAACCTTATTTGGGTGCCGGGGCACAAAGACATTCCAGCCGAAGAACTCGCTAAGCAGGACACATGTCTACCGATCTCGTCGAGCAAGACGAATCTCGACATACATCTCGCTACAGTGAAACTACTACTTAAGCTCAACACCACCAGTGGCACTACGTGCCTCATCACAAGACAGATCTGACCTAAGTTGGATCAGAATTGCTCCAACTGCCTTTACTGACAAGGTAGCTCATCGCAACTACAGCAGGTGTCATTACGAGGCACTGCATTATCGGTAGACATGTCATAAGGCTAGGCATCTTAGCAAATGATTTCGGCAGAAGGTGCATGGATGGGCCTAGTCTGGCACTCTAACCTAGATTATAGATTGTAGATTGTTGAAGAGGTGGAATTAGGTCACCTTATCACTGCGGCCATATTGGGTCTTATGTGATTTCCTCTGATGTCAAAGCTCGCTCAATACACCCGATTTAGTGATGAGCTCTACTATGCTTTTGAGTGAGCTTGTAGATAGGTCTTCTACTTCAAGGTAGATTTTACCTAAATAACGATGACGTGTTTTGATTAGACAGTTACAGTGACATAAGATGTGTTCTGCTGATTCCTCGCCTTCGTTGCACATTCTGCAGATGCTGTCTTGTGATATTCCCATAGCCATGAGATGTTTTTTCACTCGACAGTGCCCTGTAAGGAAACCTGTGGCTATTCGAATCTGACTGCTAGTTAATTGTAGGAGTTGTTTCGTTCTATTGAGGGAAGTATTTGGCAGAAAGATCTTGGCTTGTCTGTTACCTTCAGTTTCCATCTGGCAATGATGCACTTTTCTTTTTAACCAATTTTTGATACAGCCTTTTGCTGTACTCACTGGTAATCCACAGAATGGTCTTGGCATCATAAAGTTTGACGCAGCTCTTGTTCTGGCTAGCAGGTCAGCTTTTACATTTCCTTCATATCCGCTGTGTCCTGGCGCCCAAATGAGATGAGCTCTGTTTGTGCTGGCTAGTGATATGAGTCGTTGAAGGCAGTCCCACACTAGTACACACTATAAACTAACCTAACCTACAGCGCTATAGTGTAGATGCTAACCCAACTTGTTTAGATATAACTTAGGATTCGAGTACAGATACTTCATTCTGATTCGCCAGTGAATCTAAACCAAAAGCATCTTAGCTCGGACTCTGTTTCCAATGTCACTAGCCTACGATGTATTTTGTAATTTTATGGGCTTTCTGCACACTTGTTTGCATTAACATTATTCATTGCATAAGGGCTGTAGGTAAAAGTCTATAATGGTTGGTAAGCCATCGTATAAATGCTAAAGCGGATATCATTTTCTTGAAGTAGTCGTTAGAATCTCGCATTGCTTTCTTCGTTCATTTATAAACTGCGATTCCAGACCAATAAGCAAAGAGATGGAGGTTATCACTTTTAATTTTAATTCAATCATTCCTCCGATTTTAAGCGCTTCTACCACGTGTAGATGTATGATATTGGTGAAGTTCAAATTAGTGATGTACCAAACCGAAAATTTCTCCAACCGAGTTAACCCGAGTTGGAAATTAAGCAAACCGAGTTGCAAACCGGGTTGGCTAACTCGGTTTGTAACAAAATTATGCTACCGTCACATAAGAAACTAAAACCGAACCGAATACGAATTTAACTCGGTGTGTATATCCTCAATTGACTTGGCTCGATGGAGCACACACCAAAACAATGCATACACAAAAAAAAAACTAACACAGCTATGTAAAAACAAAGCCAACAAAAGCCGTGTTTTTTTGAAAGCTAGCCAGCCAGTAGTTGCTAGTAAAGTAAAATTTTACACATAAAACAAATACAACAACCGACTGGCTACTACTCTTGATTTTATCCCCAGCAAAAAGTTACTGGCTGGGAATTTCGTGATGCCTAATTTCAGGTAGCGCAAAAATGAATGTTTTTAGTTATTTGTTGTTGCTGTCATTGCAGGGTTGCTTGGTTCCTAGAGATACGTTCGTATAAAATCGGCTGGCTTTGGCTGGCTGGCAAATCGTTTAAATGAACGACTGGCTGGCTAGCTTTCAAAAAAATAAGGCAAATGAGAGAAAACAGGAGCCACTGTCTTATGAGAAACCGAACCGAAACCGAATTCCAAATAGATATGGAATCGGGCAGTGCAACTCGGTTTGTATAAAAACAATGACTGCTTTCCAACTCGACTTAATATACGGGTAAATTCATGTCTTAGTGCATTGTGTATACTTATTCCAACCAACTCAAACGCAATCGTGTGTTCAACTCGGTTTAATGCTGTTTTCATTAATTATTCGGTTCGTTCTATCGGTTTTGCAAACTAGGTTTGACATTCATGTAACTCGGTTTAACTCGGTTTAGCTGTAACTCGGTTTGAACCAGTTTATTAACTCGAGTTGATAGGTACATCACTAGTTCAAATGCACTGCGACGTATGACGTGATCGATTTAGACCGCTTCCTCTAATCCAACTGCTTTGATCAACCGGAGTATCCGAGTGGATCCAGCGAAGATAGATCCATCTCGGATAGGAAAAAGCATCTGGGTGATGTCTTCTTTTGTGGATAAGTGCTTCGCATTCCATAAGAAGGTGTGCTGATGTTTCTGTGAAGTCCCTGCAGAATCTACAATATCCTTCCTTTTTTTTTTTATATAATTTGCGCGCACTCAAAGGGTTATGAATACCTTTAACATGTTTACAGACAGTACGGGCATTGGAAAGAATAGATAGAGAGAGAGAGAGAGAGAGAGAACGATTTTCGTGTAGTGATTCTTGAAGCTCAGTTGTTTATGTTTCAGAGATTCTCCGGGTGTGGCGTCCAGATAACTGGGGAGATTTTTTGTTATTTTTTGTCTTTGCTTCTGATTCACAGTACTTTTTCTCCCGATAACCGATGTCAAAGACAAATCAACAGAGCGAACAGTTTTTCCAGTCACATGAATAAGCTACTGCCAGTGTTCTGCCTTCGCAGTAGTGTTCACACAAGCTTTCGCAAATGATCGGACTGACTTTATATATTTTATGAAAAATAAATACCATAAATACTTGCTGACATCAGGATTTGAACCATGAACCATTAGCGTGTCAATTGGCGACGTTACCACTACACCATTGCCAACCCTCGTCTTTCCTCAGGTTCCAAAGATACTCCTTGAGTCTGCAGTGACCCGTTAGGATGCCTGTCAGAATGCGAAATCAATTCTAACATGTTATTTTTTGCTTTTTGCCTGTATCAATTGAGGGATATCATTCCAATGCTTGACCCACGTGCTCTCTTCCTCTTTTCTGAGTTCTTCTCGTATTTTATGTGGCTATATTCCACCAAAACGTTCCAGTCCAAGGAACAGAGTGTCTGAGCCGTTTCTTGCTAGTCCATCAGCTTCTTTGTTCATCTTCACTCCTACACGTCCTGGTATCCAGCAGAGAGTTACTTTATTAGCCTCGCCCAGTCTGTTGATCTTCTATCACTTAGTTAATATCAAACAATTTTGATGGCTATAGCTCTACTATACGTTTTCTGTATTTATGTTCGACTGACATTAACATTATCGCAAATTTGTTTGCGCAGTTCTTTAGACAGTTGTCCACTGGCCATGTCGAAGACCCTGATCTTGATTATTTCTGCTACCTAACAAATATCCTTCGTTTCTGTAAATATAACTTCGGAACTGGAGATGGAAAAGATTAAGTTACTTAGAAACGAATACTTCATCTGTTTTGAGGTCTAACGCAGCCCATTACTATTGTATTTCAACTAATGAAGAACTCGTACTTTGTCTCTGTCCACAAAAAGGCTGCAAGAGTAAAATATCCAACTATCGGCTTATTGCCGATCTTTCATGCACAGCCAAACTTCTTAGAAGCAGTGTTCTTTCACTGAGCGCAGGTCTACAACTACTAGCTGAACCGATTTCGTACCGAAAACTCTGAACGGTTTGACAAACTCTCTAACCAAAATGTTCTCTTCAAATTTTAAGCCCTTGGTATTCAACGCCGGTTGGATCTAATGGTAGAACGCCAGTACACAGTCCGCTTTAGATATTCAGTATCTGACCCTTTTAAAGTAACTGTGAGGGTCCCTCAAAGCAGCCATCTTAGACCAGTGATATTTATCCTTTCAATATATTACGCCAATGATGTGTCATTGAGGACCCTAATCTATCCGCCTATGCTGATATACATAAGTCAACTGCTTGTATTAAGTTTAAATAAATAAATAATTCACGAGAGAATATACGACCTTTGAAATATAAAACTTTGTAAAATTTTTCATATCTTAGCCGGATATACAGAGTCAAACAACATTGTCATGCAGAGTATTCATATGTCATAACAATTTGTTAGGTGGATGGCGATCCCCCTGTCATACACACTTGAAAACGAGAGACAACTACTGACCTTAGATGGCTCTACAGCATAGAGTGAACCTTAGGGCGGCAAGCCTCTACAACAAGCTTTATCTTTAATCGATTTTCCCCACTTTCGCATCTTAAATTGATTGAGGGGCCCTTGCAACGGCGCGTACTAAAGGTATGGGGCATTGTGCATTTTTGATAAAGTCGAAGGCATGAAGGTGGGATAAATAACTATTCTCACGAACACATGATGGACGGCAGAGGTGGAACAGACGTCTCCCTAGAAGAGCTAAATCTGACCTGGCATATGAGTCTGGAGACAAAACACTTACTGTCCTAAGCCAAGATAGTCGTTCTGCTGCTCGCCAAATTCAATAAAAAGATGGCAGATAGCTGGAAAAAGTTTTACCAAGCGGCTGTCAATCAGGCACAAGATGGAGACAGATACCAGCAGTTGACTGGTGTGTAGGATTTCATAGTAAAACTTTCAAGGTTTTCCGCAGATAAACCTCCATTACTCAAAGGTTGTCCGCCGCTACCTCTCTCTCTGGCAGACTTTCTCTGGTGCGTACAAAACCCCACATAACATCTACCCAGGAGCCATACATGCGGAACAAACGCATATGTGGCTTTGGAGGTGTTCGTGGAGTAACGGTGCTATGTGACGAGCGATCTGAAATACCGAGAGCTTGTCTAATTGTGCCGAATTTCTTCTCAGTAACCAAACTTGGACAATTCTGTGGACAGTACCTGGTTGTTGCAGCTGTAAGCTACGAAACGACCGGAAGTTGGAAAATCTTCGTCGTTGCGTCGGCTTACTTCCCTTATAATTCAGTAATGCATCCACTACCGAAGGCGGTTGCCGAACTCATAAAGTACTGTGACAATCAGGAGATGGGACTAGTCATATGTTGCGATGCTAATGCTCAGAATACAGTCTGGGGCAGCAGCAACTGTAACGTACGAGAAAACCATCTCCTAGAATTTATACTATCGTCTGGCATGGTAACTAACAATGTTGGCTCCCAGCCAACTTTTGTTACGGCAAGGAGAGAGGAGGTAATTGACTTGACTCTATTTAAAAGGTATTTCAAGTTAATTACTAACTGCAGGGTACTGCCGGAGGTGTCCTTGTCAGACCATAGATACATCGCTTTCCAAATCGAATGCAAGGCTATAACTTTGCAGGAGAGGAGGAATCCGAGGAAAACCAACTGGGTGCGGTTTAGGGAAGAGCTAGACAGATCTGACAAAACCCCAACTAAACTCAGCACGAAACGAAAGGTTGAGGATACATTTGAAAACCTTACCAGCTGTTTTGAACTAACGTGCTTATTAACAAAAAACCCCTGCAGAACGCCGGTTCCCTGGTGGAGCCCAGAACTGCAGCGACTTAGGAAAGAATCCAGAAAACTTCTAAATAGGTCATTAAAGACAAATTTTGAGGGCGACTGGGATCTTTTTAGATCGAAGCAAAAAGACTATAAGAAGTTAATTCGGTTGTCGAAAAGAGCTTCTTATAGAGATTTTTGTGAAAAGATCGAGACACTCGGTGAAACCAGCATGTTGGTTAAGGTCCTCAAAAGGGGCAAACCGACCAAACCGGAATCACTCAGAAAGTCTGATAGCAAGTTTACTGAGACGAAAGCGGAACATTTTAGTCTTCTCCTGGAGACTCACTTTCCTGGCAATCAGATAGCCACTAGGTCGCAGCTTGGCCCACTTACCCAGGCTGAGCTTGATCTAAGTCAGAAAACTCGGTGCAGCTGGTATATTGCATCAGCCGTGGTAACAGTTAAGGCGCCGTGGTGTAAGTTGTTAGTGTGTCGGATCACTACGCATGAGGTTCCAAGTTCGAATCCCAGAAAACACCAAAAAGTTTTTTCACGGTCCCACCTCTCGCGAGCGTCTGACAAACATCCGAGAGTATTGTCACGAAAAAGCTTCTCAAATCGTTTTTTTTTTTGTATTTATGGTAACAGTTACGGACATCAAATATGCTGTGGCATCTTTTGATGGTTTCAAATCGCCTGGCACCGATGGAATATATCCAGCTATACTGCAACTGGGTATAGATCGGCTGAATTTTCTGTCTCTTATCTGGGTCCCAGGTCACACTGGGATCTTGGGGAACAAGATCTCCGATGAGATTGCTAGACAAGGCTCAGAGCAGGCTTTCTCAGGTCCCGAACCCGCGTTGGGTCTACCTGCGTCCTCGGTAAGGGCTTCCACTGACGATTGGGTCTCTCACGAGCACAATTGTGTATGGCATGACTCTCCAGGATATAGGTTGACTAAACGTATGCTCCCTGACGCCTGTAAGAAATCAGCAGCATTCTTGCTGTCTCTCAGCAGAAAAGACAGTACACAACTTATTGGCGTCTTGACAGGCCACTTCGCTTTCACCAAGCACCTTAACGTGCTAGGCTTGGGTGACACTACAATCTGCGACTCTTGTGAAGAGAGCGACGACACCACGGCCTTTGCTCGTATCAGATGGCAGATCCTCGGTGCGGATGTGGTGAGTGCTGGTACCGTAAGCTCCTCATCACTGAACTTCTTGCTTGGCTTTCTTACAAAGACAAGGAAATTCCAAATAAAATGGGTAAATTAGGGTTTGCTCTCTGGTAGTACAATGGACCAGTTGCGTCTGAGTGCTCCAGTCGAGCGTTTCCTATCCCGACCAAAAAAAGAAAGATTTTCAACGAATGTACTACCCAAGACAAATTGTCTCTAGCTTGGATAAGAGGACACTTGAGAATCTAAAGAAATGAAAGGCCAGATAGTAATCATCCTCAGTAGTTCTTACATTTGAAACATTCGGACAACACTGTTGGGAAGCTGAACTGCCAATAAAAATTTTAAAGGATCATGGTAACTTAAGGTATCAACAAAAAAATGCCTCATTATGGCAATAATCAGAACAAGTACATGAGCTCAGTTCAGATTGTAGCGCTCCAACAGGCAGGCAAATGAATATTTTTGAATGTCCTACTTTTAGTTTTTAAAACATATGAACTCCCTGGATGGATTCAGGTCTTCGACTTTACGCTCCAGACAATTCAATAATTATCTTCACCCAGTTTTGTAATGTGCATAAAGTTATTCCTCGTATACATCGCCCTTCGGGGTGGATTCGAAGACTTTCCAGGCTAACCATTCCTCTTTAATCAAATGAATATACATATGTCTACAAGCCACACAGTTCTCTGAAACTAAATTGTTTCCTCCGGAATAGTGCATTTTGAATTTCTATTAGGAATAATCTGCCATAAGACATGGTGATGAGGTTTTGATACTAAGTCCTTGGAAGGTCATAAAGTGACTTAAATGTTCCTCAGCTCAAAGAAACAGAAATTCATAAGAGTGGTTTTTTATGTCATCAAATGTTATCAGTGACGCCTTAACAGGTCTTATTCTTACCAATAAAATATGACCAATTACATCGGGCGCCGTGACGCAAGTAGTTAGTGTGTCGGACCACTGCGTGTGAGGTTCCAAGTCCGAATCTCAGAAAAGGCAAAAAAGTTTTTCACAATCCCACCTCTCGCGAACGTCTGACAAGCATCCGAGAGCATTAGGTTAGGTTAGGATCGGCCCTCGATGAGGATGCACTTAGACCAGAAAGTAGGTCCATTGTACTGCCGATGTGTAAGGCGGGTGGATCACCCTCTTACTCTTGGAACCATTTGCTTCGTTGAATGAAGTCGAGAATTTTAGCCATGCAGGCGTTGCCGAGATCATTAAGATCATTGTAGAAGTATTCACCCAGAGTGGCCTTCCTGATGTTGGCGAGCGCTGGACAGGCGCAGAGGAGATGACTGGTGGTCTCTTCTTCCTCTTCATCTCTGCAGCTTCTGCAGAAGTCGTTATGAGGGATACCTAATCTCTGGGCATGTCTTCCTATGACGCAGTGTCCAGTGAGAACATTTGTTATTTTTGAGAGGGTCTCTCTCTTGTGCTTCAAGAGTCCGATGGACCTGGATTTATTGAGTATCGGCCAGAGCTGTCTGGCGGTATGACATTGGTCTAGATGTTGCCATCGATGATTGGCTACTTTCTCGGCATCAATTTGAATAAGGTACTTAACATAAGACGCTGGCGCTTCGATGTCGGTGATGCTTATGCTATCTGTACCAGAGGAGCCTTATCGTGCGAGGGGTGAGGTTGTACTGACCAGCTATCTCGTTAAGAGATATGCGACAGTCTTTCACTGCCTTAGATCTCGTAGTGCTGGATGCGAGGGATTTGATGGCTGCCTGACTGTCGACGTAAATAACAATATCAGGTGTTGATAGTGTGCTAGCCGCCAGCCATTCAGCAGCGTTGCGAGCTGCGGTGATTTCGGCTTGAAAAACGCTGCAGTAGTCTGGAAGGTTAAAGGAGAGGTTTATGTCCAGATCTTCCGAGAAAATTCCAGCACCGACTCCGTCCTTAGTTTTGGACCCGTCCGTGAAGATTGACAGCGATTCGTTTCAAAGGACATTGCGTTGCGTCCACTCAATTCTGTCCGGTATCGAGTGGGTGTACCCCTTGTCAAAATCATATTCAGTGGGCAGATGGTCAGTGGAATTAAGAAGATGACGGTGCATCGAAAGTATATTGGCATGTCCCATGTGTTGCTCCTTCCACTGCTTGGAGCCTCTCGGTCTTATTGCCGAGCTGACAGCTGACGACAGCGTTGTTTACTGACGATGTCAATCGGAAGCAGGTGGAGCATGGTTTGGAGCGCCGCTGTGGGAGAAGTTCTCAGTGCACCGGTAATACTGAGACATGCAACGCGCTGAGTTTTTTCCATTATGGACAGGTTGGATTTCTTCTCCAAGGCGAGCCACCATACCAATACTCCATACATGAGAATCGATTTTATGGCCGACGTGTATAGCCAGTGCATGATGCTTGGTTAAAGGGCCCAGGTGGAGCCTACTGCTTTCTTGCAGATGTATAGGGCGGCCAGCGATTTCCTGGCCCGTTCGACGACATTCTCTTTCCAAATAAGCTTGCGGTCAAGCTTTAGACCTAAATAGCTAGCACTATTTGAGAGCTTGAGGGTGCATCCCCTTATCTTGGGCGGAGTGAAGTCAGGTAGCTTGTGTTTTCTTGTGAATAGAACTAGCTCGGTCTTCGTCGGGTTAACGGAGAGGCCGCATTTATCGGTCCATCTGAGCAGTTCATTAAGAGCAGACTGCATGACATCGGCCAGCGTCTGCGGGTATTTGCCTGTTATTAGAATAGCGACATCGTCTGCTTAGGCAATAACATTGCATCCAGTTTTTTCGATCTCAGGAAGGGCCTCGTTGAGCACCAAATTCCACAATAGTGGAGACAGTACACCCCCTTGAGGGGTGCCTCGATGTGCATGTCGCTTGACAGTGCTACTTCCGAAGGATGCTTTTATTACCCTGTTCTTTAGAATGTGTTCTATAAAACAACAGATGGGTTCGCAGATGTTGAGCCTGCGTAAGGCACTGGTAATCGAATTTGTTTCAACGTTGTTGAAGGCTACCGCTATGTCTAGAAATGACACTAGGGTGAACTGTTTGATTGAGAGTGATTTTTCGATAGGGTGGATGATGGAGTGCAAAGCCGTTTTGACAGATTTACCTTTTTGGTAGGCGTGCTGTGACGTGGATAGTAAGGTGGTATCTATAGTGGCCTTGATGTGTAGGTCCAGGATTCTTTCCAGAATCTTGAGAAGGAAGGACGTTAGACTAATAGGTCTAAGGTCCTTTGGGAGGGTGTGCGATGTCTTGCCTGCTTTGGGTTTAAAGACCACTCTTACCTCGGTCCAGTCAGTTGGTGTTGTTCCGAGCTCAAGACAAGCCTTCAGCATGGAGGAAAGATACTGCCATACTATGTTGAAAGCCGTCTGAATCTGGGCCGGAAAAATACCGTCTGGTCCCGGGGATTTGAATGGTTCGAAACTAAAGGCTATGTAGTAGTTCCAATATTTATTAGTGCTGGCTTCGAAAACACTTTTTCTGAAGTGCTACAGTTTGCTTTAGTCGCAGTGCAAAGATGATGTGTTAAAGAGTGCCTTCCTTCGAACCCCAAAAGGATAACCATTGTCCGTTTTACTAAGAAACGGAAACTGCCATCGTAAGACGAGCCATTTGATTCTCACAGGAAGCCAAATACTCAGATAGCGAATTGTCTTGGAATCGAGTAGTTATATGTCGGAACTCTTTGCTATTAAGAACGATGTCCGAACCAATCACGTGTCTTGAAATGTGCGCATCTCCGTCTTCAGATTTCTAGACACTTAGACCACTTTGACAACATTTGAATCACTAGTAATAGAATCTAAACCAGTACTAGAAATCTTTAAAGTGCAGGATTAACCTGGTCATCCGTCACTGGAACCCACCCTATGGAACCGAAAAAGCTTCAACACCATTCATTGGGCCTGAACATTTTTCTGGAGACAACAAAGGCTTCTTCAAAAATCAAATTAAAAACATCTCGGTTCTCAAATCCAATGAAACATGGCAAAACATAATAGGACCTGCGCTGGCCTCTCACAGCCATTCGTAAAGTTTGCGTTATATTCACGGGGGGAAGGGAGCACCTAGTGTAGTGTGCCGTATCCGAAGGGCATTTTTTTAAAAAAAAAGCCTTCTCTCATGACCGATGGATCCAAAATGGAAATAGGTGTAGGCGCAGGCATCTTCTCTGAAATGCTTCGTCTCTCCATGTCATCTCGGCTTCTGAGCTACAGTAGCGTTTTCCAGGCGGAGGTCCTAGCAGTTGCAATAGCAGCTCGTGAGACTGCGATGAGGGCAATACCACGAGACGATATCACCTTTTTCATCGACAGCCAGGCGGCGATAAAAGCAATATCTGCTATAGATATAAATCGAATAAATATAAAATCGAAGCTTGTGAAGTGTTGTAGAGAAGTGCTCAAGATTCCTGGAGCACAGCACGAGGTATAGCTCTGCTGGGTCCCTGGTCATGAAGACATACCAGGGAATGAGAAAGCCGATGAACTGGCTAAAGGAGGCTCAGGATTAAACTCGGACCAATCCGACCCCTCGGTGTACATCCCGCCTTGCGCCCTCAAGCTCGAAGCAGGAAACAAAGCCCTAACGGAGGCTAACAACAGGTGGACCTCTTTAGATACTTGTGTCACCACGAGGAAGCTGTGGCCTACATTTGACAGAGTAAGAACCAATAGACTCATACAGAGGCATAAAAAATCCCTCTCTACTCTAATGGGAGTCTTTACGGGGCATAATACATGCGGTACCACATGAAAAAACTACGTGTGACTAACAAAGACCTTTGCAAAGGCTGCGGCGACGAGGAGGCTCAGGAGGACACCGCCCACTTTCTTTGTCAGTGCCCAGACCTCTATTATTTGAGAAATAAGCTCCTTGGACAACGCTTCTTTGAGGATCTAGAAGAGTTGTCCAACAGACCAATAAATGACATCGCAAACTTCATCAAATCCTCTGCTTTCTTTAGGATATGTACAAGGACGATATTTTTCCACGGGGAAGGGATTCTCTATTCTATCCCCTTTCCCCCCATGGGTATCACAATGGGTCTATATTGACCTGAGTGTGGTGTGGAGGTTTTCTATCCCCTTCTAGCCCACTTACCTAACCTAACCTAACCTAACCTTCTCTCATGACAAATATTTGGCCAAAGTTCGCGAGAGTACCTTGAATTCCTATTTTGACTACTGTAGTTTAAAGTTATTGCGCAAAGTAATTATAACAAGAGAACCTGCATACCTCTATAACAAATTGCATTTCTCAAACTCTTCACGTTCACTTGTTCTTATTCATCCTAATTTTAAATGTTTATCTTCCGAGCGTCAATTCTTCGTAAATGCCATTCGTCTGTGGAATTCGTTACCTCTCGACGTAAGAAGACTTTTTTGTGCGGATAATTTTGATGCTGTTTTATTCGCGTATTTGTCTAGTGAGTTATATTAGAGTTATATTAGAATTAAGGCTTATTTATGGATTTATTTGCCAAGTTTTGGCTTCAAAATGCTATTACTTATGTATTATTTTCTTATTAATGTCTTAAATCGATTTTGTAGCTTCATTTTTTATTGAATTTGTGAAATGATTAACTTGTACTTTTACAACTTAAGAGATCAATTGGTCTAATGTAAAAGATTTAAACTTAAATAAATAAATGAAATGAAATGAAAGTTGGGACCGTGAAAAAAGGTTTGGTGTTTTCTGGGATTCCAACATTGAACCTCACTCGTAGTGTTCCGACAAGCTAACCCATGCGTCACGACGCCCACATACGACGAAAGCTCTCCCCCTATGTGGTAGAATATCTAGCACTCTTACATGTGATAGGGACAATAGCTCGTAGCTATTTCGGGTTTGACCCGGTCAGCTACCGAGCGGGACAGGCCGACCGCCAGACACTCGCAAACTGACACCCTTCAGACCTGGCTCCAAAGAATGCCATGGCTTACCCGTTTTGGCAATATCTAAAATACAAATATTTGGCGCAACAGCTCTTTAAAGTGCCAGGGCCTAGCTTCTCGCAACCACTCATGTTGTGTGCGTTATATTTTTCACACGAATGGAAGGGACCTACAGTTTAATGCCGAATCCGAACGGCGATTTGAGAAACTTTTTCATGACAACAATACTCTCGGATGTTTGTCAGACGCTCGCGAGAGGTGGGACCGTGAAAAAACTTTTTTTGTAATATCTAAGGCCAGTCGTCTTCTCTTAGTCATCATGGGGCGTGCGCTTTGTTAGCCGTGACTGGATTCAATGGATGGGAATAAGTATTTAAGTTACCCTATATCCGCACATCCCAGTCACGTTACCCGCCCCACACCACGAGCAAAGGGGTTGAGAGAAATATAAATATATGAAGCTAATCTGTCTACTACGAAAATTTTGGAGATCACATTTTTTGAGAAAAGTATTGGAAATGTAAACTTATGAACTAGCCTTATGCATATCTACATCGTCAAACATTGAGCGCTTTCGCTAGAACCAACCATTCAACACAATTTCGCTTCCATCCACATAGAAAAGTTCGTAGACTTTCTGACAACCTATGAGGTGGAAAACATAAAGCAGGTGAGACTACGTCACGGGATGCCACGATGGCTCTATTCTGAAACCGCAGTGCTTGATGTCCACTAGCTCTCTCATATAACAATGTATCTATCTATCTATGTTATGTAGACTCGTGGGGTAGATGTTTTCCTTAGACTTTCGTCTGTATTTTTCCCGTCCAAACACCTGAAACTCAAAACATCTCAATAAGTCAGATCCTGATCATCACAAACGATGAATGCTAGCATTTGCCATTTATCTTTCTCCCCTAAAATCTGATTCATGTATCTCGGAGCTTGAGAAATCTGTAAACGCATTTCTAATACGAAATATCCATGTTACTGTCAAAACCATAAAATGTTTAGTCCCCCAATTTCAAATTGAAAGCTTCGTATACCCACACACTCTCTCCATGGTGCTTATTTGTCCTTAAAACTACAACATCCAAAGCATTTACTATCTGATTCTCTGAAAGGATATCAAACACACAAGAAAAATAAAAACCATCACAGATACATAAAATTTATTACAGACATTTCATTCGGTATACGCTGCTGGAAAACCACTATGATTTGGAATGCTAACCAGTTTTTATCTTGATAACTCTCCAGGGCTGTCGACCGCACTACAAAAACACAAGTCCAATCCACATGACACAGCACAGACATTTGAAAACATTTACACGCAGTTTTAATGGTATGTCCAAAAACCCCCGAAAAAGACACTCAAGACTCTTGGATGATAGATGTTCCATTCGTCCCAATGGGTGGTGTGGCGGCGGTTATGAAGGCTATTCTACCTCCGTCAACTAAAAAGGCGATTATTCACATTCATTTGCACGGCGATAATAACTTTGATTGCCTTCAGGTGAACATAGGTATGAGGCAAACTTCGTCGTCTTTTTTTCCTCTTCAGAACTTTATTTATTGTTCCTGCTGCTTTCATTTGAGTTTTGAGCAGTCATAACCACCAAAAAGAAGACCTTTCCTTCTGATATGTATGTTGCTTAGAGAGAGGCAGGCAACAGAGGAGGTCAGGGAACTTTGGGGATTTGCGCACAGACGATCCACAGCCGCAGGGCGGTTTTCGGCGAGATGTTTTAGTTTAGCAAAAGTAATTGTTTTCCAAGGAGGAGCGAGCGAGCAGCAGCAGCAGCACAAGAAGAACTTGGCTCCCCATTGTTGTGGTTCTGAACCGAACAATGAATTTATTACTCACACACTGAGAGGAGACGACCACGACGACGACGACGACGACGACGACGACTCTGCTGAACTGACACTGCTCCTTTGTGGAGCTTAAAGTCTGCTGGCGGTGGCTTTGTTTCGCATTTAGATCTCGAAGAGAAAACTGGTGTTTTGGGGGCTCCTATTGTGCGAGATGAACTCGTCGTCGTTTGATGGATGAAGATGAAATAATCAGATAAAGTGAGAACAATTACTTTGCCATGTTGTGCTGAGTTTTTTTTTCTTTTTTTTTTGTTCCTTTGTATCTGACAAACGCTAGACACGCTTAAGTACGAAATGAATGAAAAATGCTTGTCATATCAGTAATGGCTCGGGACCATGAAAACGAAGAAATAATCTGCAATCGTATTCAATAAAAATAAAAAACATTTCAAATACTATTTATAATTTAAACGAATAATGAATTGTCAGCGTGCTGAGCGTATAATAATTTATAAAGTCACGGCCTTAATAGCGACGCAGATTTAAGGGATTCAAGTCAAGTTCAATTGAAAATGAGACTCTAGGTAAATATTTTTGTTTGCGAAGGAGCTAGGGTCATTAGAAAAACCAATTTTACAGGGAAACTAGATGATAAGCTTATCAGTGATAATTTGTAACAGAACAGTACTAGTTTAGTTAGCAGTTTTCTAGATGTTTCTATTCAGAACGAGTATCTTCTGGCAAGTTTACCTCCTTCTGTCACAACAGAGCTTTATAAATTAATAAAATAATAGCGATGGAGTTATGTGCTTCGTATACACATGCATACACACATATATGGTGCAAACATGCCATGAAGGACCTAGGGCCTAGCTTCTTGCAACCATTCGTGTTGTGTGCGTTATATTTTTCGCATGATTGGAAGGGAGCTCTCCGAAGTCTGTCAAACGTTCGCGAGAGTTGGATGAAAAAACGTTTGGTGTTTTCTGGGATTCGAATATTGAACCTTACGCGCAGTGGTCCGATATACAAACCACTGCGCCACGGCGCCCGTTATGCTTGGTATAAACCGAGATTTTTTCGCGTTGAAGTACCTTGTTTAGCTAAGTTTTTATCAGAAGCTTAAGTGCATGTATTGGGTCCGAAGATGCTTTCAGTGAGCTCACTCTAAAGTGAGTTGATGTGATCTGAAATCTCTGTACTCCAGAAACTGCACAACCATCGCTATCTAAGCACGATTACCGCGGATAATTTCAGATCTTACAGCCTTAGGTTAGGTTAGGTTAGGTAAGGTGGCTGACCTGACAGAGTCAGGGCACACTTAGAAAATCTAGGTCCATTGTAATACCACATGTTGATTGTACCGGAGGAATCACCGGGTACTCGGGAACCTTTACCTTTCTCAGGAGAGTTATGGCTAAGAATTACTGTGCCTGTAATGGCTATGTAAGTTGACTGACTCAATCGACCCTAAGGTCAATGTGGGCCGGGAATGTAGAGTGTGCAAACGAGTATTGGAGTGATTAACTCCATCGAACCCTTTGTACTGTTGTGCAAATTGTATTGGCTGGTAGTGGGGCCTAGGTGACCTTGAAGGTGTAGGGATGCATAAGACTATAAGAATGACTCATTCAATCGAAATCTTGGTACTGCTATACATTTAGTGTTGGCTAGGTCGGGTGACTGTTTCAATGGAACTCTTCATACCTAGGTGGACCGTGAAGGTAGTGCGGTGCATAAGAGTAAATAAGGTGACTGATTAAATCGAACCTTTGTACTATTATGTAGTCGAATATGGGTAATGTGGCAATAGGTCTGGCTAGATAGGGTGACTGAATCAATCGAACCATTAGTACCTAGGGTGCACCGTGTAGGTAGTTGGGTGCATAAGAGTAGTAGAATTGACTGACTCAATCAACCGCCGTTACTGATATGCAGTCGTGGTGTTGTGTTTTACCAGTGCTGGTCTGGTATGGTTGAGAGGGTCATCTGTCGTCATTGGGAGATACCCGCTACATCACAAGCCTCTTGTGGGTAGATGATGACCAATACGGCGTGGGGTGGGGATGGTGACTGATTCAATCGAACCTATTGCTATGCTGCGGGTGACTATGAGTATCCCGCATGAATTACTTCCCGTTGTAAGGAGAAGGCGAAGTGTAAGGTGTTGTGTCAGCTAAACCAGTTAGATTTTGATATTCTTACTTATTTACTTAGATGGCGCTACAGTCCGGGGTGGACCTGGGCCTCAACCAACAAACCTCTCCAGCCAGCACGGTTATGAGCCAGTTGCCTCCAGTTACGCACGCCAAGTTGGTTGAGGTCCCCCTCCACTTGTTTGCGCCACCTACTGCGAGGTCATCCTCTACTGCGCCGTCCATCCGTGGTGGATTCGAAGACTTTCTTAGCGGGAAGGTTGGGCTCCATCCACTCTAAATGACCCAGCCATCTTAGTCGCTGTATGTGAACTCTTCTGGCTAAGTCGTTGTCCTTGTACAGGTCGAATAGTTCGGCATTGTACCTTCTCCTCCACTCACCGTCTATGCAGACGGGACCAAAGATCGCTCGAAGAACTTTTCTCTCGAAATAACCAAGGGCATCCTCATCCGGTTTTATCAAAGCCCATGCCTCTGCGCCATACAGCGGGACTGGGATGATTAATGTCTTATAAAGAGTTACCTTAGTAGGTCGAGATAGGGCTTTGCTACTCAATTGCCGTTTTAGCAGATAGAAACAACGATTGGCAAGAGTAATTCTTCATGTGATCTCCCTACTGATATCATTTGTGGAGCTGACCATAGAGCCTACGTAGACAAAATCTTTTATTACCTCAAAATTATATCCGTCTATTGTGGCGTTCTCTCCCAGGCGCCGATGTTGGGTGTCCTTTTTTGTAGACAGCATATATTTTGTTTTACTTTCATTGACCGCTAGACCCATCTTTGCTGCCTCGATCTCAATACTCGTAAATGCCCCATTGACTGCCCGCTGAGTTCTTCCAATTATGTCAATGTCATCGGCATAAGCGAGTAGTTGTACAGACTTGAAGAAGATTGTACCTCCGGGGTTGGCTTGTGAGTTTCGTACAATTCTCTCAAGTACTATGTTAAAGAGATCGCATGATAGCGCGTCACCTTGTCTAAGACCTTTCCTGACATCGAACGGTTCGGTGATGTTCTTACTGACTTTGATGGAGCAGCGAGAGTTCTCCATCGTCATTCTGCACAAACGGACGAGCTTGGCAGGGATGGCAAGACTAGACATGGCTCTGTATAACTCTCCTCTATACACGCTATCATAGGCAACTTTGAAATCGATGAAGAGGTGGTGTGTATCGATTTTATATTCATGGGTTTTTTCCAAGATCTGCCGTAGTGTGAATATTTGGTCAATGGTGGACTTTCCCGGCCTGAAACCGCACTGAGAAGGACCTATCATGTTGTTGACGATCGGTTTTAGGCGTTCACATAGTACGGCAGACAGGATTTTATATGCGCTTTTTAGGAGGCTTACACCTCTGTAGTTGGCGCAGTTCAGTGGGTCTCCTTTCTTCAGGATCGGGCAAACGATGCTGAGGTTCCATTCATCGAGCATACTTTCGTCCGACCAGATTTTACAGATGAGCTGGTGCATGCTCCTTACCAACTCATTTCCTCCTGCCTTGAAAAGTTCAGCGGCAAGGCCGTCGGCTCCAGCAGCTTTGTTGGATTTGAGTTTAAATATCGCTATCCTCACTTCATTCTGATCGGGTTGACGAGAATCTTGACTGTCATCGTCACTGTTGAATGGCTCATTCTGCCTGACAGCGGAATATTGGTCATCATCGGCATTTAACAGTCTGCAGAAGTGTTCCTTCCATATCCTCAGCACCGACTGCGATTCTACTACTATATTGTCATTTTCGTCCCTGCAGGCTTCTGTCCTGGCTTTGAAGCCCTGGCATGTTCTTTTTACCTTTTGGTAAAATTTTTGAACATCATTCCTGCAATAAAGTCTCTCAGTCTCCTCGATCGAGCGCTTCTCATGCGCTTTTTCATCCATGAAAAAGGATTTTCTTCTTTCTAAAAAGTCGATGTTCCTCTTTTCTTCTGCTCACGTAAAGCTCGTATGCAGCTCTAGTCCTTCTATGCAGCGCCGCTTTGTACGCCTCTTGTTTTACTGCATGTGCTTGCCGGCATTCCTCATCAAACCAGCGGTTTCGTTGTGGTGGCCGAGAGAAACCCAGTACATCAGAGGCGGCATCTCTGACGGCTTGTTGGCAACGCTGCCACTGGTGTTCCGCATTTGCTGCTGGCGGCATAGGACTTAGATTGAGATAAGAAGAAACACGATCGGCAAAGGTTTTGGCGGTCTCTTGCGATTGTAGCCGCCCGACGTCAAATTTCCGCCCAGTATTTCGTTGATTTCACTCCGTTGTGGACATCCGCATCCGTACTTTGGCTACAGCTAGGTCGTGATCCACGTTGGCTCCTCGGAAAGAAAATAAATAATAAACGTCTATGTCCATAGCCTAGCAGAAAGGATTTAATACTTACTGCGCCCGAGATGCAAACCATCCAGAGGATTAAGTGAAGTTTGCGATGTCGTTTATCGGTCTGTTGGACAGTTCTTCTAAATCCTTAAAGAAGTATTGTCCAAGGAACTTATTTTTTAGATGGTAGAGGTCTGCGCAGTACCAAAGAAAGTGGTTAGTGTCCTCCGGAACCTCTTCGTCACTAGAGCCCCTACAAAGGTCTTTATTCGTCACACGTGACCCTTTGGTGAGAGTAGAGAGGGATTTCTATGCCTCTGCATAAGCTATTGATTCTTGTTATGTCGTGGTGATACAAGTATCTAAAAAGGTTATTGTTTGCCTTGGTCAGAGCTTTGTTCCCTGCAAGGCGGAATGTATATACACTGAGAAGTCGCACTGGTCCAAGGTTAGTGCTGAGCCTCCTCTAGCCATTTCGTTGGCTTTCTCATTCCCTGACATAGGCATAGGGATCCGCGGCTGGAATGTACATACAAAAACATAATGCTGCCTATTAAAGAATAAGACTTTACGTAAGAGGGCCTATTACTGGAAATATTTACTCAGTCAATCGTACTACATACCGCGCCAATATGGACAAGTGTGATAAGCATGAAAGAATGATCAACTCTGTGAACCGACTCAGTGCACTACGGGTATGGGGTGCATTCTACGTGGTATTCGATGATGCATGATGTCTGTAGACGAAATTGCAGTGACAATAAATCAGCAGAAAAGACCGACAGGGCCCCCTATAGTGCAAGCAGATGCATATGTTATTCCATTCTCGAGACTTTCGATAGACAGACTGAGAGGGGAAATAGAACAGACTCCTACCCAGGATGACATAGAGGATCATATGATATCATTGCTAGAAACCCGGGATGCAGTAATAATTAAGGAACTCCACAGAAGAGGATATCAATGGGAGCAAAGAATGCAAGGTGATTAAGTATGGAGAAACCCCACATTATTACAGAATAAATACCACATTATTACAAATTAATACTTCATAAAAATCCGCCTGAAGGGTAGTGAAAACACTACTTGATTCTTTACCTGCTCAGCTCAGCTACCCTATACCCATCAGTATGCCATATCATTGTATGGTCTCTGATGGCATACGTTGCAGATTCATTTATCCAGTTTCATCGCGATCAGTAAAATGAAACTGAATTCCTAAGAATTTGTAGAAGACGGGCTATTTGTAGAGCGTATCTCGATATCTATTTCTGCTTAAACAATTCCTACAATTGCTGCTTTTTCTACTGCGGGAGATGTGTAGAGAGTGTAGAGATAAAAGCTCTAGAATCACTTCCATAACCTACATAGGATACACAGTTTCTACAATATCTCCATGTTCTGCTTCAATTTGTTCACCTAAGTTGTCTTGTCCAAAGCCAAAGCGCCATATTTGGTCTCACCATAATGGTGTAACGAATACTGAATACGGGCTAGATAACAAGCCAATCTAACACTAACCCCAATATATTTATTGAAGCCTGATTTTCCTCACCTGGGAATGATAATACTTTATTTTAAGATCGTCCTCAAACCTATACCCATCGACCAATCAAGAGTAAATAAACGCCATTGAGCAATAGATACCCTGAACTGCATAGATAACCATATCCGAATTAAACCGCATGGGGCAAACAAATATGCCTGAGTATCTGTCAGCGCGATTATGGATTATGTCTATCTCGTAGCACAGTTCAGTCTTTTTTTTTGTTTTTTCGTGACGCAAACCCCCGAATCAAAATAATAAACAGCACGCAAACCATTATCACCCCCAGACTGGCCGCTGCTAGTCGTGTTATCAGCGCCTAAGTGGTGCGATTTGATAAACGACACTCGGCGCGCCGTTCAATTAATTATTCGACAGAGTAGTTCTTCAGTAACTGTCATTTGATCTCATAACTTAATCTCATCCGAGCCATCACACATGCATAGATACATTTCATTAAATCCTCTCACGTGTATCGATTTCAGATAAAAGATAAACAGCACCCCCTTCAATCGATATCGACGGTTGAAAGAACATTTTATTGTATCCTGCCTCCGTCTTTTATTCGATTCCTATTAAATGAACCAAAGCGAAACGGGAAACGGGGAAAACATCCTACTAAATCTAAATAAACAAGCAAATTAAAAGAAAGACACGCAGTTTTTGTTTATAGAAGAACAGAAAAAAAAACAAAGGAAAATCAAAACAAATTTATAAACCAAATACAACTGACTCAGCAATATGGGCAGAGAGGGAGTATCTCGTTCCTCCCGGAGGATGAAAGGGAGTTCACAGCAGCGTTATCGCTCCCCGCAAAAACACAAAAAAAAAATGTATAAAAAGAAAAATCAAATGAATAAACAGAAACGAATAAAAAGAAAAAGTTTAAATAAATAAAAACAATGTTAAGAACCAGAGCGAAAATCTAGGACGGAAATTATATGAAAGATAATTTTAGCCGAAGGAGGGTAAAAAAAAAGTATCTGCCTGCCTTTAGGGTAGACAACTCACTTCAGTGCTGAAAATACGAGTATATTCTTAGTTTGCTCGACGGCATGGATCTAACGATGTGGAGTGCTTAAAGGATTATTTTTAATTTTTAATACCCGCACTCCCACTTGTGTTTATTTGCAATTAATATCGAAAGAGCTGAGGCAAAGGCAACTTCATCAAAAGAAGGTGTCGATGGCGAATTTATGGGAAGTATGGGGGTGTTGGAAAACGATCGCTTTGGATGAGCGAAATGTGTTTTGAGAAAACGTTATTTGCAGACAAAAGAAAAAAAGGGGCTTCATATAGAACAGAAATGCCGCTGTCGGATTTATGCCTCGTTTCATGCTGGAATTTGTATGGAAATGTGTTCAACAAAGTAGCAAAATATATTCAGAATCCTAATGCTTTGAATCCATAGATACTTAAGTTCAATATGAGCCTATTTATCGTTCCATCCAACTAGCTCTAACCCAACATGCTGAGTTCTACTACCTTACCTGGCCTTGAAAACAACAAGAAAGTTCTCCCTTTTTTTTGTTTTTTGTTTTTTTTTTTTTTGTTCTACGCTGATATCCAAGGTAGGTAGGTAGGTAGCTGTGGAGGTGCTACTTGTAGATGTAGATGTATATTATTGAGAGGTGCAAGTGCACTGCGACCTATAAAAGATCTATTGTGCCCCCCTTACTAAGGCTCTAGCCGATGATATACTCGGTCTAGAGCACTTCCTCCAGTCCAGCTGCTACAGCAAACCGGAGTATCTTCAGTGGATCCAGCGAAGGTAATTCCGTTTCTGATAGGAGGTAGGCACCAAGGTGATTCCTTCTTTTGTGGATCACTGCTTCGCATTCCATAAGAAGGTGCGCTGGTGTTTCTGCGAAGTCCCTGCAGAATCTGCAGTATCCGTCTCCCTCTATTCCCAGTTTCCTAAGGTGCTCCTTAAGTCTGCAGTGACCTTGACCTCCTCTTAGCCAGGATCTGCTTCTTTCCTGTTTGTTTTTCCCCAGAAGTTCCTTTGCCTGTCTTATTTGGGGGATATTGTCCCAATGTTTGGCCCATTTGTTCTCTTCTTCTTTCCTTAAGTCTTCCCTTATTTTATGGGGTCATATCCCACAGAAGGGTTCTGGTCCAAGGAACGGCTTGTCTGATCCGTTTCTAGCTAGTTCATCAGCTGCTTCGTTCCCCTCCACTCCTACATATCCTGGTACCCAGTAGAGAGTTACTTTGTTTGTTTCTCACAGTTTGTTAATCCTGTTGAGACATTCCCATACCAGGTTGGATCTCATGCGAGGTCAGTGCTTTAATAGCGGCTTGGCTGTCTGATAGTATCGCGATGTCCTGCCCGCGAAATTTCCTGTCTAAGTTGAATTGCTCGCATCTTTCGATCGCGTGAACTTCTGCTTGAAATATACTGGGGAATATTCCCAGTGATTCCGAGTATCTAGTTCTGGGCCCGTACACTCCTGCCCCAGTGCCAGTAGATGTTGTCGATCCGTCTGTGTACCATTTAATTGTGTGTTGTTTGATTTAGTATTTATCGGATTCGCTGCTTCAAGCTCTTTTGTTGCTCAGCTTTGAGTCGAATTTCCTTTCAAAGCAGTATTTCTTGACCATATCATCTCTAGGCCAGTCCAGAAGCGGCACCGATTTGGATAGGGTTACTGGCTCTTTATTTGCGATGCATGTTCCTTTCCCAATGCCCTCTTTGCTGATTCTTAAAATGGTCTCCTTGGCGATTCGCTCTAGCACTATGTGTAGTGGAGGTATCCCTACGATCACTTTTAGAGCTGCTGTGGGACAGATTCGCATGACTCCTGTTATACATATACAGGCTAATCTTTGCAGTTTGTTGAGGGATGTCCTTGTCGTGGTTAGTCTAGTTCTGTTAACCCATGCCACTGCCCCGTAAGTGATAATGGGTCTTACTATCATCAGGTACATCCATCTCAGTGTAGCTGGGCTGCAACCCCAGGTCTTTCCTGAAATATTCTTGCACACCATAAGTGCTCTGGGGCTTTGGTTACCACAGTTTCTACATGTTCTCTCCAGAGTAGTTTGCTGTCTAGTGTTAGACCTGATACTTGACCTGTTTCTGCGGGTCAACTTTAATCCCTTCCAACAGGATGGGTTGCATACGCTTTAGCTGTCTTTTCTTGGTGAAGGGTATCACAGTGGTTTTGGTAGGGTTCACTCTAAGTTTTACACCACTTCTGTGTGATTCGTAGGCCCCTCTGATTGATTTCGCATAGCGTTTCTTCAAATTTTCCTCTTGCGACAATGACTATATCATCGGCGTACCCCTGGCTTGTAATGCCGGCAGCTGTCAATTTGTGCAGTAGTTCATCTGCTACTAGGCTCCGCATCAATGGTGATAATACCCCTTCTTGTGGACAGCCCCTAGTGGTGCTTATTGTGATGGTTTTTTGTTCCACCTCTATCTCAGCAGTCCTAGTTCTTAACATCTCACACATCCAGTTACTTGTGGTGTGACTTACTCCTTTTATTTCGAGACCCCTCCTAATTGCTTCATGGGAGATGTTATCGAAGGCTCCTTCGATGTCTAGAAATGCGCATACTGCTGTTTCCTTGCTCTCCAGTGTATCCTGAACCCAACTTGTCAGCTGGTAGAGCGCAGTTTCGGTGGATCTTCCTGCTCTGTAGGCATGTTGATTGTGGTGGAGAGGTATTCTTTCCAGCACAGTCATTCTTAGGTGATTATCTATGACCTTTTCTAGCGTCTTTAACACGAATGAGGTCAAGCTGATGGGTCTAAAGGATTTTGGTGAAGCGGTGTCTCTTTTTCCCACTTTCGGAATGAATATGACCTTTGCCCTTCTCCATATTCTTGGTATATGCCCAAGTACAACGCTGCTTCTCAATAGTCCTAGGAGGTGTGGCATAATGATTCCCTGGCCTTGTTGTAGTAGGGCTGGGAATATTCCGTCCGCTCCCGGTGCTTTAAACGGTTGGACGGTGTTCAGAGCCCAACTTAGCCTTTGATTCGTGCAGATGTCTCTTGCCATCGCCCAGTCCTCTCTCTTGGGCCTTTTATGTCTTCCTAGTACATCTGTGCTGCTGTAGATTGAGCTACCCGGGAAGTGTGTCTCTAATAGTAGAAGGGCCCGCTGCTCTTCATCTTCGGTATAGCTGCCATCTTGCTGGCACATGTTTGCCAGTCTCCCTTACGCTTTGCTTTATTAAAGAACTTGCGTACCTTTGATCTTAGTTCGACTAGCGTTTTGTTCCACCAGGGAGTATCCTTTGGATTTTTCTTACGGCTAATAGGGCAGCTGCTTTCAAATGCATCTTTGATCGCCCTGTTAACCACTTCCACGTTGTTTTCCAGTTCTAGGAAGTGGCTCGCCGTTTTCTTTCCTTTCACATTTATTAGGTTCCACTCGAGTATAGACCTATATCTGTCCCAGTCGGTTTTGCGGGGGTTTCTTTTCGGGGTAACCTCCTTACTGAGGCCTTCTATGTTGAAAGTGATGATCCTGTGTTCCGACATGGACGGCTCATCAGAAACATTCCAACCTGTAATACAGTTACTAATACTCGGGCTGCCGAGTGTAATATCTAGAACCTCTTCCCTTACCCTAGTTACGAAGGTTCGTGTAGTTCCCACATTCAAAATATCTAGGTTTTCATTAATAATAAATTGTAGAAGACGCTTACCTCTAGCGTTGTTGTCGCTGCTGCCTTATTCCAGACAATGGGCGTTGGCACCACATCCTAGCAGAAGTGGCAATTTGTTCCTTCTGCAGTGTCTCACTAGCCTTTAAACTTCTTCTAGCGGTGCCTCCCCGCCTCCATCGAAGTAGGCCGAAGCAATTACAATGGCGCAGTGGGTGCCTCCTACGTTAATTAAGGCCTGGATAGCTGTCAAATCCTGCGTCATTTACTCTGAAAGACATAAGAATTTTATGTTTTTAATGATTAGTATGCAGGTCCTGGGGAGGTCCTGTCTATTATCCCAGATAACCTGTGCATTCTTGCTTGAGAGACCTCTTACCTTTCCCCTGAAGTGATAGGATTCCTGTATCAGCACAAGTCCTAGGTGTTGTTTGATGAACATTCTTGAGATGACGGCCGAGGCCGCCTTCGCGTGATGTAGGTTGACTTGTGCGATACGAGTAAGAGCTTTTTGCTTCATTTTAGGGGAAATTCGGAGAGGGGCAGGTGCCCACCTCCATCTCTTCTTCCTCTTCTATTAGAGGAATGACTAGATCCTCCATGCTGAGTCCAGCTATGTCGACAGTGTCTTCCTCACTCAGGGGGATCTCCTCGGCCTTTGTTGGTGCTGTTACTACTTCGATGGAGTCAGCTGGATTTGCAGTTCCCTCTTCTTGGGCTACTAATCCTTGGTTGGCTACGGGGGTGCTACTTAAAAACAAGAACCAAATTAGCACTAAGTGCCAATTTGACACCACCAACCCATGTAACCTGGATGTGACGGTATGTTGATAGGGAGTCTCTAGATCCAACCTGTGAAGTTTAAGAAGATCATTATTTCTTTAATGTTTTCTTCTCAGACTTCCTCAAGAGAATTGAATAAGGATTTTCCTAAAGCTCATTGCCTGGCCCTAGCTAGTGACATAAATAGTGCCTAATCTGACTGCATGGTCTCCTATAGGGCAGTGACCCGTGGTGATCGCTGTTATTCTGACGATGTCTTTAATCGTTCTGTTTAGGAAGTCGGTTGTTTTTGTTTTGTTGTAGTTTGGCCAAATCTTCCTAGTCCATCTACTTTACTTTACATTACTTTATTAGGCCTTGTACGCACTGCGACCTATAAGATCTATTGTGCCAGCCCGGTGTTTAGCTGAAAACTTGGTTAAGGCTCTTGATAAACCTCAACAAAGCTCCAGGCTCAAAATTCCAGAAGTCAGAGGGACTCAATAAAGCTCTTCCGATTTGGAGAAGTCTTTTTCTTGCGGCCATAGCGCATTCACAAAGAATATGTTCTGCCGTCTCTTTTTGCTCTCCACATGTATCTGCTACTCCTATCTTGTGCAGATGGTACCTGAGTGGGCAATGACCAGTCAAGTAGCCTGTTAAGGTTCTTATGTCGGCTTTCCTAAGAGTAGCTTTTTAGCCTTGCAGCGGTTGAGATTAACGAACTTCTTTGCCTGTCTTAGGCCCTTGAGTTTGGCCTAGATGATGATCATCTTCCCATTTCTTTATTTTTATGTTAACGCTACTCCGTGCGACTCCAAAATAGGGTTCAGGACTGACTAGTGGGCGACTAGCGCCTCTTCTCGCTAAGCAGTCCGCCCGTTCGTTGGCCTCGAAGCCTTCGTGTCCTGGTATCCAGGCCACAGTGACGGTGTTTTTCGATGCGAGATCTTCGAGTAGGTTTAGACAGCCCCATACAAGTTTTGATTCTGCCTTGTACGATTTCAGAGCCATAAGTGCTGCCTGGGTGTCTGAGAGGATATAGGTACGAGTACCCTCGACCCTTCTTCGCAGACATTCTCGTACACAGAGCTCGATTACATGGACTTCCGCTTGAAATATTGTTGGTGATTTCCCAAGCGCTGCTGCACGTTGTAACCTGGGTCCATAAGCTATTTGGAACCATCTGTGTACCAAGCTTGAGAGTTTGGTAAGACTACAAGTCCTTCATTCCTCCATGTGTGGCGGTCACCTATGACCACATTGAATTTCCTGGGGAACCGGTATTTATTGATCATAGTATCTGGGATTTTGAGAATAGGGTCATTTTGAATATAACCTAGTATTTTCAAATGGCCTGTAAAGTTGCCGATTTTAAGGTCCGAGATCTTGGGTAGAATAAGAGCACTCAGCATAGCTTCTTTTTTGTGTTGCAAGGTGCAACGGTGTGAGGCTAAGCATTGTTCCCATTGCTGCCGTAAGGCACGTTCTCATTGGTCCTGTGATACTCAGACAGGCTAGACGATGTATTTTATTCAACTGTTCTTGAGTCTTGGCATGTAAGGTTTTTGGCCACCAAGCCAACGATGCATAGGTGACCATGGGTTTGATAATGACGATGTACGTCCAATATATTATCTTGGGGTTTAGCCCCCAAGTTTTACCATGTAGGCGCTGGCAAATAAACATTTCTCTTGTCGCTTTCTCGGTAACCTTGTTCAGGTGTGAATTCCAGGTGAGCGTCTTG
This sequence comes from Brachypalpus laphriformis, assembly GCA_945910035.1. NCBI lineage: Eukaryota > Metazoa > Arthropoda > Insecta > Diptera > Syrphidae > Brachypalpus > Brachypalpus laphriformis. The sequence continues at coordinate 46,577,931 of OX246756.1, forward strand.
TCAAGTATAACACCTAGGTATTTCGCTTCCTTGGATATGTCGATTGGGACGTTTTCCAGTGTAATTTCTTTGAGAGTATGGTTTCTTTTCCTGGAAAAGGGTACAAGTATAGTTTTTCCGGGGTTGATGGTAAGTCCCTTTGTCCTGCACCAATCGGAAGTGAAATTGAGTCCACCTAAGGTTGGCTTTAAGAATCTTAAGGAGATTTCTGCTTTGACTGCTCTAAGCGGAATCTGAACTGATTCCCAAAGTAAGCGGTGAAGGGCTTAGCCTGGCTTAGCCAGTTCATCAGCAAGTTCGTTTCCATAAATGTTACTGTGTCCTGGAACCCAAATCTTGGTTACCTTGTATTGGCCATCTAGCGAGGCTAGTTCATTTCGGCCCTCTAGCACCATTATGGAAGATAAAGTATCCGGGGCAATGGCTTTGATGGCAGCTTGGCTGTCAATGGATATGGCAATCTTATGCCTTGGCGTTATATTTGTGCATAATATCAAGATATTTCAGAAGCTAAACCTGGAGGGCTAATTCCTTTTATTGTACCCCGAGGACGCGGGGGCGGGTATATCGCTGTCAGTAGTCCACTACGTGAGTGTGAGCGCTTGACTACATTTAATTCATCTTCTGCAATCTAGAGGAAGGAGAAAGGCTCACGGGAGAAAGCACTCTTCCCCTTCTCTCGCCTGTTGACGCCAAAAATCCTCCAAAGAGATCGGTTACCCATTTCTCGAATAAAGGTATTACTTTATCTGCTTATGCCCTGTATGCCCTTGTTGGTCTTAGGGCCTCTACTACGCCTACGCGCCACCGTGTACAGTTTCTGGCAATGTGTCTGAGCTCTCCCCAACTTTTCCCCAACTACCGCGCCTCCTTCTCGACTGTTCTGCGCCATGTTCTCCTCGGGCCGCCAGGTCTTCAGCCATCCTGAGTTAAAGGGTTCCATTGCATAGCATGGTTCACTATGGAACTGGCAGCCTTTCGGAACGTGTGATCAATCCACTGCCACTTCCATCGTTTGATGGTTGTGTCTATTGGTGCCTGACCCATTCTCTCGTAAAGGTGTTCGTTGGAGATACGATTGTGCCAGAAAACCCTAAAGGTATTGCGCAGGCACCTATCAACGGACGCTTGCAATTTCCTGGTAATAGTAGTGGTTACTCTTCACGTGCTACATCCATATAACAGCACGGATTCAACGTTGGAGCGGAACAGTCTTATCTCGGTGCTCAAACTGATTGCATTGCTTCGCCATATTTTGGACAACATCCCGAACGCGGACTTTGCTTTGGCGATTCTGTTGGCTATATCCAGTTCGGTTCCACCATCGGTCGAGACAATACTCCCAAGATACTGGAAATCCTCTACTCTCTCTACCGGTTGTCCAGCAATGCATATTTGAGCCGATGAGTTTGTTCCAAGGCTGATAATTTTAGTTTTTGCCGTATTAATTTTCAGCCCGACGACACCTGCCTCCCTCTCCACATCTGCTGTCATTTGGTGGAAGTCCATAATTCTGTGAGAGAGTAAACATACATCGTCAACGCAGTTAAGACGTTTGAGTTGGGATGTAAAAGTCCATCGAATTTCTCCGTTTCCCGTCGACAGAGCTGCATGAAGCACATCGCTAAAACCAATAGAAATAATATTGGTGAAAGAATACAGCCTTGTCTTACCCCACTTTGGATCTCAAATTCCTCAGACAACCTTCCTCTGTACAGAACGTGACATTTGGAGCCTTCACACCTTATGTAGCTTTGATAATAGCTATTAGTTTAGCGGGAATACCTCTCCTGCTCAAGGCACACCAAATAAACTCTCTGTTACTTATCAATATCGAACGCCTTTTCAAAAGCGATAAAAATATTCAACGCACTGTTCGATGATAATTCGCAGGGTGTTGATGTGGTCGGCACAGGAGGATCCAGAGCGGAAGCAGCATCGAGTGTGTCTCCGAGATGTTGTTTGATTCGCTCCAGGATGATTTTGGCTATTATCTTAGCTACAACAGGCAGCACGCAGATACCCCTCCAGTTTCCGCACTCCATTAATTTTCCTTTCTTAGGAAGCTTGACGATCATTCTCTTTTTCCACTCGTTGGGGAAGCCTTAAACTTCCCAAGCTCTCTCTATAAGTGGAAGCAGAAGCAGAGCCGATATTGCTGCTGCTGCTCGTGAGACGTCTGCTGGAATACCGTGAAGTCCTACCGCCTTATTGGTTTTGAGTGCATCTCAGTCTGATTTGCGAGCATATCGCTAGCGAATACGCGGTTCAGAACCGTAGCAAAATGCTCTTTCCATCTCTTGAGCTGGTCCTCATCCGAAATGAGTAAGGAACGGTCTAGGATTTTCACTGGGTGTTAGCTGGAGCTGTCAGCTCCTGTCACCTGTCAGCTCTGTCGCACCTCGTGGACTTTGCTGTCCTTTGACAGGCTTGAGCCATAGCATGATGGCCGAAGATCAACAAATTCTTGGGTTGGTCTAGATCTGCCTCTTTAGAAGAATCATCTGATGGAACATTTTCAGGGTATCTTTTCCTTACAACGCCTGAGAGGATAGAAATATTATAGTTTAGTCCCTTCAACACACTCCGTCCTGGTTTCCATATGTGCAGCTATATTCGTATATAATACTGCATCTAGTATTTTTCCCCAAATGAGTGACTCCCCTACTGATTTGGCAAATCAAATAATTTCTTTCAAGGAAAAACCTTGTCGCCTAAGAAATGCGAAAAATGATTTCTAGAACTCCCATCTGACATACCAGGTCAACAAAAAAAAACCACATCCACCACCTTATTTGGTCCTTTGAGCTGGATTCGCAAATTTACCGAGTTAAATTACATCTCATCCTCAGTCATCCTTCTAAGTAAAACCCATCCGGCAATTGCACGCTCAAAGACTCCCTTCACTTTGGCAACACTCTCCATTGTAAAACGATAGCTATCCACCATCATCCCATCTCAATCTCGAACAGCGAAAATAAGAACGAACAATCAAATCCATCCACCCGAGGCTATGCGGTCTGGTTCGCGTTAGTTATTGCGCCGTCATCAATTGCGTCCGTGATTTTTGTAAACTTATCCGTTTGTCCTTCATTCTCCCCAAGTGGTGAATCCACTTGATGGGAAATAGTGAAGGGACGCCGCTGCTTCCCATTTACTTGGTGGTCTCCTCTGGTCTTTTTTATTTGCAGGGATTAAATTTGGGTTAGAGTATCATGTTCAATCTCCATCGACTGGGAACGGATTTCGCAAACAAGTACAATTCTACGAATCTTCCTTTCGGGAATGCCAAAAGTGGGCGCTTGCCATGGCTAAACCACCTGCATGAGCCGCACTCTCAGATAAATAGGCAACAAGATTGTGTCGAGCGTGGAGCGTGGATTAGAGGTTTGGAGAAAAATCAAAACAACTTACAATGAGATTATTCTAAGCGAATGTATTTTAACTATTTGTGGTGAGGTTTCTGTATCAGGTTATGCTGCAGATTTTTGTTTGCTTTGTAAGTATGTGCTGCGCGGCGCAGTGTGGCGCAGTGCGTAGAAGTGGTAGATATTCTGGATCTCCCGTGTTTTTTTTTTTCAGACGTTGACAGAGAAATGCATTTATGGCGACACGGTGTTCGTGTTGCCTTGGAAGATTTATTTACGTAGGTACACCCATTCGGTGTTGTTTATAGACAGGTGGTTTATTTGGAGCCGAAGTTGTTGACAACTTTACAGGTGCATACATTTTAGAATGTGTCAGTTCATTATTTCGTATTTTAGTAGATTGAGTGGAGCCGACGATCGCCCTTCAATTAAGTGGAACTCAGGTTGGAATGAAGGCAAACTTAAATCGTCATTGGCAGATAGAATACGTTTTGCATATTCGTATTCATTGGGTCAGTTCAGGTTTTGAGTAGAAATTCAAGAAGACAAGAAAATTCCATTAGGTTGTTTCTTAGGAGCCTTGGACTAGGCTTCCACTTGAAGTAATGAAAAATTGTTTCTTGTGTTTGACGAGCTCTAGAATATTGTGTCAAAAATACCTTAGGTTTTGTATCAAGGCGGGTATCATAAATCCATTCCTCTATATATGATATATATCTACGTTTACATAATAATACTTTCAACTAACTGTCCCCTTATTCCTTATGAGGGTCGCGGTAGATGGATGCTCCACAATCAGGAGGAATCTCCAAACAAGTTCAGAAGAGATTATAGACTTGACCAAACTATCAAAATATAGATCGATCCCTTCGCAGAGTAATTGGTCAACACTGATTGCATTGTGTACTTTGGTGTTTCTCACCTTATGCCTTCGAGTTATTTCAGCAAAACCAAGCAAGAATTTCATCTCGGCAGCTCCCATCCGCGATCTGACCACTCATCTAGAGATTTCTAGAACTGCGTAAAATATATTAAATATATATATAATATATTAAATTCCTTCCATTTGATTTCATAGACAACATAAACCTAAACAGTTCCTTACCCGTTAATGAGAAATGATTCTTTCTTCCTCAGCGAAGAGTAGAAGGCAACAAAGATAACTTTTGGGCGTTATGATCTTGAAGACCATACTGCGGTTGTATGAATTTCATATTTTAAGTATGTCTTGCTGGCCCGTCCAGCTGTATGAATAAATGAATGATTGAATTATGTGGAGTTAAAACTTGAGTTAACTTCCTTGAGCCTTTTCCAAACTTAGGTTTTTATACAATAGTTCCCTAAAAAAGTTTTCTTTTTCGTGTTCTTCTCGGATGATATGACCACCCATACCTTAGAATTGTTTTGGCCCCATAAACGGGTTCACCACCTCCTTTCTTTGTCATCTATCGGCGACGTCGTTACCCTCCACTCTAACGTGGCCGTCACGCTGCCATACACTTGCTGTCGAACAGCAGCCGCATAATGTCTGGTAAAAGATACAAACGAGAAGCGCAAAAGGGAGGGATTTTGTGCAAAATTGAGGCAAGAACTACGTGCCAAAGAACTGGCATTGCATTGCAATTTCATGCTGATGGAACCTGAGAAATTTAAATATTTACACATTCCCATCTTCTGCTCATCGAAAAATAAAATATGCGATTCCGAAAAAGCATTGTGGTTGACCGACTGGCAGTTGACCGTAAATGTTGACAGTTTGACCTTGAGTTCTGCTAGTTTATAAGGTCGCCTAAAACCGTTTGTCTACACTTTTTGCTTTTAAACATTCTAGAGCTCCGGTTGCAGCTCATTCATTCGGCAAAACGCTTTTAACTTCTTTCGACATTCGTTTAATTTTTTTCCAGTCTACCATCGTTCTACCCATTTGACACTTTCTTTTTCATAAAATGTCAAACAGTCAATCGGTGTCAAATACTGTCAGATCATTTTACCCGATTCCACTATTTGACAAAATGTCAAATTCTCGTTTGCGGCGGATGGTCAAACGTTTGACATAGAAAATTTGATGATTACACTGTTTGACACAATTTCCAAACGAAAGGTGTTAAACGTTTGACCATTTGTCATATAGTGGAACTGTAGCTTTACTAACTATAACTGTTTTCACCAGAAAGTGTTTAAGTCACAGAAATTGGGGGTGCCAATGGTGTAGTGGTAACGTCATCAATTGCCACGCTAATGGTTCATGGCTTAAATCCTGATGTCAGCAAGCATTTATTTACTTCTCATAAAATATATAAAGCCAGTCCGATCAATTGCAAAAGCTTTTGTGAACACTACTGCGAAGGCATAACACAGGCAGTAGCTTGGTCATATGGCTGGAAAAATGGTTCATTCTGTTGATAATGATTTGCCTATGAAATCGGTTATCGGGGAAAAAAATTCTGTGAATCAGAAGCAAAGGCAAAAAATTGCAAAAATTTCCCCAATAATTTGGACGCCACCCCTGGAGTTTCTCTGAATCATAAACAACTGAGCCAAAATATTTCTCTCTCTCTCTCTATCTATCCTTTCCATCGCCTGCATTGTATGTAAACATGTTAAGGGTATTCATAGCCCCTTGAGTGTGCTTACTTACTTGCTTAGGTGGCGCTACAGTTCGGGGTAAACCTGGGCCTCAACCAACAAGCCTCTCCATTTAGCTCGGTCTTTAGCTAATTGCCTCCAGTTGCGCACTCTAAGTTGGTCGAGGTCCCCTTGAACTTGTGCGCGCCACCTACGGCGATGATTCCCTCTACTGCGTCGTCCCGCGGGATTAGATTGGAAGACTCTGTGGGTCGGAGCGTTGGTGTCCATTCGCTCTACATGTCCTAGCCATCTCAAACGTCCAATACGCAGATTTTTGACTAGGTCGATGTTGCTGTACAGCTCGTATAGTTCGTTACTGAATCTTCTCCTCCAAAACCCGTCAACGCAAACGGGACCGAAAATCTTACGAAGAATTTTTCTCTCGAAGCGACCAAGGATATCTTCATCCTCTTTTAATAAAGTCCATGTTTCAGCGCCGTAAAGCAGGACTGGGATGATCAGGGTCTTATACAGAGTCTCTTCAGTTGTTCGAGATAGGGATTTATTGTTGAATTGCCTTATGAGCCCGAAAAAACAGCGATTGGCAGGAGTTATTCTCGCTTGATTTCTACGCTGATGTCACTTTCAGAATTAATGGAATAACCAAGATGGATAAGATCCCTTACTGCCTCGAAAGTGTAGCTGCCCACTGTGGCGTTCTGTCCAATTCGTCGGTGTTGATTGTGCTTCCCTGCTGACAGCATGTGTTTAGTTTTGCTCTCGTTTATCACTTAACCCATTTCTGCCGCTTCTGAATCAATGCTTGCAAACGCAGCGTCGACAGCACGCTGAATTCTTCCAATTATGTCAATATCGTCGGCAGTTGCAAAGACCTTTGATAGATTGTGCCTCTGGTCTTGGCTTGTAACTCCGCACAATCCGTTCAAATACAATATTAAAGAGGTCACATAACAGCGCGTCACCTTGTCTAAAACCTTTTTGCCATCAAAGGTCTGTGTGAGGTCATTACCGACTTTAATGGAGCAGCGAGCATTCTTCATCATCATCCTGCACAGGCGGACAAGTTTGGCAGGGATGTTAAAACTAGACATGGCTGTTTATAGATGCGCGATGAAATCCATCGTGGGCGCCGTGGCGTAAGTGTTTAGTGTGTCAGATCACTGCGCGTGAAGTTGCAAGTTCGAATCCCAAAAAACACCAAAAAGTTTTTTCACGGTCCCACCTCTCGCGAACATCTCACAAACATCCGAGAGTATTGTTGTCTCGAGAAAGCTTCTCAAAACAAATTGCCCTTCGGATACGGCACTAAACTGTAGGTCACTTCCATTCGTGTGAAAAATATAACGCACACAATATGAGTGGTTGGGAGAAGCTAGGCCCTGCCACTTAAAGAGCTGTTGCGCAAATATTTATTTACTTACAATATTAATTTTATGAAATCGATAAAGACATGATGAGTATCGATTTGATCTTCTTGGGTTTTCTGAAGGATCTGCCGAAGTGTGAAGATTTGATCGATAGCTGACTTTCCTGGCCCGAAACCGCGCTGATAGGTGCTAATCAGGCTGTTGATGAAAGGTTTCAGATGCTCACACAATATGCATATATATAACGGGTGGGCCATCTAGTAAGTTAAAAGAAATGTAGAAGAAATGTAGAACTTAAGGCAGGTTAAATACCAATGATAGTTCCTGCCTTTTTCGCGACCGGCATATACTATGACGCGAGGTCAAAAGGTTTTATCCTTTGCAGACGACGAATTGAATTATTCGCGTCAAGTAGTTGAATGACGGTGCGGTTACAATGGCCGTGAACACGATCTTTGTGTTTACAAATTTCGTTATCTCTTCGACGACGCTGGGAATTCCCAGATCTCGATGAATATCTTCGTTACGTACATACCACGGTGCGTTGACGATCGTTCTAAGAACTTTATTTTCAAAAGTTTGTCTGATGTTTCTATTGGTTTTCTTGGTACAACCCCATAGTTGTATACCATACGTCCGCATAGGCTTTAGCACTTGTTTATAGATAAGCAGTTTGTAATGTAGGCTCAACTTCGAATGTTTTCCGAGTAGCCAGTACATTTGTCGGTATTTATTTTCTAGCTCGTCGCGTTTCTTTTTTACGTGCGATTTCCATTTAAGCTTAACATCTAGAGTCATTCCTAGATATTTTGCTTCGTTCGCGTACGGTATTTGAGCCGAGTTAAGATATAGTGGGTAATCTATCCACTTTTTTATAGGTAAAGTTGACGTGAGTAGATTTGCTTTCGTTCAGTACAATACGCCAAGAATTCGTCCAAGCGTGGACTTTATTAATAGCATGTTGCAGCTTTCCAGTTGCTGCTTCAATAGTTTCGCTCGTGGTCAATATCGCCGTACCGTCCGCAAACGTGGCGACGGCGCAGTTTCTTTCCTGCGGATATCACGCGTGTAGAGTACATATAGAAGCGGGCCAAAGACACTTCCTTGCGGGACTCCGGCTGCAATCTCCTTGAAGTCAAAGTAATCGTTTCCTTGCTTAATACGAAAGAGTCTCTCGGTGAGGTACGATAGTAAGATTAGAAAGAGTTGCCGTGGCAGTAGTCGTTGCAATTTATACTCCAAGCCTTCGTGCCAAACCTTATCGAAAGCTTGTGAGACGTCAAGAAATACACCACAACAAGCTTTTTTTTCTTCCAGAGCTTTCTCAATCACGTCAGTTATTTTGTGGACTTGGTCATTTGTAGAATGTTTAATTCTAAATCCAAACTGATGGTCAGGAATGAGACGTCTTTCGCCGATTACGGGCTGTAGACGTTTGGAAAGAAGTTTTTCAAATATTTTTGAGATAACCGGCAATAGGGAAATAGACCGATATGATTTCTTCTCATGTAGCGGTTTGCCTGGTTTCGGGACCATTATAATCTCGGCGACTTTCCATTGCCTCGGAACATAGAGCAATCTGAACGAAGCGTTGATCAAGTAGAGCAGTTTGATAATAGCTTTCTTCGGCAATTCCTTGACAACCTGCGCCGTTATCGAGTCGTAACCCGGAGCTTTTTTCGTCTTTAAATTTTTAATCACTTCCCTCAGTTCATTCAATGCAACTTTTTTTACTTTAAGGTTGTCAGATGTCGTGACTGGGGAGTCGGGCGTTAACGAAGGGCCGTCGAACGGCTTAAACGTTTCTTCTAAGTGCAAAGCAAAAAGTTCTGCCTTTTCTTTGTCACTCTTGGCCCAGTTTCCATCGATTTTCCGAATTGGTGGTGCTTGCATTTGAGGTTTCCGGATGCCTTTTAGCGCTTTCCAAAGCGAATAATTTGATTCTCTTTCACCGGAGAGATTTTCAAGATAGGTCGCTATCTTTTTGCTTTTAAATTCGCGAATACTATCTCTAAGCCGATTGCATAGTCGGTTAAGGACCGTTTTATGCTGCGGTGCACGAGTGATTTGCCATTTCTTTCGTGCTTTTCGTTTCTCCCTCACCAGTTTAGTGATTTCTCTGGGATACTTTTCGTTGCGGTTGATCTTATAGCTTCTAGAAGGAGTGTTTCTCCATGCCGCTCTTTGAATTGCTTCCACGAAACGATCAATTTCGTCCTCTAGTTCACAAGGTGTTCTAAGTGATACATTTGAGGCGATATTTGTTTCGCAATCATTTCTAAAGCCCTCCCAGTTTGTTCTATTGCTAGTGAGTCTTGGAGGTCCTTTTTTTCTTGATCAGCGCTTCTCCAAGTAATAAAATTACCGGCGAATGGTCAGAAGAGAGATCAAAACATTCTTTGACTGTAATAAACTTCTCGTAAATGCCTTTTGTAACAAAAAAATCGATAAGATCGGGAATTTTTTGTGAGTCAGTTGGCCAATAGGTCGGTTTTCCTGTCGAATAAAAACAACAACCGAATTCATATGCCACTTCGTAGAGAATTTTTCCTTTAGAAGATGTACATCTTGAACCCCAGAAGGTGTGCTTCGCGTTGAAGTCTCCACCGATAAGGAAATTTGAACCAAGGTCATTGAAGACACGAAAGTAGTCATCTTTTTCTAGCAAGCATCGCGGCGGACAGTAAACAGATGCTATATTGTAGCTCAGATGTTTATTTTTAACCCTTACCGCGCACAACTGCAGTTTTTCCAGCTCTATGCTTATATCGGCCGAATGTTCGATGTTAGTTTTAATGAATAAGGACGAACCGCCCCGCGCTCTATCAAAAGGATGGTAGGCGTGATAACCAGCGTAGCCTCTACTCTTTATTTGCGACTTCCTTGTTAGATGGGTTTCGGAGATGAAATATATGTCGATATTTTCTCTCATTAGAAATATTTCTAATTCGTTAGATTTTTGTAAGAGTCCGTTTGCATTCCATGTTACCATTTTGAGCAAAGCGTCCATATTTACTTAGATTTAGATATGAGATTAGCCATACAAAAGCTTTCGACGTTACTAAGACGTTCGAGAATCCGTTTGTTAACTTCACATTGTTCCTCGAACTTAGCGTAGATGCAGTTCAGAATTTCATTCAACGGATCAGAGGGTGGGCCGTCGTTTCGTTTGGTTGCTTTGACAGCAGCCTGAAAATACGTCAGACGTACGGGGTTCGCTGGCTTATCCGAGGTTATTTTCCGCTCAGCCTTTTTAGTGAACGACTTTGACGTACGTTTAATCGGCTCAGAAGGCTGGTTGACTGTTGTAAGAGTCTGCCCTGCTGATTCAAGCGTCCTTTCAGTCGGCTTAGTAGTTTGAACAATTGGTTTACGAGCCCGCTCAGTCTGCTTAGCAATACGTTCTATCGACTTAGGAGCCCGATAGACTGATTTTGTTCCCCGTGCAATCGGCGTTGTAGATTTTTTCCGTCGTATCTGTAATTCTTTAGCGACCGCGATAATTTGCTGGGTGCCTTCCTTTGCAGTTAACGCAAGTTGCTTTTTCATTTTTACTCAAACTGCAATTTTCCGAAGAGTGTTTTCCAGCGCCATCTAGTGATTTCTTTTTAAATCATAGGTTATTTTAACACTGACAGCTGTTTCCCGCTCGAAATCTTGACAGAAAGTCAGCATCATACCTCCGCGGAACGAAATGAGTCGCTTTATGCTTAAACAATATTGGGAAACATTGAAAACTTATTTCCAAAGTGAGTGCTGTGTAGCCCAAACAGTGCGTTTTTTGAAAAGAAGTTTTGGCTGAAATGAAGCACCCACCGCGCCTGCTGTACGCAAGTTTGTGCAAAAAGTTCGTGAGACTAGTATGCTAGTGGACAACACTCATGGTCCCCGTCGTCGTACGGTGCGCACAGACGAGAATGTGGCTGCTGTAGCCGAGAGTGTGAGACTCAATTCACGAACATCAACTCGTCATCGATCTCAACAGCTCAACATTTCACGCACTAACCTGAGGAGAATTCTGCACAAAGATCTGGGATTATTCACTTACAAGGTGCAATTGATTCACCAATTGAAAGCGCACGACCATCCGCTTCGTTATCGCTTTTCAGTTTGGGCCTTAGAGCAGCTTGAATTGGACAACGATTTTGTGCGAAAAATCATCTTTTCTGACGAGGCACATTTTCATCTCGGCAGCTACGTTAAGAAACAAAATTGCCGCATCTGGAGCTCGGAAAACCCGCACGTTATTGTCGAGAAGCCAATGCATACACAGAGAGTGACATTTTGGTGCGGATTGTGGAGTGGTGGCATCATTGGACCATTTTTCTTCGAAAATGAGGCTGGGAACAACGTTTCGGTCAACGGTGGGCGTTATAGAGCCATGTTAACGACTTTTTTTTACTGAAATTGAAGACATGGATTTGGACGACCTCTGGTTCATGCAGGATGGCGCGCCATGCCACACAGCCCATGCCACAATCGGTCTTTTGCGCACCAAATTCCTAAATCGTGTTATCAGCCGTCTTGGCGATGTGAATTGGCCGCCTCGGAGCTGCGATTTGACCCCTTTGGACTTTTTTTTGTGGCGAACCGTGAAGGACCGATGTTATGCCATTGTGGTTTATCAACATAAACCAGTAACTTCACTTAGGCCCACAGGAATTAATCGAGCAGAGTCAAATCGCACGATCTTGGAGGCTAGTTTATAGGTCCATTGCTCGAAATCAACTTATTGCCGAATTTTGATTTCAATAGGTCGATGACTTCTGTTCTACAGTTCGACGGATGACTTGCTCAGAGTGATGATTACATTCTTTTTTTAAATTTGCGCACACATAAGGTATTATTAAAACTCTGATACTGATGCTCAGTGCACGGGCTAGTAAAGCCACGAAGTTGTCTATAAGTTCACGATTGGGCGACCAATTTTTAAAGTAAATCTGAATACTTTGGTAGCTTTATTCAAGTGTGAGTCTATCACTGAACATGTCAGAAAGTTCAACTCGGTTTGACAGTTATCCCTATCACAGGTTCTATTTTAGAAAAAAATACCCCATAGCTTTTAAGGGTACAAAATCTTACACGAGTGAAAGCTTTCAAGTTCTAATAGGTGGCCTGTAAGTGGCGTCATCGAAAGCTCGTTATAGAGAACACAATTTGCTTTTGTCCAAGTGGATTCGCTTCTAGCCTTCTTACGACTTCCGTCACCTACCCTGTTTGGCCCGTATAAACTTTTGGGCATACCCCCACCTGTTTTTCTACATTCAAGCATTTCACTCTGCTTTGGTTTATTTCTACCACAATTCGAACAACAATGAATGCAAATGAACCAACAAAAATTACGACCACTAAATTGTGGCAATTGCATTCTCTATTGTACCCCACCACGGCAACTCTGTCACAATATCTCATAACTTGTGCGACCATGTGTGCTTCTTTGTATCGTTCCGTTCTTTGGACGAAACAGAAATAATAGGAGCCATCAAGAGCTGGTTTCGCTCTACAATTGATTTCATTTATTTATTTTTTCACTTTTCTTCGTTTGCAGCGATTTAAGCCATCGATATACCAGACCATGGCACTTGGCATGGTTCCCTCGTTTATTGTATTTCCTCTTGTTTGTTTGCCTCGTTGCCCCTCTTACTGATATTGATCCAACAACCGACTGTTATTGTTGTTCACGATGACTTTGTTTCACTAACAGAGTGCGGCTTCGAGCCTGAGTCCCGGGACAAGCTTCCTTCTCCTCCCCTCTCGACTCTGAGATTCACACAACCAGTGGGCTACTATATAGGCTACAACGACGCAAGAAACCAGTTTACGTGTGCAAATATGAATGCAGCAGCAGTTGCAGTCTAATCTAAGCCCCAGTCAGAGCCGAGGTGTAGGCTCTGATACCTGCATATAGGTACAAATGTTTCAAGTTTTACTGCGCTTAATGGTTCAATGGCTCTTAAGTACCTTCCACGCTGAGTAAGAGATAAAAGTGAACTGGTTTGCTAGTAGCATTGAATAAAATATTCACTCGTGCCCCCTGCCTGCAGCACATGTGGAACGTGGCGGTGCGGGACGGGACACTTTGCATATAAAGCCACCAGGCATACACATTCCTGTTGTGATTTTTATTATTTGTCGTGTCGTGAGTAAAAGGATTCCTTTTTCCCTTCTCTCTCATAAAACATTTAAAACATCATCGCGGCGCAGCGGCAGCGGCAACGGGCCCCCGGGAACGAGTCAGCCTTAAGTGGAAGAAGGAAAATTAATGGCATCCTCTTATTGAAGCATTGACCCTGGGATTCATGTCAAATTCATGCCCGGGAATTGCCACTCAAAAAAAAAATCTAAGTAACTACCATCCACGAGGGCTTTTGTTTCGCGAGAGGGTGAGGGACTTGTTTTAACAAAATTCTGAAGTGTACTACCTTTGGGAATGGAATTGCATTTTGAAAGGCTTCCTTGCCATCAATCGGAACTGCAGTTCTATGCCACTTTAGCACAACACCCGACTCGCACTCTATTCGGTGGCGGCGGCGGCGGCGGTAGCGAGCAATAATTTTCATCAGGAAATTTCCCTAATTCACCAATAAAACTCGAAGGATTTCTTCATCAAACCCGCGCTTTAGGAAATATGGCATACTTAACCGTTAGGCATAAATTTATGACCGCATACAAAACAAGACACCGGAAACCGAGAACAGACACACAGAGCCAAAGCGATTATTTCACATTTTATGGGCTAAATGGGGGTTAGGGGTAGTTTTGGAGTGAGTGGGTGGAGGGTGGAAAGGAGGTCTGTATTATTCACAACCGTTTAGAGAGGAGAGACTCGAATTGGAATCTATGTGAATGGCTTTCTTTTATTTGCTGCAAGGGGATGGGGTTGGAATTTATTTCCCAAAATATATGGGTTCAAGTTCATTTCACCAGTTTAGTAGGCAGGGGTCCGTAATATGTTGTGTGGTTGTGTCAGATGGTTGGTGGTACACTTGTTTTCTTGAAATATAGGGTTCTGTGGAAGATTGAGTGTGACTTTGAATATTTATGTTTTATGGTGATTTTTAATGATTTGTTTTATTCTTTTACAGGTAATTGCTAACCGCTGAGCCGTTTGCACGAATAAGTGCTGGGGTAAGTGATGTAAATATTTTTTTAATTACCCCGTGATAAACATCTGATCGTTTTGTAAGAGGGTGTACTTGGGTTACCTGGTTTGATTGACTTATTTTTAGAGCCGTTTTTATAGCGTGTATTAATTTAAGGGTATAGTTTATGGCACAAGGAGATACCTGTGCTACGGATATTTGCAAGGAACAATGCAAAACCATGATGCTATACAGGAATTTGGTCATGATTCAAAAGGTTTCATAAAGTTAAAATTATGAGAGTAAATCTAGGGGTATGATGTCATTATATAGCATCACAAACGTCTGCGAAAATATTCACTGGTTTGGCACCCACGGCGTGATTTCAATTTCATTACCTTAAAGCATCAATTATCCTCAAAGGCTTTAAGTGGAATTTAATTAAATAAAGGAGAGCTGAAGTTAGATGAAGAGACCAAGAAAAAGTTGCCAACAGCTGAAAATGTATTCGGAAGTGCATTTCGAATGCGTTGTTCTTTACATTCTTGCATTATTCTGGGTATTTGGAACGCATTCACACTCATTAGGAGTTTGCATTTGAAACTTTTCCTACTGCCCTAGATTCCTTATTAATGCGGGCAAAATTGAGAAAATAGATAGTGTCGGGTGGGCGTTAGAATTGATACCTTCCTTGATTTGCTGTCGCTTCTTCTTCTTCCTATTTAGGCAAGGTTATGATCCAAAAACAAGAGATCATAACCCTCCCACTTCACTGCATTTCTACTGATCTGCTTGTGGGGTTTGCCTTGATTTACTGTCGCAAATTTGTAATTTTCGT
This sequence comes from Brachypalpus laphriformis, assembly GCA_945910035.1. Taxonomy (NCBI): domain Eukaryota; kingdom Metazoa; phylum Arthropoda; class Insecta; order Diptera; family Syrphidae; genus Brachypalpus; species Brachypalpus laphriformis. The sequence goes on from OX246756.1 coordinate 46,593,175, forward strand.
GATTTTACAAATTCGAATATAACTGCCTTTGATTAGAAGTAAGCCAATGATGCTCAGATCCTTGCACCTACCAGAGGCAACAGCTTTTTTTGTCAACTATCACGATGGCCAGTTTTAGAGATATCGATGAAGATTCGACTACAATGCATTCCTGGCTCAGATTTAGGCCGAAGCCAATCTTGTACATAAGGAAAGTCGACTTCAAATTTGCCATGCTATCCTGAAATTCTGGTACCATTGCGTCAGACGGCATATCCATGAGACCAGGGTGGTAGGATAGGTTAGATTAGGTTAGGTAGATGGATGCCTTGTGACAAAAGGGTCGCTGCTCACTTAGACCAACAGTTCGGGTCCATTGTGCCCAATTATTTAATCCTGAAAACACTGTAGGAATGGCCGCCCGCTGGCGGAGGGAGGAAGGCAGAGAATGACCCCTGGAGCACTGCGACCTAAAAAGATCTTTTGTGCTATCCCCTGTTTAATTGTTTTGAATTTGTCAACTAGCTGAAATCAAGTTCATTATTGAAGCTAAGAATAGTTCGAGCTGAAGAAGAGGTGACGGTTAAGATGATGTAACGCCTTTATTAAAGTTTTAGCCTAAGTCTGGCTATGGCCGGGCAATCACAGAGTATGTGATGGGCTGTTTCGGTGTCTTCAAGACAGAAACGGCACGTTTCCGATTGAACACGGCCCATTTTCTTTCAGTAATGATCTTAGCATTTTGTTTGCTCATTGATAGAATGTCTCTGGTTCTATTTTTTGAGAAGTTAATAAATTTCTTGGAATGCCTTAGGCCGGGTTGAGCATTCCAGTGAGAGAGCATTTGTTCGCGTTCCCAGCGGAGTAGCTCGGTTAGGTTAGGTAAACCGCAGAAGGTTTCAGGTCCAATGTAAGGGGATTGGGCACCTAGTCTGGCAAGCTTATCAGCCGCTTCATTACCAGGGATGCCTTTGTTACTGGGGACCCACATTAGTGTGATTTTATTGTGTGCAGCAAGCTGCTAAAGCGTCTGGTGACAATTCCAAACCAGCTTAGACTTATAGTCAAGGGACGTGGCAGCCTAATATGTGATCTTCGGAGGTTTCGTCTAATACATTCTCTGGCACAGAGCTCGATGGCATAGACCTCTGCTTAGAAGATAGTAGTGGATTGACCTAATGGTGTAAAGAGTCTGTAGTTGGGGCCAAAGATACTAGCTCCAACCCCATTTGACATTTTTGAACCATCAGTGTACCAATTGATTTGAGATCTTGATTGAGGGATTTGAGGATAGTTCCAGTAACTGCGGTCAAGTATGTTTACTGTGAAGGAGTGATTAAGGTGGGTTCTTTTAGGCATGAAGTCTGAGATGCATGCTGTTGGGAAGTCAGTAGCGGAATTTTCTCAAGGATCTTCATGTGGCCAACTAATTCGGAATTTGTATTATTGCATAAAAGGTGAAGCTTTAGAAGCTTTTGTCAGCCGCAGTCTTCATAATATTTATATTTAGGGGTGGAAGGTTTAAGAGAACTTCCAGCGCAGCTATTGGGCAGGTGCGCATTGTGCCCGTAATACCTTCACAGGCTAGTCTTTGCACCTTCTGGAGGGCGGAGCGGGTAACGGTTTGATCAACTTTATCCCACCATACTAACGAAGCATAAGTTATTATCGGAACGATGATTGTGGTATAGGTCCAGGTCCAGTGGATCATTTTTGGATTTAATCCTCATTTTTTACCTGTGGTTCTGCTTATATGAGGTTTCCAGTTTAATTTGTGGTCTAGAGTAATCCCGAGCTATTTTGTTTCTTTTGAGAACTCAATTTGAGTATTGTTTAGTGATAGTGCTTGAAGGCTTAAGTTTCTCCTCCTGGTGAAAGGAATGATTATGGTTTTTGCAGGGTTAACCGTTAGACCTTCTGACTGGCACCAGTTATTTACTTTATTTAGGGCATGTTGCCTTTGTTCAGAAATGCTGGATTCATCCATGCCCTTAGCTGTTATGACTACGGCATCAGCGTAGCCTTGGGTGAGAAATCCAGAACTATTGAGGTCATTTATGATACTGTCCACTACAATGGACCATCAAAGAGAAGAGACCACCCCCTTGGGGACAACCCTTAGTAGTTCTAACGGAGATTGAGATTTGTCCAAGCTTGGCAGTCTGCTTCTGAGCATGGAGCATATCCATTTGGTAGTTTGCGGGTCAATGCCTTTGACATCAGCAGCAGACTTAATTTATTGAAACGATGTGTTATCGAAGGCGCCAGAGATGTCCAGAAAGGAGCATAAGTCTTTTTCCTTCTTTGACAGGTTTCTTCAATAGTGCTGACTAGATGGTGAAGGGCTGGAACCGTAGATTTACCACATTGATATGCATATTGTAGATTATTTAGGGGGTGTTTTATAAGGGCGGAATTTCTTATGTGAAGATCAAAGATTTTTTCCATTACCTTAAGAAACACAGAAGTGAGACTGATTAGCCTAAAGGCCTTTGGGTCTGATTATGGTCTGGCACCGGCTTTAGGAATGAACACTACATTAACTTTTCTCCATATTGATGGGATGTAGCTGAGTTTATAGCTGGATCTGAAGATGGGCACTAAGGATTCAATAAGAGTAAGAGGGCGGGAAAAATTCCATCTCCACTGGGAGCTTTGTAAGTTTTTTGCGTGGAGATGGCCCATCTTATGGATTTGAGGGTGAAGATTTTCTTGGCCAGAGTCCTAGTGCGTCAATTAGGTGGGAGTGGCATGACTTCATGCAGAAGAGATATGTGAGGGTCAGTAATTAGTGAGTCAGGGAAGTGGGTCTGCAGAAGAAGACCTAATGTTTCGGCATATCCCTGTGTAAAACTGCCGTCAGGTTTTTGTAGGAGACCAATACCGTTGCTGTGGTCCTTCAATAGGCTTTTCTGGGCCCTAACAGACAGCGACTAAGATAGCTGGGTGATTTAGAGCGGATGGAGCTCAACGTTCCCGCCAAGAAACTCTTCGAATCCACCCCGGATGGGCGACGCAGTAGAGGATGACCTCGCAGTAGATGGCGCAAACAAGTGGAGGGAGACCTCAACCAACTTGGCGTGCGCAACTGGAGGCAGCTGGCTCGTAACCGTGCAAGCTGGAGAGGTTTGTTGGTTGAGGCCCAAGTCCACCCCGGACTGTAGCGCCACTTAAGTAAGTTAGTAAGTTAGTACTCACTACAAGAGGTCTGTCATCCTCGGTGCCCTGATCTGGATTTAGCAGCTCTGGAAAATGCTCCCGCTGTTTGGTTTTGACCCCTTCGTCTTTGACTAAGTTGAACTTCCTTCCTCTGAGTCGGGGAATGGTCTGCCAGGGCATCTCATTTGCGCATCTGTGGTCACATCCGAGACTATTCCTTCACTGTTTTCACAGCATACCATTAAACTAAAAGTTTGTAATTATATTAAATAAAATAAAAATAATAGTGAACGAAGTCCACTACAGTTAGTGTTCGTCTTAATCATAAAATTCACTTTATCTCCTACAATAATCCACCTACGAGTTGAGAAATTTCGATCAAACAAATGCTTATGATTAGAATATCTATAGGTGCCTTGCTGGTTAACATCTCCCCGTCAGCCTATTTCAGAGTTTATTGAGGCAAAAAAGCAACCTAATGGATACATAAACAAATTTACGTCCCCTTTGACGATAAATCTGATGGACTTAGATTGTAAAACTCCACTACCCGCTCTATAAATGTTGAAAATTTTATTGTTCCTCCCAGACTTTCCCCGAAACCGTCTAACGAAAACGATTAATAGTTTCTGAGTTGAGTCCTCGCAGAAACCCCATTAATTACCCTTGAATATCCTTCGAACAGATGTTTTATAGTAGTTGACGGACCCGTCAAAATTTTGATTAAAAAATTCCTCGAAAACACAATTATGGCTGACATCTATCAAAGTGCTGTTGCTTAGAATTTTCAAGTGAAAAGTTCAGCCATCAAACTAGAGACGCAAATCGGAGTTCTAAACGAAATCCCCCCTGAGAGAAACATATACGAAATCCTCATCCATTGACCCGAATTTATTTGCCCACCCGCCCTGTGCTATGTGCTCTCTTCTCTAGATCCCATGATAGGATGCTAAAATTTCATGTGTCTTCGTTGAGAAGATTCTTGGCAAAAAAAAAATAAATAAAAAATCTGTGAAAATAAAAAGATAAATTTCACCCCAATTCCTTAGGGACTTGTCCCAATTAACTTCGAATTTGCCTATGTTTGTGTCTATGTCACTCACACCCTCCTTGTTCCACATGCAATATCCGGCGAAATCGACAAATAATTGATATCCGTCTCTGAAATATGCTTTACAGATCCTGTGACGGATAAAAGCGTAAGGATTCACCAAACAACCCTCCGATTTGGAAGGCTAATCAAAACCTCATTTGTCTCAACCTGACACATTAATTCCCCGTACACCCGCTCATCGTCTCAGGGTAATGGATGGACGCCAAAAGGATTTTCATTTAAAAAAAAAAAAAGAGAAAAAGTTCTTCTAGGACTAAGTTGGGTGGGAACAGAAAGACAGCTCTTCATCTCATCCAAAACTGAAACTCCCTGTAAGCAAGGATAGCGCTCACCAATAAGAATGACATGTATACCCGCCGCTGGCTGACAAACTATATAAATAGTCGTGCAGACAAACAAACACAACCGATGACGAAGCGCGCCTTTTGAGTACCGAAGGGCGTCAAGGAGGCGTAAGCAAACAGAAAATACAAATTGTCCTCTTAAGTCAGTCAGCCAGTCGGTCCGTATCAAGCTCTGGAATCATGATCCTTAAACAAGGACATAATGGTGTCTGTCATTCCTCGAGCGGAAGGATTTTATTTGAGTTCGTCTTTTTTTTTTTTTATTTCTCCATCCAACAGTCAAGCAATCGACGCATGAAGTCATCACGAGTGGGTTAGAGGTTAGGGGGAGGGACATATGTAACAACGCGAAGGATTGTGATTCATGCGGCGGAACTTAGGCATTTCCATTCGCCCTTCCCCGGCCAAAGTCACATGTGTCATGCATAGTTTCAGGGAAAATGTTACACACAGAGAGACAGACAACAAAGACACAACACTAACTTTCTGCAGGAATGTCAATGGGAATCAAATCATCATGACGACTACGACGAACCGTCGAAATGGAGTGAGATTAGTAGTTTAATGATGAATAGAGGGACCGTCGTCATAGCCTAGTGACATGTGACACATGTCGTTAAGCGCTCGCTTAGTTATTTCAGGTTATGGTCGTCACATCCTGTCGTAAAAGTGTTGCCACTTTAACGGAATTATAGAGACATGGGGAGCTGCTCTAAATGGTAGTTTAGGTTTAAGTGACGAAACATAAAAACAGATGAGTGCAACTCTAGATACAGGGGCTCACATAATTCAAAATTTATGCTCCCCGGCAATAAAATTAAAATGTACGAGTACTGTCATTAGAGTGATGGCAAAGTACCCAGGGGCCACCATATACTGGGTGTAGTGAAACTACAAAATGCAACTTAAGTGAGATTAAAAGATAAACAGCAAGGTTATGAGTATCTCCATAAAGCGATTGATGGTCCACTTTATCGAAACTATTCTACTTAACTGGGGAAAGTGAAATAAGGTTATAAAAAGTTACGACTGCTACTTTACTTGAATGCTAGTAGGCTTCAACTGCTCTCTTCTGTTCGTTTTTTATCATTGTTTGTGCTTTAACTTCTTTGAATACCTACTATACGTACCTTTCCTCTTGTTGCTCTGTCTTCCGGAGGCATAACGTAACCAAGTTATTACCCAAGAACTAGAAATAGTTTTTCAAGCTCTGCAACTTGAGAGCTTTGAACATTTGGATGAAAAGTATTTCATTTAGGACACAGAGTTCCATAAATGTTTTCAGAAAAGCTGCGCTAGTAGCTACTTTGGACTACCCGACATTTCTTTCCCCTTTACTGCAAGCTACTTGTAATAGATAGGCATGTGCTGTCACGGAATTTTTCCAGACATTAATTTACTATTGCCAACAATTCTTCCATACATCAATTAAATATATTTTTAACGGTTTAATCAGAGTAAGCAATAAAAGCCGTACGAGCGATGTTTTTCCCCCAACTATTCAATTCAGCCCCTTTCCTGTAAAATGTGATAATGAATAGCCTATGTTACTCCAGACAGAATGTCTACTTTATCATTTGAAGTATCATGGCAATCGAATAAACATTTTTTGGGTGAAAGAGTAACAATTAAACAAACTAAAATATTATACAAACTTTTCCTCTTCATAATATTAGTTCTCAGTCCATTCCCAGTCTAATGCACACTGTCGCAGCTGCAATACTGCTGATGAAATAGAAACAATCTTACACTTCCTCTGCAAGTGCCCGGCTTTAGGCAAGGCCAGACAGCGCAGCTTAGGTAATCTCTTTTTCGACAACCTTAGCTAGTGGAGATTAGCATTGGGGATATTATCAGCTTCCTCAATGCAACGGTGTGGATTTGAATAATCCTTACCCCCTTTTTCTTCTTCTTTCCCCTAGTAGTTAACATCCGTTAGGTCACTTGAGTTGTGGTAATAAAACGGCGCTTCTGCGCTAATTAAGTGTCGGCATGGTTTGCTGACACAACCACTCCTACCTACCTACCTACCATGCCCAATCTAGTGACTTTGGGTAACTTAAAGCCATGATAGGGTTCCTCGAAGCAAACTATGTTCTACAGGAGAATGGGATTGATGGTTCCCTTTTAAGGGCGATTTAGTCTTTATATACTATGAGCATCTTCCCTCGCTGGAGGTAGTCAAATGGGATCGGACCGACGGTTGTCCCTGAGAATGCCGCGGTGTAGACGTCTCTGCTCGGTTTGGTACACGCAGAATATCAGTTGTGAGACTTTGGGCTCGTTTCCCGGCGAATTTGAGTAAGTCCGACAAGCTCGGAATGTCGTTGCTGGGGCAACACATGCACCACTCTCACTGCGTAGAGAGGGGAATTTTTGCCATAATTATTGGCACGGCTAAAGCATCCCACGTGTCCACTGGTACCCTCATGACCCGTAATGCTCTGGGCGACTCCTGCACAGTATCCACGATTGTAAGAAGAACCTTTGCTGTCTTGTCGGAGGCGCTCCTCATGTTGAGGAAGCGGGACACATGGATTCCAGCCAACAGCTTTGGATTATCAAAGCTATCTTTCAACGCCTGCCAGACCTCCGCATACGCGGCAGAATACATACCACCTATGCGGGGTACCTTGGTCGGATCAACAGCCTGTCACAACTTCCCAAGCTTGTACGCCTCTGGAAAGTCCATAGTGTGCACCAGAGTCTCAAACGTATCCCTAAAGGTAAGCTAATGAAGCAGTGAACCATCAAACAAGGGGATGGCATCTCCAACCTATGCGCCGATATATTGGCAGTATCTGAACCTGTAGCACCCAAAGGCTCCACAATAGAGCATTTGTTGAACAATGGATCTGGTGGGGCGTCATCGATTGCAAAATTCGTTATAGATACTGCAGCGTCCTGCGTGCGTGATGCTGCGTCCGGTAGGGAAGATTGAATTTGCAACAGCCTCCGGTTGAGCAGAATGCACGTTGCATTGTAGGAGTCCTCCAACTGGTCCCAAAGCTGATTCTGAACAGCCAACTCTCCAAATGTTACTGTAGTAACCACCGCTTTATAGTTACTGACAAAACGTGTGTAGTGCCCTGCTTTGGAGTTAAGTTCCTGATGCAATTGACCTACATCGATCGCATTGAGGTCAACCCCAGCCACACGGTCATGTACGCACCGTATTGCATTGACAACCGCATTATAAGTTGCAAGTTAAGCTCAACCATTTGTGACACCAGACTGCAACCGTTCCGATAAGATGGAATCCAAAATTTCTTAAAGTACTTTGCGGAGCGTTGTAGTACTTGTATTCTCCGTTGCAATGTAGCAATGTAAAAGGATACACCAAAATTTCGCCCAGCGCGGTTTCTCAACAATTAACAAATATACCAAAATACCTCAAATACCGATGCCCTTGACATCGATTATTGGGAAAAAAGTACTGTGAATCAGAAGCAATGACAATAATATCAAAAATCTCCACAGTTATCTGGACGCCACCCCCGGAGAATAGATGAAGAATAAACAACTGGGCTTCAAGAACCACTACACCAAACATTTTTCTCTCTCTCTCTATCCATCCTTTCCAACGCCCGCACTGTGTGTAAACATGTTAAAGGTATTCATAAAAAATATACGAGTATTATCCTCTTCCTCACAGTAGGCACCAACGTGTAGGGGATAATTTATTGCGCAGCCATGTGCGTTAGCGTAGATGTACAAAACAAAAACGAACAAGAAAGTTAAAAAGGTTCCAAGAGAGAGAGAACAAATAGGATGACAGCAAGAGTCACGACACCCAACATCCAAATTTCTTCAACCATGTCAGAGCAGCCAACTGCAATCAAAAAGCGTTCTGGGATGATATTGGATCTTAGACATATACAATACAAACTGTAGAAGCTGTGTTCGGATAAACAGGATTAAATCCGTGAGCGTTGGACTCCGCCAAGGGTGCGTTTTGTCACGTCTCCTCTTCATTGTATACCATATATGGACTGGATACTACAGCGCAGCCATAGAGGAGAATGTTCCAAATAAGGAGACTTAAGGATTAGTCATCTGCTCTTTGCGGATGATTTGGTCATCCTTGGGTCCTCTTAAACCGAACCTCAGGGCACACTCGAAAGATTGGTAGCCGTTTGTGATAATGCTGGAATGAAGATCAACATGAACAAATCGGAAGTAATAAAAAAATTAATATTTGGCGCAACAGCTGTTTAAGTTCCAGGGTCTAGCTTCTCACAACCAGTTATGCTGTGTGCGTTATATTTTTCACACGAATGGAAGGGACCTACAATTTAGTGCCGTATCCGAAGGGCAATTTGTTTTGAGAAGCTTTCTCGTGACAACAATACTCTCGGATGTTTGTCAGACGCTCGCGAGAGGTGGGACCGTGAAAAAATTGTTTTTTTGTGTTTTCTGGGATTCGAACTTGGAACTTCACGCGCTAAAAGCGATGTATGAGAGCAACGTGGCGTACGTATGGAATGGAGAGAATGTATCGGAAGAATTTGGAACACAAATGGGAGTTAAGCAAGGATGCATCTTAAGCACGCTACTCTTCATCATATTTATCAACGACATAGTAGGAGAAGTAGGAGGAGGGATCGAGCTTGGTGGTGTGCGAATACCGGCGCTAAAGTTTGCGGACGATATAGTGTTTTTATCGGAGACAGTTGAAGGGATGCAGCTTACTATGAACCGTCTTGAAAACTACTGTAAGCAATGGAATTTGACGGTGAATTTATCAAAATCAGAGATGATGATTTTTAGAAATGGCGGTGGAAGATACTCTCGCAACGAAAAGTGGTCCTATCGAGGTGAAAACGTTGAAATAGTATAAATATATAGGTGTGCTAATTACATCCAACCTCAATATGAAAAAGCTAGCAGCAGGTAAAAGAGCTATTTCATCAGTTTGGGGACGTTGCGTCGACAATAACTTTATCGATCACACAGCGAAGAATAAACTATTTCGTACAACTGCTGCCTCTATACTGCTGTACGGGGCCCAAATTTGGGGTTATTGCTTTTTTGAAGAAGTTGAAAAATTTCTAAGGTACTTTTTGAAATGAATCTTTCGACTTCCAATATGTACACCGAACTATATGCTGCATCTAGAAACTGGAGTCCCTCCTCTCTTCTTAGATACTCTAAAGCTGCATATAGATTATATTGTAAAAGTAGTGGAGATGGATGATGGAAGACTGCCCAGGATTGTTCTGAAGCATATACTTTCGACAAGAGGGCACTTGGTTCAAAAGTGGGAGGAGTTGGCAGCAAATTATGGCGCGAGCTTAAATATTGCATCTGATATGCAACTTTCAATGATAAAACCTATGCTTACAAATGTTTTGAAATATGCAGGTAATTCCATGTATGAGAGATTTGTAGCTGAAGCACATTCATCGCAACATAGGCTGATCTACAGTAGGCTGCATTTTAACCACATTGAAAGAGACTCAACGTACTTCCTCAATCATTACTCTCTGCATATGATAAGCACAATATTTAAACTTAGAGGTGAACTAACAAGTCTTTATTTTATTTCACATCGACCCGATCTGCCAATTTTATGTGACCTGTGCAACCTTAAAGAGAGGGAGGATGTTTACCATTTCATCGGAAGATGTCCCATTTTAGGAGAATTTCGCGCGAGATACTTTGGAGTAATTTCGCTAGACTTGGATGAGGTGATCAACGTACTGAACGGAAGTCATGGTTGGGATGTTTTGTACAACTATGCTACAGCTGCAATCCGCTACAGAGCCCGTATTTTGGAAGGCGATTTTTAAACAGAAATAGCAACCATATTGTCAATCTGGTAGACGGCCTTAAGCCAAACCATAAACGACTATGTATATACTGTTTGTGAAAATTATATGAAGTTAATAAAAAGTCTAACTAACTAAAAAACTAACTAAACTTCACGCGCAGTGATCCGACACACTAACCACTTACGCCACGGCGCCCACAAAAATCGGAAGTAATGGTTGTTTCCAAAATACCCCTTCAGTGCATTCTGTATGTTAGTGGAATCCCACTGAAGTAGGTGGATAAGTTTAAGTACATAAGAGTCTTATTCACGAGGAATGAAAGAGCAAAGCCCAGATATCCTGTTGAATCGGTCAGGCTGGATAAATTTTGAGAGAGCTTGGTCAATCTGTTATAAGGAAGGCCGAACTTAGTGTTCAAGCTAAAGTATCGGTTTTTATATCGGTGTATGTCCAAACTCTCATCTATGATTATGGATTTTGCGAAGTGACCAAAGGAATAAGATCGCGGATACAAGCTGCGAAATGAGATGCAAAGTATTTTAATCTGTTGGGCGCAAGAGCAGATTATTCGCAAATGTGATCCCCAGCTTTCGAGTCTTTGAGACAGGATTAACAGTCGAGATGCTTTTGCCTAACCTCTTAAGAGCTGGGAGAGCAATGGATGATGAATAAGCTTGTGAGAAGCATTTGCTGAAGGAGAGCTTTTATTCAGGAAGTCATTCCTCGAAACCGCGAAACCTAGACACTACGTAAGTGGGGTTAGTCATGACTCCGTAGTTGTTGGTCATAGTGGACATGAGTCCATAGCCAGCATTACCCCAGTAGGTAGACCACGAGTTTTTAATCAGCTAATACTCCCCTCCATTGATATTTCCATAACCGACAACTAAGACTGCATGGTACATCGCCTCTGAAACTGAGGCTATTGTGTGATGCAAAAAAAGTCATTGATAGTGGTCCGTTCTCAATCGGAGCAATTTTGAAGGCGTTGGGTCGTTTGTGTCGAGTTCACAAAACCAAAAATTTTAGCGACCAAGTATATACTGTCGATATGGCACAAACCGTACTAACTAGTGGGCGCCGTGGCGGAAATAGTTAGTGTTTCATACCACTGCGCGTAAGGTTCTAAGTTCAAATCCCAAACATCCCAATATATTATTTCATGGTCCCACCTTTCGCGAACGTCTGACAAACATCCGAGAGTATTGCTGTCTCGAGAAAGCTTCTCAAAACAAATTGCCCTTCGGATACGGCAGTAAACTGTAGGTTCCTTCCATTCGTGTGAAAAATATAACGCACACAACATAAATTGTTGCGAGAAGCTAGGCACTGGTACTTAAAGAGATGTTGCGCCAAATATTTGTTTTATTTGTACTCACCATAGTATACCTCCTCAGTTGAGATGCCTCCAACTTTCATCATTTCATTTCTAAGCGCGGAAATCTTCACTGCCATCACAACCATTGTTGCTCCCAGGAGCAGTGAATGAGAGCCCCTTGCAACAGATGACCTAAGTTGCCACCGTTGTTGAGGAAGTAAGCACCTTCTACAACACCGATAGCAGCGAAAGACCAGCAGGATCCACAAACCGATTGATCTTCAGCAGGAGTTCTGAAAGGGTATCCTTCAAATTCTGGGTGTTGTTAGGGAAAGGTTGGTGTTGCACATTCCACATGATTTGAATCCACATCGTGCCTTCAGTTCATCTTCAGTCTTATCAGCTAAATGGGTTATTGCTAGTGAGTTTCCCAACTTTACGCAGTTCTTTGAGTGGATGTAACGCAGATTCTGACGGAAAAGTTTTTTACGGAGCTTGTGCCCGGCGATGATCTTTGGTTGGATGGATAAATTCCTTCATTAGGTCAAAGGTGGCATGGCAAACGACACCAGGTACAGGGAGCTAGAGGAAACCATATCTGAATCAAATTCAAAAACTTTATTTGGAACATCATCATGAGTGTATATCTCATAGTCATGGGTTCTATTCCCACATGCACTAGATTCTAGGATGATCGGTCGGCTGATCACAGGTGACTATTAGGCTGGCTTAAAGTTACGAATCGAAACAATTTTGAAGACACTGGACGCAATGGCTTCTTATTCTTATGCACAGTGAGGCAGTTCCAGAGTGACCACTGCATTCGTAGTTGGAAGAATATTTTATACTTCAACCCCAAACATCGGAATTTGATTCAAGCAGAACTGCCTGATGAGCACAGAATCTATTCACATTGCAATATCGATATCAGGGAAGTTCCTTCTTACAATTAAAGACCTGGAGGACTCTGCTCTAAATAAACTCGCTAAGTGTTGGTCTCGGAGTTAATCCGTCCAAGACTGAACTAGTCTTATTCACAAGAAGGTACAAAATACCATATAAAGTATGAGCCAACAGATGGTGTGGATGTTAGCTGTCAAGTACTGCCATTTACTGAATTCAGGGTAGTTAATCTTTCTGACAGATGTCAAGTATAATCTTTGCCAATTTCACTCATGGAGTCGTTTACCATGCAACAATGCATTTTTGTTATTCAATCTTATTACAAAAATGGGCGATCTGTAAAAGTAACATTTAGTCAAATTCGTGAATTTTTCGGTCAACATAATCACCTTAGTGAGTCTGGAATTCGTGCAATGGTGAAGCGTTTTGAAGAAACTGGTTCGGTATCGGGTCAAAATTCATATCAGCATGCTAGGCCAGCACGTACACGCCAAAACATCACCACTGTAAGCGAAAGTGTTCAAAAGCAGCCAGGCACCTCAATTGGTTTCCGAAGTCAACAATTGGGCCTCACTTATGGCACTTTACGGCGAATTTTAGAAGTAGAGCTTCATTTGCACGCCTATTCCAAATCCAAATTACACAACAATTGAAGCCTTTGGACCAGTAAGGCTTATGCCAATAAGTAATAACCCAGCGACAATTCAGGATCTCTATCATAACATCCAAACTGAAAATGCGGTCATTGACCCACTTATTCTTCAAAAAGTCATCGATCATTTTGACCTTTGGATGATCCCTTGTAATAGAAGCCGTGGTGGTCACATGAACGTTGTTGTATTTTATTCATAATTGCCATAAGCCAAACTTTATTAATTAATAAAGTTTTAGATTAATTTCATAACAAATGTGTATTTAATTTAATGAAAACTTCCACACTAGCTGTTGGCTCACCCTTTATAATTCCTCCAAAACTCAATGGTATTGAATTGCAATTTACAGGTCACGCCAGATATTTGTAAATTATTCTCGATAAAAAACTGAGTTGGAAACTGAATATTCAAGACCGTGTTAGGAAGGCCTCTATTGACCTGTATTCATGTAGGAAAGCTATAGGCCCAAGCTGGGGTCTTCAAATTCGGATTGTTCACTGAATATATACGGCAGTCGTTAGACCCATCCTTATATACGGAGTACTAGTCTGGTGGACGGCACTGGACAAGGAAAGCAACATTGCTATAATTGAGAAGGTCCAAAGGTTCTCCTGCGTCTGTATAACGGGCACCCTTTGACATTTCTACAGCTGCACTAGTAACTATGCTCCATCTTCTTTCCGTTGATATCTTTGGGACGCTGATGGCGGCCAAAGCAGCATTACGGCTTCGGGAATCCTCACAACTGCCTTGTGGAAATATGAGCCACACAAGCATCCTAAACGGCCATAACACTATTCCTAGTAATTCGGATTACATTTTCCCCTATTTGGACAGAAGTGCTTGGGAATAGGGAGAAATTCTAAACGATAAAGGCTTACACAGATGAATCCAAGACAGCGTTTGGAACAGGTGCGGGAGTTTACTTCAGTGCACTGGATATCTGTATCCTGCCACTGTAGTGTGTTTCAACCAGAAGTCACAGCGGTCTGTGAAGCCGCGACTTGGCTTTCAATTAACTCGATAGAGTGCGGAGCTATTGTTTTCTACATAGACAGTCAAGCTGGGATAAAAGCCTTAGAACCGCCAATAAAGGACTAGCTAGGTTAAGTTAGTTTCGAGTGGCGGTCTGCATTAGCATAGGTCCATATTAGATGGGCTCTATCTACCTTTAGCCCATTTAAATCACTAGGTATAGATGGCATATTTCCCTGCCTACTACAACAAGGAGCAAACCTGTTAATTCCTACCCTTATAAGAATTTTCAGATCCAGCCTTACACTAGGCTACATACCAAAAAGTTGGAAGGAGGTTAAGGTGGTCTTCATTCCAAAAGCGGCAAAGCAGGCGGATCAATCGCCTAAATCCTTTCGACCCATTAGTCTCAGTTCCTTTCTCCTAAAAACGATGGAGAAAATCGTCGATCATCATATAAGGGAAAAGTTCCTTATACATGATCCTCTGCATGCAAACCAATTTGCTTATCAACCTGGGAAATCTACGGAAACAGCCATTCATAGCTTAACATTATTGATTGAAAAATCATTAGCTGCCAAAGAAACAGCCCTATGTGCCTTCATAGATATACAGGGAGCATTCGACAACACGTCCTATGAGGCTATCAAAAAGGCTATGATCAGGAAAAATGTCGCTCCTCTGATCATAAACTGGATCCTAACCATGCTATGCAGCAGGAAGATAAGAATCGAGTGCGGAGGCTCGCATAAAACTATAACAGCTACCAGAGGTTGCCCGCAGGGAGGAGTCCTCTCTCCCCTGCTCTGGACCTTAGTTATTGACGAACTCCTAGAGCTACTTGAAAAATCAGGTTACAAAGCACAAGGATACGCAGACAACATTGTCATCAGCGTCAGAGGCAAATTTGAGGACATAATTTCTCAACTAATGCAAGGTGCCCTCAATTTAACTTCCGATTGGTGCAGGACAAAGGGACTTACCATCAACCCCGGAAAAACTATACTTGTACCCTTTTCCAGGAAAAGAAACCACACTCTCAAAGAAATTAGACTGGAAAACGTCCCAATCGACATATCCAAGGAAGCGAAGTACCTAGGTGTTATACTTGACAAGACGCTCACCTGGAATTCACACCTGAACAAGGTTACCGAGAAAGCGACAAGAGCAATGTTTATGTGCCAGCGCCTACATGGTAAAACTTGGGGGCTAAAACCCAAGATAATATATTGGACGTACAGCGCCATTATCAAACCCATGGTCACCTATGCATCGTTGGCCTGGTGGCCAAATACCTTACAGGCCAAGACTCAGGAACAGTTGAATAAAATACATCATCTAGCCTGCCTGAGTATCACAGGAGCAATGAGAACGTGCCCTACGGCAGCAATGGGAGCAATGCTTAGCCTCACGCCGTTGCACCTTGCAGCACAAAAATAAGCTATGCTGAGTGCTCTCAGGCTACCCAAGATCTCGGACCTTAAAATCGGCAACTTTACAGGCCATTTGAAGATTCTAAGTTATATTCAAAATGACCCTATTCTCCAAATCCCAGATACTATGATCAAGAAATACCGGCTCTCCAGGAAATTCAATGTGGTCATAGGTGACCGCCACACATGGAGGAATGAAGGACTTGTAGTCTTACCAAACTCTCAAGCTTGGTACACAGATGGTTCCAAATTGGAAAATGGTAGCACTGCCGCAGGGGTTTATGGACCCAGGTTCCAACGTGCGGCTGCGCTTGGGAAATCAACAACAATATTTCAGGCGGAAGTCCATGCGATCGAGCTCTGTGTACGAGAATGTCTGCGTAGAAGAGTCGAGGGTACTCGTATCTATATCCTCTCAGACAGCCAGGCAGCACTTATGGCTCTGAAATCGTACACGGTAGGATAAAAACTTGTATGGGACTGTCTAAACCTACTCGAAGATCTCGCATCGAAAAACATAGTCACCGTGGCGGACGAGCGGAGTGCTTAGCGAGAAGAGGCGCTATGTGGAGAGCAAAAAGAGACGGCAGAACATATTCTTTGTGGATGCCCCATGGCCGCAAGAAAAAGACTTCTCCATATCGGAAGGGCTTTATTGAGTCCCTCTGACTTCTGGAATATTGAGCCTGGAGCTTTGTTGAGGTTTATCAAGAGCCTTAACCAAGTTCTCAGCTAAACACCGGGCTGGCAAAATAGATCTTACAGGTCGCAGTGCGTACAAGGCCCTAGTAAAGTAAAGTAGCATAGTTCCATTGTGAAACCACAAGGATCTGGGTATTGTCCAGAACTACTCGTAGTACAAACCGGTGCTTGTAATAAAGAACTGGAGGCCTACCTACGGTGAATTTGAATTGGTCAGCTATCTCTTTCAGAGACAAGCGACAATTTAGACCGGGTTTTGAATTGAAGGTGCCGGCTTCGCTGTTGCAAGAAATGATGATATCCTGCTTAGATATCACATTAATCGTATACTTCAGCCAATCCTCTTTGATCGCCATTATTTCTGCCTGAAAATTTCTACAGTGACTAGGGTGGTCTTATCAGAAGACACCTCCACCACTCCAGATTCTGCTTTAGATCCATCACCGTAGAGACATATAGACTCTCTTTTTAGCCTAAGATCATCCTACCAGTCGAGTCTAGAGGCGATGGTGGTTTCAAAGACATAGTAGAATGTAGTTGGTGTCCTGTGTGAGAAAAGACGAAAGGGTGGTCTGATTCTATTGAATAAACATATATTCTACGGCTACTGATGTGCAGGTAGCAATAGCAAGGACAAGTGTTAAATACAAGCCAAATCCAGGAGACAATTCTGGTGTGCATACATGTAGTACCTTGTAAACGTGTTGAAAAGTTCCTTACACCATAGCAAAGGGCATCAGTTGATCCCTAAATTAAATTTCATAAGAACAACTCAAACCCGCTAACCCAGCGTCAATGACAAACTCTTGCTAACGCTGAAAGGTCATGTAAACATAAAGTGACTGCCCTTTTTGCCTACCTCTAACATTTTCTTGAACTCTCTCTGACATATCGGAAACTTCCATCAACTTTTCTATGTCTATTCATTTACCCCCAATAAAAGTCCTTCAGAAACGTCTCTAACCTTTGCAATCATCTGACAGGTACCTGGTGTAACTTTGCCAGTTTCAACTGTCTAACAATTCTCTTTAAGCCAACAAAAACAAAAAAAAGTACGAAACTGACAGCATCAGTTGATTAAAAGCTCCTTATCTCATCAAACCACAAATCGTTCTGTGAGAATCCTTAATCAAATGCCAATAGATTTAGATGCCCTCTCCCCAAACGAAGTTTGGATACATTCACTCTCCCGTAAAACTGCAAGTCTCTGGGTCTTCATCGGCAGACATTAAATATTTAAATAGACGACTGCCCCTATGCAGAGAAAGGACCATGTTTGTGATTTTACTTTATAGGGAAAAACTTTATCCCGGTGAGTGTTACTTTTACGACATCTTGTCGCTCAAAAAGGACCTTTATTCTTCGTAAGTTTAAAGTTTATGCCTCGATGGAACTGTAGGCCGAGCATCCATCCATCTAGATACTGCATAGAAATCTATTTACAGACGAAAATTAGATTTTTAATTAGTTTGCAAATAGGACGAAAATGTCCTTTTTTCACCCACATACACACAGAGAGACACAGGACATACAAAACTCAAAGCGAAGGTAAATATAGAATAAACTTCATTTTCATTTCTTATTCTGAGAAAAAAGTAATTTCTTCTGACTGGTGCTTTGCTCATTTAAGGTCTGAGTGAGGTCCTTTTACAATTCATGAAACACACATTCGATCAAAAACACAAACAGACGTATAACATCGAGGAAGAATATTTAAGGACGACTTTAATTGTGATTAAGTTTTCACTTTAATTATGAGCTTCTATTCGTCGGTGGTTGGTTTTTTTTCTCTTAATTTACTTTAAGGACCCTCCAGGATCTCTTGCACATTTAATTACCATAATTTAATGACTTTTTCACATCTCAGCACATTCTCAGTCTCGATGGTGGTTGTGTGTAGGTGGCAGGCAGTTCTTTCTGTGTGTCTGGGCGCGAGAAAACTGAGCCATTAATACGCGGGTCCTGTGTGCATGTTGAGATAAATTAGTATTTTTTTTTTTTCGCATATGAGCAGGAAGGCGGATGCAAAATCCTTTATCCAACTTCCTTATGAAGTACATATATTTTTTCTTTTATATGGCTTTGCTTTGACAGTTTACACGCGTCGGTTACTAGTGACGCGACAGAGAGAGCGAGTGTCATTCTTTCATAAAGAGAGCACCGAACAGGATATTAAAGGATTTATAAATATTAATGAAGTTTCAAACGGGTTGTTGAAATGGCGCGCACGAATGTGAACGGTGGGAGATAGATTTAGTTTGCTCTGTCTCCATTATTAATGGGGCGGATTTTCAAAGACACAAAAAGGGTGGAGTGAATTATGTTGTAAAACATCGACTTCATTATGGTAGCGTGTGGACCAGGCGGCGGGGAGGGTGTGTATTTTATTTGAAATTTAAGGCGCAGATTTGAAGAGGATATTAATGAGTGCATCTATCACTGATAATATGACTCCCATGGGAGTCGTTAGAAGGACTTAAATTACATTCGTTATTGTTTTTCTTTTGCCTTTGAAAAATCACTAAACCCTTTTTTATCTTCCAACTTGTGGGCCATGAAATTGGGAGTTGAATAGCCGTATAGGGTCATCGACTTAAAGAATGTTGCTTTCAAGAATTTTGTTTGAAATCTTTTAAAGATTTCGATCAAAAGAAGAACCTAAACGGACTACCTGAAGAAGGATCAACTAGGAACTGAAGCATTTATCTCTTGGTTCACAGTGGCCTGTAAGGAAGCGCACTAGCCGCCTGATACAATCCCTGTTGAATCTTAAGTGTTTTCTTTACGGAATATGGCTTAACTAGCCTTCCGGGCTGCTTTAGCGATATATGGAATTGATGTTTCTAACTATTAATAGTTGTTAGGACCTCACCGCAGTTGACGCCACAAAAAGGTTCCAGACCTATGAATGGTTTTTTTTGATCCCCAGCTATGAATTACTACTATTGTCTTGCAATTGACAAACGTGAAGTTTCAGCGAACTTGCTGACCAAGCACAGGACAACATCACCAAACTGGCAGACACGTTCAAATTTAGGGATTAAATTCATAATTGATGGATGAGAAGGCGCTTCTCTGGGAGCGAAATTAATCCGAACTTGACGAACTTTTGTTGAAAAATGTTCAACCCTATTGTGTTATGAATGCATCCGTAATATAGATCTTTCTTGAAATCCCTAATTTTATACAAAGTGTACTATTTTAAATATGGATCGCATTCATTCCTTCTGACATGGTGTGTCAAGTCTTGGATCATGACAGCAAAAAGGTATTTCCGCTGAACGATATAGAGGTTATCCATTTGATCTTAAGTATGTGCGATCAGCTTTTTTTTAAACCACCAATTCTGTTTTGCTGAACTAAGAATAGGAAAGGATACAGGATATTAAAATAATTTGATCGGAGTCAAACTGTCAATATGAATCGGAATTGCAATTTTGTTTTTATGATGTAGAGAGTGGCTGCCGAATGACTCGTTCGTATAAGTATCCTCCAACGTCAACGTGCTCCATTGGCTTCATCCAAAGCTGAAACCTTTTACTCCAGCACAAGATTAAAAAATAAATAGGTCCGCCCGTCTGTTGAATAGCATGGCGTAGTAGTAAAGTGTTCGATTATTGAGTAGTAGGCTGTTAGCTGAGTACCAACAATATTCATTGCGATCATACGCTTACTTACTTACTTACTTAGATGGCGCTGCAGTTCGAGGCCAACGGGTAAGCATCTACAAATAAGCCCCTCCATTTAGCTCGATCTTTAGCTAATTGCCTGCAGTTGTACACTCCAAGTTGGTCGAGGTCATCTTGAACTTGTGCTCGCCACCTACGGCGAGGATTCCCTCTACTGCGTCGTCCCTCCGGGTTAGATTCCAAGACTCTGTGGGCCGGGGCGTAGGTGCCCATTTGCTCTACATTTTCTAGCCATCTCAAACGTCCAATACGCACTTTTCTTGACTTGACGGATGTCGCTGTACATCTCATATAGTTTGTCATTGAATTTTCTCCTCCAAAACCCGTCAACGCAAACGGACCGAATATCTTACTAGGAATTTTTCTCTCGAAGCGACCAAGAATATCTTCATCCGCTTCAATAAAGTTCATGTTTCAGCGTCGTAAGGCAGGACTGGGATGATCAGACGGATAGGGCTTTACTGTTGAATTGCCTTACAAGCCCAAAAAAAACAGCGATTGGCAAGAGTTATTCGTCGCTTGATTTCTGCGCTGATCTGGTTTTCAGAATTTATAGCAGAGCCGAGGTAGACAAAGTCCCTTATTATCTCGAAGTTATAGCTGCATACTGTGACGTTCTGTCCAATTCGCCGATGTTAATTGTCCCTTCTTGTTGACAGCATATACTTGGTTTTGCCCTCGTTTACCGCTAAACCCATTTTAGCCGATTCTGCTTCAATGCTTGCAAACGCACCGGTGACAGCCCGCTGAGTTCTTCCAGTTATGTCAATATAGTCGGCGTATGAAAGCAGTTATACGGACTTTTGATAGATTGTGCCCTTTCATGTTGGCTTGTGAGTTCCGGACAATCCGTTTAAGTACAATGTTAAAGAAGTCACATGACAGCGCGTCATTTTGTCTAAAACCTTTTTTGACACCAAAAATCTCGGAGACGTCTTTACCGAACTTGATGGAGCAGCGAGCGTTCTCCATCATCATCCTGCAAAGACGGATAAGTTTGGCAGGGATGTCAAAACTAGACATTGCTACGTAACTCCACTCTATAGGCGTTTTCAATGGAGGCCTTGAAATCGATAGAGAGATGATGGATATCGATTTGGAATTCTTGGGTTTTATCCAGGATCTGTCGACATGTGAACATTTGATCGATGATGGACGTTCCTGCTCTGAAATCACACTAATAAGAGCTGTTGATGATAGGTTTCAAGAGTTCACACAATATCGCAGAAAAGATATTATATGCGGTGTTGGGGAGGCTGATGGCTCTATAATTGGTGCAGTGGAGGGGGTCTCCCTCCTTACGGATCGGATAAACGATGTTTAGACCCCATTCATCAGGCATATACTCGTCTGACTAAATCTCAGAGATAAGTTGGTGTATGCTCTCTACCAATTCATCACCAACTGCCTTGAAAAGTTCGGCCGGTAAGCCGTCAGGTCCAACAGCTTTGTTAGATTTCAGCTCGGATATTGATATCCTCACTCCGCTTTGGTCAAGTGGACTGAAATTTCGGCTATCATAGTCTATGTTGAATGGTTCATTCTGCCTGACAGTGGGATGTTGGTCTTCGTCGCCGTTATACAGTCTGCAGAAGTGGTTTTTCCATACACTCAGCACCGACTGTGATTCTACTACGAGAATTCCATTTTCATCTCTACAGGTTTCTGTACGGGTATTGCTTCTTTGACAGGCTCTTTTTACCTTTTGGTGAAACGTCCGTGTATTGTTCCTGGCGTACAAGCTCTTAATATTTTCGATCACGCACCTCTCATGCTGTTTCTTCTTCTTTTGGAGAAGCCGATGTTCTTCCCGTCTCTTTTGCTCGTAC
This sequence comes from Brachypalpus laphriformis, assembly GCA_945910035.1. Taxonomy (NCBI): domain Eukaryota; kingdom Metazoa; phylum Arthropoda; class Insecta; order Diptera; family Syrphidae; genus Brachypalpus; species Brachypalpus laphriformis. Next base: position 46,615,047 of record OX246756.1, read on the forward strand.
AGCTCATAAGCAGCTCTCGTCTTCCGTTGCAGTGCCGCCTTGTATGCCTGTTGTTTTGCTGCATGCACTCGGCGGCATTCTTCGTCAAACCAGGGGTTCCGAGGTGTTGGTCGGGCGAAACCCAGCACATCAGTTGCGACGTTTCTAATGTCACGTTGGCATCGTTGCCCTGGTCTTCGGCAATTGATGCTGGTGACATAGGGGTGATTGAGAGATTTCGGGATACACAGCGAAGACTCTGGCGGTCCCATGCGATTGTAATGATTGTATTGGTATAATAAACCCTCTATAGTAATATAACGAGCACTTGAAACAAATACCAGAATTCAAAACCAAATGTAAAAATCACACCAAATTCTCCCGGCTAGTTCGAACATCATCCATAAAGTAAGCATGTATTGAAACCTAATATCACGGGAGTTTCAAACCGGTACAACTTACGTTATGGCGGACCATAACTCACCTTGGGGCTTAAAAACTTAATAATTTCATTGTTCATATACTCGTACTTACTAGCTGCATCCCCGACATGGGGTTTCATTGTGGTGGCCGAGAGAAATCCAGTACATCGACAACAGTATCTCTGATGGATTCTTAGCAACGCCAAGATTTATTAGGTAGTGATCCGAGTCCACGTTGGCTCTTCGGAAAGTCCGAACACTCAAAATATTGGAAAAGTGCCTTGCATCGATCGCAATGTGATCGATTTGGTTGGCGGTTTTTCGATCAAAAGATAGCCATGTCCCATTGTGAATATTAAGACGTGTGAAACGCGTACTAGCTACGACACCGTTTCGTCCCGCCGCAAAGTCGAAAGTCTAAATCCGTTGTCGAATGCTACTAAGACGACCTCTTTTCCTAGTTTTGCGTCGTCGTGACTAGGACATTAGTCATACGTCTTGCCCAAGAGCTAGTAGAAGTCATCCTTCGTCGCGTCATCCATTTTCTCGTGAGGGGTGTAAGCACATATTAGAATAATGTTGACAAGTTTTAGCCTTGATATGGATTGTCATGAGGCGCTTGTTCACATGACGAAAACTCAAAATTTCTTGCTTAAGTCTGCTTCTAATAACAAATCCGCACCCGAGTAGGCACTGTCCTTGTTGTCTGCAGCAATCGTTTTAGTAGATGTCGCAGTTTTTCATCCTCCTTTTTCCGTGCCTATCTCATCGCACTTCTTGGATGGCGGTAATGTCTGCTTTGCAGCCGTCTAGGGCATCTACAAGTTGGTCGGCTGCACGTGGTTTGTAGAAATTCAGCCCTCAGTAACGTTCATTTTTTAGTTAGGGTAAAAATTTCCATTTCCCGTCGTGTTATGGCCTCACTGATGGTGGATATTAAGTTTCAAGCAAATCCGTTTAGCAGTGTAGGCTGTAGTCGACAATACATGTACATAGGCAAACAAACAAATGAAGACGCAGGCATAATTGAAAGACTTGCTCTTAGAGGTACAAATAAAAATGAATCCAGAGACAAAAGAAAACTTTTTAGCGACTTTAGCAACTTTCGTATTCAAGAATTAGCTACTTTTCTTAGTAAATACAGGGTGTCCGCCGGGAAGGTATACTACTTTGTTTGTTTATAATTTTTGATTAAATGAAAGAGAATGGATCTTATATTGATAAATGTTTTATTTAATGTCGGCAATTATGTATGGAATACAATATCAGGTAAATGTCCGCCTCTGCTAGTCTCACAAATGCGAGCCCTTTTGAGCACATTTTTCATTACATTCTCACACATTTCACGCGGTATTTATACCACATGTTAATCAAGCCCAAAGCATGCAGTTGTGGCGTTAAAAAGTTTTCAATCATGTTCTTTGAAGACCAAGCTCCTGAGCACGGCTTCGAATTGAGGTTGATGGATTGTTTTGAACACTTCCTTGAACAGCAGTAATGTTTTCAGCCGATCTTGCAGTACGTTGTGGCCCATGCTTGGGTCTATCACCTACAGACCCTCTTTCTTCGAAATCATTCACTACACGATAAATAGTGCGTTTTGTTGGCACGTTGTTTCTCCCAAAAATTTCACGTAACTTTTTCATCGTCACAGTAATCGATGATTGATTTTGATAAAATGTTTTAACGATTAAAACACGTTGGTTTATCGAATATTTTTCCATAATAAATTTGCCACGTGTCTACTTCACGACTGCCAAATATGAACTGTCAAGACTAATGTGTACCAAAATGGCGGCAAAACAAAGTAGTATACGTTCCCGGCGGACACCCTGTATTTACTATATATGTATAGTACATGCTTGTATGTACTCTTATATCTATGAGAACTATCTTTCTCTGACGTCCGTTCGTTCATCTATCTGCTTCTTCAGCGTAGGTAGTAGGAGCAAGAATTGATGTATCTCTGATAAAACTCAGCCGGTTGAACGCAGGAGTCGGTTTTGTCATCCTTACTAGGCATCGTGAATTTGTTGTCTACGCGGAGCGTCTCGGGGTACCGCATAAAGAATTCTGTAAAAGCTGCATGGACGAAGAAGAAATAAAATCTGTTCAGTAGCTGTTAGCAGAAGACATGGCTCTTGGTAGTCACTTCTTTAACAAGCCAGTAGATCTACTATCTCATTGCCATAAACCGTACACGATGGCACGTAAGCGTAGTAGAGGCCCTAGGACCCACAAGGGGATACAGGGCATAATTAAGAAAATACGTAGTAGATCCACCCAACGTTGAGCTCTAGGACTACCTAAAATTTCTAATACAGTATTTTCTCCTTTATAATTTCCAGGGTAACATATAATAGGGACAATGGATCCAACTACTGGTCTACATAAGCAGTGACTTTAGTGACCCAACCTAACCTTACCCACGCATGATACATCGGCGGAAAGAGTTTTGTGGATTAACCTGTGGAAGCATATTTCCCAAACTAAAATTGAGATCTACTGTAGCAGTCAGTACCTCAGGGAAAAGTCCAAGTTTATGATGGGACCGGGGTGTCGAGGTTCGAACATCGAAGGGAATGTCCGTAGATCTGGTGGTCATGGCGCCTTACATACCTATTTGTTGAGGTACAGCAAAGTCAACTAACCTAAATCCATTTCTGGAGGTTTTACCATGAAGACTGAGTTTCTCAAAGATATTTCTAAAGGCATCCGCCTCTCTGATTTCGAACTTAAGATCATCGATGGTAATTTGGGCGCAGTGATATGTGCATTAAACTACCGAGCGTGCGGTTCAAGGTTCGAATCCCAGAAAATGTCTGACGTGAACGTGTGACAAACATTATTGTCATGAGAAAGTTTCTCAATTCCGCACTTCGGATACAGCATAAAAGAGTAGGTCCTTGTAATGTAATGCCTCCTCAGTCTTCGATTAGCTTACCAAGGAAATTGTCTTAATATCTCAAGTCAGTATCCCGTTGTAGAAATAGTAGTAGTAAGTAGTAGTAGTAAAGTAAATTTTATTTTTTAAACTTTATATTCGATTTTTTACAATAATTTACAATAAAAGACTTTGGCCATTGCCGTCAGCCGAAGAAAAGAGAGAAGTAGACTAAAGTTTTATGCAAATGTAGTGATTTAAAATGATTCGTTCATTATTTGCTGCCGGTATTTTAATGCAGCTTTAAGATAGCTAGCCAGCACGTTACAGTCCTCACAATCTAGAATTCTGATGAATTCAGCCATTGATAGCGCCTCTTTACCCCAGCACGCTCATCTGATTTCTTTCAATATTGGGCAAGCTCCAATAAAATGAAAAACGTCTTCCCTTGTTCGAAGGTTGCATAGGCTGCATTCCTCATTCCCGTCGCTTATATGAGGCCTGAGGTTCAGCCGAAGTAGTTCGCCTCTCGCCTTAAAGATGATAGAGATTACATCAACGCTGAACCGATCGTGGAAATAATTTTTCGCAGCCAGATCATGGTTGAGTAAGGGATACGTACACCTGGTCTCACTTTGTTGCGCTTTCAATCTAAACTTCGCAGGGGTAGACATTTCAATAATGGATAACAGCTGGTTCAGAGAACGTCTCCAACAATCTGGATTATAGTGCGTTAGCTGCATACTATGTTCGCTGCTAAGCCTCGACCATTCGTTAAAGAATTGCAGCTTCCGCTGTACCAAATATTTTGCGACGATGTGTGGAAGGCGGTAGTTTGGGAGTTCCATTACTTTCAGAATGTAGAGAAAGTGCAATGTGTGTAATGTAAAGTTGTAGAGAGGAGACAAATCCAGTTTCAAGGTGCAAATTGTATGTATGTCGGTGTGTTTTCGGGTAATCTAAAGATTTTTTTTAAGAAATATCTTAAAAGTTTTCAACCTCTTCGTACCCGAATATACTCCAAACTTGTGCAGCATAGCACATGATTGACCTCAGAGCCGCTTCGAAAACCTTAAATTCGCTGCTCGATCGAATGTTTTTCCTACCAAGGAATCCCCGCCAACTGCAATTTATTGCCCTTTTCGCCTCCTTTAGTTTTTCTCCCAGGTGCGCCTTGGAGGATATTTGAGATGCAATTAAAACTCCGAGATATCTATACTCCTTAACGACTTCAAGTTCCTGGTTTTTCCAAGTCCATCTTTCTTCCCTTGAGTATCGTCCAATCCCGTTTCTAAAAACCATTACTTTGGAATTAGCAGTGTTCATTTTCAGGTTCCATAAATTGCAGCAGTTTTGGAGCTTATTTATCATCATCTGCAACGTCAATGGAGTTTCTGATAGAATGACGATGTCATCTGCGTATAAAAGCAGCTTTATTTGGAGTCCGTCGAACACAATTCCACCTGTTAAAAAGGTCACAAGATCATCCAGAAATATTGAAAATAGAAGTGGACTCATGAGACAACTTTGCTTCACTCCCATTTGAGACTTAAACCAGTTGGACAGGTTGTGTTCATCCCAAACAGCTGCTTGATTATCTTCATAAAGACTTTGTATGACCATTAGGACCTTTGAAGATACCCCTAAGTTACTCAGCTTGTAGAACAGCACGTTTCTGTCAATAGTGTCGAAGGCTGCCTTATAATCAACAAAGAACGCATACATTTTTTTGCCTTTATCAAGGTATGACCGGGCGATGCTTGTCAATGTGAAAATGTTGTCTACTGTGGAGTAATCTTTTCTGAACCCCGCTTGGAATTCGCTTAGAAGATCATTTTCTCGCACCCAATCCGTCAAACGGTCTAGGATAACCCCAGCAAATATTTTCATTATTGAATTCATAAAAGAAATTCCTCTGTAATTCGCTGGATCAGTCACATCTCCTTTTTTGAATAACGGAAGTATTATACACTTTCTAAAGCATTCGGGCACTTCTCCTGAGACGAATATGTAGTTATATACTTGTGTGAGCTTTTCTAAGAATTCTACTGACGCAGACGCAGACTTAAAGAATTCATAGGGGATACGGTCTTCACCAGGAGCTTTATTTGCATTGCATCTGTGTAGTACTTTGGTAAGGTCTTGGACTGTAATTGGTCGGTCTAAAGACTAAAGAACTATTTGTTACGAGAGGCAGGGCATAATTTAGCTGAAGCGCATTGCATGGCGGGTTTAGCAACTGTTTAAAATGATCCGCTAATGCAGACAGTTCCACTTGGATGCTTCGCGTGAACGACATACCATTAAGTGCTCTGACAATCTTCCAAAATGCGCGACTATCTTTGGCGCCATCCAATGTTCTCGTCAGATGTTGAAAAAATATTGTTTGTTTATCCTTGCAGATGTCTTTATATGCCTTGTTAGCCTGCCGATACATGTCTTTTGCAACGTTACTGTTTGTTTGTCGGACTAAACGTAGACAGGCGAAAGACTTTTTCCTCGCTGCAACACACTTCCAGTCATACCACATTTGCTTTGTTTTTTTTAGATTTGCTCTCGGTTGGAGACCTCTCGCAGCAAGCGTAATACAAGAAACATAAGCAGCCGCACCACGACTTGAGTTAATTTCGCTATCATCTATGTACATCTCTGAGACTACGATTCAGATGTTGTTTATAACTAAGCGAGTAGCTTTCCTTCCATTGAAGTTAAGGTAATAAGCGTAATTCCAGAGCGGCAGATTCAGTGCATATATCAAAGGACATCATAACTGACAATGGTAGATGATCAGAGTAAATCCGTTCGTTAATATTGAGATCGGCAACAACTTCAGCCATTTTCCACGCACAAGGCAGTAATCTATTATCGAGCAAGCAATACCTCTGAGAAACGTTAAATTACCTTTCACGTCACTTTTGGAAGGACCATTTAGAACTGTTAGACCAACTGGCTCACACATTTCAATACATTTTCTGCCATTTCTATCAATTATGTTATCTGTGGCACACCAGGTTGCGTTTACGGACTGTGGTAACAGCTCGGGTTCCACTTCCAAAAGCTGCGAACTCCCTATTCTCGCGTTACAATCTCCCATAATCATTGCGTTGTCTTCTCCGAATTCTAATAAAAAGTCGTATAAGCCCTGAAAATCGTTCATCCATTTGTTGCAATTTATATAGACTGGGATTATAAACAGTTTCATAGCATCCGAAGATATTTCAACAAAAGTTCTGTTGAACTCATTAATAAAACGACATCTTAAATTATTATATGTTTGCTTTTGACTACCATATAGGCACCCTCCACTAGCTCTTCCGTGAGAAAATATTCTTGTTGCTGGTATCCAGTGTAGTGCGAAATTACTTAGGTGACGTTCAAACCTATTCATATTTTTTTCTACAAAGGTTTCAAATAAGAAGAAAATATCATACTGACTAATATATTCGTTGTAGAAATATAACGGTCCGGTGTTTCCATTTAAACCACCTTCATACAAGTTCCATCAATCGATAACTTCTCCGACATAATGGTCTTGATCCTGCAATTACGCACCCCACGTTATAAATTTTATTTCACCATGCAACAGGTTCCAATTCAAACGCTTATCTAAGACGCCACAAATCGAATTGCGCCGCAAAATTTTTCCCGGGATACAAGATGCCCTGTTCCATAAGAAAACAAATTAAGTACCATTTCGACAGAAAAAAAAAAGCCTCGCAATCTGCAATCAACAGCGGCTCTAAATAAACTTTCTCCACACGTCCACTTGTCCCGCAGACTGAGTCCGCCCGCTCGTTCCTCCGTGCCGTGAGTAATCACACACTTAAGTTCAATAGCCGCAGTCGAGCGTCAAGACTCGATAAGTCGCCTCTCGAAACCTCGACCAAAAAATTATCGTAATAACACAAAAATAACCAGTTGGTGTATCTTAAAGATACACACTTGCACTGACTGGTCGTGGTATGGTGTGTACCACAAGCTTTGACCCCAAACACAGTGCGGTCACCGTGGAACCACGCCAAGTGGCCATTTATCAACGCGTGTGCACACAATTTAAATCATTTTCGGAAGTTGTAAATTATCAGCGAACGCATTTCGGGCCGAAAATCTCAAGTGGCAACTTGAAAACACCACCAGATGGCTGTTTGCCTGCTTGGCTTGACTTGGCTGGCAGATTGAAGAAAATTACTCTCCACAGAGGGGGAGGTATCTCCTCCTCCGCCTGCTCTGAATAGGTCTCTGGATAGCAAACCTATTTGTGTGTACTCTCAGTGCAAATTGAATCGAAGACGAAAAAAAAAGTAGAAACTGGATCGTTTTCAAGAGTTGGACCGGGGGAAGAATTTAATTTCATTTCATACCAGCCAGCGCACAGTTGGCGCCATCTACATGTAGACACGTTTCATGGTCGCAAATCGGTGCCGGTTGCCGGTTCGAATGTGTTCTCCACCTCGTGCAGAGCATCAGCATCATCTGGCTGGATGCAGTTTGCCAGTTAAAAAATGAGGAGAGACCTGCTCAAATGCTGCTGCCGGAGCCGGATTGTGTATTTATTTCCGAGCCAATTAACGAAACGATGATGAATTGCTTCGGTTGAGGAATGGACGAGTGGGGAGAATCTTCTTAAGCGCAACGAAGAAAGATTGATGGGGGTATTCTGAGGATTGAACATTGTTTTTTTTTTTTCGCAAAGAAACGAAATTTAATTGCTGCCAAGGGAAAATGGGCAACAAATAAGTAAATCAGCTTACTGGTGAGACGATGGAATCCTTTTTGGAATTGAACAGAAAGGAACAGGCATCTATCTGTCTTGTGGTGTCTGTTTGCCTGTCTGTCTCTTTGGTGTCTGTTAATTAAATGTTAATGAGCACAAGTCAAAGGCTTTTGTCTTTCAATGGCCCCTAGAACCTAGCAGTTGTGTTTATTTGTTTTACGGATAAATGCTTTCGAAAGCACTTGCAGTGAGGTAATTCGAAGTGGGTCAGGTGGTACAGGGTGAGTATTGGTAGAAAAAGGTTTGTCAAGAGATATAGAATCATTAATTCTGCCATCATTAGGAAGTAGAACTCATCTTTTTGAGTTTTCTTTCCCTTCTTTACGTTTTGTTCTAGAAAACGAGGATTTTCGCTGTACATACGAGATTTTGCCATTTCCAAAAAGTAGTTCCGTTTTAGCTTAATTTTTTGCCTTTGTTAGGTTAGGTTAGGTAAGTGGGCTTTTTTTTCTCTTGTATAACCCATGCCCAGGTGGCAACGACAATTCGACCTGAAAGATCTATTGTATCGGAGGGTTGGGGTTAATCTAACAAACGTACTACCTTTCTTATGAAAGTGAGTATGTCTTAAGTAGTGGAAGATTTCAGTTCCACTGAAGAAAGTATCTACTTGTGGATAATACGTTTCCTTAATCAGTGTAGTGCCGGGCATTCACACAGAATGTGTTCGGATGTTTCATCCTCTTCTAAACATAACCGACAGTCCTTCTCTTTGCAGAGGTTCATCTTGTTAAGGTGGTATCTCAGGCCGCAATGGGCAGTAAGAAAGCTCACGAGCTTCTTAATGCTTTCCCTATCTGAGTTAAGGATTTCCTTATAGGAGTAAGGCTTAATTAATCGTTTGGATTGTCTTAGACCTGGCCCCCTAGTCCAGTGGTCTAGACGAAGTTTGTTTTCCCATTCGTTAATCAGCGTTGTAGCTGTAGCCCAGTTAGCGCCACAATAAGGTTGAGGACCTATGAACACAGATTCTGAGCCAGCCCTAGCAAGCTCATCTACAGATTCGTTGCCCACAATCCCTTGGTGTCCGGGTACCCAACCAAGTTTTACCCTGTTGTATTTCGCAAGGTCTTGTAATGCATCGTAGCAGCATTTCACGGTTTTGGAGTTCATTGGGTTGGACGATAGTGCCATAAGTGCTGCTTGGCTATCTAAGAAGATCAGGGTTATCGTGAATACATTTTCCCTCGGAATTTTTCCCCCGAAGAAAAATTAGGTATCTTAAAAAAAAAGGAAATAATTCCGCAGAAAAGAAAAAGGTATCATGAATGACAATTCAGGAGAATTTTCAACGCAATCGCAATATTTAATTTTTCCTCGATGAATTTTTCCCTATTTTTTAAGGTACCTAATATTTGTTCGGGGGAAAAATTCCGAGGGAAAATTTATTCGCGATAACCCTGGATATGTATTCTAGCGCCCTTGATCCCCTTGCGGAGATAGTGTCTGGCGCAGATCTCAATGGCATGGACCCCAGCTCCAACTTCAAAATCCATTTTCGAACCGTCGCGTCGGTGAACCAGACCAGACTTCTAGGGTCCAGTGTTGGAGCGCCATTGGAACAATTTCCGCGGTCCAATATTTCAACCCCGAATAACCTACCGAAACAATGTTGCCTGACCATAATATCTGGTAAAGTGTAGAACATATCTCTTTTAGGGTTTGAGTTGAGTATCTTTAAATGTCCGACAAGGTCACCTGGTTTATACTCATAACCTAGCTGCAGCTTGATGGAATATCTTGCAGCCATCTTCCTAATGAAGATTGGTAGGGGTGTTAGCCCGACAGTAGCTTCCAGAGCTGTCGTAGGGCAGGTTCGCATCGCACGTGTAATGCCAAGACAGGCAATTCTTTGCAACTTTTGCAACTTCTTTGCCGTTGTCTGCTGGAGAGTTTTTGCCACCGGACGATGGCCGCATATGTGATAATGGGTCTAACCATCATTATGTACAACCAATTTATCATCTTAGGAGAGAGACCCCAAGTTCTGTCGTATAGGCGTTTACTGGCCCACAGTGCTCTAGTAGCACGCTATGTGACGGACTTGATATGTGAATTCCAGTTAAGTCGTTTGTCAAGAATTACACCAAGATATTTGACCTCGCTGGAAAGGGTAAGTGGGTTGATGAAGAAGTTAATTCTTCTTCCTCACACTCAGGTCTATGTAGACCCATTGTGAGGCTCATTGAGATTTTGTTCCAGTGATCTTGGTCTGCAGTTTGTTCCTTACTACACCTGTGGATCCCTGTTGAGTACTCTTAGTCGACCTGATGTCGTCGAAAAATTGTAAGGATTAGAGAGTGAAACATCAGATACCCCTTCAATGCCTTGGAAATAGTATCTTCCTAGAATTCTGTTTCTAAGGTGACAGAGGCTTGGACAGTGACATAAAAAGTGGGAAGTATCTTCATGGACTTCGTCGCTGCACCCTCTGCACAAATCGTCATTGGTTAATTTCATTTTTAAAGTGCCGCTTATTAGTAGATTGTGGCCAGTGAGTATATTTATTAGTAAGGAGTGGGCGCCGTGGCGTAAGTGGTTAGTGTGTCGGATCACTACGCATGAGGTTCCAAGTTCGAATCCCAGAAAACACCAAAAAGTTTTTCACGGTCACACCTCTCGCAAGAGTCTGATAAACATCCGAGAATATTGTTGTCACGAAAAAGCTTCTTAAATCGCCTTTCGGATACGGCATTAAACTGTAGGTCCCTTCCATTCGTGTGGAAAATATAACGCACACAACATGAGTGGTTGCGAGAAGCTAGGCCCTGGCACTTAAAGAGCCAAATATTTATTTTTTATTTTTAAGGAGAGGGATCCTTTCTCTCTTTGCAGCAGTTTATTGGTTCTTTTTTTATCGTATTTTGGCCACGAGATATTTCGCAGCTGGGAAGTAGTACCTGTCTAGTATTTGCTGCCATTAGAATCTGTCACTCTACTATTCCTCTGAGGTTACAAAGTGGAGTCGTGACTGATTTGTCAGCTCGTTTGGTCTCCAGCGTAGAGCCCTTTCTCTTCAAACCGTCCGCTATTTTGTTACCCGTGACACCCTTGTTACCGGGGAGCCAGCAGAATTTTACGTTGTGCTGCGTGACAGGAACCTTGAGCTCTTGGCGACAGCTTTTAACAAGTTAATATTTTCTTTCTGTAGCAGATATTTTTTTTTATAGCCGCTTGGCTATCAATGAAAATTGTGATATCCTCTCGTGATATTGCCATCATTGAAACTAGATTGGCAGTTGTCGTCACTGCTAGAACCTCAGCTTGGAAAACACTGCTGTGGTCAGGGAGTCTGATCGAGCTGCGAATATTGAACGCTTCCGGGAAGACGCTCGCGCCTATGTCCATTTTCGAACCATCTGTATAGGTGGATAAAGACTTGGTTTCCAGTACTTTTCATGTTTCCCATTCTTCTCTGTTTGGAAAGATACAGGAGAAAGGTTTACTAAAGTCGAGGTAAGGCGGCAGATAGTCGCCGTTGCTGCAAATTTACTTAGGATCAGAGCATGTCTGGTTGGACTTGATTTCCGTTGCACTGACTAACACTAAGATCGTATTTTTATCACTGAATTGAGATTGGTTGCTTTCCTGGCAGCTTGTCAACAGACTAAGTTACCGCATGTGAGTACTCATATGAGGCGATCGCTTTTGTTTTTAATACTTGAAACATAAGAAAAAATTAGATTGCATTTCATTGCATTACAACTACTTTAAGAAAGTTTCGGCGCAGCTTAAATTTGTTATATAGTTCCAATGGATATTTACATACAAAAGAAGCATCATATACTTAAAACTGAGATAACTGATATAAGCTTTGTTTGGTGAAGAAAGAGTGGCCAAGAACCGAACAGAATATTACAAGCTAGTGAAAATTGTCAGAACCTTTTGGTATAGAAAAGTACAACATTGTGTTCAATAACCTAAAACATACCCTAAAGTACTTCTCTATCCCAGCTGTCTAAATGCAAATCTTACTTACTTACTTAAGTGGCACTACAATTGGGGTGAACCTGGGCCTCAACCAACAAGTATCTCCATTCAGCTTGGTCTCTAGCTAATTGCTTCCAGTTGCGCACTCCAAATTGGTTGATGTCCCCTTGAACTTGTGCTCGGCACCAACGGCAAGGAGCTCCTCTACTGGGTCGTCCCTCCGGGTTAGATTTAAAGACTCTTCAGGCCAGAGTGTTGGTGCCAATTCGTTCTACATGTTCTAGCTATCTCAAACGTCGAATACGTGTTTTTTTTTTGACTGGGTCGATGTCGCTGTACAGCTCATACAGTTTGTCATTAAATCTTCTCTTCCAAAACCCGTTAGCGCAAATGGGAGCAAATATCTTACGAAGAATTTTTCTCTTGAAACAACCAGCGTCGTAAAGCAGGACTAGGATGATCAGATGGGTGGAGCTTTACTGTTGAATTGCCTTAGGTTAGGTTAGATTGAAGAGGCTGCCAGCTAAGAATCGCTAGCACACTTAGACCAATAAATAGGTCCATTGTGATACCACATGGATTATGGGAGAAAGTTTCTCCTACCTACTCGATAAACCATTTTGAGCTTCTTATGAAGCGTAGGAGGCTCTTAATATCAAGTTTTTTCAGGTCGCCTTTGTCATTGTAATAGGGGGCTCCTAGGTGAAGCTTCCTTCTACGTGAGAGAGCTGGGCAAAAACAAAAAAGGTTAGGAATAGTTTCTTCCTCTTCTTCATCCATGCAGCTTCTACAAAAGTCGTTCGCAAAAACGACTAGCCTTGAAGCATGCTTGCCTATTAGACAGTGCCCAGTGATGACACCTATTGTAGCGCCGATATGCAATCTGTTGAGAGATATCAAATTCTTAGAACGTTTTAGATCCAGATTTGGCCAAATCTGTTTTGTCGCTAGACATGGGGGTCCACTTGTCCACCTAAGATTCGTACTCTAGATAGCATCCAGCTTAAATTTGAGTTTGCAAGTAGCGGTTGGTATATCTAAGGAGCCTTTGTCCGGCAGGATGGGTATATTTGTTCCTATTCTGGCGAGTTCATCAGCCTTACAACTCCCTGGAATGTCCCTATGCCCCGGCACCCAACACGGGTGAATATTGAACTGCTCAGCCATTTCCAGGAGAGACGAGCTACTAAGGAATTTATAGAGGTCGATTCCAATGATTTGATTGCTGCTTGGCTGTCTGAAAAGATGCGGATATTTCTAGCAGATATCACGTTTTTCTTAAGCCAAGGTAAGACTTCTTTAAACGCCAAAATTTCCGCCTGGAACACGCTACAATGATTTGGAAGACGAACGGAGAGCTTAAAATTAAGCCTGTCAGAGAAAACACCTCCACCAACTCCGTCTATTGATTTTGAGCCGTCAGTGTAGAAGTGGATTAACCCATCTTCTAAAAATGTATCATTATTCCAGAGTGATTTGGAGGGGATGGTGACGAGGAAGTTCTTGTCAAAGTTTAGACATGGGATAGTGTAGTCCGTGTTTTCGGGAGAGATTTTGAATTTATTCAATTCGAATTTATTCTTTTCTTGACCACTGTTGGGTAGCTTCGAGGCGAACGTCTGCATTCGCTGCCAATTGCTTGCCAAATATATCGAGGGGTATCAGATGAAATAAAATGTCCAGTGCCGCAGAGGGAGTTGTACGTAGTGCTCCGTCTATGCACAGACAAGCTGTGCGCTGGACTTTACATAGATAATCGCGATTTATAGCTTTTTCTAAGGCCGTCCATCAGATAATGACCCCGTATGTGAGTATCGGTCTAATGACCGAGATGTAGAGCCAGTGAGTGATTCAGGGTTGTAAACCCCATCTATTTCCAATAACTTTTTTGCAAGAGAAAAATGCTACTGTATCTTTCTTTACTCTTTCTTGAATGTTAGGTTTCCAGCTTAATTTCTTATCCAGGATGAGACCCAAGTATTTTACTGTGTTAGAGAAAGTTAAGCTGATACCATTGAGAGAAGGAGGGAGAAGAGAAAAAGTTCAGTTTTGTGGGGGTTTACGACCAAACCACACCGAACTATCCATCTAGTGAGCTTGTTTAAAGCGTTTTGTAGAAATTCTTTTGGAGTACTTAAGTTCTTTCCTGAGACAGCCAAAGCAACATCATCGGCATAAGAGATCGCCGTGCATGCCTCGCCTTCCATGATTATCAATAGCTCATTGTTCAACAGATTCCACAAAAAGGGGGATAGAACACCACCTTGTGGAGTGCCTCTACTGATAGACCTTCTGGTAGACGTCCCACCCAGCTTAAAGTTCATAATCCGACCATTGAATTGCCTTATTAGCCGCTCCAAAAAAAAACAGCGATTGGCAAGATTTATTCTTCGCTTGATTTCTGCGCTGATATTGTTTTCAGAATTTATAGCAGAACCAAGGTAGACAAAGTCCCTTACTACCTCGGAGTCGTAGCGGCCCACCATGACGTTCTGTCCAATTCGTCGATGTTGATTGTCCCTTCTTGTTGACAGCATATACTTCGTTTTGCCTTGGTTTACCTTTAAACCCATTTTGGCCGCTTTTACTTCAATGCTTGCAAACGCACCTGTGACAGCCCGCTAAGTTCTTCCAATTATGTCATTATCGTCGGCGTATGCAAAGAGTTGTATGGGCTTTTAAATAGATTTTGCCTCCGGTGTTGGCTTGTGACATTAAAGGTCTCGGTGAGGTCATTACCGACGTTGATGGACCAGCGAGCGTTCTCCATCGTTATCCTACACAGACGGACAAGTTTGGCAGGGATGTCAAAGCTAGACATGGCTCTATATAGCTCCACTCTATAGATGCTGTCATAGGCGACCTTGAAATCGATAAAGAAATGATGAGTATCGATTTGGGCTTCTTGGATTTTTTCCAGGATCTGCCGCAGTGTGAAGATTTGATCGATGATGGATTTTCCTTCAGGCATTCACACAATATCGCAGAAAAGATCTTGTATGCAATATTGAGGAGACTGATGCCTCTATAATTGGCACAGTTGAGGGGCTGTCCGTTCTTGTGGATCAGGAAAACGATGAGGGACTCCATTCATCAGACATACACTCGTCTGACTAAATCTTTAAGATGTGTTGGTGTATGCATGCAGTTGGTGTATACATAGGCATGTCTCCAATGCGGCGAATCTATCCGAACATATCTATACGACTTAAAATTATATTGATAGAAAATTCGTTCAGAAAAATTTACCGCGAAGTTGCACATTCCCCATCTTCTCGAAAGGACCTGCTTCCATCTGCTTCCTATTAATACTTTCATAACCAATGTTGACCCTGATGCCGCTAGACTCCAGTCACAATCCAAAGTGAAGTAAAATCATCTTTTTGCAAATTGATAGGATAAGTTAAACTGTTTGGTTTAAATTTATTTTCGCTAAGCGAAGCAGGTCTTAATTTTCAATACACTGTCCTTTGTACCTACTCGCTAAACTAGGTTATACCAGCGAGTAAATTTTTGCATATTATATTATAATATTCTTGCTGGGGTTTGTAATAGGAAAACCTTCTTCTGTGTATTTGAACTGTTTATTTATAAACAATATCAACTTCACTTTCTTTATACCTTACTTACATACAAACATTTTCAATGACCCGCTAATCCTTCATGAGGGTCGCGGGGGTAGGATACTCAGGTGGACTCTCCATCCTTCTCGGTCCTCCGCCATTGACTCCAATTCATCAGGAGGAATCCCTAGGCGGCTCCAGGAGAGATGTCGGACTTGGTCCAACCATCTATTTCTAGGCCTTCCGCGGAGTCGCCTACCTGATGGCACGGCAACCATGGCGCGTTTTAGAAGCCGGTCTGGGGGCATACGCACTATGTGACCAAACCATCGAAGCATCTTTATACTTTAAGATGATCAGATCAGTTTATTCTTTATTAATCTCAACTTAAACTGTTTCTACAAATTCAGTTTTAATTACAATATCGTTTATTCTCAACTCAACACCAATTTTCGAATAATTAACTCTCACAGTATTCGCACTTGTAGATCGCTATTTTCACTTGTACCGACTGTGTCTTCTCCGTTGGTGGTTGGTGTATTCATACCAAAAACCAGAACCTCTAGAAAATTTTCGAACATGCTAGGTGTCGCTAGGAGTGAATTGTGGAATGTGAAATGTGGGGCAAACTAATGTGCACGCATGTTGCCACACTATGCTCGTTGGTAATGCAGTGCGAGCAGTACTTTCTGCGGATGCTACAATATATTTAGTTTAGTCAGAAACAACTCATAACCTTCTTTTGGTTGGCTATAATCCTACTTCCTTCTCTTGTACATTTCGAAAATGTTTCCCCTTAAGCTCATCCCTTGGCCCGAAATCTTCTCGGAAAATTTCCTTAGTCCTTATACAGACTCGCCTCGACCTGAATGCATGCTTCTTAAAGTGTCAAAAGGCCCACATGACTTGGGTAGTGCCATTCGCTCGCTAAGTACTTTTGTACACATTTTTCAAGCGTTGATATGATTCACGGTTGGTTTGTTTTTTAGGGAAGTAAGGCTCAAACCTTTATAGACCGTAATTGCTACTAACGAGTACGTAGGTGCGTAGTGTTGGTCTTCAAAATCTAATGAACCAGTTGTATGTCGGGTATCACCCGGTAGATAAATAGTACACAAGGATACCATCAAGGGCCAACACCCTGTGGAATGTTTATCCTCTTTTTTTGTGTTGGCTTTACCATTAAGACGGTGTCAAGCGGCAATTAAAATTGCAATTTAATTTAGTCCCTCGTTTCACTTTATTTCATTTTTTATCTGTGTTCGCTGCAATTCTTTTGTGAATGCACATTCGGAAGCAATGCTGCTGCTGCTGCTGCAGGAGCAGAAGATTCCGATGATGAGGTTAATGATGCTGCTGAGGTGGTGGCAACACGATGATCTCTCTGCCACAGATGATGCCGACGACGATGATGATGATGATGATGAATTTGATGGTGTCGCTGCATTTTCTTTCATGTGGGCACGACCGAGCATAAAGATGATGACAACTACAGCGACTGACGACTATGATGATGATGACGATGATAATCACCATGCTGATGCATTCATCAATTTCATTAATTTTGAGGTCATTACGTGGATACATTTTGTATCTTTTTTTTTTTATTTAAATTTTTTCCGGTCGGAATTTTTGTCGAGGGTGCATTCAGTCGGATAGTGTAGTCCTTTTGCATACAAAATTAATATTAATGACTGCGACTGTGACTGTGTGTGTTGTATGGATTCCTTGGATGAGTACAACTTCAATTGGACTTAATTTCAATCGTGATGGTGGTTGTAGTTTGTGGTGGTATACCTAGTGGTGATGGTAATAGGTTCGGTGGCTGGCTCTGTGGGCAGAGATTTACGCTTCGTAAAGTGGGAATTAATTGAGCATGACACGGGCCAGCCGAATGTTTTCAGATTCTATTTGTGTGTGGAAAAGATTTCTCTTTTTGGGTCACGAGTGGACGGACGTCGTCGTCGTCGTCGTCGTCGTTGTCGTTGTCGTTGGACACCCACTTGAGGAGAATTTCTGGATATTTTCTTTCTTTGTCGATGAACAGACAGATGGGAGATCATTAATGAAGTGTGTCTTCAGGAAAGGCATAGAGACGAGGAAGATATTTACACTGATAGCAAGTGTTTTTTTTTTTTTTTCACATTTTGCTTTTGGAAATGATTTGAATGGTTCTTTGACGGAAATGAAGATGATAATTGAATTTATATTAGAATTGTGTCTTCTTCTTTTTATTAATGGTGGTAGCTTTCACGTCTTTTGTTAGGAGATGCTTTGTAATTTGAGCCATTAGATATGTAGATGACCTTTGAAAATCGACGATGCTTACCCAGCTCGTGTCGTTTGATAGGAATGGAAGCCTGTAAGATGTTATTGTGTGATGACTTTGAAGGTTTTCCAAAGTAAAATAAATTGTAGAAAAGAACTTGTGGAATCATATTCTTGGTTGGTTGGTTGAGGTGGCAGTTCAAAAAGAACCCAATTAGCCCTATTGTGCCATTTTTATACCACAAAACTCATGTACACATGGTTGTATGATGGAGTATTTCGTTGAAGAAGCTGGATTTGCTAGACCCAGGCTGTCGAGTTTAGGTAAAGAATAAGGGCTCCAATCCTTTCTTCAGATATTTCTTCCAAATCGTCGAAGAAGAGTTTACCTAGGGCACGCGGTTCGATTCTCACTAGGGCCGGGCATCTGCAAAGAAAGTGAAAAAGAGATTCTCTTTCATTAGTATCTCTGCAGCTACGGCGGAAGGTATTATGGGGGATGCCAAGTGTGGCGGCATGGTCCCCTATCAGAAAATGGTCTGTACTGATGGCTACTATGCTTGTGATATTTCATTTTCATTTATTTCATTTATTATTTCAGAATATCTTTTACAGTAGACTAAAGTCTTTTATAGCAAAAGTTAAGTTACAATTAATAGTAAATATAACAAACTAAAACTTAACGTAAATAATTCAATTAAGGAGCCTTATTTTCTTGATTGTGAATCAAAAGAATTACATGAGTATAATTATTCATTCTGCCATTTTATATAATCAATTGATTAGAGATTTACATTTTTAAAGTTTTAAAATTAAGAAAATAAAATTTATTGGATTTAAGAATTTTCTGCCAAATACCTGAAGAGAACGCGTTGAAAGAGCTGAGTTCCTCGGAGTTTTCTAATGTCTAAGGGTAGAGAGTTCCATTGCCTGACAGCATAAACAAAGAATTGGCGCTCTGATAGAATGCATGTGAATCTAGGTTGAATAAATATAAAAGACCGACTTGAATTAGGAAACGCTATTTTATTATAAAGATACGATGGTTCTTTCCTCATTATAATATTATTCAAAGCCTTTAATGTGTGGTAATCTATGTAAGCGTGCAAGGTGCAACCCAAGACGCTCTTCGTGTATCTGGACACATGATCAAAACGCTTAAGATTATAGACGTAACGAACTATGTTGTTAAATGCAACAGTAAGATTTCTCCTAGATTCCGAACTAAGACTGCAAAAAATCGGACATCCGTATATAATGAAAGGGATAATTAATGTTTTTGCCAAACGGAGTCTTATATTTTGTGGGGTATAGAGCTTTGTAAAGGAAAGACTTCGCAAACATCCATAAATTCTCCCTATAACTAGCTGTATATGATAGTCCCAGCTAAGTGTATTGTTGAACCAAATACCCAGGTTCTTGGCCTTTTCCACATAAACTATTTCTTGGTTTCCAATGTGTAAAGGAGGAAAATAACTAAGGTCAAGCTCATTTTTGTATATGACTAAACATTTTGATTTTGTCGGATTCAACTTCAAGTTATTTGCCTCGGACCAACGTAAGATACGATCAAGGTCATTGTTCAATAAATAAACACCGTTCTCGATCATTCCCAATTTGCAACTGAGGCGAATCTGTGCATCATCGGCATACAAGTCAATCGATGAGTTCTGAACTTGCAATGGAAGGTCATTAATACACATTGAAAACAACAGTGGCCCAAGTATAGATCCCTGGGGTACTCCAGAAAAAAGTTTTAAGACACCAGAGACGTGTTTACCTATCGCCACAGCTTGGCTTCTTCTAGATAGGTAGGAAAGCATTAAATTAGCAGCTGAGTCAGAAAACCAGAACTGATTTTTCATTTTTGAGATGAGGACACTATGGTTAACCGTATCAAAGGCTTTGGAAAAATCCAGTAATCCTAAAAAAGATACTAAATCTGCATCCATAGCGCATCTGAGTTCCTCAGTTACTTTAAGGACAGCAGATACGCAACTGTGGTTTTGTCTAAAGCCCGATTGGTTAACACATAAGAGATTATTGTTTTTTTATGAAACTTGAGATCTGGCAGTGCAAAAGCTTTTCGAAAACCTTCGAGATAAAAGGAAGAATCGATATTGTCCTATATTCCGGTGGCGATAGACGTGTGGCAGGTTTTTTAAAAACGGGGATAACTTTGGCAATTTTCCAGATGCTGGGGAAGGAGGATGTCATGATTATAGTGTTGAATATATGGGTGAGAGCAGGCAGAATATGCGGCAGTATTATTTTTATAAAGATCGGGTGCATTTCATCGAAGCACATAGCTCTCGATTTAATCTTTAAAATGTTGATCCACTCTGAGTCGGATTGTGCTGCATAATGCTGTATCCTTGATGTGTAGTTCGAGAGGGGTCAGGTAGAGGATCAGAGTAAGAGCATCCGTTGGGCAGGATCTCAGAGCGCTCGTGACAACTACACATGCCGCTCTTTGGACTCTTTTTAGTTTAATGATGTTATATTTCCTACTAAAAGCAGGTCACCAGACGATAGCTCCGTAGATGAAACGATTAACGCCTCCTTGACGAGTACCTCTGCTTACAATTTTTACTATGCTATCGCTACCGAGTATCGACTGAATAATTCGCGTTCTTAGCATAGATGCTATCTATTTACTAATGTGTTCCAAGGTAGCAAGAGATTCTTTGTAATGACGTGATTTTTCAACTGTACGCTCAACCTCATGAAGAGCCGTCTCTTTGGATCTTTCTTTGAGGTACATATGTTGAGAGTCGGACATTTGTGATCGTTTGCGGTTTTTTTTTTTTTTTTATGAAGGTGAAAATCTCGAAAGACGCAGTGGGGCTAGTGATCGACAAAGATTTTATTTTCAACGTTAAGTCGGGTTTGAGAAGGTATTATAATTGAAATACAGGCTCTCGTAATTGTCAAAAAGTTCATGGGGCTTGGTTCTTCTTAACCTACGAATATTATTTCGTACATTTAAGACATCGTCTATCTCAGGATTGATATGCATCTGCGAACGCTCGTTGTGACGCATTGCGTACTTCTTAATTGTATCTGCTATGAGGTCGATCTGCAAATCTCGATGCAAGTCACTATTTCTAATATACCATGGGGCATTCACTATTCCCCGAAGGACCTTATTTTGAAATGTTTGCAACATTTGAACATTTGTGCAACCCCATTATTGGATATCATATGTCCAAACGGGTTTTAATATCTGATTGTATAATAGGATTTTATTCTCAATGGACAGTTCTGAGTTATATCTTAACAACCAATATAGTTTTCTATATCTAATATTTAGATCTTCTATTTTCTTTTCCACATGTTCCTTCCATTTCAGTTTAGCATCCAGATTCATACCGAGATACTTAGCTGTGTTAGAGTAAGGAACTACTTGATTATTAATAACCACGGGAAGATTCGTTATTTTTTTATTTGTAAAATTGAATGGATGGACTTTGACTCATTAAGTTTAATTCGCTATCGCTGCGTCCAATATCATACATATATATATATATATATATATATATATATAATAAATACAGGGTGGGTCCTAGAACACTTCCCTGTGGAACACCTGCTTGTATTTCTTTAAGTTCAGAATACGCTTAGCCTATATAAGATTTAAGGATCTCATAGTACTGCCTAGGTAGATCCCTATGAAGTTTATACTCTAAACCCTTATGCCAAACTTTATCAAAAGCCTGTGCAACGTCGAAGAATATGCAGAACAAATTTGTTTTTCTTCCAGTGCCTTTTCTATAACATTAGTTATACGATGCACCTGGTCTATCGTCGAGTGTTTATTCCTAAACACGAATTGATGGGTAGGGATAAGCTTTCTTTGCTCTATAATTGGGTCTAACCTTTTAAGAAGGAGTTTCTCGAAAAGTTTTGAAAATAACGGGAAAAGTGAGATTGGCCTATATGAGGTAACCTCTGATAAAGGCTTACCTTGTTTAGGAATAACAATAATTTCTGCTATCTTCCAGTGATGTGGGACATACCTTTGTTTAAAACAAGCATTAATTATAAGCTTGAGTTTCAACAATGCAGTAGATTTGAGCAGTTATAAGATCATAACCGGG
Organism: Brachypalpus laphriformis; assembly: GCA_945910035.1. Classification (NCBI taxonomy): domain Eukaryota; kingdom Metazoa; phylum Arthropoda; class Insecta; order Diptera; family Syrphidae; genus Brachypalpus; species Brachypalpus laphriformis. The sequence continues at coordinate 46,636,967 of OX246756.1, forward strand.
TGATTTTCTATTATTTAGTTTATGAACACATGTCTCGATCTCTCTTAACGAAACATAAGGAATTTCCTTTTCGTCTACTCTGTTATAGAAATCAACATCTTCCTTTGCCACCCTAGGTGGAAACGGTTTGAAAACATTTGAAAGGTGTTGACAAAAGAGTTAAACTTTTCCTTTGGATTGCCGATCCATTTCCCATCAGATGTATTCAACGGGGGATCTTGCGCTTAAGGTCTCTTTAAACGTTTAGCAGCCTTCCAAAGGGAGTAGTCTGTGACTTTATCAGCCGTGAGATTACAAAGGTATTTAGCTAGAGAATCATTTTTTAATTCAGTAATAGTTTTTTTTAAGCCTATTATTGAGTCTATTAAAAATGGTTTTATCGCCAGGATATCTTGTCGCTTGCCATTTTCTACGAGCTCTTCTCTTTTCAAGTATAAGCTGCTTGATTTCTGTGGAGTATTTCACCGAAGCCTGTTTTTTTTTGTTGATAAGTCGGTGTACTATCTTCTGCTGCCTGTTGCACTTCGGCAATGAATTGTTCTGTTTCAATGTCAATATGTTTTGTTGTGACTAGTGGGGACCTAAGGTTAATGAAACCTTCGAGCAGTTCTCTGAATTTACACCAGTTCGTTCTTTTGTTTGTTAGTCGTGGGTTTTTTTATCTGTTCTATCGATAAAGCATTGACTGTTAGAATTACAGGTGTATGATCTGATGACAGATCATCACTGCTTTTAACTTTAACTTCTTTTCTATCAATACCTTTCGTTATGGAGAAGTCGATAACATCTGGTATTTTTATTGGGTCAGATGGCCAATTAGTTGGTGAACCAGTCGAAATAAATTCACAGTTAAAATTTCGCCCTGATTTGGAGAGCTTCCTGCCTTTTGTTGTTATTAGTTTTGACCCCCAATATGTTACAATAAGTTGTTACCTAACATTTGGAAGAGATCAATTAGGTCTTCCTCTGTAGGCGAGTGCTTGGGTGGGCAGTATATCGCAGCTATTTTAAACTCCTTGCCTTTAGTTTCTATGTTTATTGTCGCTACTTGCATTGTTTGTTTTGCTATTTTTGGCAATTCGTAATGATCCAAGGTACTTTTCACAATCACAGCACTCCCTCCCCTGGCACTGTCAGCTGGATGAGGAGAGTGAAAACAAAGATACCCAGGAATTCTAATCTTAGTTCCCTGTTTGAAATGAGTTTCAGAAATCAGGCAAACATCAATATCTTCGTTCAATAGAAAAATCTGAAATTCAGGGATGTGTTGGAGTAAACCATTTGCATTCCACGTTGCGACATTTAGATTATTTTTAATCATTAATATTTTGTTGTTTTTTTCCTGCTTCTTTGCTCAGCAGTTTAATAATTTTATCCTGATTATCCAATCTTTGGATAATAGTAATAAGCATTTCCTTTACCGATATTTCCTCTTCCTTTCGTGTATTTTTCACAATTTGGGAATATGATTTACTTTCTACAGTTGGTATGTTCGTTTTAGCAGCAATTGGTACTTTGTCTAGTTTCTTGTTTTCAGCGTTTACTTGTTGCTTGCTTTTATTATTGGATGCATTTCGTTGGTTGATTTTAGTAGCTTTATTTTTCCTTTCTTGATATTCTTTTGCCATCGGACAGCCTCTATAATTTGCTGGGTGATCACCATGACAGTTGATGCATTTTGCTTTCTCGTCCTTCTTTAGAGGACAATTATTTGTAGGATGTTTTCCTTCGCATTTAACGCAAGCAAAATCTCTTTTACAATAGCTTTGCATATGCCCGAAAGCTTGGCATCATTTGCATTGGGGTATTGAGTTTGAATTCTTTCGAAGTGCCTCGATCTTAACAACAATACCCATTATTGATTTTATTTTATATATCTTTTCGACTTCTTCTTGATTATGAAAAGAGAGCATAAAAAGAGATAATTTTCTATTTCTTGTCATTGGTTGCCCATCACTACCTTGTGTGGTTTCTTTTTTAATTAGGTTTTTGGCTTCCAAGATCCTAAATTTTTTATTACTCAAGTCTTCGACGATATCGTGTTCATCACACGAGAAGTGAAGACCTCTGGCTACTACTCTAACTGGCCTAGTAGCTTTATTTTCATATGAGTGCCACTGGAACTTTGTTTTTGTCAATTCTTCAGTGATTTCTCTATATGTGTCACTGTCATCGACATTTATTTTCCATTTATTGTTATTATAGGATGTGAATTTACAAGCCTTTTTCGTTTTTTGTTTTACAGATGCGAATATTCAGGATACATTCCATGATCTTTAGAACGAAAGAGTTTAAACTAATTGGCCTAAAATCCTTTACGGATTCATGTCCTCGCCGGGATGAAGTCCATTCGTATACGTCTCTAAGCATATCCTTACAAAGAGCAATTAAGTAATTTCTTCAATAAGATTACTAAGATACCAGTAGACTGTGATTGGTTGCTTTGGGATGGTCCTAGATGAGCGATGCTGAGACCACTGATCCACTGTATTTTCACTAAGTAGGGACATATGAAACACATCGCCTACTCGTGGTACCATTTATATCTCGTTAATATCTTGCCATGGAAGTTTCGGTTTTAGTCGTACAGGCGTTGCTGTTATCATTGAGCTCGTTGAAATGGTATTCACTCAGGGAAGCGTTTCTAATATTACCAAGTGTAGATACACACATAGGAAGTTTGTTATTGTCTCGTCCTTCTCCTTCACCGCTACCAAAAGGAAGAAATATATCGATAAGCGCATGGAGCCATATGTAGCCTTCTTTGTGAATATCGAGACGTGGGAACCGCGTACTAGCTACGACAAAGTTTCGCCCCGCCGCAAAGTCGATTAGCCTGAGTCCGTTGCCGGATGTGATGTCGTGCAGGCTGTGCTTTCCGACCACGCTACTAAAGACGTCCCCTTTTCCTAGCTTTGCGTTAAAGTCGCCTAGGATAATTTTAACGTTGTGGCTAGGGCATTGCTCATACGTCTTGTCCAAGAGTTGGAAGAAGTCATCCTCTGTCGCGTCGTCCTTCTCCTCGTGAGGGGCGTGAACGCATATTAGGCTAATGTTGGCAAATTTAGCCTTGATACGGATAGTCATAAGGCGCTCGTTCACATGCCGGAAACTCAAGACTTCTTGCCTAAGTCTGCCTCCAATGACAAATCCGCACCCGAATAAACGCTGTCCTTTTTGTCTGTAGCAATCGCCATAGTAGATGTCGCAGTTTTTTATACTCATTTTGCCCGGCCCATCCCATCGCACTTCTTGGATGGCGGTAATGTCTGCTTTGAGACACTCTAGGGCCTCCGCAAGTTGTTCGGCTGCACGTGGTTTGTAGAGGAACCTAACATTCCACGTGCAGACACGAAGATCGTTGTCCTTTTTACATTTGCATGGGTCGTCAACAGTAAGATCATCCGTATCCGAGGCTGTTGGTTGCTTCGTAACCAAAGGTTTCTTACGTGGTAGGGAAGTTAACCCGACGGCACAACCACCAACCTGGAGGACCAGATCCTTTTTTTTGTAGCCCTAGGACAAGAGGCCGGATACACCGATGTCAGTAACCCCCTTCGGGGATCTGAGCGCTGCCGTTGGCCCATTAAGGCTTCATCCGCCACCATCTCTTTTTCAATACCCTGACGTAGTATTGAAAATCCTTACAGACCTCAGCTCCAAATATGTCGAAGTAGCTCCAGTAAGGTATCCGCTGGTCTGTAGACGTCACCGTTGATTCCATCGAGAGAATTCATCCGCCGAACGTCCTCCTTCTGAGGAGCTCTTGCTAGACTTCTGAGACGCATATTTCAGCCGATCAGGTCAACAAGAGATGCCTCGTCCGGTTAGACATATGCGCGCTGAAGTTCACCCAGATGTGCTTACGCAGGTCTGAGTGTTCAGCTGCACATATATCGTCAGACTCAGCATACGCTCATCGTTAGTTCACTATCAGATAGCTATCCAGCGGGCACCGCGTGGAGGTGATGATGCGATTTTGCCCACCATTCTTTCCACCTTAAAGGTGTATTTTTCCACGCAGCATTCTGTATTGATTCAATAAATTTGCCGAGTTCATCTTCTATTTCGAAGGGTGTTTTGAGCGATACATTTAAGACAATATTTTCTTCGCAATCAGTTCTAAAGTCGCGCCAGTTAGTTTTTTTGTTGGTTAATCTAGACACACCTTCTACTGTTATTAGTCAGTCACTTATTGTCAAGATTAACGGGGAGTGATCTGAGGAGAGATCAAAGCTTTCCTCTACTTTCGCAAAATTTGGTCCGGTGTTTTTGCTGTATCAGAGGGCCAATACGTCGGTTTCTCCGTCGAAAAGAAATCTACCCCGAATTGCATACCGGCTTCGTACAGAAGTCTGCCTTTCCGTGAATTGGATCTGGAACCCCAAAAGGTGTGTTTTGCGTTGAAATCGCCACCTATAATGAAATTCGGTCCAAGTGAGTCAAGGAGACGTACAAAGTCATTACTTCTAAACGTGCATCGCGGAGGACAATAAATGGACGCGATGTTGAAATACGAGTGCCTATTCTTAACTCGAACTGAACTTGTTTGCATTGTATCGATTTCAATCGTCGTATTTGTGGAGTGCTCAATGCAGTCTTTAATGAATAAGGAGGATCCGCCTCTAGCTCTTCCGGAAGGGTGGTATGCGTGATTCCAATAAGATGTCAACGCAGATATTAATTACTCTAGATTCTATTATAATCTTTTTTCTTCGGCCTTCCATCTTCTCACCCTCTGTGCTAAAGTGACTCCCTTCTCTCTTAACTGATAGAATACAGACGGTGAAAATAAAGCCGATTCTCTCAAATTACCTTCCAATTGCTTTTGGTGGGTCAATTCTATGTATTTCTCTCTTATTTTCATTACATGCCAACAAACTTTCCTCCATCACTAAACATTGCTCGATTCACAATTATTCTGCAGACGTTCGACTACACCTAAGCTACCTTGTTCTGCTTGCTTATTTGTGTTCCGGGTTTCTAGAGCCACGGTGAGGTGTTCGCACGAATTGGAATATAGGACACCAGGCAATATGTGTTTGGGACATTTTCGCCTCACTTTTGGTTAAAGATAAGTGAGCTGTAGGCGGAGCAAAAGTTGAACGATTAGAAAAGTTTTTATTTATAAATGAGAGTTTTCGTATCTTTACCTTATGCCTACTTTGGATGATATGTCCTTTCTACTCTTATGTACTCTGAAAACCGCCTTTGTCAACACCTAGTTTAGCCAACTCATTACACATTCAATTTAAAATTCCCTGAGCATATTCTTAAGCTCTTTCTAAAAATGTCTTAAAATCTCCCCGAGATTCAATGTGTACGAACTTTTGATACCCACTTTAAGCAGCGATATGTACCCCATTTGTTTTCCAGACTGAACTGAAAACTCTTAAGCGCACCAACTTGCAACAAACCAACAAAAAGTCAACTTATTCCCGAGATACGTTTTCCTTAAGCTCTTCATCTTCGTCTTCCACTTGCATGTGCCAAGTGATAACATGAAATGTTTCGGAACAAACTTTTCCCTGCACTACATGGTATGTCACCAACAAATGTACAACACTCATGCAAGTGTTTCTTCAGAGAACAACCCTTGCTTCCTTGGCAAAACGGCATGCACCTGAGTAAAGCATTTCCAAATCGAAATCAATACTCTGCACTGCACTAGTGGCATGCAATCCTAGACCATGAAACTCACTGGAGATGATTGACCCCAAAACAACGGCGAGAATAAGCAAAAAAAGAACTCCATGGCACGAACTTTTCCAACTTTGTAGCGCTCCACATGGTCCATCCGCAAAGTACGTGACCATTTTCGGTGTCGCTGTCTCTTCTCTAAATTACGACACAATCGCATGGAATCTGAAACTTGGACACGGGTATGAAATTTCATCCTCCGTCCGGACGCTCCTCGTATGCACATACCATATGTAGGTCTTCCGATGCGAATGCAATTTGGTGAAACGAAAAGCCCGGAAACGTACCAACTGGGAGTTAATTGCCAGGAATTTGCGCGTTATGTCCTATCGAATAACACATGAGAGAGTACGTAGAGGACAAACACTCCCTGTGGGACAACATGAACTGATACGCCCGTTTCTCTGTCATTAATTGGATAGTCGAGTTCCTCTACTGGGGATATGATTATCCAATGGATTGCGTTTCTTTTTTCGTCCAAAAAACCGTGAGAATCATTCGACGAGATAAAGTCAGAGCATCCTCCTATCCTAACCCCGTACATGCATGGGATTCCAGCAACTAATTAAGAATTCCATGTTTACATAGACGCGCTTATCACATCTACTGATGCAGCTCCACGCACAGCTTAGAACAATAACCAGACACGATGAATCTAGATTGTTTGAATTTTAATTAACATTATTCTCAGACAGACACCAGGAGAGGTCTGAAACACTACCGGTACACAACGCACCAGTTCCGATTGACGTATGATTATGTAAATCTCTGGCTGGTAGTTCTCTGGGGTAATATAGTTGAAGGTTTTATGGTCGGATGGCTTGAGCGTGTGTCGGTGTGTTTGAATTTAGATACGAGCACGATTTGATATTCCATACAGTGATGCATAGTGAATGAATCGAAGGTTATGACTCCTGGGAGCTGTAAAAGATTTTGAAATCATCCTTAAAAAATGTATTTGATGCCTGCTTCTTGGCGGAAGAATTTGAGGATTTACAGAGATTAATGTGTGGTTATTGGCCTTAAACAGCACGACGCGGGTGGAATGGTGTCGATTTAGAGTAATTTTAGTGATGTTAGTGGCAGGGGTTGTTTTTCAAGCGAGAATGAAAATGTGCCGTAAAAATGTCTGTGTGAGGATAGAGCTAAATATAAATCATTACCTCCTATGTAGGATAGGCTGAATCATAGCAATAGCTTAATATAAAGAACATCATCCAGTGAACCAATGGCGTTGTATTGTAATTTTGCTAAAGTTTCTGGATAATCTAAGGATATAGGCTGCAAGTTGCGGTATTTAAATCAAAGTATGGGAGCATGTTATCCAGATCAAATGGTATTTATGTCCGTAGTGATATAGCTTACCAAGTTCCACCACAGTATGGCCACTGTTCCAATCCGGAATTTAATTACAAATGGCTAAAATTCACCGTCCGTAAGCAAATAATTCAGTACTGTTTTGTTTACAGAAGCCCTAGTGCGAATAGCAACTGAACTTTTAACGAGTTTGATACGCTGTCCAATTCTATCACATGAATTGTCTCCCTTTATCCTCATACTTAAATCGCCATTGCGCGCGATTTCAATATACACAATTCAGACTGGCTTCAACATTATCGCCAAAAAACACCCAAAGGACGATATGTTCAACTTTTCACTGAGATAAACAATTTGACTCAACTTGTAAATGAGCCTGCACGCATACCGGACATTGCAAGTCATTCTGCCAACACTCTGGACCTGTTTCTTGCTTCACACCCTTATAAATACATCATTGATCTTTTAGCGCATCTAGGCCGGTCTAACAACAACATCGTATCGGGTAAATTCTCGTACTCTGACCACTCAGTTAAAGAAAAAACTCCTCAATAGATTATTTTAAAGTTTAACTGGTGGCTATGCTTCCTCAATAGCGAGGTGGATGCCGACTTGTAAAATTCTTATTTACTTACTTACTTAGATGGCGCTACGGTCCGGGTGGACCTGGGCCTCAACCAACAAACCTCTTCAGCTAGCACGCTTACGAGCCAGCTGCCTCCAGCTGCGCACGCCAAGTTGGTTGAGTTCCCCCTCCACTTGTTTGCGGCACCTACCGCGAAGTCGTCCTCTACTGTGTCGTCCATCCGGGGTGGATTCGAAAACTTTCTTAGCGGGAACGTTGGGCTCCATCCGCTCTAAATGACCCAGCTATCTTAGCCGCTGTATGTGAACTCTTCTGGCTAAGTCGATGTCCTTGTGCAGGCCGTATAGCTCGGCATTGTACCTTCTCCTCCACTCACTGTCTATGCAGACGGGACCAAAGATCGCTCGAAGAACTTTTCTCTCGAAATAACCAAGGGCATCCTCATCCGGTTTTGTCAAAGCCCATGCCTCTGCGCCATACAGCAAGACTGGGATGATTAGAGTCTTATAAAGAGTTACCTTAGTAGTTCGAGATATGGCTTTGCTACTCAATTGCCGTTTTAGCCCATAGAAACAACGATTGGCAAGAGTAATTCTTCGTGTGATATCCCTACTGATGTCATTTGCGGAGTTCACCATAGAGCCTAAGTAGACAAAATCCTTTACTACCTCAAAATAATATCTGTCTATTGTGGCGTTCTGTCCAAGACGCCGATGTTGGGTGTCCTTTGTTGTAGACAGCATACCATATATTTTGTTTTGCTTTCATTGACCGCTAGACCCATCTTTACTGCCTCGATCTCAATACTCGTAAATGCCCTATTGACGGCCCGCTGAGTTCTTCCGATTATGTCAATGTCATCGGCATAAGCGAGTAGTTGCACAGACTTGTAAAAGATTGTACCTCCGGTGTTGGCTTGTGAGTTTCGTACAATTATCTCAAGTACTATGTTAAAGAGATCGCATGATAGCGCGTCACCTTGTCTAAGACCTTTCCTGACATCGAACGAATCGGTGATGTTCTTACCGACTTTTATCGAGCAGCGAAAGTTCTCCATCGTCATTCTGCACAAACGGACGAGCTTGGCAGGGATGCCAAGACTGGACATGGCTCTGTATAACTCGTCTCTAAACAGGCTATCATAGGCAACTTTGAAATCGATGAAGAGGTGGTGCGTATCGATTTTGTATTCATGAATTTTTTCCAAGATCTGACGTAGTGTGAATATTTGGTCAATGGTGGACTTTCCCGGCCTGAAACCGCACTGGTAAAGACCTATCCGGTTGTTGGCGATCGGTTTTAGGCGTTCACATAATACGGCAGACAGGATCTTATATGCGATTTTGAGGAGACTTATACCTCTGTAATTGGTGCAGTTTAGAGGGTCTACTTTCTTCAGGATCGGGCAAACGATGCTGAGGTTCCATTCATCGGGCATACTTTCGTCCGACCAGATTTTACAGATGAGCTGGTGCACGCTCCTCACCAACTCATCTCCTCCTGCCTTGAAAAGTTCAGCGGCAAGGTCGTCGGCTCCAGCAGCTTTGTTGGATTTGAGTTTAGATATCGCTATCCTCACTTCATTCTGATCGGGTTGACGGGAATCTTGACTGTCATCGTCACTGTTGAATGGCTCATTCTGCCTGACAGCGGAATATTGGTCATCATCGCCGTTTAACAGTCTGCAGAAGTGTTCCTTCCATATCCTCAGCACCGACTGCGATTCTACTACTATATTGCCATTTTCGTCCCTGCAGGCTTCTGTCCTGGCTTTGAAACCCTGGCGTGTTCTTTTTATCTTTTGGTAAAATTTTCGAACATTATTCCTGCAATAAAGTCTCTCAATCTCCTCGATCGAGCGCTTCTCATGCTCCTTTTTCTTCTTTCTGAGAAGTCGATGTTCCTCTTTTCTTCTGCTCACGTAGAGCTCGTAAGCAGCTCTAGTCCTTCTATGCAGCGCCGCTTTGTACGCCTCTTATTTAGCTGCATATGCTTGCCGGCATTCCTCATCAAACCAGGGGTTTCGTTGTGGTGACCGAGAGAAACCCAGTACATCAGAGGCGGCATCTCTGATGGCTTGTTGGCAACGCTGCCACTGGTCTTCCGCATTTGTTGCTGGCGGCATAGGACTTAGAATAAGATTAGAAGAAACTCGATCGGCAAAGGTTCTGGCGGTCTCTTGCGATTGTAGCCGCTCGACGTCAAATTTCCTCACAGTATTTCGTTGATTTCGCTCCGTTGTGGATATCCGCATCCGTACCTTGGCTACAACTTGGTAGTGATCCGAGTCCACGTTGGCTCCTCGGAAAGTCCGGACACCGAGAATACTGGAAGAGTGCCTTGCGTCGATTGCAATGTGATCGATTTGGTTGACGATTTTTCGATCAAAGGAGAGCCATGTTCCTTTGTGAATATCGAGACGTGGGAACCGCGTACTAGCTACGACAAAGTTTCGCCCCGCCGCAAAGTCGATTAGCCTGAGTTCGTTGCCGGATGTGATGTCGTGCAGGCTGTGCTTTCCGACCACGCTACTAAAGACGTCCCCTTTTCCTAGCTTTGCGTTAAATTCGCCTAGGATAATTTTAACGTTTTGGCTAGGGCATTGCTCATACGTCTTGTCCAAGAGCTGGTAGAAGTCATCCTCTGTCGCGTCGTCCTTCTCCTCGTGAGGGGCGTGAGCGCATATTAGGCTAATGTTGGTAAATTTAGCCTTGATACGGATAGTCATGAGGTCCTCGTTCACATGCCGGAAACTCAAGACTTCTTGCCTAAGTCTGCCTCCAATGACAAATCCGCACCCGAATAGACGCTGTCCTTGTTGTCTGTAGCAGTCGCCGTAGTAGATGTCGCAGTTTTTTATACTCATTTTGCCCGGCACTTCTTGGATGGCAGTAATGTCTGCTTTAAAACACTCTAGGGCCTCCGCAAGTTGTTCGGCTGCACGTGGTTTGTAGAGGGACCTAACATTCCACGTGCAGACACGAAGATCGTTGTGCTTTTTACGTTTGCATGGGTCGTCAACAGTAAGATCATCCGTATCCGAGGCTGTTGGTTGCTTCGTAACCAAAGGTTTTTTACGTGGTAGGGAAATTCACCCGACGGCACAACCCCCAACCTGGAGGGCCAGATCCTTTTTTTGTTCCCCTAGGACAAGAGGCCGGAAACACCGATGTCAGTAACCCATTTCGGGGATATGAGCGCTGCCGTTGGCCCATTAAGGGTTCATCCGCCACCATCTCTTTTTCAATACCCTGACGTAGTATTGAAAATCCTTACAGACCTCAGCTCCAAATATGTCGAAGTAGCTCCGGTAAGGTATCCGCTGGTCTGTAGACGTCACCGTTGATTCCATCGAGAGAATTCATCCGCCGCACGTCCTCCTTCTGAGGAGCTCTTGCTAGACTTCTGAGACGCATATTTCCGCCGATCAGGTTAACAAGAGATGCCTCGTCCGGTTAGACATATGCGCGCTGAAGTTCACCCAGATGTGCTTACGCAGGTCCGAGTGTTCGGCTGCACATATATCGTCAGACTCAGCATACGCTCATCGTTAGTTCACTATCAGATAGCTATCCAGCGGGCACCGCGAGGAGGTGATGATGCGATTTTGCCCGATTTTTCCGGTAATAGCTACCACTACTTTTCTCAACTGAAAAGTTTTATAAATCTTATCAAAAATACAAAGAAAATAAAAAGTCCATTGAGTTAGAAGATATCATTGCATTTCAATTGAAAGTTAATCAACACCACGCCTACTCTATTACGGGTGCTTTCGAGGATTAAGAATCATATTTGTAAAATCTGTTTAAGTTGTACAGAGATGCTTTATGGAAAATCCGCCTGGCAGTACTGGTAATAATCACATAATTTTCAATATATTTCGTAGAAGTATACGTATGTATACTCGTACTTCATACAACTGTTCAGCTACGTATTATATACAGCTTTCGAATCAAACCCACTTGACATGTGTTTGAAAATCTCTCTGTATATTTAAATCGAAATATTATTAAAACATTTTCAATGATTTCAACTACTCAACCAATGGCAAACTAATGCCATCGCCCCCACACATGGCACACAGTGTCGTATCCGACATGAATAATGTAAGACTCCATGTATCTATTCTCAGCAAATTGGACCCGACTGCATTTTAATGAAAACATTCGTTTCGAGAGAACACCGAAGAAAATAAAATGATGCATTTCAACTCCCATAACTCATTCATTCATATCTCATCTCTTATTCCCTGCAACACAGGGGAACCTTAAACTGAAAACAATAAATTTGATTACCTATCCTGGGGCGGCGCGTTGTACCTCCTTCCACGGCTTCATTAAATCCATTTAATGTTGTTTTATGAATCTACACTTGAAATGTATGATACTGCTCGCCTTGTTTTAATGAAGACCATGAATAACAAACCAACCTGTTCGCACGAGTTCATTAAAGTTCCTGCTGCTGGGCTCTCCACTTGCCCAAAACTATAAATACCAGCCAACAACGGTCCAGATGTGCATTTAATTGCGCTGCATTTCAACTGCATAGATCTGGATCCCACATTAAATCAGGCGATATTTGAAAAATTGTAAAAGAATCGATAGGGGGGCAACACGAGATGCATGTTTCCCATTCCATGCCTCAATCTAAACAAATTAGCTGCCATATATAACATAGATTGGACATCATGGGGTGGACCGGCCTCCCCACACACATCCAATCTGAAGCCGGGTTGCAGCAAGGAACGACTCATGGCGTTGATTTACTGTCGATCCACATTTGAATTTCATTTTATTTATCTTACTTGGTGTCGTTGTCGTCGTCGTTGTACGATAGATACACTTGTCTTTGTTGTTACTATTTTCACTATTGATTCCAATGAATCTCTTCTCTTCGGTTGGTGATAGCATTGGCATGGTGGTGGTATCACTTTATTGGATCTTGCATCCGGCGAAACGTAATTTCTTCTCGGACTCGTACTTTGAAGTGTACAACAGCAATTGCTGCACTAGCTACTAGAACATAATAACTACACAGAATCCCCAACAACACTCTTTAACAGGACTATCGATTACGTTGAAGAAGCGCGACACCATTAATTCTAAATGAAAACATTTCCACATAATTTTTTAGTGCTCCTCCGCTCTGGTGTTTTCTAGGCTATGGCAATGCCGATGGTGTTTGGCACAGTGCGGCCAATAAGAAGGCATTTGTTGCGGCATTTTAAAGAAAATGTAATACAGTTTTACATCAAATTAAAGGCAAACCAGAAAGAAAAAAAAAAATCTGTCTATGTTATTTAAAAAAATATTTTAATATTGCATCCGGAAGCATCTGTTTAGCCTGTCCTAATCCTGGAGGCTCACGTCATCTACGATTATGTTTATCATAAACCCAACCGTCGAAGCCGAAGGAAAACACTCTTTAACCTTTTCCTTACATTACTGCAGCCTCCATCATCCCGACTTTTCAGTCTCGGGTGGATATAGTGACCTAGATTTAGAGGTCAAATAATCTCGCTGTGCAGAACGTATGTCTTCCAATTTTTTGCTTTACTATTCAGTGATCGGAATGATGATAATCCGAAGGGCGTGGGTTTTTTGCGTACTGAGGAAAGAGGCACGAGGTCGGACATACTGTACAAAAATGGTCTGCCTGTTATACGATATCAGTCGATTATGATGGGTTTTCCCATCAAGTCGACTCAACTGAGCTGTACAGGGTGATCAGATAAGAACGATAGAAAAAAAAATTAAAATAAAACAACAACGGTGTGAGATATAAAATTGATTCTGGCTTTATTTTGAAGCTACATTCATGCCATTATGTGTGGGATAGCAAATCATTTAAATGGCTGCCTCGGCTTCACTGGCAGTGCTCAAGCGGTCGGTCCAATTTTTGATGACTCGGTCCAATACGTACGGCGTTATTCTGGCAATAGCGTCTCGAATATTGGCCTCGTGTTCGTCCAAAGTCATTGACTTGTTAGCTTAGACTAAGGGCTTGACGTAAACCCAGAGAAAATAATCGAGTGGTGTCAAGTCGCATGATCGCGGCGGCCAGTTCATGAACGCTCGCCGTGAGATGGCCCAGTCGTCAAATTTCTCCTTCACAACTTTGAGCGTTTCGTCGCTTGTATGGCATGGAGCGCCATCTAGTTGGAACCATCTTGCGTCAGCACAATCTTATATGGATATAGCCCCAAATCCAACCGCAAAATAAGCCGGATTGACTCTTTGGCGATGCCCAATTCAGCTGATCGGCGCCGAACCGATATTTCTGGGTCTTATTGGATACTGACCGCTACGGCGCCTATGTTTTCTTCATTTCGCACCAATCTCTGTCTGATTGGTGGCTTAAAGTCCTAAAGTGTGTACTCACGCTCAAACTTTTCCACGGTGCGACGAATTGCCTGCACACTTAAGCCATGATGACGACCGCCCTTACAACGAAATTCACGTTGCGTATTTGCAACTGAGCTGGAATTTCGATAATATTTTTTAATAATTTCCGCACGTTCGGCAAGCGTGAAACGATACATGATTAAATGGCAAACCTAACTGAATATTTTGACAGCTGAACGTCACTGGTAACTTCGACAGCTGCTGAAACACAACAATTTGAAAAAGTATCATTGCTATCTGGTCGCCCTTTAAACGTTGTGTCCCGTCCCAAAACTCTCAATATAGACGGGACCTGCCTTATACCACCAAGTGTATATCAGCATATCACCTCTTCTTTTTGTCGCATTTGAGTTTTACAAACCTTGATGTCACAGGATCAGGTGTCAAATTAACAAATCTCATCTTCCGTAAGAGAACGATCAATTAGCACGACGTCAGTTAGAAATAAAGAGAAGAGACAGAAAAAATAGATACTTTTGGTATAGTGGTTTGAAACTCGGGTAATATTGGGTTTCTGTGCGTACTCGTCAAGGAGAATTAGCTGCGATTTTTGCATTCGGTTTTAATATCTTGTATTTGTTTCTATAATTGTATGTGAAGAGTTACTGTAATTTTTCAATTTCATTACTAGAAAAGTTTATTAGATACGGCTCTGTATGTCAACTGACAACCTACCACTTAGTAACATTACCACTTACCACTTATTCATTGTCTATTATATCTACTTATTTATCAATGCAATGTTTTGGGCATTTTATATTTTTCAAATGATAAGAAGAAATTTCTCACGTATAATGGAATATACCACTAGTGGCCAACACCGCAGGTATTAACTGAAATCTGCTGCGCATTGTGCGTATTTCTATTTGCAATGCACTCTCACCAGTATACCGCTTAATCAGCGCCAAGTGATCCCCGCAGATATCTGGAAATATGTCACCTGGGAGTGTGTTTTAAAGAATCTTTTTAGATATTAATACGTGAGCACGAAATTTATCGTACATTTTTTTAATATTTACTATAATAGGAGGGGAATGAAACTGATATCATTCGAAAGGTACTGTACCATAGATGTGCAGAAAAGAAAAAAAGAAAATACGCGCGTATGTTACCATTAAGACAGGTAAAATAAAGTGAACATAAACCTATGATTTCCCCATACAAAACGCTTTAGCTAAATTTATGAAAGCATTTTGATCACGTTTATGGCTGTATAAGCTTAAATCCCTTTGCCTTTCCTGCACGAAAGAATATTACAAACAAAAAAAGAAGTTATGTAAACAAATACATAGTGTTATTTATCTCGCTGTTTGTTTATTTCCCCTCGATCGAATTTCGACCACACGCGATACTAGTAATAATTAATTCGATAATTTCGCGCTGCTGATAGCTAATTGAATTGTTGGACACCTGAATATTGTTTTTCTATAGAAAAAGGTTTGGCTGAGCACTTAAGCGCATATAAGATTCGTACATGCCTTCTATACACCAACCTTTGGAGATGAATGATAGTTTGCGATTTTCTACTAAGCAAACTGTTCGTCCCTTTGCACACAGAAAGTTTTGTCGCCGAACTGAGGACAATTCTCAAGGAGGGAAGTATCTCTTTACCTTTGCGGATTCATGGACGCTTCCATACTATTGTTGACAGCCTATCCGAAGCCGATGCTTTCTGGAAAGTGTCCCAAATTTGACTCCTTTTGTCTTCTTTCAAGTCCACCGTACAATTTTTTGTTCTGATAGTCATTTCATGAGTGAGCTTCTGAAGTATCATCACCGAAAAATTCCGTAAGCATAAATCTGGGGTCACAAGGTACCATCGTCTAAGTAAATTTTTACTATTTCTCAGAAAAGGAGTTGGAAGTTTTCATTTAGTTCTCGAAAACATATGGGATTTTGTAATTTTGTTCCTGTTTCTGAGGGCGTAAACTTCGAGTACTGGAGTATCTTCTGGCATTCTTAACTCAACTAAACTCCATCCTAACTCTACTTAGACGGCTATGCCTTGTGACCAAATCAAGTACGGAAGACGTACGAATAAATATAGAAATGTAGATCTTTATCGGTTGTTGAGGCAGAGCTGGCCAGGGCTTAATTTAAAGGCCACTAAGACCCTAACTCAATAACTATACAATGTCTGAACTTAATTGTTAAGTAAGCGCCTTGTTTAAATTTAACATTCTTCGATAAAGGGACTCATCTTCGGATTAGGTTAGGTTAGGTTAAAGGGGTTAGCTGCAACGAATAGGGATTAAAGCAATCAAACTTTCGACCTTGAAGCGAATTCACTATTTAACGTTCCTGGCGCTTTTCAATCTATAATCATCTTCATCGCGTTCAAGGTTTCGGATGGCTTGGCTGTAATTTAAACGCGATTGGCCGTCTGTTGGCAAAATCTGATGCACTTTGTATCGGTACATCTTCAAGTCTTTCACTAAAATTCCCTATAATACTCGTATATTATATTTTTGCAGAATTCAAAATCTGCAGGCTAGAAAAAATCGAACGCACAGCGAAACCCAAACCAAAGTACGACAAAAGAATACAAAAAAAAAACTGCTCAATCTTTATTTTTGTATTAGTTTTCTTCTAAAATATTCCGGATCTTAACTTCAAGACTGTCGCAATTAAACTACTTCCTTCAACAGGCACCTTTTTCTCCACCAGCTTCTTTTGGACAGCTTCCTTACTCTGTTTTTTAACACCTTTTTCATCGTGTTTGTCGATCCGCTGCATCCTGGAAAAGTGCCGACGAATCCAAAACAACTCAACGTCCAATTTAGGTTTTTACTGCCATGGCGTCAACCTACTTCCTGTTATGGTGGTTCCTATTGCTGACAACCTCTGAAAACTCGTCTTAAGAAGATGGCCGACTGCTTCTCGTAAATCACTCAAGCAATCACACCTCCTTCAGCTGTCAAATTCATTCGTAAACAATGAGCGCATGATTGGCATCGGGTGAGGTTGTGTTGGATGTTCATTCGTTTTCTTTTTCATGTTTTCTTTTGATTTACAGGACTTATCACTTCCGAGTCCTTGGTTTAGGATCGGCCCTCGATGAGGATGTACTTAGACTAGAGAGTAGGTCCATTGTTCTACAAAATCCGAGTCCTTAACAATATAGTATAAATTTGCCACAACAGTTCATTATGTGCCTAGGCCTAGCTTCTCGGGACCACTCATGTTCTGTCCATTATATTTTTCGGACAGTTTTGTGTGGTATTCGAAGGGAAATTCTTATTTTGAGAATCTTTTTCATGACAACAATACTCTCGGATGTTTGTCAAACGTTCGCGAGATATGGGACCGTGAACAAATTTGTTGGTGTTTTCTGGGTTTCGAACATGGACCTCACGCGCAGTAGTCCGACATGCTAACCACTGCGCCACGGCCGGCGCCCACA
The DNA here is from genome assembly GCA_945910035.1 of Brachypalpus laphriformis. Lineage (NCBI taxonomy): Eukaryota > Metazoa > Arthropoda > Insecta > Diptera > Syrphidae > Brachypalpus > Brachypalpus laphriformis. The sequence goes on from OX246756.1 coordinate 46,654,377, forward strand.
ATAATTGTTCTGTAAAAACCATCGATTGGTGCCCAATTGCGTGACCCATCGTCTCGCTGGTGTTTGAGGGTCCTCTCGGACATCTGCAGCAACAGCATCGATATTCTCCGCCGAACGGCTGCACCGGAACCGGCCTGGTTTGCTACTGTCCCCTGTTGAGGCAGTCTACTCGAGGGGAGCGGCTTAACGCCGCAGTGTTTGCCCAGTCGGTGCCATATGACCAGGACCATCGACGACGAAAATACCAAAAAGTTTTTTCACGGTCCCACCTCTCGCGAGCGTCTGACAAACATCCGAGAGTATTGTTGTCACGAAAAAACTTCTCAAATCGCCGTTCGGAGTCAGCATTAAACTGTAGATCCCTTCCATTCGTGTGAAAAATATAACGCACACAACATGAGTGGTTGCGAGAAGCTAGGCCCTGGCACTTTAAAGAGCTGTTACGCCAAATATTTGTTTTTTATTTTTATCGACGACGAAATTCGCGTCGAGCCAAAACCACCGACCGATTATTTATCAAAAACTTTTGCACAATTATTCCATGTTCTTGAAGAGTATAGCAATCTATAGTTTATCTACGTGTATTCTGCTTCTGTTTACTTCATAAGTATCAAATTCGCGATGACATAAGACGCCATTTGCAAAAATTAGAGCATCTTCCGATAGGACGATTTCGTTTGCGATACATTACAGATTCGGCATGGAAAAAAAAAATGCCCTTTGGTCTAAGGCAACCATTAGACCATTTGTAGTAGATTTGACAGACAAATCTAACTTTAAACAGCTGCCTCTTACATTCTTATTAGCCCCCACTGTACGATGACAAACACGATACTAGATAACAGATTTGTGTTCATGCATCTGTACCGGGAAGACGTGCAGCCCGTCCCGTTGTAGAGCGGGCGTGTGGATCTGCAGACAGAGTTCCATGCAAAGGATTCCGTGTGTAGCAGTGTAGTCGTGTCGTGATATAACGATAAATCACAGCGACCGGGAGAGATGCTGTCAGGAAGTTTGTTGTGCATAGAAGCATTTCTCGTTGCAACCATAATATCAGCAGTACTAGTAGCGCACAGTATACAGCAAAGCACCATGCGACCATAAATAAAACATCGGATGTACAACAGCGTTTGTTTGTGTATATACCCTCAGCATACCCTGCATAAGCATGCAATGGTGATGTCCTCCTACTCTCGCTGGCCACGAGATGCAATGTTATCGCAGTACCATGCGAAAAATAAACATCTCAGCGGTCGATATATACATTCCAGTTCTGAATCTGGGTATCTATACGTAGCCAGTGCACAGTGAGATATGAATATGCAAATGAGGACAACGCACAGCCACTCAGATAGAGATAGATACGTGTTTGATGACGACAACGAATAGGACGATGATGAAGAGAAGATGGTGATGGTAAAAGTTAGCACCTAGAGCAGGCACACATAGAGCGGAGCCAGCAAAGAGCTAATTCGTATTCCGAGGCACACGTTGCGCTTCCTAGTCGAGAGTCGGTATGATATAGGTTGGGAGTTTCTTTTTTTTTTTTTTTGTTACCCTTTGCAACCACTTCTAAGTTAGCTTTAATGATGTCCTTCCTGGCTGCTCTGATCCTAGTGGGTTTATCTGAACCGAAGTAATAACTTATGTAAGTTGAATCTGGTGAGAGCGAAGGAGCTGGAAGGAAAGGGTATCATCGCATATGTGGAATTGGTATCCTGTGACACTAATTGGATCATAATGAAGTCCAAAGTATTCCATGGGCACACACAGAGAGCGGGATAGTCCTTTTAGCTATAACCTCAATTTGTGATTTTCTGCTTAAATTCATGCAGCCATAGCGACTAATTTCATGCATCATGTGGTAACAAGGCGACACATTTGCTTTGATGAGCGAGAGGATTCGTTTTTCTATGAAATTTTACGGACACTTTTCGGTTGTCAGGCCTAGCACAAACCTGTGGCAAAACGTTAATTAGGGAATTTGGTTTCAGTTTAGATGTTTTTTTTTTTTTGAGGACTCCATTGAGTTTTGTCAAATGAAATGAGGCCGAGCAAAGAAACCGAATTTGGGTAAGTGGTAAGCCGGATTTTCATTAAAATGTTTTGAAATTCGAAGGAAGGAAGGAAGTTCGAACCAAGTGGGGTTCCTCCCTTTGAATAGAAGGAAAGATAATAAGGGTGACAGCTAGTGTGGACATTAGTCGCCTAAAAACGTGCTTCCAGTGGTACAGCTTGCATATCTGAATTCTTAAGGACGTATATAGAAGTTTAACGCAGAGAGGTGCTCAAGTTGAGCTTTTCGGAGAAAAGATGACAACCCATCTTACCTTCGGTCTTAAAGTTATCTGTAAAGAAGTGAACCAAACTAGCATCAACAGGTTCCATTCATCTCGTTCGGTCAAATTCCAGTTTCGTCGAGGTGTAGTCCGTATTTTCGTGGGTGAAGTTGAGAAGATCAAGGATCGAGGAGTGGTCAAGTGATATCTGGACCACTGCGAGGAGGTTTTTAGACGGATGGCCGCACTGGTAGCAATCTGTTTGCAAAAAAATCCAAGGGCAGCATTTGGAACAAAAGGTCCAATGCCGCAGAGGGAGTGGTTCTCAGTGCTCCACTGATGCACATGTATGCAGATCTTTGCATCTTAGCTAGTTGAGTGAGGGGACAGCCCTATCAAGAGCTGGCCGCCATACGATTACGCCATAAAGTAGTATAGGTCTGACAGCGGACACGTACAGCCAGCGAGTGATTTGAAGTTTCGTACCCCAGCTCCTGCCTATAGCCTTTTTACAGGAATAGAGACCTACATTAGCTTTCCTTACGTATTCTAGTAGATCGGCTTTCCATTTCAATTTCCTGTTGAAAATAAGACGCAAGTATTATAGTTTGCATTTTCATTGAAGGTGCGACAGGTGCCATTTATGGTAGGAGGATCTATGAGGGGAACTTCATATTTCCTCGTGAAGAGAACGAGTTCTGTTTTATGGGGGTTAACCCCCAATCCACATTTGGAGGCCGTTCTGGTGAGCTGAAAGAGACCATATTAGATGATTTCTCTGAGAGTGTCTGGGTGCTTGCCAGAGGCAACAAGAGTAGTGTCATCAGCATAGGCAATTACTGTACAACCTGACCTATCCAGTGCTCATTTCAATACGTAAAAACAGATAATCTTAGCAAGTATTCTCAACAGTTAGGTGGCTAGGGCCGATCTTGTCTCTCTTATGAAAGATAAAGATGTATACACTAACCTTATACAGGATTTCTGGGTGCTTGCAAAAAGAATATGCTTCGACAGGACCACTGGAAATCCGTTTTCACATCTTTCGTCGTAAGATAAATGCAATACCACGAGCTCCCTTTAATATATCATTTGAAAGCAATAACTTGTAGCGATTAAGGTATCCGTGAATGTTCTTTAAAACAGTAGCTTCATGGACGTAACTTACTCATACGAATATTGAGCGATTGTTCTGACATGGTGAATGACTGGAGAGAAATAGTTATCAGTAGATACAAATGCAAAAGTATGCGATTGCATGCTCAAAATAATGCTTTTCAGTGAAGAAATGCGCTCTAAAATAAGATGGAATTTATTATTCGTTTTACGAGGAACAGCAGGGTTTGAATTAAACAAACGATAAAACAAGAGATAAGGTTGCCTTTAATAGATGAATCAGCTGCCACGTAAGTGTTGGATTGATTGTAACAGTTGCAAGGGGCTTTGTTTGACGGTTAGGCGTATATAAATGTCGCAGTAGACTAATCCTCATCCGCTCTTGATAAGGTTCATGCCTCACACTCATATGTATAATGAAGACAAGTGGCATGAATAGGATCTTCTACTAAGTTTCCTTAGATATTCTAGAGGCGGCTTTTCCAGTCAATTTTTTTAAGAATAACGTTTCTTTTCCACACTGGTAGCGTTGCTCGTGTCCTAACCTAAGTCAAAAAAGTCTTTAGCTACGACAGCTGTCTATAGCAGCATTTTATTCCAGTAATCGATTATGAGTCAGAAGCGGAACCTTTGGTACCTTGTTGGCAATGTTACCACTGGTTGGTCTACAAGATTCTAGCTCTGTTCTGGATATCTGCTTACGTACTTCGAATGTATCTGTGTATCCTCAAAATGTTTGGACATCTGATATACTAGACCAATGTCTTGCATCGAATGCTATGTGTTCAATTTAGTTGACGGTATTTTGACATGGAGAGCGCCTGCACCGTTTTGCTGCAAGAGCTGTGTGCTATCTACGACAATGCATCGAAACGTAGGCCGATCGGAATGACGATGTGAATAAATCCGTTTTCTGATGTTGTGTGGTGCAGCTTATGGGTTCCGACTGAGCTTTGCTTCTTAATAAGGTCAATCAGTATCATAATTTTGTTAGGTTAGGAACATGCTCAATAGCCGCATAATAACATCTTCGTCTGGAGAGGTCTCTGTGACGGTCTCTGCGACCAAAGGCTGCCCCATAGGCGGCGTCCTCTCGCCTCTCTTATGGTCACTCGTGGTGGATGACTTATTGAACACACTTAATAGTTCAGGTTTCACAACCATAGGCTATGCAGATGATCTGGTGATCACCATTAAAGGCAAACATGAAGACAATGTGTGTCAACTCATGCATAATGCACTCCTTGTAGTCTCGGACTGGTGTGCCTAACGATTAACCCCAGCAAGGCAGTCGTTGTAGCGTTTACAAGAAGAAGAACGCTGAATATTGGCTCAGTGACTCTAAACGGCACAACCATCAATTTTTCCGATGAGGTCAAATATCTAGGAATTGTCCTGGATAAGAAGCTTAACTGGAACTCCCATATTAAGCATAAAATTGCCAAGGTGACTACTGCCTTGTGGCCCTGTCGCCGTGTGTACGGCAAGACCTGGCGCCTGTCTCCAAAGGTCATTTTCTGGTTATATACCACGGTTGTAAGACCCATTCTGACATACGCGTCCGTAGTCTGGTGGACAAAAACCAAAGAGGTCACAACCATTAATAAACTCACACAACTTCAAAGACTAACTTGCTTCGGCATCACAGGTACTATGCACACTTGTCCCACAACAGCCATTGAAGCCATAATCGGACTTACTCCGTTACATATATTTATAAAAAAAAAAGTGGCCATCCGCAGTGCAGTTCGTCTTAGAAAATCAAGTGCTAATAGTACACGGGATCACGTGGATCTTATGGAGCTATTGTCCGACTTCTCCGAGCTAGGCATGCTCAGCACGGTCTCCAACTATACGCCCAAATCACTCTACTTTGGTAGAAGGTTTGAGATTGTGATTCCAAGCCCTGATATATGGAATAATGGCGGACCGTCGCTTGATCCAAAAGGTATAGTGTGGTACACCGATGGATCAAAAATGGATTCAGGAGTTGGCGCCGGCGTGTATGGACCCAACCATAAAATTTCAAAATCACTCGGAAAGAGTCCTAGTTTTTTCCAGGCCGAGCTTTACGCTATTGAAACTTGTGCTCACATTAACCTGCACTCAGGCATCAAAGGTGCCTCTATCCATATACTCACCGATAGCCAAGCGGCGCTCAAAGCACTGATCTCCCATTTGATCAGTTCAAAATCAGTTCTAAGCTGCTTCGACAGCTTACAAAATCTGGCCCGACACAATAAAGTAAAATTGTGGTGGGTACCGGGTCATGGAGGCGTTGACGGCAATGAAACTGCAGACCTGCTAGCTAGGAAAGGCTCCTCTGAGTTGTTCACTGGACCTGAACCCTTCTGCGGGATATTCGATTCCGCCTTTAAACTTACCCTTAACATTTGGGAAAGATGCACATCTTCCACTGGAATAACTCACAAGGTCTCAGGCAGGCTAAAAGAGCTGTCCAACCCTTCCAAAGACAGGCAGTTGATATCCTAAAATATGGCAGTAATGACATGAGAAGGGTTGTGAGCTTCCTTACTGGTCACTGTCAACTTCTTTACCACCTTAACAAAATGAGAATTTCGGAGGATATCACCTGCCGCCTCTGCCTAGAAGTGGACGAAACCGCAGAACACATACTATGTGAGTGTGTAGCTCTGTGTAGTACTAGGAGAAGCTTTTTCCTTAAAGAGATCATAACTCCAATAGATCTAAGGAACTCCTCCGCAGCCGTAATTATAGCTTTCATAAGGAGAGTAGAAGTACTGCTGCCCTAAAAGTGGCCTATGGCACAATAGATCTCCTTGGTCGCAGTGCCTACACGCCATTTGGGCGTGGCCACACAACTGTTAAAAAAAAAAAATCATAATTTTGTCCACGAACTCACAGAAGTTATATTAAGTGCTATAATTGCTTTTCTTTTAGGGGTATGAATGAGCTAGTATTGGCAAATTCAACCCTGATGCGGATTGCCAAGAGGCACTCCTTCACGCATCGAGAACTCAGGACTACTTGCCTAAGTTTACTTCCAATTGCAAATCAACATCCAAATACGATGCTCCTTCCCTTTTCTCCTTCTTGAATCACGATGATATCTGCTTTCCACCATTGAAGGGCATCCTCAAATTTTCCTGTTGCGCGTGGTAAACAAAGCTGCTTAGAACTTAACGAGTAGACTTGAAGTCGTTATACTTGCTTGCTAGTTGTTCTTATCCAAAGCTAGTGGTTGCATGATTTTTACATTGTAAAGGAATTACCTTGATAGTAGAACCCCTTCATAACTACTTTTCGCGCTACGATTGGCTAATTGAAGATTCATTCATTATCATTCCTTTTCCACCCTGACTTGGCCTCAAAAGTCCTTGTAAGCTTCATCTCCGAATACGCCTTAGTCCATCTGCTACCCTGACTATAGGTGCCAGAATTAACGCCGGCGAAAAGATGTTTCCACCGCACGTCCACTTTTCGTGCGACTCTTACTAGGCTTTTGAGGCGCATTCAGCTAATGAGATCTGCAACAGATTGTTTCGGTTTAACACATGTGTTGCAGGTGTCCATGTCCAGCTTCTTCAGAATCTATACTAAATGAAGTCCTGGTCTTTTCGAAAGTCTACTATAGTCGAATAGGACTTTTTGAGCCCTGTTGCCTCACAAGACTCTGTAGCGAGTCGACACTACAGTTCACCACGGTAGACAAACCGTGCATAAGCGCAAAAACTTTATTATCTTTCACAAAAGCTTAGAATATTTGCGTTGGATTTACTCATACCTCCGTTCAACTTTAAATGTACCTTTGTATGAATTGCAATAGCGCGCATTGCCTTTGTGGAATAGTCGTCCACAGTCCTTCCAAAGTAATCTAAACTCATCCAAGCTTCAGAGCTATAATTAGGTGTAGATTCCACTACCAAAGTATCCGAAGCAAGTTCCAAGAAAGTGCCTGTAGTGGATAAACTGCAGGGACCACTCGTCAGCTTCAAGCTGTCCACCACAAAAGCTGCCTGACTCTTGGTGGTGGAAAAGAATTGTATTTAGAGTTTTCGCCCTCATTATCCACTTTTACTAGTAATAACAGTTCAGATTCTAGGGTATTGCCCACTGTAGCCTATTCAGCTATTAAGACAGATCCAAAATGGTGTCTTAAAGAGAACCAAGTTCTTCGCTGCTAAATAAATTCAACAAACGACACCAGTGCTACAGATTTTGGCAAAATCCATTGTTGAAGGAATTTGGATGACTCATCGGTATGTACTCCCACATGTGACTCACATTCTTCTTCCCCTGTCTACTCGTCTACGCCAAAAAAATACCAAACCAAGCTAAACCATCTTCCAAATGACCCTTTTCATGTTCCACAATGAAAATAATCCCGCAATTCAACTTGATGTCCTCCTCGAATTTAATAGGATTCAACCAAAAATGCGGACTTACGATCCGCACAGACACACATACAGCCAGTCACCCCTTTTAAATTTTTTTTATACATTTCTGCTGACAATCCATCATTAGCAGAGAGAACACAGTCATTCAGCCAGTTAACTCCTTCCTCGTTTCGTCCTTTCATCTAATGGAGAAACGAACAATGTCGGTGTTGGCGGATGATAAAATGCTGCTAACTCAGATTTAAGGCATTCCACGCTCCCCACGATATGGCTTCGGTTCGGTATATACCATCATCTCATCATCCATCTAGCAGCTATGGAACACTAAAGAGAGACGTTGTTCCTTTCTCGCTGAGAATCACATAAATCAATTCCGGCGTCCATGTCACTATGCCAGGAAGAAGGAAGGAAAGTTTTTTTTTCTTTTTGCCCCAACAATACCTAGAAATAGGGAAGAACAGTTCAACTCATGGATTTACATTGCGCCCGGAGAACAAATGACTATGAGGTTGAGGTTATGTGTGGAATGGGGGTGGTGGAGTGTTGACCCTACAATCCATTTGAATTTTTTTTACATTTATTCGTTGATAAGCGTAGAATTGACAGAGAAAAGTTGGCAGCAGATTTCAAGAAGGTGTAGTGGCAACCCGGTGATGCTAGAATTGCAATTTTTCGGTCAACAGGAAAGCTTGGAAGTTTTTCCAAATACTCAACTTTGTGCCAAGTTTGCTGGGGGCTAGCACTATCTCAAGGAGGATGTACCTGAAGTACGGATAAGAAGTGACGAAAGGAAGACGTGTATCTCTAAGGATTGCGCAAACTTTTTTGAAAAGCTCTAAAAACTCTCAAAAGGTTGAGAATGATTTTTCATGTTTTCCAGGGAAGTTTACACAAATTCGGAAACTTCCGTTTAATGATGGACCAGGGTGGAATGGACAGAAATATTTAAATCAAAGCACAGACATATTTCTTTTTATGAATCGAAGTGCCTACTCTAGTAGGTGTGACACTTGTAGTGAAAACAAGCGTGATAAGGACGTATGTAACTTCATTTTACGAAAGGGGAGAAATTTTTGAAAATATCACGCTTGTTAAACATCAAAGCGAACTTAAACTGAGAAGAAGAATTAGCAAAGCTTATGTTAACCTAAGGAGGTGGTGGTGATCCTACTGTAGTTTAGAAGTTGAACTAATAGAAAATGAGTACATCTCGCAGAGATGGCTGCTTGTGGAGCACCTCTTTGTAGCTACAAATCGTAGTGAAATCATTTAAAAAAAGGAGTAAAATTATTTGATGATATTTATAGGATACAGGGATTTCATTGGTGCATACTAAAGTGTTGCATTGTTCAAAACCTAACTAGCGTCCTCACCAAATGTTTTGAACTGACGTGCCCAGCGCAAGAAATCCCTGCAGAACACCGGTTCCCTGGTGGAGCCTAGAACTGCAACGACTTAGGAAAGAAACCCGAAACAGGTCACTCAAGACTAATTAAGAGAACGGGATCTTTCTAGATCGAAGCAGAAAGACTAGTTAATTCGGTTATCGAAAAGTGCTTCGTGTAGAGATTTTTGTGAGAAGATCGAGACACTCGGTGAAACCAGCAGGTTGGCTAAAGTCCTCAAAATGGGCAAACCGACCAAACCGGATTCACTCAGACAGTCTGATGGCAAGTGCACTGAGATGAAAGCGGAAACTCTTCTGCTGGGGACTCACTTTCCAGGCAATCAGATAACCACTAGGTTGCAGCTTGACCCGCTTGCCCAGGCAGAGCTTGGTCTAAGTCAGTTAGTATATTGCATCAGCTGTGGTAACAGTTGAAGCCATCAAATATGCTGTGGGATCTTTTGATGGTTTCAAAAAGCCTGGCACCGATGGAAATGATCCAACTATGCTGTAACAGGGTATAGACCAGCTGCTGCCAACTCTAAGAAAAAATGTTCACCACTGGCTTGGCGCTGACATGTATTCCTACACCTTGGCGGACAGTAAGAGTAGCTTACATACCGAAAATTGGTAAGGAGGACTATGTGCTCCCCAAGAGTTTCAGTCCCATAAGTCTGACCTCCTTCTTACTGAAAAGTATGGAGAGACTGGTGGAATTTCACTTACGCAAAATTGCTTTAAAGCCGCATCCACTACCGGAAATGCAGCATGCTTATCAGCGTGGGAAATCTTGCGAGGATGCACTTCAAAATTTAGTGGCCAGAATCAAATACGCCCTTGATAGGATAGAATACGCTATAGAAATTTTCATCGACATTGAGGGGCCTTTTGACAAAGCTACATTTTACAGCATGTGCGACTCGGGCAGACAACATGGGGTAGATGAAACATAAGTGTTGTGGATTAAAGCAATGCTAGTGAATAGAACTTTGGTAATGGATGCGGATTGTGACCGATATGCTATGACAGGGGTAAACAGGCGCTATCCGCAAGGTGGGTTTTTGTCCCCACTACTACGGTGCATAGTGGTCGACTCTCAGTTGAACACTCTAAATAGTTCTAACGTCTATGCTCAGGTATATGCGGATGATGTTGCTGTACTTTCTGTCGGGCGTTGGTTTGTGCTAACGCGCAGGCGGCGCTGGACATGATCGATGAATAGTACGCTAAGAGTCAGCTTTTGGTAAATGCTCTTAAAACTGAGATTGTTCTCTTCACGAAAAGAAGGATTCTGACCGGTCTGACTCAACCAGTGTTTAAACGCGTTAATATCCACATTTCTAATGAAGCCAAATATCTACGAGTAGTTCTAGTTAAGAAACTTCATTGGCGTAAGCGAGTTTTTGAGTCGAAAACACCCAAGGCGGTCTCAGTTTTCTGGCAGTGTAAGGGTGCTTTTGGCAAGACATGGAGCTTATCACCAAATTAGATTCTCTGGATCTATACGGCTATGATAAGACTACTCGTCGCATATGCGTCGGTTGTTTGGTGGAAGGGGCTCTCGCGTAAATATTTGGTTGCCTTTTGCCAAAGAACGACTTGTCTCGACTGCACGGGAGCTCTGTTCTAGATGCTTTGCTGAACTTACATCCTCTTGGTACTTATACCATGGGTTGCACTATCAAAGTCAATTTTCCACCGACTACTCGTAAATTGCTGACAGGTTATCAATGAATTTAAAAACGAGCTCATTAATTAAACTGCATGATCGGGATAGTCGAAGCTGTACATAGTTGGCATATAAATAAGAAGAGATATGAATGCAAACAGATGCTTGATCATTAATGAACATGCAGAATAAGAACGGTCCTAAATTCGAGCTATAAAAGATCCGAAGTGCTCTAACTACGGAGGTATACGTCTTCTCAACATCGCATATAAAACCCTGACTGCCTGACTGGCCTGACTTTAAACAAATTGCTACTGCAAAAATGTTCACTCAAATTAATTACCCTTAGGACAATATACTCGTAAGTAAAAAGCGAAGAAGCAAAGAACTTCTTTTCTCGCTTTTTTTCTTCAATTTCTTTTTCTTGGATTAGCCCAAGCTTTTGACTTCTTCTTCTTCATCTTCCTTTTATCGGCGAGATTATAATCCGAAAATAAGGTACCATAACCCTCCCACTTTACCCCATTTCTACTGATCCGTCTGTGGGGTTCGCCTATTTGACTTCAGAAAATATCGGCAGGCCTGTTGATTTTGGATCACTCGTGTCAACATCTAGAACAGACACACACACACCCATAACCCATAGATACACATACACACATCCGGACTCACACTCACACATATCCACACATACGAGTGATACTTATAGGCGAGAAGACATTCGATCATAGTACGCCGTCGTGACCGGAACATAAATTCGCCGTCCTTACTTATATATTCGTTGTTAATACATTATATACTCTTTTCCCTTAATAAAACGCTTTGTTTTAAATCAAAGGAACTCTTTTCATAATATCCTGACACTCGGTTACTGAGGCCAATGAAATGCCGATGTCGTCGCATTTGTGTGATCCAGGCGTTTATAGGCCTGCCTTTCTTACATCGCGATGTCTTTGGAACGTGCATTGATATTGCGTTTTTAACAGGGTTCAAATGATCACTTCTTTGAACGTGGCAATACCAGCTATGTCGGTCGCGCTCTATTTTTTGTACGATGGTTTCCTTGATGTGAAGGCTTCCACGGATCTTCGAACTTTTTATTCGATCAAGCTTTGTCACTCCTGCTGTCATGCGAAGCATCTTCATCTCAGCTGCCGTTAAGTTGCTCTCATACGTTTTTTGTACATCGTCCAACATTGTGAATCGTATGTGAGCGCTGGACGCACAGCTGCGGTGTAGAGCCTTCCCTTCAACTTAGGTGGCATTTTTCTGTCATAGAAGATAGTGGAATTTTCTCGCCACTTCATCCACCCTACGCTTTCGCGATGATTGATGTCGGCATGACAAGTTGCTTTGCTATATTGACCATAGATCCCAGATATTTGAACTTTGGAATATTTGAATAAATATTTGAAATATTTGGCGCAACAGCTCTTTTAAAGTGCCAGGGCCTAGCTTCTCGCAACCACTCATGTTGTGTGCGTTATATTTTTCACACGAATGGAAGGGACCTACAGTTTAATGCCAAATCCGAACGGCGATTTGAGAAGCTTTTTCGTGACAACAATACACACTAACCACTTACGCCACGGCGCTTGGGAAGCACTGTTCCATTCAAATAAATGTCTGGAATAGGCCTGAGTGGATCAGAGAACGGGCAGCACAAGTACTCTGTCTTTTTTGAACTAATGCGATACCCATTTCCCTTCAGAGCGTCCACCCACACATCAAGTGCTCGTTGCAGGGATGTAGGATCCTCACTTATGATAGCTCCATCGTCAGCAAAGAATAACTGATGTACCTTTTGGTCAAGCAAGAGCTCAAGCTTTTGACTTATAAATGAATAAATAAATATTTGGCGCAACAGCTCTTTAAGTGCCAGAGCCCAGCTTTTCGCAACCACTCATATTGTGTGGGTTTTTTTTCACACGAATGGAAGGGACCTACAGTTTAGTGCCGTATCCGAAGGGCAATAGGTATGTTTTGAGAAGCTTTCTCGAGACAACAATGCTCTCTGATAGTTGTCAGACGTTCGCGTGAAAAAAAACTTTTTGGTGTTCTCTGGAATTCGAACTTGGAACCTCACGCGCAGTGGTCCGACACCTGTGCAGGATGAAGATAGAGAACTCTCACTGCTTCATCAAAGTCGGAAAAAACACCACCGAACCATTTGATGTCAGGAAAGGTTTCAGACGAGGTGACGCGCTATCATGCGATCTATTTAACATAATACTTGAAAGAATTGTACGGAACTCAGAAGACAACAGCGGAGGTACAATCATTTACAAGTCTCGCTTACGCCGATAACATTGACATAGTCGGAAAAACTCAGCAGGCCGTCAATCGGGCGTTTGCGAGTATTGAGATCGAGGCAGCAAAGACGGGTTTAGCGGTCACAGAAAGCAAACCAAAATAAGTGCGGTCTACAAAAAGGGGCACCCAACATCGGCATTTTGGACAGAAGGCCACAATAGACAGATATCATTTTGAGGTAGTGAAAGACTCTGTCCACCTAGGCTCTATTGTGAGCTTCGCAAATGACACCAGTGGGAAGATCAAACGAGAATTCCTCTCGCCAATCGCAGCAATTTAGTTACAAAGCCATATCTTGAACTACTAAGGTAACTCTTTAATCATCCCAGTCCTGGTGTACGGCGCAAAAGCATGACAAACCCGGATGAGGATGCCCTTGATTATTTTGAGAGAAAAGTTCTTAGAGCGATCTTTGGTCCCGTCTGCATAGACGGTGAGTGGAGGAGAAGGTCTACACAAAGACAACGAATTAGCCAGAAGAGTTCACATACAGCGACTAAGATGGCTGAATCATGTAGAGCGGTTGGAGCCCAATATTCCAGCCCGAAAAACCTTCGAATCCACCCCGGATGGACGACTTCGCGGCAGGTAGAGGGGGACCTCAACCAACTTGGCGTACGCAACTGGAGGCAGCTGGTTTATAACCAGGCTGACTGCAGAGGTTTGTTGGTTGGAGGCCAGGTCCACCCCGGACTGTAGCGCCACCTACGTAAGTAAGGAAGATTCAAGCCTTGAGGTACTCCTTGTGGAAGTGAATTCAACTTATTGTCTACTACAACTCCTTGAAACCTATTGGAGAGAAAATACTTCCAAAGTTAAAATATCTGTTTAATTTTCAGTACGTGATCTGGTGCTTAACCCTATCAGAGACCTTCGAAAAAGCCTTCGTATCGGTCCTAAATGAAAAGTTTTAAGTGAATTAATATTGATTGTTGTGTTTATTTTTTTCTTATGTCGTTCTTTCTTCTACGAAGTTGAGGATCCTCTTTTAAATTTTTTTTCATAAATATCATTGTAATAAAGAATTAAAATGTATGACTCTAGTGGTGTAGGTTTTTAGTTAATGCAATTTGCAACTCCTTTGTCAAGGACAGTGCGTCGATTGAGTTTAACAGTCAATGGATTTTATAGACACACTTCTTTAGCTTTTTCGATAACTTCCTCTAGCTTATTCGTAGTAAGCACTAAACGACGTATTGATTACAAACAGAAAAAATCGTATAAGTTTTGCACTCATGTATTTATTCATTCCCTCATACACTCATGTATTTACCTAGACTAATGTATCCTTTCTTATTTTATTTTCAGATCAACTTTGCATTTTGAATCTAATAAACTAAACAACCAGGTACATTTCTACTTAATATGTAAATAATATTTTTTTATATAAGTAACGTGCCTATTTGTTTGATCGATCGTTTGCCCGATCCACAAGAAAGGAGACCCCCTTAACTGCACCAATTATAGAGGCATCTGTCTCCTCAACATCGCATACATGATCTTTTCTGTGATATTGTATGAACGCCTGAAACCTTTTATCAACAGCCTGATTGGACCCTATCAGTATGGTTTCAGACCACCATCGATTAAATCTTCACACTTCGGCAGATCCTGAAGAAAACCCAAGAAGTTCGAATCGACACTCATCATCTCTTTATCGATTTTAAAGCCGCCTATGACAGCATCTATAGAGAAGAGCTATATAGAACCATGTCTAGTTTTGACATCCCTGCCAAACGTATTCGTCTGTGCAGGGTGACGATGAAGAACGCTCGCTGCTCCTTTGATGTCAAAAAGGATTTTAAACAAGGTGACGCGCTGTCATGTGACTTCTTTAATGTTGTACTTCAACGGATTATGCGGAACTCACAAGCCAACACCGGAGGCACAATCTATTTTAAAATCCGTACAACTGCTTGCATACGCCGACGATATTGGAAGACATAATTGGAAGAACTGAGCGGGTTGTCACCGGCGCACTTGCAAGCACTGAAGCAGGAGCGGCCAAAATGGGTTTAGATATAAACGAGGGCAAAACCAAGTATATGCTGTCAACAAGAAGGGACAATCAACACCGACGGATTCGACAGAACGTCACCGTGGGCAGCTATAACTTCGAGGTAGTAAGGGACTTTGTCTACCTCAGCTCTGCTATAAACTCGAGAAATAACATCAGCGCAGAAATCAAGCGAAGAATAACTCTTGCCAATCGCTGTTTTTTTGGGCTTATAAGGCAATTCAACAGTAAAGCCCTATCTCGAACAACTAAGGAGACTCTATATAAGACCTTGATCATCCCAGTCCTGCTTTACGGCACTGAAACATGGACTTTATTGAAAGCGGATGAAAATATTCTTGGTCGCTTCGAGAGAGAAATTCTTTGTAAGATACTCGGCCCCATTTGCGTTGACAGGTTTAGGAGGAGAAGATTCAATCGCGAACTATACGAGCTGTATAGCTACATCGACTTAGTCAAAAAACTGCGTATTGGACGTTTGAGATGACTAGGACATGTAGAGCGAACGGACACCAACGCTCCGGCCCGCAGAGTCTTCGAATCTAACCCGGAGGTACGACGCAGTAGAGGGAATCTTCGCCGTAAGTGGCGGGCACAAGTTCAAGGGGACCTCAACCAACTTGGAGTGCGGAACTGGAGGCAATTAGCCAAAGACCGAGCTAAATGGAGAGGCTTGTTGGTTGAGGCCCAGGTTCACCCCGAACTGTGGCGCCACCTAAGTAAGTAAGTAAGACTTTTAGCTTATCGGAAAAAATGCATTTGCCGATGAAAGGAAAGCGTTTGTTGACGTAGAAGCCATCCAAGAAGCTTGTACCGACATCCTGAAGGACACCGCGGCCGACGATCTAAAACACTCATTCGACATGCTTTTACAACGTGTAAATCGCTGTATTGAGTCGGAAGGGGACTATTTTGAATAAAATAAATAGGTTTTGCCAAAATAACTTTTTGTTGTTCTCATTTTTAAAAAGTGCTGTTTACTTTGGAATGCACCTTGATATAAGACGAGGTGGAGGTAATGATTTTTTTTAACTGTTGGTGGCAGAAAGTTTTTCATAGTTTTCCAGTAGCCTTTAATCTTAATTAACATACTACCATAAGCAGGTTTTTTTTTTTAAATTTTTCGAATTGATGCATTCGTAAACCAAAATATCAAGAATTTTCACCACTGTTCTGGCGCTGGCATATATTCCTACACCTTGGTGGACAGTCAGAGTAGCTTTCATACCGAAAATTGGTAAGGAAGACTATTCGCTCCCCAAGAGTTTCAGGCCTATAAGTTTGACATACTTCTTACTGAAAAGTATGGAGAGACTGGTGGAATTTCACGTGCGCAAAGTTGCTTTGAAACTGCATCCACTATCGGAGATGCAGCATGCTTATCAGCGTGGGAAATCCTGTGAGACCGCACTTCAAAATCTAGTAGCCAGAATTGAATGCGCCCTTGATAGGAGAGAATACGCGATGGGTATCTTCATCGACATTGAGGGTGCTTTTGACTGCATGTGCGACTCTGCCAGACAACACGGGGTGGATGAAACATTAGTGTTGTGGATTAAAGCAATGCTAATGAATAGAACTTTGGTAGTGGATGCGAATTGTGGCCAATATATTATGACAGGGGTAAACAGGGGCTGTCCGCAAGGTGGCGTTCTGTCTCCATTGTTATGGTGCATGGTGGTCGACTCTCTGTTGAACACCCTAAATAGTTCTAACGGATGATGTCGCCGTACTTTCTGTCGGGCCATGCCTGGCGACGGGCTGTGCTAACGCGCAGGCGGCGCTGGACATGATCGATGAATGGTGTACTAGGAGTGGGCTTTCGGTGAATCCTCTTAAGACTGAGGTTGTTCTTTTTACGAGAAGGAGGATTTTGACCGGTCTAACTCAGCCAGTGCTTAAAGGCGTCACCATTCGCATTTCCAATGAAGCCAAATATCTGGGAGTGATTTTAGATAAGAAACTTCATTGGTCTAAACACGTCGAGTCGAAAACATCCAAGGCGCTCTCAGTCTTCTGGCAATGTAAGGGTGCTTTTGGCAAGACTTAGGGCTTATCACCGAACAAGGTTCTCTGGATCTATACGGCTATGATAAGACCATTCCTCGCATATGCGTCGGTTGTTTGGTGGAAGGCGCTCTCGCGTAAATATGTGGTGGCTTTTTGCACGAAACTCCAAAGAACGGCTTGTCTGGGCTGCTCGGGAGCTTTCCCGAGTACGCCTGGCTGTGCTCTAGATGCTTTGCTGAACTTACCTCCCATTGATACTTATATCATGGGTTGCACTATCAAAGCCATCCATCGTCTTAGGCGGGGCGGTTGTTGGTATACTCCACACTGGAACTTTGATGAACTTGCGCGACACTTATCTTACGACTCATGTCTTATGGATATGCCGTCTGATGCAATGACACCAGAACTCCAGCTGATGCGCAAATTCAGAGTCGACTTTCCTTGTGTCCAGGATTGGATTCGGTGAGAGTCTGAGCCGGGAATGGAATGTAGTCGTATTTTCACGGATGGTTCCAAAACCAGTCAAGGGTCTGGCGCTGGGGTCTTCGTGGAAGTCGACAACATTAGACTTCACTTCTCGTTAGGCAAATATACGTCTGTTTTCCAAGCGGAAACTTATGCAATCCTAATGGCCATGAACTATGTTGTGAAGAACAGGTGGAAGGGACGTAGCATTTGTGTCTGTAGTGACAATCAGGCTGCGCTTAAGGCCTTGCTTAACCCTTTAACCACTTCCAAAATAGTTCGTGAAACCAAAAACCCTTTGAACTCGGTCGCAAGGCTGAATTCTCTGTCTCTTATCTGGTTCCCAGGTCACATTGGGATCTTGGGGAACGAGGTCTCTGATGAGATTGCTAGACAAGGCTCAGAGGAGAGTTTCTCAGGTCCCGAATCCGCGTTGGGTCTCCCAGCGTCCTCGGTTAGGGCTTCCATTGACAATTGGGTCTCTCACTAGTACAATTGTGTGTGGCATGACTCTCCAGGATGCAGGATGATTAAACGCATGCTCCCGGACGTCTGTAAGAAATCAGCGGCATTCTTGATGTCTCTCAGCAGAAAAGACTGTAGATAGCTTATTGGCATCTTGACAGGCCACTTCGCTTTTGCCAAGCACCTTAACGTGTTAGGCTTGAGTGACACTACAATCTGCGACGCTTGTGGAGAGAGCGACGACACCGCGGAACATTATCTCTGTGAGTGTCCGGCCTTAGCTCGTATCAGGTGGCAGATCTTCGGTGCGGATGTGGTGAGTGCTGGTACTGTAAGCTCCTCATCATCGAAGTGCTTGCTTGGCTTTCTTGGAAAGTCAAGGTAATTCCAATAAAATGGGTAAATCAGGGTTTGCTCTCTGGCAGAGCAATGGACCAGTTGTGTCTGAGTGCTCCAGTCGAGTGTTTCCTATCCCGACAAAAAAAAAAAAACCCAAATATGATCCAAAATATGTTTGATTGAGAACATATTATATTTTTTGGAAATTTCAGGTCAAACGGCCAAAAAGTTACGAGGGCGTGACACAGATCCGGTTTTACTTTACATGTTTTTTCACTACGATTCCAAAAAAAAAAAACTAGTAGCAAACAAAACAGCATTCCACATGCCACTTAGAGGAAACTATACCAAACTGCGCAGCCCAATAAAAGGGTGATAAAGTAAAAAAATGTTATTATTTTCTTCAAAAACGTTTGCTATTTTATTTACTGTCTTGCACTTAGCGTCAAGTCTAATATCCCATAAAAGAAAGCTCTCGCATCATTCCTCCTTTCCTAAATTGCCTTCTAGAATAGGTTCTCAGAATACCACACAACCACATCTACGAGTATAATCACCCAAATGAAGCACGTGTCTCTTTTAAAAACACTGTCATGGGAACATGGCTGTTCATCTTGCAGCAATAATTTCTCTCTATTATCTTTCGTCGAGCTCTCCTTGTTTGGATCTCCCCTTTTGTGTGCTCATTCTTCAGCTCCCCATCGAGTACAATATACCAGAAACAGATGACGACCATAAGAAAATACGATGATAACAATCATTGTTCTTACCAAACCACATCCCAGCCAGCCGCCAGATCCCCGTTCCCAATATGTCTGCCGACTCACAGCATCCTTAGCTATACTTCTCCTAAGCACCCTCATTATTTTGCATCCTTAAGCTAGAACATAGATTCCAATCGATTTGGATAAATTACCCAAATCAATCCAAATAAAATCGGCTTGGAGTTTGGCTCCCCCTACTGGTAAAAACTATTGCCGCTATCACCACCACCGACGAACTGTGTCATTTAACAAAGGACTCTGCTACATAGACACAAAATCTTTGTACATACTTGTATCTCAGAGATAGTTGAGTTGAATGTTGAATTCCTTGTCTTGGTGCTGTATGAGCTCATAGAGAGAGGAAAGAAAATGAAGACACGAACCCCCACCTAGGCATTGGTGAAGGTTATATGTTATGTATACGTGTAGGTGTGTGTTGCTGAATACTTAACATATAAGGATTCAATTCCATGTTCCACCTTCGACTGGGATCTGCAAGTAGAAACGAACGAACGCGTGTAATGTCGTTGACATGATAGTTTTTCATAGAATCCCTGTCATTTGTTGTTGGGTCCTGCCATTGCTCTTCTGATGCGACTGAGTCCCTTACGTACTCACTTTTATAATCCTGTTGAAAAGTTGCTCGTTAGAGAGGCAAGGATTTGTTTTTTTTTTTTTCTTTTTATCTTCTTGTAGTTGTCTCCTCTTTAAGTTTGGAAGCAAATTGTTATCGCGTCGTTCCTCAAGAGAGACACTGTGCGAAGATATTTTTATATTGCGCGCATACCACGTTGAGTTGTCATCACAGGTTGTGGAGGACTCCTCCTGCCTGCCTGCAGTTGTGTGTCATAATCTTTTCCAAAGCAAGATGCTATAAGTAAATGTTACATTCTCCGTCGTCGTTACTTTGCAAATCCTTGTACGACGACTTGGGGGATAACGTCAGGGGTCGTAAAAGCCTAAAGGCACAAGAAGTTTGTTGGAGCAACAAACTTATAGAATGCATTGACGCAGAGAGATAAGACAGATAGCATGGATCACACAGGACTATATGTTGTAACACGGATGAGTGTAGCTACAAGAACAACCAGGAGTAACAACTAACAACTTGTTACCGAGTTGATTTGGCTTATTGAAGAGAAATTGTATGGCGCCGCGCCGAGGATAACGACATTGATGGAGGATTTTACTGTTAAACCAGGCAGTTCAGCAGCTCTCAAGTACATACATGTGAAGGATGAATGGGAATTGTTTTACATACTCGGAGGAGCACAGAGCCTAGAGAAAGACGATAAAAAAAAGGGAACGATAAATGTAATTACTTTGGCAGTGTCGTCGTGTATGTGTGTAGAAAGTTTAAATTCGCAATCCCGAAGATACATTGTTCTATTACAGTACAATAGCAGCACAATGACATATGAATAGATGTGGTGTTAAACAATAGATGGCGTTAATTGTGAAATAGTTTTGCTTGGCTCAAGTTCCTCAAGTTGACGCTTTGGAATTGTATTGTTTTGTAAATTTATGTAAAGGGGAAGATTTATGCGTTGTAATTCGAAGAAATAACTTTTTAGCGAGAGATTTACAGAGCTGGAGAATACAATGCATTTAGTAACGTAAATCAGAGAAGAATTTCTATTATATGAAAGGCTCTGTTAAAAATAATTGTATTTCGACGTATTTTCTGTGAACATTTCAATGAAGTTGTGAAAGGATCCGCATTTTGTGACGCTAGAGGGGTGGGCATTCTGATCGAAGATGTTAGGCCACTCTTGATAAAGGTCTAGCCTAAATTGTTCTCTTAGAGTAATTAGTTCTACTAAAAATGTGTGTGGTTGTATCTATGTATGATGAAGATTGCCTTAGTCGAAATGTAGAAAGGTATTAATAACAAGTCAGTTCCAAGAAATCATTCCTAGACCACACATCCTTTCATGTAAAAATACTTCGGTTCTCATATTTCTTTTCCTTTTTCTATATTGTGTCCCATTTCGTATTCAGTCTTACGACTTTCGTCATTTATTTGTTAACTTGGGAAGTATATAACATTTCCATTGCTCGTTCACCAAGTCAAAGCGCCAATCAATTGCAAAGACTGATTCACATTTCAATTCATTCTGAAGCAATGTCAAAGCTGCAAAGTGCATGCAGAGTGCTTTCATAAATTCCCAATTAACTCACGCCCACCTACATGTAACCATACTGCCTGACAGCATCAAACCCACTTTACAAATTATTAATAAACCCCTCCTTCGAATCCATGACAACCGCTCTCCCTTACATTCTATTCATTTCGACAACCTGTCCGTAACGAGGGTGAAATCGAAATAAACTGAAAACTCACTTCCAGCACCCCAATCCACCCACCATAGGACTGGTCTGGAACAATAAATCACAAGAAAATCTTCTGTCTGCAACCTAATTTCCAGTCCCAAGTCTCATTTGTTGCCCCAGCTCTTGTACCTCCCAGTTGGTTGGTTGGTTTTCTAGGCCATCCTTTAATTATTATCGACCACCACACAATATCCTTTGTCATCTATCCAAATACAAATCCTTACAAATGGCATTGCCCACTCGACCAGTCCGGTTTTCTACGATGGTACATTGTGCCACTAACAAACCATGGAAGTGGACATCACAAGAACTGGCACTTCTCTTTTTCTCATTCTACTTCCACCCCAGCGAACAATTTGCAAGCCGCCTGTCCGCCATCCTTCCTTACAGGCTCATAGTCCATCCGTATTACACCATAAGGAATAGAAGCAGTAAAAAGGATGTTCCGACGATGTAACATGACTCCGGTATAAACGTGTAATTAAAGTTAATTGTGTTGCATTATTAATGGCTCACAGGCCGAGAAGATTCGAAAGAATGGTCACACAAAGGCACAAAGCCTCCAATGCTTCACTATGTATGTGTATGTGTCCTGTATCTGCACGGGAGGATGGACGAGAGAGGACCTTTTGTTTTTGTGCTGCAGTGCATGTTAGTTGAACATCCAAGAACCATTTTATGCTGCTTCCCTAAGGCATTGTGTTTCACACAGGGCTGGGAGCCCGTTTCTTGGTATGTACGGTCCTGATTTTCCTTGCCAGCCAAGCAAGTCCTTAGGTTATAATTTAATGCCGATGTTTTATTTTTCACTGTGGAATGATAGTTAAGTGCTTCGACATAATGGAACATGCACGCGGAAGTATGGCGGCGTGGATTCAAATGGAGCAGTCGGTCGAACCTGGAGTGTATGGAAAGGCTTTCGTTGTGACGTGTTGAGATGGTAAATCTGTTTTAAGTGGAACGGCAAAAGATGTAAAATAAATTGCTGGTAAATGTTTGGGTTTGGATGGAGATTTGAAGATAACTGTGGAACAGTTTAGGTATTCAGTAGAAGATTTGGCTTTGGTCAGGTAGTGCGGCTTGTAGGTCTATTAACAAATTCCTGATGTGCCTCGTTTCAGAACACAAATAAACCCCTTTCATCTTGCTCTGTATGGTGAGAACTCCTGATGGCTGAGAGCAGAACGTGGGTTACAGTATTATACAATGCGAGGAAATCCTTTATAAAGAAGTGTGAGTGTTGTTTGAATTGTTATATGGGTGAACTTCTAAAGCCTTTTGTGGTCGTTCCTTGATAGATACTACAACAATTTGCTTGTATTAGAAGTCGCAAATTGATTCGCACGGTCTCGTCTGGCAAATGAGTGGTTAACTCCGAATCTTGCCTATGTTGAATCATGTTTTTATTGCTCATACCAATTAGAAGAGTAACAGTGAAGATCTTGCTGTGTTCTATGGATGTCTAGTTGGTCGAAAGAAGTTCTCATTTAAGATTCTGCACTCACTTGAGGCAACCCTTTACAGATTATGGCAGCCCATAAATTAGCTTCAAAAGGCCATCACCAACATGCCAAGGAAACACGGTTTTGGACTGATGCAGCTAAGGAAGTGATAAATGAGAAGAAAGCGGCTTTTAAAGCTTGGTCAAAGTGCCCCTCTAATAATAGAGACCAAAATGCTCGCCTCGAAGTGGAATACAGATGTTGCAAGAAAAAGCGAAGAAGATGTGCGCCTAGCTTCAAGTAGAGAGTACGGAGGGCCTGTATCGGGAGCTGGAGAAAATATCTTCCCCGGTTGCTGATGCATACCAGGCTATCCAGGAGCTGCAACGACACAATATGAACAGGAGCGCAATCATCTTCAAAATATCCGCACAAAGGAGGAGGAATGTTTAGGAGATTCGTTCGCCAAAATTCATTAACAATGCTCATGGCCAGCTTCTTGTGGATGACGAGAAAATTGTGCAGAGATGGCGACAGTATTGTGAAGAACTTTTGAATGAACAATTTCCCCGGTTATACTTTTCCACAGCCACCCCTAACTCTGAAGAAATACCCGACATTACAGTCGAAGAATTTAGTCAGGCAATCAAATACTCAAAAAAACGAAAAGCGGTTGGGCCAGACGAGATGCCCTCTGAGTTCTGGGAAAAGATGGGAGACATTGGGTTCAGATGGCTCAGAATTCTCATCTCCAAATTTCTGAGAGGTGATCCAATACCGAATCAATGGAGGGAAAGTTATCTTCTCCCTGTATACAAAGGGATGGGTGATACCCGAAACTGTGATACCTACCGATCAATAAAGCTGATGTCACACACTATAAAGATCGTTGAGCGGGTATTAGGGGGCCGACTGCGAAAAATAATACGGCTATCTGATGATCAGTGCGGGTTTATCTCGTGTAAATCAACCACAGATGCAATTCAAAGTATAAGAATCATAATGGAAAAACGTCGTGATTCATTAAAGGATTTGCATATTGTATTGGTTGACTTTGAAAAGGCGTTCGACAGACAACCACGAGATCTGATATGGGTGGCGCTAAGACATCAAGGCGTTCCAGAAACCTATGTACAGATGATCATAGACATGTACGAAAGAGCAAAGACAGGAGTAAGATGCCCCGCTGGAGTAACCAAAGAGTTCCCAATGAAAGTCAGGGTGCACCAGGGAAGCGTTTTAAGTCCTTTGCTCTTTATTACAGTCCTTGATTATCTGCTTGAAGGTAAAGTGACGGACCCCAAGGTACATCAGTTATTCTTTGCTGATGATGGAGCCATCAAAAGTGAGGATCCTACATCCCTGCAACGAGCACTTGATGTGTGGGTGGACGTTTTGGAGGGAAATGGGTATCGCATTAGTTCAAAAAAGACAGAGTACTTGTGCTGCCCATTCTCTGATCCATTCAGGCCTATTCCAGACATTTATTTGAATGGAACAGTGCTTCCCAAGTGCGAAAAGTTCAAATATCTGAGATCTATGATCAATAGCAAAGCAACCTGTGATGACGACATCAATTATCGCGTAAGTGTAGGGTGGATGAAGTTCCGAGAAAACTCCGCTATCTTCTGTGACAGAAAAATACCCGCTAAGTTGAAAGGAAGGCTCTACACCGCAGTTGTGCGTCCAGCGCTCACATACGGACGATGTACAAAAAGTATGAAAGTAAATTAACGGCAGCTGAGATGAAGATGCTTTGCATGACAGCAGGAGTGACAAAGCTTGATCGAATAAGAAGTTCGAAGATCCATGGAAGCATTGATGTCAAGGAAACCATCTTACGAAAGATAGAGCACGACCGGCTCAGCTGGTTTTGCCACGTTCCAAGAAAACATCATTTGAATTCTGCTAAAAAGGCAATATCAATAAACGATCCAAAGACATCGCGAGGCAGGAGAGGCAGGCCTATGAGCGCCTCGATCACACAAATGCAACTACACCAGCATTTCATTGGCCTCAGTAACCCAGTGATCTAAAGTCGGGAGGCCTACCGATATTTTCTGAGGTCAAATGGTCGAACTCCACAGGCGGATCAGTAGAAATGCGGTGAAGTGGGAGGGTTATGATCTCTTGTTCTCGGATCATGGCCTCGCCGAAATAGGAAGAAGAAGTAAGACTGCATCGTAAGAGATCAGACGTCATGCCTACGCAATTCATCATTTCTGGCCTTCTCCATAAATTCAAAGAAATTGTCAACCTTATTTTTTATTTATTATTTATTATTCGTCACACACTAATATACTCCCTACATACGTTGAGAGTTGGTAGCATGGCACTCTTATAGACGATGGAGTATCATAAAGAATCAAGCGCCGTTCCTACGCTAAACCTAGATCTATTTGTTCACTCCAGACTAATGGGGCGGCTGTGAACTAGAGTAGAGCTTTCACTCTGATTTTTGTGGGTCCATCATGTTTAGTTCTTTTGATTAGTCCGCCTCCCTGAATATCCCGAGTTCAGTATGAATCCATTTGTTGATGGATTTTATATTTTTACTAGCTGACCCACACGGCCTTGCTCGTGGCCATAAACTATTTTAATTGCAAAGTCTTAGATATGTACATTTAACTTTTTTAAGTATTTTAATCGTACGTACCATTAATTTATTTTATTGAATCTCTACAATTAACGAAATAAAAATTCGAAAAAAACAATTTGTTTAATAAATCTTTTTTTTTGTATACTCCTGAAGCTGTAACAAATATAGGCTTCTACAATAATTTTCCAGAAAACTTGTCAGTTCCTTGTAAATTAATTAAAAGATTAGTCGATATCTCATTCGTAGATCCATAAACGTTGTATCTGCTGGTTAAATCTGTTGCCTCGTTTGTGCTTGTGTGATATAGCGAAGTATAAGTTTTCCAAAGTAGATCGCTGATTTTTAGTTGTAGTTGGCAGGTGTTTCAGCTGATACTAAGAGCTCAACTCGTTTTTTTTTGTGTATATTCGACCAAACTATAATTTTTATAAACTGTGTAACTATTTAGTCCGAAGACTAACGAAGCAGACAATTTTAGTGTTAAACAGAATGCACCACAAGGGACAAATCAGATCTAGGCAATATAACACCCAAGTGAGCCTAGCGACACATATACCACCTCGAAAACCCTCCCACAAGTGTGCATGCGAGTCCGTGACACGACTGGAGATCACCGGTGTCATAGAAGAAAGATCAAACAATACTAAAATAGGAGCATGCACGTGTCAAACAACAAACGCCATCGCAATATGGTAATATTGCAAAACTGCATCATTATGGCAATACTTGTTAAAAGGAAATGCACTACCCCGCCAGGCACTACCACTGCTGTGCATGGTACTGATCCTGGACTGAGCAAAAATGTTCGGGTCAGAGCTATACGGATTCCGGGGGCTAGCAAAATAATGAAACAGTTTGGAAGAAATTTGAGGGTCGCGAGTTGGAACGTTGGAAGCATGACCGGTCGAAGTTACGAGCTGGAAGAGATGATGAATAGAAGGCGGGTGAATATCTTGTGTGTCCAAGAGACGAAATGGAAAAACACCGGAAATCGGGCGCGTTTCTTGGACGTTAAGACAAAAGATTACAAGATGTTCTACTACGGAACGGAAAAGGCTAGGAAAGGAATCGGTATCATCCTTGCGGCAGAACTACTTGGTAACGTCTTGAGCATTTCGAAGTCCAGCGACCGTTTATATGAACCTGACCCTGAGCCTTATTTATCGTCATGGTAAAACAAACCTTCACTGGGAATCGCAGTCGTTTGAAACAAAACGGATAATCAGATGGAATCAGCGGGATGCGAGGAATAAACACAGTTTCTCCTTGGTCGCATCCAGTAAGAATTATCGGCCATATCAAATTCTTTTGGATAACTTTTATCTGCAATCTAGTACCGTTACACTTCTTGGGAGGGTTTAAATTCCTTAAGAGCATAAGAGGTGCGCCAACTTTTAATGTTAGCTTATGTGAAGGAATGCTTGGGGGATTGAGAGTGTGTAGGAATTCCACGGGTAATGCACTACTTCTTCCATATGTACTACTGAATCTATAGACTTCTATTCCATGTCAAGAGCATTAAACTTAAGTAAAAGGTAAGCATTGATTTCATTAGCTGCATCAGGACGAAAATTGATTTTATTCAGCTCAAAAATAATCTTTTTTATGAGTTTTGGGATGACGTTTACGCGGAAAGTGATGCTTCGGTATCTTATACACTATTTATTGATGCTCTCCGTAAACATATTGCAAACTGTACCTCCACAGTCCCATTGAAAAAATCTACAAAAAGACTTAAACCTTGGATTACAAGTCTACTTATTAAGAAGGTTAAGATTAAGAATAGCCTTAGAATGAAGTGTTCTAAGAATACCAACAACCATAGGTGGAGAATTAAGTACAAAAAGTTATGCTCTCAACTTAAAGAAATACCTATTTGCCGCGATAACTATTATCGAAATCAGTTTATGTTTGCTAAGGGACACTGTTGCTTATGAGCTCTTAAAGATAATTGGTTCTCTAAAACGTTCTAACTCTTGTGGTCTTGATGGTATTTCAAATATAGTTTTAAAACGCATCGGATGCTTCGTAGTTGATGTCCTAGCCTTTATTTTTAACGGTAACATATTTTCAGGAGTTTTTCCTGAGGGTCTCAAATGCGCGGTCGTGGTTCCACTATTTAAAAAAAATGTTCTGCAGAGGATATGAACAATTATAGACCAATTTCACTTCTTCCTATTTTTAGCAAAGTCTTCGAAAAAATTATTAAAAAGAGTGTTACAAAATTCGCCGATCAAGCCGAACACTTCCAAAGCTGCGACGGACGGTGGTGACAAAAAGAACAGAATTTTTCTGGTTCCCGAGAGGGTTTTTTAATTTCTTATTTATTTCAATAAAATGTTTTTTAACTAAATTTACTTTAACAAAAAAAATAAAATCTAGTACATTTTTTTTCTTTTTGCTTAAGAACTGCGCGTCTCTAGTGATCACTGTCACTGCTGACCAAAAAAAAACTCTCCATTGGACTTCTGTCAACCTTCTTATATATTTGGATCTCGCTTTCCAGACAAATAACCCAATTTCCAATTCGCCGCTGGAATTCCCCCCGTTAAGAATCTGGAATGTTCTTGTACCTTCGAGTTGACAGCTTCGAGATGTTTCTCGGTTGTTTATGTTTCCGTGCCGGTTGTGCGCTCGCGTAACATTACCCCCTCTTTAAGACTCAAAGCTCCTGCTGAGTTCCACAAAGGTAGTAGAAGAACGCCAATCCGGAAAACTTTTTCCTCTGCCAATTTTTCTGGACTTTCCTTCGACAGGTCTTGAAGTTGTTTGGTTATAGGATGAGTTGTCGGTGGGGGTTCACATCGCTTAGCCGCGCACACACGCCTGACGACTAGTTCTTGTGATAAGCATACAGCCTCTGCAAAGGTGCTTGCTCGCCTTACCATCTGTTGAGATTGGCTGGTGTCGACGGAGTTTCGAGTTAAGCCTAAACTTGCTGAAAGCTCGCTCCGTACACAAAACTCGACTGGAACAGCAATTTCTTTCTGCTCAGTGAACGTCGACCTGGGCACAGTTGCCTCTGCATGAGCTGGAAGTATATCCGAAGACGTCGATCCCAAAAGCTTAATTTGTGTTTTCACTGACAGTTGCGGTGGTCGATGACTATTGCAGCAGCGCTCGCTGAAGTTGGAACAGGAGTCCATTCGTTGTCGCTCGTTTACCTCTGGTGGTTGCCTTACTAATATTGTCGCTTGCAGTGACGGGTGGGTTACTGGATCAGGGAAACTATCTACCGGGCTTCGATGGCGGTGGTCTAGCCGGTCAGACTGCTTTAGGAGTATTGCTTGGCGATCCCGAATCACTGATGGTTCCGCTTGATACTGCAATCGTAATTGCCTTTCGGCGTCCATACTCGTTCGGGGACGGCTGCTTTCCGCTTTCGTCTGATTATGTAGATTCACTACCGCCAGTGCGGAAGCTCTGCGGGGCTCTTCTTGATCACCCGTGTTCCAGCCAATTTGCGACTGACACGGGTTTTCCACTAGCATCACTTGGGGCGACGAATTCGCAGGTACTTCTGTGGTAAGTGCAACTTGGACTAATTTCCCCTTTAGTCCATCTAGCCTTAGTTCAAAACCATTTTGGAACTCCAGCATCTCCATCATCACCCTTTCCATGAGCTGGGTTTGCTTCCGGGTGACCTCCTCAAGTATTCGTCGTACTTCGTCGGCATTCATTTTTACGTGGTGGGAATTATGCTTAATTCTGTCCGCATAACCCCACATCTGACACCAGTGTTACAAAATTCGCCGATCAAGCCGAACACTTCCAAAGCTGCGACGGACGGTGGTGACAAAAAGAACAGAATTTTTCTGGTTCCCGAGAGGGTTTTTTAATTTCTTATTTATTTCAATAAAATGTTTTTTAACTAAATTTACTTTAACAAAAAAAAAATAAAATCCAGTACATTTTTTTTCTTTTTGCTTGAGAACTGCGCGTCTCTAGTGATCACTGTCACTGCTGACCAAAAAAAAACTCTCCATTGGACTTCTGTCAACCTTCTTATATATTTGGCTCTCGCTTTCCAGACAAATAACCCAATTTCCAATTCGCCGCTGGAATTCCCCCCGTTAAGAATCTGGAATGTTCTTGTACCTTCGAGTTGACAGCTTCGAGATGTTTCTCGGTTGTTTATATTTCCGTGCCGGTTGTGCGCTCGCGTAACAAGAGGTTATTATCTTTCTTAAATAAGACAAAGTTTTTCAATCAAGCGCAATTTGGTTTTCAGCAAGGTAAATCAATTGAAGAAGCCCTTCTAAATTTTTGCTCTAGCGTTTTCTCAAACCTTGATGCCGAAAAGTTTACTGCATCCATATTTTTTGATATTTCTAAAGCCTTTGATATGGTGAACCACACTATCTTGTTGAGGAAACTTGAAAAAGCTGGATTTCGTGGTTTCATGTTAGAATGGTTTAGGTCCTACCTTTTAAATAGGTCTCAAAGAGTAAAACATGGCCGTACCAGAAGCGAAATCCAGTTTTTCAATTTAGGAGTACCCCAAGGTTCTGTGTTGGGACCCATTTTGTTCCTTGTCTATATCAATTCTCTGTTTGAACTTAATTTCAAAGGTACACTTACTGCTTTCGCAGATAATGTAGGCTGTTCCTACGGCTCTGACAGTACATTGAATTTAGCTTGTGACCTTAACTGGGATCTTAATTTATTAAGGATCTGGTTCGCCGAACATAAATTGAGTATCAGCTCTAAAACGAATGTTATGTTTTTCAATCTTTCTACTCCTTTCGGTACCAATGCAGACGTTTACTTTCACGTATCGGAATGTCAAAGATATATGGTAAACTGTCAGGTTGCACTTGTGCTCTATCTTCTCCTACTTTTTGTAGCTCACTTAGTTGCAGTGATAAGTGCTTTTTAGTCGAGATAGTGGACGAGTTTAAATACCTGGGACTTACTATTGATTCGAGGATGATGAGCTTTTCAAACCACACGGAGTCCTTAAGGAAATATTTTCGTTACTCTCTCCGACATTTTTTTTATATAAAAAATGTTTGCTCAACTAAATTACTAAGAATTATTTATTATGGTATTTTCCATTCGAAGCTCCAATATGGAATTGCATGTTGGGGTGGAGCATATATGAATAAAATTCGACCTCTCTTAATACTGCAAAAAATGTTTTGAGAAAAATATGCCGTAAACATCATCGGCATCACAGTTATCCATTGTTTCGCGATATGAAAATTCTTCCAGTTCGTCATTTGCATTGTTTTAAAGTGGTAAAGACATTCTTTATGAGATCAGGAAATCTTAATTATAGATTAATTTCAGATTATAATCTACGTAGAAATCTTTCGAATGTTGTATCTGTACCCACCTTTCGTACTACTGCTTTTCGCAATTTTTATTTGGTTTTATCGTGCCGCCTATTTAATAAGCTCCCGCAATCAATTAGAGTATTAACATTTTCAAAAGGGTTTGAAAAATATGTAAACCATTAGCTTTTTGATTTTGATTATGCGAGTCTCGAATCTATATTCTCTGACATTCTGGTGTAACTAATGGTTTTTATTTTTATTTTCATTTAAATTTTCGTATTATTACTTTTCTGGTATTTGGAATTTATTAAGGTTTTTTTTTAATTATCTTTCTCTATTAATTTCTTTTATTTTTTTCGTAATGGTAATTAAATTTAAAGGGTCACCCCACCCATAATTTAAACTAAGTTTAATTAAGCCCATTGAAGTGGCATTTCACACTATTTTTATACACGTAGTATATAAAATATTAAATGTTACTAATAGTATTGAATATGAATTTTGATTGTCAAATCTTATGTATTCTATAATGTATTAATTTATCTGAATTTTTATGAAATAAAATTGTATCTATCTATCTATCATTTTTTGGTGTTAATATAGCTCGCTCCTTTAGCTATGTAATTGGTTTGCTACAAATGTTTTTCAAATCGGGATCAACATTTTCAGCAAGTGCCTTTAAATCGCTTATGATGCGGCACAAACTATTGGGAGTTTCTATTCTTCCATCCTTCTCTACTTCCCTCGCCTTCTATACTTCCCTCGCCTTCTATACTTCCCTCGCCTATCTTTAGAAGTAGTTGCGCAAACTCTTCTCCACACAAGTCGTGTCCCAAATGTACTCTCATATTTTTTTGGAGGTGTCTCTGCTTCGTTTTTGGCCACAAGTAGGATGATTTTAGGTAGGACCTTATCTCATCAGCACGAGTTCCCCTTCGAACAACCGGCAGCGTTTGCCTAAAGTAACCGGCAAGAAGTGCAGTGACTCCACCCATCAGCATAGTATTACTTCGCAAATCCTTTAGCGTTC
Source organism: Brachypalpus laphriformis (assembly GCA_945910035.1). Lineage (NCBI taxonomy): Eukaryota > Metazoa > Arthropoda > Insecta > Diptera > Syrphidae > Brachypalpus > Brachypalpus laphriformis. The sequence goes on from OX246756.1 coordinate 46,686,267, forward strand.
TATCTAATGCTTCGATGGCTCCCTTGTGTGACATAGCGCACTAATCTTAAACTATGAGCTTACATTGTCGAAGCACCTGAGCCATATTACTTTGCTTAAATATATTATAAAGAGGAGTTTCGAAAGTGTTCAAATTAAGAGGTAACTTGAATGCTGAATGCGCAGTCCTGCCTCCCTCCAACAGTGTTGCAGCTATTCCAGAAGAAGCGACAGCAATGGCAATTTTTCGATTCTCTCTAACCTTATCAAGTAACAGGTTAATGAGAAAAGTTTTTTCCGTCCCACCTGGAGCATCTAAAAAGAAAATGTTACCATCTGCTGTTTTAAAGCTTTCAATGATTCCATCATAAATTTGCTTCTGATCGCAATTGAGTAGTGGCTGGTTTCCCAAAATCCTCTTGGTTAGGTCGTCGATATCATAAGACATTTCTCTTAAGTAATCACGGTTGTCAAAAGTTTCAGCTAATACTAAGGGCTGTGGTAAACCATAGTGCTTAAGATAGACTCAAAGTATGAGTATTCAACTTTCAATATACTGCAAACGCCACCCTGATAATAATCTTAAATTCTATAAAAGCAAAGTCGATTTTCCTTGTGAACACCGTTTCTCGAAAACTACTAGACGTAGGTACTTGAAATCTTGCACAGTTATCTCTTGCCTAGATGCGAGATAAGAAGGGATTTTCCGAAATTCAAGGTCTTAGTGGCATAAAGGGGGTTGAGATCGAATTTTTCATCTGTAAATATTGATTCCACAGCCGTAGCTCAGTACTGGCTCTCCGGATTAAAAAAATAATTAGGTGGATTTAGGAAATTCGACGCTGATTCATTTAAGGTATAAAACATCCTTTTGCGTTATCCTGAAGCTGAGCAATGCTAAAAACAATTAATCAAATTATTATAAACTCCCTGTTGACACTATCGAACGCCTTCTCAAAATCGATGAACAACAGTGCAGTGGAGATCGATATTCAACACACTGTTCGATGATAATCCGCAGGGTGTTGATATGGTCGGCACAGGAGGATCCAGAGCGGAAACCTGCTTGTTCGGCATCGAGTGTGTCTTTGAGATGTTGTTTAATTCGCTCCAGGGTGATTTTAGCTATTATCTTAGCTACAGCAGGCAGCACGCAGATACCCCTCCAGTTTCCGCACTCCATTAAATTTCCTTTCTTAGGAACCTTGACGATCATTCCCTTTTTCCACTCGTTAGAAAAGCTCTCAGCTTCCCAAGCTCTCTCTATAGTCTAGGCTTTTCACTGGGTGTTGGCTGGAGCTGCGACCACCTGTCAGCTCTTTCGAGATTCTGTAGACAGTCATGCTGTCGCACCTCTGTGCAGCTTCTTCTGCTTCTGTAGCCAGCGCTTTGATGTAGTTGCGCTTGTCAAGTCGCACGCTACGCTTAACTTCTCTCATCTTCATGCCATATAGGGACTCTAGCTCGTTTCTCCCTGCTGCTGGGCTAGATGCAACGTGAGCTTTCAGCTGTTTTCGTTCGTCAATCCGTCTCCAGGTATCGTCGGAAAGCACACCCTATGTCTTCCCTGCCGTCTAAGATCACGGTCAAGGCAATTGGCTTTCACACTTTACAGAACCCGAATACCTTTAGGACTAATTTCAAAGAAAAGGGTGATATTTCTAGAAATCTAAGTTTCAGAACCAGTGAAAACCGACTAGTAAGCTACCTGAAATACTCTCACTTTACTTACCTACTTATCGGTCTTCGTTGTCCGGAGTGGAGGATCCTTTCATTTCCTTTCATTTTCATCCTACGGTACATAATGTGAATTAATCTGTGCTAAAGGATTTCTCTATCTGTACTGTTTGATTCTATCATGAAGAGAGTAATGCAAACATGTCACTTTCCAAGTATCTTCACTCTATCTTAGTAAGCCTCGGTGCTTAGTTAGCTTCCTTCAGCGCAATTTAAGCTGCTTGCCTTTGATACTAGTCAAAGCCGTAATATCGACTTTCAAATAGACCAATTTTTAGGAACATCTCTCTGTGCAAGTGATCAGCTTCGGAACATCTTTTACTTTGCCGCAGCTTTTGTTTCGTGTGGTCTTGAGTGTCTCCTCTGAAGAGCTGATTTTAGTTTCTTTTTTTTATCGGAATACCATTCCGAGGCGGTCTTCTCCAGCGTTGTATTAAACAGCAGACTGGCTGTCAAGGGTCTTTCTAATCTCATATGGAAGTAGGTAGGATATGCTCTTATTTTAGCTCATAAGGCATACAGTATTCAATTTCAAGACTATAACTTACATTAGGCTCGACTGCGGTCGTTTTTGATCGTTTACCCTGGCTGTGGATCGATCCAAATGGATAGTGACCCGTCTATATTCGAGGAATCCCGAAACTTTTAGCGACCATTATTTAAACATTATTAATTGGGCTTTCTAAGGATGATTTTTGAACAGCTACCCGTGCCCAGGTAGTATTCGTTTGGAGGATTAACTTAATGGATGGTGTCCGATCTACGAGTAAGCGGGGAAAACCAGCAATTTTTTTCTATTCAGATTTTGATTCATAACGCTTTTTCTGAGTATTTGCGTTTTTTTTTTTTTTTCTTAATCAGGTTGATGGTTTCATAACTTGAATAATTAATTTTTTATAGTTTTGAACGGGCTTTTAACTTCTCCACCACTTTGATAAAATGCAACTTTAAAATCTGTTCGACGCCATCGCAGTTCCGAATAGTCGCCAACTTTTTACAACAGGACAACAGTATATCTACGAGTACACCAACGCACTCCCCAATGGCCCAACTAACTCGTGAAACAACAAAATACTCGTATAAAAGAAAAACCACAAAGGTTCGTGCTCCATTAAAAAGAAGGACCGGCTGCTTACCTTTTTGTGGGTCCACCTTTGAAATTTCCAACTATTGAAGCAAAGTTAAACATCCTTCGGAGACTGCTTTTAGCCCAACCCGACCCAAAAGGCACTCTTTTTTTTTGCAATGGAAACAACCCCCTAACCACTCCTCAGAGTGTTAGAACCATTAACTTGAGTGCAGAGAAAGACATAAATACTTTCCATAACTTCTACGTGCTAAACTACTAATTAAACACTACACACAGGGTAAATGGAGAGGGTCCAGGATTACACAATAACACCTCACCAAAGAAAAGAGTGAAAAAAAAATTGTCCGAGACAGAAAACAGAAGAAGAAAAAATGAAGGACTACACTCTGTGTGCATAGAAATTGCCCAAAAAGTGGAATTCTCTCGAAAGGAATACTCCTCCACACAGCAAGCCGCCTCCTCAAGGATTTCCACTAGTACTAGTTTGTGTTTTTTTGTTTTTCCTTTTGATAGTTGTTAAGTTTTCAAGTCTCCGCAAGTCCTTTTGGTTGATGGTCCTTCAAGCAAGAGCACCAGAATAGCATAGCACACCACCACCGCCCCCGCCGCACTGTTGGGCCATGGGTTGTAGAGTTGAATAAGGCAAAGAAAGCAAAACGAAATTAAACAAAACTTTCTAGAGAGTAATTTTGAGGTTAAGAACATAAAGTGGGCTGCAATGATGAAATAGGATCTTGACGCTGACTCCAAGCCTCTGACTCTTTGCGCCCCCTCCTCTCCAATCATGAGGGATTAATGTTCTGTCAAGTCTTCTTTGCTCTCAACTGTTGTGTCGAAGTTTTATGTGTTCCTCTGGTCCTAGTCTGGATTGTTCTGAGCTAAAGACAGCTACTCTCTTTCACTTTCTCTGTGTTGTGGACCAAAGAAAGTTGCAGTGTTTCAGAACTAATTTATTGTTCTTCTTTTTTTTATACTTTAAATTAATTTTCTTTTAAATATAAAAGTATGGTGCGCTTGAATTAATTTAAACTGAGAAGTTTTAGTTGAGACCAGAGGTGGAGGTTTGGCTACTCTGTGAATAAGTTTGTGTTGGACTTATGGGCGGGCTGGGAGAAAATCTTTTGAAAGGATTTTCGTAAACAATGTAATTTGACTAAGAACTGAGGTGAAATTATTTGGATCATTCCGTCATTTCCTCGACATGATGTGATATTTACTCCGTTGAATGCCATGTAGCACTCTAAAAGTTCGAAGTTTGTAAACGCAGCGTTATACAAGATAATTTAAGAAATATGAACCAAATTTCTGAAACTATGAGGAGGATACTTAAGTTGTATAAGGGCTGTTGCTTAGCCTCTACTATCATTCTAGAAATAATGATAAGTAGCCAGTCGTTCATGTGTCAGTATTGTATTATAACTACATAAGGAGATGTGGTCACTCTGAATTTTTTACAATTTTTTTTACAATGGTAGTAAAGTAAAAAGTGTTAAAATGTGCTACTTGTTCACGCTATACAAGCTCTCTGTCCTCAGACATTGGCACACGTTCACGTTGTCTCAAACATTAGTCTGCGTTAAAAGCCACAAAAGTAATGTTTTTTTAAAACGCTAGGAAGAGGGAATACAACTTGGTGAAGGAGATAAAGGCAGAACAGACCACTGAACAGAACTCGCACACTTCGAGTGTGCTCTGAACTAGAAATGTGCAGAGTACTTTATTGTTATTTGTGTAGGGTTATCTTGCAATGCGACCTAATTATCTATTGCATCCCTGTTAGTACAATGCCTTAGAGAGGTTTGTTCCCTCGTTAAAGTTCCCCTCGCATTATAATTCCTTCGGAATTGTGCTTGAAGGCCATGCACTCTCTCTGCTTTGGCGAGAATATTCCACCTAAGAGCTCCCTCTCCAAACCAGTTTCTTTTAGGAATCTGATAATGAGAAGTGAGCCCATGGTTGGCATATCCTCATCTGATATTTGGTACTTGCCCAAGTATTTCAGTCTTTTGTGGGTCAGTGCCCCACATGATTCCAGAAAATGCCCCGGAGCTCAGTTGATTCATTGCACAATATGCAAAGGCTTTCATTTGTTATACATATTTTCCGTAAACACTCTCCCATTAGGAAGCCTGTTAGGATTCGTAGGTTATTCTTGTTGCAAATACAGGCATCGAATCATTTGCGGTTATAGCATCCCAGTAGTTTCTTAGCTTGCCTCAGACCTGCATTGTTATTTCAAATTCTTGCCCTGTCTTCTTTCTCCATTTTCCTGAATTCTTCGCGTATGGTGGTATGTTCCTATATTCCGCAGAATAGTTCAGGTCCGAAGAAGGGTTCTGCAGCTCCTTGTCTTGCCAAAGAGTCTGCTGCTTCATTACCTCTTATCCCGACATGAACGGGTATCCAGTAGAGCATTACTTTGTTGTTTCCACTCAATTCATTAAGTTTGTGTAGGCATTCCCACACCAGTTTCCATTTCCATGATAGGAGTCAAGTGCTTTGATAACTGCTCCGTCCTTGGCCCAAACACGCCTGCCCCTATTTCTTCCTCAGTTTTCCAACCGTCTGTATACAACTTTATTATATGGTTGCCCAGTTCGTATACTGTAGATTCGTTGCGCCACCCTTTCTTGTTAATTTACTTTGTACAAAAGTTTTTATCAAAGTTAGGTTAGGTTAGGTTGGAGGGAAGTGCACCTAAGTCAAAAAACCTGTTTCCCATATGATGGAGGCGGCGGTTTGGAAGATTTGGGCAATCGCAAAGCAGGTGTTTGATGGTTTCTGTCCCCTCTATATGTTGACACCTTCTGCAGTGGTCGGGTGTGTTGACGCCTAATCTAGCGGCTATAACCCCTATCGCGCAGTGTCTTGTTAGCGTACCTGTCAAGATGCGAATCTCTTTTTAATTCATCGCCAAAAGGCTTTTTGTTCTGTTTTCATCCACTGTCGGTCACAAGCTGCGAGATATGACACAGTTGCATCTGGCGTGCCAAGCGGAGTTAATCAGTTCTCTCGCTTTCAGGTAATATAATAATAGTTCCCAAAGTTAAATTAAAATTAAATCTGATACTGTCGTCCTTGGACACTCCCAGAAGAAAAAGTTCGATACCGATCTCATCTATAGCCATTCAGCCGCTTCGCAAATAGCCTTAACATCCGCTTGGAATACACTGCAATAATTTGGCAGTCTATTGCATATCCAGATATTATTATTATATTATAATATCCGATATACCGATTATATCAAGGTCGGTAATGACCTCACCGAGACCTTTGATGTCAAAAAAGGCTTTAGACAAGGTGACGCGCTGTCATGTGACTTCTTCAATATTGTACTTGAACGGATTGTGCGGAACTCACAAGCCAACACCGGAGGCACAATCTATTACAAGTCTGTACAACTGCTTGCATACGCCGACGATATAGACATTATCGGAAGATCTCAGCGGGCTGTCACCGGTGCTTTTGCAAGCATTGAGGCGGAAGCGGCCAAAATGGGTTTGGCGATAAACGAGGGCAAAACCAAGTATATGCTGTCAACTAGAAGGGAAAACCAACACCGACGAATTGGACAAAACGTCACCGTGGGCAGCTATAACTTCGAGGTAGTAAGGGACTTTGTCTACCTTGGCTCTGCTATGAATTCTTCTAACAAAATTAGCGCAGAAATCAATCGAAGAATAACTCTTGCCAATCGCTGTTTTTTTGGGCTTATAAGGCAATTCAACAGTAAAGCCCTATCTCGAACAACTAAGGAGACTCTATATAAGACCTTGATCATCCCAGACCTGCTTTACGGCGCAGAAACATGGACTTTATTAAAAGAGGATGAAGATATCATTGGTCGCTTCGAGAGAAAAATTCTTCGTAAGATTTTCGGTCCCGTTTGCGTTGACGGGTTTTGGAGGAGAAGATTCAATCACGAACTATACGAGCTGTACAGCGACATCGACCTAGTAAAAAAACTGCGTATTGGACGTCTGAGATGGCTAGGACATGTAGAGCGAATGGACACCAACGCTCCGGCCCGCAGAGTCTTCGAATCTAACCCCGAGGGACGACGCAGTAGAGGGAATCATCGCCGTAGGTGGCGCGCACAAGTTCAAGGGGACCTCGACCAACTTGGAGTGCGCAACTGGAGGCAATTAGCTAAAGACCGAGCTAAATGGAGAGGCTTGTTGGTTGAGGCCCAGGTTCACCCCGAACTGTAGCGCCACCTAAGTAAGTAAGTATATCCAGAGGTGCGGAGAACATGCACGCCCCTACGGCATCTTCTGTCTTAGAACCATCGGTGTATATTTCCAAAGTGGAGTTTTTTGGAATAACATTCTCCGCCAGATTCTGTCAAGTGAAAGAAGTGCGGAGACCAGCGGTAGCGCAGACAAATGCTGATATCTGAATCGTACTTATGGCAGTAAGGTAGCTGACCTTTTCCATTGCAGTCCACCAGACTAAGATTTCATACATGAGTGTTGGTCTTACTACCGCTGTATATAGCCAGTGCACTAAATGCGGACGGACACCCCACTGATAGCCCAAAGCTCTTTTACAGGCGTATAGTGCCGTAGCGGCCTTCTAAATATATTACTTACTAACTTAGGTGACGCTACAGTTCGGGGTGAACCTGGGCCTCAACCAACAAGCCTCTCCATTTAGCTCGGTCTTTAGCTAATTGCCTCCAGTTGCGCACTCCAAGTTGGTCGAGGTCCCCTTGAACTTGTGCGCGCCACCCACGGCGATGATTCTCTCTACTGCGTCGTCCCTCGGGGTTAGATTCGAAGACTCTGCGGGCCGGAGTGTTGGTATCCATTCGCTCTACATGTCCTAGCCATCTCAAACGTCCAATACGCAGTTTTTTGACTAGATCGATGTCGCTTTACAGCTCGTATAGTTCGTGATTGAATCTTCTCCTCCTAAACCCGTCAACGCAAACGGGGCCGAATATCTTACGAAGAATTCTTCTCTCGAAGCGACCAAGGATATCTTCATCCTCTTTTAATAAAGTCCATATTTCAGCGCCGTAAAGCAGGAATGGGATAATCAGGGTCTTATACAGAGTCTCCTTGGTAGTTCGAGATAGGGCTTTACACTTGAATTGCCTTATAAGCCCAAAAAAACAGCGATTGGTATGAGTTATTCTTTGTTTGATTTCTGCGCTAATGTTGTTTGTAGAATTTATAGCAGGGCCAAGGTAGACAAAGTCCCTTACTACCTCGAAGTTATAGCTGCCCACTGTGACGTTTAGTCCAATTCGTCGGTGTTGATTGTCCCTTCTTGTTGACAGCATATACTTGGTTTTGTCCTCGTTTATCGCTCATTTTGGCCGCTTACACCTCAATGCTTGCAAACTCACCGGTGACAACCCGCTAAGTTCTTTCGATAATGTCTATATCGTCGGCGTATGCAAGCAGTTGTACAGACTTGTAATAGACTGTGCCTCCGGTGTTGGCTTGTGAGTTCCACACAATCGTTCAAGTACAATATTAAAGAAGTCACATGACAGCGCGTCACCTTGTTTAAAACCTTTTTTGACACCAAACGTCTCGGTGAGGTCATTACCGATCTTGACGGAGCAGCGGATGTTCTCCATCGTCATCCTGCACAGACGAATACGTTTGAAGGGATGTCAAAACTAGGCGTGGCTTTATAAAGCTCTTCTCTATAGATGCTGTCATAGGCGGTCTTAAAATCGATAAAGAGATGGTGAATATCGATTTGGAATTCTTGGGTTTTCTCCAGGATCTGCCGAAGTGTGAAGATTTGATCGATGGTGGACTTTCCTGACCTGAAGACGCACTGAAAGGGTCCAATCAGGCTGTTGATAAAAGGTTTCAGGTGTTCACACAATATCGCAGAAAAGATCTTATATGCGATGTTGAGGAGACTGATGCCTATATAATTGGCGCAGTTGAGGGGGTCTCCTTTCTTGTGGGTCGGGCAACCGATGCTGAGATTCCATTCATCAGGCATAAACTCGTCTGACCAAATCTTAGAGATGAGTTGGTGTATGCACTCTACCAATTCATCACCGACTGTCTTGAAAAGTTCGACCGGCAAGCCGGCGTGGACGCCATGGCGTAAGTGGTTAGTGTGTCGGCTCACTACGCATGAGGTTCCAAGTTCGAATCCCTGAAAATAATAAAAAGTTTTTTCACGGTCCCACCTCTCGCAAGCGTCTGACAAACATCCGAGAGTATTGCTGTCACGAAAAAGCTTCTCAAATCGCCGTTCGGATTCGGCATTAAACTATAGGTCCCTTCCATTCGTGTGAAAAATATAACGCACACAACATGAGTGGTTGCGAGAAGCTAGGCCCTGGCACTTTAAAAAGCTGTTGCGCCAAATATTTGTATTTGTAAGCTGTCAGGTCCAGCAGCCTTGTTGGATTTTAGCTTGGATATTGCTATCCTCACTTCGTTTTGGTCAGGTCGTCGGAAATTTTTACTATCATCGTCTATCTTGAATGGTTCATTCTGCTTGACAGCGGGATGTTGGTCTTCGTCGCCGTTATACAGTCTGCAGAAGTAGTTTTTCCATATTCTCAGCACCGACTGTGAATCTACTATGAGGTTTCCATTTTCATCTCTAAAGGTTTCTGTACGGGTATTGCTCCTCTGACACGTTCTTTTTACCTTTTGGTAAAACTTCCGTACATTGTTCCCGGAGTATAAACTCTCGATATTCTCGAACGCGCGCTTCTCATGCTCTTTTTTGTTCTTTTGGAGAAGCCGATGTTCTTCACATCTCTTTTGCTCGTAGAGCTCACGAGCAGCTCTCGTCTTCCTTTGCAGTGCCGCTTTGTATGCCTCTTCTTTTGCTGCATGCACTTGCCGGCATTCTTCGTCAAACCAGGGGCTTCGCAGTGGTGGACGAGCGAGACCCAGCACATCAGTCGCGGCGTTTCTGATGGCATGTTGGCAGCGTTGCCACTGGTCTTCGACACTTGATACTGGCGGCATAGGGGTGATTGAGAGATTTCGGGATACGCGTTCAGCGAAGAGTCTGGCGGTCTCTTGCGATTGTAGCTTTTCGACGTTAAATTTTCTCACAGTGACTCTTCTTTGTTGCTCAGATTGGGATATCCGCATTCGTACCTTGGCTACAAAAAGGTAATGATCCGAGTATATGTTGGCCGCTCGGAAGGTCCGGACATCCAGAATACTGGAGGCATGCCTTGCGTCGATCGCAATATGATCAATTTGGTTGATCGTTACATGATCATTGGACCGCCATGTCTGCTTATGAATATTGAGATGAGGAAACCCTGTGCTTGCTATGGTGACATTTCGCTCCACAGCGAAATCAATTAGCCATAGTCCGATATCGGACGTGGTGTCGTGTAGGCTATGCTTACCGACTGCACTACCAAAGACGTCCTCCTTTCCTATTTTGGCGTTAAAATCGCCTAGTACAATTTGAACGTGCGTTGTATTTAGGACATTGCTCGTATGTTTTGTCGAGGAGCCCGTAGAAACGCTCTTCGGTGGCAGGGTCCTTTTCTTCCGTGGGGGCATGAGCACAATATTAAGCTTATGTTAGCGAATTTAATCTTGATCCGGATAGTCATAATTCGCTCGCTCACGTGTCGGAAGCTTAAGACTTATTGCCTAAGTCTGCTGCGTATAACAAATCCACATCCGAATAAGCGTTGCCTGTTGCCTCTATAATAATCACCGTAGTAGATGTCACAGCTTTTCATCCTCTTTTTGCCCGGCCCATCCCATCGCACTTCCTGGATGGCGGTTATATCTGCTGTATAGCAGTCTAGGATCTTTGCTAATTGTTCGACTGCACGTGTTTCTCGTTATTTGCCAGCTCTGGTATACTCCCACTAAAGCATCTGTATTTTTATAAAGTATTAAAAATATTTTTTTGAGAAGTGGTTATGCTTTGAATCGCATTACATCTGCGTACATCTGCGTACACATTACGCATTAGTGAGAGAAATCTTGCATATGTTCCAGTCCACAGTACTCAGCACTTTTTAAATTTGTATACATCAGTACCACCTAGATTATATAACACGCTACCTTTTGAATTTCGGTGCATTCTCTCAAGTTATCCTTTTAACAGGAAGATTAAAAATTGGCTTTTAACTTCAATTTTGATAAAATTAATGACTTGATCCGACTAAAAATTTAAGTTGGTATGTTAATTAAATTTCTTCTAGTTTCCTTTTTTCTTATTTTTCTTGCTTCCGAACATCGAAACCCCACAACATTTTTTTTTTTGTTTTGAATACGAGTATATACATACTTATGACTCTGATGAATTATAGCTTATACCATGATATTGATACTTTCGACTCTTGTCATTTAGACAACATATTGTACCCTTATATTCCTCTGTCTTGTATGTGATTTTGTGAATAAAGCCTACATCAAATTTTATTGTTACGTTTTAAGCTGAGCAATGTAACAATTTATTTTTAATTGAAGAAGAAATAAATAAATAATTGACTTGAAAAAAATTGAATTAACATCTCGTAAGCTCGTGGGATGTTAACCACAGATTGCTATAGCAATGTCGTCTGTATAAGATTTAACTTTCTATCCTTCCTTTTCTAAGGAGAGGAGTATATCATTTACGGAAAGAAACCATAATTGTGGAGATAACACTCCACCTTGTGGTGTTCCACGTTTAACTAATCTTTTTGATTTGCAGCAGAAAAGTTCTGAATTAATCACCCTGCTTAACAGCATTTGGTAGATCCAGTAACTTAGCGTAGCATTCATCTTTAGTTTACTGAGGGCCTCCATTAAAGCCACTGCTTTGATATTAATGAAAGCCCCATCTATATCGAGGAAGGCCACCATCGAGAATTCTTTGCTGGCCAGCGATTATTCAACAGTGCCAACTAGATTACTTTGTCTGGATAATTTTTTTGTGCAGTGGTGGTTTACGAAAACAGTGCTTAAAAAAACAAAATTTTGACCACTAAGATGGTGACCGGGGGATAGTTTTATTTTTATAAATTCTCAGTACCTAGCTTATATATACATATATATAACCCGGTAAAGGACTGGAGAGTCTCTGAAGAGCACTCTTTCTCAGACCATCGCTAACTCCAAATCAGTCTTGACGATCATCTACCTCATCAGAAAGTTTTTAGAAATTATAAAAAAAGTAATTGGTCTCCATACAGGAAGCCAATTACTTGATGCTTATTCCCTCCCTTTTGCCTACTGAACCTACTAGTACGGATGATCTTGACAGGTTGGTCAACACCTTTACATCGGCACTTAACGGTGCCTTGACTGTGGCGTACCCTAACCGCACTCCTCGAGGTAAGAAGAAACTACCTTGGTGGAATGCAAATCTTAGTACTCTTAGGAAGAACAGCAGACTCCTCTTTAATATTGCTAAAAGCTCTCGCGAGACGGCCGATTGGGACACCTACAAACTGTCTCTCAGGAAATATAAAATCTCACTGAGGAAAGAGCAACGACGCTCCTGGAGACTTTTCTGCGACAGTATTGAAGAATCCTCGGAAGCCTCTAGGTTGCAGAAAATCCTCTCAAAAAGCCCTTCAACACCTGCCTACCTCTTATATCCAGATGGTCACTGGACCACCTCTGCTAAGGAATCCATTGACATCCTACTGGATACTCACTTCCCTGGTAGCTCCCCTGTTGCTGTTTCGTTATCGGGTATTACCCGTACTTGCTCTCTACCGTGCAGCAACTCCCTGGTTATAGTAACTACAGAAAAGATCCGCTGGGCCATGCGCAGCTTCAAGTCCTTCAAGTCCCCAGGACCTGACGGTATTATTCCTGCTGAATTTCAAAAATGTAAGGACATTGTGCTTCCATGGCTCAAGGTCATCTTATCGAGCTGTCTTAATCTGGTCTACATCCCCAAGGCGTGGACCGAGTTTGAAGTTGTCTTCATCCTAAGGCAGGTAAGAGCTCGGACGTGGAACCAAAGGGTCTCCGACCTATCAGTCTATCGTCCTTTCTACTGAAAACGCTGGAAAGGCTGATTGATATTCACCTCCGTCAGAGCATTAGCCCGTCTTTGCTCTCGCCGTCCCAACATGCGTACTGCAAAGGCAAATCCGTTGAAACAGCCTTACCCTCGCTTGTGCGCATCATTGAAAAATCTCTGAGCATTAAAGAATATACCATGGTGGCTTTCCTTGACATTGAGGGAGCTCTTAACAATGTCAAACCAAAAGCAATCACAGACGCACTTGCAAATCTGAAAGTGGATGCTTCGCTCGGAGTGTTGATCAATCAATTGCTAACACGCAGGATTATCAGCCAGAAGACTTGCCTGCTGCGGAACACTCCAAGGTAGTATTTTGTCCCCCCTCCAGTGGAATCTTGTAGTGAATGAGCTACTAGTGGACATGGACAGGTCAAGCTGTAGAGTGATTGCCTATGCTGATGACATTGCGATTGCTGCGTCTGGCAAGCACCCAGTACTCTCAAGGAAATCCTCCAATAAGCTCTCTCTCGGCTCACTAGGTGGGCCTCCAATTGTGGATTGGGGGTTAACCCTCATAAAACAGAACTTGTTCTCTTCACAAGGAAATATAAAGTTCCCCACGTAGATCTCCTATGATTAATGGCACCAGTCTCACCTTCGCTGTTAATGCAAAATACTTGGGTCTTATTCTGGACAGAAAACTGAACTGGAAAGCCAATCTACTAGAACGCGTAAGGAAAGCCAATGTAGCTCTCTATTCCTGTAAAAAGGCTATAGGTAGGAGCTGGGGTATGAAACCTGAAATCACTCGCTGGCTTTACGTGTCTGTTGTCAGGCCCATACTACTCTATGGCGTGATCGTTTGGTGGGGTGCCCTTGACTGGCCTGTTCACCTCTCTCAGGTAGCTAAAGTTCAACGACCCGCTTGCATGTGCATCAGTGGTGCACTAAGAACTACCCCCTCTGCGGCACTGAACATTATGTTCAACCTGTTACCTGGATATCCTCGGCAGACAGACTGCTGCCAGTGCGGCTATTCGTCTTAAAGCCTCCTCTCAGTGGTCTAGTTATCACATTGGCCACTCCTCGATCCTTGATCTTCTCAACTTCACACATGAAAACACGGACTACACCCCACCGAAACTGAGATTTAACCGACACTTCCGTACGAGTATCCCCGAACGGGATGAGTGGGATGGCTCTCCCCCTGATGATGGGAATTCGGTGCACTTCTACACAGATGGCTCTAAGACCGAAGGTGGGGTGGGCTGTGGTGTTTTCTCCGATAAGCTCAACCTGAGCATCTCGTTCCGCCTCCCTGATCATTTTAGCGTATTTCAGGCGAAAATCAGGGCGATTAAGGAAGCCCTGAACCATAACAAGGATCTCTTCAGATTTTGTAGGGAGATTAATTGCTTGGAGGATTGGGTTTAGGTCTTTTGCCGTGAAGGTTTTCTAGGGATCGCGATGGTGCCTAGTGTTTTATGACAACTTCATAACCCTACTTTACCTAACCTTACCTAAGGAAGCCCTGTCTTGGCTGAAATGTAATGTATTATCTGTCAGCGACAAGCGGCTATCAAGTCCCTGGAATCGGTCCCCCTTTACTTCGAAGACCGTCTTAGACTGCAGTTTGTCTCTTACAGAGATGATAGAGCAGTTCAACATTCACCTATGCTGGGTGACAGGTCACAGAGACATTCCAGGAAAGTCTAGGGCGGATGAACTCGCTAGACAGGGTACTACTCTAAGGATTCTGCCATATAGGCAAGCCCTTGGTATGCCCCTCGCTACATGTAAGCATCTACTGAAGCTGAACGCTATTAGCAAGACCAACCTTAGGTGGGATAGTGGCTCTACGTGTCACATTTCGAAGCAGATCTGGCCTAAGCTGGACCAGAAACGTAGTGCCGAGTTGGTTAAACTAAAGCGATTACAGATCAGTTGTGTTATCGGTGTCATCGCCGGACACTGTCTAATCGGCCAATATGCCAAAAGACTTGGCCTCTTTTCCAATGACTTCTGCAGAAGCTGTAGGGACGAGGAGGAGGAGAAAACCATTCTTCACTTCTTATGCACATGTCCTGCTCTATCACGCAAAAGAATGCTCCATCTAGGAGCTCCCTTCCTTGACGACCTCAGCGATTTGGCGTCCTTAGACGTCACGAACATCCATCGCTTCATCAAAAGCTCCGGTTGGTTTTATTAGTCTCTGAGTGGTCTAATGGTAGATCCTTGGCATCATAATGGACCTTTACTGGTCTAAGTGTGTCTGCATCGTGGTGCAGACAGCCAATCTAACCTAACCTAACCTAAGTACCTTGCTTGTAGAAATATTTAAAAAAAAGTGTTTTTTACTTGGAACTTGACTAGATCCTAACTATTTCTATTTTCGAAATAATCCAAGTAATATCTACTTGAAATCCACACACCCTTCTAAGGTTTCTCAAACTCGGTGCACGAGCTTTTTCCGCCACCCACCCTTAGCATTCTCCACCTAATTATCAGCATTCAGAACTTTCATCAGAAGAACCACAATTCATTGTTTGCATTCTCAAATGCCAACACCGCCCTTGCATGCAACCGTATATCAATCTTATTGTCCTAATAGGACAATTCATGTACAACTGCAAAACAAAAGCCTGCGCAATTAACTACCACAATCACCTGTCCGATCTAAATGCCAAAATGGAATTCGAATCTTTTGTTCCAGACTGCGCCCTAAACCGGAAATAGTTAACAAAGCGATAAAATGCGAAAACAAAACACAATGCGCTCCTAAAATAAGCCCAAAAAGGACGCACAGGATGCTTTTTATAAACTATGCAAAAATGCGAGCATTTCCCCACCCACCCTTCATGCATTGTTGTCCATGGAGTAAATTAATTAACCAATTCGCAATTAGCTGACGTAAAGGCAGAGGTAACTTAGTGGCTAACAAAAGCAAGCACATACCGCACAGGACAATGGGAATATCGTGTTGCTCCGTTTGCATGTTTGAGTAAATCCAATTGTTTCTAACGTTGATAGTGGTTAGCATATTATACCAGGACTTTGTACTCAGTTGATTGCCTTTTATTTGTCCCCGGCGGTATGGTGAAGTCCTTCAAATTCAATTGTGCCTAGCATTCGATAGATAGTCGAACTGCTGCGGCGAAGATGTCTAATCCAATTTCTATTAAGGGAAAATATCCTTAGGTTGGACTGGCACATCGACAAGGAATATGATTGAAAAACTCAGAGAGAGGATTATCCTACATACTATTCAACAAATAATCCCTCAATGAGTACCCGGATATGGTAGGTACCTACATATGTACGTGTGCATTCGGAATAATCCTGCACACGTTGACAGTGGGTATTTTGCACTTTGTCCTTTGTCCCACCAGCTTCTCAAGTCCTTTGCTAACAAATAAAATTCTCTGGCTCAGTTCGGTTCAATTTGTATTCAGGGCAGTGGCTTCTAATTGAATTACACAGAGGACACGAAGGCAAAATATAGAAAAGAAAAGAATGCCTGAATGGGGAGGAAGAGGAGGACGTCATATGTGTGTGTGTGGTGGAAATCCCATGGAGAATGCAAAGAAAATCCACTTTATAAATGGCTTTTGTGAAATCGGATAGGATCTCTCTCCCTCTTCGGCACTAGCACTTGGGCACAATAAATGGATGTTGATTCACGTTGAATTAGAAGGAGGATATATACTCGCAGCTTGTGTGTGTATGTGAATGAGGGCCGTAAAATATCCGACGAAGGGTCATTAACACACATTTGTAACATATGAGGACATTTTCATTTCAATTCTAGTATTTTCTTATTTTATTTTTTTTTTATATGGGCTCCCCTATGGTCTTAGACTGAGGACAAAGTCATGGATTTGCTGCCAGAGAAACAAATGTGATCGTTTATAAAGATTGGAGGACGATATGGAATGAATATAAGGTAAAGGGGTTCAGGATGAGAAAGACAAATGGCCTTAGGAGGGAAGGGATGGTTGTAGGAGTGTGTGATCGAATTGGCATTGGGTAGTGGAATTGTATCTCTTGAGCTTTTCATTACAAAAGTGGTCTTAGATATAAAATATTTCGAAATGAAAACATTGAGGACCAAATCTGAGGACCAGTAACAGAAGTATATTTTCTTGATTTGTTCATTTGAAATTTAAGCAGAAAAACTACTTAGAAATAAGTCGTCCTTTACAGCATTGTTTCACTGGATTGGAGTCGTAATACTTATAGCGCTGGGGCAGTGATGCCCATACGCTCCATGTAGTCTAGTCTAGACAGATGTCGCTCTATATGCCGCATAGAACTTTCCTGAATCTTCTAACCACTCTGACCGGAGTGATAAAAACTTTAGTCTCGCTTATGTCCAACGTAAGCACGGGCATGAGCGCACAAATAAATTGCGAAGACAGTGCATCGCAATAGAATAAGTGCGTTCATGCCTTTCGCATTTTTACTTGTAGGACTTTGAATATGGTCCTTAGTCCTTTCATTCATAGCTGATATTGCATAAAAAGCGAACTTTTCAAGGAAGAGGGCTTATCGCAGAGACTTTTGGGAACTTTGAAGGTGTAAAAGAGGGAAGCACTGGTGTAACACATTAAAAAAAAACAGTGTGTGGTCCAAAACTGAGAGGATACGACATTACTAACTGAGACTAGAGCAACCCCCGAAATCAGTCGACGCAAGAGTTGTGCCATCTGCATATTAGAAGGTTTTACTGCTTGTCGAGGGCAAATCGTGAGCGTATGAATTGAGGCACTTCAGTTGGGAAAAAGCTGAAGAGAATCGAGATACATCGCTTAGAATCGAACACAATGGCACATAGGTGTGGTAGATCCATAAAGGGATACAGGAGCTACAGTAAGTCAATAAGTATGTACCATATGAATCACGAATTCTTTGGCCGATATTTCGCGTCATGAAGTGAAGAGTATTGATTTGGCTAGTATTTTTTTTTTTTTTTTTATGGTTGCGCCAAAGGGTGTGTAATCTTCTAAAGATACCAGTAGCCCGAGCTGCTGGCATGCACGATTCGAAAACCTGAGTACTCGATGCCAGGAATACGCCTACGTACTAAACCACACCCTGCACACTTCAACCACTCTCCCCGCGGGACTACCGTTAGGTATTACTTCGCGGGGCTGGTTAGCTATTTATGCTCTTCTTTCGCTGTCTTCCGCTCCTTGTTCCAAAAGTGTTGCCGGTTGGACTTGGTTGCTCTCTCTGACTCTTTCCAGCAGCCTAAGTTCCTGCACGATTATCGCTGCAACTTGTTTCACCGCGTCCCATATTGCATTCGATGCTATCATATGGTGCACAATGTTTTTGGGGCTTGGTATTTCTCCAATTTTTTCCTCCAGTTCTCTGTGCTCTATATGAAAACGTGGGCACTAAAAAAATACGTGCTGAGCGTCTTCTGAGGCCTCTCCGCAATTTGGACTGTTGGGAGATTCATCGAGCCCAAACCTGTTGAGATACGCTCGAAAGCAACCATGTCCGGTTAGGAACTGGCTAAGATAGAAATCTACCTCTCCGTGTTTCCGGTCCATCCATTCTTGGATATCCGGTATAAGTCGATGGGTCCATCTTCCCTTTGAGGACTGGTTCCATCGCTCCTGCCATGCTCTAATGCTTCGCTGTCTTTCTTCCAGCTTGATATTTTTGACTGACGCTTGAGGTTCCTGAATTTTGGCGTCGTAGGTCCTTTGTAGCTCGATAGCCAAGATATCCGCTGGTAGCATTCCCGCGATGACACATACTGCCTCGTCTGACACCGTACGAAAGGCACAGCATACTTTCAGCGCACATAGTCTGTTGACAGAGTTTATCCTTCTTGCGTAGGTCTTTTTGATCATAGCTTTGGCCCATATGGGTGCCGCATACATAAGGATGGACTGCACCACCCTTGATAGAACAAGTCTCCTTTGTTGCCTAGGTCCTCCTATATTTACCATTATTCTTGATAAGGCACCACTCACCCGAGCCGCTTTGTCACACGTTCTTTCAAGGTGCTCCTTGTAAGTGAGCCTCGCGTCGATCAACACACCTAGGTATTTGATAACCGATTTTGATGTCGTATTATGATCTACTCTGATGGTGATTTCCTCTCTTTTCTAGCGGCTGCTTACCAATACTGCCTCTGTTTTATGTTCGGTGAGCTCTAACCCGACTGCTGCCATCAACCGTTTGACTTTTCGGATGCATTCATTTGCAATATCCTCTATTTCTTCTAGATGTTTTGCAACCACGACAATTGCAATATCATCGGCAAAGCCTATGATTTTTGCCTCATTTGGGATTCCAAGCCTTAGAACCCCATCATACATAATGTTCCAAAGGATAGGGCCTAGTACCGATCCTTGTGTAACTCCGCCAGATATGTGGTACTGCTTTACTCCATCGTCCGTATCGAAGAGCAGAAACCGTTTCTCAAAGTAGCTCAGTATTATTTTAATTAAAAACCATGGCACCGTCATTGACCTAAGCGATTGCACTATGAGTCCCCAATTCGCAGAATTGAACGCGTTTTTGACGTCCAATGTTATTACGGCACCGTATTTCTTTGCACCGCCTATCCATCTCCTGCCCTGAATAGCTTCTTCCAAGGTTGTAGTTACCCTTCTTTTTGCGTCTACTGTAGTACGAGCTTTCCTAAAACCGTACTGTTGGTTGGAGAGTCCCCCGGCTTCACCAATTGCCACTTCTAATCGGTTGCATATGATTCGCTCCAGTATTTTACCGATTGTGTCTAACAGGCATATGGGACGGTATGACGAGGGCTCGTCTGGTGGTTTTTTCCCTTTAGACAGTAACACTAGACGTTGCTTTTTCCATTGGTCTAGAAAAACTCCTCCTGTTAGACACTTGTTGTAGAGTTCCACAAATGGTTGCGTATTTGTTTTAATGGCTAATTTAAGGGCCTTGTTCGGTATACCATCCAATCCAGGTGACTTGGTATCCTCGAATCGTCTGCACACATCCAGGAGTTCCCTTTGCGTGACAGTTGGGATGTCCTGTACTTCCGGAGGTGGTTCTATACGCTCTGCTGGTGTTTAAGGTGGAAACAACCCCGATACAATTTTCTGCATAAGGAGAGGGCATGAGGGGGAGTGTGCCCTAGTGCCTTTGAGTTTTGCCATTACTGTTCTATAGGCGGTGCCCCTGCTCGCAGAGTTCCTTAAAGCTATTGCTCTTACTTCTGTGGATAGCTAGCTTTAGCTCTCTTCGCCTATCTTTGAATTGAACCCGTAGGTCCTGATGTGTGGACAAACCTCTGGATCGCTGGAATAGTCTTCTGGCTCTATGGCACTTGCTGCGTAGCTCTGCTATATCTTGGTTCCACCAGTATACTGGTGGCCGGCGATTTGTTGACATTTTCCGGGCCATGGATGCGTCGCAAGCCCTAGTTACTTGTTTGGTAACCTCAGCGGCCATAGCGTTTGCTGTGCCTGGGCTTATTGTTGACTCTGCAAAAATCAGGGCAAAAGTGTCTGTCCATGGTGCTTATTTTCCACCCCATTCGTTGTGCCTTCTTTGGGCGTTCCTGGGTTGGTCTCCTATGTTGTACCTCAAACAGGATGGCAAGGTGGTCGCTATGGGTATATTGATTACTGACTCTCCAGTTGGCGCCTCTCGATAAGGAACTAGTTGCACAGGTGATATCAACTATGTAGCCTACACCATTTCTACTAAAAGTGTGCTCACTTCCTGTATTTAGCAATATTAGGTCTAGTGACGATACGGCTTTTGGAGAGCTTCTCCCCTTGTATAGGTCCGTGCGCTATAATGTTGGGCTACGACCTCTAGCATCATCCACGAGCCTATCAAGCATACTTTGGAACTCCTCAATGGTGTGGTTTGGAGGTGCATAACAGCTATAGACATGTACTCCTTTGACCTTTACTCGCACGAAGCCTGTTCCGGGTGTCATCATTTTTTCTTCAAAGGCGCAATCTCCACAGGCCCAAATAGCAGCTCTTTTTGAGTCATCTGTAGCCCAAACTGTATCGTCAAGATTTTTGTACTGCTCGCATAATACGGCAACATCTATCTTTAACTCGCGAACGGTTTGTGTCAAGATGTCCTGTGCCGCTTCGCAGTGGTTTAAGTTTAGTTGCAGCACTTTCATATTCTTCTTGCGACTTTTGCAGCTTCTTGGTATACCGGGCATACTATGCTTCCTGCCGCGTGTTTGATATTGCTACTTCCCTTTTCTTCGCAAAGGACGCACCTTACATCATTGCTGCAGTTCTTGGATACATGGCCTATCCAACGTGTTTTTACACGCCTTTGCTAGGTGCCCGAAGTTAAGACACCTAAAACATCGCAGCGGTATTATTTTCTCCCGTAGTCGGCATACCGTCCATCCGATTTTTATTTTTGCAACCTCCAGAACTTTTTTGGCAGTATTTATCGGGAAGCTAATGACGGCAGTTTGCGTCCCTGCATAGGCTGTCCTCATAGATTTGATGGATGAGATCTGTATGCCTTGTGCTTCCTCGAACTGCTCGGACAGAGCTTGGCAGATCTCTTCCTTTGTAGTGACGCCATCTAGGTCTTTGCACTCAATGAGCACCTCTTGTGTTAGGGATCTCACTTCCGCTATTTCACCGAGAACTTTTCCCACTTTACTTTGGTGTTCTGATGTTCTTCCATCAGCTGCTTTCTTGAGCTCAAGCAGTAGCTCTCCCTTGGCTGTCCTTCTTATACGGGTTACATCACACCCCAATCCATTCAACTCGGGGTTGATCTTCACCTTTCGGAGTATGTCGCAATAGGAAATTTCTCCGATCTTTTTAATCACCAGTGCGTCCGGCTTAGCATATATCTTGCCTCGACTTTTTTCTACTCTTGTCCAAACGACTTTATTAGTAGTTTCTGCACCTGGTTCTTCGATCCGGGGTTCACTGTCTGTCCATGGTTTTTCCCTGTGGCCTTTTTATTTTCTCTCTTTTTGGTCCTTATGCACGCTTTGTTTCACCTCCATTTCCGTTTTTTCCGCAACAATTTCGGCGTATGACAGTGTGGGGGGTTCTTCGGTGTTCGGAGATCTCGTCCTTTTTCGCTTGGAGTCTGGCAGTTGTTCCAACGAAGAAGGGAAAGCCAACTCACTCATTTCTGGAGAGTGGATGGTTTGAGTGGCTTTAGACACTCTACTGCATACCACTTTATCTATTTCGCAGTCTACTGCGCACCTGTAGTGTTTGCGAATTGCACTGGCCAATTTCCTAATCTCATGTTGTACATTGTTTTTCCCTTAATGAATTCCATCAGTGCCGAGATGTGCTTTCCCAGGGAATGCATGGCTTCACGTTTTTCTCTCTTTTCGCTGGTTTCTTTGGCCTTTACTTCCGTGTTGGTTTCGGACTTCCGGCTACCGGTTAATATTTCACTGGGGAGAGATTTCGACGGCATTTGCGAGGTTGTCTGTTCATTTATTGGTTCAGGCGGCATCTCCGTGTTTGTGTTCTCTTCTTGCGTCGGTCCATCCGTTATTTTTAACGGCGGTGATCACATCAGTACCGAGCTTCTCCTGAACGGATATTCCTCTGTACTTTCGTCTCCTGAGTTTTGTACTTTTTTTTGTTCTTTTTTTTCTGTTTTATTGATTTGGCTAGTATGACTTTTCTATAATGTATTACTGTGTAGCAGCACCTCCAGATGATTATTGTCTTAATACTAAGGACATAGTCAGTCATGATGGAAAACATACATATATTGAAAGTTATCAAAGTACCTGCTAACTTCGAATTGAGATCAAATTCAATACGTCATCCTCAATCACTACTTCATCTACACCGAAAGGTTAACAGCACTTCCCAAGTTCACAACTCTAAAAGGTCAAATTAATAAATGTCCTCGCTGAACCGTCAAATCCATGCATAACTCTCAAGGATCACACTAAACTTAGTCCGAACATTTTCAATAACACCTTATTGAAATTCGTACAAGTTCCAGACAAAACGATATCAAGGAGTAACCAAGAAGCACACATTATGACGAAAGCATCCCCCAGGGTTCTGGCCAATGCAGCCGCAGTCCCTTCATTCCATGTGAAACCTCAGACAATTTCTTTGCAAATTGAAATTGAAAGAGAATCATGACAGCAAGTATTTTGCACCACCAGTCAAGCGTTGGTCCTTTCATCGTCCTCGCCAACTTCAGTGAGTTTTCATGATTTTTCTAAATATTTATTTTTTTTTCGTCCTTGTTCGTCCCCCCTTTCTTCTGACTTGGTATAGAAATTTTAATAAAGTTTCATAGATTCCTTCGTTTGCTTTGCAGCGAACTACATGTGTTCATGTACGAAGGATACTGAACCAAACCCCTAGGAGAACACTTCACGGAAAAGTTTCATTTTAATCCGAGGGCGGTTGGTTCCACCAGGACTTTTTAAAAACTTTCCATCCTACCTGGGGATTGAGTCTTCTGCCTTTTGGGTGGTCACAGAACGTTTCTCTCTAGCAATCGTTTCCAACCGCATTGCTTTTGGAAGATTTTCATTTTCTATCTATTTTTTATTTTTTTTTCCGCTCTTGGTGTTCGAGTATCTTTTAGAACCCGTCGCCCTTAAACCGAATACTGTATCCAATTTTCTGAACTATTTCGTGTAGCTTGAGCGTGGGCGCATTCAAGCAGTGATGGAATTTTTATGTTCTGTTATTCTTCCTCAATTTGATGAATTTGAAAAGTTCATTCGGGCTTTATTCCATTTACGGATGGGCGGAAGCACTTAGGGTGGAGATAGAAAGACCACCAGCCCTTTGTGGCAAACCTACTGCATACTTTGTTGCCCGGAGGTGCAGAAGGAGCAGGCCTGGGACTGTTGTCTTTTTTTTTCTCTGCTTCTACCTGAAGTCTAGACGGGATGTGTCGTAGTGTAGCTGTGTAGGTGCGGTCGGATAGTGAAGACAGAACTTTTATTTACTCTTCATGGCGCTTCGGGGAGACGTTAGGTATCCGTATCTAAAGCGCGCCATGAATCGGGGGAGGAAATTGAAAATGAAATATATTCGCGATACGTGTACGTTTTACAAATGTAATAAGTTAAAGTTCATAGTCAGGACGTGTTTCGGTGGAGAATGTAGAACCTATGCTAGATAAGCGAAATTGATTTATGGACTTGTGATTCATTGGCGTGCGGGTGTGGGTGTAAGTGAATGTTCTACGCGAATGGGGAGCATAAACTCGATGCAGTAAGTTTAGATTAGATATAGTGCTGCATGTTGGATATTAATTATAAAAGTAGGCCATTACTGGGGCGAAGGCTTAATGATGATGAAGAGGATGTGAATAGTTTCACTAGGGGTGAGAGGGAAACCCACTATAAAACTTATGCAACGTACAATGACCAGATGAACATCAATATTCTATCCCGAAACTGCATAAAAGATTCGCAGAATTTCAAAGTAGTACAGGCAAACTATTAATAAATAAATAGATATTTGGCGCAACAGCTCTTTAAGTGCCAGGACCTAGCTTCCCGCAACCACTCATGTTGTGTGTGTTATATTTTTCACACGAATGGAAGGGACCTACAGTTTAGTGCCGAATCCGAACGGCGATTTGAGAAGCTTTTTCGTGACAACAATACTCTTGGAGTTTTGTCAGACGCTCGCGAGAGGTGGGACCGTGAAAAAAACATTTTTTGATGTTTTCTGGGATTCGAACTTGGAACCTCATGCGTAGTGATCCGACACACTAACCACTTACGCCACGGCGCCCACAACGGGCAAACTATTCCTTACGAATAATTACAAAACCCTGGCGGAGAAAAGTCTTTTCGTAACCATACAGGGTCTGTTGTAGCATAACCGACTTAAATCAGCTTTGAGGATTGACAGTAGCAACATACCACTTCTTCTGCAATCTACCTTCAAGTTTGTGGGGATTTATTCCATGCGCATAAAAGTTTCATATTTCCTCAGGTTAATAGCTTTTAGGGTCTCCTTAGGTTAGGTTAGCTATTCTCCGTAATCGTTAGGATTCACTTAGACCAACTGAGGTCCATTGTACTACCACATGAGCACTTACTTCGGTTACTCTTGGAGCCATTTTGACTTTTGAATTAATTTCCAGATGCTGTTGATATCCGAGTTGGCGATATCTGTAAGTTCCTCAAAGAAGTATTTCCCAAAGGTTTGTTTTCTAGCTGAGGATAGTGCTGGGCAGCCGCAGAACAAATGAGAGGGGAATTTCTGTTCTTCTTCGTTTATATAGCTGCGACAAAAGTCATTGGCTGGAATTCCAAGCTTCGTGGCGTGTCTGCACAATACTTCATACATGAGTATTGGTCTTACTATGGCTATATACAGCCAGTGCATTATTTGCGGACGGTTACCCAGTTTATAGCCCAAGGGTCTTTTACAGGCGTATAGTGCCGTACGTTCATGTACGTTCATTTTCCAGCTCAGTTTTCCGTCCAGTATAAGGCCTAGGTATTTGGCATTTTCAGAGAAGAAACTAAGGTGTATTTCTTGTGACCCACCCGCCTTACACATCGATCCTAACCAACCAACCAAGGTGTATTTCTTTAAATTTCGGTAGTTTGATCTCCGGAATTCTGTGCCATTTTGTAAATAGCACTAGGTCTGTTTTAGCCGGTTTGACATAAAGTCCGCATCTATCAGTCCACTTGACTAATTTTGTCAGGGCTGATTCCATGAGATCTCGTAAGGTCGTGGGATGTTTACCACTGATTGCTTTAGCAATGTCGTCCGCATAATCTATCTAGGAGAACACCTATTTCGTTAAGAAGTCATAGCTGTGGAGATAACACTCCGCTTTATAGTTTTCCACGTTGAACTGATCTTCTTGATTTGCAGCAGCCAAGTTCTGAATTGACCCTGCTTAACAGCATTTAGTTGATCCATTGACTTGGCCTGGCATTTATATTTAGTTTACTGAGGACTTCCATTATGGCCAATGGTTTGATGTTATTAAAAGCCCCCTCTTTATCGAGGAACGCCACCATCGAAAATTCTTTGTTGGCCAGTATTTTCTCAACAGTGGCAATGAGAAAGTGCAGGGCGGTCTCTACGGACTTACCTTCACGGTAAGCACGCTACGATGGCTAAAGCATTTTTACGCTAATCTTGCCACGTATGTATATATCCACTAACCTCTCCAGAGTTTTTAGTAGATATGAAGGCAGGCTAATGTGTTTAAAATCCTTTGGGGAGGTGTGCGAGGCTTTTCGGTCTTCGGTATAAAATCTGCTCTTACCTCTCTCCAAAGTTTAGGTATGTAATCATTATGTAGTCATGATCGAAATAGTTTAATCAACCAACGTCGAAGAATGCCATATGCATTTTGCATCTCCACTGGGATAACTCCATCTGGTTCTGTCGATTTGTATGGAAAGAAAATTTTCACGACTTCCAAATTTGTTGGCGCTTCTGATCTGAATGTTTCATGGTTGAAGTCGTCCGCTGTTGTGTTTCCGGGGAAATAAGTATCTACTAGAGGTCGTCACGGTTCCACCCAGATATCTGCTGTAACTAGGTATTACGGGAGACTTAGGCAGGATCTCCTTTACCCTTCCAGCTTCGCTCGTGTTTTTGATATTTGAGCAGAAGAGTTGCCAGGAACTTCTTTGCTCTTTCCTTAAGGTAAGGGAGCCACCGGAGTGCACCTCGATACCAATGTGCAGGTTTTGTTTTATTGAAGAAATTTATTGTAGTTTTAGCTGGCCTATAGCTTACAATACACTTCAATATTTAAAAGACCGGTTTCGACACTTGCTTATTTCTTTGATGCATTGGTTTTCTTTATCCCCTGTGATATCTCTCAATCCATGACTGGATTTGCGGCACCAAAGTGTCCTCAAGCCTTTTACAGAGACTTCACGTCCTTGGAATATTGGTGTTTGCTGATAAGTTTCTTGAAGTTGTTTGACGGCAATTCACACAGGATTAGTGCTGCTTTTCTTCGACCAAAATTTATATTTAAGGCGTTCCCCACAGCACAAACATACATGCTGGTAGGAGTTGATATCGTTGCTTACATGTCTAAATTTTGGCTTGTGTGCTTGGTATGGTAAGAGGTATGTAACATATACACATATGTACAGTATAGTACAATACATTGGATGTTCATAGATAGGTGTAATTGTAAAGAATTTGGAGCTTTTGTTCGATATAGAAGTTTTCCCACCGACTTTTCTCCGAAAAATACCCCGAAGGAGATACTCGTACCCCGGATTTTTTCATTCTCGCATCTCGAATTTTGAAAAAAAAAAACTGAAGAAAGAGTCATATTATGGGGAATAGTCTCAGGAAAGAAATTGAGATGATGATGAGTATCATCTTTCCAAAATGCCCTCACGATACTATCGCTTATCTTAGCACTCATCCTTTACACGCAATTCCTGTGATACAATATTAAGATCAGATCTTTGTCATACTTAGGAAAGTGGAGAAACAATTGCATGTGCCATACCTCATATCCTAGTGATTAAATTAGATTAGATTAGATATATTTTTATTTACGTACATCATTGATTGACAAAAATTAAATAAATTTTAAATTTAAAATTAAAAATTGACTAAGGTATGTATGTAACATATGTATATTTGTATATATTTTTTTAAAAGTGATTTTTAGAAATTTACGCTAATCATCCTTTCACGATAATTTAAAGCAATTTTGTTGTACTGGGATAACTTAAATATGTTTATTTCTTTAAGGAGCATAAGAACTTGATACGCCGCCAGAACATTACTTCCAAAGATATGCCTCCTAATTTCGTTTAAAACTGGACACTTTCCATCAAAATCTATGACATCTTTTCTTTCTGCCAAGTTACACAGGTTGCATAGCATTGGTAGGTCTTCTCTATGTGGAATATAATAAAGCTTTAGAAGCTCTCCCCGTAATTTAAACACAGTCGCTATTTCCGATATGCTGTATTCATCGCGGAAGTAATTATTTTTCTGTGGGTTATAGCTAAGGCGGCTGTAGATCATTCTATGCAGCGATCCCGAAGCTTGCTCTAAATGCATGAACCAAGCCTTTTCATCCATACTTGCGATGAATTGGTAAAGTTGGGGTTTCCAATCTTCGCTATTACCTAATCCAAATGTATTGCACAGTCCACAGTGAGTTCCAACCACTCCCTGTACCATCCTGTCCTGCTTTTTTCGGCAGTCTGGTATCCGGCATATCCCCAAGAATAACACAAGAAATGCCCCTATAATTTGCTGGATCTGATGTACTTCCTTTTTTATGTATGGGGAAAATTAAGGCTTCCCAAAAACGGTTTGGGACTACTCCACTATTTAGGATATTATCAAACATCGTAGTAAGCTTGTTGTGAAACTCATTATTACCATATTTATAGAACTCGGAAAGTATCCCATCCGATCCTGCAGATGCACCATATTTTAATGCACTTAGAGCTCCGATAACTTCCTCATAGCTAATCGATCTGTCCAAGATATGTTTTTGAAATTCAGGAACAGCATAGTTGAAGGTGAATTCACTAGGGGGTGGGTTCAATAGTCCATTAAAATGGGCTAGGAGGACACTGAGGCTTAAAATCACATTTGTAACGAAACTGCCACCATTAAGTTTTCTAGGCATTTTCCAAAAATACGATGGATTATTGCCACATGCCAAACTTCGAGCAAGGGATTCATAATAAATTCTCCGCTTTTCCCTGAACAGGTCATTGAGTTCTCTATTTGCTTTTAGGTACATTCTCTTCATCGCACCATCGATATTTTGCCGAAAGAGCCTGAGCCAGGCAAACGATAATTGCCTTGCTTTATAGCACTCTTTGTCAAACCACGGTTCTTTATACTCTTTCTTTCTGAAAGTTTTATAATTATTTCGATCATTCTAAGGTCTGTATCCTGTTGCATTTGTAGTTGTTCCACCAGTAAGCTCCTATACAAGTGTGCTTTATACATATTTCAAATCAGCTTGCGCAGAATATTCATATCCCTTGTATGGTTTTCCGTTATTTGATGACCAAAGGAGCTACAATCGGCAAGTGGTCGGAATATTGTAGTTGCTTAACCTCCATATTGGCCACATAAGCGTTCCATTTCCCTCCTATTAAGCAGTAGTCAATAACGGGCACTCCTTGTCCTCCAACAAATGTGAGCTCACCATTTCTGTCACTGTCGCTCATTCCATTCAGTATTCGCAGCACAAAAAATCACAAAATTACAAAAAGTTTTTACCTCCTTATACCAGCTTCTTCATTTATTGTCCCCTCTTCATATTCGGGTTATCACAGCTCAGTTACTAAGTCCTGAAGTTTTTCAAAATCCCTTTCCCAGTGGTTGTAGTTTATGTATGAAGGAATAATACAGAAGGTCTTCTTATCAAATACTAGATTTAAATACGTGCTCCCTTCGAAGTTGTTGAACTCACAGATGATGTCCTTAACTTTAGAACCCTACCCATATTTTTTTCGATTTTTCCTAACCAGGGTGCTTGGGACGTTTTCTTGCTTGCTTACAGAGGTTTCCACGTCAAAAAAATAAAAGATTTTTTCATAGAAACAGGGTGTGCAGATACCCTGGGTAGAGTTCTAGTGTTAAGCTTGCGCTTATATCCAAAGTAGCATCCTTCGCTTGCTCGTCCCTTCTCGTGCACTCTTATTGTTGGATTCCACTTGAACGAGTAGTTTAAAAATTTTCTTTCGAACTGGCAATAATTTGTTTCCATAACAAATGTTTCATATAAAAAAATTAATTCAAATTGATTGACGAGATTATAAAATTCATTACTTTAAGGCTTATTGTTTAATCCAGACACATATATGATAACATTTTAAAACAACTTATATTATAAATCTTAATACTACTGGCGCAAAATTATAGTCACCGTATTTTAAGTAGGTTAACTGCATACTAAGTCGTATCATGTTAACTTTAAAACCAGGTCCTAACTTTGTATCTAATTAACCTACGTACAACTAGTATCAGCTTTCGAACGAATCCGCAATGGATTTTAGTCGAACAGACTCAAAAATGACAGAAGTTTCAAAGTCGAACTATTGGGCATGGTTCAACGTTCGAGTTCCAGAAAACACAAAGTATTTCGAACGTCTGACAAATATCCGAAAGTACCTACATCTTTTATGATAAACATTCTCAATATCTTATCAATATCGCATTTTGGATACGGCATAAAACTGCACACCATTTCCATTCACGTGAAACCCATATACATATAAGACGCAGTACATTACATGAATAACTGTGGAAGCTTAGGCCAAAGCCCCACATGTAACAAGGATCCTTTTATCGTTGAAATTTAATCGTTTTTACATTTTTTTTAATTTAAATGCCTTATGTGTGCCTTTTCCACATTTTAACGAAATGAACAGCTGTCTTTGTTGCTTCATAGCCCCATTTCGCAATAACCGCATCCTTTGCATTTTCCCAGCAAATCTACATTTGAATTAATATTTCACTAAAAATTCTTTTCATACGTCGAACTATGATATACAAAATATATATCCATGCGAGTAAAAATTCAAATATCAGATGGAAATATTTTTAAAAATATAATTTTGTTGGTTTTTTTTTGGAAGGAAATTGTTCGCCATGGTATTTCATTTCATTTCCCCTTAAACACCTGAAAATATTTTTCTTCTGCAAATCACATTGTGTGTCCTGGATATATAGCAGAGTGCATGTATTTATCTTTTCCCAGCAAAAAAAAGTTTTGTATTATGTGGTTCCGTTTGTGAAGATATCATTTCCTGATATAATAATTTTTCTAAAATAAAATAAATGCAAACAGTTATGTGAAGTGGAGGATGTTTATGATAGAGTATACAAAAAATGATGCTCAATTGAAATGTTAAATGAAAGTCTGAACAATTCAGTGTTGAATAGTTGTGTGCATCATTGGTATCGCTAATTAGAATGCGAGGTGGTAAAGTAGAACATATTGTACTATGCTAAGCAGGTCCCAGCCTTGTTCCTCCTTTAGAATGATCAATGTCTGCTCTATCTCAAGTGTTTATGGTCTAAAGTGGCTTAAGCGAACTTCCTTAAGAATTAAACATCTCGCCATCAAATGAAACACATTTTCTCGTTCCTCCAAATTACACAGATCACATTGAATTGGGAGCTCCAGACTGTACGGTATATAATTAAGGGCTCCCCTTATTAAGTAGTACTTATTTAGTAGTACTTATAAGATTTATACAGTTCTTGTTGACAAAGTACAGGGTGTCCGCCGGGAAGGTATACTACTTTGTTTGTTTATAATTTTTGATTAAATGAAAGAGAATGGATCTTATATTGATAAATGTTTTATTTAATGTCGGCAATTATGTATGGAATACAATATCAGGTAAATGTCCGCCTCTGCTAGTCTCACAAATGCGAGCCCTTTTGAGCACATTTTTCATTACATTCTCACACATTTCACGCGGTATTTCATTAATTTCATCACGAATATTTTGTTTGAGTTGCTCAAGCGTTTCTGGTTTGTTTGCATAAACCTTGCTTTTCAGATATCCCCACAAAAAGAAGTCAGGAGCAGTCAAATCAGGCGACCGTGGAGGCCAATCAACATCACCATTTTTTGAAATAACTTGTTGCGGAAAGAGGTCTCGCAGTAATTCCATTGTAATCCTGGCTGTATGCGATGTGGCACCGTCTTGTTGATACCACATGTTAATCAAGCCCAAACTGAATCTTAAATGGAAACAAATGCAAATCCTTGTGCAAAATTGTGGCCAAAGTTGTTCTTTGAAGACCAAGCTCCTGAGCACGGCGTCGAATTGAGGTTGATGGATTGTTTTGAACACTTCCTTGAAGAGCAGTCATGTTTTCAGCCGATCTTGCAGTACGTTGTGGCCCATGCTTGGGCCTATCACCTACAGACCCTCTTTCTTCGAAATCATTCACTACACGATAAATAGTGCGTTTTGTTGGCACGTTGTTTCTCCCAAAAATTTCACGTAACTTTCTCATCGTCACAGTAATCGATGATTGATTTTGATAAAATGTTTTAACGATTAAAACACGTTGGTTTATCGAATATTTTTCCGTAATAAATTTGCCACGTGTCTACTTCACGACTGCCAAATATGAACTGTCAGGACTAATGTTTACCAAAATGGCGGCAAAACAAAGTAGTATACGTTCCCGGCGGACACCCTGTATATCCTTTCCCGGAAGTAATACTGAAGCTGGCTATATATTGTGATGACTGAGCTTCATTAACATGTCCATCATACGTGCAGTGTCCTATTTTCGTCAACAAAGACTTACATTTTACTTTTAAAGAATTTTTTTTTGTTTATGTCCTGTATCCCTTGTGGGTCCTAGGGCCTCTACTACGCCTACGCGCCATCATGTACGGTTTCTGGCAATGTGTCTCAGCTCTCCCTAACTTTTCCCCAACTGCCGTGCCCCCTTTTCGAGTATTCTGCGCCATGTTCTCCTCGGACCGCCAGGTCTTCTGCCATCTTGTATTAAAGGGTTCCATTGCATAGCATGGTCCGCTGTGCAACTCTCACCCTTTCGGAACGTGTAAGCAATCCACTGCCACTTCCGTCGTTGGATGGTTGTGCCTATTGGTTCCTGACACGTTCTCTCGTAAAGATGTTCGTTAGAGATACGATTGGGCCAGGAAATCCTTAAGATTAACAAAGGTTTGCAGCTTCCTGGTGATAGTAGTGGCACTCTCCACGTGCTGCAACCATATAACAGCACTGATTCAAAATTGGAGCGGAACATTCTTAGCTTGGTGATTGATTGCATTGCTTCGCGATATTTTGGATAGCATCCCGAACGCGGACTTTGCTTTGGCGATCCTGTTGGCTATATCCAGTTCGGTTCCACCATCGGTCAAGACAATACTACCAAGATACTGGAAATCCTCTACTCTCTCTACCGGTCGTCCAGCAATGCATTTTTGAGCCGATGAGTTTGTTCCAAGGATGATAATTTTAGTTTTTGCCGTATTAATTTTCAGCCCGACGACGCATGCCTCCCTCTCCACATCTGCTGTCATTTGATAGAGGTCCATAATTCTGTGGGAGAGTAAGCATACATCGTCAGCATAGTCAAGATGTTTCAATTGAGATGTAAGAGTCCATCGAATTCCTCCGTTTCCCGTCGACAAAGCTGCATGAAGCGCATCGCTAATCACCAATAGGAATAATATTGGTGAAAGGGTGCATCCTTGTCTTACCCCACTTCGGATCTCAAATTCCTCAGACAATCTTCCCCTGTGCAGAACGTGACACTTGGAGCCTTCATATGTAGCTTTGATAATAGCAATTAGTTTATCGGGAATACCTCTAATGCGTAAGGCACGCCAAATAAACTCCCTGTTGACACTATCGAACGCCTTCTCAAAATCGATGAACAGCAAGTGCAGTGGAGATCGATATTCAACACACTGTTCGATGATAATGCGCAGGGTGTTAATGTGGTCGGCACAGGAGGATTCAGAGCGGAAACCTGCTTGTTCGGCATCGAGTGTGTCTTCGAGATGTTGTTTAATTCGCTCCAGGATGATTTTAGCTATTATCTTAGCTACAGCAGGCAGCACGCAGATACCCCTCCAGTTTCCGCACTCCATTAAATTTCCTTTCTTAGGAACCTTGACGAACATTCTCCTTTTCCACTCGTTAGGAAAGCTTTCAGCTTCCCAAGCACTCTCTATAAGTGGAAGCAGAAGCTCAGCCAATGTTGTTGGCACTGCTCGTACGAGCTCTGCGGGAATACCGTCAAGTCCTACCGCCTTCTTGGCTTTATGTGCTTTGATCACGGTAGTGATCTTATCATTACTAGGAGTCGTGGTGCGTATACGGGCAGCACCTCGGGCCCTTCAGTCTGGTTTGGGAGCATATCGCTAGCAAATACGCGGTTCAAAACCGTAGCAAAACCTTTCCATCTCTTGAGTTGGTCCTCATCCGAAATGAGCAAGGAGCCGCCTAGGCTTTTCACTGGGTTTTGGCTGGAGCTGCGACCATCTGTCAGCTCTTTGGTGATTCTGTAGACGGTCCTGATGGCGCACATCCGTGCAGCTTCTTCTATTTCTGTACCCAGCGCATTGATGTAGTTGCGCTAGTCACGTCGCACGCTACGCTGAAGTTCTCTCATCTTCATTCGATATAGGGACTCTAGCTCGCTTCTCCCTGCTACTGGAGTAGCTGCAACGCGAGCTTTCAGCTGTTTTCGTTCATCAATCTTTTAAAGATGCAGGGTGTTTAATGCACGCGATCGTTAAATTGCGACTTCAGTCCGAAGTTGATTTCTCCCGTTCTTGGGCACTATTTCTTCGAGTAGCCCGAATATGTGTTAGCACTATCTTAGGCAATCTGTCTCTTTACATTTTCATAATTCTTACTATGCAGATGCAGACTTTGCACTAGCAGCCTTCTTAGGCATAGAAGGTTCTTTTAATTACGAAGAAGGGAGCGCCATCAAACAGGCCTTGGAAACTATAAATGTCAAGCATAGCATTACCAATTGGTTCTGCAATATGCTCTGTAGTAGAAACATTAATTCGTTATCTCGCCCCTCCTCTGGGTTCTAGTCATCGATGGTCTGTATCTGTCGAGTTTGCAATATCTGTAACTAGGTGTGCGAAACTATTGGCGTTGTTATGGATCTCGTGATTGTAGTTCTTTGGCCAACTGAACCTTGTACGCAAACATCTTCGGATCAAGTTTGAAAATCAGTTTTAGCAATGTTCTGGAGATGTCCAACGGAGTGGCACGTCAACGAGTAGACACCGGTAGATCATCGTTTAAACTCTATGGTACACCCTCCATAGGTTTTTATTGCGAACACTTATTACTTATATCCTTTAACCCCTCGGGGGGCATAGGGCGTTAACCACGCCTGCGCGTCATCGTGTTCGAAGTTCTGCAACGCGTTGAGCTGCCTCCAACTCATTCCTAAAGAACTCGATTCCTCCTCAACCGTTTTGCGCCACGTTTGCCTAGGGCGTCCCGCTATTCTGCCTGCCGGGGTGAGCGTATTCCACTGCATAGCGTATTTCGCAGTGGAGTTGTCTTCGCGCCGTAGGGTGTGTCCAATCCATTGCCACTTTCTTCTTCGTCTTCGTATAGTAATGCTTATAGGTTCTTGGCCCGTTCTCAGATAAAGTTGTTCATTGGAGATGCGGTTCGGCCAAAAAATCCTCAAGATGATTCTTAAGCATTTGTTTACAAAGACTTGCAGCTTGCGTGTGTTAATGGTGTCCACCTTCCAAGTACTGCACCCATAAAGCAGCACCGATTCCACGTTGGAGTGGAACAGTCGCAGCTTAGTTCTTAAGCTAATAACATTGCTTCTCCAGATTTTGGATAGCATTCCGAACGCAGCTTTTGCCTTCCTAATTCTGCTGCACACATCCAGTTTGGTACCACCACGATTACCCGAGACGACACTTCCTAAATATAGAAAGTTATCAACTTTCTCGACTTGCTTTCCGGCAATGTTAAGTTGAGCGCGGGTATTGGAAGTGCTCAGGGCTTTTGTCTCCTGGACGTCCGAAACAGAGGTGGAGCTGACGTCGGACAAGAACGAGATCACCATCTTACGGTAGCTCATTTACGCCTTCCTACTGCATCCGTCAACAGCAACCGCTCAAACCTACTTAACATCACCAGGTTTAATATCAACAAGCTTAAGGTGCAGGCTTAAGTGCGCCAACAGTTCAGGGACCATCTTGCCTTAGAAGCAGAAGCAATCAGCAGCATATTGCAAGAGAACATGGATAACCACTGGAGTGCTGTGAAAAATGCTTTTGCGACTGGGGCACGCACGTATGTCGGTAAAAAGCAGAAACACCACCGCACATGGCTTTCTACAGACACCTGAAGACGGATCGATCAGCGTACAGGAATCAAGGTTCGGATTGCAGCGGCCTCAGCAGTAGAGAGAACCGAGCCTTAAGCCCAATACCGTGCGAAGAAGAAAGAAGTGCAGCGTAGTGTGAGACGTGACAAACGTCAATATGTCAACTCACTGGCGTCAAGGGCTGAAGAAGCAGCGAATTGGTGCGACAGTAGGTCTGTTTACAACGTCACTAAGGAGCTCATTGGTGGTCGAAACTCCAAACAACATCCAGTGAGGAGTCTAGACGGTAACCTTGTGATTTCGGATGAGGACCAGCTCACTAGATGGAGAGAACATTTTGCTACAGCGCTAAATCACTTAGATGATGGCGGTATGATCTTGAATTCGAATGAGCAGTTTGAAGCAACAAATTCCCGAATTCGCACCGTACCTCCCAGTAAAACTGATAACAGCAATCAAGTCCCTCAAGAAGAACAAAGCGGTGGGTATTGATGGCATCCCTGCCGAGCTATTTCAAGCGGCGCCAAATACATAGACAGATTTGCTGCATCCAATAATACGGAGAGCTTGGGATGGTGAACAATTTCCACAGAAGTGGAAAAGAGGGATGATCATTGAGCTTCCAAAGAAGGGTAACTTGATGGATTGCGGTAACTGGAGAGGTATATGTGTTCTTCAAGCGACTTCGAGAAGGCTTTCGACAGCTACAATCGAGATGCTATCTGGTTGGCCTTGCGCAGGAGAGGCATCCCAGAAAAACTTATAGCTATTATCAAGGCTACTTACGAGGGCGGCAAGTGTCACGTCGTGCACAATGGTAAGATGTCGGAGGATTTTGAAGTCCAAAGTGGAGTACGTCAAGGGTGCATACTGTCCCCACTATTGTTCTTGGTGGTTATCAGCGATGTACTCCGTGCAGCATTGACGGAAGCTAATTATGGAATTCGTTGGACGATGACATCTTACCTTAAACACCTAGATTACGCTGACGATGTTTGTCTACTTTTACATCGGATAATCGATCTTCATTTGATGGCCCAAAATCTAGAAGCTGAGGCAAACAAAGTGGGGCTAAAAATAAACACAGCCAAAACAAAAGCCCTTTATTGCGAACAGGTGGATGAATATTTGGTCGTGGCTGATCAAATGATGCACTCAGCTCCTTAAAACCGATAATTAAGTTTCTAATCATGTTTGCACGGGGAGCTGTTGCAGCATTAGAATGTTAACGGTGTTTACTTCTCCTTGTTACATTGGGCCATCCGGAAACATTATAAAATTGAATACGAGTTATATTGACCCGTTTTTGCACTGGGTAGATTAGTCATTATAAAATTATTTATAATCTGAAGGAAAAAAATGCAAAAGTTTGTCCACCCTATAGTTGCAAGACATATTGGAATCTTAATCTACTTTCAGGACTATCTGTTAGAACTGGCTTTCCAAATACTTTGAAGATTCAACTTCTATGGGTGTGGGAACTAAGCAGGCTTAGGTATAGGTTAACAGTAGATACATTTTATTTCAGTAATGCTAACAATCTACTGTCTGTTTAGTGACTTTCAAAAAATTAGTTAAATCTTGTTTTTATTTTTCATAAATAAGCAGCTTTGTTACAGAATGAAAAAATATTTAAATTCTGTCCACATTCACCCGGTGCGCGACTTATTAATATGTACGTCCTTAAATATGACCAGTCTAGTCTGTCGGGATATATAAAATGTCCATTCAAACTCTAATTCCATTCATTAAACTTGACAAGGGAATTACCACTGAAAACATGCCTAAAATGTTAAAGTTAATTAAACCACAATGACGCAAAAAAGAAGAACAAAAGTCCTCACAGTGTTAATCCGATTAAAATATTCTATACCAACAAAAAAAATTACGTAAATTAAATTATTAGTTTCACATTATCTAAACTGCACATCTCCATCATTATATATCTGCTTTTGAAACTAATTTAAATCCCGGAAGAATTTTGCATTATAATTAATTCAAATAATGCGAATAAAATAATATTTTCTCCCCCCTATTGGTACATGTTAACAAGGACATATTGTCGCCGCCACTCCCCCAGTGCTGCATTTTTTTTCAACCTCACGGAATACAAAGAAAATGTAATAAAAATAATTTCCAAAGCCTTGAAATGCTATTTAAAAACAACAACAAGGGAAACATCCAACAACCTAACTAGCGATTGAAAATATTCTCACGATGTGTGGTATGAGAACGAATATAATATTGGTTGACACAAATGAGATGCAGTTTGGAAGCCATCCATCCATAGGCAACCACCCCCATTCACATTTTTATGGAAAAAATAAAATAAAATGAAACTGTGTTAACACAGCTCACGTAACATGGCCACTATACCGGCAGTGATGCAACAGGAAACCGAACACATTGAGCCCTGTACAAAGTAATTTATATTTCGCACGCGGATCAATGCGATAGGAATGCCGCATACATGTGTGGGGGGAAGGGGTTGGTCGAACTGGTATTACAAACCTTTACTCATGAAGGCCTTGTATGATTGGGAAGGGATCGAGAACATTAAAAAAAATATATAATGCAGGCTAGCGTGCAACATCGATGGCTTTATCCATATCAAATAAAGCCATTTCAGAAGGATTGAAAATATGTAGGAATACAGTAGGGAGCAAAAGGAAATAGACTGAACTCTTCCTGTATCTGAACATAATAGAAGTAATTTATTGAAAATCTTAAAAGACTCCCTCTCATTTCATTGACAACATATTGTCATCAAAAGAGATCCTCAAAGAGACCAATCATTTGAAGCCACTTAGTCATTATTTCAGAGCATATGACAGTTATCGTTTTATTCCACATAATGCTGGATACGGCGCAACAGCTCTTGTAAGTGGTAGGGCCTAGCTTCTCGCAACCACTCATGTTGTGTGCGTTATATTTTTCACACGAATGGAAGGGACCTATAGTTTAGTGCCGTATCCGAACGGCGATTTGAGAAGCTTTTTCGTGACAACAATACTCTCGGATGTTTGTCAGACGCTCGCGAGAGTGGGACCGTGAAAAAACTTTTTGGTGTTTTCTGGGATTCGAACTTGGAACCTCATGCGAAGTGATCCGACATACTAACAACTTACAACACGGCGCCCACCTTTATAATAAATAAAACTTATTAAAAAATGGCTTTATACACAGGTCAGTGTAAATTTTACAATACTGTACCATTCCCAGAAAGTACGTTTCGCACCGAATTACCAACAAGTACGGTGTGACAATACTACTGGCCATCATGCACAGCAGTTTGTTCTACATTTCGCATTCCACAATTTAACCCTAGTGACATCTAGCTTATTCGACAATCTTCTAGAGATTCTTGTATTCGGCAAGGAGGACATAGTCGATAGTGGTGAAAATAGCGATGAACAAGTGCGATTACTGTGAGAGTTAATTATTTGATAATTGGTGTTAAAAATAAACGATATTGTGATTAAAAGTAAATTTGTAGAGACAGTTCAAGTTGAGATTAATAAAAAATAAAGTGATTTGATTTTTTGGAAGTACAGTGGATTCCGCTTTATTGGGACATCGCTTTATCGGGACAGCTTAACTGGGATATATGAAAAAGAACAGAAACGAAGAAGAGATTAATTTATTGCGGATACCAGTCGTTTATTCGGGACTTATTCAACACACATCTTACACACATTTTGACTAACAAAATATCGCCCTATTGCTTGTCTGCTATATCTGCAAAAATGTACAACAGAAAGTGCCGAGACAAAATTGAATTGGATGTGTAGTTGCGTATCGTGCATACTGACTGACCAGATCTTGTTGCAGTTTGTCAAAATGTCAAGAAAAGATGAAACATTAGCTGCTAAAATTGCTTTGCTCAACAAATTAGATAGCCAAGCACCGAACACTCCTATCATGATCTACAATCATCATCACTTCGTATTATTGGGACAACTACTTAATTGGGACTAAACAATCTAACCCGATGTGTCCCAAATAAGCAGAATCCACTGCATATCGAAAGTGTAGTCGATAATTGTTTATAAATGAAAATTTTAAATACACAGAAGACGGTTTTACTATTCCGAATCCTAGCAAAATATGACAATGCCTAAAGCCAGTCAAGAAATTCGCTTGCCTACTTTGGTACTTTAGAATGGTCAATCACTTGTTTAAGAAGACCAACCAAATCCGTTTTCTGGGATTCAAACTTGGAAGCTCCCGCGTAGTGGTCCGACATACTAACCGCTTGCACCACGGCGCCCACATTATACCTAAAGCTCAGTGCTAATTAACTGTCGGCTTGGATTCTAAGCTTAACGGGCAACTAAACGTAGATTCGTGAATAAAGAAAACGTGTATGGGTTTCTATGCATGCAGCACAACTTTGGTAGAAAGTGGGTTTTTTAAGCAAATTTGATCTTATGGATGTACTGAACTTTGGTATACCTAAGGTGACCATAATTTTTTCCTCTCAAAGCGGGACACCTGTACATTTCTTTCGGCAAAACATACATTTTTTTTTTAATTACTTTAAGTTAAAGTATAATTTCTTTTGCCAGGGGTAGTAGAAAAACGCTAATGCGCAAGAGAAGTGCGAGACTTCTACCAAATTTAATCCCTTTTCAACATGACACTATCCACTCCGGAACCGGATACATTACTTCCGAGTGGTGTCGTTTTCTTTCCCCTCTGGGGACCGGCTTTTTCACATTTTTCTCCTGGTGCGGGTTTATAATATCTTGCCGGTAAGGCTTTCATCGATTTGGTAAACTTACTGAGGGTATATTTACTTCCTCCTCTCTCTTTTTCGATCTGAGTACCGTCTCAATGAATAAAGATATTTTATTCCACGTGTCGAAACTCGGGACCATCTTGTTTACCGCACGTATTTAGAAAAAGAAAATACTGTTAGCCCACATCGCTCACTTAGTACCAGGCGGATG
Source organism: Brachypalpus laphriformis (assembly GCA_945910035.1). Classification (NCBI taxonomy): domain Eukaryota; kingdom Metazoa; phylum Arthropoda; class Insecta; order Diptera; family Syrphidae; genus Brachypalpus; species Brachypalpus laphriformis. Next base: position 46,726,757 of record OX246756.1, read on the forward strand.
AAGAAGAGCTAACACGTGAAACGAATTCGATGGAAAAGAAACGGCCTAGCAAAAAACCCAAAGCTGTTCCTCACCGGAAGTCGGGCCATGAAAAGATGGAAACCGCAAGGAGTTTCAAGAAAAGCCACAACCAATAAAATTACGTCATCCGCCCCCGATAAACGTCGTTGGAATTACGGACTACAATAAGTTGCATTGCCTCCTTAAAGGAACGCTCGCATCGTAGTTTACTGTGACATCTCTCCGAAAATATACGTGGAAAATCAATATCGATGATGCCGACGGTTACCGAGCAGTGTCTCAAAAATTGAATGCCGAGGAGGTAAGTTAGAAAGAACACTGCGTGTTGTAGTAAGGGGACTCCACCCCTCGTGCACTAAAGAAGATGTTATAAACGACCTTCAAGACAAAGGCTTTAACCCTTCTGTCAATGGATGTTTTAAAACCTTCCCATCAATGGAATATGTCTGGCTGGACATTCATACATTTTGTATGCAAATTGATGGAACTCAATGAAATAATTGAAGTTTTTTTGTTATTTTGGACATGTTATTATTTTTATTTTTAATTTAAAGTTTTTTTTACATAACATTAATATTACGAAGTATTTTCTTGATTTACACATTTATGCCATTTATGTAACTAAAAACTGTGTTGTAAACAGACAGGCTCTTCGCAGGCAGTACATTCAAATCTGGTTTTCCTTTGTATTTTATCGTTTACTCTGCAAATTCTACACGACTTTTTCTGGCCCGTTGATGTCTGGATACTGCTGGGCTGTGGAATCCTATTTTGCAATGGTGCTCCGAAAAAAGATTCGATGCCATTTCTTACATGACGGACTTAGATAAAAGAGTTTTTTTTTTTCGGATGAAATGTTAAATAAACACGTTTCTCCATACAATATGTAGCAAGGTCTAGCCAGACCTATTCCATTGATTCTAGGGGTTGTTGTAGAAAAACTTTTTTTTTCTCACCCACTTAGACTTACAATTTATTTTCCACACTAAAGGATTCAGAATATGTACGCTGACAAAGTCAGGAAATTTGGTAAAGATAGCTACACAATCAATTAGGAAAAAACGGTTTCGAAAATGGAAAAGGGCTGGCCAGACCTACTCATTGACAGAAGGGTTAAAGTTCTTCATGCCGTCAATATTATCAGGAAGAAGAAGCAACAGTCGGAGGGGGATCGGGAAAAATTGGTAAAGCGTAAATTTCCACTATTCATGCTAAGTTTTGATCAAGACGAAAATAAAGATGTAATATATGGTATTAAGACTATTCTAAGTATCGTGGTCAAAATCGCACCTATGAGTAAGAGCTCCAGATCGATCCGCAGTGTAGGCGCTGTCAAGGCTTCAATCATACGCGAACTTACTGCCAGAAAGAACGGCAATGCGTTAAATGCGCAGGTAAACATCTCTCAGAAGAGTGTCACCTAAATAAGCAAGCCCCAGTCACTTGTACAAACTGCAAAAGAAAACATTCTTCGAACTATCGAGATTTCGAAGTGGCGAAAGAGCTCCAAAAAAGATGCGATACGCTTAAAAATTCCATGCGTCCGAATCCGATACCAATTAAAAATAGATCCAAAATAGCTACGAAAAGAGCAGCGAAAGATAGAAAATCCGTCAATATTCACTCAAGATCGGGTAATGAAGAAAGACCTAAACGTAGTAGAGAAAAGGTGACAGAAACAAAATCTTCGAATATTGGCGTGCAGTCTTATGGTCAAGCGGCGATGATTGCTAATGGAAAGTACATAACCGACAACCCACGGGGGATCAAAGCAAGAAACCATCCAAACTTTAACGTAAAGACTCCTGATCAACTTGCGGCATTGGGAAACGGAGATAGAGATAGCTCACAAGATCCTGTATCCCATGTTTTCTCTCTAATTCTTGCGAAACTTAAAAAGCAATGCAAAAACAAACAAACTTATTTTCGAGAGACTAGTTGCACTAGAAAACAACATTCATAACACGCGCACTTCAACCAAAATATGAAAGAAACGCTTAAAATTCTTACATGGAAGGTCAACAGGCTCGACGCGCTAGAAAAATTTATACGAGAAAAAGATATTGATATATGCTTGCTAAGATAAGGGGATATAGCGTGTATCACGCTTTCCACCCATCGGAAAGAGCCAGCGGCGGATCATCTTTGTGTTGTAAAAGAATGTATCGAACACTCAGCAAAAATACAGATTGAATTAGAACCAATGCAAGAAGAAATATGAAGAAGAAAAATTGTACGCGTGAGAAATAGACATTTTACTTTCAACATTTCGTCTATATAATGTCCACTGCGATGTAAACTTGAACAAAATGATTTCACAAACATCTTCAACTTCCTTAAACCAAATTTTATTATTGGTGGTGTCTTCAACGCGAAACACCCCTTCCGGGGTTCAAGGTACGCCTCTCAGAAAGGTAGAACGCTTTATAATGCGGGTATGCAATACATTTGTGATTTTCACTCGACGGCTAAACCAACATATTGGCCGACTGATGGAAATAAGATACCAGATCTGATCGATTTCTTTATTGTTAAAGGAATATCTGGCAACTGTATAAAAGTTGAAGAAAGATTTGATCTCTCCTCTGATCACTCTCCAATCATCATGATTAAAAAAGTAGGACTGGCTAGATTAACCAGCGCGAAAACAAATTGGGATGGCTTTAAAAAAAAATATTGAAGCAAATATTGAGCCAAGCGTATCACTTAAAACGCCCTATGAACTCCCTCAAACCGAATCCAATCGTTTCAGTTTTAAAACGATCAAAGTATGCTTCGTTCGTTCAACATTTTTCTCATTCTCAAACAAACGATACATTATACGAGTTGATACATAGTAGATACGGACACGGTACACGGAGCGACAGAGCACAAAGTGGTATCTATTAACTACCCAGTCAAGTCTGTTTTTTTGCTGTTTTTGGTTTTAGTTTTTCATTTTTTGTACTGTCTCTGGAAGTCTATCTGTGAGCAATATTATTTTTAGTATATACATTTACTGAGAATGAGTTTAATGAACGAAACAAGTTTAATATGGGGTGGCCTTTTGTCAAAGCGGGACATTTTGCGTTCTTTGGGGACAGCGGGACACAAAGCTCGAAAGCGGGACTGTCCCGCCGAAAGCGGGACGTATGATCACCTTAGGTATACCCCATTCTCACATACAGAACGATAGTATGGTAGCCAGCGCTGAGCAAATGATACTACATAACCAAACTGGAAAAGGTTCGCAGAACACTATGTGTAGTCCCTATTATGTGCCCTACAGTGTTCCTGCAATTTTTGCCTCTTGATCTACACATCAAGAGCATCGCGGTATACGTAGCCGTCAAACTCAGAGAAACTACGTACCGGACTGTGTAGTCCTACGGTCTTAGCAATTATATGTGGATTTGTTTTGATTGATTGAATCCAATAAGAGTTCGCAATTTCCTTTGAAGTTCCTTGATCTTAAAGAGAAAGTCGAGACAGAATCGAAGACTTTTGCATAATTCCAGAGTAGCGCTCTTCTGAATTCTGTTAAAAGCACTGGAACACGTTTCTTAGCCCAGAAGTCTCTGGTTTTATTTTCATTTGAAAAGCTAATCAATTTACTATTTTTAAGCTGTGATTCATATGATAAGGCTCTCTGCTACTATAATCTCATGCTAAGGAACCAAACTTGGCTGCCCTAAAATGTTCAAGAAACTCTTACTGTCTCTTTCTTTTATTTTATTTCGACGAGATTGTCATCTGAACATCATGGTTCATAGCTCTTCTCACTGCATCTCTACTGATCCGCCTGTGGAGTACGCCTTACATTTATTGTGCACTTGATACAATTCTGCAACTTTCGAGTCGTCAGACAAAGACCAATTTTTCCAGATATAGACCATGCCTTTTAGAATCTTTGATTTATGGTGGACGAAAAATGATAGTAATAGCGACAAATCCAATGAAAGTTTAAGACATAAATTCATAAAAAAAAATGTGAAAGGTATACTTTTCTGATAAATTTCGTTGAACAAGAAAGCTCATAAGCCGATTCAAAATCAGTTGCTATTTTCAAAAATCAATTCTAGACATTTTGGATTTAATTTAATTTAATTTAATTTAATTTAATTAGCTTAATCCAAGCTCTAAAGAACTTAAATCTAATTTACAATGTGTACTTAAAAGCTAGTTAAAATTTACAAATATCAAGACCTGAGTGAGGAAGGGGAGTAAAGGGAGTTTCTAAGGGTGTTTTTACTACACTGGAAATCAAAAAGATTCTGACAGTCATTAGCAGAACGAAGCATTCGAGACATAGGCTCATTACAGCCGTAGTTTGTACGGTGAAACTTGAGGCAGAAGAGAGGTACTGATCTCAGAAAACGTGGGTTGGTGCTGAGTGAAATGGTTTGGAGCAGCATAGGGCAGTCAATATTGCCTGTTAATAGTTGATGTACAAATAGTATATCGACAACTTTTCTACGTTTTTCAAGCGACTGCATGTTCAACAAGTTTAACCGATGCTCATAAGGAGGTAGGTTGTATCTGTCAGGCCACGCCAGTGGCCGGATGAACCTCCGTTGGACACACTCAATTCGATGTGAATGTGTATCGTGATAGGGAGACCAAACTTGACTGGCATATTCAAGAATTGGTCTTACAAATGTGAAGTATAGCGATTGCGTGACGTAAGAATTTGAGAATTCCTTGGACCAACGTTTCACACAACCTAGCGCAGAATTAGCCCTGCTAATAATATTGTCAGTATGGCTACGAAAATTAAGCTCACTGTCGCATATCATGCCCAAATCACGGAGAAAAGTGACAGTGGGAACATTCTCGTCGCAAATCGCATACGTTTTGGGGTCTGTCGGAAGACGCTTCCGGGAATAAGTAATAGCTTGGCATTTGTTGACATTCAACTCAAGACAGTTTTTATTACACCAAGTAGAAAAGCTATTCAAGTCAGTTTGAAGAGCACGGGAGTCAGTGGGTGTGGAGATGTGTGTAAAAATGTTCATGTCGTCCGCATAAACTGATAAGCGGAATATTTAATTATGCCATCAACATCATGAATTGACAAAATGAAAATCAGGGGACCAAGATGGCTACCTTGGGGGACTCCAGAGGGGGGCATAAATGGATCGGATACAAATAATCTAAAAAGGACTTCATATTTACGTTCATGAAGGTAGGATTTGATCCACGCGATATACCCAGGCGGAAAGCCGAGAGCTTTGAGTTTAAAAAATACAATTGCGTGAGAAATTTTATCGAAGGCTTTGCTGAAATCGGTAGCAACGACATCAACTTGCTTGCCATCTTCCAATGCGCACAGGGTGCTGGATACAAATTGGGTTAGGTTTGTGGTTGTAGACCTTCCCTTTAAAAAACCACGTTGGTGAGGGGAAAATATAGATTTACAATGGAAAAACATTGCATCGTAAACAATACTTTCGAATAGTTTGGGTATGCAGGAGAGTTTAGCTATAGGACGATAGTTCGAGATTTCGTTTTTTGGACCTTTTTTATGAAGGGGAATAATATAAGTGTTTTTCCAAAGCATAGGAAAGACGCTTTGAGAGAGAGACAGTTGGAACAGAGTCGTAAGGGGTAGAGCTAAGGAGTTTACACATTTTTTTGAAACTACGGCAGGTATACCGTCCGGGCCAGTGGAGTAATCGCATTTAAGTCTTTCGATCTTTTCTATCACGAGAGCCACTGTTATGTCTCTTACTTCTCTTACATGAGAACGACTAAAGAAATGAGCGAATAAATTTTCTATTATTTTAGGATCGCTCGACGATGTATTGGAGAATGTCAGAGTCGAAGGGTATCTGTCTGACTTTTATTTGGTATTAATTCATTCATTCTTTTTCAATGGCCCGCTAATCCTTCATGAGGGTCGCGGTGGGTAGGATGCTCAGGTGGACTCTCCATCCTTCTCGATCCTCTGCCATTGACTCCAATTCATCAGGGAGAATCCCTAAGCGGCTCCAGGAGAGATGTCGGATTTGATCCAACCATCTATTTCTAGGCCTTCCGCGAAGTCGCCTACCTGATGGCATGGCAACCATGGCGCGTCTTGGAAGCCAGTCTGGGAGCATACGCACTACGTGACCAAACCATTGAAGCATAGATCGTTTCGTTCATAGAAGTAGCTGCTCAACGTTGAGCGCCTCGCGTACTCTGGTGTTGAGCACTCGATCCCTACGAGTTATTCCAACAACACCGCGAAGGAACCTCATTTCGGCAGCTTGTATCCGCGATCTTATTCTTTCGGTCACTACCCAAATTTCATGACCATAGGTGAGAGTTTGAACATACACAGAGTTAAAAGCCGATAGCTTAGCTTGAACACTAAGTTCGGCCTTCCTTATAACAGATTGGCCAAGCTCTCTCAAAATTGATCCAGACTGACCAATTCTACAGGATAACTCGGCATTGCTCCTCCCATCACTCGTGAATAAAACCCCGAGGTACTTAAACTTATCCACCTGCTTCAGTGGGACTCCACTAACATGCAGAAGACGCAAGGATTTTAAATGGAAGCTGTAAAGGAGACCCGAATGGCGAATATACGTTTATTCGAGGAACGGCGTGTTCAGTTATTGATTACTGTTTAATGTCGGGGAAGTGGTGCTCTATTCTGAGCAACTTCAGTATAGCTGCACAAGTTTTCTCAGACCACATGCCCTTGGAAATTTCATGCATAGTTCAGGAATCGAAAGAAGCGCTCAGCACGAAGCAACTGAGACTACTGCCAAAGTTGATATGGAGAGATCGATTTCAAACTATATTTCAAAATAATTTAGATCAGGAAATTTTTAAACGAAGATTGGAAAACAAGCCACTGCACATGGAGGACCTTACTAGAATTATAATTGAAGCTGTTCCAACAAAAACTACAGGAAAGCGTAAGGGTACACTCAAACAGGTCTGGTTTGACGCTGAATGCTATAAAGCCAGAAAAAAATCCTTTTCGTTTCTTAGGCTCTTAAGGAACTACAATACCACATTTTTCAAAAATATGTATGCAGTCGCCAATAGGGACTTTAAACATCTCTGTTTTGTAAAAAGAAAACAACTGGAGCAACAAACCGTAGCCGTCTTAAATTCGTCAAGGTCCTCAGCAGAATTTTGGAAAGCCGCCAAAACTATCAACGGGAGAACGAATTTCATTTCATCATCCTTACAAGCATCTGAACTTCGGGACTATTTTAAGAACCTGCTTAACACCCCGCAATTTTCGCCTCTTCCTCAATACGCAGCACCTTTTTTTACAGATGATCTCCTAGATGTTCCATTTACAATTTCTGAAGTACAGAGTGCAATCGTAAAATCGAAATTTGGTAAAGCTCCAGGAGACGACCGAATTCCAGCTGAATTCTTTAAAAACTGCTCAACTGAATTCCTGTCCGCATTAACCAAGGAATACAATAGGATATTTGAGACAGCGACTGTTCCAAATAGCTTTAAAAGAGCAATAATATTTCCCCTACACAAAAAAGGATCATACGATAACCCTGAAAACTATCGAGGCATTTCGTTCCTGAATACATCAGTGAAGTTGTTTAGTGCTATAATTTTCAACAGGCTAACACAGTGGATTGAGAATAAGAAGATTCTGAATGAATTTCAAGCGGGGTTTAGGAGAAACTATTCATCTTTAGACCAAATATTCATCCTGACGAACATTGCGGAGAGCTTCAAAAGAAGAAACAAGAAGTTATATGCTTTCTTCGTTGACTTTCGTGCTGCTTTTGATTCTATTGCACGTGAAGCACTTTTTTATAAGCTATTTAAGATGAGAATCTCCAGCAAAATTGTCGTTTTATTACAAGCGATGTACGAAAACAACGTCGCTTATGTATGGACTTTACAACACGAATGGGAGTCAGGCAAGGATGTGTTCTGAGCACGTTACTTTTCATTTTATTTATAAATGATATAATGGATGCAATTGGAGGGGGAATTCAGTTTGGAAGTATGCAGATACCAGGACTCCTTTTCGCAGACGATATAGTTTTTCTATCTGAATCAGTGGAAGGAATGCAGCGAATGGTGAACCGTCTTGAGCGCTACTGTGAACTTTGGAATCTGTCTGTAAATTTAGAAAAATCTAAAATGATGGTGTTCAGAGATGGTGGTGGTAGATATTCTCGTAATGAAAAATGGACATACAAAGGAGAAAACGTTTCAATAGTTCGGGAGTATAAATATCTAGGTGTATTAATTACGGCGAATCTCAACATGCGAAAACATTTCCAACTCAAACTAGCGGAGGCGAAGAGAGCTGTTTCTTCAGTATGGGGCCGTTGCATCAATAATAAATTTATTGAACATAGCGCAAAGCTTAAATTATTTCGTGCGACTGCAATCTCTATATTGCTATACGGCGCTCAAGTTTGGGGTTACTGTCAGTTTGATGAGGTTGAAAGATTCCTGAGGTATTTTCTGAAACGCATTTTCCGGCTACCAACCTGCACCCCTAATTATATGCTGCATTTGGAAACAACAGTGCCACCTCTATTTTTAGACACGCTTAAGCTGCATTTCGATTTTATCATTAAAGTGTTGGAGATGGAAGATGGACGGCTGCCTAAACTAGTGCTTAAGAGAGCCATATCAACAAGAGGAAACCTTATCGAAAAGTGGGAAGAGCTGGGGGAGAGTTTTGGTGAAAACGTGAGAATTGCAGCAGATATTAACTCTGCTGAGTTAAGGATGGTATTTAAAAAACTTTTAGAGAGAGCAAGCTACACTACTTATGGTTGTTGCAAAACGGAAGCTGAAACTTCCCAGTATAGAATGATTTACAGTAAACTCAACTATAATCTTCAACAACATACGTACTTTCTCAACCGCTTTCCGCTGAATATGATTAGCCTAATATTTAAACTAAGAGGGGAAATAATAAATTTAAATTACATCCCACATCGACCAGACCGGTCAGTTCTATGTGACCTGTGTAATCTTCAAGAAAGGGAGGATGTATACCATTTTATTGCCAGATGCCCTATCTTAAATGAGTTTCGTGTGAGATACTTTGGCGTAACTGCATTGGATATGAATGAGGTCTTGAACATTTTGAACGGCAACCTTGGTTGGGAAGTTCTATATAAATATGCACTAACTGCATTTACCTACAGAGCACGTATTATAGAAGGAGACTTTTAAATATCAAATGCGAAAAATAAATTGTCAATCTGGTAGACGGCCGTGGGCCAAACCATATTTAACTTAAGATTATGAAATTGTATTTAAGTATTATTAAAGTTTAAATAAAGTTTTCAAAACTCTCAACTCACTAACATGCAGAACGCACTGAATGGGTTTTTTTTTTGGAAACGACCATTACTTCCGATTCGTTCACGTTGATCTTCATTCCAGCACCATCACAAATGGCTACAATATTTGGTATTAATAAGATGAAAAAATCGTTTGGGGTCAGCGATAATGTCAGATTGCATACGGTCAATATGTACGTTATAAAGGAAATCACAGAGTTCGGAAAAATGCGTATGTACAAGAAAGTAATTGGAGAAGTTTAAATCAGAGCGACATTCGAGGTAGATGCGCCAGAGCTTATTTCTTTTGTTGCGAAGTGAACGTAATTCTTTAGTATACCAAGGTCGAGAGCACGAGAAACGCTACTGTGACATATGGTATATGCGACGGATTACATAAGACAGCTGAACATTTCAGAGTAAAACAATCCAAGTACATTATCGACAGAAATATGTGTACTGTTAAAAATACTGTTGAAATTAATAGCGCTTAAAAGGTTATTAAGTTTTGTGAAGTCTGCCTTGCGAAAATTAAAGCTGTACGAGTACTCTGATTGTACAGCATTTTTGTTATTATTGTAAGACAATGAAAGAGCTAGAGGAGGGTGGTAATGATCAAATTTGGATAAGAGATGCTTGCTCGCTGAAACGAGGCAGTTTTCGGCATCTGACGAGAAAACGAGATCAAGTTGTCTGCCTAGGTTATTAGTGACACCACTTAACTGATATAAGCTGGAATCTGAGAGACAGTCAATGAAAAGGACTTCCTTTTCTGAAGAGGAGTTTATGGCAGTATAATGGGACTGATCGTCTGATGGAGCCCATTGGAGGTCGGGAAAATGAAAACCCCCGCAGAATTAAGGCGATATCGCGAGGATCAACAATATCAAACAACGAATCGAACGATCACCCAAAAGTTCTTCTGTTATTAAAACAGAAACTTTAAATGTTGCTTAAATAGGTGTATAATGTATGTTGAATATAAATTTTATATTAATTTGTTTTTTTAATTAATCAATTCAGAGCCAAAAACATAACGCGCGGCAATGCTAATTAAAAGAAATAATTCTTAATTTATCGAGCACTACACAAGTTACAATTTTTAGGCGAAGGGTTAACGAATAAAATTGATGATAACAGGGAGCAAGGCTAAGCGTGACTTTTTTTTTTGTGACATATCAACGATGATATGTTTTAAGCCACACTGCTGAATTTTAAGGACAGTGGATCTGATTTAAATAAATAGCACGAATCCTATTTAGTCAAAATCAGTAGGCGTGGCGCAAGTAGGTACTTACTTTGTTTAAGAGTCGAAATCCTCCACTCTGAAAACCCAACAGCTTCAGACTCTGATGTGTAGGAGAGCCTTCAGAACTGATCACTATCTACGTGCCTACGGCTTGACTTTCATAGCAGGTGACAAAATGAGGATTGTTCCCCTTTGTCAGTCCAGCGCACGGATTGGCATTTCCAATCTGCTCATTATCGAGACTAGTTTCCAGTAATTGGAACTTTTATTTTGGAAATTGCGAAAGGCAGTGTATTGTTACACTTTTCACATTTTGTTAAGTTGCCTTTCTTTGGCGCTCTTATTATCCCGGCTTTCACCATTAATAGAATACCTTTTTCTTCTTCCTTTTATCAGCGAGGTTATGATCCGAAAACAAGGGATCACAACCCTCCCACTTCACCGCATTTCTACTGATCCGCCAGTTGGGTACGCCTACCATTAACAGAATACCATAAAGACCATAGATACCATACCATAGATCTACAATGGTGTTTAATGCGGTGAAGAAATATCCAGCCATCTTCTTACCACATTGTCAACAGAAACCAGCAAGCAACCATTATTCGGCGGTATTGATGCAAGCTATGGCCGCATCTGCTTGCTGCTTCTTCGAGGTGTTTAGCAAGTGTGTTAATGATTTTTCTTCTCTCATAACGCAGCTGCGCAACTTTTATACTGAACTCACTTCTCTCCTATATCGCCACTTCAATTACTATATCCTGACAATGTCTTCTGCTTCGGTTAGAAACACATTTTGATAATTTGACTGCAGAGGTATTAGTGTTTTTAGTTTTTGCTTTACTACCTTCAGCTACAAAAGTAGCAGAACACTAGGACATTTGTTTTTTCTTGAACTAGGAAGAATAGTACCTACTTTATCTTTAGGCAAGAATATATTTAATTTCACAACTATTTGTAGTTAGTGAAATTAAATCTTTATCGAAAGTTTGATTTGCCCTCACACAGATTCCATAAAGAGGATAAGTTTATAGATCTACCACCGAAAACCTGAATAATCATAATCATAACCATTGAAAATGTAGCTAAAAAATCATTTCGGCGACTACATTCCAAAAAAAAAAAAAAATTCAATCATCTAAAACAGTTGTCCTTTACTTTCCACACACCCTGTATAGCGCCTTTATTAATACTTCTATCCAGCATTCATTCACCCAAGAGAACCACGCATATGGGTATCATGCAACCAAATGGGGTCTCATAACTTTACATTGTGGTACTCCTGTGTTACAGAAATTTCTCTCCATACGCCACATATACACACGCCAGCCCACTGAACTGAACATAATGTAAAAATATGAGAAAACCTCTAAAGAGGAAAACAAAACCACCGACGAAAATAAAACCAAATAAATCGCTGGCAATAAACATCATTGGAAGCGTGCAGAAGAACGAGGAGAAAGAGGGTAGTATCCAATGATGATGCATATAATTCTGCCACGAAATCGATCTCTTTCATATCCTTCAAGAACTTGCACAACACACAGTACATACCACACCATCGTCTGATATAACATTGTTACATGCTTACACCAGGCATTCGGTGATGGGGAGACATGAAACAAAGCAACAACACCCACTCTCCGACATTGTAGATGCAGCGAACCAGGATATCGGTGCTGGCTATCACCACCGATATAATGTAAGTGTTTTATGTACAAGCAATATCAGAGGAAGAAGTGGGAGGGCGAGCGGGCCCGTTTGGCTTTATTGTTATATTCAAGGATCATCATCGATATAAAATGGATTTTCATCTTTTTTCGTTTTTTTTTTTATTTTTTTTATTTTGCTGGTCAAGGATGAACATCCTTTTTACAGATGAATGGTTTGCCTTGCGAAAATCTATATAAAATCTCCTTGTTGTTGCACCCACACACAGCATTTAAAAAAAAGGAAAGGAAAGGACTCGTGTTGTAAAGAGGACCAAAGGATGTCAATGATAACACAATAGCGATGGGTTTGTGTGTTAGATCGAACTTGAAGTGCAGGTGTGGTTGTAAAGAAGAGAAGATATACACAGCAACAAATAGCAGGAGACATATTTGAAAGGCTTTTAAGGAAATCACTTTTAAGATAGTTGGAGAGTGTTGACGGATGAGTGACAAGTGGTAGAATGTAATCGCTTTTTTGGTAAGTGGAACTGAAATGAATTTCGGATGTAATTTTGGGTACACACAGAACAGTACCATGGCCAAGTGGAAGAGGAGAAGACGATTAAACCAATTTTCCAAATTCATCTTGAAAATGCTTTTGAAGGACATCCATTTAGCAATTAAAGGCTTTCAGCGGAGTCGGGAACATAGAAGGTGGCTTTTGATACCAATTTGAAGGAGAGCTCTGAATATCGATCGATTTTGGAGGTTAGTACTTCTAAGAAGTGATGGAACCTAGTAGTGGTTACTGATGGTGCTTCATCTGAGTATCAAAAGCTGGGTGGTTAGGTATTCAATGTCAACCGCTTTGAGGTTTCTTCTCTGTCGAACTCATTGGGTTAGGATAATGCGATTTTACGATTGTACTCAGCAAGGTTGGGGGGAATTTAAATCATTTTGAATTTTATTTGCACAGCATGAATGGGAAGACTTTTTAAACTGAAGGAAGTGGAATGCGTTACCATTAAAACCACTTTCTCTTCTATTTTTTCCGGCCGCCTTATCATCAAATATTTCGTAGCTGGGAGATTTTCAAGATCGGCCGCCACCTTATAATAGCGCTGGGACTAACTTTCTCTAAACATAGTACTTCCACCCATAGACATTTTTTGTAGTAGTATCCCTGACCATATGCCATACTTGAGTTAATGAATTTGGAGTGTTTTCCAGAGTAAGATGCCTTACAATTCTTACCTACTTCTAGATATTTGAACTTTTCGTACTTGGGAAGCACTGTTCCATTCAATAGATGTCTAGAATGGGCTTGAGTGGATCAGAGAACCGGCACCTGAAATACATGGTCTTTTTTCATTGTGATCCTTATTGGATTGCAATTGTGGTTGATTTACTCGCGACAAAAGATGATCAAATAGCTGTATTATTTTTCACACCGACCTAAACAACGATCTTCATGTTAAGTAACATAAGCTTGATCAAATGTTAATCATTAAAGTTTCTTGAACATAGGAAGAAAGTAACTTTTCCTCCATTGATTTGGCATTGGATTATAAGCTTGGGAAGTACGAGTATAGCCGGGAAAACTGTTCATTCAAAAGTCCTTCACAATACTGTCGCCACTTACGAGTATGCAGAATTTTGTCATCATCCACAAGAAGCTGGCCATGACCATTGCTAATGAACTTTGGCGAACGAATCTTCTAAGTATTCCTCCTTCTTTGAGCGGCTAAGATTTCGGTTATCAGGAGACTGTGTTGCTAAGCTATCGCCTCTCCCAGGATCACTTTGCAATCTTTTAGCTGAGGCTTCATGAAACTGGCTACCAAATGGTAGTCAAACTGGGATCCACTTCCACTTCCAAGTGATGAGCTGCCGGCTTTGTTTGATGAACATGGTATTTAACACGATGGGACCGTGTGACCTGCACATGCATAGGATGTCTTCACCAAGAAGGTTCCTGATGCAGTATCCCAGTCCTCCATGGAAGTCTTTATAGTCTTCGTTTGACTTCCCGACATGTCCATTCAAATCTCTTTAGGAAATTGTGAAAATCTAGCCAAAATGCATCTTTTACTGTCTGATCGCACCCACTATGGGGAACAAAAGCACTGTTTGTTTGTTTATGTCCTGTATCCCCTTGTGGATCCTAGGGTATCTACTACGCCTACGCGCCATCGTGTACGGTTTCTTGCAATGTGTCTGAGCTCTCCCCAACTTTTCCCCAACTGCCGTGCCTCCTTCTCGACTGTTCTGCGCCATGTTCTCCTCGGACCGCCAGGTCTTCTGCCATCCTGAGTTAAAGGGTTCCATTGCATAGCATGGTTTGCTATGGAACTGTCACCCTTACGGAACATGTGACCAATCCACTGCCACTTCCGCCGTTGGATGGTTGTGCCTATTGCTTCCTGACCCGTTCTCTCGTAAAGGTGTTCGTTAGAGATACGATTGGGCCAGAAAATCCTTAAGATATTGCGCAGACACCTATTAACGAACGTTTGCAGCTTTCTGGTGCTAGTAGTGGTCACTCTCCACGTGCTGCAACCATATAACAGCACGGATTCAACGTTGGAGCGGAACAGTCTTATCTTGGTTCTCAAACTGATTGCATTGCTTCGCCATATTTTGGACAACATCCCGAACGCGGACTTTGCTTTGGCGATCGTGTTGGCTATATCCAGTTCGGTTCCACCATCGGTCGAAACAATACTCCCAAGACTTAGTTCCAAGGCTGATAATTTTAGTTTTTGCCGTATTAATTTTCAGCCCGACGACGCCTGGTGGAGGTCCATAATTCTGTGGGAGAGTAAGCATACATCGTCAGCGTAGTCAAGATGTTTCAGTTGAGATGTAAGAGTCCATCGACTTCCTCCGTTTCCCGTCGACAAAGCTGCATGAAGCACATCGCTAATCACCAATAGGACTAATATTGGTGAAAGGATGCAGGCTTGTCTTACCACACTTTGGATCTCAAATTCCTTAGACAACCTCCCCCTGTGCAGAACGTGACATTTGGAGCCTTCGTATGTAGCTTTGATAATAACAATTAGTTTATCGGGAATACCTCTCCTGCGTAAGGCGCGCCAAATAAACTTTCTTGGACACACAAGATATTCACTCGCCCTGTATGCACCATCTCGTCATGCTCGTATCTTCGATTGGTCATACTGCCAGCGTTCCAACTTGCAACCCTTAAGTTTCATCCAAACTGTTTCATTACTTTGCTACCCCCGGGAATCCGTATCTTTGTCCCGAATATTTCTGCTCGGTCCAGCATCAGTACCATGTCCAGAAGTGGTAGTAGCATCTCTAAAGGTGTGTTGCCGGACTTATCAGGTAATTATTGTGGAGAAACAATTTTGATTGAAGATTTAACCACTAGATTTAACCACTGGGGTACTCCAACGTATACAGTAGGTAAAGGAATCGAAAAACCCACCACGAACCACAAATTAAATTGAACTGAAAAAGGTTTTCCATGAATCTATTCCAAGTGCCATAGTACATATGTTTCGCAGACTCACGAAGTCAAACTGTCTTAATTGGCAGCAAAATCACAGTCATTATTGAACAATTTTTGCTTGACGCTAATCTTGTAAAAGAGTAGAGTCGGCACAAGGATTACTGTCGATGTTCCTCAAACATACATCGGCCAAGGAAAATATATGAAGAATGCTCTGAACTAATCCCAGTTAAAAAATAAAAAATAAATATACGGCGCAACAGCTCTTTAAGTGCCAGAGCCTAGCTTCTCGCAAACACTCAAGTTGTGCGTTATATTTTTCACACGAATGGAAGGGACCTACAGTTTAGTGCCGAATCCGAACGGCGATTTGAGAAGCTTTTTCGTGACAACAATACTCTCGGACGTTTGTCAGACGCTCGCGAGAGGTGGGACCGTGAAAACTTGGAACCTCATGCGCAGTGATCCGACACACTAACCACTTACGCCACGGCGCCCACTCCCAGTTAGTTACTGGTAGTATTACATCAAGCTATAGGAATTTCATTGTTCTATCATTGGTGTCAGTTGGAGTGCAATGAATCTTTCAAAGATAAAACTGAGCCCGTACCCAGTAAAAGATTGGAAAAATCAACCCACCAAAACCACCTTCACTTCGAACACTTTCCCGAAAACCTCGTTGTACCACCTTTAGATATTTCATCACGAGGTGAGGTTCAGCATTTGCTGATGCTTCTTATACCAGTTACAGTCTTCATCTTGACTTCACTGTTGCCGTTGGCGTTACATTCTTCAGAGTTCCTGCACTAGATCTGCTGACATACTTTTAACTGCATCCCAGATCTCCAGCGATATCATATATTTCGAGGCATCAGCGCTATTTTCCCTCTGAGCTTTTCACGCTCTGCATTTCGCCGCAGTGAAGAATCGTCGTGCCTGATTCGGTGTAGATTGCGCTTTCGGGTGCTTTAAGTTAAAACTTAACTTAAGTTGAAGTCCACTTCTCCATGTAAGCGATTAAAATATGTTACCAGTCGATAAATCCATCGTCCTTTTTCTGGCAGGTTCCACCTTTGCTGACATTTTTTTAGATTTTGGTCCCTTTCTCTTTTGGTGCTCTTCAGCAGAGACTTGCTATTCCTCTCTGTTGTCGTACATTAGCTGCATTTTGTCTGCAGAACTGTCCAGAGGTATCATACTAGCAAAGACAAACATGACATCATCAGATACCGTGTGGTATGCGCTAAACATCCGTAGTGCACTGAGCCAGTATATAAAATTAATTCCCCCTCCCCTCCGTATAATTTGACTTTAAGTTCATGGCCCAGATTGGCGCAGCATATAGCTTTATAGATTAAGTACTCCGACCAATACTTGTCTTCTACTCTGCCTAGGCCCTCCGATGTTTGGCAACCCACTGGCACTAATCCTTGCATATGTAGTAAGGAATATTCAACCAACTAACACAAATACTATGACTGACACCATTCCAAGTGTGTGAGGTTCTGTTTTTGTAGCTCATTTCCTGTTTCCCCTAGAGTTACTCATAGAATAGTGTTTCCAATCAGGCAGGCAGAATCCCACTTTCAAAGTGCAGCTCCATAGTTCTTAATAATTTATTAAGCCCCTTCTTCCTTCATGGGCACCCCTGTAGACATTTAATACCATCAAAAGGAAAAAAAACTCAGCAGGAGGACATTTTGTGAAGTAAAAATGAATTCACTTTGCTGACTTCCTGGAGTACATTACTCCCTTCCATCATTTTCTCCGGGGGGATGTGAAAACAAAGAGAAAAAAAAAATTAACTAAATGCATCATCATCGCATGGAACCTCATTTTGCAGATTTTTTTATTTTTTTTTTCTACTCCTGCTCGTGTCCTTTTGCGCAAATAATTACATTTTCCTTCATTTTCTTGGTAATAGCCTCTGGAAAAAAAAAGTTCATCCTACCTTACGCAGTTCTCTAGTGGGCAAGTACTGGTCGTCGTCGTCATGGTAGTCCTCGTGGTTGTTCTCTTTATCTTCGTCCCTCGCTTAGGGTATGTTGCCGCAGAGATTGTATGTTTTTTGTATGATTTTATACATTCTTTTCAACAAAAAAGGTGGAACAATGGAGAAAATGTTCCCTGTCACTATTCTGCATTTACATTCCTTAATTACACTTTCCCTGCAGCAATAAAACTGGGAATTGTTTAAACAAAAAAAAATGGCCGTAGAATATAAGATTTATGGAATAAAACAAATTTGCATTGTAACAAGATTACTTATAAAACTTAGCAGGAGGGGGGGCAGAGCAGGTGGCATAATTGCGCAGACAATGAGGACGATGACTCTGGGCATCCAATTTAATGGACCGAAAGTAATCTGCAGTTGAAGGCATACGTTTGTCTCCGCTGGCAATGTGTTGTGTAAGTTTGAGAACTAGATTCGAGGTGGATGAACTGGGAGATTGGTATGACGAAGTCAAAGTTGGTTTTAACACGAAGTACATGGATCTAGCACAACTCAACATGGGGTAGAAGTCAATAGGTGACTATATAGGTACATATTTTATTTTAATATTTAGAAGGCTAAACAATTTAATTGAAGGTCAACAGACGTTTATAGCGTATTTCCATTAGAGCCGCCAAATTTTGAAAAATACGTTTTTCTCTAATATATTCAAGCACAACACGTTTGTGCGAGGAACCTCTTATAAGACGATAGGAGTATATGCTGAACTCCCAACTCAATTGGGTGTACTTAGTTTCTGCAGCAAACCACTCTTCCTCTTCTTCATGAATTTAGGAATTGTGTGTCGAATAAATGCCTTTGACATCGTATACATCCCAAGCATACCATACATTGTCCAGGCAGTGATTGTAATGAAAATGTTAAGTTACTCAGGAACAATCTATACGAGGTACTAAGCATATTGAGATGCCAGTCTTATTTATGTATAAATGGTATTGCGCCTGTCTAATCAAGTCAAACCAGGTAGAGATCTCTCCAGGATACTTAGCACTGTGTATCATGCTAAAGGAAGAGCTCAAAAATGACTTGAAGATCTTATCTCTAAACGGACATAGTCTCTGATTAGTTCGAAGTTATAACTGCAAATCGAAATTCTTGCCAAGACCGCATTGTTCGTTTTGGAAGTCAATCGCATTTTCTTAGGATAAAACAAAAGTGTGAAAGGCACTCTCCCTTAAGCGATTTTTCTATGAAAAGCTCCTACTTGCGGCCTGAAACCCTTGCAGAGTCTAATGAATCTCGAACACCCCAAAAGTCTCACTGAATTGAATTACATCGTAGCGTTGCAGACAAAAGTTTTCAGTGAACTCAGTGAATTATAATAGTTAAGAGTCAGGATGTCATGGGTGCTTCTTATATCCACTGCGTCATTTTTAGGTTTTCTTTCAATATCTGCTCATAAATGAGGCTATCAGCGCAAAAGTGGTATAACCCGAAACTATTTAATTAGGAGAGAATGGGGATTTTAAATTTGATTGCTCTATTACTTTGTTATATTATGCGCTGTGCAAAAACGATTTTTTCAGCTCCATCTGCTTTTGAATACCAAAAGGTGGCTTACACCACTTTTGTATTGATAGTTGGTAATGTAAGGAATGTATGTAACACCAGAACAGCAACCAACAAAATTGTGGGTTACACCACTTTTGCGCTGATGGTCTCAATTATAAAATGTATACAGGTTGCCTAGGTGAGACCCCTTCGTGGGATCGAGTGAGAAACATCAGCTTACACGAGGTACTCAATGTTGAGCAGCTATTTCTCCAGATGGAGCGATCTATTCTTCGATGGTTCGATCACATAGTTCACATACGAGTATCTCCAGTCTGGAAATTCTTCCAAAGACTCCAGACTGTAACAAGCTCGGACTTCGCAGTGAGCTTCGTACAGTTCTTTCATCAAAGCATTGACTTGTCTTGTGCTGATTTGATACCTATTTCTAAGACTTTGAGCTTTCGACAGCTTAAATACCTTAACATGATGATTAAGATCGCCTTTATCGAACTCATTTTTATTATTTAAAGCACATAAGTCATATCAATTCATTGAATTCACTTGCAGTTATTCTATTAACTTTCGTTCAAATTAGATATTTCAAATCATTACTAGGATAGTAGGAACATTAGGCACCAAATTCTTGTGTTAAATTACGTCTTTTCTGTGTTATTACTTCCCCCCCGTGCAACAAGGCTGTTGATAAGAGATATCAGCCAAACTTGCCGCCATCAACAGAATGCACATAAACAATTTAAAAAATATACGGAGCCCTGGGGAACTTATATGGTGAATTGCAGACTTGAAGACGTCCAAAACAACTTGTATTGAACTACCCGAAAGGTAATTTCTAATCCATTGAAGAAGAGACTCATCGATGCCATATGCACACATTTTCGACAAAAAAGCCTGATGCCAAACTCTGTCAAACGCCTTAGAAAAATCTAGCGCAACCATATTTGTTTCGCCAAAGTGATGGAGAAATTGGTTTCACTTCTCGGTGAGATATGCCATCAAATCACCAGTGGACCTATTGCTACAAAAACCGTACTGCCGGTCATTTAGAAGTTTTTGTGAATCAAGATATTTCATAACCTGACGATTTATCAGCGTTACCATGACCTTGGGAAGAAGGGATGTAAGTGCAATGGTTAGGTAATTGGACGGGGAGGAAAATTGGCCTTTCTTAGGTACGGGCTGGACAAATTCTGTTTTCCATCTTCTCGGAAAGAGCCCAGAAGAGTAGGATAGACAGAGAAGCTTACATAGAGTCTTGCCAGCGTGGAACTGGAACACCACTTCTAAAACTATGGGCGAGATGTCATCTGGAGCAGCGGCTTTGTGTGTACTGAGACCTTAAAGTAGTCCTGCAACTGTACGAGGGCGAAAGTGCACTTGTACCATGCACAATTCGACACTCTCAAGTACAGGTAGAGACAAAGCACTACCTAGCAGTGTGGAGTTCGCTGCAATGTGAGCAGCAAGCAGATTGGCTTCGTCTAAGGAGCTGACAGCTGGAATGTCATTGTAAATGAACGTTGAGATAACAGACGGGCAGAATTTTTAATATTTTTGACGAATGACCAAAAATGTTTACTACCTTTGGGATATTGTAGAATTGTTTGCCTCAATTTTTTGACTTTGAAAAGGCATTCGGCAGACAACCACGAGATCTGATATGGGTGGCGCTAAGACATCAACGGGTTCCAGAAACCTATATGCAGATGATCACGGACATGTACGAAGGAGTAAAGACAAGAGTAAGATGCCCCGCTGGAGTAACCGAAGAGTTCACAATCAAAGTCGGGGTGCATCAGGAAAGCGTCTTAAATCCTTTGCTCTTTATTACAGTCCTTGACTATTTGCTTGAAGGTAAAGTGACGGACCCCAAGGTACATCAATTATTCTTTGCTGACGATGGAGCCATCATAAGTGAGAATCCTACATCCCTGCAACGAGCACTTGATGTGTGGGTGGACGTTTTGGAGGGAAATGGGTATCGCATTAGTTCAAAAAAGACAGAGTACTTATGCTGCCCGTTCTCTGATACACTCAGGCCTATTCTAGATATTTATTTCAATGAAACAGTGCTTCCCAAGTGCAAAAGGTTCAAATATCTGGGATCTATGATCAATAGCAAAGCAACCTGTGATGACGATATCAATCATCGCGTAAGCGTAGGGTGGACGAAGTGGCGAGAAAACTCCGCTATCTTCTGTGACCGAAAAATGCCACCTAAGTTGAAAGGAAGATTCTACACTGCAATTGTACGTCCAGCGCTCACATACGGTTTACACTGTTGGACGATGTACAAAAAGTATGAAAGTAAATTAACGGCAGTTGAGATGAAGATGCTTCGCATGACACCAGTAGTGACAGAGGTTGATCGAATAAGAAGTTCGAAGATCCGTAGAAGCCGTGGAAGTATTGTCGCGTTCGTTCCAAAGACATCGCGACGCAGGAGAGGAAGGCCTATGAAGGCCTGGATCACACAAATGCGGCGACATCGCCATTTCATTTGCCTCAATAACCGAGTGATCCAAAATCGGGAGGCCTGCCGATATTTTCTGAGGACAAATGGTCGAACCCCACAGGCGGGTCAGTAGAAATGCAGTGAAGTGGGAGGGTTATGATCTCTTGTGTTCGGATCATAACCTCGCCGAAATAGGAAGAAGGAAGATATGGTATGGCTAATTAGCTGTCAGCCTGATTGGCAAAGTCAGTAATTATGAGTATAAAATGAGTTCGGGATATTAATGTAACAACAAAGAATTCGCAGCAAAAATGACGTTAAAATAATTCAAATCGTCAGCAAACAATTATAGATGCTTCTTCGTACCTAAAACCAAATGTTAAAAGGAAGTAGAATCGGAAATGTTCATTTCAAATATTCTCTCTGTAGGTTGCTGCAATTGTAACAAATGAAAAAAGTCTAGTCCAGCTTACTCTCCCATTCATGATGTCCTTTGTCTCCTGTCAGGATAACTCAGTTTTGCCGAAAATTGACTTACTTGTTTCTTTGCCGATAAGGCAGATTGCTAAAAAGTGGAAAACGTCTTCTCTCCTATTTAGGTTGCACAGTGTACCTACGTTCATAACTTTATTTAGAAGGCACATGTATGCCATTATGTATGTATGTAATATAACATCATTCAAATGTCCGCCGCGGCTTCGCTGGATGGCGCGCATCCGAAACGTCCAATTTTCCATAACTCTGGCGCATAAATCAGGCTGAATTGAACCAATGGCATTGATTATGTTGGCTTTCAGGGCAGTGGTGGTATGTGGTTTATTGGCATAGACCTGTGACATAAGAAAACCCCACAAGAAGAAGTCTAACGGGGTCAAATCGGACGATCTCGGTGGACAATTAACATCGCCTCCGCGTGAGATAACCTTGTTCGGAAATAACTCATGCAGAATGTCCATCATGCAGCACCAACTGTGTGGCACGGAGCGCCGTCTTGTTGAAACCACATGTCGTTGGTATCCATATCATCCAATTCGGGCCAAAAGAAATTGGTTATCATCGACCGATAGCGCTGCCGTTGACGGTTATGGCCTGGCCAATGTCGTTCTCAAAGAAGTATGGACCGATGATGCCGCCAGCCCAAAATCCACACCAAACAGTGACTTTCTCTAGATGCATTGCAATTTGGTGGATCTCGTGTGGATTGTCATCGTCCCAAATTCAACAATTTTGCTTGTTGATGAACCCATTCATCCACAAATGGGCCTTGTCGCTGAATATGTTGTTGAACGCTATAACTCTCTTTGGTAAGACAGACTAAATAAATGACAGACAATTTGACAGATGTAGCTTCAACTATATGGCCGCAATCACCTGTCAAAGTTCGGAAATCCCTATTGGAAACCCCTTTATAAGTGGCAATCCTTTTCGATGTAGCAATGATGATGATGGCAATCATTTTAATATTAGGTAGGCATGCCTGTCGTAAGAGGCGACTAAAATCCCCCCTTCGCATACCGAGTATGGCGTATACAAAGTATGCAATGAACAAAACAAAAGATATAAATACCCCAGGTGGCAGTCCAGGTACACTGGAAAATCCACCCTCTTCGGAGGTCGGCTCTACGGATTCTGGGGCGAGCCATTTATTGCGTTCATCTGACCCTTTTAAAAAAGGTACCAGGGTAGTTAGATCTCCACCATCAAGATCTACAATAAAAACGTGCGGAACTAGAAGTCCGGCGACATCGATAGTGTCGGCGCATGAACAACGGACTTCAACGAAAATTCAAAGCCTTACGGACGAAAATATGGAACTCCGGACCAGGCTAAGTAAAATGGAACTTCTCTGCGAAGAACTAAGGCAAGAATTATATGTACTTAAAGCAGAAAATAAAGCATTTAAGGATATAAAAAAACCCTCGTAATAAGTCTGCTGCGAGTTCAAACGTCCCCGATAACACTGATTATCAAACGGATGAAGAAGATCTAGCTCGGGAAACTAACTGGATTCTAAAAAAACGACCAGTTAAGAAACGAAAAGCTGGTTCTTCACCCGAAATGGTAACAAGGCAAGAAAACACGCAAAATGAGCGAAAAGATAACGAACAGCGTGACAAAATAAACACATGTGTCGAAGAAAATCAACGAACTAAGGTACGATCACCGCCGTCAATAAACGTAATCGGAATTGCAGACTATAATAAACTGCATTCTATTCTTAAACCTCTGTTGCTATCCGATTTTGAAGTAACATCGCTCAACAACGACAAATGGAAAGTAAACGTAAAGGACTCAGACAGTTACCGCTTAGTATCTAATAAACTGAATACTGAAAAAATTCAGTGGTGTACTTACGAAAATAAATCTGAAAGACCGATACGAGTCGTAGCTAGAGGACTTCATGCCTCATGCTTAAAGGAAGATGTTGTTCACGATTTGAAAAACAAAAACTTTAAAATCGTCGATACAGTAAATTTAATTAAACGCGAAATACAAAAATTGGAAGGCGAGGAAACGACGGTAAAGCGCGGGCTTCCTCTTTTTATGCTAACTTTTGATAAAGCTGAGAGTTTGGATAAGATTTACGAAATAAGAACAATTCTGAATGTCGTAGTCAAAATCCAACCCATGCGCAAGAATACAAGATTGATACCTCAGTGCAAACTATGCCAAGGATTCAATCATGCGCAAACGTATTGTCGAAAAGAACCACGATGTGTGAAATGCGCCGGAAATCACCTCTCCCAAGTTTGTGGAGTAAACAAAGAAACCTCTGCAACATGTATTAATTGTAAGGGAAAGCACCCGGCAAATTATAGAGTCTGTGAAGTAGCTAAGGAGTTGCAAAAACGGAGAGATGCGCTCCTTAAGCCACTAAATATAAAATCAAAATTGCAAACTAAACCAAAGCGTAAGATCGCGCCGGAGAAAGTAGGCAAACTAAAACTACCGGGTTCAGAGCACAAAAAGGTGAGGGAAAGATTAACTACAGAAAAGCCCTCGACCTCTGCTCTTAAAAGAAACGTTACTGAAAAGCTAAGATTAGAAAAGCCACCGGGTAATGACCCTCGGACAGCAGCAATGCAGTCTTATGCTTAGGCCGTGGCTTCCGAAAAACCAAAAAACCTTGAAATTTCGACCGACCCCTTTTCTCATGTTTTCTCAGTTATTCTCGCGAAACTTGAAGAACAAGGCAAAATAAATAAAATTATTCTCGATAGGCTGGTTAAGCTTGAAAATAATTCACAGAAAACGCGCACTTCAACTAGAATATGAATGACAAACGAATGTTGAAAATATGTACTTGGAATGCAAACGAACTTTTGCAAAAACTTGAAGAATTGGAAATATTTATGCGCCAAAAAGATATTGATATTTGCTTGATTTCTGAAACCCACATCAAAATGGAATCGCATTTAAAAATAAAAGGCTATAATGATTACCACGCTTGTCACCCTTCGGGAAAAGCGAGAGGCGGATCATCCTTGCTTATTAAAGACTGTATCGAGCAATCGGAAGACCTAAAGATAGAGCTTGAAACTTTGCAACTTTGCACGATTCGAGTTAAAAATAGTCAGCGCACTCTTAAAATTTCGTCTATCTACTGTCCACCGCGTTCCGCGCTTGAAAAAAGTGATATTACTAACTTGTTTGAATCGCTTAAACCTAATTTCATTATTGGCGGCGATTTAAATGCGAAACACACGTTCTGGGGCTCAAGATACAGTTCGAAAAAAGGTAGAATGCTCTATGGGGCAGGTATGGAGTACAGTTGTGATTTCCATTTGACGGGTAAACCGACTTACTGGCCAACTGATACTTCAAAAATACCTGATCTGATAGATTTTTTCGTTGTGAAAGGAATATCTACCAGCCACATAAAAGTCAAAGAGAGTTTTGATCTGTCGTCTGATCATTCCCCAATTATTTTGACATTGAGCGAAAAATTAGTCTATAACCTAGAGCCAGCGAGATTAACTGGTAGAACAACTAACTGGGAAGGTTTAAGGAACGAAATTGAAGATAATGTTGAACTGAGCATTACACTTACGACACCCTATGAACTTGAGATTGAAGTTGATCGCTTCGTCGAGATCGTACAGCTCGCCTCTTGGAATAATACTCCCATTCCAAGGAAAACGCCGGACAAATACGGCTTACGATATCCTCCGGAAATAAAGGAAAAACGAAAAGCGCGTAAAAAATGGCAACAGAGTCGTGCTCCGCAGCATAAAGCACACTTGAATCGTCTGTGCAATTCGTTGAAGAAAACTATTAAGGATTTTAAGAATCGTGCAATAGGCTCTTACCTTGAAAGTTTAACAGCGAAAAAAGATTCCAATTATACACTTTGGAAAGCTGTAAAAGGCACCAAAAGGCCCAAAGTCCCCGCGCCGCCAATTAAATTAAATCAAAATGAATGGGCAAGGGAAGATAAAGAAAAAGCGGACGTGTTTGCGGCCCACCTGGAAGAAACCTTTAAACCGTACGATAGTCAAGTGGTTTACGATAACATCAATAGGCCGGATTTACCATCTGGCAATTTAACACTCACAAGTGCAACGCTAAGGGAACTCAAAAATGAGATCGAGATTCTAAAACCTAAGAAAGCTCCTGGTTATGATTTAATCACCGAAGAAATTCTCAAAGTTTTACCTAGAAAAGCA
The DNA here is from genome assembly GCA_945910035.1 of Brachypalpus laphriformis. Taxonomy (NCBI): domain Eukaryota; kingdom Metazoa; phylum Arthropoda; class Insecta; order Diptera; family Syrphidae; genus Brachypalpus; species Brachypalpus laphriformis. The sequence continues at coordinate 46,753,068 of OX246756.1, forward strand.
TTGATTAAGCTTCTCTATATTGTAAATGCTGCGCTCAGATTAAAACACGTTCCGAGCCAATGGAAAGTTGCGGAAGTAATAATGGTCTCAAAACCAGGAAAACCGCCAAATGAGGTAAAATCGTATAGACCAATTTCGCTTCTTCCAGTCATATCCAAAATTTTCGAGAGGATATTATTAAGGCGTCTCCAACCGGTTATAGACGAAAATAATCTTATCCCTGACCACCAGTTTGGATTCAGAAGTAAGCATTCGACGATTGACCAGGTGCATAGAATTACTGACGTAATCGAGAAAGCACTTGAAGAAAAAAAGATTTGCTCAAGCATATTTCTTGACGTCTCGCAGGCCTTTGATAAGGTGTGGCATAATGGCTTGAAATCCAAACTACGACAAGTTCTCCCTGTATGCTTATACGATATTCTAGTATCATATCTTGGGAATAGACTCTTCCGTGTTAGACATGGAAACGAATACTCGCAGCTCAAAGAAATTTCGGCCGGCGTACCACAAGGAAGCGTTCTTGGGCCGCTTCTCTATCTGTTATATACTCGTGATATACCGAAAGAAGATGGCACTATCCTTGCTACGTTTGCCGATGACACTGCTATCTTAGCAGTAGGTAAAACAATCGAAGAAACGACTGAAAAACTGCAAAACGCGCTAAATAAAGTAAATGAATGGACGAGGGACTGGCGGATTGCCCTCAACGAATCTAAATCTGTTCACGTGAATTTCACTTACAAGAAAACTAATAACTTGCCAATTTTCCTAAACTCGGCCCGAATACCTTTTGCATACGAGGCCAAATACCTGGGAATGACACTCGACGCAAGACTGAAATGGAATTCGCACGTGAAAATGAAACGTGAAGAACTCGAAATCAAATATAGGGAAATGTACTGGTTACTCGGAAAGCATTCCCAGCTCAGTACTGAGAAGAAACTGCTTTTATACAAGCAAGTGCTAAAGCCGGTGTGGACCTACGGTATACAACTTTGGGGTTGTACCAAGAAAACAAATGGCAATATTTTACAAACTTTTCAAAATAAAGTGCTAAGAGAGATTGTCCAAGCACCGTGGTATATTAGAAACGACGATATCCACAGGGATCTCGGAATTCCGACAATCGAAGCTGAAACTAGAAGCTTCGCGAGATAGCATAGAAACCGACTAATCGGACATGTCAACAATACAGTCCTACAAATTTTGGATGAGAGCAATTTATTGCGCCGACTACAAAGGGCGAAACCTTTCGACTTGGCGAGTTAATGATAAACCGCGTCTAGATTGCGGAACATGCAGGATCTTTCAGTGGAAAGTAACCTGCCTAACGTTTTGATTTCGTGATAGAAAATTGCTTGATAAGTTATTACTTAGTTGCGATATCTAACAAATTTATATCGAAGGGTGGTGTTTTTTTAGTCAGTAAGAATCTGACACTGCTATTCTCATAGTGTCCATGGAAGATCTTTCACCAACCCTCGAAAAAAAAAAAAAATTTAATATTATAATCCGTCTTAAAATAGTTGAAACCACCAAGTTTAAACTTCAGTTGGCTATAATAGTTCCGATAAACTGACGCCTTTGCTTCTACCATAAATGTTTCTCTCATCTAGACAGGTTCAATTATACATTATAAATGTGGGCTAGGTCAATCCAATCCCCGAAAAACAAAGTTTTCGAAGCTGTGACATGATGGGCAATCTTTTTCGATAAGCGGGTATCTGGCATTTCTGCGGATGTAGTCAAAGTGAAGCCTAAGAGTAGATATACATATACAGCAGTGACAATCCCATCTCCAGATGTAGCATATAGTTGGGACTATTAAGTGGTAGATGAAAGGTTCTTTTAATAAAAAATCTAAGCAGTTTTTCCACTTCTTCATATTGGTTAATACCACAGACTTGTGCGGCATAGAACATAACTGATTTAGCTGAGCTCTCGAAAAGTTTGTATTTTGCTGATGGATGTAGTCCGATGTTATAGGTGCATCCAAGTTAAAGATAACTCATTTTAGCTTTAGCCTTATTTAGCTTTTCCTCAAGGTGGTTTTACATACTCAAATTTGGTCTAAAAGTTACTTTAAGATACTTATATTCCTTAACAATCTCGATTTTCTCGTCGTTGAATGTCCAATGCTCGCATCGTGCATACCTCTCAAAACCTCTTCTAAAAGCCATTTCCCTGAACTTGTTCAGGTTTACCATTAGATTCCAAGCTTTGAAATACTGCTTAAGTTCATTGATCATTTTCTGCAGAACCACGGGGGAGTCGCCAAAGAGAACGATATCGTCTGCATACATAGCAGTTTAATTCTAGTATCGTCATATAAAATGCCTCTCGTAAGCCACGATACCAGTTCTTCGATGAATAGAATGAAGATTAAAGCACTCAACGTGCCTTGTAAGCCTTGTCTTACTCCAATTTTCATTTTAAAGCAATCTGATAAAAGGCTTCCATTCCAGACGGTAGATTTAGCTTCGCGGTGAATATTTTGTATAACCTTAAGCATTTTCCACGAAAGTTTCAATATACTTAGCTTGTAAAAAAGAGTGTTACGGTTAATTGGCACATTGCAGGTCCACAAACAAAACAAAGTTTTATCGCCTTTTTCCAGATACGACTTGGTGGAACAGATGAGAGTAAAAATGTGATCCACCGCTGAGTATCCTTTTGAAAAAAAAAAAATAATAATAAATATTTGGCGCAACAGCTCTTTGAGTGCCAGGGCCTAGCTTCTCGCAACCACTCATGTTGTGTGCGTTATATTTTTCACATGAATGGAAGGGACCTACAGTTTAGTGCCGTATCCGAACGGCGATTTGAGAAGCTTTTTCGAGACAACAATACTCTCGGATATTTGTCAGACGCTCGCGAGAGGTGGAACCGTGAAAAAAACTTTTTGGTGTTATGTAGGATTCGAACTTGGAACTTCACGCGTAGTGATCCCACACACTAACCACTTACGCCACAGCGCCCACATCCTTTTCAAAATCCTACCTGAAATTCACTCAGAAGGCCATGTTCATCAACCGAAGTTGAAATTCAATTGAAGAGAACGGACTTAACGGACAACCTACCAGCAGCGATAGGATATTCAGAAATGTAGACTCTAAAGGAAATTGAACTTCCTTTTGTAAGACTTATTTAAACCATACCAAGTTTCATCATTTTGTAGATCTTTTCAAGTCCGAATCTTTCAAAAACTCCAACCTATTTCTAAATGCATTTATGAATCCCTTCATTTAAATGTAATTTAATCCAAGGTTACCTTGACTTGAATGCCCTTTGTAAAGCGTCTTTAACAGCCATCAAACTCAAACTCAAACTCGTAACAAGGTAACCCCGGCCATTGTTTATCAACGTTGGCCTTTTTTACTTTTCTACCGAAGGATACTTCTCATCATTCAACTTTTTCCTGACTTTTCGCCTCAAGCTAGTTTCAACAAAAAAAAAAAAAAATAACTTTTTCATGACAAGGAAGTGCGCAACCAATGCCAACAGAAAACGTAATGGTAACCGGATTTCTACAGGAAGTGCACTTCACCACCATTGCATTGCGCATTCAAATCCGTAATAGGATCAAATAAAAAAAATAACGTTTAATTCTCTCTCTCTTTTCGTTTTCCTTTCATTTCATTTGTCAATTGCAGCCCGTACTGCAAAATTCACATTTTAATTACACGAAAAGTGTGTCCCTCCTCCTTCAATTCAACTCTGCAAACGCCAAGGACATCTCAGCAGTCCTGGGTAGCTTTTTTGTGCGTTTTCTGGTTTTCTTTTTCATTTGCAAGTTTCCTTTGCCTTCTCCAGTTAGTTTTACACTCAATTTAACTGTAACTTTTTGCTGTCCCACCTCCCGCCCCTTCAATATCTTATTCTTTCTAAATACTTCTCGATGTTCATTGAATTTTAATTAAAACTTTGAAACAATTCACTTTGGTAAAGAGAAACGGGAAAGACATGCAACAGTCCCAGGATACACACATCCTTCAGAGCCGAAACTACAAATGTAACGCACAAGTTTGTATGGCTTTTGGATGTACAGTAGTAATTTACATTGTAAATGCGCCAAGTGACTATGATTAAGTGATGTGCTGATGGATGGTGGGTGGACTACACCGCACCAAGCCGGTAAGGCTGAAATGTGTGTTAATTAAGCCGACACCGGATGCTACATGGCAACTTACGAGAGAACGGAAGAGACACGTGCTTCATTATCCTTTTGTTTCAATGAATTAATTATTTATTAATGTAATGTTATTTTAATTATAATCAACCTCAAAAGTGATGCCGCAATGTTGAGAGATCCCCAAGTGGACGGGCGGTGGTGAACGTAGGTGGCGTACAGGTGCTTTGCGGTCCACGCGCTCTGGGCATAAGCCAATCATAAAATAATCCACAAGAGCAAATGCGAACGTAATTTGATGGAATATTTAATTGCTGGCGTTTTGCGTACATAAATCGTATAGCTATAGTAAAATGTGTGCAAATGGCGGCCAAATTAAACCGTTAAAATCGGAAAAATTCACCGAATATGGGTTAATTAATACAAAAATGTTTTAAGCAATATGCATGGAAGGCATTATATTTCATTGAGGTAGAAATATTTCAGTAAATTATGCGAGTTTTTTGTGTTCGGGTTCACAATAATAACAATATGAATAATCCGGAAAGTAATTGGCGAAATCAGAAAGATATTAAAACGTTTTGCAGGTACCTAATTTTTCCGCTCAATTAAAGGAGCTTTAAGAACCAAATCTGGATACATACTCCTAGGTTAACTGGCTTATAAGCTCCGAATAGGCAAGAAAGGGGGTCATGACGGCAAATTTATATCATGGATTCTTCTATATTATATTATATATATTATATCTTCTTCTTCCAATTTCGGCAAGACTATGATCTAAACGAGCAGGTTGTCTAAACGTATGCTCCCGGACGTCTGTAAGAAATCACCGGCATTCTTGCTGTCTGTCAGCAGGAAAGACTGTAGGCAACTTATTGGCGTCTTGACAGGCCACTTTGCTTTTACCAAGCACCTTAACGTGCTTGGCTTAAGCAACACTAACAATGCAGCTAACGTATTAATCCATAAGGTTCCATACTCTCCTGAAGAAAACCTCAAAGCTATGTTTAATAATCTTTGCCTTACACTAAACATAAAAGCTTCACCTTTGAAAAATATTTACCGTATACGCTCTAAAAACAACAGTTATCATTCCCCAATAATGATCAAATTCAACTCTTTTTACGACAAAAACTTTTTTCTGAAATCAGTAGAATAGGAATCAGATGAAGAGGGGATTGAATATCTTATCCTTAGAATTGTCTGAAGGTGCCACAAAATGCATTGTGTCTCGTGCATATAATCCGAACAAAAAGTACTCACATGAACCGTTTTTTTCTGATATTGCTGAGCTGACTTCGACCTATGAGCATATTATCCTATGTGGAGATTTTAATACTGATCTTTTAAAAAATAATTATAGGTCAGATCAACTACTTAATCTAGTATCTCTAGCTGGATTATGTGTAACTAACTCTTACCCTACTCGGTAAGCTCCTAACTCTATCCCAAGTTTACTCGATCTTTTAATAGTGTCCGACTACTCTGATGTTCTCCTTTTTGATCAGCTTTCGTTGGATGGTTTCTCAGATCATGATTTAATTTTTTCCACATACAATGTTGAATTTTTTCGTATTTGCAGCCCATTGAGTTTTCAATACAGAGATAACAATTCAATTAATATTCCTGCCCTTGCTCTTGAAGCAAGTATGGCTAGTTGGAACCATTGTCGGTACTTATCCTCTGCTAATGAAAAGTTAAATTTCATGCAATCGCTAATGCTTGATCTTTTTAATAAACATGTTCCTCTGAAAACTGTTCGAGTACGTAATGGGAAATGCCCTTGGTATACAACGGAAGTCATTATATATATTTGGCGCAACAGCTCTTTTAAGTGCCAGGGCCTAGCTTCTCACAACCACTCATGTTGTGTGCGTTATATTTTTCACACGAATGGAAGGGACCTACAGTTTAGTGCCGAGTCCGAACGGCGATTTGAGAAACTTTTTCGTGACAATAATACTCTCGGATGTTTGTCAGACGCTCGCGAGAGGTGGGACCGTGAAAAAACTTGTTGGTGTTTTCTGGGATTCGAACTCGGAACCTCATGCGTAGTGATCCGACACACTAACCACTTACGCCACGGCGCCCACGGAAGTCATTGATGCAATTAAATCTCGAAGGAAAAAGTATTTAATATGGAAACGCCTGCGTAGTGACAGAGATTGTCATATATTGTCAAGCCCGCAATTGTGCTACTTGTGCTACGAGAAGAGCTAAGAAAGACTATTATTTGTCTAAGCTCAATCCGCGACTCGGTTCCAAGCACTTGTGGATTAACTTACGCAAAATTGGGATAGGCAGGGCAAATAATTTCAATTGTACCATAGATCCCAATGTTCTTAATGTCTGTTTCACTCCAGACGATGGGACTAACGTAAATTTTGATCCTAATCCAGAACTCTTTAATGTCTTTGAGTTTGACTTTGAAACAGTTAATGACAGTGACATTGCGAGAATTATTTGCACTTCAAAGTCAAATGCTATCGGCGCGGACGGTTTGTCACTCTGTTTTTTAAAAATAATAGCTCCATATTTTCTGAGTTCTCTTACACATGTCATTAACTTTTGTATTACCTCATCCTCTTTCCCTGACAATTAGAAAGTCGCAAAAATTGCACCTGTCGCGAAAACGCCACGAGCCTCGTTACCTGGTGATTTCCGTCCGATTAGTATTTTACCGTGTTTATCAAAGGTCTTTGAGAAAGTCATGGCAGAATAGGTTGTTGGCCATCTTGATCGAAGAAACCTACTGTATCCGCTCCAGTCCGGTTTTCGTACAAATCACAGCTGTTCTACGGCTATGGTAAAAATTATGGACGATATTAGGCTCAATTTGGACAAGAGGAATTTGACTATACTTTGTTTGCTAGACTTCTCAAAGGCCTTTGATAGAGTTGACCATCACATTCTTGCAAACTGCGATATTATTTCGGCTTCAGCCAGAGAGCTGTTAATCTAATAAAAGATTACCTGAGTAATAGATTGCAGAGAGTGGTTGTTGAAAGTAATCAATCATGTCTTAAAGATGTCCAATCGGGCGTACCGCAAGGATCTATTTTGGGCCCTATACTTTTTTGCATGTATGTTAATGATCTGCCAAAAATATGCACGAATGTTTCTATTCATCTATATGCTGATGACGTACAGTTTTATTTGTCGCGGCCACCTGGTCTTATTCAGGATCTAGTGTGCAGAATCAACGAGGATCTTTCGGCTATATATGGCTGGTCCATTGCTAATGGACTTATATTAAATGCAGCCGAAACTCAACTAATAGCAATCTCTAGTAGTAGCTTTGATACTGAAACTATGCCTCTGATTTTCTTATCAAACAACAGATTATTATTTGTCAATAATATCAGCACACTTGGCTTTAAGTTAAATCGTAACTTATCCTGCAGTAACCACACAAACTACATTGTTGGCCGAATCTATGCTGGCCTTCGCAAATTATGGCAGTCGGCGACATTTACTCCTCAAGAAACTAGACTGAATCTACTTAAAACGCTTATAATTCCACTCATATGTTATGCTGAAACTGTGTATTGTAAGCTGGATTCGGCGTCGCAAAATAAAATCCAAGTTGCATTTAATAATTCGGTTCGATATGTATATGGTCTTCGTAGATATGATCATATTACACAATATAGCTTACGTGCTTTAGGCTGCTCATTAACGCAGTTTTTAAACGCAAGAAAATTACTTTTTCTGCATAATATAATTTTTCAAAAAAACCTGCATATCTATTTGATAAATTGCAGTTTGCGCAATCTCAAAGAACTTCAAACCTTATTGTTCCAAATTGTCAATATCTGAACCCATCACGTCTATTCTTTATATGCACCACTAAGCTTTGGAATTATCTGCCAGCTGATATTAAGCGAATAAGTAGTTCTAAATTATTTAAAAATAAAATATTAAAGATTTTATCTGAACAGCGTTAGTACGATATTAAATAGTATTTATAGTCTTATATCACTTCATCTCCCCCTTTTCTTTCTTTCTCTCTTACTATCTTCCCATATACTTCCATCTATATATATCTATTCTTCTACCTATCTCTAATATCTATTAAACTCTTCTCTATTGCCTCTTTATCCTCTTTTCTGTATTTTCGTATTTAAGATATCATTATATTTAAGCATTGTTAGTACTATAAAAGACTCGGTCTTACTTGTACTTTGAAAATAAAAATTGAACTGAATTGAATTCAATTGAATTGAATCCGCGACACTGTGGAGAGAGCGACGACACCGCGGAACATTATCTCTGTGAGTGTCCGGCCTTTGCTTGTATCAGGTGACGGATCCTCGGTGCGGATGTGGTGAGTGCTGGTGCTGTAAGCTCCCCATCACTGAAGTGCTTGTTTGACTTTCTTAGAAAGACAAGAAAATTCCAATAAAATGGGTAAAACAGAGTTTGCTCTCTGGTAGTACAATGCACCAGTTGCGTCTGAGTGCCACAGTCGAGCGTTTCCTATCCCGATAAAAAAATAAAAAATAATCTTAACTCAATAGGTAATAAACCCTCCACTTCACTGCATTTCTACTGATCCGCCTGTGAGCCTCGCCTGTTTGATCTCAGGAACTACTGGCGGACCTCCCGATTTTGGATCACTCTGTTACTAAAGCAAACCAAATGCATGTTGTCTCACTCTGTGATTCAGGAGTTCTTATGCCTGCTTTTCTTTCGGTTACTGACTGGAGTTCATATGATGTCTCCTTTGAACATGACAAAATCAGCTGAACGGGTCGCGATCTTTTTTTCTTTGTGAGATGGTTTCCTCAACGTCAGGGCTTCCAGGGATCTTCGAACTTCTTATTCGATCAGGATTTGTTTCTTCTGTTGTCATGCGAAGCATTTTCATCTCAGCTGCCGTTAATTCAGTGTCATATGTTTTGTACGTTGTCCAACATTATGAACCGTATGTGAGTGCTGTACGGACAACTGCGGTGTAGAGCCTTCCTTTCAACATAAGGGGTATTTTTCGGTTTTTCGCCACTTCATCCACCCTTCGCTTACGCGATGATTGATGTCGTCATCACTGGTTGCTTTGCCATTCATCGTAACATAGATCCCAGATATTTGAATTTTTCGCACTTGGGAAGCACTGTTCCATTCAAATAAATGTCTGAAATAGGCCTGAGTGGATCAGAGAACGGGCAGCATAAGTACTCTGTCTTTTTTGAACTAATGCGATACCCATTTCCCTCTAAAACGTCCACCCATACATCAAATGCTCATTGCAGGGACGTAGGATCCTCACTTATGATGGCTCCAACATCAGCTAAGAATAATTGATGTACCTTGGGGTCCATCACTTTACCCTTAAGCAGATAGTCAAGGACTGTAATAAAGAGCAAAGGACTTAAGACGCTTCACTAGTGCAACCCGACTTTGATTGGGAACTCTTTGGTTACTCCAGCACGACATCTTACTCTTGTCTTTGCTCTTTTGTACATGTCCATGATCATCTGTACATAGGTTTCTGGAACGCCTTGATGTCCTAGCGCCACCCATATCAGATCTCGTGGTTGTCTGTCGAATGTCTTTTCAAAGTCAACCAATACAATATGTAAATCCTTTAAGGAATCACGATGTATTTCGATTATAATCCTTATTCTTTGGATTGTGTCTGTGGTTGATTTACCCGCGACAAATCCGCACTGATGATCAGATAGTCGTATTATTTTCGTAGTCGGTCACCTAATACCCGCTCAACGATCTTCATGGTGTTTGACATCAGCTTGATCGAACGGTAATTATCACAGTTTCGTGTAGCCGTTTCCCCTTTGTACACAGGAAGAAAGTAACTTTCCCTCCATTGAAATTTCTCATAAGTTTGAAGATGAAAATTCTGAGCCATCTGAGCCCAATGTCTCCCCTTTTTTTTCCAGAATTCAGAGGTCATCTCATCTGGCCCAACTGCTTTTCGTTTTTTGGAGTATTTGGCCGCCTCATTAACTTCTTTGACTGTAATATCGGCTTTTTCTTCAGAGTTAGGGGTGACTCTTGGAGAGTTTTGTAGTCATCCACAAGAAGCTGACCATGAGCATTGTTAATGAACTTTGGCAAATGAATCTCCTCAGTGTTCTTCCTTCTTTGAGTGGCTTTTTGGAAGATGGTTGCGTCCTTGTTAATACTGTGTCGTCGCAGCTCCTTGATATCCTGGTTTGCATCAGCAATCGGGGATGATATTTCCTCATACAGACCATTTGTACTTTCTGCAACTGGGCAAACGTCTTCTTCGCTTTCTCTTGCAACGTCTGTATTCCACTTTAGTGGAGAGTTTTTATTCTGTATTATTACATGGGCACTTTAACCAAGCTTTGAAATCCACTTTCTCTCATTTATCACTTCTTTAACTTCATCATGCCAGGAAACACCAAGGAGAACAATTTGAAACTACCCACTCTTTGTCGTTTCATCAACGACTTGAAAACCTTTTGGAATGAGTATAGAATTTAATAATTCCATAACCACAACATGTGGGCATGCTCCAAAGCTTGATTGACATTAATAATTTCCATAATTCTTCTCAAGACCACTTTTTCCTCGAAGCAGCTGGTCACCATTGTCCACTTCGTCTGGTTTTATTTTAACTCCACTGCACACTAACCTACTTTACACTCACAAACAAGCCCAAGGGCCCATTTTTGATCACCAGAACATTTTTAAAACGGCCAAACAAACTTATATACTAACTTTCAGAGGGGCTGCAAAATATCCCCGCAAAACTCTCTATCAAATGAAATTAATTTTAATAATATTCATCCCCGAAGTCAACACAAAAGGCTTTACAGCATTCGTTTGTTGGCCTTGCTCGAGCCACCGCCAGAAGACGAAGAATAAAGTTACCACAACAAGAACCAACACCATCCCAGCAGAAACAAACCTCAAAACAACAACAAAGATTCATCTAACTTTTGTAAATATTTGAGAATCCCAAACGGTCCGTTGAGCGAACCAAGAGCCAACCTACTAAAAGCTTTTTCTGTTTATACACATCAATTAAAATTATTATTTGTCGGTTGGCCGGACCAAAAAGTCCAGAACAACAGACAAAGTTTACCAACTTACGTAATGCACACTTTGTTCGGTTTTTTTTTTTTTTCATTTTTTTATTTGCTTTTTTGTTTAACAAAAAAATAAAATGAAATGAAAACTTTACCGCAAAAAAATAAAAGAACTATTTACGATGACCTCGATGTTTTACAGGACGAACACCCTTCTTGCCAGCATGAGCTCCACCATGCACACCATGAACACCTCCAACTTTATTGGAGTGATGAGCAGATCCTCCGGGGGCATGATGAACTGGGGCGTGAGGCTTATGGCTGCGAGCAGCACGTGGTGCTGGTCCGACGTGTCCGTGTAAATCTAGACCATGATGCACCGCTGCCGATGAATGCTTTTGTAGGGCAGAAGCAGAAGCCTTTTTCGGATGAATCGACTTTCGGGGATGTGAATTCGCTGCAGCCACCGCTACCAAAACCACTAAAAGGAAGACCTTCAAGAAGTGGGAGAAATGAGTGTACGAATGTAATCCGAGATCGTAGGGAAAGGTATACCGTGTAACTTACCAACTTGAACATGATGTGCGAATGTCACAAGGCCTGAAAGTGAACTAAATACCCTGCCGTTGAAGACAGTCACTTTTATATAGCCCCAGACAATGATTAATCAGGTCCGCCGAAAGAGAGATCTGTGTGAGATGAGGCTACACGTCGTCTGTATGTGGCCTGGTCTGGAGCGAGCAGGCCAAAACCAGCAGCAGTGGTTGGGCAATTAAAACTGAGTACATAACGATGAGTGTTGTATGGATGCCGGGCTATTATACCTGACCTAGGTAATGACTCTTTTTATTGACCTTTTATTCGTTTTTTTGTCGTCTTCGTGTCTTTCTGTTGAATGGGAAGTTTGGAAGATACATATTTGCTGTCCATTAAGAGCTGGTGGTTGAGCGCTACTCGTGGCTTCCAATGAATATAAAATGTATATTTAGAAGCAGTGTGGCCTGATGAGAATTAAGTGCTGACTTTGATCACTTGCCGTTTGTTCTGAGTCAAGTTATCTAGAACATAAATCCGTAATGCGAAGCAGTTTGACCAACCAATCCAATAAGATAAGCTAGACTTTCTTCGAGGAATTCATCGCAGTTAGCCGGCAGATGGTTGAATCAAATTAAGAATGAAATAGGTTGACAGTATGTGGAGCAAGAAAATATGCTGGGGATGGACATTTTTTTAGAAATCTGCTCAACAAAATAAAATCAACTGGCTTTGAGAGGTTATGTTATAGATTTTGTTTGCGAAGTTCTATTGGTAAACGAGCAGTTCCTGGAAAAGCTTGAAGCTCATCTATAATGTCTTAACTGATTCGAAGTACTGACAAGTCACTACGTTGGCACTATCGATTCATCAACTTCCGGAAAGCAAACCTTAGTTGCATTTATTCTGCGAGAATTCTTGAAGCTACGTATGTACATACGTTTCTACTTCAAACGCCAGTGTCTCGAAGAACCCAACTGAAAAGCTACCGCTATCGAAGGTCGTCATTGGCGTAAACTTTAGGGGGGTGGATACCTACTTTACAGAATACTTTTGTGAATCTCTTTATCTAGCACGCATCAATGATGAAAATAGCCAAATGGAGATCTATATCGTACTGAGTTATGTGCTGGGCCTATTTCACAATTGACGTTTCGTCCCTGCTTGTATTTTCTGATGTATATGGGTTTCTTTCCTCATAGCTGAAGTTTTTACTTGCAGAGACTGATGACAATAGAAATTTGTGCCTAATACCTTCGAGTGACGTGACTATGAGAATAAAAATGGTATCTGCTCAGATTCATGATACTCAAATGTAGATTGCAATTTAGTCTTGAAGGTATGAGAAAACTTGAGGTCCTTACTTAGAACTGCCACTCTACAAAGTTAAACTGCTAGTTAATCTACACCAATGAGCGCAGGTATAATCAAACTGAAAGGATTAGGGATTGGAATGCCAACAATAGTACTTACAGTTACAGGGTATCGAAATAACATGAATTATGAATTCTAGTAGTACATGCAGTACAGTTGCAAGGCTGTCAAAGTAATAAAGAAATACACAGCTATATGTCAAGGTAGTAAGGGACTTTGTCTACCTTGGCTCTGCTATAAACTCTAAAAACAAGATCAGCGCAGAAATCAAAAGAATAACTCTTGCTAATCGCTGTTTTTTGGGCTTATAAGGCAATTCAACAGTCAAACCCTATTTCGAACAACTAAGGAGACTCTATATAAGGCCTGGTCATCCGAGTCCTGCTTTACGGCGCTGAAACATGGACTTTAATACAAGAGGATGAGGATATCCTTGGTCGCTTCGAGAGAAAAATTCTTCGTAAGATTTTCGGTCCCGTTTGCGTTGACGGGTTTTGGAGGAGAAGATTCAATGACGAACTATATGAGCTGTACAGCAACATCGACCTAGTCAAAAAACTGCGTATTGGACGTCTGAGATGGCTAGGACATGTAGAGCGAATGGACATCAACACTCCGGCCCGCAGAGCCTTCGAATCTAACCCGGAGGGACGACGTAGAGTATTGGCATGAGGTACCTATGAAACCCGTTGTGCTTCAAAGAGAAGTAAACAAATCTTGCTGATGTCCTCATGGAAGTCTTCCAAACGGAGAACTATACTGACCTAAAGGCGTAGGCTGTATATTATAAGGAATAAGTCGACAATCAGAGATATAAGTCAAGCTTTCCTTAAAGCCTTGCTCAACCCTAAACCACTTCCAAAATAGTTCGAGAATAGAATAACTCTATGAATTTGATCACATGGTTGAACTCTCTGATTCTTGTTTTGGTCCCACGTCACACTGGAATAATGGGAATGAGATCTCCGATGAAATTGCTAGACAAATCTCTCATTAAGATATCTCAGGACTTGAACCTGTGTTGGGTCTCCCTACGTCCTCGGTCTGGGACTCCATGATTCAGGTATACTAAATGAACACTCGTTATATCTTCCACTAGAAAAGACTGAAAACAACTTATTGGCAGGCTGAAAAGTCTAGCTTTCGGCTTACCTGTAACTCTTTTACTACACTAGACAAAATCTAAGCTTACGAGCACTTTGACGAAAACCTCGTCGAAATCAAAGACTCTCGGAGGCCTGTTAGGTATTCAGTAATTTTTAGTGTTCCTGATCTCTCCCTCGGCCATGCATACTCACTAGCTGCCTATTTATTTGACTGCTTCAGCGAAATATAAAGAATTGTGCCTACGAAAGATGCGTTACCAATCCGAGATTAAATCCAAACTATCAGCAGATAGTGTCAATATACTGCTCCATTGTAGTGACTGGGCTTGTTCCATCTTCAGAAGATTGATATCAAGCTTTCTTAATCATTGCCACCGCTGCCTCTTGTGGCTGAAGAAAAATATTAACATTGTCTAAATGAATAGGTCCTCATGAGAACAATAGGGAATCAATAGCCGTAGTTAGTAATGACACAACGCGTTTAATGGTAAATGTTTTGTGTAAGCAACGCGCTGGATTACAGATCTGCCTTATTAATGCGCAGAGTTTGTCCCCAAAAATTGACGAATTCAAGTACTTGTTTGAAGGTTCTAAGGTTGATGTAGTTTGTGTAACCGAAACCTGATTTTCCCCTGATCTGAGTGATGCTCTATGCGGCTTTCGTGGCTACAATCTGTTTAGATGTGACAGAGTGGGGCAGATTGGAGGAGGTGTCGCGATCTACGTCCGTGGTGAACTATATTGTAGACTAGAACGTGAGTCTCCGCCTGGTAGCAAGATCGAATATTTATTCATAGAAATCGTTTGTAACGAGAACAAAATCTTGCTTGGCTCAGCTTACAGACCCAATAAGTAGATCGACACTACCCCATTGAATGCTGTATTAGATGAGCTAACTTTCGTGTCGCCATTGGTTATTTTTGCTGGAGATTTTAATAGTGACATTCTTGTGGACTCTTCCTTCGTTGATAGAATGAGGACTCTGAGTTTACTCCCAGTAAATGCATCAGCCCCTACTCACTTTACCAAAGATTCTAGCACCCTTCTTGATGTATTTTTTGTGAGTCATCTGAACAATGTTATTCACTACAATCAACTCTCCGCTTCTTGTTTTTCCCATCATGACCTTATTCATTTAACTTATCAGTGTGAACCAGCTATTTCAGATACTAGTTACAGTTTTAGAGATTTCAGAAATATAAATATAAATCAATTAGAAGAAGATTTCAGGTCAGTCGAGTGGTTTCGAATATATGCCATGGCGTCTGTTGATGATCAAGTCTCTTTTACTCAAGATAATATCAAATGTCTTTTTAAGACTCATGTTCCTCTAAAACAAAGACAGTGAGAGCCAAACAACACCCCTGGTTTACAATTAATTTTCTGAACAACAATAATATGCTTTGCATCAACCAATCCGGTTTTCGTCCTAAGCATAGCTGTACTACGGCTTTGATTAATGTGGTGGAAGAAATAAGACAAGCTGTTGATGACGACAAAGTGACATTCCTCAATCTCTTAGATTTTTCCAAAGCTTTCGACATGGTCAACCACAATATTCTATGTAGTAATCTCAGGAACCAATTCCATTTTTCGTCACCTTCTAGGAACCTAATTTCCTCATATTTATATAGAAGATCTCAAGCAGGGCTATCATTTCAAATTTATTAATGAGAGTATTTTAGAAGTTCGCATGGGAGTATTTTTTGTCCGAGGGGAGTACAAAAAACAAGCATTGCAAACCAAACATGTAAATCATTTAAAAATATATCTTCATTGCATTTATTTTTATATCTGATTTAAACATTACTTACTTACTTAGGTGGCGTTACAGTCCGAGGTGGACCTGGGCCTCAACCAATAAACCTCTCCAGCCAGCCTGGTTATGAGCCAGCTGCCTCCAGTTGTGCACGCCAAATTGATTGAGGTCCCTCTCTACTTGTTTGCGCCACCTACCGCGAGGTCGTCCTTTAGTGCGCCGTCCATCCGGGGTGGATTCGGAGACTTTCTTGGCTGGAACGCTGGGCTTCATCCGCTCTGCATGACCCAGCCATCTTATTCGCTGTATATGAACTCTTCTGGCTATGTCGATGTCCTTATATAGGCCATATAGTTGGGCATTGTACCATCTCCTCCACTCGCCGTCTATGCAGACGGGACCAAAGACCGCTCGAAGAACTTTTCTCTCAAAATAACCAAGGGCATTCTCATCTGATTTTGACAAAGCCCATGCATCTGCGCCATACAGCAGGACTGGGATGATTAGTATCTTCTACAGAGTTACCTAAGTAGTTCGAGATAGGTCTTTGTTACTCAATTCCCTTCGTTTCATTTGCGAAGCTCACCATAGAACCTAGGTAGACAAAGTCCTTTACTACCTCAAAATTATATCTGTCTTCTGTGGCATTCTGTTCAATATGCCGATGTTGGGTGTTCTTTTTGTAGACAGCATATACAATATTTTGTTTTGCTTTCATTGACCACTAACTCGACCTTAATACTCGCAAATGCCCCACTGACGCCACCTGGGTTCTTCCGAGTCTGTCAATGTCATCGGGGTAATCGAGTAGTTGTACATACTTGTAAAAGATTGTACCTCCGCTGTTGGCTTGTGAGTTTCGTACAATTCGTTGAAGTATTATATTGAAGAGATCGCATGATAGCGCGTCACCTTGTCTAAGACCTTTCCTGACATCGAACGGTTACCAAAGTACGATTTAATAAACAAAATACTCAAATTAGTACGTATCTGTAAATGTAAACATTTTAAAGGGAGTAAAATCATGATGAGAGGAGTACGGGAGTACATTGTATGAGAGGGGAGTACGAATACTCCCTTAGTAGTCACTTCGGCAGCCCTGCTCAGGCAGTTGTTGCTAATAACTCCGTATCTACCTTCCTATCATTAAATAGAGGTGTCCCTCAGGGGTCAATACTGGGCCCACTTCTCTTCACATTGTATATAAATGAGCTCCCTTCACTCTCACTACACTGTACTATTCACATGTATGCTGATGATGTTCAGCTATGTAATAGTTGCCCATTGGGTCTGATTGAAAATGGGGCATGCGAAGTGAATGAAGATATTTACAAGATACTAAACTGGTCGCAGTCAAATGGTCTCTGCCTAAATCCGGCTAAGTCAAAATGCCTGGTAGTCTCAAGGACCTCCATCGATACATCGTATTTTCCTCAGATACATCTTAATAGTGCACCCATAGAGTTCGTCAATACTGCGAAAAAGCTTGGTATAACTTTCAACAAAACGCTTACGTGGAATGATCATATAAGATTGACTATAGGAAAGGTTTACGGAGGTCTTCGTATGCTATGGGCCGCTCAGCATATAACTCCATTGAAAACAAGGATGATACTTGCTAAAACCTTACTTATTCCTGTTGTGTCGTTCGGATCTGAAATCTTTTCCAACTGTGACTATGACCACATGCAAAGACGTAATGTTGTTTACAATAGTGTTGCACGGTATATTTATGGACGGCGGAGGTATGATTACACTTCCTCCTTTTCCACATCAATCCATGGCCTCACTCTCGAGAACCTTTTTACTTTCAGATAGTTAACCATGCTTCACAATATAATACAAACACGTCAACCTTCCTACCTTTATCATAAAATTCGCTTTCTGCGCTCTACTAGAAGCTATGATCTTGTTACAGTACGCTACTCGTTTTTAGTATCTGAACTCCAATTTTTCGTGAACGCTATTCGGCTATGGAATTCCCTTCCTCGAGCTATCAGAATGATAGGCAACTCAACGTAGTTTAAAACGAGACTAAAACGGCACTTGGAGATGCTTTGATAATGATGATTGGTTTTATTAGGCGTCGAATTTGAATTTAAATCTAAACTGCAATAACTTGCTGGCTTAATATTGTTATCCTCTTGAATTGTCTACATATTCTCTGTTCCCTTTTTTACTTTTCTAAATCTAGCAGTTGTAATTCTATTTTATTATTATTATTTTTCTTTTTACTTAGTACACAAATGGAAATATTCACTAATAGTATTGCATACTAATACTGAAGCTTGCACTTTTTTAAAAGATATTGTATCTTACAATGTAAGACTATACAAATAAATAAATATTATTATTATTGTCTAACTGAATAAGGTAGGTAAGGTGGATGGCGATCTAAAAATGTAGATGGCTTCTTACGCCTTCTTCAGTCATCTGTACATACTCGTATGGATAACCATTTCCGTCTTGCATTTCCTAAGACATTTAACCTACAAAAACTCAAAATGCACGCACTGTCTTATTACTTGCAATAAAACTCTTGATTCTTTGCCGCCGTATTGCTACCTTTTTCTCCATTGTATCCACGAGTTTTAGTTTCGTGAACCTTTAAATACATGTCCCAATTGAAAACGGGCATCAAATCCGCTGCTAGCAATACTGTAGGAGGTATTTACCTTACATAATAGGAAGTCACGTTATGATTCAAAACGTTTACAATTTAAGTCGCGTGGTCAGTTCAAAAACTCATTCATAGATCGCCATCGCTTTCTATTTAAATATTCTACTGCTATTGTTTAGTTCAGTACTACCACTCCGTACACACATTCTTATGTGCACAACTCTAAGTAATAAAAAATTGATTTATTTGTTATTTACTTGTTTAAGTGCTCATCGTTTCCTAGAGTTTTAATGCGGATCAGATTTCTGACGTCAAGCTGAACATATTAATGAGAGAATGGTGTACGAAAGTAGGAATTTTATGAAAACAAATGAATTGCACAACAAAATTCTTTACATCGATCAAGTCAAACCGACAATCATTAAAATAAAATTTAATTATTTTCAAAATTTAATTTAATTTAATTTAAAGTTCATTCATGGCAAAAGTTGAAATAAAATGAACGAAATGCTTGCATTTAAGAGTTGTATGGTCTTTTTTTTTCTTTTAGATTATTTCAAAGTTTAGAACTGTAAAAATGCATTTACGTGTCGTATGTGTTATAAAGAAACGCAATAGAAATTAATGAAGACTCATTTTGAAGATCATTTCATGAAGAATCGACAGGCAGCACTATTGAATTGTATTGCTACTCTCGATACACTAGGCCCCTTGTAACATATCTGAAACTGCCATAAGTAAGTACACTTACCGAAATGTGTGCGTCCACGTCCTCTTTTAATAAAGTCCATGTTTCAGAGCCGTAAAACCGGACTAGGATGATCAGGGTCTTATACAGAGTCTCCTTAGTTGTTCGAGATAGGGCTTTACTGTTGAGTTGCCTTATTAGCCCAAAAAAAAGCGATTACTCGTATCAAGAGTTATTCTTCGCTTGATTTCTGCGCTGATGTTGTTTTCAGAACTAAAAGCAGAGCGAAGGTAGACTCTGCTACTGCCTCGAAGTTGTAGCGGTCCACTGTAATGTTTTGTCCAATTCGTCGGTGTTCATTGTTCTTGTTGACAGCATATACTTGGTTTTACACTCGTTTATCGCTAAACCCATTTTGGCCGCTTCCGCCTCAATGCTTGCAAACGCACTGGTGACGGCCCGCTGAGTTCTTCCAATAATATCAATCGTCGACATATGCAAGCAGTTGTACGGACTTTTGATAGATTGTTCTTCTGGTGTTGGCCTGTGATATTAAATATTAAAGAAGTCGCATGACAGTGCGTCACCTTGCCTAAAACCTTTTTTGACATCAAAGTCTCGGTGTCATTGATGGAGCAGCGAGTGTTCTCCATCGTCATCCTGCACAGATGGACAAGTTTGCCAGGGATGTAAAAACCAAACGTGGCTCTATATAGCTCTTCTCTATAGATGCCTTCATAGGCGGCCTTGAAGTCGATAAAAAAATGCTGAGTCGGGTTTTCTCCGGGATCTGCTGAAGTGTGAAGATTTGATGGATGGTGGATTAAAAAAAAAAATAAATAAATATTTGGCGCAACAGCTCTTTAAGTGCCAGGCCTATCTTCTCGCAACCACTCATGCTGTGTGCGTTATATTTTTCCCGCGAATGGATGATGGACTTTCCTGACCCAAAACCGCACTGATAGCGGCTAATCAGGCTGTTGAAAAAAAGTTTCAGGCGATCACACAATATCGCAGAAAAAATCTTGTATGCGATGTTGAAGAGACTGATGCCTCTATAGTTGGCGTTCGATCCATAAGGGGTCTCCTTTCTTATGGATCGAACAAACGATGCTGAGATTCCATTCATCAGGCATAAACTCGTCTAACCGAATCTTAGAGAAGAGTTCGTGTATGATCTCTACCAATTCATCACCAGCTGCATTGAAAAGTTCGGCTGTCAGGCGCAGAAGGCTTGATAGATTTCAGCTTGGATATTACTATTCTCACCTCGTTTGGTCAGGTGGACGGAAATGTTGACTATCAGCGTCTATGTTGAATGGTTCGTTCTGCCTGGATGCGCTATGTTGGTCTTCGTTGGCGCTATGCAGTCTGCAGAAATAGTTTTTCCATATTCTCAGCACCGACTATGATTCTACTACGAGGTTTCCATTTTCGTCTCTACAAGTTTCTGTAAGGCCATTGTTTCTTTGATACGTTCCTTTTACCTTTTGGTAAAACTTCTGTACATTGTTCCTCGAGTATAAGCTCTTAATATTCTCGATAGCGCGCTTCTCATGCTCTTTATTCTTTTTTGGAGAAGCCGATGTTCTTCCCGTCTCTTTTACTCGTAGAGCTCACGAGCAGCTATCGTCTTCCTTTGCAGTGCCGCTTTATATGTCTCTTGTTTTGTTGCATGCACTCGCCGGCATTCTTCGTTAAACCAGGGGTTTCGCTGCGGTAGTCAAGCGCTTGACTACCGCAGCGAAACCCAGCACATCAGTTGCGGCGTTTCTGATAGCATAGTGGCAGCCGCTGGTGTTCGGCACGCGGATACGCGTTCAGCGAAGACTCTGGCGGTCTCTTGCAACTGAACCTTTTCGAAGCTAGTTTTTCTCACATTTATTCTTCTTTGTTGCTCAGATTGGGATATCCGCATTCGTACCTACAATATACCAACAATGTTATGATCCGAGTCTATGATGGCCGCTCGGAAAGTCCGGAATCGCCCAATACGATTTTAACGTTGTATTTAGGACATTGC
Source organism: Brachypalpus laphriformis (assembly GCA_945910035.1). Lineage (NCBI taxonomy): Eukaryota > Metazoa > Arthropoda > Insecta > Diptera > Syrphidae > Brachypalpus > Brachypalpus laphriformis. The sequence continues at coordinate 46,774,323 of OX246756.1, forward strand.
TCGTTTGTTTTGTCGAGGAGCTCGTAGAAACAATCTTTGATGGCAGAGTCCTTTTGTTCCGCGGGGGTTTGAGTACATATCCGGCTTATGTTAGAGAATTTAGTCTTGATCCGGATTGTCATAATACGCTGGCTCACGTGTCGGAAGCTTAAGACGTCTTGCCTAAGTCTGCCGCGTATAGCAAATCCGCATCCAAATAAGCGCTGCTTGTTGTCTCTATAGCAATCACCGTAGTAGATGTCATAGTTTTTCATCCTCTTTTTGCCCGGCCTATCCCATCGCACTTCCTGAATGGCAGTTATATGCGCTTTGTAGCAGTCTAGGGCCTCTGCTAATTGTTCGGCTGCACGTAGTCTCTTAAGGGTCCGAACATTGCACGTACAGATCCGTAGGTCGTTGTCCCTATTTCGTTTGCTAGGGTCGTCAACAGTTGAATCATCCTTATCCAAGGCTTGTGGTTGTTTGTGAACTATTGTATGTCTATGCTTTCCTGTAAAAAGTAGTACTTCCATTTCTATCAACCCGGTGATGAATTTCGTACGAAGTGAAAATCGTAATGCGAATTCAAAAACGAAAATATTTAATAGGGATGTGCTGAATTGCTGAACTCAAACGAAAAGGAAAACATTACAAATGCGATTTAAAAAACAGCGGTTGCCGGCTGAGAGCTGTTAAACAAAGTTTTCTGTATCAAATATTGCGTAAGCGTTTTAAAATATACCAATCTATCTTCCATTCAAGTGCCCTGTTTGCCGCTTTCACAAATCTTCTTGGGTTTTGCTTTATAAATTTTACCAGAATCAGAAAACTGTTATTTTTATATGTTTTCCCCTACATTATAGCAAAAGTATATATTTTACAGTTTGCACTTATTCTCCCTTGTAAAACTTACATTTTTGCAGTACGATTTCACTTTCGCCAACAAAACACAACCGAATTGAAAACGTAATTTGATTGCATTTTACGATTTCGCTCGTTTGTCAGCACACTCTTAGGCTAGGCATGGTTAGATTGGGTGGCTACCCTCCATAATCGGTAGGATTCCCTTAGACCAAATGAATGCCATTGTGTTACTACATGAGCCGGTTATTTCCCTTACTCTTGAAACCATTTTGATTTTTGTATTAAGTTCCCGATGCTGTTAATATCCGAATCGGCGATAGCTGTAACTTCCTTACAGAAGTATTCCCCAACAGTTTGTTTTCTAGCTGAGGATAGTGCTGAGCAGCCGCAGAGCAAGTGAAAAGGGGATTCCTCCTCTTCTTTGTCCATACAGCTGCGACAAAAATCATTGGGCGGAATTCCAAGCCTCGCGGCGTACCTGCCTAGTACGCAATGACCAGTTAACAATCCGACTAAGATACTGCTGATCAGTAGCAGGAGTTTTTTTTTTACGCGACATTGCTTTACCAATTTTAATCTTATTACTGGTGATTCGAGAGCTGTCTGGCTGTCGGTGTATATTATGACTTCCGTGTTCTATTCCGTGGGCGCCGGGCGTAAGTGGTAAGTATGTCGGATCACTACGCATGAGGTTCCAAGTTCGAATCCCAGAAAACACCAAAAAGTTTTTTTCACGGTCCCACCTCTCGCGAGCGTCTGACAAACATCCGAGAGTATTGTTGTCACGAAAAAGCTACTGAAATCGTATGTCGCTTCCATTCGTGTGAAAAATATAACGCACACAACATGAGTGGTTACGAGAGGCTAGGCCCTGGCACTTTGAAGAGCTGTTGCGCCAAATATTTGTATTTTTTTGTTTGTGTTGTATTTGATATTAATATTTGACGATGTTAAGAAGTCTGTGACTTCAACTCCATTGCTGCATAAGCTTAGGATTCTGTTTCAGTCCCAAAGCCGATTTTATTGCTACCTCCTTTCCACAAATATCTAGCGGAATGATGTGTAACATTGTTTCCAGTGCCGCCGTAGGAGTCGCGCGGAGACCACCGGTAACGCAAACACATGCTGTCCTCTGAGTCGTACTTATGGCCGTAAGGTAGCTGACATTTCCAGTGCAGTTCGCCAGACTAAAATTCTATACGTGAATATTGGTTTGACTACCGCTGTATACAGCTGGTGCATTACTTGCGGACGGACACCCCACTTATAGAGCGAGGGTCTTTTATAGACATGCAGTGCCGTAGTGGCCTTCTTAATACGTTCATGTACGTTCATTTTCCAGCTTAGTTTCCTCTTTAATATAAGTTCTAGATATTTGGCATGATCAGAGAAACTAAGGTGCCTTGATTTCCTTCCTTGATTTTTGGTAGTGTGATCTCCAGAATTCTGCGGCTTTTTGTAAAAAGCTCTAGCTCAGTTTCGACCATACGCAAATGTACTGCAAAAAAGAACCACGATGTGTGAAATGCGCCGGAAATCACCTCTCCCAAGTCTGTGGAGTAAATAAACAAAACTCTGCAACATGTGCTAACTGTATGGGAAAGCACCCGGCAAATTATAGAGGCTGTGAAGTAGCTAAGGAGTTGCAAAAACGGAGAGATGTGCTCCTTAAGCCACTAAATGCAAAATCTAAGCTGCAAACTAAGCCAAAGCGTAAGAATGCACAGGAGAAACTAGCTAAACTAAAACTACCGGGTTCAGAGAGCAAAAAGGTGAGGGAAAGAGTGACAACAGAAAAGTCCTCGACCTCAGTTCTTAAAAGAAATGGTACTGAAAAGCTAACATCGAAAAAGCCGGCAGGTAATGGCCCTCGGTCAGCAGGAGTGCAGACTTACGCTCAGGCCGCGGCTTCCGAAAAACCAAAAAACCTTGAAATTTCGACGGGCCCTGTCTCTCATGTTTTGTCGGTTACTCTCGAGAAATTTGAAGAAACAAAGCAAAATAAATAAAATTATTCTCGATAGGCTGGTTAAGCTTGAAAATAATTCTCAGAAAACGCGTATTTCAACTAGAATATGAATGACAAACGAATGCTAAAAATATGTACTTGGAATGCAAACGGACTTTTGCAAAAACTCGACGGATTGGAAATATTCATGAGTGAAAAAGATATTGATATTTGCTTGATTTCTGAAACCCACATCAAAATGGAATCGCATTTAAAAATAAAAGGCTATAATGATTACCACGCTTGTCACCCTACGGGAAAAGCGAGAGGCTGATCATCCTTATTTATTAAAGACTGCATCGAACAACCGGAAGACCTAAAGATAGAGCTATATATAAACTTTGCAATTGTGCACGGTTCGAGTTAAAAATAGTCAGCGTACTCTTAAAATCTCATCTATCTACTGTCCACCGCGTTCCGCGCCTGAAAAATCTGATTTTACTAACTTGTTTGAATCGCTGAAACCTAATTTTATCATCGGCGACGACTTTAATGCGAAACATACGTTCTGGGGCTCAAGATACAGCTCGAGAAAAGGTAGAATGCTCTATGGGGCAGGTATAGAGTACAGTTGTGATTTCCATTCGACGGGTAAACCGACTTACTGGCCAACTGATGCTTCGAAAATACCTGACCTGATAGATTTTTTCGTTGTGAAAGGAATATCTACGAACCACATAAAAGTCGCAGACAGCTCTGATCTGTCGTCTTATCATCCCCCGGTTATTTTAACAATCAGCTAAAAACTAGTCTATAACCTAGAGCCAGCGAGATTAACTGGTCGAACAACTAACTGGGAAGGCTTTAGGAACGAAATTGAAGATAATGTTGAACTGAACGTTCCACTTACGACACCCTATGAACTTGAGGTCGAAGTTGATCGCTTCGTTGAGATCGTACAGCTCGCCTCTGAGAATAATACGCCCAATCCAAGGAAAACGCCGGACAGATACGGTTTGCGATATCCTCCGGAAATAAAAGAATTGGTCAAGGAAAAAAGAAAAGCGCATACAAAATGGCAACAGAGTCGTGCTCCGCAGCATAAAGCACACTTGAATCGTCTGTGCAATTTGTTGAAGAAGACTATTAAGGATTTTAAGATTCGTGCAATAGGCTCTTACCTTGAAAGTTTAACAGCGAAAAAAGATTCCAATTATACACTTTGGAAAGCTTTAAAAGGCACCAAAAGGCCCAAAGGGAGAGTGAAGATAAAGAAAAAGCGGACGCCTTTGCGGCGCATCTGGAAGAAACCTTTAAACCGTATGGTGGTCAAGTGGTTTACGACAACCGCAATAGGCTGGATTTACCATCTGACGATTTGACGCTCACAAGTGTAACGCTAAGGGAACTCAAACATGAGATCGAGAATCTAAAACCTAAGAAATCTCCTGGTTATGATTTGATTACCGGAGAAATTCTCAAAGTTTTACCTAGAAAAGCATTGATTAAGCTTCTCTATATTGCAAATGCTGCGCTCCGATTAAAACACGTGCCAAGCCAATGGAAAGTTGCGGAAGTCATAATGGTTTTAAAACCAGGAAAACCGCCAAATGAGGTAAAATCGTATAGACCAATTTCGCTTCTTCGAGAGGATATTATTAAGGCGTCTCCAACCGGTTATAGAAGAAAATAATCTTATCCCTGACCACCAGTTTGGGTTCAGAAGCAAGCATTCGACGATTGACCAGGTGCATAGAATTACTGACGTAATCGAGAAAGCACTTGAAGAGAAAAAGATTTGCTCAAGCGTATTTCTTGACGTCTCGCAAGCCTTTGATAAGGTGTGGCATGATGGCTTGAAATCCAAACTACGACAAGTTCTCCCTGTATGCTTATACGATATTCTAGAATCATATCTCGGCAATAGACTCTTTCTTGTTAGACATGGAGTCGAATACTCCGAGCTGAAGGAAATTTCGGCCGGCGTACCGCAAGGAAGCGTTCTTGGGCCGCTTCTCTATTTGAAATATACTCGTGATATACCGAACGAAGATGGCACTATCCTTGCTACGTTTGCCGATGACACCGCTATCCTAGCAGTAGGTAAAACAATCGAAGAAACGACTGCAAAACTGCAAAACGCACTTAATAATGTAAATGAATGGACGAGGGACTGGCGGATAGCCCTCAACGAATCTAAATCTGTTCACGTGAATTTCACTTACAAGAAAACTAATGACTTGCCAATTTACCTAAACTCGGCCCGAATACCCTTTGCAAACAAGGCCAAATACCTGGGAATGACACTCGACGCAAGACTGAAATGGAATTCGCACGTGAAAATGAAACGAAAAGAACTCGAAATCAAATATGTATAGAGAAATATACTGGTTACTTGGAAATCATTCCCAGCTCAGTACTGAGAAAGCAGTTTGCTTTTATACAAGCAAGTGCTAAAGCCGGTGTGGACCTACGGTATACAACTTTGGGGTTGTACCAAGAAAACAAATACAAATATTTTACAAGCTTTTCAAAATACAGTGCTAAGAGAAATTGTTCAAGCACCGTGGTATAGTAGAAACGACGGTTTCCACAGGGATCTCGGAATTCCGACAATCGAAGCTGAAACTAGAAGCTTCGCGAGAAAGCATGGAAACTGACTAATCGGACATGTCAACAATACAGTCCTACAAATTTTGGATGAGAGCAATTTATTGCGCCGACTACAAAGTACGAAACCCTTCGACTTGGCGAGATAATGATTACCCGCGTCTAGATTGCAGAATATGCAGGATCTTTCAGTGGAAAGAAACCTGCCAAACGTTTTTATTTCATGATAGAAAAATTGCTTGATAAGTTAATACTTAGTTGCGATATCTAACAAATTTATATCAAAGGGTGCTGTTTTTAAAGTCAGTAAGAATCTGACACTACTATGAGCACGCGCTTGCTATTCTCATAGTGTCTATGGAAGATTTTTCACCTACCTACCTACCTACCGGAAAAAAAAAAAAAAGTTTTCGACGGGTTGGCATTTAATCCCCATCTGTCTGTCCACTTGATAATTTTGCTGTGGCTGATTCCATGAAATCTTATAAGGTCGTGTGATATTTACTACAGATTGCTATTGCAATGTCGTCTGCATAAGATATAACTTTCTATCCTTCCTTTTCTAATGTGAGGAGTATTTCGTGGAAATAGAACTCCTCCTTGTTGTTTTTCACGCTGAACTGATCTTGATTTGCAGCAGGCAAGTTCTGAATTGATTACCTTGCTTAACAGCATTTGGTTGATCCAGTGACTTAGCCTAGCAATAATCTCTAGTTTACTGAGGGCCTCCATTATGGCCAACAGTTTGATATTATTGAAAGCCCCCTCTGTATCAAGAAATACCGCCAACGAGAACCCTAAAATGTTTCGAAATAAAAAAAATTAAGATTTAACCACACCGAAAATTTGAAAACGGTACGAATTCGAATTCGAACGAAATTCATCACAGGGTTGTCACACATTTCCGTTCACATTTTCGCACTTGAAGCCTACGCACTTCCGTTCGCATTTTTTTTTTTGTTTCACACAAGCAAAATTAATCTAGCGTCGGTAAAGCAGTTCAATATCAGGCTGAGCGATTTTTGGTGGAATGAACCTTAAATTAGTATCAAGGGCACATCAATGTTATGCGACTTGAGCTAAGTTTGATGTCCACAGCGTATATAGAAATGTATCAGAAAAGACAAACGTCTGAACGACTAAGTCAGCTTATTCGTGAATATTGTCCATCAATATTTGTAAGTTGGGCATTCAACAAGTGGAAGAAATAAGCCGTTTTATTTATGCAATTTTTACTTTTAGTCGATACTATGAAGTACTAACAACTGCATAGGCTTGAACGTAATAATTTGAACCAACTAGATTGCAAAAGGTGCTTGTGCAAATGACAGCTGTCAAACCAAGACTTAAGTAGATCTTAATTATGACAAATTAAAATAGGCAGATGCAGCTGCCTGCGTTTCGATTTTTTCATGCGATTCATGGATCCAAACCATTAAGTTTGAAAGTATTTCACAGCATTTGGTACCAAACGAGAATTTGAACACTTTCAAAACCGTTTAATGCTGACTTTGATCAAAGTTCTTGCGCCAAACGTTTACAACTGCGGCACTAGTGTAGTCGAAGCTTAAGCTGTTATAAAGTCACTCGTATGCATGTGAGCTGCAGAAATTTTATTTAAAAAATGCTAGTTATTCCTTAGATATGGATATATATCCACTGACAGTCAGCTAAACACAGCAGCTACTTTAGTAGTTTCAAATTGCTAAGCCTTCGAAGCAAACACATGGATGTAAACAACGCTTCAATCACGTAAGGCACATTTACATACTACTTAGGGCTGGAGCTTCGTTGGTACTGTTTTGCATACCTGCAATTGAGACAGGTCACTTTAATTCAAATGTCGTCGATTACAAATATCAGTTCGCATTTCTTTCCAAGTGGCATTTGTAATATTAAGACTACGAGTGCAGTAAAGGCGGAAACTCAAGGCGAGTTGCTCAATGGAAAAAATACGTGCTGACAATACATGGCATACCTACTGAATACGCGATAACTATTACATATTTTCAACCAAATAGTTGAATAAATTGATGACCACTAAGAACCTTGATCGCATCCTGTGATTGATTGATTGAAGGACCCGCACATTGTAAATTTTTCTTAAATCTTTCACTTTGCTGTCATTTGTCATCGGTGTCTCATTTGTCACCGTCAGCCTAGCGCGTCTGAATTTTGCTACTGTTACCCATTGGATACCAGTTCCTAGACTGTTTAAAGCCAGAGACATTAACAAACTCGATCATCAGTTGACATCGTACAGAAAGTAGTTAAATCCTTCTGAATTGACAACAATATAAAGTGCCCCTTAGCTAAAACACGGGCGCCGTGGCGTAAGTGGTAAGTATGTCGGATCACTGCGCGTGAGGTTCCAAGTTTGAATCCCAGGAAACACTAAAAAGTTTTTTCACGGTCCCACCTCTCGCGAGCGTCTGACAAACATCCGAGAGTGTTGTTGTCTCGAAAAAGGTTCTCAAAACAAATTGCCCTTCGGATACGGCACTAAACTGTATGTCCCTTCCATTCGTGTGAAAAATATAACGCACACAACATGAGTGGTTGCAAGAAGCTAGGCCCTAACACTTAAAGAGCTGTTGCGCCAAATATTTAGTTTTTGTAGCTGAAACATGCAACTACCAATCATGTCCTCTTACACTAGGTTTCTCATTTTCCCGATCCAACCTTTAGTCTACTCAAACCGAATATATATCGACTAAGTCCCTACCCTTCAATCCTAATTGCAAAGCCTTTTTAAAATTGCCATTTAACCATCGGATTTCCCAATGGACACTATTTACCCCACAGTAACACGTTCCGAACAAAATCACCAAAGCAATCAGACCAATGTAAATTCTCATTTGGAAATTTGCGCACACACAAAAATAGTCCATAGAGCCGACCTTTATGAAAGGTTTCCCTTTCATCTACCACACCCACCATCATGAATACCAATTACCCCCCTCGCCTGATATGAAAATCATATTAATTCCGACCAAAAGCACTTGCAACGGCTTCAAAACCAATTCGGAAATAGAGGCGGAGGAACCTTTAAAAAATGTCCTTATTAAATTCTCTACTCGTTATCGTTATGTATTATTTTTCCAGGACACAACAAAAAAAAAACCTTCTCCTCCCTAGAGAGTAGTCCTCTGGAGCTACGCCAACGCGCCTACATTGTTTATTTGTATGTGCAGGCTTTTATGTCGCCCGTCCACACACACATTTCTTTCAGCAAAATTTAATAAGCTAATTTTTGCCTTAGCCTTGTTGTGGTCTTATTTCATTAACAGGAATTTCTCCTTCTATTACAGAATGAATATCATTGCGGCCGTTAGCATTTTACTGGTGACCATTTTGGCATTCCAGACGACAGTGATTAATGGTGCCAAAAGCTTGGCAGAGTACAAACAAAACTCATCTCCCAAAGAGCACTTGGCAGTAGAAGCAACACCACCATCGACAGCATCCGCTAATTCTGGTGATGTCGTTATTCGTATTGGTCGTGGAGCGAAATCATCTAATCAACAAGGATCGGAGACCGGCGGTGTTGGTAAGCGGGGAAAAAATAGTAAAAAACTTAACAAAAGCACGCACTTAGAAAATCCTAACGCACCAGCTTCATCTGCACAAAGCACGTCCTCGGACACAAATAGTCAGCAAGCAGAGCAAAAGCATCAGCAAACATCTGCATCCTCATCTGCACATCAGCACAACAATAAGCCCAAACAAAGGCAAATGCTCAAGTCGCAACAGCATCAGACACACGTCAAACGTGGCGGTGGGGGTAACGCAAAAGCAGTGGCCGAGAAGAAGTCAGAGGAACAGAAACGTAAGTAGCGCGTTGGGCGGCAGGTAGGTGGGGAATGTAGGGGACAAGGACTAAAAGGTTTTTGATGTACGCAATGTAGAAATTTAAGTATTTCTTTATAACGCTGTTGCCATAGACATTTTTTTGTCGTTTTTTTTTTTTTTTTTCTGTATTCTGTGCCTTGAAGGTGCGAAAATTTAAGGTTGATTTTTAAAAACCTGCCTGCGTTCATCAATCAATCCATTAGCATGTCATTTCGCATAATAGATTTGCAAATATATTTTCTTCTGTAATTTTATTAAAAATGGTCTCTCTGTGAAGTTCGTCGAAAAAGAGGGAGACATAAAGTTCATTGAAAGCGATCTGTCAATGTTGAATTTTAAGTGTAGACTTTTTAATTACATTAAATTTATTTTTATTTGTGTAGATATTTACAGACTTGTTTTTTATTGAAATTCCTTAAAACATACCTTACTTACTTACTTAGATGGCGCTGCAGTCCGGGGTGGACCTGGGCCTCAACCAACAAACCTCTCCAGCCAGCTGCCTCCAGTTGCGCACGCCAAGTTGGTTGAGGTCCCACTCTACTTGTTTGCGCCACCTACCGCGAAGTCGTCCTCTACTGCGTCGTCCATCCGGGGTGGATTCGAAAACTTTCTTAGCGGGAACGTTGGGCTCCATCCGCTCTAAATCACCCGGCCATCTTAGTCGCTGTATGTGGACTCTTCTGGCTAAGTCGATGTCCTTGTGCAGGCCGTATAGTTCGGCATTGTACCTTCTCCTCCACTCATCGTCTATGCAGACGGAACCAAAGATCGCTCGAAGAACTTTTCTCTCGAAATAACTAAGGGCATCCTCATCCGGTTTTGTCAAAGCCCATGCCTCTGCGCCATACAGCAGGAGTGGGATGATTAATGTTTTATAAAGGGCTACCTTAGTAGTCTGAGATAGGGCTTTGCTACTCAGTTGCCGTTTTAGCCCATAGAAACAACGATTGGCAAGAGTAATTCTTCGTGTGATCTCCCTACCGATGTCATTTGCGGAGTTCACCATAGAGCCTAGGTAGACAAAATCCTTTACTACCTCAAAATTATATCTGTCTATTGTAGCGTTCTGTCCAAGACACCGATGTTGGGTGTCCTTTTTTGTAGACAGCATATATTTTGTTTTGCTTTCATTGACCGCTAGACCCATCTTTGCTGCCTCGATCTCAATACTCGTAAGTGCACCATTGACCGCCCGCTGAGTTCTTCCTATTATGTCAATGTCATCGGCATGAACGAGTAGTTGTACAGACTTGTAAAAGATTGTACCTTCGGGGTTGGCTTGTGAGTTTCGTACAATTCTCTCAAGTACTATGTTAAAGAGATCCCAACATAGCCCGTCACCTTGTCTAAGACCTTTCTTCAGGATCGGGCAAACGATGGTGAGGTTCTATTCATCGGGCATATTTTCGTCCGACCAGATTTTACAGATGGAAAGTTCAGCGGCAAGGCTGTCGGCTCCAGCAGCTTTGTTGGATTTGAGTTTAGATATCACTATCCTCACTTAATTCTGATCGGGTTGACGAGATTCTTGAATGCCATCGTCACTGTTGAATGGCTCATTCTGCCTGACAGCGGAATATTGCTCATCACCGCAGTTTAACAGTCTGCAGAAGTGTTCCTGCCATGTCCTCAGCACTGACTGCGATTCTACTACTATGTTGCCATTTTCGTCCCTGCAGGCTTCTGTTCTGGCTTTGAAACCCTGGCATGTTTTTTTATATCTTTTGGTAAATTTTCGAACATCATTCCTGCACTAAAGTCTCTCAATTTCCTCGATCGAGCGCTTCTCATGCTCTTTTTTCTTATTTCTGAAAAGTCGATGTTCCTCTTTTTTCCTGCTCACGTAGAACTCGTAAGCAGCTCTGGTTCTTCTATGCAGCGCCGCTTTGTACGCGTCTTGTTTAACTGCATGTGCTTGCCGGCATTCTTTATCAAACCAGGTGTTTCGTTGTGGTGGCCGAGAGAAACCCAGTACATCAGAGGCGGCATCTCTGATGGCTTGTTGGCAACGCTGCTGCTGGTCTTCCGCATTTGCTGCTGGCGGCATAAGACTTAGATTAAGATTAAGGGAAACTCTATCGGCAAAGGCTCTGGCCGGGATAATTTTAACGTCGTGGCTAGGGCATTGCTCATACGTCTTGTCCAAGAGTTGGTAGAAGTCATCCTTTGACGCGTCGTCCTTCTCCTCGTGAGGGGCGTGAACGCATATTAGGCAAATGTTGGCAAATTTAGCCTTGATACGGATAGTCATAAGGCGCTCGTTCACATGCCGGAAACTCAAGACTTCTTGCCTAAGTCTGCCTCCAATGACAAATCCGCACTCGAATAGACGCTGTCGTTTTTGTCTATAGCAATCGCCGTAGTAGATGTCGCAGTTTTTCATACGCCTTTTGCCCGCCCCATACCATCGCACTTCTTGGATGGCGGTAATGCCTGCTTTGAGACACTCTAGGGCCTCCGCAAGTTGTTCGGCTGCACGTGGTTTGTAGAGGGACCTAACATTCCACGTGCAGACACGAAGACCGTTGTCCGTTTTACGTTTGCATGGGTCGTCAACAGTAAGATCATCCGTAGCCGAGGCTGTTGGTTGCTTCGTAACAGAAGGTTTTTTACGTGGTAGGGAAGTTAACCCAACGGCACAACCCCCAACCTGGAGGACCAGATCCTTTTTTTGCAACCCCTAGGACGAGGGGCCGGATATACCGATGTCAGTAACCTACTTCGAGGATATGAGCGCTGCCGTTGGCCCCTAGGACGAGGGGCCGGATACACCGATGTCAGTAACCTACTTCGGGGATATGAGCGCTGCCGTTGGCCCATTAATGGTTCATCCGCCACCATCTCTTTTCCAATACCCTGACGTAGTATTGAAAATCCTTACAGACCTCAGCTCCAGATATGTCGAAGTAGCTCCGGTAAGGTATCCGCTCGTCTGTAGACGTCACCGTTGATTCCATCGAGAGAATGGAATTTTAAAATTTGGCCTTATGTCGCTTTCTAAAAGTGACATAAGGCCAATTTGGCTTTATGTCACTTTCCAAAAAATCTTCCTTACCTTACCAAATTACGGAAAATCCATTCATCATTCTGAAAAATTGCAACATTTTAAGGCGTAATAGCTATAAATCTACAATAGCTCCAAATCGTTTAATTTTGAAGAAATGCGAACAAAAAATTCATGTGAGAAATAGTTTACAACACAGCATGACATTATTTCAAATAATACAAAAATCAAAACGCAACAAGATGTATATATTATCTTAAATGTATTTTAAAGACTGAGTAATGGAATCCAAATCACGAAAACGTTTTGTTTTTGAGAATTTGAGAAAGTAGTAGTTTACAAATTTGCGCGAATTACACCGAGAAAAGAGTGAACTCTTTTTACCCTGTGAAGGGTAAAGAATTTGAAAATTTGGCAAAGTAATACGAGGCTGACAAAATCGAGGCTTCAGGCTGACAAAACGTTTCAAATTCTTCCTTGTATTTGTTCATAAGAACCGTGACCTTTGTTTTTTAGCAACGAGTGATAGCCGAAATCATTAGCATTTTCACGAGAAAATTCTGTCACCATATTTAAACTTTTGTATGCGGTGAAAAGCTACCGATTTTGTGATCAGTTTCATCTGTGAAGTCTACTATATTTTCATTTTTACCACTAAAAACACATTTCTTAATTTTGTATTAATTGAAAAAAAACCAACCGGAAGATTATTTCCAGAAATTTATTTTGAATCACTGAAGCAAACAAACCGATTGTGTTCAAATGCTTCTTTTTCCCTTTTTAATACAATATAGTGCGATGAACAACCAGCCTATTGATAATTGATAATTATAAGAACAAAATGCATCAGTACATTGTTCTAATATACCGTGCGATGAGTAATTAGAATATTTGTTTGATGAGATCTCTCAACTTTTTGCGGAAGAGCGTTTCATATGGTCGCATACAGATCATGCAAGTCGCGCGCCAAAAATCGTGGGTTGTCAATGTACTCGTATCTGGCCAAATAATTGCAGACAGCCCTATATATTTACCTATATAATGGTAAGACATCAGTTTTAATTTGGTATTTGTTACAACTTTCTTTTTTATTCCTAGTCAATAAAAAAAAAAATGGACGATTTAAAATGGGGTTGTCGGGGGTTAGTGGCCGGATAGGAGCTACCAACCCAATGGGTACAAGTACTATTTAAGGTCCTCTATGGAATGGTTACTCATTCATTATTCTTTTTTATGACTTTGAAAATCGAAAAAAAAAACGTACCGGACGTTGCCATTTTTTTTTATTCCTGGGCAAAAAATTCAGCCAACCATTGGCGTTTTGTCTACGTCTATAAGCAAGCTTTCATTTTATATTCAACTCATCCTTCTTTTTTATGCCTTAGGACATCACGCGGTCGGCTCTTCTACTACAGTAGAATCTCGATAATGTGAACTAATTACAACATGGCCAGTTCACATGTTGGAGAGATTCACATTATCGAGTAGGAAAAAAGAACTTAAATTGCTTAAAAACAAATTAAACATAAAATTAAAACGCATAGCTTTGGGTTAACATAAACAAATTCTTAATTTTATTTGATAAAAAGCGAAAAAAGTAAGCAAACATAAAACTAATTCAACAACATCATGGCAAAAAAAAAAAATAAAGTTAATACATTTGTACATAAATTATTCAGTAAAAAATGAGAAAAAACCAAATTATTTCTTAGCAAAAAAATGTGTGATCTTTGTTTGAAGAACAGAAGCCGTTGATTTTTCAATTGCCATCATCTTAACATTAAGGACTGAACCGAATAAAATCTGTAAATTTTAATAAGGGCAATACGTCTCATGTGTAAATAACTAAATACATTTTTTTTTCCTAAATTGTCCTTCTTACTCTATAGTTTCATTTTATATTTGATTTTGGTTAAGAGTTTAATATTTATAAAAGATGGATCAAGAGGAACGCCGTAAAAAGATCATCGACAAATGGCTCGAAAATCCGTAGCGACCAAACCATTTTATTGCATAAAATTTAAACGTAGCGCGTAGTACAGTTGATTCCGTTATAAAAAGATATTTGGAGACGTTGACTGTTAAGCGAAAACAGAAAAGTGGAGGAAAAAGCGGAGCACATGACAAAAGTTTTGGCAAAAAAATAGTGGGGGTCATCGTTAAGAACCGGGCCATGTCCTCCAGAGATGTTGCTCGGAAATGTAATACCAACCAAACTATGGTACAAAGATGTAAAAAACGGGCTGCTTTAAAATCGCGGAAAAAACGAAAAATTCCAAAAGTTACCGAAAAGCAAAAAAAGACAATAAAAACACGAGCTCGAAAGTTGTACGACTTGACTGGAAGCAAGAAAACATGCTTGGTTTTGGACGATGAAACCTACGTTAAAGCGAACCTTAGTACTCTTCCAGGTGATCAGTTTTATAATTCTTTTGAAGGAGAGATTCTTCCGCAATCAGTAACATCGATTGGTGTCGAAAAGTTTGGATCGAAATATCTCGTTTGGCAAGCTCTTTGCCAATGTGGACACAGAAGCACACCGTTTGTTACAACTGGCACAATCACCGCGGAAATTTATATCAATGAGTGCCTAAAAACACGGTGAATTCCAGTTATAAACAAACACGAGGGTTCAACACTATTTTGGCCAGATTTGGCTTCAGCTCACTATGCTAAAGCGACATTAAATTTTCTTGTGGCTAAAGACATAGATTTTGTCCCAAAAAACATGAACCCACCTAATGTTCCACAGTGTCGTCCCATTGAAAGGTATTGGGCCTTAGTTAAGGCAAAATTAAGGAAAAGTGAGCAGTGTGCTAAGGACTCCAAAGATTTTATTATCAAACGGAAAAGAGCATCCAAAGAGGTCACGGATATAACTGTCATCAACCTCATGAAGGACATCCGAGGGAAGTTAAGAAAAGAGTGGGAACCCAAATAATTTTTTTATATTCATTAACTGTAAACGAATTTTAAAAAATATAGTTATTAAAGCAAATAAAAATTATTTACATGAACTATCACAAAATATTTTTTTTTTCGCTATGAAATTTCTAAATTTTATTCGTTTCAGTCCTTAGTTATAGACGTGATAACATCCGCATTAATTTCGTTTTCATGAGCGCAGTCCAACAAGACATTTGAACAGTGAATTGCACGACAGTGAGACGTTTTTGTTGAATTACGTACTTCTTCAACAGAAAAAGTCTCCACAACTTCCGCGTTTTCTTCAGCTGACCTTTCTTTTAACTCACCATCAGCATCGACGACCCAAAATCGTATATCTTCCATAGATATGTCCTCCAAATCGTCAATACGTCTTAAAATGTTACCAATGTGGTTGAATTGCCTTTCAAAATATGCAGTTTCATCTTGCTCCCGAAGACGACTTAATGGAAATAGATCTTCCGGTTCCCAATTTGAGTCTCTTGGTAGAATTTTGTTGAAACATTTTGCTATGGATGCCACCGAAATTGTTTTCCAAGATTCTAACAAAATGCTTACAGCATTTCGTAAATTAAACTTTTTTAAAACTGAACTTAAGTTATTATCATCTTGTGTTGCAACAATTTCAGACATCATTCTCTTTTTGTATTCAAGCTTCAGAAGATTAATTACATTCTGATCCATGGGTTGGATTAGTGCATCACTGTTATGTTTCCATCGATGCTTATTAGCTTATCTTTTTTGCCGTGACAAGACGCATTATCCAAAAGAAGCCTTTTTTGGTGAATTATTGTCCCGAAAAAAAGTTGTAACCTGTAAAAAAATTATGTAACACTATGATGTGTTACTGAGAGAGACGATGGCTCAACTTACCTCCTATACGAAATTATTATGAAACCAGGCTAAGAAAATCTCTGTTGTCATACAGGCATTTTTGCTTGACTTGTACAAAACAGGCACATTAAATACAGAAAACGCCTGGGATTTTAGGACTTCCCTATGATGAGAAGCTTTAATTTGTGTGTTCCAGTCGCGTTTGTTGATCCCAAAAAAGTTTCACGTTCCTTGCTGGTTTTTCTGCCTGGTGCAGTTGCTTCTTTGGACAACACAAGAGTTTTTCCAGGAATAAGTTTCCAATAGAGAGCAGTCTCGTCGGCGTTGTAAACCTGTTCTGGAGTAAGAGAATTTTCCCTGACGTAGGCATCAAATTCTTCCAAAAAAGGTTTTACAGCTTTTTTTTTTTTTTATAATTTGCGCGCACTCAAGGGGTTATGAATACCTTTAACATGTTTACACACTATTCTTCCCCGCATATTTTTTCATTTTTTTTTTTTTTTTGAGGGTAGGTGAAAATCTTCAACAAGACACTATGAGGATCGACAGCGCGTGCTTATAGTAGTGTGGGATTCTTACCCACTAAAAAGCCTCCCTTCAAAACAGACTTGTTTTCATTTTTACTACAACTAAGTATTCGACTTATCAAGTAGTTTTCATTTCACGTTATAAGGACGTTTTGCAGGGTCCTTCCCCTTAGAAGTTCCTGCGAGCTCCGCAGTTTAGACGCGGTTACTTATGGCGCTAAGTCTAAAGGTTTGGTTCTTTGTAGACGGCGCAGTAAATTTCTTTCTTCCAAAACTTGGAGGACTGTAATATTTACGTGACTTTCTAGCCGACTTTTATGCTTTCTCGCGTAGGTTTGAATTTCGTCTTTTATAGTTTTAATGCCAAGATCTCTATGGATATCGCTATTTCTGATATACCATGGCGCATTAACAATACCTCTTAGCACTTTGTTTTCAAAAGTTTGTAAAATTTTAATATTAGTTATTTTGGTACAACCCCAGAGTTGTATACCATATGTCCATACGGGCTTTAGCACTTGCTTATATAAAAGCAATTTGTTCTCTATATTAGGCTTGGAATATTTTCCAAGTAACCAATACATTTCTCTATATTTATTATCTAGTTCTTTGCGTTTTTTCTTAACGTGCGTTTTCCATTTCAGCCTTGTATCAAGTGTCATTCCAAGATACTTAGCCTCGTTTGCAAACGGAATTTGAACCGAGTTTGAAAAGATCGGCAAATTATTTATTTTCTTATAAGTAAAATTTACATGAACAGATTTGGTCTCGTTAAATGCGATTCGCCAAACCTTTGTCCATTCATTTACTCTATCCAAAGCTTCTTTCAGTTTTTCTGTAGTATTTTCGACCGTTTTACCTACTGCCAAGATAGCAGTGTCGTCGGCAAATGTAGCTAGCTCAGTGCCTTCCACTTGCGGTATATCACGGGTGTATAATAGATACAAGACTGGACCAAGAACGCTTCCTTGCGGCACCCCAGCCATTATTTCCTTGAAATCTGAATATTCATTTCCACATTTGACGCGGAATAGTCTATTCGTAAGGTAGTTCTTCAAAATATTATATAGGTGCTCTGGCAGAACTTGTCGTAATTTAAACTTTAAGCCTTCGTGCCAGACCTTGTCAAAGGCTTGAGAGACGTCAAGGAATACGCTTGAACAAATCTTTTTTTCTTCAAGTGACTTTTCGATTACATGTGTTATTCGATGAACTTGTTCAACTGTAGAATGCTTACTTCTGAATCCGAATTGATGATTCGGAATGAGATGCCTTTCTTCTATTACCGGCTGTATTCGCCTAATCAATATTCTCTCGAACACTTTGGATATAATTGGAAGAAGCGAAATCGGTCTATAAGACGTTTTTTCATTCGACGGTTTTCCGGGCTTAAGGACCATTATGATTTCGGCGACTTTCCATTGACTGGGAACATATTCTAGTCTAAGTGCGGCATTTATAATGAACAGAAGCTTAGTTTGAGCTTTTCTTGGTAGTGCTTTAAGAACCTCTCCCGTAATTAGGTCGTATCCAGGAGCCTTCTTAGGTTTAAGTTTCTTTATTTCTACCTTAAGTTCGGAAAGTGTTGCATTTCTTATTACGCTATTGGCTACATAAGACGTATTTATATTTTCATCCATCAAACGGTTTGAAAGTTTCTTCCAGGTGGGTGGCAAAAACTTGCGCTTTCTCTTTATCATGCCTGGCCCATTCGCCTTGATTTTTCCTAATTGGCGCCGCTTGAATTTGAGGTTTTTTAATACCTTTTATAGCCTTCCAAAGCGAGTAATTAGAATCTTTTTCTGCCGTTAAGCTTTCTAGGTAAGTTTGCATTTCATTATTCTTAAGGTCTTTAATGGATCGTTTTAGTGAGTTGCACAAACGGTTAAGATGTGCTTTATGTTGCGGAGCCCGAGTTTGTTGCCATTTTTTGCGTGCTTTTCTCTTCTCCTTAATCATCTCTTTTATTTCCTGTGGATAAATTTTAATGTAACTGGCCGGGGTTCTCTTTAGGTTGGGAGTATTCTTCCACGCGGCATCCTGTAAGATTTCGACGAAGCGATCTACTTCAACTTCAAGTTCATAGGGCGTTTTAAGTGATACGCTCAGCTCAATATTTGCTTCAATATCTTTTTTAAAGCCGTCCCAATTAATCTGGCGTCGCGCCAGTTAATCTGGCCGGTCCTACTTTTTTAATCAAAGCTTCGCTTATCGTCATAATGATTGGAGAATGATCAGAGGAGAGATCAAATCTTTCTTCAACTTGTATACAGTTGCCAGATATTCCTTTAACAACAAAGAAATCGATCAGATCTGGTATCTTATTTCTATCAGTCGGCCAATATGTTGGTTTACCCGTCGAGTGAAAATCACAACTGTATTGCATACCCGCATTATAAAGCTTTCTACCTTTCTGAGAGGCGTACATTGAACCCCAGAATGGGTGTTTCGCGTTGAATAAAATTTGGTTTAAGGAAGTTGAAGATGTTTGTGAAATCACTTTCTTCAGGTTTACATCGCAGTGGACAATATATAGACGAAATGTTGAAGGCAAAATGTCTATTTCTAACACGTACCGTGCTTACTTGCATTGCTTCTAATTCAATCTTTACTTCCACTGAGTATTCGATACATTCTTTTATAAACAAGGATGATCCGCCTCTTGCTCTTTCCGATGGGTGGAATGCGTGATACACGCTATATCCTCTTATCTTAACATTCGTTTGTTTTGTTAGATGAGTTTCACAGACCAAGCATATATCAATATCTTTTTCTCGTATAAATATTTCTAACTCGTCGAGTCTTCGTATGAGGCCGTTAGCGTTCCATGTAAGAATTTTTAGCATTTCTTTCATATTCGGGTTGAAGTACGCCTGTTATCCACTAGTCTCTCGAAAATAAGTTTGTTTGTTTTGCATTGCTCTTCAAGTTTCGCAAGTATTAAGGAGAAAGCATTGGATACTGGATTTTGTGAGCTACCTCTATCACCGTTTTCCAATGTCGCAACTTGAGCAGGAGTCTTTACGTTAGAGTTTGGACGGTTTTTTGCCTTGATCTCCGGAAATTTTATTTATTTTTAAAATTCTCACTCCATGACGTTCTCGAAACTTTTGGAGCCACCCGTCGCTAGCATTAAAATTAGGACTTTCCTTGAACTGGCTGTTGAAGTGATTTGCTTGATTTCTGAGTTATTTTTGTCGAAATTGGCACATTTTTTTCCAGCTGTTTCTTAAGCCATCCAAAGAGGGCAGCTTCCATTTGCGGCATCTCTGAGGTTCTTAAGGTTTTCCTCTTTCCGATTCCAGACTCCGTATTTCCGATAAACTCAAATATTTTGTTTGATTTCTTTTTTAATCGCTGTTATTGTGGATTTTGAAACCCCATATTTCTGCGTTAGACCTAATCCCGAATAGCCAGTTTCCAAATTTCTTAAAATGTCAGCTTTTTGGTTTATTGACAGGAATTAATGTTCTTTTTGCTTCGTAGGAGCCATAGCTTTAGATTTTTTCGAAGGCGATATACGAACTTAAACACCTCAAAAGAAATCAAACCAAAATGAGCCCTTCAACCAGAAAATACCAACAGAAATGAGCACGCAAATTCCCTAAAAAGGGGTCGCATAATGAAATTCAAGGACAAAAAGAAACAAAAATGAACATGAATGCATTCATGCAATTGCGTGTACTATGTACCAAAAAAGTTCACATCGAATAGCAAAAAATGGTCACGAGCTCATATTTTAGAGTAGGTAGTGCATTATTTTTCCAGTTCACATTATTGGATAGTTCACATTATCGGGGTTCACATTATCCAGATTCTACTGTACTATTACCCACAACCTACTACACCAAACTCCAAATTTTGCACAACATATACCTAATGGGTGAAGGATTTGAGAGTGTGGAACAAAGTTTCCTTACGGCTCGTTTTTCACGAGTACCTTAGAACTGGACTATTGCTTCTTCATAGTTCTAGCTTTGTCCACTTGTGGAATCAGAAAGAAGAAGTGTGTGTTCAATACTAACGGACTTACCGAAAGCACTTAAGCCTTGTTAAGTCCTTCTTGATTCTGCAAAAAATACTCTTTCCGCATTTGCTTACTTACCATGATAACCTATTCCAAAACTATGGAGACTATAGACCCAATTTCCCCCATTTATTTTGTATCTGTTTACTTAAATATATTTTGTTTAGTCTTGACAATCATAGCAGATTTCTATTTGCTGATTCCGCACAAATTTGTTTTTCCCGTGACACTCGGCTTAAGGACCCTCTTAGGTAAATCCTTTACGCAAACCCATATTTGTCAGAACTCACCCACGAATGCAGTAATAAATTCATGAAACCATTTCCTCTTTCTATTTTATTCAACTTTCCATCCATTTGTGTACCTTAAACTTTAACTATTCTGTTAAACAAATATCCCCTGTGCCGTGCGTCCACCCACACATATTCAACCCTTCAATTACGGTCTCCAGTCTCGCATATACATATGTCTGTCGAGAATCACCATTGGGGACGAACATCTGCCTACCATCCCATGATATTCATCCAATTTATACGTAGTACACTTTGCCACAATGGAATTGTCTGTAATTTATTGTAAAGCTCATCACACACATACACTCACACAAAAAAGGATAAAAAGTCTTTAACTGACAAATATAGAGTTCGCAGGCACACGAACCAGCAAAAAAATGCATACACACCGCAGAGAGAAAAACTCCCTGAAACATTTTCGAATCACTGACGGTTAATTACGCGACGACAACAACAGACAACGGGCCTACAAAAACAACGGCGCTATAAAACCAGGACAACAGGGAAATCGGGTTCGAATTGTTAGGTTAACAAACTGGCGAAGGGAAAGGCCCTGTCCTGACGACGACGGAGACAATAGGCTTGCGCGAGCATACTTTCATTATTATTAAATTACATTTTGTATTATTATGTGTCCAGTCGGGACGGGACGGCTGAAAATTTCGGGCAAAAGTCAAAAAAAGGACAAATAAAGCCGATGGCAACGTCGGACGGATGTGAATTCGTCCTTTTGGCCTTTTGAATCCCCGGATTTAATCCTTTTTCGTTTTGTTCATTTTTTTTCCCCCCTTTGGTTCATAATGAATTAATTTTGAATGAAATGCATTTTTGAGTAAACAGAATTTTTTGACTCGCGACAAGGATATCCTCCAGAGGGCGTTTCACAAAACGAGAAATGTCAGTCACAGAGAGATTGAGCTTTCTGCGGGGATAAACTCTTATTGTAGATCGCGTCAAGTTGGTATTTTGTAAAATGATATGAATGCAGTGCGAAGTAGGTATATGTCATTTGACGGGTGAACTGAATCTGCCTTGAGTAATGGGTAAAAAGTTTTGACGTTACAGTCTGATTTGGGTTTGTGAAGGAAAATTGAAAGAGGTAAATGCTTCAAATTAATATTAATGAACCTATAAATAGTGAGGTCTAGATATGTGAATTTTTGAGTTGTATGCAGTGGGCTATTGTAATAATAAGGCATATGAAGCCGGAGGCTACGAATAAATAAAATAGATTTTGCTAGAAATTCCCAAGGGGGGAATTTAAAAACTTCTTCATTGGGCATGGAGTAATGGAGCTTGTAAAAGACTGGCATTGGAGGATAACTAAAAAATTAGACATCGGAGGCGGACCTCTGGCTTACATATTTTGTAACCATTTGTATCCTGGGAAAAAAGTCATTTTTGAAACGACATAAGCAGATTGAAGATTGTTGAAGAGGTGGGACTAGGTCAACTTATCATTACATAAGTTATGTCGGCAAAATTTGCAACTTGATTAGGACATTGGGGGTGGCAATGATGTAGTGGTAACGTCATCAATTGCCACGCCAATAGTTCAAATCTCGATGTCAAGATGTCTCATGAAATAAAGACCCAGTCCGATCAATTGCAAAAGCTTGTGTGAATTGCCACGCCAATAGTTCAAATCTCGATGTCAAGATGTCTCATGAAATAAAGACCCAGTCCGATCAATTGCAAAAGCTTGTGTGAACACAGTTGAAAACGCATAACACTGGCAGTAGGTTGGTCATATGGCTTGAACAATTGTTCGTTCTGTTGGGTGATTGATATGCCTATGACATCAGGTAGTCGTGAGAAAAATACTGTGAATCAGAAGTAAAAGACAAAAAATAAAAGAAAAATCCCCACCTATCTAGACGCCACTCCCAGAGTTTTTCTGAAACATAACATCTGAGTTTAAAAACCATTACACCAATCTTTCTCTTTATCTCTCTATTTCCAATGCCCGCACGCACTGTGTGTAAACATTTTAAGGGTATTCATAACCTCCTGAGTTATGATCCAGGGGTGAAAGCATTTTAAGGTTTCCATTGCTAATAGTGTAAGTCCCATGACGAAATATACCTAAATCTGAGGAGTGAACACTTAACAAATTTCTTATCCTTTTTATATTTTCTCTCAGGACAGGCGAAGCTATGTATAAGGCTTAGACAAGGGACACAGCCACCTGCAGGTGTGGCTCTCTTGTAGCAGGAGATCTGTCTTCTATGACGACATTCAAACCCTCCTACGATAAATGGCACCAGTCTCACCTTCAATGAAAATGCAAAATCCTTGGGTCTTATTTTGGACAAGAAACTGAACTAGAAAGCCAATCTACTAGAACGCGCGTAAGGAAAGCTAATGTAGCTCTCTATTTCTGTAAGAAGTCTAAATGTAGAAGCTGGGGTATGAAACCTCAAATCATTAGCTAGCTATATGTGACTGTTATCAGGCCTATGGCGTGATCGTATGGTGGTCTGGTCTTTATAGGGCTGTCCACCTCACTCATCTAGCTAAGATGCAAAGATCTGCATGCATGTGCATCAATGGTGCACTGAGAACTACTTTCTCTGCAGCACTGGACAATTTTGTTCCATCTGCTGCCCTTAGATATTTTCGCAAACAGATTGCTACCAGTGCGGCCATTCTCCTCGCAGTGGTCCAGATATGACATTGGACACTAGTCGATCCTTGATCTTCTTAACTTCACCCATGAAAATACGAACTACACCCCGCCGAAACTGAGATTTGACCAAAACTTCCGTATGAGTATCCCTGAACGGGATAATTGGAACAACTCTCCCCCTGTCAATGGTAGTTCGGTTCACTTCTTTACAAATGGCTCTAAGACCGAAGGTGGGGCCAGTTGTGGTATTTTCTCCAAAAAGCTCCACCTGAGCAGTTCTTTCCGCCTCCTAGATCACGCAGCGTTTTTAAAGGCGGAAATCATGGTGATTAGGGAAGCTCTGTCCTAGCTGAAATGTAATGTACTATCTGTCAGGGATATTAGTATTTTCACTGACAGTCAAGCGGCAATCAAGTCCCTGAAATCGTGCCCCTTTACTCCAAAGGAAGACTTAAATTGCCATTTGTTTCTTACGGAGATGATAGAGCAGTTCAACATTCACCTATAATAGGTGCCAGGCCAAAGGCACATTCCGGGAAACTGCAAGGCGAACGAGACGCAAGAGAGGCATCCCAGTAAAACTTATAGCTATTATCAAGGCTACATACGAGGGCGGTAAGTGTTACGTGTTATACAATGATAAGGTGTCGGAGGATTTTGAAGTCCAAAGTGGAGTACGTCAAGGGTGCATACTCTCGCCACTATTGTTCTTTGTGGTTATCAGCGATGTACTCCGTGCAGTATTGACGGAAGCTAATTATGGAATTCGTTGGACTATGACATCTTACCTTAAACACCTAGATTACGCTGACGATGTTTGTCTACTGGATCTTTATTTGATGGCCCAAAATCTAGAAGCTGAGGCAAATAAAGTGGGGCTTAAGATAAACACAGCCAAAACAACTGACTACTTCTAATTTCCGCGCTCAACTCAACATTGCCGGACAGGAAGTCCAGAAAGTTGATAACTTTCTTTATTTAGGAAGTGTGGTCTCGGCTAATCGTGGTGGCACCAAACTGGATGTGTGCAGCAGAATCGGGAAGGCTAAAGCTGCGTTCGGAATGCTATCCAAAATCTGGAGAAGCAATGTTATTAGCTTAAGAACTAAGCTACGACTGTTCCACTCCAACGTGGAATCGGTGCTGCTTTATGGGTGCAGTACTTGGAAGGTGGACACCATTAACACACGCAAGCTGCAAGTCTTCGTAAACAAATGTTTAAAGATCATCTTAATGATTTTTTGGCCGAACCGCTTCTCCAACGAACAACTTTATACGAGAACGGTCCAAGAACCTATAAGCATTACTATAGGAAGGAGAAAGTGGCAATGGATTGGACACACCCTACGGCGCGAAGACAACTCCATTGCGAAATACGCCATGCAGTGGAATCCGCTCACACAGGCAAGCAGAATAGCGGGACGCCCTAGGCAGATGTGGCGCAGAATAGTTGAGGAGGAATCGAGCTCTTTAGGAATGAGTTGGAGGCAGCTCATACGCGTTGCAAAACTCCGAACAAGATGGCGCGCATTCGTGGTTGACGCCCTATGCCCCCCGAGGGGTTAAAGGATCTAAGTAGTAAGTAAGTAAGTTAGCGGTGTTTAAATGCTTTCTCACCCTTTTCCGGAGTATATCTAGCTGGTTGCATAATTGTATAGTTCAAAGTAAAAAGCAAAAGTTTTTGGTTTGCATATTTTCACATGTATGTCCTTTTTACATTTTTCTGCTCAAATCTGTATTAATCAAGTTTCCATTAAAAAAAACCATACTTTTATTCAAGACTACTTTGAAAGTTAGCATAATCCAATCTACATACATCCTCTTACTCATTGATATCTAATTCAAGTATCAAGAATCTAATCACACCAAAAAAGGAAACACAAACGACTTGCGTCATATTAATTTCACTTGATTTCATTCCCAATTCGCAGAGGCCATTCCACATTATTTTATTTCTCCTTTATTGGGACACTTTTTCTACACTAAGCCCGCCAGCTATATGAAGATTCGAATGAGAGAGAAAAATCACACAGGCCATTATAGTAAATGAAGAATAAATGAAACCCATCGGGTAGAAGAACGACTCCGAGTCTACACTTTCTACTACGCACGCATGGACCCGATCTAATGGAGAATGAGAAATCCAATTTCTAACTGAAGCAAACAAAAACCTCTCGCACACACATACATACATCATGCGTAGCTAAATTCATTTGCAGAACTCCCTGTGGGAGGACCATCGTCAAAAAATCCTTATTAATAAAACATCAACATTGTATACCCCAATGATGCCCCTTCTCCATCCACATGTCAGTCAAGTTGTACAGCGGTACCGGGTACTACTATGTTACCATAAAGTCCTGCGTCTGGCCTCTAAGTCGTCCTTCTGAACGCATTATCTCAGCTAGGAAAATCCTGCTAAAAGCTACGAAGTAGCCCTCCTTCTTCTATTACTTCCATGCCAAGTAATATTTCGCAATCTTTCCCTCGTTGTTAGTGTGTCTGAATGAGATTTTCGGGAGGAGACCGTTGATGTTTGCATGGCTTTGGGGCAAGAATTTTTTTTTTTCATCCCATGTCGATGAAAGTGTGTATGTGAGGGTATGAAATTCAAGAAGGTTTCATGTTATTTTCTTTCTATGTTGTTTGGTCGAAGAATGATTTCATCCATAAATGATGGATCGAAAATGTTAAATTATGTAAAATATTTCCACCAATCATGGAATGAGAAGAAGAGGAAATTGAACCTAAACGCAGTTAACAAGGTGGAGGTAAGTCGTACAGGGTGGGTTGGATGTACTCATACCAAATGGTAAATGTATTTAGGTAAACACTTTTTTTCTTAGAAAATAACTTTTACTAGGTATACAGAAATTTAAATATACACCCATGTTTCGATCGAAATGAATTTCAATTCCATTCGAATCCAATTTCCGTGTTCTGAATTTCGTTCACTTACAAAATTTGAAGTTATTTTCGAAACCAATTTCTTTGAAAAGATGAAGGCAGTGTGTTAACTAACGTTTTGAAAAACCAATTTTTACAACAAGTTGTTTTTCAGTTTGCTATTCATTTTTCGAAGGTTTGTGTCTGGGGAAAAGCGAATCCCATTGATAGCAGCATAGTTCAGGTTAACAAAGAAAGGAAGAATAGAGGTAGGTCACTAAAGAAAGAGTATATGCACTCATGTACATGTACATTGTACATACTCGTACATGAGTACTCATGTACCCATGGTAGTTCCCATCTCCGGCTGTTGCTTCTCATTAGGGCCAGGTCATACGCTGAAGCTAACTTTGCAATGAACTTATCCGAACGTTGTTGATAAAAAATGTGTAAGGTATTCTGTCAACACTCCCTGCTTTGTTCAGTTTCAGCTTAGATAACACACACTTAATTTCTGCTGCTGTTATTGTTCGATCTAGGCCTTCGCCTTCATTCAGTCTTGGGACGTACATTATGTCGACAACAGTGTTGGACAGGTTTAAAAGCGATTTGAAGTAGCTTCTGAACTTTTGGGCTCCAATATCCTCCCCAGTTTGAAATCTTTACATACTCACTTAGATCTTGGCTCAGAACTCTCATCTCCAAATTCGTGAGAGGTGATCCAATGCCGAATCAATTGAGGGAAAGTTACCTCCTCCCTGTATACAAAGGCAAGGGTGATACGCGAAACTGTGATAACTACCGTTCGATCAAGCTGATGTCACACACCATGAAGATCGTTGAGCGGGTATTAGGTGGCCGACTGCGAAAAATAATAAGGCTATCTGATGATCAGTGCGGGTTTGTCTCGGGTAAATCAACCACAGATGCAATCCAAAGTATAAGGATCATAATGGAAAAACATCGTGATTCCTTAAGGGATTTGCATATTGTATTGGTTGACTTTGAAAAGGCATTCGACAGACAACCACGAGATCTGATATGGGTGGCGCTAAGACATCGAGGGGTTCCAGAAACCTATGTACAGATGATCATGGACATGTACGAAAGAGCAAAGACAGGAGTAAGATGCCCCGCTGGAGTAACCGAAGAGTTCCCAATCAAAGTCGGGGTGCATCAGGGAAGCGTTTTAAGTCCTTTGCTCTTTATTACAGTCCTTGATTATCTGCTTGAAGGTAAAGTGATGGACCCCAAGGTACAACAGTTATTCTTTGCTGACGATGGAGCCATCATAAGTGAGGATCCTACATCCCTGCAACGAGCACTTGATGTGTGGGTGGACGTTTTGGAGGGAAATGGGTATCGCATTAGTTCAAAAAAGACAGAGTACTTGTGCTGCCCGTTCTCTGATCCACTCAGGCCTATTCCAGACATTTATTTGAATGGAACAGTGCTTCCCAAGTGCGAAAAGTTCAAATATCTGGGATCTATGATCAATAGCAAAGCAACTTGTGATGACGACATCAATCATCGTGTAAGCGTAGGGTGGATGAAGTGGCGAGAAAATTCCGCTATATTCTGTGACAGAAAAATGCCCCCTAAGTTAAAAGGAAGGCTCTACACCGCAGTTGTACGTCCAGCGCTCACATACGGTTCACAATGTTGGACGATGTACAAAAAGTATGAGAGTAAATTAACGGCAGCTGAGATGAAGATGCTTCGCATGACAGCAGGAGTGACCAAGCTTGATCGAATAAGAAGTTCGAAGATCCGTGGAAGCTTTCACATCAAGGAAACCATCGTACAAAAATTAGAGCGCGACCGGGTCAGCTGGTATTGCCACGTTCAAAGAAGAGATCATTTGAACCCTGTAAAAAAGGCAATATCTATGCACGTTCCAAAGACATCGCGATGTAGGAAAGGCAGGCCTATAAACGCCTGGATCAGACAAATGCGACGACATCGGCATTTCATTGGCCTTAGTAACCGAGTGATCCAAAATCGGCAGGCCTGCCAATATTTTCTGAGGTCAAATAGGCGAACCCCACAGGCGGATCAGTAGAAATGCGGTGAAGTGGGAGGGCTGTGATCCCTTGTTTTCGGATCATAGCCTCGCTGATAAAAGGAAGAAGAAGAAGACTCACTTAGATCTTTAACCCATCGGGAGGCATGGGTCGTCAACCACGAATGCGCGCCATCTTGTTGGGAGTTCTGCAACGCGTTTGAGCTGCTTCCAACTCATTCCTAAGGAGCTTGATTCCTCCTCAACTGTTCTGCGCCACGTCTGCTTAGGGCGTCCCGCTATTTTGCCTGGCTGGGTGAGCGGATCCACTGCATGGCGTATTTCGCAATGGAGTTGTCTTCCGCCGTAGGGTGTGTCCAATCCATTGCCACTTTCTCCTTCCTATAGTAATGCTTATAGGTTCTTGGACCGTTCTCGTATAAAGTTGTTCGTTGGAGAAGCGGTTCGGTCAAAAAATCATTAAGATGATCCTTAAACATTTGTTTACGAAGACTTGCAGCTTATGTGTGTTAATGGTGCCCATCTTCCAAGTACTGCACCCATAAAGCAGCACTGATTCTACTTTCGAGCGGTACAGTCGCAGCTTAGTTCTTAAGCTAATAACATTGCTTCTCCAGATTTTGGATAGCATTCCGAACACAGCTTTAGCCTTGCCGATTCTGCTACACACATCCAGTTCGGTGCCACCGCGATTAGCCGAGACCACACTTCTTAAATAAAGAAAGTTATCAACTTTCTGGACTTCCTGTCCGGCAATGTTGAGTTGAGCGCGGGTATTAAAAGTACTCAGGGCTTTTGTTTTGGCTGTGTTTATTTTTAGTTCCACTTTGTTTGCCTCAGCTTCTAGATTTTGGGCCATCAAATAAAGATCCATTATCCGATGTAAAAGTAGACAAACATCGTCAGCGTAATCTAGGTGTTTAAGGTAAGATGTCATAGTCCAACGAATTCCATAATTAGCTTCCGTCAATGCTGCACGGAGTACATCGCTGATAATCACAAAGAACAATAGTGGCGAGAGTATGCACCCTTGACGTACTCCACTTTGGACTTCAAAGTCCTCCGACACCTTATCATTGTGTAACACGTGACACTTACCGCCCTCGTATGTAGCCTTGATAATAGCTATAAGTTTTTCTGGGATGCCTCTTCTGCGCAAGGCCAACCAGATAGCATCTCCATTGTAGCTGTCGAAAGCCTTCGTCGATAAACAGCAAATGTAGCGGAGACCTATACTCAACACATTGTGCAATTATGATCCGTAAGGTGTTTATGTGGTCGATACAGGAGTATCCAGCACGAAAGCCTGCCTGTTCGACGTCGAGAGTTGAATCTAAATGCTCTTTTATTCGTTCCAAAATTATTCTAGCTATTATTTTGGCTACGGCTGGAAGAACGCAAATACCTCCCCAGCTTCCGCATTCCGTCAAGTTTCCCTTTTTCGGAATTTTAATTATCATCCCCCTTTTCCATTCCTGCGGAAATTGTTCATTATCGCAAGCTCTCCGTATTAGAGATTGCAGCAGATCTGCCGATGTATTGTATTTGGCGCCGCTTGAAATAGTTCGGCAGGGATGCCATCAATACCCCCCGTCTTGTTCTTCTTGAGGGACTTGATTGCTGATGCTATTTCGGTTTTCTTGGGAGGTACGGTGCGAATTCGGGAATTTGTTGCTTCGAACTGTTGCTTCATTGGGTGTTGTTTGGAGCTACGACCACTAGTCAGCTCCTTGGTGATGCTATAAACAGTCCTACTGTCGCACCTGCTCCCTGCTTCTTCAGCCATTGAAGCCAGTGAGTTGAAAAAATCTTCTTTAAAGTTCAAAGGACCTAAACATTAATCAGAAAATAGTTTTTCAAAAGGAAGAACAATGTATTACCAAGTGGAATATAAAAATACAGAAGTGGAATATAAATATTCCGCAGTGGAATATTTTTGAGAGAAACTAAAGTCCGCACTGATTCATGTTATGTTAACAACTGATTTTTCACCACGCGCGCAACAATATGTTTGCCATTGGTATATGTGTACGAGTATGAGCGAAATCTGCCACACCTTTTCAATCTATAAACATTAGAAAATAAGAATCAGAAGCAAAGCAAACGTGAATGCTGTGAATCAGAAGCAAAGACAAATAAACAAAACAAAACTCTTCAGTTATCTTGACACCACCCGCGGAGTTTTCCTGAAACCTAATACCTGAGTTTCAAACCACTACACCAATCTTGCTCTCTCTCGCTCTCTCTTTCTCTTTCTGTCTATCCTTTACAACTTTTACTTTTGTTGCATATTGATTCATGTTTTGCGTTTCTTCTACCATCTTGTCTATCGATTTGTACAGATCAAAGCAAAAGGACCATATTGTTGTACAAACTTTAGCTTATTTGTTATATGTATCTTCATTTAGAAAGATGTTTTAACTGATTTTAAATAATTTATTGAACACTTTAGTAAATAATATTTGTATCCATTTTATTATTCCAGAATCCGCTTGCCGTTATTCAAAGAGCGCTTGGTCCGAATGTGATACCAAAACCAATTCCCGATCAAGAACGCTAACATTGAAGAAGGGTGAAGCAAGCTGCCTTCAAACAAGGACTATTCAGAAGAAATGCAAGAAAGGTTAGTATGCTTATATCACCTGCTCTTGTTATCATAAAGGATAAAAATACACTCTTAATTCACTTTTCTCCATCAAATCATGGTATGGACGCTATGCAGTGGTTTGTACGTTAGAATCCTAGCAAAAACAGACAATAGACCTCTTCTTACAATTCAACCTCTACTTCCAGTGAATTACACCGAAAAGTTTGCCTTATATGAATTGTTTATATGAATACATTTACGCCAAATATTTAAAAGAGGATGATGATGAGTCTGAATCTGTAGCTGAGTCGTGAGTTGTCAAAAATTCAAATATATGGAAAGCCGTAAGCTACTACAACAGAATGTAAATCTGAAGTCGTAAGTTGTGTTAAGATACAAATTTGAAGTTTGACCAAGCTACAGCTTCAGGTACTGATATACAACTCTTCAAGGACCACCAATGGTTTCTGTGTGTTTCTATGATTGGTTTATTCTCACGACAAAACATATTGTGCCTGCGCCTAACTTTCTATCTAAAAATTGATGAATGCTCCTTTGACAGTCATAGATTCTCTTACAATGGGAACTTTTCAAATGTTGCCTGCTCACAGAATTAATTGCATTGTACTAGCTCACATAATACCACCGATTTTATACGAGATATTGAAGATTTGTTCTCAAATGGCTCTGAGTCCTTGAACGTTTGCAAGCAGACAGTCCATCAAATCGTACTTTTATCGCTCTTTGTATGCTTTGCTAAGCAACACTCAGTTAAAAAATAATCTGGCTTAAAAATTCAATGCTTGGCAAGCAAATTTTCGTTGGAAAGGCTTTAGTTAGTTGATGTCATATCTGAAAATTAGAAGAGATCTCTCCACTTCTTAGTCCAAATGACAGGAAACTAAAGCTGCAGAGTATGTCATATCCAAGCTTATTGTAAAAAAAATAATACTGTATTCTAGCTTCAGTCTAATTTTTTTTTTAAATTGTCTTACCAATGAACCGTTTAGAGTAGTAACAAGTTTAGTGTTTGACGGATACATTTTTTTTTTCTTGCTTCCGAGTCCATCACTCACGTAATTCGTAAAAAAATTGACCTTCATTAACCTTAACAAAACTCGAGAAACCCTGGAGATTTTAGAAATACGGAGAGGAGTCTTCGCTAATCCTTTTATGCACTGGGTAGTCCGCCCGTTGTTGTCGTGGTATTACGTTATTGTGTTGCGAAGATAGAAGTACATCATATTCCTCTTCATCTTCTTCTTCTTCTTCTTCCTTTTATCAGCGAGGTTATGATCCGAAAACTAGGGATCACAACCCTCCCACTTCACCGCATTTCTACTGATCCGCCTGTGGGGTTCGCCTATTTGACCTCAGAAAATATCGGCAGGCCTGCCGATTTTGGATCACTCGGTTACTGAGGCCAATGAAATGCCGATGTCGTCGCATTTGTCTGATCCAGGCGTTTATAGGCCTGCCTTTCCTACATCGCGATGTCTCTGGAACGTGCATAGATATTGCCTTTTTTACAGGGTTCAAATGATCTCTTCTTTGAACGTGGCAATACCAGCTGAGCCGGTCGCGCTCTAATTTTCATACGATGGTTTCCTTGATGTGAAAGCTTCCACGGATCTTCGAACTTCTTATTCGATCAAGCTTGGTCACTCCTGCTGTCATGCGAAGCATCTTCATCTCAGCTGACGTTAATTTACTCTCATACTTTTTGTACATCGTCCAACATTGTGAACCGTATGTGAGCGCTGGACGTACAACTGCGGTGTAGAGCCTTCCTTTCAACTTAGGGGGCATTTTTCTGTCACAGAAGATAGCGGAATTTTCTCGCCACTTCATCCACCCTACGCTTACACGATGATTGATGTCGTCATCACAAGTTGCTTTGCTATTGATCATAGATCCCAGATATTTGAACTTTTCGCACTTGGGAAGCACTGTTCCATTCAAATAAATGTCTGGAATAGGCCTGAGTGGATCAGAGAACGGGCAGCACAAGTACTCTGTCTTTTTTGAACTAATGCGATACCCATTTCCCTCCAAAACGTCCACCCACACATCAAGTGCTCGTTGCAGGGATGTAGGATCCTCACTTATGATGGCTCCATCGTCAGCAAAGAATAACTGATGTACCTTGGGGTCCATCACTTTACCTTCAAGCAGATAATCAAGGACTGTAATAAAGAGCAAAGGACTTAAAACGCTTCCCTGGTGCACCCCGACTTTGATTCGGAACTCTTCGGTTACTCCAGCGGGGCATCTTACTTTTGTCTTTGCTCCTTCGTACATGTCCATAATCATCTGTACATAGGTTTCTGGAACCCCTCGATGTCTTAGCGCCACCCATATCAGATCTCGTGGTTGTCTGTCGAATGCCTTTTCAAAGTCAACCAATACAATATGCAAATCCCTTAAGGAATCACGATGTTTTTCCATTATGATCCTTATACTTTGGATTGCATCTGTGGTTGATTTACCCGAGACAAACCCGCACTGATCATCAGATAGCCGTATTATTTTTCGCAGTCGGCCACCTAATACCCGCTCAACGATTTTCATGGTGTGTGACATCAGCTTGATCGAACGGTAGTTATCACAGTTTCGCGTATCACCCTTCCCTTTGTATACAGGGAGAAGGTAACTTTCCCTCCATTCATTCGGCATTGGATCACCTCTTACGAATTTGGAGATGAGAATTCTGAGCCATCTGAACCCGATGTCTCCCATCTTTTTCCAGAACTCAGAGGGTATCTCGTCTGGCCCAACCGCTTTTCGTTTTTTGGAGTATTTGACCGCCTCACTAACTTCTTCGACTGTAATGTCGGGTATTTGTTCACAGTTAGGGGTGGATCTTGGAAAGTATAGCCGGGGAAACTGTTCATTCAAAAGCTCTTCACAATACTGCCGCCACCTCTGCAGAATTTTGTCGTTATCCACAAGAAGCTGGCCATGAGCATTGCTAATGAACTTTGGCGAACGAATCTCCTGAGCATTCTTCCTTCTTTGGGCGGCTATTTTGAAGATAGTGGCACTCTTGTTCATATTGTGTCCTCGCAGCTCCTGGATAGCCTGGTTTGCATCAGCAACCGGGGAAAATATTTTATCCAGCTCCCGATACAGGCCCTCCGTACTCTCTGCTTGAAGCTGAGCGCACTTCTTCTTCGCTTTTTTCTTGCAGCATCTGTATTCCATTTCGAGGCGAGCTTTTTCGTCACTATTATTAGAGGGGCACTTTGACCAAGCTTTGAAAGCCGCTTTCTTCTCATTTATCACTTTCTTAGCTTCATCACTCCACCACCATGTTTCTTTGGCGTGTTGATGGTGGCCTTTTGAAGCTCCTAGCAGTGATTTGGCCTTCTTTAAGCAAGTTCGCTGTAGGGAATCCCACATATTTTGTGCTCTGCACTCTTCATCCTCAGCTCCGTTGATGGTGTGAGAGAGGTAATTTTTCATTACGAAAACAAAAGCATCGCCTTTTTCTTTGTCCAGATTGTACCACTTGATTTTCTCAGAGACCCCTGTTTGTTTGCTTTTCTTTGGTGTTTTCATAAAAATTTCTGTTAGCAGGAGACGGTGTTGACGAGCGATTGCCTCTCCCAGGATCACTTTGCAATCTTTTACCCGAGGCTTCATGAAACTGGCTACCAAATGGTAGTCAATCTGAGTTTCATCTCCACCACTGCTGTAAGTGATCAGGTGTCGGCTTTGTTTGATGAACATGGTATTTAACACGATAAGACCGTGTGATTTGCACATGCTTAGGAT
The DNA here is from genome assembly GCA_945910035.1 of Brachypalpus laphriformis. Classification (NCBI taxonomy): domain Eukaryota; kingdom Metazoa; phylum Arthropoda; class Insecta; order Diptera; family Syrphidae; genus Brachypalpus; species Brachypalpus laphriformis. The sequence goes on from OX246756.1 coordinate 46,809,112, forward strand.
GTCTTCACCAGGAAGGTTCCTGGTGCCATATCCTAGTCCTCCATGGCAGTCTTCATAGTCTTCGTTTGATTTCCCGACATGTCCATTCAAATCTCCTCCCACAAACAGAAATTCTTCCTTTGGGATGTTCTTAAGGAGATTGTGGAAATCTAGCCAAAATGCATCCTTATCTATCTGATTGCACCCATTGTGGGGAGCATATGCACTGACAATATTCCACACCTCTCCTTGTATTACTAGTTTGAGAGACATCAAACGGTCGCTGGACTTCGAAATGCTCAAGACGTTTCCAAGTAGCTCTGCCGCAAGGATGATACCGATTCCGTTCCTAGCCTTTTCCGTTCCGTAGTAGAACATCTTGTAATCTTTTGTCCTAACGTCCAAGAAACGCGCCCGATTCCCGGTGTTTTTCCATTTCGTCTCTTGGACACACAAGATGTCCACCCGCCTTCTATTCATCATCTCTTCCAGCTCGTAACTTCGACCGGTCATGCTTCCAACGTTCCAACTCGCGACCCTTAAATTGCGTCCAAACTGTTTCATTATGTTGCTAGCCCCCGGAATCCGCATAGCTCTGACCCGAACATTTCTGCTCGGTCCAGGATCAGTACCATGCACAGCAGTGGTAGTGCCTGGCGGGGTAGTGCCTTTCCTTTTTGCAAGTATTATCATAATGATACAGTTTTGCAATACAATTTTTGCACCATATTGCGATGGTGTTTGTTGTTTGACACGTGCATGCTCCTGTTTTAGTATTGTTTGATCTTTCTTTTATGACACCGGTGATCTCCAGTCGTGTCAACCCACGGACTCACATGCACACTTGTGGGAGGGTTTTTATGGTAGTATATGTGTCGCTAGGCTCACTTGGGTGTTATATTGCCTAGATCTGATTTGTCCCCTTAGTCGCCTTTTACGACAAGCGCTAGTTGTAGGGGGGCGCTGCAGTGATATTCTTAACCCGTCCCTGCACGGGGCATCATATTCCTCTTCATATATGGTATTTAAGATATTTAATTAAAGCCTTTACCCAAGTCTATGCAAAATAGCCCGTTCAAAGAGCTGGTCCTAAGAAGTTTGTCTCTAAATACGATAACAATGCAATTGCTGTTTCAACACATCCTTCTCCATACATATTTCAATTGTCCATGCTTGACAAGAGGGATCTATGCTTCAATGACTTCCCATAGAATAATTACCACGAAAAGCCGTTTCTCTGCAAGTTTCCTCCTTTAAACCCAAATTAACATCCCCATAAACTTTTCTCATAATGGTACCCATCATGCAAAAGTTCATCCATAACTTCCGTGTTGTGCTCTATGATGCTCCACCCTGCTTCAAACATAAATACGCCTTCGTCCATGCTGCATGAAATATCGGTAAGCGGAAAATCCTTTCGTGTGCTCTCTGGTGCAAGGAAAGTGAAACATGCATTACACTAAGTGCAATCCTGCAAAAGTAATGACCTTCCAAAAACAACGGAAACAACTCCGGAGAAAGATGCTCGTACACCCAAGGACTCTATATCACTTGGTGACGCCATTAAGCAGGCTCCACAGTAATACGTCCCACGAAGCATGTATGCATGTTGCTTGGTTCTCTTTCACTTTTAATTCATACGCCCCCCGCAGCGCAGCTGAAAAGGAATAGTCATAGCACATCGCACGGTGGTGTTCCTTCCAAAAGTTTAAGCCTCGAGAATATCGTATTTTCATAACGCGTCCGTCCGCACAAAAGAGCTACGAAAACAAAACTTTTTGAAAAGTAAAAGGGCTTAAAACAAAATATGTGTGCCAGGAAGTGTGCCATTTCTACAGGAAATAACCACATATAAGCACCCATCACAGCCTGAGAGCGGCTGACAAAAAGGAAAACGAAACCGAACCAAACCCCTGCCGCTCAGCAGGATGTGAAAATGAAAACGTGAAAAGTGAAAGAGTTCGCAAAAAAAAAAACCTATCCAGGATCCTACTGCTTCGGTTAGTCAGAGCAGCCAACAGGAATTACCCTGGAGGATATGCGGCCGTGTATAGCGTAGGTAACGTGCAGCAATGTCTCACTTCCTGTAGCGCGAGAAGGAAGCAACTTACTGCCGCGACTAAGAGGCTTTTTTGCGTTTGCCATGTTTGTCAGCCATGTGGGATGTGGAGAGCTGGAGATGGTTGCCATTGCCGCCACCACCACAATCACGCGATGACACAACGATGCCAAGAATTGTCAGAACAATAGCTTGTGCATGCTTGAGCTGCTAATGCCGGCTCAGTGTGTACATACGAGTACGTGTGTGCAGCATTTATGATGATTCCAGTTGCACTGAACCGATAATGAGGATGTTCTGTCGCCTGGAGTTGGATGTGGAACTCGGTCTGGAACTGGCGTCACTGGCACATCCTACGTGTCCTTTTGTTTGGGAGCGACTTGCTTGCAAGGATCTACCTCAGGTTCGGGTTTAATTAGAAACGATTTGCACATGAAATTTAATTGCACTCTTCTTTTGGTGTCGTGCTAGAACTGATGCTGGTGCAGCTATGCCTGTGCTCTATGAGAAACAATTCCGTGTGCTGGTGATCCCCATCCTGCTCGTCGAGTTAATCTTCTGCTTTTGTGTCTCAAATTGGGCGTTCATTATCTTTTGTGCTGGATTCGAAAACGGTCTTTAAGCTGAGTGCATATGGAATATTCGTGCATTATGGTGGAAGAGTAAAGCATATCGTTGTGCATGAGACGGATTGTTGGGATTGTTGGAATATTGGTACCGTAGGGTGGACTAATGGTAGTTTCTGGTTGTGGAACATTAATTTGAAATTGATTGTGGCTGCTCTCGGATTGGTGATAATATTTCTGAAAAGTTTACAGTAAGGAGGCTTTAATTGCAAATTGCCGTCTGATACAAGGCTACAGACGCGGGCTATTTTAATTCTTAATGAACGATGTGACCTAATTTCGGTGAGCGGTGGAGTGAAATGGAATTTTAAATAGCAGATGTTGCAAAATTGCTTACTCTTTGTCTAATGATAGATTAGACCAACATGGCTGGGCTCAAAGGAAATCCGAAAATTTGCGGATAATTGAAAATGTTCGACAAAGTAACCTCTTTGATGAATATCTTTAGAGAGATGTGATTCACAAATGCAAAGATGTACTTAACCGGCAGTAAGGTTACTTACTTACTTATTTAGGTGGCGCTACAGTTTGGGTAGACCTGAACCTCAACCAACAACCCTCTCCAGCCAGCACACGGTTACGAGCTAAGTGCCTCCAGTTGCGCACGCCAAGTTGGTTGAGGTCCCCCTCCACTTATTTGCGACTCTGAATGCAGCTGGATGCAGCTGGTTTTGATATTTTGTATATAAACGCAGATCGAAAGATCGAGTTTGACAAATAGATAAAGTAGAGAGAGCAGGGAAAGAAAAGGAACTTCTTGTGTTTTAGTGTTTTAATTCTAAGCGAAAACGCGAACCGAAACTCAATCCTGTGTCAATCCGGTCATGTGAAATTAGTAGGTGCATCAGCTGTTGTGTGCTCTGATGTGTGTACGGTTCATGCGGTTAAATAATACGTTTTATTGTGCTTATGTGGATGAAACACACACTGTTCTATTTTTTACCAATGAAACGCACCTTTACTTTAATTCATTTTATTACTTAACTTATGTCTAGTATAAAAAAGAGATGTACGCGTCGATCAAGCTAATTAATCACCAACTGCATCTGCTAACAAAGCGGATCTTAACCAAAAATACAAATATTTGGCGCAACAGCTCTTTAAAGTGCCAGGGCCTAGCTTTCTCGCAACCACTCGTGTTGTGTGCGTTATATTTTTCACACGAATGGAAGGGACCTACAAGTTTAAAACCGAATCCGAACGGCGATTTGAGAAGCTTTTTCGTGACAGTAATACTCCCGGATGTTTGTCAGACGCTCGCGAGAGGTGGGACCGTGAAAAAACTTTTTGGTGTTTTCTGGGATTCGAACTTGGAACCTCATGCGTAGTGATCCGACACACTAACCACTTACGCCACGGCGCCCACATCTTAACCATTATAACATTATTACATTCGATTGCGAGTTGCCGTGATACTGTGTATTAATTTAGTACTGATGGTACGAGTTTCTTATATAACAATCTTCCCCTTCTTAATATTTATAGTTATCATAAATTAAATAAAAAAACAAAATAAATTCAATTTCCATAGGTGTACAAAATGTCATATTCTTCTACCAATACGCTTCATATCTATCGACTTGATGCAAATATTACAGGCTTCTCGACCCCATTGACTACATGTGAAGGACTGCTCCCACACCATATGGACTAGCATCAGTTGCCCCAACAATTTCTTTTAGTGGATCGTAGAGTTCCAGAATACTATTTGAAATTAAAAGTTTCTTTGAATTATCGAATGATTTTTGAGCATCAGCATTCCAATTAAATTTTCTATTTTTTCCTAGAAGGTCTTATAAAGGTTTTAATTTGGAGGACAAGTTTGGTATAAATCTACCATAATAATTGATAAGACCCAAAAAAGACTGTAGTTGAGTAATATTTTGGGGTACAGGGGCTTCTGAAATTGCTTTTACTTTATCTTTATTTGGACTAATACCATGAACAGACAAACTATGACCCAAGTACTGGACTGAATTTTGTAAGAAATTATATTTTTCGATGTTAATACAAATGTTATGACGACTCAACTGTTCTAAGACTTCGAAAAGCTTCTGTTTGCAGTCACTTTCCGTTTCTCCCCCGATGAGGATATCATCTAAGTAGCAGAATACTTTTTTTAATCCCGTAAGAACCTGATCCATAACCGCTTGAAATATGGATGGAGCACTCGAAACGCCGAAAGGTAGACGCCGATATTGATATAAGCCCTTTAAGGTGCTTATAGTTAGTAATTCCTGACAAGATGGCTCAATAGCTAGCTGCTGATATGCCCCGGTGAGGTCAATGACACAAAACGTGAAACAGTTTGCCAGACTTGCAAAAATATCTTGGATATTGGGCAGCGGATAATGTCCCGTTTGAATGAATTTGTTGATTTTGACTTTACAATCCATACAAATTCGAATACTCCCGTTTTGCTTCGGAACCACGACTATTGTAGTGCAAGCTCAGCAAATACCTATCTGCACGAGCCGACCGTAATATAAGTATCCTATAATTGAAACTGTAATATAAGTATTCAATAAGAATTAAGTAAGCAAACACCTTGTTAAGGTAGCTGAGTAAGACTTTTAATTCTAGCAACATAAGCATTATTTATAAGAAATGTAATAACAAATGATTGCAATAAAGTCAGTCGATTGGAGACCTTTCAACGCACTACATGGCGACCGTGACAGGACCAGAGTGTAACAAAATATAGAATACCGAAAAACAATCACTACGCGAGAGTGCAATGAAAAACTTTCAGTGTGGAAAAAGAAAAACAATAACCAGTTGATTTTTTTTTTTGATCAAAGAAAGTGGGTGGAACACAAACGAAAGAAACAAATACGCGAATAATTAACAACAACATAAAAATAAAAAAATAATAGACTCAGTACAAGTGCACAACGGAGAAATTACATGGCTATTACGAGTCATGCTCATCACGATTTTGTTAATCATTCTATCTGAAGTGTACAAAGCGTATCGGTATTCGGTAAAGAAAAAATATACCTAAAGAAACTCGTACCAAAATCCTTTACAAAGCTGTGAAGCGGCGATTCACATTTAAACTGTGAACATAAAATACACGAATACACCAAACATAAATACGAATAGTTTATCGAAAGATCGGAAAAAAATTAAATATGGAACCAACTATCAACAATTATCATAATATCGTCGACTATACGAAACCTCCATTGAGGACAATTGCTGACACCTGATGCACGACTAAACTACAAGAATCCACTGATGAAACCTGATGACGCATGAAGCACGAGAACAATCACCACGCCATTAGAAGTCATCATCCCAGCATGGTAATAGTAAGACCTAAGCTATTGGAACCTATTTTATTGTATCACCATAGTTTATTAAAAATTAGTTAAAATAGAAATTATCATGCACATATTTTAAATTCCCCGCAAATGCCACATTCTGGCATTGAAGATTTTAAGAAAGCCTTAGAGGCGCATCAAAAAAGTGGTAAAATTAATTCCTTTTCACCGCGAAATTTCAAAAAACCCTGAAAAGCTAAAAGAGTACGAAAACAAACTTATAGAAACATACAACATTCTAATAGAATATTGCTTAACTAATATTAGAGATTGGTCCGCGAGTGATATCACATTTGTTCGTACTAGGTTACTAGAGGTTAGAGAAAAATTTGCTCGCTGTTTTGGTAGAATTGGATGCAAAGTTCGCATTCCCAAAGATAACACTAACATATTAGTTCCTATACGGAACGACGATTTTTCCGACAACAAATACGAATTCGAATCGTCAGAAGACGAAGATCATAAGGAAAAAGATACGTCTTCAGAAAATACGGATTTCAAATTACCTACAGAACAACTCCAAACATATACTTCCAAACTCGTATTGCCATTATCTGAACAATCTTCAGAAAACAGAAGTAAGAAAATGCCAACTGAAATATCAAACATCGAATTGCTCCGTCTGGCAGCACAAACAATAAATAAAACTATGCAGGCGATCCAATAGCTCTAACTCCATTTTTAAATGCCGTTGACCTTTTGGAAAGTGTCGCAACGGAAAATCAAATGACTCTCTTAAGACAGTTCATCCTTACAAAGCTAGAAGGAAAGGCCCTTGAGTGTATCCCATCTAATCCAACGACTATAGAAGTAATAAAAAAAACTTGTTGAAGAAGTCGCTAAAACCAGATTCTTCAAAAGTAGTTGTAGGTAGGATGCTGGCTATAAAAGCCAACAAAAAAAAATATGCAAGATTTTTCGTACCAAGCTGAAGACTTAGCGGACGCATTTCAAAGAGCCTTGGTCTTCGAAGGGATACCTTTAGAAAAGGCACAGGAAATGGCTATAAAAAAAACCACCGAGTTGTGTCGGATGAACACCACATCAAACCTAGTTAAATCTATTTTAGCTTCATCGTCATTTTCGTCCCCGAAGAGGCTATTGCAAAGCTTGTTGTCGAAACAGCTTCTGAAGTTCAAGAGCATCGAGTCCTATCCTTTCGTCCGAACAATTATAAAAAGTTTGGGAGCTATCAAAACCAAAATAGATTCGTAAACAGCCCGCGTAGCTTCAATCGATTTAGTCAACAGGGAAATAATAATTATCGCAGCAACAGTTATCGAGTCAATTATAGAAACAATAATTCCGGACGCAGGACCCCGGAGCACAATAATAGCGGTAGACAAAATTATAGAAACACTAACTGCTCAAATCAACGCAATGTGCATTATACGGAAAACGAGAATGCACCTCAGGAGCGTCAACTGGGCATGCAAACAGTTAAACAATAAAATAAACAATTATGTTTGCACCTTAAATCCAAATTACTCCGACTTCATTGAGTTAAGGTGTACTGACACAAAAAGACCGTGCACATTTCTGCTAGATACTCAAGCTGATATTTCATTGATCAAATTTTCATCCCTAAAAAGTAACTGCAAAATTAACTTCAACAAAACGATTAATATAAAAGGAATAACGGAACATTCTGTCTCCACCATTGGTACTATTAATAGCTCTCTCATAGGATATAATTTTGATATAGCACAGCAGTTTCATTTTGTTAATAATGATTTCAACGTGCCATCCGATGGGATTTTAGGTATGGATTTTTTAAGAGTATATAAATGTAGTATCAACTATAACTATATGACTCTTTCTTTCTCCTTGCGAAATACACGCTTTGAAATTCCTCTTCAGCCTGGCCCATCAAAGAATATTTTTGTTATTCCTGCGAGATGTGAAACCTATCGGTGTTTTCATATAAAAAATTATTCGAAACCTTTGATTGTTGAATCACAAGAATTAACTGATGGCGTCATTGTTGCTAAAGGCATCATTGACACAGCCAATCCAATTTTACGTATTATTAATGTAAACGATAAGCCAGTAACAGTTCGAAGCGATACCTTAAAAACAGAGGATTTGAAAAATTACCATATATACAACATAAATAAAATAAATAATACAGAAGAAAGAAAACAGAAGGTACTTGATCCTTAAAAAAATAAAATGCCTGTCCATATTCAATCCAAATTACTAAATTTGTGTAGCCAATACCCATACATTTTTGCGCTAGAAACTGACAAAATGACAGTGAACAGCTTTTATTAGCAAAAATTACGCATATGTGATCAAAATCCAGTATATGTAAAAAATTACCGTTTACCCCATTCTCAAAAAACAGAAATCAACTCACAGGTAGAGAAGTTATTAAAAAATGATCTTATTGAAGAAAGTCGATCAAACTATAATTCACCTATTATTTTAGTCCCCAAAAAAGGTGATACTAAACGATGGAGGTTGTGTATTGATTACAGATTAGTAAACAAAAAGTTAATCGCAGACAAATTTCCCCTGCCACGCATAGATACAATTTTGGATGCTCTCGGCCGAGCAAAGCACTTTTCCACACTCGATTTATATTCCTGGTTCTGGCAAATCCAGTTGCATAAAGACAGCAGAGACATTACTTCATTCAGTACAGAACAAGGTGCTTTTTGTTGGAAAGTACTACCGTTTGGTTTGAATATCGCACCATATTCTTTTTCGCGCATGATGACTATAGCTTGTGCTGGTCTTCCCCCAGACCAAGCGTTTCTTTATGTAGACGATCTAATAGTCATTGGGTGCAGCGAAAAACATCATCTTAGAAACCTTAAAAACGTTCTCGATGTTTGCCTCAAATTCAATTTAAAGCTTAACCCGCAGAAATGCAACTTTTTTAAAACAGAAGTAACATTCCTTGGTCACAAATGTACAGCAAATGGCCTCTTACCAGATGAGTGCAAAGCTGAAGTCATTAGAAAATACCCAAAACCAACTGACAAAGATTCAGCAACGCACTTTGTGGCTTTTATGAATTATTATAGACGATTCATAAAGAAATTTGCAATCTTGGCAGCACCAATTAATAAATTAAGTAGAAAAAGAGTAGAGTTTAATTGGGATGAAACCTGTGAATCTTCTTTCCAACAACTCAAATCAGAATTATTGAAACCTAATATTTTACAATACCCAGATTTTTACAAAGAATTCTCAATAACTACAGATGCATCAAAACTAGGATGTGGTGCAGTTCTTAGCTAAGTACACAAAGGGAACAATCTACCAATACACTTTTTCTCTAGAGCTTTTACAAAAGCTGAATAGAACAAGCCAATCATCGAATTAGAACTACTAGGTATTAACTATGCTATTAAACACTTTCATCCGTATATCTACGGTACCCACTTCACCGTCTTTTCAGACCATAGACCCCTAGTCCATCTGTTTAGTATGAAAGATCCATCATCCAAACTAACTAGAATACGATTGGAGTTGGAAGAGTACGATTTTACAATAGTCTACATTCGTGGAAAATCAAATGTTTCCGCGGATGCATTATCGCGTATTACAATAGGACGATCATTAGGACGATCAAAAGTGCTGGTCACGACTAGATCCAAGACTAGACGCCAGCAACAAGAAACAATAGTAAGCAACGGAACAGATGAAACAAAACATAGGGATGTACATATTTACGACGACTTTGAAAGTGGATTTGTGAAAAAGGTCCCAAGAATTAGAACAAAAAATAACGCACCGGAAAATGATACAAAGATACTTGCAAGTAATTTAGAAATTGAAATTATAAGTAATTTCAAAAAATTATTTAGTTTTAAGATTCCGAATACGGTTGTTAACGAAAAATGCATTAACAGTATTCTTTCGGGGCTACAAAAAGAAGCCAACGATCGCTCGATTCTTAAACTACAATGGCCATTAAATGATATATTTTTCAAATATTTTACGGTTAATCAACTGAAAGCAGCAGGCGCTAGAATATTTAAGAATTTAAAAGTTGTACTAACTAATCAGCCCAAAAAAGTTTTAGACGAGGAAGAAAAGCAAAAACTGCTACAACAATTTCATGACGATCCACTGATAGGAGGACATTGTGGACAAACGAAGCTGTACGCTAAATTACGTAAAGCATTTTATTGGAAAAATATGACGCGAGACGTCGCGGCATACGTAAAAAAATGCAAAGTCTGTCAATTATCAAAAGTAAAACTAGGCACAATCGAAGAAATGTTTCTTACTCGTACACCTCAAAAAGCAATGGACATTGTTATCGTAGATACAATTGGTCCACTACAAATTTCAACTCAAGGTAATAAATACGCTATTACTTTAATTTGCGATCTAACTAAATATCTTATTACCATACCAATTCCCGACAAATCTTACAGTAGCAACGGCTATATTCGATAAATTTATCTTAATATATGGCCTAATGCGAGAACTTCGTGCCGATATGGGCACAGAATACAGAAATGAAATTCTTAGAGAAATGTGTAAGTTATTAAAAATAGAACTGAAATTCTCGACAAGCTACCACCACCAATCGCTAGGAACAGTAGAACGCAACCATCGTGTATTCAATGAATATTTACGAGCGTACGTCATTGATATAACAGAATGGGAAACTCATTTAAAATATTTTACTTTCTGTTATAATATAAGCCCAAACTCTGGTTTTAATGAAAAATACACTCCATAGATAATTATGCAGATGAAATTAAATATAGATTAAAAACTACTCACTTAATTGCACAAAATTTATTACAAAAGCTTAAGAATCAAAATAAAGAGTCATATGATAAAAATGTAAGACCATTAGAAATAAAAATTGGTGATGATGTCTTATTAAAAAATGAGCCCTATGATAAGCACAAACTAATTTATAGTGGTCCATTCAAAATAATAAATATATATGGAGCAAATGTAGAAATAAAACTTCCAAATAAAAATTTATTAGTTCATAAAAATAGAATAGTTAAATGTTAGTTTTTCTTTAATATTTCATTCACGAAAAACATCGTGATTCCTTAAGGGATTTGCATATTGTATTGGTTGACTTTGAAAAGGCGTTCGACAGACAACCACGAGATCTGATATGGGTGGCGCTAAGACATCGAGGGGTTCCAGAAACCTATGTACAGATGATCATGGACATGTACGAAAGAGCAAAGACAAGAGTAAGATGTCCCGCTGGAGTAACCGAGGAGTTCCCAATCAAAGTCGGGGTGCACCAGGGAAGCGTTTTAAGTCCTTTGCTCTTTATTACAGTCCTTGATTATCTGCTTGAAGGTAAAGTGATGGACCCCAAGGTACATCAGTTATTCTTTGCTGATGATGGAGCCATCATAAGTGAGGATCCTACATCCCTGCAACGAGCACTTGATGTGTGGGTGGACGTTTTGGAGGGAAATGGGTATCGCATTAGTTCAAAAAAGACAGAGTACTTGTGCTGCCCGTTCTCTGATCCACTCAGGCCTATTCCAGACATTTATTTGAATGGAACAGTGCTTCCCAAGTGCGAAAAGTTCAAATATCTGGGATCTATGATCAATAGCAAAGCAACTTGTGATGACGACATCAATCATCGTGTAAGCGTAGGGTGGATGAAGTGGCGAGAAAATTCCGCTATCTTCTGTGGCAGAAAAATGCCCCCTAAGTTGAAAGGAAGGCTCTACACCGCAGTTGTACGTCCAGCGCTCACATACGGTTCACAATGTTGGACGATGTACAAAAAGTATGAGAGTAAATTAACGGCAGCTGAGATGAAGATGCTTCGCATGACAGCAGGAGTGACCAAGCTTGATCGAATAAGAAGTTCGAAGATCCGTGGAAGCTTTCACATCAAGGAAACCATCGTACAAAAATTAGAGTGCGACCGGCTCAGATGGTATTGCCACGTTCAAAGAAGAGATCATTTGAACACTGTTAAAAAGGCAATATCTATGCACGTTCCAAAGACATCGCGATGTAGGAAAGGCAGGCCTATAAACGCCTGGATCAGACAAATGCGACGACATCGGCATTTCATTGGCCTCAGTAAGCGGCGAGTGATCCAAATCGGCAGGCCTGCCGATATTTTCTGAGGTCAAATAGGCGAACCCCACAGGCGGATCAGTAGAAATGCAGTGAAGTGGGAGGGCTGTGATCCCTTGTTTTCGGATCATAGCCTCGCTGATAAAAGGAAGAAGAAGAAGAAGAAGTAATAACAAATGATTGCAATAAAGTCAGTCGATTGGAGACCTTTCAACGCACTACACTATTGGACTAGCCCAACGACTATATTTTACAGGTACTAGTATTTGGTCTTCACACAATTTATTTAATTCGGCTTCCACTTTCCCACGTAATTTGTATGCCACATTATATGCCGCATGAAATATCGGATTTGACCCCTCTCTTAAAACTATATTAGCCGTAAACCCGACAATTGGTCTCGCTAATTTTTTAGCCAAAATGACTGGAAATTTCTCTTTAATTTCACTAATTATATTGAAATGTTCACTTACTGACTGTACTTTTGAAAATGAAAAGGCTTGTGTCCATTGCGGAAAAATTATATCTAACCATATCCGACCAAGCAATGGTTTTTTTGGCCAATTTCCAGCAATTACAATTAGGTTTGATGCGAATTTTTGGTCTCTAAGACTTACTTCGACATTAATATTCCCCAGTTCCTTTATAGCGCTACCTGTAACAGTACAAAGATTGTTATCGGAATAATCTAGACTTAAAAGAGGAAATCTGAACCTAAACTCATCTTCACTAATTATAGATGCTGTTGCTCCAGTGTCGACCTCCATTGACACAGGTTGTCCGTTTAAAAGCAACTCACATTGTACAGGACCATGGTGGCATGTATTTAAAGATGTATCGACGGTATTGATGTAATTTGATGATTTCTCATCTCCTGGATTGACAGCATTCACCCGGTTTTGCTTCGTACAGACGGTGGAGGTGTGCCCTTTCCCATGACATTGGAAGCACTCCCAGTTTTTTGCCGGACACGTGTTTGGGTGATAGTTTCTCCCACATCTGTTGCATGCACTCCTGTACTTGAAGCGATGGTTTGACTGCTTTACTGGCTAATTCCCTTGAACTTTAAATTGGCTGGTGTTTGGCGCGTTTCTGTGACAGTTCTTTATTAAGTGCTTTTTCACAGTATTTTTCGAATGATAGAGAATCATCATTTAAAAGTGCTTGTTGGATTTTCTCATCCCGAAGGCCCATAATGAAGCAATCTGTGAGACTTTCATCAAACATTTTTAGCACATGTTCGGCCGCCATTTTGTCCTTGCTCGACTTCAAGAAGTCCCCGAAATCACATTCCTCCTGTTTAGCCTTATAAAATGTGTATCTTTCAGCTCGTTTGTTTTTTCTATGTGAAAAATGATTACGCAGCATCGACATCAGAGTGTTGAAATCCTTTGAGCTTGGCAGGCCGGTTATGGTTAGCGACATAAGAACTTCATAAATCTCAGCTCCCACAATGGTGATAAAAAGCGGAGTTTTTGTCTCGTCCTGAATATCATTTACAATAAAAAACTTTGTAATTCTGCCGTCATATGCTTTAAAATTCGCACCAGACACAAATGGCTCAATATGACCGACTAATCGACTGGACATTTTGTGACCAATTTTTTTTTTTTTTTTGTTAAATTTTTATTTGTTAAATTCTGCGCTTTAATCCTCGTCGCCAGATTTGTTATATTTTTTACAAATGAAACGCACCTTTACTTTAATTCATTTTATTACTTAACTTATGTCTAGTATAAAAAAGAGATGTACGCGTCGATCAAGCTAATTAATCACCAACTGCATCCGCTAACAAAGCGGATCTTAACCATTATAACATTATTACATTCGATTGCGAGTTGCCGTAATACTTTGTATTAATTTAGTACTGATGGTACTAGTTTCTTATATAACACACACCATTGCCTCTTTGTCATCTACAATTTCAATCCCTATTCTAATTTCTCTAGTTACCGTCATTGTTAAGTATCAGTGCCAAATTAAAATTCACGCAGAAATAGAAACGTCAAATAACTCCCCAAATTTACTCCATACAAGTTTTGTGGGTGATTTAATTTTCCGTTTGGGCAGTGATTTCATTGAGGGGCTATTTCCCGAAGCCACCAATATCTGAAGTCTTGGGAAATGATTAAAATTGGCGAAGTTTGACTTGGAGTTATTGTTCCACAAACAGTTCTACTAGTATTATATGTATCCCTCTCTAGGATTAGCTTTAACATTTTTTTTTTTTTTTTTTTTTGTCGGGATAGGAAACACTCGACTGGAGCACTCAGACACAACTGGTCCATTGTACTGCCAGAGAGCAAACCCTGATTTACCCATTTTACTGGAATTTCCTTGACTTTCGAAGAAAGCCAAGCAAGCACTTCAGTGATGAGGAGCTTACAGTACCAGCACTCACCACATCCGCACCGAAGATCTGCCACCTGATACGAGCAAAGGCCGGACACTCACAGAGATAATGTTCCGCGGTGTCGTCGCTCTCTCCACAAGCGTCGCAGATTGTAGTGTCACTTAAGCCTAACACGTTAAGGTGCTTGGCAAAAGCGAAGTGGCCTGTCAAGACGCCGATAAGTTGTCTACAGTCTTTTCTGCTGAGAGACAGCAAGAATGCCGCTGATTTCTTACAGACGTCCGGGAGCATGCGTTTAGTCAACCTGCAACCTGGAGAGTCATGCCACACACAATTGTGCTCGTGAGAGACCCAATCGTCAATGGAAGCCCTAACCGAGGACGCTGGAAGACCCAACGCGGGTTCGGGACCTGAGAAAGCCTCCTCTGAGCCTTGTCTAGCAATCTCATCGGAGATCTCGTTCCCCAAGATCCCAGTGTGACCTGGGAACCAGATAAGAGACAGAGAATTCAGCCTTGCGACCGAGTTCAAAGAGTTTTTGGTTTCACGAACTATTTTGGAAGTGGTTAAAGGGTTAAGCAAGGCCTTAAGCGCAGCCTGACTGTCACTACAGACACAAATGCTACGTCCCTTCCACCTGTTCTTCACAACATAGTTCATGGCCATTAGGATTGCATAAGTTTCCGCTTGGAAAACAGACGCATATTTGCCTAACGAGAAGTGAAGTCTAATGTTGTCGACTTCCACGAAGACACCAGCGCCAGACCCTTGACTGGTTTTGGAACCGTCCGTGAAAATACGACTACATTCCATTCCCGGCTCAGACTCTGACCGAAGCCAGTCCTGGACACAAGGAAAGTCGACTCTGAATTTGCGCATCAGCTGAAGTTCTGGTGTCATTGCATCAGACGGCATATCCATAAGACAGGAGTCGTAAGATAAGTATCGCGCAAGTTCATCAAAGTTCCAGTGTGGAGTATACCAAAAACCGCCTCGCCTAAGACGATGGATGGCTTTGATAGTGCAACCCATGATATAAGTATCAAGGGGAGGTAAGTTCAGCAAAGCGTCTAGAGCAGAGCCAGGCGTACTCGGGAAAGTTCCCGAGCAGCCGAGACAAGCCGTTCTTTGGAGTTTCGCACAAAAGGCAACCACATATTTACGCGAGAGCCCCTTCCACCAAACAACCGACGCATATGCGAGGAATGGTCTTATTATAGCCGTGTAGATACAGAGAACCTTATTCGGTGATAAGCCCCAAGTCTTGCCAAAAGCACCCTTACACTGCCAGAAGACTGAGAGCGCCTTGGATGTTTTCAACTCGACGTGTTTGGACCAATGAAGTTTCTTATCTAAAATCACTCCCAGATATTTGGCTTCATTGGAAATGCGAATGGTGACGCCTTTTAGTACTGGCTGAGTCAGACCGGTCAAAATCCTCCTTCTCGTAAAAAGAACAACCTCAGTTTTAAGAGGATTCACCGAAAGCCCACTCCTAGTACACCATTCATCGATCATGTCCAGAGCCGCCTGCGCGTTAGCACAGACCGTCGCCAGGCATGGCCCGACAGAAAGTACGGCGACATCATCCGCATATGCCTGAGCGTAGACGTTAGAACTATTTAGAGTGTTCAGCACAGAGTCGACCACCATGCACCATAACAATGGAGACAGAACGCCACCTTGCGGACAGCCCCTGTTTACCCCTGTCATAACATATTGGCCACAATCCGCATCCACTACCAACGTTCTATTCATTAGCATTGCTTTAGTCCACAACACTAATGTTTCATCTACCCCGTGTTGCCTGGCAGAGTCGCACATGCAGTCAAAAGTCGCATTGTCAAAAGCACCCTCAATGTCGATGAAGATACCCATCGCGTATTCTCTCCTATCAAGGGCGCATTCAATTCTGGCTACTAGATTTTGAAGTGCGGTCTCACAGGATTTCCCACGCTGATAGGGATGCTGCATCTCCGATAGTGGATGCAGTTTCAAAGCAACTTTGCGCACGTGAAATTCTACCAGTCTCTCCATACTTTTCAGTAAGAAGGATGTCAAACTTATAGGTCTGAAACTCTTGGCGAGCGAATAGTCTTCCTTACCAATTTTCAGTATGAAAGCTACTCCGACTGTCCGCCAAGGTGTAGGAATATATGCCAGCGCCAAGCCAGCGGTGAAAATTCTTTTCAGAGTTGGCAATAGCTGATCTATACCCTGTTGCAGCATAGCTGGATATATTCCATCTGTGCCAGGCGATTTGAAACCATCAAAAGATGCCACAGCATATTTGATGGCCTCATCTTTTACCACGGCTGATGCAATATACCAGCTGCGCCGAGTTTTCTGACTTAGATCAAGCTCAGCCTGGGTAAGCGGGCCAAGCTGCGACCTAGTGATTATCCGATTGCCAGGAAAGTGAGTCTCCAGCAGAAGACTAAAAGTTTCCGCTTTCGTCTCAGTAAACTTGCCATCAGATTTTCTCAGTGACTCCGGTTTGGTCGGCTTGCCCCTTTTGAGAACATTAACCAACCTGCTGGTTTCACCGAGTGTCTCGATCTTTTCACAAAAATCTCTATAAGAAGCACTTTTCGACAACCGAATTAACTTCTTGTAGTCTTTTTGCTTCGATCTAAAAAGATTCCAGTCACCTTCTAAATTTGTCTTGAGTGACCTATTTAGAAGTTTTCTGGATTCTTTCCTAAGGCACCACCAGGGAACCGGAGTTCTGCAGGGGGTTTTTGTCAATGGGCACGTCAGTTCAAAACAGCTGGTAAGGACACTAGTCAGGTTTTGAACAGCATCCTCAACCTTTCGTTTCGTTCTGAGTTTAGTTGGAGTTTTGACAGATCTGTCTAGCTCTTCCCTAAACCGCACCCAGTTGGTTTTCCTCGGATTCCTCCTCTCCTGCAAAGTTATGGCCTCGCATTCGATTTGGAAAACGATGTATCTATGGTCTGACAAGGACACCTCCGGCAGTACCCTCCAGTTAGTAATTGACTTGAAATACCTATTAGATAAAGTCAAATCAATTTTCTCCTGCCTCCTTGCCGTAACAAAAGTTGGCTGGGAGCCAATATTGTTAATTACCATGCCAGACGATAGTATAAAGTCTAGGAGATGGTTTCCTCGTGTGTTACATTTGCTGCTGCCCCAGACTGTATTCTGAGCATTCGCGTCGCAACACATGACTAGTCCCATCTCCCGAGTGTCACAGTACTTTATGAGTTCGGCAACCGCCTTCGGTGGTGGAGGCATTACCGAATCATAAGGGAAGTAAGCCGACGCAACGACGAAGGTTTTCCAACTTCCGGTCGTTTCGTAGCTTACAGCTGCAGCAACCAGGTCCTGTCCACAAAATTGTCCAAGCTTGGTTACTGAGAGGAAATTCGGCACAATTAGACAAGCTCTCGGTCTTTCAGATCGCTCGTCACATGGCACCGTTACTCCACGAACACCCCCAAAACCACATATGCGCTTGTTCCGCACGTATGGCTCCTGGATAGATGTTATGTGGGGTTTTGTACGCACCACTGAAAGTCTGCTACTTAAGAGAGCGGTAGCAGCCTTTGAGTGGTGGAGGTTTATCTGCGAAAATATCAAAGATATAGTCGCAGTTTTATTGGCAGAACGGCGCGCACCAGGTGCGCACATGCTTCCGGCGAGGCGAGCGCCCCTACCCGTGGCATTGCTTGCGTCAGCCATTTTCTGTCCGCTAGTGCTGGGACCTTTAGGGGTAACAGCACCAGTATCCACCAGATTTTGTGCGCAGATAACGCCACCGGTAAGAGTGTGCCCGGCAGAAGAGCGCGCATCAGATGCGCACACGGTTCCACTAAGAAGAGCAGGCGAAACTTGTTCCATCAGATTGGACCTGTTCGAGCCGACCGAAAAGGAGCCAGCGTTAGGTCTGAGGGATTGATCGGCTCCAGTTGGAATACTTTATGCCGACCTAGGCTTCTTTCCTGTTGCTACTGAAGGATGACTGCTTTCGGCGCTTGCGCCTTCAGCTGACTCTGCAGCCTCTTTGCACCGCGCCATCGCCGCCTTCCTTCTTCTCCTTTTCAATTGACTCTTAGTCAGGAGCCCATCGGAGTGCGCCGCTTCGGGAGCTCGTTCAGCCTTATTGGTTTCCCGAGTCAAACCGTCACCGACACAACTTCGACCAGCTACCCTTCTATTGAGACAGAGATTAGACGTTCCAGCCGAAGCCTTTCCGCCACTTTCTTTGCCATTCCAGCCCAGTCTACCAATCGAGTCAGAGACAGAGCTGCAGGAGTCTTCTGAAACAAGCGTCGCTACTACTTCTGATTCAACGCCAGAGGCGGGGGGTAAAAGTATGGTGGTTGGGACCTCCAGAATCCTCGTCCCGGCCGTAGTCAAAAAGACCACGGGTGGATTATCGTTTTCACGAGTACCACCTGGAGTAGATACCGTACAAGTTTCTTCCATCATACCTTCAACAGGTTTTGCGTCACAGTCAAGACGTCTTCAGCCTTTAGTTCGATGTCTCACCTGGGGTCCTTTCGGACCCTTAGGGTCATTGACTCTTAAGCCGTTCCGCCACGTCAAGGCAGCTGAAGAATGGGAACATTAACATACTCAGCAGCCTGGCAATCTAACTTGTGAATGTAGAACGGCAAGAGAGCAATCAAAATTATTGTGGGTAGTGGCCTAATCCTTCTGACTGTCTGTCGGGCTGCTGCCCAAAAAGGTAGACGGGTTAACTTTTTTTGAATTATGTACTTAAAAACGATTAATATAACTTTATACAAACTTCTCTTTCCTTTCAGCTTGCCGCTATGAGAAAGGTGCCTGGACTGAATGCACTTCCGGCCAAATGACACGACAGGATAAACTTAAAACTGCCAGTGATGCTACTTGTGAGCCGGTTCGTGCTATCAACAAGAAGTGCAATCCCGGTGGCAAGCCCAAGGACAAAGGCAGCAACAAAGAACGCAAAAATAAGGACAAAGGTAAATACTATACATATTTCCTTCGAAAATTAACAAACTATATCCTAGAACAGCAACAGACAAACATTTTGTAATCACCTCACCCTTTAGCAATTTCATTAAATTTCTCCCACAACTCTAACGCATAAATTTAACCTTATTACATGCTGAAAGCCCCACCCACCCTCTGTGTGTGGTGCCCACAAAATTTGCTGCAGCAAAACACTTGGTGGCAAAAAGGTAGAGGAAGTCCTACAAATATCCTTATGCAACCGAACCATTAGAACCAGTGCGCAGCAGTTATGTGGTCTTGCCTCATTTTCGAGTAAATTTTCCCGAAACTCAGTCTAATTAAATTGAATTCACACACTGTTTAGAGCGTGTGTCTACACCAGGCTTGCTGGCATCTATCCCAATGCCACATAGCAAGAGTAGGTACTCTCCCAAAGAACCACTAAGCAACGCTCTACACTAGTTCACTATAGTCACCACCACACTTTGCCTCCAGGTGTAAGTAAAATGCGGGCAATGCGTTTAGCCACTACACACAACAAATCTTGTAGCGCAAGGATTTTGGTGCATTGCCAACACACATAAGCTGCAGCCGTGCATCCTCATTAAGTATGGAATCCAAATGCCACAACCTTTACCACCCGCCCGCCCGAGTCCGTGTCAAAAAATTAATCCCTCCACTTTATTTGCTGGATGAGGAGGATCAGGCTGCTTATGAGAACGAAGTAGCTATTTCTGGAATTTCTTTTCTTGGAAAGTGGCTCACTTGACAGTCTGCCAACATCCATTCAATTTTGCAACCACCAGCATCCCACCAGCGACGTCAAACGACAACGACGAACGCCGATAAGGACGAAAATTCGCCTCACCATACCGTTGTCTCCTTTTGAAAATACGAAAACTGTGAATGAATGTGTTTGTTGTTCGCTCTCGAGAATTCGTGAAAGTTTTTCTACGAGGGGTTTTCTACTGAAAAATAACGAGACAACACATCGTACCCCGGCGTGGGGGAAAGCAAGATCCTCCACTTAGGAAAGTTCGCAAACTCTTGTGCATCTCTTTCTTTGTTTATTACTTCCTTTAAGGATAACCGGAGTTGCGATGGTGAAAACTTTTCTGTCTCAATGTTTTCAAAGAATTTCTGGAATTCTATAACAACATCAAGAGAGGGCAAGCGTCATGATGACTTCTGAGGGTCAGAAAGTTATATTTAAAAAAAATAAAGTTCTGGTACTTCGTTAGGTAAGAAAAGGTTAAAGGTTTAACAAATTTATAACTAGTGAAGTTCCCGGAAAAGGGCTTTAAAGGAAAGTTAGAATAAAGGTCATATTTAGATACTTCGTCATTCATGATACGTTGAAGCACAAGAGTATTAATAGCAGTTCTTTGTTTAAAGTATCCATCCTTGGCGTTTAGGTACATATTTTCCTGAGTTGATATGTATCCGTCGTCTACTGGACCATTGTCAGACTCCTGGATGACTAACTCCCTTTTGGCACTAGATATACATACACCTGTGGGTTTGGTCTAATTAATATTCTGAATTGCTGAAATACAGTTCATCCGCATCCTTAAAAGGCTTGGGGATACCCAAAAAAGTTGGACTTTGTTTTGTCCAGCACTTGATTAACTGAGTTGGAAAATAGTGCTTTAAAGACTATTATATTGAGAGAGATTGACCAAGAGGTTATGACCCTGACATCAGCCCTTAAAGTAGCCTTCAAAAGGTCCTGTCCTCTAAGCAAAGACAAAAGGAAGCTCAAGCCCGCATGTTGGTCAAGTAAGCTCTCAACCTTGCGCTCTAATGCCAGGAAACTTTACAATCTGGCAAAGTGCACCAGGAATCCCGCAGACTGGGACCGCTACAAAGAAAGTAAGGGGGGCTTCAAACAAAAAAAGATCTATGCAAAAAAAGCCTCATTGAGCAAATTTTGCAGCGAAATTGAATCCACCAAAGACGCTTGTCTTCATTCATGTTTAAGACTTGCGAAAGATTAATAGATCTGCACATTCGCTCCAAATTAAGCCCTAGAGACCTTTCCCGTGCATAACATGCCTATACAAAGGCCCGATCAGTCGAAACAGCCCTGCACGAAGTGGTAACAATGATCAAGCAATCACTCTACCACAAGGAATTGACTTTAGTTGCCTTTTTAGACGTGGAAGAAGCCTTTAATAATGTGAAAACCGAATTAATAAGACTATCACTAAACCGACTCAGAGTACACTGAGAAGACGGTGGGGCCATTAACCCGCATAGTATTTCAGTCTTCACTGACGGGTGCAAAACAAACGAAGGAGTGGGTTCGGGTATCTACTCAGCAGGTCCTGATATTGCAATACCACTTAGACTTCCGAACCACGGCAGTGTGTTGCAGGCATAAGTCCTAGCGATAGAAGAGGCTGCACGAGAACTACCCACGAAACTTGTTACTAGAAAAGAGATAGACAGTTTATAAAGGCCATCTCATCCGCTGTAATGAAATTAAAGCAAATAAAACGCTGCCGCGAGGAGCTTGAGACGATCATCGATAACACTCTGGTGGGTCTTAGGTCACAAAAGAATTCCAGGGAACGAGATGGCGGTTGAACTGGCAAGAAAGGGATCAGAACCAGACCTTACTTACTTACTTAGGTGGCGCTACAGTTCGGGGTGAACCTGGGCCTCAACCAACAAGCCTCTCCATTTAGCTCGGTCTTTAGCTAATTGCCTCCAGTTGCGCACTCCAAGTTGGTCGAGGTCCCCTTGAACTTGTGCGCGCCACCTACGGCGATGACTCCCTCTACTGCGTCGTCCCTCGGGGTTAGATTCGAAGACTCTGCGGGCCGGAGCGTTGGTGTCCATTCGCTCTACATGTCCTAGCCATCTCAGACGTCCAATACGCAGTTTTTTGACTAGGTCGATGTCGCTGTACAGCTCGTATAGTTCGTGATTGAATCTTCTCCTCCAAAACCCGTCAACGCAAACGGGACCGAAAATCTTACGAAGAATTTTTCTCTCGAAGCGACCAAGGATATCTTCATCCTCTTTTAATAAAGTCCATGTTTCAGCGCCGTAAAGCAGGACTGGGATGATCAAGGTCTTATATAGAGTCTCCTTAGTTGTTCGAGATAGGGCTTTACTGTTGAATTGCCTTATAAGCCCAAAAAAACAGCGATTGGCAAAAGTTATTCTTCGATTAATTTCTGCACTGATTTTGTTTGTAGAATTTATAGCAGAGCCAAGGTAGACAAAGTCCCTTACTACCTCGAAGTTATAGCTGCCCACGGTGACGTTTTGTCCAATTCGTCGGTATTAGTTTTCCCTTCTAGTTGACAGCATATACTTGGTTTTGCCCTCGTTTATCGCCAAACCCATTTTGGCCGCTTCCGCCTCAATGCTTGCAAAAGCACCGGTGACAGCCCGCTGAGATCTTCCGATAATGTCTATATCGTCGGCGTATGCAAGCAGTTGTACAGACTTGTAATAGATTGTGCCTCCGGTGTTGGCTTGTGAGTTCCGCACAATCCGTTCAAGTACAATATTGAAGAAGTCACATGACAGCGCGTCACCTTGTCTAAAGCCTTTTTTGACATCAAAGGTCTCGGTGAGGTCATTACCGACCTTGATGGAGCAGCGAGCGTTCTCCATCGTCAGCCTGCACAGACGGACAAGTTTGGCAGGGATGTCGAAACTAGACATGGCTCTATAAAGCTCTTCTCTATAGATGCTGTCATAGGCGGCCTTGAAATCGATAAAGAGGTGGTGAGTATCGATTTGGAATTCTTGGGTTTTCTCCAGGATCTGCCGAAGTGTGAAGATTTGATCAATGGTGGACTTTCCTGGCCAGAAACCGCACTGATAGGGTCCAATCAGGCTGTTGATAAAAGGTTTCAGGCGTTCACACAATATCGCAGAAAAGATCTTGTATGCGATGTTGAGGAGACTGATGCCTCTATAATTGGCGCAGTTGAGGGGGTCTCCTTTCTTGTGAATCGGGCAAACGATGCTGAGATTCCATTCATCAGGCATACACTCGTCTGACCAAATATTAGAAATGAGCTGGTATATGCTGCCTTGAAAAGTTCGGCCGGTAAGCCGTCAGGTCCAGCAGCCTTGTTCGATTTTAGCTTGGATATTGCTATCCTCACTTCGTTTTGGTCAGGTGGACGGAAATTTTGACTATCATCGTCTATGTTGAATGGTTCATTCTGCCTGACAGCGGGATGTTGGTCTTCGTCGCCGTTATACAGTCTGCAGAAGTAGTTTTTCCATATTCTCAGCACCGACTGTGATTCTACTACGAGGTTTCCATTTTCATCTCTACAGGTTTCTGTACGGGTATTACTTCTCTGACACGTTCTTTTTACCTTTTGGTAAAATTTCCGTACATTGTTCCTGGAGTATAGACTCTCGATATTCTCAAACGCGCGCTTCTCATGCTCTTTCTTCTTCTTTTGGAGAAGCCGATGTTCTTCCCGTCTATTTTGCTCGTAGAGCTCACGAGCAGCTCTCGTCTTCCTTTGCAGCGCCGCTTTGTATGCCTCTTGTTTTGCTGCATGCACTCGCCGGCATTCTTCGTCAAACCAGGGGTTTCGCGGTGGTGGGCGAGCGAGACCCAGCACATCAGTCGCGGCGTTTCTGATGGCATGTTGGCAGCGTTGCCACTGGTCTTCGGTACTTGATGCTGGCGACAAAGGGGTGATTGAGAGATTTCGGGATACGCGTTCAGCGAAGAGTCTGGCGGTCTCTTGCGATTGTAGCTTTTCGACGTTAAATTTTCTCACAGTAATTCTTCTTTGTTGCTCAGATTGGGATATCCGCATTCGTACCTTGGCTACAACAAGGTAATGATCCGAGTCTATGTTGGCCGCTCGGAAGGTCCGGACATCCAGAATACTGGAGGCATGCCTTGCGTCGATCGCAATATGATCAATTTGGTTGATCGTTACATGATCATTGGACCGCCATGTCTGCTTATGAATATCGAGATGAGGAAACCATGTGCTTGCTATGGTGACATTTCGCTCCACAGCGAAATCAATTAGCCTTAGTCCGTTATCAGACGTGGTGTCGTGTAGGCTATGCTTACCGACTGCCCTACCAAAGACGTCCTCCTTTCCTATTTTGGCGTTAAAATCGCCCAATACGATTTTAACGTCGTATTTAGGACATTGCTCGTATGTTTTGTCGAAGAGCTCGTAGAAACACTCTTTGGTGGCAGGGTCCTTTTCTTCCGTGGGGGCATGAACACATATTAGGCTTATGTTAGCGAATTTAGCCTTGATCCGGATAGTCATAATACGCTCGCTTACGTGTCGGAAGCTTAAGACTTCTTGCCTAAGTCTCCCGCGTATGACAAAACCGCATCCGAATAAGCGTTGCCTGTTGCCTCTGTAGCAATCACCGTAGTAGATGTCACAGTTCTTCATCCTCTTTTTTCCCGGCCCATCCCATCGCACTTCCTGGATGGCGGTAATATCTGCTTTATAGCAGTCTAGGGCCTCTGCTAGTTGTTCGGCTGCACGTGGTCTGTAAAGGGACAGAACATTCCACACACAGATCCGAAGGTCGTTGTCCTTATTTCGTTTGCTGGGGTCGTCATTAGTTGAGTCATCCTTATCCAAGGCTTTTGGTTGTTTCGGAACCATCGATTTTTTACGTGGTAGGGAAGTTACCCCGACGGCACAACCCCCAACCTGGAGGGCCAGTTCCTTAATTATTCCCCTAGAACGAGGGGCCGGGTACACCGGTGCCAGTAGTCCACTACGGGAGTATGAGCGCTGCCGTTGGCCCATTAAGGGCTCCTCCGCCACCATCTCTATTCCAATGTCCTGACCAACATTGGAAATTCCTTACCGACCTGTGATCCGAATACGTCGAAGCAGCTCGCGCAAGGTATTCACTAAGTTCAACCTAACTGGAACTATAGACGCCACTGTTGACTCCGTCTAGGAAATTCGTCCGCTGCCGCCTGGAACAGGAAGAAGTGCTCTAGTGAGAGAACACTCTTCCCTCCCGCCCGCTCATCTACTGCCGCCAAGAATCCTCCAAACGGGGTTGGTTACCCATTTCTTGGATTAAGGTACTAGGCACCCGGCGGTCACCGCGTGGAGGTTGAGAGTAGGAGTTGGTAGGCCTCAGCTGAGTGAAAACGCTTGTGTTTTCATATGATCGCATGCACTACCGTTTGACCAACCCCAAAATCTAGAAGCTGAGGCAAATAAAGTGGGGCTTAAGATAAACACAGCCAAAACAAAAGCCTTCAGCACTTCTAACACCCCCGCTCAACTCAACATTGCCGGACAGGTGATCGAGAAAGTAGACAACTCTCTATACTCGTACTTAGGAAGTGCTGTCTCGGCTGGCCTCGGCGGCACTGAACTGGATGTGTGCAGCAGAATCGGGAAGATAAAAGCTGCGTTGGGAACGCTATCAAAAGTCTGCAGAAGCAATGTTCTCAGCTTATGCTAAGAACCAAGCTGCGACTATTCCGCTCCAACGTTGAATCAGTACTGATGTTTGGGTGCAGTACTTGGAAAGTGGATACCACTATTACACGCAAGCTGCAAACCTTCATAAACAAAATCTTAGAATAATCTTGAGGATATTTTGGCCCAATCGTATCTCTAACGAACAACTTTATCTGAGAACGGGCCAATAACCTATAAATATTACTGCGCGAGTAGAAAGTGGCAGTGGATTGGACACACCTAACGGTGCGACGACATCTTCATTGCGAAATACGCCATGCAGTGGAATCCGCTTACCCAGGCAGGCATGCAGAACAGCGGGACGTTCTAGGCAAACTTGACGAAGGTCAGCCGAGGAGAAATCAAGCTCTTTGGGAATGAGTTGGAGGCAGTCCAAACGAGTTGCTGAACTCCAAACAGATGGTGCGCAGGCGTTGTTGACGCCCTATGCCTCTCGATGGGTGCAAGAATTTAAGTATACCCAAACGGAATGATGCTCTTTTTGAATTCGTACAATTACCAGCATAAAGGCAGTGTTTGTACAACATTTCCTGCTACAAGTTGCTCCTTGAACCAAATCAAACCTTTTAGATGGTTACAGACCTAGCTGTTTATGTATGCATTTTAACTACAAATTGATCTACATCAGGTCCTGACATACTAATATAATCTCTGCATTAGTTGACGTACCCGATAGATTTTGATTCATTACTGCTGTTTCTGCTATATTCACTAAGTAGTATAATTAAATGTTATATTCTTTAAATGGTACACATTTTTTTTACAAACAAAATTCTTTATTCCAGGTTCTCGTAAAGCAGCAGCCGCTTAAACATGTTGGATCCTAAGAATGAATCTACAAATTTAAGAATTCTTACAAAGAAATCAAGAGAACTTTATAAAATAATTTAAGTTTAAGATTTAATTAAATATACCGAAAAAGAAATGATAAATATTCTTCTATTATACAACTTACATATTTTAAAATTGGTTTTTATTTTATATTTTTTGTATTGATTTGCTGTACTAGCAGTAGAAATATGTATGTTTTTTTTTTGAAAATGAATTCCTAAATATTAAACAACTTAAGTATGCAAAAACAAACTTAACTATATAATTTTTTTGAAAACCGTATACTTCTTCATATTTGGTGAAAAAAATAATACTATTTAGTAATTAAAATCGATGTATTTTGATGTACGTGTATGTTTCAAAGAAAATTTTATAATTTTTTTATATTATCATATAGAGGTAAATTAAAATTTCAAAACATCGACTGTATTCAACGAAATAGAAAAAGAAAATTGTCAGATGGTTTTTTAATGTCCAAATTATTAACAGAATTGTTAATTGTACTCGAAATGAGAGTTGAATTAAATAGAATGGATAACTGAAGTTTTAATAAAAATATTCAATAAATTTTCAAAATACTGTGTGTTTAATTTTTTGGCCAAACCTGCAAAGGAGAAATGAGTTTACTTATGCCCGGTATCCCCTTACGAGTCGTAGGGCCTCTACTTCTTTGGAGAAACGTAGGGAAGTATGTGATGAAGTATTTTTACACCAACTGGTAAATGGTTTTATTGACTCGCCAGATCTTCTAAATGAAGTCGGTTTAAACGTAAGATGCTATAACTCCAGAAATACCGAGATCTTCCGCGTAAATTTCCACCTAACGAACTACGGTTCTAATGAGCCTCTTACGAGTTTGGCGAAGGAAGTAAATAGTAACCGCGACAAATTTGATTACATGATTACAACTATAGCAAATTGAATATAAAACATAAATTATACGAACGATACTAACTTCTTGATGTTGTAAGTGTTAAGTGTAATGTTTGACTTATGCGTGGCATATCAATTTGTAGTTCATACTTTTGTTTAGTATGCAATCTGTTTTTCTATTTACTTGTGCAGTCTTTTTGTGTAAGGTATTAGGCTTTATAAATATAACAATACTAACAACTAACACCACGGTAAATGAGGACTGTGACAAGCTGGAGATTACTAAGTGGCTGATTTGAATTTTTCTCTCAGTTCAAAGTAATATTCGTCACAAAATACGTGCCCTTAAGCAGTACTGATAGCTTTACAAAAAAAATGTGTCTGAGCTCTCCCCAACTGCCGTGCCTCCTTTTCGACTGTTCTGCGCCATGTTCTCCTCGGACCGCAAGGTATGCTGCCATCCTGAGCTAAAGGGTTCCATTGCATAGCATGGTTCGCTATGGAACTGTCAGCTTTTCGGAACGTGTGACCAATCCATTGGGACTTCCATCGTTGGATGGTTATGGTTCGTGACCCGTTCTCTCGTAAAGGCGTTCATTAGAGATACGATTGGACCAGAAAATCCTTAAAATATTGCGCAGGCAATATTCCTATTAAGGAAGGTTTGCAGCTTTCTAGTGATAGTAGTTGTCACTCTCTGTGTACTGCATCCGTATAAGAGCACGGATTCAAAATTGGAGCGAAACAGTCTTAGATTGATGTTCAAACTGATTGCATTTCTTTGCCATATTTTAGACAACATCCCGAACGCGGACTTTGCTTTGGCGATCCTATTTCACCATCGGTCGAGACAATACTCCCAAGATAATAGAAACCCTCTAGTCTCTCTACCGGTTGTCCAGCAATGCATTTTTGACTTTGTTCCAATGCTGATAATTTTAGTTTTTGCCGTATTAATTTTCAGCCCGACGACGCCTGAGAAATGAGTTTGGTCTATATCCTTAAATTGATGTATGTAAGTCAGAAGGCACTTGTAAATGCAATTTTTTTTAAAGCCAGGTAGAACGTTAAATTTAAAAAATTACACGAAAAATGTACTCGGAATCAGAAATCTTTTTTTTACTCGTGAGATCAATTTATAGAGACATCGAAGGGTTGCAGAAGCCTATGTACAAATGATCATGGACATGTACGAAGAAGCAAAACGTGCCCCACGGGAGTAACCGAAGTGTTCCCAATCAAAGCCAGGGTGCACCAGAAAAGCGTCTTAAGTCCTTTAGTCTTTATTGCAATCCTTGACTATCTGCTTGAATGTATAATGACGGACCCCAAGGTACATCAATTATTCCTTGCTGATGATAAAGCCGTCATAAGTGAGGACCCTACGTCCCTGCAATTAGCACTTGATGTGTGGGTGGACGTTTTGGAGGGAAATGGGTATCGCATTGGAAAAACTACTTCTGCAGACTGTATAACGGCGACGAAGACCAACATCCCGCTTTCAGGTAGAGTGAACCATTCAACATAGACGATGATAGTCAATATTTCCGTCCACTTGACCAAAACGAAGTGAAGATAGCAATATCCAAGCTGAAATTCAACAAGGCCCCTGGACCTGACGGCTTACTGGCCGAACTTTTCAAGGCAGCTGGTGATGAATTGATAGAGTGCATACACCAACTCATCTCTAAGATTTGGTGAAACGAGTGTATGCCTGATGAATGGAATCTCAGCATCGTTTGCCCGATCTACAAGAAAGAAGACCCACTCAACTGCGCCAATTATAGAGGTCTCAGTATCCTCAACATCGCATACAAGATCTTATCTTCGATATTGTGTGAACGCCTGAAACCTTTTATCAACTGCCTGATTGGACCCTATCAGTGCGGTTTCAGGCCAGGAAAGTCCACCATCGATCAAATCTTTACACTTCGGCAGATCCTGGAGAAAACCCAAGAATTTCAAATCGATACTCACCACCTCTTTATCGATTTCAAGGCCGCCTATGACAGCATCTATAGAGAAGAGCTTTATAAAGCCATGTCTAGTTTTGACATCCCTGCCAAACTTGTTCGTTTGTGCAGGATGAAGATGGAGAACGCTCGCTGCTCCATCAAGGTCGGTAATGACCTCACCGAGACCTTTGATGTCAAAAAAGGTTTTAGACAAGGTGACGCGCTGTCATGTGATTTCTTTAATATTGTACTTGAACGGATTGTGCGGAACTCACAAGCCAACACCGGAGGCACAATCTATCACAAGTCTGTACAACTGCTTGTATATGATATTGATATTATCGGAAGAACTCAGCGGGCTGTAACCGGTGCGTTTACAAGCATTGAGGCAGAAGCGGCCAAAATGGGTTTAGCGATAAACAAGGGCAAAACGTCTGAGATGGCTAGGACATTTAGAGGGAATGGACACCAACACTCCGGCCCACAGAGTCTGCTAATCCAACCCCGAGGGACGACGCAGTAAAGGACCTCCTCGCCGTAGGTGGCGCACAAGTTCAAGGGGACCTCGACCAACTTGGAGTGTGCAACTGGAGGCAATTAGCTAAAGACCGAGCTAAATGGAGAGGTTTGTTAGTTGAGGCCCAGGTTCACCCCGAACTGTAGCGCCACCTAAGTAAGTAAGTAAGTAAGTAAGTAAAGTATCGCATTAGTTAAAAAAAAGACAGAGTACTTATGCCGCCCGTTCTCTGATCCACTCAGGCCTATTCCAGACATTTATTTGAATGAAACAGTGCTTCCCAAGTGCGAAAAGTTCAAAGATCTGGGATCTATGATCAATAGCAAAGCAACCTGTGATGACGACATCAATCATCGCGTAAGCGTAGGGTGGATGAAGTTGCGAGAAAACTTCGCTATTTTCTGTGACCGAAAAATGCCGCTAAGTTGAAAGAAGGCTCTTCACTGCAGTTGTGCGTCCAGCGCTCACATACGGTGACACTGTATAAAAAGTATGAGAGTAAATTAACGGCAGCTGAGATGAAGATGCTTCGCATGACAGCAGAAGTGACAAAGCTGTATCGAACAAGAAGTTCGAAGATCCGTGGAAGCCTTCACGTCAAGGAAACCATCTTACAAAAAATAGAGCGCGACCGGCTCAGCTGGTATTGCCACATTCAAAGAAGAGATCATTCGAACCCGGTTAAAAAGCCATATCATTGAACATTCCAAATCATCGCGGGCCAGTGGAATTATGCCTATTAACGCCTGGATCACACAAATGCAACGACACCAACATTTGATTGGCCTCAGTAACCGAGTGATCCAAAATCGGCAAGCCTGCCGATATTTTCGGAGGTCAAATTGGTGAACCCCACAGGTGGATCAGTAGAAATGCAGTGAAGTGGGGGGTTATGATCTCTTGTTTTCTGATCATAGCCTCGCCGAAATAGGAAGAAGAAAAAGAAGAGAGCAATTCATGGAATTAATATTTGAAAATAATTTCGAGCATATGCAATAGCGGCTTTCCTTCAGGAAGAGTCTGTTCAATTTCAGGAATTTTTTTCGACAGCATCTCACGAATAATACGATCAATGTTGGCTTCCAAGGGGTCTGTAAGATTTCTCCTGGATTGGTCTCTCTTACCATAATACGTCCTGTTGAACGGCATCTATGCAAACTATACTGCAGGTCACTTATTAGTCCATGACCCTCTACATATTTGATAATATCGACGTTTATGGTATTTTTCATGACTATAGAAAGCAAAGATAGCAGGGCTATTGTTGTGGCAGGCACATCTTTCTTCTTTTGGGAATCAGTTGGATTCGGGCGGTTTTCCAGCCCAATGAAAAAAATTTCTGTAAGTAAGATAAAAAGAATAGTTTGGAAAGAATAGAATAGATTTTTACAATTTACGCGCACTGAAGGGGTTATGAATACAATTTAAATGTGTTTACATAGTGCGGGCGTTGGAAAAGATAGATAGAGAGAGAAAGATTTGGTGCGGTGGTTTGAAGCTCAGTTGCTTATGCTTCAGAGAAACTCCGGGGGTGTCGTCCATTGTGACGTAGATTACCTACATCAAAGGCAAATCAATCATCCAACAGAGCGAACAATTTTTCCAGCCATATGACCAAGCTCCTGCCAGTGTTATGCCTTCCCAGTAGTATTCACACAAGCTTTCGCAATTTCATGAGAAATAAATAAATGCTTGCTGACGTCAGGATTTGAACCATGAACCATTAGCGTGGCAATTGATGACGGCCGTTTTCGAAAACGTCATCTGCGTTAAAATGCAATTGCAGCATGTTCTTAAACGCAAACTGCAAAAGCCAACTGTTCGAAAACGCAAATACCAGTTTTAACTGCATTAGGATTGTGTTCGATAATGCAGTTTGCTAAAGTCACATGTTCGAAAACATCATCTGCAGCGCAGCTGTGCAGTAAAAATTTCGAGGTGATCGCCAAAAATGTCATACTTGCCTCTCGCTGCCTAATCAAAACAAATTATATTATGTACACTCTCCCCTTGTATTGCTTCCTTGGATCTGTCAAGTCGCACTAAAGTTGGTTATCGTCGCGGCGGCGCGAAAAATAAATTTCGCTACACACTTCCTACGGGATCCATTTTGTTTGGTTTTACTTTCTGTTCGAAAACTTGCAAAAAAAAAAATGATTTGACGTTTATCAAAAACCATTTGCGCCACCGAGACGATTGCATATTTGTCGATTGCAACTTTTGCGTCATAAAATGACGATCAATTGACGGTCAAATTGACTTGATTTAACCTTTTCGAAAATGGCCGAAAAGCTGGCCAAAAATATTTTTATTACTTTTGGTGTGTCTAGTTGTTCTTTTTTTCAATATAATGCTACTACTAACCAGTAGATATGAAAATACTATTTATATAATCATATTTATGTATTAACTTTATTTAAAAAAAAAATACGCACATTAATAATAGATTTAACAATGAAAAATTCGAATGGGAAGGGTCTTGAGCTTGTTGGGGAGGCTGTTAAAAGTCGACTAGATATAGTTGGCGTCTCTTCAACAAAGCAGAGAGGTTCTAAAACTGTGGACCTTTCGGTTGGGTGGAAGCTCTTCCTGTCAGGAGTCGCACCCTCAATGTCTGCTCGGGCGGGAGTGGGGATACTCACAAGTCCCAGGTTGACAGACAGAGTATTGGAGTGGATACCATTAGGAGGGAGAGTTGCGATCTTAAAGCTCAAGCTTGAAAGATCAACTCTGGCATTGGTGCAGGTATATGCACCGAACCTTCTGTCAGAGTACGCAGCTTTCTTAGATGAAGTTGATGTTGCCCTTGAAAAGGTTGCAGATATGGATTCTTTTGTCCTGATGGGTGACTTCAATGCTCATGTGGGTGTAGATGTTATGACATGGGGGAGTGTGATTGGGAGGAACGGTGATCCTGATCAAAACGCGAGCGGAGAGAGGTTGTTGGATTTTTGTTGTGAAAATGGCTTATCCATCATGAACACCATCTTTCCACACAAAGACATTCCACAAATACACGTGGTACCGTCAGAGTCTTCAGCAGAAGTCGCTGATCGATTTCTTTGTGGTACCATCGTGTCTGAAGAGAATGGTTTGTGATGTTCGCGTATTGAGAGGGGCCGAACTGTCAACTGATCATCACTTAGTGCAGTGCAAATTGTATCTTAGCGAGAGAGTGCCTCCCCTACCAAAGCGTAAACCAAGGATGGTTACACGCATACGATGGGAGAGGTTACAGGACGATGAGATACGGGAGACATTTGCACGGCAAATATCTGAAAGGTTTGAACGAATTCCAACTGTTCCATCAAATGTAGAGGAAGAATGGCAACTGTTTTCAACAGCGGTTATTGCCTCTGCGGGAGATGTTTGTGGAGTGAAGCGGCTTGGTGTGGCGGCTGGTGGTGAGAAAAGAACTGCTTGGTTTAAAACGCCCGGGGTTCAAGAAGCCATCAGAGAGAAGAAGAGAGCCTTTAAGGTGTGGATTCACTTGGGGAACTCCGATTCTCGAAATCGGTACACTGAGGCGCGAAGAACTTGCAAATTAGCTGTGAAAACAGCGAAAGAACAGTCTTGGAAGGAGTTTGGCGAGAAATTGGAACGCGACCACAGATCTGCAAATAAGATGTTCTGGCAGACCGTCCGCCGACTCAGAGGAAAAAAGTTGAATATCGTTGAAGGAGTCAAATCCAAAGACGGTAGACTTCTTTCCAATGAGGAGGACATCTTACGCAGATGGAGCGAGCACTTTTCAGAATTGCTCAATCCCGAACAGGGCACCGAAGATGACAGACCTATGGTCGAGAGTTGGGCGGAAAGTAGTCCTACGGTAGAGGAAGTAACTTTGGCGATCAAAGCGCTAAAAGTTGGCAAATCTGCTGGTGTGGACGAAATTCGGCCAGAAATGCTCAAGGCTTTAGGTAAAGAGGGAGTGCAATGGCTCTCGCGTGTCATTAAAGTGGCCTGGGAATGCGGTGAAACACCTGGTGATTGGCAAATGGGGGTGATAGTTCCTCTTTTTAAAAAAGGGGACAAAAGAGATTGCGCCAACTACAGGGGTATATCTCTTTTAAGTCTCCCTGGAAAAGTCTTCGCTAAGGTGTTAGAAAAGCGTTCCAGAGCTGTGGTTGAGGACAGTTTGGGGGATGAGCAGTGCGGTTTTCGTCCCGGTAGAAGCACAACCGACCAGTTGTTCACTCTCAGAATGGTTCTTGAGAAAGCCTGGGAATATGCCAAACCTGTCTACACTTGTTTTGTGGATTTGGAAAAAGCGTATGATAGGGTTCCTCGAGGCAAACTCTGGAGTATTGTGCAGTCGTATGGGATTGATGGTTCCCTGTTAAGGGCGATTCAGTCTTTATATACAAACTGTAAAAGCTGTGTTCGGATAAACGGTGTTAAATCAATACCTTTCACTGTGGGCGTTGGACTCCGCCAGGGGTGCGTTTTGTCACCTCTCCTCTTCATTGTATATATGGATTGGATGTTGCAGCGCAGCCGTGGCGGAGAATGTTTCAAAGGCGGAGACCTAAGGATTAGTCATCTGCTCTTTGCGGATGATTTGGTCATCCTTGGGTCCTCTCAAACCGAACTTCAGCGCGCACTCGAAAGGTTTGTAGCCGTTTGTGATGATGCTGGAATGAAGATCAACGTGAACAAATCGGAAGTAATGGTCGTTTCCAAAAAACCCATTCAGTGCACTCTGCATGTTAGTAGAGTCCCACTGAAGCAGGTGAAGAAGTTTAAGTACATCAGGGTTTTATTCACGAGTGATGGGAGGAGCAATGCCGAGTTATCCTGTAGAATTGGTCAGGCTGGATCAATTTTGAGAGAGCTTGGCCAATCTGTTATAAGGAAGGCCGAACTTAGTATTCAAGCTAAGCTATCGGTTTTTAACTTGGTGTATGTTCCAACTCTCACCTATGGTCATGAAATTTGGGTAGTGACCGAAAGAATAAGATCGCGGATACAAGCTGCCGAAATGAGGTTCCTTCGCGGTGTTGTTGGAATAACTCGTAGGGATCGAGTGCGCAACACCAGAGTACGCGAGGCGCTCAACGTTGAGCAGCTACTTCTCCGAACGGAACGATTTATGCTTCGATGGTTTGGTCACGTAGTGCGTATGCCCCCAGACCGGCTTCCAAGACGCGCCATGGTTGCCGTGCCATCAGGTAGACGACTTCGCGGAAGGCCCAGAAATAGATGGTTGGATCAAGTCCGACATCTCTCTTGGAGCCGCTTAGGGATTCTCCCTGATGAATTGGAGTCAATGGCGGAGGATCGAGAAGGATGGAGAGTCCACCTGAGCATCCTACCCCCGCGACCCTCATGAAGGATTAGCGGGCCATTGAAAATGAATGAATGAATGAAATTCGAATGCGATGTCTGGAAGACTTATTCGGCATCACTCTCCTCAGACCCAGTTGATTTAAAAAATTGCAAAGCTTCCTTTGAAATTGGTTTTCTGTTTCTTTTAACATTATGCCCAATGC
The DNA here is from genome assembly GCA_945910035.1 of Brachypalpus laphriformis. Taxonomy (NCBI): domain Eukaryota; kingdom Metazoa; phylum Arthropoda; class Insecta; order Diptera; family Syrphidae; genus Brachypalpus; species Brachypalpus laphriformis. The sequence goes on from OX246756.1 coordinate 46,844,603, forward strand.
TACTCAAAAATGGATCTGAGGTCAGAAGGAGCTTGTTTAATACGTCCTCATTGCAATCTGTCCTAGAAAATTTTCTTGCGAAGCTTTCCCTGTACTGGTGAAAGTGCTTATTTCTCGCTTCTGCAGCCTCTTCCGATAATTGACCAATCTGTAATAGAGCATACGATATATTGCTTGGAGTATGGATAAATATTTTATGGACTGTTGGCGACATAAGTTCTCAGGCATACAATTGCACGTAATGTTTTGCAGTGTCCATGGCGTACGTACCAAATTGTTCGACGATTATGTCGAAACCCGAAGATATCACATCTAATATTATTTTAAAGCGGTGAATTAACTCGAGGTCGATCCCTGTAATAGTAGCTGCTACATTAATGTCACTAAAAATCTCCGGGACGTATTGCCGTCATTGGTATTACCATAACCATTGGTATTACCAACCATAATAAAGCTGCTATTTTTCCATCTTTATCTAATTTTTGTGAAAACATGTGAAAACTTCTGCATTATTTTATCAAAATAGATACTCTAAAGTATTATATCATATAACTTTGATGTAGTAAAAATGAGTACACAGTTATTAAAAACATTCGTCAATATTTAAAATTATGCAAAAATGCACTCAATTCTAGTAGGGTTTGTAAAGCGCCAAAAACAAAAAAAAAAACAATACAAAATTAGTAAAAATTGCTGCAACATAAAGTACATACCTTGCTTAGGCATATCCATGATAAATATTTTCACTAAAATTACTTCTAACATAAAAAAAATGCAACGCAAGTGTGTTAATGTACGGTAATGCCGAAAACAAAAACTGAACGTATCAAGCGAGTGCTATGAAGTGACTACTGTCCCATCTAAATGGTAAACCCGTCTTGGGTGGAAATGCTGCCACATAACGTCGTATTTAAGTAACTGTTTTGGGACTGAACGCCAGCTCTATACGTTAATGTTCGCAATTCTTATTTTTGGCCAGCTTTTAGGCTCGACGTTACCACTACCCCATTGCCACCCCCCAATGGGTGGAGGACTATGGCTGGTATTCCTTTTTTTGCAGTCCGGGTTTTTAAGCCTACACCAGATGCCTGAATTACAGCCGGTATGGTTGGTGAATCTACTTGTACCGGATCTAGTGTCTAGTGTGTATTGTCTGAAAACTTGTTTACAAAAAGGTGAGTTTCTTTGGGTACTGTGGCTATCCGTCCTTTTTTACTAAGGGGTAGCTCCATTCCGAGAAGAATAGCTTCAGTGGCTGTTTCTGCACATTCGTTGACATCGGTACTTTTAAAACATATGTCTGCCCATGGAAAATATGTACACAAATCTTGTAGCTCATCCCAGTTAGACATCCTTGTAATTCCAAATCATTCGATGGTGATCCTAATGGGCCATCGCACACTGGGGGAATTACCCCGGGAGTGAATTTATTTTTCCCTCTCTGAACTTTCTTTTTCAAAATAAAACACTTTTAAGTTATTTTTTCATATAACGTTGTTTATTGGTTGAACTCCAAAAATGAACTCCCTCACTATTCCAAATCTTACTATAACATCCAACATTAACATTACAGTACATTTTACGTACAACAAACGTAAAAGAGAAATATAGAAAATAACAACTCAACAACATGCGTGTGATCAACCAACTCTCTTCAGCTTTATACAGTTGTAACAGTTGATAGACGAAAACATGTTTATTTATGGTGTGATGCTTGAAATCTTACTGTATACTGATAACATAAGTAACGTTTGCAGTTGTGGTTGCACTTCTACTTTACTCATAGTAAAGTAGATAATGTAACTCCTCCCGCTATAGTATGGACAGAACATGTTGATACCATGTGGTAGTCCATTAGTATTTTGATGGAGACACTTTGTCGTATGAGTGTTATTTTATACTTATGTATTGATTTACAATTTTTTTTTTATAGTACACTTATCTAATATAATAAAGAAGCAAATTTGGTATTCTGTGTGAACCAATGTAAATGTTTCTTGAATTCTTTCTCCAAGAGATGATGGTTGGTTGGTTGGTTATAGCGTTAGTAAATAACGTAATAGTAATTCGAATGCATTTAGTATTCTAGATGAACCAATGTAAACATTTCTTGAATTCTTCCTCCAAGAGATGATGGTTGGTTAGTTGGTTGAGGTGGCGGTTCTATTTTGTGAACTTCTCTATTTCGAACCCAATGGAACCATAGGGCTACCATTTTGATACCACAAAACTCATGTACCCCTAGTTGTATAACGATTGCAACTTTTATGTCATAAAATGACGATCAATTGTCGGTCAAATTGACTTTCACCCTGATTGTCGTTTGTCGCTTTTCGACGATTGTCGTTTTATTCTCCTGATATAGCAAGAATCCATTTTCATAACTATTTCACTGTGAAAGGGCCATCACACACTAGGGGAATTACCCCGGGGTTAAACCGCGTTTATGGGAGAGGGAGGTGAAGTGTACAGTAAGAAATGAAATGAACTGGAATGAAACAGAGCAAAATCTTCAACCAGCTATGAGGTGGTTTAACATCGGGGTAAACCAATACACACATAAGTTCTCAATTTCAAGATGGAAAAAAATGAATATTTCACACCACTACAATGAAAATCGGTTCATGTATACACAATTTTACCCCGGCGTTATTCAGCCAGTGTGCGATTGAACTAAAAGATACCCCGGTGTTACCCCGGGGTAACAATACTCCAGTGTGCGATGGCCCAAAGAGTTGTAATAGTTGCCACTGGCTGAATTCATAAACGTCAAAATAATGCGCATCGTGAATGCATCACTGCCGTTGTGATGCCATGTTATGATGGTTTCGTTATGCGATGCTTTGACGATGCGTTGCAATCTTTGACGTTTTGGAACGATATGAATTAAATTAAATTAAATTAAATTAATAATAATATTAAAAATTAGATAAATTAAATTAAAAATTAAAAAAATGTTCTGATAGTTTTTAGTTTTAAATTTTACAAAATTTAGTATATAATAATCTAAAACAATAATTTCTTACGAAATAAAAAAACAATAAAATGTCAAATGACATTTGCATCGCATTAGTTTATGATGCGCTGTTTGCTTTTGTTTGCGCAGTAGATACATTCACGATGCGTTTTGGAACGGTATACAATTGCATCACCGCAAACTCATTGACGTTTAGGAACGCTTGACTTTGTAGTACTGCGGTAGTATTGCATTTAGGAATTCAGCCAGTATTCTACGCGACAAACGAATTGCTTAGTAATGTTTAATGGTCAGCAGGTCGTAGCTATGAATAAAACGGCAATCGTCGAAAAGCGACAAACGCCAAAGACGATCAGGGTATTTGATTTGACGTTCTCGAAAATGGTCGTTGTAATTGATTTCCTTGCTAATAAATAACAGTAATAATGAACGTTTTTTTCACTCCACCCTAATGCGTACCCAAAGTCTCGGAGATACCTATCTTTACCAAGTGACGCGAACAAGCTCAAGTCAAAATAATTCAACAGTCCACTCTAGTTTAATACATTTTCTTTATTTTAAATCAAAACTTAGATTAGCAAAAATGAAACCAAAATTCTCAAAGTTCTACGATTGACATAGAAAATTTCTGATTGTTTTTTTTTTTTTCTCAAAAACTATCCAATCGAACAAAATATACAGCTGATGTATTTTTAAATAAATATTTTGGGATCATTTGTTGTTTTTGCATGAGGTTATAGAAAATAGAAAAAAGAAAAAAAATAAAATTCACATTTTTGAACGTCTTATGCTAATGCCTTGAGGGAAAATTTCTCCGAGATCCGTCAAATCCACCGCCTCCGCTGTTATTGCCGCCTCCATTGCCACCGCCGCTACCGCCTCCGCCAGCGACTTGGGCGGGGCCACCACTTACTGCACGGCCAACATGATTGTTCTCACTGAATCGCCCATTCATGTTACCGTTTTGTCCACCGCTATTGAAACCACGGTTCATGCCGCCACCGCCTCCACCACCGAAGCCACCTCCGCCACCTCCAAATCTACCACCGCCCCCGTTTTCGTTCCTAGAACCGCCACCAAACCTAGAGCCACCTCCTCCACCACCGCCGAAGCCCCTTCCACCGCCACCGCCTCCGAAGCCACCGCCGCCTCCACCACCACCACCAAAGCCTCCATTCTGTCTGAAACGCTTCCTCTCTCCCCCAAATCCACCGCCCGATCTTGCCATCTGCTCGAGCTGCGGATTTATGTCCTGATTTGCCTCTTTCAGCACATCAATCAGTCCTCTAGCGTTCTTTACGTTCTTCCTGGTGAAGAAAGCATACGAGGTACCAGTGGAATGCTTACGACCCGTTCGTCCAATACGATGGATGTAGTCTTCGGATGACTGCGGGTAATCAAAATTGATAACAAACTTAATTCCCTCGACGTCAAGCCCGCGGGCAGCAACGTCTGTGGCCACCAGTATGTTTGTGCGTCCATGTCTGAACTCACCGAGTACATTGTCTCGCTCCGACTGGGATTTATCACCATGGATAGCGCCACAACGCACTCCGAAACCCCCAATGTACCTATAGAGCTCGTCGACCTTCTTCTTTGTTGCCACAAAGATTATAATCTTACCGGGATCATTTGCCGTGTCGTAGATGTTCGAAAGGAGCTGCTTCAACTTGGTACCCTTTTCTGATTCCTGGCAAATCTCTACGTATTGCCGGATATTGTGATTCGCAGACAGCTCCAGCGAACCAATATTGATTTGAATATAATCACTAAGGAAATCTTCAGCCAACTGACGTACCTCTCTGGGCCATGTGGCGCTCCACATGAGAATCTGTCGGTCCGGTCGAATTTGACTCATAATTTTTCTAATTTGCGGCTCGAAACCCATGTCCAGCATACGGTCAGCCTCATCCAAAACAAGGTATGTGCAACGCTGTAAATTCGTTGTACCGCCCAATAGAAAGTCTATAAGGCGGCCTGGCGTAGCAATGACAATCTCAACGCCACGCTCGAGATCGTACGCCTGCTTCGGTTTCGGAGCACCACCAAAGATGCAAGTATTCCTAACATATGCAGAGGAGCCAAATTCATTGGCCACTGTTTGTATTTGTTGAGCCAGCTCGCGAGTGGGTGCCAGGACAAGAGCAATGGGACCATCGCCACGTTGTAGCGGCGGCTGAGCGTTGATATGAACAATTGCAGGCAGAATAAAGGCTAAGGTCTTGCCGGAACCGGTTTTTGCAATGCCAACCATGTTGAAACCGCTCATTGCTATTGGCCATCCCTGCGCTTGGATGGGTGTAGGCTCCTGGTAATGCTGACGACGAACCTCGTTCATGCAATAATCGGGGAAGCAGGCTTCATCGAAGAATTGAATTGGATTTGGAGCAGGTCCTTTGACGGTTATTTCGTTTTCAGCACGATATTTCTCCACTTCGTGGATGGGTCTGCTGCTAGTTTTTGGATGCTCCTTGTAGAGGTTCTTCTGGAAAGGTGGCAACTCTACGGTGGTCCAATCAATTGGGTCAAGATCTGGAAATAAAATAAAGGAGTGGAATTAGAAGAAAAAAAAAATTAAGCTGAAGAAAGTTAGCAATGTTAGGAAAGGGGATAAACTCAAATTATTTTTGGAGCAAGACGGCCACAAGCAGAACCAAAAGGAATCGAAAGCCCCATTGCCGACACACAAGATACCGCAGGTCACTTGGCTTTTCTCTTTGAGGAGATTTCTACGGACGAAAGAGAAATCCATCAGTCCGTAAACAAAAACCTCAGTATATCGTTCAAGTAGGAAAGAAAACTCTCCACATCGAAGTGAGAAGAAGAAGTAGAATAAACGAAACGACAAACCAAGGCAGGCGTACTTGCCGCCTCAGAACTAAAATGGCACACACTAAGAAATTTGAGAAAACGGTCACGTAACATAAGATTTATGTAAGAGAAACTAACAAGTCAACCTATTGTCATAATAGATCTAAAAGACTACGCCGAGGCTTTAAGTAGTTGCGATCATACAAAAAATGGATGAAAATAGTCAGAAAGGAAGCTGGTTTACAGCTGTTGTGTCAAAACGGAATTGAACTTTCAGAACAAAATGTGGTTTCAAAACCTTATTGCATTCCGAATGCAGTGAGGATATAGTGACACTGCATTGAGATGCATTGTGGCTGAAGTGCGGATACCTAGGTTTGAACACGTCTGGTTTGTAATTTGAAATGAGACATATAGACCTTGGTTGCGTAGGTTTGTGTTGAGCGGACGCGGGCAATCAATGTACCCATGTACTGATAAAGAGTATGTTGTTAAGTTGTAGTAGTCAACCCAAGAAAGACCGCGTGAGCAAAGCGGATGAATCTTGGATTCGATTCTTTAGATATGGACTTCGTAAAAAGCAATTATAATTGGATATCATACCTACTCGATGCTGGCATACGTTACAAAGGTAATGTAAAGGGACTTACGGGAGGTAAGGATTGGAGAATTCATTAGTCCAGCGTGCTTATCATGTTATCAATATGAGAACTTAAGTAGGGTTCACTATCATAAATGACGCCCAAGTCAGAGGCTGCAGTGACTGAGGGTATAAGCTAGTCGCGAATGAAATATTGTCTGGAAGGAGCTGAGAAGCGCTTACGGGAATCATTAGTACAGTTTGTTGGCATTGAACTCCACTCCCACGAGCTTGCTATAGTAGGATCAGACACTGAAGATCCTTCCTCAGAAAAAGTACTCAAAAATGACGACTAGCATCAGGAAAATATATTATATCTGCAAAATTAGAAGAAGTAAACCAAAATGCCACAAGGAAAATCTTGAAATACATGAATACATCCCGAACTATTAACTTGATTTGGACCAGACTCTACTCCCGAAACTGAGTTCAGTCGGCCCAGTTTGGACACGACTCGCGTGTACATAATCGTAAAGCTAAATCGAACCGCAAATTTAAACACGGCACCCGCCCAATTATAGAAGACAACTTGAGATGTCTGCTTTAACTTAAAACAACCTGAATTCAACCAAACAGATTGGCTGGCAGACGAATTACCAACCATAATTTGACGGTATAAATGTGTGTTTGTAAACTGTGTATCGCCCAATTATTATGAGTCATAATTCGGGACGGAAGATTGTCTAAAAGAAATGCTGATTGTATGAATTCGAGTAGATTTGAATTAAGTTTCAAAATAAGGGTGAATGTCACAACTCAAAACAACTCTAAATATGATTGACCATCTAGTTCACTATCAGCTGGCAGAATATTTAATTTTTTTTATGACAGACAACCGAATGTTATTAAAAATATAGTTCAATTGTTGGATTAGTTGGGTGGGAAGAGTTAAGTTGACTTGAAGACAATTAAACTACCTGCGTTGAGCTATCTACTTCTCGGCTCATTGGGATGGCAAAGCCCTCAGAGAAAAACCGACTTAATGGTTTACCGACACGACTCGACACCTCTCAGAGTCATTGGTGGTGAAACATCTGTGTTTCACAGACATGCGGGATACGCTAATTAATCGCAACCTTATCTCGTGACAAAGCAAATGGCTTCCGAATGTTGATAGTTATCACAAATTCTAGAACATACAAGTGTTATATGTTTGGAAATCTCCGAAAGTATGGAACTTACATGGCACGAATAGAAGCCAAGATAAGAGTTGTGAATGAGAACAGCTAAAGCTGTTCTAACCAACAAATTGTTTGCACCAAACCTGGAATGTGGCTAAGCAGCCGCCTTTCTCTCTCAAGTTAACCCCAAATCAATGTTTTTGTTTACAGATTAAAGATAAATTCAATGCCAAGTGAAAGTACATCCCAATTACTGATTTACCGAGTACATAATTTATTTTACTCACCAGTGCGCCGGCTTGATTTTCCTCTGCTGTCCCTGTCGCCGCGACCGCCGAACTTTTCCACACGCCCCGAGCGAACTCCGCGCCTGTCGCCACCAAAGCCGCCTCCACCGCCACCGCTCCTATTGAAACCCCGGCTACCGCCACGATCTCGTCCACGGTCATCGCCGCGATCCCTGAAACCACCTCCGCCACCGCCACCGCGACCACCTCCACCACCACCACCAAAATCACCATTTCTTCGCTCACCATCGCGTCCGCCACCGCCACCACCACCACTGCCGCCACCTCTGGGCCCATTACTAGGACCGCCACGATTCATGTTCCTCTGCGGAGGCATCTATCAATTTCCTTACGAGGCTCTTCCCAACACCCGACGCTTGTTACTTCAAATAAAACCAGAAAACCTACAAACAAAACCAACAAATAATTATTCATTTATAAAAAACATTAATCGCTTAATATATTTACAACAATTTTAACAATATTTGCTAATTATCCTTAATAGAAATTTTGATTTTTCCCTCAGTGAAGATTAATTGCTGAAATACTCATATGAAAACACAGAAAAAGCCATTTTGGCATTTTTTGGTGTGCGTTCAGAAAGTGAAGTGAGCCCTGTCAAAATATTTTCCCCCGGCTGCTTGATAATAAAAAAAAATCCCACACGCTTCTATCGTTTTTTTATGGGATAAAGTAGAAAACACGAGGAAAGTAGATTTGGAAGATTCACAAACAAAAAATATCCATTCGAAATGGTTAGACGAATAGCTCAGCCATACACATTCTTGACAAATTGTCGATAGAAGGAAATCCTATGAAAATCTATGCTGGCAGTTCCATTGGGCACAGGTACACAATCGGCTAGCACGGCAGAGTTTGCAAGATTCTTCCACCACTTTGTGTTGTAAATCTCGTGTAATATAAAGTGAAATCAAGACTTAATAACACAGGTAATATTACCAGACTACCTCGTGTGAAATTCCTTATAAATTCAATTGATGTTTTCTAGTGTCGTATTCTCACGTAGACAGGTACAGGGAGTCAAATATGTCCGTCAACGAATTGAATGGTTCGGAGCTGGGTACAAAAGAATACTGGGAAAATAGTTACAAGAGGGAAATTCGAAATTACAAAAATCATGGGGACGTCGGCGAGATTTGGTTTGATGAAGACTCGCAGATACGTATAATTAACTGGATAATGAAACGAGATGAAATTGCCGTTGATGCGAGGATGATTGATTTGGGTAAAAAATTTAGTTAACCAATTTGCATATTAATTTGAGCGATAGTTCCCTTCTGTTAGTTATACCAGTTCTTAAAGCGAAACAGATTTACTTTTGAATATGTTCAAATTGTAGCCGTTTCTGCAATACATATATAAAAGCAGAAGTACCAATGCCTTATGAAGAAAGCGATGTGACGAGCGTAACTGATTCAATGATGTAACTTAACATGCTGGAAGCAGCAAATACAGGCGACAGTAGGACACTATAGAATCATTATGTTGCGGGGTCAGGGTTCCAAACAACACCCAGTGAAAAGCCTGCTGCTTTGGGATGAGTATCAGCTCAAAAGCAAATCATTAATGCAAGGAATTCTCGAGTACACACCGGTCCTCTTAATACTTACTTAAGTAGCCTTACAGTCCGGGGTGGACCTGGACCTCAACCAAGAAACCTCTGCCGCCAGTCCGGTTACCAGCCAGTTACGCACGCCAAGTTAGTTGAGGTTCCACTCCACTTGTTTGCGCCACCTGCTGAGGTCGCCCTCTACCGCATCATCCATCCGGGTGGATTCGCGTTCGCCTTTATCAATAAACTTGATGAGGAAAATCCTACTCTTTCATTGCCAAGCACTTCCACTTCAAAGACACCAGAGTCACTCGATAGAATTACTGCTCGCAGTGGTTAGTGTGTCGGACCACTGCACATGAGGCTCCATGCTCGAATCCCAGAAAACGCCAATAAGTTTTTTTACGGTCCCACCTTTCGCGAACGTCTCAAACATCCGAGAGTATTTGTTGTCCGAGAAAGCTTCTCAAAAACAAGAAATGCCCTTCGGATACGCCGCAAAACTGTAAGAGCCCTCCATTTGTGCGAAAAATATAACGCACACTTCTGTGGCCACACCGTAAAACACCGTAAAAGTCAAGTTAAGACAAAATTGAGTTAAAGATGCCAGAAGATGCTCTACTACTCGAAGTTTATGCTAACAAATTTGTACCTTATTACCTATTATCGTATAAGCAAAAAGAACAACAACAAAATCCAAACTCTGATTATGTCTTAAATGTACCTTTTGCATAACAAACTCAACATGAACCGGAAATAGTTCGTGCTTTATCAAAGCAGGTGTTCCTTTCTTTCCATTGTTGTGTTGTGTTGAAATGTGTTCCACATCTGTCGCTGTTGAACCGAAGGCAAGAGAACTTTCGCTTAAATATCAACATCGTCCCACCTCACCTTCATTATCCCAATTTCAATGCTTGCTTCCACTCCTAGGCTGTGGCAATGGTATGCTACTAATAGAACTAGCTCGTGAAGGCTACACGGATCTTCTTGGAGTCGATTACTCGCCAAAAGCAGTTGAATTGGCATCAAATATCGCTAAAGATCAAGACCTAAACATCAAATACAAAGTTGCAGACTTGCTGAATATAGAGGAATCAAAAAAATTGGGAAAATTTGAAGTTGTACACGATAAAGGTATAGTATGTGTACAAGACTTTCTTTACTTTAACGATGTTTCCCTAATAGGAACCTATGATGCCATAAGTTTAAATCCGGAAAATCCTAAAGAAAAGCGAGAGCTATACATGGAATGCGTAAGAAATATGTTAAACGAAAGTAGTTACTTTGTGATTACATCATGTAATTGGACAGAAGAGGAATTGCTAGTAAGTTTCGAGGCGAACTTTGAAAAGTTTTGTACAATACCAACACCAACATTCAAGTTCGGAGGTACAGTTGGAAGTGTTGTCACATCAGTTGTGTTCAAAAAGAAAGAGTAGTTTCATTTTAACAAATTTTATAAAAATACAAATATGGAAGATAAAGACGTTTTATTAATTGTACTTATTTCTTAGCATATTAGTGGTCAAACTGGTGTACTGAGTTTCTCTTGAGCACCACAACGAAACCCCTAGTTTGATGAGGAATGCTGGCAAGCACATACAGCAAAACAATAGGCGTTTTGCATAGAAGGGCTAGAGCTGCACGCGAGCTCTATGCCCTTAGGAGAAAAGAGGGACATCGTCTTTTCAGAAAGAAGAAAAAGGAACATAAGAAGCGCTCGATCGAGGAGATTGAGAGACTTTATTACAGGAATGATGTTCGAAAATGTAACCAAAAGTTAAAAAGAACAGAAGTCTGCAGGGACGAAAATGGTAATATAGTGTAGAATTGCAGTCGGTGCTGTGTATATGGAAAGAACACTTTTACAAACTACTAAACGGCGGCGATGACCAATATTCCGCTGCCAGACAGAATGAGGCATGAATAAGCGGTGAGGTGGGGGGTTATGATCCCTTGTTTTAGGATCACAACCTCGCCGAAATAGGAAGAAGAAGAAAACAGAATGAGCCATTCAACAATGGCGATGATAGTCAAGATTCCCGCCAATCCGATCAGAATGAAGTGAGAATAGCGATATCTAAACTTAAATCCAACAAAGCTGCTGGAGCCGAAGGCCTTGCCGCCGAACTTCTCAGGGTGGGAGGAGATAAGTTACTAAGGAGGATGCACCAGCTCATCAATTTTTCGATGGTCGGTCGAAAGTATGCCCGATGAATGGAACCTCAGCATCGTTTGCCCGATCCTGAAGAAATGCGACCCTCTGAACTGCACCAACTACAGAGGTATAAGTCTCCACACCACTCCACACCGCATATAAGATCCTGTCTGCCGTATTATGTGAACGCCTAAAACTGATCGTCAACAACCTGATAGGTCCTTATCAGTGCGATTTCAGGGCGGGAAAGTCCACTATTGACAAATATTCACACTACGGCAGATCTTGGAAAAAAAAACTCATGAATATAAAATCGATACGCATCATTTTCTTCTCCTCCGCGCCGTGGCGTAAGTGGTTAGTGTGTCGGATCCCTACACATGAGGTTCCAAGTTCGAGTCCCAGAAAACACCAAAAAGTTTTTTCATGGTCCCACCTCTCGCGAGCGTCTGACAAACATCCGAGAGTATTGTTGTCTCGAAAAAGCTTCTCAAATTGCCCTTCGGATACGGCACTAAACTGTAGGTCCCTTTCATTCGTGTGAAAAATATAGCGCACACAGCATGAGTGGTTGCGAGAAGCTACGCCCTGGCACTTTTAAAGAGCTGTTGCGCCAAATATTTATTTATTTATCATCGATTTCAAAGTTGCCTATGATATCGTGTAAAGAGACGAGTTATACAGAGCCATGTCTATTCTCGGCATCCCTGCCAAGCTTGATTGTTTATGCAGGATGACGATGGAGAAATCTCGCTGCTCCATAAAAGTCGGAAGAAACACCACCGAACTGTTCGATGTCAGGAAATGTCTTAGTAACGCGCTATCATGCGATCTTTAACAGAATACTTGAAAGAATTGTACGAAACTCACAAGCCAACACTGGAGGTACAATCTTTTACAAGTCTGTAGAACTACTCGCTTACGCCGATGAACTCAGTGTGACGTTTGCGAGTACTGAGATCGAGGCAGCGAAGATGAGTTTAGCGGTCAATGAAAGCAAAACAGAATATATGCTGTCTACAAAAAAACACACCCAACATCGGCGTCTTGGACAGAACGCCACAATAGACAGATATAATTTTGGAGTAGTTAAGGACGTTGTCTACCTAGGCTCTATGGTGAGCGCTGCAAATGACACCAGTGGGGAGATCAAACGAAGAGGAAATACTCTTGCCAATCGGTGTTTTTATGGGCTAAGAAGGCAATTAAGTAACAAAGCCCTATATCGAACTACTAAGGTAACTCTGTATAAGACACATGCCAGTCCTGCCGTATGGGGCAAAGGCATGGACTTTTTCAAAATCGGGTGAGGATGCTCTCGGTTACTTTGAGAAAAGTTCTTCGAGTTATTTATGGTCCAGTCTGCATAGACGGCGAGTGGAGAAGGTACAATACCGAATTATACGGCCTATACAAGCACATCGACTTAACGAGAAGAGTTCACATACAGCGACGAAGATGGCTGGGTCATGTAGAGCGGATGGAGCCCAACGTTCCAGCCCGAAAAGTCTTCGAATCCACCCCGGATGGACGGCGCAGTAAAGAACGACCTCACGGTAGGTGGTGTAAATAAGTGGAGAGGGACCTCAACCAACTTGGCGTGCGCAATTGGAGGCAGCTGGCTTGTAAACGGGCTGGTTTGTTGATTGGGTCCCAGGTCCATCTCAAACTGTAGCCCCACTTAGGTGAATAAGTAAGTGGTCAAAAATTTTACACTACATCATCTTCTTTCGGGATATTTTCTGTAATGATATACAGCATCCATAACGTGAAAATAGAATCCATAAAAGCAGCACTAGTAGTGATAATCAATTGGAAACTCAGAGAACACAGGTTTGCAAGGGAAAATGAAACTGCACAATGAGAATTTATTTTACTCTACAATGGCCTTTTCATCAACAAAATTCAGACGATTTTCAAAGGCAACTTAACGTGATAGTGATGATCGCTGCTAAGCATCTGCCTACTATCGACAATTTTAAGTCCGGTTTAGTAAAATTATCCTACTGGATATAGATAAGCAGTTTTGGACTAAAATTTTTTTTCACTAGAAGGAAAGAAATAAACAAGTTCGATCTATCAATACTCAGCGGAATTCATGTAATGATCTCTTTAGAAGCTCGCAACTATGTTTGATTCCAAACCTTGGAAACAAAGGGTTGTATACGGCGATCCTCAGACTCGTCCTTGGTTCAATATACTGTGGAACGCAGCATAGAATCTGTACTCTTGACAAAGTAAAGTAAAAGTAAAAAAAATTAGCATAGAAATCAATACCACAGGCAGGGTAAGAACCGATTTTAAGTCTTCTCCCTTGAGATGGGTACGTCTCTGTGTAGTCGTATGTAATGTAGTTGCAATTTGGTGTTAAGACTAATTGTATTGCTTCGGTATACTTTGGAACGCAGACTTCGCTTTTACAATTCTACTTGAAAGATCCTGTTCGGTTCCACCATCGGCTGAGACAACACTTTTAATATATTGGAAACTCTGTTCTCTCAACCGTATGTCCAGCAATTCATTTTTGTTTTTACCGTCATTAATTCTCAGCCCCACGACATCTACTTCTCTCCACAGAGAGAAATGTTGTCATTTGGTGAAGATCCATAATTGTATGAGAGTAGGCATACATCGTCAGCGTAGTCAATGTGTTTGAGTTGGGTTGTAAGATTCCATCGCATTCCCGTCATCAAAGCAGTACAAACGAAATCGCTAATCACCAATAAAAACAGTATTGACAAGAAAATGCAGCATTTCACTTACCTGCTCCAGTTTGGATCTTGAATACTTGAGACAACCTTCCCCTATGCAGAGGAGCCCTAAGAGACGATACACAATCAATAAACGTTCTACTTCAATACAAGTATATTTAGCTCAAAATCTTATATTAACGTAATGCAACCAAACTCTCGATTCTGTTACTAACGTCTAAAATAAAAAATAATAATCTTTCTTCAATAGAATAGTTATACTTTCAAGTATGTTAAATAAATATTTTAGATCATTCAGTTGCAATGTGAATTACTGGAGAAAAATATAAGGAATACCGATTACTACAACGAGTAACTTTTATGTTTGGGTGTTAGCATTCTCTCTGAGATCAATTAAACCCACCGCTACCTCCACTTCCTCCATAGCCTGAGTTCATTCCACGGTCACCTTGAAAGTGTTCATTGTATCTACCGTTCATGTTGTTTCCACCGTTAAAACCGCGGTTGAATGAATCGCCGCCGCCAAAGCCTCCCTGATTATTGCCACCATGGCTACCATGATTACCTCTGTCATTAAAGGAATTGTCACCTCTTCGACTAAAGATGTCATCAGACCTTCTGTTGTAACCGGCTTCTTCTCTGTAGCCAATAGCATTACCCCCGGAACCTCCATCACCTCGGTTACCATGGCCACTTTCACCTCTGTTACCGAAACCACCTTCGCCTCGGCTGCCAAATCCGCCTTCGTCTGTATTTCGAAATCCTCCATCACCTCTACCGCCGAAACCACCATCATCTCGGATTGCTAGACCGATGTCACCTCTGGCCCCAAAACCAGCGCCGTCGTCTCTGTTGCCGAAGCCACCTTCGTGTTTGAGGCCAAAGCCGCCGTCATCTCTGTTACCAAATCCACGTTCGCGTTTGATGTCAAAGCCTCTGTTATCTCTCATACCAAGAGCACCGTCGCCTCTACCGCGAAACTCATCACCACCTCTTTCACCAAAGCCACCAGCATCATTGTCTCTTCTGCTAAACCTGTCACCATCTCGAATACCAAAGCCACGATCATTGTCTCGGTTACCACCGAAACCGTCGCGACTTCCGCTGTTATAGTCGCTGCCGTTTCTACTGCCGAAACCGTCATCACCTCGAGCTCCTCTGCCACTAAGAGGTACGCCTCCTCCTCCAAAGCCACGGGCATTATCATCTCCTCCGTCATCAAAGCCTGCTCGGCTATTGAAACCGTCCCCACCTCCCCCATTGCCGAAACCGTTTCCACCTCCTCGAGCGTTAAATCCACTGTTGCTTAAGCTACTGCCAAAGCCGGCTCCTCCGCCTGTATTAAGACCGGAATCAACTCCGCTGCCAAAGCCACCACCTCTGTTGTCCGCTCCTTCATTACCAAAGCCTGCTCCACCTCCTGCACTGAGTCCAAAGCCAGAGCCACCTCCCCTACTGCCAAAGCCGCTTCCTCCGCCGGCACTGAGGCCGGCACCGTGACCAAAACCATTACCACCGCCGCCTTTTAGGCCTTCACCACTGAAACCAGCTCCACTGCCGACAGAGAGACCACCACCTCCTCCACTCTTATCAAAGCTGCGACCACCACCTACATTGAGACCGCTGCCGAAGTCGTTACCGTCCACACTACTACCAAAGCCGGCACCACCGCCTGCCTTGAGACCGATTCTCCCAACACCGCCCCCATCGCTGCCAAAACCTTTACCTCCTCCCCTGCTGCCAAATCCATCATTGCTAGACTCGCCCAATTTTCTCGGTCCTCCGGGACGACGATCAGACTTTAACTCGCGGCCACCAGCTCCGAAACCTATATCACTCTCGCGAGCTCGTCCACGAACACCTAGATTCATGTTCTTGGACCCCTTACCGCCTTCCTCACTTCGCGCCAACTGTTCCAGCCTCGGATTAATGCTCTGATTAGCCTCTCGCAGAACATCAATCAACCCCATGGCATTCTTTGCATTCTTCGTCGTAAAAAACGTATACGAGGTGCCAGTGGCATGCTTACGACCCGTTCGCCCAATGCGATGGATATAATCCTCCGGCGACTGGGGGAAATCAAAATTGATTACATACTTGATGCCATCAACGTCTAGACCACGAGCAGCCACATCCGTCGCCACCAATATGTTCGTCCGGCCCTGCCTGAAGTCGTTCAGCACCCTATCCCGGTCCGCTTGAGACTTATCACCATGGATAGCACCACAACGCACCGCGAAGCTGGCAATGAACCTGCAAACCTTGTCGACCCTCTTCTTAGTCGCAACAAAGACGATAATCTTTCCAGGATTCGCCCCATTATCGTAGATCTTCGATAGCAGATCTTTCAGCTTCGGATCCTTCTCTACCTCCTGGCATATCTCAATATGCTGCTCAATATTATGGTTCGCCGAAAGCTCCAATGACCCTATATTGGTTTGGATGTAATCGCCAAGGAAATCTTCGGCCAACTGACGTACCTCTTTTGGCCACGTAGCACTCCACATGAGAATCTGGCGATCTGGTCGAATTTGGCTGAGAATCCGTCTAATCTGTGGCTCGAAACCCATGTCCAGCATGCGATCGGCTTCGTCCAACACTAGATAAGTGCAGCGGCGTAAATTCGTGACACCTTCCAGAAGGAAATCGATCAAACGTCCCGGAGTGGCGATCACAATCTCAACCCCACGCCTTAGATCTTCAGCTTGCTTCGGCTTAGGAGCACCGCCAAACACACAAGTATTCCTCACCGAAGCTGAAGAGCCAAACTCATCGGCCACCGTTTGGATTTGCTGCGCCAACTCGCGAGTTGGAGCCAAGACCAGTGCGATGGGGCCATCACCTCGTGCCAATGGCGGCTGGGCGTTGATATGCACCACAGCAGGCAAAATGAAGGCTAAAGTTTTCCCGGAACCCGTCTTTGCTATGCCAACCATGTTGAAGCCACTCATTGCGATTGGCCAGCCCTGCGCCTGAATGGGGGTGGGTTCCTTGTAATTCTGGCGGCGAATCTCCTGCATGCAGTAGTCGGGAAAGCACGCCTCGTCAAAGTACAGAATGGGATTCGGTGCATTTCCCTTCACAGTGATTTGATTTTGAGCGCGATACTCCTCCACTTCAGCCGAAGACCGACCGGCAGTCTTCACATGCTCCTGGTACAGATTCTTCTCAAAGGGCAGCAACTCTTCTAATGACCAATCAATTGGCTTAAGAACTGCAACAGAGGGTAAGTAATTCAATTAGGAAGAGTATTGTCCAGTTCCTCCACTGAAGCAACAATAACACCTCGAGTGACCACTTCTCATTTAAAAAGGGTTACTCTTAGATGTTTCCCTTGAAACAGTTCCACATACCTGAACGACCGCCTCCCTTGCCCGCCTTTCGGTCCTTTCGCTCCTTTCTCTTTATCATTCGAGAGGCGACACCATCTCGGCCTTTATTTCCGCGATTTTTCTTCGGCTTGCCCATTTTACACAAATATTAGCGAAGGGACTCCTTGTAAATTCGGGTTGGCTTTGTTTTTATAGAAGAGACAGTGAAACTGCAAAGAAACTATACAAATAAAGGTGTTTCTATAGAAAACAATGATCATTGATTGTGGTTACTATTGTTTTTGGAGGATTTTCGGGGTACTTCCTGCAGAAAATTAGTTTTTCCGCGTACAAAAATAATTGGAAGAAAATCTATCACAAAAACACACACTAACCGAATACTACCATTTTGGCATTTTTTAGTACGTGTTCGGAAAATGGTGGTTTAATAGATATTTCCCCCGGCTAAAATATCCCTTGTTATTACGTAAAAATTCCCCATTAGAAGATTTGCTGCGATAATTAAGTAGGTGCCCAATTACCTGCCACATCCTAGGATCCGTAAATCCTGGTACAACATTTGGAGAGAATTCTCCATCAACAACAAATAACAGTTTGATATGGTTTTTGGATCAACGATGTAAAGGAGCTCATTAGTCGAAAGAATGGTACTGATTCGCTCAGATCATATCTACTCTAATCTAATGATCTAATGGTTCCGATTCGATTCTTTCATAGCGTAATGTTTTTCCTAGGGCTCGTAATAATTAAACCATCTTCTGTGTATTTAAACTGTTTATTTACAAACAGCTACTAAATTTGCTTTCGTTGTACTTCAAAATTACCAAATCTCTTTATTTTTTTTAATATCTACTTAAACTGCCTTTACAAGTTCACTTTTAATCAAAATACCGTTTACTGGCTGAACACAATGCATGCCGCGGCCGCGCCGCGGTAGCGTAGTACGTAGAGCTGTCAAATGGTGTGGCGCTGCACTCACAAAATTCGCCCTCAATGGTGTAGCGCGTAGTAATGTGAAATAATGCCAGCTGATTAAAATTGTGTTTTTCTTTTTGAGTGTTATTGAGATTTGATTATTTTTGTGAGATTATTGTGCTATAATAATACAATAAAAATAATAAGAAATAAATAAATTTATTTTCCTTTCACTAGCAAAATAAATTTTTCCACGGCGTGCTCTTCCATTTTGACTGTAACGAATATTTCAAATTTATTGCGCTACTGCTGAACTCAGTTCAAGAATCCACCACGAAAACATCGTATAGAAAGCCAAAACAGTCTTCAACAGTCGCCAATTTCTCTATCTGTCACTTGTGGCGCTGCACAAGTTAAAAGTAAACCAACTTCGTACTACACCACTGCTACCGCCACGCCGCAGCTACCTCATTGTGGGCGCTCTAGTGAGTTCCCATATATTTTAACTCTATGATAGGTCGTACTACGCTACCGCGGCGCGGCCGCGGCATGCATTGTGTTCAGCCAGTTATTCTCAAGAATAATTTCAAATAATTAACTCTCACAGTAATCGCACAAGCGCGATTGTGATTAACACACAAGTGCACTAGTGATTAACAAATCTGTTAATCGTTATTTTCCATTCTATCGATCTTGTTCCATCTACTGTTGATTGGTGTATTTATACCAAATACAAGAACCTCTAGAATATTTCCAAACATGCTTGAAATCTCTATTCGGAGACGCTAGATGTCTCTAGGAGTGAATTGTGGAATGTGAAACAAACTACTGCTGTGCATGATGACAATGGTGACAGATAACCGATTGACAGTGGTGCTGCGACCAATGTCCATTCGAAGTGCAGTAATGTTGTGTGGCTTGAAAATAGAAGTAAATATCTTAACTATATCTATGTTTGGTATTACACGATGACTCTTGGGTCATGAGTCTTTTGAAACCATGCAAGTGCAAAAGAGAAAACAGATGAGATAGAAAAACAGCAACCCGGAGAGTCGTGGATAGAATGTCGTTGCTTCTATTTGACGTTTCTCCTTTTTCTTGCTCGTTATTTTTGTATTTTACTTCATTTCTTTTCATTGCCTATAGAGCGTAGTCGCGGAAACTACAGAATAAATTGAATTACATGTCTCCAAAATATCTTTATACATGTTTAACAACTCAAGAATTATTTCTCTATACATAATGTTGTCAGTATTCACACATTTCATAGCCAAATGTTAAAAACATTTGTTTAGAGAGCTCTAAATAATTCACAACGAAAGAAAAAAATATAAGGTAGTTGTCAATTTAGAGGCATGGAAAAGAGTTAAAGTGTCATAGCGCGAGCCACCCAGAATGAAAGTTCAAAATAGAATGGAGCAAAGAGTCATGACTCAAAAGTCATCGTGTAATAGCAGACTTAATATCTTTAGAAATATAATTTAACTGGATTTGAAATGGAATGGTCGTGGTCGTGGTTTTCTTAAAGTATTCCAATTTATCCATTAGAATTCAAGCATTCTCATTATTTAATATAAAAAACCTTTTTAAACCGCACAACAGAAATATCAAATGGATTACTCCTTAATCTTAGCTTCAGCAGAAGTGTTCGGTGTTTTTGTCTGTACCAAAATGGAATTTGTCAATAAGTTGACGTTCACTTATTTTCCTAGAAATATTTATTACATTCGTCTCCTTTTGCAATCGTTTTGTCGATGAATTATTTGACGGATACCGATTTTTACGGGAAACTTGATACTTTATTAAAATGTACCAAAAGTAGCAATTCAAATAAAATTTTACACGGACTTTCAATTTGAGTTTTACTGCGAAGAAAACATAGCCAATTGGTGTCTGACATTAAATCCGAAATAAATATGTCTCGTGGAGACTTGGTGTTAGTACAGACTCCGCTAGTGAAAAGTATGCTTGTACACTCTCTACTTTTCGGCTGTTTTCGCATCTTTGCTCCCCAAACTTTGGAAATGGGAGATATTCGCTCGATTTTTCTTTGTTGATATACTTCTATTTAAGTTAAAAAACTTTCTCGAAAGTTAAGATTCATCTAAAAATAAACACGCGAGTGAATTGTGGAACTCCGAAAAACAACAACAAAAATACTTAAACCTTATTTGCATAATACAAATGTATCACCAAAAGAAACAAATCTTATCGAGTTGAGCGATACGTATCTTTTTATTTACACCCATTATATGAGAACCAATCTAACGAGGAAATAATACCTATTCCTCTATCAGTGCAACAGAAATTAAATTCTGTTATATTGCTAACTTTGCAACGCCTGACTGCTTTGAAGGGACATTTCGTTTTGCAAATTTAGAGGTCGCGCTTATGACAGATATTGTCGTAGTTTGTATAAAGTCCATAAACGCACGAGACATTGAGCATATTGTTCCCATGAGAAAGCTTTTTAAAAACAAATAAATTAACAAAATTCCCCTTCGAATACGGCAGAAAACGGAAGGTCCCGTTATTTTTTTTTTGTTGGCTGATAGCTGTCAAACGGAGATTTTCTTCCAAAACATTGTGAAAAAGTATTTTAAAATTTAGCTACTGCAATTTATGGAATTCCTTTGAATTTTCGAAAAAATTTGGATGGTTGAAACAAATATTTACTTTCAAATTTATTAATTTTTAATAAGCTTTACGAAGATGCATTTAAATATGTTTTGGATAAAATTAAGCAACTTATATGTACATATATACTTATATGAACATATACCTCTAACATCAAGGGCTAATTCAATTCCGCCCAAGAAGTTAGCTGCTTGTGTCCGCTATTCCGCAGCAAGTTGACAGCAATGCACAAAACAATATTCAGCAAAGGTATGAAATTCACCAGAACAAAAAACTGTGATGTGTATATTTTCCCCTTTAGTATACCAAAAAAATATTACAATTTGCAGTTGTTCTTACTCGTAAAATTAATATTTTTACAGCTTACGATTTCAGTTTCGGAAACAAAAACACAACCAAATTGTTCAATTCCGATTGTTTGTCAGCACACCCTCGAAATGAGAAAATGTGGAATTGATCACACAGAATATGAAAATAGTACGAATTCATATTCCAACGAAATTCATCATAGGGGTGATAGTAGCGATTCGCAATATCAAAGAACTCATTCGACACAGCCCACATCCGTCCACACGTACCTACCTCGCATAAAACATTTGTGAAAATTCCCTGTATTCCCATTCAAAAGCGAAAATTTCCTCTCTCAAAATCCCCGTCATCGCTCTGTTGTCACGTTCAGCTACCACTTTTCACAAAACTATCCGAAAACGATTTCTCTGATTCACACCTCATGCCGTCGTCATTGTCACACACTCTTCCCACTGACAATTTCCTACCAAAAAACCCACTTTTTTATTCAGTATTTACGAACAAAACCCCTCCACCCCGTGTTAGAAAAAGACTACACCATACCACATCGCTTCTATTTCGTCATCACACCGCATCGACCAAGATTCACACGCACGCGACAAAAAGAGCCGACACCACCCATCTCCATCAACCGCACCAACCGTATAGTCAGCCAGCTAGTGCGGATATTTCAGTTTCTCATTTATTTTTTTAATTTTACGGAGTAATAATCATTTGCCCAGAAGTCAAGTCGCGTGTGAATTTCCACATTGAAAATTTTAAACACAAAAATCATCTTAATAACGACGTCTGCTGGACTGGATTTATTCCTAATATACATTGAAATCAATTGAAATTGGAAGGAACACCAACAACAAAAAAAGAAATAGAAAATGAGTGCTACCACGGCAGCCGCTGCTCCAGCAAACCCTCCGCAACCAATATTCCGCAAGGGAATAGTCAAGCAGGTAATTTTTTCAAAGAAAATTTCCATATTTAACTGCAATCGATATGAAATTTAATAAATTTTCATTCAATTTTCATTGAAAATGCATAGTTTCGTTGAAATTTTATGTGAAAGTTTCGTAAAGATGGGCGCTGGTGTGCCGAAGAAGAAAAACTTACACGAAGCTGCCAAGTTGGCAGATTCACCATAACCTACAAAAAGATAATTTTTTTTTCTTCTTTTCGTCTATGGCACACCACTCCTCGTTTTCTTGTAAAATCATGAATTAAACTCGTTGAATTTTTGGAAAATATAATATTTTCCAGTACATTCGGGGTTGAATTGCAATTTTTAGCGTGGCATATGGTCGGTAGATGGACCTCACCCGGCTAGCACAGTGTGTTCTATGTTCTCAAATATCCCCGCACTACTTCAATTATTTATAGAAATCATCATTAAAAAGACGACCGACGGGCAAAGAGAAAGAAAGGAGAAAAAAAAAGTCGGAACAAGTGGCGAGTCTCCTCATTTGTGTGTTTTTTATTAATCAAAATTGAATGTAATTCCTGTGTGCCACGCCGCAGCGGTTGTTAAAACGTTTTCGAGTCTTTTCTCTATGTAACGTGTCAGGGTGGTGTGTGTTGATAAACTTTCTATACAACTCTCACTCTACACCGGGCCATATACTTTTGTGATAATTTAATGAATTCAGCAATAAATCCATTTGATTTCCTCTGATTACACGTTTTGCATTACATGCGATTGAACTTTGTTTCTTGAGAATAGTTGGTACACCCAAAATGGTGTGCTGAAGATGTTCCTCTTAAGAGTAGTGTGCATTTGAGCCTTTGATATTCTTGTTTTACTCCGTGGCTCCTTGTTATTATCCACAACCTGTTGGACGAGTTTTTTTTTTTTTTTTTTTGTTGCAAGAGGTACCATCCCGAATGACGACGCGCTAGTACTCTTCGGTGATACTTGTGCCACATCGTCAGTTTGCCCCGAACATAGGAGAAAGGAGACACGTGAAGGTACCAACACACAATTGTGTTTGTGCATCAATTTCTTTGTTTGAGCGGCCTTTATGCAATATTCCTTTGCATTTTTTTATGGAAACGATTCCTTGTAACAATGGCTTCGATTGTTAAGCATTTAATACTCGAATGTCACGAATTTTAGTAGAGATACTGAATTAAGTGGATTTCTTATCGATTGGGCTAAATTGGTGTGGAGAATTATAACTGCATGTGTTAACCTTTTAACAAGAAATATATTTGCCTTTGAATAATATTTGACTAGTCATTCAGCGTGGGTGAAAATATACTTAACGATTGTTTAAGCATTCGTGCAACACCACGCCACCATCACTTTGGCTGCCGGCTTTTGCTTTAATAGTGAACGACTTGAGTGGCTTATCAACATTATGTTGCTTCTATTCGTCCACAGCTGTTACAATTTTTTGCTGATTGATTACACTTGTTAGGAGAAGTGCTTCGACGTTGTGCAGTTATGAGCAATGCTGTAATTGTACATGCTATATTGGTTTAATGCAATTAAATGTGATTAATGTGCTTAGCAACTCGAAATTAACTAATACTATTAGAGTGTTAGTGAATCTTTACGGTCTAGTGAAATGGCCAAGTAGATGTAAACACTAGCGTTTAGTATAAGTAGATACAAGCATAAGTTCACTTATTTTGTACTTGTAAACAGTATTTTAGGGAGTTTCCGATGAGTGAACACAGGTGATATTAATACCCACATTATATAGGGCTGTTTTTATCTTTTTCTGCTTTGTCGAGACATGTCTTTTATAGTGTAAGACGTTTAGAAATCCTTAAAAAAGTTCTTGTCGCATTGCCACTGCCTTTCACAGTGAACGTTGTCGTGGCCATTTTATCCTTTTGGAGATATTTTACGACTTTTTCGTTTTACCTAAAGATGGTGGTCCGCACCTAGCTATTGGGCTAGGTTGGAGTTCAGACAAATGTGCTTTTTCTTTTAAAAGGGAAACTTAAGATTCAATATTCACAATATTGTATGCATTACTGAAGTGCAATTAAAATTATGCAGTTGGGTACATAGTTCTACAAAGTTTTCTTTTATATTCTCTCATATTCGCAGGAATAAATATCATCGCGTTGTATAGTATTAATCTTTAAATTCCAATATCGTTCCTAAACATTGAAGCATTACTTGAACCGGTATGTAGACGTTTATTTTTTAAAATTGGACGCCTAATTCCTTTTAAAACATCTGGACTCGTATTTGTACTCCTTGTTTACTTGGTACTGTAATGTTGAACAATATAATATACCGGTGTATATTAAAATCGCAGTCATACACTAAAATGGTCGTCTAATTTTTTATTAAGAAACTTGATCTTTTTGTATTAGATTATTGCATATGAAATGACCGTTTTTTGAAATGGAACGAACCACTTGTAAATTTTGAAAAAAAAACCTTATTTATTAAAGTATACCTACCTACGCCATTGGCTGGCTTCGATATATTTTTGTCAATGATATAATAATGCATTAATGCCTTTCTTGTAAAAACTAAGATTCCTGGAGCTAATAAAGTCTTCGAAATCATTTTTGATAGCTGTTACTCTATATGCTCTATATGTTTTTTTTCTTCGCAACAAATCGATCCAGATGCTTAAACGAATGATAATAAAATCGGTTAGTAAAAGATCCGAAAAATAAGCTGGGTAAGGTATTGTAGATTTTCGTACTGCAGGTGATGCAACTTTTGTACGGGTGCATGTGCTACGTGTGGCCTCGCGTTACTATGAACCAGTATACCCACATGCTCGGCTGCTTAATCAACAATTTCTCATGCATTTGTTGCAGTTCTACGCAGTACTTCTCTGCATTTATTGTTTTATCAGGGTTTGGGAAGGTATAATGAATAACACCTGCTGCAAACCACTAAACCGTCACCATAACCTTCTTTGGGTGAATATTTGGGTTTAGTATATGTCTTGGTGCTTCATCAGTGTCAAGCCACTGCGCAGATCTTCGGTTATAATCATAGCGGATACATTTTTTATCAAACATAACAATTCGTTTCGAGCTATTCCGTTAATTCGTATGAAATTTATACAGCCTTTTCACTTTACCAATTGCTTGTGTTGACTTACTTACTTAGGTGGCGCTACAGTTCGGGGTGAACCTGGGCCTCAACCAAGAAGCCTCTCCATTTAGCTCGGTCTTTAGCTAATTGCCTTCAGTTGCGCACTCCAAGTTGGTCGAGGTCCCCTTGAACTTGTGCGCGCCACCTACGGCGATGATTCCCTCTACTGCGTCGTCCCTCGGGATTAGATTCAAAGGCTCTGCGGGCCGGAGCGTTGGTGTCCATTCGCTCTACATGTCCTAGCCATCTCAGACGTCTAATACGCAGTTTTTTGACTAGGTCGATGTCGCTGTACAGCTCGTATAGTTCGTGAATGAATCTTCTCCTCCAAAACCCGTCAACGCAAACGGGACCGAAAATCTTACGAAGAATTTTTCTCTCGAAGCGACCAAGGATATCTTCATCCTCTTTTAATAAAGTCGTTGGGTTGCCGCCAAACTTTTTTTTTTAATTCTTTCTCGTTTTAATCGTCCATACTGATTAAAAGAAAAAAAAAACCTAAGCTTTTATGATGCCGCGTGAGGACTATCGCACACATGACAAGCTTTAACTTAGAACTGCGTATACAATTTCCAGCGCTTACGGCAATTACCGCCTTACTGCTTCCTTTCCAAATTGCAACACTGCAAGCTAAATTTATTTCAAAAGTCGTATTTCACTGAAGAATGCAAAAGACATTCATAGTATAGATTACAATTCAAGTGTATTGTATGTTAATCAAGTGATTACAATAAATTCATTCTCAATCGTTGTCTGGTACATATGACGATGCCATCACGTCAACTAGTATTGATTTACAAAACAAAGTCAAAATTAGGCATTGATTGATTTTTCACACAACACATGATGAATTATTGGTAAACGAATTACAGCAGTAAACAAATGCAGTCATAGTACATACTGTGACATACATATGTAGGTGTCGAGACTTAATTAATATGTGAACTGTTAAATTGTATGGTTTCTGTTGTGTGATAAGTTTTCGAACAGTTCGTACAAGTCAGGGGTAGATAAAAATAATAGTTATTAGCTCTGCGATGATATCATTATAGCGCCTGTTTCTCTTACTTCTTACAACCTAGTGAGGTGGTGGACGTCATAAGTGAGAGTTATATAGTTCAAATGAAGCATTTATTAATTAGATTTGTGAATCTAATCGTGCTCACCTCACCATTAAACGCACCGTCTTTTCTATTCTATTACATGTTAATTAATGTATTCAAAGCAGATGCCCTGCATTTATTTTCAACGCCAACTAACTACGTGACCGTCCAGGATTAGTACATAAACACAACAATAGACCATTTCAAATTTATTTGATTCAGCGATATTAGCTTTATTTAAGAACTTCGTACATTGAACTCTTGAACGTTGCAATCTAATTCGAAATCTCAGAATTGAAAACATTTTCTTTGATTTTCTACGAAGATTGCTAGATAAACGACGGAATCCGAGTGTACATGCTGTCATGTTGCATGCGCATATTTTCACCCCGTCTACAAAATTAAAAAAAACTTTAGTAGGTCGCCTTTCTTTTTTTAAATTACCAAAATGGGTACATCATCTTTTCCATCATTAACTGATTTTACTTCAAGCTTAATGCAAAGGGACCCCTATCGCCTTTTGAAACTTTCTCAAAAATGAAACAAAACGCAAGCTGGCAGATATTTCCAACAATATTTCCTCTCTCAGATTAGAAATTGGTAAATCTAAACACGAATTGAATTTATGGGTCAAGTGTTGGATTTGTCGGCGCGCGCAGCAGAATCCTCTTCTTGTCGCAACATGTTTGGTTTTTTTTTTAGCGTTCACCCAACGTCTTCTTCGTTTTTGTGTATATGTTATGGGAAACATAACATGTTTTTTTTTTTTTTTTTTGTATTCTCTTGTATTGGTATAAATAGAATTCACATACCCACTCCAAATGTTGTTCTTGTTCCACGTTGCCATGGCTGCTACCGTTGCTTATAAGCAACCAGTGACTTGGTATCTTGCATAATTCCACGATTGCCACGTTATTCCTTCATTTCCCGTGGTTTCTCCAAATTCAATTTCGATCATTGATTTTTCGTGTTCCTCGCCTCGAAGCGAATCGCTTTTCATTTTTGTTGATAAGATATAACCAGCAAGTGGTAGTACTACATAGTAGCAGCGCATGCGGCTGTTTGAAGAATCCAAACATGCGGCGGCGCCGGTATTTTAAGCCCACATTTGGCTAGTGGCGGAAAAGTTGGAAGGGGTGTTGCGACGCAGTCAGCGACAGAGTGTCAGTCACCTTTAACAGCTATTGTTGTTTACCACAGTCAACGATGCTAATTTATGCGAGAATTTGAGTAAAGCGAGACGGAGCTGGTAACTTTTAAGATATGAATGAGCTTTGGAGGTCGTTTATCATTTTAAATTGTGGTGGCGGTAAAACTGAACATTTTTATCTTAAGAGGTTTAGTTTGTCATTTAGCTGAATGGGCATTTCAGTCTCAGACTGAAAAAAGTAGAAATACTCGTACTGCCAATTTCAATTATGATTTTCTGCCATTTGAATCATGACCTCTTTTGGATCCTGTAAACTTTAGACTTAAATGATATATCATCTTGGGCGAAGGGTTCGCTTAATTATTTTAACCTTTCGATGACAACAGAGGTGCTCTACCACCCCAGGCAATTTTCTTTTAACTGTAATTTTGATTTGGCTTCACTTCTCTTTCTGCCGTTCTATGTATTTGTCATCTAATATCTCAGTTGTCAGTTGCTGATGAGCAGTCCCCGTGATAGGCTATAGTTTTTGATTGCGAGGGCATACGGTATGCACTGGGGTTGTATAGCACCCCATGTTGTTTTCCTGGCTGGGGTGTTCTAACACCCCTGTTGTTGTATATGTATGTTTTAAATGTGTTGCTATCGGAAGGTTAAGCTAACCAAATTCACAAAGCAGTAATAGGCTTTTTGTTCTGCAGTACATATACTAGGAATTTCTGATAAATCGGACCAATATGAATATTTGGCGCAACAGCCCATAACGTGCCTAGGCCTAGCTTCTCGCAACACCTTGGGTTGTGTGCGTTATATTTTTTGCACGAATGAAAGGGACAGTTTTGTGCCGTACCGGAAGGTCGATTTTTATTTTGTGTTTGAGAAACCTTTTGTGGCTGTTTGTCAAACGTTCACGAGAGGTGGGACCGTGAAAAACCATTCAAGCATTTACAATTTCCGTATTTCTAAAATATGTATGTGTGTCAAATGAAGTTTAAGGAAAAAGTAAAGATAGTTCTCATATTCCAGAGATTCATAGACCGGATATGATAGTAGAAACTCAACAAGCCATTTGTCCATACTTTATACAAATATGTGTCGGGCTCGATCAATTTATTTGAGAAACACGTGTTATACCGTTCCTATGAATTAGTGCAAGTAAAAATGATCGTAGATCTTTAGCTGTTATGATTTAACCTTCGCATAAACATTGAACACAGGAGACTCAGCAGGTCATTCTAACGATTGAATTTTATTGCTTGTACTAGTTTTTTGTTTTGTTTTTGTTTATGTAAGACAGAAACAGTTCTAGCTATTCCTCTTGCCTTCAAATATAAACAATACTCCGCCACCCCCTTCCGCAGCTATGCAGGCCCAAATCATCACAATACTTTAAAGGAAAAAAATGGGATCACCAACGTATTCTATTTTCTCCTCTTTAAATGGTATGTCATTTTGTATGTTTGCGATCCGATATAGAAAATCCGCGCCCACAAAAATACGGGGGAATTTTTCGATACGTCTTCATACATTATCGCTAGAGCGAGAAGCTAGAGGGTGATGTACATATTGTCTAAGTCTGACACTTTCCCAAAGCACGTGCTTTCCGCTAACCCTACTATATCAATAGAACCAGAATAACCATGCGGTGCGGTTGTACTTCTAGTAACTGGTGAATGATATTTTGTATAAAACAACTCGTTATCGATAAAAAAAAATATAACATTGTGATTGTAATCGTTTTAGGTTGTTTCGGGCGATACTGTTATCATTCGTGCAGCTAAGGGAGCTCCACCTCCAGAGAAGCAGGTTACTTTCTCTCATGTCTTGGCCCCAAAACTCGCCAGAAGGCCAGGAGCTGGAGGGTGAATATAACATAAAACCTAGTCAAGTTTGAACTGAATTTAATTATTTGTTTGCTTTTCAGTGATGAAACCAGGGATGAACCATATGCGTGGGACTCGCGTGAATTCCTGCGTAAAAAGTTGATTGGCGAAGATGTTTGCTTTACCTTCGAGAAGGCACCCAACACTACCCGCGAATATGGTAACGTTTGGTTGGGTAAAGATCAAGAAACCGGCGAGAATGTTGTCGAGACAATGGTGTATGAGGGTTTGGTTAGTGTACGCCGTGAGGGTCGTCAAACGCCCGAGCTTCAGCGTCTGATCGAACTCGAGGACAATGCTAGGGCTGCTGGTCGCGGTAAATGGAGCCATAGTCCGGCATCTGACCATGTGAGGTCCATTAAATGGACTCAAGAGAATCCCGCCCACATTGTCGATTTGTATGGTGGTAGGCCTGTGAAGGCTATCATCGAACACGTCCGCGATGGATCAACTATTCGCGCTTTCCTCGTGCCTGATTTCCATTACATCACCTTGATGATTTCCGGCATCCGTTGTCCGGGTGTGAAACTAGACTCCGAGGGCAAGCCGGATCTTAGTGTGAAGATTCCATTTGCGGATGAAGCTCGCTACTTTGTGGAGTCCCGCCTATTGCAACGTGAGGTTGAGATTCGACTGGAATCGGTGAATAACTCGAACTTTATTGGAACAATCCTCTACCCGAAGGGTAACATCGCTGAGGCGCTGCTGAGAGAGGGTCTGGCCAAGTGTGTGGACTGGAGTATGGCCGTGATGAAGGGTGGTAAGTACAGAGTAAATTGAATGTTCATATGTATGTATTTTTAAGAAGGCAGTACGATCTAGTTATTAAACGACATTTCCTAGGTTTGTTGACTCTGAATAAACTGCCAAGAAAAAAGACACAATCCGAAGTGCCCAAGCTGCAATCATATTGCGTGGGCATAATAATTTACTGTCTACAAATAATATTAAGAAATAGTAGTTTAAGAGTAAAAAAAGTGAAGTTTGTAATTAAAATGGTGATATGAAGAAAGTAAAGAGAAAGCAAGAGGGTCATAGAATACCTTGGTGATCCAGCATGATGAATTATGATTGGTTTAAAGAACACATTTTTCAAATGCATTTGTGTTTCTGAATAACGAAAGGAAATATAAATGATTTGTCGAAATCAGTTCCTCTTAGACACGATTTTTACTCTAAAAATGTGAGCTGACTAGTCCTGCGTTAATGCATTTTTCCTTTTTCCTTCTTTGATGGTACTTTTACTTATAGTTTTACAGAAGCATATATAGTCGATATAACGAATGTTTCCTTATAACGAATGCATCTCTGCACTGTATAGTTCCATATACTGGACTTCCTCTGTATTTTGAAGGCAGTTACTTGATAAACTTATAACAATGAAACACTTTTAAAGAGAGGCTATACCCATTTCATTCCACGTTATTCTTAAAAAAAATTAGTTGCACTATGAGTATTTCGACAAAGGCAGTGTGCTCCTACTTTTTGGTAATAAATTTCATTTTGCTGTTATATTGTTATAGTTGCTCTTTGCCCCTTTATACTATTAGTAGGTCAAATAATCTTCCGTCTTCTTAAAAAAATGGGACCCTAACCAACCGGGAAACTATGTGGGTATTACATTTCTAAATACTTCTATGAAAATTTTCTCCTCCGTACTACTTAAAAGGATAGTGTCCTGGGTGGAAAAATTCAATCAATTTGGATTTAGAAGGAAATACTCTACAGTTGACCACATTTTTACGCTTTTTAGCATAGCCCATATCTACTTTAACCGAGGATCAAAACTCTGTGTTTTTTTTTTGTGGATTTTAAGGCAGCCAGCTTTCGATACGGTCGACAGAAGGGCATTATTTTACAAACTTTCTACGTTGGGTCTATCTATTGCACTCTATGCACTGTTTTACAGTCTACGAAAATACGGATTCTTCTGTGTGGCACGAAAAAATGCTTTCAGAATGGTTTAAAACAACGATCGTCATAAAGCAAGAGTGTACTCTAAGCGCTCTCAAATTCATCGTGCTTATCACTGATTTTCCGAGTTTTATACATGATGGTATCATGTGGAATGATATTGGGATAATTACCCTACTGTATGCTAACGATTATAGTCCTAATTGCTGATTTACCGAGTGTGTTGTAGCAGATGGTATACAGACTGGAGCAGTACTACAAAACATTGAATCTGGCTGTTAATCGAAATCCAATACCATGGTTTTCAGAAAAGGTATAGGGCGCATCTTCCCTGTCGAAAGATGGACCTACGGAAACGTCACTGTTAATCCTCAATATGCAACTTGGAGGATAGATTGAACTCTGCAAAAATGACCTTAAACACGTAAAAAATAAGCTTGTAAATTCTTCAGCCAAATATGCACTGTTCATAGTCACAGCGAGATCAGTTCTGTTTCATGTTGCACAAGTTTGGGGATGTAAAGAATACGATGGTGTTGAAAAACTGCTAAGGTTTTTTCTAAAAAGACTGTTTTGAGGCCGATTACCATTCCTGTTAAAAACAGGCCTTTCTCCTTTATTCATACATACACTGAAAATCCACTTCGACTATATTCTGAAGGTACTGAAAAATGCAAATTAATCGATTTCCAAAAAGAATTGCCTTTCATGTGCTCTCTTTTAAAACTTTATTATTCAATAAATGGAACACAATTGCATGGAGATACAATCTTACCCTCACTCTTGATTTAAATAACGTCGATGAATGGAAGAATATTTTATATAAGTTCTTGCAGGACATTGATTGTTAAATGAGGTGTGAGCTTTACCTTCAAGCCAAAGCTTCGGTCCATAGGATGTACTACAGCAGGCTGGATTGTAATCTACGTGATATAAACTATTTTAGCGACAACTATGACGTAGGGTTTTATCAACAATTTTTAAAGCCAGAGGAGAACTGCTGAATCTAAATTACATTCCACATCGAGCCGACATTTCGACACTTTGCTGTCTATGCAACTTGCAAGTTCGGGAAGATATTTTCAACATTATAAGAGACAAGAAAACCTGGTTTAACTTATCACAAATGGAACCCAGACGCACCAACTAATTCATGTTCT
Organism: Brachypalpus laphriformis; assembly: GCA_945910035.1. NCBI lineage: Eukaryota > Metazoa > Arthropoda > Insecta > Diptera > Syrphidae > Brachypalpus > Brachypalpus laphriformis. The sequence goes on from OX246756.1 coordinate 46,877,347, forward strand.
CAACGGTTCCTTTGACTGACGTAAGCTTTTCAATTATTGTAAAACAGCGACGACCTATTTCTTCTAAATTTTTTTTTAATTCATGCAAGCATTTAATAGATTGTATAAATATACTTTGCCAATCAGGCTAATGGCACTACCATACCTTCAAATTGATTTGAGTAGTATTATCATATTTGCTGTTGTTATTATTGGAATGTGTTACTATGTACCTCATTGTTAATCTACTATGATTTAACAAATGAAATTTATCGATTGAAATCAATTCAGCTTTATATAGGACGATGAAATCTTGCGTCTCGTGACAGCTTTTTAGGATTGACACTGGTGTATTGACGTTCATTGCCTTAATATGACTCGATGTTGCTATATTGTTCGATTATTCCGTTTTTCACACAGCCAGTTAACTTTTCTAAAGTTAGCGCTGTTTTGAGAGCACTTATTAACATGTTTCTTATTCTGTATATCCGAAATATTCGCATTGCCGGATGTATTACAGCATTCTCCTTTCCATTGTGTGCAAATACCGCAAGTTTTTTTCTTACAGCTCAACTCTGGAAAGTGGTAGGTATATCTGAACTTACTGACAATATTGACTTATTGAGACTACATTTTGCTTCGTAGCACAGTTTCATAGCACGACCGTAAGCGATACTATTTTACCCAGATAGTGTTTATAGGATACGTTTCTGAACATCTTTCGTTGATTTAATCACTTACGCCTATTAGTGAACATAATTTTGTAATCAGCGGACTCAGTTATTCAGACTAGTATACTTTGGATTGTCGAAACTACTGTTCTTTAACTTACAAGAATAGGGACATGTCTACTTATTCTAAAGCAATTTCGCGCCATGTGTACATCATCTTTAATTAGTACTGTCTATGACAGGTCGTCATTGATGTTGTATTTTAGGAGATCTATCCTTTTTGTGAGTGTCAAATAATTCTATAATAGGGGCTTATGGTCTTCATCATCCAGTGTGTACGTAGATTATTAATTTATTTTAAAATTATGAAAAAGTAAAAGTCCAAAATGTGCAGGATTCAATCATAGAATCTGTTAGGGGGGAAAAAAAATTTTGCAATCTAATTCGAAATCTCAGAATTGAAAACATTTTCTTTGATTTTCTACGAAGATTGCTATATAAACGACGGAATCCGAGTGTACATGCTACCATTGTTGCATGCGCATATTTTCACCCCGTCTACAAGATTTTTAGCTGGAGACAATTTGAAGTTTGCTTGAGTTTCCTCCTAATCAAGTCAAGCATTCCACGTGAAGTATGATACGTTATCAATTAGGTATGTATATGACTTGCTCTATTAGGTTAAGGTGAGCAAACAGCATTGTACATGTAAATATGTTCACTCTTATTTCCTAAATGTATGCTTGTTCTCGTGTAAAATTGCTTCGGGTGATACGAGTGAGTATTTAAATATTAAGTAGGGCCCGACTATATGTTTTCTCGATGTTTCTTTTGGGTTTTCTATTTTTTAACGATATCTCAGGTTCGTTTTCGCGTTCTAGATTTGAAGTGGTTACTCACTCCCGTTGCTCACTCGATCAAAAACTTTAGTCCGTATTGCCATAAAGTCTTTTGCAAACATTCTATTCACTTAAGCACTGACAATTTGATGTCCAACGATTATCAATTACGTAGATATCTGAACCACAGTGCTAGATAAAAGGTCGGATTCCAAGATGTTAGCGCTTCTTTCATGCGAGCACCGAACATCATTTCACCCCGCCTACATTAATGCCTAAATATTTCTTCGCTCCTTTACAAACGTTTCGAAGCCAAACTTTAAAACGATTTTTTTCTATTTGCAGGCGCGGATAAACTTCGAGCTGCCGAACGCCAAGCTAAGGAGAACCGCAATCGACTGTGGAAAGATTATCAATCGAAAGCACCTGCATTTAATTCGAAGGAGAAGGACTTCACCGGTACCGTTATTGAGGTTTTCAATGGTGATGCGATTAATGTGAAACTGGCCAACGGTCAAGTGAAGAAAGTCTTTCTGTCCAGCATCCGCCCGCCACGTGACACCGCTCGTGGTGGTCTCGACGGAGATGGTGAAGCTAAAACTCCACCACGTAGCAAAAACTATCGTCCACTCTATGAGATCCCATTCATGTTCGAGGCACGTGAATTCCTGCGCAAGAAATTGATCAATCATAAGGTTCAGTGCAATCTTGATTACATTTCGCCTGCGCGTGACAACTTCCCCGAGAAGTATTGTTACACTGTTACCATCGGAGGACAGAACATCGCCGAGGCTATGGTCAGCAAGGGTCTAGCCACAGTTGTGCGCTACCGCCAAGATGACGATCAACGTTCGTCACACTATGATGAACTGTTTAGCGCTGAAGCTCAGGCGATTAAAGGTCAGAAGGGTATGCATGGCAAGAAGGATAACGCAGTGCTGCGCATCAACGACCTCACCACTGAACATTCCCGTATTAAGCAGCAATACCTGCCGTCGTGGCAACGTGCCCTTCGCACTGAAGGCATTGTTGAATTCGTTGCGAGTGGATCTCGTTTGCGCATTTATGTCCCCAAGGACAGCTGCCTAGTGACTTTCCTGCTGGCGGGCATCTCTTGTCCACGTTCATCGCGTCCCGCCTTGAATGGTATTCCCGCTCAGGAGGGAGAACCCTATGGAGACGAAGCGTTGGCATTTACCCGCGATCGCATTCTGCAGCGCGACGTGAGCGTGCACATTGAGACTACCGATAAGGCCGGCAGCAGTGTCATCGGTTGGTTATGGACCGAAGCCAATGTAAACTTGTCGGTTGCACTGGTGGAGGAAGGTCTGGCTGAGGTGCACTTCAGTGCTGAAAAGTCCGAGTACTATCGATCATTGAAATCGGCAGAGGACCGCGCAAAGTCTGCCAAAAAGAATATATGGGCCAACTATGTGGAGGAAGTGGTGGAGGAGAAGAAACCAGAAGAAGAGAAGGAGGAAAAGGTGATTGAGAGGAAGGTTAACTACGAGACGGTCATCGTCACTGAGATTACGCCTGACTTGACATTCTTTGCTCAGAATGTCGACTCTGCCGGGAAATTGGAAAACTTAATGGCAAAGCTCTGTACCGAGTTCGAGTCGAATCCACCAATCGCTGGTACGTACACGCCGAAGCGTTTTGATCTGTGCGCTGCTCAATTCAGCCTCGATAACAAGTGGTACAGGGCAAAGGTTGAACGTGTCCAGAATGGCACCGCTACTGTCTGTTACATCGATTACGGAAATAAAGAGGTAAGCATATCTGGTAGTTTTGTTTAGATACGCAAGCTCCTTAGATCCATTTCCGTCTAAAAGGAAATGCATGAGTCATAAGTTTGCCAAAGTAATTTCCTCAAGGAACGATGTGTTCAAGAAGTTAGCTTCCCGATTGACCATCTCTTGTCATGAGAGTAAACCTTGATTGTCGTGCTTTCGAGCGATCGTGCTTCTCAATAGTCCAGCATCACTTTCGATTTGTGGAAGAAGCAGTGTCAATATTTTTTTGCCACAACACTTCAGAAGCTATCGACATCGGTGACTGTTGGTTTTCAGATGTTCGATTGACAGTTAAGGGGTCAAACAAGGGAAACTGGCGACATGGTTCAGAGGAACACTGCCTTCCATCCCCTTTTGTAATACCAATTCCTAACCATTTGTTTCTTTCCATGTTTTGCTAGAATGTGCCTTTCACCCGCCTGGCTAACTTGCCTAGCGGATTCTCTAGCGAAAAGCCGTACACTACTGAATACGCTCTGGCCCTGGTTCTCCTGCCATCAGACGCGGACGACAAGGAAGAAGCACTGCGCTGTTTCGCCCAAGACGTTCTCAATCGCAAAGTTCAACTCAACATTGAGTTGCGACCATCGACTGGTCCCCCACTGGCCACTTTGCACGATCCAGCTACCAACGCTGACATTGGTAAAGGTCTTGTAGCTGATGGACTCCTGCTCGCGGAGAAGAGGCGTGAACGCAAGCTCAAGGATCTGGTAGATCAATACCAGCAAGCGCAAGCAACCGCCTTGGCAGCTCACTTGGCCATTTGGAAGTATGGTGACATCACCCAGGATGATGCGCCCGAATTCAGCCGCTAGAAGGAGAACATGATTCTTCTTGTTTGTCTGCCACAACACACCCGCCCTTCAATTTAACAACAACAAGAACTATATATAGAAACAAAACACAAGAGAACGATTATATAATTGAGAAAAATTATTAAAGAAAATCATGAAAAAGAGAAGAGATCTTCATAAAAGCTTCCAATAAATAAAGAAATACAAATTATGATTTTTGTAAGCAAAATTTTTTTTTTGTTTAACATTTTTTAAAGTGCCGACGTAGAAGGAAAGATATATTTCATTCTAAAAAAATCTAACGAAAGCAATATTGGATTTGATTCAAATGTAGTTTTTGGATTTTTTTTCCCGTTTTTTACTTTGAACCGAAGTTGTAATTGAAGTCGTTCCATTAGACGAGAACACCAATAAATTTTTGCATTTGTTATAGATAAAGAAGTAATGATCTTTACATATACAATACATAAGCAATTGTGAATCGAAGCAAATCTTAATGAGAAAAAAAATAAATTAATAAACCAGAAACGCAAAATCAAAATTAAAAAAAAATGGGCGAGTATTCAATTGAATTAGAGTGGAATTGGTTTTAGGGTATACTATTACCCCTATAAAGTCAATGCTATTGTAAATTTCCATCGGAATTCGAAAAATTGAACAGCAGTCATTGCTGGCATTTATCAGAAATCAGTTTGGCTGAATTCCTAAACGTCAAAATAATGCGCATCGTGAATGCATCACTGCCGTTGTGATGCAATGCTATGATGCTTTCGTTATGCGATACGTTGCAGTCTTTGACGTTTTGAAACGATATGAATTAAAACGAAAACTATTATCAAAAAAAACATTGTTCTGGTAGTTTTTAGTAAATTTTACACAATTTAGTATGTAATAAATAATTTAAAACAATAATTCCTTACGAATCTGGAGAGGCCGCTTCCATTTTGGCGAAATAAAAAACAATAAAACGTCAAATGAGATTTGCATCACATCAGTTCATGATGCGCCAACGACAATCAGAGTGAATGTGGCACCCTGATTGTCGTTGGCGTTTGTCGCTTTTCGACGATTGTCGTTTTATTCTTCAGATGTAGCACGAATCTATTATCATAACTTTTTCAATGTTACAGTGTTGTAATAGTATTCTGTTGTAGTAGTATTCTACACGACAAATAAATTGCGTACTAAAGTTTAACGGTCAGCAGGTCGTAGCTATGAATAAAACGACAATCAGGGTGATTGTATGTTGTTTCTGCGTTTCAGGGCCCTAATACGAACTAAAATTCCGCCGAATCTGGGGCGTCACTCTGTATTGCTACCCGAAAGTCAGATTTTTGCGAAAGTGCTCTGCGATTCGAATCTTATCCGGCACTCTGTAAGAAAACAGAATCGAATGGAAGTATTGCCAACGGGGGCTATGAAATGTGCGAATCTAGTTTCGAGTATCGAACGTTGAAATGTCACTTCGAAGCAAATTTCGTTCCAAAGAATTTTGTGTTTTATTTATATTTGGCGAAAAACGTTAAATATATGTTATAGAAATGGAACTGGATGCTGTCGAATTGTGGTTCCATCAAGATAACACACAGGGAGAAAGGATAGAACGCAGGCGAATTAGAGATAGGTCGAATATAATGGAGCTAAGTGATAAAAGGTAAAACAAAAATATAGCAGTGGGTGGTTCTACCCGAAACTGAGAGTATTAAGTGGGAAATACACGATACAACCGTCGTACCGACATCGGCATACTGTTGTATGCAGCACACACATACAATTTGCATACGACTTACAACCAGACATTTTATTCAGCCATTTTACACATACAAAATACAATTTCCATACAGTTTGTGTATGTTACAGCGGTTGTACAGTTAAGGCCATGCGACCATACGATATCGGTACAACGGTCGGTTGTGCGAATACACACGACACAATTATCGTATACAACACCAACGCTGTCAAATCCTTGGTACAACAGTTGTATCGTGTATTTCCCACTTTACTCATTCTATCCACTGCTACCTTCAAGAGAAGTTAAGGTGGAGCATTTGATTTTTGGTGGACTGCCTTCATGTTTTAAAACACGTTTTAATCAAGTAATTTCGCAAAATTATTTTATGTATATCACTTTCATTGGCTGCATTCACGTGTGAAATCAACAGTTGTGAAATCATCGCTACATTTCCATGAATGGATTGCTACTTTTGTCGGTGCCGTCTATGTGATAGCGGCACTCATTTTTAAGTTTTCACCTCTACGTCGATAAGTCAAGCACAAAATTGCCGCGGAAAAACAAGTTGAGTAAAAGTAGCGTAAACATTTTTCGCTACATAAAATGGCGACCGCTCAGTCAACATGTTGAGTGAGCGGTGCCATTCAGTTGAAAAATTACAACTGTTGTATACACGTGAATGCAGCCATTGTATTTTAAGTTAAAAATAACATTTTATGTCATAAAATACCTACATTTTAAAAGAAACACAATTGCTTACCTCAACATCCGCGAACCAAATAGTAATAGAACAAAATGATGCGAATTCGAGTTACTTTGACATTTCGTTTAGCCATACAGAGTGCCCGATTTGCGATAAGAAATCGACATTGAAGCTGGCAACAAAAGTTTGTTCGATTCTCGTAAATTTGGATTTGCAATTCGAATTACAGAGTGACAATTCTGCGAATTCGAATGATTTGACTTTAGAGTAGCAATACAGAGTGAGACCCCTGAATATTTGCTATTATGGCTTCCAAATCGATTCAATCTGAATTTGTCTGCAACAAGAAAATAGCGAGTTAGTCGCTTAACATTTTTTAATGGAATTTCGGCAAAGAATGTGTATTATATTACTATTCGCGATTTGAAGTATGTTTTCAAATAATTACAGCAATTCACGCATATATGGTGCGTTCGGCTTACGAATGATAACTAATAAGTTCTCGCATAGAGATTTTTAAAAATCCTGCAAAATTATTCTCCATTTGGCAACGCGACTTAACGCGTCACCTTACTACCTTATCTTGAATGCATGCCGACGGCAGGTTAATCTTAATTTGCTGAACCAATAGATGCCGCAGTGAAATGAAACTGGAAACGCGGGCATTTTAAGTTTACTATTTTCCGGGACGATGTAGAGCAGTCGGTTGGTTGGGTTTTGACCGAAATTGTAGTTTCTAATGCTTCAAATATTGGAATTGCTGAAAATCTCGATCACCATACTAGATTAAATTCACCTTCTTAGATATTGGCTCCTGTTTTGATTGTTGATCGATGAACGATAATTGTCGATTGTATTGTAAATTTTTATTGTGATCGACATTTGCCGATTTGACACTCGTTTGTAGTCGATCACAAATTTCCTGTCGATGTTCTGTAGTAGTATTTTAATAGAAATATAATAGGTCCGTTTGCGTACTTTCCGAGCCAAAAACTAATTAATTTGTCAAATATGACTTGTTGGGAGTAAAAACTCTCAGAGAGCGGAAAATCTAAGCAAAAGTATGCGAATGAAAAGAACCATTTCGAGCCAAGTCGAGCCAACTGTCATTAAAAAAAATATAATGAACAAATTAAACTCGTGTTGTTGCCACACTTAGGCAACTACTTAAAATTCAAATTCACAACAACTCCCAAACTATTTTCAAAATACTTTATTCTGTTTTTGAGGAGTTATAAAATTTCTTGTCTTTTCTGTCTCTTCTTTTCGCTGCTGGTTCTCTAATTGCTCAGGATTGCGTCATCTCAACCGATCTATGATGGCGGAATCTCCTTGGGGTGCGTTCAATTAGCATCCGATTTTTAGGATACGTCAGGGATGTGACACTCCCCCCAGGTAAGTTCTCTGGGCTTGCCTTCATCAGGGCCCCTGACGTCGAGGACCGCGAACTTTACGACAGGCCTGTCGTATATACCGCTTGAAGTTTGTACGGACGCGCTTCTCACCTGACCATCTTTTGAACACTTGGTAGATATTACCCGTCCCTTGGGCCAGAAGTTCCTTGGATTATTTGGGTCCACAATAAGGACGATGTTCCCCACCTCGATTGGTTTGACAGGCGTAAACCACTTTGAGCGACGTGTAATAGTTGGGAGGTACTCCTGCATCCAACGCTTCCAGAATTGGTCAGCATACTGCTGTGATGTTCGCCAATTACTTTTTAAAACCATCCTGTCGTCGCTAAATGTTGCTATTGGCTTCGTTCCGTTAGAAGATCCCAGGAGGAAGTGATTTGGAGTGAGCGCCTCACTATTTTCAACTTCTATAGGAATGTACGTCAAAGGTCTTGAATTTAGGATGCTTTCCACCTCTATTAGCATGCTTCGTAAGAGCTCATCTGAAATGTTGCGTGCTGGTTTCATCTGATAAAGGACTGACTTGACTGACCGCACGAGCCTTTCCCAACTGCCCCCCATATGAGGCGAGCCAGGTGGTATGTACTTCCATTGTGTGTTAGGTGTCGTGAATGATCTCATAAGTTTATCTCTGTCGATAGCCCGAAATGCTTCTGATAATTCACGTTCCGCCCCTTTGAAGTTTGTGCCGTTGTCACTATGTAGCTCAATAGGCGTACCGCGTCTAGCAATGAAGTTACGTAGGGCCAGAATACATGAATCTGTTGACAATGAGTGTGCGATTTCAATGTGGATTGCCCTCGTTGTTAGGCACGTCAGCAGGACTCCCCATCTCTTTTGACTACTCCGAAGTACAGTGACGTTCATAGGTCCAAAATAATCAACACCAACGAACGAGAAGGGTCGACTAAAGGAAGCTAGCCTAGCTGGTAGAAGTTGGGCCATCATAGGAGGATGCGGATGCGACTTGGCATTTTTGCACTCCTGACAGGATCTCCTTACAGAGCTGAGCGCTGCTCTCATACGTCCGATGTAAAACTTTTGACGGAGTTCATTTATTACAGTTTCATGGTTACTGTGTTTGTACTGGCAATGGTAATCAAGAATGATAAGGTTAGTGACAGGTTGTCCTCGCTGAAGGATAATTTGCTGCTTCAAGCCTTTGGGCGCCGACTTCGAGAAATGGATTCTGCTATTAATCCGGAGGTCTCCATTCTCATCTAAGAGTGGACACAAGTTGAAGATAGAGCTGGATTTTTCTACTTGCTTATTCGTAGCTAGGTTTGCAATTTCATCTTCGTACGAGTTGTGTTGGGCTTCGATGAACAATTTGGTTTCAGCCAGTTGGAGCTCGTATTGAGAAAGAGGGCCAATTTTTGTTGAAAATCCTTGAGCTTTAGCCTTGAGGTTACCATAGTACCGTAGGACATACGCAGTACTTCTAAGAAGACGCTTCCAGCTGGAAAACCTTTCGGAGTGGAAAAGGGCAACTCGATTTTGTGTATGAACTCCGATGAATTGTGATTTGAGCTCTTCCACTGTTGATTCTTCAGCGTGTATTTCTTTAGGCCACCCGTCGGCTGGAAACCTTAGAAAGTCTGGACCTCGAAACCACCGACTGTTGGAAGTGAAATGAGGGGTCTTCTGCCACTTGGTACCTTCGTCCGCTACATTAAGTTGTGTTGGGATCCAATGCCATTCATTCAACTCCGTGATCTCAAGGATTTCGCTAACACGAAAGGCGACGTACTGCCGATATTTTCGATGATTCGAGCGCAGCCAGCTCAATACTACCTTTGAATCTGTCCAGAATATCGTTTTTTGAAAAACTATGGAATGGCCAGCAATGATACTTTTGGCTAAACGGGCCCCGAGTAGGGCTGCCTGTAACTCTAGTCGTGGAATGGAAAGTAACTTAAGCGGAGCCACCTTCGTCTTAGCTCCTAATAGAGAGCATTCCGTTGATTCATCGGTGCCGAATCTACCATACGCTAGGGCAGCGTAGCCGTTCTCGCTGGCGTCAACGAAAATGTGTAACTGGATGTCAAGTATCATGTTCGAAGTCTTGCTGATATAACATCTGGGAATGCGCAATGTTTCCACTTCTGGCAGAAGGCGAACCCATTTAATCCACTTGTCGTACTCAGGATCCTTGATTTCCTCATCCCAGTCGATTGCTGTCCGCCATATGTCTTGCAACAGGATCTTGAGGTACATAAGATAGTTGGCCAACAGCCCCAATGGATCAAAAACTGTCATCAATACTCTCAGTACTTCGCGTTTGGTTGGGCGGCGCTGACTGAAGAGAAGTGCTTTGTGATTTGAACTAGAAGTTAATTTGTACATGAGGCAGTCAGATAATGTACACCACCACATGCCTAGTACTTTCTCCGTTCTCAATTCAGCTTCTATATTGAAGTCCTTCTGTCCAATGGGTTCTGCTCGCAACGCCTTAAGAACAGCAGGGCAGTTGGAAATCCAATTTCTGATATGAAATCCACCTTGTTGATGAACAAATCGAATGTCCTTTGCTAATTTAATTGCCTCCACCTCGTTGTCAACGCTATCCATCAAGACATCCACGTAATGATTTTCAAATATTGACTGAACTGCCCTGGGAAATTCATTCACAAAATCTTCAGCATTTTTGTTTTTCACATATTGTGCGCAGCATGGTGAGCACGTTGCGCCAAATGTCATTACGGTCAGAACATAGACTTCAGGATTTTGCATCTCGGGGTGGCTCCAAAGAAATCGCTGGAACTGTTGATCGGATTCCTTCACCTGCACTTGGTGAAACATCTCTATTATATCTGCACATATAGCGATGGACCTTTCCCTGAATTTGCAGATAACGGACACCAGCGAGGTTAGTTGATCGGGCCCCTTTAAAAGCACGGAATTTAACGACACTCCTTTCGTTTTAGCAGCTGCATCCCAGACCACTCGCAATTTCCCTGGCTTGTTTAGATTTTGCACAGGGAATAAAGGCAAATACCAGGAATGCTGAATGTTCTCGCTTACTTCCTTAGGAGACAGCTTTCGGGCGTAGCCCTTAGCGACGTAGTCTTCTATTATACTGTTCATGGCGGCAGCCAACTGTGGTTCTCTATCCAATCGCTTGCGCAGACATAAGAAGCGCCTCATTGCCATAGGAAAACTGTCCGGCATCTGCACATTATCAAACTTCCAGAGCAATCCTGTTTCGAAACGCCCATTTATCCTGCGGGTGCGAGTGCTAAGTTGTTGAAGAGCTCGCTTTTCTTCTGGGGGCGTCAGCAGTTTTGTTGGATTTGATACACCGAAGTTTTCACCACTAACGAATTCCTTGACCAGGCGTTGTAGATCCATATTGCTGTTAAGCTGTTGGCATTCACAATCGCGTATGTTAAAACTGTGATGGGTACCCATGTTTGGAGAAGCCGTCACTGAATGGATGCCGTGAACGACCCATCCAAGTCTGGTCCTTGTGGCCACTGGTTGGTGGGAGGAACCCTCCTTGCACTTCAGTGGTAGTCCGAGGTTCATGTTGTTTAAGCCGATGAGTACTCGCGGCTGAGCATCCTTGTAAGGCTCGATGGATATTCCTCGCAGATGTTTATTCTTCAACGCCAAGTCTTCGGGGTCTAGCGATTGTGACGGTAGCTGCAAACCCTTTACTGTATGCACATCTGCAAGTAAAAGCTTCCCAGCATTGGCTCCGGTGCCGGAAATTTGCAAACTTATGACTTCGGAATCGCTTTCGTACCTTCGAGTATCCCCTGTCCACTTAAGACAGAGCGGTTGACTTCTACCCTTTATGTTCAGCTGGTTTGCGACTTCTTCATCCATCAGAGTTAAGGATGAGCCATCATCCAAGAAGGCGAAGGTTTGAAGTTGACAATTATTGCCATACAATGTCACTGGCACTATGCGAAACAAGACGGAGTCAGCGTTGGTGCAATGGGCGTTTGAATTGTACTGCGGTGTTGGATGCGACTTAGACACATCTTTATCGTAGTTGTGAAGCAGACGGTGGTGCTTAAAGGGACAATCGTTTATTCCGCATGTTTCCTGAGACCTACACTTGAATCTTCCATGGCGCACCAAACATCGACGGCAAAGTTGATTATCTTTTACTGTTGTCCACTTGGCCGTGCGGCTGGCCTGTGCAAATCTCTCGCAGCCGACTACAGATGAGCAACGTCCACCGCAGAAGCAACAGTCGCGTTTTGTTATTGGTGGTTTGTTTTCGCTTTGGATTGAATGCGTGTGTAGAAAACCTCTTTCCTTCGGATTCCGATTGGAGGGTCTTCCCTCTATGGCATTGGAAGTACTTGGAATTAGTACTCCGTTGGCAGCTTCAGCAACACAATAGAGCCAGCTACTATAGTCTGCTAAAGTGCGTACGGGTAAGGATTGTTTGTGAATTGCCCAGTTCAGCCGCACTGCAGGTGGCAGCTTGTCCGCTAATTCTTGGAGCAAACAGGGGTTATTCAGATGGCTTTGCAACCCAGATGCCTCCATTGTGGCGCAGAGATTTTGGACAGCTATAGCGTAGTTGATTATCGTCTCAAGCTTATCTGCCCTTGGAGATGGCGTTGCATATATCTTTTGCAGCAAGGTATGTACAATAACCTCGGGTCTTCCATACAACATTTTGAGAGTTCCGATGATTCTGGGAACGCAATTCGGTTGAATGAGAAGATTCTTCACGGCGTCTAAGGCTTTGCCCTTTAAAGCTTTTTGGAGTCGAATAAGATTCTCGTCTTCAGAAAAGCCACAGAGCTCTGTGGACCTGTCGAAGTTTGATATAAACAGCGGCCAAGAATCGGGACTTCCGTCGAAGCTCTGCAAGCCTCGTGAGATGAGGTGGCGGGCTGCTATTTATTTGTGGTGGCCGTGTAGGGATTACGGGACGTGGCGCTTTGGATTGGTGTCAGCGGAGATCTTTGTTGTTGTGGATTGGCGGTGTGCCAGAATGAAGTAGCTGGATCTGGCTGCGATGTTCCGATTAGTTGCTGCTGTTGTTTTTGATGAACGGTAGCCCCAAGCCATGTCCTGTTCACTTGTTGGTGTTCGGAACTTGGTTGCAATAATTGTGGAACTGCTTCTTTCGGATTTTGGCACTGCTGGGTAGAATTTTTTGTATTTAACCAATTGCTTACCTTGCTTCCAATTTCGGCCGGATCTTCTTCTTCATCTTCAGAGGATTGTTCTGTAAACTCGCTCATGATAGCATCCTTTTTCCTAATGTAGTTTTCCTGCATCTGCCTTTCCTCTTCTAGCCTCTGCAGCTCTAGTTGATAGCGCCGAGCAGCTGAGGTCTTTGATGATGTGGACACTTTTGATGATCGTCGCTGTGTTGTTTCTGGGAGTCGCTCCATCGTAATTTCCGCTAGTTGCGGAGCATTGCTGGGATTGATGTTGGAAGTCTGTTGTGTACGTAGTGTGCACAGACTGCACATCCAATCTTTATGGCTGATGGAAGCATTGACGCCAACGCAAGTGTAGTGGTACCAGAACTTACATATGTCGCATTGGACCATATCGGACACTGTATCTGGTGCGGTACATAATTTGCAGTTGGACTCACCAGTCGACTGCCCTGGCTGCAGCGTATTGTCCTTGCTCGACATGATGAGTTGAGACTCCGGTCAATTTATATAGATCACGTTCCAACTTGTTGCGTAGAAAACTTTTGTCCGATGGAGAACTCATGGCGAAAAAAAAAGAAATTTTATAAAATGTTGCCACACTTAGGCAACTACTTAAAATTCAAATTCACAACAACTCCCAAACTATTTTCAAAATGCTTTATTCAGTTTCTGAGGAGTTATAAAATTTCTTGTCTTTTCTGTCTCTTCTTTTCGCTGCTGGTTCTCTAATTGCTCAGGATTGCGCCATCTCAACCGATCTATGATGGCGGCATCTCCTTGGGGTGCGTTCAGTTAGCATCTGATTTTTAGGATACGTCAGGGATGTAACACGTGTGAAAACTAATAAATCTAGATAAAGTAAAAAAAAAATGTTTTGGGAGAACATTCACAAATCACAGCATTTTCTTCAAGAAACTTTGCATCTATTTTTTATGTCTATTGACTTTTGAAATGGAATCAAAGATTTTTTGATTTGTTTGGCAATCTTTTGACAGTTTTTACGTTCGTGCCGGCAGAAATTCTCCGAGCACATTCAGGTACAGAGGGAAAATATTATACTCGTTACTCGTTACTTTTCGATTTATCTCTTTATTTGTCATATTCGCAGTACGCGAATACACTTCGAGCATTTTATAGCACCTTAAAACGCTTTAGATTGTGTACGCGAACGGACCTATTATAGGTACGAGCCAAAACCTAATCAATTGTCAAATATGACATGATCAGAGTAAAAACTTTCAGAGAGCGGAAAATCTAAGCAAAAGTATGCGAATGAAAAGCGAGCCATTTCGAGTCATGTCGAGCCAACTGTCATTAAAAAAATTATAATGAACAAATTAAACTCGTGTGAAAACGAACAGATTCATATTAAGTTAAAAGAAAAAAAAAAGTTTTGGGAGAACATTCACACATCACAGCATTTTTTCAAGATACTTTGGATTTTTTTTTTGCATTATTATTTTTCTTCTTCTTATAGTGCATCTCCTCTTGGGAGGTTGGCTATTATCCTTTTTGTATTTTCGCGGGAGCTGACGTTTGTAGTATTATTTGAAGGAGTTTGTATTTTTCGGTCCTAATAACATGCCCCAAGTATTACAGTTTGCGTATTTTATTTGTTTTTAAAAGCTCCCTTCGTGTGCCAATCCTTGTAAGAACTTCTGCGTTGGAGATTCTGTCTGTCCATGAGATATTTAGTATCCTCCGGAATAGCCACATTTCAAAGGCTTCTATCCTCTTCATCGAAGCTTTATGCAATGTCCGGGTTTCTGCTCCATATAGTAGAGTGGACCAGACGTAGCACTTTATCAGCCATATTTTCAGTGATAGCTGTATGTCCCTGTCGCATAGTACCTTTCTCATCTTACAGAACGTTGCTCGAGCCTGTTCGATTCTGCATTTTACTTCGGTGTGGGAGTTTGCTTTCTAGTCAAACTGTGTACTCAAGTTCCTACTTTATTTTGTATATTTGATTTAGTTTTGACTCTGCCTATTTTTAGATCTGCATTTGCTATATGTTTCCTAGCTACTACCATGAATTTCGTTTTGGAGTTGTTGATTTCTTTGCTAACTCCGTCTATTTTGCTAACTATCATATTTAGCTCTCTTTCATTCTTGAGAAATGGAATCAAAAACTTCATTTGACAATCAGCTTGGCAGTTTTTACGTTCGTGCCGGCAGAAATCCTTCGAGCACATTCAAGCACAGAGGGAAACACTCGCTACTTATAAATTTTTCTCATTATCTGTCATGTTCGCTCAGTACGCGAATACACTTCGAGCGCTTTAAAAAATACGCGAATGGACCTAATATTAATGCAAAGTTGAATAGCTATGAGCTTCCCATACGTAAGTATGTATTGTATAGCCAATAAATAAATACTAATAATAGTCAAAAAGCAGTCAAAGTATGTTGTATTCTCAAAAGTGTTCTTTTTTTATTCACAATAATATATTTATCGATTCATATAGTCGATTGGGTTACACAATACTACAGTGAAAATGACTTAAAGCATTCAAAGTGAAAACACCCGACGATTGTTCTGGGGTCGAATCGCCGTATCCGTAAACGTATGACTTGTTACGTAATTTGTATATATGTTGTTGCTAGATCTACCACAATACAGATTACGTGACCCTTCATTCGTTCATACGGCGATTCGATCCCTAATAAGCTAAACGGTTAACTGGTTCAAACAGTAAAAATTTGGTAACTGCATTTAGAGAATATACTCGTATATGCGTAATTCAAGAAAGAAGATATTACCAACTTGTGCATAATACATTTTGGTTGGCAATAACTAACAGGTCTAGTAGAAGCACCTGTGTTAAATAGTTTGCAAAATGCCAAGAAAGGGCCCTTTATTGCCATACATCTTGTAGCTCGGTCACTAAGTGCTACTTCCACTTCTGCGTTATGTCATCTGAGGAAATAGTAAAAAGCTGCTGGTTGTAGGCCAATAAAAAGCGCATGTAAAAGATACATGCAATACTCGAAAATGGAAGAATACCTCGTTGACAATCAATCAATCTATACTTTCTATTAAGGCTTTTTACGGATGTGCTATATTCCACGCTTTGCATAATGGAAAAGTGTTTGAAACTCAAAGCGGGTGCGACAACGTTGCATAATGTCACCACTTATATTCTTGGTCATTATCAATGATGTAATGCGTGTAGCATTGATGAGTGAAAGTCGGTTTCTTGCTCCAATCAAGTACTTGTACACTTGGGCTTCTGTTGGGACGAAAACCGCATTGTTTATCCTCAACTATAGCTCTGGATGGAACGCCTTTCTGACACCTTAGCAAAGTATTAAAAGAGATATACCCCCAGAATTGTTTTTATAAGAAATATAAAAAATGTTTTTTGGAGAAATATGCAGTACATGTAAATAAAAACGTAGTAGGTAGTATGAGGCACGAAAGTGTGGCAACTGTAATACTTAAGTAGCAAGAGTGGTTACGCTGATTAGAGATTGTTCAGTTCAATATTAGTGGTGTGCAATTTGATTGCTTTTGAGTAACGAACGATTACTGATTACTTTATTTATTTATTTAGTTATTTAAGCTTAATACAAGCACGAACTTAAGGGTAGCTTAAAACTAACAAAGGGACACTTAACCTAACTTTTTTTTTTTTTTTATTTATTTATTTTTTTTTCTTGTGCTGCGCCCCAAAGGGTCCATAAATTAAAATCTACTATTCGGTATTTGGTATTCAGGACTTAGGGCTTGGTATCCCAGTTATGATTTATTTTCTGTAACCAGAGTACGGCATTCTCGGTGGTCGCCCACAACAAGGCACGCCTGGACCCCAACTTGGCAAACATCTGCCCAGATTGCAACAACGGGCCGCACGACGTACCACTGTTCGGCAAATCCAACAACACTGACCCCCGAAGCACTCTGCAGCCGCCCAATCGACGTTGCTCTATTCTTGGGCCTGGAAACCTCAGAACACACCAACCGCAATTGAAAGTATATGCATAGGGGTGTTCACAAGGTCAAACATATCTGCTAGTGTGAACGAGTGTCTGTCCGACCTGGAGGAAATTTAATTTCCGAAAAGATATTCACGCTGTGTGGTTATTCACGGAAAATTAAACTGAAGTAAAAAATGTCTGTTTGCGAAATATGCAATTCTGGAAAAAAATTTTCTGAAATATACAGAAGTGTATCGGAGACTTGGAAGATAAAAAGTGAAGAGTATAAAGATTGATTTCTTCTAAAATTTTATTTATCGCTAGCGTACGTCCACCATCATTGAAATTGACTTGAAAAGTGAAGTCTGATGATATGTTTGACAATGTGAACGCTAACGACATCGGTCTGTCCGGCATCCATCCGACCAAGTCTGTCAGATATGTTGGCCCGTGTGAACCCCCTTATGTGAAGCTGCTCAGCAACAACAACAAAAGTAATCAAATTGGAACGTTTGGAATTCTGATTACTGACCAACGATCACAACATCGAGTCCTGGTATTCGTTACTGTCGTGGCTTAAGTATGTTGTACAGAAAAATAATCATATTGAAACGTTTGGCATGAACAACAGGAGGGTGCAAGAGAAGAGATAAATGGAATATGTAGAAGTAGAACATAAAAATAAGGGAGACGAGTCGTGCTGCTGCCCAACAATGTGTTGATGTGTGTTTGCATGTACATGTGCGTATTTTATATTGCTTCTAAAATAAATGTGTGGTTGAGTTATCAGTTTGTGTACTGATTCGATTCGAATGCGACATCGGGTTAGTGTCTGTTTGTGTGCAAATGAGTATGTGTACCAAATACATACTTATTTTCAGTAGTATTCGATACCGACACTCATATTAAGTACCAGATACTTACTTTTTGCACGTGCCTATTCAATATCGGCATGCAATGAGCACCATCTTATGGTAGCTCATTTACGCCTTCGTACTGCATCCGTCAACAGCAACCGCTCAAACCTGCTTAACATCACCAGGCTTAATGTCGACAGGCTCAAGGTTCCCCAAGTGTGCCAACAGTTCAGGGACCCTCTTGCCTTAGAAGTAGAAGCAATCAGCAGCATACTGGAAGAGAACATCGATGACCACTGGAGTGCTGTGAAAAATGCTTTTGCGACTGGGGCACGCACTTATATCGGTAAAAAGCAGAAACACCACCGCACATGGCTTTCTACAGACACCTGGAGACGGATCGATGAGCGTACAGCAATCAAGGCTCGGATTGCAGCGACCTCAGCAGTAGAGAGAACCGAGCTTGAAGCCCAATATCGTGCGAAGACGAAAGAAGTGCAGCGTAGTGTGAGACGTGACAAACGTCACGGCCTCAAGGGCTGAAGAAGCAGCGAGCAGGTGCGACAGCAGTACTGTTTACAGCATCACTAAGGAGCTCATTGGTGGTCGAAAACCAAACAACATCCAGTGAAGAGTCTAGACGGTAACCTTCTGATTTCGGATGAGGATCAGCTCACTGAAATGATAGAAAGAATATTTTGCTATAGTGCTAAATCACTTAGACGATGGCGGTATGATCACGAATTCGAATGAGCAGTTCGAAGCAACAAATTCCCGAATTTGCACCGCACCTCCCAGTAAAACCGAGATAATAACAGCAATCATGTCCCTCAAGGAGAACAAGGCGGTGGGTATTGATGGCATCCCTGCCGATCTATTTCAACCGGCGCCAAATACATCGGCAGATTTGCTGCATCCCCTAATACGGAGAGTTTGGGATAGTGAACAATTTCCACAGAAGTGGAAAGGGGGACGATCATTAAGCTTCCAAAGAAGGGAAACTTGATGGAGTGCGGTAACTGGAGAGGTATATGCGTTCTTCCAGCTGTAGCCAAAATAATAGCTAAAATAATTCTAGAACGAATTAAAGAACATTTAGATTCAACTCTCGATGCCGAACAGGCAGGCTTTCGCGCTTGATCTTCCGGCATCGACCACATAAACACCTTACGGATCATTATCGAGCAATGCGTTGAATATAGGTCTCCGCTACATTTATTGTTTATCGACTAAGAGAAAGCTTGACAGATTGAATCGAGATGCTATCTGGTTGGCCTTGCGCAGGAGAGGTATCCCAGAAAAACTTATAGCTATTATCAAGGCTACATACGAGGGCGGTAAGTGTCATTTCGTGCACAATGGTAAGGTGTCGGAGGATTTTGAAGTCCAAAGTGGAGTACGTCAAGGGTGCATACTGTTACCACTATTGTTCTTGGTGGTTATCAGCGATGTACTCTGTGCAGCATTGACGGAAAGCAACTATGGAATTCGTTGGACTATGACATCTTACCTTAAACACCTAGATTACGCTGACGATGTTTGTCTACTTTCACATCGGATAATGGATCTTCATCTGATGGCCCAAAATCTAGAAGCTGAGGCAAACAAAGTGGGGCTAAAAATAAACAGCCAAAACAAAAGCCCTGAGCACTTCTTCTAACAACCGCGCTCAACTTAACATTTCCGGACAGGAAGTCGAGACAACTTTCTTTATTTAGGAAGTGTGGCACCGAACTGGATGTGTGCAGCAGAATCGGGAAGGCTAAAGCTGCGTTCGGAATGCTATCTAAAATCTGGAAAAGTAATGTTATCAGCTTATAAACCAAGCTGCGACTGTTCCGCTCCAATGTAGAATCAGTGCTGCTTTATGGGTGCAGTACTTGGAAGGTGGACACTATTAAGACACGCAAGCTGCAAGTCTTCGTAAACAAATG
Organism: Brachypalpus laphriformis; assembly: GCA_945910035.1. Classification (NCBI taxonomy): domain Eukaryota; kingdom Metazoa; phylum Arthropoda; class Insecta; order Diptera; family Syrphidae; genus Brachypalpus; species Brachypalpus laphriformis. Next base: position 46,897,126 of record OX246756.1, read on the forward strand.
CGTAAGAAGCATCTTGAGGATTTTTTGGCCGAACCGCATCTCCAACGAAGAACTTTATACGAGAACGGGCCAAGAACCTATAAGCATTACTATACGAAGAAGAAAGTGGCAATGGATTCGACAACACCCTAAGGCGCGAAGACAACTCCATTGCGAGCAATCCGCTCACTCAGGCATGCAGAATAGCGGGACGCCCTAGGCAAACGTGGCACAGAACAGTTGAGGAGGAATGAGTTGGAGGCAGCTCGAACGCGTTGCAGAACTTCGAACAAGATGGCGCGCAGGCGTGGTTGACGCCCTATGCCTCCCGAGGGGTTAAAGGATTTAAAGAAGATGCAACAACGTGACGTTTGTGTATCCGACCTTGCTGGTGGTTTGGGTTCGAAATTTTACGTGAATATTGCTTAAAGTGTATTTCATATTTTACGATAATACATGTTTCTCACGGCTTGGGGCCAATATTTTAGATAAAGGGGACAATTGATCAGAATTAATACGTTCACATTCTTGGCCGAATTATGCGTAGTCACGCTCAATTTGAAATGCACATCAAATGGGTAACAAGATAACGATCCGAAACACTAGCAAAATGGCAAAAAATTAGTTTCGGGCGAACAGAATTGAGATCATGTGTTGACCTGTTTAATCCGCTGACGCCAGAACAATTGAAAACCTTCAGACAGATGCAAAAAAAATTGTTTTCGAGCCAAAGCCGCTGAATAGTAATCAACCTCGGAGTGCAGTCGAGCATTAGGGGAAGGCAAGGTGTCAGCCATCAGTCAGCCATACAAAACGCTTCAAATAAGAACAGCATTTTGTTTTAAATATAAATTTGCCTTCTTCATGCCGCTACTATAAACAGTCTTTGAGTAAATATGGTTCTCTATACACTAAATCTTATTCCAATAATGCGTAAGCCACTCCATCACTCTGGATGCGGTTCACGTGTTTTTCGAATTCTTCTTGCGCATCTCGTGCAGTTCCAACTTTTTGATCAATTCGTCGATGTTGACATCCTCGGGGATGGTAAAGGTTTTCTGAAACAGGAGAACTCTAAGAAAATCGAAGGAATACCACGAAGATTCAAGGTTTACCTGTCTCTCTACGAGATCTTGTATTTTCTTCTCTATCGACAGTTTTTTGTTCTCTATTTCAGCTTCGGAAATTAGGCGTTTATTCACCGATGTCGTGAAACTGTAAGCAAAAATGTTTCTCATTAGGACCACCACTTTCCAGACCTCGATCCACTTACTCATGCAACTGATTCAGTTCGACGGTCTCTGCCTCGATTTGCTCCTCCAGGTCACGTATATCGTTCTGCATTCTTGCCATGCTGAGATGCTGGTCGATTTGGTCTTTTTTCCTTGTGAAATAGAACTCTTGGAGGTAATTCGTGCCTAGATCGTGCAGCTTTGTGGCCATTTTCAGCTGTACGCACTCGTTGAGCTTGGTCATGCAGTCGTCGGGTAAATCACAAAGTTCCACACCAAACATCTTCAGTTGTCGTTCGTATTCTTCGCCTAAACAGAGTGAAAGGCTTCAAATCAGGTCGAGTAGTATAAAACACAAGAAATTAGGAAATATCTTGGGCTGGTCCGTATGACTCAGACAGGAAGGTTGGAGATTATTTGCGTTTTTTGGATAACTTACGTAATTTTTTTAATGCACTCACTTCCTCGAAAGTGTGTAGACTATCTGCAATAGAGTGAATTTATTTAAAGTGTTAAATTTTGTCAGAAATTGAGGAAAAAGCGAGAATTTACCCATTTCCGTCGACGGTTGTTTGAAATTCTAATTCGAAATGTCACAGATTGTCTGGTGCTGTCATTTGTTATATCGTAAGTGGTTGTGAGATTAGATGCGTTTTTAGATTTGGCATCACTTAAATGAACTGTGTTTGTAAATACATTTCAACGACTGTACTTTGTGTAAACTGGAAAATACACGATACAACCATCAGGAGTGACTTGTGTTGTACCGACATCAGCCTAACTGTTGTATGCAGCGCACACATTAATCATACGCAGATTGAATAATGTGTGTGCTGCATACAACCGTTTTTGTTTGGTTGCCCCAAGGGTTATGTTGGTTGCAGCGGCATCGGCCCAACTGTTGTATGTGGCACACATATTATTCAATCAGCGTACGATTTAAGTACAACCAGACATTTTATTCAGTCATTTTACACAAACTCACTATATAATTTCCATACAATCTGTGCATGTGACAGCGGCTATACAGTCAAGACTATGCGACCATACGATATCGACACAACGGTCGGTTGTGTGGATACACACGATACAATTACGTCCCCAATATTGGCATCAGCGTAAGCCGTACATTAGAACGAACTCGGCGCATAGAATCGCATCTTTAAGGGCATGCTGCGTCTTTTGAACTGATTTAGCGGATGCGATAAGCGTAATATCAGGCTCGATCTAGATGCGAAGAAGACTGCGGTCCACGCAAAAATGAGCACGATGACGGAACAACAGCTGTAGAATCCATAAAAGCAGAATGGCAACATAGGTGGAACATCACATCACAACCAAAGGACGATGGACATACAAATTAACCCCAGAAGTTGATGAATGGATTAGCAGAAAGCACGGGGAGGTAAACCACTACCTAACACGGATGCTTCCGGGAGTATTTCTACAAGTACAAGCACGGGGATGATCACTCTGCCAGCACTATGAAGGAAAAGTGCAGAACGCCGAGCATGTACTGATGGAAAACTTTACTAGGGCCAGGAACATCCTAGAAAGAGCAATTGGCGGGCAAGTGACCCAAAGAATCCTGACCCCATTTATGTTGGCGAGGAGCGAAGGCTGGGAGACTGCAAATGAAGTAATCACGAGTATGATGCAGCACCTGCATATAGAGATACGGGCAACGAGAAACGCGAGAAACGAAGATCCTGCCAGCTCTGGCAGCTAAAAAGAAGTGACCAAATGTTAAACCTGCCCTGCGAAGGAATACCTTGACTGGCGGTGAAGCGGAGGCAGAGAAATCGGACGGGTTTTTTTTTTTAGCACGTGCTAAACCATGTAGGAGCATGGAGTCGGGCATAACTCGCAGCACGGGGTACAAGTATCCATAAAAGATTTTTACACCTACCCGCGCATCACAAAAAAAAAAAACACGATACAATTATCGTATACAACACCAAGCTGTCAAACCGTTGGTGCAACAGTTATATCGTGCATTTCCTACCTATTATCAAATTTACAACTTCGCGTGCGTGCGCGCATGCCTTTATGGGTCTTATACCGACCTTACGATAATATCATTCATAAGCACGATCTCGAAACAAAATGTCGCTTCAATACAGTCAGGCGCTGGGAAATTAGCAATGTGATCGAATATGAGGAGTAGGAATTATTTCCTAATTAGATTGGTTCTCATTTAATTGGTGGAAATGAAATGGTTACGTATCCTCTAATTCTACAACACGTTCTGCTTTCGTTAACACATTTTTATCAAGCAAATATCGTTTTCGTTTCTTTTTCTTTTTTTCTATTTCTAGGAGTTTCACAACTAACTCGCGTGTTTATTTTTATGTGAATCTCCACCTCGGAGAAAGTTACTTACTTACTTACTTATGCGGCGCTACAGTTCGGGGTGAACCTGAGCCTCAACCAACAAGCATCTCCATTTAGCTTGATCTTTAGCTAATTGCCCCCAGTTGCGCACTCTAAGTTGGTCGAGGTCCGTTTGAACTCGGACCTCCGGGTTATATTCAAAGACTCTGCAGGCGGAGCCTTGGAGTCCATCCGCTCTACATGTCCTAGCCCTCACAAACATCCAATACGCAGTTTTTTTTTTAACTAGGTCGATGTCGCTGTACAGCTTGTATAGTTCGTCGTTGAATCTTCTCCTCCAAAACCCGTCAACACAAACGGGACCGAATATGGTATATTATGAAGAATTTTTCTCTCGAAGCGACCAAGGATATCATCATCCTCTTTTAATAAAGTCCATGTTTCAGCGCCGTAAAGCAGGACTGGGGTGATCAGGGCCTTAAACAGTCTCCTTAGTAGTTTGAGACAGGGCTTTACTGTTGAATTGCCTTATAAGCCTAAAAAAACAGCGATTGGCAAGAGTTATTCTTCGATTGATTTCTGCGCTGATGTTGTTCTCAGAGTTTATAGCAGAGCCAAGGTAGACAAAGTCCCTTACTACCTCGAAGTTATAGCTGCCCACGGTGACGTTTTGTCCAATTCGTCGGTGTTGGCTTTCCCTTCCTGTTGACAGCAAATATTTGGTTTTGCCCTCGTTTATCGCTAAACCCATTTTGGCCGCTTCCGCCTCAATGCTTGCAAACGCACCGGTGACAGCCCGCTGAGTTCTTCCGATAATGTCTATATCGTCGGCGTATGCAAGCAGTTGTACAGACTTGTAATAGATTGTGCCTCCGGTGTTGGCTTGTGAGTTCCGCACAATCCGTTCAAGTACAATGTTAAAGAAGTCACATGACAGCGCGTCACCTTGTCTAAAACCTTTTTTGACATCAAAGGTCTCGGTGAGGTCATTACCGACCTTGATGGAGCAGCGAGCGTTCTCCATCGTCAGCCTGCACAGACGGACAAGTTTGACAGGGATGTCAAAACTAAACATGGCTCTATAAAGTTCTTCTTCTATAGATTCTGTCATAGGCGGCCTTGAAATCGATAAAGAGGTGGTGAGTATCGATTTGGAATTCTTGGGTTTTCTCCAGGATCTGCCGAAGTGTGAAGATTTGATCGATGGTGGACTTTCCTGGCCTGAAACCGCACTGATAGGGTCCAATCAGGCTGTTCATAAAAGGTTTCAGGCGTTCACACAATATCGCAGAAAAGATCTTGTATGCGATGTTGAGGAGACTGATGCTTCTATAATTGGCGCAGTTGAGGGGATCTCCTTTCTTGTGGATCGGGCAAACGATGCTGAGATTCCATTCATCAGGCATACACTCGTCTAACCAAATCTTAGAGATGAGTTGGTGTATGCACTCTCAGCTGCCTTGAAAAGTTCGGCCGGTAAGCCGTCAGGTCTAGCAGCCTTGTTGGATTTTAGCTTGGATATTGCTATCCTGACTTCGTTTTGGTCAGGTGGACGGAAATTTTGACTATCATCGTCTATGTTGAATAGTTCATTCTGCCTGACAGCGAGATGTTGGTCTTCGTCGCCGTTATACAGTCTGCGAAAGTAGTTTTTCCATATTCTCAGCATCGACTGCGATTTTACTACGTGGTTTCCATTTTCATCTCTACAGATTTCTGTACGGGTATTACTTCTCTGACACGTTCTTTTTACCCTTTGGTAAAACTTCCGTACATTGCTCCTGGAGTAATATACTTTCGATATTCTCGAACGCGTGCTTCGCATGCTCTTTCTTAGCCGCCGAAGTCATAATGGTCCTTAAGCCCGGAAAACCGCCGAATGAAAAAACATCTATAGACCAATTTTGCTTCCTCCAATTAATATAGCGCAATTAAATATAGCGCTCTCGTGTATGGGGAAAACAGCATTTTATGCTAAGCACACAGATGTTCAAAGCTTTCAGTTATTTCCAACTCAACCTCTGGAAATAAAAAATATAATAAAAAACCTTAAGCCTTCGAAAGAGAAAGATAAGAATGGATTATCATCTCATCTAATCAAATAACTTTGTGATGAACTACACATGCCGATCACCAAAATCATAAACCAGTCACTATGTGAAGGATATGTTCCCGACGAACTTAAAATTGGAAGGATCATACCGATCTTCAAAGGGAGGAGAGCAGACGATCTAAACAACTACCGTCCTATATCGATCCTCCCCATTATATCTAAAATTTTAGAAAAGGTTGTAAATAAGCAACTTTTAGCTCACCTTACGAAACATAATCTCACGTTTGAAAGGCAATACGGTTTTCGGCAAAAATCTAACACAAATTCTGCTTTAGTAGATATAGTGTCCTATATTCAAGAACAAAAAGATGCAAAAAAAGTGGTAGCCTTACTTTTCATTGATTTATCCAAAGCTTTCGACATAGTAGATCATAGAATACTATTACAAAAATTGATGTCAATGGGAGTACGAGGAACTAGCTTCAACTGGTTTAGTTCATATCTAACAAACCGAACACAATTCACTGAACTCAATGGCATAAGGAGCACAAATTCACCTGTGGAGTTTGGTGTGCCACAAGGCAGCGTACTGGGACCGACACTTTTTTGCACATATGTAAGCAGCATTAGTAAACTTCTTACAAAAGGAAAGTTATTCATGTTCGCAGATGATATATGTTTAGTGTTCAGCGAAAAAGACGCAGATTTACTGCAAATTAATATGAATGAGGACATCAATAACCTAGGAAACTGGATGAAGTCTCATAAGCTGTCTATGAACATAAAAAAAACAAAATGCATGATACTAAGCCAAACTTATTTCGACATAGATATTACCTATGAACAGCAAACTGTTCAAATAATTGACGAATTCAAATATCTAGGCGTCTGGTTCGATCGAGAACTTAGTTTTGAAAGACATATAAGTAAAACAACTAAAAAACTGTCGTCTATAGCTGGCATCTTTAGAAGAATAGCAGATTGTCTCCCTTATGAAACAAAAAAAACATTATACTTCTCGTTCTTCCATAGCCATCTTATTTATGGCATCAATGCATGAGGTTGCAGCTGTTTGAGGCTCATAAACAATTTGCAGCTTATACAAAATCGAGCACTAAAAAATTTATTCCGCTACAACTGGCTTTCGAGAACTCAACAAATGCACAAGGAACTTGGGATTCTATTGGTTCGAGATACTGCGCGGCTATATTTACTATGCTATATCCACAATATCATGACAGCGACATCTCATTCAACAATAGAACTGAAGCATCGAAGAGACATCCACACCTACAACATACGCAGCAGAGATAACATACACATTGTACCGCCAAAGACCTCCAAGTATGGAACGTCATCTATCCTGTACCGATCGCTTAAGGCCTATAATGGTATTTCACAAGAAGAAAAACTGCTCCCAGCAAAGAAGTTCAAAAGTCACTTAATGAATAAATTTCTAATGAATTATTAATTGTATTTATTTTGTCTCATCTTAAAGTAACTTTTAGTCATATTTCCACTGATGTTGTTCATTTAAATGTCTCTCTTTATCTTGTCTCTCTTTTTCTCTATTTTTTTGTCCATATAATTTATTTTTTTGCTCGTACTAAAATGCGCTTCTCGCAATTATTATTGCATGTTTTCTAATTGTAATTTTACTATTTTGTCGCTTATTACTTAATTATGTTAAATAGATTCTTAATTCAAAACACATTGTATATAGCCACCTACGAGAGGATTCTCTTTGGCACATTACTGTTGAAATAAAAATAAAAAAATAAAATAAAAATATCCAAAGTCTTCGAGAGAATATTGATTAGGCGAATATAGCCGGCAATAAAAGAAAGGAATCTCATTCCGGATCATCAATTCGGATTCAGAAGTAAGCATTCTACCGAAAAATCCCTTGAAGAAAAAAGGATTTGTTCAAGCGTATTCCTTGACGTCTCTCAAGCCTTTGACAAGGTCTGGCATCAAGGTTTACGAGAAGTTCCTCCAGAGCACCTATATAATATTTAGAAGAACTAACTTACGAATAGACTATTCCGCGTCAAATGTGTAAACGAATATTTAGATTTTAACAAAATAATGGCTGGGGTGCCGCAAGTAGAAGGCACGGAGCTAGCTACATTTGCCAACGACAATGCTATATTGGCTGTATTAAAACGGTCGAAGATACTGCAGAAAAACCTCAAGAAGCTTTGGATAGAGTAAATGAATGGACAAAGGTTTGGCGAATCGCGCTCAATGAGACAAAATCTGTTCATGTAAGTTTTACTTATAAGAAAATAAATAATTTGCCGGTCTTTTCAAACTCGGTTCAAATTCATTTTGCAAACGAGGCTAAGTATCTTGGAATGACATTTGATGCAAAGCTGAAATGGAAAGAGCATGTAAAGAAAAAACGCAAAGAACTAGATAATAAATATAGAGATTATATATTGGTTACTTGGAAAATATTCCAAGCTTAATATAGAGAACAAACTGCTTTTATATAAGCAAGTACTAAAGCCAGTATAGACATATGGTATACAACTCTGGGGTTATACCAAAATAAGTAACATTGAAATTTTACAAACTTTTGAAAACAAAGTGCTAAGAGGTATTGTTAATGCGCCACGGTAATAGCGATATCCACAGAAATCTTAGCATTAAAACTATAGAAGACGAAATCAAAAACTACGCGAGAAACCATAAAAGTCGACTAAAAAGTCACGTAAATATTACAGTCCTTCAAGTTTTGGATGAAAGAAATTTACCACGCCGTCTACAAAGAACCAAACCTTAAGACTTAGGGCGATAAGTAACCGCCTCTCAACTGCGGAGCTAGCAGGAACTTCTAATGGGAAGGTACCTGCAAAACGTCCTTATTTCGTGAAATGAAAACTACTTGATAAGTTGAATACTTAGTTGTAGTAATAATAAAAGTGAGTCCGTTTTGAAGGGATGTTTTTATTGGGTAAGAATCCCACACTATTGTGAGCACGCACTGGCGATCCTCATAGTGTCTTGTTGAAGATTTTCACCTACCCTCGGGGGAAAAAAAATTACCTCCGGCAGTTATAGATTTTTTGTAGTTAATGGTGGTCCATTCTTCAGAGGGGACATAGCCTATATTCTTTTGTGTATCATGTAGCGCCTTATTTGTATCCTCAGGCCTCCCGATCTCCTCTCTACCATGTTTTGTGAATGTCTGGTGTCTTCTACCGTTCTTTTGGTAGTTACTTGACTCAGGTATCTCAGTTCTTCTCTAGTTTTGTTCCAAGTTTTTCTGCTCCGTCTGCCAGCGTCTAAAGATTCCTGCAGCCTCTTCAGACCTATCTTAATCAGTGTTGTCAGGTGCTTATGCCAACTTTGCCCCAGAATAATTTGAAATCCCCCCAGAATTGACCATTTTTGCAAAAAAATCCCCCAAAAAAATATATTAAGCACATACATTTTTTTTCTTTTTTGTAATTCACTTTTTATTAAAATTATTAGATACCCATGTAGGTATACATAAACATACATTTATACATCAATATTTATATATATTTACACATATTTATATGTTTGTATAATATTTACACATACTCGAAAGACTAAGAAATAGTACTTTTTTTAACTTAAAACTCTGTGACTAGCAGATGGCATCAAAAGACTTACTAGCAAATAAGAAGAAATAATAATTAAGAAACTTTTTATGTGTTGCACCCGGAATGGAGATTGTAGGCGTACTTTCTGCACCAAAATTCGCAGTTTGTCAAATTTCCATGAGTGGGGGTACGCGAAAGAAAGAAAGAGAAGGAACAATCCAACAAAAAGTCACATGTACAGCGATGACAGATTTGACAGTTTTCACAAACCAGCCCAAAGAAATTTCTTGCACTAAAATTCGCAACATGGGGAAATTTCTCGCGCTCTCGAGAGCGCTCTTTTCTGTCAAAAACTACGAAAATTCTCCGTACTGGAATAGGTTTTCGTAAAAATTCGTAACTTTTCGTAAAAATTCGCTGTTTTGGGAGGGTACGCAAACAGATCTTATATTTACACGTAAAATGCGTTCAGCTTTTTCAGTAGACATTCTATTTCTTAGTTTATCTTTGATTATGGTAAAAATAGAAAATTTCCACACTTGCATTTGAAATGGCAGTGATAAGAGTGTTGTCGCTAATTTGCTTATGTGAGCGTACTTTTTGACACCAGCCCTATCCTTTTTACCCAAAAACTTCAGCCCAGAAGCTAAATTTTCATTTGGTAGCATAGTTGACAACTCATTAGCTGCGTTTTGTTTTCCCCGTGAACTGGTTCAGTTCATATTTTTACACAGGATGTAAAAACAACAATTGAACCAGCACTTGAGCTAAACCCATATCTCACCACTAGATGGTTTTCCACAAACAAAATTATATGTAAAGCTTGGCAGCTCTGCTGAATGGCAGAAGTAAATCATAGTTATTTGTTGTATCCTCACTTTCTGACATAAGTATCTAAAAATACTTAATTATTAAACAAATATAAAAATATTAAGCACTTTTATCACTTCGATTGCCATTTTCTCGCCATTTTTAGTCCATATGAAACGTCAGAGTGTAGCTGCTGCTACCAACTTGAGAAAATGAAATTTCCATGTGAACCAGGAGCGTTTTTTTTTATTTTGAGATGAACTAGTTCAGCTCACGAGGATAAAAAAACGGGGCTATTAAAAGCAAATCCAAAGCTGCGTTACGCAGCTACGAGTAGTTGGAATTTTATGTGACTCAAAGTTGTGGTTCTCTATTTGCACTTCGGCACATTTTTTTTTTTATTTTTATTTTTTTTTATTTTTGGCGCAACAGCTCTTTAAAGTGCCAGGGCCTAGCTTATCGCAACCACTCATGTTGTGTGCGTTATATTTTTTCACACGACTTCGGCACATTGGTTTAAGAAATCGGGCTTAACAACCATTTGCATTATTGAGTATATCAACTGCTGTAAATCTTCAAATAAATTTAACAGATCAACATTCTCGCCGTGGCGTAAGTGGTTAGTGTGTCGGATCACTACGCATGAGGTTCCAAGTTCGAATCCCAGAAAATACCAAAAAGTTTTTTCACGGTCCCACCTCTCGCGAGCGTCTGACAAACATCCGAGAGTATTGCTGTCACGAAAAAAGCTTCTCAGATCGCCGTTCGGATTCGGCATTAAACTGTAGGTCCCTTCCATTCGTATGAAAAATATAACGCACACAACATGAGTAGTTGCGAGAAGCTAGGCCCTGGCACTTTAAAGAGCTGTTGCGCCAAATATATATATATAACATTCTCTCCTTGAAAGAGTTTATTTACTTTAATAACATGCTTTAGAATGTTTTTTTTAAAAATGTTAGATAAAGTTTATTTTCCCCGGATGTATACATTTAGCTAAGTAATTCAGCTGTATGGCATCTTTCGTTTGCAACATACCAGCTAGATGCAGTGCTCTCAGATGTGATATTGCATTAGTATTTATCAAGAAATTAAAGAAAGAATGTATATTTATTTATTCCAAAAGAAGTTGATTGAAATTTCTTTTATGAAAATACCACCATATCTCCCCCTAAATGCGTTGTGCCCCCAGATTTGCCCCTAACTAGCAAAAATACCTCTAAATCTGGGGGGAAACACTGATCTTAATGGCCATTTTCAGGTTCTTCTGTGAGACGCACCCTTTGGCGCAACCAAAAAAAAAAAAATTCCAAATTCTACGATGCCATCAGATGCCGTTCTTCTTGCTCCTCCATTTCCAAGATCCGCCGCTTAAGAGAATCTGCACGCACATCTCGACACTTGCTACTTTCGGCGCCGCCTCACGCACCAACCTAGATCCGCATTTGAATGGGTCTTTCTCCATAATGCAAAATAGTAGACAAATTTCGTTGCCAAAAAGGTGTCGCCTAGCTTTAGGAGTGACTAGCTTGAACTCAGAAAGTGTATGTCTTCGCTTTTTTAACCCGTTCCTAAGATCCACACCAACGAAAGTTTCCTGTGAATACCATTTCCTGCCTTCGTTAAGTCTAGCGAAGATCTCCACCGCACACAACTTTCAGAGATTTCTCTTTCTAGACAGTGCAGTATACTTGTAAGCGCTAAGCAATAGCCTTCGAAGGTCTTTGCTTACCTCTACCGGAAAGTATTGCCTACTCTCCGGTACTAATAGATTGAATTTTACTCAGAACAAAATACTACGATATATACTAGAGGTGGGTCGTTTTCCTTTTTTGTGTTAACGAAACGAAACAGTTATTAAAAAAAATATAACTAGTTTAAAAACTAGTTAAAAAATAACTGCTTTCACAAAACGAACGAAAAAACGTTTTCATATCATTTAGTGCAAAGGAACAAAAAACGGAAAAACGATAACGAGCGGGTGAAGTAGCTATTTTTTATAACTAGTTATTGTATGTATCAGGGGTGGAATCATGTTATTCGTTTTCTTCTTTATGCGCTTTTCTTGTGTGGGCAACAGAATGATCCGCTCACATGCCTGTGCTGAATTTTGTGTATTCTTTGTTTGGTTATTTATTCAGTTTGCTGGGCTCGTTTGCTTTTCGTTTTTTTTTTATTGAATTTTAAATGCGCATAGGCTTGTTGGTTGAGGCCCAGGTTCACCCCGAACTGTAGCGCCACCTAAGTAAGTAAGTAGTGTTTAGATGTCGGAAAAGGTGCCGGGTGTGATGAAATTCGTTCGAAAGATTTAAAAAATAAAGCTGCTATAATTGCACCCGTCATAACAAGACTAATAAATTTAAGTTTAGACCAAAATACAATACCCAAAACGCTTAAACTTTCTATAGTTCGACCTATTTATAAAAACGCGATCTTACCGGTTATAGAAAAAATCCTTGAAGAAATCGTCGAAAGAAGATTAAAAAAATTTCATTGAAAAATATAAAGTTATAGATTCTAACCAATATGGTTTTCAAAAGGGTAAAAACATAAACCAACTCTTAGGGAATTTTGCAAACAAGCTAAATGAAAGTGTCAGCAAAAACCACAACAGCCTAGTTTTGTTTATCGATTTTAGTAAGGCGTTTGATACACTATCACATCAAACCCTGTTAGCTTCATTGCAGTATTCCGGAATTCAAGGCGATTGCATCAAATGGTTGGAAGACTATCTGACACTCCGATCATATCGCGTTAAAATCAATAAAAGTCTCAGTGATGAAGTTAGCATTACACGCGGAGTTCCCCATGGCTCAAAACTATGTCCGCTTCCATACATTGTATATGCAAACGGCTCACTCAAGGCGCTAAGAAGCAGCACGACTTTCGCATATGCGGACGACAGGGCAATTGTGGTATCTCATAGAGACATTGAAAGGGCAAGCGCAATTGTGCAGAAGGATTTGAAGATCATTGCAAGATGGAGTTACGACAATCAACGCTGACAAGACGAAGATCATTCACATCAAACCGCCTCACATCTTGTATCATAATATTCGGATAAAATTTCATGACACAAAATGCCTGCACACGAACAATACCACCAGCAGCAACTCAGATGACCAATGCTCCACCTTTATCGAAGTAGTTAACACATGTAAATACCTTGGTGTGATTGTTGAACATAACCTTAAATGGCAAGTTCATATTGAACAACCACAGAAAAAACTTCGTAGAACATCATATGCTACACCATCTCAGCAATTGCAGTGATTATGAAATAGTTAGACGGGCATACCTTGCGCTAGGTGAGTCATATATCTGACATGGTATCACCGCATGGGGCACTTCAACACACTGCAGGCAGCTCCAAATTCATCAAAACTACTCGTACCTACTCAAAATCCTGGCGAAGAAGAAAAGAATCAACTACGATACATCAACCATCAGCACACAACTGGAGCTTCCAAATATAAAAAGCATTTTCAAAACTAGCCTCATCAATGAGTTTCACCACGATGACTGCTACAGAATCCCCATCGACCACCACCACAACACATGACGGAATGCATTGTTGTCGTTAGATGGCGCTACAGTCCGGGGTGGACCTGGGCCTCAACCAACAGAGCTGTAAAAGAATGCAATCATTTCGCCATTTAACTCATTTGACTTCACGCGGATTTGTTTCAATTCAATGACTTCAACTTAGAAAAAATAAATCACCATTCATTTTGAAGTCATTATTTAGCAATAATTTTTTGCAATCTTTATTTTGAAGTCAAAATGAATGCAATCATTTTGAATGCTCTGCACTCATTGAAGTCACTAGCATTCATTGCATTCACTTGAAGTCATTAAAGTCTTTGAAGTCATCTGAAGTCATTGAAGTCCTTTAATTCGTTGAAGGCATTCCAGTTATTGAATCTGTTTCTTGGTGTCGTCTATCAGAAGAATAAATAACTTTATTATTGGTTTTACACGAAAATGTAGAGACATTATGTTATAATTTTTAATATTATTTATTTTCTTTCTTAATTTATGTATTAGTACTGATTAGTGGGCGCCGTGGCGAGTGGTTAGTGTGTCGGATCACTACGCATGAGGTTCTAAGTTCGTATCCCAGAAAACACCAAAAAGTTTTTTTCACGGTCCCACCTCTCGCGAGCGTCTGACAAACATCCGAGAGTATTGTTGTCTCGAAAAAGCTTCTCAAATCGCCGTTCGGATTCGGCTCTAAACTGTAGGTCCCTTCCATTCGTGTGAAAAATATATAACGCACACAGCATGAGTGGTTGCGAGAAGCTAGGCCCTGGCACTTAAAGAGCTGTTGCGCCAAATATTATTAGTACTGATTAGTAATTTCTTTATTTTTATTAATTTATTCTTCCGGTAGACGACACTAAAAAACAGATTCAATAACTTGAATAATTTCAACGAATTAAATGACTTCAATGAGTTCAGATGACTTTAATGAATTAAAAGACTTCAATGACTTCAGATGACTTCAATGACTTCAGATGACTTCAATGACTTCAGATGACTTCAAAGACTTCAAAGACTTTAATGACTTCAAGTGAATGCAATGAATGCTAGTGACTTCAAGGTGACTTCAATGAGTGCAGAGCATTCAAAATGATTGCATTCATTTTGACTTCAAAATAATGATTGCAAAAAATGATTGCTAAATCATGACTTCAAAATGAATGGTGATTTATTTTTTCTAAGTTGAAGTCATTATTGAAGTCAATGAATTGAAACAAAGCCACATGAATTCTTAGTACGACTTCAGTGAATGCATTCGGCAATGATTGCATTCTTTTACAGCCCTGTCAACCAACAAACCTCTCCAGGCAGCACGGTTACGAGCCAGCTGCCTCCAGTTGCGCACGCCAAGTTGGTTGAGGTCCCTCTCCACTTGTTTGCGCCACCTACCGCGAGGTCGTCCTCTACTGCGCCGTCCGTCCGGGGTGGATTCGAATACTTTCTTAGCGGGAAGGTTGGGCTCCATCCGCTCTAAATGACCCAGCCATCTTAGTCGCTGTATGTGAACTCTTCTGGCTAAGCAGATGTCTTTGTACAGGCCGTATAGTTCGGCATTGTACCTTTACTCCAGTCACCGTCTATACAGACGGGACCAAAGATCGCTCGAAGAACTTTTCTCTCGAAATAACCAAGGGCATCCTCATCCGGTTTTGTCAAAGCCCGTGCCTGTGCGCCATACAGCAGGACTGGGATGATTAATGTCTTATAAAGAGTTACCTTAGTAGTTCGAGATAGAGCTTTGCTACTCAATTGCCGTTTTAGTCCATAGAAACAACGATTGGCAAGAGTAATTCTCCGTGTGATCTCCCTACTGCTCCCTACTGAGCCTAGGTAGACAAAATCCATTACTACCTCAAAATTGTATCTGTCTATTGTGGCGTTTTGTCCAAGACGCCGATGTTGGGTGGCCTTTTTTGTAGACAGCATATATTTTGTTTTGCTCTCATTGACCGCTAGACCCATCTTTGCTGCCTCGGTCTCAATACTCGTAAATGCCCTATTGACTGCCCGCTGCGTTCTTCCGATTATGTCAATGTCATCGGCATAAGCGAGTAGTTGTACAGACTTGAAGAAGATTGTACCTCCGGTGTTGGCTTGTGAGTTTCGTACAATTCTCTCAAGTACTATGTTAAAGAGACCGCATGATAGCGCGTCACCTTGTCTAAGACCTTTCCTGACATCGAACGGTTCGGTGATGTTCTTACTGACTTTGATGGAGCAGCGAGAGTTCTCCATCGTCATTCTGCACAAACGGACGAGCTTGGCAGGGATGCCAAGACTAGACATGGCTCTGTGTAACTCGTCTCTATACACGCTATCATAGGCAACTTTGAAATCGATGAAGAGGTGGTGCGTATCGATTTTATATTTATGGGTTTTTTCCAAGATCTGCCGTAGTGTGAATATTTGGTCTATGGTGGACTTTCCAGGCCTGAAACCGCACTAATAAGGACCTATCAGGTTGTTGACGATCGGTTTTAGGCGTTCACATAGTACGGCAGACAGGATCTTATATGCGATATTTAGGAGACTTATACCTCTGTAGTTGGCGTAGTTCAGAGGGTCTCCTTTCTTCAACGGGCAAACGATGCTGAGGTTCCATTCATCGGGCATACTTTCGTCCAACCAGATTTTATAGATGAGCTGATGCATGCTCCTTACCAACTCATCTCCTCCTGCCTTGAAAAGTTCATCGGCAAGGTCGTCGGCTCCAGCAGCTTTGTTGGATTTGAGTTTAGATATCGCTATCCTCACTTCATTCTGATCGGGTTGACGGGTATCTTGAGTGCCATCGTCACTGTTGAATGGCTCATTCCGCCTGACAGCGGAATATTGGTCATAATCGCCGTTTAACAGTCTGCAGAAGTGTTCCTTCCATATCCTCAGCACCGACTGCGATTCTACTACTATGTTGACATTTTCGTCCCTGCATGCTTCTGTTCAGGCTTTGAAACCCTGGCATGTTCTTTTTACCTTTTGGTAACATTTTCGAACATCATTCCTCCAATAAAGTCTCTCAATTTCCTCGATCGAGCGCTTCTCATGCTCTTTTTTCTTCTTTCTGAAAAGTCGATGTTCCTCTTTTCTCCTGCGCACGTAGAGCTCGTAAGCAGATCTGGTCCTTCTATTCAGCACCGCTTTGTACGCCTCTTGTTAAACAACATGTGCTTGCTGGCATTCCTCATCAAACCAGGAGTTTCGTTGTGGTGGCCGAGAGAAACCCAGTACATCAGAGGCGGCATCTCTGATGGCTTGTTGGCAACGCTGCCACTGGTCTTCCGCATTTGCTGCTGGCGGCATAGGACTTAGATTAAGATTAGAAGAAACTCGATTGGCAAAGGTTCTGCCGGTCTCTTGCGATTGTAGCCGCCCGACGTCAACTTTCCTCAGAGTATTTCGTTGATTTCGCTCCGTTCTGGATATCCGTATCCGTACCTTGGCTACAACTAGGTAGTGATCCGAGTCCACGTTGACTCCTCGGAAAGTCCGGACACCCAGAATACTGGAAGAGTGCCTTGCGTCGATCGCAATGTGATCGATTTGGTTGACGATTTTTCGATCAAAGGAGAACCATGTTCCTTTGTGAATATCGAGACGTGGGAACCGCGTACTAGCTACGACAAAGTTTCGCCCCGACGCAAGGTCGATTAGCCTGAGTCCGTTGCCGGATGTGTTGTCGTGCAGGCTGTGCCTTCCGACCACACTACTAAAGACTTTCTCTCTTCCTTGCGTTAAAGTCGCCTAGGATAATTTTAACGTCGTGGCTATGGCATTGCTCATACGTCTTGTCCAAGAGCTGGTAGAAGTCATCCTTTGATGCGTCGTCCTTCTCCTCGTGAGGGGCGTGAACGCATATTAGGCTAATATTGGGAAATTTAGCCTTGATACGGATAGTTATGAGGCGCTCGTTCACATGCCAGAAGCTCAAGACTTCTTGCATAAGTCTGCCTCCAATGACAAATCCGCACCCGAATAGACGCTGTCCTTGTTGTCTGTAGCAATCGCCGTAGTAGATGTCGCAGTTTTTCATCTTCCTTTTGCCCGGCCCATCCCATGGCAGTAATGTCTGCGTTGAAACACTCTTGGGCCTCCGCAAGTTGGTCGGCTGCACGTGGTTTGTAGAGGGACCTAACATTCCACGTGCAGACACGAAGATCGTTGTCCTTTTTACGTTTGCATGGGTCGTCAACAGTAAGATCATCCGTATCCGAGGCTGTTGGTTGCTTCGTAACCGAAGGTTTTTTACGTGATAGGGAAGTTAACCCGACGGCACAACCCCCAACCTGGAGGGCCAGTTCCTTTTTTTTTGTACCCCTAGGACAAGAGGCCGGATACACCGATGTCAGTAACCCACTTCGGGGATATGAGCGCTGCCGATGGCCCATTAAGGGTTCATCCGCCACCATCTCTTTTTCAATACCCTGACGTAGTATTGAAAATCCTTACAGACCTCAGCTCCAAATATGTTGAAGTAGCTCCGGTAAGGTATCCGCTGGTCTGTAGACGTCACCGTTGATTCCATCGAGAGAATTCATCCGCCGCACGTCCTCCTTCTGAGGAGCTCTTGCTAGACTTCTGAGACGCATATTTCAGCCAATTCGGTCAACAAGAGATGCTTCGTCCGGTTAGACATATTCGCGCTGAAGTTCACCCTGATGTGCTTACGCAGGTCTGAGTGTTCAGCTGCACATATATCGTCAAACTCAGCATACGCTCATCGCTAGTTCACTATCAGATAGCTATCCAGCGGGCACCGCGAGGAGGTGATGATGCGATTTTGCCCACCCGACGGAATGCATTAGGCAGGTTTAAAGTCGCGAAGCTCTATAATAACTACGGCAAATTCTCGTTAGCAACAATTTTACCTACGCTTCTAAACGAGCTTCCGGCTAATCTTATAAACATTTCCCAAATGGCAATAAGAAAAAAAAAAAACTAATTATAAAGCACTTCATCACGGCACATCAATAAAGCAAATTAGAAATAAAATAAAAATAAAATAAATGAATGAGTTGTATATGGAAAACTGTGTAAGAAAACTACATTTAAATTTATCTATTCAATCTTTTTTTTTTCTTTATCAGTCGTAACGTAAAATAATAAGATACAGTAAGATATAATAGTACAAGGAAAAATATGAATTGCTTAATTTTAAGCTAGTCACGCCTGCAGACAAGGCCTATGGGCTTCGCGGGATATAACTTTAAACATATATACTTAAATATTCTTTAAATACACTTTGAAACATTGAACTTTGAACTTTGATTGTTCGATGCAGTCTTTAATAAACAAGGATGATCCGCCTCTCGCTTTTCCCGCAATCATTATAGTCTTTTATTTTTAAATGCGATTCGTTTTTTACGTCGGTTTCAGAAATTAAGTAGACAACATAAGTACAGAACTGGCAGGTCTACGCAAACAGCACTACACGTGTACGTGTTGCGGAAGAGGAGATACATACCGGAGGTATTGAAATGACTACAATAATGGACTTTGAAGGTGCCTTCGATAAAATATGCTTCGAAAATCTGAGATTAGCTTTAGAAAAACGCAGGGTTAACTTATTGAGATGTGTGGACAGCACGCAAAAAATAGGGTGATCAATATTCAGACGGGAACTCTAAGACTTAGAGGAAGGGTTTACAGAGGCTGCCCGCAGGGAGGAGTTTTATCACCTACTCTGTGAAACATAACTGTGGACTCTCCCCTGAAAAGACTTCAGGAGACCGGCACGCATATTGTGTGATATGCCGATGACATAGCAATGATGGCAGGAGGCAAATTCATGAAAACACCATGAGGAATGCCTTCCGAGTGGTGGAACGGTGGTCTCAGGAACAAGGACTCTCCATTAATGCGGAAAAGACAGATCTAATCATCTTCACAAGAAAGAGAAAAGATCTGGAGTTTCAGCCCTTGAAACTTTTCGGGTCGGAGCTAAAGGGGGCCAGAAAAGGTAATTACATATGTGGGTGTAGTATGCAGAATACTGGATGTATACGGAGATAGTCAGATCAATTATCTCATGGCGGCAATACGTATGACATCTACATGTGCAATGGAAGTGACATTAGGTATTCTGTCATTGGACTTATTTATTAAGAAAGCGGCGGTATTGAGGGGTACTACTATGGACATAGAAAAATCCTGGATCTAATAAAAAACGAGATTACGGAGCTGAATATGGTCATGGATGGAATAAAGAGAATGCGTGTTAGCGAAAGGTATCACAAAACTCTTATCGGGTATGGAACACTTCCGGAAAGGAAGATTAGTGATATAATCATCTTTACCGATGCATCCTTGATGAGGGGTAGGCATCTTTTCAGAAGAACTAGAACTAGCCTGTCATATTAGTTTGGGGAAATGTACCTCAGCTGAGGTACACAATTCTTTTCCTTTGAAAGACAGAAAATGTGTATCATACTCTAAAATCCCACTTCAGTTCCAACGCCAGACAAAATGCATGGCTTTTCTGTACTCAGTAATTAAAACAAGAATAACCCTAAGGCTTTTATTTAGGTCCCAACTGTGTTGAAGGTCGCCAAACGCAAACCGTTTATCTTGTATCTTCCTCTTTCTCCATAATAGAAGGTAGAAGATTGCATGTAGTGGGTATTATTTCCACTTATTCATAAAGACGCGTATAAATAAGTGTAAATGAAAATACTTTTCCCATGAAAGACAGAAAATGTGTATGATACTCTAAAATCCCACTTCAGTTCCAACGCCAGACAGAATGCATGGCTTATCTGTACTCAGTAATTAAAACAAGAATAACTCATACAAGTAAGTAAATATGCTGCACCCTTAAACGGACGCAACCCATAAGCCAATATTTTAATTAATTCGCCCATCTAATAATAATTACCTTCGCATTTTATAACATCGCCCGTAACAGCCTCAAGCACCCCACATACATATGACATAGTCAGCACCTAAGACCTGGACAACCCTTCCTCTTCAGCTCCAAATAAATCGTTTCACCAGAAGTGCTTGGAAGTAATATTCAATCGGGAGCTTATTTATTAGGGAAATTTGTCCTATACCCTTGATTCACAAAGGACGCATATGCGTTGTCGTCGTTGGGAAGGTATTAGAGTAACTTGAGAATTAGTCATTACCGTTATACTAAATATAAGTCCATGTGCCATAGCAGGTATAGGCATATTTTGTATGGAGTGCGTGTGTTTGTCGTGTAATTATCCAAATGATTTAACTTAATTAATTTGCTTCAACTTTTGCTCTTATTGGCTGGTAGGCCATAATGATGGAATAATCGAGGAAATGTCTTTCAAACGTGACACGTGGCAGCTTTATATAAAGGGCTACTGGCAATGGTCAATCTTATTGGAATTACGAAAGATCCCGACCACGTTCACGCAATACGTTAGAAGTGATGGAAATTTATTTGACAAATATCTGCTCGTACGTATGCTATGGACACGACTCACGTGGTAAATGATGGAATTCATAGAGATCTAACGGATGAGTGAGAAGGGCCGCTTTTAAATAGATTCTACGAGTTGAGGAAAAACTGAAATTTCAGGTGAAAACAAAAGCGTCAGTCAGCTCTGAACACAGTCTTCTTTTTTTTTAATAGTAGGTGGAAAGTGGAATGGAGTTAGGTTAGGTTAGATAAGGTTGAGTAGGGTTACTTACTTATTTACTTAAGTCGCGCTACAGTCCGGGGTGGACCTGGGCCTCAACCAACAAACTTCTCCAGCCAGCCGGTTACGAGCCAGCTGCCTCTAGTTGTGCACGCCAAGTTGTTTGAGGTCCACTTACCGCGAGGTAGTCCTCTACTGCGCCGCCATCTAGGGTGGATTTAAAAATTTTCCACATGATTCAGCCATCATAGTCGCTGTTTGTGAACTCTTCTGGCTTAGTCGATGTCTTTGTATAAGCCGTATAGATCGGCATTGTACCTTCTCCTACACTCGCCGTCTATGGAAATGGGGCCAAAGATCACTTGCAGAACTTTTCTCTCAAAGTAACCAAGGACATTCTCATCCGATTTTGACAAAGTGCATGCCTCTGCGCCATACAGTAGGACTGCGATGACTAGTGTCTTATAAAGATTTACCTTAGTAGTTCGAGATAGGGCTTTATTACTCTGTTACCTTCCTAGTCCATAAAAACACCGATTGGCAAGAGTAATTCTTCGTTTGATCTCCCTGGTGTCATTTGCGGAGCTCACTACAGAGCCTAGATAGGAAAAGTCCTTTGTCATTGACGGCTAAACCTGTCTTCGCTGCCTCGATCTTAATACTCGCAAATGCCCCACTGATGGCCCGGTGAGGTCTTTCTACTATGTCAATGTCATCGGCGTAAGCAAGTAGTTCTACATACTTGTAAAAGATTGTACCTCCGGAGTTGGCTTGTTAGTTCTGTGAAATGCTTTCGAGTATTATGTTAAAGAAATCGCATGATAGCGCGTCACCATGTCTAAGACATTTCCTGACATCGAACGGTTCGGTGGTGTGTTTTCGACTTTGATGGACCAGCGAGAGTTATCTCATCGTCATCCTGGACAAACGAAACGGACGAGCTTGGCAGGAATGCCAAGACTAAACATGACTCTGTATAACTTCGCTCTATACACGTTATCATATGCAACTTTGAAATCTATGTAAAGGTGATATGTAAGTCATTGTACTACCTACAAACATCCGTGTTTGATAATCCTAGTCTCACAGCATCCTTCCCTAGAAGACAATGGCCAGAGAGTATTCCTATCCTGTTCTTAGCCGTGATCTTTCTAGTTTTATGATCTGCTCAAATTTCCCGCAGTATAACACAAGCCTCAAGGTCTTGGACGCCGTAAGACTATGTAAGCGGGACCATCTTAGATTAGCCATGTTGATGATTCTATCACGAATAATTCTCTTAGCGACACACCTTGATGGTTTAATGCTACTAATTATTTCACCATGCGGGAGTTTTGCTCCTCTTTTGGCCAGCGCGCCTTGCCTTCTATATCGCAGTGTCCAGGTACCCAACATAATCTGACACGGTTCTGCGTACATAATGCCTTAAGCATTGTGCGGCAATTAAAGTAATTTCAAGTAATTCTGCAGGCTTAAGTACAGCTAGAACCTTTGCTTGGAACACATTGCATGTGCTCGGAAGTCTCAGGGCCAGCTGTAGGTTAATATCTCACGAGTATATACCTGACCCCGTGCCCTCTCTGCTCTTAGAACCACCTGTGTATATTGCCAATCCTCTCTAACAGGATACATTACTTTCTATGGTGTGAGGAAGTCTTACGTACCAAGGATTATCGTCCGATTCGTCAGGAATATCAGGAAATGATTCCCTAAGAATGGGGCTATGCCCCACATTATTAGTCTTGAAGGAACCTACGTTAGTGAGCTGAAGCCCGCTGTTGCCCACTTGAAATTTGACGTCTAGTGGTAAAATATACAGAAAGATTTCGAGTACAGCCATAAGCGTTATGCGTATAGCACCCTTGACGGCAATGCAACCTGTTCTTTATACCATGGCCAACATATACCATATGTTTTTCGTATTCGTTGCCTTTCACCATACAAGGGCCCATACGTAAGAATGGGTCTGACTATCATAATATATAGCCAGTGCACCATTGTAGACTTCAGGTCCCATTTTTTCCCGCAGTCCTCTTACAGATGAAAAGAGCGTTGTAAGCATTGTGCACTCTTTCCCGTATGTTAAGTTTCCAGCTTAGTTTCCTGTCTAGCATTAAACCTATATTCCTAGTGGACTGGAGTACATACAGACAAAAGAAGTGCTTTAAATGCCAAATTAGTATGTGCATCCAAATAGAAGTAATAAAAGATTCTAAACTCAATTAAGACCTTCTGTGTACGCTGTTTTTAATTAACACATTTATCTGTACATATGTACAGTACATGCACAGCGACGTGGAAATTATTAGTTTCTGAGAGCAACACTTGGTGAAAACTATGTGTAACTAGTACATTTATACTAAGAAAAATATCAAGAATTATGACAGTAAACATTTTCCTTAAAAATTAACCTCTACATTCGAACCAATTTCCGTACCAACTTAGTAAATCTAGTGAAACCGCTATTCATTATCTCACCCTTGATATTGAGATGGCTCTGTATACTAAAGAGATTGCCCTCTGTGTGATTATTGATATTTAGGGCGCTTTGACAATACTTCCTACGAGACCATAAAAGCCGCATTATTAGGAAAGGCATCACGCCCCTGATGGATGCGTACAGAAGAATAAACCTGGAATGCGGAAGATCATGTAAATCAAAAATAGGTACCAGATCTGGTCCTCGAGGAGGAGTAGTTTTCCCCTTGCTATGGAATCTGGTCACAGACAAACTCATAGATCTACTCACCAATTCTCCTTACAAAGTAAAAGGATATGCTGACGATGTAGTTATCAATGTCAAAGGCAAATTTAAATGCAGCACTCACTCAGAGGGTGTAAGGATAAGGGTTTACTTTTAACCCAGCTAAAACTGTCCTCGTACCATGCTTTCAGAAAAAGGAAACTAGTTTTCAATCAATTAAAACTGGAAAACATTTTCATCGACTTTTCCAAGTAGGCAAAATATATTTCAGGTCATCTATATCTATATCCATATATGTACCTATAATAAAATGATAACAAGGGCTCTTTATGGGCGCGTATTATGCAGAAACTACTGTACATATATTGTAACGAGTCTTTTGGCGTTCTATACCTTAGGATATTAGTCCTTATTTCTAATAAGAATTACCACGATAGTCCTTAAGGGGATTAAAATATTAAAAGAAATAAACACAGAGATTTAAAAAAAAAAAACAAAACCAGGCATTATAAAACTATACATTCGGGAAGTTAGAGAGCTATTGAGTTTTTTTTTTGCATACTTTTGGACGCAGTATAACAAAAATAAACACATTATGCCTGAAATACAATATCACCTAGACCTCGGTTTTGCTTCCGTTACGTCTCATCCACCTCGAGAGCGCGTTGAATGTTTATTTACACTTTTTTCTTTGTTTCACAGATGTTACATGTCAAAGCAAAGCAAAAGCTCAGCTCATCTCAACTTCTGCTTTGGGTTAGAGTGTCGTTACGTAGCATTACGTTTTTCTTTACGACTTCCTATAGTTCAACTCGTAGACGTTAGGCAAAGCCGAGGTCGAGGCGCTATTGTGTTTCGGGCATTAATTTCCTGTTTCACATTCATTTCCTGTATTTCCAAACTGTAGCGCCTTCTAAGTAAGTAAGTGATTTATTGCCTTGCCTACCTATAGGCGCAAATTTATACATATAGTATGCACATGTGAATTTTGACGCAGTACTTCTGTTAGCTAAAAACATACATATGCGGCGGTTAAAGTCATGCTGGTGTAAGTCATTTCTCAATGAATACTACACATGCCAAACTGTTGCATGAACAAGTGAAGTAAATTAAAATGTTACCACTTCAGCAACAGACGATAGCACGAACTTGATAGATAAAGGAAAAGCTGATATGGTATGTATTGTTGAAAGTTACAGCGGGACAAATCTTAAATTCTTAAGCTAAAAATGACTTACACCACTGACTTTAACCGCCTCACATAAATTTATTGTGGACCACGCAGACAAAGTTGCGGGTATCTGCAAGTCCTGGATAAAACGCTTCTCTGGAATGCATAAAGTTATCAATACTCAAACTGCCCAAGATAAGAGCGTTAAAGGTTTGCGAATGGCAATAACAAATTGGAAAATCATTTGAGGTTTTGAAATCATTTTATAAAAATTGTTGTTAATTTTATATTCAGCCACTCACTCCCTCCAGTCTCACTTCATTTCACAGGATTCTCACTCTTTTTTTTAAGTTTCTTTACATCTACAGAGATTGAGAAAAATCTCGAGATGAAATACTTTCACGAATTAAATACTTGTGCTAAGAGTAAGTCAAAATAATATACAAGTAGAAGCATTTAAAAACTGTGCTAAATATCAGGAACTAATTCATTTTATACAGTCATATGAGACCTTGGTGATGAATTTTTGATAATTCAGTGAAAACGGGCGAAATGGTTAACTACGACTCATAACTACTGGTATACGGAATAGGAACAGTCACACATTTCATAGAAACCGTGATATGACAAACAAATTTACTCTCTGGCCTGATCAAAAATTTATTATTAAAATTATTTAAAAAAAAAACCCTTCGTTTTACTTTCAGTAATTTTTAGATTATTAGTTTATTAGCCAATGTTGCCGCAGTGATATGATTGCATCAAATATGATACTTTGTGTTTCTTTCGACAGTCGGATACAGTGGTAATTTTTTATCGACATTGATACTATTTGTAGTCGAAATTTTGTAAGAGTTTTAGTATTTTCATGTATCAAAAACAATGTCGCTGGCTCTGACGGTTTACCCGCGGAGCTTTTTAACTACGAACACAGATAATGCGCAGAGGGGGTGTTAACACGGGAGGCACTATCTTCCACACGTCTGTCCAGTTGCTGAGTACGCAGATGTTATTGACATCATCGGGAGATTTCAGCGTGTTGTCATAGATGCATTTACGGTTATTAAAGATCACGTAGCACGAGTTGGTCTTGAGGTAACAAAACCAAGTATTATACACTAACTGATTGTACCCGCTTCGCTGGGTCTTTTAATCAGCGATTTCGAGTACGCTTCTTTAAAGCACTCTCAGCTTTGTTATTGAAATAGTTTACCCGCTAATCCTTTATGAGGGTCGCGGGGGTAGGATGATTAGGTGCATTATCCATCATTCTTGATCCTCCGCCGTCGACTCCAACTCAACAGGAGGAATCTCTGGTCGGCTCCAGGAAAGATGTCGAACTTGATCCAACCATCTATTTCTAGGCCTACCAAGGTGTCGCTAACTTGATGGCACGGCAATCATGACGCGTCTTGGAAGCCAATTTGGGAACCAACCAAGCATAGATCCTTCCGTTCGAAGAAGTAGCTGCTAAGCAATGAGTGCCTCGTGTACTCTGGTGTTGCGCACTCGGTCACTACGAATTATTCCAGCAACACCGCGAAGGAACCTCTTTCAGCAGCTTGTATCCACGACTATAGGTGAGAGTTGGAGTATATACCGATAATTTAGCTTGAACACTGAGTTCGGCCTTCTCTATAACAGATTCACCAAGCTCTCTCAAAATCTATCCAGCCTGATCAATTCTACAGAATAACTAGGCATTACTTTTCCCACCACTCGTGAATAAGACCCCGATATGCTTAAACTTATCCACCTGCTTCAGTCGCACTCCACAAACATGCAGATTGTACTGAATAGGCGTTCTGAAAACAACCATTACTTCCGATTTGTTCAGATTACTTTCATCCCAGCATCATCACAAACGGCTACAAAACCTTAGAGTGCGCCTTGAAGTTCGGTTTAAGAGGACCCAAGGATGACCAAATCATCCGCAAAGAGAGGACGACTAATCCTTAAGTCCCCTACTTTGCAACATTCTCTGCCACGGCTGCGCTGAAACATCTAGTCCATATATACAATGAAGAGGCGTGGTGACAAAACGCATCCTTGGCGGAGTCCAACCCCACAGTGAGGGGTATTGATTTACTGCTTGTATATAAATACTGCATCGCCCTTAATTGGGAATGATCAAACCCATACTCTTGCAGAACCCTACAAAGTTTGTCTCGAGAAATCGTACCACATGTTTTCGACACATACACAAAACAGGTGTAAACAGGTTTACCATACTCCCAGGTCTTCTCAAGAATCGTTCTGAGAGTGAATAATTGGTCGGCCCTGCTTCTATCGGGACGAAAACCGCATTGCTCATCCCCCAAACCATGCTTAACCACGGTTTTGGCACGCGTCTCCAACACCTTACCAAAGACTTTTCCAGGGATACTTAAAAGAAATATAGCCCTTTAGTTCGCGCAATCTTTTTTTCCCCTTGTTTAAAAAGAGGGACAATGACTCCCATTGCCAATTGTAGCGTACAGCTGCGAAGAGCAAGCATGATTTTTACAATTTCTGGTATGCACTCACCATTAACATATTGCCCTTATACTAAAACCTTGTTGCTCAAATTTAGAACAAGTGGTCTAAAGTAAATTGCTATGTCTGATCGTAGTCTTCCGTTTTCCCATGCTCGATCTTTTTGACGCCGACCATCGAGGAAGAAGGTACTGTTTTTGTGGAGCTAAAACATCCAATAACCTATTAACTTTTGATCAAGTGTGATCAGTGATCACAAACGTTTTTTTATTAAAATTATCTTCTCTGCATCCACTACCCACCTACTACTGCTTCTACGCAAAAAGGCGTAAGTAAAAATTTTGATTTTTCCCTTTAAGAAAGTACAAAGTTACGTTTGTTCCAGGCGTTTACTGCATGCGGGCAATTTCTGGGGAAAACCACACGGGTTTTCTGCGTTTTTGTCCGCAGCCATATTGGCGATACATCTCCGAAACTCTTTTGATCTCTGGAGAGGAGTTATTATAAGTAGCGGCACCATTGCTATTGTACCCAGCTGTATATGCCGGTGATCCGAAGCCTAATTTTTTTTTCCTCCCAAAACATCATACCGATTGGCCTGTGTAGTCGAAATACTGTGCAAGATCGACAGCCATCTTGCATCAAGAGTGATATTTAAAGAAAAAGTCCAGCCAACCCCTTTTTTTTTTGTACGAACGTGGAATAACAACCTGATTCCCTAATCCATACGAGAGAGTGTTACTGGAGTCGCAGTCACCTAAACTCCCGTTTTCCCTTGAAGACGTCACCAACTTCAAACCCCACCGCGCGCTCTCGCGCAAGCAACATCAAACCAGAACTATACCTCCCTTTAGAACAGTGTCTAAACCTCGTTATTTAACCTCCTTTTTTTCATTTTTTTTTAAATTACGGATTACTTCATTTTTAATTAATTAATTAATCAATTAATAATCGAATAAGTGTTAAAGAGAATATTAGATTCATTTTTGCATACATAAAAAAATATATATAGCCCAATATAAAAAAAAAAAATTTCTGATAACAGCAGCAGTCGCAGGTTTTTGTGATCACAACAACTGGACATCAGCAAGCACAAGTAAGTGACATTTTTTTATTTTATCTTTTATAATTTAGTATTCTCTTAAGTTATCTATAAAGTAACTTCAACCTAAGTAATGTTTAATTGATTTTGCTTAAATTATATCCAAATATATGTTGACAAATTGAAATTGAAATTATGAAATTTAACAGAAAATAACCTAAATTAGTACGAAATTTTATTGCGATATGTGTGGTTAGTGTTTCGGTAGTTTGGCAAAAGCGAGGAATGATGAAGAAAGGAGTGGGGATGATAAAATTGAATTGAGTGATAGCAAATAGTAGAAGGGGTCAACAAGAAATTCTAAAGGTCAACCGCTGACATTGGTGTGAGGCAGTCAGCTTCAATGGTTGTGGGCAAGACCAAGTAGGAGAAGAACTACCCTACCACAGATACCAAACCTAACAGGTGTCTGATAAGTGAGTTGATCAGGTGTAGATATGTGTGATAGTATTTGTTATTTTCTGGCACGATTTTTTTTTATTTTTGACGGGCTTCATGTGGTAACAAGTCCCACCCCAATACGGCGAGCTAAGCCGAGCATCGCATGCGTGCCATCCGTTACTACCATACGGGGATCTTCCAACCGTACCCCGACCGTTACAAAATAAAATGGCGCCCAACGTGGGGCCCGAAGTTTGCAACTAATGTAAACTTTATGGCTATAGGTATGTCGAGGAGAATCTATTTCTGTTAAAAAGAAAAAAGAACCCTCAGTACATCTTTGTTAATTTGTCCTCCAAATGGATACCGATAAGTATATGTTAACTCGTATGTTAGCAGATCTATCAGAGTATCTTATATAAACTAGTAGTTTAGCGATTTTGTTAACAAGGTCCGCCAGAGAAGATGATTTTCCTTTTTTAAATCACTCCGAGGCAGCGGTCTGTTGGCATTCGTGAAGTTTTTGCTTCAACCTTTGCTGAATTCAGTAGGTTCCAAGCACTAATACTGATATAAATATACCGGAATAACTTTCTTTTACATCAAACCTCACTTTTTATTTCCGAATCATTCCTCTTTAAGCCAAACTGATAGTCTATAATCTAATAATATAATTCTAAGATGAATAAAACAGGAGCCATTATGAAGGACAAACAACAAACCAGATCGGCTTTGAAAAAGCAATTATTGTGTCAAAATAAAACTTTTGAACAAGACACACGAATTTCTTTAGAAAATAGACCAAAAATAGTTCATTCTCCTAAAAATATTTCTTTTGCAACGCAACCAAATTTACCAATTCCTAATTCCCACTTCGGTGAGCAATCAGATGAAAGCCCAGTTGAACGGATTAGAGATTTTAATATAGAACCTGAATCAATTGATCCCTCAAATCCTCTTCTTGAGTCGGTTGATGAAACAAACCAAATTAATGGACAGTACCATTTAGCTGGGACAGCCAGTAGTTATACTGCCAATGATGTTTCGAATTTAGTATCACAGAATAAAGTTCCACTAGAAACTTAAGTACAAAATTGCGTGAGAGAATCCTTAAATTCTTTTGAATCCTCAATGTTACGTTCGCTCGAAAGTATGTTAAAATCAAATATCGAAAGAACAGTTAAAAATTCAGTATTATCAGTATTGAATTCAAATAATATTAAACCAAAAATTACACAGGATAGACAGTCAGTACCTGTCTTTCCCAAAGATAAACATTTACCACTCCCTATCATTCGCCAAAAAGAAAGTGCAATTCATTCTGAAAATGAACGCACCAATACACAACAGGTTTCACCTAACAAAAATGCTTACTCAGATTTCCATGGTGCTGAAGAGCCCGAGTCTTGTTCTGACGAACATGAAGTTGACGATCGTTCACGTCCTGATAATCGTACTTCATATCCAAATCGTAATGTAGAATTAGATCGATGGGGTATTTGCTTTGATGGCACATCCAAATCTATTTCTGCTGAAGATTTTGTTTTCAGAGTCGAAGTCTTGAAACGAAATTATAACCTTTCATGGGCTGATATCATTAAGAATTTCCATTTACTGCTTGGAGGTGTTGCACAGAATTGGTTTTGGCAATTCTTGCGTACCAATCCTAGGTCTGATTGGCTTACGGTTCGAAGAGCTCTATTGAAACAGTTCAAAACATATGAATCTGATTTTGAAATCATAAAACAGATCATGGAGCGCCGGCAGCAAGGTATGGAAAGTTTTGATGAATATTATAATGCTATTATGCATCTACGAAACCAATTGAGGCAACCAATCCCAGAGGCAGAGCTGTTACAGATACTTAAGGGAAATATCCATAGCCGCCTTTTGAATTTTGTGTATCCGATGTCAATATATTCTTTAGAAAACTTCCGAGAGGAGTGTCGTAGAACAGAGAAGATGCTCCAAGCTCGAGACTCAAATCGTAATTCGACAAAGTCCTTTCACTTATAGGAATGTGCATGAAATCGATTGAAGAATCCCTTAGATAGCTTGATAGCTGATAGCTTCGTTCGACAAGCGTTGTTACAATTGCAAGCAAACAAGGCCATTCGTTTGTGTCGTGGCCGCTACCGTCTCGCAATCTCTTCTGCTACCGTTGTGGTCTGGATAATTTTACTACTCCAGATTGCCCTAAATGTAACCCAGAGTCGGAAACAGAAGATCGAGTGTGAACAAGACGGGGGAATCACGCTCGACTCAGACTTCCCCACACAAAAACTTGTAGATAAAAGCACAAATACAGATAATTCCGGACTTGACTGTAACTACAAAAAACTAACCATAGATATACCTTCACATAAGAATCAGAATTTACAAATATTATCTCAGACAAAACCTGCTGTTCTTCGACATCTTAGGTGCTACGAAGATAGATTAGCAACCTATAATCGATTAAGATCAAAATTACTTTCGCTAGATGAATTGAGTTTTTCGTCATATAAATGCAAATCTTTAAAATCTCGTGTCCGCAGAGCAAAAAGAAGGAGTTTTAAGAAAATTATAGAAACAACTTGTCTCGAAGAATACAGTGATCCACGTCCATATCTAAAAGTTAATTTATTTAGTGAGGAAGTTACTGGTATCCTTGACAGTGGAGCAACTGTTTCGTGTCTCGGCAAGGGATGTTTTGACTTGGTTAAACGCCTTAAGGTTCCTATCATAAAATATTTCTCTAAAGTGCACACTGCTGATGGTAAAGGTCAGAAAATAATGGGAAGAATAAATGTACCTGTGTCCTATAAAGGATTAATGCACAATTTGGATTTGTACTTAGTACCATCACTTTCACAAACACTTTACCTTGGCATTGACTTTTGGCAAAAATTCCAGATAGCTCCACACCTAATTAGTGAGATTTCCTTTCTCGAACCTGGCGATTCTTTTAGTCACCAATTAACACCAGAGCAAACTGAAAGACTGCAATTGGTCATCGACTCTTTTCCTTCATTTGAATGCCTTGGATTAGGACGCACTACAGTGGAAAAGCATGTTATTGACACTGGAGAAGCTGAACCAGTGAAACAGAGGCATTATCCCGTGTCACCAGCCATACAGAAACTTCTATATGAGGAGCTTGACCGCATGCTTTCTTTGAACGTGATAGAGGAGAGCCAAAGTTCATGGAGTTCTCCCGTCGTTCTTATTAGAAAACCGGGGAAAAACAGGCTTTGTCTAGATTCGCGTAAGGTTAACTCACTTACAAAGAAGGATGCGTACCCGCTTCCCCATATAGAGGGTATGTTGAGCCGTCTGCGAGATACACACTTTATTTCAAGTGTGGATCTCAAAGATGCTTTTTGGCAGATTCCATTAGAAGAATCATCAAGGGGAAAAACAGCGTTTACTGTGCCAGGGCGACCACTCTACCAGTACACTGTTATGCCTTTTGGGTTGTGCAACGCGGCCCAAAGGATGTGCAGATTAATGGATCGAGTGATTCCACAGGCATTAAGGGAACGTGTGTTTGTCTACCTCGACGACCTTCTGATAATCTCTCACGACTTTGATAGTCATTTAAAATTACTGAAAGAAGTAGCTCAGTGTCTTAGGAATGCTCAACTTACCATCAATGTTGGAAAATCAAAGTTTTGTTTTCGCGAGCTACGATATTTAGGACATATTATCGGTCAAGGTCATATCAAACCCGACCCTGAAAAGGTTTGCGCCATCGAAACCTTTCCAATTCCTAAGTCCGTGAAACAAATGCGACGCTTCCTTGGCATGTGTGGATGGTATCGACGATTTATAAAAAACTTTGCTGCACTTGCTGCCCCTCTCAGCGATACCTTAAAGAAAAACAAAAAGTTTGAGATGGATAAAGAAGCAAGAGAAGCCTTTCAAAGTCTGAAATGTGCTTTGACCAGTGCTCCCGTGCTAACAAATCCCGATTTTTCGAAACAGTTCGTTATTAAATGCGATGCATCAAGTTATGGTATCGGGGCAGTTCTTTCACAATGTGACAACGAAGGTATTGAAAAACCTATAGCTTTCTATTCACAGAAATTAAATGATTGCCAACGCAATTATAGCGTCACTGAGCAGGAGTGCCTTGCTGCCGTCCAAGCTGTTAAAAAGTTCAGACCTTATGTTGAAGGTTCACGATTTTCCATTATCACTGACCACGCCAGCTTAAAATGGCTAATGGGATTAAAAGATTTAAGTGGCCGGTTAGCAAGGTGGTCCTTAAAACTCCAAGGATATGATTTCGAAATCCACCATCAAAAGGGGACAGTGCATATTGTACCCGATGCATTGTCTCGAGCACACATTGACGAACTTTTGTTAAACGAAAACCAATCCTCCAAAATCGATTTTAATGATCCAGAATTTGTATCTACTGATTACCAAAAGCTAGTGGACAAGATTTCTACAAACCCCGAAATCTTTCCAGACCTTAAAGTCCTAAGTAATCGAGTCTACAAGCGTGTCCTTACGTTGGAAGGTATTAACAGGTCAGATGTCCAATGGCGTCTGTGGGTACCTTCAAAGCTTACACAAAAATTGATCGAAGATGCGCATAACCCACCCCTGTCATCACATGGTGGGATGGCTAAAACTTTAGAGCGCTTACGAAAACTTTTCTTTTGGCCAAATATGACTACCCAGGTACGTGATTTTGTAAGAGACTGTTCTCAATGTAAGCAGTCAAAGTCATCAAATGCCTGTCTAAGACCACCATTAAAATCGCACGCAAATATAAGCCGACCCTTTCAGAAAATTTACATCGATTTTCTCGGTCCTTATGTAAGATCTAAAAGCGGTAACTTATATTTGTTCATTGTACTTGACCATGCTTCCAAATATGTCCTATTAAAAGCAATGCCAAAAGCCCATTCGGCAGGAGTTATCCGATTTCTTGAGCAAAACGTATTTAGCACATTTGGAGTACCTGAAATTGTTCACTCGGATAATGGCAAAAAATTTGTGAGTAGGGAATTCGAAAATACATTGTCTAAGTACGGTGTGAAACATTTTAAGACTGCTTTATATTCACCACAGTCCAACGCTTCAGAAAGGGTAAATCAAACAATATTAAGTGCCATTAGATCTTATCTTCGAAGTGATCAGCGCGAATGGGATCGCTATATTCCTGAGATTCAGCAATCGATTTGCAGTTCGGTGCATCAGTCCACAGGTGTTAGTCCATACTTTGCATTATTCGGTATTGAAATGGTAACGCACGGTAGTACGTATCCACTGTAAAAGGATCTTAACTTGCTTAATGAAGGCGAATTTACAGAGTTAGCTAGATCAGATAGGATTCAGTTGATTCGAGATAAGATGAAGGAACATATGAGAAAAAGCATTCGAGAAAAATGCAAAATTATATAACCTAAGGGCTAGAACAAGAGTTTTTGAACCCGGACAAGAAATTTATAGGCGAAATTTTATTCAAAGTAACGCAGCAAAAGGACTTAATGCCAAGCTATGCCAGAAATTTTTAAAATGTCGAGTTGTGAAAGGAATAGGGCAATGCATGTACGAAATAGAGAACTTGAAAGGGAAATTAATAGGCGTTTTCCATGCGAAAGATTTAAAAGTATGACATACAAACTTTTTTGATTGGCAATTCAGGGTCATGGGTCGATACAGACTTGGACAATACGCCGCAGTTTTACTTTGTTCCACGCCATTTCTCCTATCAAACTTGCTTGATGTATAAATCGCATGGTGTTGTAGCGTACAGCTGCGAAGAGCAAGCATGATTTTTACAATTTCTGGTATGCACTCACCATTAACATATTGCCCTTATACTAAAACCTTGTTGCGTACAAAGTTACGTTTGTTCCAGGCGTTTACTGCATGCGGGCAATTTCTGGGGAAAACCACACGGGTTTTCTGCGTTTTTGTCCGCAGCCAAATTGGCGATACATCTCCGAAACTCTTTTGATCTCTGGAGAGGAGTTATTATAAGTAGCGGCACCATTGCTATTGTACCCAGCTGTATATGCCGGTGATCCGAAGCCTAATTTTTTTTTCCTCCCAAAACATCATACCGATTGGCCTGTGTAGTCGAAATACTGTGCAAGATCGACAGCCATCTTGCATCAAGAGTGATATTTAAAGAAAAAGTCCAGCCAACCCCTTTTTTTTGTACGAACGTGGAATAACAACCTGATTCCCTAATCCATACGAGAGAGTGTTACTGGAGTCGCAGTCACCTAAACTCCCGTTTTCCCTTGAAGACGTCA
This sequence comes from Brachypalpus laphriformis, assembly GCA_945910035.1. Classification (NCBI taxonomy): domain Eukaryota; kingdom Metazoa; phylum Arthropoda; class Insecta; order Diptera; family Syrphidae; genus Brachypalpus; species Brachypalpus laphriformis. The sequence continues at coordinate 46,932,352 of OX246756.1, forward strand.
CCAACTTCAAACCCCACCGCGCGCTCTCGCGCAAGCAACATCAAACCAGAACTATACCTCCCTTTAGAGCAGTGTCTAAACCTCGTTATTTAACCTCCTTTTTTTCATTTTTTTTTAAATTACGGATTACTTCATTTTTAATTAATTAATTAATCAATTAATAATCGAATAAGTGTTAAAGAGAATATTAGATTCATTTTTGCATACATAAAAAAATATATATAGCCCAATATAAAAAAAAATAAATTTCTGATAACAGCAGCAGTCGAAGGTTTTTGTGATCACAACAACTGGACATCAGCAAGCACAAGTAAGTGACATTTTTTTATTTTATCTTTTATAATTTAGTATTCTCTTAAGTTACCTATAAAGTAACTTCAACCTAAGTAATGTTTAATTGATTTTGCTTAAATTATATCCAAATATATGTTGACAAATTGAAATTGAAATTATGAAATTTAACAGAAAATAACCTAAATTAGTACGAAATTTTATTGCGATATGTGTGGTTAGTGTTTCGGTAGTTTGGCAAAAGCGAGGAATGATGAAGAAAGGAGTGGGGATGATAAAATTGAATTGAGTGATAGCAAATAGTAGAAGGGGTCAACAAGAAATTCTAAAGGTCAACCGTTGACATTGGTGTGAGGCAGTCAGCTTCAATGGTTGTGGGCAAGACCAAGTAGGAGAAGAACTACCCTACCACAGATACCAAACCTAACAGGTGTCTGATAAGTGAGTTGATCAGGTGTAGATATGTGTGATAGTATTTGTTATTTTCTGGCACAATTTTTTTTTATTTTTGACGGGCTTCATGTGGTAACAAGTCCCACCCCAATACGGCGAGCTAAGCCGAGCATCGCATGCGTGCCATCCGTTACTACCATACGGATCTTCCAACCGTACCCCGACCGTTACACAATCACCAGATGTTTCGGTGCCGTGAACTAAGGCCATATGAACAAACGCCATAATGGTGCTAATTCATTTTCAAATGCGAATTAACGCCATAATCCACTTATGGCCTTATTTCACTTTCAAATGAGAACTAAAGTCATATGGTGTTAGTTCGTTTTAGAAAGTGGCCTAAGTTCTCATTTGAATGTGAATTAAAGTCATATGAAGTTATTTCTCACCTATAAAGGTGGGGATGAACTTCACTTTCTTATGGGAACTTGGTACACACTCGAAAACTTGAAGAGCGAAGTAACCTACAATAACTAATAATATATGTTTCCTAAGGCGAACCCCACAGGCGGATCAGTAGAAATGCAGTGAAGTGGGAGGGCTGTGATCCCTTGTTTTCGGATCATAGCCTCGCTGATAAAAGGAAGAAGAAGAAGATATGTTTCCTAATACATATGTATATCGACATAGATGTATACATAGGTATAGCTCGGGGTGAACCTGGGCCTCAACCAACAAGCCTCTCCATTTAGCTCGGTCTTTAGCTAATTGCCTCCAGTTGCGCACTCCAAGTTGGTCGAGGTCCCCTTGAACTTGTGCGCGCCACCTACGGCGATGATTCCCTCTACTGCGTCGTCCCTCGGGATTAGATTCAAGACTCTGCGGGCCGGAGCGTTGGTGTCCATTCGCTCTACATGTCCTAGCCATCTCAGACGTCCAATACGCAGTTTTTTGACTAGGTCGATGTGGCTGTACAGTTCGTGATTGAATCTTCTCCTCCAAAACCCGTCAACGCAAACGGGACCGAAAATCTTACGAAGAATTTTTCTCTCGAAGCGACAAAGGATATCTTCATCCTCTTTTAATAAAGTCCATGTTTCAGCGCCGTAAAGCAGGACTGGGATGATCAAGATCTTATATAGAGTCTCCTTAGTTGTTCGAGATAGGGCTTTACTGTTGAATTGCCTTATAAGCCCAAAAAAAAAAACAGCGATTGGCAAGATTTGTACTTCGATTGATTTCTGCACTGATTTTGTTAGTAGAATTTATAGCAGAGCCAAGGTAGACAAAGTCCCTTACTACCTCGAAGTTATAGCTGCCCACGGTGACGTTTTGTCCAATTCGTCGGTGTTGGTTTTTCCTTCTAGTTGACAGCATATACTTGGTTTTGCCCTCGTTTATCGCCAAACCCATTTTGGCCGCTTTCGCCTCAATGCTTGCAAACGCACCGGTGACAGCCCGCTGAGATCTTCCGATAATGTCTATATCGTCGGCGTATGCAAGCAGTTGTACAGACTTGTAATAGATTGTGCCTCCGGTGTTGGCTTGTGAGTACAATATTGAAGAAGTCACATGACAGCGCGTCACCTTGTCTAAAGCCTTTTTTGACATCAAAGGTCTCGGTGAGGTCATTACCGACCTTGATAGAGCAGCGAGCGTTCTCCATCGTAAGCCTGCACAGAAGGACAAGTTTGGCAGGGATGTCAAAACTAGACATGGCTCTATAAAGCTCTTCTCTATAGATGCTGTCATAGGCGGCCTTGAAATCGATAAAGAGGTGGTGAGTATCGATTTGGAATTCTTGGGTTTTCTCCAGGATCTGCCGAAGTGTGAAGATTTGATCGATGGTGGACTTTCCTGGTCTGAAACCGCACTGATAGGGTCCAATCAGGCTGTTGATAAAAGGTTTCAGGCGTTCGCACAATATCGCGGAAAAGATCTTGTATGCGATGTTGAGGAGACTGATGCCTCTATAATTGGCGCAGTTGAGGGGGTCTCCTTTCTTGTGGATCGGGCAAACGATGCTGAGATTCCATTCATCAGGCATACACTCGTCTGACCAAATCTTAGAGATGAGTTGGTGTATGCACTCTACCAATTCATCCCCAGCTGCCTTGAAAAGTTCGGCCGGTAAGCCGTCAGGTCCAGCAGCTTTGTTCGATTTTAGCTTGGATATTGCTATCCTCACTTCGTTTTGGTCAGGTGGACGGAAATTTTGACTATCATCGTCTATGTTGAATGGTTCATTCTGCCTGACAGCGGGATGTTGGTCTTCGTCGCCGTTATACAGTCTGCAGAAGTAGTTTTTCCATATTCTCAGCACCGACTGTGATTCTACTACGAGGTTTCCATTTTCATCTCTACAGGTTTCTGTACGGGTATTATTTCTCTGACATGTTCTTTTTACCTTTTGGTAAAACTTCCGTACATTGTTCCTGGAGTATAGACTCTCGATATTCTCAAACGCGCGCTTCTCATGCTCTTTCTTCCTCTTTTGGAGAAGCCGATGTTCTTCCCGTCTCTTTTGCTCGTAGAGCTCACGAGCAGCTCTCGTCTTCCTTTGCAGCGCCGCTTTGTATGCCTCTGTTTTGCTGCATGCACTCGCCGGCATTCTTCGTCAAACCAGGGGTTTCGCGGTGGTGGGCGAGCGAGACCCAGCACATCAGTCGCGGCGTTTCTGATGGCATGTTGGCAGCGTTGCCACTGGTCTTCGGTACTTGATGCTGGCGGCAAAGGGGTAATTGAGAGATTTCGGGATACGCGTTCAGCGAAGAGTCTGACCGTCTCTTGCGATTGTAGCTTTTCGACGTTAAATTTTCTCACAGTAATTCTTCTTTGTTGCTCAGATTGGGATATCCGCATTCGTACTTTGGCTACAACAAGGTAATGATCCGAGTCTATGTTGGCCGCTCGGAAGGTCCGGACATCCAGAATACTGGAGGCATGCCTTGCGTCGATCGCAATATGATCAATTTGGTTGATCGTTACATGATCATTGGACCGCCATGTCTGCTTATGAATATCGAGATGAGGAAACCATGTGCTTGCTATGGTGACATTTCGCTCCACAGCGAAATCAATTAGCCTTAGTCCGTTATCAGACGTGGTGTCGTGTAGGCTATGCTTACCGACTGCCCTACCAAAGACGTCCTCCTTTCCTATTTTGGCGTTAAAATCGCCTAATACGATTTTAACGTCGTATTTAGGACATTGCTCGTGTGTTTTGTCGAGGAGCTCGTAGAAACACTCTTTGGTGGCAGGGTCCTTTTCTTCCGTGGGGGCTTGAACACATATTAGGCTTATGTTAGCGAATTTAGCCTTGATCTGGACAGTCATAATACGCTCGCTCACGTGTCGGAAGCTTAAGACTTCTTGCCTAAGTCTGCCGCGTATGACAAATCCGCATCCGAATAAGCGTTGCCTGTTTCCTCTGTAGCAATCACCGTAGTAGATGTCACAGTTTTTCATCCTCTTTTTGCCCGGCCCATCCCATCGCACTTCCTGGATGGCGGTAATATCTGCTTTATAGCAGTCTAGGGCCTCTGCTAGTTGTTCGGCTGCACGTGGTCTGTAAAGGGACAGAACATTCCACGTACAGATCCGAAGGTCGTTGTCGTTATTTCGTTTGCTGGGGTCGTCATTAGTTGAGTCATCCTTATCCGAGGCTTTTGGTTGTTTCGGAACCATAGATTTTTTACGTGGTAGGGAAGTTACCCCGACGGCACAACCCCCAACCTGGAGGGCCAGTTCCTTAATTATTCCCCTAGGACGAGGGGCCGGGAACACCGGTGCCAGTAGTCCACTACGGGAGTATGAGCGCTGCCGTTGGCCCAATAAGGGCTCCTCCACCACCATCTCTATTCCAATGTCCTGACTAACATTGGAAATTCCTTACCGACCTGTGATCCGAATACGTCGAAGCAGCTCGCGTAAGGTATTGCAAGGTATATCCCTGCGCTCATATTATATTCATTAAAATACGACGCCTTATGGAAATCCACAGTTTTTTGAATAGATATTAACTCTCCGAAAATTTGGGACTTATGTCCCATGTTGTACTTAATGTCTCGATGGGGTGGACATAAGTCCCTGCGCCATATAAGTCATAAGAATAGTTTTGAACTTATGGCCCACTTCTTCTTTAAGATTGTGGAACTATGGCCCTAAATCTCTATGGCCCTAGTCTCGACCATAGGTTTGTCATCTTCCTGATGACATGGCTTGTTCGGGATTGAGCAATTCTGAAAAGTGCTCGCTCCGTCTCCATCCCTCATTGGAAAGCAGTGTACCGTCTTTGGTTTTGACTTCTTTCACGATATTCAACTTGTTTCCCCTGATTTGGCAGACGACCTGGCAGAACATTTTATTTACAGATATGCAGTCACGTTTCAATGAAATAGTTTATTACATTTGAAAAACACGCATAATTGTCTGAAGTATTGTATAATATTTCTTGGCCTTATTTCGCTCGGCGTTATTTCACGGCATCCCTTCTAAAAGGTAGGTAAATTGACTTAAAGTATGAGTACTCAACTTGGAAAATACTGCCTGCGCCACCCTGTTAATAATTTAATTTTAAATCTATTATAACATTCTAAAATGTGGACAAATCCAATGATCAACAACATCTCATCTAATAAATTTGAAAAATATTGCAGTGTTTATATGTCTGTACAATGTATGTACGCGTATATTAATATTAAAGTTTTGATAGAACATGCATATCTTTATTAAAAAAATTTAAAATGCTTTAGATTTGGTACTGATAATCACACTAAAGTTCAAAATATTAGACGAATTTACTAAAAACGATTTCTTTTGTTTTTAAATCCAATAAGCCATTGTTGAGTCAATTTAAGATTAACCCCTTTCTGCCACTTAGACCTCGAGTGCTCAGTTTCTGCAAGTGCTAGAACAATTTTTAATACAACCTTTCCCGGAAGATCATAACAGTGAAAACCGCATCCAAATCCCTTCAGTGGTTCTCGAGATTAGCCCATTCATTCACGTTTGTGTAAAGCATAGGAAAATGGTTTTTGTCAGTAAAAAACACGTATAAAATGTGTTTAAAGGACCAATAACGGATTCAGGATAAAATTACTCCTCTTTTTACGACAAATCGATTGATGTATATATTGTTGAGGTGTCATTAAGTACCTACTCCCTATTCATGGACAAACAGAAAAAACGTGTTCTCTTTTATACAAGGTGGCGCAAAATTAGTCACCCTATCGTGATCTTATAATTTTTGCAAATGGCGTCGCACGTCAATCATATTTGACATTTGTGAACTAGAAAGCTGCAGTGTACAAACAGACAAGCAATGGAGCGCTATACTCCGCAAGAGCGTGGAATAATTGTGTCGATCATTTTTTTTTTATTTAGGAAAAAAGTAATTCAAAAACAAAATTGGATGATTAATTTTGCGCCACCTGTAGATGTAGGGAAAACGATAGCCACTGCTGCATGACTTTTGGTCGCTTTTTGTATGCAGATACTCGTATGTCCATCAGTCAAATAGATCAAACTCTCTGCAAGCAGATTGTTAATCACCGTCCTTCCAATGAAACTCGTTCTTTAGCAGCATTAATTTTGCACTCTTTAGGAAATACAAAGTTTTAAACTAATACAATACAAGGCAAATAATTTTTTACTTAAAAAATGCAAGTTGTTTCTCTTTTTGACTGTCTGATTAACTCTGTCATGACATCATCGACGAGGATCTCGATGACATCAACCCCTGTACGGTTTAAAACGGACCTCGATGTCACCAAGGTGTCTACCCGATGGATGTGAGTGGTTGCGTTGAGCTCTTTCAGCGCTGTCAGCAACACACGTTATTGAGAATTTTCTCAAAAGAAGCAGATACTGCAACAGTAGTATGGGTGGCTATTTGAACGCGATAATTTTTCATATTCAACCGCATAATATCTATTTTGACATTCAATTAAAAATTATTTAATTAAAATGCAAAATGTGCGGTTTTATTTTGAAATAAAATCCTTCCTATAGTTTGGGAGAATCTTTAATTTGCATACAGTTCCGGTTCTTATAATCCAAGAAATCTATTAATCACAATGATCAGAAAAAACCACTGCAATGTCTGCATAAAAACTATTTCCACTGGTACTTCCTCCTTCGTAACTTATTCCCTTTCATAAGAAATCTGTGAAAAATCCCCCGTTTCAAAAGTTTACACACTTGACGCCACTTAGTGAGATCTCTGTAAAATGTCAGTTTTCATCGAATTGATGTTTCTTTGACCGCAGTTAAGTGAAAACGAACATCTGCCAGAATGCCGCCAAAAATTTCACCCACCACAAAATGTCACTTTTCCTTACAAATATGATAGCGGTTTCTGTGGTTGTCGTGTCAAAAGCATTCTACATTTAATGGCAGTAAGCCATAAAGTACTTAATAAACTTAACACATTCATGCAAACTTGTTTTAAAAACAAAGAACGTTGTGTACGAGTATCTGCTACACTAATCGAGAAATTAGCTTCATCACAAGCACAGCTGATTTGAGTTTAAAAAAAGAAACAAATTAGGTAACCTGTTGCTGTTTCAGTTCATCTGAGAATGGGTGATACGACATTTTGGCACACTATCAAAAGCTGTTTATTGTAAACAAACTGATAAGACCTCGATGACTTGCACCAACAATTTAATCGGAAAATTCATCTAGAGTCAAATTTGTTTGTTTGTATATCGGTCTTATATCATCCGGGTTCCAACGACTGTCATTTCTATTTATTTGTCTTGAGTAGGGTAGCTTAAAAAAGCTCCTCATTCATAACAACACGAGCAACTGGAATTGCTACGCGAGCGGCAATATAAACCGATCAGTCAGACGGCGATCGTTGACCAGTACGTTGGTTGAAGTTATGTTTTGCGCGAAAATGCCAAGTTTACACGTGGGACTTCTAGTTTTGTTTGGAGCAGTGGCACTGCTTTCGGTTTCGCCTGCTAGATCGGAAACAAATGATAATACCACACCGATCGTGGGGATCCTCACACAAGAAGTTTCAAGTTTAATTTTACGGAACTATCCCGGCAGAAACCTAACCAGCTATATTGCAGCTTCGTACGTCAAGTTTGTAGAAGGGGCAGGTGCACGTGCGGTTCCAATATGGTAAGTCTTGAACATATGTATGTACATCTATTTAAGGGTCTGCTAATGTCAGTGCGTGCAGCGATATATGCAAGTGTATTTGCATTGTAAATTAAGCGGCAAATGATAAGAGGAAGGTCTGGTAATAGAGGTCAATTGAGGGTAGCATGACAACAGTTAGTCCAAAGGGGAGTTGGTTAATTGAACGTACATCGTGTTTGATTAGATTCGGTTAATTGCTGTTGAGATCTTTTGTCAATGATAAATATTTTAGGGAGACATTTATTACTGATTGAGTTTCATTTGTGATTTGATTTAATTTTAGTTGAAGTAGTTAGTAAATTGTGAAAAGTGGAGGGTTTTTCCAAAGATAACCACGAATAGATAGTCTTATTTACTAGGAACTGCCCGCTGGATATTTTCTTCAAAATGACAGCGTAATACTGTAGGCATTGCTAATAATGACACTCAAATGTTTCTTTTAAAATTTAAAGTACATATGTTTGTACTTATGTACATAGCAATTGAACTAACTTGTATATTGGTATTAAGTGAACGATGAACAATTATAATTTTTTAGTTGTTTTCACAATGTGTACGGATAGTGACAAGCCGTTCGCCTCAAAGCTACCCAACAGCGGTCAAGAAAAGAATTTGGCCACGCTTCCATTTTGAATAAATTCGAATTCTCTTCCGAAAACACGGACTACACCACGTCTAAACTTTGACAAGAACTTCCTCGTCACCATCCCCTCCAGATTACTCTAGAATGATGATACATTTTCAGAAGATAGGTCAATCCATTTCTTCACTGATGGCTCAAAATACAAGGACGGAGTTGGTGGAGGTGTTTTCTCTGACAGGCTTAATCTTAAGCTCTCATTCCGTCTTTCAGATCATTGTAGCGTGTTCCAGGCGGAAATTTTGGAGATTAAAGAAGTCTTATCTTGACTTAAGAAAAACGTGATATCAGCTAGAAATATCCGCATCTTTTCAGACAGCCAAGCAGCAATCAAATCCTTGGAATCGACCTCTATAAATTCCTTAGTAGCTCTAGACTGCCGATCGTCTCTCGTGGAGATGTCTGAGCAGTTCAATATTCACCTGTGTTGGGTGCCGGGGCATAGGGACATTCTAGGGAATTGTAAGGCCGATGAACTCGCCAGAATAGGAACAACTATACCCATCCTGCCGGATAAAGGCTCCTTAGGTATACCAATCGCTACTTGCAAACTCAAATTTAAGTTGCTGGATGCTATCGAGAGTACAAATCCTAGGTGGAAAAGTGGACCCACATGTCTAGCGACAAAACAAATTTGGCCGAAGCTGGATCTAAAACGTTCTAAGAATTTAATTTCTCTCAACAGATTGCATATCGACGCTATAATAGGTGTCATCACTGGACACTGTCTAATAGGCAAGCATGCTGCAAGGCTAGGCGTTTTTGCGAACGACTTTTGTAGAAGCTGCATGGACGAAGAAGAGGAAGAAACTATTCCTCACCTTCTTTGTTTCTGCCCAGCTCTCTCCCGTAGAAGAAAGCTTCACCTAGGAGCCCTCTATTACAACGACATAGGCGACCTGAAAAACATCGATATCAAGAGCCTCCTACGCTTCATAAGAAGCTCGAAATGGTTTAACGAGTAGGTAGGAGAAACTTTCTCCCATGATCCATGTGGTATCACAATGGACCTATTTTTGGTCTAAGTGTGTTAGCGATTCTCTGCTGGCAGCCACTTCAACCTAACCTAACCTAACCCACCTATTCTGCCAGCTGGCTAGTAATGCTGACGATCCCTATTCTTATACTGTTCTCGCTACAGCCGCATCTTGCGGATGGGGGAGTATCCTTAGATATAGATTAGCAGCATCTCTTCTACAAGATGGATACCATTCCGCTTATGAAGAATGCTGGTTCATCCGAGATTGTTCTAAACTCACTTATGGTTTTAAGAGCACAAAGTCTGTATAACGAAATGAGTTTATTTCGTATTGCCTTTATTATCAATGCCTTCGCCCACACCGAGGTGGCATAAAGGTGGACTGTGCTGACTACTCTTGAAAGTAGGAATCCCGATATCTGGGAGGATCAAGTAGAGCGCTGCCTAGATTTCCGATGCTTTTTTACTCATGGATTCTATGTACATACATACATGGCTCTTAAAGTTCAGCCGGTTGTCTAGCATCATACCAAGGTATTTGATGGCGTCTTTGGACTTTATCTTGCTGGTTCCAACTTGAATGTTGACGTATTGTGAAACTTTTCGTGTGGTTATTAAGACGGCCTCCGCTTTATGGTTAGCCAGTTCCAGACCAGCTGTTATGTACCAATTTTGAATGCAGCATATTGCATCATTTGTGCCTGTCTCTATCTCGTGGGTATATTCCGCAAAAATGTTTACTCCTTGCGGTAGAGTTAGTAACAGAACTCCATCGTACATGATGTTCTACATAAAGGGGCCGAGTGCGGAACCTTGTGGATTGTAGATTGCAGATTGTTGAAGAGGTGGTATTAAGTCATTTTATCACTGTGGCCACATTGGGCTTATTGTTATTCGGAACCTTGTCGAACTCCTGCAGATACACTGTAGTATTTCAAGCCCTCGTCGGTTTAATACCTCAGCTTTCTATTTTTTTTATTTATTAAACTTAATCCAAGCAAGAACTTAAATCTAAACTTAGAAACTAACAAAAAGGGAACTTAACTCTAAGCTTAAAACTAATTGTATTTTCTTTCTTTTTTTGATTAGAGATTAAACTAGGTCTTAAAAAAACTATCTTAAAACTAGAGAGGGATGGGAAAAGAAATGGTGGGGGAAAGACACAGACTGGTCCTAAGGGCAGTTGTAGTATAGTGGATATAATCTAAGAGAGGAGAGTTCATGAAGAGGTGTAGAGGGACTTTCTAAGGGAATAAACGTCTAGCGTGTTCTGTGCGTTATTGGCCAGGCGTAACATTCTGGAGATTAGTTCGAAATGGCCGTAGTTGGTGCAGTGGTGAGGAGACGAAAGAGTGGTACAGACCTAAGGTTTCGAGGGTTAGTGCAAAGGGAAATCATTTCCAGTAGTGCGGGGGAATCGATCATACCGGTTAATAATTGGTGTACGAAGAGTATGTTAGCCAATTTGCGACGTTTTATAAGGGTTTGTAGGCTAATCAATTTTAACCGATCTTCGTAGGGAGGTAAGATATAGTTGTCGACCCATGAGAGATCGCGTAAAGCAAAACAGATAAAGCTACCCTACAGAGCGGGCGCCGTGGCGTAAGTGGTTAGTGTGTCGGATCACTACGCATGAGGTTCCAAGTTCGAATCCCAGAAAACACCAAAAAGTTTTTTCACGGTCCCACCTCTCGCGAGCGTCTGACAAACATCCGAGATTGTTGTCAAGAAAAAGCTTCTCAAATCGCCGTTCGGATTCGGCATTAAACTGTAGGTCCCTTCCATTCGTATGAAAAATATAACGCACGCAACATGAGTGGTTGCGAGAAGCTAGGCCCTGGCACTTTAAAGAGCTGTTGCGCCAAATATTTGTATTTGTATTTTTTACCCTACACAGCTTCGATTCTAAGGGAGTGGATGTCGTGATAAGGCGATCAAACTTGGCTGGCGTATTCAAGGAGTGGTGTTTGCCACTATTTGTCACAGCTAGTTGGGCGTGCCGATTCTGCCTAACATTCTCCTTTAAAACGACCAATCTGCCGAGCTAAACGCATTTTTGAAGTTCCAGGACACTACCGCGCAATATTACTTAGTTCCAAAATGCTATCTTCCTCCTTGTATCGCTGTCACTGCGATGGCAACTACCATCTTAATGGCGCTTACCCTTGAGCGATATTTCCTAAATCCGAACCGAAGGTAGGATAGTGCATCTTTCTTTTCTGCTACCGCAGATAATGCACTCCACGATTCTTCCCATTGTACCTAGGAGGCATATTGGGTGATATGAGGACGGTTCTCCGGGAGGCAGTAGAGCCAGGTGTCGTTGGGCCAAATATGTATGTATGTGCGTACATGTGTAGTTACTTGTTGTATTGGGTGAACCGCTTCGTGGGTTAAAAGGATTTCACACTATTGGGCATTCTCGGCTCAACACTGGACGGTCTTTGGCCTCACATGCAGATGCTCCTGGTGAAACAACTTTAGCTAGACTATTGAATCGGAATGATCTTGACATAAAAACCAAACATGAAACGATCAACCACGCTCGTCCGACCACCGAAATCAAGCAGCGTCGGCAAACGTTAGTATTGTACTTAGATGGAGGACCACTTGGGAAAACCGCGTGGTGTTGTCATTTTTTTTTTGTTTTTAAATTGATGTTCATGCCTACTTTACACAGACTTTACAAAAGCTCTTGATCACAATTTAGTTTTTTAGCTAAACTTAAATCATTGGCTTTTCACTCTTTAATGCTAATGGTGGTTTTCCAATCATTTAAGTCATAGAAGGAAATTGGTAAAGGTCGAATGTTGTACACCTCGCGTAATAAAAGTAACTTCTGGCATTCCACAAGGTAGTGATCTGGACTATTATCTGAAAAGTGATATGAGTAGTGCAATTCTATAAGTCAACTACGACCTTAGGTCGGTGCCGATTATTACGTTTATCTGCCCGATTGAATCCGCATTCAATTCTGTTCGAGTACCATATAAGCACAGGTCGGATTGAACTAGGATTGACTCGATCCGATCACAACATTTTCTGGGATCGTGTTGAGATTTCGCACGTAAACGCAGCTCGAAAGATCGAGTTTGGCCGATAGAGAAAGAAAAGGAACTTCACTTACAGGGGAGGAACTGTCAAACTCAGTCCTCTTTCGTTTCCATTCCAAGCGAAAACAAGAGTCAAAACTTAATCCTGTGTTAATCCGTTCTCTCAATTCGGTCATGTAAACTTAGTAGATGCAGCAGCCGTTGTGAGCTTCGTGTGCGTGTACGGTTTATGCATTTCAATATGTAATATTTTTTATTGAACTGAAGTTTCACTTCAACCATGTGCCTATGTGAGTGAGGCACACACCATTTTTTCTATTAGCTTCGTATGGCTTGTTTTTTCTTGTGTACTTTCTGCATACCTACCCGCTATCTCATTCTGTTACTGACGATCAGCATTACGACTTCCCCTACGTTTAGTTCTCTTATTTTGTCATCGAAAAGGCTATAAAAAAAACTATACTGTAAGCAACAATATCGATCAATACAGGTGGAAACTTCCTTAAGCGATGTAAAATAAAAAGTTAACTAGCATCAATATTTAATAGTCTCATTATGACTTCTCATATTTTGGGACTTAGTTTCATTTGTAATTTTGGAGTTTATTTTCAATATAGCTTTCTGTAATAGGAGCCCAATAAAATGTTTCGTGAAACTAAGATGAAAAATTACCCCAAAAGGGTCTTTTTTTGGAACGAAAAAATTAATAAACAAGATAAAAACAAAAAAAGTGAAATATTCTCCCGGAAGTGGAGTTAAATTTCGCAAGAAAAAGATACACAATCCTAATATAAACGATGCAAACTGACCCAGATGCCAAAAGATAACAGACAAATAAAAACACACACATTTAAAAAAATAATAATAATTTTAGAAAACGCTTTATTCACCTCTTCATGCAAACAAATAAAGGGTGATGTAAACAGATTCTCTACAACAAGGGTAGTTAAAATGTTGCTTGCTGACTGCTATTTATTGCGCCAATAGTTTGAAGTTGTATTCAGCACAAAGTTTGAAGTGCTTGTAAAAATGTTTCGCCTTCCTTTTCATCGAAATATGTATGCATTGTTTCCGAAGAATCTTTAGGAATTACTTGAATAGAAATTTCATTGTCTTTATAAACTGTTCGCTAAAAAAATGAAGATCTGATTCCATAGGCATACATATCAGTCATCCAACAGAGCGAACATTTCTTCAGCCATATGAACAATCTACTGCCTAACTTCACAATTGCTCGAACTGAGTATTTATATTATTATTATTCTTTATTACACTTCGTTAAGAGATAACATTTTTGTTTGACAAAAGAATATTAGCATGACATAAATTGCCGTCTGCCGAGAATTTACTTATCGTTAATAGCTATGTTACATAATTCCAAGTATACCATATAGTGAATTGAATAATATATAAATAGTAAAAGTAAGTAGGCGAACCCCACAGGCGGATCAGTAGAAATGCGGTGAAGTGGGAGGGTTGTGATCCCTAATAAAAGGAAGAAGAAGAAGATAAATAGTAAAAGTAACGATGTTGATTAATTTTAATAATTCAATAATATTTATAGTTCATTAATACATATAGTTTATAAGAAGGATGAGAGTCGTTTCCAGCCATATAAACCGTTTATAGCTTGCTTATCTCCTTCAAGTGTGAAGTAGTCCTTCGAGAAATATCATGTAATCGGCGCACAGTGGCTAATTTTTACTTTTTTGCTTGCAAAAATCATGATTCATAAACAAATAAAGAGAGAGAGTTTGTTTTTCTGCTTAAAGGAAATTTCCAGGGCTATGAAATTCCAGAATGCTTTATAGGGTGTTCCGGAATCTTCTGTTGAAATAAGACTTTCTCACTACAGGGTGTGAGAATGTTGTCTTTTTATGTGTATCAAAAGAGAATTCTTTTATTTTGTACATCAAATTGCATAATAAAATATTTCAGTGATTCATTTCAAGTCAAACAATGGAGAAAAAAGTAAACGGACAAAAAAAAAAAAAAACAGGCAGATTTCCTTTAAACTTTCATCAACATTTTGGGTAATGTCCAATAAATTTATCATTTCTAGAGAGTATTGTGCTTTAAGATCTCTTTCGGTTCTGACATGCCTTAATGAAGAAATGAGTGTGTCCGATGAGGCTGTAAGCATGTTCCTGACCCATTGGTTCTTGACCCGTTCTCTCGTAAAGGTGTTCGTTAGAGATACGATTGGGCCAGAAAATCCTTAAGATATTACGCAGGCACCTATTAACGAACGTTTGTAGCTTTCTGGTGATAGTAGTGGTCACTCTCCACGTCCTGCATCCATATAACAGCACGGATTCAACATTGGAGCGGAACAGTCTTAGCTTGGTGTTCAAACTGATTGCATTGCTTCGCCATATTTTGGACAACATTCCGAACGCGGACTTTGCTTTGGCGATCCTGTTGGCTATATCCAGTTCGGTTTCACCGTTGGTCGAGACAATACTCCCAAGATATTGGAAATCCTCTACTCTCTCTACCGGTAGCCCTGCAATGCATATTTGAGCCAATAAGTGTGTTCCAAGGCTGATAATTTTAGTTTTTGGCGTATTCATTTTCAGCCCGACGACGCACGCCTGCCTCCCTCTGTAAGAGAGGAAGCACACATCGTCAGCGTAGTAAAGATGTTTCAGTTGGGATGTAAGAGTCCATCGATAGATATAAGACTTGATGCAGCTATCTCATTCTAACCTTATCAGGGGGCTACCTACCCGATTTTTTTGTGGATAAATAAATAAAAGGCGGAATTTTGTGAGATGCAAACAACTTTTTCATTTTGCTCGATTACTTTTTGACATCTTTCGGGCAACTTCACGGTTCGGCACTCTGTTCTGTTCTGTTTGATGGGATTATTTAATTTGCCCATTTGATGACAGTATACATGCGAATCATTTATTTGGTTTCTTGGAAGAAGCTAAGAAAGCATAACTCCCCTGAAAATCCACCAAATTGGCAGTATAATCTTCTTGTGATGAATACTCGTATCTGCTTTTAAGGTGCTTTGTATTCATTTGTCTCACTTACTCTATGATCTTCTTTGCTTAACATTGTTGCAGATGATACATTTTTCATTGGACTTTTATCATTCGTTTCAAAAATAGAGATTAGTGGTATGCACCTTTTGCAGTAGACGTGATACCCAAATGTCGAGCTTTTTGACGAAACCCAGTTGTTTTAAATGGTTTTCAACGGTTGTATAACGACACTTTGTTTGAATTGTAGCCTTGTAGCAAATACTTTGGATCGCCTTCCTAAGCATGATGCCACTGGTGGGCTTCTAAGACATCCTCAACATATACATTATACAACTTTTTATGAGCTTACACAGCATTTTTTCTTTTTCGGAAGTAAAGAATAACAAAAATGTTTGTTTTGGATAATCAAATCCAATTTCAACTTCAAGCCAAACAAACATATCTAGCCAGATCGCGTTTCTTTTTTAAGGACAAGCTTCAGCTGTCAACTATCAAGTGACGTAATGAATTACTTGGTTTGAAATAAAACTTTATAGTCTCTATCACACTCACACCTAAAGCCATCTGCTGAGGAGATCAGCAATGACTTTTTTGAAAACCCACTATTTGTAGTGGTTTTGACTCGTAAACTTCTTATATATTTTTTTTTACTTTAGGCCATCTGGAAAAATTTAATGGGTGCAGTTAGAACTTAGATCAATCACCCAAAGCACCCAAAAATTGGGTTATGTTAAGTTAGTGTGGCTGTCTAAACAAGAGTACTGACACACTTAGACCAGTAAACAAAAATGAGCACTGGTGTAGGATCAGGTATCTCTCTCGGTATATCATAATCCATATGACTTCCAGACCACAGCTGTGTTTTCCAAGCAGAGGTCTTAGCAGTGGCAACAGCCGCCCGTGAGTCTGCGGTAAGGGCAATACCGCCAGAAGGTATCACCATCTTTATCGACAGCCAGGCAGCTATAAAAATGATTACTGCCATAGAAATTAAATCGAAGCTTGTGAAGTGTTGTCGAGAAGAGCTCAGGGTTCTTGGAACACAGCACAAGGCATCACTGTTGGGTCCCTGGACACGAGGATATCCCAGGCAATGAGAAAGCCGACGATCTGGCGGGAATCGGCTCAGCAGCCCTACTAGAACAAGTTGGCCACCCTGTGTGTATCCCGCCTTGCACACTCAAGCTCGCTGCAGGGAATAAAGCCACTGAGGAGGCGAACACAAGATGGAACTCCATGGAAACTTGGGCCATCACTAGGAAGCTATGGCAATCTTTCGACAAAGCAAAGACCGAGAGAATTATCCGTAATGATAGAAAATCCTTTTCCAACCTCGTGGGCATCATCACGGGGCACAACACTCTGCGGTACCATTTGAAGAAACTACGCCTGACGGAGGAGGAACACTGTAGAGGCTGTGGTGACGAGGAAGTTTTTGAGGACACTACCCACTTACTTATGTCCTGTATCCCCTTGTGGGTCCTAGGGCCTCTACTACGCCTACGCGCCATCGTGTACGGTTTCTAGCAATGTGTCTGAGTTCTCCCCAACTTTTCCCTAACTGCCGTGCCTCCTTCTCGACTGTTCTGCGCCATGTTCTCCTCGGACCGCCAGGTCTTCTGCCATCCTGAGTTAGAGGGTTCCATTGCATAGCATGGTTCGCTATGGAGCTGTCACCCTTTCGGAACGTGTGACCAATCCACTGCCACTTCCGCCGTTGGATAGTTGTGCCTATTGGTTCCTGACTCACTCTCTCGTAAAGGTGTTCGTTAGAGATACGATTGAACCAGAAAATCCTTAAGATATTGCGCAGACACCTATTAACGAACGTTTGCAGCTTTCTGGTGATAGTAGTGGTCACTCTCCACGTCTTGCAACCATATAGCAGCACGGATTCAACGTTGGAGCGGAACAGTCTTATCTTGGTGCTCAAACTGATTGCATTGCTTCGCCATATTTTGGACAACATCCCGAACGCGGACTTTGCTTTGGCGATCCTGTTGGCTATATCCAGTTCGGTTCCACCGTCGGTCGAGACAATACTACCAAGATACTGGAAATCCTCTACTCTCTCTACCGGTTGTCCAGCAATGCATATTTGAGCCGATGAGTTTGTTCCAAGGCTGATAATTTTAGTTTTTGCCGTATTAATTTTCAGCCCGACGACACCTGCCTCCCTCTCCACATCTGCTGTCATTTGGTGGAGGTCCATAGTTCTGTGGGAGAGTAAGCATACATCTTCTGTGCAGTCAAGATATTTCAGTTGAGATGTAAGAGTCCATCGAATTCCTCCGTTTCCCGTCGACAAAGCTGCATGAAGCACATCGCTAATCACCAATAGGAATAATATTGGTGAAAGGATGCAGCCTTGTCTTACCCCACTTTGGATCTTAAATTCATCAGACAACCTTCCCCTGTGCAGAACGTGACATTTGGAGCCTTCATATGTAGCTTTGATAATAGCAATTAGTTTATCGGGAATACCTCTCCTGCGTAAATCACCCCAAATAAACTCCCTGTTGACACTATCGAACGCCTTCTCAAAATCAATGAACAGCAGGTGCAGTGGCGATCGATATTCAACACACTGTTCGATGATAATCCGCAGGGTGTTGATGTGGTCGGCACAGGAGGATCCAGAGCGGAAACCTTCTTGTTCGGCATCGAGTGTGTCTTCGAGATGTTGTTTGATCCGCTCAAGAATGATTTTAGCTATTATCTTAGCTACAGCAGGCAGCACGCAGATACCCCTCCAGTTTCCGCACTCCATTCAATTTCCTTTCTTAGGAAGCTTGACGATCATTCCCTTTTTCCACTCGTTAGGAAAGCTCTCAGCTTCCCAAGCTCTATCTATAAGTTGAAGCAGAAGCTCAGCCGATGTTGTTGGCGTTGCTCGTAAGAGCTCTGCTGGAAAACCGTCAAGTCCTACCGCCTTGTTGGTTTTGAGTGTCTTGGTCGCGGTAATGATCTCATCTTTACTGGGAGTCGTGGTGCGTATTCGGGAACTTCTCACCTCGGGCATCTCAGTCTGATTTGGGAGCATATCGCTAGCGAATACACGGTTCAAAACCGTAGCAAAATGCTCTTTCCATCTCTTAAACTGGTCCTCATCCGAAATGAGCAAGGAGCCGTCTAGGCTTTTCACTGGGTGTTGGCTGGAGCTGCGACCACCTGTCAGCTCTTTCGTGATTCTGTAGACGGTCCTGCTGTCGCACCTCCGTGCAGCTTCTTATGCTTCTGTAGCCAGCGCGTTGATGTAGTTGCGCTTGTCACGTCGCACGCTACGCTGACCTTCTCTCATCTTCATGCGATATAGGGACTCTAGCTCGCTTCTCCCTGCTGCTGGGGTAGCTGCAACGCGAGCTTTCAGCTGTTTTCGTTCGTCAATCCGTCTCCAGGTATCCTCGGAAAGCCACGCCCTATGTCTTCCCTGCGATCGACCGACAATTCTTTCAGCACCAGATGTAAAAACATTTTTCACAGCACACCAATGGTCTTGGATGGTTGAGGGCATTGAGCTGCTGATTGCTTCCACACCTTGCGAAAAGTGCTCCCTTAATTGTTGGCACACTGAGGGATCACTAAGTCTATCGATGTTGAACTTGGGCATTCTTGTGTTGTCGTGGGATCTTCGAACTGCAGCAGTGCGTAGTTGGAGAGTAGCTATCATAAGATGGTGATCACGTACTATCCCCACATCTGCCCCTCGTCTGTTTCGGACGGCTGCTGATAGCAAAATGGTTAATTTGGTTGGAGTTTGCTTGCCTGTCATTGGAAACCCAGCTGACTTTGTGGCAGGTCTTGTGCTCAAACATGGTGCCACCTATCACAAGGCGGTTGGCATTGCAGAAATCCACAAACCTTTCGCCGTTGTCATTGCGGTTGCCTAGTCCATGCTTCCCGATTACATGTTTGAGCCCTTCGTTATCGCTGTCTACCTTGGCATTCAAATCCCCCATCACTATGACAATTTCTCCATTTGGTGTTGTGTTGAAGACGGCGCTTAAGAGATTGTAGAAGCTCTCCTTTTCGTCCTCAGACGAACTATTCGTTGGGGCGTAACACTGTATGATGGTGACGCGTCGTACTCTAGTCCGGAATCTGGCCGTCAAAATCCTATCACCATGAGGCTGCCAGGAAATTAGGCCCTTGCGTGCTGTTGTTGTTAGCAGTAGTCCGACTCCATATTCCCGCGGACTTCCGGATGGTCTTCCAGAATAGAGTAGTACAGTGTTGCGCGTTGGAGACTGGTACTCGCCCGCTTCTAACCATCTTACTTCACTTAGCCCCAAAATGTCAGTTTATATCGCATGAATTCGTTTTCCAATTGAAGGAATCTGGCATTGTAAGGACCTTCTCTTCCCGAGTCGAGGAGCGTCTTTACATTCCAGAAACCTATCTTTGTCCGGGTACAATAGCCAAAAGTCGTCAACATGTGATCATTCCTTATTCGAGGCATAGTGTCGGTTTCCGTAGCGGGCAATATTCGGTAACGCAGGTTGCTGGCCCACGTTACCTAGCCTAGAATCAAGGCCCTAGACAACCCGCACTTACAATTTTGGCCTATACGTATAAGGGTTTATACGTATAGTTGCCCGGGGACCACCACTAGGAGGTAAAGTAAGCACTTCATCACGAACTTGATTGTTGCGCTACTGGCCCAAGCCAAGTTTTGGGCAGTCAGTAGTTTCCCGATCAATCGCAATGCAGGTCCCTACCCACTTCCTGTGCCACTGTCCGAGTCTTCAACACTTCAGGAAAAGTTCCTTGGTAAATATTTCTTCCAGAATCTCGAGGAACTCTCCGGCGTTTCAACAGAAAAGATGTTGAGCTTCATCAAATCATCAGGGTGGTTTGTATGCAGAAATGAAGTAAGTGCCTGAGTTAGTAGTTTTTAATTTCATTGGGTAAGGGATTACTTTTTCCCCCATGGGCACCACAATGCGTCAACGCTGACCTGAGTGTGGCAGAGAGCGTCCCTCCCTGCCAGCCCACATACCTAACCTAACCTAGACCAGTAAAGGTTCATTGTGATGAACCATTTGGCTTCCCAGAGACTAATTGAACCAACCGAAGTTTTTAATTAAGCGAATGATGCTCACCAGGCCTGAAGACGCCAGTTCGCCGTGATCATCGAAGTAAGAAGCCTCTATACAGTAGTCTTTTTTGGGACTAGGCCGGACATGAGCATAGGAGGTGAATGATAGTTTCTTTCTCCTCTTTGTCTTTATAGTTCCTGTAGAAATCATTAGAGAAGAGTTCTAACCTTTTACCATGTTGGCCTATCAGACAGTACCCAGTGAGGATACCGATAATGCAGCTGATCTGTGTTCGCTTTAATTAACCAGCCCGGCACTACATTTCTGATCCAGCTTCAGCCGGATCTGAAATTCTGCTAATAATGTCCAGCTTTAGTAGATTTTTACATATAATGAGGTGCACACTCAAGGTTCGGTATTTCGGCAGAATCTTTAGAGGCTTACCCTTTCAGATGAGCTCGTCAGTTTGCAGTTACCCGGAATGTCAGGCTAGGAATCACAGCACGATTCTAAGGACCTGATTGCCACATTATATTACATTTCAACCAAGACAAGGCTTCCTCGAACGCCATGATTTCCGCCTGAAATACGCTACAGTGATCTGGAAGGAGGAATTAGACACCACAACTTACTCCTCTTTCGGTTTTGGAGCCGTCTGTGTGAAGGTTAATTTAACTACCATCCAAAGGCGGAGCATTATCCCATTAATTGCGGTCAGGGATTTTCGTTCGGAAGATAGGGGCAAATCTCAGTTTCGACAGGATATAGTCGGTGTTTTAATGGGCCAAAGTGACAACTAAACAACTGTGAAGAGGCTTTTAGTCGGATGGCCCAACTGGTAGCCATCTGTTTGCCAAAAATGTCCAATGCCGCATAGGGAGTAGTCCGTAGTGTATCGCTAATACACATACATTCAGATCTTTCCGCTTTAGCTAGTTGAGTGAGGTGAATAGCCCAATCAAGAGCCGGCCACCAAACGATCAGGCCATACAGTAGCATAGGCAGCAATAGCAATGGCATTTGCATATCCTGTCCTATAGTTCGTAGACTACTAGATGCCACAGAATAGGGGACATTCTATCCCATGCACCGCCCAGCTGTGTATTAATAATCCTAACTGTGGGCAATTAAAAAATCAACACCAGCGATGTATCCACTTTCAGACTTGTAAGTTTTTTTTCTTTTTGGAGATATTAGAGAGGGATTAAACTGTTACAGCAAATCTGTACAACTGCCAATTGAATAAAGTTGATCAGAAAATTTCCAGGATTGATCGTAATAGAAACTGCTTTGGAAATGAGAACTCTGAACCTTCCACTTTCTCTGATTGCTGCGGCACTTCCTTAGTAATATAGTATTTACCAATGGCGCTGAAGGTCAAAGCTCAGTGGCCATGAAATCTATTCGCTCTATTGTTTGTTATCTAATGCAAATTATAAAGCTAATTTTAGCAATCATCCACAATCCGGTGCGCTAAATGCAGTCGATTTGCCCAGTCAATTGACATCATCAATTGGCACCTATAAGGCGGAAGTCCGAAAGATATTACGACCTATACCGCAGGGTACATCCCCGATAAAATTTTCGCAACTCATTATAAATTTACTATTATATGTAAAAGATTTTTGTTTGTGATATTTAACTTCTTAGCAGGTATAAATTTAATAAATTAACTATTGGAATATTTGTAATTAAAACACGGTGGTTAACACTCTAATAGCACCATATATCTGCTGACTAAGTACATCATGAATAACTTAATTACCAGTCCGCGTTTAACAACTCGGAATATTTAATAAAATCTTTCGATTAGGTAACAAAAAGAATAATTTATTTAACCTATTCTGTGTTAAAACCACTAAGTGGGTGACAATAAATCATCAGTCCCACGAGTATCATAATTGGCAGTGTATGTTATAATTTTATCATTGGGAATTATGTGATAATTATGTACAGATACTAAGTATGTTGTAGCATGTTAGTTAAATCGGGTAAATCACAGACTAGCGCAAGATTGACAGTCTGAGAGATGAAACAAGTTCTGTTCAGCAACGCCAATGGCTGACAAAAGTAAATAAATTAATATTGAATAACAAGTAAAAAATAAACGCAATAAGTGTAATTAAACCCTGACGGTGGTTCCCTTTGAATTTGACCTCTGCGCAGCCCGTATTTTCTTAATTTCTTTTTCCCCATGCGAAGGTTCTTTTTTCTGAAAAATTGTTTTGATTAAAAGCCACACTTGTGGCTTTGTTTGCTGTTTGATATTCTTTTTTGTAAATCAAAAAAATAAAAATAAAAATTGGGGCCATTGCGGTCCAGTTGCGTAATTATGGCACCAAATTTGGACACTTGTTGTGGTGTGAACTCAATTATTTTAGTTAATTCGTTATCAACTTTAGAGTCATTTGAGTTTTTGGGTAACCAAACATTTTAAATTTATAAAGGCTTTGACGAAAACTACTCAACTTGATGATTCTAAGCTATAATATATTTATTACAATTTTGTTTATTTTATATTACATATAGATAACTTACCCGGATTTAGTTTGAAGTAAGAGGTCTTGCAATATGATACCAAACTCGAGCCGTTTCGCAAGAATCTGGATGCAATAATTAGGTATTTGCAAGTATGTGCATTTGATCCGGCTTTATATTTATCATGACGTTTGCCGTACCTTAGTAAAAATCATCATTCACTAATCGTTAACTTTGGACAAGTAAACAAGTGCACTGGTACCACTCGTATATAAGAGAACTGTCCGTGGAATTTAAGTTGATTTAGAGATACTAACTAGTTAAGGAACTCGTTGCTAAATTTTTTACGATCGACTACAGGATACTTGATACTTGCTATGTTAGTAATCGCGTGAGCTTATGTACGAGTACATCATATTTATTAATACCAGTATGTAACTGATTTGTGCTTTAGTTAAGGTTATAGAAACGGGCTGCCTGCATTTTAGTTTTTTTTGCTCTTTATTTATTCCATAAAAATGTTGTTTACAATGATTTCATTATCATAAGGCGTGTTTTGGTGAGAATTAGGCAAAGCAAAGTAAAAACTTCGCACCAAAGCGATTCACAGTCAAACTGGTTTAAAACCTTTTTTAATATTCGAAGATTGGTGTACCTGCTTGCTCGCTATCAGCCTTTGAAACTCTAAAAAAAATCGATGAAATTGAGTGTTACATACTATAGGTATACATCACAACTCACTTTTGACTGAACATTAAAACATAAAGTTTTCCCCGTGCAGGGACGGGTTAAGAATATCACTGCAGCGCCCCCCAACAACTAGCACTTGTCGTAAAAGGCGACTAAGGGGACAAATTAGATCTAGGCAATATAACACCCAAGTGAGCCCAGCGACACATATACTACCTTAAAAACCCTCCCACAAGTGTGCATGCGAGTCCGTGGGTTGTCACGACTGGAGATCATCGGTGTCATAGAAGAAAGATCAAACACAAACAATAATAAAACAGGAACATGCACGTGTCAAATAACAAACACCATCCCAATATGGTAATATTGCAAAACTGTATCATTATGGTAATACTTTTTTTTTTTTTTTTAAACAGGTGTGTGGCCACGCCCAAATGGCGTGTCGGCACTGCGACCAAGGAGATCTATTGTGCCATAGGCCACTTTTAGGGCAGCAGTACTTCTACTCTCCTTATGAAAGCTATAATTACGGCTGCGGAGGAGTTCCTAAGATCTTTTGGAGATATGATCTCTTTAAGGAAAAAGCTTCTCTTAGTTCTACACAGAGCTACACACTCACATAGTATGTGTTCTGCGGTTTCGTCCTCTTCTAGGCAGAGGCGGCAGGTGATATCCTCCGAAATTTTCATTTTGTTAAGGTGGTAGAGAAGTTGGCAGTGACCGGTAAGGAAGCTCACAAGCTTTCTTATGTCATTTCTGCCGTATTTTAGGATATCAACTGCCTGTCTTTGGAAGGGTTGGACAGCTCTTTTAGCCTGCCTGAGACCTTGGGAGTTATTCCAGTGTGAGATGCACATGTTGCGCTCCCAGATGTTTAGGGTAAGTTTGAAGGCGGAATCGGGTATCCCGCAGAAGGGTTCAGGTCCAGTGAACAACTCAGAGGAGCCTTTCCTAGCTAGCAGGTCTGCAGTTTCATTGCCGTCAACGCCTACATGACCCGGTACCCACCACAATTTTACTTTATTGTGTCGGCACAGATTTTGTAAGCTGTCGAAGCAGCTTAGAACTGATTTTGAACTGATCACATGGGAGATCAATGCTTTGAGCGCCGCTTGGCTATCGGTGAGTATATGGATAGAGGCACCTTTAATGCCTGAGTGCAAGTTAATGTTAGTACAAGTTTCAGTGGCGTAAAGCTCGGCCTGGAAAACGCTAGGACTCTTTCCGAGTGATTTCGAAATTTTATGGTTGGGTCCATACACACCGGCGCCAACTCCTGAATCAATTTTTGATCCATCGGTGTACCACACTATACCTTTTGGATCAAGCGACGGTCCGCCATTATTCCATATATCGCGACTTGGGATCACAATCTCAAATCTTCTACCAAAGTAGAGTGATTTAGGCGTAAAGTCGGAGATCGTGCTGAGCATGTCTAGCTCGGGGAAGTCGGACAATAGCTCCATGAGATCCACGTGATCCCGTGTACTATCAGCAACTGATTTTCTAAGACTGACTGCACTGCGGATTGCCACTTTTTTATAAATATATGTAACGGAGTAAGTCCGATTATGGCTTCAATGGCTGTTGTGGGACAAGTGTGCATAGTACCTGTGATACCGAGGCAAGCTAGTCTTTGAAGTTTTGTGAGTTTATTAATGGTTGTGACCTCTTTGGTTTTGGTCCACCAGACTACGGACGCGTATGTCAGAATGGGTCTTACAACCGTGGTGAATAACCAGAAAATGACCTTTGGAGACAGGCCCCAGTTCTTGCCGTACATACGGCGACAGGCCCACAAGGCAGTAGTTGCCTTGGCAATTTTATTCTTAATATGGGAGTTCCAGTTAAGCTTCTTATCCAGGACAATTCCTAGATACTTGACCTCATCGGAGAAATTGATTGTTGTGCCGTTTAGAGTCACTGAGCCAATATTCAGCGTTCTTCTTCTTGTAAACGGTACAACGACTGCCTTGCTGGGGTTAATCGATAGGCCCTCCCCAGCACACCAGTCCGAGACTACAAGGAGTGCATTATGCATGAGTTGACACACATTGTCTTCATGTTTGCCTTTAATGATGATCACTAGATCATCCGCATAGCCTATGGTTGTGAAACCTGAACTATTAAGTGTGTTCAATAAGTCATCCACCACGAGTGACCATAAGAGAGGCGAGAGGACGCCGCCTTGGGGGCAGCCTTTGGCCGCGGAGACCGTCACAGAGACCTCTCCAGAGGAAGATGTTATTATGCGGCTATCGAGCATGTTCCTAACCCATCTGGTAGTAGGTTCATCTATTCCCCTGCGTCTCATAGCACTAGTGATAGATTCATAACCAGTGTTATCAAAAGCACCTTCTATGTCAAGGAATGCACAAAGGGCGATTTCTTTGGAGCGGTAGGCAGCTTTAATCTCTGTGACGAGATAATGAAGGGCACCTTCCGTAGATCGACCTTTCCTGTATGCAAATTGACTAGAGTGCAGAGGTATAGTCTTTTCATGAATGCCTCTAATGTGTAAGTCTAGCAGTCTTTCCATGGTTTTCAAGAAAAACGATGTCAAGCTGATTGGTAATACTTGCTAAAAGGAAAGGCACTACCCCGCCAGGCACTACCACTGCTGTGCATGGTACTGATCTTGGACCGAGCAGAAATGTTCGGGTCAGAGCTATACGGATTCCGGGGGCTAGCAAAATAATGAAACAGTTTGGAAGAAATTTGAGGGTCGAGTTGGAATGTTGGAAGCATGACCGGTCGAAGTTACGAGCTGGAAGAGATGATGAATAGAAGGCGGATGGATATCTTGTGTGTCCAAGAGACGAAATGGAAAAACACCGAAAATCGGGCGCGTTTCTTGGACGTTAGGACAAAAGATTACAAGATGTTCTACTACGGAACGGAAAAGGCTAGGAACAGAATCGGTATCATCCTTGAGGCAGAGCTACTTGGTAACTTCGTGAGCATTTCGAGGTCCAGCGGCCGTTTGATGTCTCTGAAACTAGTAATACAAGGAGAGGTGTGGAATATTGTCAGTGCATATGCTCCCCAAAATGGGTGCAACCAGAGAGATAAAGTTGCGTTTTGGGTAGATTCCCACAATATCCTTAAGAGCATCCCCAAGGAAGAGTTTCTGTTTGTTGGAGGAGATTTGAATGGACATGTTGGGAAGTCAAATGAGACTATGAAGACTGCCATGGAGGACTAGGATATGGCACCAGGAACCTTCCTGGTGAAGACATCCTAAGCATGTGCAAATCACACGGTCTTATCATGCTAAATACCATGCTCATCAAACAAAGCCGACACCTGATCACTTAAACGCAGTGGTGGAGATGAAACTCAGATTGACTACCATTTGGTAGGCAGTTTCACGAAGCCTCGGGTAAAAGATTGCAAAGTGATCCCGGGATAGGCGATCGCTCGGCAACACCGTCTCCTGCTAAT
The DNA here is from genome assembly GCA_945910035.1 of Brachypalpus laphriformis. Lineage (NCBI taxonomy): Eukaryota > Metazoa > Arthropoda > Insecta > Diptera > Syrphidae > Brachypalpus > Brachypalpus laphriformis. The sequence goes on from OX246756.1 coordinate 46,959,507, forward strand.
AGATTTTTTTATGAAAACACCGAAGAAAAGCAAACAAACAAGGATCTCTGAGAAAATCAATTGGCACAATCTGGACAAAGAAAAAGGCGAGGCTTTTGTTTTCGTAATGAAAAATTACCTCTCTCACACCATCAACGGAGCTGAGCTGAGGATGAAGAGTGCAGAGCACAAAATATGTGGGATTCCCTACAGCGAACTTGCTTAAAGAAGGCCAAATCACTGCTAGGAGCTTCAAAAGGCCACCATCAACACACCAAAGAAACACTGTGGTGGAGTGATGAAGCTAAGAAGGTGATAAATGACAAGAAAGCGGCTTTCAAAGCTTGGTCAAAGTGCCCCTCTAATAATAGTGACGAAAAAGTTCGCCTCAAAATGGAGTACAGATGTTGCGAGAAAAAGTGAAGAAGTGGGCCCAGCTTCAAGCAGAGAGTACGGAGGGCCTGTATCGGGAGCTGGAAGAAATAACTTCCCCGGCTGCTGATGTAGACCAGGCTATCCAGGAGCTGCGAAGACACAATATGAACAAGAGCGCAACCAACTTCAAAAAGCCGCCTAAAGAAGGAGGAATGCTCAGGAGATTCGTTCGCCAAAGTTCATTAACAATGCTCATGGCCAGCTTCTTGTGGGTGACGACAAAATTCCGCAAAGGTGGCGGCAGTATTGTAAAGAACTTTTGAATGAACTGTTTCCCGGCTATACTTTCCAAGAGCCACATCTAACTGTGAAGAAAAACCTAACATTACAGTCGAAGAAGTTAGTGAGGCGGTCAAACACTCCAAAAAATGAAAAGGGGTTGGGACAGACGAGATGCCCTCTGAGTTCTGGAAAAAGATGGGAGACGTCGGGTTCAGATGGCTCAGAATTCTCATCTCCAAATTTGTGAGATGTGATCCAATGCCGAATCAATGGAGGGAAAGTTACCTTCTCCCTGTATACAAAGGGAAGGGTGATACGCGCAACTGTGATAACTACCGTTCGATCAAGCTGATGTCACACACCATGAAGATCGTTGAGCGGGTATTAGGTGGCCGACTGCGAAAAAAAAACGGCTATCTGATGATCAGTGCGGGTTTGTCTCGGGTAAATAAACCACAGATGCAATCCAAAGTATAAGGATCATAATGGAGGAACATCGTGATTCCTTAAGGGATTTGTATATTGTATTGGTTGACTTTGAAAAGGCATTCGACAGACAACCACGAGATCTGATATGGGTGGCGCTAAGACATCGAGGGGTTCCAGAAACCTATTAACAGATGATCATGGACATGTATGAAAAGGACCCTGCCACCAAAGAGTGTTTCTACGAGCTCCTCGACAAAACATACGAGCAATGTCCTAAATACGACGTTAAAATCGTATTGGGCGATTTTAACGCCAAAATAGGAAAGGAGGACGTCTTTGGTAGGGCAGTCGGTAAGCATAGCCTACACGACACCACGTCTGATAACGGACTAAGGCTAATTGATTTCGCTGTGGAGCGAAATGTCACCATAGCAAGCACATGGTTTCCTCATCTCGATATTCATAAGCAGACATGGCGATCCAATGATCATGTCACGATCAACCAAATTGATCATATTGCGATCGACGCAAGGCATGCCTCCAGTATTCTGGATGTCCGAACCTTCCGAGTGGCCAACATAGACTCGGATCATTACCTTGTTGTAGCCAAGGTACGAATGCGGATATCCCAATCTGAGCAACAAAGAAGAATCACTGTGAGAAAATTTAACGTCGTAAAGCTACAATCGCAAGAGACCACCAGACTCTTCGCTGAACGCGTATCCCGAAATCTCTCAATCACCCCTTTGCCGCCAGCATCAAGTACCGAAGACCAGTGGCAACGCTGCCAACATGCCATCAGAAATGCTGCGACTGATGTGCTGGGTCTCGCTCGCCCACCACCGCGAAATCCCTGGTTTGACGAAGAATGCCGGCGAGTGCATGCAGCAAAACAAGAGGCATACAAAGCGGCGCTGCAAAGGAAGACGAGAGCTGCTCGTGAGCTCTACGAGCAAAAGAGACGGGAAGAACATCGGCTTCTCCAAAAGAGGAAGAAAGAGCATGAGAAGCGCGCGTTTGAGAATATCGAGAGTCTATACTCCAGGAACAATGTACGGAAGTTTTACCAAAAGGTAAAAAGAACGTGTCAGAGAAGTAATACCCGTACAGAAACCCGTAGAGATGAAAATGGAAACCTCGTAGTAGAGTCACAGTCGGTGCTGAGAATATGGAAAAACTACTTATGCAGACTGTATAACGGCGACGAAGGCCAACATCCCGCTGTCAGGCAGAATGAACCATTCAACATAGACGATGATAGCCAAAATTTCCGTCCACCTGACCAAAACGAAGTGAGGATAGCAATATCCAAGCTAAAGTCGAACAAGGCTGCTGGACCTGACGGCTTACCGGCCGAACTTTTCAAGGCAGCTGGGGATGAATTGGTAGAGTGCATACACCAACTCATTTCTAATATTTGGTCAGACGAGTGTATGCCTGATGAATGGAATCTCAGCATCGTTTGCCCGATCCACAAGAAAGGAGACCCCCTCAACTGCGCCAATTATAGAGGCATCAGTCTCCTCAACATCGCATACAAGATCTTTTCTGCGATATTGTGTGAACGCCTGAAACCCTTTATCAACAGCCTGATTGGACCCTATCAGTGCGGTTTCAGGCCAGGAAAGTCCACCATCGATCAAATCTTCACACTTCGGCAGATCCTGGAGAAAACCCAAGAATTCCAAATCGATACTCACCACCTCTTTATCGATTTCAAGGCCGCCTATGACAGCATCTATAGAGAAGAGCTTTATAGAGCCATGTCTAGTTTTGACATCCCTGCCAAACTTGTCCGTGTGTGCAGGCTGACGATGGAGAACGCTCGCTGCTCCATCAAGGTCGGCAATGAACTCACCGAGACCTTTGATGTCAAAAAAGGCTTTAGACAAGGTGACGCGCTGTCATGTGACTTCTTCAATATTGTACTTGAACGGATTGTGCGGAACTCACAAGCCAACACCGGAGGCACAATCTATTACAAGTCTGTACAACTGCTTGCATACGCCGACGATATAGACATTATTGGAAGATCTCAGCGGGCTGTCACCGGTGCGTTTGCAAGCATTGAGGCGGAAGCGGCCAAAATGGGTTTGGCGATAAACGAGGGCAAAACCAAGTATATGCTGTCAACAAGAAGGGAAAACCAACACCGACGAATTGGACAAAACGTCACCGTGGGCAGCTATAACTTCGAGGTAGTAAGGGACTTTGTCTACCTTGGCTCTGCTATAAATTCTACAAACAAAATCAGTGCAGAAATCAATCGAAGAATAACTCTTGCCAATCGCTGTTTTTTTGGGCTTATAAGGCAATTCAACAGTAAAGCCCTATCTCGAACAACTAAGGAGACTCTATACAAGACCTTGATCATCCCAGTCCTGCTTTACGGCGCTGAAACATGGACTTTATTAAATTAGGATGAAGATGTCCTTGGTCGCTTCGAGAGAAAAATTCTTCGTAAGATTTTCGGTCCCGTTTGCGTTGACGGGTTTTGGAGGAGAAGACTCAATCACGAACTATACGAGCTGTACAGCGACATCGACCTAGTCAAAAAACTGCGTATTGGACGTCTGAGATGGCTAGGACATGTAGAGCGAATGGACACCAACGCTCCGGCCCGCAGAGTCTTCGAATCTAATCCCGAGGGACGACGCAGTAGAGGGAATCATCGCCGTAGGTGGCGCGCACAAGTTCAAGGGGACCTCGACCAACTTGGAGTGCGCAACTGGAGGCAATTAGCTAAAGACCGAGCTAAATGGAGAGGCTTGTTGGTTGAGGCCCAGGTTCACCCCGAACTGTAGCGCCACCTAAGTAAGTAAGTATGGACATGTACGAAGGAGCAAAGACAATAGTAAGATGCCCCGCTGGAGTAACCGTAACCGAAGAGTTCCTAATCAAAGTCGGGGTGCACCAGGGAAGCGTTTTAAGTCCTTTGCTCTTTATTACAGTCCTTGATTATTTGCTTGAAGGTAAAGTGATGGACCCCAAAGTACATCAGTTATTCTTTGCTGACGATGGAGCCATCATAAGTGAGGATCCTACATCCCTGCAACGAGCACTTGATGTGTGGGTGAACGTTTTGGAGGGAAGTGGGTATCGCATTAGTTCAAAAAAGACAGAGTACTTGTGCTGCCCGTTCTCTGATCCACTCAGGCCTATTCCAGACATTTATTTGAATGGAACAGTGCTTCCCAAGTGCGAAAAGTTGAAATAACTTGGATCTATGACCAATAGCAAAGCAACATGTGATGACGACATCAATCATCGCGTAAGCGTAGGGTGGATGAAGTGGCGAGAAAATTCCGCTATCTTCTGTGACAGAAAAATGCCACCTTAGTTGAAGGGAAGGCTCTACACCGCAGTTGTGCGTCCAGCGCTCACATACTATTCATAATGTTGGACGATGTACAAAACGTATGAGAGTAAATTAACGGCTGCTGAGATGAAGATGCTTCGCATGACAGCAGGGGTGACAAAGCTTGATCGAATAATAAGTTCGAAGATCCGTGGAAGCTTTCACATCAAGGAAACCATCATACAAAAAATAGAGCACGACCAGCTCAGCTGGTATTGCCACGTTCAAAGAAGAAATCATTTGAACCCTGTTAAAAAGGCAATAACAACGCACGTTCCAAAGACATCGCGATGTAGAAAGGCATGCCTATAAACCCCTGGATCAGACAAATGCGACGACATCGGCATTTCATTGGTCTCAGTAACCGAGTGATCCAAAATCGGCAAGCCTGCCGATATTTTCTGAGGTCAAGTAGGCGAACCCCACAGGCGGGTCAGTAAAAATGCGGTGAAGTGAGAGGGTTATGATCCCTTATTTTCGGATCATAACCTCGCTGATAAAAGGAAGAAGAAGAATAAGATTAAAGCATAAAGTAGTTGCCAGTAATTTTTTGTTATTGTACTCCGTGCTAGATTTTACTTTTCGGAGAATTACTGTCACACCAAAAGACGCCTATAGTCTTATTGGTTTGGCTTAGATAACGATGATCCTAGTGATGATTTTATAGTTGTTGGTGACTTCAACCTTTTTGCAATGGGCTCCATCGGAAGACGAATCATCCTTTGTTCCTACTATTTCCTCCTCAGAAAACGAAACCCTCCTTACTGATCGTCTTTTTGAAACCGGCCTTTTTCAGATTACTGACATCAACATCAACTTAGGTAGGCAGCTAGATCGAATTTTCTCATCCGACGCCCATAATTCCTTAGTTACCGCGAGTAACCATCTTCTCTCCACCCTAGACCACTATCACCCCCCTCTCGCTTGTGCCGTTTCGTATGAAAACGACAACATTACAGTTGATTCAGAGAACTCTCTCTCTTTCAGCTTTCATAGAGTTGACTTTGTTAAACTTAATAATCAATAACATAAATTTCAGTTTTTTTCTAAACATTAACACCCCCATTGCTATCGCTCTCATATTTTTCTACACAGCAATCTTTGACTTTCTTCTCCAACCTGTCTTAAATGTACCTCGAAAAAATTGCTCATCATCCCCTTCTTGGTATAATAATGAATTGCGTACCTTTCGCAATGCCAGAAACAAATTATGGAAAACTTATCTGAAATCTAGATCTGCCTCAGATTACTCATACTACCAGCAAGCTTACTTCTGTTTTTCCATCCTCTGCGAATTCCTCTATCTCGAATACCTCGATAGAATGCCATAAAGTCCAATCACAGATCCTAGGCACTTTAACCAATTTAATAACGTCAAAAGAAAATCCGATGGCTTGACTCCAAAATTATTTAATATATCATCTGCTGTCCCTGAAGCAATCGCCAACCTCTTTTGCGACATTTTTCAGCTAATCGTATAGTTACCATGTACTATACACGAACTGGACCCTGAGTATTTCTCCTACCAAAGTAACTGCCCGCAAACCTCCCTAGTTTCAGTTGACTATGTTATGATGCGACAAAAAATGAATAGGCGCAATAATGCCTTTTTCCTCGGTCCCGATGGTCTGCCCGCCATATTTCTAAAAAAAGTGTGTAAATGTCCGGTGTCAGCCTCTTACAACTCTGTTTCGACTCTTACTCTCTCAAGACGTTTTCCCAAAATTAAAGAAGAACTCCTTTATTTTCTCTATCCATAAAAAAGGCAGTTAAAGCGACATATCAAACTATCGACCCATAGCCAAACTCTCATCTATCCCCAAGCTCTTCGAAAGCATTGTCTACGACTCACCGTATTTCCACGGGAAATCCATCTTTTTCCCCACAACATCACGATTTCTTAAAGGATAGATCCACAACGACTGACGAAACCGAATTCGTTTCTAAAACACTGCAAGCTTTAGAGAAATAGGTGACGCAATTAAGTGGATGTCACCTAACTTACTTACTGACTTACTTAGGTGGCGCTACAGTCCAGAGTGGACATGGACCTCAACCAACAAACTTCTCCAGCCAGCCAGTTACGAGCCAGCTGCCTCCAGTTGCGCACGCCAAATTGGTTGAGGTACCCTTCCACTTGTTTGCGCCACCTACCGCGAAGTCCTCCTCTACTGCGCCCTATAGCCGAGGTGGATTCGTAGACTTTCTTGGCGGGAATGTTGGCCTCCATTGGCTCTAAATGACCCAGCCATCTTAGTTTCTGTATGTGAACTCTTCTGGCTAAGTCGATGTCATTATATAGGCCGTATAGTTCGCATTGTACCTTCTCCACTCACCGTCTATGCAGGCGGGACCAAAGATCGCAGGAAGAACTTTTCTCTCAAAATATCCAAGAGCATCCTCATCCGGTTTTGACGAAGTCCAGGCCTCTGCGCCAGACAGCAGGACTGAGATGATTAGTGTCTTATAAAGAGCTACCTTAGTAGTTCGAGATAGGGCTTTGTTACTCAATTGCCGTTTTAGCCCATAGAAACAACGATTGGCAAGAGTATTTCTTCGTTTGATAGAGCCTAGGTAAACAAAGTCCTTTACCACCTCAAAATTATATTTGTCTATTGTGGCGTTCTGTCCAAGACGCCGATGTTGGGTGTCTTTTTTTTGTAGACAGCATATATTTTGCTTTGCTGCCTCGAACTCAATATTCGCAATTGTCCCGTTGAGTTCTTCCGACTATGTCAATGTCATCGGCATAAGCGAGTAGTTGTATAGATTTGTAAAAGATTGTACCGCCGGTATTGGCTTGTGAGTTTCGTGAAATTCTCTCAAGTACTATGTTAAAGAGATCGCATGATAGGGCGTCATCTTGTCTAAGACCTTTCCTGACATCGAACGGTTCGGTGGTGTTTTTACCGACTTTGATGGAGCAGCAAGAGTTCTCCATCGTCATTCTGCACAAACGGATGAGCTTGGCAGGGATGTCAAGACTAGACATGGCTCTGTATAACTCGTCTCTATACACGCTATCATAGGCAACTTTGAAATCGATAAAGAGGTGGTGCGTATCGATTTTATACTTATGGGTTTTTTCCAAGATCTGCCGTAGTGTGAATAATTGGTCAATGGTGAGTTTCTCGGCCTGAAACCACACTGATAAGGACCTATGAGCTTGTTGATGATCGGTTTTAGGCGTTCACATAATACGGCATACAGGATTTTATATGCAATGTTGAGGAGACTTATACCTTTATACCATTCCTTCAGGATCGGGCAAACGACGCTGAGGTTCCATTCATCGGGCATACTTTCGTCGGACCAGATTTTGCAGACGAGCTGGTGCATTCTCCTTACCAGCTCATCTCCCCCTGCCTTGAAAGGTTCAGCGGCAAGGCCGTCGGCTCCATCAGCTTTGTTGGATTTTAGTTTAGATATCGCTATCCTCACTTGATTCTGATCGTCTTGACTGGAAACTTAACCGTCATCATCACTGTTAAATGGCTCATTCTGCCTGATTGGTCATCATCACCATTTAACAGTCTGCAGAAGTGTTCTTTCCATATCCTCAGCACCGAATGTGATTCTACTACTATGTTACCATTATCGACCCTGCAAGCTTCTGTTCTGGCTTTGAAACCCTGGCATGTTCTTTTTATCTTTTGGTAACATTTTCGAACATCATTCCTGCAATAAAGTCTCTCAATCTCCTCGACCGAGTGCTTCTTATGCTCCTTTTTCTTCCTTCTGAAAAGTCTCCGCTCGTAGAGCTCGCGAGCAGCTCTGGTCCTTCAATGCAGCACCGCTTTGTACGTCTCTTGTTTTGCTGCATATGCTTGCCGGCATTTTTCATCAAACCACGGGTTTCCTTGTGGTCGCTGAGAGAAACCAGTACATCAGAGTCGGCATCTCTGATAGCTCGTTGGCAACGCTGCAACTGGTCTTCCGCATTTGCTGCTGGCGGTATAATACTTAGATTAAAATTAGAAGAAACTCGATCGGCAAAGCCTCTGGTGGTCCCTTGCGATTGTAGTTGCCCGACGTCAAATTTCCTTATAGTATTTCGTTGATTTCGCTCCGTTGTGGATATCCGCATCCGTACCTTAGGTACAACTAGGTAGTGATCCGAGTCCACGTTGGTTCTTCGGAAAGTCCGGGCACCCTGAATACTGGAAGAGTGCCTTGCATCGATCGCAATGTGATCAATTTGTTTGACAGTTTCGATCAAAGGAGAGCCATGTTCCCTTGTGAATATCGAGACGTGTGACCCGTGTACTAGTTACGACAAAGCTTCCGCCCGCCGCAAAGTCGACTAACATGAGTCCGTTGTCGGATGTGATGTCATGCTGGCTGTGTTTTCCGATCACGCTACTAAAGATGTCCACTCTTCCTAGCTTTGAGCTAAAATCACCTAGGACAATTTTAACGTCATGTGTAGAGCATGGCTCATACATCTTGTCCAAGAGCTGTTTTTTTTTTTTTTTTGGATTGCGCCAGGGATGTGTAATCTTCGTAGATACTAATAGCCCGAGTGCTACTAGCATGCACGATTCGCAAACCTGAGTAATCGATGCCAGGAATACGCCTACGTACTAAACACGTCGGCCGCCATGGCGTAAGTGGTTAGTGTGTCGGATCACTACGCATGAGGATCCAAGTTCGAATCCCAGAAAACACCAAACAGTTTTTTTCACGGTCCCACCTCTCGCGAGCGACAAACATCCGAGAGTATTGTTGTCACGAAAAAGCTTCTCAAATCGCCGTTCGGATTCGGCACTAAACTGTAGGTCCCTTCCATTCGTGTGAAAAATATAACGCACACAACATGAGTGCTTGCGAGAAACTAGGCCCTGTCACTTAAAGAGCTGTTACGCCAAATATTTATTTTTATTTATTTACTAAACACACACGCTACACACTTCAACCACTCTCCCCGCGGGACTGCCGTTAGGTATTACTTCGCGGGGCTGGTTAGCAATTTATGATATGCTTCTTGTGTCAGCTTCTTCCGCTGCTTCAGCTGCTCTTCTTAGCTTTTCTATTCTCCGCAGCTCTTTTTATAGAGTTGTTACGAAGGAACATATTGCCATCCAATTCTCTTCCGACCGTAACATATGGTCGAGGAGTAATGACGGACTTGGCAGAGTAATTCTCCATGCCGTGAAACGTGTGCAGTAAAACACTGCGTGCTCCGTATCTTCATCTTCACCAGGATGGTGAGTTATCGTGTCCAAATCGGTGTAGATATTTGCGGTAGCCACCGTGGCCAGACAGGAACTGCGTTAGATGGTAGTCGCAGTCTCCATGCTTTCGAATTATCCAGTCTTGGATTGTCGGTATAAGTTTATATGTCCATCTGCCTTTTGTTGTATTAGCCCAACGAGCTTGCCACATAGCTGCTGACGCTGCCCTTTCTTCAATTTTTATCACCTTGATACCAGTGGCGTCGTGGTGACACAATGCTCTTCTGTTATATATCCTCAGCATTTCATCTGCAAGAATATCGATGGGGACCATCGAGCTGGTAGAAGTCATCCTTTGTTGCGTCGTGCATCTTTTCGTGAGGGGCGTGAGGGCATATTAGGCTAATGTTGGTGAATTAAGCCTTGATACGGATAAACATGAGGTGCTCATTCACATGCCGGAAACTCAAGACTTTTTGGCTAGGTCTGCCTCCAATGACAAATTGGCACCCAAATAGACGCTGTCCTTGTTGTCTGTAGCAATCGCCGTAGTAGATGCCGCAGTTTTTCATCCTCCTTTTGCCCGGCCCATCCCATCGCACTTCTTGGATGGCGGTCATGTCTGCTTTGAAACAGTCTCGAGCCTCCGCAAGTTGGTCGTCTGCATGTGGTTCGTAGAGGGACCTAAAATTCTACGTGTAGACATCAAGATCGTTGTCCTTTTTACGTTTGCTTGGATCATCAACAGTAAAATCATTCGTATTCGAGGCTGTTGGTTGCTTCGTAACCGAATGTATTTTACGTGGTAGGGAAGTTAACCCGACGGCACAACCCCCAACCTGGTGGACCAGATCCTTTTTTGCAACCCCTAGGACGAGGGGCCGGATACGCCAGTGCCAGCAACCCACTTCGGGGATATGAGCGCTGCCGTTGGCCCATTAAGGGTTCATCCGCCACCATCTCTTTTTCAGTACTCTGACGCAGTATTGAAAATCTTTACAGACCTCAGCTCCAAATATGTCGAAGTAGCTCAAGTAAGGTTTCCGCTGGCCTGTAGACCGCCGTACGTCTTCCTTCTAAGGAGCTCTTGCTAGACTTCTGAGACGCATATTTCAGCCAATCAGGTCAACAAGAGATGCCTCGTCCGGTTAAACATATGTGTGCTGAAGTTCACCCAGATGTGCTTACACAGGTCTGAATGTTCAGCTACACAAGTATCGTCAGACTCAGCATACGCTCATCGTTAGTTCACTATCGGATAGCTATCCAGCGGGCACCACGAGGAGGCGATGATGCAATTTTGCCACGCCTTTGTCACCTAACTATCCACGTTAAACTTAAAGCCCTCGTTTCTCCACCCCCTTTCATTTCATGGCTGAGATCGTACCTAGAGAAAAGTCAATACAAGGCTCTCTTCAGATTTTCAGTCTCTGACCCCATTCCTTTCCCACATTCCCACAGGTTCTGCCACTTTTCTGGTTGGATTTCCCCAGAAATTTTGTTGCCTGTCTTAATTAGGGGACATCGTCACAATGCTTGACCGATTTGTTCTCTTTCTCTTTCTTTAAATATTCCCGTAGTTTGTGGGGTCCTATCCCACAAAAGCTCTCTGGTCCAAGGAACGGCGTGTCTGATCCGTTCATCTAGTTTATCAGCTGCTTCGTTCCCCTCCATTCCTACATGTCCTGGTACTTAGTAGAGAGTTACTTTATTTGCCTCTCCCAGTCTGTTGATCCTGGTGAGGCATTCCCACACTTGCGATGCCAGTGCTTTGATAGCGGCTTGGCTGTCTGACAGTATTGCGATTTCCTGTCCGCGATATTTCCTGTCTAGGTTGAATTGCGTGTAACTTTCGATCGCCTGAACTTCTGCTTGAAACATACTGGGGAATATTCCCAGTGATTCTGAGTATCTGGTCCTGTGACCGCACACTCCTGCCCCAGTGCCAGTAGATGTTTTCGACCCGTTTGTGCACCACTTAATTGTGTGTTATTTGAATTGGTACTTATCGAACTCACTGCTCAAATCTCTTTTATTGCTCAGCTTTGAGTCAAATTTTCTATCAAAGCAGTAATTCTTGAGCATATCCTTTCTGGGCTAGTCCAAAGGCGGCTCCGATTTGGATAGGGTTACTAGCTCTTTGTTTTCCCGATGCCCACTTTGCTGATTCTCAATATGGTCTACTTGGCGACTCGCTTTAGCACTATGTGTAGCGGGGATATAGCTACGATTACGTCTATTGATGCTGTGGGACAGGTTCGCATGCTCCTGTTATACATATGCAGGCTAATCTAATTTAACGAACGATATATATAGAAAAACCTTATTTAAACGGCCGGATGTTGGCTGCATGTAACTACAGAACTACAATAAATAATTGTCTTGCAAAGTGCGACATTGTTCTTCTTCTTCTACCTTTTATCAGCGAGGTTATGATCCGAAAATAAGGGATCATAACCCTCCCACTTCACCGCATTTCTACTGATCCGCCTGTGGGGTTCACCATACAACATTGTTAACAAATGTAAATACGTCCTGTCTAAGTTATCGTCGTTTCCATTGCTCCTCATATTGTAGTTAATTTACTTCTTGTTTTCATTTGAAACGTACTCCCATTCAACAATCAGAAACCTACATATGGTGAAAGTGGTGCAATTCCTGGAATTAAAATACCTCTGATTAGGTAAACCTTGCGAAATTCGATATCTAATAACATTTTGATTGCACGAATCCATCGAGAATATCAAGTGTGTATAAAGGCACACCTTTGACCTTTACACCAATAAATCACATTCTTCGGTTTCAACTTACCTCAGCTTATACTCGCTCAATATTCACTTGGCATTTACAATGTACGGAACTAATTTCATCCTATTGCCAATGGAAAGTGCATGCGGCAAGTCATGCACTTCGGCTCTCAATGCATCTATCAATTCAATTACGTCCTTTAATATCTTTTTTTTTTCATAGGATCGGCGAGTCACGCGAATACTACAAGGACATCCTATCTAAGGTGAACGGGTAAGTTTACACACTCCGCACCATATCCCACGGTTTTTATGAATTCCCTTGTGCTTTTCGTTTCTTGTTGGTAGTGTCCTTCTACCCGGTGGGGCAACGTACTTTAATCAATCACACGGGTACGCGGACGCTGGTCATCATATTTATGAAGTGGCGTTGGCAATGAATGAAGAAGGAACGTACTTACCTGTTTGGGGAACATGCCTTGGATTCGAGCTGCTCACTTATTTGGCCGCTAACCGAACGGAGCATAGATGTGCATGTTCATCCAACAGGCAGCCTCTGCCATTAGAGCTCAAAGAAGGTATGACATGGTGGTGGGTGGTTTTTCTTTTCTACCGAGGGTTCAATGTAGATTGATATACCATAATTTATTGCAGGCTATGAGTTGAGCAGGATGTTTAAGCACGCACCATCGGACATTATTTCGATTCTTAAAACGTACCCGGTTACAGCTAATTTTCATCAGTACTGCATCACGGAGGAGGTAAGTGGATTCTGGTTTAACATGCTGAATTTAATAGTTTCCATTCCCATTGGCTATTTGTTTTAAGTATTTTAAGTATTGAAAGTTTGTGCATAAAAGATATGACCCCCATTCTGTATGACGTAGTCGTGATGAATTTCATTTAAAAGTTATTATACTGAGCTGGTGGTGGGTAGTGATGCATTTTATGCTGCAATTGATGTCAGCTATTAAAAGTTAAGCGATAGTAAATGGGTATTCTATTTATAGGATTACTATTGACGTATTGTAGTATGAGCATTATTCGTAGTATTCGAGGATTTCCCTTAGAAATAGTCGTCAGAATCGGGCGAGATAAGTATTCGTTTATTGCCGAAACTTATTTCGCCTGTCCTTTGGTAAGTTTCGAAAGGTGATGTCCGTTATCAACTTAATTAGAAAAGACTGAATTCATTGGTTATTTGGCGTAAGTGTGTGTGTGAAAGTGTGAAAAAGACAGAATCCTTGGTTTAGTCGAAGTAAAGCTATACGTGATTGATCAGCACCGGAAAGTAAGCCCCCAGTCTTTCTGAAAGCCACTCCTACCTAGGCTAGGTTAGGTAAGTGGGCTGGTGTAGGGGGATAGAAAACCTCTACACCACACTCAGGTCAATATAGACCCATTGTGATACCCATGGGGGGAAAGGGGATAGAAAAGAGAATCCCCTCCTCGTGGAAAAATACCGTCCTTGTAAATATCCTAAAGAAAGAATTTAGTACTTACTGTGCCCGTGATACAAACCATCCAGGGGATTTTATGAAGTTTGCGATGTCATTTATTGGTCTGTTGGACAATTCTTCTAGATCCTCAAAGAAGTGTTGTCCAAGGATCTTATTTCTCAAATGATAGAGGCCTGGGCGGTGTCCTCCTGAGCCTCCTCGTCGCCGCAGCCTCTACAAAGGTCTTCTTTAGTCACACGTAGTTTTTTCATGTAGTACCGCATGGTATTATGCCCCGTAATGACTCCTATTAGAGTAGAGAGGGATTTTCTATGCCTCTGTATGAGTCTATTGGTTCTTACTCTGTCAAATGCAGGCCACAGCTTCCTCGTGGTGACACAAGTATCTAAAGAGGTCCACCTATTGTTAGCCTCCGTTAGGGCTTTGTTTCCTGCTTCGAGCTTAAGGGCGCAAGGTGGGATGTACACTGAGGGGTCGGATTGGTCCGAGTTTAGTGCTGAGCCTCCTGTAGCCGGTTCATCGGCTTTCTCATTCCCTGGTATGCCTTCATGACCAGGGACCCAGCAGAGCTTTACCTCGTGCTGTGTTCCAAGAACCTTGAGCTCTTCTCTACAACACTTCACAAGCTTCGATTTTATTTCTATAGCAGATATTGCTTTTATCGCCGCCTGGCTGTCGATGAAAGAGGTGATATCCTCTCGTGGTATTGCCCTCATCGCAGTCTCACGAGCTGTTATTGTAACTGCTAGGACCTCCGCCTGGAAAACGCTGCTGTAGTTCGGAAGCCGAGCTGACATGGAGAGACCAAGCGTTTCAGAGAAGATGCCTGCGCCTACACCTATTTCCATTTTGGATCCATCGGTGTAAACAGCTACGGATCGCTCGTTAGGCGTTCTGTCATTTTTCCAGTCTTCCCTGCTCGGATAGGCACTAGGAAATGGTCTTGTGAAGTCTAGGTATGGCGTTAAGTAGTCTGAATTAGATACACTGCCTAGATATCTCTGCAGGATCGTGGTGTGACCCATTGCATTTGGTCTACAGCTATCTGTTTGGCTTAATCTTACGGCACTATGAGCCGCCGATACTTGTATAAAGATGTCTAGCGGAAGCAGATTGAGAATGGCCTCGAGTCCTGCTGTAGGTGTCGTTCTCATCGCACTGGTTGTGGCGATGCACGCTAGTCTTTGTACTTTTGTGATAGCAGCTAGGTTATTTATTTTGCTGGCTGCTTGCCACCATACAAGGCTGCCATACGTTAGTATTGGCCTTACTATATCTATATACATCCATAGGATGATTTTGAGGTTCGGCCCCCAAGTCTTCCCGAATATTCTATTGCACGAGTAAAAAGCTATCGTGGATTTTTTGACTCTTTCGTTGATGTTTAGTCTCCAGTTCAGTTTCTTATCGAGCACCAGGCCAAGGTATCTCACACTACTGGAGATACTCAGGAGAGTACCCCTTACGGAAGGTGTTACGAATTGTGGAATTATTCTTTTGTTAGTGAATAGTACTAACTCTGTTTTCTGGGGATTAACCGCTAGCCCATATCTCTCCATGCAGGAGTCAATGATTTCCAGCGCCCCTTCAATTTGTTCGCTCAGGGTCGGGAGAAATTTACCTGTTGCTAGCAGCACAACATCGTCCGCATAGGCTATGGCCTTGGCCCGCTGTTTCTCAGTTTAAGAAGGACTTCGTTCAGGACAATTACCCACAGCAGTGGGGATATAACCCCTTCTTGAGGGGTGCCCCTTGAGGCATAGACTTCAAGCTTAGTACCTCCGAGTTCAACTTTGATATGTCTTTCCTTTAGCATATGGACGATCCATTTTATCACGGAATTGTGAATATTAAGGTTTGTTAGAGCTCTATTGACCGCGTCCGTTTTGACATTGTTAATGGCTCCTTCAATGTCTAGGAAAGCGGCTGGTGTATATTCTTTGTTTTTCAGTGATTTTTGTATTGAGCCGACAACACAGTGCAGCGCTGTCTCTACGCTTTTCCTTTCGTATATGCGTGCTGTGCTGGGGATACCATATGTCACCTGGGCGTAGGTTACTACGGATGTATATGTCAGCTAGTCTTTCAAAAGTCCTTAGGACAAAGAAGGTAAGGCTAATTGGCCTAAAGTCCTTCGCAGTAGTGTGGCTTGCTTTACCGGCCTTGGGTATGAAGACCACTTTGACCTCTTTCCATAATCTAGGTATATACCCCCACATGAGGCTGTTGAGAAACAGTTCTTTAAGTACCGGGATGATTGTGGTTATTGTTTTCTGTAGCATGATCGGGATAGTCCCGTCGGGTCCTGGGGATTTAAAGGGAGAGAATGATCCGATTGCCCACTCAATTCTTTCCTCTGTGATAAAATCCGTCGGAGTTTCCGTTACAAAACTACTGTTGGTTACGATGTTATTATCTGGATGGGTCGTACAACCCAGACACTCCTACCTAACACGATCTTTGGTGTGGGTCATGAGCTGTGAGAACCCACAATAGAAACCTGTTTCACCTGTTTAAGACTTTCTATAAGGCAGTGTTGTTTGCTTTTAGTTTTTTATCGCGTCTATGTTCTCGTCCTTCCCAGCGGCTGTTAGTACTTTGAGCATCAGATATCTCATTCTGACGCCGGATACACGACTTTCTGTAATTTTCACACATATCCGATGCTGTATGCACGACGATTCGATGTGTATATAACTCAATGAGAGCATTTACACTTATCTGGCAACGCAAGAGACGGCTTAAGTGTCTAATACACGATGTTTTCTTTGCCGGACAAATTTCAGTTTTACTCGAAATCGAATGCCAGATACACGATGCCAGATACACGACGCCGGATACATCAAAGTGTACAGAACTAAATGGAAGCTTTCACACTATTTATCCACCATCGGATACGACTTGCTTATTATGTTTCAAAATAATATTCAGTTGAGTTTTAGATGGAGTACAATTTATTTAGAACGTCATCTAAATCGACTGACATAACGAAGATCTAGAGAATTTTGATTGAAAGGTGCATGAGACTTGAAGAGATAGTCAATCGCTCTTTTATTTCCTCCACTTCACTCAATTATAATGATTCCAAGGCATCTCTACATATTAGGCACGAACAAACTTAATTAAGTCGACGAATACTAAAGTGAATAAATTGTGCTCCGTCCAAAACTCGTTTGAATATTGTGTGACATAGCATAGATAGGTCGTATATTCGGCATTGGATACATGTGAAAATATTGTGCATGCCATCGTGTATCCGATACCGGATGAATAGTATGAAAGCTTCCGTTTAGTTCTGGGGTGACCAGATAAGAACGATAGGAAAAAAAATTGAAATAAAACAACAACGGTGTGAGACATAAAATTGATTCTATCTTTATTTTGAAGCTATATTCATGCCATTATGTGTCGAATAGCACATGATTTAAATGCCCGCCTCGGCTTTGCTGGCAGTGCTTCAAGCGGCCGGCTCAATTTTTGATGACTCGGTCCAATACGTACGGCGTTGTTCTGGCAATAATGTCTCGAATGTTGGCTTGTTAGCGTAGACTGAGGGCCTGACGTATCCCCAGAGAAAATAATCGAGTGGTGTCAAGTCGCATGATCGGTGGCCAATTGATGAACGCTCGCCGTGAGATGACACAGTCGCCAAATTTCTCCTTCACAACTTTGAGCGTTTCCTCGCTTGTATGGCATGGAGCGCCATCTTGTTGGAACCACAGCTCGGATAGATCGATGTTCTCGAGCTCAGTAAGCAAAATAAGCCGGGTTGACTCTCTGGCGATGCCCAATTCAGCTGATCGGTGCCGAATCGACATTTCTGGGTCTTCTTGGATGCTGGCCGCTACGGCGCCTATGTTTTCTTCATTTCACACCAATCTCTATCTAGTCGGTGGCTAAAGAGTGTACTCACGCTCAAACTTTTCCATGGTGCGGCGAATTGTCTGCACTCTTAAGCCGACCTCACGACCAAATTCACGTTGCGTATTTACAACTGAGCCAGAATTTTGATAATATTTTTTAATTATTTCCGCACGTTCGGCAAGCGTGAAACGATGCACGATTAAATTGCAAACCTTACTGAATATTTTGACGGCTGGATGTCATAGGTAACTTTGACAGCTGCTGAAGTATAACAACTGGAAAAAGTATCATTGCTATCCGGTCACCCTTTATACTTTGATATATTCGGATGCCGGATAGAGTGAAGATTTGGCAGGCAAACAAAAAAACGCCGTGTATCCGATGCTGCATATGTGTGGAACGGGTCTAAGATTCCACGAAATAAGCCCCCAATGAAATAATTGGGCGAGTATCTACACTGCGAAATTAGACTCCAAAATCATATACAGGGTGAGCCAAGGAGGTGTGATGTTATTGCAATGGCTGTAGCTCTGTCACTGGGCCGGTCGATGTTTTTGGAATGGTTGGTATACCCTCCCTATTATATGCCCTTTTAGCTGCCATGGAGCTTTGGACGACTTAACATCGCTACATTTCACTGCGAGGATACGTTGAGGTAGCCCCTCGATCACGGGATTTGTCTCCCTGTGATTATTTCTTATGGGGTTACTTGAAAGCCAAGGTTTATGCAGAAAAACCTCGTACACTTGTTGGGTTGTCAGTGGCTATCACAAGAGAAATTCATGCAACAGCAATGTTAGAGAGGTGCATAGGCAATTTTTCAATTCGTCTTCGTGAGTGTCTGGACAAAAACGGACGTCATTTTGATTTTTAATTATTTTTTTCTGCATTATGAAACAGCATTATGCTCGCACACTAAATACGTGTAGAAAATAAAAATTGTATTTCTTTACAAAATAACTGTGTATAAGCTACAAGCTGTAAAAAACGTTACACCTCCTTGGCTCACTCTTTACATTCATATGGACACATTCCCAAATACCACATCTAACTAAAATGAAAGGACAGAAGAGAATGATGTTGTTTCTTCTTCTTCTTCCTTTTATGAAGCGAGGTTATGATCTGAAAATAAGGGATCATAACCCTCCACTTCATTGTATTTCTACTGATCCGCCTGTGGGGTTCGCCTTTATGTTGTTTCGTAGGAAATAATCCTCAATCTTTATCATGCATTCTTTGGAGAGAGCTTATTTCCTGGCAAATGTATCATCATTCTAAGTAAAGACTTTCATCGTATTCTTGAATTATTAGAAGCAGTGTCTCTAAAATTTCTTTGCTTTGACCGATGAAGGTTGCCGGCTCCCACCGATTTGGTTTTAAGTGATTTATTTAGAAGCTTCTTCAAAAATCATCTGAGATCTGATAGCCGGCTTTACTACAGCTTCCAGTGCAGGCGGAGGGCAGATGCGCATAGCACATGCGATACCAAGAAAGGTCATCCTTTGTAGCTTCTCCAGATTTAAGACTGTGATCTGCTGGGGTACTTTCGCCCACCAGCTTATAACCGGGTACGAGATAATGGGTCTGACTACTCGTATCATGACGTATATCTAGTGAAACAGTTTTGCATTGAGACCTCAAATTCTACCGCATCAATTGGTCCACATGTAGCATCCAAAATTCCGGCGGTGCCTTAGCAAAGAAATTCGGCTGCAAATTGACAGCTCAGCAATCAATTGTCACAACCATCACAACTCAGCTCCCGTCTAAACATGTGAATTACATTCAGCTTTCCAGCAAATATAAGCTTTGTACAAGGTACGTTCCAAAGTAAACATGACTTTTTTAAAATAGGTATTTCTAGGGAGTTCATCTATTGGGAATTACATGCGTCGGAAAGGTAGATCCTTTACTGGTACACTGTATAAATTCCATGATATTTGGACAAATAGAAGTTGAGTTATTGCGTCTGAAGTGACAGTATGTTTGTGTCATCGGTACAAAAATGAGCATCGAACAAAGAGCTAATGCATTAAACTTAGTAAAACTTTTACCGAAATGTTTCAATTGATAAACCAAGTTTATGGTGATGATTGTTTATCCAGTGGCAGAGTTCATGAGTGGTAAACGCAGTTTAAAAACGATCGTGAAGACATAATTGATGAGCAACAAATTGGCCAATCGAAATGCGTAATTACCACAGATTCCATCAAAACTGCGCATGAATTCATCAAAGATCAGCCAAAATATTTATTGAAATTCGTGGAATTGGAATTGAGTATCTCAAAAACATCAATTTATCGCATTTCGACCGAACTTTTGGGCTACCGAAAAGTGTATGCACGGTTTGTTACACACAAGTCTACTGACGACCAAAATTTGCTCAGAATTCAGCACTTGAGACCAATTTTTTGACTAGAAATAGCATTTTAACTGTCAACTATTCGCCTCATTTGGCACCGTGTGACTTTTACCTTTTTGGGAAAGTCCATTTGTCGATTAAAGGAAAGAGTTTTGTGGACGTAGAAGCCATCCGAAAGGCTTGTACCGACGTCCTTAAGGGCATCCCGTCCGACGACCTTAAACACTCATTCGACATGCTTGTACACCATGCAAACCATTGTTCTGAGTCGGAAGGGGACTATTTTGAATAAAATAAATCAGTTTGCCCAACAAATTTTGTTGTTTTTATTTTTAAAAAGTCCTGTGCACTTTCGAATGCACCTTGTAGATCGTAGATAATCTTGTTGTAGTGAACAAAATCTTTACATCTCTTGAGGAATCTAAGGTATCTGCGTACATATGTAAGCAGTATCAGTAATTTGATGATTCCAGGCTACTTACTTACTTACTTATGTCCTGTACCCCCTTGTGAGGCCTAGAGCATCTACTACGCCTACGCGTCATCGTGTATGGATTCTGGCAATGTGTCTCAGCTCTCCCCAGCTTTTCACCAACTGCCGTGCCTCCTTCTCGACTGTTCTGCGCCATGTTCTCCTCGGACCGCCAGGTCTTTTGAGATCCTGAGTTAAATGGTTCCAATGCACAGCATGCTTCGTTATGGAACTGTCACCCTTTCGGAACGTGTGACTAATCCACTGCCACTTCCGCCATTGGATGGTTGTGCCTATTGGTTCTTGACCCATTCTCTCGTAAAGGTGTTCGTTAGAGATACGACTGGGCCAGAAAATCCTTAAGATATTGCGCAGGCACCTACTAACGAACGTTTGCAACTTTCTGGTGATAGTAGTGGTCACTCTCCATGCGCTGCATCCATATAATAGGACGGATTCAACAATGGAGCAGAACAGTCTTAGTTTGGTTTTCAAA
This sequence comes from Brachypalpus laphriformis, assembly GCA_945910035.1. Taxonomy (NCBI): domain Eukaryota; kingdom Metazoa; phylum Arthropoda; class Insecta; order Diptera; family Syrphidae; genus Brachypalpus; species Brachypalpus laphriformis. The sequence goes on from OX246756.1 coordinate 46,980,505, forward strand.
CTGATTGTATGATTGCATTGCTTCGCCATATTTTGGACAATATCCCGAACGCGGACTTTGCTTTGGTGATCCTGTTGGCTATATCCAGTTCGGTTCCACCATCGGTCAAGACAATACTCCCAAGATACTGGAAATCCTCTACTCTCTCTACCGGTTGTCCAGCAATGCATATTTGAGCCGATGAGTTTGTTCCAAGGCTGATAATTTTAGTTTTTGCCGTATTAATTTGCAGCCAGACGACGCCTGCCTCCCTCTCCACATCTGCTGTCATTTGGTCCATCATTCTGTGGGAGAGTAAGCACACATCGTCAGCATAGTCAAGATGTTTCAGTTGGGATGTAAGAGTCCATCGAATTCCTTCGTTTCCCGTCGACAAAGGTGAACGAAGCACATCGCTAATCACCAATAGGAATAATATTGGTGAAAGAATACAGCCTTGTCTTACCCCACTTTGGATCTCAAATTTCCCAGACAACCTTCCTCTGTGCAGAACGTGGCATTTGCTGCCATCATATGTAGCTTTGATAATAGCAATTAGTTTATCGGGAATACCTCTCCTACGTAAGGCACGCCAAATAAACTCCCTGTTGATACTATCGACCGCCTTCTCAAAATCAATGAACAGCAGGTGCAGTGGCGATCGGTATTCAACACACTGTTCGATGATAATCCGCAGGGAGTTGATGTGGTCGGCACAGGAGGATCCAGAGTGGAAACCAGTTTGTTCGGCATCGAGCGTGTCTTCGAGATGTTGATTCTAGGCTAGGTTTAAGTTTACATGCATTCCAAACATTATTTCATTATGCTTCATGCGCAGAAACCGGAATAGGCTTTTTGACGATTTGAACTCGAGTCGGTTTAACATTGATTAACAGTATCAATGCGAATTGACATGTGCTGAGGCATTCGTACATTTCTATGTTATACCTTCCTCATTCCTGCGGTGGCACAACAAAGCAACACTTTGCTTATTGCTTGAGAGTAGCTGCAGGCTGTCACTATCTCTTCTAAGATACTGTTGTTGACTATGGTGGCTAGGCAGTAAAATATTTTTTTTTTTGCAGTCCGTGGAAGTTCAATATTAGCACAATTTGCTAGGCCTATTAATGCGGGTTAACAAGCTTCATTTCCCCGCATGTCAACACTGAAAGATAATGAATTGCTAGCATAGCATATCCCCAATGGGCCTGGCACGTGCTGTCTTATATACGAATTTCGTTATGAGTAATTGCTCATTTCAAAACCTTGAAGTATGCATTTCAACAATCTCAAGCACTCAGCATTAACATAGATGTACTTGGTTCATCAATGAGTTCAATACCTTTAAACATCTAATTCACTGTATTCCCACAGATTCCTATTCAAATACAAAATCCTACCTAAGCCCTATATTTTTCCATGTGTCCCGGCACGCGACTAATAAAACTTCAACGTAAATCATTAGAAATGTATACTCACGCTGATTCTCTTCACACACTTTGACACGCGTAAGCTTCTGACTACAGGTAGGAAAGAGAATTCCATAGCTACATACAATTTTACCAAGCAAATCCTAGCAACCCCTCTCTATCGCTCTATATTTCTCTTAATATTGACGAAGCAACACATGACTACCTGTAGGCATTCTCCACACCCCATTCTGCCACAACCCTGCATGCTGGTGACATGCGTGTACTTTATGCGAATAGAATTCCCCTTCAGCCCTCGAGTGAAATCATCCTCAATTAAAAAAAACAAAAAAACAAAATTATTTCTCTGAAGGGTTGGGTGCCTTAATTCAAAATGCAGAGCTTTGTCGTGCGTCCTTTCTTCGACTTCTTGCATAACGAGACATTTTACTTATGTGTTGTGTCATATCCCGCTAAAGTATAAAAATACCTCGCAGCGGATCATGGGACCCTTTCATCGTCAAGCAGATAGTGTGTGTGTCGGCTACCAGTTTTACTGCATTGCCAGTCGCTGCTGCTCTCGACAGCGTTCCACTTAAATATGGAACACACTGCCATTCCTCCTGCGTAGCTTTAGGGTCAACCATGCATGCCATTCTTAAGTATCATACCTATATGTATTTTTATCTGACAATGATCACAGTGAGCGCGAGGAAACGTGCTATGGAAATGTGCTCGGTCACATGTGCCAAAGCGAAGTGAGAGGATTTTGTATCTATATTTTGCGTTTGGCCATTTCCTACGCCTACTAAGATTTGTTTTTCCTTTTTTTTTTGCAGACCTTTGCCGAATATGGTTTGGACAAGGAGTGGGATGTGATAAGCATCAATCACGACTGGAACAATTTTGAATTCATCTCCACTGCCGAACATAAGAAGTAAGTGTATGGCAATGGATTAGCTTATCGTTACTGATATGTCATGTCTTCATAGGTACCCCTTCTATGGTGTCCAGTTTCATCCGGAGAAGAATCTCTATGAATTCATCCAGAATCGTAGTATCCCACACTCGTTGGAGGCCATCCGGGCGTCGCAATACTTTGCGGACTTCTTTGTCAGTGAGACGAGGAAGAATATGAACAAATTTCCAGACGCCAAAGAAGAGCAGACTAGTTTGATATACAACTTCTCACCGGAGTACACAGGACTCATTGGGTCGTCGTTCATTCAGCAATATCTGTTTGATGGTAAAAGTACAGCAAGTACGTGGACAAGTTCCTCCGTAGTAGTCCTCTTCTGCACGACCATCCTTTTATGGTCACGAAATGCTTTGTACTAACCAAATTCTTGCACACAATTTTAGACTGCTTGACTTATGAAATGCACCACTTTCAGTAGATTAACCATGAGTTCCTATCTTTCTTTAGCGAATAGTTGGATTTAATTGATAGTTTTTAATGTGTTCTCGTGTTCATTTTACAGCACTCAACTGCTCTGAGCAATTGCGACGTGGTACGTATGTTAGTGACAAGCCTAACGAAATAGATGTTGGGGAAAATGACATTGTATTACTGAAAAATAAAGATGAATTAAAGTGAACTCGTGGATGGGCAATTTTGTTTAAATTAACGTCGTTCTATTGCTTTAGAACTACTGTTGATCTTTTTCAATGTAGTTCGCCAGAATTCTGAGAAACTGTAGCAATTAATACCATTTGCCGTGCCATGTAGCCAATATCTTCAGTGTTCTTCGGGGTTCGGATATCTAATCAGCTGGGTGTGTGCTTTGTAGAATTTGGTATGCGGTACACCATTTCTAGAAATATGCAGGTACTCAGAAAACATATTGAAACACAGAATGTGAATCAGGACGGTAGTGGTTGTTTAGACGGAAAATTACGTATACGACAAAGTGAACGGAATATTGCAATGGACTGATTTAGAAGTTTATAATCTTCTCAGTTCACAATGGATGGAGATGCAGAAAGAACCTGTGCCTGGATAGAATAAATAGAAAATTACTGATCAATGCATTTTATAGGTCCATACTTATATTTTTAACGAAATTTGTGCAGGAAGTCTTGCCCAAATATTTCTATGGAAGCATGCGAGAAAGAATACAGACTTAAACTTTCGGTTCATGGTGGAAATAATTTCGACGTAAGCAGTCGAGGGAAATAAAGTGGGATCAGCTTATGAAGAAACGTGATTCATGACATGAACTCCATGTGCACCCCGTAAATTGACAGAAGAGTTAACCAAACAATTGCAGCTTTTGCTTGGCATTTTGTGAGAAGAATTTTTTATTTTTTTTGAAGGGTGAGCAGTAATTATAACGTCAAGGCGTGGTTTTTCAGAGCACTTCGGCCTCATTGAGATCTTTTATGCTATCTCGGCTGGAGGTGCTTAGTGTATGTTTGTATCCTAGCTAAAATAAACTTCCCGAAGGAAGCATAGGATTTTTTGAGCAGAGCAAGAGTTAATATTGGTTGAGGAGGTAAACCCTTCCTGAAAATATTTACTACTGACTTGAATAATGGCGCGACATTCCCACACAATATGCTCGGCAGTTTCAGTGTCGTCATTTCTTTGAAATATGACACACAGATCCCTGAGCATTCAGATTTGTTTCAGTCCATTTTTTTTGGAGGAGTAGGTGGTTGGATAAACGTTGATGGTATTCGGTATCCTTTTATGTTTGGGTTTTTTCTCGTTAGGGTTTGAACCTATACACACCGGTTAGCAAGCAAACACATCACCCATTGCACAATTGTTACCTTACAGTTTCTAAGATAAAGCCTGTAGATGTCAGATTGGCTTTTAACAATGTTCTTGAGGTGGTATTTGGGACAGCAATGGCCAGTTAGAAAGTCAGCCAAGATGTTGGCATATAACGTGTTTATTGCTGAAATTGATAAATTTCCTGGCATATCTTAGGGTTTCTTGTGGGTGCCAATGTGAGAGATTCTCATGCTGTTCCTAGCGATCTAACTCTATTTTGGTTTAGCTAGTAGATGTTATATCTTTTCGAGTATTAAAACTGCCCACTTAATCTTCATTAATTAATTTATTCAAATAAATTCTTAACGCTAGAGATAATTATAACAACGTCTGTCTTCTAAGCCGACTTAAACTGGAGTGCCGTGGAAGTACTTGTCAAAATCACAGTAGGTATTATGTACTTAACAATATGTGTCACCAGATATCGCCTGATTCTGTTGTACGTTACTTTGGTATATAATACATAACAGTAGATAAGTCACAGAATAGTTCAGGCCAAATGCAGGGCTATTGTGCCCCTAATCTGGCTAGCTTCTTAGCAATCTCGTTTTCAGTGATACCTTTTACCAAGGGACACAGGTGAGTGTACAGTTATTGTGGACATCAAGTTACAGGAGGGTTTGTAGGCAATTTGTACCAGCAGCCTGGCTGTCTGACGGAGTACTTATGTGTGATTATCTGAGGTTTCTTGTGATGCACAGCAATCTATACCCGGGATCTAGGATTTGAGGATTATTCCAATAAATGCGGTCCAGAATGATAACTTCGAACGGGTAATTTAAGTTGCTGCACATGTTATTGAACGCTATAACTCTCCATGTTGATTTGGCAAGATAGACTAAATAAATGACAGCCAATTTGACATATGTAGCTTCAACAATATGGCCGCAGCATTCACCTGTCAAAGTTCGGAAATCCCTATTGGAAAACTCTTTACACGCCAAAACATCGCCACTGTGAGCGAAAGTATTCAAAACTAGCCAGGCACCTCAATTCGTCGCCGAAGTCAACAATTGGGCCTCACTTATGGCACTTTACGGCGAATTTTAAAAGTTGATCTTTATTTGCACGCATATAAAATCTAAATTACACAACAATTAAAGCCTTTGGACCAGTAAGGTCTATGCCAATAAACTAGCGACAATTCAGGATCTCAAACATAACATCCGAACTAAAATTGAGGCCATTGACCCACTTATTCTTCAAAAAGTCATCGATAATTTTGATCTTCGGATGGTCGTTTGCAACAGAAACTTTGGTAGTCACATGAACGATGTTGTGTTCCATTCATAATTGCCATGGACCGAATCTTATTAAATAATAATCTAAATTGATTTCATAATAAGTGTGTATTTAATTTAATAAAAACTTCCACACTAGCCGTTGGCTCACCCTTTACTAAGGGGATACTCAGAAAAGCGGCACATATGTAAGTTCATGTAAACAAAAACCAGTCAAAGGTGGCATACATTTCTCTGTCTGAAATAAAAAAAATAATTGTTATGGAACGCGTAGGTGTTGCAAGAAAAATTCTTTATAAGATTTTCGACCCAGTTTTGGAGAAATATATACTGGATATACACCTATACATATTTTTTTGCTGTGATTACAAATTTATTTTTATCTTTGAGAAGCCACTGGCTAAATAATAAAAAAATTTGTATTTATACAACAGCATGAGGCAAATATCGAAGCGTAAATAAGTACATAAGTATCTGTCATGATGGACTATACTTGTACATCTAATCGGTCTTAAAATGAAATTCAATTTGACAGAGTTACTGAAGCGACTTCAATTTAAAAATAAATTCCAAAATTTAATTTTCCCATACTTTATAATTTCCTGTCGGACGGGAATCGTTAAGTATTTAATATTTAACGTATTCGCCATATGTAGGCAATATATCATCTTCAATTTTGAGTAGACAGTGATCAGAAAAGGGAATTATGATGGCACGTACTGCTGATATTTTTAAGTCTCTGTAAATGAACCCCCAATTAAACCTTTATCCGTAAGAAGAAATAGAAGATGAACCTTTAAGAATAGTGTGTGGTATGCCTCCCTGTAACAAATATTGGCAAAGAGTTCTTCTGTCATTTAAGGGAGTAAACTATTGACTATGAGGTATAACAAAAGATTTCGAATTGCACTCGTAACTTCTTCGAAGATAATTTAGATTTAGATTTATATGTTAAACGAAAATCGCTGTACATGTAAGAGCAAAACACTTATAAATAGTACAGGTGGCAAGTAAAAATATTTAAAAATAAAGATTTCAAGAAAACGATACGAAAGAAATTTAATATATACGTATATACCAAGCAGACTAAGAGAAAAAAGAAAAGAAAAAGTGTGAGTAATTTAAGTTAAGAAGCGAAATAAGAAAAACACACCGTTGAAAAGTGTATATTCGACTATCGACCGATACAATCGCAAGAGACCACCAGAGTCTTCGCTGAACGCGTATCCTGAAATTTTTCAATCACCCCTATGCCGCCAGTACCAAGTGCTGAAGACCAGTGGCAACGCTGCCAACATACCATCAGAAACATCGCGACTGATATGCTGGGTCTCGCTCAGCCAGCACCTCGAAATTTCTGGTTTGATGAAGAATGCCGGCGAGTGCATGCTGTAAAACAAGAGGCATAAAAAGCGGTGCTGCAAAGGAAGACGAGAGCTGCTCGTGAGCTCTGCGAGCAAAAGATACGGGAAAAACATCGGCTTCTCCAAGAGAAGAAGAAATAGCATGAGAAGCGCGCGATCGAGAATATTGAGAGCTTATACTCAAGGAACAATGTACGGAAGTTTTACAAAAGGTAAAAAGAACGTGTCAGAGAAGCAATATCCGTACAGAAACCTGTAGAGATGGAAATGGAAACCTCGTAGTAGAATCACAGTCGGTGCTGAGAATATGGAAAAAATACTTCTGCAGACTGTATAACGGCGACGAAGACCAACATCCCGCTGTCAGGCAGAATGAACCATTCAACATAGACGATGATACTCAAAATTTCCGTCCACCTGACTAAAACGAAGTGAGGATACTAATATCCGAACTGAAATCCAAGAAGGTTGCTGGACCTGACGGCTTACCGGCCGAACTTTTCAAGGCAGCTGGGGATGATTTGGTAGAGTGCATACACCAACTCATTTCTAATATTTGGTCAGACGAGTGTATGCCTGATGAATGGAATCTCAACATCGTTTGCCCGATCCACAAGAAAGGAGACCCCCTCAACTGCGCCAATTATAGAGGCATCAGTCTCCTCAACATCGCATATAAGATCTTTTCTGCGATATTGTGTGAACGCCTGAAACCTTTTATGAACAGCCTGATTGGACCCTATCAGTGCGGTTTCAGGCCAGGAAAGTCCACCATCGATCAAATCTTCACACTTCGGCAGATCTTGGAGAAAACCCAAGAATTCCAAATCGATACTCACCACCCCTTTATCGATTTCAAGGCCGCCTGCGACAGCATCTAGAGAGAACAGCTTTATAGAGCCATGTCTAGTTTTGACATCCCTGCCAAACTTGTCCGTCTGTGCAGGCTGACGATGAAGAACGCTCGCTGCTCTATCAAGGTCGGTAATGACCTCACCGAGACCTTTGATGTCAAAAAAGGTTTTCGACAAGGTGACGCGCTGTCATGTGACTTCTTTAATATCTTACTTGAACGGATTGTGCGGAACTCACAAGCCAACACCGGGGGCACAATCTATTATAAGTCTGTACAACTGCTTGCATACGCCGACGGTATAGACATTATCGGAAGAACTCAGTGGGCTGTCACCGGTGCGTTTGCAAGCATTGAGGCGGAAGCAGCCAAAATTGGTTTAGCGATAAACGAGGGCAAAACCAAGTATATGCTGTCAACAAGAAGGGAAAACCAACACCGACGAATTGGACAAAACGTCACAGTAGGCAGCTATAACTTCGAGGTAGTAAGGGACTTTGTCTACCTTGGCTCTGCTATAAATTCTACAAACAAGATCAGCGCAGAAATCAAGCGAAGAATAACTCTTGCCAATCGCTGTTTTTTTGGGCTTATAAGGCAATTCAACAGTAAAGCCCTATCTCGAACAACTAAGGAGACTCTATACAAGGCCTTGATCATCCCAGTCCTGCTTTACGGCGCTGAAACATGGACTTTATTAAGAGAGGATGAAGATATCCTTGGTCGCTCCGAGAGAAAAATTGTTCGTAATATTTTCGGTCCCGTTTGCGTTGACGGGTTTTGGAGGAGAAGATTCAATCACGAACTATACGAGCTGTACAGCGACATCGACCTAGTCAAAAAACTGCTAAACTATTGGACGTCTGAGATGGCTAGGACATGTAGAGCGAATGGACACCAACGCTCCGGCCCGCAGAGTCTTCGAATCTAACCCCGAGGGACGACGCAGTAGAGGACCTCCTCGCCGTAGGTTCAAGGCGACCTCGACCAACTTGGAGTGCGCAACTGGAGGCAATTAGCTAAAGACCGAGCTAAATGGAGAGGCTTGTTGGTTGAGGCCCAGGTTCACACCGAACTGTAGCGCCACCTAAGTAAGTATGTAAATTGAATGAGTCCAAGTCAGTCCATATTGATTTTACTAATAAACAGGTTGAACATATACCAATCATTATAAACGAAAAAAAAAACAGTTCCATACGCTAATACTGCGAAATATTTAGGTATAACACTAGATGCTAAACTGCGATGGAAAGAGCACATAAAAAAGAAAAAGAAGAGTTAGAGATGAAATAGAAAAAAATTGCACTGGTTGATAAGAAGAAACCCAACTGTATCAATTGGAAATAAAGTGCTTATGTGTGTATAATCAAATTCTCTAACCAACATGAACATATGGAATCCAACTATGGGGTTGTGCAAAAAAGATAAACATAGACATAATACAACGATTTCAAAATAAGGTGCTTAGACATATAGTAAATGCACCTTGGTTCATGAGGAACACCGACCTTCATCGACACCTGAAGATAGAAAGTGTAAGTTCGGAAATTCCTATACATGCAAAAAAACACAAAGAAAAGCTAGAAGAGCATATGAACTTTGATGCGAGAAAGCTTTTGAATAATGAAAATGAATTACAAAGGCACAAAAGAATAAAACCTTTCGATTTAACTTAACTAATAGCTTAAGAAGTATAAAAAAAGCCAAAAAGAGTATACATGCATAACATAGCACATTCGAAAAAAAAAGGATATACCAGATGGTGGATCTCATTCAGAGACGTATATGTCAGTCAGGAAAAAACTGCTTATTAGTCCAAGTGACTAGATCGCAATTAGGCTGGTTCCTCCCCACCCTGCGATGAAAGGCCAAGATGGTGTTACCGTAGGGAAAACGGGAAGAAGGGAGAAAGGGTTAGTGGGTAAAATACCACACTGCTACTGAGTACAGGCTCAGTTTCAACTTTTGAAGATTACCACTTCCCATCAGATACTTTTAATAACGCTGTCATGCAACTGTGTCCTGATCGGAAACCTGTTTGCATCGTCGTTAATAACTTTTTGCTTTCTATGAATTCTTTAATTTTGCGACTTAAGATTGTTCCGAAGACTTTGGAAAGGAATGGAAGGATGGCGATAGGCCTGTACTGCGGAATGTTCGCTTTTTTCGGGATAGCTATTATCTTTTTTTTTTTCCAGATGGTAGGGTAAGGGAATGTCATGAGTATTGTGTTAAATATACAGTAATATAGTACAGAATTATAGGAAGAAGTATTTTTACGAAATCAGGGTGTATATCGTCCAAGCCAACTGATTTATATTTTACAGATAATATCGCCATTGCAACCGTGTATAAATCGACTCTGTTTAGTTCAAAACCATCCATACTGCTATTATTGCGAGTCAATATTGATGGCGAGGCTTTTATTTTTGTGATGAACAGTTACTTCTCTCACACCACCGACGGAGCTGAGGATGAAGAGTGCAGAGCACAAAATATGTGGGATTTCCTACAGCCAACTTGCTTAGAGAAGGCCAAATCACTGCTAGGAGCTTCAAAAGGCTACCATCAACATGGCAAAGAAACATGGTGGTGGACTGATGAAACTTAGGAAGTGATAAATGAGAAGAAAGCCGCTTTCAAAGTTTGGCCAAACTGCCCTCTAATAATAGAGATGAAAAAGCTCGCTTCGAAATGGAATACAGATGTTTGAAGAAAAAAGCGAAGAAGAAGTGCGCCCAGCTTCAAGTAGAGAGTACGGAGGGCCTGTATCGGGAGTTGGAGAAAATATGTTCCCCGGTTGCTGATGCAAACCAAATTCTCCAGGAGCTGCGAAGACACAATATGAACAAGAGCGCAACCATCTTTAAAATAGCCGCCCAAAGAAGGAGGAATGCTCAGGAGATTCGTTCTCCAAAGTTAGTTAACAATGCCCATGGCCAGTTTCTTGTAGATGACGACAAAATTCTGCAGAGGTGGCGGAAGTATTGTAAAGAACTTTTGAATGAACAGTTTCCCCGGCTATACTTTCCAATTCCCATCCCTAACTGTGAAGAAATATCCGACATCACAGTTGAAGAAGTTAGTGAAACGGTCAAATACTCCAAAAAAACGAAAAGCGGTTGGGCCAGACGAGATGCCCTCTGAATTCTGGAAAAAGATGGGAGACATCGGGTTCAGATGGCTCAGAGTTCTCATCTCAAAAGTGAGAGGTGACCCACTGCCGAATCAATGGAGGGAAAGTTACCTTCTCCCTGTATAATATTAGGTGGCCGACTGCGAAAAATAATACGGCTATCTGATGATCAGTGCGGGTTTATCGCGGGTAGATTAAGCACAGATGCTATCCAAAGTATAAGGATTTGAATATTGGATTGGTTTACTTTGAAAAGGCATTCGACAGATAACCAGGAGATCTGATATGGGTGGTGCTAAGACATCGAGGTATTCCAGAAACCTATTGTATGTACAGATGATCATGGATATATACGAATGAGTAAAAACAGGAGTACGATGCCCTGCTCGAGTAACCGAAGAGTTCCCAATCAAAGTCGGAGTGCACCAGGAAAGCGCCTTAAGTCCTTTGCTCTTTATTAGAGTCCTTGACTATCTGCTTGAAGGTAAAGTGACGGACCCCAAGTTACATCAAGTTTTCTTTTCTGATGATGGAGCCATTATAAGTGAGGATCCTGCATTCCTGCAACGAGCACTTGATGTGTGGGTGAACGTTTTGGAGGCAAATGGGTATCGCATAAGTTCAAAAAAGACAGAGTTCTTGTGCTGCCCGTTCTTTGATCCACTCAGGCCTATTCCAGGCATTTATTTGAATGGAACAAACGTTCAAATATGTGGGACTTATGATGAATGCCAAAGCAAACTGTGATGACGACATCAATCATCGTGTCAGCGTAGGGTGGATAAGTGGTGAGAAACTCCGCTATCTTCTGTGACGGAAAAGTGCCCCCTAAGTTGAAAGGAAGTCTCTACACCGCAGTTGTGCGCCCAGCACTCACATACGGTTCACAATGTTCGACGATGTACAAAAAGTATGTGAGTAAATTAACGGCAGCTGAGATGAAGATGCTTCGCATGACAGCAGGAGTGACAAAGCTTGATCGAATAAGAAGTTCGAAGATCCGTGGAAGCCTTCGCGTCAAGGAAACTATCGTACAAAAATAGAGCGCAACCGGCTCAGCTGGTATTGCCACGTTCAAAGAAGAAATCATTTCAATCCTGTTAAAAAGCCAATACCATTGAACGTTCCAAAAACATCGCGAGGGAGGAGAGGCAGGCCTATACACGCCTGGATCACACAAATGCGACGAAATCGGCAGGAACTGAGTGATCCAAAATCAGGAGGCCCGCCGATATTTTCTGAGGTCAAATAGGCGAACCCCACAGGCGAATCAATATAAGTGCGGTGAAATGGGAGGGCTATGATCCCTTGTTTTCGAATCATAACCTTGCCGAAATAGAAGAAGAAGAATATTGATGGGGGGGATTGATGGGGAATATTGATGGAGGTTGAAATCAGTGGAGGGGACAGAAGTAATAAAACGGTCATTTAACTCATGTAGGTCAATGTCCTGATTATTCACCGGAAGATTTTTTTCTTCACAGACGAATTGCACGAATTCAATTCCAAAGAAACTTAGGGGATCGATCGGAATTAAATTAAGCGCTATATTATCTTAGTTTCGCAGTTTCAATCATGCATGTGACATGATTATTACTGCCTTTATATTCCGCATCCATTTTTGTACAACGAAGCCTTTTCTAGCGTCGGTACAATATATCTCTTCTCTTTATTGCGTCAGATATGAAATGATAATGTCAAAAGACTTTGTGTTGCAAAATATTAAGAATAGGAAACCAACCCACATAGCCTTCACCGATGTCATATGAAGACCAACAAAGAGTTGTAGCAACTAGTAAAAATAAATTTTATATTTATACAATTGCCATGCATCTGTTTGACGTATCCATTCATCGTATTCTCACGTAGGATCTATCTGCGATACAATTCATCTCAATAGTATTGAAATCTACTCACTTTGAATCTATAAAAAACAGAAGCCCCATACGCGCAAAAGAAATAGTCTTCAACGTACATAAGTAAGGGAAAACTACTGCCACCTCCGCAAAATTCATGCTAACGTGATTAGGTCTGTTGAAAAGTTTTCAAATTGCCGACATCCACGTACAAATACTGCGTGACAAATGACTGAAATATCCATCTCCTGCTTAGAATGATATACGATTTTTTTAATGGCAACCTAAAAGATGCTAATATACGAGTATCTACATGTTGTTGCCATTATTCAAGTCAACGTCATCACATCACGTCTACTAGACTGCGTCGCAGTATTTTGGAAAGATTCCATTTCATCTAAAAACAACACACCCCAATTCGTGACGAAACGAAATGCCTCTGGGGTATCCTAAATGGATGCGCACTTTTCAGGCTTTGCATTAGGTCACGCTTTGCTCTTCCTCTTTGGATCGATTGTGCTGCCATTATTTCTCTTTTGTTCTTGACCTTTTAAGCAGTCCACATAAAATGAAGAATTTCTATCCCGATGTATAAGCAGGGGTAGGTTGTTTATTTTTATCCAATCTATAGGGTAAATTGAATGGCATGCACGTTTTATGACAGATCGAATTAGTGATGACTAAAGCATCGAGATACTGAAAGGCCAACTGGAATGACCGTAATTACCAAAATTTAAGCAGCCATAGAAAGCTGACGTATTGAGAGCAAACAGGTAAGAATAATGTACCATCTGTCCGAGCCTTTCCATCGATAGAACGGCGCCATTTATCGATCGAAAATAATTTATTTCAACTATACGTACGAGTATGTAGATATTTTGCATAGGTAGTAAAAAGGTTTTTAGTCGAAGAATTCATTTGATTTAAATAGTGAGCAAAGTATTAGAAGAATGCCAACTTGGCCTCCATGCACATGAAAACCAAAGCTTTTGCGCCAATAGTTATACTACTCGTACTATGCTATACTAGGGCCATGTACGCACTGCGACCGACCTATAACGTCTATTCTGTCAGCCTGGTGTGCACTGAGAACTGGATTTAAGCTCTTGATAAACCTCAACAAAGCTACAGGCTCAATGTTCCAAATGTCTGAGGGACCCGCTTGAGGTGGAGAAGTATTTCCCTTGCGGCCATGCGGCATTTACAAAGAATATGTTCTGCCATCTCGTTTTGCTCAACACATAGCCGGCATACGTCTGCATCTGCTACTCCTACTTTGTGCAGATGGTACCTGAGTGGGCAATGACTAGTCCTTAAGTCTGCTTTGCTAAGCTCAAGTAGTTTCTTAGTCTTACAACAGTTGAGGTTAAATAAATAAATAAATATTTGGCGCAACAGCTCTTCAAGTGCCTGGGCATATCTTCTCGCAACCACTCGTGTTGTGTGAGTTATATTTTTTCACACGAATGGAAGGGACCTACAGTTTAGTGAGGTATCTGAAGGGCAATTTGTTCTGCTTCTCGTGACAACAATATTCTCGGATGTTTGTCAAATGTTCGCGAGAGGTTGGACCGTGAAAAAACATTTTTGGTATTTTTCTGGGATTCGAACATGGAACCGGGCAGTGGGCGCCCACAACGGTTAGGGCTAATACACTTCTTTGATTAACTTAGACCCTTGAATTTGGTGCAGTACTCTGCATGACAATCAGCTTCCCATTCTTTTATTTTGAGGTTTGTGCTACTTCGTGTAACTCCAAAATTGGGTTCGAGACTGATTAGTGGGCGGCTGGCGCCTCTTCCTGCTAAGCAGTCCGCCCGTTCATTGCCCTCGAAGCCTTCGTCCTGGTATCCAGGCCACAACGACGGTGTTTTTTAATGCGATATCTTAGAGTAGATTGAGACTGTCAAACAGAAGTTTGGATCCTACTGTGTAGGATTTCAGAGCCATAAGTGCTGTCTGGCTGTCCGAGAGGATATAAATACGGGTGACTTCGACCCTTCTTCGCAGGCATTCTCTTACACATAGCTTCTTTTGGTACTGCATTGTGAAGTGGTGGTGGTGCCCCATTGCTGCCATGGGGACCGTTTTCATTACCCTTGTGATAACCAGACAGGCTAGATGATACATTTTATTCAACTGTTCCTGAGTCTCGACCTGTAAGGTTTTTGACCACCACGATGCATAAGTGAGCGTATTATGACTATCCGGATCAAGGCTAAATTCGCTAACATAAGCCTAATATGTGTTCATGCCCCCACGGAAGAAAAGGACCCTGCCACCAAAGAGTGTTTCTACGAGCTCCTCGACAAAATATACGAGCAGTGTCCTAAATACGGCATTAAAATCGTATTGGGCGATTTTAACGCCAAAATAGGAAAGGAGGACGTCTTTGGTAGGGCAGTCGGTAAGCATAGCCTACACGACACCACGTCTGATAACGGACTAAGGCTAATTGATTTCGCTGTGGAGCGAAATGTCACCATAGCAAGCACATAGTTTCCTCATCTCGATATTCATAAGCAGGCATGGCGGTCCAATGATCATGTAACGATCAACCAAATTGATCATATTGCGATCGACGCAAGGCATGCCCCCAGTATTCTGGACCTTCCGAGCGGCCAACATAGACTCGGATCATTACCTTATTGTAGCCAAGGTACGAATGCGGATATCCCAATCTGAGCAACAAAGAAGAATTACTGTGAGAAAATTTAACGTCGAAAAGCTACAATCGCAAGAGACCGCCAAACTCTTCGCTGAACGCGTATCCCGAAATCTCTCAATCACCTCTTTGCCACCAGCATCAAGTACCGAAGACTATGGCAACGCTGCCAACATGCCATCAGAAACGCCGCGACTGATGTGCTGGGTCTCGCTCGCCCACCACCGCGAAATCCCTGGTTTGACGAAGAATGCCGGCGAGTGCATGCAGCAAAACAAGAGGCATACAAAGCGGCGCTGCAAAGGAAGACGAGAGCTGCTCGTGAGCTCTACGAGCAAAAGAGACGGGAAGAACATCGGCTTCTCCAAAAGAGGAAGAAAGAGAATGAGAAGCGCGCGTTTGAGAATATCGAGAGTCTATACTCCAGGAACAATGTACGGAAGTTTTACCAAAAGGTAAAAAGAACGTGTCAGAGAAGTAATACCGTACAGAAACCTGTAGAGATGAAAATGGAAACCTCGTAGTAGAATCACAGTCGGTGCTGAGAATATGGAAAAACTACTTCTGCAGACTGTATAACGGCGACGAAGACCAACATCCCGCTGTCAGGCAGAATGAACCATTCAACATAGACGATGATAGTCAAAAATTTCCGTCCACCTGACCAAAACGAAGTGAGGATAGCAATATCCAAGCTAAAATCGAACAAGGCTGCTGGACCTGACGGCTTACCGGCCGAACTTTTTAAGGCAGCTGGGGATGAATTGGTAGAGTGCATACACCAACTCATCTCTAAGATTTGGTCAGATGAGTGTATGCCTGATGAATGGAATCTGAGCATCGTTTGCCCGATCCACAAGAAAGGAGACCCCCTCAACTGCGCCAATTATAGAGGCATCAGTCTCCTCAACATCGCAACTTTTCAAGGCAGCTGGGGATGAATTGGTAGAGTGCATACACCAACTCATTTCTAATATTTGGTCAGACGAGTGTATGCCTGATGAATGGAATCTCAGCATCGTTTGCCCGATCCACAAGAAAGGAGACCCCCTCAACTGCGCCAATTATAGAGGCATCAGTCTCCTCAACATCGCATACAAGATCTTTTCTGCGATATTGTGTGAACACCTGAAACCTTTTATCAACAGCCTGATTGGACCCTATCAGTGCGGTTTAAGGCCAGGAAAGTCCACCAACGATCAAATCTTCACACTTCGGCAGATCCTGGAGAAAACCCAAGAATTCCAAATCGATACTCACCACCTCCTTATCGATTTCAAGGCCGCCTATGACAGCATTTATAGAGAAGAGATTTATAGAGCCATGTCTAGTTTTGACATCCCTGCCAAACTTGTCCGTCTGTGCAGGCTGACGATGGAGAACGCTCGCTGCTCTATCAAGGTCGGTAATGACCTCACCGAGACCTTTGATGTCAAAAAAGGTTTTCGACAAGGTGACGCGCTGTCATGTGACTTCTTCAATATTGTACTTGAACGGATTGTGCGGAACTCACAAGCCAACACCGGAGGCACAATCTATTATAGGTCTGTACAACCGCTTGCATACGCCGACGATATAGACATTATCGGAAGATCTCAGCGGGCTGTCACCGGTGCTTTTGCAAGCATTGAGGCGGAAGCGGCCAAAATGGGTTTGGCGATAAACGAGGGCAAAACCAAGTATATGCTGTCAACAAGAAGGGAAAACCAACACCGACGAATTGGACAAAACGTCACAGTAGGCAGCTATAACTTCGAGGTACTAAGGGACTTTGTCTACCTTGGCTCTGCTATAAATTCTACAAACAAGATCAGCGCAGAAATCAAGCGAAGAATAACTCTTGCCAATCGCTGTTTTTTTGGGCTTATAAGGCAATTCAACAGTAAAGCCCTATCTCGAACAACTAAGGAGACTCTATATAAGGCCTTGATCATCCCAGTCCTGCTTTACGGCGCTGAAACATGGACTTTATTAAAAGAGGATGAAGATATCCTTGGTCGCTTCGAGAGAAAAATTCTTCGTAAGATTTTCGGTCTGGAAGTAGTTTTTCCATATTCTCAGCACCGACTGTGATTCTACTACGATGTTTCCACTTTCATCTCTACAGGTTTCTGTACAGCGACATCGACCTAGTCAAAAAAACTGCGTATTGGACGTCTGAGATGGCTAGGACATGTAGAGCGAATGGACACCAACGCTCCGGCCCGCAGAGTCTTCGTATCTAACCCCGAGGGACGACGCAGTAGAGGGAATCATCGCCGTAGGTGGCGCGCACAAGTTCAAGGGGACCTGGACCAACTTGGAGTGCGCAACTGCAGGCAACTAGCTAAAGATTGAGCTAAATGGAGAGGCTTGTTGGTTGAGGCCCAGGTTCACCCCGAACTGTAGCGCCACCTAAGTAAGTAAGATGCATAAGTGATCATGGGCTTCATAATGCTGTACGTTCAGTGTATTATCTTGGGTCTTAGCCCCAAGATTTACCGTGTAGGCGCTGGCACATAAGCATTGCTCTTGTCGCTTTCTCGGTAACCTTGTTCAGGTGCGTATTCTAGGGGAGCGTTTCGTCAAGAATAATCCCTAGATTTTTGGGTTCCTTGGATATGTCGATTGGAACGTTTTCCAGTGTAATTTGTTAAAGAATCTGATTGTTTTTCCTGGAAAAGGGTAGAAGTATAGTTTTACCGGAATTGATAGTAAGTCCGTTGGTCCTGCACCAATCGGGAGTTAAATTGAGGGCACTTTGCATTAGTTCCGAAATGATGTCCTCGAATTTGCTCTTAAAGCTGATAACATTGTCGTCTGCATATCTTTGTATAGTCAATAACTAAATTCCAGAGCAGGGGGACAGAATTCCTTCTTGCGGGCATCCTGTGTGTAGCTATTACTAGATAAATGTAGTACTTGCGGAATAAACGTCACTGTCATGCGTAAGCTGCATACTTTCATAAATAGCTGTCCACTTATCATCTTGAAGATTATTTAGCCTAATAGCCTCTCGAATGAACACCTTCACTCGAGAACGGGTCACATACCCATTGACATTACAGTTCGAAGAAGGAAGTGGCAACGGATTAGTCACACCTTGCGGCGCGAGCAAAATTCCGTTGTCAAACACGCTATGCAATGGAATCTGCTTACTCAATCTGGCAGAATTACTGGTCATACTACGCGTACCTAGTGTAAAATGATTGAAAGGAATATAGAGCTTTGGGAATGAGTTAAGGAGAGTTGAAGTGCGTTGCATAAGTGCGAAAACGATGGCCCACAGGCGTTGTCGACGCCCTTTCTCCTCGAGGGGTACAGGACTTAAATAAGTAAGTATATGCTTTTGCAGATATTTGAGGAAATAGAGTGGTACTTTTCTGGTGTAAATGATGGTATATGTTGCCAACAAATTCTAGTTTAAATTAATTGGAATATACTCGTAATTACTAACCGTAACGATCAATGCGGATATCATATTAGAACGGAGTATCAAAAAACTACTCAAGGTTGCAGAACGTAGACTACTTTTCTGTTATAGTATTACTCGCTTTTATTGGCTGTACAAAATTTGGATCTCTGATATCCACAGCACCTCTGAACTATTAGTTGTATAGGCATATTTAAAAAGTATCGCATAAGTAAAATAGAGTGTATAACAAATTCCACTCTCAATAGATTTTCTATGGCTTCCTGTACATTTTTTTTCGACAGTCACGAGTGACCACGAAATAAACGAGTGACGATAAGAAAAAAGTTAAAAACATCGCCATCAAAAGAGTGTATTTAATGAGGTGATCCAAAAATCATATTTGTATGTCCAGTTGTTCTAACTTTATCGTGATTAAGCGCCAACCACAGCGATGATGTAGATTTTGGAAATCTGTCAATAACTTGAATGTTTTGTGGCACTTTTAGGAAGACACGTGTATAAGTGTAGTTAATAGTTAAATTATTTAAACGAAGGTCAGATTGTGGTTAAGCGTGCTGCGGTTAGGAAAAGGATTGCACCCAAAACATCATGGCATGACGGAAAACCCATCAATCTATCAGCAACTACCCTAAGCAAAAAATTGGAAAATTATAGAAAATTTCCTTCTGGAAAAAGGTCATCGGACTCGAGATGTAGATGACGCATTACCAGCTTTGACAGGTTGTGATGGCTGTGATTTGATGGTAATTAACTTTTTCTTTTGAGGAAATTCGAAACCTCGTTTGTGGTAGGATAAGAGCATTTCTTATGAGGCACTCTTTGTATTTTGCTTTTTTTTTGTGATGGAAGAAACGTAAGACCAGTGGCATTATGGTGATGGATTGTATCCGGGAAACCTTTTCTTTTTGCAGAGCAAATATGAAACCGTATTTTGCAGTGGTATTTTTCTCAACTTTGAAGGGAATTCGGTGATAGATTGGAATCGGTTTGCATTGGTACCACGTGGCAAAAAAAGGAAAGCGTCGTTTAACAGGAACATGCAGATTGCGGTTCCCCCAAACCAAATCAAACATTTGGTTTCGTAATCCAACAAAAAAAAGTTGAATTTTGTTTGGAAATCAATTTCAATGCGACTAGTGTTTACTTTGCCAACATACATATTGGCACATCTAGTCGGTAGAGGAAAGAGTAGGTACTGTTGGGGCTAAATTAATTTTGTGTGTGCTGCACTGGGAAATGTAATGAGAAAAAAAACTAGAAGTTCACAACTATACAGACTTTGCTGCATCCAACTTCACACTCTCGGAAGCTATTATGACATAATAGTCAATCTTATTCATAGACAGGAAAATGTGATAGAATTACCCTGTCCATTTGTGGGTTTTAGCAGAGAGAGGGTAGTGAATTGACTACCTATACCTAATATCTGGTTACGAGCAAAGCTAGTATGAGATACAAAGCGGAACCCAAAACCGACGACTGCTGTCTGCCAGAGTAGCCACATTCATAATTCTATATCCTTCACATTTTTGGGCCAGACCTACGAGAAATAAATGTTATAATAACAATATGTTCAAATAGGCGCCCTGAGGGCAATCACCACCAAACAACGCAACATGCGTACTGCAAAATACAATGCCTCTCAAAGACATCCTAGCAAAGGAACAGCAGCCACAGTATTCCGCAAACTACAACGTAGATTACAGAAGAAGCTCTGATATCGAAAACAGGCACATGGGACAAAGAAGTCAAAGTATAGCGGAATGGCAACAACGTTGGAGTAGTCCTAAAAAAGGCAGAATAGTTAAACCTGGCCAACACGAATATGAAATAAGGACAATAACCTTCGGATCTGTACGTGGAATGTTCTGTCCCTTTACAGACTACGTGCAGACGAACAATAAGCAGAGCCCCTAGACATATGATCACTTTCCAGTGCAAAAAAACAATAGATACCCACAAGTTGGTGCTGCACCACCCACTCTGTCTTAGACAGGCGTGAAGAATTCAGCCTTCATACAGCAGACATGATACAAGGTGTGATGGAGCAGTGGGGTTTCAAACAGGGTTTATATCAATCAGTAGATTTCATTGCAAGGATTTGAATATGCATATCGATAATACGAATTTAGGATGAACTAATGCTGTACAGGAAGGTGGTAAAAACCACTCCTTTTCACGGATGTATCCATGATGCATATAAGTTGCAGTGGATGTCTTATCAAAAGACTTAAATCTGGCCTCCTTCGCTGTCCAGAACTTCAGTGTATTATGCTGCAGTACTGATAGTACTGGACCAGGCAGTGATGCGGCCCATGGAGCAAATGGACATCAATACTCTCCTGTCCTTAGAACGCGTGCAAGAACACGGCCAATATGCAATTGTAAAACGAGACGCGCTTGCGAAATAGGAGACTACCTTCGAATTTCTTGGTCTGTAGCTGTTTTACAGGCATAGGAATGGTGAATGGCTTTATATATTTGTGGTGGTGAATGGTGTGTAGACAGGCCAAAATATGAATAGAAATATCGGGACGTTGTACTAAAATGGAGTAGTGTCTTGAAAGAAAGGTTCGGTTTCGGCCAAGTTCCTGTTCCGGGCAAAATATAGCCGAAGCCTTGGCTCTTACGGAGACTTTTAACTACTCAGAAACCGTTCAAGTCCTTAGGTTATGCATCTCTTTGATTTGCATTTCTGTTTTTGGTTGTACTTCTCCGGTGTTGCTACTTAGGGGAAGAATTAAAGATAGCCTCATATGTGCTATGCTAATGTCCGGCATTGGCTAACACGAGAAATAAGTATATCCATATGTGACTTACATTTATGTATCTGATATTCTAGTTGCCTGCCTAATAATATTTTAAACAAGTGGAAGATCTAATATTATCCTTGGTATACGAGCCCAAACGCAAAATAGTTGATCTACCAAGCAATTGATACTTACACGTGTTCATCCTTTGCAGTTTAGAAGCAAATAACACACTATTTAATGATAAACGTAAGGTTTAATTCAGATTAAATAAAATAAGCAACAAATAAGGAAGTAACCTAAATAAACTCACGATAAGGAGTGATCTTATGGAAAAAAAAACATGTTTGCACTACTTTTTTGAACGCAAAATAGTTGGCCTATGAGCCAAAATTTTAATTTTACCACTCTGTTGCGTCACCTTTTTTCTTAATTACTGCTGCTTTTTTTCATGGCATAGTATCAACTAGTTGTTCACATTCTTCAGCAGTAAATGATTGCCAAATATTAGTAGTTTTATTTTTTAAGTCCTGAAGAGTCCTAGCCGGCTCTTGTCTCAGTTTCTGCTTCATCTTGTGCCAAACAGTTTCGATTGGTGTAAGGGCAGGGCTGCTGGAAGTCCATTCCATTAAAGGAATACTTGCAGCAGATAACCATCGCGTTGTGGACCTAGCCGTATGACAAGAAGCGCAATCTTGCTGAAATATGTAACTTCCGTCACTTGATTGAAGCCGTGGTGTTGATGGAAGAAGTTGTCCTTACAGAATATGTTCGCACTTCACAGCATTAACCAATCCGTCAACAAAGTGTAAATTCTCAACACCACGCCCAGACATGCAAGCCCATACCATGAGAGATGCTGGGAAATTGACGGGTTGTTTTAAACAATACTTGTGAAATGGTTCTTTGGAGGTTCGAATCACACGTTTGCGTTCGTCGCCAATGCAAACCTCAAACTTGGATTCATCACTCCAAATAACGGTCCACCATTGACTTAATGTTCAGTTTTTACGTTGTTTCGCCCACACTGTTTCCGTTTTTTCTTATGTTTAGGCCTCAAAAGCGGCTTTTCTTTCGGCTGAGTTTTGCATGAATGAAGTTATTTTAAAATTTGTGATATTAAATTATTTTAAAACAAACCTTATAAAAACGGTAATCCGTTTTTTTCATTGTTCTTTTGCAAGTTTTTTTTTTTTTTTTTTTTTTATTATTCCAAACATAATATGCTGCAAAGGATTACAAATGTTTGTTAACACTGTGACTAGTTATGAAACCAACGAGCAGTTTGCTTTTCAGTATAAATAGTAGGGAGAAAAGTAAATGGCTAACAGTTTACTATTTTTAAAGTACAATATAATTTTAATTTGTTGTATGTCATTCTTAACTTTTAATGAAAGTAACAAAAGCATAGATGGGATTTAATCCATCCAAAGCGTTGGAGGTTAAATTCACTCCGAGCGCCTCTTTTCGGTCGTTGTTGTCGCTCTGTCACTATCTAGTAGAGGATGTGGTAAGTCATCTGGCTTGCGGTTGCCTTGCAAGATCTGACGGTCTTATACGTTGCAGTCGTCTCACGCCATATACGTTTAGAAGAATTGTTACTTACTTACTTAGGTGGCGCTACAGTTCGGTGTGAACCTGGGCCTCAACCAACAAGCCTCTCCATTTAGCTCGGTCTTTAGCTAGTTGCCTCCAGTTGCGCACTCCAAGTTGGTCGAGGTCCCCTTGAACTTGTGCGCGCCACCTACGGCGATGATTCCCTCTACTGCGTCGTACCTCGGGGTTAGATTCGAAGACTCTGCGGGCCGGAGCGTTGGTGTCCATTTGCTCTACATGTCCTAGCCATCTCAGACGTCCAATACGCAGTTTTTTGACTAGGTCGGTGTCGCTGTACAGCTCGTATAGTTCGTGATTGAATCTTCTCCTCCAAAACCCGTCAACGCAAACGGGACCGAAAATCTTACGAACAATTTTTCTCTCGAAGAGACCAAGGATATCTTCATTCTCTTTTAATAAAGTCCATGTTTCAGCGCCGTAAAGCAGGACTGGGATGATCAAGGTCTTATATCTAGTCTCCTTAGTTGTTCGAGATAGGGCTTTACTGTTGGATTGCCTTATAAGCCCAAAAAAACAGCGATTGGCAAGAGTTATTCTTCGATTGATTTCTACACTGATTTTGTTTGTAGAATTTATAGCAGAGCCAACGTAGACAAAGTCCCTTACTACCTCGAAGTTATAGCTGCCCACGGTGACGTTTTGTCCAATTCGTTGGTGTTGGCTTTCCCTTCTTGTTGACAGCATATACTTGGTTTTATACTCGTTTATCGTAAACCCATTTTGGCCGCTTCCGCCTCAATGCTTGCAAACGCACCGGTGACAGCCCGCTGAGTTTTTCCAATAATGTCTAGATCGTCGGCGTATGCAAGCAGTTGTACGGACTTGTGATAGATTGTGCCTCCGGTGTTGGCTTGTGAGTTCCGCACAATCCGTTCAAGTACAATATTGAAGAAGTCACATGACAGCGCGTCACCTTGTCTAAAGCCTTTTTTGACATCAAAGGTCTCGGTGAGATCATTACCGACCTTGATGGAGCAGCGAGCGTTCTCCATCGTCAGCCTGCACAGACGGACAAGTTTGGCAGGGATGTCAAAACTAGACATGGCTCTATAAAGCTCTTCTCTATAGATGCTGTCATAGGCGGCCTTGAAATCGATAAAGAGGTGGTGAGTATCGATTTGGAATTCTTGGGTTTTCTCCAAGATCTGCCGAAGTGTGAAGATTTGATCGATGGTGGACTTTCCTGGCCTGAAACCGCACTGATAAGGTCCAATCAGGCTGTTGATAAAAGGTTTCAGGTGTTCACACAATATCGCAGAAAATATCTTGTATGCGATGTTGAGGAGACTGATGCCTCTATAATTGGCGCAGTTGAGGGGGTCTCCTTTCTTGTGGATCGGGCAAACGATGTTGAGATTCCATTCATCAGGCATACACTCGTCTGACCAAATATTAGAAATGAGTTGGTGTATGCACTCTACCAAATCATCCCCAGCTGCCTTGAAAAGTTCGGCTGGTAAGCCGTCAGGTCCAGCAACCTTCTTGGATTGCAGTTTGGATATTAGTATCCTCACTTCGTTTTAGTCAGGTGGACGGAAATTTTGAGTATCATCGTCTATGTTGAATGGTTCATTCTGCCTGACAGCGGGATGTTGGTCTTCGTCGCCGTTATACAGTCTGCAGAAGTAGTTTTTCCATATTCTGAGCACCGACTGTGATTCTACTACGAGGTTTCCATTTTCATCTCTATAGGTTTCTGCGCGGATATTGCTCCTCTGACACGTTCTTTTTACCTTTTGGTAAAACTTCCGTACATTGTTCCTGGAGTATAAACTCTCGATATTCTCAAACGCGTGCTTCTCATGATCTTTCTTCTTCTTTTCGAGAAGCCGATGTTCTTCCCGTCTCTTTTGCTCATAGAGCTCACGAGCAGCTCTCGTCTTCCTTTGCAGCGCCGCTTTGTATGCCTCTTGTTTTGCTGCATGCACTCGCCGACATTCTTCGTCAAACCAGGGGTTTCGCGGTGGTGGGCGAGCGAGACCCAGCACATCAGTCGCGGCGTTTCAGATGGCATGTTGGCAGCGTTGCCACTGGTCTTCGGTACCTGATGCTGGCGGCAAAGGGGTGATTGAAAGATTTCGGGATACGCGTTCAGCGAAGAGTCTGGCGGTTTCTTGCGATTGTAGCTTTTCGACGTTAAATTTTCTCACAGTGATTCTTCTTTGTTGCTCAGATTGGGATATCCACATTCGTACCTTGGCTACAACAAGGTAATGATCCGAGTCTATGTTGGCCGCTCGGAAGGTCCGGACATCCAGAATACTGGAGGCATGCTTTGCGTCGATCGCAGTATGATCAATTTGATTGATCGTTTCATGATCATTAGACCGCCATGTCTGCTTATGAATATCGAGATGAGGAAACCATGTGCTTGCTATGGTGACATTTCGCTCCACAGCGAAATCTATTAGCCTTAGTCCGTTATCAGACGTGGTTTCGTGTAGCCTATGCTTACCGACTGCTCTACCAAAGACGTCCCCCTTTCCTATTTTGGCGTTAAAATCGCCTAATACGATTTTAACGTCGTATTTAGGACATTGCTCGTATGTTTTGTCGAAGAGCTCGTAGAAACACTCTTTGGTGGCAGGGTCCTTTTCTTCCGTGGGGGCATGAACACATATAAGGCTTATGTTAGCAAATTTAGCCTTGATTCGGATAGTCATAATACGCTCGCTAACGTGTCGGAAGCTTAAGACTTCTTGCCTAAGTCTGCCGCGTATGACAAATCCGCATCCGAATAAGCGTTGCCTGTTGCCTCTGTAGCAATCACCGTAGTAGATGTCACAGTTATTCATCCTCTTTTTGCCCGGCCCATCCCATCGCACTTCCTGGATGGCGGAAATATCTGCTTTATAGCAGTCTAGGGCCTCTGCTAGTTGTTCGGCTGCACGTGGTCTGTAAAGGGACAGAACATTCCACGTACAGATCCGAAGGTCGTTGTCCTTATTTCGTTTGCTGGGGTCGTCATTAGTTGAGTCATCCTTATCCGAGGCTTCTGGTTGTTTCGGAACCATGAGTTTTTTACGTGGTAGGGAAGTTACCCCGACGGCACAACCCCCAACCTGGAGGGCCAGTTCCTTAATTATTCCCCTAGGACGA
Source organism: Brachypalpus laphriformis (assembly GCA_945910035.1). Taxonomy (NCBI): domain Eukaryota; kingdom Metazoa; phylum Arthropoda; class Insecta; order Diptera; family Syrphidae; genus Brachypalpus; species Brachypalpus laphriformis. Next base: position 47,006,668 of record OX246756.1, read on the forward strand.
GGGGCCGGGTACACCGGTGCCAGTAGTCCACTACGGGAGTATGAGCGCTGCCGTTGGCCCATTAAGGGCTCCTCCGCCACCATCTCTATTCCAATGTCCTGACCAACATTGGAGATTCCTTACCGACCTGTGATCCGAATACGTCGAAGCAGCTCGCGTAAAGTATTCACTAAGTTCAAGCTAACTGGAACTATAGACGCCACCGTTGACTCCGTCTAGGGAATTCGTCCGCTACCGCCTGGAACAGAAAGAAGTGCTCTAGTGAGAAAACACTCTTCCCCCCTCTCTCATCTGCTGCCACCAAGAATCCGCCAAACGGGGTTGGTTACCCATTTCTTGGATTACGGTACTAGGTACCCGGCTGTCACCGCGTGGAGGTTGAGAGTAGGAGTTGGTAGGCCTCAGCTGAGTGAAAACGCTTGTGTTTTCATATGATCGCATGCACTACCGTTTGACCAGCCATAGAAGAATTGTTGCTTCCTCGTTAATATGTTCCTGGAGACTCTTCTCGTTTGCTTTGGCCCTAGTGTTGATTTCTTCAAGAATAGTAGGAATTCCTAGGTCCCGATGAAGGTCGCTGTTTCTGATGTACCTTGGAGCGTTCACAATACTTCGAAGGACCTTATTCTGGAATCGTTGGATGATTGCAATTTTAGTTTGGCTGGTACATCCCCAGAGTTGAGCGCCATAGTTCCACACTGGTTTTAGGATCTGGTTATATAAAAGAATTTTATTATTAATTGATAGTCCTGACTTTCTGCCTATAAGCCATTCTAATTTTCGCTATTTAATATCTAATTCTTGTCTTTTCATTTTAATATGCTCTTTCCAACGAAGCTTGGCATCTAGAGTCATGCCTCGATACTTCACTGTATTAGCGTAAGGTATTGTCGTGCCTGATATTGCTATGGGGGAGTACGAGATAGACTTATTTGTGAAGTCAATATGTACAGATTTGCTCGAATTTAGTTTTATACGCCATCTTTGAGTACACCTGATAATTTGGTCTGTAGCAGCTTGTAGCTTTTGCGTCGATTCTAGCGTTGTATCTCCCACTGCTAAGACTGCCGTGTCGTCGGCAAAAGTTGCAGTTTTGGTGTAGGGCGCTGTAGGTAGGTCTTTAGTATAAAGGAGGTATAACAGAGGTCCGAGGACGCTTCTTTGAGGAACTCCGGCTTCGATCTGCATTAGCTTAGAGTAGCAGTTTTCTTGTTTTATACGGAAGTAACGCGATGTTAAATAAGACTCCATTAGGTGGAAGTACTGTTCTGGCAGGTATACTTTTAGTTTATTGAGTATTGAGTTTATATTGCAAGTATCGACGGAAATGTTTTTCTTAATGCGACTTTTCCATTCTACAGTTAAGGCAGCGGCAGTTTGGCGTCGGTTTTCTTTGATAATTTTTTTTCAACACACGACAATCACGAGGTTTTGTTATCCTTGGACGTCCCGTTTTTTACATATTTCCACATTTCCGGAATTTTTGTATTTTGTAATTAAGTTTTTGCACTGATGATCGCGGAAAACTAAAATTTTTGGCTATTTTATAGCTGGATAATCCCGTTTGAAATGCCTTAATTATCGACTCCGAAGATCTCGCGATAGTACAACGCCACGCGCCATGTTTGACCAAAAACTGATACTAACTTTGCATAAACAAAATGGTCATACAAAAACAAAAATCATTTCTCTCAGTTTGTTCGTAACGGTTTAACAAATCACTATTAAAACAATACTAGACCAACTATTATGCATTGAAAAGAGAGCAGACTAACTATTATGCTCTTATCTTTGTTTCAGTAAAACTTACATTGCCACCGTATGCTTCATTTATTTCGTTTCTCCTGCTCTAATTTTATTAAGAATAATTACTTTATTACTATTTTCATATACTTTTTTATAAATGACTGAAGTAGACCAAATATTTTACGTTTGTGTCGTACGACATTCAATTAGCAATACCCACCCCAATCGTATGCGTCATCGTCCAGCTAAAGTCCAACTCACATAAAATGCGCCAACGATCTGCGCTTATATTCACGTGCCACAATGTGAAAATCTTCTATTTGTTCTTATTATTTTTTTCGTTCTTTTAACTACATAAGTGCTTGCTGCCTGTCATATATTCTACGATCACTTTGTTTTTTCTTTTAATGCATATTTTGTTTGGTAAGATAAAGCTGTCTTGAAGCGTATTTTCAGTTTACCTTCATGCTTTATCAAGATGAGTTCCTACTACAAGTTAATGATCTTTCTCTGTGACAGAAACTCGATCAAAGCAAAAGATGTGGTGTATCTAGTGAATCACAGTGTTCTGAGTTTGTTTTCTTAGATAATTTAAACAGCGAGAACAAATTACAATAACTTTCGGATCGCTGTCTTATCAGATCGAGATTTTAAATCGTACTCCGGAAGAAGTGTGATTCATTCTTGACTTTATTGAATGAATGTTAGTGGAATGTTTTTATTTTATTTTATAATTTGAATGCGCACAAGGGGTTATGGCTACCCTTTAAATGTTAAGACATAGCGCTGGCGGTAGGAAAATTAGGAGAATATAAGAAGAGAAACCAATGCACATTGTTTTAAATGCTTGTGGATTAAAAAAATAGAACTTTTAAAAACAAAAAATATATTATTAATCCCAAGCTGAAGCCTGACATTCTCGCAACACGCGTTAGAGATTTGCTTAGTCTGAGACCTAGTGCCTGTCCCTTCTAGTATGTTACACTTCTTCAGGATAGAAAAGCCACAGGATGCGATCGAATTCCCGTTGAGATTATAACACTTTTCTGGAAAATGGAGTAATTCCCCAGCAATTTAAAGATTGCGACGAATAATCTACTATCTGCAAATCAAGCTGGTTTCAGATAGGACTATTCTTGTGTTTGCTTTAAGGAGCATCGCCGAGTCATTCCTACGGAGAAATCAAAAACTGTATGTATTCTTTATTGATTTGAAGGCAGCATTTGATACATTGAATAGGGATGCCTTAATCTTCAAGCTTAGTGGTATGGGAATGTCGTAGGATACACTCAGTTCTAAGGAAATAGCCTTGAGTGCATTTCTTGATATCGAGGGCGCATTAGATAACACTGGTTACGACTCGATCGCAAGGGCGATTAGTAGCAGAAGTATCGAAGAATCGACCAACCAATGGATTAGGGCCATGCTGGTAAGCCGATTCATTACCTCCTCCTCCGGGGGAGTGTCGGTGTCTGTAACGGCAGCGAAAGACTGTCCTCAAGGAGGAGTTCTCTCCCTCCTGTTATGGTCAATAGTCATCGACAACCTGTTAGTAGATCTTCACAGATCAGGCTACACTACCGTCGGTTATGCTGATGACTTGGCGGTTTGTATTAGTGGTAAATACAGCACGACAATCTCTAACGTCATGCAAAGAGCACTCTTACAAGTTGTAGAATGGTGTAACAAAGAAGGACTTTCCATCAATCCTAGTAAAACCATTCTGGTGCCGTTCACAAGGCAGACACAGGTCAACCTTGGACCCATTACAATGAAAGGCACCACAATAGTTTATTCCAGCGAGGTCAAATACCTTGGTGTAATTCTTGACAAACGACTTAACTGGAATTCACATATCAAGTCCGCCACAGAACGTGCTACGAGAGCACTGTGGGCTAGTAAACGCCTATACGGCAGAACTTGGGGTCTCTCTCCTAAAATGATACATTGGTTGTACATAATGATCGTAAGACCCATTATCATATACGCGACTATCGTCTGGTGGCCAAAAACCCTCCAGCAGACAACGGCAAACAAGTTGCAGAAGTTGCAAAGAACTGCCTGTCTCGGCATTACAGGTGCGATGCGCACCTGCCCTACGACAGCTCTTGAAGCTATTGTCGGGCTTACACCCTTACCAATCTTCATTAGGAAGATGGCTGCTAGATATACCATCAAGCTGCAGCTAGATTATGAGTATAAACCAGGTGACCTAGTGGGGCATCTAAAGATATTCGGATTTAGAAGTAAGCATTCTACAGTTGAACAAGTACATCGAATACACATGTAATCGAAAAATCACTTGAAGAAAAAAAGATTTGTTCAAGCGTATTCCTTGACGTTTCTCAAGCCTTTGACAAGGTCTGGCACGAAGGCTTAAAGTTTAAATTACGACAAGTTCTGCCAGAGCACCTATATAATATTTTGAAGAACTACCTTACGAATAGGCTATTCCGCGTCAAATGTGGAAACGAATATTCAGATTTTAAGGAAATAATGGCTGGGGTGCCGCAAGGAAGCGTTCTTGGTCCAGTCTTATATCTATTATACACTCGTGATATACCGCAAGTAGAAGGCATTGAGCTAGCTACATTTGCCGACGACACTGCTATCTTGACAGTAGGTAAAACGGTCGAAGATACTACAGAAAAACTACAAGAAGCTTTGAATAGAGTAAATGAATGGACAAAGATTTGGCGAATCGCACTCAACGAGACCAAATCTGTTCATGTAAATTTTACTTATAAAAAAATAAATAATTTGCCGATCTTTTCAAACTCGGTTCAAATTCCGTTTGCAAACGAGGCTAAGTATCTTGGAATGACACTTGATACAAAGCTGAAATGGAAAACGCACGTTAAGAAAAAACGCAAAGAACTAGATAACAAATATCGAGAAATGTATTGGTTACTTGGAAAATATTCCAAGCTTAATATATATAACAAACTGCTTTTATATAAGCAAGTGCTAAAGCCTGTATGGACATATGGTATACAACTCTGGGGTTGTACCAAAATAAGTAATATTAAAATTTTACAAACTTTTGAAAACAAAGTGCTAAGAGGTATTGTAAATGCGCCATGGTATATCAGAAATAGCGATATCCACAGAGACCTTGGCATTAAAACAATCGAAGACGAAATTCAAACCTACGCGAGAAAGCATAGAAGTCGACTAGAAAGTCACGTAAATATTACAGTCCTCCAACTTTTGGAAGAAAGAAATTTACTGCGCCGTCTACAAAGAACCAAACCTTTAGACCTAGCGCGATAAGTAACCGCGTCTAAACTGCGGAGCTGGCAGGAACTTCTAATGGGAAGGTACCTGCAAAACGTCATTATTTCGCGGAAACGAAAACTACTTGATAAGTCGAATACTTAGTTGTAGTAAAAATAAAAACAAGTCTGTTTTGAAGGGAGGTTTTTTAGTGGGTAAGAATCCCACACTACTATGAGCACGCGCTGTCGATCCTCATAGTGTCTTGTTGAAGATTTTCACCTACCCTCGGAAAAAAAAAAAAAAAAAAAAATCTAAAGATACTCAACTCGATCCCTAAAAGAGACATGTTTTGTACTATACCGGATATTATGGTCAGGCAACATTGCTTCGGAAGGTTATTCGAGGTAAAAATATTGGACCGCGGAAATTGGTCCAATGGTGTTCCAACACTGCACCCCAGAAGTCTCATCTGGTTCACCGACGGATCGAAAATGGATTCTGGACTTGGAACTGGGGTCTTTGGACCCAACACAAAAATTTCGGTACCTATGGGTACGACTCCCACTGTGTTTCAGGCTGAAATTCATGCCATTGCGATCTGCGCCAGACACAATCTCCGTAAGGGAATCAAGGGCGCTAGGATTCATATATTTTCAGATAGCCAGGCAGCACTTAGGGCATTATCGTCTAACCTAATGGAATCCATAACTGTAAAATGCTGCTACGATGCATTACAAGACCTTGCCAAACACAACAGAGTAATGCTCGGTTGGGTCCCTGGACACCAGGGGATTGTGGACAACGAATCTGCAGATGAGCTTGCTAGGGCCGACTCAGAATCTACGTTTATAGGTCCCGAACCTTATAGTAGCGTCAACTGGATAACAGCTACAGCGTTGATTAACGAATGGGAGAACGAACTTCGTCTAGGTCACTGGACTAATGGGCCAGGTTTAAGACAATCCAAACGTTTAATCAAGCCTTACTCCTATAAGGAAATCCTTAACCTAGATAGGAAAAGCATTAGGAATCTAGTGAGCTTTCTAACTGGCCATTACGGCCTAAGATACCACCTTAACAAGTTGAACCTGTGCCAAGAGAAGGACTGTCGGTTGTGCCTAGAGGAGGATGAAACATCCGACCACATTCTTTGTGAATGCCCGGCACTACACTGGTTAAGGAAACGTATTTTTCACAAGGAGATACTCACTTCAGTGGAACTGAAATGCTCCACTACTAAAGACATACTCACTTTAATAAGGGAGGTAGTACGTCTGTTAAGTTAACTTCAACCCTCCGATACAATAGATCTTTCAGGTCGCAGTGTCGTTGCCACGCGGGCATGTGTTGTACAATAGGAAAAAAAAAAAAAAAAAAAAAAATGGGAATGTCGTGCAAGTTTGGTAGAGTTGTACAAAACCTATACAGAAATACACAGGCAACAGTTTGGAATGGTGAGCAAGTGTCGGAATGGTTTGAAACTAAAGAGACAAGGATGCATGCTGAGCCCCAGCTTATTTTCGCTTTTTACTAAATACCTAATCGACTTAATTCCTGGAGGTATCGAGTAAGCTGCACAGTTAATCAAGGGCTTGCTTTTACGGATGACGTTGCTCTGCTGGCGTACACACCTGAATCCTTGCAATCGTTTACACAGATATTGCTCAATATGGAATCTGATAGTGAATCTTAATAAGTCCAAAGTAGTCCTTTTTAAAAACGCCAGAGAAGAAAATTGCTCTAATGAAAAGTGGTTCCAGAGTGTAGAAGTTGTCAAAGAATGTAAATATCTTGGTGTATATTTCACGCAAAGCCTAGGTATTGAAAGACATTTAAAGGGGAAACTTGTAAGGCTAAAGGAGCAATCAGTTCAACGTGGAAGAGGTATTTTGTTAGTAAAAATATTGCCCACAGCTAAAAATATGTATCAAGTTTTCAAGGCAGTCCCGGAAGTCATTTTGTTTGATGCGGCGCAAGTGTGGGGCTACAAACAGTACGAAATGATTGATAAGTTGTTAAGATATTTCATTAAGCAAATCTTTCGCTTTCCTTCAAGTAAACAAAATTAGATGAAAATGTTGGAAACTGGCCTTTCTCCACTCTTCATACCAATACTTAAATTACAAATAAAAAACATCTTAAAAGTCCTTAATATGGATAATAATCGGCTCCCTAAAAAGGTGGCGCTGGAAGCAATATATAATCGAACTAGCTGGTATGCTGAGTTTATGGAATTAGACTGCGGTTGTGGAAATGGCCCTAAAGGTGGCCCTAAAGCAATATATAATCGAACCAGCTTGTATGCTGAGTTGATGGAATTAGCCTGCGGTTGTGGATATAAACTTGATTTAAACAGCGAGGATTACAGCAATTCCAGAACTATGCTTTTATAGCAACTGTGGATACTCAATGTAGGGAGCGCTTTCTACAGCAGGCATCCAATTAATTGCACAGGACAATTTACAACATACCATGTCACGATCTACATCACACAAACTGCTTTAGGGATGAGCATAATATGTAGACGTAATATCGCTATAAGATCGCGATATAGCTGCTCCCATTAAACTACATTCCGCATAGGGATGCTTTCATTATAAAGGACAAACACAAAAAAAACACAGCTCCGACTAAGGGTGCTGTCAGTAGAGGCACTCCGCAAGGTGGTGTTCTATCTCCTCTCCTTGGGAATTTGGTGGTTAATGAACTATTGACAATACTGGAGGGTGATTGATGCACGGTGATTGCTTATGCAGATGATGTTGCTATAGCAGTCTCAGCAAAGCAACTTAATACTCTAAAAGAACTACTACAAAACGCTTTAAACAAGTTAACCAGATGGGCGGCTCGGTGTGGGTTAAGTGTAAATCCACATAAAACTGAACTGGTACTCTTCTCAAGGAAATATAAAATTCCGTTCATCGATCCTCCCTCTCTTAATGGTATCAGCTTAACTCGCTGATAAACCGAAATATTTGGGTCTTATCCTGGATAGGAAACTAAGCTGGAAACCTAACATTCAAGAAAGAGTCATGAAAGCTACAGTAGCACTTTTCTCTTGCAAAGCTATGGGAAATAAATGGGGTTTATAGCCTCGAATAACTTACTGGCTATACATCTGGGTCATTAGACCGATACTCACATACGGGGTGATTGTTTGGTGGACAGCCTTAGAAAAAGCTATAAATCGCGTCTATCTAAGCAAAGTCCAGCGTATAGCTTGTCTGTGCATAAGCGGAGCACTACGTACGACTCCCTCTGCGGCACTAGATATTATGCTTCATCTGTTACCCCTTGATATATTTAGCAAGCAAATGGTAACGAATGCAGCCGTTCGCCTTAAAGCTACCCAACAGTCAAGCGTAGTCAACAAAAGCAAGCGTAGCTTTTTACTCTTGCGGAAAGGCTTTCAGCAATACGTGGGGCTTCAAACCGGCTGTAGTGTACTAGATATACACGGCGGTTGTTAGACCCATTCTCACATATGGTTCACTAGTATGGTGGACGGCACTTGAGAAGCAATACCTGCTTTCAAACCTCACCAAAATCCAGAGGGCGGCGTGCATCGGAGTCATGGGATCAATAAGAACAACACCAACAGCGGCAATGGAAACCATGCTTAGTTTCATTCCGCTTGACATATGGTATACTGCAGCAGTCTGGCGGCTAAAACCGCTTTAAGACTGAGAGAAGGCCGGTTGTGGTCATCAAGCCTTAGAACAAACTAGCAATAGAACAAACTGGGAGGGCTTTAGAAATGATTGCGAAACAAATATCGCCTTAAATGTATCACTTAGAAAACCTTGTGAACTAGAGGACGAAATTGATCGTTTCGTCGAAGCAATTCAAAGAGCGGCGTGGAGAAACACTCCTTCTAGAAGCTATAAGATCAGCCGCAACGAAAAGTATCCCAGAGAAATCATTGAACTGGTGAGGGAGAAACGAAAAGCACGAAAGAAGTGGCAAATCACTCGTGCACCGCAGCATAAAGCGGTCCTTAAACGACTATGCAATCGGCTTAAAGATAGTATTCGCGAATTTAAAAGCAAAAAGATAGCGACCTACCTTGAAAATCTCTCCGGTGAAAGAGAATCAAATTATTCGCTTTGGAAAGCGCTAAGAGGCATCCGGAAACCTCAAATGCAAGCACCACCAATTCGGAAAATCGATGGAAACTGGGCCAAGAGCGACAAAGAAAAAGCAGAACTTTTTGCTTTGCACTTAGAAAAAACGTTTAAGCCATTCGACGGCCCTTCGTTAACGCCCGACTCCCCAGTCACGACATCTGACAACTTTAAATTAAAAAAAGTTGCATTGATTGAACTGAGGGAAGTGATAAAAAATGTAAAGACAAAAAAAGCTCCGGGTTACGACTTGATAACGGCGCAGGTAGTCAAGGAATTGCCGAATATAGCTATTATCAAACTGCTCTATTTGATCAACACTTCGTTCAGATTGCTCTATGTTCCGAGGCAATGGAAAGTCGCCGAGATTATAATGGTCCCGAAACTAGGCAAACCGCTAAATGAGAAGAAATCATATCGGCCTATTTCCCTATTGCCGGTTATCTCAAAAATATTCGAAAAACTTCTTTCCAAACGTCTACAGCCCGTAATCGACGAAAGACGTCTCATTCCTGACCATCAGTTTGGATTTAGAATTAAACATTCTACAATTGACCAAGTCCACAAAATAACTGACGTGATTGAGAAAGCTCTGGAAGAAAAAAAGATTTGTTGTGGTGTATTTCTTGACGTCTCACAAGCTTTCGATAAGGTTTGGCACGAAGGCTTGGAATATAAATTGCAACGACTACTGCCACGGCAACTCTTTTTAATCTTGCGATCGTACCTCACCGAGAGACTCTTTCGTGTTAAGCACGGAAACGATTACTCTGACTTCAAGGAGATTGCAGCCGGAGTCCCGCAAGGAAGTGTCCTTGGCCCACTTCTATATGTACTCTACACGCGTGACATCCCGCAAGAAAGAAACTGTGTCGTCGCCACGTTTGCGGACGATACGGCGATATTGACAACGGGCGATACCATTGAAGCAGCAACCGGAAAGCTTCAACATGCTATTAATAAAGTCCACGCTTGGACGAATTCTTGGCGTATTATGCTGAACGAAAGCAAATCTACTCACGTCAACTTTACGTACAAAAAAGTGGATAGATTGCCTGTATATCTAAACTCGGCTCAAATACCGTACGCAAACGAAGCAAAATATCTAGGAATGACTCTAGATGTCAAGCTCAAATGGAAATCGCACGTGAAAAAGAAATGCGACGAACTTCAAAACAAATACCGACAAATGTACTCGGAAAACATTCGAAGTTGAGCCTACATAACAAACTGTTTATCTATAAGCAAGTGCTAAAGCCAGTGTGGACGTATGGTATACAACTATGGGATTGTACCAAGAAAAGCAATAGAAACATCATACAAACTTTTGAAAATAAAGTTCTTAGAACGATCGTTAACGCACCGTGGTATGTACGTAACGAAGATATTCATCGGGATCTGGGAATTCCCAGCGTCGTCGAAGAGATAACAAAATTTGCGCGTAAACACAAAGATCGTGTTCACGGCCATTGTAACCGTACTATCACTCAACTACTTGACGCGAACAATTCAATTCGTCGTCTTCAAAGGACAAAACCTTTTGACCTCGCATCATAGCATATGAAGGTCGTGAAAAAGGCAGGAACTTTCATTGGAATTTAACCTGTCTAAAAATCTACATTTATTTTTAATCACATACGATCATCTTTTTCTAGAATAACGATTCTCGTAAGCGAAAATAAAACTACTGGATAAGCACTGGCTTAATTGTAGTATTAATTTTGAAGAGAGGTGTTTTTTTAGTGAGTAAAAATCTCACACTACCATAACCACGCGCGGTCGGGCCTTATGGTGTCTTTGGGAGATTTTTCACCTGCTCTCGGCAAAAAAAAAAAAAAAAATCAAGCCTTTACGGCCATGCCTCCATTCTGTCCCGATGGGGGATCACCAGCGGATTGACGGGAACTGATCACATGAACCCGATGCTAGCATTCGAAAGGAGATTCACTACAAGAATTCCCGATAGAATACTGGAAGAATCGAAGAACCATGAAGAAAAAGGAGTTGGCTTTCTATACTGACGGTTCTAAGATAGACGTTGGCACGGGAGCCGGAGTTTATTGTGAGGCCCTAGGAATAAACCGCTCCTTTAGAATAAACGACGACTGCTGCGTCTTCCAGGCCGAGGTCGCATCCATTATACAGGCTGCTGAAATTATACGCGAGAGTAATATCGTTGGTAAAACGATCACTGTCTATATAGACAGCCAGGCAGCCGTTAAGGCTCTGGACTCTGCCGTAGTTAGGTTGAGGCTCGTGAGAAGCTTTAAATCACTCTTAAACGAGATATCTTTTTTTTGTTTTATTAAATTCATTATTCTCTTTTACAAAAACTGTGCTAACAAAGGTTTCATAAAGACATGTTTATAAACAATAGAGAATAGATAGTGACATATTTATTCTCCTAATAAAAGCGATAAATAGTGTTAAATGCCACTTTAAAAATAAAATTCATTAATTGTGGGATGACAATATTACAATTCCTTATTACAAAAGGTAACAATAAAAGAAAAATATACATAGTAAAGTGCCTGTGCGATTTTTTTAAATGTTGAATAAACAATTAAACAAGATAAGCGAGTAATACTTCAATCTCATTATTATCGAAATCAAGAAGCCATGATTTAACTTTTTTAATAAATTTCTGATGAGTGCTTATGGATCTTATATCGAAAGGAAGACGATTAAAAAGCTTACAGAATACAACTGGGTAGGCGTTTCTGTAGTGAGTAGTACGAAAAATAGGAATTTCAACAACATAGCGTGTAGTGCTACGTAGATTACGAGTATTATATATTGGGCTCTGCATATAACCTCCCCTCATAAAAAATATCTTAGAAACTCTGAACAAAAAATAAATATCTTATTGGTAGTATTTTTAAAAACCTAAATAACACCATAGAATGGGCCAGACGGTGAGCATTGCTAACTCTTCTTATAGCACACTTCTGCAAGACGACGATTGGCTTTAAACTGGTGATGTAAGCACCCACCCAACAACTTATTCCATATTGTAGTTTGGAGTGGAAAATTCCATGATAGACGGTTTCAAGGGTTCTGCTTGAACAACACTTTTTGAGGCTATAAAAACACAGAACGGAAGAACGTAGGTAATGTTTCAGGAGCGAAATGTGTTCTGTCCAACTCATGTTTTGGTCGAAAGTTATACCGAGATACTTAAATTTCCTAACTACTTCAATCTGGAAACAAGATAACTTGCATGTGGCATTTTCATTAAAATTTTGTCCAGGCGCCCCTGAAGTACAATCACAATTAATTAAATTGATACGCGGGCAATCATAGGAGTGGATTTTTATATCGACGTTTGGTAGTTCAAGCGAGCCCAAGCTGAAAAACATTAGCTTGGTTTTTTTCACTTACAACCAACCTATGTGCCGCAAACCACATCATCAGGAAATGAATGTCATGATTTATATCTCCTATTAAATTCAGAGAGCTCATTGAGCTATATGCGATGCTAAGATCATCTGCAAAAGCCGCGACTCTACCTGCAAAAGGCAAGGCAAACAAGGAGTTAATAAATATAAGGAACAAAATAGGGCCCAGCACAGACCCTCGGGGTACACCTAAGTTAAGTACATGGGGGTTACTTAGAAAATTTCCTATTTTCACTCTTTGTTTGCGGTGCTTTAAATACGACGCAAACCAATTGTAGATAAACCCACGAAAACCTGCACTATACAACTTTTCCAAAAGAATATCATGACTAACCATGTCAAACGCTTTCGTAATATCAACGAAGAGGCCCGCGTACATTTTTTTACCATCTAAAGCTTTGTTAATAAAAGAACAGAAAAATAAAAGAGCATCTTCAGTAGAGTGCCCTTCCCTAAACCCAAACTGATTTGGACTGAAAAATTTTATTTTTTGAAGATGCGCACACACTCGCTTTTTTACAGCTTTTCCAAAGGCTTTTGAAATTGAGGATAACAAGGAAATTGGTCTATAATTATTTGTTTCCTTACGACTTCCCTTTTTAAAAAGTGGTAGCACGTTAGCACATTTCAAGAGATCAGGAAAAACTCCACTAAAGATGCTTAAATTGAACATATGTATGTGCTAAGATGTCAACTAAATTAGGTGCAATATTTTTTCGGGTTATATTACAAAGGTCATCATAACCACAAGATCTCGAGTTATTGAGAGAGTAGATAATACTAAGAATCTCTAACCCATTAATTTCTTCAAAGAAGAAACTGCTACTCGACGTTTTTTCCATCACTTGAGACCTCACACATTGGTTACAAATTGACCTCCAGTTTGGTTGGAAGGGCATTTGCCTAACCGAAGCAAACAAATTATTAAATTCATTGGCTACTGCTGTAGGCTCCACAATTTCAGCCCCTGCGCCACTCAGCACAATGGAGGTGGAATGATAAGAAGGGCTGCTATTAACTATACTATTAATAACTCCCCATTTTTTTTAGGGTTTCCTTGTGCATCAAGGAATTTAGATTAGTAATAGTTGTCGCGACAATTTAAGATTTCTTTTTTTATATTCTTGCTCATTTTCTTGCAACGTTTTTTTAAGTTAGAGTTTAGGGGATGTCTCTGACACAATTTTCTCAGTTTGTTCTCGACTTTTTTTTCACAATACTAGAGTTTATCCAGGGCTTTAATCTTGTTTGATACTTTTTTTTGAGAACAGTGAAACAAGAGTTTCTGACATAGTTTTGGAGAATATTCAGAAACGATTCATAAGCTTTAGAAGCATTATCCTCGGCGAAGACTGCCTCCCAATTCTCGAAACGTAGTTGATTATTTAAGAAGTCATAGTTTATTTTAGTAAAAGTCTCTGAAGAAATCTTATAGGAACGCTTCATGCCCCTAAAATCCTTAAACAAAATGCCAGTCATACAATGGTCAGTTATTTGCAAGTCAAAATTAACACCAACGCAATGATTTAAGGGGATTTTCGCAAAATGGCCAAAAACATGATCGATACACGTACTTGAGATCTAGAGCCAATGCGGTGACCCTCTGCTCGGTACTAGGGCATATGGATATCGAAGGTAACGAAAGGGCTGACGAGCTTGCTAGGAAAGGGTCGGCGCTGCACCTATCGCGGGTCCTCCCCTCTGTAGCAACCCCAATCAGTTCCTTGCGGAAAAAAATAGAGGATGAAGCCACCGGTCGAGCAAAGAGACGCTGGGCTCATCTGGAAACATGCGCAACGGCCAGGGCGCTATGGCCGGCCTACAGCAAGAAGAGATCAACCTCTCTGGTAAGAGTTAGTCGTTATAACGCACGGGTCATTTCTGGCATAATTACCAGACATTGTGCCATTGGCGTTCACGCGGAGCGACTCGGTGTGCTGCATAATGGCTATTGCAGAAGTTGCCGGGACGAAGAAGAAATTAAATCTGTTCGTCACTTGTTGTGTGACTGTCCTGCCCTATCCGTCAGAAGAATGAGGAATCTTGGTAGTTACTTCTTCTCGGAGCTGGAGGACTTGGGTAGTGTTGAGCTAGCGGACCTCCTGAGATTCATATCACTTTCTGGGTGGTTCTAACGGCGGATTTTCTTTACAGCGTTTCCAGGGTTAAATGATTGGGCACAATGGACCCGTACTGTTGGTCTGAGTAAGCAGTGACTCCTTGTCACAAGGCACCCATCTACCTAACCTAACCTACCCAACAGTGGTCAAGGAAAGAATTTGGCCACGCCTCCATTCTGAATAAATTCACAATCTCTCCCGAAAACACGGACTACACCATCCCACGTCTAAACTTTGACAAGAACTTCCTTGTCACCATCCCTTCCAGATCACTCTGGAATGAAGAGGCTTTCATAGAAGACAACTCGATCCACTTCTACACTGAGGGCTCGAAAACGAAAGACGGTGTTTGTGGAGGTGTTTTCTGACAGACTTAATCTTGAGCTCTCCTTCCGTCTACCAGATTATTGTAGCGTGTTCCAGGCGGAACTAATGGCGATTAAGGAGGTCTTATTTTGGCTAAAGAAAAACGTAATATCCGCCAAGGCCATCCGAATCTTTTCAGATAGCCAAGCTGCAATCAAATCCTTGGAATCGATCTCTTTAAATTCAGTAGTGGCCCTAGACTGCCATTTGTCTCTTGCGGAGATGTCTGAGCAGTTTAACATTCACCTCTGTTGGGTGCCGGGGCATAGGGATATTCCGGGGAATTATAAGGCCGACGAACTCGCCAAATTAGGAACAACTGTACCCATCCTTCCAGATATGGATAATTTAGGTATACCAATCGCTACTTGTAAACTTGAATTCAAGCTAGATGCAATCGACAGAACAAATCTTAGGTGGACAAGTGGTACAACATGTCTAGCGACTAAGCAGATTTGGCACAAGTTGGAACTGAAACGCTCTAAGTAATTGATCTCTCTTAATCAATTCCATATTGGCTTTATTATAGGTGTAATTACAGGACTCTGTCTAATAGGCAAGCATGCAACAAGGCTTGGCGAATTTTCAAATGATTTTTGCAGAAGCTGCATGGACGAAGAAGAGGAAGAAACCATTACTCACCTTCTTTGTGCATGTTCAGCTCTCTCCCATAGAAGGAAGCTTCACCTAGGAGCTTTCTACTTTAACGATTTAGGCGATCTGATAGATTTAGATATCAGGAGCCTCCTTCTCTTCATCAGAAGCTCTAATTGGTTTTAACGAGTAGGCTGGGATTACATGATCCTCGTGGTACGACAACGGACCTTTCTTGGTCTATGTGTGTTGGCGTAAGCTGGCAGCCACTTCAACTTAACCTAATCTTAGGGTGCTTACCTGGAAACAATGCATCAATGCAATGCATCCGCCCCGAACAAATCAAATGTTTTTTAAATCATAGCAAACATTCACATAAGCATAAGCGTATATATTTATTACATTATTCATTATAACAATTTAAATATATTTACTATTATAAGATACATAACTATATTTCATATATGGATATATCTTTCATAAAGTTTTTAGTAACATTTCGATTATTTATATATAACAGGACAATTGTATCTATTTGCAGTTTTTTTTAATTAAATTTGCTATTTAGCTAAAACAATTTAATTTTTGTCTAGAAATTTTATCTGAGTCTATACTTTAGAAATAAAATCAAGTAAATTCCGTAAATTGTAGGGTTAAGTGTATTCTAGGAAATGATAAGAGCCGAGTCATCTGTATTTAACTTCAATTTAAAGTGGCAGCTAACTTAAAAATATTTCATCTATCATATCAATTTATTTAAAACATGTTCACAATAGTGAAAATGCGAAAGTGGCTCACAATAGTAAATATTTAGTGAACATTTTATTTCTTTTAAATTAAGTTTTACTTTAGGGGTGGTTTTGGAAAATAATATTTCTAAGAGTGCTTATACAAATTTTTAAATTCGAATAAGAATTTTTTTTGCTTTATATTGAGTACAGATTTATTCTATTTTAAGGCAAACAAATCACATAATGTCCTACATCATATCACATACATAATATAAAGCCTCACTCAGCTCGAATACTGTTTGAGTACGGTCTTGTCACTGGTCCATCTATACATGCTGAAATCTTGTCCGTATTTAATATTTGGACCTTACGTAAGTCCGACCTGAGTAAGGTTCGCTCACCGTCGGGTCACAATATAGTCAAAAGTTTTATGTTTGGACATAAATGTATCTGACCCGTTACATTAATTTGGTCTGAGTGAGGCTTAGTTCACAATAAAAATGATTCTATTTCTATTCTATTCACCCTTGTCAGCAATTTCAGCACTGCATGTCGGATAAGCTTTAAACTCTGGATAGTCGATTTGATCATTGAACAAATAGCATTGCCGCCATTTTGTGTTCTCTGTCGATGTAACTCCAAAATTAGAACAAAGATGGCGCATGGCATTTTCTTCGTCCTTGAACTGATTGGTATTTTTACGACATTCGGAAACAAAAAATATCGCAAAGTATTGAGCACATTTTTTTGAATTCTCGGTGTGAGATATGTTAGCATCAGTTCCCATCTCAAATTCTACTTTTTCAGGATGAAATTGAACTCCATAGAATGGGTAGCTTAAAATAAGAGACGTTAAGTTTTAGCACAAATTCACAATGAAAGTAGACTTACTTTTTATGCTCAATTGTTGAAATAAATTCCAAGCCGTTGTCATCCCGATTTATAGCAGTAACTCGCCATTTATCAGCAATTTCGAACGAGTGGAGGTCCTTAGAACATGTTAGGATTAATAAATTAAGTTTAAGTTATAGTTAGCAGTCTGTATGTCTAATGCTTACATCTTTTGTAATACAATATTTATGGTAGTGAAATGCAAACGATTCCTTTTGGAAAAGATCTTCTATGTCATTTGGAAGGTCCTGAAACATTTTTGAGCTCTTAAAATCTGCAAAAAGAAAATTTGTTTTTAGCGCTTTCCGGCAAAACTCGGATATTCTTTTAATATATTTCTGAGTTAAATAAAAAATTCCCGCCGTTAAGTATCATTCAGTGCACTGTCGATCACTCATGATCATGATTTACTACCAGGGACAAGAGACTACTAATCACTCCTGGAAGTGTACCAACCTCAACTGAGTATCAGGAAAAAAGAATTTCCAACCAGTCATAAACGAATATTAACTACGATCGCAAAAAGCTAGATTCCGTAATAAAGCGAAAATACGTTGCCTTAGGGACTCCCCAGAGCTCTTGCCAGAGCTGCCTCCAGGGAATTCAATAATGACTGTACTCTTGCCGGTTTAGTTTCAACGCTATTGAACTCTCCTTCTACAATACATAAAGATATTCCAAGAAAGTGAAGTCTTTAGTGAAAGACATTTATCGTGAATACAACTCCTTGCAGGGTCTTGCTTTTCTAATGGATATGTTGTGACTTGGATGGTGACGTACTATCTACTGTATGTTGAATGGAGTGGTTTACAATTTTCTCAAGAGCCTTAAGTATAAATGGATTGTTTGTATTCATCCTGAGAACCTTAGGGAATGTTTGTTCCATTTTACCTACTTGAAGCTTAAAAATCACCCTTACCTCGGCTTAAGTACTCACTGTACGAGTGCGAGTCAAGCCTTTAAGATACAGAACAGGGTCCGTCGAATAGATATCTAGATACAGATAATAATAATAACAAAATATACTTGTACTCTTACCATTTTCCAGCTTCAAAGGCATCGGTTTATTTAATGCGCAACAATCCTGTCGAATTTCTTTTCCACCAGCTGAGTGATAAAGCAACAATTCATATCCCAAGCATGTTCCCCACAAAGGAAAGTAGGTGCCATTATCGTTAATTTCACTAGCTAATCGATAGATAATTTTAGCGCTTTGTACGCAATGGTTCGTGTGTTCAGGCTTCAGAATATGTGCCGAGTTGAAATATACCGCCCCACCAGGTATTAGAATCCTTAAAAAAGTAATACATAGTCGCATGTATTTTTTATTTTTATTTTTTTAATTTATCATGAATGGCACCTTACCCATTAATCTTGGACATGATATCCCTGTAGTACTGCTCATCTTTTCCAATCCTACAAAATTGAAAAAAATAAAATAATAATCATGATATTTACGTATACAATACCATAACATAGCGAGCACATCCAATCTACGACAATTGAAATAATGGACTGACTCGGACCAATATCGATATCAGCCCTGTATGTACTGCCGCCCTAAGCATCAAATTACGACAACACAATCACTAGGAATGCGATTCATACCCAGAGGTGACTTTAATGCTAAGCACACTGACTGGGTATCACGAATAACAAACCGCAAGGGAAAAAAGTTACTGGACGCGATACGACTTAACAATGGTAAGTATCTAAGCATTGGAGAACCCACATACTGGCCAAAAGATACCAAGAAAACTCCTGACCTAATTGACTTTTGTATTATTAAAAGTGTTAATCTTAAAAAAACTTAGAATTAAATAACTTTTCGAACTATCTTCTGACCATTCTCCAATTCAACTAGACTACAGATTGGAAGTTATCCTCGCCCCTAGACAAAATCAACTGCAGTACAAGAGGAAAGGCTGGGATGTCTTTCATGACTTTATGAATTCAAAATTGCAAATTAACGTCCCATTTAAAACTTAAAACGACACCGAAAGAACTACATATAATCCACTTGAATGATGTCAAGCAATGGAAAATAAAAACATCGCAACATTATCTGAAAAACTTGACACCTACAATTGAAACCAATTGCTCATTGTGTAAGGCTTCAAAAAAACTGAGCCACAAAATTGTGCATCACCTTCCTTTAAAAAAGAAAAGGATAATACTTGAGCTACGACTGATAGTGACAAGGCTGATACTTTAGTAACACCGAAGAGGTTTTTGCTAACCAGAATAATGCTGATACTCCACCACCGTTTTTAGATTCATTAACTGACAATACCCAACGCAGAAAAATGTCAATAAACAAAATAGAATATTGTATTAAAAAAATAACTAACCCCGCCCTGGCAGCTGACCTCCTTGTGGTGGGGGGCGGGACATGTGACTAGGATGTGCAGATGGGATAACTGAAACAGTAAGTCGCATCCATACAATCCAGTTACGGCTAACAAAGCGCACACTCCAAGATGACAAGATGACGTAAACGGTCCTAGGATATTGTCAAACCTGGTAAGCCAGAGCATCCTTTGGAGCCACGCCTGAAGGGGTCAGTATGCGAGCGTCTGTACCGTTCGGCAGCCCGGTGGGTATAACCCGAAATAGCTACGAGCTTCCTGTCAATGGTCTCGCGAACCATTACGGGGGTCAAGGGGTGTGTTTGCTATGCACCGATAGGGTTCAAGCCCCAGCGGAGAACAGCAATCATGGGCCACCCAAGTATAAAGGAAAAACGAAATACATCGAAGTTTTTCCAACCACTGCACCAAAGAAAGGTTCCTGCCTGGTAGTACAATGGACCGGAGAAGTCTGAGTGCTCTGGGATTTGGGTTTCCTTTAAAAAAAAAAAAAAACAAAAATACACCGATAGGAGCACAGATGTATTCTCTGAATTTCGACAACGGCACATAGAACGTCTCATCGGTTACAGGGTAGGACCTTGAACTTGTTGAGGAGGCTGCTAAAAGTCGACTAGATGTGGTTGGCGTCCCTTTAACAGAGCAGAGAGGTTCTAAAACTGTGGACCTTTCAGATGGGTGGAAGCTCTTTCTGTCAGGAGTCGCACCCTCAATGTCTGCTGGGGCGGGAGTGGGGATACTCACAAGTCCCAGGTTGATAGACAGAGTATTGAAGTGGATACCTTTAGAGGGAGAGTTGCGATCTTAAAGCTCAAGCTTGAAACATCAACTCTGGCATTGGTGGAGGCGTATGCACTGAACCTTAAGTCAGAGTATGCAGCATTCTTAGATGAAGTTGATGCTGTCCTTGAAAAGGTTGCAGATATGGATTCTTTTGTCGTGATGGGTGATTTCAATGCTCACGTGGGTGTAGATTTTATGACATGGGGGAGTGTGATTGGGAGGAACGGTGACCCTGATCAAAACGCAAACGGAGAGAGGTTGTTGGATTTTTGTTGTGAAAATGGCTTATCCATCATGAACACTATTTTTAAACACATTCACATGTATTTACATGTGATACCATCAGAGTCTTTAGCATAAGTCGCTGATAGATTTCTTTGTGGTACCATCGTGTCTGAAGAGAATGGTTTCTGATGTTCGCTTATTGAGAGGGGCCGAACTGTCAACTGATCATCACTTAGTGCTGTGCAAATTGTATTTTAGCAAGAGAATGCCTCCCCTACCGTAGCGTAAACCAAGGACGGTTACACGCATACAATGGGAGAGGCTACAGGACGATGAGATACGGGAGATATTTGCGCGGCAAATATCTGAAAGGTTTGAACGAATTCCAACTGTTCCATCAAATGTAGAGGAAGAATGGCAACTGTTTTCAACAGTGGTTATTGCCTCTGCGGGAGATGTTTGTGGAGTGAAGCGGCTTGGCGTGGCGGCTGGTGGTGAGAAAAGAACTGCTTGGTTTAAAACGCCCGGAGTTCAAGAAGCCATCAGAGAGAAGAAGAGAGCTTTCAAGGTGTGGATTCACTTGGGGAACTCCGATTCTCGAAATCGGTACACTGAGGCGCGAAGAACCTGCAAATTAGCTGTAAAAACAGCGAAAGAACAGTCTTGGAAGGAGTTTGGCGAAAAATTGGAACATGACCACAGATCTGCAAATAAGATGTTCTGGCAGACCGTCCGCCAACTCAGAGGAAAAAATGTGAATATCGTTGAAGGAGTCAAATCCGAAGACGGTACACATTTCTTTCCACTGAGGAGGACATCTTACGCAGATGGAGCGAACGCTTTTCAGAATTGCTCAATCCCGAACAGGGCACCGAAGATGACAGGCCTATGGTCGAGAGTAGGGCGGAAAGTAGGCAAATCTGCTGGTGTGGATGAAATCTGGCCAGAAATGCTCAAGGCTTTAGGTAAAGAGGGAGTGCAGTGGCTCTCCTGCGTCATGAAAGTGGCGTGAGAATGCGGTGACCTGGTGATTGACAAATGGGGGTGATTGTTCCTCGTTTTAAAAGGGGATAAAAGAGATTGCGCCAACTACAGAGGTATATCTCTTTTAAGTCTCCCTGGAAAAATCTTCGCTAAGGTTCTAAGGTGGGCACCGTGGCGTAAGTGGTTAGTGTGTCGGATCACTACGCATGAGGTTCCAAGTTCGAATCTCAGAAAACACCAAAAAGTTTTTTCACGGTCCCACCTCTTGCGAGCGTCTGACAAACATCCGAGAGTATTGTTGTCACGAAAAAGCTTCTCAAATCGCCGTTGGGATTCGGCATTAAACTGTAGGTCCCTTCCATTCGTGTGAAAAATATAACGCACACAACATGAGTGGTTGTGAGAAGCTAGGCCCTGGCACTTTAAAGAGCTGTTGCGCCAAATATTTGATTTGATTTTTTGAAGGTTCTAGTAACGCGTTCCAGGGCTGTGGTTGAAGACAGTTTGGGGGATGAGCAGTGCGGTTTTCGTCCCGGTAGAAGCACAACCGACCAGTTATTCACTTTCAGAATGGTTCTGGGGAAGGCTTGGGAGTATGCTAAACCTGTCTACACTTGATTTGTGGATTTGGAAAAAAACATATGATAGGGAACCTCAAGGCAAATTCTGGAGTATTCCGCAGGAACATGGGATTGATGGTTCCCTGTTAAGGGCGATTCGGTCTTTATATACAGACTGTAGAAACTGTGTTCGGATAAACGGCGTTAAATCAATACCTTTGAATGTGGGTGTTGGACTTCGCCAAGTGTGCGTTTTGTCAAAGTGGGAGATCTAAGGATTAGTCATCTGCTTTTTGCGGATGATTTGGTCATTCTTGGATCCTCTCAAACCGAATTTCAGCGCGCACTCGAAAGGTTTGTAGCCGTTTGTGATGATGCTGAAATGAAGATCAACTTGAACAAATCGGAAGTAATGGTCGTTTCCAAAAAACCCATTCAGTGCACTCTGCATGTTAGTGGAGTGCCACTGAAGCAGGTAGATAAGTTTAAGTACCTCGGGTTTTATTCACGAGTTGGCAAGAGCAATGCCGAGTTATTCTGTAGAATTGGTCATGCTCGATGAATTTTGAGAGAAATTGCCCAATCTGTTATAAGGAAGGCCTAACTTAGTGTTCAAGCTAAGCTATCGATTTTTAACTCGGTGTATGTTCCAAGTCTCACCTATGGTCATGAAATTTGGGTAGTGACCGAAAGAATAAGATCGCGGATACAAGCTGCCGAAATGAGGTTTCTTCGTGCTGTTGCTGGAATAACTCGTAGGGATCGAGTGCGCAACACCAGAGTACGCGAGGCGCTCAATGCTGAGCAGCTACTTCTCCGAACGGAACGATCTATGCTTTGATGGTTTGGTCACGTATTGCGTATGCCCCCAGACTGGCTTCCAAAACGTGCCATGATTGCCGTGCCATCAGGTAGGCTTAGAAATAGATGGTTGGACCAAGTCAGTAATCTCTCCTGGAGCCATCTACGGATTACTCCTGATGAGTTTTATGTATGTAAATAAGATTAATAATGATAATTAATAATGAGATTTATGTATGTAAATAATTAAGCATAAGAAGTCCCCAGAGTATGAGCAACTGACTGGCACGCTTCTAAACGAAAGTACTTAACAAACACATTTAATGCAATAATGAGCTTCAAATACTTCCCAAAGTATGGAAACTAGCAGTAACAATTGCTATACATAAGCCTGGCAAAGATCCGACGAATGCATCATTCTGCAGACCAATAAGCCTACTTCCACTCTTATCGAAAATCTTTGAAAAACTACTACTGGACGAACTAGAACACACCTTCTATATTAATACGTGAACACGAAACTTATCGTATGTTCTTTTAGTATTTATTATAAAGGGAGAGGTATGACCTCTTAGCACTTTGTTTTCAAAAGTTTGTACAATTTTAATGTTACTTATTTTAGTACAGCCCCAGAGTTGTACACCATATGTCCACACTGTAGTTAGCTCAGTGCCTTTTCCTTGCGATATATCACGAATATATAACAAATATAAAACTGGACCAAGAACGCTTCCTTGCAGCACCCTAGCCATTATTTCCTTAAAATCGAAATATTCGTTTCCACATTAGACGCGGAATAGCCTATTCGTAAGGTAGTTCTTCAAAATATTATATAGGTGCTCTGGCAGAACTTGTCCCAATTTAAACCTTACGCCTTCGTGCCAGACCTTGTCAAAGGCTTGAGAGAAGTCTTGAACAAATTCTTTTTTCTTCAAGAGATTTTTCGATAACATGTGTTATTCTATGCACTTGTTCAACTCTAAAATGCTTACTTCTGAATCTGAATTGATGATCCGGAATGAGATGCCTTTCTTCTATTACCGGCTGTATTCGCATAATCAATATTCTCTCGAATACTTTGGATATAATTGGAAGTGTTATAGAGGAATGCATTTAGACAGTAAACTCGCATGGGAAACTTCACATCTGTACAAAACAAGCAAAATCAATGAAAAAAAAACAAAAAAAAAACAGACATCTATTCTGCCTACTTCGAAAGAACTCGAAACTATCTATAAACAATAAAATTCGACTATACAAAACAATTATAAAACCAATTTGAACTTATGGAATCCAGCTTTGGGGGACATTGAAAAAATCGAACACAGCAATTATCTAAAGACAACAGCTCAATGTTCTACGATCAATATTCAACGCGGAATGGTATATATATAATGATGACATACGTCGTAACCTAATTATCCCTACTATAAACGACCAGATATCCAACATAAGCAAAATAAAACATTCAAGAATATTATCACATAACATACCAACGACGAAATTAACACACTACCAGCATAAAAGATCTCTAGAAGACGATACGCCTTAAAAGGACTCGGCCTACTGATTTAATCAGAGAAGACTAAAAACAAAATATGCCAGAAAAAAATGTACCTATATATACATGTATGTTATATATATGTAACATAAAGCTGTAACAAAAGTAAATGAATCATGTAACGTATGTAATCGGTGTATGTACAAAAAATTGTGTAACTTAAAACAAACTAATTAATACTGTAACTTACGAGTAACTTTAAACAACAAAGGGCGATATGATATTGGTCATAACGTCCTATCAATTAATTATAACTCTATGTAACACAATGTACTAAATGTTGATTTATAGTCAGATGTACAATACTTTGGGGAAATAAAAAAAAAAAAAAAAACGATATTTACGTGACGTAAATAATTAATTTTGTTTTTTAAACAAAATATAATTTTTCTTATTTTTCTCGCCTTTCGTATCTAAAATCACATTAAGGGTTGGTTTTGTGTATGAATGCACATGTGCAGTGCCGTGTGTTGCAGTGAGAATTTTGTTTTTTGTTTTTATTCAAAAGGTAGTGAACTTTAAGTTTTGTCGTCATTATTTAAATCAAAAGAAATATATTTGTTTAGTGGCAACGGCACACTCAAATGCTGTTCTAGAAAGCATCTCAAACACAATAGGTGTGTATCTTTTAGAGGAGAAAACGCTTTTTTGAAATGAATTTCTTACCAAATAGGTATGACGTGAGCTCCTCCAGCTTCTAAGAATTTCACATAGGACGCTGCTATATAGCTTTTCACCATTGGCCCATATTTCAGTAATACTTCACTCACATCTATACAAAGAATTCCTATTATTGGACCTTGAATTTTCATCTCACGCGACTTAGATACTTTTAAAAATAAATCCATAAGTTCGACCGACTATTCGAAGCGAGTGCCTTTGAAAAACTGAATGCGAAAATGAGCTTTCTTTTGTACTAAATAGCAGGTGGCTAGGTGGTGCATTACGTAGCACGTAGCACATACTCATAGAAGTAATTTTTAATTTTGTTTTGATTCATATCAGAAAAAAGGAGCAGAGATTTATCGTAATCAATGTGTGTGCCATTAATGAGTGTGGTTACTGTCACATTATATAGTCATGCTAAGTCAGAAACTTACACAGTTTTTGAAGTAATTTGGATTTTTTTGTATTTATTTTATGATAATGATAATGAATAATGAGAAGTCTTCTTATCTTATTTTATGGCAGGAAACTTTTATTTCTAAGTCTTACTCTTATTTCTTAGTCTTGGAAACATTTTTATTTTTGAATTAGCTTTATATTTCTGTTGATATCTGAGTCAATTCAATTCAATTTATTTATATATATATATTGATATGCGTTGAGACATATTCTGTAATCGTACAGCGAGAAAAATATTCAAATTAAATTTATATAAATTTCTATCTTAATAATATATGTATGTACAATAATCATAATCATTAATTAATAACTAAAAAAAGAAGAAGAAAGAAAGAAAAGAAAAGCAATGGAATGATACGATTACATGGAAAGAGTTGTTTTTATTTTTACAGCAATGAGCTCCATAATCGAATACTAGTTAATTGCGCCTGCCGGTGCGGGCAAAATGACGCATCATCACCTTCATGCCGTGCCTCCTGGTTAGTTACCTAAGGGTGAACTGACGATGAGTGTACCATATGCCAAATCCGTCGATACATTTGTAGGTGAACAATCAGAGCAACGAAAGCACGTCTGGGTGAAATTTAGCATACTTATGGGACTGGACGACACATCTCTTGTTGACCTGAATGGCCAAACTGTATCTCAGATATCTAACAAGAGTCATCAAAAAGAGGAAGGACGGCGGAAGAAATCTCTCGAAGGAATCAACGGCGGAATCCATAGATGGTTTTGGCAGACACCTTACTGGAGCCTCTTAGACATATTCAAAGCTCAGGTCTGTAAGGATTTCCATAATTTCATCTGGGTTATGGTATAGACATGGTGACGGATGAGCCCCAAATGGGACAACCTCAGCGCTTATATCCCCGAATCGGAATACTGATGTCGGTTCTCAAGTTAGCTCTCGCCCAATGGGCTAAAACCAATGGATCTGGCCGTCCAGGTTGCGAGTTGTGCCGTCGGGGTAACTGCTTTACCACGTAAAAAAAGCTGCTTATGAGAGAGACATCAGCCTCGGATAACAACAATAATCCCCTCAATTGGCAAATCGACTAGGAACGTCCACGGACTACGATTAACGGGTATGCACCTAGAATGTACAATCTTTGTACACCCTGAGTGCCGCCCAAAAACTTGAATCAGTCCTCACGGAGTACTGAAATACTGAATACAAGGCAGATATTACTGCGATTCAGGAGATACGGTGGATAGGATCCGGAATGCGAAATCAGAGCAACGTTCTACAATATCAGCCTGATATATGCACACGCCCCTATCGAAGATGCTGAAGACCTGTCAAGGAGGAGTTCTATGACCTCCTGGACGGTGCCTACGCAGCCTGTCCGGAGTATGACCTAAAAATAAAAAAATAAAAAATTAAATTTTACTTCAATGCGAAAATCTGTAAGGAAACTATCTTTGGCGGACTAGCCGGTAAGCACAGCCTCCACGGCACGACAACAGACAACGGTTTTCGACTAATTGATCTTGCAGCAGCTCGTAATACGGTGGTAAGTAGCACTAGATTTGCTAGACTAAGAATCCACACAGCCACCTGGATTTCCTTTGATGATAGGGTAGGTAGGTAGGTAGGAGTGGTTGTGTCAGCAAACCATGCCGACACCTAATTAGCGCAGAAGCGCCGTTTTATTACCACAACTCAAGTGACCTAACGGATGTAAACTACTAGGGGAAAGAAGAAGAAAAAGGGTGTAAGGATTATTCAAATCCACCCCGTTGCATTGAGGAAGTTGAAAATATCCTCAATGCTAATCTCCGCTAGCTCTATAAGGTTGTCGAAAAAGAGTTTACCTAAGGTGCGCTGTCTGGCCTTGCCTAAAGCCGGATACTTGCAGTAGAAGTGTAAGATTGTTTCGATTTCAACAGCAGTATTGCAGCTGCGACAGTGTGCATTAAATGCAATGCCTATTCTGGCCGCATGAACCCCGATGGGCCAGTGGCCAGTACTAACTGCCAGAGTTCTTGCGATATCTGTACGGTTTCTGTTTAGTAGATCTTGCATTCTTTTCAGGGAGTATTTGGGCCACATCTGCCTGGAGATGACACAGTTCCGCACCCCCTGCCATCTGCTATCCGCCTTTAGCAGTGATATATCTGTGAAAGGAATATTTCCCAATATCAGTCATCACTACAGCTGTCACGTTAATAAAGCCAATGATAATTAACACTGCTGTCAAGTACATAACCACTTTTAGCATGTAAGCTATCAGTGGAAACTTTTAGTATATAACAGTAGTCTTGTTTTTCTTAAAATAAAATATTCTGGATTGAGTTAGTGAACGGCGTTTCTTTTTCCCTATTCATTGGAACAATCACAACAAGCAGATAGTGCGCGAAGAAGGACCCCCAACGGGACGTTCACCTCCTTTGCTAGGGAAGTATCAAGGGCAGATCCTTGCCGCGCGAGTTCATCAGCCCGCTCATTCCCCTTAATATTGCTGTGACCCGGAACCCAAAGGAGACAGATCCTTAGCCGGTGACCAAGCGAGGCGAGTTCTTTTTTTGCACTGTTCTACTAGCCTTGAGGATGTAGTGGCAGATACTATAGCCTTGATAGCCAAATACAAATATTTGGCGCAACAGCTCTTTAAAGTGCCAGGGCCTAGCTTCTCGCAACCACTCATGTTGTGTGCGTTATATTTTTCACACGAATGGAAGGGACCTACAGTTTTTAATGCCGAATCCGAACGGCGATTTGAGAAGCTTTTTCGTGACAACAATACTCTCGGATGTTTGTCAGACGCTCGCGAGAGGTGGGACCGTGATAAAACTTTTTGGTGTTTTCTGGGATTCGAACTTGGAACCTCATGCGTAGTGATCCAACACACTAACCACTTACGCTACGGCGCCCACCTTGATAGCCGCCTGGCTGTCAATAAGGATGGCAATGTTATTTAGGGGTGTAGAGGTTTGCTTGAGTATGCGGCATGCCTCACGTACAGCAAAAACTTCCGCCTGGAAGAAACTGCACGAATCAGGAAGCCGGTACGACCTGGAAATATTGAGGGAATCAGAGAATATACCCGCCCCTACCCCGCAGTCCATTTTTAAACCGTCGGTGAAAATTGTTGATTCGAACTCATTTACCAGTACTCCAGTTTCCTATTTCGCTCTGGTTGGAAATTTGACCGTGACGTCATTTCTTAAGTTCACTGTGGGAGTTATATAGTCGGTCAGATTAGCTACCAGATCCTGCGGTAGCAAATTCAGGATACTGCTGTGACCATACGGATTGGTGTACCAGCATCCCGTTTCCCTTAGCCTGACCGCACTACAAGATGATAGCTGCGTAATGTGAAGATCGAGTGGTAAAAGGTGCAGAATAACGTTCAAGGCATCGGTTGGACATGTCCTCATGGCACCCGTTGCGCCTATAGCCGCAGTTCTTTGTACCCTATTGATAAGTTTGATGTTATTAGCCGTGGAAGCGTATAAGTCGGTATTTTGATTTTAGTTCAGTTTTGCTTGGGTTGACACTGAGTCCACATCCAGTGGTCCATGAGCTAATCTTGCCCAAGGCACCTTCCATAATCTCACTGATGACGGATGGAAACATCCCCGATACCAGTATTACCACGTCAACCGCATACGCGACAACCTTAACTCTTTTCTATCTTTCTATCGCTCGCACAACTTCGTGGAGCGCCGTCTCTGTCGATCGCCCTTTAGTGTACGCATGTTGAGATTTGGATAGAAGGGATTTATCTAGGGTATTTCGGATATGTATATCTAAGATGCGTTCCAACGTCTTTAAAAGAAAAGAGGATAAGCTAATGGGTCTGAAATCCTTTGCGGCTCCATGACCCTGCTTCCCAGCTTCGGGATAAACACGACACGAACACGCCTCCAGCTCAGGGGAACGTGGTTTAGGAGAATACAGCTTCTGTAGATCGGAACTAGCCACGGGACCACATGGTCCAGTGTTTTTTGCAGCATAATAGGGAGAATGCCGTCAAGACCGGCCGATTTATAGGGAGAGAAGCTGTTAATAGCCCAGGAGGTGTTAACTGCTGTAATTGTTGTCTTAATGTCATTCCAGGAAGAAGATTGCGCGACCTGAGCTACTAGTGGGAGGGCAATCTCATTACTACATCCTGGAAAGTGTGTTTGCATTAAAAGTTTCAGTGACTCGCTAGAGGAGTCCGTCTAAGTCCCATCCGGCCGTTTAATAAAGGACGGGCTAGAATGCTCCTTGGACAGAATTTTACTCAGCCTAGCAGAGTCTTTTATGATCTTAATGGACTGACAGTAGCCTTTCCAAGCAGGAGACTTGGCACTTTTAATGGATTTCTTTTATTCCTTTAGACAATCCTTATAAGGTTGCCAGAACTTTTGTTTAAAGCAGACATTGAAGATCTCTCTAGTTATCTTCTTCAGATTAGATAGATCTTCGTTCCATCAAGGGGAGAATTTTTTCTTGGTATATTTAATAGGACACGAAACCTTAAAAGCCGCACCGGTCCACAGAAGGTCCTGATTTCGGCGTCTAGTTTCTCGACTGATTCAATTTTCAAGTCGGGTATTCTGTGAAGTTTTGATTTAATGACCTGACCGAACTTCTTCCAGTCAATTCTCTTACTTACTTACTTACTTAGATCCTTTAACCCCTCGGGGGGCTTAGGGCGTCAACCACGCCTGCGCGCCATCGTGTTCAAAGTTCTGTAACGCGTTTGAGCTGCCTCCAACTCATTCCTAAAGAGCTCGATTCCTCCTCAACTGTTCTGCGCCACGTTTGCCTAGGGCGTCCCGCTATTTTGCCTGCCTGGGTGAGCGGATTCCACTGCATGGCGTATTTCGCAATGGAGTTGTCTTCGCGCCGTAGGGTGTGTCCAATCCATTGCCACTTTCTTCTTCGTACAGTAATGCTTATAGGTTCTTGGCCCGTTCTCAGATAAAGTTGTTCGTTAGAGATGCGGTTCGGCCAAAAAATCCTCAAGATGATTCTTAAGCATTTGTTTACAAAGACTTGCAGCTTCCGTGTGTTAATGGTGTCCACCTTCCAAGTACTGCACCCATAAAGCAGCACTGATTCTACGTTGGAGCGGAACAGTCGCAGCTTGGTTCTTAAGCTGATAACATTGCTTCTCCAGATTTTAGATAGCATTCCGAACGCAGCTTTAGCCTTCCCGATTCTGCTGCACACATACAGTTCGGTGCCACCGCGATTAGCCGAGACCACACTTATTAAATAAAGAAAGTTATCAACTTTCTCGACTTCCTGTCCGGTTGAGCGCGGTTGTTAGAAGAAGTGCTCAGGGCTTTTGTTTTGGCTGTGTTTATTTTTAGCCCCACTTTGGTTGCCTCAGCTTCTAGATTTTGGGCCATCAGATGAAGATCCATTATCCGATGTGAAAGTAGACAAACATCGTCAGCGTAATCTAGGTGTTTAAGGAAAGATGTCATAGTCCAACGAATTCCATAGTTGCCTTCCGTCAATGCTGCACGGAGTACATCGCTGATAACCACCAAGAACAATAGTAGTGACAGTATGCACCCTTGACGTACTCCACTTTGGACTTCAAAATCCTCCGACACCTTACCATTGTGCACGACGTGACACTTACCGCCCTCGTATGTAGCCTTGATAATAGCTATAAGTTTTCCTGGGATGCCTCTCCTGCGCAAGGCCAACCAGATAGCATCTCGATTCAATCTGTCGAAAGCTTTCTTGAAGTCGATAAACATTAAATGTAGCGGAGACCTATACTCAACGCATTGCTCGATAATGATCCGTAAGGTGTTTATGTGGTCGATGCAGGAGGATCCAGCGCGAAAGCCTGCCTGTTCGACATCGAGAGTTGAATCTAAATGTTCTTTAATTCGTTCTAGAATTATTTTAGTTATTATTTTAGCAACGGCTGGAAGAACGCATATACCTCTCCAGTTACCGCAATCCATCAAGTTTCCCTTCTTTGGAAGTTTAATGATCATCCCCCTTTTCCACTCCTGTGGAAATTGTTCGCTATCCCAAGCTCTCCGTATTAGGGGATGCAGCAAATCTGCCGACGTATTTGGCGCCACTTGAAATAGCTCGGCAGGGATGCCATCAATACCCACCGCCTTGTTCTTCTTGAGGGTTATTATCTCGGTTTTACTGGGAGGTGCGGTGCGAATTCGGGAATTTGTTGCTTCGAACTGTTCATTCGAATTCGAGATCATACCGCCATCGTCTATGTGATTTAGCACTGTAGCAAAATGTTTTCTCCATCTAGTGAGCTGATCCTCATCCGAAATCAGAAGGTTACCGTCTAGACTCTTCACTGGATGTTGTTTGGAGTTTCGACCACCGATGAGCTCCTTAGTGATGCTATACACAGTCCTACTGTCGCATCTACTCGCTGCTTCTTCAGCCCTTGAGGCCAGTGAGTTGATATATTGACGTTTGTCACGTCTCACACTACGCTGCACTTCTTTCTTCTTCGCACGGTATTGGGCTTCAAGCTCGGTTCTCTCTATTGCTGAGGCCGCTGCAATCCGAGCCTTGATTGCTGTACGCTCATCGATCCGTCTCCAGGTGTCTGTAGAAAGCCATGTGCGGTGGTGTTTCTGCTTTTTACCGACATACGTGCGTGCCCCAGTCGCAAAAGCATTTCTCACAGCACTCCAGTGGTCATCCATGTTCTCTATGTTGCTGATTGCTTCTGCTTCTAAGGCAAGATGGTCCCTGAACTGTTGGCGCACTTGGAGAACCTTGAGCCTGTCGATATTAAACCTGGTGATGTTAAGTAGGTTTGAGCGGTTGCTGTTGACGGATGCAGAACGAAGGCGTAAATGAGCTTCCATAAGATGGTGATCTCGTTCTAGTACGACGTCAGCTCCACGTCTGTTTCGGACGTCCAGGAAACAATTTCTAAAGCGGCGATTGATCGCAATGTGGTCGATCTGGTTGGATGTTCGTTGCCTATCAGTAGAGACCCAACTGATTTTGTGGCAGGTATTATGCTTAAACAGCGTACCTCCGATGACTAGGCGGTTGGTATTGCAGAAGTCCACAAACCGCTCACCATTGTAATTACGGTCTCCCACGCCGTGAACTCCCATCACGTGCTTAAGCATGGTGTTGTCGTTACCCACCTTGGCATTGAAATCTCCCATCACCATTACGATGTCCCCATTAGGCGTTTGGTTGTAGGCGGCGCCTAAGTGGCTATAAAAATCATCCTTTTCGTCCTCAGTCGCGTCTAGAGTCGGAGCATAACACTGTATGATGGTAATTTTTCTAACTCTACTCTGGAACCTAGCCGTCAATATCCGGTCACTATGGGGTTTCCAGGATATGAGGCTACTACGTGCTGCTGGAGTTAGCATGAGTCCTACGCCAGAACTCCGTGCACTTCCAGCTGGTTTACCAGAGTAGAGCATGACAGTGTTTTTGGTTGGGGAGATGAATTCCCCAGCATCGAACCATCTTATCTCGCTCAGCCCTAAGATGTCTATTTTATACCTTGCGAATTCGCGTTCTAATTGGAGGAATCTGGCGTTATAAGGCCCTTCCTTGAGTGAGTCCAGGAGGGTCTTAACGTTCCAGAATCCGATCGTTGTCCGTGTCCGATAGCCAAAGGTCGTCAACAAATGATCAGTCCGTATCCGAGGCGTATGTTTCCGTTTCGGAGCAATAGTTTGTTTTACGGTTGCGGCTCACTGGGCCACAGACCAACCGACACTTATCCTGTTTTTTGGCGCAGGAAGCTCGCCATTAGTCCTCTCCCGTTAGCAATTTCCGAAGAAATCCCCAGATGGCACCACGAGGAGGTGGGAGTAGGGCTTGCTAACAGAGCTGCTAGGTTTTCGGCTGCAGTGGCTCTTTCTCGTTACTTAGCGGACCAACACCTATCGGGAGATGCTGCCCCTACGAGGCCTTTGTTAGTCGTTTGCCATCCAACAGTCAATTCTCTTAGGGTTTCTAAATGGAATGCCTCAACCTCGAGGCACTCCTTTGATGATAGAGCACGTAACCAAATTGACCATGTTAGCAATGCACGGTTCCAACATCTTGGATGTGCGCACTTTCCGAGGGAACAACGTCGACTCTGACCATTTTCTTGTTGCATCTAAATTCAGAGACAGACTGTCCAATGAGAAGAAGCTGCCGCCCAGAAGAAGAAGATTATCATGGACTGGACACCTTAGCATGCCAGAATGGGTCAGAGCCTACAAAGAGAGAGAGAGAGTGGGCCAGAGAGACTCTCCGCAGAGCATTCACTAACCACAAACGCAAGCAACCAGTGGACCGAACAGCACAACGTTATCAAGGAGGTAGCCCAAATGAGGCAAAAATCATAGGCTTTGCCGATGATATTGCAATTGACGTGGTTGCAAAACATCTAGAAGAAATAGAGGATACTGCAAATGAATGTATCCGAAAAGTCAAACGGTGGATGGCAGCAGTCGGGTTAGAGCTCGCCGAACATAAGACAGAGGCAGTATTGGTAAGCAGCCGCAAGAAAAGAGAAGAAATCACCATCAGAGTAGGAGATCATAATACGACTTCAACACCGGTTATCAAATACCTAGGTGTGATGATCGACGCGAGGCTCACTTACAAGGAGCACCTTGAAAGAACGTGTGACAAAGCGGCTCGGGTGAGCGGTGCCTTATCAAGAATAATGATAAATATTGGAGGACCTAGGCAACAAAGTAGACTTCCTCTATCAAGGGTGGTGCAGTCCATCCTTATGTATGCGGCACCCATATGGGCCAAAGCTATGATGAAAAAGACCTACGCAAGAAGGATAAACTCTGTCAACAGACTATGTGCCTTTCGTACGGTGTCAGACGAGGCAGTATGTGTCATCGCGGGAATGCTACCAGCGGATATCTTGGCTATCGAGCTACAAAGGACCTACGACGGCAAAATTCAGGAACCTCAAGCGTCAGTCAAAAATATCAAGTTGGAAGAAAGACAGCGAAGCATTAGAGCATGGCAGGAGCGATGGAACCAGTCCTCAAAGGGAAGATGGACCCATCGACTTATACCGGATATCCAAAAATGGATGGACCGGAAACACGGAGAGGTAGATTTCTATCGTTTTCATATAGAGCACAGAGAACTGAAGGAAAAAATTGGAGAAATACCAACCCCCGAAAACATTGTGCACCATATGATAGCATCGAATGCAATATGGGACGCGATGAAACAAGTTGCAGCGATAATCGTGCAGGAACTTAGGCGGCTGGAAAGAGTCAGAGAGAGCAACCAAGTCCAACCGGCAACACTTTTGGAACAAGGAGCGGAAGACAGCGAAAGAAGAGCATAAATAGCTAACCAGCCCCGCGAAGTAATACCTAACGGTAGTCCCGCGGGGAGAGTGGTTGAAGTGTGCAGGGTGTGGTTTAGTACGTAGGCGTATTCCTGGCATCGATTATTCAGGTTTGCGAATCGTGCATGCCAGTAGCTCGGGCTACTGGTATCTTTAGAAGATTACACACCCTTTGGCGCAACCATAAAAAAAAAAAAAAAAAAAAAAAAAAAAAGCCTTGACCACCCTTGGCTACCAGCCACCACCAAAAAGGAGCCCTTGGTATGATGATGCATGATGATGCACATAAGAAAGCGCTGCAGCGCAAGACAAGGGCAGCGAGAGAGGAGTACCGGGTCAAATGAAGGAAAGAGAAGAAAATGCTGCCTACAAAAACGGGTCACATAACATCCCAGCTCAAGGACACCGAAGAGTCTTGCGAGCGCAACAACTTCCGGAATTTTTATTGAAAAGCCAAGCAGCTGGCAGCTGTTTTAAACTGGGAACACAGGCTCTTCGTACCAGCGAAAGCAACTTAGTCACCGAAACGCAGGAAATTATTGATGTGTTTAGCCAACACTTCTAGTAGTTGCTTAAAGGGCAGCAAACAGAGAGAGTGAAAGGGCAAGAAGAGAACCGACTTCCAGTCGATCTTCTTCTTCCTTTTTTCAGCGAGGTTGTGATTCGAAAATAAGGGATCACAACCCTCCCACTTTACCGCATTTCTACTGATCCGCCTGTGGGGTTCGCCTATTTGACCTCAGAAAATATCGGCAGGCCCGCCGATTTTGGATCACTCGGTTACTGAGGCCAATGAAATGCCGATGTCGTCGCATTTGTCTGATCCAGGCGTTTATAGGCCTGCCTTTCCTACATCGCGATGTCTTTGGAACGTGCATTGATATTGCCTTTTTAACGGGGTTCAAATGATCTCTTCTTTGAACGTGGCAATACCTGAGCCGGTCGCGCTCTATTTTTTGTACGATGGTTTCCTTGATGTGAAAGCTTCCACGGATCTTCGAACTTCTTATTCGATCAAGCTTTGTCACTTCTGCTATCATGCGAAGCATCTTCATCTCAGCTGCCGTTAATTTAAGATGAAGATGCTTCGCATGACAGCAGGAGTGACAAAGCTTGATCGAATAAGAAGTTCGAAGATCCGGCTTCCAGTCAATGATAAACCAATACCACCACCCAAAATTGGAGAAGTTAGCACAGCCATCAGAAAACTGAAAAATAACAAAGCCACATGCTCTGATGGCCTTCCAGCTGATATTTTAAAATACCGAGATGATGCCTTGATATAGCGCATGCACCAAGTCATCAGCCAAGTCGGGATGGAGGAAAGCATGTCCGACGAGTGGAGTATCAGCTCAATCTTCAAAAAGGCGAGCCTATGTTTTGTAAGAACTATCGAGGCATATCCCAGCTATATTTTGCATATAAGATCCTATCCAACGTTGTGTGTGAACGTCTAAAACCTTTCTGCAAGACACTAATCGGCATGTACCAGTGCGGCCTGCCCGGCAAATGGACAATAGACCAAATTTTCACACTAAAGCAAATCATGGAAAGTCCAACGAATATCAAGTCGAGACTCACCACCTTTTCATCGACTTTCAGGCCGCTTATGACAGCATTCATCGTCTTGAACTCTACCAACCGACGGCCCAAATCGGAGTTCCGTCAAAACTTATCCAGATGTGTTACGTAACGCCGGAAAACACGCGATGGTCTGTGCAACTTGGAAACAGCTCTTCCGAACTCTTCCAAATCCGCATTCCGGCAATGAGATGCGCTGTCATGTGATTTATTCAATATTATGCTGGAGCAGATAGTGCGAAGGCAAGTGTAAACACGGATGGCACTATCTTTCACAAATCTATCTAACTGCTGAGATACGCTGGCGATATTGACATCATCGGGAGATCTCGGTAGGCCATGGCAGAAGCATTTACGACAATTCAAGAACAAGCGAACGAGTAGATCTTGAAGTAAATGAGGACAAGACTAAGTACATGTTAACAAACAAGAAATTATCTGCTCACAACCGTAGACAGAACGTCAGTGTTGATGACTACAACTTCGAGGTAGTTAAGGCACATTCCCAGGTCTGGTGTACTCAGAGGACAACTTATTCTTCCATTTTAGCCCAATAGGGCTATTGGGGAGAAGACGAGATTGCTTGGTTAAGCTCTTATTTAGATGGCAGCTAGTGTCACCTTGGGTCGATTCGACTCCCATGTCGCTTATTCGAAGGACCCAGCAGCCGATTTCACAAAATTATCTATCTCGATGCAGCTCGCAAATCGTGTGATGATTGGCGAAGGGGCAGCATTTTTGGTGTTGTGTAATGTTATATTTGTGCTGTTGTAACATTGATGAGTTGTTGTTTTTGTGTCGCGGTTTTTGGCGCGGAAGATTTTACTTGAGAGAAACGGCTTGCAGTTGATCGAACGGTAGAGATGGTTGAAGATAGAGCTATATCCGGTACTCCAACGAGCGGCGATTTCCTTTTCTTTCTCTCCGTAATATCGAGTTACTGCCGAAGAGCGAGTACTCGTATGTCAGCATT
Source organism: Brachypalpus laphriformis (assembly GCA_945910035.1). NCBI lineage: Eukaryota > Metazoa > Arthropoda > Insecta > Diptera > Syrphidae > Brachypalpus > Brachypalpus laphriformis. The sequence continues at coordinate 47,044,103 of OX246756.1, forward strand.
TTGGTCGGCTAAATTTGCATTCGTGTTCGTATCAAGTGTATCGACACGAGCGATTAAGGCGGAGACAGCACCATCGATTGCATCAAATTAACGATTTGTTTCTTAAGATCGCTGCGAATATTTGGAAGTTTCTCCTCTAGGTTACGCTGCAGTAGCCCAGGTTGTTCGGCTAAGTGTTTTTTTGAATACCTGCAGTGTAAGGAGTGAGGCGGGATCAGCATTGTAGCAGTTTTGTAGGTGTACGAATAGGTTTATTCGGAGTTGATGAGTTCTGGTTTTTGGAACGGAGCACTAGTGATGTTGGTGCCATAGATGAAGAGAAATTCGGTATGCTGGCAGCACCTGACTTTCGTCAGGAAAATATTCGGCTATTACTGACTTTAGCTGAACCAGAAATAGAAGACGCTTATTCGTGACTAGAACACTTTACAAACACTGTCGGCAATACCTGTAAGTTTCTCGAAGAAGTATTCGGCAGGAATCTGCTTTCTTGCTGAGGATAGTAGCGGGCAACTACATCGTAGGTGATATGGTGATTCCTCCTCCTCTTCATTTATGCAGCTGTGAAAAAAGTCATTGGCCAGAATCCTTAGTCCCACAGCGTGCGTAAGGTACATTGGCATTCTAGTATCCTGACTTCCTATTTTGACTGGTTATACGTATCATAAGCACGCCACTTCTCATTAGACTGTTGCAGTGTAAATGTAGAGATTTTTTGTCTTATGATTTATATTGGTATATGGATGCCTCTTCCGCAGTCTATAGCTCTCGTTCGTCTGCCTTGCATTTAAGAGTTCTACGTAATGATAAAAGTTTTTCTTTATAGCAAGGTGGTCCGTAAATTGTATTCCTAGGATTAGTTTGCATTTTCACCTAGGGGTCAGTCATCATGGTTTTGAAATTTTTTGTCCTAAAAACTTTATATGTAAAAAAAAAGTTTAAGTGGCTGTGACAGGCTGATAGATGGACAAACTTAGGCTTCATATGAAGCATTAGAAGAAATGATCTAGACCAAACTATGCTTATTCATCTACCGAAGTCGATGTAAGAATATGGTTGCTACACCGCAAAATGGGAAAAACATTTTTCCATCCGCTTGTACTTACTCACTTACTTAACGGGCTCTCGACTCCCCGTACAGGGACGGGTTAAGAATATCACTGCAGCACCCCCCAACAAAAAGCGCTTGTCATAAGAGTCCATTAAGAGGAGAAATCAGATCTAGGCAATATAAAACCCAAGTGAGCCCAGCGACATATACACTACCTTAAAAACTCTGCCACAAGTGTGCATGCGAGTCCTTGTTGTCCGGGTTGACACGACTGGAGATCAACGGTGTCATAGAAGAAAGATCAAACAAAAGAAAAACAGGAGCATGCATTTGTCAAACAACAAACACCATCGCAATAATATTGCAAAACTGTATCATTATGGTAATACTTGCGAAAGGAAAGGCACTACCACTGCTGCGCATGGTACTGATCCTGGACGGAGCAGAAATGTTCGGGTTATAGCTATACGGATTCCGGGAAGTAATGAACCAGTTTGGATGAAATTTGAGGGTCGCGAGTTGGAACGTTGGAAACACGAGCGGTCGAAGTTACGAGGTGGAAGAGATGATGAATAGAAGGCGGGTGGATATCTTGTGTGTCCAAGAGACGAAATGGAAAAACACCGGAATTCGGGCGCGTTTCTTGGACGCTAGGACAAAAGATTACAAAATGTTCTACTACGGAACGGAAAAGGCTAGTAACGGAATCGGTATCATCCTTACGGCAGAGCTACTTGGTAACCTCTTGAGCATTTCGAAATCCAGCGACCGTTTGATGTCTCTCAAATTAGTAATACAAGGAGAGGTGTGGAATATTGTCAGTGCATATGCTCCCCAAATTGGGTGCGATATGAGGGATAAAGCTGCATTTTGGCTAGATTTCCACAATATCCTTAAGAACATCCCAAGGAGGAGTTTCTGTTTGTTGGAGAGAGAAAGATCTGAATGGACATGTCGGGAAGTAGAACGAAGACTATACGGCACCAGGAATCTTTCTGGTGAAGATATCCTAAGCATATGCAAATCACACGGTCTTATCGTGTTAAATACCACGTTCATCAAACAAAGCCGACGCCTCATCAATTTCTGCAGTGGTGGAGATGAAACCCAGAGAAAGATTGCAAAGTGATCCTGGAAGAGCCGATCGCTCGGCAACACCGTCTCCTGTTAATCGAAATTTTTATGAAAACATAAATAAGTGATAAATGAGAAGAAAGCGGCTTTTAAAGCTTGGTCAAAGTGCCCCTCTAATAATAGTGACGAAAAAGATCGCCTCGAAATGGAATATAGATGTTGCAAAAAAAAGCGACAAGAAGTGCGCCCAGCTTCAAGCAGAGAGTACGGAGGGCCTGTATCGGGAGTTGGAGAAAATATCTTCCCCGGTTGCTGATGCAAACCAAACTATCCAGGAGCTGCGAAGACACAATATGAACAAGAGCGCAACCATCTTCAAAATAGCCGCCCAAAGAAGGAGGAATGCTCAGGAGATTCGTTTTCCAAAGTTCGTTAACAATGCCCATGGCCAGTTTCTTGTAGATGACGACAAAATTCTGCAGAGGTGGCGGAAGTATTGTAAAGAACTTTTGAATGAACAGTTTCCCCGGCTATACTTTCCAATTCCCATCCCTAACTGTGAAGAATACTCAAAAAAAAAAAACCAAAAGCGGTTGGGCCAGACGCGAGTGAGTTCTGGAAAAAGATGGGAGACATCGGGTTCAGATGGCTCAGAATTCTCATCTCAAAATTTGTGAGAGGTGACCCAATGCCGAATCAATGGAGCGAAAGTTACCTTCTACCTGTATACAAAGGGAAGGGTGATACGCGAAACTGTGATAACTACCGTTCGATCAAGCTGATGTCACACACCACGAAGATCGTTGAGCGGGTATTAGGTGGCCGACTGCGAAAAATAATACGGCTATCTGATGATCAGTGCGGGTTTGTCTAGGGTAAATCAACCACAGATGCAATCCAAAGTATAAGGATCATAATGGAGAAACATCGTGATTCCTTAAGGGATTTGCATATTGTATTGCTTGTCTTTGAAAAGACATTCGACCCACAACCACGTGATCTGATATGGGTGGCGCTAAGACATCAAGGGGTTCCAGAAACCTATGTACAAATTATTATGGGCATGTACGAAGGAGCAAAGACAAGAGTAAGATGCCCCGCTGGAGTACCCAAAGAGTTCCCAATCAAAGTCGGGGTACACCAGGGAAGCGTTTTAAGTCCTTTGCTCTTTATTACAGTCCTTGACTATCCGCTTGAAGGTAAAGTGATGGACCCCAAGGTACATCAGTTATTCTTTGCTGACGATGGAGCCGTCATAGGTGAGGATCCTACATCCCTGCAATGAGCACTTGATGTGTGGGTGGACGTTCTGGAGGGAAATGGGTATCGTATTAGTTCAAAAAAGTCAGAGTACTTGTGCTGCCCGTTCTCTGATCCACTCAGGCCTATTCCAGATATTTATTTGAATGGAACAGTGCTTCCCAAGTGCGAGAATTTCAAATGTCTGGAATCTATGATGATGACATCAATCATCGCGTAAGCGTAGGGTGGATGAAGTGACGAGAAAACTCCGCTATCTTCTGTGACACAAAAATTTCCCCTAAGTTGAAAGGAAGGCTCTACTCCGCAGTTGTGCATCCAGGGCTCACATATGGTTCACAATGTTGGACGTTGTACAAAAAGTATGTGAGTAAATTAACGGCAGCTGAGATGAAGATGCTTCGCATGACAGCAGGAGTGACAAAGCTTCTTCGAATAGGAAGTTCGAAGATCCGTGGAAGCCTTCACGTCAAGGAAACCAAATACAAATACAAATACAAATATTTGGCGCAACAGCTCTTTAAAGCGCCAGGGCCTAGCTTCTCGCAACCACTCATGTTGTGTGCGTTATATTTTTCACACGAATGGAAGGGACCTACAGTTTAATGCCGAATCCGAACGGCGATTTGAGAAGCTTTTTCATGACAACAATACTCTCGGATGTTTGTCAGACGCTCGCGAGAGGTGGGACCGTGAAAAAACTTTTTGGTATTTTCTGGGATTCGAACTTGGAACCTCATGCGTAGTGATCCGACACACTAACCACTTACGCCACGGCGCCCACGCGTCAAGGAAACCATCTTATGAAAAATAGAGCGTGAATGGCTCAGTTCTTATTGCCACGTTCAAAGAGAAGATCATTTGAATCCTGTTAAAAAAGCAATATCATGGACGTTCCAAGGGCATCGCGTTGTAGGAAATGCAGGTCTATAAACGCCTGGATCACACAAATGCGACCACATCGGCATTGCATTGGCCTCAGTAACCGAGTGATCCAAAATCGGGAGGCCGGCCAATATTTTCTAAGGTCAAATAGGCGAACCCCACAGGCGGCTCAGTAGAAATGCAGTGAATTGGGAGGGTTGTGATCTTTCAAACTTGTTTTCATTGATGCTTTGAGAACTTTCTCTTAATACCAGTCCGTGCAAGCTAAGGTCTGTTCCCTATTTGGAGCTATTTAGTCATATCATGGCATCAGTCATACTGAACTGAATTGCGTGTCCACACAAATATTAATTGTTTTTATTTGTTTTGATTGAATTCAGTTAATTTTAGAGCCACGTCATAGGCGTGTGTACCTTACACGGATTTATATGAATTCAAACGACGGTATCTGTACTTTTAGTGAGTAGAGACAGACACTCAGTTCACTTTCTTTCCAATATGTCCTAGTTTCGTTCTCGTTCACAACAAAGGTTTCTTTTTGATGGAACGTGCTTTGCTAATGCGGTTCGTTCTCTCTATATATGTATTCAGTGTGATTCAGTGATTGTTGTGGGGTGCACATCCCATTGAATACTTTCAAAGACTAATGAATTGTCAAGTTTTTACCGAAAAAATGAAAGAACTTCTACATCGAAAATATCGTGTGGTGATTGCAAGCGTTTTTTTCATGCATCGTTAATATATTGGGTCGTTGCATAGCTATTTCAAAAATTAACAAACTTTATTCCAAAAAATAATCTCCATTTACATCTGTGGTATTTTTCCAACGTTTCATTAAAGCAAATATGCCTCTTCAGAAAAAGTCCTTATCCTTTTGGGCCAAGAAGTCCTCAAAGTCATGTTTTATGGCATCTGGGGTTATGACCCATCTATTTTGGACGTGATGGCCCAAACTTCGGAAAAGGTGGTAATGCTAATCGGTCGGGGATAAGTCTGGTGAGTAAGGCGGATGAGGCAAAACTTTATAACCCAACAACTGCCAGCTTCAGGAACGCTGACTGTGCTGTTTGCATGGTCTTGGGACCATTTACCAGTGACGGTTGTTTTTGGCGCAATTCGTTGTCCATTATATCGATTTCTCTACAGTACAGGACTCGGCCGTGATTATTTTTCCGCGTTTAAGAAACGAATAATGGACAACTCCCTCACTCGTCCACCATACTGTCACGATTGCCTTTTTCGCGTCTACCCATTCTCCCGATCTTTTTCGATTATCGTATAGGATCCTTTTCTCGTTGCAGGTGACAACGCGATGCAAGAAAGGATCCACACGATGTCTTTTGGTCAAAGATATTGCAACCTCCAAACGTCCATAGCATATTCGTTGGTGTTACGACGTGAGGCACTCATCTCTCTAGTTTGTTTAACATCCCGCTGGCTCAAAGGTGACGACTTATGGTTGCAGTTGAGACTTTAAACCTTGCATAAAGGCTAAGAACAGTACTTACTTACTTAGGTGGCGCTACAGTTCGGGGTGAACCTGGGCCTCAACCAACAAGCCTCTCCATTTAGCTCGGTCTTTAGCTAATTGCCTCCAGTTGCGCACTCCAAGTTGGTCGAGGTCCCCTTGAACTTGTGCGCGCCACCTACGGCAATGATTCCCTCTACTGCGTCGTCCCTCGGGGTTAGATTCGAAGACTTTGCAGGCCGGAGCGTTGGTGTCCATTCGCTCTACATGTCCTAGCCATTTCAGACGTCCAATACGCAGTTTTTTGACTAGGTCGATGTCGCTGTACAGCTCGTATAGTTCGTGATTGAATCTTCTCCTCCAAAACCCGTTAACGCAAACGGGACCGAAAAGCTTACGAAGAATTTTTCTCTCGAAGCGACCAAGGATATCTTCATCCTCTTTTAATAAAGTCCATGTTTCAGCGCCGTAAAGCAGGACTGGGATGATCAAGGTCTTACGAGTATATCTAGTCTCCTTAGTTGTTCGAGATAGGGCTTTACTGTAGAATTGTCTTATAAGCCTAAAAAAACAGCGATTGGCAAGAGTTATTCTTCGCTTGATTTCTCCGCTCATGTTGTTTTTCGAGTTTATAGCAGAGCCAAGGTAGACAAAGTCCCTTACTACCTCGAAGTTATAGCTGCCCACGGTGACGTTTTGTCCAATTCGTCGGTGTTGGTTTTCCCTTCTAATTGACAGCATATACTTGGTTTTGCCCTCGTTTACCGCTAAACCCATTTTGGCCGCTTCCGCCTCAATGCTTGCAAAAGCACCGGTGACAGCCCGCTGAGATCTTCCGATAATGTCTATATCGTCGGCGTATGCAAGCAGTTGTACAGACTTGTAATAGATTGTGCCTCCGGTGTTGGCTTGTGAGTTTCGCACAATCCGTTCAAGTACAATATTGAAGAAGTCACATGACAGCGCGTCACCTTGTCTAAAGCCTTTTTTGACATCAAAGGTCTCGGTGAGGTCATTACCGACCTTGATGGAGCAGCGAGCGTTCTCCATCGTCAGCCTGCACAGACGGACAAGTTTGGCAGGGATGTCAAAACTAGACATGGCTCTATAAAGCTCTTCTCTATAGATGCTGTCATAGGCGGCCTTGAAATCGATAAGGAGGTGGTGAGTATCGATTTGGAATTCTTGGGTTTTCTCCAGGATCTGCCGAAGTGTGAAGATTTGATCGATGGTGGACTTTCCTGGCCTGAAACCGCACTGATAGGGTCCAATCAGGCTGTTGATAAAAGGTTTCAGGCGTTCGCACAATATCGCAGAAAAGATCTTGTATGCGATGATGGGGAGACTGATGCCTCTATAATTGGCGCAGTTGAGGGGGTCTCTTTTCTTGTGGATCGGGCAAACGATGCTGAGGTTCCATTCATCAGGCATACACTCGTCTGACCAAATATTAGAAATGAGTTGGTGTATGCACTCTACCAATTCATCCCCAGCTGCCTTGAAAAGTTCGGCTGGTAAGCCGTCAGGTCCAGCAGCCTTGTTGGATTTTAGCTTGGATATTGCTGTCCTCACTTCGTTTTGGTCAGGTGGACGGAAATTTAGATTATCATCGTCTATGTTGAATGGTTCATTTTGCCTGACAGTGGGATGTTGGTCTTCGTCGCCGTTATACAGTCTGCAGAAGTAGTTTTTCCATATTCTCAGCACCGACTATGATTCTACTACGAGGTTTCCATTTTCATCTCTACAGGTTTCTGTACGGGTATTGCTCCTCTGACACGTTCTTTTTACCTTTTGTAAAACTTCCGTACATTGTTCCTGGAGTATAGACTCTCGATATTCTCAAACGCGCGCTTCTCATGCTCTTTCTTCTTCTTTTGGAGAAGCCGATGTTCTTCCCGTCTCTTTTGCTCATAGAGCTCACGAGCAGCTCTCGTCTTCCTTTGCTGCGCCGCTTTGTATGCCTCTTGTTTTGCTGCATGCTCTCGCCGGCATTCTTCGTCAAACCAGGGGTTTCGCTGTGGTGGGCGAGCGAGACCCAGTACATCAGTCGCGGCGTTTCTGATGGCATGTAGGCAGCGTTGCCACTGGTCTTCGGCACTTGATGCTGGCGGCATAGGGGTGATTGAGAGATTTCGGGATACGCGTTCAGCGAAGTGTCTGACGTTCTCTTGCGATTGTAGCTTTTCGACGTTAAATTTTCTCTCAATGATTCTTCTTTGTTGATTGGGATACCCGCATTCGTACCTTGGCTACAACAAGGTAATGATCCGAGTCTAAGTTTACCGCTCGGAAAGTCCGGACATCCAGAATACTGGAGGCATGCCTTGCGCCGATCGCAATATGATAAGTTTGGTTGATCGTTACATGATCATTGGACCGCCATGTCTGCTTATGAATATCGAGATAAGGAAACCATGTGCTTGCTATGGTGACATTTCGCTCCACAGCAAAATCAATTAGCCTTAGTCCGTTATCAGACATGGTGTCGTGTAGGCTATGCTTACCGACTGCTCTACCAAAGACGTCCTCCTCTCATATTTTGGCGATAAATCGCCCAATACGATTTTAACGTCGTATTTAGGACATTGCTCGTATGTTTTGTCGAGGAGCTCGTAGAAACACTCTTTGGTGGCAGGGTCCTTTTCTTCTGTGGGGGCATGAACACATATTAAGCTTATGTTAGCGAATTTAGCCTTGATCCGGATAGTCATAATACGCTCGCTTACGTGTCGGAAGCTTAAGACTTCTTGCCTAAGTCTGCCGCGTATGACAAATGCGCATCCGAATAAGCGTTGCCTGTTACCTCTGTGGCAATCACCGTAGTAGATGTCACAGTTTTTCATCCTCTTTTTGCCCGGCCCATCCCATCGCATTTCCTGGATGGCGATAATATCTGCTTTATAGCAGTCTAGGGCCTCTGCTAGTTGTTCGGCTGCACGCGGTCTGTAAAGGGACAGAACATTCCACGTACAGATCCGAAGGTCGTTGTCCTTATTTCGTTTGCTGGGGTCGTCATTAGTTGGGTCATCCTTATCCGAGGCTTTTGGTTGTTTCGGAACCATGCGTTTTTTACGTGGTAGGGAAGTTACCCCGACGGCACAACCCCCAACCTGTAGGGCCAGTTCCTTAATTATTCCCCTAGGACGAGGGGGCGGGTACACCGACGCCAGTAGTCCACTACGGGAGTATGAGCGCTGCCGTTGGCCCATTAAGGGCTCCTCCGCCACCATCTCTATTCCAATGTCCTGACTAACATTGGAAATTCCTTACCGACCTGTGATCCGAATACGTCGAAGCAGCTCGCGCAAGGTATTCACTAAGTTCAACCTACCTGGAACTATAGACGCCACCGTTGACTCCGTCTAGGGAATTCGTCCGCTGCCGCCTGGAACAGGAAGAAGTGCTCTAGTGAGAAAAGCACTCTTCCCCCCTCTCTCATCTGCTGCCACCAAGAATCCGCCAGAAGGGGTTGGTTACCCATTTCTTGAATTAAGGTACTAGGCACCCGGCTGTCACCGCGTGGAGGTTGAGAGTAGGAGTTGGTAGGCCTCAGCTGAGTGAAAACGCTTGTGTTTTCATATGATCGCATGCACTACAGTTTGAACAGCCAAAACAAAAACAGTCGTAACCGGATTTTCTTCAACAGCTGCTACAAATTCTTCACTATCAATAACCTCATCTGGTCTACCTCTTGGCATATTTTTGAGCGAAAAATAAGGTTAAATGAAATAAGCGCCGCAGACTGTAGTGTCACTTAAGCCTAGCCACAAGATGCTTGGCCAAAGGGAAGAGCCCTGTCAAAACATCAATATGGTGTCTACAGTCTTTTCTGCTGAGAGGTAGCAAGGATTCTGCTGGTTTCTTTCAGAGGTCCGGGATGCGTTTGTGCCTGTGAGAAACCCAATCGTCAATAGACGCACTGACCAAGAATGCAAGAAGACCCAATGCGGGTTCAGACGTGAAAATTGAGCTTATATCCATTCCTGGGTCAGACTCCAGCCGAAGCTAGTCCTGAACACAAGGAATGTCGACTTTAAATTTGCACAACAGTCGACGATCTGAAGTCATTGCATCAAGTAGCATATCGAGTCGTAGGAGTCGTAAGATAAGTGTCGAGGTTATCAAAACTTTAGAGCGGATTATAACAAAACCTAACTAGACGATATGTGGCTTGTTCTGATAGTATTACCCATGATATAAGTATCAAGAGGAAGTAAGTTTAGCTGTGCTTCTAGAGCAGAGCCAGGCGTTCGTTAGACTTGTAAAGGGTTTGTTTCCTGGTGTATTCTGATTCCGTAAAAGGCGTTGAAAATATGAAATGGCTTTTGTTTCTGTGCAGGCATTCATCACAACTACGACAACTTTACGGGCGGGATATTCAACAGCCGATATTTTAAGTGGGTAGGTATATTCGGCTTTTAAGTCTCGCGACGCACAGTTTCCACAGAAATTTTTCAAATAGCAAGCAATCCCAGACACCTGTCAATATATAAAAACGTAATCCAACTCTACGATCAGAGTTAGCATCATAAAACCCTTTCTGTTCGTTTGGGACAATAAAGACTCTTGTATGACTGCACACTTCAATATGGTAATGTGTTCCGTTACACTCATCCGAAGTATAACTTTCAACACCAGCTCATCCTACTCCTCATAAAGATGTCATATCACCCACTTAATCTCGAATATATTCCCACAAAGGAGAGAACCGCCATTAATTCCCATCTACCACTGACATTCATTCTTTCATTAACCATCGTCTTTTCATGACTCCATCTCCTTTTGATTTTATACTTATCGTTAAAATTAATTTTAAGTGCCCGCTTGCTACCACGTGTAGCGTAGAGGATCCTAAAAATATCACGCACCCACCGGAGCGGCACACCTCAACGAAAATCTCGAAGGGACTTTATTTTTGGAAACCAGGAACCTCCCCAAAGGTACACCCGGTCGGGCTATTCATTGTGTAAGCATAAAATTGTCATTTGATAATATTAATTGCCAAACACAAGGACCTACGGGCGGATGGGCCTGTAAAACTTGTTCGGAAACTGACAAGTTTCATCGCAAAGGAAGGACCCGCAAGCATAAATGAGGCCAAGTAAGAGAGAATCACCATCTCCATCATCACGATAACGACAACGGCAATGGTGATGATAGTAAGTGAGACGAGTGTCGAATTTTCCTTCCAAAAATATCCTTAAGGAATCAAGGCAGCTTTTATGTCGACACCACCACCCCTACAACCCCCAACTGGCTTTCTGATTAATGCTTTCTTCGGCCTCCTACCCAGTCAGATTGTGAGTGGAAAATTCCCAAAGACGGTCGAATGGATGGATGGATGGTTTTTCGTTGTTGTTGTTGTTGCCATCCATGCTCCTTATCCTTTTTCGGTGTATTTAACATTTTATAAGATGTGAATGATATGCAGAATGGAAGAATACAAGAATAATAATTGTACCAGCCGACTCTAATGAGAAATAGAGAGAGAAAGAACGAATAATAAGATATCAAACTGTGTGTTCAATGGGAGAGAAGTGGAAGGATAATAGCGTGCAGCGTGGAGAAAAAAAGTGAATTATTAATGCATTGAAATAAAATCTTTACGATAGAGGGACTCGAAATGTATAGACAAACGATGGCTCTTCTACGACGTTTCCTCTGTTTATAAACAAAAAGCGACTCGGTTCATCGTTCCATGAACTGAATGGGTAATGGGATGACAGTTGGTTGGATGAAAGCATAGAATGTCAGGAACCAGTTGATCCCTGTATGCGGGATGGGTGCTTTGCATATTCCCCGACGGAATACATCACAGGGATGATGAGCTGGATGAATTTTCTACTGATGTGATTTAGTCTCAAGAATTCGTGTGTGTGTGGTGGTAAGATTCCCTTGGTCTTATCCTGCAGGGAGTTTTGGGAACATGCTGTCTATGGATGGAATTTCGTTTGAATAGGAAATTTTACAAACAAAAGGATTGGATGTTGTTTTAATTGATTGTTTAGAGAGAATGTGTGCTGGTTCCCATGAGTACTGGGACATATTATTCTGGTTTAAATTGGCTTATACCACTATTGGCTTTCTAATTATAAGTTAATATGGGTACCATTGTTTACAGTGTTGTTGATTGTCCAATGTCTTGGTGTTTTGATAATGTGAGATTGAATAGAGTAATAACCTTTTAAGATAATCAAACTAAGGATCCATCAAGAATTGTAAATTAAATATATACAGGTATGTATTATTCAGCCACAGGTATCTGTGATAGTCTGGCTTTAAGGATGTTCGGAAAACGAAGCAATTGAAGGGGTGCTGGCTAAAACACGCACACAGCTTGTTGGCTAGGGGGTGGAATCTTTTGGTCTATCGTCGAATTACCAAATATATTGTATGCCAATTTGTATTGTCTCTATTCGTGTATGTTAATAGAGTACATACAAGGGTTACATGAGTAGTGAAGGTCATTATGCTTCCATGCTTTACTCCGATCATCGGTACCAGATGCATTAATGCCACAAATGCTTGTCGCTTTTCAGTCTGCAGAGTGTTCCTTCCATATGCTAAGCACCGACTGCGATTCTACTACTATATTGCCATTTTCGTCCCTGCAGGCTTCTGTTCTGGCTTTGGAACCCTGGCATGCTCTGTTTACATTTTGGTAGAATTTTTGAACATCATTCCTGCAATAAAGTTTCTCAATCCACTCGATCGAGCGCTTCTCATGCTCCTTTGTCTTCTTTCTAGAAGTCTGCTGGCGGCATAGAACTTACATTGAGATTAAAAGAGATTCTATCGGCAAAGGCTCTAGCGGTCTCTTGTGATTGTAGCCGTCCATATCAAACTTCTTCACAGTATTTCATTGATTTCGCTCTATTCTGGGTATCCGCATCCATACCTTGGCTACCATTAGGTAGTGATCCGAGTTCACGTTGGCTCCTCGGAAAGTCCGGACAGCCAGAATACTGGAAGAGTGCCTTGCGTCGATCGCAATGTGATCGACATAGTCAGTTCTTTCTTTTATACCCCTACGACGCGGGGCCGGGACACCGATGCCAATATTCCACTACGGGAGTATGGACCTCCGCCACGATCTCCACTCTACTCCAATGTCCTGACTAGCCTTGGAAATTCCTTACCGATGTGTGATCCGAATATGTCGAAGCAGCTCGCGCAGGTGTTCACTAAGTTCAACGTAACTGGAACTGTAGCCGCCACCGTTCACTCTATCTAGGGGATTCGTCCGCTGCGTCTGGAAAAGAAAGTGCTCTAGTGAGAGGGCCCGCTGGATAGCTATCTGATAGTGAACTAACGATGAGCGTATGCTGAGTCTGACGATATATGTGTAGCTGAACACTCGGACCTGCGTAAGCACATCTGGGTGAACTTCAGCGCGCATATGTTTAACCGGACGAGACATCTCTTGTTGACCTGATTGGCTGAAATATGCGTCTCAGAAGTCTAGCAAGAGGTCCTCAGAAGGAGGACGTGCGGAGGATGAATTCTCCCGATGGAATCAACGGTGACGTCTACAGACTAGCGGATACCTTACCGGAGCTACTTCGACATATTTAAAGCTGAGGTCTGTAAGGATTTTCAATACTACGTCAGGGTATTGAAAAAGAGTTGGTGGCGGATGAACTCTTAATGGGCCAACGGCAGCGCTCATATCCCCGAAGTGGGTTACTGACATCGGTGTATCCGGCCCCTCGTCCTAGGGGTTGCGATCTGGTCCTCCAGGTTGGGGGTTGTGCCGTTGGGTTAACTTCCCTACTACGTAAAAAACATTTGGTTACGAAGCAACCAACAGCCTCGGATACGGATGAATTTACTGTTGACGACCCAAGCAAACGTAAAAAGGACAACGATCTTCGTGTCTGCACGTGGAATGTTAGGTCCCTCTACAAACCACGTGCACCCGAACAACTTGCGGATGCCCTAGAGTGTCTCAAAGCAGACATTACCGCCATCCAAGAAGTGCGATGGGATGGGCCGGGCAAAAGGAGTATGAAAAACTGCGACATCTACTACGGCGATTGCTACAGACAAAAAGGACAGCGTCTATTCGGGTGCGGATTTGTCATTGGAGGCCGACTTAGGCAAGAAGTCTTGAGTTTCCGGCATGTGAACGAGCGCCTCATGACTATCCGTATCAAGGCTAAATTTGCCAACATTAGCCTAATATGCGTTCACGCCCCTCATGAGGAGAAGGACGACGCGACAAAGGATAACTTCTACCAGCTCTTGGACAAGACGTATGAGCAATGCCCTAGCAACGACGTTAAAATTATCCTAGGTGATTTCAACGCAAAGCTAGGAAGAGAGGACGTCTTTAGTAGCGTGGTTGGAAAGCACAGCCTGCACGACATCACTTCCCACAACGGACTCAGGCTAATCGACTTTGTGGTGGGGCGAAACTTTGTCGTAGCTAGTACGCGGTTCCCACGTCTCGACATTCACAAAGGAACATGGTTCTCCTTTGATCGAAAAACCGTCAACCAAATCGATCACATTGCGATCGACGCAAGGCACTCTTCCAGTATTCTGGGTGTCCGGGCCGAGGGGCCAACGTGGACTCGGATCACTACCTAGTTATAGCCAAGGTACGGATGCGGATATCCACAACGGAGCGGAATCAATGAAATACTGTGAGGAAATTTGACGTCGAAAAGCTACAATCGCAAGAGACCGCCTGAGCCTTTGCCGATTGAGTTTCTCTTAATCTTAATCTAAGTCCTATGCCGCCAGCAGCAAATGCGGAAGACCAGTGGCAGCGTTGCCAACAAGCCATCAGAGATGCCGCCTCTGATGTACTGGGTTTCTCTCGGTCACCACAACGAAACCCCTGGTTTGATGAGGAATGTCGGCAAGCACATGCAGCTAAACAAGAGGCGTACAAAGCGGCGCTGCATAGAAGGACTAGAGCTGCTTACGAGCTCTACGTGCGCAGGCGAAAAGAGGAACATCGACTTCTCAGAAAGAAGAAAAAAGAGCATGAGAAGCGCTCGATCGAGGAAATTGAGAGACTTTATTGCAGGAATGATGTTCGAAAATTTTACCAAAAGGTAAAAAGAACATGCCAGGGTTTCAAAGCCAGAACAGAAGCCTGCAGGGACGAAAATGGCAACATAGTAGTGGAATCGCAGTCGGTGCTGAGAATATGGAAGGAACACTTCTGCAGACTGTTAAACGGCGATGATGATCAATATTCCGCTGTCAGGCAGTATGAGCCATTCAACAGTGATGATGGCAGTCAAGATTCCCGTCAACCCGATCAGAATGAAGTGAGGATAGCGATATCTAAACTCAAATCCAACAAAGCTGATGGAGCCGACGGCCTTGCCGCTGAACTTTTCAAAGCAGGAGGAGATGAGTTTGTAAGGAGCATGCATCAGCTCATCTGTAAAATGTGTTCGGACGAAATGGAACCTCAGCATCGTTTGCCCGATCCTGAAGAAAGGAGACTCTTTAAACTGCGCCAATTACAACATCAACATCGCATGTAAGATACTGTCTGCCGTATTATGTGAACGCCTAAAACCGATCAACAACCTGATAGCTCCTTATCAGTGCGGTTTCAGGCCTGGAAAGTCCACCATTGACCAAATATTCAATACGGCAGATCTTGGAAAAAACCCATGAATATAAAATCGATACGCACCACCTCTTCATCGATTTCAAAGTTGCCTATGATAGCGTGTATAGAGACGAGGTATACAGAGCCATGTCTAGTCTTGACAGCCCTGCCAAGCTCATCCATTTGTGCAGAATGACGATGGAGAACTCTCGCTGCTCCATCAAAGTCGGTAAGAACATCACCGAACCATTCGATGTCAGGAAAGGTCTTAGACAAGGTAACGCGCTATCGTGCGATTTTTTTTAACATAGTACTTGAAAGAATTGTACGAAACTCACAAGCCAACACCGGAGGTATAATCTTTTATAAGTCTGTACAACTACTCGCTTATGCCGATGACATTGATATGATCGGAAGAACTCAGCGGGCCGTCAGTGGGGCATTTACGAGTATTGAGATCGAGGCAGCAAAGATGGGTCTAGCGGTCAATGAAAGCAAAACAAAATATATGCTATCTACAAAAAAGGAAACCCAACATCGGCGTCTTGGATAGAACGCCACAATAGACAGATATAATTTTGAGGTAGTAAAGGATTTTGTCTACCTAGGCTCTATGGTGAACTCCGCAAATGACATCAGTAGGGAGATCACACGAAGAATTACTCTTGCCAATCGTTGTTTCTGTGGGCTAAAATGGCAATTGAGTAACAAAGCCCTATCTCGAACTACTAAGGTAACTCTTTACAAGACACTTATCATCCCAGTCCTGCTGTATAGCGCAGAGGCATGGGCTTTGACAAAAGCGGTTGAGGATGCCCTTGGATATTTCGAGAGAAAAGTTCTTCCTGCGATCTTTGGTCCCGCCTGCATAGACGGTGAGTGGAGGAGAAGGTACAATGCCGAACTGTGCGGCCTGTACAAGGACATCGACTTAGCCAGAAGAGTTCACATACAGCGACTAAGATGGCTGGGTCATTTAGAGCGAATGGAGCCCAACGTTCCCGCTAAGAAAGTTTTCGAATCCACCCCGGATGGACGGCGCAGTAGAGGACGACCTCGCGGTAGGTGGCGCAAACAAGTGGAGGGGGACCTCAACCAACTTGGCGTGCGCAACTGGAGGCAGCTGGCTGGAGAGGTTTGTTGGTTGAGGCCCAGGTCCACCCCGGACTGCAGCGCGATCTAAGTAAGTAATTAAGGCTTGCCAGACCAATGTGTCATTTCGGCTGATTTCGCGTACCTCAGCCACTTACATAGTTAAAGAAAAATCTAAAAAAAAGGATAGTTTGGTAGTACGGGAAAGCTTAGTCCTTATCAGTGCAGTTTCAGGCCGGGAAAGTCCACAATTGACCAAATATTCACACTACGGCAGGTCTGGAAAGAAACCTATGAACATGAAACCGATATATATCATCTTTTCATCGATCTAATAGTTGCCTATGATAGCGTGTATACAGAGCCATATCTAGTCTCAGCATCCCTGCTAAACTCGTCCATTTGTGTAGGATGACGATGGAGAACTCTCGCTGTTCGATTAAAATCGGAAAGAACACCACCGAACTGTTAGATGTTAGGAAATTTCTTAAACAAGTTGACGCGCTATCATGCGATCTCTTAAACATAATACTTGAAATAATTGTACGGAACTCAAAAGCCAACGCCGGAGGTATTGTATAATCTTTTACAAGTCTACACAACTACTCGCTTATGTCGATGATATTGACATAATAGGAATAATTCAGCGGGTCGTCAGGGGGCTGCGTTGTGTAAAGCGCATAGAGGCCAGCGTTCCGGCTCGGAAAGTCTTCGAATCCACCCCGGATGGATGGCGCAGTTGAGGACGACCTCGCGGTAGGTGGCGCAAACCAACTTGGCGTGAGCAACTGGAGGCAGCTGGCTCGTAACCAGGCTGGCTGGAGAGGTTTGTTGATTAAGGACCAGGTCCACCCCGGACTGTAGCGTCACCTATATTCCCTCCATCTCTTGAGTTGATCCTCATCCGAAATCAGCAGCTTACCGTCTAAGCCCTTTACTGTGTCTTGTTTGGAGCTCTGACTACCTATAAGCTTTCTAGTGATGCTGTAGATGGCCCTGCTGTCGCATCTGTTTGCCGCTTCTTCAGCCTCTGAGGCAAGTATGTTGATGCACGTGCACTTTTCATGTCTCACACTACGCTGCACTTCATTCTCCTTCACAAGGTACTGGGCTTCAAGTTCGGGTCTCTCTGGTGCTGAGGCCGATGTAATCCGGGCGTTGATTGCAATACACTCATCGATCCGTCTCCAGAAGTTTGCAGATAGCCATGTGCCATGACGTTTCTATTTCTTACCGACGCACGTACATACGTGAACCATTTACAGAAACATTTTTCACAGCATTCCAGTCATCTTCCAAGCTCTCCTGAACTGTGCTACTGATTGGTTCTACTTCTAAGGTCGCCGTATTGTTGGCGCACTTGGGAATCCCGAAGCCTGTCGCTGTTATAGCTGTTTAACCTCAGTAAGTTGGAGCGGTAGCTGTCTGACGGATGCAGTACGAAAGCGTACAAAAGATAGCATAAGATATCTGCTTCTCGCTTGTTTTAGACGTTTAGGATACAATTTCTGAAGTATCGGCTAACCACAATATGGCCAATCTCGGTGGATGTTCGCTATCTGTCAGTTGAGACTCAAATAAGCTTGTGGATGGTTTGAGCTTAAGCAACGTACCTCCAATGACTAGGCATTTGGCATTGCAGTAGTCCACAAAAAGTTCGCCATTGTCATTCCAGTTTCCTAGGCCGTGAGCTCCCATCACATGTTTAAGCGGCTTAAGCGAACGTTTGACAAAAAAAAAAAAATCCGAGAGTATTTGTTGTCACGAAAAAGCTTCTCAAAAACAAAAATGATTCGGATATGGCACAAATTTGTAGATTCCTTCCGCGCGAAAAAAAATATAATACATGCAACACGAGTGGTTGCGAAAAGCAAAGCCCAAGCACTTAATGAGCTGTTGCGCCAAATTTATATATTGTATTATATATAGCTGTAAGGATCTAATAACTTGTAGAGGAGAATGAGTCAAAAGGCAAATTCCAAATCATAGCTACAAACGATTAACAGGAAACTGAAAGGTCGTATGTAAATAAGCTTGTGAACAGCTTTGAAGTAAACGACAGGAAACGACATTCATTAATTGGATAACAAAAATCAAGGAAATGCGAGCAAATAATTAACTTGTCCGAAAATGGGTTAATGTACTTTCAAAAATCTGACAATTCCGTCGAGCCGCTTTGATTGTTTAACCTCATTAAAGTTAATTAAAATACAATCAACAATCCAGTATCAAAAGAGCCCTTATGTCCTTCGAATGAAATTCAAAACAGCAAATTTCCTTAGAATCGGAATACGCTTTGATTTCAATAAGCCTCACAGTTATAACTGTTCCCATTATTCCAATTCTCTAGAAAACCATACCAAGAAATTCATCAAAGTCCTTGTCCCCATCATTCCACTTCTAATTCGATGTTTAGTTAAAGGCAGATATCTACACAATAATCTTAACAAAAATGGAAGCAAAAAAGGACGAAACATCGTACTATTTTCGCCGCTAAACAGGACGGTTAGTCTCGACTCCCGTCTCCCGGATTTCAAATGATCCTAATTGGTAATTCCACAGACATACAGATAAACCTACAAGTGAAATCCTGCCTTATTAGGGAAAATTGCTCCGACAGGACACACAATTATCTGTGACTAATTTTTGTAGTACTGCTACAAGTACTCACATCGAAACTTCTAGAGAATATAACCAATTTTCCCCTCCGTTGGCGGCGCGTTGTCATGCAATCGCTTTCCATATTTTCATGGACTTTTCTGTTTTTTATTTTCTATTTAATTTTTTTTTTTATTATTATAACATCCAGCTGTGATGGAAATTATGGCCACATGCTGTTCGATGGCAAATTTTCGAAATATAATTTCAATGATAATCTGCATAATCTGTTCAGCGGATAATGTTCAAGGTCGCATTGAACAGATGTATGTGTATTTCTACCATCAGAAGGATAACAAATTTGGTGGTCATTGTTGTTGTTGATCTTTCTATGGAAAACATTTTCAATTAAGTAGGTTTTTTATTTAAGCTGTGTTGATTGACAGGCCTTGGCGGGCTATGCAACAATACTGTTGGAGTAAAAATGATTAAATTTCATTTATAAGGATTTTTGAAGTGTTTTTGATAAAAGTGGTATAAGGACTTTTTTGCTCATACTTGAAACAATTGAGAGCCAAAATGGTAACCAGTGTTATTCGAGATGGTTTTTACCAGAGGAGCCTTGTCGTGCTAGTTCGTCGGCTGCACAATTCCCCGGTATGTCACAGTGACCTGGTACCCAGCAAAGGGTGAGGTTGTACTGACCAGCTATCTCGTTAAGAGATATGCGACAGTCTTTCACTGCCTTAGATCTCGTAGTGCTGGATGCGAGGGATTTGATGGCTGCCTGACTGTCGACATAAATAACAATATCAGGTGTTGATAGTGTGCTAGCCGCCAGCCAGTAAGCAGCTTTGCGAACCGCGGTGATTTCGGCTTGAAAAACGCTGCAGTAGTCTGGAAGGTTAAAGGAGAGGTGTATGTCCAGATCTTCCAGGAAGGATGGTCCATTAAAACACGAATTACAATTGATTAATGTCGATGGGTAAGCACCTCTGGAAATAATATCGGCTGGATTAAAATCCGATTCGATACGTCGCCATTGCGAGATTCTAGACTTTTGCTGAATAGTGATAACCCTGTTCGCCACAAAAGTTTGACAGTTACAGGATTCCTCCAAAATCCAATTCAAGACGATTGTGGAGTCAGTCCAGTAGGTGATCCCTTCAAACTTGAAGTCGAAAGTATCCTTTAAACGCTGCACAAGCTGGAACATCATAACTGCCGCACACAATTCCAATCGGTGTAAGCTGATTTTCTTCACTGGTGCTACCTTTGATTTAGCACACAAGAGCTTCACTCTAATATCGCTTTCCCCATCGATAGACCGTATGTATACGCAGGTACCATAAGCGTCTTCGGAGTTGTCAGAGAAGGCATCCAGTTGACAGTTCGCAGAATGGCCAAATAATGTACGTCGATTGATTTGCAATTTTTCAAGTTAATGCAATTTATTCCGGAAATTGATCCAGCGATGATGAAACTCCTGTGTCAACGATTCGTCCCATGTCTCTATACAACAGGACTTATTAAACCAAGGGGATCAAATAGTTGGGCTATGCCGGAGAGAACAGTCCTCTTTTTAATGGTCTTAGGAGACATAGGAGCGATTTCATAATGGAAATTGTCTGCTTCTGCTTCCAAACAATACCCAATATTTTGATTGCCTCGCCATATTTAATTTTAAGAAATTTCTTGCGATCACTATGTGGTATATTGGGGTGGCAATGGTGCAGTGGGTAGTGTGTTTGCTCGTTAACCGATGTGTGCAAGTTCAAGCCCCAGCGGTAAACAGCAATCATGGGCCACCCAAGTATAAAGGAAAAACGATTTACATCGAAGTTTTTCCAACCACTGCACCAAAGAAAGGTTCCTGCCTGGTAGTACAATGGACCGGAGAAGTTGAGTGCTTTGGGATTTGGGTTTCCTTTTTATTAAAAAAAAAAAAAAAAAAAAAAAAAAAAAAAAAAAAAAAAAAAAAAAAAAAAAAATTTGGTATATTCTCTATTAACTCTGGAGAATGAACTCTACTCCTTGAGAATGAATCCGTCTTTACTAAGCATTGCACTTAGCTCTCTCTAAAGCGCCTTTGCTTCCACCACCACCACCACCACCAAAAGCCTCAACCATTATCTATTAATGGTACTTGCATCCGAAAGTCTTTCCGTTCTCAGTATTTGCATTAATAAATCATCTTCGATCTAATGATCATATATTCGAGGTCGTCAAAAATTCTGCTAAATGTCTAGGATTCCTTAAGCGATGCAAACAATTTTTTACCCCGTCCGATCTGTCCTCAATCTATAAGGCGTTCATCTGCCCAAAGCTGAAATATAACGTCCACATCTGGTTTGGTGCACCCAAGACCGTTTTGGTTATTCTAGATAGGGTACAGAACAGCGCGTTAAAACTTATAGGTGATAGAGACATCGTGAACTCCATAGTTTCACTTGAACACGTATATTTCCCTATTGCATCGCGTTTTTTTTTTTTTTACATGCTCCAGCGAAATAGCCAGTTACATTCCTCCCCTTCTAAATTTCACCCGCAATACGCGTCACGCATCGAATGCGGATCAGTTCACCATCAAGCCCAACTTCGAACGTGCTGTCAAATATAGGGATTCGTTTATAAGCCCAGCAACACTTTTGTGGAATTATCTACTAGGTTTCGTATTTCTTCATTAATTTGTTTATATGCAAAAAAAAAAAAAAAAACAAGTTACAAGGGGATCTATGACTGATATCAATACATACATACATACATACATACATACATTTTCAATGGCCCGCTAATCCTTCATGAGGGTCTCCATCCTTCTCTATCCTCCGCCATTGACTCCAATTCATCAGGAGGAATCCCTAGGCGGCTCCAGGAGAGATGTCGGACTTGGTCCAACCATCTATTTCTAGGCCTTCCGCGGAGTCGCCTACCTGATGGCACGGCAACCATGGCGTGTCTTGGAAGCCGGTCTGGGGGCATACGCACTACGTGACCAAACCATCGAAGCATAGATCGTTCCGTTCGGAGAAGTAGCTGCTCAGCATTGAGCGCCTCGCGTACTCTGGTGTTGCGCACTCGATCCCTACGAGTTATTCCAGCAACACCGCGAAGGAACCTCATTTCGGCAGCTTGTATCCGCGATCTTATTCTTTTGGTTACTACTCAAATTTCTTGACCATAGGTAAGAGTTGGAACATGCACCGAGTTAAAAACCGATAGCTTAGCTTGAACACTAAGCTCGGCCTTCCTTATAACAGATTGGCCAAGCTCTCTCAAAATTTATCCAGCCTGACCAATTCTACAGGATAACTCGGCATTGCTCCTCCCATCTCTCGTGAATAAGACCCCGAGGGACTTAAACTTATCCACCTGCTTCAGTGGGACTCTACTAGCATGCAGAGTGCACTGAACGGGTTTTTTTGGATACGACCATTACTTCCGATTTGTTCACGTTGATCTTCATTCCAGCATCATCACAAACGGCTACAAACCTTTCGAGTGCGCGCTGAAGTTCGGTTTGAGAGGACCCAAGGATGACCAAATCATCCGCAGAGAGCAGATGACTAATCCTTAGGTCTCCCACTTTGAAACATTCCCCACCACGGCCGCGCTGTAACATCCAATCCATATATATAAAGAAAAGCAGAGGTGACAAAATGCACCCCAACGCCCACAGTGAAAGGTATTGATTTAACACCGTTTATCCGAACACAGCTTCTGCAGTTTGTATATAAAGACTGAATCGCTCTTAACAGGGAACCATCAATCCCATACTCCTGTAGAACACTCCAGAGCCTCGAGGAACCCTATCATATGCTTTTTTCAAATCCACAAATCAAGTGTAGACAGGCTTAGCATACTCCCAGGCCTTCTCAAGAACCATTCTGAGAGTGAACAATTGGTCCGTTGTACTTCTACCGGGACGAAACCCGCTTCTCTGCCTCCAAACTGTCCTCAACCACAACTCTGGAACGCGTTTCTAGCACCTTAGCGAAGACTTTTCCAGGGAGACTTAAAAGGGATATACCCCTATAGTTGGCGCAATCTCTTTTATCCCCTTTTTTAAAAAGAGGAACTATCACCCCCATTTGCCAATCACTAGGTGTTTCACCGCATTCCCAGGCCACTTTAATGACACGCGAGAGCCATTGCACTCCCTCTTTACCTAAAGCCTTGAGCATATCTGGCTGAATTTCATCCACACCAGCAGATTTGCCAACTTTTAACGATTTGATCGCCAAAGTTACTTCCTCTACCGTTGGACGACTTTTCGCCCTACTCTCGACCATAGGTCTGTCATCTTTAGTGCTCTGTTCAGGATTGAGCAATTCTGAAAAGTGCTCGCTCCATCTGAGTAAGATGTCGTACTCATCAGAAAGAAGTGTACCGTCTTTGGATTTGACTCCTTCAACGATATTCAACTTTTTTCCTCTGAGTCGGTGGACGGTCTGCCAGAACATCTTATTTGCAGATCTGTGGTCACATTCCAATTTCTCGCCAAACTCCTTCCAAGACTGTTCTTTCGCTGTTTTCACAGCTAATTTGCAAGTTCTCCGCGGCTCAGTGTACCGATTTCGAGAATCGGAGTTCCCCAAGTGAATCCACACCCCAAGTGAATCCACACCTTAAAGGCTCTCTTCTTCTCTCTGATGGCTTGTTGAACTCCGGGCGTTTTAAACCAGGCAGTTCTTTTCTCACCACCAGCCGCCACACCAAACCGCTTCACTCTACAAACATCTACCGCAGGGGCAATAGCCACTGTTGAAAACAGTTGCCATTCTTCCTCTACATTTGATATCAGTTAAAAATAAAAATGGCAACAAATCAAGAGCTAATTTAAAGTCTTTAAACCAGATAACTATTTTATATAGGTTTAGTGCTCATTTACCCCTTTTTAAAAAAAATATATTCGTCTATTAATATCTCATATTAATGTGTTGATTTCCACATAATGTGGGAAATATATGTGGGCCTATGCTGATGGCCGCTACTGTGAAGCTTGGTTAAAGCGGCGAATTTAAAAGATACTCAAGTTCAAAGTTTAGCTTTTGAGTTTAACCATTTCTAAAAGTAACTTTATATTTCATGAGACAGACTAAGATTTGCTACCAATCGAACAAGACGTTGTTTTTCGCCCATTTGATGTAAACTTAACTTAAACCTTTCAATAAAGTGAATTACTTGTAAATAAGTGGTCTTTTTATAAGAATCCTACATATATATGTATATATGTATATATTTATAATTTGCGCGCACTCCAAGGGTTATGACTACCTGTAGCATGTTCACACACAGTGCGGGCGTTGGAAAGGATAGATAAAAGGAGAGAGGAAATGATTTGGTGTAGTGGTTTTGAAGCTTAGTTGTTTATGCTTCAGAGAAACTCCGGGCGTTGCGTCCAAATAACTGGAGGGATTTTTGTTATTTTTTGTCTTTGCTTCTGATTTACAGTATTCTTTTCCCGATAACCGATGCCATAGGCAAATCATTATCAACGGAGCGAACAAATTTTTTCAAGCCATATGACCAAGCTACTGCCGGTGTTATGCCTTCGCAGTAGTGTTCACACAAGCGTTCGCAATTGATCGGACTGACTTTTATATATTTTATGAGAAATAAATAAATGCTTGCTGACAAAAGGATTTGAACCATGAACCAATAGCGTGGCAATTGACGACGTTGCCACTACACCATTGCCACCCCTATCTGTATGTATCCCCCCTATCTGTATGTATCCCCCCCTATCTATATGTATCTGTTTTTTTATAGTGATTTTCTTTTCTACTAGAAGTGGATCTAAATTCCTGTGTACGTATTTCCTACATCGACCGTCTCAATATGCATAGGTACTCGTATGTCTAATAGTTGTGAGTTCAAAGCATAGTAGTCTTCTTTTATTGGACTCCTAATTATAATGTTGGGTTGGGGGTCAATGACCAGTTGTCATGACAAGACAAATCCATCTGTTTTCAGAAAAACTATTTTTATTGTGAAATCTTCAAGCCATCAATTATTACATTTTATGGATGATTCCTGGAATTTTTTTTTTCTAAAAATATCCACGGGGAACTTATTGCGTTTTACCTCTTTCTGCGAATATTGATGTCTTTACGAGTAGAAGGTTCCTTTTCCGCTCCTGGAGTACTAGTTTCAGCATTGAATCAGTGATTCTTGTGGCAAGTTCAAGGTTAAAGTGCTCTTCCTACTTCCAGTGAAAGATTATCTAAATAATAAAAATCATCGGAATGGAATAGGATTCAATTGGTTCGTCATCTATAAAAAAAAATGGCATAACTGACTAGAGATATCGCCCACTTGATGTTTTCAACTTGAAATCCCCTGTGGGTTTTTATTCATTTTAAAAGTAAACTTAACTAAAGCTCCTTTACAAAGCCAAAAGCAAACAATTTTATGTAATCAGAAAATTCAAGGCCAATAAGGTAGTTGAACTTCAACAGACGTGATGGGCAAATGGGAGGAGAATTGGGTTGTGAGTAATTTATTTTAGGTAATACCATTAATTGATTAACTCCATTTCTGCCCCTGTTTCACATAACTTATAATACTTGCCGTAAGGCCTTCAAGTCCAACTTCATCAACTGTAAATTTGGTGGTTGTGAAAATACCCCCTCGAAAAACAAATTTTTTTCGAGGCTTTCCTCTGTTACCACCGTAAATGATGTCATGAATTATATTAGTAATAAATTATCATCCCCTTTTCCATTTATCAAATGGCATAAGTCCGACTTCAAGGAACCTCGAGAAAAAAAATCTTATAAGCTGTTTTCTCCAGATACCTAATTCACTCAAATACTTGCAAACGATTTTTAGCCCAACGGAACATTGGTGCATGAATATGTTCCCAGTATTAGAAATGCTCGTCTGAATAGGACACATATGACTGCAGCGTCTACGTCGTATCCAAAAAACGACCAAGCTGTCCATCTTAAAACCACCATCTAGCTGTATCTGCCATATATCTATATCTACACTGAGTTACAAAAAAAGTGCCGCAGTCATACTTTTCATGTGCTATTATCATTTTGGTAATATGCCGCCATGTTTTTGCAGAGCTTTACTTGTTTTAAGTGGTTTACTGGCTTAATGGTATATTTGTGTGGCTGTTTTCCTTGTGATATGTGCATCATATTGAGGAAAACCGCATTGTAATCGTTTTTTCATACTAGACGTTAGATATACCAATTTTGGCTTCCGTGATCCCGTAAGTGTTTTAATGAGTTTATTGTTATGGATTTGTTTTGATTTGATTATTTGTTAGTGATTGTTTTGTACTCTGATCACAAATTAACCAAACATGAAAACTTTGCACTATATTCAATTTATTGTAAACTCTCTCTTGTTATTGTTGAAAACTCACTCATTTTTTTTTATCGTTTTGCCAATGTTAACGCACCATCTGTGCAAATGAAGTTAAATCTTTCTCTTTTGTAATCAGACCACCAAGCTGTAAGCATTAACTCTAAAACTATCTTTGTACCTACTGTGCATATATGTAAATTAAAATCTAATTCAATTTTGATATATTGTTCTTTCCTCATTCGCTAATAATTTTCGCTCCACTTCATCGTCGTATTTATTCGATAAATCCAAAACATTTTCTGGTCCTTCTTAAGCCGAATATTGTGCTAAAATCGAACACTTCCGCAGTAAATGTAAAAAAAAACATTAATTGAAATTCGTGGCAAATTATTACTCGTTGAGAGTACGTGTATTAGGTGCTGACATACTCAAATACATATATATGTACATCCGATATTGTGCGCGCATTGCATTCAATTAATTTCCGACATAAATTAATTGATTAATTTATGAACTACAATTCGCGAATCACGTGAAATAATAGGTATAATACCAGATAGTAGGTCTCATTGCTAGTATACATACTCGTGCATACTCGTGATTTGTACCTTAATTGTGCGTTTATTAGAACACGTGGATCGATCGTGAACATTGTCAAAGCCAAACGGGGTCGCGCAAAGGGTATATTGACTCGGGCTGCAGCGTTTGCAGAGACGGTGGATACAAATACTCCTCTTTCAATGCTGGAAATTCGTTTGGCGAAATTAGAAGTAGCGTGGTCTGATTTTCTTTCCTTTGAAGATGAGTTATACAATTTTATGGGTGATAATGACTTTGTTGACCCAGAACCAGGGTTTGAGGAGTATGAGTCAAAGTATTTCACGGCTCATTCGATTTTAACGAACTTCATTCGTGTCAAAAATCTATCAGAACCGGCAAAGGAAACTACTGCTGAGAAATTAGCGAGTCAACAAGCCTCTTTCGTTGAGAAATTGAACTCTACAAAAGCGTCGTCTTCGGTGAATTTGTCGAAAATCTCCATTCCATCCTTTACGGGCGATTACAAGGACTGGCCGTCATTTAGAGATTTATTTCTGAGTTCGGTTGATTGTGCGTCGCTAAGCTCATCTCAAAAATTATATTTCTTGAAGTCGTTTGTAAGTGGGGATGCCGCGAATCTCATAAAACACATAACGATTTCCGAAGAAAATTATTTGGAAGCTTGGGATAGATTGGAGAAGCGTTATGATTTTTTTTTAGATTTAGATTTAATTTTATTTATGTCGCTTATAAAAATTACAATCTTGTATTTAAGATACAATCAATAAATGCATGGCATTGCCGTCTGCCTGATTGACAATTAAAATTTACAAATTATTAAATACGATTTTTTTTTTATCTTTAAAAATGTTCATTCAATATTCTTTCTCGATAAGCAAGTGCTAATTTACAATATTGGAATAGTTTCTTAACGTTTAATTCATTAAGTAAGTCTATTACTGCTTCTTCCGCTAGAAAATCACTTCCAAGGTTGTTTCTTCTAATCTCTCGGAGAATTGGACATTTGCCAACAAAATGGAGCACGTCTTCTCTTTCGGCTAGATTGCAAATACTGCAGAGTAATGGTAAATCCTCCCTATGTGGGATGTAGTTCAATTTCAAGAGTTCTGCTCTTAGCTTTAGCATCATCGATATCTTCTCTACTTCATAAGCATCTTTAAAATAATTTCTCTCATTTAGGTGATGGTTCAGTTGGCTGTAGATGGATCGATGGACCGAACTCGTAGCTTCTCCTGTATACATAACCACAAATTTAGCATCAACTTTCGCGATGAGATCATAGAGTATCGGCTTCCAGTTCGTAGAGTTATCCACATCTAGATTTATTTCCATACCACAGCTATCTGCTAGATCCAACCATTCCGCATACCAGCTCCGCTTGGTATGTATTGCTCTTAGAGCCGCTATTTTCGGCAGGCGGGAGTTGGGCATGTTCATAACTTTGATTACATAATCTATCTGCAATTTCAGGGTCTTTATGAAGAGTGGGGACAGTCCTGTTTCCAGCATAAGGATGTAATTAGGCGTGTTAGGTGGAAGACGAAATGCACGCTTAATATAGTACCTTAGTAGCTTTTCAACGGTATCGAAATACTTGCACCCCAAGCTTGGGCCGCATAAAATAAAATAGATTCGGAGACTGCCTCAAATATTTTATACTTACTGCTCTGAGCTACGAATTTATTACCAAGACATCTACTCCATGCTGTATTTATGACAGTTTTCGCCTGAGTTAACTTTACCTTAAGATGGTTATCCATACTAAGGTTTTTTGTCAGTAACACCCCCAGGTATTTGTATTCAGTCACCACCTCCACTTCTGCACCATTAAATTTCCATTTTTCGTTCAACCGCATTCTGCCTCCACCCTTCTTGAAAATCATAATTTTCGATTTATCCAAGTTAACTACAAGGCTCCATAGAGAAGCGTTATGATAGGACGCATCTCATCGTTCAATCATTTGTCCAATCATTTTTATCATTACCATCAACAAATTCATCAAATGCGCTATTGCTTCGAAAGATCACTGATGGTGCCGACGAAGTAATAAGAGGTTTAAATGCACTTGGATCGAAAGACCGGGATCCTTGGCTCATATATTTGTTGTTGCAGAAACTCGATCCAGATACGAAGCAGGCTTGGGCCGAAGAAGTTGGATCAAGGGATAATTCCAGCATCAACGATTTGCTGGACTTCCTACAAAATCGCTGCGTTTGCTTAGTATCGTGCCACACCCCAAAGCGTTCTTCTCCGTCTCGAAGCAAGGTTCAAAATGTCGTTCGTTCTCATGTGGTAGAAACCAAACCAAGCTGTCCTAAATGCAAGGGCGATCACAATTTATTCAATTGCGCACAATTTCTCGCTCTCGCTGTTGATGCTCGTCGAGGCTTTGCTAAAGAGCAATCATTGTGCTTCAATTGTCTTCGACAAGGCCACAATTCAAACAGGTGCCAATCTAACTTCCGCTGCAAGACGTGCAACTCACGATATCACTCGCTGGTGCACTCAGATACAACCATTTCTTCGGCAAATCGCGCAAATTCAAATAATGCCATTGCAAACTTAACCGCGTCGTCGTCATCGTCGTCACTATCACGAAACGCAGTTAATTCGGCGGTTATAAACAATCATTCGTGTGAACCCAATCGTCGTTTTCAAACAATCCTTCCCACTGTCATTGCCAGAACACAAGACAAAGATCTTTTCAAAACGTTCGACTGCTTCTTGATACGGGACCCCAAGTTTCGTTCATCACTGAACAAACTGTTCAACGCTTGGGATTAACTCGTAACTACTCTCGGATTCCAGTCTTAGGAGTCGCTTCTACGTCAGCAGGAGTTACTAATGGAGTAGTAACTCTAAGACTAGTCTCTCGTTACAACGCAGAATCTATCGACGTTACTTGCTATGTTCTACCAAAACTAACTTCATTGTTACCGCCGTCTTCAATCGACAGAGTTAATATCAGCAGTCTAATATCCTTTGAATTAGCTGATCCACATTTTTATGAGTCTGGTCCCATTGACATTTTAATCGGTGCTGATAAGGTGTTCAGCATTATTACAGGGCCTTCTAATACTCACATAAATGGTATTCCTCATTTAATTCCCACTATTTTCGGTTCAGTAATAGTTGGGAAGTCTGTGCAGCTTACGCGTGAAATTGATAAAGGAGTAGAAACTTTTTGTACCCAGTTGGATTATTCTCAGGAGTTTGACCTTGAGAAGTTTTGGCGCTTAGAGGAAATTCACAATGAACCCATCCTATCTCTTGATGAACAGCGAGCTGAAGAGCTCTTCGAAAAAACTCACACCAGACTTGGGGACGGTCGCTACATGGTTGAGTTACCATTTAAGAGCGATCGAAGAGTCAACTTTGGGGATTCATTTGGTACTTCATTAAGCCGTCTTCACTCCGTTGAACGAATATTTATATCAAATTCTATTTTGCGAGACCAATATCATAACTTTATGAAGGAATATTTATCGTTAGGCCATATGGAGGAAGTACTCCTGGTGAGATAGCAAAACCGTCCCATAAATGCTGCTATCTTCCTCACCACGCTGTGTTTAAGACCGATAGCAGCACGACAAAGATAAGGGTGGTCTTCGATGGTTCCGCAAAAACGAACAATTCAATGTCATTAAACGACACACTTCTTGTTGGTCCGACCATACAACGTGATATCTTCTCTATTTGCATACGATTTCGCCGTCATTTATACACAATATCTGGTGATATAGAGAAGATGTATAGACAGATCCGGGTTTGTCCTAATCATTCCGATTATCAAAGAATAGTTTGGCGTGAAAATCGTGAGGATCCTGTCAAGCACTACCGACTCCTAACGGTCACCTACGGCACAGCATCCGCACCCTTTCTCGCAGTTCGGACTTTAAAGCAACTCGCAATTGATTCAGCTGAACCATATCCTCTAGCATCTGCAACGGTCTTAAATGACTTTTACGTTGATGACGTTATCACTGGTGCTGATACTATCGAGGACGTTATAGCACTTCAATCTGAATTCGTTAGTCTGTTAAAAACAGGAGGTTTTAACCTACGAAAGTGGACAACTAATTGCTGGCCTCTTTTGCTATCTTTGCCAGAAGACCAGCGAGAGCTTTCACCAGTCGAATTTGAAGAATCCAACTCGGTAAAGGTTCTGGGATTACAATGGTGCCCATCTAGGGATTGCTTTTCGTACAGGGTAAGGTTAAGTCAATCGGTTGGATGCACAAAACGTCGCATACTTTCTGACGCATCTAGAGTGTTCGATCCAATGGGATTTCTTGCTCCAGCAATTATAGCCATCAAGATTTTTCTTCAAGACCTATGGCGGGAAAAACTCAACTGGGACGAAGAAATTCCAAGGGAACTGGCTGATCGGTGGAAGGCAATCCGCGAAGAACTACCACTCGTCGAAGCCATACACATTCCAAGGATATTGTGGGCGGATAGGACAAATTATGAACTACACGCGTTCTGTGATGCATCGTTGGACGCTTATGCCTCGGTGGTGTACTGCAGAAGTATAAACACAGATGGAGCAATACATGTATCGCTTGTATCTGCTAAGAGTAAGGTTGCTCCTATTAAGGTCGTGTCTCTTCCCAGATTAGAACTCTGTGGAGCTCTTCTATTAACTCAACTAGTTAATAAACTTAAAATTTCTTTACAGGAGAAAGAAATCAAAGTTTTCGCTTGGACAGATTCCGCAATAGTTCTGCACTGGCTGTCAGCACCACCAAAGAAATGGTCGGTGTTTGTAGGAAATCGAACGTCTGAAATAATATCATCGATACCATTGAAATTTTGGAATCACGTTCGATCAGCTAACAATCCAGCTGACTCTGCTTCTCGTGGGATTTCACCCTCTCTTTTATTTTCGAATGAGCTATGGTGGAAAGGACCTTCGTGGCTATGGCAGGAGAAGAGTCAGTGGCCTGAATCAGATCCTTGTACTAAGGAGTTTTCAGTAGAGGAGTTGGAGGAAAGGAGCAAACCCAATACACAGATCGAAGGGGCAGAAACAATGGTAACGCATACAGACTTTTCAGACTTTCGCTACCTCACAGGACAGGTAATGAGAATAACGTAGTTAATTCCTTTAATTACTCAGATCAGTTACCATAGGAAAATTAGAAAATTAAAGCTGAAACCAAAAGATGACAACATTTTATAAGTGATCAAGAACTATTTTCTCGATGGATGGCCGAACAAAATTTGCATGTACGTAAGACCATTTTTGTTAGTAAGAATCTTTTAGAAATTGAAGATAAGGTCATTTACGAGTACAATTTATATATATACAAATGGGCCCACGGCAGTAATGGGAGCATTGCTTAGCCTCACACCGCTACACTTTGCAGAACAAAAAGAAGTTATGCTGAGTGCTCTTAGGCTGCCCAAGATTTCGGACCTTAAAATTGGCAACTTAAAAGGTCATCTGAAGATTCTAGAGTACATTCAAAATGACTCTATTCTCAAAATCCCAGATACCATGCTCAAGAAATACCAGTTTTCCAGAAGATTCAATGTGGTTATAGGTTTTTTTTTTTTTTTTTTTTGGTTGGGCCTGGAGGTGCAGGAATCTTCAAAAGATACCAATGGTCCGTACCATTGGTTATGCCCGATTCATATATCTGACAATGCCATCACTGCTAGTCAGTATATGTCTACGGGCTAAACCTCACCCCTCAGAGAGGCACTATGAGAACCGGCTGCGCGTACTCATAGTAGTAGGAAATTCGTTCCTCTCATTATTTCATTTTTGTGATGACTACGACTAAGTTGCCTTAACGAGTAGTTTACGCTTCTGTAGTGTTAATCGCGTTAGGTAGGTAGCTTTCCAGTGAAGGCACCTACTAATACCGTCATTACATGCGGTTTTTCCTTACGGCGCTAGGTCGAAAGGTCTTGTTCTTTGTAGTCGGCGCTCAAGGTTTGTCACGTCCATAGTACGGATTATTTTATTATTGCAATGAACATGAAGACGGGTACGAAGTTTGCGAGAAAAGTTTGTTACTTCGTCCCTCACGGTAGCAATTCCTAGATCTCTGTGAATATCACTATTTCTTATATACCAAGGAGCATTCACGATTGCTCTTAGTATTTTGTTTTGAAATGCTTGCAGTAGAGCCATTATGCTTGGTTTGGTACAACCCCAAAGTTGTATACCATATGTCCAAGACGGTTTTAGGACTTGCTTATACAGAAGCAGTTTGTTGTATATGCTTAACTTCGAGTATCTTCCGAGTAGCCAATACATTTCTCTAAATCTGATTTCGAGCTCTTCGCGCTTCTTTTTAACGTGTGGTTTCCACTTAAGTTTTGCGTCTAGGGTCATTCCTAAATATTTTGCCTCGTTTGCGTACGGTATTTGCACCGAGTTAATGGATATAGGTAAGTTGTTTATCTTCCTTAACGTAAAATTGACATGCGTTGATTTTGTCTCATTCAGGACTATTCGCCAGGTTTTTGTCCATTGGCATACTTTGTTCAAAGCTCATTGGAGTTTTCCCGTTGATGATTCGACTGACTCATCCGTTACGAGGATAGCCGTGTCGTCTGCGAACGTTGCTACAACGGTCCCTTCATCTTGTGGTATATCTCTTGTGTAGAGCAGGAACAGGATTGGACCGAGAACACTTCCTTGTGGAACACCGGCGTAGATTTCTTTGAAATCCGAATATTCACACCCGTGTCTAACACGGAAAAGTCTGTTTTCAAGATAAGATTCCAGTATTCTGTACAACTTTTCCGGTAAGATTACCCTTAGCTTATACCTTAGGCCTTCGTGCCATACCTTGTCGAAGGCTTGCGATACGTCTAGAAAAGCGCTAGAGCATATTTTTTTCCCTTCTAGAGCTTTTTCAATCTCGTTCGTTATTCGATACACCTGATCGATTGTGGAATGTTTGATCCGAAAGCCGAATTGATGATCCGGGATCAAGTGTCTTTCTTCAATTACTGGTTGCAATCGTTTCAGCAGAAGTTTCTCGAAGACCTTAGATATTATTGGCAGAAGTGAAATGGGTCTATATGATTTCTTGTCATTTGCACATTTCCCCGGTTTCGGAACCATAATAACTTCGGCGACTTTCCATTGCCTTGGGACATATAATAGTCTTAAGGAAGCATTTATAATGTAGAGCAACTTAACCAGCACTTTTTTCGGTAGCTCTTTCAAAATTTCGCCAGTGATTAAATCATATCCCGGAGCCTTGTTATTTTTCAATTTTTGTATTGTCATTCGAAGTTCGGACAGGGATACGGTTTTTACTCTAAAGTTGTCGGGTGCCATATTATCATTCGGATCTTCGATCAACGGTTGTCCATCGAACGGCTTGAACGTTTCCTCTAAGTGATCGGCAAATAATTCTGCTTTCTCTTTATCTTCTTTTGCCCATTCCCCGTTAGCTTTCCTAATTGGCGGCGAGTGCATTACAGGTTTCCTTATGGACTTCAAGGCTTTCCATAGAGAGTAGTTTGAATACTTATCAGCGGTCAAACCCTCGAGGTAAGTAGAAGTCTCGTGATTTTTTAGGTCCTGCAGCACTTTTTTAAGCTTGTTACAAAGATGGTTCAGATAAGTTTTATCCGGTGGCGCGCGGGATTGTTGCCATCTCTTGCGCGCTCTCCTCTTCTCTCCTCTCTCTCCTCTTCTCGTATGAGGTCTTCGATTTCAGGCTGGTATTTGACTTTATTGTTCCGCGCTTCTGTCTTTCGCAAAGGAGTGTTTTTCGACGCTGAGCTCTGAATGGCTTCGACGAGTTTGTCGATTTCTTCTTCTATTTCGAACGGTGTCTTTAGCGGTACATTTAAAGCAACATTTTCCTTGCAGTCTCTTCTGAAAGCGTCCCAGTTAGTTTTGGTACTAGTTAACCTAGGCGGTCCTTCTTTTTTTACTAGACTTCCACCTATTTTCAGAGTGACTGCCGAGTGATCTGAGCATAGATCATAGCATTCTTCGATTTCCGTCAAATTTTTAGTTAACCCTTTTACGATAAAGAAGTCGACGAGGTTAGGGATTTTATTTTTGTCAGTTGGCCAATAAGTTGGCTTTCCTGCCGAAAAGAAGTTTACCCCACGTTTCATGCTGGCTTTGTACAATAATCTGCCTTTTGTCGAAATGCATCTTGATCCCCAGAAAGTGTGTTTCGCGTTAAAGTCACCACCTAAGACAAAATTAGGTCCGAGTGAGTCAAAGAGACGAACGAGGTCGTCTTCTACTAGCTTATATCCCGGAGGGAAGTAACTAGATCCGATGTTGTAGTCTAAGTGGTTTATTTTTACGGAGACTAAGCTTATTTGCATAGAATCAAATTCTATTTCTATGTTTTCGGAGTGCTTAATACAGTCTTTGATGTTAAGAGAGGACCCGCCTCTCGCATTTTCCGAAGGATGATTCGCATGGTAATCGCTGTAACCTTTTATTTTGGGTCTAAGTCCCTTTTTTAAGTGCGTTTCCGATACCAAACATATATCAATGTTATTTTTCCGTAGAAACACTTCTAACTCGTCGATTTTTTCAGAAGGCCGTTTGCGTTCCACGTTAGTATCTTAAGTAGCTGTTTCATATTCATGTTTTTTTGATTGTCTTGCGAGGTTTGAACTCGAGCTTGCTCAATTTGTCAAGTATAATTTTATTAACTTTGGTTTGCTCCTCAAATTTTTCCAATATAATGGTAAATATTTGGCTAACCGGATCTGTTGAGCTGATCTTAATTTGTTTTCGTTTGACGCGACTTGCGCGTACGATTTCGCGTTAACCTGTGGCGGTTTTTCCGCTGCACTTGGACCAGCGACGTTCTCCTGCGCAATTTTTTTATTTCCCTTTATCGGCCTCGTCGTTTTGACTGGCTTAGCGGTCTTAGGCTTATCGGTTTTACGATCTCTAAAGCTTGGGTTCGGGTGTATCGGTTTCTTGAGAGTATCGCACCTTTTTTGAAGCTCCTTTGCTACTTCACAACCTCGATAGTTTGCTGGGTGCTTGCCTTTGCAGTTTATGCAGGTCGCCGGAGCCTGCTTATTTAAGTCACACCTTTCTGATAGGTGGTTCCCGGCACATTTTACACATTTCGGTTCTTTTTGGCAATACGACTGGGTGTGATTGAAACCTTGACAGCGTTTGCACTGAGGTATCGATCGTGTATTCGTACGCATAGGCTATTTTAACTACGATATTCAAAATACTTTTTACGTTATAAATATCGTCTATATTTTCGCTTCTATCGAAGGTTAGCATAAAGAGCGGAAGTCCATGCTTGACCAAGATTTCATTGCCTTGTTCCGTTTTTTGCTTTCTCTTCTTTAAGATATTAATTGTGTCGATAATTTTCAAGCCTTTTCCTTTAAGGTCATTTATAATGTCATCTTTAGTGCACGAGGGGTGGAGACCCCTTGCCTGGAGTGGTCTTTCTGATTTATTTTCGTAGGTGAACCACTGGATCTTTTCCGCGTTTAGTTTTTTTGATATTGCTCGGTAGCCGTCAGAGTCAACTACATTAATTTTCCAATCATTGTTTCGGAATGACGTTACTTTAAATTCCGATGTCACAGTTCCCTTGAGAATGCAATGCAATTTATTGTAGTCCGTAAAGCCGACGACGTTTATTGCAGGCGGGGGACGTAATTTGTCTTGAGTTTGTTTCTGTTTCAATTCTTTTTCTTTGTCTTGTTTTCGTGGCTCGACTTCAGGTGAAGAACCGGCTCTTCGTTTTTTGCTGGGTCTTTTCTTTGAGACCCCATTTGTCTCGCGTGCTAGCTCTTCTTCATCTGTGTGATATTTGGGACTAGCTGCACGGGGTGTGGTAATTTCGCGTTCTCTTTGCAAAAGTAAATTCTTTAACGCCTTGTTTTCCTCTTTTAGTGATTCTACCTCTCTCTTAAGCTCTTGGTAGAGCAGATCCATTTTATTTAGCTTAATACGGAGTTCATTGTTTTCTTCCTCAAAGCTATTACATTTTACTGAGTCCCGTTTCTCTTGCGCTTGCGCTTCCGGCGGACTTCTTTTTCCGGAGACATTCGGTCTTGATGGTGGAGACCGAGTTACCCTTGAATTTCTCAGAAAGGGGTTTATTAAATGCAACAATTGGCTCTCCCCAGAATCTGTAGAGCCTACCTCAGAAGAGGGTGGATTTTCCAGAGAACCTGGACTGCCACCTGGGGTACTATATCTATTTGTTTTACTCATTGCATATTATGTATACATTTTATCCCCGGTGTACGAAGGGTGGATTTTAGTCGCCTCTTACGACAGGCATGCCTACCTCGGGTATATTCTGGCCCCTACCCGAAGGGGATGTGGTTATAGGTGACCGCCACAGATGGAGAAATTTGGTACACAGATGGTTCCAAATTGCAAAATGGTAACACTGCCGCAGGAGTTTAAGGACCCAGGTTTCAACGTGCAGCAGCGCTCGGGAAATCTCCAACAGTATTTTAGGCGGATGTCCATGCAATCGAACTCTGTGTACGAGAATGCCTGCGAAGAAGAGTCATGAGCACCCGTATTTACATCCTCTCGGACAGCCAGGAAGCACTCATAGCTCATCCATCCCTACGTACTCGATGATCTCGCATCGAAAAACATCTTCACTGTGGCCTGGATACCAGGACATGAGTGCTTCCAGGGCAATAAACGGGCGGGCTGCTAAGCAAGAAGAGGCGCCATGCCCCCACTAATCGGTCCTGAACTCTATTTTGGAGTTACACACAGTAGCATAAATCTGAAAATAAAACAATGGGAAGCTGACTGTCATGCAGAGTACCGAGCCCAATTCAAGGGTCTAAGACAAGCAAAACAGTTTATTAATCTCAATCGTTGTAGGGCTAAGAAGCTACTTGAGCTCAGCAAAACAGACGGATCTTAACAGGCTACTTGACTGATCATTGCTCACTCAGGTACCATCTGCACAAAATAGGATTTGCAGATAAAGACGTATACCGGCTATGTGAAGAGCAAACAGAGACGGCAGAACATATGGTATTCCTTGTAAAAGTCCCATGCCCGCAAGAAATAGACTTCTCCACTTCAGGTGGGCTTTACTGAGCCACTTATAGTTAGTTATAGTTAATATGACTTTTATTTCATGAAAAAAGAAAGTTCATTACATTTTCCAGTGAATACAATTTTGTTTCAATTTCTTAAATTAACAAAATTTTCTAAATTAGCAAATATTCAGTTATGGTTTGGCTGAAGGCCGTCTACCAGATTGAGATTTACATATTTATCAATTACTATTATTTTTTTAAACATTTGCGTATTCAACAGAAGTTCAATTTAAATTCAATATAAAATTTGCAAGCATGTACGTAGCGTTATTGTTTTTTTCAAAAGAGTTCTTCAACTATACGGGTTCTGTAGTTTAGTGCATTTACAGTGCACTTGTACAATAAATCCCAGTTTCGTTTGCCGTTTAGAATATTCTTCGTTTCCTGTAACTCCAATAGACACACTCCAAAGAACTGAAGGCGAAACTCCTTTAGAACAGGACATCTTGCGATAAAATGTAACACATCCTCTAGTTCTCTAAGATTACACAGATCACATAGGACTGGAAGTTCGGGGCGGTGCGGTATATAATTTAGGTTTATGAGTTCGCCTCTTATTTTGAATATGGTGGTAATAACTTCTGTCCTATTGCTGTCCAAGAAATAAGTATCTTTGTCCAGGAAGTGGTTCACCCGCCTATAGTACGCTCTATGCTGTGATGACTGGGCTTCGCCTACAAAATTGTCATATAATTTGGAACCAGTTTTTTCCAGAAGAGTTTTAAATTTTTGTTTTATCGGAGTGGACGTCTCGCTTAAAGCAAGTCATAAGCTAAAATCGCATTCTGATGCTAGTCTCTCCCACTCTTGTACGCACCCTGCCCTAGACTGCAGCATACGAGTAAGTACCAACCTGCGTAATCTCTCTTCATCCATATCCATTACTCCTACTACATAGTTTAGATGCAACTTCAAAGTTTGCAAACAAAGAGGTGCTACTCCTGTCTCTAGGTACAACATGTAGTTAGGTGAGCTACTCGGCAATCTAAAAGTTCGTCTAATAAAATATCGAAGGAATTTTTCCATCTCTTCGAATGGGCAGTAACTCCAGACCTAAGCTCCGTATAAAAGAATTGATTGGGCAGTTGCACGGAATACCTTTTGTTTCGCAGTATGAGTAATGTTTTTATTGTTGATACAACTACGCCAAATTGGGCAAATAGTTATCTTTGCTTCAGACAGTTTAGCTCGCAGGTGCTTTCGCATGCATAAGTTAGGGGTGACTAAGACTCCTAGATACTTGTACTCTCGCACGATTTCTATTTGCTCTCCTTGAAATACCCATTTCTCGCAACGAGAGTACCTTCCGCCTCCATTTCTGATTATCATAATCTTTAATTTTGTTAGGTTCACAGATAGGTTCCATGTTGTGCAGTATTTTTGAAGTCGATTGATCATACATTGCATGGATTCCACTGTATCTGCTAGGAACTCAATATCGTCTGCAAATAACAGAGCGGGAATGTTTCTCCGATTAAATTCGATTCCTCCTCTAACTTCTTCTGTTATATCATTAATGTACAAAATGAACAATAATACACTGAGGATGCATCCTTGCTCCCATCTTAACTCCAAATTCATCCGACAGGTGGTTTCCATCCCAGACGCATGCTACATTATTTTTGTAGATACATTCTAAAACATTTATAACTTTGGTTGATATTCCCAACTGGGTAAGTTTATAAAATAGGGATACGCGGGGTATAGAGCCAAATGCAGCTCGAAAATCTACAAAAAAAGCACACAACTTTATGCGATTCTTCTTATAAATCTCGGCAATGTTGAACAGTGTAAATATCTGGTCTACTGTCGAGTAATTCTGCCTGAAACCATCTTGTAACTCGCATAAAATATTTTTACTTTTTACCCATTGTGTAAGACGATTAAAGAGCACTGTTGCATCAAGTACCGAAGACCAGTGGCAACGCTGCCAACATGCCATCAGAAACGCCGCGACTGATGTGCTGGGTCTCGCTCGCCCACCACCGCGAAACCCCTGGTTTGACGAAGAATGCCGGCGAGTGCATGCAGCAAAAAAAGAGGCATACAAAGCGGCGCTGCAAAGGAAGACGAGAGCTGCTCGTGAGCTCTACGAGCAAAAGAGACGGGAAGAACATCGGCTTCTCCAAAAGAAGAAGAAAGAGCATGAGAAGCGCGCGTTTGAGAATATCGAGAGTCTATACTCCAGGAACAATGTACGGAAGTTTTACCAAAAGGTAAAAGAACGTATCGGAGAAGCAATACCCGTACAGAAA
Source organism: Brachypalpus laphriformis (assembly GCA_945910035.1). Lineage (NCBI taxonomy): Eukaryota > Metazoa > Arthropoda > Insecta > Diptera > Syrphidae > Brachypalpus > Brachypalpus laphriformis. The sequence continues at coordinate 47,084,309 of OX246756.1, forward strand.
CCTGTAGAGATGAAAATGGAAACCTCGTAGTAGAATCACAGTCGGTGCTGAGAATATGGAAAAACTACTTCTGCAGACTGTATAACTGCGACGAAGACCAACATCCCGCTGTCAGGTAGAATGAACCATTCAACATAGACGATGATAGTCAAAATTTCAGTCCACCTGACCAAAACGAAGTGAGGATAGCAATATCCAAGCTAAAATCGAACAAGGCTGCTGGACCTGACGGCTTACCGGCCGAACTTTTCAAGGCAGCTGGGGATGAATTGGTAGAGTGCATACACCAACTCATTTCTAATATTTGGTCAGACGAATGTATGCCTGATGAATGGAATCTCAGCATCGTTTGCCCGATCCACAAGAAAAGAGACCCCCTCAACTGCGCCAATTATAGAGGCATCAGTCTCCTCAACATCGCATACAAGATCTTTTCTGCGATATTGTGTGAACGCCTGAAACCTTTTATCAACAGCCTGATTGGACCCTATCAGTGCGGTTTCAGGGCAGGAAAGTCCACCATCGATCAAATGTTCACACTTCGGCAGATCCTGGAGAAAACCCAAGAATTCCAAATCGATACTCACCACCTCTTTATCGATTTCAAGGCCGCCTATGACAGCATCTATAGAGAAGAGCTTTATAGAGCCATGTCTAGATTTGTCATCCCTGCCAAACTTATCCGTCTGTGCAGGCTGACGATGGAGAACGCTCGCTGCTCCATCAAGGTCGGTAATGACCTCACCGAGACCTTTGATGTCAAAAAAGGTTTTAGACAAGGTGACGCGCTGTCATATGACTTCTTTAATAATGTACTTGAACGGATTGTGCGGAACTCACAAGCCAACACCTGCTTGCATACGCCAACGATATAGACATTATCGGAAGAACTCAGCGGGCTGTTACCGGTGCGTTTGCAAGCATTGAGGCGGAAGCGGCCAAAATGGGTTTAGCGATAAACGAGGGCAAAACCAAGTATATGCTGTCAACAAGAAGGGAAAGCCAACACCGACGAATTGGACAAAACGTCATAGTCGGCAGCTATAACTTCGAGGTAGTAAGGGACTTTGTCTACCTTGGCTCTGCTATAAATTTTACAAACAAGATCAGCACAGAAATCAATGGAAGAATAACTCTTGCCAATCGCTGTTTTTTGCTCTTGTAAGGCAATTTAACAGTAAAACCCTATCTCGAGCAACTTAGGGAACTCTATATAAGACCTTGATCATCCCAGTCCTGCTTTACGGCGCTGAAACATGGACTTTATTAAAAGAGGATGAAGATATCCTTGGTCGCTTCGAGAGAAAAATTTTTCGTAAGATTTTGGGTCCCTTTTGCGTTGACGGGTTTTGGAGAAGATTCAATCACGAACTGTACGAGCTGTACAGTGACATCGACCTAGTCAAAAAGCTGCCTATTGAACGTCTGAGATGGCTAGGACATGTAGAGTGAATGGACACCAACGCTCCGGCCCGCAGAGTCTTCGAATCTAACCCCGAGGGACGACGCAGTAGAGGGAATCATCGCTGTTCGCCACAAAGGTTTGCCAGTTACAGGATTCCTCCAAAATCCAATTCAAGACGATTGTGGAGTCAGTTCAGTAGGCGATGCCTTCAAGCTTGAAGTCGAAGGTATCCTTTAAAGGCTGCACAAGCTGGAGCATCATAACTGCCGCACACAATTCCAATCGGTGTAAGCTGATTTTCTTCACTGGTGCTACATTTGATTAAGCACACAAGAGCTTCACTCTAATATCGCTTTCCCCATCGATAGACCGTATGTATACGCAGGTACCATAAGCGTTTTCGGAGTTGTCAGAGAAGGCACGCAGTTGACATGGAATTTATTCCGGAAATTGATCCAGCGATGATGAAACTCCTGTGTCAACGTTTCGTCCCATGTGAGTTTTAGTCGCCATAGTTGCGCTATACAACAGGATTTTTTAAACCAAGGGGATCAAATAGTTGGGCTATGTCAGAAAGAACAGTCCTCTTTGTAATGGTCTTAGGAGACATAGGAGCGATTTCATAATGGAAACTGTCTGCTTCTGGTTCCAAACAATACCCAATATTTTGATTGCCTCACCATATTTAATTTTAACAAATTTCTTGCGATCACTATGTGGTATATTCTCTATTAACTCTGGAGAATTTGAACACCACTTCTTGAGAATGAATCCACCTTTACTAAGCATTGCACTTAGCTCTCGCTGAAGCGCCTATGCATCCACAACCACCACCAAAAGCCTCAACCATTATCTATTAATGGTACTTGCATCCGAAAGACTTTCCATCCTCGGTATTTGCATTAATAAATCACCTTCGATGTAATGATCACATATTCGGGGTCGTCAAAAATTCTGCTTAATGTCTAGGATTCCTTAAGCGGTGCAAATATTTGTTAACCCCATCCGATCTGTCCTCAATCTATAAGGCATTCATCTGCCCAAAGCCGTTCTGCATATTCTAGATAGGGTACAGAACCGCGCGTTAAAACTTATAGGTGATAGAGATGAAATAAATAAATGCTTGCTGACGTAAGGATTTGAACTTAAAGTGAAGCTTTTGCCAAGAACAGACGTGTTTAGAAATTTGTCTAATAAAAGTATTTGATTATTATTATTATATATTTTTTTCTTTTAAACATACCATATAAAACAATTCGTGAAAATATGGCTGGAGATTGTAAGAAATGCACGGAAAACTTCGGTAAAACAAAAAGTAAAATAATATGCGGTGGTTTTTGTAAAGGTTTATTCCATGAACGCTGCACCGGTTTGAAGGAATACGACGTGAATGCGGTGAGATCGAACAAGAATATTGTGTTCATATGTGATGATTGTCTGGACGATAAAAACATAATAAATAAAAATTTCCAGGAAGTGTTAAAATCTTCTTCTTCTTCTTCCTTTTATCAGCGAGGCTATGATCCGAAAACAAGGGATCACAACCCTCCCACTTCACCGCATTTCTACTGATCCGCATGTGGGGTTCGCCTATTTGACCTCAGAAAATATCGGCAGGCCTGCCGATTTTGGATCACTCGGTTACTGAGGCCAATGAAATGCCGATGTCGTCGCATTTGTCTGATCCAGGCGTTTATAGGCCTGCCTTTCCTACATCGCGATGTCTTTGGAACGTGCATTGATATTGCCTTTTTAACAGGGTTCAAATGATCTCTTCTTTGAACGTGGCAATACCAACTGAGCCGGTCACGCTCTATTTTTTGTACGATGGTTTCCTTGATGTGAAAGCTTCCACGGATCTTCGAACTTCTTATTCGATCAAGCTTTGTCACTCCTGCTGTCATGCGAAGCATCTTCATCTCAGCTGCCGTTAATTTACTCTCATACTTTTTGTACATCGTCCAACATTGTGAACCGTATGTGAGCGCTGGACGTACAACTGCGGTGTAGAGCCTTCCTTTCAACTTAGGGGGCATTTTTCTGTCACAGAAGATAGCGGAATTTTCTCGCCACTTCATCCACCCTACGCTTACACGATGATTGATGTCGTCATCACAAGTTGCTGTGCTATTGATCATAGATCCCAGATATTTGAACTTTTCGCACTTGGGAAGCACTGTTCCATTCAAATAAATGTCTGGAATAGGCCTGAGTGAATCAGAGAACGGGCAGCATAAGTACTCTGTCTTTTTTGAACTAATGCGATACCCATTTCCCTCCAAAACGTCCACCCACACATCAAATGCTCGTTGCAGGGATGTAGGATCCTCACTTATGAGGGCTCCATCGTCAGCAAAGAATAACTGATGTACCTTGGGTCCATCACTTTACCTTCAAGCAAATAATCAAGGACTGTAATAAAGAGCAAAGGACTTAAAACGCTTCCCTGGTGCACCCCGACTTTGATTGGGAACTCTTCGGTTACTCCAGCGGGGCATCTTACTCTTGTCTTTGCTCCTTCGTACATGTCCATAATCATCTGTACATAGGTTTCTGGAACCCCTCGATGTCTGAGCGCCACCCATATCAGATCTCGTGGTTGTCTGTCGAATGCCTTTTCAAAGTCAACCAATACAATATGCAAATCCCTTAAGGAATCACGATGTTTTTCATTATGATCCTTATACTTTGGATTGCATCTGTGGTTGATTTACCCGAGACAAACCCGCACTGATCATCAGATAGCCGTATTATTTTTCGCAGTCGGCCACCTAATACCCGCTCAACGATCTTCATGGTGTGTGACATCAGCTTGATCGAACGGTAGTTATCACAGTTTCGCGTATCACCCTTCCCTTTGTATACAGGGAGAAGGTAACTTTCCCTCCATTCATTCGGCATTGGATCACCTCTCACGAATTTGGATATGAGAATTCTGAGCCATCTGAACCCGATATCTCCCATCTTTTTCCAGAACTCAGAGGGTATTTCGTCTGGCCCAATCGCTTTTCGTTTTTTGGAGTATTTGACCGCCTCACTAACTTCTTCGACTGTAATGTCGGGTATTTCTTCACAGTTAGGGGTGGCTCTTGGAAAGTATAGCCGGGAAACTGTTCATTCAAAAGCTCTTCACAATACTGCCGCCACCTCTGCAGAATTTTGTCGTCATCCACAAGAAGCTGGCCATGAGCATTGCTAATGAACTTTGGCGAACGAATCTCCTGAGCATTCTTCCTTCTTTGGGCGGCTATTTTGAAGATAGTGGCACTCTTGTTCATATTGTGTCTTCGCAGCTCCTGGATAGCCTGGTTTGCATCAGCAACCGGGGAAAATATTTTCTCCAGCTCCCGATACAGGCCCTCCGTACTCTCTGCTTGAAGCTGAGCGCACTTCTTCTTCGCTTTTTTCTTGCAGCATCTGTATTCCATTTCGAGGCGAGCTTTTTCGTCACTATTATTAGAGGGGCACTTTGACCAAGCTTTGAAAGCCGCTTTCTTCTCATTTATCACTTTCTTAGCTTCATCACTCCACCACCATGTTTCTTTGGCGTGTTGATGGTGGCCTTTTGAAGCTCCTAGCAGTGATTTGGCCTTCTTTAAGCAAGTTCGCTGTAGGGAATCCCACATATTTTGTGCTCTGCACTCTTCATCCTCAGCTCCGTTGATGGTGTGAGAGAGGTAATTTTTCATTACGAAAACAAAAGCTTCGCCTTTTTCTTTGTCCAGATTGTACCACTTGATTTTCTCAGAGACCCTTGTTTGTTTGCTTTTCTTTGGTGTTTTCATAAAAATTTCTGTTAGCAGGAGACGGTGTTGTCGAGCGTTAAAATCTGTTAATGAAAATAAAGAAAGTATTGCCAAACAAGAAAAAGCGCGATATTCTCGATAAGCTCAACGTGCTAAATAAAACCGAACGTCAAGTGCAAGATCGTAGGAATCCCGAAACATACGCAAGTCAACTACAAAAGTGCCCGCCGGTTATATTAAAGCCGAAATCAAAACAAAGTGTAGAAAAAACAAAAGAAGATTTAAAGAAAAATGTTGACCCGTCAAATCTAAAGATCAGTGACATAGCGGGAAGAAACAACGGAGTAGTTGAAATATCGTGTGAAAATGAGGTAGAAAGATATATAGTGAAAAATGCAGTCAAAAAAAAAAAATTGGTGCAGCTTATGAAGTGAAAGTACCGGTACTTAGGAAACCGAAATTATTTATCACAAGAATGAGTGAAAACATAAACGAAGATGAGCTTGAGAAGAACTTAAAAGCGCAAAACACTTTATTGAGTGAGAGTGAAATAAAGTGCCTAAAAGTGATGAAAGCAATAAACAAGGAGAATAGTAAAAGAAATGAATATTGGAATGTAGTGGTAGAAATTGACTCAAAAAGCTTTCAAGCAGTCATGGGCGTAGGGAAAGTATATATTCGTTGGGATAGGTGCAAGGTTTTTGAAGAACTAAGAGTAAAAAGATGCTACAAATGTATAGGATTCAATTATGAATCGAGAGAATGCAAAAATAAGACCTGTTGCAGAAAATGCGGGGGTGAACACGATTCCAGAAATTGAGATGAACCAGAAAAGGATCAGTGCGTGAACTGTGTTATGACAAATAAACGGCTAGGGTTAAAGTTAGATTTATAGGGTTATAAGATTTATGACTGTTTAAGCTGTACTGGTGGTGTTACTATATATGTGAAAGATAATCTTAAATTATCCTAAAAGAATAGTTTAGTTCGAGGAAAGCAAATTTGGATGACATCTGTGAGAATAACGTATAAAAGGGAAATGTGGAATATAATAACCATTTACAGAGCTCGAACAATCAGAGTAAGTGACCTGTGTGATATACTGAATGAATGGGTTCCGAGAAATGTGAATGAAAATGAATATATTATAATTGCGGGTGATTTCAACACTGATTTTAGTGGAATAAATAACTATGAATAAAATTATGTAAACCAGTTCTTACTCAACTTAGGGCTCAAACAATTAGTAGAGGAACCAACAAGAATCAGTTTTACATCAAGTACCCTTATTGATTATGTCCTGTCTGACTACACTACAATTACGGATGTTAAAGTAAAAAGAGATTTTAAAATATCTGATCACGAAAAAGTATTTATAAAGCTACATATGAAAGAATATTTGTTACGAAAACCAAATCAGATTAAATTTATTAAATATGATAAAAATCGTTTTGTTTGTGAATTTAAGAATCGTTATTTAGAAAACTCAAATGAAGATGTAAATTTATGTGCGGAAAAATATGAGTGCGCGATGAAAGGTGCATTATCAGCAATAACAGCAATTATCACATTAAATGAAAAGTGCGCGGAGTGGTTTAATCACGAATGGCAAATCTCAAACGCGAAAACGTGGGGTATTTCCGGAAAGCTGGAAGATCGTAGATATCGTACCAGTGGAAAAGGTGAAAAATGCAAAAATCCCCGAGGAATGAAGGCCCATAAACATGTTGCCTACCTATGAAAAAATATTAGAAGCCGTAGTGTGTAAACAATTATTACGTTTTGTAGAAAATCAAAAAATTGTATGTGTAGAACAATCGGGTTTTAGGCGGGGACATAAGACACAAAGAGTTAGAGTAAAAGACACTTATTCAGACCCCCTGCTAATACCCATTGGTATACCGCAAGGTTCGATTTTAGGCGTAGTACTGTTTTTAATTTATACAGTGGTAGACATTCGTTTATACGCATTTAATTTTTATTAGCAAATTGAGCAGTATAGGATTATTTAAAAAAATTGAAATTTTCTACATCCATGTTCTTACTACCAGGAGTGTGAGCAATGTGTACCAACAGATTTTTTTTTGTAACGGGACTTTCTGTGTTGTACTGCGCAACGAATTTAGATCATGTCAAATTCTACTGAGACATTCGTTTATACGCATCTGTGTTTTTGTTGTAAATATAAAGATTTTCTGCGTAAAAGATAAGAAATATAGAAGATTTAAGTTGTTCGAAGGTAAATCGAGCAGATTTTTTGAAATATGCGTCAAGGTTTTTTGATTATTAAAAGTTTTGGTAGCCATGGGTAAAGGCAAACAGTTAACTGATTCCGAGAAAGAAAAAATTAAAATTCTGAAAGAAGAGCACTACTCTAACCGACGTATTGCAGAAAGAATTGGTAGAAGCGAAGGCGTAATAAGAAATTTCTTAAAAAAAGGCGAAGGCTACGGCGTCAAAGCTCCAACCAGAGGAAATACGAAGCTAACTTTGCGTCAAATTCGTGACGAAGCAACCAAAAATCGCTTATCGTCCAGGCAAATTAAGGACAAATTAGATCATCCCATCACTGTTCGGCATGTTGCACGAGTTTTAAATACTACACACAACATCAAATGGACGAAACTTAAAAGAAAACCGCGTTTGACTAAGTGCCACAAAATCAAAAGAATGGAGTTTGCCTGTACGTATATGTCCTGGAACCACGAATGGCGAAATGTAATTTTTTCTGACGAAAAAAAAATTAATTTGGACGGGCCTGACTGCTACAGCTGTTATTGGCATAATTTAAATGAGCATATTCTGGTGCGATCGAAACGCAATTTCGGGGGTGGAACTGTTATGGTATGGGGAGCCTTTTCTTACTACGAGACTTCACCAATTTGCTTTATTACTACAAAAATTAATTCAAGAATGTATACAGAGTTGTTGGAAGACGTTTTAGTGTCTTACTACGAACGCGACCCGGACAGAAACTACATTTTCCAGCAAGACAACGCTTCCATCCACGTTTCTAAGGAATCTAAAGAATGGTTTTCCTCGAAACACATTGAACTCCTTCAATGGCCAGCATGTAGTCCCGATTGCAACCCTATCGAGAACCTTTGGGGCATACTTGCTGGTAAGGTATATTCAAACGAGAAGCAGTACAACAGTGTGTTGGAGCTGAAAAATGGAATTCGTCGTGCGAATTTATTGATAACATTTGCTTAAGTGCGTATAAACGAATGTCCAACCCAATTTCTATGTTTTTGTTAAAAAAATGTATTTATTATTATCATTTAGGAACTAACATTTTTTTTTGATAATTCAATAATAAATAAACAATTTGAAGTTACTTCAATCAACAATTTTGTTTTTATTATAAAAATAATAGCAAAAATTGGTATGCGTATAAACGAATGTCTACCACTGTATAAATGATTGAAGAGATTCCCTATGTCATTCTAAAATCTGTCTGTTTGCAGAAGATACCCTTATATATCTGAGTGGAAGAGATTTCAGTATTAGTAAGTCTATTATCCAGGAAGATATTGACAATATGAATAATTACAAATATTTGGCGCAACAGCTCTTTAAAGTGCCAGGGCCTAGCTTCTCGCAACCAATCATGTTGTGTGCGTTATATTTTTCACACGAATGGAAGGGACCTACAGTTTAATGCCGACTCCGAACGGCGATTTGAGAAGCTTTTTCATGACAACAATACTCTCGGATGTTTGTCAGACGCTCGCGAGAAATATGAATAATTGGCGGTGTAAAAACAAACTCAAGATTAATGTCGAAAAAATTAAATGTATGTGTATCAACGGAAATGATTTAAATCTGAACATTACAATAAATGGTGGACTCATTGAATGTGTTAGCGAAGTGAAACATCTGGGTGTGTACATCGACAATAACCTAAAGTTTGATTCCCATTTACAAAAACTGTGTGCGAAAATATCGAAAAAGATAGGCTTTCTCCGAAGAATTAAAAACAATGTGTCAATAAGCTGTGCCCAAACCATCTATAACACAATTATTTTACCACATTTTAATTACTGTTCCTCCATAATATACATGTGTTCCCTTGCAAACCAAAGTAAACTGCAGATTCTCCAAAACAGAGCTATGAGAACGATACTAAAGTGTGACTGACAAACCCCAATAACAATTATGTTACAATCTTTAGGATGGTTAAGTGTTACCCAACGGCTAAAACTCAACGTGCTTGTTATGATTTTTAAAATAAAACAAAATATGTATTCCAAATATTTACAGAACAATGTGGCATATATAATAAACGACAGGTATAATCTGCGGAACATCGGCGACTTCAGGCTTCCTTTATATAGAAGAGCACACACCCAAAACAAAATGCTATTTAACCCTTCTGTCAATGGATGTTTTAAAACCTTCCCATCAATGGAATAGGTCTGGCTGGACCTTCATACATGTTGTATGAAAATTGATGGAACTCAATGAAATAATGGATTTTTTTTTGTTATTTTGGACATGTTATTATTTTTACATAACATTAATATTAGGAAGTATTTTCTTGATTTACACATTTATGGCATTTATGTAACTGAATACTGAGTTGTAAACAGACAGGCTCTTCGCAGGCAGTGCATGCAAATCTGATTTCCTTTGTATTTTAACGTTTATTCTGCAAATTATACACGACCTTTTCTGGCCCGTTGGTGTCTGGCTACTGCTGGGCTGTGGAATCCTATTTTGCAATGGTGTTCCGATGAAAGATTCGATGCCATTTCAAACGGAAAATACCCCTATTATCCTTGGATCATTCATCCTTGCTTCGATCTGAGGGGTCACTAACTGCTCAATCAAAGAATGCAAAAGGTGTCGACGTGCATTGGTTTTGTTCGTTGCACTCATATCATTTATTTTTTTGTAAATTATGAAAGATGCTAATGCTGCGACATCCAACATGTTGTAGAAAAAAACCAATGGCCATCGCTTCGTCTGTCGTTTACATGTATATTCTCCCAACATTTGATCCATGACGTCGACGCCAACTTTATGTTTATTGTAAAACAGAATTGCTTCACTCATATATACCCACAAACTGAACAAAAATAACTAACTGGAAAATTCACTAATGGTCTAATTATCTGGAAGTCGTAGGCAATAAACGATTTACAATCAAATACGGAATGTTCAAGTGACCCAATGGCTTGCATACGTCATAAACATAAGTAATTAGTGGAAAACTCCAGGCAGTTGCATATTTTTGCAAAATACCTTAATAAATTATTTTGTTTATATATAATGCACTAAATAAAACTAATAATTACTTGACGGACTTAGGTAAAAAGAGTTTTTTTTTTTGGATGAAAAGTTAAATAAATACGTTTCTCCATACAATATGTAGCAAGGTCTGGCCAGACCTATTCCATTGATTCTAGGGGCTGTTGTAGAAAAACTTTTTTTTTTCTTACCCACTTAGATTTACAATTTATTGTCCACACTAAAGCATTAAAAATATGTACGCTGACAAAGTCAGGAAATTTGGTGAAGATAGCTACACAATCAATTAGGAAAAAAATGGTTTCGAAAATGGAAAAGGTCTGGCCAGACCTACTCATTGACAGAAGGGTTAAAGGTCTTCAGTTGTTTAATATTCTACCAAATGATATTAAGAATCTTTCAAGCATCAATGTATTTAAAGCTAGACTAAATTTCTTGTTAAAAAACAATATTATTTAAATGTGAACACTGTAATTAGCATTAAGAGTTTCTACAAACTAATAAAACCATTAAAACTAGACCATGAACCAATAGCGTGGCAATTGACGACGTTATCACTAGACCATTGCCACCCCTATCTGTATGTATCCCCCCTATCTATATGTATCCCCCCTATCTATATGTGCCTGTTTTTATAAAGTGATTTTCTTTTCTACTAGAAGTGGATCTAAATTCCTGTGTACGTATTTTCCTACACCGTCTCAATATACAAAGGTACTCGTATGTCTAATAGTTGTGAGTTCAAAGCATAGTAGTCTTCTTTTATTGGACTCCTAATTATTATGTTGAGTTGGGGGTCAATGACCAGTTGTCAAGACAAGACAAATCCATCTGTTTTCAGAAAAACCATTTTATTGTGAAATCTTCAAGCCTTCAATTTTTACCTCATATGGATGATTCCTGGAATTTTTTTTTTCTAAAAATATCCACGGGGAACTTATTGCGTTTTACCTCTTTCTGCAAATATTGATGTTTTCACGAGTAGAACGTTCCTTTTCCGCTCCTGGATTACTAGTTTCAACATTGAATCAGTAATTCTTGTGGCAAGTTCAAGGTTAAACTGCTCTTCCTACTAGCACTTCCAGTGAAAGATTATCTAAATAATAAAATTCATCGGAATGGAATAGGATTTGGTTCGTCCTCTAATAAAAAATAGCATAACTGACTAGAGATATCGCCCACTTGATGTTTTCAACTTGAAATCCTCTGTGGGTTTTTATTCATTTTAAAAGTAAACTTAACTAGCTCCTTTACAAAGCCAAAAGCAAACAATTTTATGTAATCAGAAAATTCATGGCCAATAAGGTAGTTGAACTTCAACAGACGTGATGGGCAAATGGGAGGAGAATTGGGTTGTGAGTAACTTATTTTAGGTAATACCATTAATTGATTAACTCCATTTCTGCCCCTGTTTCACATAACTTATAATACTTGCCGTAAGGCCTTCAAGTCCAACTTCATCAACTGTAAATTTGGTGGTTGTGAAAATACCCCCTCGAAAAACATTTTTTTTCGAGGCTTTCTTCTCTTACCACCGTAAATGATGTCATGAATTATATTAGTAATAAATTATCATCCCATTTTTCATTTATCAAATGGCATAAGTCCGACTTCAAGGAACCTCGAGAAAAAAAATCTTATAAGCTGTTTTCTCCAGATACCTAATTCACTCAAATACTTGCAAAAGATTTTTAGCCCAACGGAACATTGGTGCATGAATATGTTCCCAGTGTTAGAAATGCTCGACTGAATAGGACACCGATGACTGCAGCGTCTACGTCGTATCCAAAAAACGACCAAGCTGTCCATCCTTAAACTATCATCTATCTATATCTATATCTACATCTGCATTATGGATTTGTTTTGATTCTATTATTTATTAGTTGTTAGTGATTTTGTGAAAAAATATGCAAATAACGACAGAAGAAGTCGCCAGGGCGATGGCTTTGGTTAAGGATGGCCGGAGTGCGTGGTATGCCGCGATAATGATTAGAAAACCAGAGACGATGTTAAGAAGAGCCATTAAAAGGTACAGGGAAACCAACTACTATACCCAGCGTCAAGCCACAGGTCTCCCCACAGTAACTTCTGCAAGGGATGACCGATATTTGGTGCTTCAAAGCCTTCGGAATCCTCACCAAACAGCGGTTGATCTTTCTCACAGACTTCGAACCATCAGAGAGACAGCTGTGAATGCTAAAACAGTGAGGCGGCAATTAGTGGAAAGTGGCCTGAGAGCAAGAAAATCTGCTCGTGTACCGAGACTCACTGTACAGCATAAGCGACGTGGAATTGAATTTGCTCGCCTTCACCAATATTGGACAGAGACCAACTGGGGTAGAGTCCTTTTCACTGATGAGCCCAGATTTTGTCTATGCTCAACAGATGGACGTAGCAGAGTGTGGATACGATCAGGTAAGAGATACTCGTCGGCAACAGTTGCCCAGCGGGAATATTTCTGGTGATGTTCGGTCATGGTGTAGGCAGGAATTTCCATGCGCGGAAAAACCGAGCTGTGCATCGTGGAAGGATCGGTAAAACTACCTATTACATCAAGAACATCCTGGAGGAATAACTGGTATCATTCGCATCGTTTATTGGGGGGAACTTCTTGCTGATGCAGGAAAATGCTAGACCACACGTCGCTAGGTGCGTTACCGAGTACTTGCAAGAAGTGCAAATCGAAGTGACGGCTTAAAATGAAGCCTATTGTACACGTTTGGAACTTGCTGGGAAAAAAGATAAGGATGCGACCTGCCTTTTCAGAGACACTCAGCGGCCTGAGATATGCTCTGATCGAGGAATGGGACAATTTGGACGACACCATCGTAACAAATATTATCCAATGAATGTCCCGGCGAATTACTGCTTTGTTAGATGCTGGGGGAGGCAATACCCCCTACTAAAGGAAGCAAGAATCGTTAAAAAAATTAATAATAAAAATGTATAATGTTGATTTATGAAGTTTTTGTCCATTTTCCTTAATTTACGTTTTATTTTTAGTTTTTGTTTTTTTTTTCTTACACGAATTACTTATTTTTATATTAATAAACAAAACTGTATTAAAAAAAAGTTTTTTTTTCGACCTTACTTGGAGTAATTGCAGAATTTAAGGTGCACCACTTTTTTTGTAACTCAATGTATATCTACGAGTATCTTATATATATAATACAATACCCCTGTTTTTTTGGCACATCGAAGTAGTAGAATTTTTTTATTTTTTTGTTAGGTGCAGCAATGCACACCGCCGGGTACCCTCGGTTCAGAGTATACCCACCACTTTAGTATTATAGTACTTTAGTACTAAAAGAAAGTTTATGTATACATATATTTATAAGGTTGGACCATTTACCCACTGTTGCCCGGTACAAAAAGGTTCTCTAATAGAATTAAGGCACAGGCCCATAGAATCCGTTGATTGGTTGCTCCGTCGTTCCGTTGAAGGTTGTCGTTGAAGTTGACGTATTGCCGGAGGGAACAGTCCCATAGCATCCATCGCATACGTAGACGGATCACAGCCGATGACATTTTGAATTGCTGAAAGTGTTTTCTCTAAGCTATCCTGTGAAAAAGTTATTTCATTTAATTGTGCGAGAATTACCAAATAATTATAACAAAACAAAAAATAGTATGGACGACGAATTCTGTTCAAAGATTATTTTCATACTCCTTTTATCAGAAGCATTTGAGTACATGAAAATAATCATGGGTAACAGTCGCCGGTTTTGGGTTCGTCCATTGTACGCGCACCGAGATTTTCATGGATTTTTTAATCTTAACTTTGATCAGCTATATAATGATGATCTGGAAAAATTTAAAGTGGCAGTGCGTATGAATATGTATGAATTTGTTCAAAGAAGACTTAACAAAGCACTCCAACAGACCCATCATATCAGCAAAGTGCAGGCTCTTTTTGACTCTTTTGTGAGTACATACATATAATATTTTTTATCGTGCTATCTATGTTTATACTTTTCATCTTTATAGATATTTGGCACATGAGACAGCAAGCAGGTGCTTTCAATGGTATTCAAGATGTCCCAACACAAGTGTTAGAAGAATAGTGAACGAAACCTGTGATGTTCTTTGGAATACCCTCGGCCATGCATAATTCGATGAGCTGGTCTTTAAACATCTTCGTTTTCTTATTTAATATTTTTGTATTTTTTCAATTTTTTAAACGTACAGAACTTGAATATTTCAAATTGAATGACAACCAATTTTCAACGGCGATGACAATATCTCGTCATTCTGTCAATGCTTCCACCAATGAATATGCTTAATCTCAATTTGTGAATTCATGCTTCCACCAATGAAAGTGCTTACTCTCAATTTGTGAATGCATGAACTACAATTTGTGAATGTGTGAACCTTAAATGCGTAAATTGGTGAAACTGTCAACGAATCAACGGACGGAAAATGTAGAAAGTAAACCCAATTTCATCCGTTAAAGTCAACGTATCCGTTGGTATAGGTCACTTTCATAAGAATGTGTGTATTTTATCTACGTGTAAGTTAAAAACGACGGAGCAACGGATCTGTGGGCCTGGGAATTTAGCCCCCCAGGCGCCTGCCTGACAGTGGTTTTTTTTTTTGTTAGGCGCAGTAACACACGCCGGTTGCCCGCGAGTTCTTATATATAAAATACGATGTACATATGTTTGTTTGTTTGTTTGTTTGTATGCTTTGGACTCGGAAACTACTGAACCGATTGAGCTCAATCAATCTTCGCAATTGTTTCGAGAGTGTTCCTGTGAAGTGATGTCAAAATCGGCCCACTACTTTAGTAGTAATTTAGTAGTAAAGTACTTTAGTACTGCAATTTTGTTTTTTTTTTGTTGCGAGTAGGTGCAGCAACGCACGCCGCAGGGTACCCTTGGTCCAGCAGTCTACTCAATACTTTCGTATTATAGTACTAAAGTACTAAATCAAATTTGATATATTGTATATATTTAAGGTTGGGCCATTTACCCACTATTGCCCAGTACAAAACTGTTCTCTGATATACTTAGCCCCAGGCGCCTGCGTGTCAGTAGTATTTTTTTTTTCTGCTAGGTGCAGCAACGCAGGCCGGGTGCCCGCTAGTCTTTTATATAAAATGGACTATGGACTCCGAAAACACCAAACCGATTGAGCTCAAATTCTCCGACAATCTTTGGTGTTGATCCCAGAGCGTTCCGGTGAAGTTTAGTTAAAATTGGCCCACTTCTTCAGTATTAAAGTACCTTAGTACTACATGCTTTTTTTTGTTAGGAGCCGCAACGCATGCCGCCGGGTACCCTCGGTCCACCAGTGTAGCCACTACTTTAGGATCATAGTACTTTAGTACTAAGAATTTTTTTATGTATATATTAACGGTTGGACCGCTTACCCATAATATTCGGTATTGGCTCAAGAGTGTTCCCTTGAAGTTTGGGTAAAATCGGCTCACTACTTTAGTAGTGATTAAGTAGTAAATTACTTTAGTGCTACGATTTATTTTTGTTTGTTATGCGCAGCAACGCACGCCGATGGGTACCCCCGGTCTAACAGTCTTCCACTACTTCAGTACTAAAAAAAAATTTGGTATTTACATTTAAGGCTGTATCACTTACCCACTGTTGCCCGGTACAAAACTGTGTAATAGACTTAGCCCCAGGCGCCTGCCTGACAGTTGTTTTTCTTTTTTTTTGTTAGGCGCAGCAAGGCACGCAGGGCGCCCGCTAGTCTTATATACAAAGTACAATGTATGTTTGTTTGTTTGTATGCTATAGACTCCGAAAGCACCAAACCGATTGAGCTCAAAATTTCAGGCAATTTTGGTATTGGGCCGAGAGTGTACCTGTGATGCTAGTCCTTATGGGAAAGGCAACGTTCCAGGACATTTGTAGAGGACAATATTGAAAAGCCTTGTATGTATGCTAGTAGCTCTATAAGCCCAGCTAAACGTTTTTATTCTCAGCTACATAAAGAAACCCTGAATAAAAAATTTGCCGTTCGTAAATTTAAAAAATTCATTTTTGGCAGAAAGATAACGATTTCTGGTGATCTTCAACTATTGAGAGACATTTCAAATCGGTTAGTAATGGGAGCATTGCTTAGCCTCACACCGCTACACTTTGCAGAACAAAAAGAAGTTATGCTGAGTGCTCTTAGGCTGCCCAAGATTTCGGACCTTAAAATCGGCAACTTAAAAGGTCATCTGAAGATTCTAGAATACATTCAAAATGACCCTATTCTCAAAATCTCATATACCATGCTCAAGAAATACCAGTTCTCCAGAAGATTCAATGTGGTCATAGGTGACCGCCACACATGGAGAAATGAAGGGCTTCTAGTCTTACTCAAATTTGGTACACAGATGGTTCCAAATTGCAAAATGGTACCACTGCCGCAGGAGTTTAAGGACCCAGGTTCCAACGTGCAGCAGCGCTCGGGAAATCTCCAACAGTATTTTAGGCGGATGTCCATGCAATCGAACTCTGTGTACGAGAATGCCTGCGAAGAAGAGTCAAGAGCACCCGTATTTACATCCTCTCGGACAGCCAGGAAGCACTCATAGCTCTGAAATCCTACGCGGTAGGATCCAAACATGTATGGGACTGTCTGAACATACTCGATGATCTCGCATCGAAAAACACCTTCACTGTGGCCTGGATACCAGGACATGAATGCTTCGAGGCAATGAACGGGCGGACTGCTTAGCAAGAAGAAGCGCCATCCCTCCACTAATCGGTCCTGAACTCTATTTTGGAGTTACACACAGTAGCACAAATCTGAAAATAAAACAATGGGAAGCTGACTGTCATGCAGAGTACTGAGCCCAATTCATGGGTCTAAGACAAGCAAAACAGTTTATTAATCTCAATCGTTGTAGGGCTAAGAAGCTACTTGAGCTCAGCAAAACAGACGGATCTTAACAGGCTACTTGACTGATCATTGCTCACTCAGGTACCATCTGCATAAAATAGGAGTTGCAGATAAAGACGTATACCGGCTATGTGAAGAGCAAACAGAGACGGCAGAACATATGGTATTCCTTGTAAATGTCCCATGCCCGCAAGAAATAAACTTCTCCACTTCAGGCGGGCTTTACTGAGCCACTTATATATTTGTAACATTGGAGAGAATTGAATTTCCAAATTCAGTTGCCTACTTATGACACCAGGTACTCGCTAATAAATGTAATCTCTCTCCTACGTCGTAGAAAACACTTTTCTTTTATGTTTTCAGAGTCACATTCAGTGTCCTACATTGCTCTCAATGCTAGCTTTCTACACACCGTCCCGAAATCTAGGTCTTCAAATTCATTTTCGGAAAAGGATTTTTTTAGGACTAATTACGCCCAAAATCAACCTATTTCTCGTTGCAACAATGAGGCCAATTCTGTATTACACTCTATTGTTTTATTTCCGGATTGTTCTAGATATTATTTCAAAAGTAACCCTATGCCAACTTTTAACTATTTATTGTTTTATGTTGATTATGTTTGAATCTATTTGTAAACCTATGTATGAATTATATAAAAACGAATTGTTATTAGCTACTTCTTTATACATTTATTTAATTATCCTGTAAGAGGTTTCGTACTCTGTTTAATGAAAATAAAATAAAATAAAATAAAGCTCATTCCATCTAGAGGCTATTAATCATTTTATGTTGCTACCTTATTAAGACGCGTCATGAAGTGAACAAATAGGTTCGTATTTCTAGGCAACTACCAGTACCAACCTCGTCTGCTTTAGAACAAAAGACGTGTAATTGAAGTAAGTCCCTGGCGTATCCATGACAAATGTATCTATCATCATTCTCCATGGTGTCGATGGCTTCATTTCACAGATTTCGCAGCCAGAATGTCCAGATATGAGGGAATTTTAGGTGAATATCCTGAAAAAATGAATTGCCCCCAAACCTACCAATACATGTACAAAAGCTCTAATGAGGATGTGTCTAGGGGTCAATTCGATAAAGCTATATCGGAGCGAGGGGTGTGTAATAAAGTGGATGGTTCACCGATTATCGAGTTTAGAGTGCGCTCGTATGAGCATTATTTCGAATTACGTTCATATGTTAAAGTATCTACTAACATCCTGTTGCCAGAACAGGTACACACACTAAAACTCAAGTTTCCAATAAAAAGACACCACGTCTTGGCAGTATCTCTGACCTTATCCATTTATTCTTTGAACAAACAAAATTAAATACCTCCATTGTGTTGACTGGTGTTAAATCCTTAATTCTTCAACTCACAGAAAAATAATAATAAAAAAAAACTCAAACACCAACAAAAGTCAAACACCAAGCAATATTGTTTCCAAGCAAAGAAGAACGTTACCTATGCGCAACATGTGCACCAGCAACTGCATACTAGTGAGAATATTCTGAAGGATACTTTAGAATATGTTCCTTGTTCCTTGGTTGTTGCGGGGTGTGCACTTCATTCGTCGAACATTACCAATAGTAACGAGGCTACAACGTGATCTTTGGTTTATGGTACCTATCTCAGCGTTCGCACTTTCTGGATAAAGGGAACACACGGCAAGTGACGGAAGTCATTTTCCACTCCATTTGTTCGTGTCGGTTGGACAACGTGATGTGGGTGCTGTACACAGCGTTGTTGGTCCTTGCGTCATTGCACAACTATTTTCTGTAAGAAAAAGAAGAACAAGATGTTGGATGGATGGATTTATTCACTTTGTATTGGTTAGTGAAAGAGTATCGTTTTTGCTATTCGAGTTTTATAAGAATTGATAGTTGGGAGATGCTGCGGAGGAGAATAACAAAGGAACAAAGAATGGAATATATTTAGAAGCAGTTCGCGTTTGTTGTATTTTTTGCATTGAATATGACTCGTTTTGGTCATAATATGTTAGTTCTGGTAAAAGGCTAGGCTGAAATAAGTCAAAAGGTGGATTACGTAAGGCATTGACTTTGTGATTGAAGACAAGCAGGTTAAACTTCTTCTTGAAGCTCGAAGGTTGCACAAATCGCGTCGGTAGCCTGAGACTGTTTCTTGAAAGAACTGCAACACCAAAACTTGGAGAAATAGTGACGTACCTAAGTTTATAGTTTGAATAATAGGTAAGTTGAACTTCAAATTGATAACAACTGTAGTCAATGGACTGCAAAGAAAGCTAGGGAGTGGGACACCAAATATTCCGTGGCGTCTGCGATGATGGAGCGAAGCGCGATATTGATGATGGCATTGCCACAATTGGCGGTTTGTTTGCTGTCCTTCCGGAGTGTATTCAAGAACTCTCTAAGGGGGAGCACTGGTGTATAATTACTTTATATGCCCTAGCCATTTTAGCCGATGAATTCGAACCTTTTTGACAAAGTCGATGTTGTTCCACAGCCTGTAGAGTTCTTTATTATGTCAATTATATCAAACTCCATCGGTACAAACATACATACCATATAGCCCAGAATGTTTTTATCTTATGGTTAATTATGCGAAGGCTTTGTTGGAGAAATCCTTCATTTAATCTGCTCACTTATTTGCTTGGCAGAGTTGCTAGAAAAATTTGTTTCAAAATTAAGTCTATCTATTGTGGCATCCTAACCAAGGCGCTAATGATGAGCGCCATTTCTAGTATACAGCACTTTTATTTACATTCATTGACGGCTAAGCTTATCCGTTTTTCAGTCCTAATAGCTTTGAATTATATTGTAAGGAACAGTTGGAAGGCTCAGAGGATGAAGATATCCTTGGTTGCTTCGAGAGAAAAATTATTGGTAAGATATTCGTTCGCGTTTGCGTTGACGGGTTTTGGAGAAGAAGATTCAATAACGAGCTATACAAGCTGTACAGCGACATCGACCTAGTCAAAAACCGCCTATTGGACGTCTGAGATGGCTAAGAGATGTAGAGCGAATGGACACCAACACTCTGGCAAGCACAGTCTTCGAATCTAACCCGTGAGGATGATGCAGTAGAGGAACTCCTTTCCGTAGGTGGCTCGCACAAGTTCAAGGGGACCTCGACCAACATCGAGTGCGCAACTGGAGGCAATTAGCTAAAGACCGAGCTAAATGGAGAGGCTTGTTGGTTGAGGCCCAGGTTCACCTCGAACTGTAGCGCCACCTAAGTACATAATTAAGTAAAAAGTTACAGCCACGCTGCGTTCAGTGCGTTGCTCAAACTTTTAATCACTTTCAAAATAGTTCGTGAATGTTAAACTCTCTCAATTTGGTTAAGGCTGAATTCTTAGATTCTTGTCTGGGTCCCAGGTCATACTGGGATCATGCGAAATGAGATCTCTGAATGAAACTGCTAGGCAAGGCTAGGAGACAGACGTCTCAGGACCTGAACCTGCGTTCCCAGTTAGTACTTCCTTTGGCGATTGGGTT
This sequence comes from Brachypalpus laphriformis, assembly GCA_945910035.1. Lineage (NCBI taxonomy): Eukaryota > Metazoa > Arthropoda > Insecta > Diptera > Syrphidae > Brachypalpus > Brachypalpus laphriformis. Next base: position 47,105,042 of record OX246756.1, read on the forward strand.
TCGCATGAACACAATTATGTGTGGTATCCCCCTCGAGGATGCAAATTGACTAAACGGAAGATTCCAGACGTCTGTAAGAAATCCGGGACATTCTTGTTCTCTCTCAGCAGAAAATACTGCAGACAATCAATAGACGTCTTAACAATTCATTTTGCTTTTTCTTAGTATCTAAGATGTGCGAGGTTTATTTGACGCTGTAGTCTGCGACGGTTGTGGAGGGGGCAACGATACTGTGGAATATTTGCTCTAAGAGTGTTCTGCCTTTCCTCGTATCAGGTGGTAGATTTCGGTGCTTATGCGGTGATTACTGCTAATGTAAACTCCTCATCACTGAAGCAATAGCTTAGCTGTCTAGTTGCGTCTGAGTGCCTGCAAAATCATTTGAAAACATCGAAATGCGAGACAGAAAATACTGCAATATTCTAAAAGCCGATATAGGTGGAATTTCTCCTTTTAGAGCCATTTTCCCTGAGAGGTAAAAATTTGCGCAAGTCCACAAAATTCCATGAAAGTGCAATAAAACATTTCGTTCTAACAACCGACTTATAGCGTTAATGTCAGTTGTCCCCAAGGACATGTTGTGCATTGTCAAACACCATCTTATGAGTTGTGAACTAGTGGCGATGTGGGTCAACCATCTGTCGCGTCTATTAAAATATGTCTTCGTCCTGATACAGCATGTATTCCTCATAATTCAAAAATATACTAGTGAACACGTGAACACATGGTATACATTGACCTCAATAAATCAAAATATAATCTGACACGCGTTCTTCTTTAAAAATATTTATTAATACCCTATTCTGGAGGCAGGCCTAAAGATACCCCCCCTCATACGAATCAATGCCACGTGTTATTCGATTCGTTTACAAAACAATAAATCGAGAGCAAAAACCCCATCACTCTCGAACAAAGCCTATTGGGCACAACAGAATCATAAAACATATGTTACACGGAAAGTCATTGTAACTCCTAGCAGCATTAAGAATACCTGTGGTACTGTCGTCGTTCTCACGTGCCACTCGATGAAAGCAAAAAAAAAAAAAAACAAAATATCCTTCAACCTACTTTCCAAACACCAGCGGCAATTTCAATACTTTTTTGTCTTTCTCCTTTGTATCCTTAAACGAGTTACCACCGTAGCTCCCAATTTTGTCACTCACCTGAATAAACTTAAATTTATCAAAGGTAGCTATAAATCATTTTTGTCTCCTGTTCGCTTAATAATAACTTTTTTGTCTCAAAGGATTACTTTCCCTAAGGACTGGCACCGTGTCGGGACAAGTGTATTAAAAGTCCACCAAAAATAGATTCGGTGTTTTGTTTTATTACCTCTGACGTAGGAGACGACCTTTGTACGGCGGAAGAGGTCTTGACAGCAGAAAAAGCTGTCGGAATCCACCGCCATGGTGCATTTTAAGTGTTTTAATTAATTTTTATTATATTTTGTGTATTTCTTTACGGGAAATTTAAGTTAAATTAGACAAAGTTTTATTATGTGACCTTTTAACCACATTAAAAAAATAAAAAAAACTGACAGCGAGCTATAAACTATATCAAAAGGAGTATAGGTGAGGCGTGGTTTATTAGGGAGCGATCTAAATAGTATTGCTGCCTTGTGGAAAAAGCCCAATCCATCTGAAACGGTTCGTATGATACCCTTTCACTTATTCAAGTGGCGCGGTTTGTTTATCCTTCAAATTGGATATTATTTGCAAGAAATTAGAAAAATTAAGTCTTATTTTTGAAAAAAAATCAGCCAAAAGTCGGCGTGCCATCTTTAGAAGCTCTTGGATTCTCAAGGAATATATATAAGTAAAAAATAGCCTATGAGGCCTCTGCTTACAGAATGCGGCTGGATAGGCATCTACAAACGCGACAGGTGATCGATTTTAATAGTATTGAAGAAATTATAAAGAAGTCATATCCAGGATACACGGTAAGTAAGGGGAATAAAGCGCTTTCAATCCAACCTTGGTTTGGTAATGACTATAGAAGAGCGATGCATCAATCCTTTCTACGGCTAAAGTTATTTCGACAGTTCAATGGAGACTTCTTTAAAGACCAATACATAAAAAGTTGCAGCATGTATAAGCTTATATGCCGAACAAAGAAGAAACATTACTATGAATCAGAAGCTCAAAGACTGGCGTAACTGCCGTAACTCAGTACAGTTTTGGGACTTAGCATGGAAAGAAAAGAAATTATCAGCAGAAACTTTAGCCTGAACGTGCTTCTTACACCGAAACTACTTCTAAGCAACAAAATTGACATTGTAGCCATTCAAGAAACTTACGTATCATCAGAAGTTGAACTTCAGTCAAGAGGCATCATCCACGGGTACTCTGCGATCGGCTCTATATTCCATCCTACTTATGGTGTCTCAACATATGCATGAAACGACCTTGACGAAGTTAAACTCATCAGCTCAAATTCCTACGATTGCGTTTATTCCGTAACCATAGAGACAGCTGGGACCTACATATAGAACCTATATAAACCTCCCGGAATTTCTTGGCCAAACAGTGTTCTCACTCTCTCTACTCGTTGGAATTTTAACAAAGCTAACTGGAACAATTTCAGCCGAGAAGTCGATGCCTGCCTCCGCTTCGTCCCTCCGTCAACAAAAAACTATTACAGATTTGTTGGCATCATCCTATCTATTGCCAAAAAACACATTCCACGGGGCTACCGCAAAGAATATATCCGTGGATGGTCCGAGGAAAGCGAATGGTTGCTCAAGGATTTCAAAGATACTGGCAGCCCTAACATCGCTGACAGATTACTAAGGTCCCTTGACCAGAGCTGTAGACAGAAGTGGTCATCAACGGTGGAAAGAATGAACTTCACACATTTCAGCCGAAAGGCGTGGAACAACATCAGCCTCACCAACTCCTATAAGTCCAGACGCAACTCCTATAAGCCCAGACGTAATAGCGAACAGCGTTGTAGACCTCTCACGCGCGTCTCTCGACAAAGTGCATACCAAATTAATTAGATGTGCATTGCGGGAACTTAAACGCAGTGTATCTGTACCGTCCGCATTCTCACATAGCTTTTCTACCTATGAAGTCGACAATGCTATAAAATTAATGAAAAGCGGGAAAGCAGCATGATTTGATGAGATCTTTCCAGAATTCATTATTCACGCCGGCACTAACACAAGAAGATGGTTATCTAAATTTTATAGCAACATTTTGGACACAGGAAATCTGCCTCAAGCCTTTAAAAGAAAAGGCTTTGGAAAGTGCCTTAAGAACTTTGTGGCATTTGTCGATCTGACAACTGCATACAATACTGTCTGGAGGGATGGACTTATGTATAAACTTCTAAAAGTCATACCCTGCCTGACGATAGCACAGCTCATAAACAACACCATGACGAATCGGATACTACAAGTGTTCATTGACGGAAAACAAAATTAAGAAGCTCTCAATGGGCTCTCGCAAGGATCAGTGCTAGCTCCAATCCTGTTTAATTTATACATGTCCGACCTGCCTGAACTTTCCTCAAGGAAGTATGGATATGCAGATGACCTTGCGATAGCTACCCAACAAAAATCCATCCACTGAAGAAACGCTCAACGAGGACCTCCGGATGCTGGGATCCTACTTTCAGCAATAGCGGTTGTGCCCGAGCCTTTCAAAGACATAGGTTTGCTGCTTCCTTTGCAAACTTATAATAAATAACGAATCTCAACCCTATTAGTGCATTTTACGTTATACTGTTTTAAAAGTCAGGAGTCGTGAAATAAAATTAACAAACCCCATGAGTGGAGTGCATTATTTACGCGTAACCTGTATTTAGTTGTATGAAAGACAAAACTTTCGATAAAAAAGAGTCTGAATGTCAGATGCACCACAATTAAATTTAGAACTTGTTTTGCATTTCATTTAAGTGAAAGGATTCGATTATTATAATTGCTATAATTTTAGTTTGGTAATTCATTTAATTGTTTTCTGACTTTGTTTTGTAGGAAGATGTATTAAATTCAATCAGAAGGACATAACGCAGGAGTTGTTCCTAATGAGAATACAATAACAATAGCTTATGGCTTAGACTGAATGAGCAAAACTTGTTATAAATGGAGTGCGTGTGACAGCGTATTATAAAGCAAAAAGTTATGATGCAATTCAAGTAGGTCTGGTCATACAATTAAGAGTATGATGTTTTATTAAGGCAGACCGAGTTGCATAAGCAAAAATCAATTGACAAAAGCGATACATATGTACATACATAAGTGATTGTTCTCATTCTGCTAGCCTCTTGAAAGTTTTAAGTTCTTTGATTCAATAAAATCATTGAATAAATAGAAACTGCTTTCATTTTAAATTTATTTTCTTTTGTAGCGGAAATGTAAGGACCCCGACCTCGACATAATGCGACCGTCATTATCTGTGTTTGCAGCATTCTTCTCTAGTGTGCAAACCGTCTCCCAATTACGCACTGCCGATGCATATTTCGCGCAACAACCCGTAAAGGGCCATGCCTGTCTCTCGCAACCAATCGTGTTGTGTGCGTTATATTTTTCGCTCGAATAGAAAGGACCTACAGATTTGTGCCGTATCCGAATGGCAGTTTTTATTTTATTTTTGAGAAGCTTTCTCATGACAACAATAGGTGGGTTTTTTTTTTACGCGTATACCCGCTAACTCAAAAATATACATGTTAATTACAACAACACGATAGAAAATACCCGTTTAAGTTAGCGGGGACAACTATCGCCGCTAAGTCCTAAGCGGCGATAAAAACAATGCTACCAGAATCCATTTTCTTATCCCCAATTGGTAAATTATGAATAATTGTCAAAAATTTGGCATAAATGTGGCATTTCGTTTGAAAATTAATTTAAAAACAAAAATGTCCGGAGCAGAAAAAAGGTACGTAGAAACAAGAAAGAGAATTTATTCAAATAATTCTACATTTTATGAGTCAACGAAAATTGTGGACTAAGGAAGAGACTTTGGTGTTGCTGAAGTGCTATTTTTCGCGAAAAATAGAATTTTATAATACACGGAAGAAAAAATGTGCATGTTCCAACGTTCTCGAGGATCTCTGAGGAGCTTACCGTAATAATCATGTACATATGTAACTAGTCTACAACTAATCTTGCTCTTTTGCAGGATTCTAGTACAACAACAAAGGCCCTGGAAGGGAAAATGAGAACGTTCTTGATGGCGAGAAAGTAATCGTTGACTTTTGAGTCGATCGGTTTTCTTTTTTTCCCTTTTTTCCGCTAAGAAAAAAAAATAAATTAAAAAAAAAATAGAAACATTAAAAGAAAGCCCACAAACTCGGACTAGTGTTTTCCAGTGTACGGGGAACAGCTTAAGCTTCTCACAAGAGAAGACTTCGTCCAACACAGTGAACCTAGCATACAAAAAAAAAAAAAAGAAAAAAGTGTTTAATTCCATCTAAATGGACTCCTCCACAGGGGGACGAGTGACGATGGAATTCACGGAGATAACGAGAAAAGAGTTTCTCGACGCTCTGGAGATGACTAAAACGTTACGGGAAGAAGTTTTAATGTTACGCAAGACAATTAAAGAGATGCAGGAGAGTGACACCGACTCGTCGTCTCTACGAAAATCTGTGAAGAAACGCAAAAAAAAATACAGCAAAAATTCAGCATCATGAGAACAAATTCGCTTTACTAGCCGAAGAAATGTCTATCGATAATGACGAATCTCCCAAAATCTCAAGTGCAAAAACTAATACGGAAGCTTCAACAAAAACAAGGACATTAATTGCGCAAATGAGGCAAACGAATATGGAAGAAAGAAAAGATAATAGAGAAATTAACAGTGTACAGAAACCGTTATCAACTGTCAACAGTTGAAGGACTAATACGATACCAACAGTAGTCGCAAGAAAAAAACCACCACCTACAAAAGTTTTTAAAGAAGATAGCCAGGTATTATCAAAATTATTACAAGAAGAAATAGGTAGAGATAATTTTAAAATTAAAAGTATAAGTAGCAATAAATTTTCCTTAACCTTAAATGATAAGGATGACTGCAACAAAGGTAAAAAAACTGCTGAATGAGGCAGATACACAGTATTTTTCATATACCAGCAGAGAAGACAAGTTGCAGTCATTCTTACTGAAGGGTCTCAGGGTCAGCTTTAATCCAGAAGAAGTTCTAAAGGAGGTTAACGAGCTTAAAGTAGAAAACTTGAACTTCGTTAGGGCATTCAGGTATGCTACGGCGAACTCAAAGCGTGAAAATAGAGTCCTGCCTACTATAGATTTCAGATTCATAAGATTTTATTTATTCATATAATTTTTTCTAATACAGTACAAAATCAAAATCAAAATTTAGCATGGCTTTGCCGTCTGCCTGGTTGATTTATTAATATTCACAAGTAAAAATAAAATAGTAATTTTAACTTCTATAGTAAACTTCACAAAATAAAGGGAATAGTTTGTTAAAAGCTTTCGTTTATAATTTGCTGTCGATATGTTAGAGCAATTTTGCAATACCGGTAAAGTGTGCTTACATCCGCTTCATTAAGGAGGGAAAGCACTTGCATCTCCGTCAAGACGTCATATCCAAATACATGCCTTCTTGTTTCTCGTAGGATTGGGCATCTTCCCATAAAATGGAATACATCTTCTCTCTCCACTAAGTTACACATGTTGCATAAAATAGGCAAGTTCTCCCTGTGGGGTACGTAGTTCAGGTTCAGGAGTTCACCACGCAGTCTCAGTATCATAGTTATTTCTTCTATCTTGTAATTATCATGGAAATAATTGTTACTCTGCAAGTTATGGTTGAGCTTACTGTAGATTGCCCTATGTACTGATCCAGTTGCCTCTTCAGCATATCTCGCTCTAGCCTGCTCGTCTAACTTTATAATGAGCTGGTACAATTTGGTGTCCCAGTTTTGCATGTTGTCCTCTCTCAGTTCAATCCCACATCCATCAGCCAGATCCAGCCATTCCCTGTACCAACCAGTTTTTGTTTGCACAGCATTCAGAACTACTTTACTTGGGAGACGGTGGGCTGGCATATTAAGAGCTTTTAGTATATAATCTACCTGTAGCTTGAATGTCTTAATAAATAAAGGCGATAAGCCTGTTTCGAGCATAAGCATGTAGTTAGGTGTATTCGGTGGAAGGCGGAATATTCTTTTCACATAAAATCTTAATAGCTTCTCCACCGTTTCGTACTGCTTTCCGCCCCATACTTGCGCCGCATAGAACAGGATCGACTCGGACACCGCTTCAAAAACCCTGAATTTGCTGCTATGATTAATATATTTGCTGTTGAAACAATTTTTCCAAGCTACATTGATGGCCGTTTTAGATTTTATTAATTTTTCCTTGAGATGCCGTTCCATGCTCATATTTTTAGTTATGTAAACCCCGAGATACTTGTACTCCTTAACAATTTCGATTGCTCCCTCATCAAAGTGCCACTTTTCGTTGGAACAATTTCGGCCACCACCTTCCTTGAAAATCATAATTTTGGACTTGTTAAGGTTGACCACTAGCTTCCATAATTTGGTGTACTCATGCAAACGATTGATCATGAGTTGTAAGGAATCCGGGGAGTATGCCAACAGAACAACATCGTCCGCAAACAAAAGGGCTTTGACGAGCACACCCGCGTATTCCACACCTCCTGGTAAACAGTCAGTCAGGTCATGAATGAACAGAGCAAATAAATTTGGGCTCAGCGCACATCCCTGTCGTACTCCTGAATGCGTTTGGAACCATGCCGATAGAACATCTCCATCCCAAACCGCAGCTTTCGTATCAGCATATAGATTTCCTATTAGCCTTCCAAATTTCAGTGACATTCCCAAAGAGTAGAGCTTATATAATAGGGCAGTTCTGTCCACCGAGTCGAAGGCTGCCTTAAAATCAATAAAGAAGGCGTAGAGCTTCTTGCCTTGCGAAAGAAATGACTTTGCAATGCTGCTTAGTACAAATATATGGTCGACTGTAGAGTACCCTGATCTAAAACCCGCCTGGAACTCATTCAGTAGGTTATTGGCTCCTATCCACGCATTTAATCGTTTTTGAAGTATCGCCGTAAAAATTTTGTAGGATGCATTCAGAAAGGAAATACCCCGATAATTCCCTGGATCCAATGTACAACCCTTTTTATGGATAGGAAAAATTAATGCCTCCTTAGATCGCTGCGGGTCACATCCGAACTCCAAAATATTATTAAACAAGCAGGTCAGTCTACCGTGAAGCTCATTGGTGCCATACTTGTAAAACTCCGAAGGGATCCCATCCGAGCCTGCTGCTTTGCCATCCTTCAGATTACACAGTGCTTCTGTAACCTCAGCATGTGTTATCGCATTGTCCAAAATTTCATTCGCGAAGCCAGGTGTAGCATATTGGAAGCTTTCACTGCACGCAACCGGGTTCAGTACACTTTCGAAGTGCTGTCGGAGAATGTTAGGGTTTAGCTCCCTAGCAATAGTGTACCTTCTGCCATTGACATTTCTTATTCGCTTCCAAAAGTCAGCTGCATTCCTACAATGCGCCAATTTATGTGCCTCTAGCTGGCAGTGGTTTTTCCTCTTCTGCATACACAGGGTCTTGTACTTAATGTTGGCTTTGATATAAGAGTCACGGATCACACTTTTATTACAGATTCTAAATAGTTTAAGCCAGGCGAATGAAATCTGTCTGGCTCTTTCGCACTCATCATCAAACCACGGTTTTATGCCTTGCGTCTTCTGCTTGTTACTTCTAATGGAACATGGATAAGAGTTCTTAATACTATCTTCTATTCCTTCAAGATTTAATTCCTGTTGGGCTATAAGGTTTTCATCTAAAAGCTTCATATACATGGGTTCCTTCGCAAAACTCCACACCAGCTTGGGGGATAACTTCATATCTCTGGTTCTCTCCGTCTGGGTGCTAGTATGTTCAAAGGTAGCAACAATAGGCAAGTGGTCAGAGTAAGGCACCAGTTTAACCTCTAAGTCCGTAACGCGCAAATTCCAATCACCTCCTAATAAGCAATAGTCAATAACCGACGTTCCCTGCTTTCCCACAAATGTGAGGTTGCCGATTTTGTCGCTCACACTGGTACCATTTAGCAGACGCATTCCAAAGGAATCACAGAGTTCCAGAAGTTTCGTACCGTTTGCATTGCATGTTGAATCCATCGATTGGCGCCTTATATCAGCCACATTGTTTGCTGCTCCATGTTCTTTGCCTACTCGTGCGTTTAGGTCACCTATTACCATTATGTTTGAGTTGGTAATTTGCATCAGTACCTCCTGAAGTCTATCGAAATCCCTTTGCCAGTTGTTGCAGTTTAAATAGGATGGTAGTATGCAGTATTGCGTTTTCTCGAACTCCAAGCTTACATGAACCAACTCCTCCAATACTTTAAACTCACAGTGAACCTCACCAAGATCCTTCTTGAAGCCAAAGTAGCACCCTCCACTCGCCCTTCCTCTCCTGGACGTTCTCGTTGCTGAAATCCATTTAAATTCGTAGTTCATAAAACTGCATTCATAACTTTTAAAATTCATTTCTTCTACATGAGTTTCGAACAAAAAGATAATCTCAAACTGATTGATAAAATTATAAAAATCTGCAAATAAATCCTTATTTTTTAAACCTGCTACGTTATATGACAATATTTTATATTTTTTAATTTCTTTCTTAATACCATTTTCATTATTTCTTCTATTTTTAACGCTATTTTTACAGAAAACAGGACAGACGGCATAACATTTAAATACTAGACAGTGGCACAAAATTTGAAGAACTGCTGCTTGTGTTTCCACCCACTGTTATTCCACTCTCAGCAATTGATCTTCTTTCAGCTATCGTTGCAGAACTGTCATCGATCATCTGCTGGAGAATTGACATTCCACACTCGCCGTCACACCCTTCACATCGCAGACTGTTGTTGTTGTCGAAGTAAAATGTCTTTTCACCGATTTTCAGTTTTTGTCCGCGCACTTCAGCATGAATGTTTTTATTTTTCTTTGAAATATCTGTTTTTATATTAAACATTCGTTTTCTCCTATCCCGTGATGCTTCCGTGTAATCTCTGTGTATAGTCACCCTAGTGCCGTGAAGTTTATATGTTTTGTTTAGAACCCGCCCGACGTCTTCCTTCTTGTGCAATTTTAAGATGACGTTGGCAATGTTGTTTTTAGTCGTCATGGCCCGTGCATCCGTAATTAGCGATGTATCTTCGCTCCCTAAAAGTTGCAGACATAATTCCCTCGCTTTCACCTCAGGGTTCACACCAGTCTGATCAGGCATATGGACCACAACGTTGTTTTCAATCGTCTTCCTCTCTAAAAGTTCTACTTTGCGTTCCAAAGAAGAGTAGCAAGTTTCCAAATGCTGCAATTTATTCCTCAGGATAGAGTTTTCCCTTTCTAAGGCTTGTATTTCGACGGTTACTCTTTCCAGATCTGCTTTTGTAGCCATATTTTTAAGTTTTTCGTCGAGTAAAGCTGCCATCGATCCCTCTATAAGTGCTTTTAGGTCGTGGACTGCCATGTTACCTACTGCATTATGGTTTGGAATGGTGGGGGCGCAGCGGGGCCTCTCCTCCGGCGACGTTTCAATTAGTCGCCGTTTGTTTATCTGGGGATTATTGTTGCCGTTTTTTTGCGGGGTTCTTTGCACTCCACCAACCATTGTAATCAAAGCACTTTGCAAATTTTTAAACTACGCTATGAGTGTGTCGACTCACCTAATAATTTTATATCTGGATGAAGGCTGTATTATTATTATATTATATTATAGCGGTACAGCTATCTCCGGACAGCAGAGTAGAAAATCTGGGAACTATTAGGTATTTAGAGGGTTATTTGGTGTCTTTCGAAAAAATTCGGAGGAACGGTGTCCTTCAATGTCACCGGTGCCAGAGATTCGGGCACGCTTCTCCAAATTGCAAGATGGTAAGAAGGTGCGTCAAGTACCAAAATACGCATGAGACTGGTGAGTGCCAAGTGCAAAAAGAAACAAGTAAGGAGCAGTTATTTTGTGTTCTTTGCCAGAAACCTGGACACCCTGCCTCATGGCGGGGACGCGAAAGCTACAAACGAATAGCAGATCGGCTTCAGGTACAGAAAAGGGAAGCGCAACAAAAGGTTGCACAGAAAGTAAGGATGATTGACAATCATGTTCGAGGAGGGATCTCCTTTGCAAACATGGTAGGCAATAGTGGTGGGTCAAGCGCTGCTGGCTCCAATATTCTTGGATCAAAGAGGACTAGTCGCTCCGCAAACGACAGTTTGCAAACCCAAGTAGACAGTCTGACCAAAACTGTTGCAGATCTCTCAGAGAAAGTTGATGCCCTTCTCAACATTCTTAGTCGTCAACATGTCTAGACCTAATTGTGCAACCCTAAAAATAGCTGCTCTAAATGTTAACTCCATAATCGCCATCAGTAGGCCTGGTGATCTACTGCGCTTTGTGGGTGACCATAAGCCAGACATTCTTTTTTTAAACAAGACAAAGCCAAATGACAGATATCATTTAGAGTTCATTAACTATGACGTAATACGGACAGACAGACGTGATTCTATTCGATGTGGCGGTACGGCAATTCTTGTCAGGAAATCACTTCGATACACTAGAATTGAACGAAGTGATATAAGAGGCTTTAGTTGTCTCGAGACAACTATTATCTCACTGCCTCTCAGGGACAATGGTTGTCTGTACTTAATATCAGCATATGTAGCTAAAGGTACAGTCAATCCATTTAAAACTGAGATCCAAAAAATGTTCGAAATACTAAGACTAGATAGTTTAGTTTCGTCCTAGCTGGAGATTTGAACGCCATGCACTCGGCCTGGTTGTACTCAAGGGTGAACGGAAGAGGCAACTTCCTAAACCGCTTTATTGATGAAAACCAGGTCGAATATAAAATCAAATTATACAGCCCAGTTGCACAAAGTTTTCCTTCTGGAAATTCATATCTTGATCTTTGCATTGCAGACGCGCGATTGCAAATTCAAACGATCCACGATAATAAACTTTCTATATTGCCGTATGATAGCGATCATAATGCAATAGTTATGCCCATGACATTTGCTGGCGACTCTTCGTTTAGCTTCGCAACGCAGCACGAAGTCCCTAAATTGAATTTTAGGCAGACTGATTGGTCCAAATTTCAACGTTGTGCCATCAGAAAATATAGGAACTGCTTTTCCTCTTCTAATATTCCTAGTAATAGGAAACTTTCTAACGAGGAATGCGATTCCTATATCGGGAATTTAAATACAGTGGTATTACAAGCTATGGAGTCATCAGTTCCGAAAATAAAATCCAAAGAAAGAATTGAATGTTATCTAAACCGTGACATCAAAACCCTACAAACCTACAAAAGCTTTTTAATCACTCAGATAAATCGTATACGACGTCAGTTTCAAGGGGAATTTAGAGCTGCAAACGTTAAAATCTCTTCTGAGAAATGTGAAGACATTGATAAATCAGCAGTTCGGGAATAGTGTCAACAATTATTGGAGGTAATGCGCTGAAAAAAGTCCGATTCCAGGAATATGTTTCCTAAAATTAATCAGATGTTCAAGCCTCGGAACATTATCAAAATTCCAAAACTGAAAATTCCACTGTATTCCGAGTCTCTTCTCTCTCAGGCGGAGATTAATAGCCAGCACTGCCCCATTATGGATAACCATTTCGTTATAGATAATGGAGCGGACAAGCTAAACTTAATCAGCTCTCATTTTGAGGCAATCCATGCTAGGGATCTACCAAGCTGCAGAACTAGCGAAGTAAATGAGGAACTGTCGAGGTTTCGCAACAGTGAAACACGAACTCTTCTGAGATTCTCTGAGCGATTAAAAGCGGACCAACTAGCAGATGGATAGACTGACAATTACTTTACAACACTAGACGAACTGACATTCATATTTAGGAAACTAAATAACAAAATGTCAAGTGATTTAGATAACATTCCCAATATTATTCTAAAGCATATACCGGACGAAATTATACGGCAATATTGTGTAATATTTAATAATATTTTAAACAACTGCTACTTCCCGAGTTATTGGAAAACATCGAAGGTTTTTCCACTAATCAAAAAGAAGAAGGATCCTTCTGATCCTTCCAATTATAGGCCAATAAGTCTCCTTCCTAATATCGGGAAGGTTTATGAAGTTGTTATTAGTAAGTCCATTTTGTTCGTGTGCGAAAGAAAGGAGATTATATCGCGGAACCAATTTGGGTTCAAGAGAAACCATTCGGCGGTGCACGCTGTTACAAAATTGATTTCTGGCGTTAGTTGGAATCTTAACGCCAAAAAAGTACAGCTGCCTGTCTGGTGGATATCGAAACAGCCTTCGACGCGGTTTGGATCGACGGGCTTTTATATAAACTTATCAGATATGAATTTCCGCATCATTTTATAAAAATGATTACATCTATGGTGTATGAGAAGAAATTCGTGGTAACAGATGGACAATACACGACGGCTAAGGTTTTTAATGTCACCAATGGGCTCCCACAAGGCACAGTTACAGCACCGCTTCTGTTCAACATATATGTTTCCGAAATGCTACAGGGTTTGGATGATTCCCTAGCGTTTGCTGACGACGTTATTCTGTATGCAAGTTGCTCAAAAATACAAGGCATTCAAGGTGAATTTCAAAATAATTTTGATAAGCTCCAAACATTTTGCTCCGAATGGAAGCTTAAGATCATCCACGCGAAATGTGAAACTATACTGTTCCGCACCACAGTAAGACGCGGTAATTCAGATTTGAGGCGCAACTGGAAAAACTTACGAATCACGAGTTCTAATGGTCTTCGCATCGACTCAAAGATTGGTGTGAAATATCTAGGTGTCCATTTGGACAAATTTGTATACTATAATGAACATATAAATACACAGATAAAAAAGGCAAGGGCAGCATTTATGTCCCTCAAACGCCTTTTTTACTCCAACTATCTGAGATCCGATGTGAAGGTCATATGTTATCAAGCTTTCGTTCGGCCAATCCTGACTTATGCGAGTCCAGTATGGTGGAACATAAGTCCATCGTATATGGAAAAGCTCCGATTATTTGAGAGAAAATGTATTCGAGCATGTACGCGGATGTACAGAAGCGCACATTCCGACTTTCGACATTATGTCTCCAATAAGAGGCTACTTGATGCTTCCGGTGTATCCAGAATGGACAATTTCATTCTGAATCTTGTGAGGAATCATTTTGCACGGTCAAACGTTACAGTGAACGAACTTGTGTCAAGTCTATTTTACCCTAACCCTGGGTATTTCGGAAATACTATGGAGAGTGGATATATACCACCTGAGGCATTCTTGCATCTGGATGCACACGGTTATTTATCGGACTCAACGAACGTGCCAATTATCTATCACGTTGCTAGAAGGGCAACAGATAAACGTATTCTCAATAGGCCTATTGACTCGGGTGATCGAAATGCCGTCCTAAGATACTGCGTAAGCATACCTGAAAGGGATATAATCAATACCGACCGGTTTAATCGGGAGAAATGCTGGTGGCTCGACTGGGTTAAAGCTAATGTTTAGGTTAAGTAGGACTGGGCCCTGGTATGTGATTTTTCGTTCGCCGGTTAAAAGGGGAATGACATTTGTCATTCGCTGATCCTTTGTATAGATGGGCTGGAGATCGCATATCAGGGCCCAGTTCTGTTGTAGGTTAAGTTAGGTTTAACCTAGAATAAGTTAGTTTTATTTGTTTTCCCCTCTAGTTATCTCTAACATTTGTATAAGGTTTTTCCACATTTCACCTTAAAACAAAATATATAAATAGCATTAAAAATAAATAAAATAAAATAAAAAATAATGAAAATATACCAAGTATATAAAAATCATATTGTAAGTATTGAGAACCCTTCAGGTCAGATACTTTAAGTTATAATTCTTGCTGTAGTTTTTGGGTTTATTTAAACAATATAATATGTAATAGTGTATAAGTGGATAAATAAACAAACAGAAAAAAAAACTTTCTTGATGGCATACAAGGCAGCCAAAGATAACGCCAAGCAAACTGGAGCAAGTCCTTGTAACGATCCATTAATGGTAGAAATGGAGGAAATATTTGGTAATAAACACATTATTATAAATGCTCACACAGTCAATGTCGGGAGTGTTCCCACTATTGCCTTGGAAGCAGAACGTGGCCCATCAACATCGGCACAGTAAAAGTGGGAAGCCTCCGACGAAGCAACGCAGATATGTTTTTGTCCCGAATCGCCGGCCACATCTTTTTCATCTCAACAAGCTCCACGTAAGAAATACTTTGAAGACAATTTAAAGTCATCCTTCATAATGCATATGTTGTGTAAAATACATACACTCGCTATTAAATTTGTCGCGGAACATAGATCTGTCTGTTCTGTGAAGCTCAGCAGTCTGCGAAACCCTCTTTTTAGCAACCCAAATGCATTCTCTACAATTATCCGTATTCCCGAGTGAAAAATGTTAAAATTCCTTTGAGTTTCCGTCAAGTTGCCGTGATCCTTGAAAGGTGGCACTAAGAACATGGTTGAAGGATAGGCAGGATAAAAGAATTATTGGGAAATAATTCGCCATAATTTGTCTGCGCCTTTCTATACAAGCCGGATCACCGAAGAACTCGACTGTGGTGAAGTGACCCTGGTTCACCGCAGAAGATATCGGTGAATATTTTGTTGGCATCTACCACTGCTTGCAGAACAAAGCTATAATTTTGCTTCCTGTCCAAATAGCACTCCTTCTTCGTTCTTGGAGCTTTGATGTTGATGTGGGTGCAATCTATTACTCCAATTACTCCCGGTATTCTTTCTTTGCCTGAAACATTCGAATTGTTTCTTGCGCTACAGATCCTTGAGGCCATTTGATGTAATTATGGCTAGTAGAAATGAGCCAAGAACTGTCCCGCTTCACTGCTATCCATGCTGATGACTTTGACACCCCGAATAAGTTGCCAAGTTGTCGAAAAGTCACAGTGTTACTTATGTACCAAACGTACATGAACACTGTTCTCCTCGATCCTATTCTTGATCTTTTTCCATGAGATGGGTATGGCAAGAAATCGCTCTGCGAATACATTGCTAAAACAAGGAAGAAAAAAATTAGTTTTATATTTTAAAGAGAACGTACATATAAGGTACTCCATAGTTGGTCGGTTCAACCTCATATGTAACTTGAAGTCATAATCGCTGTATTCGTCAATTGTTTCAACGAAATTCTTGCATTTAATATGCTGTTCCTGTTCGAGATCAGATTCTTCGGAATTCGAACTAGAAGAAACAGCATATATGTACGATGTTAGGTCTTCCAATGTTGTTCCATCATTTTTAGTACCTTAAAGAAGTTTACGTTATCCATTTTGTATGTACCTACATATAATTTTTATTTGATTTTTCACCTGTGTTTCGATGTTTTCCACTTCAATAGCTTGTTTATAATTTTCACCGAAAAAAATCAACTATTTTTGAGTTTGGCAGTTAAAATGGCATAAGAATGCATGTGCTGCCAGGTTTTTCTCACAAAACCGATAAGCGGGGATGGTCGTTTTTTTGTGCCATTTTTGAGTTAGCGGGTATACGCGTACAAAAAAACCCACCTAATATTATCAGACGTTTGACAAACGTTCGCTAGAGGTGGAATCGTGGAAATAGTTTTTTTTGTTTTCTGGGATTCAAACATGGAACCTAACGCGCAGTGGTCCGACATACTAACCACTGCGCTACAGTGGTACTTTGAAGTACAAAGTGTGACATTTATTCACTTTCCGATCTCCGCTTTTCGTCAAGGAAGTTTGGTCAGTTAAAGCCATATGTTCCGGGTTTCCGTCATATCCAGAACATGCTGGGCATTCTGGCGAGTCGTCGAGTAAACCATGGTTTGATAAAAATTGCGTCAATTGGTACTTAACCTCCTAATGACTTCTATGTATTCATGGTTCTATTCTGGGCGCCGTGGCGTAAGTGGTTAGTGTTTCGGATCACTGCGCGTAAGGTTCCGAGTTCTAATCCAAGAAAACACCAAAAAGTTTTTGCACGGTCCCACCTCTCGCGAGCGTCTGACAAATATCCGAGAGTATTGTTGTCATGAAAAAGCTTCTCAAAATCGCCGTTCGGATACGATACTAAACTGTAGGTCCCTTAAAATCGTGTGAAAAATATAACGCACACAACATGAGTGGTTGCGAGAAGCTAGGCCTTGGCATTTAAAGAGCTGTTGCGCCAAATATTTGTTAATTAATTTTTTTTTATTCTGGATATTAGTCTGTACGTCCACCTTCCTGTGGCCACATTCTTAGTGATATTATTTTCTCTTGTCTTCTTAGTTCTGCGGATTCCATG
Organism: Brachypalpus laphriformis; assembly: GCA_945910035.1. Lineage (NCBI taxonomy): Eukaryota > Metazoa > Arthropoda > Insecta > Diptera > Syrphidae > Brachypalpus > Brachypalpus laphriformis. Next base: position 47,122,344 of record OX246756.1, read on the forward strand.
CTTTCCGTTCTTCCATCCCGAATTTTTTTGCTTCAACAGCCAGGATATCCATGGAAACCATACCTGTGATGACGTACGCAGTTCAGTACGTAGTTTAGTCTGTCGTATAATATAACGCCGAGATATTTAATACATCTTTTGGAGTTTGCAGCATAATTTCTCACCATGATTTTGATGGCCTGTCTTATTTTTCGGCTACTATTAAGAACTGACTCCGTGTTGTTTCCTGGAAAAACTAAACTTTTCAACTTTAGCCATTGTTTGACGGATGCGATGGTCTCTTTTGCGTTCCGTTTTAACTCGTCTAAATGTTTTGCTGTAACCACTATTGCTATGTCGTCGGCGAAACCTTGATGCTGTTTCTTTACAATTATGGCTAGAGTTTCGCTGATTACATCCCAGCCTTCCTGAGACTTCACTATCTATCTGATCATATCTTCTATCCTCTCGCAGTTTCTTCCCCAGTTGATGCCTTGTCGTATCTGCAATGTTTCTGCGCAGCTCATGCTGTCATGCTCGAACCTGTGCAAATGAGTCCTGAAGGATTTGTGGCTTGCTAAAATGTGGGTTATAGAAGCTCAGCTCTAAATGTCTTCTATTAATCCATTTATCGGTATTGTTTGGGATTTGTTAGAGTAACCCCACCTTCGTTGCTTTTTACTTCTCCTGGGCTTCATTTGCCAAAATGTCAATCGGCACCATGACGTCGTCACCCATCCACGTCACATTATATCACATGCGTTAATTGCTCCCAGTGCGGTGGTCATGTAGGCGTCTAGGATGCTCCGGGTTATTTGTGCTCATTATATTATCGCATCGAAAATTTCGCGACCATTTGTACATATATCATTTCAAGCGACGGTACAGAGTCCCCACATTAGTTTATCCAACATTGCTTTGGTTTCCGCAGGTGTCTTCTTCATCTGAGACATTTAGTGTACTTTACTTACTTTACTTAGATCTTTTAACCCCTCGGGGGGCATAGGGCGTCAACCACGCCTGCGCGTCATCTTGTTCGAAGTTCTGTAACGCGTTTGAGCTGCCTCCAACTCATTCCTAAAGAGCTCGATTCCTCCTCAACTGTTCTGCGCCACGTTTACCTAGGGCGTCTCACTATTCTGCCTGCCTGGGTGAGCGGATTCCCCTGCATGGCGTATTTCGCAATGGAGTTGTTTTCGCGCCGTAGGGTGTGTCCAATCCATTGCCTCTTTCTTGTTCGTATAGTAATCCTTATAGTTTCTTGGCCCGTTCTCGTATAAAGTTGTTCGTTAGAGATGCGGTTCGGCCAAAAAATCCTCAAAATGATTCTTAAGCATCTGTTTACGAAGACTTGCAGCTTGCGTGTGTTAATGGTGTCCAGCTTCCAAGTACTGCACCCATGAAGCAGCACTGATTCTACGTTGGAGCGGAACAGTCGCAGCTTAGTTCTTAAGCTGGTAAAATTACTTCTCCAGATTTTGGATAGCATTCCGAACGCAGCTTTAGCCTTCCCGATTCTGCTGCACACATCCAGTTCGGTGCCACCACGTTTAGCCGAGACGACACTTCCTAAATAAAGAAAGTTATCAACTTTCTCGGCTTCCTGATATTAAATGTGCTCAGGGCTTTTGATTTGGCTGTGTTTATTTTTAGCCCCACTTTGTTTGCCTCGGCTCCTAGATTTTGGGCCATCAAATGAAGATCCATTATCCGATGTGAAAGTAGACAAACATCGTCAGCGTAATCTAGGTGTTTAAGTTAAGATGTCATAATCCAACGAATTCCATAGTTACCTTCCGACAATGCTGCACGGAGTACATCGCCGATAACCACCAAGAACAATAGTGGTGACAGTATGCATCCTTGACGTACTCCACTTTGGACTTCAAAATCCTCCAACACCTTACCATTGTGCACGACGTGACACTTACCACCCTCGTATGTAGGCTTAATAATAGCTATAAGTTGTTTTGGGATGCCTCTCATGCGCAAGGCCAACCAGATAGCATCTCGATTCAAGCTGTCGAAAGCCTTCTCGAAGTCGATAAACAGTAAACGTTGCGGAGACCTCTACTCAACGCATTGCTCGATTATTATCCGTCAGCTTTTTATGTGGTCGATGCAGGAGGATCTAGCGCAAAAGCCTGCCTGTTCGACATCGAGATTTGAATCTAAATGTTCTTTAATTCATTCTAGAACTATTCTGCTATTATTTTGGCTGCAGCTGGAAGTTACCGCATTCCATCAAGTTTCCCTTCTTTGGAAGCTAAATGATCATCCCTCTTTTCCACTCCTGTGGAAATAGTTCACTACCCCAAGCTCTCCGTATTAGCGGATGCAGCAAATCTGCCGATGTATTAGGTGCCGCTTGAAATAGCTCCGCAGGGATGCCATCAATACCCATCGCCTTGTTCTTCTTGAGGGACTTGATTGCTGTTATTTTTTCGGTTTTACTGGGAGGTGCGGTGCGAATTGGGGAATTTGTTGCTTCGAACTGCTCATTCGAATTCGAGATCATACTGCCATCGTCTAAGTGATTTAGCACTGTAGCAAAATGCTCCCTCCATCTAGTGAGCTGATCCTCATCCGAAATCAGGAGCTTGCCGTCTAGACTCCTCACTGGATCTTGTTTGGAGTTTCGACCACCAATAAGCTCCTTAGTAATGCTGTAAACAGTCCTACTATCGCTCCTACGCGCTGCTTCTGCAGCCCTTGAGGCCAGTGAGTTGATATATTGACGTTTGTCATGTCTCATACTACGCTGCACTTCTTTCTTCTTCGCACGGTATTGGGCTTCAAGGTCGGTTCTCTCTACTGCTGAGGCCGCTGCAATCCGACCCTTGATTGCTGTACGCTCATCGATCCGTCTCCAGGTGTCTGTAGAAAGCCATGTGCGGTGGTGTTTCTGCTTTTTACCGACCTACGTGCGTGCCCCAGTCGCAAACGCATTTTTCACAGCACTCCAGTGGTCATCCATGTTCTCTATGCTGCTGATTGCTTCTGCTTCTAAGGCAAGATGGTCCCTGAACTGTTGGCGCACTTGGGGAACCTTGAGCCTGTTGATATTAAACCTGGTGATGTTAAGTAGGTTTGAGCGGTTGCTGTTGACGGATGCAGTACGAAGGCGTAAATGAGCTACGATAAGATGTTGATCTCGTTCTTGTCCAACGTCAGCTCAACGTCTGCTTCCACGTCCAGGAGACAATTTCTAAAGCGGCGACTGATCGCAATGTGGTCGATCTGGTTGGATGTTCGCTGTCTATCAGTAGAGACCCAATTGATCTTGTGGCAGGTGTTATGCTTAAACAGTGTACCTCCGATGACTAGGCGGTTGGTATTGCAGAAGTCCACAAACCGCTCACCGTTGTCATTACGGTCTCCCACCACGTGCTTAAGCATGGTGTTGTCGCTACCCACCTTGGCATTGAGATCTCCCATCACCATTACAATGCCCCCATTAGGCGTTTGGTTGTAGGCGGCGCCTAAGTGGCTATAAAAATCATCCTTTTCATCCTCAGTCGCGTCTAGAGTCGGAGCATAACACTGTATGATAGTAATTTTTCTAACTCTACTCTGGAACCTGGCTGTCAATATCCGGTCACTATGGGGTTCCCAGGATATGAGGCCACTACGTGCTGCTGGAGTTAGCATGAGTCCTACTCCGGAACTCCGTGCACTTCCAGCTGGTTTACCAGAGTAGAACATGACAGTGCTTTTTGTTGGGGTGATGTATTCTCCAGCATCGTGCTATCTTATTTCGCTCAGCCCTAAGATGTCTATTTTATACCGTGCGAATTCGCGCTCCAATTATTAAGAGGAATCTGACGTTATAAGGCCCTTCCTTGAGTGACTCCAGGAGGGTGTTAACGTTCCAGAATCTGATCGTTGTTCGTGTTCGATAGCCAAAGGTCGTCATCAAATTTTCCATCCATATCCGAGGCGTTGGTTCCCGTTTCGGAGCAATTATTTTTTTTACGGGTGCGGCTCGCTGGGCCACTGATACTTATCCTGGTTTTTGGCGCAGGAAGCTTTCCCGTTAGCAGTTTCCGAAGAAATTCCCAGATGGCACCACGACGAGGTGGGAGAAGGGGTTGCTAACAGAACTGCTAGGTTTTGGCTGCAGTGGCTTTTTCTCGTTACTTAGCGGACCAACACCTATCGGGAGATGTTGCCCCTACGACGCATTTGTTAGTCGTTTACCATCGTTTTTTATATTTAGTATGCAGTATTCAATAACTCCAACTGAACCTGTTTCGACGTCACTCCATGTCATTGCGTTTCATGACTAACAAATATCAAGTTTCCCTTCAACACATTGTGACTTTCAATTCGTGCTGACATTAAGTCCTTTAGATTTTCGATAAGCATATGACGATTCCGTGCTCACTTCACTATGTGTTGTAATCCCCTCTGACGAAAGCTCTTACCTTTATGCCACGCGAACAATTCTCTTGCCTACGTCACTTGCCTATTGAACCATGACAAATGACGTTGGTCCATAGGCCTGTGATTAACAAAACGACACATGCCTTAAATATGTCTATTTCCGGACAAAAGGGGAGCTCCTGCCAAAATCCTTTTCGCTCTTATTTAGCACTGCAAACCTGCACAATCACAGGTTGATGATAGACTTTATCTAACCCAAATTTTCCGCAATACACGTATTCATGCAGTAGTAATCCTTGTATGGCCTTTTCGCCATCACTCATCCGCTGCAGTATAATAACCACCAACCAACCCAAGAACTCAACCCCTCGATCGATATTATCGTTGATGGCATTTGTGTCCTTCTACCGGTGGATGGGAAACTGCAACCACATCGGTGTTTTGGTCCATAAAGCCGGTCGACTCTATGTGCATGCGTGTACTTACTATTTTCAACTCATCTTTGATGCAGCGCCCTAGCTCCAGCCTCATTCCACCAGCAGCAACGTGAGAAAGCGAGTTCATTGACACATCCTTTTGCCGCATAGTAGCATCCTTCAAACTAGTTCAGTGCAATGGTTTGAGTGCGGGTGGATGCTCTATGTATACAGGATATTTTACAATGCAACCACATCGACAGTGAGCGGAAGAGAGTCCGGGGTTCGGCGAACTTTATTTGGGTTAAAAATAGATTTTTCTTTGTCACAATGACGTCATTGCTTGAGAATCGAGAGAAGCGCAGCATAAAATTTCTGTGAATACATCGCACCGCGTCGCCTCATTCCAATTGAACACGGTGAAGCCTTGCCGAAGTCGATTCTGTGCTAAATCGGAGCAAGGACATTTGCTTCCATTCTACTTTTCCTTTTGGTATGATGGGTTTTTGTTTTTTTTTTTTTGTGTTTTGCACTTTCTAATTATTTATAGAAGAAAAAAAGGAAAAGGAAAATTGGAGTTGGGACTCAGGGCGTGAGGTGAGAGTAGATACATTTTTGTATTTTCAATAGGTGGAAGGATTTGGGTCGTGCCGATGATGGGTTGAGGTTAAGGGGGAAGTACAAACTTATAGCACTCTGGGCTGCTGTAAAGTGTAATTTAATTCACTGCAAATGTCAATATTCTATTCGAATTGACATTGGAGAGGATTATTCAGTCAAATGGAAACAGAGAGGAATTGTGTTGAGTTATACATCGAAAAAGGATTGGTGGGGGACGAGGGGCTTAATAAGAATTTTTTTCTCTTCCAACGACAATCAGCAATTTTGCAGTAATGCAAATAATTGCTTGTTGTTGAGTTTGCGTTCCGTCATGGAAAATTCGAGGTCTATCACCCATTTTTGAGTGAACGTCAAATGTGCTTGGTTAGAGAATTTTTCACAAAAGCAATGGGGCCTAGTTATTATCCTGCAAACTTTCATTTTATAAGTTTTATAAGACTTACGCATTCCTTATCGTTAAAGTAAAAATGTCATTTATAGATGTTATTTTTAATGGGAATAAATATATATCTATATGTATGTACATATATCCTATTCCATTCCCAGCATTCAATATCCAATTCTTAGGGTCCTGTTTTATGCTGGTGAATGCTAGGTGAATTGGGCATGGGGCTCAGATTCTATGTTTAGAGGCAAATCTGAAAATCGTGTTTCTTGAAAAACAGTCTTTGTTGCCATTGAATCTATTTTACATTATACAGTAGGCAACAGTATTACGTACCTTAGAGGTTGGTCAGCAAAGTCGGTTCGAAACTACAGCGAACAGCATCCAATCCATCCGAATGAAGACGGACAATAATCTAAGCTCAAAGAGTGAAATAGAAAGATAAGACTTAGTTTCCGAGTTGGTTTTTTCTCCAACTTCACAGAATCACTACTTAGGGATCTCACTCACCCCTAGCTTAAGTAAGAGAGACTCGGTCTTGTTTCCCCTGAACAGTCAGCTAATAGATCTGGCACTAGAAATAAGTTTCAATGGCTCTGTTCTGTGGCATGATAAACATCCTATATATCTAAGAAAAATATATCTCTAGCCTCTTATAAGCAGCTGCAAAGAAATACAGGAAATACCTGCATTCGCTTAGGTCAACGATGGTGCCATAGTTCTTAATCAAAATAGTGTATAGCTATTTTGAGAAAATAAGTAAGACAACAGAGGCCGCTACTTGTGTCAAGGGTCCATCATAATGTATGCGGCACCAATTTGGGCCATAGCAGTGACAATTAAGTCTTGCGGCAAGAGGATTAATTCCGTTAATCAAGTGTGTGCGCTCTGGGTGCGCTGTACGTTTTGGACGGTATTAGATGATGTTATATGTGTCATCGAGGAAATTCTGCCAGCAAATATCTTGCCTAGCTACGGAGGACCTTCGGTGCCCAATTCAGGAACCCCGACCTTCAGTCAAAGATATCAAGCTGGTGGAAAGACCTGCATTGCGATTGATCGGGAAACTACTGACTGCCCAACACTTGGCTTGGGCCAGTAGCGCAACAATCAAGTTTGTGATGAAGTGCTTACTTTACCTCTTAGTGGTGGTCCCCGGGCAACTATACGTATAAACCCTTAGACGTGTAGGCAAAAATTGTAAGTGCGGGTTGTCTAGGGCCTTGATTCTAGGCTAGGTAACGTGGGCCAGCAATCTGCGTTACCGAAAATTGCTCGCTACAGAAACCGACACTATGCCTCGGATAAGGAATGATCACATGTTGACGACTTTTGGTTATTGTACCCGGACAAAGATAGGTTTCTGGCATGTCAAGACGCTCCTCGACTTGGGAAGCGAAAGTCCTTACAATGCCAGATTCCTCCAACTGGAAAAGGAATTCATGCGATATAAGCTGGACATTTTGGCGGTAAGTGAATTAAGATGGTTAGAAGCGGGCGAGTACCAGTCCCCAACGCACAACACTGTACTACTCTATTCTGGAAGACCATCCGGAAGTCCGCGGGAATATGGAGTCGGACTACTGCTAACAACAACAGTATGCAAGGGCCTAATTTCCTGGCAGCCTCATGGTGATAGGATTTTGACGGCCAGATTCCAGACTAGATTACGACGCGTCACCATCATACAGTGTTACGCCCCAACGAATAGTTCGGCTGAGGACGAAAAGGAGGGCTTCTACAATCTCTTAACTGCCGTCTTCAACATAACACCAAATGAAGACATTGTTATAGTGATGGGGGATTTGAATACCAAGGTAAGCAACGACAACGAAGGGCTCAAACATGTAATCGGGAAGCGTGGACTAGGCAACCACAATGACAACGGCAAAAGGTTTGTGGATTTCTGCAATGCCAACAGCCTTGTGATAGGTGGCACCATGTTTGAGCACAAGACCTGCCAAAAAGTCAGCTGGGTTTCCAACGACAGGCAAGCAACCCCCAACCAAATTGACCATTTTGCCATCAGCCGCTGCTTTAGAAGTAGTCTCCTGTACGTCCGAAACAGGCGAGAGGCAGATGTGGGGATAGTACGTGATCACCATCTTATGATAGCTACCCTCCAACCACGCACTGCTGCAGTTCGATGAGCCCAGGACAACACAAGAATGCCCAGGTTCAACGTCGATAGACTTAGTGATCCCTCAGTTCACCGACAATTAAAGGAACACTTTCGCAAGGTGTGGAAGCAATCAGCAGCTCAATGTCCGCAATCATCCAAGACCATTGGTGTGCTGTGAAAAATGTTTTTACATCTGGTGCTGAAAGAATTGTCGGTCGATCGCAGGGAAGACATAGAGCGTGGCTTTCCGAGGATACGTGGAGACGGATTGACGAACGAAAACAGATGAAAGCTCGCGTTGCAGCTACCCCAGCAGCAGGGAGAAGCGAGCTAGAGTCCCTATATCGCATGAAGATGAGAGAAGTTCAGCGTAGCGTACGACGTGACAAGCGCAACTACATCAACGCGCTGGCCATAAAAGCAGAAGAAGCTGCACGGAGGTGTGACAGGAGGACCGTCTACAGAATCAAACCAAAGAGCTGACAGGTGGTTGCAGCTCCAGCCAACACCCAGTGAAAAGCCTAGACGGCTCCTTGCTCATTTCGGATGAGGACCAGCTCAAGAGATGGGAAGAGCATTTTGCTATGGTTTTGAACCGTGTATTCGCTAGCGAAATGCTCCCAAATCAGACTGAGATGCCTGAGGTGAGAAGTTCTCGAATACGCACCACGACTCGCAGTAACGATGAGATCATTACCGCGATCAAGGCACTCAAAACCAACAAGGTATTCCCGCAGAGCTCTTACGAGCAGCGCCCACAACATCGGCTGAGCTTCTGCTTCCACTTATAGAGAGAGAGCTTGGGAAGCTGGAAGCTTTCCTAACGAGTGCAAAAAGGGAATGATCGTCAAGGTTCCGAAGAAAGGAAATTTAATTTAATCATCGAATTTAATCATCGAACAGTGCGTTGAATATCGATCGCCACTGCACCTGCTGTTCATCGATTTTGATAAGGCGTTCGATAGTATCAACAGGGAGTTTATTTGGCGTGCATTACGCAGGAGACGTATCCCCGATAAACTAATTGCTATTATCAAAGCTACATATGAAGGCTCCAAATGTCACGTCCTGCACAGGGAGAAAGCAAAGTCCGCGTTCGGGATGTTGTCCAAAATATGGCGAAGCAATGCAATCATTTTGAGCACCAAGATAAGACTGTTCCGCTCCAACGTTGAATGCTTGCTGTTATATGGTTGCAGCACGTGGAGAGTGACCACTACTATCACCTGAAAGCTGCAAACGTTCGTTAATAGGTGCCTGCGCAATATCTAAAGGATTTTCTGGCCCAATCGTATCTCTAAGGAACACCTTTACGAGAGAACGGGTCAGGAACTAATAGGCACAACCATCCAACGGCGGAAGTGGCAGTGGATTGGTCACACGTTCCGTAAGGGTGAAAGTTGCATAGCGAACCATGCTATGCAATGGAATCCTCTAACTCAGGATGGCAGAAGACCTGGCGGTCCGAGGAGAACATGGCGCAGAACAGTGGAGGAGGAGGCACGGCAGTTAGAGAAAAGTTGGGGAGAACTCAGACACATTGCCAGAAACCGTACACGATGGCCCGTAGGCGTAGTAGAGGACCTAGGACTCACAGGGGGATACAGGACATAAGTAGGTAAGTGGAGGAAATACAACATGACAAGACAGATGGAACCAGTCTTCGAAGGGAGGATAGACCCATCGACTAATACCAGATATACAAAAACTATTCAACCGGCGCACATCACGGAGAAGTCGATTTTTACCTAAGCCAACTCCAGACCGCACATGGCTCTTTTCGAGCAGATCGAAACAGATTTGGGTATGATGAATCTCCTATCTATCTAGTCTAATCTGCGTAGAGGCCAGAGAAGATGCACATTTTTTTACCAGTGCCCATAATTCTATATGGATTGCGGGCTTCTGGAGAAAAAACTAGAGAAACACTAATTTCCAAGAATATCGTAAACCATATGATGGCATCCAGTGCAATATGGGATATGGTGAAACAGGTTGAAACAATATCCATGAAGGAACTTCGACGGTTGGAGATATTCAGAAAGAGCAACAACCAAAACCAAGCCCAGACATTTCGTACAGAACGAGGAGCGGCGAAGCTGAAACAGAGACAGAAGCAAAAAAAAAGCCTAGCTTCTCGCAACCACTTATGTTGTGTGCGTTATATTTTTCACACGAATAGAAGGGACCTACAGTTTAATGCCGACTCCGAACGGCGATTTGAGAAGCTTTTTCGTGACAACAATACTCTCGGATGTTTGTCAGACGCTCGCGAGAGGTGGGACAGTGAAAAAAACATTTTGGTGTTTTCTGGGATTCGAACTTGGAACCTCATGCGTAGTGATCCGACACACTAACCACTTACGCCACGGCGCCCACAGACAGAAGCAGCAAACACAGAAAGAGCATAAATTCCTGACAAGCCCCGTGAAGTGATACTTAATGGCAGCCCCGCAGGAAGAGTGGTTAAAGCGTTTATGATGTGGGGTAGATAGATAGATAGATATATAAATGTAGATGTTAATAAAGTGCAAGTGCACTGCGATCTTTGGTGATCTATTGTGACCCGCAATCGAATGCTCTAGCCGATGATATACTTGGTCTAGAGCACTTCCTCCAGTCCGGCTGCTACTATGAACCGGAGTATCTTAAGTGGATCCAGCGAAGGTACATTGATCCGATCTCCAATAAGAGATATGCACCTAGGTGACTTCTTTATTTATGGATCAGTGTTTCGCATTTCATAAGAAGGTGTGCTGATGTTTCTGCGAAGTTCCTGCAGAATCTTCAGTGTCCGTCTTCCTCTATTCTAAGTTCCCTAAGGTGTTCCTTTAGTCTGCAGTGATCATTTAACATGCCCGTCAAGATGCGAAGTCGATTCTCGCTAACTCTTAGGCATGTTCTGCTTCTTTTCTGGTTGTATTTCCCCAGAAGTTCTTAATTGTGGGATATCGTCCCAATTGCTCTCTTCTTCTTTTCTTAATTCTTCCCGTATTTTGTGGGGAAATATCCTACAAACGGGTTTTGGTCCAAGGAATGGCGTGCCTGATCCGTTTTTTGCTAGTTCATCAGCTGCTTCATTCTCTACTCCTACATGTCCTGGTACTCAGTAGACAGTTACTTTATTTGCCTCTCCTAGTCTGTTGATCCTGGTGTGGCATTCCCGTACCAGTTTGGATCCGATCTCGTGCGAAGTCAGTGATAGTGGCTTGGCTGTCTCATAGTATTGCGATGTTCTATTCGCAATATTTCCTGTATAGGTTGAATTGCGATGGTGTGGGCTATTGCTGGCATCTAGTATTCATGTTTGCGAATCGTGCATGCTAGTAGCCCAGGCTACTAGTATCTTTAGAAGATTACGCATCCATTGGCGAACTAAATAAAAAAAGTATATGATATATCAATGGACCACCTTCGGTGGAGCTTGTCTATTCCCAGCTACACACAGTCACTCTAAATTGAAATAATCTATGCGAAAGTCGGTCATATGCTGAATTTTTGTAATGGCTTTTCTCCAAAATGTTAAGTGCCGATCTCACTTCTTAAAAATTGTGAATAGGAGATTCAATCCAAAAAGTAATACACCAAACTCAAATGGAGTAGATCTAGAAAGCACTCAAACACAGAGATATTTTTATTATTTTCAGAAAATACTAAATATTGTTTTAAATACTAATAAAAAGAATGAAGTAGCACTAGGAAAATGGTATTTGTTCATCGTGTTAATTGATGTAAATGCAACTGACGAATGTCACGCCAAATCGCCCATGGTGAATCAGAGACGTTTGTTGTGTAGAATCTTAAAATGTGAATATTTGGCATGCCCTTTTCGAAGTCCCATATAACACATGGTATGATACTGGTGATGGCTGGAGTTGATTATTTTGTGGTAATGGATCTCCTGTTAGGACTTTTTTATGATTTTGTCATATCTATTTTCTGATTGAGAAAGCACATTTTTAAGTACTTCATTCTTCTTCTTTTATCAGCCAGGTTATGATCCGAAAATAAGGGAACATAACCCTCCCACTTCACTGCATTTCTACTGATCCGCCTGTGGGGTTCGGTACTTCATTGACATTCATATATGGGTATGTATCTGGTATATATCCCATATCCCCTACAAAGTTTTAATCTAGTTTATCGGAAGGCCTTAGTCTTGCAGGCCTTCTTAAAAGGCAATCCTCAATTGTAATCTACCTAGCATAAGAGGGTCTCTACTTACCACTTTGCTTAACACAAAGAAGCCATTTTTATCCGGTTTGTTTTCCACTGTACAGCATAATCTGACAAAGTTCTAATTATAGATTAATGCCTTAAGCACCGTGCGGCAACTCCTGGCTACTTCAGATCTGATGACACAAACTTTTAGATCATTAAAAGCAGCCTGGCTAGGAGTAGTTTCCTGGCCGTCCGGAGTGCACAAGGGATATATCTGAAGATGGCAAGAGAGTATCATTTTATGATAGCTGCTCTCCAACTACGTACTGTTCCATTTCGAAAAGTCCACGATAACACAAAAATGCTCAAATACAACATAAACAAACTTAATGACCCCACACCCCTACTCGCCACTATCCTAAGCAATTGGTGTGATCTGAAAACGGTTTTCACATCTGATGCTGAAAGAATTGCTGGCCGATCGCTGGAAAGATGTGGCTCTCCAAGGTACCTGTAGATGGACCGACTAGCGAAAACAGCTTAAAGTTCGCATTGCAGCTACTCCAGCAGCGAGGCACAGCGAACTAGAGTCTCTAAGTCCCAGAAAGATGAGAGAAATACAGCATAACAAACGAGGAGCTAAACGTAACTTCATTGACTACAGAAGTAAAGGAAGCAGGAAACATAATCACGAACGAGCTGACAGGTAGCCTTAGCTCCAGCTCTAATCCAGTAAATGGCTTCGAAGGTTCTTCGTTGTCGGACGAGGACCAGCTCAAAAGATGTGGGAAGTATGTTGCTACGGTTTTAAGCCATGCATTTGCCGCCAGCAATATGGACCTAAGTCAGACTAAGGGATCCAAGGTAAGAAATCTTCAAAGACGAACTATAACCCTCGGTAATGAATCAAAGTACTGAAAAGCAACAACTGTGGAGCTCCTATGAGTAAGTAAGTACTTGAATCTTGTCTTTAACTTTGAATATGAATTCAAACATTTCGGCTTTGAGTTGAGTAGAGCACTCTACGATATAAACCATAAAAACAAAATAAATATTTGGCGCAACAGCTCTTTAAAGTGCCAGGGCCTAGCTTCTCGCAACCACTCATGTTGTGTGCGTTATATTTTTCACACGAATGGAAGGGACCTACAGTTCAATGCCGAATCCGAACGGCGATTTGAGAAGCTTTTTCGTGACAACAATACTCTCGGATGTTTGTCAGACGCTCGCGAGAGGTGGGACCGTGAAAAAACTTTTTGGTATTTTCTGGGACTCGAACTTGGAACCTCATGCGTAGTGGTCCGACACACTAACCACATACGCCATGGCGCCCACCATAAAGTCCATTATAATTGAACCAAACTCATTTTCCTTTGCAGAAGCTCAAGTAATTATAAATAAAATAAACGAAAGTGACTAGTTTTATTCGATTGATATCTGAATTCAGGAGCGAGGGAGGGAATCCTTTTTAGATTCTTATTAAGTTTCAACTAAACGTGACTTGAAATTTATATGAATGTTTTTGCGCGTCATTAGCTGACATCGACCTATGTTAACAACTCGTGAACTCTACCCCTAAATATCAACCACTTCAACTTCAAGTGTATAAAACATAAAATGCTCATACTCACCTGCGTATGATGCATATACCTACACAACCAAATTCCTCTTTAACACACATGACTCTTCAGGATGGAAGTGTATCCACGTCATTCCGAGCCATCGAAACGAGTCATTATTATGCCATTTCACGAACTTTCTAGAAGGTATACTATGTATTTTTGCCACCACATAAAGGTACAGCTACCTACGTCTTCATTTTCATTCACAGCGACAAACTAGGCGAGAGAGCAATGAACTCCTGCAATCGTTACGGACCGAAATAGAATTTCCCTCGAATTCATATTCTGTTGTTTCACGGCAATTCACATACCTTGGGGCGGTTCTTTTAATGCCTACCAACGGACTTTATATCCTGCAGCTGCAACGTGCCATCATATATTTTTATCTAAATGCAAATAAGCCACTACCATGAAAACGATGTGGATACTCAATGAAGCGTCATAACAAGGACGATGTGTGCGTAGGATGAGAAAATTCAATTTTCATCCTACATAACCACGATGACAACATGAAACTAATCGAATACCCAATGCAGATACATTAGTAACGCATCAGTATGCCAGGAAGTGATTGAAGAAAATTCCCCATTCTTCCTTAAATTGTTACAAGTAATCAAGTGAAATGAAGGATACCCTTTCCAATTCCACGAAAGGAAGAATAAGAAATACAAAGCAAAACCCATTATGAATAGAGTATCCTCGCTCTAGTTGTGAAGTGGTCTTTAGCAGCTTCTTGGAGAAAGAAAAACAAAACCCCAGATCGTGTAATGTCCTTTCAAATGCAACATGTTGGGAATTGAGGACACGAATAGATATTCAAAGGATGATGTTTGTGCTCATTCGCAGATGAGATGCATGCATTTTATATGCTAAAAGGTTCATTGTGCAGTTGAGTAGGCCGAGTGATGAGTGTTGTCCTAAAAAAAAAAAAAAAAAAAAATAAGAGAAGAAAAGACTAGAGCCTTGACAGCATTTTTGAAGTGCTTGAGGGAATCAAAATTGGAGCATGAACTCGTTAGGTATGCTAATTCTTTTTCTTGAATAATGAAAAAAAATGTCGGTCAAGGTGGTTGATGGCAGATTAGAAAGAATTGAAGTGTTCAGATTGTGTAGCACCACTTGACACCACTTAATCCTAAAAATAACTTTCCTAAGTAATCTGACAAGAAGGTAGGTCCTTCAAATTGTCACTATTAAGAGAAGTATTATACTTTCTATGACCGAGCAATGAATTCTACTTTTAGGCTTTTCTTTTTTAAGTTCGAAAGCCCTTTTGTTTGTCCCTGATAAATTAAAGAAAGCGAAGGTAAATGAAAAGGCCGTAAAAAAATCATTTCACAAGTGGAACATCTAGGAGAGGTAGCAGAAGCATTACCGAATTGGTGCGCCCTTCATCAGGGATCGGCAAAAATCTGTGTCATACAAACCTCTTTAAGAATATGAACAATTAAAAGCTGAACAATAAAATTTTCTAAAAATAGGAAGACAATGAATAAATAGAGAGGGCAACAGTCAGAGGCATATTGGGGTTCCGGTGACTACATCAATAATGATAATTTGGTCATGAAGTAGGTATCTTGTGTCATATTTTACAGTGCAGAGAGTTGATATACGTATATTTTATTGTTTTACTTCAACTGTATGTTCAATCAAAAGACCCCAAGTATCGAGGAAGTAATTTCTGTAGAGAAGTTTCTTAATACATTAATAGCAGTATACACCTTACAGCAAAACTGACTTACTTCTTATACTCAATCCCATAAGAGTCACTGGTCTTCTCTGGCCCTTAGATATGAGTACAAAGTAGGAGAAATGTAAACATTTTTAGAATTTGCCCATTGACACATCAACTTTTCGCAAAATTTATTTTTTATGAGAATGTTGCAAACAGAGTCCAGCAACATCGAACAAGTACTGTCAGAGAATTTAAAGCCAAAATCCTCAAATGCCAAAGAGCACTAGCGAAATTACCAGTCTCCATTAAACACGTGGATTTTAGTCAAAAGGTTTTCTTTCGATCAAAGCGCCGACACTTCTGGCGTGAAGTCATGTAATTATTGTTAAGCGCATGCATTCGATCGAAATGGAACCAACTCCTCGAATTTAATTTATGACATCAATTTGAACTTTAAAATTTAAACTGACCTCGTGTCGAAGGTAATCTTCTTCGTCGTGTTTCAAACATAGTATATACTCTGGGAAATGATTGCGCCTCATGGTCACATCCTGTGTAATACACGGAACTCATAGGAAAGCTTAAAGCTCCCATGCACCATGGTGCAGTGTTCTCAATTTAAACTCTAAATTTAAACTTGCACATGAAGCCCCACAACTGTGAATGAAGGAGACACTATACTGCAATAACACTACCAGAACAAACAGCGAGTAAGGTTACTCACGGTCCTGACCTACTATCGGCACCGACAAATGAATGACGTATAGCAGTGCCGACGTCACTGCCTGTTTTCTTGCTGTCAAATCTCTTTCCCAAAAAAAAAGGACACAAACAGCTCGTTTGCAACCCGGCTAACAACACACTTCATACGCTGTTAGTGTCATTGAAACATCAAATTGGGATTGATTGAGTAAATCAGTCAAAAAGTCCTTCGACAGGACATTCCATTTGTGTGCGAGTTGATAAATTTATGATTTATAAATGGTCTCTACGGCCTACATATATACGTATGTAAATGGAAGGACACAGTGCGCTGTTTGGCATTTTACGTAAACACTAGTTTACATCATAACGCCGGAATGTGCCTTCGACAAATCCTGGTTCTCTATACGCGGTGTTAGTGGCAACTGATGTTACAACAGAGCAGCGAACGCCAAACGGAGGCCAAATACTTCGTCATTAGGATGGCGTTGCGCTGGTAGTAATAGTGGTGTTGGGAAACACCATTGGGTCACTGGGTCATAAGATAGACAGAGGGAGGAGCAGATCAACACAGAGAAGTTGTGAGTGGGGTTAACTTTGTCCTTGCTTTTGGGTGTACGCGTTTCTGATTCAGATTCTGACATGGTCAACATTCCACAGCAAAGAGAGGATGAGTGGAAGTAACATGGCAATGCAACGCATTTTTAAGGATAATGGACAGATGTGTCGGTGGAATGCGTATTTCATGTTGTCGAGCATTGCTTTCGTGTTACATACACACAGCAGGGAAATGTTTGCCGGATGAAAGGTGAAGCGTCAAGGTCCGTAAAAGGACACTGATGTGATTCGAAGGAACATCCTACAGGATCCTTGAGAATTTTTTATGATTCATTTGTGCCCTGGTGGAATTTTACATTACCTAGAGGAGGGACCGTATGTGTGCGTAATGTTAAGAGTTATGGTTGTGGGTCAATGATTTATCCATATTGGATAAGATGCCCTGGAAATCGAAATGAGCATGGTTAAAATAGGGTAATTGTTGAGGTTGAAGATGAGTTTGAGGAAGAAGGCCAAGTTATGTTGAAACGAAATTTGCTGCATGGGAAGACATGATTGGAGAGGTTTACGTAGCAGCTCACTTTAAGCCATTTTTATTACTGCGCCGGTAATGTAGTATTCCCTATGCCATTTTGCAATCTCGATTGGCCACGTCGGTAGATTTTTTTTTTTTGCCAAAAGCAGGTGAAAAATCTTCTAAAGACACCATAAGGCCATACCGCGCGTGCTTATGGTAGTGTGCGATTTTAACTCACTAAAAAAACAACTCTCTTCAAAATTAATACTACAACTAAGCCGATGCTTATCTAGCAGTTTTATTATTTTAGACAGGTTAAATTCAAATGAAAGTTCCTGCGGTTTTCACAACCGGCATATACTATGACGCGAGGTTAAAAGGTTTTGTTCTTTGCAGACGACGAATTGAATTGTTCGCGTCAAGTAGTTGAATGACGGTACGGTTAAAATGACCGTGAACACGATCTTTGTGCTTACGCGCAAATTTTGTTATCTCTTCGTACATACCACGGTGCGTTAACGATCGTTCTAAGAACATTATTTTCAAAAGTTTGTATGATGTTTCTATTGCTTTTCTTGTTACAACCCGATAGTTGTATACCAAGGCTGCTCAACTTTTTTAGCAATCGGGCCAAACCGACGATTCAGACATTTAGGGTGGGCCACTGACGGTTCCTATTTTAATTACTTTTCTACTTTTTTTTATAATAAAAAATTCAATATTATGAAGTGTAATAGTTGTTTATTAAAATAAGAAAAAAGGGCATTTAATGCCAAATAACGAAACAAAACTGTACATATGTAGGTATCTTAAATAAAAATCTTAATAAAATCAATGAGATTTCTGACATTGTTTCTTTTGTAATAATTTACTTATGTTAGGCATCAAATCGGATGTCGATAGTAACAACAAGTCATAAATATGTTGCTCAGTTAGTGATGTGCGGTATTTATTTTTTACATAATTAAGATTTGAAAAAACCTTTTCACAAATATATGTTGATCCAAAACTACTTAAGAACTGCAAGGCCAGGTCTGTTATTGCAGGAAAGTCTTCTTTTGGTTTTGGAAGAAACTTTCTCGGTAAAAATGTTTTGTAGCGAAAATTGATTTTGCAGTTCAGTGAGTTCCAACTGAATATCGGCAGGATAAGTAATTACTTCACTCAAACTGATTATGAAGGGATTTATAAAAATGTGTATATATTGTTTTTTACCCTCAAAGTCCTCAAATCTACTCTCAAACGACTGTAATAAACATCTAATTTTGGATTTGTATTTAGTTGATAGTTGCCGTATTGAGCTTCTCTTTCAAATATTTGAGTATGGGAAAAAGGTCAATATTTTCTGTAGCTAAATTAATTAAAAACAGATTTAATTTAGCTTTAAATCCGCTTATCAAATTAAAAATTATCGGAAATGAACAATCATTGCCTTGTAATTTGAAATTCAAAATATTGAGGTAATTCGTAATGTCAACAAGAAATGCAAGATCACTCAACCAGGATGTACTCTTCAGTAAATCAGTTTCCAAAGGTAAAGCCGCTTTTTCCACTAAAAATTCCAACACCTGCTCTCTCGAGTTGAAGAAATGTTTCAACATGCTGCCCCTTGAAAGCCATCGCACAGCACAGTACAGTTGTAACTCTCCATATTCGCTAATTTCTTCTTCAAATAAAACTCTGAATTGACGTCAATGAAGAGCTTTTGCACGTATGTAATTTATGCAGCGTACTACTGGATCCATAATATCATCCAAATTCATGTCCTTTGCACATAAGGCTTCATGGTGGATAATGCAATGATACGAAAATAGTGTTCGACCCAAAAAATTCTGTAACAAAGCACCATCAGTGCAAATAGATATCATTTTGTCCCATGATAAACCCGTTTTTTTCAATGCATTCTTTAATTTTTAAAAAATATGTCTTTTCCTTGGGTTGTACTTTCCAGCTGACACAATTCTAGCAAATCTTGCGACACATTCCATTGTTCATCAACACACCGCACAAAAATAGCCAACTGAGATGTACTCGTTAAATCGCAAGTTTCGTCTTACGCCAATTTTTCATTGGCTTTGGCTTTGCACTTTGTTACGATTTCTTGGATCTGACCGCTGATATCAACTGCCATCTCCTCCACCCGTCTTGTAACAGTGTGCCGTGAGAGTGAAACACTGTCGGCTTTAGATTTGACATCATTACAATTTTGAGCAAAGATTGTTAAAGCTTCTTTAACAATTTCTCCATCAGAAAAAGGTTTCTTCTTTTTCGCTAAAAGCAAAGAAATCTCATAAGATGTTTTGACCATGGATTCAAGCTCGTCGTGTCTTTTAACGAAAATATTCTGTTGGTTGAATAATTCCCGTTTCTTTTTCTTTAAAAAATCTTCTCTGATAGCAGTACCAACAGGATACTCTTTTTCAAAATTATTATGATTATGCTTATAATGCCTTTCTAAATTATATTTTTTTGCAATTGCTACGCGCCTTGTTTTCAATAAAACAATATTTATTTTCCCAGTCACACGGTAGGACTCAGTCGATTTCGACGTACATGGCTTGTTGAATCTTGGTGTGCGTGCGTGAAGTTAAAAAATTAAATATTTTTATACAACCCCATTTATATGCAGAGTCGGAACTGGTTCCAAACCGGTTCCAAATACATATAAACACTTTTCGAGTCCAAATGGGTTCGAGTCGACTCGACTCAGCTAACAGAGCTGGGTCGAGTCCGAAAAATGCATGTATACCTGGGTCGAGTGGTCCATGTTTGTTATGTAGCCTCAACTTCGAATGTTTTCCGACTAGCCAGTACATTTGTCGGTATTTGTTTTCGAGCTCTTCGTGTTTCGTTTTTACGTGCGATTTCCATTTAAGCTTGACATCTAGAGTCATTCCCAGATATTTTGCCGCGTTCGCGATCGGTATTTGAGCCGAGTTTAGATATACAGCTAATCTATCTACTTTTTGTAGGTAAAGTTGACGTGAGTAGATTTGCTTTCGTTCAGCACAATACGCCAAGAATTCATCTAAGCGTGGACATTATCAATAGCATGTTGCAGCTTTCCAGTTGCTGCTTCAATAGCATTGCCCGTTGTCAATATCGCCGTATCGTCCGCAAAAATGGCGACAGCGCAGTCTCTTTCCTGCGGGATATCACGTGTGTAGAGTACATATAGAAGTGGGCCAAGGACACTTCCTTGTGGGACTTCGGCCGCAATTTCCTTGAAGTCAGAGTAATCATTTCCGTGCTTAACACGAAAGAGTCTCTCAATGAGGTACGATCGTAAGATTAGAAAGAGTTGGCGTGGCAGTAGTCGTTGCAATTTATACTCCAAGCCTTCGTGCCAAACCTTATCAAAAGCTTGTGAGACGACAAGAAATACACCACAACAAATCTTTTTTTCTTCCTTCACGTCTGTTATTTTGTCAACTTAGTCGAGTGTAGAATGTTTAATTCTAAGTCCAAACTGATGGTGAGGAATGAGACGTCTTTCGTCGATTACGGGTTGTAGATGTTTGGAAAGTAGTTTTTCAAATATTTTTCAGATAACCGGCAATAGAGAAATAGGCCGATATGACATCTTCTCATTCAGCGGTTTGCCTGGTTTCGGGACCATTAGATTTAGATTTTAGATTAGATTCGATTTTTATTTGTGTACTTCAAAATTTATTACCAAAAAAGGTTAACAAAAAATCAGTTTGCATGGCATTGCCGTCTGCTTGATTGACAATATAATCAAATACCTATGTATGTACATAACTTTCCAAATCTCGTTTAATATGAAGTAGCGAAATAAAGTGGCCTAACATTGATTAAAAATTTCCAGTCAATATTCTCTCGCGATATTGTAGTGCAATTTTGCAATATCGAAATAACTTCGGAACATTAACATCGTTGAGGAGTGTTATGACTTGATTCTCCGACAGGGCCTCGCTTCCCAAGATATGTCTTCTTGTTTCCCGTAAAACTGGACACTTGCCAATATTTCATTGGATTAGATTATCCTCCCTCTTTGCCAAATTGCACAAACTACGTTGAAGGTAAATCTTCTCTGTGAGGTATATAATTAAGTTTTTGGAGTTCGCCCCGCAGCCTGAAGCTCATTGCTATTTCATCGATGCTGCATTTATCCCGGAAATAATTCTACTGCATCAAATTGTGATTCAAATGGCTATATATCATTCTATACAGAGATCCAGATGCTTCCTCTAAATACTTTGCCCTAGCCTGAAAGTCGACTCTTTCGATGAGCTGATAAAGTTGGTTCTTCAAACACCTTAAGTCCTCGTGATTAATTTCAATATTACAGCTGCGGCCTAATTCCAACCACTCTTTGAACCATCCAGTTCTCCTTTGTATAGCTTGAACAGCTGCTATTTTTGGAAGTCGGTAATCCGGCATGCTAAGAACCTTAAGAACATAATTCACTTGGAGTTTCAACGTTTTTGTGAAAAGTGGTGATAAGCCTGTTTCCAGCATAAGTATGTAGTTTGGCGTATTGGACGGGAGATGAAATATTCTTTTGAGGTAATATCTTAGTAGTTTTTCATCGGATTCATATTTTTTACATCCCCATACTTGTGCTGCGTAGAACAGAATGGACTCCGATACCGCTTCGAAAACTTTATATTTAGCATTTTACTTACTTCTTACTTATATCCTTTAACCCCTCGGGGGGGATAGGGCGTCAACCACGCCTGCGCGCCATCGTGTTCGGAGTTCTGCAACGCGTTTGAGCTGCCTCCAGCTCATTCCTAAAGAGCTCGATTCCTCCTCAACTGTTCTGCGCCACGTTTGCCTAGGGCGTCCCACTATTCTGCCTGCCTGGGTGAGCGGATTCCACTGCATGGCGTATTTCGCAATGGAGTTGCCTTCGCGCCGTAGGTTGTGTCCAATCCATTGCCACTTTCTTCTTCGCATAGTAATGCTTATAGGTTCTTGGCCCGTTCTCAGATAAAGTTGTTCGTTGGAGATGCGGTTCGGCCAAAAAATCTTCAAGATGATTCTTAAGCATTTGTTTACAAAGACTTGCAGCTTGCGTGTGTTAATGGTGTCCATATTTAGCATTGTGGGCAATGAATTTGCTGTTGAAGCATCTTCCCCAAGCTAAGTTGATGGCTGCTTTTGATTTTACAAATTTCTCCTCGAGGTGGATATCCATACTAGGATTTTTCGTAAGGAACACTCCAAGGTACTTATATTTCTCCACCAGTTCAATTATTTCACCATTGTATTTCCACTTCTCGTTAGCACCGTATCTACCACCTCCATTCTTAAACATCATTACTTTAGACTTATCTAAATTGACGATTAAGTTCCATAACCTGCAGTAATCACTAAGACGGGTAATCATGAGCTGTAACTGTTCTGGAGAGTGCGCCAATAAGACTACGTCGTCTGCGCTTGGCTTTGATTAGAACTCCTGCATACTCTACCCCGCCTGGAAGAAACTCATTTATGTCCTCGATGAAGAGTGCAAAAAGATTTGGACTTAGAGAACAGCCCCGTCATACTCCTGAACACGAATGAAACCATTCCGATAGTCCGCTCCCGTTTCACACAGCCGCTTATCCAGCAGTTTTATTTTTGCTTACGAGGCACGTGATTTTTGGAAAAAAGATGTTCGTATGTAGTTAAAAAGATATGTAGCACTTTAGATAGGTTAAATTTCAATGAAAGTTCCTGCCTTTTTCGCGACTGGCATATACTATGACGCGAGATCAAAAGGTTTTGTCCTTTGCAGACGACGAATTGAATTATTCGCGTCAAGTAGTTGAATGACGGTACGGTGATTCACCTTTATGTATGTAAAGGTGATACTGCAGTCATCGGGCACATTTATGTTAAACCATTTTTGATGGATACCTACAAATTGAAAAAAAAAAATTATAAAGCCTTTATGTTCTAAGTTAAGTTATTAACGTATGCATTGAGCTCTTCTGTCCAGGCTAGGGCCCATTGCTTTTTTAGTGGTTGAATTTCAGTACGATATACGACTCTGCTTCTGCCAGTAAAATCTTTTTTTTTTTATTTGAGTTATGACATCGGAAGGCGCATAAAAGACTTCAGAAACGTGTTGAAGTATATTGAATTAAATGATGACATTCACACAATACATTCGTTCTCAAATAGAAAGTTTTCAATTGTATATGTCGTGGGATATATTACTCCGACTTTCTGGGTTTAAGTCGAAAACTGAACGGGTGGAATCTTGGCCATTATAAATGCTGTGTGGCAACCTTTCTGTATAGCTCGGTATCTGATATTCATTGAAAATGGCGATTCTTACCTCGAATCTGCAGTGGTTTAATTTTTTTCCCAGTGGAGCCTAGATAGACAAAGCCCAGAAATACCTCAAAATATAGTATATTTCGTTCTCGTTGTTACGATCGCGGAAAGACTATTTAACTGATTGCTTTGAAAGTTTTGGAATTAGTACCTCTACATATGTATTAGACAATTTTTAACATTTCCGCTTTCAGTCTACCCTTTGCTAATGATATCTCAATAACAAAAGTTCAAGCTATATTTATATGTATAATGAACAAGATATACATATTTAATGCAACTGTGCCTAGCAACATTGTAAATAATGCAAAAGTCCGAAGGGCAATTTGTTTTGAGAAGCTTTCTCGTGACAACAATACTCTCGGATGTTCGTCAGACGTTTGCGAGAGGTGGGACCGTGAAAAAGCTTGTTGGTGTTTTCTGGGATTCAAACTTGGAACCTTACGTGCAGTGGTCCGACACACTAACCACTAGTGCCACGGCGGATGCAAAGTTGCAAAAAAAGACAGCCCAATAGTAAAAGCACAAACATGAAATTGCAATGATATTGCAAGAGTGCAATCTAGAATAGTATTGCAAATGGATTTGCCAGATGAATTTATAAATAATACATTTTGTTTGTATTTGTTGAACAGAAAATCCATTTTCTACCGACTTATCTAAAATTATGTCGCAATATATTTATGTTGTGCTTTTCAACTTGAATGAAAAAGCTCTCATTAGCGTCCTCTGAAATTGAGTACCGCAACATCCCAACTCAGTTTTGACTGCAGAAAAAAGCTAAAGCGGTTGCCAGTCATATTTTGTTGTTGTACTCCGTGCTAAATCTTACTTCACTTACTTCAATCAGCGATGCCTCACCAAAACACGCCATATAATATACTTTTTTTTTCTCAGAAAGCGTTTACCGTTTGCTGAGAATATATTCCTCTGTGTCACTGCACTTATTATGATCCAGAAGTTTTTTTTTTTTTACCAAGATCGGACATCGGTGGTTCATTTTGCGTTCTAAGTTATCCGTTGTTGATATAAATACCTTGTAAGTTAGACTTTTGGTTCCAGCACACCTGGTAGATTTATGAGCCTCTTTTTCATGGCATTTTTTATCAAACTAGAAACAAGCAGAGGCCCTAGACTACTATAAAGCAGATATTACCGCCATCCAGGAAGTGCGATGGGATGGGCCGTGCAAAAAGAGGATGAAAAACTGTGACATCTACTACGGTGATTGCCATAGAGGCAACACGCAACGCTTATTCGGATGCGGATTTGTCATACGCGGCAGACTTAGACAAGAAGTCTTAAGCTTCCAACACGTAAGCGAGCGTATTATGACTATCCGGATCAAGGCTAAATTCGCTAACATAAGCCTAATATGTGTTCATGCCCCCACGGGCGAAAAGGACCCTGCACCAAAGAGTGTTTGTACGAGTTCCTTGACAAAACATACGAGCAATGTCCTAAATACGGCGTTAAAATCATATTGGGCGATTTTAACGCCACAATATGAAAGGAGGACGTCTTTGGTAGGGCAGTCGGTAAGCATAGCCTACACGACACCACATCTGATAATGGACTAAGGCTAAGTGGAGCGAAATGTCACCATAGCAAGCACATAGTTTCCTCATCTCGATATTCATAAGCAGACATGGCGGCCCAATGATCATGTAACGATCAACTAAATTGCTCATATTGCGATCGACGCAAGGCATACCTCCAGTATTCTGGATGTCCGGTCCTTCCGATCGGGCAACATAGACTCGGATCATTACCTTGTTGTAGCCAAGGTACGAATGCGGATATCCCAATCTGAGCAACAAAGAAGAATCACAGTGAGAAAATTGAACGTCGAAAAGCTACAATCGCAAGAGACCGCCAGACTCTTCGCTGAACGCGTATCCCGAAATCTCTCAATCACCCCTATGTCGCCAGCATCAAGTGCCGAAGACCAGTGGCAACGCTGCTAACATGCCATCAGAAACGCCGCGACTTATGCGCTGGTTCTCGCTCGCCCACCACCGCGAAACCCCTGGTTTGACGAAGAATGCCGGCGAGTGCATGCAGCAAAACAAGAGGCATACAAAGCGGCGCTGCAAAGGAAGACGAGAGCTGCTCGTGAGCTCTATGAGCAAAAGAGACGGGAAGAACATCGGCTTCTCCAAAAGAAGAAGAAAGAGCATGAGAAGCGAGCGTTTGAGAATATCGAGAGTTTATACTCCAGGAACAATGTACGGAAGTTTTACCAAAAGGTAAAAAGAACGTGTCAGAGGAGCAATATCCGCGCAGAAACCTGTAGAGATGAAAATGGAAACCTCGTAGTAGAATCACAGTCGGTGCTGAGAATATGGAAAAACTACTTTTGCAGACTGTATAATGGCGACGAATACCAACATGCCGCTGTCAGGCAGAATGAATATATAGACGATGATAGTCAAAATTTCCGTCCACCTGACAAAAACGAAGTGAGGATAGCAATATCTAAGCTAAAATCCAACAAGGCTGCTGGACCTGACGGCTTACCGGCCGAACTTTTCAAGGCAGATGGTGATGAATTGGTAGAGTGCATACACCAACTCATCTCTAAGATTTGATCAGACGAGTGTATGCCTGATGAATGGAACCTCAGCATCGTTTGCGCGATCCACAAGAAAGGAGACCCCCTCAACTACGCCAATTATAGAGGCGTCAGTGTCCTCAACATCGAATACAAGATCTTTTCTGCGATATTTAACGCCACTGGATTATTTCTTGTTAGGTTATGTTGAGTCGATGATCTTTGCCGAGAAGCCAGCGAGGATTGATGCTTTGGAAGCCCACATTGTTCGCGCGTTATTCGCGATATACACGAAAAGTGGTCGAAAAATGAACCTTCCGAATACGCTTTTTGAAAGGCAACCACGGTACATACGCGTCATTTTATAACTAAAAGAAAAAGTTGATACGCTCTGTAAAAAAGCACCCTATAATCCATTTTAACAGCAGAAAACATCCAGCGCCCATGGCAAATAGCACCAAAAATAAACCTTACTTACTTACTTAGGTGGCGCTATAGTCAAGGGTGGACCTGGACCTCAACCAACAAACCCCTGCAGACAGCGCGGTTACGAGCCTTCAGTTGCCCACACCAAGTTGGTTGAGATCCCCCCCAACTGTTTGCGCCACCTACCGCGAGGTCGTCCTCTACTGGGCCATCCATGCGGGATGGATTCGAAGACTTTCCGGGCTGAAACATTGGGCTCCATCCGCTCTACATGACTAAGCCATTTGAGTCGCTGTATGCGAACCCTTATGGCTAAGTCAATGTCTTGTACTGGCCGTATAGTTCGGCATTGTACCTTCTCCTTCAATCTCCGTCTATGAAGACGGGACTAAATATCACTCGAATAGCTTTTCCCTCAAAGTAACCAAGGGCATCTTCATCCGATTTACAAAGTCCATGCCTCTGCGCCATACAACAGGACTGGGCTGATAAGTGTCTCATACAGAGTTACTTTAGTACTTCAAGATAGGGCTTTGTTAATCAATTGCCTTCTTAGCCCACAGAGACAACGATTGGCAAGAGTAATTCTTCATTTGATCCTCCCACTGGTGTCATATGTGGAGCTCACCATAGAGCCTAGGTAGACAAAGTCCTTCTATACCTCAAAATTATATCTCTATATTGTGGCGCTCTGTCCAAGACGTAGACAGCATATATTTTGATTTGCTTTCATTGACCGCTAAATCCTCGCTGCCTCGGTCTCAATACTCGCAAATACCCCACTGAAGACGGCTTGCTGATTCCTTCGCATATTGTCAATTTTATTGGCGTAAGCGAGTAGTTTCGGATTTGAACCATGAACCATTAGCGTGACAATTGATGACGTTACCACCACACCACGGCCACGCCCTACAATGAAGGGACAATGACGGAAATTGTCGTCTTAAATTCAAGGAAAAAGCCTTGGCTTTCCGAGCGTAATAAAGAATGACGATTGAAATGGGCGGGAGAATATACAAATTTCACGGCAGAAGATTAGAGTTATATAAAACAGCCTTGAATAAAAAATAGTTTAAAGCACATTTGAACTAGGTACCGCATTGCAAATAGATAATTTAAAAATAAATACCATTTTTCCGCTAAAATTCTTTTTAGATCTTCGGACCTCCTGGAGCTACATCCGTTAGAAAGAGAATTGGTTAAGCGTAACTCCCAGATTGATGTCCCTAGTCAAACATAGTGGTGGACGTGTGATGGTTTGGGGCTGTGTGGTGGCGAACTGATTCTACGATTGTATTACGGTCGACGAAACATTTAATCGGCAGTGTTTGACCAGAGCTCTAGAGTCTTCAACTAAAATGATTAATAAGGAACTTAACCACACGCTAGGTGTTAACATCATTTAAATACGGAGTCATCGTCGACTAAATTAAGTTCATTTTCAAAGCAGGAACTGAAATTTTTGGTCTTAACAACACCCTACAGACATGATCTCTGAACACTTTGTCACCTTTGCAATCGTAGTGAAATTGTAGATATGTATCTTGCACTGATGAAAACTGTTTCCATAACATTCCATGACATCAATCCACTTTAATGTGGGCGTTCAATCATTCTCATATCGCAAAAACGAAATATATCCTTAGGGGACAACGCTTTCTTCCGACTGAAAAATTTAACAGTTTTCTAATGTCCCATTACTTCCCACTACAAATGAATACGAAGAATTTCGGTTGGTCTAGACGAGTAAATAATTTCAAATTTGCGGGTTTATATAATGCCTCCCGGG
The DNA here is from genome assembly GCA_945910035.1 of Brachypalpus laphriformis. Taxonomy (NCBI): domain Eukaryota; kingdom Metazoa; phylum Arthropoda; class Insecta; order Diptera; family Syrphidae; genus Brachypalpus; species Brachypalpus laphriformis. The sequence goes on from OX246756.1 coordinate 47,150,548, forward strand.
TAACCCCCCTCCTAGTATTCTCAGAAGTTCACCCACAATCAATTTACACCCTCTTCATGTAGAAAACATTTTACATAACAGAACTCTGCAATCGTATCCTATATTGCTTTGAGGTATACTCGTACACCAACTTAGACACAATAAGATGTCCTTCAAAGGATCCTTTAATATTATGTATACTTTCCTAGAAACTACAAAACTGAATTAATTTTGTTTTTAGTTTACACTCTCTGAATAACATTTCCCGAAAAAGTGAACAGAAAAGACCAGCAGCACCCCTTGCACTCGAAAAGAGGATCAAATCGAATATACGAGTATAAACATTTTTTTTGTTTTTTATTCTAGAACCATTTGTGAATTGGTTTTTATTTTGCGGAAAAGCAAGCACCAGCAGCAGTTTTCCTCTTTTCAGGATACGTGCCATTCTGCAAGGACGCTGCTTCTTATTTCTTTTGCGACGCGCCCCGCGGCAAAACAAAAGACGACTATCAAGGACATAGATATGAAAGAGAGAGAGAGGGAATACCAATACACGGCTGCGGTGATAAGCGCCGCGATAAGGTTGCGAATTTTTCTTATCCCCTCTGTGCTTCTAAAAATAGATATTTTCATTGAGACCTATGCTTCTAAAAATAACCCAAAGCCGAGGGGATGAGGAGTGGATGCGGGGTGAATTTCTCCACCCTCCTTCCTAGAGCTTAGAAAGCAGAAACTAGGGCAATCGCTTCCTCACTCGGTCAATTGGTTACACCGGGTGCTCACACACATTTTGACTAAATTGAACTTTTGCCACTTGGTATCCTTTTTTAGAGAGACTGGGGTGGAAGAGAGACAGAACGAGGGATAAACTGGTTCAACCTTGCAAGTGGCATAACCTTCTTCCAAAACACAGTAACTAATATCCTTGTTCTTTCGGATCAATGACGTCACTCCCTGACGTCACTGGAGAATTGTAAATGTCCTCAACTTCGCCGGGTATAACTAGCGGGGCGTATACGCAACCTCCACTCCAATATCTCTATCTATCCTGAGCTATGTACATGGGTATGCGGGATGCAGCAGCAGGTACACAGTATAAAAACTGCGGCGGCAGCTGCTAAGGCTGTGTATGTGTGAAAGGAAGGATAATGAAATTTATTTCGGAAACTAGGTCACAGACATTTCATCGATTTCCATCTCCACTTACAGAGAAATAAAGCTAGAGCGAGAGAAATGAGGGTGTGTAATGGTTGGCTTACTAGGGCACTTAGCTTCTTGTGAATGAAAACGGCTTTCCATCCCTGAATTCCCTGGAAATTGTTATTATTGAATCTTCCAAATGCCGAAAAATGAAACAGAAGTCACAGAATATGCGTGAATATTTCTATGCGAATCGATTTACGGCCTCTCCTTATCCCAGTTAATGCCCCAAAATAAATATTGCCTATGGAATATAAATGAGACAGGGAGTCATACAGAGAACATATGTTGCAGGCGCGCATTCATATGCATTGGGAGGATGTCCCACTGTCCTTCAGATTTCAAATGAACTAATACGTATTTCACCCAGATTCATGAGTGATATGTACTTTAGGAGGGAATTTCTTTCTTTTTCCTGACGCCTGCTATTGCTGCTGTTGGATACTGTCTATTGAAGGACACCCTGCTCTCTGTGTGTGAGAGGAAATAAAACGGGAGGGATTTTATGGATGCAGTATGAAGCGAATGTGGTAAATTTTAATATGAATTCATGATTTATGTATGCTGTAAGGACGCAGGAATAAATGACGAAAAGACAGGGATAGATAGTAAAGAATGTCATGGGAATGTAGATGAGAAATTAGCGACAAGAGCTATTTTTATAACGCAAGGATATTTTAAGAATAGCACGTTGAAGAGGGATTATCTCTGGTATGAAACGACTTAAGGAAGTAAACGTTTATATCCGCGAAATTCGAAACCGGAAATGAGGGTAAGCAAGAGTCTGTGAAAAGAAATAAGAAACGGCTTATAAAAGAAATTCCTAAATTCGGAGGCACAGAATATGAGGAATTGTGAATTCAACAGTAGATTTGAATTTGTGTTATTGAAGAGACGTGTTGCCTTAAGGAATTTAGAAGAGTTACGTTAACTCTGCGAATACGAAAGATGGTGTTTCTGGCATATTTCATGACGATGTGATACTAAGGAAATAGTCAGAAATTTGTTTGAATTCATTTGCCTGGTTTTATCTTTGAGTGGTTAGCTACTTTACTGGCATTTGTTGCTTGAGATTGTCCGATATTTAGGTCAATTAGATACTAGTATTGTGATGTTGTCTGTCCTTGAACCAATTAACAGATTACAGCGAGATGCTTATTTAAAAATACGAGGACTAAAAGTACTAATCTTAAATAAAAGTAATTGAAGCTACCCTATGTTAAAAATACCTGAATTCACATAGAAACCCCAGTAAAGATGCCGCGATTAAAGCGCTCAAGAAATAAAGGTGACATGACTAGACGGCACTCCTGTCTTTCTACACACACTTATAAAAAAGATTTATGAGACTGGGGCTCAGGAGAGGGTTTTGGGAAAAGTGACTATTATCAAAGCAAATAATGCACGCGAAAAATTTCAGAGGAATTTGAGATTCAAATCCGTGTCTCACAAGGCTGTATATTGTCTCCATTGCTATTTGTGACGACAGTGACGTGCTTTGCAGTGGTTTTTGGTGGGAAGTTGGGGAATCCGAAGAAGTCTCACAATCCCAAACACCTTGGCTATACAGATGATATTTGTCTATTACCACACAGAATAATGGACTTTCACTAAATGACCACCGGTTTAGTGGTGAGGCAAAGAAGATACAAACTAAGATTCTCAGTCTAAATAATTCCTTAAAATCAAAAGTAGACATTGTTGGACAAAGAATAGAAGACTTCCGATACCTTGGGGTATTCTTTTGGTCGATGGTCATGCCGAGTTGGATGAATGCATTCGATTCAGGAAAGTCAATGCCGCTTTCGGTATACTTTTGAAGATTTGAAGAAGCTTAAACACCAATCTGCGACTCTTCCGCCCAAATGTGGAGTCATTATTGCTCTATGCAGCAGTACTTAGAAGGTGAGCACTGTTGCCACAGGACAATGTAACCAAACCTGCAAGCTTATGTTATTCGTTATTTGAGTAAAAGCAACCACAAATGACAAAATGGCTCAATATGTTTTATTTTGAGACAGATCTGGCCTACAGTGGATCAGACACTGGACATTGTCTGATAGGCCAACATTCAAAAAGGTTGGGCATTTTTTCGAACGACTTCTGCAGGGGCTGTAGAGACAAAGAGGAGGAGGAAACCAACTTTCACTTCCTATGTACATATTCGGCCCTGTCTAAAAAAAGACTGCTTCATCTATGTGCTCCTTTCTTCGATGACTTCGGCAAACTGGTGTCCTCAAACATCCTCAGGCGTCATGAGGATCCTTCGTTTTATTGGTTTTAGTCCCTGCGTAGCAAAATAGAAAGATCCATGGCATCACAATTGCCACCTACTGGTCTAAGTGTGTATGTATGTTACAGACCGCTGACCTAACCTAATCGCTGTCTCAGAAACATATTATGATTGTTTTGTCTAAATCGTATATCTAATAAATAACTGTATGGGAAATAGGGTAAGGAAGCCATATGTGGAATTACTCGTACATAGAAACCGAAGTGGCAATGCATTAGTCACACTCTCCGAAGGGGTGAAATCTTCATAGCAAGTCAACCCAGTCAATGGAACCCTCTAATCCAAGAAGGAAGACAAGCAATGTGATGGAATACATTCGAAGAGGAAGCACATCAGCTGGGGGAAAGCTGAAGAGAAATAAGATATTGTAACAAAAATTACCGATCAAGCCGAATACTTCAAGGCTGCGAAGTATGTGGGGACAAAAATAACAGAATATCTCTGCTTCTCGAGAAGGTTTTTCAACTTCTTTGTTATTTGTTTTTATTTGACAATGTTTTTAACTAATTTGGCTTTTAACAACAAACAAAAAATAAAGTCTAGTCAATTTTTTTTGGCTTATAATCTGCGCGTCTCTAACATCGGCTGTCAATGCTTACCAAAACAGAACTCATCGCTAGGCTTCTGCCTACCTCCTTTAATATTTGACTCGCTTTCAAGACAAACAACCAAATTTCCAATTCACCACTAGAATTCCACCCGCTAAGAATCCGGAAAGTTCTGGCACCTTCGGGTTGACAGCTTCGAGATGTTTCTTAGGGCTTCTCGGTTGTTTAGGTTTCTGTGTCAGTGTGCACAATACATTGCCAGAAATACAGCACGATAGCGTGTAGGTGAGAAATGATGTAAGACCCATAAGGAGACACACGAATTGAGGATTAAGTAGAGAACGAGGCGCCATTAAGGTAATATATAAATCGCTTGCACGCTGAACTCACCGCCAAATATTGGCAAAGTACCTTAGTGTAATGGTTTCGAAAGAAAGTGAAAGATCTCTCCGATAAAGCGAAATACTCGTAAATAAACGGCACTAAGAAGGTCGGACAAAACGATGCCATGGTATGAGTTATGTCAAAGTAATGCAAAGAACTGATTTAAAAATAAGGAGGAGTATAAGCAAACCATTTATACACACATTTCCTTTAATAAGAACATACCAGCACATCTAGTTGGGAGGCAGACACATCCAGTATGTAGATTCTTTTAAGTAGCAAGTGAAGGCTAGGACCGCTTCTACCAATGACGGACTTCAGAAAATATGGTTGCAGGAAGGATTTTTAGAATAAAATTCGTAATGATACCCTGAAACTCAGAATTTCGAGTGAAGCTGCCATAATTGGATATGCTGGTGATAAATACTTTAATGAACACCAATGAAGTACGCAGAAAAGCCGAGCTTTAATACCACCCTATTGAGAATGATACCTAAGGCAAGGTAGAGGACTACTCTTGGTTAAGGTATTGTAGTCAATAAAGTTTAATGTTTAAGTGCGAAACATATTTGATGTTTTGACTTATCAAGAGTGCGTAGGACCTTCCGTACTGTGTCGGATGTTGCAATAATCTAAGTCGATTAATAAATCCATGAAATCCACATGATCCCATGTACTGTTAACACCCGACTTTGGTGGTCAGACCAATCCTGCTTTATGGCGTTCTCGTCTGGTGGCCTGCACTCGAAATAAGGTGCAACACAATCTCTATCGAAAGAGTACAACGATTAGCATGCAGATGCATCACAGAGGCTCTCAGGTCCACTCCCACAGTAGCCTTAGAAACCCTACTTTATATATATCCCATTGACATCTTTGGGAAAATGGTAGCATCTAAAGCAGCCCTAAGACTTAGAGAATCTCTCCAGTGGTCAAGCTCTCAAATCGGCCGCATGAAAATCTTAGAAAACTCCAATCGCAGAGTAACAGATTACACATGCCAATTTATTGATTTCAATATCAAATATTTTTTTTTTTTACGCTGGGAGGTGGTAATTTTCAAAAAACGAAACCGAGCCCGTACTCAGTAACAGTGTGGTATTTTTACCCACTTACACCTTCTCCCTTCTTCCCGTTTTCGCTGCGGTAACGCCATATTAGCTAATTGCGATCTAGTCACTTGGACTAATAAGCAATTTTTTCCTGACATGTACGTCTTTGAATAAGATCCACCATCTGGTGAATCTTTTTTTTTCGGATGTGCTATGTTATGCATCTATATATACTTCTTTCTTTTTTCTTATACTTCTAAAGTTAAGTTAAATCGAGAGGTTTTATTCTTTTCAGCCTTCGTAATTGATTTTCATTATGCGAAAGTTTTCTCGCATTTAAGTTTATATGCTCTTCTAGCCTTTCTTTTCGTTTTTTTGTATGTTTAAGGATTTCCGAACTTACACTTTCTATCTTCAAGTCTCGATGAAGGTCAGTGTTCCTTATGAACCAAGGTGCATTTACTATATTTCTAAGCACCTTATTTTGGAATCATTGTATTATGTCTACGTTTGTCTTTTCGGCACAACCCCATAGTTGGATTCCATATGTCCATGTTGGTTTCAGAATTTGATCATATATAAGCACTTTATTTCCAATTTTCTATATTTGATCTCTAACTCTTCTTTTTTCTTTTTTATGCGCTCTTTCCATCGCAGCTTAGCATCTAGTGTCATACCTAAATATTTCGCTGTATTAGCGTATGGAACTATTTTTTCATTGATAATGATTGGCATATGTTCAACCTTTTTATTTGTAAAATCAATATGGACTGACTTGGACTCATTTAATTTGATTCTCCACTTTTTAGTCCATTCACAGATTTTGTTTATTCCTATTTGGAGTTTTTCCGTGGATTCTTCATTAGTTCTCCCTTCTGCTATTATTGCAGTATCATCTGCAAATGTTGCCATAGTGTGGTTTTCTAGTTCCGGAATATCACTAGTATATAATAGGTATAATATAGGGCCCAGTACACTACCTTGCGGTAAGCCGGCCTTTATTTCTCTTAGTTTTGAATAAGTATTCTGTGGTTTTATTCTAAAATGTCTTCCATCTAGGTAAGATTTAAGAATGGAAGCATACTGATTTGGCAGCATACATATCAGTTTATAGATAAGTCCTTCATGTCACATCCAAGAATACAGCCGAACAGACCTTTCTTTCTTCTAATGCTTCTTCGATCTTATCCGTAATTCTGTGTGCCTGTTGTATCGTAGAGTACAAAAACAAATCTTTGGTGCAACAGCTCTTTAAAGTGCCAGGGCCTAGCTTCTCGCAACCACTCACGTTGTGTGCGTTATATTTTTCACACGAATGGAAGGGACCTACAGTTTAATGCCGAATCCGAACGGCGATTTGAGAGCATTTTCGTGACAACCATACTCTCGGATGTTTGTCAGACGCTCGCGAGAGGTGGGACCGTGAAAAAACTTTTTGGTATTTTCTGGGATTCGAAATTGGCGTAGTGATCCGACACACCAACCACTTACGCCACGGCATAACGATATATGCCTGTAAGATGATACCTCATTTGGCGGTTTACCTGGTTTGGGAATCATTAGGACATCAGCAATCTTCCACAAACTAGGGATACATTTTAGGCTAAATGAGGCATTTATTAAATTTGTTATTTTAATCATTGCCTTCATGGGTAAGTTCTTCAATACGTCACCAGATATAAAGTCATATCCAGGACTTTTCTTTGCATTTATCTCATGCTTGATTAGGTTGCGTATTTCGTTAGGATTTGTGGGTAGAATTTCTTCGGTTTCCTCTTCAGATGGTTCTAATAGCATAGGTTGTCTGTTTCCATTTTCATCTGGGGGTTTAAATATGTTTTCTAGGTAGTCTGCGAAAAGAATGGCTTTATCCTCATCGTTTCTTGCCCAGTTTCCATCAGGTGCTTTGATTGGAGGTATTTGCACAATAGGTTGTTTTAGTTCTTTTGTAGCCTTCCATAGAGAGTAATTTGTAGCGTATTCAGCTGTTAATCCTCCGAGGTACCAGTTCATTGAGTCCTCTTTAAATTTTCTAATTTCACTTTTCAGTTGCTGTCTAAGGTTGTTTAGCTTCCTTTTATGTTGTGGAGCTCTTGATTTCTGCCATGTTCTTCTTGCTCGTCTTTTATCTGCTATTAAATCCTTTATTTCTTTCGGGTAGTTTCTTCTCATGTTCTTTCTATCTATACCGGGAGTGCTTTCCCAGGCCGATTTATTTACATATTTATTTTTAACCTATGTGTTTATTTTTCTATATCATTTTTGGATATAAGAGGTGTCAGTGAGTCTATTCTATTTATTAGGTTCAAGTTGAAGGCTTGCCAATCTGTTCTTTTATTTGTTAAGGTTTTAGCATTTGTGTTTTGAATTACATATTCACTAATTTGGAGAATTATAGGTGAATGGTCAGAGCTTAGATACTCAAATTCATCTATGTGTATGTAGCTGCTCAACAAATTTTTGATTATGTAAAAATCTATTAGATCTGGTATCTTATTTTTGTCTGTAGGCCAGTACGTGGGCCTTCCTGTCGAGAGAGTTTCACACTGATGTTTTTGAATTGCAGCATAAAGTTCTCTTCCCCTCGTTGAAGTTAATCTAGAACCCCAGTTTAAGTTTTTTGCATTAAAATCACCACCAATTATGTATCTGTTTCCTAGTTCTTCAAAAAAATCAGAATATTCTTCTTTTTTGATTGAAAGTTTTGGAGGACAGTAAATGGCAGCAATATTCATTTTTTTATGTTTAGTTCTTATGCTTACTGCTGTAGCTTGTATTTTCTCTGTAGTGTATTTCAACTCCTCATATTGTTTGTGTTTTACTATAACTGCTCTTCCACCCTTAGCTTCATCCCTGACAGATCCGCATGGGATGAAGGTATCATTCTAAATGACACCGCAATCGAAATCTATACAGATGGTTCCAAATCATCGGAGGGCAGAGGATTAGGTATATTTTCCGAATGACATATGATAAACGAAGGTCTCCGACTTCCGGACCACTGTAGCATCTTTCAAGTGGAAATACCGGCTTTTCGTGAAGCAGCGCGCAGACTCTCTATGCACCCGATAGATGGTAAGTCTATCGTCCTTTATATAGACAGTCAGTCAGCGATTAAAGCTCTGGAAACGCCAACAATAAGATCTAAGTTGGTCAAACAATGCCGTGAATCTCTTAACGAGATTGCGGACAGATGCCATTTTACTCTGTGCTGGGTCCCGAGACACAGAGATATTCCAGGCAACTGTATAGCGGATGAACTAGCTAAACAAGGCACCGTACTGTCTGTAGATGTCAATAGAGAGGTACCGGCACTACTAATACAATTGATGAAACTCCGTATGTTTAACAAAGCGCAAGTTATTGGAAACAATAGATAGAGTAATCTAGCTTTCACATCAAGGAAACCATCGTACAAAAAATAGATCGCGACCGGCTCAGTTGGTATTGCCACGTTCATAGAAGAGATCATTTGAACCCTGTTAAAAAGGCAATATCAATGCACGTTCCAAAGACATCGCGATGTAGGAAAGGCAGGCCTATAAACGCCTGGATCAGACAAATGCGACGACATCGGCATTTCATTGGCCTCAGTAACCGAGTGATCCAAAATCGGCAGGCCTGCCGATATTTTCTGAGGTCAAATAGGCGAACCCCACAGGCGGATCAGTTGAAATGCAGTGAAGTGCGAGGGCTGTGATCCCTAGTTTCGGATCATAACCTCGCTGATAAAAGGAAGAAGAAGAAGATGGAGTAATCTAGCTACGTGCGTATCGACCAGGAAGATCTGGCCTTTACTAGAAGCAAAGAAAACCAAAAATCTCCTCTCATTAAATAGAAGGAACATAACCCTCACAGTAGGAATAATCACAGGACACTGCTTGTTAGGCAGACACGCCACTAGAATGGGTGTCCCAGCAAACGATTTCTGTAGAAGCTGCAGAGATAAAGAGGAGGAGGAGGAGAATAGTGTCCACCTCCTCGGCGCATGCCCAGCGCTAGCCACACTAAGAAAGAAGCTACTGGGTGAATAGTCCTTTGAGGACCTAAGTGACTAATCTAACATAGACATTAGAAACTTACATAAATACATAGATAAATCCAACTGGTTTAGCTGAAATACCCCCCCACACACCGCCACCACCCTTCCTCCCCTTGTTATTGGTTACTATCAATCCCCAAGAGGTACTGCAACAGACACCCCCCAAGATCGATAGTTAACCCTCTCATATCACTAGACCAATGCCTGTAATAACAATACTGCATAGGAGTAACAGAGATTGATTGAGTCAATCAATCCCTCTATTACTCCCATGCACACCGCCTACACGGTGAACTAGGTACTAAGGGTTTGACTGAAGCAGTCACCCTACCTAGCCAAACCATCCCCTAAAGTTCGACTGCATACTAGTACAAGATTGTCTGCATCAGTCATCTCGCTCTACTTTGCATTCCCCACTATTTCCACGGTCCACCTAGGTATGGGTCCGATTGAAACAATCACCCTACCTAGTCCACACTTTATGCATAGCAGTACTTAGAGTTCGATTGAATCAGTCACCCTATGTACGCTTATGCTTCTCTACACCTACACGGTCTACCTAGGTATGAAGGGTTTGACTGAACCAATCACCCCACCTAGTCAATACCATGCATAACAGTAGAGTTAGACTGAATCAGTCACTCTACTTTACTTATGCACCTCTACACCTACACGGTTTATGGGACCTGCCAATATAACTTGCACACACAGTATAGGGGGTTCGATTGAATCAATCCAATCACCCCCCGTTACTTGTTGCACACTATACCTTCTCGGTACACTTTGACTTCAGGGTTGATTGAGTCAGTCACCCTCTCTAACCTTTTCAGTCAGCATTCTCAGCCAACACCATCATGAGAATGGTTAAGGTTCCCCCGGTAACCGGTGAATCGACCGGTCACTACTCATGTGGTATAACAATGGACCCAGGCGGTCGAAGTGTGTCCTGACCCTGTCAGGACAGCCACCTTTACCTAACCTAACCTAACACCCGACTTGAAGACTGCGAATTGCCACTTTGATTACTTATTTTTGCATTCGACTCCCGTTGGAACATTGACAAAAAAAAAACATGGCTTGGATTCTGAAGCGTAAGTATGGTTACATGTCCCTATGCATGGACAGTGCAGCTCAGCAATGTCATAATAGTCATGTGCGTAACTACTGGCGACTGACCACTTCATTCATTTAGACGTTGTGTTCTTATCGCATTTGCTATTTAAAAATTTGGGAAAAAGACTTGCTCTTTAGGTATATCGTTACCTTTTATTATTATACCTTGGCTGGGTACGATCATTCTTTTGCTGCCTTGCTAGTATTCAAAATGCACATTTTCTTAGGCATGCATGAATGAACTGTATAATTGTCAGTTTATTTCAGGCACTTGGACATAAAGCAGTTGATTGTACCTCTAGTCAGCACTTAATCAAAAATCTGCGTACTCTTGGTGAAACGAAGAATTTCAAAGAGGAAACAAAATTTATTGAACTCATTCCCGCAATATTGGGACCCAAGATTCGTAGTCTCCCTTTGTGCGGCATACTCGAATTTAGAGTTTACAATGAGATAAATATACAGGATTTTTGCCAAACTAACACCAACTATCTGTTCCATATTTAGAAGAAGAGCTTTTGAATATTCTTTCGCTAGCGCATCAGTCTTCATTGCCCACCATTCTACTATGACTCGGTACCCAAATTAGACAAATCCTATTCTATTTGAAAGCTTCGTAGTCCATTCGTACATTCTTGAATAATTTTTAAGTGGCATGTGGGATTCTAAAGTGGAGCCTGGCAGTCGATATAGATGCTGATGCTTCTACCACGTAATCTTTCATCAACTAACCAGTTTGTCGCTCCAAGTACTACATTTTGCCCAGAGCGGAAGAGAGTTTGTTTTTATTGTCCAAAAACCATTCAACTCCAGTTCCAATTTCACATCAGTGAAATTCAGAAGAAGATCGTTTCGATTAAGTGAAGCATGGAAACGTATCCATATGTTTCAGGGCGGAAGCATGAAATGGGAAAATCCATGTTTTCGACATCCAATATTTGTCCCATGATAAGGTTACAAACGACTCTGTCTCGCATTTAATTAATGAAAGGTACATAGCTTTAAACCCTCCACCAGGAATCCTTTTTTCATCCCCATTTTGGTTCCTCTTCGATACCTTTTTACCAGCAACAACAAATGGCGGAAAAACCAGCTTCCAGCTATCGGATGTATATTCATATTAATGTTTCCCCAGCAAGTGACATACCAGAACCTACCGCCAGACAGAATCGATAGCTCATATTTCGGAAGCAATCCCTCCGACCATAATAATAATATGTAACATTGTTACACGTGGTAAGTACTTATTTCATAAAATTTTTTATGGTACTGGATACCTTCACAGTTATCACATATTTTCGTTGTAACAGGAATCATAAAAGGAAGCCATTGCACACACGTGCCATACTGCCATATATACCACATAAATGAGATTTTTAATCGAAAAGTTTTTTTAAAAATGATTTTTTCCAAGAACCACTTGTATGTAAAATATGAATCAAAAATAAGGGAATGAGACCATCCCTTCGGATACACCATAAGGCAAATACAATGTAAAAGACTGTGTACCTATTCAAAGGATTCCTTGACCCTAAAGTCATTTTCGGTAACTTAAATCGAAAATATATTTTCTTGGAATGCAACGAGAATACAAGAGGGAGGCTTTCTTCCATCACGTGTGATTAAGCACATTGAAGGCAAAAGTCGTCCTCGTTGTGGAAGGAGCGATACACTACGTCACACTCACACTCCTTGGCCGCCAATCATTGCTTTTGTAATTCAAAGTTCGCTGCCCTAAAAGATGGTAAACTCGAAACGGGATATGCAATTTGCATTAGTTAGGCAAAGCCTACCCAATCAATTTGATGGAACTAAGGCTGTCCTTGAATTCCCAAATGAAAACCGACATCATTGTCAGAACCCAGATAGTTCCTTAACCTAACAGGAATCTCAATCAAAAATAATGTCTTAATAACCCCTTACCTGACCACGAGGCACCCAACAAATTATCTTACCACAAAACAACAGATTTTCCATTTAAGACCGATTATGAGTCTATTTCTGTCGCATAGTCAACTCGCCAACCAGGACCCACAAAATCCATTCAAAATAAGTCCATTTGATTGAGGCACAAAGTCCGCGTGTCACAAATTGATTGATCCCATTTCGAAATAGCTCTAAATATCTATAAATAACAGGCACACACCCAGCTCACCCAGCACAGGCAGACAAAACTGTCAAATGGATTATATCTCCAAAAAGGATTCACCCAAATGTCCTTCGAATCGAAAAGAAATAATATATTAGCATCCAAATACAAATGGAATGGATACGGAGACCGGATGTGGTGTTAGACAAGCTCCAAATGAAGTGAAGTAAATTTACTAGTCCAGGATATGTGGTAGCAATATCGCTTCAGTCATGTCCTGTCAACCATAATGCTTCAGCCTAGTTAGAGAGGAAGAGTAATTCATTTTATTTTTATGTTATACCCCGGTATGTTTTGCAAAAATCAGGTCAAAAGGAATTTTTTTTTGCTCTTCTTGGCGATGTGAAGTCCTTTTTGGACATATCACGAACAAATTTACGTACGGCTATGAAAACACCAACGGAAATAATTGACATCGCAATGATGCCATGGTGAATGGACAATTTTCTTCCTTCGTGACGTGACGTTGGCTTCATTCGCTTGATGATTTGCTACGTAATGAATGTCCTAATGTCTTCCTGTGATTTTTTGGGAAGACGAGACGTCTATTAGCTGTATGTGGGAGATGCGTAGGAAATTTGGGTCAATTGATATTTTATTGAACAAGTTACGGAAATTTTCGTGGGGGTTTAATGTTTGAATTTGGATCAAAGTCAGTCATACGCGAAACAAAGATGTAGGATATTATGAGTCGATTTCGAGTTCCATAGAGATGAAACTTCTTCTAGATTTGAACTGTTTGGGTACAAGAGTGGGGGAACACCTATTCTTAGGGTGGAAGAATTTAATATGCCAATTATATAAGTGCTTTCACTAGTGGTAGGAATACCACTTCTCCAAGAGTGTGAAGATTGCTGTTGTAAACATATAAGACGCCGGTCGTTGACCCTAGTGAGAAGTCCGAGCTGATGATTTATTCCTGTCCTACTTCTTATACTTTACTGTCTTACTATGCCGGCGGCAGGGAGTTTGATCCAGATACTTTTTGAAAAAGACTGGGCTGTGATTTAATGGCTTCATCATAATTACGTAAAGTTTTCTGCCTCCCGGGGTCGTTTGATGAGCTGTATTTTGTAAGAATGGGACTTATTCGGATTTGAAAACTTCATTGCTCGCAATAATTTTTTTTTTAAAATAAGTTTATTAGAATTTTTTATAGCACAGTTGCTTTAAAAACATTTTACAGATTTTTTTTATCATATGATACAACGCATGTAGTTATCATGACTAACATGAGAATAATTGCAGACCCTAAGTGCATGTCTTGCCTCGAGAGCAGGAATACAATGGATCATTTACTCTGACCGAAAAATTATTGAAATTTCAAAAATGAAACGCAGAAACCTAAACGCCATTGCTGACAACATTTCTGTAATCAGATCAAGGGTATGGCAGAAACTGCGACACTGAAGAAAATCCTATCGAGAGTATCAAAAACTCTAGGGTTTCTCAAGGAACCCGACTGCACACTCAAACTGGTAGCAGGAAACAAAGCTCTAATGGAGGCAAACATTAGATGGACTTTTTTAGATACTTGTATCACCACGCGAAAGCTATGGCCTACATTCAATAGAAAAAGAACCAGTAGACTTATACAGAGGGATAGAAAATCCCTCTGCACTCTCATAGGAGTCATTATGGGGCATAACAGTATGCGGTACAACATGAAAAGTTAGATGAACAACGACTTTTGTAGGGGCTGCGGTGACGAGGAGGTTCAGGAGGACACTACCCACTTTCTTTGTCACTGCCCAATTGTCCAACAGACCGATAAGCGACATCGCAAGCTTAAATAAATCCTATGGATGATTTGTATCTCGGGCACAGTAAGTATTAAATGCTTTCTACTTACTAGGCTATGTACATAGACGTTTATTTCTTTTTCCAAAAGGAAGGGATTCATTCTATCTTCTTTTTCCCTATGGGTATCAACATGGGTCTATATTGGCCTGAGTGTGGTGTAGACGAATTTTACCACCTACACCAACCCACTTACCTAACCTAACCTATTCTGCCAGCATCCCACCTATGCAAGAACGAAATTGCGAAATCTCGGGTATCTATTTTATGGAGTGGGTTCAATCCAAAACTGTTCTCCTGCTCGAAATTCTACTTTTCACCACGAGTACGCAGAAGTACCAGGTGCTTACTAGGCGTTAAAGTACAATAAACTGTTTTGCGTCTAAGTGCTCGGGATAGATGAACTCTTATTCCTCCTGTGTAGAACGTTTAATGCTCAGAAAAGGCTTAGCTAACGCTGAGACAGTGCTTCAATATGCTTGCAGATGCTTGTTCATTCTACATACAGTAACGCGGCGCTAAAGGTATGTGAGTGGCAGTACTAGCATTGAAGCAGAAGCTTCCAAAATTGGTTTACCAGTAAATGATGGAAAAATCAAGCATATGCTCTCAACAAGAAGGGACAATCAACACCGGCGATTTGGACAGAGCGCCACAGTGGGCAGCTACAATTTTGCGGTAGAAAGGTACTTTGTCTAGATTGGCTCTATTATCAATTCTGAAAACGACATTAGCGCAGAAATCAGGAGAAGAAATAACCCTCTCCAATCGCTATTTTTTGGGACTAATAAGGCAATTCAACAGTAAATCCCTATCTCGAGCAATTAACTATACTATACATATATAAGACCCTTATCATATCAGTCCTGCTTTACAGCGCTGCAACATGGACTCTATTGAAAGCTGATGAAAATATCCTTGGTCGCTTTGACAAAAAAAAATCGTCATTAGATATTTGGTCCCATATTTGCGTTGACGGATTTGGAGGAAACGATTCAATAACGAACTGTACGAGCTATAAAGCGACATCTAACTAGTCAAAAACTGCGTATTGAACATTTGAGATGGCTAGGACATGTAGAGCGAATCTAGGACGGGTTCACAAGTTCAAGGGGGCTTCAACCAACTTGGAGTGCGCAATTGGAGACAATCAGCTAAAGACCGAGCTGTAGCGTCGCTTAGGTAAAAAAATGCTTGCCTTCAAAAGATGTCATTTAACACTTATAGTAGGGAGAATGACAGACCAAAACATACTGGTGGCTCACCTAAATAGAAGGCATTTAAGTAAAAGAGACTGCACGATGTGGCGATAAATATAATAGACGCCGATGAGCACAATTTTCTAAGTGATTGCCTAAGTCTAGAAGGATATTACTTCAATGACTTGGGCCAACTGTTCGGAAATGGTTCGGTATACCACCAGTGCCGATTCTTGAGTTTCGGAAGCCCTAAAGCAAAATTCTTTGGGGGCCCCTACTTTTACTGACCAATTTTAACGAATGAATGTTACTCAAGTGTAAAGTCACTCCTCTCTTTTCTTTCGCTTTTTTGGCAATTTTTTTTTTGTTTTTTTCACAGCTTTATTTTATTTGGGGGCTCCGGAAGCAGGGGCTGTCTCCTTCGCCTCCAGATCAAAGCGGCCCTGTATCCCTTTATTGGAGAATACAATGGATCTACAAAATTCCGAATAAAGACTGTACTCTAGCTTACATCCGTCCTATTTTTCTAACCTTACTTTATGTTTATTCGCTATCTAATCTTTATGCACTGACAAATAATTAGAGAGAGCATAGCGACATCAAGTTGGAACAACCCTGCTGCATGAAGCCTGAGATGGTTGGCATTTATTCCTGTCAAAGTATGAAAAAATTCTGCCTTGTGTGAATAGTGGTAGTGGAATAGCGCCCACGTGGGCGCCGTGGCGTAAGTGGTTAGTGTGTCGGATCACTACGCATGAGGTTCCAAGTTCGAATCCCAGAAAACACCAACAACTTTTCACGGTCCCACCTCTCGCGAGCGTCTGACAAACATCCGAGAGTATTGTTGTCACGAAAAAGCTTCTCAAATCGCCGTTCGGATACGGCACTAAACTGTAGGTCCCTTCCATTCGTGTGAAAAATATAACGCACACAACATGAGTGGTTGCGAGAAACTAGGCCCTGGCACTTTCAAGAGCTGTTGCGCCAAATATTTATTTTGTGAATAGTGAAAGTATTTTTTTTTTTTTTTTATTTATTTAATTTTATTGCCAAGGGTGTTGCATTTTTACATATAACATAATTAATTAATTGAGGAATAAAATAATAGGTGCCATTCTATAGCCTTATAAAGACTAGAGGCGAATGACCCATTTAATAAATTAATTACACATTGGTTGTGGGGTTACACAAGGAATACAGATCATGAAAATATTGAAGAAAGAAAAATAATAAATAAATAAATAACATAAGAAAATAAATAACATAAAGGAATAAATAAGATAAGAAAATAAATAAAACAAGAGAAAATAAATAAATGAAATGGAGAAATAAAACGGAAAACATGTTAAACTGTGTTAGTAAAATTATTTTTGACTTCAGAACTATCCATTGTAAATAGCCATTTTTTGACTTTATTTAAAAATAAATTTTGTATTTCAATTACTCGAATTGTGAATGGTAATTGATTGAATAATGGAGGTGCTGATAGAGTATAAAAGATGGAAAATTGAGTTTTTTTTTGAATGCGGTATCCTTGCTAGGTGTTGCGAATTTGCTCATAAGTCGTATATATTTGAGTTTCTAAAAATGACGCTGTATCCGCTGTGCATGAAGAACACTTTAAGTACTTTATAAACATACAGATGCTTTAAAGGCAAAATACGGAGATTGTAAAATAATGGCCAACTACTTGTTAATCTCTTCTTCTTAGAAATAATTCTGACAATATGCTTTTGTGCTATTTGCAGTGGTTCTATGGTATTACTATGAGCTCCTCCCCAACTTGTTACTGTACTTGTACTGTAGCTTTGAGTGAACAAGAGCATAGTAAATGGTTGTAAGAAGTTTCTTAGAACAATGCGGTTTTAAGAAAAATATTTTACGTGTCGCACACAACATATACTTCTTTAAGTCAGATGCATGAGTTTTCCAGTTCAAGTTTTTGTCTATTGATACACCTAGATACTTAAAACATTCAACAGATTCTATCTTAAGACAATTAGCGCGGCATGGAACATCCCAACAGGAATTGACTTTACCACAGTTATGAACGTACATTGAAAGTTTTGGACACGCAGTGGAGTGAAAAATAACATTAAAATCAACCAAATTCGAGTTTTTCAGATTGAAGATCATAAGCTTAGTTTTTTCCCTTACTATAAGCTCATGTTTTGCAAACCATTGTCTTAACAACTGAACGTCGGACTGTAAATTTACCACAGATTCATATAGGGATTTGCTTATGTAAGTAAATGCCATATCATCAGCAAAGGCAGTAAGTAATATTGCTATTAAAATTTTGTTTGAAAATGGAATTTATATAAATTAGATATAGCATGGGGCCCAGGACTGAATCTTGAGGCACACCAATCCGCAACTCCAACTCATTACTAAAAACTCTATTTAGTTTTACTCTTTGAATAAATAAGAGTTAAACCAATTATATATTGAACCCGTGAATCCAGCTTTATAGAGGTTATCCAAAAGAATTGCATGATTAACCAAATCAAAAGCTTTAGTCATGTCAATAAATAATGCTATAGGATTACTGTTGTTATTTAAGCCATCGCATATCTCACTACATAATTTTTAAATTGCATCTTCTGTAGATTAATCTTCCCGAAAACCAAACTGTTGATAACACAAAAAATTGTTTTTGTTCACAAATGACAAAATACGGTCTTTCATAATTTGTTCAAATATCTTGGAAAACGTTGGAAGTAATATTGGTAGGAAGTGATATTGGTCGATATTGACTTATTGCTCTTCGACATCCTTTTTTATATAGAGGAATGACTTCTGCAACTTTTAACGCTGAAGGGAAAATATCACAATTAACACTCATATTAAATATATGGTATAACACAATACATCAACAATGAGGCAATGAGGCAAAGGCAATGCGTTTTACAAGACAAGTAGTTATACCATCAGAAGTATAAAAGTTTTTATTGTTAAGGTGCATTATACGTTTATACAGTTCAAGTGCTAAAAAAGGTTGAAAAACGAAGCTATTAACCTGAAAAACATCATCAATTATGTCCGGATATAAATTACAATTGCAATCGGTTTGAGAAGGATTAGGTTTGGAATTTGCTGCAACAGATGCGAAGTAGCTATTAAAACTATGTGCAATGATCATGGGATTGTGGACTAGCGAATTGCCCACGTCAATTACACAAATGCTATATCTATTTTTTTCATTGTTTAGAATACTGTAACTTTCCATTCCTCTTTTACATTCGCCTTGCAGTTCTTAAATCTAACCGAATAAAACTTGTCGCGACTAATAGCTATTTTCCTTTTAACTCGATGGTTCATTTTATGATAATATCGCTTTAGATTAATGTTTTGTGGTTTCTTTTGACACTTTTTACGAAGCGAATTTTTCCTATTTATTAGTTTTAATAAATCTCCTCCAATCCAACGCCTCAGTCGTTTTAGCTTAGATTTAATATGCGTCTGAACTGTGGTAGCATCATCAATATGCCCATTTAAATTTTTAAGAAAACATCATAAGCTGATGAATGGTTACTTTCTGCATAGACTTGCTCCCAAAATTCAAATTTTAGAGCTTCAACCAACCTCAAATAATCCGTCTTATGTCTAGCTGAAAAGGGAATATATCTATTCGACTTACTAACAGTCAGTCGATCTATCTTGAAATTTACCATACAGTGGTCAGTAATTCTAAAATCAAGGACTTCACTGGACACTTTATGCGACCAGTTCTTGTGAAATCTGACAAAAATGTGATCAATACAGGTTTGTGTTCCGTCTGTTATACGAGTAGGTTCATTGACAATGAACTTTAGACCATAAGACGACATTAAAAACAAATATTTGTCAGAATCATTGCTATTGCTTAAAATATCAACATTTATATCTCCTAAAACCAATAATTTTCTTGACTTTACACATTTCAAAAGCTCATCCATATCTTTAATAAATACATTTCTGCCAAACCATTTTCATGCAAGCGATAGATACACAAAGTTGTAACAAGCTCGTTATTTATTCTGCAGGTCATTTTTAAGACATCTGCACTGCTAAGATTATATTTTTGAACTTGTTCACATTTGACTTGTTCATTTATAAATACTGCTACGCCACCTGCATTATAGGAGTTATTGCAATTACCATACAATTCATAACCAGGAAGATTATAATTGGATAGTTCATAGTCGTACAACCAGATTTCAGACAATATATAATAAAATCAGCCAACAAATTCAATGAATCAATATGAGAAATGAAAGAATCAAAATTTTTTCTCATACTACGAATATTCTGATGTATAAACAAAGAAGGATAAGGATTTTTATCATTTTTTACGTAACTAGAAGAGTTAGAATTCATTTGAAAAATATAAACCTATTAAAAATGTACTATAATTATTATATTTTATTTTCTCTTTTAGAAAAAGCCTAGGACTATAGTGTTTTTTAAAAGGATTTACGAACTTATTTTGATTAATTTAATTTTCATATCTCTTTTTTTCACTATTTTTGCAAGATGATTCAGTCCTTATTTTACTTTCCATCTATTCTATTGTACTATGCTCTATCTAAACTAAGAACGAATGAAAAATATATTTTTTTAACCGAACAACATGTCTATGCTTACTTTATTCCTGCTAAGCCGAGAAACCTAAATGGACTCCAACCGCTATTTCGAAAAACAAATGAAGTTCATGGTTGGGATGTACAACCTACCACTCAATAATTGAACACATTACTACTACACCATGCGGAGAAGGCAATTTTTTTCGAGCAAATTCTGTAAAGAGATGCAATTATTTAATATCGGTTGTGAAAAAAAAAGATTTTGTGAGTAAGAAATAAAGATTGTTCTCTAGCAAAACATTTCACAACAAGGAGCACAACTCAAAAGCATTGTACCTATTTAAACAATTTTATGCGAATAATTTTAAAATAATAAAACATTAGCAAGTCAGCAGTATTCACTTAAAAAGAGGGTTCGTTGGCAGCTGTTAAAAATGGTTTCCAAGAAACCATTTTACTTAACATGAATTCACAATCATTTCAAGAATGTTTCCATTACTCGGTGTAATATTTAATTATTTGACAAATCCTTGAAAAACACACCCCAAAGACATATTGACATGACTAGCTCGCAGCTAAGGGATACGCAGTATACCAAAACACACAAATTCTCAGAACAACTCCACAGGCATTTTTCCATGGAAAATTTCCAATGATGCGAACATTTTCCTGTATCTATCAGGATATTACAAGATTTCCTAAATCAGTTATGTCTTTGAGTTCGTTAATCTTGCTGAAATCACTCCAATTCTCATTATCTTATCAGTCAATTACGATGGCATTAAGAGTGTCGCGCTGAGTGTGTTTACCAATGAATTAGTCAGGCAGGATACTTTACGTATACAACTGTATCTCCGCATCAAAATATGTTAACATGATATATGATAAGACGAAAAGTCTCTAAAATGCTTACGTCAGAAAGTAAATCATCAATCAATCGCTAGGCCATCGGCCCATGTCCTTTCGAAGGTAAAGTTTTGTCTTGGGCCTTTGGTGGATGGGTACCGCATAATAACAACTAAATTGTATCTTCTTTGTGAGCAGAGAAAACAATGGAAAAGTAGGACAAGTAAATAAAATGTCCAAATAGAACGGAAAAACACACACAAAAAGTCCTTGCGGAAAAGAAT
The DNA here is from genome assembly GCA_945910035.1 of Brachypalpus laphriformis. Lineage (NCBI taxonomy): Eukaryota > Metazoa > Arthropoda > Insecta > Diptera > Syrphidae > Brachypalpus > Brachypalpus laphriformis. The sequence continues at coordinate 47,172,002 of OX246756.1, forward strand.
TGTCCATGGTTCCCTTGGTGGTGCTTTAGAAAGTCAAATCATTTGCTCATTCTACAAGTTTAACAACGAATACGTGACTTCTGTCATGTTTGTGTGTTACGCATTCTTAAGGATTCACAAAATTTAATCAAATTCACGTTGCCGCGGTAAGTACGTTAGATGTGTGTATGTGTGTGTTTTTGTTTATTGCTATAGAATTTTGTGGCTCTAATGTGGACACATGTTGCAATGTGGGTTACAGACACACCAAAGGGTAAGAATTTACAAATATAACAATAACGAGGTATGTTTCTATTTTTAGGACTTAAGAGTTTTATTTTTTTCTGGGTTAACAACAAGTGAAATTTTTCTTCATTAAAGTGGCAAGGACTAACGCCTCCGATCGAATCGGTGACAAGAGATACGAGAATTTAAGTGGGTGATGGAAATTTTTGTTGACAGATTTGAAATTAAGGTAAATGTTACGTATACGTCAAAGTGAATTCAATATTACACTTTGGGTACTTGAGAACCAAAAATAAAAACGAAGTCATCCTCCAAATAGAATTCGTCATTGTTTTAAGAAGAAGTTATCTAACGTGAGTTTTTGTGGCGTGTCCCTGAAAAGTCACTTGCAGGGAGCAATTTCGATATGAGCAGGACGCAGTCTACATACGCATTTTTAATGAAATTCTCGGTTGTAGACGTCAATTTTGATGAATGACGACAATCATTGGTGTGTGTTTCGTTGCCGGGAAGGATACTTCGTAGTCAAATCAATTGTATGGACTGACTACACAAAAACGGTGAATCTGGAGAAGGGCATCAGATTATGGGTATCTTCAGTCAATATTGAGTGTGAGTGGTTTCGATTATTACATCGATTGATGATGCGAAAAAACAAGTGTTCTTACCTTGATGATGTGTTGTAAGCGGATTGCTTAGTTTTTGGATCACTGCAAGGACGTTCTGAATGGAATGGTTTTACCAGCCTATTTGCCAACCTATTTGCATGAACACGTCTAGTTGAAATGTTATATGTGGATTCATACCAACTCTTGAAAACAGGTCTGTACTTCTTCCACAGATATAAGGAGTTGTTGTTTCATCTTTTCAATATTTAAGTTACTTGAAACCTATTGGCATCGAATTTTTAAAAAATGACGTGCTACTACGAAGTTGCACAGAGTTTCGTACATTTTCGAACTGGTACGGAAATCCTACATGAACTTAGTGTCTTCCCCTACTGATGGAAAAATGTGGGAAATTATTTATGTGCGAAATTGTGATATTGATTTCGTTCCTCTTCATACCGGTAGGAAATTAGTATCGTACTGGTGCAAAAATGTACAACAATTATTTTGACCTTTGTTATTTCGTTATGAAAATGCACGAAAATAATTGTAATGATACAAAAGGTGCGAAAAAAAATCATCCTTTTTTATATCGTGCCTGTTCACACTAGCGGAGGACTGAACGTCATGCCCATGAACGTCGTGTTCGCACTCAAAAAAAGGCGCCATTGAAATGAAAGTAATTTTGACAGATGGGGGACACTGAAATTTAAGACATAACGAACTGCCGAAGTAGTCCCATCGAACAGAGTTCGATTATTTTTCAGTAGTTTTTATAAAAAAAAAAAAAGTTTATAATTCTTGTTTGAGAATCGGTAAATCCCAAACATTCCATATTTCCAAACAGAATTGTCAGAGAAATTAAAACATCGGACCTGATCTCGCGCCCACCTCATTGTAGTTGTTTACTCTGAAATGCCAATCACCAAATAAAGATTTGTGTCAAAAACGGAACGGGTTGAGAAGGAAACATTCATGCTTGCGTGGAGGATTGTTTTTGAAAATGAATTTTCGGTGGAACCAACCCTTCTCTTTTCCACTTATTCTACTTTTTAGTTTCTCACAGCATTTCATTCGTACGTTTATGTGAACCGGCACGGAGTGGCGCATTTTTTTTTTTTGAATAAAACAGTTTATTGGAGATATGGATACCTGTAGGCTCTCTTGGAGGCCTATAGGTATCCATTTTTGAGCCATCAGTGTAAATCGTGGTCTTATGATTTTTGATTATATCTATGTATTATCCGCAGTCCTTTCGGATTGGGAATAGAATAGAATGTTAAACTTGTTAAGAGGAATCGTATCGTCCGCCTACGAAGCTTTCAGAGTTCTATTTTTCGTACACAATCGTTATTGCGTTTAGTACCGACACGTTTTAAAAATATTCATTCTCTGATGAAATTTTTGGGCTTTAAGCTTGGTGTAATATGCAATTTCTCATAATTTTAGATATTTTCAATTTTTACTTGCAACCATAACTATAGGGCAAGTACTGTATTTATGAACGAACTGGAAATTAAGATTTTGATCAAAACTGATGATACAGAAACTTGAAAAATAAAATGTCGGAATTCTGTCTATCGGTTTGGATGTGTGAAACTTGGTCTTCAGCCTAAACGGCTAAACTTTATGTTAACCTGATTATATTTGGTTTAAAAGGTGGTCATACTGTCCCGCTCTGCAGCCGACTGGGTATAACCTTAAATGGCTAAGAGCTTCCTTACATTGGTCTCGCGAACCATTACATGCGAGTAATGTGTTTCCTTAAGAACAATAAGAACAAATAACAAATTGAATTGTGCATAAACTATTACTTTATTTAAATTACTTCTGCCCACTGGCTCCAGAGTATACAATTGAACTACTCTTACGGATTGCTCCCGACACTTCAAAATGCACTTAGTGCTCATTTCTACTGACCTTTGCATTCGCATTGTAAGTAACTTTGGTGAACCAAATCGCTAAAAGTTGGCATATCTGCTGGTGTGGATGAAATCCGGCCAGAAATGCTCAATGCTTTAGATAAAGAGAGAGTGCATTGGCTCTCGAGTGTCATTAAAGTGGCCTGGGGATGTGGCAAAATATCTGGTGATCGGGAAATGGGGATGATTGTTTGTCTTTTAAAAAGAGGGACAAAAGAGATTGCACCAACTATAGGGGTATATCTCTTTAAAGTCTCACTGGAAAAATCTTCGCTAAAGTGCTAGAAACGCGTTCCAGAGCTATGGTTGAGGATAGTTTGACGGATGGCCAGTTATTTACTCTCAGAATGGTTATTGAGAAGGCTTGGGAGTATGCTTAATCTGTCTACACCTATTTTGTGGATTTGGGAAAAGCATGTAATATGGTTCCTCGAGGCAAAATTTGGGGTGTTCTGCATGAGTATGGGATCGATGGTTCCCTGTTAAGAGCGATTCAGTCTTTATATACAAACTGTAGAAGTCGTGTCCCGATAAACGTCATTAAATCAATACCTTTGACTGTGGGCGTTTGACTCCGTCAGGGGTGCGTTTTGTCACCTCATCTTCATTATATGTATGGACATGGATGTTACATCCCAGCCGTGGTGGAAAATGCTTCAGAATGGGAGACCTAAGCATTAGTCATCTGCTTTTTGCGGACGATTTGGTCATCCTTGGGTATTCTCAAACTGAACTTCTGGAATGAAGGTAAATGTGAACAAATCGGAAGTAATGGTCATTTCCCGAACAACCATTAAGTGCATTCTGAATGTTAGTGGAGTTCCACTGAAGCAGGTGAATCAATTTAAGTACCCCGGGGGCCTAATTCACGAGTGATGGGAAGTGCAATGCCGAATTATAATATAGAATTGGTCAGGCTGGATCAATTTTGAGAGATCTTACGAATACAAATATATACAAATATTTGGCGCAACAGCTCTTTAAAGTGCCAGGGTCTAGCTTCTCGCAACCACTCATGTTGTGTGCGTTATATTTTTCACACGAATGGAAGGAACCTAGAGTTTAATGCCGAATCCGAACGCCGATTTGAGAAGCTTTTTCGTGACAACAATACTCTCGGATGTTTGTCAGACGCTCGCGAGAGGTGGGACCGTGAAAAAACTTTTTGGTGTTTTCTGGGATTCGAGCTTGGAACCTCATGCGTAGTGATCCGACACACTAACCATTTACGCTACGGCGCGAGAGATCGTGGTCAATTTAATATAAGTTCGGCCTTCCGAACTTAGTATTCAACCTAAATTATCAATTTTTAACTCGGTGTATGTTACAAATTTCACCTATGGTCATGAAATTTGGGAAGTGAACGAAAGAATAAGATCGCGGATACAAGCTGCTGGAATGAGTTGCCTTCGCGGTGTTGCTGGAATAACTCGTAGGAATCGAGTGCGCACAACCAGAGTACGCGAGGCGTTCAATGTTGAGCAGCTACTTCTCCGAACGGAACGATCTTTTTTTCGACGGTTTGGTCGCATAGTGAGTGTGCTCCCAAACTGGCTGCAAAACGTGCCATGACTTCCGTGCGATCAGGTAAGCGCCCCTCGGAAGTCCTAGAAATAGATGGTTGGATCAAGTCAGATATCTCTCCTGGAGCCGTCTAGAGACTCCTCCTGATGAATTGGAGTCAATGGCGCAGGATCGTGGATGGAGAGTCTACCTGAGCACCTTCTCCCTGCGATCCTCATAAAGGATTAGCTGATTATTGAAAATGTATGTATGTATGTATGTAATGAATCTTAAAAAAATATATCTTTTGTTACAAAGAGAGTCGATATACCCTCTACATAAATCTAAAACAGACTCTTCCTCAATATCTTCTGCAGTGAATTCAACATAAATATCTCCTTTCGTCTTCTAAGCTACCGTAACGTTCTCCTGGTTCACCTGGAGGCCCTGTCTTGGCTAAAGTATAATGTGATATTTAAGCGGGACATCAGGAATTTAACCGACAGCCAAGCCGCAATTAAGTCGCTGGAATCTGACATATTTAATTCCAAATCCGCTCTAAGTTTCCATTCGTGTCATAACAATATAGCTGTAGAATATAAAATTCACCTTATTTTGGTACCAATGCATAGGGACATCCCTGGGAACTGCACACCCAACGAACTGGCCAGACAAGACAACCTAACTGATTCTACCGAAAAAGGTTCCCGACATGCCTCTCCCTATATGCTGCTACTCAAATTGAATGCGATTGACGCAACCAATCGTAAATGGGCATATAGCATAACATGAAATGACATGACCACACTACTAGACAGACCTGGTTAGAGCTAGATCACAAACGCTCCAGCTGTTCAATTATACAGAAAAGGACACTCGTCAGTATTATAGTAAATTTTATTACCGGATACTGCAAATAAACTAGCCTTTATCTCAAACGATTTCTGCAGAAGTTGCCTGTACAAAGAGATAGAGGAAATAATTCTTCCCCTCTTCTGCATATGTTCGGCCCTCTCTAACCGAAGAAATACACATCTCGTAGCCAACTTCTTGGGTAACCTCAGTGAAATTGCAAACATCAACATCAGGCGCCTCCGGCGCTTTATGACAAGTTCCGATGGTTCTGCGGATAGTTTAGTTGGTACCAGTTTTGTATTCACTAAATATTTCATAAGTACACTAATGTGATTGGTTATTGCGGGTAATTCTGAAGATACCTAGATCCTTGTAATAGGACTATAAGTGATTCATCATTTAATAAATTAAATTAATAAATTAAAATCTTGCTTATGCGAAATTATTTTGTGATAAACAAAAAAATATTTAGAACGTCTAGCGACTTTCTGGTTTGTACTTTTTAACTCTGAACGGTGTTACAGTTTACAGAGTTTAAACTTTGGTTTAGTCAAACTCACATGCGAGTTTAAACCAAGCACTTAAACCGTGAGTGTATTACAGTGGAATTTGATCGAACGTTTAGTTAAATTCCGGTTTAACTTTTCTCGTCTCTTTGTAGGCGTCTGTAAATGTCAAACTCAAATGTTTTGAAGCTTTCCAGTATACAGCTGTGTATATTTTGGGTTGTAGTTCAGTTCTGAAGAGGTGCCCGAACAAGTACATCTTCACCAGGCAGCATGGGTTTTAAAAGAAGTGTACACTTTTCTTCAGCAGACGTAACCAAATTGATGGAATTAGTGAAAAAGTACAGGACTGTCGTAGAAACTAAAAAATGTGATGATGTTTACTTTAGTGAAAAATTACATATGTGGAAAAAAAATAACGGAAGAATATAATAGCTCGTTCATTACACATAGAGAAATGCAAACACTAAAAAACAAAAATCAGAACATAAGAAAAACATCGAAGAAAAAGTTCGCAAAAGAAAAAAAAAAAAAAAAACAGTTATATGCTATAGTTTATACTAAAGTTATACGGTTATACGAATTTCTGAACCAGTAGAAATTAATGATGTAGATAATTTGGTCCACAAATTGTTGAAAGAGCAAGTTACTGGCCTTACATCTATACTTGACTCAGATACTGCAAATTTAGATAAGTGCATCGCTTCTCTCTGGTAGCTCAAATCCCCACTTTCAACATCTATACTGTACCGCAGTTGGTCTTCAATAAAATTGTCTAGAGGTGGAACATCGAATTTATTTTAATTGCAGCAGATATTGTGCAGAATCCCTGTCGCTAGAACAATATATTGAACGGTGCTCAGCTGCAATCGTAAACCCAAGGCCGAGATAGGAAAGCGCCTCTTTCACACACCGAAAAGTTTCTCTACAGGATTCCTGGTCGAAATGTTTATTCCATTTAACCAAATAATTGAATTAAATTAGCAATTTCACAGCTAATCACTGAAAAATAATTGCTATGAAAACATATCCTGTTTGGATCACAAACGTCAGTTTAATGTTTAAACATAGTTTAAACCCTCATCCACGGCAGTTTAAGTTGATGTAATTTTAAACTATCGATTAAGGTTAAACGAGGACAGTTATACACCATTTCGAATTAAACATAAGTTTAAACTAGATATCCGGTTAAACTGACTTTAAACTTGCACTGTAATACCGGGCATAAGTGTCTCAAAAAAATAAAAAAAAATTTATTTTTTTTTGGTTGCGCCTGGAGGTGCAGGAATCTTCAAAAGATACCAATGGTCCGTACCATTGGTTATGCCCGATTCATATATCTGACAATGCCATCAGTGGTAGTCAGTATATGCCTACGAGCTAAGCTTCACCCCCTCAGAGAAGCACTATGAGAACCGGCTGCGCGTACTCATAGTAGTAGGAAATTCGTTCCTCTCATTTTTTCATTTTTGTGATGACTACGACTAAGTTGCCTCAACAAGTAGTTTACGCTTCTGTAGTGTTAATCGCGTTAGGTAGGTAGCTTTCCAGTGAAGGCACCTACTAATACCGTCATTACATGCGGTTTTTCCTTACGGCGCTAGGTCGAAAGGTCTTGTTCTTTGTAGTCGGCGCTCAAGGTTTGTCACGTCCATAGTACGGATTATTTTATTATTGCAATGAACATGAAGACGGGTACGAAGTTTGTGAGCAAAGTTTGTTACTTCGTCCCTCACGGTAGCAATTCCTAGATCTCTGTGAATATCACTACTTTTTATATTCCAAGGAGCATTCACGATTGCTCTTAGTATTTTGTTTTGAAATGCTTGCAGTAGAGCCATTATGCTTGGTTTGGTACAACCCCAAAGTTGTATACCATATGTCCAAGACGGTTTTAGCACTTGCTTATACAGAAGCAGTTTGTTGTATACACTTAACTTCGAGTATCTTCCGAGTAGCCAATACATTTCTCTAAATCTGATTTCGAGCTCTTCGCGCTTCTTTTTAACGTGTGGTTTCCACTTAAGTTTTGCGTCTAGGGTCATTCCTAAATATTTTGCCTCGTTTGCGTACGGTATTTGCACCGAGTTAATGGATATAGGTAAGTTGTTTATCTTCCTTAACGTAAAATTGACATGCGTTGATTTTGTCTCATTCAGGACTATTCGCCAGGTTTTTGTCCATTGGCATACTTTGTTCAAAGCTCGTTGGAGTTTTCCCGTTGATGATTCGACTGACTCATCCGTTACGAGGATAGCCGTGTCGTCTGCGAACGTTGCTACAACGGTCCCTTCATCTTGTGGTATATCTCTTGTGTAGAGCAGGAACAGGATTGGACCGAGAACACTTCCTTGTGGAACACCGGCGTAGATTTCTTTGAAATCCGAATATTCACTCCCGTGTCTAACACGGAAAAGTCTGTTTTCAAGATAAGATTCCAATATTCTGTACAACTTTCCGGTAAGATTACCCTTAGCTTATACCTTAGGCCTTCGTGCCATACCATGTAAAATAGAAAAAAACTGTTATTTAGGTTAGGTTAGGTAGGGCTATGAGGTTATCATGAAATACAAGACACCAATGTGGGTCCATCGCGATCACAAGGAAAATTTGATGGCAAAAGATCTAAACCAATTCTCCAATACAATGTATTTCCCTGCAGAAGTTGAAAATGTCATTTTTGTGGTTCAAGGACCTTATATCTTCTAGGTTGTCGAAGAAGTATTTTCCAATGTACTTTAGCCTTGTGTTGGCAATACCTTGGCATTCACAAAGTATATGTGTTATGTCCTCTGAGACATGTAGGTCATTGCAGTACCTACAAACATTCGTATTCGATAAACCTAGTCTCATAGCTTACTTTCATAGAAGACAATAGCCAGAGAGTATTCCTATTGCTGTTTATGATCCTTCTAGCTTCATGATCTGCCCAGATTTCCTGCGGTCTAACACTGGCAACAAGGCCTTGATATTCAGCTTACTTAACTAACAAATTTGTCGTGGCTGCCCAAAATTTGCTGTATTAGAGAAAATATGTACTACCCGTCAAAGGGTTACCCCAAAACAGACATTCACCCCATATAACGGGGAAAATCATTTCTTAAAAAAACTCGTCTGGTATATTCAAAATCGTTATGTCGTGTGTTCTACCACCGTACATATATATTTCATATACATTTGGTCTTGAGTTTTCCGTTTTCATTTGGTATATCATATGATAGGTAATTAACATATATTTCTTTTTTGCCATCATACAGAACGAGATGTTAAAGAAAAACCTGAACAAGAGTAAACCGTATTATGCGGGCACACAAAAAATGTACATGTATTACAAATTTCAACTCGCTAGGGCATACGGTTCAGAAGTTACAAGGGAGTGATAGACTAATAGACAGACAGATACCACTTTTGTATTACGAAAGTTTTTATTTTATACTCCTTGTCTACGTGGAAGTACATATAAAGCATAAATTAGTGAAAAGTGGTGTTTATCAATTTTATGTTCCTGGATCAGAAATGACCCGCATTATCATTTGTGCTTGAACTTGAAAAACCTCCCCATTGTCGTCGTATATTAATGTCTAGAGTATCTTTTCAAGATATTTGCGGAAAACAAATTTGCATAGAAATACGACCACAGGCAATCCCCAAACGTCATAAGTGTCACTGTTGTTCGTATAAAGTTGTGTTTATTAAAACACCCACTTAAATCGAATCCTAATATCTAAATGCCAAAGACGAATCAATATAATCATAGCATGTTGCCCACTTCCTTTCTAGTAGCTAAAAATAAATCGTTTCAGTCTATCCAGTTGGTACGCCAGACATTTCTCCACAAAAAGTCGGGATCAAAGATCAAAGACCGCGATAATTGAAATTATATTTCGCACAATACCTACCACTTTAGAGATGAGTTCTTTAAATAGATCTGGCATTAGGCGATATTACTTCTCAGTCTATGTAACATTTGGAACCTAAAAAGATTAATCGAAATTCTTGGAAAATTTCCTCAGAAACATCCTACAAATCAAACTGAAATGTGGTCAACGAATGGTTCTATTATGACCGCATCTAGTTAACCATGCGATGGCGCAATCTACTCCCATCATACACTCTTCGTTGCGACTACACAAAATAAATAAAAATAAGAATGAATTTTCTTTGACCCAGTTCCATGTAAATAGAAAATAATCCTCCACCCAAACTTGTCATTGTCGAAAAAAATAGGGATTTTCCATTTAGCCGATAGACATGTCCTCCTCAAGGATTATTACCAATCCTTTCACTTTTTTTATCGAATTCGATGATGTCCTTGGATATTGGAGTGATTAATTTTGCGTAAATAAATAAAATCAAATGCAAAAAACTTGAGGGTATATTCTCTTTAATAATAATTTATTACTTCGATTACTAATTATAAATGATTTTGTATATAATATTTGTTTAATAATGCTATTATGTAATATATTTATTTACACTGGTTTTATTTATTTTTTTGTAATAAAAACTTTTGATTTTGTTTTTTTTTTAATCTACAAGGAAATGTTTTCATCATAAAGTTGTTTGCTATTAAAGTGCAGTTCATAAGTATCGGATCTTATTTTATTAAAATTTTGTCTTAAAAAGAAAACAGTGACAAATCATTCATTTTTTTGTATCTTTTTGCACTTTTATATAATTTAATCAGGAAAAAATTGGAACATTGTGTAGTTTCATTTTTACATATAAATATTGGTGTTGGAATTTGTTCTTATTTCAAATATTTCACTTCTTACCAGATTTGTTATTTTTGTCATACAATATTTGTTTAATTTTTTTTTATTAAATGTTAAGGTTATGTGGTTAGCTAGATTCGAAATTTTATATTTCATCGAATTTTATAATAATAAACTTAGCAAAAACTAAAAAAAAAATAGGTAAAGCAAAATCATATGAATATATAACTTTAGATTGAATTTCGAACTTTTTTAACTTCACATGTCTGATTTTTGAGTTGTGGGTGAGTTTTTATGTTTCACGAGTTTATTTTTATCACGGAAGGACTTTTACATTTATTTTGTCAAACATATTTTTATTTTTTTTTTAAATAAAAAAGGAAACCCAAATCCCAGAGTACTCAGACTCTCCGGTCCATTGTACTACCAGGCAGGAACCTTTTCTTTGGTGCAGTGGTTGGAAAAACTTCGATGTAATTCGTTTTTCCTTTATACTCGGGTGGCCCATGATTGACAAACATATACGCGCATAGAAAAAATATGTTTAGACATGTTTGAAACTATTTAAAATACGTTCGCATAACATAAAAGTTATTTTATGTACATTTATTTGGAGCTAAATAAGTTGTTTATTTAAGCACATATATGCTTCTGCAGAACATATTTTGCAAATTCAAATTATAATTCATACTTTCTTTTTGCTTGCATGATACTTGTTTTCCAAACAAACTTTGTTTTGTGTATAAATGAAAATCAGTTGGCGAAAAAACTTCAATCGGTTCATAGTAATTCAGTAAGAAACTATAAAGATGTCTTTTTCTTTCCAATGAAAACTCAATTTCTTTATTTTAAAGAGTGAAAATTACTGGAGACCCAAACAAATTCGAAATACGAGCACTACCAAAATTTGTTTGAGACAAACATATTTTTTCTTAGCGATGCTTAGTTGTTTTCTTCTATAAATTTGTTTGAAGCGGATAAGGTCGATCTAGATTTTGGAATTATAAGAATGCAATTCCAATATGCCTTTCATAGGCCTTGTAGGTAGAGTCGTTCTTAGAACTTGCCTTTGAGAACTGCCAATGGCAGGAAAAAGCCATTTTATATTTCTGCACACTATATTTTGAATGATGGTAAACTACTTAGAATCCAGTGAGAGAATAGCCTACTCGATTTAAATGCATCAGTTAGGTTTTAGGTAAACGGACGAGGGACTGGCGGATCAGCCTCAACGAATTTAAATCTGTTCATGTGAATTTCACTTATAAGAAAACGAATGACTTGCGATTCTTTTCTAAACTTGGCCCGAATACCTTTTTGCAAACGAGGCCAAATACCTGGGAATAACACTCGGTGTAAGGCTGAAATGGAATTCGCACGCGCAGATGAAACGTAAAGAGCTCGAAATCAAATATAGAGAAATAAACTGGTTACTCGGAAAACATTCCCAGCTCAGTACTCGGTACAAACTGCTTTTATACAAGCAAGTGCTAAATCCGGTGTGGACCTACGGTATACAACTTTGGGGTTATACCAAGAAAACAAATGCGAATATTTTACAAACTTTTCAGAAAAAAGTCTTAAGGGAAATTTTCCAAGCACCGTAGTATACTAGAAACAACGATGTCCACAGGGACCTCGGAATTCCGACAATCGAAGCTGAAATTAGAAGCTTCGTGAGAAAGCATAGAAACTAATCGGACATATCAGCAATACAGTCCTATAAATTTTCGATAAGAGCAATTTATTCCGCCGACTAGAAAGGACGAAACCATTCGACTTGGCGAGATAATGATTAGCCGCCTCTTTGCGGAACATGCAGGATCTTTCAGTGGAAAGTAACCTGCCAAACAATTTTATTTCGTGATAGGAAAATTGCTTGATAAGTTATTACTTAGTTGCAATATCTAACAAATTTGTATCGAAGGGTGGTGTTTTTTGGTCAGTAGGAATCTGACACTTCTATGAGCACGCCCTTGCTATTCTCATAGTGTCTATGGAAGATTTTCACCTAGCCTCGGAAAAAAAAAGAAAGTTAAGTATCCATTTAGAATATGTCGAACAATAGCACCTATTCCAAAAGGATGCACCCCTACTGACAACAGTGCGGATACATTTTCCGAGAGGTAAGTCCGGAAGAGATTAACAAATCAACTTTATATTAGGCACGAATGTGCTGCCGAAATATTTCTTCAAATAGCAAGAAAGAATTCAATAAAGTTTGCTACGTCTTTGTTACAACTTTCTATGTTTAGATCGTTTTGTACTGCAGAATTAGACAGATAATATGTGGTGCCTGTCGAATGCACATATGTTTTAGAAAATAAAGCTTCGAACCAAGCACCTCCATTAAAAGATTTGGTTTTATATTTCTTATTAAAGATTTTTTTTTAGTATCTTGCTTATTAAATCGTTTTATTCTATGCTCAGTCAATCGACACATAGGGAGATCCCTGACTACGCAGCATTTATCTTGATGTCGTTTTCCAGTTTTCCTAATAAACTTTCCCAAACATAGGAGTGGGCGCCGTGGCGTAAGTGGTTAGTGTATCGGATCACTACGCATGAGGTTCCAAGTCCGAGTCCCAGAAAACACCAAAAAGTTTTTTTATTTTTCACGGTCCCACCTCTCGCGAGCGTCTTACAAACATCCGAGAGTATTGTTGTCACGAAAAAGCTTCTCAAATCGCCGTTCCGATTCGGCATTAAACTGTAGGTCCCTTCCATTCGTGTAAAAAATATAACGCACACAACATGAGTGGTTGCGAGAAGCTAGGCCCTGGCACTTTAAAGAGCTATTGCGCCAAGGAGTTGTAACAAACCACAAGAGCCAACACCAAGAGCTGGATGGCTCCTTCAACGCTTTTAAAAGAATGACGCTGAACTATTAAGGCCAGTGGATGTGCAGACTATTCGAGGAGACTTTTGCTTAAAAGTAAAGTTTGAAATAGACGTGTTGTAGATCTGAGGCTGTGACATCTAATACGGTGATAGCTACAGAGGCAACAGACAGCGCTTATTCGGATGCGGATTTGTTATACGCGGCAGGCTTAGGCAAGAATACTTAAGCTTCCGACACGTGAACGAGCGTATTATAAATATCTGGATCAAGGCCAAATGCGGTAACATAAGCCTAATATGTGTTCATGTCCCCACGGGAGAAAAGGACCCTGCCACCAAAGATTGTTTCTATGAGCTCCTCGATAAAACATACGAGCAATGCCCTAAATAAAACGTTAAAATAATATTGGGCGATTTTAACGCCAAAGTAGTAAAGGAGAACGTTTTTGGTAGGGCAGTCGGTAAGCATAGCCTACACGACACCAAGTCTGATAATGGACGAAGACTAATTGATTTCGCTGTGGAGCAAGCAAATGGATTCATCATCTCAATATCCATAAGCAGACATGGCGGTCCAATGATCATGCAACGATCAACCAAGTTGATCATATTGCGATCGACGCATACATGCCTCTAGTATTCTGGATGTCCGGACCTTCCGAGCGGCCAACATAGACTCGGATCATTACCTTGTTGTAGCCAAGGTACGAATGCGGATATCCCAAACTGAGGAACAAAGAAGAATCACTGTAAGAAAATTTTAGTCAAAAAACTGCGTATTGGACGTCTGAGATGCTAAGACATGTAGAGCAAATGGACATCAACGCTCTGGTCCGCAGAGTCTTTGAATCCAATTCAGAGGGACGACGCAGTGGATGATCTCCTCGCTGTAGATGGCCCGCACAAGTTCAAGGGGACTTCGACCAACTGGGCGCGTGGCGTAAGTGGTTAGTGTATTGGACCACTGTGCGTGAGGTTCCAAGATCGAGTCCCAGAAAACACTAAAAAGTTTTTTCACGGTCCCACCTCTCGCGAGCGTCTGACAAACATCCGAGAGTATTGTTGTCACGAAAAAGCTTCTCAAATCGCCGTTCGGATACAGCACTAAACTGTATCTCCCTTCCATTCGTGTGAAAAATATAACGCACACAACATGAGTGGTTGGGAAGCTATGCCCTGGCACTTAAAGAGCTGTTGCCCCAAATATTTATTTATAACTAGAGGCAATTAGCTAAGTACCGAGCTAAATGCAGAGGCTTGCTGGTTGAGGCCCAGGTTCACCCCGAACTGTAGCGCCACCTAAGTAAATAAGTAAGATCTGAGTCTTGTCTGATATTCATATATGCATACACAAAAAGTATCTCTTACTCTATACGTATCTAGAAGTACTCACATCTGTATAGTTTTCATAAGTCGCAAAACATCTGCAGGAATCTCTTACTTTTTCAAAAAGCTAAGTAAGACAGATTCTTATAGGAAAGTCAACTCTTAAATAAATGCACGAAGACTTTTCGTACCGCCACCTAACCTTTACAAAGCTAATTTGCTCTCTGTATGTGATAAGCTTAACCTATTGCTTGTTTGCAATCTATCATGCCACCTTATGGAATAGTGCCTATGGTGTTGCTACGAAAAGAAGCATTGACTTCATTTCTTTGGCTTTCTAGTTCTGGGAAGTTCTTATAAATAGTTTCGAACAATTGGGTTCCCTTACACTGCTTCCCCACTCATTTGCATTATCTTACACGAATATTACCTGGAATTCAATTTGCAATTTCCTACACGACAAAGGAAAGCACAAACATATCTTATTCGGAGAACTAAGCTATAACTAACATATCTACTCATCTACTTCTACTCCTATTTGTCTGCTATTCTATCTTACTACTTCTTCTATCTACTCATATCTAGTTTTACTAATATATTAAACGTTGTCTGTTTTCTTACGAACTCCTGGCCTGAGTTCTCCCTCAGTTATGCAAAACACCGCATTATGCAAAATGTTCAACCATTTTAATCCTTTTATGAGTATGTGAAGTGAAAATATAATTAAAATTAAAATCGGGAAAGGGAAAATATATAACACGTATTTTTAATTCTTAAGAAAGGCACAATCAATACGTATTTTTAAAGAAAATAACTTAAAATCAAAACTAAGAAAAT
Organism: Brachypalpus laphriformis; assembly: GCA_945910035.1. Taxonomy (NCBI): domain Eukaryota; kingdom Metazoa; phylum Arthropoda; class Insecta; order Diptera; family Syrphidae; genus Brachypalpus; species Brachypalpus laphriformis. Next base: position 47,187,340 of record OX246756.1, read on the forward strand.
AAAAAAAAATAATAATTATTTGCCAATTTACTTCGACTTACATGTATGTATAAGTAAACGTTATCAATATGTTTAAGAATGTTTTTTTTGTTTTATCATATTTCCAGTCTTAAAAATTTCCTCATCAATTTTTTTTTAATGAATTTTACGCATTAAAAAAAAATTATTTATATATATATTTTTCGTATTAATTTTTAGAGATATTTAAAATTAGCAGGGATATAATTATTTGATTTTTAAATTTAGTTTATTTTGAGTATTGCAATTTTTCAGTTTTCTCAAGATTTTTGCTTTAAGACTTATTGTATAAATTTAGAAATTTGTTATTAAAAAAATTGTTCTTTTTTGTTTTGTTTTATAAATTTAAAATTTTGTTAACAAATCTACTTTTAAGTAAATTCGGTGTGCAATTTGTTGAAAATTAGTTGAAAAAATTTTAATTATTATTTAAAAATTATTTTCGACGCAAAAATATAGAGGTTGAACAAAAAATACCTTTTCTTTTGGGGCCTGGTTTACCGGTGCGCATAATGGCAACATACGGTGCTTCGTGGTACTCGCTGTGTCGGCAAACCCGACATTCCTTTTAGATATGTATAGGTTACTGGCTGTCGAAGTATCCGTTGAGGTGGTTTCTTGGTGACTTTTTTCGTTGCTTTTGTCGACTCCTTCGATGGAGTTCCGCTGCAGGATAGGGATCTGGATGAGATGGAGATGTTTTCGAATGCTCTCCGGATTGATGAGGTCGAACGACGATGGAGACGTGAGGTAGAACGAACGGTTTTCTCATTTTCATCCACTGTACTACTGCAATCGCTGGAAGCACAGGATAGTTCAAGACTTGAGCCGTGAACATCTTTGTTTGGTACGGGGCTGGTTAGTGCTCCGGTTGTCGAGGAACACGAATCGGTAGACGAACTTCGAGAATCATCTTCGTTTTGAAAGATGAGGTCGTCATTCGAACGTAAGCCAAAGCGACGGCTAAGGGCATGGAAAAAGCCCAGATTGCGTTCGAAGCGAGGTGAAGGTGTCATTGGGGAGAGTGAGCGATTACTGCCACCCTCCGGCACCGTTGGGATGTCAATGTAGCAGGTTCGGGTTGAATCCATTTAATTTTTACTTCACTGCACTATTCATTCACTGGACACAGTGATTTTTTCTACTCCTTCAGTTTATAGGCACACGTCATAGGCACTCGCTTGCTCGCACACACACACACACAACCGCAGTACACTTCAAGGATACACTGGGATAATTTCAAAAATTTCAGTTACAGTTAGAATTTTTTTTCTTTTCGTGTAGTGTCTCTTTATTTTCAGCTAACACTGTTACAACACACAGAATGGTTAGTGAACGAATGGAAAAGTTTCAGATTGCGGACTTCCATTTATACCTTCTGTAGTGGGGGTTGTGTGCTTTGCCCAAGGATATGCGCAATGGTTGGATTCCCCTTACAAAGCTTTGACGGATATTGCAATCGAAGATGTAAACAATGAGAGAGTGCGTTGTCCTTTGTGCAATCGGTGAGGGGTGGTATATAGGCGGATGTAATCCTGAGTATAGTGCACTTGGAGAAGGGATGATTGGATTGTGTAGAGAGTATGCTAGTTGCAATTTTCAGATAGGGATGTTCCGGATAGATGCGGGTGGATAAATGATGCTGAATGCATGGTGTTATTGTCCACATAACTTTACTTTAATATCCTGGCTGCGGTTTTTATTTATTCTTCTTCTTCTACTTCGGCGGGTTTTGTTTCAACTTACATTAGAGCACTAAGAAATTTATGACCACTCGCTGGACGTGTTATCTGCACGCGGAAGAGATTAAGTAGGATGAAGGAAGAGGTGAAAGAACTGATGTAGACAGGTTGGTTATTTCTAATTATTGACGGACGTCAAACGAGTGAATTAGGAGTTATGTCAACCATCGTTAAAATTTTATTTGATTGCGTGATATGTTTGGACGTGGCTCATACAACCTAACACCGTTTAATGCCCCTATTTTGACGTAATTGTTAAGAATAAAATAAAGAAAAGCCTAATGAAAAGTTTTACCTTCTAGAAACGGCGAACAATTTAATGTTCATTTGGGCAAAGTTTGTTTGGAAAAGCGTTTCTGGGAATCTCTTCTTCTAGGATAACAAGTGCCAACGGACCTATAAAACAAAAACGTGTTCAATTTATGTCACCATGAAGCTCTTTATCTTTGTTGATCGCACAGAAATCATTATAAAGATGTCCTACACTTTTAATACAGTTCCCTGTTATGACGCTGGTTAGTCTGGAAGCGCTTTCTCTCGGGATATGGTCAATGGGGGGTTAATCTCCAGAATATAAGAAAAAGAATTCGGCACAAATTTTGTCTTGGTTTTGAAAGATTAATAGTAACTCTTGGCAAAGGAATGATGTGTCCACTATTTTTTCTGCTATTACTTCTTTGTTCTGCACTATTTAAACATTTCTTTATTGGTAGGTTACAAGTGAAGATGCACTGATAGGGATATTCATTCCAAGTTTATCAGATTACCAATTCTGGATGAGTTTGAGGCCGCTATGTTCTAACATAGGTGAAGTTTTAGAACGGTATTAAGCACCGCTGATGGAGATGTCCTTTTTGCATAAGTTAATGGATAATTCCCTGAGGGGTTCTATATGTGTGCATGCCTGTCTCTGGAGAAACCGCTTACAACTATATTGCTAAGTATGCAAGCAATAATGCAGTAGATGAGGGCGTTAGTACTAAGACCACGTGATTCTATTCATTTTTAAAAACGATCACTACTGGGGTTGAAATCATTTTTTAGGAAAATCAACTCAAGACGAAGAAATAAACATCTTGTGTGGCCTAGGTGAACATCTTAAGAAATATAACCCAAGTGGGTGACCAAAATAGGTCGGGAAATACAGGGTATTTAAGGCTTGATAGACCGAAAAAAAGATTCTTAAACTAGACAGATCACAGTTCTGAAAGATCATGCCAGGAGACTTAAACTTATTATATCTAATACATCTATAGACAGCAATGGCTTATGCGCTGCAGAAGATATTAGATTAGATTAGATTTAGATTGGATGTATTTATTTCTTATAAATTCATAGAACAAACAAACAATATTTTGCAAATAAAAGAATTCAAGTTTAGAATTAAAATATAAGAAAGGTTGATGAAATTCAGTATTTATATACAAGGAAAAAATATTGTTGAATGCCAACTACAAAAGTATAAGCGATACAAAATAACATTTTGGGGCGGGGTGACCCTTTAAGAATTCAAAGTAGGTTAGGTTAGGTTAGGTTAGGTTAGGTAGGGTTATGAGGTTATCATAAAACACTAGGCACCAAAGTGGGCCCATCGCGATCCCTAGGGAACCTTCGCGGCAGAAGACCTACACCCATTCTCCCAAGCAATTAATCTCCCTACAAAATCTGAAAAGATCCTTGTTATGGTTTAGGGACCTCACCTCTTCAATGTTGTCGAAGAAGTATATGAGTTATATCCTCTGAGACATGTAGGTCGTCCCAGTATCTACAAACATCCGTATCGGATAACCCTAGTCTCATGGCATGCCTCCTTAGGAGACAGTGGCCAGAGAGTATTCCTATCACTGTTCTTAGCCTCGATCTATCTAACTTGATTATCTCCCCAGATTTTCTGCGATCTAGCAAGGCCTTAGGCACCCTGTGACCGTCTAAGTTTGACCATCTTAAATAGCCGTGTCAATGATTTTATCCCGAATAATTCCCTCAGCCACGCATCCTGGTGGCTTAATACTAGCAATTATATCGCTACGTGGGAGCCCCGCTCCTGTTTTAGCCAGTGCGTCGGCTTGCTCGTTGCCTTCAATATCGCAGTGTCCAGGTACCCAACATAATCTGACTCGGTTCTGCGTACATAATGCCCGCCCTAAGCATTGTGCGGCAATTCCTGATTATCTCAGATTTGGTGACGTAAGACTCTAGCGCCTTTAGCGCAGTCTGACTGTCAATGTAGATGGCGATATTCTTATCGGATATTGATCCCATATCAAGTATTTCCGCAGCTTTAAGTACAGTTAGAACCTCTGCTTGGAACACACTGCATGTGTCCGGAAGTCTCAGGGCCATCTGTAGGTTCGTATCTCTCGAGTAAATACCTGACCTCGTGCCCTCACTGGTCTTAGAACCATCTGTGTATATTGCAGAGAGAGACTGTCGTCCTTCGCCAGTCCTCTCTAATTGGATACAGTACTTCGTATGGTGTGTCGAAGTCTAAGGTGCCAAGTATATCGTCCAATTCGTCAGGGATTCCGGGAAAAGATTCCTTGAGAATGGAGCTGTGTCCTATGTTATTAGTCCTGAAGAGACCAACGTTAGTGAGCCGAAGCGTACTGTTGCCCGCTTGAAATTTAATTTGTAGGTCTAATGATAAAAGATACAGAAAGATCTCGAGTGCAGCCGTAGGTGTTCTGCGTAGAGCACCTGTGATGGCAATGCAAGCTGTTCTTTGCACCATGGCCAACATATCCCGTGTGTTTTTCGTATTCGTTGCCTTCCACCACACAAGAGCCCCATACGAAAGAATGGGTCTGACTATCATGATGTATAGCCAGTGTATAATTGCGGGCTTCAGGCCCCATTTTTTCCCCGCGGTCCGCTTACAGATGAAAAGAGCATTATAAGCTTTGCGGACTCTTTCCTGTATGTTAAGTTTCCAATTTAGCGATCCGAAAGGGAAAGCTCCACCCCTGCTAACTTAGGCAGTTTGAAGGGTGGTATCTTGTATTTTTTTACTGAAAAGTACCAATTCGGTTTTATCTGGGTTGACGTGTAGTCCACACCCTCTAGCCCATTTTTCAAGACTATTAAGAGCTGATTCCATAATTTCACTTAATGTGTCAAGGAACTTGCCCTGAACTAAAATCACCACGTCGTCCGCGTAAGCAGTGACGCTTATGCCTGTGTTGCTTAGTTCTTTAAGTATCCCATCGATGACTAGAACCCAGAGGAGGGGTGAGATAACGCCTCCCTGGGGAGTCCCCCTGGTAACGGATTTTCATATTGAACTGTTTCCGATAATGGAGTTTATGTTTCTAGTGCCGAGCTTATTGCAGAGCCAATTGGTAATGCTATGCACGACATTCATAGTTTCCAGGGCCTGTTTAATGGCCCTTCCTTCTACGTTATTGAACGCACCTTCTATATCTAGGAAGGCTGCTAGTGCAAATTCCTTATAGTGAAGGCTAGTTTCTATCTTCCCTACTACGTCGTGTAAAGCTGTTTCCACCGATTTCCCCTTCAAATATGCATGCTGAGCTTTGCATAGAATCCCGTTGCAACACTTACTTCTGATGTGAATATCAAGAAGTCTTTCAAGGGTCTTGAGGAGGAATGACGAGAGACTTACGGGTCTGTAAGCTAATAACATTGCTTCTCCAGATTTTGGATAGCATTCCGAACGCAGCTTGGCCTTTCCGATTCTGCTGCACACATCCAGTTTGGTGTCACCACGATTAGCCGAGACCACACTTCCTAAATAAAGAAAGTAATCAACTTTCTGGACTTCCTGTCCGGCAATGTTGAGTTGAGTTGATCTTTAAAAGTTTGGTTGATCATACGTTACGCAAATAATAATATTATCGAAGGGTGCATCGAAAATACTTTTTCAAAGTATCAGCATGATTTGCAAAACTCATCCTAGAATCAAGCGTAACCCCAAAATATTTAAATTCGTCTACTCTTTCTACTAGGAAGTATTTATCACTCCAGGTTAGATTACAACAAAAAGAGGGAGAGGAAAAACCAGACGAACAGTAGCAATTAGACAGTTTAAATCTAGGACACTCAGTTGCGTGGAAGTAGACATTTGCTTCCGAATTCTAAGAGGAAGATAAACTGAAGAACATTATCTTAGTTTTTGAGCTTATTACTAAATTATGTTCAGCAAACCAGTGCAGTGTCTCAATAAACTTAGACCCCAATTAACATCAGAAAGTAGGTCCAGAGGACTATTTAAGCCATAAATGAAATCAATGTCATCAGCAAAGGCAGTAGGTGAACCCTTGAAATTAAGTGTAAAGAGTGAATTGATATAGACCCAAAACATAATTGGACCCAACACAGAGCCCTGTGGAACACCCAGGTTAAAGAACTTTATTTCGCTCCTTATATCAACTATCTTCACTCTTTGCGACCTATTTTCAAGATACGGCCTAAACCAGTGGAGCACGAAACCACGAAATCCAGTTTTTTCAAGTTTTCTCAACAAGAAATTGTTATTGTAATGTCAATAAATACACCAGCTGTACATTTTTTCCCATCGAGGTGTGACATTATTTGCGAACAAAACTGTGAAAGCGCATCTTCCGTAGATTTGCCTTTTAGAAAACCAAATTGAGCTAGATTGAAAAACTTAGTTTCATCTAAAAAACTCACTATTCTATTTTTCATTAGTTTTTCGAAAATTTTGCTAAAAACAGAAAGAAGTGAGATGGGCTTGTAGTTACCGATTTCCGCACTGGAACATTTTTTGAGTAAAAGAATGACATCTGCACATTTAAGATCTTCAGGAAAGACCCCTTCAAACTTGCATACTCACTTACTTAGATGGCGCTACAGTCCGGGGTGGACCTGGGCCTCAACCAACAAACCTCTCCAGCTAGCACGATTACGAGTCAGCTGCCTCCAGTTGCGCACGCCAAGTTGGTTGAGGTCCCCCTCCACTTATTTGCGCCACCTACCACGAGGTCGTCCTCTACTGCGTCGTCCATCCGGGGTGGATTCGAAAACTTTCTTAGCGGGAACGTTGGCCTCCATCCGCTCTAAATGACACAGCCATCTTAGTCGCTGTATGTGAACTCTTCTCGCTAAGTCGATGTCCTTGTACAGGCCGTATTGTTCGGCATTGTACCTTCTCCTCCACTCACCGTTTATGCAGACGGGACCAAAGATCGCTCGAAGAACTTTTCTCTCGAAATAACCAAAGGCATCCTCATCCGGTTTTGTCAAAGCCCATGCCACTGCGCCGTACAGCAGGACTGGGATAATAAGTGTCTTATAAAGAGTTAACGTAGTAATTCGAGATAGTGCTTTGTTATTCAATTGCCGTTTTAGCCCATAGAAACAACGATTGGCAAGAATAATTCTTCGTGTGATCTCCCTATTGATGTCACTTGCGGAGTTCACCATAGAGCCTAGGTAAACAAAATCCTTTACTACCTCAAAATTATATCTGTCTATTGTGGCGTTCTGTCCAAGACGCTGATGTTGGGTGTCCTTTTTTGTAGACAGTATATATTTTGTTCTGTTTTCATTGACCGCTAGACCCATCTTTGCTGCCCCGATCTCAATACTCATAAATGCCCCATTGACGGCCCGCTGATTTCTTCCGATTATGTCAATGTCATCGGCATAAGCGAGTACTTGTACAGACTGGTAAAAGATTGTACCACCGGTGTTGGCTGGTGAGTTTCGTACAATTCATTCAAGTACTATGTTAAAGAGATCGCACGATAGCGCGTCACCTTGTCTAAGACCTTTCCTAACATCGAATGGTTCGGTGATGTTATTACCGACTTTCATATTCTCAGCACCGACTGCGATTCTACCACTATTTTGCGATTTCCGTCCCTGCAGGCTTCTGTTCTGGCTTTGAAACCCTGGTATGTTCTTTTTACCCTTTGGTAAAATTTTCGAACGTTATTCCTGCAATAGAGTCTCTCAATCTCCTCGATCGAGCGCTTCTCATGCTCTTTTTTCTTCTTTCTGAGAAGTCGATGTTCCTCTTTTCTCCTGCGCACGTAGAGCTCGTAAGCAGCTCTAGTCCTTCTATGCAGCGCCGCTTTGTACGCCTCTTGTTTAGCTGCATGTGCTTGCCGGCATTCCTCATCAAACCAGGGGTTTCGTTGTGGTGGTGGTGTCGATCGCAATGTGATCGATTTGGGTGACAGTTTTTCGATCAAAGGAGAGCCATGTTCCTTTGTGAATGTCGAGACGTGGGAATCGCGTACTAGCTACGACAAAGTTTCACCCCGCCGTAAAGTCTATTAGCCTGAGTCCGTTGTTGGATGTGTTGTCGTACAGGCTGTGCTTTCCGACCACGCTACTAAAGACGTCCTCTCTTCCTAGCTTTGTGTTAAAATCACCTAGGATAATTTTAACGTCGTGGCTATGGCATTGCTCATACGTCTTGTCTAAGAGCTGTTAGAAGTCGTCCTTTGTCGCGTCGTCCTTCTCCTCGTGAGGGGCGTGAACGCACATTAGGCTAATGTTGGCAAATTTAGCCTTGATACGGATAGTCATAAGGCGCTCGTTCACATGCCGGAAACTCAAGACTTCTTGCCTAAGTCTGCCTGCAATGACAAATCCGCACCCGAATAGACGCTGCCCTTTTTGTCTGTAGCAATCGCCGTAGTAGATGTCGCAGTTTTTCATACTCCTTTTGCCCAGTCCATCCCATCGCACTTCTTGGATGGCGGTAATGTCTGCTTTGAGACACTCTAGGGCCTCCGCAAGTTGTTTGGCTGCACGTGGTTTGTAGAGGGACCTAACATTCCATGTGCAGACACGAAGATCGTAGTCATTTTTACGTTTGCTTGGGTCGTCAACAGTAAATTCACCCGTATCCGAGGCTGTTGGTTGCTTCGTAACCGAAGGTTTTTTACGTGGTAGGGAAGTTAACCCGACGGCACAACCCCCAACCTGGAGGACCAGATTCTGTTTTAGCAACACTAGGACGAGGGGCCGGATACACCGATGTCAGTAACCCACTTCGGGGATATGAGCGCTGCCGTTGGCCCATTCAGGGTTCATCCGCCACCATCTCTTTTTCAATACCCTGACGTAGTATTGAAAATACTTAGAGACCTCAGCTTCGAATATGTCGAAGTAGCTCCGGTAAGGTATCCGCTACTCTGTAGACTTCACCGTTGATTCCATCGAGAGAATTCATCCGCCGCACGTCATCCTTCTGAGGACCTCTTGCTAGATCCCTTCCAACACGCAACGATTATAAACATTTGCCAAGACATCCACAATGAAACATGCAATTCTTTTAAATACACAATCCGAAATACCATCAGCTCTGTTCGAAGTCGAATTAGGTAAAGTGCCAACAATTTTCAAGATTTCCAAGGAAGTAATGGGGTAAAAAACAAAACTACTACTATACAACGGTTCAGCACAACCAGAAATGGAAGGACAAGTACAACAAATCGATTGGACAGGACTCGGTTGAAAACTGCACCTATTATTAGCAAAATAACAATTAAAAGCATCAGCAATAGCGAGTTTGTCATCACATATATTGTACGTATATTTTAAGCGAATATGAGGGTATAGATCAAAGGCGCCTTAAACTCTCTACTGGTATATCTTCTTTCGTCCCCATTCTTTTTAAGACGATTTGATTCCGAACTTAAGCATAACCTATAGTGATTAAAAGCAAATTTTCGACTACCTCAACGTACTACTTACGCAAAGTGTCATGGAAGATAGTTCAACTTTGAACTACATATGTATAAACTTCTTCTACCTAAGCCTCGCTATGAGCGTAGCGTTATGTTATTAGCGCAGAGATCGAGTGGGGTATTACACTTGTTAATCGCTATTTCCTTAGCCTAAGATGTTAACTGAAAGCCTTACATCAAGCAACTAGGAAAGTCGTGATAGAATTTCTTCAAGTGATCTTTCATTCCATCTGTAAAGGTAGGAAAGAGAGAAGAGATACAATATTCATTATACTTAAGGAGAGTGCGAATTCGGCAAAGATACCTGAGACATGAGAAGGAGATAAGGATCAACACTTCAGTCCAAAAGGAAAGGCCAATTATAGGAAGACCTCACTTAACGTGGTGCACAAATGGTATGGAACGAGGCAAGAAGTTGCTGATAAAAACGTTCCTTTTAATGTACATATACCATACCACCCTTTTCACTGCTTCCTTCGAAAAATGCAAGGTATTCCATTTCCTAATATGTGACTTGAATAAGACAAATTTCCTAAGATTGAAGCGATGAATGAAGTGGTTAAGTTGAAATCCAGGACTTAATCCTTCCATTCACAGAGTAACGCTTATGTTGGAATCACTCCCAGTAAGTTATTTTCATAACATTTTTAGGTGCTCTGTCTCATTATTCTAAAGTGCAGTAGAACGGCAATGCATCAGACCAAGTACGGTCGCATTCTCGGATGGATTTCATCATGAAATTTCCAGAGCCATGAACTTCTTTCATCCTTCCTGTAATTACTCTGTGTGCCCTTTATCTTAAGTAAAAAGTCAACAACCCCACATCGATCATTACTGGGAATCCTATCCCATAAAGAGAATAACAACTAATCTTTGGGGCAATTGTATTGTCCACTGCAATTACATTTAGCGAATATCGTACGTCACATAAAAACTGCTACATCATTCTCAACTCAAGGGAATATTTAAGGGCTTAAATGAAATTTAATACTATCTTATTCTTCTGTTCGTCATTTTCTTTGTCCTTTGTGGACAATCTTTATTCCGATGGTAACGTAAAGACACTGGCATTGCATGTTTATTGTGTTGTTGCAAGGAAAACGGAAATTAACTCTATACATCAAGTCATTGTTCTATGTTAAAGCAATTAAAGGCGTCTTAGTGAAATGAGTTTGAGTGAATACGTATGAGACTATATTAGCTACTACTACTTGCAATTCTTGTAAGTACATATATGGTATATGATCCTGTAAGTCATGTGTATTACAGACGTTTGCGAAATATAATATCTAAACTGTCCATATAGTGCGACGGTAAATTAAAAAGGATGTACAGGTGCCCTCGAATAAAGGAAATAAGGAGATCTAGAATTTCGTTAAATGCCCGTTGGAAATGCCAGGGGCTATGTCCATTGCATAGAGAAATTGATATATTTGACGATTTCATCATGAAATTCATCCGAAAATGGGATTTGTATTTGATTTGACGCAATGTTACTTAGGTGCAGCTTGATACAATGGACAACACGTGCATGGATGTTGAATTGAAATGGACATTACTTTTTGTAATGTGAGGATAAGTAAGGGGTGATGAACCAATGTGACCCTTGTTTCAAATCATGCTCCCTTTGAGAAAAAGTTAAATCTGGAAAGAAGAAATATCGGTAAAAATGTTTTAAAAATTGCGAATGACAAAGGTTATTATAAATAAAATTTAAAAACAAAAATATTGAATTAATACGTAATATTATTTGGCATCCAAAATTTTGTGGAATCTCAAAATATGAGAAATATTGGTGTCGAAAATATCAAAAAATTGGCGGACCGAAAAAAAAAATATTTGGGGTTCAGATGAAAAGATACATTAGCAACGCGAAAACTGGAGCTTAATGTCGAAAAGACAAAGGTGGTGGTGATCGAAAATGAAACAGGTGTAGCAAGAGTAACGGTGGATGCAGAAGCCACTGAGCAGGTGCAAAGATACAAGCACTTAGGTAGTATAATCAACAGCAGAGTTAATTCTGAAGACGTACTGATGGCGAGGATTAAAGCGGCAAATAGACTGTATGCAGCATTGAGAAGAAACTTTTTAGACCAAAAAGAAATCACACAAAAAACAGAAATATCAATTTTCAACTCGATGTACCTACCTGTGCTGCTACACAGAGGTGAAAACTGGATAGTCACAGAAAGACAAGAAAAACAAAGCCAAGGTATGGAGATGAAAAACCCCAGGAAAGTAATAGGAGCCAGGAGAATAGACAAGAAAAGAAACGAAGATATTAGAAAGGAACTACATGTCAAAGCGGCTATGGTAACTCTCGAGGAAAAGCAATTGAAATGGATTGGACACCTAGTGAATATGGAAGAGAACCGACAAGTGAAGACAATTTGGGAAACAAGACCGGAAGGAAAAAACAAAACAGGAAGACCACATGGAACACTACCGTCGAAAAAATCCGGAAAGAAGTTGAGGAAAGCTGGCATTCGGCTTAACAAATAGCAAGAGACAGGACCCAGTGGAGAGACTTCACGAGAAGATAAAAAGGAGTGAAACACCGAGAGCACCTCGAAACCTTAGGCTAAAAGAGGACCGGATTATGTACTTATGTTCGTATATATGTGTGGGTTTCAAAAATTTGTTTATCTACAATTTTTTTTAAATTTTGACGTTTTAAAATATCAAAAAATTCCGAAAATTGGAAAAATGTTAATAATTGAATCTACGTATGCTTTAGAAATATCACTTCCAAGCGACAGGTAAATCGGAGCACTTCTTAAGGGGGAGTGTTTTCCCTGTTGCTATGGAACCTACATAGTTATCCACGAAGCTTAGTTACTTACTTAGTGGGAGTTACAGTTCGGGTGGACCTGGGCCTCAAAGAGCAAACCTCTCTAGCCAGCCCGGTTACGAGTCAGCTGCCTCCAGTTGAGGTCCCCCTGCACTTGGTTGTGCCACCTACCGCCAGGTTGTGCTCGAAGATTTTGCGGGCTGGAACGCTCTACATGACCTAGCCATCTTAGTCGCTGTATGCGAACTTTTCTAGCTATATAGTTCGGCATTGTACCTTCTCCTCCACTCGCCATCTATGCAGACGGGACCAAAGATCACTCGAAGAACTTTTATCTCAAAGTAACCAAGGTCATCCTTATCCAATTTTGGCAAAGTCCATGCCCTATACAGTAGGACTGGGATTATTAGTTTCTTGTAAAGAGTTACTTAGTAGTTCGAGATAGGGCTTTGTCTCCTTAGCCCATAAAAGGCCGATTGGCAAGAGCATTTCTTCGTTTGATTTACCCATTGGTGTCATTTCATAAACCCAGAGACATAGCATGCTTCCTTAGAAGACAATGGGCAGAGACTATTCCTATCGTTGTTCTTAGCCCTGACCTTTCTAGTTTAATGATCTCTACAGATTTCCTGCGGTCTAACACAGGCCACAAGGTCTTAGACACATTACGACCATCTAAGTTGAACCATCTTAGATTAGCTATGTTCATGATTCTATCCCGAATAATTCCCCTAGCCACACACCTTGGTGGTTTAATGTTACTGTTTATGTCCCTATGCGGGAGCTCTGCTCCTCTTTTGGCCAGCTCGTCAGCCTTATCATTGCCTTCTATATCGCAGTGTCCAGGTGCCGAACATAATCTGACTCGGTTCTGCGTACATAATGTCTTAGGCATTGTGCGGCAATTTCTGGCGATCTCAGATTTAGTGACACAAGACTCTAGCGCCTTTAGCCCAGCCTGACTGTCAATGTAGATGGGTATATTCTTATCGGATATTGATCCCATCTCAAGTAATTCCGCAGCTTTAAGTACAGCTAGAATCTCTGCTTGGAACACACTGCATGTGTCTGAATGTCTCAAGGCCACCTGTATATTAATACCATATCTCTCGAAAATATACATGAACCTGTGCCTTCCCTGGTCTTAGAACCATCTGTGTATAGTGCAATATCGTTGTGGACAGAGATTGTCGTCCTTTGCCAATCCTCTCTGGCAGGATGTGTTACGTCGTACGTGACGAAGTCCAATGTACCAAGGATATCGTTCTATTCGTCAGCGATATCGGGGAATGATTCCTTGAGAATGGAGCTATGTCCCACATTACTGGTCTTAAAGACACCAACGTTAGTGAGCTGAAGCGCAATATTGCCCGCTTCAAATTTGATTTGTAGTTCTAATGGTAAGAGATACAGAAAGATCTCAAGTGCAGCCGTAGGCGTTGTGCGTAAAGCACCTGTGATGGAAATGCCGGCTGTTCTTTTTACCATGGCCAACATATCCCGTATATTTTTCGTATTCGTTGCCTTCCACCATACAAGAGCCCCCTACGTAAGAATGGGTTTGACTATCATAATATATAACCAGTGCATCATTCATTGCAGGCTTCAGGCCTCACTTTTTCCCGCCTAGCATTATAAGCTTTGCGAACTCTTTTGTGTATATTAAGTTCCAAGTTGTTGGTTGGGGCCTCTTAAAACAATATAAAACCGCTAAGCTACTTTGGCCTATACTTAATCAGAAAAGATATAACTGATTTCTGAAATACAGAAGAGGAATCCTCTAAAAACTCAACTGCAGAAGAAACTTTTAGAAGAAAAAAAAGAACATTTTAGCAGTAAACATCAATCATCAATAATTAGAAGAAGTAACAATAGATTCCCGTTTTTTGCATCATAAATTGTCAGTTTGAGTATAAAAGGTTTACATTGCGCCTAATCACACAGAAGATCAACCCAAGCTACACCTTACCGGATTCATAAGAAATTTGTTTGGTAAGCTGGATCAGAAGCTCACAACCAGTTTAAGTTGCTTATCAACACAAGGCGCATTGTAAAATTAGCAGGCCATGAGCTCAAAATAAAATAAACGTGATGACAAATTCGTGTCTTTATTATTTTTCAATAGCCTTATAGGTAAAATTCAGTAGTGACTGCTGCCTACTGCTAAAACTGTAAAAAACGAATGCTGAGACAGCACGTTCAGTGTCACTTTTAGCCTATATGTTACACAGTCTTCCTTTCATAGCATCATTTTGAAAACTTCATCCTAACTAACGCAGATCAATTTTGTTGTGGCTTAAAACGACAAGATAACCCTTATATGCCCAGCGAACAGGTGGATGAGAAAAACGCGAGCTACGGCCGCCGTGGCTGACCATCTACAGGCCCTTCATTAGCACCTGATTCTAAATTTGTTTGCTGAAACGATTCGAATCATTTATAAATTCGCATTTACTATTTAATGTGACCGCTAAATAACGACGGTTACGTCTGAAAATCAGACCTGTTGATATGTCCAGTACCGAAAATAATTGGCCATTGACTCGACCAACAATTTTACCATAACACATTTCGTATTTTTCTTAAAAATAACTTTTTGATCAATCTCAAGCTTGGACAAGGGGCGTGTCTGACAATCGTAATACAGCTTTTGTCGTCATGTTTTTGAATTAAATTATCTTTGATTACATGTTCCGGTAACTATTCGCGTAGTAAAACTTTGTTACTAATTGCTGCCTTTGTTTTGATTCTTCGCCCAAAGAACAATTGAGATGGTGACATCGACATAGAAGCCGACGGGAACACATTATACTCGTACTCCAACATGCGGCTGTCAAAGTCATGTCGGTGACCTTCATCCAAAAATTTGTTCATCAAATTCTTTGGAATTGCGACTCCTTTCAAGGTGATGTGGGCCTTTTCAGCGAATTGATGAAATTGTCGACAATTGAACGGACTGTTGTCGGACCGAATTTCCGAAGCGTAATCATATCTGACAAAAACACTTTCCAAAAGTTCGATAACCGTTGTCATCGATTTGTTCTTCAGTTGATCAACTACTAGCCAGTTCGACTACGCATTCATCATTGTCAGGTAGTCCTTACCTGCTTGATCGAATACCATATGTCAATTCCAAACACCTGCCATCGGTATTCTGGAATCTCCTGCTGTGTAAGTGGCTCTTTTCGGTAAGCTCGGGTATATTTCTCGCAATGATATTAAACACTTTTTAACTACCAGTTCTATATCCTCTGCCATTTCTGGTCAGTGCCGAGTTCTCAACAGTGATTTCTGAATGGCCAATTGCGGCTCCTGAATCATCGACAGGATCTCTTTCCTGAGCGATTGAGGTATGGCCAATTTGTCTCTGAAAAACAATAAACCTTCTTCAAACTACAGCTCCTCGTTCATCTTATGATACTGCTTGACCTCACCGCTCAACTTTTTGTACTCCGGCCATCCAGCTTGCAAATAACTAACAATTGACACCAAAATAACGTCTTTTTGTGTTGCCTGTGTGTATGATGGCCTGATTCTGATCCGAGATGCACACTCGATTCCGAACTGCATGAATGACTGCCTGCAATTCATGATCATCTTCTTCCGTTTGGATAACAGCTGCCCGTGACAAGCAATCGGCTACCGGGATCTTTTTACCTGGGTCATACTTGATTCCGGTGAACGTATACTTTCGTAGTCTTAGAAACAACGGCTGTAGTAGTGCTGAGGCATCTTCAAATTCTCTTTTCATCAATATCTCCAGTGGTCGATGATCAGATTGCACTTCTACTTCTCGGTCATAAACAAAATAGTGGAATCTCTCACACACGAAAGTGACTGCCAGCAATTCTTTTGCTTGATGTTTCCTTGGCCTTTCCTGTTGAAGTTTCAACTGTGGAAATCTTTGATCAGTGCTGTCATTCCGCTCATAAATATACAATGATCTTATTTACGGTTCTTGGAAATTATGTATGCGCCTATAACTATGCCCATGTAACTGAGTACCAACCAGAATCTTGATTAGTTTGTAGTAGTGATGGGCGCATTCGAATGACATAATCGATTATAATCGATTCTTCCAATAGTTCGAGATATCGCGAGACATCGTCTGAAATCATTCGAATGACTTACTATACATACATACTTCCTACGAAGCAGAAATAACCAAGAACTAGCACAAAGGGTAAACATCTCGAGACTTCGCCTAAAATCATTCGAATGATCTACTATGTATACTTACTTCCTACGAAGCAATGAAAACCATGAACGAAAGCAAAGAGAAATAGAACCAACAACCGGTTTTCTTTTGCATATGAACTCGATTCTGCTATGCTTCTGTTCTACCCGCCTTTAAAATGAATCGAGTACTATTTTACTGGGATACATATCTCATATCTCGAATAGTGATATGAGTAGAATCGAGATTTTTTGTGTGTATTTAACCACTTGGGGATGTTCTCACATGTGTATGGCACTCATATCTCGAATGATCATTCCCGAACCGAGAACTGAGGCATGAGAAATGAGACATGAGTTATGCAATATAAGAGATGAGATATGAGACGCGAAGATTTGTGTATTCTCTTTGCTTTCATTCTTGGTTCTCGCTGCTTCGTAGGAAGTAGGTATACATAGTAGATCATTCGAATGATTTTAGATGATGTCTCGAGATACAATTTACCCTTTCGAGATGTTTACCCTTTGCGGTCGTTCTTGGTTCTCGCTGCATCGTAGGAAGTAGGTATAGCAAGTAATTCGAAGGATTTTAGACGATGTCTTGAGGGAGCACTCATATCTCGAATGATCATTCGATTATATGGATCACTCGAGTACTAAAGTATCTGCTTGATATCATGTTATTAGTGATCGAATTAGGAGGAACCTGCTTGAAGAGATTTCTGTTCTTCTGTGAAATAACTGAGAAACTTGTTTTTAAGTTTTCTCAACTTCTTCTTGGCAACGATCTTATGTTCTACGATTTGCTGGTAATATATCTTATGTAATAATGTAAAGTGCTCCTTGAGAAGTGAAGCACTATCAAGGAAATAGCTTAACTTCTGCAAGGGCGATACGAGACGATTGGTGTTGATATGTACGCTGTTTTTTTTATTGGGAACAGCGTAGCAGAAGGTGGTAGGTTTCCTTTGATGGTAATAGTGCACTGAGAATGATGGTCACATTGATAGTGAGCATTGCTTATAATCATTGAATGAATAGTATTGCAAAATATGGAAATCGATATCCTCAAATAAAAACGATTCGGGAACAATGACAGCGCTGATAATAAAACAGGGCGGAACTGACGTATCTAGATATATTTTGCGAGAATTACAGCATACATATCTACGAGGACGTATGTCCACATGTATGTACCTAAGTACCTAATCAATGGGATGCCACTCTTTATTTGTTTTAGTGAATTTGCTAAGAGCGTGATCAATGCAGGATGAGTTCTATGTATTATGTATACACCTATTGGTATTAATTTAAGAATAAAGAAATAAATACAATAAAAACAATAGTATCTCGATCGTTTCAACAGTCTTAACCGCGTTTTTCTGCAAATCAACGGAATCGTTGTAGATTTAGTACTATATTGGGGTTTTCAAAAGAAGTCAAATCTTTTCGAACAGTTTTGGTTCCCAACTTGTGATGGTTGTTCCCTTCGAATTCCTGCTTGCTTCTTGCAATAATCGAAGAAAGGTCCTTCAGGTTTTAAGAAGACTTTCAGTGCAAGTAGTCATTTCATTTTGGTTCTAAGAACTGTTCGACCTTTTCTAGATGAGTAGTGCAGAGTTCATATATTTAAACTGCAAACTGGTGCATGCCACAGCTGCGGACAGACAGACTTATAATCAAAATCTCATCATAACTCTTTTTGAAATCCAAAATTATCCACTCATCCCTACATCACCCAGCATCTGCCAAAGATGGCAGTACAAAAGCCGAACGTGTCTCTCTCGAGTGCAATTACAAAAGGATTAACGACACGCCACAGCATTATTGGTTTTCTGATTTATATCTTCCTCTCCCTATGTACCCCTTGGCTGTACATAGAAATTGCCGCACCTGTCAATAGTAACAACACAACTCACGTGCGTTTGTCTCTCCTGCGCAGGACTCTAAACGAAACTTACCCCAGTAAATAGAACCAAGTGCATTGCCCTTAAGCATATAGGATACTTCGGTGATGATATAATCTAGGGGAAGCTAAATTGCAATCGAATGAGAATGCTGAGAGAGAAAAATAAGCTTTCAAGGATATTTCTCAAAACTTACATTTTTGGGAAATATTTCTCCTCAAGTTTCTGCTGACCTGTGTAGGGAAATTTTCCAAAAACCAATCAAGAAGAAAATAGGCGTAAATTTGGATTTTTTGAAATTTTAATTTCTTAAACATAATTTTTAACTAATTTTAGGTACAAAAATTCTTAGAAACTAATTTTTTGAAAATTTTGTTTTAAACATTTTTTGAATTTCTTTTTTTTTTAAGGAAAATAATTTTTAAAAAAAATTTCATTGTTAAACTTAAGTCCTTTCAGTTCACTGAATAACAGTCTCAGGCACTAAATCACTCTTTTCAGCAACAAAATCGACTTCATAAATTTTCTTGCGGATGTGAATCCTTCACTAGCTTATCTGTAGGCATACGTGCAGCAGAGAGATGAGCGCGGCACTCGTCGTGTTGGCAGACCAGACATACCTTTTAGGTAGACATAGTTCACTGGCTGGCGGAGTATCCTTTGCTGTTGTGGTTGAGCTGGCTGCGTAGACTGTTTGCTTGGCTTGGTGCTGACAGGCTTCTTATTCTGTGATTTCAGAGGCGTACTGTTGCAGGATAGCGAGCGGGATGATGGTGATAAATTTTGGAGGACTTTTCCAACCGATGATATTGATATGCGGTTGAGGTGGATACGTTTAAGTGGTGTCCTTGCGACGGTCTGACTACTGCAGTCCTCCTCTTCCAATTCGAATTTATCCAGGTGGCAATTGGAACTGGCCGATGAAACGCTGGAGAAGTCAATGCTTGAGCTGCGAAGACTTTTTTCGGTTTGATCCAAGCTTAGCGAGAATGAGTCCGTCGATGAACTGCGAAGGTCCTCTTGACTGTTGTAGATCAAATCGTTTTGGACCCGACGTCCTAGACGCTTGCTGAGACTTTGCAGGAACTGCATAGCTCGTTGACGACGTGGAGATATCACTTTGGGTTTTTGTAAATCGCCAAAGTCGAAGGTGTTTTCACTGCGGTTATCCATTTTACTTGCGTGTGGAGTAGTAATAATCCTTGGGAATTTACTTGGGTAAGGTAATCCTTGTTAGAAAGTTCTTAACAGTTGAAGGTACAAGAAACTTCTGAAATACTCGTCGATTGGCATCGGCTTTTATAGGAAATTTTTCCATCTCTGGTTGGCCTTCTGGTGGGAGCTTTCGGTGGTGGAAACTTGCATTTGCGTAGATGATGTGTTGTGTCCTCGAAAGCAGGTATCCATTTGAGGTAAAACGTGAGTGAAAGCATCATAGACTAGAGAAACGACCACCGTTCAGTGAAACCACAGAAGGGTTGGAGCAAACTTTCTTTGAATTCTATCTTGCCTCTCTTCCCTCTGCAGGATATCCTTGAAAGGTTCGAGATTGTGCTACGCGCCTTGAGATCTGATTTTCTTCACACCTGTTGCTAAAGGAATTAAAATAGCACGTTCTTAGCAATAGGACAAGAATAGTGTCGGCAATGGTGGAATGGTTGTACAGCGCCCGCCAGTGTTGGTAAGGAGTCCTTAAAACGTGAGAACGTGGTTTTGATATAAGTTTCCTCCGCGTAGAAGAAACAACTTTCATTGCAAAACGTGTTGGCATACGCTGTAGTTTCTTTTAACCGACGGTGTAATATACGAAGGATGCGTGCCTGACGATATATTTCCAATGTTACGAGAATATGATGCAGCATCATTTTGTGCTAAGTGACGAGCATTTTAGTCATGTGTTGCGTGGGTATAATTGCATGCCAGTGGAGTTTCCAAGTACCGTGTGTGACCGCGTGTTTCTCGATTCGTTGGATAGTTTGTGGAGCTAAACACGTTTAGATATTGAGTAGGTACTGTGAATAGGTGTGCTTCAGGTCGCGAGATGCGGATGATGTTTGACACTCATTCACAAAGAAGGGAGGGTTGAACTAGTCTACCAACTTCCCACGAGACCATCAGGAAGTGCACAACTTACGGAAGCATGACAAGCATGGTGTCTTGAGTAGGTTTCCACAGTACTAAGGGTGGGGTGTTGGAACTTTTGCACGTTTTGGATTAACAATATCCTGTTCCTATTAAATACTACTTGAAGACGGCCAGTTAGTATGGGACTTATTGACTTGTTATTTTCTTACATTTTCGACAATATTTTGTGCGAAATCCCGTGGGAGTTTAGTTGCTCGCATTGGGTAGGCGCACTTGTGCACGCGTGATTCCTTTAACTGATTTGCAGTAAGTACATGATTTCTTTGCGTGTTGGTGTTAAGACGAGGATGTTTACCTTAAATCGGTGTTATGATATCTTTAGTAGGTGCTGTTCTGAATAATTGTTTTTCCACTATGATAGTGTTTAGAGGTACATAAATATGTGGGCTCAATTACGTTGTTGATTTGGGTGATTAGTTCACATTGTATTAATTAGGCTCCTTAATACATTTTGCGCTGTTAGAGCATTGATTATACGAATGAGGTCATCTTTTCACAGTGCTCAACTGTCTGTGTGGCATCCATTAGATGTATGTGCATTTGCTTTCTAAGGGTCCACTCAGGGTGGCTTTTTAAGCGGACGACTATCGCGTTAAATATTTGGTTAACGGCCGTTATTCGACGATGAAATAATTTTTCTTGAACCAATGTAGTATTCCCTTCGCAATGTCATTCATCATACGATTTTCACGAGAGTACGTGTAGTTTACTTTGACTTAAGGTCTATTTCATTAAAAAGTTGAAAAGTTGCCTACGAACTAATAAATTTATTTTCCAAAATATTAAGATGCTGTGGACAGAGCCTAAAAACCAACATGATAGCTTCCTTTGTGTGGTTAATGGGAATCATATATTGAAGTATTCTAATTTGGAGTCAGCGAAGAGACCTATAGCACACAGTGCGGATATACCTGTGCCAGTTCTTCATTCAGAGCCCGTTCCTGCTCCTGATGCCAAAGTTCCGCTGAGCCCACAATGGTTCTCTCAAACAACCAGTGAAAGTGAATATGATAGAAGCCTATCAACTCCTCAACCTTTCTTTAAAATTAGCTTAATGAATATGAAAACATAAAAGTGTTTTTTTTTTTTGTTGCGCCAAGGCTAATCTTCTTAATATACTAGTAGCCCGGGCTGCACGACTCGCAAGCCCGAATAATCGATACCACTTCTACCAGTCTCCCCGCGGGACTGCCGTAAGGTATTACGCGCGGCTGGTTAGCATATCATGATTTTCATCGGTCATGAGCTGTTGCTGCTGCTTCTGCTGCTTTGCGTATTTTCTCGATTCTTCGCAGCTTTATTTGCACATTCGCCATGTATGGCCAATTTCGATGTCGATGGCGATCATTCCGGCTATGACAAATGCTGCTTCATCCGAGATTGCTCTAAATCTACTTATGGTTCTTAGAGCACAAGGTCTGTATACAGGAGTGAGTTTATTTCGTATCCCCTTTATTGTCAATGCCTTCGCCCACACCGGGACCGCCTAAAGAATGACCGAGCTGACTACTCTTGGGAGTAAAATTCGCCTGGCGTAACCAGGTCTCCCGATATTTGGAAGAATCCTGCAGAGCGCTGCCTGAATTCCCGAGGACCGTGCAGGTGCTGGCACATAAACATTGCTCTTGTCGCTTTCTCGGTAACCTTGTTTAGGTGCAAATTCCAGGTGAGTGTCTTATCAAGGATAACACCTAAGTATTTTGCTTCCCTGGATATGTCGGTTGCGACGTTTTCCAGTGTAATTTATTTAAGAGTGTGATTCGTTCTCCTGGGCAAGGATACAAGTATAGTTTTTCCGGGATTGATGGTAAGTCCCTTTGTCCTGCATCAATTAGAAGTTAAATTGAGGGAACCTTGCATTAGAGAAATAATATCCTCGAATTTACCCCTGACGCTGATGACAATGTCGTCTGCATATCCTTCTACTTTGTAATCCTATTTTTCAAGTAACCTTAGGAGTTCTTTAATAACTAAGGCCCAGAGCAGGCGGGAGAGGACTCCTCCTTGCGGACATACTCTGATAGATGTTATAGTTTTATGTCAGCCTCCGCACTCGTTCCTTATTTGCTTGCTACGTAGCATGATTAGGATCCCATTTATGACCAGAGGAGCGATATTTTTCCTGACCATAGCCTTTTTGATAGCTTCATAGGAAGTGTTGTCGAAGGCTCCCTGTATATCTATGAAGGCACATAAGGCTGTTTCTTTGGCCGTTAATGATTTGTCAATCAATAGCGTTAAGCTGTGAATGGTTGTTTCAGTAGACTGTCCAAGTTGATAGGCAAATTGATTTGCATGCTTGGGATCATGTATAAGGAACTTTTCCGTTATATGATGATCGACAATTTTTTCCATCGTGTTTAGGAGAAAGAAACTGAGGCTAATGTGTCGAAAGGATTTAGACGATTGCTCCGTCTGCTTTGCAGCCTTTGGGATGAAGACCACCTAAACCTCCTTCCAACTTTTTGGTATGTAGCCTAGTCGGAATTAACAGGTTTCCTTCTTGTTGTAAAAGGCAGGGAAATATGCCATCTAAACCTGGTGATTTGAATGGGCTAAAGGTGGATAAAGCCCATTTAATTTGGTTGGCGGTAATAATTTTCCCTATTAAGGCTATAGTCTCGTGTAGAAGCGATGAGAACGTCGTTCCTCTGATGCTCTGGAGAGACAGCACAATCAGATATACAGCATGGAAAGTGAGTATTAAGTAAAACTTGACAGGTTTCTTCAGGATTGCTGGTGAATCCCCCATTTTGTTTGTTTAGGGAGCCAAGATGCTCGGAGTGACTCTCAGCTAGGGTCTTTTGAAGGCGAGCCGCGGCAGGGAAGCTTTCAATACGTTCACAGTGAGTTCTCCAAGATTTGTGTTTAGATTTTCTAAGTCGACTTAAGATGTTTTACTCTTTTCAGCAGAGAATTATTCCTGAACTGTTCTGTCGAAGTTCTACTCTGACGGCCAGGTCTTTCACGGCATTACACAGTTACCTTTGGAACTATAGTTTTTTTAGAATAGTGTGACCCATATGCTGCCCTTAGATATTTTCGGCAAACAGTGGCCGCTGGCAGCGCGGCCTTGGCCACTCTCCGATCTTCGATCTGATCGAAATGATTCTTTCCCCTTATGAGTTGGTCTTCATCCGAAGTAAGCAAGGATATGTCTAATAATCTTAACCTTTTACCAGATGCTTACCTTTGGCCACCAACCAACTCTTTCGTAGTATAGCCACATTTATATCACCACCACTTTACTGTAATTGCGTTTGCCATTTTTATACAATATTTTCCCACTTAAGCGACTTGATTATTCCTAGGTATTAAGGGAAACCCACGTGCTATGCCCTCTTTGCGATCTACCGATTACAGTTTTTGCGCCAGACTGAAAGCGATAAGATGACGGTATTAAGCTTCTGATGGTCCTTTGGTCTTCGGATGGTATGCATAGGATATAAATGCAGTACGGAGTACAATTGAAGTTTCTTCATATAGACTCCTAAATTTTTTCTGTAGAAAACGGACCTGGTGAAAGTCGCCCCAAATCTTTGACCGGCAACATAAATGTAGCCCTTGTGAGGACTATGTTACGAATATTAAGTCATCACCTCAACTATAGGAAAAAATCTGCTCAACAGATTCGACGAATTTTGAATGACGACCAAAAAAAGGGACGCGGTCGTTCCGTTTAGC
Source organism: Brachypalpus laphriformis (assembly GCA_945910035.1). Lineage (NCBI taxonomy): Eukaryota > Metazoa > Arthropoda > Insecta > Diptera > Syrphidae > Brachypalpus > Brachypalpus laphriformis. The sequence continues at coordinate 47,211,485 of OX246756.1, forward strand.
ATTTTTCTTTTGGAAATATTTAGAATCGGAGAGTCTAACTGTCTTAACAGCTTATTGTAACAAGTTGTGAATAAGGTTTCTATATGTACGACCCATAAAACAAACATGAATCCATAGTATGGAATCCAAAAGGCACAAGTCCTCCTGTTCAAGCAAGAGAACAAAAATCGTCAATAGAACTGTTGATGTCGATTTACTTTACGAAAATAGTCGCCGCTATTCCTTTGAAAACTGGTCAGGCATTAACTGTAGGTTGGTAAACTGAAACGTATATACCAAACATTTTTTGGAAAACCAGAAGAAAGGGAAACTTCGTAATAACTTTTGCACTATGACAATGCACCAGCTCACACTACAGGAAAAATTAAGAAATTTCTGGCACTCTGGGGGATCAAATAAATTCGGTTATCTCTTTAGTCCTTGAATCGAGGTAGGTAGGTAGAGGTGGCGGTTCTAAAGAAGCCAATTAGTGCTACGATGCGACGGCTGTTTTGAAACCACAAATCTAACCAGGTTCATCCCGTGAAGTTCAAGTAAAGAAATGAAATAGAGATTCTTTCTCATTATTACTCGTATCATTGCAGTTACGATAGAAAGTGTTGTGAGGGATACCAAGCTTGGCTGCATGGTCTTCTATTGTCCGGTGGCCAGTATATATCTCTGCAATTCTGGCAGTTCGTTTGATTTTGATTTGTTGTAATTAGGCCATGTCTTTCTTGATATGGAGAAACTAGTAAGCCTGTTCTACCCGATGTTGTCCAACTTTAAGAAGTGATAGTGCATATTGTCCTTAGCGACTCCTAGTGGAATTTTTACTCTTTCTACCAGGGAGCCGTTAAGAGCTAACTCTTGCCTAGCTAACTCATCCACTCGTTCATTTCTCTCAAAATTACTGTGTCCTAAGAGCCAGGTAGGTAGGTAGGTAGAAGTGGCGGTTCTGTAAAACAGAAACCCAATTAGCACAGTTGTACCGTTTTGATACCACGTCTCATGCGACCTTGGATGTTGATGTGTGTTGGTGAGCCAGCCTGTGGATTTTAAGAAGAGGGTTAGCTCATTTATGTTTTTACCCGAGATCTCCTCAAGTGAATTGTAGGAGGGTTTGCCTAATGCTTGATGTCTAGCCCTAGCTAGTGCTGGACAAGTGCACATGTAGGGGATAATTGTTTCCTTTTGGGTGGCTTCTCCTGGAAAACACTGGTAAAGTCCGAAAAGCGTGAACATTTTGATTCATTTAGATTGGCTGAGAAAATTCAGCATTAATGTAAGAATTTCCTGGAATCTAACACAGGCGCTTGGTAGTCAGTCGAAAACGCAACCAAGTCCGTTGATATTTTGTCCAGGACTTACTACAACCATATGGCTTTGTGGTCAAGCACCCTGACTCGCGACAAAAGAATAAGAAAAAAATTGAAGAGAATTGTCCTTGCTTCAAATGATGTGATAATCAAAGCAATCAGTGCTGAAATTTAAACTTTCTAGAAACACGATTTTAAGGAGTGCTTTGATAGGTGGCTCTACCATAGAAAATAAATGTAAAGAAATGAATGGCAATTATGTTGAAAAAATAAATGTTGGTAAAGATTAACTTAAACTTTTGTTAGTCTATTCGTACAAATGATCAGCAGCACTAGCCGAGTTTACTTATCTTATCTTTCGAATTATGAGAGCTATACACCGCTACAATTACACGAGCTCAAAGTCTCGGATTTCTGCAAACACCGGTAAGAGAAGATGAACTCTTACAGAGGTGAGTACAATTGAAGACATGTCCGCGGATATGTCCTCTCCTCACCTCACCCCTTTTTAGGTTTAACATTTTAGGTTGGAAGATGAAATTTCATATATGGACTTCTTAGAGTGGGAAGCGGATTGTTACGTAGACTTTTCGAAATATGCAGTTTTTTTTTTAAATATTTTGAATAGAAATCATAGCATAGGAACCTGGTATTGGAGTTAAATGTACGTAGGCATTGATCTTTTAATTAATATTGAATTTATTTTCACTGAATTATGTTAATGTACATCGGTTTACAAATTCTTTTAAAGCAATGGCAAAAGACGTCAGCCAGAATGACAGTTATAATTCGAATAATAAATCGGTTAAAAGAAAGAAAAAAAAAATAATATTAATAATAATAATAACATAAAAATAAAGTTAAATGTGTAGAACTATATTTCTAAATATTGCTTTCGATACTCCAATGCAGCCGAGACGTAGTAGAATAGTACTTTCCAGATACTACCATTCAAGATTTGAATTACCTCCTCCCACGATAGCACGGACTGATTCCAATAGAGTCTCCTCAGTTCCTGCAGAATAGGACATCTTCCCAGAATGTGGTATATGGTACATCTTCTCTCTCCTTTAAATTGCACAGTGAGCAAAAGATTGGCAAATCGTTCCGGTTAAGTCTGAAATTCAGTGGTAACAACTCTCCTCTCGCTTTAAAAGCTACTCTCATCTGTACTGTATTTTTTTCGTTGAAATAGTTTCTCTCCTTCAGGCTACGATTTAGAACTCTATATATACTGCGACTCCCGGATTGAGTAGCCCTTTCCATGAAAGCTGCATATTTCCTTTCATCAAGGGTCCTTAATATAACATTCATAGCTGCACTCCAGCTACCTTTGTCTTCCCATCTTAATGATATATCCACACTGCAATATTCACTAAGTTCTTCCCACTTACGGAACAGTAGAGCTTTTCTGTTGGGAAGGTAGCGAAGCATTATTTTTGGCAGTCGATGGTCTGGCATATCTACTACTTTTAGTATATATTTGAAGTGCAATCCCAAGGCATATAGGCAGTCCTGTCTCAACATATAGCATATAATTTGGGGTATTTAGCGGAAGTTTGAAGATGTGCTTTAAAAAATATCTTTGCAGCGCCTCGACTTCATCATAGTCCTCATAACCTCATACTAGGCTTGCGCAACATATAATAGATTTAGCTGTGGCTTCAAAGAGTTTATACTTTGCTTTCGTTGATACATCGTTTCTTCCGAAAGCCCTTTTACAGGTGCTGCTTATGACTCTTTTCGACTCTTTCAGATTCTCCTTTAGGTGGCTTGCATTCGACAGTCTTGGTGTAAGTAGGTAGCGATATTGCTTAACTACTTCTAGTTGCTTATGAGCAAACGACCATTTCTCCTCTCTGGCGTATCTTCCTGAATTATTTCGAAATATCAAGACTTTCGATTTAGCGGTGTTTACACTGAGGTTCCATAGCTTGCAGTACTCCTCCAGCTTGTTGTTCATAAGCTGCAGCATATTTGGCGATTCTGCTAGAATGACGATATCGTCAGCATAGAAGAAAACTTTAATGATACAGTCCTCGAACTCAATTCCACCTGGTAAGTAGGATACTAGATCATCCAGGTATAAACTAAACAAAAGCGGACTTAACATGCAAGCTTATTTGACACCTGTATTTGTGGAGAACCATTCTGATAGCGTGGCACCGTCCCATACTGTCGTCTGATTATCGTTGTATAGGCTTTATATTATCCTTAATATTTTCGACGATATACCCAGTAATCTTAGCTTATAAAAAAGCGATTGCCTCCGTACCGTATCAAAGGCCGAAAATCCACAAAAAATGCATACAGTTTTTTCCCCTTGCTGAGATACAATTTTACTAAGTTGGTTAATACAAATATGTTGTCGAACGTTAAGTAGTTCGCTCTAAAGCCAGCCTGAAACTCAATCAAAAGTGCTCTTGATTCTACCCATGTGGACAACTGTTGTAGAAAAACACTCGTAAACAGTTTCAGAAGAGTGTTCAGGTAGGAAATACCCCTGTAGTTACCTGGGTTGTTAGCATCTCCCTTTTTAAATAGGGGGAATATTATATTTTGTGGGCGCCGTGGCGTAAGTGGTTAGTGTGTCGGATCACTACGCATGAGGTTCCAAGTTCGAATCCCAGACAATACCAAAAAAAGTTTTTTCACGGTTCCACTTCTCGCGAGCGTCTGACAAACATTCGAGAGTATTGTTGTCACGAAAAAGCTTCTCAAATCGCCGTTCGGATTCGGCATTAAACTGTAGGTCCCTTCCATTCGTGTGAAAAATATAACGCACACAACATGAGTGGTTGCGAGAAGCTAGGCCCTGGCACTTAAAAGAGCTGTTGCGCCAAATATTTGTATTTGTAATATTATATTATTCTTGAAGCTTTCCGGAACTGTGCCTGCGTTATAAGTCATGTTCAAACCTTCCGTAATCAGATGCATAAAGTTCGTTGACTCATTTTTAAAAAAACTCGAAAGTGATTCTGTCCTCCCCTGGAGCTTTGTTGTTTTTGCTTCCAAAGATTGCCTTTTGTACTTCCGCAAATGAGATTTCTTGATCCATTGATTCTACTGATATTCATGGCAAAGCATACTGGTGCATAGTTACGAGGTTATTTGCATTCAGCAAATTCTGGAAATGAGCTGCTAAAGCATTAGCATCTAACCTTTGATGCATTTTACACCATTCAGCCTCCTTATTACTCTCCAGTACGTTTTGGGATCATTAGTTGTCGCGAGCTCATTTGTAAGGTCATGGATGTGATGAAGGCGCTTTTGTTTGCATAATTGTTTGTAAGCTTTATTACTATCTTGGTATAGCTTATTTATAACGTCAGAGTTTAAACTTCTGGCTAGCTTGAGATACGCAAAATAGGCGTTGATCTTCTTTATAATGTATCTATTCAAAATGCAGGACGGCAATCATCTTGTGAGCGTGGTATTAAAAAACAAAAATTCAACCGTTTTTAGAAAACTGGAGAAATAAATCTAAGTATTAAGTTGTAATTACTTAACGACACGCTCTTATTAATGCTAAGAGGTAGGGGATAAAGTTGACACTTTATTTTATGCCTTATAGTGTTCCAGCGTTTTCGTCTGCATCTCTTTTTACCCAGAATGAATGCATATGATGTATATCATCGTAAGCATGGCAATACCACACAACTGATATTTTTTCAACAATCCAGTTCCTTAAACGTCTGTCACTAAACCCCTCTACCATGCAGATTCACCTTACTCTATTGTTATAGGTGGAAACCTAAGTTTTGTTGTATCTCAATCTGGCCAACAGCAAATGCTTTCAGTCATAGTCCCCATTATTCACATGCTGTTGACACATCAAATTAAAATCGTACCTTTGTTCTTTGGCTTACCCAATACTACGAGCACTGCCACCCGAAAACGATTCTATAACAACCAATTAATGAGAAAAACTATCTATTCACCAGTTGAGTAAACACGTTTACTGCACTGCGTTTTATTATGTGATATGTACTAATGGACCCTCGTTAGTCATATAAGTTCAGACGCGACAACACATCCTGACAACCTAACATCGAGACTAAGCACAAACGTGACTGAAGACACAACTCCCAACTATATCATATAATCCTTAACATTATTAGCATTCCGTGTAAATTCTACCACTATTTATAGACCATTTGGCGCTTCATATCTAGTGCCACAAAATGTATCCAACAACAATAGCACTAAATATAACCCAACTTGTCGTTTCTAATTTTAGATGCGACTACATTAGTCCTCTATTCCGAACAAGTAGTGAAAGGCAACAGGTTATGCTTGCTCTATAAAATCCGATAAAGGATATCCTTCGTAAAGGTCAGAATGATTTTTAAAATATTTTCAAACTCCGAGACGGGGGGTTACAAAACACCACTCTCTTGAAATACTAAGCCAAATAACCCACTTAAGGACGAAATTGTCCTGATTACACTTAGCTAAACACAGCCTGTTAGAATACTCTTCTAAGAAAATACCCCTCCAATGGGGATAAAAAAACAAGAATTTTACAAGCGTATTCCGGGAAATCTCCTCAGCCAACAGCATGTCCTGGATTATGTGTCTCATCTTGTGCAAGTTCTTATGAAGGCAAGACAACAAAAGAGGAAAGAAAAGAGCGTTATTACCATTAAGCAATTTCCTTCGAAATCATTTTATTAAGCCGCGATTGTCATAACAGTGTTCCAAATCATAGACTGTCCTTGTTGGGGGGATGGTGGCCTTACAGATGAATTGGGAGCGATCTATACCCACCGATGTAGTTGTACGGGTATGGAGCGGCATAGATGGGAGATCCGTAGTAAAGTGGTGATGCATATTGGGGCAAAATTGAACCGGCATTGTAGGTCACCACCGGGAGGACTGGACTGGCAGCGGCGAAAGCCAAGAAGAGGGCAAGAATCAACTGAAATTAGAGCGTAAATAGATTTATCCTTGAAGGACACACATTTGTATACTTACAAATTTGAACATGTTTTTATTTTTTGCGAATAACAAAATCTCGGTACGTCTTCTAGAAGCACAAACAACAGATTGACATAGAAGTGGAGTGAGTGGCCAGTCTTTTATAGGCAAGCCGTTGATGATTGTGTTGCTAAAGGGCTTCGCTGGTACAGCAACCATCTTTCGCAACAGCACTGTAAGGTGAAAGCTGCACAAAGAACCAGTTCCTTGGCTTATGCCCTTGGAATTTTAAAATTCTTTGCCTTCATGTTTGTTGTCCTTTTGCAGTGCAGGCGCTTCTAAGGTGGTATTGACTTTGGTACGGTTCATGTGCGAATCATGTGACCAAAGCGTGGAAAAACAGGATTCTAGCGAAGACGAGTGCGTGCAATGATAGAGATAATGGTGGTGAGTGCGATGGGATGTAATTGTCGGGTTTGATGGAATTTTTCTGTAATCCGCCGAAGGGGGAGTAAGAAGATTCAGGAATAATGTGGTGAAGAGGAGATGATAATGATTAGGAGCGAGCATGAGCTATATTCCATTGCATTCAATTAGTGAGTTTGGTAAGCAGATTGTTTGCATTTATTTTTAGTTTTGCTGCTTTGGTCAAGGAATTATATATTAATGCCTGTAAGAGTCTAAGGGCCTTAAACTTGAATAATGCATATAATGTGAATATTATAAGCCTATCGAATTAAATGTCTAGTGTGACTCAAGGTGAGGAATCAGAAAGGAAGATGTGTGGCCACTGGCAATTTTCTCGGACATGCATTCTGCTCTGTTACTAATGAATTGGACAGATTGTGAAGTAGTCTGTTGACAAAATGTCGATGCCTCTTTAATATGTTTTTTTGCCTGAAAGGCAAGCCCTGGGTATGCCCCCCGCTACATGTAAGTATCTACTATACCTGAACGCTATTAGCAAGACCAACCTCAGATGGGTAAACGGCTTAACGTGTCACATTTCGAGATAGATCTGGCCTAAGCTGAATCAAAAACGTAGTGCCGATCTGATCAAGTTAAAGCGTACACAAATCAGCTGCGTTGTCACTGTTCTTACTGGACACTGTCTTATAGGCCAACACGCCAAAAGACTTGGTCTCTTCTCCAACGACTTCTGCAGAAGCTGTAGGAACGAGGAGGAGGAGGAAACCATTCTTCACCTCCTATGCACATGTCCAGCCCTGTCGCATAAAAGAATGCTCCATCTAGGGTCACCCTTCCTTGACGACCTCGGCGATCTGGCGGCCTCGGACGTCATGAGCATCCATCGCTTTGCCAAAAGCTCCGGTTGGTTTTGTTAGTCCCTGACTTGCCTAATGGTTTCATCCATGGTATCACAAAGGACCTTCACTGGTCTAAGTGTGTTTGCACTCTCGTGTGGACAGACAACCCTACCTAACCTAACGCAAGTTTTTCCTAATTTCTAAATCATGTCATCAAGCTTAATTCAATAACAATGTGAATTACAGCTTGGTACTGATCCACTATCTGTAAGCCCAGTGAGGTCATAATATTTCACACTTAATTTTTTTTGTTGACTGCATTCGCTTATAGAGACTCCGAACAACTCTGCAAATATAGGGAATTAACTGTGAGTAGCGGAGGAATACTCTCAGATTGGTTTCCAACAGCACCGGTTATGTAATCTTAGTGCATTTAAATTTATCTTCTTCAAAAGTAATATGCCGGCTTCCTTAAATTGAGTTACACGGAAGGGTATACAGCACCTTTATGTTTACTTAGTTAACGGGCTCTCAACCCTTGAAGAGTCTCTGCCTGAGACACGGCTGCCTTCTATCCTCTGCGGTCCGGGCACACTGCTTTCAGTTATGAAGACCAAATTTTCTGGCATCCACAACAACTTGGTCCTTATACCGGAGGTTCGGTCTTTTTCGCTGTCTTGAACCTGGAGGCTGAGATTCAAAGATTCTCTTCGCTGGAGTGTTGTTGTCTATTCACTCGATGTGGCCGATGCAATACAGTCGACGTGTCTTAACTTTTTGGACTATATCCACATCCTAGTACAACTCATAGAGTTCGCGGTTGTATCTTCTCCTTCATTCACCCTCCTCGCGTATGGGCCCTAATATAGGACGTTTTTTTTTTCGTCCAAAGGTACCCAATACTTGCTCTGCTTCTTTACTTATCGCACTCGGCGCCATAAAGCAAGACTGGCAAGATGAGCGTTCTATAGAGCATTCATTTGGTCTGTCGAGTAAGGAGTTCTCAACGCAGTTAATTTGTCAAACCGAAGTAGCAGCAGTTTGCTAGGGTAATTCTTCGTCGGATCTCCACGAAGGTGTCATTAGTGGGGTTTATGTTTGCTCCGAAGCAGCTAAGCTCCTTAACTACCTCGAAGTCGAAGTCATCAACAATAAGGTTCTGTTCAACGTTTTGAGCAGATACTTTATTGTTTGTTGACAACATGTACTTAGTCTTGTCCTCCTTTACTTCCAAACCTACTCGTCTCGCCTGTTCTTCAATTCTCGCAAATGCCTCTACAATGGCTTGCCAGGATTTTCCGATGATGTCAATATCGCCCGCGTATCCTAGCAGTTGAATGGATTTGTGAAAGATAGTGCACTCCATGTTTACACCTGCTTTACGTACTATCAGCTCCAGCACAATATCGAAGAAGTGACATGACAGCGCATCTCTTTGCCGGAAACCGGTGCATGTTTGCAAGAGTTCGAAAGAGCTGTTTCCAAGTTGCAGAGAGCATCGCGTGTTTTTCCGCGTTACGCGACACATCTCGGTAAGTTTTGACGGTATCCCGAATCAGGCCATCGCTTGGTAGAGTTCAAAACGATGAATGCTGTCATAAGCGGCTTTGAGGTCGATGAAAATGTGGTGAGTTTCGATTTGATATTCGTTGGTCTTTTCCAGGATTTGCTTAAGTGTGAAAATTTGGTTCATTGTCGATCTGCCGTCCCAGAAGCCACACTTGTACATGCGGATTAGTGTGTTGCTAAAAGATTTTAGACGTTCACACAATACGTTGAATAGGATTTTCTATGCGAAATTTAGCAGGAATATGCCTCAATAGTTCTTCCAAGCCGTATGATCGCCTTTTTTGAAGATGGGGCATATACAGCTGATATACCAGTCGTCGGGCATGCTTTCCTCCATCCATACTTGGTTGATGCCTTGTTGCATGCGTCCTACCAAGACATCACCTCCGTATTTCAAAAAATTCAGCTGAGAGCCCATCAGAGCCAGCAGCTTTGTTGTTTTTCAGTTTACTGGGTGGTGGCACTGGTTCGTTATTGACTGGAAGGGGGTTTTTTTCTTGACCTATTACTCTCTCTGTTTTCTGCTCGTTAAGCAACTGCTGGAAGTTTTGCATTCATCAATCATTTTTCTCGTTTCGGTGACTATCCGTAGGTTGCCTTCGCTGTTACGAAAATCCTGTATTCGAGGTTTGAAGGCAGTTGTCAGCTGCCAGCTGCTTGGATTTTCGGTAAAAATTCTGGATGTGGTTGCGCTCGCAAGGCTCTTCGATATCCTTGAGCTGGGAAGCTGCGTGGTCCCTTTTCATTTTATGCAGAATCTTTTTCTCTTCCTTTCTTCTGATCCGGCACTCCTTTGTCACTGCTCTTCTTTTAAATTTCTTGATATCTCTGGAGAAAGGATAAAAATGTCATGATAAAAATGTTCAAAGTTTTTTCTGCTTAGAAATCTGACCCACTAATGCCTAGAATATTCCGGCACAGCTAGGTTGCTATGTGTAATCTGTAGATATACACTACATATTAAAAACGAAAATATCTTAGATCTTGCCGCCTCTAATTGGATGGCTGCTGAGTACTGTTCCCGCTGTAATGCCAACTACACTATTGCCACTCACGTTGCTGGCTATAGTTTTATAATTTATAGAAAATTAGGCAACAAAAATGTGTGTGTTATCTATCTCGACGGTTTATCTGGAATACGTTTTACATCCTCTTAGTTGCTCTAGAAGTTTCCATAGTACCTGTAAGCCTCTAAAAAAAGTCTTCTAGAAGTAGAGCCTTTAGAATAAATTCTATGACTCCATTAATTCGTCTTTCATTGAAGCACTCATGCAAATTATCCCTATTGTCGACAAAAGCAAGTTTCCTATTGAAGCAAACATCTACTCCAGAGATTCTCTGACTCTTTAAGAGTCAAACATGTGATAATCCTTCAGCAAAATGCAAAAAGTGATAGTCCTTTCCTCGAATTTCGGCGATAGCCCCAAATAGTTCAATTAAAAGAAAAGCCTTCACTTTCTATGACCCCAATGCTCAACAATACATTGGCATGCAGTTTGAAAGCAACTTCTGCAGTTCATCGGACTCTAACGAATCATTAATCTTTTCACCTGCACACATAGCCAGCTTGTGTCCCCTTTGTTTCATTGACCGAAAACAAGCTGACGACAGACCCACACGGTGGAATCCACCCAAAACAATTATAAACATGTTTGTCCAGTCAAATATCTGACCACACATGGGATCACAGTTCAGTAAAGTGCCAAAAGTCATAGTCCTTTTCTCGAATTTCGGTCATAGCCCCAAATCGTTCAATTTAAAGAAAAGCCATCACTTTCCATGAACCCAATGCTCAACAATATATGGCGTGGAATTTGAAAGCAACTTCTGCAGTTCATCAGACTCTGACGAATCATCAATCTTTCACCTGCACAACATAGACATAGCCAGCCTGTGTCCCTTTTGTTTCTTTGACCCAAAGCAAGCTGATGACAGACTCACACGGTGGAATTCACCCAAAACAGAAACCAAAAATGATAAACCTGTTTGTCCAGTCAACAACATGTCCCGCATTGAACCTGAACTTGAAATCCGAATAACAATTGCCCAAGGCTTCACCTCTCATCCTCTCACCAAACTCTTTGCCAACCTGTTGCCAACTTGTTACCTCTTTGCGCCATCACTACATGACGAAAAAGCTCAACTTTCCAGTGGTATACGTTCAGGTGGTAGTCTCCCCGTTTGCTGTTGCCGAAGTCATTATTGCTCCTCGCAGTGAAACAAAAAAAAAAATAAATAAATAAAAATCGCCTCGGCAGATATGTTTCCAACGGCATCCGTATCCTCCGGCCCCGTATTCTTTTTGCAGACAAACATATAGCCGTATAATATTTCACACATTTTTCCAGTGAACGTTTTCGAGAATCCTTACTGGTTGTCCCTACACAGCGCGTACTCGACAGTGGTGCAAAGCAAACTATCAAAGTTCAATGCAGTATCGGTGTTGTGTTGAGGTAAGTGAAACATGTGACTAGCATTAGTCACGTTCCTTCAAACAATCACTTTATTAGTACCTTCGTGTTTCTAAGTCGTGGAGTGACCAATGATACGTGCACGATACACCTCAGGCGTGAAGTTCTGTCTATAGACTCCGAGTACATTCCGTTCGCAGTGCAAGGTGAGTCCTTTCAATCGTATCCAACACGAGAGTTCTATGCACTCTGACGTAGTAGAAGTCACAGGTCACAATAATAGTTCTGAAATTAGTTCTTCCTGAAACGGTGAATAGGAAGGAGTGGAGTGGAGGAAAGAAAACTAATGTTTAAGTACGTTGGTGGCGCTTCGATGGAAATGTGACTTGGTCGGCATGAGCTTTTGGGGTTTCTTTGACTTTTAGGCGTCAAAAAGCAATTTTTTTTGTGACTGACGCAAGCAGACCCTCTGGTCATTGAACAATATTGACAAATGTGTCCTTTTGTTCTTTAGGATTTTGTGGTATCAGATGAGATATATTGTCTATGGTGACCTGAGTATCACGGGGTTGTTGGATGGTATTATGATCTCCATGGAAGTCAACGAATTTATCATGAGGGGGGGTGTGGTTCTTTGGCCATTGGCTGTTGCCAAAGTAAGGGTCATTGCCACGCGGAACTATCCAATGAACTTCCACGCATTGTGATGAATTTTAGGGGATCTCTTTCGATTCTCGCGAGTGCAGTGGTGCTTGTCTTCTTGTTATGCAAAAAGGTCATCACGAAATATGGCTGGTATTCCTATTAAGACGCAAAATTACGTGTATGCATGAATCAGTTACTTCACCTTGATATGGTAGTGCGAGTGATAGTCTTGACTTGAACAGATAACGGCGGTGGAACCAAATTGATTTTGCATGCGGACTGCGGTATCTTAATGGAACATAATTGAAGGTAATAAACTACCTAGCGAGCATCTTACTTTTTCAGATACCAAGCATTCCTGGTTTGTCAAGAGATACAATTTGACGTGTACATAGCGAATGCCTATCATAGCTATTATCTTAAGCGATTTACCTAGATTACCTAGATTACGCGGTTAGTTCGGGACGTAGATAGGCAACTAGTTCTACCTATACCAAACTGACATTTGGACAAGTTTGTAGTGGTGTTAGTTCCTATATGGGTATACTGTAGATATTTCTGTGCTTTTGCAAGATATTGAAACATTCAGTGACAAATTGTAAGCAGCTTAGATGTACAACTTTCTGGTTTAAGTTTTCTGGCTGGATGTTCATGTGTACTCAAACACACAGATCAGCTCTTGTACGGCCGCCTAAGTAAGAGCATGGAGGCGCTTTCTCGAAGCAAGAGAAGAGGCATCGGAAGGAGTGCGCAGTATGCATTTGTGACTACCTGAACGAAGTACCACAAGAATTGTACAGAAGCAGTAGGCAAGAAGGCCTGCTTTTTCAGTGACATTATTCACATCTTATTTCTCTTCTCTTTATTGTGGAACATTCTACATTCGGGGAGAGATTTCAAAATTACAAATTATATGAGGATAAGTTAACGTCTTTTATCTTGTAAAAATCATTCAAAGATATCTCGATAAGATGACTTGCCTATGTAGAGAAGCTAAGTATCTACAGAAGGTACTAACACATCATCCACAAACATTATATGGTAAATGATTCTACCCAGAATGAATGCTGTTACTCACAGGCGTTCCAAAATTAAGCACGTTTACAATTCTCCTACGATCGTCTTCAGGAGAAGGCCTTGAGAAAAGTCATCTTAAAGAAAATAATAAAACCAATCAAAATTCTGAAGGACAATTTTTGAAACCCCAAAGAGCATATTAAGGTAATGTTTATGGCAATACCTGTGGGCTGAAGTCAAGGTGATCCATTGATACACACACCGCCATTGTCAAATACTTACTTACTTACTTAGATGGCGCTACGATCCGGGGTGGACCTGGGCCTCAACCAACAAACCTCTCCAGCTAGCACAATTACGAGCCAGCTGCCTCCAGTTGCGCACGCCAAGTTGGTTGAGGTCCCCCTCCACTTGTTTGCGCCACCTACCGCGAGGTGGTCCTCTACTGCGTCGTCCATCCGGGGTGGATTCGAAAACTTTCTTAGCGGGAACGTTCCTTCTCCTCCACTCACCGTCTATGCAGACGGGACCAAAGATCGCTCGAAGAACTTTTCTCTCGAAATAACCAAGGGCACCCTCATCCGCTTTTGTCAAAGCCCATCCCTCTGCGCCATACAGCAGGACTGGGATGATTAATGTCTTATAAAGAGTTACCTTAGTAGTTCGAGATAGGGCTTTGCTACTCAATTGCCGTTTTAGCCCATAGAAACAACGATTGGCAATAGTAATTCTCCGTGTGATCACCCTACTGATGTCGTTTGCGGAGCTGACCATAGAGCCTAGGTAGACAAAATCCTTTATTACCTCAAAACTGTATCTGTCTATTGTGGTGTTCTGTCCAAGACACCGATGTTGGGTGTCCTTTTTTGTAGACATCATATATTTTGTTTTGCTTTCATTGACCGCTAGACCTATCTTTGCTGCCTCGATCTCAATACTCGTAAATGCCTCATTGACGGCCCGCTGAGTTCTTCCGATTATGTCAATGTCATCGGTATAAGCGAGTAGTTGTACAGACTTGAAGAAGATTATACCTCCGGGGTTGGCTTGTGAGTTTCGTACAATTCTCTCAAGTACTATGTTAAAGAGATCGCATGATAGTGCGTCACCTTTTTTTTATAATTTGCGCGCACTCAAAGGGTTATGAATACCTTTAACATGTTTACACACAGTGCGGGCGTTGGAAAGGATGGATAGAGAGAGAGAGAGAGAAAGATTTTGGTGTAGTGGTTATTGAAGCTCAGTTGTTTATGCTTCAGCTATTCTCCGGGGATGGCGTCCAGGTAACTAGGGAGATTTATGTTATTATTGTCATTGCTTCTGATTCACAGTACTTTTTTCACGATAATCGATGTCAAGGGCAAATCATCATCAACAGAACGAACAATTTTGCCAGCCACATGAACAAGCTACTGTCAGTGTTATGTCTTCGCAGTAGTGTTCACAGAAGCTTTTTGCAAATGATCGGACTGACTTTGTATATTTCATGAGAAATAAATAAATGCTTGCTGACATCAGGATTTGAACCATGAACCATTAGCGTGGCAATTGACGATGTTACCACTACACCATTGCCACCTTGTCTAAGACCTTTCCTGACATCGAACGGTTCGGTAATGTTCTTACCGACTTTGATGGAGCAGCGAGAGTTCTCCATCGTCATTCTGCACAAACGGACGAGCTTGGCAGGGATGCCAAGACTAGACATGGCTCTGTATAACTCGTCTCAATACACGCTATCATAGGCAACTTTGAAATCGATGAAGAGGTGATGCGTATCGATTTTATATTCATGGGTTTTTTCCAAGATCTGCCGTAGTGTGAATATTTGGTCAATGGTGGACTTTCCCGGCCTGAAACCGCACTGATAAGGACCTATCAGGTTGTTGACGATCGGTTTTAGGCGTTCACATAGTACGGCAGAAAGGATCTTATATGCGATATTTAGGAGACCTCTGTAGTTGGCGCAACTGAGAGGGTCTCCTTTCTTCAGGATCGGGCAAACGATGCTGAGGTTCCATTCATCGGGCATACTTTCGTCCGACCAGATTTTAGGTAATGTAAGTCGGCTGTTATGAAACCGTGGCCGATATGGATGTTCACGTAAAGTGACGTTGGCAAATGGATGCCTTGTGACTATTCGCGAATTTTAATGATCTTGTCGGGGCATAAATACCCAGACTAATAACGATCCGTTGCATATATCTGGGCCGATTTCCACGGAAGTAATGCTAGACTCTTTGAATTAAATGAAGAAAACTGCGTTCAGTCAGCAGGTAACTTATCAATATTTTCTGAATAAGATTGCCAAGGTCAAGAAAATCTAGAACCAGTAAAATCTAGTAGCAATACCCACGCCTAACTTTTTCACTTCCCCTATACGAGTTGTTCTTCAACAACATGGGATATGATATGTATCTAGAAAATTTTGGCTATGAGATCTCTTGTCCTCGCCAATGGAAAATGCGGGATAAACTGCATCATGATAAAATACTTTGAGCTTTCTATAATGGCGTTAATAGACAAAGAAAGATCTTAAAGTAGTGTTAGTGCTGAGCCATTATCATTCTTATTTCTACTGTGTTACCTGAAGAAATTGGTCAAAGGTTTAAATTTCTTCATTCCCAGATCAAGTATCACTGTGAGTGACAATAGGAATATCCCCTAGAAAACAAACTAAAAAAGGCCTGCTTTCACCAATTTCTGAGGTGATAATCTGCCACCTTCCAATTGAAGAACTTGTGCGCTGAAAGTGTAATTCTACAATAATTCGAAGTCGCATGGAACCACGAAGGAAAGATTACCTGCATTTTTGTATAGCATTTTATAATAAAAAAAAAAAAAAAACCTGGAATTAACCTGGTGTTGTTCTGAATTTGCTAATGCGTATTACGCCACCCACCTTACTTTGATTAAAATCTCAAAAAAAAAATTTCCCGCATGGACGAAATCATTGTTTCATAAATTAACGTTCGATCTTAGACAGGTACATGTATAAATGTATATCCTGTAAGAAAAGTCTAGAGAATGACTCCAGGCACACATATTACTTCAAACGATACGACAATTTAACGCCGCTTTTGTCAACCGGTCCAATTATAATTCCTTCCTGCATGCCAGAGACAGTCTGATTAAAATTTCATCGCATGTTAGATTCAGTGAACTGAAGAAGGGTCCACACATTCTCCTAAAGGTCACCTTCACACCATCAATATGTATAACCATCTCATTAATTTCGCTTCCTTGCTGTGTTTCAGTTTAAACCACGACCAACATCATGACATCCCTTAATTTGGTTACAAATTTCAACAAACTGACAGTAATATCGAGTGAATGAACTCTCAAAACCCAATCGCTTCCCAAAAAGGTCATTTGAATTTTGCCTCATTTATGAGGGTGAAAATGTCAAATGTCGAAGACATTCTGTCTGCCATGATGAAACTCATCACACTTGTCAATCTTCTCCGTATGTTTGCAATACGAAACCACTCTAACTCATTGATATCGGTCTCTGAGGACGTCCCGCACGTGATACAAAAGTTAAATTGCAGATATAAAATGATGAAATTGGATAGAGTTTCATATTTCAAGGGCTTTAGTAGTCATTTAAAAAAAAAAAGGTTTCTGGTTGGTAGTGTTTTTTTTTTTTTAGTGAAGGACAAACCACGAGCTAATTAACTAACTGGCTCCCTTTTTCTCCACACACGAACACTGGCATTGAATATCCGACGGCACGCGAGGGAGGGAACGAATTTGCATATGAGGTGACGGTGACGCCTTTTGAAAGCCTAAAAGTAAATTTCGAATTAAAATTCCCAAAGGACGTGTGCTATTGGAACTGTTGCTGGGGCGTTGCGATAATTGCTTTTATGTAAGAAGTAATTGCTTAGCAACAGTTGCAATACTAGGAATTTTGTGATTTTGTACGGAATCAAATTCAATCAATTAAGGAATATGTATGTATTTAAACGATTTACATAAATACATACATACTTCAAGAGGATTCAATGGAATTTGTTAAAGGTACTGGGGATTGACTCATTAGGCCCGATGTCCGATGCTCAGCCAAAAATGTGTCCAGAAAAGGAGATCCTGAAGGCCTAGCTGAAATTTTACAGAAAAGGAGATCTCGCGGAAGCGTCATGATTACTTTAAAAATGTTATTCCCACTAGCTTGGTCCCCTTAACATCGAAATAACCGCATAGTCTGCATAAAAATGCTCTTTTTTTTAATTTTAATTATTTAAGAAAATCTTGATGATACGCATTGTCTAGGGAGGAACATTGGTTGTAATTCGTTTACGCAATTTAATTTTCGAGCTTACGGCAAAGTGTTGTTCCGGTATTCTTAGATAATTGAAGACTTTATTGGTTACAAAAATTATTCATCATTTGAACCTTGTTAAAAAGGCAATATCAATGAACATTCCTAAAACATCGCGAGGCAGGGGAGGCAGGCCTATAAATGCCTGGATCACACAAATGCGACGACATCGGCATTTAATTTGCCTCAGTAACCTCAACCCTTTTGTGGAATTTTATGGTGAATGAACTATTGGTAATCATGGAAGGCGAGGAATGCACGGCGATCGCTTATGCAGATGATGTTGCTTTGGCTGTCACGGGAAAGCACCTACTCACTAGCCGAAAGCAGCGAGTGGAGTGGAGGCCCTTTCGAAGAAATTACCAGGAAGCGCATTCGATACGGGCATTTTGGGTCAGATATGTACTCTACACTGGTGGGCAAAATCGCATTATTACCTCCGCGTGGTGCCCGCTGGATAGCTATCTGATAGTGAACTAACGATGAGCGTATGCTGAGTCTGACGATATATGTGTAGCTGAACACTCGAACCTGCGTAAGCACATCTGGGTGAACTTCAGCGCGCATATGTTTAACCGGACGAGGCATCTCTTGTTGACCTGATCGACTGAAATATGCGTCTCAGAAGTTTAACAAGAGCTCGTCCTCTCGATGGAATCAACGGTGATGTCTACAGACCAGCGGATACCTTACCGGAGCTACTTCGACATATTTGAAGCTGAGGTCTGTAAGGATTTTCAATACTAAGTCAGGGTATTGAAAAAGAGATGGTGGCGGATGAACCCTTAATGGGCCAACGGCAGTGCTCATATCCCCGAAGTGGGTTACTGACATCGGTGTATCCGGCCCCTCGTCCTAGGGGTTGCAGAAAAAGGATCTGGTCCTCCAGGTTGGGGGTTGTGCCGTCGGGTTAACTTCCCTACCACGTAAAAACCTTTGGTTACGAAGCAACCAACAGCCTCGGATACGGATGAATTTACTGTTGACGACCCAAGCAAACGTAAAAAGGACAATGATCTTCGTGTCTGCACATGGAATGTTAGGTCCCTCTACAAACCACGTGCAGCCGAACAACTTGCGGAGGCCCTAGAGTGTCTCAAAGCAGACATTACTGCCATCCAAGAAGTGCAATGGGATAGGCCGGGCAAAAGGAAGATGAAAAACTGCGGCATCTACTACGGCGATTGCTACAGACAACAAGGACAGCGTCTATTCGGGTGCGGATTTGTCATTAGAGGCAGACTTAGGCAAGAAGTCTTGAGTTTCCGGCATGTGAACGAGCGCCTTATGACTATCCGTATCAAGGCTAAATTTGCCAACATTAGCCTAATATGCGTTCACGCCCCTCATGAGGAGAAGGACGACGCGACAAAGGACGACTTCTACCAGCTCTTGGACAAGACGTATGAGCAATGCCCTAACCACGACGTTAAAATTATCCTAGGTGATTTAAACGCAAAGCTACGAAGAGAGGACGTCTTTAGTAGCGTGGTGGGAATGCACAGCCTGCACGACATTACATCCGATAACGGACTCAGGCTAATCGACTTTGCAGCGGGGCGAAACTTTGTCGTAGCTAGTACGCGGTTCCCACGTCTCGATATTCACAAAGGAACATGGCTCTCATTTGATCGAAAAACTGTCAACCAAATCCATCACATTGCGATCGACACAAGGCACTCTTCCAGTATTCTGGGTCTCCGGACTTTCCGAGGAGCCAACGTGGACTCGGATCACTACCTAGTTGTAGCCAAGGTTACCGATACGGATATCCACAACGGAGCGAAATCAACGAAATACTGTGAGGAAATTTGACGTCGAAAAGCTACAATCGCTAGAGACCGCCAGAACCTTTGCCGATCGTGTTTCTTCTAATCTTAATCTAAGTTCTATGCCGCCAGTAGCAAATGCGGAAGACCAGTGGCAGCGCTGCCAGCAAGCCATCAGAGATGCCGCCTCTGATGTACTGGGTTTTCCTCGGCCACCACAAAGAAACCCCTGGTTTGATGAGGAATGCCGGCAAGCACATGCAGCAAAACAAGAGGCGTACAAAGCGGCGCTGCATAGAAGGACTAGAGCTGCTTACGAGCTCTACGTGCGCAGGAGAAAAGAGGAACATTGACTTCTCAAAAGAAGATAAAGGAGCATGAGAAGCGCTCGATCGAGGAGATTGAGAGACTTCATTGCACGAATAATATTCGCAAAGGGTAAAAAGAACATGCCAGGGTTTCAAAGCCAGAACAGAAGCCTGCAGGGACGGAAATGGTAACATAGTAGTAGAATCGCAGTCGGTGCTGAGGATATGGAAGGAACACTTCTGCAGACTGTTAAACGGCGATGCTGACCAATATTCTGCTGTCAGGCAGAATGAGCCATTCAACAGTAACGATGACAGTCAAGATACCCGTCAACCCAATCAGAATGAAGTGAGGATAGCGATATCTAAAGTCAAATCCAACAAAGCTGCTGTAGCCGACGGCCTTGCCGCTGAACTTTTCAAGGCAGGAGGAGATGAGTTGGTAAGGAGCATGCACCAGCTCATCTGTAAAATCCTTTCGGACGAAAGTATGCCCGAAGAATGGAACCTCAGCATCGTTTGCCCGATCCTGAAGAAAGGCGACCCTCTGAACTGTGCCAATTACAGAGGTATAAGTCTCCTCAACATCGCATATAAGATCCTTTCTGCCGTATTATGCGAACGCCTAAAACCGATCGTCAACAACCTGATAGGTCCTTATCAGTGCGGTTTCAGGCCGGGAAAGTCCACCATTGACCAAATATTCACACTACGGCAGATCTTGGAAAAAACCCATGAATATAAAATCGATACGCACCACCTTTTCATCGATTTCAAAGTTGCCTATGATAGCGTGTATAGAGACGAGTTATACAGAGCCATGTCTAGTCTTGGCATCCCTGCCAAGCTCGTCCGTTTGTACAAAATGACAATGGAGAACTCTCGCTGCTCCATCAAAGTCGGTAAGAACATCACCGAACCGTTCGATGTCAGGAAAGGTCTTAGACAAGATGACGTGCTATCATGCGATCTCTTTAACATAGTACTTGAGAGAATTGTACGTAACTCACAAGCCAACACCGGAAGTACAATCTTTTACAAGTCTTTACAACTACAACTACTCGTATTTAGACCGAGGCAGCAAAGATGGGTCTAGCGGTCAATGAAAGCAAAACAAAATATATGCTGTCTACAAAAAAGGACACCCAACATCGGCGTCTTGGACAGAACGCTACAATAGACAAATATAATTTTGAGGTAGTAAAGGATTTTTCTACCTAGGCTCTATGGTGAACTCCGCAAATGACATCAGTAGGGAAATCACACGAAGAAATACTCTTGCCAATCGTTGTTTGTATGGGCTAGAACGGCAATTGAGTAGCAAAGCCCTATTTCGAACTACTAAGGTAACTCTTTATAAGACATTAATCATCCGAGTCCTGCTGTATGGCGCAGAGGCATGGGCTTTGACAAAACCGGATGAGGATGCCCTTGGTTATTTCGAGAGAAAAGTTCTTTGGGCGATCTTTGGTCCCGTCTGCATAGACGGTGAGTGGAGGAGAAGTTACAATGTCGAACTATACGGCCTGTACAAGGACATCGACTTAGCCAGAAGAGTTCACATACAGCGACTAAGATGGCTGGGTCATTTAGAGCGGATGGATCCCAACGTCCGCGTTAAGAAAGTTTTCGAATCCACCCCGGATGGACGACGCAGTAGAGGACGACCTCGCGGTAGGTGGCGCAAACAAGTGGAGGGGGACCTCAACCAACTTGGCGTGCGCAACTGGAGGCAGCTGGCTCGTAACCGTGCTGGCTGGAGAAGTTTGTTGGTTGAGGCCCAGGTCCACTCCCGACCGTAGCGCCATCTAAGTAAGTAAGTATATATATATGTATATGTTACATATATATGTATTTGTACTTGTGTTGCTCGTTCTCTGATCCACTCAGGGTTATCCCAGACATTTATTTGAATGGAGCAGTGCTTCCCAAGGGCGAAAAGTACAAATATATGGGATCTATGATCAATAGCAAAGCAACCTGTGATGACGACATCAATCATCGCGTAATCGTAGGGTGGATGAAGTGGCGAGAAAACTTCGCTATCTTCTGTGACAGACAAATGCCAACTAAGTTGAAAGGAAGGCTCTACACCGCAGTTGTGCATCCAGCGCTCACATACGGTTCACAATGTTGGAAGATCTACAAAACGTATGAGAGTAAATTAACGGCAGCTGAGATGAAGATTCTTCACATGACAGCAGAAGTGACAATGCTTGGTCGACTAAGAAGTTCGAAGATCCGTGGAAGCTTTCACATCAAGGAAACCATCGTACAAAAGATAGAGCGCGAACAGCTCAGTTGGTATTGTCACATTTAAAGAAGAGATCATTTGAGCCTTGTTAAAAAGACAATATCAATGCACGTTTCAAAGACATCGCGATGTAGGAAAGGCAGGCCTATAAACGCCTAGATCAGACAAATGCGACGATGTCGGCATTTCATTGGCCTCAGTAACCGAGTGATCCAAAATCGACAGGCTTGCCCATGTTTTCTGAGGTCAAATAGGCGAACCCCACAGGCGGATCAGTAGAAATGCGGTCAAGTGCGGGGGTTGTAATCCCTTATTTTCAGATCATAACCTCGCTGAAAAAGGAAGAAGAAAATATATACATGTATATGTTTCCATATATTTGTATAACACAGCGCAAAACCATAGGGCGTCTTTATAAAAGTGATATTTTCAGGATGAGTATACCTAAGACTAACTTAAACCGTTTTTAGATTGTTCGAATAGTAAATCCATAATAGAACTGCAATATTCCTTGACTTCTTTTCACACAAAGCCTTTAACTTGGGTCAAACATTGATCAATAATTAAATTTCTTTCATACAACTGGTTCTACCTCAACTAAAGTACGAATCTGCGAAATCTACTCTAGTCCCAAGTAAATACAGGTATGTATTACACAATTCTTCATTCATAATTTATTTATTCCCTGAAAATCAATATTTATTTTAAATTAATTCAACCACACTTTTGATTCCATAGAACATCAACAAGAGCTCTCACATCGATTTCCTTAGACGAAATTCTATCACGGTGGCTGACAATGAGATTGGCCTCCTACACAATTTGGAACGTACTCGTATGTTCTAAGAAATACGTCATCACATAAGATATCGCCATCAAAATAAAAATACGTTTCATCATACATTTGCTATGCAATTGACGCCCATTTGTGAATCGGAAAAAAATCCGTATATCAACGCAAAAGGAGACAACAATTCGAATCCAAAGGATCCTTGATAATCTCATTAAGTGTTATCCCAAATATTATCCAATTTGTAGTCAACCCCCTGATGTGTTTCGGTACACCAACTGAGCTAATTGTGCATAATTTAATGTCCTTGACGTCCAGGACACCTACAATTCTATTCATTATACTGTTGTCGCAGAATAGAAACCACTTATCCAGCCATTTATTGTCAAAAAAAAAAAACAAAAATGAAATCACAACAAACTGCGATGGTAGTATCTAGGACTTTAAAATAAACACGTCGCTGGATTTACGCACATATCCTGTCTCGGTAGCCAATTTCTGTCACATACCGGTAACTCGATATCCCTCCAGAGTCACAGACAGAGAATGGATTGGGGAAAAAAAGACGAAATCAAAATAATCCACTCCTCAGGCGATGTGTATATGTTTAAGATTTGCTTACGTATTTTGGTCGCGTTATCCTTCTTATTTCCTGGAATTGTCCTGCGTCAATAAACAAAGTAGCCGTGATAGCTTACAGATCACACAGTGCTTTTCATGAATGATGTAGAGGACAGGGTTTCTAAGGACTACAAATGTCACAAGGATCTTCAGTGGGTCATTCGGGTGTGGACAAGGACTTCTGTGTCGATGATTACTACATATTAAGAGAAATTCTAATTTTCTTTCGGCTTAACAATCAAAGTACTTTTCGGGAACGAAAATAGCCATAGACTGGCAGGACACACTGAGAATGTGTTGTCGTAGCCCGTAGGCGTAATCGTATCTATTTTCGGTCAATCGATTTGGCATAACGGATTACAATTTAATCAGTCGCCTTGGGTATTGTTTTTCCACCCCTTTCAATTACTTTGTCTATAGGTATAAATAGTTTCATTTCGCAATGCATCTGCCTTGCAATGATGTTGGTGTCCTTTTCATTGTCCTTTTTTTTCTGAATTTCAAAACCACAATTTATTTTTAGCTTGTTATAATTTATACACACGCACAAGGTATGCAAATGGAATTTGTTGCGGTCTAACAAAAAGGACGACCTAGTGCTCATTAAAATCGCTGATGCAATCCGCAAGGACACGTTCACATTTTTGTATCATATTCTTCTCTATACAACGTTACTTTCTTCAAGTGTGTGCTACAAATTGCCTTGAATATCGGTCTTCCGTATACTTGTTGAAAAAGGGACATTTTGAAGAATATCCTTAACACGTGGATGTGATTTAATGTATGCCAAGCTCACAAGGAAACAATTTTGAAGAGTTGGCACAATTGGGTTGTGTTTTGTTTTTTTTGTTTTTTCCTGGAAGGAGTATATCAAAGAATTTGAATGGAAAATGTTTTCAAGGGATTCTTCGATTTCGGGGTGAGTGTGGTAAGGCAGAGGTATGGTATTTATTAGTGTGATACGTGTTGAGAGTAGCGCGTGTAATTGATTTGTAAACTGTTTCAGAATGAAGTCCCTTTTTGTTTTATCTGTGGTATAGTATATTCTATTTCAAAAACGTAGGAAGTGCCTGCTCGTGTATGGGGGGATTAAATACTGGAATTTATTACATACATTTGTTAGTTTTTAGGTAGGGATTCGATTTGACAAACGTAGCAAGAAGATGTTTGAACAAATTGGACAAATTGAGTACTTATGGTTATAAATTGTTGGAAACAATGGGAAGGGTTTTCAGGAACTCGACATATGTAACTTCAGAAGAAGACACACACAGTTTTGGTTACTAATTGGCTACCCAAAGAAACTGTGTTAAAGTGGGAAAGAAAAATGTAGAGGTCATCTTACTTACTTACTTACGTGGCGCTACAGTTCGGGATGAACCTGGGCCTCAACCAACAAGCCTCTTTAGCTAATTGCCTCCAGTTGCGCACTCCAAGTTGGTCGAACTTGTGCGCGCCACCTACGGCGAGGAGGTCGACTACTGCGTCGTCCCTCGGGGTTAGATTTGAAGACTCTGCGGGACGGAGCGTTGGTGTCCATTCGCTCTACATGTCCTAGCCATCTCAGACGTCCAATACGCAGTTTTGTGACTAGGTTGATGTCGCTTCTCCTCCAAAACCCGTCAACGCAAACGGGACCGAAAATCTTACGAAGAATTTTTCTCTCGAAGCGACCAAGGATATCTTCATCCTCTTTTAATGAAGTCCATGTTTCAGCGCCGTAAAGCAGGACTGGGATAATCAGGGCTTTATACATAGTCTCCTTAGTTGTTCGAGATAGGGCTTTACTGTCGAATTGCCTTATAAACCCCCAAAAAACAGTGAACGGCAAGAGTTATTCTTCGCTTGATTTCTGCGCTCATGTTGTTCTCAGAGTTGATAGCAGAGCCAAGGTAGACAAAGTCCCTTACTACCTCGAAGTTATAGCTGTCCACTGTGACGTTCTGTCCAATTCGCCGGTGTTGATTATCCCTTCTTGTTGACAGCATACACTTGGTTTTACCCTCGTTTATCGCTAAGCCAATTTTGGCCGCTTCCGCCTCAATGCTTGCAAACGGACCGGTGACAGCTCGCTGAGTTCTTCCGATAATGTCTATATCGTCGGCGTTTGCAAGCAGATTTGCACAGACTTCTGATAGATTGTGCCTCCGGTGTTGGCTTGTAAGTTCCGGACAATCCGTTCAAGTACAATATTGAAGAAGTCACATGACAGCGCGTTACCTTGTCTTAAACCTTTTTTGACATCAAAGGTTCCGGTGAGGGCGCCGTGGCGTAAGTGGTTAGTGTGTTGGATTACTACGCATGAGGTTCCAAGTTCGAATCCAAGAAAACATCAAAAAGTTTTTTCACGGTCCCACCTCTCGCGAGCATTTGACAAACATCCGAGAGTATTGTTGTCACAAAAAAGCTTCTCAAATCGCCGTTCGGATTCGGCATTAAACTGTAGGTCCCTTCCATTCGTGTGAAAAATATAACGCACACAGCATGAGTGGTTGCGAGAAGCTAGGCCCTGGTACTTTAAAGAGCTGTTGCGCCAAATATTTGTTTTGTTGTTTGGTTTCGGTGAGGTTATTACCAACCTTGATGGACCAGCGAGCGTTCTCCATCGTTATCCTGCACAGACGAACAGGTTTGGCAGGGATGTCAAAACAAGACATGGCTTTCCAAAGCTCTTCTCTGTAGATGCTGTCATAGGCGAAATTGAAATCGATAAAGAGATGATGAGTATCGATTTGGACTTCTTGGGTTTTCTCCAGAATCTGACGAAGTGTGAAGATTTGATCGATGACGGACTCTCCTGGCCTGAATGCGTACTAAAAGGTCTCAGGCGTTCACACAATATCGCAGAAAAGATCTTATATGCGATGTTGAGGAGACTGATGCTTCTATAGTTGGTGCAGTTGAGGGGGTCTCCTTTCTTGTGGATTGGGCAAACTATGCTGAGATTCCATTCATCAGGCATACACTCGTCTGACCAAATCTTAGAGATCAGTTGATGTATGCACTCTACCAATTCGTCACCAGATGCCTTGAAGAGTTCGGCCGGTAAGCCGTCAGGTCCAGCAGTCTTGTTGGATTTCAGCTTGGATATTGCTATCTTCACTTCGTTTTGGTCAGGTGGACGGAAATTTTGACTATCATTGTCTATGTTGAATGGTTCATTCTGCCTGACAGCGGGATGTTGGTCTTCGTCGCCGTTATACAATCTGCAGAAGTAGTTTTTCCATATTCTCAGCACCGACTGTGATTCTACTACGAGGTAGTACAGGTTTCTGTACGGGTATTGCTCCTCTGACACGTTCTTTTTACGTTTTGGTAAAACTTCCGTACATTGTTCCTGGAGTATAAACTCTCGATATTCTCAAACGCGCGCTTCTCATGCTCTTTCTTCTTCTTTTGAGAAGCCGATGTTCTTGTTCTTCCCGATTCTTTTGCTCGTAGAGCTCACGAGCAGCTCTCGCCTTCCTTTGCAGCGCCGCTTTGTATGCCACTTGTTTTGCTGCATGCACTCGGCGGCATTCTTCGTCAAACCAGGTGTTTCGCGGTGGTGGGCGAGCGAGACCCAGCACATCTGTCGCGGCATTTCTGATGGCATGTTGGCAGCGTTGCCACTGGTCTTCGGCACTTGTTGCTGCCGGCATAGCGGTGATTAAGGGATTTTGGGATATGCGTTCAGGGAAGAGTCTGGCGGTTTCTTGCGATTGTAGCTTTTCGACGTTCAATTTTCTCACAATGATTCTTTTTTGTTGCTCAGTTTGGGATATCCGCATTCGTACCTTGGCTACAACAAGAAAATGATCCGAGTCTGTGTTGCCTTGCGTCGATCGCAGTATCATCAATTTGGTTGTCTACTTATGAATATCGAGATGAGGAAACCATGTGCTTGCTATGGTGGCATTTCGCTCCACAGCGAAATCTATTAGCCTTAGTCCGTTATCAGACGTGGTGTCGCGTAGGCTATGCTTACCGACTACCCTTTCAAAGACGTCCTCCTTTCCTATTTTGGCGTTAAAATCGCCCAATACGCGGCTTATGTCTGCCGCGTATGACAAATCCGCATCCGAATAAGGGTTGTCACAGTTTTTCATCCTCTTTTTGCCCGGCCCATCCCATCGCACTTCCTGGATGGCGGTAATATCAGCTTTATAGCAGTCTAGGGCCTATGCTAGTTGTTCGGCTGCACGTGGTCTGTAAAGGGACAGAACATTACACGTACAGTCCCGAAGCTCGTTGTCATTATTTCGTTTGCTGGGGTCGTCATCAGTTTATTCGTCCTTATCCGAGGCTTTGGGTTGTTTCGGAACCATATGTTTTTTAAGTGATGGGAAAGTTACCCCGACGGCACGACCTCCAACCTGGAGGGCCAGTTCCTTAGTTATTCCCTTAGGACGAGGGACCAGGTACACCGGTGCCAGTAGTCCACTGCGGGAGTATGCGGGAGTATGAGCGTTGGCAGCTCCTCCGCCAGCATCTCTATTCCATGGTCCTGACCAACATTGGAAATTCCTTACTGACCTGTGATTCGAATACATCGAAGCAGCTCGCGCAAGGTATTCACTAAGTTCAACCTAACTGTAACTATAGACGCCACCGTTGACTCCGTCTGGGGAATTCGTCCGCTGCATTCTTCCCCCCCTTTCTCATCTACTGCCGCCAAGAATCCGCCAAACGAGGTTGGTTACCCATTTCTTGAATTAAGGTACTAGGCACCCGGCTAACACCGCGTGGAGGTTGAGAGTAGGAGTTGGTAGGCTTCAGCTGAGTGAAAACGCTTGTGTTTTCATATGATCGCATGCACTTCCGTTTGACCAGTAGAGGTCATGGTAAAGTCTATAATAAGGAAATGTGGGTCAAGGTTTTTTTTTTGTTCACGGTAATAATAAATCAGCCGTACATACCATGCGTATTTCTAGATTTTATCTAGTACGTAAGAATGAAACATTATTTGAAGATTTTATAGAGAGGAGAATCGAACCTAATATAGTAAAGGTTTTAGCAACAAATGATCTACAAAAAGAGCTTTCTTTGATAATTCCTTCTCCGGCCAATCCTTCTTTTCCTTATGCATTTTACGCATACGAGTATGTTCCATTCTAACGTGTAAAACAGTTCATACAATTTCACCAACAAATCACTTGTCACACACGTTGAAGTTGAAGCACGTTATATACAATGCTCCGTATTGACATATTTTTCTTCGGAATTTCGTAAGAAAGAAACCAGATCCAGTTGTGGGCTAATGAAGCGTCATCACTTTCAATCACTCAAAACATAAACAAACGCTGCACAGAAGCACAGAATTCCATCCACAAGAAACCGGATTTTACCATCATACACAAAGAAGAAGTACGACCAATTTACTTACGTTCCCTCCCTTCTGCTGCCACTTCAACTGACCATTTGAACCCTCTGCCATGGCGTAGCCTTGAATTACGAGTGAAAACTTTTCAAGGTTTCCTCATCCATTTAATCGCATGTTACAAGGAATTGCCTAAGGAAGGAAGCCCCATTGCAGGCCGCAGGAGAAAAAGAATAACAACGCCATACCCAGAACAACAATCTTCTTGAGAAGGTAAGACAAAGGACAATGGTTGTGATTTTTTTTTTTTTTATAAAACCTACTTTGCCTTTATTGACATCAATTGAGCGATGTTTTGCTTGGTTTTGTTGATGTTGGTCGCGTCGGTTCTTTGCTGCTCAGTGGCATGTTATGAGGCTTACAACAACAATCCTGAATTGAGTCCCAGTGGAGCTGCAGCGACACGAGTGGCCAGGATTGGGGTGCGAACAACTGGACCTGACAAGGTCAAAGCAGGGCTACCCAACGAAATAGTTGATCCTAGAATGCCTGGTGCAGACAAGGCGAATGCTATGATGCAGAAAAATACCAACTGAAATGAAAAATCGATTCTAAGTGGCTGACAATGATAGACGACTTGATTAACTTACGTATTTGAACATCTTGACGAGTTGTGGTTGTTAATGTTTAGTGTTAGACGCTTAGAAATGATTTGATACCCTACTGTAGCAGCTGGGGCATTTTTATATGATTTATTGTGGAAATGAAGGTGGAAACTGATGCTACACTGTCTTAGATAGGTTGTGCGCAACCTTGAAGTCCAGTGTTGGATGACAGCGCTAAGCTCTAGTTCTTACATAAGATTTATGATCAACCGCTAACCGATGAAATGTTCATAAGATGATTCGAGAAGTGTATTCGCTGATGGTGAAGTGGACCGGAGAGGCCTTTCGAGCATAACTCGATTTCAATGCCCTGATTGAATGGAAATATATAGCTCCATCCGCAGACTAGGTTTTTTTTATCAAATTCGGTGAATAAATTGTCACCATAAGCACATTTTGTTGATTGGGTGAAGTTTAAAGGCCTCCAAATAATTCTGATCGATGTAAGTGAATTAGTAGGATTCGCAAATGTTTTCCAGCTAATGTTTATGAGTTGTACCAGGATATCGAGAAAAACTTCACTGCAGGCTTAAGTTTCTTCAATCCCCGTATTGATTGCAAAAATCAAGTTCAAGGTGGGATTGTTAAATGGAGTTTGGCTAACATGTATCTGCTTTTTGGATGCAATAACACATATGTAACCAGAGCCCACAAAGAGCTCAAACAAATAAAACGCAAATAATCAGTGGACCGAATACCGGAACATTATCAAGGAGGTGACCGTGACCATCCTTGGCTACCAGGCACCACCAAAAAGGAGTCCTCGGTATGATAATGAGTGTGTTCAATAGAAGAAGGTCACGTGCATCGTAAGCGAAAATAAAACTGCTGGATAAGCGTCGGCTTAGTTGTAGTATTACTTTTGAAGAGGGGTGTTTTTTTAGTGAGTAAAAATCTCACACTACCATAAGCACGCTCGGTCGGGCCATATGGTGTCTTTAGAAGATTTTTCACCTACTCTCGGCAAAAAAAAAAAAAAAAAATAGAAGAAGGTGGCAGAAGATGCACATAAGAAAGCGCTGCAGCACAAGACAAGAGCTGCGAGAAGGGAGTACAGGGTCAGAAGACGGGAAGAAAAGAAAATTCTGCGTAAAAAAGAGGGACTACGCAGCTTCCCAGCTCAAGGATATCGAAGAGCTTCGCGAGCGCAAGAACATCGAAAAGCCAAGCAGCTGGCAGCTGCACCAAGTCATCAGCTAAGTATGGTTGGAGGAAAGCATGCCCGACGACTGGAGTATCAGCTCTATATGCGATTCTATGTTTTGTAAGAACTATCGAGGCATATTCCTGCTAAATGTCACAAATAAGATCCTATCCAACGTAGTGTGTGAACATCTAAAACATTTTTGCAACATATTAATCGGCACCATTGTGACTTCTGGCCCGGCAGGTTAAGACATTAAAGCAAATCCTGTAAAAAACCATTGAATATTAAGGCGAAACCTTTTCATCGACTTTAAACCCACTTATGACAGCATTCTTGAACTCTATCAAGCGTTGGCCCAATTCAGGATGCCGTCAAAACTTATCCAGATGTGTCGTGTAACGCCGGAAAACACGCGATGCTCTATGCAACTTGCTCTATGCTCTATGCAACTGCCCAAAACTTAGCCAGTAGCGCAACAATCAAGTTCGTGATGAAGTGCTTACTTTACCTCCTAGTGGTGTTCCCCGGGAAACTATACGTATAAACCCTTATACGTGTAGGTTAAAATTGTAAGTGCGGGTTGTCTAGGGCCTTGATTCTAGACTAGGTAACGTGGGTCAGCAACCTGCGTTACTGAAACCAGCTCGCTACAGAAACCGACACTTTGCATCGGATAAGGAATGATCACATGTTGACGACTTTTGGCTATTGTACCCGGACAAAAATAGGTTTTCTGGAATGTAAAGACGCTCCTCGACTCGGGAAGCGAAAGTCCTTACAATGCCAGATTCCTCCAATTGGAAAAAATAGTTCATGCGATATAGACTGGATATTTTGGGGTTAAGTGAAGTAAGATGGTTAGAAGCGGGCGAGTACCAGTCTCCAACGCGTAATACTGTACTACTGTATTCTGAAAGCCCATCCGGAAGTCCGCGAGAATATGGAGTCAGACTACTGCTAACAACAACAGCACGCAAGGGCCTTATTTCATGGTGATAGGATTTTGACGGCCAGATTCCGGACTAGAGTACAACGCGTCACCATCATACAGTGTTACGCCCCAACGAATCGTTCGTCTTAGGACGAAAAGGAGGGCTTCTACAATCTTTTAATGCCGTCTTCAACATAACACCAGCCGTGTGATAGGTGACAACATGTTTGAGTACAAGACCTGCCACAAATTCAGCTGGATTTCCAACGGCAGACAAGCACCCTCCAACCAAATTGACCATTTTGCCATCAGCCGCCGCTTTAGAAGTAGTCTCCTGGACGTCCGAAACAGGCGAGGGGCAGATGTGGGGATAGTACGTGATCACCATCTTATGATAGCTACTCTCCAACTACGCACTGCTGCAGTTCGAAGATCCCACGACAACACAAGAATGCCCAGGTTCAACATCGATAGACTTAATGATCCCTCAGTGCACCAATAATTAAGGGAACACTTTTCGCAAGGTGTGGAAGCAATCAGCAGCTCTATGCCCGCAACCATCCAAGACCATTGGTGTGCTGTGAAAAATGTTTTTACATCTGGTGCTGAAAGAATTGTCGGTCGATCGCAGAGAAGACATAGGGCGTGGCTTTCCGAGGATACCTGGAGACGGATTGACGAACGAAAACAGCTGAAAGCTCGCGTTGCAGCTACTCCAGCAACAGGGAGAAGCGAGCTAGATTCCCTAAATCGCATGAAGATGAGAGAAGAGTTCAGCGTAGCGTGCGACGTGACAAGCGCAACTTCATCAACGCGCTGGCTACAGAAGCAGAAGAAGCTGCACGGAGATGCGACAGCAGGACCGTCTACAGAATCACCAAAGAGCTGACAGTTGGGCGCAGCTCCAGCCAACACCCAGTGAAAAACCTAGACGGTTCCTTGCTCATTTCAAATGAGGATCAGCTCAAGAGATGGGAAGAGCATTTTGCTACGGTTTTGACCTGCGTATTCGCTAGCGATATGCTTCCAAATCAGACTGAGATGCCCGAGGTGAGAGGTTCCCGAATACGCCCCACGACTCCCAGTAATGATGAGATCATTACCGCGATCAAGGCACTCAAAACCAACAAGGCGATAGCACTTGACGGTATTCCAGCAGAGCTCTTACGAGTAGCACCCACAACATCGGCTGAGCTTCTGCTTCCACTTATAGAGATAGCTTGGGAAGCTGAAAGTTTTCCTAACGAGCGGAAAAAGGGAATGATCGTCAAGCTTCCTAAGAAAGGAAATTTAATGGAGTGCGGAAACTGGAGGGGTATCTGTGTGCTGCCCGCTGTAGCTAAGATAATAGCTTAAATCATCCTGGAGCGAATCAAACAACATCTCGAAGACACACTCGATGCCGAACAAGCAGGTTTCCGCTCTGGATGCTACTGTGCTGACCACATCAACACCCTGCGGATTATCATCGAACAGTGTGTTGAATATCGATCGCCACTGCACCTGTTGTTCATCGATTTTGAGAAGGCGTTCGATAGAGTAAACAGGGAGTTTATATGGCGTGCCTTACGCAGGAGAGGGATTCCCGATAAACTAATTGCTATTATCAAAGCTACATATGAAGGCTCCAAATGGCACGTTCTGCACAGGGAAGGTTTTCTGATGAATTTAAGATCCAAAGTGGGGTAAGACAAGGCTGTATCCTTCCACCAATATTATTCCAATTGGTGATTAGCGATGTGCTTTATGCAGCTTTTTCGACGGGAAACGGAGGAATTTGATGGACTCTTACATCTCAACTGAAACATCTTGACTACGCTGACGATGTATGCTTACTCTCCCACAGAATTATGGACCTCCACCAAATGACAGCAGATGTGGAGAGGGAGGCAGGCGTCGTGGGGCAAAAAATGAATACGGCAAAAACTAAAATTATCAGCCTTGCAACAAACAAATATGCATTGCTAGATAACCGGTAGAGAGTAGAGTATTTCCAGTATCTTGAGAGTATTGTCTCGACCGATGGTGGAACCGAACTGGATATAGCCAACAGGATCGCCAAAGCAAAGTCCGCGTTCGGTATGTTGTCCAAAATATGGCGAAGCAATGCAGTCAGTTTGAGCACCAAGATAAGACTGTTCCGCTCCAACGTTGAATCCGTGCCGTTATATGGTTGCAGCACGTGGAGAGTGACCACTACTATCACCAGAAAGCTGCAAACGTTCGTTAATAGGTGCCTGCGCAATATCTAAAGGATTTTCTGGCCCAATCGTATCTCTAACGAACACCTTTACGAGAAAACGGGTCAGGAACCAATAGGCACAACCATCCAACGGCGGAAGTAGCAGTGGATTGGTCACCCGTTCCGTAAGGGTTACAGTTCCATAGCGAACCATGCTATGCAATGGAATCCTTTAACTCAGGATGGCAGAAGACCTGGCAGTCTGAGGAGAACATGGCATAGAACAGTCGAGAAGGAGGCACGGCAGTTAGGGAAAAGTTGGGGAGAACTCAGACACATTGCCAGAAACCGTATACTATGACGCGTGGGCGTAGTAGAGGCCCTAGGACCCACAAGGGGATACAGGACATAAGTGTATGCGAGGAGGGCAAATGGGGGAGAAGATACAACCGCGAACTCTATGAGTTGTACTAGGATGTGGATGTAGTCCAAAAATTCAAGACACGTCGACTACATTGGTTCGGCCACATCGAGCGAAGGAACAACAACGCTCCAGCGAAGAGAATCTTTGAATCTTAACCCCCAGGTTCGAGATGGGCGAAAGAAAAGGCCAAGCTGTCGCGGTTACCAGAAAACTTGGTCTTCACAGCTGGAAGCAGCATGTGGGAGATAGTATCAACAAATTGATGGGTGTCACCGTTGGGAAGGAATAATTTTAAGTGAAGAAATTGGTAGAATAGGTTTAAATAGCTTTAAGCTATCAGGAGAACATTTGATTGCACGCCCATTAATTCAAAGGTTCCTTGTTTAAATGTATACATATGGAATGGGAAGTGAATGCTTTGAATAAATATTGCTGATTTAGAGCGGGAACCTGATGTGAATTTAGCGGAGGCTAATCCATCCCTGGTGAAGATTGTATTTATTGTTTTATTTTTGTGAATCACTGCCGCATTCCACAAGAAGGTGTTATACTGTTTCTTCGAATCCCTTGTAGGATCTGCAGCGTACATTCTACTCTATAACCAGTCTTCTGGGGCACCCCTGAGTTTGTAGTGACCTATTGGGATGCGGGATCAATTCTTGCTAATGCATAGGCAGGTTCTGCTTTATTTCCCGTTGTAGTTCCTCGGAAATTTGTTGGCTTGTCCCAACTAATTAATTTAATTATTAAGTTCCTCCCGGGACTACACATACCTACTTCAGTTCCGGTGGATACTTTGGATCTGTGCCCGTGTACCATGTGACTGCATGTTATTTAAAATGGTACTTGTCGGATTAACTGGGTCAAATTTATTTTCAAGGCAATTCAGAAGTGACAGCGATTGGATAGGGTTTCTCGCCCTTTCCTTGCAAACATTTTCCTTTACCGATGCCATTTTCGATTATTCTTAGTATGGTCTTCCTAGAGATATTTTCTAGCACCATGTTTATAGGTAGGGAAGAGAGTCCTGCGGTCAACTATAGTGCTGCTTGATATATTCGCTTTGTTCTGCTGGTTGTCACCACTGTGGGGTATGTAATGATAGGTCTGACTATAATCGTGTACATCCACCCCAATGAAGCTGGGTTGTAACCTCAGAGACACATAAGTGCTCGAGTGGCGTTAGCTACTAGATCTTTCAGTAAGTTTACTAGATATTTGGCCATAGTTTGTGATCGTCTCTAATTCCTTCCACTAATATTAGTTGCATTTTCGTGGAGAAAGGTACTACAGTGGTTTACTCTAGGCCATACCACTAAACACCATTTCTGTGTGACTTTTAAACCTCTTTCATTAATTTTGCAGAGTATATCTTGAAGTTTCCCTCGTGCACAATGAATGTGACTTCGGCATATCACTGGCAGTTTATACCGACATCTGTTCGATTTTGCAGTAGATCATATACTACTGGCATCCGCATTAGTGGTGAGAATACTCCTCGTTTTTCATTTATGTCCTGTATCCCCTTCTATGTCCTAAGGCCTCTCCACAACTTCTCCCCAAGTGCCGTGCCTCCT
The DNA here is from genome assembly GCA_945910035.1 of Brachypalpus laphriformis. Lineage (NCBI taxonomy): Eukaryota > Metazoa > Arthropoda > Insecta > Diptera > Syrphidae > Brachypalpus > Brachypalpus laphriformis. Next base: position 47,246,904 of record OX246756.1, read on the forward strand.
CTCGATTCTTCTGCGCCATGTTATACTCAGACCGCCATATATTCATGGTTAGCTATGGCACTGTCACCTCTTCGGAACGTCAATAATCCCTATCCGTCGTTGGATGGTTGTACCTGTTGGGTCCTGACCCATTCTTAGGTAGGGATGTTCCTTCGAAATACGATTGGGCTAGAAAATGCTAAAGATATTGCGCAGACAACTATTAAAGTACGTTAGCAGCTTTCTGGTGATAGTCACTCTGCACGATGCTGCAGTCCCAATTTAACCTTGAAGCGGAACAGTCTTAGCTTTGTGTTCAATCACTCTATCACAAAGAATTCACTTTAGCGGCCTTTCTAGACGTGGAGGGAGCCTTTAACAATGTGAAAACCGAATCAATAAGATTATCACTGGACCGACTCAGAGTAGATTCCACACTTTCCGACTGGATTGAATGTACATATATCCTCAAGACAAGACACATCAACTCAGAGCTGGGTGACAGCCAAGTAAATGTACTGGCCTCTAGGGGAACCTCGCAAGGAGGGGTCCTATCTCCTCTACTATGGACTCTAGTCGCAAATGAGAACCTTTTAAAATTAGGATGCAGCGGAGTAAAAGTTGTTGCTTATGCAGACCACATCGTCCTACTTATATCCAGCAAATTTCTCGACACTATCACCGAACTTCTGCAATCGGCCCTGAATACCCTCCATAATTGGGCGAGAAGTTGTAGACTGAACGTTAATCCAGCGAAAACAGAAGTGGTCCTCTTCACAAACAAAAGAATAATCCCAGCTTTCGGACCCCTACGACTCGTTGACACTCCACTCCAAGTCTCGGACAAAGCACAGTATCTTGGATGCATACTTGACCGCAAACTGAGCTGGAGAGATAACACAAATGAAAGAATAAAGAAAGCGTACATTGCGTTCTATGCTTGCAGCAGAATTTTTGATAAAAAATGGGGAGTCAAACCTGCCATCATCCATTGGATGAACACAGCCATAGTCAGACCCATTTTTACATATGGGTGCAATGTCTGGTGGCCAATGGAAGAGAAAAACACGCATCTCAAAGAGTTGACTAAAATCCAGAGATCTGCTTGCATAGCAACCACAAGCACCATTAGAACTACCCCGACCGCAGCACTTGAAACAATTCTCGCACTGATGCCACTAGGCTTATTTGTTAAGAAATAAGCCGCGATGAGCGCCCTGCACCTAAAAGAATCCAACCTATGGAGAAAGGGCCACACGGGCCACCGTAGCATCTCAAGATGGGCTCACCTAGACACGACCACAGACTATTTCCGCCATCCCCCGACTTCAGCCTAAACGTCAAAATTGTCAACCCATCAAGGGAATACTGGAAAGAAGGTGGGGCCATTAATCCGCATAGTATTTCAGTCTTCACTGACGGGTCCAAAACAAACGAAGGAGTGGGTTCGGGTATCTACTCAGCGGAACCTGATATTGCAATATCACTAAGGCTTCCAAACCACAGTAGTGTGTTCCAGGCAGAAGTCCTAGCGATAGCAGAGGCGGCACGAGAATTATCCACGAAACTTGTTACTAGGAATGAGATTAATATCTACATAGATAGTCAAACTGCTATGAAGGCCATCCCATCCGCGGTTATAAAATCAAAGCTAGTAAAACGATGCCGCGTGGAGCTTAACATGCTTACCCAAAGCCACCATGTAACACTTTGGTGGGTCCCAGGACACAAAGGAATTCCAGGGAACGAGCTGGCGGATGAATTGGCAAGAAAGGAATCAGAACAAGACCTGTCAATGGTCCATAGCTCAGTATTACCTCCGCTAATACCTGTTAAATCTAATATAGCACTTGACTTCAAACGACAGCAGAAGAAAAATGGAGAGCGCTCCTTTCATACCGTGTCTCCAGAAGCATCTTTACAAAATATGACAAGATGAAAACCAAGCTCATCCTTACTCAAAATAGACAAAACTTTGCGCTTCTCGTAAGTATCATTACCGGCCACAGCCTATTGGCGGCCCACCGGAAGAGAATGCGGCTAAGTACAGATGAACTCTGCAGAGGATGCGGCAATACAGACATAGAGGAGGATACGGAACACTTCCTCTGCAACGGCCCTAGTCTCTGTAGTAACATAAAGATGGCCCTTGGAGAGGGGCCACCAACCACCAACTACCATCATGAAATTTATAACTTCTTCAGGTTGGTTCAGAGGAGGCCGTTCCATTAGCACAGAACTATAGCTATTTTGTTTTGTTTTTCTTCTCTTTTCAGTTCTTCAGCCAGGAAACTCCACGTCAGGGGAGCGCGATGGATCCGTTTGAGATTCGAGTACAGGCTGCACTCATTCGTTGCAGCTAACCTCTTTAACCTAACCTAACCTAGCTTTGTGTTAGGTGGGCGAACCCCACAGGCCGATCAGTAGAAATGCGGCGAAGTGGGAGGGTTGTGATTCCTTATTTTCGGATCATAACCTCGCTGATAAAAGGAAGAAGAAGAACCTAGCTTTGTGTTCAAACTGATTGCGTTGCTTCGCCATATTTTGGACAACATCCCGAACGCGGACTTTGCTTTGGCGATCCTGTTGGCTATACCCAGTTCGGTTCCAATATCGGTCGAGACAATACTCCCAATATACTCCTAAATCACACAAACGCAATGACACAGACACTTGCCGATATTTTCTGACTTCAAGCAAGCCGAACCCCACAGACGAATGAGTACAAATTCAGTGAAGTAGGAGGGTTGTAAATCCTTGTTTTCAAATCATAATCTCCCTAAAATAAGAAGAAGAAGATCAAATCCAATGTATGGTTTGTAAGTTCAACACAGTAAGGACCTAAATTAGCAATAGAACAAATTTAAACAATGGGCAAGGGACATCTTTTTCACTCCCTTATGGGTATCGCAATGGGTCTGCAATGACCTGAGTGGGGCGTCGTGTATCAATTCCCCTTCGTAATAATTGAAAATTCACTATAAGGCTAACTTCAACCGACACCATGCTACGTCCCTAGAGAAGATTATGACGGCCTTTCACGATATTTTCTAGAGAGGTAAGAGATTGCCACATGTATTTCACGATTCCCGCAAATACGTATCCATAACGAGAACTGTCACTCTCTGGATTAACCAGTTTTAATTATTGAAATCGATGAATATTATGAAATTTGTAAATGTCTATTAAATAAAAAAAAAAAAAAAAACAACTAGTAATAGTAGTAGTAGTAAATTGTTCTGTTTATTTTCATCAAAAAGAATTTACAAAACATTACAACTTGACAAAATAATGTCGTCTGTTGGAAAGAGTGAGGAATTATCAATTTGCATAATATATAATAAAATACTGACAATTACATAATATTATATTTATTTATGAGTTATATCATTGTATATACAACTAAATAACTTAGTTGTATATACAATGGTTATACTCATCTACTAGGTTCTTTCGATAGAAAACAACACCCATAATGTACTTATGCAGTATCATCCAGCGCCTTCAATTTCTCCATTAAGTATATTGATGATCTCGTCCTCATCCAGCAACACCTTACCGAAAACTCTTTGTCGAAAGGGCTTGAGAATTGGGCATTTTCCAACGAAGTGAAGCACATTCTCTTCCTCATGTAATTACATAAAGTGCAGTTTCCACTTTCTCCTTCCCGAAATTTGTTTGCATTTAGCCCTAATAAACCAGCACGGGCTTTAAAGATCCACATTATCATTTGTATGCCACATGAGTCTTCAAAGTATGTGTGACCTATTGAGTGATTCAGTTTCATATAACTTCCATGTGAACTCATTTGTGCCCCCCTTAAATTTGTTTGGATCTGTTTCTTTCTTAGAGTCTCTAAAATTTTTCCGATATTGGTTTTCCACGAGTTTTCGTGAAATTGCAAATCCGTCCAACTTATTCCATCACAATCTCCCACGTTTTTCCATTCTCTAAACCAGTATATATTTTTCTGTACTATCTGCTTTGAGAGTATGTGTGGCAACCGAGTGACTTCGTATTTAAAAAGTGATTTTTGAATATATTCCATGTGGAGTCTGAGTGTGTACAAATGTAAATCAGGGAGCCCTGTTTCTAGGCTTAGTATATAATTTGGGGTGAAATCGGGTAGACCAAATATCCTTTTAATAAAATATCGCTGAATTTCATCAACTGCGTCGAAATTTGAAAAGCCCCAAACTTGAGACGCATAACAAAATATCGCTCTCGACACAGCGTTGAATAGTAGCTGAATAGTGAAAAAAAAACAACTGTGTAGCAATTCATCAGACACTCTTTCAATATTTTCGATATTCTTACTTTCTGAACGACCTCTAACTATTACCATATTGCTGCTAAAAAATTGAACACTTAATCGGTGCATTACAAGAAAATACTTAAGCCCTTGCCGAGCAAGTGTCGCTTGAAGTCAAGCCCATGTTACGTAGCTAGAGGCAGCTCTCAATGCACTGATTTGATTTAAGCTAATGAAATTCTGCACGAGGCACCTCATCCAGTGGCGTAGATACACAAGTTGTCCTTGGTATCATTAGGTGGCTCTACCTCAGCTTGTTTGAGTTTCTAAGAAGTATGTTAAAAAGCTACATCAAACAATAAGAAGTTTCTATTTGATAACCAGTGCAAACCTGTTTCATTGTTCAGTTGTTCGGATCTAATTTCCTAAATGAAACCAGAAACCAGCTTCCGGCAAAATTGAGCTAATGGCAGTCTGGCTGCGTGATAACAATCTTTTGTTAAACTCGCTCGTTGTGACATTGTTATACCCTTCAATGTCGAGCATTGTCCAAGTTTTTTTCAAAAAGTCAGAAATTCTACATGTAACTTCTTGTACGTGGCGTGACTTTTATTTACCATCACACCAAGTCATCAAAATTCTATGAATACAATTCGCGGATAATCAGTAGCCCAATCCACTTTCAAAGTCATGTAATCCTAGCCCACAAGGACTTCTATTTTTGTTCTAAAAATATGTTAATATTTTTAGATCCACCTTTTACGTTATATAATCTCAATAAGCGGATACGGATAAACTAAAACTGCGTAACACTACCGAACACAATTCGCGCCTTTTTGTCACTCAATCGCTGAAATATGCCCACAATAGGCCAGTTTACAAACACAGCCGATTCCCACCAGTGGATTTCACCTTGATATTGAAATTATCCACTACCCTCGCACCCTGCTATATCCATTAGGGAATCAACACCAAAACAAATCCCAACCCTCAATTGAAAAGAAAACCGCCCCAATGAAAACGCTCCCAAGGACACGGGGTAAATTAAATTGAGTGTTAGATTCCTTGATTCCTATAACCATGGATGATGCACAAAACAGGAGCAGAGTAATGGAGACGGTCTTTCTTGACTGTAACAATAAATGGCCCACACCGGCCCGGTGATTAATTGTTTGAAAACAAAAGACAGGAAATGCGAGCATTAGGCAAGGAACTCCTAACACAGTTTGGATTCTATACGGCCATTTGTTTTTATTTCGAATTGAATAGGCGGGCTATGGCGCATTTAAACTTGTAAACAAGCTGGACGGACACCTTCAACCAGAGTAGATTGATGCCTACACGGAAGTTGGACATGAAATTGAAAACAAAACGCGGCAAAGTGGGAGAAGGAAAGTGCTTCTAGGAATGTATTTTCGAAATTTGGTAAACAGGGGCAAATCGATGAAAAATTTAACCCACAAGTTGTGGAGGTGTTCACGTGAATTTGATTCTGGTAAAATTAAAGCAATATTTTTGTTTTTATTGGAAGGAATATACTCGTGAAGTAGGTTAGGTTTCATAGCACTGTCGGTACTGTAGTTTGGACATATGTACATGAGTTTAAGCATTGACCGACTTTCTTTTCCCTCTAGTTTCATAATTAATATAGCCAAGTTCCAGCCGCTAATGGGTCCCAAAAGAATTAAAAACTGGCAGCTTTAAACAGTTAGAGATTAATTCACAGAATGCCTGCAGATGTTGCAGTACTATCCAGGTATCTCAAGACTCCGATGGAACCTTCTAGGAAAACTCTTCTTCAACGCTCTGATTGAGCTATTTGGTATATAAGTTTCATTGATCGTGCTAACTACGTAAAATAATTAAACATGAGTGCCCTAAGAAGTATCCCGTTCTCTGTTTATTCCCTTTCCTAACAGATCGGGTGCCACCGCCAAATCGCAAAAACTGGAAAGGTCCTACCGTAATTTAACAATTGATATGAGTTGTTGATGTGCAGTTACTTACAGAAAATGTCAGAGCTAATCATCCCTATGTTCGCAGTATACAGCTTGATCTCCTGTTCATGCGCCCCAGGAATAAGAATGCACTACAGTGAAAAGCCGATTAACCGGTATGATCGGGACCGAGCTCATCACGGAAAATCGAAAAACCCGGATAAACGAATTTCTTTCTACAAAACAAAAAAATTAATAAAAGTCAACAAAAACGTATTTATTATGTCAATAGAACAAAAACAATACATATACACACACTTACATTTTCAATAGCCCGCTAATCCTTCATGAGGGTCGCGGGGGTAGGATGCTCAGGTGGACTCTCCATCCTTCTCGATCCTCTGCCATTGACTCCAACTCATCAGGAGGAGTCCCTAGACGGATCCAGGAGACATGTCGGACTTGATAGCGGCAACCATGGCACGTCTTGGAAGCCGGTCTGGGGGCATACGCACTACGTGACCAAACCATCGAAGCATAGATCGTTTCCGTTCGGAGAATTAGCTACTCAACATTGAACGAGTTATTCCAGCAACACCGCAAAGGAACCTCATTTCGGCAGCTTGTATCCGCGATCTTATTCTTTCGGTCACTACTCAAATTTCATGACCATAGGTGAGAGTTGGAGCATACACCGAGTTAAAAACCGATAGCTTAGCTTCAACACTAAGTTCGGTCTTCCTTATAACAGATTGGCCAAGCTCTCTCAAAATTGATCCAGCTTGACCAATTCTACAGGATAACTCATCATTGCTCCTCCCATCACTCGTGAATAAGACCCCGAGGTACTTAAACTTATCCACCTGCTTCAGTGGGACTCCACTAACATGCAGAATGCACTGAATGGGTTTTTTGGAAACGACCATTACTTCCGATTTGTTCACGTTGATCTTCATTCCAGCATCATCACAAACTACAAACCTTTCGAGTGCACGCTGAAGTTCGGTTTGCGAGGATCCAAGTATGGCCAAATCATCCGCAAAGAGCAGATGACTAATCCTTAAGTCTCCCACTTTGAAGCATTCCCCGCCACGGCTGCGGTGCAACATCCAATCCATATATACAATAAAGAGGAGAGGTGACAAAATGCACCCTTGGCGGAGGCCAACGCCCACAGTGAAAGGTATTTATTTAACACCGTTTATCTGAACACAGCTTCTACAGTTTGTATATAAAGACCGAATCGCCCTTAACAGCGACCCATCAATCCTATACTCCTGCAGAACACTCCAGAGTTTGCCTTGACGAGTCCTATCATATGCTTTTTCCAAATCCACAAAACAAGTGTAGACAGGTTTAGCAAACTTTCAAGCCTTCTCAAGAACCATTCTGGGAGTGAATAACTGGTCGCTTCTGCTTCTACCGGGACGAAAACCGCACTGCTCATCCCCCAAACTGTCCTCAATCACAGCTCTGGAACGCGTTTCTAGCACCTTAGCGAAGACTTTTTCAGGGAGACTTAAAAGAGATATAACCCGTGTAGTTGGCGCGACCTTTTCTGTCCCCTTTTTTAAAAAGAGGAACAATCACCCCGATTTGCCTATCACAAGGTGTTTCACCACATTCCCAGACCACTTTAATGACACGCGAGAGCCATTGCACTCCCTCTTTAGCTAAAGACTTGAGCATTTCTGGCTGGATTTAATCCACACCAGCGGATTTGCCAAATTTTAGCGCTTTGATCGCCAAAGTTACTTCCTCTACCGTAGGACTACTTTCCGCCCTAATCTCGACCATAGCTCTGTCATCTTCGGTGCTTTGTTCAGGATTGAGCAATTCTGAAAAGTGCTCGCTCCATCTGCGTAAAATGTCCTCCTCATTGGAAAGAACTCTACCGTCATTGGTTTTGACTCCTTCAACGATATTCAACTTTTTTCCTCTGAGTCGGCGGACGGTTTGCCAGAACATCTTATTTGCAGATCTGTGATTACATTCCGATTTCTCGCCAAACTCCTTCCAAGACTGTTCTTTCGCTGTTTTCACAGCTAATTTGCAAGTTCTTCGCGCCTCAGTGTACCGATTTTGAGAATCGGAGTTCCCCAAGTGAATCCACACGTTAAAGGCTTTCTTTTTCTCTCTGATGGCTTCTTGAACTCAAGGCGTTTTAAACCAGGCGCCACACCAAGCCGCTTCACTCCACAAACATTTCCCGCAGAGGCAATAACCGCTGTTGAAAACAGTTGCCATTCTTCGTCTACATTTGATGGAACTGTTGGAATTCGTTCAAACCTGTCAGATATTTGCCACGCAAATATGTTTCATATCTCATCGCCCTGTAGCCTCTCCCATCGCATGCGTATAATCATTCTGGGTTTACGCTTTAGTAGAGGAGGCACTCTCTTGCTGAGATACAATTTGCACAGCAGTAAATGATGATCAGTTGACAGTTCGAACATCACAAACCATTCTCTTCAGTACACGATGGTACCACAAAGAAATCGATCAGCGACTTCTGCTAAAGACTCTGACGGTACCACGTGTTTGTAAATACTTTGTGTGGAAAGATGGTTTTCATGATGGATAAGCCATTTTTACAACAAAAATCCAACAATCTCTTTCCATTCGCGTTTTGATCAGAATCACCGTTCATCCCAATCACACTCCCCCATGTCATAACTTCTACACCCACGTGAGCATTGAAGTCACCCATCAGGTCAAAAGAACCCATATGCGCAACCTTTTCAAGGGCAGCATAAACTTCATCTAACGAAGCTGTGTACTCTGACTGAAGGTTCGGTGCATACAACTCTACCAATGCCAGAGTTGATGCTTGAGCTTGAAAGCTTGAGCTTTAAGACCGCAACTCTCCCTCCTTATGGTATCCACTCCAATACTTTGTCTGTCAACCGGGGACTTGTGAGTATCTCCACTCCGGTCCGAGCAGACATTGAGGGTGCGACTCCTGACAGGAAGAGCTTCCACCCATCCGAAAGGTCTACAGTTTTAGATCCTCTCTGCTTTGTTGAAGAGACGCCAACTATATCTGGTCGACTTTTAACAGCCTCCCCAACAAGCTCAAGGTCCTTCCCTGTGAGCGATGAGACATTCCATGTGCCTATCCTAAGTCGATGTCGTTGTCGAAATTCAGAGAGTCTATCTGTGCCCCTATCGGTGCACTGCACAGCGTGCTCACCCCTTGGCCCCTGTAATAGTTCGCAAGACTATTGACTGGAAGCTCGTAGCCATTTCGGGTTTGATCCGGTCGGCTACCGAGCGGGACAGGCCGACCACCAGACGCTTGCACACCCTTCAGGCCAGGCTCCAAAGGGTGTCCTGGTTTACCAGGTTTGGCAATATCCGAGGCCCGTTTTCGTCGTCTTGTCATCATGGGGTGTGCGCTTTGTTAGCCGTGACTGAATTGTATGGATGTGAAATAACTATTTAAGTTACCCCATCTGCAGAAAAATAGTTTGGGTTACCCAAGCCCTCTTGTTGGCCTTATATATGACAGGAAGCTCTATCACATTTTTGAGTGCTCTTGGGCGAAGAGTTTCACCAATTACCATTAAGTTGCATTTGTGAGTCCCTGTAGCATTGGAGCAAACTAGCACAGTGAATCGTTCCTTGGAATCTTTATAGCCCTCAACATGTTCTTCTTTACATACCAAAGTATTTCGTGGTAAGCACCCCAAAAAATGCCTGCCTCGCCCGCATTGTATATTTGTTTCACTTGAAAAAAATTTAGTTTTTTATGAATTCACCTAGTTCTTCAACAAAAAAAGTAGCAGATTCATAATCAGCTGATTCTTTTTCACCTGAACTTTTGAAACAAAGAATTCCATGACGGGTTTTAAAATTTCAGAGTCCTGACCCAACTTGAAGTGAAAATATTTTGCCTTTCCACAATCATTTCGCCAGAAAGTTGCTGACGTACCCATTCATATGTGGCACTATCCACTTTTGGGCTCTCAGCTTTCTTAAATGTTTTACGTTTCTGTAAACCATTGATGGAATCACTTTTGGCAAGAAATTTGAGAATACTTACCTACTTAGGTGACGCTACGGTTCGGGGTGAACCTGGGCCTCAACCAGTGAGCCTCTCCATTAAGCTCGGTCTTTAGCTAATTGCCTCCAGTTGCGCACTCCAAGTTGGTCGACGTCCCCTTGAACTTGTGCGCGCCACCTACGGCGAGGAGGTCCTCTACTGCGTCGCCCCTCCGGGTTAGATTCGAATAGGGGGCCGGAGCGTTGGTATCCATTCGCTCTACATGTCCTAGCCATCTCAGACGTCCAATACGCAGTTTTTTGACTAGGTCGATGTCGAACAAATTTGAGAAACCTATTTTTATTTTAAAGGAAGTCATATACAGTTTGATTTCATATTTTTTAGCCGAATTTTTCAGAGAAATATATCCTTTATCACTTAGCGCTACATCCAAATAGACAATTAAGCCTTCCCTTCAGCTTATTTTTTATATGAAATTAACAACATGCTTCGCTTGCATTCCTCAATTTAAAAAAAAAAACGTCCAAAAGCATTTGACACATAAGCAGATGTAATCGTCCTATAATCAAACGTGATGCCTTACAATGATTCGATAAGTCCGGTAAACATAAACTGATCAGTGTTAACAGCGTTGCCTACTTGCCTCTTTTATTCATGGAGCCAAGTAACCATTTGAATGCATAACAAAACTACATGAAAATTACATTCAATATAAAAGCCGATCTTCTTAGGTTTGCATCAACATGTCTACCAAAATTAGTGTCTTTACCAAATCTAAGTGGAAAACCATGTCATTAAACCTGGGAAGAAACACAATACCCATCGGCAAGCATTCCACGGAACCAACTACTCCTCTATTCCCTATCACTAATGGCCCTTTATTTCAGTCCTTCATTATCTCTGTCCGCAGTTCTTTGCAATCGAAAACGAGTTTTCTTGCACGGAGAAGATGAGCCTTTGTATGAATTTCATCCACAACAGAAATCCCTTTTATTGTCAGTATATAAGGAAACACAGTTGCCTTCAGGATCATAGTTCAGTTTATCTTCTGGGACAAGACGCATCACAATTTAACCCTTCAAAATGTTCAAAGTTGTAAGTTCCTCCTCTGTAGTTGTATCTGCATCTGCAAACTCGAAAAATAAAACTAAATATATTTGCAGTACGTCCTCGCCTGCCTCTTGGCCATTGCTGCTGCTAATCCACTTCTCTACTCACCAACATACTACACCGCAGTGGCTCCACAGGTACCCATTGCCCTTCCCCTGGCCTACGCGAAGATCAGTGTACCAGGCGGTTCGGAGACCTACAACAGTGTGGCAACACCAAACTCATTCCAGCAGCAATATAGATCCGATTACAAACCATTGACCTATTCCGGCGGCTTGATTTACTAAGCCAACCACCGCACCCTGGATACGCGATGCAGTGCATGTCATATGACACCCCTGCAGCACAGTATTGTAGAATAAAATTGAAATTGATTTGATGGGTTACATAAGCTCGTTTTATTTGGTTTACATATTTTTTAATTGACGGTGTATAGTTTCATAATAAGTACGGGATTAAAAATCACCTGCCAGTTGAAGAGGCTTTTGGTGAAGGGTGTCACTCAGTCTCTAGTGGTGTCTGACCTCTTTCAAGGCCGGTGCGTTGCCGCTTACTTTTGTGCACTACCAATGCCCTTTCTATCTGACTATAAAATGCGACACGAAGTTTGAGTTTAACATCAGACACTTGTCAGCATTCAACAAGAGTTTTCACTAGCCCTTAAAGCGAAACCACCTCAATCATCATGTTCAAATACGTAAGAGGATTTCGGGGTTCACAGCTCCTTTTACGTTAATCCAAACTTTTCCATTTAGTTGGTCTTCTTCTGCGTGATTGCCGCCGCTTGTGCTAAGCCAGGACTACTTGCTCCATCATTGCGCATTGCTGCCACTCCAACTATCGTGTCAGCACCTACTGTTGGTATTGTGAGGACTGCCCCAATTGCTTTGGGCGTTCCATTGACTCTTAGCGGTGGATTGGTGTCCAATGGTTTGACCTCCGGTGGACTGTTGAATGGAGGATTAGTTTCTGGACGACTGCTATCTGGAGGATTGGTATCTGGTGGACTAGTATCCGGTGGGCTAGTATCAACTAAACTGATTCACTAAGCATCGTCATAACTTACATTTTTGTTCCTACGGATAAGTCCTTTTGAAACCGGAGTCGAATAAATTTGCTTAAGCTGATTTGTTGGTTTAATTTGCTATTTTGTTTTCTCGAAGTTCTTAAAATCCATCAAATTGTGGTCATGATATCTTATTAGACAGGCAGCATATACAGTTTAATAACAAACTCGAGTTGATCTCTTAATTTAAGAGGAGAATTGGCAAACGATAGAGGAATAGCGTGTGAGCTTTCGAAGTATAAGCTGATGATGAGTTTTTATCCATTATAGTTGCCATTATGATCGAACAACGATTTCTCGAAATAGGATGGATAGTAGCGATTGACGAACGAAAATAGAAAGTCTGAAGATTGAACTAATCCTGCTCCTCTTCAGCTTCTGAAAATTTCGTTGCAAAGACGCTTAGGAAGGATTTGGTGTTAAGAGTAAGATTATTGATTAGACGACAATAAAAATACAAAAAAAAATTAAAATATTGATATGGAATGGAAAGTAAAACCATTTGTTCTTAAAGCGGACATTACAGTAGATTTTGAGATAGTGTACACATGACATAATATACAGGGATGATAAAATTATTAAAATTTATTTATTTATTTCTTTTATTTATATTTTCCCAAGGGTAGGTGAAATTCTTCAACAAGACACTATGAGGATCGACAGAGCGTGCTCATAGTAGTGTGGGATTCTTACCCACTAAAAAACCTCCCTTCAAAACAGAATGGTTTTTTTTTTTTTATTTATACTACAACTAAGTATTCGACTTATCAAGTAGTTTCCATTTCACGAAATAAGGACGTTTTGCAGGTACCTTCCCATTAGAAGTTCCTGCTAGCTCCGCTGTTTAGACGCGGTTACTTAACGCGCTAAGTCTAAAGGTTTGGTTCTTTGTAGACGGCGAAGTAAATTTCTTTCATCCAAAACTTGGAGGACTGTTATATTAGCGTGACTTTCTAGTCGACTTTTATGCTTTCTCGCGTAGTTTTTGATTTCGTCTTCGATTGTTTTAATGCCAAGATCTCTGTGGATATTGCTGTTTCTGATATACCATGGTGCATTAACAATACCTCTTAGTACTTTGTTTTCAAAAGTTTGTAAAATTTGAATATTACTTATTCTGGTACAACCCCGAAGTTGTATACCATATGTCCAAACAGACTTTAGCACTTGCTTATATAAAAGCAGTTTGTTCTCTTATATTAATCTTGGAATATTTTCCAAGTAACCAATACATTTCTCTATATTTATTATCTAGTTCTTTGCGTTTTTTCTTTACGTGCGTTTTCCATTTCAGCTTTGTATCAAGTGTCATTCCAAGATACTTAGCCTCGTTTGCAAACGGGATTCGAACCGAGTTTGAAAAGATCGGCCAATTATTGGTTTTCTTATAAGTAAAATTTACATGAACAGATTTGGTCTCGTTGAGTGCGATTCGCCAAACCTTTGTCCATTCATTTACTCTATCCAAAGCTTCTTGCAGTTTTTCTGTAGTATCTTCGACCGTTTTACCTACTGCCAAGATAGCAGTGTCGTCGGCAAATGTAGCTAGTTCAGTGTCTTCTACTTGCGGTATATCACGGGTGTATAATAGATACAAGACTGGACCAAGAACGCTCCTTGCGGCACCGCAGCCATTATTTCCTTGAAATCCGAATATTCATTTCCACATTTAACGCGGAATAGCCTATTCGTAAGGTAGTTCTTCAAAATATTATATAGGTGCTCTGGCAGAGCTTGTCGTAATTTAAACTTTAAGCCTTCGTACCAGACCTTGTCAACGGCTTGAGAGACGTCACGGAATACGCTTGAACAAATCTTTTTTTCTTCAAGAGATTCTTCGATTACATGTGTTATTCTATGCTCTTGTTCAACTGTAGAATGCTTACTTCTGAATCCGAATTGGTGATCCGGAATGAGATGCCTTTCTTCTATAACCGGCTGTATTCGCCTATTCAATATTCTCTGGAACACTTTGGATATAATTGGAAGAAGCGAATTCGGTCTATAAGGCGTTTTTTCATTCGGCGGTTTTCCGGGCTTAAGGATCATTATAACTTCGGTGACTTTCCATTGACTGGGAACATATTCTAGTCTAAGCGCGGCGTTTATAATGAACAGAAGCTTAATTAGAGCTTTTCTTGGTAGTGCTTTAAGAACCTCTCCCGTGATTACGTCGTATCCAGGAGCCTTCTTAGGTTTAAGTTTCTTTATTTCTTCCTTAAGTTCGGTTATTGTTTCATTTCTTATTACCCTATTGTTTATATACGACGTATTTATATTTTGGATAAGAGCTCGCCCATCAAACGGTTTAAAGATTTCTTCTAGGTGGGCAGCAAAAACTTGCGCTTTCTCTTTATAATGCCTGACCCATTCGTCTTGATTTTTCTTAATTGGTGCGGCTTCAATTTGAGGTTTTTTAATACCTTTTATAGCCTTCTAAAGTGAGTAATTAGAATCTTTTTCTGCCGTTAAACTTTCTAAGTAAGTTTGCATTTCATTGTTCTCTTTAATAGATCTTTTTAGAGAGTTGCACAAACGGTTAAGATGTGCTTTATGTTACGGAGCCCGAGTTTGTTGCCATTTGGTGCGCGCTTTTCTCTTCTCCTTAACCAACTCTCTTATTTCCTGCGGATAAGTTGGAATGTAACTGGTCGGCGTTTTCTTGGGAGTATTCTTCCACGCGGCATTCTGTAGGATTTCGACGAAGCGATCAACTTCAGCTTCAAGTTCATATGGCATCTTAAGTGATACGCTCCGCTCAATATTTGCTTCAATATCTTTTTTGAAGCTATCCCAATTAGTTTTCGCGCTGGTTAATCTGACCGGTCCTGCTTTTTTAATCAGAGCTCATAATGATTGGAGAATGATCAGAGGACAGATCAAAGCTTTCTTCAACTTTTATACAGTTGCCAGATATTCCTTTAACAACAAAGAAATCGATCAGATCTGGTATCTTATTTCTATCAGTCGGCCAATATGTTGGTTTACCCGTCGAGTGAAAATCACAACTGTATTGCATGCCCGCATTATAAAGCTTTCTACCTTTCTGAGAGGCGTACCTTGAACCTCAGAAGGGGTGTTTCGCGTTCAAGTCGCCACCAATAATAAAATTTGGTTTAAGGAAGTCGAATATGTTTGTGAAATCACTTTCTTCAAGTTTACATCGCAGTGGACAATAAATAGACGAAATGTTGAAAGCAAAATGTCTATTTCTAACGCGTACCGTGCTTACTTGCATTGCTTCTAATTCAATCTTTACTTCCGCTGAGGTTCGATACGTTCTTTTATAAACAAGGATGATCCGCCTCTGGCTCTTTCCGATGGGTGGAATGCGTGATACACGCTATATCCCCTTATCTTAACATTCGATTGCTTTGTCAGATAAGTTTCACAGACCAAGCATATATGAATGTCTTTTTCTCGTATAAAGATTTCTAACTCGTCGAGTCTTCGTATAAGCCCGTTGGCGTTCCAAGTAAGAATTTTAAGCGTTTTTTTCATATTCTGGTTGAAGTGCGCGTGTTATGAATGTTGTTTTCTAATGCAACTAGTCTCTCGAAAATAAGTTTGTTTGTTTTGGATTGCTCCTCATGTTTCGCAAGAATTAGTGAGAAAACATTTGATACAGGATTTTGTGAGCTACCTCTATCACCGTTTTCCAATGTCGCAGCTTGAGCATGGGTCTTTACGTCAAAGTTTGGATGATTTCTTGCTTTGATCTCCCGTGAGCTGTCGGTCTTGTACTTGCCATTAGCTGTCATCGCCGCTTGAACATAAGACTGCACGCCAATATTCGAGGATTTAGCTCCTGTCACCTTTTCTCTACTACGTTTGGGTTTTTCTTCATTACCCGATTTTAAGAGAATATTGACAGATTTTTTATCTTTCGCTGCTTTTTTCGTAGCTATTTTGGGTCTATTCTTAATTGGTTTTGGATTCGTGCCCATGGAATTTTTGAGCGTATCGCACCTTTTTTGGAGCTCTTTCGCCACTTCGCAACCTCGATAGTTCGCAGGGTGTTTTCCTTTACAGTTTATGCAAGTGGCTGGGGTTTGCTTATTTAGGTGACAGTCTTCCGAGAGATGTTCACCTGCGCATTTGACGCATCGTGGTTCTTTCTGGCAGTAAGTTTGCGTGTGATTGAAACCTTGACAGCGCTTACACTGCGGGATCGATCTGGACCTCTTACGCATAGGTTCGATTTTGACCACGATGTTTAAAATAGTCTTAATACCATAAATAACATCTTTATTTTCGTCTTTATCGAAACTTAGCATGAATAGTGGAAGTCCACGCCTTACCAATTTTTCCTGATCTCCCTCCGACTGTTGCTTCTCCTTCTTGATAATATTGACGGCATCAAGAATTTTTAAGGCTTTTTTCTTGAAGGTCGTTTATAACATCTTCTTTGGTGCACGAGGGGTGGAGTCCCATTGCTACAACACGCATTGGTCTTTCTAACTTATTGTCATAAGTATATCACTGAATCTTTTCGGCATTCAATTTTTGGGATACTGACGGTTACCGTCGGCATCATCGACATTGATTTTCCACATATTGTTTCGCAGAGATCTCACCTTAAACTTCGATGTCACAGTTCCTTTAAGGAGGCAATGCAACTTGTTGTAGTCCGTAATTCCAACGATGTTTATCGGTGGCGGAAGACGTAATTTTTTTTGTTGTTGCTTTTCCTGCAACTCCTTGCGCTTTTCATCCTTTTGTGGCTCGACTTCTGGTGAGGAACCAGCTTTGCGTTTTTTGCTAGGTCGTTTTTTTTTTTTTGATCCAATTCGTTTTACGTGTTAGCTCTTCTTCGTCCGTCTGGTATTCGCGATTAGGTGAGCGATGTGGGCTAACTGTATTTTCTTTTTGTAGATACGAGTTTTTTTAAGGCACTATTTTCCTGCCTGAGTAAATCTACTTCTTTCTTAAGCTCACGATAGAGTAGCTCCATGTCGGTAAGCTTGGTACGGAGTATGTCGTTTTCCTCCTCAATGGTTTTACATTTCGCTGAGTCCCGTTTTTCACGGGCTTGCGCTTCAGGCGGACTTCTTTTTCCGGAGACGTTCGATCTTGTTGGTGGAGATCGAGATACCCTTGTACTTTTTGAGAAGGGATTTATTATGTGCAATAAATGGCTCTCCCCAGAATCCGTAGAGCCGACTTCTGAAGAGGGTGGATTTGCCAGTGTACCTGGACTGCCACCTGGGGTATTAAAATCTTTTGTTTTGTTCATTGCATGTTTTTGTATACACCATACTCGGTATACGGAGGGTGGATTTTAGTCGCCTCTTACGACAGGCATGCCTACCCCTACCCGAAAGGGATGACCTGTTTTAATGCGATCAGTTTCAGCCTGAAATGATAAATATTTTTTATCCTAAAAACCTTTTCAACAGCATAGTTGTTTTTATTGGCTAGATTTCCACAATCTCCTTAAGAACATCCCAAAGGAAGAATTTCTGTTTGTTGGAGGAGATTTGAATGGACATGTCGGGAAATCAAACGAAGACTATGAAGACTGCCATGGAGGACTAGGAAATGGCACCAGGAACCTTCCTGGTGAAGACATCCTAAGCATGTGCAAATCACACGGTCTTATCGTGTTAAATACCATGTTCATCAAACAAAGCCCACACCTGATCACTTACAGCAGTGGTGGAGATGAAACTCAGATTGACTACTATTTGGTAGCCAGTTTCATGAAGCCTCGGGTAAAAGATTGCAAAGTGATCCTGGGAGAGGCAATCGCTCGTCAACACCGTCTCTTGCTAACAGAAATTTTTATGAAAACACCAAAGAAAAGCAAACAAACAAGGGTCTCTGAGAAAATCAAGTGGTACAATCTGGACAAAGAAAAAGGCGAGGCTTTTGTTTTCGTAATGAAAAATTACCTCTCTCACGCCATCAACGGAGCTGAGGATGGAGAGTGCAGAGCACAAAATATGTGGGATTCCCTACAGCGAACTTGCTTAAAGAAGGCCAAAGCACTGCTAGGAGCTTCAAAAGGCCACCATCAATACGCCAAAGAAACATGGTGGTGGAGTGATGAAGCTAAGAAAGTGATAAATGAGAAGAAAGTGGCTTTCAAAGCTTGGTCAAAGTGCTCCTCTAATAATAGTGACGAAAAAGCTCGCCTCGAAATAGAATACAGATGCTGCAAGAAAAAAGCGAAGAAGAAGTGCGATCAGCTTCAAGCAGAGAGTACGGAGGGCCTGTATCGGGAGCTGGAGAAAATATTTTCCCCGGTTGCTGATGCAAACCAGGCTATCCAGGAGCTGCGAAGACACAATATGAACAAGAGTGCCACTATCTTCAAAATAGCCGCCCAAAGAAGGAACAATGCTCAGTAGATTCGTTCGCCAAAGTTCATTAGCAATGCTCATGACCAGCTTCTTGTGGATGACGATAAAATTCTGCAGAGGTGGCGGCAGTATTGTGAAGAGCTTTTGAATGAACAGTTTCCCCGGCTATACTTTCCAAGAGCCACCCCTAACTGTGAAGAAATACCCGACATTACAGTCGAAGAAGTTAGTGAGGCGGTCAAATACTCCAAAAAACGAAAAGCGGTTGGGCCAGACGAGATACCCTCTGAGTTCTGGAAAAAGATGGGAGACATCGGGTTCAGATGGCTCAGAATTCTCATCTCCAAATTCGTGAGAGGTGATCCAATGCCGAATGAATGGAGGGAAAGTTACCTTCTCCCTGTATACAAAGGGAAGGGTGATACGCGAAACTGTGATAACTACCGTCCAATCAAGCTGATGTCACACACCATGAAGATCGTTGAGCGGGTATTAGGTGGCCGACTGCGAAAAATAATACGGCTATCTGATGATCAGTGCGGGTTTGTCTCGGGTAAATCAACCACAGATGCAATCCAAAGTATAAGGATCATAATGGAAAAAACATCGTGATTCCTTAAGGGATTTGCATATTGTATTGGTTGACTTTGAAAAGGCATTCGACAGACAACCACGAGATCTGATATGGGTGGCGCCAAGACATCGAGGGGTTCCAGAAACCAATGTACAGATGATCATGGATATGTACGAAGGAGCAAAGACAAAAGTAAGATGGCCCGCTGGAGTAACCGAAGAGTTCCCAATCAAAGTCGGAGTGCACCAGGGAAGCGTTTTAAGTCCTTTGCTCTTTATTACAGTCCTTGATTATCTGCTTGAAGGTAAAGTGATGGACCCCAAGGTACATCAGTTATTCTTTGCTGACGATGGAGCCATCATAAGTGAGGATCCTACATCCCTGCAACGAGCACTTGATGTGTGGGTGGACGTTTTGGAGGGAAATGGGTATCGCATTAGTTCAAAAAAGACAGAGTACTTGTGCTGCCCGTTCTCTGATCCACTCAGGCCTATTCCAGACATTTATTTGAATGGAACAGTGCTTCCCAAGTGCGAAAAATTCAAATATCTGGGATCTATGATCAATAGCAAAGCAACTTGTGATGACGACATCAATCATCGTGTAAGCGTAGGGTGGATGAAGTGGCGAGAAAATTCCGCTATCTTCTGTGACAGAAAAATGCCCCCTAAGTTGAAAGGAAGGCTCTACACCGCAGTTGTACGTCCAGCGCTCACATACGGTTCACAATGTTGGACGATGTACAAAAAGTATGAGAGTAAATTAACGGCAGCTGAGATGAAGATGCTTCGCATGACAGCAGGAGTGACAAAGCTTGATCGAATAAGAAGTTCGAAGATCCGTGGAAGCTTTCGCATCAAGGAAACCATCATACAAAAAATAGAGCGTGACCGGCTCAGTTGGTATTGCCACGTTCAAAGAAGAGATCATTTGAACCCTGTTAAAAAGGCAATATCTATGCACGTTCCAAAGACATCGCGATGTAGGAAAGGCAGGCCTATAAACGCCTGGATCAGACAAATGCGACGACATCGGCATTTCATTGGCCTCAGTAACCGAGTGATCCAAAATCGGCAGGCCTGCCGATATTTTCTGAGGTCAAATAGGCGAACCCCACAGGCGGATCAATAGAAATGCGGTGAAGTGGGAGGGTTGTGATCCCTTGTTTTCGGATCATAGCCTCGCTGATAAAAGGAAGAAGAAAGAAGTTGTTTTTATTGGCTGGAATGCATTTTTCCCCAGTACCTTTCAAAATTAGGGTAACGTTAAGCAGCCATGCATAGTGGGATACCAATGGTAGTTGTAAATTGGATGTTGATATTTTCGGCATGAGCAGCTCGATTTGTTTCTTCAGAAATCATATTACTAATCTAACGCTAACAAAATATTAAAAAAATCTCCATTGTAGTTTTGCGATTTTTGATTAAAGGCGAAAGTTTTCTTGAAATACCACCTCGTTTACGTGTAATTGCATTAATTTTTTTCGCCGCGTAACATTGGAAAATTCCTTAGAATCCTTGCTGATAGCATGCAATGCCGAAAATATGAGAAAATTGCTGTAGGTGCTATAGACTCAATAATAATATAAAGCAAAAGTGATGTTATAGTCAATAAATATACAATAAACGTAATTGTTAAAAAAAAATAAAAAAACAATAATATAGATACCGGACCCAATAAAACAACCAGCAGATTGTACAATATTTGGGCCAGTATTTTCGACAACGGGTAATGGCGATCGTTTGTGGCTGGATAATAAATGCATTTGATGGTTGTATTATTCCCTCAGCCGCTTGTCTGTTATTGTTCCTGTTGCCACGTTTGCCATCTTTTTTGTTGTTATTTCAGAGGTTTCAATCGCTGCTTTTACAGGTGCAATTGTAGAGATCGCTTCTGCTGAAGTCGACGGCCGATTATATAAAACAGAAAAATTGATAGCACGTAAGAGAACATCACTTGTTTCTTCAGAGTTCATTTCATCTGTACATTTCATTATAAATTGGCCAACTTCAGGTGATATTTGCACTGGAATGTAAACTGGATCCTCGAATTCATCATCACTAAAATCATCTTCGTCTGAATTTATTTGAACCGAGTCCATGAAATCTTGAATCTCTTCATCGGCATTTGGAAATATCAATTTTTTTTACATCACTATGATTTTTCTCCATTTCTATAAAAAATGTAGAAACATAATTTGTCCAGGGCAAGGCCGCCCTGAGGCTGCCTTCGGATTTTTGTTGCTAAATCACATTTACATGTACACTTCACACTAAATACAAACAGTGCACTCAAATATATATTTGCTAAAATCTGACAGTTAGAAATATATTTTATTAAATTTTTAATTTTTACATTTTCTGAATCCTGTACTCGCAGACAACAGGTGAATTGATGCGATTGAAGGATATAACCGCACATTTATCAATGTTGAAATATAAGCCGTTTAAATAACACCATTCGCTTTGTAGGTCAACTACATATAAAAGACATTTAGAGCTAGAAATAAAATGTGTTAAGTCATTGGTGAAAAGGAGAAAGAGATGCGGTCTGAGATAACTTCCTTGGGGTACCCATGAGAAATTCTGAATCACTTTCGACATAGGACATATCTTCACATTGCTTGCGATTAAATAAATAACTGGCAAGGCATTTCAAGAGACTAGAGTGAAAACCAAACAATTCCAACTTCTTAATAACACATTGTGATTAATCTAATCAAAGCCCTTAGAGAAGTCAGCGTATATATTTTATTTCGCATAGCGGCATACAACTTTTGTTTTACAGCAGCTTCAAATATTTAAAAAAATTAAAATTCTTCTAAATAATCAGTTTCCCCGGATATACTTTTCAAGAGCCACCCTTAACTCAAATACTCAAAAAAACAAAAAGGGATTGGGCCATACGAGATACCCTCTGAGTTCTGGAAAAAGATGAGAGACATCGGGCTCAGATGGCTCAGAATTCTCATCTCCAAATTGTTATTATTATTATTTGTGTAGGGTTATTTTTGCACTGCGACCTAATGGTCTATTGTGCCCCCTGCTAATACCTTGGGGAGGTTTGTTCCCTCGTTAGAGTCCCCTTTGCAATTGCAATTCCTGAGGAATTGAGTTTGAAATTGTTACTTACTTACTTACTTAGGTGGCGCTACAGTTTGGGGTGAACCTGGGCCTCTTCAAATTGTTAACCATTCCCATATTTACCACACTCCCACAGTCCATCTTTCCGTTGAATTCAAACATAATTGTAAAAGCATTCATTAGTTGGACTTACAAGCGCTCGGAGCTATTGCTCCTAATAAATTAAGGAGTATAATAACGCAAAGGTTATTGTTTTATTGTACATTTCAAAGAATCTATTTCAGTATCCCTTTCTTCTATAATATACCAAGGTATTACTTATTAGGTTAGCCTAAAGCTTATTTTGCTCCTAAAATTCCTTTGTGAACTAAAGCCAGCTGACAACTTGAATGAATTTTAATTTAGTTTGGTCGGTGGGAGTAACCTCCATTCGCGTTACCTTAACAAAAGAATCAAAATCTTGAATTCAAAAAAATTCTCCAATTTAGAACTCAAAAATGATCCAGCGTCTAGACATTTCAATACATACCATAATGACAAAGTTTGGGAACTTTAAAGCAGTATGTGAAATGAAATATTATATTTTTTTGTATAATTTTTAAGAAGTACATTTTTTTATAGGAATATCAGAAAAAAACCTTCGAACTCACACCGCAATGCGTCCTTATTTTGAATATTATCCCAAAAGCCTAATAATAAAATTTACAAATTTCATTCACAAGAAATTATTTCATCCTTGAAGGATTAAGATAGCCTGCCTTCAGCCAGGATTATTATTTATTTGTGATCAATGGAGGCAGCTCTGAAGTACTCATAGCAGACCGAAATAAACACATCTTATAAATCAACAAAGGACTTCAAAAAATGCTGCCAGGTTTTGACAATGTGATTGCCAATTAAATTGGCAGAAAAGGTAAATTGGGTTAGAAGGCCAGAAAACTTAGTGACACAAAAGTTAGGAAGATGTTCACGGGATCTTCTGTTGGCCCCCAAAGCAAACTTTAGTTGCTCATTATTACAATATCAAATCATATTTCTGAAACAATTTCAACAACATAAAGAAAACAAGAAAAACAACTAACTGGTATCCCATATCTATTACCGCTTATAGTGGTTGTAAAAAAGAGCTGCACACTTAGAGTGAAGGGTGTTACAAACAATTCTTTCGCCACATTTTCTTTTGCAACAACTCATAGAGTTCACACACCCTACTAACTCGTAGGCTGGTGTGTGGTGTAAGCCACATACTAGCGAAGGGACTAGGAAATATTTTCTTTTTGCCTATAAAATGCACGACAATCTTTGAGTTAAGCATCAGACACTTGTCAGCCTTCAATTCGACATTTCATTAGCCCACAAAGTAAAAACCACCTCAACTATCATCATGTTCAAATACGTAAGGGGATTAAGGACATCTGTGTTACATATTTTTAATAAATTTAAACTTCTCCTTCTAGTTGATCTTCTTCTGTGTGATTGCCGCCGCTTTCGCTAAACCAGGAGTGCTGGCTCCATCTTTGAGTATCTCTGCCGCTCCAGCTGTTGTTTCAGCACCAACTGTGACCATCACCAGGAGCGCTCCCATTTCTTTGGGCAGCACTATTGGTGCACCATTAACCCTCAGCAGTGGACTGGTATCTAATGGATTAATTTCTAATGGCCTGCTTTCTGGTGGACTAGTGTCTGGTGGATTGATCTCCAATGGATTGGTCTCGAGTGGATTGATCTCCAATGGACTTGTGTCCGGTGGATTGATCAACGGTGGATTGATCAGCGGTGGATTGATCAACGGTGGACTGATCAACGGCGGATTGATCAGTGGTGGGCTCGTGTCTGGTGGACTCATCAACGGTGGATTGGTCTCTGGTAAACTGCTGTCTGGAGATTTGGTTTCCAGTGGATTAGTTTCTGGCAAACTTATTCATTAAGAATCTGATGATTCGTTGTAAATACTCTTAGTTGAGCTAAATAAAAAAATGCTTAAATATTATCAATATCTTTACTTAATACATAAGGAGGAGGAGGAGCACAATACGGTCAGAAATTGGCAGCAGTTACACACAAGAAAGAAGATACTATGTGCTTTCCCCTCATGGGGGAGTTTTACTGTGCTTTCGATTGCAATTTTCGTAAATGCAAAACTTCTGTACCTATATATAATTCAGTGATCGTTAAACTGAGCGCGCACAGTGAACTTGCAGTTAAGTTGGCTCATCTATATTTAGTTCTATCTCAAAAGTATAAATTCATTAAATATTCTCAGTCCTCAGAAGCGATCAGTTAAATTAAAACTTGCCAGGAACTGAGCGTAAACCACTCATACAAAATCCCGAAAAAATGCGTAGAGATTATTTTTTTTTTTTTAATTTGATGAAATGCGATTTCTTATGAAGCGTTAAGTTTGAAATATATCGCTCATTACTATTTGATTGCTCCGTATACAAGTATAAAGCGCGCGTATTTACCTTCGTAAAAAAATGCAAACTCTTTTCTTTGCGACTTACATCATTTCTTTTGTCACTATTCGACTCTCTTTTACTAGAATGTGATGATTAAAAAAAAGAATATATTTAGCGCAACAGCTCTTTAAGTGCCGGGCCCTAGCTTCTCGCAACCACTCGAGTTGTGTGCGTTATATTTTTCACACGAATGGAAGCGACCTACAGCCTACGTATCCGAACGGCGATTTGAAAAACTTTTTCGTGACAACAATACCCTTGGATGTTTGTCAGGCGCTCGCGAGAGGTGGGGCCGTGAAAAATGTTATTGGTGTTTTCTGGAATTCGAACTTGGAACCTCATGCGCAGTGATCCGACACACTAGCCACTTACGCCACGGCGCCCACTAATGTGATGATTAGTACCCCTATTATTGTAAGAGAGATAGCGTTCTCCAAATAAAGCCTTTTAGCTTTCAAATTCCTTATTTGCGTGATTACAAGACATGTGCATAGAAGGTGACCGATATGGTATTTTCGTCTTGCAGTTGTAGTGCAGTGTCCGGTGAGAACGTTTGTGCGTTTCAAGAGGGTTCCTCTTTTGTGTTTCAGAAGTCCAATAAATCTTTTCTGATTAAGTGTAGGCCGGAGTGCCCTAGCGATGCTGCCTTGGTTCAACCACACCGGCATGAATGAGGTATTTAGCAATGGACATTGGCGTCTAGATATCGCCAACGCTTATGCTGTTTGTATCAGAGGCTCGACAAGGCTAGAGTTAACTCAGCTTAAATAAGTTTTGCAATTTCCCTTATATGTCACAATGACCTGGTATCCAGTTAAGTGTGAGTATATAGAGTTCAGCTATCTTATTAAGAGATACGCGACAGTCCTTCGCTGCCTTCGATCTGATGGTACTGGATGTAAGGGATTTGAAGGTTGCCTGACTATCGATTTTTTCTGCGATATCTGTGTGTGATACAGTACTAACCACTAGCCAGTCAGCAGCATGGCAAATAGCGGTAATCTCGGCTTCAAAAATGCTGTAGCAATTCAAAAGAATAAAGGAGAGGTGAATGCCCAGGGCACTCATTCTGTAATTTTAAAAACGATTATCGTCCAAACGATACTTGTAAACGCTTTCGTCATTAATAGGCCTCACGTAACTCTATTACTATCGTCCACAGTTTGAGATTTCGATTAGAAACTCCAGCATATTCATTAAAACGAAAATCAGTTTCTAACGTTGGATATTCTTTTGTATTAAAAAAAAAATACATCTTAAATCAATTGTGCACTTTAAAATTCACAAAAAAAAGTTTAATTTGTTTGCAAAATATACAAACCAATGCAAGACGATACCTCTGTAGCTATCGTGCAAACGATGTCATCTTGACGATAGTGTTTGACAGTTTTTGGGTTACGTGAAGCGCAGTTGAATCGTCAAAACTATATTGTCTAGATTAGTGATTTTTAATGCTACTTAAAGGAAGACTACTCGCATCGTCAAAACGATATCGTCCGACAATAATCGTCTTAGAAAATTAGTGCCCAGGTCTCCGAAAAGATTCCAGTCCTTTTGCCCCCATCAGTAAAAAATTGGCAGCTCTTCACTGCACAGGACATGACGTTGCGCCCACTATTTTTGTCCGGAAATGAGTGTTTATAGCTCAGATTCAAATCTTATTCGACGGGCAGTCAGTCCGTGACCCTGGTAAGATATTGATGCATCAGTAGAATTCTGGCATTACCGCTGTGTTGTTTTCTCCACTGCTTGGAATCCCTCAGTCATAATGAGTTCGAGAGTATTGGAAGCATTTTTATTCGCCTCCTATTCTTTGCCATTTCTAAAAAGTCTCTCTGAATGTTTTCTGCTTCCAAATCGTCAAAAAATAATTCAATTAAACACATTTTATCATGTTTTAATTCTATTTACACAAAAATAAACACAACAAATAATCAATCATTCACAATGGGGGCCTTAGTTTTGATTCTTACGGAACCACCAAATACATTGTGAAAGCGTCGTAGAGAAGTACGGCGAAATTTCTTTTCAACCTGAATAGAAAAGACTGCAGAACTATGGTTGGGTTAATCACAGGACACAATGTATGCGGTCATCATATGACTAACATAGAAATCATTACGGACCCTACGTGTGAGTTTTTCCCCGAGAGCGGAGATACAAGAGAGAATTTTCTCTGCCAGTATCCCACATTTGTCCAAATAAGAATGCGCATCTTTGGTCTAGATTTTATGGGAACGCTGAAAACACTCTCTTTCCCTGGTTGAAAGTCAGAGTTTCACCTAAGAGTTCGCATAAATTTTACAAAATGCTAGCCGGAGGTTTGATTTGAATAGACAACTTGGTATCAGTCAGCAGTCAGCTTGGGATAAACTTAACTCTATCACCTCGATCCAATTTGTTCGTTCATATGTGTTTTAGACTTGTTCAGATTTGTGATGATTCTTTTCCAAGTCTACTGGGCTCAAGATTTTGTTAAAAATTTAGTTTTTGAAAAATCGTAAAAATATGTTTTCTTTCTTTTAATGGTTTCTCAAAAACATCCGCTTCAGTTTTAATTTTGATTTATGATTAACTTGCGAAACACAGCAATCTACCAGAAACCAATCCACAGTTGATGAGTCCACCAGATACAAGCCCATTGATCATAACACCGGGTACTAGTCCATTGGAGATCAATCCACTCGAGACCAATTCATTGGAAATCAATCCATTTAAGCTTTCACCCAAATCCTCAAGTATTCATACCAAATGGATTTTTATAGGTAGAGTATGTAAGTGGAATAAGAAAATCTCAGTTATTTTAAGAGTATAGCGCAAAAACAAAGCTTCAGCACGAAAATTAACATAATTATATATGTATTCGTTTTATACTTATTTTAATTTTTGAGTGTAAGCGCTGCGAGTTTCTAGCCGAAACTTTTGACATCTTGTTTTTCAGGACAGAACTGGCAATTTACATACAATGGTGGCCACAGAATTAGAAACAACAACTTTACAATCATCCTAGAATGTATATCTATTATTTAGCAAGTGATTTTATTAAATGTTCATGAAATAGAGTACGTTTTTATTTATTTAGGCAGAATAAAAACTTGGCAAAACTTAACATTTATTTCGCTCAAATTTAACCTAGCTGCAAAATTAAAAACAAAAAAGAAAAGTTGATATTTCATTAAAACTGTTCGACATACGATAAAGTAAATATAAATATTTTTAGGAAAGGCACCATTTTCTTGCCTTGGTTTTCAATCCTCTTTCAATATCTGACCATAAGTTTTCTATAGGATTTAAATTCAGACTTTGGGCCGGCCAATCCAAACTGAGACCAACCGTTGTCCCAATTTTCTTAACTGTGAATTATTCACTTCTGATTACATAGTCTTTCGCGCTGACGGCCAGGATAATGAAGACCTCTCCTTCGGCCACGGTGTTCTTTTAGCCCTAGTCAAATTCTCAGATTCCACTTCTTTTGAATTCGTGTGTGCTAAATTATCTGTATCCAAACGGAGCGTAAGTGTATATTGTTTGCTGTTATATTCGCCCTTCTCAACCCGCCCAAGCCTACCAGCTGGCCGTTGATACAGTAGACTCTCTGTTAGATATCGCTGATCCTAATGACGATTTTATGATCATTGGCGACTTCGGTTTCAGCTTTTATATTACATGACCTCACCCGATTCGCAAGTTAGTTATTTGCAAAATCAAATACAAACCCTATTCAACACCCACGTTCCACTTATGACTAAGCACGTTAAAAACTTCAATTTGTCTTGGTTTACTGCGGAAATTTTAGATCTTAAAAATAGACGCGACTTAGCTTTCAACAGGTGGAAGCGCTTCAAATTGCCGGAGTTGTATGAAACCTTTCGTGCCTTACGTAATGAAGTGAATTCCAAAATAAGACAAGCTAAAATACGGTACTATTCAAATCGGTTAAGCAATAGCTTGCCTACAAAAATACTATGGAATAATTTGCGTGAAGTAGGTGATGGACGGAAGAATAAACAGGATTTGGATAATTTAGATCCCAATCAGCTAAACAATGCTTTTGCAAAATCTCACTCCACACCGACTACTTCGCCTGTGTTTCCTTATGTGGATTATAGCGATCTAAATGTTAACACATTGTGTAGTTTTAATTTCTCTAGTGTCCAGCAAACCGACGTTGTTAAAGCTATATTGAATGTTATGTCAAAAGCTGTTGGCTTTGTTGAAATTCATCCTAGTTTTGTGAAAATTATTTTGCTTCACTTGCTTCCAGCTCTTACACATGTTCTCAATACCATCATTTTAACGTCCTCATTTCCATCTTTATGGAAATCATCAAAAATTATTCCCATTCTAAAAAGGCAGGGGTCCCGTGTTTCTGCTCCTCAATACAGACCTATCTCCATTTTGGCTTTTTTGTCCAAGGTCATGGAGAAATTGATTCACTTTCAAGTGTCTGCATTTTTGCAAAATAACAAATTGCTGTATAGGAACCAATCCGGATTCAGACCGAAACACAGCCGTATCTCTGCTCTTTTAAAAGTTACTGATGATATTCGCATTTCAATTGATAAAGATGAGGTTACGTTTTTAATGTTACTTGATTTTTCCAAGGCGTTTGACATGGTTAACCACTCACAGCTGGTAGGTAAACTTGAAAGGATATACCGCTTCTCTCCAGCAGCTGCAAAACTTATAGCTTCTTATCTTGGAGGAAGGAAACAAGCCGTAGTATTGAAAAATAAAGTATCTACATTTTTAAATGTGTCAACAAGAGTACCGCAAGGGTCAATCTTAGGTCCTTTGTTGTTTTCCATCTTCATTAATGACCTTCCGCTGTCAGTTAAAAACAGTGCTATACACATGTACGCTGATGATGTACAAATTTATTTAAAGTGTAAGCTGGGCCTAATTGATGATGGAGCTCATCGACTAAATGAGGACCTCAAGCAGGTTTTACTTTGGGCAGAAAGAAACTCTTTAAGGTTGAATCCACTTAAGTCAAAATGTTTAATCATCAACAAAAATAGACTTGATACAGATTATTTCCCAAAGATATATCTTGGAACTTCTGAAATTGAGTATATTGACAAAGTAAAAAATTAAGGCATATGGTTTAACCGAATTCTCATTTGGGAAGATCATATTCAGACAATTATTGGTAAAGTGTATGGTTGTTTAAGGAACTTATCACTATCTCAGTATTTCACGCCGCAAGATACAAGATTAATGCTAGTTAAGACCTTAATTCTTCCACTTATTACTTATGGGTTCCAAATTTTCTGTAGTCTGAGTGCCGGAATGAAAACAAAACTTATATTTGCCTTTAATAACATCACTCGCAATGTCTTTCTACTCAGAAGATACGACCACGTTTCCCCTTTTCGCAACAAAATTCTCGGCTGTACTTTAAAAGCGTACTTGGATTACTTAGTCATATCTTATTTGCATAAAATCATTATCAGTAAACAACCACCATATTTGCATGAAAAGATACATGTATTTCGGTCATCTCGCTCACCCTCTATTTTGCAACATTATTTTTCATGCCTTATTACTGAGCGTCAGTTTTTCCCTCATGCTGTCCGCCATTGGAATGCATTGCCCCTCAGCATTAGAAGGCTGCACAATTCGATTTGATGAATATCTATTTCTTTATCTGGCTAATAGGTAGAATTTTGAAATTAGCTTGAAATTTATTCAAAATTGTTATACGAATTTGTTTAACTGTTATTTTTTCATACATAAGTATTTAAATATATAATAATTAGCATCATAGCTTTATTAAGTAATTATTATTTCTCTCTCTTATTTAAACTTCATTCGTATGTAATAATGCTTTTTTTGTAGTTACACTTTTACTTTTTTAAAGATTGTTACAGTCTAATGTGAAAGATACAAAGTTGATAATAAATGAAATGAAATGAAATTTCATGGCTGAGATCAAACCTAGAGAAACATCAGTACAGGGTTCTCTTCCGATTTTCAGTCTCTGATCCCATCGGCGCCACTTCAGGGGTCCTTCAAGGCAGTCATCTTGGTCCGCTGATCCTTGCCTTAACCATAAACGATGTTGGTCACATCATAAAAGACTCAGATCTATCTATTTACGCGGATGACATGAAAATCATCAAGGTATAATATCTACCCACACCGATTCAATTTTACTTCAAAACGATCTAAATTCATTCTACACATGGTGCAACAAAAACTTCTTAGAACTTAACGTCGTCAAATGTTAATCCATAACATTCTCCTGTTAACGCCTCCCCCACCCCTCGAACAAAAAAAAAAAAAAAATACAAATATTTGGCGCAACAGCTCTCAGTCTCCTCTATACGCGATATGGGTATTATTTGTAATAGGAAGCTAAACTTCCGTTCCCACATTGATCAAATTATACACAAGGCCAATTCTTCTCTCTCTAAATCCCTTTACATCACCTTTGTCAGATCCCTCCTTGAATACGCCAGCCAAGTTTGGCCACCTTATCACGACACTCACTCCCTTAGAATCGAAGCTGTGCAGGGAAGATTTATCCGTTTTGCATTACGCGGTGTCCCATGGGCCGAAAACTATATCTTACCCCCTACGAAAATCGGTTAAAATTAAACCTGCAAATCCTTGCAAAATGTCGCGAAGTCGCTGACATACTTTTCGTGCACCAATTATTAACCGGTACGATAGATTCCCCCGCACTACTGGAAATTATTTCCCTTCGCACTAACCCTCGTAACCTTAGGTCTGTACAGCTCTTTCATCTCCCTCAACACCGCACCAACTACGGGCGCTTTGAACCAATTTCCAGAATGTTGCGCCTGGCCAACAACGCACAGAACACCCTTGAGTTTCACTCCAGTCTATCCTCCCTTAGAAAGTCCCTACACAACTCTTCATGAGTATACACCACACCTGAATTGTCTATTGCCCAACTTTTCTTTTCTCATTCCTCCCTAGTTTTTAAGATAGTTTTTATCCAAAAATGTGGATAAAAAATAAAAAATAAAAATATTAGCGTTAGTTCCCCTCCCTTTTTGTTAGCTTTTAAGTTTAGCGTTAAATTCCCTTTTGTTAGTTTTAAGGTTTAGCTTTAAGTTTTTGCTTTTAAGCTCAAGTAAAATAAAAAATAAAATAAAAATAAAACATCAGTTTTGTACCCGCAAACCACTGCTTTACAATCCATGATGTACGAGTATGCTTTGGATCGTTATCATGCTGAAATACATAACTGATGGTGTGCAAAGAAATAAGTTAACATTTTCCATAATACCTTTATAGACGTGTATTTGTACCAATGGGCCAACACCACGCCAAGAAAATGCACCCAAAACCATTGATTCCCCATCCGAACTTTATGGGCTTTAGAGTGTATTTTGGATCCGATTCTTTGTTTTGAGGACGTCTTGCATAAACTTTACCGTCTGAACCAAACAAGTTGAATTTAGATTCATCACTCCAAAGAATCTTTTTCCAAAATCCTAATGGTTTGTCTTTGTGCAGCTTAGCAGAACTCAATCGCCTCTTCAGATTCTTTTTTGACACATGTGACTTTTTTTCGTGCAATGCATCCACGTAGACGATGTTCAAAAAATCGACGCCTCATGGTTCTGCCTGATATTTCTTGACCGATTTGATGCGTAGTAATCTCCCTTATTTTGATAGAAGTCAAGAAAGGATCGACTTTGCTTATTCGGTATATCATCCTGTCTTCCTTAGGGGTCGTTTTTCAGTCTATCGGCTTTCTTTTGGGGTTTATAAAGCTGGCAGTATTTTTCTACACTTGTATTGCACCAAAAACCATCTTCTTTGAACAACCAAATCGTTCTGCTATGGAATCCACCGACTTATATTCGTTTTGGTAGCACTGCACGATGAGCCTTCGGAGTTCTGGAGTGCAAGACTCATTTTTACCCATTTTATCACTGTACAGTTAAATATTGTAAAAACAATAAAAATATAATGAAAGCAATCAACTCACATAGCTAACAAAGATCAATTTTAAATAAATTTATAGATTTTCTTGTTGTTTCTAATTCTCTGTCCAGCAAAAATTTCGAATATAAATTAATTTCCTTAAATTACGACGATTTTAAAACTACTCGAGTTCATGTAAACACGTTTAGGAAATACACATTCCAGCGATCAATGAAAAACGGTACTTGCCAAATACAGTGACGCTTGAAAAAAAAATATTCTGATTTATGTAAAGCGTATAGAGTTCTTGTTTCTAATTGTATGGCCACCACTGTAACTATATAAAATAAAATATGATGTATTTCTTCCAAGCATTTTTTATTCAACTCAACTATTAAAGAGACCTAAGTATTGACTACGAATCATCACATCCTTAATGAATAAGTTTGCCAGAGACTAATCCACTGGAAACCAAATCCCCAGATAGCAGTTTACCAGAGACCAATCCACCGTTGATGAGGTCGCCAGATATGAGCCCGCCATTGATCAATCCACTGTTGATTAGTCCACCGTTAATTAATCCACCGCTGATCAATCCACCGTTGATCAATTCACCGTTGATCAATCCACCGTTGATCAATCCACCGTTGATTAGTCCACTCGAGATTAATCCATTGGAGATCAATCCACTGGAGACCAATCCATTAGAGACCAATCCATTAGAGACCAATCCATTGGAGACCAATCCCTTGGATATCAATCCACCAGACACTAGTCCTCCAGAGACCAGGCCATTAGAAATTAATCCATTAGATACCAGTCCATTGCCGAGGGTCAATGGAGTGCCAATAGAGGTACTCAAAGCAATGGGAGCGCTCCTGGCAATGGTCACAGTTGGTGCTGAGACAACAGCTGGAGCGGCAGAAATACTCAAGGATGGAGCCAGCACTCCTGGTTTAGCGAAAGCGGCGGCAATTACACAGAAGAAGATCAACTAGAAGGAGAAGTTTTAATTTATTAAATATAGGTAACACAGATGTCCTTAATCCCCTTACGTATTTGAACATGATATAGTTGAGGTGGTTTTTGCTTTAAGGGCTAGTGAAAACTCGAATTGAAGGCTGACAAATGTCTGATGCTTAACTCAAAGATTGCCTTGCATTTTATAGGCAAACAGAAAAGATTTCTTGGTTCGTCGCTAGTATATGGAATCGACACAAAATACCCCACACAACAGTCAACGACGTTGTGGCGTTAGCGCACTGTCTATGGTGTTGCAAGAAAGGCGTATGGCGAAAGAATTCACTTAAAGTGTGTAACTCTTTCTTCCAACCAAGACGGTAATAGATATGACTTGACAGTTTATTAAAAATTTAAAACTATGTAGATTCAAGAGTGAACGAATTAAATGCGAGTAAGTGGCTGTAGGAGATTTGGTTTATTTCGGAATCTGTTTGCATGTACTCCTAGGTATAGCCGAAAGCTGTCTGATATCGAACGTGTGCAGCTATACTTCATATGAAGGGCTTCATACCGCAATTTCTCTTGTAACGTCTTAGGCAGTTCACTCCACCGATTCTTCATATACTGGTGGTGGGATTATGCCTTTTAATTAACACATTCGCAACGATACTATGTAGTCATAGCTGTCAGCCTATAAAATGCGAGTGAACCTTTGAGTTTGGCATCAGACACTTGTCAGCATTCACCAAACATTCCACTAGCCCTTAAAGCAAATACCACCTCAACGATCATCATGTTCAAATACGTAAGAGCATTCAGGACAACTGCGTTGCACTTAATAATATTAATTCTTTTTTTCCAGTTGGTCTTCTTCTGCGTGATTGCCGCCGCTTTCGCTAAACCCGGAGTGCTGGCCCCAACTTTGGGCATTTCTGCCGCTCCATCCTTAAGTATTTCTGCTGCTCCAGCTGTTCTCTCAGCACCAACTGTGACTATCGCCAGGAGCGCTCCCATTGCTTTGGGTACCACTCTTGGCGCACCACTGGCCCTCAGCGGTGGACTAGTATCTAATGGCCTGATCTCTGGTGGACTGGTGTCTGGTGGATTGATCTCCAAAGGATTGGTCTCCAATGGATTGGTCTCTAATGGATTGGTTTCGAGTGGATTGATCTCCAATGGATTGGTCTCGAATGGATTGATCTCCAATGGATTGGTGTCGAGTGGATTAATATCCAACGGACTGGTATCCGGTGGATTGATCAACGGTGGACTGGTCAGCGGTGGACTGGTCGACGGCGGATTAATCAACGGTGGGCTCGTATCTGGTGGACTAATCAACGGTGGATTAGTCTCTGGTAAATTGCTGTCTGGAGGTCTGCTATCTCGTGGATTAGTTTCTGGTAAATTAATCCACTAAGGTGGTTATAATTACAATAGTACCTAAGTAGCTCTGGTAGTGGATTTGAATAGAATTGCTTGAAAATATTTGAACTTCTTTACTTTTCTTAATGTTTGCTTTTCTTTGCCAAAAAGTGAGATATTACATCGACTGCATGGTCAGAGTTCATTGATTCTTCCCCCAGATGCTGCTGCAGCATTGTTACCCGATTCAGAACATATATTTTTGGCAAAAAATTTGTTTAATCCGCATTTTAGAAATTATGGTGTAAGAAATGACAGATGAACAATTTTTTTCTGTGAAAAAGTAGCGAACACTTTCCAAAATGTTTGATATTTGTTCCACGAAGTTTCTGGGCATTTTTTGTTTAATTCCACAAAAAGAAGAAAATAAAAAGTATATTAGCAAACATTGCTGGGATTTTTAAAACCCTAGGAATGGAAAAAAATATCAGAGAGTTGAATGGAAAGACAATTGTTGTAACTTTTGACAATACGCTTCCTTTGTTACTCATGATTGCTCAACAATTTTGGTTTAACATTTTCAGAGAAGGTGTATTTTTTTTTAGTTAATTCATGATAAACGTATTTGCAATGAGAGAAGAAACTTAAGTCGTCCAAATCATTACAGCACTTACCCAGATGAGAAACAGCGAACAATAATATTTTTATTTTCAATTTAATTTTCAATTTATTTAATCAATCAGATGGTACATTTCAATAGACCACTTTATAGACTACTGAAAGTACTTGGTACTATAATTTAACAATCCACTCCAGTTAAAGTTAATAATGAGTGTTTTTTAAAAGCTTCTGTACTCAGATTGCATTGGAACTCAATGTGGTTGAACTAGCCTCTATGTTGCATCGTGAAAATTGTTTATTAAGTCCAAATTTTGTTCGCTTGTCTAGAGCACTCAGACGCAACTGGTCCATTGTTCTACCAGATACCAAACCCTGATTTACCCATTTTATTGGAATTTTCTTGTCTTTCTAAGAAAGCCAAGCAAGAACTTCAGTGATGAGGAGCTTACAGTACCAACACTCACCACATCAGCACCGAGGATCTGCCATCTGATACGAGCAAACCCTGGACACTCATAGAGATATTGTCCCGCGGTGTCGTCGCGGATTGTACTGTCACTTAAGCCCGGCACGTTAAGGTGCTTGGCAAAAGCAAAGTGGCCTGTCAAGATGCCAATAAGTTGTCTATAGTTTTTTCTGCTGAGAGGCAGCAAGAATGCCGCTAATTTCTTACAGACGTCCGGGAGCATACGTTTAGTCAACTTGCATCCTGGAGATTCATGCCACACACATTGCGCTATTTTGGAAGTGGTTAAAGGGTTAAGCAAGGCCATAAGCGCAGCCTGACTGTCACTACAGACACAAATGCTACGGCCCTTCCACCTGGCCCCATGTCTTGCCAAAGGCACACTAACACTGCTAGAATACTGAGAGCGCCTTGGATGTTTTCGACTCGACGTGTTTAGACCAATGAAATTTCTTATTTAGTCCAAAGTTAGTTTTACGAAACGCTCTTCGAAAAAACCTAGGGATTCGTAACCCTCTTATAGTAGCAAATTTATATACTCAGTACAGTAGACAATTGCAATTTATGTGAGACGTTATAATGTGTCTTATAAGAATAACTGAAAAATATTTCCATAGAAGATCAAGCTGAGGTCTAACATTGTGGGATTGTATTCTAATATTCCAAAATAGATGGTATATGTTAAAACCAATCTTGTGAAACGCTTTTGAATTTTGCCAATCCTCGTCTTCTTCCCCTTCTCCCTATTTCGGCGAGGTTATGGTCCGAAAACAAGGGATCATAAACCTCCCACTTCACCGCATTTCTACTGATTCGTCTGTGGGGTTCGCCTATTTGACCTCTGAAAATATCAGCAGGCATACCGATTTTGGACCACTCGGTTACTGAGGCCAATGAAATGCCGATATCGTCGCATTTGTGTGATCGAGGCATTTATAGCCCTGCCTCTCCTGCCTCGCGATGTCTTTCGAACATTCACTGATATTGCCTTTTTAACAGAGTACAAATGATCTCTTCTTTGGACGTGGCAATACCAGCTGAGCCGGTCGCGCTCTATCTTTCGTAAGGTGGTTTCCCTGACGTGAAGGCTTCCACGGATCTTCGAACTTCTTATTCGATCAAGCTTTGTCACTCCTGCTTTCATGCGAGCATCTTCATCTCAACTGCCGTTAATTTACTCTCATACTTTTTGTATATTGTCCAACATTGTGAACCGTATGAGAGCGCTGGGCGCACAACTGCGGTGTAGAGCCTTCCCTTTAACTTAGGGGGTATTTTTCGGTCACAGAACATAGCGGAATTTTCTCGCCACTTCACCCACCCTACGCTTACGCTATGATTGATGTCGTCATCACAGGTTGCTTTGCTATTGATCATAGATTCCAGATATTTGAACTTTTCACACTTGGGAAGCACTATTCCATTTAAATAAATGTTTGGAATAGCCCTTAGGGGATCAGAGAACGGGCAGGCCGAGTATGAGTACTCTGTCTTCTTTTAACAAATGCGATACCCATTTCCCTCCAAAACGTCTACCTACACATCAAGTGCAGGG
Organism: Brachypalpus laphriformis; assembly: GCA_945910035.1. Taxonomy (NCBI): domain Eukaryota; kingdom Metazoa; phylum Arthropoda; class Insecta; order Diptera; family Syrphidae; genus Brachypalpus; species Brachypalpus laphriformis. The sequence continues at coordinate 47,284,547 of OX246756.1, forward strand.
ATGTAGGATCCTCACCGTTGATGGCTCTTCAGCAAAGAATAATTGATATACCTTAGGGTCCGTTACTTTACCTTCAAGCAGATAGTCAAGGTCTGTAATAAAGAGCAAAGGGCTTAAGACGCTTCCCTGGTGCACCCCTACTTTGATTGGGAACTCTTCGGTTACTCCAGCGGGGCATCTTACTTTTGTTTTTTTCCTCTTTCGTACATGTTTATGAATATATGTACATAGGTTTCTGGAACCCCTCGATGTCTTGGCGCCACCCATATCAGATCTCGTGGTTGTCTGTCGAATGCCTTTTCAAGGTCAACCAATACAATATGCGAATCCCTTAAAAAATTACCATGTTTTTCTATTAGGATCCTTATACTTTGGATTGCATCTGTGTTACCCGAGACAAACCCGCACTGATCATCAGATAGCCGTATTATTTTTCGCAGTCGGCCACCTAATACCCGCTCAACGATCTTCATGGTGTGTGACATCAGCTTGATTGGACGGTAGTTATCACAGTTACGCGTATCACCCTTCCCTTTGTATACAGGGAGAAGGTAACTTTCCCTGCATTGATTCGGCATTGGATCACCTCTCATAATTTTGGAGATGAGAATTCTGAGCCATCTGAACCCGATGTCTCCCATCTTTTTTCCAATCCTCGTCGAATGTACATTATAGCATGGATTGCAAATTGTACAACAATATTCAAGGACTGAGCTTCCATTAGGATAATCTATGCAGATCTTCCTGCAGAAACTGACACTCCATTTTGGATTTTATGCCATGAACATTTTTAATACTCGTATCATCTGCATACATAAGACAGAATACATTTTTGATTTTATTAGGAATATGATTAGAAAAAATGAAAAAGAACAACTAGCCTAAGTGACTTCTTTGCGAAACACCAGATGCTACGACGAAGTGGAATGACGCCGCATGGCAGGTAAAAACTTAAATCGGATGTTTTGGGTTCGTCGACATTTTTCCAGGATGCAGCGGGTCGACGAAAACGATAGAAAAGGCGCTAAAAAATAAAGCAAGGAAGTGGTCTAAAAGAAACTGAAGGAGAAAAGGTGCCTGTTCAATTTCGACAGTCTTGGAGTTCAAGTCGAGAAGATTTTAATAGAAAACAAATAAAAAATAAAGATTCACCTCTCGGGAACCTGTAGTTTAGCAGTGTTTTTCATTTATTCTTTTCTCGTATTCGCAGTTCGATCTATGTTTTCAGCCTACAGATAGTTTCTTTGTATAAACATAAGCGGGGCGTAAGTTCTGGTATTGTCTGATCTTTAACATGAACCATATTCCATATAGAGTTCATCTGATCAGATGTTTTTAAAGTCCCTTAACTTTTGTACATTTTTGCTAATGATCCTCTCTGGAGCCATTTCCAATCACTTTGTTAACCTTATTTGCTTGTAAGAATACTTAGTTTAGCCAGCAGATAATTTTACCTTGCATGAAAATTGATTTTCAACTTTGAATGCGTTACCGCATTTATCCTACATACTCGACCGTTGGGAATGAATGTAGATACATTCGGTTAAATAATAAACGAATATAAGGTAGCTTCATCTGTGGTCCGTCTTCCTGAATCCCTTGCAAAACGTAGTAGTTTTGTAGGGGAGTGATTGAGCCCAAATTTCTGTTCACATCAAAAATGTCTATACGGCCAATGTACACTGCGCTGCTTGTCCAAGGAATTCAGCATACATTTTTTTCGATGTAATCGTACTCGTATCTATAGAGGACCTCTTCAAAAAAGCAATCACTGAGGCAATCCTTAAAAGCCTTCAATAAGAAAAACTAATTGCGAAACCAATCAAAGAAAGGGCTTCTGTAGAGCAACTCCGCAGGATATTGATCTCTCGCCTATGATGTGACTCCGCAGGGTCGGTAAGTGCTAAGCATTGTGGAAGTGAATGCTGTACGGAAACGATAAAAACTTTTCAACTTTTTAGAGCCCGAACTTGCGCTGTTCACCAAGTAAGTATTCAGTTATTAAAATGCAAGATAGGAAATATATTTGGGTAGAGTCACAAGAACCTGCATGAAAGCGCACATCTTCTTTGTAGTTCAGTGGATCGGAAGATTCTCTTTCTTAAAAATTGGGAATATAATAGTTTCTTAAATAAGAAGACTTCTCACACATAAATCGATTGAAAAGATTTTAAATATTTTTAGGCATATTTATTCGACTCCACTATTAACACAGCTAGGAACTATAGGTATAATCAAGGACCAGTTTTAATGAATCAATCCTCCAGACAGCAATTTACCTGAGGCCAATCCACCATTGAGGAGTCCACCGGAAACCAACCCACTGGAGACGAGTCCACCGGAAATCAACCCACCGGACACTAATCCCTTGGAAATTAATCCATTAGATACCAATCCTCCGCTAAGAGCCAATGGAGCCGTAATACTAGCTCGCAGACCAATTGGTACAGTCCTTACTAGACCCACAGTTGGTGCTGATATAATAGCTGGAGCGGCAGCAATACCCACGGAAGGAGCAAGTATTCCTGGTTTAGCGTAAGCGGCAGCAATCACACAGAAGAAGACCAACTGTAAAGAAATATGTATATGTATGAATATGTAGATAATATTTATCCTGCGCCTTTTAATCATCTTACACATTTGAACATGATGATAGTTGAGATGGTAGTTGCTGTGAGAATTAATTAAAATCTTGTTGAATGCTGGCGAGTGTCTGATGCTTCATTCAAAGTGTGCACCGCATTTTATATCATGCGTGGGGAAAGAAATGACTTACCATCAGACAACCTGTGTATTCGGTTGCAAAGGTTTAGTAAGTGGAGTGCGTTCACATCTGCTGCGATATTGGCGAAATTGTGGTGAAATTGTTTTGGTCTTATTTTGGTCTTAGCTGTCTAACAGTAGGATAGAGTTACCAAACACTGTCCCCTTTTTCAAAATCCTATATTTTTTCCATATTTTTAGAGATATATGTATACCTATGTATAAAAAAAAGCCAGTATTATCAACGATTTATACTTTCACTTGAAACTGTTATAAAACTTAAAAATCTATTTAGTTATACTTTGTATGATTAATTTAAACAAAAACAAGTCATATTTTTAAAAGAATATTTGGGCTCCAAATATCGTCCCCGGAGACGATATTAGGGTTACATTATCATCTTATCATTACCATAACAAAACAATAGAAACTATTATGAAGAAAATACTTCTGATCAGCTTTAACAGTGTAAAATTGCAAGTCAGTCCTCAAGGCAGGCTGCACTTATGAACTTAGGACCCTGACTTTTTACGCAATCTTCATGCATCCAAAGGAAACTAAATGCATTTGATAAAATTTTCTCCTGTTTTGTATTGGGAAAAATGTCTGTAACATGTTGTACATTTAGCGTCTTTTTCTTGACTATCTTCATTATCACTCAGGTCTCCAGACTCGGTGCAAAATATACAAACGATTAAACGGTATCCATAACAATAGTCCCTAATATCGTCCCCAGAAATTGATTTGAGATTGAACTGGTTAATGCCAGAAATAGAAAAGGGGACGTTTGGCGACTATACCTTATTGACGTAGATTGTTATGTTTTGTCGAATTTTGACAGCATTATGTTCCTTATGTTCATTTATTAAATACTAGCGGGTACCCGGCGCGCTTAACATAAGAAAAAAAATTGTCAGGCAGGCGCCTGGGGCTAAGTCTATTAGAAAACAGTTTTGTGCCGGGCAACAGTGGGCAAGACATCCAACCCTAAATATATTTATCAAGTTTTTTTTAGTACTTAATTACTATAATACTAAGGTAGTGGGTAAACTGCTGGACGGAAGGTACCCGGCGGCGGCTTGCGTAGTAGTACTAAAGTACTTTAGTACTAGGGTACTTTAATGCAAAAGTAGTGGGCCGAAGCGGAGTGACTTGAATTGTAAGTCATATATCTAATCTATACTATATTCAATTCTTGTTTGGCCTGTTGTTTGTCTGTATGAATGTATGTTCGGAATGGGCAGTTCAGCCGCTCAACTGATCGTCATGAAATTTTTACCACGCATGAGCTGCTTGTCAAGAGCAAATTTTGGTGTAGTTCAACTACGATCGGAGTAGTTCTTTTGATATCTTCCCATACAAGAATTATTGAGCGATACCAATTTTCATACATTTTGCAATTTCTCATCCATTTTTTATTTCTTTTATAGGTGGGCGCCGGCTGTGGCGCAAGTGGTTAGTGTGTCGGCTAACTGCGCGTGAGGTTCCATGTTCGAATCCCAGAAAACACCGAAAAAAGTTTTCACGGTCCCACATCGCGAACGTCTGACAAACATCCGACGGTATTGTTGTCACGAAAAAGCTTCTCAAATCGCCCTTCGGATACGGCACAAAACTGTAGGTCCCTTACATTCGTGTGAAAAAAATAACGCACACAACACGAGTGGTGGCGAGAAGCTAGGCCCAGGCACTTGAGAACTGTTGCGCCAAATACTTTTTTTTTATAGGTATTAGTCAACTTGATAATTATTTACGGAAAGCTTTAGACTAAGCTTCATAAAAATCCGCTTGCTTTTGATATTATAATTCTCCTTACAGTCATCCCTAAAGTGTTAGCTTATCTTATGCAGGACACCCTGTATATATTCAGTAGAGCGTCGATTATCCGAACTAATTGGGACCGAGGGTGGTTCGAATAATCAAATTTGATTAAAAAATTCGGATAATCGAACACAATTCGCGAATCGAATAAAAATCAGGTGTGTGGTCGCTGCTCAAATGTTCAGAAATTTTCACTTGCATACTAGATACAAACTGCAAGTAGGTACGCTAGTATGCATGCCTTTGTGTACCCTTAAATCAGGAACACTCAGCTGTTTGGCATTCGGATACTTGACGCCCATTTGCTTCCGATGTTGCGTTCGGATAATAGGCATTTCCGTTAATTGACGTCCGGATAATCGACACTCTACTGTATTCACAAAAGGCAAGTACCAGGAAGCATTAAAAAATCGATAATATACTAGTTGCACAAGAAAGGAGACTATAAGGACCCAGCTAATTATTGGGGTATATGGTATCATTCTTAAATACGTCGGCTATGTTGTTTTCCGCAGTGCTTTTCAACAGGCTCACTTTGTGGGTCGAAAATAAGGACATTTTGCATGAATACCAGGCAGGTTTTAGGCGAAATTATTCAACCATCGATCAAATATTCTCACTCATAAATATCGCAGAGGATTATAAGAAGAATCACAAAAAACTATATGCATTTTTCGAAGACTTTCGAGCCACCTTTGATACTATAGCCCGCGATGCACTTTTCTATAAACTCTATAAGATTGGATTTTCAACAAAAGTAGTTAAGGTTTTGACGGCTATGTATAACAATAACGTGGCCTACGTCTGGGGTGGGATCAACTTATCAGAGGAGTTTCAAACGTCAATGGGCGTTAAGCAAGGATGTGTCCCAAGTACATTGTTGTTCGTTCTATATGTTAACGACATAACAGAGCTGTAAGAGGTGGAATAGATATAAATCGAACAAAGATCCCTGCTCTGTTATTTGCTGATGATAACGTCTTCTTCGCAGATACACTGGACGGCATGCAGCTAATGATAAATAGACTAGAAAATTATTGTAACACCTGGAACTTGTCTGTTAACTTAACAAAGTCGAAGAAGATGATATTTAGAAGCGGAGGTGGCAGGTACTCGCGAGGAGAAAAGTGGTCATATCGGGGGGAGCAAATATAAGTTGTCCGCGAATATAAGTACCTAGGTGTGTTGATTGCATCCAACCTGAGTAAGCATTTAAAATCCGAGTTGGCGGAAGCCAAACGAGCAATTGGTTCTGTTTGGGGAAGTTGCATCAAAAACAGAAACATTACACACACTGCGAAGCAAAAAGTATTCCGTGCAACTGCAACCGCCATTCTCCTTTACGAAGCACAAGTATGGGAAAACTGTGCGTTTAAAGTTGTTAAAAAGTTCCTTCGCTACTTCAGCAGGAGAACATTTGAACTGCCACATAATTCGCCCAACTACATGCTCCATCTTGAGACCGGTATAGCACCTTTATTCTTGGATACCCTCAAGCTCCACTTCAACTACGTGGTAGGAGTTATGGCAATGAAGGAGGAAAGAGTGCCGAAAATTGTTCTAACTCAGATGCTAATGACTAGGGGAAAGACTATTCAAGAATGGGAAAGGCTAGCAACGGATTGCGGATTGAGTTTATTGATTACCCACAACGAGCAGCCAGCATCAATGAAACAAACGTTCAACTCCTATTCGAGAAAACGGTCCAAAGAATGTATAACAATTATGTCAGAGAAGCTAAGTCATCACAATGTTGAGCATATTACAGCAGGCTTAATCACTTTCTATGCCACAGAACATATTTCTTAGCAGACAAAACGACAGAAATGATTAGCATCATCTTTAAAATAAGAGGAGAACTCCTACCCCTTAACTACGTACCCCATCGTCCCGAACTTCCCTTACTGTGTAACCTATGCAATTGCAAAGAGCGAGAAGATGTGTATCACTTCCTTGCAGTATGCCCCATTCGAAAGGAATTTCGTGTTAAGTTTTTTCGAACGCATTTGCTTGAGTTAGAAGAAGCTATGAGCATACTAAACGGAGACAGAGGTTGGGATTTTTTACATATATACACCGTAAATGCTCTACGTTATCGAACCTGTATTGTTGAAGAAAACTTTTAAAATGCAAGCTATCATCGCAAATATTTATTTTTTTTAACTAATTTAAAATAGAAGAAAAGAAAAAATATTCATACTCGTATGTAGTTTTACCTTATTTTATTTATTCATTTATATTTTACTGTCAATCTGGTAGACGGCCTTCAGCCAAACCAAATAGACTTGTAAACCTAAATACCAAGAATTTGTATTAAATATTTTTTCTATGAAAAATAAATAGTCTAACTAAACTAACTAACTAACCAAAAGAATAAGATCGCGGATACAAGCTGCTGAAATGAGGTTCTTTCGCGGTATGGATGGAATAACTCGTACAGATCGAGTGCGCAACACCAGAGTACGCGAGGCGCTCAATGCTGAGCAGGTACTTCTTAAAACGGAACGATCTACACTTCGATGGTTTGGTCACGTAGTGCGTATGCCCCACAACCGGCTTCTAAGACATGGTATGATTGCCGTGCCATCACATAAGAGACCCCTCGGTGACACTAGGAATAGATTGGATCAAGTCCGACATCTCTCCTTCAGCCGTCTAGGGATTTCTCCTGATGTGTTGGAGTCAATCGCGGAGGTTCGAGAAGGATGGAGAGCCCCCCTGGGCATCTCGCCCCGTGTTACTCATAAAGAATTAGAAGGCCATTTAAAAAGTATGTATTTATGTAAGTTATTAACCAAGTAATTATCTATAACTTGTATTATAACAGTTTTCCAGATTTGACAAACTTTGGAAGCACAACATGGCCGTAAATTTTTCCTCAGATAGTCAGGACAGAGTTTGCAGTTCTCGAAATGCAGCGTGTATTTTATTATTCTCTTCAATACAACTTTTTAAATCCACGCGTATATCTCCATACCTAGACTAAATGCCAAAATATTTTCAGACAACAAATTTTACACCTTCTTCTTCTTCTTCTTCTTCTTCCTTTTATCAGCGAGGTCATGATCCGAAAACAAGGGATCATAACCCTCCTAATTCACCGCATTTCTACTGATCCGTCTGTGGGGTTCGCCTTAGCAACAAATTTTACACCATTTCCTTGAATTTTAGAAGAGCGGAAACAGCATTTTTAGAATTATTACAGATAAGCCGTCTCGACTTATATGTTACATTAGACTTGACACTTTCATTACCCTTTTAATTTAAAAAACACAGAAGTTTTGGATTCCCAAGAAATTATTGAAAACTGACAAAATATAATGCTAGACAACTAAACCAAATCTTTCAACACAATTTTGCCAATAGCACAGATATGAACGCACTCCACTTACTTAACCTTTGCAACCGAATACACAGGCTGTCTGGTGGTAAGTCATTTCTTTCCCCACGCATGATATAAAATGCGGTGCACACTTTGAATGAAGCATCAGACACTCGTCAGCATTCAACAAGCTTTTAATTAATACTCACAGCAACTACCATCTCAACCATCATCATGTTCAAATATGTAAGATGATCAAAAGGCACAGGATAATTATTAGCTCTTTATACATATATATATTTCGTTGCAGTTGGTCTTCTTCTGCGTGATTGCTGCCGCTTTAGCTAAACCAGGAATACTTGCTCCTTCCGTGAGTATTGCTGCCGCTCCAGCTATTATATCAGCACCAACTGTGGGTCTGGTGAGGACTGTACCAATTGCTCTGGGATCTAGTATTACGGCTCCATTGGCTGTAAGCGGAGGATTGTTATCCGGTGGACTGGTGTCTAATGGATTAATTTCCAAGGGATTGGTGTCCGGTGGGCTAGTTTCTGGTGGCCTCGTCTCTGGTGGACTCATCTCCGGTGGGTTGGTCTCCGGAGGACTCCTCAATGGTGGATTGGCCTCTGGTAAATTGCTGTCTGGAGGATTGATTCATTAGGAATCCAATGATTAAAAAATTGTTTTTAGCTTTGTTAATAGTAGAGACCAATAAATATGCTAAGAAATAACCAGTCTTTTTTTCTTGTATTATATTTATATTTACTTATATATGTAAAAGGAACGCCTTCTAACTCAAAAAGTTATTATATTCCCTTTACTTGAGAAAAGAACTCATTCGACTTACTAACTTTGGAGTTTCATCTAAAAATTTGTCAATGCTATATTCTTATGCTTTCTTGTAGTCATTGGTCCTAACCTTGCTTCAACTTAAATTAGAATTTAAAACTCTACCCAGGTTTATTTTTGATCCAACAATTTAAAAAAAAACTAACCCTTCCTGGTGAACCGTACTAGTTTGGACTTCGAAGAGTTAATTCTCAGCATTTGGAAACTGAATAAATTTGTTATTGCAGATATGTCTAACTGAGTCTTATGTCGTTACCGTACGTAATCAACTTTAAAAATGCTTAACACACAACGAACTCAAATAGCCACGTGAGTGGCAAGAAAATAATGTCCTGAGGAGTTGCTCTAAAATCGTAAAATTTCTTTCTTCCAAAACTTCGAGGACTGTAATATTAACGTGACTTTCTAGTCGACTTCTATGCTTCTCGCGTAGGTTTGAATTTCGTCTTCTATAGTTTTAATGCCAAGATCTCTATGGATATCGCTATTTCTGATATACCATGGCGCATTAACAATACATCTTAGCACTTTGTTTTCAAAAGTTTGTAAAATTTTAATATTAGTGATTTTGGTACAACCCCAGAGTTGTATACCATATGTCCATACGGGCTTTAGCACTTGCTTATATAAAAGCAGTTTGTTCTCTATATTAAGCTTGGAATATTTTCCGAGTAACCAATACATTTCTCTATATTTATTATCTAGTTATTTGCGTTTTTTCTTTACGTGCGTTTTCCATTTCAGCTTTGTATCAAGTGTCATTCCAAGATACTTAGCCTCGTTTGCAAACGGGATTTGAACCGAGTTTGAAAAGATCGGCCAATTATTGGTATTCTTATAAGTAAAATTTACATGAACAGATTTGGTCTCGTTAAGTGCGATTCGCCAAACCTTTGTCCATTTATTTACTCTATCCAAAGCTTCTTGCAGTTTTTCTGTAGTATCTTCGACCGTTTTACCTACTGCCAAGATAGCAGTGTCATCGGCAAATGTAGCTAGCTCAGTGCTTTCTACTTGCGGTATATCACGGGTGTATAATAGATACAAGACTGGACCAAGAACGCTTCCTTGCGGCACCCCAGCCATTATTTCCTTGAAATCTGAATATTCATTTCCACATTTGACGCGGAATAGTCTATTCGTAAGGTAGTTCTTCAAAATATTATATAGGTGCTCTGGCAGAACTTGTCGTAATTTAAACTTTAAGCTTTCGTGCCAGACCTTGTCAAAGGCTTGAGAGACGTCACGGAATACGCTTGAACAAATCTTTTTTCCTTCAAGTGACTTTTCGATTATATGTGTTATTGGATGTACTTGTTCAACTGTAGAATGCTTACTTCTGAATCCGAATTGATGATCCGGAATGAGATGCCTTTCTTCTATTACCGGCTGTATTCGCCTAATCAATATTCTCTGGAACACCTTGGATATAATTGGAAGAGGCGAAATCGGTCTATAAGACGTTTTTTCATTCGGCGGTTTTCCGGGCTTAAGGACCATTATGATTTCGGCGACTTTCCATTGACTGGGAACATATTCTAGTCTAAGCGCGGCGTTTATAATGAAAAGAAGCTTAATTAGAGCTTTCCTTGGCAGGGTTTTAAGAACCTCTCCCGTAATTAGGTCATATCCAGGAGCCTTCTTAGGTTTAAGTTTCTTTATTTCTTCCTTAAGTTCGGTTATTGTTGCATTTCTTATTACCCTATTGTTTATATACGATGTATTTATATTTTGGATAAGAGCTCGCCCATCAAACGGTTTAAAAATTTCTTCTAGGTGGGCAGCAAAAACTTGCGCTTTCTCTTTATACTGCCTGGCCCATTCGTCTTGATTTGTCTTAATTGGTGCGGCTTGAATTTGAGGTTTTTTAATACCTTTTATAGCCTTCTAAAGTGAGTAATTCGAATCTTTTTCTGCCGCTAAACTTTCTAAGTAAGTTTGCATTTCATTGTTCTTAAGGTCTTTAATAGATCTTGCACAAACGGTTAAGATGTGCTTTATGTTGCGGAGCCCGAGTTTGTTGCCATTTTTTGCGCGCTTTTCTCTTCTCCTTAATCATCTCTTTTATTTCCTGCGGATAAGTTTGAATGTAGCTTGCCGGCGGTTTCTTTGGTTTAGGAGTATTCTTCCACGCGGCATTCTGTATTATTTCGACGAAGCGATCAACTTCAACTTCGAGTTCATAGGGCGTTTTAAGTGATACGCTCAGCTCAGTATTTGATTCAATATCTTTTTTAAAGCCATCCCAATTAGTTTTCGCGCTGGTTAATCTGACCGGTCCTACTTTTTTAATCAGAGCATCGCTTATCGTCATAATGATTGGAGAATGATCAGAGGAGAGATCAAAGCTTTCTTCAACTTGTATACAGTTGAAGCTACCTTGTATTAATTTTTTATTTCACTGATTTGCCCATATCCATTTCTAGGGCAAATAGGTAGGTGTGGTAGGTAGGTGTGCTGGTGCTTCTAACAAAAAAAAAGAACCCAATTAGCACTAGATGTCGTTTTGATACCACAAAACTCGTGTACCTGGATGTGCTCGTAAAAGGTTTGTTGGTGGGGAGTCACTAGATTCAACCTGTGGAGTTTAAAAAGATTGTTAAATCTTTAAGGTTTTTCTCTGACACATCTAGTACCGGGCAGGCGCATAAAAAGTGAATAATGGTTTCTTTCTCAGTTGCGACATTGCAACTGCTATAGTTTGACTGTATGGTCTCCTAAAACCCAGTGACCCGTGGTGGTTGCCGTTATCCTGGCGATGTCCTTACGCGTTGTGTTTAAGTAGTTGGTGGTTTTTCTTTGTTGTAGTTTGGCCACATCTTTCTATATGTGACACAGTTTGTTAGCCTACTCAATCTGAGGTTGGCTTGGGCAAGGAATCTTGAGGATATTTCTGATTTGACTGCTTCAAGCGGAGTCTGAAATGATTTCCCAAAAGAGCTGTGGAGGGCTGAGCCTTGGCTAGCCAGTTCATAAGCAAGGTTATTTCCGTAAACGTTACTGTGCCCTGGAACCCAAGTCAGAATTACCTTGAATTGACTATCTAGCGAAGCTAGCTCATTTTGGCATTCAAGTACCAGCTTTGATAGCTGCTTGGCTATCATACGGATTCATAATCCAGCACCCAGGAACCTTGAGTCTAACTGCACTGTGTGCTGTGATGTTTATTATGTGTAGAAGGTAGAAGATGTAAAAAGACTGTTCGAGTATCGGTCGAGGTTAACCGTAGAGCGCCTGTGGTGCCTATGTATTCCGTTCTTTGTAACTTATTAAGTTTGGCTATATTATAAGCTTTTTTTTAGAGCTGGCCACCATACTATTGACCCATATGTGCGAACTTGCCATAACACGGCTGTGTACAATTGTATATCCATAAGGTCAATTTTGGCTGCAGTCCCCATTTTTTCCTGAAGATTTTGTTACAAGCATAGAAAGCTATACATGCCTTCTTTACCCGTTGTTCTATGTTTAGCTTCCAGTTAAGTTTAGGATCTAGGATAACTCCTAAGTACCTAGCGCTGGACGATAAGGAGAGCGGTTGGCCATTAAGTCGAGGAAGTAAGGTATTTTGGTTTTAGTGGTGAAGAGCATCATTTCAGCTTTGCTCAAGTTGACGCCAAGACCACACTTTTGGGCCCAAGCGCTTACTTTGCTCAGAACATTTTCCGTGATTTCGCTTATGACGGAGAGAAACTTTCCTGACACTAGTATCACCATATCGTCTGCATACCCGACTACCTTGATTCTCTCTGTCTAATGTTAAGAGGATTTTATTCATGACTATCAGCCATAGTAGAGGTGAGATAACACCGCTCTGGGATGTACTCCTACTGGTAAATTTGGTTATATTGCTATTGCCTAGTGTTGCCTAAATAATTCTAGTGCTGAGCATAAAAACGAATCATTGACTTAGATTGTTTTCTATTCCCAGCTTCGTAAGGGACTCTAGGATTGCTTCAGTGTGTACGCTATTAAAAGCTCATTCTATGTCTAAGAAGGTAGCTAGTGTATGGAGTTTTCTATAGTGCGCACTACTTCGTGAAGAGTTGTCTCTGTTGATCCACCTTTGAGGTATGCGTGCTGGGCTTTGGAGAGGGATGGTTCTATTTTGTTTCGCAAATGGTTGTCCAAGACTCGCTCGAGAGTCATCAGTACAAAGGAAGTTAGAATGATTTGTCTGAAATCTTTCGAGTTTTCATGATCGCGTCTGCCTGCTTTTGGGATAAAAAACACTCTCACTCGTCTCCATGAAGGGAGTACGTGGTTGTTCAGTAAACAGCTTCTGAAAATCGATGTGAGCCTTGGAATTGCTAGGTCTTGCGCCCTCTGTAGCATAATGGGTAGAATATTGTCTAGGCAAGGGAGCGAAACTATTTAAGGACCAGGAAATTCTTTCCTCTGTAATAATGGATATAAGGTTTTCCCAGGCATTAGATTGCGTGCGCTGAGAGTTTGTAGACTCTGCACTATTATCTGTGCATCCAGGAAAGTGGGTGTTTATCAGAAGTTTTAGAGATTCTGCTGTTGACTTAGTCCATTCCCCATCCATCTTTCTCAGAAAAAATGGATTGGAGTGTTCTTTCGATAGAATTTTACTGAGTCTTGCAGAGTCCTTAAGGGTCTTAATGGATTGGCAGTAATCTATCCATGACTGTCTTTTAGCCACTCTGATAGATTGTTTATATTTTCTAAGAAAGTCTTTATAAGGTTGACAGTATTTACAGCTATGGCAGATATTGAAGGTCTCACTCGTCAACTTTCTAAGACGTGAGAGTTCCTCGTTCTACCAAGGTGGGAATGTTTTCTTGCAGTATTTGACTGGACACGAGACTTCATACGCCGTATTAAAACTTTTTTCGAAAGTCTCCACTTTGTTGTCGAGTTCTGTAATTGAGGTTATTTTTGGTTTGGTTTGACCAAACTTGGCCCAGTCGATTCCTTTGGGGCCTCTAAAAATGTTAGGGGACTCGATCTTAAGATCTACATAAAAGGATATGGTCTGAGAAAGATTTCAGATGCGATACTCTCCATTTTTCAACTTTGATATTGTCGTTATTACTAGAGAGTGTGACATCAATAATGTCTTCCCTAACGTTAAAATTGTCCATACTCGGAGCCAGGTTGTTACCCTCGTTGCAGATGGAAAGGTTGTTTTCAATGATATAATCAAACAAAGTCTCACCGCGTTCGTTATTCTCTGAGCTACCCCATACCGTATGTCTGGCGTTGGCGTCGCAGCACATTAGCAGGTTGGTCCTTGTAGTTGTGATGCTGGTTGTTATGTCATAGACTTCCTCCGGCGGTGCTTGTCGGTCATGTGCCATATAGACTATGAGGTCCGCCCTGCCCGCGTTCTATATTTTAACAACTGTTAAATCAGGAGAGCTACAATTTGGACATATGTATAAGCGCTATGATATGTTTTTTTTTAGCTAAAATACAGATCCTTGGCTTACCTTGGTTGATGTTATTACGGTCGTGGAAAAGGTTGTATTGGTTGTCGTTTAGGCCCTTTCTCTTAGGGCCATTAATCCATAGTTTTTGGACAATGCAGGGCCCTCACTCTGTATTGCTACTCTAAAGTCAAATCATTCGAATTCGCAGAATTGGCACTCTGTAATTCGAATCGCAAATCCAAATTTATGACAATCGAACAAACTTTTGTTGCCAACTTCAATGTCAATTTCTTATCGCAAATCTGGCACTCTGTATTGCTAAACGAAATGTCAAAGTAACTCGAATTCGCATAATTTTGTTCTATTGCTATTTAGTTTGCGGATGTTGAGATAAGCAATTGCGTTTCTTTTAAAATGTAAGTATTTTATGGCATCTAATGTTATTTTTAACTTGAAATACAATGAAAGTGATATACATAAAATAGTTTTGTGAAATTATTTGATTAAAACGTGTTTTAGAACATGAGGGCAGTCCACCAAAAATCAAATGTAAATGCTCCACCTTAACTTCTCTTGAAGGTAGCAGTGGATAGAATGAGTAAAGTGGGAAATACACGATACAACTGTTCTACGAACGGTTTCACAGCTTTGGTGTTGTATTCGATAATTGTGTCGTGTATTCACACAACCGACCGTTGTGCCGATATCGTATGGTCGCATGGTCTTGACTGTACAACCGCTGTAACATACACAAACTGTATGGAAATTATATGGTGTTTGTGTAAAATGGCTGAATAAAATGTCTGGTTGTACGTAAGTCGTATGCAAATTGTATGTGTGTGCTGCATACAACAGTAT
Organism: Brachypalpus laphriformis; assembly: GCA_945910035.1. Lineage (NCBI taxonomy): Eukaryota > Metazoa > Arthropoda > Insecta > Diptera > Syrphidae > Brachypalpus > Brachypalpus laphriformis. The sequence goes on from OX246756.1 coordinate 47,299,556, forward strand.
GCCGATGCCGGTACGACGGTTGTATCGTGTATTTCCCACCTAATACTCTCAGTTTCGGGTTAAACCAACCACTGCTATATTTTTCTTCTACTTTTTATCACTTAGCTGCATTATTTTCGACCTATTTCTAATTCGCCTGTGTTATTCTTTCTCCCTTTATGTTATCTTGATGGAACTACAATTCGACAGCATCCAGTTCCATTTCTATAACATGTATTTAACTTTCTTTCTCAAATATAAATAAAACACAAAATTCTTTAGAACAAATTTTGCTCCAAAGTGACATTTCAGCGTTCGATACTCGAAACTAGATTCGCACATTTCATAGCCCCAGTTGGCAATACTTCCATTCGATTCTGTTTTCTTACAGAGTGCCGGCTAAGATTAGAATCGCAAAGCACTTTCGCAAAAATTTGACTTTCGAGTAGCAATACAGAGTGAGGCCCCTGATGTCAAAGTCTTCCTCCTTCAGAAAGACCATCAGATTATGTGTAGCACAAATCGAGTGACGCAAATCAATCTGAATGGCTTTCAGCATTGGTATGGTCTTGTGTTGTTGAAGTGGTGGGTAGAGTGGTATCGATCCTCACGTCCTCCAACAGCCTGTTGGTGTCGTCGACTTCATCGAAGTTTACAGCAAGTCTTCTCAAGGGTGACGACACTTTCTTCGCTGATCGATTATCGGTAATAGGAAAGATAGGGTATTATTGTACGGTTCCTCAGCCTTGATGACTTTCCAGTCATCCATAGGAACCATCGGATTGTGGAGTTTCAAGCAGTTGATGAGCTTACTGCTTTCAATGGTCATGTTGGGGTGCCAAATGCGGATCCTGGTTCTCCTCGGAATCTCTCTGGCTAGGATTAGCTTGAGTCTCAAGTCGTCTCACTCATCACGGATTTTGTGAACGCAGCCGCTCAGGAATTCTTTAGAGAAGGCGTCCGCATTTATGACTCTGTACCCTCTTATGACTTCAGCTAAGTCAAAGCAGGGTAGCGGTCATCCTTGGTTATTCATCAGGTGTTCCACCACTATGTATTTCCGATAGCTTGACCTCTATCGCACCCCAAGCGTCAGTTACTGCTTGGCCGCCGGTAGAGAGCTTATCCACCAATGCGGCTTGTAGGTCGTCTCTGACAACCACGCTCACAGTTCATGTCGTCTGGAGTACCGAGGTCGATGGTTTATTATACTTAGTGGTAGAGAGCCTCGCAACTTTGTTCCGTTGGGAGTCGGACTTGACTTCTTCCACGGAGCGTCTGCGCTTTGCCGCTTCGGTCTTACGTGGTTGTTCGGATTTGATGTACTCATCAATGATCTTCTGGTTTCCTGATTTATCAGCCAGGTCCCGCGCAGATACCGTACCGGCCTCTTCGCTCTTGGTAATATACCCAGAATAAAGATGGCCCTCTGGTATGCGCTTTTCCTGCGGTTGCTAGCTGATTTTCGGTTGTGCACAGCACACTTATGGGCACTAAGTCGAGTGTCCTGCGCTGCTGCCGATGTGGAGGGTATAGAGGGTTCGGGGAGCGCGCCTTGAATGGAACTCCTCTCAAAGTTCACGCTTCCCACTAGGGCCTTCTTATTGGAGGCGAGCAGTTCATCTTCCGATAAAGTGCTTGTATTTTCATTTTCTTTTTTCCTGTTTCTTTTATTTTTATTTTTTTATTGGATTCATTATTTACTCTCACCTACATATTTATTCATGAAATTTGGGAAATGACTGAAAGAATAAGATCGCGGATACAAGCTGCTGAAATAAGGTTCTTTCGCGGTTTTGTTAGAATAACTCGTAGGGATCGAGTGCGCAACACCACAGTGTACGAGGCGCTCAATGCTGAGCAGCCACTTCTCCGAACGGAACGATCTATACTTTGGTAGTTTAGTTACGTAGTGCGTATGTCCCAGATGTGGCTTCCAAAATTTGCCATGATTGCCGTGCCATCACATAAGAGACCCCTCGGTAGGCCTAGAAATAGATGGTTGGATCAAGTCCGGCATTTCTACACGATCCGTATAGAGATTCCTCCTGATGAGTTGGAGTCAATCGCAGGGCATCGCGAAGGACAGAGAGCCCACCTGAGCATCCTATCCCTGTGACCCTCATAAAGGATAAGCGGGCCATTGAAAATGTATGTATGTAAGTTATTAACCAAGTAATTATCTATAACTTGTATTACAACAGTTTTTCCTAATTTGACAAACTTTGGAAGCACAATATGGCCGTCAACTATAACTTTGTTGTGAACTCCCTCACTTTGTACTTCGAACTCCTATGTATTACGTTACGCACTGTCAGTAAGCCACCAGATAGTCAAGACAGAGTTTTCAGTTCTCGAAATGCAGGCAGTATTTTATTATTCTCTTCAATTCAACTTTTCAAATCCACGCATGTACCTCCATACCTAGACTAAATGCCAAAATATTTTCAGACAACAAATTTTACACCATTTCCTTAAATTGTAGAAGAGCGGAAACAGCATTTTTAGAATTATTACAGATAAACCGTCGCGACTTATATAGACTTGACACTTTTATTACACTTTTAATTAAAAAAACAGAAGTTTTGGATTCCCAAGAAATTATTGAAAACTTACAACTAACCAAATCTTTCAACACAATTTTGCCAATAGCACAGATATGAACGCACTCCACTTACTTTACCTTTGCAACCAAATACACACGCTGTCTGGTGGCAAGTCATTTCTTTCCCCACGCATGATATAAAATGCGGTGCGCACTTTGAATGAAGCATCAGACACTCATCAGCATTCAGGTTTTAATTAATACTCACAGCAACTACCATCTCAACCATCATCATGTTCAAATGTGTAAGATGATCAAAAGGCGCAGGATAAATATTTAGCTATTCATACATATACATATTTCCTTGCAGTTGGTCTTTTCCTGTGTGATTGCCGCCGCTTTCGCTAAACCAGGAATACTTGCTCCTTCCGTGAGTATTGCTGCCGCTCCAGCTATTATATCAGCACCAACTGTGGGTCTGGTGAGGACTGTACCAATTGGTCTGGGAGCTAGTATTACGGCTCCATTGGCTCTAAGTGGAGGATTATTATCCGGTGGATTGGTGTCTAATGGATTAATTTCCAAGGGATTGGTGTCCGGTGGGCTAGTTTCCGGTGGACTCGTCTCCAGTGGACTCACCTCCGGTGGGTTGGTCTCCGGAGGACTCCACAATGGTGGATTGATATCTGGAAAATTACTGTCTGGAAGATTGATTCATTAAAAATGTTCCTTGATTTGTTAATAGTTCCTAGATTTGTTAATAGTGGAGTCGAATAAATATGCTTAAGCAAATTTAAAATCTCTTTAATCAATTTCTAATGTATATTGGTGGAAAGTCTTCTTATTATAGAATAAGATATATAAAATATAAGAATATTCCCAATCTTTAATAAAGAGAATCTTCCGATTCAGTTTACTACAAAGAGATATTTTTCCTTGATTTCTACTTATACTTACTTACTCAAGTGGCGCTACAGTCCGGGGTGGACATAGGCCTCAACCACCAAACCTCTCCAGCCAGCCCGGTTACGAGCTAGTGCCTTCAGTTGCGCACGCGAAGTTGGTTGAGGTTCCCCTCTACTTGTTTGTACCACTTACCGCGAGATCGTCCTCTACGCCGTCGATCCGGGGTGGATTCGAAGGTTTTCCAGACTGGAACGTTGGGCGTCAGCCGCTCAAAATGACCCAGCCATTTTATTTGCTATATGCGAACTGTTCTGGCTAAGTCGATGCCTATACAAATGGGTCGTACAGTTCGGCATTGTATCTTCTCCTTCACTCGTCGTCTATGCAGGCGGGAGCAAAGGTCGCTCGAAACTTTTCTCTCAAAGTAACTATGAGCACCCTCACCCGATTTTGAAAAAGTCCATGCCTCTGCGCCATACAGCAGGACTGGGATGATTAATGTAATTCTTTCTTTGATCTCCCCTTTAATACCTCAAAATGATATCTGTCTATTGTGGCATTCTGTCCAAGATGCCGATGTTAGGTGTCCTTTTTGTAGACAGCATATAATTTGTTTTACTTTCATTGACCGGTAAACGGAGATGGTTCTGCTGCCTCGATCTCAATACTTGCAAATGCCCCATTGACCGCCCGCTGAGTTCGTCATAGTAGTTGTACGGACCGGAGTTGGCTTGTGAGTTTCGTACAATTCTTTCAAGTACTATATTAAAGAGATCGCATCATAGCACGTCACCTTGTCTGAGACCTTTCCTGACATCGAACGGTTCGGTGATGTTCTTTTCAAATTTGATGGAGCAGCGAACGTTCTCCATCCTCATCCTGCACAAACGGACAAGCGTGGTTATAACTCGTCTCTATAAACGCTATCATCGGCAACTTTGAAATCGATGAAGAGGTGGTGCGTATCGGTTTTATATTCATGGGTTTTTTCCTAGATCTGCCGTAGTGTGAATATTTGGTCAATGGTTTTTTCCCGGCCTGAAACCGCACAGATTAAGACCTATCAGGTTGTTGACGATCGGTTTAAGGCGTTCTCATAAAATGGCAGACAGATCTTATACGTACATATATGCGGTGTTGAGGAGACATATACCTCTGTAGTTGGCGCAGTTCAGAGGGTGTCCTTTTTCAGGATCGGGCAAACGATACTGAGGTTCCATTCATCGGGCTTACTTTCGTCCGACCAGATTTTACAGATAAAAGCTGGTGCATGCTCCTTACTAATTCATCTCCTCTTCCGTTGAAAAGTTCGGCGGCAAGGCATTCGGCTCCAGCAGTTTTGTTGGTTTTAAGTTTAGATATCGTTATCACTTCATTCTGATCGGGATGACGGGAATCCTGAATGGCTCATTCTGCCTGACATAAAAAAAATTGTCACCGTCACCGTTTAACAGTCTGCAGAAGTGATCCTTTCGTATCATTAGCACCGACTCACAGTGGCTCCTTTTGACTTTTTTGGTTGCAAAAATTATAAGTCTTAAACAAATAAAGATATCGTGACAGTTTTCTTTTTCGCTTAAAGGAAATTCCCGGAGCTATGAAATTTGTGAACTTTGAGAAAAATGCTTCCCAGGGTGTTCCAGAATCTTCTGTTGAAATAAGACTTTAAGACATTAAATTAAACAGCTTAAACAAATTTATTAAATTTTTTTTTATTTTTTATTTTTGATTTTAGTAATTAACAAAAAAAAAACTGTATTTTGACGCTCTTTTCCTAGTTTGTACATTCAAAGCTAAAAAAAAAATTTTTTTTTTAAATATTTTTTTCTCTCACGATAAAAATTTATCAACTTTGATTCGCTCTACAAGCCAAACCATTCATCCAAATGAAATAATTTTTTCGATTACTAGAGCTCCAAACATTTCTTAATTCCGTGAATTTAAAAGTTTTGCATTATAGACCCACGCGAAAAATGAATTTCGCAAGCTTTGAACAAAGTATGCGAATGGACAAAGACCTGGCGAATAGTCATCAATGAGGCAAAATCAACGCATGCCAATTTTACGTTAAGAAAGATAAACAACTTACCTATGTCCATTAACTCGGTGCAAATACCGTACGCAAACGAGGCAAAATATCTAGAAATGACCCTAGATGCAAAACTTAAGTGGAAACCAAACGTTAAAAAGAAGCGCGAAGAGCCCGGAATCAGATTTAGAGAAATGTATTGGCTACTCGGAAGATACTCGAAGTTAAGCGTATACAACAAACTGCTTCTGTATAAGCAGGTCTTAAAACCATCTTGGACATATGGTATACAACTTTGGGGTTGTACCAAACCAAGCACGCTACTAATGACGTCCTCTTTTCTTAGCTTTGGGTTAAAATCACCTAGGACAATTTTAACGTCGCGTCGTGGCTAGGGCATTGCTCATACATCTTCTCCAAGAGCTGGTAGAAGTCATGTTTTGTCGCGTGATTTCTACCTATAGTTTTCTCAATTTTTTTTTACTGCTTTTGGTTGTTTTTGGCAGGCGCCTGTGTCTTGCGTGGTCCGCTTCGTGGTTTAAAAGGATTTCACACTACGGAAATTCTTCGAATCATATACAAGGCTGCGCAAAATGAATCACCCTATCGTGATATTATAATTTTTGCAAATGGCGTCATACGTCAATCATATTTGGCATTTGTGAACTAGACAGCTGCAGTATACAAACACACACGCAATGGAGCGCTATACTCCACAAGAGCGTGGAATTTTTTTTTTCTTTTGCGTGTAGCTGGGTGAAAATCGCTGAAAGACATCGCATGCGAGCTTTGCGATAGTGTGGGACTTGACCCACCCACTAAAAACACCCGGAGAAAGCATGGTGTTACCATCCTTCCAGGGTTTCTGAACCCACCTTTACTAACAAAATTAGACAAGAAGTAATAGATATTACTCTAGCAACCAACTCCACAAAGCTAAACATTAGCAAATGGATGGTGTCGAAAGATATCTCTTTTTCGGACCATAATTATATTCAATTTAGTTTGGAATTTACCAAACCTCCATCAAAATCCTTTAGGAATCCTAGGAACACTAATTGGCAGGTTTATAACACATTTTTAAATAACGAGCTTAGCACCGAGATAACTCAACCTTGCTCACCATCCGAAATCGACCAGATGGTAGACAAAGTCTCTGGAACTATGAACAAAGCCTTCTTGAAAGCTTGCCCAATTAGCAGGCACAGAAACGGCAATAAACCACCTTGGTGGAATTCTAACATAGCAAAACTCCGAAATAATAGTAGGAAACAGTTCAATATAGCAAAGTCTTCACGATCTCCAGAAGATTGTGATAACTATAAGAACAGTCTCAGGGTCTTCAAAAAAGAGATAAGGAAAGCTCAGCGAGAATCGTGGAGATTATTCTGTAGCAATATAGAAAGGACAAACGATTCTAGCAGATTGAGGAAAATTCTTTCCAAATCTCCTCATATCCCTAGCTTTATCCAGAAACCTAAGGGAGACTGGACTAAGTCCACAGAAGAAACATTAAACCTTCTTATGGATACGCATTTCCCAGGAAACTCTATAGATACGAACACATCTATACCACAACACCACTCTATCATGGACGTTCCGGCAGGAGTAATAAACACCCACACTATTCATTTCACCAGTGGAACTTTAGGGGGCATAAAACCCTTAGCCCCCTGGCTCTACGTGATTTTCAACAGCTGCCTTAAATTCAGCTATACCCCATCCTCGTGGAAACGAGTTAAGGTGGTTTTCATCCCGAAATGCGGTAAGACCTCCCACCATAATCCGAAAGATTTCAGACCAATCAGTCTCTCCTCCTTCCTTCTGAAAACGTTAGAAAGGCTAGTCGATAACCATATCCATCCAAAACTCAAGCTACAAACCTTATCTAGCTCTCAGCATGCTTACCGGAAAGGTTTTTCAGTGGAAACAGCTCTACATTCGTTAGTAGGCACCATTGAAAAATCTCTTGCCGTTAAAGAATATACTATGGTGTCTTTCCTTGACATAGAAGGCGCCTTTAATAACGTCAATACAGAATCCATCACAAGAGCGCTCGCTGACCTGAAGGTGGACTGCTGCCTTTGCATCGGGTGCTGCTCAACCAAAAGGCAAGCGCACAGGGGCACACCCCAGGGGGGTGTTCTCTCTCCGCTACTTGGGATATTAGTAGTGAATGAGCTACTCACTTCACTAGAAAATAAAGGGTACAAGGTCGTAGCATATGCTGACGATATTGCCATAGCCATATCAGGTAAATTTCCCCAAACCCTAAGAGATGTAATGAACTCGGCGCTAAGTTTAGTAGCGAAATGGACGGACAGCGTTGGACTCAACGTAAACGCGTCCAAAACTGAACTAGTACTTTTTACTAGGAAATACAAAATCCCGTTCGTAGCCCACCTAAGCTGAGAAACACGGAACTCAGCTTTTCAAACAAAGCAAAATACTTAGGGTTGACCCTCGATAGTAAACTTAACTGGAAACAGAACATTCTAGACCGAACCACGAAAGCGGAAATCGCCATCTACACCTGTAAAAAAGCTATAGGTCCTAAATGGGGTCTTCAACCTAATATACCACTGGTTGTACCTGGCGGTGGTCAGACCAATCCTGCTTTATGGCGTTCTCGTCTGGTGGCCTGCACTCGAAACAAGGTGCAACACAAACTCTATCGAAAGAGTACAACGATTAGCATGCAAATGCATCACATTGGCTCTCAGATCCACTCCCACAGCTGCCTTAGAAACCCTACTTAACATATATCCCATTGATATCTTTGGGAAAATGGTAGCATCTAAAGCAGCCCTAAGACTTAGAGAATCTCTCCAGTGGTCAAGCTCACAAATTGGCCACATGAAAATCTTACAAAACTCCAATCTCAGAGTATCAGATTACATATCCCCATCTATTGATTTCAATATCAAATATAACACCACCATCACTGACAGATCCGCATGGGAGGAAGGTATCATTCTAAACGACGCCGCAATCGAAATCTATACAGATGGTTCCAAAACTTCGGAGGGCACAGGACTAGGTATATTTTCCGAATCACCTAGAACAAACGTAGCTCTCCGACTTCCGGACCACTGTAGCACCTTTCAGGCGGAAATATCGGCCGTTCGTGAAGCAGCGCGCAGACTCTCTATATACCCGATAGATGGTAAGTCTATCGTCCTTTATATAGACAGTCAGTCAGCGATTAAAGCTCTGGAAACGCCAACAATAAGATCTAAGTTGGTCAAACATTGCCGCGAATCTCTTAACGAGATTGCAGACAGTTGCATTACTCTGTGCTGGGTCCCAGAACACAGAGATATTGCAGGCAACTGTAAAGCGGATGAACTAGCTAGACAAGGCACCGTACTTCCTCTCAATGTAAATAGAGAGGCACCGGCACCACCAATACAATTAATGAAAATCCGAATGTTTAACGAAGCGCAATCTAGTGCAAACAACAGATGGAGTAATCTAGCTACGTGCGCATCGACCAGGAAGATCTGGCCCTTACTTGACGCAAAGAAAACCAAAAATCTCCTTTCATTAAATAGAAGGAACATAAGCCTCACAGTAGGAATAATCACAGGACACTGCTTGTTAGGTAGACACGCCACTAGAATGGGTGTCCCAGCAAACGATTTCTGCAGAAGCTGCAGAGATGAAGAGGAGAAGGAGAATAGTCTCTACCTCCTTGGCACATGCCCAACGCTAGCCACACTAAGAAAGAAGCTACTAGGCGAATACTTCTTTGAGGACCTAAGTGACCTGTCTAACATAGACATTAGAAACTTAAATAGATACATAGGTAAATCCAACTGGTTTAGCTGAAATGCCCCCCCTCCACATCACCACCACCCCTCCTCCCTCGTTATTGGTTACAATCAATCCCCAAGAGGTACTGCAACAGACACCTCCCAAGATCGATAGCTAACCATCCCATAGCACTAGACCAGTGCCTGTAAATAACATTACTGCATAGAGGTAACAGAGATTGATTAAGTCAATCAATCCCCCTATTACTCACATGCACACTACCTACACGGTGAACTAGGTATTAAGGGTTTGACTGAAGCAGTCACCCTACCTAGCTAAACCATCCCCTAAAGTTCGACTGCATACTAGTGCAAGATTGATTGCATCAGTCATCTCGCTCTACTTTGCATTCCCCACTATTTCCACGGTCCACCTAGGTACGAGTTCGATTGAAACAATCACCCTACCTAGTTCACACTTTATACATAGCAGTACTTAGAGTTCGATTGAATCAGTCACTCTATGTACGCTTATGCTTCTCTACACCTACACGGTCAACCTAGGTATGAAGGGTTTGACTGAATCAGTCACCCCACCTAGTCAATAGCATGCATAACAGTTATTAGAGTTAGACTGAATCAGTCACTCTACTATACGTATGCACCTCTACATCTACACGGTTTATGGGACCTGCCAATAATAACTTGCACACATAGTATAGGGGGTTCGATTGAATCAATCACCCCCCATCACTTGTTGCACACTATACCTTCTCGGTACGCTTTAAATTCAGGGTTGACTGAGTCAGTCACCCTCTCTACCCTTTTCAGTCAGCATTCTCAGCCAACACCCTCATGAGAAAGGTTAAGGTTCCCTGGTTACCGTTGACTCGACCGGTTATTACTCATGTGGTATCACAATGGACCCATGCGGTCTAAGTGTGTCCTGACCCTGTCAGGACAGCCACCTTTACCTAACCTAACCCTACCATCCTTCCAATAATCGCACCTAGTCGTTAAACTAATCAGCAATTGTTTTTTTAATACTTGCAAATTTATGTTATAAGGAACTAACTTTGGTCTGTTACCTTTTGTTTTTTAACTCGTTATCACTTTGTTCGGGTGATTATGTTATATATTTCTTTTTATTTTTTCTCCTAGTTAACTAGTTCGAATGGTCTTATTCTTCGTAGTCTTCTAACTAGATTGTTATTATTAAGTAGTTCGACTACTTCTAAATTAGAATGGTTGCGAAGCCTACCTTCATGTCTTCTTGCGACCTTCCTGACCTCGTCCTCTACCATTTCAATTTTTAGATCCCTATGTAGATCAGCGTTACGTATGTACCATGGCGCATTAACAATATTGCGTAGTACTTTATTTTGAAAGCATTGTATGCTTTGTAGGTTCGTCTTACTTGTGCACCCCCAAAGCTGAAGGCCATATGTCCATATTGGCTTTAAAACTTGCTTATAGAGAAACAGTTTATTATATATTGAGAGACATGAATACCTCCCTATAAGCCAATACATTTTTTTATGTCGAATGTTTAGTTCGTCATGTTTTTTCTTGACATGAGTTTTCCAGCGCAACTTCGCGTCTAAAGTCATGCCCAAGTACTTAGCTGAGTTCGAATGCAGAACTACTTTGTTATTTATGTACACAGGTATGTGTTGTACGTTTTTATTAGTGAAGTTAACATGGATTGACTTCAGTTCATTTAATTATATTTTATTTATTTTTTGGTCCAGTTAGATATTTCGTTTACTGTCCTTTGTAGTTTTTCGGTAACTTCCTGCACGGTTTTTCCGACAGCAAGTATAGCAATATCGTCTGCAAATGTGGCAACAGTAGTTTCGTCATTTTGTGGTAGGTCGTTCGTGTATAGGAGGAACAGCACAGGCTCTAACACACTACCTTGCGGTACTCCAGATTTTATACATTTTAATGCGGAGTACTCATCAGAGTACCACGCAAGAGCGTGGAATAATTTTTTTATATTTAGTAAAAAAGTAATTTAAAAACAAAATTGGATGATTAATTTTACGCCACCTTGTACTGAACGGTCTTTGGCCTCACATGCAGGTGCTCAGGGCGACACTATACAGCGTGTTACCACACACTAAGAACTGGGAAACGTCTATGTCGTTGATTCGGGTAATGCTAAGAAGGAGCCTTTCTTATGAAAGTCGGGGGATTTTCAATTTTGAAAGCAGGTTCTTTTCCGGGGATTTAAAAAAATATTTGTTTGCAAGGGATTTTAAGTAACAGTTTGAATTCAAAACAGCAGATTTTTGACTGCAAGTGATTTTGGGACGAGGGATATCGTAGGGATCCCATAAAAAGATTCTCGAAAAATTTGCATACATAATATTATGTCATCAACAAGATCAATATGTCCATTTCGTAAAAAAAATCATTGGAGGTACAACAGTGGGGGCCGCCTACATATGTACCTACATTGCAGAGTTCCATATTTATGTACCCAACTCATATACAAACCCAAACACATTCTGATTTCGGGACTCAAACATTATTGGAATAATAGGTTTGAGGAGCCCCTAATAACCATCATTGGTATTCACCCCCCAAAAAACAAAATTCATCCTCACTTGTTGCACGTAGATTTTATGTCAATTTTTGTGTTGCATACAAAAACACGTGACCTGCTTACACTTTACAGAATAAACCTGCCCGAAGTACTAACGTAAAATACCAGATTAGGTCCGTATGAACACCGCGCCACCTGAATAAAAATGTTATATTTTTATATCTTCAGCTCAGCACGTTGTTTGGCGGCTCTTCTCACCCAATAAGCCGCATGATATCCAAACAAGCAAAGCCATCCTTTGGTATACGACTAAACCCAAATAAGACTTCCTGTCAAATTCCAACATAATCCCTGCGTATGACGAAAACACTCCATTGAAATCCCATTACACAACGCATAAAATTTAAAAGCATTCAAATGCAACTAATTCCCTTCTCCAGTGAAAAAAAAAAATACACGTAATCCAAAGAGCTATCAGCTACGTACTGATGCACTCCATACCGCGTAGGTGAAAAAAAAGTAAAATCCACCACCTTTATTATCCTTTTTTTATGTCCTTTCTGCTGGCAATCTAACGATGGAGTAATCAATAAAAAATGCAGCACGTGGCTTTGGAAGAGCAAAACACACCCATCCGCTCGGAGGGGCCACATCATGCTGCTTCTTCAGACGCGCGAGTGGGATATGAAAAGTATCTGAGAAAAAAATCGAATGAGCGTCAAGCAAATGCGACTCTTTAAGTCGCACCCATCGACAGGAGTAGGGAGGGCTGGTAGTGGTACCCATCATCGTTGATAAACTTCAATTTTCCTTTTTTTTGTGAATAATTTCTGATCGAATACACAATTATTGATGCGCAGTTGTAGTACGGCACGTGAGACAAGTCTTCAGCTGGGGGGCGGGATGGAAACTTGACGCCGTCACTTAGAATACCCCACCCCCCAACAACAATCAAAGAAGTCAACAAGGCGATGACAACGACGATATGAAACGCGCAATTCGAGTGCTTCCTGTATTTGCCACACGCAATTAATCTCATCCAGCACAACACAGACACTGAGTCCTCGGCGATTAATTGGATTGCCAAAAATATCCCAAATGGGTTTATCTGTCATCCACACTTCTTAGCCACTGACTATTGAACCGTAGCATGGCATAAATGCGAAATTTAATCGATGTTAGTAAACTTCATCGTTACGCATTAAAATTGCACCATCAACCCCTTGACGCACAGAATGAGGTGGAATACCTCTTGTAGTTGCATTCATTTTGCGAAATTAAAAAAGTGTAAATTAATACTCATCATAGTGGATGGATGTCAGTTGGTGTAGTTGTCTTCGTTGTTGGTACTTATTTCAATAGATAGAGTGTGCCAATAGACCCTAAGCAGACATTTCGTAATTTACTCTGTGAGATAAAAAAATGCATTGACTTCAGGAGAGACTTTCCCGAGTGGGTTGCTAGACTTCAAGGCCAAGTGATGGTGATGGTTAATTCACCATACGTGCTTAAGATAGGCAGTTAGTTTCTGTATAAATTATGGACCGAATCCACAGTTAAGCATCAGACAACTGTCAGCATTCAAGCACTTACAACTTGCAAACAATTTGAAACAATAATCATGTTCAAATACGTAAGAAGATTTGTGTAGAGCCCATGATTTTAAGTTGGATTAAATTCTTCTTGCTTCTTTCAGGTCGTGTTCTTCTGCCTCATCGCTGCCGTTTTTGCTGAGCCTGGAATCCTTGCTCCAGCCTTAAGGGTCGTAGCTGCACCAACAATTATCTCAGCACCAGTTGGGATTATTCGTTCACCAATTGCTCCAATTGGTCTTGGAATTGGTGTGCCAGTGGGTATTGGAGGAGGATTGATCAAAGGGGGATTGATTCGTTAGAAATCTCTGATGAAGCATGTTGTTCCTATTTGTTGTTGGACTTAAATAAAAATTTTCTTTTCATTTCTAAAATAAAATTGTATTCTGCATTTATTGGAAATTAGAATTTTAGTTAGTTAAGGTTAAGGAGGTTGGTTAATTCTATTTCATAAGAAATAAAAGAAGGATCACTTGGGAGTGATCCTGAATCTAAACGCTCTTGATAAAGAAGTCGCTAAGAAGTAACAAAAAGATAGGAACCAAGATCGGACACTGTTGTTATCAAAGCGATCGGAGAACTGTCCCATGCACAGATACTTCGCCGCGTAAACTCGAAGTTGCTACTTGGAGCAGGAGAAATTAAAATGGGCTGGGTAATCTGCCGAATTCTTAAGAAGACGGTTTTGAAAAAGTGCTTCATATGCCCAAAGTTTAGAAGAGCGAAAAAGACCGCTTCAAGAAATGAAGGAGACATGGAGCAGAAGACCATATAGCAAAGAACTGCGACAGGGAACCATCCTGCATGTTCTGCAAGAAAGACCAACCAGACGATGCGAAGTATGTAGTGACAGCATGTTCGATCTTCAGGAGAGCTATCACAAGCAAAATACCATGATGGTAGGAAAACCATGAAAAAAACAGAAACACCGCATGCTTCAAACGTGTCTGTCAAGAAGATTTATGAGGCTCGGCATACAAAATGTTGATGAGGAAACTGAAGGGCTATAGGACCCCTCCAGCAACATGTCCAATAATGCTGAAATCCATAGTAGAACAACTTTTCCTCCAAAGACCAGCTACTATATGCTACATCATAAGAGAGGTGAATCCAGAGAATATTTCATTAATTATTCTGGCGGAGCTGCTAAAGTCATACCTATAGCAAGATAGGCTGCAAAAAGGCGCTCGGACCAGACAGCATCCCGAATGAAGCAGAGCAGTTGGAGATGACAACTCACCATCCTGCCCAGGATGTCTAGTGTATATGCGGAGCACGTAGTATTTCATTGCACACGCTTCACGGCATGGAAAATTACTCTGTCCAGTCCGTATTTAGGAAGAGGGTTGGAAGATATTATCTAATTTCGTAACAATCCTTCAAAATGAGGTGCGGTCAATAGTGTAATATTCTTGCTGGGGTTCGCTTAAATAAAACCGTCTTTTGTGTATTTTAATCATTTATTTATTATCAAACACCAACTTTATTTCAGCACAATATTCAATCACTTTATTCTTTATTTATTTCAAATTAAACTGTCGCTACACTGTCGCTTATTTTCACCACTGATCTAATCTCCCTCTTGTAATCGCTGTATGCACTTATAAACAACTGTGTCCACGATGGTTGTGGTATGGGTATTTACATGAAATACAAGTCCTTCTAGAAAATGCTAGATGTCGCTCGGGATGAATTGATGATCCTGGAATAATTGGGATATTGTGTGGAACCATTGTGGAACGTAAGCATATCAGGTTGGGATATTTACTGCTAGCAGGCCTTGGCAATAGATGTCGTTGTACGCAGTATCTGATGATGGACTTGATACTACACTGCCCCCTCTTAAACTTGTTCGTCCCAAGAAGAACAAGATCATCTGGATTACTACCATGATAACGATGAAGACGATCCAGGTGGACAATTTTCATCTTGGCTCTTACTCCACGCTGAATCCGGAAGACGACGTCATTGATGCGTGTGACCACTGTATAAGGACCCTCCCAGTCTTGCTGCAGCTTAGGTGACCTCCCCTTTTGCCGGTGTGGGTTGTACAACCATACTAGGTCTCCCTCGTGGAAGCTGGACGTTGTTGCCTTTGTGTCGTACCTGGTTTTCATGCGGTCATTCGCTATCCTTATCCTCGTCCTGGTCCTCTGATGTATGTCTCGGATCCTTTCCCTGAGGTCTGCCACGTAGTCCTCCTCACATTTGGGCTCATCGTTAGGGGATCCACACTTCACCTCACTAGGTAGGTGGACTGTTCGACCAAACAAGACTTCAGATGGAGTATGTCCAGTAGTACTGTGCACTGCATTTCGGTAGGTCATCAAGAAAAGAGGAATTTGTCGATCCCAATCGCGCTGGTAGTCTTCTACGACCTTGGAGAGATGTTCGTTTAAGGTTCTGTTGAAGCGCTCTACCATCCCGTCGGATTGTGGATGAAGCGGGGTCGTCCTCGTCTTTTTGATTCCTAGTTATTGACATACGTCTTGGAATATCTTCGATTCAAAGTTTCGTCCCTGGTCAGAATGCAGTTCCATGGGCACGCCAAATCTGCTCACCCAGTTGTTGACGATCTGTTCCACGATGTTCTTCACTTCCTGGTTAGGGATGGCGAACGCTTCTTACCATTGTCGGTTTCTGGAAATGGACCAGCGATATCAGCGGCAATCCGTTCAAAGGGTGCGCCCACGTTGTACTGGTGCATCTTGCCTCGCGTTTTCGTTCTGGGTCCCTTGCTGGCGGCACACACGACGCATTTTCGGCACCAATTCTCTACGTCGTCCCTTGCGCTGAGCCAATAGAAACGTTCTCGCACCTTCTCCAGCGTCTTGTTTGCACCCAAATGACCTCCGGATGCTCCATCATGCATCTCCCGTAGCACCTCGTGTACTTTTGATCGCGGCAAGACAAGCTGCATTATGAAATCTTTCCCATTTCCTTTCCAGTACACCATCTTGCACATGAAGGGAGTACCACTGAGCCCAGTATACCTTGAGAGTGGGGCTCCTGTCCGAGATATCTTGTCCATTTGGCTTTTCCATAAACTCCTTCCACGCTAATATCGGCTCGATGTCTGCGTCTTCTTTTTGAGCGTTGCGGATTTCCTCTGCACTTCAACCGGCGATAGGCTCAGCTCTTACCCTTTGGATGGAAAGAAGGTTCTTCTCTTCCTGTCACACACAATGCTTGCAGTCGATCTCGCATAGTTTCCGGGATAAGGCATCTGCATTAGAATGGAGTTTGGTTTGGGGGACCTGGATGGTGGTATTCGGGGTGTCGACTCCGACATCCGACTTCCGCCCGCGAAACTGGTTCTTGAGCGGTCTTCCCACTCCTGGTTTCGGGAAGCATGACCAACAGGATGGATGTTATACCTATTGGATGGTATTTCACTACGTCGCCAACTACCAGAGTGTGGATAGTTTCCGCGGCTGGGTAGAATTCTGCATTGCCGTTGTAGGTGCCCTCTTTTGTTGCAGTTCCAGCAACGAATTTGTCCTCGGCGAGCGCTGTTTCGGACTTCGACCTCCATCCTCTGGCAAGAGCATTCGACGGTGACTACTTCCCTCACACGGTGGATTCCCTGACACGCCTGGTCTACCGCCTGCATCGCCAGAGCAAACGCCAAAGCTTCGGCTAGCGTTTTCTTTCCAGCCATTCTTACTGCCAGTTGTAGTTTCGTATCGGCTATGGCATAGGTAAATGCTTCGATCGCCATATCGTTAATGATTTCCTCGCCGGCGTTTGGATAGGACAAATGTGCCAGCCGCTCGATGTCTGCTTGTAACCGCTGGAGCGTCTCACCCTTCATCTGGGACCTTCTGCGCAACTGGACCCTATATACTTGCTGCATGCGGTCGTCCCAAAATCGCATCTCAATGGCTTTCACCAGACTGTCGTAGTTGCGTTGTTTGTCCTCGGGAATAGTTTGTAATAGCTCTGCAGCTGATCCTCTAAGCGCAAGCGTGAGGGCAATGGACCTCTCTTCATCTTCGAACTGCCTCTTATATATCGGCCATGACGTTTGACCATCGAAGACAGGAGGCTGCATCTCTTTTTTTCTCGGGCAGTCGGTTGAATACTCCCGGACTTTCTGTTTCTTCACGTGTTCGAGTGCCTTTGCCAAATTCTCGAATCTTCCTTCAACAACCTCGATTTTTGTTTGAACATTCTCGAATTTTGTTTCAACATTCTCGATCTTAGCCTGTACGTTTTCGAATTGTCCTTCAATTGTTCCGAATTTAGCGTCTAGAGAATTCCTCTGTTCAGCCGAGGAATTTTCTATTATTTCGAACTTCTAGTTTTGCACATCCAGCTTAGCATCTAGAGAATTCTTTTGTTCATCGAGCTTGGCATCTAGAGAATGCTCAAATTGTTTATTCTGTTCCTCGAGCTTGGCATCTAGAAAGTTCTTTTGTTCATCGAATTTTTTATTCTGATCGTCGAATTTCTCAGATAGCAATTTCATTAAAGCCGACATGTCACTCGTCGTACTTACTTGTTCTTCTTCGACGTCAAACAAAGCCGTTTCAGGATCTGTACCCTCGCCCGTCATTATTTTCCGCAACTTAATAATCAATTCTCTCTTCGTACCAGTCGTAGGCTGATCCCGCTGGCTCAGTGCTTCCTTTAGTTGCACCAATGACAAATCTTCTAGCAATTTCTGAACCATTTTTTTTTTTGTCACTTACACAATAAGCAATACACAAAATTTGTCTTATCCCACTTCTGATACCAATGTAATATTCTTGCTGGGGTTCGCTCAAATAAAACCGTCTTTTAAGTATTTTAATCGTTTATTTATTATCAAACACCAACTTTACTTCAACACAATATTCAATCACTTTATTCTTTATTTATTTCGAATTAAACTGTCACTACAATGTCACTTATTATCACCACTGGTCTAATCTCCCTCTTGTAATCGCTGTATGCAGTTATAAACAACTGTGTCCACGGTGGTTGTGGTATGGGTATTTATCTGAAATACAAGTCCTTCTAGAAAATGCTAGATGTCGCTCGGGATGAATTGATGATCCTGGAATAATTGGGATATTGTGTGGAACCATTGTGGAATGTAAGCACATCAGGTTGGGATATTTACTGCTAGTAGGTCTTGGCAATAAATGTCGTTGTACGCAGTACCTGACGATGTACTTGATACTATAATAGGAAAGCCGAGAAGAACAAGAGAAGCAGCGAAAGCATCAGAAGCAGCTGACACAAGGCGCATAGCAAGATATTATTTAAAATTATTAACCCACAACCAACTACTAACACTTCAGCGTTACTCATTATTCATGAGCATTTATTCAATTTAAATGACGGCAACCACTTCTAAGGGGACTTCATCTTATGAACATATCAGCCTCAGCTAACATTAATAGCAAGTACAAAAAGTAATACAAAGTGCACAAAGCGACTGGCTTGGCTACCAATTGTTTTAATGAACCCATTGACCAGCTAAGTTTAAAAAAAAAATAGCACCATAGTCCGTGTTCAATGAAGAAACCAGTCAATTTCCTTTCAGTCTATCCAGTTCTAGTGTAATTGTTTCATATGGAGCTCAGTTTGCAACTTTGAATAAGCACCTTTCAGGCGTTCGTATCGCTTTTCCGTGGGCGATTTTCTAAATCATACTTTTAGTTGCTGTACGTTTATTTCCTTGTGGTGTTGAGCTTGACTTAAGACCAGCGATCGGTATTGGCATCACTGAATGGAACTCATAGAATGGTGATAGAAAGATATCCCCATACTTGGGTGCGTGGTGCATTTGGGATTGATAGGAGATGTTGGTGTACCATGAGCGAGATGATTTTCAAAATTAGATGTTGGCAAATGCAACAAAAGTTGTGTTTTCATATGGCTGTTCACACTGCTTAAGGAGTAGGTCCAAAATGCAGTGTTCAAAATGCAAATGTTTAGTTGAATACGCTTTCTGACCTTTCGGAGCATTTTTTGTAGTTCAATGTTAATTCCGGTTCAATTACCCTTCCCTTTCACCAGTGTCTAAAGGAAAACATCCCTGGCATTAGTATTCCGGCCGTTTTTTGGATAAAATTTCGCATTCGTAAACCATAAACGTTCATATATTCCAATTGGATTACACGCCTGACTATTAAATAGTCATAAAAGTCATTTGAACGGATCCACCTGAGAATCCCCAATAGATGAACATTAGATCCACGGATCTGATATGTTTTATGTTGAAATGGAATTTCGTCAAAATACAATTCTTGTCAAAACTAAGAAACTGATAGCATACAACATACAAATCCATCGATAGACAATTAATTTTGGACACGTTTTACGGTTCGTAAATCACTCAGTACCTCTAATCCCGTAATCAGTATGCAAGACGCACTTGCAGACCAGGTAGTTCGTTGCATAATCAAAGAAACTCAAAGTATCTGTGTATGCACGGGAGGTGTGTATGAGAATATTTTGGACAGTGGTTTGTATTTTTTTGCCAATCACCATGTCTACACTTTCGATTTTGATGACGAAAAGTAAGTTGAAGGTCTTGGCTGCTTGGTATGGTGACTCCAAGGATTCGTAACATTTCTCTTCGCTTTAACTATAAAGCTTGCTACCATTGCGGTTGGTGAGACATAGTTCAGTTCGTCTTCTACTCGAATACAACCAAATTAATTCATTCACTCAATATGTTCAAGTTTGTCGCTGTTGTCCTGATGGTTGTGGTTGCCCTCGCTGCTGCTAAGCCTGGTATCGTTGCTCCATTGGCTTATAGTTCACCGCTGATTGCTGCTGCACCAGCTTCTGCTGTCTACTCTCGGGAATATCATGGAAACTTTGCTTCTCCCTATGTTGCTGCTCCATATGCTGCTGCTCCATATGCCGCTGCTCCATACGCTGCTGCTCCCTATGCCGCTGCTCCAGTTGTAGCTTCTCCATATGCCGCTGCTGCTTACACTGCTGGATACGCTGCCCCATACGCCGCTGGTTATGCTGCTCCATATTCTGCCGCCTACGCATCTCCCTACGCCGCCGCTTACACTTCCCCCTACTTGTTGAAGTAAGTGGAATACATTAGGAACTGGATTTTGAACGTATAGCTAATATTTTATTGCAAATGATGTGAATAAATAAGTTTGACAAGGACTTTTCCTTTAAACTTTCTTCTGTTGGAAGATTGAAACTTAAAATCATTTTTTGTTGTCGTTATTTTTTCTGGTCCTGCAGTCTCCGGTGAATCGGAGCTTGAGCCGAAATATCTCCCAAATTAGTAAGATGCTGGGTTTGTCAAAGTTCTTCTACTTTCCCATGTGGGACATTTAAAGATACTCAACTCAATCCCTAAAAGAGACATGTTTTGCACTTTACCAGATATTATGGTCAGGCAACACTGCTTTGGTAGGCTATTCGAAGTTGAAATATTGGACCGCGAAAACTGGTCCAATGGTGCTCCAACACTGGACCCTAGAAGTCTGGTCTGGTTCACCGACGCGTCGCGACGGTTCGAAAATGGATTCTGGAGTTGGAGCTGGGGTTTTTAGACCCATCACAAAGATTTCGGTACCTATGGGTACGACTCCTACTGTGTTTCAGGCTGAAATCCATGCCATTGAGATTTGCGCCAGACACAATCTCCGCAAGGGGATCAAAGGCGCTAGAATACATATCTTCTCAGATAGCCAAGCAGCACTTATGGCACTGTCGTCCAACCAAATGGACTCTAGAACCGTGAAATGCTGAACGATGCATTACAAGACCTTGCCAAATACAACAGGTTAAAACTCGGTGGGTACCCGGACACCAGGGGATTGTAGGCAACGAATCTGCAGATGAGCTTGCTAGGGCTGGCTCAGAATCTGCGTTCATAGGTCCTGAATCTTATTGTGGCGTCAATTGGGCGACAGCTACAACGCTGATTAACGAATGGGAAAACAAACTTCGTCTAGACCACTGGACTAGTGGGCCAGGTCTAAGACAATCCAAACGATTAATCAAGCCTTACTCCTATAAGGAAATCCTTAACTTAGATAGGGAAAGCATCAAGAAGCTTGTGAGCTTTCTTACTGGCCATTGCGGCTTGAGATACCATGGCATGGGTTGTACAAGAGGAAAAAAAAAGCGCGCCATCAAAGATTATGTCTGTGTAGTTTTATTGCAATAGTTCAAGTGGAACGTCTGAATGCGGTAAGGCTGTGGTAGCCGTGCAGTCGTGAATCTTCTCCCATAGTTGCAATAACCATAGATGAGACCTCAGATCATATGAACGATCTTTAGCTGATCAGAAATATCAAGAGTATTTTCATCCCGGTTTGATAGAGCAAACGTTTCAGCTTCAGCTCTGGGATGATGTGGGTTTTGATCAATATTTTTTTTATTATTACTCAATGTCCTTTGTCGTAGGAATAGCGGTTGGAGAGAGTAATTCTCCGATTGAACTCAGCACTAATGTGTCTAGCCATTGGCCTTTAAAATTTACAGACTGTCGAAAGACCATACCTTTGATTATTGCTTCGGATTTTGTACCGTACTCTTAAGTTTAACATTTAAAAGCATATGACGATGTCCATGCTAATTTTGACGGTTTATCAAGGACTTTCTCGTATTCCTTACGTCAGCATGTAGCCCTACAAACTTGTTCTTAGATTCAATATAACTTGCTATCACAAAGAATTAAACAAACATATTGTAAACAGTGTTTAGGTCTGGATCGTCAATCGATCGTATAATGAGATTTTAACCGGAACGTATCACACGGTAGCACATAGTATAAAGTTTCTTCGAACACCAAAGGCTTGCTGTAATTGCTTACATAATAGATAAGTCCTCGAACGCATTAAAAAAATATATGTAGAAAGTGCTTTCGACAAAGAGCAGACTGGTTTCATATTTGGGATCCTTCCGCGATGATGGTCTTATTAGATACTGCTCCTTGACTTCATTTTGATGATTAACTGTGACCCTGCAGGTTTCGATTCGAACGCTGTGGCTTTCAAATGTGTTTTTGACACTCGCTTAGAATTTGTAGCACCGTTCATGATATAATACGCTACTATTGCCTCGATCGAGCGCTCCTCATGATATCTCTTTTTCGTCCGGAGAAGAAGATTTCTTGCCCTTTCTCTTGCATCTTAGTCTCGAAAGTAGCTCTAGTTACCCTATGTATTATTATTATTTGTGTAGGGTTATTTTGCACTGCGACCTAATGGTCTATTGTGCCCCCTGCTAATACCTTGGGGAGGTTTGTTCCTTCGTTAGAGTCCCCTTCGCAATTGCAATTCCTGAGTAATTGTGTTTGAATGTCATATGCTCTTACTTTGCCTTGGCGAGAATAGTGCACCTTAGAGCTCTTTCTCCAGACCAGTTTCCTTTAAGAATCTGAGAATGAGAAGTGGGTCCATGGTTGTCATATCTTCTTCTGATACTTGGTATTTGCCCAAGTATTTCAATCTTTTGTGGGTCAGTGCCCCACAGGACTCCAGAAGGTGCCCATTCCACAGAATGGTTCAGGTCCAATGAAGGGTTCTGCAGCCCCTTGTCTTTCCAAGGCGTCCGCTGCTTCGTTACCTTTTATCCCGACGTGACCGGGTATCCAGTAAAGTGTAACTTTGTTGTTTCTGCCCAGTTCATTAAGCTTGCACAGGCATTCCCACACAAGTTTTGACTTAATGACATAGGAGTGCTTTGATAGCTGCTTGGCTGTCTGACAGTATTGCTATGTCGCAGTTGCTGTACCCCTTTTCGAGATTGAATTGGATGCATCTGTTTATAGCAAATATTTCAGCTTGAAAGATGCTGTTGTACCTGCCCATAGGTTCTGAGTGCTTGGTCCTTGGCCCAAATACGCCCGCCCCTGTTCCCTCTCCAGTTCTCGAACCGTCTGTATACCACTTTATCATGTGGCTGCCCAGTCCGTACATCGTGGATTCGTTGCTCCACTCTTTCTTGTTACTTAACTTTGTACTAAAGTTTTCCCAAAGTTAAATTTCCTGATACTGTCGTCCCCGGGGACGGCCAGAAGGGAAAGTTTTTTGAGAAGTGCATCATATTCTCTCATACCAACACATTTCTCCCTTCCGATACCTTTTTCTGGCATCTTTAGGATCGTTCGCTGTGCATTTTGCTCCACTACAAGATGGAGCGGTGTTAGCTGCAGGAGTACTTCCATGGCTGCAGTTGGACACGTTCGCATGGCCCCAGTGATGCAGAGGTACGCAAGTCTTTGCACTTTAGTGAGTGTCTCCCTCGTAGGGACTAGACTAGTTCGCTTTGTCCATGCTATTGCTCCATAAGTGATCATTGGTCTCACAATGGCAATGTACATCCATCTTAAAATGTTTGGACTAAACCCCCAAGACTTACCCGCTAGGCTCCTGCATATCATTAGAGCACGGGTAGCTTTTTTGGATATCTCCTCTGTGTGTTTCTTCGACAAGAGTTTGCTATCTAGGTGTAATCCTAGATATTTCACTTCCTTTACCGGTGCCAGTATTGTGCCCGACAGTCGGATTGGCTTCAGTTCATGTTTTCTCTTCCTCGTGAACGGTACTATTGTGGTTTTGGCCGGGTTTATATTAAGCCCAGCCGTGCTGCACCATTCTTGAGTTACTGTTAGGCCCCTTTGTATAATATCACATAGGGTTTCCTCGAATTTCCTCCTGGCTACGCTATGTAGCTTAGCTTTGTACGCCCTCTTTTCATGCAAGCCTTAGATACAACTCCTAATCAAGGTACGAGTTTTTTTGCTTGTTTATAACAATACAATTGGTCATCTGGCGTTGACGGGGTTAAACTTTGAAAGAGGTTAAGTGAAACTCGATCTTGAAAGCCTCTGCAGTTTTTTGGTACTGTTACCTTATAAAAGGTCAACCTCATCCCAGCCACTTCATTAGGTCTTAACATCGATTTCTTTTTATAGTCGGACAGTTACCCCGGCGATACAATATGCAAAATTATTATATTCCGGTCTTTCGTAGGAACATGGGAAAGAGGACAGAATTAGTTTAACATCCTAGTTACAGGCTTGAGCGCTGCCGTTGGCTCATTTAGGTTACAACGGTAACAATATTTTTGTTCTATAATCCTAGCTAGTTTTGAGAACCTTTTCGGCTCATATAAGGTCGACCTGATTGGAAATATAAACTTACCTGTTGATTCCACATGGAGAGCTCTTCCAATGCCGCTCAAATAAAAGGAAGAGTGCCATACTCCAAACATTATTTTCCGTTGCCTCATTTACTGCCATTAATGTCTTCAAAAGAGACTCGGACCGAGTATCTGAGGTTCACTACTTGCAAATCAAAGTAGGAATTGACAATCAGTTCATTGTGTGTCGAAACTGGGGTATGCATGTATTTTTCTAATTGTCTTCCCTGAATTTACCACTGTACCATACCTTTCACAAAAGAAGCTTTTAAGGATTCGGTTAGGTTAATGGGGTTAGCTGCAACGAATGAGCGCAGTCTACACTCGGATCTCAAACGGATCCATTGCGCTCCCCTGACGTGGAGTTTCCTGGCTGAAGAACTGAAAAGAGAAGAAAAAAAAAAACAAAATAGCTATAGTTCTGTGCTAGTGGAACGGCCTCCTCTGAACCAACCTGAAGAAGTTATAAATTTCATGATGGTAGTTGGTGGTTTTTCAAACGGGTCGCCCAGATGGTTGAAGAAATACTCTCCAAGGGCCATCTTCCTGGTACTGCAGAGACTAGGGCATTTGCAGAGGAAGTGTTCCGTGCCCTCCTCTACGTCTGTATTGCCGCATCCTCTGCAGAGTTCATCTGTACTCAGCCGCATTCTTTTCCGGTGGGCCGCCAATAAGTTGTGGCCGGTTATGATACTTACGAGAAGCGCAAAGTTTTGTCTATTTTGAGTGAGGATGAGCTTGGTTTTCATCTTGTCATATTTTGTCCAGAAGCTTCTGGAGACACGGCATGAAGGGAGCGCTCTCCATATTTCTTCTGCTTGCCGTTTGAAGTCAAGTGCTATATTAGATTTAACAAGTATTAGGGGAGGTAGGACTGAGCTTTGGACCATTGACAGGTCTTGTTCTGATCCCTTTCTTGCCAATTCATCCGCCATCTCCTTCCCTGGAATTCCTTTGTGTCCTGGGACCCACCAGAGTGTTACATGGTGGCTTTGGGTAAGCATGTTAAGCTCCTCGCGGCATCGTTTTATTAACTTTGATTTTATAACCGCGGATGAGATGGCCTTTATATCAGCTTGACTATCTATGTAGATATCAATCTCATTCCTAGTATCAAGTTTCGTGGATAATTCTCGTCCCGCCTCTGCTATCGCTAGGACTTCTACCTGGAACACACTACTGTGGTTTGGAAGCCTTAGTTATATTGCAATATCAGGTTCCGCTGAGTAGATACCCGATCCCACTTCTTCGTTTGTTTTGGACCCGTCAGTGGAGACTGAAATACTATGCGGGTTAATGGCCCCACCGTCTTTCCAGTATTCCCTTGATGGGTTGACAGTTTTGACGTTTAGGCTGAAGTCGGGCGATGGCGGAAGATAGTCTGTGTTGGCGTCTAGGTGGGCCCATCTTGAGATGCTACGGTGGCCCATGTGACCCTTTCTCCATAGGTTGGATTCTTTTAGGCGTAGGGCACTCATCGCGGCTGATTTCTTAACAAATAAGTCTAGTGGAACTAGTGCGAGAATTGTTTCAAGAGCTTTTAAGGAGTACTAATTGAAATAAATTTACAATTTTGCTTGTCAAAGTCAAAATCGCATTCACTACTACACCACAGTGATGACGCTGCAGGCCGGAGTTGGATCTAGGCCTTAACCACAACGTCCCCAGGCATCTTCGTCACTAGCCAGCTGCGTCAAGTTGTGTGCACATGTTACTTGAAGTCCCTTTCCACTTATTCGCGCCACCTAAGGCGAGGCCTTCCTCTATCGCATCATACCTCCGAGATGGGTTCGACAATTTTTCGAGCTTGAGCATTGATGTACATCCGCTCCATGTATCTAAGCCATCTCATTCGCTGTGTGCGTATTCTGTTACGTCGATATCGCTGTACAGGTCATACAACTCGTCATTGTATCTGCTCCTCCACTCCTTATCCACTCTTATATGCAGAGCGGTCTTAAAGTTATTACCAGCGGCTAGGCTGTCTGCCCCAGCAGCTTTATTTGATATAAGTTTAAATATCGCTATCATCACTGCATTCTGTTCAGGTTGATGGGAATATTAACTACCATCGTCACTGTTGCAGGGCACGTTCTGCCTGACAGCGGAATATTGGTCATCATCGTCGTTGAAAGGTCTGCAGGTACATACATACGAGTATGTTGTTTCCTCAGCATCGAGTACCTGGCATTCTACTACTAGGTGTCCATTTTCGTCCATGTAGACTTCTCTTCTGACTTTAAAGCCATGTTATTTAACCTTTCAGTAAAGTTTTCATACATATGTCTATATTTTAATCTCTCTAAGCAATTTTTTTTTTGTTTTTCCTTTTTTTTTTTAGAAATCGATGCTCTTCTTTTCTGCTTTGCTCACAGAGCTTACGAGCAGCTCTGGCCATTTTGTGCGATGGCTCTTTATATATTTCTTGTTAAGTTGCATGAGCTGGCTGGTATTATTCACCAGACTAGGGTTTTCTTTGCGGTGGTTGGGAGAAACCCAACGGCATCTCCAATGGCTTTTTGGCAACGTTGCCACTGGTGATTTGCACTTGGTGCTGCGGACATTTTTCTCACAGTACTTGCCTGGTTCCTCTCTGCTTTGGATATTCGCATTCGTGCCGTCTCTGTAACTAAATAGTAATCGGAATCTAAATTAACTTGTCGAGATTTTCGGACATCCACTGATTGTCATGTGGCGCTTGTTCACATGCTGGAAACTGAGGACTTGTCGCCTAGGTCTACCTCCTATAAAAAAAACCGCATCCAAAGAAATACTGCCCCGTTTTTTTTTTAACCAATCGACATAGTAAATATTGAAGTTTTCCATTCTTCTTTTGCTCGGCCGATGTGGTACTTACTTACTTTCACTTATGTCCTGTATCCCCTTGTGGGTCCTAGGGCCTCTACTACGCCTACGCGCCATTGTGTACGGTTTCTGGCAATGTGTCTGAGTTTTCCCCAACTTTTCCCTAAATGCCTGTTCTGCGCCATGTTCTCCTCGGACCGCCAGATCTTCTGCCATCCTGAGTTAGAGGGTTCCGTTGCATAGCATGGTTCGCTATGCAACTGTCACCCTTTCGGAACGTGTGACCAATCCACTGCCACTTCCGCCGTTGGATGGTTGTGCCTATTGGTTCCTGACCCGTTCTCTCGTAAAGGTGTTCGTTAGAGATACGACTGATATTGCGCAGGCACCTATTAAAGAACGTTTGCAGCTTTCTGGTGATAGTAGTGGTCACTCTCCACGTGCTGCAACCATATAACAGCACGGATTCAACGTTGGAGCGGAACGGTCTTATTTTGGTGCCCAAACTGATTGCATTGCTTCGCCATATTTTGGACAACATACTGAACGCGGACTTTGCTTTGGCGATCCCGTTGGCTATATCCAGTTTGGTTCCACCATCGGTCGAGACAATACTCCCACGGTACTGGAAATCCTCTACTCTCTCTACCGGTTGTCCAGCAATGCATATTTGAGCCGATGAGTTTGTTCCAAGGCTGATAATTTTAGTTTTTGCCGTATTCATTTTCAGCCCGACGACACCTGCCTCCCTCTCCACACCTGCTGTCATTTGGTGGAGGTCCATAATTCTGTGGGAAAGTAAGCATACATCGTCAGCGTAGTCCAGATGTTTCAGTTGAGATGTAAGAGCCTATCGAATTCCTCCGTTTCCCGTCGACAAAGCTGCACGAAGCACATCACTAATCACCAATAGGAATAATATTGGTGAAAGGATACAGCCTTGCCTTACCCCACTTTGGACCTCAAATTCCTCAGACAACCTCCCCCAGTGCAGAACGTGACATTTGGAGCCTTCATATGTAGCTTTGGTAAAAGCTATTAGTTTATCGGGAATACCTCTCCTGCGTAAGGCACGCCAAATAAACTCCCTGTTGACACTATCGAACGCCTTCTCAAAATCGATGAACAACAGGTGCAGTGGTGATCGGTATTCAACACACTGTTCGATGATAATCCGCAGGGTGTTGATGTGGTCGGCACAGGAGGATCCAGAGCAGAAAACTGCTTGTTCGGCATCGAGTGTGTCTTCGAGATGTTGTTTGATTCGCTCCAGGATGATTTTAGCTATTATCTTAGCTACAGCAGGCAGCACACAGATACCCCTCCAGTTTCCACACTCCATTAAATTTTCTTTCTTAGGAAGCTTGACGATCATTCCCTTTTTCCACTCGTTAGGAAAACTTTTAGCTTCCCAAGCTCTCTCTCTATAAGTGGAAGCAGAAGCTCAGCCGATGTTGTGGGTGCTGCTCGTAAGAGCTCTTCTGGAACACCGTCAAGTCCTACCGCCTTGTTGGGTTTGAGTGCATCGATCGCGGTAATGATCTCATCTTTACTAGGAGTCGTGGTGCGTATTCGGGAACTTCTCACCTCGGGCATCTCAGTTTGATTTGGGAGCATATCGCTAGCGAATACGCGGTTTCAAACCGTAGCAAAATGCTCTTTCCATCTCTTGAGCTGGTCCTCATCCGAAATGATTAAGGAACCGCCTAGGCTTTTCACTGGGTGTTGGCTGGAGCTGCTACCACCTGTCAGCTCTTTCGTGACTCTGTATACTGTCCTGCTGTCACACTTCCGTGCAGCTTCTTTTGCTTCTGTAGCCAGCGCGTTGTTGTAGTTGCGCTTGTCATGTCGCACGCTACGCTGAACTTCTCTCATCTTCATGCGATATAGGGACTCTAGCTCGCTTCTCCCTGCTGCTGGGGTAGCTGCAACGCAAGCTTTCAGCTGTTTTCGTTCGTCAATCCGTCTCCAGGTATCCTCGGAAAGCCACGCCCTTTGTCTTCCCTGCGATCGACCGACAATTCTTTCAGCACCAGATGTAAAAACATTTTTCACAGCACACCAATGGTCTTGGATGGTTGCGGGCATTGAGCTGCTGATTGCTTCCAGACCTTGCGAAAAGTGCTACCTTAATTGTTGGCACACTGAGGCATCACTAAGTCTATCGATGTTGAACCTGGGCATTCTTGTGTTGTCGTGGGATCTTCGAACTGCAGCAGTGCGTAGTTTGAGGGTAGCTATCATAAGAGGGTGATCACGTACTATCCCCACATCTGCCCCTCGCCTGTTTCGGACGACCAGGAGACTACTTCTAAAGCGGCGGCTGATGGCAAAATGGTCAATTTGGTTGGAGGTTGCTTGCCTGTCTTTGGAAACCCAGCTGAATTTGTGGCAGGTCTTGTGCTCAAACATGGTGTCACCTATCACAAGGCGGTTGGCATTGCAGAAATCCACAAACCTTTCACCGTTGTCGTTGCGGTTGCCTAGTCCATAATTCCCGATTACATGTTGGAGCCCTTCTTTGTTGTTGCCTACCTTGGCATTTAAATCCACCCTCACTATGGCAATGTCCCCATTTGGTGTTGTGTTGAAGACAGCACTTAGGAAATTGTAGAAGCTCTCCTTTTCATCCCCAAACGAGTTATCCGTTAGAGGATAACACTATATGATGGTGACGCGTCGTAGATTATGAATCTGGTGGTCATAATCCTATCACCATGAGGCTGCCAAAAAATTAAGCCCATACGTGCTATTGTTGTTAACAGTAGTTCGACTTCATATTCCCGCGGACTTCCGGATGGTCTTCCAGAGTAGAGTAGTACAGTGTTACGCGTTGGGGCTGGTACTCGCCGCTTCTGACCGTCTGATTTCACTTACCCCCAAAATCTCCAGTCTATATCGCATGAATTCTTTTTCCAATTGAAGAAATCTGGCATTGTAAGGACCTTCTCTTCCCTAGTCGAGGAGCGTTACATTCCAGAAACCTATCTTTGTCCGGATACAATAGCCAAAAGTCGTCAAGATGTGATCATTCCTTATCCGAGGCATAGTGTCGGTTTCTATAACGATCAATTTTCGGTAACGCAGGTTGCTGGCCCACGTTACCTAGCCTAGAATCAAGGTCCTAGACAACCCGCACTTACAATTTTAGCCTATACGTATAAGGGTTTGTACATATAGTTGCCCGGGGACGACCACTAGGAGGTAAAGTAAGCACTTCATCACGAACTTGATTGTTGCGCTACTGGCCGAAGCCAAGTTTGGGCAATGCAGGTCCCCAAAGGGCCCATCTGGTAAGGAGTGGATTATTGTTGATTAGTTGAAAACTATTAAATGTCCTATATCCTGTCTAATACAACCTATTGTGACACATTACGTAGAAGACTGCCAACTATTCCAAAAAAAAATAAAAAACTACCAACATCAAATGGAAGGACATTATACCTTGGCAGACTGTATCGTCCAAGTAATCCTACTAAACTTTCATGATGTTGATCCTTAAGACAGTAATATGTACCCAATGCTCTTCATAACTTTTTCAGCGATCGTATAGGTTAGACTTAGATTTAATCGCGGCCAACTCGAACCATGTGATGGTAATTGCTAGCTCTTACCCCCAAAAGCTATCATTTCGATACAGCAAGATAAGAGTTCCCTTCCCTTGACTAGACTTAAGAAAGCTTTACGAGACTAAAGATAGTACGTGTGACCCGAATTTCAAATAAGCAACAAGAATACTATCCACGGGTTTTGGCATTTTATCTCAAGAATTTTCGACAAACGATGTCAGCGCGTTTTTCTTCTTAAAGCCTGCAACCATTTAGAACATCGGAGATAAAGTAGAAAATATTTTTCATTACACAGCATATCCAATCTTCTTTCGTTTCAAACTTTAGGCTCTCGCGAGTACATTCATATTTATGTTCCGCAGATAGCCGCATCTATAAATATGTACTTCCCAATGCACCACCGAAGAGACAAGCTGAGATATAAAAAGACGTTACCCAAGGCCGCTGTTGGTAGACCCATTCTCGGAATTCAGATATAGCTGCATCGCTCGAAAGCTGACATCGTGGAAACTTTTGCAAATCTCGTGCAACCCACGTCGCAATGCATTTCCAGCTGCGATAAACACCCAATCCCAGCTTGAACTTGAAGTTGAATTTTTTTTTTACAAAAACAAACTTTTATCTCGAGTCCGGTAGTGAAATACTTCTCTTTTATCATACAAAGTACTTTGACCAGCAGCAGCAGTAGCGTGCGGCCTTATAATGCGCATAACCCTTGCGTTATCGCGTTCTGTGTTGGTTATGGAACAAAAGAATCTTTTCTGCACTTGATAAGACCCCAATGCAATTTCTTGTTCTTTTGTAGGATATTTCCTCTTTTGGTTTTAGTTCTAGATTGTCGGCTCAACGGGATAGTTCGGTTTTTATTGGAAGCTATGCGGATCAGGTTTTTGCTTATTTTGTCCATGACACTGTGTCTGTCAGTGGCTCTGGCAGATGATATCCTTTTAAAGTGCGATGAATCTGAAAGTTCCTACGAGACTCAGGATGTGTTTTGTACTGTGAGTGGTTTCTATGTGAACCACAGTCACAATGTGAAGATGATGGACTACACCAAGGCGAATATGACCAAGTTTATGAAATTCTACGATTCAAGGCTGCTGTATCTGCCCTTCAAGCTGTTTGAGCATTTTCCAAATCTAAGGACGCTGGACGTGTCGTTTACGGAGATTTTGGATATTCAACGGAACACCTTTGCTTCAGCGAACAACTTATCCTTCCTCAATATGAGTAACAACAATATCACAACCATCGAGACGTCGGTATTCATTGGAGCCAATTCGCTAATTCGGATCGATCTGAGTAGGAATTTGATTGAGCAGATCAATGAGTTTGCGTTTCGAGGATTGACTAAGATCGACAAGATTGTGTTGTCTTTTAATATGATAAAGACGCTCAGTAAAGATATCTTCTTGGAGAATCAGTACCTGGAGACCGTGCAATTGGAGAATAATATGATCGAAAATCTTGATCCGGAAGTGTTTTCGAAACTTCGACGGATTCGGGAGGTAAACTTGGCTAACAACCGACTACTGTACCTACACCCTGATACGTTTCAAGTTGCCTACGGAATTGAATCCTTGCACTTGAATGGAAATCTATTGAGAGACTTTAGTTTGACGGACAAAAGCATCCTGGTCAGGTTAAATCTGGACAATAACCACCTTACTTCCCTCGTCATCAACTCGACGAAAACTGTCAGAGCTGAGAATAATAGTATCTCTTCGATAACTGCGCACAATACCAACTTTCTGGAGAAGCTCATCCTCGGCAAGAATAACTTCACCGATATCTCGAACATCACTAACATGACAACACTGTTAGTGCTCGACTTGTCATATAATAGTATAGGTCCTTTGAATATCACATCTTTTGACAAATTGCGCCGTCTTAAGGAGTTGTATCTGCGCAACACTAACATCTCTAAAATCTCCTTTGGAATGTTCTCCAAGCAAACGCTGCTGGAAACACTTGACCTCTCCTTTAACAACATTTCGTACTTGGACTTGAATATCTTCTTCCCCTACATGTCGAAGATCAAGAATTTCTATATTGACGGAAACAACTTGACGGAGATCCATGGAAAGTCCACGTTTGCATATGCCTTCCCGGGTCTGGTAAAAGTCGGCCTCTCGAAGAATCGGTTCAACTGTTCATACCTTCACCACATTCTATCACCTCCCTTCCTCTCCAGCTTCGTGGAGCTCCACATAGAACCGGAAAGCTCCATCGAAGAATCGACTCACATTCGAGACATAACTTGCATCAGCACCAAGCACGATGAGGACACTCATTCTAAGGTTCACCAAGACTCTGAGATGCAGGTGCTGCAAAGTACCATCACACACCTAAAGGTCCATGGGCAGCGCTTGGAGGTCTACTTGCTGGTTTTGAAAATTCTTATGGTTATTCTGATCTGCATCTGTGTCGTCGCGATTATAGTGAAATATGCAAAGTGCGAACGAAGGCGCTACTCGGGGCAGTTCGGGCGAAACGGTAGCATTGTGTTTCGATCTAATGCGACAATGAACAGTGTGGAGAATTGTAAAATTTAAATTTAATTATATAATTAGTTTGTAACAGTTTATTAGACGAGACGGCTGAAGCTCACACACATCGGTCATGGAACGTGCGTACTTAGTATTCTCAATGTTTAGTGTAGTTTTTTTTTTTTTTTTTTAATTTTTGTGTTATCGATTTATTTATGGATTAACTGGCATTGGACGCAATCAAGGTGAGAGATTGATTTTTGTAATTTTATTTTTGTGAGTTACTGGTAGGCGATCTAAATTATTGGAAATGGGTGAAGTGTGGTCTTATTCAGATCACGTTTGGAACAAGGTTAAGGGATGGCTATTAAGGCTTACTTTTGTTCTTGAAGTTGCTGTAGTTTAATGTAGGATAGAAATGTGTTTAGTGTATGTCAAAGCCTTAATATTGGCCCTTAAAGTATCTATGTAAGGTCTCAATTCGTTGGTAGTTGCAGTAATCAGATATCTGTAGTATCAACTTCTTTCTTGTATCCCTTTTGTCTCTATGGGGAATTTCTAAATTATTTTCAGGAAATAATATTTTATTATTATGTCTCACTTGACAAAGCAGACGGAATAGTTCAATTCATTGAAGATACTAAGTATTGTGAATGGATTTCGATTCTTACGGCGCCATTATACATTTGAAAACTATTGGCTGAGTTTGAATCATTCAATTGTTATTAGGATTTCAATTGATACTTTTATTGCTTACAATACCATATACAGTTTGCATGTCTGAATACCATATTTTTGACGCCGTGCTTAGAATAATGTAAGACGTTATCTACGGTTCATCAGTTATTTTTAGATTTAATAGTGACGCTTTTCCTGCGAGACTGACTTCAGAGATTGGAATTTCCGAACCTATATATGTCGCGCTGCCAATCCTATCCAAAGTTTTTGAAAAGGTAGTTAGCTGACAAATGAATATAATTTACTTACTTTACAGTCAGGGCTTAGAGCATGCCATAGTTGTACCACAGCGATATTAAAATTTGTGGAAAACTTGCACCTGGATATGGAGAGAGACCACACCTACACTATGGTTATGTTAGAAAGACGTAAATTACTTCTTCTTCTGGTGAAGTATCTGTATCTGTTACCGCGATTAAATGTTGTTCCCAGGGAGTAGTTCTTTCGCTTGTACTGTGGTCCCTCGTCATTGACAGTATTCTAATCGAGCTTCATAGGACTATCCATGAATACATACAAGACCGTTCTGGTACCGTTCACTAAGGAAAGCAGTGTCTCAATCTAGGAGCCATTTTACTCAAAGGTACTACACTAGATTATTCCAACGAAGTCAAATACTTAAGTGTTGTTTTAGATAAATGGATAAATACCGAATTCTCGCACTAAATCAATTACGGAGTATGCCATCTGAGAGCAATGTGGTCAAGGCCGCGCTCTCGGAATAGGCTAGGTTAGGTTGAAGTGGCTGCCGGCTTAGAATCGCCAACACACTTAGACCAGCGTAGGAAGCTCTTAATATCTATGTCTATCAGATCGCCTATATCGTTGTAATAGAAGGCTTCCTTCAACAGGAGAGAGCTGGGCAGAAACAAAGAAGGTGAGGAATAGTTTCTTCCTCCCCTTCATCCATGCAGCTTCTACAAAAGTTCTTCCCAAAAAGGCCCAACTTTGTAGCATGATTGCCTATTAGACAGTATCCAGTGATGGCACCTATTGCAGTGCCTATATTCAATCTATTGAGAGAAATCAAACTCTTAGAGCGTTTTAGATCCAGCTTCGGGCAAATATGTTTAGTTGCTAGACATGTTGATCCACTTTTTCATCTAAGATTTGTACTCTCGATCGCATCCAGCTTAAATTTGCGTTTGCAAGTAGCGAATGGTATATCTAAGGTGCCTTTGTCCAGAGGGATACTTACTTACTTATGTACTGTATCCCCTTGTGGGTCCTCTACGCCTACGCGCCATTGCATAGCATGGTTCGCTACGGAACTGTTACCCTTTCGGAACGTATGACCAATCCACTGCCATTTCCGTCGTTGGATGGTTGTGCCTATTGGTTCCTGACCCGTTTTCTCCTAAAGGTGTTCGTTAGAGATACGATTGGGCCAGAAAATCCTTAAGATATTGCGCAGAAACCTATTAACGAAATTTTGCAGCTTTCTGGTGATAGCAGTGGTCACTCTCCACGTGAAGCATCCATATAACAGCACGGATCTAACATTGGTGCGGAACAGTTTTAGCTTGGTGTTCAAACTGATTGCATTGGTTTGCCATATTTTGGACAACATCCCGAATGCGGACTTTGCTTTGGCGATCCTGTTGGCTATATTCAGTTTGGTTCCACCATCGGTCGAGACAATACTCTCAAGATACTGGAAATCCTCTACTCCCGCTACCGGTTGTCCAGCTATGCATATTTGAGCCGATGAGTTTGTTCCAAGGCTGATCATTTTAGTTTTTACCGCAACTTCTGCCTCCCTCTCCACATCTACTGTTATTTGGTAGAGGTCCATAGTTCTGTGAGAGAGTAAACATACATCGTCAGAGTAGTCAAGAGGTTTCAGTTGGGATGTAAGAGTCCATCGAATTCCTTCGTTTCCCGTCGACAAAGCTGCACGAAGCACATCGCTAATCACTAATAGGAACAGTATTGGTGAAAGGACACATCATTGTCTTACCCCACTGTGGATCTCAAATTCCTCAGACAAACTTCCTCTGTGCAGAACGTGGCATTTGGAGCCTTCATATGTAGCTTTAATAATAGCAATTAGTTTATCGAGAATACCTCTCCTGCGTAAGGCACGCCAAAGAAACTCGCTGTTGTTACTATCGAACGCCTTCTCAAAATCGATGAACAGCAGGTGGAGTGGCGATCGATATTCAATGCACTGTTCGATGATAATTCGCAGGATGTTGATGTGGTCGGCACAGGAGGATCCAGAGCGGAAAACTGCTTGTTCGGCATCGAGCATGTCTTCGAGATGTTGTTTGATTCGGTCCAGGATTATTTTAGCTATTATATTATCTACAGCAGGAAGCACGCAGATACCCCTCCAGTTTCCACACTCCATTAAATTTTCTTTCTTAGGAAGCTTGACGATCATTCCCTTTCTACACTCGTAAGGAAAGCTTTGAGCTTTCCAAGCTCTCTCTATAAATGGAAGCAAAAGCTCAGCCGATGTTGTGGGCGCTGCTCGTAAGAGCTCTGCTGGAATACCGCCAAGTCTTACCGCCTTGTTGGTTCTGAGTGCATCGATCGCGGTAGTGATCTCATCGTTACTGGGAGTCGTGGTTCGTATTCGGACATTTCTCACCTCGGGCACCTCAGTCTGATTTAGAAGCATATCGCTAGCGAATACACGGTTCAAAACCGTAGCAAAATGTTCTTTCCATCTTGTGAGCTTGTCCTCATCCGAAATGAGGAAGGAACCGTTTATGACCCAGTGAAAAGAGTACTGGCTGTAGCTGCGACCACCTGTCAGCTCTTTGGTGATTCTGTAGACGATCCTGCTGTCGCATCTCTGTGCAGCTTCTTCTGCTTCTGCAGCCAGCGCATTGATGTAGTTGCGCTTGTCATGTCGCACGCTACGCTGAGCTTTTCTCATCTTCATGCGATATAGGGACTCTAGCTCGCTTCTCCCTGCTGCTGGAGTAGCTGCAACGCGAGCTTTCAGCTGTTCTCGTTCGTCAATCCGTGTCCAGGTATCCTCGGAAGGCCACGCCCTATGTCTTCCCTGCGATTGACCGACAATTCTTTCAGCACCAGATGTAAAAACATTTTTCACAGCACACCAATGGTCTTGGATGGTTGCGGGCATTGAGCTACTCATTACCTCTACACCTTGCGTAAGGTGCTACCTTAATTTTTGGCGCACTAAGGGATCGCTAAGTCTATCGATGTTGAACCTGGGCATTCTTGTGTTCTCGTGGGGTCTTCGAACTGCAGCAGTGCGTGGTATCATAAGAGGGTGATCTCGTACTATCCTCATATCTGCCCCTCGCCTGTTTCGGACGTCCAGGAGACTACTTCTAAAGTAGCGGCTGCTGGCAAAATGGTCAATTTGATTGGAGGTTGCTTGCGTGTCGTTGGAAACCCAGCTGACTTTGTGGCAGGTCTTGTGTTCAAATATGATGCCACCTATCACAAGGCGGTCGACATTGCAGAAAACACAAACCTTCCACCGTTGTCGTTGCGGTTGCCTAGTCCATGCTTCCCGATTACATGTTGGAGCCCTTCGTTGTCATTGCCTACCTGTCAAATCCCCCATCACTATGATAATGTCTCCATTTGGTGTTGTGTTAAAGACGGCACTTAAGAGATTGTAGAAGCTCTCCTTTTTGTCCTCAAATGAGCCACTCATTGGGACATAACACTATATGATGGTGGCGCGTCGTACTCTAGTCCGGAATCTGTCCGTCATAATCCTATCACCATGAGGCTACCAGGAAACTGGCCCCATACGTGCTGTTGTTGTTAACACTAGTCCGACTTCATATTCCCGCGGAATTCCGGATGGTCTTCCAGAATAGAGTAGTGCTGCGCTACGCGTTGGGGACTGGTACTCGCCCGCTTCTAACCGTCTGATTTCACTTACCCCCACAATGTCCAGTCTATATCGCATGAATTCTTTTTCCAATTGAAGAAATCTGGCATTGTAAGGACCTTCTCTTCCCTAGTCGAGGAGCATTACATTCCAGAAACCTATCTTTGTCCGGATACAATAGCCAAAAGTCGTCAACATGTGATCATTCCTCATCCGAGGTATAGTGTCGGTTTCTGTAGCGGTCAGTTTTCAGTAAGGCAGGTTGTTGGCCCACGTTACCTAGCCTAGAATCAAGGCCCTAGGCAACACCCACTTGCAATTTTAGCTTACACGTATAAGGGTTTGTTCGTATAGTCGCCCGCGGACCTCCACTAGGAGCTGGTGGAACTTGATTGCTGCGAGTTGCCAAGTCAAGTTTTGAGCAGTCAGTAGTTTCCCGATCAATCGCAATGCATATCCAGCAGGATGGGTATAGGTGTTTCTATTCCTTACAATTCTCCGGAATGTCTCTGTCCTCCGGAACCCAACACAGGTGAATACTGAACTGCTCAGCCATCTCCACGAGAGACGATCGGCACTCTAGAGCTACTACGAAAGGTTAATTAATGCTTTTTGTATAAAGAAATTGGTGGGGTTCTTCACGTCTACTGCTCGCTGAGTTATATATATATATATATGTATGTATATTTGGCGCAACAGCTCTTTAAGTGGCAGGGCTTAGCTTGTCGCAACCACTCATGTTGTGTGCGTTATATTTTTAACGCGAACGGAAGGGAGCTACAGTTTAGTGCCGAATCTGAACGGCGATTTGAGAAGCTTTTTCGTGACAACAGTACTCTCGGCAACAATACTTTTTGCTCGCTGAGTTACCACTATAATAAGCTGAATCCTGAGACGGAAGAAAAAAAATCCGAGCACATTCTTTGTGAATGTCTGTCACTATGCTGGTTGAGACGCCGTATCTTCAATTTAAACTCACACTCGTGGAGTTTAAGGACTACTCTATCAAGGACATACTCACGTTCACAAGTAAAGTGCGTATCCAAAACTTATAAGTACCTTTGACACAACCAATCTTCCAGGTCACGGTGCAAGTCATTGGGCGTGGTGACAATGGTGCTGTGGATAGCGTGTTTGCTCGTTAGCCGATATGTGCAAGTTAAAGCACCAGCGGTACCAACGACTTAACCTAAATTTGAAAGAAAGTCAAGCGATAGCTGTATTCACAGTTGTCTCGAAACCGTTTTAAATCTTGGAGTGGTTCCTTATCTTGTTCATAGTTCTGCAATCCTTTTGAGCTCTCTCGAGCTCATGCCTAAAGACATTGATTCCCCCTTAACTGTCCTGCGTCACGTTTTCTGAGGACGACCCGCTCTTTTACTGCATAGCGTATTTTGCAATGGAATATTCTTCGTACCGTGATCGATCGACTGTCATTTCTTCTTTGTATGGTGATGCCTATAGGTTACTGGCCTGGCCTCTTATGAAGCTGTTAATTAGAGATGCGATTGGAACAAAAAATCCTTAAGACGATGCGCAGCCATGTTTACGATAGTTTGCGAGTGAGAGTGGTAGTCGCCTTGCATGTACATATTTACTACATCTATATATAATATAATATAAATTTGGCGCAACAGCTCATTAAGTGCCTAGGCTTAGCTTCTCGCAACCACTCGTGTTGTGTGCGTAATATTTTTCGCATGAATGGAAGGCTACATCCATATAGCAATGCAATTCCCATGTATCTCATAACAAATAGCTGGAGAGTAAAACCTCACCCGCTGGTGTGTACCAGGTCACTATGGTATATCAAGGAATTACAAAGCTAGTGAGTTAGCTCATTAAAGCTCCTCTGATACAAATAGCATAAGAATTGACGACTTCGAAGAGCTAATGTCCTTTTCTTTTGCTATTCCAATTCTGTTGCGCATATCCAGTTCGGTGCTACCACGGACGGTCGAGACTGCACTTCCTAGGCTGTCTGGCGATGTTGAGCAGAGCGTGGGAGCTTGAAGTGCTCAAGTGTTTGTGATGTATTTATCTTTGGACCCAATTATGTTGCCTTGGATTGTGGACAATTAAATTGTTCATTATCTTATGTGGAAGTAGTTCAAATGATTCCGTCGTTTCCTTCAGTCAGAGGTGCCTGTATATGCCTGTATATATATGGCGAAAGTATACAGCCTTGTCCTATTATTCCTTGGACCTCAAATTCCTCCGACACCTTACCATTGTGCAAAATATAACACTTACCCATGTCCTATGTAGCCTTTATAATAGCTGTGAGTTTTTCAGCATCACATATGATGCAATAGTGCAATAGTTCCGGAATGCAGAAAGTGAATAGGAAGAGATCATTTAATATAAGCATTATTATTCTTTTTTTTGGATTGCGCCATCGATGTGTAATCTTTATAGATACTAATAGCCCGAGTGCTACTAGCATGCACGATTCGCAAACCTGAGTAATCGATGCCAGGAATACGTCTACGTACTAAACACACACCCTACACACTTCAACCACTCTCCCCGCGGGACTGCCGTTAGGTATTACTTCGCAGGGCTGGTTAGCAATTTATGCTATGCTTCTTGTGTCAGCTTCTTCCGCTGCTTCAGCTGCTCTTCTTAGCTTTTCTATTCTCCGCAGCTCTTTTTGTAGAGTTGTTACGAAGGAACATATTGCCATCCAATTCTCTTCCGACCGTAACATATGGTCGAGGAGTAATGACGGACTTGGCAGAGTAATTCTCTATGCCGTGAAACGTGTGCAGTAAAACACTGCGTGCTCCGTATCTTCATCTTCACCTGGGCATTCCGGGCAGGATGGTGAGTTGTCGTGTCCAAATCGGTGTAGATATTTGCGGTCGCCACCGTGGCCAGACAGGAACTGCGTTAGATGGTAGTTGCAGTCTCCATGCTTTCGACTTATCCAGTCTTGGATTGTCGGTATAAGTTTACATGTCCTTCGGCCTTTTGTTGTATTAACCCAACGAGCTTGCCACATAGCTGCTGACGCTGCCCTTTCTTCAGTTTTTATCACCTTGATACCAGTGGCGTCGTGGTGACTCAATGCTCTTCTGTTATATATCCGCAGCATTTCATCTGCGAGAATATCGATGGGGACCACTCCAGCTATGACAAATGCAGCTTCGTCAGAGATGGTTCAAAAGTCGCTGATTGTCCGTAGCGCACAGAGTCCGTATGATGATGATAGTCTCCTTTTGGTCTCCTTCGTCCTCAGTGCCTCCGCCCAGACTGGGGCGGCATATAACAGAACTGAGGTGATAACTCTAGAGTGTAGAATCCTTCTAGCGTATCCAGGTCCACCGATGTTAGGCATGATACGCGAGGGAGCTCCCTGCATTTGCGATGCTTTTTGGGTAACAAAATCAACATGCGTTTTAAACCGTAGCTTGTTGTCCAGCATTACTCCAAGGTATTTAACCACCTCTTTCGACCTGATGGTTTGGTTACCAACCTGAAAGTTGGCAAATTCGACGGTTTTCCGGCTGGTTATAAGAACAGCTTCTGTTTTATGGTCAGCTAGTTCTAGTCCGGCGGATATTAGCCAATCTTTTATGCGGGCAATTGATTCATTTGTAGCTGATTCTACTGCATGGATCTGTTTAGCTACTGTCACGACTGGAATGTCGTCGGCGAATCCAATTATCGTTACTCCCCCAAGTAGCGTTAATCGTAGGACTCCGTCGTACATGATGTTCCACAATAGTGGCCCTAAAACCGATCCTTGTAGAACTCCCGCAGTTACGTTGTAGTATTTTACCCCTTCATCGGTATTGTACCTCAGCTTCCTGTTGTTGAAGTAGTTCGTCACTATCCGTAGCAGGTAATATTTCTTCTGTTTTTAGACATATGTGTGTGTCTGTGTTAAAGCTGCCAAAGCATACTATCGCGTAGCGATGCTCGGTTGAATGCGAATATTGCTGATGTTGCTGAAAGTGTGCGTAAGAGCCAAAATCTCTCAGTTATCGTCGTTCACAAGAAGTGGGCTTCAACTTGGCGAATTTTGTGAAAAGGGTTTGGTCTTCATCCATACAAGATTCATTTGGATCAAGAGC
Source organism: Brachypalpus laphriformis (assembly GCA_945910035.1). Classification (NCBI taxonomy): domain Eukaryota; kingdom Metazoa; phylum Arthropoda; class Insecta; order Diptera; family Syrphidae; genus Brachypalpus; species Brachypalpus laphriformis. The sequence continues at coordinate 47,341,540 of OX246756.1, forward strand.
TGAAGTCACAGGACAACAACATGCGTGGGCCCTTAAGCAGTTGGAAACTGATCCCAATTTTCTTGGAATAATCATCTTCAGCGAACAATCGCTTTTTTGGCTGAATAACTACTACTCGCAAGTAGGTCCATCATACCACTAACCCTCTCCTTGCACTTTTCTTGGATTATGTTTGAACACTCACACTCATTCTTCACACATCTGAGTAAAGGTGGACACTTCCGAAACCAAGGGCGTCACGAATAAACTATTTATTTGAACTCAGATACATACTCGTAAGCATAGTTGTCACACTTTAAATCGGAAGTTGACATCGTGCAATCTATTGGGAACTCGTGCTTACCACATATTCCCACTGTGGTCGACTTCTAGTCTTAAAAGTTAAACAGGAAATTGTCTCCATTTTGCACGACAAACTTCTTACAACGTTGATGTGTAATTCAGTTTACAAGAAAATAAAAGAGTGTTTACCATACTATTGACGCATACGTTATATCCTGCAGTATAATTGATATCTATTCTCTGATGGATAATAAGTTTACTTAGGAGTAAATGCCCGACATAAAGTATTCTTCTTTAAATTGAAATATCTAGTACTTCATGCTTCTAAATCCATTTATCAGTCAGGGTTTATTCATTCTGACTCACATACTCATAAGCGAGTCGCATTGAATTACAAAACAATGTGTGCGTCTTATCTTGAAACTTTGGAGCGATATTTCTTTGGGTCAAAGCACTCACATTGATCCCCTCTATCTGCTCCAGTAATTCCATGCCAAATGGATAAATTAAATCAGATACATGCAACTCCGGTGCAATTATAGTGCACATGCACACCACCTGGCTATCTGCATTATGTAAGGTACTGCTTAGCTGATAAAATAAATTAATTTCGAATGCCAAAAATTGCAGCATAATAACCTCACGATAAATTAAAAGCCATCGGTTAAATAGGCCTCCAGTTAGTACGAATAAATGTGTCAAATCGATGAGGACGTGACTGGCATTCCTTAATGAGGATCGGAGACTTTGTAAGCCAGTCAGGCATCCCCACCACTGACGGGCTGGAGAATCTTTATGCAAATTGTTTCTCGTTGACGTTTTAATTTGAATATTTCGCGCATTTTTGTATTGGCCGGTCGCCCATTCCGAATCCGATCTTAATAGAACAATTAGCAGTCAGTAGTATTCGAGGACAGAGTTTTGGCTCCGTTTGTATTTTTTTTTGGATGAACTATAAAAGCGAGAGTTCTGGGGTGGAAAAGTGTAGTACAGCTTCAGCTTACAAACTAGTCAATTGCACTAATCAAAACTTAAATCAACCAAAATGTTCAAATTGGTATAAGAATTTCTATCAAGATGTTACGTATCGATTTCACAGAATTTTTTCTGTTTTTCATTACAGTTCACCCTTGTTGTCTTGGCTCTTGCCTGCACCGTCTCTGCTAAGCCTCAGGTCTTCGCCGCTCCTGCTGTTGTGACTGCCAGTAGCTCACAGTATATTGCTAGGAATTACAATGGAATCGCTGCTGCTCCAGTTGTTGCTGCTGCATACACTGCTCCTGTAGCTGCTGCCTACACTGCTCCTGTTGCTGCTGCCTATACCGCTCCTGTTGCTGCCGCCTACACCGCTCCAGTTGCTGCCGCTTATGCTGCTCCATATGCTTCGTACTACCCATACAGCGCTGCTGCCTACACCGCATTCTATTAGGTGCAAGCAGAGACCAGAGGAACTGTTGACCTGATGCCATGATGCCAATCTACAATTTGATGTGATTTACCACACACTCAAAATGAAGACAATTGTTACTCGAAAACAGTTTGAGTTTTGATTGTTTTTATTGCATTTTTAGTTTGTTTTTCTTGTTTTATTATTCGAAAATAAAATTTTAGTGAAAATGTTACAAAATAATGAATTTTGGCTTTGAGTTGAATCAGCATTGAAATGTCACCCAGGCCAGGTGGCGAGGTCCAATGAAGTAGACAAGTTAACATATTGTGCAGTCAGTTGCAAATTAATGGTCACGATATGACGGTAAGTGGGGTAATTGTGTCTCTGGTAGTTAAAAGCCTGGCACGTCTTTATCGCGATATAAATTGCTTGGACATTTGCCATAACATTGATGCTTGTGACATTTTACGGTCTGTGAATAAAACTAAGTAACCCCATGTGGACATTAGGTCAACAGCAATTTTTAATATTTTTTCAATGCAGATGATACACATGTGATATGTTACATCAAAAGGATATCAAAGGTTACAATAATTTAACTAATAGGCCCATGATGTAGGAATCTTAAGTTTTACTTTTAAATCCTTCTTGGTAACAAAATCAGTTTGAATCTTTCTAAATCTGACTGATCTAAAACTGATAGAAGCTACACAACGTTGCAATTACTAAGGCTACTTACTTTCTGGATGAATGTAACTTAGCTGTAATCCTAAGACAGGAATGGATTTGGGTATATTTAGACATGTCGGTTACTTGAACGTGAGACTATAAATTCAAATACAGGCAGGAACAATAGTTTATAACCTCCTGGTTACGGGCAGACGGACACCCCAAACAATTGAGATACATACATCATTAACCCTTTAATGCATGATTTTTTCAGTTTTAACGAATTAAATATATGTTGTGTAAAAAAATAATCTAAACTCGAACAAATATAAATAAAATAAATCTGCCCATTAGTTTTTCCGGAAAATCTGATTTTCACTATGGTGCAGATATGCAACGCTATGCATTTACGGTATATAAACAAGTATAACATTTTTAAATTGAAAACTAATATTTTTTTCAACGAACTGAAAGGTTTTTCTTATCATTTTATTGGGCAAATTGATTTATACCATAAGACAACCATTATAAGCAAATTACAAAAAAGCATTAACATAAATAATAATTCATTTTCATAAAAAAAAGAACATACGCATGTACATCAGCCTTTAAAACGAGTCCAAAATCACAGAAGAAAAGCGCATAATATGAGTCTTAATTTATGATTACTTCAAGTTATACTTTCAAAATAAGAAGAGCTGATGGTGAGTCGAATGGCCTTCCTCTTATTTTTTGAAGCGAAGTTCTACTTCGGCAAAGAGATTCACCCAAATCTATCAGAAATTCGGATAAGCTGATTGGGACCTCAATGCGAATGTCACAGCTTTGTTTATACAATATCTATGCGTTTGCGACAGTGATATCGACCAAATGGTAAAAGATCCGCATGTACCATTTTCGGGATTTCATTTTGATTCTGCCGCGCCCAATTAAACTGTCCGTTAGATCAACGCCACCTATATGTTTATTGTATTGCTTTACAATGTTTGGACAATCAAGGCACTGTGATTTGGCCCTATCGTATCTTCTAACCGTTCCAATAGGCAGTGCGCCGACGAATGTAGACAAGTTTACAAGCTTATTGTCTTTCCAGCAAAGCGTGCAAATGTCAGTGTTGTCGATGTTTGCGAAAAATTCAAGAGATTTTCCTCGAAGTTCCTTGGACATCTGTTTATCATCCGGAAGCTTGCAATTTTTCAGTCTTTTTTTTTTTTTTTTTTTTTTTTTTCCGAGGGTAGGTGAAAATCTTCAACAAGACCCTATGAGGATCGACAGCGCGTGCTCATAGTAGTGTGGGATTCTTACCCACTAAAAAACCTCCCTTCAAAACAGACTTGTTTTTTATTTATACTACAACTAAGTATTCGACTTATCAAGTAGTTTTCGTTTCGCGAAATAATGACGTTTTGCAGGTACCTTCCCATTAGAAGTTCCTGCCAGCTCCGCAGTTTAGACGCGGTTACTTATCGCGCTAGGTCTAAAGGTTTGGTTCTTTGTAGACGGCGCAGTAAATTTCTTTCTTCCAAAAGTTGGAGGACTGTAATATTTACGTGACTTTCTAGTCGACTTCTATGCTTTCTCGCGTAGGTTTGAATTTCATCTTCGATTGTTTTAATGCCAAGGTCTCTGTGGATATCGCTATTTCTGATATACCATGGCGCATTTACAATACCTCTTAGCACTTTGTTTTCAAAAGTTTGTAAAATTTTAATATTACTTATTTTGGTACAACCCCAGAGTTGTATACCATATGTCCATACAGGCTTTAGCACTTGCTTATATAAAAGCAATTTGTTCTCTATATTAAGCTTGGAATATTTTCCAAGTAACCAATACATTTCTCGATATTTGTTATCTAGTTCTTTGCGTTTTTTCTTAACGTGCGTTTTCCATTTCAGCTTTGTATCAAGTGTCATTCCAAGATACTTAGCCTCGTTTGCAAACGGAATTTGAACCGAGTTTGAAAAGATCGGCAAATTATTTATTTTTTTATAAGTAAAATTTACATGAACAGATTTGGTCTCGTTGAGTGCGATTCGCCAAATCTTTGTCCATTCATTTACTCTATTCATAGCTTCTTGCAGTTTTTCTGTAGTATCTTCGACCGTTTTACCTACTGTCAAGATAGCAGTGTCGTCGGCAAATGTAGCTAGCTCAGTGCCTTCTACTTGCGGTATATCACGAGTGTATAATAGATATAAGACTGGACCAAGAACGCTTCCTTGCGGCACCCCAGCCATTATTTCCTTAAAATCTGAATATTCGTTTCCACATTTGACGCGGAATAGTCTATTCGTAAGGTAGGTCTTCAAAATATTATATAGGTGCTCTGGCAGAACTTGTCGTAATTTAAACTTTAAGCCTTCATACCAGACCTTGTCAAAGGCTTGAGAAACGTCAAGGAATACGCTTGAACAAATCTTTTTTTCCTCAAGTGATTTTTCGATTACATGTGTTATTCGATGTACTTGTTCAACTGTTGAATGCTTACTTCTAAATCCGAATTGATGATCAGGGATGAGATGCCCTTCTTCTATAACCGGCTGTATTCGCCTAACCAATATTCTCTCGAACACTTTGGATATAATTGGAAGAAGCGAAATCGGTCTATAAGAGGTTTTTTCATTCGGCGGTTTTCCAGGCTTAAGGACCATTATAACTTCGGCGACTTTCCATTGACTGGGAACATATTCTAGTCTAATCGCGGCGTTTATAATGAACAGAAGCTTAATTAGAGCTTTTCTTGGTAGTGCTTTAAGAACCTCTCCCGTAATTAGGTCGTATCCAGGAGCTTTCTTAGGTTTAAGTTTCTTTATTTCTTCCTTAAGTTCGGTAAGCGTTGCATTTCTTATCACGCTATTGTCTATATACGACGTATTTATATTTTCAATAAGTGCTTGTCCATCAAACGGTTTGAAAGTTTCTTCCAGGTGGGCGGCGAAAACTTGCGCTTTCTCTTTATCATGCCTGGCCCATTCGTCTTGATTTTTCCTAATTGGCGCGGCTTGAATTTGAGGTTTTTTAATACCTTTTATAGCCTTCCAAAGCGAATAGTTAGAATCTTTTTCTGCCGTTAAGCTTTCTAGGTAAGTTTGTATTTCATTATTCTTAAGGTCTTTAATAGATCGTTTTAGTGAGTTGCACAAACGGTTAAGATGTGCTTTATGTTTCGGAGCCCGAGTTTGTTGCCATCTTTTACGCGCTTTTCTCTTCTCCTTGATCATCTCTTTTATTTCCTGCGGATAAATTTTAATGTAACTGGCCGGGGTTCTCTTTAGTTTGGGAGTGTTCTTCCACGCGGCATCCTGTAAGATTTCGACGAAGCGATCTACTTCAACTTCAAGTTCATAGGGCGTTTTAAGTGATACGCTCAGCTCAATATTTGCTTCAATATCTTTTTTAAAGCCGTCCCAATTAGTTTTCGCGCCAGTTAATCTGGCCGGTCCTACTTTTTTAATCAAAGCTTCGCTTATCGTCATAATGATTGGAGAATGATCAGAGGAGAGATCAAAGCTTTCTTCAACTTTTATACAGTTGCTAGATATTCCTTTAACAACAAAGAAATCAATCAGATCTGGTATCTTATTTCTATCAGTTGGCCAATATGTTGGTTTACCCGTCGAGTAAAAATCACAACTGAATTGCATACCCGCATTATAAAGCTTTCTACCTTTCTGAGAGGCGTATCTTGAGCCCCAGAAGGGGTGTTTCGCGTTGAAGTCACCACCAATAATAAAATTTGGTTTAAGGAAGTTGAAGATGTTTGTGAAATCACTTTCTTCAAGTTTACATCGCAGTGGACAATATATAGACGAAATGTTGAAAGCAAAATGTCTATTTCTAACGCGTACCGTGCTTACTTGCATTGCTTCTAATTCAATTTTTATTTCCGCTGAGTGTTCGATATTTTCTTTTATAAACAAAGATGATCCGCCTCTGGCTCTTTCCGATGGGTGAAAGGCGTGATATCCGCTATATCCCCTTATCTTAATATTCGATTGCTTTTTCAGATGAGTTTCACAGACCAAGCATATATCAATATCTTTCTCTCGCATAAATATTTCTAACTCGTCGAGTCTTTGTATGAGCCCGTTAGCGTTCCAAGTAAGAATTTTAAGCGTTTCTTTCATATTCTGGTTGAAGTGCGCGTGTTATGAATGTTGTTTTCTAGTGCAACTAGTCTCTCGAAAATTAGTTTATTTGTTATGCATTGCTCTTCAAGTTTCGCAAGAATTAGGGAAAAAACATTGGATACATGATCTTCTGAACTACCTCTATCACTATTTTTCAATGTCGCAACTTGAGAAGGAGTTTTTACATTAAAGTTTGGACGGTTTCTTGCTTTGATCTCCCGTGAGTTGTCGGTCGTGTACGTACCCTTAACTGTCTTCGCCGCTTGAGCATAAGACTGCACGCCAATATTCGGAGATTTTGCTTCTGTTACCTTATCTCTATTACTTTCGGATTTTTTATCATTAACCGATCTTAAGTTAATATTGACGGACTTTCTATCTTTCGCTGCTTTTTTCGTAGCTATTTTGGGTCTGTTCTTGATTGGTTTCATATTCGGACGCATCGAATTTTTTAGCGTATCGCGGCGTTTTTGAAGCTCTTTCGCCACTTCGCAACCTCGATAGTTCGCAGGATGTTTTCCTTTGCAATTTATACAAGTGGCTGGGGTTTGCTTGTTTAGGTGACACTCTTCCGAGAGATGTTTACCTGCGCATTTGACGCATCGCGGCTCTTTCTGGCAGTAAGTCTGCGTGTGATTGAAGCCTTGACAGCGCTTACACTGCGGGATCGATCTGGAGGTCTTACGCATGGGTTCGATTTTGACCACGATGTTTAGAATAGTCTTGATACCATATATAATATCTTTATTTTCGTCTTTATCAAAACTAAGCATGAATAGTGGAAGACCGCGCTTTACCAATTTTTCATGATCTCCCTCCGACTGTTGCTTCTCCTTCTTGATAATATTGACGGCATCAAGAATTTTAAAGCCTTTGTCTTGAAGGTCGTGCATTACATCTTCTTTAGTGCACGAGGGGTGGAGTCCCCTTGCTACAACACGCAGTGGTCTTTCTAACTTATTTTCATAAGTATACCACTGAATCTTTTCGGCATTCAATTTTTTAGATACTGATCGGTAACCGTCGGCATCATCGACATTGATTTTCCACGTATTGTTTCGCAGAGATGTCACCTTAAACTTCGAAGCCAGAGTTCCTTTAAGGAGGCAATGCAACTTATTATAGTCCGTAATTCCAACGACGTTTATCGGTGGCGGAGGACGTAATTTTGGTTGTTGTTGCTTTTCTTGCATCTCCTTGCGCTTTTCATCTTTTTGTGGCTCGACTTCCGGTGAGGAACCAGCTTTTCGTTTTTTGCTTGGTCGTTTCTTTTCGACCCAATTCGTTTCGCGTGTTAGCTCTTCTTCATCCGTCTGGTATTCGCGACTAGGTGAGCGATGTGAGCTAACTGTATTTTCTTTTTGTAGGTACGTGTTTTTTAGGGCATTATTTTCTTGCCTGAGTAAATCTACCTCTTTCTTGAGCTCACGATAGAGTAGCTCCATTTCGCTAAGCTTGGTACGGAGTACGTCGTTTTCCTCCTCAATGCTTTTAGATTTCGCTGAGTCCCGTTTTTCACGCGTTTGCGCTTCCGGCGGACTTCTTTTTCCGGAGACGTTCGATCTTGTTGGTGGAGATCGAGATACCCTTGTACTTTTTGAGAAGGGATTTATAAGGTGCAATAAATGGCTCTCCCCAGAATCCGTAGAGCCGACCTCCGAAGAGGGTGGATTTTCCAGTTTACCTGGACTGCCACCTGGGGTATTTAAATCTTTTGTTTTGTTCATTGCATGTTTTTTGTATACGCCATACTCGGTATACGGAGGGTGGATTTTAGTCGCCTCTTACGACAGGCATGCCTACCTCGGGTATATTCTAACCCCTACCCGAAGGGTTCGGTTGCGCCGGACTGCATACTAAAACCTCTCATGTATTTCTGAACTCCCAAAAATTACCTTATGATATTTATGCTTTAACCGAAACCAACCTAACCCCTTGTATTCTTAACTCTGAACTTTTTTCCTCAGATTTTATCATCTTCCGTAAGGACGGGGAGGAGATCGCAGACGATCTCTAGGGTCGTGGCGTTCTTCTAGCAATTCACAACCGCTACGACATGACCTTTCTTGATATCCCCATCTCCAAAGACTTCGAATTCGTATGTGTTAAGATTAAACTCTCTAATTTCTCTCTAATTTGTTCTTTGCTGTTACATCCGCCCGTCCCAACCCATCGGGGCCTACCAACTTGCGGTTGATGGGATTGACTTCCTGTTCGATGTCGCACAACCTGACGATGTAATAATAATCTCCCATTCTGATGATGAGTCCAATTTCGCTGCCTTAAATGCCTCCTCCGACAAAGAAGTCCTATCAACACACTGCTTTTCTGACTCAGGACTCCAGCAAGTGAATGGCATTTCAAACCTTATGGATAGGAATCTCGATCTTATTTTCTCCTCCGATTCTGGCAATTGTGTCGTATCAGCGAGCACTCATCTTCTATCAACTTTAGATCGCTTTCACCCCCCCTTATCTCGTACCTTCTCTTACGAAAATGGGAATACCTATATCGACCCTGTTGGCTCTTCCAACTTTAATTTTCCAAAAGCTAACTTCGATAAACTTACTGATCTAATTAGTAACATTAACTTCGACTTTATCTCCGTTAATTCTAATGTGGATGCCGCACTTGAAACCTTCTACTCAAAAATCTTCTTTTGCATCGCCCAATGGTTCCTTATACGCTCAGTAAACACTGTTCCTCATCCCCGCCCTGGTATAATAAAGAAATCCGCGCACTTCGTAATAATAGGAATAAGCATTGGAAAATTTTTCTATCCACCAGGTCTTTTAGCGACTACTCCAATTACCTCACAGGTTATAATCGTTTTTCTGTTCTCTGTGAATTTCTTTATCATAAAATGTCTCGACCGAATGCAACGGAGTCTAATTTCTGACCCAAAACGGTTTTACCAATTCTTTAATGTTAATCCGATGGCCTCGGTTCCACTTTAAAACTATCTAGCAGATCCTCAGCCGACCCTGAAACGATCGCCAATCACTTTGAAACCTTCTTCAGGCACTGACCCATTGCCAAACTCTCATGCATCCCAAAGCTCTTTGAAAGTATTGTTTACGATTCATTGTACTTCCATTGTAAACCAATCTTCTCCCCATCTCAACATGTTTTTTTAAAAGGTAGATCTACCACGACCAACCTAACTGAATTTGTTTCCCGAGCATTATATGCATTAGAGAATGGCAATGAAGTCGATGTTATTTCTACAGATTACAGCAAAGTATTCGATAAAATCTCACAGAAAATTATTTACCTCAAACTCAAAGCCCTAGGTTTCCCATCCTCCTTTATTTCCTGGCTTAGGTCATATCTAGAGGTTCGCCATTATAGAGTCCTTTTCAGATGCTCTGTATCCAACCCTATCAAAGCCACTTCCGGGGTTCCTCAGGGTAGTCATGTCGGACCCTTGATCTTTATCCTTACTATTAATGACATTGATTCCATCTTAAAGGAGTCCGACCTATCTGTGTACGCGGATGATAAAAAACCTTTAAGATAATTGCCACCCCTTCGGATTCTCTCCTATTACAAAGCGACCTGAATCTGTTCTTCACATGGTGCAAATTTAACTTCCTAGAGCTGAATGTGAGTAAATGCCAAGCTATTACGTTTTCCCGCAAGCGCGCTCCTCCCTCTCCTAGGAACTACTTCTTCGATAACACACCCATTCCCTGAGTCAATTCAATCTGCGATCTAGGTATTATTTGTGACCTAGAGCTCAACTTTAATTTCACATTGATCACATAATTAACAGAGCCAACCCCACCCTAGGCTTCATCAAACGCTGGTCTAAAGAATTCTCGAATCCTTATGTCACTAAATCCCTGTATGTTACCTTTGTCAGACCCATCTTTGAATACGCTGGTCAAGTTTGGTCACCCTATCAAGTTACGCATTCCTTGAGAATTGAAGCTGTCCAACGAAGATTTATCCGTTTCGCTCTACGTGATCTCTCTTGGGATGATAAATATAATTTGCCTCCATACGAAGATCGGTTAAAACTGATTAATCTACAAACTCTTGCAAATCGCCGTCATCTCGCTAACATACTCTTCGTGCATCAACTATTAGTAGGTTCGATTGATTCTCCCGCTTTACTACATACGATCTACCTAAATACTAACCCTCTTTCGCCTCGCTTGTCACCGGACTAATTATGGCCACTTTGAACCCATGTCCAGAATGTTGCGTTTGGCCAATAGCGCACATATGACCTTTGATTTTCATCTCAGCCGATCCTCCCTTCGAAAGCTCCTTCAGAACGCCTCATAATTTTCCCCACACTTTCTTCTTAGTATTTTAAGTCTTAAAAAAAAAATTAAAACAAGGCCCTTTAGATGTAAGTTCTCTCTGTTAGTTTTTAAGCTTAGCTTTAAGTTAATTGCTTGTATTATACTTACTTACTTAGATCCTTTAACCCCTCGGGGGGCATAGGGCGTCAACCACGCCTGCGCGCCATCGTAGTCGAAGTTCTGCAACGCGTTTGAGCTGCCTCCAACTCATTCCTAAAGAGCTCGATTCCTCCTCAACTATTTTGCGCCACGTTTGCCTAGGGCGTCCCGCTATTCTGCCTGCCTGGGTGAGCGGATTCCACTGCATGGCGTATTTCGCAATGGAGTTGTCTTCGCGCCGTAGGGTGTGTCCAATCCATTGCCACTTTCTTCTTCGTATAGTAATGCTTATAGGTTCTTGGCCCGTTCTCAGATAAAGTTGTTCGTTAGAGATGCGGTTCGGCCAAAAAATCCTCAAGATGATTCTTAAGCATTTGTTTACAAAGACTTGCAGCTTGAGTGTGTTAATGGTGTCCACCTTCCAAGTACTGCACCCATAAAGCAGCACTGATTCTACGTTGGAGCGGAACAGTCGCAGCTTGGTTCTTAAGCTGATAACATTGCTTCTCCAGATTTTAGATAGCATTCCGAACGCAGCTTTAGCCTTCTCGATTCTGCTGCACACATCCAGTTCGGTGCCACCGCGATTAGCCGAGACCACACTTCCTAAATAAAGAAAGTTATCAACTTTCTCGACTTCCTGTCCGGCAATGTTAAGTTGAGCGCGGTTGTTAGAAGAAGTGCTCAGGGCTTTTGTTTTGGCTGTGTTTATTTTTAGCCCCACTTTGTTTGCCTCAGCTTCTAGATTTTGGGCCATCAGATGAAGATCCATTATCCGATGTGAAAGTAGACAAACATCGTCAGCGTAATCTAGGTGTTTGAGATAAGATGTCATAGTCCAACGAATTCCATTGCTTGTATTATGCTTAGAAAATAAATAAAAATAAATAAATACATCATTTCCTTATTATCGACATTAATTTTGATCGTCTATTTTTTCCATATACTCCTACATTTGCTCATATGTACTTCAGTCAAAAAAGATAAAAAGAAGGCTCTAAATTTAAAAATACATCTGTTTAGCATTTTATTTTTAATCAGATTCAACTACTTATACTTTTCTCTATCAAGAATAATGGTATGCAAGAACCAATTACATAATATAAGTTCTATTATTCACTCGGAGAATTAAGTATATTAAACCTAGCTTTGGAAAGTCCCAAGGATGAATTTGCAAAATCATTGTACGAAATGGAACATTTTACTCACGAACTTGCGAAATGTGAATCAAATACTTTTCATCTCAAACGCACGATGCATATTAATTCGAGGATTGAAATTAGATCAACGTTTTTAGACGGTGTATAAAATGCGATATGAATTTGTTGGTAGAGGGATTTTTTTTTTTTTACGTAAGTGTCACGGATCTTTTGGATTGTTTTTCGGTTTTTTCAATAATTAATTTTGAAATCCTGGTTTTACTTTAACTTTATAAACATGTTTTCTTAATTAGCATTCCGATGGTATACGCTTAGTATAGCGATTCCGAATTTAGTGCATCTCTGGGCGGAAGAAAGACGGCAAAAACTTATACATAAAAAGACAATTTATAATACAAATTAAAACTGCGGTAGGTGCTAAGAGGTTTTGCTTGGTTTTTTAACTAAAGTTAACAAAAAAGAGTATTATGACGAATAAAGCTTAAGTTAGTAAATAAAAGTATACAGAAATAAAAAAGTTTTTGAAAGTGTGAAGGTTATTAGAATCAGCGGCCACCGGACCTACACTAAAGAACAAAAGTCTGCATACAACCCTTAAAAGTATGAAAACTAAGTATCAGAAGATAATTCGGTTATTAGGCAGTCATTAGATGAAATGAGGAGTAGGAAAGAAATTCCCTTTGAAATTCAAAATTTAATTGTTAAACTAAGAGAAGAGAATAAAAGCCATGGTGTACGTATAATTGCAAAAATTAATGACAAAACTCGCGCAATAGGTGAATCCATAATAAAAGGATACGATGATTAGTCGTTGCCACTTCTTCCAGAGCAAATGTACCGCACAGCCAATAAAAATGTAGCATTTTCAAAGAAAATGTAGCAAAATATAATTTTTTGTTAATTTTTTTATTTTTGCTTTATAACTTATAGCATTCAGTTTCAATAATACAAAATATTATAAAAAAAAAAAAAAACATAAAAAATATTAATTCAACAACTAAAGTCAGGTGAGGTTAGGTTGGCTGTCCAAATAAAGGTCCTTTGTATTACCATGGATCAACCATTAGGCCACTCAGGGCCTAACTAACAAAACCAACCGGAGCTTTTGATAAAGCGGTGACGCGTAAGGATGCCAGATCGCCGAGGTCTTCAAGGAATGCGACAGGGCTGGACAAATGTATATGAGGTGATGGATGGTTTCCTCCTCCTCGTCCCTACAGATTCTGCAAAAGTCGTTCGAGAACAGACCAAGTCTTTTGGTATGTTGGCCTATAAGACAGTGTCCAGTGAGGCTTTAGCTTGACCAAATAGACACTACGTTTCTGGTCCAGCTCAGGCCAGATCTGTCTCGAAATGTAGCACATTGAGCCGTTTTCCCATCTGTGGTTGGTTTTGCTAATAACGTTCAGCTTTAGTAGATGCTACATATAGCGAGGGTTATACCAAGAGCTTGGCTATCAGGCAGAGTCCTTATAGTTGTACCTTGTCTGGCGAGCCCGTCAGCCCTGTAGTTTCCTGGAATGTCCCTGTGGCCTGGCTCCCAGCATCGGTGAATGTTGATTTGCTCCGTCATCTCTATAAGAGATAAAGGGTAGTTTAAGGCGGCCTTTGAAGTGATGGAGCACGATTCCAGGAACTTGATTGCTGCTTGACTGTCAGCGAAAATGCTAATATGCCTGACAGATGATACATTACACTTCAGACAGAACAGGGTCTCCGTACTCTCCATGAGTTCCGCCTGCAAGATGCTACAATGATTAGGGAGGCGGAACGTGATGCTCAGGGTGAGCTTTTCGGAGAAAACAACACAACCCATCCTACCTTCGGTCTCACAGCCATTTGTGAAGAAGTGAACTGAAGTACCATCGACAGGGGGAGAGTTATCCCATTCATCTCCTTCAGGGATGCTCGTACGGAAGTTTTCGATCAAATCTCAGTTTCGGCGGGGTGTAGTCCATGTTATCTTGGATGAATTTGAAAAGATCAAGGAGTGGCCAATGTGATAATTAGACCACTGAGACGTACTGGCTGCAATCTGTTTGCCAAAACTATTCATTCATATCAACAACTTAAACATAAAAGAAAAGTAATAAATGAATTGATGAAGCATTCATAACATTACATAAAAATATAGGAATACATTAGTAAAAAAGATTAAATAAATAAATAAAAAGTTAACGGTGTTAATTTATAATACACATTAACTGCACAGTATCTCTTGTAGTAAACAAAGTGAGAAATACTTCTTTAGAGGAACAGAATTCATTACTGATATTTAATTTGTTTTATTTATCTTCCTATATAAACTTAAAATTCAAGCAAAACCTTACCAATTCGTCAGAAGGCTTAAATATTGCCACACCTTTCAATAGAGCCTAAGCCAGTAATATGAATTCAACATCCACATTATCTGAACTTAACTTATTTCTCAAATAGTCTTTTATTATGTTTAACATATGAAAGTTTATAATGTGAGTTAAAAGAAAAAAACAAATAATAACTAGGTAGACTGTTTGGAGAAATATAGCATAATGAGGGAAAGGTGTAGTATATATAGCGAAAGTGGCAACGCTGGCATATGGGTAATGTCTTAAATAAAAGTAGTTCTGGGCTACCGTAGAACTTAAATGTCCGAAATGTTTGGATTATCCTTCGTAAAGTGACAGCCAATCCTTAAACCAGCACTCCAAAATTTGATAAAAATATCGGCTATACAACTGGCAAAGAAGTTCATCCCGAAACGGTTAGAAATGTCCTAAGATCCGAAGGTTTTTATGGAAGATATCACAGAAAAAGGCCCCCGAATCGGCAAAGTCAACCAACCAAAAACGCTTCGAGTTTGCCAAACGCTATAATTCTGAAAGTCACGAGTTTCGTAGAACGGCACTGTTCACGAATGAAAGTACGCACAATATTTTGAGATCCGATGGCCAGGAAAGAATATGGCTTCAACCAAACCAAGGAATAGCTGTGCAAAATTTGGTGCCGATAGTGAAAGATGGGGGAGGCAATGTCATGGTTTAAGGGTCAGTACGGTGAATTAGTGTATATTAAGGGCATTATTGATCATCACAAATATTTGTCCATATTGCGTAATAATTTGTACGCGTTTACGCTTGCCGAAACGGGTGTGGCATCTTGTATGTCGGTAAGTAAACATTAAATAACTTTGACATTTATCAACCGATTGACTTGAGTAGACATGTTTTTGAAACGTCAATTCAGTACAATTTTAACCATGAATCTCTTTACACCGAAACATCGAGCCGAAATAGTGACTCTCAGTTCAGTTGTGTTAACTCAACTTGCAATATCGTGGCCAACAAGCACCGTCTGGCAACAATATTCGTCGTTTGGTGTCGAATTTTGTTGAGCACGGGACAGTGGGAGATCGTCGACATGCCGTTCATCAATGCCCAAGACGTTCCAATAAACTGGTTGAAGCGGTAAGAGAGAGTGTTGCCGAGAACCCACATGAGTCGTATCGTCACCGCGCTCATCATTTTGGCGCCAGTGGAACCGCCTTGCGGCTAATTTTGAAGTATGATTTGCATTTGTTTCCATACAAAGTGCAATTGACTCAAAGAATATTGCCAAAAGGCCGTCCACGTTGATTGGAATACGGCCAAACAGTCGCTCGAATGGTTGACACTGAACCTGGTTTTTGGAAGCAAATTTAAATGACCGACGAGGCCTATTTCACACTCTCTGGCGCCGTTAACAAGCAAAATTGCCGTATTTGGGGAACCGAGAATCCACACGAGATCCATGAAATACCATTGCATGACCAACAAGTGACTGGTTGGGCCGCCGTTTGGGCCATTTTTCTTCAGAGAAGGCGATACAGTCAATGGAAATCGATATCGGTGGATGTTGGCTCATTATGTCTGCCCACAAATGTGTGAAAAAGGTCTGGACGGTTACTGGTTTCAACAAGACGGTGCGCCATGCCACACTGCAAATCAAACAATGCAGTTTCTGCAACGAAAATTCCCTGAACGCGTGCTGTCAAAAAATGGCGACATTGACTAGCCACCCACATCTCCAGACTTGACCCCTCCAGACTTCTTTTTGTGGGGTTATTTGAAAAGCAAAGTGTACGCCAGCAAGCCTCAGACATTGACGAGCTCAAGGCAAACATTCGTGCCGAAATCTTCGCTATACCGCCCGAGATGCTCGAAAAAGTGATGGAAAACGCAGCAAAAAGGGCAGATTTTTCTTTGGTCAATAGAAGCGGCCACTTGATTGATGTTGTATTCAAGAACTAGTCCAAATAAATTGTAAAGGACCAAATTAAATAAAAATACCTAATATATGGAAATCGGTTTTTCTTTTTAAAGTTATTCAATATTCACATACCGACATAAAAGATGGCGCGCCCTGTAGACTTAGCAAATAACGGGGTGCTACAACAAGACAATGAACCAAAGCGCACGGCAAAAGCAGTTAAGAAATGGCTCCTGTACCGTGTGCCTAAGCAGTTGCACCCACCCCCAATGACCAGACCTTAACGCTACCGACCACATTTGGGATGAATTCGAACGCAGAATCCGTAAATGCACAGTCAGTATCTTCTTCTTCTTCTTAGATGGCGCTACAGTCCGGGGTGGACCTAGGCCTCAACCAACAAACCTCTCCAGCCAGCACGGTTACGAGCCAGCTGCCTTCAGTTGCGCACGCCAAGTTGGTTGAGGTCCCCCTCCACTTGTTTGCGCCACCTACCACGAGGTCGTCCTCTACTGCGCCGTCCATCCGGGGTGGATTCGAAAACTTTCTTAGTGGGAACGTTGGGCTCCGCTCTAAATGACCCAGCCAACTTATTCGCTGTATGTGAACTCTTCTGACTAAGTCGATATCCTTGTACAGGCCGTATAATTCGGCATTGTACCTTCTCCTCCACTCACCGTCTATGCAGACGGGACCAAAGATCGCTCGAAGAACTTTTCTCTCGAAATAACCAAGGGCATCCTCATCCGGTTTTGTCAAAGCCCATGCCTCTGCGCCATACAGCAGGACTGCGATGATTAGTGTCTTATAGAGAGTTACCTTAGTAGTTCGAGATAAGGCTTTGCTACTCAATTGCCATTTTAGCCCATAGAAACAACGATTGGCAAGAGTAATTCTTCGTGTGATCTCCCTACTGATGTCATTTGCGGAGTTCACCATAGAGCCTAGGTAGACAAAATCCTTTACTACCTCAAAACTATATCTGTCTATTGTGGCGTACTGTCCAAGACGCCGATGTTGGGTGTCCTATTTTGTAGACATCATATATTTTGTTTTGCTTTCATTGACCGCTAGACCCATCTTTGCTGCCTCGATCCCAATCCTCGTAAATGCCCCATTGACGGCCCGCTGAGTTCTTCCGATTATGTCAATCTCATCGGCATAATCGAGTAGTTGTGCAGACTGGTAAAAGATTTTACCTCCGGTGTTGGCTTGTGAGTTTCGTACAATTCTCTCAAGTACTATGTTAAAGAGATCAATCAGAGAGTTCCCTAAAGAGCGCTTTACCGAAGGCACAATCTTATTCTTTCGATGCCTAGAAGATTGCAAGCAGTCATAGAAGCAAATGGAGGGCCGACAAAATATTAAATGACATTTGCAGATTTTTAAAATAATATTTTTCATGTTTTCTTGTACTGTATGCAGACTTTTGTGTGGTCAATTTATTTGTTTATTTTACTTTCTCCTTCTATTGTTGTTTCTTCCATTCGTTTTTTTTATTTAGAATTTAATTGATATTGAATTTTACGCTGGTTTTAAGATTCTGTACTTTTCAAGGGTGTATGTAAACTTTTGTTCTTGAGTGTATATAGGTATAAATATAAAAACAAACGACGTTTCATATTTTTACAGCCCTCTGTGCGCCTTTTTAAATATCGGCATTATGATCATGAAGTACTTGTAAACGTATTTTCGAAAGCTTTTATGACTCATTTAGGTATTTATGGTACGCCACACCTTATTTTCCTTATAATATCCTCTTTAGCAGGAATTTCTTAATACTCATATGACGTTGAGACTTCTATTATTAGATGTTTATGCATCTAATAATAATGAATATCATGTTCATGCTATGTAAAAAAAAAAGCAAAAGTTGAAACAATGGCTGATGTTAACATGCTAAATTCCAAGATAAACAGTCTATAAAATTTAAAGATTATAAATGATTCTAAAACGGACTAATATACATATATGAGATGCCAATTAAAACGTGTCTTGTTTACAGCTGCTTTTATACAGATCGTATCAGGATGGCGTCAAAACACCTTTTGAAGGAGTCACGGTTAAAGAATGTGTAAACTTAAAATGCAGCAAAATAGGATTTGCATTTTATATTTAATTTTACTACAGGGTGTGGTGGTTCTACTTAAAAAGAAGAACACAATTAGCAATTAGCCGCCGTTTTGATACCACAAACTCATGTAACCTGGATGTGATGGTGTGTTGATGGGGAGTCTCTAAATCCAACCTATGGAGTTTAAGAAGAAAAAGGGTTTTCGTAAACCTTGTTGTCTGGTACTAGCTAGTGCTGGACTGACGCTTAAATATTGGATAATGGTTTTTTTTTCAGTTGCGACATTACAACTGCGACAGTATGTGTTGCGTTTGATGCCTAGTTTGCCTGCATGGTTTCCTATAGGCCTGTGACCATTGGTGATCGCTGTTATTTTGGCAATGTCTTTACACGTTCTGTTTAAGAAGTCGGTTGTTTTGGTTTTGTTGTAGTTGTGCCACATCTTTCTAGATATGATACAGTCTGTTAGCCTAGTCCATCTGAGGTTGGCATTTGCAAACTATTTTAGGGAGATTTCTGCTTTGACTGCGCCAAGTGGAATCTGAACTGAGCTGTGGAGGGCTCACCATTACCTAGCCAATTCATCAGCAAGTTCGTTTCCATAATGTTTGTGTGTAATTTGATCTGGCAACGGGCTTCCCGAATAGCGAGTAATTCTGCCTGAAACACAC
Organism: Brachypalpus laphriformis; assembly: GCA_945910035.1. Taxonomy (NCBI): domain Eukaryota; kingdom Metazoa; phylum Arthropoda; class Insecta; order Diptera; family Syrphidae; genus Brachypalpus; species Brachypalpus laphriformis. The sequence goes on from OX246756.1 coordinate 47,360,558, forward strand.
TGGAAAAGTTGGAAGTCTTATGATTTTAAGAAAACTCACCTGCACAGTGCACCTTTGAACAGTCTGTGTAGATTGTTATGTCAAAATCCTTAATCACCTATCCATCTTGCAACTCTGATCTTGTGGGGAATTGAACGTCGAAACACGTTGTGAAATTCAATTTGGGTATAATGTAATCTGTTGTCGACAAAACGAGTTCTCCTGCAGAAAGTCTAGTATGTTACTACGCCCATAGGGTTTCGTAATACAGCACCCAGACTCCCTGAGTTTGACCGCACTATGTGCTGTGATGTTCGTTATATGTAGACCTAAAGGTAGAGGAAGCAGAAAGACTGTTAGAGCATCAGTCGGGGTTGACTGTAGAGTGCCTGTGGTGCCTATACTTCTTTGTACCTTGTTAAGTTTGGTTAGATTGTAGGCTTTTTTTAGGGCCGGCCACCATACTATTGAACCATATGTGAGAATTGGTCGTATCGCAGTTTGTACATTGGGGTCGATTATGGTTGTAGTCCCCAAGTTTCTCCAAATGCTTTGCTACATACATATATTACTACACATGCCCTCTTTACCCGTTGTTCTATGTTTAGCTTTCAGTTGAGTTAGGGACTTAGGATAACTCCTAAATACCTAGCATTGGACGATATGGAGAGTGTTTGGCCATTTACCCGAGGAAGTGCGAAGTCAGATATAAATGTGTTTTAGTGGTGAAGAGCATCAGTTCAGTTTTGCTCGAGTTAACACCTAATCCACACTTTTTGGCCCAAGTGCTTACCTTACTCAGAGCTTTTCCGTGATTTCACTTACATAGTATGGAGGGAACTTTTCTGATATTAATATCCATGTCACTGACACTAATGTCATGTAGTCAGCATACCCGACTACCTTGATTCTTTCTCTGTCTAAAGTTAAAAGGATTTTATTCATAACTATAAGCAATAGTAGAGGTGAGATAACACCTCCTTGGGGTGTCCCACACTAGCAAATTTGCTTATATTGCTGTTGCCTAGTGCTGCCTGATTAATTCTAGTACTAACATAGAAACAACCCATTGACTTATATAGCTTTCTATCCCCAGCTCCGTAAGGGACTCATTGAATTGAAATCTCCTTCTATTTTTAGAAAGGTAGCTAGAGTGTACTCTTTGCATTGCATAGAACTTTTTACAGTTCGCAGTACCTCGTGAAGAGCTGTCTCTGTCGATCTACCTTTGGGGTATGCGTGCTTTGCTTTGAACAGGGGTGGTTTTTCTTCTATTTCGCTTTGCAGATGGTTATATACGAGTCGTCCTAGAGTCTTCAGTACAAAAGAAGTTAGACTGATTGGTCTAACGCGCTAGATTGCGGGTGCTAAGAGCTTGTAGGCTCTGATCTATTATCTGTGCATCCGGGAAAATGGGTGTTTGTTAGAAGTTCTAGAGATTCTGTGATTGACTTAGTCCGTTCCCCATTCATATTCCTAAGGAGGAATGGATTGGAGTGTTCTTTCGATAAAATTTTACTGATTCTTGCAGAGTCCTTGAGGATCTCAATGGAACGGCAGTGTTCTATCCATGATTGTCTTTTAGCCACTGTGATAGATTGTTTATATTTTCTAAGGCAGTCTTTATAAGGCTGTCTGCTTTTACACCTATGACAGATATTGAATGTCTCTCTTGTCAACTTTCTAAGGCGTGAGGGTTCCTCATTCTACCAAAGGTGGGAATGTGTCTATTTTACTATAAGTAGGATGGAAGTTAATGTTACAGATTTATGTTTGAATGGGCCTGGGGCTACATTACATATATAATATTTCTGGATTCCATTCGGTTTATTTAATTAGAAGGAAGGATAATCTATCGATATACGAGTATGTAAAACTAAGTGGCAAAATGCGTATGTTTCCCTCTACCACCCGTAATTTTCAACCAATTTAGTTGGTTTTTTTTTAATGTAGATAATTACGGTACAAAGTGTGCGATATCGTTGTGGCACATACAGCTGAGTACAACAAAAAAATGCTTAACGAATCGATCGGGGTTTAAGTTAGTTTTCATATGAATAACGTAAAAATTCACTTATTTTGAATAGTAGTAAGTTAATATCACAAGAGGCTGAGTTGAGCATTTCCAAAGTACGGCACTTTAGCTTTCTAGAGTCCTCAAAGTGAAGAATTACAAAGAATTTTGTAACGAAGTTCGAATAGTCTTTCTTTCGAACGCTACTTTTATTGCTGCTTTCGCCTCTAGTTCCTTATGAATTGTAGATTGCAGACACTTTATTAATTCAAATTTAGCTAATCAATGTTCATTAATGTTATGAATTCATAAAAGTCTTTCGCAAACTCACGCTGAAACATTTTGAATCGCCATCTTTAAAGTAAAAGTCAAAATGCATGAATATATTAATTATATTAAGAAGCCCAAAAAGGCTAAAGACAAATTCTACCGAAGGCTCCTACGGTTTCTTGGCATTTAATTTCCTTTCCCATAACACTTTCATAATATAATACTTAGAAAATTAAAAAAAAAATCTCAAGTGCGTCGTATCCGGCTTAAATATAAATGTTGAACCAAATTGGGTTAGGAAAACCTTAAGAAACCGGTCAGTACCGTTATAAGCATTTTCTGGCAAAAAAACCTAAACTAGCTGAAATACTAAATTTAAATAAAATCGTTGGAGCCGTTTTCGAAAAATTCCACTTTGACTTTAAACCTTCTTTGAAGGTGCCTCGAAGTCAAAAAAAAAAAAAAAAATATTGTATGATATATTGGATTTGCCTTTACGAGTATGTTAGATTAATGTTGAGATGCCCTACTAGATATGCACTACTCTATTGCAGTGACCAAGTGGTAAGTAATACTCAACTAATCTTGCAGTAGATCACATGCTCCTTAAATATCAAGGGGAATAAGCCTGTCAGAGGCAAGCTAATTTCGATCTCATAGGCGGAGGATTCGAATAGACTTTTCGATTGCGAAGTTTTAAAATCCGGTAGTCCAAGGTCTTGAATAAAATACATATTACTTACTTACTTAGGTGGCGCTACAGTTCGGGGTGAACCTGGGCCTCAACCAACAAGCCTCTCCATTTAGCTCGGTCTTTAGCTAATTGCCTCCAGTTGCGCACTCCAAGTTGGTCGAGGTCCCACTGAACTTGTGCGTGCCACCTACGGCGATGATTCCCTCTACTGCGTCGTCCCTCGGGATTAGATTCCAAGACTCTGCGGGCCGGAGCGTTGGTGTCCATTCGCTCTACATGTCCCAGCCATCTCAAACGTCCAATACGCAGTATTTTGACTAGGTCGATGTCGCTGTATAGGTCGTATAGTTCGTGATTGAATCTTCCAATCCAAAACCCGTCAACGCAAGCGGGACAGAAAATCTTACGAAGAATTTTTCTCTCGAAGCGACCAAGGATAACTTCATCCCCTTTTAATAAAGTCCATGTTTCAGCGCCGTAAAGCAGAACTGGGATGATCAGGGTCTTATACAGAGTCTCATTACTTGTTCGAGATAGGGCTTTACTGTTGAATTGCCTTATAAGCCCAAAAAAAACAGCGATTGGCAAGAGTTATTCTTCGCTTGATTTCTGCGCTGATGTTGTTTGTAGAATTTATAGCAGAGCCAAGGTAGACAAAGTCCCTTACTACCTCGAAGTTCTAGCTGCCCACTATGACGTTTTGTCCAATTCGTCGGTATTGGCTTTCCCTTCTTGTTGACAGCATATACTTGGTTTTGCCCTCGTTTATCGCTAAACCCATTTTGGCCGCTTCCGCCTCAATGCTTGCAAACGCACCTATGAAAGCCCGCTGAGTTCTTCCGATAATGTCGATATCGTTGGCGTATGCAAGCAGTTGTACAGACTTGTAATAGATTGTGCCTCCGGTGTTGGCTTGTGAGTTACGCACAATCCGTTCAAGTACAATGTTAAAGAAGTCAAATGACAGCGCGTCACCTTGTCTAAAACCTTTTTTGACATCAAAGGTCTCGGTGAGGTCATCACCGACCTTGATGGAGCAGCGAGCGTTCTCCATCGTCAGCCTGCACAGACGGACAAGTTTGGCAGGGATGTCAAAACTAGACATGGCTCTATATAGCTCTTCTCTATAGATGATGTCATAGGCGGCCTTGAAATCGATAAAGAGGTGATGAGTATCGATTTGGAATTCTTGGGTTTTCTCCAGGATCTGCCGAAGTGTGAAGATTTGATCAATGGTGGACTTTCCTGGCCTGAAACCGCACTGATAGGGTCCAATTAGGCTGTTGATGAAAGGTTTCAGGCGTTCACACAATATGGTTGGCATTCAAAAACGCCCATTTAGAAGTTTCAAACAACTTACAAGTACAAGTCGATAACTGACCAAAAGAAAATTCTACTCGAGTGGGATGAATTATGCTTTTAACTCAGAAATTCGCAGGAAAATTCTCAGAAGCCATAGTTGTAAAGTGCTGGCGTTATGGAAGTTTTAACAGTCTTGAGTCTGATATACACATTCTATACTTCTCAGAACCTGCCTGAGACGATAGTCCATTTCGACAAATATAGACTGGGACCGAAAAACCTCCAAAGTTGGAAAATCACAAAACAAACAAACATTTTCAAAAGAATGATCACAAAATATATTTTCGTTCAAAAAAAAAGAACACAACAAATTACAATAGGAAAAAAAATTAACAATAACGCGAAGGGGTCAGTTCAAATCCAGTTTGAAAATCGTACGTTTAAAATAGGATTTCAGCAGCAGAGTCTATAGCTGGTGCAACTGGAGCTACCGGAGCTACTGGTGCGACTGCTGGAGCTGCTGGAGCGGCATACACAGTTGGGTAGGCGGCGGAATGTACGACTGAGTGGGCATTGTAACTGCTGGCATACGGTGCGATCACGGGTGCAGCAGCATAGGCTGCGCTGTATGGCGCTGCAGCGACCAACGGCGCTGAGTAGGCTAAAGGAGCGAATACAGCTGGTTTGGCAGCAACGGAGGCGACGATCACCATGAGGCACAGGACGATCTGAAAATTTCGAATAACGATTATGGTCACCGTTTTTAGGAACACTGCTGTCGTTTTTGCTTCTCTGATATGTCTGACTTACGAATTTGAACATTTTTTGCTTGATTTGATATTTTTCGGTTGACCGGTGCAAATTTAACGAATATCTGCGATTGAGAATTCACAGCGGCACTCGTTTATATACCGCGCATAGCTCGCTGACTTCTTGGCACGTTGACAATAAGCTAACAAACGCTTTATCGTCATTATGTATGCAGGTAACGCACGCAATCGGCCGAATGCCTAAGAGTGAGATACACGTCCAGCTGAAAGCTTTTGAGCCATTAAGTATATCCATAGCAATGAATTCGGATTTGAATTTGTTCATTTTTCCTTGAAGCACCCCCGTCAGTGTGGCTTCATTGACTTTTTCGTTCTGATTTACACTTCTATACAGGCAATGAATAGCCTTCGAGTATTTTGGCTTGACAGAATCACGTGTTTGTGTGGAGGGTGATACGCACTGTGTACGTGAGTGTTGATCAATAACAATGGGCAATTGTTAGGCATGGAATTTGGGTATAAAAGCAGCACGGATTGTAGTGGAGAGACATCACTTCTAAGAATCAGCTCTTCCTAGAACGACCATCAAAACATCAAACAACAAATCATCATGTCGAAATTCGTAAGTTACTCACACCGGATACGACAGGAGGTGCAAGGATTACAAAGTATCTTTTTGTTCTATTTCTAGTTTGCTATCTGCTTGTTGGCTATCATTGCCGTTGTAGCCGCTAAGCCAGCCGTTGTTGCTCCATTGGCCTACTCAGCATACTCAGCACCGTTGGTCGCTTCGCCATACACTGCCGCCTATACCGCTCCATACGCCGCTGCCTACTCAGCTCCATATGCTGCGTACTCAGCCTACTCAGCCTACCCATACGCATCAGCCTACTCAGCATACCCATATGCTGCCGCTTACTTCCGTTAAGCGGTCCAAGACTCCACTGTAACTATGCGACCTGACCTATGCTACTAAGCCTTTCTGTTGTCTCTCTCACCGCCTCGGGAGAAACACTTATAATTCGTTGAAATGTGTTTTCTCTCTCTACGACTTTAAACTTTTTTTTTTAGTTTTGTGGTTTAGCCTTTTTATTTATACTCAATAAAATGATGTATTTTTGAGCTCGACATAATGGTGTTTTTAATATTTTTGGCTTTAAATTATAAGGAGTTTCAATAGGAATTGATCGTGATCAATAGGTCGTCCTCACTGGAAGATCAGATCAGACCTGAAGAAATTCGCTGTAATCAAAATGGTAACAAAGCTGTAGAATCTCACCCACATAGGCGCCTAGAAATATGAAAACAATAAATTTTCAGAATTTTACGCAAGAAATAATCGTTCAATAACATATGAGGGTAATGATGACCAGCGTTTATGGGCACGCACAGAGTTAGAAAAAAGCTCATTCAGTACTGGCAACAAAAGTTTATAAAAGTTTAGTAAACCATTCTAGAATGGCCAGGCTGTGAATGAACTAAGCTTTTTGCATTCCACGCCCACTTTTGTCATTGTTTCTATTCTGTATTCTTCCACTCTACTTAAATTATCCGTTTTTAATTAATTTATACTTGACTTTTATCACACTACAATTCCTCGTTATTTAGACGACAAAAGGGAGCTATTACGTAATTCGTACAAATACAACGCATTCTAGAAAAAAGAAATTACCATCTGTAAGAATCTTACGATTCTTAATTTTTTTTCCCCAACACCGCTATTTTAAAGTCGTCTAAGAAACATTTTAAGAAATTCGATCAATATCAGTTTGTTGGGCATCGCGGTGGTTAGTGTGTCAGACCACTGCGCGAAAGATTCAATTTCGCATCCCAGAAAACACCAAAAGTTATAGGCGCTTCATGGATTGCTTGCGTCAAAATATTTATTTTTATTTGTATTATTAGTTTTTGGAGAAAACACCTCTTAAAAGTGTAGGACTTACAGAACGGTATTTCACATTAGCGCAAAATCTAAGGCCTGAAAAAAATGGGATTTACGGACCGCCGGACATGGCTTCAATGGTTCAATCGTCTAAACTGCTTGCATTAATCATTTTGGTTAGAACCAATTTGAGTTTTACTAAAATCAACCAATAAAGGACGGTCTTAATTTTAGCCATAGAGCGAAGATTAGGTAGCTAGGTTGTATTTAAGAGATATTTTTTGGATCGAAATTAAGTGTCTTGTCACATAATTATATGAGATCATATTCTTTCAATCGATTGGTCGAGTTTTCTTTCTGATATTTTTTTTGTTTTTTTTTTTGTTTTTAAGGTATGATTCTAAGATCTTATGAAGTTGCTCCGGAAGTATTCGTCTTAGCTTATAATTCAATCCATCGTGCCAAACCCTGTCGAAGGCTTGAGATATGTCAAGAAAAGCGCTAGAACAAATCTTTTTCTCCTCAAGGGCTTTTTCAATTTCGTCGGTTATTCTATAAACCTTGTCAATTGTGGAATGCTTGATTCTGAACCCGAATTGGTGGTCAGGTATTAGGCGTCTCTCTTCAATGACCGGAAGAATCCGTTTCAGTAGGAGTTTTTCAAATACCATCGATATTATTGGTAGTAGCGATATCGGTCTGTACGGTTTTTTGTCATTTGGAGATTTCCCCGGTTTCGGAACCATTATGACTTCTGCGACTTTCCATTGATTTGGAACGTATAATAATCTAATAGAAGCATTTATTAAATAAAGCAATTTTAATTGTGCCTTTTTTGGTAATTCCTTGAGGATTTGTCCGGTTATTAAATCATAGCCAGGAGCTTTATTATTTTTCAGGTTTTTTATTGCCTGGCAAAGTTCTATAAATGACACACTTTTTATTCTAAGGTTGTCAGATGTCGTAGTCGTACCGGTAAAATCATCCACCAATGTTTCTCCATCAAATGGCTTAAAAGTCTCTTCTAAGTGCTCGGCAAATAGATCCGCTTTTTCTTTGTCACCTTTTGCCCATTCGTCGTTGTTTTTTCTTATCGGTGGCGAATGTATTTGGGGTTTTTTAATTCTTTTGACAGCTTTCCAGAGCGAGTACTTAGTGGTTTTTTCGGCGGTTAAACCTTCAAGATAAGCTGAAGTCTCTCGGTTTTTTAGGTCTTGGATCGCTTTTTTAAGCTTATTGCCTAGGAAATTCGAGTGGGTTTTATGCTGGGGAGCGCGAGTTTGTTGCCATATTTTGCGTGCTCTCCTCTTTTCTCGAATAAGTTCTCTTATTTCCGGCGGATAATTAGCTTCATTGCATGGGACTTCTTTCCTCCTTAAAGGTGTATTTTTCCACGCGGCATTCTGTATTGATTCAATAAATTTGCCGAGTTCATCTTCTATTTCGAAGGGTGTTTTGAGCGATACATTTAAGACAATATTTTCTTCGCAATCAGTTCTAAAGCCGCGCCAGTTAGTTTTTTTGTTCGTTAATCTAGGCACACCTTCTACTGTCATTAGTCGGTCACTTATTGTCAAGATTACCGGCGAGTGATCTGAGGAGAGATCAAAGCTTTCCTCTACTTTTGCAAAATTTGAAGATACTCCTTTTGCTACGAAGAAGTCTATTAGGTCCGGTGTTTTTGCTGTATCAGAGGGCCAATACGTCGGTTTCCCCGTCGAAAAGAAATCAACCCCGAATTGCATACCGGCTTCGTACAGAAGTCTGCCTTTCCGTGAATTGGATCTGGAACCCCAAAAGGTGTGTTTTGCGTTGAAATCGCCACCTATAATGAAATTCGGTCCAAGTGAGTCAAGGAGACGTACAAAGTCGTTACTTCTAAACGTGCATCGCGGAGGACAATACATGGACGCGATGTTGAAATACGAGTGCCTATTCTTAACTCGAACTGAACTTGTTTGCATTGTATCGATTTCAATCGTCGTATTTATGGAGTGCTCAATGCAGTCTTTAATGAATAAGGAGAATCCGCCTCTAGCTCTTCCGGAAGGGTGGTATGCGTGATAAATACGATACCCTCTTATTTTTACTCCGGATTCCTTTGTCAAATGAGTTTTAGAGATCAAGCAAATATCAATGTTGTCATTCCGTAAGAATACTTCTAATTCGGCGTTTTTTTGTAGAAGGCCGTTTGCGTTCCATGTAAAATTTTTAGTAACTGATTCATATTCATATGGGAGTTCTTTTTTGGCGAGGTTTTAACTCGAGCTTGCTCAATTTATCAAATATGACTTTGTTTACCTTGGTTTGCTCCTCAAGTTTCGCAAGAATTATAGAGAAGACTTGGGAGACTGGGTCTACCGTAACACCACTTTGCTTGTTTTCTAGCGATGCAGCTTGAGCATATGTTAGCGTCTCTGGAGATTGTGGCTTTTCCTTTGATTTTGCCGAAGGAACCTTACTTTGCTCGACTCTCGTCTTAACTTTGACGTGTTTATTGACGGTCGTTACCCTTGGCTTAGCAATTTCACGACTATTTTTAACCGGTTCTGCGTTCTGGCGTTGAATATTTTTAAATGTGTCTCGCCTTTTTTGAAGCTCTTTTGCCACTTCGCAACCTCGATAGTTCGCTGGGTGCTTTCCTTTGCAGTTAATGCAGGTAGCCGGGGCCTGCTTATTTAGGTCACACTTTTCCGAGAGATGGTTACCAGCACATTTTACGCATCTCGGCTCTTTTTGACAATACGACTGTGTGTGATTAAAGCCTTGACAGCGTTTACACTGAGGTATCGATCTCGTACTCGTACGCATGGGCTCAATTTTGACTACGATATTCAGAATAGTTTTAACGTTATAAATATCGTCTACATTTTCGCTCCTGTCAAAGGTAAGCATAAAGAGCGGAAGTCCATGCTTGACCATGATTTCCTGGCCTTGTTCCGTTTGTTGCTTCACCTTTTTGAGAATATTGACGGAATATTGAATTTCGATGTCGTCGTACCTTTAAAAAGGCAATGTAGCTTACTGTAGTCCGTTATGCCAACGACGTTTATTGCAGGCTGAGGACGTGCTTTAGCTTGAGTTTGTTTTGGCTTCGACTCATTTTGCTTGTCTTCTTTTTGCTGCTCGATTTCGGGCGAAGAGCCGGCTCTGCTTTTTTTGCTAGGTCTTTTCTTTAAGACGCAATTCGTTTCGCGTGCAAGCTCTTCTTCGTCCGTGTGATAATTGGGATTAGCTGCGCGGGGAGGGGAATCTTCGCGTTCTTTTTGTAAAAGCGAGTTCTTTAGAAGCTTGTTTTCCTCCCTCAGCATGTCTACCTCTTTTTTGAGCTCTTGGTAGAGTCGATCCATTTCATTAAGCTTATTGCGAAGTTCGTTATTTTCCTTCTCAAAGCTTCTACATTTCTCTGGGTCCTGTTTCTTGTGCGCTTGCACTTCCGGCGGACTTTTTTTCCGGAGACATTCGATCTTGATGGTGGAGACCGAGGTACCCTTGAACTTTTTATAAACGTTGCAATAATTGGCTCTCCCCAGAATCCGTAGAGCCTACCTCCGAAGAGGGTGGATTTTCCAGTGAACCTGGACTACCACCTGGGGTATTAAATCTTTTCGTTTTACTCATTGCATTTTTTTGTATACACTTTAAGCCCGGTATACGAAGGGTGGATTTTAGTCGCCTCTTACGACAGGCATGCCTACCTCGGGTAAATTCTAACCCCTACCCGAAGGGGGTATGCACATTGAAAACGTTTACAAAAAGTTTTTAAATTGTTTATTTGAGGGTTTTACTATTTTTGTTCCGCGTAAACGAAATAAGTCTGTCTTTAAATTACCTTGGTTTAATCAAAGACTTAGTAATTTAAAAAAATGTTAAAAATAAGGCATTCAAGTTATTTAAAAAAACCAATGCCGAGTCTGATAAAACTAGATACTACCAATAACGAGGGCAAGGTGAAAAGTTCTCGGCCTGACGCAGAGATAGCGTTCCAATCAGTAAAAATTTATGTTTCCTGCCTGAGTGCATTTCTCATTAGTCCGTATGACAAGTTTCAACTTGTTCTCTCAAGCAGTTTGTTTATACGAATTTTTGCAGTAGACGTCTTGCGTGTTTTTTGTTAAATTGGATAAATTTGAATATCGTGCGGTCATAAAATTCTTCGTTTTGGATGGGTTAACCCCTAAGGAAATTCATCCAAAGTTGACAAAAGTTTACGGAAACTCTGCTCCTTTCATGTCAACTGTCAAAAAGTGGGCAGCTGAATTTGAACGTGGTCGTACGTCTCTTGAAGATGACACACGTGTAGGACAGCCAAAAACCGCAACCACACCCGAAACCATCGAAAAAATGCATGATATCGTGTTGGACGATAGGCAAGTGAAGGTGAGTGAGATAGCTGAGGCTATGTGTATATCGGAAGAGAGGGTGCGTCATGGGTCATGGCCAATGTGTTTTGAGATGCGAAAGGGATCCTGTTAATTGATTACCTTGAGAAAGGCAGAACAATTACAAGCGAATATTACTCCAACCTTCTTGACCAGCTGGATGCCAAAATTCGTGAGAAGAGGCCTGGCTTGAAGAAGAAAAACATCATCTTTCACCAGGACAATGCACCTGTACACAAGTGTGCGTTGGCGATGGGAAAACTGCGGGATTTGGGGTACAGTTTGCTCGGTCATCCCCCCATTCACCTGTTTTGGCACCCTCAGACTTCCATCTGTTCCCTAAACTTGAACAAATTTATTTCTGGGAAGCGCTTCGCATCCAATGCAGAAGTTGAGAGGGCCGTAGATGAATATTTTCAAATGGATGCTGAATGCTGGACTAAGTGTGTTGAAATCAAGGGAGATTATGTAGAAAAATAAAATCATTTCTTAATTGAAAATCGCAGCCTTTCATTGTCAGGCTGAGAACTTTTCACCTTGCCCTCGTACGTCGGGAATTTGATTTCCTCAATCGATTTTTGTATAAGCAATATATGATGAACATTCAATCGGAGGTGTGTCATAATCCCAAGGCTTTTTGCACATTCATAAATGGAAAAAGAAAGTTATCTGATTTTTATGAAAATATGCAGTACAATGGCCGAACTTCTAGTGATTTGGCGTATACATGTAATTTTTTGCCGACTACTTTGAATCGGTATATAAGGTCAACCCGAATACAAATTTACGTTCAAATAACCCTATAGATTCTAACGAAAGCTTAGGGGCATTATTTCTTTCCCTAGATGATGTTTCAAATGGCACTTCATTAATGAAGGTGAATCTGAACTGTGGTCCGGACAAAATTCCATCTTTAGTACTTGAGCAGTGCAACAAATCGCTGTCTGAGCCGCTTCGTTTAATTTTTGATTTATCGTTATCTTCAGGAGTTTTCTTGGATGAATGGAAGGTTTCTTTTATAAGTCTTATTTTTAAATCTGGGCTTAAACATAAAATTGAAAATTATCGAGGAATCTCCAAAATATCCGCTATTCCAAAACTATTTGAACAAATAGTTAAACAAAAATTGGATTTTCATATAAAGGAACTGATATCTCCTTCTCAGCGCGGGTTTATGACTGGTAAATCAACAACTACCAATTTGGCGTTGCTTACAAATTATGTTCTGAATTCATTGGAATCCGGTTTTTAGATAGATATTCATGCCGATGATTGAATCCGGCGGATTGATTGCGGAGGGATCTTATTCGATCCGCACCTATTCCCCATCATTGAAAACTTCGTCTAGCAAGTGAACGAATGTCGGTAAGGAAGTGACAGAAAGTAAGCATTATTGAAACCGCAAACGATTCGCACTCCATACAAAGTCTGACGTTTTCAAGACGCATCAAAATAGCTGCGGATTACGGTAACAGTTGGTAATTTTTCTCTTCGAAATGATGAAAAGCAATTAAAAGTATGTTTTAATATACATATGAAGATAGATAGATAAATACGTACCTGAGTTTAGGTTTGGGCGGACTGCAAGTCATCCTTACGAAGGAAATTAGCCCATAATAACGTGAGTTGAAGGCTCCAGATGGTGGGGAAAACAATGAAGTTAATTTCAGTACTTTGGAGGACGATGTAATTAAACTTATGTGCTTGAAAGACTGCACGGGGGGTTTGCTTGAGACAAAGAGTTATGGTACACTAATAAAAATAATTGACTCTACCTATAGTATGCCACAAGATATGGATATGTCTCTTGAAAGTGAAATGAACTTGCTAACCGAAACATTTAATGACAAAAGCAATACGTCCATAGGCATAGGAACCACCGAGAAAAAAACCGAATGTATTAACAAATATCCGAACTGCTTTTAACTGTTAGAGAACAATCCGGGGAAACAAATTCTTGTTTGAAAGAAAGTCTACCGGTCAATAGATCGACTGAGTGACTACCAAAGAAAAGAGAATGCAATCCATCAGTCACTGCTTAAAGAAATAAAAAGGCACAATGAACGCTTAGAACAACTCACAGTAGAAAACAATTAATTAAAAAGAGATATCCTTCAACTTGAGTTAACGATTTCCATTATTTTCAAAATATTTCGCCTGTTTTGAATTATTTGTTGAGGAATATTTTCATTTGACAGAAAAAGGGCTGATTTCGAAGTCGTTAATAATTTGCTTTTGCGGACCGATAATGTAGTTCATCCGGCGGTTTCTATAATGGGATCACACAGAGAAAGTGAATAGGTGCGGATCGGAGGAGATCCCTCCGCAATCAATCCGCCGGATTCAATAATCGGCATGATTATTTACACTGATTTTCTAAAGGCGTTTGATACTGTTTGCCATGAAGTATTATTACGAAAAGTTCAAGACTTTGGCATTCACTCTTCACTTCTTAAATGGATTTCTAGCTCTTTAAAATTCGCGGTGTTCAGTCGAAATCCAGAAATGTCCCATCTGGAGCACCACAAGGCACCTTGACCCTTTGTTATTTAACATTTTTGTTAACGAGATCCCTTCTCTAGTACGTTTTGCAAAATATTTAATGTATGCAGACGATTTCAAGATTTTTGCTAGAATAAAAAATATGGACGACTGCATTCATTTACAACATGATTTAAGTATTATTGAAAAATGGTGTGTAGAACATTTTTTACCACTCAACATTAACAAATGTCAATTTCTTTCTGTCTATCGCATATTAACACCTTCATTTTATACTTATACTATTTCTGGTATTAGTCTTAGTAGACAGTCTTCTTCTTCTTCCTTTTATTAGCGAGGTTATGATCCGAAAAAAAGGGATCACAACCCTTCCACTTTACCGCATTTCTACTGATCCGCCTGTGGGGTTCGTCTTAGTCTTATTAGACAGTCTGAAGTCAAAGATCTTGGTGTCATTTTTGATACGAGAATGACATTTAACTTTCATGTTGATTACATTATTCCAAAGGCCAACTCAATGTTGGGGTTCCTTAAGAGGAACTGCAAGGATTTCTCGAACCCTTTTGCCATTAAACCTGTCTATATGTATATTGTCCGTAATTTTTTAGAATATGCCTCAGTAATATGAGAACCAACATATGAAATTCAAAGAAACCGTATTGAAAAAGTTCCAAAAGCTCTTACTAGATTTTTAATACGGTAACTCAAATGGAATCTATGCTTTCATATTCCACCAGATGTGCTCTTTTTGGTTTAGATATGCACCAAAAACGACGTATTGTTCATTGTACAATGTTTGTGTATGATATTTTCGGGTACCGTATTAAATGTCCTGAAATTCTTGACTTACTTACCATTTATGTACCAGAAAGAACAATTCGATCTCGACATTTGCTATATATTCCAAGATATATTTATGATTATGCAGCAAATTGATGATTGGTTTAATCACTAGATGTGTAAAATTGTATTATAACTATGATAATATTGTGGTTTTATATTTTGATAGATGTGATTTTAAAAAGCTTTTATTAGAAAATGTAACTATTACTTAAAGTAAATTGAATTCTGTTATCTCTTAGAGATAAGCTCGGTAGATAAATAAATAAATAATTGCAGTTTCTTACACAGTTAAATCATTTTTTTTACAAAGAATTTACTCCGCTCCTCTTGTTGAGTGTTAAGAAGCCTGACTAAGCCCATTGGTTAGCGGTTAATACAATAACAATATCGGACATTTTCATGTACGTCGACAGTCTGGCAGCCATTAAATCCCCCGCATTCAGCACTATGATGTCTAACGCAGTGAATGACTGCCACGTATTTATTAACGAGATAGCTGGGCAGTACAATTTTACCCTGTGCTGGTTACCAGGTCACTTCGAGCTGGCTCGACAAGGCTCCTCTGGTACAAGTAGACTAAGCATCATGGACATCGAGGTGTCAAAGTCTTACGTTAAGTAGCTTATCTACGCCGATGCGGTGTGTGTCACTAATCATCGATGCCAGCATCTAGGCCACAGTAACATCACTAGTCTATTTTGACGAACGCTGAACCCTCTTCAAAATAACAAACGTCCTCAGCGGACACTGCGCTATAGGAAGCCACGCACAGAGACTTGATATCGCCTACAACGATTTCTGGTCACTTTCTATGCACTTGTACTTGCCAACATCAGGAAGGCTACCCTTGGTGAATACTTCATCAGTGATCTACATTATCTAAGAAACTAAAGTGAACTAAAAAAAACAACAAATATTTGGCGCAACAGCTCCTTAAAGTGCCAGGGCCTAGCTTCTCGCAACCACTCATGTTGTGTGCGTTATATTTTTCACACGAATGGAAGGGACCTACAGTTTAATGTCGAATCCGAACGGCGATTTGAGAAGCTTTTTCGTGACAACAATACTCTCGGATGTTTATCAGACGCTCGCGAGAGGTGGGACCGTGAAAAAACTTGTTGGTATTTTCTGGGATTCGAACTTGGAACCTCATGCGTAGTGATCCGACACACTAACCACTTACGCCACGGCGCCCACAAAAGTGAACACAGCACGGCTAAAATTAGCTCCCTCATATAAAAAAGTAGGTAGGAGGGTGACCCATCCACCTTACAAATCTGCAGTGTAATGGACCATTCTCTGGTCTAAGTGCATCCTCGAAGAGGGTCGTTTCTAACCAACCAACCAACCAACCAAATATACGAGTAGATGGATATATAACAAGTTGAAATAAGGTGCAAGTGCACTGTGACCTTTAGCAGATCTATTGTGTTCCTCAAACTAAGGCTCTAGTCGATGATATACCCTTCTATATGATCCGCAGTATCTTGAGTAAGTATAGCCAAGGTGATCGGTTTCTGATAGAATAAAGGCACCTAGGTGATTTCTTCCTTTGTGGAGCAGTGCTTCGCATTCCATAAGAAGGTGCGCTGGTGTTTCTGCGAACTCCCTACAGAATGTGCAGTGTCCGTCTCCCTCTATTCCCCGTTTTCTAAGGTGCTCCTTGTGTCTGCAGTGATCTTTTAACATGCTCGTCAAGATGCGAAGTCGATTCTTGCTAACTCTCAGGGAGGTTCGGCTTCTTTTGTGGCTGTATTTCCCAGAAGTTCTTTTGCCTGTCTTAATTGGGGGATATCGTCCTAATGCTCAAACAATCTGTTCCCTTCCTCTTTCTTTAAGTCTACCCGTATTTTGTGAGGGTCCAGGGAACGGTGTGTCTGATCTCTTCATCTAGTTCATCAGCTGCTTCGTTCCCCTCCACTTCTACATATCCTGGTACACAGTAAGAGAGATACTTCATTTGCGTCTCCCAGTTTGTTGATCCTGGTCAGGCATTCCCATACCAGTTTGGATCTGATCTCGAGCGAGGTTAGTGCTTTGATTGCGGCTTGGCTGTCTGACAGTATTGCGATGTCCTGACCGCGTGAACTTCTGCTTGAAATATACTGGGGAATATACCCAGTGCTTTAATATTTACTCCTGGGCCCGTACACTCCTGCCCCAGTGCCAGTATATGTTTTCGTTGTTGTGGCTGCAGATTTCTAAAAGGACACTGACAAATGAACCAGATAACCGACCATGCAATTATGCATCAACAGACGGCCTTAACACCGAATTTTGGTAAAAAATTTGAAGTTGTACCCGTATGAAGTGGAAACAGTGTATCAGCTATTGCCTGCAGGCCGCCAGTTGCATGTAAATTACAACCCCTCCTAATCCTCGACCGCGATAAGGATGATTTTCCATTGAAAATTATCATGAGCAGCGACAATTCGAATTATTGTCTATAAGAGCAGTTACATCATCTCAACGTCACTGTTCGGTGTGTCGTTTGCGGAGGGAAGGTGATTGGTCCATATTTATTTTCAAGAGGTCTGCTTAGTTTTTCATTTTGGCCCGCGAAATCGCCCGATTTGTTCATTTCAGACTTATTTCTTTGAGTTTTTTTGAAGTCACTGGTTCAGAACAAGGCACAGACCTAGGAGGTCCTCTTAAAGGAGGACATCCGACAAGAAATGGAGAATTCATTACCAGAAATTTTGCGAAAAGTCGTGGAAAATTCTGTGGAACGAACCGTAATGTGCACTCTGGAGATAGCCACTTGACCGATATTATCTTCGCGAATTAATGCAAAAATATTTAGCGTCTAAAGGAACAAGACTCCATATTAGAGGAGATAGCACTCCTCCTTGTTAGCATCGTCTTGTTGTGTTGACCTTGATAAGTCTACGTGATATCTGAGTTTCTTCTAATCTTGTACACTTGTAAACTTGTACATTCACTTAAATACTGTTTTGCTGACTCCTTTCTGTCAAGGGCTCGCTTTATAGCTTCTTGCGAAGTGTTATCGAATCCCCTTAGATATCTAGGAAGGCGCAGAGTACTATCTTTTTTGTTTCAAGAACTCTTTGGAAGGTTTCCGTCAATCATCCAATGAGCCGTCTCAGTAGATCTACCCACTCTGTATGTATGTTGAGGGTGATGAAGTGGTGATGTGTTTTGTACATCCTCTCTTAAGTGGTTATCCACAGCTTTCTCCATTGTTTCAGGAAGAAACGATGTTAGGCTGATTGGTCTGTCTGACTTCGGCTGTATTGGGTCTTTCTTCCCTATTTTTGATATAAACACAACTTTTGCCCGTATCCACTGGTTTTTTAAATATATCCCAATGCGAGACTACTTTTGTTATTCTATGTTAACTAGGTGTAGTAGTAGTTTATCTTGCCCCCTTTGCAATAGGGCTGGTGTGATACCATCCACGCCTGGTGATTTGAAAGTCTGGAAGGAGTTGATTACCCATTCAATTTTCCCTCTGGAACAGATAGCCCCTGGAATCTCCCAGTTTCCTTTCCGAGGTCCGGTTATGTTGGTCATGCTCCCTTCACAGTTGTTCAGCGAACTTCGGGAGAAGTGAGTTCCTTGATTACTTACATAGGTCACCTCTTTCTTTATGTCTCTCTATAGAACTTCTCACGTCTATCGATGTGTTATGACTTCAAGTAGTTTCTTTATAAAATCATTGAAAAGGCTTAAAAAGCATTCATATGTTTAGATTTGATTATATGAAAGTAGAATTTGTGTTATCTCTATGATATTTCTATTACCATCCTGTGAAAAAGATGATAAAATTCCGACTTAACATATACATGGTGTACAATGTCACTGACTTAGTCAAAAAAGTTCAAATTCATCGCTTTCGAGGCTAAGATGATGAGGCAGTAGCGCTTCGGCCCGGAGAGCCTTAGAATTCAACTCAGAGTAACAGCACGATAAAGAAGAACATGACCTAAAGTGTACTTGTTAGCACCTCGCTAGAGATCGAGTACATCCGCACTGTACAGCACCATCTAAATTAGTACTTGCTCATATTCTGACTAAGTAATTTTTAGAAAAAAAAAAAAAATATAATTGTTTATTAAGTTCTTAATTTGATATATCCTCTATTTTTTTTTTAGTTTTATTTATTGATTAACTCCATTTTCGTTTCATACTAGCAATTATTCTTAATTCTAAGTAATATTGTACATAAGTATTTAAGCAATTATATTAAAAAAAAAAAAATAGCAAAAAGTGGGTAAGATTGGAAAATGGTACAATGACGCCTTGTGGTCGGAAAGATTGACCAGTATCAAGCGTTCATTATATTCACTTATAGCTAAGATAAAATACTGTAAGGGCCGAAAGGGATAAGTGAAACAGCAAGAGAATAAAAGCGCGTGTAAAATATTTAACGTGAGTGTATATAGATTTATGTATGTGTTAGTGAAATTTGCATGAAACATAACAAAACGTATGAGGAAATGTGGGGTACAGTGTCAGCTATATTAGTACTTGAAGAAGTGATTCCACCTCTGATCTGGAGAGTAGCCATTTCCTTAGGCCTCTAAGAAATTTATTTGTCTGCGATAGTATATCACGTAGTGCAGGAGGCAGCTTATTGAAAATAAAAGGGGCAATCGAATTGAGAAATCGTCTACTGTGCTCTGTTCTAACAGTTGTAACTACCACCTTGCTTATATTCCGTAACGAATATGTTTCAACCCTTCTGAAATGAAGGTTTCCACTTCTGATAAAGAAAACTTTAAGGGTTTTATAATCATACAAATATCTGAAAGGCAGTATTTTCTTCGATTGAAATAGAGGCAATGAGGCTTCACATCTTTGTTTATTTAATATCAGTCGAACTATTTTCTTTTGCGCTGTTATAATGGGCTGTAAGTTACTTACATAGGTACTACCCCAACACGCAACACCATACTCCAGTCGTGACTGAATTAACGCGTAATATACTGTCAACAAGAGCTTTTGAGGGACTAGCTTACGCATGTAGTATATTTTATTTATAGCAATGTACAACACTCTTTTTAAGGACCTAATAAGCGTTTTCCAATTTAAGTTATTATCAATTACAACTCCCAGATATTTGAATTCATCGACGAATTCTAGTACAAAGCAGCTTTCTGGATATAGGCAGGCATTGCCACAAGAGACATGATGCCACCATATGCCTTTAATTTTATGCGAGTTAGTTAGGAAGAAACACAAGCCCTTGCATTTTTTACTTAAAACCATTTGATGATAATTGAACCAAATGTTGAGCAAATAAATGTCCTCTTTCATTCGTTGTTCTATCGTTTCATATGACTCAGCGGCGTATGACAGAGCAAGATCGTCAGCATAAGCGACTAATTTTCCGTTGAGGGGTAACTTCGATACAGAGTTAACATACATAAGGAATAGAATTGGCCCGAGAACCGAACCCTGGGGAACCCCAATATTTGGACTTAATGTTTCCTTACTAAGGACCTCATTCACTCTGACGTATTGTTTACGGTTAGACAAGTAAGACTCAAACCATTGAGAAATACCACCTCTAAAACCCGCCGCATTCAGTTTTCGAAGCAAGATTTCATGATTAACTAGATCAAAGGCTTTGGTTAAATCAAGGAACAGGCCTACTGATTTTAAACGTTTATCAAGTGCGGTATATATGTTGCCCAAAAAAACTGCTATTGCATTTTCGGTACACCTACCCTTCCTAAAACCAAATTGAAAATCGTTAAAGTAATTCGTTTTACCTAAAAATCTTAGCATTTTGTTCACTATAATTTTTTCAAATATTTTTGCGAAAACAGGCAACAGAGAAATAGGCCTATAATTGTTTGGATCACTGCGATCGCCCTTTTTAAATATAGGAATTATTATAGATGTTTTAAGTATCTCCGGAAATTTACCACACTGAAAACTTTTATTAATAAGATACTTCAGGGGACATACGATTGAGTTTGCAATTCTTTTTATAACGAAGCTATTTAAACCATCAATGCCACATGAACTCTTTGATTTGAGTCTGCTTATAACAGTAAGGAGTTCATAAGAGCTTACTGGGCTATAAAATAAGGAAGCAGAAGATGGAGTATCTTTAAATAAGTTATTATTCGCTTCATTTGAAAAAACACATACTGCAAGCTTTGACTTTTCTGCGATTTCTTTGAAAAACGAATTTAGTCCGTCACTTATTTCTTCAACATTTGTTATTATAGTGCCCCCTATTTGTATTTGCTTCATATTTTTATTTTTATTTTCCTTGCCCAATATGCTATTAACTGTACGCCACTGTTCCCTAGCATTGAAACGATTTTCAAGAAACTTATTTTGGTAGTACAATATTTTTTGACTATCAACTAAAGTACGAACATTTGTTTTTAGTACCCGATATTGCTCTTTGATAACAGTGTCGGCGAGTCTGCTTTTGTTTTTTGAGAAAAATTAGTTCTTTTCCTTAATTATAGCACATATTTCATCTGTTATCCAAGGTTTTAGTTTTTTTGTTTTAGCCTTTAATTTGCTAGTCTTACTTGCATCTATATAATATTTCAATGTGCTTAGAAAAGCAGAAAAGGCATTTGAAGGACAATCACAATTATAAGTTGTCGACCATCTTTCCTGGCTTAAGTACTGATTTAATTTATTATAATTTACTTTAGGAAAGTACTCTTTATCAGAACTTATGTATGGTGTACAAGTATTTCCGTTTAACAAACCTTTGAAGAACAAACCAGTGGCAAAGTGGTCGGTTATATCTAGCTCCAAAACGAAAGGGGCGGCATTTAATTCATTTTAGCATCTTAGAAATAGGTGGTCAATACATGTTTTGGACTGTTCTCCTATTCTAGTGGGCACATTGATAAGGGATTGAAATCCCATTGTCGATAATAATAACATGTAATCATCGATTTCTTTTGGTTGGCCTAGTATGTCAATATTTATGTCACCTAATAACCATAATTTTTTGCAATTGAGAGAGCACAGAAGTCTATTAAGATCGCTAATAAATACTTCACTTTCAACAAACTGAAGACGATAAATGCACACAAAAGAAAGAAAAATATTTGCCAATTTTAATTGAATAACTATACAATCAGCACTTTCCAGGTCTGGGATAGATACCACCACTTCATACCAGTTTTTAACAAATACGGCTGTGCCACCCGCAGCAGTAAAGTTTATTGCCTGGTATAGAAAAACGACTAAGCTCGTGATTATACACCCATGTTTCAGTTAATACTATTATTTCGGGCATAATGTTAAAACAATTTTGCATATAAGAACATAATGTATCAAAATTCTTCCTCATACTTCTAATATTTTGATGCATAACCGTAAAATTTAATGAACTAGTAGCTAAGTTAGTACCAACAAATATTTCATTTCCATCATTCATAATATTGAGATCAAATAAATCATTTAAATTTAAAATCGGTTCACTACTCTCAGTCTATCAAGATACTTCTATCCCATCCATATCCAATCTGAGTTCGTTTCCTTTTATGCACTCTTCTATCGAATCCCACCTTCTTTTGACTTATTCAAGGTCCGGAAAGTTCGACCTTGGCTTAATGTTTCCATAAAGAAGCTGACAAATAGTTTACACTACTACCAGTACCTTGCACTTATTCAAATCCACACAATTTATTATACCTAGACAAACATTAATATCCAAGAACCAGAGCAAAAATGCCGGCTAGTTATACAATCCACCGGTAATTACAGTCAATTTAGCATTCCAAGACTTCCACCAGGCAGATTATGCTGCCATAAAACACTCACTTGCTAAAGACACACTCAATCGCACACCCCACGTTCAATCAGAACCAACTTTTGGACGACGGATGGCTTTATGGTTTATTTTTTCTAGTTATTATCATCGGAATTACCAACTGTTAGTAATTTTTGGTGCGGCAACGAGGGGCGGGCAACAAACTAGTGGCTAGCAGAAGCTCTCGGATAGAAATTCATTATTCAAATCGACAAACCTCAGAAGAATTTCTCAATTTGACCGTGAGATCGTACGTGATCGAGCATTAATAATACGCGTCATTATTAAATCGAATCGCATCGGTACGCGAATTCACTATCAAGGATACACTAGCCAGCGACGGTCATAAAATATCCGATACGGTATATAAAGGGAGGAGTCACCATCAGACCACATAGCATTCCATTTGTAGCTTTTGCCTGGGAAGCAATTTCAAAAACGAAAAACTCTTCAACATGTTCAAATTGGTGAGTTGGAGGGTGGAAGGACTTTCACAGGGACATTGTCTTACTTTCTTTTTTTTTTTTCTTTTAGTTCGTTTTCTGTATGATGGCCTTGTTCGCCTGTGCCGCGGCTAAGCCTGGTTTCCTAGCTGCTGCTCCTGTGGCCTACTCTGCACCACTTGTGGGCGCAGCTCCACTTGCCTATACCGCCGGATACGCACCAGTGGTCGCTCCCTACGCATCCAGCTACACTGCCAACACTGTTGTGCACTCTGCTGCCTTCCCAGCCGCCTACACAGCACCACTTGCATACAGCGCTCCAGTTGCCGCTGCATACGCTGCTCCATACGCTGCTCCATACGCAGCTCCATATGCCGCTTCATATGCCGCTCCATTCGCCTATACTGCT
Organism: Brachypalpus laphriformis; assembly: GCA_945910035.1. NCBI lineage: Eukaryota > Metazoa > Arthropoda > Insecta > Diptera > Syrphidae > Brachypalpus > Brachypalpus laphriformis. The sequence continues at coordinate 47,383,807 of OX246756.1, forward strand.
CCAGTTGCTCGTGCTTTCCCATATGCTCGCGCTTTTCCAGCCGCTCCAGTAGCTGCCATCGCTCCAGTCGCCCCAGTTGCTCCAGTTGCCCCAGTGGTATTGAAGAAGTAGTGTGTCAAGTGCAAGTTCGTATTAAAATGTTGAAGAGTCATTGAAGTGCAAAAGAGGACTTTTTCTTATTTTTTTTCGGAATTTAACGCTCCCTTTTCCTTCCACTTGGAGGAGCATTTTGAAATGGCAACGGACAACTAATGTATTGGTGTTGATTTGGATTCAGATTCATTGTCCTCTGTCTACATTGTTCTCCAGTGTAATGCAGCTTTAATTGTTACTCTCAGCGCGTATCCAAGACCAGAAGGAGGCGGAGTCTCATAATGGGGCTGAATCGTTAATTGTTTTACAGTGTTTGACCGTCTGAATAGTCTGAAGATACTGAAACTAGTCGCGTGGAAGAAATTTATATGTGAGATGCCAGTGGAAAATTTTTGAGATTGAAGCAGTAGGCTTAAAGAATTTTATGAATAATGCTAATGTTCGTTGAAGTGATGAAGTAAAGTTTTTGAACGGAGTGGTGACCTGAATAAGGAAATTTCTTGGCAAGATGGAATTTTTCGCACATTAAGCAGATGTCAGGATCAAGACAAGGTATGAGAGTCTCTAAAGCTGATGTTGAAAGTGACTAGACAAATTTAATTCGAGTTTGTGATACTTGCTGTGCCAAGTTTCCTGGAGTTTTAGATCATTTGGGTTGTAGTCTGGTGTCATATACATGTGAGCTACGGTTCTAAGATACTCTTGAATCAAGTTTTTGTTTTATATATATATAATTGATTGATCTGTCATGACCTTAGGTTAGGTAGATGGATTCCTTGTAACGAAGTCACTGTTCTTTTAGACCAACAAGGGTCCAGTGTGCCCACTTTATTTTTACCCTGGGAACCTGCAAAGAAAAAACTGCTGAATTTGGGTCCATATTAACGGGTGGCAATTGTGTAGTGGTAACGTCGTCAATTGCCACGCTAATGGTTCATGGCTTATATCCTGATGTTAGTAAGCAATTATTTATTTCTCATGAAATATATAAAGTCAGTCTGATGAATCACAAAAGGGTGTGCGAACACTACTGCGAAGGCATAACACTGGCAGTAGCTGGTCACATTGGTGGAAAAATTGTTCGCTCTGTTGGATGATGGGTATGCCTATGACATCGGTGGTCGGGAAAAAATGAATCAGAAGCAAAACCAAAAATAACAAAACTTTCGACAATTATCTGGACGCCACCCCCGGAGATTTTTTAAAACATAAGTATCTGAGTTTTAAACCACTACTCCAATCTTTTTCATTCTCTATCCTTCCAACTTCCACACTATGTAAAACACTTTAAGGGTACTCGTTTTCCCTTGAGTGTATGCAGTTCTAGTGACTTGTTTGAATGACAGTGTCACAATCACAATCTTGAATGAGCTATCTGTAGTCAAGAACAAACCAATACGCTCCAGGCCTCCCAGTTGTAGCACTCAAATAAATATTGCAGTGGCAGAACTTCTAAGCTTTTCAAATAAGCACCAAATATAAAAGAAAGGCACCTAGCACCGCCTTTCACAGCTTTAGTAATCTGCTGATTCCGCTGAATGTCTGGGCTAATGAGCATACCATTGAAAAGACATCGGATCCTTCAAGGTCAACTTCATTTATATTTAGTTTAGCTACGATAGTGCCCTGCTTCAGAGGTAGGAGGCAACCCTTACTTTTAGACGCGTCGAACTCAAATCGGCTTTAAGCACCCCAATTGATGATAATATTACTGTCAGAACTCAGTTCGGTTGACTTTGCAGTTGCTGTGACTCCACAACCTAATTACTTTCGTCTGGTGGCGTAAATGAATATGTGAAGTCAGGAGTGCTATCATCCGCGAAGGGATTGATTGGATTGCAAGTAACAGACAGAAAGTCGTTAAATAAATCAAAAACAAGGTCGGACAAAGAACAGAGCAGAGAAATTCGCAATATATTTCGAGAAAACCCCACCAACATTATGAGCTTGGAGCTTGTTTAACCTTTGTGTCAATACGGTATGCATTTTCAAATGCAAATTCAAACCGGGCTGAATTTTTTAGTAGCTTCCCAAAAATGAAGACTAAACAAATTCCAATTAATTTTACGTACATAAATATAGATTAATATCTAGTAGATTACAAGTTTTTCATACGTACAGCGCACTAACCATATGTGTATACCTGCTTATGCACGTGTTGACTTAGCGTTGTGCGACACTCGCATTGACACAAATGTTAAGAGAGCACTACCCCATACTTTATTGAAGGCTTTAAGCATACAGAGGGCAACTACTCTGCTTTCAGAATGATGGTTGATAAACTTGTTCCAATTTAAATCCTAATGAAACGCTTTTGCCTGAAACCGTATTAAAGGCTATTGACAATACGTTCAAAAAAGCGGAAAGAAACGACAAATGATGGTATGGTCCCTCTCTCCCCCTTTTGCAGTTTGAGCCAATAGTAGTCCCACACGGTGTTCATGATGGCATTAAGCTGGTAGATTTCATACCGCAAATTCTCTGTTCTATACTCCGATCGTGAAGAAAGGAGACTCTCTGAACTGCGCCAACTACAGAAGTATAAGTCTCCTCAACATCGCATATGAGATCCTGTCTGCCGTATTATGTGAACGCCTAAAACCGATCGTCAACCATCTGATAGGTCCTTTTCGGTGCGGTTTTAGTCCGGGAAAGTCCACCATTGACCAAATATTCACACTACGGCAGATCTGGAAAAAAAACCCATGAATATAAAATTGATACGCACCACCTTTTCATCGATTTCAAAGTTGCCTATGATAGCGTGTATAGAGACGAGTTATACAGAGCCATGTCTAGTCTTGTCATACCTGCCAAGCTCGTCCGTTTGTGCAGAATGACGATGGAGAACTCTCGCTGCTCCATCAAAGTCGGTAAGAACATCACTGAACCGTTCGATCTCAGGAAAGGTCTTAGACAAGGTGACGCGCTATCATGCGATCTCTTTAACATAGTACTTGAGAGAATTGTACGAAACTCACAAGCCAACACCGGAGGTACAATCTTCTTCAAGTCTGTACAACTACTCGCTTATGCCGATGACATTGACATACTCGGAAGAACTCAGCGGGCCGTCAATGGGGTATTTACGAGTATTGAGAACGAGGCAGCAGAGATGGGTCTAGCGGTCAATGAAAGCAAAACAAAATATATGCTGTCTACAAAAAAGGACACCCAACAATGCCGTCTTGGACAGAACGCCGCCATAGACAGATATAAATTTGAGGTACTAAAGGATTTTGTCTACCTAGGCTCTATGGTAAGGTTCACGAATGACGTCAGTGGAGAGATCAAACGAAGAATTACTCTTGCCAATCGTTGTTTCTATGGGCTAAAACGGTAATTGAGTAGCAAAGCCCTAACCTCGAACTACTAAGGTAACTCTTTATAAGACACTAATCATCCCAGTCCTGCTTTATGGCGCAGAGGCATGGGCTTTCAAAAAACCGGATGAGGGTGCCCTTAGTAATTTCGAGAGAAAAGTCCTTCGAGCGATCTTTGGACCCATCTGCATTGACGGTGAGTGGAGGAGAAGGTACAATGCCGAACTATATGGCCTATATAAGGACATCGACTTAGCCAGATGAGTTCACATACAGCGACTAAGATGGCTGGGTCATGTAGAGCGGATGGAGCCCAACGTTCCCGCTAAGAAAGTCCTCGAATCACTTCCTCGCGGTAGGTGGCGCAAACAAGTGGAGGGAGACCTCAACCAACTTGGCGTGCGCAACTGGAGGCTGCTGGCTTATAACCGTGCTAGCTGGAGAGGTTTGTTGGTTGAGGACCAGGTCCACCCCGGACTGTAGCGCCAACTAAGAAGAATACTCCGAGATATTCTGCCACAGATCTCACGTTCGAGAAGTCTATCGCAGTTCTAGTTTGATAATCAGTAATCGTCAACGGAGCATCATTTCATTTCCGAGATATTGGTTGTCTTTTCAAATTTAATCTTAAAGAGCCCACAACACGACCAAAACTTCGCTTCTATTTTGCACAAGGTGGTCGCTATTTTTCCTCTCTCGTTGGTAATGTTTGAAGGTGGCAACACATAAAAGTATGTAGGAATAGGTCCTGCTAACAGAGCTGCTAGACGTTCAGAAGCAGAATGCTTCTCGTTATGTAGTGAACCAGCATTTATGGGAAATAGCTATTTCTTCGAATAGGTGAGGGCGACGACGCACAGTGGTTTCATGTGTATGTAATCACCGGTCATAATTAAAAAAATCATTTAAGATAATAAATTGCAACGTAATTTTTATTGAAAAGCTTAGTTTGTGCACTTTGAATCAATATAGAAGAAGTTTTCACATTAAAAGTTTTAAAACTTCTATGCTAAACATTAATTTTTTAAGTTTTTCTGAACATCTTGCGTTAGCTAAAAACGGATCCGAAGCAAGAAGCAATCGATTGAATAAATCAGTGTTGGTGGCTACTCTTGATATTTTTCTCATGTTTAAAACTTAATGTTTTTATTACTAGCCTCAGCAGCTTCTTCAGTCAACTGGCCTATAGGCAAAATCGCATGTTGAGCAACTTGAACTCATGGTTTACATTATAAATCTGATCTTCCATAGTAATAATAGTACTAGATAGATCCTCGATTTGTCTTAGTATGTATTGTTGTTCGGCTCTACTCAACTCTGTAGTTTCCTTCTTAAGTTGAAAACGGACATGTCGACAGTACCTGGTCGATCCAGGACGAGGATTTTGCCATACATTTCTTTTGCCCGTATCAGGATTTACTTGTGAAAAAGTTGAATAGGAACATAAGAAGTGACGAACATATCACTATCACTAAGTTCACCCGAAATTCGCTGTTTGTACTCCGATAGTCCACTGCTTCCATCGAAGCCCCATTTTCCAATAAGTGTCAAATTACTCAAATTACTTGTTGTGATTCTACAATCCGTTTCGCGGTGTGATCTAAAAGGCCTTGGAGAGTTACTTTGGCTGATGAATCGGTGATCGTTATTGTTTCTAGCTTCGGGTAACAATCTTGTTTTGCTTTGAGTACCTTAGCATAATTTTGAAAATTTCAGACTTTGTTTTTTCATTAATCGCATTCCGTATAACTTGATATTAGTTTCTTGTCAATCTAGCATCAACTAATAATTTTAAGGCGTCTTTTGCATCAAGCTGCCGAATTTCGGCTTTTTTAGCCTACCTTGAGATCTATTAGTACCACTGTCTTTACTAACATCAATGAAGTCTTCTGTACTGTCAAGCCAGTCACTGTACTTTGTTAGAAAGAGGTTTTCGTTCCCTGAGCATTTACTCCATCTCATCAAAAATGACTGGCATAGCGAATATATCCTGTTGAGTTAAATTTCCGTGTATTCCATGTTGTAGGTTTGTTTAAAGATTTCAAACGTTTCCTTATGATTATTAGCACCTCCAACCTTATTTACCTTACGCCATACATAAAATATATTACGGATCTTGATTATTTTACTTGACCCTTAAAAGAAAAAATATTGTTCTACATACAGTCAAATTTAGCACATTTTCGCAAAAAAATGACACAAACGTTCTTAAAAAAGAAGAAATCACCTAAGTAATTATGCAAACCTAATTAGGCGAAAGTACACGAATCAAAACGTATGCCCTGTCAAAATTTCACTTAAGAAAAAAAAGAAGAACCCAATTGAGGCACTAACTTCAGTAACGACTTTAATATTATTGTGCACATCAATAAGGAGGATGAGTAAGTTTACAATTATCTACATACCTTGGTTGTCAATATCCATCACTATAATTGCAGAGCCTATGTCTCAAAAAAAAAAAACAAACAGTTAATTGAATCGCAGTGAAAAAAATCGGCACTAAAAATCGCCAACGACTGCAACAAAACATTCAACTTTACCGACTGATCTTGCTATAAACAACTATTCCCAGAAGAGCAATTCGACGGTTGTCAGCTTGAACCGTTATCAGAGATATCATTTGCAACAAAAAATATCGGTACTTTTAACTTTTGCATTTTACCTTTTGGACTATGTGGGAAACCACTGTGCGACGGTGTATGCCCCTATCAAGCTACTTTTAATTCGGTCCAGTTTTTAAAGTAGCCATTGGAGAATCCTAGTCAGATTAAACTGCTTGAATATGAAACTATGTTCTCCAGTTCTCCACCCATGGTCATGACACTGTCATAGTCACATGGTTTCTCTGGGCAAACTTAAAACTTCTTTTTCTATCAAAGTTCGTCACGAGTATGGAAATTAGTAAACGGATCTGTTATAGAAAATAAATACACCCATCCAAAGTAAAACGCCTTGAATTAGACTGTCATTCAATAAATTCTAATTACAAAATCCCCTAAGCCAGATCCAGTTCTATGACTTTGCGGCCGGCCGGTGCGTGGTTGCATAAAACAAGAAATTAAATTTGACCACTTAAACCAGGTGCGGATCAATTTATCTGTCTTAAGATACTTAATAGTGAAGTGGAAAACTCGACTGTTCTAGTCTTCGAGAATAACACTTTACATGTGCATATAGATATATATTATGTGTCGTGCCGCCAGACTCACTGTCGACAGTGCACCTTTTCATTTCGAATGTGCATGCTCCCTGTCTATTGGGGCGTTGCTTCACATTAATTATGAAATGCAAATCCCCCTATAGGCGCTGTGTATGAATATTGAATTTTTAAGTAATTATTGGAATTCAAATGCAAATAAAACTATTCCAGCAGTGTGTGTGCGTATCTAATTTTAAATTCTTTTAATCGAGGGGGACAATACAACATGGTTAGCTCAACAGTCGCTCATTAATTATAGACCACAAAAGACTGGTACTTCCAGATCGGCATACCTATGAACAGAAGCCCCATAACGATCGTGGCGGCGACACATCTGATGGAAGTGCCCAGATCGTTTGTCACACGCGACTCCGCAGCTCGTTCATAAAAATATTATTAACTACTTAGACAAATATGCCACGATGTGATGATGATCGCACGGATGATCGTGATGGGTAAAGAAACGAGCCGCGATCGGACAGAATGTTGATAGGGAAATTATGATAATTTTAATTCCTGTCAATTTGAGGTCGTTGAAAGTGAATTCGGATGGAATTACTGCTGTATGGCGCTCGAGGTGATCGTTAAATGAGGATAAAAGGAGGAGAGGTAAGCAATATTGCATAATCTGATCGCTTGAGACGGTAGAAGAAATGGAATTGAAAATCGAAAGGTTTCGGAAAAGGAACTGGTTTTTGCTGAGACGATTGTGTATTAAGTCGTTCGAACGGAGCTTAGCCTATATTCCGTGCAAAGGAGCAATTATTGACACAGTAATATGCGCTCCAATGCATTTGTTAATCCAAATCCAAATGACGATAAATGGATTTATAAGAAGGCTGGCTACAACCGAGTGGGCGAGTTATCTTGTTCAATTGTTTTAGCTTGACAGCTTTTCTTATTTTAAAATTTCCGTATATGCAATGGGTTGATTCTTATCAAATGCTAAATTATGTTAAGGAACAATGGCATTCGTATTATTGGTTAAACACCTTCGACGTATGGGTCTCCTATTCGAATAACCTTTTTTTTTTTTGTTTTGCTAAGGAAATATCAAATTCTGCCGCTTATAATTGTAAGTTTCAGTGGCTTACTTTTAGTTTGCAAGTAATTTAAAAGCTGAAGCGCAAAATCTGTATAATTTATAGTCTTGGTAATGATCGGGCTTATATCACATTTGACATTTGACTTGCAACATATTGCCTGTAAACTATTTCGATCTCGATGTTAAAGTAAAATGAATAATGTACAAGATAACTGAATGAAATGTTCCATTTAGCGATGGTCTCTAACGACTTAGATTGGTTGTAGTTATCGGTGAGATAAATCTTTTATTGTAATTTTATTTGGGTTACTCTAGAGCAGGCAGGAGTTATTATTATATGTCATTAAGAATCATATTGTATTTAAACTACGGGGCAGAACTGCGTGGTTGAACACCTGCAGATTCAGCAAACAAATTCTGCTAAGGATGTCATGTTTCCGATCATGAATACCTTAATACAGTGATGTGAGTGAAAAATGATTTGCGTATTACGCGATATCAAGTATGAAAGGGACAAGGTAAGGGGTGCGAGGGATACATATTTGTTTAAAAAACGCCAGTATATCGTTTTTCAAAGATCCATATTAACATCTATGTGAGTATAGCTGATATCGACAATATTTCGATAAAACAACAATTTTGAATAATGTTTATTTCCCTTTCTTCATTACGTTTCTGTTTGTTGGAGGAGATTTGAATGGAAATGTCGGGACGGAAGTCAAATGAAGACTATGAAGACTATGAAGATTACCATGGAGAATTGAGATACGGCACCAGGAAAACATCCTAAGCATGTGCAGGTCACACGGTCTTATCGTGTTGAATACCATGTTTCTCAAATAAAGCCGGAACCTCATCACTTACTGCAGTGGTGGAAGTGAAATCCAGATTGACTACCCTTTGGAGCCACTTTCATGAAGGTTCGGGTAAAAAATAGCAAAGTATTTTTTTTTATAATTTGCGCGCACTCAATGAAGGGTTATGAATACTCTTAACATGATTATACTCACGGCGGGCGTTTGAAGGATAGATAGAGAGAGAAAGAGAAAGATTTGGTGCAGTGGTTTGAATCTCAGTTGCTTTAGAGAAACTCCGGGGGTGCCGTCTAGATAACTGGCGAGATTTTTGTTATTTTTTGTCCTTGCTTCTGATTGACAGCGTTTTTTTTCCCGATATTCGACGTCATAAGCAAATCAACATCAACAGAGCGAACAATGACCAAGCTACTGTCAGTGTTGTGCCTTTTTAGTAGTGTTTACACAAGCTTTCGTAATTGGTCGGAAATCAGGTGGTACAAACAGGAATAAAAAAAAGTCGAGGCTTTCGTTTTCGTGATGAAAAACTACCTCTCTCACACCATCAACGGAGCTGAGGATGAAGAGTGCAGAACACAAAATATATGGGATTCTCTGATGTGAACTTGCTTAAAGAAGGCCTAATCACTGCTTAGATCTTCAAAAGGCCATCACCAACACGCCAAAGAAACATGGTTGAGGAGTGATGAAGCTAAAGAAGTAGTAATAATAAAAATCGGCTTTCAAAGCTTGGTCAAAGTGTCCCTCTATTAAGAGAGACAAAAAAGCTCTCCTCGAAGTGGAATACAGACGTTGTAAGAGGCAAGGGAAGAAGAAATGCGTTTACCTTCAAGCATAGAGTATGGAGGGCTTGTGTCGAGAGCTAGAGGAAATATCTTCCCCGGTCCTGATGCAAATCAAGTAATCCAAGAGCTGCGACGACACAAAATGAACAAGGGCACAGACATCTTCAAAATAGTCGGCCAAAGATGGAGGAATGCTCATGAGATTCGGTTAGTAACAATGCTCATGGCCAGCTTTTTGTGGATGATGACGAAATTCTGCATAGGTGGCGGCAGTGTTGTGAAGGACTTTTGAAGGAACAGCTTCCCCGGCTATACTTTCCAAGAGCTACCCCGAACTGTGAAGATATACCCGACATAACAGTTGAAGAAGTAAGTGAGGCGTTCAAATACTAAAAAAAAAAAGCGAAAGCGGTTGGGCCAGACGAGATGCCCTCTGCGTTCTGGAAAAAGACGGGAGATATCGGGCTCAAATGGCTCAGAATTCTCATTTCCAAATTTATGAGAGGTGATCTAATGCCGAATCAATGAAGGGAAAGTTACCTTCTCCCTGTGTACAAAAGGAATATATGAAACTGTGATAATTACCATTCGATCAAGCTGATGTCCACAGGCGGATCAGTAGAAATTGGGTGAAGTGGAAGGGTTGTGATCCCTTGATTTCGGATCATAACCGCGCTGATAAAAGGAAGAAGAAGAAGAAGAAGATCAAGCTGATGTCACATAGCATGAAGATCGTTGAGCGGGTATTAGGCGGCCGTCCGTGAAAAACAATACGGTTATCTGATGATCAGTGCGGGTCTGTCGCGGGTAAAGCAACCACAGATGTAATCGAAAGTATAAGGATCATAATGGAAAAACATCGTGATTCCTTAAGGGACTTGCATATTGCATTGGTTGATTTTGAATGAGCATTCGACAGTCAACCACGAGATGTGATATGGGTGAGAGAGAGAAAGAGAAAGATTTGGTGCAGTGGTTTGAATCTCAGTTGCTTTAGAGAAACTCCGGGGGTGCCGTCTAGATAACTGGCGAGATTTTTGTTATTTTTTGTCCTTGCTTCTGATTGACAGCGTTTTTTTTTCCCGATATTCGACGTCATAAGCAAATCAACATCAACAGAGCGAACAATGACCAAGCTACTGTCAGTGTTGTGCCTCTTTAGTAGTGTTTACACAAGCTTTCGTAATTGGTCGGGAATCAGGTGGTACAAACAGGAATAAAAAAAAAGTCGAGGCTTTCGTTTTCGTGATGAAAAACTACCTCTCTCACACCATCAACGGAGCTGAGGATGAAGAGTGCAGAACACAAAATATATGGGATTCTCTGATGTGAACTTGCTTAAAGAAGGCCTAATCACTGCTTAGATCTTCAAAAGGCCATCACCAACACGCCAAAGAAACATGGTTGAGGAGTGATGAAGCTAAAGAAATAGTAGTAATAAAAATCGGCTTTCAAAGCTTGGTCAAAGTGTCCCTCTATTAAGAGAGACAAGAAAGCTCGCCTCGAAGTAGAATACAGACGTTGTATGAGGCAAGGGAAGAAGAAATGCGTTTAGCTTCAAGCATAGAGTATGGAGGGCTTGTGTCGAGAGCTAGAGGAAGTATCTTCCCCGGTGCTGATGCAAATCAAGTAATCCAAGAGCTGCGACGACACAAAATGAACAAGGGCACAGACATCTTCAAAATAGTCGGCCAAAGATGGAGGAATGCTCATGAAATTCAGTTATTAACAATGCTCATGGCCAGCTTTTTGTGGATGATGACGAAATTCTGCATCGGTGGCGGCAGTATTGTGAAGGACTTTTGAAGGAACAGTTTCCCCGGCTATACTTTCCAAGAGCTACCCCGAACTGTGAAGATATACCTGACATAACAGTCGAAGAAGCAAGTGAGGCGTTCAAATACTAAAAAAAAAAAAAAACGAAAGCGGTTGGGCCAGACGAGATGCCCTCTGCGTTCTGGAAAAAGACGGGAGATATCGGGCTCAAATGGCTCAGAATTCTCATTTCCAAATTTATTAGAGGTGATCCAATGCCGAATAAACGGAGGGAAAGTTACCTTCTCCCTGTGTACAAAGGAAATATGTGAAACTGTGATAATTACCATTCGATCAAGCTGATGTCAAGCAGGCGAACGCCACAGGCGGATCAGTAGAAATGGGGTGAAGTGGGAGGGTTGTGATCCCTTGTTTTCGGATCATAACCTCGCTGATAAAAGGAAGAAGAAGAAGAAGAAGAAGAAGATCAAGCTGATGTCACATAGCTTGAAGATCGTTGAGCGGGTATTAGGCGGCCGTCTGTGAAAAACAATACGGCTATCTGATGATCATTGCGGGTCTGTCGCGGGTAAAGCAACCACAGATGCAATCGAAAGTATAAGGATCATAATGGAAAAACATCGTGATTCCTTAAGGGACTTGCATATTGCATTGGTTGATTTTGAATGAGCATTCGACAGTCAACCACGAGATGTGATATGGGTGGCGCTAAGACATCGGGGGGTTATAGAAACCAATGTTCAGATGATCATAGACTTGTACGACGGAGCAAAGGCAAAAGAGTAAGATGCCCCTCTGGAGTAACCGTAGAATTCCCAATCAAAGTCGGGGTACACCAGTGTAGCGCCTTAAGGTTCTTTGCTCTTTATTGCTGTCCTTGATTATCTGCTTAAAAGTAAAGTGACGGTGCATCAATTATTCTTTGCTAACGATGAAGCCATGAAACGTGGGGATCCTACGTCCATACAACAAGTACTTGACGTATGGGTGGACGTTTTGGAGGGAACTGGGCACTGCATTAGGTCAAAAAAAACAGAGTACCTGCGCTGCACGTTCTTTGATTTACTCAGGCTAATTCCGGACATGTCTTTAATTGGAACGGACTGAAACGAAAAGTTTGAATAAATGGGATCTATGGTCAATAGCGAAGCAGCCTGTGATGACGACATCAATCAACGCGTATGTGTTGGGTTGATGAACTGGTGGGAAAACTCCGCTATACTCTGTGATAGAAAAATGTTCCTTAGTTGAAAGGACGGCTCTACACCGCAGTTGTGCGTCCAGCGCTCGTATTAATGGCAGCTGAGATGAAGATACTTCGCATGACAGCAGGAGTGACAAATAAATATAATACTTGGCGCAACAGCTCTTTAAGTGCCACGGCCTAGCTTCTCGCAACCACTCATGTTGTGTGCGTTATATTTTTCCCACGAATGGAAGGGACCTACAGTTTTGTGCCGTATCCGAAAGGCAATTTGTTTTGAGTAGCTTTCTCGAGACAACAATACTTTCGGATGTTTGTCAGACGTTCGCGAGAGGTGGAAAAATATTTTTTTTGTGTTTTCTGCGATTCGAACTTGGAACCTCACACGTAGTGGTTTGATACACTAACCACTTATGTACAATACGTCACGGCGCACACAGGAGTAACAGAGCTTGATCCAATAAAAAGTTCGAAGATCCGTGAAAGCCTTCACATCAAAGTTACCTTCTTATGAAAAATAGAGCGCGACCGGCTCAGCTGGTATTGCCACGTGCAAAGAAGAGATCATTTGAACCCTGTTAAAAAGGCAATATCAATGCACGTTCCGAAGACATCGCGAAGGATGGGCAGACCTAGAAACTTGGCCAAATAAGAAGAAGAAGGATTCATACACCACCTAGAGAACTCAAACATTGTGGTAAACACTATTAATGCAAAATTCATAGCAAAATCTTCCGGGCTTGCTTGGGCACCACCAGTGGAGTAAGCATGTACTCAAACCTAATATCACCTGATGTTCAAAACTGTACACTAAAAGTAACTCTTTTCTGTCTCTTCTCTTCATTTCTAGCTAACGTTATGAAATTACACGAAAAGAAATAAATATATGAATATTTAAGGAGAGAGTAGCAAAATCAATAATCATATCCTAAATAAATTTCTCTCCGGAGTTTTCCTAAAAAATAAAAAAAATAAAAAATAAAAAATAAAAATAGATAGATATCTCCAAAATGGGAAAACAAATTTCTGGGAGGAATTGGGTATCGTTCATAAATGCGTACTTGAAATTTCTAAGTGCTATCTGTACTAACAAGTGTGATGCGGGAAGTACGAGGGTCGATCAATAATTGTCCGTGTTTGAAGACACGATTGACAAGAGGATACGGCTGTCAATGTCCAAGCAGTGTTTGGACCTCTTTAAATGAAATTGCAGGAGTTTTTGCGTCGATTGGTCCCCGTTGTTGCATGGATACATTATTAAATGTAGAAAGACCAAGCGACAGTCAAAACAACGGATTTTTTCTGGTGAATCTGCTTCGAAGAAGGGAAAGACGATCCCATCGGCCGGAAAGGTCATGGTCCATCAAGATACGGCATACTTTATTTGTCACCGCCCAAACTTCTATCACTTAAGGAATTAAGTCTGAGGAAGCTGCTACTATCATGGTTTTTACTTGGCATCATTTGAAACAACTCACATTTGACTTAATTCGCGAATTTCTTCTTGCAAATTTTCATATTGATTTTTCCCCCTGTGGGATAGGGGGCAGAACATACCCACGGTAGGCATGCCTGTCGTAAAAGGCGTCTAAAATGCGAACCCGCCGTCTTTCTTACGGTAATATCAATCATGCAACGAACAAAACTAATGATATTTATACCCCAGGTGGTAGCCCAGTTCAACTGAAAAATCCACCCTCGCAAGAGGCATGCTCTACGGATTCTGGGGAAAGCTATTTATTGCATCAGGACTTAATCAACCCATTTAGGAAAAACTCGAGGCTATAAAGATCTCTATAAGTGCAGAACAAAAGTCTCGCGAATCCGGATATGTTAATTCGGAAAACCAAAGCTTTCAAACAGAGTACTCTGGAAAAGGAGAACGCCGTACTCCGAAAGAGGCTCGACGAAATGGAGATGTTGTGTCGAGAGATCGAAAGCAAACTTGATAAACTTGAATCAGAGAATAAAGAATCTTTGCTTCAAAACAAATCTTCAAAAACACAGACGGTTATCCACTGTGCGCCTTCTCCGGGTAGCCATCACTACAAGCACGGATGAAGAAGAGCTCACGCGCGAAATAGATTGGACACTCAAACGAAGACCATCTAAGGCCGGTTCATCGCCTGAAGTTGTTCCACAACAGCAACCTAATCGCAAAGCGCAGCCGAAACCGGAAAAGCAAATTGAAAGCAAACGCGCCCCTCCACCAATAAATATCACGGGCGTTGCCGACTATAATTCTCTGAGGAAAATTCTAAAAACAACGATCGCTAGTGAATTTAAAGTGAGTTCCTTGCGAAACGATGAGTGGAAAATCAAGGTTAATGACGCTGAGGATTATCGGGCGGTATCTCAAAGGCTAAACAAGGAAAAAATTCAATGGCATACTTACGAAAACAAGTCTGAGAGACCCTTGAGGGTGGTAGCTAGAGGACTTCATCCATCATGCGCTAAAGAAGACGTTATAGATGATTTACGCGATAGAGGTTATAACATTCTCGACGCCGTGAACCTTTTAAAAAAAGAGAGAAAACGACCCGACCGTGGTGAAGACACTACATTGAAACGCAAGCTTCCATTTTTGTGCTATCATTCCATAAAATGGAAAGCCAGCAAAAGATATTCAATATTCGTACAATCATGAGTATCGTCGTTAAAATTGAGCCGCTTCGTGTCAACACGAAGACAATCCCTCAATGACAACGATGCCAAGAGTTTAATCATACACAAGCGTACTGTCGGAAAGAGCCGACAGCGTTAAGTGCGCTGGAAAACACTCTTCGGAAAATTTCAATTTGAGCAAAAATGAAAAAGCAACTTGCGTCAATTGCAAAGGAAGGCACCCAGCAAATTATCGCGGCTGCGAAGTCGCTGAGGAATTACAGATGCGACGGAAAAAATCTACAACGCCGATTGTACGGGGAACGAAATCAGTCGATCGGGCTCCTAAGTCGGTAGAACGTATTGCTAAGCAGGCTGAACGGGCTCGTAAGCCAGTTGTACAGATTCCTAAGCCGACTGAAAGGACGCTCGAATCAGCAGTGCAGACTCTTGAAACAGTCAATCAGCCTTCTAAGCCGGTTAAACGTACGTCAAAGTCGTCCACTAAAAAGGCTGAACGAAAAATAACCACGGATAAGCCAGCGAACCCCGTACGTCTGACGTATTCTCAGGCTGCAGTCAAAGCAACCAAACGAAACGACGGACTACCCTCTGATCCGTTGAATGAAATTCTGAACTGCATCTACGCTAAGTTCGAGGAACAATGTGAAATTAACAAACGGATTCTCGAACGTCTCAGTAACGTCGAAAGCTTTTGTATGGCTAACCATAAATCTAGATCTAAGTAAATATGGACTCTTTGCTTAAAATAGTAACATGGAATGCAAACGGACTCTTACAAAAATCTAACGAATTAGAAATGTTTCGAATAAGAGAAAATATCGACATATGCTTGATCTCCGAAACCCATCTAACAAGGGAATCGCAAATAAATAATGGTTATCACGCCTATCATCCTTCTGATAGAGCGCGGGGCGGTTCGTTCTTATTCATTAAAACTAACATCGAACATTCGGTCGATATAAGCATAGAGCTGGAAAAACTTCAGTTGTGCGCGGTAAGGGCTAAAAATAAACACCTGAGTTACAATATATCATCTGTTTACTGTCCGCCGCGATGCCCACTAGAAAAAGACGACTACTTTCATGTCTTCAATGCCCTTGGTTCAAACTTTCTTATTGGTGGAGATTTCAACGCGAAGCACACTTTCTGGGGTTCAAGATGTACATCTTCTAAAGGAAAAATTCTTTACGAAGTGGCAAATGAATTCGGTTGTTGTTTTTATTCGTCTGGAAAACCGACCTATTGGCCAACCTTTTCAGGAAAAATTCCCGATCTTATCGATTTTTTTATTACAAAAGGCATTTACGAGAAGTTTATTACAATCAAAGAATGTTTTGATCTCTCTTCTGACCACTCGCCGGTAATTTTATTACTTGCAGAAGCGCTGATCAAGAAAAAGGGCCTGCAAGACTTACTAGCAATAGAACAAACTGGGAGGGCTTCAGAAATGATTGCGAAACACGTATCGCCTTAAATACCATATATCACTTAAAACACCTTGTGAACTAGAGGACGAAGTTGATCGTTTCGTGGAAACAATCAGATTGCTCTATGTTCCGAGACAATGGAAATGAGAAGAAATCCTAATATTATGATCCGAAAACAAGGGATCATAACCCTCCCACTTCACGTCATTTCTACTGATCTGCCTGTGGGGTTCGCCTATTTGACCTCAGACAAATATCGGCAGGCCGCCCGATTTTAGATCACTCGGTTACTGAGGCCAATGAAATGCCGATGTCGTCGCATTTGTGTGATCCAGGCGTTTATAGGCCTGCGTCTCCTGCCTCGCCAGGTCTTTGGAACGTTCATTGATATTCCCTTTTTAACAGGCTTATGGAGTTTTTGTAGATTGTTAATATGTGTCTTTTATGCGTTGCCCTAAGCAAGTACCTCATACCTCAATTTTGATTCAACAAGTGCATAGTTAACTTGCTTCTGGACCTGAAGCATTTGGTAATGTACCAGATGGTACTGAGCGAAAAGTGCCTTTTTGAGTTATGAGCGTAGTTTGTAGATGTTCTTCTCCCAAAAGAAATTGCTGTCGATTGTAACTCCTAGTTAATTATAACTTGCGACAACTTCGATGGTCTTATTCGGAACTGAACTTTTTTTTTTTTTTTTATAATTTGCGCGCACTCAAAGGGTTATGAATACCTTTAACATGTGCGGGCGTTGGAAAGGATGGATAGCGAGAGAGAGAGAGAAAGATGTTGGTGTAGTGGTTATTGAAGCTCAGTTGTTTATGCTTCAGCTACAGATATTACTACGAAAACTAATTTTCTGTTGAGTTAATCTATGATGTGGCTCCCGAATATGCACCATCTTGGTTTTGAAGGGGTTCAATATAAGTCCATTGCCGCCACACCATTCAACAGATTTATCAGCATCATCTTGCATTATTCTCGTAGCAGTATCAAGACACTTATGCTGGACGACTAGAGCCGTGTCATCTGCGAATGCGAAAGGGGTGCTGTTTTTTTAAACGCGAAGTATTTAGTTGGTATAAAGGATGAACAATATTGGAATTGAGTGGGATCTTTGTATTTTTTGCCTTGTATTTCTTTTTCTAAACCACTTTTGCTTTTCCTGGTTTCTGCAGGTTAAGTGCCTTTACGAAGAATTTCTGCATTTTCGAGACTAATATCTGCCGAATTCAATATATTCTCATTAAACGAAGTTTTTTTTTGTACACGCTTACATAAAAGCCTAGTATTAGCTGCAGTCAAGTCAAGCAGATGATAAAACATTATCATTTGCCATCTTTTATATTTTAGCAAAATTGTATATCTTTTTGCTAATGCTGTTAATCAAGTCAACACCAAATACGTATGTGCCTTTACCTACCAGGCTCGAACGCACGGGGGGGTTTTAGGGGTTCAACCGCACCGCACCGCACCGCAGGGACACCGCAGCCGCATCGCAGGGACACCGCAGCCGCACCGCAGAGACACCGCACCCGCACCACAGCCGCACCGCAGCCATACCGCAGCCACACCGCAGTCGCACGGCAGGGACACCGCAACCGCACCGCAACCGCAACGCAGCTACACCGCAGCCGCACCGCAGGGACACCACAGCCCTACCGCAGCCGCACCGCAGCCGCACCGCAGGGACACCGCAGCCGCACCGCAGGGACACCGTACCCGCACCGCAGAAGCACCGCAGGGACACCGCAACCGCACCGCAACCGCACCGCAACCGCACCGCAACCGCACCGCAACCGCACCGCAACCGCACCGCAGGGACACCGCAACCGCACCGCAGCCGCACCGCAGCCGCACCGCAGCCGCACCGCAGCCGCACCGCAGGGACACCGCAGCCGCACCGCAGCCGCACCGCAGCCGCACCGCAGGGACACCGCAGCCGCACCGCAGCCACATCGGGTGTATCGGCTTCTTGAAAATATTGCGCCTTTTTTGAAGCTCCTTTGCTACTTCACAACCTCGATAGTTTGCTGGGTGCTTGCCTTTGCAGTTTATGCAGGTCGCCGGAGCCTGCTTATTTAAGTCACACCTTTTTGATAAGTGGTTCCCGGCACATTTTACACATTTCGGTTCTTTTTGGCAATACGACTGGGTGTGATTGAAACCTTGACAGCGTTTGCACTGAGGTATCGATCGTGTATTCATACGCATAGGCTCGATTTTAACTACGATATTCAAAATACTTTTTACGTTATAAATATCGTCTATATTTTCGCTTCTATCGAAGGTTAGCATAAAGAGCGGAAGTCCATGCTTGACCAAGATTTCATTGCCTTGTTCCGTTTTCTGCTTTATCTTCTTTAAGATAGTTATTGCGTCGATAATTTTCAAGCCTTTTCCTTTAAGGTCATTTATAATGTCATCTTTAGTGCACGAGGGGTGGAGACCACTTGCTATAACACGGAGTGGTCTTTCTGATTTATTTTCGTAGGTGACGTTACTTTAAATTCCGATGTCACAAGGCAATGCAATTTATTGTAGTCCGTAATGCCGACGAAGTTTATTGCAGGCGGGGGACGTAATTTGTCGTGAGTTTGTTTCTGTTTCAAGTCTTTTTCTTTGTCTTGTTTTCGTGGCTCGACTTCAGGTGAAGAACCGGCTCTTCGTTTTAGGCTGGGTCTTTTCTTTGAGACCCCATTTGTTTCGCGTGCTAGCTCTTCTTCATCCGTGTGATATTTGTGACTAGCTGCACGGGGTGGGGTAATTTCGCGTTCTCTTTGCAAAAGTGAATTCTTTAACGCCTTGTTTTCCTCTTCTAGTGATTCTACCTCTCTCTTAAGCTCTTGGTAGAGCAGATCCATTTTATTTAGCTTAATACGGAGTTCATTGTTTTCTTCCTCAAAGCTATTACATTTCACTGAGTCCCGTTTCTCTTGCGCTTGCGCTTCCGGTGGACTTCTTTTTCCGGAGACATTCGGTCTTGATGGTGGAGACCGAGTTACCCTTGAATTTCCCAAAAAGGGGTTTATTAAATGCAACAATTGGCTCTCCCCAGAATCCGTAGAGCCTACCTCCGAAGAGGGTGGATTTTCCAGAGAACCTGGACTGCCACCTGGGGTACTATATCTATTGGTTTTACTCATTGCATATTATGTATACATTTTATCCCCGGTATACGAAGGGTGGATTTTAGTCGCCTCTTACGGCAGGCATGCCTACCTCGGGTATATTCTGGCCCCTACCCGAAGGGGGTATTTTTTTTTTTTTTTTTTAATAAAAGGAAACCCAAATCCCAGAGTACTCAGACTTCTCCGGTCCATTGTACTACCAGGCAGGAACCTTTCTTTGATGCAGTGGTTGGAAAAACTTCGATGTAAATCGTTTGTCCTTTATCCTTGGGTTGCCCATATTTGCTGTTCCCCGCTGGGGCTTGAACCTGCACACATCGGTTAACGAGCAAACACACTACCCACTGCACCATTGCCACCCCCCAGAGGTCGGAGGATTTTGAAGTCCAAAGTCGAGTACGTCAAAGGTGCATACTGTTACCACTATTGCTCTTGGTGGTTATCAGCGATGTACTCCGTGCAGCATTGACGGAAGCTAATTATGGAATTCGTTGGACGATGACATCTTACCTTAAACAGCTAGATAACGCTGATGATGTTTGTGTGGATCTTCATTTGATGGCCCAAAATCTAGAAGCTGTGGCAAACAAAGTGGGGCTAAGAATAAACACAGCCAAAACAAATGCCCTGAGCAATGTTATTAGCTTAAGAACCAAGCTACGACTGTTTCGCTCCAACGTAGAATCAGTGCTGCTTTATGGGTGGAGTACTTGGAAGGTGGACACCATTAACACACGCAAGCTGCAAGTCTTCGTAAACAAATGCTTAAGAATCATCTTGAGGATTTTTTGGCCGAACCTTATCTCCAACGAACAACTTTATACGACAACGGCCAAGAACCTATAAGCATTACTACGAGTATACGAAAAAGAAAGTGGCAATGGATTGGACACACCCTACGGCGCGAAGACAACTCCATTGCGAAATACGCCATGCAGTGGAATCCGCTCACCCAGCAGGCACAATAGCGGGACGTCCTAGGCAAGCGTGGCGCAGAACAGTTGAGGAGGAATCGAGCTCTTTAGGAATGAGTTGGAGGCAGCTCAAACGCGTTGCAGAGCTTCGAACAAGATGGCGCGCAGGCATGGTTGATGCCCTAGGCCCCCCGAGGGGTTAAAGGATCTAAGTAAGTAAGTAAAGTAATCCTTGCGGTTTGTAGGATCGAGTTTGGAAGTAAGATAGAAAATGATCCAATCGTCCCACTGATCAACTGGCCTCCTTAGATTCTTTAAAGCGTCGAGCATGTCTTGTGTTGTATCTAATAAACGTCTCACTTCGCCGATGGTTTCTCCTTTCGATACTGGGAGCGTGGTGAACTTTCTTAAGTAAGTCATGACGATGATTCGCTTGTTCTCGTAGCGACTCTTCAACAATTTCCACGCGACGTCATAGTTGGCTTCTTCAGGGGCAATGTTCTTTAATAGAAGTGCCGTCTCATCCGTGAGATGGCCCTTTAGATGGAACAACTTGTCCACTTTTGAAATTGGTGCCGTATGAACAATGCTCGTGAACAAGTCACGAAATAACATCCACGACAAATAATCCCCCGAAAACACAGTGTTGAGAAGTCGGGCGGGTGTAAGCAAACACGTATTTCCAGTAGGCAATATATGCAAACTAAAATCTTTATTTAAAGAATATAAAGGTTAAATTTACAAGATAAGTTATAATTTCCTCTTACAGTTGTGCTTGGACTCCGTCCTATCTCTCCACTAGCCAAATAAAAAAAGAAAAAAACCTAAAGGTGTGTGCTGACAAGGGTTATCATATGTGAGGTGTGCCCGAAGAGTGCTGCCAAGTGTCGCCGTAACATTCCCCCCTCGTAACTGTTGCGCATCTTCCTGCGTAATATTTACCTCACGTACATCCAGTTTTGCCAGCTTTACAATGGGCCGCGTCACCAAACCATTGCCCGTTTTCACTACTGCACTGCGGGCTTCACCATCTTTTGATCGATCCAGATCTATGACGATTCCCTTCTTCCACGTGTTTCTTTTGCTATTTTCGTCGGCGATAATAACCATGTCCTGCAAGGCGATGGGATCAAGGGGTGGCTGAAACCACTTAGTGCGACGAGTTATAAACGGTAAGTACTCGCGCACCCAACTAAAATTGATTCGCCAGCTGATTTGATTGATAAAAATTCTTGCGCAAAGTCGACCCGCTACTGTCCTCACAACCTCGTGCTCTTACTCCACTTGAGCTTCCAATTAGGAAATGATTTGGAGTGAGTGCTTCACTCTCATGTAAGTCCAGCGGAACATATGTCAGCGGACGGGAATTTAAAATATTTTCGATGTCGGCCAATGTCGCCCTCACTCAGAACGCCAGTATCATGCAGAATGTCCATTAATATTGATTTCACCGAGCGAATCATCCTTGCGAAGCTGGTGGTATGAACTGCCATTCGATATGGGGATACTTCTGCTCCAGCTGGCCTGATGACACCTTCTCGATTTCTGCAACTAAAATGCGGCTTGCTCCACGAAAGTTCGTGCCGTTGTCTGACATTATGCGTCTTGGAACCCCACGTCGACTGATGAACTGCTTCAGCACAAGTAAAAAAGATTCTGTTGACAGCGAGGGCGAAATCTCAATGTGCACCGCTCGAGTGGTAAGGCACGTGAAGAGCACGCCCCATCGGTTTTCTCGGCGCCGCCCGACCACTGTATCCAAAGGCCCGAAGTAACCCACGCCCGCATACGTAAAGGGCAATGTGAACGGTGCTAGTCGCTCTTGTGGTAAGGCACCCATGCTGCGAGGAGCTGGACTTGCTCGGCGATTACGGCATAATTGACAATTCTTGGCAACTGTACTGACCAGAGCTCGGAGGCCACTAACGCAGAAGCGCTGTCGCATCTCGTTCACCACGATCTCATTGTGGTGGTGGTGAAACTTACGATGGTAGAAATTAGCGAGTTACCTGATGTTTGCGTGGCAATATGATCGGACGTCTGACGCTCATCGCTACTCCAGGGACCAAGTCCACTCGACCTTGGTCTCGTAGCAAACCAAGCTCATCCAAGTAAGGCGAACATTTAAATAAACAGCTTTTACTACTTACCCGGCTGGTTCCAGATCGCAAACACGCCAGTTCCTCTAAGAAGGCATCTTCTAGACAATTCCGAATAATGACTGACTCAGCGCCTTCGGTGTCTCGTACATTCAAGAAACCCTTGACAGACTCTGATTTGGCTGTCTGCTTGACCAACAGGCCCAGGAACCGTAGTACGTATCGCTGAGCGCCGCACAGCCTCTCCCACTTGCTAAGACGATTCGGATCTAGTGAGAGTACAGCCAGCGTTGATACTGCCGCATACGCATTGATACTTGCATCGACGAATGTATGTAACTGGACTTCATCACTGCAGCTTAGAAGCGGATAGCACCGTGGAAGCTGTATCGTGCTGATTAAAGGGAGTCGTCGAATCCACTGCCACCACTCCTCACGTTCATTGTCTCTTACAGGTCACTCCAGAGCGCCAGATATTTTGTAGGATGATCTTAGCGTAAATGATGAGAAAAATCCCAATAGGCCAAGTGGGTCGAATATACTCATGACGACACGCAGAATTTGACGCTTGGTTGGCAATGTACTTTCATCAAGGACTGTGTTGTTGTTGAATCTCGAGAGGAATGTTAACTTATCCCTGTGAGGCCGCCACCAAATTCCTAATACCTTTTCGTATACAGCATTGAACTCCTCGATACGCTTGTCCTCTTGCGTGGTTGAGCCCGTCAAGGCTGCCAAAACGCGTCTTGAGTTTGACGACCAATTTCTCATCTCGAACCAACCTTCACCATGGATGCGCCTTACTGTGGTGGCCATAGCAATCATTTCGTCCTCAATCTCGACGCTTTGCAACCAGTCATCAACATAAGTACTTCTTAGGATAGCATGTACTGCCTCAGGATGCTCTTCTACCCATCGGTTCGCATTTCTGTTTTTGATGTAGTTTGCCAAAGATGGAGAACACAAGGCGCCGAAAGTCATGACCAGCATCGCAAACACACCAGGCTCTCTAGATGAATCACCTTCACGCTATAGAAACTTCTGTGCGACCTGATCCTCTTTCCGAACGAGAACCTGGTGGAACATCTCCTTTATATCACCACAAAGCGCCACAGGCCTTTCTCGAAATCGAATGAGCACGCCCACCAAAGATGTTAGGAGATCAGGTCCTTTCATCATGACTGTGTTTAAAGAAACGCCATCGATTTTGGCCGCAGCATCCCACACAAGCCTTCTCTTATTTTTGTTCGGGTTCGTCACCGTGAAAATTGAGATGTACCACGACTTTCCACTTGATGAAATCTCCTCCTTCCTTAACTTCTTCACATAGCCTTTCTCTTCATAGCCGCGGATCGTTTCCAACAAATATTTCTCCAGATCTGGATCGCGTTTCATTTTAGATTCCAGACACTGTAGTCTCCGCTGGCCATTGGTAATGAATTCGGCAAATCGATGGTGTCATATCTCCAGAGCAAACCCGTTTCCCACCTCTTTTCAGTGGGGAGATATTTTGATGACGCATCCATGATTCCTTGCGCCCGTTCATTTCCTTCCGATTGTAGAGTATTAGACGATACGCAAACTCCAACTGAATCCAAAGAAAAGTAAGCGTTCAGCATTTCATCCATATTCTCCTCCGAACTGCATGGACAGATGTGAGACATACTTTGAGGAGCCGAACCAGAAGGACCATTCCGACCATAAACTGCCCATCCTATTCTACACCTTGTGGCGATCAAATCGTCGCCGTCAGCCTCTCGAGTTTCAAGAGGCACCAGAATCTTAGCGTTGTCAAGACCAATGAGAATTCGCGCTTGTGCCTCACTATACGGCAAAATTGGCAGTGACACCGCAACGGCACCGCAGCCACACTGCAGCCGCAAGGCAGGGACACCGCAACCGCATCGTAACCGCACCGCAGCTGCACCGCAGCCGCACCGTAGCCACACCGCAGCCGCACCGCAGGGACACCGCAGCCGAACCGTAGGCGCACCGCAGCTGCACCGCAGCCGCACCGCAGGGACACCGCAGCCGCACCGCAGCCACACCGCAGCCACACCGCAGGGACACCGCAGCCGCACCGCAGCCGCACCACAGCCGCACCGCAGAGACACCGCAACCGCACCGCAGCCGCACCGCAGCCACACCGCAGCCGCACCGCAGGGACACCGCACCCGCACCGCACCCGCACCGCAGCCGCACCGCAGCCGCAACGCAGCCGCACCGCAGCCGCACCGCAGCCGCACCGCAGCCGCACCGCAGCCGCACCGCAGGGACACCGCACCGCACCGCAGCCGCACCGCAGGGACACGGCAGCCGCACCGCAGGGACACGGCAGCCGCACCGCAGGGACACCGCAACCGCACCGCACCGCACCGCAGCCGCACCGCAGGGACACCGCAACCGCACCGCAGCCGCACCGCAGCCACACCGCAGCCACACCGCAGGGACACCGCACCCGCACCGCAGCCGCACCGCAGACGCACCGCAGCCGCACCGCAGGGACACCGCAACCGCACCGCAGCCGCACCGCAGCCGCACCGCAGGGACACCGCACCCGCACCGCAGCCACACCGCAGCCGCACCGCAGCCGCACCGCAGCCGCACCGCAGCCGCACCGCAGCCGCGCCGCAGGGACACGGCAGCCGCACCGCAGGGACACCGCAACCGCACCGCACCGCACCGAAGCCGCACCGCAGGGACACCGCAGCCGAACCGTAGGCGCACCGTAGCTGCACCGCAGCCGCACCGCAGGGACACCGCAGCCGCACCGCAGCCACACCGCAGCCACACCGCAGGGACACCGCAGCCGCACCGCAGCCGCACCACAGCCGCACCGCAGAGACACCGCAACCGCACCGCAGCCGCACCGCAGCCACACCGCAGCCGCACCGCAGGGACACCGCACCCGCACCGCACCCGCACCGCAGCCGCACCGCAGCCGCACCGCAGCCGCACCGCAGCCGCACCGCAGCCGCACCGCAGCCGCACCGCAGGGACACCGCAGCCGCACCGCAGGGACACCGCAACCGCACCGCAGGGACACCGCAACCGCACCGCAGCCGCACCGCAGCCGCACCGCAGCCACACCGCACCCGCACCGCATCCTGCACCGCACCGCAGCTGCACCGCAGCCGCACCGCATCCACACCGCAGCCGCACCGCAGCCGCACCGCAGGGACACCGCAGCCGCACCGCAGCCGCACCGCAGGGACACCGCAGCCGCACCGCAGGGACACCGCAACCGCACCGCAGGGACACCGCAACCGCACCGCAGCCGCACCGCAGCCGCACCGCAGCCACACCGCACCCGCACCGCATCCACACCGCAGCCGCACCGCAGCCGCACCGCAGGGACACCGCAGCTGCACCGCAGCCGCACGCAGCCGCACCGCAGCCGCACCGCAGCCGCACCGCAGGGACACCGCAACCGCACCGCAGCCGCACCGCAGCCACACCGCAGCCGCACCGCAGCCGCACCGCAGCCGCACCGCAGGGACACCGCAACCGCACCGCAGCCGCACCGCAGCCGCACCGCAGCCACACCGCAGCCGCACCGCAGCCGCACCGCAGGGACACCGCAACCGCACCGCAGCCGCACCGCAGGGACACCGCAACCGCACCGCAGCCGCACCGCAGCCGCACCGCAGCCGCACCGCAGCCACACCGCAGCCGCACCGCAGCCGCACCGCAGGGACACCGCAACCGCACCGCAGCCGCACCGCAGCCACACCGCAGCCGCACCGCAGCCGCACCGCAGACACACCGCAGCCACACCGCAGCCGCACCGCAGCCGCACCGCAGCCGCACCGCAGCCACACCGCAGCAACACCACAGCCACACCGCAGCTGCACCGCAGCCGCACCGCATCCACACCGCAGCCGCACCGCAGCCGCACCGCAGGGACACCGCAGCCGCACCGCAGCCGCACCGCAGACACACCGCAGCCGCACCGCAGCCGCACCGCAGCCGCACCGCAGCCACACCGCAGCCGCACCGCAGCCGCACCGCAGGGACACCGCAACCGCACCGCAGCCGCACCGCAGCCACACCGCAGCCGCACCGCAGCCGCACCGCAGACACACCGCAGCCACACCGCAGCCGCACCGCAGCCGCACCGCAGCCGCACCGCAGCCACACCGCAGCAACACCACAGCCACACCGCAGCTGCACCGCAGCCGCACCGCATCCACACCGCAGCCGCACCGCAGCCGCACCGCAGGGACACCGCAGCCGCACCGCAGCCGCACCGCAGACACACCGCAGCCACACCGCAGCCGCACCGCAGCCGCACCGCAGCCGCACCGCAGCCACACCGCAGCAACACCACAGCCACACCGCAGCTGCACCGCAGCCGCACCGCATCCACACCGCAGCCGCACCGCAGCCACACCGCAACCGCACCGCAGCCGCACCGCAGCCGCACCGCAGACACACCGCAGCCACACCGCAGCCACACCGCAGCCGCACCGCAGCCGCACCGCAGACACACCGCAGCCACACCGCAGCCGCACCGCAGCCGCACCGCAGGGACACCGCAACCGCACCGCAGCCGCACCGCAGCCACACCGCAGCCGCACCGCAGCCACACCGCAGCCGCACCGCAGCCGCACCGCAGGGACACCGCAACCGCACCGCAGCCGCACCGCAGGGACACCGCAACCGCACCGCACCCGCACCGCAGCCACACCGCAGCCACACCGCAGCCGCACCGCAGCCACACCGCAGCCGCACCGCAGCCGCACCGCAGACACACCGCAGCCACACCGCAGCCGCACCGCAGGGACACCGCAACCGCACCGCAGCCGCACCGCAGCCGCACCGCAGGGACACCGCAACCGCACCGCAGCCGCACCGCAGGGACACCGCAACCGCACCGCAGCCGCACCGCAGCCACACCGCAGCCACACCGCAGCCGCACCGCAGCCACACCGCAGCCGCACCGCAGGAACACCGCAGCCGCACCGCAGCCGCACCGCAGGGACACCGCAACCGCACCGCAGCCGCACCGCAGCCGCACCGCAGACACACCGCAGGGACACCGCAGCCACACCGCAGCCGCACCGCAGCCGCACCGCAGACACACCGCAGCCACACCGCAGCCGCACCGCAGCCGCACCGCAGACACACCGCAGCCGCACCGCAGCCGCACCGCAGCCGCACCGCAGGGACACCGCAGCTGCACCGCAGACACACCGCAGCCACACCGCAATCGCACCGCAGCCGCACTGCAGCCACACCGCAGCCGCACCGCAGCCGCACCGCAGGGACACCGCAACCGCACCGCAGCCGCACCGCAGCCACACCGCAGCCGCACCGCAGCCACACCGCAGCCGCACCGCAGCCGCACCGCAGCCGCACCGCAGCCGCACCGCAGGGACACCGCAGCCGCACCGCAGCCGCACCGCAGACACACCGCAGCCGCACCGCAGCGACACCGCAACCGCACCGCAGCCGCACCGCAGCCACACCGCAGCCACACCGCAGCCGCACCGCAGCCGCACCGCAGACACACCGCAGCCACACCGCAGCCGCACCACAGCCGCACCGCAGGGACACCGCAACCGCACCGCAGCCGCACCGCAGCCACACCGCAGCCGCACCGCAGCCGCACCGCAGGGACACCGCAGCTGCACCGCAGCCGCACCGCAGCCACACCGCAGCCGCACCGCAGCCACACCGCAGCCGCACCGCAGCCGCACCGCAGACACACCGCAGCCACACCGCAGCCGCACCGCAGCCGCACCGCAGGGACACCGCAACCGCACCGCAGCCGCACCGCAGGGACACCGCAGCCGCACCGCAGCCGCACCGCAGCCGCACCGCAGCCGCACCGCAGCCGCACCGCAGGGACACCGCAACCGCACCGCAGCCGCACCGCAGCCACACCGCAGCCGCACCGCAGCCGCACCGCAGCCGCACCGCAGCCGCACCGCAGGGACACCGCAACCGCACCGCAACCGCACCGCAGCCGCACCGCAGCCACACCGCAGCTGCACCGCAATCGCACCGCAGCCGCACCGCAGCCGCACCGCAGCCGCACCGCAGCCGCACCGCAGCCGCACCGCAGGGACACCGCAACCGCACCGCAGCCGCACCGCAGCCACACCGCAGCCGCACCGCAGCCGCACCGCAGCCGCACCGCAGCCGCACCGCAGGGACACCGCAACCGCACCGCAGCCGCACCGCAGCCACACCGCAGCCGCACCGCAGCCGCACCGCAGGGACACCGCAATCGCACCGCAGTCGCACCGCAGCCGCACCGCAGCCGCACCGCAGCCGCACCGCAGGGACACCGCAGCCGCACCGCAGGCGCACCGCAGGGACACCGCAGCTGCACCGCAGCCGCACCGCAGCCGCACCGCAGCCGCACCGCAGGGACACCGCAATCGCACCGCAGCCGCACCGAAGCCACACCGCAGCCCTGTCCCTGCGGTGTGCCTGCGGTGCGGCTGCGGTGTCCCTGCGGTGTCCCTGCGGTGCGGCTGCGGTGTCCCTGCGGTGCGGCTGCGGCGTCCCTGCGGTGCGGCTGCGGTGCGGCTGCGGTGCGGCTGCGGTGCGGCTGCGGTGTGGCTGCGGTGTGGCTGCGGTGCGGCTGCGGTGCGGCTGCGGTGCGGTTGCGGTGCAGCTGCGGTGTCCCTGCGGTGCAGCTGCGGTGCGGTTGCGGTGTCGCTGCGGTGCGGCTGCGGTGCGGCTGCGGTGTCCCTGCGGTGCGGCTGCGGTGCGGCTGCGGTGCGGCTGCGGTGCGGCTGCGGTGTGGCTGCGGTGCGGGTGCGGTGTCCCTGCGGTGCGGCTGCGGTGCGGTTGCGGTGCGGTTGCGGTGCGGGTGCGGTGCGGTTGCGGTGCGGCTGCCGTGTCCCTGCGGTGCGGCTGCGGTGTCCCTGCGGTGCGGCTGCGGTGTCCCTGCGGTGCGGCTGCGGTGCGGTTGCGGTGCGGGTGCGGTGTCCCTGCGGTGCTGCTGCGGTGCGGCTGCGGTGTCCCTGCGGTGTGCCTGCGATGTGGCTGCGGTGTCCCTGCGGTGTCCCTGCGGTGCGGCTGCGGTGTCCCTGCGGTGCGGCTGCGGTGCGGTTGCGGTGCAGCTGCGGTGTCCCTGCGGTGCGGTTGCGGTGTCCCTGCGGTGCGGCTGCCGTGTCCCTGCGGTGCGGCTGCGGTGTCCCTGCGGTGCGGCTGCGGCGTCCCTGCGATGCGGCTGCGGTGCGGCTGCGGTGCGGCTGCGGTGCGGCTGCGGTGCGGCTGCGGTGTCCCTGCGGTGTGGCTGCGGTGCGGCTGCGGTGTGGCTGCGGTGTGGCTGCGGTGCGGCTGCGGTGCGGCTGCGGTGCGGTTGCGGTGCGGTTGCGGTGCGGTGTCCCTGCGGTGCAGCTGCGGTGCGGTTGCGGTGTCGCTGCGGTGCGGCTGCGGTGCGGCTGCGGTGTCCCTGCGGTGCGGCTGCGGTGCGGCTGCGGTGTGGCTGCGGTGCGGGTGCGGTGTCCCTGCGGTGCGGCTGCGGTGCGGTTGCGGTGCGGTTGCGGTGCGGGTGCGGTGCGGTTGCGGTGCGGCTGCCGTGTCCCTGCGGTGCGGCTGCGGTGTCCCTGCGGTGCGGCTGCGGTGTCCCTGCGGTGCGGCTGCGGTGCGGTTGCGGTGCGGGTGCGGTGTCCCTGCGGTGCTGCTGCGGTGCGGCTGCGGTGTCCCTGCGGTGTGCCTGCGATGTGGCTGCGGTGTCCCTGCGGTGCGGCTGCGGTGTCCCTGCGGTGCGGCTGCGGTGCGGTTGCGGTGCAGCTGCGGTGTCCCTGCGGTGCGGTTGCGGTGCGGTTGCGGTGTCCCTGCGGTGCGGCTGCCGTGTCCCTGCGGTGCGGCTGCGGTGTCCCTGCGGTGCGGCTGCGGCGTCCCTGCGATGCGGCTGCGGTGCGGCTGCGGTGCGGCTGCGGTGCGGCTGCGGTGCGGCTGCGGTGCGGCTGCGGTGTCCCTGCGGTGTGGCTGCGGTGCGGCTGCGGTGCGGCTGCGGTGTGGCTGCGGTGTGGCTGCGGTGCGGCTGCGGTGCGGCTGCGGTGCGGTTGCGGTGCGGTTGCGGTGCGGGTGCGGTGCGGTTGCGGTGCGGTTGCGGTGTCCCTGCGGTGCGGCTGCCGTGTCCCTGCGGTGCGGCTGCGGTGTCCCTGCGGTGCGGCTGCGGTGTCCCTGCGGTGCGGCTGCGGTGCGGTTGCGGTGCAGCTGCGGTGTCCCTGCGGTGCGGTTGCGGTGCGGTTGCGGTGTCCCTGCGGTGTCCCTGCGGTGCGGCTGCCGTGTCCCTGCGGTGCGGCTGCGGTGTCCCTGCGGTGCGGCTGCGGTGTCCCTGCTGTGCAGCTGCGGTGCGGCTGCGGTGCGGTTGCGGTGTCCCTGCGGTGCGGCTGCGGTGCGGCTGCTGTGCGGCTGCGGTGCGGCTGCGGTGCGGCTGCGGTGCGGCTGTGGTGCGGGTGCGGTGTCCCTGCGGTGTGGCTGCGGTGTGGCAGCGGTGCGGCTGCGGTGTGGCTGCGGTGCGGCTGCGGTGCGGTTGCGGTGTCTCTGCGGTGCGGCTGTGGTGCGGCTGCGGTGCGGCTACGATGCGGTTGCGGTGTCCCTGCCTTGCGGCTGCAGTGTGGCTGCGGTGCCGTTGCGGTGTCACTGCCAATTTTGCCGTATAGTGAGGCACAAGCGCGAATTCTCATTGGTCTTGACAATGAGCCGCACCGCAGACACACCGCAGCCACACCGCAGCCGCACCGCAGCCGCACCGCAGCCGCACCGCAGCCGCACCGCAGGGGGACACCCTGGGACACCGCAATCGCACCGCAGCCGCACCGCAGCCACAAAGCAGCCGCATCGCAGCCGCACCGCAGGGACACCGCAGCTGCACCGCAGCCGCACCGCAGCCGCACCGCAGGGACACCGCAACCGCACCGCAGCCGCACCGCAGCCACACCGCAGCCGCACCGCAGCCGCACCGCAGCCGCACCGCAGGGACACCGCAGCCGCACCGCAGCCGCACCGCAGGGACACCGCAGCTGCACCGCAGACACACCGCAGCCACACCGCAGCCGCACCGCAGCCGCACCGCAGACACACCGCAGCCACACCGCAGCCGCACCGCAGCCGCACCGCAGCCGCACCGCAGCGACACCGCAACCGCACCGCAGCCGCACCGCAGCCACACCGCAGCCACACCGCAGCCGCACCGCAGCCGCACCGCAGACACACCGCAGCCACACCGCAGCCGCACCGCAGCCGCACCGCAGGGACACCGCAGCCGCACCGCAGCCACACCGCAGCCACACCGCAGCCGCACCGCAGCCGCACCGCAGACACACCGCAGCCACACCGCAGCCGCACCGCAGCCGCACCGCAGGGACACCGCAACCGCACCGCAGCCGCACCGCAGCCGCACCGCAGACACACCGCAGCCACACCGCAGCCGCACCGCAGCCGCACCGCAGCCGCACCGCAGCCGCACCGCAGCCGCACCGCAGGGACACCGCAACCGCACCGCAGCCGCACCGCAGCCACACCGCAGCCGCACCGCAGCCGCACCGCAGCCGCACCGCAGCCGCACCGCAGCCGCACCGCAGGGACACCGCAGGGACACCGCAATCGCACCGCAGTCGCACCGCAGCCGCACCGCAGCCGCACCGCAGCCGCACCGCAGGGACACCGCAGCTGCACCGCAGCCGCACCGCAGCCGCACCGCAGCCGCACCGCAGCCGCACCGCAGCCGCACCGCAGCCGCACCGCAGGGACACCGCAATCGCACCGCAGCCGCACCGAAGCCACACCGCAGCCCTGTCCCTGCGGTGTGCCTGCGGTGCGGCTGCGGTGTCCCTGCGGTGTGCCTGCGATGTGGCTGCGGTGTCCCTGCGGTGCGGCTGCGGTGTCCCTGCGGTGCGGCTGCGGCGTCCCTGCGGTGCGGCTGCGGTGCGGCTGCGGTGCGGCTGCGGTGTGGCTGCGGTGTGGCTGCGGTGCGGCTGCGGTGCGGCTGCGGTGCGGTTGCGGTGCAGCTGCGGTGCAGCTGCGGTGCGGTTGCGGTGTCGCTGCGGTGCGGCTGCGGTGTCCCTGCGGTGCGGCTGCGGTGCGGCTGCGGTGTGGCTGCGGTGCGGGTGCGGTGTCCCTGCGGTGCGGCTGCGGTGCGGTTGCGGTGCGGGTGCGGTGCGCTTGCGGTGCGGCTGCCGTGTCCCTGCGGTGCGGCTGCGGTGTCCCTGCGGTGCGGCTGCGGTGTCCCTGCAGTGCGGCTGCGGTGCGGTTGCGGTGCGGGTGCGGTGTCCCTGCGGTGCTGCTGCGGTGCGGCTGCGGTGTCCCTGCGGTGTGCCTGCGATGTGGCTGCGGTGTCCCTGCGGTGTCCCTGCGGTGCGGCTGCGGTGTCCCTGCGGTGCGGCTGCGGTGCGGTTGCGGTGCAGCTGCGGTGTCCCTGCGGTGCGGTTGCGGTGCGGTTGCGGTGTCCCTGCGGTGCGGCTGCCGTGTCCCTGCGGTGCGGCTGCGGTGTCCCTGCGGTGCGGCTGCGGCGTCCCTGCGATGCGGCTGCGGTGCGGCTGCGGTGCGGCTGCGGTGCGGCTGCGGTGCGGCTGCGGTGCGGCTGCGGTGCGGCTGCGGTGCGGCTGCGGTGTCCCTGCGGTGTGGCTGCGGTGCGGCTGCGGTGCGGCTGCGGTGTGGCTGCGGTGTGGCTGCGGTGCGGCTGCGGTGCGGCTGCGGTGCGGTTGCGGTGCGGTTGCGGTGCGGGTGCGGTGCGGTTGCGGTGCGGTTGCGGTGTCCCTGCGGTGCGGCTGCCGTGTCCCTGCGGTGCGGCTGCGGTGTCCCTGCGGTGCGGCTGCGGTGTCCCTGCGGTGCGGCTGCGGTGCGGTTGCGGTGCAGCTGCGGTGTCCCTGCGGTGCGGTTGCGGTGCGGTTGCGGTGCGGTTGCGGTGCGGGTGCGGTGCGGTTGCGGTGCGGTTGCGGTGTCCCTGCGGTGCGGCTGCCGTGTCCCTGCGGTGCGGCTGCGGTGTCCCTGCGGTGCGGCTGCGGTGTCCCTGCGGTGCGGCTGCGGTGCGGTTGCGGTGCAGCTGCGGTGTCCCTGCGGTGCGGTTGCGGTGCGGTTGCGGTGTCCCTGCGGTGTCCCTGCGGTGCGGCTGCCGTGTCCCTGCGGTGCGGCTGCGGTGTCCCTGCGGTGCGGCTGCGGTGTCCCTGCTGTGCAGCTGCGGTGCGGCTGCGGTGCGGTTGCGGTGTCCCTGCGGTGCGGCTGCGGTGCGGCTGCTGTGCGGCTGCGGTGCGGCTGCGGTGCGGCTGTGGTGCGGGTGCGGTGTCCCTGCGGTGTGGCTGCGGTGTGGCAGCGGTGCGGCTGCGGTGTGGCTGCGGTGCGGCTGCGGTGCGGTTGCGGTGTCTCTGCGGTGCGGCTGTGGTGCGGCTGCGGTGCGGCTACGATGCGGTTGCGGTGTCCCTGCCTTGCGGCTGCAGTGTGGCTGCGGTGCCGTTGCGGTGTCACTGCCAATTTTGCCGTATAGTGAGGCACAAGCGCGAATTCTCATTGGTCTTGACAATGAGCCGCACCGCAGACACACCGCAGCCACACCGCAGCCGCACCGCAGCCGCACCGCAGCCGCACCGCAGCCGCACCGCAGGGGGACACCCTGGGACACCGCAATCGCACCGCAGCCGCACCGCAGCCACAAAGCAGCCGCATCGCAGCCGCACCGCAGGGACACCGCAGCTGCACCGCAGCCGCACCGCAGCCGCACCGCAGGGACACCGCAACCGCACCGCAGCCGCACCGCAGCCACACCGCAGCCGCACCGCAGCCGCACCGCAGCCGCACCGCAGCCGCACCGCAGGGACACCGCAGCCGCACCGCAGCCGCACCGCAGGGACACCGCAACCGCACCGCAGCCGCACCGCAGGGACACCGCAGCCGCACCGCAGCCGCACCGCAGCCGCACCGCAGCCGCACCGCAGCCGCACCGCAGCCGCACCGCAGCCGCACCGCAGGGACACCGCAACCGCACCGCAGCCGCACCGCAGCCACACCGCAGCCGCACCGCAGCCGCACCGCAGCCGCACCGCAGCCGCACCGCAGGGACACCGCAACCGCACCGCAACCGCACCGCAGCCGCACCGCAGCCACACCGCAGCTGCACCGCAATCGCACCGCAGCCGCACCGCAGCCGCACCGCAGCCGCACCGCAGCCGCACCGCAGCCGCACCGCAGCCGCACCGCAGGGACACCGCAACCGCACCGCAGCCGCACCGCAGCCACACCGCAGCCGCACCGCAGCCGCACCGCAGCCGCACCGCAGCCGCACCGCAGCCGCACCGCAGGGACACCGCAGGGACACCGCAATCGCACCGCAGTCGCACCGCAGCCGCACCGCAGCCGCACCGCAGCCGCACCGCAGGGACACCGCAGCTGCACCGCAGCCGCACCGCAGCCGCACCGCAGCCGCACCGCAGCCGCACCGCAGCCGCACCGCAACCGCACCGCAGGCACACCGCAGCCGCACCGCAGCCGCACCGCAGGGACACCGCAGCCGCACCGCAGGGACACCGCAGCCGCACCGCAGCCGCACCGCAGCCGCACCGCAGCCGCACCGCAGGGACACCGCAATCGCACCGCAGCCGCACCGAAGCCACACCGCAGCCCTGTCCCTGCGGTGTGCCTGCGGTGCGGCTGCGGTGTCCCTGCGGTGTGCCTGCGATGTGGCTGCGGTGTCCCTGCGGTGCGGCTGCGGTGTCCCTGCGGTGCGGCTGCGGCGTCCCTGCGGTGCGGCTGCGGTGCGGCTGCGGTGCGGCTGCGGTGTGGCTGCGGTGTGGCTGCGGTGCGGCTGCGGTGCGGCTGCGGTGCGGTTGCGGTGCAGCTGCGGTGTCCCTGCGGTGCAGTTGCGGTGCGGTTGCGGTGTCGCTGCGGTGCGGCTGCGGTGTCCCTGCGGTGCGGCTGCGGTGTGGCTGCGGTGCGGGTGCGGTGTCCCTGCGGTGCGGCTGCGGTGCGGTTGCGGTGCGGTTGCGGTGCGGGTGCGGTGCGCTTGCGGTGCGGCTGCCGTGTCCCTGCGGTGCGGCTGCGGTGTCCCTGCGGTGCGGCTGCGGTGTCCCTGCGGTGCGGCTGCGGTGCGGTTGCGGTGCGGGTGCGGTGTCCCTGCGGTGCTGCTGCGGTGCGGCTGCGGTGTCCCTGCGGTGTGCCTGCGATGTGGCTGCGGTGTCCCTGCGGTGTCCCTGCGGTGCGGCTGCGGTGTCCCTGCGGTGCGGCTGCGGTGCGGTTGCGGTGCAGCTGCGGTGTCCCTGCGGTGCGGTTGCGGTGCGGTTGCGGTGTCCCTGCGGTGCGGCTGCCGTGTCCCTGCGGTGCGGCTGCGGTGTCCCTGCGGTGCGGCTGCGGCGTCCCTGCGATGCGGCTGCGGTGCGGCTGCGGTGCGGCTGCGGTGCGGCTGCGGTGCGGCTGCGGTGCGGCTGCGGTGCGGCTGCGGTGCGGCTGCGGTGTCCCTGCGGTGTGGCTGCGGTGCGGCTGCGGTGCGGCTGCGGTGTGGCTGCGGTGTGGCTGCGGTGCGGCTGCGGTGCGGCTGCGGTGCGGTTGCGGTGCGGTTGCGGTGCGGGTGCGGTGCGGTTGCGGTGCGGTTGCGGTGTCCCTGCGGTGCGGCTGCCGTGTCCCTGCGGTGCGGCTGCGGTGTCCCTGCGGTGTCCCTGCGGTGCGGCTGCGGTGTCCCTGCGGTGCGGCTGCGGTGCGGTTGCGGTGCAGCTGCGGTGTCCCTGCGGTGCGGTTGCGGTGCGGTTGCGGTGTCCCTGCGGTGTCCCTGCGGTGCGGCTGCCGTGTCCCTGCGGTGCGGCTGCGGTGTCCCTGCGGTGCGGCTGCGGTGTCCCTGCTGTGCAGCTGCGGTGCGGCTGCGGTGCGGTTGCGGTGTCCCTGCGGTGCGGCTGCGGTGCGGCTGCTGTGCGGCTGCGGTGCGGCTGCGGTGCGGCTGTGGTGCGGGTGCGGTGTCCCTGCGGTGTGGCTGCGGTGTGGCTGCGGTGCGGCTGCGGTGCGGTTGCGGTGTCCCTGCGGTGCGGCTGCGGTGCGGTGCGGTGCGGTTGCGGTGTCCCTGCGGTGCGGCTGCCGTGTCCCTGCGGTGCGGCTGCGGTGCGGCTGCGGTGCGGCTGCGGTGCGGCTGCGGTGCGGCTGCGTTGCGGCTGCGGTGCGGCTGCGGTGCGGGTGCGGTGCGGGTGCGGTGCGGCTGCGGTGTGGCTGCGGTGCGGCTGCGGTGCGGTTGCGGTGTCTCTGCGGTGCGGCTGTGGTGCGGCTGCGGTGCGGCTGCGGTGTCCCTGCGGTGCGGCTGCGGTGCAGCTGCGGTGCGCCTACGGTTCGGCTGCGGTGTCCCTGCGGTGCGGCTGCGGTGTGGCTACGGTGCGGCTGCGGTGCAGCTGCGGTGCGGTTACGATGCGGTTGCGGTGTCCCTGCCTTGCGGCTGCAGTGTGGCTGCGGTGCCGTTGCGGTGTCACTGCCAATTTTGCCGTATAGTGAGGCACAAGCGCGAATTCTCATTGGTCTTGACAACGCTAAGATTGGGGTGCCTCTTGAAACTCGAGAGGCTGACGGCGACGATTTGATCGCCACAAGGTGTAGAATAGGATGGGCAGTTTATGGTCGGAATGGT
The DNA here is from genome assembly GCA_945910035.1 of Brachypalpus laphriformis. Taxonomy (NCBI): domain Eukaryota; kingdom Metazoa; phylum Arthropoda; class Insecta; order Diptera; family Syrphidae; genus Brachypalpus; species Brachypalpus laphriformis. The sequence goes on from OX246756.1 coordinate 47,420,803, forward strand.
CCTTCTGGTTCGGCTCCTCAAAGTATGTCTCACATCTGTCCATGCAGTTCGGAGGAGAATATGGATGAAATGCTGAACGCTTACTTTTCTTTGGATTCAGTTGGAGTTTGCGTATCGTCTAATACTCTACAATCGGAAGGAAATGAACGGGCGCAAGGAATCATGGATGCGTCATCAAAATATCTCCCCACTGAAAAGAGGTGGGAAACGGGTTTGCTCTGGAGATATGACACCATCGATTTGCCGAATTCATTACCAATGGCCAGCGGAGACTACAGTGTCTGGAATCTAAAATGAAACGCGATCCAGATCTGGAGAAATATTTGTTGGAAACGATCCGCGGCTATGAAGAGAAAGGCTATGTGAAGAAGTTAAGGAAGGAGGAGATTTCATCAAGTGGAAAGTCGTGGTACATCTCAATTTTCACGGTGACGAACCCGAACAAAAATAAGAGAAGGCTTGTGTGGGATGCTGCGGCCAAAATCGATGGCGTTTCTTTAAACACAGTCATGATGAAAGGACCTGATCTCCTAACATCTTTGGTGGGCGTGCTCATTCGATTTCGAGAAAGGCCTGTGGCGCTTTGTGGTGATATAAAGGAGATGTTCCACCAGGTTCTCGTTCGGAAAGAGGATCAGGTCGCACAGAAGTTTCTATAGCGTGAAGGTGATTCATCTAGAGAGCCTGGTGTGTTTGCGATGCTGGTCATGACTTTCGGCGCCTTGTGTTCTCCATCTTTGGCAAACTACATCAAAAACAGAAATGCGAACCGATGGGTAGAAGAGCATCCTGAGGCAGTACATGCTATCCTAAGAAGTACTTATGTTGATGACTGGTTGCAAAGCGTCGAGACTGAGGACGAAATGATTGCTATGGCCACCACAGTAAGGCGCATCCATGGTGAAGGTTGGTTCGAGATGAGAAATTGGTCGTCAAACTCAAGACGCGTTTTGGCAGCCTTGACGGGCTCAACCACGCAAGAGGACAAGCGTATCGAGGAGTTCAATGCTGTATACGAAAAGGTATTAGGAATTTGGTGGCGGCCTCACAGGGATAAGTTAACATTCCTCTCGAGATTCAACAACAACACAGTCCTTGATGAAAGTACATTGCCAACCAAGCGTCAAATTCTGCGTGTCGTCATGAGTATATTCGACCCACTTGGCCTATTGGGATTTTTCTCATCATTTACGCTAAGATCATCCTACAAAATATCTGGCGCTCTGGAGTGACCTGTAAGAGACAATGAACGTGAGGAGTGGTGGCAGTGGATTCGACGACTCCCTTTAATCAGCACGATACAGCTTCCACGGTGCTATCCGCTTCTAAGCTGCAGTGATGAAGTCCAGTTACATACATTCGTCGATGCAAGTATCAATGCGTATGCGGCAGTATCAACGCTGGCTGTACTCTCACTAGATCCGAATCGTCTTAGCAAGTGGGAGAGGCTGTGCGGCGCTCAGCGATACGTACTACGGTTCCTGGGCCTGTTGGTCAAGCAGACAGCCAAATCAGAGTCTGTCAAGGGTTTCTTGAATGTACGAGACACCGAAGGCGCTGAGTCAGTCATTATTCGGAATTGTCTAGAAGATGCCTTCTTAGAGGAACTGGCGTGTTTGCGATCTGGAACCAGCCGGGTAAGTAGTAAAAGCTGTTTATTTAAATGTTCGCCTTACTTGGATGAGCTTGGTTTGCTACGAGACCAAGGTCGAGTGGACTTGGTCCCTGGAGTAGCGATGAGCGTCAGACGTCCGATCATATTGCCACGCAAACATCAGGTAACTCGCTAATTTCTACCATCGTAAGTTTCACCACCACCACAATGAGATCGTGGTGAACGAGATGCGACAGCGCTTCTGCGTTAGTGGCCTCCGAGCTCTGGTCAGTACAGTTGCCAAGAATTGTCAATTATGCCGTAATCGCCGAGCAAGTCCAGCTCCTCGCAGCATGGGTGCCTTACCACAAGAGCGACTAGCACCGTTCACATTGCCCTTTACGTATGCGGGCGTGGGTTACTTCGGGCCTTTGGATACAGTGGTCGGGCGGCGCCGAGAAACCTGATGGGGCGTGCTCTTCACGTGCCTTACCACTCGAGCGGTGCACATTGAGATTTCGCCCTCGCTGTCAACAGAATCTTTTTTACTTGTGCTGAAGCAGTTCATCAGTCGGCGTGGGGTTCCAAGACGCATAATGTCAGACAACGGCACCAACTTTCGTGGAGCAAGCCGCATTTTAGTTGCAGAAATCGAGAAGGTGTCATCAGGCCAGCTGGAGCAGAAGTATCCCCATATCGAATGGCAGTTCATACCACCAGCTTCGCAAGGATGATTCGCTCGGTGAAATCAATATTAATGGACATTCTGCATGATACTGGCGTTCTGAGTGAGGGCGACATTGGCCGACATCGAAAATATTTTAAATTCCCGTCCGCTGACATATGTTCCGCTGGACTTACATGAGAGTGAAGCACTCACTCCAAATCATTTCCTAATTGGAAGCTCAAGTGGAGTAAGAGCACGAGGTTGTGAGGACAGTAGCGGGTCGACTTTGCGCAAGAATTTTTATCAATCAAATCAGCTGGCGAATCAATTTTAGTTGGGTGCGCGAGTACTTACCGTTTATAACTCGTCGCACTAAGTGGTTTCAGCCACCCCTTGATCCCATCGCCTTGCAGGACATGGTTATTATCGCCGACGAAAATAGCAAAAGAAACACGTGGAAGAAGGGAATCGTCATAGATCTGGATCGATCAAAAGATGGTGAAGCCCGCAGTGCAGTAGTGAAAACGGGCAATGGTTTGGTGACGCGGCCCATTGTAAAGCTGGCAAAACTGGATGTACGTGAGGTAAATATTACGCAGGAAGATGCGCAACAGTTACGAGGGGGGAATGTTACGGTGACACTTGGCAGCACTCTTCGGGCACACCTCACATATGACAACCCTTGTCAGCACACACCTTTAGGTTTTTTTCTTTTTTTATTTGGCTAGTGGAGAGATAGGACGGAGTCCAAGCACAACTGTAAGAAGAAATTATAACTTATCTTGTAAATTTAACCTTTATATTCTTTAAATAACGATTTTAGTTTGCATATATTGCCTACTGGAAATACGTGTTTGCTTACACCCGCCCGACTTCTCAACACTGTGTTTTCGGGGGATTATTTGTCGTGGATGTTATTTCGTGACTTGTTCACGAGCATTGTTCATACGGCACCAATTTCAAAAGTGGACAAGTTGTTCCATCTAAAGGGGCATCTCACGGATGAGACGGCACTTCTATTAAAGAACATTGCCCCTGAAGAAGCCAACTATGACGTCGCGTGGAAATTGTTGAAGAGTCGCTACGAGAACGAGCGAATCATCGTCATGACTTACTTAAGAAAGTTCACCACGCTTCCAGTATCGAAAGGAGAAACCATCGGCGAAGTGAGACGTTTATTAGATACAACACAAGACATGCTCGACGCTTTAAAGAATCTAAGGAGGCCAGTTGATCAGTGGGACGATTGGATCATTTTCTATCTTACTTCCAAACTCGATCCTACAAACCGCAAGGATTACTTTACTTACTTACTTAGATCCTTTAACCCCTCGGGGGGCCTAGGGCATCAACCATGCCTGCGCGCCATCTTGTTCGAAGCTCTGCAACGCGTTTGAGCTGCCTCCAACTCATTCCTAAAGAGCTCGATTCCTCCTCAACTGTTCTGCGCCACGCTTGCCTAGGACGTCCCGCTATTGTGCCTGCTGGGTGAGCGGATTCCACTGCATGGCGTATTTCGCAATGGAGTTGTCTTCGCGCCGTAGGGTGTGTCCAATCCATTGCCACTTTCTTTTTCGTATACTCGTAGTAATGCTTATAGGTTCTTGGCCGTTGTCGTATAAAGTTGTTCGTTGGAGATAAGGTTCGGCCAAAAAATCCTCAAGATGATTCTTAAGCATTTGTTTACGAAGACTTGCAGCTTGTGTGTGTTAATGGTGTCCACCTTCCAAGTACTCCACCCATAAAGCAGCACTGATTCTACGTTGGAGCGAAACAGTCGTAGCTTGGTTCTTAAGCTAATAACATTGCTCAGGGCATTTGTTTTGGCTATGTTTATTCTTAGCCCCACTTTGTTTGCCACAGCTTCTAGATTTTGGGCCATCAAATGAAGATCCACACAAACATCATCAGCGTTATCTAGCTGTTTAAGGTAAGATGTCATCGTAAAACGAATTCCATAATTAGCTTCCGTCAATGCTGCACGGAGTACATCGCTGATAACCACCAAGAGCAATAGTGGTAACAGTATGCCCCCTTGACGTACTCGACTTTGGACTTCAAAATCCTCCGACCTCTGGGGGGTGGCAATGGTGCAGTGGGTAGTGTGTTTGCTCGTTAACCGATGTGTGCAGGTTCAAGCCCCAGCGGGGAACAGCAAATATGGGCAACCCAAGGATAAAGGACAAACGATTTACATCGAAGTTTTTCCAACCACTGCATCAAAGAAAGGTTCCTGCCTGGTAGTACAATGGACCGGAGAAGTCTGAGTACTCTGGGATTTGGGTTTCCTTTTATTAAAAAAAAAAAAAAAAATACCCCCTTCGGGTAGGGGCCAGAATATACCCGAGGTAGGCATGCCTGCCGTAAGAGGCGACTAAAATCCACCCTTCGTATACCGGGGATAAAATGTATACATAATATGCAATGAGTAAAACCAATAGATATAGTACCCCAGGTGGCAGTCCAGGTTCTCTGGAAAATCCACCCTCTTCGGAGGTAGGCTCTACGGATTCTGGGGAGAGCCAATTGTTGCATTTAATAAACCCCTTTTTGGGAAATTCAAGGGTAACTCGGTCTCCACCATCAAGACCGAATGTCTCCGGAAAAAGAAGTCCACCGGAAGCGCAAGCGCAAGAGAAACGGGACTCAGTGAAATGTAATAGCTTTGAGGAAGAAAACAATGAACTCCGTATTAAGCTAAATAAAATGGATCTGCTCTACCAAGAGCTTAAGAGAGAGGTAGAATCACTAGAAGAGGAAAACAAGGCGTTAAAGAATTCACTTTTGCAAAGAGAACGCGAAATTACCCCACCCCGTGCAGCTAGTCACAAATATCACACGGATGAAGAAGAGCTAGCACGCGAAACAAATGGGGTCTCAAAGAAAAGACCCAGCCTAAAACGAAGAGCCGGTTCTTCACCTGAAGTCGAGCCACGAAAACAAGACAAAGAAAAAGACTTGAAACAGAAACAAACTCACGACAAATTACGTCCCCCGCCTGCAATAAACTTCGTCGGCATTACGGACTACAATAAATTGCATTGCCTTGTGACATCGGAATTTAAAGTAACGTCATTCCGAAACAATGATTGGAAAATTAATGTAGTTGGCTCTGACGGCTACCGAGCAATATCGAAAAAACTAAACGCGGAAAAGATCCAGTGGTTCACCTACGAAAATAAATCAGAAAGACCACTCCGTGTTATAGCAAGTGGTCTCCACCCCTCGTGCACTAAAGATGACATTATAAATGACCTTAAAGGAAAAGGCTTGAAAATTATCGACGCAATAACTATCTTAAAGAAGATAAAGCAGAAAACGGAACAAGGCAATGAAATCTTGGTCAAGCATGGACTTCCGCTCTTTATGCTAACCTTCGATAGAAGCGAAAATATAGACGATATTTATAACGTAAAAAGTATTTTGAATATCGTAGTTAAAATCGAGCCTATGCGTATGAATACACGATCGATACCTCAGTGCAAACGCTGTCAAGGTTTCAATCACACCCAGTCGTATTGCCAAAAAGAACCGAAATGCGTAAAATGTTCCGGGAACCACTTATCAGAAAGGTGTGACTTAAATAAGCAGGCTCCGGCGACCTGCATAAACTGCAAAGGCAAGCACCCAGCAAACAATCGAGGTTGTGAAGTAGCAAAGGAGCTTCAAAAAAGGCGCAATATTCTCAAGAAGCCGATACACCCGAACCCAAGCTTAAGAGATCGTAAAACCGATAAGCCTAAGACCGCTAAGCCAGTCAAAACGACGAGATCGATAAAGGAAAATAAAAAAATTGCGCAAGAGAACGCCGCTGGCCCAAGTGCAGCGGAAAAACCGCCACAGGTTGACGCGAGATCGTACGCGCAAGTCGCGTCAAACGAAAACAAATTAAGATCAGCTACAGCAGATCCGGCTAGCCAAATATTTACCATTATATTGGAAAAATTTGAGGAGCAAACCAAAGTTAATAAAACTATACTTGACAAATTGAGCAAGCTCGAGTTCAAACCTCGCCAGACAATCAAAAAAACATGAATATGAAACAGCTACTTAAGATACTAACGTGGAACGCAAACGGCCTTCTGAAAAAAATCGACGAGTTAGAAGTGTTTCTGAGGAAAAATAACATTGATATATGTTTGGTATCGGAAACGCACTTAAAAAAGGGACTTAGACCCAAAATAAAAGGTTACAGCGATTACCATGCGAATCATCCTTCGGAAAATGCGAGAGGCAGGTCCTCTCTTTACATCAAAGACTGTATTAAGCACTCCGAAAACATAGAAATAGAATTTGATTCTATGCAAATAAGCTTAGTCTCCGTAAAAATAAACCACTTAGACTACAACATCGGATCTAGTTACTTCCCTCCGGGATATAAGCTAGTAGAACACGACCTCGTTCGTCTCTTTGACTCACTCGGACATAATTTTGTCTTAGGTGGTGACTTTAACGCGAAACACACTTTCTGGGGATCAAGATGCAATTCGAAAAAAGGCAGATTATTGTACAAAGCCAGCATGAAACGTGGGGCTAACTTCTTTTCGACAGGAAAGCCAACTTATTGGCCAATTGACAAAAATAAAATCCCTGACCTCGTCGACTTCTTTATCGCAAAAGGGTTAACTAAAAATTTGACGGAAATCGAAGAATGCTATGATCTATGCTCAGATCACTCGACAGTCACTCTGAAAATAGGTGAAAGTCTAGTAAAAAAAGAAGGACCGCCTAGGTTACCTAGTAACAAAACTAACTGGGACGCTTTCAGAAGAGACTGCAAGGAAAATGTTGCTTTAAATGTACCGCTAAAGACACCGTTGGAAATAGAAGAAGAAATCGACAAACTCGTCGAAGCCATTCAGAGCTCAGCGTGGAAAAACACTCCTTTGCGAAAGACAGAAGCACGGAACAATAAAATCAAATACCAGCCTGAAATCGAAGAGCTCATACGAGAAAAGAGGAGAGCGCGCAAGAGATGGCAACAATCCCGCGCGCCACCGGATAAAACTTATCTGAACCATCTTTGTAACAAGCTTAAAAATGTGCTGCAGGACCTAAAAAATCACGAGACTTCTACTTACCTCGAGGGTCTGACCGCTGATAAGTATTCAAACTACTCTCTATGAAAAGCCTTGAAGTCCATAAGGAAACCTGTAATGCACTCGCCGCCAATTAGGAAAGCTAACGGGGAATGGGCAAAAGAAGACAAAGAGAAAGCAGAATTATTTACCGATCACTTAGAGGAAACGTTCAAGCCGTTCGATGGACAACCGTTGATCGAAGATCCGAATGATAATACGGCACCCGACAACTTTAAAGTAAAAACCGTATCCTTGTCCGAACTTCGAACGAAAATAAAAAATTGAAAAATAACAAGGCTGCGGGATATGATTTAATCACTGGCGAAATTTTGAAAGAGCTACCGAAAAAAGTGCTGGTTAAGTTGCTCTACATTATAAATGCTTCTTTAAGACTATTATATGTTCCAAGGCAATGGAAAGTGACCGAAGTTATTATGGTTCCGAAACCGGGAAAATGTGTAAATGACAAGAAATCATATAGACCCATTTCACTTCTGCCAATAATATCTAAGGTCTTCGAGAAACTTCTGCTAAAACGATTGCAACCAGTAATTGAAGAAAGACACTTGATCCCGGATCATCAATTCGGCTTTCGGATCAAACATTCCACAATCGATCAGGTGTATCGAATAACGAACGAGATTGAAAAAGCTCTAGAAGGGAAAAAAATATGCTCTTGCGCTTTTTTCGACGTATCGCAAGCCTTCGACAAGGTATGCCACGAAGGCCTAAGCTATAAGCTAAGGGTAATCTTACCGGAAAAGTTGTACAGAATATTGGAATCTTATCTTGAAAACAGACTTTTCCGTGTTAGACACGGGAGTGAATATTCGGATTTCAAAGAAATCTACGCCGGTGTTCCACAAGGAAGTGTTCTCGGTCCAATCCTGTTCCTGCTCTACACAAGAGATATACCACAAGATGAAGGGACCGTTGTTGCAACGTTCGTAGACGACAAGGCTATTCTCGTATCATCAACGGGAAAACCCCAACGAGCCTTGAACAAAGTATGCGAATGGACAAAAACCTGGCAAATAGTCCTCAATGAGACAAAATCAACGCATGTCCATTTTACGTTAAGAAAGATAAGCAACTTACCTATATCCATTAACTCGGTGCAAACACCGTACGCAAACGAGGCAAAATATTTAGGAATGACCCTAGACGCAAAACTTAAGTGGAAACCACACGTTAAAAAGAAGCCCGAAGAGCTCGAAATCAGATTTAGAGAAATGTATTGGCTACTCGGAAGATACTCGAAGTTAAGCCTATACAACAAACTGCTTCTGTATAAGCAAGTGCTAAAACCGTCTTGGACATATGGTATACTTTGGGGTTGTACCAAACCAAGCATAAAGGCTCTACTGCAAGCATTTCAAAACAAAATACTAAGAGCAATCGTGAATGCTCCTTGGTATATAAGAAATAGTGATATTCACAGAGATCTAGGAATTGCTACCGTGAAGGACGGAGTAACAAACTTTGCTCGCAAACTTCGTACCCGTCTTCATGTTCATTGCAATAATGAAATAATTCGTACTATGGACGTGACAAACCTTGAGCGCCGACTACAAAGAACAAGACCTTTCGACCTAGCGCCGTAAGGAAAAACCGTATGTAATGACGGTATTAATAGGTGCCTTCACTGGAAAGCTACCTAATTAACGCGATTAACACTACAGAAGCGTAAACTACTCGTTAAGGCAACTTAGTCGTAGTCATCACAAAAATGAAAAAATGAGAGGAACGAATTTCCTACTACTATGAGTACGCGCAGCCGGTTCTCAAAGTGCTTTAGCCCGTAGGCATATACTGACTAGCATTGATGGCATTGTCAGATATATGAATCGGGCATAACCAATGGTACGGACCATTGGTATCTTTTGAAGATTCCTGCACCTCCAGGCGCAACCAAAAAAAAAAAAAAAATCCTCCGACACCTTACCATTGCGCACGACGTGACACTTACCGCCCTCGTATTTAGCCTTGATAATAGATATAAGTTTTTCTGGAATGCCTCTCCTGCGCAAGGCCAACCAGATAGCATCTCGATTCAAGCTGTCGAAAGCCTTCTCGAAGTCGATAAACAGTAAATGTAGGGAAGACCTATACTCAACGCATTGTTCAATTATGATCCGTAAGGTGTTTATGTGGTCGATGCAGGAGGATCCAGCGCCAAAGCCTGTGTGTTCGACATCAAGAGTTGAATCTAAATGTTCTTTAATTCGTTCCAGAATTATTTTAGCTATTATTTTGGCCACGGCTGGAACAACGCATATGCCTCTCCAGTTACCGCAATCCATCAAGTTACCCTTCTTTGGAAGTTTAATGATCATCCCCCTTTTCCACTCCTGTGGAAATTGTTCGCTATCCCAAGCTCTCCGTATTAGGGGATGCAGCAAATCTGCCGATGTATTTGGCGCCGCTTGAAATAGCTCGGCAGGGATGCCATCAATACCCACCGCTTTGTTCTTCTTGAGGGACTTGATTGCTGTTATTATTTCAGTTTTAATGGGAGGTGCGGTGCGAATTCGGGAATTTGTTGCTTCGAACTGCTCATTCGAATTCAAGATCATACCGCCATCATCTAAGTGATTTAGCACTGTAGCAAAATGTTCTCTCCATCTAGTGATCTGATCCGCATCCGAAATCAGAAGGTTGCCGTCTGGACTCTTCACTGAATGTTGTTTGGAGTTTCGACCACCAATGAGCTCCTTAGTGATGTTGTAAATAGTCCTACTGTCGCACCTACTCGCTGCTTCTTCAGCCCTTGGGGCCAGTGAGTTGACATATTGACGTTTGTCACGTCTCACACTACGCTGCACTTCTTTCTTCTTCGCACGGTATTGAGCTTCAAGCTCGGTTCTCTCTACTGCTGAGGCTGCTGCAATCCGAGCCTTGATTGCTGTACGCTCATCGATCCATCTCCAGGTGTCTGTAGAAAGCCATGTGCGGTGGTGTTCTTGGTTTTTACCGACATACGTGCGTGCCCCAGTCGCAGAAGCATTTTTCACAGCACTCCAGTGGTCATCCATGTTCTCTTCCAGTATGCTGCTGATTGCTTCTGCTTCTAAGGCGAGATGGTCCTTGAACTGTTGGCGCACTTGGGGAACATTGAGCCTTTCGATATTAAACCTGGTGATGATAAGTAGGTTTGAGCGGTTGCTGTTGACGGATGCAGTACGAAGGCGTAAATGAGCTACCATAAGATGGTGATCTCGATCTAGTCCGACGTCAGCTCCACGTCTGTTTCGGATTTCTTGGCCATCGAGAACTCCTTTCTAAAATTCAAAACATTCTGCCGGAAAAGTGTTCTAAGCTGGAAAGAGAAGAAATACGTAGCACTATCAACGTATTTTCAAAAGAATGGCCAAATGACATCAAAAGATGTACTGATGATATTCGAGGCGAAATGACGATGTGGCGCAGGTAAAAATTTCTTTCTTTCATTTTCTTGATATCTGTTTGAATGTTAAATTAACTATGGTTGCAGACATTGCTTAAATATTCCGATTGAAAAACGGCCAACAAATTTTATAGACGCTCTTAATTGTTGCGATTCAACGTTGCACCAAACAATACATCGCTTTATGCAGATCGGTGCAGCACTTCCCGTATCTGTGGCATCAAGTAAACGGTCTTTTTCTTGTCTTCGCAGATTGAAAACTTATCTTCGTAGCAAGACTAGTGAGGAGCGGTTAAATGGCTTGATGTTGCTTAATATATATAGAGATATTGACGTAAATACGAAGGGGTTATAGATATGATGGCTAAAGTACCAAGACGTATAGATATAATTTTGTAAAATATTCCAACAATAAATTATATTATATTATTATATATATATTATATATATTAGATTAACTATATTATATTATCTAATAATAAAATAAGACATTACTTATGAAAAAATAATACTTGTTTTTCAAAACCCCCCCGAAATTTTTTTCTGCTCCAAAAAGTGTAAGAACTCACTTTCTTGCATCCAGTCACTACCGTTACCAGCACCTGCGGATCCAACAAGTCCATCTCGGATATGGTGCTCTTGGTACTGTTTGAGTGCAATCACGCTAAATAGAGGCGTATGCCCCCCTTGAACATTAACAGCGATGGCCTCAGTTACTAATCTTCCACATTTGGCAGATGTAAGAGCCCCAACTTGCCTTATACCCCTTTTAGCAACAATTGTGTCCGGCTTTTGAACAGTGGTTATGCCTGCTTAATCTATCTTATCTTCTTAAATACTATAAAAGCAAAATCGATTTTCCTTGTAAACACCGTTCCTCGGAAACTACTAGATGTAGGTACTTGACATTTTGCACAGTTATTCCTTATTTTGCCTAGATGCGAGATAAAAAGGGATTTTCCGAAATTCAAGGTGTAAGTGGCATAAAGACGGTGGAGATCGAATTTTCCATCTGTAAATATTGATTCCACAGCCATAGCTCAGTACTGGCTATCCGGATTAAAAAATAAAAAATAGGTAAATTTAGTAAATTCACCGCTGATTCATTTAAGATATAATGCATCCTTCTGCGTTGTTCTGAAGCTGAGCAGTGCTAAAAAGAATTAATCACATCATCGCCCACAATTTTCCTTCAATAGTATGTGTGTGTGAGTATATGGGCGCACTTCTTCTTCTTCTTCTTCCTTTTATCAGCGAGGTTATGATCCGAAAATAAGGGATCACAACCCTCCCACTTCACCGCATTTCTACTGATCCGCGTGCGGGGTTCGCCTATTTGACCTCAGAAAATATCGGCAGGCCTGCCCATTTTGGATCACTCGGTTACTGAGGCCAATGAAATGCCGATGTCGTCGCATTTGTCTGATCCAGGCGTTTATACCCCTGCCTTTCCTACATCGCGATGTCTTTGGAACGTGCATTGATATTGGCTTTTTAACAGGGTTCAAATGATTTCTTCTTTGAACGTGGCAATACCAGCTGATTCGGTCGCGCTCTATCTTTGGTACGATGGTTTCCTTGATGTTAAAGCTTCCACGGATCTTCGAACTTCTTATTCGATCAAGCTTTGTCACTCCTGCTGTCATGCCAAACATCTTCATCTCAGCTGCCGTTAATTTACTCTCATACGTTTTGTACATCGTCCAACATTGTGAACCGTACGTGAGCGCTGGACGCACAACTGCGGCGTAGAACCTTCCCTTCAACTTAGGTGGCAGTTCTCTCTCACAGAAGATAGAGGAATTTTCTCGCCACTTCATCCAACCTACGCTTACACGATGATTGATGTCGTTGCACACAAGTTGGTTTGCTATTGATCATAGATCCCAGATATTTGAACTTTTCGTACTTGGAAAACACTGTCCCATTCAAATAAATATCTGGAATAGGCCTGAGTGGATCAGACAACGGGCAGCGCAAGTACTCTGTCTTTTTGAACTAATGCGATACCCATTTCCCTCCAGAGCGTCCACCCACACATCAAGTGCTCGTTGCAGGGATGTAGGATCCTCACTTATGATGGCTCCACCGTCAGCAAAGAATAACTGATGTACCTTGAGGTCCATGACTTTACCTTCAAGCAGATAATCAAGGACTGCAATAAAGACCAAAGGACTTAAGACGCTTCCCTGGTGCACCCCGACTTTGATTGGGAACTCTTCGGTTACTCCAGCGGGGCATCTTACTCTTGTCTTTGCTCTTTCGTACATGTCCATGATCATCTGTACATAGGATTTCTGGAACCCCTCGATGTCTTAGCGCCACCCGTACCAGATCTCGTGGTTGTCTGTCGAATGCCCTTTCAAAGTCAACCAATACAATATGCAAATCTCTTAAGGAATCACGATGTTTTCGATTGCATCTGTGGTTGATTTACCCGAGACACACCCGCACTGATCATCAGATAGCCGTATTATTTTTCGCAGTCGGTCACCTAATACCCGCTCAACGATCTTCATGGTGTGTGACATCAGCTTGATCGAACTGTAGTTATCACAGTTTCGCGTATCACCCTTCCCTTTGTATACAGGGAGAAGGTAACTTTCCCTCCATTGATTCGGCATTGGGTCACCTCTCACAAATTTGGAGATGAGAATTCTGAGCTATCTGAACCCGATGTCTCCCATCTTTTTCCAGAACTCAGAGGGCATCTCGTCTGGCCCAACCGCTTTTCGTTTTTTGGAGTATTTGACCACCTCACTAACTTCTTCGACTGTGATGTCGGGTATTTCCACAGTTAGAGGTGGCTCTTGGAAAGTATAGACGGGGAAACTGTTCATTTAAATGTTATTCACAATACTGCCGCCACCTCTGGAAAATTTTCTCGTCATCCACAAGAAGCTGGCCATGAGCATTGTTAATGAACTTTGGCGAACGAATCTCCTGAGCATTCCTCCTTCTTTGGGCGGCTATTTTGAAGATGGTTGCGCTTTTGTTCATATTGTGTCTTCGCAGCTCCTGGATAGCCTGGTTTGCATCAACAACCGGGGAAGATATTTTCTTCAGCTCCCGATACAGGCCCTCCGTACTCTCTGCTTGAAGCTGGGCGCACTTCTTCTTCACTTTTTTCTTGCAACATCTGTAATCCATTTCGAGGTGAACTTTTTCGTCACTATTATTAGAGGTGAACTTTGAACAAGCTTTAAAAGCCGCTTTCTTCTTAGTTATTACCTTCTTAGCTTCATCACTCCACCACCATGTTTCTTTGGCGTGTTGATGGTGGCCTTTTGAAGTTCCTAGAAGTGATTTGGCCTTCTTTAAGCAAGCTCAGTGTAGGCAATCCCACATATTTTGTGCTCTGCACTCTCAGCTCCGTTGGTGGTGTGAGAGAGTTAATTTTTCATTACGAAAACAAGAGCTTCGCCTTCTTCTTTGTCCAGATTGTACCACTTGATTTTCTCAGAGACCCTTGTTTGTTTGCTTTTCTTCGTTGTTTTCATAAAAATTCCTGTTAGCAGGAGACGGTGTTGCCGAGCGATTGCCTCACCCAAGATCACTTTGTAAACTTTTACCCGAGGCTTCATTAAACTGGCTACCAAATGGTAGTCAACCTGAGTTTCATCTCCACCACTGCTGTAAGTGATCAGGTGTCGGCTTTGTTTGATGAACATGGTATTTAACACGATAAGACCGTGTGATTTGCACATGCTTAGGATGTCTTCACCAGGAAGGTTCCTGGTGCCATATCCCAGTCCTCCATGGCAGTCTTCATAGTCTTTGCTTGACTCCCCGACATGTCCATTCAAATCTCCTCCAACAAACAGAAACTCTTCCTTTGGGATGTTCTTAAGGAGATTGTGGAAATCTAGCCAAAATGCATCTTTATCTCTCTGATTGCACCCATTTTGAGGAGCATATGCACTGACAATATTCCACACCTCTCCTTGTATTACTAGTTTGAGAGACATCAAACGGTCGCTGGACTTCGAAATGCTCAAGACGTTTCCAAGTAGCTCTGCCGCAAGGATGATACCGATTCCGTTCTTAGCCTTTTCCGTTCCGTAGTAGAACATCTTGTAATCTTTTGTCCTAACATCCAAGAAACGCGCCCGATTTCCGGTGTTTTTCCATTTCGTCTCTTGGACACACAAGATATCCACCCACCTTCTATTCATCATCTCTTCCAGCTCGTAACTTCGACCGGTCATGCTTCCAACGTTCCAACTCGCGACCCTCAAATTTCTTCCAAACTGTTTCATTATTTTGCTAGCCCCCGGAATCCGAATAGCTCTGACCCAAACATTTCTGCTCGGTCCAGGATCAGTACCATGCACCGCAGTGGTAGTGCCTGGCGGGGTAGTGCCTTTCCTTTTAGCAAGTATTACCATAATGATGCAGTTTTGCTATATTATCATATTGCGATGGTGTTTGTTGTTTGACACGTGCATGCTCCTGTTTTATTGTTTGTTTGATCTTTCTTCTATGACACCGGTGATCTCCAGTCGTGTCAACCCACGGACTCGCATGCACACTTGTGGGAGGATTTTTAAGGTAGTATATGTGTCGCTAGGCTCACTTGGGTGTTATATTGCCTAGATCTGATTTGTCCCCTTAGTCACCTTTTACGATAAGCGCTAGTTGTTGGGGGGCGCTGCAGTGATATTCTTAACCCGTCCCTGCACGGGGAGGTATACGATTCTTTCTTACTGTTCCCAAAGAGAGAATGCTTCCCTTGGGCAAATATTCTAATAATAGAATCAAGATGAAGTGGTTGTAGAAGTAAAGATGGTAATTCTAACGTCTAGAAATAATCCTCGCTATGCTCGTAACAGCGTTGGATGACGCTCTGAGGTATCGTTCCTCTGGATTGATAACATTTTCTTTGTCCGATTAAGGCTCGACTTTATAAGCAACTCCTGAAACACTGGTACCTGTAATTTTCATTCTTATTTATGAGGTTTGTTAGGGTTGTGCCGCTTCGACTCGACTTGGTGGAACAAATTTGTTCATCAACACACAGATATTGCTTGAACGGGACTCCCGAAAAGTTTTTTTTTTTATTTTTCCAACAACAGGCTTTGTTTTGATGATTCAGTTGTTCTCGTTTCCAAAGGGGGTGGCAATAGTGTAGTGGTGACGTCGTCAATTGCCACGCTAATGGTTCGTGGTTCAAATCCTGATGTCAGCAAGCATTTATTTATTTCTCATAAAATATACAAAGTCAGTCCGATCAATTGCGAAGCTTGTGTGAACACTACTGCGAACCCATAATACTGGCAGTAGCTTGGTCATATGGCTGAAAAAATTGTTCGCTCTGTTGACGATGATTTGCCTATGACATCGGTTATCGGGAAAAAATATTATGAATCGGAAGCAAGGACAAAAAAATAACAAAAATCTCCTCAGTTATCCGGACGCCACCCCCGGAGTTTTTCCGAAGCATAAACAACTGAGCTTCAAGCCGCTACACAAAAAAATCTATTTCTCTCTCTATCCTTTCCAACGCCCGCACTGTGTAAACATGTTAAGGGTATTCATAACCCCTTGAGTGCGCGCAAATTATAAAAATAAAAATAAAAATAGCTCATAGGCAGATGAGCTATGAACATAAAGAAAATTATACTAATAAACTGACGAACGACTAAGGTTGATACGGTTAATGTGGTGTTAGAGTCTTTTTGTACAGATTACAAATTAGTTTAGTTCATGATCATTTCGATGAGATCGTTTGGAGAATTCTTTCAAAAACTTCTGATAGGAACAGTAAAGTGGAAATAGGTCTACAATGATATCGCTTATAGATTTTAGGAATAGGGAGAATCTTGGCAAGTTTGCATTTTGAACGATATGTACCTTTTGTTTAAATATAATAGTATTAAGAAAAAAACATAATGTGGGGTAAAAGAACTAACAGCTTGAGAACTTAATTTGATCTGAACAAAGTAACTAAAAAGACCACAAGGGGAATATTTATGTGAGAACGTCTTAAGGTAAGAGCTTTGAGACTGAAACCCAAGATAACGTACTGGCCGCATATCATAATTTTTAAGCCTATAGTCACCAAGCGTCCTTTGTATGATGGAAGACCCTTTAAGTTATTAAACAAGAATAGTTGAATCTATACTATCGTCTAGCTTGCGTGGGTATCACGGGTGATTAAAATGTGGCCAGTGGCAGCCATAGGAGCCAAACATCACCGCATCTTACACTACAAAAAAAACTATATGCTGAGCACCTCACATTCTGACCCTTGAACCTGGTGAGCGTATATAGCATCTGAGGACCCAAGAACACATTCAGAGCCAACCATCTTTCAAGCAGAACCAAATGCCTATCGGCGGAACCGTGGAAACAGGAGTCGAATGCAGAAGTGGTTTAAGTTATGGTTAAAATCTTACACTCTCATGTGCCTTCTTCAATGTTGTGCTGGAGCAGTTAGTGCGTATGTCAAGTTTAAACACGGAAAGCACTATCTTTCGCAAATTCATCCGTCTGCTGGGATACGCGGACGATATTGACGTCACCGAAAGATCCCGGCAAGCCATTGTAGAGGCATTTACGGCAATTGGAGAACAGGCAAAACGAATAGGTCCTGAAGTAAATGAGGACAAGACTAGGTACAGGGTGTCAATAAACAAACAGTTACCTACTCAAAACCTTGGACAGAACGTCACTCTGTATGACTATAAATTCGAGGTAGTTAAGGAGTTCACCTACCTCGGAGCAAACATAATCAAAACAAATGAAGCTTTGGTGGAGATCTGACGATGAATAACATTAGCATGTTACTTCGGTTTGACAAGACAATTGGATTCAAAACTCCTAACTCGACGAACCAAATTAATGTTCTATAGAACGTTCATCTTACCAGTCTTGCTTTATGACGCCGAGAGCTGGACGATAAGTAAGAAAGCAGAGCAAATATTGGGTCTTAACCTCTTAAGGATTTTCTGGCCCAATCGTATCTCTAACGAACACCTTTACGAGAGAACGGGGCAGGAACCAATAGGCACAACTATCCAACGGCGGAAGTGGCAGTGGGTTGGTTACACGTTCCGCAAGGGTGACAGCTCCATAGCGAACCATGCTATGCAATGGAACCCTCTAACTCAGCATGGCAGAAGACCTGGCGGTCCGAGGAGAGCATGGCGCAGAACAGTCGAGAAGGAGGCACGGGAGTTAGAGAAAAGTTGGGGAGAACTCAGACACATTGCCAGAAACCGTACACGATGGCGCGTAGGCGTAGTCGAGGCCCTAGGACCCACAAGGGGATACAGGACATAAGTAAGTAAATATTGGGTACCTTTAAACGAAAAATACTTCGTCAGAAATTAGGTACCATATGCGAGGAGACCGAATGGAGGAGAAGATTCAACCGCGAACTCTATGGATTGTACCAGGGTGTGGATGTAGTCCAAAAAGCCAAGACACGTCGACTACATTGGCTTGGCCTCATTAAGAGAATGAACAACAACACCTCAGCCAAGAAAATCCTGGAATCTCAGTGCCCAAGTTCGAGATGGCAAAAAAGGCCATGCTGTCGCGGAATCTGGATAGCTTGATCTTCACAACTGGAAGCAGTGTGCCCGGGACTGCAGAGGATGGAAGGCAGCCTTGTCTCAAGCAGAGACACTTCAGGAGTCGATAGGCCTTTAAGTAAGTAAGTAAAGTCCCACACTCCAGTTTTCTATGGTTTCCACCCTTCTTCCAAAAAAATAAAATGATAATAAATAAAAAATTAATTCTTTCAAGGTTTATGCATGAGATGTCTCGAAGAAGAAATTTGCACGTATATTTCTTTCAGTTAGAAGACTTTTAGATGCTACACGGCAAGGTCAGAACTTGTCTAGAACTGTCTCAATCTCCTCGAAGATGTTGACTCCACAAACAAGGTTGCTGGTGCTTGTATCCCCGGGCCTGAGGGCTTCTAGAAGTGACGCCTGTCGCTCACTTAATGGTTCTGCACTACTAAGCAGCGCCCGTTCTAAAATAAAACAAAAGAGAGTCAACGGCCTCTCTGAACACTGGGCAAACATTAGGAGCAAGTGAAGAAGATCATTAACCCCAAACAACTCGCACTCTGGTGATTTTGAGTAAAGGTCGTGAATCAAGACGATTAAGGTGGTTCAGAACCAGGTTTACCCTCGCGAAATAGTGCACGTACCCTTTTAACACTTGACTACGCAGCCTTCTAGTGCTACCTACTATTGGTCTAGTTGAATCGAACTGGTGCATAACACTTCCTACTCTATTCATCCATTGTTTGATTAAATCTTCTGTTGAAAAGGTGAAGTATAAGTTCGTGACTGCCAGCGAGAGAAGAGACCTTCATCACACCCAACCCCTTACCAAGATTATCTTAATTTGTTCTACAAGCCCATGGGTTTGCACGAAGTTGCACATGCAATTACTCTGACGCATACCCAACAAACACCATATCAATCTCCGACTTAAAAAGCCGCCTGCTACTCAAAGACATTTCTCATTATTTATCCAAACTCAAACTGGTTGTAAATTGCTCATATTAATTTTTTCGATCCATAAAAACACAATTAATAATTTCCGTTGCACCAGCATCTACTCACAATCAAATTTGAGGTCCGTTTACAATTAATAGATAATTGCAACAACGATTACGCACACATAATCGTATAACTTGCACTTTAAGCCACCCAACATCCTAGATACGGATTGACGCGGGGTGACTAAGCTCAACTCGCGTCTAAGAATTACATGTTGCACATGCGCAGTACAAACATACAGACTTCAAATCGTATGCAAGTTGGTGGTCAAACTTCGGCAAGTTGTGCCACCAGAAACGCCCAATTGTTGCAGTCAGGTTAATTTATTCCTCGCCACTGGCATCATATGGCACTGCGACCGTGTGGTTTGGCTATAAGCTGCACTACAGCCCTAGGTATACCGCACTCTATGCGCCGCTTGAAGGTTCCAATTGAATCTGAGGTGCGGTACGCTGCTCTCTAAGACCCCTATTACCCCATAGTATCCCCATGCAGTGTAGAAAAAAAAAGTAAAAGTCGCCTTAAACGATTTTCATATAAAAGCCTTTGCCAATGTCTGTAGTGTCATACTCCGTTTCAGACAGTTCTCAAGTGATCAACTTGCATCCAGTCTCCAGCTAACCAGGACAAATAAAAAAATAGAAAAAATGTTCAAAATCGTAAGTGTAACATAATTCATTGGATCCAGGTCGTGTGACCACTTCTGTGTTTCTTTTCAGATCATCATTGCCGTTGCTATGATCGCTTGTGTTGCAGCTGCACCAGGACTTGCATCTCTCGGACATGGACCGATCTTGGGAGGATATGGTTCTCCATTGGGTCTGTCTGCACCGATCTCATATGCCGCTCCAATCTCTTATGCTGCACCAATTACCAAAATTGCTGCTCCAGCATATGCCCCGTTGGGTGGACATCTTGGCCTAGGATTGGGTTCACCTATCATTAGTGCTCCAATCGGCAAATTAGGAGTTTCTTCATTGGGATTGAGTGGTCATGGATTGAGCGGCCCTGGCTTGGGATATGGATTGGGACTCGGCGCGCATGGATTGGGACTCGGTGCGCATGGTTTGGGTGCACCAATTTGGTAAACATTTTTGTTGTGTGCGTGAAGCCCTCATTGGTGGCTTTAGTGTTAGTGTGTGATTGGATATTAAACGATACCGCTAAACTGTATTAAAAATTTGAGTTTTCTTTTTCAAAAGACACATTGGCTATTGTCTTGCAGCACGTGTCACAGTACCCAGATCTTGAACTTGGGTGGCAGAAGCAGAAGATCGATGGTTTGAATCGGCACAAGATGGCATAGCCATCAATCTTCGCCAAAAAATCAAAAAACTTTCTAACAATGTGCAAGTGTCAGAGCAATTTAGGGAGCGTCTTGTTTGGTTTTGACTTAGATTATGCAAATCAATGGTGATGCGTGACAGTGATGCGGATAAGTTGCTTGGTATGGATGAGCGGACTTGGATTTTAAAGAAAAGATATAATTTTTCTTGCACTGTCCAATGGCTTCCAAGTAATTCGACTCTTTCTCAACCGCCATTTCTTCACTGAAACAATTTTTTCCATTTTTGTGTCATGGATTCCTTGAGAGCCTTGAACGGTTAACAAATTATATAAGCGTGACTTAGGGAACCAGTTGTGAGTGTACTGTAGTGGAAGCCTAATACCTAATGAGATTCAGTACAGCTGGTAGCGTAAGTCTTTTTTTTTTTTTTTTTTGAATAAACAGGTCTCAGCTTTAAATTTCTAAAAGTTTGCATACACTTCGATGGACCGGTGGTGATTAATGTCAATAACCCGCTTTTCTGGAAAGACTTGTCCAGTTTTATTGAATTTGAGAACTGCTTCTGCGTATGAAATATTTTGTTGGCAAACACTGGATAATGTCGTCACATGCAGAGTGATTTAGCACACCATAGATGTAGACTGATATGACCTTTAAATAACTGGCTCACCTGAGATTAGTCTTTTCATAAGTGAACCCAATTTGAAAATGTTGCAAAGAACAAGTATAATCAGTTTTTTGTCACTTAATTTCTTTATCGTGTTACCCTCCAACGAACCTTTGACTCTATATACTACTATCCGCCAAAAAATTGGTTCAATTAACTTCATATCATTATGAATTATTCAAAGGATGTCCCAAAATTCATACAAGAAGTAATTTTGATAGAAAACTCAGGTTTTTAATTCAAAATTGTAAATTCTTTTTTGATTCATAAAATATACTGTATAGGGTTATGTATGGAATAGCATATCGGGTAAATGGCCTCTACGGCTTTACTGGCGCATACGCACTCTTTTGCCGAGATTTTCCATGACGGTTTTGCATTAATGTGGCTGAATTTCGTTTTGATTTGCTCCTTTATGGCGTGGGTGGTCGTTGGCCTGTCGGTATAAATCCAATACTTCAAAAAGCTACAAAAAGAAAAGTCCAACGGCGTTAAATTGCATGATCTGGGCGGCCAATTCCGGTCATCAAAACAGGAAATTACAGGACCAGGAAATGACTCATGCAGTAATTGAATTGTTTCTCGGGCTGTATGGCATGGCGCACCGTCTTGTTGAAATCACATGTCGTCCACATCCATATCTTCGCAATTTAGGCACAAAAAACTGGATTATCATGTCCCAATAGCGAGCACCATTAACTGTTTTTGCCTGACCAGCCGGATTTTCAAAAAATAATGATTCGATGATGCCTCCAGCCCAAAATCCGCACCAAACATAAACAGTGGCACGTATATATTCATTTGTTTCCCAACAATCACTCTTTGGTGTTTTTTGAACCCCAAATTCGCCAATTTTGACGATTAACAAAGCCATCAAGATGAAAATGAGCCTCATCGTCGAGGATGATTTTCTGTGGTTAAATCAGCATGCACATGTTGTTGTTCCATAATCCATTCAACGAACTCTCTTCGCTGTGCGTGGTCAGTAGGCTTCAGTTCTCCAGTGTCAATTGCACTTTGTATGCATGAAGATGCGAATCTTCCGTGAAAATAAGCTGTGGAGAGCTTCTTGAAAAGTCAAATTTTTGACCACGGTGCCGAATTGATGTTCCTGGACTCTCAACAACACTCTCAGGAACTGCTTCGATTTTTTGTGTTGAATGACGGCCAGAGAGATTAAGAACACTAATATTGATTCAGTCTCCCTGAATTTTTTAATCAATTTCTTCACAGTTGATGAAGTTAAATCACTATTCCGACCATATTTTGTATGAAAATTGTAAACTGTAGCTGTTTGGCAGCGTTATTTTTAAAATATTGGTCAATAATGAAAACGTGTTGTTCTTTCGTGTAGCACTCCAATTTTTATAGGCATGAACCGTCAGCTATCACGCTATCTTTTTTTCGCACTTTACCGAACAAATGGCGCAAATGGCGCAAAATTCAAATCTTGTGTGAATTTTGGGACAACCTTTATTTCTAAACAATGAGAGGCTCCCTTGAGTCCATATTTACCCATTAAGCCCTCTGGATGTAGATTGGACGTGTTCTTTCTAGCACGTAATACCACAAATATTAGTTTAATTCTCATGGACAATCTGGTAGTACAACTTACATTTGTGGGATGTCATTGCTCAAAAGAAAAAAAAACGGCGAATTTCTGTGATGAGTCGAGTCCAGTTTTGATGAGGCCGTTTTCTTGAACCATTCCGCCTTCAATATGAATTGTGACTCACCTTCCAAATCGACTGTTCTGCTTAGGGTTTTGCACTTGTACAGGAAATGAGTTAGACCATTATCCGCTGTAGACAAGATGGCATTAATGACTGCGTGGTTATCTATATAAATCCCTATACTACGCCTACGCGTCATCGCGTATGCTTTCTGGCAATGCGCCTCAGCTCTCCCCAACTGCTGTGCCTCGTTTCGACTCTTCTGCGCCACATTCTCCTCGGACCGCCAGGCATTCTGCCATCTTGGTATAAAGGGTTCCATTGCTATGGAATTGTCACCTTTTCGGAACGTGTGACCAATGTCACATCCATCGTATGTTGGTTGTGCCGATTGGTTCCTGATCTATTCTCTGCCAGAACTGTTCGTTAGAGATACAGTTGGACTAGAAAATCCTTAAGATATTGCGCAGGCGCCTATTAACAAACGTTTGCAGCTTCCTGGTGATAGTAGTGGTCACTCTCCACGAGAAGCATCCATGTAACAGCACGGATTTAACATTGGAGTGGAACAGTCATAGCTTGGTGTTCAAACTGATTGCACTGGTTCGCCATATTTTGGACAAAATCCCGAATGCGGACTTTGCTTTGGCGATCCTGTTGGCTATATCCAGTTTGGTTCCACCATCGGTCGAGACAATATTCCCAAGATACTGGAAATCCTCTACTCTCTCTACCGGTTGTCCAGCAATGCATATTTGAGCCGATGAGTTTTAGTTTTTGCCATATTAATTTTCAGCTCGACGACGCCCGCGTCCCTCTCCACATCTGCTGTCATTTGGTGGAGGTCCATAATTCTGTGAGAGAGTAAGCATACATCGTCAGCTTAGTCAAGATGTTTCAGTTGGGATGTAAGAGTCCATGGAATTCCTTCGTTCCCGTCGACCAAGCTGCACGAGGCACATCGATAATCACCAAAAGGAATAATACTGGTGAAAGAACATAGCCTTGTCTTACCCCACTTTGGATCTCAAATTCATCAGACAACGTTCTTCTGTGTAGAAGGTGACTGACGAAGAAGAAATTGAATATGTTTGTCATCTGCTTTGTGATTGTCCTGTCCTATTCGTCAGAAAAGTGAGGACTCTTGATAGTTACTTCTTCTCAGAACTGGAGGGCTTAAGTAATGTTGAGCTGAAGACGTTCTAAGATTCATATCATGATCTAGGTGGTTTCAATACAGCGGATGTTAGTTTTATAGTGTTTTAACGTTAATGGGCAGAAATAACTTACTGGTTGTCTAAGTATGTGATGACTTATTGTCACAATTGGCATCCATATACTTAACCTAACATCTATTTACGAAGGGAAAGTCGAAAATGTTCACAAAATGTTGAGGTATCAGGATGTTTGTAACAGGAAAGAATATTTTGCTAAATCCCATTATTAATCAGATAATCCATTGTACCCTTAAAAAGATAGCCAAACGTGCGGCTCGAGGCTGTCCATAGCCCATATATTTATTCGCCATAAATTTAAAAACGACTTGTTAATTGTAACATGTTTTCAATACACGGAATTTATCATATCTCTGTCCAGTAACTTATAAATCATCGATCAAATGTATCTGTATCTTAATTGTAAACAGAATGTAAGCAAAATGAAACGATCAAACTAGTCTCTCAACTCACGTACGAGTGTTTGTATATTTTTTGGTATAAGAAAAAAGTAATGTCTAACAAAAAATGTATAAATGCTCATGTGTATATGTTGACTATATGAGTTAAATTTCTAATATATGTAAAAAAAATATCAGAAGGAATCAGTCTCCCTCTATTCAGCACTGGAAACTACGTCTTACCAGCCATGGCCGTATCCACCATGGCCATAACCTCCACCGTATCCGCCATATCCGTGTCCAAGACCATAGCCTCCATATCCGATTCCTGAGGCTACTTTTATAACTGGAGCAGCGACAGCCACTGGAGCGGCTACCTTAACAACAGGTGCCGCTACAGCTGCAATTCCAATACCATGCCCAATACCACCATGACCAAGACCATATCCCAGACCATGTCCGTATCCATAGCCGCCACCATATCCGTATCCATGAGAAATGGGAGCCGCGTAAATAGGTGCTGCAACCTTTGCTATAGCCGGTGCGGCGATATAGCTAGCCGAAATGCCATAGCCGTGACCTAATCCATATCCGCCACCATATCCACCACCATATCCATGGCCGATTCCACCATAGCCACCATATCCGCCATACCCACCCAGGAATCCTCCCAGACCAGAGTGGATGCACACTAGGAAAGTGAATGCTACGGCAATCTGAGAACAAAGTATTATCCTTAATCCAAATACGAGGTAGTCGCTGCGGTCCCATACTCACAAATCTGAACATTTTGATGGATGTGCTGCTGATGAAACTTCACGAGTGATGGACAACTGTTGAATGATATCGCTGAAGGCAAGCATCGAGCAATTTATACCCTAAAATCTGAAAACTAAATCATGTCGCGCTCCACTTAAGTGGACAAAACTAGGAATCAGATTGTATCTACGTATCAACTGCGTAAATCACTTCGACGCGTCCCATACGCGCACACGGAAAACATGTTGGTTGCGCGACATCACGCGTCGTCGTCACCATCATCGTCTAGCCTAATCAGCACCGGCTTTTACTTATTGCACTCATTTGGATCATTTTTACCAGCTACATTCGCATTAATCCAATTACTTAACCGAAATGCCACCTGTCCAGCCACCAAATGCAGTTCCCCGCATTGCCATTTGAGGTGCACCCAATTTCTTGCTCCTTGACGAGTTGCAGGTCTGCAAAGTCTGTTGTTGCGGCCATCTAATGTGGCTACAACCACATAACCTGTTGGGCGCGGTGCACGCGGAGTATGCCTTTTCGTGTTCGATTTGTTACGGCATCAGGAATTAGGTAATAATTCGAAGGAGGAGGTGATTCTGTTTGTTGGTGGAACCATTTGATTCCAGAGTGAATTCGATGTACGAGTGTGTATCTATTGCCGTAGTGCGAGGATGGATGGCGGTATGGGGTAAGTTTTATGGGAAAATCGTGAGCAGAGTGCTATTGTTTTTGGTGGTCGGTAAATATTCCAAGATAGATGGTTATTCCCTATATGATTGATATTTTGCGAGTATGGGCGGCTGGAGGTAGTTTCATTGAAGGAAATGCAACCCACTTTTGATGCTGGACACTGGATTTGGATTATAGGCAATATGTGGTGGGTTGAACTAATTTCCAAATTAGGTGAGGCATTTCCAAACTCAACGCGACTCAATATTTTGAAATATTGCAACATTGTTGCCTTTTGCAACATTTTTACTACTATAACTTCTGTTTTATTGAATAGTCAAACGCTTCACTAATGTGATAAGTTGTGTGCTTCTTTTGGGCAAGTCCGTTTATTAGCAGACTAATTGGATATTGTATCCTTTGGTGCGGAAACATGTTCACAATTCTAGAGCTATCCTTCGACGGTTTGTTCGGGATTTATACAATGCGAACCACGGATGATGATTACAGCGCTGGAATTTTTCGAATCTATTCCATAGGTCAATAGCCACAGAACACATCTTTTCGTAACATGATTTTAAACACTTCAGCCGAAGTGGTATCGTCAGAAATACGTATACTATATTGCTATGTATTCTATCGGATAAAACATAATTGAATACATAGAAGGACGTGAACCTATCCACCGGCAGCCACAGCCGTCGATTATCTGGAAATTGACTGAACTATGTAACCCAGTTAATGACCTCAACTATAAAAAGACACGATAAATCAAGAGATTTTACTCAAAAGTATTAGGCGAGCAGGCATTCTAAGAACTAACGCAACAGTTCTCGAATTGGAGGGAGCATTTTACTCAAACCGAGTTGTAGCCGATGGATTGTCTGAAGTCAACATACATTTTTGAATGACCCAATTATCCCTCATGGTCATGGAGGTCGCGGAGGTGGATGCTCAGGTGAACTTCCATGCTTCTCAATCCCCCGTCATAGGCTCCAACTCATCAGGGGAATCTCCAGTCGGGTCCAGGATTGATGTCGGGCCGTATCGAACCATCTAATCCTATGCCTACTAAGAGGTCGCTTACTTGTTGGCACATCATGTCATGCCTTGGCTGCCGGTTTGGGGACATGGGCACTAATAATCAAACCATCGAAGTATACATATATCATACTATACGGGGAAGTAGCTGCTTAACATTGAGTGGCTCGTGTACTCTTGTATTGCGCACTCGATCCCTGCGAGTAATTCCAGCAACACTACGAAATAATCTTACTTTAACAGTGTAATCGCAGTTTTAATCTTTCGGTCGCTAGCCAGATTTCATGACCATGGGAGAAAGTTCGAACATATATCGAGTTAAAGGCCGATCACTTAGCAGAGCATTGAGTTTGGCCTTTCTTATGACAGATCGACCAAACTCTGTCAAATTTGATCCAGCCTGATAAATCTTACAGAATAACGCAGGTTTAAATTTTGCGTCGATGGTGGTTAAGACCCCACTGAACTTGAAATTCTCCAACTGCTTCAATGGGTCTCCACTAACATACAGAGTCACTTCCGATTTGTTCACGTTTACATTCATTCTAT
Source organism: Brachypalpus laphriformis (assembly GCA_945910035.1). Lineage (NCBI taxonomy): Eukaryota > Metazoa > Arthropoda > Insecta > Diptera > Syrphidae > Brachypalpus > Brachypalpus laphriformis. The sequence goes on from OX246756.1 coordinate 47,448,340, forward strand.
CATCGTAATAGCTGACTACAAATCTTTGCAGTGCGTGCTTTGTTGTTAAAACTCAAAGATGACCAAATCACCAGTAAATAGTAAATCACTAGTCCTTCATTCCGCCAACTTATAGCATTCTCCACCGCAGTTGCGCTGTGACATCTGCTCTATATAAATAGGGAATATGGGGAGTGATAAAATGCAGACCTGCATGAGTACAACGCCCACAGTGAAGGCGTCAATTTAATGCCGTTTATCTGCACATAGCTTCTGCAGTTTGTGTATAAGGATCGAATGGCGCTTAACATGGTACTATCTATCCCATACTTCTGCAGAACACTCCATAGCCTACCTCTAGGAACTCGAACCAAAGTATAAAATAAATAACTATTTGGCGCAAACAGCCCATAAGGCTCTACTTTCTCGCAACCATTTGTACGGTGTGCGTTAAATGTTTGCGAGGACCTACAGTTTGATGCTGTAACTAAATGGTAATTTCTTCTAGAGAAGCTTTTTTATGATAACTATTGGTGTTTTCTGCGATTAGAGCTTTTAACCTTATGCCCTGAAGCATCAGGGTTATAATGTTTTACCGAATTTATCTCTACAAGACTTAAAGTTTTTGGCGACAGTATTGTTCGTGTTATTCGTAACATATGGCCACCATTCCTCGAAAAATTTACCCAAAAATAGACGGATAGAATTCGTTTTGTTAAAAACAGCCACCGCGGGCTTGAAAAAAACACCAGATTCTCTCAAAATAATTTCAATTACTTTGTGTTTGTTTCTAAAATTTGAAGTTCCTTACTGGGTATACATAAATTCTTCAAGTGCGTGATTGTTCGCGCATAGAGACGTTTCCTTACAAACTAATATTGTAGAGAAAAGATGACTGTCCTCCATTTTCTCTTTTATTTCCGAATTATTGCATGGATATTGAAAATAGACTTATCTTGTTGTTAATTATGTGAAGTTCATGAAAGAAAAATTTGGTTCCGAAAAAAAAAAAAAAATACTCAAACCATTGCAAATACTGCCAAAGTCCCAAACTGTTGGAAGTATGTATGGAAGTCGAGCTTATCTCTTCTTCTCTTATCTATAATAATTATTTTGATCACATTTTTCGATCCATAACTTTCAATGACAGAGGGTAAGTGGGAGGGGGATCCTAATGTACTTCAAAAGATCTTTTTATATGCATATATTCAAGAAAAAAAGAAAAATCCATATTTTATGGTCGTACTGGAGCCAAGCCCAAAATTAGGGCTGTTTGAAAAATGCCACTGGCTATGTCTACATGCCGGTATTCCAATATTCTACATGTTAAAAGTCCTGGATGGGGTCTGCAATGTTTAGTAGTAAGAAAGTGGTGACACACAGCCAGACAGATGGACAGACCGTCTTCCTAATATTCGAATTGCATCCAGGATGAAGAAGATGCGGAACATGTATTCTTTCACTGTCCCCGATTCGAACTCGAGAGACAAACGCTAAGAAATAAGCTTGGAGAAATTTTAACTCCCGAGAACATAGTCCATCTTATGATCCAATCGCAGGAGCTATGGAGTGCTGTGAATGATAACACAAAGCATATTACGAAACAACTAAGACACCCCGAACGAGAAAAGCGACAGACTGATTAATCACGATTGTGAGCAAGTAATGTTTCAAAGATCGCCGCATTGAAGGAGTGAATCCTGATGAACTTATAGTTTATAAGTTTACTTTCTCACAGAATCATGGTACTACTTAGTACTTAAGTTTCTTAACACCTTGTCTACCTATCTTCCTCTGCCGGAGGCGCTAGCTTTTGATTTTTAGCTTTAAGCAGTGCCGAATTAGTTGAGAGTCTATTTAGTGATAAATCTAATGCGTTCGGACTCGATGGGATAAATCCATCGTTCCTGAAAATCATTTTACCTGTCGTCTTGCCCCATATAAAACACATTCTCAACTCGGTGGTAATCTGAGGTATCCTTCCTGTCCAATGAAAATCAGCTAAATTTGTTCCTGTTCCTAAAACGCCGAAGGGTGACGAGTTCGAACCTGACGGATCAATATTGGGACCATTACTTTTCTCCTTAAACGTTAATAAACTTCCTACTCGCATTAGACATTGCTCAATACATATGTACGCCGATGATGTCCCTTGGGCTTAATTGACCATGCCAGTAGCTGCATTATTGAAGATCTAGAAGGTATCGCACAACGGTCGCGAAGTAACGATCTGTTTCTGAAGGTCGATAAACTAAAGTACATTGTAGTCTCAAGAATTTTTTTTTTGTCGCTCGACTGGAGCACTCACACATGTCCATTGTACTACCAGAGAGCAAAAACTGATTTTGACTTAAGACCTGTCATACTTCCCTTCCATAAATCTTAATAGTGCCCCTGGGATAGCCTGGGATAAGCACATCAACCAAGCAATAGGTAAAACCTATGGAGTACTTAGAACATTACGGGTCTTCTACTAATTCACTCCGATAAAAACGCACACCTTGCTTGCAAAGACATTGACGGTGCCTCTACTCACTTACGGGTGTAAAATGTTTTCAAACTTCAGCTATGCATCTAAAAGAAAACTCAACGTTGCTTTTAATAGCATTGTACGTTACGTCTTTGGATTGCGTAGATTCGATCAAGTCTCTGGCTATTCAAAGTTTTTGTACGGTATGACCTTTAACAAATTACTCCAGTTTCGTACACTGAATCGCTTTTCGGACATTATGCTTACCCACCAACTTACTACTTACTTAGGTGGCGCTACAGTTCGGGGTGGACCCGGTCGATGTCGCTGTACAGCTTTTATAGTTTGTTATTGAATCTTCTCCCCCAAAACCCGTCAATGGGACCGAATATCTTACGAAGAAATTTTCTCTTGAAGGATACCTTCATCCTCTTTTAATAAAGTCCATGTTTCAGCGCCGTAAAGAAGAACTGGCATGATCAGAGTCTTATGCAGAGTCTCCTTAGTTGTTCGAGATAGGGGTTTACTGTCGAATTGCCTTAGAAGCCTAAAAAATCAGCGAACGGCAAGAGTTATTCCTCGCTTGATTTCTGCGCTGATGTTGTTGTTCGAGTTTATAGCAGAGTCAAGGTAGACAAATTCCCTTACTACCTCGAAGTTATTGCTGCCCACTGGGACGTTCTGTCCAATTCGTCGGTGTTGATTGTCCCTTCTTGTTGACAGCATGTACTTGCTTTTGCCATCGTTTATCGCTAAACACGTTTTGGCCGCTTCTGCTTTAATGCTTGCAAACGCATCGGTGACAGTCCGCTGAGTTCCTCCAATTATGTCAATATCTTCGGCTATGCAAGTAGTTGTACGGACTTTTGGTACATTGAGCCTCTGGTGTTGGCTTGTGAGTTCCGCACAATCCGTTCAAGTACAATATTAAAGAAGTCACATGGCAGCGCGTTACCTTGTCTAAAACCTTTTTTGACACCAAAGGTCTCGGTGAGGTCATTACCGACCTTGATGGAGCAGCGATCATTCTCCTTCGTTATACTGCACAGACGAACAAGTTTGACAGGAATGTCAAAACTAGACATGGCTTTATAAAGCTCTTCTCTATAGATGCTGTCAAAGGTGGCCTTGGAAATTGCTATCCTCATTTCGTTTTGGTCAGGTGGGCGGAAATTTTGACTATCATCGTCTATGTTGAATGGTTCATTCTGCCTGATAGTGGGATGTTAGTTTTCGTCGCCGTTATACAGTCTGCAGAAGTAGTTTTTCCATATTCTCAGCACCGACTGTGTTTCTACGACGAGGTTTCCATTTTCATCTCTACAGGTTTCTGTACGGGTATTGCTTCTCTGACACGTTCTTTTTACCTTTCGGTAAAACTTCCGTACATTGTTCCTGGAGTATAAACTCTCAATATTCTCGATCGCACTCTTCTCGTGCTCTTTCTTCTTCTTTTGGAGATGCCGATGTTCTTCCCGTCTCTTTTGCTCGTAGAGCTCACGAGCAGCTCTCGTCTTCCTTTACAGCGCCGCTTTGTATGCCTCTGTTTTGCTGCATGCACTCGCCGGCATTCTTCGTCAAACCAGGGGTTTCGCGGTGGTAGGCGAGCGAGACCCAGCACATCAGTCGCAGGTTTTCAGATGGCATGTTGGCAGCGTTGCCAACACTTGATGCTGGCGGCATAGGGGTGATTGAGGGTTTTCGGGATACGCGTTCAGCGAAGAGTCTGGCAGTCTCTTGCGATTGTAGCTTTTCGACGTTAAATTTTCTCATAGTGATTCTTCTTTGTTGCTCAGTTTGGGATATCCGCATTTGTACCTTGGCTACAACGAGGTAATGATCCGAGTCTATGTTGGCCCTCGGAAGGTCCGGGCATCCAGAATACTGGAGGGATGCCTTGCGTCGATCGCAATATGATCAATTTGGTTGATCGTGACACGATCATTGGACCGCCATGTCTGCTTATGAATATCGAGATGAGGAAACCATGTGCTTGCTATGGTGACATTTCGCTCGACAGCGAAATCAATTAGCCTTAGTCCGTTATCAGACGTGGTGTCGTGGAAACTATGATTACCGACTGCCCTACCAAAGAAATCCTCCTTTCCTATTATGGCGTTAAAATCGCCCAAGCTCGTAGAAACAATCTTTGGTGGCAGGGTCCTTTTCTTCCGTGGGGGCAAGAACACATATTAGGCTTATGTTAGCGAATATACCATAGCCTTGATTCGGATGGTCATAATAGGCTTGCTCACGTGTCGGAAGCTTAAGACTTAGGAAGATTTCAACAACATCTCCCGTATATTCAGAAATATGTCCATAGTAGGAGGAGATTTCAATGCTAAGAACACATTTTGGGGATCAAGTTTAACAAGTGCTAGACTTCTATTAAATAAATCAACGCTACAGATATGAATAAAATCCCGGATGTTGTTGACTTTTTTATAACTAAGAATATCTCCTTAAACATTATCAAAGTAGAAGAAGGGGCAGACCATGGCTCATATCACTCGTCTGTACTAGTTACGCTTGGAATTAAGATTGTGGTGAAGGAAAATAACCCATGTCTAATAAACAAACTGATTGACTCGCTTTATTTCAGACAGTTGCTGGAAGAATGCCTGGAACTATCCTCAACAATAGACACAATTAAGCAATTAAATAGTGAAGTACAGACAGACTTTCACCTTATATACTGCAACACCTGAATCTGATAGTAAAGTAAAGGGAAGTGTATGTATATTCCGGAAAAGTATGTGGACTTAGGTATACCTGAAAAGAGAAAAGCTTGCAAACGCTGGGAACTTTCGAGAGCGCCAATTTATAAAACAGGACTTAATCATTTGCCTAATAAGCTTAGAAAAGGGATTAGAGAGTTGAAAAATTCGTCGGTAGAAAGATGCCTTACCAATCTGACAAACGATGCTAGTACAGAATACTCACTGCGGAAAGCTACAAAGAAAATGAAAAGACCAATGGCATATATTCCGCCAGTTAAGAACGGAAGTGGAAACTGGGCAAAAACAAACAAACAAAAAGCAGATTTATTTGCTGAATATCTTGAGAACGCCTTTTACCTATACGAAAATGAGGACGACTCCCAACAAACTGAAGAAATGTGCGAAGACGATAGATTAATAGCACCACTAAACTCTTAGGAAATAGTGAAAGAAATAAAAGAAAAGATCAACTCAAAAAAAAACTCCCGGATTTGATCTTATTACAGGAGAAATTCTGAAAAAAAAACTTACTAAAACAGGTATGAAAAAACTAACACAGATAATAAATGCAGCATTTATACTAAGTTATGTCCCACGAATGTGGAAAGTCGCCGAAGTAATTATGGTACCAAAGTACCATTTGAAGTTACTTTTTATCGTCCGATTTCCGTGCTGCCAATACTATCTAAGCTATTGGAAAAAATTCTTCTGAATCGTCTTCGTTCGATCATAGAAGAAAATACATTGATACCAAACCATCAATTTGGTTTTAGAAATAGGTATTCAACAATAGATCAAGCACACCGAACCATACACCACCTACTCAACAAACAAAAAGATCATGCCAAAAATAACTAAACCTAGAAGAAAAGTAAGCTAAACCCTAATTAGACATCGGACGAACGAAAGAGGATAGAAAAAAAGAAAGAAAACCATGTCCAAGAACTTATGCCTATACCCAAGAGAAAGTGTGGAAAAGAAATCGCGAACTAAACGTAACTAAACTAGACTAAACCTAAACTAACCTAAAACTTACAATAAACCCTAAAGCTATCCCTAAACTGGTGCCGTGACATAAGGCCAAATTTGAAAATTTTCGCTTTCGGAAGCGACATAAGACCAAATCTTAACATTTAGCCCTATGTCGCTTACACAAAGTGACATAAGGCCAAATTATTTTGAGACATAAGACCAAATGCTGGTTTAATTTTTTCAATGGCAAAAACTTGTTTTCGCGCAACTTCGTCGCTCTGCTAAGGGTGAGTGCTTATTATCTCCCAGGTACCTATGCATATCTTAGCATTTCCTAGTTTTACGCAAACGTCTTGTTTAAAAACTGCTAAATAAATGTTAACTAAGACCACCTTACCACTGGTGGGGGTGGTTATAATCAACAAATAAAAACACAGATTTCGCTTGGAGTTGTCGTATTCAATTTCACCTTTAAATTTTATTTCACCCCTTTTTATACAAAAATACCTAGTGTAAGTTATGCTGACACTTAAACAATATCTTCTCTTATAACATAAAATTCATGGGAACTGCTGCTAACTCAGCGTCGCTGACCAAAACTGTTATCAAATGATGAAAAGTTTCCTGCGGTGCAGTTAGGTGCATATGTATGCAATTGTACACGTCTAAAGCAAAACTAATAAAAAGTACATACACATTTTTTATTTTATTTATTGTTGCCTCCATATCTACCTACACATTTGGTTACACGCCGCGTATTGGTGCCATTAGCACCTGCATGTGAGGCCAAAAGCCATCTGGTGTATGAGTCGAAGAATGTCAAATAGTGTGAAATCCTTTTAACCACGCATCGGGCCACACAAGTACCGTTAAGATATGGGCGTCTGCACTTACCCTTAAAGTAGCAACGAACTTGCGTGATTGGCTAAACCCTGCTGAGAAAAGGGTGAATTCCTTTTAGCCCGCAAAGATTTTGTTTTTGAGAATTTGAGAAGGTAATAGTTTAAAAATTCGCGTTAAACTATTACCTTCTCAAATTCTCAAAAACAAAATCTTTGCGGGCTAAAAGGAATTCACCCTTTTCTCTGCAGGGTTTAGCCACTCACCCTCGAATTTTTAAACCTTGGCAAATTCTCGAAAACAAAATTTTCGCAGGGTTAAAAGAATTCCCCTTTTCTCGGTGAAATTCGCTTAAATTTGTAACCGATTACTTTCCCAATTCTCAAAAATATAACACTTTCGTGATTTGGATTCCAAACTTTCAGAAAGCGACATAAGGCCAAATGTTAAAATTTGGTCTTATGCCGCTTCTAAAAGCGGCCTTATAAATTTTAAAATTTGGCCTTATGTCACTTGGCCTTATATCACTTGGCCTTATGTCACGGCACTCCCTAAACTACCTTAAAATTACCCTAACTTACGCTAACACGCAACTTCTCTTTTTCACGGTCTCTCTGAGATACAGGTTCGTCAAGATCCCATGGTATGCCAGATGTTGATGGCAAAGATCGGCCAGCCCACCCTTAACGTCTTGCGACGCAAACCAAATGCTATCTTTCTGGCCGGATTTCTGTGAGAGATAGCCGCTCGATGTACCTTCCGATCACTGCCCTAAGTCTGCAGGTAAGTCTGTCGTCACGTAATGTCGTCAGCGTTAGTTGTCCCGTTATGTCACTGTTCGTCCATAGAAGGACGACGGGACCCGTCACCCACATATCACTAGCAAAAGGAAACTTTACACGCACATAGCCTTATGACCACTGAAGGTCTCTGAACTCAATATCACTAAACTTAATCTATTAATTATAATGTAACAAAAATCGCCGATCAAGCCGAAAACTGCCAAAGTTACGACGGATGGTGGAGACGAAAAGAACAGAATTTTTCCCGAGAGGGTTTTTTAATTTGTTTTATTTAATTAACGTTAAACAAATAAATAAAATCTAGTACAATTTTATCTAGAACTTCGCGTACCTAGTAGTCGCTGTCACTGCTGCCAACAGAGAACTCCTCCCTTGGATTCTGCCTACCTTCTTTTATACTTGGCTCCGCTTTCCAGACGAATTTCCAATATTCTACTTCGCCGCTGGAACTCTGTTGTCAAAAGTCTGGCAATTTCTAGTATTTTGTGGTGAAAGGCTCTCGAATTTTCGCGATGTTTCTTCGTTGTGATACCTTTCATGTGCCGATTTGTGCGCTCGCGTAACAATAAATTAGACTTAAACTAAAAAAAACTAACTTACTTTCTGTCCTTAAAATTGGCCGTACAAAAATGTATTGGCTCCTAGGAAGATACTCCTGTCTCTCAGTACGCAACAAGCTACTGCTTTATAAGCAAATATCAAAGCCAACAAACTTATAAAGTATTCAATGTCTTCAAAATAAAGATAACTTCATAGCATAATATTATCACACGAAACGAGCGATTAAACATACCTACGTAGGTACTCCAAAACAAAGGGTACCACAAAGGCAGTTCCTCAATATATATACCCTCAAGTGATAATAAAAAAATGGTCAATAATTTGACGACTCGGTGCGATAATTGAAAGGAGGACATAAATCATACCTTTCCGGGTGTTTTTAGTGTTTTAGCAATAAAGTGTCACACTATCACCAAGCTCGCATGTGATGTTTTTCGACGAATTTTACCCAGCTACACGCAAACATAAAGCAAATCAATACCACTGCTTGTCTTACCGGAACATCTTGGGTCAATAAATGAATTATTAGGCTATTTCCAGTAGATGTCCTTACAACTACTAATTGCTTTATAAGAAAACGGCAACGTACAAAAAAGGTATCGAAAAGGGCTTCCATATTTAGCATCTGACAATTGATTGAAGTGTAAATAACATACTCTTTTATCGCGTTGAAACATGTCGAACTATATGCCAACAAAGCAGCATTTGCGGGAACTTCTAATTCATAATTTTTTTTTAAAGATAAGTGCATACAAAACTCATCAAATACTCGTGGAATGTTATGGTGAACATCCTTTATCGCAAGTAACTTGCGAAAACTGGTTTAAACGGTTTAAAAATGGCGATTTTGATGTGCTGGACCAGTTGGGTGTGGTATATTATGAGCTACTAAAACCAAATGGAACTATCACTGGTAATCGTTATCGAGAACGATTAATTCAATTGAGCCGAGCATTGCATCAAAAACGATCAGAATATGCCAAAAGACATGACCGACTGATTTTCCAGCATGACAATGCTAGGCCACATGTTGCAATACCAGTCAAGGAAATGTTAGATGCACTTGGCTGGGAAGTCTTACCCCACCCGCCCCATCGGACTACCATTTGTTTCGAGCGATGCAGCCAGACCTTTCTGCACAGCGGTTCAGTTCATATGAAGATATAAAAAAAAAAAATAAAAAAATTGACCGATGACTGGATTGCTTTGAAAAAAGAAAATTTTTTCAGGGACGGAATTCCATCATTTGCCTGAAAGATGGTCAAAGGTTGTAGATTCGGATCGAGATTACTTTCAATAAAAAATAATGTGCCGTTAACTTGAAATGTGTTTTTTTTGAAGAAAAATCGCCATTTATAGACACAATAAAATATATTTTCATAACCAGTGGCTACGAGTACGCAGTTCCGCCTGCTCTAAAACGGAAACAGACTTTTTCGTTTAGAATATATGTAGCATAATTGCGTACTAATGTATAAGAGTATATTTATTATTCATAAGTACGTATGTACTTCAACTGACAACCAATAGACTCTACGTACTCAGTTAATATGAACTGTAAAGACACGAACCAATAAGTAAGTACATATATTGTATTTGTTAGTACATATTTGTATTTAGAGATTGACCAAGAAGAACATAACTTCGAGTTTCCATGCAAACACACTGATCAGTTGATTTTACCGTCATTTGCAGCCCAAATAGACCAGTAAATATACTTCATGAAAGTATGAAAAAGTAGCATCTGAATATCAAAATCTAGCAACGTTTCATATATGTATGTATGTATCTACACTTTTAATGTTATCCCTTCCACTTTTATTTCAAGCGCATATACAGATCGCCATTCTAAAATATTTTTAATCACGCTAGTTAGACACTAACAACAAGTTTACACGATTCTGAAAATCGATCTACATAAATTTCTATTATTATCTTTTAATGACCGGTTCCTCTCCGAGCTCAAAACATAATCAAACACTATCTCCATCTCCAACAACAAAAATTAATGTAAAAAAAGATGGAGTCAAGCTTTATTTAAATTTTCGAATCAAGTCAAACGTTTACTCTTGGGAGATGACTTGTAAAAAAAATTAATTTTGCATTCATTGACCGCTATTAACCGTCGAATCAACTCTAAAAGCCGTTTATAGTTATACGGCACCGTCACTCAAGATATGAATTTTTATCTATTTGAAGCGAAAGTGAAATTCTTAGAAAGTTTATTTAACTCTCGTGTTATTTTTTTTTTTTGCGGTTTTGCACTAGAGCAAAACTAAGCATACCTATAAAAGTAGCTGCACATGGCTAATATTTGATTGTTTTGCTGATTGAAACATGAAAGCTACGCCAGTAAAGGTAGCAGCTTAAGTATGCAATAACATCGCAAATTAATCATTAATTTTATTTGTTTATCCAAACAGTTTATGAACGCGTTCATCTTTTTGACGTTGCTGCTGTTGTACCCACATCTGTTTCACGCTCAACCGCTTAGAAGGAAGTCGTATCTGCAACTTTATACAGTCTCTGTGCCAATTGGTTATGGTGCATTGAGTGCTTACCATTCATTGCCTTCAGCGCTACCTCATGCACCTTATGCATTGAGAGGATTGAATCGTAACTATTTGGACACTAAAATTGGTTCTGTACGTACTTTGGAATTTGAAGATGATGAGGAAGGTAAGAGTGCCAGCACTAATGAGACGAGTCGTCCGAATTACAGTCTTGATCTTCAAACATTTATAAAATTATTTGGTCATGAGTTTGAGGACTACAATTACAATAAAAATGAAATAAACTATTAATTAAATTTGGCGGACGGATTTTAATGATACCTGGAAGACAAATAAAACGATTTTCTGCGATTTATGTATTTTGATTGAGTACTCATTATTATAGTTACATTAGATTTTCTCTTCAGGCCGGCATTATAATTTTTTGTGCCTGCTTCTTGACCTATCCTTGCGTTCAGATCACCAACTACAAGCACGTTTGGGCTACCGCACCACAACAGTATTTCATGCAGCATATCGAAATCTCTCTGCCAGTAGTTGTAATTCAAATATGCCGGAAGTACATATAAGGAATTTCTTGTTATCAAACCCTACATTTAAAACCGTCACCTCCTTCAAGGTAATGGGCGCGCAGTCGATGACTCCAAGATTCCTTTTAAACTCAAGGTCGCAACCACCACTGGCTCTACCCCTAACATGGCTTCTAGACGCTGGAATCCACCTGAATTCATATTTATTTTCACAGTCTTTAAAATTACTCTCTTATATAATACATGAGTTTCATAGAGAAAAATAAGTTTATATTAAACAGAAACTTATTACTTAAACCTGCTGCGCTATAAGATAATATTTTACATTTCATTAAATTGCAATTTTTGTTATTTAATATTCTACTATTAGTACTATTTTTAGGGCAGACGGCATTGCAATTAAATGTATTTTGTAGGTACCTATCCTTTTTGTTTCTGAATAACAAATGTTAAACCAAGGGTTGGTTTGCATAAAAAAAGATGGAGTAAAACATTTTTGGTTGGAACTTACATTGCAAATATAATGCGTTTAAGTTTTTTTCTAAAGTTAAATTACTTTATGAAGCTGGATGTTTAATACACTTAACTCACTTAACTAGCTCAAGGACTTCTAATACCAAAATGTTTTTGGAATAGAAGTTGGTTTTATAGAGGTTAATTCTTGTTTCAAGTCTAAATCTAAGAGGAATTTGAGTTTGTAAGCGTTTGGTGGAGCTTATGAAAGGTCTGAGCTTATCGCAGGATAAGAAATTCAATTCAGTCTTAAAGTGCATCTCACATATAAACTTTCCTTATACCATGGAGAAGTTCTTGTACCATAAGTGAAGTAACTAAAAACAAATGCCTTATAACAGGGAACAAAGGGGAGATGAACCCGTCTTCAAATACTGTTAAATGAAAGACTTCTGCTCAGGTTGACTTCAAAGGATAGAAGAGAAAGAACATTCGATTTATTCGTACATTATAGTTTGCTAGTGTATTAGTTACATTCATATATCGTAAACTATAGTTCAGTGTATTTAATGAGTGTATTCAAAGTAATGTAAGAAAAAGATAGAGTTTAATAATGTCTACTCAACACTCCCACTCATTATTAACTTAAAAATTCACTAAATAATCCATTATATATCTTTAACATTGATTGCTAATTTAAACTTTTCAAATTTATCTTTACTCAAAGGCTTCGTAAATATATCTGCTAATTGTTCATTAGTTGATACAAAAGATATTTCAAAAAGATTATCGTTATATTTATCTCTAATGAAATGTACTCGAACGTCAATATGTTTGGTTCGCGAGTGGAACTCAGGATTTTTGATTAGCTTAAGAGCTCCTTGGTTATCTATATGCAGAATTGGCCTCCCAAGTTCTTCAGAAAGCAGATCCTTTAATAGTACACTTAACCACATCATTTCTTTTACAGCTTCAGATGCAGCCACATATTCAGCTTCAGTTGACGAAAGTGCGGTACATCTTTGTCTTCGGGAACCCCAAGAAACTGCAGACTCTCCCAACAAGAAGACATATCCGCTAGTAGAGCGCCTAGTATCAATGTCGCCAGCATAATCGGAGTCACTATAACATAAGAGAGTTGAGTTACGGGATTTTTTATAAACAATACCTGTAGTTGAAGTGGCTTTCAAATAACGAAAAACCCTTTTAACCGTTTTGATATGATGTTGAGCCGGGTTATCCAAAAATCTGCTCAAAACTCCAATTATGTATGAAATATCTGGCCTTGTAGCTATCGCCAAATACATCAGACATCCAACAGCTTCACGAAATGGAAAACAACTTAGATCCGGCGAAGCTGATGTCAGAATCGTTGACTTGTCGACCGCTTCACATGGTGTAGATACTCCTTTAGAATCTGCCATATTAAACCGACGTAAAAGACGGTGTATGTACCCAGTCTGCTGAACATGTATCGATCCATCCAGATTATGTTTAATTTCCATTCCGAGATAGTACTTTGCCTCACTGACTGTGATCTGAAGATGTCGCTTTAAGTAATTTATAACATCTTTAATGTCGTTTACATCACTTCCTGCGACTAATCCGTCATCAATATAAAGTGCAACGAACACAATTCGATTGCACCTACGAAGAACGAACAAACACGGATCCGTTAAGCTTGGTTTAAACTAGTAGTCACTGAGCAGCTTTGAAATTGTAATGTTCCAATTCCGTGACGCTTGCTTGAGACCATATAAAGTTTTATTTAATTTACAAACCCGTCCTGAATTGTCATTGTATCCAACTGGTTGTGCCATATAGATGTCTTCACTCAAGCTTCCGTTCAAGAAGGCTGTTTTCACGTCAAATTGATTAAGAAACAATTGCTTTGATGCAGCAATTGCCAATATCGAACGTATGGATTTAAATTTGGCGACAGGACTGAATGTTTCATTAAAATCCACACCCTCTTGTTGACTATAACCCTTAATGACCAACCTAGCCTTGTAGCGCTCAATTTTGTTCTCTGGAGTCAATTTCAGCTTAAAAACCCACTTACACGCTATTACCTTTCTATTCTTTGGTCGATCTACTAAAATCCAAGTTTTGTTCAAACGATGCTGTTCCATTTCGTCATCCATAGCAGCTACCCACATCCTGACATCCTTCGATTCAATAGCTTCTTTATAAGTTGATGGTTCATCGATCAAAGTGAGATATGCACATCCTTTCTCCATAACTGAATACATACTCGTACCGACCACGTTTTTCTTGGCTCTACTCCGTAGCTTGGATGTGTACTCTTCGGTTTCTCTAGCTTCTCCTGACGACACTTCATCCGACACTGCTTTTACTGAAACTCCCACTGCTGATGGAGACTTTTCATCTTCCCCTCCCTCTGCTGAACTGAAGATCTTATCATTATTGCACATTTCATCCTCCATTTTGATGTTTCCATTGTAAACTGGGTCCAATGATTTTGGTTGTGGCTCATTATTCGGAACCCTTATGTCAAGCTTGCATGTGTATTTCTCCTTGAACATAACATCACGCGAAATATATATTTTGTCTGATTCCGGTACCCAAACACGATAACCTTTGCAGTTTTCAGGATATCCGACAAATATTCCAGAAATGGCCTTCTTATCCCACTTCTGTCTCTTTTCCTTAGGGATATGGATGAACACATCACTGCCAAATGTCCTCAGGTTATTCATTGTAGGCGTTTCCTTGTACCATAATTCATGAGGGCACTTATCCTTAACTGGACTCGGTCCAAAACGATTTATGATATATACAGCCATATTGACAGCTTCGGTCCAGAGTCTAAGAGGCATATCATTAGCATGAAGCATTGTTCTGGCTGTTTCTACGATGAATCGCATGTCTCTTTCAGCCCTACCATTTTGTTGGGGAGTATATGGCACTGAACACTGGTGTCGGATTCCACGCTTCATAAGAATGTCTTGTACAGTTTGGTTCTTGTACTCCAACCCATTATCTGTTCTTATAATTTTAATATCTCGGCTGAAAAGAGACTTAACTTCATTAAGGTATTTCTCAATAAGAAAAGGTACCTCGGTTTTTTCTTTAATAAAATAAACTGTCCTGAAGTTCGAGAAATCGTCTTTCAATAAAAGAAAATACCTGGATCCTCCAAGTTATTTGTTCTGCATGGGGCCACATAGATCACTGTGTATGATGACAGCTGGCTCTTCTGCTCTAGTCGAGCTTTTGGTAAACGGAGATCGAGACATCTTTCCTTTCGCACACGCATCGCAAGAAAAATTCGGCATATCAACAAATTCAATGCCACGTTGTTTTAGCACTTTCCTTACTTGACCAATGCACATATGTCCAAGACGATAGTGCCACACATCAAGAGATTCAGCCCTTGACACATAATTCGCAGTTACACTGTCAGCGTTTACTTTAAAAAGCATCTTGTACAATTTGCGACACCTTATGCCAATTGCCACCACTTCGTCACCTTTCAAAAATTCACATTTTTTTATTATCTGATGTCAATGAATAGTTCTTGTCTAATGCACTCCCGGAAGAAAACAGATTAACTTTAATGTCTGGTACGAAATATACATTAGTTAAGCGTTTCTCAATCCACCTTTGATAGTTGAAAGCAGTAATATGTATAACTCCTTTCCCTAGTGCCTTTATTTGTGTACCATTACCAATTGTTATTTGTACATGAGTATCGAATTCTTCATACCTACTGAACCATTCCCGACGAAAACACATGTGCTCACTGGCTCCCGAATCCAGTACCCAGTCATCAGCTGTTACTGTCTCACCCACACTGACTGCATCGCAAACAAAAGCATCAGCCGTATCACTTGTTGTACTCTCATGACGAGCATAGTTCAGCTGTTTGGAGTAACTTTTCTTTGGACAGTTTTTTTCCAATGACCAAACTGTTTGCATAAAAAACACTTGCCGTGACGTTTTTGGTTGTTTTGATTGCTGCTGTTAGTGGATTCTTTGCACCTTCTCTCTCTCTTCGAAAACAACGCGGTATCAGTATTCTTGTTTTGACCCTCACTTGCATACAATCGTGTTTCTTCCATGATAAGTCTGGAGCGTAAATTGTCGATGTTTTGCTGCTTTGCATCAGTAGACTCCCAAGCGCTAAAAAAATGTGTAAACCTATCTGGTAAAGTCATAAGCACCTTTGTTATCAGCATTGATTCTGATACTTTTTCACCGCCATCTCTGAGCTGCTGAGTTAGATTTTCTAACTTGCTAATATGCGTTGCAATATCATCATGTTCGTCTTTTTGGAAACTGTGAAATCGCTGCTGTAGTAAATTAATGCTAGCTTTCGATTTCTTGTCGTATACTGAGCACAGCTTCGACCACATTTGCTGTGACATAGAACAGTGCATTATATGCACAAGTACCCCTTGTCCGATGGTTGTAGCAATAATTTTTTGCGCCTTTCTATCCCTCATTTGCCAAGCTTTCAGTGCGAGGCGTGCTTGCGCCGCCGTTCCATCTGTGCTCTCTGGTTGGGGCTCATCTCCATTTACAACCTCGAGAAGATCTCCAGCATTTAAAAGAATACGTACTTGAAACTTCCATGTGCACCATTGCTCCGCACATTGTAGCTTGTCGATTTTGACCATTTCATTATCCATTTTTTCTTTTATTTATAAAAAAAGAAACCTGCACAAGAAAATTGTACCTACGACAGCTAATTCTTTTATAGGGCAAAACTTAAACAGGCAATCTTTACAATTAGCAAAAGTAATCTTATTAAATCTTCGCAATCCGTGTACTTTTCGCGAAACCGAAATTATAGCAATATTTCTCGCAATACTTTGAACTATCCGCGAATCAATTTAATAAAAAAAGATTATCTGCCTTCGTTTAATTTATAATTAAATTTCTAATTACTGGGCCCATACAAAATAGATGATGAATAGATGACAAAATAGATCTTTTAAATCGCAAGTTCAGCTAGCAGACCTAGCCCTTGTTTTATTCCGGTTATCCTTGACTTCTTTTCATTTCCTTTGCTTATACTATGATGCAATGCTTGCACTACAGGAGTGATATAGTAGATGTAAAACCTTTGGGAAAGTTCTGCGATGGGCGAATATGTAAAGGATAGAGATACGTAGCAGAACGGAAGTACTGTCGAATGTCATTTTCACGATAAGTTGCATTAATACGGTATAACACATATACAGTTAACAATTAACACAATAATTTGTTAAAAAAAGTTACTTACTGCTGTCAGTACAATCAATTGTTGATAATTACATTCATATGAGGTTCATTTTGTAGGCGCCGTGGCGTGGCGTGGGTTAGTGTGTAGGATCACTGCGCATGAGGTTTCAAGTTCAAATCGCCGAAAACACCGAAAAGTTTTTTCGTTTTTTCCCACCTCTCGCGAGCATCTGACAAACATACGGGAGTATTGTTGTCACGAAAAAGCTTTTCAAAACAAATTGCCCTTCGGATACGGCACTAAACTGTAGGTCCCTTCCTATGAGGTTCATTTTATATAACGTGAGGCCTTTACGTATTCAAGCCATATAAGTAGTTGTATATGCATGTTTTCGGGAAGATCGATGCCGTAGTACAAGGCATCCTCATATGCCTTAAATAAGCTCCTTGCCTCTGCAGCGTATAGCAGGAATGAAATGATTGTAGTCTTTTACAGGGTTACCTACGTGCATACTTACTTACTCAATTGCCTTCTTAGTAAACGATGTGGAAAATCGATTCTTCGCTTAATTTCGGAGCTGGAGTCATTGCTTGAGTTTATAGCCCGAGTAGACGAAATCTTATATCAAGTTAAAGTTGTAGCTGCCGTTTATAACATTATGTCAATGGGGTTTATCTTGTACAAACTTTCGATAGATTGTGCTTCTTATGTTGGCTTGTGAGTAGCGCACAATACTTTCAAGTATGACGTTGAAAAATGCATCGCTTTCTCTACACCATTTCTTGATATCGAAGATCTCGGTGAAATTATTACCAACCTAGATTGAGCAGCAAGAGCTCGCCATCGTCATTTTGCATGGGTGAATGAACTTAACAGGGAAAGCAAAACTAGACATGGCTCTGTATAGATAATCTCTATAGAGGCTGTCATAGACGCTCTTAAAATCGACGAAAAGGTGGTGGGTATCGATGTTAAACTCTAGAATATTCGTCTAGATCTCTCTTAGTGTAAAAATTAGGTATGGGGTGGATTTTTGTGGTCTAAGTCTAAGAAAAAAAATAAAAAATATCTTATACACGGTGCTCCAGAGACTGATGCTTCTGTGAATGGCAGAGTTTTTTTTTTAATATCGTACAAAGGATATATGGATTCCATTCATGGGGCAGACAATACAATACAATATTGTAAATCTATTTAATGTAAATAAAAGAATGAATGAATTGATTGTCATTGCCATTTGACAGTCTGCAGAAATCAACTTTCCATACCCTCAGTACGAACTGCAATTCTACTACTAAGTGGTATGGAAATAATGGAAATAATTTTTTTCCCGCTTAGGGTTGCCTCACTCTACCATACTTATATACTACTTAGATCCTTTAACCCCTCGGGGGGCATAGGGCGTCAACCACGCCTGCGCGCCATCTTATTCGGAGTTCTGCAACGCGTTTGAGCTGCCTCTAACTCATTCCTAAAGAGCTCGATTCCTCCTCAACTGTTCTGCGCCACGTTTGCCTAGGGCGCCCCGCTATTCTGCCTGCCTGGGTGAGCGGATTCCACTGCATGGCGTATTTCGCAAAGGAGTTGTCTTCGCGCCGTAGGGTGTAACCAATCCATTGCCACTTTCTTTTTCGTATACTCGTAGTAATGCTTATAGGTTCTTGGGCCGTTCTCAGATAAAGTTGTTCGATGGAGATGCGATTCGGTCAAAAAATCATCAAGATGACCTTAAACATTTGTTTACGAAGACTTGCAGCTTGCGTGTATTAATGGTGTCCACCTTCCAAGTACTGCACCTATAAAGCAGCACCGATTCTACGTTGGCGTGGAACAGTCGTAGCTTAGTTCTTACGCTGATAACATAACTTCTCCAGATTTTGGATAGCATTCCGAACGCAGCTTTAGCCTTCCCGATTCTGCTGCACACATCCAGTTCGGCGCCACAACGATTAGCCGAGACCACACTTCCTAAATAAAAAAAGTTATCAACTTTCTCGACTTCCTGTCCGGCAATGTTAAGTTGAGCGCGGGTATTAGAAGTGCTCAGGGCTTTTGTTTTGGCTGTGTTTAATTTTAGCCCCACTTTGTTTGCCTCAGCTTCTAGATTTTGGGCCATCAAATGAAGATCCATTATCCCATGTGAAAGTAGACAAGCATCATCAGCGTAATCTAGCTGTTTAAGGTAGGATGTCAAAGACCAACGAATTTCATAATTACCTTCCGTCAATGCTGTACGGAGTACATCGCTGATAACCAGCAAGAACAATAGTGGCGACAGTATGCACTCCTGAAGTACTCCACTTTGGACTTCAAAATCCTCCGACACCTTACCATTGTGCACGACGTGACATGATTCAAGCTGTCGAAAGCCTTCTCGATGTCTATAAACAGCAAATGTAGCGGAGACCTGTACTCAACGCATTGTTCGATTATGATCCGTAAGGTGTTTATGTGGTCGATGCAGGAGGATCCAGCGCGAAAGCCTGCTTGTTCGACGTCGAGAGTTGAATCTAAATGCTCTTTGATTCATTCCAGAATTATTGAAGCTATTATCTTGGCTACGGCTGGAAGAACGCAAATACCTCTCAAGTTTCCGCATTCTTTTTCGAAAGTTTAATGATCATCCGCCTTTTCCACTCCTGTGGAAAGCTCTCCGTATTAGAGGGTACAGTAGATCTTCCGATGTATTTAGTGCCGCTTGAAATAGTTCGGCAAGGATGCCATCAATACCCACCGCTTTGTTCGTCTTGAGGGACTTGATTGCTGTTATTATTTCGGTTTTACTGGGAGGTGCGGTGCGAATTCGGGAATTTGTTGCTTCGAACTGCTCATTCGAATTCAAGATCATACCGCTATCGTCTAAGTGATTTAGCACTGTAGCAAAATGTTCTCTCCATCTAGTGAGCTGGTCCTCATCCGAGATCAGAAGGTTACCATCTAGACTCTTCACTGGGTCTTGTTTGGAGCTCCGACCACCAATGAGCTCCTTAGTGATGTTGTAAACAGACCTACTGTCACACCTGCTCACTGCTTCTCCAGCCCTTGATGCCAGTGAGTTGATGTGTTGACGTTTGTCACGTCTCACACTACGCTGCACTTCTTTCTTCTTCGCATGGTATTGGGCTTCTAGCTCGGTTCTCTCTACTGCTGAGGCCGCTGCAATCCGAGCCTTGATTGCTGTACGCTCATCGATCCATCACCAGGTGTCTGTAGAAAGCCATGTGCGATGGTTTTTCTGCCTTTTACCGACATAGGTGCGTGCCCTAGCCGTAAAAGCCTTTTTCACAGCATTCCAGTGGTCATCCACGCAGTCCTGCATTGTGCTGCTGATTGCTTCTGCTTCTAAGGCAAGGTGGTCCCTGAACTGTTGGTGCACTTGGGGTGTTATATGGTGTTGATCAACAATAATTAAGAGAGTAAATTCTATCTGATGCCCTTAGACATTTATAGCAGTCAAATTAGTTTTTTTTAAAGCAAGACCACCAAAAGTAATCCCGGTGGGTGTTCTTGACCCTATCTAATAATCCTCCCTAGATCCACAGAATAAATATGCCGCATTCGAATATGGAAGCACCTCTCTTTATCGATGCAAAGACCTATGTATGTACATATGTTCCCAAAATGAATTTTAATCTGCTTCAAGATTTTCTCATGGACATGCGCGGCCAGGCAGCATTGCATCATCGATTGCCTTTAGATTTTTCTGGGATAGCATTCGTTATGTAAAGAACATTCCTCTTAAGATTTTCATCTTAACTTAGCATGTATATATCCGATACCGTAAACAACATTCATGAGCGATGTAATCGCCACCCTATGCTGCACAATCGCATTATACATACATGATCGATGAGCCGCCAACAAGTAGTCTGCCAGTAAATTCAGAAGCAATTCCCATTAATTTTACAGCCTATCGCCGTGAGCCTGTCAATTTCATTTCTCATGCTAATGGTGATGAGTAGAAAGATGAGTTCGAAGAAGAAAGGGATTCGTGGCCTGAATATATTTTAAGAAAGTAATTATCTTATGGCCATTATCCAAGCATATAAAAGGAGAGATGATGGATGCACCAAGTCGCACTTGACCGCAGTACATTATCTCAGAAACAACCAACTGAAGTTAGGGAATATGATTACGTCAATAGTGAGTTTGTTTGTCTCAAAATGTTTACATTTCACTAATTTCTATTCTTCCTAGACTTTGATTATCTTAACTCTGATTGGTGTCATACAGGCGAGCTTACTTCATCCTTCTGGAGGATATGACTACTCTCAAAGGACTTCAAGAACTGCGGGCTATGCAGTAAACTTACCTCTTTATCAGAGAATTGCAGGCATATTATCAACATTTAATGTCAACGGGGCACATCATGATAGTACGGGATGTATTTTGAACCATCCGCAAGATCCTGAGCAAGGAGAAGTTGTACAATCGGCTGCATATCCTCAAGCAACTCTCTACCATCCGAATTACCAGGCAGCACAATGGACACCAGCCGCATACAATCCGGCAGTTGCATACAATCAGGCAGTTCCATATAATCAGCCAGCTGCCTATAACGCCCCAGTAGCATATCCTCATACACTTGCAGTAAATAGGATTCGAGCTGTGCAAAGAGTTCCACTGAGTTATCCGATCCCAACTCAACCATTGGAAGGAGTGCCGTCAGTTAATTACGGATACCATTATCCGTCAGCTTATTCGCAGCCTTTGTATTAATAGCACATCCTTAAAGAGATCAAATCCTTTCATCTTTTATGTTATAATAAGTGTTATATGGTTGAGAAATATATTTCTGCAGACAAACACTACTTCCTTTCCTTTAGGTTATGACGTTCGCCTTCAGCACTTTCGCGTATTTGAGCCTAGCACGTGACTATCGATTCCGAACGACCAATTGATTGGTGATTTTTTGATTTACTCTGTGATTTGGTCACGTCTCTCTTCGGGTGGCTTGGGCAAATTGAATATTAAGTATAAGTGAATTGAGCAACAAACAGGAATCTTGCAGTTGGCAATGCATTAGCCAATATTGGATACAGTTGTGACTGTCGTGACAATCAAGGCATGAAACTTTTTCGAGGCGAGGAAAGATGCATGAATGCAGTCAGTAATGGCAGGAACTGATCGAATTGTATCTAAAATAACTCGAAAATCAGACATTGGGACGGTCTCGGAAATCTAAATAGGAAGCTATAGAAATGTCTTATATAAAAATCGTCGACTAGAACACCATAATTCAAGATAAAGAGGACTAATCGCTGAATTTTAGAAACTATATGTTTTGCTTGTAAAACTTTGTGGACAAATTGCCACAGGTAACAGGTTTTAAGAAGAATAAACGGAAAGTAGCATACGAAGTGACAGCAGCTCCAGCGACAATAAAATTTATTTTAAAAACATATTATGCCTGCATAAGTCAATCACCAACTCGCATATTGAATCAGACTCCTACGTCTGTTATAAGAAACACAAAACTTATAACGCGGATACCACATCCATAGGTACTTGTAACAAAGCGGGGTGATATACGTATGGATAAATAGTACAGCAGCAGTCTAAGCATGTGTCTCTCAACAGGTTGGCGATCAAAAGCAGTGGTTTATCTTAATTACTTACTTAAGTGACGCTATAGTGCGAGGTGAACCTGGTCCTCACCCAACCGATCGATGATTTTCAACTGTCAAAAGCGACAAGAATGTAAGCCGCTTAGAAAAAAAATATTTTCGTTATTTAATTTGTATAGAAAATACGACGAGCCAAACTATAAGCTAACGCATTTAAATGCCAATCGAGAATATCGTGTATATAAGTAGGTACCTAAGCAAAATATTTCAGTTTCGGAACAATACGAGTAGTATTATACATCTAGCTTTCGAAAGTTTACTATGTAGAGACCCAAGGAAACTCTGGAGATTAAGGAGACTCTAATTTTCCCCTATCCATAAAAAGGGCTCCACGAGTGATCCGAGAAATTATCGTGGGATTTAATTCCTGGCACTTAAAGAGCTGTTGCGCCAAATATTTATTTATTTTTTTTTTCATTCGTAAATGCGACTTACAAGATTTTCACTTCGGTTTTGTAAAGAAGTCTTACGGAATGGATTCACGTAAATAAGCTGTTAAAAGAATCTTTTATCTCGAAAAATAAAAAAACTGTACGTATTCTACGTCGACTTTAAAGCAGCATTTGATACAATTGACCGAAGAGCTTTAATTTATAAGCTGTTTGGCATGGGGTTGTCGCGGAAGTTCGGAAGAGTCATCCAGAACATTTATGAAGATACGCAGAAACGGATTGCTAGAGAATGCTTCGGGCTCTCTACACAGATCGATCTATAGCAGGCTAAATCATAATTTGCAAACTAACAACAATTACTTTCGAGATGAGCTGAGTATTCACGAAATATCCATGATTGTGAGACTGCGAGGAGAACTTCTTCCCTTAAACTACGTACCTCATCGGAACGACCTCCCAATTTTATGTGGTATACCATATGTAACGTTGCTGAGAGAGAAGATATAATTCATTTCATGGGCAGGTGTCCTACCCTAAGAAGACAAATCTTTGGAGCTGATTTTTTGGCAGACGATCGGGTGTTTTAACTAATTGATGAGCTGCATATCCACAAGCTTTATCCATACCGTAAAACAGCAATAGCATATAGGGACCGAATACTAAACGAAAATTTCTAATAAAGCTAAATGTAAAAAATAAAAAATTAAATATAATTTGGGTATGTCTCTGTTGTAAAGTAAATATGTATGTAAGTTTACTATCATAAAGGCACAATAGGTATATTAATTGTTAACAGTGTTGTCAATCTGGCAGACGGCATAGGCCATGTCTTTGATTTTTGTAAACTTTAAATATATGAAGAAAACTGAAGTATAAATAAAATCTATGTAATCTAATCTAATCACTCTGGAGATTTCAGAGGATGATAAAATGAAAACAAAATAGCCGCCCAAAGAAGGAAGAATGCTCAGGAGATTCGTTCGCCAAAGTTTATTAGCAATGCTCATGGCCAGCTTCTTGTGGATGACGACAAAATTCAGCAGAGGTGGCGGCAGTATTGTGAAGAGCTTTTGAATGAACAGTTTCCCCGGCTATACTTTCCAAGAGCCAACCCTAACTGTGAAGAAATACCCGACATTACAGTCGAAGAAGTTAGTGAGGCGGTCAAATACTCCAAAAAACGAAAAGCGGTTGGGCCAGACGAGATACCCTCTGAGTTCTGGAAAAAGATGGGAGACATCGGGTTCAGATAGCTCAGAATTGTCATCTCCAAATTTGTGAGAGGTGACCCAATGCCGAATCAATGGAGGGAAAGTTACCTTCTCCCTGTATACAAAGGGAAGGGTGATACGCGAAACTGTGATAACTACCGTTCGATCAAGCTGATGTCACACACCATGAAGATCGTTGAGCGGGTATTAGGTGGCCGACTGCGAAGAATAATACGGCTATTTTAATGGAAAAACATCGTGATTCCTTAAGGGATTTGCATATTGTATTGGTTGACTTTGAAAAGGCATTCGACAGACAACCACGAGATCTGATATGGGTGGCGCTAAGACATCGAGGGGTTCCAGAAACCTATGTACAGATGATTATGGACATGTACGAAGGAGCAAAGACAAAAGTAAGATGCCCCGCTGGAGTAACCGAAGAGTTCCCAATCAAAGTCGGGGTACACCAGGGAGGCGTTTTAAGTCCTTTGCTCTTTATTACAGTCCTTGATTATCTGCTTGAAGGTAAAGTGATGGACCCCAAGGTACATCAGTTATTCTTTGCTGACGATGGAGCCATCATAAGTGAGGATCCTACATCCCTGCAACGAGCACTTGATGTGTGGGTGGACGTTTTGGAGGGAAATGGGTATCGCATTAGTTCAAAAAAGACAGAGTACTTGTGCTGCCCGTTCTCTGATCCACTCAGGCCTATTCCAGACATTTATTTGAATGGAACAGTGCTTCCCAAGTGCGAAAAGTTCAAATATCTGGGATCTATGATCAATAGCAAAGCAACTTGTGATGACGACATCAATCATCGTGTAAGCGTAGGGTGGATGAAGTGGCGAGAAAATTCCGCTATCTTCTGTGACAGAAAAATGCCCCCTAAGTTGAAAGGAAGGCTCTACACCGCAGTTGTACGTCCAGCGCTCACATACGGCTCACAATGTTGGACGATGTACAAAAAGTATGAGAGTATATTAACGGCAGCTGAGATGAAGATGCTTCGCATGACAGCAGGAGTGACAAAGCTTGATCGAATAAGAAGTTCGAAGATCCGTGGAAGCTTTCACATCAAGGAAACCATCGTACAAAAAATAGAGCGTGACCGGCTCAGTTGGTATTGCCACGTTCAAAGAAGAGATCATTTGAACCCTGTTAAAAAGGCAATATCAATGCACATTCCAAGGACATCGCGATGTAGGAAAGGCAGGCCTATAAACGCCTGGATCAGACAAATGCGACGATATCGGCATTTCATTGGCCTCAGTAACCGAGTGATCCAAAATCGGCAGGCCTGCCGATATTTTCTGAGGTCAAATAGGCGAACCCCAATGCGGATCAGTAGAAATGCGGTGAAGTGGGAGGGTTGTGATCCCTTGTTTTCGGATCATAGCCTCGCTGATAAAAGGAAGAAGAAGAAGAAGAAGAAGAAGATAAAATGAAAACAAATTTAAAATTGGATTGAACATCACTGCAACTTAACTAAAAGACGACTTTAGAAATATGTCCAATCCGATAGACCCCAACCACCCTTTAATTTTTCAATATACAGTACCGGATACAAAAGTGGACAAAACTATCTCAGAAGATGAAGTTAAAATTTGGCTACATCACAGCTTGTTATGCGCATGCATACCAGAATTGTTTGATCAGCTAAGTTATAGTGATATGTCTAACGGAAGCACGTTTGCAACGTTGCAAATGTGTTTACATAGTCTCAATTCAGGCATCTTCAATGCACGCGCACAATATTTTGTGCTTACTATGCTTTTGAACGAACAAACAAAGAAACAAAGTATGGAGTCATATTCCATACATGCTCCGAGCAAATGTGCTGATCTGCAGTTCTGTTGACTGCGCGTGGGCTTCTCCCTCATAGAAATCGATAACTAAGTCGAGTTGTCAACGAACCTCCAACCCGAGCTCACGCAAGTTTTAATCGTTAAATAAAAACCCCACATTTTAAGATAATGAAAAGATTCTCTTTTATTTAAACAAAAATGTTCTCCCTTAAGAAAGGCGCGCATAATAGGCTAAGATCGCAAGGCTCCTGGAGTGGATGGAATACCAATAAAATTTTACAAATACGCTAATGATGAACCCTTCTTACAAGAGAGTTTAACATGATCTTTGCAATTGGAGTTATTCCAGTCAGCTTTAAGCAGTCGGTAATATTTCCTATTCACAAGGAAGAAGACAAACAGATAACTACAGCGGTATTAAGTTAAGTTTTAAATGACTTTTATTTCATTTTAAAAAAGAAGTTAACAGAAACAAGAAAAGTTATAAGTCTTTTGGTTTGGCTGATGGCCGTCTACCAGATTGACGATTAACATAATACTTAATAAATATATTGACTTGAATATGAAATTTAAAAGTTCTCCTGAATAACGCGTTGCCTATAGCGAAGGGCATTCAGTGCATAATTGTATAATGAATCCCATCCTTGCCATCCATTCAGAATGCAGATTGCCTCATCTTCACCTAGGATAGTTGATCCAAAGAAACGTAAACGTAATTCCTTTAAAATTGGACAAATAGCAAGAAAGTGAAACACATCTTCTCGTACATTCAAATTGCACATATTGCACAAAACTGGAAGATCTGGGCGGTGTGGTATAAAATTTAGGTATACTAGCTCTCCTCTCAATTTAAATATAGTACTTATTTTATCCGTTGAATTAGAGTTTAGAAAATATGTACTGTCTTGGAGATGATATGTTAATTTGCTATAGAGCAACCTATGCTGAGATGATTGGGCTTCATTAGCATACCTCTCGTACAAATTGTTCCTGTTTTTTTCAAGCAGAGTGTTAAATTGACATCTTATTAACGCAGGCAGCACATCTGGTGAAATACTTAGGCTTACACCACACTCGGATGCAATATTCTGCCACTCACCCACGAAGTTAGCTCTTGTTGTTAAAATATGTGTAAGAACAATTTTCGGCAACCTCTTTTCGTCCATCGACATTACTTTGATTATATAGTTAAAGTGTAATTTCAAAGTTTCCAAAAACATAGGTGGCATCGGAGTTTCTAGATATAACATGTAATTTGGCGTAGTACATGGCAATCGAAAGATTCGCTTCAGGAAATATCGGAAAAATGTTGCCACTGCTGGGAAAGAGCGGTATCCCCACACCTGGGCCCCATATAATAGTATTAATGCCACAGTTGCGCGAAACAGTTTTTGTTTTGAGCTATGGGTTACATAATTATTCATAATGCAGCGTCCCCAGATCGAAGAAATTGCTCGCTTAGCATCTGAACTCCTAGATATTTGTATTTGCGCACATTTTCAACAACCTCACCACAATATGTCCATTTTTCGATTTTGGAATATCTGCCGCCTCCATCTCTAAATGCCATAGTTTTCGATTTCTCCAGGTTAACGAAGAGATTCCAGCATTTATAATATTCGCTTAGCCTATTCATCATTAGCTGAATACCATTTACCGCATCAGCAAGGAAGACAATATCATCCGCGTACAACATTCCAGGATGTAATACATACAGCGGTATTACATGTCTAAATTCCTCATTAAACATATTGTTGAGTGTCCTCTCCAAACGATACCAAGAATGGACAAAACAAAAATGCCTGTTAAGTGACCTTCAGGCCGGGTTTTGACTCTCTCAACAGAAACGCTATGTTATTCAAACTTTACAACTGTGGTTTTTCCAGGAAATTCGGCAGGCTTATAGAGAAAGTCTATGAGGGAGCAATGTCAGCTGTATGGAATGGGAAACAGCTTTCCGAGATGGTAAAATGTGTAAAGTAGGGATGCAATCGAAGATATAACAAAGATCTTACCTGGGGGTGTTTCAATCGGTGGAATTCTCGTCTATGCCAAAGATTTGGATTTGCTGCCCGATTCACTAGACAGCTTGTAAACAATGATAAATAGCCTGCAGAAATATTGTGAAGAATGAAGCTCAGCAGTAATCTATCGGAATCGAAGGTTATGACGTTCAGAAGAGGAGGATATTATGCAAGAGCGAAAGATGGACTTTTAATATAAAGGGTTTTCCAATAGGGACGGAAAGATTTTGACAGTTCATGGTGGCCATGTTGTTTTATCTGTTTTTAGTTTTCAGACACTAAAGACAAATCACCATGGCCAGAGGAAAACGACCATAGAAACGCCGTGTGCTCGCTGACTGGGTTCCAGAGCAGTTGGAAGCGGACCCCGATTTCAGCAAAAAAAAATATCTTCTGCGACGAGGGCCATTTTTTGGGTACATTAACAAACAAAATTGACGGATTTGGAACGTTGCCAATCCACACGAGGTCCACCAAGTGCCAATGTATCCGCAGAAAATCGCTGTTTGGTGTGAATTGTGGTCCGGCGGCATCATCGGTCCGTACTTCTTCGAAAATGACTATGGCATTGGCATCACCATCAACGCGGAGAGCACTACGAATCGATGCTAATCAATTTCTTTTGGCCCAAATTGGATGATATGGATGTCGTTCCATTGCGGTTACAACAGGACGGCGTTCCATGCCACACATCTGATGCCACAATGGACATTCTGCACGAGCGATTTGAGGGTATGGTTATCTTACGCAGAGGCGACGTGAACTGACCACCGAGATCGTGTAGTTTGGCCCCGTTAGACTTTTCTTGTGGGGTTTTCTTAAGTTGCAGTTCTATGTCAATAAACCGAAAACGACATGTGCCCTCAAAGTCAACATAACCCGTGCCATCGCTCTAATTCCGCCAGATCTATGGGCCAGAGTCATCGAAAATTGGACCTCTTAGATGCGCGCCACCCGGTGAAGCTGCGGCCATTTGAACGATGTCATATTCCACACATAATGTTATTGATAGGCTTTTCAAATAAAAGAAAAAAAATCGTTGATATCTCACATACAACTTGTTTTATTCAATTTTAACATCTATCCGTCCCTATTGGAAAACCCTTTACATACAAGAAGTGGAATGGCATTTATATCTCCAACTTCTTCTTCTTCTTAATTTTATCAGCGAGGTTATGATCCGAAAATAAGGGATCATAACTCTCCCACTTCACCGCATTTCTACGGATCCGCCTATTTGACCTCAGAAAATATCGGCAGGCCTGCCGATTTTGGATCACTCGGTTACTGAGGCCAATGAAATGCCGATGTCGTCGCATTTGTCTGATCCAGGCGTTTATAGGTCTGCCTTTCCTACATCGCGATGTCTTTGGAACGTGCATTGATATTGCCTTTTTAACAGGGTTCAAATGATCTCTTCTTTGAACGTGGCAATACTAGCTGAGCCGGTCGCGCTCTATTTTTGTACGATGGTTTCCTTGATGTGAAAGCTTCCACGGATCTTCGAACTTCTTATTCGATCAAGCTTTGTCACTCCTTCTGTCATGCGAAGCATCTTCATCTTAGCTGCTGTCAATTTACTCTCATACGTTTTGTACATCGTCCAATATTGTGAACCGTACGTGAGCGCTGGTCGTACAACTAGGGTGTAGAGCCTTCCTTTCAACTTAGCGGGCATTTTTCTCTCACAGAAGATAGCGGCATTTTCTCGCCACTTCATCCACCCTACGCTTAGGCGATGATTGATGTCGTCATCACAAGTTGCTTTGCTATTGATCATAGATCCCAGATATTTGAACTTTTCGCACTTGGGAAGCACTGTTCCATTCAAATAAATGTCTGGAATAGGCCTGAGTGGTTCAGAGAACGGGCAGCACAAGTACTCTGTCTTTTTTGAACTAATGCGAAACCCTATTACCTATAGAACGTCCACCCACACATCAAGTGCTCGTTGCAGGGATGTAGGCTCCTCACTTATGATGGCTCCATCGTCAGCAAAGAATAACTGATGTACCTTGGGGTCCATCACTTTACCTTCAAGCAGATAATCAAGGACTGTAATAAAGAGCAAACGACTTAAGACGCTTCCCTGGTGCACCCCGACTTTGACTGGGAACTCTTCGGTTACTCCAGCGGGGCATCTTACTCTTGTCTTTGCTCCCTCGCACATGTCCATGATCATCTGTACATAGGTTTCTGGAACCCCTCGATGACTTAGCGCCACCCATATCAGATCTCGCGGTTATCTGTTGAATGCCTTTTCAAAGTCAAACAATACAATATGCAAATCCCTTAAGGAATCACGATGTTTTTCCGATATGATCCTTATACTTTGGATTGCATCTGTGGTTGATTTACCCGAGACAAACCCCCACTGATTATCAGATAGCCGTATTATTTTTCGCAGTCGGCCACCTAATACCCGCTCAACGATCTTCATGGTGTGTGACATCAGCTTGATCGAACGGTAGTTATCACAGTTTGGCGTATCACCCTTCCCTTTGTATACAGGGAGAAGGTAACTTTCCCTCCATTGATTCGGCAGTGGGTCACCTCTCACAAATTTTGAGATGAGAATTCTGAGCCATCTGAACCCGATGTCTCCCATCTTTTTCCAGAACTCAGAGGGTATCTCGTCTGGCCCAACCGCTTTCCGTTTTTTTGGAGTATTTGACCACCTCACTAACTTCTTCGACTGTAATGTCGGGTATTTCTTCACAGTTAGGGTTGGCTCTTGGAAAGTATAGCCGGGGAAATTGTTCATTTAAAAGTTCTTCACAATACTGCCGCCACCTCTACAGAATTTTGTTGTCATCCACAAGAAGCTGGCCATGAGCATTGTTAATGAACCTTGGCGAACGAATCTCTTAAGCATTCCTCCTTCTTTGGGTGGCTATTTTGAAGATGATTGCGCTCTTGTTCATATTGTGTCTTCACAGCTCCTGGATAGCCTGGTTTGCATCAGCAACCGGGGAAGATATTTTCTCCAGCTCCCGATACAGGCCTAGGCGCACTTCTTCTTCACTTTTTTCTTGCAACATCTGTATTCCATTTGGAGGCGAGCTTTTTCGTCCCTTTTATTAGAGGGGAACTTTGACCAAGCTTTATATGCCGCTTTCTTCTCATTTATCACTTTCTTAGCTTCATCACTCCACCACCATGTTTCTTTGGCGTGTTGATGGTGGCCTTTTGAAGCTCCTAGCAATGATTTGGCCTTCTTTAAGCAAGTTCGCTGTAGGGAATCCCACATATTTTGTGCTCTGCACTCGTCATCCTAAGCTCCGTTAATGGTGTGAGATAGGTAATTTGGCATTACGAAAACAAAAGCCTCGCCTTTTTCTTTGTCCAGATTATACCACTTGATTTTCTCAGAGACCCTTGTTTGTTTGCTTTTCTTCGGTGTTTTCATAAAAATTTCTGTTAGCAGGAGACGGTGCTGCCGAGCGATTGCCTCTCCCAGGATCACTTTGCAATCTTTTACTCGAGGCTACATGAAACTGGCTACCAAATGGTAGTCAATCTGAGTTTCATCTCCACCACTGCTGTAAGTGATCAGGTGTGGGCTTTGTTTGATGAACATGGTATTTAACACGATAAGACCGTGTGATTTGCACATGCTTAGGATGTCTTCACCAGGACGGTTCCTAGTGCTATATCCTACTCCTCCATGGCAGTCTTCATAGTCTTCGTTTGACTTCCCGACATGTCCATTCAAATCTCCTCCAACAAACAGAAACTCTTCCTTTGGGATGTTCTTAAGGAGATTGTGGAAATCTAGCCAAAATGCATCTTTATCTCTCTGATTCCACCCATTTTGAGGAGCATATGCGCTGACAATATTCCACACCTCTCCTTGTATTACTAGTTTGAGAGACATCAAACGGTCGCTGGACTTCGAAATGCTCAAGACGTTACCAAGTAGCTCTGCCGCAAGGTTGATACCGATTCCATTCTCAGCCTTTTCCGTTCCGTAGTAGAACATCTTGTAATCTTTTGTCCTAACGTCCAAGAAACACGCCCGATTTCCGGTGTTTTTCCATTTCGTCTCTTGGACACACAAGATATCCACCCGCCTTCTATTCATCATCTCTTCCAGCTCGTAACTTCGACCGGTCATGCTTCCAACGTTCCAACTCGCGACCCTCAAATTTCTTCCAAACTGTTTCATTATTTTGCTAGCCCCCGGAATCCGTATAGCTCTGACCCGAACATTTCTGCTCGGTCCCGGATCAGTACCATGCACCGCAGTGGTAATGCCTGGCGGGGTAGTGCCTCTTCTTTAAGCAAGTATTGCCATAATGATACAGTTTTGCAATATTACCATATTGCGATGGTGTTTGTTGTTTGACACGTGCATGCTCCTGTTTTAGTATTGTTTGATCTTTCTTTCTATGCCACCGGTGATCTCCAGTCGTGTCAACCCACGGTCTCGCATGCACACTTGTGGGCGGGTTTTTAAGGTAGTATATGTGTTGCTAGGCTCACTTGGGTGTTATATTGCCTAGATCTGATTTGTTCCCTTAGTCGCCTTTTACGACAAGCGCTAGTTGTTGGGGGGCGCTGCAGTGATATTCTTAACCCGTCCCTGCATGGGGATCCATTTATATCTCCAACAACATGAACTTAGAGCATCATTTTAAGGAGAAACAACAGCAGCTGGAAAGATTGCTTGGATGGCAATCTTATTCCTGAAGGTATTATAAAATTGCAGATTTTTTGAGCTGTTGCTCGTCCATAATGCTGTACGGTACGCAAATATTATAGGATGTACTATACGGTTGAAAAGCGTACGTAAAAGCGATAAGGAGGACACTTCCCCTATCATTATTTGGTAAAAATGATTAACGAAATTGTTGATGTGAATTATATGCTGAATGGCAAACATGCCTTTTCCTCATCACTACGAATAATATTTGCTAAACCGTGTAGGCGGAAGCATCCTATTAACAATTCGATTGAGATAGATGCTCAGGTTCTAGTAGTCGCTGTAAAATGTTTGCTAACACATATTTATTTTCATCTATTTTTATAATAAAGAATTAGTATCAACAACTCAGCCGTAAGCCAAATGAAATATTTTTTTAAAATTGTACAAAGAAAAGCAAAAATGTTGTGCAGAGGCAGGAGACGAGTTGGTGATGGTTATGGTTTTAACCCCCAAAGCTCTACCAACTGATGTTGGAGAATTGGCTTAAGATGAAATCATCCAGTGATAGCTTAGTTAGTAGAGCGCTGAAGCCATAACTATTACCTCATAGCGACGTTAGCATGTTGGATATATACTGTAATGATTAAACCTGTGATCACATATTCTTAGGTTGCATAGCTAACCCTTAAGTTAGTCAGTTGTTTGACTAGGTCGATGTCACGATGTCACTGTATAGCTCGTATAGTTAGTTATTGAAACTTCTCCTCCGAAACCCAAATGGGACGGAATATCTACGAAGAATTTTTCTCTCGAAGCGACCAAGGATGTCTTCATCGGTTTTCAAAAAAGTCCATGCAGCACCATAAAGCAGGACTGCGACGATCTCGGTCTTATACAAAGTTTCCTTAGTTGTTCGAGATAGGGCTCTACTATTCAATTGCCTTATTTGCAGAAAAAACCAGCGACTGGCAAGAATTATTCTTCGCTTGATTTCTGTGCTGATGTCGTTTTTAAAGTTTATAGCAGAGCCAAGTCAGACAAAGTCTCTTACTACCTCGAAGTTAGAGCTGTCCACTGTGACGTTCTGTCCAATTCGTCGGTGTTGGCTTTACCTTCTTGTTGACAGCATATACTTAGTTTTGCGCTCATTTACCGCTAAATCCATCTTCGCTGCTTCTGCTTCAATGCTTGCAAACGCATCGGTTACAGCCCGCTGAGTTCTTCCAACAATACCAATATCGTCGGCGTATGCAAACATATGTACGGACTTTTGATAGATTGTGCTTCTGGTGTTGGTTTGTGAGTTCCGCGCAATCCGTTGTACAATATTAAAGAAGTCACGTGATAGCGTGTCATCTTGTCTTAAATCTTTTCTGACATCAAAGGACTCGGTGAGGTCATTACCGACCTTGATGGAGCAGCGAGCGTTCTCCATTGTCATCCTGCACAGATGGACAGGATTGGCAGGGATTTCAAAACTAGACATGGCATAGATCTATAGATGCTGTTATAGGCGGCCTTGAAATCGCTAAAGAGATTATGAGTATCGATTTGGACTTCTTGGATTTCATCCAGGATCTGTCGAAGTGTGAAGATTTGATCAATGGTGGACTTTCCTGGTCTGCAGTTGAGGTGGTCTTCTTTCTTGTGGATCGGGCAAACGATGCTTAGATTCCATTCATCAGGCAACGATTCGTCTGACCAAGTCTTAGAGATGAGTTGGTGTATGTTCTCTATGGCAACTGCCATCTAAAGTTCGGCCGATAAGCCGTCACGTCCAGCAGCCTTGTTGGATTTTAGTTTGGATATTGCTATCCTCACTTTGCTTTGGACGGTGGATGTTGGTCTTCGTTGCCGTTATATAGTCTGCAGAAGTAGTTGTTCTATATTCTCAACACCGACTGTGATTCTACCACCAGGTTTTCATTTTCATCTCTACAGGTTTCTGTACGGTTACGAAGCGTAGGAAAATATCTCCATTATGCACATTTTCATACGTCCAAAGTACTACAAAAATAACAGCGTTTTAAGAAGGTAAAAAAGACTGCTAATACTTAATTTGAGTAAGTATTCAAATTACCAAATTTCTGTAGAATGAAATTTCTTAAAGATATGTAAGTGGACTATTCTGTAGCAATAGTATTAGCGGTGGATCAAGAAATACTCGCCATCCTCAGGTACATACCTTGCAGTGACTTAGCAGATATGTGGGCTCGTGATCAATAAGTTTCAAAAATGTGTCTATCTACATGTGCACATATGTTTATATTATATTTAATAAGATAAGTGATTATGGTTTGCTAATTGGCGCGGTTGCATAAGCGGATATTACCGTTTTACTGTTAAGCCTTTAAGACGGATTGGTTTAAGTTTTTAGCAAGCTAGGCTGCATTCACTTTGATAAAGCCAATGGATTAAAATACCATGACCACAGATCAACATTATTTCAATTCTTGGACAACTGATTCCCACAATTTATTAATTGAAATAAATAATAGTAAGCCACAGCTGCTGTTCACTTCTGACTACATGGTCTATGCCGCCGTCAAAATGTGTGACAATTTAATTGAAATAAATTAATTTACGCACCGATTAAGTACCACTGTACTGATGAAGTCATAAAAGTCGCACGAAAACAAATTGCAAACCTCGCATTCCAAAACGCAACTCAAGGCTTCTGTATACCGCCATCACTAGCTGCCATGACAAGAAACCTCTTTAATTACCATCATAAAACTTTATTCCCGTGTAATTAGCCAAACACATCAGCGATCGGGTAATTTGATTAACATCGCATCTGGTCATCAGAAGTTCACTTCTACTCTCGAACAACGACAGCGAATTTAGCGCAGCGAGCAAGATCAAGAAATAATGACATAACTGCGCCGATCGCTCCACGACCTTAGGTTCAACAACTTTTACTCGATGCTTGTCCATGCAGTTCGTGTCCACGATGTGATAGCCCAATTCTACAGCACCAGCTTTGGGCGGCAGGAAATGATTAGATAGTGTGTAGCCCAGTCCAGTGAGTCATAGACTGATGGTGGTGTGTGGCTACTCTAACGGGCAGACAGGTTTCCGCGTGTGGTGCACCACCGCACTGCTTTGTGCCAAAAACGTGACCATTACGCATGGCGGGAAGGTCTTCAGTGCCACAAGTTAAACACTACACCGCGCATAATAAATCGGATTTTGTGAGTACCTTTCGATACCTTCAAAGAGCTCATGCTTTGTGGATTAACGTGACGTTCGGGGTAACTTGTTTTTTTGTTACTTTTGGGCTATTATTCGAAAGTACACGTACTTTTTGTATAAAAGCCAAAAGTCAATTTGTTGATGGCACACTCTTCCACAAGCTTCCATCAAGTTCACCATAAAGAAACAACCAAATATGTTTAAATACGTAAGTGGGTTGAATCCTCCTAGACGTCATCCAATTTGACTTAATTTCTCTTTCAGAACGCTGTCATTTTCGCTGTCCTGGTATGCATCCAGTCCACTTTCGGAGGACTTCTTCATGGCGAGCAATACTCTGCTATTGCAGCTCCAGCTGAATATACCTATGCCGCATCAGCTCCTTATGCTAAGTTGGCCACGTACTCAACTCCATTGACTGCATCGTATGCTGCTGCTCCATTGGCTGTTTCCTATGCTGGCAAATATGCTGCTCATTCGGGATACGCTACCACCTACGCAGCTGCACCTTTGGCCGCTACCTATGCCGCTGCTCCAATTACCAAATACACCACAGCTATTGCTTCAGCTCCATTGGCTCATTCTGCATACACTGCTGCCCCAATTCAAAGTTATGCAAGCTACTCTTCTCCTCTGATCGGACATAGCTCATATGCTGCTGCTCCAATTGCCAGTTATGGTGCTTCCATTGGAGGTTATGGTGCTTCTCTTGGAAGTTATGGTGCTTCTCTCGGAAGCTACGCTGCTCCTTTGACCGCTCATGCATCATACGCTACTGCTCCAATTGCAAGCTATTCCGCCCCATTGGCTGGACATGCTTCATATGGTTCCATTGGCCATGGTGCTCCATTGTCAGCTTGGTAAGAAGTTTTCCAAAAATGTTCAACTGTGATTACTATCCTAAACTTGACTAAAATAAAACAACAATTTGATAAGAAATCATTTTTTTTAATTTATTTGTTTACTATTGGTTTGGTTAGCTTTCAGAATCCTATGATAGCTTGGACAGATTTTCTTTACTCAGTGTATAAATGCCTAGACCTAGATGGCTGCATTTAATTCATTATTATTATAAAGAGAAAAAGTTTGGTTATTTCTCTGGAACTCTTCTACTTAAAAACTACGTAACTGATTGCGATAAAACTTTTACTGTCATTTCAGGCGTTGTTTTCGAAGCAATAGCTACTCAATGATTCCTGGAAATAAATAAATAAATAAATATTTGGCGCAACAGCTCTTTAAGTGCCAGGGCTTAGCTTTTTGCAACCACTCATGTTGCGCGCATTCTATTTTTCACACGAATTGAAGGGACCTACAGTTTAGTGCCGTATCCGAAGGGCAATTTGTTTTGAAAAGCTTCCTTGATACAACAATACTCTCGGATGTTTGTCAGACATTCGCGAGAGATGGGACCGTGAAAAAACTTTTTGGTGTTTTCTAGGATTCGAACTTGAAACCTCACGCACAGTGAACCGACGCACTAACCACTTACGCCACGGCGCCCACCATTTCTGGAAACCAGTCTTGAAATAATTTCCAAGGGTATCATTTGACGGCGCTTATACGCGCTGAAAAATTAACTTCTACGCCCCTACAAATGACACTTTCCCATTCGAAATAAAGCCAAGACTTATTTTAGTTAACAGTTTGGAGGAAATTGAGATAAGAGCTCAAGCAATAAACCCGAATTGACCGAGGTGGATGGTTGCCACATTGCAACCATCAACATTTAACAAATACTTCATCAAGACGCGACTATTTTCAGCTGACCCTGACCATTTTTGCTTAGAATCTAACATCTTGGTAGAAAACGTACGTAATATCGATATGTTCAAACATACGTAGGACCCTTGCGTGAGATTCGAAGGCAAAAAAAAAAAACCTACTGGGTTAAAATATATTTTTTTACTTCAAAAGCTAAGTTTTATTTCCACCACGCATTGGGAAGGTTACGTATATTTACTACATACGTTAGAAAGTGGCATTAAAATCCGTTTTTAGCCATTGGTGCGTTTTCGCACCCTAACTTTTGCGCCACTAAGCTGCTACAAAGTAATTATTGTGGTAAACGTTATTTTGTTCACATGCCTTTTGAACATCTTCTGCAAGGAGTCTATCAGGCGATTCCGTTAAATTTAAAAAATATATATGACATTTTACCACTTTTCCTGTCAAACGTTTTGAGTGTCAAAAGCAGTTGCAGCAAAGTGAGGCAGTATTGTTTTTTTAAAGAATAATAAAAAGAATAGTAGTATAGTTTCAGAAGCTTATTTATAAAAGAAAACATTTATCTAAATGTAAGTAAACTGAGAATTGCAGTAATATGCATATTTTGGAAGAAATATTTGATGATGCGTTTTCGCACCATTGGCTAATAGCAATATAAAATACTTTGGCAGGGCAAACAAAATTTGCAAAGCCATGGAGGAAATCCTAGCCTTAGTAGAAGGCTTAGATGATGGCGAAGTTCCAGATGTTATAATCTTACCACCAGATGAAACAGGAGGGCTAAGCGACAATGAAGATCACGAAGATTACGCAATGGTGAATGAAAACGCTTGTGACGAATTACCTAAGGAAATTGCTGGAACCATTGAGCTTATGCTTGGCGGCGAAGGCGAAGAAAGTGACTTTTCTGATGACGACGATGTTCCATTATCCCACATCCCACAACAATGTCATGAAAGATATCCGCCTTCATGGAGAGACTATGAAATAGAGTATAGCAGATATCCGGAAAATGCAGAGTCCGAGAAAAAAGCTCACTTTTATTTAAAAAAATAGTATTCACTTGGAAATTACTTTTTGCTGTTCAAAATGATACCATCGTATTTCTGTTGGAACCACTTCATGGCGTCTTCCTTGGTCAGGCGATGTGGGAAGCCAACTGTGCCAGATTTGCGCTTCCTCTGGGCCACATTGTAACCTGGCCTGCCCAACACAACGTAAAAGTCCAAGCTGTAGACACCGATCGACGGGTCGTACTTGATACCCAAATCGATGTGTTCTTGGATACCGAAACCAAAGTTACCGGTAGACGAGAAGTTATCACGCCTTAACTCGTATTCACGCTCTTTGAGGCCACGTTCCAAGATCTCCTCGGCTTTAGCGCCACGCACTGTACAATAGACAGCGATTTTCTCATTACGCCTGATGCCAAACGAACGCACGGTGTAACGAGCCTTGGAGAACACTGGTTGTTGACCAGTCAACTGTTCCAATACCTTAGCGGCACGAGTTAGCCTATCACCAGATTCACCCACGGAAATGTTTAAGCAGAGCTTTCTAATGTGCAGATCCCGCATTGGGTTCTTTGTGGGATCC
Source organism: Brachypalpus laphriformis (assembly GCA_945910035.1). Lineage (NCBI taxonomy): Eukaryota > Metazoa > Arthropoda > Insecta > Diptera > Syrphidae > Brachypalpus > Brachypalpus laphriformis. The sequence continues at coordinate 47,487,604 of OX246756.1, forward strand.
CTCTTAACCTTTTTAGGGGCGGACGAAATAGCGATGTTCGGAGGAAAGGAAGAATTACTAGCAGATAAAAGTCCATCTGACATCTTTTTTGAATTTTTTGATTTAAGTGTGCTGGAATTGATTGTGAACCAAGCAAATTTACATGGCAGTCAAAAGAACTCAAATTTTCGTCTGAATGTACAACTGCTCAAAAGATTTATTGATATACTAATATTTTCTGCCCATCATGGGGTGAAAGTTTGTATTGGACTAAGGCACCTGACTATAACTTTCCGATTATACGGGATGCAATGCCCCGGACCACGTATCGAAAAATTAAACAGCTCCTGCATTTAGCAGACAACAATAAAATTGATTCTAACGTTTTCTTAAGTTTTTTAAAGTGAGAGAGTATCTAAACAAAATATCTGCTAACTGTATGAAATTTGGGGTTTTTTCATATGCTTTGTCCATCGATGAATCAATGTGGCCATACTTTGGACGACATGGATGTAAAATGTTTATACGTGCGAAGCCAATAAGATTTGGATATAAAATATTGAGTTTATGTTCAAGTGATGGCTTCGCGTACAAGTTTTTCCCATACGGTGGTAGGGATGTGAAAACTTATAACAAGGAAATGGGTCTCGGACAGAATGTGATTTTTGAGTTGGTCAAGGTGTTAGAAAATCCCAAACAGCACACTATCTATTTCGATAATTTCTTTAAAAAAAATAAATATTTGGCGCAACAGCTCTTTAATGTGCCAGGGCCTAGCTTCTCGCAACCACTCATGTTGTGTGCGTTATATTTTTCACACGAATGGAAGGGACCTACAGTTTAACGCCGAATCCGAACGGCGATTTGAGAAGCTTTTTCGTGACAACAATACTCTCGGATGTTTGTCAGACGCTCGCGAGAGGTGGGACCGTGAAAAAACTTTTTGGTGTTTTCTAGGATTCGAACTTGGAACCTAATGCGTAGTGATCCGACGCACTAACCACTTACGCCACGGCGCCCACCGATAATAATTTCTTTACAACTTATAAATTACTAACAGAAATGCGGAAAAAAGGCCTACATGTAACAGGAACAATGCGCGAAAATAGGATGGAAAAATGTCCAATTGAATCAAATAAAGATTTCAAAAAACGTTCCCGTGGTACTCTTGCTTATAAATTCGACAAGAATAATGAAGTCCTAGGTGTCAAATGGAACGATAATGCTGCTGTCTCACTACTTTAAAATTTTGAAAATGTCGCCCCTCTCCATTAAGTAAAACGATTTTCGCGAAAAGAAAGGAAACAAGTCGCCATACCATGTCCACAACTAATCAAAAATTATAACAAATACATAGGAGGTGTGGATTTGTTGGATCGATTCATGTCTCAATATCGTATTCACATAAAAGGCAAGTAATAGTGGTGGCCCCTTTTCAGTAACTGCATTGACTTAGTAATATCCAATTCATGGCTTTTACATAGAAAAGTGAATGATTTGCATAGCAATCTATTGGATACCCGCCGTGAAATTGCAATTTCGCTGTTGACGCAACCGTTGGAGACTATGGAACCAACATGCCATACTGGTCCAGCACCATCACATTTATTGATTCTTGTAGCCCGTACTGCACAACCTCACAACATCGAAAAAATTGGTTGCAACGTCGGAAGACGATGCCGGCAATGCAAGAGTCACACCTATTTCAAATGCAACACATGCTTAATAAACGGTGTTGTTGTACCACTGCATTTGAAATGTTCTGCAGAGTACCACATTATTTATTTATATATTTATATTTCTTATTTTTTTCTATATATGTATGTACTTATTGAAACGGTGCCTACCGAAAACTTTTTACTTTAAATTAAAAAATTGCTTAAATTTCCAAAACAAAAAAGTTTTGTTTGCATACATATTTATATCGTTTTCAGCCAATGGTGCGTTTTCGCACCAGTCCATAACACACAAATTACAAGATTTGTAAAAAATTGTTTTATCAAAATATGATATCTGAATCAAAATAGTATGTATTTGTGAAAGTCAAGACCAAGGATACAGGCTCTCTGGTACTGGCCAAAAACGGGTTAAAAAAACAATAAAAAAAATATTTTTAACCACTCCGATCTTCGAAAATCATTTCTCTTAATTAATCTCTCCCGAAGGTGTGTAAAAGTTTGCCTTGCTAGATTCTCCAGGAAGTCTAGAAGAAACGAGAACATACAATGTAGAACGCGTAGTCGTTACACAGTTCTTCGTCTTCTTCTTTTTTCGATGAGGTTATGACCTGAATTCATATCTACTACTTCACTGCATTTCTACTGATCTGCCTGTGGGGTTCACCTTTTCGTTGGAAAATTGAGTTGACGAAATATTTTGTTAAATTGACTGTTAAAAACTCGGGTAAATTCATAAAAGCATCACTGCAGCCATATCGTCAAACGGTCAAAAACATAAATTATTGGCATCACTTTTAACGACAACTATTCATTATTCCAAAAACGAATAAACTGATGCGCAAAAATTAAGCAAACAAGCATCAAGAAAAATCGTCATGCGTTAATGATGCCAGCGCCGGCTGATATAAAATGGGGCAGGAAAATGAAAAGTAAACAATTGAAAAATAGTATTTTATAAATTTCATTCATTTTTCAATTTACAGGGAGTACTTTAGCACCATCACGGAGCTGAGGATGAAGAGTACAGAGCACAAAATATGTGGGATTCCCTACAGCGAACTTGCTTAAAGAAGTCCAAATCACTGCTAGGGGCTACGAAAGGCCACCACCAACACGCAAAAGAAACATGGTGGTGGAGTGATGAAGCTAAGAAGGTGATAAATGAGAAGAAAGCGGCTATCAAAGCCCAAAGAAGGAGGAATGCTCAGGAGATTCGTTCGCCAAAGTTCATTAATAATGCTCATGGTCAGCTTCTTGTGGATGACGACAAAATTCTGCAGAGGTGGCGGCAGTATTGTGAAGAACTTTTAAATGAACAGTTTCCCCGGCTATACTTTCCAAGAGCAAACCCTTACTGTGAAGAAATACTCGACATTACAGTCGAAGAAATTAGTGATGCGGTTAAATACTCCAAAAAACGAAAAGCGATTGGGCCAGACGAGATGCCATCTGAGTTCTGGAAAAAGATGGGAGACATCGGGTTCATATGGCTCAGAATTCTCATCTCCAAATTTATGAGTGGTGATCCAATGCCGAATCAATGGAGGGAAAGTTACCTTCTCCTTGTATACAAAGGGAAGTGTGATACGCGAAACTGTGATAGCTACCGTTCGATCAAGCTGATGTCACATGCCATGAAGGTTGTAGAGCGGGTATTAGGTGCCAGACTGCGAAAAATAAAACAGCTATCTGATGATCAGTGCAGATTTGTCTCGGGCAAATCAAAAACAGATGCAATCCAAAGTATAGGGATCACAATAAAAAAAAATCGTGATTCCTTAGAGGGTTTACTTTAAAAAGGCATTCGACAGACAACCACGAGATCTAATATGGGTGGCGCTAAGACATGGAGGGTTTCCAAAATTCTATGTACGGATGATCAGTTTTATGTCAGCATTTCTGAAAAATTCATTTTTTTTTGTTGCGCCTGGAGGTGCAGGAATCTTCAAAAGATACCAATGGTCCGTACCATTGGTTATGCCCGATTCATATATCTGACAATGCCATCAGTGCTAGTCAGTAGATATATGCCTACGGGCTAAATCTCACCCCTCAGAGAGGCACTATGAGAACCGGCTGCGCATACTCATAGTAGTAAGAAATTTGTCCTTCTCATTTCTTCATTTTTGTGATGACTACGACTAAGTTACCTTAACAAGTAGCTTACGCTTCTGTAGTGTTAATCGCGTTAGGTAGGTAGCTTTCCAGTGAAGGCACCTACTAATACCGTCATTACATAAGGTTTTTCCTTACGGCGCTAGATCGAAACGTCCTATTCCTTGTAGTCGGCGCTCAAGGTTTGTCACGTCCATAGTACGGATTATTTCATTATTGCAGTGAACATGAAGACGAGTACGAAGTATGCGAGCAAAGTTTTTTATTTCGTCCTCACTTTAGCAATTCCTAGATCTCTGTGAATATCACTATTTCTTATATACCAAGGAGCATTCACGATTGCTCTTAGTATTTTGTTTTGAAATGCTTGCAGTAGAGCCATATTGCTTGGTTTGGTACAACCCCAAAGTTGTATACCATAGGTCCAAGATGGTTTTAGGACTTGCTTATACAGAAGCAGTTTGTTGTATACGCTTAACTTCGAGTATCTTCCGAGTAGCCAATACATTTCTCTAAATCTGATTTCGAGCTCTTCGCGCTTCTTTTTAACGTGTGGTTTCCACTTAAGTTTTGCGTCTAGGGTCATTTCTAGATATTTTGCCTCGTTTGCGTACGGTATTTGCACCGAGTTAATGGATATAGGTAAGTTGTTTATCTTTCTTAACGTAAAATTTACATGCGTTGATTTTGTCTCATTGAGGACTATTCGCCAGGTTTATGTCCATTCGCATACTTTGTTCAAAGCTCGTTGGAGTTTTCCCGTTGATGATTCGACTGACTCATCCGTTACGAGGATAGCCGTGTCGTCTGCGAACGTTGCTACAACGGTCCCTTCATCTAGTGGTATATCTCTTGTATAGAGCAGGAACAGGATTGGACCGAGAACACTTCCTTGTGGAACACCGGCGTAGATTTCTTTCAAATCCGAATATTCACTCCCGTGTCTAACACAGAAAAGTCTGTTTTCTAGATAAGATTCCAATATTCTGTACAACTTTTCCGGTAAGATTACCCTTAGCTTATACCATAGGCCTTCGTGTCATACCTTGTCGAAGGCTTGCGATACGTCGAGAAAAGCGCTAGAGCATATTTTTTTCCCTTCTAGAGCTTTTTCAATTTCGTTCGTTATTCGATACACGTGATCGATTGTGGAATGTGTGACCCGAAAGCCGAATTGATGATCCGGGATCAAGTGTCTTTCTTTAATTACTGGTAGCAATCGTTTCAGCAGAAGTTTCTCGAAGACCTTAGATATTATTGGCAGAAGTGAAATGGGTCTATATGATTTCTTGTCATTTGCACATTTCCCCGGTTTCGGAACCATAATAACTTTGGCGACTTTCCATTGCCTTGGAACATATAATAGTCTTAAAAAAGCATTTACAATGTGAAATCTGAAAAATTAATGTTGATACCTAAAGCTATTACTTTTCTAAGAAAGTTTGACTTCAATTTGTATATTTTCTTCTATGAGTTGGATTTATAATTCATGAGGCAAACTTCAATTCCAAATTCACTCTGATTTTTTTCTGTTTAAGTACTATAATTGTCTTTTTTCTATCATCGATTTTTTCAACATACAGTTTTCCTAAAATTAATGTAAAGTGATATAAATGTAAATGTGAAAGGAGACCCCTCAACTGCGTCTATTAAAGAGGCATTAGGCTTCTCAACATCGCCTATAGGATCTTTTCTGCGTTATTGTGCGAACGCCTGAAACCTTTTGTCAACAGCCTGATTGGACCGCATCAGTGCGGTTTCAGGCCAGGAAAGTCCACCATCGATCAAATCTTCACACTTCGGCAGATACTGGAGAAAACCCAAGAAGTCCAAATCGATACCCGCCATCTCTTTATCGATTTCAAGGCCACCTATGACAGCATCTATAGAGAAGAGCCATGTCTAATTTTGACATCCCTGTCAAACTTGTTCGTCAGTGCAGGATGACGATGGAAAACGATCGCGGATCCATCAGGGTCAGTAATGACCTCACCGAGATTTTTGATGTCAGAAAAGATTTAAGACAAGATGACACGCTGTCACGTGACTTCTTTAATATTGTACTTGAACGGATTGTGCGGAACTCACAAGCCAACCCCGGAGGCACAATCTATCACAAGTCCATATAACTGTTTGCATACGCCGACGATATTGACATAATTGGAAGAACTCAGCGGATGTCACTAATGCGTTTGCAAGCATTGAAGCAGAAGTGACCAAAATGGGTTAAGTGATAAACGAGGGCAAAGCCAAGTATATGCTGTCAACAAGAAGGGACAATCAACACCGACGAATTGGACATAACGTCACAGTGGGCAGCTATAACTTCGAGGTAGTAAGAGACTTTGTCTACCTTGGCTCTGCTTTAAACTCTAAAAAAACATCAGCGCCGAAAACAAGCGAAGAATAACTCTTGCCAATTCCTGTTTTGTTGCGCTTTTACGACAACTCAACAGTAAAGCCCTATCTCGAACAACTAAGGAGACTCTATCCTTGGTCGCTTCGAGAGAAAAATTCTTCGTAAGTTATTCGGCCCCATTTGCGTTGACGGGTTTTGGAGGAGAAGATTTAATAACGAACTATACGAGCTGTATAGCGACATCGACTTAGTCAAAAAACTGCGTATTAGATGTCGGAGATGTCTAAGACGTGTAGAGCGAATGGACACCAACGCTCCAGCCCGCAGAATCTTCGAATCTAACCCGGAGGGACGACGCAGTAAAGAACCTCCTCGCCGTGGGTGGCGCGCACAAGTTCAAGGGGACCTCGACTAACTTGGAGTGCAACTGGATTAGCTAAAGACCGAATTAAATGGAGAGGTTTGTTGAGGCCCAGGATCACCCTGAACTGTAGCGCCACCTAAGTAAGTAAGTAAGCAAAGCGAGCACAGTTTAGCTGGTATACAATAAATTGCAACTGCCTGCTAGTACTCTTTTTCTTTTAATATCTGCAATCACTAGATTATACCTTTACCTTATGCTTCAGTTAGTGGCTAGTATCTCAAGATTTTCTCCGTTATTTCTTTACCCATGCTCCTAGTTGCAGTTCATTACACAAGTCGGTGTATCTCAAGGGCGTCCTCTCCATTCTCTGAATATTTCATACGTGTTTATAATTCCGATATTAAATTTCTTCTTGTCATCAGATCGCAAAGGCTTTCGTTAACTACTGGAGCCCGGAATAGGGTCTTAATCGACGTTGTATGGGTGTTTGTTTTCTTTTTTTTTGCACTTATCATGTGTTTGGTGGCCCGAATGGTTGGGGATATCCAGATTGCTGTATGAAAAATCTAGGATGACTTATCTCCGATGAACTATTGCAATTAGTCAGGCCATGATACTTTAACTTAAATCCATGAGTCTTGACCAGCAGTGAAATCATTTAGAGCGAAGTGGGCCATTACATGTATGTATCTTGTTCACTAAATAATTCAGATGCAATATGTACTGTTTTATGATGACTGACCTTTACATTCCAATGCATGAGTACACTTTTTGTCATATACTCGTATACCAAGTTCAACATAATTATACGTGTTTTTTTTTTTTTGTAATTTTCACAAACCTCAATGTCAGCAGCAGATTTGTATATCTCCGTCTGATGTGCAGCTTCCAGATACTCTTTTGTGATCATTCTTCTCCGAAACGTGTATCCCAGTTGATGTACGTGTTGTTATTTTGCTTCTACACTAATTCTCACGATAATTATGCTTAAAATTGGTATCTCAATTTTTACATTTGGCATTTGTAAATCACCCTACATCGTGTGTTAATTTTCATTCATTTGAAACGTTGGAAGATAATACCCAACACGCACGTCATGCCGCCATATCTCCCTTCAAACTTTAAATTTCTCATGTTGATTTCTAACAATTAAGTCTTCCCAGATTTAGATTTAAATTAACTACGATATTTGAATTCGGAAGTCTACTTTCACGATGACTTAACCATAACCGATATACTGACAGAGAAGCTGATCTGTAGACATAATCATGGATTTGTAATCTACGACCTTGTCGTAGTCAAATTTTTGACTACACCCACACGTATCCAATTTCTATGCTTTGATGTATCTGTTGACATTTTAAACCAACAGGTTCGAGGTTAATCTGATTTGTGTGTGACAAACACGCTGTGGGACCATCATAATATACCATAAATCGGCCAACGACAATTAATTAACTTTGTCAGAGATAATCTAGGCCTCAATTAATAGGATACAACATAAGAAGTTGTTATGTAGATAGTTTGATGGTATCTATGAGTATTAATAAATCTAGAAATGTTAGATTGTCAATTTGATGTTTTCTTAGAAGATAAAGACTTCTTCAGTAAACTACTTGGTATAATTATGTGGGGTTTGGTGCGGCAGGTGGCCTAATGGTAATGTGTTCAGTTAATGAGTGGTATATTGCCAGTTTAAGTACCAGCCATATCTATCTATTTTTTTTTTTAGTAATACAATTAAATTAAGCGGCCATACACCACATAGAGTAATTCAACACGCACTCGAAACAAATACTAGGAACTGAAATGAATGCAAGAGTTACAACAAGTTCTTCCCGAATAGTTCGGACTGTGAGGGTTGCAGTAGTAGGATACTCAGGTGGACTCTCCATCTTTCTTGATCCTCCGCCATTGACTCCAACTCATCAGGATGAATCCCTAGATGGTGCCAGGAGAGATGTCGTACTTGACCCAACCAACGATTTCTAGGCCTACTGAGAGGTCATCTACAAAATGGCATGGCAATCATGGCTCGTCTTGGAAGCCGGTCTGGGGGCATGCGCACTTCATGACCAAACCATCGAAGCATAGATCGTTCCGTTCGGAGAAGTAGCTGCTCAACTTTGAGGGCTGCGCGTATTCTGGTGCTGCGCACTCGATCCCTACGAGTTATTCCAGCAACACCGCGAAGGAACATCATTTCGGCATCTTGTGTCCGCGATCTTATTCTTTTGATCACTACCCAAATTTCATGATCATAAGTGAGAGTTGGAATATACACCGAGTTAAAAACCGAGTATTTAGTTTAAACAGTAAGTTCGGCCTTCTTTATAACAGATTCACCAGCCTGGCAAATTCTACAGAATAGCTCGTCATTGCTCTTCCCATCTGTCGTGAATAAGACCCCGAGGTACTTAAACTTATTCACCTGCTAAAGTGGGACTCCACTAACATGCAGAGTGCACTGAATGAGCGTTGTGGAAATGACCATTACTTCCGATTTGTTCACGTTTATCTTCATTCTAGCTTCATATCAAAAGACTACAAACCTTTCGAGTTCGCGGTGAAGTTCGGTTTGAGGGGACCCAGAGATGACCAAATTACCCGCAAAGAGCAGATGACTAATCCTCAAGTCTCCAACTTTTCAAAAATCTCCTCCACGGCTGGGCTGTAACATCCTGTCCATATATTTAATGAAGAGGAGAGGTGACAAAACGGACCCTTGAACGCCCACAGTGAAAAGTATTGATTTAATGCTTTGATTTCTGAACACAGCTTCTGCAGTTTGTATATAAAGCCTTTAACAGGGAACCATCAATCCCATACTCCTCACGTTACCTTTATTTCAAAACCGCTTCATCAAAAATACTTGTTCTTCCTCCTATCTCTTTTCTTTATTTTAAACTTACGTCCTTCAACTACATTAAAAGACTTAAACTCTAAGACCTAAGGCGTGGAAACCTTTCATTAGAGCTAACTATGGAAATATGGGGACATTCGACAATGATCCTTCCAATTTGAAGGAACAATTGTCATATTTTGAAATATTTTCATGTTTTTACGTTAAGGCGACTATCCTGACCCCGAAGGATCGCTAAAGATTAATGGTGGTCACCTTGGCCTAAGGCGTAATAGTTCTGGGAGTTCGAAACTGACCCTAAAATTAAATTCCTATTTCTTGATATTATGAAACGATGCAACAGTATTAATACAGCCATATTTATTTTCAAATAATTAAAATTCATCTAGAACTAGTTTTATTTAGTTTTTAGTTGTTACCATGTCAACCAAGTATCGCCAATCCCAAGTTGAGCCAAAAGGGAACATCATCATTGCTGGACTCATCCGCAAACAAAGGTGCATCCGTGATCACATTTGATGCTAAAAGTGCAGCTGGAGCTGAGTATCTAATTGTAGGCGGATTTTCCGTTGGCAATATGTTGGTATGGAGGACACCACCTAGGACAATCTTAACACAAACAAAGACGATGAGGATCTGTAACAAAGCTATTAGGACTTGATTGTACTTGCAAATTGCCTTCGGGGAACTTACGTTAAACATTTTGACTGATGATACTAACAAAAGCGGAAACCTCAAGACAGTGTGATGCCATTTTTTCTTACGACGACTTTTTATAGGTTTTGAAGAATCTTGCAACTCCATTTGAAAGACCTTTCGGAGAAGAGAACATGTAATTTTTCTATTACGCAAGAGAATCTCGTGTATTGTGGTTATTTTGCAAAATAAGAGTTTCATGCAAGTAATAATGTGTTTAATCTTAGACACGCAAATATTTTCTCGTATTTTGCATAACAATTAATATTCTTGTAAATGGTGTTAAATCACCTGCAAACGTAACGTCTTTCAGAGGAAGTTTTTTTGAAACATTTCCTTTCACAAGAAACAATAAGTATTTAAATAAAGCTAATATCTTATAAAATTGAAAATCGGTTTGTTTTAAGAGGACTTAGAAGTCATTCGCATTACGAGTATGGGACACATTTTATCACACATGATAAAGTCCATGTTCAAATAAAAGATAAATACGAGTAGTATATCCACAAAACTTAAGTGGTTAATGCTAAAAATGAAACTGAAATCTTTTTCGCAATAAATTTTGCTTCACAATGCGGAGCTTAGAATTTAAAGAATATAATTATTATGCGAAAGATTATCTGGCAGACATTGATCGATTTATCTGTAATGGGCTGGTGACATTCATTTCGAGCACAGTTCAGTTGTGATAGAATAAACTGGCTCATCTGGTAATACCGTTCATGAATATCTATCACTTTCATTTGCATAAAATACCAAATATTTTACACCATTTGTACAAAACGTTCTTGTCATTTGCACAAATTTTGATTCTGTGTGATAGAAAATTCTAAATAGAAGATGAACTCGACAAATTTATTGAATCCATACAGAGTACTGCGTGGAACAATACCCGTTTAGGAAGAAAGAAGAAAGCTTCACGCAGTGAAGCTAACCACCTGCCGAAAAAACAAATAACTTATTCGTGAAAAGAGGAGAGCACGCAAAATATGGACACAAACTCGCGCTACACAGCATAAAACATATTCGAATTACATATGCAATAAGCTGAAAAAAGCGATTCAAGATCTAAAAAACCGAGAGACTTATCTTGAAGGTTTAACCACTGAAAAAAGCACAAATTACTCGCTCTGAAATACCATTAAAAGTATTAAAAAACTCCAACTGCAATCCTAATCGATCAGGGAAAAACGATGGCGAATGGGCAAAAGGTGACAAAGGAAAAGCAAATCTAATTGCCAAGCGGTTAAAAATAAATAAATATTTGGCGCAACAGCTCTTTAAGTGCCAGGACCTAGCTTCTCACAACCACTCATGTTGTGTGCGTTATATTTTTCACACGAATGGAATGGTCTCTTTTAAGCCAAGCGCTTAGAAGAGACTTTTATGCATTATGCCATTTGATAGACTAGCATTGATAGACGATTCTACAGTACGACAACGACGTCTGACAACTTTAGAATAAAAAGTGTGTCGTTTACAGGACTTTGCCAGAAAATAAAAAAAAAAACTTGAAAGATAATAAAGCCCTTGGCTATGATTTAATCTTCTTCTTCCTTTTATCAGCGAGGTTATGATCCGAAAACAAGGGATCACAACCCTCCCAATTCACCGCATTTCTACTGATCCGCCTGTGGGGTTCGCCTATTTGACCTCAGAAAATATCGGCAGGCCTGCCGATTTTGGATCATTCGGTTACTGAGGCCAATGAAATGCCGATGTCGTCGCATTCAAATGATCTCTTCTTTGAACGTGGCAATACCAGCTGAGCCGGTCGCGCTCTATTTTTTGTACGATGGTTTCCTTGATGTGAAAGCTTCCACGGATCTTCGAACTTATTATTCGATCAAGCTTTGTCTCTCCTGCTGTCATGCGAAGCATCTTCATCTCAGCTGCCGTTAATTTACTCTCATACTTTTTGTACATCGTCCAACACTGTGAACCGTATGTGAGCGCTGGACGCACAACTAGGGTGTAGAGCCTTCCTTTCAACTTAGCGGGCATTTTTCTGTCACAGAAGATAGCGGAATTTTCTCGCCACTTCATCCACCCTACGCTTACGTGATGATTGATGTCGTCATCACAAGATGCTTTTCTATTGGTCATAGATCCCAGATATTTGAACTTTTCGCACTTGGGAAGCACTGTTCCATTCAAATAAATGTCTGGAATAGGCCTGAGTGGATCACAGAACGGGCAGCATAAGTACTCTGTCTTTTTTGAACTAATGCGATAGCCATTTCCCTCCGGAACGTCCACCCACACATCAAGTGCTCGTTGCAGGGATGTAGGATCATCACTTATGATGGCTCCATCGTCAGCAAAGATGGAGATGGATGGATGGCTATGATTTAATAACTGTGCAATTCCTTAAGGAATTGCCGAAAAAGCGCTAATAGAACTCCTTTATTTAATAAATCCTTCGCTTAGATTACTATACGTTCCAAATCAATGGAAAGTCGCAGAAGTTATAATGGTTCCGAAACCAGAAAAATCTCCAAACGATAAAAAATCGCACAGACCGATATTGCTGTTACCAATAATATCAAAGGTATTTGAAAAACTCCTATTGAAATATATTCAACCGGTCATTGAAGAAAGACACCTAATACCTTAGCACCAATTCGGGTTCAAGCATTCCTTAATTCACCGAGTTTATATAAGTAGAATAACCGATGAAACTTAAAAAGCCCTAGAGGAGAACAAGATTTGCTCTGGCGCTTCTCCTTACGTCTCTCAAGCCTTTAGTAGGGTTTGGCACGATGGCTTGAAGTGTAAGCTAGGACGGGTTCTTCCGGAGCACCCTCATAAGACCTTAGAGTCTTAACTTAAAAACAGACTTTTTCGTATTAAACACGGAACCCAATACTCTGAGTTTAAGGAAATCGCCGCCGGAGTTCCATAAGGAAGTATCCTTGGTCTCATCTTATTCTTTCTGAATACATGGGACATGTACATGTACAATGGTGCCTTCAAATTGGTTATTCTGGCCAGGGAAAGTTTAATTGAGTCATAACTATAAAATTTAACCGAGCTATGAATTAAATCTGCGAGTTTACAAAAATTTTGCGCATTGTTCTTACCGAGATCAAATCGGCGCATGTTAACTTTACTTACATACAAGAAAATAATCCACCTACCCGTTTTCATTAGCTCAGTACAGAAGCCGCACGCAAACGAAGCTTAAAATCTAGGAATGACAGTGGACGCGAAACTTAAGTGGATTCCGCACGTTAAAAAGAAATGCGACACGCTCGAAAATCCACTTAGAGAAATGTATTGGCTAATTGAAAGATATTCCAAACTAAGTGCATGTAACTGCTTCTTCTGTATAAGCAAGTGCTTAGTACGTACGGTATACAACTCAGCGGTTGTACCAAATCTAACAATAGAAATTTTATACACTCATTCCAAAATAAAAATACATTCACTCGAATATGTTTGCCTGAAGCTTAAACTACTTGATAAGGTACTTAACTTAGCTGCAGTAAACAAGAAGAAGGGAAGGGTGTTTTAAGTTAGCAAAAACCTGACACTACTATGAGTTCACAGTGTCTCATAGTGTCTCACGAAAATGTTCAAATACCGACGCAAAATAAAAATTGGAGCGAGCTACAAAGAAACATATGAAACGTCGTTATGATATGAATTGAGAGACTTTCCGTGATCCAAGCGAGGCGTCCGCAAAGATCCAGGGCTTGTCTCGGCTTAATATCACAACTACTATCCTATGAAACTAAAGTAGTATATTGCAAAGAGAATGTCTTGGCGTCGTAGCCATTGTTCAAATTTTTCCTTTGTACAAACAATTTGATGGTATTTTGTGGTTAACCTAGAAGAAAATTAAGACGTAGTTGCCTTAAAATCTCGATAATACCAACATTTTTTACTCATAGTTGCTTATATTTTATAGCATGGCAATATTGGCAAAAGACAGTATCACTATCTAGGATCAATTTAGGCTTGCATGGGCAACTACCTACGAGTATGTATATGGATTTTCGTCGCCAGTTACTTAAATATACATATTATGATATGATAATAAAAATATTATTGATATGGACAAGATTTTCGGACAAGAGGTGAAAATCTACCCGTAAACATGGTCACTCTTTATACATCGTTTAACTCTTATAACATCGTTTTGTTAACAATGTCGAAACTTGACTTAAAGAAATGTATATATGTACGTTATCGCTATACACGAATCGCTCTGAAAGTCTTATTGAAATTTCTTAAAATTCACCTACACTTTTATTAATTAAACTTAAAATTTGTAAATATAAATTCCTTAAAACTAAAATTAAAATCTTTGAAAGTTCTTGGTGCATATTATATAACAAATTTTTATTAATTTCAGAAAATTTCGGGCTGGATTATGCATGCGTACTACATACGGGTCGGCGTCGTGGCGCAGTAGTTAGTGTATCGGACCACTACGAGTGAAGTTCCATGTTCCAATCGCAGAAAACACCAACAAGTTTTTTTCATTGTCCCACCTCTCGCAAACGTTTGAGAGATATCCAAGAGTATTGTTGTCACAAGAAAGCTTCTCCAAAACAAAATCTACCTTCGGATACCGCACTGAACTGTAGATCCCTTCAATTCGTGTGGAAAATTATAACGCACACAACACGAGTGGTTGCGAGAAACTATGCCCAGGGACTTGAAGAGCTGTTGTTTTTATTACATACGGGTGCGAATTGTCCGTATTCGAGATCTTACGCCAAGTAAATTCGTGGACTGCCTTTAGGTTAATTACTTCCTATGTTCATGCAGACGTTTTGTTCAAGAAGCGTCCGATAATTGCTCTTTTATTTTTCATATTTAATATTTCACATTCCGTATTTTATTTAATTCATAACGATTTTCCTTAAACATTATTTTTTACCTGCGGAGCCGCATGGCTTATCTGCAGGGGGTTGTATTTATAAGTGATTTATTAAATGTTATCCAAATTAACGTTTAAATTAAAAGACAATGTATGAGTAAATGATTTTATAAACATCAAAATGATAGATAATATTATATAAATATAAAATAATAAAATTATGTAGAAGTATAGAAAAGCTATTCAGATTAATGTTTTTTGAGTTTGTTTTAAGTTAATTTAAATGATTATTAAGTTATTTGTTCTTAATAATGTTCTTTCAGTTTTCTTTTCCATATGCTGATTTAGCTTCTTAAATTTTGAGGAAGATTATTTAGGATATTTGGCATCGTATACATCATAAACGTTGTTGTAACATGGACGCTGGTACATCCCGTTCGCTTGTCTTCGCGTGTTATAGTTGTGGTTGATTTGTATCCGGAACTGATCGTCATCGTTACATTCCAGCGCCGCTGGATTATTCGTACAATAATCTACATTTAGGTTTGTTACCGCACATTTTACAATACAGGGATTTGATAATCTTATCTTTCCATTGAAATATTATTTATAAAATCATATAAATTACTTAAACAAAAGAGAATAGTTAGAAGGAAAATTCGACAAAAACCTTCCATAAAAGCAATACAAACAAAAAAATAAATAAGTAAATAATAATAATTAAATTAAATAAAAATATTAGTAAAATAAAGCAAATTGTTAGTAAATATATAACTATGTAAGGTTAAGGGCAAATGAATAAATAAATAAATAAATACATAATTAAAATAAAAAACGAATAAATAATTTAAGTAAATAATATATAAATATATATATAAATAAATAAATGCAGAAATTATAAATAAATAAATAAATACAGAAATTATTAATAAATGAATAAATAAATAAATAAATACATTAAGAAACGAATAAATAAATAAATTATTAAATAAATATATAAATGGATAAATAAGTAAAGCTATAGCGAACATAGGTAACATATAATTAAAGATAAATAAATAATACCAATTATATAAATATAGAAAAAAAAATAGATGAATAAATACATGGGAATAATGAACACTTAATTTTTAACCGTTTGGTCAAATTTAGTTGGTACCTTCATAATTCATTTATAAGTAGATTTTCAGCAAAACTACGACGATCGCCAAAATTAGATTTAAGCCTTTGAATTCTCTGATAAATCAGTTCAACATTTGCTTTAATATGTAGGTCTAAAGTAGAGTGTTGCCACGATAGATTAAACATAATTTTTAAAATCTTATTTTGGCATATATGTATTTTCTTTATGTGGCATTTTGTACAATCGCCCCAAGCTTGGCATCCATATAAAAGAATTGCCTGAAAAATAACTTTATAAATGATGACTTTGTTCTCAGTTGAAAGCAACGAATTTCTGTTGATGAATGGGTACAACATTTTTATAGCAACTCCAACTTTCTTAACCATTCTATTAATATGATAATTAAATACTAATTTAGAGTGTATATGAACGCCTAGGTATCTAACGCAGGGCTCCCAAACGATGCTTTTTCCATTTACCTGTAATTGGATGGAGGATAGAAAGCAAAGCTTTCTTTTTCTACTGAAAAAGATAGCCTGCATTTTATCTTTGCTTTGTTTAATTTTTCACTTTAAAAAATATTTTTGCAATACTTCCATCGCATTTTTCAGATCGCTCTTAATATTGGAAGCGAGCTCTTGTGATGAAAATATTGCAGTGTCAGGCGCCGTGGCGTAAGTGGTTAGTGTGTCGGATCACTACGCATGAGGTTCCAAGTTCGAATCCCAGAAAACACCAACAAGTTTTGTTCACGGTCCCACCTCTCGCGAGCGTCTGATAAACATCCGAGAGTATTGTTGTCACGAAAAAGTTTCTCAAATCGCCGTTCGGATACGGCACTAAACTGTAGGTCCCTTCCACTCGTGTGAAAAATATAACGCACACAACATGAGTGGTTGCGAGAAGCTAGGCCCTGGCACTTAAAGAGCTGTTGCGCCAAATATTTAAATATTCAAATATTTATTTTTATCAGCAAAAATAGCTGCATCACTATTTCGCAAATCGGGAAAATGGGAAATATAAATATTATATAAAATAGGACCTAGAACAGACCCTTGGGCGACACATGAACAGAAAGATATTAAGTCTGAGACGCCACTATTGGCATGAACTTTAAAACGACGACTAGCTAGAAAGCTTTGGACTATTTATAACGCCGTTGCGCCAAACAGTATCGAATGCTTTTTCGATGTCTAATAGTACCATTCCAGTCGATTTACCTACGGAGCGACTAATTTTGCCGCTATCATCTCGAATATCGGCCTTACTTACTATGCTTTCTCCCATGTTTCTTCCGGACAATAATTTGATTGCCCTATTTTGGATGCTCTGCAGTTTGTTGATGTGTGTTTCTGCCGCATTTCCCCAAGCTAGGGGGAGCCTTGGCTCAATAAAAGCATGGTACGAGTATATTTGCTTTTGGTCGCAAATTGTTGATTTGTATTGCATAAAATCCAATGCAAACAGGGAAAATGTCTGGAAAGCTTTCTGGAATTTAAAACAGTAGACACAAGTAAAAAAAAAACTTCTGAAATCCGCTAAAATGTTTACCCTTTAAAGCTTTGTATGATAATGGCTAAACCTTATATTAACAATGGTGTCAATGCAAACATTATGCTATTAAAGTCATTAATAGCAGATGGCATTAAATGTACGAGTAGGTGTATATTTCGTCTTCCGTCTGACGTACACACAAGGGTTTCAGTAGAAACTATTATTCTAAAGCATAAAAAAAAAAAAAAGAAACACCGTTCTCCTCTAACTTCTGAATTGTTGTATTGATTTTAAAGAATTTTTTTTTTTGCTGACTAGAAAATGTTCCTCATAAATGCTGATGAATATTATTGTCTGTTACTCCTCCAGAACGTCTGACAAAATACAAATGCCAAAATAACCTCTCAACACAGTACTGTACCTTGTAAACGGTTGAATCTGGCTCATTTGTCTATTACAGATCCAAAGATGCTCTACTATATTGGTTGAATTATTCTTTTTTATGTTTAGTACTTTGAAAGATGGAGGGGGAAACACTCTTTGTTTTTTTTAAACATTCCCTCAATATGAGCGCTTATTTCAAACCATACAATTGTAATTGTAAAATCAACGATTTATCAAATGCATGCAATGAAGGGGTAGTATATGGGTATGTACGGTTTCCCTAAAAAGGTAATGTCATCACTAAGTCGTGTCCTTAGCCTTTATAGTGTTTTATTTAGACTATAGCTGCTTAGCATTTATGTATTTGGTATTGATAAGTAAAAGACGCTATTTCTAAGGACATTCCTATAAATGTAACTAGCAAAGTTGTAATTGGTACAACGTTGGATACCTCAAAAAACTGTTCAAGGAAAAGCTGCTGATTGGGTTTTAGTTGTTGTACTCAAAACAGGCCATCGTCATGTTCTTAATTTATCTCGAATCTTCTTCGTAGATGCCCTTAAGAGTTTTAAACAAGCAGAAGCACTTTTTGGTCTTATGGTCATTCTTTTGTGTAAGAACCTATTCGCAAGTGAGTCTATTGGAAACTAAACAGAATTTCTGCGCAAATTGAAAATTTAATCCCAAACATGCCTCAGTTTGTAAGCCCTGTCTGCAAAGTCGATTTATTTTCCTTCTTCGAAAAAATTCGCAGACGTTCACTGTCTCAATCCAGTTAAAAACGCACACTTTCACTTAGAAACAACTGACAACTTTATTAATCTATGTAAAATAAATATCTAGCTACTCGAAGAATGCTCTACTATCTAAATTCTAATCACAGTTTGTCAACTAAATTCACTAAACACACACACAAGTCTATTTCTTATACGACTCTCTCGCTTGATATGACGTTATTGGCAATAGCCCTGCCTGTCGAAGATGTGTCTTCAATGGCAGCGGTCTGAATTTGATGGGAACTGCTCCAAACGGAAATGGCAATCGGGCGTTATATGACGTCGGTAGTGATGCTACGGAAGGTACTAGCCGATACTGTTGTGGCGATGAACCCTCAAAGGACTTTGGTTCGATTTGTAGCGTCACATGCGGGGTATATGGTGGTGGTATTAGTTCTTGACTTGGAATTGGCGGTTGTCGATAGTCCGAGTTCTTAAAAGTTGGATTTGGTATACGAGTATGTTCCACAATTGATGGTTGAAATCTGTAGACATTTCCCTGAGAGAAATTGATAGCCGGCAGGGGTAGTGGATTATGAGGACGACTTCGAGGATCAATTTGATACGTTACTTGTTGTAAATGATTCGATATGCTTGGTGACGAATGTACTGTGTACTGATGGTTGTGATTCTGTATAGGAGGCCTTTGATAAATATTGTGACGTGTGGAATCCAATTGCTCGTAGGGATTGAAGTGACTACTACCGCGAAGATCCTGCTCTGATGGTAAGGGTATATCTGGTTCGGGAACTGGTTGATTGTATTGATGAGAGAAGTCTCTTAATCCATGGTAAACAGAGTTTCCCCTAAGATCCTGTGAGGGCACTCTTCGATACTGCGATGGTACTGAATGTACTGATTCGAGTAGAAGTGATCTCTAGGTTCGTGAATAGCAGGAATGTTGATATAGTAAGCCAGCGATGCTTGAATGGACTGCGGTTGACTATATGTATATCCAGTGCCAGGATCATTTTGTAATCCATCGATCCTGGCACGAATTGTTATCGTTGTAACACTTATCAGTAAAAATATCTGCAAACAGAGAAGAGTGATTATGCTTCTTTTTATTTTTAATAAAATTCTCAAATGTATCTACCTCAGTCCACATGTTCGATTCGTCGAGTTCCGGCCTAATTCACCTCTAAACCTTTACCGATGAAATGATCTCATTAAAATTACAGTTAAGTTTTTATACCCCAATCCCCTCCAACATCCGAGACAAGTGGATTCCTCTTTCACCACTCTCACTTTCTAATGGCTATCAATTTCGAACTTCAACGAAGCCACAACATCATCCACCGCGATTAGCCAGATTAGGTTGGCCAAATTATTTTTTTTTTTTTTAGCTAGGTGCCATCACTTTTGGTATTCATCTCTGCAGAGATGACAAGCGCGCCAACCACGAGAGCCATGATCTGCACGCGTCGGAGAATTCATATTGAGTAACTTGACCAGGGACCGCTGGAGGGGGTAGATAGTGACACCGATTTTAGGGCCGCCTGTTGCATAAGATCTCTACCAGAGATACAATGCAGAAAGTGTGAAAGGGTACCTATCTGCCAGAAAGGTAAACTTTTTTTGTTTTCTTGATTAATGAACCGGTTTTGAGTTTTGGAATCGAGCGCGCCTAAGTGTGTGTTTCGCGGCGACTCATAATTTTAATTTATGATCAATTAATTTGGGGCTAGATCTTGACGAATGTGTGATCGAGATTTGCATTTCGGAGGCGACTTATCTCTCGGGACCACGTATTAGTGTGTGCAGCTTGTGGGGGAAGATTGCTGGAGCCGGTGGGTAATTCGATAGCGTCGAAAATGGGATTTTGTGGGAACTCTTTGATTGTGATGGGTTTAATCATCTTAATCGCGTTATGTAGCTTGGTGGTTGTGTAGGAATCGAATTTTGTTTGTTAAAATAAAGTGCCTCGGGGGGTAGTGATTAAGTATATGTTTGGTTGTAGGAAATTAGTGTCTTTGGAGCGATGGAATGCGACAGACCGTGAAAGTAAATAAAGTTTTCGGAGCACACTAATTAATTGATTACAATTTAGTTAGCATCCTAAGGAGGGGAACTTCCTTTACATTTGGACATTTCAAGATTGAGCAATTTTTTTGATTATATGAAGAAAGGCAAAAGAGAATGCCTGGTAGAGAGGAGATGCTCTGTAGTTGTGATAAAATAAATTTTGGAATCTAACGACTTTGGAAAATTTGTGTGTAGCAAAGTGTAGGAGGTTTTATATGGTTCAATCAATTGGATAAATTAACGACGGTGATACTAGAGTGTTTATAATTCCTTGTAAGTATTTCATTTGCATAGGACTGATGTAAAATATTTGAGGTTGTGTCTTATATCAGATATAACTTTAGTTTAATTTGAGTCATACGATCAATTTTCCTAGCTAGAAAGCGGAATTCATGGACGATGTATCTATTAAGGATCGTACAACGAGGATAGACTTGAATTAGTGATGGACTTGACAGCACAAAGTATTCGAGAGACGATAATTTAAATGCATATGAAAATTTGGCAACGACTGGGATAGTTTTTAAAAGCTGTTGTAAGCTAGGATATCTTCGCATAGCTCGGGAAGAGGTGCGCACTATTATTTCCTTTCAGTTGATAGCATTGCATTTTTTACTTTTTACTTGTATACGCCTGTATGTTATCGCGGACAGCTTTATATTTCTCGGGATGTGTACATAATTGATAGTATGTATGAACTCCTTAATAGAATACAAAATTCCGAACAGCAGTATGCTAAAATCACCATAGAAGATCTATATAGAGTCATTCCACGACAAATCGTCGAGCCTGTATGGATAGCTCTGAACGACCTCCCTCCGATTTGGCTTAAAATTGGTGAAATTAGTCAGAACGTCGGTCGATCTTTCTTGGAATGACCCTACAGTAAACTGTATGTACACTGTACTGGTCTACAGTCAGTTCTGATTTTCACTACATGATTAAATCAAACCAAGAAGATTTCTAGGGTAGGATAGATATCAGCAAAACAACACTTCAAGGTACTCGCCACTAGTATGTACTTGCAGCATCCTGTGGTTAACTTATCTTTTTGTTAAATTAGCGAAAGGCGGCTTTAGTATGATCTATTCAGTTTGTGAATTACGCACGTCTGTTAGTGGTTAGGTCAGACGTCTAATCCCTAACGACAGAGATACTCTTTTACAAGAAAATGATCGTACCGATATGAATAGGAAGGGTTACTTGAAATTTTCAAGCAGTGCAGCGCAAGCAAAATGAGTGGATGTGAGAAGCTAGGCCCTGGTACTTAAAGAGCTGTTGCGCCAAATATTTATTTATTTACTCCTGCCTTTGATGGAAAAACCTATTTAGATTATGGGAAAGCAAGATGGAACCTTTTTAGGTCTCATTTTGCGGCTGACGCTCGTAATTACTCTACGAATTCATCAGATGTTAGTTGTACTCAACAGATAGACCATAGTAAACCATAGTAAACCTTCCAATCAGTGTTCACTGTTCGGGTTCAATTAAATATAAAAGCAATCGAGTTGTAGTAATTCCCCGCTACATACTTGAACTAAAAAAAAAATAATAATAAAAATTGATTTACAGGACTTAGGAAGGTCTCCAAATGATCTCACTGAAATTACATATCTAAATCGATTGAGAGCATCTGCAATCTTTGATTTCAGAAATTAAGAATGAAACAAAAAGCTCTGTTCTATGGATAAAGGTTCCAAACCCTTTGGGAACGTGACCAAAGTTCTGAGAAAGAAAAAGTCGCGTATAGGATTCGCATTACCAATGAAGAAAAATCTGAGATATTGGCGGCTACCTTTAACTAACAAAATAATAATAAATCAATAAATACATCAATCTCCCATTAGATGCTTTAGTCTAGAATACAATAGATGACTTCAATAACCATAAGCTTAGAACTCTCCCAATAGAAGTCTCTATTGAAGAGGTTTAAGACATTATCTTGTATCCAGAGAATCAAAACATTCCTGGTCTCTGGTCTAGATAAAATTAATAATTTGGTTCTAAAGCAACTACCATTAATTGGCTTCCAGCTGCTAAGATTTATAATCAATTCATGTTTAAAATTGCAATATTTTCCATCAAAATGGATAATTGTTAAAGTTGTGCCAATTTTGAAATGCGGGAAACCCCCAAATATACCAAGTAGCTACAGACCAATAAGTTTACTGAGCAAATGCAGTAAAATCTTAGAAAAAGTTGTAAGGAATAAGCTTCTTTATTTGTTGATGGAAAAAATGTCATTCCATTACAACAATTTGGGTATACGAAAAACTATAATACGTCTCATCAGGTTCTAAGAATTTGCAAGTACAGTCGACTCCACTTAACTGAAACACTAATATGCCACAACTGTTTTTCCACTTAAGCGGTATTTTCTCTTAAGCGAACTTCGGATAACTGAAAAACAATTTCACTTATCCAACCTGAAAATCAAAAAAATACCAACAACATAATTTTTAATATGTATGTCAATATTTTATTTAAAAAAAATTCGTAACAAAACGAAACTTCGATAACGTGTTAATAAAGAAAGACAAAAAAAGAAAAACCAAATATTTTTATACTAAATTACAGGTCACTTTTAGGGATGGGCGCATTTAGTTATTTGATTATTTGTTGTAAACATTTATTTCAGTTAACCAGGTTATACATTTAAGCGGATTTTAGTAAACCGGAGTAATTTGTATGAAGATTGTGAAAAAATGCTCCGTGACAAATTTTATGTTTCAGTTGTCCTTCGAGTCCTATAAGCACTGACAAATTTTAATAAATGTTGAAAAGACTCAATCGATATTTTTTACCAGAAAGAGTAAAAATTACAGCAAATAACTTGACAATAATAACCTTTGGTGAACACATCAGAAACACTCAATGTAAAGTAAACGTGGCTATAAAAATCTTATACCAGCACATAAATCGGAAATCATTGCTACAAATTGCTCACTTTTAAATTTATTTTCCAGGCCATAATATTGCAGGGTTGCCCAGTTTGAGAAAATGGTGCCAATGTTCATCTAAAAAAATATCCAAATTTTACTAAATAAACGGTTAAAAATAATATTAAGTTTACTTTGGCTATTTTCAACAAGGGTTTTGCAAAAAGCCGGAGTCATTCCAATCACAGGGAAATATTAAATTTGAAATGAAAAATTCTTGCAAAAATGCGAATCTTTTAGGTAACCGTGTCATAAACGAATTATCAAATTGATCATAAATTCGTTTTTTTGAGCGCCTCGCATACCGCGAAGGAACCTCATTTCGGCAGCTTGTATCCGCGATCTTATTCTTTCGGTCACTACCCAAATTTCATGGCCATAGGTGAGAGTTGGAACATACACTGCGTCAAAAACCGATAGCTTAGCTTCAACACTAAGTTCGGCCTCTCTTATAACAGATTGACGAAGTTCTCTTAAAATTGATCCAGCCTAACCAATTCTACAGGATAACTCGGCATTGATCTTCCCATCAGTCGTAAATAAGACCCCGAGGTACTTAAACTTATCCACCTGTTTCAGTGGGACTCCACTAACATGCAGAGTGCACTGAATGTGTGTTTGGAAATGACCATTACTTCACATTTGTTCCCGTTGATCTTCATCCCAGCATCATCACAAACGGCTACAAACCTTTCGAGTGCGTGCTCAAGTTCGGTTTGAGAGGACCCAAGGATGACTAAATCATCTGCAAAGAGCAGATGACTAACCCTTAGGTCTCCCACTTTGAAACATTTCCCGCCACGACAGGGCTGCAATATCCAGTCCATATATACAATGAAGAGGAGAGGTGACAAAACGCACCCTTGGTGCAGTTCAATGCCCAAAGTGAAAGGTATTGATTTAACACCGTTTATCCGACCACAGCTTCTTCAGTTTGTATATAAAGACTGAATCGTCCTTAACAAGGAACCATCAATCCCGTACTCCTGCAGAACACTCTAGAGTTTACATCGAGGATCCACAAAACAAATATAGGCAGGTTTAGCATACTCCCAGGCCTTCTCAAGAACCATTCTGAGAGTAAATAACTGGTTGGTTATTCTTCTACTGGGACGAAAACCGCACTGCTCATCTCCCAAACTGTCCTCAATCACAGCTCTGGAAGGCGTTTCTAGCACCTTAGCGAAGACTTTTCCAGGTAGACTTAAAAGAGATATACCCATGTAGTTGGCGCAATCTCTTTTGTCCTCTTTTTAAAAAGATGGACAATCACTCCCATTCAACCACCAGGTGTTTCACTGCATTTCCAGGCCACTTTAATGACATGCAAGAGCCATTGCACTCACCACCAGCAGATTTGCCAACTTTTAGCGCTTTGATCGCCAAAGTTACTTCCTCTACCGTAGGAATACTTTCCGCCCTACTCTCGACCATAGGTCTGTCATCTTCGGTGCCCTGTTCAGGATTGAGCAATTCTGAAAAGTGCTCGCTCCATCTGCGTAAGATGTCTTCCTCATTGGAAAGAAGCGTACCGTCTTTGGATTTGACTCCTTCAACGATATTCAACTTTTTTCCTCTGAGTCGGCGGACGGTCTGCCAGAACATCTTATTTGCAGATCTGTGGTCACGTTCCAATTTTCGGTCCAACTCTTTCCAAGACTGTTCTTTCTCTGTTTTCACAGCTAATTTGCAAGTTCTTCGCACCTCAGTGTACCGATTTTGGAAATCGGTGTTCCCCAAGTGAATCCACACCTTAAAGGTTCTCTTCTTCTTATTGCCATTCTTCCTTTACGTTTGATGGAACAGTTGGAATTCGTTCAAACCTTTCAGATATTTGCCGCAAATATTTCCCGTATCCCATCGCTCAGTAACCTCTCCCATCGTAGGCGTGTAACCATCATTGGCTTCCGCTTTGGTAGGGGAGGCACTACATCGCAAAGATACAATTTGCATAGAACTAAGTGGTGATCTGTTGACAGTTGACATCTATCTATTAATTAATATATTTATCTATTTATTTACTTATGTTCCATGCCTATTTATTTATAGTGATATTGTATTGTGTCATGTATCACTATTTATAATATTTATAATTATTTATTCTTATAGTCATCATTTTAAAATTTTGATAATCTGACCTTCCAAAATGTAGCCCTGATTACTTTTTCTTTTTCTTTTTTGCACCCGAAACTTTAATGAAGGTTGTAAAGTTGTTCAGTATTAAGATATAAATGAAATTTCATATTTCTGTGCAAGCTATCTCTATTAAACCAAACGACGCGTAAGCGGTATACTATGGCAATAAAGATATCATATGACCATATGGGTTTAATGACTTCCTTATTAAGCAAAACTTGATTGCACGTTGACAGGCAGGATTATTTCCCTAAGGTTAGGTTAGGTTAGGTTGGAGATGCTTATCACGGGGGCCATTCGGAACCTGTACTAAAATAATTATCTTGTGGTCGGTTCTGTTGTGAACCAGCCTGTGCTCTTTATGAAGCCTATCATGTTCCTTAGTGGGACTTGTATGAGATCACCTAGTTCGTCAAAAAACCTGTTGCCCATATGATGGAGGCGGCGGTTTTGAAGATTTGGGCAATCGCATAGCAGGTGGTTTCAGTCTCTTCTATATCTTGACAGCTTCTGCAGTGGTTGGGTGTGTTGACGCCTAATCTAGCGGCCATTACCCCTATCGCGCAGTGTCCTGTTAGCGCACCTGTCAAGATGCGAATCTCTTTTTTATTCATCGCCAAAAGGCTTTTTGTTCTGTTTTCGTTCACTGTCGGCCATAAGCTGCGAGATATGACACAGTCGGTTCTGGCGTCCCAAGCGAAGTTAATCATTTCTCTTGCTTTTAGGTCTATTTTCCTTTTCAGTTCACCAATTAAAGCCTCCTCGTAGAACTATCTTCATTTCAAGACTCTCTTCTGCTACCTCAGTCAACGATATTATGAATTACATCAGCAGCAAAATGTCGGTGCATTCATCCCTTAAATGCATCAAGTATAATTTTAAGGAACCCCGCCAAATAGCATCTTTTAAACTGCTGACTCCTGACTCTCACTTCGAACTGCTACTATCGAGAGAATTCTGGCCTGATGGGACTTTAGTCCATGAATATGTTTCTCGGACTAAGAACACGTCTTCCACACAGACTTCAGTACCTGCACCAGTAACGTCGCATCCAAAAAACGATTAGGTGTTCATTTAGACATTCCTTATTTGTCTGTAACTCCCCCTGAGTGTCTTTGTGTATATTACCAAAACGTCCGAGGGCTGCGAACTAAGACATCCTCTGTATACCTTAATTCCCAAAAGCTCCCCTATGACATTTTCGGCCTAAACGAAACTAATCTTACTCAAGATTTTAACAGTAATGAATTGTTTACGTCCGATTTTAACGTTTTTCGAGATGATGGTCTAGGGAAAGAGGATGATTCTTCGGGTCGAGGTGTTCTTCTGGCAGTTCATAATCGTCTTGACTCGACACTAGTTAAAACTTCGCTCACATCTAATTTTGAGTACATTTGTGTCAAAATAACAATTTTAAACCACAACATTTTTATCCTTTGCTGCTACATTCGACCTTGCCAGCCCATGCAGAGCTACCAGCTTGCCATAGACGCGTTCGATTCGTTGTTTGATATTGTTGATCCTCGCGATACCGTCTTAATTCTGGGGGATTTTAATTTTCCCGACCTCCAATGGGCTCCATCTGAGGATCAGTCCCATTATACTGCAATAAACACCTCTTCAGAAAAGGAAGTCCTTTTCATTGACTGTCTCTCAGATTCCAGCTTATATCAATTAAGTGGTGTCACTAATAACCTAGGCAGACAACTTGATCTCGTTTTCTCGTCAGATGCCGAAAACTGCCTTGTTTCAGCGAGCAAGCATCTCTTATCCAAATTGGATCATTACCACCCTCCTCTAGCTCTTACATTGTCTTACAATAATAATAAAAATGCTGTACAATCAGAGTACTCGTACAGCTTTAATTTTCGCAAGGCAGACTTCACAAAACTTAATAACCTTTTAAGCGCTATTAATTTCAACAGTATTTTTAACAGTACACATATTTCTGTCGATAATGTTCTTGGATTGTTTTACTCTGAAATGTTCAGCTGTTTTATGCAATCCGTCCCATATATGCCACAGAAGAGTTTCTCGTCCTCTCCACCTTGGTATACTAAAGAATTACGTTCACTTCGTAACAGAAGATATAAGCTCTGGCGCATCAACCTCGAATGTCGCTCTGATTTCAACTTCTCCAATTACTTTCTTGTACATACGCATTTTTCCGAACTCTGTGATTTCCTTTATAACGCATATATTGACCGTATGCAATCTGACATTATCGCTGACCCCAAACGATTTTTTCATTTTATTAATACCAAAAAAAAGTCAGACAGCTACCCTTCGACTCTGACATTCTCCAATACATCGTCGAGCGATCCTAAAATAATAGCAAATTTATTCGCTCACTTCTTTAGTCAATCGTTCTCCAACCACACATCAGAGCCCGACTATTCTTACTTCTCTTACATAAGAGATTGTCCCCAAACCTCTTTAACTTCAATTGACATAACAGTGGCTCTCGTGATAGAAAAGATCGAAAGACTTAAATGCGATTACTCCACTGGCCCGGACGGTATACCTGCCGTAGTTTTAAAAAAATGTGTTAACACCTTAGCTCTACCCCTTACGACTCTGTTCCAACTGTCTCTCTCTCAAAGCGTCTTTCCTATGCTTTGGAAAAGCTCTTATATTATTCCCCTTCATAAGAAAGGTCCAAAAAACGAAATCTCGAACTATCGTCCTATAGCTAAACTCTCCTGCATACCCAAACTATTCGAAAGTATTGTTTACGATGCAATGTTTTTCCATTGTAAATCTATATTTTTTCCTCACCAACATGGTTTTTTAAAGGGAAGGTCTACAACCACAAACCTAACCCAATTCGTATCCAGCACCCTGTGCGCATTGGAAGATGGCAAGGAAGTTGATGTCGTTGCTACCGATTTCAGCAAAGCCATCGATAAAATTTCGCACGCAATTGTATTTTTTAAACTCAAAGCTCTCGGCTTTCCGCCTGGGTAATTCGGTCATCAAATCCTACCTTCATGAACGTAAATATGAAGTCCTTTTTAGATCATTTGTATCCGATCCATTTATGCCCCCCTCTGGAGTCCCCCAAGGTAGTCATCTTGGTCCCCTTATTTTCATTTTGTCAATTAATGATGTTGATGGCATAATTAAATATTCCCGCCTATCAGTTTATGCGGACGACATGAAAATTTGTACACATATCTCCACACCCACTGACTCCCGTGCTCTTCAAACTGACTTGAATAGCTTTTCTACTTGGTGTAATAAAAACGGTCTTGAGTTGAATGTCAACAAATGCCAAGCTATTACTTATTCCCGGAAGCGTCTTCCGACAGACCCCAGAACGTATGCGATTTGCGACGAGCCTGTTCCCACTGTCACTTTTCTCCGTGATTTGGGCGTCATATGCGACAGTGAGCTTAATTTTCGTAGCCATATTGACAATATGGGGGGGCTAATTCTGCGCTAGGTTATGTGAAACGTTGGTCCAAGGAATTCTCAAATCCTTACGTCACGCAATCGCTGTACTTCACATTTGTAAGACCAATTCTTGAGTATGCCAGTCAAGTCTGGTCTCCCTATCACGATACACATTCATATCGAATTGAGTGTGTCCAACGGAGGTTCATCCGTTTTGCTCTACGCGGACTCCCGTGGGCTGACAGATTCAACCTACCTCCTTATGAGCATCAGTTAAACTTGTTGAACATGCAGTCGCTTGAAAAGCGTAGAAAAGTTGCCGATATACTATTTGTACGTCAACTATTAACAGGCAATATTGATTGTCCTATGCTGCTCCAAACCATTTCACTCAGCACCAACCCACGTTTTCTGAGATCGGTACCTCTCTTCTGCCTCAAGTTTCACCGTACAAACTACGGCTGTAATGAGCCTATGTCTCGAATGCTTCGTTCTGCTAATGACTGTCAGAACCTTTTTGATTTCCAGTGCAGTAAAAACACCCTTAGAAACTCCCTTTACTCCCCTTCCTCACTCAGGTCTTGATATTTGTAAATTTTAACTAGCTTTTAAGTATACATTGTAAATTAGATTTAAGTTCTTTACAGCTTGTATTAAGCTAATTAAATTAAATTAAATTAAATTAAATTAGTTTTTTACTGACATCCGAGTGTGTTGAATATCCAATGGTGATCCCTTTTTGGCTAGTTCATCTACTGTTTCGTTACCATTGTTATTGCTATGTCCGGGAACCCAGCAGGGAGTTACGTCGTGGGTGTTGCATATTCTGTTCAACGTGTTACGGCATCTGGAAACTGTTTGTAATCGAACTTCCTGGCTGTCTAGTGCTCTGATTGCCGCTTGACTATCCTTGAAAATATTAATCTTGGAAAGATTTTGTTATTTGCTATGTATAGTCTGTGCAGCCCTGTCAATGGCGAACCCCTCAGCTTGATGGTTGCTACAGTCATCCAAGAGTTTGATGAGTCGTTGATTTCAAGTGACTCGCAGAAAAGTCCAGAGCCAGTTCCAATATCCATTTTAGACCCGTCCGTGTAGAGTTGAATATTCTATACATTAGTTAATGTATTGGAGTCCCAATCTTGTCTTTCGGGAATAATAGTGGAGTAGTTCTTTCTGAGGTCTATATAGGGTCTGATATGGTATAATCTGTTATTCTATTGAGAACGGTTATACTATACCTGTTGAGTATAGATCCATGTCCATAGAAGCTTTGCTTCCATGCGCCCGATTGTTTGAGACGAATCTCACTTTTGGCAGCTCCGCATCGTATGCACTCATCTATAGTATATTCTGAATATCTAGATATTTCGCATCATCTCTAAACCCGCTTGTGGTGTTGATTTCTAGGCTCCTGTTATGCTTAAGCATGCTAATCTTTGCTAGCTGGTTTTGTCTGTTGCGTACCACCATACAATAATTCCGTAATTATTTCCCTGACTTCCAGTTAATTTTTTGTAGCGAATACCGATTTTCTCGCTTTTTTTTTTTTTTATGTTGCATCTAATGTCGTATTAAGATACTTTGCATATTGTACATATTATACTATTATTCATATTTACTGTGCGAGATCGCTTCTTGAAGTTTATGAGCTGGATTCACATTGTTTTTCGCAATAGCCATTATAGCCGTGTCTTTGAGAAATGCAGCTAAAGTTCAAGCACTGGAATATCGTGCGTGTTCAAGCGATAAAGTATTGGCCCAAGAACACTTCTTTGGGGTACATCCGCTTTGATTTCATTTAAGTTCGAATAATCGCTGTTCTCTTTGATGCGAATGTATCTATCTAAAAGGTATGATAGAATAATATCTGCTTATTGTTTGGATATCATCTTATATAGGTAGTTTGTTCACTAAACCCTAATTTTTAATTTTTTTATTTGTATAATTTACGCGCACTCAAGGGGTTATGAATAAGCTTTAAATGTTTGGACATAGCGCAGCTGTTGGAAAGGATTGACAGAAAGAGAGGGAAAAAGATTTTTTAATTTTCAAATAAAAACGGAGTCTATCTTACCATCATCGTTTATTTAAAACAGTCGAATAAAAATACTTAAATAAATTAGACTATAAAATACACAACTACTCTTAAATTTTACTTTCACCGGCTTAGAGTAAAACTGGAGCAGCGGCGGGGGCGGCAAGTGTGTATGGAGTACCATATGCGGTGGCATATGGGGCACTGTATGGAAGCGAAGCGGCATATGGAGCAGCAAGCGATGCTGCGTATGGCGTAGCATAAGATGCTGCGGCAAGAGGTGAAACGTATCTAGCTACTGGAGCAGTATAACCATATGCGGCGGCAATAGCTGGAGATGAATATCGTGCCAGTGGAGCTGTGTAGGCAAATGGACTAACTGGAGCAGCTACCCTAGCAGCGAGGGGAGTAGTATAACCTAATGAAGTTGCGTATCCACCGTTGTAGCTACTACGAACATCCACTTGAGAAGTAGCCGCTGGCGCAAACAATGGAGCGCCGTAGGTGAGAGATGCAACAATGGCTGGTTTAGCGGAACTGCAGGCGACGAGTGCCAGGACAATCGTGATCTATTCAGAAAAAGATAGCCATTAGTGCCAAGAGTGAAGCTACAGGCTTTTTAAAACTTACATATCTGTACATGGTGGAGAGATTTGTTTATTTTTTTGAGGCTTCAATTGATGCGGAGAAATTGCTGCGTATTTCGGGAAGGCTCTGAGTGGAATACACTTTAACCACATGCCATACCACCTTATATAGTAACTCGTTTTCTATTATCAACCACAGGTGTTGCTATTTTCGACAATTTCTTTTTATTCATCATTTGCAACTATTTGCATGAGAACGTGATCTGAAAACAATTTTTAATCGGAATTCAGAAGATTCAGATATGCCCAAAAAGCCGGGTTTTATCAGCTGATTGCCGGGGCTCGTCTTAATTTGAATTCGTACGAGCGATTCGCGAATTCGAAATTCCAAATAATTAGTTGTCAGTTAAGGGTATCCAGAGGATGTGATGAGATTTTCAAAAAACTGCCTGCACACCTGCTTTGTAATCATAAATGCTTTGTCACTTGCAGTGGTAATAACGAACGGATTCATTCATTTAATGACTATTACTGTCTAGTCACAACACTATAAGACTAAAATAGTTAAATGTAGTATTGGTATTGAAGGTACTGCACAAAGCCTGTCAAGATAGGTAACTTATCTGCTGTCAAACAATAGTGAAGGTAGTTGCGCGGAAGTTTCGGAATTTGAAAGATGAAATCTATGATCGCTTGCCGCCGATATGGCAGTCGTGTGTGACGTGAACGAAAGTGAATATGTGTTGTTAAACGATTAAATATAAATTTGATTTCAAATCAGTGTTTTACAAGAAAATTTATAGAATTCGTAAGACGATGTTGTATCAGTGAATTATGAATCATCAAGTTATTTCGTTTTACTGTTTTTTTTTTTTTTTTGTTAAAATGGGAATTTAAAATCCCATAGCATCCAGACTCAATACTGCTCATTTCTCTTTTAAGTTGGGGCGGCTTTTGGTTGTTGTTCCCTGATGGCGCTCGAACCTGCACACATCGGGTCACCAGCAAACACATTAAGCACTATACAATTGCCACCCTATTTCGCCGGTAAAAGAACTTAAAATTGTATAACGTTTAACTATAGCAGCTTGCTTTGGAAAAACTTTAGAGTTTACACGTGATTAAATTGATGTGACCGAGTTTTGAGTGACACTGGATGGACTAGCATTATTCACTTTCCTTTGTTCGCTTGCCAATCTTACTTGATAACATCGACCTTGAAATAATAGCCTCGTCTAGATGGAAAATAGAAGGATACTCTGAAAAATACTTACTTACTTAGGTGGCGCTACAGCCCGGAGTAGACCTGGGCCTCAACCAACTAAACTCTCCTACTAGCCCGATTACGAGCCAGCTGCCTCCAGTTGCGCACGTAAAGTAAATTGAGATTTCCCTTCACTTGTTTGCACCACCTAGCGCGAGGTCGTTCTCTACTTCGTCATCCATCCGAGGTGGATTTCCGAGCTGGAACGTTGGGCTCCGTCTGCTTTACATGACCCAGCCATCTTAGTCGCTGTATGTGAACTCTTCTGGCAAAGTCGATGTCCTTGTACAGGCCGTATAGTCCGGCATTGTACCTTCTCCTCCACTCACCGTCTATGCAGACGGGACCAAAGATCGGTCGAAGAACCTTTCTCTCGAAATAACCAAGGGCATCCTCATCCGGTTTTGTCAAAGCCCATGCCTCTGCGCCATATAGCAGGACTGGGATGATTAGTGTCTTATGAAGAGTTACCTTAGTAGTTCGAGATAGGGCTTTGCTACTCAATTGCCGTTTTAGCCCATAGAAACAACGATTGGCAAGAGTAATTCTTCGTGTGATCTCCCTACTGATATCACTTGCGAAGTTCACCTTAGAGCCTAGGTAGACAAAATCCTTTACTACCTCAAAATTATCTCTGTCTATTGTGGCGTTCTGTCCAAGACGCCGATGTTGGGTGTCCTTTTTTGTAGACAGCATATATTTTGTTTTGCTTTCATTGACCGCTAGACCCATCTTTGGTGCCTCGATCTCAATACTCGTAAATGCCCCATTGACGGCCCGCTGAGTTCTTCCGATTATATCAATATCATCGGCATAAGCAAGTAGTTGTACAGACTTGTAAAAGATTGTACCTCCGGTGTTGGCTTGTGAGTTTCGTACAATTCTTTCAAATACTATGTTAAAGAGATCGCGTGATAGCGCGTCACCTTGTCTAAGACCTTTCCTGACATCGAATGGTTCGGTGATGTTCTTACCGACTTTAATGGAGCAACGAGAGATCTCCATTGTCATTCTGCACAAACGGACGAGTTTGACAGGGATGCCAAGACTAGACATGGCTCTGTATACCTCGTCTTTATACACGCTATCATAGGCAACTTTGAAATCGATGAAGAGGTGGTGCGTATCGATTTTATATTCATGGGTTTTTTTCCAAGATCTGCCGTAGTGTTAATATTTGGTCAATGGTGGACTTTCCCGGCCTGAAACCGCTCTGATAAGGACCTATCAAGTTATTGACGATCGGTTTAAGGCGTTCACATAATACGGCAGACAGGATTTTATATGCGATATTGAGGAGACTTAAACCTCTGTAATTGGCGCAGTTCAGACGATCTCCTTTCTTCAGGATCGGGCAAACGATGCTGAGGTTCCATTCATCGGGCATACTTTCGTCCGACCAGATTTTACAGATGAGCTGGTGCATGCTCCTTACCAACTCATCTCCTCCTGCCTTGAAAAGTTCAGCGGCAAGGCCATCGGCTCCATCAGCTTTGTTGGATCATTCTGCCTGATAGCGGAATACTGATCATCATCGCCGTTTAACAGTCTGCAGAAGTGTTCCTTCCATATCCTCAGCAGCGACTGCGATTCTACTACTATGTTACCATTTTCGTCCCTGCAGGCTTCTGTTCTGGCTTTGAAACCCTGGCATGTTCTTTTTACCCTTTGGTAAAATTTTCGAACATTATTCTTAAAGTCTCTCAATCTCTTCGATCGAGCGCTTCTCATGCTCTTTTTTCTTCTTTCTGAGAAGTCGATGTTCCTCTTTTCTCCTGCGCACGTAGAGCTCGTAAGCAGCTCTAGTCCTTCTATGCAGCGCCGCTTTGTACGCCTCTTGTTTTGCTGCATGTGCTTGCCGGCATTCCTCATCAAACCAGGGGTTTCGTTGTGGTGGCCCTGAGAAACCCAGTACATCAGAGGCGGCATCTCTGATGGCTTGTTGGTAACGCTGCCACTAGCCTTCCGCATTTGCTGCTGGCGGCATAGGACTTAGACTAAGATTAGAAGAAACACGATCGGCAAAGGTTCTGGCGGTCTCTTTCGATTGTAGCTTTTCGACGTCAAATTTCCTCACAGCATTTCGTTGATTTCGCTCCGTTGTGGATATCCGCATCCGTACCTTGGCTACAACTAGGTAGTGATCCGAGTCCACGTTGGCTCCTCGGAAAGTCCGGACACCCAGAATACTGGAAGAGTGCCTTGCGTCGATCGCAATGTGATCGATTTGGTTGACAGTTTTTCGATCAAAGGAGAGCCATGTTCCGTTGTGAATATCGAGACGTGGGAACCGCGTACTAGCTACCACAAAGTTTCACCCCGCTGCAAAGTCGATTAGCCTGAGTCCGTTGTCGGATGTGATGTAGTGCAGGCTGTGCTTTCCGACCACGCTACTAAAGACGTCCTCTCTTCCTAGCTTTGCGCTAAAATCACCTAGGATAATTTTAACGTCGTGGCTGCGGCATTGCTCATACGTCTTGTCCAAGAGCTGGTAGAAGTCGTCCTTTGTCGCGTCGTCCTTCTCCTCATGAGGGGCGTGAACGCATATTAGGCTAATGTTGGGAAATTTAGCCTTGATACGGATAGTCATAAGGCGCTCGTTCACATGCCGGAAACTCAAGACTTCTTGCCTAAGTCTGCCTCCAATGACAAATCCGCACCCGAATAGACGCTGTCCTTTTTGTCTATAGTAATCGCCGTAGTAGATGTCGCAGTTTTTCATACTCCTTTTGCCCGGCCCATCCCATCGCACTTCTTGGATGGCGGTAATGTCTGCTTTGAGACACTCTAGGGCTTCGCAAGTTGTTCGGCTGCACGTGGTTTCTAGAGGGACCTAACATTCCACGTGCAGACACGAAGATCGTTGTCCTTTTTACGTTTGCATGGGTCGTCAACAGTAAGATCATCCGTATCCGAGGCTGTTGGTTGCTTCGTAACCGAAGGTTTTTTACGTGGTAGGAAAGTTAACCCGACGGCACAACCCCCAACATGGAGGGCCAGATCCTGTTTTTTGTACCCCTAGGAAAAGAGGCCGGATACACCGATGTTAGTAACCCACTTCGGGGATATGAGCGCTGCCGTTGGCATAAAGGGTTCATCCGCCACCATCTCTTTTTCAATACCCTGACGTAGTATTGAGATGCCTCGTCCGGTTAAACATATGCGCGCTGAAGTTCACCGAGATGTGCTTACGCAGGTCTGAGTGTTCAGCTGCACATATATCGTCAGACTCAGCATACACTCATCGTTAGTTCACTATCAGATAGCTATACAGCGGGCACCGCGCGGAGATGATGATGCGATTTTGCCCACCGACCTTTCTTATATCTGGCCCTATAAAAATGCCTTCTTTTAATTTAGCTTCGCTCAATCTGGGGAACAAAGTTTTTATATAGGGGAAACCTTGTCGAGTTTTGTACATGGCTTTACAAAGTAAGGGCGGCAAAATGATGTTATTTGACTCTACTAAGGGGCTTTGAGCAATATTTTGTTTTTATCGTTAGTTCTTAATTGAAGGCAGTTATAGTAGACGGTGAGCCAACAGCTAGTATGGAAGTTTTTATTAAATTAAATGCACATTTATTGACAAATAAATGTAAAACTTTATTGGTTAATAAAATGCAATTCCATGACAATTATGAGTAGACTACAAGTTCGTTCATACGACTACCACGGCTTCTGTTGCAAGCGACCATCTGAAGATCAAAATTATCAATGACTTTTTGAAGAATAAAAGGGTTAATGGCCGCAATTTGTTATGTTATGTTTGAGATCCATGGACCGAACTTCATTAATCAGTAAAGTTATATATTGATTTCGTAATAAATGTGTGTTTAATTTAACAAGAACTTCCACACTAGGTGGTGGCTCGCCCTTTATACATTTTGTCATATGGTATGTTTAAATAATTCGATGTAGTAAACTATTTCTGATATTTTTCTGTTAATACTTATGCATGTACGATTCAAAAATGTATAATTTAATTAACGGCAGAAAATCGTGTTGGCCAGTATAATTTTAGTTAGCGCCGTATTAATTTTCAGCCTGACGATGCCTGTCGACCTCCATCCCCACATCTGTTGTGATTTGGCTTAGGTCGTTCATTCTGTGAGGGAGTAAGCATGCATTGTCAGCATGGTCAAGGCGTTTGAGTTGGCAGGTAAGAGTCAATCGAATTCACACACATCTGCTCAAAACACATCGCTAATCGACAATAGGAAAAGTATTAGGTCAAGAACACAGCTTTGTCTTACGCCACTTTAGATTTAAAATTTTTCAGACAGCCTTCCCCTGTACAGAACGTGACATTTGGACCCATCGTATGTAGCTTTTATAATAGCAATTAATTTATCGGGAATACTTCTCCTACGTAAGGCACTCCAAATAATCTCCCTGTTGACACTATCGAACGCCTTATTAGAATCAATGAACAGCAGGTGAAGTGGCGATCGATATTCAACGCACTGCTCGTTGATGATCCGCAGGGTATTGATGTGGTCGAAACAGGAGGATCCAGAGCGGAAACCTGCTTGTTTGGCATCGAGTTTTAGTTTAGTCAATATTATAAGGTAAACAAAAAAATTTAAATTCAGCACAATTATGAATTTATTGCAATTATGAGATCCATTTAACATAAGTAGTTTAAAATGCCAGTTGTATACTTTTTACCCTAAAAGTTAACAAAACTAACATCGTTGCAAACCTCACAACTTATGAGTTCTATTATGACGTGGTTACTATATCCTTCGTGGAAGCAAGAGTTTTAACTGTTTTGGCCTAAGAAAGCATAACTTAAAGGAGCAACCCAAGAAATATTCACCTCAAGGCGTTAAAAGTTCCCTAACCTCAGAAAATACTGATCCGTTAAAAGGACTCTCCTATGGTCTCTATAATATAGAAACTTTACCTTTTTTTTTACGATCAATTGTGTATATTGTGAAATCATTTCATGAAAATTATTCATTTTAAAATCATGAAGGTATTGGTAGCATTATGCAAAAATTAGTCGAATCTTCTCACTCACCCTTACATTTTGGTTCGTTACTTTGACCATGCAAGCTTAAACTAGCGAATTTAATTATCACATTCACCTTGATTGTCGTTGGCGTTTGTCGCTTTTCGACGATTGTCGTTTTATTCTTCAGATGTAGCACAAATCCATTTTCATAACTTTTTTACTGTGAAAGAGTTGTAATAGTATTCTACACGACAAACAAATTGCTTAGTAATGTTTAACGGTCAGCAGGTCGTAGCTAGGAATAAAACGACAATCATCGAAAAGCGACAATCAGTCCAACGACAATCAGGGTGATTGTTTCTTTTTTGCGTCACGTTACATTATTACATAGATCTGGGAATACCCAGCGTCGTCGAAGAGATAACAAAATTTGCGCGTAAACACAAAGATCGTGTTCACGGCCATTGCAACCGTACCGTCATTCAACTACTTGACCCGAACAATTCAATTCGTCATCTACAAAGGACAAAACCTTTTGACCTCGCGTCATAGTATATGCCGGTTGTGAAAAACGCAGAAACTTTCATTGGAATTTAACCTGTCTAAGTGCTACATATGGTACTCGTACGAACATCTTTTTCCAAAAATCATGAGTCTCGTAAGCGAAAATAAAACTGCTGGATAAGCGTCGGCTTAGTTGTAGTATTCATTTTGAAGAGAGGTGTTTTTTTAGTGAGTAAAAGTCTCACACTACCATAAGCACGCGCGATCGGGCCTTATGGTGTCTTTAGAAGATTTTTCACCTGCTCTCGGCAAAAAAAAAAACTTACATTTAAACGAAATTTATGTAAAATACACGCAAATAATTATACCTTCCTACTCTCATTAAATGTTTTTATAAAAGTAATAAATATGTAAATTAAATTAGGTTAACTTAATTAACATGAATAAAAATTACCATTTATTCGGTGTAATCTATAGTTTTGATTTTATAAATATTTATTTATACATTACAATTAAAGAAAGACCTCATTATTGACAACTCTGGCGTATGTATATATAGTCACTATTTCCACTAAAACCGAAAAAAAACTTATACTGAAATGTGAGCCAAAATTTGCATAACTTTTTAAAATATTTGTGTTTAAATATTAAAACCATTTTCGGTAAATAATTAATTCTTAATTGCTGTTGTGACATGACATAACATCTAGGGCCTTAGGGTCCCATCAGTCTATCACAAATTATCGTTACCTACCCTACACAACTAAATGCGATAGGTAATATATGGGTTATTTGAAAATATACAGTCGCCGGAAACTGCTTCAGGGCCAATGGTGTACCTTTAATCAATGTAAGAAATAAGACTGCCTTAAGAAAACTACACCTGGGTATACAGAAGCACCGACAGAGATTAATGCACCCAAACTCTGTATCAGTCAGGAAATACTAATGTTATCACAGGCGCAATCACAAAAAAACATCAATAATGTATATTGTGAAATGTTTACCAATTAAAACTGCAACACGAACATTCCCGGAAGACAATTTGCCTGCAGATGGGGGAAATCTTCAGAAATACCCACCATTTTAACACATCATAGAATAAATCAATCGAATACCTACATAATTGGCTGAATCGATGGCAGGTGCCATCAGCTTTTAAGTCAGTTTGACCATAAATTTAAAAATAATATTATGAATTGCAAATTAGACTCTTTGATTAGTACCTATGTATCTTCATTTTTAAATGCATAGTTAATAAAACTTTTGGAAAACTTATGATGCGAGTGTTATTAAATAATACAGTACAATAAGTTTAAAGATACTTCAATTTGTGTCGACACCAGCGGTATTTTAATTTACAATTACAAATCTGACTGTGTGATTGGGAATGTCCAGTGAATCTTCTAGTTCTTGTCCATTTACATACCACAGTCACTACATAGATACTACTGGAATTTTTTCAGGCCAGCTCTCTACTACTTGAATACCAATTAGTTCTTCTTAATGTCCTCCAGTTTCAAGGTCAGCCTTTCTTGTAGAACTAACTTAATATTTCAAAATTTGCATAAAAGCAGCTGGAATACTCGTACCGCAGAGCAAGCAAAAACGGAGAATTTGTTTGTTCGTTTTGTTTGTTGTTACAGGTATTTTCTCCAGTCTTGTAGTTAATTTATGTGAATAGTTGAATGTGCTGGAGTGCAGCTTTAATTCAGAGCACGTACAAGTGTTTTCATATTGTAAATGCACAGATTGTGGTAGGTAGGTATTTGCAAGATGTAATCTGATGAATGAAATATTTGTGGATATACCATGAAGATATGCATTGCAATGCATTTAACAAAGTAAAATCATATCAACAATATATTTTTATTTTTTTTTTTGCCGAGAGCAGGTGAAAAATCTTCCAAAGACACCATAAGGCCCGACCGCGCGTGCTTATGGTAGTGTGAGATTTTTACTCACTAAAAAAACATCTCTCCTCAAAATTAATACTACAACTAAGCCAGTGCTTATCCAGTAGTTTTATTTTCGCTTACGAGAATCGTTATTCTAGAAAAAGATGATCGTATGTGATTAAGAATAAATGTAGCACTTTAGACAGGTTAAATTCCAATGAAAGTTCCTGCCTTTTTCACGACCTTCATATGCTATGATGCGAGGTCAAAAGGTTTTGTCCTTTGAAGACGACGAATTGAATTGTTCGCGTCAAGTAGTTGAGTGATAGTACGGTTACAATGGCCGTGAACACGATCTTTGTGTTTACGCGCAAACTTTGTTATCTCTTCGACGACGCTGGGAATTCCCAGATCCCGATGAATATCTTCGTTACGTACATACCACGGTGCGTTAACGATCGTTCTAAGAACTTTATTTTCGAAAGTTTGTATGATGTTTCTATTGCTTTTCTTGGTACAACCCCATAGTTGTATACCATACGTCCACACTGGCTTTAGCACTTGCTTATAGATAAGCAGTTTGTTATGTAGGCTCAACTTCGAATGTTTTCCGAGTAGCCAGTACATTTGTCGGTATTTGTTTTGAAGTTCGTCGCGTTTCTTTTTCACGTGCGATTTCCATTTGAGCTTGACATCTAGGGTCATTCCTAGATATTTTGCTTCGTTTGCGTACGGTATTTGAGCCGAGTTTAGATATACAGGCAATCTATCCGCTTTTTTGTACGTAAAGTTGACGTGAGTAGATTTGCTTTCGTTCAGCACAATACGCCAAGAATTCGTCCAAGCGTGGACTTTATTAATAGCATGTTGAAGCTTTCCGGTTGCTGCTTCAATGGTATCGCCCGTTGTCAATATCGCCGTATCATCCGCAAACGTGGCGACGACACAGTTTCTTTCTTGCGTGACGTCACGCGTGTAGAGTACATATAGAAGTGGGCCAAGGACACTTCCTTGCGGGACTCCGGCTGCAATCTCCTTGAAGTCAGAGTAATCGTTTCCGTGCTTAACACGAAAGAGTCTCTCGGTGAGGTACGATCGCAAGATTAAAAAGAGTTGCCGTGGCAGTAGTCGTTGCAATTTATATTCCAAGCCTTCGTGCCAAACCTTATCGACAGCTCGTGAGACGTCAAGAAATACACCACAACAAATCTTTTTTTCTTCCAGAGCCTTCTCAATAACGTCAGTTATTTTGTGGACTTGGTCAATTGTAGAATGTTTAATTCTAAATCCAAACTGATGGTCAGGAATGAGACGTCTTTCGTCGATTACGGGCTGTAGACGTTTGGAAAGAAGTTTTTCGAATGTTTTTGAGATAACCGGCAATAGGGAAATAGGCCGATATGATTTCTTCTCATTTAGCGGTTTGCCTGGTTTCGGGACCATTATAATCTCGGCGACTTTCCATTGCCTCGGAACATAAAGCAATCTGAACGAAGCGTTTGTCAAATAGAGCAGTTTGATAATAGCTTTATTCGGCAATTCCTTGACTACCTGCGCCGTTATCAAGTCGTAACCCGGAGCTTTTTTTGTCTTTAAATTTTTAATCACTTCCCTCAGTTCAATCAATGCAACTTTTTTTACTTTAAAGTTGTCAGATGTCGTGACTGGGGAGTTGGGCGTTAACGAAGGGCCGTCGAACGGCTTAAACGTTTCTTCTAAGTGCAAAGCAAAAAGTTCTGCCTTTTCTTTGTCGCTCTTGGTCCAGTTTCCCTCGATTTTGCGCATTAGTGGTGCTTGCATTTGAGGTTTCCGGATGCCTTTTAGCGCTTTCCAAAGCGAATAATTTGATTCTCTTTCACCGGAGAGATTTTCAAGGTACGTCGCTATCTTTTTGCTTTTAAATTCGCGAATACTATCTCTAAGCCGATTGCAAAGTCGGTTAATGACCGTTTTATGCTGCAGTGCACCAGTGATTTGCCACTTCTTTCGTGCTTTTATTTTCTCCCTTACCAGTTCAATGATTTCTCGGGGATACTTTTCGTTGCGGTTGATCTTATAGCTTCTAGAAGGAGTGTTTCTCCATGCCGCTCTTTGAATTGCTTCCACGAAACTATCAATTTCGTCCTCTAGTTCACAATCAACAATATATTGATGAAAGATATAATAAATTGATATCACCTAGTTGTTAGTTGTGTCGACAAAGATAACGCTTGCATAACCCAATCATTTAGGAAAATCGATAAATATCTCCTAACATACATAGCAGTCTACTCTGTGGGTAAAATGCCTAATAGCACATACATATGTACTCTTTGAACAGTGCGATATTTTGCGGAGACAGTAGCATGTCAGCACATTATTTTTGGCTAAATCGTCATTTTTACAATTTTTAATTTTATTTAATTCCAATGAATTTAAGCTACTACATATTATTTCGACCTGTGAAGAGTTGTGGCTTAACTGTGCAGGAGATTATTTTCCAAATCGCGCTTTAAAAATGTCCACGTAATCATTCCTTCCTGGTCATAATGGAAGGAAGTAGTTCACTCAGCAAAAGATTTATTTTTTTTTTTTTCCGAGGGTATGTGAAAAATCTTCCATAGACACTATGAGAATAGCAAGCGCGTGCTCATAGTAGTGTCAGATACTGACTAAAAAACAGCACCCTTCGATATAAATTTGTTAGATATCGCAACTAACTATTAACTTATCAAGCAATTTTTCTATCATGAAATAAAAACGTTTGGCAGGTTACTTTCCACTGAAAGATCCTGCATATTCCGCAATTTAGACGCGGTTAATCATTATCTCGCCAAGTCGAAAGGTTTCGTCCTTTGTAGTCGGCGCAATAAATTGCTCTCATCCGAAATTTGTAGGACTGTATTGTTGACATGTCCGATTAGTCGGTTTCTATGCTTTCTTGCGGAGCTTCTAGTTTCAGCTTCGATTGTTGGAATTCCGAGATCCCTGTGGATATCGTCGTTTCTACTATACCACGGTGCTTGGACAATTTCTCTTAGCACTTTGTTTTGAAAAGCTTGTAACATATTTGCATTTGTTTTCTTGGTACAACCCCAAAGTTGTATACCGTAGGTCCACACCGACTTTAGCACTTGCTTGTATAAAAGCAGTTTGTTCTCAGTACTGAGCTGGGAATGTTTTCCGAGTAACCAGTACATTTCTTTATATTTGATTTCCAGTTTTTTTCGTTTCATTTTCACGTGCGAATTCCATTTCAGTCTTGCGTCGAGTGTCATTCCCAGGTAT
Organism: Brachypalpus laphriformis; assembly: GCA_945910035.1. Classification (NCBI taxonomy): domain Eukaryota; kingdom Metazoa; phylum Arthropoda; class Insecta; order Diptera; family Syrphidae; genus Brachypalpus; species Brachypalpus laphriformis. Next base: position 47,531,278 of record OX246756.1, read on the forward strand.
TTGGCCTCGTTTGCAAAGGATATTCGGGTCGAGTTTAGGAAAATTGGCAAGTCATTAGTTTTTTTGTAAAAGAAATTCACGTGAACAGATTTAGATTCGTTGAGGGCGATCTGCCAATCCCTCGTCCATTCATTTACATTATTCAGTACGTTTTGGGGTTTTACAGTCGTTTCTTCGATTGTTTCACCTACTGCTAGGATAGCGGTGTCATCGGCAAACGTAGCAAGGATAGTGCCATCTTCGTTCGGTATGTCACGAGTATATAGCAAATAGAGAAGCGGCCCGAGAAAGAAAAACGTGATATCCGCAAAGGATATCCACATCTTTAAAGACAGCCAAGCAGGAATAAAATCCTTGGAATCGGTGCTAACTGTCCCTTCTTGTTGACAGCATTTACTTGGTTTTGCCCTCTTTTATCGCTAAACTCAGTTTGGCTGCTTCTACTTCAATGCTTTCAAACGCACCTGTGACAGCCCGCTGAGTTTTTCCACGAACTTGCACGAACTTTCGATAGATTGTACATCTGGTGTTGGTTTGTGAGTTCCGCACAATCCGTTAAAGTACAATATTAAAGAAGTCGCATCGCATCACTTTGTCTAAAACCTTTTTTGACGTCAAAGGACTCGATGAGGACATTACCGACCTTGATGGAGCAGCGAGCGTTCCCCATCTGACGAAATGTAAAGATTTGATCGATGGTGGACTTTCATGGCTTGAAACCGCGCTGATATGGGCCAATCAGGCTGTTGATAAAAGGTTTCAGTCGTTTATACAGTATCGCCGGTATATTGAAAAGATCGACTAATAAGCCGATGGATATTGCTATCCTCACTTTACTTTGGTCAGGTGGATGGAAATGTTGGCTATCATCGCCTATGTTAAATGGTTCGTTCTGCCTGGCAGCGGGATGTTGGTCTTTGTCGCTGTTACACAGTCTGCTGAAGTAGTTTGTCCATATTCTCAGCACCGACTTTGAGATATACCAATCGCTACTTGCAAATTTGAATTCTAGGTGGATGCAATCAAAAGAACAAATCTTAGGTGGACAAGTTTTACAACATGTCTAGCGACTAAACAGATCTGGATCTGAAATGCTCTAAGAAACTGATTTCTCTCAACCGATTGCATATAATAGGTGTGATCCCAGGACCTGGCTAATAGACAAGCATGCAACAAGTTTAGTTAAATTACTTTACACTTTAACTAGCTTTAGGTTATCGATTCTAAAAATGTACTTTTATTTTCCGCTTTCTGAAGTTAACTTGAACAATGTTTCTTAGACCGTTTCTGAGATTGTTAAAGACGTTCCGCATGGCGTACATCATTTGCCTTTTAAGCACAGACGTTCTTAAAAGCTGGCAATTGCTAATTCCCGTCCGCTCGTCGTCTCGTGTTGATGTTGTGGCTGATTGGTGTCCGGAAACGCTGGTCGTCATAATACTGCAACTCTGCATTCATCTCGAAAATCTGATTTACTTTTACGACCCTCAATTGGCCATCCGCTCGATTTCACGTCGAGAGTAGTGTGATTTTGTGTGTAGTTTGATATTCTGGATTTTGTTGATATCCGTTTGTACTACTCCTCCCTTCCCACGCCAGTATAACGCACCGCAATCATGACTTGATTAGAGCTTGTATTTGTGTAATTGGTGTAAATAGATTTAAACTTGCGGCATGCCAGTGCAAATAAGGATCCTTTCAACGTTTTGCTCAAATTGTTGACAATAACATCTCAGAGAAAACGGTTGCCTATGACCCAGCTATTTTTGCAGCAGTTTTTGATTTCCACGCGAAAACTTCTCTTTCTTACATAATATCTTAACCACTATGTCAATTTTCCTCTTATTCCCACTCTTGTCATGGCATCGGCCAATTTATTGTGAGCGATGGTATTAAATCGTTTGCTGACGTCAAAAAAAAAAAAAAAAACGCTAAGATGTGGTTGCTTTTGTTAATGACACTGTTCATTATTATGCATTGTCAAAATCGCTGAGAAGTTAATTTGTACATTTTCCTTTCTGGGAGCCATATCAGCTTTGCTTATTAATTTGTGCTTTTCGATGAATTTGCTCCATTCGCAGCTAGTATTGGTATTGATCGTTAATTTGTATTCTCGTTCTTAGAACCACACTTGTTAATAGGCCGAAAAATTGCTTGCTTCAGCTGCTTTGGGTCTACCGACGTATTTATATTCATATTAATAAGATTATTTATAATGGGAGCAAAAATATGAATATGAGTTTTGAAATCAATTGCTCTAACGCCATCAGTTCCAAACGCGTTTGTGGAAAAAAGGGGGGGTTGTGTTCTTTAGCCCCTTATCAAACCCGGCGAAACGTTAAAATAGAAAGACCAAGACAAGGTTAAAAAGGTATTGCAAATCTTTATTGAGTACCTCTCTCTACAAAAGATGAATTGTGACTGACTGACTATAACAGTATGCTACTCTACGTTAAATTACAAGTAGATGATAAAAAGAGAAATTATAAAGAGAGATCATGAGTATGTATTAGTATATAATTTTTAACATCCTCCGGCCGGCGAAGATGAAGTAAGCTCCAGCGGGTACAATAATTGGACTGGCCTTCGGGTTCGACTTCTATCTGCATAGCGTATCTCGCACGCTCTAACCTTACCATCACGACCAGCAAAAGTGTTTTCTATGACAGCCAACCTCCAGTTAATCCTTGGCTAACCAGCATCGAAAACGAGAACAACATCATTTTTTTTAAGTTGTACTGATGAACTGCATTTGTTGTGGTGAAACGATCGTAGTAGCTGCAGATACTCAGTACGCCATCGCTTCTTCAGCATACTAATATACTTCATCCGCTGCTTCCAAAGATGTTGTATTTCGTGTGAATCAGAAACAACTTCACGAACGGATGATCCACAATAACCCCTCAAAAAATGAGCAGGAGTCAAGGGAGTGGAATCTAATGGATTACTGCTCATGTATGTAAGTGGCCGAGCGTTTACCAAACCTATGACCATCTTGAGGACGTTTTTGATTGTGCGTATGAGGCGTTCCCAGAATCCGCCTCGCCATGGAGCTCGTTCCACTATAAACTTCCACTTAACGCGCTTAGTGGACAAAAACCCTTGAACGGCCGGGTTCTTCCACGGTAGTGCTGCTTCATAGCGGGAACCGTTCTTGCTGATGCATTTGGCGATTAGATTTTCAGCTAGAAGGTGGTTTTCAGCATCCTCACTTTGAATTCCGATGGCTTCCAATGACCAAAATGATGTTAGATCATTGTCGTTCAAGACAGGCAGAAGAAAATTGGCGCTACATATAGAAGAAGAGCATAAGTGAACGTTCGAATCAAGAATCTTACCGACAGAGGCATGTTTTCCCTGTAGTGTCCAGCCAAAGATGGTTTCAACAGCTCTTAACGTTGGGGTAATGCGGCGTTGTTTACCAGTTACTGCCGCCCAATAGTAGTCCGAGCCAACGAGAACGCTCAGCCCATCTTCTGCTTCGATTGAAGAATGATTACAATCTGCAAGGCGTAGGCCTTCGACCGATGGGCATGAAATGTCAGGCACTTGCAACACGTCAATACAGATTTCCGGAACAACAACTGCTTCAATCTCCACACGTTTGCTGTTGTACTGGCTGTTTATTACGATTTTTACCTTTTGTAGGCTTTGGCATGGAAATTTCTTTTTGGATCCGAAGGGGATGATCGAAATGTTTACCACACCGATGGGAACGAGATTTAATTTACGAACCAGGCTTTCGCGAACGAAGGAATGTTGACTGCCGCCGTCGATAATAAAGCGAATTAATAAATTTTTTTTCTTGCCCGGAGCTACGACAATGCCCCGAGCTGTCTTTAAAAAGACCATTGAATTTTGTGGAATTGAATTACACGCACACAAGTTTAACACATTCTCCATTTCATTGTCTACTGTTGTTGCGACCGCTGGTACAGTTAAAGCATATGTTTTTACAAAGGATGGATCGCACATGGATGTAAAGTGTTTGCCTTTGCATTTTTTACACGAAATAAACTTTGAATTTCGACATTTTCTTGAGGAGTGACCGCGTCTAGCACAACGAAAACACCGATTCTCTTTACGCAATATATCTCTTTTTTCCGCGAGGGACAGCTCACTATCGCACTCTTTTGTTGCATGTCTGTCTGAAGAACAAAATAAGCATTCGTCCTTATCACTGAATGAAACCAAGCTAGCTGCAGTGTTGGTGGTTGAAAATGAAGTAGATGGTTTGGCAGTTGTCGCGACAGAGAAAGCTCGACTTCTTTCAAGCGACTCTACTTCTCGTTTTAGAAACCGCATGAGACCTTGAACTTGCTTGTCGCCGATGTGCGAAAGGGTGGAAGTGCTTCCTGAGTCCGAACCTTTAATATCTCCAACATCGTTGTCTCGTTCTGCCAGCCGGTGATAATCAACACGAAGATCCACTGGCAAGCACCGTAGCAATATGGACTTCAGCATTACGTAGTATTGGTGCGAGGGAATCTGCAATGCAGTTAGAGTGCGACTGCAAGCTGTAATACAATTATATAAATTACGTAAGCCTACGACGTCTGTCTTCAAATGTATAGGGCGGAGAGAGATCAACTGCTGCATGTGTCTATCTATTAGACGTTCAGTATCTCCAAATTGCTCTTGCAGAAGTGAGACAGCTGCATCGTAGCACATCTCTGAAGCCGTAAAACCCGCAATTACCTTTTTTGCATTACCTACTAACACCGACTCAAGATAGCTGAATTTATCGGATGTTGTTAAACGGTTGTTTTCATGCACGGCGGTACGAAACTGTTCCCAAAAAGGCAGCCAGTCTTGGAAGTTACCATCAAATTTTTTCAACTACAATTTGGGGAGCTTTAACGAACAGTTTGCGACCGAGGCTGATGGTGTATTAGATTGAAACTGGTCAGCAGCTGGAGCTTGCTTTCTTTGTATTTTAGTCACACGAGAGTTTAATTTTGCAAGCATCCCTATGGCGGAATCTTGATAGTCCGTAATTTTTTCCAGTTCTTTGTCAAGATCAGCGCCATCCGCCTTGATGAGATTTTTGGCAAGCACCTCCTGATTCGTTGTCATTAGGCTCTCATGTGCTGCGGTTAATCGTTGAATGTAGGAAATAAGCTCCTCTTCTACATCATCGTACTTAGCTGGGTCGTTTAATTGGGATTCCTCCGCCTTTAGAAACTCCGACGCCGCTTTCACTATTTTAGTAACTTGCCCTCTATAGGCTGACCGTGCAGAGAGTTCCATCGGCACCTTTTACCTTTTTTTGCACTCGCGAGCACGAATCTTTAGAGCCACGGATTAGAGAATGTACCTATTTTGCAATTGTTTTTATATGTCTTTGTTCGCCCTTCTCCCGGGTTTCGGCACCATGTGGAAAAAAGGGGGGTTGTGTTCTTTAGCCCCTTATCAAACCCGGCGAAACGTTAAAATAGAAAGTCCAAGACAAGGTTAAAAAGGTATTGCAAATCTTTATTGAGTACCTCTCTCTACAAAAGATGAATTGTGACTGACTGACTATAACAGTATGCTACTCTACGTTAAATTACAAGTAGATGATAAAAAGAGAAATTATAAAGAGAGATCATGAGTATGTATTAGTATATAATTTTTAACAGCGTTTTTAATGTTCAGTAGACTTAATAGATTTACTACTTCCGTATAGTCTGTTATAGAATTTGTATGCGGAAATGCTGCTGTTGTGCTATGGTGTACAATGAAAGCTGCTACTGTGAAAAGAAGTGTCCGAACTTATCTGTCAATGCAACTATATTTTCATAAATTCCAAAGTTGTTCCTAGTGAACAGATATTGCAAGTGCGAGTTGAGCACTGCGCAGTACTTCCGACTTCCTTTAACTTTGATTCTATCCCGTGTAGGGCTTATTAATTTTAACACATACCTTGCAAAGAAGACGAAGATAGTCTTCGAGACTATCAATACCAACAGATGAGTCAATTGAGCGATGTCCGTGTGTCCATCCATCCATCTGTACGTCTATCCGTCCGAATAAATGTCACCAGTTTTTTGGCACAATCTTTTCGGAAGCCGACGAAGAGCGTTTGTATTAAGCCTGATAGAGCTGGAGTGTACGGACCCATTTATAAACCTTCGAAACCACTTGGAAAGAGTCCCATTGTTTTCCAGGCCGAGCTTTACGCTATTAAGACTTGAGCCAGTATAATCTAGTACTCAGGCATCAAGGGGGCCACTATCCTCATACTAATTGACAGCCAAGCGGCGACAAAAGCACTGACCTCCCATTTGATCAGATCAAAATCAGATCTAAGCTTGCTTTGACAGTTTACAAAACTAGGCCCAATACAATAAAGTAAAATTGTGGTGGGTACCTGGTGGGTCATGTAGATGTTAAGAGCAACGAAACTACAGATCTGATAACCAGAAAAGGCTCCTCTGAGTTGTTTACTGGACCTAACCCCTTTGCCTAATATCTAATTCTGTTTTTTTAAGTCTACCATTAACAGTTCGGAACGCAACATGTGCATTTCTCACTGGAATAACTCCCAAGGTCTAAGACAAGCTAAAAGGGATGTCCGGCGCTTCCATAAAAAAGCAGTTGATATCCTAAAAACAGCAGAAACGACTTGAGAAGGCTTGTGAGCTTCCGTACCGGTCACTGTCAATTACTCTTCCACCTCAACAAAATGAGAATCTTGGAGGATATCATCTGCCGCCTCTGCCTAGAAGAGAACGAAACCGCAGACCACATACTATGTAAGTGTGCACCTCTGTGTAGATTTAGAAGAAGCTTTTTCCTTAAGGAGATCTTATCTCAACAGACCCAAGGAACTCCCCCGCAGCCGTAATTACCGCTTTCATAAGGAGAGTAGAAGTACTGCCGTCCCTGGCACAATAGATCTTTCTAGTCGCAGCGCCTTCACGCCATATGAGCGTGACTTAACAAAAAAAATAAGATTTATTCAAAAATCTTGTTTTATTCCAAAGATCAATTCATTATTTGAAAATGATTGCGGGCATATGGCCACCGCGGCTGTTCTTGACGAAGCGTATCTGTTTGTCCATTTTGGGTCCCTTTTTCGAGTAATGGTGGTCGTATATCACGAATAGCACAAACAATATTGGCTTCTCTGACCATCGCGACCAGTTAACATCCCTATCTGTTTGACAAACATTCATTATACACCACCGATCCAGTCACGTAGACAAAAGTAACTCTTTCAACATTGGTATACGTGACCAAACTTATGTTTTGTAGTCTCTCATTTTAAAAGTTAATAAAGTAAACATAACTAAGTGGAAGACGGTGGACATAATTTTATGTAATCAACCTCTACAGTCTCTTCCATATGCGACAATCTTGCTTCGTAATAAATTCGCTAAGCAAAAAATGAGCCTCATCACTGAAAATGATTTTGGGATAAAGCAGTAGGTCAGCTTGCAACTGGTCTGGAGCCGAATCAGAGGAAAAACGACACAACTGACGGTCCCGAAGCTTTAATTCTTGCACCAGCTGAATGTGAAATCAGGGCAAAGATCTTTGCGCCAAATTTGTCACGTATTGGACGGAGAAAGTCCTAATTGTTGCGATCAACGACGAATCGATAAATTTAGATCTTCTTGCACACTTCTCTTCACTATGCAACGCGCATTTTGTTTGACGTGTTGGTATTATCGCATCAATTAGAAAGTATGTAGTTCGAAATGAATCCATAGAGTCCTTCACATTCTCATGTTGGCTCTTTTTGAATCGGCATGTTGGCATTTATTTATATCTTCTATGACTGCCTAGACCCGTAAAGAATAAAAATAAATTTAAATCAAAATCTACGATAAAGAACTTCAAACTAGTAAAGCAAAATACTAACAAGAAGCATTTACAGTCATTGATCAAATCTGGTTTCAACAGAAACAAACAATAAATTTACTGGAAAGGAATTCCCAAGACGGTCGAGGTCAATTGCTCTCAAATATCTTACGATTTAACCCTCTGAGACTTATTTTTGTAAGAATGTCTTGTCGTCAATTCAATAACTAATACAACAAGCCGAACGCAACTGCTGTAATTAAAAGATAAATCTGGCGCGTCATCGATCAAACTAATCTGCAAATACGTCACTGAGAACGTTGTCAAAAGAACCAGATCCTACAACAGTAGCATGGGTGATAATTTAAACGACTTTTCGTATTCAACCACATAAAAACTACTTTAATATTCAATAAATAATATTTAATTTAAGAGAAAAAAGTGTTGCATTATTTTTAAACTAAATCCGGCATTCAAAGATTTCTAGTTTTCGACCTTTTTTATAAGATGCGCGTACTCAAGGGGTTGTGAATACCTTTATTATGTTTAGACAGAGTGCGGGCGTTGGAAGGGATAGATAGGGAGAAAAAGGGAAAGATTTGGTGTAGTGGTTTGAAGCTCAGTTGTTTATGCTTTAGAGAAACTCCGGGGGTGGCGTCCAGATAACTGAGGAGATTTTTGTTATTTTTTGTCTTTGCTTCTGATTGACAGTGTTTTTTTCCGGATAATCGATGTCATAGGCAAATCATCATCAACAGAGCGAACAATTTTTCCAGCCATATGACCAAGCTGGTGCCAGTGTTATGCCTTCGCAGTAGTGTTCCCACAAGCTTTCGTAATTGATCGGACTGACTTTATATATTTCATGAGAATGAGGGAGGGCTGTGATCCCTTGTTTTTGGATCATAGCCTCGCTGATAAAAGGAAGAAGAAGAAGATGAGAAATAAATAAATGTTTGCTGACGTGAGGATTTGAACCATGAACCATTAGCATCATGATGATTTTTTATTTTTTATTTTTTTGATTTATGTGTTGTATTCCTTTGTGGGTCCTAGGGCCTCTACTACGCCTACGCGCCATCGTGTACGGTTTCTGGCAACATGTCTGAGTTCTCCCCAACTTTTCCCTAACTGCCGTGCATCCTTCTCGACTGTTCTGCGCCATGTTCTCCTCGGACCGCCAGGTCTTCTGCCATCCTGAGTTAGAGGGTTCCATTGCATAGCATGGTTCGCTATGGAACTGGCATCCTTTCGGAACGTGTGACCAATCCACTGCCACTTCCGCCGTTGGATGGTTGTGCCTATTGGTTCCTGACCCGTTCTCTCGTAAAGGTGTTCCGTAGAGATACGATTGGGCCAGAAAATCCTTAAGATATTGCGCAGGCACCTATTAACAAATGTTTGCAGCTTTCTGGTGATAGTAGTGGCCACTCTCCACGTGCTGCAACCATATAGCAGCACGGATTCAGCGTTGGAGCGGAACGGTCTTATTTTGGTGCTCAAGCATTGCATTGCTTCGCCATATTTGGGACAACATCCCGAACGCGGACTTTGGTTTTGCGATCCTGTTGGCTATATCCAGTTTGGTTTCACCATCGGTCGAGACAATACTCCCAAGATACTGGAAATCCTCTACTCTCTCTACCGGTTGTCCAGCAATGCATATTTGAGCCGATGAGTTAGTTCCAAGAACCATTGAACATAGACGATGATAGTCAAAATTTCCGTCCACCTGACCAAAACGAAGTGAGGATAGCAATATCCAAAGCTAAAATCGAACAAGGCTGCTGGACCTGACGGGTTACCGGCCGAACTTTTCAAGGCAGCTGGGGATGAATTGGTAGAGTGCATACACCAACTTATTTCTAATATTTGGTCAGACGAGTGTATGCCTGATGAATGGAATCTCAGCATCGTTTACCCGATCCACAAGAAAGGAGACCCCCTCAACTGCGCCAATTATAGAGGCATCAGTCTTCTCAACATCGCATACAAGATCTTTTCTGCGATATTGTGTGAACGCCTGAAACCTTTTATCAACAGCCTGATTGGACCCTATCAGTGCGGTTTCAGGCCAGGAAAGTCCACCATCGATCAAATCTTCACACTTCGGCAGATCCTGGAGAAAACCCAAGAATTCCAAATCGATACTCACCACCTCTTTATCGATTTCAAGGCCGCCTATGACAGCATCTATAGAGAAGAGCTTTATAGAGCCATGTCTAGTTTTGACGTCCCTGCCAAACTTGTCCGTCTGTGCAGGCTAACGATGGAGAACGCTCGCTTTGTCAACTAGAAGGGAAAACCAACACCGACGAATTGGACAAAACGTCAACGTGGGCAGCTATAACTTCGAGGTAGTAAGGGACTTTGTCTACCTTGGCTCTGCTATAAATTCTCCTAACAAAATCAGTGCAGAAATCAATCGAAGAATAACTTTTGCCAATCGCTGTTTTTTTGGGCTTATAAGGCAATTCAACAGTAAAGCCCTATCTCGAACAACTAAGGAGCCTCTATATAAGACCTTGATCATCCCAGTCCTGCTTTACGGCGCTGAAACATGGACTTTATTAAAAGAGGATGAAGATATCCTTGGTCGCTTCGAGAGAAAAATTCTTCGTAAGATTTTCGGTCCCGTTTGCGTTGACGGGTTTTGGAGGAGAAGATTCAATCACGAACTATACGAGCTGTACAGCGACATCGACCTAGTCAAAAAACTGCGTTTTGGACGTCTGAGATGGCTAGGACATGTAGAGCGAATGGACACCAACGCTCCGGCCCGCAGAGTCTTCGAATCTAACCCCGAGGGACGACGCAGTGGAGGGAATCACCGCCGTAGGTGGCGCGCACAAGTTCAAGGGGACCTCGACCAATTTGGAGTGCGCAACTGGAGGCAATTAGCTAAAGACCGAGCTAAATGGAGAGGCTTGTTGGTTGAGGCCCAGGTTCACCCCGAACTGTAGCGCCACCTAAGTAAGTAAGTAAGTTAGTTCCAAGGCTGATCATTTTAGTTTTTGCCGTATTAATTTTCAGCCCGACGACACCTGCCTCCCTCTCCACATCTGCTGTCATTTGGTGGAGGTCCATAATTCTGTGGGAGAGTAAGCATACATCTTCAACGTAGTCAAGATGTTTCAGTTGAGATGTAAGAGTCCATCGAATTCCTCCGTTTCCCGTCGCCGCATGAAGCACATCGCTAATCACCAATAGGAATAATATTGGTGAAAGGATGCAGCCTTGTCTTACCTCACTTTGGATCTCAAATTCCTCAGACAACCTTCCTCTGTGCAGAACGTGACATTTGGAGCCTTCATATGTAGCTTTGATAATAGCAATTAGTTTATCGGGAATACCACTCCTGCGCAAGGCACGCCAAATAAACTCCCTGTTGACACTATCGAACGTCTTCTCAAAATCGATGAACAGCAGGTGCAGTGGCGATTGATATTCAACACACTGTTCGATGATAATCCGCAGGGTGTTGATGTGGTCGGCACAGGAGGATCCAAAGCGGAAACCTGCTTGTTCGGCATCGAGTGTGTCTTCGAGATGTTGTTTAATTCGCTCCAGGGTGATTTTAGCTATTATCTTAGCTATAGCAGCAGCACGCAGATACCCCTCCAGTTTCCGCACACAATTAAATTTTCTTTCTTAGGAGGCTTGACGATCATTCCCTTTTTCCACTCGTTAGGAAAGCTCTCAGCTCCCCAAGCTCTCTCTATAAATGGAAGCAGAAGCTCAGCCGATGTTGTTGGCGCTGCTCGTAGGAGCTCTGCTGGAATACCGCCAAGTCCTAACGCCTGTTGGTTTTGAGTGCCTTGATCGCGGTAATGATCTCATCTTTACTGGGAGTCGTGGTACGTATTCGGGAACTTCTCACCTCGGGCATCTCAGTCTGATTTGGGAGCATATCGCTAGCGAATACGCGGTTCAAAACCGTAGCAAAATGTTCTTTTCATCTCTTGAGCTGGTCCTCATCCGAAATGAGTATGAAGGAACCGTCTAGGTTTTTCACTGGATGTTGGCTGAAGCTGCGACCATCTGTCAGCTCTTTGGTGATTCTGTAGACGGTCCTGCTGTCACACCTCCGTGCAGCTTCTTCTGCTTCTGTAGCCAGCGCGTTGATGTAGTTGCGCTTGTCACGTTGCACGCTACGCTGAACTTCTCTCATCTTCATGCGATATAGGGACTCGAGCTCACTTCCCCCTGCTGATGGGGTGGCTGCAACGCGAGCTTTCAGCTGTTCTCGTTCGTCAATCCGTCTCCAAGTATCCACGGAAAGCCACGACCTATGTCTTCCCTGCGATCGACCGACAATTCTTTCAGCACCAAATGTGAAATCATTTTTCACAGCACACCATTGGTCTTGGATGGTTGCGGGCATTGAGATGCTGATTGCTTCCACACCTTGCGAAAAGTGCTCCCTTAATTGTTGGCGCACTGATGGATCACTAAGTCTATCGATGTTGAACCTGGGCATTCTTGTGTTGTTGTGGGATCTTCGAATTGCAGCAGTGCGTAGTTGGAGAGTAGCTATAATAAGATGGTGATCACGTACTATCCCCACATCTGCCCCTCGTCTGTTTCGGACGTCCAGGAGACTACTTCTAAAGTGGCGGCTGATAGCAAAATAGTCAATTTAGTTGGAGGTTGCTTGCCTGTCATTGGAAACCCAGCTAACTTTGTGGCAGATCTTGTGCACAAACATGGTACCACCTATAACAAGGCGGTTGGCATTGCAGAAATCCACAAAAGCTTTCGCTGTTGTCATTGCGATTGCCTAGTCCATGCTTCCCGATTACATGTTTGAGCCGTTCGTTGTCGTTGCCTACCTTGGCATTCAAATCCCCCATCACTATGAGAATGTCTCCATTTGGTGTAGTGTTGAAGACGGCGCTTAAGAGATTGTAGAAGCTCTCCTTTTCATCCTCAGACGAACTATTGATTGGGGCGTAACACTGTATGATGGTGGCACGTCGTACTCTAGTCCGGAATCTGGACGTCAAAATCCTATCACCATGAGGCTGCCAGGAAATTAGCCCCTTGTGTGCTGTTGTTGTTAGCAGTAGTCCGACTCCATATTCCCGCGGACTTCCGGATGGTCTTCCAGAATAGAGTAGTACAGTGTTACCCGTTGGGGACTGGTACTCGCCCGCTTCTAATCATCTTACTTCACTTACCCCCAAAATGTCCAGTTTATATCGCATGAATTCGTTTTCTATTTGGAAGAATCTGGCATTGTAAGGACCTTCTCTTCCCGAGACGAGGTGCGTCTTTACATTCCAGAAACCTATCTTTGTCCGGGTACAATAGCCAAAAGTCGTAAACATGTGATCATTCTTTATCCGAGGCGTAGTGTCGGTTTCTGTAGCGGGCAATATTCGGTAAGGCAGGTTGCTGGCCCACGTTACCTAGCCTAGAGTCAAGGCCCTAGACAACGCAGTTACAATTTTAGCATACACGTATAAGGGTTTATACGTATAGTTGCCCGGGGACCACCACTAGGATGTAAAGTAAGCACTTCATCACGAACTTGATTGTTGCGCTACTGGCCCAAGCCAAGTTTTGGGCAGTCAGTAGTTTCCCGATCAATCGCAATGCAGATCCCCAAAGTGTTACTTAACATGTCCTTAAAAAAATGAAATCAAAACTCAATGCAAATTATCCCTGACTACTTCGCATCACGCATGGAGTAAGCATGTACTGACATCTAATAACACCTGGGTTTCAAACCACTACGCCGAAAATAAGTCCTTCTTATTTCTTCTCTTCATTTTTTAGTTAAGTGAATCAATTAGAAGTACTTGTACATTAATTTAAAATAAAATCAGTTAGGCCGGATTTCAAGTCATGTACTTCCTGATAAATCAGATATGCAGATAATGGGGTTAATCCCAGACTGCTTGTATTAGAACAATACACGTATCAACTGTTCACCGACTTAAATTTAACTCAGAAACCTAAAATAGTTTGTCCTGCCAAACAATTCGGTTCAGTGGGACGAGTGTTCTCGTAGTCGTAGAACTAGTTATCGGCTAAAGCTGCGTAACTGTATACAAAGGATTCTACATAACATTTAAAAAGGACATACTACATAAAAGATATTTAAATACATACATACCATATATCGACAAATAGGCGAACCCCACAGGCGGATCATTAGAAATGCGGTGAAGTGGGAGGGTTGTGATCCCTTTTTTTTCGGATCATAACCTCGCTGATAAAAGAAAGAAGAAGAAGACATATATCGACCAAATCCCTAAGATCTGTGTTGGACAGAAAACTGAAATGGTGATAAGAAAATTATCAGAAGACAAGGCGGATTTCAACACTCACATTCTCCGAAATCCACTGATTCTGTAATATTCGATTTTGCTGGGCTTAGCAATATTCATTGGATAGGGAAACCAGCTTTTTAGACCTCGACGAAGTGTTATTTACGCATGGGAGCTCAAAAAATTAAATGGTGGACAAATTTCAGAACTCGATTTTTGCCATATTACTACAGAATTAAGCACATATGTTGGTGTGACACATATATTGTATATGTGTATATAGGTGCATAAGACTTTACGGGCAGTCAGTACACATGTACCAATATTCTCTCCAAATACCTTGCTGCTTTGTTTTTTTTTTTTTAATTTGTATTGTACACTTGTAAGCTAAAGAAGTCATTTCTAAACTACTACTGCCGGTCTAAAAAATTACATAACTCTGACATAATATCTTGCACACCTTACCTTAACTTCCGTTTACAACCAAACGCTGCCTATGCCCATTACTCAATGGGTAACCAAATTGAAAACAATTGTGCCCATCGCGGTGATATGCGGTAAGAAGTACTAACATGCTTTGGAAGACTCACGTTTTGACAACCGACCAGCGCACAGAAGTCACGAAGACCCATCGCCAAATGGTTCCCAAAAATGGTTTGTAGCACAACGAAAGTGAAACTATCAACACTTAATATTTGGACGTACCGACGTCGGTGGAACAAACCCATTGAATGTGTTTTTAATATAAATTGTGGGTGCAATTAATAATTCATCAACATTCGACTAACACCCGACAGTGGATAACAAGTGTTATTAATTTTATTACCACTTAACAAGCCCAGAAGGAACGCAGATTTAATTTTCTTTCTTTAAAGGATTACCATTTCAATTAAACAGTATGTCTCTGTTTAAATATGTAAGTAAATTAAGATTGCATACAAAATTCTTCCATCTAACATATCAACTCCCACTTAGACATGTGTTATTTTGGCTGTGGTGTCAATCGCTAGTGCAAGCATTGGACCTCACTACGATTTCGCTCCGCATCTACAGTTCGCAGGAGCTCCATTAGCATTCGGACCACAGGCTGTCCTCCCACCACCAATCCTACCACCACCGGTCCTCCCACCACCAGTCTTTCCAACGCAAGTCCTTCCAGCGCCAATCCTCTCGCACCCAATCCTACCAGCTCCTGTGTTCCATGCTCAACCAGCATCATTGTGGCCAGCACCCGCTCCAGTTTCATACTATCCAGCACCTGCTCCCCTACTCCCAGCTCCTTTACCCCTCCCTCTCCCATTGACCAGACCACTCCCTCCTCTAGTAGAGGCTCTTCCATTTGCTCCAACATACCGTGCTATCCCTGGACCAATTACCAAGACCCATCATCTATCAGTGGGGCTGGCATATCCAGTTCAAGCTCAATTGGCTAAAGTTATTGCAGCTCCAGCACCACATGTGCATCCAGTAAAACTGATTGCACAGCCTTCACATGCACACATTCACGCGCATTCAGCGCCCTTTATCAGTCTACCGCATCATCATCATCATGCCATTGCCTAATTGCACTTAGAAATGTAACTAGGAGCCTATGACAGGACTAGTACCGAGAAGCTACAAATTTTTTTATATTTAGGAGATGTTAATATTTAATTTGATATCTTTAGTATTATGTATGTATGGATGCATGTAGAGCTAGTTAGCTAACTGATGAATAAATTTAACAGATTGATATGATAGTAAATTGAAAATGAAGTTGTTTGAATTACATTAAGAAAAACTTAACAATTTGCAGTTATGTTCAAAATATAACAAGATAAGTCAATATCGACTGGCAAAAGATACACTGAAAACGGCTAAAGTAGTTTTTACTTATATACCATATTGTGCCTTGACTTGTGTAGAGTCTTTGCCAGAAACACTGTAACACTTTAATCTGCTAGACCAACCAACATTTCTGGCATTGACGATCGCTTAATCTTCTCTCGTATCTGCAACCATAGGTGTGGAATTCTATATACTTTTCAGAATGTATGTCTATACGCACCATGTGTGCGGCTGTACTAAATTAGTCGGGTCTTCTCCTCAACTCGCTATGTGCAATCACAGGACCAATATTTGCCTAGCCCTCCCGCTTATTCTCTTTATGCCCAACACTTGGTGCCATGTACAACTGAATGGAAAGAATTTTTTTTTGCCAATATAAGGACTTTGGAATCCGAAAGTTTTTAAGACTTACTCTAGTAAGTTCGAGCTTAAGCCGCCATGAAGGAGTACCAACCGTGAATGAATCCCTGATGCGGGCAATCAACAACCTGATGGAATACCACATCGGATTGACCATTAGATACAAGTGGCATTAAGGTAAGCACTGGAAACCATGAATGTTTCCCGGATACGAAACTAACCAGGACGGAGTGCCGTACTTATGTCCTGTATCCCCTTGTGGGTCCTAGGCCCTCTACTACGTCTAGTGGCCATCATATACGTTTTCTGGCAATGTGTCTCAGCTCTCCCCAACTTTTCCCCAACTGCCGTTCCACCTACTCGACTGTTCTGCCCCATGTTCTTCTCGGACCGCCAGATCTTCTGCCATCCTGAGTTAAAGGGTTCCATTGCATAGCATGGTTCTCTATGGAACTGTCACCCTATCGGAACGTGGGACCAATCCACTGCCACTTCCGTTGTTGGATGGTTGTGACTATTGGTTCCTGACCCGTTCTCTCGTAAAGGTGTTCGTTAGAGATACGATTGGGCCAGAAAATTCTTAAGATATTGCGCAGGCATCTATTAACTTCCTGGTGATAGTAGTGGTCACTCTCCACGTGCAGTATCCATATATCAGCACGGATTCAACATTGAAGAGGAACAGTCTTAGCTTGGTGTACAAACTGATTGCATTGCTTCGCTATATTTTGGACAACATCCCGAACGCGGACTTTACTTTGGCGATCCTGTTGGCTATATCCAGTTCGGTTCCACCATTGGTCGAGACAGTAATCCCAAGATACTGGAAATCCTCTACTCTCTCTTTCGGTTGTCCAGAAATGCATATTTGAGCCGATGAGTTAGTTCCAAGGCTCATTCATTCTAGTTTTTGCCGTATTCATTTTCAGCTCAACGACGCCTGCCTCTCTCTCCACATCTGCTGTCATTTGGTGGAGGTCCATAACTCTGTGGGAGAGTAAGCATATATCGTCAGCGTAGTCAAGATATTTCAGTTGGGATGTAAGTGTCCATTGAATTCCCCCGTTTCCCGTCGACAAAGCTGCACGAAGCACATCGCTAATTACCAATAGGAATGGTATGGGTGAAAAGATACAGCCTTGTCTTACCCCACTTTGGATCTCAAATTCCACAGACAACCTTCCTCTGTGCAGAACGTGACATTTGGAGCCTTCATATGTAGCTTTGATAATAGCAATTAGTTTATCGGGCATACCACTCCTGCGTAAGGCACGCCAAATAAACTCCCTGTTGACACTATCAAACGCCTTCTCAAAATCGATAAACTGCAGGTGGAATGGCGATCGATATTCAACGCACTGTTCGATGATAATCCGCTAGGATGTTGATGTGATCGGCACAGGAGGATCCAGAGCGGAAACCTGCTCGTTCGGCATCGAGTGTGTCTTCGAGGTGTTGTTTGATTCGCTCCAGGATGATTTTAGGTATTATCTTAGCTACAGAGGCAGCACGCAGATATCCCTCCAGTTTCCGCACACAATTAAATTTCCTTTCTTAGGAAGCTTGACGATCATTCCCTTTTTCTGCTCGTTAGGAAAGCTTTCAGCTCCCCAAGCTCTCTCTATAAGTGGAAGCAGAAGCTCAGCCGATGTTGTGGGCGCTGCTGATAAGAGTTCTGCTGGAATACCGTCAAGTCCTACCGCCTTGTTGGTTTTGAGTGCCTTGATTCCGGTTGTGATCTCATCATTACTGGGAGTCGTGGTGCATATTCGGGAACTTCTCACCTCGGGCATCTCAGTCTAATTTGGGGGCATATCGCTAGCGAATACACAGTTTAAAACCGTAGCAAAATGCTCTTTCCATCTCTTGAGCTGGTCCTCATCCGAAATGAGTATGAAGGAACCGTCTAGGTTTTTCACTGGGTATTGGCTGGAGCAGCCACCACCTGTCAGCTCTTTCGTGATTCTGTAGACGGTCCTGCTGTTGCACCTCCGTGCAGCTTCTTCTGCTTCTGTAGCAAGCGCGTTGATGTAGTTGCGCTTGTTACGTCGCACGCTACGCTGAACATCTCTCATCTTCATGCGATATAGGGACTCTAGCTCGCTACTCCCTGCTGCTGGAGTAGCTGCAACGCGAACTTTCATCTGTTTTCGTTCGTCAATACATCTTCAGGCATCCTCGGAAAGCCACGCCTTATGTCTTCCTTGCGATCGGCCGACAATTCTTTCAGCACCAGATGTAAAAATATTTTTCACAGCATACCAATGGTCTTGAGTGGTTGCGGGCAGTGAACTGCTGATTATTTCCACACCTTGCCAACGGTGCTCCCTTAATCACCAAGTCTATCGATGTTGAATCTGGGACGGACTATGCGGAACTCACAAGCCAACACCAGAGGCACAATCTGTCAAAAGTCCGTACAACTGCTTGCATATACCGTCACTATTGACATTATTGGAAGAACTCAGCGGGCTGTCACCGATGCGTTTGCAAGCATTGAAGCGGAAGCGGTCAAAATGGGCTCAGCGATAAACGAGGGAAAGTACAATATATTCTGTCAACAAGAAGGGACAAACAACACCGGCGAATTGGACAGAACGTCAATGTGGGCAGCTATAAGAATAACTGTTTTTTTTTTGGGCTTATAAGGCAATTCAACAGTAAAGTAAAGTAAAGCTAAAAGAGGATGAGGATATCCTTGGTCACTTCGAGAGAAAAAACCGTTTACATTGAGGGGTTTTGGAGGATTAGATTCAATAACAACTTTATAAGCTGTACAGGGACATCGACCTAGTCAAAAAACTGCGTATTGGACGTCTGGGATGGCTAGGACATGTAGAGCGAATAGACAAAAACGCTCCGGCCCGCAGAGTCTTCGAATCTAACCCGAGAACCTCCTCGCCGTAGGTAGCAAGCACAATTTCAAGTGGACCTCGACTAGCTTGGAGTGTGCAATTAGCTAAAGACCGAGCTAAATGGAGAGGCTTGTTGGTTGAGGACAATGTTTACCCCGAACTGTAGCGCTACCTAAGTAAATAAGTAAGTATTGTGAATATTGTTCTCTGTTTTGATCGTCTTGTTGTTTCGTAGATTCACAAAGCTAGGTCTTGTATGTTCATTTGGATTTGAGCGACATTGTCTGTAGGCCCTGTTATTGACACCAATAGCCTGCTCATAATCCTTGTTGAACCAGGGTTTGTTGACGCCAAATTTTTTTTAATAGAATTAAGGATGTTAAGCTCCATTCCGATCAGAATAAGTTCTTCGTCTCCCTCTGCACAGACATCAATGCTCCGGGAACACACATCGGCCCATGGAAATGATACGAACAAATTGCGGAGTCCCTCCCAATCAGACAATTTGTAATTCGAAATCCGGCGAAGGTCATCCCGTTGTTCTGTCATTGGTATCCGTAATCGATGTAGCGTAGCGTTGAAATTAGGACGTGATCTGAGTTTCCAAGAGGTATTACTGTCAGGCCCTGATGAGAGATGCAGATCCAAAATGGTATCATAATTAGGGTTGCCTGGAACGCATGCGAGCTCCTCCACCAGCTGAGTGATACTGCAGCTAATTGCAAAGATTTTTGCTTATCTTCCTGTATCATCATCTTCATTGACGTAGTATCTCCTTTGAACTAACAGTACGTCAAATAAAAGTCAAAACAGCTACGACCTCAGTTCTTCAACTACATAAAACTATTAATAGCCCGGTTTGGTGCGCAATATACGAGTACATAACAAATGATACCCCACACCAAAAAACAGTAATTAAATAATCTTCATAGTTCTGCTGTGTCATACTCTTCCATCTGCTGTTCAACGATAATTTATTTGTATCCCCTACCTGATCAAACTATAGCGCATGTAGGACGCCAAATATCACAAGCTGGTGATAACGCTCTAAATTTACTACAAGAAAAAAAAAACGAATAAATAAAAACATAAACAAAAACCGAATCCGAAAATTCTTTTTTAATATAAACAACACTTGTTATTCAACAGCTAAAGAAAAATTCTTGATAACCTCCCCCTCCATGGGTGTTAATTGGCTATTCGTACGCATTTCGCTGGCGTGCTTAAGCGGTTTTAGATAACAACTACAACAATTGCCGGTTGTTGGCGAAATTTATTAACAATTCTATTTTCGGATATGCAATGGGTGTACTCTCATGAACTAGTTGACCCAATATGGTATAATTTATTGGAAAGCGCGCTTCGTACTGTGTTATCTGCTGGTTTAAGTGCTTGGGGCTCGACTTTTAGTCAGCCCACCCGAGAAGCCGAAAGTCAGCTTTTCTGACTAATATACACCCCCAATAGAGTGCTACTCAAAGTTGATATTATCTGCGAAACATTTTAATTGATTTATAAGCTTCATATGGTGTTATTTGCTCTGTACAGGTTTATGTGGGTGATGAGCACGCAGCTTATCTATTATATTATGAGATAGTCATTGCCATGGTGAAATCTTTTTCCGAACATTTATACATTTCGTGTGGTAGACACACCGGAAACAAATCTCGTGCTTGAGAGACGAGGCTTTTTGGCTTTTTTGTGCTCAGAAATGCATGTGTTTGATGCCACAGGTGCTTGTTTTCCTTCTGCGCTCACAATGTTACACCGTATTGGAATGTAGTCTTGAGACGTTTTCTCGCGGCATTTTTTACTTTCGTACGCTTGTCAGCCGTTGACTGATGCGGCATGGTAGGACAGTGAACCAAATCTCTTTGTGGTTCTTTGAACTAGTAAATCATAGGACTAACAATTGCGCCACTCAGCAGTTTTTGAGCGGAAACCGGAAATCATAATAAAATAAATATCAACATCCGGCCATGTTTCTATACCTTATCCCATAGGGTATATTAAGTTTGACACAATAGAAATAAAAGTGATAGGTAGTTATGCTATCTCTTTTTGGAGCCTACATTTGGAGCTAGGAAGATGAAATTTCACGTATGGATTTCTGAGAGTTTGAAGCGGTAGAAATATAAACAAGCTCACTTTCTCATAAATGCCTTTTTTCCATATTTTTACAAGGAACTGAAAAAAAAAGTCTTGTACAAAAGTTTATCTACATCTACATATGTGGCTATGGCCACATTTTAATGGCACTCTTCGAAATTTTAGTTTTTAGTTTTAGAGCTAGGAGAACGAATTTTCATAAATTAAATCATAAAACGTACTGTTCGCCATATATTGGGTTGTTCAATAAGTTCTGCGGTTTTTTTTGGTTAAAGTTAAATACACATTTTTGGTTTAAAATCATATATTTAATCCATCAAATATTGCCCATTCCGTTCTATTACATTCTTCCAACGTTCTGGAAGAGACATTATCCCTCTTTTGTAAAAATCAGTAGACTTTGCCTGCTTCAAATTGTCGAGCTGAGAACAATATTTGATGGCATTTATAGTCTCATTGCGTGGAGCAACTCGAAGTATAGGACACCTCGCCAATCCCACCAAATGCTCCAATGCACCAAATGAGTTCGTGAGGAACCCAAACATCCACCTTTCTCGACATTCCAAGCCTTTTGAGTCTCTGTAAAACGGTTGTATGGGCAATGTTAAACCTCTGACCGATCTCTCGTGTCCTTAAATGTCTGTCAACGCTAACTGCAGCTAAGATTTGATCGTCGTCTGTGGTGGGTGGACGTCCAGATCTAGCATCATCAGCAAGGTCTGTATTGCCGGAACGAAAGCGTGTAAACCAGCGCTGTGTCAGAGCTAATTGCCGAATCTCCATACACGCAACAAATCTCCCGTTGCGCCTCTGTCCCTTTAACACCTTTTTAAAGAAAAAAAGAAAAATATGCCTAAAATGCACTTTTTTATCTTCCATTTAAAAAAAAAATTGAGCACTTAAAACACGTCCAATCAAAACAAATTCTCGTAACAATGTAAAGAATAATCCTCTCTACTGGGAAAAAAAAGTTTTCATAACGGTTTTATACACAGATAATTTCTGAAGCGATAAACGCCACTTTCAAAAAAAAAACCGCAGAACTTATTGAGCAACCTAATATTTTGGTGTTGATCTCTTCTCTACTCTGTTCATGTATTTTAGCGGCATACGCCCAATTTTTGGAGTTGCTTTCTTTAAAAACTAAATTTTGATGAAATCTTTAACAAGTCAAAGAAAATATAGGCATCTATCTGAGTAGAAAGTTTTCATTTCGCAACGGTTTGATCACAAGGAATAGGGTACGGGTGTACATTTTTTTTCTCGTGCAGAATGTCCATAGTGGTATCAGCTGTGTGGCACTGAACGCCGTCCAATTTGGGCCAAAAGAAATTGGTGAACATCGATTGGTAGCGCTCTCCGTTGATAGTGATGACAATTTCATTGTTGTTTTCGAAGAAGTATGAACAGATGATGCCGCCGGCCTATAATTTACACCAAACAGTGAGTTTCTGCAGATGCATTGCCACTTGGTGTCCCAAATCCGGCAATTTTGCTTGTTGACGTACCCGTTCATCCAAAAACAGGCCTCATTGCTCAAGATGATTTTTTTTTTTTAAATCAGGGTCCGCTTCCAACTGCTCCAGAACCCAGTCAGCGAACTCACGGCATTGTGTATGGTCATTTTCCTTCAGTTCAATTTTGTGCAGATCTAGGGCCAAGCCAGACGCAAAATTCGCCAAGTTGATGTCTGCGAAAGGTTAAGTTCTTGTGCGCGGCACGGAATCGATTGCTTCGGGTCCTCCAGCACACTCTCATGGACAGTGGCGATGTTTTCGGCAAATCTTGCATTTCGTTGATGTACGGGTGTTGGTTGATTGTTCACAAACCCGAATTAAGCCACCAAACGTTGAATAGTAGGCTGGGAAGGACGACCATGTAAACCATAGAATAGGCGCAATGCGCGGTTTATTTTGATAATAAAGTTCCATTATTTGCACGTGCTGCTCGGCGATGTAATTTGCCATGGTGATTTGTCTTTAGGATCTAAAAAATATAAAAATAACAAAAGATAAAACAACATGGCCGCCATGTACTGTCAAAATCGACCCGTCCTTATTGGAAAACCCTTTATCTACGAGTATTATAAATAAAATATTAATAAAAATTAATTGCCGCATCTATGAAAGATCATCACTTGAAAACGGCTCGACCGATTTGGCTGATTTGTATGAAGGAAAATTTTGGGAAAATCCATCGAAAAATTGGAAAATTCTGGAAAAACTGAAAGTGTTTTTTTCCACGGGAAACATATATGTACATATGTTTGTATGCTATGGACTCCGAAACCACGTAATCGATTGAGTTAAAATTTTTAGGCAATCTTTAGTGTTGGCCCGATAGTGTTCCTGTGAAGTTTGGTTAAAATCTGTTCACTACTTTAGATCGATACAAGTGTTAACCCCCCTAAAGCGAGGTATAACAAACTTAATTAACAGCCAAAAAATGCTTACAAAACAAACCAATAAATCGTACTTTAGTACTAAAAAAAAAAATTCTCTTTTGTTAGTCGCAGCAAACCACGCCGGGTACCATCGGTCTAGCAGTTTGCCAGGCAATTTACTATTATAGTACTTTAGTACTAAAAATATTTGTATAACGGGTGGGCAATCTAGTGACTTCTTTTTAAATCATAGGTTATTTTGACACTGACAGCTGTTTCCTACTCGAAATCTTGACATAAAGTCAGTATCATACCTCCGCGGAAAGAAATGAGTCGCTTTACGCTTGAACAACATTGGGAAATATTGAAAACTTATTTCCAAAGTGAGTGCTGTGTAGCCCAAACAGTGCGTTTTTTGAAAAGAAGTTTTGGCCGAAATGAAGCACCCACCGCACCTGCTGTACGCAAGTTTGTGAGACTGGTATGCTAGTGGACAACACGGTCCACGGTCATGGTCCCCGTCGTCGTACGGTGCGCACAGACGAGAATGTGGCTGCTGTAGCCGAGAGTGTGAGACTCAATTCATGAACATCAACTCGTCATCGATCTTAACAGCTCAACATTTCACGCACTAGCCTGAGGAGAATTCTGCACAAAGATCTGGGATTATTCGCCTACAAGATCCAATTGATCCAGCAATTGAAAGCGCACGACCATCCGCTTCGTTATCGCTTCGCAGTTTGGGCCTTAGAGCAGCTTGAATTGGACAACGATTTTGGGCGAAAAATCATCTTTTCTGCCGAGGCACATTTTCATCTCGGCGACTACGTTAACAAACAAAATTGCCACATCTGGGGCTCGGAAAACCCGCACGTTATTGTCAAGAAGCCAATGCATCCACAGAGAGTGACAGTTTGATGCGGATTGTGGAGTGGTGGCATCATTGGACCAATTTTCTTCGAAAATGAGGCTGGGAACAACGTTTCGGTCAACGGTGGGCGTTACAGAACCATGTTAAGGACTTTTTTTTTACTAAAATTGAAGACATGTATTTGGACGACCTCTGGTTCATGCAGGATGGCGCGCCATGCCACACAGCCCATGCCACAATCGGTCTTTTGCGCACCAAATTCCCAAATCGTGTTATCAGCCGTCTTGGCGATGTCAATTGGCCTCTTCGGAGCTGCGATTTGACCCCTTGGGATTTTTTTTCTGTGGGGAACCGTGAAGGACCGATGTTATGCCAACAATCTGGAAACGATTCAAGCACTTAAGACCAATATCATCCAAGCAATCCGTGAGCTACAGCCCGAAACCATCAACAAGGTCTTGAAAAATTGGAGTGATAGAATGTACTACTGCGGGGCCAGCCGAGGCAGCCACTTGAACGACGTTGTATTCCATAATTAATGGGAATGTTCGCTCTTACTAATAAATCCATAATACATGGACAAAATTTCGTTTTGTTCATTTTATTGCATTTTTAAAAAGAAAGTTGTAGTTGGCCCACCCTGTATATGTATTTAAAGTTGAACCGTTTAGCCACTGTTGGCCGACATATGTAAAACTGTTCTCTAATAGTCTTAGCCCCAGAGCGTCTGCCTAGCAGTTATTTATTTATTTATTTTTTGGTTAGGCGCAGCGAAGCTCGCCGGGTACTCGCTAGTATAAGATAATGACAAAGTTGTGTACCTCTATTGATCCTTAGATCCGCGATTATATGCAAAATCTCAACACGGTCGCAGGAAATGTTGTGATCGAATCGAGCCCATCTTATTCAAATTAATCTGTGTTTATATAGTAATAGAACAGAATTAAATCCGCATTCACGTCATGGAAACGTAATAATTGATGCTGACCTAATTTCGTAGTTAACTTATGGACATACGCTACTCATCCATTTTCTTTAATAAATCTACTTATTGTTTTTTTTTTTTTATATATATAATTCATGCGTATGCAAATACACATTCAAACTCTCGCGTTGGCTCTGGCCTTTCACTTTCCAGATGATGGCCAAGATGACTACCTTGTGGGACGCCAAAAATTACTTCTATTACGTGAGATGTAAAACTTTCGACCTCTATCAATTGCCTTCTATCACTTAAATAATTGGGAAACCACAATTGCATTAAAGAGTAAAAACCCAATAATTTAAGCTTAGCTAAAAGTAAAGTGTGATGTACTCAATCAAAGCTTTTGTAAAGTCTGTGTAGAGTATGCACATCAACTTATAAAACCAAACAAAAAAAAAAAAAATGCCAACAACACGCGGTGCTCCCAAGCGGTTAATCGTTTCATGTTTGTATTTGTGTCGAAGTCATTCCGATTCACTTCTTCTTCTTCTTTTTATCAGCGAGGTTATGATCCGAGACAAGGGATCACAACCCTCCCACTTCACCGCATTTCTACTGAACCGCCTGTGGGGTTCGTCATTCCGATTCACTAGTCTCCCTAAAGAAGGTTCACTTAAAAAAAAATTGTAACTAAGTTTGTTCATAATTGCATACATCCTGTGCAGTGGCTGCTTTGGAAAAGATGACCAAAAATATATTTTGTCTTTCATTTTCTAAGATGCCGCCTGGAGCACAACTTAATTTCTTGGGAAGTACGTACATATACTCATATACAATTTTAGTACCCGCAGGGACTTGAGATGAGTATTAATCCCAAGTCTCTTGTCTGTATGAAATTTTGTTTCTGAAACATCTAAATGGCTAGACTACATGAAATTATATAAAATTGTGTTGATATAATATTTTGGTCATTCATCTTCTCTATAATTCTGTCACAAAGCCATACAATGGCAAATTTTTTGAACTGATTGAGGGAATGAAGAGTCGATTTAACGGTGGTCCCCGATGCTCCCAATATTATACCTATGACAGCATCTTGTCATTCATCGTTCAACCAAATTTGTGTTGAATGATAATAATCAATAATCAAACAGGTAGGCTGTTTCAGCATCTATGTATCCACAGAAAGTTCGATTGGTTACAGATTCACCATCTGACGGCCAATGTTATTGTCCTCGACGGCCTTAATGTCCACAACTCGAATTGGGTCCAGTATAACAACAGAAGTGCTGCAAAACGGTTTAAACTATTTAACTTCTTAGCACAAAAAATTAAAGCTATATACCTATACATATTGGAAAGTCTAAATCACACAATAAACATACTCCAGCAACAAAAGTTAACAAACAGTTAAATTGATGCTCGACAACACAGCACTTCTCACGTTTTACAAATATTTCTATTTTATTAATTCCAAAAGAGGTGTGTATTGGCCTTCAAATATATAAAACAAGTAAACAAAAAAAAAAAATTATTATTAAATTTGCAAAAAAAAAAAATAAATGTGAAATATTCGTAAGATTATTCGTATATGTCGCACGTCTAGATCTACAAGGCCAGCTCCGGCCTCCTCCTCATTGAAGAATATTGTTATAGGTATGTGCGAGTCGGTTATAGATTCGGCTATTGCATCAGAAAAAAAAAAAAAAACAAACAAATGATTCCAAAATAAAAACGGTTGCGATTCTTGTTTTAAGAACGCGTCCGAATGTGGTCGTGGTCATACGTGTGCAATCAATAGGTGATGTATCATATAAATCACCTTATATACATACAAGTACTAAGTCAATTTTGAATTATCAAACTTGAATTAATTTGAAATCTAAGAAACTTTAAAAATAGATTTCTGGGTCAAAATATAATAATGAGCAGTTCGCTTTTAAAATTAGTAGAGGAAGACAAGTAAATGGCTAACAGTTTACTAATTTTTTTAACATGCTCCTAGAGTCTTTTCTCGTATGCTTTGGCTCTGTAGTGGATCTCTTCAAGAACAGTGGGAATCCTTAGATCTCAATGGAGGTCGCTGTTTCTGATGTACTTTGGTGGGTTTACAACACTTCTACGAACTTAATCCTGGAAGCGTTAGATGACTGCAATATTGGTTGGGCTGGCACATCCACAGAGTTGAGCGCTATAGTTCCACACTGGTTTTAGTACAATACCTGCTTATAAAAACAATTTTATTATTAATTGATAGACCTGACTTCCTGCCTAAAAGCAATTCCATTTTTCGCCATGTTATGCCTAATTCTATTTTTTTGATTTGATATGCTATTTGCAATGAAACTTGACATCTATGGTCATACCTAAATAATTCGCTGAATTAGCATATGGTATTACCGTGCCTAATATTCCTATGGGGGAGTACGAAACAGATTTATTTGTGAAGTCAAATGTACACATTTGCTTAACTTAAGTTTTATTCTATTTTGTAGTTTTTGCGTCGAATTTAGCGTTGTGTCTCCCACCGCTGGAATTGCCGTGGTTATCCTGCTAACTTAAGCGAATAAAGCAGCAGCCCTCTTGTAGTCTACAATATGTTCTCTTCATTCTTTTTTCTTTTTTTTTTAATTTGCGTGCACTCAAAGAGTTATGAATACCTTTAACATGTTTACACACAGTGCGGGCGTTGGAAAGAATAGATAGAGAGAGAGAGGAAGATTTTTTTTGGTGTAGTGGTTCTTGAAGCTCAGTTGTTTATGCTTCAGCCTGCTTTGACCTATCTTTCTGTTCCGACAACTATTCACCTACCCCAAGTAATTTTGCCCACCTTGAAGGTTTCTTTAACAGCTCAATGGGCCAGACTTTAATAATTGAAGAAGATGTGAGAGAGCATTTAGCTTTACTTAGTAGCGATAATACCTGCGGCCCCGACGAAATTCCTCCAATTGTGCTAAAATGTTGTTGCAATACCTCGGCATCACTCGGTATCATTCGCTGACGTATTTCAGGCATTATTAAAGCTTAGCATTTTTCTTAAAATTTGGGAAAACACTTTTATCATTCTAATACACAAAAAGGAAAACCGAGGTGATATATCTAATTATAGACCTATTGCCAAGCTATCGTGTCTTACAAAAATGTTCGAAGCTACAGTTTGTAAAGGTTTTTATTTTGCTTGCAAACCATTTCTATCAACCAAGCAGCATGGGTTATTGAATAGAAGGTCCACTGTTACCAACCTCTTGGAATTTACATCTTCTACAAACAAAGCTGTCGAAGAGGGTCAGGTCGACTGTATTTATACAGATTTGAGCAAGTCTTTTGACAAACTTTCTCATAGCTTAATTCTATTTAAAATGACGTCTTTGGATTTTCCAAATCATTTCGTTCGACGGATATATTTTTATCTTGAAGAACAAAATTATTATAATTTTTTTTTTTTTTTTTTGTTTTATTTCGGGGAATAGCATCCGATACAATCCTCGCTAAATCCCGTGTACCCCAAGGAAGTCACTTAGGTCCTCTTTTCTTTATCATTGCGATCAACGACTTGGTGGCAATACTTAAGAGTTTTCGAATCTTAATATATGCTGACGGCATAAAAACCATTAGACTTGTACGCAGTCAGTCTGATTATATTGCTATGTAGAATGATTTACATACGTTCGCCGAGTGGTGCAACGACGTTTTAAGTGTTTAGTTAGTAGTTAAGTTTAACCGGCTGGTCGCGACATGGTGAATATTATGGTGGGAGAATCAGCAGGAAAATGAATTTCCAAAGTACCTTTATCTAATAATACTATCAGTCGAAGAATCCATGACATAGCTGAGGATCTCAACTACCAATTAGTAGAAAAAATTAAAGACAATGACTTTGGTTTGCAACTTGATGAGGCTACTGACAGTAATAATGATGCACATCTTATTTGTTATGTACGCTTTCTGGCTCATAATATTATTGTCGAAGAACTTTTATTCTGCAAAAGCATTACCAAAAGTGCAAAGGCCCAAGACTTGTTTAACATTCTTGACAAGTTTATTGCAGATAATGGTTTGGATTGGGAAAAGTGTATTGGTGTATGTACTGATGGTGCTCGATCCATGTCAGGCAGGTATGGAGGAATACAAGCGCTTATTCGTAAAAAAAGCTCCGCATGCTATGTTGACCCATTGCATCATCTATAGGGAAGCTCTTGCATCAAAGTCAATGAGCTCTGAATTGAACGAAGTACTAGAATGTATCATTGGTGCAGTAAACTACATAAAAACTAGGCCGCTAAAGGCAAGACTTTTCAAAAAACTCTGCACAGATATGGGAGCTGAACAACGGCTCTGCTGTATTACTGCAATTCACGATGGCTTTCACGTGGAAATGTCTTATTTCGTGTGCTCGAATTATATGAAGAAAATCGCACTTTTTACAACAAGAACGTCATGAAAACGCCATATACTTTGCTGCACTGGTTGTCTCACAAGACCTAATGGCCCTTTTCATGGAACACCTTTCGAAACTCATCGAATGGTTTTCAAAATACTTTGCAGATGATGATGTCGAAAAGTTTGCGTAGATCCAAGATCCATTTCATGCACAAGCTCCACCAGAATTCACATCACAAGAGGAAGATAGTCTCATTGAACTCTCTTGCGACAGCAGCTTTAAAACTAGATTCATCAGTTCCGGTTTGGTGGAGTTTTGGTTATCGATTCAAAATGAATATCCAAATTTAACTTCAAAAGCTTTAAGAATTTTCATTCCGTTTGCAACATCATATTTGTGTGAAGCTGGATTTTCAGCTGTAGCTGTAATCAAGAGCAAACATCGCTCAAGGATCAATGTGGAGCAAGAAATGAGAGTAGCAGTGTCAAGCCTTATTCCCCGCTTTGAAAAACTGTGTGAAGATCACCAGGCTCACCCGTCACATTGATTTGACTGAGTAGCTATTGTAACATACATTATTATAAATATAATAAAAAACTCAGTTTCATATTGTGGATGTTTTAATGTTTGTGCCTATCTATCTATTATTTCATTCGATTGTATCTTTTCCAAATAGCTGGGGTAGGGCCACTTTTATTTTATTGAGTAGACCTTCATACCTTGGTGTGCCGTAAGCCTGAGGTACTTATAACAAGATTGCACAACACACTTTCTTTTTTCTCTTATGCTCTTTCGATTTCAGTTGTTATTCTGTGTACTAGTTCTATTGTGGAGTATTTGCGTCCAGATCCTAGATGGTGACTTGCGATTAGTTTGAAACTCTTGAAAATCAATCTTTCCAATTACTTTCAAAGCACTTTACGTCATACCTTAGCTCGCGCATCGTGATCAGCGATGTAATTTTCACTGAGATTTAGAAACTCATCATAGACGGTATCATAAGGCTTAACGGTATTCGCTAAGTGGTCCGCAAAAACAGTAGCTTCTTATCATTACTTTTAGCACATTGCATCCAATGGTGGAATATGACTTGTTGGTCGTTTAAAATATTTTGTGCTTTTCCAAGGTAAATATTCAGTGGTATTAGCAGCAATCAGTTCTGAGAGATTTTTTTTTCATTGTCTCATTCCAGATTAGCTTTATCTCAAATTTAAGATTTAGTGAGGCCTTGTTTAGTCTCGCTGTGTTTGTTGCCACCTTAACGCCGAAGTTTTATTTTATTTCCTATAGATCCTTTATTTCTTTTGGATAATTGCTACCCGTCGCTTTTCTCCTTCGATTCGTTAGTTAAGAGCATATGCTTCGTTTTCTAGCTGGTCTGTCGTCTCAACAGAGGTACTAATATTTTCCTGTAAGAACTGTTTAAAACAAAACCAATCTGTACGCTTGTCCAAAAGGTATGGATTTGACTATAATAGTTTCACTAAGTGCCAAGTATATTCGCGAGTGGTCCGAGTGGAGATCTAAACCTTCTTGTACCTGGATAAAGTTTCTTAGTCCCTTCGAGAGAAAAATTCTTCGTAAGATATTCGGTCCCGTTTGTGTTGACGGGCTGTGGAGGAGAAGATTCAATAACGCACTATACGAGCTGTACAGCGACATCGACCTAGTCAAAAAACTGCGTATTGAACGTGTAAAATGGCTAGGACATGTAGAGCGAATGGACACCAACGCTCCAGCCCGCAGAGTCTTCGAATCCAACCCCGAGGGACGACGCAGTAAAGGACCTCCTCGCCGTAGGTGGCGCGCACAAGTTCAAGGAGACCTCGATCAACTTGGAGTGCGCAACTGAAGGCAATTAGCTAAAGACCGAGCTAAATGGAGAGGCTTGTTGGTTGAGGCCCAGGTTCACCCCGAACTGTAGCGCCACCTAAGTAAGTAAAGTTTCTTGACAATTTATTTATCACAAAAAAGTCAACCAGATTTGGAGTTTTGCTAACATCTATCGGCCAGTATGTAGGCCAACTCGTAGATACAAATTCACACCCTATTTCTTTAGCTGCTTCATAAAGTTCACGACGTTTTATTATAGTGAGTCGGGATCCCCAGTATGTATGTTTAGCATTGAAGTCTCCTCTCATTATGAACTTTGACATGTGCATTTTCATGAGCTGTTTATATTCATTTGATGAAATTGAGTGCCTGGGTGGACTGTAGACCTGATTTTTAGTTTTGACAGTTACGGTTGTAGTTTGAAACTTAAGGGAACTTATTTTATTTCTTTTTTATAGTGATCAATGCTATTTCTTCTAATAAAAGCACTGCATCCTCTCGCATAATTATCTGGAAAGACTGTGTGGTAAAAGTTAAAATTCTTCAGCTTGATATAAGATTGTGTTGTGAAATGGGTTTCAGAGACCAAACAAATGTCTATTTTTTCTATATATAATAAGGTATGTAGCTCATTCAAATGATTATACAATCCATTCGTGTTCCATGCTATGAATTTCAATTTATTTTTCTCTCGAGACTATAAATACGTTTTTGAAGGGTATTATTGAAACATTCCTGTTTAGCTTATCCAGTATTTTAACTAGAGCATCTTTGATTGTGCACTGGTCTTTTCTTGTAAATTTCGTACACTTTTTTATATCCTCATCATTGGCAAAGGTTAATGAAAAAATGTCTAACTATTTCCTTGTTTTCAGTTATAATTTATTAATTGCACTAACCGCTTTGAGTCCATGGGTTTGAAGATCATTGACAATCATATTTGGTTCACAAGAGTGATGCAAGTTTTTAACAATAACTCTAATGGGCCGAGATTATTTGGCTTTATAAGAGTACGAAGTCATTTTAGAAGCGGACATCATTCTAGTAATGGCTCTGTTATCTTCACTGGTAGGTAACAATATTAAATTCACCTATGCTGGGTGCCGGGCCACAGGGACATTCCAGGTAACTACAGGCCTGACGACCTCGCCAGACAGAGTACCACTCTAAGGATTTTGCCTGACAGGCAAGCCCTGGGTATGCCCTTCGCTACATGTAAGTATATACTAAAGCTGAACGCTATTAGCACGACCAACCTCAGATGCGTAAACGAAAAAGAAGTTCGAAGAGCCGTGGAAGCTTTCACATCAAGGAAACCATCGTACAAAAAATAGAGCGCGGCCGACTCAGGTGGTATTGCCACGTTCAAAGAAGAGATCATTTGAACCCTGTTAAAAAGGCGATATCAATGCGCGTTCCAAAGACATTGCGATGTAGGAAAGGCAGGCCTATAAACGCCTGGATCACACAAATGCGACGACATCGACATTTTATTGGCCTCAGTAACCGAGTGATCCAAAATCGGTATGCCTGCCGATATTTTCTGAGGTCAAATAGGCGAACCCACAGGCGGATCAGTAGAAATGCTGTGAAGTGGGAGGGTTATGATCCCTTATTTTCGGATCATAACCTCGCTGATAAAAGGAAGAAGAAGAACCTCAGATGGGTAAGCGGCTCAACGTGTCACATTTCGAGACAGATCTGGCCTAAGCTGGATCAAAAACGTAATGCCGATCTGATCAACTTAAAGCGTACACAAATCAGCTGCGTTGTCGTTGTTCTCACTGGACACTGTCTTATAGGCCAACACGCCAAAGGACTTGGTCTCTTCTCCAACGACTTCTACAGAAGATGTAGGGACGAGGAGGAGGAGGAAACCATCCTTCACCTCCTATGCATATGTCCAGCCCTGTCGCATAAAGGAATGCTCCATATAGGGCCCCCCTTCCTTGACGACCTCGCCCATCTGGCGTCCTTGGATGTCATGAGCATCCATCGCTTTGTCAAAAGCTCCGGTTGGTTTTGTTAGTCTCTCAGTGGCCTAATGGTTTCATCCGTGGTATCACAAAGGACCTTCACTGGCCTAAGTGTGTCTGCACTCTCGTGTGGACAGCCAACCTAACCTAACCTAACCTAACCTGACAATATTAAATAAGAAAAAAAAATAAAAATTAATAGAGGAATTGTGTCAAAAGTTCAATTCGTTTTGGTATCTGACATTTCAATTGAGTTTAAATATTTTGTGCCTGCTTCTGGAGGGATTTCTTTTTCGGAATTTTTTTTTGGGATTTTGAATTTTCGGGGTATTGGATTTTCGGGATTTTGGGTTTGCGGGATTTTGTATTTTCGGGATTTTGGGTTTGCGAGATTTTGGGTTTTCAGGATTTTGGGTTTTCGGGATTTCGGTTTTCGGGATTATGTCCCCGACCCGGTGCATTCATTGTGCATCTTCATTGCTAGCCTGTGTCTTTAAAAAAAAAATTTGATTTGATTCTATGCAATTTAGCGGGCGGAGGAAAAATTGATTGATATTCAGTTACCAAGTCCCGGCCCGGCGACAACGGCACTAACACTTCACTTAAGCTATTGGCAGGCAGTAAATGGAATAAACTGATTTGAAACCCTTAAGTCATATAGTATTTTCCAAATATTTTGTGCATAAACTATGGGGCTTTAACTAATAGACAAATTGTACTCTGCTCTAATATCCACCAATATTTTTGTTTATCTATTTTCTCGACAAAGAGGATTTCTTTAGATCTAGAACCTAAGTAATACAATCTGCTCTTTAAAAGTCCTATTCACGACGTTAATACTGGAAATCATCACGAAACAAGAACATTAAAATATTCCCGCACAACAATTAATTTTTATTCCTTATTAGATCGTATGTACATTACAAGTAAAAATAACATCCCAAATTTAAGTCTCAAAAAATCACTGACAACTTCAGTTATAAGTAGTAGTCCAGTACTCCGTTGGTGTAACCTGACGGTATGTCCCACAATCTAAGATCCAAATAGAATCATTCTTTCCAGTCTCAATAGCTTTTATAAAGTTGACAGCGCACTCGTCAGCACTCTGGTGATTGGCAGCAAAGAATTTCTTACTCAACTCAGTAGAATAGGGGAAAGTATCATTGCCTTCGAATTCATGCCACAAGCCAGTCATGGTGATGCCTGGACAAATGGCCATAACAGCAATTCCTGTTCTTTTGTAGTAGTACTCGTCCTGCATAAAATAAACCGTCCTAGATTGGAACATAGAAAATAAAAGAAAAAAACTTACCGCAATTGATCGAGTGAAGCCCATCACTCCATGCTTAGAACCGGTGTATATAGCCAAACAGGAACATGGTTCCAAGCCCAGGACTGATGCAATATTAACAATTAAACCACCACGTCCTCCATTGGCTTTGTCCATATAAGGAATCGCAGTCATGGTGGTGTAAATCAAACCCATCTAAATGTTTACAGAGGCTTGTAAAATATATCCGAATGCGGGTTAAGAAATCAAAAGCTTCCTTACCAGATTAACAGCAATGGTTTGCTCTGGCTTGTGATCATTGATCATGCCACTTCCGTTGACCAGAATATCAAAATATTTGATTGTGGCAACAACTTCCTTCAGGACAATAGTAATTTGCTCCTTTTGCGTAAGGTCCAGCTTAAGGAAGTGCACAGTGGTACCACTAGAACCCAAGGCCTTAAGCTCGTTTAAAAAGGACTCATTTGGTACGACATCTAGAATGAATAAGTTCTAAAAAAAAACAAAAAAAAAGAAATATTGGAAAACGATTTTGATAGGTAGATCTTTTAAACTTGCAGCAACTCTCTTCTCCACTAGAAGTTTACAAGTAGCAAAGCCAATTCCACCGAAACCACCAACGTAGACGACATTTTTACCCAGCAACTCCATGTCTTTGCTTAGAATTCAACTGTTAGTGACTTAACTCGATGCGATGCGACGAAGAACTGATGATGGAGCTGCTGCTTTTGTCTGCTGGAAGACTTCCGTGGTGGTTGGGGTTGGGTTCACAAGCAATCGATGCGCAGGTCAAAACCGAAGATAAGTGTATCGTTATCTGCGATCCTAAAATACATATATATATTTTTTTAAGCCAGAGGTGTAGGATGAATGCTAAGTGGTGATTAGCACTACGATATACAATACATAGTACAGTGGAGGTTTCAAATGTGAACTGTTTGTTGTCGGATGGCGCTAAAGTATTGCATGCTCTTAGGCTCGTGCGTAAAGAAAAGTCTAGACGAGCATTGAGAGTAAGTAATACCATTGTATATAAATCTAATGTTTATACGATTGTAATACATGTAAGTCATTAGACCACGGTTCATTCAAAAATTAACACAACGGGCTCGGTAGTTGGTTTCTTTTTTTTATTTTTCATTTATTTATTTACGGTTAAAAGAAGCGTCCCCAAATTGTGGACCGAGGCTGAAATCGTCTTCATACCTTAGGAAGGAAGAGGCTCGCATGTGGAACCAAAGGATCACCGACCTATCAGTCTATCGTCCTTTTTACTGAAAACGTTACAAAGCCTGATTGATATCCACATTCGACAAAGCATCAGCCCGACTTTGTTCTCGGCGGCCCAACATGCGCATTGCAAAGCAAATCGGTAGATGCAGCCTTACATTCGCTTATACGCATCATTGAAAAAATGTCAGTGCATTAAGGGTCACTATGGTGGCTTTCCTTGACATTGAGGAAGCTTTTAAAATGTCAAAACAAAGGCAATTACCGACGCGCTTGCAAGTCTGGAAGTGGATACTTCGCTCGGAGTGAAAATCAATTGCTCACATGCAGGATTATTAACACACAGCTGGACAGAGCATCTGACAGAAGACTTGCCTGCTGCGGAACACCCCAATGTGGAGTCTTGTCAGCTCATCTGTGGAATCTGGTAGTAAATGAGCTATTAGTGGACCTGGAGAGATCAAGTTGTAGAGTAATTGCCTATGCTGATGACATTGCTATTGCTACCTCTGGCAGAGCATCCAGACACTCTTAGGGAAATCTTTAAATCTGCTCTCTTTTGGGCTCACCATGTGGACTAGGGGATGAAGAGAACTCATTCTTTTCACGAGGAAATGTAAAGTTTCCCTCCTGCGATAAATGGCGCTTGTCTCATATTCAATGAAAATGCATAATACAAGGGTCTTATTTTGGACAAAAAACTAAACTGGAAAGCCAATCTACTAGAACGCGTAAGGAAAGCTAATGTAGCTCTCTATTCCGGTAAAAACGCTATAGGTAGGAGCTGGGGTATGAAACCTGATCGTATGGTAGCCTGCTCTTGATAGGGCTATCCTTCTCACTCAACTAGCTTAGGTGCAAAGATCTGCATACATGTGTATCAGTGGTGTACTGATAACTACTCCCTCTGCGGCACTAAACATCCATTTGCTACCCTTAGAAATTTTTGGCAAACAGATAGCTGCCAGTGCGGCCATTCATCTAAAAGCTTCCACGGAATTATACCGGCAAAAAACTGTTTCAAGAAGAATATGTGAGAACTTGGCGGCGTTTTTCTGCAGTCCGTAAGCTGATTAGTTTTAGCCGATTTTCGTATGGAGGCAAGTTATATCTGTTAACCCAGAAGAGATCAAGTAGTAGAGAGAATTGGTATCTTGATAGGGAGACCAGACTTGGTTACGTATTCAAGGCCCGTCCCTGATAAAGGTGACGTACAGAGATTTGGTAACAAACGGATTCGAGAAGTTTTGGACCAGCGTTCTATGAAACAGAGGCTAGAGTTGGCTCTACTGATGGTACGATTAATGGATAAACGGAAGATCGGCTCTCTGTTGCAGAGCGTTGTTCTTTTTAAATTAATTGAAAAAATGGGTTTGTTATGGAAGTAACTAGTCCTAAAAAATACACACAACTAGTCCTAGCTTTACATTTACTGGTATTGAGTTCTACGAAATTGAATTTTTACTAGGTGTAGAATGAATTCAGATTCAGTTAGATAAAATCTGATGGGGAAGAAATTATCTTATAGATTTTCTTGTCATCCACGTACACGGATAGATCAAGATTTTCTAAAATGATAACTGCATCGTTTAGTATTAAGACAAAGATCAGTAGTTCAAGATGATTACCTTGAGAAAACTCTTACGTGGCGTTAATGGGGTTGTACACTGAACATCTAAAGATGATTCTATACTGGCGTTTCTCTATATATAACCCAATTCAAGAAATAAAAAATGAGGGAAAAACGAAGGCCTTGAGTTACAGGTTAAGTAGTTGGTGAGAGATTTTATCGAACGCTATAATCGGTGATCAATCAATCATTAAAAAATAAAGAAAAGAAAATATTTGGCGCAACAGCTCTTTAAGTGCCAGGGCCTAGCTTCTCGCAACCACTCATGTTATGTGCGATATATTTTGCACACGAATGGAAGGGACCTACAGTTTAGTGCCATATCCGAAGGGCAATTTGTTTTCAGAAGCTTTCTCGAGACAATAATACTCTCGAATGTTTTTCAGACGTTCGCGAGAGGTGAGACCGTGAAAAAACTTTTTGGTGTTTTCTGGAATTTGAACTTGGAACCTCACACGCAGTGGTCCGACACAGTAACCACCTCCGCTACGGCGCCCACTCAATCAATCATTACCATCCTCTAATTCACGTAGTGCTCGAGAAACAAAATCTATTAAGTTTGGGGTAGTAATAGCTTTTAAGAAATTCTATTGCATTAGGAAGATTGGCTTGCAATGAAAGTGTATTGAGTCGTAAGCAATGCTTTCGAAAAGTTTGGAGATGCGTGAAAGTTTAGCAGTAGGTCAGTAAATTGAGATCTCGTTTCTACAACTTTTTATGTGGGAGGGAAAAATGTAAAAGCCCTTCCATAAAATTGGAAAGACGACCAGAGGGAGTGAAAGTTAAAATGGGCTTTAACGTTCATACATATTTTTGGAACAATTGCAGGCAAGCCTTCGGGAATGGAGGAATAGTCATCCTTCAGGTTATTGATGTTTTCTAGTACCATACCTGTCGTTATATTAATTGACGTGAAGGGAGCTTATGCACAGTTATTCAAATAACTGAAATAATTAGGGTCGGGTTCATGCTAGTGGTCAGTATACGACTTGCTGAAAAGTGCTGCAAAGAGGTTGACGATCACTTTAAGGTTTACCGAAAATGTGGATAAAAAAAAAGTGGAAGCCGTCAGGTTTTCTTTAACGGCGATGAATTGGGATAAAGGCAACACTAGGCAACACTAGGTCTGGCCAATAACATCCAAAGTAGCATCACTAGAATAGAAACCGGAACTGAGCCATTACGAAATTGCGAAAGGAGCATTAAATCTCTGGATAAGGCTTTTAAATCTTTCTTAACTAAAAATGCTATGAGATCCGAATACAACACTGCAACACCCACCGACAAAATTAGTTACCAGGACCTCGACCAACACGCCTCTACAGTTACGTCGATCTTTAGCTAATTTCCTCCAGTTGCGCACTTCATATTGGTGAAGGTCCCATTACAGGCGAGGAGGCCCTCTACTGTGTTTGTCCCCGGCTTAGATTTGGAAACTCTGTGGACGTTGATGTTAATTCGTTCTATTTATCCTAGTCATCTGATAAACTCAAATCTTTTCAACTAAGGCGATGTTTCTGTATAGCTCGTACTATATAGTTCGGCACTGAATCTTCACATCCAGAGCACACGGGACTGAGTATCTTATGAATAATTTTTCGCCCGAAATAACAAATGATATTTTCATTTGTCCTCGATAAAATCAATGTTTCAGCTCATCTGTTTATTTTATTTGAATTTGACATTTTAACGAAACGTTACAATATTTCATTCACATTGCTAAACTCGGCTTAACCACGAGTAAACTGACGTTTTGATAACAGAGTGAAATTAAAGTTTAGCTAAACTTGAGTTTGAACCTGCACTGTGAGATCTAGCACTAGCATTATATTCTAGACAATGCTTTGTAGGCAATGAAGACGAAGAATCAGAAGAGCACACTGTGTGCTACTGTGTGCATCTCTAGCTAGAGCATGTCATCTTCTTTAGCTAATACATTGAAGCGAAAGACACGTTTTCTCTCAGCTCACCCAAAGACTGACTGTGACTTATCACGTACTCCCCTTTAATGGATGAGCTCTAGCTATGAAGAAACCACAATAGGCCCATCTGTGGTCAAAGTGATAAGCGAGAAGTTCCTCTTCAGCCATACATGTACAAACTACTCGGGAAGTGCTATCAAATCAATTTGAGTTGAGAGTACTAAAGAAACCATTATCGTGCTATGGTAATTTTTAAGAGCGGAAAGTACGTATAATTTTACGCTTTTCGACAATAGCAATCTTATCTGTGCTACGTGCTATTAAATATATAATACTCTTTATTTTCTGATAAGCTTTAGTTTTACCCTACTAAAGAAATGAAGGGCACGAATGGGTCGTACGTACTTGCGCCTGTGGGGTGTTTGCTTGGAAATTAATTTCAGTTCTTTTGGTCAGCGTTTTACAAAACTCAGTAATGACTTGGCCCTCATCAGCATAGATGGATTGGCTAGAGTCCATCCTGACAAATTCGGCATCGTTTATTGTTAGGATAAAGATCAATGGTCCAGGATGGCTCCCTTGAGGGACCCCAGAAGATTGTGAAATAGAGTCAGACACGGAATATATAAAACATACTTTATATCGGCATTCATGCAGGAACAATTTGATCCTAGAAATAAATCATGAGTGAAAACTAAGAGCAATTTGGTGAGGAATTCTGTCAAGGGTCTTACTAATATCTGGTTAATCTAAGATGGTCCAGCTAAGATGGTCATTAGGTGTCCAAGGTCCTGTGGCCTATTTTAGACTTCAGGCAGGCTTTTACACGGATGGCCGCACTGGCAGCAATTTGTTTGCCAAAAATTATCTAAGGGCAGTAGGTTGAACAAAATATCCCGTGCCGCAGAGGGAGTAGTTCTCAGCCCTATTAAGAGCAGTCCACCAAACGATCACTCCACAGAGTAGTATAGGCCTAATAATGGATACGTACAGCCAGCGAATGATTCGAGGTTTCATACCACATCTCCACAGTAGTACAGAGCTATATTAACTTTATTTACGCGTTCTAGTAGATAGGCTTTTCAGTTCAGTTTTCTGTCTGAAATAAGACCCAAGTACTTTGCATTCTCAATGAAAGTGAGACTGGTGCCATTTGTCGTAGGAGGGTCTATGAGTGGAACTTTCTATTTTCTCGTGAAGAGAACGAGTTCTGTTTTATGAGGGCTAACTCCCAGTCTGCATTTGGAGGCCCATCTGGTGAGCCAAAGGAGAGCATATTGGAGGATTTCCCTGAGAGTGTTTGGGTGTTTACCAGAGGCAGCAATAGTAATATCAACAGCATATGCAATTACTTTACAATTTGACCTATACAGGTCCACTAGTAGTTCATTTAAGCAGAGCCCTAACAAATAACGGATCTACACGTATGTGTGATCTACAGTAGTATGTCCAATATTTCATCCAGAAAAAGTGCGAAAAGACGAGGGCTTGGAAAAAGAAAACTCAATGTTGTTTTTAACAGTATCATACGTTACGTCTTTGGATTGCGATGACAAGCACGAGTCTCAAATTACACTAGTAGTAGTAGTAGTAATATAAAAGTATAAGTTTGAATATAAAATAGTACAACTCAAGCAATGGCTGTGCCGTCTGTCGCAGATTGACAACAATTTAATTCATGAATACATTTAAACATAAAATATCAATTATAAAAATAATTATACTCCTATATGAAAAATAAAACATCAGCCATAAGCGGGATTCACACTGTACGATTTGCTTGACGACCAAATATTGCTTAACATTCGAATTGTACTACATGCTTGACAGACTTCATTATTATTTAGATTTCGAGCTGTGAATACTCTTTATGGCAGCGGAAGTTTTAGTTGTAGCTCTTGTTCTTCTTCTTCTTCCTTTTATCAGCGAGGTTATGATCCTAAAACAAGGGATCACAACCCTCCCATTTCGCTTGTGGGGTTCGCCTATTTGACTTCAGAAAATATCGGCAGGCCTGCCGATTTTGGATCAATTGGTTACTGAAGCCAATGAAATGCCGATGTCGTCACATTTGTTGCAGCTCTTGTTATCGACGAAATTTTGAAAAGTTAGGAAAATGAGAAAAAGGAAAAAAGAAAGAAACGAATATGGGTTAAACCCTGGATCAAAAAAAGGAATACATTTTCATCCGTTAACCTGTTAAGAGATTTGGAAGAAAATTCTCCTGAAGATGTGAGGAATTATTTAAGGATGGACGCGGTGGCGTATGAGGAACTTTTAACAAAAATATCACCTCATATATAAAGGCAAAATACACATTTAAGAGACGCAATATGGCATCACGAACATTTGTCTGCTACATTAAGATTTTTGACCACTGGAAGAAATTTCTCAGATTTAAAATTCAGCACCCGCATAGCGAAATCAACTCTAAGTGGAATAGTACGTGAAACATGCAAAGCTTTAATTAAAGTTTTACTAAAATTTATTTCGGTAAGTTATTATTTTCATTAATAAAAGAAGTTAAAGTAAAAGTTACATTGTTTAGAAAAAAAAGAGTTTTACATATTATTTTATGAAAAGTCTGGACCCGAAAGCAATTGCCGAAAGGATGTGAATGACCTTTGTCTTGATTCTTCGATGTTATTTCTTTGTCGAATGTTTCTTTTGTTGAATTGTTGTGTTGTTACTGTGAAAGGAAACGCTTTATTTTGATGCACTGGAGTAGTAGGAGATGGTTCGGAAAATGGAGATGAAGACATATAAGTTACATCCGGGGAATGAATGTACCTAAAGGATGTCAACAATAACTGGTTTCTATCTATTTTTCCTTGTTTTGTAATTTGAACCGCTGTGTGATGATGTTGATGCTGTGCCCTGAAAGAAAGTATAATTATTTTTTTTTTTACAGATACCAAAAACTGAAGACGAATGGACAAAAGTAGCTAAGGAGCATTTCGACATTTGGAACTTCCCTAACTGCATTGGAACAATAGACGGAAAACACGTCAATATCACAAAACCGGTGGGATGTGGAGCTTACTACTTCAATTACAAAAAAACATATAGTATTGTTTTGATGGCATTGGTAAATGCAAAATCTAAATTTTTGATGGTGGAAGCTGGTACAAATGGTAGAGTATCTAACGGCGGAGTATTTTCTAATATTTCCTTTTGTGGTTATTATG
The DNA here is from genome assembly GCA_945910035.1 of Brachypalpus laphriformis. NCBI lineage: Eukaryota > Metazoa > Arthropoda > Insecta > Diptera > Syrphidae > Brachypalpus > Brachypalpus laphriformis. The sequence goes on from OX246756.1 coordinate 47,574,122, forward strand.
AGGAAAACAAATTGAATATTCCACAGCCTAAACAAATTGAAAACTTCGGAAAAGACCTGCCGTTTGTATTTGTGACAGACGATGCATTTCCGCTAAACATAAATTTCATGAAGCCATATAGTCGTCAAAGACTATCTAATGAAGAAGAAATTTTTAATTATCGCTTCTCAAGAGCAAGACAAACAAAACAAACAAATATTTGGCGCAACAACTCTTTAAAGTGCCAGGGCCTAGCTTCTCGCAACCACTCATGTTGTGTGCGTTATATTTTTCACACGAATGGAAGGGACCTGCAGTTTAATGCCGACTCCGAACGGCGATTTGAGAAGCTTTTTCGTGACAACAATACTCTCGGATATTTGTCAGACGCTCGCGAGAGGTGGAACCGTGAAAAAACTTTTTGGTGTTTTCTGGGATTCGAAGTTGGAACCTCATGCGTAGTGATCCGACACACTAACCATTTACGCCACGGACCCAGCAGCAAGACGGGTGGTGGAAAATACTTTTGGCATCATAACCACTAGATTTAAAATTTTGCTTACAACAAAAAATCTGAGCCCAGAGAAGACAACAGATATTGTTTTAGCAATTTGCTACCTGCACAATTGTTTAAAGAAGAGGAATCCAACAACACATATCCGAAGCTCGGATATAGAGACCAATGCTCCAAATTGTTGCCGATCGGAGACGTTAGCAAATCTACAAGTTGGACAAATAATGCCAAGCAAATTCGAAGCGATTTCTCCGAATATTTTAACACAAACAGCAGTGGCGGAAAAGGTGCAGCAAGAAGCCATCATGAGTCATGTCTGGGATGTGAAATTTCTCATCAGCGATCTCAGTGCTTCCATTATCAGAACAAAACCATTTGTAAGAAATGCAAAAGGGTCGGACATATCGTTGCGGTTTGTACTATATGACAGCAAAACCCCCAGAGCTACGTCAGCATCATCGGTCAACTCAGTTGTACAGTCACAAAGAAGGCAACATATATTTGGTTACTAGTTTTGAAACCTTAAGTACTGTTGATATGATTTCTTCCACTCGTATATCGAAGTTAGGCAGCGTCAAGTCTCAACCGAAAGTGTTTGTATATATCAACGTAAATAGCAGCACCCTAAATTTTCAAGTTGACACGGGTGTGTCTTGCTCTCTCATTGGCCTTGAGCTAACACACACCAACATCCAAAGTTTTAAGAATCTATGGTGGTAATACACTACCACTGGAAGGCACCATATGTGTGCACGTAGCGATGGGTGCTGCTAAAAAGAGAGGCTGACTTTAGTAGTAGTTGGCCGCCTACTTGCCAAATCGATTAACTCCATTAAACAAAAAATGTGGAAATGTGATGAAATAATATTTATACAGGGTGTCCCAGTTAAGCAGTATAATCCTTTAAGAGTAGATACCTGAAGTTCCGCCGAACAAAAAATTGTACGGCAGGGTGGGTTTATTCTCACCACATTTCAAGTTATAGCCTATCACAGTGGGTGACCTCTTATTTGGCGAGTCTGGAAAAGCTCCAAGAAAAAATTAGTGCCGTTTCAGAAGAGATGAGAAGAAGTTTGCTGCTCGTTAATCTACCATGCGAAATGTTTATGTGTATTAATAATATAATAATAATATAAATGGAAGGAAGGCACTTCGAACAATTGCTATAAACATTCCATAAACTGATCAGTAGGTACCTACACTTCTTTTTGACCATTTTTGTCTGACAAAAAATGGCTTTTACTACAACTTCTGTTGATCGTACGTAAAATAATTGCTTAACATAATTTTAAGAACATTTTTTTGGGATAAAAATTTCATAAAAAAAAAAAAAATATTATGTAAGAATTTTGAGAAAAATGCATTTTAAGTGAAAAAATGGAACAACAAATTTTCATTATTTTGAGTTTAAGGAGCCATAACTTTTTTGTAGCTACACAGCTGTACCCAATGTGTTTAAAACTTGCATGCCCTACTAAATTGTCTTTCCAAAATGTACAATATATATTTGTACCTATAATAGTTTAGAAGTTATAGCGTTTAAAGTGGTTACACATCCAAATAAGAGGTCACCCACTTTGATGGGCTATAACTTGAAATGTGGTAAGAATAGACCCCCCCACTGTCGTACAATTTTTTGTTCGGCGGAACTTCAGGTATCTCCTCTTAAAGGATTATACTGCTTAACTGGGACACCCTGTATAATTATTTATTATTCGATGGCCAACAAAATGTTGTCATTATCATGACGGTTAATGCTTGCCATTAGGGAAATTTATTATTAATATACAAAGTTGGGACTCTATGAAGTGCTTTAACAAAAAAATTTAAAAAATGGAGTTAATCGATTTGGCCTGTGAACGGCTCCGTTAATAGAAAAAAATACATCAAATATTCTTGGAATGGATTAGTTCCAAAGACTGCAATTTAGCATGAAGATACCGTCTATCATCGGGAAAATCGACTATTTTAATTCTGTAGACACTCAATGCCTTAAAGTTACTCGAGAATCTTTAAAGTCGTCACTCGAAAGCACCATATCTAAATTTCAGTCAATGTTCTCATCAGAACTGGGACACTGTAAGCCTTATATAGCATCGTGCTAAAGGCAGACGTTCGACCAAGATTTTTTAAGCCGTTCGCACTTTATGACCATATTCGTGAAGAAATCAATCGATTGGTTTCATTGAATATTCTAAAGGCAGTAAGTTCGAGTGAATGGGCAGCCCCAATAGTCGTCGTTACAAAGCCCAACGGGCTTGTGAAGCTTGTGAGCTTTCTTACTGGCCATTGCGGCTTGAGATACCACCTTAACAAGATGAGCCTGTGCCAAGAGAAGGACTGTTGGTTCTGTTTAGAGGAGGATGACACCTCCAAACACATTCTTTGTGAATGCCCGGCACTACACTGGTTAAGGAAACGTATTCTCCACAAGGAGATACTTACTTCAGTGGAACTGAAATGCTCCGCTATTAAGGACATATTTACTTTCATAAGGGAGGTAGTACGTCTGTTAGATTAACTCCAACCCTCCGATACAATAGATCTTTCAGGTCGCAGTGTCGTTGCCACGCGGGCATGGGTTGCACAGGCGGAAAAAAAAAAAAGCCCAACGGAAACACATGAATCTGCGCCGATTTCAAAGTTACAGTAAACCTGCAAATTGAAATTGTTCGGTATCCAATACCCAGGGTTGAAGAGCTGTTCCATAAGCTAAGCGGTAGTCAACTTTTTACAAAAGTCGACTTAAGTGACGAATATGTTTAGATCGAACTCACAGGGTCTTCAGAAAATATGATGGTTGTCAATACTGCTTTTTCGTTATGAGAATATTAGCGAATGCCGTTTGGGATCGCGAGTGCCCCAGGCATTTTTCAGAGAACATTGGACGAAATAGTATCAGGCATACCCGGTTGCGCAGTCTACCTCGATGGCATTATTGTTTTTGCTCGAAATAATGAGGAACACCTGAGTAATGTGACAGCGCTTTTTAATAGGCTTTCCTCACTTAACCTTAAATGGATAAAAGAAAAGTGTCACTTCGCACAAGAAAAGTTGGAATATGTACGACACGAAATCGATGCGAGATAGCATTATAGCTTAGGGTGGAAGACCATTGCTACAGAAATGATATTGTTTATTTTTTGTCTTCTATTTGAAAGGTACGATTTGAATCTATTTAGTTCTACGCCCCTTATGCCGTATAGTTTCAACTTAAGGAGTACTATTGCTCTATCCATTGTTTCAAATGCTCCTTTATGATCTAAAAAAAACTGCAACAATTAATTTTGTATCATAAATCTCAATTTTCCATTTCGTTATTACTAAATTTATTAGCGATTCGCAATTATGATTTTTTCGGAACCCTGGTTGATAATGAGAAATTAAGTTATATGGTTCCAAATAACCTTGCATTTGATTGCACCCAAACTTTCGTCCCTAATTATCTTTGCAAATTCCTCATTATCATAACTCATTTTTCGTTGAATCAGATTATTTACTAGCCGACACCTGATCACTTACAGCAGTGGTGGAGATGAAACTCAGATTGACTACCATTTGGTAGGCAGTTTCATGAAGCCCCGGGAAAAAGATTGCAAAGTGATCCTGGGAGAGGCAATCGCTCGGCAACACCGTCTCCTGCTAACAGAAATTTTTATGAAAACACCGAAGAAAAGCAAACAAACAAGGGTCTCTGAGAAAATCAAGTGGTACAATCTGGACAAAGAAAAAGGCGAAGCTTTTGTTTTCGTAATGAAAAATTAACTCTCTCACACCATCAACGGAGCTGAGGATGAAGAGTGCAGAGCACAAAATATGTGGGATTCCCTACAGCGAACTTGCTTAAATAAGGCCAAATCACTGCTAGGAGCTTCAAAAGGCCACCATCAACACGCCAAAGAAACATGGTGGTGGAGTGATGAAGCTAAGAAAGTGATAAATGAGAAGAAAGCGGCTTTCAAAGCTTGGTCAAAGTGCCCCTCTAATAATAATGACGAAAAAGCTCGCCTCGAAATGGAATACAGATGCTGCAAGAAAAAAGCGAAGAAGAAGTGCGCCCAGCTTCAAGCAGAGAGTACGGAGGGCCTGTATCGGGAGCTGGAGAAAATATTTTCCCCCGTTGCTGATGCAAACCAGGCTATCCAGGAGCTGCGAAGACACAATATGAACAAGAGCGCCACTATCTTCAAAATAGCCGCCCAAAGAAGGAACAATGCTCAGGAGATTCGTTCGCCAAAGTTCATTAGCAATGCTCATGGCCATCTTCTTGTGGATGACGACAAAATTCTGCAGAGGTGGTGGCAGTATTGTGAAGAGCTTTTAAATGAACAGTTTCCCCGGCTATACTTTCCAAGAGCCACCCCTAACTGTGAAGAAATAGCCGACATTACAGTCGAAGAAGTTAGTGAGGCGGTCAAATACTCCAAAAAACGAAAAGCGGTTGGGCCAGACGAAATACCCTCTGAGTTCTGGAAAAAGATGGGAGACATCGGGTTCAGATGGCTCAGAATTCTTATTTCCAAATTCGTGAGAGGTGATGCAATGCCGAATCAATGGAGGGAAAGTTACCTCCTCCCTGTATACAAAGGGAAGGGTGATACGCGAAACTGTGATAACTACCGTTCGATCAAGCTGATGTCACACACCATGAAGATCGTTGAGCGGGTATTAGGTGGCCGACTGCGAAAAATAATACGGCTATCTGATGATCAGTGCGGGTTTGTCTCGGGTAAATCAACCACAGATGCAATCCAAAGTATAAGGATCATAATGGAAAAACATCGTGATTCCCTAAGGGATTTGCATATTGTATTGGTTGACTTTGAAAAGGCATTCGACAGACAACCACGAGATCTGATATGGGTGGCGCTAAGACATCGAGGGGTTCCAGAAACCTATGTACAGATGATCATGGAAATGTACGAAAGAGCAAAGACAAGAGTAAGATGTCCCGCTGGAGTAACCGAAGAGTTCCCAATCAAAGTCGGGGTGCACCAGGGAAGCGTTTTAAGTCCTTTGCTCTTTATTACAGTCCTTGATTATCTGCTTGAAGGTAAAGTGATGGACCCCAAGGTACATCAGTTATTCCTTGCTGACGATGGAGCCATCATAAGTGAGGATCCTACATCCCTGCAACGAGCACTTGATGTGTGGGTGGACGTTTTGGAGGGAAATGGGTATCGCATTAGTTCAAAAAAGACAGAGTACTTGTGCTGCCCGTTCTCTGATCCACTCAGGCCTATTCCAGACATTTATTTGAATGGAACAGTGCTTCCCAAGTGCGAAAAGTTCAAATATCTGGGATCTATGATCAATAGCAAAGCAACTTGTGATGACGACATCAATCATCGTGTAAGCGTAGGGTGGATGAAGTGGCGAGAAAATTCCGCTATCTTCTGTGACAGAAAAATGCCCCCTAAGTTGAAAGGAAGGCTCTACACCGCAGTTGTACGTCCAGCGCTCACATACGGTTCACAATGTTGGACGATGTACAAAAAGTATGAGAGTAAATTAACGGCAGCTGAGATGAAGATGCTTCGCATGACAGCAGGAGTGACCAAGCTTGATCGAATAAGAAGTTCGAAGATCCGTGGAAGCTTTCACATCAAGGAAACCATCGTACACAAATTAGAGCGCGACCGGCTCAGCTGGTATTGCCACGTTCAAAGAAGAGATCATTTAAACCCTGTTAAAAAGGCAATATCTATGCACGTTCCAAAGACATCGCGATGTAGGAAAGGCAGGCCTATAAACGCCTGGATCAGACAAATGCGACGACATCGGCATTTCATTGGCCTCAGTAACCGAGTGATCCAAAATCGGTAGGCCTGCCGATATTTTCTGAGGTCAAATAGGCGAACCCCACAGGCGGATCAGTAGAAATGCAGTGAAGTGGGAGGGCTGTGATCCCTTGTTTTCGGATCATAGCCTCGCTGATAAAAGGAAGAAGAAGAAGAAGATTATTTACTTTAACTGAAAGTTAAATTATAGGTGGAAATAAAAAGTTAAGTGGAGCATGTCATTTATCTAGATGCAAACACGATATCATTTATTCATGTAACTTTTGTATGTACATATTAACGGGTAACTAAATAAAGCTTTCATTACAAATTTACTTTACTAATACGAACTTGTTTCAGGGGCATTGATATGATAACATTTAGTGGGGAATCATAAAAAAAAATTAAGTAAACATGTATGGTAAACTGGGGCACATTCGTTAACTTTTTTTTAAACTTCGTATTAATCTTATATCTTCTTCTTATATCTTATATATAAAATACAATGTATATTTGTTTGTGCGATATATTTGTTTGTTTGTTTGTTTGTATGTTTGTTTGTTTGATTGTTTGTATGTTTGTATGCTATGGACTCGGAAACCACAGGACCGATTGACCTCAAATTTTTTGGTCGAAATTGGCCCACTACTTTAGTACTACACATTTTTTTTTGTTAGGTGCAGCAACGCACGCCGCCGGGCACCCTCAACCCAGCAGTCTACACACTACTTTAGTTTATAGTACTTAAGTACTAAAAAAAGTTGATATATATATTTAAGGTTGGACCATTTACCCACTGTTACCCAGTACAAAACTGTTCTCTAATAGACGTGGGCCCCAAGGGACTGCCTGGAATTTTTTTTTTTCTGTTAGGCGCAGCAACGCACGCCGCCGGGTACCCTCGGTCCAGCAGTCTACCCACTACTTTAGTACTAAAAAAAAGGTGATATATATATTTAAGGTTGGACTATTTACCCACTGTTGCCCGGTACAAAACTCTAGTGGACTTAGCCGCCAGGCGCCTGCCTAACAGTTGTTTTTTTGTTTTTATTTTTTCTGTTAGGCGCAGCAACGCACGCCGAGTGCCCGCTAGTAAGGAATAATATTAAAAAGACAGTTTATGTGTAAAATTGCATTTTTTAAATAATGTACGTGTTTCAAAAACTTAATGTGTCCCAACCCTGGGCAACTTCGGCATTTGATGGGGAACTTTCAGCAATGAAATTATTTTTTTTTAAAATATGTCTGATTTTGTTCCTGTTTTTTTTTTTTTAATTTTAAACATAATAATAAATTAAAGGACAAGAGACAAATCAATAAATAAAATTAATTTGAATTTCGATTATAAAGTAAAACATAAAAAAATGGATTTATAAATAACGTTAAAGTTAAAATCAGAAACTTTTGCTTAATTTAATTTCCATCAGAAGTTTATTTAAAAACATCGCAATTGTGCGTCGCTGCGCCTGTCTCACTCAAAATGCGCTTATCTCACTCACAGTTGTGCGCAAACTACTACTCGACCGATTATGACCAAACTTCACAAAAATGGTCTCTGACAAATACCGAAGATTGCCTGAAAATCGGTTCGGTGGGTTCGGAGTCCAAATCATACATACAAACATAGGTTCATTGAGTTTTATATATGTATATTCATAGGGCAACTTTCGAAAAGAAGCGTATATTAAGCCAAAGTGATGATAGCTTTCCTTTTAACATAAGCGAGCAGTTCTTCTTCTTGGGCCTTAGAAGAAAATTGTCTTAGAAAAATATCTAGATAGAAACTTATTTTCTTCATCGCTCTCTGAATCTAAATAGTAAAGTCTAGCCGCAGGAAAAATTGTTCCTTTCTTGTTAACGACATCGTATACAGCTTTTTTAATAACACCCTCATAAATATTAACCCTGTTTGTCTTTCTTTAATTTGTTTGAACCATATCTGTGTTAGTAAACAAAAATAACAAATAACAAATTTTAAAATATTTTGTCCATGCTTTATTTTGGAGCACATTCACAGGAGAAGAGAAAAGCGTGTAAAAAATGGCAACAAACTTGAGCTCCGCTACATAAAGCACATCTTAACCGTTTGTGCAACTCACTAAAAAGATCTACTAAAGACCTTAAGAATAATGAAATACAAACTCTCCTAGAAAGTTTAACCGCAGAAAAAGATTCTAATTACTCGCTTTGGAAGGCTATAAAAGGTATTAAAAAACCTCAAATTCAAGCCGCCCCAATAAGGAAAATTCAAGACGATAGGCCAGGCATGATAAAGAGAAAGCGCAAGTTTTGCCACCCACCTGGAAGAAACTTTTAAACCGTTTGATGGACAAGCTCTTATTTAAAATATAAATACGTCATATAAAGACAAAAGTGTAATAAGAAATGCAACAATAACCGAACTTAAAGAAGAAATAAAGAAACTTAAACCTAAGAAAGCTCCTGGATGCGACTTAATCACGGGAGAGGTTCTTAAAGCACTACAAAGAAAAGTTTTAATTAAGCTTCTGTTCACTATAAACGGCGTGCTTGGACTAGAATATGTTCCCAGTCAATGGAAAGTCACCGAAGTAATAATGGTCCTTAAGCCCGGAAAACCTCCGAATGAAAAAACGTCTTATAGACCGATTTCGCTCCTTCCAATTATATCCAAAGTGTTCGAGAGAATATTGATTAGGCGAACACAGCCGGTTATAGAAGAAAGGAATCTCATTCCGGATCATCAACTCGAGTTCAGAAGTAAGCATTCCACAGTTGAACAAGTGCATAGAATAACACATGTAATCGAAAAAACTCTTGAAGAAGAAAGAATTTGTTCAAGCGTATTCCTCGACGTCTCTCAAGCCTTTGACAAGGTCTGGCATGAAGGCTTAAAGTTTAAATTACGACAACTTCTGCCAGGGCACCTATATAATATATTGAAAAACTACCTTACGAATAGACCATTCCGCGTCAAATGTGGAAACGAATATTCAGATTTTAAGGAAATAATGGCTGAGGTGCCGCAAGGAAGCGTTCTTGGTCCAGTCTTATATCTATTATACACTCGGGATATACTACAAGTAGAAGGTACTGAGCTGGCTAAATTTGGCGACGACACTGCTACCGTGGCAATAGGTAAAACGGTCGAAGATACTACAGAAAACCTGCAAGAAGCTTTGGATAGAGTAAATGAATGGACAAAGGTTTGGCGAATCGCACTCAACGAGACCAAATCTGTTCATGTAAATTTTATTGTACTTATAAGAAAATAAATAATTTGCCGATCTTTTCAAACTCGGTTCAAATTCCGTTTGCAAACGAGGCTAAGTATCTTGGAATGATACTTGATGCAAAGCTGAAATGGAAAGCGCATGAAAAGAAAAAACGCAAAGAACTAGATAATACCCCTGTTTTGTTGGCGTTTGTACACAGTGAAGTGAAGTGAAGTAAACTACATGTTCAAAAAACGATCCGCAGCTGTCAAATTTCCTATTTCCTAATAAAAAAACATCAGACCTACCGATGTTTCGGTCCTCAATTAAAAAATAGACGTACGTAAATAAAAGAATACAAAATCTTTATGTTTGCCAACTTGCATGAACGATATAATTGAACTCGCAATCGAGTCTCGAAAATTTATCTGAACTTGAATCCGGCTGCGAAACTTATTGGCAGTCATTGGCAGTGGGATATTGTAGTAGATTTACATGAAAAATCCTACGTTACTTCACTTCGATGTGCCAAAAAAAACAGGGGTAATAAATATAGAGAAATGTATTGGTTACTTGGAAAATATTGCAAGTCTAATATAGAGAACAAACTGCTTTTATATAAGCAAGTGCTAAAGCCTGTATGGACATATGGTATACAACTTTGGGGTTGTACCAAAATAAGTAATATTAAAATTTTACAAACTTTTGAAAACAAAGTGCTATTGCCAATGCTATTCTTAATGCGCCATGGCATATCAGAAACAGCGATATCCACAGAGATGTTGGCATTAAAACAATCGAAGACGAAATCAAAAACTACGTGAGAAAGGATAAAAGTCGACTAGAAAGTCACGTAAATATTACAGTTCTCCAAGTTTTGAATGAATTAAATTTATTACGCCGTCTGCAAAGAAAATAACCTTTGGACTTAGCGCGATAATTAACCTCGTCTAAACAGCGGAGCTAGCAGGAACTTCCAATTGGAAGGTACCTGTAAAACGTCATTATTTCGTGAAATGAAAGCTATGTGATAAGTCGAATACTTAGTTGTATTAAAAATAAAAACAAGTTTGTTTTGAAGGGAGGTTTTTTAGTGGGTAAAAATCCCACACTACTATAAGCACGAGCTGTCGATCTTCATAGTGTCTTGTTGAAGACTTTCACCTACCCTCAAAAAAAAAAAAAAAAGCATTCACAGCGCATTTGCTGAAAGTGCCCTCACCTCACATTTCGAATCTTCCCCGGCTTCTCAAATTTTATTCCGTTGTACAAAGTTTTAGCACTCTTTAATATAATCAAATCCTAACTATATTTTTCGCTTTAAAACATAATAAGCTAGTAGCAGGCCCAATCGTATCTCTAACGAACACCTTTACGAGAGAACGGGTCAGGAACCAATAGGCACAACTATCCAACGGCGGAAGTGGCAGTGGATTGGTCACACGTTCCGAAAGGGTGACAGCTCCATAGCGAACCATGCTATGCAATGGAACCCTCTAACTCAGGATGGCAGAAGACCTGGCGGTCCACGGAAAACATGGCGCAGAACAGTCGAGAAGGAGGCACGGCAGTTAGGGAAAAGTTGGGGAGAACTCAGACACATTGCCAGAAACCGTACACGATGGCGCGTAGGCGTAGTAGAGGCCCTAGGACCCACAAGGGGATACAGGACATAAAGTAAGTAAAGTAGTAGCAGGCCACAAAAATAGCTATGTATTTAAATTCATGTATTCAAAAAATTCACACAACTTCTTGAGCGCGAAATTGCAAATCTCAAATTATGAACGTGCTCATCATGTATTCCAGAAGAACTCGTATGTATTCAGCGTCATGTGCCCCAGTTTACCATATTCAAAAGCTACAATCCATCGTGAATGGATGAATGCATGACACTTTGTCTTATGAAGAAGGCGTGGCGTTTTGAATCTTTTTTTTTTTTTTGGAATAGGAAATAAATTTCAAATTACCTATATTTTTACGAAATTTTTTAATTTTTTTTTTTTTTTTTAGGAAAACGTAGAAATTGCTATGTATATATTGTATTGTGTAGGATTTCTAGAGAATCGGTTACTATTTCTAACACAAATATTCAAAGTAGAAAATTTTGTAAGAGTAGCTGATTTTATGAGCAGATATCAAAAATGTTTCCAGTCCTATTTTGGACTCCAAATTTCCAAAATCTTCCTCAAAATTCAGAGCTGTTTGTCTACATATATGTAAGATACCAGTCTTCGGATAGTTTTGATAAATAAACTTCTCAGAATCCCAAAAGTTCCTACAAAAAAAAATGTTGATATCTTCCCACTCTCTTTCAAATCATCTTTTTTCAATATTCTTGTCGGAACACATACTCGTACATACAGACGAAGAAAATGATCGTTCAGTTGAAAGAAGAACCCAAATCTTTAGCTAAAATCTCTGAAATTGTGAAAATTCCGCGATCATCAGTGCAATACGTATGTCGTGAAATAGTTCAGGAAAAATAACAAATGGCAAATAAACCGAGATCTGGGCGACCGAACAAAATTCATCATCGTTTACGTACTCATGTCCTGTATCCCGTTGTGGTTCCTAGGGCCTCTACTATGCCTACGAGCCATCGTGTACGGTTTCCGGTAACGTGTCTCAGCTCTCCGCAACTTTTCCCCAACTGCCGTGCCTCCTTCTCGACTGTTCTGCGCCATGTTGCCCCGGACCGCCAGGTCTTCTGTCTTCTTCTTCTTCTTCTTCTTCCTTTTATCAGCGAGGCTATGATCCGAAAACAAGGGATCACAGCCCTCCCACTTCACCGCATTTCTACTGATCCGCCTGTGGGGTTCGCCTATTTGACCTCAGAAAATATCGGCAGGCCTGCCGATTATGGATCACTCGGTTACTGAGGCCAATGAAATGCCGATGTCGTCGCATTTGTGTGATCCAGGCGTTTATAGGCCTGCCTTTTCTACATCGCGATGTCTTTGGAACGTGCATAGATATTGTCTTTTTAACAGGGTTCAAATGATCTCTTCTTTGAACGTGGCAATACAATACCAGCTGAGCCGGTCGCGCTCTAATTTTTGTACGATGGTTTCCTTGATGTGAAAGCTTCCACGGATCTTCGAACTTCTTATTCGATCAAGCTTGGTCTCTCCTGCTGTCATGCGAAGCATCTTCATCTCAGCTGCCGTTAATATACTCTCATACTTTTTGTACATCGTCCAACATTGTGAACCGTATGTGAGCGCTGGACGTACAACTGCGGTGTAGAGCCTTCCTTTCAACTTAGGGGGCATTTTTCTGTCACAGAAGATAGCGGAATTTTCTCGCCACTTCATCCACCCTACGCTTACATGATGATTGATGTCATCATCACAAGTTGCTTTTCTATTGATCATAGATCCCAGATATTTGAACTTTTCGCACTTGGGAAGCACTGTTCGATTCAAATAAATGTCTGGAATAGGCATGAGTGGATCAGAGAACCTGCAGCACAAGTACTCTGTCTTTTTTGAACTAATGCGATACCCATTTCCCTCCAAAACGTCCACCCACACATCAAGTGCTCGTTGCAGGGATGTAGGATCCTCACTTATGATGACTCCATCGTCAGCAAAGAATAACTGATGTACCTTGGGGTCCATCACTTTACCTTCAAGCAGATAATCAAGGACTGCAATAAAGAGCAAAGGACTTAAAACGCTTCCCTGGTGCACCCCGACTTTGATTGGGAACTCTTCGGTTACTCCAGCGGGGCATCTTACTCTTGTCTTTGCTCCTTCGTACATGTCCATGATCATCTGTATATAGGTTTCTGGAAGCCCTCGATGTCATAGCGCCACCCATATCAGATCTCGTGGTTGTCTGTCGAATGCCTTTTCAAAGTCAACCAATACAATATGCAAATCCCTTAAGGAATCACGATGTTTTTCCATTATGATCCTTATACTTTGGATTGCATCTGTGGTCGATTTACCCGAGACAAACCCGCACTGATCATCAGATAGCCGTATTATTTTTCGCAGTCGGCCACCTAATACCCGCTCAACGATCTTCATGATGTGTGACATCAGCTTGATCGAACGGTAGTTATCACAGTTTCGCGTATCACCCTTCCCTTTGTATACAGGGAGGAGGTAACTTTCCCTCCATTGATTCGGCATTGGATCACCTCTCACGAATTTGGAGATGAGAATTCTGAGCCATCTGAACCCGATGTCTCCCATCTTTTTCCAGAACTCAGAGGATATTTCGTCTGGCCCAACCGCTTTTCGTTTTTTGGAGTATTTGACCGCCTCACTAACTTCTTCGACTGTAATATCGGCTATTTCTCCGCAGTTAGGGGTGGCTCTTGGAAAGTATAGCCGGGGAAACTGTTCATTTAAAAGCTCTTCACAATACTGCCACCACCTCTGCAGAATTTTGTCGTGATCCACAAGAAGATGGCCATGAGCATTGCTAATGAACTTTGGCGAACGAATCTCCTGAGCATTGCTCCTTCTTTGGGCGGCTATTTTGAAGATATTGGCGCTCTTGTTCATATTGTGTCCTCGCAGCTCCTGGATAGCCTGGTTTGCATCAGCAACGGGGAAAATATTTTCTCCAGCTCCCGATACAGGCCCTCCGTACTCTCTGCATGAAGCTGGGCGCACTTCTTCTTCGCTTTTTTCTTGCAGCATCTGTATTCCATTTCGAGGCGAGCTTTTTCGTCATTATTATTAGAGGGGCACTTAGACCAAGCTTTGAAAGCCGCTTTCTTCTCATTTATCACTTTCTCAGCTTCATCACTCCACCACCATGTTTCGTTGGCGTGTTGATGGTGGCATTTTGAAGCTCCTAGCAGTGATTTGGCTTTCTTTAAGCAAGTTCGCTGTAGAGAATCCCACATATTTTGTGCTCTGCACTCTTCATCCTCAGCTCCGTTGATGGTGTGAGAGAGGTAATTTTTTCATTACGAAAACAAAAGCCTCGCCTTTTTCTTTGTCCAGATTGTACCACTTGATTTTCTCAGAGACCCTTGTTTGTTTGCTTTTCTTCTGTGTTTTCATAAAAATTTCTGTTAGCAGGACACGGTGTTGCCGAGCGATTGCCTCTCCCAGGATCACTTTGCAATCTTTTACTCGAGGCTTCATGAAACTGGCTACCAAATGGTAGTCAATCTGAGTTTCATCTCCACCACTGCTGTAAGTGATCAGGTGTCGGCTTTGTTTGATGAACATGGTATTTAACACGATAAGACCGTGTGATTTGCACATGCTTAGGATGTCTTCACCAGGAAGGTTCCTGGTGCCATATCCCAGTCCTTCATGGCAGTCTTCATAGTCTTCGTTTGATTTCCCGACATGTCCATTCAAATCTCCTCCAACAAACAGAAATTCTTCCTTTGGGGTGTTCTTAAGGAGATTGTGGAAATCTAGCCAAAATGCATCTTTATCTCTCTGATTGTACCCATCGTGGGGAGCATATGCACTGACAATATTCCACACCTCTCCTTGTATTACTAGTTTGAGAGACATCAAACGGTCGCTGGACTTCGAAATGCTCAAGACGCTTTCAAGTAGCTTTGCCGCAAGGATGATACCGATTCCGTTCTTAGACTTTTCCGTTCCGTAGTAGAACATCTTGTAATCTTTTGTCCTAACGTCCAAGAAACGCGCCCGATTCCCGGTGTTTTTCCATTTCGTCTCTTGGACACACAAGATGTCCACCCGCCTTCTATTCATCATCTCTTCCAGCTCGTAACTTCGACCGGTCATGCTTCCAACGTTCCAACTCGCGACCCTCAAATTGCGTCCAAACTATTTCATTATTTTGCTAGCCCCCGGAATCCGTATAGCTCTGACCCGAACATTTCTGCTCGGTCCAGGATCAGTACCATGCCCAGCAGTGGTAGTGCCTGGCGGGGTAGTGCCTTTCCTTTTTGCAAGTATTACCATAATGATACAGTTTTGCAATACAATTTTTTGCACCATATTGCGATGGTGTTTGTTGTTTGACACGTGCATGCTCCTGTTTTAGTATTGTTTGATCTTTCTTTTATGACACCGGTGATCTCCAGTCGTGTCAACCCACGGACTCACATGCACACTTGTGGGAGGGTTTTTAGGGTAGTATATGTGTCGCTAGGCTCACTTGGGTGTTATATTGCCTAGATCTGATTTGTCCCCCTTAGTCGCCTTTTATGACAAACGCTGGTTGTTGGGGGGGGCGCTGCAGTGATATTCTTAACCCGTCCCTGCACGGGGGACCGCCAGGTCTTTTGTCACCCTGAGTTAGAGGGTTCCCTTGCATAGCATGGTTCGCCATGGAACTGTCACCCCTGTGACGCTTTCGGAAGCGACATAAGACCAAATTTTAACATTTGTCGCTTACACAAAGTGACACAAGGCCAAATTATTTTGAGACATAACACCAAATTTTCAATAGCAAAAACTTGTTTTGACACAACTTTGTTGCTCACTAAGGGTAAGTGCTTATTATCTGGCAGGTACGCATGCATAAGTTAACATGTTCAGCTTTCCTTTCGTTTCTCCTTCGTCTCTCCTTTGTATTTGCACTTCACTGCTGGGGTCCTAGTTCGCTTACTTGAGTCTTTGTGTTCCTTTTTATTTCATAATCTGGTTTATCTTATTTCACTTTTATTTATCTTAGTTTGTGTTTTTGCTTTGCATAATTTTATATTTCAAAAAATTTCGCCAACAATTTTTTTTATAATAATGTTAACTTGCACTCAAAAGATTTCTTTTGCTTTTTCTCTTTATCTTATCAATCTCTTATGATCTTTTTTTATCTTAACTTTTTTTTATCTCATCTCACTTCCTCATTTCACTTTTCTATAACTTATTTTGTATTTCTAATTTTCACTTTGATTTCACGGATTATATTATTGTTTGTTTTTCGAAAAGGACATTTTTTTCATGTTCATGCTCGGGCGCCAGTAAAATCACTTCTTTCCGTATATCATAAAAAAATTACTTTTCAAGGGATCTCCCCCTGTTCCCAAATCAAAGACAAGTTTTATACGTTATAATTCCATTTATTCTATTCAACAGTCCAACAACGAATGCCCTCAACTTAAGCTAAATTACAATAATTCACTTAATTCAATCTAAACCTAAAATGCTGCGTTGCAGTTCCCACACAGGCCCATCGCTACCGTTCATGATCAAGTAAGGTGATCCACCTGCCCGACGAATGCGCGTACACCTAGCGGATGCGCTTGCATAGCAAATCGCATAAAAATAAATATTTTAGCCCGCAAAGATTTTATTTTTGAGAATTTGTCAAGGTAAAAGTTTAAAAATTCGCGAAGGGTTTAGCCACTCACACTCACCTTGTCACTTCTCAAAAAACGGTCGGGTGAACCGGAAGAAGCCTTACATCAGAAAACCCAATCAGAAAGTTTTACTAGAGTACGCCTTCGAACACATTGACAAGGTCAGTGCGTTTCGGGATAAGGTTATATTCATTGACGAAAGTAAGTTTAACATTTTCGGATCAGATGGACGCCGTATCGGCGCCGTGGCGTAAGTGGTTAGTGTGTCGGATTACTACGCATGAGGTTCCAAGTTCGAATCCCGGAAAACACCAAAAAGTTTTTTACACGGTCCCACCTCTCGCCAGCGTCTGACAAACATCCGAGAGTATTGTTGTCTCGAAAAAGCTTCTCAAATCGCCGTTCGGAGTCGGCATTAAACTGTAGGTCCCTTCCATTCGTGTGAAAAATATAACGCACACAACATGAGTGGTTGCGAGAAGCTAGGCCCTGGCACTTTATTTTATTTATTTTTTTATATGGACGCCGTGTGGCCGAATCCGAAATAAATACCAGGAATCTTACTTCGACCGTCAAGCATGGAGGCAGAAATGTCATAGTCTGGCAATGTAGGGCTTCTTGTGGCGTGGGTAAACTGGTTTTCATTGAAACCGAAATGGGCAGATTTGAGTATCTAACCATCCTGAGGGAGAATCTTAGTTCGAGTGTAAATAAATTGAGTCTGGCCGACAACTTTACGTAAGGGTTGGTGAAAAATCTTCCATAGACACTATGAGAATAGCAAGCGCGTGCTCATAGTAGTGTCAGATTCTTACTGACTAAAAAAACACCACCCTTCGATATAAATTTGTTAGATATCGCAACTAAGTAATAACTTATCAAGCAATTTTTCTTTCACGAAATAAAAACGTTTGGCAGGTTACTTTCCACTGAAAGATCCTGCATGCTCCGCAATCTAAACGCGGTTTATCATTATCTCGCCAAGTCGAAGGGTTTCGTCCTTTGTAGTCGGCGCAATAAATTGCTCTCATCCAATATTTGTAGGACTGTATTGTTGACATGTCCGATTAGTCGGTTTTTATGCTTTCTCGCGAAGCTTCTAGTTTCAGCTTCGATTGTCGGAATTCCGAGATCCCTGTGGACAATCTCTCTTAGCACTTTATTTTGAAAAGTTTGTAAAATATTGGCATTTGTTTTCTTGGTACAACCCCAAAGTTGTATACCGTAGGTCCACACCGGCTTTAGAACTTGCTTGTATAAAAACAGTTTGTTCTCAGTACTGAGCGGGGAATGCTTTCCGAGTAACCAGTACATTTCGCTATATTTGATTTCGAGTTCTTTACGTTTCATTTTCACGTGCGAATTCCATTTCAGTCTTGCGTCGAGTGTCATTCCCAGGTACGGCAACTGTTCGTTCCTACAAGACATGACAGAATGGCTGCTATATAATGCTCCAAGATAAATGAAACATCCTGCTCAGTCACATGACCTAAACCCTAATGAGACTATTTGGACAAAAAAAAATAAAATCGGCAGCACACCACAACCAGCTCAAACCCGTTTTAATGGAGGAATGGACAAAAATTGAGATTGGCCCAGAAACCACCTCTAAGCCACCGATTTTGTTTTCGTGAACATTTTTATTGAAAACAAATACGTACAGTAGAATGTTGAACTCAATTTTTTTTTATTTTAGTTTATTCCAATGAAAATTTCTTAATTTTGTTCATTAACTATTTGTTCAAGATTGTTTCTTTGGTTTTGTGTGATTTTTTTTGTTTTACAGCATTAAATTAAGAAGTTTTTTTTTATGTATGTTAAGCACTAAAACCTGGTTCTGTACGGAAACTTTTTGGACTCAGTGTTACATATTTGGTTTGTCAAACGGTAGTGCATGCGATCATATGAAAACACAAGCGTTTTCACTCAGCTGAGGCCTACCAACTCCTACTCTCAACCTCTACGCGGTGACAGCCGGGTGCCTAGTACCTTAATTCAAGAAATGGGTAACCAACCCCGTTTGGCGGATTCTTGGTGGCAGCAGATGAGAGAGGGGGGGAAGAGTGCTTTTCTCACTAGAGCACTTCTTCCTGTTCCAGGCGGCAGCGGACGAATTCCCTAGACGGAGTCAACGGTGGCGTCTATAGTTCCAGTTAGGTTGAACTTAGTGAATACCATGCGTGAGCTGTTTCGACATATTCGGATCACAGGTCGGTAAGGAATTTCCAATGTTGGTCAGGACATTGGAATAGAGATGGTGGCGGAGGAGCCCTTAATGGGCCAACGGCAGCGCTCATACTCCCGTAGTGGACTACTTGCACCGGTGTACCCGGCCCGTCGGTGTAACTTCCCTACCACGTAAAAAAAAAACTCATGGTTCCGAAACAACCAAAAGCCTCGGATAAGAATGACTCAACTAATGACGACCCCAGCAAACGAAATAAGGACAACGACCTTCGGATCTGTACGCGGAATGTTCTGTCCCTTTACAGACCACGTGCAGCCGAACAACTAGCAGAGGCCCTAGACTGCTATAAAGCAGATATTACCGCCATCCAGGAAGTGCGATGGGATGGGCCGGGCAAAAAGAGAATGAAAAACTGTGACATCTACTACGGTGATTGCTACAGAGGCAACAGGCAACGCTTATTCGGATGCGGATTTGTCATATTCGGCAGACTTAGGCAAGAAGTGAACGACACGTGAGCGAGCATATTATGACTATCCGGATCAATGCTAAATTCGTTAACATAAGCCTAATATGTGTTCATGCCCCCACGGAAGAAAAGGACCCTGCCACCAAAGAGTGTTTCTACGAGCTCCTCGACAAAACATACGAGCAATGTCCTAAATACGACGTTAAAATCGTATTGGGCGATTTTAACGCCAAAATAGGAAAAGAGGACGTCTTTGGTAGGGCAGTCGGTATGCATAGCCTACACGACACCACGTCTGATAACGGACTAAGGCTAATTGAATTCTCTGTGGAGCGAAATGTCACCATAGCAAGCACATGGTTTCCTCATCTCGATATTCATAAGCAGACATGGCTGTCTAATGATCATGCAACGATCAACCAAATTGATCATATTGCGATCGACGCAAGGCATGCCTCCAGTATTCTGGATGTCCGGACCTTCCGAGCGGCCAACATAGACTCGGATCACTACCTTGTTGTAGCCAAGGTACGAATGCGGATATCCCAATCTGAGCAACAAAGAAGAATTACTGTGAGAAAATTTAACGTCGAAAAGCTACAATCGCAAGAGACCGCCAGAGTCTTCGCTGAACGCGTATCCCGAAATCTCCCAATCACCCCTTTGCCGCCAGCATCAAGTACCGAAGACCAGTGGCAAAATGCCAACATGCCATCAGAAACGTCGCGACTGATGTGCTGGGTCTCGCTCGCCCACCACCGCGAAACCCCTTGTTTGACGAAGAATGCCGGCGCAGCAGCAAAACAAGAGGCATACAAAGCGGCGCTGCACAGGAAGACGAGAGCTGCTCGTGAGCTCTACGAGCAAATGAGACGGGAAGAACATCGGCTTCTCCAAAAGAAGAAGAAAGAGCATGAGAAGCGCGCTTTTGAGAATATCGAGAGTTTATACTCCAGGAACAATGTACGGAAGTTTTACCAAAAGGTAAAAGGAACGTGTCAGAGGAGCAATACCCGTACAGAAACCTGTAGAGATGAAAATGGAAACCTCGTAGTAGAATCACAGTCGGTGCTGAGAATATGGAAAAACTACTTCTGCAGACTGTATAACGGCGACGAAGACCCGCTGTCAGGCAGAATGAACCATTCAACATAGACGATGATAGTCAAAATTTGCATCCACCTGACCAAAACGAAGTGAAGATAGCAATATCTAAGCTAAAATCCAACAAGGCTGCTGGACCTGACGGCTTACCGGCCGAACTTTTCAAAGCAGCTGGGGATGAATTGGTAGAGTGCATACACCAACTCATCTCTAAGATTTGGTCAGACGAGTGTATGCCTGATGAATGGAACCTCAGCATCGTTTGCCCGATCCACAAGAAAGGAGACCTCCTCGACTGCGCCAATTATAGAGGCATCAGTCTCCTTAACATCGCATACAAGATCTTTTCTGCGATATTGTGTGAACGCCTGAAGTCTTTCATGAACAGCCTGATTGGACCCTATCAGTGCGGTTTCAGCCCAGGAAAGTCCACCATCGATCAAATCTTCACACTTCGGCAGATCCTGGAGAAAACCCAAGAATTCCAAATCGATACTCACCACCTCTTTATCGATTTCAAGGCCGCCTACGACACCACCTATAGAGAAGAGCTTTATAGAGCCATGTCTAGTTTTGACATCCCTGCCAAACTTGTCCGTCTGTGCAGGCTGACGATGGAGAACGCTCGCTGCTCCATCAAGGTCGGTAATGACCTCACCGAGACCTTTGATGTCAAAAAAGGCTTTAGGCAAGGTGACGCGCTGTCATGTGACTTCTTCAATATTGTACTTGAACGGATTGTGCGGAACTCACAAGCCAACACCGGAGGCACAATCTATTACAAGTCTGTACAACTGCTTGCATATGCCGACGATATAGACATTATCGGAAGAACTCAGCGGGCTGTCACCGGTGCGTTTGCAAGCATTGAGGCGGAAGCGGCCAAAATGGGTTTAGCGATAAACGAGGGCAAAACCAAGTATATGCTGTCAACAAGAAGGGAAAACCAACACCGACGAATTGGAAAAAACGTCACAGTGGGCAGCTATAACTTCGAGGTAGTAAGGGACTTTGTCTACCTGGGCTCTGCTATAAATTCAACAAACAAAATCAGTGCAGAAATCAAGCAAAGGATAACTCTTGCCAATCGCTGTTTTTTTGGGCTTATAAGGCAATTCAACAGTAAAGCTCTATCTCGAACAACTAAAGAGACTCTATGTAAGACCTTGATCATCCCAGTCCTGCTCTACGGCACAAAAACATGGACTTTATTAAAAGAGGATAAAGATATCCTTGGTCGCTTTGAGAGAAAAATTCTTTGGAAGATTTTCGGTCCCGTTTGCGTTGACGGGTTGTGGAGGAGAAGATTCAATCACGAACTATACGAGCTGTACAGCGACATCGACCTAGTCAAAAAACTGCGTATTGGACGGCTGAGATGGCTAGGACATGTAGAGCGAATGGACACCAACGGTGGCGCGCACAAGTTCAAGGGGACCTCGACCAACTTGGAGTGCGCAACTGGAGGCAACTAGCTAAAGACCGAGCTAAATGGAGAGGCTTGTTGGTTGAGGCCCAGGTTCACCCCGAACTGTAGCGCCACCTAAGTAAGTAAGTTACACATTTGGCACAAGAAGTCCATGAAGGGCTTAGTCCTAGCCTAGACGTACTCGTTCAGTTTTGTACTGTACGAGTATGCGAAGGGTTTTTATTTCCTATTTTTTATTTTTTTTTTTAAGCTGAATACTCGCGGGTATTTATCAGATGTTCATGAGAAGTGGGACTGTGAAAAATTGGTTGGTCTTTTTCTGGGATTCGAACATTGAGCCTAACGCGCAGCGGTCCGACACACTAACATCTGCGTCACGGCGACTACTCATTTTATAAGCGCAACAAAATTTTCGTTACAGAACACGCACAATGGGTCGCGGGGGTAGGATGCTCAGGTCGACTCTTCTTCTTTCTCCATCCTCCGCCATTGACTCCAACTTATCAGGGGGACTCCCTAGACGACTCCAGGGGAGATGTCAGATTTGATCCAACCACCTATTTCTAGGCCTACCGGGGGTCACCTACCTGATGGCACGTCTTGGAATCCGGAACATTTCCGTGTGAAATCCATTTTTATACTGACAAGACTTCCATCCAATAGTCTCAAGTGCACGAAGATTCATGCTAATCCTTATGGCTCATTTTAATTTGCGGGAAGAAAGTCGCCAATAAAATAGAGCTTGTTCTATTTTTTGAAATCGCTACAATTATTAGGTCGCATGTGTGTGCATGCGTATTAAAAACTGCATGTCTCAGTTTTCGCGACTAAATAATCATGTGCATACCCACACCTTGTTGCGACTACGATTTTTTAATCGATGCGATTTAAATAGCAAGTGTGTGGATGCTCCTATACTGCCAGCACCTATGATTCATTTCAACTTGCAACAATCGCATCGTCAGAAGAATAGGACAAATCGCAGACAATTAAGCGTTGCGATTGCTATAGGGGTTATGTGCGCTCATTCACATTGAAAGTTACATATACATGTGTCTTGCTTTTTGCGACTAAATAGTCGTACGACGGAAAACTCATGCGCGCCCCTAGACTTGTTGTCAACTATGTATTACACCATCAATGTAATATCTCTTTGCAACGAAAACTCAAGTCAGTCACAATTTGTTTGCCAGTGAAATCAGTTTAGCATCTGAGAATGGATCTACGTAAAAAAAGTGTTGTGTACGTGGGAGGCTTTGGTGGAATCGGATTTGCTGTTTGTAAAATATTAATGAAGTCAGACATCGCTGTAATAAAACATTTCAAAGAAACATTTCAAAACAAATTAAAAATTGATGTTTACAGAGTTTGGTGATTCTCGACATCAAGGAGAGACCCGATCTTCTAAATGAATTAAAGTCCTTGAATGAGTTGATTAATGTTTCGTACATTAAAGTGGATCTTTGCGATAAGAAAAGTATCAAGGAGTCATTAAGCGCAACAATTTACAGGATTAAGTATATAGATGTTTTGGTCAATGGCAGCGGTGTAGTCAATGAAAAGAACGTTGAATTAGCTGTTACCATCAACTTGGTTGATAAGATGTCTTCAGATGTAGAGTTCTATTAATGACTGCTTGCATTCTTTTTTAGATTGGTGTTATCAATATGACCCTTACAGCCATGGAGTATATGGACAGAACACTTGGTGGTCGAGGTGGATTGATTGTTAATGTCTCGTCTGTGTTAGGGTTAGAGCCAGCTCCACCGTGTGCTATCTACAGTGCTACAAAACATGGAGTGCTGGGATTTACGAGGTCCCTTTCAGTACGCATTTAATTCTAGAGTTAAGGGAGGTGCCTTATAAAAAAAATATTTGCAGGAAGATTACTACTATCAACGAACGGGAATTATGATGATGACCTTTTGTCCGGGATTGACAATAACTCCTCTTTTAGATACTTTTTATGATATTGGGCTAACGTTCCCATACTCCGTGGAAGTACAGGACACAATTAAAAACACGAAAAGTCAGACTGCGGACGAATGTGGCAGAAGCTTAGTGAAGGCTATTTGTTCTGCAAGGAATGGGGCAGTCTGGATGTCTGACGGAGGCGAATTGGAAGAGATAGAAATGTTTAAGTACTGGGAAAGTCATAACTGACACGTTATTCTGTAAAGACTGTAAGTTATTGTAATAAATTTGTAGTATAATGAGTTTGATGTGCCGATTGGAGGGCTTCTGAATTTATTTTTTGTTCTTTTGGCTCTCGTTATAAGCAATACCAAATAGATACAAATAGGAAAAAAAAAAAACCTCGAAACATTCCCAGTCCAATATATTTAAATGCATTTTTCAAATATAAAAAACAAAATACAGAAATTTTAACATTTCTGCGTGGAATTGAACATACTCTATACTGTATCGCGAGCACAAAACGAACGGTGTATTCATACGCACCCATAAAAAAGTTGTGGGAGTGACTGGGCAGGTCGCAGCAAAACAATGAACCCATGCCATATATAAAGTTCTTAGGAGTGCTGTTGAACCACAGACTTAAATTCAGAGACCAAGTTATACCTACGGAGATGAAAAGACCTCTCGAGTGGTAATGGCAGTACTATCTAGACTAATGTAATGTAACATACAATCGCAAGAGACCACCAGACTCTTCGCTGAACGCGTATCCCGAAATCTCTCAATCACCCCTATGCCGCCAGCATCAAGTGCCGAAGACCAGTGGCAACACTGCCAACATGCCATCAAAAACGCCGCTACTGATGTGCTGGGTCTCGCTCGCCCACCACCGCGAAACCCCTGGTTTGACGAAGAATGCCGGCGAGTGCTTGCAGCAAAACAAGAGGCAAGAGGCGCCCACATGTATGTGTGTATAGAGACGAGTTATACAAAGCCATGTCTAGTTTCAGCATCCCTGCCAAGCTTGTCCGTTTGTGCGGGATGACGATGGAGGAAGTTCATTGTTCCATCAAAGTTGAAAAGAACACTACCGAACCGTTTGATGTCAGGAAAGGTCTCAGACAAGGTGACGCGATATGATGCGATCTCTTTAAGATAATACTTGAAGGAATTGAACGGAACTCACCAGCCAACACCGTAGGTACAATCTTTTACAAGTCTGTGCAACTACTTGCAATATTGACATAGTCGAAAGAACTCAGCGGGCCATCAGTGGAGCGTTTGCGAGTATTGAGGTCGAGGCAGCAAAGATGGGTTTAGCGGTCAATGAAAGCAAGATAAAATCTGTGCAAAGACACAATAGACGGATATAGTTTTGAGGTAGTTAGGGACTTTGTCTACCTAGGTTCTATGGTGAGCTCCACAAATGACACCAATAGGGAGATCAAACGAAGAATTACTCTTGCTAATCGCTGTTTCTATAGGCTAAAAAGGCAATTGAATAACAAAGCACTTTCTCGAACTACAAAGGTAACTCTGTATAAAACAATAATCATCTCAGACCTGGTGCATGGCCCGAAGGTATGGACTTTGTCAAAATCGAATGACGATGCTCTTGGTTACTTTGACCGAAAAGTTCTTCGAGTGATCTCTGGTCAGGAGAAGGAACAATGCCGAATTATATGGTCTACACAAGGTCATCGACTTAGACAGAAGAGTTCACATACAGCGACTATGGTGGCTGGGTCATGTAAAGCGAGTCGAGTTCACCGTTGCAGCCCAGAAAGTCTTCAAATCCACCCCGAATGGACGGCGTAGTAGGGGACGACCTCGCGATAGGTAGTGCAAACAAGTGGAGAGGAACCTCAACCAATTTGGATTTTCCCTTTACTCGTTTCCTTAGTGGCAGACTGATTTTGAAGCCAAGTTATGTGCACTGAATGAAAGGTTTACCAAGGCAATGGCAGAGACACCATCACAGTAGCTGCGTCATCACCACGAGTGTCACCATTGGAAAACCCGTGTAAGTCGCAAATCGGGTGCAGCACGAGTGATTAGAAAAAAGGTCGCAGAGCTTCCACACTAGCGGTAGCAATATTAGATATTCACGCAAAAGTGGAACAGAGACGTCCCCAAACGAGTATGGACGCCGAATGTTAATTCCAATGGCAGTATTGAGCGGAACCATCAACGATTCAAAATCGCCAAGCACCACTCATAAGGCGGTGTGCTAAACTAGACTGCTGCCTGTTTGACAGTTGCCCCGATTCAGTAACCCAACCGCCGCCACCGCGAGCGACACGCGTAGTTTCGCAGCTATCAAAGGTAGACGAACGACAACGGATAGATTTCTGTTCCAATTTAAGCGAGTGTTGGTATAAAAGTCATTGGTCACACCTGCAAATGCCACCGAAAGCACATACAAAGCTTTTGGGATGGATCTGTGTTTTCGAAAATTCTTCCAGCTCAAGCAGAAGCAATTGTGTCCACGCTTTTGTTCATTGAACAGAGAGAAATGGCTGCCCTAGTCGAGCTCTGTGTACGGAACGAGCTTCCAGCGAGCTTAGACGATTGACTCACAATTTCTTCGACGAGAGCCAATCACAACAGATGACAAGAAGAGCAAGTGACGAGCTTACTACAGAAACGAGTCGCATCATGTAATAAGTGCGCCACAGAAATCAGCCATGAGCTTTGAGTGAAGCAAAACAGAACTCGCCAGGCTTTTGTTAAACAGAGTTCAAGCGGCGAAATGGAAATTTGGAACCTTACCTGAAAAGCAAGAGTCGATGTAAAAGTAGGCAGCCAGAAGTCCAGGAGGAGTTCTCTTTTGGTAAGCGGTGACAGCATCTCATATAATATATTAGAGATGCGCAGATTTCGAGCGAAGAAAAATTGTAGTAGATTTAGTCTAGAGGCCAATTTAGTTATAAACCATTTCATTTAAATAAAAAGTTGACCCTATTGGGAACCAGACAAATATTTTCTTTTCCTCCATCATCTCTCCACTTGGAGAAGTCATATTTGTCGTAAAATCTGAAAATGTTGAAATATTTACCATTCACACCCATGTATGCTTTTACGAGTATGTTGGAAACTTGGGCTGCAGATAGACGCTTATACACTTTAGATGTACAATTTTTTTTATTTTTTCGTCGGGATAAGAAAAGCTCGACTGGAGCACTCAGACGCAACTGGTCCATAGTACTACCAGAGAGCAAACCCCGTTATACCCATTTTGTTGGAATTCTGTTGTCTTTCTAAGAAAGCCAAACAAAAACTTCAGTGATAAAGAGCTTACAGTACCAGCACTCACAACATGAGCACCGAAGATCTGCCACCTGATACGAGCAAAAGCAGGACAATCGCAGAGATAATATTCCGCAGTGCCATCGCTCTATACACAAGCGTCGCAGATTGAAATGTCACTTAAGCCCAGCACGTAAAGTGCTTGACGAAAGTAAAGTAGCCTGTCAAGACTCCAATGTCTGCAATCTTTTATGCTGAGAGACAGCCAGAATGCCGCTGATTTCTTACAGATGTCCGGGAGAATTAGTTTAGTCAACCTACAGCCTGAAGAGTCATGCCACACACAATTGTGTTTGTAAACGACCCAATCGTTAATGGAAGCCCTAACCGCGGACGCAGGGATTAGATTAGATTTGGTCTAGTTTCGACAATTGTATGTTTACTGCCGGGATGTCGATGTTCCTGGTGATCCTTCGCCAGATGGTGACGGCAATGATTATTATGAGCAGGAAATCTCGATGATTCAGATTCAGTAAAATTCACAGAAATGGGTTAAAATTCATGGGGAACTCTTGCACTGTTTTTGATTCTTTATAACCTTCACAAGAAATGCTTGAACTGGTTTTAGTATTCTTTTTTATATCGCAAGTCTTATTACGTTTATCTCGGTGCACTTACTTCAGGATATTCATAATTTTTCGCTCGAATAAAATTATCCCGGACACGGATGAGTTTATCTATTGTCGTTCTGTAACGATAAAAGACTTTCTATTGTAGGGAGTCGGCTATGGATGGATCGTGTTAATCCCTTTTAGTCGCCAACGTTAATAGTTGTCGGCAACCTACTAATGGCACGATTTACTTCACGCTCATGTCCTTTTACCCTTGTACGATCTCCACTATGTTCTCATGCGTATAGCGGAATGTGGCTCAATGCAAAATTACTTTCAAGTCGGAATGGCTACTGTGTTCTCATGTGACAGTAGCGTGCGCTCGATAGAGCGGGTCAAAAAGGACTAGAGACTTTTAAGCCGGTCCCTGCTCGGGCGCCAGTTAAGGATGTCCTTTAGGAGGACTCAAAAAAAAAAAACCGCGAACGCCAACCTTAGGGTTGGCCCAACTGTTCGACTTACAAAGAAACAAGGTTTTATTTTAAGCGAATTTATTATGATTTATAAAGATTCCACGTCCAACTTAAGACTAAACTCCATCACACCCAGAATGTCCCCTATGAGTTTGCGTGTCTTCTACATGTGCTGCGTCAGCTATTCGACGGATGCGCGTGTACGGTGTCTTCATGACCAGCTACTCGGACGGATGCGTGCACGGTGTTAGCATAACCGCAATCCGGCGTGTGATCGAAAAGTGCTGATATAGGTGAAATGCAGTGCAGGCAGGTGGCATGCGCTGAACCCGTGAACTTGCTGGAATGTGCTGTGCCGTGTTAACTTGGATAAATAGATAAATAATAAATAAATAAATAAATAATTTCATAGATAGATTAATAATACATAAATAAATGAATTAATAAATTTAACAAATAAATGAATAAATAAATAAAGCAATTAAATATAAATAAATAAATTAAATAAATAAACATATAGAAATAAGTATAGCCAATAATTGGTTAAACAAATTAAAACGCAATAATAAATTAACAATAACAATGACGAGTTTCGATGAGAAAAAACATGAATATTTGATGCTTTACACTTTTAAGTATTTAATTCATTGACCAGAGGATTGTCAACAAAACTACATCTTGTGAGAAATTTGTCTCTAAGCTTTTGGATCCTAAGTGAGATCAATTCAACATTCACCTTTTCATGGAGGTCTAAGGTTGAGTAGCGTCATGGCAAGTTAAGCATCATTTTTAGTATTTTATTTTGTGATACTTGCAATTTTATTATGTGGCAGGCTGCAGAGTCAGCCCATACTTGGCAATCATACAGTAAAATTGCCTGAAAGATAATTCTGTGAAGAATAATTTTATTTTCATTTGAGAGTAAAGACTTTCGATCAATGAACGGATACAAAATCTTTATCGCGATGCCGATTTTCTTTAGCGTGTTATTAATGTGGTTTTTAAACGTTAATTTAGTGTCCAAATGAATACCTAAGTATCTTATCGATGGTTCCCAATTTGTGTTAGTTCCATTTACTTAGAGTTGACTGCTGGGGAGAAAGCAGGTTTTTCTTTTTCCCCTGAAAAAGATCGCTTTGGTTTTACCTTCATTTAACTTTATTTTCCATCTGCTGTAATATTTTACTAATATATCCATCCCCTCTTTTAAATTCCTCTCAATATTGAGAGGGAATTGATGGGATGAAATATTGCAGTGTCATCTGCGAAAATAGCTATGTCACAGTTCGGTAAATTGGGAAAATCGGACGTATATATATTATAGAGCACCGGTCCAAGAACTAAGCCTTGTGGTACACCGGAATTAAAGACAATCAAATCAGAAACGCTGCTATTTACGTGGACATTAAAACAACGATTAGACAAGAAAGACTGCACTATTTTACAAAGAGACGGAGAAAGCCAAACCGAATCAAATGCCTTCTCGATGTCTAAAAGTATCATATCTGTAGATTTAGCTTGTGATCGATTATTTTTAACAGCATTACAAATTCTAAGTACCTGATGGGAAGTATTGTGATACCGTCTAAAGCCAAATTGATCTTTAGGATAAATGTGATTACTGATAAATCTTAAAATTTGTTCTTGTATAACTTATTCATACAATTTACTTAAATTGCTTAGTAGGCTTATAGGTCTATAGCTTTCTGGGCACTCTGGAGGCTTACCAGCTTTTGGGATAGGTATCACTTTAGCTTTTTTCCACGCATCGGGGAAGTATTGTAATTTTATACAAGCGTTTATTATAAAAGTTATATATTTAATCCCAGTCTTAGGTAGTTGTTTTAAATATATATTTCGTATCAGGTCAGTACCTCCTATTTTCTGATGCGCAGGTTATTGACAATAAATTCTATGTCGTCTTCATTTATAAACAAATTGGATACGCAATTTTCATTTGCAGTGCTGCGGGCAAGTGCATTTGCTTTCTCAATGTCGGTGAAGTAAGAACTAGATGCGTTTTTGAGAAACAGCACTTGTCGGTTTTTTTGTTTTTACCACCTTCACAATATTCCAGAATGGTTTTGCGTTTTTATCCAAACAATTAAGTTTCCTGTTCCATTCTATGTTTCGATATTGCCGAATTTCATTAGAAACCAGTTTTTTTTCAAATAAAGCATTTGATAACGAAATATGGGTTGGCGATATTTTAGCCAATGTCTTCTGCTAATGTTCCTTAACTTAATGAGCTCCAAGATATGGGAAGGAAGTTTTCTGGAGTTGTTCGTTAGTGGAATTTTTGGCAACGATTGTTCGACAGAGCTTAAGATATTTTCGGTAAGAACGTTGATAATAGAATCGACATCTTCCTTGCACGTAATACTATCTATGGGCATTGGAATACTACAAAGTCTATATTTGAGTTCAGAACGGAATCGTGTCCAGTTCGCGCTTTTAAAATCTTGTATGTATTGCACCATTTTTTCCCCTGACCAAAGAAGTTGATAAACAATAGGGTTATTATCAGAGCTAAGTTCATTTAAACATAATGGTTGAGTGATTAGACTAGGCACATTAGTAATAATTAAGTCAAGGATAGAAGGACTACCACGAGAACCAGGAGGAAAATGAATGGGACAAGCAGGAAACAGGGCAGAAATAGGCAACGTGACAGACAGATTAGAAAGTATATTACCCCACGGACGCAGGGAGACCCAATGCGGGTTCAGGACCTGAGAAATCCTCCTCTGAGCCTTGTCTAGCAATCTCATCGCAGATCTCGTTCCACAGGATCCCAGTGTGAGCTCCGACCTAGATTAGAGACAGAGAATGCAGCCTTTCGACCTAGTTCATAGAATTTTTGGTTTCATGAACTACTTTGGAAGTGGTTAAATTGCTAAGCAAGGCCTTAAGTGTAGCTTGACTGTCACTACAGACACAAATACTACGGCCCTTCCAGCTGTTCTTCACAACACGGCCATCAGGATTGCATAAGTTTCCGCTTGGAAAACAGACGCATATTTGCCTAACGAGAAATAAGGTCTAATGTTGTCGTCTTTCACGGAAACACCTGCGCCAGATCCTTGATGGACTTACACCTTGGATACGACATAAAATCACTTTTTGAATACAGCAGTCAGAGATCGCCACGAAAACTTAAAAAAAAACTTGTACAATGAGAACTACTATGGGTAAAAGAAAATTAAGAATTAATTCAAATAATAATTTTATATGTAGTGAATAATAATACTGATGGCCCTGAACAGAAGATAGAATCAGATACGTGTGTAGAGGCCCTTAACCTGTCATTTATTATAATAGACCTAAAGTATAATTTAATCTCTTGTTAGTTGTCAAAACTCTGCTTTTTTTCATTAATATTCATTTGTTTGTGGATTTTGAACCGAGATTAACTGGAAGGTGCAACATTCCTATTAAATATTAATTAGAAATAATCGGGTCAACAGTGGAACTTCGCTTATCCGGACCATTTATTGCCAATATTAGTCCATAAATACAGTCAAAAGTCCGGATAATCGATTTTCTAGGCCACAGGGTTTTATGAGAACACTTTGTGTGTCAGTCGTGTCGCTAATGGTCAGTTTTTGATTCGCAGATATAAAGTTAAGAACACGATATGGCTGCACTCTTCTGTATATTACCGAATCGACTACTGCATTTACAAGTAAATACATTTGACAATGTGGCAAACATAGTATTTTAATAAGCCTATCAATTCGCGACCTCATGGCATAGATGAGCCTTCCCACACAACTCAGCGCTACCTTCAAAAGTGTACTTTAGTCAGATTTTGTTTGCCATAGTCGCTGGTACAGTATTTAAAAATGGATCTCTGTGGAAAAAATGTGGTGTATGTGGGAGGTTTTGGTGGAATAGGATTCGCGTCTTGCAAAAAACTTATTCTAAAGAATATTGCTGTGAGGATACACTCCAAAATAACAATTTATCACAAATACCTAATCAGAAAGTTTTGCAGAGTTTGACCATCCTTGACATCATGGAGAAGCCAGATCTCCTGAAGGAATTAAAATCACTAAATCAATCGGCAAGAGTTTTCTACATCAAAGTGGACTTATGTGTCAAGGAGAGTATTAAGCAATCTCTGAAGTCAATAATTGATACGATCAAGTATATCGACGTTTTAGTCAATGGCAGTGGTGTGGTTAATGAACATAACGTTGAGCTAGCTATTACCATTAACTTGGTTGGTGCGAAGCCTTCAAAAACCCACCTCTAGATACTAATAAAAGTTCAATATTTTTAGACTGGCCTTATCAATATGACGCTTGAAGCCATCCCATGCATGGACAAATCTCTTGATGGTCGTGGTGGAGTGATTATGAATATCTCTTCCTTAGCAGGATTAAAACCATTTTTCAGCAATGCTGTCTATAGCGCTACTAAATATGGAGTAGTAGGCTTTACAAGATCCATTTCGGTACGTATGATGTAGTCCAATAGGTCAGATACCATCCTATTTCTGAAATTCTTTGTAGGCAGATTACTACTATGAACGAACTGGTATAATGATGATGACCTTTTGTCCAGGATACACAGACACCCCACTTGCATTACAATTTGATAAAGTGAACGTAACATTTCCCTATAGTGTGCGCCATCTATTCGGGAGTATCCAGACTGCAGATGAATGTGGCATTACCCTGGTTAAGGCTATTGAATGTGGCAAAAATGGAACAGTTTGGAAATCAAACGCTGGGGATTTACAAGAAGTGAAAATGTTCGACTATTGCGAATGATTAAGGCTCAGCGATAGAATAGAATAGAGTTTAACGAAAATAAAAATGGACGTCGAATTCAAATGAAGTAAGCTAAACTTTTTTACAAGGCAACATTTTTGAGTTATACAATACTTATTTACCAGCACCAGTGTGAGCTGAGACCTAGATAAGAGACAGAGAATTCAGCCTTTCGACCTATTTCATAGATTTTTTGGTTTCATGAAGTATTTTGGAAGTGGTTAAATGGTTAAGTCAGGCCTTAAGTGCAGCCTGACTATCACTACAGATACAAATACTATGGTCCTTCCATCTGTTCTTCACAACACAGTACATGGCCATTGGATTTGCATGAGTTTCCGTTTGGAAAACAAACGCATATTAGCCTAACGAGAAATAAGGTCTAATGGTGTCGTCTTTCACGCAAACACATACGCCAGATCCTTGACGGACTTACACCTTACTTACTTACTTAGATCCTTTTACCCCTCGGGGGGCATAGGGCGTCAACCACGCCTGCGCTCCATCGTGTTCGAAGTTCTGCAACTCGTTTGAGCTGCCTCCAAGTCATTCCTAAAGGCCTCGATTCCTCCTCCTAGGTGCCTAGGGCGTCCCGCTATTCTACCTGCCTGGGTGAGCGGATTCCACTGCAAGGCGTAATTCGCAATGCATTTGTCTTCGCGCCGTAGGGTGTGTCCAATCAATTGCCACTTTCTTTTTCGTATACTCGTAGTGATGCTTATAGGTTCTTGGCCGTTCTCAGATAAAGTTGTTCGTTGGTGATGCGGTTCGGCAAAAAAATCCTCAAGATGATTCTTAAGCATTTGTTTACGAAGACTTGCAGCTTGCGTGTGTTAATGGTGTCCACCTTCCAGGTACTGCACCCATAAAGCAGTACTGATTCTACGTTGGAGCGGAACAGTCGCAGCTTGGTTCTTAAGCTGATAACATTGCTTCTCCAGATTTTGGACAGCATTCCGAACCCAGCTTTAGCCTTCGCGATTCTGCTGCACACATCCAATTCGGTGCTACCGCGTTTAGCTGAGACGACACTTCCTAAATATAGAAAGTTATCAACTCTCTTGACTTGCTTTCCGGCAATGTTAAGTTGAGCGTGGGTATTAGAAGTGCTCAGGGCTTTTGTTTTGGCTGTGTTTATTTTTAGCCCCACTTTATTTGCCTCAGCTTCTAGACTTTGGGCCATCAAATGAAGATCCATTATCCGATGTGAAAGTAGACAAACATCGTCAGCGTAATCTAGGTGTTTAAGGTAAGATGTTATAGTCCAACGAATTCCAGAATTAGCTTCCGTCAATGCTGCATGGAGTACATCGCTGATAACCACCAAGAACAATAGTGGGGACAGTATGCACCCTTGACGTACTCCACTTTGGACTTCAAAATCGTCCGACACCTTACCATTGTGCACGACGTGACACTTACCCCCCTCGTATGTAGCCTTGATAAGTTTTACTGAGATGCCTTTCCTAAGCAAGGCCAACCAGATAGCATCTCGATTCAAGCTATCGAAAGCCTCTCGACATCGATAAACAGCAAATGTAGCGGAGACCTGTACTCAACGCATTGTTCGATTATAAGCCGTAAGGTGTTTATGTGATCGATGTAGGAGGATCCAGCACGAAAGCCTGCTTATTCGACGTCGAGAGTTGAACCTAAATGTTCTTTGATTCGTTCCATAATTATTCTAGCTGTTATTTTGGCTACGGCTGGAAAAACGCAAATACCTCTCTAGTTTCCGCATTCCGTTTCCTTTCTTCGAAGGCTTAATGATCATCCCCCTTTTCCACTCCTGTGGAAGTTGTTCACTATCCCAAGCTCTCCATATTATAGTGTGCAGCAGATCTGCCGATGCACTTGGCGCCGCTTGAAATAGTCCGACAGGGATGCCATCAATACCCACCGCCTTGTTCTTCTTGAGGGACTTGATTGCTGTTATTATTTCAGTTTTACTGGGAGGTACGGTGCGAATTCGGGAATTTGTTGTTTCGAACTGCTCATTCGAATTCAAGATCATACCGCCATCGTCGAGGTGATTTAGAACTATAGCAAAATGTTCTCTCCATCTAGTGAGCTGGTCCTCATCCGAGATCAGAAGGTTACCTTCTAGGCTCTTCGCTGTGTTTTAATTGGAGTTCCGACCACCAGTCGGGTACTTAGTGATACTATAAATAGTCCTACTGTCGCACCTGCTCGCTGCTTCTTCAGCCCTTGAAGTCAGTGAGTTGATGTGCTGACGTTGGTCACGTCTCACACTACGTTGCACTTCTTTCTTCGTCGCACGGTATTGGGCTTCTAGCTCGGTTCTCTCTACTGCTGAGGCCGCTGCAATCCGAGCCTTGATTGCTGTACGCACATCGATCCGTCTCCAGGTGTGTGCAGATAGCCATGTGCGATGGTTTTTCTGCCTTTTACCGGCATAGGTGCGTGCCCCAGCCGTAAAAGCATTTTTCGCAGCATTCCAGTTGAGTGATTGCTTCTGCTTTTAAAGCAAGATGGCCCCTGAAAACAGTTCGCACTTGGGGATCCTTGAGCCTGTCGATATTAAACCTGGTATTGTTAAGTAAGTTTGAGCGGTTACTATTGACGGATGTAGTACGAAGGCGTATATAAGCTAACATGAGATGGTGATCTCGTTCTTGTCCGATGTCAGCTCCACGTCTGTTTTGGACGTCCAGGAGACAATTCCTAAAGCGACGGCTGATCCCAATGTGGTCGATCTGGTTTGATGTTCGCTGCCTGTCAGAAGAGACCCAATTGATCTTATGGCAGGTGTTATGCTTAAACAGCGTACCTCCGATGACTAGGCGGTTGGTATTGCAGAAGTCCACAAACCGCTCACCATTGTCATTACGGTCTCCCACGCCGTGAACTCCGATCATGTGCTTAAGCATGGTGTTGTCGCTACCCACCTTGGCATTGAGATCTCCGATAACCATTACGATGTCCCCATTAGGCTTTTGGTTGTAGGCGGCGCCTAAGGGGCTACAAAAATCATCCTTTTTATCCTCAGTCGCGTCTAGAGTCGGAGCATAACACTGTATGATGGTAATTTTTCTAACTCTACTCTGGAACCTAGCTGTCAATAACCGGTCACTATGGGGTTTCCAGGATATGAGGCTACTACGTGCTGCTGGAGTTAGCATGAGTCCTACGCCGGAACTCCGTGCACTTCCAGCTGGTTTATCAGAGTAGAGCATGACATTGCTTTTGTTGGGGAGGTATATTCTCCTGCATCGTACCGTCTTACCTCGCTCAGCCCTAAGATGTCTATTTTATACCGTGCAAATTCGCGCTCCAATTGGAGGAATCTGGCGTTATAAGGCCCTTCCTTGAGTGAGTCCAGGAGGGTCTTAACGTTCTAGAATCCGATCATTGTCCGTGTACGATAGCCAAAGATCGTCATCAAATTATCCGTCCGTACCCGAGGCGTTGGTTTTCGTTTCAGAGCAGTAAAAGTTTTTAGGGTTGCGGCTCGCTGGGCCACAGATCAACCGACACTTATCCTGTTTTTTGGCGCAGGAAGCTCACCATTCGTCCTCTCCCGTCAGCAATTTCCGAAGGAATTCCCAGATGGCACCACGAGGAGGTGGGAGTAAGACTTACTAACAGAGCTGCTATGTTTTCGATTGCAGTGGCTCTTTCTCGTTACTTAGCGGACCAAAACCTCTCGGGAGATGCTGCGAGGCCTTTGTTAATCGTTTACCATCCTAAGGACTAAGGATTTACAGCTTGGATACATTGTAAAATCACTTTTTGAATTCAGCAGTCAGAGATCGCCACGGAAACTTAAACAAAAAAACTTGTACAATGAGAACTACTATGGGTAAGAAAAAATTAAGAATTAATTAAAATAATAATTTAATTTGATGATTGACATTTGGTCATCTGTCAAAGTGGTTGAAAGTAAACAGTGCTCCTACAAAAAGTCGGAAAAAACAAAGTTTTTAGGCGTAAATTACCTAACTTTTGGTTGGAAACGCCTTGCAAGTGAATACTTCTTCACCCAAAATCAAAAGGTTGCGTAAGTTCTAGCATTTAAGTGAACTAGAGCCTAGTTTATAACCACCTTAATACTAATCGCACAAAGTGTCGGTGAACTACGGTAAGATGCAACGATCACCGGTTAAGAATACTGCAAACAGGAAAGAAGCACCCGCAGCACCGGTAAACAAAAGGAGGCACGCCGAAACACTTTCTCAGTCTCCGGCCAAGGAAACGCAAATAGCTGTAGGTGATATGTCAGCACAGGATTTGATGAAACTGATCCAAAATACCATGGCTTCCCTACTCGATGTTAGACTACAAAATTTACCAACAAAGTCGGATATTGAGGGTATCAGCAACGAAGTCCAATGTCTTAGAGAGACCAATGAGTCGCTACAAAAACAAATTCATCAAATGACAGATAGGTGTAATGCACTGGAAAAACAATTAGAGGTCTTGGAAAGGAAAACCAACGAGCGCAATATAGTAGCCCATATCCCAATGGAAAATTGCTCTGACGCTTCGGAAAAAGCAAAGGAGATATGTCTGGATTTGTTGGAGTCGAATAACACAACACTTATAGCCTCTGCAAGAAACCTCAAGACCAACAACAAAATAACGAGTGTTTTGGTGCAGCTGACTAAAAGCGAGGATGTTAGCCGCGTTTTGAAGTCTTCAGGAAAACTTAGAGGCACAGGCATCGCACTTCACGGAGATCTTTCGTTTGCAGAAAGAATAAAAAGAAAACGTGTACAAGCACTCAAAAGGGAAATCACATCGAAGAACATAAAAATTCAATTACAAATAAAAGGCCAAAGACTTTATGTGGGAACTAAAATAATTTATTTTGATGTAAACAATAATCTCATGTGTGACGGCGAATGTGCATTGACATTTATCCAGCAGCTGACAGATGGCAACCAATGGAGAACTTCTATGGGTGCATCCAACGCGCTCATGGGTGGAGATATGGGGAAACCAATCGCAGGCTCTCAAACTGTTGGGGGAAATTTAAAGAAACGTTTTTAATTGTAAAGCCGCCTGCCAAAATAATATTAATCAATTAAATTTAGCTACATATAAAATACTTTCATATAATATATCAGGTTTAGGGAATAAGTCTTTATTTAATGATTTTTATAATTTTATTTATGAATACGATATTATATTTTTATTTGAGACCTTCGTAACTGGAAGTAACTTCGGCTTCTTTGAAAATAAATTTTCGAAACATAATTTTAAGTGGATACCAGCGAGCAGAGTACATGATAGGGGAAGAGCAAGTGGAGGCTGTCTTTTTGGATTCAAGAAAAAACTGGAAGGTGTCATCTGCAATTTTCAAACTGTGGGTGAGAATATCATTTTGAATGTGGAGTTCGATGACAAATTATTTCGAATCGTGCCAGCCTATATCAACGGTAACCATTGGGAACTGAATTTCCGAAACTTGGAAGAGATCAGCTATGCCATTTTACCTCGAACATTGCAATTATAGGAGATCTTAATGCTAGAATTGGAGAAGATGCAGGACTCGAGAATTCCTTAGCCGGCATATCCAGAAAATCGAAAGACGGTATCTGCAATGCTAGGGGCAGAAAGCTCCTGGAAATGTGTAACACATTTGGACTCCGAATTTTGAATGGAACAAGCGAAATGGACGCATGCGGCGAATTCACATTTGTGGGGCAGCAAGGAACCTCAGTCATAGACTTGGGACTCATAGGAGGAGACTGGCGCAGCTATGTGTTTGATTTCGAAGTGGGGCAAGTTCCGTACTCAGATCATCAGCCGATAATAATAACTTTCGGAATTAACGTACAGGAGAATAACATCCTCTTGAAAGAAATGGCTCTCCTGCCTAAATTAAAATGGAGGCAAAAGAGAAGGATTATATATAATCAGAACCTTGATCGACTTTTGGAGGAAAGGCAGCCTATAGATGTCGGTCAACTGGGAGATGTCATCAAGGCGGCGTACCAGACAAGCATACATAACATAGGCAATAGACCAGCTAACGACAAACCATGGTTCGACGAGAAATGCAAAAGGGCAAGAAAATACTCATTCGTTTGGCTGAAATTGTTTCGAAACTCTAGCGAGGATTTTTTCAGGAGATTTTATGTAGAAGCAAATTGAAAATATGAGGAGTTATGCAAAAGAAAAAAGAAACTGCACTATGAGGCGGAAGCCAAAAAGCTCTCCGAGTGTAAAAATTCAGCTGATTTTTGGAGATGCGCTGCGAAGCTTAATGGGAAAAAGTTCATCATCAGTGAAACTTTAGGGACCGATACTCTATTTCAGCACTTTAGGCAACTTTTGAATCCAATAACTGATCCATGCAGATTCCACTTTGCTCAACCGGCCTTCGACAGCGACGAATTAGATGCACCAATTACGGTAGCGGAAATAGGTGTTGCATATAAGAGTCTGAAAGATGGCAAAGCACCGGGATCGGATGGAATTCCTACGGAGTTCTATAAATATGGAACACCTGAGCTGACTAAGACACTGGAAGGCTTATTTAATAACGTTTTGGAGCATGGTGTGGTGCCGCAACAGTTCAAAGAAGCGTTGATTTTCCCCATTTTTAAGAAAGGTTGTAGGTCCCAGCCTTATAATTATAGAGGCATATCATTCTTGAATGCATCTTATAAGATATTTACAACCGTACTACAAAAAAGATTAACCTCATGGATAAATACTAATGGTCTGCTTAAAGAATTCCAAGCTGGCTTCAGGGCAGGATATTCCACCGTCGACCACATTTTCGTACTCAAAAGCATTGCGGAAGCCTATATAGCGCAACGTAAAAAGTTATATGTATTCTTTGTGGACTTTAGAGCAGCGTTTGATTCGATAAACAGAGGTTCCTTAATGTATAAACTCTTTGCCAAAGGAATGTCTAAAAAGTTTGGGAGGGTAATACAAAACATTTATGAAGAGACGCTGTCAGCTGTATGGAATGGAGAAAATGCTTCAAACTGGTTTAAAGCGAGCACAGGAGTTAGACAAGGATGCACTTTAAGCCCATTGCTATTCACACTGTTCATAGATGACATCATCGAATCGCTACCTGGAGGTGTTGAGTTTGCAGGGACACTGATAAAGGCGCTCCTTTTTGCAGACGACATAGTGTTGATGGCGAATTCCCCGGAGACATTGCAGCGCATGATTAACCGTTTGTATGAGTACTGTAAAATGTGGAGCCTAATTATAAACCTGGAAAAATCAAAGGCGATGATCTTTAAAAAAGGTGGGGGAAGGATGTGTAGCAACGAGAAATGGTTTTTGAACGGCGAACAGATTGAGACCGTCAAAAAGTATAACTACCTGGGTATGCTTTTCACGCAAAACTTAAGCATGGAAGAACACATAAAATGCAAGCTACAAAAGGCCAAAACCATGATAAATACAATTTGGAGAAAATGTTTTGCCAACAAATGCATAGTACATAGCAGTAAGTTTCGTGTTTTTGAAGCGGTTGCCGAGTCAACTATGTTGTACGCGGCCCAGGTATGGGGCGGAAGGCGGTTTGAGGAAGTGGAAAAGCTATTGAGGTTTTATATTAAAAGGATATTCCGTTTACCACCTAACACCCCAAACTATGCCATAATGCTAGAGACTGGACTTTCTCCACTGGCTATAAAGACGCTGAAACTGCAGGTGGACTATATTTTAAAGGTATTCAATATGCCTTTGGAAAGATTACCAAGAAAAGTTGCTCTGGAAGCACTACGATGCAATAATGGTTGGTACAGAAATTGGAACGAACTAGCGCACGAGTGTGGAATAAGCTTGGATTTGGATGAAGCAAGCACGGAGTCATGGAAGCCAAAGCTATACCAGTTGTTAGCAGCAGTAGATGTTAACTTCAGCCAACAATTTGAAAGAGAAGCATTAGAGTCACTGCATCGATCTATTTATAGGCAGTTGGATCATAATTTCGGAGACCGAAACTACTTTCACGATGGTAATAGCTGCGAAGAAATATCACTTATGCTAAAACTGCGAGCTGAACTACTTCCCCTAAATTATCAACCGCATAGAGAAGATCTACCGGTCTTGTGTAATATATGTAACATGGCGGAGAGGGAAGATATATTTCATTTCGTGGGAAGATGTCCTACGCTCCGGGAAACTAGACGGCACTTGTTTGGAGTAGATGAAATTTCGCATGAAGAAATCATAAGTAAGCTCAACGAACCGCAAACGTCTCTTTTGGTAGCGTACTGTAAAATAGCCCTAGCCTATCGCCGAAGAATTATAACAGAAAGTTTCTAATTTTGAAGAATAGCGCTTTTCGTTTATTAAATTGCAATCCATAAAGTAGCAATGGTTTTTAAAAAAAAAAAATTGTCAATCGGCAGACGGCTTATTGCCATGCTTTTTTGATTTTTCGATCTTTGTAAAGAATTGTAATTAATTTGTGAATTAATAAAATCTAAATCTAATTTAATTTGTAGTGAATAATAATACTGATGGCCCTGAACAGAAGATAGAATCAGATACGTGTGTAGAGGCCCTTAACTTGTCAGCAATTACTCTATTTATTATAATAAACCTAAAGTATAATTTAATCTCTCGTTAGTTGTCATAACGCTGCTTTTTTTCATCCATAGTAATTTGTTTGTGCATTTTCAACCGAGATTAACTGGAAGATGCAACATTCCTATTAAATATTAATAAGAAATAATCGGGTTTCGCTTATCCGGACCATTTATTGCCAATATTAGTCCATAAATGCAATCAAAAGTCCGGATAATCGATTTTCTAGGCCACAGGGTTTTATGAGAACACTTTGTGTGTCAGTCGTGTCGCTAATGGTCAGTTTTTGATTCGCAGATATAAAGTTAAGAACACGATATGGCTGCACTCTTCTGTATATTACCGAATCGACTACTGCATTTACAAGTAAATACATTTGACAATGTGGCAAACATAGTATTTTAATAAGCCTATCAATTCGCGACCTCATGGCATAGATGAGCCTTCCCACACAACTCAGCGCTACCTTCAAAAGTGTACTTTAGTCAGATTTTGTTTGCCATAGTCGCTGGTACAGTATTTAAAAATGAATCTCTGTGGAAAAAATGTGGTGTATGTGGGAGGTTTTGGTGGAATAGGATTCGCGTCTTGCAAAAAACTTATTCTAAAGAATATTGCTGTGAGGATACACTCCAAAATAACAATTTATCACAAATACCTAATCAGAAAGTTTTGCAGAGTTTGACCATCCTTGACATCATGGAGAAGCCAGATCTCCTGAAGGAATTAAAATCACTAAATCAATCGGCAAGAGTTTTCTACATCAAAGTGGACTTATGTGTCAAGGAGAGTATTAAGCAATCTCTGAAGTCAATAATTGATACGATCAAGTATATCGACGTTTTAGTCAATGGCAGTGGTGTGGTTAATGAACATAACGTTGAGCTAGCTATTAACATTAACTTGGTTGGTGCGAAGCTTTCAAAAACCCAGCTCTAGATACTAATAAAAGTTCAATATTTTTAGACTGGCCTTATCAATATGACGCTTGAAGCCATCCCATGCATGGACAAATCTCTTGATGGTCGTGGTGGAGTGATTATGAATATCGCTTCCTTAGCAGGATTAAATCCATTTCCTAGCAGTGCTGTCTATAGCGCTACTAAATATGGAGTAGTAGGCTTTACAAGATCCATTTCGGTACGTATGATGTAGTCCAATAGGTCAGATACCATCTTATTTGTGAAATTCTTCGTAGGCAGATTACTACTACCAACGAACTGGTATAATGATGATGACCTTTTGTCCAGGATACACAGATACCCCACTTTTATTCCAAGGTGTTGATATGACCTCAACATTTCCTTATAGCGTGCGCGACCTAGTCAGGAATTGCCAGACTGCAGATGAATGTGGCGTTACCCTTGTTAAGGCTATTGAATGTGGCAAAAATGGAACAGTTTGGAAATCAATGACTGGGGATTTGCAAGAAGTGATAATGTTCGACTATTGCGAATGATTAAGGCTCAGCGAAAAAGAAACATTTTTTTCCATTGCCGATAGAATAGAATAGAGTTTAACGAAAATAAAAATGGACGTCGAATTCAAATGAAGTAAGCTAAACTTTCTTACAAGGCAACATTTTTGAGTTATACAATACTTACTTACGGTGGACAGAAAGGCACTTCTGCTCAAACTTTTTAATATGGGAATCTCAATTTAATTTGAAAGAGTCCTCCAAAATTTATATGAAGATACTTGGGCAGCGGTATGGAATGGGGACACTTTATTGGAGTGGTTCTAGACAAAAACATGAGTCAGGCAAGGTTGCTCGCCAAGCCCTGTCTTATTTGCGCTCTTCATCGAAGATATTGTTGACTCTTTACCAGGAGGTTTCGAATATGCGAGCCTTTGTTGAAAGGCTATTCTATTTGCGGACGATATTGTGCTTCTAACTTATTCCCCTGAATCTCTACAGCTGAGCTCCAGTGTGAGCTGAGACCTAGATAAGAGACCAAGAATTCAGCCTTTCGACCTAGTTCATCGATTTTTTGGTTTCATGAAGTATTTTGGAAGTGGTTAAATGGTTAAGTAAGACCTTAAGTGCAGCCTGACTATCATTACAGATACAAATACTATCGCCCTTCCACCTGTTCTTTACAACATAGTACATGGCCATTAGGATTGCATAAGTTTCTGCTTGGAAAACAAACGCATATTAGCCTAACGAGAAATAAGGTCTAATATCGTCGTCTTTCACGAAAACACCTACGCCAAATGCTTGACGGACTTACACTTTACTTACTTACTTAGATACTTTTACCCCTCAGGGGGCATAGGGCGTCAACCACGCCTGCGCTCCATCGTGTTCGAAGTTCTGCAACTCGTTTGAGCTGCCTCCAACTCATTCCTAAAGACCTCGATTCCTCCTCAACTGTTCTGCGCCACGTTTGCCTAGGGCATCCCACTATTCTGTCTGCTGGGTGAGCGGATTCCACTGTATTTCGCAATGCATTTGTCTTCGCGCCGTAGGGTGTGTCAAATCCATTGCCACTTTCTTTTTCGTATACTCGCAGTAATGCTTATAGGTTCTTGGCCGTTCTCGTATAAAGTTGTTCGTTGGAGATGCGGTTCGGCCAAAAAATCCTCAATATGATTCTTAAGCATTTGTTTACGAAGACTTGCAGCTTGCGTGTGTTAATGGTGTCCACCTTCCAGGTACTGCACCCATAAAGCAGCACTGATTCTACGTTGGAGCGGAACAGTCGTAGCTTGGTTCTTAAGCTGATAACATTGCTTCTCCAGATTTTGGACAGCATTCCGAACCCAGCTTTAGCCTTCCCGATTCTGCTGCACACATCCAATTCGGTGCCCCCGCGATTAGCCGAGAAAACACTTCCTAAATATAGAAAGTTATCAACTCTCTCGACTTGCTTTCCGGCAATGTTAAGTTGAGCGTGGGTATTAGAAGTGCTCAGGGCTTTTGTTTTGGCTGTGTTTATTTTTAGCCCCACTTTGTTTACCTCAGCTTCTAGATTTTGGGCGATCAAATGAAGATCCATTATCCGATGTGAAAGTAGACAAACATCGTCAGCGTAATCTAGGCGCTTGACGTAAGATGTCATAGTCCAACGAATTCCATAATTAGCTTTCGTCAATGCTGCGCCGACTACATCGCTGATAACCACCAAGAACAATAGTGGGGACAGTATGCACCCTTT
Source organism: Brachypalpus laphriformis (assembly GCA_945910035.1). Lineage (NCBI taxonomy): Eukaryota > Metazoa > Arthropoda > Insecta > Diptera > Syrphidae > Brachypalpus > Brachypalpus laphriformis. Next base: position 47,618,749 of record OX246756.1, read on the forward strand.
ACGTACTCCACTTTGGACTTTAAAATCGCCCGACACCTTACCATTGTGCACGACATGACACTTGCCGCCCTCGTATGTAGCCTTGATAATACCATAGCTATAAGTTTTTCTGGAATGCCTCTCCTGCGCAAGGCCAACCAGATAGCATCTCGATTCAAGAAGGAGGATCCAGCGCGAAATCCTACCTGTTCGACAACGAGAGTTGAATCTAAATGTTCTTTAAATCGTTCTAGAATTATTCTAGCTATTATTTTGGCTACAGCTGGAAGAACACATATACCTCTCCAGTTGCCGCACTCCATACAGTTACCCTTCTTTGGAAGCTTAATGATCATCCCCCTTTTCCACTCCTGTCGAGATTGTTCACTATCCCAAGCTTTCCGTATTAGCGGATGCAGCAAATCTGCCGATGTATTTGGCACCGCTTGAAATAGCTCGACAGGGATGCCATTAATACCCACTGCCTTGTTCTTCTTGAGGGTCCTGATTGCTGTTATTACTTCAGTTTTACTGGAGAAATGCGAATACGGGATTTTGTTGTTTCGAACTGCTCAAATGGTACTTCATGTGGTACTGCAGAGTGTTGTACCCCGTGATGATGCCCACGAGGGTGGAAAGGGATTTCCTATCTTTCCGAGTAATTCTCTCGGTCCTTGCTTTGTCGAGGGATGGCCATAGCTTCCTGATGATGGCGCAAGTTTCCATGGAGTTCCATCTTGTGTTCGCCTCTTTAATGGCTTTATTCCCTGCAGCGAGCATGAGTGTGCAAGGCGGGATACACACAGGGAGCTCAGCTTGTTCTGGTAAAGCTGCTGAGCCCAGTCTAGCCAGTTCGTCAGCTTTCTCATTGCCTGGCATACCCTCGTTTCCAGGGACCCAACAGAGTGGTACCTTGTGCTGTGTTCCAAGAACCCTGAGCTCTTCTCGACAACACTTCACAAGCTTCGATTTAATTTCTATGGCAGTAATCACTTTTATAGCTGCCTGGCTGTCTATAAAGATGGCGATACCTTCTGGCGATATTGCCATTACCGCAGACTCACGGGCGGCTGTTGCCAAGGCCTCTGCTTGGAAAACGTTGCTGTGGTCTGGAAGTCGTATGGATTTCGATATACCTAGGGGATCGGAGAAGATGCCTGATCCTACACCAGTACTCAGTTGTAGAATGGAGCTAAATCTTGATCTAGAGGCACATCTAAATTGGAAGCAAATTCTTACGGAACTCATTCTAAAACTGGATTTACAATATGGACATAATTGCTGAACAGAAGCCCCGGAATCAACGCATAGAACAGTTTAAAGTCGACTAAGTTAAAACCTAGGCGGTGATTATTTTCACGACGAGTACAGTACAGTGATTTTCATGATGGTGAAGCTTCGATTCGAATTGATCCAGTTAAATTTTATTTCTAATAGGAGTGAACTACATGGCCTTTGTGGTACATGCAATAAAGCTGAGAAGGAGGATGTTTTCCATTTTATGGGAGGATGCCCAACCCTGCGAGAAACAAGACGACATTTCTTCGGGATGAATTTTCTTTCTAAGGAACAAGTAATCGACCTTATCAATGAAATGAAAAAAAAAAAGAACTGCACTCAACTATCGAAACAGAATAATTACCGAGAATTTTTGATTTCTAATCTATTCCGTCTATGACCCCATTTGTTTTAGCTTGCAAAACTCAAATGAATTAGAGGCAAATTTAGCAAATTTAATTAATGTCAAGCGGCAGACGGCAGTCATACTTTTTTTTTTTTTTTTGTCGGGATAGGGAACGCTCCACTGGAGCACTCAGACGCAACTGGTCCATTGTACTACCAGAGATCAAACCCTGATTTACCCATTTTATTGGAATTTCCTTGTCTTTCTTAGAAAGCCAATGAAGCACTTTACTGATGAGGAGCTTACAGTACCAGCACTCACCACATCCGCAGCGAGGATCTGCCACCTGATACGAGCAAAGGCCGGACACTGACAGAGATAATATTCCGCGGTGTCATCGCTCTCTACACAAGCGTCGCAAATTGTAGTGTCACTTAAGCCCAATACGTTCAGGTGCTTGGCAAAAGCAAAGTGGCCTGTCAAGATGCCAATAAGTTGTCTACATTCTTTTCTGCTGAGAGACAGCAAGAATGCCGCTGATTTCTTACAGACGTCCGGGAGCAAACGTTTAGTCAGCCTGCTTCCTGGAGAGTCGTGCCACGCACAATTGCACTGGTGAGAGACCCAATCGTCAATGGAAGCCCTAAACGATTACATAGGGAGACTCAACGCGGGTACGGAACCTGAGAAAGCCTTCTCTGAGCCTTGCCAAGCGATCTCATCGGAGATCACGTTCCCCAAAATCCAAGTATGATCTGAGACCCAGATAACAGACAGAGAATTCAGCCTTGCGACCGAGTTCAAAGAGTTTTTGGTTTCACGAACTATTTTGGAAGTGGTTAAAGGGTTAAGCAAAGCCTTAAGCGCAGTCTGACTGTCACTACAGACACAAATGCTACGGCCCTTCCACTTGTTCTTCACAACATAGTTCATGGCCATTATGATTGCATAAGTTTCCGCTTGGAAAACAGACGCATATTTGCCTAACGAGAGAAAAAGTCTAATATTGTCGTCTTCCACGAAGACACCAGCGCCAGACCCTTGACTGGTTTTGGAACCATCCGTGAAAACACGACTACATCCCATTCCCGACTCAGACTCTGGCCAAAACCAGTCCTGAGCACAACCAAAGTCGACTCTGAATTTGTGCATCAGCTGGAGTTCTGGTGTCATTGCATCAGACGGCATATCCATAAGACAGGAGTCGTAAGATAAGTGTCGCGCAAGTTCATCAACGTTCCAGTGTGCAGTATACCAGAAACCGCCTTGCCTAAGACGATGGATGGCTTTAATATAAGTATCGAGGGGAGGTAAGTTCAGCAAAGCGTCAAGAGCAGAGCCAGGCGTACTCGGGAAAGCTCCCGTGTAGCCGAGACAAGCCGTTCTTTGGAGTTTCGCGCAAAAAGCTACCACATATTTACGCGAGAGCCCCTTCCACCAAACAACCGACGCGTATGCGAGGAATGGTCTTATCATAGCCGTGTAGATTCAGAGAACCTTATTCGGTGACAAGCCCAAAGTCTTGCCAAAAGCATCCTTACACTGCCAGAAGATTGAGGCGCCTTGGATGTTTTCGACTCGACGTATTTAGACCAATGAAGTTTCTTATCTAAAATCACTCCCATATATTTGGCTTCATTGGAAATGCGAATGGTGACGCCTTTTAGCACTGGCTGAGTCAGACCGGTCAAAATCTTCCTTCTCGTAAAAAGAACAACTTCAGTTTTTCACCGGTTCACCGAAAGCCCACTCCTAGTACACCATTCATCGATCATGTCCAGCGCTGTCTGCGCGTTAGCACAGACCGTCGCCAGGCATGGCCCGACAGAAAGTACGGCGACATCATCCGCTTATGCCTGAGCGTAGACGTTAGAACTATTTAGAGTGTTCAACAGAGTGTCGACCACCATGCACCATAACAATGGAGACAGAACGTCACCTTGCGGACAGCCCCTGTTTACCCCTGTCATATCATATTGGCCACAATCCGCATCCACTACCAAAGTTCTATTCATTATCATTGCTTTAATCCACAACACTAATGTTTCATCTACCCCGTGTTGTCTGGCCGAGTCGCACATGCATTCAAAAGTCGCATTGTCAAAAGCACCCTCAATGTCGATGAAGATACCCGTCGCGTATTCTTTCCTATCAAGCGCGCATTCTATTCTGGCCACTCGATTTTGAAGTGCGGTCTCACAGGATTTCCCACGCTGATAAGCATGCTGCATCCCCGATAGTGGATGCAGTTTCAAAGCAACTTTGCGCACGTGAAATTCTACCAGTCTCTCCATACTTTTCAGTAAGAAGAATGTCAAACTTATAGGTCTGAAACCCTTGGCGAGCGAATAGTCTTCCTTACCAATTTTCGGTATGAAAGCTACTCTGATGCCATACTTTAATTGATTTTGGAATAAAATAATCGGAAAATTTAAAATAATAAATAAAAGCATTAATCTAATCTAAATCTAATCAACTTACTTTTACAAGGTCCTTCAGCCAGCTCAAGTCTTTGCCAGTTGTCTCCAATAACGTACTTCAAGCTGATGGACATTTCCTTCCATTTATGATATCTTCATCTTTATGGACATGCAGATAGGGTCATAGATCATGTAAAGAATTTGTGTCAGCCACTCAATCGCCTTCTTAGCCCGTAGAAATAGCGGTTGACAAAACCGATTTTTCTATAACTCCGCGCTGATATTGTGGCGTAGCTAAAGGCGAAGCCTAGGTAAACTAATTCCTTTACTACCTCAAGTTTATATGAAGCTATACACCTCGATGTATCTTAGTTCAAAAAGGGACCCATTGTCGTCGATTCTGTTTCGATGCTAGCGAAGGCGAAGGTGACTGCTCGCTTCGTTCTACTAATGATGTCAATGTTGTCCACATAGTAATTATGCAAAATAGTGCCTGATATTCTGGCCTGAGAATTTAAACAATCCATCCAAATACGACTGCATAACAGTGAGTCACCGTACATACTCGTAAAATCTCTAGTAGTACTGCAGGTGGTAGGAGATTGGTGGTGTTATTCGGCAAATGACATGGCACGAAGTAGCTTAACTATTTACACTGTAATACGCGCCGTTAAAATCAATGAATAGATGGTGGGCACCGATTTTAGGTTCCAGGATATTTTCTATGACCTGGCATAAGGTCTAAATTTGGTTTTTATCAGTTCGCAGATTACAGATAAAATCAGTACTAGATAGATAGATTTTTAGATTTAAATGTGAATTTATTTCACAACATTTTCTTAGTTTTACAAGTTTCACAATTTAAGCATTGGCAATTGCCGTCAGCCAGGAAGAAAGTTTTAAAGAAAATTTAACTAATATATAATACAAATAGAACATAACATACCAATTAGTTTTCTACTTAATGTAATATTATTCAAAAAGCATACCATAGGATTTGTTGCCTGTATTTTAGAGCTGATTTTATGCAGCCAATTAGTGCTGTCCAATTTTGATCTCCATTTAGCATTGCAATGACTTCACTTATGGGCAGAATATCTTTTCCCAGATAAAGTCTTCTTATCTCCGTTAATACCGGGCAGATTCCTATAAGGTGGAGAACATCCTCCTTCGCCCGTAAGTTGCAAAGCGAGCATTCCACATTGTGCACTGTTCTATGTGGCATGTAGTTTAGATGTAGGAGTTCTCCTTTAGCCCTAGGTCAGGTTAGGTATGTGGGCTGGCAGGGAGCGACGCTCTCTGCCACACTCAGGTCAGCGTTGACCCATTGTGGTACCCATGGGGGGAAAAGTAATCCCTTACCCAATGAAACTTAAAACTACTAACTCAGTCACTTACTTCATTTCTGCATACAAACCACCCTGATGATTTGATGAAGTTCAACATCTTTCCGTTGAAATGCCGGAGAGTTCCTCGAGATCCTGGAAGAATAGTTCCTCTAGCGTTAAATATAGTAGAGATTGCATCTAGACTATTGAGAGTACTAAAGTAATGCCCCCCTGGCAGCTGACCTCCTCGTGGTGGGGGGCGGGAAACGTGACTGGGATGTGCGGATGGGGTAACTTAAATAGTTATTCCCATCCATACAATCCAGTCACGGCTAACAAAGCGCACACCCCATGATGACAAGAAGAAGACGACCGGCCTCGGATATTGCCAAGCCTGGTAAGCCAGGGCATCCTTTGGAGCCAGGCCTGAAGGGTGTCAGGATGCGAGCGTCTGGTGGTCGGCCTGTCCCGCTCGGCAGCCGGCCGGGTCAAACCCGAAATGGCTACGAGCTTCCTGTCAATGGTCTCGCGAACCATTACGGGGGTCAAGGGGTGAGCGCGCTGTGCACCGATAGGGGCACAGATGGACTCTCTGAGATTCGACAACGGTATCGACTTAGGATAGGCACATGGAACGTCTCATCGCTCACAGGTAAGGATCTTGAGCTTGTTGGGGAGGCTGTTAAAAGTCGACTCGATATAGTTGGCATCTCTTCAACAAAGCAGAGAGGTTCCAAAACTGTGGACCTTCCGGGTGGGTGGAAGCTCTTCCTGTCAGGAGTCGCACCCTCAATGTCTGCTCGGGCGGGAGTGGGGATTCTCACAAGTCCCAGGTTGACAGACAGAGTATTGGAGTGGATACCATTAGGAGGGAGAGTTGCGATCTTAAAGCTCAAGCTTGAAAGATCAACTCTGGCATTGGTGCAGGTGTATGCACCGAATCTTCAGTCAGAGTATGCAGCATTCTTAGATGAAGTTGATGTTGCCCTTGAAAAGGTTGCAGATATGGATTCTTTTGTCCTGATGGGTGACTTCAATGCTCATGTGGGTGTAGATGTTATGACATGGGGGAGTGTGATTGGGAGGAACGGTGATCCTGATCAAAACGCGAACGGAGAGAGGTTGTTGGATTTTTGTTGTGAAAATGGCTTATCCATCATGAACACTATCTTTCCGCACAAAGACATTCACAAATACACGTGGTACCGTCAGAGTCTTCAGCAGAAGTCGCTGATCGATTTCTTTGTGGTACCATCGTGTCTGAAGAGAATGGTTTGTGATGTTCGCGTATTGAGAGGGGCCGAACTGTCAACTGATCATCACTTAGTGCTGTGCAAATTGTATCTTAGCGAGAGAGTGCCTCCCCTACCAAAGCGTAAACCAAGGATGGTTACACGCATACGATGGGAGAGGTTACAGAACGATGAGATACGGGAGACATTTGCGCGGCAAATATCTGAGAGGTTTGAACAAATCCCAACTGTTCCATCAAATGTAGGGGAAGAATGGCAACTGTTTTCAACAGCGGTTATTGCCTCTGCGAGAGATGTTTGTGGAGTGAAGCGGCTTGGTGTGGCGGCTGGTGGTGAGAAAAGAACTGCTTGGTTTAAAACGCCCGGAGTTCAAGAAGCCATCAGAGAGAAGAAGAGAGCCTTTAAGGTGTGGATTCACTTGGGGAACTCCGATTCTCGAAATCGGTACACTGAGGCGCGAAGAACTTGCAAATTAGCTGTGAAAACAGCGAAAGAACAGTCTTGGAAGGAGTTTGGCGAGAAATTGGAACGTGACCACAGATCTGCAAATAAGATGTTCTGGCAGACCGTCCGCCGACTCAGAGGAAAAAAGTTGAATATCGTTGAAGGAGTCAAATCCAAAGACGATAGACTTCTTTCCAATGAGGAGGACATCTTACGCAGATGGAGCGAGCACTTTTCAGAATTGCTCAATCCCGAACAGGGCACCGAAGATGACAGACCTATGGTCGAGAGTTGGGCGGAAAGTAGGCAAATCTGCTGGTGTGGATGAAATCTGGCCAGAAATGCTCAAGGCTTTAGGTAAAGAGGGAGTGCAGTGGCTCTCCTGCGTCATGAAAGTGGCGTGAGAATGCGGTGACCTGGTGATTGACAAATGGGGGTGATTGTTCCTCGTTTTAAAAGGGGATAAAAGAGATTGCGCCAACTACAGAGGTATATCTCTTTTAAGTCTCCCTGGAAAAATCTTCGCTAAGGTTCTAAGGTGGGCACCGTGGCGTAAGTGGTTAGTGTGTCGGATCACTATGCATGAGGTTCCAAGTTCGAATCTCAGAAAACACCAAAAAGTTTTTTCACGGTCCCACCTCTTGCGAGCGTCTGACAAACATCCGAGAGTATTGTTGTCATGAAAAAGCTTCTCAAATCGCCGTTCGGGGTCGGCATTAAACTGTAGGTCCCTTCCATTCGTGTGAAAAATATAACGCACACAACATGAATGGTTGTGAGAAGCTACGCCCTGGCACTTTAAAGAGCTGTTACGCCAAATATTTGATTTGATTTTTTGAAGGTTCTAGAAACGCGTTCCAGGGCTGTGGTTGAAGACAGTTTGGGGGATAAGCAGTGCGGTTTTCGTCCCGGTAGAAGCACAACCGACCAGTTATTCACTCTCAGAATGGTTCTGGGGAAGGCTTGGGAGTATGCTAAACCTGTCTACACTTGATTTGTGGATTTGGAAAGAAACATATGGTAGGGAACCTCAAGGCAAATTCTGGAGTATTCTGCAGGAACATGGGATTGATGGTTCCCTGTTAAGGGCGATTCGGTCTTTATATACAGACTGTAGAAACTGTGTTCGGATAAACGGCGTTAAATCAATACCTTTGAATGTGGGTGTTTGACTTCGCCAAGTGTGCGTTTTGTCAAAGTGGGAGATCTAAGGATTAGTCATCTGCTTTTTGCGGATGATTTGGTCATTCTTGGATCCTCTCAAACCGAACTTCAGCGCGCACTCGAAAGGTTTGTAGCCGTTTGTGATGATGCTGGAATGAAGATCAACGTGAACAAATCGGAAGTAATGGTCGTTTCCAAAAAAATCCCATTCAGTGCACTCTGCATGTTAGTGGAGTCCCACTGAAGCAGGTGGAGAAGTTTAAGTACCTCGGGGTTTTATTCACGAGTGATGGGGGGAGCAATGCCGAGTTATCCTGTAGAATTGGTCAGGCTGGATCAATTTTGAGAGAGCTTGGCCAATCTGTTATAAGGAAGACCGAACTTAGTGTTCAAGCTAAGCTATCGGTTTTTAACTCTGTGTATCACCTATGGTCATGAAATTTGGGTAGTGACCGAAAGAATAAGATCGCGGATACAAGCTGCCGAAATGAGGTTCCTTCGCGGTGTTGTTGGAATAACTCGTAGGGATCGAGTGCGCAACACCAGAGTACGCCAGGCGCTCAACGTTGAGCAGCTACTTCTTCGAACGGAACGATCTATGCTTCGATGGTTTGGTCACGTAGTGCGTATGCCTCCACAACGGCTTCCAAGACGCGCCATGGTTGCTGTCCCATCAGGTAGGCGACTTCGCGGAAGGCCTAGAAACAGATGGTTGGATCAAGTCCAACATCTCTCCTGGAGCCGCTTAGGGATTCCCCCTGATGAATTGGAGTCAATGGCGGAGGATCGAGAAGGATGGAGAGTCCACCTGAGCATCCTACCCCCGCGACCCTCATGAAGGATTAGCGGGCCATTGAAAATGAATGAATGAAGAAGTAATTCTTTTCTCCAAGGTCATATTAAAGAATTCGGTAGATGGTTCTGCTTTCGCTTTGTCGTGCGTTTTCTATATATCAATCACGTATGGAGCCGTCGATCTTGACCAACAAAGCCTGTAGAGCGCTCTTCCAGTGTGAAGTGTTCTCTTCCAGTATTCGGACATCATGCTCGCCACTTAGCCTCGCCCATTCGTTAAAAAATTCCGGTTTTTGGCGGAGAAGGTACTTTACAATTATTTTGGGAAGCCGATGGTTTGGTAATTCGCAGACTTTGCAAATGTAATTGAGGTGAACATATATAGCGGAGGTAACCCTGTTTCGAGATGCAACATGTATGTTGGTGTGTTTACCATTAGACGAAATATTTTCTTGATGAAGTATCTCAACAGCTTCTCAACATCCTCGTACTGCAAAAATCCCCAAACCTGAGCCGCGTAACAGATAATTGATCTCATTACCGCTTCAAACAGTTTATATTTCAAACTAGGGGCCATATTCTTTTTCCCTAAAATGCCTTTCCAGTTACAATTGATTGCTTTTTTCGCCTCCTTCAGCTTTTCTTGCAGATGTTTACTAAACGATAGAAGAGGTGCGATAATGACCCCAAGGTACTTGTACTCCTTCACCTTCTCAAGCTCTACATTTTCCCAATACCATTTTTCTTCTCGTGCGTATCGCCCAAACCCGTTTCTGAATACCATTATTTTGGATTTGATGATATTAACTTTTAAGTTCCACAATCTGCAGTACTGATGCAACTTGTTGATCATGATTTGAATCATCGTTGGAGTTTCCGCGAGTAACACAATGTCATCAGCGTACAGCAGGAGCTTCATGTTTATACCATTGAACACAATCCCTCCAGGCAAAAAAGTTGTGAGGTCATCTAGGAATATTGAAAAAAGCAAAGGACTCAAGAGGCAACCCTGCTTCACTCCCATTGTTGACTCGAACCAGCTGGACATTTTCTTTCCATCCCACACCGTCATTTTGTTTTCCTTATAGAGACCTCGTATCACCTCCATAATCTTTGTCGATACTCCTAGGATACTAAGCTTATAAAATAGAGCATTTCTGTCGATGCAGTCGAAAGCCGCCTTGAAATCTACAAAGAATGCGTATACTTTACTGCCCCTGTCTAAATAAGATCGCGCGATGCTCGTTAGCGTAAATACGTTGTCTACTGCAGAATAATCTTTCCTAAATCCGGCTTGGAAATCGCTGAGCAAAATATTTAGGAGTATCCACTCTGTCAAGCGTTCTAGAATTATTCCCGTAAATATTTTTGTTACCGAGTTCAGGAACGAGATGCTCTATAATTGTTTGGATCTTCTGGGTCTCCTTTCTTGAAGATAGGGAAAATTATATTTCTTCTAAAACCTTCTGGCATTTCACCTGTAATAAATATATAATTATACGCTTCGGTGAGATTTTCTAAGAATTCTTCAGTAGCATATTTAAAAAACTCATAAGGTACACGATCTACTCCAGGGGCTTTGTTCAAACTGCAACGGTGTATGACCATGTTGACCTCCTGTATTGTTATTACACGGTCTAGAGTGGTGTTTTCCTGATATGGCAATGCATAGTGCATTTGTGTTAAGCAGCCTGGTGGATTTAGTAGACTTGCAAAATGTTCTGCCAATACAGGAGCTTCAATTTGAATACCCTTTGCGCTGAAAGTACCGTTGAGAGCTCGTACTAATTTCCAGAAACAACGACTGTCTCGAATTCCTGATAGAGTGCGTGCGAGATACTGAGAATATAATTGCTGTTTCCTTATGCATATATTTTTGTATGCTTTGTTTGCCTCTTGGTACAGTTGTTTAGCCAGGTTTGTTCTCGTACATCTGATCAAACGCAGGTAAGCGAATGATTTTTTTCTAGCATACTCACATTCTCTGTCATATCATGACTGTTTTTTCTTCCTCCCTCTTGCCACGAGCTCACAGGAGATCGCCGCAGTACTATATCCGGCATTTTTACAGCTCACAGGTCCGGAAGGCGATATGAGATTGGAAAATTGTTCGAATGTTGAAACCGGAAACGACCAAAACTGTTTGAGGGCCACATTTATCATGCTCTACAGCTCTTAGACATTGTACTAAATTTATGTTCGTGGTATCTTACTTTGACTCTTTCTCTCACCTATGTGTATTCGTGAGCTAACAATCAAACGCGGCCGAGAGTTTTAGTGCAGACTGATGGAAGGGATGATTAAAGCTCCAACGTAATGATCGTGATCAGAAGAATGCTGTAGTACTGTGACTTGTCTGACTACTGCTGTAGATGCAAGAAGTCTTTCCCTCCTTTTTTCTGTACTGTGAGGATCATACAGTCTTGTTCAAACATGTTTTGATTTCTCACTGATTTCATTTGGAGTGCTGTGCCCTCCCAACCTTAAGATAATGAGTATCGTTTTCAGCCAGCACTCTACTCCTTTTTGCCTAGAACGTGTCTAATAGTTTTACTTCATCATTGAAAGCCCAGGAGAGCTACTGGGGTGAAACTCTTGTTGTTAACTAACCTACTTCAAAGAGCTTCAAAGAGCTCCAAATAATTTTTGATAAACAAATCAATAGAATTTAATGCATCTGTAGAGATCTCATGGGTCCTTTCAGTGTTAGATGTTCGCCTCTCCCATGAAAGAATAATAAGTAATACCAAAAAACTCAGCCCGCGGAGCATTATATTTATTAAGATTGATACATGGAATGTAGTTAAAGCGTTACAACTATTCTATCATCAGCCAATTGCTTTTGATTTGTACCACGCGCCATTGCCCATCAATAGCAGAAATCAAAACAAGATGTCGTTAATCTTTGCGCGGGCTCGTGTAACACACAATCCAACTAATACTGTTCGTCATCTCTTATCCTGTGTAAGACTTCAAGCACATACAACCTTTGCCATTACGCGTTTCTTTGATGAACGATAAACCACAGAACCGCATGGAAGGTTGAACTTTTGCCAATACTTCCTGAAATAAAAATTCTCCGAAAAGGATTTCAAATCTTTTTGAAATCCAATCAGCAACATCCTTGTTCTCCACGTCTAGCCTAACCGCGTTCGTCTATTATTTTCTATTCCACGGGTTACAAGAAAAAAAAAATTCCCGGAAACGTCAAGTTCAGTGATATCAATGAACCACTAAAATTTGTATTCACTGTTCACTGACCTACAACACATGCAAATCACACCCCGTCTCCTATTCACGACAAAAATATCCTGCCAAACGAATTTAATTTAATTTAAATTTTTAAAAAATAGTCATCATGACATCGCTTCCGGTATCCTCATTCCTAGAACTGCTATCATAGACAACAGCAACAGCTACATAAACTTTTGATCTGCTAAATTTAAAAATAAATTATCTTGTGTTGATTGTTTATGTACATCGGGAATGGGTCGGTTCGTCCCACGCTGCAGTGAAGAGCCGAAGGATAATTTTTGAAATGTAGGCAAATAGTTGGGAAACTACGCATCGACGACGAGGAGTATGGCGAGAAATTTATTTTGATGCGCAGTAAGCAGAGATGTCCTTTGAGGGATGTCCGAGGACATGTGCTCGTCTACTGCGTAGAATTTCTACGCTGTCTGCAATTAATCTTGTTTGGATTCGCCAATGAGAATGCAAATAGACTCAAAGCAAATGGTCCACTACCACTATGGGTGGAGGTGCCATACTGTGTTTGGTGCGACAACGTTCTGTTTTTATAAGCAAATGCTTCGTAAAAGGGGGGGCTTTACGACACGGTGGACAATGAAGCGATACACTTTAAACGAAAATGAATTCATGGAGTGAATGTTGATTAAGTAAGTGGACAGGTAGGCTGGTCCAGCGCTGGCGGCAGACACAAAAAACATGTCCGTAGGCAATTTGCGCTGCGAAAAGACCAAATAAAGGGAGCACAACTGAGTGGAGATAGTATTGTTTTTAGGGTTCTGGGTATGAAAAATGTGCTTAATGTGGCGGACTTAAAATTGAGTGACACAGAGGAATGGGATGGACATTTCCGACGGAAATCGTTTGTTTGTGAAACAATTCAGCTCTTTGGGTGGCGACGATTGTATCAATTTTGTAAATAATTAACCCTGCTGGGCTCAGGTAAACAGATGCTTTAAGGGTATACCTCAGCATTTATTCAGAGGTAGTTCTACAAATTAATATTGAAAATGACGTCGTAATCACAAGAAATTGCGTTCCGAATTCTTTTCAATATTTGTTTTCACAAACAATTCTCCATGGTAATTGTATTTACGACGAACTGTGTTTTCTTCAGATAGTTACTGGGAACTGAATTGGGTATATGTTAGGTATAAGGAAAGTACATACTTGCGTGGTAAATAAATTCAAACCAGTGCGTCTACAAGAGTGACGTTAAGTCTTTTAGACGATGCCAGACTTATGAGGAAGTCAATGTGATTAAATAGTTAGGCTAGCAGCTATACACTCAACCCTAAGATAGAAATTAATTATAAATAGAAAACTATTATTAATAGAGGCGGTACTGTTCAAAGGAATGCATGTAGAAGCTTTGGTAGTCAAAGCTAATCCAGCACATTTAGTGTACAGAAACATCTCAGGTTAAGCCTGCGGTTAGAGCCCATCCTCACGTAAGTGGATGTAGGCGATGATTCGATGGTCAGACCCATCATTGCATACGGCGGAGTGGCGTAGGCCAGCATAACAAGGATAAGAGAAGAACAGCGAGGGCATCCCTGGGCAAAGTTCAAGGGCTAGCCTGCATATGTATAAAAGGAGCTATGGAAACCTGTCCCACTTGAGGTAATCATAGGATTCTCCTTTCTACATGGAGTGCTAGAAAGGAACTGTAAGCAGACCGTACTAATGATAATTAAAGCGGAAGTCAGGAAAGAAAATATATGGCAAACAATGAGTGAGAAACTCTATTCAAATCGGTGCCGCTTTTAGATTAGCCCAGAGATGGTATGGTCCAGAAATAATACTTTGAAGGAAAATTTGACGCAAAGCTGAACAGAAAGAAGAACTGGAGCAGTGAATCCAATAAGTGCCATTTTTAACAATATACCATCAAGTTGTACACGGCCGAATCCAAAACATAAATAGAAACTTGGACAGGCATCTGCGGGCCCAGGACTAGATACTCCAAATCTGTGGAAACATTCCCCCGCATATTCCATGCAAAGGTTCACGCAAGCGAAGGATGGGTTCAATTCAACCTCGACAGGAAATATCGCGGGGAAAATACTGCATTACTATGAGAAATTCAGTCCGCGATCAATGTGCTGAACTCACACGAGATCTGATCCAGATTGGTATGAGTGTACCTCACTAAGATCAACAGATTAAGCCAGGCGAATATAGTCACTCTCCATTGGCACTAGTTTATGTGAGAGTGAAGAGAAACAAAGCAAAAAGTGGCTCGTAAACCGATTCTTTATACCAGAAGCTTTCTGTGGGTTATGGCCGCGCAAAATACGAAAGAACTGAGTAAATAAGAAGAAATCAAATAGGCCAAGCATTGGAACGATATACCCTTACTGAAACAAGCCAAACAATTTCTGGGGAGCTACAACCAGCTATGAAGTAGAACGCGTCTAAGCGTTAACAAGAATCGCTCCTGAGACACATACTACTCGTAACGATAACTCTGACTCAAGTAGAATTTCAGCAATTGGACTATAAAAGAAAATGGACACTGTAGATTGTACAGGGACTTCGAAGAAACACCAGCGCAGTTTCTTATGAAATACGAAGCAGGTACATTTGGGAGCCTTTCTTTTACAGAGACCGATCTACCTTCGGAGAATCCAGTTTAGATACTTTGGTTCATCAAAGCAATTCGGCTTAAAGAAGTGCTTTAGTTCGAGTATCTCATCGAACAGAGCCCTAGTTTCGGAAGCAGAAATGGTTTATTTGGGTCGCAATGTACGCAGAACCAACACCAGCTCACATTCTTATGAAATACGAAGCAGGCACCTCTGGGAGACCTTCTATTACAGAGACCGATCCCAATTCGGACAATCCAGTTCAGATACTTTGGTTCATCAAGGCAATTGGACTCAAAGAAGTGCTTCAGTTCGAGTATCTCATCGAATAGAGCCCTAGTTTGGGAAGCACAAAGGATTTATTTGGGTCACAGTGCACCGCATTAATCACATATCTACATCAACCTGAAAGGATTAACGAAGATATTGCGGATATACGGCCGCAAACCCTTTACAGGCTGTTTTTACCAAATATTTATTGTCCTTACGCATAAGCGCATAAGTGATTCTAGTCATTAATTGTACCGCCGCTCCTAAAGCCTCACAAAATGGGACTCTCTTACCCTTTTCCTTTTGAAAGCGCATCGTGAAAGTCATCCCTATTTTCACGATGACACTTTGAGTCGGCAACTTGACTTATTCATCTTGTTGTTCTTCTTATTTTTTTAAGCCACTGCATCTGAGTTCAAATGTGCCAACTGCGATTCCCCAAGTCCATTAATGCACCAATTCCCAACATTGCGTATGTCGGCGGTTTCGGAGACCCACTGACAGGCATGACATAAACATTCATCGTACATGGATGGGGAATTTCATTCAACTATCGGCCGGTCAGCAGTGTATGCTACGCATGCGTTTATGATAGACTGAATTAATTTTCCTGTCATTCCGCAAATGGTTTTAACGTGAATGTGTGGCAATAATATTTCCTGATCAAAATGTCAACAGCAAGACAAGGATTGGACATAGGATCTATTCAAACTTAAAGGGTTGATTAACTATCTATAGAAAATTATATCTGTAGATGTATCTTTTAGATTTTACAAAGCTGTTTCAGCAACTAAGTTTATCTTGAGGTTAGTGTTGACCATTATCACCATTATCTCCAGAGTCGGGTACTTGCTTAGATTTGAACTGATACCTTCTCGTACTTGTTTCGAATGCGGTTGCATCATTGTGGAGGTAATGTCAAAAACATTATTTTGCATTAACTTTGGTCAACTTGTCTATTTACACACAAAGTACGACTTATTGGACCTCCCACAGAGACCTTAAGACGCACATAATCAGTAACTCTACTGATTACAATCTAATTTTGCATTCACTTTGAGGTAGATACTCGTACATTCGAAAAGCTTAGTTAATGTAAATTGGCAATTTATGGCAAATATCATGTGTGGGCTTATGCCGCGTTTCTTGTACCATATTGAATGCGTCGCTTACCTTACAGATGAGTGGTTTCAAATTTACATAAATTCGAGTAACACAGAAGGAGAAGATTGGGCAAGCCGACAGTGTTTACACTACGTTCGTTTTAGATACAGAGGAATTTTCTTGTAGGATTTATAGAAGCAATAAGTGCAGCAACATACGTGATATTATGAGTCACCACTGCACCTTTTATTGAATAGTTTCAGACTACGTTTACATAACGAATCTTTTTCACCTTTCAGATATCTCTTGGTATCGGAGCATCTATGAGAATAGCAAACTCACAAAAACAATAGAAAATGTAAACACCAGTGCTGTCGTTTTAAAAACGTTAGAGGGTTTGTATGCACATGATAAGCAAATGAAACAAGAAAAAAGGTTGATTTATGTGGTATTCCAAAAGTAATCAAGAGAGCCTTACCTATTCGGCGGACACTTAGCTAGATATGTAGTCCCTGGATCCGATATTCTTTAAAAAATACATACGGCCATGCCTCGATCCTATGCAGATGGGAGGTCACAAATAGGCAGTTGGTAATCGACTACTTGACTCTGACGCTGAAGATTTACTATCGAAGTCTCTTACAGGAATGAATGGACAAGCCTTAGTAACGAGGAATTGCCCTTCTACACTGACGGTTCCAAAATTAATGTCGGCGTAAGAGCCGGGGTTTACTACAAAGCTCTAGGGATCAATCGTTCTTCTTTGGCAAGTTATGACCTGAATTCAAGAGATCATAACTCTCCTACTTCACCATATTTCTATTGATCGCCTTTTTGACTTAAGGAAATATCGGCAGACTTCCCAATTTTGGATTACTTCGTCACTGATGCAATTCATTTGTCATTTGTCACTTTTGAAACGAAAAGTTATGAGTGCAAGCCGGGTGACCAAACAAATTTCTAGAACCAAGGATCAATTCTACAAAAAAAAGTTTAAGCAAACAAGAGGCGATCCGAAGAAACGTTAATAAATGAAATTTTAGGACGAAAGAAGCCGTGTTTGGACGACACCATTCGAAAAAACTTCTCACGTAGTACGAACACAGCTGCATAAGCAGAGGTTTTTTCGCAGCAGGCAGTTTCGATCATTCATCGATGTACCCTAACAACATCAGAGCACACTAGTGCGATACTCCGAAGTCTCGAGATCTCTCCGGATACTCTATGTATTTTAGAGATATTGAATGCTCGGAGTTAGAAAGCTTGTTGTATCGCTTAAATGTTCAAAAGGCGCCTGGAGCAGATGGTATCAGAATGATAGATCTGAAATCAAATACAAGCATTTTTGCTCCCATTATAACAAAGTTGATAAATCTGAGCTTTGATAAGTCAACAGTACCTAAAAAGCTTAAAGAATCAGTTGTTCGACCAATATACAAGGGAGGAAGTAAAATTCAGTTAACGAACTATCGTCCTATAGCAATCTTGCTTGCCATCGAGAAGATTCTGGAGCAAATAGTTGCAGATAGAATTCGGGATTTCATCGGAAAGCATGACTTAGTATATGGTCATGACTACAATGTGGCTTTCAAAAAGGTAGAAGCACTAACCAACTCATTGGAGACTTTTCAAACTTGGTTAATACCAGCCTAAGCAAACAACATCACGTGCTAGTTGTGTTTCTTGACTTTACCAAAGCATTTGATACAGTGGACCATAGCATGACGATCTTCCGTGTGAAAATCAACGATTGTTATAGCAGTGAACAAGGAGTGCAGTATGGAGTCCCGCAAGGCTCGAAACTTGGCCCACTTCTGTTCATTTTGTGTATGAATGGAATGCTAAGATATTTGAAGAGGAGCTTCCCGTTTGCTTATGCAGATGACACAGCGATCCTTGTCTGGCATCAATCTGTGGAATCAGCAGCAAGGTTGATGCAAAATAAATTTTGTAAAGTCGGCAAGTGGTGCCATGACAATGGGATAGTAATCGACGCATCAAAAACAAAACTTATGCTTATCCGAACTCCACAGTACCCAGCGTCACCAGTCGTACTAAAGACTTTTGAATGTGCCACCATATCTGATTGCGAAGATATTGAGTTTGTCAATACATAGCAATACCTAGGCATCACTATCGATAATCATTTTTTCTGGGATGCTCATATAAATGATCTTCGTAACCAGGTGAGGGGGTCCCTGTTTGCGTTGGCCTGTCTGTAGTACAAATCTACAGCTTGTGTATAAAAGCAATTGTACCATGCTTTTAAAAAGTCCAAGCTGAGATTCGGTGTACTGGATTGGGGAAATGCAGCGCAAACACACATAGAGAAGTTACAAAATATCCAAGATAGGGCGATCAAGTGACTATCTAGAAGAGGCACCATAAGCAACAACATAAGAATTCTAAAAGTGAAGCAGATATTTGAAATAACAGCGGCGCTAGAATACTATGATGACCCGAACTTTCGAACACAAATCAGTCACCAGTTTGATACCAAACGACGAACGGAGGGAATGTATCAACTTCCTTCCACTATAAATGAGTACGGCAAAAGAAGACTGATGTACACCGTGCCCAGAATATTCAGCAGCCTACCCCAACATCTGAAAATATAAACCAGATCAATGTCAGAAAGAGAAAATTTAAATAATTTTTATTAGAAATAATACAATCTAATTATAATGGAAAAGTAAATTCGTTATTTAAATTGAATTAAATATTAATCGTTTTCATAAGCTCCACAATTTCATTTTCATAAAACTTCAGTTTGAAATCATTTTCTAAAGCATAACAAAATTCACTTTGATGATTGAATTTATATTAAAAAGTAAAATCGAACGAATAATCCCCTGCAGATAAGCCATGTGGCTTCGCAGGTTATCAATTGTAAAGTCTTTAAAAAAATGTGAATAAATAAAACATGAATTGAATTGAAAAAAAATAAAAATACTGATGTTGTTTCATTTGTGTGATCACGGAGTTTTAGGGCCTGCCTCTCTTTCACAGGAAATACCGTAATTTTTACGTGAAGACTCCTTCGGATCTACGAACTTCTTATTCGATAAAATGTTCTCATTCCTTCTGTCATGCGAAGCATTTTCATTTCAGCTGTCGTTAATTTACTCACATACCTTTTGTATTGAGTTGGCCAATAAGATCCCTCTGTTTCCAATTAGAGCTTCTAGGTCCACATCAATATTAATGCTTGGTCCAGAACGGAGCAAATCAGAGCATGTAGAATCACCACCACGAAAATCACCACGTCGGAACCACTCTCGAACAGTCCAGGTGTTCACAAAACACGATCGATCGCGACGAACTTTCTTGCACGAATAGACTTTTCCGCGTCAAACTCGGAAATGAATATTCAGACTTTAGGAAGATAATAGCTGGGGTACCACAAAGAACCCTCCTTGGTCCATTTCCTTTTCTACATACTATAAACTCGTGATATACCACAAGCAGATGCCACTGTGTTAGCTACATTTGCCGAGAACACTGCCGATGATATTGGCAGTAGGTAAAACGCTCGAAGAGACCACCGGGAAACTGCATGACGCATTGGACAGAGATTTGGCGAAGCCCCCTAAATGAAACCAAATCCGTTCATGTAAACGTAACTTATAAAAAAATTCATAATATGTCGATTTTTTCAAACTCGGCTCGAATTCTGTTTGCAAACGAGGATAAGTATCTTGGAGTGACTCTCAATGCAAATTTCAAATAGAACAAATAACGCAAAGAGTTAAAAAAAAATTACAGAGAAATGTATTGGTAACTTGGAAATTATTCCAAGCTTAATATAGAGAACAAGCTAGTTTTATACAAGAAAGTGCTAAGGCTGTTATGAACATATGGTGTGGGGTTGTACCAAAATAAGTAATAAAACTATTTCTCACACTTTTGAAAACAAAGTGCTGAGAAGAGTTGTTAATGGAATGTGGTATATCAGACATCAGCGATATCCACCCTGATCTTGGCATTAAAATAATCGAAGACGAAATCGAGAACTACACAAAAAAAAGCATAAATGTCGACTCTAAGATCACGTAAATAATACAGTCCTTTACATTTTGGATGAAACGAATTTACTGCCCGCCATCTGCAAAGAACAAAAGCATTAGATTTAGCATGATAGTGAGTAACCACGTCTAAGCTGCGGAGCTATCGGCAACGTCCAATAGGAATGTAACTGCAAGACGTCTTTATTTCATGAAAGAAAAACTACTTGAGAAGTCGAAAACTAAGTTGTTGTGGTCCGACACACTAACCACTTACTACTACTCGGTCTTTTTTGGACTAATGCGATACCGTCTTCCCTCTAAAACGTGCACCCATATATCAAAGGCTCATTGGAGGGACGTAAAATCCTCACTTATGATGGCCCAACGTCATCAAAGAATAACTGATGCACTTTGAGGTCCATCACTTTACCTTTAAAAATATAGTCAAGTATTGGAATAAAGACTTAAGACGCTTGCCTGGTGTACACCGACTTTGATTGTTATTTCTATCGTACGTTGACTCCAACGGGGCATCTTACTCTTGTCTTTGCTCCATCTTACACGTCCATAATCATATGGTATGTACATGCCAGCAGGTTTCTCGAACCCCCCAATTTCGTAGTTGTCTGTCGAGTCGTTTTTTTAAAGTCAACCAATGCAACATGCAAATCCTTTAAGGAATAACAATGCTTTCCATTATATCCTTATACTTCGGATTGCATCTGTGGTTGATTTACCAGCGACAGTCATCAAATAGCTGCGTTATTTTTTGCAGTTGGCCACCTAATACCCGCTCTACGACTTTCCTGGCGTGTGACATCAGCTTGATCGAACAGTAGTTAGGTTAGGTTAGGTAGGGTTATGAGGTTATCATAAAAAACTAGGCACTAAAATGGGCCCATCGCGATCCCTAGGGAACCTTAATGGCAAAAGACCTAAACCAATACTACCATACAATTAATCTCACCAAAGAGTTTTAAAAGGTCCTTATTGTGGTTCAAGGACATTACGCGACAGTGGCCAGAGAGGTTTCCTATCGCTGTTCTTAGCAGTGATCTTTCTAATTTTATGATCGCCCCAGATTTTCTGCGGTCTAACACAGGCCACAATGCCTTAGACATCCTGTGACTATCTAAGTTTGACCATCTTAGATTGGCCGTGTCGATGATTCTATCACGAATAATTCTCTTAGCCATGCACCCTGGTGGTTTAATACTATCAATTATGTCTATGTCACTATGTGAGAGCCCCGCTCCTCTTTTGGCCAGCGCGTCGGCTTGCTCGTTACCTTCGATATCGCAGTGTCCAGGTACCCAACAAAATATGACTCGGCTCTGCATGCATAATACCCTAAGCATTGTGCGACAATTCCTGACGATCTCAGATTTAATGACGTAAGACTCTGGCGCCTTTAGCGCAGCCTGGCTGTCAATGTATGTACATAGATGGCGTATTCTTCTCGGATATTGATCCCATCTTAAGTAATTCTGCAGCCTTAAGTACAGCTAGAACCTCTGATTGGAACACAATGCATGTGTCCGGAAGTCTTATGGCCACCTGTAGGTTCGTATCTCTCGAGTAAATATCTGACTCCATGCCCTCTCTGGTCTTAGAAGCATCTGTGTATATTGCAATTTCATTATGGACAGAGACTGTCTTCCTTTGCTAGTCCTCCCTAATAAAATGCATTACTTCGTATGGTGTGTCGAAGTCTAATGTGCCAAGGATATTGTCCGATTCGTCAGGGATTCAAGTGTGGGCACCGTGGCGTAAGTGGTTAGTGTGTCGGATCACTGTGCGTGAGGTTCCAAGTACGAATCCCAGAAAACACCAAAAAGTTTTTTCACGGTCCCACCTCTCGCAAACGTCTGACAAACATCCGAGAGTATTGTTGTCTCGAAAAAGCTTCTCAAAACAAATTGCCCTTCGAATGCAGCACTAAACTGTAGGTCCCTTCCATTTGTGTGAAAAATATAGCGCACACAACATGAGTGGTTGGGAGAAGCTAGGCCCTGCCACTTAAAGAGCTGTTGCGCCAAATATTTGTTTTTACTTTTTTATTTCAAGTGTCTTGACGAGAGACTTATGGGTCTATAGTCTTTTACTGAAGTGTGGCTTGGTTTACCTGCTTTAGGTTTGAATATAACCCGCACTTCCCTCCATGCCACTAGTGCGTAACATGACCAGTAGTTATCACAGTCAAAACGATTTTAATGTAGTCTTTTGACATGCTCATAATAGCGAAAATGGAATTTGTTTTGAAAAAATTTCTTAATGTCGATTTCTTAGAAAAGCTCATTAAGACGGATTTAAAAAAAAAAAAGAATTACTCAACCATTATCTCATTATTTCACCAGGCGTCAGCCAGATCAATCTGCCAATATCTAGGCCATCGGCTATTATGCTTGCTAATACGTAGAAGTAGAGGTAACCAATTATTAAAACAACTAAACAAGTCCATTTCCCCACAAGTGTTTAATAAAGAATTCCAAATGATGCCCAAGTGGAAAAGTTAGGAAAAGATACAAACAAGTCTGCATCTGAGTAAAATCGAATGAGCCATTTGAAATGATTTCATTGATTATCTTAACCAGTTATATCAGATCATAATACTCGTAATATGGAAGGAAAGGACGATTGAGACTAACCCTAACCCGATACAAATACGGATGAAAGAAATCCCTTTTAGAAAGTCTATCTCGCAATTTCATGTAATAGCAAGGTTGGCATGGGCATACGGATACTTATTGTATTTATTAATCAATCTTGAAGCACATTTAATACGACATCACCCAGTACACTCCGCCGGTACTTCTGGGTCAGATATTGTGTGCATAAGTAAGGTATTTTTAGGATCCATTACGTCCAATTTTATTCAGTAAGATGAGGTAGATACTGGCTATCGAACTGCAGAAAGGCTAACGTATTTATAGAATCAAATAATTCAAATTACAGAACAGCTTGTATTCTATAATCAAACGATTGATTGAAAATATACATAATTTAGATAAACACAAGCAGTATAGATACCACTACATAGTAATGATGAAAGTCTGTATATTTCAACCAACCTAAATGGTATCTGTTTCATAACATTGCCAACTTTTTGAAGTAAAATGTCTTTAGTGATAGTGGAGTAAATTTGTTTGAGTGCATTCAAATGCGAATAGACGTTACAGCGTAGACGGATGCTCGAATGTATTGTGGAAACAGAAGTGTCTACAGGAAAGCATGGACACACTCATATTGGTGGTTAAATTAGCATAGATACACACATTTCGGTGAATGGACTTACTTTAACTCCAGCTTTTAAGTTTGTCATACTGGTTGTTCCGTTCGACAGCATGACCGACGATAGCAATAAAATTTAATTCGCTGCATTCATTCATTTGCAATGCCATTCAAAAATCGGCTAGAACCGCTCACCCGATTTAACTTAACTTAACAAAAAGAACACATGCTCCAATCATTCATAAAAACCGTTATACAGTAGAATCTCGGAAAGATGGACGAATGAAAACCAGGGCTCGTTTATCTTTTCGAAATGTTCATCTTTTTGAGTATCAAATTTTGGTTGAGAAAGATGAACTAGTTAATACTTCCAAAGTATAAGAATATACAACAGAACAATAATTCATTTTTTTTTAATAAAACCAAGCAAAAAATAAGGGAAAAAAATAATGTTATGTAAGAAAATTTATTCAGAGGCGTTGTTAAAAAATTGATCGTGGTTTGTCGCCCAGAAGAAAGGGAACGTGGGCCTCACATTGCTCTGCAAATTTCAGACAGATGTTGATGACTGAAATAGCTTGTCCTGGTTTGACGACATCGACAACCGTGTTTTCTACTGCACTGCTCTCTGAAAATGCAAGGTCATCTTCAACATACCTGTATGAATGTAGGAAAACCACATCTTCATTCCACTTCCTTATATCATCAGACGTGTATTGAACTTTTGAATGAAATTTGAATGTAGAGCGGGATTTGAATAAAAATGTTTGAACACATCGGGAAAAATGTTTTCTAAATAAATTCACTTGACACTGAGATGCAAACAAATGGGGGAACCATAAAACGCAAAAGCAAGCAGAAAAGCATCGCTTTCATAACTTAATAGCGTTTATATGAATTTACTACGAAGAACCTTATAACATAGAAAGAAAAAAAATTAGTTACGAGTAGAGCGTTCATCTTTTCGAGTATCCAAAATTCAACTTGTTCATCTTTTGGAACACTGTAATGGTGAAAATATTTCGTTCATCTTTCTGGGTAGTTCATCTTATCTTTTCGAGATTCTACTGTATTTCTATGATTCCACAGGTTTATACGGTTTTGGACCCGGGCAACCAAAAAGTGCTTTTACGGTTTTCGGCACTGATCACTAATCCGTAATCCATTTTTTGCACATCAAGTCTGGTTTTCAACATAAGTGAGCCCTTTTTAGCAATTTTCAACCATAAATTGTAATTTTCTTTGGAAAAAAAATACAAAAAATCAGAAGTGAAGTGCAGTGGAACCGAGCCATTTCTGTAGGTATTGTTTTGGATCCATTTCACGTGCTAGAGGTTAACAATAATCTCTAAGCATTCCTTCATACCAAACACCTAGGTAGTTTCTCTCAATTCTTTTTAAGTCCCGGTGTAGCCGCTCTCCTTGTTCGTCGCTAGAATCTTCCAAGTTGTCAGGGGAGAAATCCAGATGGAAATGTAGAAAGTGAATTTTCAACGACATTCGGATGCGCATTTTACGCCATTTTCTTTTACCGAGGAAGTTCTGAATGACGACCATGCTGCTGTTTCTGCGGCCTATAAGCCTATAAGCATTTAGTTACTTTGTCGCCGTTCATCAATTTTCTAGTATTTGGTCGGTTGAAAATTTCGTCTTTGATTTTAGCGTAGGAAATTTTGGGAAACATTGGCATTTTTATGAATTTCTCTACGATGTTAACCCGAGAAAAATCGTTTTCAACACAAATGAAACGCACACGGAATTGACGTGATCAGTTGCTCAATGCTACCAACATACGAAATCTCAAAAATTTTACCTGATGGTAGGAAACAGCAACGGATTTGAGTTGGCGCCCAAAAATGCATGATCCTGGAGAAAACCCAAGAATTCCAAATCGATACTCAGCACCTCTTTATCGATTTCAAGGCCGCCTATGACAGCATCTATAGAGAAGAGCTTTATAGAGCCATGTCTAGTTTTGACATCCCTGCCAAACTTGTCCGTCTGTGCAGGCTGACGATCAAGGTCGCTGCTTCATCAAGGTCGGTAATGACCTCACCGAGACCTTTGATGTCAACAAAGGTTTGAGACAAGGTGACGCGCTGTCATGTGACTTCTTTAACATTGTACTTGAACGGATTGTGCGGAACTCACAAGCCAACACCGAAGGCACAATCTATTACAAGTCTGTACAACTGCTTGCATACGTCGACGATATAGACATTATCGGAAGAACTCAGCGGGCTGTCACCGGTGCGTTTGCAAGCATTGAGGCGGAAGCGGCCAAAATGGGTTTAGCGATAAACGAAGAACCAAGTATATGCTGTCAACAAATAGGGTAAGCCAACACCGACGAATTGGACAAAACGTCACAGTGGGCAGCTATAACTTCGAGGTAGTAAGGGACTTTGTCTACCTTGGCTCTGCTATAAATTCTACAAACAAAATCAGCACAGAAATCAATCGAAGAATAACTCTGCCAATCGCTGTTTTTTGGGCTTATAAGACAATTCAACAGTAAAGCCCTATCTCGAACTACTAAGGAGACTCTGTATAAGACCTTGATCATCCCAGTCCTGCTTTACGGCGCTGAAACATGGACTTTATTAAAAGAGGATGAAGATATCCTTGGTCGCTTTGAGAGAAAAATTCTTCGTAAGATTTTCGGTCCCGTTTGCGTTGACGGGTTTTGGAGGAGAAGATTTAATCACGAACTATACGAGTTGTAGAGCGACATAGACCTAGTCAAGAAAACTGCGTACTGGATGTCTGATATGGCTAGGACATGTAGAGCGAATGGAAACCAACGCTCCGGTCTTCGAATCTAACCCCGAGGGACGACGCAGTAGAGGGAATCATCGCCATAAGTGGCGCGCACAAGTTCAAGGGGACCTTGATCAACTTGGAGTGCGCAACTGGAGGCAATTAGCTAAAGACCGAGCTAAATGGAAAGGCTTGTTGGTTGAGGCCCAGGTTCACCCCGAACTGTAGCGCCACCTAAGTAAGTAAGTTTATTCCAATTAAATCTGGAAACAAAAAGAAAAATATGTACTGTGGTTCAAACTCTCAAATCGGTTCCCAAATTATTTTACACATAATGATGAAACTGAAATTAGGCGAACCGCATAGACTAATCAGTAAAAATGCCCTCGTTTTCAGAACGTAGCCTCTAGCCGAAATAGGAAAAAGAAGAAGATGAAACTAGTGGCATTACCCGTCCACTTTGATATTAAATTCAAATGGATGTGGGCAAAATTAGGAGGATATATGTACATATGTCGCTCTTATGAATCGAGATTTTATTATTACCAAAGTTTCGTCTTAACATAGCACATGTCCATCCTATTTGCTCTAAAAAAACTTCCCAAATTATAGAATTATAGACTATGTACGTACCTAACTACAAAACCTTTTATGAAGACACAGCACATAATTAATTAATTGATAATAGCACCGTTTGTGACACCAGCTACCTTTAGGAGGGATTCCCCAGTAACCCACATGCACATAAACTGATCGAAGCTTACGTAACTGAAAAGAAAACACAAAAATACAATTAAGCTCCACCGTCACTCTTACAACGAGAACTTAGGTCTCAGACATGTACGCCTCGTTTTCCAGGCACATCATCAAAACGCACGTGACAAATGCGTAGCTGATATTGATTACAGCGACGCGATGTCAAGACGCATTGACAAGATAATTACCGCAATGAATATGTACATCGATTACTTCCCAAATGCGCGCAATTGGAATTTCATTCGCGTACTCAATTATGTATGCATCCGAACGCATTCGGTTATCGAATTTCAAAATGCCCACCCGCCCAGTCCCAGGAACTCCCCCACTGGCTTGGCTTACATAATTGTTCATGTTAATCGGTTGCACTTTTAGAAGACACTTAGTAGTGAGAAAGTCAATTGGTATTCGGATGTTACATCCAGTTGTAAGTTTCATATAAAATGGTAGTGTCTGTCGACAGATAGCGTCAAACTCAACTTAACTTTTTTACGAACAACATAGTTCCGAAACGGAATAATCAAATAAATTCAAATCATCATGATGGCTAAGAGTATGGTAAGGATATTGTCTTGCAGAACATCAAACATCGTATTCATTTGGATACAAAAATTGTTTTGCAGATCCTCGTTGTCCTTGTGTCTATTGCTTGCGCTCAGGCTGGTTTACTGGGTCCGGCTTTTGTGGCACCATATGCATCCTCATTCAATGCCCATCACATCAATCACGCTGTGGCTCATCCGCTACTTGCTCCTGCGTCAGTACCTCTTCCAGCTCCAGTTCCAGCGCCAGCAGTCTTTGCTGCACCACCTCCACCTCTGTTTGCGGCTCCAGCTCCAGTGCCCGCCCTCTTGTCCGGTCCGATCCCAGCACCATCTCTGCTAGGTGCTCCAGCGCCTGCCTTCCTGCCAGCTGCAGCTCCATTCGCCTACTCAGCTGGACTGCCAGCTAACTATTTGTGGAAGTGATTCTTGAGTGTTTTAAGCAATAGGGTAGAAATAAGGTCAAATGTGAGGCTAAGGAAGTACAATAGACGTCATTAAACTAAAGTTTAAAATAAAATAAAATAGCAATAGTTTAAGCCTTTACTGTATAGCATATCATATATGATATGCTTTTTTTATTTGATGTTTTAACGCATTTTTTACAGAAAATTTCCAATCAGTGAGTGCATATTCTCACAAACACAATGTAATTTATTTTCACATCCAGAGTTGAGTGATTTTCTTCGGTCGCTGCATTTACCGTTAGCCAAAAAGTGCAACGAGTGAAGGTTAGTTTTCTTAAACTCTAGTACTCGAGTACCAATTTTTTTAAACGTTTGCATGAAAATATTATTATTATTTAATTTGTACCAAGTTTTGAGTTTAAATAATACATTATTACAAAGAAAAGTAAACATAAAGTCATAGATATCATATA
The DNA here is from genome assembly GCA_945910035.1 of Brachypalpus laphriformis. Taxonomy (NCBI): domain Eukaryota; kingdom Metazoa; phylum Arthropoda; class Insecta; order Diptera; family Syrphidae; genus Brachypalpus; species Brachypalpus laphriformis. The sequence goes on from OX246756.1 coordinate 47,647,143, forward strand.
TGAAATTTTGAAATTGATATGCATTTCGGATGAGAGTAAGGATGAATGGGTGGGACTGATTTGGATAATGCTGATTTTGATTAAATTTAACTTAAATAAGAAATGAGGAGTCAGAACACTTAAATTTTCTTGAAGATGTCGAAGTCTAGGAAGATAATCAAATTGATAATGAGGTCTTTGATATTGAGTCTTTGTCCACTATAAATGCAGAAAATGTAAATGTCGTGGTTGGACGACCGTCACCAGCTCGAGAACTTAAGACCACTGAGGCCCAATATTAAAAAATGATTTGAAAAATTGGATTTTGTGGCCAAAATTCAAGGGAAGTTCGGAATTACCTAAGAATATTATGGAACTAAACACACCCTACGCTTTCTTCAATTTTCTTTTTGATACCGTCATTATTGATCAATTCCGTAGACACTACGAGAATAGCAAGCGCGTGCTCATAGTAGTGTCAGATTCTTACTGACTAAAAAAACACCACCCTTCGATATAAGTTTGTTAGATATCGCAACTAACTATTAACTTATCAAGCAATTTTTCTATCATGAAATAAAAACGTTTGGCAGGTTACTTTCCACTGAAAGATCCTGCATATTCCGCAATCTAGATGCGGTTAATCATTATCTCGCCAAGTCGAAAGGTTTCGTCCTTTGTAGTCGGCGCAATAAATTGCTCTCTTCCAAAATTTGTAGGTCTGTATTGTTGATATGTCCGATTAGTCGGTTTCTATGCTTTCTCGCGAAGCTTCTGTGGATATCGTCGTTTCTACTATACCACTGTGCTTGAACAATTTCTCTTAGCACTTTATTTTGAAAAGCTTGTAAAATATTTGCATTTGTTTTCTTGGTAGAACCCCAAAGTTGTATACCGTAGGTCCACACCGGCCTTAGCACTTGCTTCTATAAAAGCAGTTTGTTCTTATTACTAAGCTGGGAATGTATTCCGAGTAACCAGTACATTTCGCTATATTTGATTTCGAGTTTTTTACGTTTCATTTTCACGTGCGAATTCCATTTCAGCCTTGCGTCGAGTGTCATTCCCAGGTATTTGGCCTCGTTTGCAAAAGGTATTCGGACCGAGTTTAGAAAAATTGGCAAGTTATTAGGTTTCTTGTTAGTAAAATTCATGTGTTCAGATTTAGATTCATTGAGGGCAATCCGCCAGTCCCTCGTCCATTCATTTACATTATTTAGCGCGTTTTGCAGTCGTTTCTTCGATTGTTTTACCTACTACTAGGAGAGCGGTGTCATCGGCAAACGTAGCAAGGATAGTGCCATCTTCTTTCGGTATATCACGAGTATACAACAGATAGAGAAGCGGCCCAAGAACGCTTCCTTGTGGTACGCCGGCCAACATTTCTTTGAGCTCGGAGTATTCGTTTCCATGTCTAACCCGGAAGAGTCTGTTGCCGAGATATAATACTAGAATATTGTATAAGCATAGAGAGAACTTGTCGTAGTTTGCATTTCAAGCCATCGTGCCACACCTTATAAACTGGTGGTCAGGGATAAGATTATTTTCTTCTATAACCGGTTGGAGACGCCTTAGTAATATCCTCTCGAAAATTTTCGATATGATTGGAAGAATCGAAATTGGTCTATACGATTTTACCTCATTTGGTGGTTTTCCCACTTATTGCACCTTATAAATCCCTTCTCAAAAAGTACAAGGATATCTCGATCTCCACCAACAAGATCGAACGTCTCCGGAAAAAGAAGTCCGCCGGAAGCGCAAACGCGTGAAAAACGGGACTCAGCGAAATCTAAAAGCATTGAGGAGGAAAACGATGTACTCCGTACCAAGCTTAGCGAAATGGAGCTACTCTATCGTGAGCTCAAGAAAGAGTTAGATATACTCAGGCAAGAAAATAATGCCCTAAAAAACACGTACCTACAAAAAGAAAATACAGTTAGCCCACATCGCTCACCTAGTCGCGAATACCAGACGGATGAAGAAGAGCTAACACGCGAAACGAATTGGGTCGAAAAGAAACGACCTAGCAAAAAACGCAAAGCTGGTTCCTCACCGGAAGTCGAGCCACAAAAAGACGAAAAGCACAAGGAGATGCAAGAAAAGCAACAACAACCAAAATTACGTCCTCCGCCGCCGATAAACGTCGTTGGAATTACGGACTATAATAAGTTGCATTGCCTCCTTAAAGGAACTCTGGCATCGAAGTTTAAGGTGACATCTCTGCGAAACAATACGTGGAAAATCAATGTCGATGATGCCGACGGTCACCGATCAGTATCTAAAAAATTGAATGCCGAAAAGATTCAGTGGTATACTTATGAAAATAAGTTAGAAAGACCACTGCGTGTTGTAGCAAGGGGACTCCACCCCTCGTGCACTAAAGAAGATGTAATGCACGACCTTCAAGGCAAAGGCTTTAAAATTCTTGATGCCGTCAATATTATCAAGAAGGAGAAGCAACAGTCGGAGGGAGATCATGAAAAATTGGTAAAGCGCGGACTTCCACTATTCATGCTTAGTTTTGATAAAGACGAAAATAAAGATATTATATATGGTATCAAGACTATTCTAAACATCGTGGTCAAAATCGAACCTATGCGTAAAAGCTCCAGATCGATCCCGCAGTGTAAGCGCTGTCAAGGCTTCAATCATACGCAGACTTAGTGCCAGAAAGAGCCGCGATGCGTCAAATGCGCAGGTAAGCATCTCTCGGAAGAGTGTCACCTGAACAAGCAAACCCCAGCCACTTGTATAAATTGCAAAGGAAAACATCCTGCGAACTATCGAGGTTGCGAAGTGGCGAAAGAGCTTCAAAAACGCCGCGATACGCTAAAAAATTCGATGCGTCCGAATATGAAACCAATCAAGAACAGACCCAAAATAGCTACGAAAAAAGCTGCGAAAGATAGAAAGTCCGTCAATATTAACTTAAGATCGGTTAATGCTAAAAAAACTGAAAGTAACAGAGATAAGGTAACAGAAGCAAAATCTCCGAATATTGGTGTGCAGTCTTATGCTCAAGCGGCGAAGACAGTTAAGGCTACGTACACGACCGACAACTCACGGGAGATCAAAGCAAGAAACCGTCCAAACTTGAATGTAAAGACTCCTTCTCAAGTTGCGACATTGAAAAATGGTGATAGAGGTAGTTCTGAAGATCATGTATCCAATGTTTTTTCCCTAATTCTTGCGAAACTTGAAGAGCAATGCAAAACAAATAAACTAATTTTCGAGAGACTAGTTGCACTAGAAAACAACATTCATAACACGCGCACTTCAACCAGAATATGAAAGAAACGCTTAAAATTCTTACTTGGAACGCTAACGGGCTCAAACAAAGACTCGACGAGTTAGAAATATTTATGCGAGAGAAAGATATTGATATATGTCTGTGAAACTCATCTGACAAAGCAATCGAATATTAAGATAAGGGAATATAGCGGGTATCACGCCTTTCACCCATCGGAAAGAGCCAGAGGCGGATCATCTTTGTTTATAAAAGAATCTATCGAACACTCAGCAGAAATAAAGATTGAATTAGAAGCAATGCAACTAAGCACGGTACGCGTTAGAAATAAACATTTTGCTTTCAACATTTCGTCTATATATTGTCCACTGCGATGTAAACTTGAAGAAAGTGATTTCACAAACATCTTCAACTTCCTTAAACCAAATTTTATTATTGGTGGTGACTTCAACGCGAAACACCCCTTCTGGGGCTCAAGGTACGCCTCTCAGAAAGGTAGAAAGCTTTATAATGCGGGTATGCAATTCAGTTGTGATTTTTACTCGACGGGTAAACCAACATATTGGCCAACTGATAGAAATAAGATACCAGATCTGATTGATTTCTTTGTTGTTAAAGGAATATCTGGCAACTGTATAAAAGTTGAAGAAAACTTTGATCTCTCCTCTGATCATTCTCCAATCATTATGACGATAAGCGAAGCTTTGATTAAAAAAGTAGGACCGGCCAGATTAACTGGCGCGAAAACTAATTGGGATGGCTTTAAAAAAGATATTGAAGCAAATATTGAGCTTACCGTATCACTTAAAACGCCATATGAACTTGAAGTTGAAGTAGATCGCTTCGTCGAAATATTACAGGATGCCGCGTGGAAGAATACTCCCAAACCAAAGAGAACCCCGGCCAATTACATTCAAACTTATCCGCAGGAAATAAAAGAGATGATTAAGGAGAAGAGAAAAGCGCGTAAAAGATGGCAACAAACTCGGGCTCCGCAACATAAAGCACATCTTAACCGTTTGTGCAACTCACTAAAAAGATCTATTAAAGACCTTAAGAATAATGAAATACAAATTTACCTAGAAAGCTTAACGGCAGAAAAAGATTCTAACTATTCGCTTTGGAAGGCTATAAAAGGTATTAAAAACCTCAAATTCAAGCCGCGCCAATTAGGAAAAATCAAGACGAATGGGCCAGGCATGATAAAGAGAAAGCGCAAGTTTTTGCCGCCCACCTGGAAGAAACTTTCAAACCGTTTGATGGACAAGCTCTTATTGAAAATATAAATACGTCGTATATAGACAATAGCCTAATAAGAAATGCAACCCTTACCGAACTTAAGGAAGAAAAAAAGGAACTTAAACCTAAGAAAGCTCCTGGATACGACCTAATCACGGGAGAGGTTCTTAAAGCACTACCAAGAAAAGCTCTAATTAAGCTTCTGTTCATTATAAACGCCGCGATTAGACTAGAATATGTTCCCAGTCAATGGAAAGTCGCCGAAGTTATAATGGTCCTTAAGGCTGGAAAACCGCCCAATGAAAAAACGTCTTATAGACCGATTTCGCTTCTTCCAATTATACCCAAAGTGTTCGAGAGAATATTGGTTAGGCGAATACAGCCGGTAATAGAAGAAGGGCATCTCATCCCTGATCATCAATTCGGATTCAGAAGTAAGCATTCTACAGTTGAACAAGTACATCGAATAACACATGTAATAGAAAAATCACTTGAAGAAAATAAGATTTGTTCAAGCGTATTCCTTGACGTTTCTCAAGCCTTTGACAAGGTCTGGCACGAAAGCTTAAAGTTTAAATTACGACAAGTTCTGCCAGAGCACCTATACAATATTTTGAAGAACTACCTTACGAATAGGCTATTCCGCGTCAAATGTGGAAACGAATATTCTGATTTTAAGGAAATAATGGCTGGGGTGCCGCAAGGAAGCGTTCTTGGTCCAGTCTTATATCTATTATACACTCGTGATATACCGCAAGTAGAAGGCACTGAGCTAGCTACATTTGCCGACGACACTGCTATCTTGACAGTAGGTAAAACGGTCGAAGATACTACAGAAAAACTGCAAGAAGCTTTGAATAGAGTAAATGAATGGACAAAGATTTGGCGAATCGCACTCAACGAGACCAAATCTGTTCATGTAAATTTTACTTATAAAAAAATAAATAATTTGCCGATCTTTTCAAACTCGGTTCAAATCCCGTTTGCAAACGAGGCTAAGTATCTTGGAATGACACTTGATGCAAAGCTGAAATGGAAAACGCACGTTAAGAAAAAACGCAAAGAACTAGATAACAAATATCGAGAAATGTATTTGTTACTTGGAAAATATTCCAAGCTTAATATATATAACAAACTGCTTTTATATAAGCAGGTGCTAAAGCCTGTATGGACATATGGTATACAACTCTGGGGTTGTACCAAAATAAGTAATATTAAAATTTTACAAACTTTTGAAAACAAAGTGCTAAGAGGTATTGTAAATGCGCCATGGTATATCAGAAATAGCGATATCCACAGAGACCTTGGCATTAAAACAATCGAAGACGAAATTCAAACCTACGCGAGAAAGCATAGAAGTCGACTAGAAAGTCACGTAAATATTACAGCCCTCCAACTTTTGGAAGAAAGAAATTTACTGCGCCGTCTACAAAGAACCAAACCTTTAGACCTAGCGCGATAAGTAACCGCGTCTAAACTGCGGAGCTGGCAGGAACTTCTAATGGGAAGGTGCCTGCAAAACGTCATTATTTCGCGAAACGAAAACTACTTGATAAGTCGAATACTTAGTTGTAGTAAAAATAAAAACAAGTCAAATTCAAGCCGCGCCAATTAGGAAAAATCAAGACGAATGGGCCAGGCATGATAAAGAGAAAGCGCAAGTTTTCGCCGCCCACCTGGAAGAAACTTTCAAACCGTTTGATGGACAAGCTCTTATTGAAAATATAAATACGTCGTATATAGACAATAGCGTAATAAGAAATGCAACGCTTACCGAACTTAAGGAAGAAATAAAGAAACTTAAACCTAAGAAAGCTCCTGGATACGCCCTAATTACGGGAGAGGTTCTTAAAGCACTACCAAGAAAAGTTCTAATTAAGCTTCTGTTCATTATAAACGCCGCGATTAGACTAGAATATGTTCCCAGTCAATGGAAAGTCGCCGAAGTTATAATGGTCCTTAAGCCTGGAAAACCGCCGAATGAAAAAACCTCTTATAGACCGATTTCGCTTCTTCCAATTATATCCAAAGTGTTCGAGAGAATATTGGTTAGGCGAATACAGCCGGTTATAGAAGAAGGGCATCTCATCCCTGATCATCAATTCGGATTTAGAAGTAAGCATTCTACAGTTGAACAAGTACATCGAATAACACATGTAATCGAAAAATCACTTGAAGAAAAAAAGATTTGTTCAAGCGTATTCCTTGACGTTTCTCAAGCCTTTGACAAGGTCTGGCACGAAGGCTTAAAGTTTAAATTACGACAAGTTCTGCCAGAGCACCTATACAATATTTTGAAGAACTACCTTACGAATAGGCTATTCCGCGTCAAATGTGGAAACGAATATTCTGATTTTAAGGAAATAATGGCTGGGGTGCCGCAAGGAAGCGTTCTTGGTCCAGTCTTATATCTATTATACACTCGTGATATACCGCAAGTAGAAGGCACTGAGCTAGCTACATTTGCCGACGACACTGCTATCTTGACAGTAGGTAAAACGGTCGAAGATACTACAGAAAAACTGCAAGAAGCTTTGAATAGAGTAAATGAATGGACAAAGATTTGGCGAATTGCACTCAACGAGACCAAATCTGTTCATGTAAATTTTACTTATAAAAAAATAAATAATTTGCCGATCTTTTCAAACTCGGTTCAAATCCCGTTTGCAAACGAGGCTAAGTATCTTGGAATGACACTTGATACAAAGCTGAAATGGAAAACGCACGTTAAGAAAAAACGCAAAGAACTAGATAACAAATATCGAGAAATGTATTGGTTACTTGGAAAATATTCCAAGCTTAATATATATAACAAACTGCTTTTATATAAGCAAGTGCTAAAGCCTGTATGGACATATGGTATACAACTCTGGGGTTGTACCAAAATAAGTAATATTAAAATTTTACAAACTTTTGAAAACAAAGTGCTAAGAGGTATTGTAAATGCGCCATGGTATATCAGAAATAGCGATATCCACAGAGACCTTGGCATTAAAACAATCGAAGACGAAATTCAAACCTACGCGAGAAAGCATAGAAGTCGACTAGAAAGTCACGTAAATATTACAGTCCTCCAACTTTTGGATGAAAGAAATTTACTGCGCCGTCTACAAAGAACCAAACCTTTAGACCTAGCGCGATAAGTAACCGCGTCTAAACTGCGGAGCTGGCAGGAGCTTCTAATGGGAAGGTACCTGCAAAACGTCATTATTTCGCGAAACGAAAACTACTTGATAAGTCGAATACTTAGTTGTAGTAAAAATAAAAACAAGTCTGTTTTGAAGGGAGGTTTTTTGGTGGGTAAGAATCCCACACTACTATGAGCACGCGCTGTCGATCCTCATAGTGTCTTGTTGAAGATTTTCACCTACCCTCGGAAAAAAAAAAAAACACAATGTAATTTATTTTCACATCCAGAGTTGAGTGATTTTCTTCGGTCGCTGCATTTACCGTTAGCCAAAAAGTGCAACGAGTGAAGGTTAGTTTTTTAAGCTCTTGTTCACAAGTTTGTTTTGTGCCAATAGTTATTAAATAAAGGGTGCGAGTACCAATTTTCTTATACGTTTGCATGAAAATATTATTATTATTTGATTTGCATTAAGTTTTGAATTTAAATAATACATTATTACAAAGAAAAGTAAACATAAAGTCATAGATATCATCAGGGTTAGGATTTTGTTGACATAAAAAAGTAAAAAAAGGCAAAACAAAATACTTAAAAAGGCAAAAAAAGGCATTTATTATAAAATAAGGAAAGGAATAAATGCACATTTAGTTATAGTACATTGAACTACCAAGAGCTTTTTGAAATTTCTGGTGATAATCTTCTCCGGTTCTTTCTTAGAAGCGCTTTTAGACAACTAAATGACCTTTCTACTTCAGCTGAAATGAGTGGAGCCCATTTAAAGCTTTCAACATTATTAACATCAATATTTTGTTTAACCCTAGAAAGATAATCTACGTCTGCCAGACGTATAGCGCGCAAAAAAATGTAATATCCTTTGGCAATGGAGTTTAAGTTTCTTGTTTTTATTGTTTAAATTAATTTTTATTTTTACTGAACCATAACTTCATTTCTCTTAATATGAATTTCATTAATAAATAAAACATTAATATTTTATAAAAAGCTCATGGGTTTCCATTAATACATTAAAAAAGTGCCATACGTCTCTGAGACGTATGATTATCTTTTACGTCATAAAAAATATGATTATCTTTCTAGGGTTAAGTTTGGAATCCAAGTCGCCGTTCATTACAGAATTTATCTGCTCAATAGTTTTCAGTCGGGCCTTTTGCTTTTTTCAAGTTTTGCTGAATGTTCTTTAAAACCGGCAACACTTCGCCAATTGATGTTCCTTGATCAGAATAATGCTAGTTAGAGAGTACAGACTCTCAAAAATACCTGGTTTTTGTAAGTCTTCGAAAATTTGTGTTTTTTGGTCGACTAAAAACCTAAAATTGACTTTGATGTACGCCAGCTGCTCTTGTACTGCTTCATCTTCAATCAATTCCTTTGCAAACACAACACAGCTTGCATCGTCTTCAAGAACGCTGACGATTTTTTTAATCCGAGCAACATAATCCGCATATGTATTGCATACAAACAAGAAATATGTAATAGAGTTATACACAGTAACGTCTGCGGTTACATACAAGTGCAAACCGTCTGTACATATTTCCATGTTGACTCTCCCCACGGACTAGACGTTTTAAATTTTAACGCGTCTAGCAATTTAGGTATGCGTATTACGTAGTGTGAGTAAGAAACATGTTTGCACAGATTTACATGCATGCAAACGCGCATTTTCTACATTTTTTTTAGCGAACAAACTTTGAGAAAAAAGCAAAATAGGCAAAAAAGGCAGAAAAAGGCAACAACGACAAAAAAAGGCAAAAAGGCAATAATGATATAAAAAGGCAAAATAAAATACATATATTTGGAATCAGGAGGACATGAAACGTGTTTGTGTAAAGTCGATACTATCTTCCGATTAAGCAAAAAAAAGAGGCAAAGTTAGCAAAATCCTATCCCTAGATATCATATATGATATTTCATGCAACAACGAAGCTCGAAATTCACTTCTCATATATGATATGTACATATGTCCACTGCTGTGCAAAATAATAAGCTAAGGCCTGTCAGAAAAATGAATTCCAAATATTAAAACCAAAGAGACGAGTAAATGTTTACTATTTAATTGGCTTTTGTTTTTAATCTATTTTACCATGAAACTCAAAACATAAATATAGAATTCAAATAATACAATAAAAATAAAAAGTCAAATCACTCCATCGATTTTAGCTGTGCAAAAAAATAAGCACATTTAACAAAACACCTTGTGAACTAGAGGACGAAGTTGATCGTTTCGTGGAAACAAACCAAAGAGCGGCGTGGAAAAACACTCCTTCTAGAAGCTATAAGATCAACCGCACCGAAAAGTATCCCAGAGAAATCATTGAACTGGTGAGGGAGAAACGAAAAGTACGAAAGAAATGGCAAATAGCTCGTGCACCGCAGCATAAAACAGTCCTTAACCCACTATGCAATCGCCTTAGAGATAGTATTCGCGAATTTAAAAGCAAAAAGATAGCGACCTACCTTGAAAATCTCTCCGGTGAAAGAGAATCAAATTATTCGCTTTGGAAAGCGCTAAAAGGCATCCGGAAACCTCAAATGCAAGCGCCACCAATTCGGAAAAACGATGGAAACTGGGCCAAGAGCAACAAGGAAAATGCAGAACTTTTTGCTTTGCACTTAGAAGAAACGTTTAAGCCGTTCGCTGGCCCTTCGTTAACGCCCGACACCCCAGTCACGACATCTGACAACTTTAAAGTAAAAAAAGTTGCATTGATTGAACTGAGGGAAGTGATTTAAAATTTAAAGACGACAAAAGCTCCGGGTTGCGACTTGATAATGGCGCAGGTAGTCAAGGAATTGCCGAATAAAGCTATTATCAAACTGCTCTATTTGATCAACGCTTCGCTCAGATTGCTCTATGTTCCGAGACAATGGAAAGTCACCGAGATTATAATGGTCCCGAAACCAGGCCAAGGAGATTGCAGCCGTAGTCCCGCAAGGAAGTGCCCTTGGCCCACTTCTATATGTTCTCTACACGCGTGACAACCCGCAAGAAAGAAACTGTGTCGTCGCCACGTTTGCGGACGATACGGCGATATTGACAACGGGCGATACCATTGAAGCAGCAACGATACCATTGAAGCAGCTTCAGCATGCTATTAATAAAGTCTACGCTTGGACGAATTTTTTGCGTATTGTGCTGAACGAAAGCAAATCTACTCACGTCAAATTTACTTTACATTTAACAAAAAATAACAATATTTACATAAACAATAAAAATATAAAAGTAAATAAATTAATATTAACCCATATCGATGATTTTATTAATACTTAGTAGCGCTGCCATCATTATTTGAACAGCTTGGCATCTACGGGGCATTGAATCCACCAGGTTTTGGCACATTGAATTTGGTATCTCATATCAAATTTTTTGAACATTGCCAAAGTTCCAATTTGTTTCTTAGCTTGGAAGTTTTACTGAGCCCTCTTTTAACATGTCCCCAAAGATTTTCTATGGAATTAAGGTGCTGGTCATTCAACAACTCGAACATACCTATCCGCAAACCACATCCTTGTTACTTTGGCAGTATATTTAGGATCATTGTCCTGTTGAAGCTGCCAAACCAACGGCATGTTATCATCTGCAAATGGAAACATTACTGTTTCCAAGATCTCTACATACTTTTCTTTTGTTAGAATATCTTGGATCCAGTGAATTGGTCCAACACCATAGTAGGAGAAACATCCCCAGACCATAATGTTTCCGTCACCATATTCCTTTCCAGGCTGTCTTCTTGCATACTTATTTTTGGTATCGAGTCCAAATAAATTAATTTTCGTCTCGTCAGACCAAAGTACGTTTCGCCATTTCTCAGCTAGTCTATTGGAATTAGTTATTGCAAACTGGATTCGGTCTTTAATATTCTTTTTTGATAGAAGAGGGCACTTTCTTGGATGGTAAGCTCTTAGGTTGTACTCTATTTACCTTCTCCTAATTAACGAGGCATCGATGTTGAGATTTAAGTCGGTTTTGATCTGATTCGATGTTATAAATGGATCTTTTTTAGCACACCTAACTATACGAAGGTCTGTTGTAAGGGATGTTTTGCGCTTGCGACCCCGAGTTTCTTCAGAATATTGATATTTTAATGCATTCCTTACTATTCCTAAAGAGCACGAAACAATTTTGGCAATATCTCTTAGTGATTTTCCTTCATTTCTTAACTTGTTTATTATGTCCCGCAGTTCTGCCGAGCAATGCTTATTTCGATCCATTTCTCTATAAAATCAATTAACAAATCCTATTGTCAAATTAACCTTTTTATATGTTTTTTATACCTACAATGGAAAAACGCAAGAAAAGAATAAATTGTACAAAAAAAAAAATAGCCCGAACTCTCTTCTGTGCCTATTATTTTGCCCACCAGAAAAAGTTACTTCTTTGTACACACTCGTCCAGGCTACTCAACTCAACAACATTGAGCGGCTATTGTTTCGTGTTTTAACCGTTACTTGAGCTCAAAGAAAAATAAGGCGAAATTGGTTTGTTTCGCTATCACTTAATATGTAACAATTAAAAAAATGTTTACAGGAGCATGTGTGCTTATTATTTTGCACAGCAGTATGATATTCCATGCAGTAAAGATAATTCATTACGTGTAATTTTTTAGTTTCAGAAGAATTATATATCTGATGGAGAAATTTTTAAATTGATATGCATTTGGGATGAGAGTAAGGATGAATGTGAAGGTGGGACTGATTTGGATAATGCTGATTTTGATTAAATTTAGCTTAAATAAGAAATGAGGAGTCAGAACACTTAAATTTTCTTGAAGATATCGAAGTCTAGGAAGATAATCAAATCGATAATGAGCTCTTTGACATTGAGTCTTTGTCCACTATAAATCCAGAAAATGTAAATGTCGTGGTTGACGACCGTCACCAGCTTGAGAACTTAAGACCACTGAGGCCCAATATTCAAAAAAATGATTTGAAAAATTGGATTTTATGGCGAACATTTTGAATTCAAGGGAAATTCGAATTTACCTAAGAATATCATGGAACTAAACACACCCTACGCTTTCTTCAATTTTCTTTTTGATACCGACATTATTGAATCAATCGTTGCTGAATCTAATTTGTTTGCTTGCCAATGTGATACAGGTAGTAAGGGTCTTTGTTTACCTGGGCTCTGCTATTAAGTTTGACAATGATACCAGGGCAGAAATCAAGCGAAGAATAACTCTTGTTGTTGTTTGGGCTGCTAAGGCATTTCAACAGTGAAGCCCTATCTCGAACAATTAAGAAGACTCTGATCATCCTAGTTCTATTTTACGGCGCTGAAACATGGACTTTATTGAAAGCGGATGAAGATATCATTGGTCACTCCGAGAGAAAAGTTATTCGTAAGATTCCGGTCCTGTTTGCGTTGAAGGGTTTTAGAGGAGGAGATTCAATAACGTACTATACGAGCTGTACAGCGACATCGACCTAGTCAAAAAATTTGACGTTTTTGATTGCTAGGGCATGTACTGCGAATGGACACCAACGCTCCGGCCCGCAGAGTTTTCGAATCTAACCCAGAGGGACAACGCAATAGAGGACCTCCTTGCCGTAGGTGGGGCGCAAAAGTTCAAGGGGACTTCGACCAACTTGGAGCGCGCAACTGGAGGCAATTAACTAAAGAGCGAGATAAATGGAGAGGAGGAGAAGAGGATGGGGACAGGAGGTTGAGGCCCACGCTTACCTCAAACTATAGCTCCTAACTAAGTAATGTGATCCAGGCAAGCAATTCACTGTAACGGCAGAGAAAACCATGTCCCTAGCTGCTTTCAAGATATCGGTGCCGGAAACAATTTGTCGTTTGGGTGGTGAAGATTCAAAGCGTGGAAGTTCAGCACCTGTTTCAATAATGGTTTTAACCATTTATCTTTTCAACCATATGCCTTAAGGTGTAAGCTGCCTGGGTGTGGAAAATTAACATTTGCCAAATGTGCAGAATGCGAAACAGCGTTTTGCTTCAACAAAGAGAGAGATTGTTTTCAAGATTTTCACATCAAATGATTTCTCTCCTCTTGAAAGTTGAAATTTTACGAATATAAGCATACAAATAACTTAATTTTGAATTTTTAAGTTTTGTTGTTTTAGTTATGTATTTTGTTTTACATTTGTTACAAGCGTTAACATTTTATATTATTAATAGTAGTTAGAAAAAAGTGAAATAAAACCAATTTTGAGATGTCGAAAAAGTATGTCTTATCTGCATTATACATATATCATACATGATATGTATACAAATTGCTCAATATCTCGAAATCGGCTCAGTATTTTTAAAAATCATTATCATTTTCGTAATCAGGTCGATTAAATACATAAAAGAATATTTTTTTCCTTAAGAAAAAAAAAATCATGCAGTAAAGGGTTAAATTATTTGTGGGGAGAAATAACGTCATAAGAAAATGTTAGGTGTCCAGATCATTGATATAGCCATTTATGTAGAAAGCGTTCAAATTTGCCATCATAGAGAATAAAAACCTTTAACCTGTAAGGGAGTTTAGCTTTGCAAAATACTTGTGGTTATTCAAATTGTGGGTTCAATGTAGAACTAGTAGCATCGTAAGAAAATCGTACTAAGTTGGTGGAGAAGCACTTACTCGCTTAAAATCATTAACGCCTGAATCCTCCGAATTACCGAGAAATTTCTAAATCTCTAAGCCAGATATAGCTATTAAGAAACTGCATCCAAATTAAGCAGGTGGTTTCGAAGAAATATATCCAGAGATCATAAAAAAATGTGGTAAAATATTAAAGTATAGATATGTTAATTCCATGATAGCATAATGCGAACTGGAATTTTGGCAAAGGAATTTAAGAAGTTATTGCTATCCTTAAAGCGGAAAATGAGTCTGAGAGAGCTGATAGCTACCGTCCAAAAGCACTATTAAGTATTGGCCATAAACTTCATAAACTGAAGAGTACCAGTACGTAGATCAGGTTCGTTTTTAACCGGGTGGACCCCTCATCCACCAGAAATGGGAACCAAAACAATGGGTTCCTGTATATGCAGGATGTGTCAATACGCTGACGATATAGCTTTGGCAACACAGACCACAGATATACATATGTACAAGATGCAACAGAAATTCTACAAGAAGATATAGAGAGAATATGGTTTACTGGTTCCAAACTGAGATGCTATGTGTCAGAAAAATGTTGGGGGTGATGTCTTAGTGTAGTTTTCTGCACCTTTTAGCCGGTCGCCATAATCTAGCAAAACAAAAGTCTGGATGGTTGTAAAAAGGATTATGAATAAGACTTCAGAGTCCACCGACTGCTCACGAACGTTCGACGAACATCCGAGAGCATTGTTTTCACAAAAAATCTTCTCAAAAACAAAATAAAATTGCCTGTCGGATACGACATAAAACTGTAGGTCCCTTCCCTTCGTGTGAAAAATATAACGCGATTGGTTGCGAGAAGTGAGGCTTAGGCACTTCATGTGCTATTGCTCCAAATATGTTTGTATGTTAAAAATATCAGAAAATAAGTTTTTGATGCGCCCTTTATAAATAGAATCAAAATTACTTACTTACTTAGGTATGTACTTAGGTGGCGCTCCAGTTCGCGATGAACCGGGGCCTCAACCAACAAGCCTCTTCATTCAGGTCTTTAGTTAATTGCCTCCAGTTGCGCACTCCAAATTGGTGAAGTTCCCAATTTGGTCCTCCCTCCAGGTTAGATTCGAAAAATCTGCGGGCCGGACTATTAGTATCCACTCATTCTACATGTCCTATCCATCTCAAATGTCCAATACGCATTTTTTTGACCAGGCAGAGCCGAGGTAGACAAAGTCCCTTACTACCTCGAAGTTGTAGCAACCCACTCGTTCTGTTCAAATCGTCGATGTTAATTGTCCGTCATTATTGACAGCATATATACATGTATACTTGATTTTGTTCTCGTTTCTCGCTAAACCCATTTTGGCTGCTTTAGCTTCAATGTTTGCAAACGCACCGACGACAGCCCGCTGAGCTCTTTCAATAATATCAATATCGTCGGCATGCAAGACGGCGATAGAGAATGTTCGCTGCTCCATTAAGGTCTGTAATGACCTCACCTAGAACTTCGATATCAAAAAGGTTTTAAACAAGGTGATGCTCTGTCATGTGACTTTCTTAATATCATACATAAAAGGATTGAGCGAAACTCCCTGTACAAAATCAAAATAAGATGTACATTATTTTCTTTTTTACTGTCTCTTCTGTAAGTGTGAATAGTTTTGTCTCACTAAGTTATGCGAGTCGATTTGAAGGGACAGGAAACTACACAAAGTGATGTACCCTGTATTTTCAAACAATGCGAAATCAGCTATTGCAGGATCTACTTCATCACAAATTCTATTAATTTGTATGGTTTTTAAAAATTGCTAACGGGAAAAATGAGGAAGGTCACATCGCTATTTGTATGAAGAAAAGTTCAAGGCCACTTTCCTCCTGTAGGATTTGCCTGATTAAGAAAAGCTATGTATGTTACCAAATTTATATATAATTATTTTCTTAAAAAGTTGTCGAAAAAATGTCAAAAAACATGTTTTAGACGCCATTTTATAAGGTGGGGAGCTTCATGAACAACAACACATTGCTCACTCAGTTACCATCTCAGTAAGATAAGCCAAAACGCTTCGGATCCATGCTGATTTTTCTTCGAGGACCAGGAAACCACAGAACGTATTTCAAATGAAACCCAGCCTTCGCTGCAGTAGATCCAAGAAGGTCCCCAAGAATCCCCAAGAAGATTCACCTCCCCAAGAATCTTACACAGCCTGGATCTCTCGCAAGGGCGAGTCTTAGTTACAGGCTCCAGCGGAAAATGTAAAAGATCTCCTTAGGTCGCTATGGAACTCAAATCACACCGCAGTGATAGTTCTTCCCAACAACAATAACAGCAATACAGCAATACCGGCCTACCAGTTCAGTTGCTTCGCACAACGTTTTGTCGTATGACTACATGCGGGCGGGTCAGCTACATAGCTACACTGCACAAGTGCGTGACTGCCTATGCAGAGCATAGCTAATATTTATTTCCTTGAACGTGCTCTGGTGATTGAACACTTCAAAGCTGCTTGCGTCAGTAGAATGCAGCCTCTCCTATGTTGATAGCGCACACTTCGTTCGATGTTGTTGACAACGTTGATTGCATATCAACTGCAACAAATGCTATTAATAAATTAATCCAATGAGTGCAGATAAACAAACTCACACGATGCGAGCCTTCGAGCTACAGTATAGTAGACCCTGATCTTCAGTTGCTCATCACATAGCGGCGAGTCAAGTTCAAAGCTAAACTAGCAGAGAATGGATTTCAAAGGGAAAAATGTAGTCTACGTTGGCGGCTTTGGTGGAATCGGTTTTGCCACTTGCAAGCTACTTGTTAAGAAAAGTGTTGCGGTAAATTTATAGTTATCCGATAAGATACGCGGATACTAATCTACTTTCTTTGATTCGGTACAGAACTTGACAATTCTTGATGTCAAGGAGAATGCTGCCTTTATGAAGGAACTCACCACAATGAATCCCGCCACGAATGTGATGTTCATGCAGTTGGACTTATGTAACAAGGATCAGATTGAAAAGGTTGTTAAGGATGTGATTGCCAATATGAAGGTTGTCGATGTTCTGGTTAATGGGAGTGGTATGATTAACGATAAGAAACCAGAGATGACCATGGGTGTCAATTTGGTAAGGAGATTACTTCTTACATCCAACTCATAACTTGATGGATCGTTGAACTAATTTCAGCTTGGATTGATTCACACAACAATGCATATGATGCCACACATGGACAAGGCTAATGGTGGACGCGGTGGACTCATTGTTAATATTGCATCCGTTCTGGGATTAGAACCCGGTCCAATGCTTGCTATCTACACCGCTTCAAAGCACGGTGTTATGGGATTCAGTCGGTCTATCTCGGTAAGTGTGCTTCAATTTCAGTGCCTTTAGAAAGTCTATTAAGAGATTCTTATCCTCACTAGGATGAGTACTACTACAAAAGAACAGGCGTTGCTATTATGACTATCTGCCCAGGAATCACAGTCACTGGCTTGTGGGATACATTCAAGGGCAATGATACTTTCCCCTACTCAGATGTGCTGACCGACAGATTCTGTGCTGCTAAAAGTCAAAATGCTGATGATTGTGCTGTGAACTTTGTCAAGGCCATGGAAACAGGAAAGAATGCGTCAATTTGGATCTTGGATCTTGGCAATTTGGAGCAAGTGCAACCACATAAGTACTGGGACTTGACATTTTAAAATCGAGTTTTCTTAGTGGAGAAAGAGGATTTTGTAATGACATCCTTGAGATTTTTTTTTTGGGAAGTGATGGGTGTTTTATAAAAAGAAAAAGATAGAAGTAAGATAAAGAAAATAAATGAGATTATAGGTATTTTTAAGATGAATGCTTTTATTAGCTCCAATGAGTGCGGATTAGAGATCATGATCAAGAAAAAACTAATTTACTTCTGAGTTTTGCAAAAGATATTTTGGATTAGAACTCAGCTTTTGGATGGTGGATCACGATACAACATTTGAAAGATAAATTCCAAGCAATGCAAATGCAGAAACCCCGTTCGATTTTGTGTAGTATTAGTAGTAGTAGTTTTCGCGTGTTGCGTGTGGAAACAGTTTTACATATACAATTCTATTGTATTATACGAGTATGTATAGTTAGATTTTGATCCTCTTGAAGGGACCCTTTCATTTTCAGTGACAAAAGGCATCCTAAATATTGACGCAACATATAAGCCATCATTACGCCAAGTTAAATCCGTGTAGCAGTTTCCGCGTTATCCGTGTACAGACGGACAGAAACATTCGACCCTCTAAATAAAAAAATATATGAATACTTGGCGCAACAGCTTTTTAAGTGTCTGGGCCTAGCTTCTCGCAACCACTCGTGTTGTGTGCGTTATATATTTCACACGAATGGAAGGAAACTGCAATTTAGTGCGTATACGAAGGTAAATTTGTTTTGAGAAGCTTCCTCTGATGTTTGCCAGCCGTTCGCGAGAGGTGGGACCGTGGAAAAACTTATATTGTGTTCTGGGACCCGAACTTGAAACGTCACGCACAGTGGTCCGACACACTAACCACTCGCGCCACGGCGCCCACCATTCAACACTCTACAGCTTTATTATATTTATAGAATAGATATAGATTGTTTTAACTAAGTGGTAGATTAGGTTAGGTAAGGTTAGGTTGGCTGTCCACACGAGAGTGCAAACACGCTTAGACCAGTGAAGGCCCTTTGTGATACCATGGATCAAACCATTAGGCCGCTTAGGGACTAAAAAAATCAACCGGAGCTATAGACAAAGCGATGGATGCTCATGACGTCCAAGGACGCTAGATCACAGAGGTCGTCAAGGAAGGGGGACCGTAGATGGAGCATTCTTTAATACGAAAGGGCTGGACATGTGCATAGGAGGTGACGGGTGGTTTCCTCCTCCTTCTTGTCCCTACAGCTTCTGCAGAAATCGTTGGAGAAGAGACCAAGTCTCTTGGCGTATTGGGCTATACGACAGAGTCCAGCGAGAACACCGTCAACGCAACTGATTTGTGTACGCTTTAACTTGATCAGATCGGCACTAGGTTTTTGATCCGGCTTAGGCCAGATCTGTCTCGAAATGTGACACGTTTCCCCATCTGAGGTTGGTCTTGTAATAGCGTTCAGCTTTAGTAGATACTTACATGTAGCGAGGGGCATACCCAGGGCTTGCCTTTCAGGCAAAATCCTTAGAGTGGTACCCTGTCTGGCGAGGTCGTCAGCCCTGCAATTACCTGGAATGTCCCTGTGGCCCTGCAACCAGCATAGGTGAATGTTGAACTGCTCTGTCATCTCCATAAGAGATAGACGACAGTTTAAGGCGGCCTTTGAAGTGAAGGAGAACGATTCCATGGACTTGATTGCCGCTTGATTGTCAGTGAAAATGCTAATATCCCTGACAGATAATACATTACATTTCAGCCAGGACAGGGCTTCCTTAATCGCCATGATTTCCGCCTGGAAAACGCTACAATGATCAGGGAGGCGGAAAGAGATGCTCAGACTGAGTTGTTCGGAGAAAATACCACAACCCACCCCACCCTCCGTCTTAGATGAATCTGTAAAGAAGTGAACCGAAATACCATCGACAGGGGGGAAGTGTCCCATACATCCCGGTTAGGGATGCTCGTATGGAAGTTACGTTCAAATTTCAGTTTCGGTGGGGTGTAGTCGGTGTTTTCGTGTTTGAAGTTGAGAAGATCAAGGATCGAGGAGTGGCCCAAGCGATAGCTAGGCATGCAGATCTTTGCACCTTAGCTAGTTGAGTGAGGTGGACAGCTCTGTCAAGAGCAGACCACCATACGATCACGCCATATAGTAGTATGGGCCTGATAACGGACACGTATAGCCAATGAGTGATTTTAGGTTTAATACCCCAGCTCCTACCTATAGCCTTTTTACAGGAATAGAGAGCTACATTAGCTTTCTTGACGCGCTCTAGTAGATTGGCCTTCCAGTTTAATTTCCTACCCAAAACAAGACCCAGATATTTTGCGTTTTCAGAGAAGGTGAGACTGGTGCCATTTATCATAGGAGGGGAACTTTATATTTCCTCGTGAAGAGAACGAGTTCCGTTTTATGGGGGTTAACCCCCAGTCCACATTTGGAGGCCCATTTGGTGAGCGCAGCGAGCAGTTCTTCTGGCCGATGCTCCGCCCAGCTGTGTGTTAATAATCCTGCATGTAAGCAATTGATTGATCAACACTCCGAGCGAAGTATCCACTTTCAGATTTACAAGTGCGTCGGAAATCGCCTTTGGTTTGACATTGTTAAAAACTCCCTCAATGTCAAGGAAAGCCACCATGGTGTATTCTTTGATGCTCAATGATTTTTCGATTGTGCGCACAAGCGAATGTAGGGCTGTCTCAACCGATTTGCCTTTGCAGTACGCATGTTGGGACGGCGAAAGCAGAGCTGGGCTAATACTTTGCCGAAGATGGATATCAATTAAACTTTCTAAGGTTTTAAGCAGAAAGGAAAATAAACTGATAGGTCGGAGATCCTTTGGTTCCACGTGCGAGCTCTTTCCTGCCTTAGGTATGAATATGACTTCAACCTCGGTCCAAAGTTTGGGAATATAGACCAGATTTAGACAGCCCGACAAGATGACTTTGAGCCATGGAAGCACAATGTCCTCGCATTGCTGAATTTCAGCTGGAATAACACCGTCAGGTCCTGGGGACTTGAAGAGTTTGAAGCTGCGCATGGTCCATCGGATCTTTTCTGTAGTTATCAAGACTAAAGAGTTGCTTCAATGTTGAGGGGGGGATTTCCCACTTGCGATACAGCAACAGGGGATGCAAAAGGAAGCTGGGTATAGAAGGGCTTTTAGAGAGGATTTTCCGCAACCTGGAAGCTTCCGAGGACTCTTCAATGCTTTCGCAGAAGAGTCTCTAGGAACGTCGTTGCTCCTTCCTCAGTGAGATTTCGTATATTCTGAGAGACAGTTTATAGGAGTCTCAATCGGCCATCTCATGGGAGCTTTTACCTCGAGGTTTGCGGAGTGGGCAGGCCTCGGACATGGCACCATTTAGTGCCGATGTTTGGGTGTTGACTAGATTGTCGAGGTTTTCAGTGCAAGAAGGTTCAGTAGGCAGGTGGAAGGGAATAAGTGTTAATAAACGTTTCCTATAAAGGGACCAGTTGGTTTTCCTATAATTTCTAAAAACCTTCTGATCAGGCAGATAGTCATCAAGACTAAATTGGAGGCAACGGGAGTCTGAAAAAGAGTGCGATCCAAGAAATTCTCCAGTCCTCAAACGAGTTAAATACGTGATTAGAGACAAGAGTGATGTCCAGGACTTCTTGTCGGTTACGAGTAATGAAGGTCGGTTTGGACCCCCTGTTACAGATTAGGAGATTAGTACTAAGGATAAAGTCAAAAAGTTGTTCACCTTTCATTTATGTCGGACACGTTTGAGTGCCCAGCTTAAAGAAGGCTTATGCTTCTGGGTTCTATCCTGCTCAGGAATTTCCTGGATGCGGCGAATTAGCTTATAAGCTAGCCGGCGATCTTGGGGGGAGCGACATGCGGCAAACTCGAAGCCGAGCCGTCCGTCGCCCCTGAAAGGGATTTGAAAAGGGGATGTGGATCCTTCGAAGTGAAGAGCACAGCGTGCTGTAAGCTCGGGGCCGAACAGTTAGCTGTCCCTGAAGGTGCAGAGATATTAAGGGGTTTGCCCCCTCGCGCTTCATGATCTAGCTTTACGATGGGACCAGGTGTTGAAACCACTGTCCTATCCGCCAGTGTACCAGACGCACGTCCAGCAATCCTGGGGGCCTCAAGGCCAATGCGCTAGACGGGATTGTCACAGCAGAGCCTGCGGGTATGCTTCCCAGGAGGCTGGAAGACGGTTTTTTACGAGGACCGTCCTCTTTTTTTACTTTTTTTATATTTTTTATATTTTTTTGGTTTTTATTTTTGTACATAATATTGGACCCACGAGTGGCGGAGAATGGGAGGTCGACCTGCACAGAGATCCGCATTATGCAGGCAAGGCAGGCTAATCCGGAGGTCGCCAGGTATCCGGATACTCCGTTAGCGACTGGACTATTATTTAAAGTGGGCCTCCAGCCAGGCTGATCCTCGGCACGGGTCGTATTACACCTTGATCCGGCCCACCGAAGAGGAGAGAGGAAAGGATAAGATATGAAGGGGAGAGATTAGGACGACTACAACGTGGCTTCGTGTCTCATCTGGGGAACTACCCGAGAATCTTTTACCATTACTAGGCCCCTACACCACGGCGAGGTGTGTAGTTATTTCGGAGAACTAAGTGGTAAAAAAGAAGCAAATTATTATTGTGAATGTATCAAATTAGGGACGAAGAACAAATTGAATCTATTCGTCACCTGTTATGTAATTGTCCTCCCGCTTACATCAAAAGAATGAGGACTCTTGGTAGTTACTTCATCTTGGAGGTGGAGGACTTATGTAGCAATGTAGAGCTGACGGACCCCCTGAGATTCATATCACTATCTGGGTGGTTCTAACAGCGGAATATCTTTACCGCGTTTCCAGGGTTAAATAATTTGGGTACAATGGGCCCGAACTGTTGGTTTAGGTGAGCAGTGGCTCTTTTTGTCACAAGGCACCCATCTACCTAACCTAACCTATCTACTTATTTTAAACTCTACTTGTGAAATGCTTTCTTACATTTCAAAAATGTATAGTTCGACTTAGGCCTTTAACCTCAAAATAGTCTTTTCTCTCCTTTCACTTTGAAAAACGTGTGAAAACGAGGTTTAGGTAACACACTATCGAGTACAGAAGAACAAGTTTAACAGACCAAGATGCGCACGCAAACATCCTCTAATGGAGATAACGCAAACATCTTCTAATGGAGGTAATCAATTATGTTTGCCAGAAACGTATATGTATGTATATAGATACAAGGAAAATCGTCTTTGTTTTTATAGTATTTAAGATATGTTGTAACATAATTTTGATTATTATTGTTCCATCTTAAAACACTGTGTGTTAACTTAAATAATTTAGAGCTATACCAATTGTCTTTGCAAATGTCATATTTTTATTCTGAATAAAAACTCTCTCTTGTCAATCATCAAACCTGCAAGTCGTGTTCTTTATTTCTCTGGTGTATTTCTATCCAAGGAATCTGAAGTAATCTAATTACCTTTTACAACAAGATATGGCAAAGATGGACTCTTAAGAACTGCCCCCGACTGAAAATCAATATTTTACATAATAATACCAGTTGAACCCATCGTGATCTATTTTTCGTAAAATGGTTTCTTTGACGTGAAGGTCTTTCACTGATCTTCGAACTTCTTGTTCGATTAAGCTTTATCACTCCTGCTGTCATCCGAAGCATCGTCATTTAAGCTGCCTTTCGTATACCCGCATACGTTTTGTACATTGTCCAACATTATAACCATATGTGAGTACTTGACGCACAGCTGCGGTGTAGAGCTTTTAGCTTGGGGGGCATTTTTCGACCACAGAAGATAGAATAGTTTTTCCACTACTTCATTCACCCCACGTTTACGCAATGGTTAATGCCGTCATCGCAGGTTGTTTCGCTATTGATCATAGATCCCAGATATTTCAACTCTTGGCATTTGGGAAGCATTGTTCCATTCAAATAATTGTCTGAAATAGGTTTGAGTGAATCAGCGAACGAGCAGCACAAGTACTCGGTTTTTTTGACTAATGCGATACCCATTTCTTTCCAATACGTCTATCCATACGTCAAGTGCTCGTTGCAGGGACGAAGGATCCTCACTTATGATGGATCCATCGTCAGCAAAGAATAACTGGTATACTTTAGGGTCCATCACTTTACCTTCAAGTAGACAATCAAGAACTACAATTAAGAACAAATGACCTAAGACGCTCCCCTGGTGCACAGGAATTGTGATCGGAACTCTTCAGTTACCCAAGTCTTTGCTCCTTCGCACATGTCTACAATCATCTGTACATAGGTTTCTGGAACCCCTTAATGTCGTAGCGCCACTCATATCAGATATTGTGGTTGTCTGTCGAATGCTTTTTCAAAGTCAACCAATACAATATACAAATCATTTTTAAGGAATGACGGCGTTTTTCCATTACAATCCTTATACTTTGGATTTTATCTGTGGTTGACTTACTCGCAATAAACCCGGACCCCTCAAAAAGCCGTTTGAGAGTTATCAAACGATCGCTGGACTTCGAAATGGTCAAGACGCTGCCGAATAGCTTATGATAGGTGATGTATGTAGAATTTTTTTAGTTTATGATAAGAAGCATACTTCTACCATATACTACATTAACGGAACTCAGTTCCCTTATGGGGATGAAAAGCCACATAACCTTTACATTTATTACGCAATATGAAATATTCTTTGCTGTTTGCTTTTTGTAAAATTTTTTAATAGTGAAATGCATCTCATAGTAGCATATAAATACTTCGACCTTTGTACAGAAAGTAAGACAAACCGAATTGCCATTATGATAACGCACGCCCTCATAGTCAAGTGTGCGCGAAGAAATGCTTTATCAACATATCTCTAAAGATGGTTGCTAAGTTATACTACTTTGCAATAATACTTGTAATAAGTAAAATCCTCAAAGAAACATCGTTGAATTGATTCACCCATTTATCAACTTCCTACTCTGCTGAAAACAGCAGTAGATTCCAAAAATAAAAAAAAATAAATAATAAAATATATTTCCCATTTGTGAGAAGTCATCTAATAATTCAGCAAATAAAAATGCAAATAGCAGTGCCTTATTTAATTGACGAGCCTAGAATGTAATAAAATTATCATTAGCTGATGTGTAAACAACTACCCACTACCATACTTCACACTTTGTTTATGTTTCGCTACAAATAGTTGCATAACTAGTAGAAATTACTACAAAAACAATTCATTTAAGCAGCAAGAGGAGCGCTCGACTGTTATAAGGCGGCACAACTATTTATAGACCGGCAAGTTTGCAATTGAATTTATAGCGTCGTACTCGTATCTAATATTCCTAATTATATAGCGCAACAAACAAGCTCTACTATTAGTGTATATTCTTCTACTTCTTGATGCTATTTGAACTACCTCATGAACTTTTCTTCTAATGGGGTTGCACTCGGCTTTTTATTTGTGTCTATTTGCACATTTTCACTGCTAATACAATTTATTATTGGACTAATTGTATAGATAAGCGTATAGTAGTCGGTTGGACTATAAGGAAATTAACAAAGCAGCATTTCCTAAATATTTAAATAGTGTACTATTCCGACATATGTTGTCCAGTCAATAGATAGTTGTATCTTGCATAAAATTGGGTAGGTCTGGTAGGGATACGGATTTTTTCAAATTTATGGTATGCGCCCCAAATGGATTATTAATACCCTTATACTGGTTTTCAGGGTACGGTGGAAGGGAAAACGGGGGAGAGGAATAGAGGGGATGCCGGTTGTGCCGGCTTTAAATGTTTGAAGGTTGTTATGATGAGGAAATGCAGAGCCTGGCAGATCTTTCCACAAACGTGTTGTTCGGCTTATAAACGTGTTCCTATATTTGACAGTACGTCCGAAGTTGGGCTTGAGGGTGAACTGATGTGCATTCGAAGCATGACGCGTATTGGGGGTGACATTTTGAAGGGGAGGAATGCGACTGGCTATTTCTCTGGAACATTTTTCATAATAAAGGCAATAGGGAAAGATACGAGATATTTCTACGATGTTGAAGTGGAACTACGGATTTCGCAGTGTCTCTATCACCTACAAATTTTAACGTGCGACTCGAGAATGTGCAGAACGGTCGAATCGCAGAAAAAAAAACAAAAGTTTTTTCACGGTCCCACCTCTTGCGAGCGTCTGACAAACATCCGAGAGTATTGTTGTCACGATAAAGAGCGAGTAACCCTATCCAAATCGGTGCGGCTTCTGGACTGGCCCAGAGATGATATGGTCAAAAAATACTGCTTTGAAAGGAAATTTGACTCAAAGCTGAGCAACAAAAGAGATTGGAGCAGCGAATCCGATAAATACCAACTCAAACAACACACAATTAAATGGTACACAGACGGATCGAAAACATCTACTGGCACTGGGGCAGGAGTGTACAGGCCCAGGACTAGATACTCAGAATCACTGGGAACATTCCCCAGCATATTTCACGCAGAAGTTCACGCGATCGAAAGATGCGCGCAATTCAACTTAGACAGGAAATATCGCGGGCAGGACATCGCGATACTATCAGACAGCCAAGCCGCTATTAAAGCACTGACCTCGCATGAGATCAGATCCAAACTGGTATGGGAGTGTCTCACCAGGATCAACAAACTGGGAGAAACAAACAAAGAAACACGCCATTCCTTGGACCAGAACCCTTCTGTGGGATAGGACCCCACAAAATAAGGGAAGACTTAAGGAAAGAAGAAGAGAACAAATGGGCCAAAAATTGGGACGATATCCCCCAAATAAGACAGGCAAAGGAACTTCTGGGGAAATACAACCAGAAAAGAAGCAGAGCCTGCTTAAGAGTTAGTAAGAATCGGCTTCGCATCTTGGCGGGCATGTTAACAGGTCACTGCAGACTTAAGGAGCACCTTAGGAAACTGGGAATAGAGGGAGACGGACACTGCAGATTCTGCAGGGACTTCGCAGAAACACCAGCGCACCTTCTTATGGAATGCGAAGCACTGATCCACAAAAGAAGGAATCACCTTGGTGCCTACCTCCTATCAGAAACGGATTTGCCTTCGCTGCATCCACTGAAGATACTCCGGTTTGCTGTAGCAGCTGGACTGGAGGAAGTGCTCTAGACCGAGTATATCATCGGCTAGAACCTTAGTAAGGGGGGCACAATAGATCTTTTATAGGTCGCAGTGCACTTGCACCTCTCAACAATATAAATCTAATCTAATCTAATCTAATTGTTGTCACGAAAAAGCTTCTCAAATCGCCGTTCGGATTCGGCATTAAACTGTAGGTCCCTTCTATTTGTGTGAAAAATATAACGCACACAACATGAGTGGTTGCGAGAAGCTAGGCCATGGCACTTTAAAAAGCTGTTGCGCCAAATATTTGTATTTTTGTATTTGTTTTGAGTGCACCAGACCAGATGAGGTCGTTATATTACGGCTTTAAGCACATGAATGCCTTATAGGTGGAAGCCAGATAAGACGGGGTAAAATATTTTTTACGTCTCTTAAGGAATCCTAGACATTTTGCAGCTTTTGTACCGACCTCGAATATGTGATCGTTCCATCGAAGATGGTTGTTAATACACATACCGAGAATGGAAAGTCTTTCGGACTCAGCGACGCAAGTAGCATTCACGGATAATGGTTGGGGGTTTTGGTTTCGCTTGAGTGACAGAAGATAGCATTAAATTCCACTCTGTTGGTTGAACCTTATTTAGTTATGCCCAGCTCGGAATTTAATGTGTTTGAAATACGTTGATATTCCTCTTATACGGTTAAGCGGCAGTGACGTGAGTTAGGGAAAGAATATAAAAAACTGAGGGTGCTGTCATCAGCGAGGGAATCGATTGGATTATAAGTTGAGAATTTGAAGAAGAAGGCAGAGACAAAACGGAGCCCTGGGGAACAACGGCATTTATATGATGAATTACAGACTTGAAGCCATCCAAGACAACTTGTATTGAACGGCCCAAAAAGTAATTTTTAACCCATTGAAGAAGAGACTCAACGATGCCATATCCACGCATTGTCGACAAAGGAGCCTGATGCCAAACTCTGTCAAATGCCTTAGAAATATCAAGCGTGATATAGAGATTAGACAGACTTCTCGGTGAGATATGCCATCAAATTACCAGTGTACTGCTATAAAAACCATACTGTCGGTCATTGAGGAGTTTTCATAAATCAGAAGATTTTATAAGCTGACGATTTGTCATCATTTCCATGAACTCGGAAAGAAGGAACGTATGTGCAGTAATTGGATGGGGAGTAAGATTCACATTTTTTTGGGACGAGCTGGACAAATGCTGTTTTTCATTTTCTCGGAAAAAGCCCAGAACTGAAGAGTAGGACAGACAAAACACGTAGAGGTTTTGCCGGCGTGGAAGAACATCTCTTCAGAACTATGAGGGAGATACCATCTTTTTTTTTTAAATCTTAATGAATACTAATAGCCCGAGTGATACTAGCATGCACGATTCGCAAACCTGAGTAATCGATTCCAGGAATACGCCTACGTACTAAACACACACCCTACACACTTCAACCACTCTTCCCGCGGTACTGCCGTTAGGTATTTCTTCGCGGGGCTGGTTAGCAATTATGCTCTAGTCTCCGAGGCCGCCTCTTGGGCTCTTCTTAGGGCTTCTGCTCTTCCCAGCGCATTCTGCACACATACTATGAATGAGCAGATCTCCATCCACTTGCCCTCTGATCGTGTCAAGTGACTAACAAGATTTTCTGGACTTGGCAGGTTTGCTCTGTCTTCTGCAAAGCGTCTGCAGTAGAACACTGCATGCTCCGCGTCCTCCTCTTCGTTTGGACATATTGGACACAGGGGCGAACTATCGTGTCCAAATCTATGGAGGTATTTCCGGTAGCCACCGTGTCCGGACAGGAACTGTGTGAGGTGGTAGTTACAGTTCCCCCTCGCTCTCTCTGTCCATGATTTTATAGTGGGAATGAGCTTGTGGGTCCACCTGCCTTTGGTAAAGCTGTCCCACCTGGTTTGCCACACCGTTGCTGAGGCTGCCCTTTCCTCCTCCTTAATCCTTTTTGCCTCTTGCCGGTTCGAGGGACGTCTAAGTTATACCCTCTGCATCTCTTCAGCGAGGATGTCGATTGGGACCATCCCACCTAAAACGCAGGCTGCATCGTCGGAGATAGACAATTATTTGTGTAGGAAGTTACATTTGCCGATCACTGTCAGATGCTTTTTCTATGGTTTAGGAAACGCTAATAAGTTGTCTGCTGTCTTTTCTGCTGAGAGACGCTTAGAATGCTCCTGTTGTTTGCAGACGTCCGGAAGCATCCATTTAGTTAGCCTGTGTCGTCAATTCTATTCGTGAGAAACGCAATCATCAATGGAAGTCCTAACCGAGGATGCAGGGAGACTCAACGCAGGTTCGGGTCCTGAGAAATCCTACTCTGAGATTTGCTTAGTTATTTCATTGATCTCGGAGATCTCATTCCCAAGGTCCTAGTGTGACCTGAGATCCTGACAAGAGTCGAAAAATTCCGCCTTGCGACCGAGTTCAACAACTGTTCATAATAATATAGTTCATAGTCATTAAGATTGTTTAAGTTTCCACTTGGAAACACATGCATATTTGCATAATGGTGTAGTCTTCAACGAGAATACTAGCGCCAGACTCTTGATTGCTTTTGGAACCATACGTGAAAATTGGGCTACAATCCATACATGGTTCAGATTCTGATTGAGGTCAGTCCCGAACAATGTAAAAGTCGACTTTAAATATATATAACAGCCAAAGTTGAGTTGTCATTGCGTCAGACGGCATATCTAAGAGACTGGAGTCATAGAGTAAGTGTCGTGCCAAGCCATTAGAACTCCAGTGTGGCTCATACAAAAAACTAGACTTTGGGCTTTGGTGGTTCTGCCTATGCTGTATCAAAAGGAAGTAAGTTCAACAATGCATCTAGAGTAGAGCCACAAGTGCTATGGAAAGTTCCCGTGCAGACAAGACAGGCCGTTCTTTGGAGTATGGGGCAAAAGGCAGTTAGGTATTTATTCGAAAGCCACTTACACCAAACAACTGATGCATATGCGAGGAATAGTGACATCCCAACGGCATAAATCTAGACAACCTTATTCGGTGATAAGCCCCATATCTTACTAAAAGCGACCTTACTCTGCCCGAAAATTGAGAACGACTTGGATGTTTTTGACTTGACATGTCAAACCAAAGAAGTTTTTTTTATCCATAATCGCTTATAATTATTTGGTTTGATTGGAAATACGAATAGTGACGCCCTTTAGCACTGGCTGAATCAGTCCGGTCAAAATCCTTCTTCTCGTAAAGCGAACAACTTCAAATTAAAGAGGGCTAAATGAATACTCATTCCTAGAACATCGTTCATTTATCATGTCTAGCGCCGTTTGCACTTTAGCACAGACACTCGCTAGACATGGCCAGACAGAAAGTACGGCAACATTATCCAAGTAGACATTAGAACGGTCTAATAGTGTTCAGCAGAGAGTCAACCATCATACCCCATAGCAGGGGGGCGGAACGCCGCCTTTCGGACAGTTCCTTTACACCTGCCATAACATATTGGCAACAATCCGTATCCACAACTCTTCAGTTGTGATCATTAGCACTGCTTGATCTCCAACACTATTTCGTCTACCCCGTGTACCAGCCAGCATGATGTCTTTAAGAACCTGTAAACGTATGATAGTGATACATTAGGTCCCTCTTCAAAGTCATATTAGTATACAGCAGCTTTCTAGAATTTGTATTACTTAGATGGCATATTTGGACATTATCCAGCCTAGCTGGTTAAGAAATCTTAGAAATACCAAATGCCAGTTTTTGTTAAAAAAAAATGGTTTGGCCATCCTGTGACATATCAAATTAAGGACAACATTACGATGACTCCACTACCACAATATAAAATTTTGTTTGATAAAGTTTATTGAAGAAGAAAGAGTCAAAACCATTTAAAAAATATGGTGTTCTCCCTTCGTTTAATTCATCAATATGAAAACTCTGAAACAACTGAGAGTGTGTAAAATGATAAGTACGTATATGGAGGCTATACCAGAACTTAAACAAACCTTCGAGCACGACGGCATGCCTTTGTATAAAATAAAAAAATGATTTAATCACGTCTTCTTATGTAGAAAAAGTTAGAAATCAATGTTGAAATGATTGTCCGGAACAACAACCTTGACATTTTTGCTTTACTAAGAAGACGTTTCTCAAAAACATACGGAAAAAAAAAATTAAGAAGCACAAAAGCTCCTATCCACAAAATGCCATATCACGCAAACGGTTGGAAATATAGAAATAGAAATTATTTCTCGTTTTAATGTCAATGGTGCTCTATCAATATAATTTTATTTTTAAATTTTTGTGCTAAGAACTTTTAAAGATGGAGAGAGAGATATTGACACCATCCTATAGGTATCAATGACTATATTCCTAACAGAATGAAGAGCATCAAACTTTAGTCAAACTTGTGGTTTGACCAGAGATGCAATCTGCCAAGTTGAAAGAAATAAGTTTTCGGTCTTATAAAACCTACAAATCTGAGGAAAACCGAACGAAGTTTAAACAAGCAAGAAAAGACTGCAATAACCACATTCGACATGTAAAATTCTTACATGACCAACAATTGAAGCAAAATAATCTATAATGTCCCAAAGGTAGTAAACATGTTTAGTCATTCGTAAAAAATATTAAAAATTCTCGAACACTCTATCGTACTCACTCAGGAGTACTTGAAGGTACTAACATATTCGTACACAAATCCGCTGGTCCAGATGGTATCTCCCTTGCAGGAAGAAGCTATCATCAGCTCACAGGCTCTGCGCAATCAGAGTGGTCAGCGGCTTCCGAACTCTCCGACGACTCAGCCTGCGTTTTAGGTGGGATGGTCCCAATCGACATCCTCGCTGAAGAGATGCAGAGGGTATAACTTAGACGTCCCTCGAACCGGCAAGAGGCAAAAAGGATTAAGGAGGAGGAAAGGGCAGCATCAGCAACGGTGTGGCAAACCAGGTGGGACAGCTTTACCAAAGGCAGGTGGACCCACAAGCTCATTCCCACTATAAAATCATGGACAGAGAGAGCGAGGGGGAACTGTAACTACCACCTCACACAGTTCCTGTCCGGACACGGTGGCTACCGGAAATACCTCCATAGATTTGGACACGATAGTTCGCCCCTGTGTCCAATATGTCCAAACGAAGAGGAGGACGCGGAGCATGCAGTGTTCTACTGCAGACGCTTTGCAGAAGACAGAGCAAACCTGCCAAGTCCAGAAAATCTTGTTACTCACATGACACGATCAGAGGGCGAGTGGATGGAGATCTGCTCATTCATAGTATGTGTGCAGAATGCGCTGGGAAGAGCAGAAGCCCTAAGAAGAGCCCAAGAGGCGGCCTCGGAGACTAGAGCATAATTGCTAACCAGCCCCGCGAAGAAATACCTAACGGCAGTACCGCGGGGAGAGTGGTTGAAGTGTGTAGGGTGCGTGCTTAGTACGTAGGCGTATTCCTGAAATCGATTACTCAGGTTTGCGAATCGTGCATGCTAGTAGCACTCGGGCTATTAGTATCTATGAAGATTATACATCCTTGGCGCAACTTAAAAAAAAAAAAAAAAAACACAAATAATTGTTATTACTTGCATCTGTACTACATAGGACAAGTCTTGTATTCATGTCCATATCTCTGTTATTTCTCAGCCGATTTGGATAAAAGTTAATATTTATAAGGAAAATTAAAAAAAAACAATAAGTAAAAGATGTCCTCTCTTTGAAAGCTTATTTTCAAAAAATTGATTTTATCCATTTTAATTGCATAGATGCAAGTATATACGAAACATTCGTTGACTATATATTTTTTTTTAAATAACTTTCAACAATGGTCTATGTATTTAAACCTAAATCTACACAGACATCTCTGCTTGAACGGTTGGTAATGATATTCTAAGCACTACCGCATGCTGGAACCTTGGACCGCAGTCCCCAGCTCCAGTGGTGCAATATTTCAATTTGGAACTATCTGTGTACCAGATTTGAGAATTTGGTATTGTTTGTTGGATTGCCATTCAAGGCAATCTTCTTAAATAACGGCGAACATTCTAGAGAACCGATGTCTTTTGAGCATGGTATCTGAGGTCTTGAGCATTCAGTCTTTCTAAATGTAATCCAGGATCGTCTTTGCTCCTGTCGTTGGACACGTTTTCATTTCCCTAGTGACTCCCAAGCAAGATGGACGCATTTTAACTAGCAAGGTTCATGATCACCATACTAACGACGCATAGATGATCAGAGGTGGTACTATAGGACCAGTACATCATCGCGCACTTGGCCTTAGCACATTATTTAAGTGCGGGTTCCAGTTAAATGTATTGTACTCGATTACTTCAAGATACTTCACTTCACCTCTCAATCAACAAAGCGCTATTTCGCGCAAATACTCGTATTAATTTAATATTTACGTACACAAATCAATTATGGAATTCTGTAGTATCTCGTTTCATAGCACTACGCAAAACAGGGCTCTGTACACATCAGCAAAAGCAAGCCATAGAAGTAAACGCTTATTACGAGCATGTCTCTCGCTTCAATTGTATCATTTAATGAGATATGTCCGACTTAAAAAGAAAGGAGGACATAACCATGTTTTCATTTGCCTTCATTACTACGCCTTTCCTGTTGCGATCGCATCCATATTCCGATATAACGATCAATCAGTTAATTCAATTGACTTTCCGGTAAAAAGTTTTCCTTCCGCTTCTTGTATTACAGTGTGGACTGCCTTTGCCCGGTCTCCATTTCATGGCTACAATTGGTCTTCAGATATTATTTCAATCAACGTAATAGATTACATTGTAGAGTGTATTACCAGATTTGTATAACAAAGTGCGTTTGGACTTGGATGATTCAATCTCATAGGATTACAGAATGATTCCATATCTACCGCCAGAATTGTATAATTATTATTATTTGTGCCTACAAAACATCATATCTTGCAAATACATGGTACATTACTGCTTCCATCTGTCACCAACAGGGTAAAGTCTCACTTAAGTGCGTTACTCAATTACAATAGCTACTAGGTAACGTAGATACATATGTCAATCACCGAAAGAATTTCACCTTACAAAATTTAGATTTCCAGACACTGATATGCCCAATTGTATCGAGATCATAAGGCGCTCTCAATGCCCATATGCATCAACATTCACATCAAATTTGGATTGAACAACTCGTCGTTTATGTCCAGTGAATTGCACCATCGCATCGGTACCATAGTCTGGCGTTTTGCCAAACTGACGGAATGCCTAGTGGTTGGAAGCACATTTTTTAACGTGACGATGAAGCTTTGCACCATTTAGCAAAACCGATGCTTTTATATAAGTATTCCAAAGGCGGTTTTGTCTAGAGAGTAGTTCAATGTGTGGTGACACCAGTAGTAGCTGGAGAAATGATTGGAATCTACCTTTCTAATAAATGACTGCAATCTGTACGCAAAGGGTTACAGTTGCTGTCTGATTCACTTGTCGAGAGTAATTATTCGTTAATTTGGCGTCAACTTTCATATTCGAGTGTCATGTAGTGACGTCCAAGTTGGAATTTATTGCTTTCCTGAATCATTGACGTGTAAAGATTTATGACGGTGAATATCGGTCGCACGTAGATGCGTATTGGCTTTAATGCGTTCAAAAGATAATTTTATTGGCAGTTAATTATATGGGGGCATCTGAAACAAATTGTACCACCTATACGGGATGGTTACAGATTTCCAGATCAGAGGTTTTGACGTCGAAGAATAATTTTAAAAATCTAAAGAAGTAGTCAGTTTATCCCGATGTGGTTCAGTACTTTTCAAGAGTGGTCCATGTCAATTAGATACCACGACTTTAAATTTACGTATGTATGTACATGTGTATTAAAATGTTTGCGCGTTAATACATCAGTTTTAGACGGTTATGCTTCATCCATATTGCATATTTTTTTTTTTTTATAATTTGCGCGCACTCAAAGGGTTATGAATACCTTTAACATGTTTACACACAGTGCGGGCGTTGGAAAGGATGGATAGAGAGAGAGAGAAAAATATTTTGGTATAGTGGTTCTTGAAACTCAGTTGTTTATGCTTCAGCTATTCTCCGGGGGTGGCGTCCAGATAACTGGGGAGATTTTTGTTATTGTTGCCTTTGCTTCTGATTCACAGTACTTTTTCCCGATAACCGATGTCAAGGGCAAATCATCATCAACAGAGCGAACAATTTTTCCAGCCACATGGCTAAGCTACTGCCAGTGTTATGCCTTCCCTGTAGTGTTCACAGAAGCTTTTGCAAATGATCGGACTGACTTTATATATTTCATGAGAAATATATAAATGCTTGCTGACATCAGGATTTGAACCATGAACCATTAGCGCGTCAAGTGACCAAGTTACCACTACACCATTGCCACCTCCAATATCTACAAAGACAATATTTTTTCTGCCACTGGAAGGTTGAAATTCATCGAAAGATATTGAAGAAGTGGTCCAGTACTTAGTAAGCCTTGTTCGCTCCCTTAACTGTCGCTTCTCTTTACAGAATTGCAAGGGAAGTGAAGCATTTCTGCAAGTAAAGCAGGGCTGCAATTTTATATCTTTACTCGGATGGCACACATTTACATTTTCTTGCTTCGCAATTCGCCGTAGCTGCTGGTGTTATAACTGAGGCTTATCACTTCGAACTTTTTTCAGCTGATGGCATACCTTCCTACATATACATATAGATAGATAATGTTGAAATATATTGAATGACGTCATCGTCCCTCATATTGATTCTTCGAGTGCTCTTCTAGTATACTCAGTGCTGTCTGCGATTGAAGGGTAGGGAACTATCGGGTCCCTAAAATGGCTATTATACTGCATAGTTTATGCTTACATTTCTACTTTATTGGAACCTTCATGTGCCCCATACCCGGGAATATCTGGTTCAACATATGCTGTTTTATGAGATGAGCGCTCTCTACCCTGGCTGGTCGAACGGTAGTGCATGCGATCATATGAAAATACAAGCGTTGTCACTCAGCTGATGCCTACCAACTCCTACTCTCAACCTCCACGTGGTGACAGCCGGGTGCCTAGTACCTTAATCCAAGAAATGGGTAACCAACCCCGTTTGGAGGATTCTTGGCGGCAGCAGATGAGAGAGGGGGGGAATAGTGTTTTCTCAGGAGAGCAATTCTTCCTGTTCCAGGCGGCAGCGGACGAATTCCCTAGACGGAGTCAACGGTGGCGTCTATAGTTCCAGTTAGGTTGAACTTAGTGAATACTTTGCGCGAGCTGCTTCGACGTATTCGGATCACAGGTCGGTAAGGAATTTCCAATGTTGGTCAGGACATTGGAATAGAGATGGTGGCGGAGGAGCCCTTAATGGGCCAACGGCAGCGCTCATACTCCCGTAGTGGACTACTGGCACCGGTGTACCCGGCCCCTCGTCCTAGGGGAATAACTAAGGAACTGACTCTCCAGGTTGGGGGTTGTGCCGTCGGGGTAACTTTCCTACCACGTAAAAAACGCATGGTTCCGAAACAACCAAAAGCCTCGGATAAGGATGACCCAACTAATGACGACCCCAACAAACGAAATAAGGACAACGACCTTCGGATCTGTACGTGGAATGTTCTGTCCCTTTACAGACCACGTGCAGCCGAACAACTAGCAGAGGCCCTAGACTGCTATAAAGCAGATATTACCGCCATCCAGGAAGTGCGATGGGATGGGCCGAGCAAAAAGAGGATGAAAAACTGTGACATCTACTACGGTGATTGCTACAGAGGCAACAGGCAACGCTTATTCGGATGCGAATTTGTCATACGCGGCAGACTTAGGCAAGAAGTCTTAAGCTTCCGACACGTGAGCGAGCGTATTATGACTATCCGGATCAAGGCTAAATTCGCTAACATAAGCCTTATATGTGTTCATGCCCCACGGAAGAAAAGGACTCTGCCACCAAAGAGTGTTTCTATGAGCTCCTCGACAAAACATACGAGCAATGTCCTAAATACGATGTTAAAATCGTATTGGGCGATTTTAACGCCAAAATAGGAAAGATGGGCGTCTTTGGTAGGGCAGTCGGTAAGCATAGCCCACACGACACCATGTCTAATAACGGACTAAGGCTAATTGATTTCGCTGTGGAGCGAAATGTCGCCATAGCAAGCACATGGTTTCCTCATCTCGATATTC
The DNA here is from genome assembly GCA_945910035.1 of Brachypalpus laphriformis. Taxonomy (NCBI): domain Eukaryota; kingdom Metazoa; phylum Arthropoda; class Insecta; order Diptera; family Syrphidae; genus Brachypalpus; species Brachypalpus laphriformis. The sequence goes on from OX246756.1 coordinate 47,684,169, forward strand.
ATAAGCAGACATGGCGGTCTAATGATCATGTAACGATCAACCTCCAGTATTCTGGATGTCCGGACCTTCCGAGCGGCCAAAATAGACTCGGAAAATTACCTTGTTGTAGCCAAGCTACGAATGCGGATATCGCAATCTGAGCAACAAAGAAGAATTACTGTGAGAAAATTTAACGTCGAAAAGCTACAATCGCAATAGACCGCCAGACTCTTCGCTGAACGCGTATCCCGAAATCTCTCAATCACCCCTTTGCCGCCAGCATCAAGTGCCGAAGACCAGTGGCAACGCTGCCAATATGCCATCAGAAACGCCGCGACCGATGTGCTGGGTCTCGCTCGCCCACCACCGCGAAAACCCTGGTTTGACGAAGAATGCCGGCGAGTGCATGCAGCAAAACAAGAGGCATACAAAGCGACGCTGCAAAGGAAGACGAGAGCTGCTCGTGAGCTCTACGAGCAAAAGAGACGGGAAGAACATCGGCTTCTCCAAAAAAGAAGAAAGAGCATGAGAAGCGCGCGTTTGAGAATATCGAGAGCTTATACTCGAGGCACAATGTACGGAAGTTTTACCAAAAGGTGAAAAGAACGTGTCAGAGAAGCAATACCCGTACAGAAACCTGTAGAGATGAAAATGAAAACCTCGTAGTAGAATCACAGTCGGTGTTGAGAATATGGAAAAACTACTTCTGCAGACTGTATAACGGCGACGAAGACCCGCTGTCAGGCAGAATGAACCATTCAACATAGACGATGATAGTCAAAATGTCCGTCCACCTGACCAAAACGAAGTGAGGATAGCAATATCCAAACTAAAATCCAACAAGGCTGCTGGACCTGACGGCTTACCGGCCGAACTTTTCAAGGCGACTGGGGATGAAATGGTAGAGTGCATACACCAGTTTATCTCTAAGATTTGGTCAGACGAGTGTATGCCTGATGAATGGAACCTCAGCATCGTTTGCCCGACCCACAAGAAAGGAGACCCCCTCAACTGCGCCAATTATAGAGGCATCAGTCTCCTCAACATCGCATACAAGATCTTTTCTGCGATATTGTGTGAACGCCTGAAACCTTTTATGAACGCCTGATTGGACCCTATCAGTGCGGTTTCAGGCCAGGAAAGTCCACCATCGATCAAATATTCACACTTCGGCAGATCCTGGAGAAAACCCAAGAATTCCAAATCGATACTCACCACCTCTTTATCGATTTCAAGGCCGCCTATGACAGCATCTATAGAGAAGAGCTTTATAGAGCCATGTCTAGTTTCGACATCCCTGCCAAACTTGTCCGTCTGTGCAGGCTGACGATGGAGAACGCTCGCTGCTCCATCAAGGTCGGTAATGACCTCACCGAGACCTTTGATGTCACAAGGTGACGCGTTGTCATGTGATTTCTTTAACATTCTACTTGAACGGATTGTGCGGAACTCACAAGCCAATACCGGAGGCACAATCTATTACAAGTCTGTACAACTGCTTGCATACGCCGACGATATCGACATTATCGGAAGAACTCAGCGGGCTGTCACCGGTGAGTTTGCAAGCATTTAGGCGGAAGCGGCCAAAATGGGTTTAGCGATAAACGAGGACAAAACCAAGTATATGCTGTCAACAAGAAGGGAAAGCCAACACCGACGAATTGGACAAAACGTCACCGTGGGCAGCTATAAGTTCGAGGTAGTAAGGGACTTTGTCTACCTTGGCTCTGCTATAAATTCTACAATCAAGATCAGCGCAGAAATCAATCGAAGAATAACTCTTGCCATTCGCTCTTTTTGGGCTTATAAGGCAATTCAACAGTAAAGCCCTATCTCGAACAACTAAGGAGACTCTGTATAAGACCCTGCTCATCCCAGTCCTGCTTTACGGTGCTGAAACATGGACTTTATTAAAAGAGGATGAAGATATCATTGGTCGCTTCGAGAGAAAAATTCTTCGTAAGATTTTCGGTCCCGTTTGCGTTGACGGGTTTTGGAGGAGAAGATTCAATCACGAACTATACGAGCTGTACAGCGACATCGACCTAGTCAAAAAACTGCGTATTGGACGTCTGAGATGGTTAGGACATGAAGAGGGAATAGACACCAACGCTCCGGCCCGCAGAGTCTTCGAATCTAATCCCGAGGGACGACGCAGTAGAGGGAATCATCGCCGTAGGTGGCGCGCACAAGTTCAAGGGGACCATGTATAATCATGTATTTGCTGTATCTGTAGCTCTGGTTTTCGATTTGATGTCCTCCATTTATGAAAATATGGTTTCCATTTCCTTCCTACTGCTATTGGCATTCCTTTTATTTCTTTTTTCGCTAGCTTAAGACCCATAGATGTCAGTCAAAGGCGTACTATTCGAATTGTCTTGTTGCTGAACTGGTTTACCTTTAGCTACCACAGCTATATGTATATGTGATGGGATGGTTGTCAGCGAAATCATAAATATTGGCGTATTTAAAATTTACAGTTTCAGCGAGCTATCATACAATGCATTCCCCTAAAGAGTACTTCAGATAAAACCTTATGTTGTTCTTCCCCGCCGCCTGTACCGTATACCAGAAGTTTGCTTTCGAGATAGATAGCTCCATACAATTTTTCGAAAGTGCACTGTCACCCACTAAACGACAGTTTGCCGTGTTGATGGCATTTCCACCTGGCTACCTTTCAATTATATCCACTCCATGGCTTCCACCGCTGCATTGACAATATTTGCTTGCATTGACACTGTTCTTTACTTGGAAGAAACCTTTAAACCGTACAATGGTCAAGTGGTTTACGACAACATCAATAGGCCGGATTTGCCATCTGACAATTTAACACTCACAAGTGCAACGCTAAGGGAACTCAAACATGAGATCGAGAACTACAACCTAAGAAAGCTCCACGTTATGATTTGATCACCGGAGAAATTCTCAAAGTTTTGCCTAGAAAAGCATTGATTAAGCTTCTCCATGTTGTAAATGTTGCGCTTAGATTAAAATACGAGCCGAGCCAATGGAAAGTTGCGGAAGTCATTATGGTTTTAAAACTAGGAACACCGCCAAATGAGGTAAAATCGTATAGACCAATTTCGCTTCTTCCAGTCATATGCAAAATTTTCGAGAGGATATTAGTAAGGCGTCTCCAACCAATTATAGAAGAAAATAATTCAGAAGGTTCAGAAGTAAGCAAGGTAAGCACTCGGCGATTGACCAGGTGCATAGAATTACGGACGGAATCGAGAAAGCACTTGAAGACAAAAAGATATGCTCAAACGTATTTCTTGACATCTCGCAAACTTTTGATAAGGTGTGGCATAATGGATTGAAATGCAAACTACAACAAGTTCTTCCTGTATGCCAATACGATATTCTAGAATCATATCTCGGGAATAGACTTTTTCGTGTTAGACATGGAATCGAATACTCCGAGCTCAAAGAAATTTCGGCCGGCGTACCACAAGGAAGCGTTCTTGGACCACTTCTTTATCTGTTATAATAGCAGCACGTAGCACTATCCCTGCTACGTTTGCCGATGACATCGCTATCCTATCTGTAGGTCAAACAGTCGAAGAAACGACTGAATAATGGATGAGGACGAGGAATGGATGAGGGACTGGCGAATCGCCCTCAACGAATCTAAATCTTTTCACATCATTTTAAGTTATAAGAAAACTAATGACTTGCCATTTTTTCTAAATTTGGCCCGAATACCTTTTGCAAACGAGACCAAATATCTGGGCATGACAATCGTCGTACATAATGTTCAACAGAAGGGGCTGAGTACGGAACCTTGTGGAACTCTCGCAGATACATTGTAGTATTTCAAGCCCTCGTTGGTTCCATACCCCAGCTTTCTATTAGTCAGATAGTTTGCCACTATTTTTCGCAGGTAGTATGGTGTGCCCATTTTGACTAATGTTCTCCTAATAAACGATCAGTCTGCCGAGTTGAACGCATTTTTTATGTTACTACCGTAACGCGCAGTATTCCTTAGTATCAAAACGCCATCTTTCTCCTTGTATCGCTTCGGCTGCGATCTCAATTACCATCTTAAAAGCGTTTACCGTTGAGCGGGATTTTCTAAATCTGAACTGAAGGTCGGAGAGTGCATCTTTCTCTCCTGCTATCGCAAGAAGCAGCTCGTAGATGATACGCTTCAGAATTTTTCCCATTGTATCCAGGAGAACCTGCTAATATCTCCAAACTAAAAACTCACAGCAAGCTTTTCCCTACTTTAAAAAGTTTAAGCACTGCCTTAACATGACTTACTATACTTTTGCTACTATCATCTAGTCGCTGTTATAATGAAGTGGAAATGCTTTGACACTGTTCGCAATTATCATGTCAAGTTTTGAGTTTTAACCTTAAGCCATTGCATGTAACCCATTATAAAAGAAGCACACGAGTGTACAAGTAAATTAATGTCCATGTCATTTGTGGATCTTGTTTCGCTACCGTTGGTGTAGCTCTAAGCCTTGAAGTTGAGTACAACAAGAAAATTGCTTCATTTTGTACAACATAATCCAAACAATTGGCATTTCCACAGTGTGGCAGCACACTTCCACGGTTTCATGATGATGTCTACAACTTCATTTCGATGTCCAACTTCGTCCACGCCGTAGGTGCTGGAAGCTCCTTCAGCATAGCAACTGACACTGCGTGCATAATTTAAGATCACATTCAACATGAAGATGCTGTTGCATGACCTTTTCGCCACACCGAGAAGCCATTAATAGATTCATTTGTTAGAACCCCTAGATGGTAGTAGATTGCCGGTGGATTTGGAAAATAAACTGACATTCATTGCGCTCCTCTACCATGGCCATGACGAGTATTTTTAAGATTTCACATTGGATGAGGAGTATCTACAGCTATGTGTCAATTTTCTCAGGAAACAGTGGTAGGTTTCTTATTCTTCATGGTCTATTCTTACCCATCAGATTGCAGGCAATTATTTGTGGACCATAATTACTGCTGGTTCAAGGCAGGAAATGTGTAGCAGACAAAAGGTTTCCTAAAATGGGAAAATTACTTTCTCATTTAGCCATGTGCCTACTTATTGGGTGACGAAATTACAGGGTGTAGGATTAAAAAAAGATTGCTAAGCGGTGCAGGCATTTTGTTGGGCGGACGATATTGCAGTATATTATGAAATTAAACCAGAAACAGGACGGATATTTAGTGACTTTTTCTTAGTTTAATTTACTCGTAATAGATGGGTGGTGGTGTATAGTATTCGGTTGAAATTAGAGAATGAAATTGATGGTTGTGGTCACGGAATAAATTGGAACGAAGACTTGGAAGACACTATGCTGTAAGGGTTTCATTCTATTTCGGTTCTTTGTGAGTTAAGACATAATCTTCTTCGTATGAATCTATTATTAGTTCCAAATATCGAGATATTTGACAAGGAATGAATTGGAAACTGGCCCTCAGCATGCGAATTCATGTAGCTACAGAAACAGACCTTGTTTTGTTAATTAAACGAAACGCATAGTTACTGTACTATTCTGTACTGTAATTGTAGGATAACGGGGTTCATATTGAACAATTTGCTTGGTTGGTTGGTTTAGGATCGGCCCTCGATGAGGATGTACTTAGACCATAGTAGGCCCATTGTACTACCGATGTGTAAGGCGGGTGGGTCACCCTCTTACTCTTGGAAACATTGTGTGGTGCCCTTCCTGATGTTGGCGAGCGTAGGACAGGCGCACAGGAGATGACTGATGGTCTCTTCTTCCTCTTCATTTCTGCAGCTTCTGCAGAAGTCATTATGAGGAATACATAATCTTTGGGCATGTCTTCCTATGACGCAGTGTCCAGTGAGGACATCGGTTATTTTTGAGAGGGTTCCTCTCTTGTGCTTCAATAGTCCGATGGACCTGGATTTATTGAGTGTCGGCCAGAGCTGTCTGGCGGTATGACATTGGTCTAGATGTTGCCATCGATGATTGGCTACTTTCTCGGCATCAATTTGAATAAGGTACTTAACATAATATGCTGGCGCTTCGATGTCGGTGATGCTTATGCTATCTGTACCAGAGGAGCCTTATCGTGCTAGTTCGTCGGCTGCACAATTCCCCGGTATGTCACAGTGACCTGGTACCCAGCAAAGGGTGAGGTTGTACTGACCAGCTATCTCGTTAAGAGTTATGCGACAGTCTTTCACTGCCTTAGATCTCGTAGTGCTGGATGCGAGGGATTTGATGGCTGCCTGACTGTCGACATAAATAACAATATCAGGTGTTGATAGTGTGCTAGCCGCTAGCCAGTCAGCGGCTTTGCGAACTGTGGTTATTTCGGCTTGAAAAACGCTGCAGTGGTCTGGAAGGTTAAAGGAGAGGTGTATGTCCAGATCTTCTGAGAAAATTCCGGCACCGACTCCGTCCTTGGTTTTGGACCCGTCCGTAAAAATTGACAGCGATTCGTTGTAAAGGACATTGCGTTGCGTCCACTCACTTCTGTCCGGTATCGAGTGCGTGTAGCCCTTGTTGAAATCATATTCAGTGGGCAGATGGTCAGTAGAATTGGGAAGATGACGGTGCATCGAAAGTATATTGGCGTGTCCCGTGTGTTGCTCCTTCCACTGCTTGGAGCCTCTCAGTCTTATTGCCGAGCTGACAGCCAATTGTTTACTGACGATGTCAGTCGGAAGTAGGTGGAGCATGGTTTGGAACGCCGCTGTGGGAGAAGTTCTCAGTTGCTTGACCAATTTGCTTGACGACCAAATAATACTTAGCGTTCGAACTGTACTACATGCTTGACAGACTCCATTTGTGATTATACATAGACTTCGAACTGTGTACATGGCGGCGAATGTTTTAGTTGCGGTTCTTGTCATCGATAAAATATTGCAAACTGGGGAAAATGTGGAAAACAAGAAAGAAAACCAACGAATGTGGGTTTAACCTTGGATAAAAAAAAAGTAATATACAGTAGAGCGTCGATTATCCGAACGACAATTAACCGAAACGTCAGTTATCCGAACGCAACATCGGAAGTAAATGGATATCAGTTATCCAAACGCCAATCAGCCGCAAAGACAATTATCTTAATTAACCTTCAAAAGGAGAAAGCAAAAACGAACACGAGTGTTCCTGATTTAGCGGTACACATTGAAGCGATTGCATTTTAAATGGCTGCTCATGAAAAGCATGCATACGTGCGTACCTACTCGTAGTATATGCCCGTTTTCGAAAACGTCAAATCAAAGTCAATTTGACAGGCAATTGATCGTCATTTCATGACGCAAAAGTTGCAATCTTCAAATATACAATCGTCGTCAAATCATTTTTTTTGCAAGCGCATTTGACATTTTCGAACAAAAACTTAAACCCAGCAAAATGGATCCCGTAAGGAAGTGTATCGAGAATTTTTTTTTGTTTTCGGCCCGGTGCAATGATGACACGACTTTATGTGCGACTTGACAGATCCAAGGAAGTAATACGAGAGGAGGATGTAACGCACATACATTGTTTTGATGAGCGAGCGAGAGGCACATATGAAATTTTTGTCTATCACCTCGAATTTTTTACTGCACAGCTGTGCTGCAGATTATGTTTTCGAACATGTGACTTTATCAAACTGCATTATCGAACACAATGCTAATGCAGTGTAAACTCGTATTTGCGTTTCGAACATTTGACTTTTGCAGTTCGCGTTGCTGCAATTGCAATTTTGACGCAGTGCGGACATGAAATCCTTTTAATTTGTGTACATATTTTTCTTGGTTTTACTTACATGACATTTAAGAAGTGACCACAGGATGTAGGATCCTACATCCCTGCAACGAGCACTTGATGTGTGGGTGGACGTTTTGGAGGGAAATGGGTATCGCATTAGTTCAAAAAAGACAGAGTACTTGTGCTGCCCGTTCTCTGATCCACTCAGGCCTATTCCAGACATTTATTTGAATGGAACAGTGCTTCCCAAGTGCGAAAAGTTCAAATATCTGGGATCTATGATCAATAGCAAAGCAACTTGTGATGACGACATCAATCATCGTGTAAGCGTAGGGTGGATGAAGTGGCGAGAAAATTCTGCTATCTTCTGTGACAGAAAAATGCCCCCTAAGTTGAAAGGAAGGCTCTACACCGCAGTTGTGCGTCCAGCGCTCACATACGGTTCACAATGTTGGACGATGTACAAAAAGTATGAGAGTAAATTAACGGCAGCTGAGATGAAGATGCTTCGCATGACAGCAGGAGTGACCAAGCTTGATCGAATAAGAAGTTCGAAGATCCGTGGAAGCTTTCACATCAAGGAAACCATCGTACGAAAATTAGAGCGCGACCGGCTCAGCTGGTATTGCCACGTTCAAAGAAGAGATCATTTGAACCCTGTAAAAAAGGCAATATCTATGCACGTTCCAAAGACATCGCGATGTAGGAAAGGCAGGCCTATAAACGCCTGGATCAGACAAATGCGACGACATCGGCATTTCATTGGCCTCAGTAACCGAGTGATCCAAAATCGGCAGGCCTGCCGATATTTTCTGAGGTCAAATAGGCGAACCCCACATGCGGATCAGTAGAAATGCGGTGAAGTGGGAGGGTTGTGATCCCTAGTTTTCGGATCATAACCTCGCTGATAAAAGGAAGAAGAAGAAGTGACCACACACCTGATTTTTATTCGATTCGCTTATGTGTTCTATTATCCGAAATTGTTAATTAAATTTGATTATCCGAACCACCCTCGATCCCAATTAGTTCGGATAATCGACGTTCTACTGTATGTTCATCCGTAAACTGGTTGAGAGGATTGGAAGAAAATTCGCCTGACGATTTTCGGAATTACTTAAGGATGGACGCGGTGACGTCCGTGTGTGGTCTTGGTGTCAATTCGAGCAAAACTGAACTGATGCTCTTCACCACAAAAACCCAAGTACCCGAGTTCAACTGCTCTCCTTATCATCCAGTGCAATATCGCAACTGAAATAGAAACCCTTATCCTTTGAATGTGCCTATCCAGCACTACCTAGGACTAGACAACGAGCTTTATGAAAACCCTTTTTCAATTCGCTTGAGGAAGTCTCAGAGAAAAACATCAAACATTTAATAATCGTCTTAAACTCCACAGGTTTTATCTAGAGACTCCCCACCGACACACCTTCACATCCAGGCTACATGAGTTTGTGGTATCAAAACGGCACCTAGTGCTAATTGGGTTCTTCTTTTCTCAGAAGAACCACCACACATACCTACCTACCATTAACAAAAATTAGACTTCATATGAAAAGAGAAAATACACTTTTAAGAGACGCAATATCACCTCACGAACGTTTGTCTGCCATATAAGGGATTTTTGGCCACTGGAAGAAGTTTCTCGGACTACAAATTCCGCACCCGCTTGCGATGTTTTCTCATCGAAATCAGAAATTAAATTTAAAATGGTCTCCAGTTGTACGACAAGCGTTCACATTGAACCACATGTTTGTCAAGCAAAGCAACAAATTGAAAATTTAGAAAAACCGTACTACAAATTGGATGACTTGCTTGACGAGCGTTCAAATTGAACGACATTGTCGGTCGTCAAGCAAATCGCTCAAGCAAATCGTTCAATGTGAACCCCGCTAATCTTGATTTAATGATTTAATGACGACAGCTGTCATACATAGCACATCAACTTATTTATAATACTTGTACGAGTATGTATAGCATATTCGGACGAAAGCTAACCGAACCCTAGCCTTCTCCGTTGTCATTGATTCTACTGAGATCGCTTTCTTAGAAGGCAAAGCATATCACAGTCACAGACAGTCCCTGATGCAAGGAATACATAATAATATAGAATTCTTTTCAATAATATATGGTATTTAATTTCATGTAAATATCATATAAGGCATAGACATGGCTCTGGAATAGCGTCAGTTGTGCAAGAGTTTCGGTATTATACCTAGTGCAGAAGTGCAGCAGTAGGATACAGTGGCAGAACTTCGGATGTACGTTTTGGTTATGAAAATGATGTTAAGCAAATCACTAATGGATTTAACGTGGTATTTATTATTTCTCTTTCATTTCTCTTGTTACTTTCGGGTGGCAATTCAAACAAAATGCTGTCTTCTTCAAACTACAGAGCGGAGGTTACTTAAATGTGTATGTTCTATTTTGCCATTGAATGACAGTTGCAAATCTTTGAAATTTCGGGATAATAGAAATGTCGTTAGACAAACCTTATGAAATGGTATGGGTATTCAGTCTTTCGTGTAAGTTCACATTTTGCTATGAAGAGTGGACACATATAAGGTGTAACTATTACAAAATTAATGAAAGCAACGTCACGTTCTATTTATTATTTTGATTTCATGTAACTTCTGCAACTTTTTGCGATTAGATTTCAGTCAAGTCAAAGACGAATATTTTTTTTTTAAATCACGTATAGTCCAGTCGTTTAGGACCCAAAGGATTTGTCTTTATTTTGAAATTACAAATAACGTACAGAAAGTTCTCATCAAAATTTAGTCGGCGTTACGAATTATTCAAGGTCAAAAGAGCAACAAATAAGTTTTTTGCGAATATCTCGTTTTCAATTAGTCGTACCCTGGGGTGGAATCGGCTAAGGTGATACGTGATAGTGTGATTTGTGATAATTAAACGCGATCAGAAAAATTGGTTGCTCTGCGTATAGTGAGCACCAAAAAATGTCGAGCTGGCACCAATGGACTTCTCAAAACGTAAAAATGCTGTCATTGTTGATTGTTCTGTCTAAACTGGGGCTTTTGGACCCAACACAAAGATTTCGGTACCTATGGGTACGACTCCCACTGTGCTTCAGGCTGAAATCCATGCCATTGAGATTTGCGCCAGACACAATCTCCGCAAGGGGATCAAAGGCGCTAGAATGCATATCTTCTCAGATAGCCAAGCAGCACTTATGGCACTGTCGTCCAACCAAATGGACTCCAGAACCGTGAAATGCTGCCACGATGCATTACAAGACCTGGCCAAATACAACAGGGTAAAACTCGGTTGGGTACCTGGACACCAACGAATCTGCAGATGAGCTTGCTAGGGCTGGCTTAGAATCTGTGTTCATAGGTCCTGAACCTTATTGTGGCGTCAATTGGGCGACAGCTACAACGCTGATTAACGAATGGGAAAACAAACTTCGTCTAGACTACTGGACTAGTGGGCCAGGTCTAAGACAATCCAAACGATTAATCAAGCCTTACTCCTATAAGGAAATCCTTAACTTAGATAGGGAAAGCATTAAGAAGCTTGTGAGCTTTCTTACTGGCCATTGCGGCTTGAGATACCACCTTAACAAGATGAAACTGTGCCAAGAGATGGGCTGTCGGTTCTGTTTAGAGGATGATGAAACTTCCGAACACATTCTTTGTGAATGCCCGGTGTAGTGCCGGGTTAAGGAAACGTATTCTCCACAAGGATATACTTGCTTCAGTGGAACTGAAATGCTCCGCTACTAAAGACATACTCACTTTCATAAGGGAGGTAGTAGGTCTGTTAGAACTCCAACCCTCCGATACAATACATCTTTCAGGTCGCAGTGTCGTTGCCACGCGGGCATGGGTTGTACAACAGGAAAAAAAAAAAAAAAAAAACCTAAGGAAATTAAATTTTAATTTCATTTATTCAGGTGTTTTGTATTTTTCGCAGAAGAACCATTTGGTGGTTTGGCATGGTACGAGCTTTATATGGTAGGGACATCATTCTAGCTGCATTGTTTTTATGACTTTAGCCGTGATTTTAGCTATGGTGCTTTGTCCCATTGACGCCACTCATGCAGCGCCAACTTGTCGTTAGTAGCCAACACCTCCAAGAAGGTTTAAAATTCAGGCCAGCTGAAGAATGGGTGGAATATGCAAAGACCTTATTCCAGGTGGCAAATCAAGCACACCCAAAACATACACAAATGCTTGTTTTTAAAGTCGAACATTTTTTAAGAATCTAAACATGGTAAAAATCATCGAATTGCTTGTTGTTTTATGCAAATTAGAAAATATTCACACTTGGTAGCCCAATGATATCTGATTCATTTCTTTGTTGGGTCCTTAGAAGTCGCACACTCCTATAACTTTCATTGTCCTCGTCATCACTGCTTAAACTCAAAAATAATTCCATCGAGGTAAACATTTTGTTGGCCTCTGGACCTAAGACAATCATGAAAAAATAATTCAATTGTATGAAAGTGACTCCCCTTCAGCTGTCACAAGGAAACGATCACTAAAGTGTGGTTATCAATACAACTATCCCCTTACGTGGAGCAAAAACTAAAAATATGACTATCACTTGTTAGAAAAGTTCTTCGCCAGAAAACTACAAGGTTTCTCCGGTAGGCATAATTAATCTATGCTCGAAACTCTGTTGACAAATTTCCTGAAGAAAGGAGACCCTCTGAGCTGCGCCGACTAAAGAGGTATAAGTCTTCTTAACACCGCATATAAGATCCTGTCTGCCGTATTTTGTGAACGCCTAAAACCGATCGTCAGCAACTTGTTAGGTCCGTATCAGTGCGATTTCAGGCCGGGAAAGTTCACCATTGACCAAATATTCGCACTATGGTAGATCTGGGAAAAACCCATGAATATAAAATCGATACGCATCACCTCTTCATCGATTTCAAAGTTGCCTATGATAGCGTGTATAGAGACGAGTTATACAGAGCCATGTCTAGTCTTGACATCCCTGCCAAGCTCGTCCGTTTGTGCAGAGTGACGATGGAGAACTCTCGCTGCTCCATCAAAGTCAGTAAGAATATCACCGAACCGTTCGATGTCAGGAAGGGTATTAGACAAGGTGACGCACTATCATGCGATCTCCTTAACATAGTACTTGAGAAAATTGTACGAAACTCACAAGCCAACAACGGAGGTACAATCTGTTACAAGTCTGTACAACTTTTCGCTACGCCGACATTGACATAATCGGAAAAACTCAGCGCACCGTCAATGGGACATTTACGAGTATTGAGATCGAGGCAGCAAAGATGGGTCTAGCAGCCAGTGAAAGCAAAACAATATATATGATGTCTGCAGAAGAGGACACCCAACATCGGCGTCTTGGACAGAAAGCGACAATAGACAGATATAATTTTGAGGTAGTGAAGGACTTTGTCTACCTAGACTCTATGGTGAGCTATACAAATGACACCAGTGGGGAGATCACACGAAGAATTACTCTTGCCAATCGCTGTTTCTATGGGCTAAGAAGGCAATTGAGTAACAAAGCCCTATCTCGAACTACTAAGGTAACTCTTTATAAGACACTAATCATCCCAGTTCTGCTGTATAGCGCAGAGGCATGGACTTTGTCAAAATCGGGTCTTGGTTACTTCTAGAGAAAAGTTATTCGAGTGATCTTTAGTCCCGGCTGCATAGATGGCGAGTGGAGGAGAAGGTACATTGTCGAACTATACGGCCTAACAAGAACATCAACTTAGCTAGAAGAGTTCACATATGTACAGCAACTAAAAGAGCTTGGTAATGCAGAGCGTTCCAATCCGGAAAATCTTCGAATCCACCCGGATGGACGGCGTAGTAGACTACGACCTCGCGATAGGTGGCGCAAACAATTGGTCGGGGACCTCAACCAACTTGCTGTGCGCACCTGGAGGCAGCTGGCTCGTAACCGTGCTGGCTGGGGAGGTTTGTTGGTTGAGGCCCAGGTCCACCCCGGACTGAAGCGCCACCTAAGTAAGTAAGTAAGAACAAGAATTCAGCAGTGTGCTCGTTTGAGGTAAACCAAATAAGAATTCTTTGTTGCTTAGATCAAAATGTCCTTACGAATCGTATGTAATTTCCAATTGGTCTAAGTGACATTGTAAATCGGACTTAGACCAGTTTGGATTTTTTATTGAATCTTGAAGGTGTATGAACATTTTTTCTATTCCGTACAATTATGTCTCTTTGAATGGAATTTAGAAAGACGTTCCCTTTAAAAATGGGGCTTCTATAACAAAGAGTGTTTAGATACACCAAAACGGACTTCTGATTCGGAAAGAGTAGTAAAATTGCATTATTAACTCATTTTCGGAAAAAAAAAAAAACAACATTGATTAGCTTTCCAATGACGATTCGTGAATACTCTGATTGAGTGAATACTTTGAGTGCGAGCCTACTACGCATTCAAATATTCATGAGTATCGGTTCATACCTGCTTGTTTCTTTGTGCTTGAGACTGTGAACTGCTCGTGTTTTAGCGAATGAATCACAATTCAAATAAGCGGATTTATGCAGTTTTCTGTTACACACCATCGTAAAAAAAAACTAGCCCCCACGCTTGCGGAATCCGGCCCAATACCTGTAAGGTGTTTAGGGAGAAAAAGAAAGTAAAGTTCTCTGCAAAATATAAAATATTTAATGGAGCCGCAATTTACTGCTATGCAGCTCAGGTTTGGGGTTTTTTGAACTTCGATCAGGTAGATAAAATCCAAAGATATTTTATAATATTGCATGTTGCAAAATAAGTTGATTGATAATTAAGTTAAACACCAAATAATACAAAAACTAGGAAAGGTACAACCAGACACAATATCTCACAAGCCAACATGAGCCTCACCCCTCACAATAATACCCGCACCAATACGCACATACATATGTACACTATGTCAAAGAAAATGTTTTTTTTTATTTTCTCGTGTTTTGTATTTTAGGCTCCGATATACGATATACACTTTTCTGTGAGAAGCAAGCACACGCCACCTAGCGAATAGTCAAGTCACTAACAAAAAATCGCTTACGCCCGATTTCTTCACCGAGTACTAGCGCTAGTACCTGTATTAGAGCAAAAGCTGGTACTCAAATCGGTATCAAGTTATTTCTTCACAAAGTACTAACGCCGATTTGGTACCGAGTATTAGTTGGTACTCGGTATTAGCTGGACCCTCAAAATCGGCAGTCTAGCGTCGTTAATACGAGGATTAGGCCAATTTAAATCATTTATCATGAGAGATAGTACTCTATTTTGATATTTTCTTGGCTGTCATTGTGAAAAAAGTAAATACGTACACGTGGGTTCTATTTTGGTTTCATTTGATTTTTTATTCTATTTTCTGGAAAATGGATTTGATTTTTGACGTACGAGATCGCACAATAAATCTGTGTCATTTTGATTCCAATTGGGGCAGCAAGACTTTTTCGCTTCATCGCTATCGTTTTTTAATTCTTGTTTCTTCATTCTTCATTAGTACCAAACATAAAGTAAAGAAAAAACAACCAATCACACACTCTTCCACACGATTCCGCATACCTACCACCATACTCATATCATTCACAACAGTAAAGCAACACAAATATTAAAAAAAAACTTCACTAATGAATAATATACGAATATAATTCGAAATAATTGTCTAACGGCCGACAAATGCAAAATAGTGTCAAAATCAGTATTAGACCAGTTTTTAGACGTATTAGCTGCTAGTACCGCTTGGTGAACTTAGATCCAGTATTAGTGGTGTGAAGGAATGTACAAGTACTATCGTTTCGTTGGTACCGAGTATCAGAGCTAGTACGTGGGCTAGCTAGACCGGGTATTAAGGCAGCTTAGTACTCATGTGAAGAAAACGAGCGTTAGTTGATTGAATAATAAAACACAAAAATAATTTTAACTTTAGATATTTAATCTTCATCTTTTTTGAATTTTTCCACATAATTCCCATTTATTTCAATACATTTCTTCAGCCGATAGATCCATCTTTCAAAACAGCTTTCAAAATGCTCTTCTGGAGTTTTTCGATTTCGACATTGACTGCATTAATAATCTCCTCATTTGATGTAAAGATTTTTCCCCTCAAATCTTTTTTTATTTTCAGAAACAGCCAAAAGTCACACGGCGCTAGTTCCGGAGAATAAGGTGCTGGGCGAATTTTATTGATGCACGAGAGCACAAGAAAGTTGTTGGTTTTTTCAGCAGTGTACGCAGGCGCATTGTCGAGGTACAAAAAGGAGCGGCGCCGCTCATTGTGGTAAGCAAGTTTCAGTATACCAATTACCAGTGGCTGTCTGGCCAGTTTTAAGCGGGATGACGGCGACCATTTTCGCACTGGTGAAGTACATCGACATCATAACTTTTGTCTCTGACTTTTGTTGTTTGGCATTTTCTGGAGGATTTGCATATTCTGGGCTCCATACCATGGACTGCTGTTTCCGGGTCGTACTTGTAAAACCAAGATTCATCACCTCTAACGATCTTATTGAAGCAGCTAGACTCTCCATTTACAAACTTATCCAGGAAATATTGAGCAAAACGAACACGAACCTCTTTTTACTCTCCATTCAAAATGTTTGGAACCCATCGAGCTGACTTCTTCTTTCTTCTATGACACCGGTGATCTCCAGTCATGTCAACCCACGGACTCCCATGCACACTTGTGGGTATATGTGTCGCTAGGCTCACTTGGGTGTTATATTGCCTAGATCTGATTTGTCCCCTTAGTCGCCTTTTACGACAAGCGCTAGTTGTTGGGGGGCGCTGCAGTGATATTCGTAACACGCACGGGGCGAACCCCACAGGCGGATCAGTAGAAATGCGGTGAAGTGGGAGGGTTATGATCCCTTGTTTTCGGATCATAACCTCGCTGATAAAAGAAAGAAGAAGAAGAAGATCGAGCTGACTTCTTCGAATATTTCAGGTGATAATTTAAAATTCGTGACACAGCCATGGCATTCAAGCCCAGTTCATCCGCTATCATCTCCTGTGTCATCCTGCCATCTTCGTCAATTTTAGCCTTCACCAGAGCAACATTTGTATCGTCGGTCGAGGATTTGGGCCGACCTTCACGAGATACATACGGATACATACAATGATACTATTGACCATCTCGTGAATTTGTTAAAATATATTTTTCCTGATTGAAATTATTGAGAATATTAGCCGTATTTTATTATCACCCAAGATCCATATAGATCACACGACGAAAATAAAACGATCCGGATCTGCATCAACGAATAATTTGCCTTGTGTCTTGTAGTGTGGTTGTGTAACCTACCAAGGAAAAAAAAAAAAATTTCTGGATCACGAAATTGATCCTGATAGAAAGCAAGATCTCGTATTGTTGTTGTATTGCATAGAAATCAATGATCCATATGGATCATGAGTGATAATAAAATA
Source organism: Brachypalpus laphriformis (assembly GCA_945910035.1). NCBI lineage: Eukaryota > Metazoa > Arthropoda > Insecta > Diptera > Syrphidae > Brachypalpus > Brachypalpus laphriformis. Next base: position 47,701,208 of record OX246756.1, read on the forward strand.
CGGCTATTCTAGCTAAAGTTGAGACTAACCGCTTAGTAGAAATTCTGCGAATAGCGCCTTTCTCAATATAAGTATTGTATATACATCTAGATGTATATGCAATGATATTTGTTAATGAAGGTACCGACATGACATATCAAATCAAAAAAGTTTGTGTTGCGCGATAAACAGACCCTAAAAAATTCGCAATGATTGCTGAAACTAATATTGTATATTAATACGTGAACACGAAATTTATCGTACGTTTCTTTAGTATCTATTGTAAAAGGAGGGGGATGAAACTTACATCATTCGAAAGGTACTGTGCCATAGATGTGCAGAAAAAAAATGACATGTGCATATGAAGCCGTTAAGTTAGGTAAATTCCCCCCGGTCGAATTTCGACCACACGCGATAATAGTTAAATTAAATGCTACTGATTGTATATCTGAAGCTTTATATAATGCCTTTGGAGAACGTCTCTGAAAAAATAAAATTCCCGTAACAAATATATATTATTGGTTTAGCATGCGATAACGCTTCAGTAATGGTGGGAAAGCACAACTCATTTTTTTTTTTTTTGAGCCTTCAAGCTGACGTACTTGGTACGTCTCTTTTTCTATCTTGCGCACTTGAAGCTAGCTACGGATGTTTAGAACTTCGAGATCAATGTGAAAATCTTTTATCAATGGTGGCTATGTGTATGTCGGAGAGCTCAAATAGCTGTGGTATACTGGAGGAGTTCCAACATTATTTCAAGGCTGAAAAAATAAAAATATTAAATGCATCTAAGACAATGCGGCTTATACTCCACTCCTGCGTAGTGAACTTATTGGAGAACTGGACAGTTCTTCAGCATTTATTCTTATTATTCTCTACAGAAACAAAGATATCAAGGGCTACAAGCAAATATGAAGTTTGGAAGACATGCAATTTAAAGCTTGAAAAAGAGAATTTTAAGGTCAGAGATGTTGAATTTTACTTAAAGCGACACTGACTCAGGTACCATCTACATAAAATAAGAATGACAGATACTGACATTTGTGAAAGCCATCACCGCAGGAAAAATAATTTTCTACCTCAGACGGACTTTACTGAGCCCTTCTGACATTTGGAACATTAAGTCTGAACCTCTAATGAGGTTTATCAAAAGCCTTAACACTGTTCTCGGCTAAACACTTGGCTGGCACAATAGAAATTTGAACTGCTATCCTAAACCGACTAAAGGAATTAAAGAGGACGAGGAAACTTGGTCAAAAGTGATGATATTTGAAACCAATTAAAGAGGACGAGGAAACTTGGTCAAAAGTGATGATATTTGAAACCAATACTTCCGGGCTGCTTGTTTAGTTTTCTGAGATTTCCCTAAATATCTTCACTTAACTTTCACTGATATCGGCAAAGGATTTTCGATGGTTTCACAGTATAAAATTTCTTTTAGCAAAAATCTGCTCCAAGAAATTATTTATTTTGAACTTTCACCGAAGGATAAGCACAGATCAGTCGATGAACAGGTGTGAGTTCTCACATGAATTGATAGAATTTATAACTTGAGTTACTTTGAAACTATTTTATTTTGCTTTCCTCACTTCACACTCTCATTTCAACTTTATCAACAGAAATTGGTTATAATGTATGTAAATCGCCCAAAAGCATTTTTTTTTTTGCAAAACAAAACAAATTAGATATTAAAAAAAGAATAATAATAATTAAATATTATTTACAAACAAACAATAAAAAAAATAAATTACAGTAAGACGTTAATGGTGATGTTCGCGTTGTTTCCGGTCACAACCCTCATTGCACTGTTCACTGAATTTTGGGATTTTCGCTGTTCAATTGGATGTCTTGTTTTTTAACTGAGTATTTTCGTATCTAGCACGGGATATCTATCACTTAATGATGTCCAATGACCTTTCCCAATGAGATACCTCCGAGACCTCCCAAACCGTGTCCGTATCCGTAACCACCACCATATCCGTAACCACCACCGTATCCTACACTAATGGCTGGAGCGGCGGCGTATGACACGGCTGGAGCGGCAGCGTATGAGATGGATGGGGCAGCATAGGAGACGGATGGGGCAGCGTAGGAGACGGCTGGAGCGGCGGCGTATGACACGGCTGGAGCGGCGGCATATGACACAGCTGGAGCAGCATAAGAGACAGATGGGGCAGCGTAGGAGACAGCTGGGGCAGCGTAGGAGACAGCTGGAGCGGCTGCGTATGACACAGCTGGAGCGGCGGCATATGACACGGCTGGAGCAGCATAGGACACAGCTGGGGCAGCATAAGAAATGGCTGGAGCAGCGGCAACAGCCTTAACAACTGGAGCAGCGGATAGAGAGACCTTGTAGGTATTGGCGTATGATGTGGCCACGGCTGGAGCTGCAATAGTCTTGACAACTGGAGCAGCAACAGCAACAGCGGGAGCTGCTTGATAGGTAACCGCTGGTGCAGCAGCTAGGCTAATACCGACTCCGCCACCATATCCATGTCCAAGACCGTAGCCTCCTAGACCACCATATCCACCTAATCCACCGAGATATCCAGCTGAGCTGGCAGCTACGAGGGTTGACAAGACAACGAACTGAAACGAAGAGTTGATAGAATTATCCTTTTGAGTGTATCCTTTTAATCCGAGAGCGCACAGTCAACTTACCAATTTGAACATATTGCTAAAAGTTCTTGGTTAACTGTAACAAGTAGAGATCTAGAGTTGAAGTTGGAATGATTTCGATTCGGTAACCAATGCTCGTATTTATACAACTCAATGTTTGTGAATTCTTCGTGGTGCCTACAAACGCATCGTCGCAGCAACAACCAATGGAGGAGGAGGAGGTGGAGAAGGAGGGCTACGGCAAACAAACCCTCACTCTATCAGTCTCTCAGAAATCCACAAAAGCAAAAAGGAAAGAAACGTCAGAAAATGGCAAAATGGCATAGTCAACGGTGGCGGTGGTGGCGGCGAACATACCGAAAGTCAGTCACAAATCGTTGAAATCAATTTGGCCCCACTTAGCTCCGACTCTAACTCTGACTCACATTCGACGCTTGCAGTGAGTACTTGTGGTGCCTCAGTGGAAGCTCAGCTTAGCTAGCCGCTACGACCGGAAGGGAAAAAAGCTTCCAAGAAGTCGTTTATGGTGGTACTGATGGTGGTAGTGGTGGTGGTGCAGTTCTGTAGATCAATTCATTTCATATGGATGTTGGCGCATTGTGGTGGTACTACGTGAATGGTTTGCAACTTCAAACATGTAGTTGTTAACATTTGTTAACTGTTCACTTTCGCTTTATTTGCCTCGTGGTCGCGAAGATAGAATTAAAGATCTACCACGGTATCTGTCGGGATAAATGACCGACCGACGCCCTGATAAATTGGATGTACGTGATGGTTGAACTTTTAGCCATGGGAAATGTGGAAACTTATCTTGGTCAAGTCATTCCAAAAGATCGTGTTAATTGTTGTGTAGAATGATTCGTAGATATAATTATTTTCTATAGAGGAATGCCACCGAATTGGGAACGATTTTTGCGCAATTATGGGCCGTGTGACATTTTGTGATAACTGCATGCATATATAGTGTATAATTTGTGTTACTTAATGACATTAGAAGGGCACCTGATTTGACGGCAATGCGTAGCTACACCTCAGCAGTTTTTTCTAATCGAATTTCAGTTGTAATGTATAAAAGTGCAGATTCTTAAGTCATACGACATAGCAATTGAATTCAATCAAAAGTAGCTACCTACATTATTTCTTTCAACAAATGGTGACGCTACTTCCCCCAATGCATCCAGAAAAAAATATATATGTATATTGAAATCGCCGAGAACTAGTGAAGGCATGTCTTATCGATCTAAGAGCATCATGGAAACCCATCACGTATTGCTTTCAAAGGCTATCTTTGGCTTTAAGATAGTCCACAAATTGTTGTCAAAAAAGGGGTCAGAGCTGACCGAACTGATCGAAAAATTCCATTCTGACCCTCATAACAATTCTAAAAGCTGACCAATGAGAGATGAAATACACTCCTATTGTGCCACATTTCAAGAACATTATTGATAAAGTGGATCACACTTAACACTTCTATCATCATTGATTACAACCTACTGGAAGTCCATCTAAGTAGAATGCGATTAATTGGAGGCGGATGAATGCAGTTCTCATTTTTTATGCATCTCTCGCATCTCACATGATTCTTCCTCAACAGTGATGGCAAAAGCTATTGTAAATTTTATTTTAAACTCGTGATGGTTCAGAGGGACGGATTTATGGAACCAACAAGTGCCTTTCTCTCTTTTCTTCTTATTTCAGGCTTCTTACATCTCACCACTGGCAAACATAATAAATCCACCACGATCCCAATGAAGACTTTACTCCCACATCAAGTTAAACCAAGGAACATATTATGATCGATAAATAGTACGACAAGGCTTATAAGCCTTAAAAAAGGAAGCTTAGCAAAGGACTTATGCAAGTCATGCTGCTTTACCTCAAGACACAAATTTATGGCACACGTCTTTCAGTCCATTTTTGAATTGCATAGTAAGCGCATCCAGCGTCGAGATTACGAGATCTGTTTCCAAAGAATAGTACAAGAAGTGGAGTGAAAGCATTTCACAAAATTGAACGGCGCATTTAGCAAACACACAATAGTCTACTCTAGCTAGTGTAAGGTTAAGGGCCGTAACCGTTGCTTCGCTGAATTGGAGTACAATCGAAATTCTGCGTTGAAAGGTCTCAAGAAACTCCAGATGTACATATATACATGTTTACTTCAACTAAAAGCGAGACTAAATTACACTAACAACAGAGAGATAGGTGACTTTAAACTCTCATGAAATAAGTAACCGCGAAAAGTAATCCGCGTTTAAAATAGTCCAATTCTTGGAAAGCGAATAATTGGGGCCACTATACCATTACAAGATGGGCGAAATTAGAAACGACTACAGACTGTCTAACTCTATCTCCTGAATTCAGCCGTAGCATCAAAATATTCATCCCCGCAAGTGAATATTGGGCAAACAAAAGAGCCATTCACCTGAACAACACTTTCATTTTTACGAATAGTGTCTTCAATATCTGTTCGATAGAACTCGACCTTGGTTAGTCAATAAGGCTTCTGAAACAAGGGAAAACTTTCTGCGAACCACAATGTACTCACGGTATTCAGGGTAAGTAAGGACGGATTCAGGACTGGACGAGTCAATTGTACATCAAATCTGTCTCCCATGGCAGCTGGCTGATAGGCGATGGAGCAAGATGAAGTACCATCACGGGGCAAAACCTACTAGCGGCGCACAAAAGAAGAATACTTTCAATTGCAACTGATCTATCTAACCCCTGGTCTCCACTGGCAATAATTCATTGCAAGAAATATTTCATGCAATCGAAATTTCCAATGGAGACCGCAAATTTCTTGAAATGACTCATTTCAAGAAATCGATTTCTGCTTTCATTTCTTGTCATCTCTGTGGAAATAAACCCTGAAATAAATTTGACAGGGAGTGTCAATTTGAGTTTTACTACGAAGAAAACGTGGCTGATTGGTGCCTGACATGAAGTCTGAAATAAATATGTCTCGTGGAGACTCGGTGCCAAGCAAGAATTGGTCGTTGCGTGATATGGTTGAAAATGAAATTTCTTGACATAATTTGCCCACCGTATGAAAAAATAAAAATTTCTAACATGATGTCTGACATAATGTTTGAAATAAATATGTCTCGTGGAGATTCGGTGTAAAGGCTGCGGTGACATTGACTACGATGAAGGCACATTTTCTATGTGAATGCATAAGCTTATGCAGAACAAGAAAGATGGCCATAGGCGCATACTAAATACTACTTCACGGAAAACTGTCAACTGAGCCATCAAAGGTCATTCTAAAGTTTCTACTTAACTAGGGACGGTTAAGGGAGGCGTCGTAACCAAAGAACGACTAACCCCTTTCTTTTTTTTTTATTTTGAGGACTGACATCCAGCAACTGAGAAGCACAATAGATCCAACAGAGATACCGGGTGTCCACCGGGAAGGTATACTACTTTGTTTGTTTATAATTTTTGATTAAATGAAAGAGAATGGATCTTATATTGATAATATATTTCCCATAATATATATTTTTTCATAATAAATTTGCCACGTGTCTACTTCACGACTGCCAAATATGAACTGTCAAGACTAATGTTTACCAAAATGGCGGCAAAACAAAGTAGTATACGTTCCCGGCGGACACCCTGTACAAGTGACGGTTTTATCGGACAGTATTCAGCTTCGCAAAAACATTAATTGAACCTGTTGTGGCAGTGTACAACTATGGGTAAAATTCCAACTTCTTAACATATGTAGGTTGCACTTGAAGTTCGGCAAAGTATCCATGCTTTCCTTTGACTCACTGCTGCCTGTTTAGTTTCAAACTGAGTCTTACAATATGACTTAGGAGCATATCGCTTAGGAATAAAGAAAGCAATTACATAATTATTTAGCATTTCAAATATAAAGATCATTATTATTTGGACTAACACTAAGCCTCCAATTCCTAGCTCACGTGCTTTCATTACGCAATTCACCTTTTATCAATTCACTAATCACGTAAACAATCACTTCTCATACAACGATTATCACGTTATCAGTGACCATTTTAACCCCATCTACATATGTGAAGTTTTGACAGAACTTTGTTAATAATAATTAGTCATAGTAGAAGGGAGATAACGCCACCGTTCCTCTATCGTATTATTATTATTATTAATATTCTTTATTACAATTCATTAAAATATAGCATTTTGATTAACAAAAGAACTTATAAGCATGGCATAAATTGTCGTCTGCCGAGATTGGCTTCATGATTAGCTATGTTATATAATTCAAAAATAAATAAATAGTGGACATAATATATAAATAATAAAAGTTAAGGTGCGTCCAGACCAAAGAAACATTTCAGAAACATTTCAGAAACATTTCAGAAACATTTCAGAAACATTTCAGAAACATTTCAGAAACAGAGAAACATTTCTGAAATGTTTCTGAAATGTTTCCGAAATGTTTCTGAAATGTTTCTTTGGTGTGGACGCCGATGAAACATTTCTGAAATGTTTCTGAAATGTTTCTCTGTTTCCCATTCGCGACGGAAAACTATTTTTGTTTCTCAAGCTCCACGTGTAGAAAGTGAGTGTTTTTTTGTGAAAATAAAAATAAAAAAAATGTCAAGAAAGGCGTGGAGTAATGAGGATACAATTTCTTTAATTAAATTGTATGAAACTAAAAGAGTTTTATGGGATCCCCAAAACGAAAATTACAAAAAAAGAATTTTCTCTATTTTTAAAAAAAAAATCTTTGCCACTGTTTTTTTTTCTTCTTCTTATCGTTTTCTATTTTTTTCATGATGATGAAGCACGACGCTATTAATACTACCTCTTTTGAGCCCATCATCTTCAAGAGCAAAAATGGATAAAAAGAAACATTTCAGAAATGTTTCATTTGGCGTCCACACCAAAAGAAACATTTTAGAAACATTTCTGAAATGTTTCTGAAATGTTTCTGAAGCAAATGGGAAACAATCGGGAAACATTTCAGAAACATTTCAGAAACAATGTTTCTGAAATGTTTCTTTGGTCTGGACGCACCTTTACAAGTTTGATTAATTACGATATTTCATTAATAAATGTAGTTACTAGCATTTATAAATTTATGAAACGGTTGCGATAACTATAGGCATGACTACAGTAAGATGAGAGTCGTTTCTAACCACATGAACCGTTTAGAGCTTGCTTAACTTGTGTGAAACAATTCCTGGAGAAATATAATCGGCGTATCTCCTGAAGTATGAGGCATACTGCTTAGAAGTGGTAAATATCTTAATTTTCATTTCTATTGCAAAGGATACAAATTGTTCGAAGATTTTGCCTATGCGGGATGTAATTGAGAGCTAAGACATCCGTTCTTATTGTAAGCACTGAGCTTATCTGACTGGTTGTTAGTTACCTGCAAAAATAGTTGCTTCTACCTAAAGTATGGCAAAGTTCCTTATAAATAAGCCTGCTTGTCGACTCCCGGGCTCTGCTCAGACATTGTTGGTATAAATACTCGTCGACCTTTGCTATGCTGATACAAAACATATCTTGCCAATCGTTAAGGTTTAACTCATCCAGGTCGAAGCCAACACCGTGTTCGTTTGTTATATGCAAAAAGGGTGTTGAGCGGCATTGAAGTGCAAATTGCATAAGCCTTTTTTGGAGATTGTTATCCCGCCTGCGCATAACCTTGATGATATAATCTGCATTTACCTTGAGATTTTTTAAGAAGATTTGTGGGAGCCCAGATTCAGCATGTATTGCGTAAGTGGACGTTGCCACGGAAGGCTTAAAGATACGTTTGAAAAAAGTGCGTTGAATGTATTAAAACTCTTCAATATGTTGGTATCCGAAGGTCTGGTTGCCATAGCAAAGACAAGAGTTAATGGCAGCATCAAATACTGCATTTGGAAGTTATATCTACGCGCTGGTTACAAAAAAACCGCCTGCACATAATGTTGATAACCGTTTTAGCTGCTACCGTTTTCTCTTTTACGTGAGGACACAAGTCTAGATTGTGGGTGATAAGGGATCCTTGATATTTAAATTATTTGACTACTTCAAAAGGCTGAGGTACTTTAGGTACATACCTTATTCGCAAAATGGACCAGCATGTGGCCTGAGTGAAAAGGATAATTCATCACACCCCACATTTCCCAGATACCACTTTTCCCTGACACCTTCCTACGAAAAGCTGATTCAAGGATCACGATTTTAGATTTGGCAGTGTTGATTTTCAAACCCCAGGTATCACAGTAGTACTTTAACTTGTTAGTTTGTAGCTGCAAAGTAGGTGGACTCTCGGCTACAACTACGAGATCGTCTGCGTAAAGCAAAACTATAACATCTACACCTCCGCAATTAACCCTACCATTATTAAGCTGAAAGGCTTTGCCTAGATTTGGCGGAGAATATAATTTTAATTCCAACTTCTGGTGAGTTATTCTTGAAGGTATCTTCTATGGGCGTTTGCTGAAAGCGTCCTCAATGCCTAAGAAGGTAGCTTGTATATTGCTTCTAGTGAATGGTTCTTTCACTCATTCGCACTAGAAGCTGTCTTTATGGATTTTACCTTGGTGCATGTTTATTCGTATGTTAGTATCAGGAAAAATCGCTTAGATCAATGAAGTAAAAAGCTCCTAAGTGAAATTTTCGTTTATGGCAGAAAGCTAAACGATTACAGATAAGGTAAAGGATAGTTTGCTCCTCTTCTTTGTCCATATGGCTTTTACAGGAATCATTTGAGTATACACCAAGCCTTATTATCTCTTAGACCGTGTCTTTTGTAGTTCTGATATGCGATCTGCAGAGAGATCTCAAATTCATAGAGCATTTCAGAACCAGCTTTGACCGAATCTGTTTTGTCACTAGACATGTTGTGTCACATAAGATTTGCTTTTTGCAGATTTAATTTAGGTTAGCACCGCATGTACCTATCGGTATACCTAAGGCACTTCTGGTAGGGATGGTAACTTCGAAGTTTTTGTTAAAATTGACCCTGGGTATGGTATAGTCAATGTGACCATTTATTTTTTGGCAAAAACGGGCAGGGTTTTTGAAACTAAAAACGGGCGATTTTTGGCGGGTTTGGCAGGCTTCCCAAAAGTAAATTCTAATGCGAAATATTTCATTTAAAACAGTAGATAACTGTTTATTTCACGTACTCTGTCACGTACAATCTATAACGGGTGGGCCATCTAGTGATTTTTTATTTAAATCATAGGTTATTTTGACACTGACAGCTGTTTCCCGCTCGAAATCTTGACAGAAAGTCTGTATCATATCTCCGCGGAACGAAATGAGTCGCTTTACGCTTGAACAACATTGGGAAATATTGAAAACTTATTTCCAAAGTGAGTGCTGTGTAGCCCAAGCAGTGCGTTTTTTGAAATGAAGTTTTGGCCGAAATGAAGTTCGTGAGACTAGCATGCTAGTGAAAAACACTCGTACGGTGCGCACAGACGAGAATGTGGCTGCTGTAGCCGAGTGTGTGAGACTCAATTCACGAACATCAACTCGTCATCGATCCCAACAGCTCAACATTTCACGCACTAGCCTGAGGAGAATTCTGCACAAAGGTCTGGAATTATTCGCTTACAAGGTCCAATTGATTCAGCAATTGAAAGCGCACAACCATCCGCTTCGTTATCGCTTCGCAGTTTGGGCCTTAGAGCAGCTTGAATTGGACAACGATTTTGGGCGAAAAATCATCTTTTGTGACGAGGCACATTTTCATCTCGGCGGCTACGTTAACAAACAAAATTGCCGCATCTGGGGCTCGGAAAACCTGCACGTTATTGTCGAGAAGCCAATGCATCCACAGAGAGTGACAGTTTGGTGCGGATTGTGGAGTGTTGGCATCATTGGACCATTTTTCTTCGAAAATGAGGTTGGGAACAACGTTTCGGTCAACGGTGGGCGTTACAGAGCCATGTTAACGACTTTTTCTTTTACTGAAATTGAAGACATGGATTTGGACGACCTCTGGTTCATGCAGGATGGCGCGCCATGCCACACAGCCCATGCCACAATCGGTCTTTTACGCACCAAATTCCTAAATCGTGTTATCAGCCGTCTTGGCGATGTCAATTGGCCGCCTCGGAGCTACGATTTGACCCCTTTGGACTTTTTTTGTGGGCAACCGTGAAGGACCGATATTATGCCAACAATCCGGAAATGATTCAAGCACTTAAGGTAAATATCATCTAAGCAATCCGTGAGCTGCAGCCCGAAACCATCAGCAAGGTCTTGGGAAATTGGAGTGATAGAATGCGCTACTGCGAGGCCAGTCGAAACAGCCACTTGAACGACGTTGTATTCCAAAATTAATGGGAATGCTTGGTCTTACTAGTAAAGCCACAATACATGGAAAAAATTTAATTTTGTTCATTTTATTGCATTTTTAAAAAGAAACTTGTAGTTGGCCCACCCGTATATATATACTCGTAAAACTCAGGGTATACACCTATGTTTGTATCTACGTATGCTATGCTATCTCCAAAGCCATTGAACGGCTCAAATTTTTAGACAATTTTTGGTATTGATCAGAGAGTGTTTCTGTGAAGTTTGGTCAAAATCGGAATCGGCAAACGCTCATACTTCTGCACTGAAGTTACAAACTGAAGTTGTTCACGGCAGTTTAGATCTGCCACCTGCATTATCACAATGTCAATGTAAAATGCTCAGTGTTAATGCTAAGGCAGTCAGCACTAAGCGGCATATTAAAAAAAATGTCTGTGTTAACAACTAAGAAGAATTACAAAATTCAGAAATGTTCTTAAAAAGCGGGAAAATGGTTGTGGTGGCGGGTTTTAAAATGAAAAAGCGCGCAAAACACGCCAATAGCGGGTGAAATAAGGTATAGTCTATGTTCTCGGGACACATTTTGAAGTTATTCAGAACGGAGACGTGGCAAAATTCATTACTGGACCACTGTGAGATTGCTTTAACGCGAACGGTTTCACTAGCTGCCATTTGCCTTACAAAGATGTCGAAGTGTGTCAGGTGAAACAGAATATCCAGTGTTGCAGAGGGTGTAGTTCAAAGTACTCCACTTATATACAAAGAAGCTAATCGTTGGACTTTGCATGAGTTATCGCAGATTACGGCTTTATCTAAGGATACTAGACAACCACCCCGTACTTAGGTACCTATCGGTCGTATAACCGAGATGTAGAGCCAGTGAATTATACGAGGTTGCAAGCCCCATTTGATCCCAATAGCCTTTTTGCAAAAGAAGAGTGCACGGTAACCTTCTTGAATCTTTCTTGAATGTTGAGTTTGCAGCTTAATTTCCTATCGAAGGTAAGACACGAATATGTTGCTTCGTTGAAGAAAGTTAACTTATGCTATTACGAGAGGGGGAGCCAATTAACGGAATTCTGTATTTCTTAGAAAAGAGTAAAAGTTCAGTACTCCGCACTACGCATCAAATTGGCTTATTTAAAGCGCTTTATAGAAGTTACTTTAAAGTGTTTATGTGCTTTCTCGAGACTGCTATAGCATCGTCATCCGCATAAGCGATCATAGTGCATCCCATGGCTTCCATGATTATCAGTAGTTTATTGACCACCGAATTCCAAAGAAGATAGTAGAGGTCGCAACTTTGGGGGCTTTGCGATCAACTGGCAAAGTAAGCTATCTAACCTCAGATCTGATAGTGCATCTATAATTGTTGTAAAATAAATTCACATTTAAATCTAAATCTAATCTAATTGCTGATATGTTGATGTTGTCAAAAGTACATTCTATGGCTAAGAAGGCTACAATTGTATACTCCTTATGATACCGGGACTGACATGAGAAGATATGTATGTATTTCAGCTTTGGGTATGAAAATCACCTTAACTTCTCTTAGTGCTAGTGGAATATAATCTAGATCCAAACAACACCTTAGAAATATCTCTAGCACTGGCAAGATGATATCTGCTATCATTTGAACTCGACAGGTATTATGCCATCCAGTCTAGCAGGTTGTGTGGTTTGAAGCTATGTAGCACTTAAAGAAGTTTATCCTTCGTATTCAAACTTAAGGAGTTGGCTATTGCTAACAATTTGCCAACTACATGGGAAGTATGTGTCAAGAAGCAAATTTAGCGAAAATGGAAATCTCGGCAGTATTGGATTTGTCGGGAGAATTTTTCTTAGTCTTGATGCCTCTGAAGATTCTTCTATTTGATCACTAAATATTCTTTAAGATTTTCGTTTGGCTTGTCTCAATTCTTTTTCATATATTTTTAAGGATTCATTATACGAATACCAAATGATCGCAACCCTCGTGCTTTTGGCACTGTTAAAAAGTTTCGTACAATTATATCTGAATCGACCCGATTCTGCAATCCACCTGCGTGGCTTTTTCTTGCCCCTAGGTTGGAGTAGAGGACAGAAAGAAGACATATGTGTCATATGCACGAAAGACTTTCAAATCGGTAGTATTGATGTGTCCATACTACACGAATCAAAGTTGCGGCTTTTTTTTTCCCAGGTGGTACGAGTAGTCACATGACTTCTGCGAAAGTCCAAAGTAGCCTCAACTATCTAGAACCAAGTCGCATTGCACTTCCAACAAGTAAAAACAAATCCCCATTCATACCATAATGATTGAAGAGCAATTAAGTGTTAATCGCTTCTACCAAACTGAGTATAACATCTGTCCGTCAACATTGATTTAACGATTTATGTTGAAAATTGTTGGCAAAATTCTCATTACAACCAACGATCAGTCACTGTACAGTACAGGCTACAGACGGGAATAATTGAAATTGAACACTTTAAGATGAATTTTCGCACGCTATGAATGCCCGAGACAGATGTTAGGTATCTGAGCTACTGCCATATACGTGCCTGGGTGTATGTGCCTAGCTACTTAAATTCATATTGCAAATAGAATATTTTACGAGCAAAGGTGGTCACTAGACCTTCAATAGAACATTAAGCACCCCCCGAACAAATTGGTCGGCCCAGGTCCGGGTTCGAATTGGAGTAGGTTTGGAAATTTTGTGAAAGGTATCGCTAGCGAAAATCTTGTTGGCAATTAAATTGAGAAAATAAAAAAATTGTTTGACGTTTGTAGTCGTTATGATCTGCAGTGACTGCTGTGGGTAAATTAAATTAAATTTAGATTGGGGGCTTGTCTGTCTGAAGTGTTCTGGGTTTCTCAGTGGTTGTCATGGACTGACAAATTATTTATGGGCTATTTGTTACTAGTTTTTATTTACATTTTTATTAACTATGATCTGCTGGTCGATATACAATTAGCTTTAACCGTAGATAACGGGCCAAAGTAATAAAGATGCGATTTACACATAGTAGAAGTGTAGTAAATGCCGTGGTGTAGGAGATACTTAAGGGGGCGTTTTATGGCCAATGCTTTTTGAATTGGTTACTTTTTAAGTACTGTTCGAATTCTTACGACGATGTTCTGTACCTCTATTAACTTTATTTCTAATGTAAGAGTCTGCGAAGGGCAGTTCTGTCGGAGCCAAGACATAACTCCACGATTATAAATCCGCACTGAACTTCTACCCCATTTAAGTCGAAAGGAATTACGTGCTAATGAAGTTATGTACTCTTGTGGTGTAAATACATTAAATCAACCAAAAGCGTTACACTTACCATGCCTGCAAATACCAAGACCAGCAATAGATACATAAATATTCCACAGTAATCAAGAAAATATTACCCAATCACCTTAATTAGTTCAGCACACATACTTTGTACAAAAAATCTGGGAAACTCCACTTAAATTCATTTTTCACGACAACCTAGTTAAAAACTCCATAAAATGATGATGATTATCTACTAAAAGACTCACGCCCATATCGGAGTTGCTTAGCAGTGACGACATTATATACATCGGGCGGTGCATGTAGATACATACCTGGTGGTCCAAATTTGTATTCATCTTGCATCAATCCAAAGCAGCTGCGACAAACTGTGTCCAATTCAATTATAGACGTCTTGGCATGGGAATATCAATTCACGAATGCAGCAAGTCTAGCCAAAGCGGTGATAAATTGCTTTGGGCTTATTCTAATTGTCGTTTAAACACTCGCCTTTAAATATGCACTTGTCGTAGTCCCAAATTAATTCACTTTGGTTAATGTTAATCGAAATTTCGTAATTAATTACAAAGTTTGTATTTAGTGGCTGACTCCAGCAGTGGTCAACCAAACAGGACTTTATGGATATGCGGCTGCGGCTAGCAAGTGAGAAAAAAAAAAAAAAAACAGCCGCAACGCATGGATTGCATTAACGATGAATGACTGAAGTTCGGCTTTATGCTTTGATATGACAACTTTCATTACAGCACTGCTGGGGTCATGCGGTGGGTTATTGAATGGCGTGAGTGCAAGTAAGCTGATAACCTGGATAAATGGTTAATGCCGCTCACCAGGTGGATAAGCCGGTGACCAGTTTGCGCTCGAGTATGGTGAATAAATTGGTTATGGATCAAGCTACATAATGGAACGTGCATGAGTCAACGAAAGGGTGTATTCGGACAATTTTTTACTTGTAGTCTTATTCTCTAGCATAGCTATCTAGGCATAAGCTATCAAACATGCATACGAAAACGTTTGTGTTGCAACGACAGTTCGGGCACAACACACACCATTCTTTAGGAGACGTTGACGAATCAAAAAAAAGTTATTATGTAATAAAAACGTTTTTCTCCATAGCTTATTGATTTTTATATAATTTTTGAGCACTCAAATGGTTATGATACGCTTTGCACAATGTGGGCGTTGGAAAGAATGGAGAGACAGGGACAGACAAAGATTGGTGTAATAGTTTGAAACTCAGGTATGTTTCAAAAATACACCGGGGGTAACGTCCAATAGAGAGGACTAAGAGTTGTTTTCGAGTAATCGATTCCAGCAATGCCCCTACGCACTAATCCACAAACTACATACTAATTCTACCACTTTCCTCGCGGGACTGACATTAGGTATTACTTCGCAGGCCAGGTTAGCATGTCATGCTATTCATCTTGTATGAGCTATTGCTGCTTCTTATGCTTCTGCTGCTTTGCAGGAGCTCAATTTGCGCATTCCAATTTCTGTCCAATTTCTGTTACTGCGTGTGTTCATATGCCATTGTGTGTCTAAATATGTCACTTGTGTTACATTGCATAAGTGGGCGTTTTTGTGTAACTTAGTCTACCTTCTAGGGTTTATAGGATCCTCATTTCTCGCTGCTGTTCGTTCCTCCAGAGGCAGTTGTTGCATCATACCATCCATATCGTCATAGCCAGGTTGGTTTTTGGTATTGTATAATCCACATTGGAGTTTTGATGACCTTGCGCGACGAAATATTAAGTTTCACTACTCGCTAGACAAATCGAAAACTCATGCAATCCTAATAGTCATGAACTATTTTGTAAGGAATAGATGAAAAGGTCGAACAGTCAGACTGCGCTTAAGTACTTGCACAATCCTTTACCACTTACGGAATAGTTCGTGAATGTAAAAACTCGTGGTCTCAGGTCACATTGGAGCCGAACCTGTGTTGGGTTTTCCTGTGCCTTCAGTTAGAGCTTTCATTGACGATTGGATTTCTAACGAACACAATAAGTGTGGTAAAACTCTCCAAGAAGCGGCATTCTTACTGTCTCTCATCAGAAAATACTGCAGTCAATTTATTGATGGCCTGTCAACACTTCGCTTTTGCTAAGCATTTTAATGTGCTAGGCTTAAGTAACACAGTATTACAGTCTGCGATGCGACGCCTGTGGAGATGGCGTCGATACTCGGGAACATTTGCTTTGTGGGTGTCCTGCATTTGCTCGTATCAGTAGCGATTTGGTGAGTGCTGGTACTGTAAGCTCCTCATCACTCAATCGCTTGCTTGTTTTTCTTAGAAAGACAAGTAGATTCCAATAAAATCCGGATTTTTCTCTCTTGTAGTCGAGCGTTTCCCATCTCGACGGATGAAAGTGCATACGAGTACGTTCTTAAAATTCAATATTTACTGAAACGAGTAAACTCGAAAAGAATCCCTAAATTGTGTACTACATAGCGGTAAGGAAAGTAGTGAATTTTCGGCTTTAATACTCAAAAATACGCCTAGGTTGGGTTAGGTTATAGGTATGTGGGCTGGCAGGGAGAAACGCTCTCTGCCACACTTAGGTCAGCGTTGACCAATTGGGAAAGCGGACTTTTTCTCATAGGGGAAAAAGTAATCCCTTACCCATTGAAACTAAAAATATTCAAACTAAATCAGTTAATTCGTTTCTGCATACAAACCACCCTGATGATTTGATGAAGTTCAGCATCTTTCCCGTCGAAATGCTGGAGAACTCCTCGAGATCCTGCAAGAAATTTTTACCAAGGAACTTTTTCCTGGAGTGTTGAAGACTCGGACAGTGCCACAAGAAGTGGGGAGTGTCCTCAAAAACTTCCTCGTCACCACAGCTTCTACAGAGTTCCACCTCCGTCAGTCGTAGTTTCTTCGAGTGGTACCGCAGAGTGTTATGCCCCGTGATGATGCACGCGAGGGTGGAAAGGGGTTTCCTACCGCAACTTGTTCTAGTAGGGTTGCTGAGCCGATTCTCGCCAGCTTGTCGGCTTACTTATTGCCTGGGATACCCCTAGGGCGTACTTTATACGACTGATGATATTAGCCTGTCTGTTCATGATTTAGATGGAAAAATTCTGGAATCAACAGCTGAGTCTATTAAGCCATGTTCGCCTGTGCATCCAATCGTCTGTGTGTCACCAGTTTTTTTTTCTGTTTGTCTTTAAACTTTGAGTTAGGGGGATTAAACTTCATATACAAGCCTTCCAGGATGCAAAGCAGTACAATTCGATTTTTTTTTTAAATACGCTTTCAGACACCTTTCAGAAAAAATGTGTTAAGAATACATTAAGCGAACGACTTTTACTACTATTTTTTCCAGATGGTTTTCTTTATAAAAAAATTGTATTTCATATAATTTCTGGAAGTTCATAGAAAATTCAAACAAGTAAACAAATTTAATTACACAACGCCAAACCTACTTAAATAGTCCTAGGCTAAGTGGTTGTACGATCCGTTTCAGGCGGATTATAATTTTTCCCAAAGTTTACATTTCCACTTCATTCTATCTTTCGAAGTCAAAGCAATGTGTTATATTATACAGACG
The DNA here is from genome assembly GCA_945910035.1 of Brachypalpus laphriformis. Taxonomy (NCBI): domain Eukaryota; kingdom Metazoa; phylum Arthropoda; class Insecta; order Diptera; family Syrphidae; genus Brachypalpus; species Brachypalpus laphriformis. The sequence continues at coordinate 47,718,882 of OX246756.1, forward strand.
GCCGCCCGTAAAATAGTTATTTCACAGGACACTAGCTGCTGAAGCTTTAGTGAATCTTAGGGAACTATAATGTACATACAATATTTGTAGTACGAACCTAAACATTTTCATAGCATTTATTTTCCTTGCACCTTTATATCTGCTTTAGGTTACAACGCTTAAGACGTCTAGGTGGTGCACGATAACCAACCCACGAAAAACAGGGTACCACGTTCAAAGAAGAGATCATTTGAACCCAGTTAAAAAGGAATATCAATGAACGTTCCAAAGACATCGCGAGGCAGGAGAGGCAGGCCTATAAACGCCTTGACCACACAAATGCAACGACTCCAGCATTTGATTAACGTCAGTAGCCCAGTGAACCAAAATCGGGAGGCCTGCCGATATTTTCTGAGGTCAAATAGACGATCCCCATAGGCGGATCAGTAGAAATGCAGTGAAGTGGGCGTCTTATGATCTCAAAGAAGAAGAAGGTAGATAGGTAGGAAGGTTGTCAGAGTGGCTACATAACTGATCTCTATGTTGTCCTTATTCTACAATGAAAATATTTCTATGAATTTTAAAACATATTTCCATGCTTTTGTTGACAGGGGTTCGAACCGATAGTTTAAGAAATGTTTCTCGTGGGCTTCCTCAGGGTAAGTCTCTCGTAAACAGTAGCCTTTTTCTACGAAGGATGGCAACAAGTTGTGATTTATTCTGATATTAGAAGTGCTAACAGCGCATCTAAGGGTTCTTCTAAATAGATCTCTCAAATTATATAACCCTTTTGTGTTTTGAGCTAGGAGTATAAAATATCGCATATGTGCCCTTAGAATCCGATAAATTTTGCCCACAAATGCGCCCAAATCCTTTTTCTAATATTTTTTCCTGGAAATTGTATAACAAATGTTCTAACAAAGTATAAATGTGTTACTTACTTACTTAGGTGGCGCTACAGTTGAGGATTAACCTGGGCCTCAAAAAACAAACCTTTCCGATTACCAAGGTCTTTAGCTAATTTCCTCCAGTTGCGCACTCCAAGTTGGTCGAGGTCCCTTTGTCGATTGGAATTCGTCGTTGAATCTTCTCCTCCAAGACCAGTCAATCTTACGAAGGGAAATCATCATCCGCTTTTAATAAAGTCAATGTTTCAGCGCCGTTAAGCAGGACTGGAATGATCAGAGTCCTATACAGAGTCTCGTTAGTTCTTCGAGATGGGGCTTTACTGTCAAATTGCCTTATAAGCCCAAAAAAACAGCGATTGGCAAGAATTATTCTTCGCTGATGTTGTCTTTAGAGTTTATAGCACAGCCAAGGTAGACAAAGTGCCTTACTACCTCGAAGTTATAGCTGCCCGCTGTGACGTTCTGCCTAATTCGTCGGTGTTGATTGTCCCTCTTGTTGACAGCATATACTTGGTTTTGCCCTCGTTCATCGCTAAACCCATTTTGGCCGCTTCTTCTTTAAAGTTTGCAAACGCATCGGTGACAGCCTGCTGAGCTCTTCCAATTATGTCGATATCGTCGGCGTATGCAAGCAGTTGTACGGACTTTTAATAGATTGTGTCTCTGGTGCTGGCTTGTGAGTTCCGCACAATCCGTTCAAGTGCAATATTAAAGAAGTCACATGACAGGGCGCCACCTCGTCTAAAACCTTTTTTGATATCGAAAGTCTCGGTGAGGTCATTACCGACCTCGATGGAGCAGCAAGCGTTCTCCATCGTCATCCTGCACAGACGAACAAGTTTGGCAGGGATGTCAAAACTAAACATGGCTTTATAAAGCCCTTCTCTATAGATGCTGTCATAGGCTGCCTCGAAATCGATAAAGAGATGGTGAGTATAGATTGGACTTCTTAGGCTTTCCCCAGGATCTGCAGAAGTGTAAAGATTTGATCGATGGTGGATTTTCCTGCCCTGAACCCACACTGATAAGGGCCAATTAGGCTGTTGATAAAAGGCTTTCGGTTTTTAACAAAAACTAAGGAGACTTTATATAAGACCTTGATCATCCCAGTCCTGCTTTACGGTGCTGAAACATGGACTTTATTAAAAGAAGATAAAGATATCCTTTGTCGCATCGAGAGAAAAATTCTTCGCAAGATTTTCGGTCCCGTTTGCGTTGACGGGTTTTGGAGGAGAAGATTCAATCACGAACTATACGAGCTGTACAGCGACATCGACCTAGTCAAAAAACTGCGTATTGGACGTCTGAGATGGCTAGGACATGTAGAGCGAATGTACACCAAGCATCCGGCCCGCAGTGTCTTCGAATCTAATCCCGAGGGACGACGCCGTAGAGGGAATCATCGCCGTAGGTGGCGCGCACAAGATCAAGGGGACCTCGACCAACTTGGAGTGCGCAACTGGAGGCAATTAGCTAAAGACCGAGCTAAATGGAGAAGCTTGTTGGTTGAGGCCCAGGTTCACCCCGAACTGTAGCGCCACCTAAGTAAGTAAGTAAAAGGTTTTAGGCGTTCACATAATATCACAGAAAAGATCTTGTGTGCGGTGTTGCCTCTTTTTCTATTAAAAAACATTCACAACATTACGCTCACTTCACACGAGATATGTACAGTATACTACGTATGATTTTCTTTAAAGGTTTATTTGGGGTGATGGGTCTTCGTTGAGATCTTTTCCGCTATTCCCTTGAGATACGATTTGCTTTCTGATTTAAAATAACTTCTCGAAGAAAGATTAGAATTTTTTAAGCTAAGGAGAGTGAGAGTGTTTGATTCTGGTCCGAGCAATGGCGGGACATTTGCACAAAATATATTCAACAGTTTTGGTGTTTTCTCGAGACATATTCTGCACGGTATTTTGTAGATGTAGATGTAGATATATGGTCTTTGAGGTGTGTGTGCACAGTAACCTTCAGTAGATCTGTTGTGCCTCCCAAACTAGGGCTTTAGTCGATGATATGCTCGGTTTAGAGCACTTCCTCTATTCCAGCTGCCTTGATGAACCGGAGTATCTGAAGTGAATCCAGCGAAGGTAGATCCGTCTCTGATAGGAGATGGGTACCTAGATGATGTCTTCTTTTGTGGATTAGTACTTCGCATTCCATAAGACAGTGGTCTTGTGGTTTCTGCGAGGTTCCTGTAGAATTTGAAATGTCCATTCCCTTCTAGATAAGTAGATAGATAGATCTTTATTTCGCATATTGTTACAACACATTTTACATTACAGAGATATGATATTATTTTATTTTTATTTAACTGTGGATTACATAAGGAAAAATAATTTAAACTTGGAGGAAAATGCGTTAGCACGCCTGTCAATATGCGAAAATAGTTCTTTCTAAGGCTTAGGTAGGTTCTGCTTCTTTTCAGGTTGTGGCTTCCTAGAAGTTCTTTCGCCTGTATCAGTTGGGGGATATCATTCCAATGCTTGACCCACTTGCTCTCTTGTTCCTTTCTCAGTTTTTCCCCTATTTTGTGTGGTCCTATCACACAGAAGCTTCCGGTCCAAGGAATGGGGCACCTGAGTCGTTTCTTGCTAGTTCCCCTTCAGGTGGTCACTAGGATATAAAAGCTTGGCGATATTTTTGTTCATTGCTGAATTATCTTTCGTTCTTTTGGTGTAAAAATGCGAGTTCCAGCGTAAAGGCTTTTCATGCTGTGCCCAGTGATTTAGGTCAGCCTTTGTTTGGTTAACAGCTAGGCTGCAGAAGGCGTCTGGACCAATAAAAAGAGATCAGGCACTTGATCTGGTTTATCAGCAATTTCATTGAGTGTGGTCAGGAACCCAGATGGATGTGATTTAATTGTGTGCAAAAAGCTGCAGAAGAGTTTGTAGGCAGTTCCAAACCAACATTAACAAAGTTGAAAGATTTGAGAGCTTTTAGGGCTGCTTGCCTATCTAGTAAAATGTTTGTGTGTACATACAATACATTCCAGATGGGCTGTCGAAACTAATGCATTCAAAATAAACTTTAAAAAACGCTTTTATGGATGAGTTCGTCTGTTAACACCCCTCACATTGAGTGAACAGAACGGTTATTTATGTAGTGTTATCTTGTACTGCGGCCTAAAGGTCTTATGTGCCCCTGCTCGTACCTTGGAGAGGTTTATTCCCTCGTTAGAATTCCCTTCGCATTATAATTCCTTCGGAATTGTGTTTGAAGGTCACATATTCTTCCCTTGTCTTGGCGAGAATGTTCCACCTTAGCTCTCTCTCCAAACCAGTTTCTTGTGTGGGTCCATGGTTGGCACATTCTCATCTGTTATTTGGTGCTTGCCCAAGTATTTCAATCTTTTGCGGGTCAGTGACCCACAAGATTCCAGAAGGTGCTCCGTAGTCTCGCTTGACTCATTGCAGAATCTGCAAAGGCCTTTATTTGTTATAACTAGTTTTCGTAAATGCTCCCTGAGTTTGCAGTGCCCCGTTAAGAAGTCTACTAGGATTCGTAGGTTAACCATGTTAAGCCAAACACTGGCTTCGAATCTTTTCTGGTCGTAACATCCCAGTAGATTCTGAGCTTGCATCAGATCTGTAGTGTTGTTCCACGTTCTTGACCTGTCTTCTTTATCCAATTTCCTGAATTCTTCGCGTATGGTATGTTCCCCTATTCCGCAGAATGGTTCTGGTCCAATGAAGGGTTCTGCAATTCTTTGTCTTGCCAAGGAGCATACTGCTTCATTACCTTTTATCCCGATCTGACCAGGAATCCAGTAGAACGTTACTTTGTTGTTTCTACCAGTCATTCAGTTTGTGTAGACATTCCCATACAAGTTTCGGCTGATTAACATAGGAGTCAAGTGCTGGCGGCTGCTTGAATGTCTCACAGTATTGCTACGTGTATGTCGTAGTCATTATATCTTCTTTAGAGATTGAGTTGGATACATCTATATAGAGCACATACGAGTATGTATTTTAGCTTGAAAGATGCTGACATTCTTGCCATGAGTGCTTCGTCTTCGGCCCAAACACGCCTGCCCTGTTCATTCTCAGCTCTCGAGCCGTCTACAAACCACTTTATCGTGTGCTTGCCTAGTCCGTATATTGTGGATTCGTTGCTCTACTCTTTTTTGCGACTTAACTTTGTACAAACGTTTTACCCAAACTTAAATTTTCTGATAAAACTTACTGGAATTTTAAAAGCTTAAATGGCTTAAATGAAACGTGGACGTAGATGCTGGATACAATAGTTTCACTCTTCCTCTTCCACTTTGTCAAGTTGGGCTCAAAAGTCACCTAAAACTGAAAAATCTATGCAACCCTCAAAAAGGTTAATATATCATTAATCTGACACAAATTACATTTGCGATTCGATTCGTCACACAACTATGTCCCAGAAATTTGCACGTAAAGGCTGTGTTATATAAATTCCGCGTTAACAATGTCAAGCATTGTTTGCACAATTAAAACAAATAGCCTTACATTAACAACATTCCCGTAGGTTTAACAAACAACGGCAGTCAATTTTTTTTAAACAGTAATCACCATTTTTATTGTCAATGTGAATAACTTTTTATTACCATTATCAACTGACTCACATTCATGTGGTAATAAACGTAAAACCAAAACAAATTTACTTTCGCAAAAAAAAAAAAAATATATATGCGATCCAAGAACCCAGTCAAGCTTGCAAAGAGCCCGCCGAAGACTGTACTGTAGGTCAAGGTAGTCATAGACTACCTAACAGTTGCGATTTATTAATTAGTCTAATTACGAGTGCAAAACAAACATGCAGATTAGTCAACGGCAAACCGCCTTTTCTTTATAGTATGACATGGTAATACCTTGTTTCCATATCTAACAACAAGAATTACCATACCATTCCTCTCGGTCTTTGGCGAATTGTAAATTATTTCCTTAAGACACTCTTGAAGTCAGCGATTGTTTCAATGAAAAAAAGCGCAAAAAATAGTGGAAGCCCATAAAAGAAAAAAAAAATATGTTACTCAATTCACACACGAATGCAGCGACTTGTACCGGTACATTGTGTATCTGTGCCCATATGATGGTATCTTAATCGCAAAAAAAGAAAGAAACGTGATGTCGTTTTGCATGTTTCCACGGTTTACTGGTAAAAGATTCGCATGAATTGCCGCAAGGCGTCGAAATGAAATCGAAATATACAAACCAACCAACCAACCTTTTGAAGGTCAAAAAATCGCGCGCACCATGGTAAGGTTGTGCTGTGCAGATCTTACGTAACATGGAAGTTGAAGGAACTTTATCACCACGTTGAGATAGAGAATCGATGCAGATTGTCGTCGTGTAGGTGGGAGTTGTGGGATATGCATAAGATTAATCAGGCATGGGCTGGGCATTCGCGATTGAAATGAAAGATATAGACTCGTAGATACTCAGCATGTGGAAGTATGAATAACCATGGGAAAGTCGCTTTTTATACTTTTCCAGAGATAAGCTTGGTTAGTCAACGAAGGCGTCTATATACATGGGTAACAGGAATAGTTAAAGTCGGAGATTTATCATTGTTTATCCAATCGTAGATACCATCGTTGTTGTTGGCATTTCAGTGATTTTTTTAATGATGCCCTCCTTCACGCCTTTTTACCCCACCACTGATAACACATTACCTCCTTATCTGCAATATTGTATAAAGATCGCATTAATCAGCTAATTATTCATTCTAATCCCCATGATAACTTCGTTGATACCACTAAATGCCAGACGCAATCTAACACTGGCTGATGATTTATATTCCACACTGCGTCTCACTCAGCTCCTATCTTTGTATCTAGTTTTTAACTCAAATTCCTCAAACCTACTCAAACGCACTGGCAGCATGCACTTTTCGTTCCCAACAGTAAATAAATACGTAAGCATGTCCATAAATTAACGCTAAAGATACATCTCACCTAGACGCTCAGTCAGATTTACATAAATCAGATACCTATCGCCGTAAATCTAGCAAATATTATCGTAGGCAGGCATCAGTCATTGTCTGACGCGACAGGCGAACTTTTTCGAACAACTTTGGTGAAAGAATTCCGTCAAATCCCGTGCAACTATCTCCCGGCTGAGTCAATAGTAATTTTCATCAGTTAGGCTGGTTAGATTGACTATGTAATATTATATCAGTCAAAACTCATAGCTACGGATGCCCCATTTGGTTGGACAGCTTTTATCTGTGCTTAAAGTTCACATTAAGTTTTTCCTAGACAGATAGATGCAATGTATAGTATATTTTATCAATTCTTCCAATCGAACTCAATAATGAATTAAATAACTTCACACTATGCAGTGATCACTCGGTAAGGTGTTAACTTGTTTTCTTGCACAACAGCAGCGAATAGCGATACTAAACCATGTGCGATAAGTTCTCATTAAGTCTTCCCTAAGAGAGATAGATACACTGTAAATACTTTATCAATTGTTCGAATCGAAGTCAATAATGAATTAAATAACTTCGCACTATGCAGTGATCGCTCGGTAAGGTGTTAAGCTATTTTCTTACAAAACAGCAGTGAATAGCGATCCAAAGACATCAAGACTGCAACTGGGACTTAGCAACATGAACAGACCTAATTATCTTTAAATCACGATAATTACGTTTGCCGATAGCAATGTCTTTGAATTGGTGGTGGTTATATTATAATCAGTCGACAAAAAGTATCTTGTTCGATCAATTTCACAGGGAATCGTGATCTATGAGGCTTACTACATCTGTTGGGAGTGTTAGATAATAAAGATTTTCATGTCGCTCAATAGATGGCGTCAATGACACACCTGTGTGGACGGCGCTCAAAGCGGCACCGACTTCGCTAAACCTGCCTTATATTGTCTGAGTCAGTAAGTTACCTTGTAAGATTTGCATTCAAGTGGGCGAGTAGAGGGAAAAATCTATTTTTACACTTACGACGGCCATAAATCACGCTTCGAAAAAATCGTATCCGCACAATATTCCCGTGTTTGCCAGCACATACAATACATTTTAAGACACTGAGTGAGGTGATTGAATCAGAGTGGGTGTGGATAATAAGCAGCTTGATGTATAGAAGTGTGTATCTGGGGGATATACTGAAATGTGTTGTGGGATAATTTGTGGTGGTAATAAAGAATAGAAAGGGATGATTGCAGTGTTAGCTGCAGTAATGTTGGATATTGGAGTACATTATGTGTTCCCGTAGGCCAGTATGGATTGGATGCTTCCTACTTCAGTGGAGATTTTCCAAGCAAAGTAACTTTTTAGCTTATGGCACATCGTGTATAATTTGTGTAATGTGTAAACAAACATTAAGGCATTGGAAAATAGTATAATATCATGTGTGTTCCAGAGGTATGATGAATCTAGTGAAAAATATATATTAGGGTGTCCCTTAAATTTGAAGTTTGATATATTTTTACGCATACCTTCTTAAAACTTTCGTAATAACCCAATATTGCCTTGAAAAAAATATTAGCCCGTTTTTTAAACGATAACCCGTGCCGACTTGCGATTTAAACTTGTCCATACAAGCTGCGCGGGTAATGCGCTGCGAGCTGTAACTACGTGTTTCATTTGTCATTTCACATGTGATTTTTAAGATTATTAGTGCGCTATTGTTTATTGCATAAAGATGTCGGTGGAATTACGGAGTGACAAACAAAATATTTTCCTTATCGGACTGACTAGCCATCAAATAAATGGTGCAAAATTACCATCTAATCGACAAGTTCTCGCTGTCTTATTTTACAATATTCGCGAAGTCAAGCTGACTGTTAGTGAAAGTGCAAATCTTGTGATTAGGGAGTGCATTATATTTTAACTTATTTGATATTGCACATGCTGATGCCTTTGAGAGAATAAAAATAGAGGAAGACAAAGTGTTTTTAAAAAAACAGAGAGAGCCAGGTCGACCGGGATGCTTAGGTGGTGTAGACAAAAAATGGGCGGAGAGTTATTGGCTGTTGCATCTACTTCCACTACAAATAAGTTGGAATGTGCAGAAGATTCGGACGAAGAACAGATTATGAGTTCTGAACTCAGCTTGCCAGACGTTCCCTGCCCTGAAAAAAGTTCAAAAAGAGGTAGAAAGAATCTCATAACACCTAAACTTGTCGCAGCTTTAGATCGATTCCAGTTAAGCATAAGAGACTCCGTTTACATTCTTCATGCGGTCGTAGAAGCGCTTGGTCTGAGCAGAGATGATTTCCCTATTAACGAGTCCTCGATTCAGCGAGTTCGTACTCAGACGAGAAAATCCAGGGCAGAAGCAATAAAAACTGACTTTCAGAACAATATCCCTGACGCAGTCACAGTCCATTGGGATGGAAAACTATTACCCGGATTGGATGTACGAAGTTCAAAAGAAGAACGTTTGCCAATTATTGCTTCATTTGTGCTGTTTTGGAGCAGACTTTAGAAAGAGAATTGTTGCTTTTCGCTTGTCGTCATCATGTTTATGAATTGGTCCTGAAAACTGTCTTCGAAACCAAGATAAAGTAAATTACTAGTAGCCCAGATATTCCGATCTTCAAAAAGTTCAGAGATAATTGGAAACACATCGATTCCAGTGACATTGAATTATCTCTTGATTTCATAAAAGAACTTGTTGCCGAGACAAACATTACATCTTTGTTAGTGTTTCATAAGGCAGAACTGGACAAAGGTTTTATAAGAGACGATTACCGTGAATTGGTTGAACTATGTGTAGTGTTTTTGGGAGGAGTTACAGAGAAGAAATTAAAACTCAGCCCCCCCGGAGCTATGCTTCAGGCACGATCGATGGCAAGAGCGATCTATTCTTTAAAAATATGTTTGCTTCAGTCACAATTCAGAATGATTGCGAAGGACAAAAAGGCCCTACAAGATGTTTGCTTATTTATCGTCACATTGTATGTTAAACCTTGGCTCGAATGCACAGTGGTGACTAAAGCACCTAACCAAGATTTGTGCTTCTTAAGGGCGTTAAAAGAGTACGGAAAAGTTGACGCAACAATTTCTAAAGCTTCTATAAGCAAATTTAATCATCACTTGTGGTATTTATGTGAAGAGACAATCATTCTATCACTTTTTGATGATGAAGTTGATACCCAAACTAAAATGAAAATGATTGCCAACTTAAACAGGTATAAAAGCTCAGATTTTGGTAAACGCTAGGTCCCATCGAAGGAAGAGCTGACCCAAAAGTTGTTTGGTAAGCTGAATTCATTTTTTACATTTGTTGTTGTTTTTTTTTTTTTTTTAACTTGTTTTTTCTTTCAGATAAAACGCTGGATGATTTTGTATCGGAAAAGAGTAAACAATTTCTATCTTGACTGCAGATCGACGACAGTTTTCTTCAGGAAGATGTATCTTCTTCGGATGATAATGCTGCTTTTCTGGAAGCTAAAAGAAGAATAAGTCGTTTGAAGGTTGAATATAACACTGCTGAAAGGGCTGTCAAATTAATGCAAGATTTTAACGGACTCTATTAGTTTTATGGCAGACCGAAGTATCAGGACAAAGCACAATTTTTAATAAACTTTGTAGATTGGTCGGCATGGGTTGCGATCATGCTAGAAAGATGAGATTTCATATTTGAGTATGTTTAGCATTTAAAAAAAATGTGGAGGCTATGCATTTCGAATTTAAAAGACAAACATTTTTTTTGTCATATAAGGGACACCCTAATATATATATATATTTTTTTTTATTAATTGAATCAACCAAAAGGAACAAAAATGCCTTATACAAAGGTTGAAAAGAGATAATATAAAAAGAATGACAGCAAATAAAAGAATAAAAATATTATACTAGAGTCTACAAATTTTTTATTTTTTTTTGTTCTCGCACACACACAGGTCGCAAGGCTGAATTCTCTGTCTCTTATCTGGGTCCCAGGTCACACTGGGATCTTGGGAAACGAGATCTCCGATGAGATTGCTAGACAAGGCTCAGAGGAGGCTTTCTCAGGTCCCGAACCTGCGTTGGGTCTCCCTGCGTTCTCGGTAAGGGCTTCCATTGACGAGCACAATTGTGTGTGGCATGACTGTCCGGGATGCAGGTTGACTAAACGCATGCTCCCGGACGTCTTGACAGGCCACTTGGCTTTTGCCAAGCACCTTAACGTGTTGGGCTTAAGTGAAACTACAATCTGCGATGCTTGTGGAGAGAGCGACGACACCGCGGAACATTATCTCTGTGAGTGTCCGGCCTTTGCTCGTATCAGGTGGCAGATCCTCGGTGCGGATGTGGTGAGTGCTGGTACTGCAAGCTTCTCATCACTGAAGTGCTTGCTTGGCTTTCTTAGAAAGACAAGGAAATTCCAATAAAATGGGTAAATCAGGGTTTGCTCTCTGGCAGTACAATGGACCAGTTGCGTCTGAGTGCTCCAGTTGAGCGTTTCCTATCCCGACCAAAAAACCTCTTCTAAGCAAAGAAGATAGAAATTGAAACTGAGAAAAAATATACATAGGCTTTCGAGAACCGAGAACCTTGAAAAGAAAAATGAGATTTCTGACGTTAAGAAACTTTAGATGAAAAGGCCTGACATGATCATATCTTTTGAGGGAGTAAATAAATCGGATACAACTATTAAAAATTGTACGCAGCTTGTTTCGGATACCGATGAAACAGCCAGAAAAAAGTTCACATCCATATGTGAAGAAAGGCATAATTAATCTTCTAACCAACTTTGCACGAACATTTACAGGTAGAAATTGTTTTACTAAATTCAAGGTTCTTACTCTCCGTAAGATACGCTCTACGACTAATAACATTAATATGTGCTTCCCAGGATAAAGTCTCATCAATCTTAAAACCAAGACTTTCCACGCACTCAGAATAAAGTATTAACACTCCATTGAGATATAGACTGCCTAGATTAGACGAAATAGAATGCCTGTAAATTGCAATGGCTTTAGATTTCAGATGGCTAAGCTTCAAGTTGTTCAAAGTAGCCCACAAAGATATATTATTTAATTTAGCATTAATCCCACAAATGGAACTTTCAATGTCTTTCACGGGTACAAACAACTTGGGCGTCATCACCATACAGGTGAATATTTGAATTGAGAACAGCAGATGGAAGGTGGTTAGTAAAAAGGCTGAAAAGCAAAGGTCCCAAAACTTATCCCTGGGGTACACCTTGACCTAAATCTAAGAATGAGGACACCGAGAACTCCAAGTTTACCTGTTGGCGTCTGCCCTTAAGGTAGGACCATATAAGTCTGCAAGAGGTTCGAGCAAATTGGAAATTAGAAACAAGTTTGGAATATAGAATGGTATGATCAATGGTGTCGAATGCCTTTGTAAAATCAAGCAGCGCAAGAATGGTAGAACATTTTTTTATCGATGTTAAAGCGGATTTCATCAGTAATAGCAATCATAGCTGAAGTAGTGCTGTGATGTATATTAACACTGAGAAATTCCATCATTTGATTTTTCAAGTTAATTTCAAAAACCTTAGAAAGAATGGGTAAAATAGAAATTGGTCGAAATTCGGAAAGCATTGCAGGAGACGATCCAGTCTTGGGTATAGGTATAACATTCGCCTCTTTCAAGGCATCAGGAAAAGTAAAAGTCATTATCGCAGTATTAATAATGCGGACAAATGGATTACTTAATGCAGGCAAAAGAATTTTAATAAATTTTAAAGAAAGCTTGTCGAGACCAATGGAATTCTTCTTAATAGAGAACAAAGCAGCTTGCAATGTCCATTACAACCACATTGCAGACAGTCCATAAGCAATAGGAAAAGTTCGCGGAATTCAAAAGATAAATTAAAGATGCATACAATTTGTGATTCCTTAATCCCAGATTGCAGATGTTTGTATGTAGTACCAAAACGGTTAAGAAACGTGAGTTACATTCCAAAAGCAAGAAATTCAGTCAACAATCGTAAAAGGTTTCAAAACAATTAGTGATCTATGTATATTATTTTTGGAAACTTTACAATGGCACCTTTATCTGTACATTATCGTCACAAACTGGATAGATGGTATACAATAATCATCGACCCACTAATCTTGGTCACAAGAGATAACCCCTAGTCTCCACTGGCCATTGAATACGAAATATTACAAAATTGATGAAATCTGATAAAAATGTTTAATTCTTGTGGGCAAAGTTGGCTGGACGCAAGAACTAAGCAAACTGATCTACATTTCTCCAGCAAGATCACTGGCTTAAGGTCATTGAGGTTAAGTGCTATCACATCACAATCGATCTTCGACTGGATTGAAATATCTTACAACTTATTCACTTTAATGGGTTTCTATTCAAAATGACTTTAATAAAAATTCCATTATGAAAAAGTTAGTGAATGAACCTACTAAAGTCCATAAGTTCGCTGCACTTTAATATACAGAAAGCCTACTCCATTAAAACAAAACCCAAATCGACAATTCGGAAGCTGCACTAAAAACTGCAACTACAACTATGACTATAACTCCAACTACAACTACAATTGCAACTAGAACTAGAACTACAACTGCATTTACAACTAAAACTACAACTACACTACAACTATAATACTAATAAACAGGCTAATACTAGAGTTGATTTAGCTAGTGGAAGTAGCAGCAGAATTGATCACTGTCTAGTACGTTTGAAAGATGAAAAGGTTATATCTGCAGTTATTGAAAACAGCATCTCAGACCACTATTCGCTATTCTGTGGTCTGACAAACAACACTACTAACGATATACAAAGTGATGATACACTCTTGTAAGCACACATCTTTAAAGTGTAAGCTGGGGTGAAATTTTCCAAAAAAACAGACGTTAACGACTTCTATGACGAACTCTTGCGTATATTTAAAGAAGCTTACGAAAAATCAACCTTTAAAGCAACAAACCCGAAGAGAAGCAGCATAAGCCCATGGATTAATAATGAAATTTGCGCTATTTGCAAACAAAGAGATATTCTGTATAAACGATGGAAAAATAATAAGAGATGTATCCGATATGAGACTGAGTACAAACATTTCCGGAATCGGGTTAACAAACAAATTCAAAAATCAAAATCCGATTTTTATCGAACAAAAAATACTTGGAGATTAATAAATAGTAAACTTGGCGGAAATAAAAGCAGCTTGGACGAAATAATTTGCAAAAATTTCAGCAATCAAATGAATGTTCACACGCTCGTCAATAAATCTGCTATAAGTTTCATAACTGAAATAAAAAATGTTGTACACACATGTAGTGTAGAAACATATCATACTACAACTACACCTTCGGTTCAATCGATATTTGTTGGAAATGTATCTAGTGAAGAAATCCTGAAGTTACTACTTAATCTTAAAACAAATAAATCACCGGGAATAGATAACATACTGTGAGGGTATCTTTCTTCAAAGGCTGAGGTGGGCTCGCCGGCCCCAGGGTTAACCCAAAGGAACACCCTAGTCTTTGGGAAAGAGGTACTTTATTTTACGGAATTGTTTGACAACAGTTATTTGGAACAATGCTAATATGGTTTTTATACGTAATAATAGTACTAATACGCTTACAACTATCGTCGTCCTTTTGCTGTTTCTGGCACGGGCCGAGGTTATGTGTTGGGAGGGATCCAGTCCGCACTTAGGGCAGGCTTGGAAAGTAGCCGTCCGCACTTAGGGCAGGCGTGCTGTGACCCAGTCCGCACTTAGGGCATGCTTAGGAGGGATCCAGTCCGCACTTAGGGCAGGCTTGCAAAGTAGCCGTCCGCACTTAGAGCAGGCGTGCTGTGACCCAGTCCGCACTTAGGGCAGGCTTAGGAGGGATCCAGTCCGCACTTAGGGCAGGCTTGGAAAGTAGCCGTCCGCACTTAGAGCAGGCGTGCTGTGACCCAGTCCGCACTTAGGGCAGGCTTAGGATGGATCCAGTCCGCACTTAAGGCAGGCTTGGAAAGTAGCCGTCCGCACTTAGGGCAGGCGTGCTGTGACCCAGTCCGCACTTAAGGCATGCTTAGGAGGGATCCAGTTCGCACTTAGGGCAGGCTTGGAAAGTAGCCGTCCGCACTTAGGGCTGGCGTGCTGTGACCCAGTCCGCACTTAGGGCAGGCTTAGGAGGGATCCAGTCCGCACTTAGGGCAGGCTTGGAAAGTAGCCGTCCGCACTTAGGGCAGGCGTGCTGGGACCCAGTCCGTACTTAGGGCAGGCTTAGGAGGGATCCAGTCCGCACTTAGGGCAGGCTTGGAAAATAGCCGTCCGCACTTAGGGCAGGCGTGCTGTGACCCAGTCCTCACTTAGGGCAGCCTTAGGCAGTAGCTTAACAAAGGGCGGCAAATCCGCTGTGGTTAACTCGGTTTGTTTCTCTCAGAAGGGGAGAAACCTATCGGATGGGCCGGTTATAGCTAGTAGCAGACCCGTGGGTTATTGCCCAATAACCGAGGTGAAGGCAGAAAAATCGGTGGAAAGTCGTAAGACCAATTCCTGGAGAAGCTGTCAAAAGCACTCTGGATTGGTACTACCACGCTTGAGCAGACTCTCACGACTGACTTTCATCCACTTTCCTTTATGGGAAAATCCTGCAAGACGAGAATGTGAATCATGAGCCAATGCAAAATTTCCTCCACATTCTCGTCTGCGACCTTTGTATTTACTTTTTTTCTTATTGTGCTATTCTCTCTTTCCTCCGTGTCCTCTTGTTTGACTGAGGATTCGGAGAATATTCGCTGTTTTGCTACCTGCCAACAGATTGCGGCCTCCGCATTAGGTGGTTGGAGAGGTGTGCGTAGAGTGTGGATGATCGCTTCTGTGGTGGTGGATTATGTCACTTCGTTACAATTCGTACAAAAGACTTGAAACAAAATGCTGAAATACTGGCACCTGTAATATCACATCTCGTTAACCTGAGTTTCAACCAATCTTGCGTACCTGATAAGCTGAAGGTTTTAGTAGTTCGCCCCAAAAGCAGGATCAAAAACGGACGTCCTTAACTATATACCTATTTCCATCCTTCCAGCTATCGACAAATTATTGGAAGAAGTTATGGCAGATAAACTAAAGGATTATATTTATTGCAACAGGATCATTAACAAAAAGCCATTCGGATTCACAAAAAAACAAAAACAAGAATAAACTTCTAGCAGAATTTGATAATTTGAGCAAATCTTCATAGATTTTAAAAACGCTTTTGATACTCTATAACATGGCAGAATAATTAAGAGACTAGAAAACATTGGAGTTCGGGGGCAATTTTGTAGTGGTTTAGAAGCTATTTAAGAAATCGTGGACTTAAAGTTAAAGTCTTAAATAACTACAGTCAAAAACAACCAATAACCTACGGAGTGCCTCAAGGCTCAATTTCAGGACCGCTGCTATTTATAATATACGTAAACGATTTGTTAAAAGTTCTACGAAAAAGTGTGGGATTTGTTTATGCTTATGCGGATATATATATGATACGGCAATCGTAGTAAACCACAAAGATAAAGCAATAGCAACTAAAATTATACAGTCGGAGTTCGACTTGTTAGTCCGCAGGTGCCACGATTTTGGACTTGTCATCAATGCAAAAAAAAAACCAAGTTAATGCATATCAGACCTTTGAGCGTACTCAGAACCAAAATTCAAATTAAATTTCACCACGTACGTTGTCTGCACCACAACGCACAACAAGAACATCTGAACCCGAATGATGCTTGCTTGAATGAACCATTCAACATAGACGATGATAGTCAAAATTTCCGTCCACCTGACCAAAACGAAGTGAGGATAGCAATATCCAAGCTAAAATCCAACAAGGCTGCTGGACCTGACGGATTACCGGCCGAACTTTTCAAGGCAGCTGGGGATGAATTGGTAGAGTACATACACCAACTCATCTCTAAGATTTAGTGTAGGCCTGATGAATAGAACCTCAGCATCGTTTGCGCGATCCACAAGAAAGGAGACCCCCTCAACTGCGCCAATTATAGAGGCGTCAGTCTCCTAAAATCACATACAAGATCTTTTCTGCGATATTATTTGAGAACGCCTGAAACCTTTTATGAACAGCCTGATTGGACCCTATCAGTGCGGTTTCAGGCCAGGAAAGTCGATCATCGATCAAATTTTCACACTTCAGCTGATCCTGGAGAAAATCCAAGAATTCGAAATCGATACTCACCACCTCTTTATCGATTTCAAGGCCGCCTATGACAGCATCTATAGAAAAGAGCTTTATAGAGCCATGTCTAGTTTTGACATCCCTGCCAAACTTGTCCGTCTGTGCAGGCTGATGATGGAGAACGCTCGCTGCTTCATCAAGGTCGGTAATGACCTCACCGAAACCTTTGATGTTAAAAAAGGTTTTAGACCCTGATCATCCCAGTCCTGCTTTACGGCGCTGAAACATGGACTTTATTAAAAGAGGATGAAGATATCCTTAGTCGCTTCGAGAGAAAAATTCTTCGTAAGATTTTCGGTCCCGTTTGCGTTGACGGGTTTTGGAGTAGAAGATTCAATCACGAACTATACGAGCTGTACAGCGACATCGACCTAATCAAAAAACTGCGTATTGGACGTCTGAGATGGCTAGGACATGTAGAGCGAATGGACACCAACGCTCCGGCTCGCAGAGCCTTCGAATCTAACCCCGATGGACGACGCAGTAGAGGGAATCATCGCCATAGGTGGCGCGCACAAGTTCAATGGGACCTCGACCAACTTGGAGTGCGCAACTGGAGGCAATTAGCTAAAGACCGAGCTAAATGGAGAAGCTTGTTGGCTGAGGCCCAGGTTCACCCCGAACTGTAGCGCCACCTAAGTAAGTAATTAAGAATGATGCTTGCACAGACATCATCGAAAATATAAGAAGTTACAAATACCTTGGGGTAGAACTGGACTGTTTCTTCAAATGGGATCTACACTTAACACAATTATGCAAACGTCTTCAGAGAGCTGTCTATGCCATGCATCACCTAAGCAACTACACCAACTATACTGTCCTGAAACAAGTGTACTTTTCACTAGTGGAGTCTGTACTAAGATATGGTATACTAGCATGGGGCAATACGACTTTGGGTTACTTGATGGATGTACAACGACTGCAGAACCAGATTTTAAAAATTTCATTACGCGCGAAATGTGGACCACATTGGTGAAGAAGTACCCGAACGCTATACTCAGAGCTAGGACTTTTAAGTTTTAAGCAATTGTTTGAATTCACAGTTATTGAGGAATACTACTATGATCAACAGTATAAGCGGCCTCTCGAACATGATGTTAACACCAGACGTCGAGCACAAGGTTTCCTGGAAACACCACGATACAACAATTCATATGGTAGACAACAATTATCAGTTATAATTCCTAACGTTTGCAACAGACTACCCAGTGAATTACACAACGTTTCACCAGAGGGCCTTAGAAAAAAACTTGTAAAAGAACATCTATTGAATACATAATATCCAATGCGTTTTATTAAATCTCCAATTAAACTTGTCTTATATCAATAAGCACTAAGATATATGTATATATATTTTGTAAAGATTATCTTAAGAATTTATAAATTTTAAAATTTTTTATTTATTTATTTACTTTTGCCAAGAATACATTGTAATATATCTTTTTAAAAAAACAGCCTTCTGCAGAAAAGCCTCTTAAGGGCTTCGCAGAATCATCCTGTAAACAAATAAGAACTGAAGAATTGAATAAAGAATTGAATTGAATTGAAAATAACTACAAACTACACCTATAACAATGAAACTTATATCATTCCAAAGGTACTGAGCCATAGATGTGCAGAAAACAAAAAGATGTACACATGTAACATTTAAGTTAGGCAAATTCTTCTCGGTCGAATTTCGACCACACACGATACTAGTTTTAATAATTACGTTAAAGGCAATTGTGACATACTCCTGACTTATAGACTTCGTCTACCCGAACTGACTTATCTGTTTCTATGGTACGGTTATATTTGACTAATTGGGTTGAACAACATTCGTCATTGAAATATATGAGTACTTCATATTTCCTGGTCATAATATTGTGTCTAGAGAGCTGATGAAAAAGTGCCAATTCGGCCAATAAGCCATTAAAGATACAGTTTCTAATGTCCTGGGTTTCACCCGACCACCACAAAGAAACTCCTTCTTTGATAAAAAAAAAATGCCGCCGGCTTTGTGCAACTACATAACAAGCATATAAATAGAGGTACCACAGAAGAACTAGAGGTGCTTGTGAGCTCTACAAGCACAGGAGAAGAGAAGAGCATGCCTTCCCAAAAAAAAAAAGAAGGAGCACGAGCAGGTCAAGAGATTCAAATGAAAGGATGATTTAAATTTTACTAAAAGGTTATCGGTAGCTTTAAAATCAGAGTGGAGGTCTGCAGGGTCGAAAATTGGCATCTAGTGACAGAGTCACATTTGGTACTGAGAATATGGAGGGAACCGACATTAACGTAGCAATGAAAACGTACCCAACGGCAGCATTAGGTACAATATTCAATCTCACGCCGCTGCATGTTACAGTGCAGAAAGAATCTATGCTACCTCAGATACAAAAACTAAAACCCGGCGATTTCACAGACCCTCTGAGCATTCTTGAAAACCCTCAAAACAACCCAATCTTCAAGATTCCAGATACGATGCTCAAGAGTTGTCGGTTCTGCAGGAAATTTGAAGTGGTCATTAGTGACCTTCACTACCAGGCACTACCACTGCTGTGCATGGTACTGATCCTGGACCGAGCAGAAATGTTCGGGTCAGAGGGGGCTAGCAAAATAATGAAACAGTTTGGGAGAACTTTGAGGGTCGCGAGTTGGAACGTTGGAAGCATGACCGGTCGAAGTTACAAGCTGGAAGAGATAATGAATAGAAGGCGGGTGGATACCTTGTGTGTCCAAGAGACGAAATGGAAAAACACCGGAAATCGGGCGCGTTTCTTAGACGTTAGGACGAAAGATTACAAGATGTTCTACTACGGAACGGAAAAGTCTAAGAACGCAATCGGTATCATCCTTGTGGCAGAGCTACCTGGTAACGTCTTGAGCATTTCGAAGTGCAGCGACCGTTTGATGTCTCTCAAACTAGTAATACCAGGAAAGGTGTGGAATATTGTCAGTGCATATGCTCCCCAAAATGGGTGCAATCAGGGAGATAAAGATGCATTTTGGGTAGATTTCCACAATCTCCTTAAGAACATCCCAAAGGAAGAGTTTCTGTTTGTTGGAGGAGATTTGAATGGACATGTCGGTAAGTCAAACGAAGACTATGAAGACTGCCATGGAGGACTAGGATATGGCACCAGGAACCTTCCCGGTGAAGACATCCTAAGCATGTGCAAATCACACGGTCTTATCGTGTTAAATACCATATTCATCAAACAAAGCCGACACCTGATCACTTACAGCAGTGGTGGAGATGAAACTCAGATTGACTACCATTTGGTAGCCAATTTCATGAAGTCTCGGGTAAAAGATTGCAAAATGATCCTGGGAGAGCCAATCGCTCGGCAACACCGTCTCCTGCTAACAGACATTTTTATGAAAACTCCGAAGAAAAGCAAACAAACAAGGGTCTCTGAGAAAATCAAGTGGTACAATCTGGACAAAGAAAAATGCGAGGCTTTTGTTTTCGTAATGAAAAATTACCTCTCTCACACCATCAAGGGAGCTGAGGATGAAGAGTGCAGAGCACAAAATATGTTGGATTCCCTACAGCGAACTTGCTTAAAGAAAGCCAGGAGCTTCAAAAGGTCACCATCAACACGCCAAAGAAACATGGTGGTGGAGTGATGAAGCTAAGAAAGTGATAAATGAGAAGAAAGCGGCTTTTAAAGCTTGGTCAAAGTGTTCCTCTAATAAAAGGGACGAAAAAGCTCGCCTCGAAATGGAATACAGATGTTGCAAGAAAAAAGTGAAGAAGAAGTGCGCCCAGCTTCAAGCAGAGAGTACGGAGGGCCTGTATCGGGAGCTGGAGAAAATATCTTCCCCGGTTGCTGATGCAAACCAGGCTATACAGGAGCTGGGAAGAAACAATATGAACAAGAGCGCAACCATCTTCAAAATAGCCGCCCAAAGAAGGAGGAATGCTCAGGAGATTCGTTCGCCAAAGTTCATTAACAATGCTCATGGCCAGGTTCTTACGGATGACGACAAAATTCTGCAGAGCTGGCGGCAGTATTGTGAAGAACTTTTAAATGAATAGTTTCCCCAGCTATACTTTCCAAGAGCCACCCCTAACTGCGAAGAAATACCCGACATCACAGTCGAAGAAGTTAGTGAGGCGGTCAAATACTCTAAGAAACGAAAAGCGGTTGGGCCAGACGAGATGTCCTCTGAGTTCTGGAAAAAGATGGGAGACATCGGGTTCAGATGGCTCAGCATTCTCATCTCCAAATTCGTGAGAGGTGATCCAATGCCAAATCAATGGAGGGAAAGTTACCTCCTCCCTGTATACAAAGAGAAGGGTGATACGCGAAACTGTGTTAACTATCGTTCGATCAAGCTGATGTCACACACCATGAAGATCGTTGAGCGGGTATTAGGTGGCCGACTGCGAAAAATAATACGGCTATCTGATAATCAGTGCCGGTTTGTCTCGGGTAAATCAACCACAGATGCAATCCAAAGTATAAGGATCATAATGGAAAAACATCGTGATTCCTTAAGGGAGTTGCATATTGTATTGGTTGTCTTTGAAAAGACATTCGATAGACAACCACGAGATCTGACATGGGTGGCGCTAAGACATCGAGGGCTTCCAGGAACCTATGTACAGATGATCATGGATATGTACGAGGGAGCAAAGACAAGAGTAAGATGCCCCACTGGAGTAACCGAAGAGTTCCCAATCAAAGTCGGGGTGCACCAGGGAAGCGTTTTAAGTCCTTTGATCTTTATTGCAGTCCTTGATTATCTGCTTGAAGGTAAAGTCATGGACCTCAAGGTACATCAGTTATTCTTTGCTGACGATGGAGCCATCATAAGTGAGGATCCTACATCCCTGCAACGAGCACTTGATGTGTGGGTGGACGTTCTGGAGGGAAATGGGTATCGCATTAGTTCAAAAAAGGCAGAGTACCTGTTCTGCCCGTTCTCTGATCCACTCAGACCTATTCCAGACATTTATTTGAATGGAACAGTGCATTTGATTTGTGGATCTATGATCAGTAGCAAAGCAACGTGTGATGACGACACCAATCATCATGTAAGCGTAGGGTGGATGAAGTGGCGAGAAAATGCCGCTATCTTCTGTGACAGAAAAATGTCCGCTAAGTTGAAGGAAGGCTCTACACCGCAGCTGTGCGTCCAGCGCTCACATACGGTTCACAATGTTGGACGATGTACAAAAGGTATGAGAGTAAATTAACGGCACCTGAGATGAAGATGCTTCGCATGATAGCAGGAGTGACAAAGCTTGATCGAATAAGAAGTTCGAAGTTCCGTGGAAGCTTTCACATCAAGGAAACCATCGTACAATAAATAGAGCGCGACCGGCTCAGCTGGTATTGCCAGCTTCAAAGATGAGATCATTTGAACCCCGTTAAAAAGGCAATATCTATGCACGTTCCAAAAACATCGCGATATAGGAAAGGCAGGTCTATAAACGCCTGGATCACACAAATGCGACGACATCGGCATTTCATTGGCCTCAGTAACCGAGTGATCCAAAATCGGCAGGCCTGCCGATATTTTCTGAGGTCAAGTAGGCGAACCCCACAGGCGGATCAGTAGAAATGCGGTGAAGTGGGAGGTTTGTGATCCCTTGTTTTCGGATCATAACCTCGCTGATAAAAGGAAGAAGAAGAAGTGATCTTCAAGAATGGAGAAACAAAGGTCTCAAGACACCACCCAACGCACAAATCTGGTGCACGGATGGCTCCAAATTGGAAAATGGGAGCACTGGAGCTGGGGTCTATGGTCCCAACTTTCAGCGTGCAGCAGCGCTTGACAAATCACCTACCATCTTCCAAGCAGAAGCCCATGCGATAGAACTATGTGTTCGGAAATGCCTGCGGAGAAACACTACCGGAACCTGCATCTTTATCTATTCAGACAGCCAGGGAGTGCTATGGGCCCTTAATTCCTATACGGTAGGGTCAAAGCTCGTGTGGGACTATCTCGACCTCCTTGATAACCTTACATCCACAAATCAGATTACCGTAGCATGGATTCCTGGACACGAATATTTTGAGGGGAACGAACGAGCAGACTGTCTGGCGAAGAAAGGCGCTGGGGCGCCCACTCATCGGCCCTGAACCCTACTTCGGGGTACCACCCAGTGATATCCACTCCACAGTAACAAAATGGGAACCTCGAGGACACGCCGAACACTGGCCCAACTACAAGGGCCTAAGACAAGCGAAGAAGTTCATAAACCTCAACAGAAATAGAACCAGCAAGTTATTTGAACTAAGCAAACACGATTTGTGAACCCTAACGGGCTAACTAACAGGACACTGTCCACTCAGGTACCATCTAAATAAAATGAAACTTTCAGATACGGTCATGTGCAGACACTGCAGGGAACAAAGAGAAACAGCAGAACACATTCTCTGTGAATGCCCAGGGGCCGTAAAGAGACGATTAATCCATCTAACGCAGGTCTTGATGGGCCCAGCGGATACATGGAATATGGAACCCAAGACATTATTGAGGTTTATCAAGAGAATCAATTTTTAATTCTAGTTAACTATTGGGCCAATTAGCTTAGGGACTTCTCTTCCAAGAAGTTACCGCGCAACAGATCGGCAACTGGCACCAACAAGTGGAAAGGGACCTCAACCAACTTGGTGCCCGCAACTGGGTGCAGCTGGCAGATGACTGAGTCGGCTTGAGGGGCTTATTGGTTTGGGCTCAGGGCCACTCCGGAGTGTAGTGAAATCTAAGTAAGTAAGTAGATGAGTGTCACTTTGAAAATAGAGCTTCATTCGTCGAACTCAATACAGTTGTAGTTCCCCGTTTCCCAACTAAAACGTGGAAATAGTATCACGCAAGAATTTCGTCAGTATTTTATAAAACGGATTTTGAAAAATGAGAAACTCTTATGAAATTGTATTTTGTATTCGGTTCAGATTTTCAGTAGTTTGCGTGCTGTGATCTTTTACAAACTACAGCAAGATAACTAGTAACAAGTTTTAATGGCCTTTCCCAATGTTGTACTACCGATTTAGACTGTTTGACTGCCTAACTCATTTCACCTCTTCAAGATTTGTCGGGGTGTGCATGCCCGCAACCACACCTCAAGCTTAATCGAATTTCAGATCCGAAGCCTGCTGCATCCGTTAGTGCACCTCAACGAGCTGATTATGCTTGCCTACTTCATTAGCAAATCCAATCAACTTACGATGATTTGTAGCCAAATATCGATGACAGGTTAATAGCATGTTGATAGTAACCTACCTTCGTCGTAACACTGTGGAGTAATTTAAAATACCACGACGTGATAGACATCTGCTGCTGATGCTGTAAGAGCATCTCTCAAATTCATCGTGCTGATAATTGCCGCCATGTGCCGTCTTAGCACAGGAGCTGGTTCCAAGACAAATTTATTCACCAATATTTACAAAATGATATAACACAAGGTGTCTTAAGTACAGGAAATTGGTCAACTCGAAGGCATCCAATGAAGTACAGGCGGCTCAACTAACATGAAATATTTATGACCGAATTCTACAAAATACACCGCGCCGCCGCCGCAATGTCTGCACCGGATGTCGCCAATCATTGTGGTTCTTGCAGCAAATGAAGTTGTTGGTTTCGAGTTTTTCCCATTTTTTATGAGACAATCATGAGATACTAAACGATATTGCATAATGTGCTCATTTAGATGTGACTGACGTAGTAAGATACTTTTGCGATTTTATTTCCCGACACATCTGGGCTAATGAAGCGTAACTAGCCAATCATTAGGTGTGACACATTTTCTTACGCGAACCGAGAAATTCAAGGTTACAATCGTATCTAATTGTAGTCTATGGCCTGTGAACCAATTAAGTTTTAAAAAAAGTGTCAGAATGACCCAGGAAATGAGTTTAACCCGCGGATAACCTGATTTTAATTAAGCCCCACTGGTTGATCTAAATCATTTAAACAAACACCTGTTCGGAAATTTATGGGGTGGTGTGCCCGCAATGGTCGTGTTTTGCCTTGGTAACCCACAGATACATAGTATGCAACTTTTCAGATTTATAATTGTGATCATTATCATTGATATGCCCAGTATACATATTATTATGTCAACAATGGACATGGTGTTAACATTAGCATGAGGAATGTAATTATTAGTTTAATCGCCAACAGAAATGGCCTCAAAGATCTTTTTTGCAGCAAATATAACCGCATAACTATATAATTATAGACTGGAGCCAATTTGTACCGAAAGCCTATAATTAGCCGAGATAATTATATTTCACCACCAGTTGTTTTGTTATTTATCTTTTTTTTTGTCGGGCCGACAATACAAGTCAATCGATTTGAAAAAGTCATAATTCCATTGAACCGTGACTAATTATTATTAACTGGTCGTAGTAAACGTATATAAGGCAAAAATATTAGATAAGGCTGAGCTGCAATACAACTTGATTTTGCTACTTCTAAAGTTTCTGGATTCTGAACATCCGTGCGAATGTGACTATGCTTTAGGTTAATGTCGACATCTGGAGCCCACCTTGCTCAATACTTGTTCCAATCAAATTACCGAACTAATAATCTTGATCCAGAGAGCGGTATCACTGCCTAATACCAAATTTGTCATCAGTTGTTAACGTTCAATTTGTAACCGATGTAGTAACTCTCCTAAATATAAAAAACAAAGGATAGACTAAGTTAGGAAGATGCTCATGATCGTTTGCATCATGAATTGTGCCCATTAAAATGTCTTCAACCTCTACACCGAAGAAGGATTTCTGCGCAGTAGTGCAATGGACCACATTGAGTCATAGAACTCTGGGATTTGGGATCCTTTCAAAAAAGGTTACCCAGTTGACTCGTGTTGATGGCATTGCACTGCCCAAAAGCATTCATTCTCGGCTTTGAACCCAAAATGGGTAGCAAATCTCCAAATTCCCAAGAAAATGATTGGTCAACAGTGTCTTCTTTAGAAGCTGGGCTTAACACCATTGGGGCTTGGTGCCGCGAGAATGCATTATCAGTCAATCCATTGAAGACAGAGATGATACTGTTTACAACAAGAAGATAGCCGCCCCATGTGAGCTGAGCTGAGAGCCAGTATAAGGGTATTAATAATCCCTTTGGCGCTGGCAAATTAAAAAAAAAAATTCTTCGGCACCGTGCCAGTATTTGGGAGTACTTTTGAGCCCACCATTCGCCTTTACTGGATATAGGTATATCTACCTCTAACCTCATCCCAGAAGTGATAAGCTGAACTCCCACTGCTACAATAAAAAAAAGAAAGACATTATACTGTAATAATTCAATACTTGAATGGCGGATTAATGTCAATGAGGGACCAAGACTAGAGGGTCTTCACAGCCTTATCCGAAAGGGGCTCTAGAAACCGTGTGCTCAAGACAACTCTTGGAGCGTCGGTCTCGTGGTCTTCTTCCGCACCACTTGGAATGGAGCAGAAAGTGGTGGATAATAATTTAATCTTGTATTCAGACGGTATATGGGCGGCCTATATGAAGGCGGATGACATCTACTCAGATAGCCAAGCGGCTATCCTGCTTAGCTGTGATGACAACCTCTAAAATCGAGGGGTAGGCGACAGTGTAACTTTGTGACGTCCCTGGGTCTTTGATCATGCAAGTATTCAGAGTAATGAAAGAGCTAACTTGCTGACTGAACGGACATGACTTGGAAGCATTAGCAGATCTCGTCACTGACTTTAGTTTTTAAACGACAATTTTAAACCAGTGGTATAAGAAGCCCAGGTTTAAGTGAATACTGTCTTGAGGCGCACGAAACGGTTTTATATTTTATTTTATTTTATTTTATTTTATTTATTTATTTATTTCATCTAACAGAGCATAATGATCTCTTACAGACTAAATAGCAAAACTAAGAACTATTTTGGATACAAAACAAACATTAATAAATTTTTTTAATAAATAAGAAAGGAAACTTCAACAATCAATCATTATCAGATAAGATTAATAGTAGATTATTTTTAAATTTAAGTCTGGAACAATTCTCAAAAATATCCATTGACGCTAATACAGAATTAACTTCAGTGATCAGCAACGAGCAATTGGCTCATTTTGACCGTAATTTGTTCGGTGTATACTTTCACGAAAGTGGAACTGTGCGCGTAGCAATCGAGAAGGAGAATAAAAATCAAGCATAGACAGCAAGGTAGGACACTGAATTTGACAACGAATTAAGTCTCTGACCAACATAACGCAAAAATATTTACGACGACATTCTAAAGTATTTAAGTTAAATAACAATAATCTGGCCCCCCTGGCAGCTGACCTCCTCGTGGTGGGAAGCGGGCAACGTGACTGGGATGTGCGGATGGGGTAACTTAAATAGTTATTCCCATCCATACAATCCAGTCACGGCTAACAAAGCGCACACCCCATGATGACAAGAAGAAGACGACCGTCCTCGGAAATTGCCAAGCCTGGTAAGCCAGGGCATCCTTTGGAGCCAGGCCTGAAGGGTGTCAGGATGCGAGCGTCTGATTCATTTGTCCTGACGGGTGACTTCAATGCTCATGTGGGTGTAGATGTTATGACATGGGGGAGTGTGATTGGGAGGATCAAAACGCGAACGGAGAGAGGTTGCTGGATTTTTGTTGTGAAAGTGGCTTATCCATCATGAACACTATCTTTCCGCACAATGACATTCACAAATAGACGTGATACCGTCAGAGTCTTCAGCAGAAGTCGCTGATCGATTTCTTTGTGGTACCATCGTGTCTGAAGAGAATGGTTTGTGATGTTCGCGTATTGAGAGGGGCCGAACTGTCAACTGATCATCACTTAGTGCTGTGCAAATTGTATCTTAGCGAGAGAGTGCCTCCCCTACCAAAGCGTAAACCAAGGATGGTTACACGCATACGATGGGAGAGGTTACAGGAGGATGAGATACGGGAGACATTTGCGCGGCAAATATCTGAGAGGTTTGAACGAATTCCAACTGTTCCCACAAATGTAGAGGAAGTATGGCAACTGTTTTCAACAGCGGTTATTGCCTCTGCGGGCGATGTTTGTGGAGTGAAGTGGCTTGGTGTGGCGGCTGGTGGTGAGAAAAGAACTGCTTGGTTTAAAACACCCGGAGTTCAAGAAGCCATCAGAGAGAAGAAGAGAGCCTTTAAGATGTGGATTCACTTGGGGAACTCCGATTCTCAAAATCGGTACACTGAGGCGCGAAGAACTTGCAAATTAGCTGTGAAAACAGCGAAAGAACAGTCTTGGAAGGAGTTTGGCGAAAAATTGGAACGTGACCACAGATCTGCAAATAAGAGGCTCTGGCAGACCGCCGACTCAGAGGAAAAAAGTTGAATATTGTTGAAGGAGTCAAATCCAAAGACGGTAGGCTTCTTTCCAATGAGGAAGACATCTTACGCAGATGGAGCGAGCTCAATCCCGAACAGGGCACCGAAGATGGCAGACCTATGGTCGAGAGTAGAGCGGAAAGTAGTCCTACGGTAGAGGAAGTAACTTTGGCGATCAAATCGATAAAAGTTGGCAAATCTGCTGGTGTGGATGAAATCTGACCAGAAATGCTCAAAGCTTTAAGCAAAGAGGGAGTGCAATGGCTCTCGCATGTCATTAAAGTTGCCTGGAAATGCGGTGAAACACCTGGTGATTGAATGAGAGTGATTGTTCTTTTTTTTTAAAAAAAAAGAGAACAAAAGAGATTGTGCCAACTACATGGGTACATATATCTCTTTTGAGTCTCCCTGGAAAAGTCTTCGCTAAGGTGCTAGAAACGCGTTCCAGAGCTGTGGTTGAGGACAGTTTGGGGGATGAGCAGTGCGGTTTTCGTCCCGGTAGAAGCACAACCGACCAGTTGTTCACTCTCAGAATGGTTCTTGAGAAGGCTTGGGAATATGCCAAAACTGTCTACACTTGTTTTGTGGATTTGGAAAAAGCATATGATAGGGTTCCTCGAGGCAAACTCTGGAGTGTTCTGCAGGAGTATGGGATTGCTGGTTCCCTGTTAAGGGCGATTCAGTCTTTATATACAAACTGTAGAAGCTGTGTTCGGATAAACGGTGTTAAATCAATACCTTTCACTGTGGGCGTTGGACTCCGCCAGGGGTGCGTTTTGTCACCTCTCCTCTTCATTGTATATATGGATTGGTTGTTACAGCGCAGCCGTGGCGGGGAATGTTTCAAAATGGCAAACCTAAGGATTAGTCATCTGCTCTTTGCGGATGATTTGGTTATCCTTGGGTCCTCTCAAACCGAACTTCAGCGCGCACTCGAAAGGTTTGGAGCCGTTTGTGATGATGCTGGAATGAAGATCAACGTGAACAAATCGGAAGTAATGGTCGTATCCAAAAAACCCATTCAGTGCACTCTGCATGTTAGAGGAGTCCCACTGAAGCAGGTGGATAAGTTAAAGTACCTCGGGGTCTTATTCACGAGTGATGGGAGGAGCAAGCCGAGTTATCCTGTAGAATTGGTCAGGCTGGATCAATTTTGAGAGAGCTTGACCAATCTGACCAATAAGGAAGGCCGAACTTAGTGTTCAAGCTCAGCTATCGGTTTTTAACTCGGTGTATGTTCCAACTCTCACCTATGGTCATGAAATTTGGGTAATGACCGAAAGAATAAGATCGCGGATACAAGCTGCCGAAATGAGGTTCCTTCGCGGTGTTTTTTTTTTTCGTAGGGATCGAATGCGCAACACCAGAGTACGTGAGGCGCTCAATGTTGAGCAGCTGCTTCTCGGAACGGAACGATCTATACTTCGATGGTTTGGTCACGTAGTGCGTATGCCCCCAGACCGGCTTCCAAGACGCGCCATGGTTGCCGTGCCATCAGGTAGGCGACTTCGCGGAAAACCTAGAAATAGATGGTTGGACCAAGTCCGACATCTCTCCTGGAGCCGCCTAGGGATTCCTCCTGATGAATTGGAGTCAATGGCGGAGGATCGAGAAGGATGGAGAGTCCACCTGAGCATCCTACCCCCACGACCCTCATGAAGGATTAGCGCGCCATTGAAAATGAATGAATGACTGAATGAAAGCATTTTGATCACGTTCATGGCTGTATGAGCTTAGATCTCTTTGCCTTCCCTGCACGGGAGAATATTACAAACAAAATTGTATTTAAACAAATACGTTTACTACTCGGTCAAATTTCGACCAAACGCGATACTAGTCCGGACAAAACGGTGATTGCGTCCTCAAAGAATTACGATCCGGTCACCCTTTCTGCACTAATGCCGCACCAAGTAGTTAATCATTGCCAATCGAATGGCTTCTCGTGTATCAGGTGTGTGTTCTCAGATTAGCTGGCATTTTCTTTCATTTAGGCTCTGCATGTTCTTTAGTTTCAATTTTTCCAGTTCACATATGTAAAACAAGACTTCTGGAAAAAGCGGTCATTTGCAAAAATTACTTAAGCCCACCCTTTAAAATAGCTAACAGTATGGCAAAGAGCCGATAGTGTATTACTATTAATACGACTTGACTGTTCCGGATATTACTCACATAGCTACATGTAAAGGGTATTCCATAATTCAAGCAAAATGTAATTTTGATAGAAAATACAGATTTTTAATTAGAAAGCTTAGATTTTTTATTTATTCATAGAGTATACAGGTTGGGGTTATGTATGGAATAGCACATCGGATAAATGGCCGCCACGGCTTTGTTGGCAAGTTCGTACTCTTTTATTGAAATTTTCTATGACCAATTCGCATAAATGTGGCTGAATTTCATTAACACACCTTCCAATTTCCTCTTTCAAGGCGTTGGTGGTCGTGGGCTTGTTTGCATAGACCTTTGACTTCAAAAAACTCCAAAGAAAGAAGTCCAATGGCGTGAAATCGCAAGATCTGGATGGCTAATTCTGGTCGCAAGAACGGCCGATTGCACGATTAGGAAATGACTCACGCAGTAATTGAAGTGTTTCTCTGGCTGTATGGCATGACTGTCTTGCTGAAACCACATGTTGGTCCTATCCATATCTTGTAATTTAGGCACTAAAAACTGAGTTATCATGTCACGATAATGAACACCATTAATTGTTCCTGCCTGATCAGCTGCATTTTCGAAGAAGAATGGTCCGATAATGCCTCCAGCCCAAAATCTGCACCAAACAGTCGCGCGTTGTGGATGCATTTGTTTCTCAACAATTACTCGTGGGTTTTCTGAACCCCAAATGTGACAATTTTGACGATTAACGAAGCCATCAAGATGAAAATGAGCTTTCGCTGAAGATGATTTTGTTCGAAAAATTAGCATCCACAATGGTAATATTGCTCAACAATGAAAATGCGTTGTTCTTTCGTATAGCGCTCCATTTTTACCAACCCCGAAATGTCAGCTGTCACATTGTTATCTTTTTTTCCGTTGGCACCACTGTATTATTAAATGCATGAATTATGGGACACCATTTATTTCAACCAACTGCTTCCTATTGAGCCACATCAGTGAGATTTGAAAAAATATTCGAGTAGCGCTTATCTTAAAAGGCAGGAAGCAAAGGACGGAGCAGCGTTTATTGTCATCGACATACATAGCTCATACTAAGTTAAATCCCGAAAGGAAATTTCCCGACAACGCCTGGCTGTGCTTTAGATGTACTGCTTGATCTACCTTTTGTTGATACTTCTATCATGGGCAGCACTAACCGAGCAATCTAACGTGTTTGACGTAGTTGCATGTTGGCATCCTAACAGGCCATTTCGCTTTTGTAAAGCATTTCATAATACTCGTATGTGTTGTTTTATTTTGGTTTTTGTAAATGAAAAAGGGACTATGTTTGCATGTATAACAAAATGTTTTAGTACTATACACGATTATATATATGGTATATAAAAAAAAACAGATAGAAAATACAAACAAAAGTAAAATTTAATGTCTTTGCGTAGCCTAATGTGATTCTCTTTTAACTATAAACCTATCAAATTGCATATATATACACAGAACTCGTATGTGATGTTGGATACGATTCCTACGCTAGCTTATTCGACGACTCCTCTGTGGGTGGCCGCACCCATCCACCGTACCTCCGTTCCATTTCCCGTGCGACAACTAAACAAAGATGATCTTGACCCATAGGTAGATTGCGACGATCCAATCCAATTATGCAGTTGGTGACAGGCAGGCCCAGTGTGTTGAAAATGGCCATGTACATGGGCTCCACCAGATTTGATAGTGCTGATGAGCGGTATTGGGGAATGTGGAATACAGGAATACACCATCTGTTCCCAAGAGTTCTTTGAATTCAGTCTTAAGAGCTTCGATAATGGTGGCCAGATGTTTGTGTCTGTAATTCGGAATGATTTTCATGAAATTCTGCAGATGGCCGAATATGACGGACGGTATGCTGTCCGAACAGCCGAAGAAGTATTTCACAGTTTCGGTGCAAACGGTGTTCGGCCATTCGCCTTCTTCGGTCTTGTGATAGATAGTTTCATTGTTCTTCATCGTCAGCATAGCTGACAAGGAGATGTCCAAGGACCATTTCGTTTTGCGGATGTTGATGCGTTTTGCATTGAAATCGCTGGCAACCTGATTGATAGCTACATGTAGATCGGGCTAAGTGGACGCATCATTCCCGATATACTATCGTTACCCACGAAAAAGAAACGTATACTGTTGATGTTTATTTCTTTATCTAAGGTCAGTTTGGGACCTGTTGGATCTGCCATACATCTGAGTAGAAGTGGCAAATCCTTGGCGTAGCGTGTCATTAGAGCAGTGGTGAAGAAATCACCCCATTTTGGAAAATCACTTGCCGGGTGATGTCCTTTGAATGAGACCGCGTACGGAGTTGGCTTGTGTCCCCAGATTCCACTGAACATCGCTGGCAGACGCGATAATCCACCGATATCGGACGTTAGACCGAGCAGGGATGCACCGCTTGCCAATAAGGCTGCTTCGCCGCCTGTTGATCCACCTGGGGTACGTTTCAAATCGTTAGAATTTTTAGTTTGCCCAGTGACGTTGTTGTATGTTTCCTACAGCAGGCACAGCTCGTGTGTATTGCTCACCAGCAAGATGATGCCACCGAATTTCTTGATCTGCTCAACCACAGGTGCATCAGATTTGGCTATCTGCGGCGTTTTGAAGACTCGACCCGCTTGATTTGTGAGACCCTTGACAGATATTCTTTCCTTGAGTGCCATCGGAACACCGAACAGAGGAGTGAGTTACTCCATTACCTAGATCGTAGTGATGTATCTCAGTATACGTACGAGTATGTTGGGCTTAAGTTAAGTTTAAAGTTAAGATGCTACTGTCTGCGATGCTTGTGGAAAATGCGACGTCACTACAGACCACTGCATATGCCTTTGCTCGTATCAGGTGGCTTTATACAGGAGTCGAGAAAATTCAAATTAAGCAGATAAAGTAGGATTTGCTTCTTGGTAGTACAACGGACAAGTTGTGTCTGAGTGCTCCAGTGGAGTGCTTTTTATCCCGACAAAGAAAAAAGAAGGTTAAGCCGTTGACGACTGAAAACCATTAAATATAATCACTATACTTTGGCTTACTTTTGAAAAAAGAATAAAGCTTTTAATAATGCGAGTAGACAAGCTCAATTTGTTCTCGACGGAAGTAAGTACAGAAAGGGCAAACAACTTATCAGCGCCACCTCAGCAGATAGCAACTTAGCTATATTTGATGACAATGGGACACTTAAAGGTAAGGATACACACATAGATCGTGATAAGCTTGCTTTTAGGTGTCTTTTTCTCTGCCAAGTGATAGATATCAAGTATAAAGAAGTATTTCAAGATGTGAACTGAAAGTTAATCAAAGCAAAACCCAAACATTCACCAGACTACCAATACACTTGTCATCTACCCGTAGGAACAAAGAAAATGTTTGCAACCCAATACGTAACTAAAAATTAAACTTGGAAATATCGGAAATGCAAGCAGGCCTTATCGACATTCCTTCTCTTCGTTCACTGCTTTACATTTAGATTCAGAGCAGACAGTAAACGAGCCGTCCCGACCAAGGGAAACATCGCCTGATCTACACCGCTTGCCATCGTCCTTCGCTGGGGCGCATACAGGAACCAGGACCGAAGCTCTATCCCCTTTCACTTCTCGCCCCTCCTGCTTCTTCGCTTAGCCGATTGAGTCTCCCTTGCAAGGGCAATCGTCAGAGTTTACCGTTCCTCTTCAAGTCGCAAGGAGAGCCTGTGAAAGCAAAAACAACAAGCGGTTACTTTATGAATTCTTGATTTAGACGATATTATCAGCATGACGATCGAACGTTGACTGCCCTTTTCTATGTGTAAGCTGTCGTGATGCCCATCAATCGAACATGCCTTCACAGCTCGGCCATCCTATCTTCAATCATGTCCTTAGGATCCAAGTCATCATCGATGTCTTCGAGTAGATCTTCTGGGAGCTCACGCTACCTCTTCATCTTCTCTGATGCCATCACAGTGCTGAATCTCCATCGATTTCGCTGCATCCCTGAGATATCTTCTACCGCATAGCGATCGTTCAGCAGGACCTTGGGAACTACCTAGGATTACCAAGAAATGGGTTCCAGTTTGGGAGACGTACCGGTTGCATCTGACTCATTTTCGATGCGTCTTGCGAAACGACCCTTCTGACTACGTTGAGATTCCTTGATCTTCTGCATTACTTCGTCCGTACGCTGGGTCATCACTTCGGCATCGATTTTTTACCGAGTTCTAACAACACTATATCCCTAGGAGTGTAAGAGAATAATAATTCATGAGGGTTTTTCCTTTGTCGTCGTTCTTTACTATGACGGCAAGTACGTACCTAGTTCCTCCCTTTCCAATGGTAAATAGTCTAGGTAAATGGTGTTGAATGGCAAGGGAACTCTTTCGATATTATGCAGCTCTCCGTCGAACATGCCTTCTTTTTTTCGTAGCATACGCACAATCTACACACGACTTGATGTATGGTCTGGTGTAGCCAATTATCTTCGGAACCAGTAGGTGTCCCTCAACCGCAACATGATCTTCTCTTCCGCAAGAAGTCGGGCGTCGTTATGACATAGCCTTAGGACACTCCATCTAATCGCCTTTGGCACTACCCATTTTTCCTTTTTCTTCAATAACAGGAACTGGTGACATCCGTTGACGCGATGTTCCTTTTGTAATTCCTTCTGCATTGGAGTCATCTCGGAACCTTCAGAATAATAATAATACACCGCAACTTACTGTCGTGCCACTCACATTGTCGCTAAATAAATATGCCTCCTACACCGCCCACTCGTTCTCCATTCGCTGTTTACTCAGTCTGTCCACATATGCTGCATCCTTTCCAGGTTAATGTACAGTATCAAATGGAAATTCTTGCAGTTTAAGTGGCCAGCGGTCCACTCTAGGGATTATCTGTTGCTTGTTACTTGCAGCCACTATCACTCCGCAGTCCGTTATGACCTTAAACCCTTTCTCCAGCAAGTATATCCTGAACCGGTCTAAGCTATCGACTATAGCTGGGACCTCTAACTCGTAGGAGCGGTAATTTCTCTCTACTAACGTCAATTTCCGACGGAAGAATATCACTGGGCGTAGATGGTTATCCTCTTTCCCTTGTTAGAATAAAATTGCGGAACTTAAAGACATGCTAAGATTCACATTACTCGACTGATTGTCTATTGTATCTGCTAAAGCATCCACGGCGGCAGCAGCATCATCTTACTCATGCAACATAAGGCTATCCATTGACCTAATCAAAGTGCCATTGAAAGGCAGTCTACTCAAAGGTAAACTGTCATCCGCAGCCAGTAATGACTGTCACCGCAGATGATGAAGGTGAAGCTGCGCATCCAATACTCAGGCTGCTGGCGGGCTAGCGGGAGGACTTCTAGTAGCCTGGTTGCACCGTATAGAAAACACTCGGTTCTCCTTCATCATATTTGGCAGTAGGTTGGTTCGCGACAAGAATTTTGCAGATCTATGTTAACCGCAGAAGATACCCACAGCGTACCTCTACCCACCTCCTGGAAGCGCGTCGGAAAAAAACTGTTCTTCGGATCCAATAATTGCTGTTAGTTTGGCAAGAATTCTATTCTGATTTGAGTCTCATATGGTGGTCCGCACATAATGAAAGATGGTCTAGCTTGAATTCTTTCAGAATCACCAAGTGTTTTGTGAAACGGCCAAATTGCAAAATTCCTTCTCACTCTGATTAGAAAGGACTGCGGAGCTGTGGTGGTCTCTACAGCGAGGACACAACAGAGCAATTTTTCTATCCGCGGCCTGCTTTTGCAAGAACGAGGCTGCATATCCTGGGTCTCGATGTCATTGGAATGAGTTCAATCCAGTCTCTTACCTACCTATGTGGTATTAATAATCTGTGCGAAATGCTGCTGCTTTTCTATCAACATATTGCTAACATTTTGTAGGATACAAGCAACCCAATTTACACACAACTTGCTCAAACTTTCTCTTTTCTGTAGCACCACAGAACAAACAACATTCACTTTCAGCCAACCGTTGTTATAAAACTCTAAAATAATTTTTAATTACCTACGACAAATTAAAAAAAAAAATAAACAAAGTGTCTCCACTGAACTAGTTCTGACTGCGTATGCATTGTCTATCTCTCTTTGGCGGAATTCTGCTGCCATTACATAACGTTTTTCAAAAAATTAATATGAAACTTACGCACCTCTGATGTGCCGCGGGAATCGTAACCGGATAATCTAGTCCAGTTTAACATTCTTATTTGTTCCCATAAACGCATTTCAGACGACAACTTCGCTTGCGTGACATGGCACTCAGCTGCTCAGATAAAAATAGACTGCCCCCTGGGGCAGGTTTTGTCGGTGATAATTACGCACACAGCAACTGTGATACGCACATTCATCCACCCATTATTCCCTCTGGTGATTTATGATATCGTTGTCTTTTCGCTTCGAATTAGTCTTCCGCCTACCCTACCCACTACCTGTATCTGCCTACTGGATGTAGTAGGAGGCCTGACCGATTAACACGATCAATATAATTAAACCGTGCTGGAGCTCAAGTCGAGTGCATTCATTTCTCGAGCCAATGTAATTGGGAGGTAGTAACACTGTTTTGAACACTGAAAATTATAAGTTGCGCACGTACATGATTATTATCTCATGCAATGTACAAAGATACAAATCCAATTTTCTTAAATCTCAGATACATAGATACACAAGTAAATCGAACCTATTTTGGAGTAAATCACAAGTAGATCTGTTTCATTTAATTGACTTCGATTAATTCGATTTTAAGAACATATTCGTTGATGGATTGATTGGAGGACTAGATCGAGACGATTGAAGGTTGCCAGCGAATTAAGACATCTATGGAAATGTCTAAGTACCATTTGAACTGAATATGTATCACGCCGAGTGGAGCCGGCGATTTGAATAATTTTTAGGAAAAAGCTTGAAAAAAACGACAGCGGTTACACGCTAATGAGCAAGATTCTGAAAATTAGACAGACACTCAGGAGAATAGAATGCCATGATTAAATTCAGCGAGTAGATTGTAATAAACACTTACCGCTGGCACAAGGCGGAGACTAGTTTATGTGGCTGTGATAATTAAATGTTGCTATGGAGTTCAAGCTAAGTGTACCTCAGGTAAGGAGAAGTACCATGCACGCGTGGAGGAGTGACAGTTGCATGTAATATGCAGCCACCCCGTTAACCCACTTACGATCTTTTTTAATCATTTACTCCATCAATACTGATTCATTCGAAAAGGAAAAGCTAGGAACAGAATCGGTATAATCCTTGCGGCAGAGCTACCTGGTAACGTCTTGAGCATTTCGAAATCCAACGACCGTTTGATGTCTTTCAAATTAGTAATACAAGGAGAGGTGTGGAATATTTTTAGTGCATATGCTCCCCAAATTGGGTTCGATCAGAGGGATAAAGATGCATTTTGGGTAGACTTCCACAATCACCTTAAGAACATCCCAAAGGAAGAGTTTCTGTTTGTTGGAGGAGATTTGAATGGACATGTCGGGAAGTCAAACGAAGACTATGAAGACTGTCATGGAGGACTGGAATACGGCACCATGAACCTTCCTGGTGAAGACATCCTAAGCATGTGCAAGTCACACGGTCTTATCGTGTTAAATACCATATTCAACACACAAAGCCGACAGCTGATCAATTACAGCAGTGGTGAAGATTAGATCCAATTTGACTACTATTTGGTAGCCAGTTTCATGAAGCCTCGAGTAAAAGATTGCAAAGTGATCCTGAGAGAGGCGATCTGCTGAGCGATCAGCGTCTCCTGCTAACAGAATTTTATGAATACACCGAAGAAAAGCAAACAAACGCGGTTCCCTGACCAAATCAAGTGGTACAATCTGGACAAGGAAAAAGGCGAGGCTTTTGTTTTCGTAATGAAAAATTACCTCTCTCACACCATCAACGGAGCTTATGATGAAGAGTGCAGAGCACAAAATATGTGGGAATCCCTACAACGAACTTGCTTAAAGAAGGCCAAATCACTGCTAGGAGCTTCAAAAGACCTTCACCAACACGCCAAAGAAACATGGTGGTAGAGTGATGAAGCTAAGGAAGTGATAAATGAGAAGAAAGCGGCTTTCAAAGCTTGGTCAGCTTCTTGTGGATGACGACAAAATTCTGCAGAGGTGGCGGCAGTACTGTGAAGAACTTTTAAATGAACAGTTTCCCCGGCTATATTTTCCAAGAGCCACCCCTAACTGTGAAGAAATACTCGACATTACAGTCGAAAAAGTTAGTGAGGCGACCAAATACTCCAAAAAACAAAAAGTGCTTGGGCCAGACGAGATGCCCTCTGAGTTCTGGAAAAAGATGGGAAATATCGGGCTCAGATGGGTCAGAATTCTCATTTCCAAACTTATGAGAGGTGATCAAATATCGAATCAATGGAGCGAAACTGTGATAATTACCATTCAGTCAAGCTGATGTCACACACCATGAAGTCGTCGAGCGGGTATTAATTTGCCGACTGCAAAAAATAATACGGCTATCTGATGATCAGTGCGGGTTTGTCTCGGGTAAATCAACCACTGATGCAATCCAAAGTATAAGGATCATAATGGAAAAACATCGTGATTCCTTAAGGGATTTGCATATTGTATTGGTTGACTTTGAAAAGGCATTCGACAGACAACCACGAGATCTGATATGGGTGGCGCTAAGACGAAGGGTTCCAGAAGCCTATGTACCTACAGATGATTATGGATATGTACGAAGGAGCAAAGACAAGAGTAAGATGCCCCGCTGGAGTAACCGAAGAGTTCCCAATCAAAGTCGGGGTGCACCAAGGAAGCGTTTTAAGTCCTTTGCTCTTTATTACAGTCATTGATTATCTGCTTGAAGGTAAAGTGATGGACCCCAAGGTACATCAGTTATTCTTTGCTGACGATGGAGCCATCATAAGTGAGGATCCTACATCCCTGCAACGAGCACTCAATGTGTAGGTGGACGTTTTGGAGGGAAATGGGTATCGCATTAGTTCAAAAAAGACAGAGTACTTGTGCTGCCCGTTCTCTGATCCACTCAGGCCTATTCCAGACATTCATTTGAATGGAACAGTGCTTCCCAAGTGCGAAAAGTTCAAATATCTGGGATCTATGATCAATAGCAATGCGGCCTATGATGACGATATCAATCATCGCGTAAGCGTATGATGGATGAAGTGACTAGAAAACGCCCCTATCTTCTGTGACCAGAAAATTCCCCCTAAGTTGAAAGGAAGGCTCTATACCGCAGTTGTGCGTCCAGCGCTCACATATGGTTCACAAAGATGGATGATGTACAAAAAGTATGAGAGTAAATTAATGGCAGCTGAGATGAAGATGCTTTGCATGACAGCAGGAGTGACAAAGCTTGATCGAATAAGAAGTTCGAAGATTCGTGGAAGCCTTCATGTCAAGGAAACCATCTTACGAAAAATAGAGCGCGACCGGCTCAGTTGCTGTTGACGCGTTCAAAGAAGAGATCATTTAAACCCTGTTAAAAAGGCGTTGGCGAGCGTTCCAAAGACATCGCGAGGCAGGAGAGGCGGGCATATAAACGCCTGGATCACGCAAATGCGACGACATCGACATTTTATTGGCCTCAGTAAGCGAGTGATCCAAAATCGGCAGGGCTGCCGATATTTTCTGAGATCAAATAGGCGAACCCCACAGGCGGATCAGTAGAAATGCGGTGAAGTGGGAGGATTATGTTCCCTTGTTTTCTGAATATAGCCTCGCCGAAATTAGAAGAAGAAGAAGAAAAAACTGATTCATTCGAATCCATCCATCCAAATCATATGTTTCAGATATTTTCGGATGTAAGCACGAAGAATCTTATAAAATGAAGAATCTTATGAACTACTAAGGAAAATTGGGGTAAGTAAGAGAAAGTCTTAATTTCTTTTGTGAATCGATTGGAACTGAATTGATTTTAAAAACCTTTTGCCACATCCATTAGGCAATCAGTCTGAACTTCTTGTGAATTTCAATCGATCAGGCACCTTTTAATCCTTTAGGTATGTCAAAGATCTGTAGCGTAATGTACGTAAAGGTATTCTTGCAGAGGAAGTCTTCCTGCCATGAGTATTTCTATTAATACCAAAATGATCTAACCAACTTTACGAATATAGCAAGATTGTGCCTTGGGATTCAAAATTGAGTAAATTTGCCCCTGTATTTTCACAACGCCATTATGTTCTTATTGAGCATCGTACTGAGGTGCCTATGTCAGGAATATGCATAAACGGGTACGGAAAAAGTAGTTGAAACTGCACAACAGGCCGTACAGGGAAAGAGATG
The DNA here is from genome assembly GCA_945910035.1 of Brachypalpus laphriformis. Taxonomy (NCBI): domain Eukaryota; kingdom Metazoa; phylum Arthropoda; class Insecta; order Diptera; family Syrphidae; genus Brachypalpus; species Brachypalpus laphriformis. Next base: position 47,759,536 of record OX246756.1, read on the forward strand.
GAGAGGAGGCTCTAAAAAGTCCGCGCTGTAAAAACCCTCTATGTTAAAAATTCTTTCAGTACTGCCAACAGGAATCTAATTTTAGGAGGAATTAAGAAATTGGAAGTGCCAAAATACATTGCCAAAATCGTAAAGGATTACTTTAAACACAGAGTAATATTATACGAGTACAGCATTGACGGTGGCCACAAGGAATAGAAAATTACCGGAAACGTACCGCAAAGATTCGTGTTGGAACCACTTCTGGGGTATCTGTGATGTGTATGATGATGTACTACGGCTTCTAATACCTGAGGAGTCAAAATTGTCGGATTCGCAGATGATATTGCCATCGTGGCGACTGCCAAACTACTGGAAAAGACATAACAAATTGGCAAAGAAACACTAAGGATCGTTCAATGATGGCTTAGATCGGCGGGTCTTATGTCAACGGAAAACAAAACGGAGGCGTAACCAGTAGGAAAATCTTAGAAACAGGCACCTTTATAGTCTGTGGCCATGAATTTAAATCTAAGCCGCACATAAGGTATCTTGGATTCATGATAAATGCGAGATAATCTCTTAATGAGCATCTTACGTACGTTAGCCACAAAGCTGAAAATGCAACCGCTGCACTTGCAAGCATCATTCCTACTGCAAGCGTAGTAATATCCATAATCCTATATGCTTCACCAGTATGAGCCCGATGTACGAGGATTAAATGTTACAACAACAAGATTGTGGAAGTATATCGAGTCTGCGCACTGAGAGCAATCTATGCTTATCGTGCAACATCAAACGACGCAACTTGCGTACTAGCAAAAATGCCTCTAGTAAAGGAGCAACAGCGACAGTACTCTTCAAACCATAACCTAGATTACAGAAGCAATTCTGACATTGAAAGCAGGCATCCCTTAGAAACAAGCCGACGTATAGTAGAATGGCAAGAACGTTGGAGTAGTTCTACAAAAACAGATGGGCGTATCGACTTATTTCACGTATCCTGCCATGGATTTAAAGATAATATAGAGGGGTAGCCTACGAGTACTATCTAACGGAGTTCTTGATGAGGGATGGATGTTTCCGATCATACCTTTATAAGTACAAGCATGGCGCAATGTGTTTCGAATGCCCACGTTTCTCCGACGAAGGGGGAATCTTCATAATGAAGAAGCAACCAGGCTTTGAACGAGAGAGGAAAGAGTCAAACCGGTCCAAAACGAACATGAATTACAGATACGAGTAAGTCAAAAACTGCCCTCCGATGAAATGCTAAAACGGCGGTTCCGGACAAGGGAATAGGGGAGGTGAGTTTAGAGGGTGGAAATACCAAACTGTTTCTGGGTGGTACGGGCTCAATTTCATCATTAAAAGATTCCCACATCTCCGAGACCAAAAAAAAATTTAATTCAGTTAGTAAAAAGCATCTCGTTTGGATTGATGTTAAATCTCTGTGTTTCGGCAGATGCTGGAAAACAAGATGAAGCAAGAAATTTAAGGCCCATAAAGCCAATCCAAATACAATATAAAGCCCCAACTCAACTGATACACTGACGGGTTAAAAATGTCAAATGGGACTGGCGGTGAAATATTTGCCCCCAACTACAAACTCTGTACACCACTAGGTCAATCCACTACTAACTTCCAAGTTAGTAAGTGTATGCTATCGAACTCTGCGTCAAAGAATGCATTAGAAGAATCCTCCGAAGATCACATAATAATACAATATAATGTCAGATAGCCAAGCAGCATTCAAAGCTCCCATGTCCTTTGAATTTGAGTCTTAGTTGGTTTGGAACTGTCTCCAGATTTTCTTGCAGCTTGCTGCACACAATAAAATCACACTAATGTGGGTCCCTGGTCATAAAGGCATTCCTGGTAACGAAGCGGTTGATGACCTTGCCAGACTAGGCATATCTTACATTGGAACTAAACCCTTCTGCAGTTTGCCCACCAGCCAAATAAAACTAGAGCTATCTCATTGGGAACACGAACAAATGCACTCACATTGCAATGCTCAACCTGGCCTAAGGCATTCCAAGAAATTTATTAATTTCTCAAAAAATACAATAATTAGAATGCTAAGCTCCTAGCTCACTACTCTCAATTACTATCTCAAGGAAATGGGCCGTGTTCAATCGTATATATGTATGGTATGCCATCTCTGTCTTGAAGACACCGAAACAGCCTATCACATACTCTGCGATTGCCCAGCCATAGCCAGACTAAGGCTAAAGCACTTTAACAAAGGCTTCACCTCGCCTTCTAATGTCACCTCTTCCTCATCTCGAACTATCCTTAGCTTCATTAATGATCTAGATTTCAGCTAGTTGACAATTAATTCTCGAACAATCAACCAGGGCATAGCACAAAAGATCTTTCAGGGCGCAGTGGTTCGGGGATCAATCACTGCCCTTCCACCTGTTTCACCTTAAAAGCAAAAAGTACAATATGTATAACTTGACGGCAATATTTTGGTTGACATTCCTTACATCTAAATCCATTTCAAAGGTCATGTGCCCTCACTTGAACAGCGGCTACTAGTACTTGTTTCTGGTAAAAGCAATTGTGGAAGTGGTCCGAACAATTGCAAGTCAATCTCAGAACCAGCACAAATTAAAGATTAATTAAGTATGCTATAGAACGAACGCAAAGCATTAATACATCTCTTTAATGTGCTACGACTGTGCCCACTCTGCATTACGTGCTGTTTCACTTAAGAAGTGGCTGCCACTGGAGAGGCGGCAGTTAGGTAAAATTCAAACTAGGTATACCTTTGATTTGATTTATTTTGCATTCACAACATTCCATCCTAGTTTAAAACCGCGGAGTATGGTTGATATATTAGAAAACTAGCTCATCAGTTTTTTGTGGATCTACTTCAAGGCGTTAATATATGAGATGATCTTATGCGCCTAATTGTATGCTACAAATTATTTCTGTTTTCCTTGCAGAGTTGCCGTGGTATTAAGAGCTTTGAGTAGAAGATAGTACCCTTGTGCTTATGTAAAAATAATTTAAAATAATTGTTCAAATAAATCATTTGTTTGTTCAGCATCGTTTACTCGATCCACGAAAAAGGAGACCCCCACAACTACACTAACTATAGAGACATCAGCCTCCTAAGCATTAAATATTATACAATATTTGTTCTGCGATATTGTGTGCCTTAGCAGAAACGGTATTGCTAGTAGCTTTGTTGGTTTTCTCCACTCCTTTTCCGTTGTGATTTGCCTTAGGGACATCGACTGGCTTTGTTTTCAGCAACGTTCTGTTTAGGTACAGGCCTCGACAAAGCATCCTTTTATATTGCGTCAATGGCCTAGGACAGGGCGTTTTGTTCGTTCGCGGAGAGGGAAGAGGTTTCCTTTGCGCCCAGAATCGATTTGACATGCGTCACTCTACGGAACAACTGTCATCTCATCTGACCTTGAGAGACCATCTTCCCCTTCTTCCTTTTCCGGGGACTCTCGGATGGATCTGCTAATAGCTGCTCCTCCATCTCCATAGAGATCTCCTCATCCAAACTGGCTGCCAATGGTGCCAATGGTCCACGTATAGCATGTCTGCCTTCGAACTGGCCTTATTGTTTTCTGTTTTGTTTTTTATTATCGTTCTTCAGTTTTGTTCCCACGAGTAGGGCCGGAATTGGTGTACGCCCCGCAAAAGCCGCCATGCCGGGGTAAGGTATTTCCTTTTCACAGACTTCGCCAGGCATCTGTAAGAGCTCATTAGTGGTTGATGTTTTATTCCCATTAAGCTTTCATCTCTCGGCACGGTTTTAGTTTGCTCACACCACCGATAGAATTTGGAACCTCAGAGAATCAGGAGTTATTCAGCACTCACCGGCATAGCTCCGCAAAAACCCTCGGCCCTACGTAGGCCCCAGCACCACGGCAAGGTGGATAGTCATCGCTATGCGTGTACCCTTAAAGTTTCAAACTTTATATTTGAAGTCTGTGGGATAACAGTTCGAAGCAAAAACAGAATTAGCTTCAAAATTAGCGGTACTTAAGGTGAAATTTGAAAAAAAAACTTATTCTCGAAAAGAGCCCTAACTTAATTTTTTGGCTTTGTGAAAAAAAAATCGTGCGATAAATTTGCTTAGAAGTGGTGAAAAATAATTAATGTTGTCCCAAGTAAGTATATAGTGATATCGAAGGAGCAAATCTTAGGTGGACAAGTGAAACAACATGTCTGGTGACAAAACAGATTTGGCTCCGGATCTAAAACACTTTAAGAATTTGATTTCTCAAGACAGATTGCATTTTGGCATTGCAATATGTGTCATTACTGTGCACTGCCCAATAGGCATCCATGCAACAAGGTTTGGTGTATATTCGAACGATTCTTGTAGAAGCTGTATGGACGAAGAAGAAGAAAAAAACCATTCATCACCTTCTTTGTACATGTCCAGCTCTCTCCCGCAGAAAGAAGTTCTCTACTACAATAATTTAGACGATCTGACAAACACAGATGTTAGAAGCCTCATATGCTTCATCAGGGGCTCAGAATGGTTTTAACGAGTAGGTGGTATCGAAAAGGACACATCTCTGGTGGAAGTGTGTTGACCTAAGCTGGCAGCCACTTCAACCTAACATCACATGAGTACTTCGACCAACAAAGTGATTTTTTGTACTAACCCCTGTGGGCAAGCATTTTGCGATGGTGTCTTAGCTAAAATCAAACTCTAGAAGTAAGCCTAAGATGCTTTGGGCTGAGGAAGAGATTATATCAGATGTGGTGACAAACCCTCAATGAACAATTCTGTTTTGGCTTATAGGTGGGCCGCAAAAGGGGACAATGAATTTGAGTTTGGAATCAGATCTGGCTAGTTCATCAGCAGTCTCATTGACGGCGATGCCTTTGTGACCATTATTTTTTTGGACATGAATTCAGATGCACATACTGCTGATGAGGTTGCGAGTGGAATTTTGATTAAAATCTTTATATGTATGCCCTGTTAAATCAGAGTCCTACACATTACTGAGGAGGTGAAGCTTTAGAGTCCTGACGGCAGCAGTCTTCTTTACTTTTATGTAAAAAGGTGGGAAGTTCAGTAGCGCTTCCAGTGCCGCTATCGGGCATGTGCCCATCGCACTCGTGATACCTAAGCAGGCGAGTCTTTATACCTTTTGAATGGTAGTTCGAGCATTTACCTATTCGATTCTTTCCCACCATATTAGTGAGGCTTAGGTAATAATGGGAATGACGATGGTAAGGTAGGTCCAGTGAATCATTTTAGATTTGAGACCCCATTTTTTTTTTCCAAAGAGTCTAGAAAAGGCCCAAAAGAGGTTAGTCGCCTTATATGTAATTTTAGTTCGCATCCATCCCATCCAAATAAGGGATTCTTCCTTGCTTCTTATAATTATGTTTAGGTCGTCTGTATTACCTTGGTTTAGATAGCCAGCATTATTTAGATCGTTTAGGAGTTAATTACTTACGTAGGTGGCGCTACAGTTCGGATTGAACCTGGGCCTCAACCAACAAGCCTCTCCATTTAGCTCGGTCTTTAGCTAATTGCCTCCAGTTGCGCCTTCCAAGTGGGTCGAGGTCCCCTTAAACTTGTGCGCACCACCTACGGCGAGGAGGTCTACTACTGCGTCGTCCTTCGGGGTTAGATTCGAAGACTCGTTTAGGACTTGGTCAACAACGATTAACCAAAGAAGAGGATATAGAACGCCTCTTTGAGGACAACCTTTTATGCTTTTGTGCTTTTGATGGGAAGTGAGAATTGACAGTGTATTGGTCGATGCCGTGTGCTTTGTAGGGCCTTTGGGTTGAGATCGCCCATCTGATAGAGATGGGATAGAAGAGTTTTCTAGAAATACTCCTGGTGTGTCTACTGAAGGGTGAAGAAAGGGTTCATAGACAGATAATGTGGATGCGTCAGTGGTCGGAGAGTCTGGAAAGTGAGTCTGTAGGAGTAGACTTAGCATTTCAGTGCTGTTATCAGTATAATTGCCACCAGATTTTTGTAAGACATTGGTCATTACTGAGGTTTTTAGAGAGGGCCTTTTGAACCCTAATGGCTGATGGGAGATCATTGTTTTCCCAAAGGATCTCCAGGTGTTTCCTTTTGATTTCCTAATTGCTGAGTTGTAAGTGGTGAGAGCTATCTTGTATTCACTCCATGAATTCGAACATTTTGATTTATTCAAGAGCTTTCATCTCTTACGAAACAAATTTGGAGCGTTTTGGTGAGAATTATTCAAAGTAAAGTGAAAGCTTCTCAACAAAATGATTTACAGTTAATCTGGTTTATAGGGTTTTTTTATTATTTGACGATTGGTGATGGAACTAAAGTGAAAAGTACGAAAACGTTGTGCTTAAATTTGTGAAATACAACTGAATCATTCAACTTGAATTAAATTGAATAAAAAAGATATTTTCAGTGCCGTCTGAAATTGATTGTTGCAAACTATACATCGCATGTCACTTTTGATTTTAGAAAAAAGTGAATGTAGTTGCCAGTCATTTTTCGTTGTTGTACTCCGTGCTAGGTTAGGTTAGGTATGTGGCCTGGCAGGGAGAGACGCTATCTGCCACACTCAGGTCAGCGTTGACCCATTGTGATACCCATAGGGGAAAAAGTAATCCCTTTCCCATTGAGGCCTAGTGAAAACCGGCAAAAAACTATTCAAACTCAATCACTTACTTCGCTTCTGCATACAAACCACCCTGATGATTTGACTCCTCGAGATCCTGGAACAAATATTTACCAAGGAACTTTTTCTTGGAGTGTTGAAGACCCGGATAGTGGCACAGGAGTGGGTAGTGTCCTAAAAAACTCTTTCGTCACCACAGCCTCTATAGAGTTCCTTCTCCGTCAGGCGTTTCTTCAAGTGGTACAGCAGAGTATTGTACCCCGTGATGATGTCCACGAGGGTGGAAAGGGATTCCCTGTCTTTTCGTGTAATTTTCTCGGTCTTTGCTTTGTCGAGGGATGGCCATAGCTTCCTAGTGGTGGCACACGTGTCCCTGGAGGTCCATCTTGTGTTCGCCTCTCTAATGGCTCTATTCGCTGCAACGAGCTTGAGTTTGCAAGGCGGGATATACACGGGTTCAACTTGTTCTAGTAAGGCTGCTGAGCCGATTCTTGCTAGCTCGTCGGCTTTCGACTGACCTATTTTATTTGGTTTCCAGTTTGCTGACTGACTAATTAATGACTGCTGACGTGTGTATAAAGATGTCTAGTCGTAGCAGGTTAAGAATAGCCTCGAGTACTGCGGTTGGGTTTGTCTTCATTGCACTGGCAGTGCCAATGCACGCTAGTCTTTGGACTTTGGCCATTGCCCTATAGTTGGTGGTTTTGTTGGCAACTGGCTACCATGCAAGATTGCCACAAATCAGTATAGGTCTAACTATAGCCGTATACATCCACAGTATGATTTTGAGGAAGGGTCACCAGGTTCTTCCAAAAATTCTATTACATGAGTAAAAGGCTATTGTTGCTTTCTTAATTCTTTCCTCTATATTTAATCTCCAATTGAGCTTTTTATCCAGTATGTTGCCCAGGTATTTTGCGCTATCAGACAGTCTGAGTGGGATACCATCAACAGAACATGTACTAAACTCTGGTGTTTTCCTTTTGTTCGTAAAAAGTACTAGTTCGGCTTTTGTGGGATTAAGCTTTAGACCGCAGTTCCTGGCCCGTATGTAAAGAGTATTTAGTGCTCCGTCAAGTTTCTCGCTACGGGTAGGCAGGAATTTACCTGTTGCAAGCAGCACAACGTCATCCGCGTAAGCTATAGCTGTGACACCACCGTACCTTAGTTAGTGTACTACCTCATTAAGAACAATGACACAAAGCAGTGGGGAGATTACCCCGCCCTGGAGGAGTACCCCTAGAGGCTCCGTGCTAAATCTTACTTCAATGAGAAGCGACGTCTCACCAAAACACGCCTAATAACACCACTTGATGCTGAGACTGTGAGAAATGTCATTAATTCAGGGACGTATGTAAAAATATATTGGCTTGAGTGATTCATGGCTTAGTTCGTTGGTGACGTCACTGATTTACCTCTTTTAGGCAAATGCTTGCAAATGTAACAAAAGGTATCGACAAACATTAAAATCAACCATAATCTAAGCCAAATCAATCCTTAACCCAGGTTATGCATTTGATGGTATTGACAACGACTTGACTAGCAGGTAATCCAACTGTCCAACCGTTTAGACGTGTTTTCATTTTCTCCTGCTTCGCGAGTCAATATTTCCGCCAAATCACTCTAAACCGCTTTTTCGCCAACTTAATATTCAGTGCATTACCCCAAGTGTCGCCCGGTTTTGCAATCAATTTCAATTAAGTGACCTACTAACTGTATTCAAGTGCGTTACCTCAAGTACTGACATTCGCCCCACTTTCATCTGACTTTGATAAAAGTGTTCCCATTAAATTTTTGCATAGATCTGCAGTAATTATCGTGCTCTGTGTCACTGTGCCACCAATTCCATTCACCCCATTTTCGCTGACGCGCTTGTTCACCCTATATTTCGCCATGTCTTGCGGTATTATCAACTGCCCAATCACTGACAATAATGCTGATTGGGTTTCTTGTAAAGGAATCTGCGGAAAATCTTTCCATGCCATATGTGTCGGTCTTAACAAAAGAAATACGGTATATGTAAAAGCACTTTCGGACAACCTCCTTTTCTTTTGTGATGAGTGCAAGAATATCTCACTCTCGCACGTTCTCCTCGCGATAAAGTGCCTTAGTGAATCAAATGACTCCCACCAAAAAAATTTCTCTAAAAAGATTATGGGTAAACTCTCCAACTTAGATAGCAGTGTTAGATGTGTTGACGATTTAGGCAACTCGGTTCAGAACTCAACCGAGGATATCAAATCCAAACTATGTAACATTGAAAAAAAAATTGCTGGTCTGACGGAGTTATTTCTTGCCAGTCCCACGAAGGAAGAATCCACCTTGCACCATCTCAACAAAGTGTTTTGTGATCTCAAAGCTAATTATACCTCGCAGATCAGTTCTTTCGATAAATTGCGCGAATGTGTAAACTCCCTACGGGAAGACTTTGACATCCTCTTCCAATCGTCAAGCAAGCATTCATCTCCTAGGCAACCTGATCCAATGCTCGACGTAATTTACGATCGAATCAATGGTGTCGGCGACGAAGTCACTGCAACGCGCTCAATCATTGTGAATGGAATTGAATCGGTATGCCACAAAATCGACGACCTACCTATCCATACCCAACATAACCCAAACATCCATTACAACACATCAATTTTGGATGAGTTACTGGATGCAGATGTCGACTCACACTCAACTCCACCTTCCCTTTTACTGCCGACGGACGAATCATCAAAATCTCTCGCTGCTCCTACTGTCCAAGAGTCCGAAACTCCACCCGTCGCTGCCCCCCGGAAACTCATCAAGCATTTTGGAACAACCTGGACAACTTCTGAGTGGCAGCGTAGGCTGAATAAATTAAGTCCTGACAACCTCCAGGTTACCACCTTCCTCATCAAAGGTAGCCCTCGTAATGCTGATGTCTCGTGGATTACGAATTTGTTTTTAAAAAAATACGGTATCACCATCTCCCGATGCGAACTGATCCTGCCTTCTCACCACAGAAGTCTTCGCAACTTTAAATTCGACCTCCCGGCTAGATACGAATGGCTATTCAAAAACCCTGCTAGTTTAAATTTCAACCTCGGAAAGATGCGTATCTGCAAATGGACGGACAAGTCTACTAACATAGATAAGTTAATTAATAATAGACTTAGTAACAACCTCACCCATAGAGATAAGTTAATTAATAATAAGTTGAACCCACTCTCTGTCCACTCTTCGCATAACAAATCCACCATTTCAAACAATGGACCTACCACCCACCAAAAATCCAGCAGTACTCATCTCCCGTCCTTTAACAAGTCTAAACCCGACACAAATTGGTCTTTCAAAATGGGCATCTTCCCTAACTTCAACTTTAAAACGGCAGCCGTACTGTCTAAGTCTGCTACCAAATCGCCGAATATCAAGCGAGTTTCTTTCGATGTCCCGCCGGTCCCCTCTCCCTCTCCAAACACCAAGGCCACTCCCTCAGTCAACTACCCCAATAGGATTTCAAGTAATCGCGTCTCTTTCAATCTGTCACCTGATTCCTGTCTTCCTCCAAGCCATAGCACTTCTTCTAATAACACTCCCCCCACCGTTAATTACCCGAATTTCACCCACTCCCACACTCTCAATCCTTCCTCGTTAACCACTCCCAGTTGCACCTCTGCCCATACTTCGTCCTCGGTCTCTCTTAACAATTCCATCTCGGCCAATTTGCCATCTACTGCATCTCCCCCCACTTTCGATCCAATGCTTCCTCCCACCGTCAAACTCACGTCTAAATTAATTGACCCAACGTCAACAATCAATGACCTCGATGGCCGCTACATTATGTCAAGATTGCGCGATAACCGGCTTTTTGAAAATGTGCGCCTTTACCTAGCCTATTTACATGACAAGCCTGACTCCGTCTGCATCGACGGAAAAACAAAGACTAATGTCATGGTCTTGATTCAAAAAGAAGGCCTCCCAACTAACCCTATAGCCCTTAAGAATATCTACACGCGTTTTCATGAGAGTTTTAATATCTCCTCTTCCACTGTGGCTAAAGACCTATCAACCTATGGCTCTCATATTGGTTCCAAACGTCTCTCGTATCTCCAAAAAACTCGCAGCAATCATAATAAATATTTTCGTCCCTAACTCCATCACAGTCGATCCATCTCACTCCATTGAAATTGCCCCAAAGCTCCTTTCCCTCTACTATCAGAATGTCAGAGGACTTCGCACCAAAACCCCGATGGTGCACCTGAAATCACAATCGCTTCCCTACGACATTTTTGCCCTAACTGAAACCAACCTTTGTCCCAACGTTCTTAACTGTGAATTATTCACTTCTGACTTCGTAGTCTTTCGCGCTGACGGCCAGAAACATGAAGACCTCTCCTTCGGCCGCGGTGTTCTTTTAGCCATACATAATCGTCTTGATGCAACCCTCGTCAAATTCTCAAATTCCACTTCTTTTGAATTCGTATCAGCTAAATTATCTGTATCCAAACGGAGCGTATATATTGTTTGCTGTTATATTCGCCCTTGTCAACCCGTCCAAGCATACCAGCTGGCCGTTGATACAGTTGACTCTCTGTTAGATATCGCTAATCCTGATGACGATTTTATAATTGTTGGCGACTTCAACCTTCCCCTTTTACAATGGTCTCCATCTGAGGACGAATCATCATTTGTTCCCACTAACTCCTCCTCAGAAAAGGAAACCCTCCTTACTGATCGTCTTTTTGACTCCGGCCTTTTTCAGATCAGTGGCATTACCAACAACTTAGGTAGGCAGCTAGATCTGATTTTCTCATCCGACCCCCATAACTCCTTGGTTACCGCGAGTAACCATCTTCTCTGCACCCTAGACCAATATCACCCTCCTCTAGCTCTTGCCTTTTCGTATGAAAACGTCAACATTACCGTTGATTCTGAGAACTCTCTCTCTTTCAACTTCCGCAAAGCTGACTTCGTTAAACTTAACAACCTACTCAATAGCATAAATTTCAGCCTCTTCCTAAACATTAGCACACCCATTGATATCGCTCTCGTATTCTTCTACACAGCAATCTTTGACTGTCTTCTCCAATCTGTCCCTTATCTGCCTCGAAAAAACTGCTCATCATTACCTCCTTGGTATAATAAGGAACTGCGTACTCTTCGCAACGTCAGAAACAAATTATGGAAAACTTACCTGGTATCCAAATCTGCCTCAGATTACGCATATTACCAGCAAGCTTACTCCCGCTTTTCCATCCTCTGCGAATCCCTCTATCTCGAATACCTCGATAGAATGCAATTTAGTATAATCACTGACCCTAGGCGCTTTTACCAATTTATCAACGTCAAAAGAAAGTCCGACGGCTTTCCTTCCACTCTAAAATTACTTAATATTTCATCTGCTGACCCTAAAGTAATCTCCAACCTCTTTGCAACCTTTTTCAGCCAATCGTATAGTGACCATGTACACGAACCGGACCTAGATTTTTTCTCCTACCTGAATAACTGTCCTCAAACCTCTCTAGCTTCAGTCGACATTAGGTCTGATATTGTGCGAGAAAAAATTAATAGGCTCAAAGATGACTTCTCCCCTGGTCCCGATGGTCTGCCCGCCATCTTACTAAAGCAATGTGTAGATGTCCTGTGTCAGCCCCTTACAACTCTATTTCGTCTCTCACTCTCTCAAGCCGTTTTCCCTAAATTATGGAAGGACTCTTTTATTTTCCCTATCCATAAAAAAGGCAGTAAAAACGACATTTCTAACTATAGACCCATAGCCAAACTTTCCTCTATCCCTAAGCTCTTCGAAAGCATTGTCTACGACTCACTGTATTTCCACTGCAAATCCATTTTTTCCCCACAACAGCATGGTTTCTTAAAAAGTAGGTCCACTACGACTAACCTGACCGAATTCGTTTCCAAAACACTACAAGCATTAGAGAAAGGTAATGAAGTGGATGTCATTACCACCGACTTCAGCAAGGCCTTTGACAAAATCTGTCACCGAACTATTTACCTTAAACTTAAAGCCCTCGGTTTCCCACCCTCTTTCATTTCTTGGCTGAGATCGTACCTAGAAAAACGCCAGTACAGGGTTCTCTTCAGATTTTCAGTCTCTGACCCCATTAACGCCACTTCAGGGGTTCCTCAAGGCAGTCATCTTGGTCCGCTGATCTTTGTCTTAACTATAAACGATGTTGGTCACGTCATAAAAGACTCTGATCTGTCTATTTACGCGGATGATATGAAAATCACTAAGGTAATATCTACCCCCACCGATTCTCTCTTACTTCAAATCGATCTAAATTCATTCCACACATGGTGCGACAAAAACTTTCTAGAACTTAACGTCGCCAAATGTCAATCCATAACATTCTCCCGTAAACGCCTCCCCCCATCCCTCAGAACCCATTACTTTCTTAGCGATCCCGTTCCCTCAGTCTCCTCTATATGCGATTTGGGTATTATTTGTGACAGGGAGCTAAACTTCCGTTCCCACATTGATCATATTGTACACAAGGCCAATTCTTCTCTCGGTTTCATAAAACGCTGGTCTAAAGAATTTTCAAACCCTTACGTTTCTAAATCCCTTTATATCACCTTTGTCCGACCACTCCTGGAATACGCCAGCCAAGTTTGGTCACCTTATCACAACATACACTCCCTTAGAATCGAAGCTGTGCAGCGTAGGTTTATCCGGTTTGCCTTACGCGGTCTCCCATGGGCCGACAACTATATCTTACCTCCCTATGAAGACCGGCTAAAATTGATTAACCTGCAAACCCTTACAAAACGTCGCGATGTCGCTGACATACTTTTCGTGCACCAATTATTAACCGGTATGATCGATTCCACCGCACTACTGGAAATGATTTCCCTTCGCACTAACCCTCGAAACCTCAGGTCCGTACCGCTCTTTCTTCTCCCTCACCACCGCACCAACTACGGAAATTTCGAACCAATTTCCAGAATGTTACGCCTGGCAAATAACTCACAGAACACCCTAGACTTTCACTCGAGTCTATCCGCCCTTAGAAAGTCCCTGTACACCTCTTCATGAACTAACCAGTCCCAGTTCCCTCTCTAGTTTTTAAGATAGATTTTAAGACCTAGTTTAATAAAAAATGTGTGGGCCCCCTGGGGCCCAACAAAAAAAAAAAAATAAATAAATAAATAAATAAATAAAAAAAAAAAAAAAAAAAAAAAAAAAAAAAAAAAAAAAAAATAAAAAAAAAATAAAAAAAAAAATAAAAAATTGTTAAGCTTAGAGTTAAGGTCCCTCGTTGTTAGTTCTTAAGTTTAGATTTAAGCTTGCTTGTATTAAGCTAAATAAATAAATAAATAAAATACTCTTACCGACCTACGTACACATCCTGTTCTGCCCTCACATCAAAAGTTTGCTTCATTTACGTATTCAACTTTCTTAGAAAAGCCTTTTAAAATAATCAAATTTAATGAGTTCCATGCTATTTTTAATTATCCAGCCCGCTTCAAGTGTTTATTGTTTAATCCAAATTAAAAGTGACATAATTAAACTTTTCCTGCATCGGTGGCTGAGGAAAGAATATAAAAACTACCCACATTTCCTGCCTACTTGCAATATGCCTCGTTGCACCATAAAGCAATGCACTGACGTCAGATGCAATAATATCCTGGTGGTCGTCAAGTACTTATTTGACAGAAGTCCACTCATTTCAATTTATTCTGCAACCCACTCACTCACTTAGGTATGTTTCTACGTAAGTTGACGTATCACACAATAAACCGGCCATTAAATTCGATTCTTTAACTATCATAATTATATTCCACCACTAAGGCTACTGAACTACACTCGCACTTAACCATGAGTGACAGGAGTAATAAAAAAAGATACAAACTGCCATACGCTATCTCAAGTCGATCAGACAATATTCTTGGCATTATGGTTGTGAGTGACCTTTGAGAGCACAGCTACTCACGATCGAATTTTTGCAACACACATGTGCCACTGACTGAACTACTGATCTGTTAACCATTTAACACTGTCCCGTGGCCAGTAGCCACGAGTGTGACTTGTGTCGTTTGATCTTTTCGAACTCGAAACCAAACAAAGCAATCGGTAATTGCAAACTAAAGGTCGCTAATTGGCGATTTGAACGCAGTTAGACAAGAGTAAATGGCTTGAGAGCTGTATAAGCCTCTTATGGCATAGATTATGTTAATTTGGAGATCCAACGAAACGATTAAATGTATTGTTTAAAATTTTATTTTTAGTTTATTGCGCCAAGGAAATAAAATTCATTAATGAATAGCGATACAGCCTGAGTCTTAAAAAATGTTTGCTATATTTTTAGCTGTTGTTTGAGCGACATTCTTAACAAGAAAGGCGTAATGGATAAGTAGTTCACAAAACTATTAGATTCATTGTTCCGACTGGGCTTATGGACACTATAACAAGACAACATAACAGAACAAGACAATCATGCAAAGATAAAGTGCCTTCTAGTTCTATATGAAGCTTTATGACCAGTTCTAACTGCCAAAATAGCCGCTAAGATACAAATAATGTCTGTAAGGCTGGCTTCAAATAAGAAAAGAATTTCAATTGTACCCGGATCGGTGCAGAACGTATTTGTATTCGTAGAACTTTAACCCCGGAGGAGGTCAGTACAACCTAAAGACTACTCAAATTAAATGGTAAATTTTACTCAATGGTTCAAGGCTAAGTATTAAATTTGTCAGAACACGATGGAGAAACATATATAGGCTAACTTTCTTACTTAACGTGATCTTGTTAGTTAGTTAGATCCTTTAACCCCTCGGGGGGCATAGGGCGTCAACCACGCCTGCGCGCCATCTTGTTCGAAGTTCTGCAACGCATTTTAGCTGCCTCCAACTCATTCCTAAAGAGGTCGATTCCTCCTTAACTGCTCTGCGCCACGTTTGCCTAGGGCGTCCCGCTATTCTGCCTGCCTGGGTGAGCGGATTCCACTGCATGGCGTATGGAGTTGTCTTCGCGCCGTAGGGTGTGTCCAATCCATTGCCACTTTCTTCTTCGTAGAGTAATGCTTATAGGTTCTTGGCCCGTTCTCAGATAAAGTTATTCGTTAGAGATGCGGTTCGGCCAAAAAATCCTCAAGATGATTCTTAAGCATTTGTTTACAAAGACTTGCAGCTTGCGTGTGTTAATGATGTCCACCTTCCAAGTACTGCACCCATAAAGCAGCACTGATTCTACGTTAGAGCGGAACAGTCGCAGCTTGGTTCTTAAGCTGATAACATGACTTCGCCAGATTTTAGATAGCATTCCGAACGCAGCTTTAGGCTTCCCGATTCTGCTGCACACATCCAGTTCGGTGCCACCGCGATTAGCCGAGACCACACTTCCTAAATAAAGAAAGTTATCAACTTTCTCGACTTCCTGTCCGGCAATATAAAGTTGAGCGCGGTTGTTAGAAGAAGTGCTCAGGGCTTTTGTTTTGGCTATGTTTATTTTTAGCCCCACTTTGTTTGCCTCAGCTTTTACATTTTGGCCCATCAAATGAAGATCCATTATCCGATGTGAAAGTAGACAAACATCGTCAGCGTAATCTAGGTGTTTAAGGTAAGATGTCATAGTCCAACGAATTCCATAATTAGCTTCCGTCAATGCTGCACGAAGTACATCACTGATAAGCACCAAGAACAATAGTGGTGACAGTATACAAACTTGACGTACTCCACTTTCGACATCAAAATCCTCCGACACCTTACGATTGTGCACGACGTGACACTTACCGCCCTCGTATGTAGCCTTGATAATAGCTATAAGTTTTTCTGGGATGCCTCTCCTGCGCAAGGCCAACCAGATAGCATCTCGATTCAATCTGTCGAAAGCTTTCTCGAAGTCGATAAACATTAAATGTAGCGGAGACCTATACTCAACGCATTGCTCGATAATGATCCGTAAGGTGTTTATGTGGTCGATGCAGGAGGATCCAGCGCGAAAGCCTGCCTGTTCGACATCGAGAGTTGAATCTAAATGTTCTTTAATTCGTTCTAGAATTATTTTAGCTATTATTTTGGCCACGGCTGGAAGAACGCATATACCTCTCCAGTTAACGTAATCCATCAAGTTTTCCTTCTTTGGAAGTTTAATGATCATCCCCCTTTTTCACTCCTGTGGAAATTGTTCGCTATCCCAAGCTCTCCGGATTAGGGGATGCAGCAAATCTGCCGATGTATTTGGCGCCGCTTGAAATAGCTCGGCAGGGATGCCATCAATACCCACCGCCTTGATCTTCTTGAGAGACTTGGTTGCTGTTATTATCTCGGTTTTACTGGGAGGTGCGGTGCGAATTCGGGAATTTGTTGCTTCGAACTGCTCATTCGAATTCGAAATCATACCGCCATTGTCTAAATGATTTAGCACTGTAGGGAAATGTTCTCTCCATCTAGTGAGCTGATCCTCATCCGAAATCAGAAGGTTACCGTCTAGACTCTTCACTGGATGTTGTTTGGAGTTTCGACCACCGATGAGCTCCTTAGTGATGCTATAAACAGTCCTACTGTCGCACCTACTCGCTGCTTCTTCAGCCTTTGAGGCCAGTGAGTTGACATATTGATGTTTGTCACGTCTCACACTACGCTGCACTTCTTTCTTCTTCGCGCGGTATTGGGTTTCAAGCTCAGTTCTCTCTACTGCTGAGGCCGCTGCAATCCGAACCTTGATTGCTGTACGCTCATCGATCCGTCTCCAGGTGTCTGTAGAAAGCCATGTGCGGTGGTGTTTCTCCTTTTTACCGACATACGTGCGTGCCTCAGTCGCAAAAGCATTTTTCACAGCACTCCAGTGGTCATCCATGTTCTCTTGCAATATGCTGCTGATTGCCTCTGCTTCTAAGGCAAGATGGTCCCTGAACTGTTGACGCACTTGGGGAACCTTGAGCCTGTCGATATTAAACCTGGTGATGTTAAGTAGGTTTGAGCGGTTGCTGTTCCCGGATGCAGTACGAAGGCGTAAATGAGCTACCATAAGATGGCGATCTCGTTCTAGTCCGACGTCAGCTCCACGTCTGTTTCGGACGTCCAGGAGACAATTTCTAAAGCGGCGACTGATCGCAATGTGGTCGATCTGGTTGGATGTTCGTTGCCTATCAGTAGAGACCCAACTGATTTTGTGGCAGGTGTTATGCTTAAACAGCGTACCTCCGATGACTAGGCGGTTGGTATTGCAGAAGTCCACAAACCGCTCACCGTTATCATTACGGTCTCCCACGCCGTGAACTCCCATCACGTGCTTAAGCATGGTGTTGTCACTACCCACCTTGGCATTGAGATCTCCCATCACCATTACGATGTCCCCATTAGGCGTTTGGTTGTAGGCGGCGCCTAAGTGGCTATAAAAATCATCCTTTTCATCCTCAGTCGCGTCTAAAGTCGGAGCATAACACTGTATGATGGTAATTTTCCTAACTCTACTCTGAAACCTAGCCGTCAATATCCGGTCACTATGGGGTTTCCAGGATATGAGGCTACTACGTGCTGCTGGAGTTAGCATGAGTCATACTCCGGAACTCCGTGCACTTCCAGCTGGTTTACCAGAGTAGAGCATGGCAGTGCTTTTTGTTGGGGAGATGAATTCCCCAGCATCGAACTATCTTATCTCGCTCAGCCCTAAGATGTCTATTTTATACCGTGCGAATTCGCGTTCTAATTGGAGGAATCTGGCGTTATAAGGCCCTTCCTTGAGTGAGTCCAGGAGGGTAGAGCATGATCGCGTGGTTGAAGGTTTAACTTTAGCCTTAAATACAGCGATGACTTCTTCCTGTCCTTTGATTCAACCCAGGTAGATCTAGATGCCCCATTGATAGATTGCAAGTTTAGGCTCTTTAAGAAATAATTGTAGAAAACTTTTCAATAATGCCAAAAGTACTAGAGACGCGTTAGATTGGGACTTGTACAAGGCATCCCTAAACATATACAAAAAAGAATTAAGGAAAGCCAAACGTCATTCTTGGAGACTCTTTTGTGGTAAAATAGAAGAAGCATCTGAGGCATCTCGGCTGAGGAAAATTCTATCTTCAAATCCAATAACACCCAGTTACCTTAAGAAAACTGATGGATTTTGGACGACTTTCAGCGAAAATTCTCTAAGTTTACTGCTTGACACTCATTTTCCAGGCAGTTCCCAAGTTGTTGGCAACATAGATTTCAGCAGACCATCTGCAGAAATAACCAACTCCTCAAAATTGATCACACAGAGCAAACTCCAGTGGGCACTACATAGCATCAAACCATATACATAAGTCCGCGGAATTAGACGGCATAATACCTGGCGAGTTGCAGAAGTCATCGGGTTTAATCTTGCCGGTGCTTGAGACAATTTTAAAAAGTAAAAAGAGAAGTTGAAGTTGCCTTCATACCCAAAGCGGATAAATGCTCTCCCACAAATCCAAAAGATTTCAGACCTATTGGTCTATAATCATTCCTCCTACAAACATTAGAACGATTGATTGATATCCATTTGCGCAACAGTATTGATAAGAAACTACTGTCGGCGGCCCAATATACCTATTGCAAAGGTAATTCAGTGGAGACGGCATTACACTCACTGGTGTGTAATATTGAATACTCCCTGTTTCATAAGGAGTATATAATGGTTGCTTTTCTGGATATAGAAGGCGCTTTCAACAACGTCAATGTATCAGCGATAGCAGATGCACTATCAGACTTGAAGGTCGACAGGTCACTTTGTGAATTGATTAATCAGCTGATTAATGGTCGGACTATCAACTCTAAGCTGGCTGAGACGTCTACTAGAAGGTCTGTCAGTAGAGGCGCTCCGCAAGGTGGTGTTCTATCCCCCCTTTTGTGGAATTTGGTGATCAATGAACTATTGATAATCATGGAAGGCGAAAGATGCACGGCGATCGCTTATGCGGATGATGTTGCTTTGGCTATCTCGGCAAAGTACTTAAATACTCTAAAAGAACTTCTTCAAAACTCTTTAAACAAGATGGGCAGTTCGGTGTGGTTTGGGTGTAAATCCGCATAAAACTGAACTTGTACTCTTCTCCAGGAAATATAAAATTCCGTTTGTCGACCCTCCTTCTCTCAATGGTATCAGCTTAACTTTCTCTGACACAGCAAAATATTTTGATCTTATCCTGGATAAGAAATTAAGCTGGAAACTTAATATTCAAGAAAGAGTAAAAAAAAAGCTGCAGTAGCACTTTTCTCTTGTAAAAAAGCTATCGGGAATAGAAAAAAGGTTTACAACCTCGAATCACTCACTGGCTCTACATCTCGGTCATTAGACCGATACTTACGTACGGGGTGATTGTCTGGTGGACAGCCTTAGAAAAAGCTACAAATCGCAATTATCTAAGTAAGGTCCAGCGTACAGCTTGTCTATGCATAAGCGTAGCACTGGATATTGTGTTTCATCTGATACACCCCTTCGGGTAGGGACCAGAATATACCCGAGGTAGGCATGCCTGTCGTAAGAGGCGACTAAAATCCACCCTTCGTATACCGGGGATAAAATGTATACATAATATGCAATGAGTAAAACAATAGATATAGTACCCCAGGTGACAGTCCAGGTTTTCTGGAAAATCCACCCTCTTCGGAGGTAGGCTCTACGGATTCTGGGGAGAGCCAATTGTTGCATTTAATAAACCCCTTTTTGAGAAATTCAAGGGTAACTCGGTCTCCACCATCAAGACCGAATGTCTCCGGAAAAAGAAGTCCGCTGGAAGCGCAAGCACAGGAGAAAGGGGACTCAGTGAAATGTAATAGCTTTGAGGAAGAAAACAATGAACTCCGTATTAAGCTAAATAAAATGGATCTGCTCTACGAAGAGCTTAAGAGAGAGGTAGAATCACTAAAAGAGGAAAACAAGGCGTTAAAGAATTCACTTTTGCAAAGAGAATGCGACATTACCCCACCCCGTGCAGCTAGTCACAAATATCACACGGATGAAGAAGAGCTAGCACGCGAAACAAATGGGGCCTCAAAGAAAAGACCAAGCAAAAAACGAAGAGCCGGTTCTTCACCTGAAGTCGAGCCACGAAAATAAGACAAAGAAAAAGAATTGAAACAGAAACAAACTCACGACAAATTACGTCCCCCGCCTGCAATAAACGTCGTCGGCTTTACGGACTACAATAAATTGCATTGCCTTCTCAAGGGAACTGTGACATCGGAATTTAAAGTAACGTCATTCCGAAACAATGATTGGAAAATAAATGTAGTTGACTCTGACGGCTACCGAGCAATATCGAAAAAACTAAACGCGGAAAAGATCCAGTGGTTCACCTACGAAAATAAATCAGAAAGACCACTCCAGGCAAGGGGTCTCCACCCCTCGTGCACTAAAGATGACATTATAAATGACCTTAAAGGAAAAGGCTTGGAAATTATCGACGCAATTAATATCTTAAAGAAGATAAAGCAGAAAACTAAACAAGGCAATGAAATCTTGGTCAAGCATGGACATCCGCTCTTTATGCTAACCTTCGATAGAAGAGAAAATATAGACGATATTTATAACGCAAAAAGTATTTTGAATATCGTAGTTAAAATCGAGCCTATGCGTATGAATACACGATCGACACCTCAGTGCAAACGCTGTCAAGGTTTCAATCACACCCAGTCGTATTGCCAAAAAGAACCGAAATGTGTAAAATGTGCCGGGAACCACTTATCAGAAAAGTGTGACTTAAATAAGCAGGCTCCGGCGACCTGCATAAATTGCAAAGGCAAGCACCCAGCAAACTATCGAGGTTGTGAAGTAGCAAAGGAGCTTCAAAAAAGGCGCGATACTCTCAAGAAACCGATACACCCGAACCCAAGCTTAAGAGATCGTAAAACCGATAAGCCTAAGACCGCTAAGCCAGTCAAAACAACGAGACCGATAAAGGAAAATAAAAAAAATGCGCAAGAGAACGTCGCTGGTCCAAGTGCAGCAGAAAAACCGCCACAGGTTGACGCGAGATCGTACGCGCAAGTCACGTCAAACGAAAACAAATTAAGATCAGCTACAACAGATCCGGTTAGCCAAATATTTACCATTATATTGGAAAAATTTGAGGAGCAAACCAAAGTTAATAAAATTATACTTGACAAATTGAGCAAGCTCGAGTTCAAACCTCGCAAGACAATCAAAAAAACATGAATATGAAACAGCTACTTAAGATACAAACGTGGAACGCAAACGGCCTTCTGAAAAAAATAGACGAGTTAGAAGTATTTCTACGGAAAAATAACATTGATATATGTTTGGTATCGGAAACGCACTTAAAAAAGGGACTTAGACCCAAAATAAAAGGCTACAGCGATTACCATGCGAATCATCCTTCGGAAAATGCGAGAGGCGGGTCCTCTCTTTACTTCAAAGACTGTATTAAGCACTCCGAAAATATAGAAATAGAATTTGATTCTATGCAAATAAGCTCAGTCTCCGTAAAAATAAACCACTTAGACTACAACATCGGATCTAGTTACTTCCCTCCGGGATATAAGCTAGTAGAAGACGACCTCGTTCGTCTCTTTGACTCACTCGGACCTAATTTTGTCTTAGGTGGTGACTTTAACGCGAAACACACTTTCTGGGGATCAAGATGCAATTCGACAAAAGGCAGATTATTGTACAAAGCCAGCATGAAACGTGGGGTGAACTTCTTTTCGACAGGAAAGCCAACTTATTGGCCAACTGACAAGAATAAAATCCCTGACCTCGTCGACTTCTTTATCGCAAAAGGGTTAACTAAAAATTTGACGGAAATTGAAGAATGCTATGATCTATGCTCAGATCACTCGGCAGTCATTCTGAAAATAGGTGAAAGTCTAGTAAAAAAAGAAGGACCGCCTAGGTTAACTAGTAACAAAACTAACTGGGACGCTTTCAGAAGAGACTGCAAGGAAAATGTTGCTTTAAATGTACCGCTAAAGACACCGTTCGAAATAGAAGAAGAAATCGACAAACTCGTCGAAGCCATTCAGAGCTCAGCGTGGAAAAACACTCCTTTGCGAAAGACAGAAGCACCGAACAATAAAGTCAAATACCAGCCTGAAATCGAAGACCTCATACGAGAAAAGAGGAGAGCGCGCAAGAGATGGCAACAATCCCTCGCGCCACCGGATAAAACTTATCTGAACCATCTTTGTAACAAGCTTAAAAATGTGCTGCAGGACCTAAAAAATCACGAGACTTCTACTTACCTCGAGGGTCTGACCACTGATAAGTATTCAAACTACTCTCTATGGAAAGCCTTGAAGTCCATAAGGAAACCTGTAATGCACTCGCCGCCAATTAGGAAACCTAACGGGGAATGGGCAAAATAAGACAAAGAGAAAGCAGAATTATTTGCCGATCACTTAGAGGAAACGTTCAAGCTGTTCGATGGACAACTGTTGATCGAAGATCCGAATGATAATATGGCACCCGACAACTTTAAAGTAAAAACCGTATCCTTGTCCGAACTTCGAACGACAATAAAAAAATTGAAAAACAACAAGGCTGCTGGATATGATTTAATCACTGGCGAAATTTTGAAAGAGCTACCGAAAAAAGTGCTGGTTAAGTTGCTCTACATTATAAATGCTTCTTTAAGACTATTATATGTTCCAAGGCAATGGAAAGTCGCCGAAGTTATTATGGTCCCGAAACCGGGAAAATGTGCAAATGACAAGAAATCATATAGACCCATTTCACTTCTGCCAATAATATCTAAGGTCTTCGGAAACTTCTGCTGAAACGATTGCAACCAGTAATTGAAGAAAGACACTTGATCCCGGATCATCAATTCGGCTTTCGGGTCAAACATTCCACAATCGATCAGGTGTATCGAATAACGAACGAGATTGAAAAAGCTCTAGAAGGGGAAAAAATATGCTCTAGCGCTTTTCTCGACGTATCGCAAGCCTTCGACAAGGTATGGCACGAAGGACTAAGGTATAAGATAAGGGTAATTTTACCGGAAAAGTTGTACAGAATATTGGAATCTTATCTTGAAAACAGACTTTTCCGTGTTAGACATGGGAGTGAATATTCGGATTTCAAAGAAATCTACGCCGGTGTTCCACAAGGAAGTGTTCTCGGTCCAATCCTGTTCCTGCTTTACACAAGAGATATACCACAAGATAAAGGGACCGTTGTAGCAACGTTCGCAGACGACACGGCTATCCTCGTAACGGACGAGTCAGTCGAATCATCAACGGGAAAACTCCAACGAGCTTTGAACAAAATATGCGAATGGACAAAAACCTGGCGAATAGTCCTGAATGAGACAAAATCAACGCATGTCAATTTTACGTTAAGGAAGATAAACAACTTACCTATATCCATTAACTCGGTGCAAATACCATACGCAAACGAGGCAAAATATCTAGGAATGACCCTAGACGCAAAACTTAAGTGGAAACCACACGTTAAAAAGAAGCGCGAAGAGCTCGAAATCAGATTTAGAGAAATGTACTGGCTACTCGGAAGATACTCGAAGTTGAGCGTATACAACAAACTGCTTCTGTATAAGCAAGTGCTAAAACCGTCTTGGACCTATGGTATACAACTTTGGGGTTATACCAAACCAAGCATAATGGCTCTACTGCAAGCATTTCAAAACAAAATACTAAGAGCAATCGTCAATGCTCCTTGGTATATAAGAAATAGTGATATTCACAGAGATCTAGGAATTGCTGCCGTGAGGGACGAAGTAACAAACTTTGCTCGCAAACTTCGTACCCGTCTTCATGTTCATTGCAATAATGAAATAATTCGTACTATGGACGTGACAAACCTTGAGCGCCGACTACAAAGAACAAGACCTTTCGACCTAGCGCCGTAAGGAAAAACCGCATGTAATGACGGTATTAGTAGGTGCCTTCACTGGAAAGCTACCTACCTAACGCGATTAACACTACAGAAGCGTAAATTACTCGTTAAGGCAACTTAGTCGTAGTCATCACAAAAATGAAAAAATGAGAGGAACGAATTTCCTACTACTATGAGTACGCGCAGCCGGTTCTCATAGTGCCTCTCTGAGGGGGTGAGGTTTAGCCCGTAGGCATATACTGACTAGCACTGATGGCATTGTCAGATATATGAATCGGGCATAACCAATGGTACGGACCATTGGTATCTTTTGAAGATTCCTGCACCTCCAGGCGCAACAAAAAAAAAAAAAAAATCTGATATCCCTCGATATTTTTAGCAAGCAAATGACAGCGAATGCAGCTGTTTCTTGAAGCCACCCAACAGTGGTCAAGAAAAGAATTTGGTCACGCTTCCATCCCACAAAGGAAGTGGGAGGAAGTTCTTACCTAAATTTTGATAAGAACTTCCTCGTCACCATCCCTTCTAGATCACTCTGGGAGGGTAATCAATTTTTAGAAGATGAGTCAATTCACTTCTACACTGACGGGTCAAAAATCAAAGACGGAGTTGGTGCAGGTGTTATACAACTATTCCCATCCTGCCGGATAAAGGCACCTTAGGTATACCAATCGCTGCTCGCAGACTTAAATTTAAGCTGGATGCTGTCCAGAGTACAAATCTTAGGTGGACATATGGATCAACATGTCTAGCGACAAAACAGATTTGGCCGAAACTGGATCTAAAACGTTCCAAGAATTTGGTTTCTCTCAATAGATTGCATATCGGCGCAATAATAGGTGTCATCACTGGACACTGTCTAATAGGCAAGCATGCTACAAGGCAAGGCCTTTTTGCGAACGACTTTTGTAGAATCTGCATAGATGAAGAAGAGGAAGAAGCTATTTCGCACCTTCTTTGTTTCTGCCCAGCTCTCTTCCACAGAAGTAAGCTTCACTTAGGAGCCCCCTATTATAAAGATTCAGGCGACCTGATAGATATTGATATTAAGAGCCTCCTACGCTTCATAAGAAGCTCAATATGGTTTTGCGAGTAGGTAGAGAGATTTTCTCCCATGATCCATGTAGTATCACAATGGACCTATTATTGGTCTAAGTGTGTTGGCGATTCTTAGCTGGCAGCCACTTCAACTTAACCTAACTGAACCTAACCTACTT
Source organism: Brachypalpus laphriformis (assembly GCA_945910035.1). Classification (NCBI taxonomy): domain Eukaryota; kingdom Metazoa; phylum Arthropoda; class Insecta; order Diptera; family Syrphidae; genus Brachypalpus; species Brachypalpus laphriformis. The sequence continues at coordinate 47,785,107 of OX246756.1, forward strand.
ACTTAACGGTCTTTCGACCGATGTAGAGTATCTACCTGATAGGTAGCATCAGTTCATCCTCGTCGATCCCGGGCACGCTGTTTTCAGCTACACAGATCAAGTTTTCTGCCATCCGCGATTACTTGGTCTTTATATTTGACAGCAATCACCAGCCACCCGGAGTATAAAGAAAAAACGAATTATATTGAAATTTTTCCAACCACTGCACCAAAAAAAATGTTCCTGCGTGGTAGTACAATGGACCAGAGAGTCTGAGTGCTCTGGGATTTGCGTTTCCTTTTAATAAAAAAACAAAAAAAAGTAAAAAATATATTTGACAGGCGTCATGCCATTCGCTCGATGTGACTGAGCCAATGTAGTCGACGTATCTTAGCTTTTTGACTACATCCACTTCTTCGAATAGCTAATACGAGTAGTGTTCGTAGCCATATCTTCTTCTATATTCGCCCTCTTCGCGCACGGAACCTAATATCCGACGAAGTATTTTCTCTTGAATGAGTTAAAATTAGCTTTGATTTCTTATTTATCGTGTAGCAAGATATTGCAAGATAAGCGTTCTGTAGAGGATCCTTCGATTTAGGATGTTGGCCAAACCGAAGTAGCAGTGGTTTCCTAGGGCTATTCTTAGTCAAATCTCTACGAAGTTGTCATTTTTGGGATTGATATTTACTCTAAGTGGGCATAAGTGGTTAGTGTGTCGGATCACTACGCATGAGGATCCAAGTTCGATCCCAGAAAACACCAACAAGTTTTTTCACGGTCCCACCTCTCGCGAGCGTCTGACAAACATCCGAGAGTATTGTTGTCACGAAAAAGCTTCTCAAATCGCCGTTCGGATTCGGCACTAAACTGTAGGTCCCTTCCATTCGAGTGAAAAATATAACGCACACAACATGAGTGGTTGCGAGAAGCTAGGCCTATACTGGAAGAAAAGGACACCCAGCCCCGTACAACTACTCCAAATTATTACAAGATCGTTTGCTTCATTGAACCATTAGAAAATACTCGTCAGTCATAACATTGAAATAGCAGTGGACAAACACTGCTGATTATACTCCACTTAAGAGCTGCGAAAAAGTGCCCGCAATTAACCAACTTCACCGACCACTAAAGTCGCACCTCAAATTATCCACTTAGTCGGTTAGATTACCGACAGGCCTCACAATTGATGGCTCAATTCACGCCAATTGCCAAAAACTTTGCGAATGTATCTATTCAACTTTTGTTTTTTTTTTTACCGGTCTTCGAGTATTTACGTATACCTGAACGAAAGCCCCCCAGCAACACTATCACCATCACAGTCAACTCGATTATCAACTTCGACACCACCTCAAACCTAATTACATAGTCCACTTGAAGCCGTTGAAAGCGGCATATTGTGTACATGATTTGCTTATGGGCAGAGGAAACAGCCCAATTGCGGTTTGTTACAAAGAGAAGGTCAAGCACAAAGGTTAACTAACCCGAATATGTGTATAAAAAAATGCTTTTATTAATTTCACAGATCGCCTTATAAACCAGCAAATGGAAGGTAATCCGGATGGAAGCGTGCACCACCACGGTGCAGTTCTTGATCATGAGCCATCAAATGTTCAGCGCGAGCTGCAGCGACTTCTGGAGTATACGCCACTGGCAAAGGAAGTTCGTTTATCGTCATTGGAGCACTAGGAAGTTCTTCTAGAAGAGCTCTTCTGAAAGCTTGTGCATATTCGGCTCTGGCGGCTGCTACTGCTTCGGGATCCTGCACGATGGCAGCTGGCGTTTCTTCGATAACTTCCCCGACTTCTCCTATTTCCGGAATTCTTCCAACTCTTGGTATGTTGGTGCCGGAAACGAGAAACCCATTGTGCTTATCTGCGGTGTAGGTGACAACTTGGACTTGTCCCTCAGCATCGACGTAGGTGTATGCACCACGAACAACTCCTTCGGGGGTTCGTTCCTCCTGACGGGCGGTGTTTCCATCGTTGTATCCAAAGTGGTAGCCACCCGACTCGTCAATTGTATGGAAATCTTCCAAGGAACCAGCGGGACCAGCAGAAGCATAAGCAGCTAAAGCGATGAAAATTAAGATTGCTATGAAGCTCCTCATGGTTTTTATTGTACTTTTCGGATTTTGGATTACTTTTGAAAGAAAGCGATCGACTGACTGCATTTGAATGGTCAATAGGCTTTTATAGAAGACACAACTTGGAGGGCATGTGAGTACCTGCTTGGTGAGTTAGCAATATATCATGTTAAAAACAGGTAAGAATTCCACATCTACGTGCAGTTACCTGTGGCACTTGAATGCAGCTGTTGAATTACAAGCCTCCAGCTATGCATTAGGAATTGGGAGAGTTTTGTAATACGCCAATCATGTGGGGTCCGCATGTTCTTGAGTGGTAGGCAGCAAAAAGGAAACGTCAAGATTATTTGTAAATTCTGCAGAAAAGATAATCAACAGGGAATACAACAGTTTACTGAATTTAAAAAAGCCACTTGCAGTAATCTTCTGGTCTAGAAAAGAAGCTTTGTCACACTTCAATAACTTTTGGGTATCGTACAAAAGAAGAAATTGGAGATTCTGGAATGTGATGATCATCTCTTGATAAGTGGTCTCCAAAGCACTATGCTCGTACTATTCAGCTTTGATTGATGCATATGCGGTGTGTGAAGCACATCTTCTGCAGGAAGTGGAATAAGTTGGTGTGCAGGAGGAGTTCATTAAGAAGAAATTTATTTAAGTAAAGCATCGAGTAGCTGCAGGCACGCGCCTTATACCGTAAACGTTCCAACCAAGTATCGGGTTACTTACTGCAAAAAGGGAAAGGTATCAGAAGACTTGGAGATAATGCTGCGTTCAATCATCGGGTGCACAGGAGTTTTTCCGAGTAAGCATGGCTCTGCTCTAGATACATTTTTGAACTCACCCACCCTTGATACTTTTATCATGGGCTGTACTATCAAAGCTATCCATATCTTCTTATGCGGGGTAGTTTTTGATATAATCCACACTGGAAATTTGATGACCTTGCGCGGCACTTATTGTACGACGCTCGTCGGTCTTATGGATATGCTGTATTATGACGCAATGATACCAGAACTTTGACTTTCCTTGTGTTCAGGAGTAGCTCCGCCCAGAGTCTGAGCCAGGAATGGAATGTAGTCGAATTTTCACAGATGGTTTCAAAACTAGTCAAGGGTCTGATGCTGATGGCTTTGTAGAGACCAACAGCATAAGACTTCCCTTCCTCGTTAGGCAAATATGTATACGTCTGTTTTCCAAGCGGTAATTTATGAAATCTTAATGGTCATGAATTATTGTAAGAAATATGTGGATGCGCCGAATGTATTTGCGCTTTTAGTGATAGTTCGGCTGCGCTTAAGGCCTTGCTTAACTCTTCAACCACCCCCAAAACAGTTCATGAATCTAAAAAAAAAATCTTTAGTCGGTCACAAGGCTGAATTCTCTGTGTCTTATCTGGGTCTCATCTGGGTCAGACTGCGATCTTTGGGATCGAGATCTCCGATGAGATTGCTAAGCAAAGCTCAGGATGATTTCGCTCGTATCAGATGGCTGATACTCGTTGCTGATGTGGTGAGTGTTGGTATTAAGCGCTTCCTTGGCCTTTTACGAGAGACAAGAAAATTGCAACAAAATGTGTAAATCAAGATTTTGGTCAGTTGTAGTTCAATTGCCCAGTTGCGTCTGAGTGCTCCGGTAAGGCATTTGCTATCTCCAGAAAAAAATAAAAATTCAGTTCGCCTGATCTAAATGTGGGCTACAGAATCGGTGGTTGCCAAGTGACTACTATTGTTACTTGTAAGATACCGATCTTTCGAAACAGATGCATTCGTTTTAAGAATTTTCTAGCTGAAAGTATCTCGAATGAAGTCCTTCATGCGAAAAATGAACAAGAGTCTACAAGCACTACAATTCAATGAAAGAAGTGGCTGTGGATTGGATGCGTCGCAAGGGTATGAAGAAAATTCCGTTTTAAAATGTGCCATGTAGTGGGTTCTACTTTTCTAACCCAGGAGACGAGTAGGTCGCCTTAGACAAACATGGCGCTAACCAGTCAAAGACTTGAAAAGGACTTAATAGTTATGTGAATGAGTTGGAGAGAGTTGAAGCATGTTGCACCCGTTGTTGGTGCCCACTCCCAAGAAAAGATGGTAGGCAAACTATATAATATTTGTCAGTTAATGTCCGATGTCCGGCCAAAAATATCTCAGGAACTACAAAGGTTAGAGAGCTTAAAATGTACAGGAAGGTAGATCTCTCTGAAAATAGGCATAAGTACCCCTCTTGGTCCCAGTACCCCCGAAATGACCGCACAATCGGCATTTTGTCAACATATTTTCCTTAGCTAGCAGTAAGCATGAAAGTATGTATTCAGTTAATTCAACCGATAACCTAGGGAGATATCATTATAATTGCCACCTTGATTCTATGTTACGCAAAAAAGCCTTGACACAACCTAGCTTAAGACACATATAGTTATATAATGCTTTACGTTATTCTTACGTGACTGCATTACATTATTATTACGATACTAATTTACAATTTTTTCACCACTTGTTTGGTCATGAAACGCCAAGTGTGCAATAGAACTTCGCCACAACTTCTCTCTCCATCTTTCAAGAAGATGAGGTTGGAGCTTGAAGCAGGCTTCTCTCCCAATAAATAGTTAGTCTTAAGTCTGTGTTCGTTTAAAGAGCATACCATTGTACATAAATAAAATAAAGAAGATTTTAATACAAAAAATAAAGAAAGCATCTTTCGGTTATCGACAATATAATTATATAGATAATCAGTAGGGCAGTGGAATATACCACTAAAATGCTGTGAAACGTGTGCTTACTCTTAACCAAATCAGAAAGTATTGCCTGCAGACCACAAAGAAGTCATATCACTTGGTTGTCTGAAAATACCTGGAGGCAGATCGAAACAACTTTGCATTGCAGGATGAAGATAAGACAACGACAGCAGAATATATGCTTTGGAAGCATAGGGCTGTTTTAGTGGCTGTGGGTAGTGTGTTTGCTCGTTAACCGATGTGTGCAGGTTCAAGCGCCACCGGGGAACAGCAATCATCACCCACCCGAGTATAAAGGAAAACGAATTACATCGAAGTTTTTCCAACCACACTGCACCAAAGAAAGGTTCCTGCCTGGTAGTACCATGGACCGGAGAGTCTGAGTGCTTTGGGATAAAAAAAAAAAAAAAATATTTGGCGCAACAGCTCTTTAAGTGCCAGGGCCTAGCTTCTCGCAACCACTCATGTTGTGTGCGTTATATTTTTCACACGAATGGAAGGGACCTACAGTTTAGTGCCGTATCCGAACGGCGATTTGAGAAGCTTTTTCGAGAGAACAATACTCTCGGATGTTTGTCAGACGCTCGCGAGAAGTGGGACCGTGAAAAAACTTGTTGGTGTTTTCTGGGATTCGAACTTGGAACCTCACGCGTAGTGATCCGACACACTAACCACTTACGCCACGGCGCCCACAGTGCTTTGGGATTCCTTTTAATAAAAAAAAAATAGGGCTGTCTTAGGATTTTAAGAATTTAAGCTTTGAAATATCAACTTCGTACATACGAGTGAATATGTGAACTGGTGCTAATTTCTCTTGTTGTGAGCAGTAATGATGGAGTCGGCGCCGATGATGGTTGCTTCCTATCATATACAACACTTCAGTCTATAGTCAGATATGAAATTCTAAACCTTACTTATAGCAATAGGTTGAGAGGGTACAGTATTCAGTACCGAATTGAAGGTATGTAGTACTTGGTATATTGCTCATATAATAAACTGTTATTCTTAAATACGAAGCCAATTCTATGCCCAGTTGTGGCGCCTCGTGAAAGGTTGTTATTGCAATAGAAAAGCGGGTCGTTCTCAGAAACAATACACTTTATAGTCGAAGAAGGACATTGGTTATTAGGAGATCAATAATGTTATCCTCTACAGAAGATTCAATCCTCAATCCCTACCAATCTTACAATTGAACTCAAAAACAGACAACACAGATCAAACTTGCGGCTTCCTGCAATACTAAACTAATGGTATGATGGCTGTGTTGCCACTTAAAGTGCCTTATGCATTCAGCCCACCAGTGATAATAAATCCAATTGTGATAGTCCAGGAGCTTACATCATTAGATATTCAAGAACATGCTAGTGAAGAATAGCTTCTCAGAAATTATTCTTCTAATTTCTTGCTCATCAGAAGTGAGCTAGTTATCCTGGCAGAGTCAGGATACACTTAAACCAAGGTTAGGTCCATTGTGATACCACATATTTTAACCGGAAGTCTTTTCTTGGAAAACTTTTGATTGTCTACCGTTGATGGGATATGGAAGTAGATATCTTAATGACCCTGATGTCGTTGATTAGGGTGACTGATGCAATCGAACGTTGCATGATTGTCATAGGTGGACTATGAAGGTAAGGTAAAGTACTGTACTGGCACTTCGAACAAGAACAGCTAAGAATATTGCTTCTCCAGCTCGGAGTGTGGCCGAAAACACAGGTTTGTCGATTCCACGTCAATCTCGGGAATTGCACATATCACGAACAACACTCCACCGGTTTTTGCATAAAGACTTGGATCTTAAAGCCTAAAGGTTACGTTACGCTTCAACTTAAGACTGCCGATCATCAGCAGTGCGTCACTTTTTGTTGAATTTACTGCACGTCAGTCTTAGTTACGTTTCGTTAATCTAAAGAAAGTTGAAAGAAAATGTCGTAACCGAAAGGAAAATGTATCTTCAACGCAAAAGTTCGCGAAAATCGACACATTGAGAGCGATTCTCACGGTGAAATATAATTTGACATATTCATGCGTCGAGTTCTACCACTTTTTAAAAACGAAGCTAGATTTATTCCGTCAAATTGATAAAAAGGAGAAATCTTCTTCTTCCTTTTTCAGCGAGGTTGTGATCCGAAAATAAGGGATCATAATCCTCCCACTTCACCGCATTTCTACTGATCCGTCTGAGGGGTTCGCCTATTTGACCTCAGAAAATATCGGCAGGCTCGCCGATTTTGGATCACTCGATTACTGAGGCCAATGAAATGCCGATGTCGTCGCATTTGTGTGATCCAGGCGTTTATAGGCCTACCTTTCCTACATCGCGATGTTTTTGGAACGTGCATTGATATTGCCTTTTTATCAGGGTTCAAATGATCTCTTCTTTCAACGTGGCAATACCAGCTGAGCCGGTCGCGCTCTATATTTTGTACGATGGTTTCCTTGATGTGAAAGCTTCCACGGATCTTCGAACTTCTTATTCGATCAAGCTTTGTCACTCCTGCTGTCTTGCGAAGCATCTTCATCTCAGCTGCCGTAAATTTACTCTCATACGTTTTGTACATCGTCCAACATTGTGAACCGTATGTGAGCGCTGGGCGCATAACTGCGGTGTAGAGCATTCCTTTCAACTTAAGGGGCATTTTTCTGTCACAGAGATAGCGGAATTTTCGCACCACTTCATCCACCCTACGCTTACGCGATGATTGACGTCGTCATCACAGGTTGCTTTGCTATTGATCATAGATCCCAGATATGGTATTTGAACTTTTCGCACTTGGGAAGCACTGTTCCATTCAAATAAATGTCTGGAATAGGCCTGAGTGGATCAGAGAACGGGCAGCATAAGTACTCTGTCTTCTAATGCGATACCCATTTCCCTCCAAAACGTCCACCCACACATCAAGTGCTCGTTGCAGGGATGTAGGATCCTCACTTATGATGGCTCCATCGTCTGCAAAGATTAACTGATGTACCTTGGGGTCCATCACTTTACCTTCAAGCAGATAATCAAGGACTGTAATAAAGAGCAAAGGATTTAAGACGCTTCCCTGGTGCACCCCGACTTTGATTGGGAACTCTTCGGTTACTCCAGCGGGGCATCTTACTCTTGTCTTTGCTCCTTCGTACATATCCATGATCATCTGTACATAGGTTTCTGGAAACCCTCGATATCTTAGCGCCACCCATATCAGATCTCGTGGTTGTCTGTCGAATGCCTTTTCAAAGTCAACCAATACAATATGCAAATCCTTTAAGGAATCACGATGTTTTTCCATTATGATCCTTATACTTTGGATTGCATCTGTGGTTGATTTACCCGCAACAAACCCGCACTGATCATCAGATAGCCGTATTATTTATCGCAGTCGTCCACCTAATACCCGCTCAACGATCTTCATGGTGTGTGACATCAGCTTGATCGAACGGTAGTTATCACAGTTTCGCGTATCACCCTTCCCTTTGTATACAGGGAGAAGGTAACTTTCCCTCCATTGATTCGGCATTGGATCATCTCTCACAAATTTGGAGATGAGAATTCTGAGCCATTTGAACCCGATGTCTCCCATCTTTTTCCAGAACTCAGAGGGCATCTCGTCTGGCCCAACCGCTTTTCGTTTTTTGGAGTATTTGACCGCCTCGCTAACTTCTTCGACTGTAATGTCGGGTATTTCTTCACAGTTAGGGGTGGCTCTTGGCCGGGGAAACTGTTCATTTAAAAGTTCTTTACAATACTGCCGCCACCTCTGCAGAATTTTGTCGTCATCCACAAGAAGCTGGCCATGAGCATTGTTAATGAACTTTGGCGAACGAATCTCTTGAGCATTCCCCCTTCTTTGGGCGGCTATTTGGAAGATGGTTGCGCTCTGTTCATATTGTGTCTTCGCGGCTCCTGGATAGCCTGGTTTGCATCAGCAACCGGGGAAGATATTTTCTCCAGCTCCCGATACAGGCCCTCCGTACTCTTCATCCTCAGCTCCGTTGATGGTGTGAGAGAGGTAATTTTTCATTACGAAAACAAAAGCCTCACCCTTTTCTTTGTCCAGATTGTACCACTTGATTTTCTCAGAGACCCTTGTTTGTCTGCTTTTCTTCGATGTTTTCATAAAACTTTCTGTTAGCAGGAGACGGTGTTGCCGTACAATTGCCTCTCCCAGGATCACTTTGCAATCTTTTACCCGAGGCTTCATGAAACTCGCTACCAAATGGTAGTCAATCTGAGTTTCATCTCCACCACTGCTGTAAGTGATCAGGTGTCGGCTTTGTTTGATGAACATGGTATTTAACACGATAAGACCGTGTGATTTGCACATGCTTAGGATGTCTTCGCCAGGAGTGTTCCTGGTGCCATATCCGAGTCCTCCATGACAGTCTTCCTAGTTTTCGTTTGACTTCCCGACATGTCCATTCAAATCTCCTCCAACAAACAGAAACTCTTCCTTTGGGATGTTCTTAAGGAGATTGTGGAAATCTAGCCAAAATGCATCTTTATCTATCTGATTGCACCCATTTTGGGGAGCATATGCACTGACAATATTCCACACCTCTCCTTGTATTACTAGTTTGAGAGACATCAAATGCCCGCTGGACTTCGAAATGCTCAAGACGTTACCAAGTAGCTCTGCCGCAAGGATGATACCGATTCCGTTCTTAGCCTTTTCCATTCCGTAGTAGAACATCTTGTAATCTTTTGTCCTAACGTCCAAGAAACGCACCCGATTTCCGGTGTTTTTCCGTTTCGTGTCTTGGACACACAAGATATCCACCGGCCTTCTATTCATCATCTCTTCCAGCTCGTAACTTCGACCGGTCATGCTTCCAACGTTCCAACTCGCGACCCTCAAATTCCTGCCAAACTGTTTCATTATTTTGCTAGCCCCCGGAATCCGTATAGCTCTGACCCGAACATTTCTGCTCGGTGCAGGATCAGTACCATGTACAGCAGTGGTAGTGGGTGGCGGGGTAGTGCCTTTCCTTTTAAAAAGGAGAAATATCCCACCAAAAGTGATGCCAATGTGAGTGCGATTGAAGACGATGACGATAAAGTTGTAACAATGTTGGTTGATTGATTGGTATAAGCGTATAAGTATTTCTAACGAATAAGATATGAATTTGCGCCAGAAAATTTATTATATTCGATATCCTTTTATTATGCTTTTTCTTTTATTTCTATATCCCGCGAAATTGCCGAATTTAGTGGACTTTCCCATTTTTTCGGCCAAAAATAGATGGTATGATTAAGTATGCTCGACTGGTGCCTTCTGTAGAAGTCTTCGGTGAAAAGTCCAATTCTTCTGGCGTGTCTGTTTAGGGGACAGTTTCCTGTGATTATTCCTACTATGAGGTTTATATTCCTTCCCTTTAAAGACAGAAGTCTATTAGTTTTATTTACGTCTTTACATCTAATAAAAGCCAAATCAGTTTGTTTGATATACTCGTACACTTATTTAAATTATTTCGCTTTTTGTTTATGATTTTTAGGGCTTCGGTGAATAAGCAAAGTATCATCGTTTGTATTACGGTGGTCGTTATCTTTCAGTTGTCAGTTAGGAGTCGTCTGGTGCCCAGTTTGGCTTGTTTGATTGATCTGCTGTTGTCTGAAATATCGCTGTATCCAGGGCCCCAGCACATAGTAAAGTAACATCTGTCAGCAATTTCCTTAAGAGATTCGCGGAATTGTTTGACCAACTTGGACCTTGCTGTTGACGCTTCTAGAGCTTTGATCTGACTGACTGCCTATGTATATGACAATAGATTTACCATCTATCGAACACAAAGAGAGTTTGCGCCTCCTAAATTGCCAACATTTCCGCTTGAAATATACTATAATGCTCCGGAAGTTGGAGAACTACGTTAAGCAGCGGTGCGTCGGAGAATATTCCAATGACCCTACCTTCCGATGTTTTGGATACATCCGTATAGACCTCTATTGCGGAGGCATTTCCAATATTGCCATTATCCAATGCATTTGATGTTAAAGTCACCAATGTAGATAAATAACCCGATTTACTAGGGTTAGAGGAGTTATTGAGCAAAATTTTCATGTGACCAGCGTGAAAGTTCGACCGTGATTAAGATTCGCTTAATCTTAAGCCCACTTCAGAGGCTACTGGCTTCCCAAAGATATCAACGGCAAGGATTTCTAGTAGAGTCTCTAGCGGATAGATCTGAAGGCACCTGTGATGCACTTGTATACTGACATGTGTACACGTTTAATGAAGTTGGTGTTGCACGTTAACTATCACTTTACCTTCTGGATGTTTGGAAGTTTTGTAAGCATTTTTGGGCTGCTACTTAACTTTTGTTTTACCTCGCGTTAGCGGGTTTACACTTTTATCGATGTTTGTATTCCCTATATACCTGCATACTGCCGTGTTTCAACCTCCAGCTATCTCAACTCAATTACCCCTTTTCCTGAGGTAGTTTTCGAACTACGGCATACTTTGAACGATATCGTCTTTAAAGTTTGCATGAACATTAAGTTCGAATAAAATTCTTCTTATGGGATTGGCTTCTAGCGCAGATTTCCATGTAAAGTACTTAATTGGAGCATAAGTCAAAACCAAGACAATTTAATGACATTTCCCCTTCATTTTCTCAAAGCCGCCGCAGAAAATGAATACGATTCGATGGAGCTAAGCGTAGAACGATCGCATTTGCCACGTTTAGAGCTGCTATGAACGTCAATGGAAACTTGATGTCATTCGATATCATAATCCGAGTCTAAACCAATTATTTTCAGTATTTATGTTTGTGCACCTATTTTTTGTTATTTCATTCACTAACGACTTTTATCTTCACCACGGTATCCGAAAAACTAATTGCTCCCATTACCCACTCTGGATCCGCTGATTAGCCCCCACCCAGCTGTGCTGCTCTGCTAAAGCAAGCCATCTGATGATTTATACGACAAATGGCAGAGCAAAGCGGAACTGAATGAAAAATTCACACTAGCCGCACATATATCATCGGGGGAAAATCAACTTCAACATGACATGCATTGTTGTAGATACAGAACGAACGTCTTGTGATGTAATCTGTTTCAGGTCTTGAGTTGGAAACTCGTCCGCCGCTATGGTCCAGTGCTACAAATGAAATCAGTCGGAGAAAAACACGCATTTATGCTAATTTTGGTTAGTCAAACTGATTTGGAAGCGTTTGGGTCGATAAAGTCCACACTGGTGGGTGGGGGTTGCTGGGTCGAAGAGAACAACGCAAGGCTGCGGGAAACCCGCAAGTATCTTGCGAATTCTTTTTTTTTTTTGTTCGACTACTCGGTATACCGTTGAATTATTGTCCAATTGTTTGAGAGAATTCATGAGGAAAAACTAAAATTGCGTTCGAAGTTGAATTCCTGCGATGGTGGTCTTATAAAAGAGGTTAGCAGTGGGTAGCTTGGGTACAGTTTCAATTTGTGGATTACCCGTGAAACAGTGAAAATGTTCAAATATGTAAGTTGAAGGTCTGACAAAAGGAAGGATTTAGTGGTGATTCGAGTTTCTTGTAGATCTTAATCCTCGCATTAGTGGCGGCTGTGTGGGCCCACACAAGTTATTTGCATACTTCCGTCGCACCGTATGGATATGAGCTGGAGCCCACCATCATTGGACATACTTTGCATTCAATTCCGACTGCCGTGTCGCATCAGAGCCAGACGATCGTCCACGAGAAACGCCCGTATTTGAGGCCGATTGTGGAACACACTCCGGTTTTGAAAACGTATGCGGCTCCAGAATTGGTGTCGCCCTACTACGATGGATGGGATGGTGGTTATGCTGGATATGATACATATAGACCAGTATACGGTGGTTGGAGTCACTGGTAAATAGTGTGAACTTCTGAATAAATAAATTAAATTTGGTGATATAGCTTTGCATTAATGTGATGTATTTTAATCAGTGGGGTTTTGAATTGGAGTATTAAATTCGTTTTGATAAACTCTTTGTAGTGCTTAGTTTAAATGTTTCGAAGGCACCGGGTTACAAACGTTTGCAGCTTCTTCGTGATAGTAAAGCAGCACGAATTCTACATTGGAGCGGAGCAGTCGTAGTTTAGTGTTAAAATTTATTGCATTGCTTGGCATATTTTGAACGAACGTAGACTTCGTTTTGACAGTTCTACTTGCGACGGTATCTCTGATCTCTTAACCATACTGTTGGCTTCCATCGCCGCCTGAGATAACACTTCCAAGATATTTGAAAATTTCTGATCTCTTAACCGTCATTTAGTCAATGCCCATAATTTTATAAGAAAGTGGGCATACAAGTAAGCAGTTGGGCTATAAGAGTCCATCGAGTTATTTCAATTTTCGACGTCAAAGCAGTGCAATGGACATAGCTAATCACAAATAAAAATTGAAGCTATTAGCTAGAGAATGCAGCATTGCCTTGCTCTTCTTTGGATATCTGATTCCTCAGACAAATCTTCGTCTGTGCAGAACGTGACATTCGAACCTATCCTATGTAGCCTTGATAATTTATCTGGAATACCTCTCCTGCGCAAAACCAGTAAAATAAATTGCCTGTTGACACTGTCGAGTACCTTCTCAAAATCGATGAGCAGCAGGTGAAGTGGCGATCGGTATTCAACGCACTGCGTGCTCAATTATGATCCGCAGGGTATTGATATGGGAACGTGGGTCTGCTTGTTGGGCATCGAAAATGTGTCTGACGTGATCTTTGATTCGCTCGAAGATTATTTAAGCTTAACTTCCTTAGCTACAGCAGACAGCACGCAGATACCTCTCCAGTTTTCGCACGGTATCAGATTTCCTCTCTTCCATCCGAAATAAATAAAGAATCGTGCAAGTCTTTTACTGGGTGTTGACTGGAAATATTACCACCTGAGTATAGTAATGTGCAGAGCATAACAATGTAACCATGCATTGTAAGCATGGATAAAGGATAAAGGATACTGAAAGGATACAGAGCAAATCTATTCTTCGGTAGACTTGCCGTTGGGCCATTATAGGTAACCTGTATATAATGCCATTGAAGAAGCAGTTTAGTGTCAAACGCCGAATAAAATAAGACCATTTCACTTACTTCATGTGGTCTTACGAAACCCCTCGAACTCTGGAATTGATTCAAGAAATGTCAGAAATCATGCTACATCATCACAGGCAACTTAATTCTGAGCTATGCTTCAGTGAGGAAATTACGGATAAGGGCTTTTTTTAAAATACACGAATAAGTCCACATTTGGTCCTTTCGTAATATTTCTTTACGCTTCCAGGGGAACAGGAATCGAGATGGGTGTAGAATATCTCATAAGGGTGTCATCGAACATTTTGTCGTCTATTGCATGGTATAAATGTCAGAGCGTAATAGGTGGTACGGTTGTACTGTTAGCACCAGACTTAAATTGTAAACGTAATTGAAAAGGCAAACTCTAGCAAATGAACTAAAAGTATGGCTTAAGGAACATTTTCTTTGGGTTCAAGTACAAACAGACAAATATTAGAGCCCAACTGTGTGACGATCACCCAACGAGAGAATTTCCTGCAGCGCTTTATAAAATGGGTGAAGGATAACTAATTGTGGATTAAATTGGGGAGATTGAATAGAATAGTCAGTTTTGCTGAAATGTGTCTTTATTACGAGAACTTATCAGTAACATAAGCAAACCTTTCAACCGGAGCTAGTAAAGGAAAAGAAGTTTTAATTTCAAAAATATCTACATATAATACCAAAGAGCATTATTTTTCAATTTAAATTATTAAACTACCAGGTGTACCCACGGCTCTGCTCGTGTGCATTTTAACATATCGTGTAATTAGGTGCCACATACAACTGTGGACATTTAAAAGCTTTGCTAGACTAAAATGTGGCAGTGAAAATGAGGTGCCCCTCTGAAAGGCATACATCTACAAATGTTTATTATGTGCTCGTATGTTACCAGTCCCTCTATATGATGGTGCAAATGGTGCACAATCATAATCCACTTCATTCTTTATTTATATTGGAATGAATCTATTCTTTGTAAAGAACTTCATTACCGCACGATATTCCGCATTCCTTTTTTTCTTTTCAAGACTTCAAAGAACTGCACTTTATTCAATTCGCTAAATCAATGAGAATTAATTGACCTGAATTTCTTTTTAGCATTTTTCATAGAGGACTTCCGGGAATAATAAAATTTTTCGAAGTTTGGTGATTAGGTCGGAAATACTTTGACCTTACTATGTATGTATGTAGGTACCTGTGTTGAGTAGTAGAAATTATAAAAATACACCACTTTCACTTCTTTGCATTTTTCTCATTATTTTTAGCCAGATACGTGACCAAAACAAAGACAGAATCCCACTTCTTTCTCGGATTTTTGGCGAAACGTCAAAAACATATGTTGTGAATATATAGCTTTGCACATTTACATAAACCAAACGTGAACGATTTGGACAATAGTCTAATCTACAATACATAAAAATACGTAACAAGTGTTGTGTACGTATATTAAAGCTTCTACATATGTATATGCATTCGGCAGGAGCACATATTATAATATATATTTTTTTACACAATACGCATATTATGTGGTTCGACACATTTGAACCACGTTCCACATCCGCAGCGTTTATATCGTACTTTTCATTGACTTCATGAGTACATACAGGGTTTGTATAAAAAGTATCGAGAAAAGTTTCGGAAAAATAGATTTATTTCAGATATTGCTACAAAACCTTAAAATCTTCAAAGTGCGTCCCTTGAGCGTCCACATACTTTTGCCAGAGGCTTTTCCACGACTCGAAGACTCACTGGTAGGCGGATTCCGGAAGGCCTTTAAAGGGACGCGTGCAAGCTCCTTTGACGGCGCTTAGGATCCCATGGTGATGTCCTTTTAGGGAGGACTTCACTTTTGGGAATAGAAAACTGTCTGGTGGGGTCAAGTCGGGACTGTAAGAGGATTGGGGAATCGTCGCGACGCGGTTTTGCGTCAGATAGTCGGACGAATTTGGCGCAGATCTTCCGCATCGCCAAATTTTGAGTTATAATGGTGTGCACTGTCATCTTAACAATGCCAATCCGATCTGCGGCCATGCGCACACTTAACCGACGGTCAGCACTTCATGCACACGATGCACGTTGTCCTTCGTTCTAGACCTCGACGGCCGTCAAGCGTGGGGCTCGTCCTCCACACTCTCTCGGCCGTCTTTGAAGAGCTTGTGCCACTTAATAACTGCTGTTTGTAACATGATTTCACCTTTGAACACTTGGCGAATTATGCCCAAAGTCTCTGTGCCCGATTTCCCCAGTCCAACACAAAATTTGATGGCGTCCCGCTGTTCAATCGTTCGCTGCATTTTGAACTTGCACCGAGTTACTCGACAAGCGCTCACTAAAAACTCGATATAGTCCGAACAAACGCTCGCAGGCGACTGACGCTTGGCGCGTTTTGAAGGTAAGACCCCCGCCACCGAGTCCGATTGGTACGAGCGCACTGCGACGTACAGTCACGTCAGAAAAAAATCGTTCCCGATACTTTTTATACGAATCCTGTAATTAAGTAATTTTCACATTCCGTCTAATCTTACCTTAACGTCCCCAGTGAAAATGCCCACCAGAGCACAAACAAAATGCACGCAAAAGAAGAAAACCGACGACTTAGTAAACACGAAGAGTACAATCCCCCTTCCGTCAGCCAGCCCGCTTTGCGCTTAACGATAGCAAAGAGACAGCAAGAGGAGAATAAAGAAAAAAAATAAAAAATACTAACTCCGCTGAAGGCAAATTCGAGATCATGATTAAAAAAAAATTAAGTAAATTATAAATTTTGGAAAATATATATCCTTACTCCTAACAAGAAAACGAAAAGACGTTGTTTACAAAAGGACAGTTTCTTAGTAATAATAAGAACGTTTTTCAAAACTAATACAAATATACATACATTTTCAATGATCCGCTAATCCTTACTGAGGGTCGCGGGAGTAGGATGCTCAGGTAAACTCTCCATCCTTTTCGACCCTCCGCCATTGACTCCAACTTATCAGAAGAAATCCCTAGACGGATCCAGGAGAGATGTCGGACTTGATTCAACCATCTATTTCTAGGCCTACCGAGGGGCCGCCTAACTGATGGTACGGCAATCATAGCGCGTCTTGGAAGCCGGTCTGGGAGTACACGCCTTACGTGACCAAACCATCGAAGCATAGATCCTTCCGTTCGGAGAAGTAGCTGCTCAACATTGAGCGCCTCGCGTACTCTAGGGCTGCTCACTCGATCCCTAAGAGTTATTGCAGCAACACCTCGAAGGAACCTCATTTCGGCAGCTTGTATCCGGGATCTTATTCTTTCTGTCACTACCCAAATTTTATGACCATAGGTGAGAGTTGAGACATACACCGAGTTAAAAACCGAGAGTTTAGATTGAACACTAAGTTCGACCTTCCTTATAATAGATTGACCAAGCTTTCTCAAAATTGATCCAGCCTGAGCAATTCTACAGGATAACTCATCATTGCTCCTCCCATCACTCGTGAATAAGACCCCGAGGTACTTAAACTTATTCACCTGCTTTAGTGGAACTCTATTAACATGCAGAGTGCACTGAATGTGTATTTTGGAAACGACCATTACTTCCGAATTGTTGACGTTTACCCTCATTCCAACATCATCACAAACAGCTAAAAACCTTTCGAGTGCGCGCTGAAGTTCGGTTTGAGAGAACCCAAGGATGACTAAATCATCCGCAAAGAGCAGATGACTAATCCTTAAGTCTCCCACTTTGAAAAAGTTCTCCGTCACGGCTGCACTGTAACAATCAGTCCATAGCGATAGAATGAAAGGCAAACGTCTTATCACAATATCAACTATTTATTAATTTATTTATTTGCGACTGTACAGTCGCTATACTATATATCAACCGGGAACGTAAATTTGATGCTGATGAAGGAAAAGGCGCTGATGAAGGAAAAAGACTGGCTCTTGTCAGGCGATGTGGTGTGTATATGCATGTACGCTTGTGTACATGCCGTTGGTATACAGACTACAGTGGTGGCCAGATGGATCGGATGGTACGGCAAAACGATATACCGTGAAGAGCAGAGGTGACAAAGCGCACCCTTGGCGGAGTCCAACGCCCACAGTGAAAGGTATTGATTTAATCCCGCATAAGCGGGATACCAATAGCTTCTACAGTTTGTATATAAAGACTGAATCGCCCTTAACAAGGAACCATCAATCCCATACTCCTAAAGAACACTCCAGAGTTTGACTCGAGAAACCCTATCATATGCTTTCTCCAAATCCACAAAACAAGTGTAGACAGGTTTAGCATACTCCCAGGCCTTCTCAAGAACCATTCTAAGAGTGAATAATTGGTCGGTTGTGCTTCTACCGGGACGAAAACCGCATTGCTCATTACCCAAACTGTCCTCAACCACCGCTCTGGAACGCATTTCTAACTCCTTAGCAATCACTTTTCCAGTGAGACTTAAAAGAGATATTCCCCTATAGTTGGTGCAATCTCTTTTGTCCCCCTTTTTAAGAAGACGAATAATCACCCCCATTTGCCAATCTCCAGGTGTTTCGCCACATTCCCAGGCCAATCTAATGACATTCGAGAGCCATTGCACTCCCTCTTTACTTAAAACCTTGAGGATTTCTGGTCAGATTTCATCCACACCGGTAGATTTGCCAACTTTTAACGATTTGATCGCCAAAATTAGTTCCTCTACCGTATGTCTACTCGCCGCCCTGCTCTTGACCACAGGTCTGTCTGTCATCTTCGATGCCCTGTTCGGGATTCAGCAATTCTGAAAAGTGCTCTCTCCATCTGCATAAGATATCCTCCTCATTGGAAAGAAGTGTACCATCTTTGGATTTGACTTCTTTCACGATATTGAATATTCTTCTGAGTCGCCGGACATCTTATTTGCAGATCTATGATCACGTTCCAATTTTTCGGCCAACTCCTTATAAGATTGTTCTTTCGCTGTTTTCAGAGCTAATTTGCAAGCTTTTCGCGCCTCAGTGTACAGATTTCGAGAATCGGAATTCTCGAAGTGAATCCACTTTTCTTTTTTTTTTTTTGTCGGGATAGGAAACGCTCGACTGGAGCACTCAGACGCCTACTGGTCCATTGTACTTCCAGAGAGCAAACCCTGGTTTACCCATTTTATTGGAATTTCCTTGTCTTCCTAAGAAAGCCAAGCAAGCACTTCAGTGATGAGGAGCTTACAGTGCCAGCACTCACCACATCAGCACCGAGGATCGGCCACTTGATACGAGCAAAGGCCGGACACTCACAGAGATAATGTTCCGCGGTGTCGGCGCTCTCTTCACAAGCATCACAGATTGTAGTGTCACTCAAGCCCAGCACGTTAATATGTTTGGCGCAAGCAAAGTGGCCTGTCAAGATGCTAATAAGTTGTCTACAGTCTTTTCTGTTAAGACACAGCCAGAATGCCGCTGATATCTTACACACGTCCAGGAGCATATGTTTAATCAACATGCGTCCTGGAGAGTCATGCCACACACAATTGTGTTCATGAGAGACCTATTCGTCAATGGAAGCCCGAACCGAGGACGCAGGGAGACCCAACGGGGGTTCGGGACCTGAGAAAGCCTCCTCTGAGCCTTGTCTAGCAATCTCATCGGAGACAGAGAATTCAGCCTTGCAACCGAGTTTTTGGTTTCACGAACTATTTTGGAAGTGGTTAAAGGGCAAGGCCTTAAGCGCAGCCTGACTGTTACTACACACACAAATACAATACTACGGCCCTTCCACCTGTTGTTCACAACATTGTTCGTAGTTAGGATTACATAAGTTTCCACTTGGAAAACAGACGCATATTTGCTTAACGATAAAAGAAGTCTAATGTTGTCGACTTTCACGAAGACACCAGCACTAGACCCTTGACTTGTTTTGGAACCGTCCGTGAAAATACAACTGCATTCCATTCCTGGCACAGACTCTGACCGAAGCTAGTCCTGAACACAAACAAAGAAAGTCGACTCTAAATTTACGCATCAGCTGAAGTTCTGGTGTCATTGCGTCAGACAGCATGTCCATAAGACAGGAGGTGTAAGATAAGTGCCGCGCAAGTTAACCAAAATTGCAGTGTGGAGTATGTAAAAATCACCTCGCCTTAGACGATAATGGCTTTGATAGTACAGCCCATGATATAAGTATCAAGGGAGTACAGCAAAGCATCTAGAGCAGAGCCAGGTGTACTCGGAAAAGCTCACGTGCAGCCGAGATCCACAACTTAAAGACTCTTTTCTTCTCACTGATGGCTTTTTGAATTTCGGGAATTTTAAACCAAGTAGTTCTTTTCTCACTAGAACTCACCACAACAACCCGCTTCATTCCACAAACATCTCCTGCTGAGGCAATAACCGCTATTGAGAACAGATGCCATTCTTTTTTAAAGCTAATATGATTATAACTTAAATAAATTTAAAGAAAATAAACAAATTTAAGAAAATTCCTTTTAAGATTATGCTATGAATTTGTATTCCAAAACGATTAGACAATCAACCATCTGCACATCATCGTAATTGTTCTTTACCGATATCTTTTACAAAAATGTCCTTAACAGCAATGGTTGTGAGCCTTTTCTGTGTCTCTTCGTCTCTTCGTAAGAGAGAAATCATTTCCCATTTTCCGTATGTTAAAAACAAAAGTAAAATTATGCTATCTGTGACTATGAATCGTTTGATGCAACTATCCCCTGCGACCCTATGCATATCACCGAACTGTGCTGAATCAGGTGGATAGCCTTACAAGTTGCAAAATATATCAATGATGGACTAGTCATCATTGATATATTTTGTCAGAAGTTTAAGTTACCTACAGCCAAATTGCTTACTTTCTTCCCTCAAACCTGTCTTTCATAAGAACTCACACTATGCTACAACGGTTTCACTTTCGTTAATAAAAACTCAAAACTTTTACATCTTGGAGAACAT
Organism: Brachypalpus laphriformis; assembly: GCA_945910035.1. Classification (NCBI taxonomy): domain Eukaryota; kingdom Metazoa; phylum Arthropoda; class Insecta; order Diptera; family Syrphidae; genus Brachypalpus; species Brachypalpus laphriformis. The sequence continues at coordinate 47,805,811 of OX246756.1, forward strand.
CTCCATATTCTTTCTCTTTTATTGTCCAACAACAAACAGCGTAAATCCAAAACAAAATGCTCAAATATCTTCAATCCATTAAATGCATCCAAATGACACATCCTACCAACCGGTTGTGGCGGTGTAGGTCAATGGCGACGAAGCAGCAATATGTACTGGAGCAGCAGCGGCGTACGTCAGAGGTGCGCCATAAGTCAGTGGCACTGAATGCGCAACAAGTGGAGCAGCAGAGTAGGTGCTAACAACAGGTGCGGCAGCATAGGTCTTAACCACTGGAGCAACGATTGGTTGCACAACATGACTTTGACCGTGAACAATGGTTTGACTTTGGTGTGAGACTGCAGTTGGTACACTCTTCACGACGGCTCCAACATTGGCAAGGACAGATTCTTGAACCAGAGGTGATGAGTACACAATTGGGGATCCAATGAGACCTGGACGGGCGGCAGCAATGGAAAAGAAAGCAGCAAGGATGACCTATAAAAGTCATTACAAGCACTGTCTTGAGATGCACTAAAGGACTACTTACAAATTTGAACATTTTGTATTTGGTTAGGATTACTTCACTTCGATTAGACTGAAGACTGATATGCTTGACTGCGTATCACACTTCTTTTATATGAAACCCAACCGGCGAATCAATCACCAACCGGAAAGCAAAACATTGGAGACAGTTTTGGGGGCGGTACACACTCCACGGATCTAATTTGGATCACTTCCAAGAACAGGCTCAAATCAGCTCATTACTGCCGGAGGTCAGGAAAGAAGAAAAAACATTATTAATTCCCAATCACACAGCCACACGCCACATTCGAATGTGTGTCCAATTGTTTGTCGGATTCTTTGTATGGCACAGCTACAGCCAAACCCAAAGTCAGGCTGCTTCGTGGGTTAAGCTTTGGCTCACTATAGAGCGAGAGAAACACGCATTTTCAGGGTCACACCTGTGAGTCGGTGATGATAATGAACTGAAAGCAATTCCGTAGGTAATTAATTTAATTGGAGATAGAGACAGGATGAGAGGCAAGCAACTCAAGCGGATCGCCACTGACCACAAAGAATTCTGATAGCACCACCACACCAGAGAGTGGAAAATGTTACACAATAGAAACATGTACCTACTTGCGATGCAATTGACGGAGAATATATTTTCGGTTAAATTTGTATAAAAGAATTTGTGTTCTTATGTTAAGGCATTCAGTTCACAAATTAGTCAGTCAATACAGACCTCAAAACAAAATCAAATCATAATGTTCAAGTTGGTAAGGATTATACAAAGCATCCTAGGATTGACATGATTTCTAACAAGTTCCCATTTCAGGTGGTATTGTCTGCTCTCTTCGCCTTAGCTGCTGCCCGTCCAAGCCTTTACGAATCAGCCCCAGTGCTGTATTCATCTCCTATTGTGCAGGAGCATAGCCTAGCCAGTGTAGGGGCTATTGTTAAGAGCATACCTACAGCTGTTTCCCACCAGAGCTCAACTGTTGTGCACGACTCTGCCCATGTTGTACAACCAATTGTTGCGCCAGTTGTGCGGACATATGCTGCTCCGGTTGCACACTCATATGCTGCACCACTGACTTATGCTGCACCTCATTTGACTTATGCAGCATCTCCAATTCATTTGGCAGCTTCGTCGCCTCTGACATACACCGCCACAGGAGTGTGGTAAAGTCATTTTGGATGGATAACTGGAAGGATCTTAGTAGAAAAATGTTGATGAATTAAAAAAATCTAGAATGAATTTAACATGGTTTTATTTTATAAAGTATTTCTCAAACCCCCAATATATTTTATATATGTATATAGTCGCACACGGAATACAAAATCTCAAGGACACAGATCGGAATTGGTTAAAAATCTTGTTGTGAAAGATCTTGTTGTTGTCCTCGGATCTCACTGGCGGCAATCATGAAGTGGGAATCTTGACATTCAACTGCACTCGGGACCAGCTGACATTCATCAACTTTTTGAAGAAATGTACCTGCGATGCTGGAGAGCCTTGTATGGCCACTCCGCCTTAACCGATGAAACCGCAGTCATAAGATTGGGGAGACCACTTGTTCTTTCTTCATCAACGAATGCTAGCTTAAAATTTCTAAATAACTTCAGGCTGTTTAACAGCAATGCAAACCAACATCCTTCTCTAACCCAACTTGATAGTCTTTACCTAGCAGAATGCCGATAGCTTCAACCAGTTGACGAATTGACAACAACGTCGCTAGCTCAAATGAACTGAACTGAATAAAATTCCAGGAGGTAGGAAATATACATCAGTTCATTTGCAAACTGTGGTCAAATGGAAGCATGTCCGGAGATTGTAGCCTCAATTTTATATTAGTTGTCGAATCCACAAGAATGATAGCCACCTAAGATTCGATCATATGTATTTAGTATCACCCTATGATATCACCCGGTGATTTGTTTGGGAATCACCAGTCTGATTTTAGCCCACCAACGTTGTTTGAGAAACGAAGCGGCGTTCAGTAAGGCTGCGTACTATCACCACTTCTCTTTTTGGTAGTGACTAGTGATGTTCTGCTGAGCGCTCTGTCGACAAGAAGTGATGAAATTCAATGGAACCTTAGAACCTATCTCAAACACCTCGACTATGCTGACGGTATTTGTCTACTATTCCACAGAATCATGAACCTGCACCAAGTGACCCTGGTTTGGTGGCAGAGGTAAACTTGATAGGATTAAGAATTAACGCCACACACCAAAACTAAAATCTTTAGTCTGCCCTTGAACTCATCAACAGCTTATATCGGCAACAAGTCGAGAAAGTACATAGATACGAGTAACTTCCGATGCTTTGGAAGTACGAGTACCTATCATCTTGACTAACGGTGGTACCCAATTGGAAATTAGCAGCCCCATATCTAAAGCTAAGGCTGCATTCGGTGCTGTTATATGGCTGCAGAACATGGAAAGTAACCAAATCGTATCTCAAATGAACAGCTTTGTCAGACACCCCGTTTGGAGGATTCTTGGCGGCAGCAGATGAGAGAGAAGGGGAAGAGTATTTTCTCACTAGAGCACTTCTTCCTGTTCCAGGCGGCAGTGGACGAATTCCCTAGACGGAGTCAACGTTGGCGTCTATAGTTCCAATTAGGTTGAACTTAGTGAATACCTTGCGCGAGCTGCTTCGACGTATTCGGATTACAGGTCGGTAAGGAATTTCCAATGTTGGTCAAGACATTGGAATAGAAATGGTGGCGGAGGAACCCTTAATGGGCCAACGGCAGCGCTCATACTCCCGTAGTGGACCACTGTCACCGGTGTACCCGGCCCCTCGTCCTAGGGGAATAATTAAGGAACTGGCCCTCCAGGTTGGGGGTTGTGCCGTCGGGGTAACTTCCCTACCACGTAAAAAATCGATGGTTCCGAAACAACCAAAAGCCTCGGATTAGGATGACTCAACTAATGACGACCCCAGCAAACGAAATAAGGACAACGACCTTCGGATCCGTACGTGGAATGTTCTGCCCCTTTACAGACCACGTGCAGCCGAACAACTAGCAGAGGCCCTAGACTGCTATAAAGCAGATATTACCGCCATCCAGGAAGTGCGATGGGATGGGCCGGGCAAAAAGAGGATGAATAACTGTGACATCTACTACGGTGATTGCTACAGAGGCAAATGGCAACGCTTATTCGGATGCGGATCTGTCATACGCGGCAGACTTAGGCAAGAAGTCTTAAGCTTCCGACACGAGAGCGAACGTATTATGACTATCCGGATCAAGGCTAAAATCGCTAACATAAGCCTAATATGTGTTCATGCCCCCACGGAAGAAAAGGACCCTGCCTCCAAAGAGTGTTTCTACGAGCTCTTCGACAAAACATACGAGCAATATCCTAAATACGACGTTTAAATCGTATTGGGCGACTTTAACGCCAAAATAGGAAAGGAGGACGTCTTTGGTAGGGCAGTCAGTAAGCATATCCTACACTACACCTCGTCTGATAACGGACTAAGGCTAATTGATTTCGCTGTGGAGCGAAATGTCACCATAGCAAGCACATGGTTCCCTCATCCCGATATTCATAAGCAGACATGGCGGTCCAATGATCATGTAACGATCAACCAAATTGATCATATTGCGATAGACGCAAGGCATGCCTCCAGTATTCTGGATGTCCGGACCTTCCGAGCGACCAACATAGACTCTGATCATTACCTTGTTGTAGCCAAGGTACGAATACGGATAGTTGTAGCCAAGGTACGAATGCGGATATCCCAATCTGAGCAACAAAGAACAATCACTGTGAGAAAATTTAACGTCGAAAAGCTACAATCGCAAGAGACCGCAAGACTCTTCGCTGAACGCGTATCCCGAAATCTCTCAATCTCCCCTTTGCCGCCAGCATCAAGTGCCGAAGACCCCAGCGATGACTATCCACCTTGTCGCGGTGCTGCGGATTAAGTAGGGGTGAAGGTTTTCTGCGGAGATGTGTCGGCGAGTGCTGGACTCCTAGACTACCTGAGGTTCAAAAAACCAAGAGATAGTCTCCCTAATTCTACCGGTGGTGTGAACGTTTTTAAAACCGTGCCGAAAGATGAAAGGTTGGGGGGATACGCAAAACCAACCACTAACGAGCTCTCACAGATGCCCTGGCGAGGTCTGTGTATAGTAAATGCCTTACCCCGGCATGGCGGTTACAACGTTGCTGTAACCAAGGCCAGCCGTAAGGTCGCTGCCCCTAAGGCAAACCTTGGCGGAAAAGGAGCAACCGCAAAGACGAAAACCAGCATGACCGCTGCCGCTAAGACAGGTCCTGCTGGGGCTCAGCCAGAAGCCTCGAGGGGCGCTGAACATCGTCGTAGGATGGCCGAGACCAGGCGGGAGGAGTTTGTGTCAAAGTGGCTTAGGTCTTCGGAGGACACAAAAAATCCCCCCAAAAGGTCGAAGGCTGATACGGGGATGCTCTTCAGCGGGGCGATTCGAAGTTCACTGCAGCTAGCTGTTGTGGACTTCGGAAAACCTAGTGGCCAGTATTCCCAAGAATGCGGTCAGATGATTGAGGAGGCCTTAGCTGGAGCAATCTTCGACCGTATTCGAAAGAATGCCGCCGGAACTGCACCCATATTCGGGAGAGCGAAGTGGCATCGTGGGGTCATTATGATAAACTGCAAGGATCAGTTATCGCTTGACTTCGTGAAGGCCACGGTTCGCGGTTTTAAACTCTGGGAGGGGGCTGCATTGCGAGCGGTACCCCTAGAGGAGATACCCACCATGCCCATGGGAAGGCTCTATGTTCCTGACTGAGGTGTGGACAAAACGGAGATCCTCGGCTTCCTAAAGGCCCAGAACCCTTCTACTGATATGAAGGTCTAGGAGGTCGTCGGGGAGGAAGAGGCGAAGAATAGGACCAAGGGATTCATCATTCTTATGAATGAACCCCCGGCCTTACTTCTGGCAGACAAGCAATTGAGGTTGTGCTATGGACCGGGAGAGGTAACTCTAAAGCTCCTAAAGCGGACTCGACGTGCGGAGAACGATGGGGCGACTGACGCTATGGAAGTTGAGATTGCGACAACCGATGCAGGTAGTGCATATCAATCTTCATCATAGTGCGGTCGCCTCCGACGACCTGAAGCCCTAATCCAGGAACCGTGGATTCATAACAATCGCGTGATGGGATTAGGTTCAAAAAACTATAATGTATATTATAGAAGTGACGCTGGCAAGGTTAGGACGTGTATCGTGGCCAAAAAGAGTTTAAATATATTAACGTTATCTCATTTCAGCTCCGGCGACTTGACAGCGGTAAACGTGAGAGGGGTGAATGGAAACTGCACGGTAGCGTCTGCGTACCTACCTTACGATGACGGCATCAACGTCCCCTCGCAAAATCTGAGGTCGCTCATATCAGCGTCTCAAAAAGGTGAGAAAAACTTAGTCTTGGGATGTGATGCCAACGCCCACCATACTGTGTGGGGTAGCGCCGACATCAATGCTAGAGGCGAAGTTTTGTTTAATTATATTCTTGAAACCAATCTTATTATTTGTAATAGAGGCAATGACCCCACCTTTGTGACGTCTAATAGAAGGGAAGTTTTGGATATAACTTTTATTTTTGACCAGAGCTCTGTTGAAGTTGTTAACTGGAGAGTCTCCAGCAAGGCGCCACTATCTGATCACTGTTGGATACTTTTCAAGCTACAACTTTCTACTCATGGGAGTGGGACCTTTAGAAATCCGCGTAGGGCCAACTGGTCAAAATTCAAGAGAGAACTGAGGAAATCAGTGTATCACCTCACTGAGGACCTCGACTCGACTGAAGCAGTTGACAATGCAGTCGATGCACTGACTGGTTCCCTTACGCGACCCTTCGAGAAGTTCTGCCCTGTTAGTAGGCTTAGCGGTAAAAGGCGTCCACCATGGTGGAATGATAAAATAGCGGAACTCATTCGTATTTCAAGAGTAGGATGGAACCTCGCTAAGGAGGGGGTCGTCGAGTGGTCCACCTATAAAGATGAAGCTCCTCAAGAAAGAAATTAGGTTCGCAAAGAAGAACTCTTGCGCATCTATAGAATCAACAAACGAAGCGTCCCGCCTAAGGAAGGTCCTGGCCAAGACACCAACGGCGGAATCCAATATCAGGAAAAGCGATGTCACCTGGGCAGAATCACACGAGGAAACGCTGGATATGCTATTGAGTACTCGCTTTCCTGGATATACATCAATCTCCGGAGATGATTTAACCATTCCAGAGACGACATCGGGAATAAGCGCGGAAGAGGTGGGTTATATAGTAGATGATGACAAGATAGCTTATGCAATTAAATCATTTGCTCCATATAAGGCACCAGGAATGGATCACATTCGACCTGTGATGCTGCAAGAGTCAGTGGATATTACTATTCCATGGCTCAAACGTATCTTCACAGGATGCCTTAAGCTAGGTTATGTTCCTAAAGCACGGCGGGAGGTGCGCGTTGTTTTCATTCCCAAAGCAGGTAAAGCAAGCCATACAAACGCAAAAGACCTAAGACCTATCAGTCTATCGTCCTTTTTGCTGAAAACTTTGGAACGTTTGATAGATGTATATATAAGAGGTGTGATCGGCGATGATTACCTATCTAAATCACAACATGCATACATCTGCGGCAGATCGGTAGACACGGCCCTCCACCGGGTCGTATCGAGCATAGATAGATCCCTCCACTTCAAGGAGTTCACTCTTGGGGCGTTCCTGGACATTGAAGGAGCGTTCAACAACGTAAGCTCTAACGCGATCCTGAACAGTCTGCAGAGAGCACATCGCAACACCGGCCTCTGCAACTGGATTGCGCAGATGCTTCAATCAAGAATTATATCTTCAACGCAAGGAGATGTAACCATCCGGAGAAGGGTCTGCAGAGAAACACCCCAAGGTGGAGTCTTGTCCCCGCTAATATGGCTTCTTATGGTGGATGAGATCTTGGTAATACTGAAGGAAAACGGCTTCAACGTGACGGCCTACGCGGATGATGTCGATGTCCTGGTTTCGGGAAAATTTCCTCCAGTCGCTCAATTTCGCGCTACAACTAGTGGATAACTGGGTCAACAGCAAATGGCTGGGAGTGAATCCTTCAAAGACGGAGGTAGTTCTCTTCACTAAGAGGAGATCAATCCCTACCTTCAGACCCCCAAATATTGGTGGCACTAAACTAAGTATCTCAAGTTCAGCTCGGTATCTGGGCGTAGTTCTAGATTCCAAACTTAACTGGAAGGAAAATATTGCCGAACGCGGTAAAAAAGCAAGCGTAGCTTTCTACTCCTGCAAAAAGGCTTTCAGCAAAACGTGGGGCTTCAAACCGGCTGTGGTGTACTGGATATACACGGCGGTTGTAAGACCCATTCTCACATATGGTTCACTAGTATGGTGGACGGCACTTGAGAGGCAATACCTGCTTTCAAACCTCACCAAAATCTAGAGGGCGGCGTGCATCGGTGTCATGGGATCAATAAGAACAACACCAACGGCGGCAATGGAAACCATGCTTAGTTTCATTCCGCTTGACATATACCGCAGCAGTCTGGCGGCTAAAACCGCTGTAAGATTGAGAGAAGGCCAGTTGTGGTCATCAAGCCTTTACGGCCATGCCTCCATTCTGTCCCGATGGGGGATCACCAGCGGATTGACGGGAACTGATCACGTGAACCCGATGCTAGCATTCGAAAGGAGATTCAATATAAGAATTCCCGATAGAATATACTGGAAGAATCGAAGAACCATAAAGAAAAATGAGTTGGCTTTCTAAACCGACGGTTCTAAGATGGACGTTGGCACGGGAGCCGGAGTTTATTGTGAGGCCCTAGGAATAAATCACTCCTTTAGAATAAACGACGACTGCAGCGTCTTCCAGGCCGAGGTCGCAGCCATTATATAGGCTGCTGAAATTATACGCGAGAGTAATATTGTTGGCAAAACGATCACTGTCTATATAGACAGCCAGGCAGCCGTTAAGGCTCTGGACTCTGCCGTAGTTAGGTCGAGGCTCGTGAGAAGCTGTAAATCACTCTTAAACGAGATATATAGAGCCAATGCGGTGACCCTCTGCTGTGTACCAGGGCATATGGATATAGAAGGTAACGAAAGGGCTGACGAGCTCGCTAGGAAAGGGTAGGCGCTGCACTTATCGCGGGCCCTCCCCTCTGTAGCAACCCCAATCAGTTCCTTGCGGAAAAAAATAGAGGATGAAGCCACCGGTCGAGCACACAGACGCTGGGCTCATCTGGAAACATGCGCAACGGCCAGGGCTCTATGGCCGGCCTCCAGCAAGAAGAGATCAACCTCCCTGGTAAAACTTAGTCGTTATAACGCACGGGCCATTTCTGGCATAATTACCGAACATTGTGCCATTGGCGTTCACGGGGAGCGACTCGGTGTGCTGCATAATGACTATTGCAGAAGTTGCAGGGACGAAGAAGAAATTGAATCTGTTCGTCACCTTTTGTGTGACTGTCCTGCCCTATCCGTCAGAAGAATGAGGACTCTTGGTAGTTACTTCTTCTCGGAGCTGGAGGACTTGGGTAGTGTTGAGCTAGCGGACCGCCTGAGATTCATATCACTTTCTGGGTGGTTCTAACAGCAGATTTTCTTTACAGCGTTTCCAGGCTGTTGGTCTGAGTGAGCAGTGACTCCTTGTCACAAGGCACCCATCTACCTAACCTAACCTAGAGATACGACTGGGCCAGAAAATCCTTAAGATATTGCGTAGACCCCTATTAGCGAACGTTTTCAGCTTTCTGGTGATAGTAGTGGTCGCTCTCCACGTGCTGCATCCATATAACAGCACGGATCAAACGTTGGAGCGAAACAGTCTTATCTTGGTGTTCAAACTGATTGCATTGGTTCACCATATTTTGGACAACATACCGAACGGGGACTTTGCTTTGGCGATCCTGTTGGCTATATCCAGTCCGGTTCCACCATCGGTCGAGACAATACTCTCAAGATACTGGAAATCCTCTACTCTCTCTACCGATTGTCCAGCAATGCATATTTGAGCCGATGAGTTTGTTCGAAGGCTGATAATTTTAGTTTTTGCCGTATTAATTTTCAGCAAATACATACTATACATAGTTTGCACTATAGCCAAGGTGAACTAAGTAAATTTTAAATAATGTCACGGACAGGCACCTCTTCTTCTTCTTCTTCTTCCTTTTTTATCAGCGAGGCTATGATCCGAAAACAAGGGATCACATTCCTCCCACTTCACCGTATTTCTACTGATCCGCCTGTGGGGTTCGACAGGCACCTCTTCTGATAGCATGAACGATAAGTTGGAACCTCTTCCTCGTTCACACAATTAAGTTCAATCAACTGGACTTAGCTCTACCCATTGGCAGAAAGGTTAATTAATCTGTTATAGGTCTTGATCTCTCTTTGAACTCCTTGAACTGAAAGATTCTACGCCTCTTCCTCTGACATTTAAATATATTCCAGATTGTCTTATTTAAATTGGTCATTATTCCAAGAATGGCCAGTATTGGTATTGATCACATATGCAGTCCATTGAAAGATGCCGCTGCGAATTGACTACGTCCACTTCGTCTCAGATCTTAAGTTTCTCGTTCACTACTGTCAAAGGGAGTCTGTTCTTCTTCGTAAATTTATGATCTATCTTACTACTCACCTCCTCGAACTTACTACTCGGCTCCTCTTCGAAGAATGTGGCATCTTTCAAACTTCGGATGCTATTAACCACCGTTGGTGAAACGAACTAAGCTAGATTTGTTCTCCTTGTAATTACGTGGGTAAGACACAAAGGTATATATACGTATACCGTCACAAAGATGGAAATGAATCTAACGGATTCTGTACAATATTGGTCGAAATCGAGAGTGGTTTATTCGCAATTTTATGCCTTTGTTCACTTGAAAACGCAGACACTGAAGGCCGGCAACTCTAAAGTTTTGCTGCCACCTCAAATCTAATCACATCGAATTGTCACACCAAACCGGAAACAGAACACACGCCCCAACAAAAAGCAGAAAGATTTTTTTAAGTCTATAATTTAGTCATTGGAGTTTATTTTATATATGTACATGTATTGGAGTATTATTAAGGAGACTTCAAAGTCGTCAGAAAGGTCTTGGAGACAATTGCTAGAAACCTGTCCAACCACCCAACGAGGATCATTTTGTTTTTACCAACCACTGGCATAGGCAACTGGAGCAGCAGCAGCATAACTGATATGAGCTGGAGCAGCAACGGCCAATGGAGCAGCATAGGTCTTCAAAACTGGAGCAGCAGCATAAGTTTGAACCAATGGAGCATGGATAGTCTTGATGACTGGAGCAGCAGCATAGGTCCTCACGACTGGAGCAACAATTGGTTCAACAACAGCGGCTGAGCTGTGAACGACAGTTGAGCTTTGGTGAGAGACAGCAGTTGGTACACTCTTGACGACAGCACCGACCTTAGCAAGAACTGGTTCCTGTACAATTGGAGCAGAGTATACCACTGGTGATCCCAAAAGTCCTGGATGAGCAGCAGCTACAGCGAAGAAAGCAGACAACACCACCTGGAAGAAAGATTCAGAACATTTAGCAAAGTGTCATCAGTGACATCCTTGCAAGGACTACTCACCAACTTGAACATTTTGATTTAGTTTTTTGTCTAGGAGGTCTGTGTTGACTGAAAGGTTCGAAGATTGAACTGATACAGTCCGCTACTGGCTGGTGGCTATTTATACCGAAGGCTTGAACGTCCGCCTTACACTCTGGCATACTTTACATAAACTCAGTACTGAGCTTGTGTACGGAGGCTGTTGCAATTGAAATCAAGATTTTTCGTTTGTACTCGTAGATCGGTCTGGGGCGTGAGAAGTGTATCGATTGACCATGATTTACTATTACGCCGGTGATGCAGAGTAGTTGTGAAGTTCGCTGGCCTCAGGTGATGCCTGTTGATGACGTATTACATTGTTGGTATTTTTTTCTCTATTTTTTTTGCATTCATTCATTAAGAGATTAATTAACAGCGCTTTGAGCGATTAAAGCTTGTTAGCGCGTATCATATTGGCAAATAATACTGTGTCGGAAATTTCTATTGAGCAAATATCTCGTGGTGATGGAGATACGAGTAAGTACACATAGTGTTCGGCGAAAAAACCAGATTGGCAATTTTTTCTTAGTGAGGCATTTGAGAGCGCGTTCGGTTGTATTTGACTATATATGTAGCTTGTGTTAAGTCTTGACAAGTGTGTGAAATTGTAGGTATATGTAATTCATATTTCATACAATCTGCTGAATAGTATCACCAACAGCTTCCATCTTTTGTGGGTGGCATGGTGTAATGGTAATGTGTTCGGTTACTGAGTGTCAGTTTATTGGCTTAAGTGCTAACCATATACATTCAAGTCCTCTAGTAAAAGAAGATTTGTTTTGGTTCAAGATGAACCCGCAACAAATACCAGAAATCAGGACATCACAGCAAATTCTCCTCGACTAGTTCGGACGCCACCCGTGGAGTAATCATCCACGGAAACCTTATACGTATGTCACTTAAATTTAAAACCATTACACCAAAAATATTCTTCCCTTCATCTTCTCATCATTTTCAACTTACGTCGTGCAATATATGTGGAATATGTGGGCGGAAAGTAGTCCTACGCGAGAGGAAGTAACTTTGGCGATCAAAGCGCTAAAAGTTGGCAAATCTGCTGGTGTGGATGAAATTCGGCCAGAAATGCTCAAGTCAATGGCTCTCGCGTGTCATTAAAGTGGCCTGGGAATGCGGTGAAACACTTGGTGATTGGCAAATGGGGGTGATAGTTGCTCTTTCTAAAAAAGGGGACAAAAAGAGATTGCGCCAACTATAGGGGTATATCCCTTTTAAGTCTCCCTGGAAAAGTCTTCGCTAAGGTGCTAGAAACGCGTTCCAGAGCTGTGGTTGAGGACAGTTTGGGGGATGAGCGGTGCGCTTTTAGTCCCGGTAGAAGCACAACCGACCAGTTGTTCACTCTCAGAATGGTTCTTGAGAAGGCCTGGGAGTATGCTAAACCTGTCTACACTTGTTTTGTGGATTTGGAAAAAAGCATATGACAGGGTTCCTCGAGGCAAAGTCTAGAGTGTTCTGCAGGAGTATGGGATTGATGGTTCCCTGTTAAGGGCGATTCAGTCTTCATATATTGTTTTTTGTAGAAGCTGTGTTCGGATAAACGGTGTTAAATCAATATCTTTCACTGTGGGCGTTGGACTCCGCCAAGGGTGCATTTTGTCACCTCTCCTCTTCATTGTATATATGGATTGGATGTTGCAGCGCAGCCGTGGCGGGGAATGTTTCAAAGTGAGAGACCTAAGGATTAGTCATCTGCTCTTTGCGGATGATTTGGTTATCCTTGGATCCTCGCAAACCGAACTTCAGCGCGCTCGAAAGGTTTGTAGCCATTTGTGATGATGCTGGAATGAAGATCAACGTGAACAAGTCAAAAGTAATGGTCGTATCCAAAAAAACCCATTCAATGCACTCTGCATGTTAGTGGAGTCCCATTGAAGCAGGTGGATAAGTTAAAGTACCTCGGGGTCTTATTCACGAGTGATGGGAGGAGCAATGCCGAGTTATCCTGTAGAATTGGTCACGCTGGATCAATTTTGAGAGAGCTTGGCCGAACTTAATGTTCAAGCTAAGCTATCGGTTTTTAACTCGGTGTATGTTCCAACCCTCACCTATGGTCATGTAATTTGGGTAGTGACCAAAAGAATAAGATCGCGGATACAAGCAGCTGAAATGAGGTTCCTTCGCGGTGTTGCTGGAATAACTCGTATGGATTGAGTGCGCAACACCAGAGTACGCGAGGCGCTCAATGTTGAGCAGCTACTTCTCCGAACGGAACGATCTATGCTTCGATGGTTTGGTCACGTAGTGCGTATGCCCCCAGACCGGCTTCCAAGACGCGCCATGGTTGCTATGCCATCAGATAGACGACTCCGCAAGGAAGGCCTAGAAAAAGATGGTTGGACCAAGTCCGACATCTCTCCTGGAGCCGCCTATGTATTCCTCCTGATGAATTGGAGTCAATGGCAGAGGATCGAGAAGGATGGAGAGTCTACCGGAGCATCCTAACCCCGCGACCCTCAGTAAGGATTAGCGGGCCATTGAAAACGTATGTATGTATGTATGTAAACTAAACATCCCAACTCAGTTTTGACTGAGAAAAAAAGCTAAAGTGGTTCCAAGTCACTTTTTGTTATTGTGCTCCGTGTTAAATCTTACTTCACTGAGAAGCGACGTCTCACCAAAATGCACCAAAATATCAGAGTGGCGGTAGTGTAGTGGCTTGCAATAGCCATCGATTGTAATACTAATGGTTCACGGTTCAATTCCTGATGTCTAGAAATAAACAAAGTCCAATCATGGGGAAGGGGGGAATACTGTGAATGATAAAGCAACAACAAAATAATGAAATAACTTTTCCTAGTTATCTGTACAGCATCCCCGGTGTTTTGTGTAACATAATTTCACCTGAGTTTCAAACCATTGCACCAATCTTTCTTCTTCTGTATGTCCTTTCTAAATTAAATCAAAAAATCATATCACTGCATGCAAGGGATTGCTGGTGTTGGCTTATATTTAAAAAGGGAAGAAAAAAGAAGCAGCCACTTCAACGGTAGAGAAGAAAAAGAACCAATGGAATATTGATACACTTGAAACTTTGCCTTTGGTACAATTTTCCAGCTCGTTAATATCACATGTGAACTCTACATAAACTCGAACACCACTGTTTATCAAGTAGAATCTTCAGTCCGGGTAAGTTTGAATGGGCAGTAGGCCCTTTCATATCATTCTGAGCACCTGCTTGGGTTGAATATCTCGAGCACTCTTGCAGACAGGACTAGATTTGATTATGTCCACAGTCGTTACTTTATTAACCCTTCTATCAATACAGACTTTACTTAGATCCTTTAACCCCTCGGGGGGCATAGGGCGTCAACCACGCCTGCGCTCCATTGTGTTCGGAGTTCTGCAACGCGTTTGAGCTGCCTCCAACTCATTCCTAAAGAGCTCGATTCCTCCTCAACTATTCTGCGCCACGTATGCATAGAGCGCCCCGCTATTCTGCCTGCCTGGGTGAGCGGATTCCGCTGCATCCGCTGCGTATTTCGCAATGGAGTTGTCTTCGCGCCGTAGGGTGTGTCCAATCCATTGCCACTTTCTTCTTCGTATAGTAATGCTTATAGGTTATTGGCCCCTTCTCAGATAAAGCTGATCGTTGGAGATGCGGTTCGGCCAAAAAGTCCTCAAGATGATTCTTAAGCATTTGTTTACGAAGACTTGCAGCTTGTGTGTGTTAATGGTGTCCACCTTCCAAGTACTGCACCCATAAAGCAGCACTGATTCTACGTTGGAGCGGAACATTCGCAGCTTGGTTCTTAAGCTGATAACATTGCTTCTCCAGATTTTGAATAGCATTCCGAACGCAGCTTCCCCGATTCTGTTGCACACATCCAGTTCAGTACCACAACGGTCAGCCGAGACTACACTTCCTAGATACAGAAAGTTGTCAACTTTCTCGATTTCCTGTTCGACAATGTTAAGTTGAGCGCGGTTGTTAGAAGAAGTGCTCAAGGTTTTTGTTTTGAGGGTGTTTATTTTTAGCCCCACTTTGTTTGCCTCAACTTCGAGATTGTGGGCCATCGGATGAAAGTCCATTATCCGATGTAAAAGTAGACAAACATCGTCAGCGCAATCTAGGTGTGAAGGTAAGATGTCATAGTCCAACGAATTCCATAATTAGCTTCCGTCAATGCTGCACGAAGTATATCGCTGATAACCACCAAGAACAATAGTGGGGACAGTATGCACACTTGACGTACTCCACTTTGGACTTCAAAATCCTCCGACACCTTACCATTGTGCACGACGTGACACTTACTGCCCTCGTATGTAGCCTTGATAATAGCTATAAGTTTTTCTGGGATGCCTCTCCTGCGCAAGGAGATAACATCTCGATTCAAGCTGTCGGACGCCTTCTCGAAGTCGATAAACAGTAGATGAAGCGGAGATCTATACTCAACGCGTTGCTCGATTATGATCCGTAAGGTGTTGATATGGTCGATGCAGGAAGATCCAGCACGAAAGCCTGCCTGTTCGACATCGAGAGTTGAATCTAAATGTTCTTTAATTCGTTCTAGAATTATTCTAACTATTATTTTGGCTACGGCTGGAAGAACGCAAATACCTCTCCAGTTACCGGATTCCATCAAGTTTCCCTTCTTTGGAAGCTGAGTGATCATCCCTCTTTTCCACTTCTGTAGAAATTGTTCACTATCCCAAGCTCTCCGTATTAGCGGATGCAAAATATTAGGCGCCGCTTGAAATAGTCCGGCAGGGATGCCATCATTACTCACCGCCTTGTTCTTCTTGAGGCACTTGATTGCTGTTATTATCTCGGTTTTACTGGGAGGTACGGTGCGAATTCGGGAATTTGTTGCTTCGTACTACTCATTCGAATTCGAAATCATACCGCCATCGTCTAAGTGGTTTAGCACTATAGTAAAGTGTTCTCTCCATCTAGTGAGCTGGTCCTCATCCGAAATCAGAAGGTTATCGTCTAGACTCTTCACTGGATGTTGTTTGGCGTCCGACCACCAGTCAGCTCCTTAGTGATACTATAAACAGTCCTACTGTCGCACCTGCTCGCTGCTTCTTCAGCCCTTGAAGCCAGTGAGTTGATATATTGACGTTTGTCACGTCTCACACTACGATGCACTTCTTTCTTCTTCACACGCTTCAAGCTTGGTTCTCTCTACTGCTGAGGCTGCTACAATCCGAGCCTTGATTGCCGTACGCTCATCGATCCGTCTTCAGGTGTCTGTAGAAATCCATGTGCGGTGGTGTTTCTGCTTTTTACCGACATACGTTCGTGCCCCTGTCGCAAAAGCATTTTTCACAGCACTCCAGTGGTCATCCATGTTCTCTTGCAATATGCTGCTGATTGCTTCTGCTTCTAAGGCAAGATGGTCCCTGAACTGTTGGCGCACTTGGGGAACCTTGAGCTTGTCGATATTAAACCTGGTGATGTTAAGTATGTTTGAGCTGTTGCTGTTGACGGATGCAATACGAAGGCGTATATGAGCTACCATAAGCTGACGATCTCGTTATTGTCCGACGTCAGCTCCACGTCTGTTTTGAACGTCCAGGGAACAATTTCTAAAGCGGTGACTGATTGCAACGTAGTCTATCTGGTTGGATGTTCGTTGCTTGACATGACATTTATGCCTTATGGCATTTATGTAACTGAATAATGTGTTGTAAACAGACAAGGTCTTCGCAGGTAGTGAATGTAAACCTGGTTTTCCTTTGTATTTTGCCCTTTATTCTGGAAATTGTGTACGACTTTTTTGGCGTGGCTTTTTTGTTTCTCCAACCAATTCACCGTAATAGTGAAGTGTTGACAGTTAAATGACTGCCTTTGATTTTTTAGGCACTGCTGTGACATTGTCCCTAAATCTAAAGAAAGTGGATTGTGTTAGGTAACCACTATCCGGAAGCATTTCTTTAGAAAGCATTTCTTATTCCGTCGAATAGTTCCAACAAAGGCCAGTCCAGATTCCCGAAGTTTTCTCACACCTTCAAAACTTGTAAAGAAGTTACCAGCAACAACATTCCTCCAGCTGTCTCTGAGCTTGGTTGTCAATTCAATCATCGCCTTCTCACCCAAATTTACAGCTCTCTGAAGTCCATCTTCTTTACCTGTGTAGAGAATTCTTTGCAAGGATATCCGTTGATGGAATCACAAATCCACCATTTGTTTTTTTTTTTTTTTTTGAAAAAAGGAAACCCAAGCAGGAAAGGAAACCGGAGCACTCAGACTCTCCGGTCCATTGTACTACCAGGCAAGAACCTTTCTTTGGTGCAGTGGTTGGAAAAACTTCGATGTAATTCGTTTTCCTTTATATTTGGGTGGCTGAATATTGCTGTTCCGCGCTGAGGCTTGAAGCAATAATCAGCCACTCCACCTTAAGTTTATAACGTATTTCGTAGGCTTCGACTGTATATATTGCGCATATCTTGTATTTCCTCGGTTTTTTTTTTTTTTTTTTTTGAAGTGTGGGTAGGCAGGCGAACCCCACAAGCGGATCAGTAGAAATGCGGTGAAGTGAGAGTGTTATGAACCCTTATTTTCGGATAATAACCTCGCTGATAAAGGAAGAAGAAGAAGAAGTTGAAGTGTGGGTAGGGATAAAAATCCTTTATGGATACTTGTAGCCCGTGCTACGAGCTATGCCCGGCTCCATGGCAGCGATACGTGCCAAAAAAAAAAAAAAACCATCCTGTTTCTTTGTCCTGTTGCTCCCCTGCGGCACCGCCAGTCAAAGCATTCCTTTTCAGGGGCACGTTTGACAATTCGTCACTTCTTTTTTAGCTGCCAGAGATAGCAGGATCTTCGTTTCACGCGCTTCTCGTTGCTCGTTCCTCTATGCGCAGTTGCTTCATTATACTCGTGATTAGTTAATTTGCAGGTTGCCAGCCTTCACTTCTCACAAGCATAAATGAGATCAGACTTCTTGGGGTCACTCGGCCGCCAATTGCTCTTTCTAGGATGTTCCTAGCACTTATATAATTTTGGAATTCTATCAGTACATGCTCCGCGTTCTGCACTTTTCCTTCACAGCGCTGGCAGAATGAGTCATCCGCGTGTTTGTACTTGTAGAGATACTCCCGGAAGCATCCGTGCCCCGATAGAAATTGTGTTAGGTAGTATTATAGTTAACCTCCCCGTGCTTTCTGCTAATCCATTTATCAACTTCGGGGATCAATTTGGATCAATTTGTATGTCCATCGCCCTTTGTTTGTGATGTTCCACCTACATTGCCATTCTGTGGTAGAATCCTCTAAGGTGATGGTTGATAGTCACACTTTTGACAGTCAAAGTTGATGATCACACGTTGTTAGCTTGGTAGCACAGCTTTTCGAAATGTCGTTTTCTTGTCAGTGCTACCGCCGGTCTCGGCTGTTTGTGCTAATTTGTTTTGATTTGTGCACACACAAAATTGAAATAAAGTAAATTTAGCTTAAAACAAGCATGTCAAATAATTGATATTAAGGCAAATTTAAAGAAATAAAATATTATAAGCCTTCTGCACTATCTATAAAAACCAATTGGCGATTCTATCTTATTTTACATAAAACCACCCGAATATGACGACATACAATACTCTTAACATTAATATGAGAGACTCTTGCGACAGTACTTTGACCCATTGGTGCAGCTCAATCAGCACCAACTAGCCTTTGGTAACCTCCACCACCAAGTAAATTTAGTGTTTAGTTGAAGAATTAGTGGTATATGTATGTGCGCACTTCTGTTATAAAATAATTTCAGAGATGTAAACATTTTCGTAGCACTTCGCAAATAGAACTTCTCCACTAATAATCGTAAAAAAACTGAATGACTCTATATGAAAGTTTTTTTTTTTTTTTTTCCGAGGGTAGGTGAAAAATCTTCCATAGACACTATGAGAATAGCAAGCGCGTGCTCATAGTAGTGTCAGATTCTTACTGACTAAAAAAACACCACCCTTCTATATAAATTTGTTAGATATCGCAACTGAGTATTAACTTATCAAGCAATTTTTCTATCATGAAATAAAAACGTTTGGCAAGTTTCTTTCTACTGAAAGATCCTGCATATTCCGCAATATAGACGCGGTTAATCCTTATCTCGCCAAGTCGAAAGGTTTCGTCCTTTGTAGTCGGCGCAATAAATTGCTGTCATCCAAAATTTGTAGGACTGTATTGTTGACATGTCCGATTAGTCGGTTTCTATGCTTTCTGGCGAAGCTTCTAGTTTCAGCTTCGATTGTCGGAATTCCGAGATCCCTGTGGATATCGTCGTTTCTACTATACCACGGTGCTTGGACAATTTCTCTTAGCACTTTATTTTAAAAAGCTTGTAAAATATTTGCATTTGTTTTGATATTTATTCATTTATTTATTTGTATAGTCTTACACTGTAAGATACAATATCTTTTAAATGAGTGCAAGCTTCAGTATTACATGCAATACTATTAGTGAATATTTCCATTTGTGTACTAAGTAAAAAGAAAAATAATAAAATAGAATAACAACTGCTAGATATAGATAAGTAAAAAAGGAAACAAAGATTATGTAAGCAATTCAAGAGGATAATAGTATTAAGTCGACAAGTTATTGCAATTTAGATTTAAATTCAAATTCAAATTCGACGCCTAATGAAACCAATCATCATCATCAAAGCATCTCCAAGTGCTGTTTTAGTCTCGTTTTAAACTGGGTTGCGCTGCCTATCATTCTGATAGCTCGAGGAAGGGAATTCCATAGCCGAATAGCGTTCACGAAAAATTGGCGCTCAGATACTAAAAACGAGTAGCGTACTGTAACAAGATCATAACTTCTAGTAGAGCGCAGAATGCAAATTTTATGATAAAGGTAGGAAGGTTGACGCGTTTTCGTTATATTGTGAAGCAGGGTTAACGATCTGAAAGTACAAAGGTTCTCGAGAGTGAGGCCATGGATTGATTTGGAAAAGGAGGAAATATGATCATACCTCCGCCGACCATAAATATACCGTGCAACACTATTGTAAACAAAATTAAGTCTTCACATGTGGTCATAGTCGCAGTTGGAAAAGATTTCAGATCCAAAAAATAAAACAGGAATAAGCAAGGTTTTAGCAAGTATCATCCTTGTTTTCAATGGAGTTATAAGCTGAGCGGCCCACAGCATACGAAGACCTCCGTAAACCTTTCCTATAGTCAACCTTATATGATCATTCTACGTAAGCGTTTTGTTGAAAGTTATACCAACATTTTTTGCAGAATTGACGAACTCTATGGGTGCACTATTAAGATGTATCTGAGGAAAATACGACGTATCGATGGAGGTCCTTGAGACTACCAGGCATTTTGACGTAGCCGGATTTAGGTAGAGACCATTTGACTGCGACAGTTTAGTATCTTGTAAAGATCTTCATTCACTTCGCATGCCCCATTTTCAATGAGACCCAATGGGCAACTATTACATAGCTGAACATCATCAGCATACATGTGAACAGTACAGTGTAGTGAGAGTGAAGGGAGCTCATTTATATACAATGCGAAGAGAAGTGGGCCCAGTATTGACCCCTGAGGGACACCTCTATTTAATGGTAGGAAGGTAGATACGGAGTTATTAGCAACAACTGCCTGAGATCTTCTACATAAATATGAGGAAATTAGGTTCCTAGAAGGTGATGAAAAATGGAATTGGTTCCTAAGTTTACTACATAGAATATTGTGGTTGACCGTGTCGAAAGCTTTTCTTATTATTATTTGTGTAGGGTTATTTTGCACTGCGACCTAATGGTCTATTGTGCCCCCTGCTAATACCTTGGGGAGGTGGAATTGTGTTTGAAGGTCATATGCTCTCACTTTGCCTTGGCGAGAATAGTTCACCCTAGAGCTCTTTCTCCAGACAAGTTTCTTTTAAGAACCTGAGAATGAGAAGTGGGTCCATAGTTGGCATATCCTCTTCTGATACTTTGTATTTGCCCAAGTATTTCAATCTTTTGTGGGTCAGTGCCCCACAGGACTCCAGAAGGTGTTCCGGAGTCTCACATGACTCGTTGCAGAATCTGCAAAGGCCTTCATTTGTTATACCTAGTTTCCGTAGGTGCTCCCTGAGTTTGCAGTGCCCCGTTAGGAAGCCTGTTGGGATCCGTAGGTTATTCTTGATAAGGCAGATGCAGGCTTCGAATCTTTTCCGGTTTAACATCCCAGTACTTTCTTAGCTTGCATCAGGCCTGTGGTGTTGTTCCAGGTTCTTGCCCTGTCTTCTCTCTCCATTTTCCTGAATTTCTTGCGTATGGTGTGTTCCCCCATTCCACAGAATGGTTCAGGTCCAATGAAGGGTTCTGCAGCCCCTTGTCTTGCCAAGGCGTCTGCTGCTTCGTAACCTTTTATCCCAACGTGACCGGGTATCCAGTAAAGTGACACTTTATTGTTTCTGCCCAATTCATTAAGCTTGAATAGGCATTCCCACACAAGTTTTGACTTAATGACATAGGAGTCAAGTGCTTTGATAGCTGCTTGGCTGTCTGACAGTATTGCTATGTCGCAGTTGCTGAGTGAACTACTTTGTCACTCAATTAACCTCAACTAACCGGACATGGGTATTTCAACCTATACCTCCACAAAATGTGTAAAGTAGAGAGCGCAGCCTGCCAATATGGAGACTCAGCGGAAGACGACGCTTTCCATACCTTTTTCGCCTGTAGCAGATGGACAGAGCAGAGGAGTAGACTGGAGTCGGAAATAGGCGATTTTCCCCTGGAAAATGCTATAAGCAAGATGATCTCGAGTACCGACATGTGGAATAGAATATCTTCCTTTATCGAGACGGTACTAAGAGCCAAAAAGAGAGAGGAAGACGCCAACATTCCCTCACAAATTACATAAAGTAGATAAAAGCCTTACCGGCAAGAATGTATAAACCCGCACCAGGAGCTAAATATGAAAAAGCCGGTCCCCAGAGGGGAAAGAAAACGACACCACTCTGAAGAAATGCGATAGCGGTACCAGAGTGGATGGTGTCAAGTAGAAAGAAGGGGTTAAATGTGTTTTTTTTAGTGAGTAGTGAGTCTCACACTACTAGAAAAAGAGCGGGACTGTTTCCCGTGCGCATTAGCGTTTTTCCACTACCCCCTAGGCAAAAAAAAAAAAAAAAATGTCGCAGTTGCTGTATCCCTTTTCGAGATTGAGTTGGATGCATCTGTTTATAGCACATATTTCAGCTTGAAAAATGCTGGTGCACTTGCCCATAGGTTCTGAGTGCTTAGTCCTTGGCCCAAATATGCCCGCCCCTGTTCCCTCTCCAGTTCTCGAACCGTCTGTATACCACTTTATCGTGTGGCTGCCCAGTCCGCACATCGTGGATTCGTTGCTCCACTCTTTCTTGTTACTTAACTTTGTACTAAAGTTTTTTCCAAAGTTAAATTTCCTGATACTGTCGTCCCTGGGGACGGCCAGAAGGGGAAGGTTTTTGAGAAGTGCATTGTATTCTCTCGAACCAACACATTTCTCCCTTCCGATACCTTCTTTTGCCATCTTTAGGATCATCCGCTGGGCATTTTGCTCCACTACAAGATGGAGCGGTGATTTGTTTTCTTGGTACAACCCCAAAGTTGTATACCGTAGGTCCACACCGGCTTTAGCACTTGCTTGTATAAAAGCAGTTTGTTCTCAGTACTGAGCTGCGAA
This sequence comes from Brachypalpus laphriformis, assembly GCA_945910035.1. Classification (NCBI taxonomy): domain Eukaryota; kingdom Metazoa; phylum Arthropoda; class Insecta; order Diptera; family Syrphidae; genus Brachypalpus; species Brachypalpus laphriformis. Next base: position 47,828,532 of record OX246756.1, read on the forward strand.
TGTTTTCCGAGTAACCAGTACATTTCTCTATATTGGTTTCGAGTTATTTTCGTTTCATTTTCACGTGCGAATTCCATTTCAGCCTTGCGTCGAGTGTCATTCCCAGGTATTTGGCCTCGTTTGCAAAAGGTATTCGGGCCGAGTTTAGGAAAATTGGCAAGTTATTAGTTTTCTTGTAAGTGAAATTCACGTGAACAGATTTAGATTCGTTGAGGGCGATCCGCAAGTCCCTTGTCCATTCATTTACATTATTCAGTGCGTTTTGCAGCTTTGCAGTCGTTTCTTCGATTGTTTTACCAACTGCTAGAATAGCGGTGTCATCGACAAATGTAGTGTCATCTTCGTTCGGTATATCACGAGTATATAGCAAATAGAGAAGCGGCTCAAGAACGCTTCCTTGCGGTACGCTGGCCGAAATTTCCTTGAGCTCGGAGTATTCGACTCCATGTCTAACACAAAAGAGTCTATTCCCGAGATATGATTCTAGAATATCGTATAAACATACAGGGAGAACTTGTCGTAGTTTGGATTTCAAGCCATCATGCCACACCTTATCAAAGGCTTACGAGACGTCAAGAAATGCGCTTGAGCAAATCTTTTTTTCTTCAAGTGCTTTCTCGATTACGTCAGTAATTCTATGCACCTGGTCAATCGTCGAATGCTTGCTTCTGAACCCAAACTGGTGGTCAGGGATAAGATTATTTTCTTCTATAACCGGTTGGAGACGCCTTAATAATATCCTTTCGAAAATTTTCGATATGATTGGAAGAAGCGAAATTGGTCTATACGATTTAACCTCATTTGGCAGGTTATGAAAGTGACACTTAAATAGCTGTCACACAGAAACGATCACAAAAATGTGATGATCACGCTGATGGTCACCTTAGAGAGAGCAAAAGGGATGATTGTGATAGTCAACAATCAACTATCACCTTAGAGAATTCCACTCCTGATTTTATAGCTTCTACCATTGTTGTTTCGTCATTGTGCTCGTTTTCACGTAGTGTCGCGGTCTTCTTCGCGTCTAAATCGATAGGCATTCGGCCTGATATTACAATTATCTCATCCACTGACACAGGTCTAAAGGCGCAGCATACCCTTAAAAATGCGACTCTATGCACCGAGTTTATAGTTCTAAGTGTGTGTGGAGTAAAGTGTGTGTTTGGAGTGCAGTACACGTGTAAATGGTGCTGAATATACCAACTACGACTTTTCTTAAGAAGAATTCTTCTGGTTCCCTTGAATAAAAAGCTTACGGACTATCACCCGCACTTTACAGACGATCGAGGACCTTGTTTGACTTTCGATGTCTAGTCATACAGAGTTATCATATTTTTCATAATATATAATAATTTCATAATATATAGTAATAATTCGACTTTTAAGCACTAATGATAGGAATGCAACGTAATGAAGAATTACCTCTCTCACACCATCAACGGAGCTGAGGATGAAGAGTGCAGAGCACAAAATATGTGGGATTCCCTACAGCGAACTTGCTTAAAGAAGGCCAAATCACTGCTAGGAGCTTCAAAAGGCCACCATCAACACGCCAAAGAAACATGGTGGTGGAGTGATGAAGCTGAGAAAGTGATGAATGAGAAGAAAGCGGCTTTCAAAGCTTGGTCTAAGTGCCCCTCTAATAATAGTGACGAAAAAGCTCGCCTCGAAATGGAATACAGATGCTGCAAGAAAAAAGCGAAGAAGAAGTGCGCTCAGCTTCAAGCAGAGAGTACGGAGGGCCTGTATCGGGAGCTGGAGAAAATATTTTCCCCGGTTGCTGATGCAAACCAGGCTATCCAGGAGCTGCGAAGACACAATATGAACAAGAGTGCCACTATCTTCAAAATAGCCGCCCAAAGAAGGAAGAATGCTCAGGAGATTCGTTCGCCAAAGTTCATTAGCAATGCTCATGGCCAGCTTCTTGTGGATGACGACAAAATTCTGCAGAGGTGGCGGCAGTATTGTGAAGAGCTTTTGAATGAACAGTTTCCCCGGCTATACTTTCCAAGAGCCACCCCTAACTGTGAAGAAATACCCGACATTACAGTCGAAGAAGTTAGTGAGGCGGTCAAATACTCCAAAAAACGAAAAGCGATTGGGCCAGACGAAATACCGTCTGAGTTCTGGAAAAAGATGGGAGATATCGGGTTCAGATGGCTCAGAATTCTCATCTCCAAATTCGTGAGAGGTGATCCAATGCCGAATGAATGGAGGGAACGTTACCTTCTCCCTGTATATAAAGGGAAGGGTGATACGCGAAACTGTGATAACTACCGTTCGATCAAGCTGATGTCACACACCATGAAGATCGTTGAGCGGGTATTAGGTGGCCGACTGCGAAAAATAATACGGCTATCTGATGATCAGTGCGGGTTTGTCTCGGGTAAATCAACCACAGATGCAATCCAAAGTATAAGGATCATAATGGAAAAACATCGTGATTCCTTAAGGGATTTGCATATTGTATTGGTTGACTTTGAAAAGGCATTCGACAGACAACCACGAGATCTGATATGGGTGGCGCTAAGACATCGAAGGGTTCCAGAAACCTATGTACAGATGATCATGGATATGTACGAAGGAGCAAAGACAAGAGTAAGATGCCCCGCTGGAGTAACCGAAGAGTTCCAAATCAAAGTCGGGGTGCACCAGGGAAGCGTTTTAAGTCCTTTGCTCTTTATTACAGTCCTTGATTATCTGCTTGAAGGTAAAGTGATGGACCCCAAGGTACATAAGTTATTCTTTGCTGACGATGGAGCCATCATAAGTGAGGATCCTACATCCCTGCAACGAGCACTTGATGTGTGGGTGGACGTTTTGGAGGGAAATGGGTATCGCATTAGTTCAAAAAAGACAGAGTACTTGTGTTGCCCGTTCTCTGATCCACTCAGGCCTATTCCAGACATTTATTTGAATGGAACAGTGCTTCCCAAGTGCGAAAAGTTCAAATATCTGGGATCTATGATCAATAGCAAAGCAACTGTGATGACGACATCAATCATCGTGTAAGCGTAGTGTGGATGAAGTGGCGAGAAAATTCCGCTATCTTCTGTGACAGAAAAATGCCCCCTAAGTTGAAAGGAAGGCTCTACACCGCAGTTGTACGTCCAGCGCTCACATACGGTTCACAATGTTGGACGATGTACAAAAAGTATGAGAGTAAATTAACGGCAGCTGAGATGAAGATGCTTCGCATGACAGCAGGAGTGACCAACCTTGATCGAATAAGAAGTTCGAAGATCCGTGGAAGCTTTCACATCAAGGAAACCATCGTACACAAATTAGAGCGCGGCCGGCTCAGCTGGTATTGCCACGTTCAAAGAAGAGATCATTTGAACCCTGTTAAAAAGGCAATATCTATGCACGTTCCAAAGACATCGCGATGTAGGAAAGGCAGGCCTATAAACGCCTGGATCAGACAAATGCGACGACATCGGCATTTCATTGGCCTCAGTAACCGAGTGATCCAAAATCGGCGGGCCTGCCTATATTTTCTGAGGTCAAATAGGCGAACCCCACAGGCGGATCAGTAGAAATGCGGTGAAGTGGGAGGGTTGTGATCCCTTGTTTTCGGATCATAGCCTCGCTGATAAAAGGAAGAAGAAGAATGATAGGAATGCAACCCAATTTTGAAAACATTTATTTTTAGCCTATTTTTCTTAAATTTCATTCGACTAGTGCCATAAACGTCAGTTAAGATGGTAGTGGCCTAAAGCCACATATTCCATTTCCACTTACCTGAGACATCTTTCGAACTCTAAAAAAATTTAAAAAGTATCTCACCATAAGTTTACCACCTTTTGAACCAATTCCACTTTCCTTATTTTCCCAAGTCACGTCACAGTTGACCCAATCTTAATATAAGTTTCCAGGCAAACGGCACAACTAATTACAAAATTTGCTAATAGGTGTACACAAGTACCTCCCATTCAGCCGACAAGCTAGTTGCAATGCTTGTTGCCGCAATAGTTAGTGCATATACTCGTATGAGCCACTGGAGTAAGGTAGCAGCACTTAGTGATTAAATAATAAAATTTTCAGGTTTTCAGTTAAATTATTATTTTTTTAATTCTTTTCAACAATTAACAATTAAACTGTCCAACTACTCGTACCGAAGAATTTACCAACCAGCAGCATAGGTCAATGGAGCCGAGTGGTAGGCGATTGGCGCAGCAGCAGCATAGGTGTAATGAGCTGGTGCAGCAATAGTCCAGGGATCAGCAGCATAAGTTTGCACTAAAGGAGTGTGAACAGCTTTAATGATTGGAGCAGCAGTATAGGTCTTCACAACTGGAGCAACGATTGGTTCAACAATATGAGCTGAATTGTGCACAACAGTGGAACTCTGATGAGACACAGCAGTTGGTACACTCTTCACGATTTCACCAACCTTGGCAAACGAGTGTTCTTGCACAATTGGTGTTGAGTATACCACTGGGGATGATTCATAGCCTCCTGGACGGGCAGCAGCTACAGCGAGGAGAGCAGACAACACCACCTAAGGGAGTAAGGGACAATTAGTATCCCTTCGCAGTCCTGAAGCCCTTGCAAAACTTACCAACTTGAACATTTTGATTTGATTTTTGTGTTTAGGAGGTCTGTATTGACTGACTGAAGAAATGTTAATTGATAATTCGACTTGGTACACCCAGCTTTATATAATAAATGTATTGTGTGACACTCAGCTAAAGTGGTTCAGTAGTATTTCAGGTCCAAACTGGCTGCACACCAATTACACGCAATTGAGTGTACACCATGAAACTAGAGACCGAAACTCGAATAAAGCCATCGCCCCAGAGACCGAAATCAATACCACGACCGTGAAAGTACTTTACACACTTTAAGTTGCATTATGGGCACTTATCGAAGTGACACTTATACGCCAGTAATTGGTCCATCACAATGTTTTGATGGCTCTGTTATCCTTTTGTTCGTGGGCATTCAGGAAAGAAATACTTGTTTACACTTTTAATAAACTGTAAATGTGAAAGATTGAAAGACACTTTCCAAGGTTTTAAGACATTCCAACAGGTTTTCCGATTCAACACTTAAAAATGCTGTGTTAAATCAATTAGTCGTGCAATTCGCTTCCGATTTTTGCACTTAATTAGCGCAGAAATGCGTGGTGTGAGAGCTGATTTGGATGAAAATATCTGAATGCCTTGATATATTGGGACATGTAAGTCTACACATATGAATTTTAATGGTTGCATTAGCTTACTTTAACTACTTAACTCACCTGCTGATTTTGTTGATCTCTTAAATTGTTTGGGACTCACAACGTAAGTTGGACAACATTGCACTGTTTCTGTTGTCCCATCCCCTTTACAACTCTTTCTGATACCTACTCGAGATGTAGTTTACCACTAATCGTAACTACTCATGGCCTTTAGCTTACATACTCGAAGTGAGCGTATTTTAGCCTTTTTGTGGATAGATATAGCTTCTAACTTTTTGTTTAGTTCCAAAGATTATGAATTAGATTCATTGGTTTTCCTTGATGAGCATTGACGTCCAATAGTCAGCAATACTTCGCCTTTTAAACTTCATATTTACCTCCTTTTTTTTTAATTTGAAAGAAAACCCAAATCCAAGAGCACTCAGACTTCTCTAGTCCATTGTACTACCAGGCAGGAACCTTTCTTTGGTGCAGTGGTTGGAAAAACTTCGATGTAATTCGTTCTTCCTTTATATTCGCGTGGCTGATGGCTGTTCCCCGCTGTGTCTTGAACTTGCACACATCGGTTATTTACCTTGAACGAATAAATGAATTGGATGAAGGGATAATGGTTAGTTTATTCCAAGCACTCAAACACAAAGCAGTCCATTGTATTATACCTACACTCTTAGTCAGTACCTAGTCGAATTTCTGTGTGCTCTTGGTTAAACACCGAATTTCATCTAAGGATAGACATTGGATTGTACTTGCTTCAATATGGGTCACCGTCAGAGGAAGTGTATCCTCGCTTTCGAGGCAAGACTTACAATGATTCCCATGGTAGTCATGTGCTGATCATTAGCCCAATCATAGTTTTGCATTCGTTCATACTCAGACTAAGTATAAATAAATTTCGCACTAGGTCCTTTCATAGAACACTGGGTGGTTCTGCAAGGACCTAAACTGAATGATGCAAACAGGCACCTCCAATTCCATAGCTGGTGGTAAGGCCGTCAGTGTAGAATACTTTTTTTGTAAAACTAACCCTCTCGGGGTAATACATTTCGTACATTCTAAAAAACATGATGAAGGGGTTCAAATTATTCTGACAGGCATCACAAATAAAGTACATTGCTAAGACATTTATAGTGGTCCATGCCGAATGTCAAGTCTTTCGTGCCAGACTGATCCTCGAGGGTGTCCGCTAAAACTTCCATTGTCGTCCTCATTTAATATTAGGATATCCATTGCCATAGTCAATGCAGTATTGGAAGACAACGCTCCCGAAGACAGATAGTCATATTCAGCCAGTACTGAGCTTCCGCTAAGACCAGTCCAGTCACAACTGCAGATGAGGTTTTGGCGCGCTCGTTTATTGCCTACTCTAGCCAAAATCCTTCCTTGGTGTGTTTCTTAATTTTGAGGAACTCTTGTTCGGTTTTCTCAACCTACTTTTAAAAGTTTGTATCTGCTTGCGGACGTTAGTGCCTTGGCAGGTACTATCGTGAGTTAAACGAGGCTTCACCTGCAATCTGATTGGGTGTATATTTTCATATTATTGTGAGCGAAATGAGGCCTAGATTACGTAGTAGTTACGGACTGACCGCCGATTTTCCCTGAAACGATAATGATTCTGTTCTCCAAAGTCGTAACATTTACAAAACTTCGGCTATCGGTTTTCCAAACACGTAATTTCATACACATCGCCTACAGCCATACTGTCGTCAGTTTAGAACTGTTTGCGGAGAGTGAAAGTAAAACAAAATATCTGAAATATATAAGCCATAGGAGTCCAATTCAAACTATCAGTCAACATTCTTCAGTCAGTCAATACAGACCTAAAAATGAAACTCAAATCAAAATATTCAAGTTGGTAAGTTCGAACAAACACCGATAGGCTGTTAACTTATATTTCATCCCATAGGTGGTATTGTCTGCTCGCTAGGATGTTGCCCGTCCAGGTGGTTACGAATCATCCCCAACGGTGTACTCTGCACCAATTGTTCAAGAACAAACATTCGCCAAGGTTGGTGAAATCGTTAAGAGTGTAACAACTGGTGTGTCCCATCATAGCTCTACTTTTGTCCACAACGTACCTCATCATGTTGAGTTGTTGCTCCAGTTGTGAAGACCTATGTTGCTTCTCCAATTGTTAAGGGTGTTCACACTAAATTGGTGCCTCTGTTGATCCCTGGATTATTTCTTCACTATTTCTTCTCACTATGTCTACGAACATCCTTTGGAATTCCGTTTAACTTCCCTGACTTATACTACGAGTATACTATACTACACTAGGGCCCTTGTACGCACTACGACCTATCAGATCTATTGTGCCAGCCGGTGTTTAGCTGAGAACTTGGTTATGGCTCTTGATAAACCTCAACAAAACTCCAGGCTCAATGTTCCAGAAGTCAGAGGGGATCAATAAAGCCCTCCCGAGATGGAGAAGTCTTTTCTTGCGGCCATGGGGCATTCACAAAGAATATGTTTTGCCGTCCCTTTTTGCTATCCACATAGCCGGCATGCGTCTGTATCTGCTACTCCTATCTTGTGCAGATGGTAGAGGGCAGTAACCAGTCAAGTAGCCTGTTAGGGTTCTTAAGTCTGGTTTCCTAAGCTCGAGGCTGAGATTAATGAACTTGTTTGCCTGTCTTAGCCCTCGAGTTTGGCCCAGTACTCTGCATGATGATCATCTTCCCATTTTTTTATTTTGATGTTTACGTTACTCCGTGTAACTCGGAAAGAAGGTTCAGGACCGACTAGTGGGCGACTAGCGCCTCTTCTTGCTAAGCAGTCCACCTGTTCGTTGCCCTCGAAGCCTTCGTGTCTTGGTATCCAGGCCACTGCGACGGTGTTTTTCGATATGAGATCTTCGAGTAGGTTTAGACAGTCCCATACAAGTTTGGTTCCTACCGTGTAAGATTTCAGAGCCATAAGTGCTGCCTGGCTATCCGAGAGGATGTAGATACGAGTATCGTCGACCCTTCTTTGCAGACATTCTCGTACACAGAGCTCGATTGCATGGACTTCCGCCTGAAATATTGTTCGTGATTTCCCAAGCGCTGTTGTACCTGGGTCCATAAACCCCTGCGCCAGTACTACCATTTTCTAATTTGGAACCATCTGTGTACCAAGTTTGAGAGTTTTGTAAGACTACAAGCCCTTCATTCCTCCATGTGTGGCGGTCACCTATAACCACATTGAATTTTCTGAAGAACCGATATTTCTTGAGCATGGTATCTAGGATTTTGAGAAATCCCCTGACTTACGCTGCTGGTTAGTAATTTCAACTGGATGGGTAGTTAGACAGTTAACATGTTGAAACATACAAAAGAAAAAATAAACCAATTTGAGTGACCCAGTATTTGTTATGAGCGTCTCACAGTGTATCCAATCCTTTGTGTTAAAAGAAGACGTCTACTTCAAAATGCTCAGAGCTTAGTACACGCCCACTCGTAAATTGCCAGCAAGGTTCTATACAGCTTGTATGAATATGTATTCTACGAGTATTCAGTATTTGCTGTTGCTAAAATTTGTCACGCCTCTATCTAAAGTTACAACCAAAATTGGCATGCGGGGGGCTCCGCAGTTTCTTACCATGGACCATCGTATTTTCTCAGTCAAACTATGCGGTAGTTACGCCACTGCCAATTCTATACAACAAACAATTCTGAGCATCCTATAACTTATACATTATAGATATTACCTGGAACATTTTTTCAATACTTACTTACTTACTTAGATGGCGCTACAGTCCGGTGTGGACCTGGGCCTCAACCAACAAACCTCTCCAGCCAGTGCGGTTACGAGCCAGCTGCCTCCAGTTGCACACGCCAAGTTGGTTGAGGTCCCCCTCCACTTGTTTGCGCCACCTACCGCGAGGTCGTCCTCTACTGCGTCGTTCATCCGGGGTGGATTCGAAGACTTTTTTAGCAGGAACGTTGGGCTCCATCCGCTCTAAATGACCCAGCGATCTTAGTCGGTGTATGTGAACTCTTCTGGCTAAGTCGATATCCTTGTATAGGCCGTATAGTTCGGCATTGTATCTTCTCCTCCACTCACCGTCTATGCAGACGGGATCAAAGATCGCTCGAAGAACTTTTCTCTCGAAATAACCAAGGGCATCCTCATCCGGTTTTGTCAAAGTCCATGCCTCTGCGACATACAGCAGGACTGGAATGATTAGTGTCTTATAAAAAATCACCTTAGTATTTCGAGATAGGGCTTTGTTCCTCAGTTGCCGTTTTAGCCCAGAGAAACAACGATTGGCAAGAGTAATTCTCCGTGTGATCTCCTGACTGATTTCATTTGCGGAGTTCACCATAAAGCCTATGTAGACAAATTTCTTTACTACTTCAAAATTATATCTGTCTATTGCGGCGCTCTGTCCAAGACGCCGATGTTGGGTGTCCTTTTTGTAGACAGCATATATTTTGTTTTGCTTTCATTGACCGCTAGACCCATCTTTGCTGCCTCGATCTCAATACTCGTAAATGGCCCATTGACTGCCCGCTGAGTTCTTCCGATCATGTCAATGTCATCGATAAAAGCGAGTAGTTGTAGAGACTTGTAAAAGATTGTACCTCCGGTGTTGGCTTGTGAGTTTCGTACAATTCTTTCATTGTCATTCTGCAAAAACGGACGAGCTTGGCAGGGATGCCAAGACTAGACATGGCCCTGTATAACTCGTCTTAATACACGCTACTATAGGCAACTTTGAAATCGATGAAGAGGTGGTGCGTATCGATTTTAAATTCATGGGTTTTTTTCCAAGATCTGCCGTAGTGTGAATATTTGCTCAATAATGGACCTTCCAGGCCTGAAACCGTACGGGTAAGGACCTATCCGGTTGTTGACGATCGGTTTTAGGCGTTCACATAATATGGCAGACAGGATCTTATATGCGATGTTGAGGAGACCTATACCTTTGTAATTGGCGCAGTCCAGAGGGTCTCCTTTCTTCAGGATCGGGCAAATGATGCTGACCAGATTTTACAGATGAGCTGGTACATGCTCCTTACCAACTCATCTCCTCCTGCCTTGAAAAGTTCAGCGGCAAGGCCGTCGGCTCCAGCAGCTTTGATGGATTTGAGTTTAGATATCGCTATCCTCACTTCATTCTGATCGGGTTGACGGGAATCTTGACTGTCAACGTCACTGTTGAATTGGTCATTCTGCCTGACAGCGGAATATTGGTCATCATCGCCGTGTAACGCTGTGCAGAAGTGTTCCTTCCATATCCTCAGCACCGACTGCGATTCTACTACTATATTACCATTTTCGTACTTGCAGGCTTCTGTCCTGGCTTTGAAGCCCTGGCATGTTCTTTTTACCTTTTCGTAAAATTTTCGAACATTATTCCTGCAATAAAGTCTCTCAATCTCCTCGATCGACCGCTTCTCATGCTCCTTTTTCTTCTTTCTGAGAAGTCGATGTTCCTCTTTTCTCCTGCGCGCGTAGAGCTGCCTCTTGTTTAGCTGCATGTGCTTGCCGGCCCGACGTCAAATTTCCTCACAGTATTTCGTTGATTTCGCTCCGTTCTGGATATCCGCATCCGTACCTTGGCTACAACTAGGTAGTGATTCGAGTCCTCGTTGGCTCCTCGGAAAGTTCGGACACCCAGAATACTGGAAGAGTGCCTTGTGTCTATCGCAATGTGATCGATTTGGTTGACAGTTTTTCGATCAAAGGAGAGCCATGTTCCTTTGTGAATGTCGAGACGTGGGAACCGCGTACTAGCTACGACAAAGTTTCGCCCGCCGCAAAGTCGATTAGCCTGAGTCCGTTGCCGGATGTGATGTCATGCAGGCTGTGCTTTCCGACAACGCTACTAAAGACGTCCTCTCTTCCTAGCTTTGCGTTAAAATCACCCACGACAATTTTAACGTCGTGGCTAGGGCATTGCTCATACGTCTTGTCCAAGAGCTGGTAGAAGTCATCCTTTGTCGCATCGTCCTTCTCCTCGTGAGGGGCGTGAACGCATATAAGGCTAATGTTAGCCTTGATACGGATAGTCATAAGGCGCTCGTTCACATGCCGGAAACTCAAGACTTCTTGCCTAAGTCTGCTTCCAATGACAAATCCACACCCGAATAGACGCTGTCCTTGTTGTCTGCAGCAATCGCCGTAGTAGATGTCGCAGTTTTTCATACTCCTTTTGCCCGGCCCATCCCATCGCACTTCCTGGATGGCGGTAATATCTGCTTTATAGCAGTCTAGGGCCTCTGCTAGATGTTCGGCTGCACGTGGTCTGTAAAGGGACAGAAAATTCCACGTACAGATCCGAAGGTCGTTGTCCTTATTTCGTTCGCTGGGGTCGTCATTAGTTGAGTCATCCTTATCCGATGCTTTTGGTTGTTTCGGAACCATTGATTTTTTTACGTGGTAGGGAAGTTACCCCGACGGCACAACCCCCAACCTGGAGGGCCAGTTCCTTAATTATTCCCCTAGGACGATAGGCCGGGTATACCGGTGTCAGTAGTCCACTACGGGAGTAAGAGCGCTGCCGTTGGCCCATTAAGGGCTCCTCCGCCACCATCTCTATCCCTATGTCCTGACCAACATTGGAAATTCCTTACCGACCTGTGATCCGAATACGTCGAAGCAACTCGCGCTAGGTATTCACTAAGTTCAGCCTAACTGGAACTATAGACGCCACATTTGACTCTGTCTAGGGAATTCGTCCGCTGCCGCCTGGAACAGGAAGAAGTGCTCTAGTGAGAAAACACTCTTCCCCCCTCTCTCATCTGCTGCCGCCAAGAATCCGCCAAACGGGGTTGGTTACCCATTTCTTGGATTAACATACTAGGCACCCAGCTGTCACCGCGTGGAGGTTGAGAGTAGGAGTTGGTAGGCCTTAGCTGAGTGAAAACGCTTGTGATCGCATGCACTACCGTTTGACCAGCATCGGCTATCGGAAAAAAATGCTATGAATCAGAAGCAAAGACAAAAAAATAACAAAAAGATCCCCAGTTATCTGGACGCCACCCCCGGAGTTTCTCTGAAGCATAAGCAACTAAACTTCAAAACCACTACACCAAATCTTTTTCTCTCTCTCTCTCTATCTATCCTTTCCAACGCCCGCACTGTGTGTTAACATGTTAAGGGTTCATAACCCCTTGAGTGCGCGCAAATTATAAAAAAAAGCCCGCGCAAAAGACCACAGTTGTAAGCAGAGTTAGCTGCTAAAGGTACTGACTTTGAGTCACAAAAAAACGGATGCCATTAGCTGACCCGCCGATAATTTAATTTTTTCTTTTTATTTCTGTTTGATCTCAGGGGTATAATTTTAAGTCCAAGTCTTATGTGTCGTGGATCAGTTTGAAAGAGCTTCAGACACTCACGAGACATCGGCAGTCGATTACGTTTTTATTCAACTGAAAGCAGTTTCGGAAGCCATTTTCTAAAAAGCTTGGAGAGCACAACTTCATTTTGAATGATATTTTGGATCCATTCATACGAGATGCCGACGATTTCATCTAGTCCCCTCATCAGGTCAAAAATTTGTTCGATGTTTTCCTTTATAACTGAAATCGTCAACGCTTTCTCGTCGACATTTGAATTCGGTTGTCCACTTTCCAAATGTTGTTTTCAATGGATGTGCTTCAGAGAAAATATTTTTTTTAATACATATGTAGGTACTCTAAGAGGGCACCGTGGCGTAAGTGGTTAGTGTGTCGGATCACCACGCATGAGGTTCCAAGTTCGAATCACAGAAAACACCAAAAAGTTTTTTCACGGTCCCACCTCTCGCGAGCGTCTGACAAACATCCGAGAGTATTGTTGTCACGAAAAAGCTTCTCAAATCGCCGTTCGGAGTCGGCATTAAACTGTAGGTCCCTTCCATTCGTGTGAAAAATATAACGCACACAACATGAGTGGTTGCGAGAAGCTAGGCCCTGGCACTTTAAAGAGCTGTTGCGCCAAATATTTGTATTTGTACTCTAAAATAGCACGTTGTTCGATTTTTTCACTTCTTAAAAATTTCGTTACTTTGCCTTACTTAAGCAGGTGTATGAATCGAACTAAATGCAACAGAGGACTAAAACGCTATAGAGTACTACCGCGGTAGTACTAATTTAGAATTTGTGTTGTCAACAGGTGGACAGGAATGTTCTACATCATCGACCAGATTGAGTGACTAAATCTTCCTGATGGTGATATATGGTATGCATTCTCGAGACGGTCCATTCTACTAGCACGCAGGAAACTTTCTTTAGCGCAGTCCCTAAAGATACCCCAAAAATAACTTAAAAATAACTCCACTAACAATAGAACACCTACTGTCTCTCCTTAGACCTTAGCAAGAGCCCAAGATAAATATGTAAGATAATACTGGTAACATTTTTTTTGGTCCACCCTACACGTATTGCGATTCAAGGCAAATCAGCATCTGTAGTCCAGCCCTAGTTCAGAACGTCACCCATTTGAATATACTCCTATATATGCCTGACACACTCGAGGTTCTTATTTGTTACATACCATCGCTAAATTTCAAGCAACGAGCTGTAACAGTTCTGAGATCGCCCTGTAAGCAGGTAGCCCATAAAGAATCTCAACCAAGCTCTTATGTTTTTTAATTCGATTTGTTTTATTTATGCATTTCAACATGTCCAGCTACCCGTATCAAACAATTTACCAACCAGCACCGTAAGGGCGTTCATAGACATAGCCAGATGGTGAAGCAATAGTCCAGGGACCAGCAGCAGCATAAGTGTGCACGAATGGAGTATGAACTGATTTACTGATTGGAGGAGCAGCATAGATCTTCACAATTGGAGCGGCAGCATAAGTCTTCACAATTGGATCGACAATTGGTTCAACATGGTGATGGGACACACCAGTTGGTACACTCTTGACAATTTCACCAACCTTGGCATACGTCTTCACAACTGGAGCGACAATTGGTTCAACAGTTGGTACACTCTTGACAATTTCACCAACATTGGCATACGTCTTCACAACTGGAGCGACAATTGGTTCAACATGATGAGCCGTGCTGTGGACAACAATAGAGCCGTGATGGGACACACCGGTTGGTACACTCTTGACAATTTCGCCAACCTTTGCATACGTCTTCACAATTGGAGTGACAAGAGGTTCAACAGTTGGTACACTCTTGACAATTTCACCAACATTGGCATACGTCTTCACGACTGGAGCAACAATTGGTTCAACATGATGAGCTGTGTTGTGGACAACAATAGAGCCGTGATGGGACACGCCAGTTGGTACACTCTTGACAATTTCGCCAACCTTTGCATACGTCTTCACGATTGGAGTGGCAAGAGGTTCAACAGTTGGTACACTCTTGACGATTTCACCAACATTGGCATACGTCTTCACAACTGGAGCGACAATGGGTTCAACATGATGAGCTGTGTTGTGGACAACAGCAGAGCCGTGATGGGACACACCTGTTGGTACACTCTTAACTATTTCACCAACCTTGTCAAAGGAGTGTTCTTGCACAATTGGTGTTGAGTACACCACTGGGGATGATTCGTAGCCTCCTGGACGGGCAGCAGCTACAGCGAGGAGAGCAGACAATACCACCTAAGAGAGTAAATGATAATTAATATCCTTTCTCAGTCATGAGTCTTTCCAAAACTTACCAACTTGAACATTTTAATATATTTTTTGTATTTAGGAGGTCTGTATTGACTGACTAAATAAAATCGATTGATGGTTTGATGGTGGATCCCTCAGCTTTATATAGTTTACTTCTTTGGTCGCACTTTAACTCATCACAAACTACAATGATAGGTGTTATTCTGGTCAAAAGTGCCTTCAGGCAATTGCAGGTGCAGAAAATACCAAAAGCTGAAAGCTCGATAAACATGGTAACTGCTAGAAACCGGCCCGTAAATTGCGAGTAGAAAAATATCTGGTTTCCTTAATGGTATAGGCTATGAGAAACTAGTGCCTTGCAGCAAACAAAAGAGTCGGTATTATAAGCTCAAAACCTGAATTTTATTCTGCATTATTCTTACTACTAAGCCCTCCACGCTTCTCATTCAATACGATACTTCAGAACTCCTTTCAGGAACTCATCGCACAGCTTCATCACATTTGTATTAACCAAACTTTTTAACGACGTAGACCATATGAAATCATAGTGACTGAATTTAGCTGCCTCCACTACATAGACACCTAAGGTACCAGGCAACTCCTTATACAGCTTGTGTACAGCTTTTAGAGTTGCAATGTAATCTGTACGACTATAATGTAGAATAATGGGCATCGTGATCCTTGATATATTGTACCCAGTTGGCTCAACACTATTATACTTTTGTCGGTTCCCCTCTAAGCCATAATCATAGGCAACGAAATCTCCTGACTTTAAAATCTGAAGAAAGTGTTCGAGCTCTTGGATTGAGCCACCAGCGAGAGCTGTCCCAAGGACTATTGGATCTAGTGACTGATCAGACAGAAGTGTATTCCTCATTTAATATGATAGGAAGGTATAACCTACCTGATTGTATTGGCCAGGTCCGAGGATGTCAGCCATCAGCTGCAAGCATTCCGCACTATTAGCTGTCTTAACAGAGCAGCTGCGTAAAAGACTTCCTCGAGCGAAGACCTCGAAGGAACTAGATTTGGTCTTATCCTGAGAATACAGCATTAAATTATTTTTCTATAAAGCAAGCAACTACGAGTAAGACGGTGACTTACCCTTATGTATCGTTTCACTATCTTAACCGTGTCCTGTGAAACATTCGTAATATTCCTAAGATAGACGACAGGAGCTAGAGCTTGCATAAGTAAGATACGTTCGTTGTACTCCGGACGCAATGCGCAAAGTACTAACAGTGCAGTGGCACCCTGTGAGTGACCGATGTAGATGATTTGATGGAAGGCTGTGACATTGCGAATGTTGTCAATCGTAGCCGAGATATCATACAAACCGATTTCATGGAAACTGAACTTCCAGTATAGAGGATCTTTGGTGGTAATTGCAGTGTGATTACGACTTTGAACAGTGCCACGGGTATTGATGAGCCAAACGTCAAAATCACTCGATGCCAACTGAAAAGCTTGCAAAAAGGTTCAAGTTCACTACCAGAGATTCTATTCAACCCTTACCTAAGCTATTTTCAGCACCCAGCATGACGAAACTTAACGACGATGTCAGCAAGCCATGAACCAATAAAACTGGTTGATGTCCTGGCTTGGGAATTCTATATAAAACTAGAACATATCCATCATCTGTAGTCACCTCGTAAGTTTCACAAGGAAAATTGGCCCTTTTAATCCATTCTTCCTAAAAAAAAAATAAACGCGTCAATTGAGATCACTATGCAGGAAACTGAGCTTCCTTTACCGTTGTCAACTTGGCCCTGCTTTCAACATCCTTGTCATAGTGATTGATTTTCCTTCGAAAAATATTCCATGGCCAGAAGATATTATTCCTGCCACAGGTTAAGTTCAAAATATTTCCGAACAATAAGCAAATGGGGATGACAAGTTCCGAATTTATTTTGAAAATCATTTTAAACTCACGGTTGTGATATGAACAAATGAGCCTTCAACCAATAACTTGCTTTATCAGATTTCCCAATGAAAGTGGTTACGGTTGATGGTTGTATAATTACTCCAAATTATAAGTTTAATGGATAATTTAATGGAAATAAAAAGATTAAACAAACTAGATCAGTTCGAGTCATGTCACGCAATAGCAATTTGTAAACGAGTATTCTGAATTGTCGTAATAACATAGTTTGTGCTTATACGCTGCTAGCCATCCATACGAGAGCCAAGCACTGCCGAAGTCAACCTTGGCATACTTATTTCAGGAATTAGAAGCTGGGTTCATATTCATCTCTCTACCATGATTCATTTTTATCAGAGCTACTCCTTGGATCGCTGCACAGTTCTTATCTGACGTAGATTTCCTCTATTAATACCACCATTGGTCCGTACCAGAGATTTTGCAGCCAATTCTAGCGTAAGACAGACAACAGCAGCGTCAAAACCATAGCCTATGTGGACGACATTGTGCTGCTGGCAACAGGAAAATTTCTCCCGACCCTGAGCGAGCAAATGGAAGGGGCGCTGAAAACAATTGACTCCTCGACGGAGAAATGTAGACTAGCAGTTAATCCCCTGAAAACGGAGTTAGTACTATTCACTAATAAAAGGATAATTCCACAATTCGTAACATCTTCTGCAAGGGGTATTCCCCTAAGTATCTCCAGTAGTGCGAGATACCTCGGCCTGGTGTTCGAAAGGAAACTGAACTGGAGACTAAACAGTAATGAAAGAATCAAAAAAGCCAAGGTAGCTTTTTACTCGTGCAAAATAATATTCGGGAAAACTTGTGGGGCGAACCACAAAATCATCCTATGGATGTATACAGCTATAGTAAGGCCAATACTAACTTATGGCAGCCTTGTATGGTGGCAAGCAGCCAGCAAAATAAAAAACCTAACTGCTATCACAAAAGTACAAAGACTAGAGTGCATCGCCACATCCAGTGCGATGAGAACAACACCTACAGCAGGACACAAGACCATTCTCAATCAGCTTCCGCTAGACACTTTTATACCACCACCACCGTGGGCGCCGTGGCGTAAGTGGTTAGTGTGTCGGATTACTACGCATAAGGTTCCAAGTTCGAATCAAAGAAAACACCAAAAAGTTTTTCACGGTCCCACCTCTCGCGAGCGTCTGACAAACATCCGAGAGTATTGTTGTCACGAAAAAGCTTCTTAAATCGCCGTTCGGAATCGGCATTAAACTGTAGGTCCCTTCCATTCGTGTGAAAAATATAACGCGCACAACATGAGTGGTTGCGAGCTTTAAAGAGCTGTTGCGCCAAATATTTGTTTTGTTTGTTTTGTTTGGCGGCTCTTAGTGCCATAAGATTGAGCCAAACAGATAGAACGATTCTGCAGAGATAACTAGGCAATGTATATAGTACAGCTACATAACGCCTTACATAGAGTTCACGAGACCATTTTTGAGCACCTATCCGAGCAAAGAATATTGGAAAAATGATAGAACGCCTAATGAGCGATCCATAGCTGTGTACACCGATGGATCCAAAACGGAAATAGGTGTAGGTGCAGGCATCTTCTTTGAAACGCTTTGTATAACCATGTCAGCTCGGCTTCCGAACTACATATAGTAGCGTTTCCAGGCAGTGGTCCTAGCAGTGAGAAAATTTAACGTCGAAAAGCTACAATCGCAAGAGACCACCAGACACTTCGCTGAACGCGTATCCCGAAATCTCTCAATCACAGCCATGCAATCATGCCGCCAGCAGCAACAGCCGAAGACCAGTGGCAACGCTGCCAAAATGCCATCTGAAACGCCGCGACTGATGTGCTGGGTCTCGCTCGCCCAAAACCGCGAAATCCCAGGTTTTACAAAAAATGCCAGCGAGTGCATGCAGCAAAACAAGAGGCATACAAAGCGGCGCTGCAAAGGAAGACGAGAGCTCCTCTTGAGCTCTACGAGCAAAAGAGACGGGAAGAACATCGGCTTCTCCAAAAGAAGAAGAAAGAGCATGAGAAGCGCGCGTTTGAGAATATCGAGAGTTTATACTCCAGGAACAATGTACGGAAGTTTTACCAAAAGGTAAAAAGAACGTGTCAGAGAAGCAATAGCCGTACTGAAACCTGTAGATATGAAAATGTAAACCTCGTAATAGAATCACAGTCGGTGCTTAGAATAGGGAAAAACTACTTCCGCAGACTGTATAACGGCGACGAAGACCAACATCCCGCTGTCAGGCAGAATGAACCATTCAACATGGATGATGATAGTCAAAATTTCCGTCCACCTGATCAAAACGAAGTGAGGATAGCAATATCCAAGCTAAAATCCAACAAGGCTGCTGGACCTGACGGCTTACCGGCCGAACTTTTCAAGGCAGCTGGAGATGAGTTGGTAGAGTGCATACACCAACTCATCTCTAAGATTTGGTCAGACGAGTGTGTGCCTGATGAATGGAACCTCAGCATCGTTTGCCCGAACCACAAGAAAGGGGACCCCCTCAACTGCGGCAATTATAGGGGCATCAGTCTCCTCAACATCGCATACAAGATCTTTTCTGCGATATTTTGTGAACGCCTGAAACCTTTTATGAACAGCCTGATTGGACCCTATCAGTGCGGTTTCAGGCCAGGAAAGTCCACCATCGATCAAATCTTCAGACTTCGGCAGATCCTGGAGAAAACCCAAGAATTCCAAATCGATACTCACCACCTCTTTATCGATTTCAAGGCCGCCTATGACAGCAACTATAGAGAAGAGCTTTAAAGAGCCATGTCTAGTTTTGACATCCCTGCCAAACTTGTCCGTCTGTGCAGGCTGTCGATGGAGAACGCTCACTGCTCCATCAAGGTCGGTAATGACCTCACTGAGACCTTTGATGTCAAAAAAGGTTTTAGACAAGGTGACGCGCTGTCATGTGACTTCTTCAATATTGTACTTGAACGGATTGTGCGGAACTCACAAGCCAACACCGGAGGCACAATCTATTACAAGTCTGTACAACTGCTTGCGTACGTCGACGATATAGACATTATCGGAAGAACTCAGTGGGGTGTCACCGGTACGTTTGCAAGCATTGAGGCGGAAGCGGCCAAAATGGGTTTAGCGATGAAAGAGGGCAAAACCAAGTATGTGCTGTCAACAAGAAGTAAGGGACTTTGTCTACCTTGGCTCTGCTATAAACTCTGAGAACGACATCAGCGCAGAAATGAAGCGAAGAATAACTTTTTCCAATCGCTGTTTTTTTTGGGCTTATAAGGCAATTCAACAGTAAAGCCCTATCTCGAACAACTAAGGAGACTCTGTATAAGACCCTGATTATCCCAGTTCTGCTTTGTACTGGCTACTCGGGAAAAATTCGAAGTTGAGCCTACATAACAAACTGCCAGTGTGGACGTATAGTATACAACTATGGGGTTGTACCGAGAAAAGCAATACAAAAATCGTACAAACTTTTGAAAATAAAGTTCTTAGAACGATCGTTAACGCACCGTTGTATGTACTTAACGGAGATGTTCATCGGGATCTGGGAATTCCCAGCGTCTTCGAAGAGATAACAAAATTTGCGCGTAAACACAAAGATCGTGTGAACGGTCATTGTAACCGTACTGTCATTCAATTACTTGACGTGAACAATTCAATTCGTCGTCTTCAAAGGACAAAACCTTTTGCCCTCGCGTCATAGCATATGCCGGTCGTGAAAAAGGCAGGGACTTTCATTGGAATTTAACCTGTCTAAAGTGCTACATTTATTTTTAATCACATACGATCATCTTATTCTAGAATCACGATTCTCGTAAGCGAAAATAAAACTACTGGATAAGCGTCGGCTTAGTTGTAGTACTAATTTTGAGGAGAGCTGTTTTTTTAGTGAGTAAAAATCTCACACTACCATAAGCACGCGCGGTCGGGCCTTATGGTGTCTTTGGAAGATTTTTCACCTGCTCCCGGGAAAAAAAAAATCAGTCCTGCTTTAAGGCGCTGAAACATGGACTTTATTAAAAGGGGATGAAGATATCCTTGGTCGTTTTGAGAGAAAAATTCTTCGTAAGATTCGGTCCCGTTTGCGTTGACGGGTTTTGGAGGAGAAGATTCAATCACGAACTATACGAGCTGTACAGCGACATCGACCTAGTCAAAAAAACGGCGTATTGGACGTCTGAGATGGCTAGAACATGTAGAGCGAGTGGACACCAACGATCCGGCCCGCAGAGTCTTCGAATCTAACCCCGAGGGACGACGCAGTATAGGGAATCATTGCCGTAGGTGACCCGCACGAGTTCAAGGGGACCAACTTGGACTGCGCAACTGGAGGCAATTAGCTATAGACCGAGCTAAATGGAGAGGCTTGTTGGTTGAGGCCCAGGTTCACCCCGAACTGTAGCGCCACCTAAGTAAGTAAGTAAGTAAGTCCTAGCAGTGACAATATCAGCCCGTGAGACGCGATGAGTGCAATACCATGGGAGAATATCACATTTTTCATCGACAGCCAGTCAGCAATGAAAGCAATATCTGCTATAAAAATAAAATCGAAGCTTGTGATAGGATTATAGAGAAGAGCTCAAGGAACGAAGCACGAGTTAAAGATCTGCTGGGTCCCTGGTCATGAAAGCATACCAGGAAATGAGAAATCCGACGAACTGGCTAGTAGAGGCTCAGCACTAAACTTGAACCAATCCGACACCTCAATGTACATCCCGCCTTGCGCACTCAAACTCGAAGCAGGAGACAAAACCCCTAACGCAAACAACAGGTGGGCCTCTTTAGATACTTGTGTCACCACGAGGAAGCTATGGCCTGCATTCGACAGAGCAAGAACCAATAGACTCATACAGAGGTATAAAAAATCCTTCTCTACTCTAAAAGATTCATTACAGGGCATAACACCATACGGTGCCACATGAAAAAGCTGCGTGTGGCGAACGAAGAGTGGTTAGTGTGCCGGATCACTACGCATGGGGTTCCAAGTTCGAATCCCAGAAAATGCCAAACAGGTCCCACCTCTCGCGAGCGTTTGACAAACATCCAAGAGTATTGTTGTCACGATAAAGCTTCTCAATTCGCCGTTCGGATTCGGCATCAAACTGTAGGTCCTTTCCATTCGTGTGAAAAATATAACGCACACAACCTTAGTGGTTGTGGGAAGCTAGGCCCTGGCACTTTAAAGAGCTGTTGCGGCAAATATTTGTATATGTTTTCTTTTTGGCAAACGAAGACTGTGGTACCGAGGAGGTTCAGGAAGAGACCACCCACTTTCTTTGCTACTGCCCAGGTCTCTATCATTTGAGAAATAAGTTCCTTGGATAACACTTCTTTAAAGATTTAGAAGAGTTGTCCAACAGACCGATAAACGACATCACAAACTTCATCAAATCCTCTAGATGGTTTATATCTCAAGGGGGTCATCCATTCGAGCAAGAAACAAAAGTGGGAGGACCTTCGCCGACAGATCAATAGCGACCCCTGAGGACTCGGCTATAGGGTGGTCATGAAAAAATTAGGAGCGCAGGCGTCCGCCACGATGACAGCGGTGCTAATGAAGAACATAGTGGACACACTCTTCCCGGCTCACCCTGTTAGGCCAATGGAGATCTCTCTTGCCCAACAACAAGACATCCCATTGTTCAGCGAAGAAGAGCTGATTCTAGCTGCTAAATCTCTTCAGAACAATAAGGCCCCGGCCCCGACAGCATACCAGCGGAAGTATTGAAAACGGTTGCCCAAACTTGCCCACAGATACTGCTATGTATGTATAACGGCTGTCTAAACGAAGGGATCTTTTTCAAGAAGTGGAAGGTACAACGCTTGGTGCTCATAAGCAAGGGAAAATGAGACCCGGATTCCCCATCAGCATACAGACCTTTGTGCATGCTGGACACGGCAGAAAAACTCCTCGAGAAGATGCTAGAGCCTCGAATCACAAAAGCAATCCAAAGAGCAGGTGGCCTATCCGATAGACAACACCGATTCAGAAAAGGCCACTCCACGATAGGAGCAATTAAGGAAGTAGTCAAAACCACCCACCTCGCCCAAAGAGGAAATCACTACTCAAGGCGAATCGTCGTGCTGGCAGCTCTGGGTGTGAGGAATGCCCTTAATTCGGCCAGATGGGGAGATATGGTATGTTAGATGCGCTCGAGAACACCTTAAGGATACCGCAATATCTTTTGCAAATTGTGAAGGACTATCTCAAAGACAGGGAACTTCTGTACGACACAGTGGAGAGTACTCACAGAAAGGAAATCACTGCTGGAGCAGCACAGGGCTCAATCCTTGGACCTGATCTGTGGAATATCTCATACGATGGAATCCTTCGCATGGAGATGCCCGACGATACCTTCTTAGTCGGATACGCAGATGACATCGGTGCGGTGATTACCGCAAGGAACATCGAAGAGGCTCAGCTGAAACTGAACCAGTAATGAGACTAGTACTCGCCTGGATGGAAGCCCATGGTCTCGCCGCGGAAAAAACAGAGATAGTTCTTCTGACTAGGAAACGGATCCCGACCATTGCCGAGTTCCGTGTAGGTCCAGAAGTGATAATCAGCAAATCAGCAGTAAGGTATCTAGGAATCGCCCTGGACTCTAAACTCTCTTTCTAGCAACAGATTAAGTCCGCATCTGAGCAAGCTGCGAAGGTCACGTCATCACTGAGTAAGCTTATGGCAAATATCAGAGGCCCAACAATGAGTAGGCGACGAATCCTCATGTCCATCATCCACGCCATTCTTCTGTATGGGTGTGAGATCTGGGCAGACGCACTTAGACAGCAGAAGTACAGAAAGCAAATTGCCGCAGTACAAAGGCGAGGAGCTCTCCGAGTTGCAAGCACAGTGTCGGAACCAGCCGTCCTCGTAGTTGTGGGTATGACCCCCATCGACCTCCTGGCATCCTGGATGGACAGAGAGGAAGTACACCCACAACAAGGGGACGGAAGTAGGAGCTGAACTGGCAGTCGCGGAAGCGAAGGAGCTTACCAAGCAGGCTTGGCTGAGAAGGTGGAGCGCTGAAACGAGGGGGAGGTGGACAGCGAGGCTGATTACAGACGTCACGACTTGGACAGGAACACGGCGAAGTGAACTACTTTGTCACTCAATTCCTAACCGGACATGGGCATTTCAACATATACCTCCACAAAATCGGTAAAGTAGAGGGCAGCCTGCCAATATGGAGACTCAGCGGAAGACGACGCTTTCCACACCTTTTTCGCCTGTAGCAGATAGACAGAGCAGAGCAGTAGACTGGAGTCGAAAATAGGCGATTTTTCTCCGGAAAATGCTATAAGCAAGATGGCCTCGAGTAGCGACACGTGGAATAGAATATCTTCCTTCATCGAGACGGTAATAAGATCCAAAAAGGGAGAGGAAGACGCCAACATTCCCTCACAAATTACATAAAGTAGATAAAAGCCTTACCGGCAAGAATGTATAAACCCGCACCAGGAGCCGAATATCAAAAAGCCGGTCCCTAGAGGGGAAAGAAAACGACAACACTCTGAAGTAATGCGATAAGCGGTTCCGGAGTGGATGGTGTCAAGTAGAAAGAAGGGGTTAAGGGTGGTTTTTTAGTGAGTAGTGAGTCTCACACTACTAGAAACAGAGCGGTACGGTTTCCCGTGCGCATTAGCGTTTTTCCACTACCCCCTAGGAAAAAAAAAAAAAAACGATGGTTTATATCTCGGGCACAGTAAGTGCTAAATGCTTTCTTTAGGATATACAAAAAAGACAATTAATTTTCTGCTTTTCACGAGAAAGGGATTCTCTTATCTATCTGCTTTTCCCCCATGGGTATCTCAATGGGTCTATATTGACCTAAATGCGGTGCAGATATTTTCTATCCCCTACACCAGCCCACATACCTAACCTAACATTATATTTTCCTGTGAGCAACTTTCTCAAGAACGGGCCAATAGCAAAGACCGTAATTAGTGTTTCAAAACAAATGACTTGATTTTTGACCCACCTTGCTCAAGCTTGCGTTCCGTCATTACTCTAAAGATCATAGTTACACCACTAAGTGTTGATTAAAATAACCAAGTTTTTCAATTTGCAATTACTTTAATACAATAAACAATTTGCACGACTAACAATCAAAAGATTTAACGATTAACATTCAACTGTCCACCTACCCGTCCAATAGAATTTACCAACTAGCAGCATGAGGCAAAGTCGCTGAAAAGTGAGCGATTGGTGCAGCAACAGTCCAGGGATCAGCAGCAGCATAGGTGTGAACCAATGGAGTGTGTACAGCTTTAACAATTGGAGTAGCGGCATAAGTCTTCACAACTGGAGCAATAATTGGTTCAACATGATCCTTGTGGTGGACAGTAGAAGAACTTTGCCAGGACACAGCAGTTGGTACACTCTTGACGATTTCACCAACCTTGGCGAATGAGTGTTCTTGTACAGTTGTTGGAGCTGAATGGAAATCGACTGAGGTACCGATTTCAATGCTGGAGCGAACAGGTGCATTCCAGGGATCAGCAGCATAAGTGTGGACTAATGGAGTGTGTACAGCTTTAACAATTGGAGTAGGGGCGTAAGTCTTTACTACTGGAGCAATAATTGGTTCAACGTGATCCTTGTGGTGGACAGTAGAAGAGCTTTGCCAGGACACAGCAGTTGGTACACTCTTGACAATTTCACCAACTTTGGCAAAGGAGTGTTCTTCCACAATTGGTGTTGAGTACACCACTGGGGATGATTCATAGTTACCTGGACGGGCAGCAGCTACAGCGAGGAGAGCAGACAATACCACCTTAGGAAATAAATAAAAATAAGTATCCTTTCAGTGCCGTAATTATGTTCGAACTTACCAACTTGAACATTTTAATTTGGTTTTTGTCTTTAGGAGGTCTGTATTGACTGAATGAAGGGATTGTTAATGATGACTTCACTCTGGCTCAGAGGGCTTTATATATCAAACTTCTACTGTGCATACCTATCCAATAAAAGTTGACATTGCAAGCACAAGAAAAAATAAACAGAAACCCTACTAAGCCCTCAATGCAGACTGCGTGATGGTGAACATGTACTTTGGGGTGCATTGCGTCACTAATTCGAAATTAATCGGTCAACATATTTAGCGGCATGTTCTTATTCAGGTTTGCTGTCAGAAACCTTTCCTCAAATTTAAATTTAAAATTACTCGCACCACTCACTCAGATATTTTGATGTTCTAACTGCTTACAGGCAAGTAAGTTGGACAAAAATATCTCAAACAACTTTCATTGTCACGTGGACTGGTTTGGCGATGAGTTTTTATTTATTTTTGCTTCCATTCGTGCAACTGCATTAGATCGCTTGCTGGTAATTTGTACCAGAAGAACTACTGAACCACTTACAGTGGGTATACGTACACCCTACAAGTTTAATATAATATATAAAGCCCTGGAAGTTAAAGTCAGACATCAATTAACCTTTCTTCAGTCAGTCAATACAGACCTCCTTAACACAAAAATCAAATCAAAATGTTCAAGTTGGTAGGTCCCTGAACAGACTTGTGACATAGAGAGAATACTAATTCTTATTTTGTTCCCTAAGGTGGTATTCTCTGCTCTCCTCGCTGTAGCTGCTGCCCGTCCAGGTAACTATGAATCATCGCCAGTGGTGTACTCAACACCAATTGTGCAAGAACACTCCTTCGCCAAGGTTGGTGCCATCGTTAAGAGTGTACCAACTGCTGTGTCCTGGCAAAGCTCTTCTACTGTCCACCACAAGGATCATGTTGAGCCAATTATTGCTCCAGTTGTGAAGACTTACGCCCCTACTCCAATTGTTAAAGCTGTACACACTCCATTGGTCCACACTTATGCTGCTGATCCCTGGAATGCACCTGTTCGCTCCAGCATTGAAATCGGTACTCCAGTCGATTTCCACTCAGCTCCACCAACTGTACAAGAACACTCATTCACCAAGGTTGGTGAAATCGTCAAGAGTGTACCAACTGCTGTGTCCTGGCAAAGCTCTTCTACTGTCCACCACAAGGATCATGTTGAACCAATTATTGCGCCAGTTGTGAAGACTTATGCCCCTACTCCAATTGTTAAAGCTGTACACACTCCATTGGTCCACACTTATGCTGCTGATCCCTGGACTGCACCTGTTCACTCCAGCATTGAAATCGGTACTCCAGTTGATTTCCATTCAACTTCACTGACTTTTGCTTCTGGTTGGTAAATTTTACTGGACGGGTAGTAGGACAGTTTATTGTTAATTGTCGAAAGCGAAAATTGTTAAAACTATTTGAATTACAAAAATTAGAAAATTAAATCTTTTTTTATAACTGACAGCAAAGAACGACCGCCAAAGGTATCATGGGTGCGATGCGGACTTGCCCGACGGAAGCTCTGAATTTGCTTCTACATCTTTTCCCGCTTGACCTTCGTATTAAATACATTTCAGCATGTAGCGCGGTCAAACTCAGAGAATCAGGGTGCTGGTCTGCCAGACCTTACGGACACAGTAAGATTCTAGATTCCTTACCAGGAGAACTGGGGAAAACTCTAACTGACTGCACCATATCGAAACTGAATTTTCAACACAACTTGTCGATTTTCCGTCCGCGGTAGACTGGGAAAGAGATGAAGTCATAAAGAATTTCAAAATAGCAATTTATACCGACGGATGCTTCAAAAATGGACTGTGGTGTCAGGGCGGAGTGTTCTCGAAAACGCTGGAAATATCAGTATCCTTCCGCCTTTCCGATTCATCCAGTATCTTCCAGGCAGAAGTTCTGACAATATTTAAAGACACAAGTGTACACCCATTGATAATATCAAAATTTTCGTTGGTAGTCGGACTGCTTTCAGGGCCTTGATTGTAACGACATCATCATCCCAGATGGTGGAATAGTGTAGGGCAGAGCTCTCGTCGCTAGGTTGTCGGAACAAAATCAGGAATAACGGGCCGGTGAGCGTGCGAGAAGGTGTCTGCCTTTGACAGATCCCTTCTAGTATTAGTCCTCGTTCCGGTGGAAACTTTTAAGAGCGAAATCATTTCCCACTTTTTATCAGTGGTAAACAAATGGTGGAACACCCTGCAGATTTGTGTCATTTCTAGATAGACTCAGCCGAACTACAACTGGGCCAAAACACAAGAACTTGAAAGACGCTGCAAGAATTTTAGCGATGATAATAGGTCACTGGCCAGTAGGGATGCATGCGTCTGAACTGGGTATCCCTTTTAATACATACTGCTGCAGTTATTAAAATGAGAAAGAATCTCACCCCCACTTCCTCTGCAGGTGTTCGGAAGCATTAGGCTCCATTTCTTGACGTATTCCCTCAGAGAATCGAGATCTGCTGAGAGTATGGTCTCGATTGAGTGCATGTGCTGGTGTTGTGTAGCTAGAGCTAGATCGTCTGCATACAAAAATTTGTTGTATGTGGTGTTCGGTATATCATGGACATACTCGTATAAGCTGAAGAGGGGCGGAGCCAAGACCGACCCTTATGAAGATCCGTCGTGGAGTTGTCTGAGTTTGCTTGCGATGTCATTGAGGAATGCTTGACAGGAGCAATTGCTAGGCATATTGTTGATCAGGGTTGGTACAGTTTTGCAGCGCACTGCTTTCAAGAGTTTGTATATTATTCCAGTACGCCAGTAAGGTCTACAAACACGGCGCCCGTCTTAAGTCTGTTTTCAAAGTCGTCTTCAATAAAAGTTGTTAAGGCGAGCACCTGGTCAGTGCAGCTACGACCTTTTCGAAATCTAGCTTGTTCCACGGAGATAACTTTGTTGGTAGGTACCTCTATTCTACTGCGACGATCTTTGATTTTTTACATTCTATGGGCAAGTTTTCGGATGAAAGGTGCATAGCCAAACCTTAGCATTTTTTCCGCAATTTTTAATAAACTCGGGATAAGTTCCATCAAGCCCTGCAACCTTTTCATGTTTGCAACTGGCGGTGGCTGCTTCAAGCTCTGTTATAGTGAAGACTCTAGAGTGTTCTGAAGTTGTAGGGGGCACCTTTCTAAGCTCCTTTAGTGATCTCTTAATAAATAAGGTATGAGCTTTATCCGGCTTGAGTTTGGAAATAATTACGGTTCGATTTGCAATGGGATTTGTGTCAATCTTAGGTTGGTGTGATGGTAGTGAGTTTCCGCAAGAAGTTTCAGACCTTTGGGTGAAGACCAGGCTTTCTGTTGTCTTCTTTCACTTTTCTTTATTTGTAATGGCTAGAGATTGGAAAATCTCCTCTGCGATTTCTGTGTCACCATTCTCTTGATAGTCTTGATAAAAGCGGTCACTATCAGCACTCAAGCCAAGAATGTATTATTTCCGGAATCCACGTTGGATGTGTGTCTTTGCAGTAGCTAATAAGCTCACAATGAAATGGTACACAGACGGATCGAAAACATCTACTGGCACTGGGGCAGGAGTGTACGGGTCAAGGACCAGATACTCAGAATCACTGGGAATATTCCCCAGTATATTCCAAGCAGAAGTTCACGCGATCGAAAGATGTGCGCAATTCAACCTAGACAGGAAATATAGCGGGCAGGACATCGCAATACTGTCAGATGGCCAAGCCGCTATTAAAGCACTCACCTCTCACGAGATCAGATCCAAACTGGTATGGGAATGCCTCACTAGGATCAACAAACTGAGAGAAACAAACAAAGTAACTATCCACTGGGTACCAGGACAAGTAGGAGTTAGGGGAACGAAGCAGCTGATGAACTATCTAGAAACGGATCAGACACGCCGTTCCTTCGACCAGAACCCTTTTGTGTGATAGAACCCCGCAAAATATGGGAAGACTTAAGGAAAGAGGAAGAGCACAAATAGACCAAACATTGGGACGATATCCTCCAATTAAGACAGGCAAAAGGAAGACAGTCTCTGTCCATAACGAGATTGCAATATACACAGATGGTTCTAAGACCAATGAGGGCACGGGGTCAGGTATTTACTCGAGAGATACGAACCTACAGGTGGCCTTGAGACTTCCGGACACATGCAGTGTGTTCCAAGCAGGGGTTCTAGCTGTACTTAAAGCTGCGAAATTACTTGAGATGGGATTAATATCCGATAAGAATATCGCCATCTACATTGACAGTCAGGCTGCGCTAAAGGCGCTAGAGTCTTACGTCACCAAATCTGAGTTAATTAGGAATTGCCGCACAATGCTTAGGGCATTATGTACGCAGAACCGAGTCAGATTATGTTGGGTACCTGGACACTGCGATATCGAAGACAACGAGCAGGCCGACGCGCTGGCTAAAAGAGAAGCGGGGCTCCCACGTAGCGATATAATTGGTAGTATTAAGCCACCAGGGTGCGTGGCCAAGAGAATTATTCGGGATAAAATCATTGACACGGCTAATCTAAGATGGTCAAAGTTAGATGGTCACAGGGTGTCTAAGGCCTTGTCGCCTATGCTAGATCGCAGAAAATCTGGGGAGATAATCAAGTTAGATAGATCGAGGCTAAAAATAGTGATAGGAATACTCTCTGGTCACTGTCTCCTAAGGAGGCATGTCATGAGACTAGGGTTATCCGATACGGATGTTTGTAGGTACTGCGACGACCTACATGTCTCAGAGGATATAACTCATATACTCTGTGAATGTCAAGGAATTGCCAGGACAAGGCTAAAGCACCTTGGAAGATACTTCTTCGATAACCTTGAAGAGGTGAGGTCCCTAAACCATAACAAGGATCTCTGCAGATTCTTTAGGGAGATTAATTGCCTGGGAGAATGGGTTTAGGTCTTCTGCCGTGAAGGTTCCCTAGGGATCGCGATGGGCCCACTTTGGTGCCTAGTGTTTTATGATAACCTCATAACCCTACCTAACCTAACCTAACCTTACCTAAGACAGGCAAAAAAACTTCTGGGGAAATATAACCAGAAAAGAAGCAAAGCCTGCCTAAGAGTTAGTAGGAATCGACTTCGCATGTTGGCGGGCATGTTAACGGCTCACTGCAGACTCAAGGAGCACCTTAGGAAACTGAGAATAGAGGAAGATGGACACTGTAGATTCTGCAGGGACTTCGCAGAAACACCAGCGCAACTTCTTATGGAATGCGAAGCACTGATCCACAAAAGAATAAATCACCTAGGTGCCTACCTCTTATCAGAAATGGATTTACCTTCGCTGGATCCACTCAAGATACCCCGGTTTGCTATAGCAGCTGGACTGGAGGAAGTGCTCTAGACCGAGTATATCATCGGCACTTGCACCTCACTATCTATCTATACATCTACATCTAGCTAATAAGCTGCCAACAAGTACTTACTCCTCCTCTCTCCTTTCGATCTGAGTACCGTCTCAATGAATAAAGATATTTTATTCCATTTGTCGATACTCGAGACCATCTTGTTTACGGCATTTTCTGGAGAAAAGTTGCCTATCTCTGACTCCAGGTTATTTCTTTCTGCTGCGCACCTGTTACAAATAAAAAAGGTGTGATACGTATCGTCTTCCAAAAAGTCTCCGTATTGGCAGGCTGCGCTCCCTATTTTCCTCATCTTGTACAGTTACCAGTTGAAGTAACCATGTCCGGTAAGGAACTGGGTGATATAATAATTCACTTCACCGCTCCCCCGCTCCGTCCATACAGCAACGTCTCTGATCAACCGGTAGGTCCACCTTCCCCTCGCTTCGGCATTCCATCTGTTTTGCCACCTCTGCTTCGAGAGTTGCTTCGCTTCTGTAGCTGCTGTTGCCGCGCCTACTTCCGCCTTCTTGTCATCCACGTAGTTCCTTGCTGCTGCTAGGAGATCAATGGGCGTCACTCCTGCGACTACTAGGGCTGCTGGCTCCGATACTGTTCGGTATGAACTCGTTATCCGAAGTGCTCCTATACGTTGCACCGCGGCCACTTTCTTCCTGTATATCTCTTTTTTGAGCACGTTAGCCCAGATCTCGGAGCCATACAAGAGTATTGAGTGTGTAACCGACATCAGGAGTCTTCTTTTACTTGCCGTGATACCTCTTTGTTCGCCATAAGCCTGCTTAGCAATAGGCATGTTTTCGTGGCTCTTTCGGATGCCGACTTAATTTGTTCCCAGAACATGAGATTCGTATCTATCCTATCTCTTAAATATTTTGCTGGTTCCTTAGTGTATGGTATATCACTTCCAGGCCCAGCTGGAGCTCGATTATTGTGGGTATCCGCTTCCTCGTCAGCAGCACTATATCGATTTTCTCCAATGCGAAGCTTAGGCCGTCGTCCTACATCCATGTGTGCACCCATCCCATGACTTGATTTAGTCTTCTCTAATCGTCTTCTGTGTCCCGTGCGGTGATGACTGCAGCGATTTCGTCTGCATAGCCCACCAGAAAATTGTCTTCGGCATCTCCATGCGAAGAATTCCATCGTAGGAGATGTTCCAGTGACATACGGCTATACGGACAGAATGCGAACCTCAAAAACAGCTGTGATAGCCATGGGCCCAAAACTACTTCCGAAAATAAATGCTATGAATTGGTCGTTGACATAAAAAAATATTTTTGATTCTAAGTAAAATTGTGGCCTGCTCTCGACAGGGCTGTCCACCTCACTCAACTAGCTAAGGTGCAAAGATCTGCATGCATCTGCATAAGTGGTGCACTGAGGACTACTCCCTCCGCGGCACTGGACATTTTGTTCAACCTGCTACCTTTAGATATTTTCGGCAAACATATGGCTGCCTGTGCGGCCATCCGCCTAAAAGCCTCCTCTCAGTGGTCTAGCTATCACCTTGGCCACTCCTCGATCCTTGATCTTTTCAACTTCAAACACGAAAACACGGACTACACCCCACCGAAACTGAAATTTGACCGTAACTTCCGTACGAGCATCCCTAACCGGGATGTATGGGACACTTCCCCCCTGTCGATGGTATTTCGGTTCACTTCTTTACAGATGGATCTAAGACGGAGGGTGGGTGGGTTGTGGTGTTTTCTCCGAACAACTCAATCTGAACATCTCTTTCCGCCTCCCTGATCATTGTAGCGTTTTCCAGGCGGAAATCATGGCGATTAAGGAAGCCCTGTCCTGGCTGAAATGTAATGTATTATCCGTCAGGGATATTAGCATTTTCACTGACAGCCAAGCGGCAATCAAGTCCCTGGAATCGTTCTCCTTCACTTCAAATGCTGCTTAAACTGTCGTCTATCTCTTATGGAGATGACAGAGCAGTTCAACATTTACCTTTGCTGGGTGCCAGGCCATAAAGACATTCCAGGTAACTGCAGGGCTGACGACCTCGCCAGACAGGGTACCACTCTAAGGATTTTGCCTGAAAGGCAAGCACTGGGTATGCCCCTCGCTACATGTAAGTATCTACTAAAGCTGAACGCTATTAGCAAGACCAATCTCAGATGGGGAAACGGCTCAACGTGTCACATTTCGAGACAGATCTGGCCTAAGCTGGATCAAAACCGTAGTGCTGACCTGATCAAGCTAAAGCGTACACAAATCAGCTGCGTTGTCGGTGTTCTCACTGGAAACTGTCTTATAGGCCAACACGCCAGAAGACTTGGTCTCCATCCTTCACCTCCTATGCACATGTCCGGCCCTGTCGCATAAAAGAACGCTCCATCTAGGGTCCCCCTTCCTTGACGACCTCTGCGATCTGGCGTCCCTGGACGTCATGAGCATCCATCGTTTTGTCAAAAGCTCCGGTTGGTTTTGTTAGTACCTGAGTGGCCTAATGGGTTGATCCATTTTATCACAAAGGACCTTCACTGGTCTAAGTGTGTCTGCACTCTCGTGTGGACAGCCAACCTAACCTAACCTAACCTAACCTAAGTAAAATTCGTTTGTTAATTTTTTATTTATTTAAATTTCTACCGGGCTAAAAGCACGTCTTTTACGAGTACATAATGCACAGCGATCGATCGTGTACTCGGAAGTTGGGTTACTGAGATTTTTTGGTCAAAAGTTATGTTTATAATATTTTTAGGTATGAATTTGCAAATAGAAAATGGTTTCCATCTACATTTCAGTACACATTTCGAAAAAAGATTTCGTATCGATTTTAAAAAGGCGGTCGATAGTGTCAACAGGGAGTTTATTTGGCGTGCCTTACGCAGAAGAGATATTCCCGATAAACTAATTGCTATTATCAAAGCTACATGTGAAGGCTCCAAATGTCACGTTCTGCACAGAGGAAGGTTTATATGGATGTAGCATGTGGAGAGCGACTACTACTATCACCAGAAAGCTGCAAACGTTCGTTAATAGGTACCTGCCGAATATCTTAAGGATTTTCTGGCCCAATCCTATCCCTAAGGAACACCTTTACGAAAGAACGGGTCAGGAACCAATAGGCACAACCATCCAACGACGGAAGTGGCAGTGGATTGGTCACACGTTCCGAAAGGGTGCCAGTTCTATAGTGAACCATGCTATGCAATGGAACCCTTTAGCTCAAGATGGCAGAAGACCTGGCGGTGCGAGGGAAACATGGCGCAGAACAGTCGAGAAGGAGGCACGGCAGTTAGGAAAAGTTGAGGAGAACTCAGACACATTGCCAGAAACCGTACACGATGGCGCGTAGGCGTAGTAGAGGCCCTAGGACCCACAAAGGGATACAGGACATAAGTAAAGTAAGTAAATTTGTTTGCAGAAGATATGAGCAGTGTGAGGCTTTCCTAACGTACAAGATATAAACGACTTACGTGTAAGGATGCCCAACAATTTTTTGATGCCATTCCTCTCAAGATTTACATAACATTGATAAATTCAAGACACTTCATTTTTTAATCCATAAAATTGAACTTTTTTCTATTTATTTCTAGCAGTCAAAATAAAAACAAACAATAACGCTCGGTCCAACAAACCCGTCAGGAATTTACCACGCGGAAGCATACGAGTATGGAGCAGCATCAGCATAAGTATAATGAGCTGGAGCAGCAGCGTATGTATTATACAATGGAGCTTCGATTGTCTTCAACACTGGTGCAGCATAGGTCTTAACAATGGGTGCGGCATGATAGGTCTGCACCAGAGGAGCAGCATAGGTCTTAACTACTGGGGCAACAATTGGTTCCACATAATGAGCATGATCATGTACAACAGTTGAGCTTTGATGCGAAACTGCTGTTGGTATACTCTTGACAATAGATCCAATATTAGCGTAACTATGCTCCTGCACGATGGGTGTAGAGTACACCACTGGAGATGATTCGTAGTGTCCTGGACGGGCAGCAGCTACAGCGAAGAGAACAGACAACACCACCTGCAAAGAGATAGTTGATTAATCAAATTATTGTTATTATGCAACTTCCTTATTGACGGGGTGTAGCACCCTATACTTACCAATTTGAACATTTTGATTTAAGTGAATTTGTCTAGGAGGTCTGTGTTGAATGAGGGAAAAATTCAATTGATACTGTTTCCTAGGTGCAGACCCATTTATATACCCATTTCAGCTCTAATGACCCAAGCAGCACTGAGTTCCAAAATAAACCCCCATCCAAATACGCGACTGAGTCACGAACACGAACGTCGCCGCTGGTGAAACGAGAAATACTCTTTTGGTCTACCAAGTGCCTCATGGTGTACATAGTTGGCCGACGCATGGTCGATTACGTGCATTACAGCATTTCTGACCGTGAAAACAATTTCAGGTACACTATTCGCGGACATTACACGCAAGATGCAGGTAGCTACGGTGATCTCGGGATATATCTGTCGGATGAGAGGAATGTTGCGTGCTTAAGGTAAAGGTCTGCCGTTTTTCATTAACGCGTATCTTGGATAATCAACCAACGCAATGTGGGGCAATTTTTGTTTGTTGTTTGTGCCACTGATTGCAAGGTTCAGATGGAAGTGATAAGGGTAATTGGAAATATTGCATAATTTTCATAAATGCAGTACTGTGCCCCTTTTAAAGTGTTAGAGTTGCTAAAGTACCTTTAGGACTGGAGGGCATTGATCGAACTGGACGAGTATGTAAACAAAAGAGGAAACTCTTTCAACATTATAGAGACAGTTGTCATTCAGATCGAAGTATTTCTTTGCGTGGCAAGCAGACAAGCATAAGATTAAAGAGAATGACAGAAATTGATTGATAGGATTACACTACCAACATTGTCACAAATTTTTGAACGTGTTCAAAAACCTCATAAGCTAAGTGTGTGTTAGGCCCCTACAGCTTTGATGGAATAACTCTCACGAAATAGGGTAAATTCACCCCTGAAACGTGCGAACTGAGTTCTTATTTTATGATAAGTTCTGACTGAAGAACCGGTGAATGTTTTCCAGTTTATTTGTGTTAGAAGCTGACCTATACAGATACATACATTCCTGGATACAATCAATAAAGTCAACCATAGATGGAAAAATTGCACGGCGTCTAAGGTCTAGTCTAAGCTGATAAATCCGTTTTCATCAAATTTTATTGTTGTGTACTTGAATTGTATATAATATATTCGGGTTTCTATGTTTTCAGTTTTCATTCGCTTTTTCGCTCTTCATCAAAAACAGGTCCAAACTCACAACCATGTGGTCAGTCACTCATGTACGGAAGAAAAGACAGTTCAGAAACTGGAATCCATCCCCTTCAATATACTCGTAAAACATTAAATCAAATAAAAGTAGATTTCTTGGTTTCATTTCATTTACAAGTTTTGCTTGATACTCTACAGAACTACATAAAAATGTGCAATAACATTCCGAAAGGATGATAAACGTAATAAAGAAACCAAAAATAC
Organism: Brachypalpus laphriformis; assembly: GCA_945910035.1. Classification (NCBI taxonomy): domain Eukaryota; kingdom Metazoa; phylum Arthropoda; class Insecta; order Diptera; family Syrphidae; genus Brachypalpus; species Brachypalpus laphriformis. The sequence goes on from OX246756.1 coordinate 47,864,845, forward strand.
ATATTTTAGATCTAAATTAAATATAATGCTTTTGAAGCAATCTCTTGAAATGATTAAGTGTATATCTATATCAACTTCATTGAAAGTACATGCTAATATGTCTAATCATTGGCATCAAGTATTATTCGAAGGAATAAAATCCCAACGCATTTTACTACAAATTTATATTTTCCCTGAAGAAAGGGCACCCTCTGAATTGCGCCTACTACATATATAGCGGTATAAGTCTCCTCAAAATCGTGCCTAAAACCGATCGAAAGACCACCATTGACCAAATATTCGCACTACAGAAAATCTTGGAAAAAACCCGTGAATATAAAATCGATACGCATCATCTTTTCATCGATTTCAAAGTTGGCTATGATAGCGGGTATAGAGACGAGTTATACAGAGCCATGACTAGTCTCGGTATCCCTTCCAAGCCTGTTTGTTCTTGCAGGATGACGATAGGGAGCTCTCGTTGCTCCATCAAAGTGGGAAAGGACACCACCGAACCGTTCGATGCCAGGAAAGGTCTAAGACAAGGTGACACGCTATCATGCGATCTCTTTAACAAAATGCTTTAAAAAATTGTAGGAAACTCACAAGCCAACTCCGGAGGTACAATCTTTTACAAGTCTGTATAACTATTCGCTTACGCCGATGACATTGACATAATCGGAAGAACTCACGGGGTCGTCAATGGGGTATTTGGGAGTATTGGGATGGAGGCAGTAAAGATGAGTTTAGCAGTCAATGAAAGCAAAACAAAATAGATGCTGTCTACAAAAAAGAACAATTAGCATTGGCGTTTTGGATAGACCTAATATTGAGGCAGTAAAGGATTTTGTCTACCTAGGCTCTATGGTGAGTTCTGCAAATGACACCACAGAATTACTCTTGCCAATCACTGTTTTAATGGGCTTAGAAAGCAATTGAGTAACAAGCCCTCTTTCGAACTGCTAAGGTACACTAATTATCCCAGTCCTGCGGTATGGCGCAGAGGCATGGGCTTTGACAAAATCGGATGAGGATGCCCTTGGTTATTTCGAGAGAACAGTTCTTGGACTGATCTTTGGTCCCGTCTGCATAGACGGCGACTGAAGGAGAAGGTACAATACCGAACTATACGGCTTATACAAGAACATCGACTTAGCCAGAAGAGTTCACATATAGCGACAAAGATGGCTGGATCATGTAGTGCGAATAGAGCCCAACTTTCCAGCCCGGAAAGTCTTCGAATCCACCCCGGATGGTCGGCGCAGTAGGTGGCGTATACAAGTAGAGAGGGACCTCAACCAATTTGGCGTGAGCAACTGGAGGTAGCTGGCTCGTAACCGAGCTGGCTGGAGAGGTCCAGGTCCATCACGGACTAAAGCGCCACCTTAGTAAGTAAGTAACCTATCGCTAACGTCTGATAAACATATGAGAGTATTGTTGTCATAAGAAAGCTTCTGAGAAACTAGGAAAAAATAATTGTCCTTTAGATATGGCATACAACTTTAGGTACATTCTTCCATTCTTGCGAAGAACATACTAAACACATTACGATTAATTGGAAGAAGCTATGTCCTAGGCTCTTTATATTTCACTTTCGAATAAATACAATTTACGTGAACAGATTTGATTTCATTGAGGGCGATTCGACATGTCTTCGTTCATTCATTTACTATGTCCAATGCTTCTTGCCAACGTAGTGATGTCGTGAGCAAATATAGCTTCTACTCCTTCTGCTTGCAGTATACCACGAGTACATAATATACAAGAGCATATCTAAAATGCTTCCTTTCGGTACCCCAGCCATTATATCTGAATAATCGTTTTCGTGTTTTACGCGGAAAAATATATTCATGAGATATAATATTCAAAATGGTATATAAGCGTTTAGCATAACTTTCCAAAATTTGCACTCCATGAATGGGCACCAAAATTTCGGCTCGCAGAGTCTTGAAATTAAACCCAGAAAGGTAGGTTAATGCCGAAGGTGGCGCGCGCAAATTCCAGGATAACTCAACCAACTTAGAGTGCAAAACTGGCGGCAATTAGCTAAAGATCGAGCTAGATAGGAAGGCTAAGGTTGGTTGAGGCTCAGGTCCATACCAAACTGTAGCCAAACTTAAGTAAATCAAGATCGTTTTACTTCAAGAGCCTTCTCAATCATCAGTTGCTCTATAGGTATATACTTGGTCATTTATAGAATACTTGCTTCTGAATCCGAACTGATCAGGGATGGCATTTTATTCTTCTGTAATCGCCGAAGTAATATCCTTTCAAAAACTTCGGTTGTAATCAGGAGGAGCGAAATATGATTTTTTTCACATTCGGTGGTTTTTCTGGTTTTAAAGTCATTATCATTTCGACGATTTTCCATTGGATCGGAACATATTCCAATTATTCCAATCCAAGCGCCTGGTTAACTATATGAAGAAGCTTAACTAAAACGTTTTCTTGGCAACTATTTAAGAACCGATGATGATGAATTCGACCCCAACAGCATTCTTATCCCTTAGCCTTAACATACTATATATGGACTGCCTGTAGCAAACTTCGCGTTGGTTCTGACATTATCGCTAACGCTCTTGGTTCAGAGCGGAAAAAAATGAAAACTGACACTTGTTTGAGATTTCGTTAGATGCAGTTGGACAGTGAAATTGATTCGCAATAAATATACGAATATTGTGCAATTTGTGAGACAATAAAATGCATACATATATAACTATTTGTTATTCAAATTTTGTCGGTTCCATCTATCGGTAATTATATGGACTAGCACATTTTCGATGTGACATCTGTTGCAAACAATGCCTTAACAATTTGAATTTCAACCATTTTACTTAGGAAATCCACACTAGTCCAAGAGGTGTCTCTACCATTCTATGGAGAAATTCGAGAAGCATTTTGTTTCCACATTTTTCCGCTTTGAATCAAGAGTGCTAGTTATGTTGGCGTCATTTTTTTAGCAGAGATTGTATGTAACTGGCATTTCATTAGCAGTCCATATACCATACACAGACATCGTCTGAAATCATTCGAATGATTTACTATACCTATGTACCTAAAGCGAGAAGCAAGAACGAAAGCAAATGTCTCGAATGATCATTCGAGATATGAGTGCTATATGCATATGAGAACATCGTCTAAAATCATTTGAATTATTTTCTATACCTACTTCCTACGAAGCAGCGAGAACCCAGAACGAAAGCAAAGAGAAAATGTCTCGAATGATTTTTCGGGATATGAGTGCTATTTGCATATGAGAACATCCCCAAGTGGTTGAATACAAAAACAGAATTCTCTATTCCAGTCATATACACTCATATCAGATGTGTATCCGAGTAAAATGGTACTGAATTCATTTTAAAGGAGAACCAGTTTTCTTTTGCATACATATGTACTCGATTCTGCTTTGCTTCTGTTCTACCCATATGAGTGGATACGACTGGAATAGTGAATTTTGTTTGTGTATTCAACCACTTGGGGATGTTTTCATATGCATATAGCACTCATATCTCGAATGATCATTTGAGGCATTTCATACGAATGATTTGAGATGATGAGTTCTCGAGAAGCTCTCGAGTACTTCTCGAGAAGTTCTCGAGAACGTCTCGATTTCTTTTTTGTGTTGCGAAACAAGATAACGAGAAGACAATTACTGTGGACAAAAGCATTCTAGTCAAAAGTCTATTAATTTTATAGGTATTTGGCTGCGATCCATTTAATATTATTAACATGCCATATGTAAGCATATTTATTTTCTTTCACAATAGCTTAATTCGTTTCGTTTTTACAGTTTGAGTTACAAATTTAAGAATGTTGAGTTGGTTTTTCTGTTATAATTTTCATTTGTGGAAAACCGTGTGTTATTCAAAATCATTCGAATGATTTATTGTATTTCGTAGCGTATGGCTTTTGGATTTCTGCATACCGATATTAACATAACATTGCCATTTTTTTCCATTTACTCGTATTTCGAATGACCATTCGATTCTTCAAATCATTCGAATACTTATGTCTCGATTCTTCAAATCATTCGATTATGCCAATCACTAATATATACCTATAGCATGTCAATGTCAATGTCCACTTGCTATAAGATGTATGTATGTTTTAATAAGTTAAAATGAATTGGACCCGCCATTAAGCAATTGATATTGAAAGTAGAACAAGTTAGTATCTGAGCTCCTTCGTAAATGAAAATTTTACTAAGCAACTTTACTTCAATTTGCTTCAAAACTCTGACCAACATGCACTTAAAATGTCTTTAATGCAATTGCCTTACAGTGTAAATAGCAATTGTGCATAGAAAAACCAGAAGCAATTGGTACTACTATTTGCTTAGTCATTCAATGTAATTTGTCAGACAAACAGGCATAATTTTGGAAACTTGTATCTTACACTAATGCATGTTTTGAAAGGTGTTCGTTTACTTTAATAAGGTCTCTGACTTTGCCACTTACTCGTATTATAACGTCTAAAACCGGACCGGCAAATTGACCTCGTTAAGTCTTCGAAAGACTGCAGATAATTTAGCCTGTATTTGAGTTACTGATATGGTGAATGTACATATTTTAAACAATAACCTTCCCTATCCATCCCAATTTCAGAATAATGATAGCCGCTGGAAAAAGGTTCTGATTGACTGGTCTTAAGAAGCACCTTATGCAGTTGAAGTTTTATTAGAATCAGTATGCAGCTACCCAAAATAAATGTATATATAATCTGCTCAATTAAATGGAAGGTAACAGCGACCCTCCAGATTAGAAACTCAATTTATATCGTTCACACTTGTAAAGTGGAGTTCCTGAAATAGTGTATTTGACTGCATTAGGCACATACGAGTACAAAAATATGTTAAGGTAGAAGCAAATTTCACCAATCGATAAGATTAGTGCTTAATATTGAAGCATCTTCAGGAGGTGTTATCGATTACAGGTAAAGAGTGCACTTACATAGGACTCCTCCAAGCTGTTAAAGAAATGCTGTTCTTTATGAATATACAAAATATAGTCCAGTGGGAAAGTTTTTCGGGATAACCCTCACTTTTCATCCTATCATAAGACTTTCCTTGCTTTCTCAACTTGGTTTTCGATGTCGCTTCTGTGGATTTCCATCAATTCCTCTCTGCAATCATTCTGAAGAAATGAAAAGACTGTCATCTTTAAGCCCTATAAGCACCACGACCTAGATCTATTGTGCTGGCATTTCATTTAACCGAGAGCCCTATTGAGGCACTTGACACACTTACATCAGTATGTCTCTCGGCTCTATTTTCCATATATCGGCCGGGCCTATTGTAGCCTGGAACAAATGGAATAATCTATTCTTAACTGCTGCATGACAGTTGCAGAAAATACAATCTGCCATTTCTTTTTGCTCTCCGCAAAGTGGACAGGTATCTTATTCAGATAGACCTACCTTGTTAAGCTGGTACTTAAGAGTGCGTATAGAGCCACCTCCGGAAGTACGGGACATCCCAACTGTCACGCAAAGGGAACTCCTGGATATATGCAGACGATTCGAGGATACCAAGTCACCTGGATTGGATGGCATACCGAACAAGGCCCTTAAATTAGCCATTAAAACAAATACGCAACCATTTGTGGAACTTTACAACAAGTATCTAACAGAAGGACTTTTTCCATACCAATGGAAAAAGCAACGTCTAGTGCTGCTGTCTAAAGGGAAAAAACCACCAGACGAGCTCTCGTCATACCGTCCCATATGCCTGTTAGACACAATGGGTAAAATACTGGAGCGAATCATATGCAACCGATTAGCAGTGGCAATTGGTGAAGCCGGGGGACTCTCCAACCAACAGTAAGGTTTTAGGAAAGCTCGATTTACAGTAGACGCAATAAGTAACTACAACCTTAGAAGAAGCTACTCAGGGCCGGAGATGGAGAGGCGGTGCAAAGAAATACGGTGCCGTAATAACATTGGACGACAAAAACGCGTTCAATTCTGTGAATTGGGGACTCATAGTGCAATCGCTTAGGTCAATGATGGTGCCACGGTTCTTAATTAAAATAATACTGAGCTACTTCCAGAAACGGTTTCTGCTCTTCGACACCGACGATGGAGTAAAGCAGTACCACATATCTGGCCGAGTTCCACAAGGATCGGTATTAGGCCCTATCCTTTGGGACATTATGTATGATAGTGTTCTAAGGCTTGGAATCACAAATGAGGCAAAAATCATAGGCTTTGCCGATGATATTGCAATTGTCGTGGTTGCAAAACATCTAGAAGAAATAGAGGATATTGCAAATGAATGTATCCGAAAAGTCAAACGGTGGATGGCAGCAGTCGGATTAGAGCTCGCCGAACATAAAACAGAGGCAGTATTGGTAAGCAGCCGCAAGAAAAGAGAGGAAATCACCATCAGAGTAGGAGATCATAATACGACTTCAAAATCGGTTATCAAATACCTAGGTGTGATGATCGACGCGAGGCTCACTTACAAGGAGCACCTTAAAAGAACGTGTGACAAAGCGGCTCGGGTGAGCGGTGCCTTATCAAGAATAATGATAAATTTAGGAGGACCTAGGCAACAACGGAGACTTATTCTATCAAGGATGGTGCAGTCCATCCTTATTTATGCGGCAGCCATATGGACCAAAGCTATGATTAAAAAGACTTACGCAAGAAGGATAAACTCTGTCAACAGACTATGTGCGCTGAGAGTATGCTGTGCCTTTCGTACGGTGTCAGACGAGGCAGTATGTGTCATCGCGGGAATGCTACCAGCGGATATCTTGGCTATCGAGCTACAAAGGACCTACGACGCCAAAATTCAGGAACCTCAAGCGTCAGTCAAAAATATCAAGCTGGAAGAAAGACAGCGAAGCATTAGAGCATGGCAGGAGCGATGGAAGCAGTCCTCAAAGGGAAGATGGACCCATCGGCTTATACCGGATATCCAAAAATGGATGGACCGGAAACACGGAGGGATAGATTTCTATCTTAGCCAGTTCCTAACCCGACATGGCTGCTTTCGAGCGTATCTCAACAGGTTTGGGCTCGATGAATCTCCCAACTGTCCAAATTGCGGAGAGGCCTCAGAAGACGCTCAGCACGTATTTTTTCAGTGCCCACGTTTTCATATAGAGCACAAAGAACAGGAGGAAAAAATTGGAGAAATACCAACCCCCGAAAACATTGTGCACTATATGATAGCATCGAATGCCATATGGGACGCGGTGAAACAAGTTGCAGCGATAATCGTGCAGTAACTTAGGCGGCTGGAAAGAGTCAGACAGAGCAACCAAGTCCAACCGGCAACACTTTTGGAACAAGGAGCGGAAGACAGCGAAAGAAGAGCATAAATAGCTAACCAGCCCCGCGAAGTAATACCTAACGGTAGTCCCGTAGGGAGAGTGGTTGAAGTGTGCAGGGTGTGGTTTAGTACGTAGGCGTATTCCTGGCATCGAGTACTCAGGTTTGCGAATCGTGCATGCCAGTAGCTCGGGCTACTGGTATCTTTAGAAGATTACACACCGCAACCATAAAAAAAAAGGTACTTAAGAGTGTCCTGTCAGATAGCCGGTTAAGATCGTCAGTCTTTCTTTTTGAAGTTCTGGAGGCTTTTTGACCTTATTGTGGTTCGGGTCTGTTCTAGGCCCTCAGTTTTGGCCAAGTTATCAGTGAAGTTATCTACTTCCCTCAGCTCGGCGGTGTACCAAAGTATAGTTCGGGATCGATGAATGGGCAACTTGCGACTCTTCTAGGTAGACACTGCTTGTTTGTTCCCTTCGAAATCTTTATGATCTTGTATCCAGATATTAGATGCTAAGTTTACAAGAAGTTTGAGGCAGTCTCCAACAAGCTTTAACCCTACCTTGTATGATTTGAGGGCCTTAAGTACTGCTTGGATGTCCGAAAGAATGAATATGCAGGCACCATTGGTCCTTCTCCACAGGCATTCACGAACAAATAGTTCCAAGCATGGACTTCAGCTTAAAAGTTGGAAAGTGACAACCCTAAAACAACTGCTCTTTGGAACCTGGGCCCAAAGACACCAGTGCCAGTGGTGCAATTGTCCAGTTTAGCACCATCCGTGTACCAGACCTGGGAGTTTGGTGGTACCACGAGACCTTCATTTTTCCAAATCAGTCACTTATGACTACCTTAAAAATATTGGAGAAATAAAGTCCTTTAATCTGTAATTTCGATTAAAGGTTCGCTATGTATGTTAAGTGATTTACTACAGTGAAGTCACCAGCTTTAAGGTACAGTATCTTGGACAGTCTAAGAGCACTCTTCATAGTCTCTTTCTAAATCGCTTTGTGAAGTGGGGTAAAGTTAAGGATGGTTCCTAGAGCTGCGGTAGGTCAAGCTTGCATTCCTCCCGTGATAACCATACTAGCCAGATTGTGTATTGTACTTGATTTTAGTTGTGCCTTGTATGGTAAGGTTTTTGGTCACCATGCAATTGATGCGTAGATGATCGTGGGTCTTATGATGGCCTTGTACGAGTCATATATCGTCCTGAGTTTAAGTTCCCTTAAACCCTTATTATTGCACCATCTAGATGTTACATTAAGGATACCTTGCATCATCTCTGGAATTCTGCATTCACACTTGCCCGCCACTTGTACCTTGTATCCAGAATTAGTGAAGGAGTTCGTCTATGACCAGAGTCCATAGAAGGGGGAAAGTATAACATCTTGAGGACCACCTCCGGTAAGTGTTATTATTTTACTCGACCTTGCGCACTCCAGGTTTATTCTTCTGCTTCGTAGCATAGTATGGACTCAGTGTATGATCAGGGGTGTGGTGCCTTTTCTGATCATGACCTCTTTTATTGCCTCGTAGAAAGCATTGTCAAAAGCGGTTGAAAATCAATGAGTGCAGAGAGGACAATCCCTTTACTATCCAGAGCCTTCTCAATATCGAAGGAGAGACAATGAATTGCGATTTCAGTGAATTTACCAGGTTTATGCGCAAACTGGTTTGAATGTAGAAGATAGTTTTTAAAGAACATGTCCCTAATATAATGATCGATCATTTTATTAATTGTTTTGAGGAGAAAGGAGCGGGTGTTATGGGACGATATGATTTGGGGGATTGTACAACTTTTTTGCCAACGTTTCGTATGAAAATCACACTAGTTGCAGTCAAACTGGTGGGAACGCAGCCCAAGAATAGAGTGGATCGAAAAAACCTTATTTAAGTGGGAATAATTGAATCTAGTCGCTGCTGTAATAGACAATGGAATATACCATCTCGCCCTATCTACTCTAGAGCCTGTCTAGTTCAGTTTTTTTTATGGTGTCTAAGAATGAGAAACAGGTTCATGTCCGGCTCATCCCCATCTGGTTTTGAGTGTTTGCCATAATATTTCATTGTTTTGTGGGTCAGTGACCAACAGGACTGCATGCGGGTGTTCCGCAGTCTCACTGGACTCATTGCAGGCCTTATTTTTCTATACCTAGTTTCCTTAAGTGTCTTTTGAGCTTGCAATGCCCCGCTAGAAAAAATACTAGGATGCGTCGATTTTTCTTGCTAAGACTGATACATGTTTCGAATCTTTTTCGCTTGTAGTTGTCAAATAGTTTCTTAGTCTGTCTCAGACCCTGAGTATTATATTATTCCCGGTTTTGGTCCAGTTTGGGCTCTTTAATTTCCAGAATTCCTTATTAAGGGTGTGGTCGCCTACACCGTGGAATGATGCAGGTCCCATAAAGGGTTCTGCTGCCCCTTGTCATGGTAAAGAGTCTGTTGTTTCGTTACTCCGTAAACGACCCTTACCTTATTTCTCCTACCCAGTTCATTGTCGATGTGGACGTCGAGTACCTAGATGTAGTTATTGTAGGGATTGTTTTGGAGACACCTATCTATGACATATTTTCTAGCCTAAAAGGCGCTGGTGCTCTTGCTGGATTTATTTCCTTTCAAAACAAAATTTGCTAATGCTTTCATCCCTGGGAACTACTATAAGCGAACGATTTTTGAGAAGTACATCAACCTCCTTCGATACAAAGGACTTCTTCTTCCCTATTCTTTCATTTGCAATCCTAAGATCGTCTTTCTGATTACTGATGTTCTTCGCGCAGGTTTAATACCATCTAACAATTATTTGTGACACACTGAACGATAAACTAGCAATTCAAAGTGCCATCTATCATAAGTCAACCTAAAGGACAAAATAAAAACCACTTACTTCACCCTCATCCCATAAATCATCGATGAAACTGCAAATAATTGCCCAAAAAGCTATTCCATCAACGCCTATTTGCTAACAAAACTCATCGCCTTGCTGGAGTGCACATTGAGTAAACATACCTCTGAGCACATTATGCCCATGTCCAGAGGTGTAAATGAATTATTTTAATTAAAAAACCAAATATTTCATTGGATTTTGTAACAACAAACGCGCGCAGACGCAAATGCGGACAGCCAAAGAATAGACGATTCCATGAACTCCATGAACCATGTCTGCACCAAACTGCTAAGCCAAGCTCAAAGGTAGACGAAAATAGACGCGAAAGAAGCGACCGAGACAATAAAACCGAATTCACGGTCACGAATAGTATCCGTGTGTGAAGTCTCGGAATTCGAATACACTTATAATAGTATTCGTATTCGTTAAGAAAAAATGCTTATTTTGTATAAAATCGGTGCACTGCTCTGGCAGATATCAACTAAAGTTTTGCTTCAGTTAACACAGCCAAACAAACAAAAATCTCAAATCAAAATGTTCAACTTGGTACGTTGAAGGATGACAACCTACAGATACAGCAAGGATGCTGATTCTACTTTTACCCAACATGTGCTGTTGTCTGGTACCCTCTGGTACAAGAACAGGTTCCTGCCAAAGTGGGTGCTGTCGCCAAGAGTGTACTGACTGCTGTGCCTCATCTGAGCTCAACTGTTGTCCACAATTCAGCGTATTATGCTGCGACTGCTGCTCCAGCAGCAACAAAGAGACTGCTTCAGTGGACTATGCTTCCCCATTATAGACTCCTGACGGGCAATTAGACTGACTTTAATTTGACTGATAGTTGTACAACGTAAATACAAATTTTTGATTTTACGTGGTTTTGATGTGTTCTTGGAATTGTGGCTGTCGATATACTTAGCCTCCTTTCAGATTGAAAGCAGGCACAGTATCAAACTGGATAATGAAGACATACTTCACGCTTCATGCTTCACTCAACTAGAAAGGTTATGATTTTGCAATCAACCATTCTACATGGATTTTGGTTCTCAGGTATTATACCTATATAAATGAGCACATCTGTAATTTATTGGTCATATTGACGCATACGACTGCTGATGTGTACATATTTCAATTAAGCGACTGTATATCATTTTACGAATGACAGATATTACACTATAGCAAAATTTATTTCGAAAAACAGAAAAAATTGGAGGTGAAGCTTTAAATGCGATCAATCCTTTCGAAAAAAGTGAATTAAGTGATGGAATATTAAAATCTGCAGTCCTCGAACCGTGCAAAGTATTATACTATCGTTGATCTTGGGCTCGTTGAACGACCTCGGTCATTGAAGTGCTCAGTCTTTCGTTAATAACATACTAATAGAGTTCTTGAACGAAAAGTATCTAACCATAGCCAAGCATTTGCTTAGAACACTCCAGTCGTACTAGTTGGTTCCATTCAAGTCCTCAGTATACTCTATTCAGAATGAAACTGCTATACATTCATAAACCAAGCTTCTTGTCGTCTGCAAACAGATAGTCTTTGAGCAACAGCTTCAGCCTCTTGTAGTATCTTCAATCCGAAGCACTGTTTTCAGAATTGTTTCTCATAAGTCTCTTCTAAACTGTCACTTATAGCATAACATACACATGTACGTATTTATTCGTAACTTACTGCTTACTTAGAGTAACAGTGTGGGTCCATTGTGCCCAATTATTTAACCCTGGAAACGCTGTTAATATAGTCCGCTGTTAGAACCACCCAGATAAGGATATATATTTCAGGAGGTCTGTCAGCTCTAGTCTCCAGCTCGTCAGCCTTTTCGTTTCCTTTGATATCCATACGCCCTGGTACCCCGCAAAGAGGGTCACCGCATTGGCTCTCGTTTAAGAGTGATTTGCAGATCCTCACAAGCCTCGACCTAATTACTGCAGAGTCCAAAGCCTTAACGGCTGCCTGGGTGTCTATGTAGACAGTGATCATTCTGCCAACGATATTACTCTCTCGTATAATTTCAACAGCCTGTATCTGGGCTGGCTGGTCAAAAGGTAGTGCATGCGATCTATAGTTCCAGTAAGGTTGAACTTGGTGAATATCTTGCGCGAGCTGCTTCGACGTATTCGGATCACAGGTCGGTAAGGAATTTCCAAAATTGGTCAGGACCTTGGAATAGAAATGGTGGGGGAGGAGCCCTTAATGGGCCAACGGCAGCGCTCATACTCCCGTAGCGGAATACCCGGCTTCTCGTCTTAGGGGAATAACTAAAGGAACTGGCCCTCCAGGTTGGGGGTTGTGCCGTCGGGTTCCCTTCCACGTAAAAAACAAATGGTTCCGAAACAACCAAAAGCCTCGGATAAGGATGACTCAACTAATGACGACCCCAGCAAACGAAATAAGGACAACGACCTTCGGATCTGTACGCTCCTCGACAAGACATATGAGCAACGTCCTAAATACGTCCTAAGGCTTGGAAACAAGCTAAAATAATTCCGATTTTAAAGCCTGGCAAGAATGCCAATGTGCCCTCAAGTTATAGGCCAATCAGTCTATTAAGTGCGTTAAGCAAATGCTTAGAAAAATTATTAAAAAAGAGAATAGTTGCTCACATTGACGCCAACAACATCCTACCGTCAGCACAGTTTGGTTTTAGGCAGCACCATAGTACGGTCCATCAAATTCATCGTATAACGAAACACGTTAAAAATAATTTCCAATTGGGTAATAGCGCAGGTATGGTTCTAATCGACGTAGAGAAGGCATTTGACACAGTCTGGCACCATGGACTGTTGCATAAGTTAATCAACATTAACTTCCCTATTTACCTGGTGAAAATTGTACTGTCCTTCTTAACTGTTCGATCGTTCGTAGTATCTGTTAATAACTGTCTTTCTGATGTCTTTTCTATCGATACAGGTGTACCCCGAGGATCAGTCCTTGCTCCAATCTTGTTTAATGTATATACGTCCGACTTCCCCCGATTAGCAAACTGTGAATCAGCTATTTTCGCAGATGATACGTGTATTTACTCGTCGGATGCGGTTGGTTTCAACATTGAAACTAATCTGCAATGCGCTTTAAATACAATCCAAACGTATTTCAATAACTGGAAAATAAAAATAAACGCTTCTAAGACTCAGGCTATCTTTTTTACAAGGAAAAGAAAAACCTGTTTCTTACCAAGCAATAGACTTATTATTGCTGGTGCTCAGGTAGAGTGGAAGTCGAATGTCAAATATCTTGGGGTCCACCTCGATAAAGCATTAACATATAACGTTCATATCCAGGAAATTATAAATAAAGTAAACATCACGATTAAAATTCTTTATTCGTTTATCAACCGCAAATCAAAATTGAGCGACGAAAACAAGCTTATCATTTTCAAAGTTATATTCCAAGCTATAATATTTTACGGGTCTCCTGTCTGGGGTATATGTGCAAAAATGCACATTAGGAGACTACAAATAACGCAAAATAAGTTGCTGAAATTAATATTAAATTTACCGTGGTACTTTTCTACCGAAGAATTGCACCAAATTGCTAATGTGGATAAAGTTCCGGTCAAAATTACAAAATTACGCGACCGTTATATTGTGTCTTGCATGTCATCTGAGAACAATCTGATTTCAAATTTAGTTGGTTAAATTATCGCAGAATCTATTTATTCAAGTATGTGTATTTATTTATTTATTATTTGTTATTTATTATTTATTATTTATTATTTATTATTTATTATTTATTATTTATTATTTATTATTTATTATTTATTATTTATTATTTATTATTTATTATTTATTATTTATTATTTATTATTTATTATTTATTATTTATTATTTATTATTTATTATTTATTATTTATTATTTATTATTTATTATTTATTATTTATTATTTATTATTTATTATTTATTATTTATTATTTATTATTTATTATTTATTATTTATTATTTATTATTTATTATTTATTATTTATTATTTATTATTTGTTACTTGTTATATTTTTTTTTTTTTTTTTTTTTTTTTTTTTTTTTTTTCCGAGGGTAGGTGGTAGGTAGGTAGGTTTTTCTTAGGTACAACTAAGTATTCGACTTATCAAGTAGTTTTCGTTTCACGAAATAATGACGTTTTGCAGGTAGCTTCCCATTAGAAGTTCCTGCTAGCTCCGCAGTTTAGACGCGGCTACTTAACGCGCTAAGTCCAAAGGTTTGATTCTTTGTAGACGGCGTACTAAACTTCTTTCATCCAAAACTTGGAGGATTGTAATATTAACGTGACTTTCTAGTCGACTTTTATGCTTTCTCGCGTAGTTTTTGATTTCGTCTTCGATTGTTTTAATGCCAAGATCTCTATGGACATCGCTATTTCGGATATACCATGGCGCATTAACAATACCCCTTAGCACTTTGTTTTCAAAAGTTTGTAAAATTTGAATATTACTTATTTTGGTACAACCCCAGAGTTGTATACCATATGTCCATACAGGCTTTAGCACCTGCTTATATAAAAGCAGTTTGTTATGTATATTAAGCTTGGAATATTTTCCAAGTAACCAATACATTTCTCGATATTTATTATCTAATTCTTTGCGTTTTTTCTTTACGTGCGTTTTCCATTTCAGCTTTGTATCAAGTGTCATTCCAAGATACTTAGCCTCGTTTGCAAACGGGATTTGAACCGAGTTTGAAAAGATCCGCAAATTATTTATTTTCTTATAAGTAAAATTCACATGAACAGATTTGGTCTCGTTGAGTGCGATTCGCCAAATCTTTGTCCATTCATTTACTCTATCCAAAGCTTCTTGCAGTTTTTCTGTAGTATCTTCGACCGTTGTACCTACTGTCAAGATAGCAGTGTCGTCGGCAAATGTAGCTAGCTCAGTGCCTTCTACTTGCGGTATATCACGAGTGTATAATAGATATAAGACTGGACCAAGAACGCTTCCTTGCGGCACCCCAGCCATTATTTCCTTAAAATCAGAATATTCGTTTCCACATTTGACGCGGAATAGTCTATTCGTAAGGTAGTTCTTCAAAATATTGTATAGGTGCTCTGGCAGAACTTGTCGTAATTTAAACTTTAAGCCTTCATGCCAGACCTTGTCGAAGGCTTGAGAGACGTCAAGGAATACGCTTGAACAAATCTTTTTTTCTTCAAGAGATTTTTCGATTACATGAGTTATTCTATGCACTTGTTCAACTGTAGAATGCTTACTTCTGAATCCGAATTGATGATCCGGAATGAGATGCCTCTCTTCTATAACCGGCTGTATTCGCCTAATCAAAATTCTCTCGAACACTTTGGATATAATTGGAAGAAGCGAAATCGGTCTATAAGACGTTTTTTCATTCGGTGGTTTTCCGGGCTTAAGGACCATTATGACTTCGGCCACTTTCCATTGACTGGGAACATATTCTAGTCTAAGCGCGGCGTTTATAATGAACAGAAGCTTCATTAGACCCTTTCTCGGAAGTGCTTTAAGAACCTCTCCCGTAATTAGGTCGTATCCAGGAGCCTTCTTAGGTTTAAGTTTCTTTATTTCTTCCTTAAGTTCGGTTAGTGTTGCATTTCTTATTATACGATTGTCAATATACGACGTATTTATATTTTGAATAAGGGCCTGTCCATCAAGCGGTTTGAAAGTTTCTTCCAGGTGGGCGGCAAAAACTTGCGCTTTCTCTTTATCATGCCTGGCCCATTCGTCTTGATTTTTCCTAATTGGCGCGGCTTGAATTTGAGGTTTTTTAATACCTTTTATAGCCTTCCAAAGCGAATAGTTAGAATCTTTTTCTGCCGTTAAGCTTTCTAGGTAAGTTTGTATTTCATTATTCTTAAGGTCTTTAATAGATCGTTTTAGTGAGTTGCACAAACGGTTAAGATGTGCTTTATGTTGCGGAGCCCGAGTTTGTTGCCATTTTTTGCGTGCTTTTCTCTTCTCCTTAATCATCTCTTTTATTTCCTGCGGATAAATTTTAATGTAACTGGCCGGGGTTCTCTTTAGTTTGGGAGTATTCTTCCACGCGGCATCCTGTAAGATTTCGACGAAGCGATCTACTTCAACTTCAAGTTCATAGGGCGTTTTAAGTGATACGCTCAGCTCAATATTTGCTTCAATATCTTTTTTAAAGCCGTCCCAATTAGTTTTCGCGCCAGTTAATCTGGCCGGACCTACTTTTTTAATCAGAGCATCGCTTATCGTCATAATGATTGGAGAATGATCAGAGGAGAGATCAAAGCTTTCTTCAACTTTTATACAGTTGCCAGATATACCTTTAACAATAAAGAAATCGATCAGATCTGGTATCTTATTTCTATCAGTCGGCCAATATGTTGGTTTACCCGTCGAATGAAAATCACAACTATATTGCATACCCGCATTATAAAGCTTTCTACCTTTCTGAGAGGCGTACCTTGAACCCCAGAAGGGGTGTTTCGCGTTGAAATCGCCACCAATAATAAAATTTGGTTTAAGGAAGTTGAATATGTTTGTGAAATCACTTTCTTCAAGTTTACATCGCAGTGGACAATATATAGACGAAATGTTGAAAGCAAAATGTCTATTTCTAACGCGTACCGTGCTTATTTGCATTGCTTCTAATTCAATCTTTATTTCTGCTGAGTGTTCCATAGATTCTTTTATAAGCAAAGATGATCCGCCTCTGGCTCTTTCCGATGGGTGAAAGGCGTGATACACGCTATATCCCCTTATCTTAATATTCGATTGCTTTGTCAGATGAGTTTCACAGACTAAGCATATATCAATATCTTTTTCTCGTATAAATATTTCTAACTCGTCGAGTCTTTGTATGAGCCCGTTAGCGTTCCAAGTAAGAATTTTAAGCGTTTCTTTCATATTCTGGTTGAAGTGCGCGTGTTATGAATGTTGTTTTCTAGTGCAACTAGTCTCTCGAAAATTAGTTTATTTGTTTTGCATTGCTCTTCAAGTTTCGCAAGAATTAGGGAAAAAACATTGGATACATGATCTTCTGAACTACCTCTATCACCATTTTTCAATGTCGCAACTTGAGAAGGAGTCTTTACATTAAAGTTTGGACGGTTTCTTGCTTTGATCTCCCGTGAGTTGTCGGTCGTGTACGTACCCTTAACTGTCTTCGCCGCTTGAGCATAAGACTGCACGCCAATATTCGGATATTTTGCTTCTGTTACCTTATCTCTATTACTTTCGGATTTTTTATCATTAACCGATCTTAAGTTAATATTGACGGACTTTCTATCTTTCGCTGCTTTTTTCGTAGCTATTTTGGGTCTGTTCTTGATTGGTTTCATATTCGGACGCATCGAATTTTTTAGCGTATCGCGGCGTTTTTGAAGCTCTTTCGCCACTTCGCAACCTCGATAGTTCGCAGGATGTTTTCCCTTGCAATTTATACAAGTGGCTGGGGTTTGCTTGTTTAGGTGACACTCTTCCGAGAGATGCTTACCCGCGCATTTGACGCATCGCGGCTCTTTCTGGCAGTAAGTCTGCGTATGATTGAACCCTTGACAGCGCTTACACTGCGGGATCGATCTGGAGGTCTTACGCATGGGTTCGATTTTAACCACGATGTTTAGAATAGTCTTGATACCATATATAATATCTTTATTTTCGTCTTTATCAAAACTAAGCATGAATAGTGGAAGTCCGCGCTTTACCAATTTTTCATGATCTCCCTCCGACTGTTGCTTCTCCTTCTTGATAATATTGACGGCATCAAGAATTTTAAAGCCTTTGCCTTGAAGGTCGTGCATTACATCTTCTTTAGTGCACGAGGGGTGGAGTCCCCTTGCTACAACACGCAGTGGTCTTTCTAACTTATTTTCATAAGTATACCACTGAATCTTTTCGGCATTCAATTTTTTAGATACTGATCGGTAACCGTCGGCATCATCGACATTGATTTTCCACGTATTGTTTCGCAGAGATGTCACCTTAAACTTCGATGCCAGAGTTCCTTTAAGGAGGCAATGCAACTTATTATAGTCCGTAATTCCGACGACGTTTATCGGTGGCGGAGGACGTAATTTTGGTGGTCGTTGCTTTTCTTGCATCTCCTTGCGCTTTTCATCTTTTTGTGGCTCGACTTCCGGTGAGGAACCAGCTTTCCGTTTTTTGCTGGGTCGTTTCTTTTCGACCCAATTCGTTTCGCGTGTTAGCTCTTCTTCATCCGTCTGGTATTCGTGACTAGTTGAGCGATGTGGGCTAACTGTATTTTCTTTTTGTAGGTACGTGTTTTTTAAGGCATTATTTTCTTGCCTGAGTAAATCTACCTCTTTCTTAAGCTCACGATAGAGTAGCTCCATTTCGCTAAGCTTGGTACGGAGTACGTCGTTTTCCTCCTCAATGCTTTTAGATTTCGCTGAGTCCCGTTTTTCACGCGTTTGCGCTTCCGGCGGACTTCTTTTTCCGGAGACGTTCGATCTTGTTGGTGGAGATCGAGATACCCTTGTACTTTTTGAGAAGGGATTTATAAGGTGCAATAAGTGGCTCTCCCCAGAATCCGTAGAGCCGACCTCCGAAGAGGGTGGATTTTCCAGTTTACCTGGACTGCCACCTGGGGTATTAAAATCTTTTGTTTTGTTCATTGCATTTTTTTTGTATACGCCATACTCGGTATACGGAGGGTGGATTTTAGTCGCCTCTTACGACAGGCATGCCTACCTCGGGTATATTCTAACCCCTACCCGAAGGGGTACACTTTACTTGTTACTTGTTATATGTTATTAAATATCTACTTGTTATTTATTGATAATTTGTTAATTTATTCATTGTATAGTTTATTTATCTTCTCGTTAATGTTGTCATCTATTTATTATTTTACTTATATCTTTAATCAACGAAATTTGAATAAATTTAGTGCATCAGTTTTCCCATCTCCCCCTCTCTCGTCTCAAAATCGAAATACACAATTATGTATTATACATATATATAGTAACTTAGTATGTACCTTAATTGAATGAAGGTTTTTCATGTAGCTTTTCCTTCGAAAAAAATTGTGAATGAATCTGTGATATAATTGTAGAAATTGTTAATGAATTTTTCAGTAGTAAGGTAGAAATTAAGCCAAATCTCTATAAAATGTGCAATTTAGTCTATAAGAAATGTATTATTCTGGCTACAATAAAGATATCTATCTATCGAAACAACCAAAAGCCTCGGATAAGGACGACTCAGCTGATGACGACCCCAGCAAACGAAATAAGGACAACGACCTTCGGATCTGTACGTGGAATGATCTGTCCCTTTACAGACCTTTGGAGTGCGCAACTGGAGGCAATTAGCTAAAGACGAAGCTAAATGAAGATGCTTGTTGGTTGAGGCTCAGGTTCACCCCGAACCGTAGCGCCACCTAAGTAAGTAAGTAAGTTTTGGGTCTAGAACAGTGCCTAGGTATTTTGCACTGGAGCAAAGCGCGAGAGGCTGACCGTCTAGTTTGGGGGGGGGGGGGGGGGGGGGGGGGGGGGGGCGAGAGTATATACTTTGTAGTGAAGAGTTTTTTCCACTGTACGCACGACCTCATGAAGAGCAGTTTCTGTGGACTGCCCTTTGAGATACGCATGCTGTCTATCGAGTCCCTCAAAGAATCCGCAAGGCTCAGCAAAATTTTGTCCAAAGGGCATAGCAACCCGTCTTTTCTTAAAAAGACGGATGGAAGCTGGACGGATTCTTCTGCAGTATCTCTGGAACTCCTAATGGGTACTCACTTCCCAGGCTGCAGTGAGATTAGAGTAGAACAAGCTAGTTCCACCTGTACGCCACTGCCAGCTTGGGGATAGCATCACAAACATTATTACGGAGGATAAAGTCTCCTGGGCTATAAATAGCTTCTCACCCTATAAGTCACCTGGCCCTGACAGCATCATGCTTATTATGCTGCAGAAATTCCAAGACATAGCAATTCCCTGGCTATTACCGATTTATAGGAGTTGCTTTAACCGAAACCATGTTCCCCAAACCGGGAGACGTGTCAAAGTGGTTTTCATCCCCAAGGTGGGCCGGCGAGGACATGAATCCGCGAAGGATTTTAGACCCTTAAGCCTGTCCTCCTTTGTTTTGAAAACTTTAGAACGTATCCTAGACTTCCATATCCGTGATAACCTGAGTTAATGAGTGCTAAGAAACTACGATTACCGCAGCTGCAAAGAGAGCATGTACATTCTTGGTGTCATCGTCAACTCTTGAGTAGCATGGAACAACCGCATACCCAACATCAGTGCAGCTCCTTCTTCTATGCAAAGCGCGAGTTAGACCTCGGCTTAAATATAGCTCTCAGATCAAGAGTTCGACCTCAAGACATTGTTTTCATCTACTCGGCAGCATCCAGAGAAATCCATAGGAGGCGCGTATATCACTTATGCTTACGTGTATTACTAGTATTACCAAGGCAGGTGTTCCAAAGAAGCTAAAGGTGAGACTGGTATTCATTACTATGTTCTTCTTACTGAGTATATATAAATACTCGGATGCTCACTGTGATTTACAGTTTCACTCACCGTGGCCACACACAATCTGCTTGCTTATTGCTATTCAGTAACATCGAACATGCAACGTCTCCTTCACTCTCGACCAAAACATTCATATGTGCTATCCATATCATCCATACCGCGCTGACTAGCGCATAGTTGTGATTGCTCTTTTTTTTATGTAGATATACCGAATCACGGGGTATAGTTTTGATTTGGATTATTCTATGACATAATTGCTCACCTGCCCAGTGTTCAGGATAATATCAAATTAGAAGGCAACTAAGCAATTAAATCACAACTGTGATCATAAGAGCGATAAAATCACTGCTAGGCTTAACTGCTCTTTTCTTTAACTTCTCTTTGTGATATCACTGCTCCATCTTTATCAGCAGGGATGTCAGATCTTTACCCCACAAAATATATAGCAAAATTGTAAATTAAAGTTCGTATGAAACGGATAGGAAAATACACTATCCCTTATAAAATGGTGGTGGTCCTGTGAAATGATTGATGAATATTCCTCAATATTCCCCGTTCTCTTTTTTTTTCACTCAGGCTCCCATGCTACAAATGTAATAAGGTTCGTAACTAATCTGCTGCAAACTTTACAGGCTTTGACACTTCTGTCCATCATTTTCTCTAGTTTGACGTCGAGCTTATGCAAATTTTATAAGGAACAAACATACCTCCAGGAAGATTTCAATTGAGTTTGTTCTTTGAGATAATGTGAGCATTACCTCAGCATTATTCTTATAGAAACTGAATTTAGGTCATTCTGTAAATATTTTTGTATTGAACAGATAATTGTTGCAATTCATTTACGAACATTTGCAACCACCTCACCGCCTCTGAAATCCTCACTTAGGTCATGAAATTTTTCAAGACTCGTTGAACTATTAAACAAAAAGAGAATATATTACAAGGAAATCCAATGAATCGATTAGCACACCTGGCGTAGCAGCCACAAAGTACCGGTACACGCCCTATATCTACCATACAAATCTCGATCACAATCTTTTACAAAACACGAAAAAAAAAATAAAAAACTTTTCACGGTCACCACGAAGAGAACCACAAAAGCGGCATCCACACACAACCAAATTGTGACCACCAGAGTCCGGTAGCCGCAGAATAAATGCAAAAAAAAGTAAATCATACCAAGAAAGGTTGTTATTACAATTAAACATACAGTGGTGTGTTCACTCCATTTCACATTGTGACGCAATAAGTTGGACCACATGTGCACTTGGACATGTATCTAGATACGTACGAGTGCCCCTCCTAAAGCCTTTCGTCGAATTGAAAGCAAAAGTATAATTTTTCGACACTGAAAGCCGGTGTATATAAGCTAAGCACCACCGTGTAAGTAGCATTAGTAATCCATTTGTTCTTCAGTCAACACAGACCTCCTAAACAACAAAAAAAATTCAAAATGTTCAAGTTGGTGAGCTAATCAAAGCCAAAAGGACATTTGAATCGATTTTAATCCTTTTTTTTGTTTTGTTATTTTCTTCCTCCAAACAGGTGGTGTTGTCTGCTCTCCTCGCTGTAGCTGCTGCCCGTCCAGGACTCTACCACTCATCCCCAGTGGTGTACTCAGCACCAATTGTGCAAGAGCATGCCCTTGCCAATGTTGGTGCTATCGTCAAGAGTGTACCAACAGCTGTGTCCCATCAGAGCTCCACCGTTGTCCACAACTCAGGTCATATTGTCCAGCCAATTGTGGCTCCAGTTGTGAAGACCTATGCTGCTGCTCCAATCGTTAAGGCTGTTCACGCTCCATTGATTCAGTCTTATGCTGCTCCTTTGAGTTTGGCTGCTCCAGCACATATCAGCTATGCTTCTCCTATTGCCTACTCAGCTCCGCTTGCTTATGGTCATGGATGGTAATTTCTTCGGTACGGACAGTTGGACAGTTTAATTTATATTGTTGAACAAATGAGAGTTGTTAAAAAAAAAAAACATAAATAAAAAAAAAACAAAATTTAAACGAATGCACAAACGTTCTCTTATTTATTAATTGCATTAGGAGAATATATATAAAATGAATATTTGTACACACACAGGAGGAATGCTACGACAAAATTCTGCAGAGATGGTGGCAGTACTGTGAAGAACTTTTGAATAAACAGTTTCCCCGGCTATACTTTACAAGAGCCACCCCTAACTGTGAAGAAATGCCGGACATTATAGTCGAAGAAATTAGTGAGGCGGTCAAATACTCCAAAAGCGAAAGGCGGTTAGGACAGACGAGATGCCCTCTGATTTCAAGAAAAATCTGGGAGACTTCGGGTTCAGATGGCTCAGAATTCTCATCTCCAAATTTGTGAGAGGTGATCCAATGCCGAATCAATGGAGAGAAAGTTACCTTCTCCCTGTATTCAAAGGGAAGGGTTATACACGAAACTGTGACAACTACCGTTCGATCAAACTGATGTCACAGACCATGAAAATCGTTGAGCGGGTATTAGGTGGCCGACTGCGAAAAATAATACGGCTATCTGATGATCAGTGCGTCTTTGTTGCGGGTAAATCAACCATAGATGCAATCCAAAGTATAAGAATCATAATGGAAAAATATCGTCATCCCTTAAAGGATTTGCATGTTGTATTGGTTGACTTTGAAAAGGCATTCGGCGGACAACCACGAGATCTGATATAGGTGGCGTTAAGACATCGAGGGGTTCCAGAAACATATGTACAGATGATTATGGACAGGAGTGACAAAGCTTGATCGAATAAGAAGTTCGAAGATCCTTGGAAGCCCTCACGTCAAGGAAGCCATCGTACAAAGGATAGAGCGCGACCGACTCAGCTGGTATTGCCACGTTCAAAGACGAGATCATTTGAACACTGTTAAAAGGCAATATCAATGAACGTTCCAAAGACCTCGTGAGCAAGGAGAGGCAGGCCTATTATTATTATTATTTGTGTAGGGTTATTTTGCACTGCGACCTAATGGTCTATTGCGCCCCCTGCTAATACCTTGGGGAGGTTTGTTCCCTCGTTAGAATTCCCTTCGCAGTTGCAATTCCTGAGGAATTGTGTTTGAAGGTCATATGCTCTTACTTTGCCTTGGCGAGAATAGTTCACCTTAGAGCTCTTTCTCCAGACCAGTTTCTTTTAAGAATCTGAGAATGAGAAGTGGGTCCATGGTTGGCATATCCTCTTCTGATACTTGGTATTTGCCCAAGTATTTCAATCTTTTGTGGGTCAGTGCCCCACAGGACTCCAGAAGGTGTTCCGGAGTCTCACATGACTCGTTGCAGAATCTGCAAAGGCCTTCATTTGTTATACCTAGTTTCCGTAGATGCTCCCTGAGTTTGCAGTGCCCCGTTAGGAAGCCTGTTAGGATCCGTAGGTTATTCTTGCTAAGGCAGATGCAGGCTTCGAATCTTTTCCGGTTGTAACATCCCAGTAGTTTCTTAGCCTGCCTCAGGCCTGTGGTGTTGTTCCAGGTTCTTGCCCTGTCTTCTCTATCCATTTTCCTGAATTTTTCGCGTATGGTGTGTTCCCCCATTCCAGAGAATTGTTCAGGTCCAATGAAGGGTTCTACGGCCCCTTGTCTTGCCAAGGCGTCCGCTGATTCGTTACCTTTTATCCCGACGTGACCGGGTATCCAGTAAAGTGTAACTTTATTCTTTCTGCCCAGCTCATTAAGGTTGCATAGGCATTCCCACACACGTTTTGACTTAATGACATAGGAGTCAAGTGCTTTAATAGCTGCTTGGCTGTCTGACAGTATTGCTATGTCGCAGTTTCTGTATCCCATTTCGAGATTGAGTTGGATGCATCTGTTTATAGCACATATTTCAGCTTGAAAGATGCTGGTGTGGTGTACTTTCCCATAGGTTCTAAGTGCTTGGTCATTGGCCCAAATACGCCCACCCCTGTTCCCTCTCCAGTTCTCGAACCGTCTCTATACCACTTTATCGTGTGGCTGCCCAGTCCGTACATCGTGGATTCGGTGCTCCACTCTTTCTTGTTACTTAACTTTGTACTAAAGTTTTTCCCAAAGTTAAATTTCCTGATACTGTCGTCCCTGGGGACGGCCAGAATGGGAAGTTTTTTGAGAAGTACATCGTATTCTCTCATACTAACACATTTCTCCCTTCCGATACCTTCTTTTGCCATCCTTAGGATCGTTCGCTGCGCATTTTGCTCCACTACAAGATGGAGCGGTGTTAGCTCCAGGAGTACTTCCATGGCTGCAGTTGGACACGTTCGCATGGTCCCAGTGATGCAGAGGCACGCAAGTCTTTGCACTTTAGTGAGTGTCTCCCTCGTAGTGACTAGACTAGTTCGCTTTGTCCATGCTATTGCTCCATAAGTGATCATTGGTCTCACAATGGAAATGTACATTCATCTTAGAATATTTGGACTAAATCCCCAAGACTTACCCGCTAGGCTCCTGCATATCATTAGAGCACGGGTAGCTTTTTTGAATATCTCCTCTGTGTGTTTCTTCCACAAGAGTTTGCTATCTAGGTGTAATCCGAGATATTTCACTTCCTTTACCGATGTCAGTATCGTGCCCGACAGTCGGATTGGCTTCAGTTCTAGTTTCCTCTTCCTCGTGAACGGTACTATTGTGGTTTTGGCTGGGTTTATATTAAGCCCAGCCGTGCTGCACCATTCTTGAGTTACTGTTAGGCCCCTTTGTATAATATCACATAGGGTTTCCTCGAATTTCCCCCTGGCAATCAGTACAGTGTCATCAGCGTAGGCTTGACAGTTAATTCCAAGGCTTGTTAATTTTTCAAGAAGCTCATCCACATTAGGGGAGATAACACTCCTCCTTGTGGGCATCCTCTTGTTGTGTTGACCCTGATAATTCCATGTGAAGTTTGAGTTTTTGCTGATCTTGTTCTCAGCGGCCTATAAACGCCTTGATAACACAAATGCAACGACATCGGCATTTAATTGCCCTCAGTAACCGAGTGATCCAAAATCGGCAGGCCTGCCGATATTTTCTAAGATTAAATAGGCGAACCCCACAGGCGGATCATTAGAAATGCGGTGAAGTGGGAGAGTTATGATCCCTTGTTTTCGCATCATAACCTCGCTGAAAAAGGAAGAAGAAGAACTAGCTACTAGTATATTGATCTTTCGGGGCGTCGACATTCAGTTGTATTTAGACGCCGAAAGGGTTCGTGAACCCGAAGCTTAGAGAATTGGCATGGCAAGGCCTTTACTTTAGTCAATTAAGGCAGATCATAAAGGTCATAACAGCATAAAGACTATACCATACTAAATCGAGTCTGATGTGCGATCACAGTTCTTATTAACGAACAGTGTTAAATGCGCTTTCATGCTTAGGGTACATTGCTTCCTCACTAAGCGAAACCAATTGATTCCTTTGTTCTTCTAGGTGCAAGGTTTTTCTTCGTAGGTTGGGTAAAACAAGACACACTCACAGAATATAAGTTATGGCTTCCTCAGCCTACTTGCCTTGACACCTTCCAGAGATAGTTTTGTGGGACACTTTAATTATTATCGCCATGTTCTTTCGCTTTAGCCAGATCTGCCTTAACTTATTTTCAAACAGTTTCAGAGTTTCACTGATGTACGACTTTAGTCGTATATATGTGGTAGAGAACCGTGTTTTTATTTTTTCACAGAGGCTCAAACTTTATTAAGTTTGACACATAGTTTGTAGCATAGTGAAATAATGGGGATGAACCATATTATGTACCGGACACAAGTCATCATAGGATTTCAAAACGCAATAACTTTTTTGTTTTAGTAAATCTAACTAAAGTACAATGACTGGTATGCATAAATGTAAGAAGAGCATAGAGATCAACACCGCAATCAGGCTTGAAAGTGATATTAAACCTCTTCCCGCTGGATGAGTACATTCGAAACACAGCTACCATAAGCGCGATCCGCCTCAAGCAATTGTGTACGTGGAAGCAAAGCTACTATGGATCTGATTCTATACTACACAGGTATAGCACAGATCTCGATAGAATAACTGACTATGTCAATGATTCTTATAGAAGTCTATGTAGGGCATGACTACTATAAGAATCACTACACGTTTATTCCCAAGTTATGAATTTCATGATGGTGGTTGGTGGCTTTTCAGACGGGTCGCCCAGGTGATTGAAGAAGTACTCTCCAAGGGCCGTCTTTCTGGTATTGCAGAACCTAGGGAATTTGCAAAAGAAGTGTTCCGTGTCCTCCTCTGCATAGTTCATATGTACTTAACCTCATTCCCTCCGGTGGGCCGCCAATAGGTTGTGGCCGGTAATGATACCTTTGAGAAGCCCCAAGTTTTGTCTATTTTGAGTGAGGATGAGCTTGGTTTTCTTCTTGTCATGTTTTGTCCAGGTGCTTCTGGAGACTAGGCATGATGAGAGCGCTCTCCATCTTTCTTCTGCTTGTCGTTTGAAGTCAAGTTCTCTGTTTGATTTAAAGAGTTTAAGGGGAGTAAGGACTGAGCTTTCAACCATTAACAGGTCTTGTTCTGATCCCTTTTTTACCAGTTCATCCGCCATCTCGTTCCCCGGAATTCCTTCGTGACCTGGCACCCACCAGAATGTTACATGGTGGCTACGGATGAGCATTTTAAGCTCCTCGCGGCAGCGTTTTATTAGCTTTGATTTTATTACCGCGGATGAGATGGCCTTTATAGAAGCTTGAATATCTTAATATCAATCTCCTGCCTAGGAACAAGTTTCGTGGATAGTTCTCGTGCCGCCTCAGCTATCGCTAGGACTTCTGCCTGGAACACTCTGCCGTGGTTCGGAAACCTTTGTGATATTGCAATAACAGGTTCCGCTGAGTAGATACCCAAACCCACCCCTTCGTTTGTTTTGGACCCGTCAGTGAAGACTGAAATACTATTCGGGTTAATGGCCCCACCGTGTTCCCAGTGTTCCCTGGGTTCTCGGACATAGCAATATAGAAGGGAATGAGATGGCAGATGAACTAGCCAGAAAGGGATCAGCATAGATATAAAACATACTCACACATCATTAGAAGTTCTGACTGGTGAACTAAAAAGAAAAATCGACCTCAAAACAAGAGAGCTGCTCAACTCCGCATGGATTACCATAGGCGACTGTATCATATCTCGAAGTTTATGGCGGTATTGAATGAAGGAACAACCAAAAGTCTCCTAGCAATGAATAAAAAAGAAGTCCACATCTATAGGTGCAATTACAAGGCACTGTGCGATAGGGGAAATGGACTAGGTATTAACTCACCAAACCACAGCAGGAGCTGTCGAGACGCCTAAGAGGTTGAAAGTGTCAAACACTTGCTATGTGACGTGCCCTGAGCAACAGTATAAGGATATTAATAATCCCTTCGGCGCCCGCAAATTATTAAAAAAAAGAACCGCCATCATGGATAACATGTTTTTTGACGAACTAGGTGATCTTGTGCAAGTTCCACTACAGAACATGATAGGATTCAAGTTGGTTCGCAACTGAACCGACCGAAAGATAAAGAGTTTTACAGGTTCCACAAACAAAAAGGGAAACACAATGGAACGCTTGGCCCCCATGAGAAGAACCAATTTCATTTTTTTTTTTTTACTGAATGCATTTTTGTTACTTGACCGCCATTTACGGTTTGCAATAATGGGCAATGGTGCACTTTTCTAAAAAAATTTCAAAGTTTCTAGCGTTCAGCGGGGGATTGTTTCGGGCTTACTCAAATACATTCTTACTTTCAGATAACCCAAAAAAAACAGTCACCGGCCACCAAATTTGGCCAATCAATTTCTAATTTTTACCCCCCTATGGGTTAGGGGTCAGAGTATACCCACGGTAGGCATGCCTGTCATAAAAGGCGACTAAAATGCCAACCCGCCGTCTTTCTTTAGATTACGGTACTAAAATTGTATGCAATGAACACAACAAACGCTATTAATACCCCAGGTGGCAGCCCAGTTCAACTGGAAAATCCCCCATCGCATGAGGCATGCTCTACGGATTCTGGGGAGAGCTATTTATTGCACCAAAATTTAATAAACCCATTTAGGAAAAGCTCAAGGCTACAAAGATCTCCGCCTCAAAAGACTTCTCCTAAAGCGCAAAATGAAAGTCTCGCAAACCCGGATGTGTTAATTCGGGAAACGCAAACCTTGGAAGAGAGTACTCTGAAAAAGAAAAACGCCGTGCTCCGTAAGAGGATCGACGAAATGGAGCTGTTGTGTCGGGAGCTCAAAAGCAAAGTTGAGAAACTTCAATCAGAGAATAAAGTTTCTTTGCTTCAAAACGAGTCTTCAAAAACTCATGCGGTTACTCATAGTGAGCCTTATCCGGGTAGCCATCACTACAGTACGGACGAAGAAGAACTCGGTTGCGAAACGGATTGGATACTTAAACGAAGACCATCTAAAAAACGTAAGGCCGGCTCATCGCCC
The DNA here is from genome assembly GCA_945910035.1 of Brachypalpus laphriformis. Taxonomy (NCBI): domain Eukaryota; kingdom Metazoa; phylum Arthropoda; class Insecta; order Diptera; family Syrphidae; genus Brachypalpus; species Brachypalpus laphriformis. The sequence continues at coordinate 47,893,822 of OX246756.1, forward strand.
GAGGTTGGTCCACAACACGAACCTAATCGGAAAGCGCAGCCAAAATCTGATAAGAAAATTGAAAGCAAACGCGCACCTCTGCCAATAAATATTACAGGCGTTGCGGACTACAATTCTTTGAGGAAAATTTTAAAAACAACGATCGCTACTGAATTTAAAATAACTTCCTTGCGAAACAATGTATGCAAAATCAAGGTTAATGACGCTGAGGTATATCGGGCTGTATCTCAAAAGCTTAACAACGGCAAAATTCAATGGCATACTAACGAAAACAAGTCTGAGAGACCCTTGAGGGTCGTAGCTAGAGGACTTCATCCATCATGCGCTAAAGAAAACGTTATAGGTGATTTACGCGATAGAGGTTATAACATTCTCGACGCCGTGAACCTCTTAAAAAAGGAGAGAAAACGACCCGAGCGTGGAGAAGAACCTATAGTGAAACATAAACTTCCGCCTTTTGTGCTGACATTCGATAAAACGGAAAGCCAGGAAAAGATATATAACATTCGTACAATCATGAATATGGTCGTTAAAATCGAGCCGCTACATGTCAACACGAAGACCATCCCTCAATGTAAGCGTTGCCAAGAGTTTAACCATACACAGGCGTACTGTCGGAAAGAGCCGCGTTGCGTTAAGTGTGCTGGAAAATACTCTTCGGAAAATTGCAGTTTGAGCAAAAATGAAAATGCAACTTGCGTTAATTGTAAAGGAAGGCACCCAGCAAATTATCGCGGTTGCGAAGTCGCTAAGGAATTACAGATGCGACGGAAAAAATCTACAACGCCGATTGTACGGGGAACAAAATCAGTCGATCGGGCTCCTAAGTCGATAGAACGTATTGCTAAGCAGACTGAGCGGGCTCGTAAACCAATTGTTCAAACTACTAAGCCGACTGAAAGGACGCTTGAATCAGCAGGGCAGACTCTTACAACAGTCAACCAGCCTTCTGAGCCGATTAAACGTGCGTCAAAGTCGTCCACTAAAAAGGCTGAACGAAAAATAACCTCGGATAAGCCAGCGAATAGAACAAACTGGGAGGGCTTTAGAAATGATTGCGAAACAAATATCGCCTTAAATGTATCACTTAGAACACCTTGTGAACTAGAGGACGAAATTGATCGTTTCGTGGAAGCAATTCAAAGAGCGGCATGGAGAAACACGCCTTCTAGAAACTATAAGACCAACCGCAACGAAAAGTATCCCAGAGAAGGCATTGAACTGGTGAGGGAGAAAAGAAAAGCACGAAAGAAGTGGCAAATCACTCGTGCACCGCAGCATAAAACGGTCCTTAACCGACTCTATCGGCTTAGAGATAGTATTCGCGAATTTAAAAGCAAAAAGATAGCGACCTACCTTGAATATCTCTCCGGTGAAAAAAAAAATACAAATATTTGGCGCAACAGCTCTTTAAAGTGCCAGGGCCTAGCTTCTCGCAACCACTCATGTTGTGTGCGTTATATTTTTCACACGAATGGAAAGGACCTACAGTTTAATGCCGAATCCGAACGGTGATTTGAGAAGCTTTTTCGTGACAACAATACTCTCGGATGTTTGTCAGACGCTCGCGAGAGGTGGGACCGTGAAAAACTTTTTGGTATTTTGTGGGATTCGAACTTGGAACCTCATGCGTTGTGTTCCGACACACTAACCACTTACGCCACGGCGCCCACCATCTCTCCGGTGAAAGAGAATCAAATTATTCGCTTTGGAAAGCGCTAAAAGGCATCCCGAAGCCTCAAATGCAAGCCCCACCAATTCGAAAAAACGATGGAAACTGGGCCAAGAGCGTCAAAGAAAAGGCAGAACTTTTTGCTTTGCACTTAGAAGAAACGCTTAAGCCATTCGACGGCCCTTCGTTTACGCCCGACACCCCACTCACGACATCTGACAACTTTAAAGTAAAAAAAGTTACATTGATTGAGCTGACGGAAGTGATTAAAAATTTAAAGACAAAAAAAGCTCCGGGTTACGACTTGATAACGGCGCAGGTAGCCAACGAATTGCCGAATAAAGCTCTTATCAAACTGCTCTATTTGATCAACGCTTCGTTCAGTTTGCTTTATTTTCCGAGGCAATGGAAAGTCGCCGAGATTATAATGGTCCCGAAACCAGGCAAACCGCTAAATGAGAATAAATCATATCGGCATATTTCCCTATTGCCGGTTATCTCAAAAATATTTGAAAAACTTCTTTCCAAACGTCTACAGCCCGTAATCGACGAAAGACGTCTCATTCCTGGCCATCAGTTTGGATTTAGAATTAAACATTCTACAATTGACCAAGTCCACAAAATAACTGACGTGATTGAGAAAGCTCTAGAAGAAAAAAAGATTTGTTGTGGTGTATTTCTCGACGTCTCACAAGCTTTCGATAAGGTTTGGCACGAAGGCTTGGAGTATAAATTGCAACGACTACTGCCACGGCAACTCTTTCTAATCCTACTATCGTATCTCACCGAGAGACTCTTTCTTGTTAAGCACGGAAATGATTACTCTGACTTCAAGGAGATTGCGGCCGGAGTTCCACAAGGCAGTGTCCTTGGGCCGCTTCTATATGTACTCTACACGCGTGATATCCCGCAGGAGAGAAACTGCGTCGTCGCCACGTTTGCGGACGATACGGCGATAATAACCACGGGCGAAACTATTGAAGCAGCAACTGGAAAGCTGCAACATGCTAGTAATAAAGTCCACGCTTGGACGAATTCTTGGCGTATTGTGCTGAACGAAAGCAAATCTACTCACGTCAACGTTACCTATAAAAAAGTGGATAGATTACCTCTATATCTAAACTCGGCTCAAATACCGTACGTGAACGAAGCAAAATATCTAGAAATGACTCTAGATGTTAAGCTTAAATGGAAATCACACGTAAAAAAGAAACGCGACGAGCTAGAAAACAAATACCGACAAATGTACTGGCTACTCGGAAAACATTCGAAGTTGAGCCTACATAACAAACTGCTTATCTATAAGCAGGTGCTAAAGCCAGTGTGGACGTATGGTATACAACTATGGGCTTGTACCAAGAAAAGCAATAGAAACATCATACAAACTTTCGAAAATAAAGTTCTTAGAACGATCGTTAACGCACCGTGGTATGTACGTAACGAAGATATTCATCGGGATCTGGGAATTCCCAGCGTCGTCGAAGAGATAGCAAAATTTGCGCGTAAACACAAAGACCGTGTTCACAGCCATTGTAACCGTACCGTCATTCAACTACTAAGCACGCTCAGTCGGGCCTTATGGTGTCTTTAGAAGATTACTGAAACCACCTTTCAGCCCTGTTTGCAATAGCAGGACATTAAAAATTTCCAATCACGAACAGAACCGCTCTCCCATAACTGTAACTGCACCTTTATATTCACTTTGAAACAAATAAGGCCCAACGATCCTCTTAGATGTAATGCCATACCAAACCGTACTAACCAGCCAGCGTCAGTAAATGGGTTTCGAATTTGGACGATCCATTTAGCGTCTAATCATTCCTTTAGAGGGCGAAATTCTTACATTTGAATGGCTACGATATGCTCTTTGCGATAAGATAATTGATCGCTGATTTATGTAATAAAATTCCATTCTCCAGCTTCTTTAAAAAACAAAAAAAGGTTTTGGATGCCTTGAGCACATAACGGCTTAATCCCATCTTGTATGCGTACGTATATACATATATGGTATATCTTAGAGCGCATCAAACCCGATGAACCTTATGCAGCTCTCGTTCGTCACACTTCTAAGAGACGAACATTTTCATGAATAATCTATCATTGTACAGAAACACAGGATAGCGGAAGTAAGAACAAGGAAAGATTTGAGAGGGAGTTGAGGAGATGATGTTTAAATGAATCATTATATGTAGGATTTCCACTGAACAGCAAAAACACGAACATCTTTGACTATAAGCTTTGACATAGACAATTCAGGCTATTAAGCACTAACATCCGTAACACCTTTATGTGCGATCACATTATAAAACAAAGAAAGTCGTAAAGATGTATCTCACACAGCATGCCATGATGGCACTGTCATTTCCGTGGAACTCATTAATCTATGCCTGGATTGTTGAAATATCTTAGTAGACCCCCCAAGCAGCAAATAGACTGTCTCAACTCAAACATATCCGATAAAGAACAACATCTGATGTTGCATAGTTCAAAGACCTGTGAACACCAAGCAAAATACATCCTCTATTTCCCCTTAGCCTTAAGTAACATGTTAATCGACTCAATTGACACTGATCCGCAACAGGTGATCACGCGGTGATCAGATTACTGATCCTCCTCCCAATATATCAACATCCTCTTACCATAAGCCCCCGACACAAAATTTCGCCATCCTGTTCATTGTGTCATTAAAAAAACAAATAAAATTTGGTTCCGCAAGATCAGACGCGGATAAGCCGCCCACAATTAACTTCCACCGAAAACAAACAAAACGTCAATCGAAATGTATCTCCACCTCTAATCGGATTAAGGAACTCCTCTAGCGTCGAACCGAACAACGTTAGGAATTCCAAGGGAAATGCCAAGCTCCACATGGTATGAGACACGGTACAGTAAATTAACTGGTTTCGGGATCAAGTTCAAAAACCCGCTTCGCTAATTAGAATCGAATTCGAGCCTCGGTTGGACACGCACACTCCACAAGAACGCCGCACCGCCCATATGGTCATAACCAACCGTGTGTGATGCTATGATTAAGCAGGAATCAACTACTTTTCATTTCTTTTACTCTAGATAGCGCGCAATCTCGCGCCGGCTATAGAGGTCTACGGTGTAGGACAAGTTTTTTCTTCTCATTTTGTTTGTCGTCATCAGACGAACGACGTTGTTGCCGTGAAGGTCATAGTCGTCGCTCGGTGTGACCACCGTAATTGTTTATTGTGATTTGTTTTCTTGGTTCCATGACATTCTAAACCACAAACAACGGCCTAGGGAGGGGAGACCCACACACAAAGTGCACAATATCCACCCTAGGCTAATCTAAGTTTTCATGTGACTGTCATTTGTTTGTTGCCTATAAAAACGGATGAAGGTTCCTTAAACTGAATCATACGCTCAAAGTTCCCTGTTCAAGTAACACAGACTCACGAAGACTAAAATCAAATCAACATGTTCAAGTTTGTAAGTGCAACGTGATACTCCAGATTGAGTAGGATTTAACTCTATAAATTCTCTTCTTAGGTGGTGTTCTTTGCTCTTCTCGCCATTGCTGCCGCCTCCGAATTGCTGTACTCAGCTGGTCTGCCTACAAGTGGATACGAATACACTCACACAGTTGCAGCTCCCGACTATGTGAACCATGTCTCAGTCAGTGCTCCATTGAATGGACTCCCCAGGACATACACTTCACCTTTAATCCAGACCCTATACAATGCCCCACTTGGCTACCAGGCATGGTAATACGGACGGATAGAGATTGGTTCGAGATAGACGTATTCAGGGATACTTTTGTGCGTCGATGAATTGAAAAAAAATAATAAACGGAAATGAAATAAGAAAATAATTACAAGTTGTGTGTGTTATGTTGTTCGAATTTAGATTAAGTGGGGTATTAGTTCCGGGACTACGTTATGGGGTTAATGAGACTTTGAGATCATATGTGCAAGAACCAGTTTTATATTGTTCGCTGGTGGCGAAAAAAAAATTAAGAGATGTCGGAACTAGCATTTAGATCGTATCTAGACAGAGGTTATGAATTAGAGTGAGTTGAGGAATAACAGCCAAATAATACTGAGTGAAAAATGACTTCAATCAAATATTGGTTGAAGCTAGAATTGCTATATTTTGATGGGCTTTCATTTTCTTCTCTTTGAGCAATATGTTACAAGCACCTCTTAGCGTGATCATCTCTTTTTCCAAAATTTTCTTTAGGGAAAAGCTTACTTAGACTTACCACGTCAGCATCGAAAATCTGCCGCCTGATATGAGAAAATGCAGAAGAAGTGTTCTGCTCTATCGTCGCTCTATCTTAAGTCCAACAGATTGAGTATCAATAGAATTCTGAAATGTGAAGACGCTTCTAGACTTGGGAAGCAAAGGACCTCACAATGCCAGATTACTCCAAGTGGAAAAAATTAAATCATGCGATATAGGCTGGGCATTTTGGAAGTTAGTGAGATAAGATGGCAGATGGTTTAAAAGTGGGAGTTGGGAGTTGGACTGCTGCTAACACCAACAGTACGCAAGGGTCTAATTTCCTGGCAGACTTATGGTGATAGGATTATGATGGCCAGATTCCGGATTAGAGTACAACAAGTCGCCATTATACAGTGTTATACCCCAAGAGATGGCTTGTCTAAGGACCGAAATATGAGCTTTTACAATCACCTAAGCGCCATCTTCAACACAAAACCAAAACCTCGGCCATGGAAACATTGTCTAGGTTAGGTTAGGTTAGGTTGGCTGTCCACACGAGAGTGCAGACACACTTAGACCAGTGAAGGTCCTTTGTGATACCATAGATCAATCCATTTGGCCACTCAGGTACTAACAAAACCAACCGGAGCTTTTGACAAAGCGATGGATGCTCATGACGTCCAGGGACGCCAGATCGCAGAGGTCGTCAAGGAAGGGGGACCCTAGATGGAGCATTCTTTTATGCGACAGGGCTGGACATGTGCATAGGAGATGAAGGATGGTTTCCTCCTCCTCCTCGTCCCTACAGCTTCTGCAGAAGTCGTTGGAGAAGAGACCAAGTCTTCTGGCGTGTTGGCCTATAAGACAGTGTCCAGTGAGAACACCGACAACGCAGCTGATTTGTGTACGCTTTAGCTTGATCAGGTCGGCACTACGGTTTTGATCCAGCTTAGGCCAGATCTGTCTCGAAATGTGACACGTTGAGCCGTTTACCCATCTGAGGTTGGTCTTGCTAATAGCGTTCAGCTTTAGTAGATACTTACATGTAGCGAGGAGCATACCCAGTGCTTGCCTTTCAGGCAAAATCCTTAGAGTCGCACCCTGTCTGGCGAGGTCGTCAGCCCTGCAGTTACCTGGAATGTCTCTATGGCCTAGCACCCAGCAAAGGTGAATGTTGAACTACTCTGTCATCTCCATAAGAGATAGACGACAGTTTAAGGCAGCCTTTGAAGTGAAGGAGAACGATTCCAAGGACTTCATTGCCGCTTGGCTGTGAGTGAAAATGGTAATATCCCTGACAGATAGATAATACATTACATTTCAGCCAGGACAGGGCTTCCTTAATCGCCATGATTTCCGCCTGGAAAACGCTACAATGATCAGGGAGGCGGAAAGAGATATTCAGATGGAGCTGTTCGGAGAAAACACCACAACCCACCCCACCCTCCGCCTTAAATCCATCTGTAAAGAAGTGAACCGAACTACCATCGACAGGGGGGGAGGTGTCCCATACATTCCGGTTAGGGATGCTCGTACGGAAGTTACGGTCAAATCTCAGTTTCGGCGGGGTGTAGTCCGTGTTTTCGTGTTTGAAGTTGAGAAGATCAAGGATCGAGGAGTGGCCCAAGCGATAGCTAGACCACTGAGAGGAGGCTTTTAGGCGGATGGCCGCACAGGCAGCCATATGTTTGCCGAAAATATCTAAAGGTAGCAGGTTGAACAAAATGTCCAGTGCCGCGGACAACAAGTCCCCATTATACAGTGTTATACCCCAAGAGATGGCTTGTCTAAGGACCGAAATGTGAGCTTTTACAATCACCTAAGCGCCGTCTTCAACACAAAACCAAAACTTCCGCCATGGAGACATTGTCTTAGTGATGCAGAATTTGAGTGCCAAGGTAGGCAACGACAACGAAGGGTTGAAATATGTTATCGAAAACCACAATGACAATGGCAAAAGGTTTGTGAATTTCACCACAATGCCAATCACCTGAAAGAATTGTCCGTCGATCACAGAGAATACATAGGGCATGGCTTTCCGACTATACCTGGAGGCGAACGAAAGCAGCTGAAAGCTGGCATTAGCTACTTCAGCAGCAGGGAGGAGAAAGCTAAAGTACCTATATCGCATGAAGATAAGAGAAGTTCGGCATAGCTTGCGACGTGGCAAGCGCAAACACAACAATGCAATGGCTATAAGCAGGTGCGGCGTCAGGACCATCTTAAGAATCACTAAAGAGCTGACAAGTGTGTGGCAATGGTGTAGTGGTAACGTCGTCAAATGCCACGCTAATGGTTCATGATTCAAATCCTGATGTCAGCAAGCATTTATTTATTTCTCATGAAATATATAAAGTCAGTCCGATCAATTGCGAAAGCTTGTGCGAAGGCATAACACTGGTAGTAGCTTGGTCATGTGGCTAGAAAAATTGTTCCCTCTGTTGATGATGATTTGCCCATGACATCGGTTATCGGGAAAAAAGTACTGTGAATCAGAAGCAAAGGCAAAAAATAACAAAAACCTCCCCAGTTATCTGGACGCCACCCCCGGAGATTCTCTGAAGCATAAACAACTGAGCTTCAAGAACCACTACACAATGTATGATGCCCGCTATATCCAAGATAAAAGCTAAAATCATCCTAGAGCAAATCAAATAACATCTCGAAGACACACTCGATGCCGAATAAGCCGGTTTCCGCTGTGGATCCTCCTGTGTCGACCACATCAACACCTTACGGATCATCATCAAACAGTGCATTTAATATCGATCGCCATTTCACCTGCAATTCATCGATTTTGAAAAGGCTGTAAATAGAATGTGTCAAGAGAGAATTTATTTGAAGTATTTAAAGAATTCCCAATAAATTAATTGCTATTATCAAAGCTATATACGTTGGCCCCAAATGTTGCATTCTGCATAGAGGTGGGTTGTCTGTGGAATTTTACATCCAATGTGGAGTAAGACAAGGCTGTATTCTTTCACCAATACTATTCCTATTGATGATTAGCGATGTGCTTCGGGCAGATTTGTCGAAGGAAAATGGAGAAATCCGATGAGCTCTTATATCCCAAATGAAACCTCTTTACTGACGCTGATATTTACTCTCTCACAGTATTATGAACTTCCACCAAATGACAGCAAATTTGGAGTGGGAGGCAGGCGTCGCGTCGTCGGGCTGAAAATGAATATGGTAAAAATTAAAATGATTATCCTTGGAATAAACTCATCTGCTCAACTATGCATTGCTGGACAACCGAGAGAGTAGAGGATTTCCAGTATATTAGGCGTGTTGTCCGATGGTCGAACCAAACTGGATATTGTCGACAGGATCGCCAAAGCAAAGTTCGCATGCAGAATGTTGTCCAAAGTATGGCGAAGTAATGCAATCAGTCTGAACACAAAGCTAAAACTGTTCCACTCCAATGTTGAACCCGTGCTGTTATATGGATGCTGCAACGTAGGTTAACAAGTGTCGCGCAGCGTCTTAAGGATTTTCTGGCCCAACCGTATCTCTTGCGAACTCCTCTACTAGAGAATGGGCCAGGAACCAATAGGCATAACCATCCAACGACTGAAGTGGCAGTGGGTTGGTTACACGTTCCGTAAAGGTGACAGTTTCATAGCTAACTATGCTTTACAATGAAACCCTTTAATCCAGGATAGCAGGATAGCTGCCGGTCAGAGAAGCTCATGTCGCAAAACAGATGAGAAGGAGGCACGAGGCGATTTCTTTTTTTTATTTTTTATTTAAGATAAAAGGAAACCCAAACCCCGGGGCATTTAGACTTTCGGGTTCATTGTACTACCGTGGTTGGAAAAACTTTGATGTTACTAGTTTTACATTTTATACTCGGATGGCTGACGATTAGCCGCACACCGCGGCTAACGAGCAAACACACTTTCCACGGCACCATGGTCACCCACGCCAGTGTCGCCCCCGAGTTAGATTCGAAGACTCTGCGGGCCGAAGCGTTGGTGTCCATTCATTCTTCGTGTCCTAGCCATCTTAGACGTCAAATACGCAGTTTTTTGAATAGGTCGATGTCGCTGTACAGCTCCAAAACCTGTCAACGCAAACGGGACCGAATATCTTACGAAGAACTTTTCTCTCGAAGCAAATAATGATATCTTCCGCTTCCAATGAAGTGCATGTTTCAGCGCCGTAAAGCAAAACTTTGATGATAAGAGGCGTATATAGAGTCTCCTTAGCTATTCGAGATAGGGCCTTACTGGAAATGCCTTAGTAGCCCAAAAAAAAGCGATTGGCAAAAGTTATTCTTCGCTGGATCTCTGCGCTGTTATCATTGTCAGAATTAGAAGCATAGCCAAGATAGAAAAAGGCCCTTACTACCACGAAGCTGTAGCTGTCCACTGTGACATTCTATTCAATACGTCGATGTTGATTTTCTCTTCTTGTTGACTGCATAAACCTAGTTTCGGCCTCGTTTATCCCTAAACTCATTTTGGCTGCTTCTGCTTCACTACTTGCAAAGGCACCGGTGACAGTCCGTTGAGTTCTTCTAATAATGTCTATATCGTCGGCGTATGCAAGCAGTTGTATGGACTTTTGATAGACTGTGCCTCTAGTGTGGGATTGTGAGTTCCGCACAATCCGTTCAAGTACAATATTAAAAAAGTCACATGACAGCGCGTCAACTTGTCTTACACCTTTTTTGAAATCAAAGGTCTCGGGGAGATCATTACCGACTTTGACTATCATCGTCTATGTTGATTAGTTCATTCTGCTTGACAGCGGGATGTTGATCTTTTTGTTATCCACAATCAGTCCTTAACTTACGTACATACGTTGTTTGGTGCAGAAATATTCAAAAATAAGATATTAATTGAAAAATCTTCAGGATCTCAATCAGCAATCAAAAATATTGACATTACGTATTACTTAAGAATACAATAATATTTTCAGTGAGACTGCTTAAGTCTGTATGATGGGAATATCTTTTATATCTCAACGGTGGGAAATATATTCCAAATAAAGGTTTAAGGTCTAATATAGGACCTATGTGAACATGGGTTCATTAAAATAAAAAATAAATGAGTAATCGACGATTAGATGCGCATATTTGTCCAGAGACTAACAATTCGTTTAGACTAAAACAACATAGTTGCGTCACTGCAGTTATAGGTGTTTCTGAAGACATACGGTGTGCCCTGGATGAAGGACATGTATCATTTTTAATCCTACTAGACTTTTCTAAGGCGTTCGATACGGTTGGCCACGCTATTTGATGTCAGAAGCTATCACTGTTCCATAACTTTTCGCCCTGTGCTGTCAAGTTATTATCCTCTTACTTACCTAACAAACAGAAAGCAAGCTGTGAAGATAAATGACATTTTATCTGAATTTCTTCCTAACACCAGCGGCGTGCCTCAGGGATCTATACTAGGACCCTTACTTTTCTCCCTATACATTAACGATCTCCCGACTCATGTTAAACATTGCTCAATAAACATGTATGCTGATGATGTACAACTCGTTTTAAGTTGTCCCCACGGTTTAATAGAGCACGCTGCGACTTGCATCAACAATGATCTTGCGGACATAGCGCAATGGTCGAATAGCAATGGTCTTCTTTTAAAGCCCAAAAAATCAAAGTGCATTATTATTTCAAAAACATCCTTAGATCTTTCATACTTTCCCCCCATCATTATGAACAATGCACCTATTGAGTATGTTGAATCAGTCAAAAATCTCGGGGTGACGTTCAATCGAAATTTAACCTGGGACAATCACGTCAATCTGGCCGTAGGAAAGACGTACGGTGTACTTCGTATGCTGTGGGCCAGCTACTCGTTTACCCCAATCAAAACGAGAATCCTACTCGCTAAAACTTTGGCTATCCCCATACTTACCTACGGTTGCGAAATATTTCACAACTGCAGCTACATCTCCAAAAGAAAACACAATGTTGCTTTTAACAGCATAACACGTTACGTCTTTGGATTGCGACGACAAGCTCGAATTTCAAATTACACTAAGTACCTGTACAAGATGACTTTCGATAATTTTCTTCAGTTTCGCACTCTTAGCCTGCTTTCAGATATTCTACTTACTCGTCAGCCTGCCTATCTTTATGAAAAAATTAGATTATCTTCCTCAAACAGATCCGGCCAATTAATTCTCCCTCGGCATTCTTGTCTGACATCGGAACGTCAGTTTTTTGTTAACTCCATTCGTTTGTGGAACGCTTTGCCTTATAGTATTAGAAGGATAGACAACACATCAAGATTTAAAAGTGAACTAAACATCTATATAATAGTACTTGAACATATGGTTTTGGTTTTCCTTTAATTATTTTTTGTTAATTTTTCTTTTTTTTCTCCTTTCTTTTTCTCTCATTGAATTTATATCTATAAATTAAACTCACGTAGCTTTTAAATTAAATTAATTATAAACTATTATATGCTCTTCACTAATTATAAGATATTGCATCTTACTGTGTAGTAGCAAATCGTTGGACTTTAAATAAATAAATAAATAAATAATTGTGAAAAATTGTACACTCATTCCATGCTGTTAACTTTGGCACAACCCAAGCATGTCCATTCATTAGAAACGCGAACACTATTTGAAATAGATTTACCCAGTGAAAACCTCCCATCAACTTCTCAATGAACAACCATCTAAAATCCTGTACACATTCACAAGCCCCCTATGGCATAAAACACGAAATTACTAATCTCATACAGGAAGTGTAAGATCTTAACTCGTTCCCAAGCCATTAACCCAAAAACCAAAAGACACACACTATGTACTTTCAAGCAAACAATGCATGTGGTACCTATAGCAAACAATCCGCCGTACAAATTGCCAATCACTCCCATTTAAGCCACCATCAAGCACCAGCACACCAAGTCACCAGCTACCAGGCCACCTCCAACATGGTTCAACAAAAACATTAACCACTGCCGAGACGAAAAATCCCGTGCAAATTATGCATACCCGTCCAATACACCATATCAGCAAAAATGAATTGCTGCAGATCTAACGATATACATTCAGCCCCAACAAAATGGGGGGCGACAATAAACCACACCTCCCACCCATTCACCTCGTACCCCTCTGTCCATACAAGTGCCCATAATTGAGAAATCCCAGCTGCTACCACCACAATGCGGCAAAAGTGCTCCTCCACCAAAAATGTAACTCTAGGAGCCCGATTCTGGTCAACTTGCTGCTACATGGGCGCCCGGTAGCCTCATGTAGTGCGTGTTTTATGGTTCACAGTCGGATTATAAAATGACCAGATGTTCGCGACAGGAGCTGACGATGTAACATGGTACTAGTTTCTGACATGACCTTTACCCGGGAGACGGGGTTTTGGTGGAACAGCATTCGAGCATTAAGCTGTGTGGCACGTTCTTGAATTCGGCACGGATTGAGTATTTTTATGACCATTTGTGGTGGTGACAAATGACATTTTTGGTTAATTGGCGGAGAACTTCCGTGTTGTGCGTGTTTTAGCAACATCTGCACAAGGGGGTTCATAAGTATGTTGTTGGTCCAGAGACACGTCTCTACATCAATTAATCTAGTTGGTGGTCTAATTTAAAGTGGAGTTCACACCCTCTAGTCAGCCAAACTAGGCTTCAGCATTCGACGAAGTCCCGGAAAAGTACAACCGAGACGTAGCCCAAATTTGAGACCGAGAAAAATTCCTCGTGACCACAGATGTGGAACCGCAAACAATAAAATTTATTTATTTGTTGCTTATGAGGCGATTTAATCGTCAGAAACACTGTGGCAACGAGCTTGGCGGCGGCAACTTACGACGACGACGACGACGCAATCACATTCGTTTCTTTCGCAAAGTGCTAGTAATAACGACACTATCAGCCCACTATCTGAATGGTGGTGGACGGGGCCGATATCGTAAATCTCATTAGTGTCAGTGGAGGAGGCACAACATCGAGAGGGAAATACTTGTGCAATATCGGTGAGCAGTCGCTAAGGGCAAGAAAAGTTTATGATCTCGAGTGCTGAAGTGTGGTCGACAGATGAATTGGTATCGGAATATGCACGCAGTGGGCTAATAAGTGGGTTGATGTAGATTTGTCAGATCTTATTCATTTTCGCAGCGTGGTGCAGATAGCTGCCCTCAAATGGGTACGCAATAATTTTATATTCCTAACTTATCTCGCAACCACTACGAGTTATACTTATGCCTTTTCCTGAGTATTCAAATTGCTGGAGGTACTTTACCCAATAACCAATTTTAAAAAGTTGAAGAGGTGCACGGTAGTATGCAGGGGCCTACCCTCTAACTCGACTACTAATAATGATTGGGATATAAAAATTGGAAACCATAGTAAGACGGTCAATCTAGTGGTTAAGTGGCAAAGTGGCTTTAGTTGGTAAGCGGTTATTGTAACACAGGACCTCATAAAAAGCTTATAACTAGAAAAATATGAACAACATCATGCATGCATGTGGCATGTGCAGCTTAGGAGATAGAAAGTGGTAACCAACAGATATGCAGAAGGAAGACGAGTGACCGCAATCAATAGAGTTTCCGTATCATGGTTAGGTTAGGTTAGGTTAGATTGCCTGTCTGCACCACGATGCGGACACACTTAGACCAGTAAAGGTCCATTGTGATGCCAAGGATCTACTATTAGACTACTCAGGGACTAATAAAACCAACCGGAGCTTTTAATGAAGCGATGGATGTTCATGACGTCTAAGGACGCCAAATCGCTGAGGTCGTCAAGGAAGGGAGCTCCTAGATGGAGCATTCTTTTGCGTGATAGAGCAGGACATGTGCATAGGAAGTGAAGAATTGTTTCCTCCTCCTCGTCGTCCCTACAGCTCCTGCAGAAGTCGTTGGAAAAGAGGCCAAGTCTTTTGGCATGTTGGCCGATTAGACAGCGTCCGGCGATGACACCGATAACGCAGCTGATCTGTAAACGCTTTAGTTTAACCAACTCGGCACTACGTTTCTGGTCCAGCTTAGGCCAGATCTGCCTCGAAATGTGACACGTAGAGCCAATATCCCACCTAAGGTTAGTCTTGCTAATAGCGTTCAGCTTCAGTAGATGCTAACATGTAGCGAGGGGCATACCCAGGGCTTGCCTATCTGGCAAAATCCTTAGAGTAGTACCCTGTTCAATGCGATAGCATTGAAGAATCCTCGGAAGCCTCTAGGTTGCGGAAAATCCTCTCAAAAGCCCTTCAACACCTAGCTACCTCTTACATCCAGATGGTCACTGGACCACCTTGCTAAGGAATCGATTGGCATATTACTGGATACTCACTTCCCTGGTAGATCCCCTGTTGCTGTTTCATTATCGGGTATTACCCCTTGCTCTCTACCGTGCAGCCTGGTTATAGTAACTACAGAAAAGATCCGCTGGGCCATGCCCAGCTTCAAGCCCTTCAAGTCCCCAGGACCTGACGGCATTATTCCTGCTGAATTTAAAAAATGAGAGGACATTGTGCTTCCATGGCTCAAGGTCATATTATCGAGCTGTCTTAATCTGGTCTACATCCCCAAGACGTGGACCGAGGTTGAAGTTGTCTTCATTCCTAAGGCAGGTAAGAGCTCGCATGTGGAACCAAAGGATCTCCGACCTATCAGTCCATCGTCCTTTCTACTGAAAACGCTGGAAAGGCTGATTGATATTCACCTCCGTCAGAGCATTAGCCCGCATTTGCCTTAGAGCTCCTTAGAGTTGTATCCTTTCTGGCAAGCTCGTCACCCTTGCCGTTACCCGGAATGTCTATGTGGCCTGGCACCCAGCATAGATGAATGTTGGACTACTCCGTCATCTCCATGAGAGACAAACGGAAGTTTAAGATGGCTTCTGAAGTAAAGGAACGCGATTCCAGGGACTTGATGGCCACTTGACTGTCGATGAAAATGCGTATATTCCTGACACATATTCCATTACATTCCATCCAGGACAAGGCTTCCTTGATCGCCATGATTTCCACCTGAAATGCTCTACAGTGATCTGGGAAGCAGAAAGAGATGCTCATATTGAACTTTTCATAGAAGAAAACACAACCCACCTCACATTTGGTCTAGGAGCCGTCTGTGTAGAAGTGAACTGAATTACGAAAGGTTAGGACTTGTACCGTGGTTAAAAAGAGTCTTCACATATTAATGCAGTCTCATTTCAGCTACGGCGACTTGACAGTGGTAGATAAGAGAGGGTTAAACGGGAACTATATGGTGGCGCCTGCGTACCTACATTACGATGACGGCATCAACGTCCGCTCGGAAGACCAAAACTTAAGTCGCTCATATCAGCGTCTTAAAAAGGTAAGAAAAACTTAGTCTTGGGATGTGATGCTAACGCCAACCATACTCTGTGGGGTAGCACTGACATCAATACTAGGGGCGAAGTTTTGTTTAATTATATCCTATAATCCAATCTTGTTATATGTAATATAGGTAATGACTCCACCTTTATAACGTCTACTAGAAAAGAAGTCGAAGATATTCGTTCGTATCTGAACCGAGGTCTGTTGTTGACTGGAGGTTCTCAAACAAGGTGTCACTATCGGACCATTACCGGGTACTCTTCAAACTACAACTATCTACTCGTCGGAAAGCGACTTTTAGAAATCGAAATTCAAGAGAGAATTAAGGAAATCAGTAAATCACCTTACTGAGGATCTCAATTCTGCAGAAGCAGTTGACAATGCAGTCGATGCACTGACTGCTTCTCTTACGCGATCCTTTGAACAATTCTACCCGGTTAGTGGGCATGCGATAAAAGTGCCCAACATGGTGGAGCGATAAAATAGCGGATCTTAGTTGCATTTCAAGAGTACGATGGAACCTCGTTAAAGAGGGAATCGTTGCGTGGTCCACCTATAGAGAAAGCGTAAAGCTACTCAAGAAAGAGATTAGGTTCGCAAAGAGAAACACTTGGAGATTCTTTTGTGCACCTATTGAAACAACAAATGAAGCGTCCCACCTAAGGAAGATCCTGACCAAGACATCAGCGCCGGCATCCAATATCAGAGGGCAGAGAAACATAAGGAAACGCTGGACATACTACTCAGATTTTCGACTTCCCCGGATGTACATCAATCTCCGGAGATGATCTGACCATTCCAAAGACGACATCGGGAATAAGCGCAGGAGAAATGCGAAAAATAATAGATGATGATAAGATAGCTTGGGCAATCAAATCATTTGTTCAATACAAGGCACCAGGAATGGAAAACATTCAACCTGTGATGCTGCATGAGTCAGTGGAAATTGCTATGTATTTATTGCAGGAATAATATTCGAAAATGTTACCAAAGGATAAAAGGAACATGCCAGGGTTTCAAAGCCAGAACAGAAGCCTGCACGGAGGAAAATGGCAACATAGTAGTAGAATCGCAGTCGGTGCTGAGGATATGGAAGGAACACTTCTGCAGACTGTTAAACGGCGATGTTGACCAATATTCCGCTGTCAGGCAGAATGAGTCATTCAACAGTGACGATGGCAGTCAAGATTCCCGTCAACCCGATCAGAATGAAGTGAGTATAGCGATATCTAAACTCAAGTTCAACAAAGCTGCTGCAGCCGACGGCCTTGCCGCCGATCTTTTTAAAGCAGGAGGAGATGAGTTGGTAAGGAGCATGCACCAGCTCATCTGTAAAATCTGGTCGGACGAAAGTATGCCCGATGAATGGAACCTCAGCATCGTTTGCCCGATTCTGAAGAAAGGAGACCCTCTGTACTGCGCCAACTGCAGAGGTACAAGTCTCCTCAACATTGCATATAAGATCCTGTCTGCCGTATTATGTGAACGCCTAAAACCGATGGTCAACAACCTGATAGGTCCTTATCAGTGGGGTTTCAGGCCGGGAAAGTCCTACGGCAGATCTTGGAAAAAACCCATGAATATAAAATCGATAAGTACCACCTCTTCATCGATTTCAAAGTTGCCTATGATAGCGTGTATAGAGACGAGTTATATAGAGCCATGTCTAGTCTTGACATCCCTGCCAAGCTCGTCCGTTTGTGCAGAATGACAATGGAGAACTCTTGCTGCTACATCAAAGTCGGTAAGAACATCACCGAACTGCTCGATGTCAGGAAAGGTCTTAGAAAAAGTGACGCGCTATCATACAGTCTCTTTAATATAGTACTTGAGGGAATTGTACAGTACGAAACTCACAAGCCAAAATATGTTCCTAAAGCATAGCGAGAGTTGTGGGTTGTATTTATCCTCAAATCAGGGAAAGCAAGCCACACAAATGCAAAGGACCTCAAACCGATTAGTCTGTTGTCTTTTATGCTGAAAACATTGGAACGTTTAATAATACATACATCTGCGGCAGATCGGTAGATTTAGCCCTCCACATGATCGTACCAACTTTAGAAAGATCTCTTCCTCTCAAGGAGCTAATTTTTGGAGCGTTCCTAGACATTGAAGGGGCGTTCAACATCGTAAGTACAGATGCGATTCTGAGCAACCTACACAGAGCTCAACTTAACACCGGCCTCTACAACTGGATTACACAGGTGTTTTAATCCAGAATTGTATATTCAACGCTGGGAGATGCAACCATCCAGAGAAGTGTCTGCGGTGAAACCCTCAAAGGGAAATATTATTCTCGGAAAATAAATATAAATTTCTTAAAAACTCACATGACATTAGCTAGAACGACTAAAATCTATAAAGAAATAAATTTGGAAAATCTATTTCATAAATCTCGAACGGGACAAAATCTAGAAAGTGCAAACATTTCGAATAACCAAATCCCGAAAAGAAATTTACATTCGAGATTTTTAAAATCCCTTTATTTCATCATATATATATACCCAACCTGGAAGCGTATCGACATCCCGCTTTTTAAGACCCGTTTATCAAAATTCCGAAGGAAAAAGTTTTGAAATCCCGCGTTTGAAATCCCGTTTTTCAGAATCCCGCCATTCAATTTCAATTTAATCATTTAAACCTAAATTTAGTTATTTTTATTGCTTTATAGAATTTGATCAAACTGTCTGATAGCTGTTGATACACCCTAAGCGGAGCGACTAAGCCTCTCCGGAAAGTGGAGTTTAAATAAATGAATCGCGCGAAGCGCACCACTTACCCGTTGCTTGCCTGCACGAAAATGTTCTCGAAAAGACTTAGCCCCAGGCCGTGATTTTTTTTAAAATAAAACACCTAGTTTAATTGGAAAATTGGGATTTAAAAAAACGGGACTATAAGTAAAGGGATTATAATAACGGGGTTTTAAATGCGCGACTATAAAAAGCGGGATATCATACCCAACCAACCCAACATTGCATCGACTCCAAATCCGGTAACCCCAAGCAGGAGAGTTGCAGTGGGGAAACATACCCCCCATACATATTCCAATGTTTATGCATTCTGAACTTATGTACGAGGGCAAGGTGAAAAGTCGTCGGCCTGACGCAGAGATAGCGTTCCAATCAGCAACATAACCCCTAAGGAAATTCATCCAAAGTTGGCAAAAGTTTACGGGAACCCTGCTCCTTCCGTGTCAACCGTTAAAAAGTGGGCAGCTGAATTTAAACGTGGTCGCACGTCCCTCGAAGATGACCCACGTGAAGGACGGCCAAAAACCGCAACCACACCCGAAACCATCGAAAAAGTGCATGATATCGTGTTGGACGATAGGCGAGTGAAGGTGAGTGAGATAGCTGAGGCTATGTGTATATCGGAAGAGAGGGTGCGAAACATCTTGCACAAAAACTTAGGGATGCGAAAGCTCTGCGCGAGATGGGTACCGCATTTGCTGAATGCCAATCAAAAGCAAATGCGCCAACGATTTTCGCGGCAATCTTTGGACCGATTCAATAGATAGACCGATTTTGTGCGGCAATTTTTCCATATGGATGACACGGATGACACATGGGTCCACCACTTTTTTTTTTGGTTGCGCCTAGAGGTGCAGGAATCAGGAATCTTCAAAAGATACCAATGGTTTGTGATGACTACGACTAAGTTGCCTCAATAAGTAGTTTACGCTTCTGTAGTGTTAATCGCGTTAGGTACGTAGCTTTCCAGTGAAGGCACCTACTAATACCGTCATTACATAAGGTTTTTCCTTACGGCGCTAGGTCGAATAGTCTTGTTCTTTGTAGTCGGTGCTCAAGGTTTGTCACGTCCATAGTACGGATTATTTCATTATTGCAGTGAACATGAAGACGGGTACGAGGTTTGTGAGCAAAGTTTGTTACTTCGTCCCTCACGGTAGCAATTCCTAGATCTCTGTGAATATCACTATTCCTTATATACCAAGGAGCATTCACGATTGCTCTTAGTATTTTGTTTTGAAATGCTTGCAGTAGAGCCATATTGCTTGGTTTGGTACAACCCCAAAGTTGTATACCATATGGCCAAGACAGTTTTAGGACTTGCTTATACAGAAGCAGTTTGTTGTATACGGTTAACTTCGAGTATCTTCCGAGTAGCCAATACATTTCTCTAAATCCGATTTCGAGCTTTTCGCGCTTCTTTTTAACGTGTGGTTTCCACTTAAGTTTTGCGTCTAGGGTCATTCCTAGATATCTTGCCTCGTTTGCGTACGGTATTTGCATCGAGTTAATGGATATAGGTAAGTTGTTTATCTTTCTTAACGTAAAATTGACATGCGTTGATTTTGTCTCATTGAGGACTATTCTCCAGATTTTTGTCCATTCGCATACTTTGTTGAAAGCTCGTTGGAGTTTTCCCGTTGATGATTCGACTGACTCATCCGTTACGAGGATAGCCGTGTCGTCTGCGAACGTTACTACAACGGTCCCTTCATCTTGTGGTATATCTCTTGTGTAGAGCAGGAACAGGATTGGACCGAGAACACTTCCTTGCGGAACACCGCCGTAGATTTCTGTGAAATCCGAATATTCACTCCCGTGTCTAACACGGAAAAGTCTGTTTTCAAGATAAGATTCCAATATTCTGTACAACTTTTCCGGTAAGATTACCCTTACCTTATACCTTAGGCCTTCGTGCCATACCTTGTCGAAGGCTTGCGATACGTCGAGAAAAGCGCTAGAACATATTTTTTTCCCTTCTAGAGCTTTTACAATTTCGTTCGTTATTCGATACACCTGATCGATTGTGGAATGTTTGACCCGAAAGCCGAGTTGATGATCCGGGATCAAGTGTCTTTCTTCAATTACTGGTTGCAATCGTTTCAGCAGAAGTTTCTTGAAGACCTTAGATATTATTGGCAGAAGTGAAATGGGTCTATATGATTTTTTGTTATTTGCACATTTCCCCGGTTTTGGAACCATAAAAACTTCGGCGACTTTCCATTGCCTTGGAACATATAATAGTCTTAAGGAAGCATTTATAATGTAGAGGAACTTAACCAGCACTTTTTTCGGTAGCTCTTTCAAAATTTCGCCAGTGATTAAATCATATCCCGGAGCCTTATTATTTTTCAATTTTTTTATTGTCATTCGAAGTTCGGACAGGGATACGGTTTTTACTTTAAAGTTGTCGGGTGCCACATAATCATTCGGATCTTCGGTCAACGGTTGTCCATCGAACGGCTTGAACGTTTCCTCTAAGTGATCGGCAAATAATTGTGCTTTCTCTCTGTCTTCTTTTGCCCATTCCCCGTTAGCTTTCCTAATTGGCGGCGAGTGCATTACAGGTTTCCTTATGGACTTTAAGGCTTTCCATAGAGAGTAGTTTGAATACTACACGCCACAAACGAAACAGCAGTCGAAGTAGTGGGTGGAAGCCGGTGGTTCAGCGCCAAAGAAAGCGAAGTAGATCGCATCTGCCGGAAAGGTCATGGCCAGCGTGTTTTGGGATGCGAAAGGGATCCTGTTAACTGATTACCTTGAGAAAGGCAGAACAATTACAGGCGAATATTAATCCAACCTTCTTGACCAGCTGGATGGCAAAATTCGCGAGAAGAGGCCTGGCTTGAAGAAGAAAAAAATCATCTTTCACCAGACAATGCACTTGTACACAAGTGTGCGTTGGCGATGGGAAAACTGCGGGATTTGGGGTACGATTTGCTCGGCCATCCCCCCTATTCACCTGATTTGGCACCCTTAGACTTCCATCTGTTCCTAAACTTCAAGAAGTTTCTGGGAAGCGCTTCGCATCCAATGCAGAAGTTGAGAGGGCTGTCGATGAATATTTTCACAGCCTTCCAGACACTCACTTCCGAGAAGGAATACTGATGTTGGAGAAACGCTGGACTAAGTGTGTTGAAGTCAAGGAAGATTATGTAGAAAAATAAAATCATTTTTTAACTGAAAATCGCAGTCTTTCATTGTCAGGCCGAGAACTCTTCACCTTGCCCTCGTATGTCTCCAGTGAGTGTCGATGGCGAATTGATCCGCACGCGCGGATTGTTAGCATTGTCTCAAAAATTAATATTAGATTTTTGGCCTTCAACATTTTTTTTTACTATATTTTAGCTGTTCGTGATATTTTATTTTTTTTTTATTTTTTGAGATTTTGGTTTCGAGTTTTTTTTTTTTTCTTTTCTAATTTTTTTTTTTTTCTATATTACAATATATTTCTTAGATATTGGGGAGGTTGAAGCAACGGACCTCCAGTTTTGTGCCGTATTCGAAGGACTTTTTTTTTTCTTTGAGAAGCTTTCTCGTGACAACAAATACACTCGGATATTTGTCAAATGTTCACTAGAGGTGGGATCGTGAAAAACCTTGTTGGTGTCTTCTGGGATTCGAACATTGAACCTCACGCGTCGTGGTCTAACACACTAACCACTGCGCCACGGCGGCCATACACACTATACTGTTGAATCGCCTTATAAGCCCAAAAAACAGCGATTGGCAAGAGTTATTCTTCACTTGATTAGTGCGCTGATGTTGTTTTTGGAGCTTATAGCAGAGCCAAGGTAGACAAGGTCCCTTATTACCTCAAAGTTATAGCTGCCCACTGTGACATTCTGTCCAATTCGTCGGTGTAGATTAGCTCTTCTTGTTGACAGCATATACTTAGTTTTGTCCTCGTTTATCGCTTAGCCCATATTGACCGCTTCTGCTTCAATGCTTATTAACGCACCTGTAACAGCCCGTTGAGTTCTTCCAATAATATCAGTATCGTCGGCGTATGCAAGCAGTTATACGGACTTTTGATAGATTGTGCCTCTGGTGTTGGCTTGTGAGTTCCGAACAATCCGTTCAAGTACAATATTAACTCTTAAAACCTACCCATCCCTGAAGAAACACTATTACTACCCTGGGGTCCAGAAAACCCCAATACATTTTTGTTCTTATTTTAAAAATAAAAAAACGTTTTAACAAAAATTAATGTTAATTGAGATCACTCACCTAGCTGCATGTTTAAAATATCTTAAAGTTTCGAATCGAGGCACTCTTGGCACACAACCCGGCTATGTTCACCGCAAAGGGGTAAAACAATATTCACGAAAGTTTAATTTGAGCATCGCGCTGGACCCCAGGGTAGGGTTTAAGGGTTAAGGAAGTCACATGACAGCGATGATATCAAAGGTATCGGTGAGGTAATTACCGACCTTGATGGAGCAGCAAGCATTCTCCATCGTCATCCTGCACAGAAGAACAGGTTTGACAGGCTCCATATGGCTCTATAAAGCTCTTCTCTATAGATGCTGTCATAGGTAGCCTTGAAATCGATAAAGAGATAGTAAGTGTCGATTTGGACCGTTTGGTATTTTCCAGGATCGGTTGAAGTGTGAAGGTCGATGATGGACTTTCCTGGCCTGAAAGCGCACTGGTAGGGGCCTATGACGCTGTTGATAAAAGATTTCAGGCGTTCACACAATATCGAAGAAAAGATCGTATATGCGTACTGATGCCTCTATAATTGGCGCAGTTGAGGGGGTCTCCTTTCTTGTGGATCGGGCAAACGATGCTGAGTTTCCATTCATCAGGCATACACTCGTCTGGCCAAATCTTAGGGATGAATTGGTGTATGCACTCTACCAATTCATCACCAGCTGCCTTGAAAAGTTCGGCCGGTAAGCCATCAGGTCCAGCAGTCTTGTTAGATTTTAGCTTGGATATTGGTATGTGTGTATGTGTGTATGTGTGTGTATATTTGGCGCAACAGCTCTTTAAGTGCCAGGGCCTAGCTTCTCGCAACCACTCATGTTGTGTGCCTAATATTTTTCACACAAATGGAAAGGACCTACAGTTTAGCGCTGTATCCGAACGGCGATTTGAGAAGCTTTTCCGTGACAACAATACTCTCGGATGTTTGTCAGACGCTCGCGAGAGGTGGGACCGTGAAAAAACTTTTTGGTGTTTTTCTGGGATTCGAACTCGGAACCTCACGTGCAGTGATCCGCCACACTAACCACTTACGTCTATCATCGTCTATATTGAGTGTTTCATTTTTTTGTCGACTGCAAATGATCTTGATCTGTTATATAAATTGTCAACGATTGGCCTCTCCACAAAATTCTAAGGAGTATATAAACAACTCATCTCTAACACTGCTGCAGCTGTATGGAATGGCAGGTCTATGTCAAGTTTTTTAGTAGTCGGGTGTACCTCAAGGCTGTGTTTTAAGTCCAATTCTGTTTGCTCTTTTTCTTGACGATGTGTCTAATAACTTGCCCGCTGGTGTAATTTTTGGTGAGATTTCGATTAAGGTACTGCTGTATGCGGATGACCTCGTCATACTGGCTGAAAATCCTGGAACGCTTCAACTGCAAATCAATAGACGTAAACACTACTGTAACACTTAGAGCCTGCAAATCAATACTGCTAAGTCTAAGATTGTAATTTTTGAATCGATTCACGCAGGAGTGCTGTTCAATTGAACTGGTCTGTAGGTCGAGACTCTCAAGCTTTTGGTTATCAGTACAATGAGGAGTTTGGAAAGTTCGACGCTTTTTCTTCAAACGTATCGTTAGGCTTCCAATATCAACGTCGACCTATGGAATAGACGTCGAATCCGGGTTTCCCCAAATCTACTGGAAGAATTTGAAAGCTAATGCTAATTACATTATTAAAGTCATGCAGAGGCCTGTTATAAACCTACGGTAGCAAATGATGAAATATGGGCTTCAATGTGGACTAACCCCTTTTCAAGAATAGGATGATATTGCTTCCTCCGTAGGTCTACATTTTGTTCTAGCTGATATCATCATTAATAATTGGCAAGCATGGTTTTCCAATTGTATTGCAAGGGTCGACGAAACATTTTATAGCCAATGTTTGACCAGAGCCCGAGAGTCTTCAACTAGAATGATTTATAAGGGAGAGAAGCACACGCTGGGTGTTAACAGCTATTTTAACAGGGAGTTGTTGCTCTCTCAAATAAGCTTTATTTTGAAGGCTTTAACTGAAATTTTAGGTCTTAACTACACCCTACATTGACTCCTCCGTTTTTTACGACAGCTGTGTGCTTCCATCAAGTCCAATATGGTAAAATTTCAATTCATCAAAGACTAGTCTTTCAAAGCCTGTCCGACAAATCATATAATGTATGGGTTCTGCAGGTGTCCACGAACGCCTTTATTGTTCGTTAAAAGCACGATACGATTTGCCCTTCCGCCCTACGGTCCCTTTATTGACTCGTGATAACCTAAAAATAAAAACAAAATTCGAAATTAAAAAAGAATGTCCAGTTCCGTCAGATGCAAACAGTCGATTCTTCGAAATGGCTAGAAACACAATTATATGTACGTATCCGGGAATTATAACGAATTAAGTCGCAAAAACCTGAAGTTACGCTCCACTTGGAACTAATCTCCCTGAAGATCTGAACCCCATTCGCATAAGTCATTGCTTTATATAGACCACTGTCACCAGCTTTAAGCGAGAACAGGTGACACTAGCGCATGATGGCCATTTGTAAGCCAACATAAGCGGATTTATTTCTATTTCTGCTCGCGACACACAGTTTACCTCATTAATTCTATGCTTCCAAGGAAGCGATGGCGTTTTGTAGCATTTTGCACTTTTCAATCACCGCCTGGAGTTCTGTCCGTGTTTTCCATCTAGCTGCACGATTTTTGTGCTGTGACATGCTGGGAGTCTACCCCACAGACATAGTAGACCCACCACCAGGTGCTCGCAAGAGTTCACACAATTAACACTGGTCTGCTGTGGTGGCGGTAGTGGCGGCGACGCGCGGCGCGGTGCATTCCCATGTCCCGGTCATGTCAGATCGGCATTATGCATATGCATGTACGGATCGGCTCGCTGATCTTGTTTGGGAAAACTCCAGCATGGAAATTGTGTTAAATTGTTTTCAGTGTTTGTTTTCCCCCTGAAGGTCGAGCCAAAGAAGTCACCTACACAATGCAGCGGCGCTATCCACGCCATGCCGTATGTCATCTAACAATGGAGCAATAGTGCTAGTGCCAAGTGCCAGTGCCTAGTGCACGCTCTTAATGGGCCAGCCATATCGGCATTGGCATTATGCAACTTTGAATCTAAGTCAGTCTGTGGACAAAAACAAACACTCAGCTACTGCTGCTGCTGGTGCAATTCTGGAGGATGGAAGCTGTGAATTTGCAACGGCATCTGAATGTGGAGTAATGATTAATGAGTGCCGTTGCAGTAGCGCAATTTGTGCGAGCCTGGAATTATATAAAAGCACCGTACTCGATATGCTAGGGCATCAGTTCACTCTCGTCTTAGTAAGTTCGCAGACATAAAAACCACTTAAAGAAAAATGTTCAAATTGGTAAGGGATCCCCTCTAAAGTCCAGTCTTGGAGTTCGGTAATAACTATACTATCACCTTTCAGTTTGTCGTTGTTTCAACTTTGTGTGCGCTAGCTGCAGCACGTCCTGGATACCTTCACGGCCCAGTACATGCTCCTCTTTTGAGCTATGCTTCTTTGGTGCATGCACCTGTCGTGACTAAGGTGGTTAGTCTTCCACCAGCCATTTCACATCAGAGCTCAACAATCGTGCACTCCGGAGGACATATTGTGACTCCAATCCTGGCTCCAGCTGTCAAAACTGTCATCGCTCCAGCCTACCACTCAGCTCCATTGTTGAGTCCATACCATGGTCTGCATTTGGGTCCACATTACCATTGAGTTAGTATTAGGTGGGCAAGTATGAGGCGAGCAAAGCGAAGGTGATTCAAAAGGAGTTAAGAAGCATGGCAGTGAGGGAAGAAAGGATGGAAGGCAGTTATCATTTTCTTGTACAGTTTCATTTTTATTTTTATTTTCATTTGTTGCGCTAAATAAATTGTATATTTTCCATGTGAAGACAGTTTGTGGATTTTTATTGCGCTTTTTGTATTGCGAACTATTTATTGATTTGTAGGAAATTTCACCCAGACTTGACACTGCAGTACGATGTATATGTACTTTTGTGGCACAGTCTTGGTTGAATTTTTCCAAGAAATCGCTTTGATGAAGTTGGTGATACTACATCAATATTCAGTGGTCGACGTTTTCTTGGAGCAGCAAAAACAAAGTGTCTTGTGTTTAAAGTTTGTATAAAAAGAATTAATAATTCAACTATACGAGTAGGTCAACTTCGTACAAAAACCAGTGTGAGCACCAAAGCAATATCAAGAAGTGTGCGTAAAGCCCAAATTAATTTAGGAATACGCAACTGGATTGAGCACATGCTTAGTACTTACTTATATCCACTTTATTGTGCGTATAGTAATGCTTATAGGTTCTTGGCCCGTTCTCAGATAAAGTTGATCGTTGGAGATGCGGTTCGGCCAAAAAATCCTCAAGATGATTCTTAAGCATGTGTTTACGAAGATTTGCAGCTTGTGTGTGTTAATGGTGTCCACCTTCCAGGTACTGCACCCATAAAGCAGCACTGATTCTACGTTGGAGCGGAACAGTCGTAGTTTGGTTCTTAAGCTAATAACATTGCTTCTCCAGATTTTGGACAGCATTCCGAACGCAGCTTTAGCCTTCCCGATTCTGCTGCACACATCCAGTTCGGTGCCACCGCGAGTAGCAGAGACGACACTTCCTTAATATAGAAAGTTATCAACTTTCTCAACTTGCTTTCCGGCAATGTTAAGTTGAGCGCGGGTATTGGAAGTACTCAGGCCTTTTGTTTTGACTGTGTTTATTTTTAGTCCCACTTTGTTTGCCTCAGCTTCTACATTTTGGGGCATCAAATGAAGATCCAGTATCCGATGTGAAAGTAGACAAAGATCGTCAGCGTAATCTAGGTGTTTAAGGTAAGATGTCATCGTCCAACGAATTCCATAATTAGCTTCCGTCAATGCTGCACGGAGTACATCGCTGATAACCACCAAGAACAATAGCGGGGACAGTATGCACTCTTGTCGTACTCCACTTTGGACTTCAGAATCCTCCGACACCTTACCGTTGTGCACGACGTGACACTTGCCCCGCTCGTATGTAGCCTTGATAATAGCTATACGTTTTTCTGGAATGCCTCTACTGCGCAAGGCCAACCAGATAGCATCTCGATTCAAGCTGTCGAAAGCCTTCTCGAAGTCGATAAACAGTAAATGTAGCGGAGACCTATACTCAACGCATTGTTCGATTATGATCCGTAAGCTGTTTATGTGGTCGATGCAAGAGGATCCAGCGCGAAAGCCTACCTGTTCGACATCAAGAGTTGCATCTAATTGTTCTCTAATTCGTTCTAGAATTATTCTAGCTATTATTTTGGCTACAGCTGGAAGAACACATATACCTCTCCAGTTACCGCACTCGCTGCTTCTTCAGCCCTTGAGGCCAGTGAGTTGACATATTGACGTTTGTCACGTCTCACACTACGATGCACTTCTTTCTTCTTCGCACGGTATTGGGCTTCAAGCTCGGTTCTCTCTACTGCTGAGGCTGCTGCAATCCGAGCCTTGATTGCTGTACGCTCATCGATCCGTCTCCAGGTGTCTGTAGAAACCCATGTGCGGTGGTGTTTTTGCTTTTTACCGACATAAGTGCGTGCCCCAGTCGCAAAAGCATTTTTCACAGCACTCCAGTGGTCATCCATGTTCTCTTGCAATATGCTGCTGATTGCTTCTGCTTCTAAGGCAAGATGGTCCCTGAGCTGTTGGCGCACTTGGGGAACCTTGAGCCTGTCGATATCAAACCTGGTGATGTTAAGTAGGTTTGAGCGGCTGCTGTTGACGGATGCAGTACGAAGGCGTAAATGAGCTACCATAAGTTGGTGATCTCGTTCTTGTCCGACGTCAGCTCCACGTCTGTTTCGGACATCCAGGAGACAATTTCTAAAGCGGCGACTGATCGCAATGTGGTCGATCTGGTTGGATGTTCGTTGCCTATCAGTAGAGACCCAACTGATCTTATTGCAGGTGTTATGCTTAAACAGCGTACCTCCGATGACTAGGCGGTTGGTATTGCAGAAGTCCACAAACCGCTCACCATTGTCATTACGGTCTCCCACGCCGTGAACTCCCATCACGTGCTTAAACATTGTGTTGTCGCTACGCACCTTGGCATTGAGATCTCCCATCACCATTACGATGTCCCCATTAGGCGTTTGGCTATAAAAATCATCCTTTTCATCTTCAGTCGCTTCTAGAGTCGGAGCATAACACTGTATGATGGTAATTTTTCTAACTCTACTCTGGAACCTAGCCGTCAATATCCGGTCACTATGGGGTTTCCAGGATATGAGGCTACTACGTGCTGCTGGAGTTAGCATGAGTCCTACGCCGGAACTCCGTGTACTTCCAGCTGGTTTACCAGAGTAGAGCATCACAGTGCCTTTTGTTGGGGAGATGTATTCCCCAGCATCGTACCATCTTATCTCGCTCAGCCGTAAGATGTCGATTTTACACCGTGCGAATTCGCGCTCCAATTGAAGGAATCTGGCATTATAAGGCCCTTCCTTGAGTGAGTCCAGGAGGGTCTTAACGTTCCAGAATCCGATCGTTGTCCGTGTTCCGTGTTCCGTGTTCCGTGTTCCAAAGGTCGTCAACAAATTATCCGCCCTTATCCGAGGCGATTGTTTCCGTTTTGGAGCAATAGTTTGTTTTGCGGTTGCGGCTCACTGGGCCACAGACCAACCGACACTTATCCTGTTTTTTGGCGCAGGAAGCTCGCCATTCGTCCTCTCCCGTTAGCAATTTCCGAAGAAATTCCCAGATGACACCACGAGGAGGTGGGAGTATGGCTTACTAACAGAGCTGCTAGGTTTTCGGCTGCAGTGGCTCCTTCTCATTACTTAGCGGACCAGCACCTATCGGAAGATGCTTCCCCTACGAGGCCTTTGTTAGTCGTTTGCCATCCAATGCTTAGTACTTGCATAATGAATTCCAATCATGGAGATGTGAATGGCAGAGTGAGATTCAAGCGGAGTATCTCCAAGGTGGAGTCCTATCGCCACTCATATGAATTTTAGTTGTCGACGAGATTGTAAAACTTCTATAAGCGAATGATATCATGTAACAGCTTATGCTGATGCCCAAATGAGTCAAGGGAATAGGTTTGGGAGTACACCAAATTAGTGGTTTAGACAAGGAAAAGAACAATACCAACGCACGTACATTCACGTTTGAATGGAGTTCGTCTGCTAACCAAGGAAATCGCAAAGTATCTCGAAATAATATTAGATTCCAAGCTTAGATTATGTATACGTATGTGGGCTAGCAGGGAGAGACGCTCTCTGCCACACTCAGGTCAGCGTTGACCCATTGTGATACACATAGGGGAACAAGTGACCTGACTTCACACTTCCTCGGCTAAATGTCCAACCACTCTGCTTACCGTCCAATGCTAGGTATTTAGGAGTTATTCTAGATCCTAAACTGAACTGGAAGCTAAACATAGAACAACGACTAAAGTGGGCATGTAAAGCTTTCTATGCTTGTAGCAAAACCTTCGGAAAAATATGGGGACTGCAGCCAAAATTGACCTTGTACACAGCCATGGTACGACCAATTCTCACATATAGGTCAATAGTATGGTCGTCAGCTCTAAAAAAGGCTTATTATATAACCAAACTTAATAAGGTACAAAGAACGGCATGCATAAGCACCACAGGCATTCTATGGTCAACCCCGACCGACGATCTAACAGTCTTCTTCCATTTCCTGCCTTTAGATCTACACATAATAGTCATCACAGCACATATTGCGGTCAGACTCAGGGAGTCTGGGTGCTGGTTTATGAAACCCTATGCGCATAGTAACATTTTAAACTCTCTGCTGAGAGAACTCGCTTTGTCCACAACAGATTAAATGGTACCCAAATTGAATTTCACAAAGCGCTTCGACGTTCAATTCCCCACAAGGTCAGAATGGCAAGATGGACAGGTGATTAAGGATTTCGACGTAACAATCTACACAGATGGTTCAAAGATGGACGGTGCGAGTGTGTTTTCCGAATCCTTAAACATCTCTAAATCATATAGGCTCCCGGATTCTGTGTTCCAGGCAGAATTACTCTCTGTGCGGGAAGCTTGTCGTCACATCAAAACATACACCAATATAACGCCGTTGCAAAAGATCGCTATTTGTTCTTGATAGCCAAGCAGCCATCAAAGCCATCGCGTCGGTTACTACATCTTCCAAGCTGGTGGTTGAATGCCAAAATGAGCTAGCTTCGCTAGATAGCCAACTCCATGTAACCCTGATTTGAGTTCCGGGGCACCGTAACGTATATAGAAATGAACTTGCAGATGAATTGGCTAGGCAAGGCTCAGCCTTCCATAGCTCTCTTGCAGAAATATCCAAATTTCCTTGCCCAAGCCAACCTCAGATGGGCTAGGTTAACAAACTGTGTCATATCCAGAAAGATGTGAACAAACTACAACAAATCAAAAACAACCGACTTCTTAAATAGAACGCGTAGGTAGGTATCCCACACTACACACATTGTCGCAGTTGCAATGTCGCAACTGAAAAAGAAACCCTTATTCACTTTTTATGCACCTGTCCGGCACTAGATAAGGCCAGGCAACGAGCTTTAGGAAAATCCCTTTTCGATTCCCTTGAGGAAGTCTCAGAGAGAAACATTAAAGATTTAATAATCTTTTTAAACTCCACAGGCTAAATCTAGAGACTCCACACCAACACATCTTTTATATCCAGGTACACGAGTTTTGTGGTATTAAAACGGTACCTAGTGCTAATTGGGTTCTTTTATTAAGAAGAACCACCACACCTACCTACCTAGGGGAAAAAGTAATCCCATTGAGGCCTAGTGAAAACCGGCAAAAAACTATACAAACTCAATTACTTAGTTCATTTCTGCATTCAAACCACTCTGATGATTTGATGAAGTTCAGCATCTTTCCTGTCGAAGCGCCGGAGAGCTCGTCGAAATCCTGTAAAAAATTTTTACCAAGGAACCTTTTCCTGGAGTGTTGAAGACCCGGACAGTGACACATGACGTGGATAGTGTCCTCAAAAACCCCCTCGTCACCACAGCCTCTACAGAGTTCCTCCTCCATCATGCGTAGTTTCTTCAAGTGGTACCGCAGAGTATTGTGCCCCGTGATGGTGCCCACGAGGGTGGAAAGGGATTTCCTATCTTTTCGAGTAATTCTCTCGGTCCTTGCTTTGTCGAAGGATGGCCATAGCTTCCTAGTGGTGGCACAAGTTTCCATGGAGGTCCATCTTGTGTTCGCTTATCTAATAGCTTTATTCCCTGCAACGAGCTTGAGTGTGCAAGGCGGGATACACAGAGGGGGGTCAATTTGTTCTAGTAGGGCTGCTGAGCCGTTTCTTGCTAGCTCGTCGGCTTTCTCATTGCCTGGGATAACTTCATGTCCAGGAGATTCCAAGCTTAGTTGGAAAGCTTCTTTGGCATTACATAGGTATGTATATGCAATATATGACAATTTTTATTTTATTTTTAAGAAACTTTTTCGTGACAACAATACTCTCGGATGTTTGTCAAGCGTTTGCGAGAGGTGGGACCGTGAAAAAACTTTTTGGTGTTATTCTGGGACTCGAACATTGAAAATCACACGCATTGGTCCAGTGGCCGCGGCATTTATATATATACGTATATTAAAGAGTTCTTAAGAAAACATGGGGACTCAAGCCAAAGGTGGTGGTAAGACTCATCTTAACCTGCGACTCGATAGTCTAGTAGGAAAAGCTTTAAAAGAAATGATATCGTCACAAAGATTCAATGGGCAGGTTGCTTGAAGGTGACGGTATCAATAAGATCAACACTTATTCTAGCTCTGGAAATAATACTTAATTTTTCTCCAAAATAATCCTTTAAAACTTAGTCGCAAGGACATCAGAACTATTGTTGCCGTACTCGCTGGACACTGCGCGAAAGAAGCTGTAGAAGCTGTAGGGGCGAAGAAGAAATATAATTTATTCATCGCCTGCTGAGTGACTGCCCTACCCTGACTCTTAAAAAAAGCGTTACTCTTGGAAGTTACTTTTTCAAGGCTGATTGAGCTACGAAACACTGAACTAGCTCCTGAGATTAATATATTCATTTGGGAAGTTTAGTTAGCGGTTGAAAATAAAAATTTTAGGATTGCAGGTTTTTTAACAAACTGAGCACGATGTACATACATGTTATGAGACGAGAGCAATTTTCTCCATTGGAGCCCAGTTATGGTTAGCTTAAGTTGACTAAGATTCTAGAACTTTAGGTGCTCGAGGTGCTATGAATAAAATATAACTGTAGAGATAATTCGTTTTGATTACAATGATAAACGTTTTCATCCCATGCAAGAAATTAACTTATTCACAATTTTATTATAATTAATGCATTAATACATTACCAAGCATTAGCTCACTTACTTCCTTACTTAACTGGAGCTACAGTCCGGAAAGGACCTGGGCCTCAAACAAACCTCTCCAGCCGAGATTTTTGGTTACGAGTTCTCTACCTCAAGTTGCGCACGACAAGATGGTTGAGGTCCCACTCCACTTGTGTGCGCCACCTACCGCGAGGTCCTCCTCTACTGCGCCGTCCATTCGGGGTAGATTCGAAGACTTCCGGGCTGGAACGTTGGCCTCTATCCACTCTAAATGACCCAGCCATCTAAGTCGATGTATGTGAACTCTTCTGGCTAAGTCGATATCATTGTATAGGCCGTATAGTCGGCATTGTTCTCCTTCACTCGCCATCTATGCAGAGGGAACTAAAGATCACTCGAAGAACTTTTCTCTCAAAGTAACCAAGGGCATCCTCATCTGATTTTGACAAAGTCCATGCCTCTGCACCATACAGCAAGACTGGAATGATTAGTGTGCTATAAAGAGTTACCTTACTTACTTACTTAGATGGCGCTACAGTCCGGGATGGACCTGGGCCTCAACCAACAAACCTCTCCAGCCAGCACGGTTACGAGCCAGCTGCCTCCAGTTGCACACGCCAAGTTGGTTGAGGTCCCCCTCCACTTGTTTGCGCCACCTACCAAGAGGTCGTCCTCTACTGCGCCGTCCGTCCGGGGTGGATTCGAAGACTTTCTTAGCGGGAAGGTTGGGCCCCATCCGCTTTAAATGACCCAGCCATCTTAGTCGCTGTATGTGAACTCTTCTGGCTAAGTCGATGTCCTTGTACAGGCCGTATAGTTCGGCATTGTACCTTCTCCTCCACTCACCGTCTATGCAGAGGGGACCAAAGACCGCTCGAAAAACTTTTCTCTCGAAATAACGAAGGGCATCCTCATCCGGTTTTGTCAAAGCCCATGCCTCTGCGCCATACAGCAGGACTGGGATGATTAATGTCTTATAAAGAGTTACCTTAGTAGTTCGAGATAGGGCTTTGCTACTCAATTGCCGTTTTAGCCCATAGAAACAACGATTGGCAAGAGTAATTCTCCGTGTGATCTCTCCACTGATGTCATTTGCGGAGCTGACCATAGAGCCTAGGTAGACAAAATCCTTTACTACCTCTAAATTGTATCTGTCTATTGTGGCGTTCTGTCCAAGATGCCGATGTTGGGTGTCCTTTTTTGTAGACAGCATATATTTTGTTTTGCTTTCATTGACCGCTAGACCCATCTTTGCTGCCTCGATCTTAATACTCGTAAATGCCCCATTGACTGCCCGCTGAGTTCTTCCGATTATGTCAATGTCATCGGCATAAGCGAGTAGTTGTACAGACTTGAAGAAGATTGTACCTCCGGGGTTGTCTTGTGAGTTTCGTACAATTCTCTCAAGTACTATGTTAAAGAGATCGCATGATAGCGCGTCGCCTTGTCTAAGACCTTTCCTGACATCGAACGGTTCGGTGATGTTCTTACCGACTTTAATGGAGCAGCGAGAGTTCTCCATCGTCATTCTGCACAAACGGACGAGTTTGGCAGGCATGCCAAGACTAGACATAGCTTTGTATAACTCGTCACTATACACGCTATCATAGGCAACTTTGAAATCGATGAAAAGGTGATGCGTATCGATTTTACATTCATGGGTTTTTTCCAAGATCTGCCGTAGTGTGAATATTTGGTCAATGGTGGACTTTCCAGGCCTGAAACCGTACTGATAAGCACTTATCAGGTTGTTGACGATCGGTTTTAGACGTTCACATATCACGGCAGACAGGATCTTATGTGCGATGTTGAGAAGACTTATACCACTGTAGTTGGCGCAGTTCTTCAGGATCGGGCAAACGATGCTGAGGTTCCATTCATTGGGCATACTTTCGACGGATCAGATTTTACAGATGAGCTGGTGCGTGTTCCTTACCGACTCATCTCTTCCTGCCTTGAAATGTTCAGCGGCAAGGCCGTCGGCTTCAGCAGCTCTGACTGCCATCGTCACTGTTGAATGGCTCGTTCTGCCTGACAGCGGAATATTTGTCATCATCGCCGTTTAACGGTCTGCAGAAATGTTCCTTCCATATCCTCAGCACCGACTGCGATTCTACCACTATATTACAATTTTCGACCCTGCAGGCTTCTGGATTTGAAACCCTAGCATGTTATTTTTACTTTTTAGTAAAATGTTTAAACATTCTTCCTGCAATAAACTTTCTCAATGTACCCTCAATCGAGCGCTTCTCATTCTCCTCTTACTTCTTTTTGAGAAGTCGATGTTCCTCTTTTCTCCACCGCTCGTAGAGCTCGCGAGCAGCTCTAATCCTTCTATGCAGCGCCGCCTTGTATGCCTCTTGTTTAGCTGCATGTTCCTGCCGGCATTCCTCATTAAACCAGAGGTTTTATTGTGGTGGCTGAAAGAAATCAAGTACATTAGAGGCGGCATGACTGATGGCTTGTTGGCAACGCTGCCACTGGTCTTCCGCATTTGCTGCTAGTGGCATAGGACATAGATTGAGATTAAAAGAATCTCGATCGGCAAAGGCTATGGCGGTTTCTTGTGATTGTAGCCGCCCCACGAAAAACTTCCTCACAGTATTTCCATTATTTCGCTTCGTTCCGGATATCCGCATCCGTACCTTGGCTACAACTAGGTAATGATCCGAGTCCACGTTGGCTACTCGGAAAGTCCGGACACCCAGAATACTGGAAGAGTGTCTTGCATTGATCGCAATGTGATTGATTTGGTTGACGGTTTTTCGATCATAAGTGAGCCATGTCCCCCTGTGAATAGCTACTACCGCGTACTAGCTACGACAACGTTTTGTCCCACCGCAAAGTCGACTAGCCTGAATCCGTTGCCGGATGTGGTGTCGTGCGGGCTGTGCTTTCCGAACACACTACTAAAACGTCCTCTTTTCCTAGCTTTGTGTTCAAATTACCCAAGACAATTTTTACGTCGTGTGAAGGGCATTGCTAATACGTCTTGTCCAAAAGCTGGTAGAAGTCATCCTTCGTCGCGTCGTCCATCTTTTCGTGAGGGGCGTGAGTGCATACTCGTATAAGGCTTATGTTGGCGAATTTAGCCTTGATATGGATAGTCATGAGGAGCTCGTTCATATGCCGGAAACTCAAGACGTCTCGCTTAAGTCTGTCTCTCTTAACAAATCCGCACCCGAATAGACGCTGTCTTTGTTGTCTGTAGCAATCGCCGTAGTAGATGTCATAGTTTTTCATTCTCCTTTTGCCCGGCCTATCAAATCAAACTTCTCTAGTGAGAGCATCAGTTGCCACTAAAAATCTTCCAAAGTGGTTGGTTACCCTATCGCCGACCAAGGTACTAGGCACTCAGCTGTCTATTATTAGCTTTGTCATCCCATTTCCAACCACACACTTGAATCCAAGACTCAGTCACATGAAAACCAAGGAGTCGTAAGGGTTGGAATTTTTTCATACTTATCGATTTTGATTGCACCCTACTTTGTTGGCTGATTTCTCAGTCACACACTTTCACCCAAAGAACTGTAGATACCTAAAAGGCTAGATGGACTGGAAATACGCCCGTCACCTTGAAATCCGACCCTTTGCCCAGTTAAACCTGATTCCTGGTATACCTACCGGCAAATATAAAAACAAAACTTATTAAGTAACCTTGTTGTTCCAATTGCAGTTCGCACTTATCAACTTCTCACTTGTTAAATTTATTTATTTTATTTAGCTTAATACAAGCACCCACGAGTGATACATTTATTCAAGGTTACCTGAAACTCTCCGAACAACATGTTAATTGCCGGCTAGTAAGTGTCACTCTTTATGGAAATTATAATTAGTGAACCGCTTTTATGCTAATAGCTGAAGAGGGAGGTCGCTACCTGTTTATAGACACATACAAGTCACCCAGAAATGACTAAGCTAATCTCAAACCAGTTCCCGATTACAACAAGTGAAAGTTAACTTCCCGTATGGCACGGCATACACTCCCAAGGAATAAATTAAAACAAGATAAATGTTCTTTTCAAATTCGTTCAAAATCTATTGCATTGCGCTTTTATTTGCTTTCCTTTACACGCACACACTCACAACAACGAATGGCATCTCTAGATCTGACTGGTTGGATGGAATTTAATGCGCTTTCAAACCCAAACCCAATCCCAAGCCCAATCCTAGGTCTGAACTCAGGAGTGAAGCTCCTGAGGACAAGATTGGATGACCGGCAGATAGGATCGATGCTGAGCCAAGAATTGAAGCTGGTCCGGCGGTAAGGATTTGAGTTGGAGCAGCAGTAAGAAGTGGGGAAGCACTCTGGATGATGGTTGGGGCAGCAATGGTCCTGATTACTGGCTGTACGACTGAGGTAACAATTGGGGTGCTATGCACTTGGGTTTGGCTTTGGTGTGAGATGGCAGTTGGAATGGTACGCACAATGGAGCCGACTGGTTCCAGAACGGAAGTGGAGGCGAGAAGTCCTGGGCGGGCAGCGGCAACAGCGAGGAGAGCTGACAATACAATCTGTAAAATGAAAATCGAGAATAGAATCCTTGTGATCCTAATTTTAAGAAGTTCTTACCAATTTGAACATGTTTGCTGTGTTGGTTGGTTTGACTCGTTAATCTGAAAAGATTGAAAGTAGTTATGATACCTGACAAGACTGATGCTGGGGCTTTTATACCAATCCGTTCGCACCCTTCCTGATCTTGCGCTTACCGCCCACCGCCGCCGTCGTCGTTCCATAGTATTTCTCTTCCGCAGTGGTGCACATGGAAATCGAAACCCAGTGAAACACATATTCGAGAAGGTCACTGTACCACATTGCACAGACACAGATTGCACTGCAGACATACAGTGGGGTAATGGGAGGGCGTAGTAGGTACTGTTGGATGTTGAAATTCGTCGCCACTATTGCGTATGCCAATTCTCGGGTATTATTGACATGCGAAACCGTTTTTGGTTTCACTGGAAACTGCTTTGGTGAGCGGTGAATGAATGGTTGGAGTAACATAGTCTGATGCAAGGCATGAATCAGAATTCATGTTTAGGGTGCAAGTATGGAGACGTTGATCAAATGATGAAAAAGGATTGGATATTCCATTTTCCTTTCTAAATCCTCTTAATTTTGAATAACTTTGTGATTTTTAGAGACTTATTGTTAAAGTTGAATAATCGAACGTAAGCGGGCTTGATGGAAGTCCGTTTCCGCAGTTCATTGTAACTCATGCAGTAGTGCTGGAAGACCTTAAAATTATTCGAAGATATACGTACATACAGCTGTGGTCATACAAATTGCAGCGCACTACACTACCAAGTCATGGCCTTTTTTAACTGCCGCAGCATGCAGAATCGACGCTTTCCAAAATTTCGCGTCATATGCAACTATGAAAGAAAGGATTAAGTGGGTCTCCAGTTAATTAGTAATTTGGTCTTCAAGCGATAACCTTGTAAGGTGAAGTGTTAAAAAAAATTGTGAATTGCTACGAATAGTTTCGAATAGAGACAAAAAATGAAAATGATCACTTTGACCGAACAAGGACTTTCCACGTGTCACATTTCTGTTACAACTGTTGTGCGCTCATTCAGTCGAAAGGAGAGAAAGAACCTTTAAGAACTTAAAAATGGAACTGGACCTCGTCGGAAAACCAACACAGCAGATGATTACGAAATCCGATGGATTAGTTTGAAAAACCTTGTTCAAGAGCGCCATCCAGATTCAATGGCAATGGAAACCATTAGACGCCAGCCGGTTGTGTGAGGGTGGATTATACGGAAAGAGACATACCGAACTGCCACTACTATTGCCAAAAAAAAAAGAAAAAAACTACATTGGGCAGATAATTACAAATCTTGGACAGCAGAGAATGGGGGACATGTTATTTGGTTCACCAAGAGAAAGTTGAACTCCTATGGCTTCGCCTCGGTACGAGGAAGAACTGGAGGAAGCTTAAGCCGCGAATGCAAGAACTTTGAAGTATAATGAAGGAAATTTGATATGGGGATGCTTCATGTATTATTTTGTCGGTCATTTGGTTGCCTCGGATACGAATGATTTTACTGTTGACGACCTTTGAAAACGTAAAACCGACAACGATCCTCGTGTCTGCACGTGGAATATTTGGTCCTTCTACAAACCACGTGCAGCCGAACAACTTGCGAAGGCCCTAGACTGCTGCAAAGCAGACACAACCGTCATCAAAGAAGTACGGTGGGATGTGCCGGGCAAAAGAAGGATGGAAAACTTCAACATCTACTACGGCGATTTCTGCAGACAACAAGGATGGCGTCTATTCGGGTGCGCATTTCTTATTAGAGGCAGACTTAGACAAGAAGTCTTGAGTTTCCGGCATATGAACGAGCGCGTCATGACTATCCGTATCAAGGCTATATTCGCCGACATAAGCCTTATATGCACTCCTGCTCCTCACGAGAAGATGAACGACGCGACGAAGGATGACTTCTATCAGCTCCTGGACAAGATGTATGAGCAATGCCCTGACCAAGATGTTAAAATTGTCCTCGGTGATTCGAACACAAAGCTAGGAAAATAGGACGTCTTTAGTAGCGTGTTCGGCAAGCACAGCCCGCACGACAGCATATCCGACAACGGATTCAGGCTAGTCGACTTTGCGGTGGGACGAAACTTTGTCGTAGTTAGTACGCGGTAGTAGCTATTCACAAGGGGGCATGGCTCTCTTCTGATCGAAAAATCGTCAACCAAATCAATCACATTGCGATCAATGCAAGACACTCTTCCAGTATTCTGGGTGTCCAGACTTTCCGAGTAGCCAACGTGGACTCAGATCATTACCTAGTTGTAGCCAAGGTACGGATGCGGATATCCAGAACGAAGCGAAATCATCGAAATACTGTGAGGAAGGTTGACATCGGACGGCTACAATCGCAAGAGGCCGCCAGAGCCTTTGCCGGTCGAGTCTTTTTAATGTGTCTAAGTCTTATGCCACCAGCAGCAAATGCGGAAGACCAGAGTGGCAGCGATGCCAACAAGCCATCAGAGATGCCGCCTCTAATGTTCTTGATTTCTTTCAGCCACCACAACGAAACCCCTGGTTTGATGAGGAATAGCGACAAGCACATGCAGCAAAACAAGAGCCATACAAGGCGGCGCTGCATAGAAGGACTAGAGCTGCTCGCAAGCTCTACGAGCGGTGGAGAAAAGAGGAACATCGACTTCTCAAAACGAAGTAAAGGAGCATGAGAAGCGCTCGATTGAGGGTACACTGAGAAAGTATTGTAGGAATAATGTTCAAACATTTTACCAAAAAGTAAAAAGAACATGCCAGGATTTCAAAGCCAGAACAGAAGCCTGCAGGGACGAAAATGGTAACATAGTAGTAGAATCGCAGTCGGTGCTGAGGATATGGAAGGAATACTTCTGCAGAATGCTAAGCGGCGATGATGACCAACATTCCGCTGTGAGGCAGAATGAGTCATTCAACAGTAACGATGATAGTCAAGATTCCCGTCAACCTGATCAGAATGAAGCGAGGATAGCGATATCTAAACTTAAATCTAACAAAGCTGCTGGAACTGACGGTCTTGCTGCCGAACTCTTCAAGGCAGGAAGAGATGAGTTCATCTGATCCGATGAAAGTATGCCCTATGGATGGAACCTCTGGACTGCGCCAACTACAGAGGTATAAGCATTCTCAATATATCATATAAGATCTTGTCTGCCGTAATATGTGAACGTCTAAAACCGATCGTCAACACCCTGATAGGTCCTTATCAGTGCCGTTTCAGGAGATGAAGGTCCATGCTTTGACCAAATATTCACACTACGACAGATCTTGGAAAAAACCCAGAACTATGAGATCGATGGGCATCATCTTGTCATCGATTTCAAAGTTGCCTATGATAGCGTATATAGAGACAAGTTATACAGAGGTATTCAAATTTCATACTTGGGCTAATCTGGACATATGCTATCAGATACTCGTATCATAACAGGTTATTTGCACAAATGTGTATTGTAGTACCTTAATAACCATTTCTCGAAATTTAACTTTCTCAAATATGTTTCAATCAAATTTGTAATGAAATTGGAACTGCATGCCTTACCTGCTGAGTTACGTAACCTATCTATCGGCCTCAACTATTGAACAATATGGCAAATCAAGAGTGATTGCACTGCATCTCTCAAAAGCATTTGATCGAGTCTGACATAGTGCTGTAGTAAGTAAACTAGCTTCCTATGATCTACCACAACATCCATCTTGGGATGAATGGAACAAATTCTTCAGGACAGATCTATTCCGATTGTTGTCGACGGTGTGTCTTCCGACGCATTTGCTATTAATAGTGGTGTACCTCAAGGATCCATTCTTTCTACAACATTATTTTGATTCAACAAATAAGAAGATTTTTTGCTTCACCGATGACAATACTTTAGTAGCATCTTTTACAAGTAACATGCCCGTGATTGTCCCTACCTCAAATATTTAGAGATGCGAACAAATCTCACAGTTGACGAAGATCTGCAGAAAATCTAGCAATGGGGAAAAGCAAACCTTGTGGAGCTAAACGCGAGGAAAATACAATCCACCACCCTTTCTAGAAAGACTGCATCTACTGTTCCCCAACTTCAATGGTTGAAAAAGAAAAAAAGGTCGACCCCAAGGAGACCATGCATTTACTGGATGTCATAATAAACTCTGGAGTAGCATGGCTTGGCCGCATATCCAACATCGCAAAATCAACTTCCATGAAGTTAAACAAAGAAGTACTTCACAGCACTGTAACCCCTTTTTTATTTATAGAAAGCACAAGTAAGACCAAGGCTTTAATACTGCTCTCATGTTTGGAGCTCGGATCCGAAACACTATCTTAATCTACTTGACAGCATGCAGAGATGAGCTGTTCGTTTAATGGAAGGTCCGACACTTACGTCCAACCTTCTATCATTGGCTCATCGAAAGCAGGTGGCAGACGTTCGGAAGATCTCAACAGAATGATTACTAGAACCTCGACCTTTCAACGTCCTACCAGGCAGCAAACTATCGCACACGGTTTTTATCTTCACTTGGCAACCACATGAACATCATTCTACCGAAACTCAGTTTGTTACAGAACTTAAGCAATCTTTGGAAGTTACTCCAAGGCGAAATATTTCCAGAAGACAATGCAACAATGTAAACGCAGAATCAACAGACATCGGCAGGTATCTTGGAGCGCTAGCTCTGCGTTATGCTTGTAGGTTCGTCTTTCCGAGAGAAGTTCATAAAAAAAAATTCAAGAGTTATGAAAACATTTTTATTTAATTTTATTTTATTTTCATATCTAACTTCTTTTTGTCTTTGAGGAAATTTGAAAAAATCATCATCGATGATTTCAAATGAATTTCTAAATAGACGTAAATAGCATACTTACTTATTTAGGTGGCGCTACAGTCCGAGGTGGACATGAGTCTCAACCAACAAACCTCTTCAGGCAGTGCGGTTACGAACCAGCTGCC
The DNA here is from genome assembly GCA_945910035.1 of Brachypalpus laphriformis. Lineage (NCBI taxonomy): Eukaryota > Metazoa > Arthropoda > Insecta > Diptera > Syrphidae > Brachypalpus > Brachypalpus laphriformis. The sequence goes on from OX246756.1 coordinate 47,936,740, forward strand.
TCCAGTTGCACACGCCAAGTTGGTTAAGATCCTCCTCCACTTGTTTGCGCCACCTACCACGAGGTCGTCCTCTACTGCGCCATCCATCCGGGGTGGGTTCGAAGACTTTCTTGGCGGGAACGTCGGGCTCCATCCGCTCTAAATAACCCAGCCATTTTATTCGCTGTATGTGAACTCTTCTGGCTAAGTCGATGTCCTTATATAGGCCGAATAGTGCGGCATTGTACCTTCTCCTCCACTCGCCGTCCATGCAGACAAGACCAAAGATCGCTCGAAGAACTTTTCTCTCATATTAACCAAGGGCATCCTTATCCGATTTTGACAAAGTCCATGCCTCTCCGCCATACAGCAGGATGATTAGTGCCTTACAAAGAGTTACCTTAGTAATTCGAGATAGGGCTTTGTTACTCAATTGCCTTCTTAGCCCATAGAAAGAGCGATTGGCATGAGTAATTCTTCGTTTGATCTCCCTACTGGTGTCATATTTGTAGCTCACCATAGAGCTTAGGTAGACAAAATCCTTTACTACCTCAAAATTAGATCTGTCTATTGTGGCGTTCTGCCCAAGACGCCGATATTGGGTGTCCTTTTTTGTAGACAGCATATACTTTATTTTGCTTTCATTGACCGCTTGACCCATCTTTGCTGCCTCGGTCTCAATACCCGCAAATGCCCCACTGACGGCCCGCTGAGTTATTCCGATTATGTTGATGTCATCAGCGTGAGCGAATAATTGTACCTCCGGTGTTGGCTTGTTTATTTTAGCTTCAAACACTTGCTATTATTGTTTTTTTCTTCTTCATTTGTTCACATATACACCGATGGACAGAAGTATTCATAAAATAAATGCTGGTACTTTTAATACATACATACATACATACATTTTCAATGGCCCGCTAATCCTTCATGAGGGTCGCGGGGGTAGGATGCTCAGATGGACTCTCCATCCTGCTCGATCCTCCGCCATTGACTCTAATTCATCAGGACGAATCACTAGGCGGCTCCAGGAGAGATGTCGGACTTGGTCCAACCATCTATTTCTATGCCTTCCGCGGAGTCGCCTACCTGATGGCATGGCCACCATGGCGCATCTTGGAAGCCGGTCTGAGGGCATACACACTTCATGACCAAACCATCGAAGCCTCGCGTACTCTGGTGTTGCGCACTCGATCCCTACGAGTTATTCCAGCAACACCGCGAAGGAACCTCATTTCGGCAGCTTGTATCAGCGATCTTATTCTTTCGGCCACTACCCAAATTTCATGAACATAGGTGAGAGTTGGAACATACACTGAGTTAAAAACCGATAGCTTAGCTTGAACACTAAGTTCGGCCTTCCTTATAACAGATTGGCCGAGCTCTCTCAAAATTGATCCTGCCTGACCAATTCTACATGATAACTCGGCATTGATCCTCCCATCACTCGTGAATAAGACCCCGAGGTACTTAAACTCATCCACCTGCTTCAGTGGGACTCTACTAACATGCAGAGTGCACTGAATGGGTTTTTCTTGGATATGACCATTACTTCCGATTTGTTCACGTTGATCTTCATTTCAGCATCATCACAAACGGCTACAAACCTTTCGAGTGCGCGCTGAAGTTCGGTTTGAGAGGACCCAAGGATGGCCAAATCATCCGCAAAGAACAGATGACTAATCCTTAGGTCTCCCACTTTAAAATATTCCCCGCCACGGCTGCGCTGCGACATCCAGTCCATATATACAATGAAGAGGAGAGGTGACAAAACGCACCCCTGGCGGAGTCCAACGCCCACAGTGAAAGGTATTGATTAAACACCGTTTATCCGAACACAGCTTCTACAGTTTGTATATAAAGACTGAATCGCCCTTAACAGGGAACCAGCAATCCCATACTGCTGCAGAACACTCCAGAGTTTGCCTCGAGGAACCCTATCATATGCTTTTCCAAATCCACAAATCAAGTGTAAACAGGTTAAGCATACTCCCAGGCCTTCTCAAGAACAATTCTGAGCGTGAACAACTGGTCGGTTGTGATTCTACCGGGACGAAAACCGCACAGCTCATCCCCCAAACTGTCCTCAACCACACCTCTGGAACGCGTTTCTAGCACCTTAACGAATACTTTCCAGGGAGACTTAAAAGGGATTTACCCCTATAGCTGGCGCAATCTCTTTTGTCCCCTTTTTTAAAAAGAGGAACTATCACCCCCATTAGCCAATCACCAGGTGTTTCACCGTATTCTCAGGCCACTTTAATGACAGGCGAGAGCCATTGCACTCCCTCTTTACCTAAAGCCTTGAGCATTTCTGTCCGAATTTCATCCACACCGGCAGATTTGCCAACGTTTAGCGCTTTGATCGCCAAAGTTACTTCCTCTACCGTAGGACTACTTTCCGCCCTACTCTCGACCATAGATAGATAGATAGATTTATATTGTTGAGAGGTGCAAGTGCACTGCGACCTATAAAAGATCTATTGTGCCCCCCTTACTAAGGTTCTAGCCGATGATATACTCAGTCTAGAGCACTTCCTCCAGTCCAGCTGCTACAGCAAACCGGAGTATCTTCAGTGGATCCAGCGAAGGCAAATCCGTTTCTGATAGGAGGTAGGCACCAAGGTGATTCCTTCTTTTGTGGATCAGTGCTTCGCATTCCATAAGAAGGTGCGCTGGTGTTTCTGCGAAGTCCCTGCAGAATCTGCAGTGTCCGTCTCCCTCTTTTCCCAGTTTCCTAAGGTGCTCCTTAAGTCTGCAGTGACCTGTTAACATGCCCGCCAAGATGCGAAGCCGATTCTTACTAACTCTTAGGCAGGCTCTGCTTCTTTTCTGGTTGTATTTCCCCAGAAGTTCCTTTGTCTGTCTTATTTGGGGGATATCGTCCCAATGTTTGGCCCATTTGTTCTCTTCTTCTTTCCTTAAGTCTTCCCTTATTTTGTGGGGTCCTATCCCACAGAAGGGTTCTGGTCCAAGGAATGGCGTGTCTGATCCGTTTCTAGTTAGCTCATCAGCTGCTTCGTTCCCCTCTACTCCTACATGTCCTGGTACCCAGTAGAGAGTTACTTTGGTTGTTTCTCCCAGTTTGTTGATCCTGGTGAGACACTCCCATACCAGTTTGGATCTGATCTCATGCGAGGTCAGTGCTTTAATAGCGGCTTGGCTGTCTGATAGTATCGCGATGTCCTGCCCGCGATATTTCCTGTCTAAGTTGAATTGCGCGCATCTTTCGATCGCGTGAACTTCTGCTTGAAATATGCTGGGGAATGTTCCCAGTGATTCTGAGTATCTAGTCCTGGGCCCGTACACTCCTGCCCCAGTGCCAGTAGATGTTTTCGATCCGTCTGTGTACCATTTAATTGTGTGTTGTTTGAGTTGGTATTTATCGGATTCGCTGCTCCAATCTCTTTTGTTGCTCAGCTTTGAGTCAAATTTCCTTTCAAAGCAGTATTTCTTGACCATATCATCTTTGGGCCAGTCCAGAAGCGGCACCGATTTGGATAGGGTTACTCGCTCTTTATTTGCGATGCATGTTCCTTTCCCTCCGTCCACTCTCGACCATAAGTCTGTCATCTTCAGTGCCCTGTTCGGGATTGAGCAATTCTGAAAAGTGCTCACTCCATCTGCGTAAGATGTCCTCCTCATTGGAAAGAAGTGTACCGTCTTCGGATTTGACTCCTTCAACGATATTCGCCTTTTTTCCTCTGAGTCGGCGGACGGTCTGTCAGAACATCTTATTTGCAGATCTGTGGTCACGTTCCAATTTCTCGACAAACTCCTTCCAAGACTGTTCTTTCTGGTACTTTTAATTACTCACAAAATTTGAAAAATGGCCCCGGTTTTAAACGAAAATATGACCCCAAGTAAAATGAAAAAATACCCCAAAATGGAAAAACGAAGAAGCCAAAAATGAAAAATCACCCCAAATTTTATGGTGACTTAGAGTTGTGGCATTATAAGTAGATCCCATAAATAGTGCAATGAGTATGGGGGGCATGCTGCCCCCCTGCAACTCCCCTGATTGGGGTCACTGTAGGATTTGGGGTAGGTGAGAGGTTGGGTATATGCAAAGTTTCTTTAAGGGCTATGCGAATAACCGCCCAAAACAAAATCGCCCAAATTCCAAGAATAAACAATCGCCCAAAGTGTCTGGGCTTTTGCGCATAATGGAAGAAAGCCCAAAAAGGAACAACCGCCCAAAAATGAATGAACAACCGCCCAAAACAGGAGTGAATAGCTGTGCGAATAATAGCCTAAAATCCGAAAATGAACGATGGCCCAAAAAATGTATTTTTTTCCTTTAATAATCTCTCAAAATCATGCTCCGCTAAGGGTATGTCAACAACTGTCAGGCAGGCGCCTGGGGCTAAGTATGGCCCAATTCAAAAATGCAGTGTTGCAGCAACATTAAAGCAACAAGTTCAAAAAAGCAGCATTTTGGTTGTGTTGCTCAAATCAAGATTTTTTTTTTGCAGCATCAGCGCAACCAAACGTCAAAGAAGAGCAACCTACGCAAAAGTTGTTTTGCTGTTGCTTTCCTTTGTTTTGAGCTCTTGTTTGTTTTTTCCAAGTGAGAAATAGATGAAAGGTAAACGTTTAACAATTTGAATGTTCTATTTATATAATATATGTAAATATTTTTACTATATGCTCCATTTTTTCCTATTGTACATACCATTACAACACATTCGTTCACAAATATCAAAGTAAATTGCGCAGGGCAACAGCAACAGTGCAATAGCAAGGCAACAGCAACAGAAAGCCTCTCCTGTTGCCGCAACACTGCACAGTTTTTTGACGTTTTTGAAATCACCCTATATTCGAGGACAGTTTTGTGCGGGCCAACAGTGGGTATGTGGTGCGCTTCGCGCGATTCATTTATTTAAACTCCGCTTTCCGGATGGGTTTAGCTGCTCACGCGACTTCGTCGCTCCGCTTTGGGTATACAGACAAATGTCAGGCAGGCGCCTGGGACAAAGTCTATTCAAGAACAGTTTTGTTCCAGCAAACAGTGGGTTAAGTACCCACCCTGCACAGCCTTCTTTAAGTCTATGTCAACCGCAACAAAATAACTAATTACAAAACAATAGGTCTGCATAGAGAGAAAACTAGAAATATCCGTTTTACGAGATAAATTTAGTCTAGGTAAAGCATAAACCACTTAACGAAAATACAGAACAAGTAAAAACCACAAGAAGAAATGCAATATTTCGGTATAAAAATTAATTACAATTTAGTTGTACTTAAGTCTTATTTGGTTTGGCCTAAGGCCGTCTACCAGATTGACAGCAATATCTTTACTTGCTATTTATTATATAAATACTAGGATAGTTAAACGGTTGTCAAACGGTACTGCATGCGATCATATGAAAACACAAGCGTTTTCACTCAGCTGAGGCCTACCAACTCCTACTCTCAACGTCCACGCGGTGACAGCCGAGCCGGGTGCCTAGTACCTTAATTCAAGCAATGGGTAACCAACCCCGTTTGGCGGATTCTTGGTGGCAGCAGATGACAGAGAGGGGGAAGAGTGCTTTTTCATTAGAGCACTTCGTCCTGTTTCAGGCGGCAGCGGACGAATTCCTTAGACGGAGTCAACGGTGGCGTCTATAGTTCCAGTTAGGTTAAACTTAGTGAATACCTTGCGCGAGCTGCTTCCAATCTTTGGTCAGGACTTTGGAATAGAGATGGTGGCGGAGGAGCCCTTAATGGGCCAACGGCAGCGCTCATACTCCCGCAGTGGACTACTGGCACCGGTGTACCCGGCCCCTCGTCCTAGGGGAATAATTAAGGAACTGGTCCTCCAGGTTGGAGGTTGTGCCGTCGCGGTAACTTCCCTACCACGTAAAAAACTCATGGTTCCGAAACAACCAAAAGCCTCGGACAAGGATGACTCACCTAATGACGACCCCAGCAACCGAAATAAGGACAACGACCTTCGGATCTGTACGTGGAATGTTCTGTCCGTTTACAGACCACGCGCAGCCGAACAACTAGCAGAGGCCCTAGACTCCTATAAAGCAGATATTACCGCCATCCAGGAAGTGCAATGGGATGGGCCGGACAAAAAGAGGATGAAAAACTGTGACATCTACTACGGTGATTGCTACAGAGACAACAGGCAACGCTTATTCGGATGCGGATTTGTCATACGCGGCAGACTTAGGCAAGAAGTCTTAAGCTTCCGACACGTTAGCGAGCGTATTATGACTATCCGGATCAAGGCTAAATTCGCTAACAAATGGCTAATATGTGTTCATGCCCCCACGGAAGAAGAGGACCCTGCCACCAATGAATGTTTCTACGAGCTCCTCGACAAAACATACGAGCAATGTCCTAAGTACGACGTTAAAATCGTATTGGGCGATTTTAACGCCAAAATAGGAAAGGAGGACGTCTTTGGTAGGGCAGTCGGTAAGCATAGCCTACACGACACCACGTCTGATAACGGACTAAGGCTAATTGATTTCGCTGTGGAGCGAAATGTCACCATAGCAAGCACATGGTTTCCTCATCTCGATATTCATAAGCAGACATGGCGGTCCAATGATCATGTAACGATCAACCAAATTGATCATATTGCGATCGACGCAAGGCATGCCTCCAGTATTCTGGATGTCCGGACCTTCCGAGCGGCCAACATAGACTCGGATCATTACCTTGTTGTAGCCAAGGTACGAATGCGGATATCCCAATCTGAGCAATAAAGAAGAATTACTGTGAGAACATTTAACGTCGAAAAGCTACAATCGCAAGAGACCACCAGACTCTTCGCAGAACGCGTATCCCGAAATCTCTCAATCACCCCTATGCCGCCAGCATCAAGTGCCGAAGACCAGTGGCAACGCTGCCAACATGCCATCAGAAACGCCGCGACTGATGTGTTGAGTCTCGCTCGCCCACCACCGCGAAACCCCTGGTTTGACGAAGAATGCTGGCGAGTGCATGCAGCAAAACAAGAGACATACAAAGCGGCGCTGCAAATGAAAACGAGAGCTGCCCGTGAGCTCTACGAGCAAAAGAGACGGGAAGAACATCGGCTTCTCCAAAAGAAGAAGAAAGAGCATGAGAAGTGCGCGTTTGAGAACATCGAGAGTTTATACTCCAGGAACAATGTACGGAAGTTTTACCAAAAGGTAAGAAGAACGTGTCAGAGAAGTATTACCCGTACAGAAACCTGTAGAGATGAAAATGGAAACCTCGTAGTAGAATCACAGTCGGTGCTGAGAATATGGAAAAACTACTTCTGCAGACTGTATAACGGCGACGAAGACCAACATCCCGCTGTCAGGCAGAATGAACCATTCAACATGGACGATGTTGCTCAAAATTTCCGTCCACCTGACCAAAACGAAGTGAGGATAGCAATATCCAAGCTAAATTCGAACAAGGCTGCTGGACCTGACGGCTTACCGGCCGAACTTTTCAAGGCAGCTGGGGATGAATTGGTAGAGCGCATACACCAACTCATTTCTAATATTTGGTCAGACGAGTGTATGCCTGATGAATGGAATCTCAGCATCGTTTGCCCGATCCACAAGAAAGGAGACCCCCTCAACTGCGCCAATTATAGAGGCATCAGTCTTCTCAACATCGCATACAAGATCTTTTCTGCGATATTGTGTGAACGCCTGAAACCTTTTATCAACAGCCTGATTGGACCCTATCAGTGCGGTTTCAGGCCAGGAAAGTCCACCATCGATCAAATCTTCACACTTCGGCAGATCTTGGAGAAAACCCAAGAATTCCAAATCGATACTCACCACCTCTTTATCGATTTCAAGGCCGCCTATGACAGCATCTATAGAGAAGAGCTTTATAGAGCCATGTCTAGTTTTGACATCCCTGCCAAACTTGTCCGCCTGTGCAGGCTGACGATCGATAACGCTCGCTGCTCCATCAACGTCGGTAATGACCTCACCGAGACCTTTGATGTCAAAAAAGGTTTTAGACAAGGTGACGCGCTGTCATGTGACTTCTTCAATATTGTACTTGAACGGATTGTGTGGAACTCACAAGCCAACACCGGAGGCACAATCTATTACAAGTCTGTACAACTGCTTGCATACGCCGACGATATAGACATTATCGGAAGATCTCAGCGGGCTGTCACCGGTGCTTTTGCAAGCATTGAGGCGGAAGCGGCCAAAATGGGTTTGGCGATAAACGAGGGCAAAACCAAGTATATGCTGTCAACTAGAACACTACAACTACAGCGACATCGACCTAGTCAAAAAACTGCGTATTGGACGTCTGAGATGGCTAGGACATGTAGAGCGAATGGACACCAACGCTCCGGCCCGCAGAGTCTTCGAATCTAAGCCCGAGGGACGACGCAGTAGAGGGAATCATCGCCGTAGGTGGCGCGCACAAGTTCAAGGGGACCTCGACCAACTTGGAGTGCGCAACTGGAGGCAATTAGCTAAAGACCGAGCTAAATGGAGAGGCTTGTTGGTTGAGGCCCGGGTTCACCCCGAACTGTAGCGCCACCTAAGTAAGTAAGTAAGGCCGTCTACCAGATTGACAACAATATCTTTACTTGCTATTTATTATATAAATACTAGGATAGTTAAAAGACTCTAAATAACTTAAAAATCTCCTTCTATGATGCGTTTTCTGTAGCGGAGTGCGTTCACGGTGTAATTGTACAACACACTCCAGCCTTTTTCCCCGTTCAAAATGTTGATCGTTTCTTCCGCACTCAATGAATAAGACCCAAAAAAGCGTAGACGAAACTCTTTGACAATCGGGCATATTGCGACAAAATGAAGCACATCTTCTCTCTCCTTTAGCTTACACAAATCGCACAAAATTGGAAGTTCTTCACGATGTGGAATATAGTTAAGGTTAACTAACTCACCTCTCATTTTGAAGATTACACTTATCATGTCCGAAGTCTTGCAATTTAGGAAGTAAGTTCGTTCTTGAAGATTGTGTTCCACTTTACTATAGTACAATCTATACTGGGATGACTGAGCTTCATGTAAATACTTATCATAAATGATACGACCTGTATTCAGCAGTAGGTTGTTGAACTTTATTTTTACCTGTGGAGATGGTCCTGGCAATACATAATAAGAAATGCAATATAATCGTGTAAGGAACTGAACTTGCAATGTGAATAAAAATGATCGTAACCAAAACGAAATGATAGTTAACGAAATGAAAATGGCGAGATAATAGGCATCCATGGTTTTTTCCAAGTGTCGGTTGGTCTGTGGCCCAGCGAGCCGCAACCGTAAAACAAATCTTGCTCCGAAACGGAAACTATCGCCTCGGATAAGGACGGATAATTTGTTGACGACCTTTGGCTATCGGAGACGGACAACGATCGGATTCTGGAACGTTAAGACCCTCCTGGACTCACTCAAGGAAGGGCCTTATAACGCCAGATTCCTCCAATTGGAGCTCGAATTCGCACGGTATAAAATCGACATATTAAGGCTGAGCAAGATAAGATGGTACAATGCTGGGGAATACATCAAATCAAAGCACTGTGATGCTCTACTCTGGTAAACCAGCTGGAAATGCACGGAGTTCTGGCGTAGGACTCATGCTAACTCCAGCAGCACGTAGTAGCCTCATATCCTGGAAACCCCATAGTGACCGGATATTGACGGCTAGGTTCCAGAGTAGAGTTAGAAAAATTACCATCATACAGTGTTATGCTCCGACTCTAGACGCGACTGAGGATGAAAAGGATAATTTTTATAGCCACTTAGGCGCCGCCTACAACCAAACGCCTAATGGGGACATCGTAATGGTAATGGGAGATCTCAATGCCAAGTTGGGTAGCGACAACACCATGCTTAAGCACGTGATGGGAGTTCACGGCGTGGGAGACCGTAATGACAATGGTGACCGGTTTGTGGACTTCGGCAATACCAACCGCCTGGTCATCGGAGGTACGCTGTTTAAGCATAACACCTGCCATAAGATCAGTTGGGTCTCTACTGATAGGCAACGAACATCCAACCAGATCGACCACATTGCGATCAGTCGCCGTTTTGGAAAGTGTCTACTGGACGTCCCAAACAGACGTGGAGCTGACGTCGGACAAGAACGAGATCACCATCTTATGGTAGCTCATTTACGCCTTCGTACTGCATCCGTCAACAGCAACTGCTCAAACCTACTTAACATCACCAGGTTTAATATCGACAGGCTCAAGGTTCCCCAAGTGCGCCAACAGTTCAGGGACCATCTTGCCTTAGAAGCAGAAGCAATCAGCAGCATAGAGAACATGGATGACCACTGGAGTGCTGTGAAAAATGCTTTTGCGACTGGGGCACGCACTTATGTCGGTAAAAAGCAGAAACACCACCGCACATGGCTTTCTACAGACACCTGGAGACGGATCGATGAGCGTACAGCAATCAAGGCTCGGATTGCAGCGGCCTCAGCAGTAGAGAGAACTGAGCTTGAAGCCCAATACCGTGCGAAGAAGAAAGAAGTGCAGCGTAGTGTGAGACGTGACAAACATCAATATGTCAACTCACTGGCCTCAAGGGCTGAAGAAGCAGCGAGTTGGTGCGACAGTAGGACTGTTTACAACATCACTAAGGAGCTCATTGGTGGTCGAAACTCCAAACAACATCTAGTGAAGAGTCTAGAAGGTAACCTTCTGATTTCGGATGAGGATCAGCTCACTAGATGGAGAGAACATTTTGCTATAGTGCTAAATCACTTAGACGACGGCGGTATGATCTTGAATTCGAATGAGCAGTTCGAAGCAACAAATTCCCGAATTCGCACCGTACCTCCCAGTAAAACTGAAATAATAACAGCAATCAAATCCCTCAAGAAAAACAAAGCGGTGGGTATTGATGGCATCCCTGCCGAGCTATTTCAAGCGGCGCCAAATACATCGGCAGATTTGCTGCATCCGCTAATACGGAGAGCTTGGGATAGTGAACAATTTCCACAGGAGTGAAAAAGGGGGATGATCATTAAGCTTCCAAAGAAGGGTTACTTGATGGAGTGCGGTAACTGGAGAGGTATATGTGTTCTTCCAGCTGTAGCCAAAATAATAGCTAGAATAATTCTAGAACGAATTAAAGAACATTTAGATTCAACTCTCGATGTCGAACAGGCAGGCTTTCGCGCTGGATCCTCCTGCATCGACCACATAAATACCTTACGGATCATAATCGAACAATGCGTTGAGTCTAGGTCTCCGCTACATTTACTGTTTATCGACTTCGAGAAGGCCTTCGACAGCTTGAATCGAGATGCTATCTGGTTGGCCCTGCGCAGGAGAGGCATTCCAGAAAAGCATATAGCTATTATCAAGGCTACATATGAGGGCGGTAAGTGTCACATCGTGCACAATGGTAAGGTGTCGGAGGACTTTGAAGTCCAAAGTGGAGTACGTCAAGGGTGCATACTGTCCCCACTATTGTTCTTGGTGGTTATCAGCGATGTACTCCGTGCAGCATTGACGGAAGCTAATTATGGAATTCGTTGGACTATGACATCTTACCTTAAACATCCAGATTACGCTGACGATGTTTGTCTACTTTCACATCGGATAATGGATCTTCATTTGATGGCCCAAAATCTAGAAGCTGAGGCAAACAAAGTGGGGCTAAAAGTAAACACAGCCAAAACAAAAGCCCTGAGTACTTCCAATACCCGCGCTCAACTTAACATTGCCGGAAAGCAAGTCGAGAAAGTTGATAACTTTCTTTATTTAGGAAGTGTCGTCTTGGCTAATCGCGGTGGCACCGAACTGGATGTGTGCAGCAGAATCGGGAAGGCTAAAGCTGCGTTCGGAATGCTATCCAAAATCTGGAGAAGCAATGTTATTAGCTTAAGAACCAAGCTACGACTGTTCCGCTCCAACGTAGAATCAGTGCTGCTTTATGGGTGCAGTACCTGGAAGGTGGACACCATTAACACACGCAAGCTGCAAGTCTTCGTAAACAAATGCTTAAGAATCATCTTGAGGATTTTTGGCCGAACCGCATCTCCAACGAACAACTTTATCTGAGAACGGGCCAAGAACCTCTAAACATAACTATACGAAGAAGAAAGTGGCAATGGATTGGACACACCCTACGGCGCGAAGACAACTCCATTGCGAAATACGCCATGCAGTGGAATCCGCTCACCCAGGTAGGCAGAATAGCGGGACGCCCTAGGCAAACGTGGCGCAGAACAGTTGAGGAGGAATCGAGCTCTTTAGGAATGAGGGCGAGGCAGCTCAAACGCGTTGCAGAACTCCGAACACGATGGCGCGCAGGCGTGGTTGACGCCCTATACCCCCGAGGGGTTAAAGGATATACAAAAAAAAATATTGTTCTTTCCAAGATATGCCGTGTGAATATTTGGTCAATAGTGGACTTTCTTTGCCTGAAACGGCACTGATAAGGACTTATTAGGTTGTTGACGATCGGTTTGAGGCGTTAACATAATGCGACAGACATCTAATATGCGATGTTGAGGAGACTTTTACCTCTGTAGTTGGCGCAGTTCAGAGGGTCTTCTTTCTTCAGGATCGAAATAAATACCATACGAGTACAAATACGTGCGACCCATATTTTTAATATTTTTTTGCCGTGTTTAAAAAGCTCATCTAACTATGATTATTAACTATTGTAAATATTTTTAATTGTTATCTACATCGTATAGGTTAGGCATATTATTTTGATCATATATTGTTGTGAGTAATTACAGTCAGTAGATAGATTTTAGATTTAGATGGATTTTTATTTTTATACTTAATAAATTTAACAAAACAGCGTATAAACAAAAATCGATTAGCATGGCATTGCCGTCTGCCTGGTTGACAAAAAGCTAACAATTATTAATAAATTATTAATTATAGCCTAATAGCACAGAAATTAATTAATTCTTTATTTTTGTTCTTTTTTCTTTTTCTTCAGAAGTTTCCATTCAAAACTATTTGTCTGTACTGTAAAGCAATTTTGCAGTACCTGGTTAGTGTTGTGACGTTATTCTCATTAAGGATTTGCAAGACTTGGTTCTCCGATAAGACATCGTTTCCAAACACAGATTTTCTTGTTTCTCGCAAAATTGGGCACTTGCTAACAAAATGAAAAGTATCCTCCCTCTCAGATAAATTTCACATCCCGCAGACTATCGGTAGCTCATCCCTATGGGGTACATAATTCAGTTTCAGGGGCTCTCCACGCAGTTTTAGGACCGTTGCTATTTCTTCTATACTGTACTCATCCCGGAAGTAGTTATTGTGCTGCAAGTTGTGGCATAACCGGCTGTAGACTCCTCTATAGAGTGACCCTGATGCCTCCTCTAGAAATCTTTCCCTGATCTGCTTATCCACATGCGTGATTAATTGGTAAAATTTAGGCTTCCAACTCCTCGCATCTTCCACACTAAGCTCCATTCCACATCCACTAGCTAGTTCCAGCCACTCTTTTTACCATCCAGTTTTATTTTGGGCTATTTAGCATAATGTCAAATCACCCAAAAATATAACAGATTTTGGGCGGATTGACATTTTCGTTAAATTGGGTTTAAGACTGCATTCAAAACGAATTGTAACAATTACATTAGCGGTCACAGCGCTTTCACGTCGCGTCCCCGCGCGGAGGACGGCCGGACGCGGCGCGATGCGGAGCGGTTACCGTTTCGCGTCGCGTTGCGTTGCGCCACGCAACCACGCGCGGACCCCCCTCCCCCCACCGAGCGATTTTGTTTCCCCGTAACTGTAAGTGTGAGCCTGACAAAGCAATCAGCGCGATTGACGTCGTAAGTAAGGCTCAATGCAGCTTACGTTTTTTTTGGCAATACATCCATTTCTTCAATCCTTCATTTTCGATTATTAATGAATATAATATGAGCGCAGGGTCATCCATATGTACCATATGTCAAAATTTTTTTTTTTTTTCGAAGAGGCGTATACATAAGTCCACAATGCATAAACAGTGCAATGTGTAAAGGGGGACATGTTGCCCCCTGCAACCCCTCTGCTTGGGGTCGCTGTTGGATTTGAGGTGGGTGCGAGGATGCGTGGATGCAAAGTTTTTTTATATCCATGTTTCGCATCCAACCTCGCACCCGCCTCAAATCCAACAGTGACCCCAAGCAGGGGGGTTGCAGGGGGGCAGCATGCCCCCCTTACACATTGCACTGTTTATACATTGTGGACTTATGTATGCCCCATCTTATTTGGCCGTTGTTTTCCTTGAGAGGTTTGTAGGTGGGACATAAGACCCAACATTTTATGTCCCAATGCGGTGGGACTTATGCCCCGAGGACTAATGTCCCTGTGCCCAAAATTGCGGAAAATAAATGTTTTCAACCTTTTTCAATTTGTTTGTCTTTTTTGACCTTCCTATGTGTTGGTATTTCCAAATTGCGATGAAATGCCCATTTCTGCTTTGGGTGATTTGACATTTCATTTCTTGGTCGATCTGTCATAGTGTTAAATCGCCCAAAAATCTTGGGCGATGTGACATTTTCCAGATTTGGGCGATTTGGTTTTGGGCGATATGACACAGATCCGTCTTAAGATAGCCGAAACCCAAAATCGCCCAAAATCACTTTTTTGGGTGTTTTGACATCATGTCAAATCGCCCAAAAAATAAAAATGTTAAATCGCCCAACCCGTTTTTTGGGTGAAATGACATTTTTTTTAGTTTTTTGCATTTTGCGCGATTTGGTTTTGGGCGATTTGACACCCAACCGATTGTAGAGCTGCTTTCTTCGGAAGTCTATAGTCTGGCATGTTTAGTACTTTAAGCACGTAATCCACTTGTAGCTTTAGGGTTTTTACAAAGAGTGGTGATAGGCCTGTCTCCAACATGAGCATGTAATTTGGCGTGTTCGGTGGCAGGTGAAATGCTCTCATTATATAGAACCTAAGGAGTTTTTCCACCGTTTCAAATCGTTTTCCTCCCCATACATATAGTCAGTAATTCTGGTAAAGGCGAAGGGAGCCATCACCCTTATATCTTAATTGCCGTTGCAATTGCCGTTGCATTAGAATAATGAAAAATATATTTACATACATATTTTGTATTTTTGTTCCGGAAGTGATACCTCACTTACCTTCGTGAAATAAATGTTCGTGTATCAAGAGCGGCTTTTACTGTTGCCTATCACTAATAAATGAATTCATATTCTTATATCTGAAACTAGCTGTGACCGCGGCACCACTCGTGTGGACTCTGATTTGATCCACCCACGTTCGTCCGCACCCTAAACTTCAAGTCATTATGCTCCCGTTGATTAAGGATTATTGCCTGCAACTTCTCCAAATTTCTTACTCTTAACCCATTTAGGACGAGAACGATTTACTGCGAATTTTTCGGAAAAATTTTCAGGACTGCATACTAATAACCTTAGCAAACAATTCTAATAATTTTTTTATTTGGCCCGCTGATCATTTAGCTGATCGAACCTGTTAACATATGGTCACCGTCGTCCATGCCGCATATAAATGCGATTTTGCATAAAGTAAGAAATAAAAAACCAATTTGCGAAGTAAAATCTTTATCGGTTCGCTGAAATTAAATGATAACTCTCAAAACATGGTGGGCAAAGGCCTACATCACACTTTTTACAAACTACGCGAGTCGTGACCTTGCAAAATTGGTAGGTGCACCTCCGCCGTGTTGCAGGAGGTCCCACATAATGACTCAATCCGTCGAATCTTACATCAGCATCCGAAACGTTGTATTTCTTCTTAGCCTTCTGAATGTGCGTAAGATCGGCATACTTGTTGCAGTAGTGCGTTGCGATATTTCGCCGAAATTGTTTATGGGAAACGTTTTCTCCACCTTTCCTATGGAGGATCCAAGCATTCTGAATACCAACATCAATGAAATAAGTAAAAATGGACCACTACCATTTTTTTTTCCGGGTAGATATACAAAAATATGATATGTTTTGGTCCATCCTATCGGTTCCACCCATAGCTTTGTTATATTCTTTCAAGACGTTGGGTCTAGAAACGGTGATGTGAGTGAACGTCTCACGTGAATAACGTTTAGCTATTCCGACAGGATTTGCTCCAAATATGGTTGATGCCACACACACCACGGAATTATCCATCCATTTGGTAATTGAAATGCCCAATTTCGATATAGTCTTCGAGTAGTGGGTACCCCTTGGCATCTTCTTCACTTGATCATTTTTAGGTAATGGACAATTCCGTGGGACTCTTCTTTCTCTTATGGTTCCTGTTACATCATAGCCCAAATGCTTCAAGTAAGATAGAATAGGAATTCCAGTAAAGAGATTATCGAAGTAGAAGCAATATGGAAAAGCCTTCAATTCCGGGGGGCATGGCGTGAATCATTTCCAATAAGGGAGCTACACATTTCCCAAATTTGGTTTCCAAAACAGGGTTGATGCGGGGGTTTTTGCCTTAGTATATCTCAAAATTTGCCAGGTATCCTAGTGCTGTATTCAAACACCAAACTTTGTACCCAAAATGTACCGGTTTTCCGCAAATAAACTGCTTGCATCCATGGCGACCATAGTAGGCTATCATGGACTCGTCGTAAGATAAATCTAGCTCCGGATGAAAGTTTTTTTGAAAGTTTCTAATGAGCCGGTCGGATACTGGTCGTAATTTCCACATTTTGTCCTTAGGATTCATGGATGTGGGAGAAGCAAAGTGAATAAATTTTGAGATGGTGGTAAAGCGATCACGGGTCATTGCCGACGCTATCATCTGATTATACAAGTCACCGTCCTTGCACCAATATGACTTCGTGTCTCCAACTTGCGAATATCCTGTCACTAACATTATACCAATAAAAACCCTCAACTCATTTGGAGTTATCTCTGGATTGCAATTTTCCTGAAGAATTCCATATTCATTGCTTTTTTCGGCGATCATTTGCAACATCTCATCGTCGAAAAAGCGTTCGAACATATCGCAGGCAGGAAGGCTACAATCTCTATAATCTGGAACTGGAAATATTGGTCTAGTAGCTCCTTTGGTATCAGTTTTCCATTGAAATTCATCGCCCAAGTGTGGTATTTTTTTTGGAACGTTGCTTGAAGAAGAATCAGTTGACACCTTTTCGGTTATCGCTTGGGTTGAAGAGCTTCCAACACTTCCGCGTTCTCTAACATCTCAACCTATAGAACAAGGGCATTTTAGTATCATATTTTCAGGAAGTAAGACGTCAATGGCATACATTCAATAAACTGCTCACGTTTGAAATAAGATCAGAGATATCCCCATAAGCACTAAGGTTCGGGAGGTTATCATCATCTTCGCATTTCTCATTTCCCATCCGAAGCTCGCATGGCTGTAATAACACTGTACGATGAAGATCATCACCGGTACCTGCTTCATCTTCTTCAGCATCATCTTCTCCAGACAATGCGCCCGAATCCGGCATCTCTATAAAGAGTGTGCTCGGAAAAACATTATCGTCAACAACCGAATTCACCATCTCCTCCAAATACTCTAGAGCTTCATCGGTAGTTTTAAATTTATTATATTATTACACACATTGCTGGCTGCCCCGATGATTGCAATGACTTGCCTTTTGTTTATGAATTTTCGTTTACGCATGAACTTATACATTGGCTCACTTCTTCGGTTCTAGAAAGAACAGATTAATGATTGATATCTTAATCTCTTTACCGATAAATGCTCTAATCAGGCAATTTAAATATATTTAAATCGGTTAATCCATTTCTAAGTTAAAAGCGTGGGAATGAAAAAAATATGCGTTTAAAGGGTGCATAAATGTGTTTAGAATGTGTTTTTTCCGAGTTGATTCACTATTTTCGTTACTGCTTATTCCTTATTTACCTAAAGTAACAAGACATACATACATATACTACAACCAGCCCAGAGAACATACCTATCTATGAAATAAAAACAACAAAACACGTAAATCGTACGACGTAGTGCGTATGCTCCCAGACCGGCTTCCAAGATGTGCCATCAGGTAGGCGACTTCTCGGTAGACCTAGAAATAGATGGTTGGATCAAATGCGACATCTCTCCTGTAGCCGTCTAGGGATTCCTCCTGATGAGTTGGAGTCATTGGCGGGGGATCGAGAAGGATGGATGGTCCACCTGAGCATCCTACCTCCGCCACTCTCATGAAGGATTAGATCAATTAAAATGCAGTGAAGTGGGAGGGTTATGATCTTGTGTTTTCGGATCATAACCGTGCAGAAATAGAAAGAAGAAGAATACCCGTTCCCTTGTCGTATAAGTCGACTAAGAGTACAAATCCGACCTGAGCAATATAACACCAAAGTGAGCTAGGTTTTGGATAGATTTTCACAATCTCCTAAAGAATATCCCAAAAGAAGAGTTTCTGTTTCTCGAGGAGATTTTAATGGGTTTGTCGGGAAGTAAAACGAAGAGACTGCCATAGAGGACTGAGATACAGCAGCAGGAGCCTTCCTGGTGAAGCCAGCCTGAACATGTACAGATCACCCGGTCTTATAGTTTTAATACCTTATGCATCAAATAAAACCGGCGCCTGATTACTTACAGCAGTGGTGGACAGTTTCACGAAGCCTCGGGTAAAACATTGCAAAGTGAATTTGGGAGAGGCGATCGTTCAGCAACACGGCGATCGTTCTGCTAACAGAAATTTTTATGGAGAGAGTGAAGAAAAACAAACTAACAAGGGTGTCTGAGAAAATCAAGTGGTACAATCTAGACAAAGAAAAAGGGGAGGCTTTTGATTTCGTGATGAAAAATTACGTCTCTCACACCATCAACGGCGCTAAGGATAAAGAGTGCAGAGCACAAAATATGTGGGATTCCCTGCAGCGAACTGGCTTAAAGAAGGCCAAGTCACTGGTAAGAGTTTCAAAAGGCTAACACTTATACACGGTGGTGGAGTTATGACGCTAACGAAGTAATAAATGAAAAGAAAACGGCTTTCAAAGTTCGGTCAAAGTACTCCTCCAATGATAGAGACAAACAAATCGCCTCTAAGTGGAATATAAACGTCCCAAGAGACAAGCGAAGAAAAGTGCACCCAGCTTCAAGCAGAGAGTGCACAGGTGGAGGAATTATCTTCCCTGGTTACTAATACAAACTAGTTTATCCAGGAGCTGCGACGACACCATTATGAACAAGAGCGCAACCATCTTAAAAATATCCGTACAAAGAAGGACGAATGCTCAGGGGATTCGTTTGGCAAAGTTCATTAACAATGCTCATGGCCAGCTTCTCGTGGATTACGATAAACTTCTGCGTAGGCGGCGGTAGTATTGTGAAGAATTTTTGAATGAAGAGTTTCCCCGGCTATAATTTCCAATTTCCTCTCCTAACTGTTAAGAAATACCCGACATTACAAGGAGTGGTCCAATACCGAATTAATGAGCGGAAAGTTGCCTTCTGCCTGTGTACAAATGGAAGGGTGATACGTCAAACTGTGATAAATACCGTTCGATCAAGCTGATGTCGCACGCCATGAAGATCGTTGAATGGGTATTAGGTGGCCGACTGCGAAAAATAATACAGCTATCTGATGATCAGTGGGGGTTTGTCGCGGGTAAATCAACCACAGATGCAATCTGAAGTACAAGAATCATAATGGAAAAAAACGTCGCGAATCTTTCAAAAATTTGCATTGTTTTGTATTGCTTGACTATAAAAAAGGATTCGACAGACAAGTACGAGATCTGATATGGGTCACGCTAAGACGTCGAGGAGTTCCAGAACCATATATAAAGATGTCTTGAGATCCAAAGTGGGATAAGACAAGGCTGTATCCTTTCACCAATATTATTCCTATTGGTGATTAGCGATGTGCTTCATGCAGCTTTGTCGACGGGAAGCGGAGGAATTCGATAAACTCTTACATCGCAACTGAAACATCTTGACTACGCAGACGATGTATGCTTACTCTCCCACAGAATTATGGACCTCCACCAAATGACAGCAGATGTGGAGAGGGAGGCAGGTGTCGTCGGGCTGAAAATTGATACGACAAAAACTGAAATTATCAGCCTTGGAACTAACTCATC
This sequence comes from Brachypalpus laphriformis, assembly GCA_945910035.1. Classification (NCBI taxonomy): domain Eukaryota; kingdom Metazoa; phylum Arthropoda; class Insecta; order Diptera; family Syrphidae; genus Brachypalpus; species Brachypalpus laphriformis. The sequence continues at coordinate 47,956,666 of OX246756.1, forward strand.
GGCTCAAATATACATAGCTGGACAACCGGTAGAGAGAGTAGAGCATTTGCAATATCATGTCTCGACCGATGGTGGAACCGAACTGGATATAGCCAACAGGATCGCCAAAGCAAAGTCCGCGTTCGGGATGTTGTCCAAAATATGGCGAAGCAATGCAATCAGTTTGAGCACCAAAATAAGACTGTTCCGCTCCAACGTTGAATCCGTGCAGCTATATGGTTGCAGCGCATGGAGAGTGACCACTACTGTCACCAGAAAGCTGCAAACGTTCGTTAATAGGTGTCTGCGCAATATCTTAAGGATTTTCTGGCCCAATCGTATCTCTAACGAACACCTTTACGAGAGAACGGGTCAGGAACCAATAGGCATAACTATCCAACGGCGGAAGTGGCAGTGGATTGGTCACACGTTCCGAAAGGGTGACAGCTCCATAGCGAACCATGCTATGCAATGGAACCCTCTAACTCAGGATGGCAGAAGACCTGGCGGTCCGAGGAGAACATGGCGCAGAACAGTCGAGAAGAAGGCACGGCAGTTAGGGAAATGTTGGGGAGAACTCAGACACATTGCCAGAAACCGTACACGATGGCGCGTAGGTATAGTAGAGGCCCTAGGACCCACAAGGGGATACAGGACATAAGTAAGAAAGTAAGTAAGTATATAAAGATGTTCATGGACGAAGAAGTAAAGGGAAAAGTAAAATGTCCCACTGGAGTAACCTATGAATTACCAATGAATGACGGGGTGCACTAGAGAAGGGTTTAAGTCCCATGCTCTTTATTACAGTCCTTGAGTATTTGCTTGAAGGCAAAGCGGATGACCCCAAAGTACATCAGCTATTCTGTGATGACAATGGAGCCATCATAAGTGAGGATTCACCTGCAACGAGTTCTTAACGTATGGGTGGACGTTTTAGCGGGAAATAGGTACAGGCTTAGTCCAAAAAAGACAGAATGCTTGTGCTGCCCGTTCTCTGATCTACTCAGGCTTGTTCCAGATATTTATTTGAATGGGATAGTGTTTCCCAAGTGCGAAGAGTTCAAATATCTGGGATCTATGACCAATAGCAAAGCAACCTGTGATGACGACATCATTCATCGCGTAAGCGTAGGGTGGATGAAGTGGCGAGAAAACTCCGCTATCTTCTGTGACAGAAAAATACCCCCTAAGTTGAAAGGAAGGCTTTATACCGCAGATGTGCGTCCAGCGCTCACATACGGTTCACAATGTTGGACGATGTACAAAAAGTATGAGAGTAAATTAACGGCAGCTGAGATGAAGATGCTTCGCATGACAGCGGGAGTGGCAAAGCTTGATCGAATAAGAAGTCCGAAGATCCGTGGAAGCTTTCACGTCAAGGAAACCATCCCTTAAAATAGTGCCTTACCCACTCAGCTGGTATGCTTTGTTCAAAGAAGAGATCATTTAAACCCTGTTAAAAATGTAATATCAATGAAAATTCGAAAGACATCGCAAATGAAAGGCAGGCCTATAAACTTCTGTACCACGAAAACGCAACGACACCATCATTTGGTTTACCTCAATGATTAAGTGAGCCAAAAGTGATCCACAGACGAACCACACAGGCCGATCAGTAGAAGAAATGCAGTCAAGTGGAACGGTTATGATCCCTTGTTTTCAAATAATAACCTCGACGAAATAGGAAGCAGAAGAAGAAGATTTAGGCCTACCAACTCCTACTCTAAAACTCCACGCTGTGACAGCCGGGTGCCTAGTACCTTAATCCAAGAAATGGGTAACCAACCCCGTTTGCCGGATTCTTGGCGGCAGCAGATGAGAGAGGGGGGGAGAGTGTTTTCTCACTAGAGCACTTCTTCCTGTTCCAGGCGGCAGCGGACGAATTCCCTAGACGGAGTCAACGGTGGCGTCTATAGTTCCAGTTAGTTTGAACTTAGTGAATACCTTGCGCGAGCTGCATCGACGTATTCGGACATTGGAATAGAGATGGTGGTGGAGGAGCCCTTAATGGGCCAACGGCAGCGCTCATACTCCCGTAGTGGACTACTGGCACCGGTATACCCGACCCCTCGTCCTAGGGGAATAATTAAGGAACTGGCCCTCCAGGTTGGGGGTTGTGCCGTCAGTGTAACTTCCCTACCACGTAAAGAATCTATAGTTCCGAAACAACCAAAAGCCTCAGATGAGGATGACTTAACTAATGACGACCCCAGCAAACGAAACAAAGACAACGACCTTCGGATCTGTACGTGGAATGTTCTGTCCCTTTACAGACCACGTGCAGCCGAACAACTAGCGGGGCCCATAGACTGCTATAAAGCAGATATTACCGCCATCCAGAAAGTGCAATGGGATGGGCCGGGCAAACAGAGGGTGAAAAACGGTGACACCTATTACGGTGATTGCTTCAGAGGCAACAGGATTCGGATGCGGATTTGTCATACGCGGCAGACTTAGGCAAGAAGTCTTAAGCTTCCGACACGTGAGCGAGCGTATTATGACTATCCGAATCAAGGCTAAATTCGCTAACATAGGCCTAATATGTATTCATGCCCCCACAGAAGACAAGGACCCTGCCACCAAAGAGTGTTTCTACGAGCTTCTCGACAAGACATATGAGCAATGTCCTAAATACGACGTTAAAATAGTATTGGGCGATTTTAACGCCAAAATAGGAAAGGAGGACGTCTTTGGTAGGGTAATCGGTAAGCATAGCCTACACGCGACACCACGTCTGATAACGGACTAAGGCTAATTGATTTCGCTGTGGAGCGAAATGTAACCATAGCAAGCACATGGTTTCCTCATCTCGATATTCATAAGCAGACATGGCGGTCTAATGATCATGTCACGATCAACCAAATTGATCATATTGCGATCGACGCAAGGCATGCCTCCAGTATTCTGGATGTCCGGACCTTCCGAGCGGCCAACATAGACTCGGATCATTACCTTGTTGTATCCAAGGTACGAATGCAGATATCCCAATCTGAGCAACAAAGATGAATCACTGCGAGGAAATTTAACGTCGAAAAGCTACAATCGCAAGAGACCGCCAGACTCTCCGCTGAACACGTATCCCGAAATCTCTCAATCACCCCTATGCCGCCAGCATCAAGTTCCGAAGACCAGTGGCAACGCTGCCAACATGCCATCAGAAACGCCGCGACTGATGTGCTGGATCTCGCTCGCCCACCACCGCGAAACCCCTGGTTTGACGAAAAATGCCGGCGAGTGCATGCAGCAAAACAAGAGGCATACAAAGCGGCGCTGCAAAGGAAAACGAGAGCTGCTCGTGAGCTCTACGAGCAAAAGAGACGGGAAGAACATCGGCTTCTCCAAAAGAAGAAAAAAGATCATGAGAAGCGCGCGTTTGAGAATATCGAGAGTTTATACTCCAGGAACAATGTACGGAAGTTTTACCAAACATGGAAACCTCATAGTAGAATCACCTTCGGTGCTGAGTATGTGGAAAAACTACTTCTGCAGACTGTAAAACGGCGACGAAGACCAACATCCCGCTGTCAGGCAGAATGAACCATTCAACATAGACGATGTTAGTCAAAATTTCCGTCCAACTGACCAAAACGAAGTGAGGATAGCAATATCCAAGCTTAAATCCAACAAGGCTGCTGGACCTAACGGCAGCTGGGGATGAATTGGTAGAGTGCATACACGAATTCATCTCTAAGATTTGGTCAGACGAGTGTGTGCCTGATGAATGGAACCTCAGCATCGTTTGCTCGATCCACAAGAAAGGAGACCCCCTCAACTGCGCCAATTATAGAGGCATCAGTCGCCTCAACATCGCATGCAAGATCTTTTCTGCGATATTGTGTGAACGCCTGAAACCTTTTATCAACAGCCTGATTGGACCCTATCAGTGCGGTTTCAGGTCAGGAAAGTCCGCCATCGATCAAATCTTCACACTTCGGCAGATCCTGGAGAAAACCCAAGAATTCCATATCGATACTCACCACCTCTTTATCGATTTCAAGGCCGCCTATGACAGCATCTATAGAGAAGAGCTTTATAGAGCCATGTCTAGTATTGACATCCCTGCCAAACTTGTCGGTCTGTGCAGGCTGACAATGGAGAACGCTCGCTGCTCCATCAACGTCGGTAATGACCTCACCGAGACCATTGATGTCAAAAAAGGTTTTAGACAAGGTGTTGCACTGTCATGTGACTTCTTTAATATTGTACTTGAACGGATTGTGTGGAACTCACAAGCCAACACCGGAGGCACAATCTATTACAGGTCTGTACAACTGCTTGCATACGTCGACGATATAGACATTATCGGAAGAACTCAGCGGGCTGTCACCGGTGCGCTTGCAAACAATGAGGCGGAAGCGGCCAAAATGGGTTTAGCGATAAACGAGGGCAAAGCTAAGTATATGCTGTCAACAAGAAGGGAAAGCCAACACCGACGAATTGGACAAAACGTCACAGTGGGCAGCTATAACTTCGAGGTAGTAATGGGACTTTGTCTACCTTGGCTCTGCTATAAACTCTGAGAACAACATCAGAGCAGAAATCAATCGAAGAATAACTTTTGCCAATCGCTGTTTTTTTGGGCTTATAAGGAAATTCAACAGTAAAGCCATATCTCGAACTACTAAGGAGACTCTGTATAAGACCCTGATCATCCCAGTCCTGCTTTGCGGTGCTGAAACATGGACTTTATTAAAAGAGGATGAAGATATCCTTGGTCGCTTCGAGAGAAAAATTCTTCGTAAGACTTTCGGTCCCGTTTGCGTTGACGGATTTTGGAGGAAAAGATTCAATCACGAACTATACGAGCTGTACAGCGAGATCGACCTAGTCAAAAAACTGCGTGTTGGACGTCTGAGATGGCTAGGACATGTAGAGCGAATGGATACCAACGCTCCGGTTCGCAGAGTCTTCGAATCTAACCCCGAGGGACGACGCAGCAGAGGGAATCATCGCCGTAGGTGACGCGCACAAGTTCAAGGGGACCTCGACCAACTTGGAATGCGCAACTGGAAGCAATTAGCTAAAGACTGAGCTAAATGGAGAGGCTTGTTGGTTGAGGCCCAGGTAGAGTATCTTATATCATTCGAAAGGTACTGTGCCACAGATGTGTAGAAGGGAAATAATCATGTGCGTATATTACCGTTAAGTCAGGTAAAATAAAGAGAACATACACACATAAACGCTTAAGCCAATTAAATGAAAGTATTTTGATCACATTCATGGCTGTAGGAGCTTAGATCTCTTTGCCTTCCCTGCACGGGAGAATACTTCGCGTTGTTTCTCTCGCTGTTTGTTTTTTCCTCTCGGTCGAATTTCGACCACACGCGATACTTGTTATATTTAATGCATATCTTTTCCTAAGTATATATAATATAATTTACCAAAGAAGCACACCTATTCAAACATTTCTCTGACGTTTTGCAATAAAACACAGAGCTTTTGAATAAAATAACATTTCCTCGTTTTAGTATGCCATACTCTGTAGTTTAGTTATGCATTTGTTTTGTTAATAGAAGTCAGATGAGTCTAAAAATATATTCTATTAAGAACTTTACCCTCTCGTTTGAAAAACCTTTGCCTTAAGGTTACGATATTTCGAAATTATTCAACTTATATTATTTTGGCTATAAATGTACTAATGTATGTATGTATGTATATACGTATCTTAAGTTAAAACAAAACTCCTATCTGGACAAATACTATCAGATGCTCTCTATACCTATAAACAAGTACAATGCGTAATTTGCACTCATTACGACACAATCAACACGACTCAAAAAAGATCAAGTAACAGAAAATCGATACTGGAAATAAAGTAAAACCAATGACCGATAGGGTAAACTATGACAGCAATCAAATGTAGTTAGTGCATGCTTACCTGTCATACATAAATCATCCTGTACATAGTTTTTATGTTCCTAATTTCGGCAGCGTTATCTTGATCATTTATATCGTAAAAAACTAAAGTTTAACATTTGTCAACATTTTTTTAACCTTAAGTACGAGTTTATTGTTTTATTTCCTTTGGGTGTTATTGTACTCGTATATTGTTGCAAAATTAGATAAGATTTAGAAAGGTTTAGGTTTAGGTTTTTATAGAAAGAGACATTGGTTAACCAAAAATGAAGAAGTGAAAGTTCAAACTAATTTAAATGATAAATTTGGTCAAAATCAGCTTAGCTGTTTTTGAGGTACAGCCATTTATTTATTTATATTTTATTTATTCAATTCATCAACGAGTAATATAACTTAACAGATTGTGATATATGAAAGAGATTGCAATAGTAATAAAAACAAAATAAATATGATGATACGAATTTACCTACTCACTTAACCAATTAAACTAAATAACGAGTTTTTGAACATAGTTCTGGATAAACCTAAATCTACAACAGACCAAGGTTATGTTAGGTTAGGTAGACGGGTGTCTTATGGCAAAGAGTCACTGCTCACTCAGACCGATAGTACGGGTCCATTGTGCACAATCATTTAACGCTGGAAACGCTTTAAAGAAAGTCCGCTGTTAGAACCACCCAGAAAGTGATATGAATCTCAGGAGGTCCATCAGCTCGACGTTACCCAAGTCCTCCAGCTCCGAGAAGAAGTAACTACCAAGAGTCCTCATTCTTCTGACGAATTGGGCAGGACGGTCACACAACAGGTGACGAACAGATTCAATTTCTTCTTCGTCCCTGCAACTTCTGCAATAGTCGTTATGCAGCACACTGAGTCGCTCCGCGTGAACGCCAATGGTCCAGTAATTATGCCAGAAATGACCCGTGCGTTATAACGACTAAGTTTTACCAGATAGGTTGATCTCTTGCTGTACGCCGGCCATAGCGCCCTGGCCGTTGCGCATGTTTCCAGATGAACCCAGCATCTGTTTGCTCGACCGGTGGCTTCATCCTCTATTTTCTTCCATAAAGAACTGATTGGGGTTGTTACAGAGCAGAGGGCCCGCGATAAGTGCAGCGCCGACCCTTTCCCAGCAAGCTCGTCAGCCATTTCGTTACCTTCGATATCCATATGCCCTGGTACCCAGCAGAGGGTTACCGCATTGACTCTAAATATCTCGTTTAAGAATGATTCTTACAAGCCTCGACCTAATTACAACAGAGTCCATAGCCTTAACGGCTGCCTGGCTGTCTATATAGACAGTAATCGTTTTACCAACGATGTTACTCTCGCGTATAATTTCAGCAGCTTGTATGATGGCTGTGACCTCGGCCTGAAGGACGCTGCAGTCATCGTTTATTCTAAAGGAGTGGTTTATTCCTAGGGCTTCACAATAAACTCCGGCTCCCGTGCCAACGTCCATCTTAGAACCGTCGGTATAGAAAGCTAACTCCAAACTGAGTTGAAATTCGAAATAGCTCGAGACATAAGCTCATTCAACCCGTTTGTCCTATGTATTGTGCGAAAAAGAAACTCTCTTGTCTCAATAGCCTTTCTGGAGCATAAATAGGGATTAAAGCTAACAAGCAAAGGGCCTTTAAAATGATAACAAATGAGGTCTCGCACAAACATTACAGCATCTTTGTGCTATTTAGCAGCTAAGCTAAACCTGGCAGTTGGTATCTAGCACCATATTCCGGCGCAAAATCCCATCGCATTTAAAAAAAAAAAAATTTGGAAATCTTCTTTGAATTCTTTCCACCCGATATACAATATATGCACCTGGTAAAAAGGACACCAAACGATGTCACAATATTCCAGAAGAGAACGAGCAAGGGCCATAAAAGGGTTATCAGTTGGTAAGGATTAGAAAACTCAACAATATTTCTTTTGATGAAGCCAACCCTGAAGTTTGCTTTTGACGTTATATATATAATCCACATGATCACAAAAAGTTAACGCCTGATCGAAAGCGATGCCAAGATCCTTAATCACATTTACCTGAGTTAAATCTAGTGAATTAATGGAGTATCGGTGAATAATTGGGTTGGAACATCTGCAAAAAGTTGTTACGTTGCATTTCTTTATGTTAAGAAGAAGATAATTATAAATTATATAATTATAATTATCTAAATTATAATTATCACCATGTTGAAAGAGCATTAATGTCACTGTGGAGCTTTATACAATCATTTAAGCTTGAAATTCTTAAGAAAGGCTTTAGATCATCTACATATAGTATGCATTGACTGTAGCTTAGCACAGTTGTTGTATCAATGAAAAATATAATAAAAAGTACAGGTACAACTGAGCTGCAGTTGAATGGTTTTGGAAGAAAAGATTCAAGCTTTATATCTGCACTCTATTCATCAAAAAAGAGGAAATCCATCTCAAAATATCTGAGTGAAAACCGAAGCAATTCAGCTTGCGTATTAAGAAACTATGATGCCTTACTTAAGTCGGTATAGACCGAATCCACCTGATAGCCCTTTTCAAATTAATTTAGTACAGATGATGTGAAATACACGAGATTGAAGGCTGTGGATCTCTCTGAAACAAAACCATGTTGAGATTCCGAAATATAACCCTTGACATAAAAATCCAATTAAGATTGCTAAGAGCCAGAGCGGTGTCCTGTAAATCGAGATAAATACAGCCAATATCCACTTTTTGATCGACTACGGTTGCTGGAGCTAAAAGAATCGGTGTGTTGTTTACATACACCGATTCAAAAAATCGTTCTTCGAATACCGCTGCAATTAAATGAGCGCAGCGCTATTCAATTTTATTACAATCACTGGATGTGCTTTCCAAAAGAATTATAACTCAAACTTTCAAACCGTCATCGACTTCAATGCACCCTTTTCTATTTCATCTATTCCTAATGGCAATGACAGCTTTAGTCTATAGATCAAACATTTTCATAAAAAGAAACAGTGGCTCATAGGCATAAATGCAAACATAACGGTGAACCCAGCCATTAGAGAACTGAAAACCGACAAGCTCTCTCAAGTATATTTACGCTAAAAAAATGTTGAATGAATGATATACATATAATATTGGTAGTCCCGATAAAAATACTGTGAATCAGAAGCGAAGACAAAAAATTAGAAAAATGTCCCCAGTTATCTCTGAAGCATAAACAACTGAGCTTCAAACCATTACACCAAATCTTTCTCTCTCTCTATCTTTCCTTTTCAACGCTCACACTGTGTAAAAACAAGCTAAGGGTATTCACGACCCCTTGAGTGCGCACAGTTCTTGGACATGCTGCCAAGTTAAAGATGATTTAAAGCAGGCTTTGATGATATCGGCTCGATTGCCTTTGGGAATAACTGGCATTGTTTTACAAATATTACCTGGAAAAACCATTGTAACTCCACCCATAAGCTTCAACGAAGATCATAAATCCTTAAAACCTTAAACCTCTATTTTATTCATCCCAAATGATAAGCACAGCTTCTTACAAAATCTACTGAGCTGTTTTTTTTTTTCAAATGGAACATGTAGCTTCTTGATAAGCAATGAGTTTTACTGGCAGCTTTAACGTGGAATGAGCGATTCCAGAAGAGGCTGCATAAGGTACTATTTTAGCTTGTGAACCACAGCAAAATATTTATCAAAAAGTTTCCCCAGTTACTCCAGGTGCGTCTGTAAAAAAATGTTTTCCATTCTTTGAAAGGAGTTCCCAATCAGAGTTCCCAATAAAAGTCGGGGTGCATCAGGAAAGCGTCTTAAGTACTTTGCTCTTCTCCTACAGTCCGTGACTATCTACTTGAAGCTAAAGTGACGGATCCCAATTATTCTTTGCTGACGATGGAGCCATCATAAGTGAGGATCCTACATCCCTACAACGAGCACTTGATTTGTGGGTGGACGTTCTGGAGGGAAATGGGTATCGCATTCGAAGAGAAAGTACTTATACTGCCCGTTCTCTGATCCACTCAGGCCTATTCCAGACATATATTTGAATGGAACAGTGCTTCCCAAGTGCGAAAAGTTCAAATATCTGGGATCTATGATCAATAGCAAAGCAACTTGTGATGACGACATCAATCATCGTGTAAGCGTAGGGTGGATGAAGTGGCGAGAAAATTCCGCTATCTTCTGTAACCATCGTACGAAAGATAGAGCGCGACCGGCTCAGTTGGTATTGCCACGTTTAAAGGAGAGATCATTTGAACCCTGTTAAAAAGGCAATATCAATGCACGTTCCAAAGACATCGCGATGTAGGAAAGGCAGGCCTATAAAAGCCTGGATCGCACAAATGGGACGACATTGACATTTCATTGGCTTCAGTAACCGAGTGATCCAAAATCGGCGGGCCTGGCGATATTTTCTGAGGTCAAATGGGCGAACCCCGCAGGCGGAACAGTAGAAATGCGGTGAAATGGGAGGGTTGTGAACCCTTCTTTTTTGGATCATAACCTCGCCGATAAAAGGAAGAAGAAGATTTCACGTTAATCGGTTCTGTACTTGCTGACATTACCGAGGCCAAAGTTTTTTTAATATTTCGTCTTTGTATTATATTGTAGTTATGATATATATATATACGTATATATATTTCTTTTCTTTTTTTCTAACATATCATTAATTTTTATTTAAAATTGTGTGGACACATGAAGGAAACCTGTGTCAAAACACCAAACTTATATTAACCTTTTTGTAAACAGCTCCTCGACGTTGATTAAATTTTTATCATTTCCAAACACGTAGCTTCTCTTTATGTGTTTTTGTTTGCGGTTTATTATTTTTTTGAGGCAATAGAGTGACGCAGTTGAGACGGGCAATCGACCCACTTAATCGCTATGGAGATAAAACTCGCGTGCATTTGTATGTTCATCCGTATGTATAACATTATATTGTAGATGCTCGTATGATACAAGTCATTAGAACATTATTATCGCTGTAAAGTCAATTCTATCAGCTGGCTTGGGTTTATCGTACTAGTGGTTCTGCCCAACCAGTTTGACTTTAGTCTTCGCCTAGTTAAGTTTTGTTTTCTCCACCAAAAAAACAAAAAAAAAATGGATCTCAACCAAAAGAATATTGTCTATGTCGGAGGCTGTGGCGGTATCGGTTCGGCAACTTGCAGGCGTCTGGTTCAAAAGAATATCGCTGTAAGTGGAATGAAGTTCTAATTTATGTCAATTGACTGCACAGACGTCCTCCATAGAACTTAGCTATTCTGGATTTGGCTGAAAATGATGAATTGATAAATGAACTTGGGGCAATGAACCCGTCGACAAATGTATTTTTTCTGAAGATCGACATTCGCAACAAGGAAAATATTGAAAAGTGTCTGAATGAGGTCGTGTCCAGGATCGGACACATTGATATTCTGATCAATGGTGTTGGGCTGTTCAACGAGGTGGATGCCGAAGTCACAATTGGAGTCAATTTGGTAGGAGTTCCTCTGAGATATTTATAGAATTGTCTCACTTGATTTTGCGTACTTCAGGTGGGACTTGTACACAGTACCATGGCAGCCCTGGCCCTGATGGACAAATCAAAAGGTAATCGCGGTGGATTGATTGTGAATATTGCCTCTGTGGCAGGACTGGATCCTTGTCCTCATTCACCAATCTACTGTGCCTCAAAAGCTGGAGTGGTCTTGTTCACACGTTCACTGGCAGTAAGTGCAAAATTAATATTCAGTGAGTGGTAACCTAACCATGCTCTTCCAGGTTGATGTAAACTATGAGCAATACGGTGTATCCTTCGTTACTATATGTCCTGGTATAACAAAAACCAGACTATTGGACCAATTTACTGCGGAAGACAAGACACCCCATGCAGATATTATAACGCAAGTATTTAATGTGATCAAGAATCAAACTCCTGATGAGTGTGCCAAAAGTATTATGGAAGCAATCGAGATAAACAAAAATGGAGCTGTGTACGTTTGTGATGTGGGCCAAATCAAGGAAACCACTCATCCAGAATTCTGGGACGTACAAAAGTAGGAAAAAGTATCTGTATTTATTGTATTATTTTGTTTTTTACTGCTTAATTAAAGATGTTTTATTTTCACTGAAATTATCAGAGTTTATTTGTTCTACGAAAAGATTATGCCATTTAAGAGTTGCTGTTAGATAAGTTGGTGTAAACAACATCGAATCATTTAGATCTTTTATCATAGATTAATGATGATTTAAATTTGTATTTCGATTTGAATTCAAGATTCAGGGTTAGGGAACTGTCACTTAAATACTTCAGGGGGTCAAGTATATTAAAGTATGACAGTAGTAGAATGCAACGTGGATGAAAGGTAACCCTTCTCCAGCTGTTTTGGGAAAGAAGGGGTGGCAATGGTGTAGTGGTAACGTCGTCAACTGCCACCCTAATGGTTCATGGTTCAAATCCTGATGTCAGCAAGCATTTATTTATTTCTCATGAAATATACAAAGGCAGTCCGATCATTTGCGAAAGCTTGTGTGAACACTACTGCGAAGGCATAACACTGGCAGTAGCTTGGTCATGTGGCTGGAAAAATTGTTCGCTCTGTTGATGATGATTTGCCCTTGACATCGATTATCGGGAAAAAGGTACTGTGAATCAGACGCAATGACAATAGTAACAAAAATCTCCCCATCTGGACGCCACCCCCGGAGAATAGCTGAAGCATAAACAACTGAGCTTCAACTGAGCTCTATCCATCCTTTCCAACGCCCGCACTCTGTGTAAGCATGTTAAAGGTATTCATTACACTTTGAGTGCGCGCAAATTATAAAAAAAAAAAAAAATGGGGGTTCCACGTTCATTCTGGCAAAAGATATGGTACTGATTGTTGGTTCGTCAAGAGAAAGTAAATTCTTCTTCCTGTTTTCGACGATGTTATGATCTGAATTCAATGAAAGATAACCATCTCACTTCACTCCATTTCTCCTGATTCGCTTGTGAGGTTCACCTGCTTGACCTCCGGAAATATCGACAGGCCTGCCGATTTGGGATCACTTCGTCACTGAGATAAACTATATAATGGTGTTAAAGCATCTGAGTGTGATTCAGGACTTTTTAGGCCTGCCTCTCTTGGTGGATAGCGTAAAGCTCGGCCTGGAAAACACTGTGACTCTTTCCAAGTGGTTTCAAAACTTTATAGTTGGGTCCATACACTCCGGCGCCAACTCCAATTTTAATCCGTCGGTATACCACACGGTTCCTTTTGGATCAAGCAACGGTCAGCCATCATTCCATGTATCACGGCTTTGGATCTCAATCTCAAACCTTCTACCGATGATCTAGGTCAGAAGTTATAAACCGTGCTGAGCATATCTAACTCGGGGAAGTCGATTAATAAATCCATGAGAACCACGTGAACCCATGTACTATTAAGACCCGACTTCGAAGACTAATCGCACTGCGAATTGCCACTTTATTGATGAATATACGAGTATGTAGCAGAGTGAGTCCGATTATAGCCTCTGTGACTGTCGGGGGACACGAACTTTGTAGTAGTACCTTTGATTTCGAGGCAAGATAATGTTTGAAGTTTATTGAGTTCGTTGATGGTTGCGACTTCCTTAGTTTTTGTCCAATTAACAATGCAGGCGTACGTTAGGATGGGACTAACTACCGTGGTATGTAACCAGAGTGTCATCTTTGGGGACAGACAGGTTTTGCCATACATACGGTGAGAGACCTACATTCCTTTCGTAGTTGTAGTTCTAAATCCCTGGAATCGACCTGTTTAAATTCCTTGGTGGCTCTAGACTGCCGATCGTCTCTTGCGGAGATGGCTGTGCAGTTCAATATCCACCTATGTTGCGTGTCGGGGCATAGGGATATTTCAAAGAATTGTAAGGCCGATGAACTCGCCAGAATAGGAACAACCATACCCATCCTGCCGGATAAAGGCAACTTAGGTATACTGTTGCGATCACGTACCGTGCTTTCCCGTATTCGGGAGAAGAGTACGAATCCGAGTATAGTTTTAAAATAAAACAATTAGTTTACTTGACAATGTTTATTTACTCTAGGGCCCGTTGTCTCAATGCTTGGCTGCGGCCGTTCGAGTTATAATTAAGAACTTATCCTGTTAAATTCTAAATCTATACTGTCCTTATTCCTGCCTTATATAGTATCGATTCCATCCATATCATCCACATAAGACATTATTTACATTTGGTACCACCTTTGATCTTTGCGTACATTATCATAAAACGTATAAACCATTTCCTGTGATCAGGTACCGTCGGTGATCCGTTCTTATGTTTATTACTTTAAGCAAAATCCGGATTAGTCGCATTTAATGTGTAATGAAGAAGCAATTTAAGCGATTACGCTAAGAGTTGCCATGCGATAGTTGGGGATAGAATCGATATAGGTATATTGTTTTTATAATATTTTGGGGCGCATGTAGTGAGTCACTACAATACCAACCGCTACTCGCAAACATAAAATTAAGCTGGATGTTGTCGAGAGTACAAATCTTAGGTGGACAAGTGGATCAACATGCCTAGCGACAAAACAGATTTGGCCGAAGCTGGATCTAAAACGTTCTAAGAATTTTATTTCTCTCAACAGATTGTATATCGGCGCTAAAATAGGTGTCATCACTGAACACCATCTAATAGGCAAGCATGCTACAAGGCTAGGCTTTTTTGCGAACGACTTTTTTAGAATCTGCACAGATGAAGAAGAGGAACAAACTGTTCCTCATCTTCTTTGTTTCTGCCCAGCTCTCTCTCGTAGAAGGAAGCTTCACTTAGAAGCCCCCTATTACAACGATTTAGGTGACCTTATAGATATTGATATTGATATATTGTGGCTCAAAGCAGACATTACCGCCATCCAAGAAGTGCGATGGGATGGGCCGGGCAAAAGGAGTATGAAAAACTGCGGCATCTACTACGGCGATTGCTACAGAGAAAAAGGACAGCGTCTATTCGGGTGCGGATTTGTCATTGGCGGCAGACTTAGGCAAGAAGTCTTGAGTTTCCGGCATGTGAACGAGCGCCTTATGACTATCCGTATCAAGGCTAAATTTGCCAACATTAGCCTAATATGCGTTCACGCCCCTCATGAGGAGAAGGACGACGCTCCAAAGATGAATTCTACCAGCTCTTGGACAAGACGTATGAGCAATGCCATAGCCACGACGTTAAAATTATCCTAGGTGATTTTAACGCAAAGCTAGGAAGAGAGGACGTCTTTAGTAGGGTGGTCGGAAAGCACAGCCTGCACGACAACACATCCGGCAATGGACTCAGGCTAATCGACTTTGCGGCGGGGCGAAACTTTGTCGTAGCTAGTACGCGGTTCCCACGTCTCGATATTCACAAGGGAACATGGCTCTCCTTTGATCGAAAAACTGTCAACCAAATCGATCACATTGCGATCGACGCAAGACACTCTTCCAGTATTCTGGGTGTCCGGACTTTCCGAGGAGCCAACGCGGACTCGGATCATTACCTAGTTGTAGCCAAGGTACGGATACGGATATCCAGAACGGAGCGAAATCAACGAAATGCTGTGAGGAAATTTGACGTCGAAAAGCTGCAATCGCAAGAGACCGCCAGAACCTTTGCCGATCGAGTTTCTTCTAATCTCAGTCTAAGTCCTATGCCGCCAGCAGCAAATGCGGAAGAGCAGTGGCAGCGTTGCCAAAAAGCCATTAGAGATGCCGCCTCTGATGTACTGGGTTTCTCTCGGCCACCACAACGAAACCCCTGGTTTGATGAGGAATGCCGGCAAGCACATGCAGCAAAACAAGAGTCGTACAAAGCGGCGCTGCATAGAAGGACTAGAGCTGCTTACGAGCTCTACATGCGCAGGAGAAAATAGGAACATCGACTTCTCAGAAAGAAGAAAAAGGAGCATTAGAAGCGCTCGATCGGGGAGATTGAGAGACTTTATTGCAGGAATAATGTTCGAAAATTTTACCAAAGGGTAAAAAGAACATGCCAGGGTTTCAAAGCCAGAACAGAAACCTGCAGGGACGAAAATGGTAATATAGTAGTAGAATCGCAGTCGGTGCTGAGGATATGGAAGGAACACTTCTGCAGACTGTCAAACGGCGATGATGACCAATATTCCGCT
Organism: Brachypalpus laphriformis; assembly: GCA_945910035.1. Classification (NCBI taxonomy): domain Eukaryota; kingdom Metazoa; phylum Arthropoda; class Insecta; order Diptera; family Syrphidae; genus Brachypalpus; species Brachypalpus laphriformis. The sequence goes on from OX246756.1 coordinate 47,972,582, forward strand.
GTCAGACAGAATGAGCCATTCAAAATTCCCGTCAACCCGATCAGAATGAAGTGAGGATAGCGATATCTAAACTCAAATCCAACAAAGCTGCTGGAGCCGACGGCCTTGCCGCTGAACTTTTCAAGGCAGGAGGAGATGAGTTGGTAAGGAGCATGCACCAGCTCATCTGTAAAATCTGGTCGGACGAAAGTATGCCCATGAATGGAACCTTAGCATCGTTTGCCCGATCCTGAAGAAAGGAGACCTTCTGAACTGCGCCAGCTACTGAGGTATAAGTCTCCTAAATATCGCATATAAGGTCATGTCTGCCGTACTATGTGAACGCCTAAAACCGATCGTCAACAACCTGATAGGTCCTTATCAGCGCGGTTTCAGGCCTGGAAAGTCCACCATTGACCAAATATTCACACTACGGCAGATCTTGGAAAAAAACCCATGAATATAAAATCGATACGCACCACCTTTTCATCGATTTCAAAGTTGCCTATGATAGCGTGTATAGAGACGAGTTATACAGAGCCATGTCTAGTCTTGGCATCCCTGCCAAGCTCGTCCGTTTGTGCAGAATGACGATGGAGAACTCTCGCTGCTCCATCAAAGTCGGTAAAAACATCGATGTTCAGTTCCACTAAAGTGAGTATCTCCTTGTGCTGTTTTGGCAGTAGTTAATGAGGCTCTGGACGTCTTTAGGCGGGATATCGCCATTATCGTCAGGGAAGTACGCTGAGGCGCACACGATATTCTGTGTTCCCTTTCCGGTTGGGACTTCCAGTAGTAGGGCCACCAGGTCTCTAGTTATAAATTCTGGAATGGGAAGAAAGTTTATATTACTGCTAATTAAGCAGGCCGCTCTAGGCGCTTGCTCTCCACACTTGGAAATCAACTCACTTGCCCTATTCCGGAGACCTCTTATATGTCCGCAACTAACCCAGGGTTCTTGGATGAGACCAAGGGTTATATTTTCTTCGGCGAACCGCTTGCTGAGGGTAGCGGACGCGCCCTTAGCGTGATGCAGGTTCGCCTGTAGCACCTTGATCGTGCTCATCGATCTTCCTTTGAAGATCGAGCTTGCCGGAGTAGTTGAGCCTTTTTAGGGCCCTTTCCTCTACGGCTAGCAGTCAGATTAGGATGACCCTGAGGTCTGTTCCTAACGGACTCCTCATTCGTCCGAGAAACGTGCCCTCGGGCACCGCTGGTGGGTTTTGAATGTCCGGCCACATAGCCGGTCGTGGGACGTCTAACTGCATTGGGTGTAGCAGTAACTCTAGCGGCGAAGTTTGTACAAGCAGTATGCCCAGAGGCACCGCTGCTGGTAACGGGTGGTGAAGTGTCCGCCGCAGAAGCAGTTGTTGAACCAACTGCGTCCACCTTCTTCGGGCTACCGTGACCAGGCTCTTGACCTTTTTCGGTGGTCTTCAAGATCAGTTTGACCTGGCCAAAACGGTAGAACACCTTGTTTTTGAGCGTGCTAAGCACCCTCATGGAGGTGTCGTCCATGGCTAGCACAAGGTGGAGGAGTGCACCTTCCTTAACCCTTTGCATGACCTTCCATGCAGTTGCCCGTAGGCCTTCGTTCTGTGCTTCCAAGGAAGGCAGAATTTTTGATGATGGGAGCTCGAGGCTCTGTGGAAAGAATCCTCGGACAATGTGTGTCTTCGGGAAGGATCCCTCTTCCACCAGTGACACGTCCAATCCACTTTTGGCTCTTATAGCCTCGAAGTTCGAGCACATCCACTTGGCGGTGGCATTGTCTGAGCAGACTTTTTTTTTTTTTTTTTCATGCGTGCACCCACAACCGGGTAAAGCATCGTCTGGTGGATAGCGGGTTGTGTGTACAGGTCTTTGTTGGCGGACCAAACCAAATTGTCGTATGGGCATAACACCTGCGATAATCTGTTTTGGGAAACTAACGTTGGATCTGCACTTCACAACTCGGCTTAGTTAACGTCGGAGTTGTGTTTTTTATGTCTGTTTTTTATAATGATCTGAGCAACATTCTTGGGCTCAGATCGAATTTTTTTTCTGTGTACGTCCACGCCGCCAAATATAAACCAGCTGTTTTGGCTCTTTGTGAAACACAGGTGGGTCAAAATTCCGATCCTTCGGAATTCGATCTGCCTGGATATAGCATTGAGCCATTATTCTTCCACCATCACGGTCTCGTTGTATATATACGTAGTGATGTAGCCTACCAAATTTTCCCACAATACGGCCAATGTTCCAATTCGGAATTTAATTTCTTGTGGCTGAAACTCCATGTCCGTAGGCAGTTAATCCACTACTGTTTCATTTATAGAAGTCCAAATATTGACAGCAATTCAACTTATAATGAGTTTGATGCGCTGTCAGACTCCATCCTAAGAATTGTATCCCTGTACCCACATTCTGAAATCGTCATTGCGGGCGATTTCAATGTCCACAATTCTATTTGGCTTCGCGACTCTGGACAGACAACACCCGAAGGAAGGTATGTTGAGATTTTTTCTGAGGCAAATAACCTAACCCAGCTTGTAAATGAGCCAACTCGTGTTCCGGACATAACTGGCCATACCGCCAACACTCTGGACGTGTTCCTTAGTTCCGATCCTAATAAATACACGGTAAATGTATTATCGCCTCTAGGTTCGTCAGACCACTGTGTCATATCGGCCAATTTCTCGTACTCCAACCACAAAGCTAAAGAACAAACTCCAAAAAGAACAGTTTGGCTATACGAGAAAGCCAATTGGAATGAATTAAATAAGTTCTTTAGGAATTTTAACTGGTCGCTATGCTTCCTCGATAGCGATGTGGACGCCGCGGCTGATATGATTACTAATACAATTCTCCTAGGTATGAGAACTTACATCCCTCACAGGATAAAAGCTATTAGACCCAAGGAAAACGCGTGGTATGACTCGAGCTGTAAAGAAGCTATTAGGTTAAAGGAATTAAGTTTTCGGTCTTACAAGGCCAACCCAACTGAGGAAAACCGAAAAAAGTTTAAACGAGCCAGAAATGACTGCAATGCCCTCATTAACCGAGTTAAATTCTCCCACGACCAAAAGTTGAGGCAAAAATACTACATTGTCCCAAGGGTATTAAAAACTTTTGATCGTTCGTAAAAAACATTAAGAATTCGGCATCGTCATCTATACCGACGCTCATTCATAACGACGCACCAACTGTCAGCTCCTTAGACAAAGCTAATCTGTTCGCTGCTCACTTTGCAGCAAACTCCACACTGCCATATAGTGCTTTGTCTCCACCTGTACTTGAGAGCGTCGAATTTTCCATGGAACAAGTCCACTTTCGAACTCGTACAGTTGCAGGAGTACTCAAAGGTCTTAACATATACAAATCCGCTGGCCCAGATGGTATCTCCCCTATTGTTCTGAAGAGGTGTTCTTCTTCGCTGGCAAAACCACTGCGTAAGCTTTTCCACCGATCCTACTCTTCAGGTCTCTTTCCGAGTAAGTGGAAAACAGCATTTCTCCAGCGCGTACCTAAAAAAGGTGATTCTTCTTCTCTCTCCAACTACCGACCCATTGCACTAACGTCCCTTCTTTCCAAGGTCATGGAAACGCTGATAAACCGTCAGCTAATGAAATATCTTGAATCACGAAAGCTCCTCAATGACCGACAGTATGGCTTTCGTGGCAACAGGTCCACTGGTGATTTGATGTCATATCTCACCGATAAGTGGAACCAATCTCTGCACCACTCCGGTGAAAGTAAGATTATTGCTCTTGATATTTCAAAAGCATTTGACAGAGTTTGGCATCAAGCTCTTTTGTCGAAAATGCGTGCATTTGGGATCGATGATACTCTTCTTCTATGGATTAGAAACTACCTTTCGGGCCGTTCAATTCAAGTTGTTTTGGGCGGCTTCAAGTCCGAATCTCACCAAATAAATGCTGGTGTCCCCCAAGGCTCTGTTTTGTCTCCGATTCTCTTTCTCATTTTCATAAATGATCTTCTGTCTGCTACTTCTAATCCAATCCATTCGTTCGCTGATGACAGTACCCTCAGTTTTTCATATTCGTTCCCAAACTCACGACCCTGCTCTTTGGCCGTGGACGAAGAACGACAACGTATGTTAAACACATTAAATTCCGACCTTGACAGCATATTTAAATGGGGCTTAACCAATAGAGCGGAATTTAATGCTTCCAAGACTCAATGCTGTCTTCTGTCATTAAAGCGAAACCCTACACATCAGCCATTATCCATGAATGGCACTTGCATTGTAGAAACCGAAAAACTTTCCATGCTCGGTATGTGTGTCAACAACAAACTCTGTTGGAACGACCATGTATTCGAAATCGCTAAGAATGCAGCGAAATGTTTAGGTTTCCTAAAGCGGTGTAAGAAATATTTCACCCCTTCTGATTTGGCTTCAATTTATAAGGCGTACATTCGCCCTAAGTTAGAGTATAACGCTCACATCTGGTCTGGTGCACCAAAAATCATATTGCACTTGCTAGATAGGATTCAAAAACGCGCGATAGGACTCATAGGAGACACGAATATTACAAGCAATTTTGCTTCGCTCGAACACCGTCGTAATGTCTCCTGCCTATCCCTGTTTTATCGATATTTCCACAGAAAATGCTCAGTTGAGATAGCCAATAGCATTCCTCCCCTTCTTCGTTTTAACCGCAATACTCGCCATGCCTCGAATGCTCATCAGTTTACCCTTAAGCCTATCTTCGGACGTACCGTGAAATTTAGAGATTCTTTTATGAGCCGCACAACACGTTTGTGGAATGCTCTCCCCGAGTCTGCTTTTCCTCTCCATTATAACCTACAGTCATTTAAGACCAATGTGCATCGGTGCCTCGTTTCCCCCTAACCCCTCTTCCTTACCGCTCACGCTATGTATAATGCATAAAAAGGGTAGTCATAACCCCTTTAGCGCGAGTAAATTATATAAAAAAAAAGACGAAGATTAGCCATCCCGCCTTGTGTTGTGAGCCTGAGAAACGGGGCCAAACGCCTTTGTTTTTCAGCTCAATCGAGATTTCGATGACAGCCTCTTGAATGCTGGTCAACTGCTCTGTTGATAGAGGTTGGTTCATCAAGTCAACCGGGATAACACCTAACCTGACAACACTTGCCACTTGACTAAAAGTGGGAACATCAGGTGTAGGCCCTGCCTTGGCTTTCTTGGCAGCAGGTGCTGGTGGGGTGTGATCCTCTGATCTTACCCGTTTTGCTTCTTTAGCAGGAGGAGCTTAAGCAAAAGCTAGGTCACTTTCCCTGGTATCACCTCTGCGAATTGCGAACTTGAACCGCCTTCTTTCAGCAGAGTTGAACCGAACGAAACCGTCCGTTTGTATCCGCAGCTCGTCTAACCTCTTCCCAATGGAGGAGCACCCAGACTCCTCTGTGACAACGCTGCACGTATCCACGAGAGTGGATGTGTCAGAATCAGAGGCGGCGGTATCCGCTTCTTCGGGATTGACACACATGGAGGGCAAGGATTGGGCCCACTTGGCTCCGTCATCCATACCATCCGAAGATTTAGGTTGCTCGTCAGCAAGCCGAGTAGTTAAGGCCGAAGATATAGTGGCCGTCGGAAGCTCTATAGCATCACGACTAAGTGCAGCTGTTTGCTCGTCAGCAGAAACAGAAGCTGGTGCGATTTGAGATGCACCTGTCTCATAGTTTTTGTTTTTATCGAACAGTATATACATAGTCGTTTATGGTTTGGCTTAAGGCCGTCTACCAGATTGACAATATGGTTGCTATTTCTGTTTAAAAATCGCCTTCCAAAATACGGACTCTGTAGCGGATTGCAGCTGTAGCAAAGTTGTATAAAACAACCCAACCATGACTTCCGTTCAGTACGTTGATCACCTCATCCAAGTCTAGCGAAGTTACTCCGAAGTATCTCGCGCGAAATTCTCCTAAAATGGGACATCTTCCAATGAAATGGAATACATCCTCCCTCTCTTTAAGGTTGCACAGGTCACATAAAATTGGAAGATCGGGTCGATGTGGAATAAAATAAAGACTTGTTAGTTCACCTCTAAGTTTGAATATTGTGCTTATCATATGCAGAGAGTAACGATTGAGGAAGTACGTTGAGTCGCTTCCAATGTGGTTAAAATTCAGCCTATGTTGCGATGAATGTGCTTCAGCTGGAAATCTCTCATACATGGAATTACCTGCATTTTTCAAAACATTTGTAAGCATAGGTTTTATCATTGTAAGTTGCATATCACATGCAATATTTAAGCGCGCGCCATAATTTGCTGCCAACTCCTCCCACTTTTGAACCAAGTGACCTCTTGTCGAAAGTATATGCTTCAGATCAATCCTGGGCAGTCTTCCATCATCCATCTCCACTACTTTTACAATATAATCTATATGCAGCTTTTGGGTATCTAAAAAGAGAGGAGGGATTCCAGTTTCTAGATGCAGCATATAGTTCGGTGTACATATTGGAAGTCGAAAGATTCGTTTCAAAAAGTAACTTAGAAATTTTTCAACTTCTTCAAAAAAGCAATAACCCCAAATTTGGGCTCCGTACAGCAGTATAGAGGCAGCAGTTGTACGAAATAATTTATTCTTCGCTGTGTGATCGATAAACTTATTGTCGACGCAACGTCCCCAAACTGATGAAATAGCTCTTTAAGCTGCTGCTAGTTGACATTCAAAGTGTTTTTTCATATTGAGGTTGGATGTAATTAGCACACCTAAATATTTATACCCTTTCATTATTTCAAGGTTTGACCCCGATAGGACCACTTTTCGTTGCGAGAGTATCTTCCACCGCCATTTCTTAAAATCATCATCTTTGATTTTGATAAATTCACTGTCAAATTCCATTGCTTACAGTAGTTTCAAGACGGTTCATAGTAAGCTGATCCCCATCTGGATTTGGGGGTGTTCGTGGAGTAACGGTGCTATGTGACGAGCGATCTGAAAGACCGAGAGCTTGTCTAATTGTGCCGAATTTCCTCTCAGTAACCAAGCTTGGACAATTTTGTGGTCAGGACTTGGTTGCTGCAGCTGTAAGCTACGAAACAAACGGAAGTTGGAAAACCTTCGTCGTTGCGTCGGCTTATTTCTCTTATGATTCGGTAATGCCTCCACCACCGAAGGCGGTTGCCGAACTCATAAAGTATTGTGACACTCGGGAGACGGGACTAGTCATATGCTGCTATGCTAATGCTCAGAATACAGTCTGGGGCAGCAGTAAATGCTACATACGAGGAAACCATCTCCTAGACTTTATACTATCATCTGGTATGGCAATAAACAATGTTGGCTCCCAGCCAACTTTTGTTACGGCAAGGAGGCAGGAGGTAATTGACTTGACTTTATCTAATAGGTACTTCACGTCGATTACTAACTGGAGGGTACTGCCGAAAGTGTCCTTATCAGATCATAGATACATCGTCTTCCAAATCGAATGTGAAGCTTTAACTTTGCAGGAGAGGAGGAATCCGAGGAAAACCAACTGGGTGCGGTTTAGGAAAGAGTTAGACAGATCTGTCAAAACTCCAACTAAACTCAGAACGAAACGAAAGGTTGAGGATGCTGTTCAAAACCTGACCAGTGTCCTTACCAACTGTTTTGAACTGGCGTGTCCAATGACAAAAAACTCCTGCAGAACGCCGGTTCCCTGGTGGAGCCCGGAACTGCAGCGGCTTAGGAAAGAATCCAGAAAACTTCTGAATATGTCTCTTAAGACAAATTTAGAAGGTGACTGGGATCTCTTTAGATCGAAGCAAAAAGACTATAAGAAGTTAATTCGTTTGTCGAAAAGTGCTTCTTATAGAAATTTTTGTGAAAAGATCGAGAGACTCTGTGAAACCAGTAGGTTGGTTAAAGTCCTCAAAAGAGGTAAGCCGACCAAACCGGAGTCACTCAGACGGTCTGATGGCAAGTTTACTGAGACAAAAGCGGAAACTTTTAGTCTTCTGCTGGAGACTCACTTTCCTGGCAATCGGATAATCACTAGGTCGCAGCTTGGCCCGCTTACCCAGGCTGAGCTTGATCTAAGTCAGAAAACTCGGCGCAGCTGGTATATTGCAACAGCCATGGTAACAGATGAAGCCATCAAATATGCTGTAGCATCTTTTGATGGTTTCAAATCGCTTGGCACCGATGGAATATATCCGGCTATGCTGCAACAGGGTATAGATCAGATATTGCCAACTCTGAAAAGAATTTTCACCGTTGGCTTGGCGCTGGCATATATTCCTGCACCTTGGCGGACAGTCAGAGTAGCTTTCATACCAAAAATTGGTAAGGAAGACTATTCGCTTCCCAAGAGTTTCAGACCTATAAGTTTGACATCCTTCTAACTGAAAAGTATGCAGAGACTGGTAGAATTTCACGTGCGCAAAGTTGCTTTGAAACTGCATCCACTATTGGAGATGCAGCATGCCTATCAGCGTGGGAAATCCTGTGAGACCGCACTTCAAAATCTAGTGGCCAGAATTGAATGCGCGCTTGATAGGAGAGAATATGCGAATATATGGGTATCTTCATCGACATTGAGGGTGCTTTTGACAATGTAGATGAAACATTAGTGTTGTAGATTAAAGCAATGCTTATGAATAGAACTTTGGTAGTGGATGCGGATTGTGGCCAATATGTTATGACAGGGATAAACAGGGGCTGTCCGCAAGGTGGCGTTCTGTCTCCATTGTTATGGTGCATAGTGGTCGGCTCTCTGTTGAACACTCTAAATAGTTCTAACGTCTACGCTCAAGGCATATGCGGATGATGTCGCCGTACTTTCGGTCGGGCCATGCCTGGCGACGGTCTGTGCTAACGCGCAGGCGGCGCTGGACATGATCGATGAATGGTGTACTAGGAGTGGGCTTTCGGTGAATCCTCTTAAAACTGAGGTTGTTTTTTTTACGAGAAGGAGGATTTTGACTGGTCTGACTCAGCCAGTACTAAAAGGCGTCACTATCCGCATTTCCAATGAAGCCAAATATCTGGGAGTGATTTTAGATAAGAAACTTCATAGGTCCAAACACGTCGAGTCGAAAACATCCAAGGCGCTCTCAGTCTTCTGGCAGCGTAAAGGTGCTTTTGGCAAGACTTGGGGCTTATCACCGAATAAGGTTCTCTGGATCTACACGGCTATGATAAGACCATTCCTCGCATATGCGTCGGTTGTTTGGTGGAAGGGGCTCTCGCGTAAATATGTGGTTGCTTTTTGAACGAAACTCCAAAGAACGGCTTGTCTCGGCTGCTCGGGAGCTTTCCCGAGTACGCCTGGCTCTGCTCTAGACGCTTTGCTGAACTTACCTCCCCTTGATCCAGGACTTGTGTCCAGGACTGGCTTCGGTCAGAATCTGAGCCGGGAATGGAATGTAGTCGTATTTTCACGGATGGTTCCAAAACCAGTCAAGGGTCTGGCGCTGGGGTCTTCGTGGAAGTCGACAACATTAGACTTCGCTTCTCGTTAGGCAAATATGCGTCTGTTTTCCAAGCGGAAACTTATGCAATCCTAATGGCCATGAACTATGTTGTGAAGAACAGGTGGAAGGGACGTAGCATTTGTGTCTGTAGTGATAGTCAGGCTGCGCTTAAGGCCTTGCTTAACCCTTTAACCACTTCCAAATAGTTCGTGAAACCAAAAACTCTTTGAACTCGGTCGCAAGGCTGAATTCTCTGTCTCTTATCTGGATCTTGGGGAACGAGATCTCCGATGAGATTGCTAGATAAGGCTCAGAGGAGGCTTTCTCAGGTCCCGAACCCGTGTTGGGTCTTCCAGCTTCCTCGGTTAGGGCTTCCATTGACGATTGGGTCTCTCACGAGCGCAATTATGTGTGGCATGACTCTCCAGGTTGCAGGTTGACTAAACGCATGCACCCGGACGTCTGTAAGAAATCAGCGGCATTCTTGCTGTCTCTCAGCAGAAAAGACTGTAGACAACTTATCGGCGTCTTGACAGGCCACTTCGCTTTTGCCAAGCACCTTAACGTGTTAGGCTTAAGTGACACTACAATCTGCGACGCTTGTGGAGAGAGCGACGACACCGCGGAACATTATCTCTGTGAGTGTCCGGCCTTTGCTCGTATCAGGTGGCAGATCTTCGGTGCGGATCTGGTGAGTGCTGGTACTGTAAGCTCCTCATCACTGAAGTGCTTGCTTGGTTTTCTTAGAAATTCAAGGAAATTCCAATAAAATGGGTAAATCAGGGTTTGCTCTCTGGTAGTACAATGGACCAGTTGTGTCTGAGTGCTCCAGTCGAGTGTTTCCTATCCCGACAAAAAAAAAACTAGATCCCTTCAACTATCTCCGATAAAAACACTATATCGTCCGCAAACTTTAGCGCCGTTATCCGCATACCACCAAGCTCGATCCATCCTCCTACTTCTCCTACTATATCGTTGATAAATAAGATGAAGAATAACGTGCTTAAGATGCATCCTTGCTTAACTCCCATTTGTGTTCCAAATTCTTCCGATATACTCTCTCTATTCCATACGTACGTCACGTTGCTCTCATACATCGCTTTTAGCACATTTATCACTTTACTTGATAAACCAATTTTATACAGCTTATAGAAAAGAGCTTCACGCGCTATGGAGTCAAAAGCTGCACGAAAGTCAACAAAGAAGATATATAGCTTTTTGCTACTTTGTTTTAAAAACTCTGCAATGTTGGTGAGAGTAAAAATGCGATCCAGTGTTGAATAATGCTTTCTGAACCCCGCCTGGTATTTATTTAAAATCCTATTGTTTGCCAGCCTATTAAATATTAAAGCACTAAATAGTTTTGCCGAAGTATTCAAAAAAGAAATGCCTCTGTAGTTACCTGGATTATCTAGCTCGCCTTTTTTATGCAACGGGAAAATTATCGCTCTTCTAAAGCTTTCTGGGACATTGGCTGTTTCAAAAATTTTATTAAATTCATTTGTAAGTGCAGTGAGAAATTTTGTGGAACTGTTCTTGTAGAATTCGAAAGGGATCCTATCGTCACCTGGGGCTTTCATCGTTTTAGAGCAATCAACTGCGCGTTTCACTTCCAAAAGAGTAAATGGTGAGTCTAAGAGCTCGTTTGTGAAAATAAGGGGCTGCATATTGCGGTAACGGAGAAAACTGTGGAGTTTTGAGTAAATTTTTAAAATACTTCCTCAGCTCAGAAGCTTGTAAAGTCGACGAAATCAAGTTAGTTCTTCCAGTTACAATTTTAACCGCTTTCCAAAAGTCTGCTGAACATCTTAAAGTATTAAGAACTGCAATCACTTCCTGGCTAAATTTTTTCCTTTTTTTTATACAAAGACGTTTGAAATATTTATTTGCTTCTGCATAGAGTTCTTTGACACGGTCATTATTTTGCTTACTTAGGCGCCTTAGCAATGCAAATGATCGTTTTCTCGCCTTTTGACGCTCGATATCGAACCACTTCTGTTTACTGGCTACAATACGTCTTGCATTGGCGTTAGACGGTACAGATCTTTTTATAATTTGCGTTAGGATGTCAATGTGTGGAGCTGAATTATGTTCCATCAGACTCAAAAGTTCCGTATTCAAATTACTTTGATAAGAGGCATGAAAACTGTTATTCCAACGCAACTTCGGAAGGAGAGCCAGTTGCTTTGAGTTTGACGTATCCCCTGCCTTCCAAATAGTGCACGAAATTTCCAATGGCATATGGTCGGAAACAGCTATTGAAAAATCGTTGACAATTGAGTTCCAATTACCGGACATAAAACAATAATCTATTAGGGAGCACGATGTTCCACAGATGAAGGTAAATTCACCACCTGTGTCACCCTTGCAGCTGCATTTTATCGGAGGGTTAATCTCGCATCCAGTGACTGCAGTTCAAATAAACAGGTACTATGCAAAAAGTTCCGCCATTGATCCTTACATCGACAACACAGGTTCCTTCCACCATCTTAAAATGTATGTCCACCTCTTTAAGAGATTTACGATAACCTATAAGTTCACCACCGCTTCCTCTTCCAAAGACATTAGACTCTGTATAAGGAGACATGAGATTCTGTATAAGACCCTGATCATCCCAGTCCTGCTTTACGGCGCCGAAACATGGACTTTATTAAAAGAGGATGAAGATATCCTTGGTCGCTTCGAGAGAAAAATTCTATGTAAGATTTTCGGTCACGTTTGCGTTGACGGGTTTTGGAGGAGAAGATTCAATCACGAACTATACGAGCTGTACAGCGACATCGACCTAGTCAAAAAATTGCGTATTGAACGTCTGAGATGGCTAGGACATATAGAGCGAATGGACACCAACGCTCCGGCCCACAGAATCTTCGAAACCCTGAGGGACGACGCAGTAGGTGGTGCGCAAAAGTTCAAGGGGACCTTGACCAACTTGAAGTGCGCAACTGGAGGCAATCATCTAAAGACCGAGCTAAATGTAGAGGTTTGTTGGTTGAGGCCCAGGTTCACCCCGAACTGTAGCGCCACCTAAGTAAGTAAGTTAATCCAGCTAAGTCCCAACTGATCGGAATAACCAGATTAATTCCTTATGTTTACCTCCGGTTTATCTCTCGCACGTTAAGCTTAAGTTTGTGGACGGTGTTACCAGTCTAGGTTTTAGGGTCAACTGTTCGCTTTCGGCCGAAAATCAGGTTAATTACACTGTTGGAAGTGGGCGCCGTGACGTAAGTGGTTAGTGTGTCGGATCACTACGCATGAGGTTCCAAGTTCGAATCCCAGAAAACACAAAAAAGTTTTTTCACGGTCCCACCTCTCGCGAGCGTCTGACAAACATCCCAGAGTATTGTTGTCACGAAAAAGCTTCTCAAATTGCCGTTCGGATTCGGCATTAAACTGTAGGTCCGTTCCATTCGTGTGGAAAATATAACGCACACAACATGAGTGGTTGCGAGAAGCTAGGCCCTGGCACTTAAAGAGCTGTTGCGCCAAATATTTATTTATTTATTTTTTACACTATTGGAAGAATCTACTGCAGATTGCACAAGCTTTGGCTATTCTCCAGCATAACTCCTGTTAATACAAAACTTAGACTAGTTAAAACACTGCTTTTTTCTCCAATTAACTAAGAAAATGTTGTTTATTGTAAACCAGATTCTCATTCCCAACATAAACTTCTCTTAGCCTTCAACGACATGCTCGGATACATATACGGGCTTTAGAGACATGAACATAATATATCACATTACCATAAACTGTTACTTGGATGCACATTCCAACAATTCCTAGATGCCAGGTGTTGCATGTTTCTGCACAAGATTATTCAACATAAGAATTCATCGTACTAATCTGTAAGAACTCTGAACCTTGTAACACCATCATTCAACTACATGAATTTTTCACGCCTCTTTATTGTACATGCAATTAAACTGTGGAACTCTATCCCAATAGCAATTAAAAAAATAATTGGAACCTTAATTACCCTGCACTTTCGCTAAAACCTAAAAATATATATACGTATATATATAAAAGACTACATCTTATTTTTACAGAATTGAATTGTCGAGTGTGGCAGTCTGAGTCCTGGCTTCTTTCTCCTGTAATGCAGAAGGAGTAGAATCCTCTGATCACAAACGTTTCACTTCGGTACCCTTGTCAGACTGAGAGGATTTCGCTTTCTCTTAAGGCACGATTAAATTGCCTCCTTTCAGTCGAAGTAAGTTTGACGAATCTGCTGGGGTCTAGGGACAGTTTCTTAACATCAACTTCAACGGCAGTGCAGTCGGATTGAACAGAGTGTTCTTCCGAAAGCACGCTAGAGGACTCTCCGCAGAGAGTATCTGAATCTGAGTCGAGATGGGAGGGCAGATCCAGTAATAAAAGGGGTCGGCAAACAACTAAGAAAGAGTGAGCTTATAGGAGAACCACCTCTACTTCAGATCACGCTCAGTAGTAAGTGTGATGTCAGGCCGTAAAGATCATAATAAAGTCCAGTCCTAGACCAAGTTGGTTATTGTGGATCTCTAGGTTTACACATTGGGAACGAGGTAAAAAAAAAAAATATTGTTATTCAAATTATTATGTTTTATTATGACGTGAAATATAAATCATACCTACTGTGTTAAAAAAAAATAAAACTATAGTAATAGTAATAATAATAAGTGTGATCTTTTTTTTTTCTCTCATGTGTTACAGTTTATGATATTGTGATCGTAGGGCCATTGAAGTACGAATACGAGTGATATTAAATTGTCTTTAATTCCGTTAAACTGAGAAATTGGTGTTTTGCATTGGATTACGAAAAAGAAAATTGGTTGGGCGCGCATTAAATTGTGCAAGACAAGGGCGCACATTGAACTGTGCAAGACGAGCTCTCACTCGTGAAAAGCGGGCGCATTTAACCCTTTAACCACTGAAATCGAAATACGAGCTATTTTGTTAAGAGAGTTTTGGTTTTAGTATGATTTTAGACTGAAAAACACGAATATGAAGTCCGTTTGCCAAAAAAAATTATACCTGATAGCGCCAGGTGAAAAAAGTGAAAGACCGTCTGTACACTAGCGGGTTAGGTGGAAAAAAAAGAAAAAAAGTTGTATAATTCAAGTACAAAAAACTGTTTTTTTATTCAAATTAAATGATCGATACATTGACCTAAACAGGTAAACACTAATAGGCAATGAATCATTTTTTTATTTTTTTTTTTTTTTTTCCCGAGGGTAGGTGAAAATCTTCAAGAAGACACTATGAGGATCGACAGCGCGTGCTCATAGTAGTGTGGGATTCTTATCCACTAAAAAACCTCCCTTCAAAACAGACTTGTTTTCATTTTTTACTACAACTAAGTATTCGACTTATCAAGTAGTTTTCATTTCACGAAATAATGACGTTTTGCAGGTACCTTCCCATTAGAAGTTCCTGCTAGTTCCGCAGTTTGGACGCGGTTACTTATCGCGCTAAGTCTAAAGGTTTGGTTCTTTGTAGACGGCGTAGTAAATTTCTTTCATCCAAAACTTGGAGGACTGTAATATTTACGTGACTTTCTCGACTTTTATGCTTTCTCGCGTAGTTTTTGATTTCGTCTTCTATAGTTTTAATGCCAAGATCTCTGTGGATATCGCTGTTTCTGATATACCATGGCGCATTAATAATACCTCTTAGTACTTTGTTCTCAAAAGTTTGTAAAATTTTAATATTACTTATTTTGGTACAACCCCAGAGTTGTATACCATATGTCCATACGGGCTTTAGCACTTGCTTATATAAAAGCAGTTTGTTCTCTATATTAAGCTTGGAATATTTTCCAAGTAGCCAATACATTTCTCGATATTTGTTATCTAGTTCTTTGCGTTTTTTCTTAACGTGCGTTTTCCATTTCAGCTTTGCATCAAGTGTCATTCCAAGATACTTAGCCTCGTTTGCAAACGGAATTTGAACCGAGTTTGAAAAGATCGGCAAATTATTTATTTTCTTATAAGTAAAATTTACATGAACAGATTTGGTCTCGTTAAGTGCGATTCGCCAAACCTTTGTCCATTCATTTACTCTATCCAAAGCTTCTTGCAGTTTTTCTGTAGTATCTTCGACCGTTTTACCTACTGTCAAGATAGCAGTGTCGTCGGCAAATGTAGCTAGCGCAGTGCCTTCTACTTGCGGTATATCACGGGTGTATAATAGATACAAGACTGGACCAAGAACGCTTCCTTGCGGCACCCCAGCCATTATTTCCTTGAAATCTGAATATTCATTTCCACATTTGACGCGGAATAGTCTATTCGTAAGGTAGTTCTTCAAAATATTATATAGGTGCTCTGGCAGAACTTGTCGTAATTTAAACTTTAAGCCTTCGTGCCAGACCTTGTCAAAGGCTTGAGAGACATCAAGGAATACGCTTGAACAAATTTTTTTTTCTTCAAGTGACTTTTCGATTACATGTGTTATTCGATGTACTTGTTCAACTGTAGAATGCTTACTTCTGAATCCGAATTGATGATCCGGAATGAGATGCCTCTCTTCTATAACCGGCTGTATTCGCCTAATCAAAATTCTCTCGAACACTTTGGATATGATTGAAAGAAGCGAAATCGGTCTATAAGACGTTTTTTCATTCGGCGGTTTTTCGGGCTTAAGGACCATTATGACTTCGGCCACTTTCCATTGACTGGGAACATATTCTAGTCTAAGCGCGGCGTTTATAATGAACAGAAGCTTCATTAGACCTTTTCTCGGAAGTGCTTTAAGAACCTCTCCCGTGATTAGGTCGTATCCAGGAGCCTTCTTAGGTTTAAGTTTCTTTATTTCTTCCTTAAGTTCGGTTAGTGTTGCATTTCTTATTATACGATTGTCAATATACGACGTATTTATATTTTGAATAAGGGCCTGTCCATCAAGCGGTTTGAAAGTTTCTTCCAGGTGGGCGGCAAAAACTTGCGCTTTCTCTTTATCATGTCTGGCCCATTCGTCCTGATTTTTCCTAATTGGTGCGACTTGAATTTGAGGTTTTTTAATACCTTTTATAGCCTTCCAAAGCGAGTAATAAGAATCATTTTCTGCCGTTAAACTTTCTAAGTAAGTTTGTATTTCATTATTCCTAAGGTCTTTAATAGACCTTTTTAGTGAGTTGCACAAACGGTTAAGATGTGCGTTATGTTGCGGAGCCCGAGTTTGTTGCCATTTTTTGCGCGCTTTTCTCTTCTCCTTAATTGTCTCTTTTATTTCCTGTGGATAAGTTTGAATGTAACCGGCCGGCGTTTTCTTTGGCTTGGGAGTATTCTCCCACGCGGCATTCTGTAAGATTTCGACGAAGCGATCTACTTCAACTTCAAGTTCATATGGCGTTTTAAGTGATACTCTCAGCTCAACATTTGCTTCAATATCTTTTTAAAGCCATCCCAATTAATTTTCGCGCTGGTTAATCTGGCAGGTTCTACTTTTTTAATCAGAGCTTCGCTTATCGTCATAATGATTGGGGAATGATCGGAGGAGAGATCAAAGCTTTCCTAAACTTTTCTACAGTTGCCAGATATTCCTTTAACAACAAAGAAATCGATCAGATCTGGTATCTTATTTCTATCCGTCGGCCAATATGTTGGTTTATCCGTCGAGTGAACTCACAACCGTATTGCATACCCGCATTCTACCTTTCTGAGAGGCGTACCTTGAACCTCAGAAGGGGTGTTTCGCATTGAAATCGCCACCAATAATAAAATTTGGTTTAAGGAAGTCGAAGATGTTTGTAAAATCACTTTCTTCAAGTTTACATCGCAGTGGACAATATATAGACGAAATGTTGAAAGCAAAATGTCTATTTCTAACGCGTACCGTGCTTACTTGCATTGCTTCTAATTCAATCTTTATTTCTGCTGAGTGTTCGATAGATTCTTTTATAAACAAAGATGATCCGCCTCTGGCTCTTTCCGATGGGTGGAAGGCGTGATACACGCTATATCCCCTTATCTTAACATTCGATTGCTTTGTCAGATGAGTTTCACAGACCAAGCATATATCAATGTCTTTTTCTCGTATAAGTATTTCTAACTCGTCGAGTCGTCGTATGAGCCCGTTGGCGTTCCATGTAAGAATTTTAAGCGTTTCTTTCATATATTGGTTGAAGTGCGCGTGTTATGAATGTTGGTTTCTAGTGCAATTAGTCTCTCGAAAATAAGTTTGTTTGTTGTGCATTGCTCTTCAAGTTTCGCAAGAATTAGGGAAAAAGCATTGGATACATGATCTTGTAAGCTACGTCTAACAATGTTTTCCAATGTCGCGGCTTGAGCAGGAGTCTTTACGTTACGCTTGGAGTATTTCTTGCTTTGATCTCCCGTGAGCTGTCGGTCTTGTACTTGCCATTAACTGATATCACCGCTTGAGCATAAGACTGCGCGCCAATATTCGAAGATTTAGTTCCTGTTACCTTTTCTCTACTACGATTGGGTTTTTTTTCGTTACCCGATCTTAAGGGAATATTGACCGATTTTTTATCTTACGCTGCTTTTTTCGTAGCTATTTTGGGTCTAATTTTAGTTGGTTTTGGATTCATGCCCATGGATATTTTGAGCGTATCGCGCCCTTTTTTGGAGCTCTTTCGCCACTTCGCAACCTCGATAGTTCGCAGGGTGTTTTCCTTTACAGTTTATGCAAGCGGCTGGGGTTTGCTTATTTAGGTGACACTCACCTGAGAGATGTTTACCTGCGCATTTCACGCATCGCGGTTCTTTTTGGCAGTAAGTCTGCGTATGATTGAAGCCTTGGCAGCGCTTACACTGCGGGATCGATCTGGAGCTCTTACGCATAGGTTCGATTTTGACCACGATGTTTAGAATAGTCTTAATGCCATATATTACATCTTTGTTTTCGACTTTATCAAAAGTTAGCATGAAAAGTGGAAGTCCACGCTTTACCATTTTTTCCTGATCTCCCTCCGACTGTTGCTTCTCCTTCTTGATAATATTGACGTCATCAAGAATTTTAAAGCCTTTGACTTGATGGTCGTTCATTACATCTTCTTTAGTGCACGAGGGGTGGAGACCCCTTGCTACAACACGCAGTGGTCTTTCTAACTTATTTTCATAAGTATACCACTGAATCTTCTCGGCATTCAATTTTTGGGAGACTGCTCGGTAACCGTCGGCATCATCGACATTGATTCTCCACGTATTGTTTCGGAGAGATGTCACCTTAAATTTCGATGCCAGCGTTCCTTTAAGAAGGCAATTCAACTTATTATAGTCCGTAATTCCGACGACGTTTATCGGTGGCGGAGGACGTAATTTTATTTGTTGTGGCTTTTCTTGCAACTCCTTGCGCTTTGCATCTTTCGTTTTTTGCTAGGTCGTTTCTTTTCGATCCAATTCGTTTCACGTGTTAGCTCTTCTTCGTCCGTCTGATATTCGCGACTAGGTGAGCGATGTGGGCTAACTATATTTTCTTTTTGTGGATACGAGTTTTTTAAGGCAATATTTTCTTGTCTGAGCAAATCGACCTCTTTCTTAAGCTCACGATAGAGTAGCTCCATTTCGGTAAGCTTGGTACGGAGTACATCGTTTTCCTCCTCAATGCTTTTAGATTTCGCTGAGTCCCGTTTTTCACGCGCCTGCGCTTCCGGCGGACTTCTTTTTCCGGAGACGTTCGATCTTGTTGGTGGAGATCGAGATACCCTTGTACTTTTTGAGAAGGGATTTATTAGATGCAATAAATGGCTCTCCCCAGAATCCGTAGAGCCGACCTCCGAAGAGGGTGGATTTTCCAGTGTACCTGGACTGCCACCTGGGGTATTAAAATCGTTAGTTTTGTTCATTGCATGTTTTTGTATACGCCATACTCGGTATACGGAGGGTGGATTTTAGTCGCCTCTTACGACAGGCATGCCTACCTCGGGTATATTCTGACCCCTACCCGAAGGGGGTAATGAATCATTTGTCTACGTGATACTTTGTGAAACAGTGTTTTGCTTTGGAAAAACACAATTTCACAATTTTCACAATTTACACGATTTTTTCGATCCCCATTCAGGAAAATGGTTTTCTTCGTCGAATCTCACACGTGCCACTGGATGAACTGCTTTTTTACCAACACCATTGCTAGTGGATAGTTGTACGTCGGATGGTGGACGGCCAACGGAACTTTTTTCAACAGCACCACAGAGTTCGTTCGCAATGCTCAAGCGAAACTTATACATCGTCATATCTTTTATCTTTTCATCATTTTCACTGGTTCGATTTTTTTCAGCGTTGGGTCCCCGATACAAAACGAATGCATTTGTTATAGCCATGTCGAGAAGATGGTAAAAAATCCTGGTTGCCTTATCCTGGGTTTTGATTTGGAGTCCATTGCGGTCTCTTATATGGGCTATCAGATCGACACCGCCCATGTGCGCATTGTACTCACGGATTATTTGTGCACAATCAATCTCGTTGTACAAATTTTTTTCCGATTAAAAAAACAAAACAAATATTTGGCGCAACAGCTCTTTAAAGTGCCAGGGCTTAGCTTCTCGCAACCACTCATGTTGTGTGCGTTATATTTTTCACACGAATGGAAGGGACCTACAGTTTAATGCCGAATCTGAACGGCGATTTGAGAAGCTTTTTCGTGACAACAATACTCTCGGATGTTTGTCAGACGCTCGCGAGAGGTGGGGCCGTGAAAAAACTTGTTGGTATTTTCTGGGATTCGAACTTGGAACCTCATGCGTAGTGATCCAACACACTAACCACTTACGCCACGGCGCCCGATTATAAAGAGCAATTTTCGATGGCTGACTAACTGAATTAGTTCTCTGGAAAGGCTTAGTGCCAAAATACGTTGAGCAGAGTTTGACATTCTTCGTGTCCTTCCACAAAACTGTGGTGATGTCGACACTGTAAGCCGATTCAACGAATTCAGTTGAATAACCGCGTCGTGTTTTTTTTTCAATTCTTCGCTTCTGTCAGTTGGAAGTTTGCATCTGGGAATCCGATTTGCTCTCACAGCGATGCAAACGAAGAGCTGGTTGTTGTGATGCATCAATTATGTTCAAATTGCTTACATTCATCGACAAGTTAACTGCATTCACAAGCGTTGAGGGATCCATTAATTACAAACAATCGGTTATCATTGCATTATCTTCGGGTTCGAACTCATCACAACGATAATCTGGATCTTCGATGCTGTCATCAAAGTCTTCATCATCAGTTTCAATTGAATACATAAAATCTGCAATCTCTTCATCAGTCATTGAAGAAAGATTGAATTTTTTCTGCTTATTCCAGTCCTCATTTCTTCCGCTTCGTTGTGACATTGTCTTATATAAAAAATAAGTTAAGCCACTAAGGCCATCTACAGACGGTTTTCACAAAAAAATTTATTAGACAGACACTTTGTTTTCACAAATAAAACTAGCAACAAATTATCAAAATACAATTTCAAACAACTTACTAAAAAAAACCCGAGTCGGTTGAGCTGTTGGAAAGTATTTTTTTTTTTAATTTTAATTTGCACCAAAATCAAAAATAATTTTCGCGCCGTTTTCAAAAAATCTTGACAGAAATGACTGCAACGGTTAAACCAGTCAAACGAGAGGGCTCAAACTGGCACCGTTAGATAGGTAAAAGCGCTCAGAGCGCCAAAAATTTCGAGTTTGGATAGAATTGGATTGGAGTGATGACCTTCTACAGACGGTCTTAGTGAAAAAAAAACCAGTAAGAAGAAAAAACGGTCGATGACGGGTTTGTCAATGGTACTTTTCATTGAGGAAGAAATAGGCAAAGTTGAGAGCGAAGACGATTCTCAAGTGGCAGAAGACGATTGTTTTCGAGTTGTAGAGGGGAACGATGTTAACATGAGTGAAATCATAGATTGTCTAATCGGTAGCCATCAAATATCAATGGTAATTGACTAAGGCTCGCGGTTTAATCTGTTGGGCGAATCTGATTGCTTAAAATTATGGCCGTGTTCGAAGCCCCTATACGCATTTGCAAGCGTCCTGAACTGATTTATTCATTCTACGTAGTTGAGATTGGAAGACAATCACTATTGGCCGACATTTAAACCAGGGAATTTGAAACTGGGACTTGATGTTGATTACGTCGGAAGTTCAAAGCCGTTCCGAAAAATAAAAGGGATCAAAATTAGGCTATCCTATAATATCTATATAAAGCCATGAAACCCGTTCAGCAGCCATTATGTCGGGTTCTGGCTGCTTTTAGAGAAAGTTGAAGTGAAGCTAAAAAAAAAACAGTGGAACAGAACATCATCGTGCCCCTTTCAGGACCAAGTTCTTTGCTTTCACCGACTGTGGTAACATTTAAGGGTGATGGCGAGATCCGGCATTACAAAGGGAACATTTTCCACTCCCCACATTTACAGCTGTAATGACAAAGTTAAAAGGGGCAAAATACCTTTCCAGGCTGGACTTGAAAAATGCATTCCACCAGCTAGAACTAGAAGATTAGATTAGATTAGATTAGATTAGATTTATTATTCAAAAATTCCTTATATTAATTCAGCATTACTTCACAATTCGAAAAATACACATGATAATAGGACTTAAAATAAATATAAAGTAATAAAGTATAAGAAATTCATTTGGTATTCTGTATTTTTATACGTAAGTAATAAAAATAGTGTTGAGTACCACTTCAATGGGCGCCGTGGCGTAAGTGGTTAGTGTGTCGGATCACTACGCATGAGGTTCCAAGTTCGAATCCCAGAAAATACCAAAAAGCTTTTTCACGGTCCCACCTCTCGCGAGCGTCTGACAATCATCCGAGAGTATTGTTGTCACGAAAAAGCTTCTCAAATCGCCGTTCGGATTCGGCATTAAAACTGTAGGTCCCTTCTATTCATGTGAAAAATATAACGCACACAACATGAGTGGTTGCGAGAAGCTAGGCCCTGGCACTTTAAACAGCTGTTGCGCCAAATATTTGTTTTTTTACCACTTCAATATGTATTTAGATATTTCAAAAATTAGTTTATTTGGGTGGGGTAACCCTTGAAGAAAATTAGAAAAATTGTATTTTTATTAAACAATATTAAGAAAGCATTTACTCTATAAGATCAAAAAGTGTGTAAGAAAAAAAAAACTTAAGATTTAATTTAAACCAGATAGTCAGAAAGAATAGAATCTATGCCACCGAAGTTGAACTTAAGAAGCCAATTTTTTACTAGTTTCAGAAACATTCCAGGTAAAGTGATTGTTCTGAACGACTGAGGAAGTTTGTTGAATAAACGATGAGACGAAATGTGATAAAAATTACGATAGGCAGTAGTATGGAAAGTAGGAACAGATACAGAGTACAAAAAGTTTCCACGTAAGTTATAGTTAGAAATTAAACGGAAATTACGATTACCAGATTTCATAAAGAAACACTTTAGCACCTTAAAACAATACAAATGACGAACAGGAAGAATTTTTAGGTCACAGAACAAGGGGTAACTAGGATGTCTCACAGGTTTACGGCATAATTTTCGTAGGATATACTTCTGTAAGATCAACAGAGGATATATTTTGTTCTTAAAAGTACCTCCCCAGCAAGCAATACCATATTGTAATTTTGAGTGAACAATACCATAATAAATAATTTTTAAGAGCATACTTTAACAGATATTACGCAAATGGAAAAAATGCCTAAATGTACAACGAAAATAATTCCTCAAAGCATCTACATGATTCGAGAAGCTCATTTTCGAGTCAATGATAAGCCCCAGATATTTAAATTCACTAACGTTTTCAATCAGAAAACATTTATCACTACAGCTTAGACTATCATTAAAGGTACGAGAAGATAAGCCAGAATTACAATTGCAGACAGGAAGTTTGAATTTTTGGCACTCTGGTGAATGAAAGTAGACATTAACTTCAAGATCCGGAATAGAGCACAAACTAAAAAACATAATCTTAGTCTTGGGACTTATGACCAGGTTGTGTTTGGAGAACCAGATTCTTAGAAGATGAAGGTCCATATTAATGTCTGAAATCAGGTCTAGGCGGCTGTCAGATCCATATGAGAAGCCTACGTCATCCGCAAAAGCAGTCGGTGTGCTTTTAAAATTAAGTGCAAAAAGAGAGTTGATATAAATAAGAAAGAGAATAGGACCTAAGACAGAGCCTTGAGGTACCCCTAAGTTGAAGACTATAAGGTCGCTCCTGATTTCGTCGATCTTCACTCTTTGAGACCTATTTTTCAGATACGACCTGAACCATTCTAACATGAAGCCACGAAATCCTGCTTTTTCAAGTTTATTGAGAAGAATGAGGTGATCGACCATATCAAACGCTTTGGTGATGTCAATAAATAGACCAGCAGTGGACTTTTTACTATCAAGGTTAGACATCACATTACCACAAAACTGTAGAAGTGCATCTTCGGTTGATTTCCCTTTTTGAAAGCCAAATTGAGATGAATTAAAAAACTTGGCTTTTGAAAGATAACTCACTATCCTATTCTTTATCAGCTTTTCGAAAATTTTACTTATAGCTGGAAGAAGAGATATAGGCCTATAATTACACATTTCTATAGGAGAACCCTTTTTAAACAACGGAACAACATCTGCACACTTTAGCTCTTCTGGAAAAACGCCCTCAAAAATACAGCGATTAAAAATATGTGATAGTACGTCCAATAGATAGCATGCAACTTTTTTAAGAAAGATATTCGAAATACCGTCAGCACCACACGAGTTTGTATTTTTTAGAGTACCGATAACTTTTAACACTTCAAGTGAAGTTATGGGTTCAAATACAAAACTGCTACAAGAGATTGGATCAGCGCAGCAACCAGTTGTTAGACAGGTAAGAGAATAAGGTTGGGCAAGACCTGGTTGTAAATTAGTCGCTATCTTTGTAAAATAGTTGTTAAAAGCATTGTAGATGCGGTTTCTCAGATACAACACAATCATCGACACGAATAACACTCGGCTTTTTTCTAACTGTGGACTTATTAAGAATATTGTTAAATATTTGTCATTCATTTTTTAAGTTACCTCTAGCAGAACTGAATTGAGAACGGTAGTAGTTATCTCGACAAATTGGAATTTCCCTTTTAAGTTCAGTGCACAGTTTGTTGTAGTTGCTTTTTAGTCTTAGATTTCCAGGGTACTTATGGCACTGAATTCTGAGTTTGTTCTTAGCCTTTACTTTTTTTAATAAGTACATAGAAATCCAAGGTTTAATTCTCTTTAAATAACTTTTAGGACGTAAAGTATAGGAACAACTAAGAAAATGCTTCTTAAGAGAAGGGATGAACATTGAATAGGAAGTTGAGGCATCCGTACACATATAAACATCTTCCCAAAACTCAAATGAAAGGTTGTATTTGAGCTTGCTGTAGTTAATCTTCACTACGCTGCTTGGAGACTTGGAACAATGATTATTAATCTTGCTATTGCAAATGCTAAATAAAAACCCAGTCATACAGTGATCAGCAATCATAAAATCTAGAACGCATTTCTTACAATTACTGATCGAATCATTTCTAAACCTTCCATAAATATGGTCTAAACAACTACCTGAGACAAGTCTAGTGGGTTGATTGACAAAGCTTGCTAGACCATGTGAAGCTAATAATGCCATATAGCTCGAAGCAATCACACTATTTTCTAAAATATTAATGTTAAAGTCCCCTAATACAATTAAATTTTTTGATTTTTCATTCAATATATATATATATCATATATTTTGTAAGAGAGTCATTTATGTAAATGCCGGTTCTCTTGCTGCTGCTCTTGTTACTGCTGCTCCTGTTGTCACTGCTACTGCCGCCCAATCCATCGATCCCAGTTATGCGTGAGTTGAGTTTGTTTTTGTTCGCCTTTTTTGCAATCATTATTCCCTGCTTCGTATGTACATCGGTGAATCTTACACAGATGATTGGTTTGGATGCCGATGATGTCGCATCGCTGTTGGTTTTGGATTGCATTATTTTAATGTAGCATTTTTCAATTTTGTTGTCCGGAACATCAATGGACAGTGCTTCATTAAAGAGCTGCTTCGCCTTGGACATAGCATTCTTCTCGTTGACATCTGACACTCCAACAATGTCAATGCAGTTGCTGAGAAGGTGTTGTTGCTGCCAATTGAGTTTACTCTCCAAAAAATCAACTTTCTTCTTGAGCTCCGTATTCTCTGTTTGCAGCAAAGTTAGTCGCTGTAGGAAACGATTATTAGTTTCCTCTAAGTTAGAGAGCTTCTGATAGATCATTTGGAGAGTGTATTCATTATCAGTGTCACTGAACTTTGAAGACCGGGGCGCTGTTGTTTTTGCGTAATTGCTTCCCACTTGACTTTTGTTGCTGTTAGAGGCTGCTAAAGCATTGTTGTTGTCTGGCATTGACACAGCTGGAAGCGGCAAGTGTAGAGAGCGACGTCTAAGTACAGCACATTTGTCACAACGAAAAGCATTTCCACTTGTTTTAAAAAAGTCTGCATCTTGTTCTGTGATGTTGACACAAGAGTAATGAAAGAAATGCGAGCAGTCGTTACAACTTATTTTAGTTAAACAATTTCGATCAATTTTTAGCGAACACACGGAGCAATTCATTTTGTAAAAAAGTTAATTAATTATAGTTCTAAGAATCAAGATTAGTACCCCACGACAATCCAGAGAGAACTGAAGAAGATAGTAGACACGTCACTACTTTCATAACCCGCAATGGGATGTCTAGGTATAAAAGACTTCTGTATGGTGTTAACTCGACTCTGGGAATATTCTAAAAAGTTATGGAGAATCTTTTAGCTCCATGTGAAAATGCATTTATTTATCTACCGAAAAAGAACATGACAAGGGGTTAAAGATGGTGTTAGATATCTTCAAACCTTGATGTGGCACTAAATGAAGAGAAATGTTTGTGGAAAGTTCAGAAATTGAAATTTTTGTGAAACATCATGTCCACAGAAGGAATAGTCCAGACCCGGAAAAGATAAAGACTGTACTTGACTTACATGGACTTCCACCTGAAATATTGGTGGTGATTTCCCAAGCGCTGCTGCACGTTGGAACCTGGGTCCATAAACCCCTGCGCCAGTGCTACCATTTTCCAATTTAAAACCATCTATGTATCAAGTTTAAGAGTTTAGTAAGACTACAAGCCCTTCATTCCTCCATGTGTGGCAGTCACCTATGACCACATTGAATTTTCTGGAGAACCGATATTTCTTGAGCATGATATCTGGGATTTTGAGAATAGAGTCATTTTAAATATACTCTAAAATCTTCAGATGGGTTCTAAAGTTGCCGATTTTAAGGTCCGAGATCTTGAGCAGCCTAGGTGCAACGGTGTGAGGCTAAGAATTGCTCCCATTGCTGCCGTGGGCACGTTCTCATTGCCCCTGTGATACTCAGACACGCTAGACGATGGATTTTAATTAACTGTTCCTAAGTCTTGGCCTGTAAGGTTTTTGGCCACCAAGCCAGCGATGCATAGGTGACCATGGGTTTGATAATGGCGCTGTACGTCCAGTATATTATCTTGGGTTTTAGCCCCCAAGTTTTACCATGTTGGGCCTGGCACATAAAAATTGTTCTCTGTAACCTTGTTAAGGTGTGAATTCCAGGTGAGCGTCTTGTCAAGGATAACACCTAGGTATTTCTCTTCAGATTGTCGATTGGGACGTTTTCCAGTGTAGTTTGTTGAAGAGTATGATTTCTTTTCCTGGAAAAGGGTACAAGTATAGTTTTTCCGGGATTGATGATAAGTCCCTTTGTCCTGCACCAATTGGAAGTTAAATTGAAGACACCTTGCATTAGTTTGATAAATTATGTCCTCAATTTGGCCCCTGATGCTGATGACAATGTCGTCTGCATATCCTTGAGAGGACTTCTCCTCTGGTAACTGTTAGTTTTAGTTTTATGCGAGCCTCCGCAATCGATTCTTATTTTCCTCCTACATATCATGATAAGGATCCAGTTTATAATCAGAGGAGCGATATTTTTTCTGATCATAGCCTTTTTGATAGCCTCATAGGAAGTGTTGTCGAATGCTTCCTGCATATCTATGAAGGCTATATTCTCGTGTAGAAGCAATGAGAAAGTCGTTCCTCAAGTGTTCTGGAGAGACAGCACAATCAGATATACAGCCTGGAAAGTGAGTGTCAAGTAAAGCTTAACAGATTTTCTCAGGAGTGATGGTGGATTCCCCATTTTGTTTCTTTAGAGAGCCAAAGTGCTTGGAGTGACTCTGGGTTAGGACCTTTTGAAGGCGAGCCGGGGGGTGAAGCTTTCAATTCGTTCGCAGTGAGTTCTCCGAGATTCGCGTAAAGATTTTCTAAGTCCGTTGTTATAACTTGTTAGAGTTTCTTTGTAAAGGCACCAATCGCCATTGATTTTAGCTCATTTGAATAGCTTCCTAGTTTCACGCCTAAGTGACTCAAGACGCTTATTCAACCAGGGGGCATTGTGGCTGGTCTATTGCTGTGTTTCGGCACAACTGCCTTCGTAAGCGACGGAAATGGTTTTTCGAAGGTATTCTGCCTCGAATTCCAACTCTGGAATGGTATGTATAGGATTGAAAGCATGGTATAGTTCTGCATCGGAGATAAACCGATAAGAATCCCAATTAATGTGCTTAGGGTTCCTGTAATCTAACATGTAATTTATGGAGATCCCTAGATCGAATAGAATGTGGTTATGGTCCGACATAGAGACTTCGTCAGACACGTGCCAGTTTGTGATGAAATTGTCAAAGTGAGACCTAGTACCTCTTGGCGGATGATGTTAGTAAAAGTAGGAACGTTTCCCCTATTTACCACCACCATGTGGTTAGTACAAAAAAATTCAAAAAGCGATTCACCTCTTTTGTTGATGTCCGAACCTGGGGCAGAGGTGGTGTGATGGGCGTTAGCGTCACAGCTGATGATCCATGGTAACTTTTTGGCACGGCAGTAAGCCATCAAGTACCCTGTCTCATTCGGTGGTGCCTCAGCTGTGTCCCCGGGAAAGTAAGCGGAAGCAAAGACAACCTTCGTGATTAGCAGCACTTCTGCCACTATTGCCACCAGGTCCCTAGTAATGAACTCCGTAATGGGAAATATATTATGAGTTCTTTAATTAAAATTACTGCCTTAGGATTGCTCCATGAGTCAGAATGAATTAACTTACAGTTCTTCGTTGGGAGCCCTTTAATGGCTCTTGCATCAGCGCCAAGTCAACATCTTCCGTCTATTCAGCACGGAAGATGCTGCCATAGCGTGGTGCAAGTTGATTTGAAGCCACTTGAACTGCCTTCTGATGAGTGGTAGAGGACACATTATCGTTTACGCCCCCTGACCCCCCTTTTTCTGGCCCTGTCGCTATTCAGTAGCACAGCTTCCTGGGGGTTTCTCCTCTCCCACTTCCTTAACCGTCCAGAGGGAGGAATGTAGCGTCTCTCGCTAAACATGGGGATATAATCCACGTCTCGACGCGGTTTATGTCTGGGTGGCCTCCGCCCTGTGGTTTTGTGGAACTCTACGTCTGTTGCAGGATGATGTCCAGTACCTTGTCCTGTACCTGTCTAAGCTTGTCTGTTGTCCAGATGGTGCCCAGAAAGTTTGGTGGCAAGACAAAATCTTAGCGCTTTCAACGACATCTCTGTAGGTTTTACAAGGCTTAATGGTCCAAGTCTAACACTTGATGTGGTGGCCATCATCTTCGCTGCGTTGTCTGAAGGTGTAACACGTTTTGAGGGACCTCCTTGCCTGTTCAGTGGAGTCTGTGCTAGCTCTCGAGCTTTCTCCACGCTATGGCCTTTCCTCAGTAAGTCTTTCAGTCTTTTGCGTCCAGCTCCAGATAGTTTGACTCTTTCTGAAAACAGACTTTTAACGCCTTCAATATGAGCGTCAATCACCGTTGCAGAAGAGCCAAGTGATCTAGGAGAGTCTCTTCATCCTCCGTATTTATGGTGTCGGTTGTGTCGATGTTACCTGAAGCCCCGTCTTCTACTATGACATCCATAAGTTCAGACTTCACAGCAGGACTAAGTGCCCTCTCTGTAGAGTCTGAGGGGCCCAAAGTTGCCCCGGTTTGCACGTTAAGAGGAGCGCATTCCTCATCATTGTTTTTTTTAAATTAGTGTCCATTTTGTCAATGAGAAGCTTTTTCGAGACAACAATACTCTCGGATGTTTGTCAGACGCTCGCGAGAGGTGATACCGTGAAAAGACTTTTTGGTGTTTTCTGGGATTCGAACTTGGAACCTCACCCGTAGTGATCCGACACACTAACCACTTACGCCATAGCGCCCACGGATTCATTTGGATGCCTCTATTCCTCTGGCCCCTTTGCCTGGAACCTTACCTCGAAAGATATAGTTAACTTCTTGAAAGAGATATTTTGTAGATTGGGATATCCTAAGGTGATCACGGTGGACAACAGGCGTCAGTTTGTCAGTGAGGAGTTTAAAAACTATTGCGATAACAACAACATTGAGCTAATAACTTCACCACCCTATTGGCCACAAGCCAACGGCGAAGTGGAGAACATGAATTACTGGATTTTAAAACCTTAAAAATAGTCCATACCAATAGAATTGATTACAAAGAAGAAATGCAGAAATTCATCCTTATTTATAACGATGCTCCACACGGTACAACGGGCCTAACCCCACTCGGAGTTACTATACAATCGTACAATTCACGAAAAAATTCCTTCCGTGCAGGATATAGAAGAGCCAATGCTTGACTTGGAAGCCATTAACAAACAAAAGGGGAAGGAAAGAGGAGATAAAGGACGGGGAGCAAGGTATTCATAAATCGGAATAGGGGATAAGGTGTTAATCAAAAATGTGACGTTCCCAAACAAACTTACTCCCAACTTTGACCCAACTGAATGTAAAGTGATTGATAGGAAGAATAGCGAGGTCACAGCAGAAGCAGGGAACCAAGTGTTCACACGTTACATAAGTCATGTTAAAAGAGGTGGATGAGAATCCGTCGACCACGACCCCCACTCGATCAGCGCCAAAGGAGCCAGGGGGACCTGCATTGCGATTGATCGGGAAACTACTGACTGCCCAAAACTTGGCTTAGGCCAGTAGCGCAACAATCAAGTTCGTGATGAAGTGCTTACTTTACCTCCTAGTGGTGGTCCCCGGGCAACTATACGTATAAACCCTTATACGTATAGGCCAAAATTGTAAGTGCGGGTTATCTAGGGCCTTGATTCTAGGCTAGGTAACGTGGGCCAGCAACTTGCGTTACTGAAACCAGCTCGCTACAGAAACCGACACTATGCCTCGGATAAGGACTGATCACATGTTGACGACTTTAGGTTAGATAGGTTTCTGGAATGTAAAGACGCTCCTCGACTCGGGAAGAGAAGGTCCTTACAATGCCAGATTCCTCCAACTGGAAAAGGAATTCATGCGAGATAAACTGGAGATTTTGGGGGTAAGTGAAGTAAGATGGTTAGAAGCGGGCGAGTACCAGTCCCCAACGCGTAACACTGTACTACTCTATTCTGGAAGACCATCCGGAAGTCCGCGGGAATATGGAGTCGGACTACTGCTAACAACAACAGCACGCAAGGGCCTGATTTCCTGGCAGCCTCATGATGATAGAATTTTGACGGCCAGATTCCGGACTACCAAGGTAGGCAGCGACAACGAAGGGCTCAAGCATGTAATCGGGAAGCATGGACTAGGCAAACGCAATGACAACGGGGAAAGGTTTGTGGATTTCTGCAATGCCAACCGCCTTGTGATAGGTGGCACCATGTTTGAGCACAAGACCTGCCACAAGGTCAGCTGGGTTTCCAATGACAGGCAAGTAACCTCCAACCAAATTGACCATTCTGCTATCAGCCGCCGCTTTAGAAGTAGTCTCCTGGACGTCCGAAACAGATGAGGGGCAGATGTGGGGATAGTACGTGATCACCATCTTATGATAGCTACTCTCCAACTACGCACTGTTGCAGTTCGAAGATCCCACGACAACACAAGAATGCCCAGGTTCAACATCGATAGACTTAATGATCTCTCACTGCGCCAACAATTAAGGGAGCACTTTTCGCAGGGTGTGGAAGCAATCAGCAGCTCAATGCGCGCAACCATCCAAGACCATTGGTGTGCTGTGAAAAATGTTTTTACATCTGGTGCTGAAAGAATTGTCGGTCGATCGCAGGGAAGACATAGGGCGTGGCTTTCCGAGGATACCTGGAGACGGATTGACGAACGAAAACAGCTGAAAGCTCGCGTTGCAGCTACCCCAGCAGCAGGGAGAAGCGAGCTATAGTCCCTATATTGCATGAAGATGAGAGAAGTTCAGCGTAGCGTACGACGTGACAAACGCAACTACATCAACGCGCTGGCTACAGAAGCAGAAGAAGCTGCACGGAGGTGCGACAACAGGACTGTCTACAGAATCACGAAAGAGCTGACAAGTGGTCGCAGCTCCAGCCAACACCCAGTGAAAAGCCTAGACGGCTCCTTGCTCATTTCGGATGAGGACCAGCTCAAGAGATGAAAAGAGCATTTTGCTACGGTTTTAAACCGTGTATTCGCTAGCGATATGCTCCCAAATCAGACTGAGATGCCCGAGGTGAGAAGTTCCCGAATACGCACCACGACTCCCAGTAAAGATGAGATGATTACCGCGATCAAGACACTCAAGCACTGCGTGCTGCCTGCTGTAGCTAAGATAATAGCTAAAACCATCCTGGAGCGAATCAAACAACATCTCGAAGACACACTCGATGCCGAACAAGCAGGTTTCCGCTCTGGATACTTCTGTGCCGACCACATCAACACCCTACGGATTATCATCGAACAGTGTGTTGAATATCGATCGCCACTGCACCTGCTGTTCATCGATTTAGAGAAGGCGTTCGATAGTGTCAACAGGGAGTTTATTTGGCGTGCCTTACGCAGGAGAGGTATTCCCGATAAATTAATTTCTATTTTCAAAGCTACATATGAAGGCTCCAAATGTCACGTTCTGCACAGGGGGAGGTTGTCTGAGGAATTTGAGATCCAAAGTGGGGTAAGACAAGGCTGTCTCGTTTCACCAATATTATTCCTATTGGTGATTAGCGATGTGCTTCATGCAGCTTTGTTGGCGGGAAACGCAGGAATTCGATGGACTCTTACATCTCAACTGAAACATCTTGACTACGCTGACGATGTGTGCTTACTCTCCCACAGAATTATGAACCTCCACCAAATGACAGCAGATGTGGAGAGGGAGGCAGGCGTCGTCGGGCTGAAAATTAATGCGGCAAAAACTAAAATTATCAGCCTTGGAACAAACTCATCGTCTCAAATATGCATTGCTGGACAAACGGTAGAGAGAGTAGAGGATTTCCAGTATCTTGGGAGTATTGTCTCGACCGATGGTGGAACCGAACTGGATATAGCCAACAGGATCGCTAAAGCAAAGTCCGCGTTCGGGATGTTGTCCAAAATATGGCGAAGCAATGCAATCAGTCTGAGCACCAAAATAAGACTGTTCCGCTCCAACGTTGAATCCGTGCTGCTATATGGTTGCAGCACGTGGAGAGTGACCACTACTATCACCAGAAAGCTGCAAACGTTCGTTAATAGGTGTCTGCGCAATATCTTAAGGATTTTCTGGCCCAATCGTATCTCTAACGAACACCTTTACAAGAGAACGGGTCAGGAACCAATAGGCACAACCATTCAACGGCGGAAGTGGCAGTGGATTGGTCACACGTTCCGTAAAGGTGACAGTTCCATAGCGAACCATGCTTTGCAATGGAACCCTTTCACTCAGGATGAACATGGCGCAGAACAGTCGAGAAGGAGGCACGGCAGTTAGGGAAAAGTTGGGGAGAACTCAGACACATTGCCAGAAACCGTACACGATGGCGCGTAGGCGTAGTAGAGGCCCTAGGACCCACAAGGAGATACACGACATAAGTAAGTAAGTAAAGGAGCCAGAAGTGCCAAGAGATGTCGAGAGTAGCAGATTGATTTTGATTTTGAAGCTCAAGAACATCGGAGGGATGTCGAGACCTATGCCACAAGACGATCGGAAGAGCAGCTACGAAAGAGTGAGCTTGAAAGAGATCCTACTCTACTTCAGACAACGCTCAGTTGTGAGTGTGCCGTCAGGCCGTGAAGTCCAGTCCCAAACCAAGATAGTTAAGGAGTTTTATTGTGGATCACTAGGTTTACACAAGGGGGAAGCACAGTTGTTCTCCCAGAAGTTGACGCAGAAGAGGGTGCATCACCCTGTTTGTTTATATTGTTAAAAATCTTGGACCCATGAATAGTCGGGAAAGGAAACATCAGCCACAGCAAAGTCCTGTATACTGTGGGAAGGTATTAAATGAAGCAGGAAGTCGTGAGTTCCTCACTTCGGCCGAATGACCCAGTAATGAATTCGAGCCGCATAGTCCAAGAAAGCGAAAGAGAGCACAAGGTCCGGTTGAGCGACGTTGGGCTAGTAGGCAGATCATGCTGCAGGATTTCTTGCCCAGCGGTCGCCCCAAGGAGGCAATGAGTCTTAAAACGTTTGCTCAATAGGGATCGTACGAGTACCTTGACTTTACCCTAAGAGTCCTTACCTGAAGGCCAAGTCGCAGCCTTCAACAAGTATATTTAAATGGAATGAAAAAATTCGAAATGACTATAACCCCATTGTGCTTGCTTGTTATAGGTTATCTTACAAATGTATAAGGTTAGATACATGTATAACTTTCTATTTCAAAAGAACACTGCTACGCTGATTACAAAATTGTTATCGCATTGAAATATATTGCAGGGTGGCTATTTATTTCACGCCAGCCCCACCTGAGTTGTTGATAACAAATTTCTTATTTATTTAAACTTTTACTTTCAAAGTTAATCTCTTTCATTATTTTTAACATAACATACTTATCTTTAAGCAATAATGACGTGTAATTGCGATAAGTTCGTGAATTTGTTTTATTTTTGCAAAAACAAAATTAGTCGTTCATTTGATCTAATTGCTGTCAACAAGAAATATGGACCTCAGGGGGAAAAACATTGTATACGTGGGGGGCTGTGGTGGAATTGGTGCTGCTGCCTGTAGACTACTTACTCAAACAGAAATCGCTGTAAGTAGCCCTCTTTAATTCAGTATCCGAACTTAAAGCTTATTCCAAACAGAATCTAGCCATTCTCGACTTGAATGAGAACATTGAACTCATACGTGAGCTTAGACTTCAAAGTCCATCGGTGAATGTTTTCTTCTTGAAGGTGGATGTTGCCAACAAGGATAGTGTTGAGAAGTCCCTGAATGAAGTTATCTCAAAATTTCAATATATCGATGTACTTGTCAATGGAAGTGGAATATTCGATGATCTGAATCCTAAACGAACTATTGATGTTAACCTGGTAGGATATGATCATTAATTCCATTCCATCTAATGCAGTCTTTCTAGTTAGGAGTCATTTACACCACCTTTGCGGCGATTGAACTAATGGCCAAGTCCAATGGCGGACGTGGTGGAGTAATCCTTAACATCGCGTCAGTGGCTGGATTAGATCCATTTGCTCCAGCTCCAGTTTACAGCACATCGAAGGCTGGTGTGGTTATGTTTACTCGTAATTTAGGGGTCAGTAAGCAAATCAAGTGTTTGAATAAAATTAATCTGAAGTTTTTTTTTTTTTTTTTTCAGGACGACTTACACTTCAAACGAACTGGAGTATCTCTAATTGTTTTGTGTCCTGGTGTAACAGATACAAAAATAGTCGATGACTTCAAGCAGGATGATAAGTGCAAGCATGTATCTACGATTCGTAAACTGTTGGATGTGGTGAAAATACAAAAACCTGAAGATTGTGCGAGGCATATTGTCGAAGCCATTGAATTGAATAAAAGTGGAACTGTATATGTGAGCTATGATGGCCAGATGAGAGAAGTACCAATACAGAACTGGTATATAGCTGCTAAGATGTGAAATGTGATTTTTATTGCTTTATACTAAATTTTGATACTAAATTGAGTTATTTGATCGAGGTGAAAAAAGACTGATTACATTAATCTATGAAACTGCCTAAGAGTATGCAATGAAAATCACAAATTTTACAATGAAAATAGTCATTTACTAAGCGATCGTACAGTGAACCATGAACGAATTGTTAAAAAAAATTACGGGGGTAGCATAATTTTTGTCTGAATAGGTTATGAACTTTTAGTACAAATTGAGATTGTAACTGGTTTTAGTGGAACTATAGATATTCCAATGAGTGGGTGGTATTGATTTGATTTTGGATGAAGAAATGATTGTTTCTACCAACGACGTTGAGCTTTGGAATCGCTGGAAAAAGAAAATTATATTGCTCTTCTGAGAAGTGTAGAAAGATCATAGGCAGCAAAAGGCATGTTTGAATTCGACACAATTTTCATGGTCCCAAGCCATCGTGAACCCAATTCCATCGTGAAAAATTCATTATATCGAATTATCTTATCTTACTTACTTATGTCCGGTATCCTCTTGTGGGTTTGAAGGCCTATACTATGCCCACGCGCCATCGCTATGGAACTGTCACCTTCTCGGTACGTGTGACCAATCCACAGTCACTTTCGTCGTTGGATGGTTGTGCCTTTTGGTTCCTGACCCGTTCTCTGGTAAAGGTGTTCGTTAGAGATACGATTGGCCCAGAAAATCACTAGCCTATTTAAGCCCACTCTCCGTACTCTCATTTTATTCATATTAACATTTAGTACTCATTACTATAGTGAATGGGTCAAGCTAAATAGCGATTCTTTACGGCTATCAAGAGAAAACAATTGTGTCATCATTTAAAAGTGGTGGTGCAGTTCATTTTGTAAAGTGAGTTAGTTGGTGTATTATTTTGACCGAGAAGTAAGTATCATTTTTATAATAGTATATTTAATTATTTTTTTAATATCTTTCTTCAATAATTTATTGCCTATAGATAAAACTACGTTTGGATGGCAAACGACTAACAAAGTCCTCGTAGGGGCAGCA
Source organism: Brachypalpus laphriformis (assembly GCA_945910035.1). NCBI lineage: Eukaryota > Metazoa > Arthropoda > Insecta > Diptera > Syrphidae > Brachypalpus > Brachypalpus laphriformis. Next base: position 48,008,819 of record OX246756.1, read on the forward strand.
TCTCCCGATAGGTGTTGGTCCGCTAAGTAACGAGAAAGAGCCACTGCAGCCCTACTCCCACCTCCTCGTAGTGCCATCTGGGGATTTCTTCGGAAATTGCTAACGGAAGAGGACGAATGGCGAGCTTCCTGCGCCAAAAAACAGGATAAGTATCGGTTGGTCTGTGGCCTAGCGAGCCGCAACCGTAAAACAAATCTTGCTCCGAAACGCAAACCAACGCCTCGGATACGGACGGATAATTTGATGACGACCTTTGGCTATCGGACACGGACAACGATCGGATTCTGGAACGTTAAGACCCTCCTGGACTCACTCAAGGAAGGGCCTTATAACGCCAGATTCCTCCAATTAGAACGCGAATTCGCACGGTATAAAATCGACAGCTTAGGGCTGAGCGAGATAAGATGGTTCGCTGCTGGAGAATTCATCTCCCCAACAAAAACCACTGTCATGCTCTACTCTAGTAAACCAGCTGGAAGTGAACGGAGTTCCAGAGTAGGACTCATGATAACTCCAGCAGCACGTAGTAGCCTTATATCCTGGAAACCCCATAGTGACCGGATATTGACGGCCAGGTTCCAGAGTAGAGTTAGAAAAATTACCATCATACAGTTTTATGCTCCGACTCTAGACGCAACTGAGGATGAGAAGGATCATTTTTTAGCCACTTAGGCGCCGCCTACAACCAAACGCCTAATGGGGACATCGTAATGGTGATGGGAGATCTGAATGCCAAGGTGGGTAGCGACAACACCATGCTTAAGCACGTGATGGGAGTTCACGGCGGGGGAGACCGTAATGACAACGGTGAGCGGTTTGTGGACTTCTGCAATACCAACCGCCTAGTCATCGGAGGTACGCTGTTTAAGCATAACACCTGCCATAAGATCAGTTGGGTCTCTACTGATAAGCAACGAACATCCAACCAAATCGACCACATTGCGATCAGTCGCCGGTTTAGAAATTGTCTCCTGGATGTCCGAAACAAACGTGGAGCTGACGTCGGACAAGAACGAGATCACCATCTTATGGTAGCTCATTTACGCCTTCGTACTGCATCCATCAACAGAAACCGCTCAAACCTACTTAACATCACCAGGTTTAATATCGACAGGGTCAAGGTTCCCCAAGTGCGCCAACAGTTCAGGGACCATCTTGCCTTAGAAGCAGAAGCAATCAGCAGCATAGAGAACATGGATGACCACTGGAGTGCTGTGAAAAATGCTTTTGCGACTGGGGCACGCACGTATGTCGGTAAAAAGCAGAAACACCACCACGCATGGCTTTCTACAGACACCTGGAGATGGATCGATGAGCGGACAGCAAACAAGGCTCGGATTGCAGCGGCCTCAGCAGTAGAGAGAACCGAGCTTGAAACCCAATACCGTGCGAAGAAGAAAGAAGTGCAGCGTAGTGTGAGACGTGACTAAAGTCAATATGTCAACTCACTGGCCTCAAGGGCTGAAGAATGAGCGAGTGGGTGCCACAATAGGACTGTTTATAGCACCACTTAGGAGCTCAGCGGTGGTCGAAGCTCCAAACAACATCCAGTGAAGAGTCTAGACAGTAACCTTCTGATTTCGGATGAGGATCAGCTCACTAGATGGAGAGAACATTTTGCTACAGCGCTAAGTCACTTAGATGATGGCGATATGATCTCAAATTCGAATGAGCAGTTCGCAGCAACAAATTCCCGAATTCGCACCGTACCTCCCAGTAAAACCGATATAATAACAGCAATCAAGTCCCTCAAGAAGAACAAGGCGGTGGGTATTGATGGCATCCCTGACGAGCTATTTCAAGCGGCGAAATATTTTAAATATCCAAATATTTTACTGCATCCGCTAATACGGAGAGCTTGGGATAACGAACAATTTCCACAAGAGTGGAAAAGGGGGATGATCATTAAGCTTCCAAAGAAGGGAAACTTGATGGATTGCGGTAACTAGAGAGGTGTATGCGTTCTTCCAGCCGTGGCCAAAATATATAATTCTAGAACGAACTAAAGAACATTTAGATTCAACTCTCGATGTCGAACAGGCAGGCTTTCGCGCTGGATCCTCCTGCATCGACCACATAAACACCTTACGGATCATTATCGAGCAATGCGTTGAGTATAGGTCTCCGCTACATTTACTGTTTATCGACTTCGAGAAGGCCTTCGACAGCTTGAATCGAGATGCTATCTGGTTGGCCCTGCGCAGGAGAGGCATTCCAGAAAAGCATATAGCTATTATCAAGGCTACATACGAGGGCGGTAAGTGTCTCGTCGTGCACAATGGTAAGGTGTCGGAGGATTTTGAAGTCCAAAGTGGAGTACGTCAAGGGTGCATACTGTCACCACTATTGTTCTTGGTGGTTATCAGCGATGTACTCCGTGCAGCATTGACGGAAGGCAACTATGGAATTCGTTGGACTATGACATCTTACCTTAAACACCTAGATTACGCTGACGATGTTCGTCTACTTTCACATCGGATAATGGATCTTCATTTGATGGCCCAAAATCTAGAAGCTGAGGCAAACAAAGTGGGGCTAAAAATAAACACAGCCAAAACAAAAGCCCTGAGCACTTCTAATACCCGCGCTCAACTTAGCATTGCCGGACAGGAAGTCGAGAAAGTTGATAACGTACTTTATTTAGGAAGTGTGGTCTCGGCTAATCGCGGTGGCACCGAACTGGATGTGTGCAGCAGAATCGGGAAGGCTAAAGCTGCGTTCGGAATGCTATCCACAATCTGGAGAAGTAATGTTATCAGCTTAAGACCAAGCTGCGACTGTTCCTCTCCAACGTAGAATCAGTGCTGCTTTATGGGTGCAGTACTTGGAAGGTGGACACCATTAACACACACAAGCTGCAATTTGTAAATAAATGCTTAAGAATCGTCTTGAGGATTTTTTGGCCGAACCGCATCTCTAACGAACAACTTTATCTGAGAACGGGCCAAGAACCTATAAGCATTACTATACGAAGAAGAGAGTGGCAATGGATTGGACACACCCTACGGCGCGAAGACATCTCCATTGCGAAATACGTCATGCAGTGGAATCCGCTCACCCAGGCAGGCAGAATAGCGGGCGTCATCCGTCATCCATCTAAACAATTCATAAGGGAAAGCCAGTGCGATTTTGATATAAAAATTGGATAGTTACAAGTTCGGATGGTTATTACGATATCTATTGTGGAAAATCTACAGCAACAAATACTACTCAACTCAACCGTTAGGTACAAGGGTGGTGAAGCATCTGCTTGATAAATTGCAGACCACTCGTAATGATCATATCGTCTTCTTTGATAATTTTTTTTAAACTGGGTACCGATCAACTGGCAGAGTTTGTGAAGGAAGAACTAAGAAATGCCCCTTGGTATCAGTAAAAGACATGAAGAAGAAAAACTCTGCAGATTTTGACTACCGATCTGATAATGTCAATGAAGTCTTGTTTGTTCGTTGACTTGATAACAGCGTCTGCACAATGGGTTCTTACTCTGGGTAAGAACCCCAAGCTGGAGTCTTGTCCCCGCTAATATGGCTCCTTGTGGTGGATGAGATCTTGGTAATACTGAAGGAAAACGGCTTCAACGTGACGGCCTATGCGGACGATGTCGTTATCCTGGTTTCGGGAAAATTTCCTCCAGTCCTAAGCGAAAGGCTCAATTTCGCGCTACAACTAGTGGATAACTGGGTCAACAGCAAAGGGCTGGGAGTGAATCCTTCAAAGACGGAGGTAGTTCTCTTCACTAAGAGGAGATCAATCCCTACCTTCAGACTCCCAGATATTGGTGGCACTGAACTAAGTATCTCAAGTTCAGCTCGGTATCTGAGCATAGTTCTAGATTCCAAACTTAACTGGAAGGAAAATATTGCCGAACGCGTTAAAAAAGCAAGCATAGCTTTCTACTCTTGCAAAAAGGCTTGCAGCAATACGTGGTGTTTCAAACCGGGTGTGGTGTACTGGATATACACGGCGGTTGTAAGACCCATTCTCACATATGGTTCACTAGTATGGTGGACGGCACTTGAGAGGCAATACCTGCTTTCAAACCTCACAAAAATCCTGAGGGCGGCGTGCATCGGAGTCATGGGATCAATAAGAATAACACCAACGGCGGCAATGGAAACCATGCTTAGTTTCATTCCGCTTGACATATACTGCAGCAGTCTGGCGGCTAAAATCACTGTAAGACTGAGAGAAGGCCGGTTGTGGTCATCAAGCCTTTACGGCCATGCCTCCATTCTGTCCCGATGGAGGATCACCAGCGGATTGATGGGAACTGATCACATAAACCCGATGCTAGCATTCGAAAGGAGACTCACTACACGAATTCCCGATAGAATATACTGGAAGAATCGAAGAACCATGAAGAAAAAGGAGTTGGCTTTCTATACCGACAGTTCTAAGATGGACGTTGGCACGGGAGCCGGAGTTTATTGTGAGGCCCTAGGAATAAACCCCTCCTTTAGAATAAACGACGACTGCAACGTCTTCCAGGCCGAGGTCACAGCCATTATACAGGCTGCTGAAATTATACGCGAGAGTAATATCGTTGGTAAAACGATCACTGTCTATATAGACAGCCAGGCAGCCGTTAAGGCTCTGGACTCTGCCGTAGTTAGGTCGAGGCTCGTGAGAAGCTGTAAATCACTCTTAAACGAGACATCTGGAGCCAATGCGGTGACCCTCTGCTGGGTACCGGGGCATGTGGATACCGAAGGTAACGAAAGGGCTGACGAGCTTGCTAGGAAAGCGTCGGTGCTGCACTCATCGCGGGCCCTCTCCTCTGTAGCAACCCCAATCAGTTCCTTGGGGAAAAAAATAGAGGATGAAACCACCGGTCGAGCAAACAGACGCTGGGCTCATCTGGAAACATGCGCAACGGCCAGGGCGCTATGGCCGGCTCACAGCAAGAAGAGATCAACCTCTCTGGTAAAACTTAGTCGTTATAACACACGGGTCATTTCTGGCATAATTACCGGACACTGTGCCATTGGCTTTCACTCGGAGTGACTCGGTGTGCTGCATAATGACTATTGCAGAAGTTGCAGGGACGAAGAAGAAATTGAATCTGTTCGTCACCTGTTGTCTGATTGCCCTGCCCTATCCGTCAGAAGAATGAGGACTCCTGGTAGTTACTTCTTCTCGGAGCTGGAGGACTTGGGTAGTGTTGAGCTAGCGGACCTCCTGAGATTCATATCACTTTCTGGGTGGTTCTAACGGCGGACTTCTTTACAGCGTTTCCAGGGTTAAATGATTGGGCACAATGGACCCGTACTGTTGGTCTGGGTGACCAGTGACTCGTTGTCACAAGGCACCCATCTACCTAACCTAACCTAACCTACTCTGGGTAAAGTAAAGCGATGGAGTACTACCCATAAACAGAAATTCGACCTGGGTATACCGCATGTATTTCAGATAGATCATCAAGCTGATCAGTCGATTTCTCAATATCACACGGCCATCGGAGGCATAAAGTGGTGGTGGGTTCTATTCACCTACATGCTCGATCTTTCAGTTTCTAATGCATGGCGTTTACAATTCCTGACCCATGATACAAAGCTTGATCTGCTCCACTTCGGCCGCTTCATCGCTCGTCACTATTTGAGACACACAAATGCTCAAAATGTACGCCCTTCAGCGTCTGTGGTGCCAAGTCTACAGCACGATGGTGATGGTCACTATCCACAAAATTTGCCACAACAAAGCACGTTGGCAATGTAAAAAGTGCTTCAAAACACTATGTGCTAAAAAGCAGTGTTTTGGAATTTTCCACACCGCATGAGCCCAGTGGCCCCATTTAAGGACGGTGTTTTTTTTTTAAGAAAATAATTTTTTTTTTCTTTTCTTTTATGTTATAAGTAGATAAGTCTCTACTGCTACTTTTTAATTGTGTGCAAATGGGTTAAGATATTGTGCAGGCACATATTAACGAACGTTGGAAGTTTTGTGCTAATAGTAGTTATCACTCACCACACGCTGCATCCATATAACAGCACGGATTCAACATTGGAGCGGAACAGTCTTATTTTGGTGCTCAAACTGATTGCATTGCTTCGCCATATTTTGGACAACAACCCGAATGCGGACTTTGCTTTGGAGATGATCATATTGCCTGTATCCAGTTCGGTTCCACCATCGGTACAGACAATATTCCCAAGGTAATGGAAATCCTGTACTCTCCCTGTCCAGCAATGCACATTTGGGCCAATGAGTTTGTTCCAAGGCTAATATTTGTTTTTGCCGTACTAATTTTCAGCCCGACGACACCTGCCCCCTCTCCACATCTGCTGTCATTTGTTGGAGGTCCAAAATTCTGTGAGAGAGTAAGCATAGATCGTCAGCGTAGTCCAGATGTTTCAATTGGGCCGTAAGAGTCCATCGAAGTCCTGCGTTTTCCGTCGACAAAGCTGCATGAAGCATATCGCTAATTACTAATAGGAATAGTATTGGTGAAAGGATACATCATAGTCTTACTCCACTTTGGATCTCAAATTCCTCAGACAACCTTCCTCTGTGCAGAACGTGACACTTGGAGCCTTCATATGTATCTTTGATAATAGCAATTAATTTATCGGGGATACCTCGCCTGCGTAAGGCACTATCGAACGCCTTCTCTAAATCGATGAATAGAAGGTAGAGTGGCGATCGATATTCAACACACTGTTCGATGATAGTCCGCAGGGTGTTGATTTGGTCGACACAGAAGGATCCAGGACGGAAACCTGCTTATTCGGCATCGAGTGTGTCTTTGAGATGTTTAGATTCTAGCTATTATCTTAGCTACAGCAAGCAGCACGCCGATACTCCGTTAAGTTCCCTTTCTTGGGAAGCTTGACGATCATTCCTTTTTTTTTTCACTCGTCAGGAAAGCTCTCAGCTTCCCAATCTCTCTCTATAAGTAGAAGCAGAAGCTCAGTCGATGTTGTTGGCGCTGCTCGTAAGAGCTCTGTGGGAATACTCTCAAGTCCTACCGCCTTGTTGATTTCAAGTGCTTTGATTGCGGTAGTGATCTCGTCCTTACTGACAGTCGTGATAAGTATTCGGGCATTTCTCACTTCGGGCACCTCTGTCTAATTTGGGAGCCTTCTTCCATCTTTTGAGCTGGTCCCCATCCGCCTAGGCTTTTCACTAGGTATTGACTGGATCTGTGACCACCTGTCAGCTATTTCGTGATTCTGTAGACGGTCCTGCTGTCGCACCTCCGTGCAGCTTCTTCTGCTTCTGTAGCCAGCGCCTTGATGTAATTGCGCCTGTCACGTCTCACACTACGCTGAACTTCTCTCATCTTCATGCGATATAGGGACTCTAGCTCGCTTCTCCCTGCTGCTGGGGTAGCTGCAACGCGAGCTTTCAGCTGTTTTCGTTCATCAATCCGTCTCCAGGTATCCTCGGAAAGCCACGCCCTATGTTGTCCCTGCGATCAGCCGAAAATTCTTTCAGCACTAGATGTAAAAACATTTTTCACAGCACACCCAATGGTCTTGGATGGTAGCGGGCATAGAGCTGCTGATTGCTTCCACACTTTCCGAAAAGTGCTCCCTTAATTGTTGGCGCACTGAGGGATCACATAGTCTATCGATGTTGAACCTGAGCATTCTTGTGTTGCCGTGGGATCTTCGAATTGCAGGAGTGTGTAGTTGGAGAGTAGCTATCGTAAGATGGTGATCTCGTATTATCCCCACATCTGCCCCTCGCCTGTTTCGGACGTCCAGAGGACTACTTCTAAAGCGGCGGCTGCTGGCAAAATGGTCAATTTGGTTGGAGGTTGCCTGCCTGTCCTTGGAGACCCAGCTGGTTTTGTGGCAGGTCTTGTGCTCAAACATGGTGCCACCTCACAAGGCAGTTGGCATTGCAGAAGTCCACAAACCTTTCGGCATTGTCATTGCGGTTGCCTAGTCCATGCTTCCCGATTACATGTTTGAGTCCTTAGATGTCGTTGCCTACCTTGGCATTCAAATCACCCATTACCATGACAATGCCACCATTTGGTGTTGTGTTGAAGACGTCACTTAAGATATTGCTCTCATTCTCATTCTCATTGTATGGTGGTGAGGAGTCGTACTCTAGTCCGTAATCTGGACGTCATAATCCTATCACTTCGCGGGCAATTTTCGGTAACGCAGGTTGCTGGCCCACGTTACCTAGTCTAGAATCAAGACTAGAAGCAGACAACCCGCATTTGCAATTATAGCCTACACGCATATAGCCTTATACGTATAGTTGCCCGGGGACCACCACTAGGAGGTAAAGCAAGCACGTCATCACGAACTTTATTGTTGCACTACTGACCCAAGTCAAGTTTTGAGCAGTCAGTAATTAATTACTCGTACACCTTCGTCTTCTCTAAATGTTTTAATAAAAAGAAAAACTGATCAATGATCGGCTTATAATTTTCAAGCATACAACGTTTTTCTGGAAAAAGTTGAAAAGAAAAATGTTTTGTGCTTGAATGACTGTAGCAGGCCGAAAATAAACGGCTGCATAAGTGGTTTCTTTTCTGCGACAACAGGATAATGAATAGCATTGTAGGTGTCCTGGATATCAAGGACATTAAATTATGCACAATTGGCTCAGTTGGTATACCGTAACACATTGAGGGGTTGACTGCAAATTAAATAATATTTGGGATAACACTTAATGAGATTATCAAGGATCCTTTGGATTCGAATTGCAGATTGTTGTTTTGTTGTCTCCTTTTGCGTTGAAATAACAATTTTTTTTTGCGATTGACAAATGGGCGTCGCACAACGAATGTATGAAAAGTATTTTTATTTTGATGGCGATATCTTAAGTGGATGACGTATTTCTTAGGACATACGTTCCAAATTGTGTAGGAGGCCAATCTCATTGTCAATCACCGTGACAGAATTTCGTCGAAAGAAATCGATTTGAGGGGTTTTCGCTCATTTGTGGAGCTCTTGTTGATGTTCTATTTAATCAAATGTGTTGTTGTATAAATTTAAAGTAAATATTGATTTTCAGCGAATAAATAAATTGTGAGTGAAGAATTGTGTAATAAATACCTGTAGTTACTTAGGACTGGAGTAGGTTATAAAGACGTTTTTGGTTTTGCGTTGTATTATATAATTTTTTATTTTTTATATTTTTTGTACGCTGGGAGGGGGTAATCGTCAAAAGACGAAACTGAGCCCGTATTCAGTAACAGCGTGGAATTTTTACCCACTAACGCCTTCTCCCTTCTTCCCGTTTTCCGCGCGGTACAGCCGTCTTGAAATTTTATCGCAGATCGGGGAGGAGCCAGCCTTCTAATTATTGCACCTAGTCGTTAGACCAATTTGCAATTTGTCTTTCTTATCTTAAAGTGTTTATGATAAGTATTCGTCTGTGGCCTATTAAATATTGTTTTGGCTTTTTGTTTTTCTACCTATCTAGCTAGTCAGATCGTTAGTATTTAATAAATAAATAAAATAAATATTTGGCGCAACAGCTCTTTAAGTGCCAGGGCCTAGCTTCTCGCAACCACTCATGTTGTGTGCGTTATTTTTTTCACACGAATGGAAGGGACCTACAGTTTAGTGCCGTATCCGAACGGCGATTCGAGAAGCTTTTTTGTGACAACAATACTCTCGGATGTTTGCCAGACGTTCGCGAGAGGTGGGACCGTGAAAAAACTTTTTGGTGTTTTCTGGGATTCGAACTTGGAACCTCATGCGTAGTGATCCGACACACTAACCACTTACGCCACGGCGCCCACGTTAGTATTTAATAGTTATGTTTAAATTTATGTCTATAAGCTACTTTTTGACTTCTTCAATCATTTAAATTCCTAGATCTCCATGCTGATCAGTGTTTCTTATGTATTATACCATGATGCATTTACAGTGAAATCTCTCATAAGCGGACAGCTGCAGGACTGACGTTTTTCGTCCGTTTCAATCAAACCCTTCATACCTAGGTGGACCGTACAGGTGTAGAAGTGCATACGCGTAATAGAGTGACTGATTCAATCGAACTCTAAATACTGCTGTGCATAAGGTGTTGACTAAGTAGGGTGCCTGTTGGAAAATTCTGAGAGTCTAATTCAATGAGTTTTATTCACAAGACTTACTTGATAGAAATACAAAAGCGTAGATAAGAGTAAATTGAAACAGGTAGATAATATACAAATGTAGCAGGTATTTATGTAAAAGTAATGATGAGGAATTGCTAATAGTTCATTTTTAACACAACCCCTCAATTCAGATTATCATTTAACTAAACCAAGTAATTCTACAAATTGATTATGTTTTATCTTCTTTAAGTTTTTGGTCAACACGTCAGCGACCATTTCATCTGTAGGAACATATGGCAGTGCGAGCTCCTTCCTTTCGTAAACATCTCGTACAAAATGCATCTTAATGTCGATATGTTTGCTTCTAGCGTGACCGGAAGCTGGATTTTTTACCAACTGTTGAGCACTCAAATTATCGCCGTAAAGGGTTGTTGGTTCGGTGACTAAATCTTTAAAGCCCATTTCACTAATGAGGTTTTGTAGGAACACGATCTCCTTTGATGCTGAACAGAGCACCATATATTCCGCTTCGGTACTACTAAGCGCTACTGTGGGTTGCTTTTTAGATTCCCAAGACACCGGACTGCTGGCCAAGAAAAAAACATGACCCGTGAAAGACCTCCTGTCATCGATATTTCCACCCCAATCGGCGTCGGTGTAACCATATAAATCGCGCCCTTCCTGTAAATAATCCGATAATTTATAGTATTAGCAAGGTATCTAAGTAAATGTTTCGCTGCAGCAAGATGTTCGATGTGTGGGTTCATATTATACTGTAACAATTTTATGACCGAATGAGAAATGTCGGGTCGTGTGGTAATGCTTATAAAATTCAGTGAGCCGATTAAGGATTGATACTGGGTTTTGTCCAGCTTAGAACAATTTTTGCATCACATTTTCTTAATTGCGTGCCAGGGTCAATTGATGTGCTCACTTTCCTGCAATCGATCATGCCAAAATCTTGTAAGAGGTTCTTTATAAGCTGCTGTTGGCCAAGCTTAATTGATCCACTTGTACCATGCCTTTCAATTTCTATCCCTAGAAAGTGGTTCAATGGCCCCTTGTCGACAATGTTAAACTCAAATCCTATTCGCTCTTTAATTGTTTTCATAACGAGCTCCGAGCTACAGGCGAGTAAAATGTCATCAACGTAGACAACAATAATGATAGTACCTGCATCTTTATTTATAAAATATATACAGCTGTCGTTGACACAAGGAATGAAACCCATCTTCTTTAGTACAAGATCTAGTTTCAAATGCCATTGTCTCCCCGACTGCTTGAGTCCATATAAGGCCTTCTGAAGCTTACAATCTTTGTTTGGATAAGATTTACCAACGAACGCTGTTGGTCGTTCCATGTAAATATCTTCATCTAAATCTCCATTTAGATATGCTGAAGTTACATCAAGTTGGTGTAATAGCAAGTCATATTCAACTGTCAACGCAATCACTAGACGTATATTCGAAAACCTAGCCACAGAAGAAAATGTTTCATAAAAATCAACGCCATATTTTTCTCCGCAACCTTTGGCTACAAGTCTAGCCTTATAACGATCAATTTCCCCCTGTTTATTGCGTTTAAAGGTGAACACCCACATTGACTTAATTGTACGTCTGTTCTTTGGTAAGTCAACAAGTTTCCAAGTATGATTTCGAGCAAGAGCATCAAACTCTACTCTCATAGCTTGCATCCATCGATCAACATCTTTATTCTTAAGGGCTTCCGACACCGTATGTGGAATTTCATTTTCAAGTTTTCTTAAATAATTTATTGAATTAGGAACTTGTCTACTTCTATCAGTTCCTAATGGAACTCTTCCTCTTCTTAATATCTTAGGACTTACTTGAGGAGACTGTTCACCTTGTGCATCTTCTTTCCCTTCATCATTTTCCTCACCAGTTCCATCCTTGTCAACACCACCACCATTTTGTACTTCAACATCCAAAACATCATCTTGAGGTCCCAGAGCTTCTTCGAAAACACTTTCGGCATCTGTTTCTGGTCTTATTTATGGTACCTCGACGTCAATTATTTGTGGTATCTCAACTTCTATTTTAGGATGATCTGCAAGAAGGTAATCAACATTTTTACCAATTGGTTCATTACATGGTGATTCGATAAACTTAACATCTCGACTTATGTATACTTTACCAATCTTGCAATCGAATAAACGGTACGCTTTGCACTCACTCGCATAACCAACCATAACACATTTGATACCTTTTGGATTGAATTTGGAGTTTCCCGGCCGTTTGTTTAGCATGAACGCCTTGCATCCAAACACTTTTAAATGAGAGACAGATGGCTTAAAACCTGTCCAAACCTGGAATGGTGTAACTCCTTGTAATGTGCTGCATGGTGATCGATTTCTTAAATACACGGCTGTATTTACCGCCTCTGCCCAAATACTCTCAGGTAATCCTGAAGCAATCAACATGCAACGAGCCATCTCCACGATTGTTCGATTCGCCCATTCCGCAACCCCATTTTGCTGCGGTGTATAAGGTGCAGTTAATTGGTGTCGAATTCCACTGGATTCTAAAAAAATTTTAAATGACCTGTTCACAAACTCAGTGCCATTATCACTTCTAAGGGTCTTAATTCTTTTCGAAGTTTGCGTCTCAACCATGGTTTTAAATTTTTGTTCGCAATAAAGATATCTTTTCCTTCAGGCAATCTTCGCATCATTTTGATTAAAAATAATTCGATTGGAACTTTCTGCGGCTTTTGCAATTGAAACAAAGTTAATCTTCATCGTCGGCATATAAATAACGTCCTTCAAGGTGACACTACCATGAATCGTTTCTAAAATAGGCTCGCCAATACCATCCGATAAAACATATGCATCGTTAGCTAGTGCAATTTGTTCAACGCGTGGGCGAAATTTAGTACATATACATACTTTTATCGCAACAGAGATGACTTGTCGATCCACTGTCAAAAATCCATGATCGACTTGTGAGCCCTCTAACGCATGCTATGTTTATCATGGCAAATGATGATGCCTTTGTTTTATTCTTCTGCCTGTCTCTACAATTTGCTGCCAGATGTCCACGACGATTGCAATTAAAGCAGGTTCCTCTAAAATTGTGTTGATCGGCTCTTCCACGTTGCTGTTGGCTTTGCTGTGGCGATTACTTTTGTCTTCGATTTCGTACAAACAATGCTTGTTCTGGTTCAATGCTATTTGATTCGCCCCCTGTCTCCTGTGTCCTTCTTCCAGAAGCTTTATTTTTAAGTTCTCACACGTGGGTAAAGAATCTCGCGCTTCAATGGCAAGAACAAAATTTTCAAAGCTGTGTGGAAGGCTAGAGAGCAAAATGATTGACGAAAGTTCATCCTGTAACTCAATACTTATCTCTCTTAACTTTTCGACGAGAGATGAAAAATGATTAAGATGCGGTAGCACGTGGGTATTCTCTTGTAATTTCAGCTGTAATAGTTGCTTAAACAGGGAAACTTTTCTTGCTGGTCCTTGTGGCTGATGAGTATTTTGCAGAATAATCCACGCTTCATTCGACGTTTTACAATTTTTGATGTAGTTGAGCTGAGACGTCTTAACGCACAATAAAATTGTGGCCAACGCTTTCTCGTCCTTGTTACTCCAAGCAGTAGTACTTCCTTCCTTGGGTTTTATCTCATCTCCACTCACGTATGACCACAATTCGCCATGGATCAATACGCTTTTAATCTGCAATTTCCATGACTCGTAATTCTTTTCGTCTAATCTCTCGATTTGATATAGAGAAGACGCCATCATTTCTAAATTTCTTGACTTTCTTTAATAGTTATCTTCAAATCTGGGCCCCTAACCTTTTGTTGGAAAATTCGGAGAGAAAAAACACACGAGTCTAATTCAATGAGTTTTATTCGCAAGACTAACTTGATAGAAATACAAAAGCGTAGATTAGAGTAAATTGAAACAAGTAGCAAGTATTTAAGTAGAAGTAATGATGAGGAATTGCTAATAATTCATTTTTAACAGTGCCTGGTTCAATCGAACCCTTTATACCTAGGTGAACTGTAGAAGTAGTGGGGAGTGCATAATAGAAAACTAGGTGACTCATACAATCAAACCTTGCACTAATATGTAGTGGAACTATGGGAATTGGTTTGGCTAGGTAAAGCGACTGATTCAACCGAACCCTTAGTACCTAGTTGCACCGTGTAGGAGGGGTGCATTGCAGTAATAGAGTTGATTGACTCAATCAATCTCTGTTACTCTTATGCAGTAGTGTTATTTACTTGTGTTAGTTTAGTAGAATTTGAGAGGGTTAACTATCGATCTCGGGGGACGTCTGTTACAGTAGCTCTTGAGGATCGATAGTAACCAATACGACGTGCGGAGGGTTGAACGTTTCCAAAGTACCCATTCAGTGCACTTTGCGTGTTAGTGGGGTCTCACTGTAGCAGGTGGATAAGTTTAAGTACCTCGGGGTCTTATTCACGAGTGATGGGAAGAGCAATGATGAGTTATCCTGTAGAATTGGTCAGGCTGGATCAATTTTGAGAGCGCTTGGCCAATCTTTTATAAGAAAGGACGAACTTAGTGTTCAAGCTAAACTATCAATTTTTAACTCGGTGTATGTTCTCTCACCTCTGGTCATGGAATTTGGGAAGTGACCAAAAGAATAAGATCGCGGATACAAGCTGCCGAAATGAGGTTCCTTCGCAGTGTTGCTGGAACAACTCGTAGGGATCGAGTGGGCAACACCAGACTACACGACGCGCTCAATGTTGAGCAGCTACTTCTCCGAATGGAACAATCTATACTTCGATAGCTTCGTCACGTAGTGCGAATGCCCTCAGACCGGCTTCCAAGACGTCCAATGATCAGCGTGGCATCAGGTAAGCGACCCTCCAGTAGACCTAGAAATAGATGGATGAATCAAGTCCGTCATCTCTCTTGGAACTGTCTGGGGATTCCTCCTGATGAGTTGGAGTTAATGTCGGAGGATCGAGAAGGATGGATAGCCCACCTGAGCATCCTATCCCCGCGACCCTCATGAAGGATTAGCGGGCCATATAAAATATATGTATGTATGTAACGGGTGGGCCATCTAGTGATTTCGTTTTAAATCATAGGTTATTTTGACATTGGCAGCTGTTTCTCGCTCGAAATCTTGACAGAAAGTCAGTATCATACCTCCGCGGAACGAAATGAGTCGCACTACGCTTGAACAACATTGGGAAATATTGAAAACTTATTTCCAAAGTGAGTGCTATGTAGTCCAAACAGTGGGTTTTTTGAAATGAAGTTTTGGCCAAAATGAAGCACCCACCGCGCCTGCTGTACGCAAGTTTGTGCAAAAAGTTCGTGAGACTGGTATGCTAGTGGACCACACTCAAGGTCCTCGTCGTCGTACGGTGCGCACAGATGAGAATGTGGCTGCTGTAGCCGAGAGTATGAGACTCAATTCACGAACATCAACTCGTCATCGATCGCAACAGCTCAACATTTTACGCATTAGCCTGAGGAGAATTCTGCACAAAGATCTGGGATTATTCACTTACAAGGTCCAATTGATTCAGCAATTGAAAGCCCACGACCATCCGTTTCGTTATCGCTTCGCAGTTTGGGCCTTAGAGCAGCTTGAATTGGGCAACGATTTTGGGCGAAAAATCATCTTTTCTGACGAGGCACATTTTCATCTCGGCGGCTACGTTAACAAACAAAATAGCTGCATCTGGGGCTCGGAAAACCCACATGTTATTGTAGAGAAGCCAATGCATCCACAGAGAGTGACAGTTTGATGCGGATTGTGGAGTGGTGGCATCATTGGACCATTTTTCTTCGAAAATGAGGCTGGGAACAACGTTTCGGTCAACGGTGGGCGTTACAGAGCCATGTTAAGGACTTTTTTTTTTACTGGAATTGAAGACATGGATTTGATCGACCTCTGGTTCATGCAGGATGGCGCGCCATGCCACAATCGGTCTTTTGCACACCAAATTCCCAAATCGTGTTATCAGCCGTCTTGGCGATGTCAATTGGCCGCCTCGGAACTGCGATTTGACCCCTTTGGACTTTTTTTGTGGGGAACCGTGAAGGACCGATGTTATGCCAACAATCCGGAAACGATTCAAGTACTTAAGGTCAATATCATCCAAGCAATCCGTGAGCTACACCCCGAAACCGTCAACAAGGTCTTGGAAAATTGGAGTGATAGAATGCGCTACTGCGAAGCCAGCCGAGGCAGCCACTTGAACGACGTTGTATTCCATAATTAATGGGAATGTTCGTTCTTACTAATAAAGCCATAATACATGGAAAAAGTTTCATTTTGTTCATTTTATTGCATTTTTAAAAAGAAACTTGTAGTTGGCCCACCCTTTATATATAATTAAGAACAAGTATCAAATCTACACTATTTGTTTGAAATCTCCCTGGCTAACAGCAGATTAATTAGTACTGTTCCTAGATAACCACGATATACCAGACTCGAAATGACTGAAGTCTGCATATATGAATTATTCGAGGGCATAGAAGAGATCGAAAAGTTCAAGACATCGCAGATCTGCATAACTAGATTCATGAAAACTACGAACTGGTTTACTAAAA
Organism: Brachypalpus laphriformis; assembly: GCA_945910035.1. Classification (NCBI taxonomy): domain Eukaryota; kingdom Metazoa; phylum Arthropoda; class Insecta; order Diptera; family Syrphidae; genus Brachypalpus; species Brachypalpus laphriformis. The sequence goes on from OX246756.1 coordinate 48,025,393, forward strand.
TCAAGTCAGGCCGCGCATAGGTTGACAGTGGACATTTGAGGTCCTGCCTTACATATGAAACTCCTTTGATAACTAATTTATGTTTCACAGAGCTAATACACTCATCAAAATATGCTCTAAACTTAAACCAAGGTATTATATGGTTTAGCACAGATTGTAATAAACTGATTAACTTTCGCCACACCTTTTAATATGAGTCAAAATTTTAACCGATATTAACCGAGCTTCAATTAAAAAATGTGGTCGCCAAATAAATTTAATTCAAGGGCTAAACTGAATAGGAAATCAAAGCAAATAATGATCTCCCAGTTCCTAGAAAAACACAAGATTATAGTCGACTTTAAGGGCTAAAGCGGTCAGTACTGGTAATAAAAATAGTTTCTTTACAAGCAGCTTAATCGAAAAATGATTAAATAAATTTTGTTTAAAAAAAAAATTTTTTGAGAGAAAAACACAACACCCTACGTCAGAGCGGTCAGCTATCAAACTGCGAAGAATAATTCAAACCATCGTCATAAAATCGATCACCAAAATGGGCTAGACGACGATTAGCCAAATACTTGGCCTAATCAAACCCGTTTCCTTTTCTACTGAGGACGAAGTACAAGCCCAGACCTCACCTCCACCGACCGAGTCATTCAATTATTATTACAGAGCAGTTTATCAATCATATAACTCTATTTTTACTACACGAAAACTGTAACAATTTTTATATTTAATTTAAAATTTTATTGCAACCTTGCGCTTTAAATTTAAATAAATAATTTTATTCCCACTTTTGCCCAAAGCCGGCATAGTCTCCACAGGTATCATGGACCAACGATGGCAAGAAAAAACTACAAACACGTTTTGCTAACTAATGCAATTGTTTATAGCTTAACCAATAAAAAATTTGATCTTTATCTGATAAAATAGACGAAGCAACATGTGCTCACAACTCCGGTTTAACCACGCACACGGCATCATAGGTTGTGCATTTATTTTTAGGGCATCCAAGGCTGTTAAGTTACTTAGTCAATGTCTGTCCCAAAACGAATTAATATTCAACTGCGCATAACAATCAGAAGAACCCGGTATTTCCTTGACCGAAAATCAAAGAAATTCTAATAAGATGTGACTGTATAATATTTATTTACTTTAAATTGGTTATAATATTTTCTAATTAAGTAAATTGTTGTAGCGAATCAGGGACTTGTACATAGTTTTACCAGGAACCACCATGATGCAGAGCAGCGTGGACAACTGGAGCAGCATGGACAACTGGAGCAGCATGAAGTAGAGATGCTGAATGAAGGACTGGAGCAGCATGGATGCTGGTATGAAGGGCTGGAGCTGAATGAAGCAGAGGAGCCGAATGAAGAAGTGGAGCCGAATGAAGAAGTGGAGAAGCGTGAATCACTGGAGCCGCATGGACGACCGGAGCAGCATGGACAACTGGAGCCACAATTGGAGACACTACTGCAGAGTGATGAACCTGTGTCAAATGCTGAGATGATATTGCAGATGGGACTGAGTGCACCACAGCTCCAACTTGAGCGTGTTCAACCAAAGTATGGGCAGCAAGGTGTCCCGGCTTGGCAGCAACTAAGGCAATCAAAGTGAAGAAAGCAACCTAGAAAAGAAGACAGAATTAAGTTTAGTTATAGCCTACACAATGTTACTCCGACTTACGAATTTGAACATTTTTCCTGATTTCGAATACAATATCTAGACAGAAAGGTAATTGATAATCAACTGATATCTCATTACCTCTGGTACAGCTCTATTTATACCAAAACTCGGGAAGTCAAGTACTTTACAATTATCCATCACCCACCCACATCGTGACCACCTAGACATACTTCAATGGCTTAATCTCCTAAGTACCGTGTCTGAATTCTTATGTATGATTACACAATAATACCAATTCCATCTATAATGACAAACCAGCCCAAAGTTTGCCCTTCAATCTAACATTCTGTATAGCTTAGAAGAGACTTATACCCTTCAAGGTGAACTATCAAAGTACCAATGGTTCCCACTTGCCCTAAGCCATGCGTATGTGCGATATGGTCAAATGTAAATGCAGAGACAGAGAGATATGTAGATCTTATCTGCGCTCAAAGGGCCAAATGATTGTGCGTCAACAGTTTTTTTTTTTGGTATAAAAGTTACAGCATCAAGTGGTATCAGTATCAGTCAGCTGCTTAATCGCTTACAAGCAAGTTTACAACAAACAAACAAAAAAACCAAACAAACTCAAGATGTTCAAATTCGTAAGTTAAAATGGGTGAAGCATCCTTCAGATTAACAAAAACACTTCTGTTCACAGATTGCTCTCTTCGCTTTCATCGTTATTGCTTCCGCTGGACATTTGGGACACCAATCCCTGAGTTCACCAGTTCTGTTGCATAGTGCCCCAGCTATCTCACATCACAGCCACACTCAACTCCATGCCGCTCCACTTCTCCACGCTGCCCCAGTGTACCATGCTGCTCCAGTACTGACCCATGCCATCCCAGTGCACTCAGCGCCAGTCCTTCACTCAGCGCCAGTCCTTCACTCAGCGCCAGTCCTTCACTCTGCTCCACTCCTTCACTCTGCTCCACTCGTTCACTCTGCTCCACTCCTTCATTCTGCCCCACTGTCCCATGGACACAGCTTGCACGGTCTCCACGGTGGACTCCACCACCACCATTAAGTGTGAATTTGAATCAGATTGAGTTTGTATTCAATTCCATTCGTTCAAATAAAATGCTTTTTGTTTATAAAATTTTAGTTTATATTTAAATTTATGCAGATACACACATTTAATTCAATCAGATACCCATGATGGGTTGCATTGGTGCAGTAAGCAAGACAAGCAGTGCCCATGATCTTTGATCTGATTAGTGATGGGCAAGGTGAGCAATTAAGAGTATATGGTCATAAATCTGATTGATGATCATAGATTGAGGAGGGGGATGATTAGTATTCAGTATTCGCTGATATCAAATTCATTTGGAGGCGTATGTCGTTTACTCTTGCGATTTGATAAGTCACGATTGTAGCTTCTGATACATCAAGGCGCTGTATAACGTAAGCTAAACTGACACCATTTAAACAGTGAATTTTATTGTTTATTTAAACTGTTAGAATACAATTAAAATTCGGTTGTTGGAGTTCCTTATAAATCAATTCACATCAACGAGTGATAGTGACTGCGGCTGATATCGTTACCACAGATGTAGCTGCGTTGAATCCGCAATGCCCGGCCCAAGCGAGAACCGACGAACTGGAAGAAATATCTGAGAAAAGGATTGTAGTCCTCATTCTTTACCTAAACTCGACAAGGCTAGGTCTAGCATATCCATCTTCTTCAACCGAATACTGCATCATACAAACAAATGTACATAAGTTTTGTGGTATCAAAATGGCGCAACAGCAATAATTGGGTTTTTTCTGAACCGCCACCTCAACCAACCAATCAACACCCTTGCTTTGCCTTGGCGAGAATAGTTCACCTAAGAGCTCTCTCTCCAAACCGGTTTCTTTAAGGAATCTGAGAATATGAAGTGGGTCCAGTTAGTTTTCGAAAGTCGGGTGTTAGTGGTGGATCATGTGGATCTCATGGATTTACTAACCAACTTCGCCGAGCTAGACATGCTCAGTACGGTTCCGCCTTTACACCTAAATCACTCAACTTTGGTAAAAGGTTTGAGATCGAGATCCCAAGCCGTGATACATGGAATAATGGCGGACCTTTGCTTGATCCAAAAGGAATCGTGTGGTATACCGACATATCAAAAATGGATTCAGAAGTTGGCGCCGGTGTGTATGGATCCAACTATAAAGTTTAGAAATCACTTAGAAAGAGTCCTAGCTTTACGCTATCGAGACTTGCGCTAGTATAAACTTGCATTCAAAGCAAGCACTGATCTCCTATGTGATCAGCTCAAAATCAGTTCTAAGCTGCTTCGACACTTTAGAGCCTTAAGCTTGGCCTGATGCAATAAAGTAAAATTGTAGTGGGTACCGGCTCATGTAGGCGTTGACGGCAACGAAACTACAAATCTGCAGCCAGAAATATCTTCTCTGAGTTCTTCACTGGACCCGAACCCTTCTGCGGAATACCTGATTCTGCCTTTAAATATGCCCTAAGCAGACAAGCTAAAAGAGCTGTCCAACCCATTCGAAAAAACACATTTGATATCCTTAAATACAGCAGAAAGGACTTAAGAAGGCTTGTGAGCTTCCTTACCGGTCACTGCAAAGTACTCTACCATCTCAACAAAATGAGAATCTCAGAGGACATCATCTGCCGTCCTGCCTAGAACAGGATGAAACCGCAGAGCACATACTATGTGAGTGTGCAGCTCTGTGTAGAATCAGGAGAAGCTTTTTCTTTAAGGAGATCATATCTCCAACTGACCTAAGAAACTCCTCCGCAGCCATAATTATTGCTCTCATTAGGGGAGTATAAGTACGAGTAGTGCTGCGGCTGATATCGTTACCACATAAGCGGCTTCTGGCACAATAGATCTGTCTGGTCGAAGTGCCTACACGCCATATTAGCGTGGCCGCCAGCTTATTTTAAAAAAAAGAAGGTATATTCCCCTATTCCGCAGAATAGTTCAGGCCCAATGAAGGGTTCTGCAGCTCCTTGTCTTGCCAAAGAGTCTACTGCTTCATTACCTTTTATCCCGACATGACCGGGTACCTTTGTTGTTTCTACCCAATTCATTAAGTTTGTGTAGGCATTTCCACACGAGTTTCGACTTAATGACATAGGAGTCAAGTGCTTTGATAGTTGCTTGACTGTCTGACAGTATTGCTATGTCGCAGTAAGGTTAGGTTAGATTGGACCTAACATTGGGGATGGCAATGCCATTAGGAATAGAGGAAATGGAAAAGGGTGCATTGAAGTTGATGACAACTTAAAAGTTTGAGTTATAATTGTCTTGAAAAGCACATCCAGTGGCTGTAATAAAATTTAATAGCGCTGCGCTTATTTAATTGCAGCGTTATTTGAAAACCGGTTTTTTAAATCGGTGTATGTCAATAACAAATCAATTCTCTTAGCTCCAGCAATGGTATTTGATCAAAAAGTGGATATTGGCTGCATTCATCTCGATTTACAGGACATCGCTCTAGCTCTTAGCAATTTGAAACCATCGGTAAGTCCAGGAGTGGATGGAATTCCAGAACTGGTTGTAAGAATATGTAAAGCCACCATTTGGGGTGGCAATGGTGTAGTGGTAACGTCGTCAATTGCCACGCTAATGGTTCATGGTTCAAACCCTGATATCAGCAAGCATTTATGTATTTCTCGTAAAATATATAAAGCCAGTCCGATCAATTGCGAAAGCTTATGTGAACACTTCTGCGAAGGCATAACACTGGCAGTAGCTTGGTCATATAGCTGGAAAAATTGTTCGCTCTATTCATGATGATTTGCATACCACTCAGTTATCGGGAAAAAAATATTGTGAATCAGAAGCAAAGACAAAAAACCAACAAAAATCTCCCCAGTTATCTGAACGCAACCCCCAGAGTGTCTCTGAAACATAAACAACTGAGCTCCAAACAACTACACCAAATCTTTCAGCATCTCCCTATCTATCCTTTCTAACGCCCACGCTGTGTGTGAGCATGTTAAGGGTATTCATAACCCCCGAGTGCACGCAAACTATAATAATAACTATAATAAAAAAACCTTAAATCTTCTATCGAGACTGAGTTGGATACATCTATCTATAGCGAATATTTCAGGTTGAAAGGTGCTGGTACTCTTATCCATGGGTTCTAAGTGTTCGTCCTTGGCCCAAAGACGCCTGTCCCGGTGCGTCCCTCAGTCCTAGAACCGTCTGTATACCACTTTATCATGTGGTTGCCCAGTCCGTATATTATGGATTTGCTGCTCCGCCCTTTCTTATTACTTAACTTCGTACAAAAGTTTTTCTCAAAGTGAAATTATATGATACTGAAACTTGGTATGTTTGCATAGGCAACCAATTTATGGAATGCCGTCTGATTACAAGTGCTTAAACTAGCTCAACTATAAAACTTCGACAAAATCGTTAAAGGGGTTTTCGAAGAAAATGTAATTTTAAAAAACTAACCTCTAGTCAAATAGCGTTATTTTTGAAGCTAGAATAAAATAAAATAAAGTGGGGCTTAAGATAAACACAGCCAAAATAAAAGCCCTGAAGACTTCTAACATCAGCGCTCAACTCAACATTGCCGGACAGGTATTTGAGAAAGTGGGCAACTTTCTGTACTAAGGAAGTGTGGTCTCGGCTAATGGCGGTGGCACCGAACGAGCAGAATCGGGAAGGCGAAAGCTGCGTTCGGAATGCTATCGAAAGTCTGGAGAAGCAATGTTCTTAGCTTAAGAACCAAGCTGCGACTGTTCCGCTCCAACGTAGAATCAGTACTGCTGTATGGGTGTAGTACTTGGAAGGTGGATACCAATATCACACGCAAGCTGCAAACCTTCGTAAACAAATGTTTAAGAATCATCTTGAGGATATTTTGGCCCAATCGTAACTCCAACAAACAACTTTATCTGAGAACGGGCCAAGAACCTGTAGACATTACTGTGCGAAGGAGAAAATGGCAGTGAGTCGGATACACCCTACGGCGATAACTCCATTGCGAAATACGCCACACGGTGGAATCCGCTTACTTAGGCAGAACAGTGGGACGCCCTAGGCAAATGTGGGGCAGGACAGTCGAGGAGGAATCAAGTTCTTTGGGAATGAGTTGAAGGCAGCTCAAAAGCATTGCAGAGCTCTGGAAAAGATGGCGCACAGGCGTTGTTGATGCCCTATGTCCCTCGAGGGGTTCAAATGTTGAATTATAAGTAAGTAAGAATAAAATATTATAAAATTTCCTCGATGAGTATGCCAATTTACCCCAGATCTGAAGCTTGAAGTAAAACTGCTCAGTCGTTTAGACTACAAAACAAAGGAACAGGTGTCCAGACAGATATGTAGACGGACAGAATTGCGAGACACACTTTTTCGGGCTACCACACTTATTACATTTACCAAACTCACATTTTTCTACTTCAATGCCAAAAAGACATGTACTCTCTAATCCAGGTAGTGGCGAAGGATATATAATCCTGATCTCGTATTTGTAAGGTCGTCATGAACTCCCCACACAGCTTCCTCTGTTGCTGTAGTTGTTGAAACTGTCACCCAAATTCTACTTAAAGGTTCATAGTGCAGCAAAAAAGAAAAGATTGAAGTACATACAGAGCTTGCAATATATCCCCGAATGGACAAAAGAAAACTATAAGCCTCTATGAAGACCACGTGGCAAATAGCGATCGCGAAATTGCAGAATGTCCAACTTTAATCACTCCAAGGTCTGAGACTGTCTTCGGAGACCGCACCAAAGCAAATTCAAACAAAGTAGAAAGTAGGACTATTGGGAATGAAACTGAACTGAACTGGGTCACTAAAACTGAAACCGCATGAGTTGACTGAATTGTGAAGATCTTTCAAACTCGAGGAAATAGAAGCCACTCTTCTCAATTTTGGCACGTTTTTGATCGAACCGTGTTTCGAAGCCGACGCACATGGATGACCCATGGATAGTACATACCAGTAAAGAACCTATGATAACAAGAGATGCAGTAAGATAAAGTGTCAACTGGGTTGCGTTTACTTGTGCATTTACGTACTCGTATATGTCGTATATTCGGTTGCAACTTATTCAGATTTGAAGTTGTAAAAACGTCGTTTTTCAAAAAAAATGAATTTCGATAGATATCAATAAGATTCTGGCATGTCCAGTGTGCTGTTCCATTGCTGAAGGTCCATTGCTAAGTCTTAGGGCTGAGTTGGTAGATAGTCTTTTGCCGACTATGTCGATTTACTTATGTCCTGTATCTCCTTGTGAGTCCTAGGGCCTGGACTACGTATAGGCGCCATCGTGTACGGTTTCTGGCAATGTGTCTGAATTCTCCCCAACTTTTCCTTAACTGCCGAGGCTCCTTCTCGACTGTTCTGTGCCATTTTCTCCTCGGACCGACAGGTCTTCTGCCATACAGGGTTCCATTGCATAGCATGGTTCGCTATGGACATGTCACCCTTTCGGAACGTGTGATCAATCCACTGCCACTTCCGCCGTTGGATGGTTGTACCTATTGGTTCCTGACCCGTTCTCTCGTAAAGGTGTTCGTTAGAGATACGATTGGGCCAGAAAATCCTTAAGATATTGCGCAGGCACCTACTAACAAACGTTTGCAGCTTTCTGGTGATAGTAGTGGTCACTCTCCACGTGCTGCAACAACAGATTCAACGTTGGAGCGGAACAGTCTTATTTTGGTGCTCAAACTGATTGCATTGCTTCGCCATATTTTGGACAACATCCCGAATGCGGACTTTGCTTTGCCGATCCTGTTGGCTATATCCAGTTCGGTTCCACCATCGGTCGAGACAATACTCCCAAGATACTGGAAAACCTCTACTCTCTCTACCGGTTGTCCAGCAATGCATATTTGAGCCGATGAGTTAGTTCCAAGGCTGATAATTTTAGTTTTTGCCGTATTAATTTTCAGCCCGACGACACCTGCCCCCCTCTCCACATCTGCTGTCATTTGGTGGAGGACCATAATTCTGTGGGAGAGTAAGCATACATCGTCAGCGTAGTCAAGATGTTTCAGTTGAGATGTAAGAGTCCATCGAATTCCTCTGCTTCCCGTCAACAAAGCTGCATGAAGCACATCGCTAATCACCAATAGGAATAATATTGGTGAAAGGATACAGCCTTGTCTTACCCCACTTTGGATCTCAAATTCCTCAGACAACCTTCCCCTGTGCGGAACGTGACATTTGGAGCCTTCATATGTAGCTTTGATAATAGCAATTAGCTCGCTAGCTCGCTTCTCCCTGCTGCTGGGGTAGCAGCAACGCGAGCTTTCAGCTGTTTCGTTCGTCAATCCGTATCCAGGTATTCTCGGAAAGCCACGCCCTATGTCTTTCCTGTGATCGGCCGACAATTCTGTCAGCACCAGATGTGAAAACATTTTTCACAGCACACCAATGGTCTTGGATGGTTGTGGGCATTGAGCTGCTGATTGCTTCCACACCTTGCGAAAAGCGCTCCCTTAATTGTTGGCGCACTGAGGGATCAGTAAGTCTATCGATGTTGGACCTGGGCATTCTTGTGTTGTCATGGGATCTTCGAACTGCAGCAGTGCGTAGTTGGAGAGTAACTATCATAAGATGGTGATTACGTACTATCCCCACATCTACCCCTCGCCTGTTTCGGACGTCCAGGACACTATTTCTAAACCGGCGGCTGACAGCAAATTAGTCAATTTGGTTGGAGGTTGCTTGCCTGTCATTGGAAACCCAGCTAACTTTGTGGAAGGTCTTGTGCTCAAACATGGTGCCACCTATCACAAGGCGGTTGGCATTGCAGAAATCCACAAACCTTTCGCCGTTGTTATTGCGGTTGCATAGTCCATGCTTCCCGATTACATGGTTGAGCCCTTCGTTGTCGTTACCTACCTTGGCATTCAAATCCCCCATCACTATGACAATGTCTCCATTTTGTGTTGTATTGAAGACGGCGCTTAAGAGATTGTAGAAGCTCTCCTTTTCATCCTTGCAGCACGCAAGGGTCCGACTCCATATTCCCGCGGACTTCCGGATGGTCTTCCAGAATAGAGTAGTACAGTGTTACGCGTTGGAGACTGGTACTCGCTCGCTTCTAACCATCTTACTTCACTTACCCCCAAAATGTACAGTTTATATCGCATGAATTCATTTTTCAATTGGAGGAATCTGACATTGTAAGAACCTTCGCTTCCCGAGTCGAGGAGCTTCTTACGTTCCAGAAACCTATCTTTGTCCGGGTACAATAGCCAAAAGTCGTCAACATGTGATCATTCCTTATCAGAGTCATAGTGTCGGTTTCTGTAGCGGGCAATGTTCGGTAACACGGACTATGTCGATTGGGTGGATGGCACAATAGTGTAGTGGACAGTGTGTTTGCTCGCTATGCGATGTGTGCAAGTTCAAGCCCCAGTGAAGAACAGCAATCATCAGTCACCCGCGTATAAAATGGAAAACGAATAACATCGAAGTTTTTTCCAACCACTGCACTGAAAAAGGTTCCTGCCTGGTAGTGTAATAGTCCAGAGAGTCTGATTGCTCTGGCATTTGGGTTTTCTTTTATTTAAAAAAATATATATATAATGTCGATTAGGTAAAAATGCCGCTTTTGAACAGCATTTTGAAAGAAGTATGACAATGACACATTCAGGAGTATGGTATTTCCAGATAGGTTCACAGGAGTAAAGCCTGCATTAAGCACTGACAATCGACGACTGTTACCTTTTCTTTATATGCTACGGGAATGAAGTCTTTAACTATAAACGATTTTTGTAAGAAAAGTTTTCGAGTTATAGTCCAATTCTTACTTTGCAACCCAGGATTACTGTTGTGACTTAAACTACGAATAAACACTTCTTTACCTTGCAGTCGTTTTTTTTTGTTTTTTACTTTACGCTTAATAGAGGAATCAAATCATCTGCTAAATACTTTGTAATCCTAGTTAGTGAAGCTTTTGTTCCTCTACTTTAAATGCCTTTGCAAAATCTTAGTTTTTTCAGTAATGGAAAATTCTGAGTTATATATGGGCACTTCTTCTAACTTAATATCCTTCAATTTATGAGGAATTACTGTCTTGTTCTTAAGAATGAACATGGATGTCTTAGTGACAGAATTATGTTAAATTCTTCACATTTTTATTCGGTCTTGAGTCACTCTTTGTATATGAACCACGCAAATGAACCAAGTCACTTGTAAATACCATATTTATATACGAACATGGTTACACCTCAATCTGAAGTAGTTGTCTTGGGATATCATAACATACTTGAACTTAAACTTGGCAACTTTTCAATGCCCCAGATGAAAAAGACTGCTTGACCTTCGAGCGAAATGTACATGACTGACTAAAAAAAAAACTTCCCGTTTGTAACCTATAGAAAATGTTTGAATTTTCTTAGCCTCTCCACAAAGTTGATTGAGTTTTCAAAAATCAACATTTTAATTCACTTAATGCGATTAGTTCCAGCTAATAACCTGCGCGATCGCTTTTGGCTAATGCAATGACGATCGTTGATCTTTTACTACCGAACAATGGCGATCGCATAACCTTCAATATCGTGTAACACAACACAGTGCGATTTTTTTATTCAAATCGGCGGTACTTGTTATGAGACTCCGAGGCATTGTGACAGTACTTTCACATAGATATACGAAGTAATTAGGAGATTTGTATAAAAATGCACGAAACTGTGCAAATCATTAACAAACGCAATTTGTCACTCTTGCAAGCCACAACCAACAAACAAAATCAAAATGTTCAAATCTGTAAGTTTACCATTGAATCCTAATTAAAGGACACTTTTTTCTACTTTTATACTCCGCTCCGATAGGTTGCCCTCCTTGTTGTTATCGCCTTTAGCGCTGTCAATGCTGGTTTGATTGGATCGCACACCATTGTGGAGCCTGCAGTTGCCAAGATCGGAGCCGTGGTGCGCACCGTGCCAAGTGCTGTATCTCATCAAAGCTTCACAAGGGTTCACAATAGGGCTGAGATTCGGGAGATCGTTGCTCCAGTTGTGAGGACTGTGCAGGTTGCACCAATAGTCAGGACTGTTCCAGTTGTTGCTCCAGTTATTGCTCCAGTTGTGCACACTTATTCCGCTCCAGTTGTAAGCCATGTTCAGTATGCTACTCCCGTAGTTAAGGCTTATGCTGCTACTCCGGTTGTTCATGCTGCTCCTCTGGTGAAGAACATCTGGTAATGACATCCTCAACTAAGAATGGAGAAGGAAATCAGATTTGAATACGCAAATAAAAACAAACAATATATTGAATTGGGAATTTTGTTGATTGTGGCTAAAGTGTCAAGAATAAGGTTTGCAGCCTATGCTGCTTATTATCCCCCAATCCTGGGTCTAAGTACTTACTTACTTCTGCAACGCGTTTGAGCTGCCTCCAACTCATTCCTAAAGAGCTCGATTCCTCCTCAACTGTTCTGCGCCACGTTTGCCTAGGGCGTCCCGCTATTCTGCCTGCCTGGGTGAGCGGATTCCACTGCATGGCGTATTTCGCAATGGAGTTGTCTTCGCGCCGTAGGGTGTGTCCAATCCATTGCCACTTTCTTCTTCGTATAGTAATGCTTATAGGTTCTTGGCCCGTTCTCAGAAAAAGCTGTTCGTTAGAGATGCGGTTCGGCCAAAAAATCCTCAAGATGATTCTTAAGCATTTGTTTACAAAGACTTGCAGCTTCCGTGTGTTAATGGTGTCCACCTTCCAAGTACTGCACCCATAAAGCAGCACTGATTCTACGTTGGAGCGGAACAGTCGCAGCTTGGTTCTTAAGCTGATAACACTGCTTCTCCAGATTTTAGATAGCATTCCGAACGCAGCTTTAGCCTTCCCGATTCTGCTGCACACATCCAGTTCGGTGCCACCGCGATTAGCCGAGACCACACTTCCTAAATAAAGAAAGTTATCAACTTTCTCGACTTCCTTTCCGGCAATGTTAAGTTGAGCGCGGTTGTTAGAAGAAGTGCTCAGGGCTTTTGTTTTGGCTGTGTTTATTTTTAGCCCCACTTTGTTTGCCTCAGCTTCTAGATTTTGGGCCATCAGATGAAGATCCATTATCCGATGTGAAAGTAGACAAACATCGTCAGCGTAATCTAGGTGTTTAAGGTAAGATGTCATAGTCCAACGAATTCCATAATTAGCTTCCGTCAATGCTGCACGGAGTACATCGCTGATACCCACCAAAAACAATAGTGGTGACAGTATGCACCCTTGACGTACTCCACTTTGGACTTCAAAATCCTCCGACACCTTACCATTGTGCACGACGTGACACTTACCGCCCTCGTATGTAGCCTTGATAATAGCTATAAGTTTTTCTGGGATGCCTCTCCTGCGCAAGGCCAACCAGATAGCATCTCGATTCAATCTGTCGAAAGCTTTCTCGAAGTCGATAAACATTAAATGTAGCGGAGACCTATACTCAACGCATTGCTCGATAATGATCCGTAAGGTGTTTATGTGGTCAATGCAGGAGGATCCAGCGCGAAAGCCTGCCTGTTCGACATCGAGAGTTGAATCTAAATGTTCTTTAATTCGTTCTAGAATTATTTTAGCTATTATTTTAGCCACGGCTGGAAGAACGCATATACCTCTCCAGTTACCGCAATCCATCAAGTTTGCCTTCTTTGGAAGTTTAATGATCATCCCCCTTTTCCACTCCTGTGGAAATTGTTCACTATCCCAAGCTCTCCGTATTAGGGGATGCAGCAAATCTGCCGATGTATTTGGCGCCGCTTGAAATAGCTCGGCAGGGATCCCATCAATACCCACCGCCTTGTTCTTCTTGAGGGACTTGATTGCTGTTATTATCTCGGTTTTACTGGGAGGTGCGGTGCGAATTCGGGAATTTGTTGCTTCGAACTGCTCATTCGAATTCGAGATCATACCGCCATCGTCTATGTGATTTAGCACTGTAGCAAAATGTTCTCTCCATCTAGTGAGCTGATCCTCATCCGAAATCAGAAGGTTACCGTCTAGACTCTTCACTGGATGTTGTTTGGAGTTTCGACCACCGATGAGCTCCTTAGTGATGCTATACACAGTCCTACTGTCGCACCTACTCGCTGCTTCTTCAGCCCTTGAGGCCAGTGAGTTGATATATTGACGTTTGTCACGTCTCACACTACGCTGCACTTCTTTCTTCTTCGCACGGTATTGGGCTTCAAGCTCGGTTCTCTCTACTGCTGAGGCCGCTGCAATCCGAGCCTTGATTGCTGTACGCTCATCGATCCGTCTCCAGGTGTCTGTAGAAAGCCATGTGCGGTGGTGTTTCTGCTTTTTACCGACATAAGTGCGTGCCCCAGTCGCAAAAGCATTTTTCACAGCACTCCAGTGGTCATCCATGTTCTTTATGCTGCTGATTGCTTCTGCTTCTAAGGCAAGATTGTCCCTGAACTGTTGGCGCACTTGGGGAACCTTAAGCCTGTCGATATTAAACCTGGTGATGTTAAGTAGGTTTGAGCGGTTGCTGTTGACGGATGCAGTACGAAGGCGTAAATGAGCTACCATAAGATGGTGATCTCGTTCTAGTCCGACGTCAGCTCCACGTCTGTTTCGGACGTCCAGGAAACAATTTCTAAAGCGGCGACTGATCGCAATGTGGTCGATCTGGTTGGATGTTCGTTGCCTATCAGTAGAGACCCAACTGATTTTGTGGCAGGTGTTATGCTTAAACAGCGTACCTCCGATGACTAGGCGGTTGGTATTGCAGAAGTCCACAAACCGCTCACCGTTATCATTACGGTCTCCCACGCCGTGAACTCCCATCACGTGCTTAAGCGTGGTGTTGTCGCTACCCACCTTGGCATTGAAATCTCCCATCACCATTACGATGTCCCCATTAGGCGTTTGGTTGTAGGCGGCGCCTAAGTGGCTATAAAAATCATCCTTTTCGTCCTCAGTCGCGTCTAGAGTCGGAGCATAACACTGTATGATCGTAATTTTTCTAACTCTACTCTGGAACCTAGCCGTCAATATCCGGTCATTATGGGGTTTCCAGGATATGAGGCTACTACGTGCTGCTGGAGTTAGCATGAGTCCTACGCCAGAACTCCGTGCACTTCCAGCTGGTTTCCCAGAGTAGAGCATGACAGTGTTTTTGGTTGGGGAGATGAATTCCCCAGCATCGAACCATCTTATCTCGCTCAGCCCTAAGATGTCTATTTTATACCTTGCGAATTCGCGTTCTAATTGGAGGAATCTGGCGTTATAAGGCCCTTCCTTGAGTGAGTCCATGAGGGTCTTAACGTTCCAGAATCCGATCGTTGTCCGTGTCCGATAGCCAAAGGTCGTCATCCGTCCGTATCCGAGGCGTTGGTTTTCGTTTCGGGGCAGTAAAAGTTTTTACGGTTGCGGCTCGCTGGGCCACAGACCAACCGACACTTATCCTGTTTTTTGGCGCAGGAAGCTGGCCATTCGTCCTCTCCCGTTAGCAATTTCCGAAGAAATCCCCAGATGGCACCACGAGGAGGTGGGAGTAGGGCTTACTAACAGAGCTGCTAGGTTTTCGGCTGCAGTGGCTCTTTCTCGTTACTTAGCGGACCAACACCTATCGGGAGATGCTGCCCCTACGAGGCCTTTGTTAGTCGTTTGCCATCCAAGTACGTCTAAGTACGTCCACTGAATAATTGGCGTAATTGTAAGTAGTTTAGGTAGTGCATACATGTGACTTAAAAACCGCTTCCGTCGATACATGGTACTACGGAAACTCTATTTCTCTCGTCTATCTGCCCCAACCTTCCAGCCTCTAAATTGAAAAATGCTCATAATTCTTAAACAGAAGTTACTTGACCCAAAATTCTTAAAAAATAACTCTGCGCATAACGACAAATGATCCCAATTTTGATATACTCAATGAAAATGATTTTTCTGCTCTATCATCGATCCTGAAGGAGATGAGAATATACATTCCAAGATTTTCCAAAAACGTCTTCTAATCAAAATAAAATTTCACCATTCAAAGGCTTGTGTTATCCGTGAAGCCTTCAAGTTGAAGTACAAAGCATTAAATAGCATTGGTCCCAGACAGGGTAGAATGCATTCATAAGAGATGCTTAAAGTCGTACTAGAAAGATGCACTAGCATTTAAACATGGCCCTTAAAGAGGGGAGTAATAACCTCTATTGTTTATCGTAGTCGCAAATAAAAACTTTCCGAAACGACTGTGAAATAGATGCCGTGGAATTTACCAATGACCAGAATGGCGATCGATTACGATCAAAATACAATAGATGATCGCGGTCAAACCACACTTAAGTGATCGCTAGTTTTGGCCTCTGCAATGACGACTCACTATTTGATTGAACAACCCATATTGCGATCCAACGAAAAGTTATCTAAAAAAACAAGTTAGTCTAATGTCAAAACATTTTGCCGATCAGTCTGTAAACGATAATGCCGTTCTCTTACTGGGACAACTCGAAGTCTACAAAAAACCATCTATGTAGCTTCGAACACAATAAGAAGAAAAGGCCAACGATTTTCAAGTCGAAGCTCACAACCTGTTTATCGTATTTAAGGCCGCATATGTTCTGCAGAACAATGGCTGAATTCAGGATCCCTTCAAAACTGATCCATGTGTGTCGCTTAATGCTGAAAAGTAGGCGGGACTCTGTGCAAATTGGAAACAGCTCATCTGAACTACACCGAACTTGCACCGAATCTCGGCAAGGAGAAACGCTGTCATGTGATTTTATCAATTTAATTGTGAAACAGGGAGTGCGTAGAGCGGGTGTTAACACGGAAGGCATTATCTTCCTCAAGTCTGTCCAGTTGCTGGGGTACGCAGATGATGTAGATATCATTCGGAGACTCAGCATATCGTCATAGAGTCGTCTAAGGCTGCCTGGATATAACTTAGTGCCATTTTTCTTTCCCCATCGCGGCCTCGCCATTTTGTTCCGTAGTGATATAGCTTACCAACTTCCACCACAGTATACCCATTGTTCCAATCCGGAATTTAATTACAAATTGCTAAAATTCACCGTCCGTAAGCAAATAATTCACTACTGTTTTATTTACAGAAGCCCTAGTGCGGATAGCAACTCAATTTTTAACGAGTTTGATGCGCTGCCCGATTCCATCACACTGTATCCCTGTATCCTCAAACTGAAATCTTCACTGCGGGCGATTTCAGTATGCATAATTCGGCTTGTCTTCGACATTCTAGCCAGACAATACACGAAGGAAGGTATGTTCAACTTTTCACTGACATAAACAATTTGACTCAGCTTGTAAATGAGCTTACACGCATACCGGATATTGCAAATCATTCTACCAACACTCTGGACTTGTTTCTTACTCCACACCCTGAAAAATATATCATTGATGTTTTAGCGCCTAGGCCGGTCTGACCACAACATCATAAAATTCTCGTACTCTGACCATTCAGTTAAAGAAAAAACTCCCAAAAGTAAATTATGGCGTTACGAGAAAGCCGACTGGGACGACCTCAATAGTTTCTATAGGAGTTTTAACTGGTCGCTATCCTTCCTCGATAGTGACGTGGATTCCGCCGCTGATATGATTACTGACACGATCCTCTTCCTAACAGAATAAAAAGCATAAAACCTAAGCCAAACTCGTGGTTTGACCGGAGCTGCAAAGAGGCTATCAGGATGAAAGAGGTAAGTTTTCGATGTTTTAAAGCCTACAAATCTGAGGAAAACCGAAAGAAGTTTAAACAATCTAGAAATGACTGCAATGCTCACATTCGACGTGTAAAATTCCTTTATGCGCAAAAATTGAAACAAAAAATTCTACAATGTCCTGAAGGTGGTAAACATTTTTGGTCATTCGTCAAAAATATTAAAAATTCTGTCTCGTCTGCCATCCCAACGTTCATTTACAATGACATTCCAGCAATGACATCGTCAGGTCCTCAGACAAAGCCAATCTGCTTGCTGTTCACTATGCAGCAATCTCCACCTTGCCAGATAGTGCTTTTTCTCCGCCTGTACTTGACAGCATCGGACAAGTCCACTTTTGCACTCGTACAGTTGCAGGAGTACTCAAAGGTCTTAACATACACAAATCCGTCGGTCCAGGTGGTATCCCCCATAGTTCTGAAGGCGGGTTCTTCCACGCTGGCAAAACCTCGGTAAGGCTACCGAAAAAAGTGCTGGTTAAGTTGCTCTACATTATAAATGCTTCCTTAAGACTAATATATGTTCCAAGGCAATGGAAAGTCGCCGAAGTTATTATGGTTCCGAAACCGGGAAAATGTGCAAATGAAAAGAAATCATATACACCCATTTCACTTCTGCCAATAATATCTAAGGTCTTCGAGAAACTTATGCTGAAACGATTGCAACCATTGATTGAAGAAAGACACTTGATCCCGGATCATCAGTTCGGCTTTCGGGTCAAACATTCCACAATCGATAAGGTGTATCGGATAACGAACGAAATTATAAGCTAAGGGTAATCTTACCGGAAAAGTTGTACAGAATATTGGAATCTTATCTTGAAAACAGACTTTTCCGTGTTAGACACGGGAGTGAATATTCGGATTTCAAAGAAATCTACGCCGGTGTTCCACAAGGAAGTGTTCTCGGTCCAATCCTGTTCTTGCTCTACGCAACAGATATACCACAAGATGAAGGGACCGTTGTAGCAACGTTCGCAGACGACACGGCTATCCTCGTAACGGATGAGTCAGTCGAATCATCAACGGGAAAAATGGATAAAAACCTGGCGAATAGTCCTCAATGAGACAAAATCAACGCATGTCCATTTTACGTTAAGAAAGATAAACAACTTACCTATATCCATTAACTCGGTGCAAATACCGTACGCAAACGACGCAAAATACCTAGAAATGACCCTAGACGTAAAACTTAAGTGGAAACCACACGTTAGAAAGAAGCGCGAAGAGCTCGAAATCAGATTTAGAGAAATGTATTGGCTACTCGGAGGATACTCGAAGTTAAGCGTATACAACAAACTGCTTCTGTATAAGCAAGTGCTAAAACCGTCTTGGACATATGGTATACAACTTTGGGGTTGTACCAAACCAAGCAATATGGCTCTACTGCAAGCATTTCAAAACAAAATACTAAGAGCAATCGTGAATGCTCCTTGGCATATAAGGAATAGTGATATTCACAGAGATCTAGGAATTGCTACCGTGAGGGACGAAGTAACAAACTTTGCTCGAAAACTTCGTACCCGTCTTCATGTTCACTGCAATAATGAAATAATCCGTACTATGGACGTGACAAACCTTGAGCGCCGACTACAAAGAACAAGACCTTTCGACCTAGCGCCGTAAGGAAAAACCGCATGTAATGACGGTATTAGTAGGTACCTTCACTGGAAAGCTACCTACCTAACGCGATTAACACTACAGAAGCGTAAACTACTTGTTAAGGCAACTTAGTCGTAGTCATCACAAAAATGAAAAAATTAGAGGGACGAATTTCGTACTACTATTAATACGCGCAGCCGGTTCTCATAGTGCCTCTCTGATGGGGTGAGGTTTAGCCCGTAGGCATATACTGACTAGCACTGATGGCATTGTCAGATATATGAATCGGGCATAACCAATGGTACGGACCATTGGTATCTTTTGAAGATTCCTGCACCTCCAGGCGCAACCAAAAAATAAATAAAAATTTGTCCAGCCCGTCCAATTAACGACCCATTGCACTTACGTCCCTTCTTTCTAAGGTCATGGAAAAGCTGATAAATCGTCAGCTTATGAAATATCTTAATTCACGAAAACTTCTCAGTGATCGGCAGTATGGTTTTCGTAGCACCAGGTCCACTGGTGATTTGATGGCATATCTAACCGGGAGTGGAACCAGTTTCTCCATTATATCGGCGAAACAAAGATGGTTACGCTCGATATTTCTAAGAAATTTGACAGAGTTTGGCATCAGCCTCTTTTGTCGAAAATGCGTGCATATGGCATCGATGAGTCTCTTATTCAATGGATTAGAAATTACCTTACATGTCCGTTCAATACAGGTTGTCTTGGATGACCTCAAGTCTGCAATTCACCATATAAATTCTGGTGTTCCCCAGGGCTCCGTTTTGTCTCCGACTCACTTCTTCATTTTTATAAATAGCCTCTTGTCTGCAACTTCTAATCCAATCCGTTCCTTCGATGATGACAGTACCCTCAGTTTTTCATATTCGATCCATAACTCACGTCCGTGCTCTTCGGCTATAGAAGAGGAACGACAACGTATGTTAAACACATTAAATTCCGACCTGGACAGCATAACCAAATGGGGTTCAATCAATAGATTGGAATTTGATGCATCTAAAACACAATGCTGTCTTCTGTCTCTCAAGTGAAACCAAGACCCTCAATCATTATCCTTGAATGGTACTTGCATCACTGAATCCGAAAAGCTTGTCATTCTCGGTATGAGCATCAATAACCGTCTTCGATGGAACGATCACACATTCAAGGTCACCAAAAATGCTGCAAAATGTCTAGGATTCCTTAAGCGGTGCAAAAGATATTTTACCCCGTCTGATCTGACCTCCATCTCTAAGGCATTCATCCGCCCAAATCTGGAATATAACGCCCACATCTGGTCTGGTGCACCCAAGACCGTTCTGCACATTCTAGATAGGGTAGAAAATCGCGCGTTAAAACTGATAGGTGAGTACTAATCGGCGCTTTGAACTAGTTAGACGTTCTTTCTGTGCGGTACTTAGTAGAATAACACCATTCCTAAAAGAGTTCGTATAACCAGTGTTGAAGACAATCTGTCTTCAAACATTAAAAATCGAAAGATGAACTCTAGAGAAAAAACTCTAGGGCAAATTATTTGCGCCTTTGCAATGCCACCCGGACGACTCAGACGAGGACATTGAATGTGACGAGTTAATAACACCACCGGTATCCAATAAAAAGTCGAAGATTCCATCCATTTGTGTGTTACATAAGAGAAATGAAAATGTGCACAATTTATTAAGTGAAGTCAATATGCAAAATTATAGCATTAAAAAAATGTCAATAGGCATTAAAATAAACTGTGAAAACATTGACTCCTACAATCAAACGTTTGCACTTTTAAGATTCAAAAACTGGCAATTCTTTACCCATAACTTTCCATCAGCAAGGGCATTCAAAGTCATTCTTTATGGCCTAGATGAACTACCCATTGATGCACTTAAAGCCGAATTGGTTCTGCTTGGTTTAAAATGTAAGAACATAAAAATGATTAAAAAAAAACACGATAAGTTCATTAACGTGTTTTATTTAGTGTTCCTAGAGAGTGGTTCAATAAGACTTAACGATCTAAAGAAAAGCATTATATCAGTCTTCAAAACTCATGTAAAATGGGATTTCGCTCGAAGACAAAAAAATAGAGTTACACATTGCTACAACTGCCAAATGTATGGCCATGGAGAAAAAAATGATCACATCAAGACACACTGCGGTATTTGCTCAGAGAACCACGAAACAGATGCATGCAATTCGAACAACATCAAATGTGCAAACTGCAATGGAACGCACAAATCATCTGACCCATCGTGTGAAAACCGTCAACATTTCTTTGCAATGAGAGAAAGGCTCTCTGCGAGAAATAAAACACGCCTTCAACCTACGAAAAGAGTACCCGTAAATCAAGCGTACGTACCAAACAGTGTGGATTTTCCTGCACTCCAATCTCAGCGTAAGGGACCTTTGATAAGCGATTCAATAAACTCCAACAACATCAATAATGCATGGACAATTAACAACAACAGCATTGGTGCGAAGAGCAACGGCGACCTTTTTTCGATGGAAGAGATTAACGCACTTACTGCAGAGATGATAACATTACTGGGTAATTGTAGCACTAAGGCTACACCACATCTACAGGCACATCACCATCTTATGGTAGCTCATTTACGCCTTCGTACTGCATCCGTCAACAGCAACCGCTCAAACCTACTTAACATCACCAGGTTTAATATCGACAGGCTCAAGGTTCCCCAAGTGCGCCAACAGTTCAGGGACCATCTTGCCTTAGAAGCAGAAGCAATCAGCAGCATAGAGAACATGGATGACCACTGGAGTGCTGTGAAAAATGCTTTTGCGACTGGGGCACGCACGTATGTCGGTAAAAAGCAGAAACACCACCGCACATGGCTTTCTACAGACACCTGGAGACGGATCGATGAGCGTACAGCAATCAAGGCTCGGATTACAGCGGCCTCAGCAGTAGAGAGAACCGAGCTTGAAGCCCAATACCGTGCGAAGAAGAAAGAAGTGCAGCGTAGTGTGAGACGTGACAAACGTCAATATATCAACTCACTGGCCTCAAGGGCTGAAGAAGCAGCGAGTAGGTGCGACAGTAGGACTGTGTATAGCATCACTAAGGAGCTCATCGGTGGTCGAATCTCCAAACAACATCCAGTGAAGAGTCTAGACGGTAACCTTCTGATTTCGGATGAGGATCAGCTCACTAGATGGAGAGAACATTTTGCTACAGTGCTAAATCACATAGACGATGGCGGTATGATCTCGAATTCGAATGAGCAGTTCGAAGCAACAAGTTCCCGAATTCGCACCGCACCTCCCAGTAAAACCGAGATAATAACAGCAATCAAGTCCCTCAAGAAGAACAAGGCGGTGGGTATTGATGGCATCCCTGCCGAGCTATTTCAAGCGGCGCCAAATACATCGGCAGATTTGCTGCATCCCCTAATACGGAGAGCTTGGGATAGTGAACAATTTCCACAGGAGTGGAAAAGGGGGATGATCATTAAACTTCCAAAGAAGGGAAACTTGACGGATTGCGGTAACTGGAGAGGTATATGTGTTCTTCCAGCTGTAGCCAAAATAATAGCTAGAATAATTCTAGAACGAATTAAAGATCATTTAGATTCAACTCTCGATGTCGAACAGGCAGGCTTTCGCGCTGGATCCTCCTGCATCGACCACATAAACACCTTACGGATCATAATCGAACAATGCGTTGAGTATAGGTCTCCGCTACATTTACTGTTTATCGACTTCGAGAAGGCTTTCGACAGCTTGAATCGAGATGCTATCTGGTTGGCCTTGCGCAGGAGAGGCATCCCAGAAAAACTTATAGCTATTATCAAAGCTACATACGAGGGCGGTAAGTGTCACGTCGTGCACAATCGTAAGGTGTCGGAGGATTTTGATGTCGAAAGTGGAGTACGTCAAGTTTGTATACTGTCCCCACTATTGTTCTTGGTGCTTATCAGTGATGTACTTCGTGCAGCATTGACGGAAGCTAATTATGGAATTCGTTGGACTATGACATCTTACCTTAAACACCTAGATTACGCTGACGATGTTTGTCTACTTTCACATCGGATAATGGATCTTCATCTGATGGCCCAAAATCTAGAAGCTGAGGCAAACAAAGTGGGGCTAAAAATAAACACAGCCAAAACAAAAGCCCTGAGCACTTCTTCTAACAACCGCGCTCAACTTTATATTGCCGGACAGGAAGTCGAGAAAGTTGATAACTTTCTTTATTTAGGAAGTGTGGTCTCGGCTAATCGCGGTGGCACCGAACTGGATGTGTGCAGCAGAATCGGGAAGCCTAAAGCTGCGTTCGGAATGCTATCTAAAATCTGGCGAAGTCATGTTATCAGCTTAAGAACCAAGCTGCGACTGTTCCGCTCTAACGTAGAATCAGTGCTGCTTTATGGATGCAGTACTTGGAAGGTGGACATCATTAACACACGCAAGCTGCAAGTCTTTGTAAACAAATGCTTAAGAATCATCTTGAGCCGAACCGCATCTCTAACGAACAACTTTATCTGAGAACGGGCCAAGAATCTATAAGCATTACTATACGAAGAAGAAAGTGGCAATGGATTGGACACACCCTACGGCGCGAAGACAACTCCATTGCGAAATACGCCATGCAGTGGAATCCGCTCACCCAGGCAGGCAGAATAGCGGGACGCCCTAGGCAAACGTGGCGCAGAACAGTTGAGGAGGAATCGAGCTCTTTAGGATTGAGTTGGAGGCAGCTCAAACGCCTTGCAGAACTTCGAACGCGATGGCGCGCAGGCGTGGTTGACGCCCTATGCCCCCCGAGGTGTTAAAGGATCTAAGTAAGTAAGTAAGGCTGAGCAATTTAATACTATTACACAATTAGCTATTAAGTATTTATATAAGTCCAAATAATGAATGTGGGTTTAAATGTAATATGTTGGAATGCTAAAAGCATTCGAGATAAAGCAGTTGAATTTTTTGCTTTCCTAATATTGGCATAGGTCTTGTAACAGAAACTTGGTTAAATTTAAATATAAACTTATCTAATCGAGATTACAAATGCTATCGTTTAGATCGAGGTGAGAGAAGAGGGGGCGGTGTTGCCATTGTAGTGAAAAGATCGAGATCAAACATAAAGTACTTCTTATTTTTAGTACAAAGTTAATAGAAACTATTGGTATCGAAATACCATTTGTAAACGGTCGTACCATAAAAATACTTTCAGCGTATTTTCCAGGTGCATCTGCATCCTTGCGAAATGGCTACGATTTTAGTAATGACCTGAGGAAATTGATCGGGCTGAATGATATTTATTTAATTGGTTGTGACCTTAATTCCATACATAGGAATTGGGGATGTTTAAGAGCTAATACCTGGGGTAACATACTAGTAGATCTAAATGCTAGACATCCTTTTGACATCTTATATCCTCCTCACCCTACATATATATTCAAACAGTAGACACAATCCCTCAACTTTAGATCTTTATCTAACCAACATGTCAGAATTATTTAGCTAACCTATGGTAATCCACGATCTAAGTTCAGACCATTTGCCTGTGCAGTGTAATGTCTTGTTATCATAATATTTGATTTTAAAAGTACTAACTGGGCAAGATATAAAGCTCTCATTCGTGAAAAATTACGACATATTCCTGAAGTTGATCCTGAAGAAGTCGATCAACTTCAAATAGATCTCAATGTCGATTCCTTTACTTCTTCCATTTTAGATAGTATAGATCAAACAGTGCCAAAGAAATCGGTTTTATATGAAAATGGAAATTATCTTCCTCCGCATAGAGTTCACCTTATTAAAGTTAGAAATGCGTACAGATCCAGGCGGATAAGGTCTAGAAATCCATCATACCAGTCGGAAGTTAAAACATTAAATGGGATATTAAAAGATTTAATAGCAACTTTTAGGAATAAGACATGGAATCAGATGCTACAGAGCTTAAAAAAGCTAGCAAGCCTTTCTGGAATATCATTAAGGTAATCAAGGTAGGTAAGGTGGGTAATTCAATTATACTCTCTCTACCTGAAAAAGCAAATGCATTAGCTTATGAATTTAATCGTAACCACTCCATTACCACCTCTTTAAGTGGGAGTAACATGGAACTTGTTGTTGAACAATCTGTGAACATGCTTAATACACAGTCCACTGATGGAAGCGACAACTTTATCTCCTATAACGATCTAGTGAATGTTACCATATAACTACTCTTAGAACACGAAAGTCCGCAGGATTTGATGGGATTAAAAACTTGTTCATTAAGAATCTCCCCAAAATAGGCATAAAACGTTTGCAGCAAATTTTCAATTGCTGCATTAAACTTGGATACTTTCCCAACAATTGGAAAACTGCTAAAATAATCCCAATTCTAAAGCCAGGTAAAAATGCAAATATGCCTTGCAACCATAGGCCAATAAGTTTACTAAGCTCCCTTAGCAAATGCTTCGAACAACTAATTAAAAACAAATTGGAAGCTCATATAGGCGCACACAATATCTTGCCGCCCGAACAATTTGGTTTTCGAGCCCATCATAGCACAGTTTATCAAGTCCATCGTATCACCAATCACATTAAGAATAATTTTGCTTTAGGAAATAGTACCGGTATGGTATTACTCGACGTAGAAAACGCATTCGATACTGTTTGACATAATGGTCTGCTTCACAAGTTAATGACGTTAAATTTTCCCATTTATTTAATTAAAATAATCCAGTCCTTTTTATCGTGTCGTAAGTTCAAGGTGTCTGTTAACAACTGGACATCACATGATCACCTTATTGGTGCAGGGGTACCTCAAGGATCAGTCCTTGCTCCAATTCTATTTAGACTTTACACATCAGGCTTTCCACGCCTAAGAAACTGCGAATTAGCCATGTTTGCAGATGACACGTGTATTTATACGTCGGATACAATTGGTTTCATTATTGAAACGAATTTACAACCCGCCTTAAATACGATAGAAATGTACTTTATTACTTGGAAGATAAAAATAAATGCTTCTAAGACCCAGGCTATCTTTTTCACAAGGAAAAGAAAAGCCTGTTTCTTACCAAGCAGCAGACTTGTAATAAACGGTACACAAACCGAGTGGAAATCTAGCGCTAAATATCTTGGTGTACATCTAGATAAAACGTTAACCTTTGGTTTACATATTCAAGAAATCATCAATAAGGTGAACAAAACGGCATTGATCTTGTACCCATTCGTTAACAGAAAGTCTAAACTTAGTAACGATAATAAGTTTATTATTTTTAAAACAATTTTTCAAGCAATTATATTTTATGGCTCATCTGTATGGGGCAACTGTGCATATAGGCACATTCGAAGGCTTCAAATAAGCCAGAATAAACTCCTTAAACTTTTCTTAAAACTACCACGGCTATTTCCCACAGACGAGCTGCACACGTTAGCGAAAATTGAACAGGTGTTACCTATAGTTAAGAACGCTAAGAAACATCGGCGGAAGCGACGACAAAAACCCTCGAACCTCTGGTATGAAAGCTTAGTAATCGCGGATGCTAGAAAACTTGCTCTGTTCAACTGGAAAAAACGTGCCCGAGATCACCGAGGATGCAATGATGTGGAGTATCAGGCAGAGACTCTACGTGAGTCTTGAGCCCGTTAAGTAGTATGTGCCTGCGATACGTACTAAACCATAAGCTAACATGAACAGAAAATACCTTCATCATCTTAAAAGAAAACCAATCAACTAGCAGGTACATACATAGACTTTCTCTTTTAAAGTGAGCTATCTCACATCAGGGAATACAATGGATTTACTATTTACTATATTTTTCCTGACGATTTAGCCTTTGTCAGTTTAGCTGATGGCAGGTCGTTTCATTTGATGAAATTCTTGTCGCACCCTCTGCTAGGCGGCTTTACTGCCGACATTCTGCGCAGGAACTAACCATATCGGGTGCTGAGTTGGATCGTATGTATGTAACTATCGAACTGACCAAATTGGATCGTGTGTAGGTGATTATAGACTTACTTCGACTTATACTCCATACAATTCACCAATTCAATGCTTATGATGAGACTAATTGTGAATTTCTGTCGACTTGCAAAGCGATTCTTTAAATTTTTCACTTCCGCGTATGCCTGAGCGCTATGGAATTCAGATCAAAACTTTTCGACAACACAGTCGAAGTAGATCTCAGACCTGCCACAACTGAAGTAAGAACATTCCTCGTATACATTTGATCTTCCTTACGGAACCCAGTACCTGTCGACCTCAGTCGCATTCAAAGGTCTTGTGCGGTATTGGTTGGCATTAAAGTAAGCCTTCTCCTTCTACCAGATAAAAGAGAAACCTTAAGACTAACTTTTATAACATGTTTCATTAAATTACTCAAAATTAAAAACAAAAATATTTTACTTTTATTCATTTTCAAAAGCATATCTGTTTTCCATCTCTAATTATCACAGAAACATTTAATGGTGCACAGCGTAAGTAACTGGCGATACAACAGTCTTCAAAAGTGGAGCAGCTTGCACAATAGGAGCGGCATGAACAACTGGTGCAGCAGCATAAGCTTTCACTACTGGAGTAGCATACTGAACGTGGCTGACAACTGGAGCTACATAAGTTTGAACAACTGGAACAACTTGCACAGTCTTTACAATTGGAGCAACAATATGAGCAACTTCAGCTCTATTGTGAATCCTGGTGAAGCTCTGAGAAGATACTGCAGATGGAACACTGTGTACAACTGTACCGACCTTGGCAACAACAGGCTGAACTACGGAGTGTGTTTCAATTATGCCTGCACTTACGGCAGCGAAAGCAATAACAGCAAGGAGTGCAACCTTAAAAGATAAAATACAATCAGGACATGCTTCCCTTTGAAAGGACTAAGTGACAAACTTACAGATTTAAACATTTTGATTTGTTTGTTGGTTGTGTGGTTTGCAGGAGCCGCAATTTGCGTTTGATACTGATTTGCAATGATTTTGCTATTTTTATACAATTCACTGGTTATGCCTCGAAGCTCCATAGAAACAGGTATCCATCTGTTGAAAGAGATTTCGCATTGCCGCGAATTACATGGTCGGTTATTCACATTGAAGGTCAACGCGAATTTGGCCATTGTTCACTGGCGCCTCGTCATCGCAGGGCATTTACTATTATTGCTCGCATTAAGTGTGTCAAAATATTTGTTTTTATGAGGTGCCTTTCGGTAGGTAGTTCAGCTTAGTTCATAATTAAACGAACTTCCATCATGTTACGAGAAGAAATATTTATATAATCGGATACAATAGCAGATTATGGTATTTATTTTGTATCCATTACAGTGACGTTGATGAAGGTGTGCTGTGCTGTGCTGCAAGCTAATGGGTTCAAGTTCAGCATTATTAACAAATCAGCCTTGAAAACTGTGTAACTAGAGAGAACCTGTAACTTGTAAGTTTAAAAATTACATTGTAAGTTCAATGTGATGTATAACCAATTTTTGTACGCAAATTGTTACAAAAACCTTGGGTTCTATTCTTGTCAAATTAATTTTACAATGTGCCATGTATGTATATTTCCGCAGTTACAAAGGTAAGGTTATGTTATGTTAAGTAGGGTTATCATAAAAACACTAGGCACCAAACTGGGGCCATCGTGATTCCTAGCGAACCTTCACGGCAAAAATACCTAAACGAATTCTCCCTACAGAATTTGAAAATGTTATAGTTGTGATTCAAGGACCTTATCTCTTCTAAGTTATTCAAGAAGTATCTTCGAGGTAATTTAACCTTGTCCTAGCAATGCTTTAGCATTCACAGAGTTATGTCCTCTGAGACATGTAAGTGATTGCAGTACCTACAAACAACCGTATTCGATAAGCCTAGTCTCATAGCACGCTTTCTTAGAAGCCAATAGGCAGAGAGTATTCCTATCGCTGTTCTCAGCTGTAATCTTTCTAGTTTCATGATCTCCCCAATTTCCTCCGGTCTAATACAGGCCACAAGGTATTAGATACCCTATGGTCATCTAAGTTGGACCATCTTAGATTAGTCATGTAGGTGATTCCATGAAGTATGATTCCCTTATCCACGGACCTTGGTGGTTAGGTTAGGTTAGGTTAGGTTTAAGGGTTTAACCGCAACGAATGGATGCAGCCCGCACTCGGATCTCAAAAGGATCCATTGTGCTCCCCTGACGTGGAAGTACCTGACTGAAACAGTGAAAAGACAGAAAAAGAAGAAAAAGAAGGAAAAAGAAAAAATTGTTAGAGTTCTGAAGAGTAAATGCGGCTTCCTCGAAACCATGCTGAAGATACTGTGAATTTCAGAATGGCGGTTGGTGGTCATTCAGACAGGTCGCCTAGATAATTGAAGAAATATTCTCCGAGGGCCATCTTTCTGGTATTGAAGAGACTAGGGCATTTGCACAGGGAGTGGTCTGCGTCATCATCTACGCCTGCGTTGCCGCAGCCTCCACAAAGTTCGTCTGTACTTAGGCACATTCTTTTCCAGTGCCCCGCCAAAAGGTTGTTGTCCGTAATGATTTCATTGAAGGACGCCAAGTTTTATCTGTTTTGAGTGATAACCTTGGTGTCTTAATGCTACCAAGTATGTCACGAGAGCTCTGCTCCTGTTTTGCTTTCTAAGAGTATATCGCAGTGTACATAACGCCTTAAGCATTGTGCGGCAATTCCTGACTATTTCAGATTTAGTGACACAAGACTCAAGCGCCTTTAACGCAGCCTGACTGTCAATGTAGATGGCGATATTCTTATCGGATATTGATCCCATTTCAACTAATTCCGCAGCTTTAAGTGCAGCTAGAACCTCTGCTTAGAACACACTCCATGTTTCCGAAATTCTCAGAGCCACCTGTAGGTTAGTATCTTTCGAGTTTATACCTGACCCCGAGCCTTTTCTGGTCTTAAAACCATCTTTATATATTGCAATCTCATTGTGGACAGAGACTGCCTCCCTTTTCCAATCCTCTGAAACATGATACATTGCTTCGTATGGTGTGACGAAATCTAAAGTACCGAGAATATCGTCCGATTTGTCAAGGATATCGGGAAATGATTCCCTAAGAATGGAATTACCAGTTTTGAAGAAACCAACGTTAGTGAGCCAATTCACATCACATACAATGGGGAAGTAGTGATATCAACGAAAGGGGTGAGTCTTTACTTGAATTTATTATTAGTAGAAATTTGTGTGTAGAAAATATTGGGTCAGAACCCACTTTTGTGATAAAAAACAGACAGGAAATCCTAGATGTAACCCTGACCCTTAATTCCAGGTCCCTGGTATTCAGTGACTGGAAGATGTCCGATACCGTTACCGTCTCGGATCATAGAATGATCTGCTTCTCTGTTAACGAAAACACAAAATCTCTAAAACCATATCCCAATCCCAAGAGAACAAATTGGGACATTTTTAGAACCCTCCTACTTAACTCGGAGCATCCCCCACCTTTGCCCCTGATAAACAAGAATATGATTGACCATGAGGTCAAGACCCTAACTTCAACCCTCAAAGTAGCCTTTGAAAGTTCCTGCCCTCTAAATAAAGGTAAACGGAAGCTCAACCCCGCATGGTGGTCAAGTGAGCTCTCAACTTTACGCACTAATGCCAGGAAACTTTACAATCTGGCAAAGCGCATAAGTAATCCCGGAGACTTGGATCGCTACAAGGAAAGCAAGGGTGCCTTCAAGAAAAAGACGATCTACGCTAAGAGAGTAAATTTTGCAGCGAAATCGAATCCACTAAAGACGCAGCGAGGCTCCGGAAAGTCCTGTCAAAGGATCACTCGGTCGCAGGATTCATCAAGAAACCAGATGGTACCTGGACAGAATTATGTGCAGAGATCCTGGAACTCCTCTTTGGAACTCACTTCCCAGGGTGTAGTATCATAAATCCTGATACGGAGACAACAACGTCACATGATTCAAGTATTAGCGCCAATTACTCTCTATTCGCCGAAATTGTGGATGAATTCAATCTGAAATGGGCAATTGACTCCTTTTCTCCTTACAAGACGCCCGGCCCGGATGGTGTCTTCCCCATGATGCTACAAAGCAGTAAGGAATGCGTCATTTCGCGGCTAGCGACCATTTTTCGAGGGTGCCTAAACTGTAACTACGTACCTGAAGCCTGAAGGAAAGTTAAAGTCATCTTCATACCTAAAGGTGGTACACCGACCCACTCGAACCCAAAACACTTCAGGCCGATCAGCCTGTCCTCATTCGTATTGAAGACTTTTTGAAGACTAATTGATCTACACATTCGCTCCAAATTAAGCCCGAGGGACATTTCACCAGCACAACATGCATATACAAAGGGCCGATCAGTCGAAACAGCCCTGCACGAAGTGGTAGCAACAATTGAGCAATTACCCTACCACAAAGAATTTACTTTAGCGGCCTTTTTAGACGTGGAGGGAGCCTTTAACAATGTGAAAACCGAATCAATAAGATTATCGCTGGACCGACTCAGAGTAGATTCCACACTCTCCGACTGGATTGAATGTATGCTCAAGACAAAACACATCAACTCGGAGCTGGGTGACAGCCAACTAAATGCACTGGCCTCTAGAGGAACCCCGCAAGGAGAAGACCTATCTCCTCTACTATGGACTCTAGTCGCAAATGAGATCCTTTTAAAATTAGGACGCAGCGGAGTAAAAATTGTTGCTTATGCAGACCACATCGTCCTACTTATATCCGGCAAATTTCTCGACACTATTACCGAACTCCTGCAATCGGCTCTGAATACCCTCCATAACTGGGCGAGAAGTTGTGGACTGAACATTAATCCAGCGAAACAGAAGTGGTCCCCTTCACCAACAAAACAGCAACCCCAGCTTTCGGACCTCTACGACTCGGTGACAGTCCACTCCAAGTCTCGGACAAAGCACGGTATATTGGGTGCATACTTGACCGCAAACTTAGCTGGAGAGATAACACAAATGAAAGAATAAAGAAAGCGTGGCAATGGTGTAGTGGTAACGTCGTCAATTGTCACGCTAATGGTTCATGGTTTAAATCCTGATGTCAGCAAGCATTTATTTATTTCTCATGAAATATATAAAGTCAGTCCGATCATTTGTAAAAGCTTCTGTGAACACTACTGCGAAGGCATAACACTGACACTGGCAGTAACTTGGTCATGTGGCTGGAAAAATTGTTCGCTCTGTTGATGATGATTTGCCCTTGACATCGATTATCGGGAAAAAAGTACTGTGAATCAGTAGCAATGACAATAATAACAAGAAATCTCCCCAGTTATCTGGACACCACCCCCGGAGTTTTTCTGAAGCACAAACAGCTGAGCTTCATGAACCACTACACCAAAATCTTTCTCTCTCTCTCTCTCTATCCATCCTTTCCAACGCCCGCACTGTGTGTAAACATGTTAAAGGTATTCATAACCCTTTGAGTGCGCGCAAATTATAAAAAAAAAAGCGTGCATTGCGTTCTATGCTTGCAGCAGAATTTTTGGTAAAAAAAATGGGAAGCCAAACCTGCCATCATCCACTGGATGTACACAGCCAAAGTTAGACCCATTCTTACATATGGGTGCATTGTCTGGTAGCCAATTGCAGAGAAAACACGCATCTCAAAGAGTTAACAAAAATGCAGAGACTTGCTTGCATAGCAACCACAAGCGCCATTAGAACTACTCCGACCGCAGCACTTGAAACAATTCTCACACTGATTCCACTAGACTTATTTGTCAAAAAATCAGCCGCGATGAGTGCCCTGCGCCTAAAAGAATCCAACCTATGGAGAATGAGCCATATGGGCCACCGTAGCATCTCAAGATGGGCTCACCTAGACACCATCACAGACTATTTGCCGCCATCCCCCGACTTCAGCCTAAACGTCAAAACGGTTATACCATCAAGGGAATACTGGGAAGACGGTGGGGCCATTAACCAGCATAGTATTTCAGTCTTCACTGATGGGTCCAAAACAAACGAAGGAGTGGGTTCGGGTATCTACTCAGCGGAACCTGATATTGCATTATCACTAAGGCTTACAAACAACAGTAGTGTGTTCCAGGCAGAAGTCCTAGCGATAGCAGAACCGGCAGGAGAATTATCCATGAAACTTGTTACTAGAAATGAGATTGATATCTACATAGATAGTCAAGCTGCTATAAAGGCCATCTCATCTGCGGTTATAAAATTAAAGTTAATAAAACGATGCCGCGAGGAGCTTAAAATGCTTACCCAAAGCCACCATGTACCACTCTGGCGGGTCCCAGGGCACAAAAGAATCCCACGGAACGATATGGGGGATGAATTGGCAAGAAAGGGATCAGAACAAGACCTGCCAATGGGCCAAAGCTTAGTCGTACCTCCCCTAATACTTGTTAAATCTAATATAGCACTTGACTTCAAACGACAAGCAGAAAAAAGATGGAGAGCGCTCCCTTCATGCCGAGAAGCATCTGGAAAAAACATGACAAGATGAAAACCAAGCTCATCCTTACCCAAAATAGACAAAACTTGGCGCTTCTCGTAAGTATCATTACCGGCCACAACTTATTGGCGGCCCACCGGAAGAGAATGCGACTAAGTACAGATGAACTCTGCAGAGGATGCGGCAACACAGACGTAGAGGAAGACACGGAACACTTCCTCTGCAAATGCCCTAGTCTCTGGAGTACCAGGAAGACGGCCATTGGAGAGTATTTCTTCAACCATCTGGGCGACTTGTCTGAAAAGCCACCAACCACCATCATGAAATTTATAACTTCTTCAGGATGGTTCAGAGGAGTCCGTTCCACTAGCATAGAACTATAGCTACTTTGTTTATTTTTTTTTCCTCTTTGCAGTTCTTCAGCCAGGAAACTCAACGTTAGGGGAGCACAATGGATCTATGTGAGATCCGAGTGCAGGGTGCGCTCATTCGTTGCAGCTAATCCCTTTAACCTAATCTAACCCAGTGAGCCGAAGCGCATTGTTGCCGCTTGGAATTTGATATGCAGGTCTAGTGGTAAAAGATAGAGAAAGATCTCGAGTGCAACCGTAAGCGTTGTGCGTAGAGCACCCGTGATGGCAATACAGGCTGTTCTTTGTACCATGGCCAACATACCTATCCCGCATGTTTTTCGTGTTCGTTGCCTTCCACCACACAAGAACCCTATACATAAGAATGGGTCTGACTATCATGATATATGGTATAGCCAGTGCATCATTGCGGGCTTCAGGCCCCATGTTTTCCCCGCAGTCCTCTTACAGATGTAGAGAGCAATGTGAGACTTGGGGACTCTTTCCGGTATATTAAGTTTCCAGTTTTGTTTTCTGTCTAGCGTTATACCTTGATGACTAACGCGATCCAAAAGGGAAAGTTCCACCCCTGCTAGCTTAGGCAGTTTAAAGGGTGGCATCTTGTATTTTCTCCTGAAGAGTTCCGATTCTATTTTACCCGGGTTGGCGTGCAGTTCACACTCTCTAGCCCATTTTCTGACGCAATTAAGAGCTGATTCCATCATTTCACCTATTGTGTCTAAGAATTTGTCCTGGATCCGTAGTTGCAAGGCCCAATACACAAATCGTGAATGTAAATATACATAACTACAACGATTCAATATAAACGTTAAGATTGTGTTAAGATTGAAACGTCGTAAGATTGACCTCAGAACACTGAAATAAATTAGACACCTAGCTTCTACGGTTTGTTATTGGCAAGCTATCGTCCGGTAATTTGTCATTATTAGCGGGCATAAATATTTATTTATTTATTTATTATTAAGCTCAATACAAGCATTCGATAACTTTAGGCTAAGCTTAAAACGAACAAAAGAGAGTTTCAACTAATGGGTTGAAGAAAATTGTAGAAACTATCTAGGTATTCATACAATTAGCATTTGCTATCTTAAGGCTAAAGTACTAATTGAGAAGTGTACACACTTATATCTAGGTAAAATTAGGTACGAAGAACTTAAACTACCGGAGGTAAACGTTAAAGAGGGATAGGAGATAGTTAACTTACAGCTAAAATGGTAATTAATTTACGGAGGCAATGTGGCAGAGTAAATTTACTCCAATGGAAATCAAGGATATCAGGGAACTTATTTGCTACACGTAGCCTTCTGGTCGAAGGTTCGCGTTGGCTTAGTCGGCTCAGTGGTACTCTTGTCGGAATAGGGGAACTGTTCTCAAACGGCAAGGACTAGTATTAAAAGAGATATGTTGTATCAAATGAGGGCAATCAATTGTTCCTGCCAATAACTGATGAAAAAAAAAGTCACAACGTATTTTTAGTTCTTTTGTATGTGCGACCTGGCCAGACAACACAACATTAATGTTGTGGATTAAAACAATGCTAATAAATAGAAGTTTGGTAGTGGATACGGATTGTGGCCGATATGTTATAACAGGAGTAAACAGGGGCTGTCCGCAAGGTGGCATTCTGTCTTCACTGCTATGGTGCATGGTGGGCGACTCTCTGTTAGACACTCTAACTAGCTCTAGTGTCTACGCTTAGGCATATGCGGATGATGTTGCTGTACTTTCTGTCGGACCATGCCTGGCATTTGTCTGTGCTGATGCGCAAGCGGCGCTAGACATAATCGATGCATGGTGCACCAGGTGTAGGCTTTCGATAAATCCTCTTAAAACTGGAGTTATTCTCTTCACCAGAAGGAGGTTCTGACCAGTGTTAGCCAGTGCTGAAAGGCGTCAATATCGTCATTTCCAATGAAGCCAAGTATCTAGGAGGGATTCTGAATAAGAAACTTCATTGGTCCAAACACTTCGAGTCAAAAACATCCAAGGCGCTCTCAGTTTTCTGGCAGTGTAAAGGTTCTTTTGGCAAGACATGGGGCTTATAACTGGATAAGGTTCTCTGGATCTATACGGCTATGATCAGATCATTCCTCACATATGCGTCGGTTGTTTGGTGGAAGGGGCTCCCGCGCAAATATTTTTTTTTTTTTTATTTACTGAAATTGAGCCCGTACTCAGTAACAGTGTGGGATTTGTACCCACTAACTCCTTCCCCATTCTTGTTGTTTTCCCTGTGGTAACGCCGTCTTGGCTTTTCATCGTAGGGCGAGGAGGAGCCAGTCTTATTGCAATCTAGTCACTTGGACTAATAAGCAATGTTTTTTTTCTGACGCGTAAATATGTGGCTGACATTTGCGCCAAACTCCAAGGAACGGCTTGTGTCGGCTACATGGGAGCTTTTCCGAGTGCGCATGGCTCTGCTCTAGATGCTTTTCTGAACCTATCTCCTCTTGATACTTATATCATGGGCTGCACTATCAAAGCCATCTATCGTATTAGGAAGCGTGGTTTTTGGTATTCTCCACACTGGATCTTTGATGAACTTGCGCGACACTTATCATACGACTCCGGTCTCATGAATATGCCGTCTGATGCAATGACACTAGAACTTCAGCTGATGGGCAAATTCAGAGTCGACTTTCCTTATGTTCAGGACCAGCCGTCAGTCAGAGTCTGAGCAAGGAATGGAATGCAATCGTATTTTCACGAACTGCCCCAAAACCAGTCAAGGGACTGGCGCTGGTGTATTCGTGGACGACAATAACTTTAGACTTCTTTTCTCGTTAGGCAAATATGCGTATGTGTACCAAGTGGAAGCTTATGCAATCCTAATGGCCATGAACTATGTTGTGAAGAACAGGTAGAAGGGCCGTAGTATTTGTGTCTGAAGTGACAGTCAGGCTGTACTTAAGGCATTCCTTAACCCTTCAACCACTTCCAAAATAGTTCGTGAAATTGAAATCTCTTTGAACTCGGTCGCAAGGCTGAATTTTCTGTCTCTAATCTGGGTCACAGGTCACACTTGGATCCTGGGGAACGAGGTCTCCGACCAGATTGCTAGACAAAATTCAAAGGAGACTTTCTTAGGTCCCAACCCGCATTAGGTTTCCCTGCGTCCTTGGTAAGGGTTTCGACTGATGATTGGGTCTCTCACGAACACAATTGTGCGTGGCATGGCTCTCCAGGATGTAGGTTGACTAAACGTATGCTCCTGGACGTCTGTAAGAAATCAGCTGCATTCTTGCTGTCTCTCAGTAGAAAAAACTGCAGACAACTTATTTGCGTCTTGACAGGCCACTTCGCTTTCGCGAAGCACTTTAATGTGCTGAGAATCAATGAAACTACAACCTGCGACGCTTGTGGAGAGAGCGATGGCACTGCAGAACATTATATTCACGAGTGTCCGGCCTTTGCTCGTGTCAGGTGGCAGATCCTCGATGCTGAAGTGGTGAGTGCTTATACTGTAAGCTCCTCATCACTGAAGTGCTTGCTTGGCTTTCTTAGAAATATAAGGAAATTCCAATAAAATGTGTAAACCAAGGTTTGGTCTCTGGTAGTAGAATGGACCAGTTGCATCTGAGAGACCCAGTCGAGCGTTTCCTATCCAGAACCAACAAAAAACAAATAAAAAATCGGTACTTCTTGAAGATTTAACAGTTTTGATCGGTTCTCGTAGGTTAAACGGGCCATCTCTGTCCAGACCCTGTTAGGCAAAACAGCTGAATCTAGCTGAACAGTTTCGATTCTCAGAATGAGGAATTGATGGTAGGATGACCAGACTTGGCAGGCGTATTCAAGAAATGCTCTGACGAAGGTCATATGTACGAGTATATAGGGAATTGGTGAGATAGGGGTTAGAAAATTCCTTTGACCAATGTTTGACAAAACCAATTGCTGAGTTAGCCCTGTTAATTATGTTATCAATATGAGAACAAAAGTTTAGTTGAGTTTCACAGATGATGCCCAAATCACGAATTTAGATTACTGTGGGGACAAGCTCACTGTTAATAAAATATAATATGTTCTCTTTGAGGCAAGGGGGGCTCCCGAAGTGAGTTTATTGGAATCTGAATTGGAAGATCTGAAAATGATTTTGTATTGGCGATCTTTCAAGTTAGATTTGATCCATGAGATGAACGTCGATTGAAAACTAAGCGTTTTGAGTTTGAAAACAATGATTGAGTGCGAAATTTTTCGAAAATTCTGCTAAAGTCGGTTGCAACTACATCAATTTCTTTGCCGTCTTCCAATGCACACAGAGTTCTAGGTGCAAACTCAGTTAGGTAAGTGGTTGTTGATTTGTTTTTTAGAAATCCGTATTCGCTTGGATAAAGAATAAACTTGCAAGGAAAGAAAAGACTCACAAAACACAAATAAATAAAGGCCTCTAGGAGAGGTGTAACCCGCAGTTAAATATAAAATGGAACTTTAAAATTTCATAATATGAACGGAGTCCCACCATCTGACACCACTGAATCTAGCTATGAACGTCACCTATGGGGCAATATGAGAGTCGAGAGCTATTCGGGAGAATCCTGAATGGATCTGCAAGCAACCTAGGTTACCTATCTGCAAACGGTTTAAATATAAATTATAGTCGATACTGCATCTTCCAACATGTACAAGCTTAAGTGCCTCAAGAATCAATTTTTCCACCAACTATATTTCTATTTAATACTAGCTGGTTATACCCGCTTCGCTGGGTCTTTAAATGTGCGATTTCAAGTATACTTCTTTAGAGCACTCTTCGTTTTATCATTAAAATAGTTCACCCGCTAATCCTTTATGAGGGTCGCGAGGATAGGATAATTAGGTGCACACTCTATCATTTTTGAACCTCTACCGTCGACTCCAACTCATCTGGAGAAATCCCTAGACGGCTCCAAGAGAGATGTCGGACTTGATCCAACCATCTATTTATAGGCCTACCGAGAGGTCGCTAACTTGATGGTGCGGCAATCATAACACATCTTGGAAACCAGCTGGTGACACGCTCTGCGCGACGAAACCGTCAAAGCATAAATCCTTCCGTTCGAAAAAATAGCTGCTCTACATTGAGTGCCTCACGTACTCTGGTGTTACGCAACACCGCGAAGGAACCTCTTTCAGCAGCTTGTATCCGCCACTGTAGGTGAGAATATACCAAGCTAAAAACCGATAATTAGGTTTGAACACTATAGGTAAGTTCGGCCTTCCTTATAACAGATTGACCAAACTCTCTCAAAATTGATCCAGTTTGACCATTTCTACAGAATAACCCGGCATTGCTTTTTCCATCACTCGTGAATAAGACCCCGAGATACTTAAACGTATCCACCTGCTTCATTGAGACACTACAAACATGCAGAGTGTACTGAATAGACGTTATGGAAACAATCAATACTTCTGACAAACGACCAAGGATGACCAAATCATCCCCAAAGAGAGGATGACTAGTCCTTAAGTCCCCCACTTTGCAACATTCTCTGCCACAGTTGTACTGTAGCATCTAGTCCATATATACAATGAAGAGGCGAGGTGACAAAAGGCACCCTTAGCACCCTGCCTAACCCCCACAATGAAGGGTATTGATTTACCGCCATTTACCCGAACACAGCTTCTATAATTTGTATATATGTATATACCGAATCGCCCTTATCATAGCCTAACACATGATTTCGCCAAATACACAAAACAGGTGTATACACGTTCAGCATGCTCCCAGACCTTTTCAAGAATCATTCTGAGAGTGTATAACTGGTCGGTCCTGCTTCTACCGGGACGAAAAACGCATTGCTCATCCCCTAAACTATCCTCAACCAAAGCTCTGGCATATGTCTCTAACACCTTAGCAAAGACTTTTCCACAGATACTTAAAATAAATATACCCTTGTAGTTGGCGCGATCTTTTGTCCCCTTGTTTTCAAAGAGGTACAATCACTCCCATTTGCCAATCACTGGGTGTTTCACCGCATTCCCATGCCACTTTAATGACACGTGAGAGTCATTGCACTCACTCTTTACCAAAGCCTTTAGCATTTCTGGTCGGATTTCATCCAAACCGGTAGATTCGCCAACTTCTAGCGATTTGATCGCCAAAATCTCGACCATGTGTCTATCATCTTCCTGATGACTTGGCTTGTTCGGGTTGAGCAATTCTGAAAAGTGCTCGCTTCATCTCCATCACTCATTGGAAAGCAGTGTACCGTCTTTCACGATATTCAACTTTCTTCCTCTGATTCGGCGAACGGTTGTCAGAATATTTTATTTACAGATAGGCAGTCTCGTTTCAATGAAATAGTTTATTACAATTGAAAAACACGTATAATTACCTGAAGTATTTCTCTAAACACACCTTCTAAAAGGTGGGAAAATATAATAAATAGAGTATGAGCAATTTTTACTCCAGAAGAGATCACAAACTAAAGTTCAAAACAGCGCGCCCATATACTCACATACACACACTATTGCAGCGATAGCCTCTGCTGCATGGCTGCTGACAGTAGTCTTCATTAAAGGAAAATTAGAGCAATTTTTAATACAATCTTCCCCGGGAAATGCAGATCATAACAGTGAAAACTGCATTCAAATCCCTTCAGTGGTTCCCGAGATTATCCCAGTCATTCACGTTTTTGGGACTTCCTTTTATACGATGTAGTTTGTTTGATGAACATGAATAACGGGTGGGCCATCTAGTAATTTCTTTTTAAGTCTTAGGTTATTTTGACACTGACAGCTGTTTCCCGCTCGAAATCTTGACAGAAAGTCAGTATCATACCTCCGCGGAACGAAATGAGTCGCTTTACGCTTGAACAACATTGGGAAATATTGAAAACTTATTTCCAAAGTGATTGCTGTGTAGCCCAAACAGTGGGTTTTTTGAAAAGAAGTTTTGGCCGAAATGAAGCACCCACTGCGCCTGCTGTACGCAAGTTTGTGCAAAAAGTTCGTGAGACTGGTATGCTAGTGGACAACACTCATGGTCCCCGTCGCCGTACGGTGCGCACAGACGAAAATGTGGCTGCTGTAGCCGAGAGTGTGAGACTCAATTCACGAACATCAACTCGTCATCGATCTCAACAGCTCAACATTTCGCGCATTAGCCTGAGGAGAATTCTGCACAAAGATCTGGGAGTATTCGCTTACAAGGTCCAATTGATTCAGCAATTGAAAGCGCACGACCATCCGCTTCATTATCGCTTCGCAGTTTGGGCCTTAGAGCAGCTTGAATTGGACAACGATTTTGGGCGAATAGTCATCTTTTCTGACGAGGCACATTTTCATCTCGGCGGCTACGTTAACAAACAAAATTGCCGCATCTTGGGCTCGGAAAACCCGCACGTTATTGTCGAGAAGCCAATGCATCCACAGAGGGTGACAGTTTGCTGCGGATTGTGGAGTGGTGGCATCATTGGACCATTTTTCTTCGAAAATGAGGCTGGGAACAACGTTTCGGTCAACGGTGGGCGTTACAGAGCCATGTTAACGACTTTTTTTTTTACTGGAATTGAAGACATGGATTTGAACGACCTCTGGTTCATGCAGGATGGCGCGCCATGCCACACAGCCCATGCCACAATCGGTCTTTTGCGCACCAAATTCCCAAATCGTGTTATCAACCGTCTTGGCGATGTCAATTGGCCGCCTCGGAGCTGCGATTTGACCTCTTTGGACTTTTTTGTGGGGAACCGTGAAGGACCGATGTTATGCCAACAATCTGGAAACGATTCAAGCACTTAAGGCCAATATCATCCAAGCAATCCGTGAGCTACAGCCGGAAACCATCAACAAGGTCTTGGAAAATTGGAGTGATAGAATGCGCTACTGCGAAGCCAGCCGAGGCAGCCACTTGAACGACGTTGTGCTCCATAATTAATGGGAATGTTTGCTCTTATTAATAAAGCCATAATACATGGAAAACATTTCATTCTGTTCATTTTATTGCATTTTTAAAAAGAAACTTGTGGTTGGCCCACCCTGCATGCTTGCACTCCACTGGTGGGCCATTGATTGCAATGACCCACGCATATCAGTGATATTTTTATATCTCAAATAATTATATTTTTGCTTATTATTTCTGTTATAAGAATCATAAAATAATGATTTATACCTCAAACTCTTCAGTAGGAAATGTCCTAATCGAGGAATGAATTCATATTCAAATCAGTTCAGCCATTTCGTAGTCATATGTGTGTAAAACATAAAAAAAATATTTTTGTCAGTAAAAAAAACATATAAAATTGGTTTAAGAGCCCAATAACGGATTCAAGATACTAAAATGTATCCTAAGTTATTCTCCTTCTTACGGCAAATCGATTGATATATATATTGTTGAGGTACCGTTACGTATTTCCTCCCTATTCGCGGACAAACAGAAAAAAATCTTTCTCTTTTATAGATGTAGAGAAGAGATTAATGACATGTGTGTAGTAAGATTTTTATCTCAACTAGCATACTCAGGAAGCCTGACACCCTATAAGTGTAAGGATATCTGTTCTATATCTTGCTAGCCAAACTGTATTAGACACTCTTGAGCCCGATCACTGAGGAATGAACGTACTCGTAGTTATTCCAGAGAAATACGTATTGTACCATTTGCAATCGTAAGTCAAAAATTTGATTTAAACATGTTCATAGGTTGCAATGATCAATAAATCCATCAAACGATCGATCACACGTTACATGACATGACACATAACACAACATAATCTAGAACTCTCTAATCAAGATCATGTATACATGAGCCGGGAGCTATCACCAAATAAAACGTCCGCAAAGTTTCTTATGATTTCACTCTCGTTTATTTCAAATTCAATCCAATCTAACTTAATGATGATGGAGTCCAAGTGAGATTGGAGCAGCGTGAACTGAATGGACCAATGGAGCGGCGTGCAAGACCTGAGCGGTGTGGACAACTGGGGCGGTGTGCACGGTATGATGAACATGCGACAGGACTGGAGCAGCGTGGACGACTGGAGCAGCGTGAAGAACTGGAGCAGCGTGGAGAACTGGAGCAGCAACGTAAGACTTAACGACTGGAGCAACAACTGGGGTCACAATGGTCTTGCTGTGGTACTGAGTTTGGCTCTGGTGAGAGATGGCACTAGGGGCAGAGTGGACAGAATGTCCTACAACCACTGGTTCTACCACGGAATGAGTGCTCAAAAGTCCTGGCTTGGCAGCAACCACAGCGGCGAAGGCAACGAGGGTGATCTGTTAATCAAAAGCGCAATGAATTACAAATGTATCTGTTCAATTGTGCGTAAGTACTTACGAATTTGAACATTTTGAGTGTTTCTTTGTTTTGATTTGCTTGTAAGTTGCTTGTAAGTGAATTAACAGCTGACTGATGGTGATTCCGACAACTGCAGTTGCTTTTATACCTGATTTACTCTTTCAGTCTCGTTGTTGATTTTCCTTTGCCCTCTGATTTATGACCAACCTCTGAGGCGATATAAATCTCTGTATTCCCGTTTGACCATATCACGCTCGATCAGCGGTCATTAAGTGGCGGGCCATTGTGGTACATATTTCGGCGCTCACCTTGAAAGGTTATTCTCTGCGTAACCACAAGATACACAGAAAATTGTATGTTTGGACTGAAGGACGGATTAGGCTTTGTCATTAGAGGTGCGATCGTTAAAGTTGCGTAAGGCCGTACATGCATAAGGAGTGAACCTCGATGTAATGTCGATTTGTACTTCAGAGATATGTACTCATACAAATTATGTTTATGAGTATCTCCGGTAATT
Organism: Brachypalpus laphriformis; assembly: GCA_945910035.1. Classification (NCBI taxonomy): domain Eukaryota; kingdom Metazoa; phylum Arthropoda; class Insecta; order Diptera; family Syrphidae; genus Brachypalpus; species Brachypalpus laphriformis. Next base: position 48,068,692 of record OX246756.1, read on the forward strand.
TTGCATGAAGTGGGTGTGTCTGCAATTATTATAATTTGAATTTCATTGACTACATCTCAAATTGTGGTAGTATGTCGCACCGGAGGTATAAATAAAGTTGTCAGAGCTTGAATCAGACATCAGTTGTACTCAATCGATTCTCGTCTTTAGACACAAACAAACTCAAACCCAAAACTAATTCAAAATGTTCAAATACGTAAGTTGATGGGCAGGACCTCATTTCCTCTTTGGTTGACATTCTATTTTCTTTTAAGGTTGCCTTCCTCGCCATGGTCGCTGTTGCTGCTGCCAAACCAGGACTTCTCGCCACCCATAGCGTCGTTGAGCCAGTTCACGTTGGATCGGTGGTTCACTCTGTTCCATCTGCTGTATCATCTCAGCACTTTAGCCGCGTTCATAACACTGCTGTGGTTTCTCCAGTTCTTGCTCCAGTTGTAAAGTCCTATGTCGCCGCCCCGGTTGTTCATGCCGCGCCTTTGGTTCATTCAGCTCCAGTCGTCCATGCTGCTCCAGTCGTTCATGCTGCTCCAGTCATTCATGCTGCCCCAGTCCTCCATGCTGCCCCAGTGCTCCATGCTGCCCCAGCTCTTCACATTGCTCCAGCTATTCATGCTGCTCCAGTTGTGCACTCCGTTGCTTATGGTCACCATCACTAAATCGTTGCAAGCCCGAAATAAATCTCATCATGTGATAGCAAAGACTAAGTTTTTTTTCACTTATGGAACCTTTTGTTATATTTCAGCAAAATGACAGAAGCAGTTTAACGTTTAGGGTACTCTTCTTCGAGAGCACTGGTTGATGGTGTATTTGCAAACACAGAATACACGACTCAAAACAGGCATCACTTGCTGATTTCAATAGATACGAGTATACCTACATATAAAACTTTGTTAAAATATCATCATTATCCATTGTCCATTGATTAGTCAAGCAGCAATCGGATCTCTCACAGCTTACAAAGCAAGATTTAGAGCAATGCAAGACTGCCATTTATTCATTCGTTCTTTGCTAGGTAGCTGCAATTTGCAATCAAGGATTTTTCCATATAAACAACTGGCACTTAAACAACTGCCATTTGATCATGGAATTATTGCGGAGCAGTAAATATCTAGACACTGTGTTCTCCACATCATGGTCAGAGATTAGGTACATTTAGCAACTACTTTTGCAGAAGCTGTAGAAATGAAGAAGATGAAGAAACCATCATCCACTTTCTTTGCAGATGTCCTTCCCTACAAGCGAAAGGAAGGCTACACTTAAAGATTACTTTTTTAAAGATCTAAATTCACAATTGCACTACTAAAATAAATAGCTTTATCAAAAGGATGGTTCCATGAGAAGAGTGGGATGGAAATTCCTGCCATATAGTGATATCACCACGGATCTATGTCGGTCTAAGTTCATATCATTTAAAACCACTATCCAGCTATCTATATATGGCATTTACACATCAGTGTTGCTCGATCAAATGGTAGTGCATGCGATTATATGAAAACATAAGCGTTTTCACTTAGCTGAGGCCTACCAACTCCTACTCTCAACCTCCATGCGGTGACAGCTAGGTGCCTAGTACCTTCATCTAAGAAATGGGTGACCAACCCCGTTTGAAGGATTTCTGGCGGCAGCAGATGAGAGAGGGGGGGAGAGTGCTTTTCTCACTAGAGCACTTCTTCTTGCTTCAGGCAGAAACAACCAAAAGCCTCGGATAAGGATAACTCAACGGATGACTGTCCCTTTACAGACCACGTGCAGCCGAACAATTAGCAGAGGCCGTAAACTGCTATAAAGCAGATATAACAACCATCCAGAAAGTGCGACGGGATGGGCCGGGCACAAAGGGAATGAAGAACTATGGCATCTACTACGGTGATTGCTGCAGAGGCAACAGGCAGCGCTTATTCGGAAGCGGATTTGTTATACTCGGCAGATTTAGGCAAGAAGTCTTACCTTCCGATACGTGAGCGTATTATGACTATCCGGATCAAGCACATGGTTTCCTCATCTCAACATTCATAAGCAGACATGGCGGTCCAATGATTATGTTACGACCAACCAAATTGATCATACTGATACATACTTCCAATATTCTGAATGTCCGGACCTTCCGAGCGGTTAACATAGACTTTGATCATTACCTTGTTGTACCCAGGGTACGAATGCGGATATTCCAAACTGAGCAACAAAGAAGAATCACTATGAGAAAATTTAAGGTCGAAAAGCTACAATCGCAAGAGACCGCCAAAGTTTTCGCTGAACGCATATCCCGAGATCTCTCTATCACCCCAATGCCACCAGCATCAAGCGCCGAAGACCAGTGGCAACGCCGCCACTATGCCATCAGAAACTGATGAGCTGGAATTCGCCCGACCTGGTTGAGGCCCAGGTTCACCTCGAACTGTAGCCCTCAGTTTAGCCCCGGGCAGTTTCAGCCAGGGCAACACCTTAAAACTAAAGCTCAACAGAGCTGATGGTTAGCCGATCCATTAGCCGTAATAAAAGCACAGGGTTAGTACACTACTACACTTAACTAGAGCGTTGTATGCACTGCAACCTATTAGATCTATTATGCTAGCCAGGTGCTTAGCCGAGAACTGGGTTAAAACTCTTGGTAAACCTTAGCAAAGCTCCAGATTCAGTCATCAGATTCAGAGGACGACGACAATACCGTGATAATGGTATCTGAACAGAGAAGTAGCTTCAACGCTGTGGATCCTTCAGATTAACCTGCATCACTCCATCTCGGCTTCGGCCTCCCTTATTCTACGGCTTGCTAAAAACGGGGAAGAATTAGTCTTGATCCAGGAACCATGGGTTGTTGGAGACCGGGCTTGTGGCCTCAAAACTCCAAACTACAAACTAATCTACACAAGGGTGGAAGGTAAACCGAGATCTTGTATCCTTGCGAAGACCCACCTTAACATCTTTTTACTCTCTAATTACAGCAATCAAGACATAGTCGCTACCAACCTGGATTTGCATTTAAAAAATTACTGGCTGGTTTCGGCCTATTTGGGTCACGATCAAGTGGGCCCACTCCATCCGGACATCTTGGGGAGCTTGATTGCGAAAGCAGAGAGCCTTAAGACTGGTCTCATCATTGGCTGTGATGCGAACGCTCATCACTCAATCTGGGGCAGTTCCGACATAAATGAAAGACTAACCGCACTCCTCGAGGTAAGAAAAAACCACCTTGGTGGAATGCAAATCTTAGTACTTTTAGGAAGGACAGCAGACTCCTCTTTAATATTGCTAAAAGCTCTCGCGAAACGGCCGATTAGGACACCTACAAACTGTCTCTCAGAAAATATAAAATCTCACTGAGGAAAGAGCAACGACGCTCCTGGAGACTTTTCTGCGACAGCATTGAAGAATCCTCGGAAGCCTCTAGGTTGCGGAAAATTCTCTCAAAAAGCCCTTCAACACCTAGCTACCTCTTACATCCAGATGGTCACTGGACTACTCACTTCCCTGGTAGCTCCCCTGTTGATGTTTCGTTATCGGGTATTACCCGTACTTGATCTCTACCGTGCAGCAACTCCCTGGTTATAGTAACTACAGAAAAGATCCGCTGGGCCATGCGTAGCTTCAAGCAATTCAAGTCCCCAGGACCTGCTGGCATTATTCCTGCTGAATTTAAAAAATGTGAGGACATTGTGCTTCCATGGCTCAAGGTCATCTTATCGAGCTGTCTTAATCTGGTCTACATCCCCAAGGCGTGGACCGAGGTTGAAGTTGTCTTCATTCCTAAGGCAGGTAAGAGCTCGCATGTGGAACCAAAGGATCTCCGACCCATCAGTCTATCGTCCTTTCTACTGAAAACGCTGGAAAGGCTGATTGATATTCACCTCCGTCAGAGCATTAGCCCGTCTTTGCTCTCGCCGTCCCAACATGCGTACTGCAAAGGCAAATCCGTTGAAACAGCCTTACACTCGCTTGTGCGCATCATTGAAAAATCTCTGAACATCAAAGAATATACCATGGTGGCTTTCCTTGACATTGAGGGAGCTTTTAACAATGTCAAACCAAAGGCAATCACAGACGTACTTGCAAATCTGAAAGTGGATACTTCGCTCGGAGTGTTGATCAATCAATTGCTAACACGCAGGATTATCAACACACAGCTGGGTGGAGCATCGGCCAGAAGACTTGCCTGCTGCGGAACACCCCAAGGTGGTGTTTTGTCCCCCCTCCTGTGGAATCTTGTATTGAATGAGCTACTAGTGGACGTGGCCAGGTCAGGCTGTAGAGTGATTGCCTATGCTGATGACATCGCGATTGCTGCGTCTGGCAAGCACCCAGACACTCTCAAGGAAATCCTCTAATATGCTCTCTCTCGGCTCACTAGGTGGGCCTCCAATTATGGATTGGGGGTTAACCCTCATAAAACAGAACTTGTTCTCTTCACAAGGAAATATAAAGTTCCCCACGTAGACCCTCCTATGGTTAATGGCACCAGTCTCACCTTCACTGTTAATGCAAAATACCTGGGTCTTATTCTGGACAGAAAACTGAACTGGAAAGCTAATCTACTAGAATGCGTAAGAAAAGCCAATGTAGCTCTCTATTCCTGTAAAAGGGCTATAGGTAGGAGCTGGGGTATGAAACCTGAAATCACTCGCTGGCTTTACGTGTCTGTTATCAGGCCCATACTACTCTATGGCGTGATCGTTTGGTGGCCTACTCTTGACAGGGCTGTTCACCTCTCTCAGGTAGCAAAAGTGCAACGGTCCGCTTGCATGTGCATCAGTTGCGCACTAAGAACTACCGCCTCTGCGGCACTCAACATTATGTTCAACCTGTTACCCCTGGATATCCTCGGCAAACAGACTGCTGCCAGTGCGGCTATTCGTCTTAAAGCCTCCTCTCAGTGGTCTAATTATCACATTGGCCACTCCTCGATCCTTGATCTTCTCAACTTCACACATGAAAACACGGACTACACCTCACCGAAACTGAGATTTGACCGACACTTCCGTAAGAGTATCCCTGAACGGGATGAGTGGGATGGCTCTCAGCTCAGCCTGAGCATCTCGTTCCACCTCCCTGATCATTGTAGCGTTTTTCAGGCGGAAATCATGGCGATTAAGGAAGCCCTGTCTTGGCTGAAATGTAATGTATTTATCTGTCAGCGATATTAGCATTTTCACTGACAGTCAAGCGGCTATCAAGTCCCTGGAATCGTGCTCCTTTACTTTAAAGACCGTCTTAGACTGCCGTTTGTCTCTTACAGAGTTGACAGAGCAGTTCAACATTCGCCTATGCTGGATGCCAGGTCACAGAGACATTCCAGGAAACTGTAGGGCGGATGAACTCGCTAGACAGGGTACTACTCTAAGGATTCTGCCAGATAGGCAAGTTCTTGGTATGCCCCTCGCTACATGTAAGCATCTACTGAAGCTGAACGCTATTAGCAAGACAAACCTTAGGTGGAATAGTGGCTCTACGTGTCACATTTCGAGGCAGATCTGGCATAAGCTGAACCAGAAACGTAGTGCCGAGTTGGTTAAACTAAAGCGATTACAGATCAGCTGCGTTATCGGTGTCATCACCGGACACTGTCTAATCGGCCAACATGCAAAAAGACTTGGCCTCTTTTTCAATGACTTCTGCAGGAGCTGTAGGGATGAGGAGGAGGAAACCATCCTTCACTTCCTATGCACATGTCCTGCTCTATCACGCAAAAGAATGCTCCATCTAGGAACTCCCTTCCTTGACGACCTCAGCGATTTGGCGTCCTTAGACGTCATGAACATCCATCGCTTCATCAAAAGCTCCGGTTGGTTTTATTAGTCCCTGAGTGGTCTAATGGTAGATCCTTAGCATCACAATGAACCTTTACTGGTCTAAATGTGTCTGCATTGTAGTGCAGACAGCCAATCTAACCTAACCTAACCTAGCAAAACTCCAGGCTCAATGTTCCTAATGTCTGAGGGGTTCAGTAAAGTCCGCCTGAAGTGGAAAAGAAAGGTCCTTAAGTCTGCTTTGCTGAGCCTTACAACGGTTGTGGTTAAAGAACTTTTTCGCTTATTTTAGGCCCTTGAATTTGGGCCAGTACTCAGCATGGCAATCAGCTTCCCATTGTTTTATTTTAAGGTTTGTGCTACTCCGTGTTACTCCAAAATAGGTTTCAGGATGAACTAGTGGGCAGCTGTCGCCTCTTTTTGCTAAGCAGCCCGCCCGTCCATTGCCCTCGACGCCTTCGTGTCCCTGTATCTAGGCCACAGTGACATCGTTGTTTGATGCGAGATCTTCGAGTAGATTGAGATAGTCACATGGAAGTTTGGATCCTACCATGTAGGATATCAAAGCCATAAGTGCTGCCTGGCACAGGCGCCCTCGACGCTTCTTTGCATTCAATATCGCACACAGAGTTCGATTGCATGGACACCGCCTGAAATACTGTTGGTGATTTCCCAAGCCCTGCTGCACGTTTGAATCTGGATCCATAAAACCCCGCGCCAGTGGTACCATTTTCCAATTTGAAGCTATCTATATGCTAAGTTTGAGAGTGTAGTAAAACTACAAGCCTTCATTCCTCCATGTATGGCGGTCACATACGACCACATTGAATTTTCTGGAGAACCGGTATTTTTTTGAGCATGGTATCTGGGATTTTGGTTGTCAAACGGTAGTGCATGCGATCATATGAAAACACAAGCGTTTTCACTTAGCTGAGGCCTACCAACTCCTACTCTCAACCTCCACGCGGTGACAGCCGGGTGCCTAGTACCTTAATCCAAGAAATGGGTAACCAACCCCGTTTGGCGGATTCTTGGTGGCAGCAGATGAGAGAGGGGGGGAAGAGTGCTTTTCTCACTAGAGCACTTCTTCCTGTTCCAGGCGGCAGCGGACGAATTCCCTAGACGGAGTCAACGGTGGCGTCTATAGTTCCAGTTAGGTTGAACTTAGTGAATACCTTGCGCGAGCTGCTTCGACGTATTCGGATCACAGGTCGGTAAGGAATTTCCAATGTTGGTCAGGACATTGGAATAGAGATGGTGGCGGAGGAGCCCTTAATGGGCCAACGGCAGCGCTCATACTCCCGTAGTGGACTACTGGCACCGGTGTACCCGGCCCCTCGTCCTAGGGGAATAATTAAGGAACTGGCCCTCCAGGTTCGGGGTTGTGCTGTCGGGCTAACTTCCCTACCACGTAAAAAATCTGTGGTTCCGAAACAACCAAAAGCCTCGGATAAGGATGACCCAACTAATGACGACCCCAGCAAACGAAATAAGGACAACGACCTTCGGATCTGTACGTGAAATGTTCTGTCCCTTTACAGACCACGTGCAGCCGAACAACTAGCAGAGGCCCTAGACTGCTATAAAGCAGATATTACCGCCATCCAGGAAGTGCGATGGGATGGGCCAGGCAAAAAGAGGATGAAAAACTGTGACATCTACTACGGTGATTGCTACAGAGGCAACAGGCAACGCTTATTCGGATGCGGATTTGTCATACGCGGCAGACTTAGGCAAGAAGTCTTAAGCTTCCGACACGTGAGCGAGCGTATTATGACTATCCGGATCAAGGCTAAATTCGCTAACATAAGCATAATATGTGTTCATGCCCCCACAGAAGAAAAGGACCCTGCCTCCAAAGAGTGTTTCTACGAGCTCCTCGACAAAACATACGAGCAATGTCCTAAATACGACGTTAAGATCGTATTGGGCGATTTTAACGCCAAAATAGGAAAGGAGGACGTCTTCGGTAGAACAGTCGGTAAGCATAGCCTACACGACACCACGTCTGATAACGGACTAAGGCTAATTGATTTCGCTGTGGAGCGAAATGTCACCATAGCAAGCACATGGTTTCCTCATCTCGATATTCATAAGCAGACATGGCGGTCCAATGATCATGTCACGATCAACCAAATTGATCATATTGCGATCGACGCAAGGCATGCCTCCAGTATTCTGGATGTCCGGACCTTCCGAGCGGCCAACATAGACTCGGATCATTACCTTGTTGTAGCCAAGGTACGAATGCGGATATCCCAATCTGAGCAACAAAGAAGAATTACTGTGAGAAAATTTAACGTCGAAAAGCTACAATCGCAAGAGACCGCCAGACTCTTCGCTGAACGCGTATCCCGAAATCTCTCAATCACCCCTATACCGCCAGCATCAAGTGCCGAAGACCAGTGGCAACGCTGCCAACATGCCATCAGAAACGCCGCGACTGATGTGCTGGGTCTCGCTCGCCCACCACCGCGAAACCCCTGGTTTGACGAAGAATGCCGGCGAGTGCATGCAGCAAAACAAGAGGCATACACAGCGGCGCTGCAAAGGAAGACGAGAGCTGCTCGTGAGCTCTACGAGCAAAAGAGACGGGAAGAACATCGGCTTCTCCAAAAGAAGAAGAAAGAGCATGAGAAGCGCGCGTTCGAGAATATCGAGAGTGTATACTCCAGGAACAATGTACGGAAGTTTTACCAAAAATGGAAACCTCGTAGTAGAATCACAGTCGGTGCTGAGAATATGGAAAAACTACTTCTGCAGACTGTATAACGGCGACGAAGACCAACATCCCGCTGTCAGGCAGAATGAACCATTCAGCATGGACGATGATAGTCAAAATTTCCGTCCACCTGACCAAAACGAAGTGAGGATAGCAATATCCAAGCTAAAATCGAACAAGGCTGCTGGACCTGACGGTTTACCGGCCGAACTTTTCAAGGCAGCTGGGGATGAATTGGTAGAGTGCATACACCAACTCATTTCTAATATTTGGTCAGAGGAGTGTATGCCTGATGAATGGAATCTCAGCATCGTTTGCCCTATCCACAAAAAAGGAGACCCCCTCAACTGCGCCAATTATAGAGGCATCAGTCTCCTCAACATCGCATACAAGATCTTTTCTGCGATATTGTGTGAACGCCTGAAACCTTTTATCAACAGCCTGATTGGACCCTATCAGTGCGGTTTCAGGCCAGGAAAGTCCACCATCGATCAAATCTTCACACTTCGGCAGATCCTGGAGAAAACCCAAGAATTCCAAATCGATACTCACCACCTCTTTATCGATTTCAAGGCCGCCTATGACAGCATCTATAGAGAAGAGCTTTATAGAGCCATGTCTAGTTTTGACATCCCTGCCAAACTTGTCCGCCTGTGCAGGCTGACGATGGAGAACGCTCGCTGCTCCATCAAGGTCGGTAATGACCTCACCGAGACCTTTGATGTCAAAAAAGGCTTTAGACAAGGTGACGCGCTGTCATGTGACTTCTTCAATATTGTACTTGAACGGATTGTGCGGAACTCACAAGCCAACACCGGAGGCACAATCTATTACAAGTCTGTACAACTGCTTGCATACGCCGACGATATAGACATTATCGGAAGATCTCAGCGGGCTGTCACCGGTGCTTTTGCAAGCATTGAGGCGGAAGCGGCCAAAATGGGTTTGGCGATAAACGAGGGCAAAACCAAGTATATGCTGTCAACTAGAATGGAAAACCAACATCGACGAATTGGACAAAACGTCACCGTGGGCAGCTATAACTTCGAGGTAGTAAGGGACTTTGTCTACCTTGGCTCTGCTATAAATTCAGCAAACAAAATCAGCGCAGAAATCAATCGAAGAATAACTCTTGCCAATCGCTGTTTTTTTGGGCTTATAAGGCAATTCAACAGTAAAGCCCTATCTCGAACAACTAAGGAGACTCTATATAAGACCTTGATCATCCCAGTCCTGCTTTACGGCGCTGAAACATGGACTTTATTAAAAGAGGATGAAGATATCCTTGGTCGCTTCGAGAGAAAAATTCTTCGTAAGATTTTCGGTCCCGTTTGCGTTGACGGGTTTTGGAGGAGAAGATTCAATCACGAACTATACGAGCTGTACAGCCACATCGACCTAGTCAAAAAACTGCGTATTGGACGTCTGAGATGGCTAGGACATGTAGAGCGAATGGACACCAACGCTCCGGCCCGCAGAGTCTTCGAATCTAACCCCGAGGGACGACGCAGTAGAGGGAATTATCGCCGTAGGTGGCGCGCACAAGTTCAAGGGGACCTCGACCAACTTGGAGTGCGCAACTGGAGGCAATTAGCTAAAGACCGAGCTAAATGGAGAGGCTTGTTGGTTGAGGCCCAGGTTCACCCCGAACTGTAGCGCCACCTAAGTAAGTAAGTATCTGGGATTTTAGGAATAGGTTCGTTTCGAATGTACTCTAGAATCTTCAGATAGCCTTTAAGGTCAAAAATCTTGGGCAGCTGAAGAGCACTCGGTATAGCTTATTTTTGTACTGCAAGGTGTAGTAATGTGATGCTAAGCATTGCACCAATTGCTACCGTGGCATGCATGCATAGACTGATTCTCTAAGCTCATTGCAGTGCGGAAATATTATACTTACGATCACGTTAATTGAATATATGTATGAACGATTTCTTCTGTAGAAATTCTCGAGCTGCGTGTGGTCTTGTAGACCATGTAGATTATTAAACACCTCTTTGAAGCGTTAAATCCCTCAAGCCACTCAAAGATCATAACTCATGAATAAAGAAGAATTAGTAGGGTGACAGCTAAAGCAATGCAGACACTACACTACTTATACTAGCACTATCTGCATGCAATACATATAGCAATTACAGTTTGGACATACAAAAAAAAAAAAAAACGATTGCATCCTTACGATCTTGCAACAAGCTTATTTCTATTTATCTTTAAACAAACTTATTTTATCCACATGATGTCTCAAAATTATTTAACCACCCCAGACTTTGTTTGCAATTGGAATGATTAATGGTTTTAGTCAATTTGATTCGAGTAAGTAAATATATGAAGAAACGAAGGATAAGAAATTTAATTAACATTTATAGTTTAAATGTTGCAAAAAAGCCGAATCAAATGTTTAATTGCAAATACAATAGCTACTTGTTGGTTGCACCTTTGAGTAATTACCACAGCAGACACTACTATGTATCATGTCATGGATACCACAGGTTGTTGACCAGTGATTGCATTATGGATTTGTTTTCACACCGTTAACGACTATTTACCCAAAACCGATCTTGAGCAATGCTTAGTACATGTTTTATGCGTTGTGACGGGAAGTATGTTCCAAGTACCACAACTGTCTTAATGTCGGGTAGAGTATATTACTTTAACCAGTTTCGTCTTTAATTGGACAAAGTCTTATGAACATGGCATGGACTTTTAAACAGTATGCATCAGAGAATGTAAATGGAGTAATAACTAATATAACTCACTACCAACTAGCGAGTAGAGATGTGCAAAATTGTTAATTCATTGACCAGTTTGGTTTGCTTCGATTGCATAAAAGAAATGTGCACTCGAATTCGTTCAATCAGTCACTGATCTAAGTGAATACGAAGAATACGTACTTAGCGCTAATAATAGTGGGCGCCGTGATGCAAGTGGTTAGTGTGTCGGTCCACTGCGTCTGTGGTTCCAAGTTCGAATCCCAGAAAGCACCAAACGACTTATCGCGGTCCCACCTCTCGCAAACGTCTGACAAACATCCGCGAGTATTGTTGTCACGAGAAACCTTCTCAAAACAAGCCTTTCGGATACGGCACTAAACTGTAAGTCTCTTCCATTCGTGTGAAAAATATAACTCACACAACACGAGTGGTAGCGAGAAGCTAGGCCCAGGCACTTAAAGAGCTGTTGCGCCAAATATGCATACGAATATTTAAATTATTTTAAAAATAACTGCAAGAAAAAGGACTGATTTATACAATAAAAACATTTTTTTTTTTTTGGTTGCGCCTGGTTCAAAAGATGCCAATGGTCCGTACCATTGGTTATGCCCGATTCATATATCTGACAATGCCGTCAGTGCTAGTCAGTATATGCCTACGGGCTAAACCTCACCCCCTCAGAGAGGCACTGAACCGGCTGCGCGTATTAATAGTAGTAGGAAATTCGTCCCTCTAATTTTTTCATTTTTGTGATGACTACGACTAAGTTGCCTTAACAAGTAGTTTACGCTTCTGTAGTGTTAATCGCGTTAGGTAGGTAGCTTTCCAGTGAAGGCACCTACTAATACCGTCATTACATGCGGTTTTTCCTTACGGCGCTAGGTCGAAAGGTCTTGTTCTTTGTAGTCGGCGCTCAAGGTTTGCCGCGTCCATAGTACGGATTATTTCATTATTGCAGTGAACATGAAGACGGGTACGAAGTTTGCGAGCAAAGTTTGTTACTTCGTCCCTCACGGTAGCAATTCCTAGATCTCTGTGAATATCACTATTCCTTATATACCAAGCAGCATTCACGATTGCTCTTAGTATTTTGTTTTGAAATGCTTGCAGTAGAGCCATATTGCTTGGTTTGGTAGAGCCCCAAAGTTGTATATATATGTCCAAGACGATTTTAGGACTTGCTTGTATAGAAGCCAGGTTTTTGTCCATTCGCATACTTTGTTCAAAGCTCGTTGGAGTTTTCCCGTTGATGATTCGACTGACTCATCCGTTACGAGGATAGCCGTGTCATCTGCGAACGTTGCTACAACGGTCCCTTCATCTTGTGGTATGTCTTTTGTGTAGAGCAGGAACAGGATTGGACCTAGAACACTTCCTTGTGGAACACCGGCGTAGATTTCTTTGAAATCCGAATATTCACTCCCGTGTCTAACACGGTAAAGTCTGTTTTCAAGATAAGATTCCAATATTCTGTACAACTTTTCCGGTAAGATTACCCTTAGGTTATACCTTAGGCCTTCGTGCCATACCTTGTCGAAGGCTTGCGATACGCCGAGCATATTTTTTCCCCTTCTAGAGCTTTTTCAATTTCGTTCGTTATTCGATACACCTGATGGATTGTGGAATATTTGACCCGAAAGCCGAATTGATGATCCGGGATCAATTGTCTTTCTTCAATTACTGGTTGCAATCTTTTCAGCAGAAGTTTCTCAAAGACCATAGATATTATTGGCAGAAGTGAAATGGGTCTATATGATTTCTTGTCATTTGCACACTTCCCCGGTTTTGGTACCATAACAACTTCGGCGACTTGCCATTGCCTTGGAACATATAATAGTCTTAAAGCAGCATTTATAATGTAGAGCAACTTAACCAGCACTTTCTCGGTAGCTCTTTCAAAATTTCGCCAGTGATTAAATCATATCCCGGAGCCTTGTTGTTTTTCAATTTTTTTATTGTCATTCGAAATTCGGACAATGATACGGTTTTTACTTTAAAGTTGTCGGGTGCCGTATTATCATTGGGATGTTCGATCAACGGTTGTCCATCGAACGGCTTGAACGTTTCCTCTAAGTGATCGGCAAATAATTCTGCTTTGTCTTTATCTTCTTTTGCTCATTCCCCGTTAGCTTTCCTAATTAGCGGCGAGTGCATTACAGGTTTCCTTTTGGACTTCAAGGCTTTCCATAGAGAGTAGTTTGAATACTTATCAGCGGTCAGACCCTCGAGGTAAGTAGAAGTCTCGTGATTTTTTAGGTCCTGCAGCTTGTTACGAAGGTGGTTCAGATAAGTTTTATCCGGTGGCGCGAGGGATTGTTGCCATCTCTTGCGCGCTCTCCTCTTTTCTCGTATGAGGTCTTCGATTTCAGGGTTTTATTTGACTTTATTGTTCCGTGCTTCTGTCTTCCGCAAAGGAGTGTTTTTCCACGCTGAGCTCTGAATGGCTTCGACGAGTTTATCTAATTCTTCTATTTCGAACGGTGTCTTTAGCGGTACATTTAGAGCAACATTTTCCTTGCAGTCTCTTCTGAAAGCGTCCCAGTTAGTTTTGTTACTAGTTAACCTAGGCGGTCCTTCTTTTTTTACTAGACTTCCACCTATTTTCAGAGTGACTGCCGAGTGATCTGAGCATAGATCATAGCATTCTTCGACTTCCGTCAAATTTTTTGTTAACCTTTTTGCGATAAAGAAGTCGACGAGATCAGGAATTTTATTTTTATCAGTTGGCCAATAAGCTGGCTTTCCTGTCGAAAAAAGGTTCACCCCACGTTTCATGCTGGCTTTGTACAATAATCTGCCTTTTGTCGAATTGCATCTTGGTCCCCAGAAAGTGTGTTTCGCATTAAAGTCACCACCTAAGACAAAATTATGTCCGAGTGAGTCAAAGAGACGAACGAGGTCGTCTTCTACTACCTTATATCCCGGAGGGAAATAACTAGATCCGGTGTTGTAGTCTAAGTGGTTTATTTTTACGGAGACTAAGCTTATTTGCATAGAATCAAATTCTATTTCTATGTTTTCGGAGTGCTTAATACAGTCTTTGATGTAAAGAGAGGACCCGCCTCTCGCATTTTCCGAAGGATGATTCGCTTGGTAATCGCTGTAACCTTTTATATTTTTAAAGACTTTGTAAAGTATTGTTTATTCTAATAAAGAAACTACTACTACTACTATTATATATTAAGTATTTCATATTATTTACAATTTATTAGACTTTATTGAATTTTTAGCTTCCTTTGCAGATGTTCCAATAACTCTTCCAGTGGTTCGTAAATGGCTGCTTCATAGGTTGGATCAAAATCCATTATTCTATCAAACATCTCCTCACGGTCTTTATTCATGTAGCCATCAAAACGTTCAGGCTCCTCTGCTCTCAACTTATTTGACAATCCTTCCGGCATATGCACCAATGGAGCACATATTGCCTTCCAAATGAGTGGAACCAGGCGTAATTCATCGCAGCTATCCAAAAACTCTGATTTGGAAATAACTTCATTTGACAGACACAAATGTTGCAATACCCCTACAAGGGCGTTGTAGTAAAAGTCCAAACATTTATCGTACATGGAGTCCCTCTGTCTTCGGCCAGTGGTCAAGTGCAGGAAGGTTAGAACATCAATGGCCGGTGGACAGTACATTGCACATTGAAAGTCTACTATAACGCATTCAATAGGCCTATCAGTAGCATCACATTCAAAGAAAATATTGCTGCTCCATGCGTCGCGGTGACACAAGACATTCTTATACTTTGCCGAAGGGCCAGTTAATCGCGTTACAGAGCACAGAGAATCATAAAGTCCTCCTGCGATGAAATGTTCCATTGGTGTTCCTTTGTACTTGGGAGTACGTTTTACCAGTGACACCACACCCTAGGGATTCTATAAATTTATTATTTACATCTACAAATTTGTACAAAAACTCACCTTAAGTCCTGTAACAAACCAAGGATTGTTCATGGTCATTTGTAAATCGAAAAGTGTATCCTTGAATTTTTCGCCAATGTTCATTTTAGTCTGGTGTTCATAAGCAATGCTTCCAGCATGTAGATGGGCTAGGAGACTGAGAACGACCTCGAAATATTCGAAACCAATATATTCGTTATACATGATATGCCGAAGAGGTAGCTCCTCAAGAGCTAAAATATCCGGTCGGGTGTAGTAACATTCAGAGTAGAGCTTCAGTAGTACTACAATATAAGAAAGAAAAAAAAAGTTTAGAGAAGGATTGCCAAGGGGCACGTCGAAACACATATTCGTACTGTAGAACGATAACTAAGGACCCTGTAAAAAGACAGTCATCTTCAATGGCAGCTCTCTTTCGACCGACAGGCTGAAAAATCAGAGTATCTGCAAGGGTCAAAATCAATTGAAACCACAAACATAAATGTTCGTTCTTTCCCATTCTATAGGCCTTGCCACCTCGCAGGATTCGCCGTCAAAACTAAAGTGCCCTTCAACATCAGCCTTAAGTCTTGTAGATTACGGTGCAAAAATGGCATGAATACAGAGGGAGAACTAGGCCCCGTATACTTGCAGCAGCTGATGAATAGGAGATTGGTAGTTGACTGTCTTATTATCTTTGTTTATCAACTTTCTTGGACCACAGATAAAGGCATTCTTCTTCTTCCTATTTCGGCGAGGTTATGATCCGAAAACAAGGGATCATAACCCCCACTTCACCGCATTTCTACTGATCCGCCTGTGAGGTTCGCCTATTTGACCTTAGAAAATATCGGCGAATAAAGATTACTTAGTCATAAACTCATGTACTTGCTTACCAAATTTTTGAATATCTCCCAAAAGACCGGTGTATAGACGGGACTCTTTTTCGAAGTATTATTTATCCAAGCATTCCTTCCGATGGACTTCATTAATGATGGGCACAGATTTTATAAAGTAACTCAAATTTCGCTATTTTCGTATAGAATAAATACAGATATTAAAATGTAAGTAAATCCGAACGATTATTTTGTTGACAATACCTTATCTTTTAGTTCAACAAACAGTTTAAAATATTCTCCCATGAAACCAACAAGATCACTAGACGCACGTTCTACAGTACATTTGCAAATATTGTCGTCACCTAAATTCTCTTCCTTAAGAGATTTTCGTACAATTTCTACACACTCAGTGTTTGAAATTATGTTAAACATGTTTGACACACTAGTGGGCAGGTAAAGTGCTAGTTATCTACTAACTTAAGTGGAACCTCAAATGGTCTTAAGTACATATTCTTAGACAAATTGTCACATTGAGTTATCATTTCAAACGGTGGTGGTGCGTGATTAGGTTCATCCATCTAAAACTAAGGGGCACAACTTGGTCGTAGACTCCTACACATGTATGGTGTTTGTCTGCATTTTTTTTTTTAATTTATGTAAAATCACTAACACCATAGCGTAAATAAATAATTGAAGTTCAATCATCGTTCAACAAAAAATCAAACACAAACAAAACTGTATTTAATTTCATTGAATGGCATCGCAGCGCACCCCTAGAGACATCTAGCTTTTTCAGACAGAGCCATCAAGCATGTTCTAGAGGTTTTTGTATAGGGTATAAAGACACCAACCACCAGCAAATTGGACAGTCGATAAAATGAAATATAACCGTTAATAAGTCCGATTACTTTAAGAGCTAATTATTTGAAAATTGGTGTTAAGAATAAATAATATTTTGATTAAAACTGAATTCGTAAAGACAGTTAAAGTAGAGATTGATATAGAATAAAGTGACTTGATAATTTTGAAGAAGACATACATACGTACATAATCCGGTTCTCTTTTACCCTTAAGGTGTCGAAGTCGAGGCTTACCGGCCGAACTTTTCAAGGCAGCTGGGGATGAATTGGTAGAGTGCATGCACCAACTCATCTCTAAGATTTGGTCAGCGACTCTATGCCTGATGAATGGAACCTCAGCATCGTTTGCCCTATCCACAAGAAAGGAGACCCCCTCAACTGCGCCAATTATAGAGGCATCAGTCTCCTCAACATCGCGTACAAGATCTTTTCTGCGATATTGTGTGAACGCCTAAAACCTTTTATCAACAGCCTGATTGGACCCTATCAGTAAGGTTTCAGACCAGGAAAGTCCACCATCGATCAAATCTTCACACTTCGGCAGATCCTGGAGAAAACCCAAAAACCAAATGGATACTCACCATCTCTTTATCGATTTCAAGGCCGCCTATGACAGCATCTATAGAGAAGAGCTTTATAGAGCCATGTCTAGTTGACATCCCTGCCAAACTTGTCCGTCTGTGCAGGCTGACGATGGAAAACGCTCGCTGCTCCATCAAGGTCGGTAATGACCTCACCGAGACCTTTGATGTCAAAAAAGGTTTTAGACAAGGTGACGCGCTGTCATGGGACTTCTTTAATATTGTACTTGAACGGATTGTGCGGAACTCACAAGCTAACACCGGAGGCACAATCTATTACAAGTCTGTACAACTGCTTCCATATGCCGACGATATAGACATTATCGGAAGAACTCAGGGGGAACTCGAAGAATAACTCTTGCCAATCGCTGTTTTTGGGGCTTATAAGGGAATTCAGCAGTTAAGCCCTATCTCGAACAACTAAGGAGACTCTATATAAGACTCTGATCGTCCCAGTCCCGCTTTATGGCGCTGAAACATGGACTTTATTAAAAGAGAATGAGGATATCCTTGGTCGCTTCGAGAGAAAAATTCTTCGTAAAATTTTCGGTCCCGTTTGCGTTGACGGATTTTGGAGTAGAAGAATCAATCACGAACTATACGAGCTGTACAGCGACATCGACCTAGTTAAAAAACTGCATATTGGACATCTGTGATGGCTAGGACATGTAGAGCGAATGGACACCTACGCTCCGGCCCGCAGAGTTTTCGAATCTAATCCCGAGGGACAACGCAGTAGAGGGAATCATCGCCGTAAGTGGCGCGCACAAGTTCAAGGGACCTCGATCAACTTGGATTGCGCAACTGGAGGCAATTAGCTAAAAACCGAGCTAAATGGAGAGGCTTGTTTGTTGAGGCCCAGGTTCACCCCGAACTGCAGCGCCACCTAAGTAAGTCGAGGTTCTACCTTTGCTTTCTGTCTTCCTCTTCATTAAGAACTCTCTCCAGTGGTTTATATCTCTTGCCGTTTCTTTTGCCGAGTTCCAGCTTTCTCCAGCTTTCTTTATAATATTTTCAGCTGCTCCATTCCAAGTTGTTCCATTGTTTAGACGGCAAACGACTAACAAAGGCCTCGTAGGGGCAGCATCTCCCGATAGGTGCTGGTCCGCTAACGTAACGAGTAGGAGCCACTGCAGCCGAAAACCTAGCAGCTCTGTTAGTAAGCCCTACTCCCACATCCTCGTGGTGCCATCTGGGAATTTCTTCGGAAATTGCTAAAGGGAGAGGACGAATGGCGAGCTTCCTGCGCCAAAAAACAGGATAAGTGTCGGTTGGTCTATGGCCCAGCGAGCCGCAACCATAAAAAAAATCATTGCTCCGAAACGGAAACATACGCCTCGGATACAGACTGATCATTTGTTGACGACCTTTGGCTATCGGACACGGACAACGATCGGATTCTGGAACGTTAAGGCCCTCCTGGACTCACCCAAGGAAGGGCCCTATAACGCCGGATTCCTCCAATTGGAGCGCGAATTCGCACGGTATGAAATAGACATCCTAGGATTGAGCGAGATAAGATGGTTCGATGCTGGGGAATTCATCTCCCCAACAATAAGCACAGCCATGCTCTACTCTGGTAAACCATCTGGAAGTAGGACTCATGCTAACTCCAGCAGCACGTAGTAGCCTCATATCCTGGAAACCCCATAGTGACCGGATATTGACGGCTAGGTTCCAGAGTAGAGTTAGAAAAATTACCATCATACAGTGTTATGCTCCGACTCTAGACGCGACTGAGGATGAAAAGGATAATTTTTATAGCCACTTAGGTGCCGCCTACAACCAAACGCCTAATGGGGACATCGTAATGGTAATGGGAGATCTCAATGCCAAGGTGGGTAGCGACAACACCATGCTTAAGCACGTGATGGGAGTTCACGGCGTGGGAGACCGTAATGACAATGGTGAGCGGTTTGTGGAATTCTGCAATACCAACCGCCTAGTCATCGGAGGTACGCTGTTTAAGCATAACACCTGCCATAAGATCAGTTGGGTCTCTACTGATAGGCAACGAACATCCAACCAGATCGACCACATTGCGATCAGTCGCCGCTTTAGAAATTGTCTCCTGGACGTCCGAAACAGACGTGGAGCTGACGCCGGACAAGAACGAGATCACCATCTTATGGTAGCTCATTTACGCCTTCGTACTGCATCCGTCAACAGCAACCGCTCAAACCTGCTTAACATCACCAGGTTTAATATCGACAGGCTCAAGGTTCCCCATGTGCGCCAACAGTTCAGGGACCATCTTGCCTTAGAAGCAGAAGCAATCAGCAGCATAGAGAACATGGATGACCACTGGAGTGCTGTGAAAAATGCTTTTGCGACTGGGGCACGCACGTATGTCGGTAAAAAGCAGAAACACCACCGCATATGGCTTTCTACAGACACCTGGAGACGGATCGATGAGCGTACAGCAATCAAGGCTCGGATTGCAGCGGCCTCAGCAGTAGAGAGAACCGAGCTTGAAGCCCAATACCGTGCGAAGAAGAAAGAACTGCAGCGTAGTGTGAGACGTGACAAACGTCAATATGTCAACTCACTAGCCTCAAGGGCTGAAGAAGCAGCGAGTAGGTGCGACAGTAGGACTGTTTACAACATCACTAAGGAGCTTGGAGCATTGGTGGTCGAAACTCCAAACAACATCCAGTGAAGAGTCTAGACGGTAACCTTCTGATTTCGGATGAGGATCAGCTCACTAGATGGAGAGAACATTTTGCTACAGTGCTAAATCACTTAGACGACGGCGGTATGATCTTGAGTTCGAATGACCAGTTCGAAGCAACAAATTCCCGAATTCGCACCGTACCTCCCAGTAAAACCGAAATAAAAACAGCAATCAAGTCCCTCAAGAAAAACAAAGCGGTGGGTATTGATGGCATCCCTGCCGAGCTATTTCAAGCGGCGCCAAATACATCGGCATATTTGCTGCATCCGCTAATACGGAGAGCTTGGGATAGTGAACAATTTCCACAGGAGTGGAAAAGGGGGATGATCATTAAACTTCCAAAGAAGGGAAACTTGACGGATTGCGGTAACTGGAGAGGTATATGCGTTCTTCCAGCTGTAGCCAAACTAAAGCTAGAATAATTCTAGAACGAATTAAAGATCATTTAGATTCAACTCTCGATGTCTAACAGGCAGGCTTTCGCGCTGGATCCTCCTGCATCGACCACATAAACACCTTACGGATCATAATCGAACAATGCGTTGAGTATAGGTCTCCGCTACATTTACTGTTTATCGACTTCGAGAAGGCTTTCGACAGCTTGAATCGAGATGCTATCTGGTTGGCCTTGCGCAGGAGAGGCATTCCAGAAAAGCTTATAGCTATTATCAAGGCTACATATGAGGGCGGCAAGTGTCACGTCGTGCACAATGGTAAGGTGTCGGAGGACTTTGAAGTCCAAAGTGGAGTACGTCAAGGGTGCATACTGTCCCCACTATTGTTCTTGGTGGTTATCAGCGATGTACTCCGTGCAGCATTGACGGAAGCTAATTCTGGAATTCGTTGGACTATGACATCTTACCTTAAACACCTAGATTACGCTGACGATGTTTGTCTACTTTCACATCGGATAATGGATCTTCATTTGATGGCCCAAAATCTAGAAGCTGAGGCAAACAAAGTGGGGCTAAAAATAAACACAGCCAAAACAAAAGCCCTGAGTACTTCCAATACCCGCGCTCAACTTATCATTGCCGGAAAGCAAGTCGAGAAAGTTGATAACTTTCTATATTTAGGAAGTGTCGTCTCGGCTAATCGCGGTGGCACCGAACTGGATGTGTGCAGCAGAATCGGGAAGGCTAAAGCTGCGTTCGGAATGCTATCCAAAATCTGGAGAAGCAATGTTATTAGCTTAAGAACCAAGCTACGACTGTTCCGCTCCAACGTAGAATCAGTGCTGCTTTATGGGTGCAGTACCTGGAAGGTGGACACCATTAACACACGCAAGCTGCAAGTCTTCGTAAACAAATGCTTAAGAATCATCTTGAGGATTTTTTGGCCGAACCGCATCTCCAACGAACAACTTTATCTGAGAACGGGCCAAGAATCTATAAGCATTACTATACGAAGAAGAAAGTGGCAATGGATTGGACACACCCTACGGCGCGAAGACAACTCCATTGCGAAATACGCTATGCAGTGGAATCCGCTCACCCAGGCAGGCAGAATAGCGGGACGCCCTAGGCAAACGTGGCGCAGAACAGTTGAGGAGGAATCGAGCTCTTTAGGAATGAGTTGGAGGCAGCTCAAACGCGTTGCAGAACTCCGAACAAGATGGCGCGCAGGCGTGGTTGACGCCCTATGCCCCCCGAGGGGTTAAAGGACATAAGTAAGTAAGTATTCCAAGTTGTTCTGGGTCTTCCTCTCTTGTTTATTTCTTCAGGGTTTGCTTCCCATATTTTTTTTGCTTGTCTGTTTTCGTCCATCCGCACCATGTGTCCAAACCATTTGAGTTTTTTATCTTTTAGGGTCTTTTTGTCGGGTTCCACTTTAAGTTATTCTCAGGTACTTCATTTCCATGTGCTTTTCTTGCCTTTCTGAGAGGATACAGTTTCCTCCTCCGTGCAGTAATACTGGAAGGTACATTGACTTAAATATTGATATTTTTGTTCTTCGGGTTATTTGTTTGTGATCTAGAAACGTTCTCTTTCAGGCAGCATATAGTCTATTATGTCTCATTGGTTTGAATCGCTCTCAGGTGTTAAGGAGGGTTGCCTTATGAGTCTCCTACTGTTTTCATTATTTCTAGATGATCTACCAACGTTTCTACCAGGAGGAATCGAATTCGCCGGGCTTAGAACAAAGCTTCTTATGTACGCAGACGACATCGTCATCATGTCGGAAACTCCAATATCGATGCAAATGATGATCAAGAAATTACAGCTGTATTGCAGTCTATGGAACCTGGATGTCAATACCAACAAGTCAAAAATAATGGTATTCCGAAATGGGACGGACGGCTGGGCGAGAGATGAAAAGTGTTTTCTTTTTCAGAATGAAGAACTTGAGATAGTCAAAGACTATAAATATCTTGGAGTCATCTGTGTAGCTGAACACTCAGACCTGCGTAAGCACATCTGGGCGAACTTCAGCGCGCATATGTTTAACCTGACGAGGCATCTCTTGTTGACCTGATCTGCTGAAATATGCGTCTCAGAAGTCTAGCAAGGGGTCCTCAGAAGGAGGACGTGCGGCGGATGAATTCTCCCGATGGAATCAACGGTGACATCTACAGACCAGCGGATACCTTACCGGAGATACTTCGACATATTTGAGGTCTGTAAGAATTTTCAATACTACGTCAGGGTATTGAAGAAGAGATAGTGGCGGGTGAACCCTTAATGGGCCAACGGCAGCGCTCATATCCCCGAAGTGGGCTACTGACATCGGTGTATCCGGCCCCTTGTCCTTGCGGTTGTTAAAAAAGGATCTGGTCTTCCAGATTGGGGGTTGTGTCGTCGGGTTGGCTTCCCTACCACGTAAAAAACCTTCGGTTACGGAGCAACCAACAGCCTCGGATATGGATGATCTTACTGTTGACGACCCAAGGAAACGTAAAAGGACAACGATCTTCGTGTCTGCACGTGGAATGTTAGGTCCCTCTACAAACCACGTGCAGCCGAACAACTTGCGGAGGCCCTAGAGTGTCTCAAAGCAGACATTACTGCGATCCAAGAAGTGCGATGAGATGGGCCCTGCAAAAGGAGTATGAAAAACTGCGACATCTACTACGACGATTGCTACAGACAAAAGGACAGCGTCTATTTGGGTGCGGATTTGTCATTGGAGGCAGACTTAGGCAAGAAGTCTTGAGTTTCCGGCATGTGAACGAGCGCCTTATGACTATCCATATCAAGGCTAAATTTGCCAACATTAGCCAAATATGCGTTCACGCCCCTCACGAGGAGAAGAACGACGCGACAAAGGATGACTTCTACCAGCTCTTGGACAAGATGTATGAGCAATGCCCTAGCCACGACGTTAAAATTATCCTAGGCGATTTTAACGCAAAGCTTGGAAGAGAGGAAGTCTTTAGTAGCGTGGTCGGAAAGCACAGCCTGCACGACATCACATCCGACAACGGACTCAGGCTAATCGACTTTTCGGCGGGGAGAAACTTTGTTGTAGCTAGTACGCGGTTCCCACGTCTCGATATTCACAAAGGAACATGGCTCTCCTTTGATCGAAAAACTGTCAACCAAATCGATCACATTGCGATCGACGCAAGGCACTCTTCCAGTATTCTGGGTGTCCGGACTTTCCGAGGAGCCAACGTGGACTCGGATACTACCTAGTTGTAGCCAAGGTATGGATGCGGATATCTACAATGGAGCGAAATCAACGAAATACTGTGAGGAATTTTGACGGCGAAAAGCTACAATCGCTAGAGACCGCCAGAACCTTTGCCGATCGAGTTTCTTCTAATCTTAATCTAAATCCAATGCCGCCAGCAGCAAATGCGGAAGACCAGTGGCAGCGTTGCCAACAAGCCATCAGAGATGCCGCCTCTGATGTACTGGGCTTTTCTCGGCTACCACAACGAAACCCCTGGTTTGATGAGGAATGCCGGCAAGCACATGCAGCAAAACAAGAGGCGTACAAAGCGGCGCTGCATAGAAGGACTAGAGCTGCTTACGAGCTCTACGTGCGCAGGAGAAAAGAGGAACATCGACTTCTCAGAAAGAAGTAAAAGGAGCATGAGAAGCGTTCGATCGTGGAGATTGAGGGAATTTATTGCAGGAACAATGTTCGAAAATTTGACCAAAGGGTAAAAAGAACATGCCATGCTTTGAAAGCCAGAACAAAAGCCTGCAGGGACGAAAATGGCAACATAGTAGTAGAATCGCAGTCGGTGGTGAGGATATGGAAGGAGCACTTCTGCCGACTGTTAAACGGCGATGATAACCAATATTTCGCTGTCAGGCAGAATGAGCCATTCAACAGTGACGATGGCAGTCAAAATTCCCGTAAACCCGATCATAATGAAGTGAGGATAGCGATATCTAAACTCAAATCCAACAAAGCTGCTGGAGCCGACGGCCTTGCCGCTGAACTTTTCAAGACAGGAGGAGATTAGTTGGTAAGGAGCATGCACCAACTCATCTGTAAAATCTGTTCGGACGAAAGTATGCCCGATGAATGGAACCTCAGCATCGTTTGCCCGATCCTGAAGAAAGGAGACCCTCTGAACTGCGCCAATTACAGAGGTATAAGTCTCCTTAACATCGCATATAAGATCCTGTCTGCCGTATTATGTGAACGCCTAAAACCGATCGTCAACAACCTGATAGGTCCTTATCAGTGTGGTTTCAGGCCGGGAAAGTCCACCATTGACCAAATATTCACACTACGGCAGATCTTGGAAGAAACCCATGAATATAAAATCGATACGCATCACCTCTTCATCGATTTCAAAGTTGCCTATGAAAGCGTGTATAGAGACGAGTTATACAGAGCCATGTCTAGTCTTGGCATCCCTGCCAAGCTCGTCCGTTTGTGCAGAATGACGATGGAGAACTCTCGCTGCTCCATCTCCATCAAAGTCGGTAAGAAACTCACCAAACCGTTCGATGTCAGGAAAGGTATTAGACAAGGTGGCGCGCTATCATGCGATCTCTTTAACATAGTACTTGAGAGAATTGTACGAAACTCACAAGCCAACCCCGAAGGTACAATCTTTTACAAGTCTGTACAACAACTCGCTTATGCCGATGACATTGACATAATCGGAAGAACTCAGCGGGCCGTCATTGGGGCATTTACGAGTATTGAGACCGAGGCAGCAAAGATGGGTCTAGCGGTCAATGAAAGCAAAACAAAATATATGCCGTCTTAAAAAAAGGACACCCAACATCGGCGTCTTGGACAGAACGCCACAATAGACAGATATAATTTTGAGGTAGTAAAGGATTTTGTCTACCTAGGCTCTATGGTGAACTCCGCAAATGACATCAGTAGGGAGATCACACGAAGAATTACGAAGAATAATTAAGATCTTTGGTCCCGTCTGCATAGACGGTGAGTGGAGGAGAAGCTACAATGCCGAGCTATACGGCCTGTACAAGGACATCGACTTAGCCAGAAGAGTTCACATACAGCGACTAAGATGGCTGGGTCATTTGGAGCGGATGGAGCCCAACGTTCCCGCTAAGAAGGTCTTCGAATCCACCCCGGACGGACGGCGCAGTAGAGGACGACCTCGCGGTAGGTGGCGCAAACAAGTGGAGGGGACCTCAATCAACTTGGCGTGCGCAACTGGAGGCAGCTGGCTCGTAACCGTGCTGGCTGCAGTCTTCTTGGTCTTAATTTCACTCTTAACATCCCCATTCCACCACGCCGATCTTTTTTTGTTAGTGATTATTATATACTGCCCGCATACTAGTTTCGCCACGTTCATGACAGTTTCATAAAATGTTGTCCATCTCTCGTTCACATCTATTATTTGACTTCCTTCGTATCTGGCCACCTCCTTCGATATTTCTTTTTGATATTTTTCTTTAACTTTTGTTGTTCTAAATGCATGTACTCTAATTCTGTCTTGCTTTCTTATCTCCCTTTCATTCTCATTTCCCATTTCTTTTCTTTCTTTCAGGGCTGCTTCCAGTAGCTAATGATCTTTTCCAATTCTTTTGACCCGTAGGTCCAACAGGTCTCATTTGTTAGCATTATCTAGTACACATTTATTTGAAGTATACGAAAGTAAATTTATTATGTGTTTATAAATAAAAAGTTTAAATATACAGAAAACGGTTTTTTTATTATGAACCCTAGGAAGAATATTACAATACTTATTGACAATTTATTTAAAACTGTCATTTCTTGCGATTTTGATTAAAATCAATTTTTGATAAATTTTTCACATACGCAATAACAGGACACAAAATTTCCAAAATATTTCTTCTCGAAAAAAATTGTATTTTAATGTTTTCATTAGAGCATCATCTTGGTGTAATAACGTGCGACTCACTCGTGCACTTTAATTTTTTATTTCCATGCAGCTTTTTTGATATAAAACAGAGTAGTCTGAGTTCCAAAACGTCAATAATTCCTACTCTATGGCTTATGGCTGCCATCGTGAATCAAAATTCCGATAACTTTGAGTCCTAAAGGTCTTGAGAAAAGTGATCTCAATGCCAAAGGCTGCGTCTAAATTAGCTGATATTGAAACGTTGAAATTTCAAATACCCAAAAATAAATGAAAGTACTTTTTGTCAGCTGTGAAACTTTTACCAATTTTGACAACAAATCTACTACGATAAAATGTTTGTCCAACTCATGAGTGCATTTTCAACTAAAGCAATTAGAATCAGTTTAGACACAGCTTAGGCATATGTGAATCAGGTACCATTCACGTCCTGATATGCAACGATGTCAACATTACATTTTGCATCTGAATATCTCAAATACAAGGTGTTTTTCAGAGCAACAGCAAGAATGTTTACGAGAAGATATTGATACGAAAAACTCGCGTGGGGCTAATGTACATACGAGTATATACATATTTATTTTTGATAATGAAGCATTTACTTCTACTTGTACTGTTAAGCGCTGTGTATTGGTTTCGTAAAAAAATGTTATCCCGTAGTTCTTATAAGCGTTAGCCCCCACCTCCTGGGCTATTAACAGCTTCTCTCCCTATAAATCGGCCGGCCTTGACGGCATTCTCCCTATTATGCTGCAAAAAACATTGGACCAGGTGGTCCAGTGGCTAGTTCCGATCTACAGAAGCTGTATTCTCCTAAACCACGTTCCCCTGAGCTGGAGCCGTGTTCGTGTTGTGTTTATCCCGAAAGCTGGGAAGCGGGGTCATGGATCCGCAAAGGATTTCAGACCCATTAGCTTATCCTCTTTTCTTTTAAAGACGTTGGAACGCGTCTTGGATATACATATCCGAAATACCCTAGATAAATCCCTTCTATCCAAATCTGAACATGCGTACACTAAAGGGCGATCGACAGAGACGGCGCTCCACGAAGTTGTACGAATGATAGAAAAGACAATTCACTTCAAACAATATACCCTTGCTACCTTCTTAGACATTGAAGGTGCCTTCAATAACGTCAGTACGGAATCGATTCAGGAAGCTCTGATCCAACTGGGTGTGGAAGAGTTTATTAGCAAATGGATATTGACAATGCTAAAAACCAAAATCATTCAATCGAATCTCGGCAACAGCAGCTCCACCATATCTGTTGTTAGAGGAACTCCTCAAGGTGGGGTCCTATCTCCTCTTCTATGGCTTATGGTCATCAATGAAATTTTGTGTAGACTTGATAGAGATGGAGTTAAGGTTGTCGCGTATGCTGATGACGTTGTAATACTGGTATCGGGGTAATCAGTGAGATTATGGAAGATGCCTTGGGCAAGATTAGCTAATGGGCCACTGGATGTGGACTCAGCGTCAACTCAAGTAAAACTGAACTGATGCTCTTTACTACTAAAACCAAAATACCACCGTTTACGCTTCCACGGCTTAACAATCATCTACTCTCCCTATCCTCCAGTGCCAAGTACCTAGGTGTGGTACTTGATCCAAAACTAAGCTGGAAGCTTAATATTGAGCAACGGGTAAAGAAGGCCTGTGTGGCTTTTTATGCCTACAGCAAGACCTTTGGTAAGAAGTGGGGACTTCGCCCGAAGATGGTCTTATGGATGTACACTGCCGTGGTGCACCCCATTCTTTCCTATGGATCGGTAGTCTGGTGGCCTGCGCTAAGGAAAGCGTATAACATCAAACTTATCAACAGGGTACAAAGAACTGTGGCTATAGGCGCAACGGGTGTCATGAGGACATGTCCAACCGATGCCTTAAACGTTATTCTGCACCTTTTACCACTCGATCTTCACATTATGCAGCTATCATCCTGTAGTGCGGTCAGGCTAAGGGAAACCAGATGCTGGTGCACCAATCCATATGGTCACAGCAGTATCCTGAATTTGCTACCGCTGGATCTGGTAGCTAATCCGATCGACTATATAACTCCCACAGTGAACTTTAGAAATGACGTCTCGGTCAGATTCCCAACCAGGGCTGAATGGGAAACTGGCGTACTGATAAATGAGTTCGAATCAACAATTTTCACCGACGGTTCAAAAATGGACTGCGGGGTAGGGGCGGGGATATTCTCTGATTCCCTCAATATTTCCAGATCGTACCGGGTTCCTGATGCGTGCAGTGTCTTCCAGGCTGAAGTTTTTGCTGTACGTGAGGCCTGCCGCATACTCAAGCAAACCTCTACAACCCTAAATACCATTGCCATCCTCATTGACAGCCAGGCGGCTATCAAGGCTATAGTATCTGCCACTACATCCTCAAGGCTAGTAGAACAGTGCAAAAAAGAACTCGCCTCGCTTGGTCACCGGCTAAGGATCTGTCTCCTTTGGGTTCCGGGTCACAGCAACATTAAGGGGAATGAGCGGGCTGATGAACTCGCGCGGCAAGGATCTGCCCTTGATGCTTCCCCAGCAAAGGAGGTGAACGTCCCGTTAGGGATCCTTAAGGGAGGCATCTTCGCGCACTATCTGCTAAAGGCGTATAGCAGATGGCAGAAGGTGCGGAACTGTGTCATCTCCAGGCAGATGTGGCCCAAATACTCCCTGATAAGAACGCTAGTTAGTACTGGCCACTGGCCCATCGGCGTTCATACGGCCAGAATAGGCATTGCATTTAATGCACACCGTCGTAGCTGCAATACTGCTGATGAAATAGAAACAATCTTACACTTCCTCTGCAAGTGTCCGGCTTTAGGCAAGGCCAGACAGCGCACCTTAGGTACACTCTTTTTCGACAACCTTATAGAGCTAGCGGAGATAAGCATTGGGGATATTATCAGCTTCCTCAATGTGAACGGGGTGGATTTGAATAATCCTTACCCCCTTTTTCTTCTTCTTTTCCCTAGTCGTTAACATCCGTCAGGTCACTTGAGTTGTGGTAATAAAACGGCGCTTCTGCTCTAATTAAGTGTCGGCATGGTTTGCTGACACAACCACTCCTACCTACCTACCTATAAGCCTTAGTATACAGGGTGGCCCAAAAACACTCACCCGATGTTTTTTGCTACAATACAATATATCTTTCAAATGGAACGACGTAATTTCATAACTTTTTTTTAAGTGTTTATTTGGACCTTAAAGTGTTTTTTCACTACTTTTTGAAGATGATATAGGTCAAGTGGACGCCCCCATTGAGTCTGTGACCTGTTCCCATAGATCCGCGACTTCAAAAACCCCAAAAGGAAGAAGGCTGGAGCCGTCAATTCGGGTGATCTTGCCGGCCAGTGCAAATCGCCAAAACGTGACATTAGGCGATTCGGAACCGCATCCGACAAAATGTCCATTGTCGCGCCAGGTGTGTATGCGGGTGCCCCGTCCTGTTGAAACCATCCCCAATACATCAATTTGCGGGAATAAAAACTCTTTGATCATGGATCTGTATCGCTCACCAGTCACAGTAACTGTGTTACCCACAACGTCCTCAATGAAAATAAGGCCCGATGACATATTCGGCGTAAACGGCGCACCATGCAATGACTTTGAGTGAATGTAATGGCTCTTCGTGAGTGATACGTGGATAATCAGTGCCCCAGAAGCGCAAATGTTGTTTGTTTGCGTATCCGTTCAATTGAGCCTCGACGCTCATGATGAATTTCGACCGAAAATCGTCCAGTGCGTCGTTGAGGTTCAGGAGAGCGTAAGCGTGAGCTTGTCGACGTATATTCTGCATCTATTTACTTCACAAATATCAAAGCAAAAGTGACAGTTGCCGCCATTTGCAAAAGGTATAGCATCTTCCGATATGGTGATACATTTTGGACCACCTTGTAGACTTACATAAAGGAACTAAGGAATAGATCCAAGCTGCAACATTAGCCTACAGGTGTTTAGTGTTCCATATTTGAAAGGTCAATGCAAAACTCTTATTGTTTCAAAACGGTATCTTTGGAACCTTTGACTAAGAGAGCTGAAATTGTCTGTACTTATTTACGTATGTGTTGTAGTGGCCCGCAAAAAAAATTGCGAAAAAAAAATTGTTACTAGGTAAGACCTACACTACATTGCCATTTGCGTCTGGAGTTACAAATGAAGACCGGCATACCATTTATCCTGCTGGAAATTCCCGAAGTCTCTGCAATATACTTAAGGCGAAGGTCACTATCTAGATTCATAAAATTCGAAAGCCACAAGCATTTCCAACTATTGCACTGAATACGAGTAAAACGCAAACCAACAAGAGTAAAAACGAAAAGATTTTTATTTCCTTAAGCCCTTCTCACAAACCCGGTCTATACACCGGTCCAAAGAGTGGTGCCGCATGGTCTTCGCCCACGGGGATCGTTCGAAAATCTCGGACAGCCGGTATCACTGCAGGCGCATTGTATGAACGTCCGGTACCTCTAGATGGAGTTACTACCACTTTGCCATTTAGACGTGAGTAGCTCTGATGATAGACCACAGATGGCGCCGTATCTATGATTACGCCGGCTCTAGCCGCTGCTGGTTCAATGATCTTGAGGTTCCCCAAATAACCAGACTGTGCTGTTACCACCACCACCAGCAATGCCACAGAGCACAACTACAACAGAACGAGGATAAACAATTATTTATTTGCATAACGAAATACCAAGATCATTAATCAAAACACTCACCACATTGATCAGCATGTTATTCGAATATGGGTCAGTTGCTCAGTTGCTTCTACGGTCCAATTCATCAGTGGAAACTGAAGACAATCTCCAACGTTATGGTTAATTTTATACGAACCCGAAGAGCAGACAAACGAGACACGCTCCACAATCTAGACTGCGGACCACTGTGGTACTGACACTTGCACGAAGGTGGTACATTCGAATGTCGGTAGTGAAATGAAGGACGGTGGGGTACTCTGGTCATGGTACTTATAGTGCTTTATAAAAGTAAGAAACCGGTGACTCATTCAGTTGAGTGACTTCATACGAAACTGGTAACAGGATACAATGGGCAGCACAACAATCGACAATGCTGTTGTTGGGAGAAAATCGGATGATTTTTTGGGCGAGCTAGGCTTATATAAGAGCTGTTGTGGTCTATGAGTTTGTTAGTTGAAAACATCACAGGAAATGAAAAGTAGTAAATTCGTAAGACATTGAGCAATTTCCCGGTTGAATTTGATTACTGCTGACAAAATGTAAATATTTTAGTAACTGGCATTTGAATGATTGCTTGTGGTGGGAGTCGTCGTCTTCAGAGACACATCCCTTCGATTTCCCCATCCAATTGTATTATACTTTTCTGTCTCTTGAGTTGACTTGATCGAAAGACAAATAAATCCTATGTTCCCTGTATTTCTTCAATACCAGGGCTTGCGTCTTCACATAGAGATTCAATATAAACCTGGCTTGTGGTTTGACCTAAGTTTCTGCTGTACTTAGAAGTTCCAGAGTGAGATATTAGGAGACGTCGCCTTCCACACCTTACTTCAAGGTCCAAGAATTCATGAACAATACCCATATTGGGTACAGTTTTAAAATACTTTCATCCCTTCAACGGCACTGGAATATAATTTCAAAACCTACAAGTAGATATAACATCGACAGGTTAACGAATCCCTTAGAATGATCTATGATTGGAGTTATATCAACATTAATAGACTGCGTCACATGCGCCAAGTACTGACAATAGGTCAGGTAAGATCGACTTAACTCTCTCAAAATTCATCCAGCCTAACAAACTCAGCATCCATCGCTCGTGAATAAGACAGGAAGTACTTAAACTTCTCCACTTCCTTCAATGGGACTCCACCAGTGCACAGAACAGCATTCTATGAACGACCAACACTTCCGATTTCACTACGTTTACCTACATTTCAATATCATCACAGTCAGCTACAAATCTTTCGAGGGAGCTCTGAGATTCAGTTTGGAAAGACCCAAGAACGGCCAAAGCATCCGCGATGATGATGATCGTCAAGACTCCTAATTTAAAATATTCTAAACCACGACTGCTCTGTAACATCCATTCCATATACATATAATACATACGAATATATAATGAAGAGGATAGGTGATAAAACGCACCCAGCAGTTTAGCATCCACAGTGAGAGGTTTTGATTTAACGCAGTTTCCTCGATCCCAGCCTCTGCAGTATGTACGAGTATTTACAGACGGAATGACCTTTAACAAGGATTTATCAATCCCATACTCCTGCAGAACACTCCAGATATTGCCTCGAGGAACCCAATCGTATGGCTTCTTCAAATCCACAGGACTGTAGTGTATCTGCCGTGATGAAAGCTGCATTACTCAACCCCCAAGCTAGACTCAACCACAGCTTTGGAACCCGTTTCGAAAACTTTATCAAAGTATTTTTAAAAAAGATTGAACAGCTGCCAAAGCGACTTTATCTACCGTGGAACTAATTGCCGCTATTCGAGACTATGCAACCCCGAACGTGTTCAATCAATCTACGAAAGATGTCCTCTTCATTAGAAAGAAGTGCACTATCTTTGGATATCACTTCTTTGACGATATTCAACTTACTTTCCCAGAGCGGATGGTCTACCAGAACATTTTGGTTCTTTGACGATATTCAACTTACTTTCCCAGAGCGGATGGTCTACCAGAACATTTGTTTGCAGATATGTAGTCCCCTTCTATCATATCTTTAGGTTAGTTTAGGTGCCTTGTGACATACGTCGCTGCTTAGTTAGACCAGCAAGGGCCCATTATACCCATTTTGTTTTCACCCCGGGAATCTGAAGAAAATCTGTTGAATTGTACCCATCTAGATAAGGTTATGATATCAGAGGCCAGTCAGCACGAGAAGAAACACCGTTGGATTAGATTCACCTAGATAGGGATATGAATCTCAGGAGGTCATTCAGCTCAATGTGATGTAGATCCTTCAACTTGGTGAAGAATTAACAACCGAGTATCCTCATTCTTCTGTCGACAAGGGCAGTGCATTCACATAGCAAGTGGCGGGTAGATTTAATTTCTTCCTCGTCCCTGCAGAAATCGCTGTGAGGTACGTCGACACGCTCCGTATGAGCCCCAAAATGGTACAGTATCCTGTGATTATGCCAGGGATGATCCACGTACTGTTACAATTAAGTCTAACCAGAAAATGTGTTCTCCTAAAATCGTAAGACAGCCACAACATCCTGACATTGACGCTCGTATCCAGATGCACCCAGCATCTGTTGGCTACTTTGGTGGCTTCGTCTCCGGCGAGTTTATTTATAGAGCTCCAGCGCAACCGGAGGCAGGTGGTTCGTAAACTGGCTGGCTGGAGAGGTTTGTTGGTTGAGGCCCAGATCAACCCCTCGGACTGTAGTGCCACCTAAGTAAGTAAGATGTGAACACAATGGTGAAGCACTGTACGGGTATTTGTTGTTGGTAATCCAATTATTTTTTTTTTTTTTTTCGAGGGTAGGTGAAAAATCTTCCATAGACACTATGAGAATAGCAAGCGCGTGCTCATAGTAGTGTCAGATTCTTACTGACTAAAAAAACACCACCATGGGGTAGCAATGGTGTAGTGGTAACGTCGTCAATTGCCACACTAATGGTTTATGGTTCAAATCCTGATGTCAGCAAGCATTTATTTATTTCTCATGAAATATAAAAAAGAGTCAGTCCGATCATTTGCAAAAGCTTCTGTAAACACTACTGCGAAGGCATAACACTGGCTATAGCTTTGTCATGTGGCTGGAAAAATTGTTCGCTCTGTTGATGATGATTTGCCCTTGACATCGATTATCGGGAAAAAAGTACTGTGAATCGGAAGCAATGACAATAATAACAAAAATTCTCCCCAGTTATCTGGATGCCACCCCTGGAGAATAGCTGAAGCATAAACAACTGAGCTTCATGAACCACTGCACCAAAAATCTTTCTCTCTCTCTCTCTATCCATCCTATCCAACGCCCGCAGTGTGTGTAAACATGTTAAAGGTATTCATAACCCTTTGAGTACGCGCAAATTATAGAAAAAAAAAAAAAAAAGCCCTTCGATATAAATGTGTTAGATATCGCAACTAAGTATTAACTTATCAAGCAATTTTTCTACCATGAAATAAAAACGTTTGGTAGGTTATTTTCCACTGAAGGATCCTGCATATTCCGCAATCTAGACGCGGTTAATTCTTATCTCGCCAAGTCGAAAGGTTTCGTCCTTTGTAGTCCAAATTTGTAGGACTGTATTGTTAACATGTCCGATTAGTCGGTTTCTATGCTTTCTCGCGAAGCTTCTAGTTTCAGCTCCGATTGTCGGAATTCCGAGATCCCTGTGGATAGCACTTTATTTTGAAAAGCTTGTAAAATATTGGCATTTGTTTTCTTGGTACAACCCCAAAGTTGTATACCGTAGGTCCACACTGGCTTTAGCACTTGCTTGTATAAAAGCAGTTTGTTCTCAGTACTGAGCTGGGAATGTTTTCCGAGTAACTAGTACATTTCTCTATATTTGATTTCTAGTTATTTTCGTTTCATGTTCACGTGCGAATTCCATTTCAGCCTCGAGTGTCATTCCCAGGTATTTGGCCTCGTTTGCAAAAGGTATTCGGACCGAGTTTAGGAAAATTGGTAAGTTATTAGTTTTCTTACAAGTGAAATTCACGTGAGCAGATTTAGATTCATTGAGGGCGATCCGCCAGTCCCTCGTCCATTCATTTACATTATTTGGCGCGTTTTGCAGTTTTGCAGTCGTTTCTTCGATTGTTTTACCTACTGCTAGGATAATGGTGTCATCGGCAAACGTAGCAAGGATAGTGCCATCTTCCTTCGGTATATCACGAGTATAGAAAATAGAGAAGCGGCCCAAGAACGCTTCCTTGCGGTACGCCGGCCGAAATTTCCTTGAGCTCGGAGTATTCGACTCCATGTCTAACATGAATGAGTCTATTCCCAAGATATGATTCTAGAATATCGTACAAGCTACAGGGAGAACTTGTCGCAGTTTGCATTTCAAGCCATCATGCCACACCTTATCAAAGGCTTGTGAGACGTCAAGAAATACGCTTGAGCAAATCTTTTTTTCTTCAAGTGCTTTCTCGGTTACGTCAGTAATTCTATGCACCTGGTCAATCGGCGAATGCTTGCTTCTGAACCCAAACTGGTGGTCAGTAAATATTATCCTCTCGAAAATTCTCAATATGATTGGAAAAAGCGAAATTGGTCTATACGATTTTACCTCATTTGGCGGTTTTCCTGGTTTTAAAACCATTATGACTTCCGCAACTTTTCATTGGCTCGGCACGTGTTGTAATCTGAGTGCAGCATTAACAATATGGAGAAGCTTAATCAATGCTTCTCTAGGTAAAACTTTGAGAATTTCTCCGGTAATCAGATCATAACTAGGAAATTTCGTAGGTTTTAGATTCTCGATCTCATGTGTGAGTTCCCTTAGCGTTGCACTTGTGAGCGTCAAATCGTCAGATGGTAAATCCAGCTTATTGCGGCTGTCATAAACCACTTGACCATCGTACGGTTTAAAGGTTTCTTCGAGGTGGGCCCCAAAGACGTCCGCTTTTTCTATATCTTCCCTCGCCCATTTATTTTGATTTAATTCGATTGCCGGCGCGGGGTTTTGGGGCCATTTGGTGCCTTTTACAGCTTTCCAAAAGGAATAATTGGAATCTTATTTTGCTGTCAAACTTTCAAGGTAAGAACCTATTGCACGATTCTTAAATCCCTTAATAGTCTTCTTCAACGAATTGCGCAGACGATTCAAGTGTGCTTTATGCTGCGGAGCACGACTCTGTTGCCATTTTTACGCGCTTTTCGTCTTTCTTTGACCAATTCTTTTATTTCCGGAGGATATCGTAAACCGTATTTGTCCGGCGTTTTCCTTGGAATAGGAGTATTATTCCAAGGGGCGAGCTGTACGATCTCAACGAAGCGATCAACTTCAACCTCAAGTTTATAGGGTGTCTTAAGTGGAACGCTCAGCTCAACATTATCTTCAGTTTCGTTCTTAAAGCCTTCCCAGTTAAATGTTCGACCAGTTAATCTCGCTGGCTCTAGGTTATAGACTAATTTTTCACTGATTGTTAAAATAAACGGGAAATGAGCAGACGACAGATTAAAGCTCTTTTTAACTTTTATATGGTTGGTAGATATTCCTTTTACAACGAAAAAATCGATCAGGTCATGTATTTTCGAAGTATCAGTTGGCCAGTAAGTCGGTTTACCCGTCGAAAGGAAATCACAACTGTACTCCATACCTGCCCCATAGAGCATTCTTTTTTTCGAGCTGTATCTTGAGCCCCAAAACGTATGTTTCGCATTAAAGTCGCCGCCGATGATAAAATTAGGTTTCAGCGATTCAAACAAGTTAAACAAGTAAACAAGTAAAATCAGATTTTTCAAGCGCAGAACGCGGTGGACAGTAGATAGATGGGATTTTAAGAGTACGCTGACTATTTTTAACTCGAATCGTGCACAGTTGCAAAGTTTCAAACTCTATCTTCAGGTCTTCGGATTGTTCGATGCAGTCTTTAATAAACAAGGATGAGTGGTTTCCTTGATTTGGCCCACATCACAAGCGTACACAGCTCCATTTTTTTTTATCTCGATTGCTTCCATAATACTCTTGGCACACTCATCAGGAGTTTGATTCTTGATCACATTAAATACTTGCGTTATAATATCTGCATGGGGTGTCTTATTATTATTATTTGTGTAGGGTTATTTTGCACTGCGACCTAATGGTCTATTGTGCCCCCTGCTAATACCTTGGGGAAGTTTGTTCCCTCGTTAGAGTCCCCTTCGCAATTGCAATTTCTGAGGAATTGTGTTTGAAGGTCATATGCTCTTACTTTGCCTTGGCGAGAATAGTTCACCTTAGAGCTCTTTCTCCAGACCAGTTTCTTTTAATCTGAGAATGAGAAGTGGGTCCATGGTTGGCATATCCCCTTCTGATACTTGGTATTTGCCCAAGTATTTCAATCTTTTGTGGGTCAGTGCCCCACAAGACTCCAGAAGGTGTTCCGGAGTCTCACATGACTCGTTGCAGAATCTGCAAAGGCCTTCATTTGTTATACCTAGATGCTCCCTGAGTTTGCAGTGCCCCGTTAGGAAGCCTGTTAGGATCCGTAGGTCATTCTTGCTAAGGCAGATGCAGGATTCAAATCATTTCCGGTTGCAACATCCCAGTAGTTTCTTAGATTGCCTCAGGCCTGTGGTGTTGTTCCAGGTTATTGCCCTGTCTTCTCTCTCCATTTTCCTGAATTTCTCACGTATGGTGTGTTCCCCCATTCCACAGAATGGTTCAGGTCCGATGAAGGGTTCTGCAGCCATTTGTCTTGCCAAGGCGTCCGCTGCTTCGTTACCTTTTATCCCGACGTGACCGGGTATCCAGTAAAGTGTAACTTTATTGTTTCTGCCCAATTCATTAAGCTTGCATAGGTATTCCCACACAAGTTTTGACTTAATGACATAGGAGTCAAGTGCTTTAATAGCTGCTTGGCTGTCTGACAGTATTGCTATATCGCAGTTGCTGTATCCCTTTTCGAGATTGAGTTGGATGCATCTGTTTATAGCGCATATTTCAGGTGTCTTGCTTTCCGCAGTAAATTAGTCCAATAGTCTGGTTTTTGTTATACCAGGACATATAGTAACGAAGGATACACCGTTTTGCTCATAGTTTACATCAACCTGGAAGTACATGGTTAGGTTTCCACTCACTGAATATTAATTTTGCACTTACTGCCAGTGAACGTGTGAACAAGACCACTCCAGCCTTGAGGCACAATAGATTGGTGAATGAGGACAAGGATCCAGTCCAGCCACAGAGGCGGTATTCACAATCAATCCACCGCGATTACATTTTGATTTGTCCATCAGGGCCAAGGCTGCCATGGAACTGTGTACAAGTCCCACCTGAAGTACGCAAAGGCATTGAGGCAATTCTGGAAATATCTCAGAGGAACTCCTACCAAATTGACTCCAATTGTAACTTCAGGATCCACCTCGTTGAACAGCCCAACACTATTGACCAGAATATCAATGTGTCCGATCCTAGATACGACCTCATTCAGACACTTTTCTAATACTTTCCTTGTTGCGAATGTCGATCTTCAGAAAAAAATACATTTATCGAGGGGTTTAGTGCCCCAAGTTCTTTTATAAATTCATCATTTTCGGCCAAATCCAGAATAGCTAACTTCTATAGAGAAAGTTTGTGCAATCAATTGACATAAATTATAATTTCATTCCACGTACAGCGATATTCTTTTGAACCAGACGCCTGCAAGTTGCCGAGCCGATACCGCCATAGCCTCCGACATAGACAACATTCTTTTGGTTGAGATCCATTTGTTTTTCTTCTTTTTTTTTATGGAGAAAACAAAACCTGATTAGTTTTTTTTAGTACGTTTTGCTTTCATTGACCGATAAACCCGTCTTTGCTGCCTCGATCTCAATAACCGCAAATGCCCCGTGGACAGGTTGCTTAGTTCTACCGACTATGTCAATATCATCGGCGTAAGCGAGTAGTAGCACGTCACCTTGTCTAAGAGCTTTCCTGACATCGAACGGTTCGGTAATGTTCGACTTTGATGGAGCAGCGAGAGCTCTCTATCGTCATTCTGCACACTCAGCTACATAACATAAGTGAGCGATTTTTTTGACAGCGCTTCATACTACAGCTTCAGTCTCACCATTGTGTTCGAACAGTGAAACTCCCTATCAAAAGTCAACCTCGGAGTTATATATATAATCGGTTGCTACATACATACTTCTGATCTCCCATCTGGATAGGAAGGGAGGCGTGACTGTAAGGTGCAGATAACCAACATCCTGGTTCCGTCAGTCTTAGTGCCGATTATAATCAATATACCACAGTGGGCTTGAAACCCTACGTGTTTCCAAACGTTTTTTTTACAAACGTAACATGCTGCACATATTTATTTAATACGATCCTCAATGTTTTCCTATATATATAATAGAATTACTATAGAATTATTATAGAATTACATCCAGGTAACGTGCTGACTTTGAGAGATTTAGCATTTTATAATAAATATAACCTCTTCGATCCTAAGGGATTTGAACACAGGGATTACCCTTTTTCTAGTGAAGAGGACAATCTCTGTCTTTCACACTCAGACCTCGGCTACCGACCCATTTATCGCTAAAGATTGGAAGGAATTTTCCTAATGCAATGATGGCAACATCGTCAGTATAGGCCGATTCGTTAAAAACATTCGCTACGAGTATTTCCAAAATCGTATCCAGTAACCAATGAGTGGTGAGAGCACGCCATCTTGACGTGTTCCTCTACAAACATGCCTTCTTCTGCAAATACCTCCTAGCCTTTGTTTAAAGGGTCGTACCTGTTCAATTACAGAGGCCGGTAGACAGTTGCGCTCTGCACAATTTGTTTAATATCACATCGACTCTAACATAGTTGAAGCCCCTTATATATCGACGCCCCCAACATGTAGTCTTTGTGATGCACCAATTTTTTAATGATCGATACTACTCTATGGAGGGCTTTAAGGCTATAGCCTTCCTGATGGCTTCTTGAACTCCAAGCGTTCTTAACCAAACAACCATTTTCTGACCACCAGTCTCCAAACTAAGTCACTCCACTCCACATCATCGCCCGCACACGCAATGGCCGCTGTTGATACCAGCTACCATTCTTCCTCTACATTTGATGGAACAATTTGAACTTGATCAAAGCTCCCCGTATCAAATCGTCCTATAAGCTCTCCCATCATATGCATGTAACCATCCTTAATTTACGCTTTGACATCGTAGGTACTCTACCCGTAAATACAATTGGCATAGCACTAAGTGATGATCAGTTGAGCTATCAGAGCATTGGAGTCACTCAAGAAAACAAAAGAATCTATATCAGTAACCTTTTAAGGGCAGCTTTGACGTACCTGCAGCAGAGCCGTACCCAGTTTTTTAAGCTTAAAGCTTAAGATTGCAACGCAACCCTCCCTCTAAACGCTATCCGCTTCAATACTCTGTCTGTCAACCTGGGACTTATGAGCATCTTCATTCCCGCCTGAGCAGATGCATCTCCCGAGAGAAAGTGCTTGCACCCATCTGAAAGGTACACAGCCTATGCGAGCTACATATATCGAATCTCTCTAGAAGGACCAACAAGCCCTAGTAATATCACGATATCACTTGGAAATAAAGAGTCACGACAGACAGATACAGACATCGAGGTCAAAAGTCCCTTCGATTGATGCTTAAGTTATTTGCGGAGAAGTACAGTTGTAGTATAAATAAATTGTGGATAACTGAATAGGACTTGAAACCCAACTAATTAAACAGCACACGACTACATCCAACAGTTATTCTCATTTATTCCCTAATTCAGTCGGCTAGCCTTATTCTACGTGAACTTGTTCACCGATCCTTGAATGATTGATGGGATTAATCCAATCTTATTCCTCGTGGATATGATCGATCCTCGAAACAGGTTCGCTATTCCCGAAAACGGTCTCCTGAATGAATGTCGTTGGACAACCTCTTCCTCTGAGTTGCTCGTAATAATAGGTGGATACCTCTTAGCTTGGGTCTCATCGTACAGACCATGTTCTGGTTCAGTAATGGGCTTTGTAGGAGGTAAAGTACCTATCTTAGGCTCCTCAGTTGTTGTCGTTGTTGTCGACGACGATGTAGTCACAGCTGTTGGTGGTCCCAATCGGACGGGGTAATATCCTGCTGGTAGTGGAGCATAATACACTGGCACACGGTATTCATGATGGCGACTGGAATGCACGTCGTATCCATAGTTCGGTTGGTAGGGTTCCCTCTGTGCATAGTTAACGTTGTAACGGCGTGCAGGAGCTGGTAATACTGGTACTGGTACAGCTTCAGCAGGTTGGGCGTATTGGATGTCCTCATAATCATCATATATACCAGCTGCAGCGGCTACTCGAGCACGTGGTGGTGGAGGTCCATAAACCGGAGCGAATGGAAATTGCTGTCGGATATCATTGTATGTAGGAGGCTGGATGATTGCGGGTCGCGGTGCACTTGCTCCTTCGGATATATCCTGTGGATAGGTACGTCGAGGAGCAGGTCGTACCGGTTCAGGTGGACCATATGTCGAGTGAG
This sequence comes from Brachypalpus laphriformis, assembly GCA_945910035.1. Classification (NCBI taxonomy): domain Eukaryota; kingdom Metazoa; phylum Arthropoda; class Insecta; order Diptera; family Syrphidae; genus Brachypalpus; species Brachypalpus laphriformis. The sequence continues at coordinate 48,110,099 of OX246756.1, forward strand.
GGCTATAATCCACTGTGTCATAGGCTAGCGGTCGCTGGTAGATATCCTGTACATCTCGCACAGAAATTGCACTTTGGCGTGGCTCACAATCCTTGGTGTCACCCTGTTGGGCGAGGGTAAGTCCCACAATCACCGACAAGATAATCTGGCAGATAGAAAGAAATTGTCATTTAAAGGAACTACCAAGCAAAGGTGCTTACCAAGATGTTCATGCTGCTTTCTATTCGTACAACTGATGTGATTCCAGATCATGTGTGGTCACTTTTATACTCAATTAGAGATGTACTCTGTCATTTGTACCAAAAAAAAAATGAGACCAAGTCATCGTTCTTGACCCCCATGGTGTGAGTTCAAGCTCAGAGCAAAGCCGCGGCATAGATGATGTCTCAATGAGCAGCTAAATCAAAATATGAAACCCCCATGCATGGACCCTGGGAATAGAATTTGGAGCGTGAATAAGTGTCGGCCAAAAGTCCCATAAAAACCTTTGACAATCTAGCAAGTGGCATTGAAATTGACAGCGAATTGTCATTTAAGTGTCTTGACTTACGCACTTTTAATGACTTTATAAGTGATGAGAAGAATTTGTTGCTGCCTTAGATGAGGTTCCAGGTAAAGTGAGTGAGAAAGTTATTACCAGGTGTTTGACTCTTAAATAGCTTAGAATGGTTCAAGTTGCTACATAATTTTTTATTGGACAAACAAAGGATCACAGTATGTTTATAAATCCATTCATTAGTTCTGGGTTGAGTAAATGAGGTGTCCGTCTAGAATTGGTACTTGATAAACTGTACCAAGTACTGGAACTCTCTTCACAACATTCACAACAGTGCCTGGTACAAGAATATCGTTTACAACCTGAGCGTGATTGTGGACAACAGTTTGGCTCTGATGCGATACAGCAGTGGGTACACGTTGAACAAGTTGTCCAATTCGGATGACGGTTGGTAAGAGAATAGTTCTAGTCTCCAGTTGTCTTGGCTGGGCCGCAGCAAAGGCATGAACAATAAAAAGGAAAATAACCTAAGAAAGTAGATGGCAGATATTTTTAAATTTTTTTAAACGTTTGTGAATAATTTCAGAATTTCCTTACATATTTGAACATATTTGGGATTTTGTTAAGTCCTGTGGTAGTGGATAGTAGTTGCAAGAGAAGACTGATAATTGATTTGGTCATGGCAGCTAATTTTATACGAAACATTAAGCATCTTAAGACCTTCATTTGGGTAATACTCTTCTTAAAGGCTTAAGCGGAGTGCATTTGCGTTTATGAAAGAAAATGTGCTCTGATCGTATTTCCCACTCCCATTAGACAGACTTACTTAGGATTATTATGCATGAATTGCATTTGCGTGCACACACTTCTAGAGGTGTGGCACAGATGTTGCGATAAACATGAGTGAAGGGAAGGTACTTAAATAAATGTATGTTCTGCGTAATCGTTGTGGGAAATAATCAATTATAATCTGAACGGATTATAGACCATGGCACACAAATGGAACAAGTAATCCTACAATCCAAATCAATAAAGTAGATTTGAATTTGAATTAATCATATCTAGAATAGCACCTCGACAAAACAAAAAAAAAATATATATATATATATAATTTTATTTCTTTCATAATTTCATACAATTTCTTATTTTAACATTGACTATTTAACCAAAAAATAAGAGAAGAAAAACAATTTCCTTTTCGATTCTAAAAGCATTTCATGTAAAGTTTTTTTCTTTTTCTTTAAAACTAGGCTCCAAGAGCTTGCATAATATATTGTACTTATGTTACATGTATTTAAAATAAAACATATTCATATTCATATACACTCGCAAAATTGCTTAATCTTTGGAATTCTATAGAGAGACAGATTCGCAAAAAACAAAAAACTGCAAATTATGTAGAAATAAAAGGTATCATTCTTTAGTCGCTAAGCGTGACTAGAGACGAATGAACCGTTTGTTTAAATAATTCATAAATAAGTTTAATGTTGTGGGGTATTTGTAAGAATTTACTAGCTAATGATTTTAAATTTTTTTTTTTATTTGCATAGGAACTTTTACATCTTTAAGAAACTTTTACTAATAAATTTTTGACAATTGAGTTATCCATCGTAAAAAGCCACTTCTTAACTTTCTTTAAAAATAAATTCTTTTGTTTTAAAACTCTTACTTCGTATGGCAACTTATTGTAAACCTTAGGTGCTGAGACTGTAAAAAAGTTTGTGAAATGTGTTGTATCTGCAACCGGTACGTTTAGCAACATCATTGAATTTGTCCTTAAACCATATAAATTTGAGCAACGGTGAGTCGTGCTGTATCCACTTCGCAAAAAGAATACTTTCAGCACCTTATAGAAGTAAAGATGTTTTAACGGAAAAATGCGAAGGTTATAAAACAAAGGCCAACTTCTTGATAATCTTTTTTTTTGGCTGTGATACGGACAATATGCTTTTGAGCTATCACGAGAGGCTCAAGTGTATTAAAGTACGTCCCTCCCCAACTTGTTATACCATATTGAATCTTCGAATTTACAAGTCCATAGTAAATCATTATAAGTAACTTACTTGAGCAATACGGCCTAAGATTATACATTTGGTGAGTTGTAACTATCATGTACTTTTTTAATTCAGTTGTGTGTATCTTCCAATTGAGATGTCTATCAATGAAGACCCCAAGGTATTTAAATTGGTCTACAGATTCAATTTTAAAACAATTTTTACTACATAAAATTTGACTGCAATAGTTATTTTTCCCACAAATGTGATTAGATAAATACATTTTTGAACATTCAGTGGAGTGAAAAGCTGTGTTGCAATCAACATGTATGTTGCTTTGTTTTTTCGCTTACAATAAGCTCGTGTTTTGCAAACCATTGTCTTAATAACTGCAAGTCCTCTTCAAGCTTTACAACCGATTCGAACAAGGAGTTTGTTATGAACGTAAGCGCCATATCGTCAGCAAAAGCAGTAATTTTGCTGTTAAACTTTTGCTTGAAAATGGAGTTAACATAAATTAAGAAAAGAATGGGACCTAAAACAGAACCTTGTGGTACACCGTAACTTATTTCAAGCTCCTCGCTAAATACTCCCTTGAGTTTTACCCTCTGACGTCTTCCCGTTAGATAGGACTTGAACCAATTATAGGTTGAATCTCTGAAACCAGCTTTGTAGAGTTTGTCTAAGAGAATTGAATGATTGACCATGTCAAAAGCTTTTGTCATGTCAATAAATAAAGTCATACCATTTTTTTTCTTATCAAAACCATCATTTATTTCACTGCATAACTTCAAAATGGCATCTTCAGTGGATTTTCACTTACGAAAAAAATTACTAAAAAAATTTAATTTATTCAAAAAGGATAATATACGATCCTTCATGCATTTTTCAAAAAGCTTAGCGAACGTTGGTAGTAGGGAAATAGGCCGATACTGGCTCATTAGCCTTCGATTACATTTTTTTAAATGTGGAAGAACTTCAGCAGCCTTCAAGGAAGACGGAAAACAACCACTGCTAACACTTTTATTAAATAAAAAGCTTAACACATCAGCCACGAAGAAGGCAACATGTTTCAAAAGACAGTTCGTAATACTATCCGAAGTGCTAGAGCACTTGTCATCGAGTTTCATTATATACATATTTGTATATTTCAAACGAGGTAAAGTGCTGAAAAACGAAGCTATTACTTTGAAATTCATCTGCATCTATATCCAAATAAAGAGAACAACTGCAATTACTCTGCGGGGGATTTGGCTTTGATTTCATGGCTATAGATGCGAAGTATCTATTAAAATTATTCGCAATTTCTATTGGGTGGCAAATTAAAAATTCGTCGATTACAATTTCAAAGATATTTTCTTTATTTGACTCCTTGTTAAGGATTGTATTAACAACTTTCCACTCTTTTTTCATATTCCCCTTACAATTTTGAAATTTTGCAGAAAAAAAGTTATCTTGACTTGTTTCCACTTTTCTTTTCACAAGCTGGTTAAATTTTTTGAGGTAACGCTTTAACTTCACATTGAGGGGGTGCCGCCTACATTTCTTCCGAACAAAGTTTTTTTTGTTTATTAACTTAATCAGCTCCTCGTCAATCCATGGCCTTATTCGTTTTACTTTAGAAGACTTCGGCCTCTCAGCATAGGAAGCTTTTGTGATATGGCCTAAAAGTATATTTAATAAAGAATCGTAAGCTGGCGAAATATCATTTTCAAAATACACCTGATCCCAAGACTCAAACCTTAAACTATCTATTAGTTTTGTGTAGTTTATTTTCTGCTTTATAGAAGAAGGCATAGAATTACGGACTTTAGAAAAAGTTTGATGCTCTAAGGTCAGCTTTACCATACAGTGATCAGTAATTTGATGATCGCTCACTTCGCACGATGGTTTAAATGAAGAATTTTTGCTGAGCCTTACAAAAATGTGATCTAAGCACGATTGAGCTTCATCGGTAATACGGGTAGGTTTGTTCACAAGTGATTCTAACCCATGTGACGACATAAGAAGCAAAAAATTGTCACAATCACTGCTAGCTTTCAATAAATCAATGTTAAGGTCTCCTAGAACCACTAAATTTTTCGATTTGATAGTTCTTAAGATACCAGCCAATTGGTCTATAAAAACACTCTTGCTACATTCATGTAATCGGTAAATACAAAGAAAAGTAAAATATTCGTTATTAACTTTGCAACTGATTTTTAATATGTCAGCGCTACTCAAATTAAAAGATTTAACTTCATCGCAATAATATGTTTCTTTAATAAATACTAGCACACCACCTGCGCTATAGGAATTATTACAGCTACCATACAAATCAAAACCAGGCATTTTATAGATGGATAATTCATTGTCGTACAGCCAGATTTCGCTTAGAAAATAAAAATCAGCTAAAATACTCAAACTATCAATATGAGCCAAAAAAGAATTAAAATTTTTTCTCATGCTTCTAATATTTTGATCAACTACTAGAATAGGCACATTTTGAACTGGATTTTGTACATTTTTTGCGTTTAAAGGAAGATTAGAATTCATTTAGAATAAAACAATTTAAATTATAAATTTACCAGGTCCCCAAGGCACCTGACTTTTATTGCTCCATCCCCTTCTTTCTTACGCAAAAATGTTATTCCGTTTCTCATCCATAAATACTTGTAGTTCTTGGATAGCTTTGTATTCTTAGCTGCACTATAGACTTGCCGTGTGTGAGAAGTCAAACTATCGTTGATGAAGATCTTTGCACCATCATGATGTTCACCGAAGAGTTTTGTTGTTATTTTGTTGTTTTTTTTTACATAGGCCTCCTTGATAATTTTTTCCTTCGTTAGCCGACGAGTTAGTTTAACCACAAGAATATTGGTCACAGGAATTGAATTTTTATTTGAGGTTGAACTACGCGCCCCTTGATTTTTCCGAATTTTAACTTTTTTTATATAGCAAGAGTCTATGTCATTTTCAGAAATTTAGGTACCAACACCATCGCAAATAACTTTCAGTGAGGCTTTAACTGCACTGTCATTGTCAGTATTCGGCACGTTAACTATCTCCAAAGTATTTGAAAGAAGAGACTGCTCTAACATGTACACTTTTTCTTGCAATGCATCAACGTTCATTTTCAACTCAGTGTTTTCATTTTGTAGCTCTGTTAATCGCGATAAAAAGTTCTGGTTAACCCGTATTAAATCAACGATCTCATTGTATATACGATTTAAGAGAAATATGTGACGTCAAAATCTCATTGGGCGATTTTAAGGCCAAAATAAGAAAGGAAGACCTCTTTGGTAGGACAGTCGGTAAACATAGCCTGCACGACACCACGTCTGACAACGGACTAAGGCTAATTGATTTCGCTCTGGATTGAAACGTCACTATAGCAAACACATGGTTTCCTCATCTCGATATTCATAAGCAGACATGGCGGTCCAATGATCATGTAACGATCAACCAAATTGATCATATTGCGATCAACGCAAGGCATGCCTTTAGTATTCTGGATTTCCAGACCTTCCGAGCGGCCAACATATTACCTTGTTGTAGCCAAGGTATGAATGCGGATATCCCAAACTGAGCAACAAAGAAAAATCACTGTGAGATAATTTAACGTCGAAGCTACAATCGCAAGAGACCGCAAAAGTTTTCGCTGGACGCGTATCCCGAAATCTCTCTATGTCGCCAGCACATAAAGCTGCGCTGCAACGGAAGACGAAAGCTGTTCGTGAGCTCTATGAGCAAAAGAGACGGGAAGAACATCGGCTTCTCAAAAAGAAGAAGAAAGAGCATGAGAAGCGCGCGATCGGGAATATTTAGAGCTTATTCCCCTAGGAACAATGTACAGATGTTTTGCCAAAAGGTAGAAAGAACGTGTCAGAGGAGCAAAACCCCTACAGACACCTATGGAGATGAAAATGGAAACCACGTAGTAGAATCACAGTCGGTGGTGAGAATATGGAAAAACTACTTCTGCAGACTGTAAAACGGCGACAAAGAGCAACATCCCGCTGTCAAGCAGAATGCATCGCACAACATAGACGATGATTGCCAAAATTTCCGTCCACCTGACCAAAACGAAGTGAGGTAGCAATATCCAAGCTGAAATCGAACAAGGCTGCTGGACCTGACGGCTTACCGACCGAACTCTTCAAGGCAGCTGGTGATGAATTGGTAGAGTGCATGCACCAACTCATCTCTAAAATTTGGTCAGACGAGTGTATACCTGATGAATGGAATCTCAGCATCGTGTGCCCGATCAACAAGAAAAGAAAAGACTACGCCAATTATAGATTTTCTGTGATATTGTGTGAATACCTGAAACCTTTTATTAACAGGCTGATTAGCCCCTGTCTATCAGTGCGGTTTTGGGCCAGGGAAGTCCACCATCGATCAAATCTTCACACTTCGACAGATCCTGGAGAAAACCCAACGGTCTAAATCGATACTGACTATTCTTTCATCGATTTGAAGGCCACCTATGATAACAATCTATAGAGAGGAGCTATATAGAGCTAGTTTTGACATCACTGCCAAACTTGTCCGTCTCGGGACGATAACGATAGCGAACGCTCGCTGTTCCATCAAGTTAAGTATGACCTCACCGAGACCTTTGATGAAAATGTGACACGGTGAGAGAGCAAAGAGAGCAAAAGCAAGAGAGCAAGACCAAGTATACCATGTCAACAAGAAGGGACAATCCACATTGACGAATTGGACAGAATGTCACAAGGGTTAGCTATAACTTCGAGGCAGTCAGGGGCTTTGTCTACCTTGACTCTACTATCAATTCTGAAAGCACCATCAGCGCAGAAATGAAGCAAAGCGTACTCGTAGCTCTTGCCAATAGCTGTTTTTTGGTTAATAAGGCAATTCAACAGTAAAGCCGTATCTCGAACAAGTAACGAGACTCTATATAAGACTCTGATCATCCCAATCCTGTTTTACGGCGCTGAAACATGGACTTTATTGCCCCGTGCAGGGACGGGTTAAGAATATCACTGCTGCCCCACCAACCAGCGCTTGTCGTAAAAGGCGACTAAGGGGGACAAATCAGATGTAGGCAATATAACACCCAAGTGAGCCTAGCGACACATATACTACCTTAAAAACCCTGCCACAAGTGTGCATGTGAGTCCGTGGGTTGACACGACTGGAGATCACCGGTGTCATAGAAGAAAGATCAAACAAACAATAATAAAACAGGAGCATGCAAGTGTCAAACAACAAACACCATCGGAATATGGTAATATTGCAAAACTGTATCATTATGGTAATACTTGCAAAAAGGAAAGGCACGACCCCGCCAGGCACTACCACTGCTGTGCATGGTACTGGACTGCATCGTGGACCGAGCAGAAATGTTCGGGTCAGAGTTATACGGATTCCGGGGGCTAGTAAGGTAACAGTTTGAAAGAAATTTGAGGGTCGCGAAATGGAACGTTGGAAGCATGACCGGTCGAAGTTACGAGCTGGAAGAGATGATGGATAGAAGGCGGGTGGATATCTTGTGTGTCCAAGAGACGAAATGGAAAAACACCGGAAATCGGGCGCGTTTCTTGGACGTTAGGACAAAAGATTACAAGATGTTCTACTATGGAACACAAAAGCCTAAGAACGGAATCGGTATCATCCTTGCGGCAGAGCTACTTGGTAACGTCTTGAGCATTTCGAAGTCCAGCGATCGTTTGATGTCTCTCAAACTAGTAATACAAGGAGAGGTGTGGAATATTGTTAGTGCATATGCTCCCCAAAATGGGTGCAATCAGAGAGATAAAGATGCATTTTGGGTAGATTTCCACAATCTTCTTAAGAACATCCCAAAGGAAGAGTTTCTGTTTGTTGGAGGAGATTTGAATGGACATGTCGGGAGGTCAAACGAAGACTATGAAGACTGCCATGGAGAACTGGGATACAGCACCAGGAATCTTCCTTGTGAAGACATCCTAAGCATGTGGAAATCACACGGTCTTATCGTATTAAATACCATGTTCATCAAACAAAGCCGACACCTGATCACTTACAGCAGTGGTGGAGATGAAACTCAGATTGACTACCATTTAGTAGGCAGTTTCATGAAGCCTCGGGTAGGTTAGGTTAGGTTGAAGTGGCTGCCAGCTTGCGGCAACACACATAGACCAAGAAAGGGCCATTATGGTCCATGGATCATGTAATCCCAGCCTACTCGTTAAAACCAATTAGAACTTCTGATGAAGAGAAGGAGGCTCCTGATATCTAAATCTATCAGGTCGCCTAACTCGTTAAAGTAGAAAGCTCCTAGGTGAAGCTTCCTTCTATGGGAGAGAGCTGGGCATGCACAAAGAAGGTGAGTAATGGTTTCTTCCTCTTCTTCGTCCATGCAGCTTCTGCAAAAATCATTCGAAAATACGCCAAGCCTTGTTGCATGCTTGCTTGACAGTGACAGTGACAGTGTCCTGTAATTACACCTATAATAGAGCCAATATGCAATCGAGCCAATATGCAATCAATTTCTTAGAGCGTTTCAGATCCAACTAGTGCCAAATCTGCTTAGGCGCTAGACATGTTGTACCACTTGCCCACCTAAGATTTGTTCATTCGATTGCATCTAGCTTGAATTTAAGTTTACAAGTAGCGATTGGTATAACTAAATTATCCTTATCTGGAAGGATGGGTACAGTTGTTCCTAATTTGGCGAGTTCGTCAGCCTTACAATTCGCCGGAATATCCCTATGCCCCGGCACCCAACAGAGGTGAATGTTAAACTGCCCCGACATCTCCGCCAGTGACGAATGGCAGTCTAGGACTACTACTGAATTTATAGAGATCGATTCCAAGGATTTGATTGCAGCTTGGCTATCTGAAAAGATACGGATCTCCTTGGCGGATATCACGTTTTTCTTTAGCCAAGATAAGACCTCCTTAATCTCCATTAATTCCGCCTGGAACACGCTTCAATAATCTGGTAGACGGAAGGAGAGCTCAAGATTAAGCCTGTCAGAGAAAACACCTCCACCAACACCGTCTTTCGTTTTCGAGCCGTCAGTGTAGAAGTGGATCGAGTCATCTTCTATGAAAGCCTCTTCATTCTAGAGTGCTCTAGAAGGGATGGTGACAAGGAGGTTCTTGTCAAAGTTTAGACGAGGGATGGTATAGTTCGTGTTTTCGAGAGAGATTGTGAGTTTATTCAGAATGGAGGCGCGGCCAAATTCTTTCCTTGACCATTGTTGGGTAGCTTCAAGGCGAACGGCTGCATTCGCTGCCATTTGCGTGCTAAATATATCAAGGGGTAACAGATGAAGCATAATATCCAGAGGGAGTTGTACGCAGTGCTCCGCTTATGCACAGACAAGCTATACGCTGGACTTTGCTTAGATAGTCGCGATTTATAGCTTTTTCTAAGGCTGTCCACCAAACAATCACCCCGTATGTGAGTATCGGTCTAATGACCGAGATGTATAGCCAGTAAGTTATTCGAGGCTGTAAACCCCATTTATTTCCAATAGCTTTTTTGCAAAGAGAAAAGTGCTACTGTAGCTTTCTTGACTCTTTCTTGAATGTTAGGTTTCCAGCTTAGTTTCCTATCCACGATAAGACCCAAATATTTCGCTTTATCAGAGAAAGTTAAGCTGATACCATAAAGAGAGGGAGGATCGATGAACGGAATTTTATATTTCCTTGAGAGTAGAGAGAGTACCAGTTCAGTTTTATGTGGGTTTACACCCAACCCATACCAAGCCGCCCATCTGGTTAACTTGTTTAAAGCGTTTTGTAGTAGTTCTTTTAGAGTATTAAGGTGCTTTCCTGAGACTGCTATAGCAACATCATCTGTATAAGCAATCACCGTGCATCCCTCACCCTCCAGTATTGTCAATAGTTCATTAACCACCAAATTCCAAAGGAGAGGAGATAGAACACCACCTTGCGGAGTGCCTCTACTGACAGATCTTCTAGAAGACGTCCCACCTAGGTCTGAGTTGATAATCCGACCATTAAGCAGTAAATTGATCAACTCGCATAGTGAGTTGTCTACCTTCAGGTCCGAGAGTGCATCCGCAATCGCTGATGCATTGACATTTTTAAAGGCACCCTCTATATCTAAGAAGGCTACCATTGTATATTCCTTGTGAAACAGGGAGTACTCAATGTAAGCCCCGGGTAAAAGATTGCTAAGTGATCCTGGGAGAGACAATCGCTCGGCAACACCGTCTCCTGCTCACAGAAATTTTTATGAAAACACCGAAGAAAAGTAAACAAACAAGGGTCTCTGAGAAAATCAAGTGGTACAATCTGGACAAAGAAAAAGGCGAGGCTTCAAGGGATCTAACGATGAAGAGTGCACAAAATATGTGGGATTCCCTACAACGAACTTGCTTAAAGAAGGCCAAATCACTGCTAGGAGCTTCAAAAGGCCACCATCAATACGCCAAAGAAACATGGTGGTGGAGTGATGAAGCTAAGAAGGTGATAAATGAGAAGAAAGTGGCTTTCAAAGCTTGGTCAAAGTGCCCCTCTAATAATAGTGACGAAAAATCTCGCCTCGAAATGGAATACAGATGCAGCAAGAAAAAAGGGAAGAAGAAGTGCGCCCAGCTTCAAGCAGAGAGTACGAAGGGGCTGTATCAGGAGCTGGAGAAAAAATCTTCCCCCGGACTATCCAGGAGCAGCGAAGACACAATATGAACAAGAGCGCCACTATCTTCAAAATAGCCGCCCAAAGAAGAAGGAATGCTCAGAAGATTCGTCGGCCAAAATTCATTAACAATGCTCATGGCCGCCTTCTTGTGGATGACGACAAAATTCTGCAGAGATGGCGGCAGTATTGTGAAGAACTTTTGAGTGAACAGTTTCCCCGGCTATACTTTCCAAGAGCCATCCCTAACTCTGAAGAAATACCCGACATTACAGTCGGAGAAGTTAGTGAGGCGGTCAAATACTCCAAAAAACGAAAAGCGGTTGGGCCAGACGAGATGCCGTCTGAGTTCTGGAAAAAGATGGGGGACGTCGGGTTCAGATGGCCCAGAATTCTCATCTCCCAATTTGTGAGAGGCGATCCAATGCCGAATCAATGAAGGGAAAGCTACCTTCTCCCTGTATACAAAGGGAAGGGTGATACGCATAATAAAAAAACAAAATATTTGGCGCAACAGCTCTTGAAAGTGCCAGTGCCTAGCTTCTCGCAACCACTCATGTTGTGTGCGTTATATTTTTCACACGAATGGAAGGGACCTACAGTTTAGTGCCGTATCCGAACGGCGGGTATTAGGTGGCCGACTGCGAAAAATAATACGGCTATCTGATGATCAGTGCGGGTTTGTTGCGGGTAAATCAAGCACAGATGCAATCCAAAGTATAAGGATCAGAATGGAAAAACATCGTGATTCCTTAAGGGATTTGAATATTGTATTGGTTGACTTTGAAAAGGCATTCGACAGACAACCATTAGATCTGATATGGGTGGAGGTAAGACATCGATCACCTATGTACAGATGATCATGGACATGTACGAAGGAGCACAAAACCTCCTTTGCTCTTTATTACAGTCCTTGATTATCTGCTTGAAGGTAAAGTGATGGACCCCAAGGTACATCAGTTATTCTTTGCTGACGATGGAGCCATCATAAGTGAGGATCCTACATCCCTGCAACGAGCACTTGATGTGTGGGTGGACGTTCTGGAGGGAAATGGGTATCGCATTAGTTTAGAAAAGACGGAGTACTTGTGCTGCCCATTCTCTGATCCACTCAGGCCTATTCCAGACATTTATTTGAATGGAACAGTGCTTCCCAAGTGCGAAAAGTTCAAATATCTGGGATCTGTGATCAATAGCAAAGCAACTTGTTATGACGATATCAATCATCGCGTAAGCGTAGGGTGGATGAAGTGGCGAGAAAATTCCGCTATCTTCTGTGACAGAAAAATTCCACCTCAGTTGAAAAGAAGGCTGTACACCGCAGTTGTGCGTCCAGCGCTCACATACGGTTCACAGTGTTGGACGAGGTACAAAACGTATGAGAGTAAATTAACGACAGCTGAGATGAAGATGCTTCGCATGACAGCAAGAGTGACAAAGCTTGATCGAATAAGAAGTTCGAAGATCCGTGGAAGCTTTCACATCAAGGAAACCATCGTACAAAAAATAGAGTGCGACCGGCTCAGCTGGTATTGCCACGTTCAAAGAAGAGATCATTTGAACCCTGTTAAAAAGGCAATATCTATGCACGTTCCAAAGACATCGCGAGGTAGGAAAGGCAGGCCTATAAACGCCTGGATCACACAAATGCGACGACATCGGCATTTCATTGGCCTCAGTAACCGGGCGATCCAAGCGTTGTGATCCCTTATTTTCGGATCATAACCTCGCTGATAAAAGGAAGAAGAAGAAACATGGACTTTATTGAAAGCAGCTAAAGATACCCTTAGTCGTCTCGAGAGAAAAATTCCTTTTAAGATATTCCGTCCCATTTACGTTGACGTTAAAAAACAGGGTATTGGACATTTGAGATGGCTAGTAGATGAAGAGTGAATGGACACCAAAGATCCGGCTCGCAGAGTCTTCGGATCGAACCCGAAGGGATGACGCAGTAGAAGGTCTCCTCGACTTAGGTGGCGCGTACAAGTTAAAGAGGTACTGAACCAACTTGGAGTGCGAACTGGATGCAATTAGCCAAAGGTCGAGCCAAATGAAGACGCCTGTTGGATGAGGATCAGGTTCACCCGAAACCTAAGTAAATCAGTAAATATATTGGCTCCAGATATCTCTTTCAGATGCGGTTTGGCATAGAAGGCTTCAAAGTTTCTGAACTCAAGTTTGCCCGAGTAATAAAGGTTTCCACTTCAAAAGGAGCCACATTAATACACCGTTTGCATCTTATCACAAATTCAGTTGTATTTACTTGTTTTATTCGTATATAAGACGAGCTTAAATATTAAATTCAAGCAAATAGAAAAAAGAATACATACAGATTTATTTTAAAGATACATGTCATCAAAAGAAGAGGAATCAAGTTAGATAGTTATTGCTGCTGCTGGAGTCGGAAAAGATTAAGAGAATCAATTGATTGTAGTCTCCGATCATGCTTTAGGCCATCAATCTTGCCCGAAATCAATGCTGAAGGAATTTAATAACCGGTGCATGTGCAGCATAAACCAACGGAGTGTGATAGGCCCGCACCACTTGTGATGTGATTGTCCGAACAGCTGGAGCAACAATTGGCGTAACAATCTCGGCATGCTTATGGACCACAGTTTGTCTTTGATGTGACACAGCTGTTGGAATCTTTTGTATCAAATCGCCGACCTTGGCGACTGTCGGTTCGTGAATACGTATAGTCTCTGGTGCCAAGACTGTTCTCAAGCCTGGGCTTGTGGTTATACTGATTGGCAAAGAGATTGTCTCCGTTGGCAGTATCTGATGTTGAATAGATAGCGATCCCAATGAAGCAGTCGTCAGTGAAGTGGATGGTATTTCGGCGGCTTGAAGAGCCCCAGAAGCTGTTGGCCCAGAGGTTGAGGCTTCTTCCGTTTGTGTTAGCGGTGATTGAGTTGGCGCTGGAGGAGTTTCTCGAGTCGACGCTGGACGTTCTGCAGATTCCTCGGACGATGAAGAAATTACAGAAGATGATGACGGCTGCTGTGCCTGAAGCAAGGATGTGAGAGATATGGTTTCCTCTGATGGCAATGATGCTAGCAACTGAAAGGAGGGATAGGCAGCGGCTACCATCAGCACTGAGGTCACAATGAGCTGCGAGAGAAACAGTTAGGGTAAAATCCGAAGGCACTTCAAATATAGGTACTTTACCAATTTGAACATTTTTCAGTGGTTTCTTGAATTTTTATTTTTTATTTTTTTTATTTTTTGAGGTTACTTCAGGCGATGGAAATTTTTAAGGTACATGAATAAACAAAATGAATCTCTATATGTATCGAACGATGTGTCGAGATATTCCAATTGCCAGATGCAGTGCGTTACTGATGCCTAACTCCTGTCAATATCTTGTTTTTATACGATCGCATCAACCATGAGAAATCTAGATCTAGAAATCATCCAGTTGCGAAGTCAACCTGCCTTGCCTGCACCACAATGCGACGATCGGCGACAGATGGAGTACATTATTGTGAAATCTAACTCTCAAATTTCCCTCTTTGCCAACGAGAATGACAGCGCCAAAGCCAACTACGATGATGATGTCGTTTAGATTGCTACTGTCCCACAAAGGTTACCCTCTCGTCAGCCTCATAGCTCACATGACTGAAAAAGGGAATTCGATCTGGGTAGTGGGCGCCCAGATTAAGAGCATTGTGCTGGATTTCGTATGTACACGATCATGGAATCTGGAAGTCTGGGTCAGACAAAATTGCAATCGTAGTTAGATCAGGCGAGTGACTAACAGGGTTTCTTCCGGCGGAGGATAACCTTGCTGGGGTTAGTAATTTTTGATTTGTATATCAGTTTCACAATGAGCGCATCACAACAGTTAAGGGTGAATTGGAGCAAGGCCATATGTGGATTAATGTTTAATGGGGATGAATTGAATAATTAGAAGCTACAGTTTTTGGTTTTACATTTAACAATGTGATGAACTTAGAAATATTATTCACACCCCTTCTAGGTTCACGTGAGGTAACTTTTCATATTGCGTGTACTACCCTTTTTTTATATGACCAAGCCGCAATCCTTTGAGCAATCGTTTTTATCTAGGCAATAGATACATTTCGCAATAAAACGCTACTCTTGCAAAGCGATACTGGAAATAGGTTGAGGTAAGGATGCTTAAATGCGCTCCCAAATTCTAAGCAAATCAATAAACCTACAGCCAGAACAAGAGCATTGGTTCAATCTTGCCAGTGGGCCTAAGATCCGCAAGAAGGAAGAGACTTCTGCACTATGGCGGCAATCTCCATCTGAGTAAAACCGGCGGATTAGAAATAACTGCAAAATCATCTTAAAAGTTGTGAAATTCCTTCGAAGCGAGAAAGTGAGGCAAAAAATACTAGAACTTACGAAAGGCAATAAATCTTTTTGGTCGCTCGTAGAAAGAATAAAAAGCTCTGCCTCATCGACCATCACAGCTCTTGTCTACCATAATAAAAATATCTTGGACTACAAACAGATAGCTGATCTGGTAGCCGTAATATTTTCAGCTTCTTCCATCTTGCCAAATACTTTTCTTCCTCTACCTATACTGAACCTCAGCTACCCTTAGCTCAATATTATTTGTGAATAATATTTTTCCGAGCAGTCCACGTGGCTTGAGTCCTTAAAGATCTAATTAGTAATTGTAACGTCAGCCTAAGTTCCAGTATCGCGCAGAAGAGGACTCTTCCAGTGCTTCCCTTTGAGAAAGGGAGATAACATAGAAAGAAGGTATTTAGAAGGGACTTGGAATTGGTGTTTTGCGACGGACGGACGTCTTTAAATTCAAATAAAAAGTGAGGTTTATTAAATTGTGAGTTTTCAAGCAAACTTAAAGCTAAACTTAAAACTAACAAAATTGACTTAAACTAAAGCTTAAAAACTATCAGGAAGAATTATGGGATTGAAGGGCGTTTCTTAAGGAGACTCTGCTAGTGCGAAAGTCAAAAGTATTTTCAATGCGATTAGCTCCACGGAGCATTCTGGACATTGGTTCATGATATCCATAATTGGTCCGGTGAGGAGAAAGACGAAAGAGAGGTGAGGATCTGAGGTTGCGTGGGTTGGTGTTGAAAGAGATCAGATGTAGCAACGCGAGGGAATCAATGTTACCAGCTAAAAACTGATGAATAAACAAGATGGCAGCAACTTCCCGACGTTTACCGAGAGACTATAAATTGATTAGTTTTAAACGGT
The DNA here is from genome assembly GCA_945910035.1 of Brachypalpus laphriformis. Classification (NCBI taxonomy): domain Eukaryota; kingdom Metazoa; phylum Arthropoda; class Insecta; order Diptera; family Syrphidae; genus Brachypalpus; species Brachypalpus laphriformis. Next base: position 48,126,387 of record OX246756.1, read on the forward strand.
CCGCGTAAGGGGGTAAATTGTAACTATCAGCCCAAGGAAGACCTCGTAAGGCAAAACGAACGAACCTACGCTGGACGGCTTCGATTCGCAAGATATGGATTTCATAGTAAGGTGACCATACCTGGCAAGCATACTCAAGGAAGGGTCTGACGAATGTGATGTATAATGATTTTGTAACATAAGGGTTTGAGAATTCTTTGGACCATCGTTTAACGAAACCGAGCGCAGAATTAGCTCTGTTGATAATGTTATCAATATGGGAACGACAGTTGAGCTCCCTATCACAGATAACACCCAAATCGCGCAGTGAAGAGACAGAGGGAATAGGCTCACCGCAAATAGAGTAGACTCTAGCGGATGGTCGGATGCGCTTACGGGAATATGTAGTTATGCCGGAAACACAACAAAGTGAGACCGATGATACACCAGTGGGGACTGATAGCAGTGTATCCGACCCGTTGGGTTAGCTAGAGCATAGTCCAGATTTAAGTTCGGGAGCATTGAGCGACGAAACACTTAGAAAAAAGGAATGGCAAATCATCAGACGAGAAAAGGATTTAATTGACAAAGAACGTGCACTGATGAGGAAGGAAAAAGAATTGGGGGAAAAGCTCAAGCTCCTTGCAGCCAAGACAGTACAAATGAACGATGAACTACATGTCCGAAAGTTAAATTGCAGTATTAGGGAGATATCTGGTATCTTGCCATCGTTTTCGCCTGGAAAGATCTCATCGATGGCTGTGGAAGATTGGGTCAATCGCGTTGAGGCTCTCATGCAAATATACGATTGGGATAAACGAGCGCTGTTGATGGCGACAGCATCAAAAATGCAGTGTCCAGCTCGCTTTTGGTGGGACACCTCCAGCGAAACATGTACCACGTGGGAACAGTTGGCGACAAGACTGAAGACGAATTTCTCGCACCAACACAGTGAAGTCGAAATACACCAACTGATGGTTAAAAAGTTTAGAAAACCAAATGAGACAATCGACAGCTTCTGTTTTGAAATGAATAAGTTGGGCAAAAGAATACATCTCGCAGACAAAACCATTGTACAGTACATACTACCAGGCTTAAATGATCCTCAATTGAGTTCGAGCTTAGCAACGGGAAACTATAATACTATTGCCGATTTAATTAGAAGAAGATCCGCTCAAATTCACGAGCTGCTCCAATTCTGACCGGGTTACATAATAGGCATAGCAACTCTAACCGACCATCCACTAGTGCACATACTAATTGGCAACCGAGACCATCCACCAGTATGCAGAAACCACGACAACGAAATTCAGTCAGCTGTTACAATTGTCACCAAATAGACAATTTCACGCGAGATTGTACACAGACCAGGAAACGACAATGGTCGAACAACAAGGAGAACAATTTTGGAACTCCAACCAAAGCAGAAAATCGTTAATGAAGAACTTCAACGTCAAAACCATCTGACATGAGGCCGATGACTCTTATTATCGCAAAAATATTAGAAGGCAAGGAGTATGCCGCTACGCTCGATTCAGGAAGCGAACGGACAATTATTTCAAGAGCAGTTGCAAACAATATAAATGGGGTAATAGGCAAATGCGATACTATCTTGCACGGTTTTGGAGGAGGTAAATGTCATCCTATTGGCACTGTCCTTTGCACCATCGAAATAAACTGCGCGAAATTTCCCGTCCATGCTATAGTAGTAGAAGATAATTGCCTCTCGAAGGAAATAATAATTGGAAAGGACATCATTGGCAATCCATCATGCGGCTTAATAAAATTTGGAAAGACTCTTACGATTAATCGAATAGACAATGGAAAGTCGATTATTTTAATGACGGACGTTGATATGAACCCTGAGTTAGACGCTAACGTCAAAGTAAAATTACTGCATCTCCTAGACGAATAGCGTTCAACTATGAATAAAAGGGAACTCGGTCGTACAAGTCTAGTTACAATGGAAATCGAACTAGAGAAAAAGGAACCGGCCGTAGTAGATGTCGCAGTTTTCATACTCCTTTTGCCCGACCCATCCCATCGCACTTCTTGGATGGCGGTAATGTCTGCTTTGAGACACTCTAGGGCCTCCGCAAGTTGTTCGGCAGCACGTGGTTTGTAGAGGGACCTAACATTCCACGTGCAGACACGAAGATCGTTGTACTTTTTACGTTTGCTTGGGTCGTCAACAGTAAAATCATCCGTATCCGAGGCTGTTGGTTGCTTCGTAACCGAAAGTTTTTTTTACGTGGTAAGGAAGTTAACCCGACGGCACAACCCCCAACCTGGAAGACCAGATCCTTTTTTTGCAACCCCTAGGGCGAGGGGCCGGATACCAAAAATGCCAAAGCAATAAGTGTTAATGACCTAAAATCGGTATTAAAATCAATGAACAATAAAAAAGCTACATATGGAGTCAGTGTTAAAATGTATTTGGACGATTTGTTGCTTAAAATCGTTAATTTATCTTTAATTAGCTGTACGTTTCCAAGTTGCTGTAAAGAGTCCTTTATTGTCCCTATTCAAAAAGTTAAAAACTCAAAGAAAGTGGAAGATTTTAGAGCTGTCAACATGCTGCCCCTTAAAAGCAAAATTATCGAAAAGATTGTGTATAATCAGTTACAAGCGTATTTGGAATCCTTCAATCTAATATCTTGTTATCAATCTGGCTTTAGAAAAAACCATAATAGTGAATCACTTTTAAATCTAGTGATCACTAAGTGGAAAATTGACATTCATGACAAGAAAGTGGTTGCGGTCGTGTTGCTAGACTTAAAAAGAGCGTTCGAAACTGTGGACAAATTAATTTTAATTGAAAAGCTAAGAATGTATGGGTTGAGAAATATAGAACTTGAATGGTTTAAATCATATCTTAAAAACAGAACTCATAAAACTAAAATTAATGATATTGTTTCGAGCCCGGTTTCTGTACTTTATGGTGTCCCTCAAGGATCCTTGCTTGGTGTGTTGCTGTTTTTGGTATGTATCAATGATATGGAGAGTGCTGTTCGTTTTCCAAAAATTCTGCTGTTTGCTGATGATGCGTTATTCTTTATTTCTGGTAGTAATGTCCATGACTGTATAAATAAAATGAATTCAGATTTAGAAAATGTACAAGAGTGGTTTGATGGTAACATGTTAAAATTAAATGTAAATAAAACCAAAACCATGATATTTAATGGTAGTACGAATAGAGCCATCAACATAAGCAATCAGCAGATAGAGATAGTAAGTGAATTCAAGTAATTAGGTGTTTTAATTGATAATAAGCTAAGTCTCGATGCACATGTTAATTATGTATGTAAAAAGATCGCAAAAAAAAATGCACAATGGGAATTGTTTTTATGTGCAATGGATTAAATTATTTATTATTAAATTATTCGCTTTGGAAAGCGCTAAAAGGCATCCGGAAACCTCAAATGCAAGTGCCACCAATTCGAAAAAACGATGGAAACTAGGCCAAGAGCGACAAAGATGGCAGAACCTTTTGCTTTGTACTTAGAAGAAACGTTTCAGCCGTTCGACGGCCCTTCGTTAACGCCCGACTCCCCAGTCACGACATCTGACAACTTTAAAGTAAAAAAAAGTTGCATTGATTGAACTGAGGGAAGTGATTAAAAGTCTAAAGGCGAAAAAAGCTACAGGTTACGCCCTGATAACGGCGCAGGTAGTCAAGCAATTGCCGAGTAAAGCTATTACCAAACTGCTCTATTTTTTTTTTTTTTTTTTTTTTTTTTTCCGAGCGTAGGTGAAAAATCATCGTCCATAGACACTATGAGAATAGCAAGCTAGTGTCAGATTCTTACTGACTAAGAAAAACACCACCCTTCGATATAAATTTGTTAGATATCGCAACTAAGTATTAATTTATCAAGCAATTTTCCTATCACGAAATAAAAACGTTTGGCAGTTTACTTTCCACTGAAAGATCCTGCATGTTCCGAAATCTAGACGCGGTTAATCATTATCTCGCCAAGTCGAAAGGTTTCGTCCTTTGTAGTCGGCGCAATAAATTGCTCTCATCCAAAATTTGTAGGACTGTATTGTTGACATGTCCGATTAGTCGGTTTCTATGCTTTCTCGCGAAGCTTCTAGTTCCAGCTTCGATTGTCGGAATTCCGAGATCCCTGTGGACATCGTCGTTTCTTCTATACCATGGTGCTTGGACAATTTCTCTTAGCACTTTATTTTGAAAAGCTTGTAAAATATTTGCATTTGTTTTCTTGGTACAACCCCAAAGTTGTATACCGTAGGTCCACACCGGCTTTATCACTTGCTTGTATAAAAGCAGTTTGTTCTCAGTACTGAGCTGGGAATGTTTTCCGAGTAACCAGTACATTTCTCTATATTTGATTTCGAGTTCTTTTCGTTTCATTTTCACGTGCGAATTCCATTTCAGCCTTGCGTCGAGTGTCATTCCCAGGTATTTGGCCTCGTTTGCAAAGGGTATTCGGGCCGAGTTTAGGAAAATTGGCAAGTCATTAGTTTTCTTGTAAGTGAAATTCACGTGACCAGATTTAGATTCGTTGAGGGCGATCCGTCAGTCCCTCGTCCATTCATTTACTTTATTCAGTGCGTTTTGCAGCTTTGCAGTCGTTTCTCCGATTGTTTTGCCTACTGCTAGGATAGCGGTGTCATCGGCAAACGTAGCAAGGATAGTGTTATCTTCGTTCGGTATATCACGAGTATATAGCAAATAGAAAAGTGGCCCAAGAACGCTTCCTTGCGGTACGCCGGCCGAAATTTCCTTGAGCTCGGTGTATTCGACTCCATGTCTAACACGAAAGAGTATATTCCCGAGATATGATTCTAAAATATCGTATAAGCATACAGGGAGAACTTATCGTAGTTTGCATTTCAAGTCATCATGCCACACCTTTTCAAAGGCTTGCGAGACGTCAAGAAATACGCTTGAGCAAATCTTTTTTTCTTCAAATGCTTTCTCGATTACGTCAGTAATTCTATGCACCTGGTTAATCGTCGAATGCTTACTTCTGAACCCAAACTGGTGGTCAGGGATAAGATTATTTTCTTCTATAACCGGTTGGAGACGCCTTAATAATATCCTCTCGAAAATTTTCGATATGATTTGAAGAAGCGAAATTGGTCTATACGATTTTACCTTATTTGGCGGTTTTCCTGGTTTTAAAACCATTATGGCTTCAGCAACTTTCCATTGGCTCGGCACGTGTTTTAATCTGCGCGCAGCATTTACAATATGGAGAAGCTTAATCAATGCTTTTCTATGTAAAACTTTGAGAATTTCTCTGGTAATCAAATCATAACTGGGAAATTTCGTAGGTTTTAGATTCTCGATCTCATGTGTGAGTTCCCTTAGCGTTGCACTTGTGAGCGTCAAATCGTCAGATGGTAAATCCAGCCTATTGCGGCTGTCATAAACCACTTGACCTTCTTCTTCTTCTTCTTCTTCCTTTTATCAGCGAGGCCATGATCCGAAAACAAGGGATCACAACCCTCCCACTTCACCGCATTTCTACTGATCCGCCTGTGGGGTTCGCCTATTTGACCAGAGAAAATATCGGCAGGCCTGCCGATTTTGGATCACTCGGTTACTGAGGCCAATGAAATGCCGATGTCGTCGCATTTGTCTGATCCAGGCGTTTATAGGCCTGCCTTTCCTACATCGCGATGTCTTTGGAACGTGCATTGATATTGCCTTTTTAACAGGGTTCAAATGATCTCTTCTTTGAACGTGGCAATACCAACTGAGCCGGTCACGCTCTATTTTTTGTAAGATGGTTTCCTTGATGTGAAAGCTTCCACGGATCTTCGAACTTCTTATTCGATCAAGCTTTGTCACTCCTGCTGTCATGCGAAGCATCTTCATCTCAGCTGCCGTTAATTTACTCTCATACGTTTTGTACATCGTCCAACATTGTCAACCGTATGTGAGCGCTGGACGCACAGCTGCGGTGTAGAGCCTTCCTTTCAACTTAGGGGGCATTTTTCTGTCACAGAAGATAGCGGAATTTTCTCGCCACTTCATCCACCCTACGCTTACACGATGATTGATGTCGTCATCACAAGTTGCTTTGCTATTGATCATAGATCCCAGATATTTGAACTTTTCGCACTTGGGAAGCACTGTTCCATTCAAATAAATGTCTGGAATAGGCCTGAGTGGATCAGAGAACGGGCAGCACAAGTACTCTGTCTTTTTTGAACTAATGCGATACCCATTTCCCTCCAAAACGTCCACCCACACATCAAGTGCTCGTTGCAGGGATGTAGGATCCTCACTTATGATGGCTCCATCGTCAGCAAAGAATAACTGATGTACCTTGGGGTCCATCACTTTACCTTCAAGCAGATAATCAAGGACCGTAATAAAGAGCAAAGGACTTAAAACGCTTCCCTGGTGCACCCCGACTTTGATTGGGAACTCTTCGGTTACTCCAGCGGGGCATCTTACTTTTGTCTTTGCTCCTTCGTACATGTCCAAGATCATCTGTACATAGGTTTCTGGAACCCCTCGATGTCTTAGCGCCACCCATATCAGATCTCGTGGTTGTCTGTCGAATGCCTTTTCAAAGTCAACCAATACAATATGCAAATCCCTTAAGGAATAACGATGTTTTTCCATTATGACCCTTATACTTTGGATTGCATCTGTGGTTGATTTACCCGAGACAAACCCGCACTGATCACCAGATAGCCGTATTATTTTTCGCAGTCGGCCACCTAATACCCGCTCAACGATCTTCATGGTGTGTGACATCAGCTTGATCGAACGGTAGTTTACACAGTTTCGCGTATCACCCTTCCCTTTGTATACAGGGAGAAGGTAACTTTCCCTCCATTCATTCGGCATTGGATCACCTCTCACGAATTTGGTGATGAGAATTCTGAGCCATCTGAACCCGATATCTCCCATCTTTTTCCAGAACTCAGAGGGTATTTCGTCTGGCCCAATCGCTTTTCGTTTTTTGGAGTATTTGACCGCCTCACTAACTTCTTCGACTGTAATGTCGGGTATTTCTTCACAGTTAGGGGGTGGCTCTTGGAAAGTATAGCCGGGGAAACTGTTCATTTAAAAGCTCTTCACAATACTGCCGCCACCTCTGCAGAATTTTGTCGTCATCCACAAGAAGCTGGCCATGAGCATTGCTAATGAACTTTGGCGAACGAATCTCCTGAGCATTCTTCCTTCTTTGGGCGGCTATTTTGAAGATAGTGGCACTCTTGTTCATATTGTGTCTTCGCAGCTCCTGGATAGCCTGGTTTGCATCAGCAACCGGGGAAAATATTTTCTCCAGCTCCCGATACAGGCCCTCCGTACTCTCTGCTTGAAGCTGAGCGCACTTCTTCTTCGCTTTTTTCTTGCAGCATCTGTATTCCATTTCGAGGCGAGCTTTTTCGTCACTATTATTAGAGGGGCACTTTGACCAAGCTTTGAAAGCCGCTTTCTTCTCATTTATCACTTTCTTAGCTTCATCACTCCACCACCATGTTTCTTTGGCGTGTTGATGGTGGCCTTTTGAAGCTCCTAGCAGTGATTTGGCCTTCTTTAAGCAAGTTCGCTGTAGGGAATCCCACATATTTTGTGCTCTGCACTCTTCATCCTCAGCTCCGTTGATGGTGTGAGAGAGGTAATTCTTCATTACGAAAACAAAAGCCTCGCCTTTCTCTTTGTCCAGATTGTACCACTTGATTTTCTCAGAGACCCTTGTTTGTTTGCTTTTCTTTGGTGTTTTCATAAAAATTTCTGTTAGCAGGAGACGGTGTTGTCGAGCGATTGCCTCTCCCAGGATCACTTAGCAATCTTTTACCCGAGGCTTCATGAAACTGGCTACCAAATGGTAGTCAATCTGAGTTTCATCTCCACCACTGCTGTAAGTGATCAGGTGTCGGCTTTGTTTGATGAACATGGTATTTAACACGATAAGACCGTGTGATTTGCACATGCTTAGGATGTCTTCACCAGGAAGGTTCCTAGTCCTCCATGGCAGTCTTCATAGTCTTCGTTTGATTTCCCGACATGTCCATTCAAATCTCCTCCAACAAACAGAAATTCTTCCTTTGGGATGTCCTTAAGGAGATTGTGGAAATCTAGCCAAAATGCATCTTTATCTCTCTGATTGTACCCATTTTGGGGAGCATATGCACTGAAAATATTCCACACCTCTCCTTGTATTACTAGTTTGAGAGACATCAAACGGTCGCTGGACTTCGAAATGCTCAAGACGTTTCCAAGTAGCTCTGCCGCAAGGATGATACCGATTCCGTTCCTAGCCTTTTCCGTTCCGTAGTAGAACATCTTGTAATCTTTTGTCCTAACGTCCAAGAAACGCGCCCGATTCCCGGTGTTTTTCCATTTCGTCTCTTGGACACACAAGATACCCACCCGCCTTCTATTCATCATCTCTTCCAGCTCGTAACTTCGACCGGTCATGCTTCCAACGTTCCAACTCGCGACCCTTAAATTGCGTCCAAACTGTTTCATTATGTTGCTATCCCCCGGAATCCGTATAGCTCTGACCCGAACATTTCTGCTCGGTCCAGGATCAGTACCATGCACAGCAGTGGTAGTGCCTGGCGGGGTAGTGCCTTTCCTTTTTTGCAAGTATTATCATAATGATACAGTTTTGCAATACAATTTTTGCACCATATTGCGATGGTGTTTGTTGTTTGACACGTGCATGCTTCTGTTTTAGTATTGTTTGATCTTTCTTCTATGACACCGGTGATCTCCAGTCGTGTCAACCCACGGACTCGCATGCACACTTGTGGGAGGGTTTTTATGGTAGTATATGTGTCGCTAGGCTCACTTGGGTGTTATATTGCCTAGATCTGATTTGTCCCCTTAGTCGCCTTTTACGACAAGCGCTAGTTGTTGGGGGGCGCTGCAGTGATATTCTTAACCCGTCCCTGCACAGGTAATCATAAACCACTTGACCATCGCACGGTTTAAAGGTTTCTTCGAGGTGGGCCCCAAAGACGTCCGCTTTTTCTATATCTTCCCTCGCCCATTCATTTTGATTTAATTCGATTGGCGGCGCGGGGTTTTGGGGCCTTTTGGTGCCTTTTACAGCTTTCCAAAAGGAATAATTGGAATCTTATTTTGCTGTCAAACTTTCAAGGTAAAAGGCTATTGCACGATTCTTAAAATCCTTAAAAGTCTTCTTCAACAAATTGCATAGATGATTCAAGTGTTCTTTATACTGCGGAGCACGACTCTGTTGCCATTTTTTACGCGCTTTTCTTTTTTCCTTGACCAATTCTTTTATTTCCGGACGATATCGTAAACCGTATCTGTCCGGCGTTTTCCTTGGATTGGGCGTATTAATCCAAGAGGCGAGCTGTACGATCTCAACGAAGCGATCAACTTCAACCTCAAGTTCATAGGGTGTCGTAAGTGGAACGCTCAGTTCAACATTATCTTCAATTTCGTTCCTAAAGCCTTCCCAGTTAGTTGTTCGACCAGTTAATCTCGCTGGCTCTAGGTTAGGTTAGGTTAGGTTAGGATAGGCGCTCGATGAGGATGTACTTAGACCAGAAAGTAGGTCCATTGTACTGCCGATGTGTAAGGCGGGTGGATCACCCTCTTACTCTTGGAACCATTTGCTTCGTTGAATGAAGTCGTGAATTTTAGCCGTGCAGGCGTTGCCGAGATCATTAAGATCATTGTAGAAGTATTCACCCCGAGTGGCCTTCCTGATGTTGGCGAGCGCAGGACAGGCGCACAGGAGATGACTGATGGTCTCTTCTTCCTCTTCATCTCTGCAGCTTCTGCAGAAGTCATTATGAGGGATACCTAATCTTTGGGCATGTCTTCCTATGACGCAGTGTCCAGTGAGGGGATTCCTCTCTTGTGCTTCAAGAGTCCGATGGACCTGGATTTATTGAGTCGCTGGCTCTAGGTTATAGACTAGTTTTTCGCTGATTGTTAAAATAACCGGGAATGATCAGACGACAGATCAAAGCTCTCTTTCACTTTTATGTGGTTGGTAGATATTCCTTTCACAACGAAAAAATCGATCAGGTCAGCTATTTTGCTCTATTTGATCAACGCTTCGTTCAGATTGCTCTATGTTCCAAGACAATGGAAAGTCGCCGAGATTATAATTGTCCCGAAACCAGGCAAACCGCTAAATGAGAAGAAATCGTATCGGCCTATTTTCCTATTGCCGGTTATCTTAAAAATATTTGAAAAACTACTTTCCAAACGTCTACAGCCCGTAATCGACGAAAGACGTCTCATTCCTGACCATCAGTTTGGATTTAGAATGAAACATTCTACAATGGACCAAGTCCGCAAAATAATTGACGTGATTGAGAAAGCTCTGGAAGAAAAAAAGATTTGTTGTGGTGTATTTCTTGACGTCTCACGAGCTTTCGGTAAGGTTTGCCACGGAAGTTTGGAATATAAATTGCAACGACTACTGCCACGGCAACTCTTTTTAATCTTACGGTTGTACCTCACCGACAGACTCTTTCGTGTTAAGCACGGAAATTGTGTCGTCGCCACGTTTGTGGACGAAACGGCGATATTGACAACGGGCGATACCATTGAAGCAGCAACCGAAAAGCTTCAACATGCTATTAATAAAGTCCACGCTTGGACGAATTCTTGGCGTATTGTGCTGAACGAAAGCAAATCTACTCATGTCAACTTGACATACAAGAAAGTGGATAGATTGCCGGTATATGTAAACTCGGCTCAAATACCGTACGCAACAGAAGCAAAATATCTAGGAATGACTCTAGATGTCAAGCTCAAATGGAAATCACACGTGAAAAAGAAACGCGACGAGCTTCAAAACAAATACCGACAAATGCAATGGCTACTCGGAAAACATTCGAAGTTGAGCCTACATAATAAACTGCTTATCTATAAGCAAGTGCTAAAGCCAGGGGTTGTACCAGGAAAAGCAATAGGAACATCGTACGAACTTTTGAAAATAAAGTTCTTAGAACGATCGTTAACGCACCGTGGTAACGGTGATGTTCATCGGGATCTGGGAATTCCCAGCGTCTTCGAAGAGATAACAAAATTTGTGCGTAAACACAAAGATCGTGTTCACGGCCATTGTAACCGTACTGTCATTCAACTACTTGACGCGAACAATTCAATTCGTCGTCTTCAAAGGACAGAACATTTTGACCTCGCGTCATAGCATATGCCGGTCGTGAAAAACGCAGGAAATTTCTTTGGAATTTAACCTGTATAAAGTGCTACATTTATTTTTAATCACATACGAATATCTTTTTCTATAATCACGATTCTCGTAAGCGAAAATAAAACTACTGGATAAGCACTGGGGCTGGTCAAACGGTAGTGCATGCGATCATATGAAAACATAAGCGTTTTCACTCAGCTGAGGCCTACCAACTCCTACTCTCAACCTCCACGCGGTGACAGCCGGGTGCCTAGTACCTTAATCCAAGAAGTGGGTAACCAACCCCGTTTGGCGGATTCTTGGTTGCAGCAGATGAAAGAGGGGGGAAGAGTGTTCTCTCACTAGAGCACTTCTTCCTGTTCCAGGCGGCAGCGGACGAATTCCCTAGACGGAGTCAACGGTGGCGTCTATAGTTCCAGTTAGGTTGAACTTAGTGAATACCTTGCGCGAGCTGCTTCGACTTATTCGGATCACAGGTCGGTAAGGAATTTCCAATGTTGGTCAGGACATTGGAATAGAGATGGTGGCGGAGGAGCCCTTAATGGGCCAACGGCAGCGCTCATACTCCCTTAGTGGACTACTGGCACCGGTGTACCCGGCCCCTCGTCCAAGGGGAATAATTAAGGAACTGGCCCTCCAGGTTGGGGGTTGGGCCATCGGGGTAACTTCCCTACCATGTAAAAAACTCATGGTTCCGAAACAACCAAAAGCCTCGGATAAGGATGACTCAACTGATGACGACCCCAGCAAACGAAATAGGGACAGGAACCTTCGGATCTGTACGTGGAATGTTCTGCCCCTTTACAGACCACGTGCAGCCGAACAACTAGCAGAGGCCCTAGACTGCTATAAAGCAGATATTACCGCCATCCAGGAGGTGCGATGGCATTGGCCGGGCAAAAAGAGGATGAAAAACTGTGACATCTACTACGGTGATTGCTACAGAGGCAACAGGCAACGATTATTCGGATGCGGATTCGTCATACGCGGCAGACTAAGGCAAGAAGTCTTAAGCTTCCGACACGTTAGCGAGCGTATTATGACTATCCGGATGAAGGCTAAATTCGCAAACATAAACCTAATATGTGTTCATGCCCCCACGGAAGAAAAGAACCCTGCCACCAAAGAGTGTTTCTACGAGTTCCTCGACAAAACATACGAGCAATGTCCTAAATACGACGTTAAAATCGTATTGGGCGATTTTAACGCCAAAATAGGAAAGGAGGACGTCTTTGGTAGGGCAGTCGGTAAGCATAGCCTACACGACACCACGTCTGATAATTGATTTCGCTGTGGAGCGAAATGTCACCATAGCAAGCACATGGTTTCCTCATCTCGATATTCATAAGCAGACATGGCGGTCCAATGATCATGTCACGATCAACCAAATTGATCATATTGCGATCGACGCAAGGCATGCCTCCAGTATTCTGGATGTCCGGACCTTCCGAGCGGCCAACATAGACTCGGATCATTACCTTGTTGTAGCCAAGGTACGAATGCGGAAATCCCAATCTGAGCAACAAAGAAGAATCACTGTGAGAAAATTTAACGTCGAAAAGCTACAATCGCAAGAGACTCTCCGCTGAACGCGTATTCCGAAATCTCTCAAACACCCCTTTGCCGCCAGCATCAAGTACCGAAGACCAGTGGCAACGCTGCCAACATGCCATCAGAAACGCCGCGACTGATGTGCTGGGTCTCGCTCGACCACCACCGCGAAACCCCTGGTTTGACGAAGAATGCCGGCGAGTGCATGCAGCAAAACAAGAGGCATACAAAGCGGCGCTGCAGCGGAAGACGAGAGCTGCTCGTGAGCTCTACGAGCAAAAGTGGCGGGAAGAACATCGGCTTCTCCAAAAGAAGAAGAAAGAGCATGAGAAGCGCGCGTTTGAGAATATCGAGAGTCTATACTCCAGGAACAATGTACGGAAGTTTTACCAAAAGGTAAAAAGAACGTGTCAGAGGAGCAATACCCGCACAGAAACCTGTAGAGATGAAAATGGAAACCTCGTAGTAGAATCACAGTCGGTGCTGAGAAGATGGAAAAACTACTTTTGCAGACTGTAAACGGCGACGAAGACCAACATCCCGCTGTCAGGAAGAATGAACCATTCAACATAGACGATGATAGTCAAAATTTCCGTCCACCTGACCAAAACGAAGTGAGGATAGCAATATCCAAGTTAAAATCCAACAAGGCTGCTGGACCTGACGGCTTACCGGCCGAACTTTTCAAGGCAGCTGGGGATGAATTGGTAGAGTGCATACACCAACTCATCTCTAAAATTTGGTCAGACGAGTGTATGCCTGATGAATGGAATCTCAGCATCGTTTGCCCGATCCACAACAAAGGAGACCCCCTCAACTGCGCCAATTATAGAGGCATCAGTCTCCTCAACATCGCTTATAAGATCTTTTCTGCGATTTTGTGTGAACGCCTGAAACCTTTTATCAACAGCCTGATTGGACCCTATCAGTGCGGTTTCAGGCCAGGAAAGTCCACAATCGATCAAATCTTCACACTTCGGCAGATCCTGGAGAAGACCCAAGAATTCCAAATCGATACTCACCATCTCTTTATCGATTTCAAGGCCGCCTATGACAGCATCTATAGAGAAGAGCTTTATAGAGTCATGTCTAGTTTTGATATCCCTGCCAAACTTGTCCGTCTGTGCAGGCTGACGATGGAGAACGCTCGCTGCTCCATCAAGGTCGGTAATGACCTCACCGAGACATTTGATGTCAAAAAAGGTTTTAGACAAGGTGACGCGCTGTCATGTCACTTCTTCAATATTGTACTTGAACGGATTGTGCGGAACTCACAAGCCAACACCGGAGGCACAATCTATTACAAGTCTGTACAACTGCTTGCATACGCCGACGATATCGACATTATCGGAAGAACTCAGCGGGTGCGTTTGCAAGCATTGAGGCGGAAGCGGCCAAAATGGGTTTAGCGATAAATGAGGGCAAAACCAAGTATATGCTGTCAACAAGAAGGGATAGCCAACACCGACGAATTGGACAAAACATCACAGTCGGCAGCTATAACTTCGAGGTAGTAAGGGACTTTGTCTACCTTGGCTCTGCTATAAATTCTACAAACAAGATCAGCGCAGAAATCAATCGAAGTATAACTCTTGCCAATTGCTGTTTTTTTGGGTTTATAAGGCATTTCAACAGTAAAGCCCTATCTCGAACAACTAAGGAGACTCTATATTAGACCTTGATCATCCCAGTCCTGCTTTACGGCGCTGAAACATGGACTTTATTAAAAGAGGATGAAGATATCCTTGGTCGCTTCGAGAGAAAAATTCTTCGTAAGATTATCGGTCCCGTTTGCGTTGACGGGTTTTGGAGGAGAAGATTCAATCACGAACTATACGTGCTGTACAGCGACATCGACCTAGTCAAAAAACTAAGTATTGGACGTCTGAGATGGCTAGGATATGTAGAGCGAATGGACACCAACGTTCCGGCCCGCAGAGTCTTCGAATCTAACCCTGAGGGACGACACAGTAGAGGGAATCAACGCCGCAGGTGGCACGCACAAGTTCAAGGGGACCTCGACCAACTTGGAGTGCGCAATAGGAGGCAATTAGCTAAAGACCGAGCTAAATGGAGAGGCTTGTTGGTTGAGGCCCAGGTTCACCCCGAACTGTAGCGCCACCTAAGTAAGTAAGTAAGATAAGCACTGGCTTAGTTGTAGTATTAATTTTGAAGAGAGGTGTTTTCTTAGTGAGTAAAAATCTCACACTACCATAAGCACGCGCTATCGAGCCTTATGGTGTCTTTGGAAGATTTTTCACCTGCTCTCGGCAAAAAAAAAAAAAAAAAAATGTGCAGTGGATTTACTCCAATACGAGAAATGTTAATTAAGTCATCTTGGATGAGTGTGAACCAAAGAATTTTATATACAGTCGACTCCGCTTAACTGAAACACCAATTTGCCACAATTATTTTTTCACTTAAGCGGTATTTTCGCTTGAGCGAACTACGGATAACTGAAAAACAATTTCACTTATCCAACCTGAAAATCAAAAAAACACCAACAACATCATTGTTAATATTTTATTTAAAAAAAAACTCGAAACAAAACGAAACTTCGATAACGTGTAAATAAAGAAAATCAAAAAAAGGAAAAATAAATACTTTTTACATGTCACTTTCAATATACATACATATATGTATAAGTACATACATATAATAAATAAATATGTAACTTATAGCATCAAATGCTTAGTTAAATGACTTAAAAATATCGTCGATCTTTGTTTATGTACGCTTCTTCATATTATAAATAGACATTTTGTCTTCCAGGATATCGATAGTATCACCCACTTCGCAGTTTCCCCGAAATAAATCCTTTTATGTTTTAAGTGCATTGAAAGCCTCATTCTGTGTCGGTTTTTGTGCAGTTGGACATTCGTACAATTCAGTATTTAATGCCAGTGGTCCCTTATTATGTCTGCATCTGTCATGTCCCTAAAACATGGTAAATCGGCATCAACATCTAAAAGCGACTCAAGTTTCTGAATGGTCGAAAAATTAGTATCATCCTCCTTCAATTATTTGATTTCAGTTATGCGGAGTAATTTGATTATAAATTAATAATTGCTGTTGTAAAAGTTTTTTCAGTCAACCTAGTTTTTCGGTTAAGCGGATTTAAGTTAAGCGGAGTAATTTTTATGAAGATTGTGAAAAAATGCTCCGTGACAAATTTTGTGTTTCAGTTAACCGATTTTTTCAGTAAAGCGTAGTTCAGATAAGCGGAGTTGACTGTAATGTTATCGTATTTGTATTTAAAATGAAATTCAATATATTACCTAACTACTTAAATGAATATATGGTACATCTTATGTTAGTGATGTACAACCTTTTGCGTTGTGTAATGCTTCCGATTACAAAGGTATAGGAATTTACGGATAATCAATATGCTCCTTCATAGAGGTTTAGATATTTATAATAGCTTACCGAATGACACAAAGATAGAATAAAATTGAATAAGATTTAAAAAACGTTTAATTGGATATGTTCAAAATAGATTTATTTAATACAAAATGTATAATAATTGATTTGAATACATTTTTTATACGGCAAATTTGCCCAATAAACGTAAAAAAAAAAAAAGTAAATATAGAGACGAATCATCTGTCGAATATGCCTCGAAATACTTCTTTACCTCCAGGCATCCTAGTTTTTACAAGAAAGGCGTCGGCGCATTATTACGAGTACCTCATTGGCAAAAATGTATCTAAGCCAATATCAAATATGTACTCCGATTAGTAAAGTTAATTTTTTTCAGAAAATTCGAGCGTTTAAAGTTTCATTTCAAAAACATCCATTTCATAAACAACAATTTAATATTTCAGGAAAACGAGTGCAGAATTCAACATTTACAAAGCGAATCGAAGGACAGGTAAGAAATTGTTTTGAGCAACCTATGCGGAAACGGCATGGCAGTCAAAGTTTAACTAAAATTTGTTTGAATGATGTAACATCTCAACAGATTTAGATCATTTTTATTTACCAATATGAAAACACTAAGCGCCGTATGTACCGGCCCTACCTCAATTCAATTTCCGCCTACCCACTTCAAAATTGATGCCTCATTATCTTCACAAAGGTAGATTCACCTAATTACATATGTAAAGCAATGTAAATAATTTTTTTTTTACTTCAAAATAGGGAAACACAACACCATCGAAGGTTAGAAATTCATAAAAGAAGATATGAAATTCAACTTCACATCATAGATCCACTTCATTCCACTCTACTACAACTTATCGAGATCTTATAATGCCCTCCATGTGTGTACCTCTTAACGCCTCTCAATGGATCTCAATGCCTCTGTTAAGGCGCAGGTGTAATTAAATGATTAATTTCTTCTGGTGACTGATCAAGCAAATCAATTTTAACGGGCAATCCGTTGATGCATGTACACTTTTGTGAACAGGTTTTCGTATTTTCAGTGTTGTGGGCGTATAAATGAGAATGTGATGGACGGTACGCCACCAAGGTTGACGTCATACTGAAAGGAACCCAACCGCAGCCATGATGATAAATTGGAAACCATTTGGATAATAATGGATCCCTTAATGCACTAATACCACATTTTCTTAAACTACTGTTGCATAATCCGAGTTACTCGTATTTACCAAAACTATACATATCGGCTTCGAAGGGAAATCCTAAACTTTCCATTGTTGGATACATATGTCGTTGTGACACTCAAGTTGTAGAGTTTGAGCCGGTTTCTGGGCACACTGTCACAGCGAAAAGAGTATGGGTAATACTCTTTTGGTTTAATTAAGGTCATTTGTCGACTAAGAAAAGAAAATTTTATTGGTTAGGTTGTTATTATTTCTCTTGACCTGGTCGTTTTATTTTCGATGCATAAAGTGAATGTTATCAATTATAAATGTACTTCACCGTAGAAACGTTTGTAGACTGAATTTAATACTAGTGGAAAATGATACAATATACAATTAATAATTACAATATTTAAATAAATAATTACAATATTTACAAAACATTAGACCAGCTACAGGAAAATATAGAATGCGTTATAAGCAATTATCTAAGAAGTGCTAATTTTGTTCATTATTGTTGAAGACTATGTAGATATTCGTACATCCTATAGTTAAAAAAAAAGAAAAACAAACATCGAAGATACCTCGCGAGTCTCATTTCGAAGGGCTTATGGCCCAATGATACCAGATGACACAAAACGATGAGTTTTCCTGGATTCAAAGAAAGGTCCTGGAACTTTTGTGAATTGGCATCGTTCCAGATTTGACAACAATGATTAATTACGAAGCCATTCAACCAAGATCCATTTCGAACAGATCAAGAGACGAGACAACGAACGTCATTATGTTGTGACATTAGTTCATCAGTCAATTGAATTTTATATGGAGGAAGCATTGGCTAGATTTCCACAATCCCCTAAAGAACATCCCAAAGGAAAAGTTTGTTTGTTGGAGAAGATTTGAATGGACATGTCTGGAAGTCATACAAATACTATGAAGACCTAACGCTGGGTAGTCCGAGCATCAGTAGGTTAGTCAGGAACTGGAAAGTATCAGATGAGCCGTCATTATCTGACCATAGAATCATTGTGTTTGAGTTAGATAGTGCATGTATCACAAGCAATCCAGTCAGGAACCCAAGAACAACAAATTGGGAGGTCTTTAAAGAAACCCTATACAGTAATCTGGAGCATATTGATCTGAGGAGGGCTCCAGCACACTATCTAGAATTAGAAAACGCGGTAGAGGGCATAAGTACCACGATTACAAACGCGTTCGAATCGAGTTGCCCCATAAGCAACAGAAAGGGTGGGAAAGATGTGCCATGGTGGAGCAGTAACCTTACAAAGTTACGCTCTGATACACGCAAGCTGTTTAACAGAGCAAAGCGTAATGGGGATTGGCAAAGCTACAGGGCGGCACTCACAAACTGCAACAAGGAGTTAAGAAGCGCGAAAAAAAAAAAAGCTTCAGGAAGTTCTGTGACACAATAAACAGCACTCCTGCTGAATGCCAACATCCCTTAAAAAACCTGACGGCAGCTTTACTAAAGATGAAGAACAAAGAGCATCACTGCTCTTAGAAACTCACTTCCCCGGAAGTTCGCAGAACACCTGTGACGGGAGCATGACTAACACCATCAGACCTCGAAAGGAAGATTGGGAGATTGCAGGGGCTATCTGTTCCAGAGGGAGAATCGAGTGGGCAATTAGCTCCTTCCAGCCCTTCAAGTCACCGGGTGCGGATGGTATTATACCAGTCCTATTGTAAAGGGGGCAAGAAAAACTACTACCACACCTGGTCAGAATAAGAAAAAGCAGTCTTGCACTGAGATATATTCCAAACCAATGGAGATGGGCGAAAGTTGTGTTTATACCAAAAATGGGGAAGAAGGACCCAACACAGCCTAAGTCATACAGACCGATCAGCCTAACATCGTTTCTTCTTAAAACAATAGAGAACGCTGTGGATGTACTTAATACATCCCCACTGCATTATCGTCAGCATGCATACAGAGCGGACAGGTCCACCGAGACTGCTCTGTACCAGCAGACGGAAACCATCCAAAGTGCTCTTGAAACAAAAGAGATAGTAATCTGCGCCTTCCTAGACATTGAAGGGGCATTTGATAACACTTCACATGAAGCTATTAAACGAGCACTTGACAGAAAGGGAGTTAGCAAAACAGTATCTAAGTGGATGTATGAATTGCTGATAACAAGATCAGCAGAAACTCAAACTTCACATGGAATTATCAAGGTCAACACAACAAGAGGATGCCCACAAGGAGGAGTGTTATATCCCCTAATGTGGAGTCTTGTTGTGGATGAGCTTCTTGAAAAATGAACAAGCCTTGGAATTAACTGTCAAGCCTACGCTGATGACATTGTACTGATTGCCAGGGGGAAATTCGAGGAAACCCTATGTGATATTATACAAAGGGGCCTAACAGTAACTCAAGAATGGTGCAGCACGGCTGGGCTCAATATAAACCCGGCCGAAACCACAATAGTACCGTTCACGAGGAAGAGAAAACTTGAACTGAAGCCAATCCGACTGTCGGGCACAATACTGGCACCGGTAAAGGAAGTGAAATATCTAGGACTACACCTAGATAGCAAACTCTTGTGGAAGAAACACATAGAGGAGATATCCAAAAAAGCTACCCGTGCTCTAATGATATGCAGGAGCCTAGCGGGTAAGTCTTGGAGATTTAGTCCAAATATTCTAAGATGGATGTACATTGCCATTGTGAGACCAATGATCACTTATGGAGCAATAGCATGGACAAAGCGAACTAGTCTAGTCACTACGAGGGAGACACTCACTAAAGTGCAAAGACTTGCGTGCCTCTGCATCACTGGAGCCAGGCGAACGTGTCCAACTGCAGCCATGGAAGTACTCCTGGAGCTAACACCGCTCCATCTTGTAGTGGAGCAAAATGCACAGCGAACGATCCTAAGGATTGCAAAAGAAGGTATCGGAAGGGAGAAATGTGTTAGTATGAGAGAATATGATGCACTTCTCAAAAAACTTCCCCTTCTGGCCGTCCCCAGGGACGACAGTATCAGGAAATTTAACTTTGGAAAAAACTTTAGTACAATGTTAAGTAACAAGAAAGAGTGGAGCAACGAATCCACGATGTACGGACTGGGCAGCCACACGATAAAGTGGTATACAGATGGTTCGAGAACTCGAGAGGGAACAGGGGTGGGCGTATTAGGGCCAAGGACCAAGCACTCAGAACCTATGGGCAAGTGCACAAGCATCTTTCAAGCTGAAATATGCGCTATAAACAGATGCATCCAACTTAATCTCGAAAAGGGATACAGCAACTGCGACATAGCAATACTGTCAGACAGCCAAGCAGCTATAAAAGCACTTAACTCCTTTGTCATTAAGTCAAAACTAGTGTGGGAATGCCTATGCAAGCTTAATGAATTGGACAGAAACAATAAAGTTACACTTTACTGGATACCCGGTCACGTCGGAATAAAAGGTAACGAAGCAGCGGACGCCTTGGCAAGACAAGGGGCTGCAGAACCCTTCATTGGACTTGAACCATTCTGTGGAATGGGGGAACACACCATACGCGAGAAATTCAGGAAAATGGAGAGAGAAGACAGGGCAATAACCTGGAACAACACCACAGGCCTGAGGCAAGCTAAGAAACTACTGGGATGTTACACCCGGAAAAGATTCGAAGCCTGCATCTGCCTTAGCAAGAATGACCTACGGATCCTAACACGCTTCCTAACGGGGCACTGCAAACTCAGGGAGCATCTACGGAAACTAGGTGTAACAAATGAAGTCCTTTGCAGATTCTGCAACGAGTCATGTGAGACTCCGGAACACCTTCTGGAGTCCTGTGGGGCACTGACCCACAAAAGATTGAAATACTTGGGCAAATACCAAGTATCAGAAGAGGATATGCCACCCATGGGCCCACTTCTCATTCTCAGATTCTTAAAAGAAACTGGTCTGGAGAAAGAGCTCTAAGGTGAACTATTCTCGCCAAAGTAAAGTAAGAGCATATGACCTTTAAACACAATTCCGCAGGAATTGCAATTGCGAAGGTGACTCTAACGAGGGAACAAACCTCCCCAAGGTATTAGCAGGGGGCACAATAGACCATTAGGTCGCAGTGCAAAATAACCCTACACAAATAATAATAATAATGAAGACTGCCGTGGAGGACTGCGATGCGACACCAGGAACATTCCTGGTGAAGACATCCTAAGCATATGCAAATCACATGGTCTTATCGAGTCAAATACCATGATCACTTACTGCAGTGGTGGAAATGAAACCCAAATTGACTACCATTTGGTAGCCCGTTTCATGAAGCCTCGGCTAAAAGATTGCAAAGTGATCCTAGGGAGAGGCCATCGTTCAACAACACCGTCTCCTGCTAACAGAAATTTTTATGAAGACGCCGAAGAAAAGCAAACAAACAAGGGTCTCTGAGAAAATCAAGTGGTATAATCTGGACAAAGAAAAAGGGGAGGCTTTTGTTTTCGTGCAGAGCACAAAATATGTGAGATTCCCTACAGCGAACTTGCTTAAAAAACGCCAAATCACCACTATGAGCTTCAAGAGGCCACCACCGCACGCCAAAGAAACATGGTGGTGGAGTAATAAAGCTAAGGAAGTGATAAATGAGAAGAAAGTGGCTTTCAAAGCTTGGTCAAAGTGCCCCTCTAATAACAGTGAGGACAAAGCTCGCCTCAAAATGGAATACAGATATTGCAAGAAAAAAGCGAGGAAGACGTGCTCCCAGCTTCAAGCAGAGAGTACGGAGGGGCTGTATCGGGAGCTGGAGAAAATATCTTCCCCGGTTGCTGATGCAAACCAGGCTATCCAGGAGCTGCGAAGACACAATATAAACAAGAGCACAACCATCTTCAAAATAGCCGCCCAAAGAAGGAGGAATGCTGAGGAGATTCGTTCGCCAAAGTTCATTAACAATGCTCATGGCCAGCTTCTTGTGGATGACGACAAAATTCTGCAGAGGTGGCGGCAGTATTGTTAAGAATTTTTGAGTGAACAGTTTCCCCGGCTATACATTCCAAGAGCCACCCCTAACTCTGAAGAAATGCCCGACATTACAGTCGAAGAAGTTAGTGAGGCGGTCAAATACTACTATGGCTCAGAATTCTCATCTCCAAATTTATCAGAGGTAATCCAATGCCGAATCAATAGAGGGACAGCTATCTTCTCCCTGTATACAAAGGGAAGGGTGGTATGCGAAACTGTGATAACTACCATGTGATCAAGCTGATGTCGCACACCATGAAGTGAGTGGGTATTAGGTGGCCGACTGCGAAAAATAATACGGCTATCTGATGATCAGTGCGGGTTTGTTGGGGGTAAATCAACCACAGATGCAATCCAAAGTATAAGGATCATACTGGAAAAGCATCGTGATTCCTTAAAGGATTTGCATATTGAAAAGGCATTCGACAGACAACCACGAGATCTGATATGGGTGGCGCTAAGACATCGAGGGGTTCCAGAAGCCTATGTACAGATGATCATGGGCATGTACGAAAGAGCAAAGAGTAAGATGCCCCGCTGGAGTAACCGAAGAGTTCCCAATCAAAGTCGGGGTGCACCAGGGAAGCGTCTTAAGTCCTTTGCTCTTTATTGCAGTGCTTGATTATCTGCTTGAAGGTAAAGTGATGGACCCCAAGATACATAAATTATTCTTTGCTTTACGATGGAGCCATCATAAGTGAAGATCCTACGTCCCTGCAACGAGCATTTGATGTGTGGATGGACGTTTTGCAGGGAAATGGGTATCGCATTAGTTCAAAAAAGACAGAGTACTTGTGCTGCCCACTCTCTGATCCGCTGAAGCCTATTCCAGACATTTATTTGAATGGAACAGTGCTTCCCAAGTGCGAAAAGTTCAAATATCTGGGATGTATGATCAATAGCAAAGCAACATGTGATGATGCCTAAGCATAGGGTGGATGAAGTGGCGAGAAAACTCCGCTATCTTGTGTGACCGAAAAACACCCCCTAAGTTGAAAGGAAGGTTCTACACCGCAGTTGTGCGTCCAGCGCTCACATACGGTTCACAATGTTGGACGATGTACAAAAAGTACGAGTATGAGAGTAAACTAACGGCAGCTGAGATGAAGATTCTTCGCATGACAGCAGGAGTGACAAAGCTTGAGCGAATAAGAAGTTCGAAGATCCGTGGAAGCCTTCACGTCAAGGACACTATCTTACGAAAAATAGAGCGCGACCGCCTGAGCTGGTATTGCTACGTTCAAAGAAGAGGTTATTTGAATCCTGTTAAAAAGACAATATCAATGAAAGTTCCAAAGACATCGCGAGGCCTATGAACGCCTGGATCACACAAATGATCAGACGCCAGCATTTGATTCGACTCAGCAATCCAGTGGTCCAAAATCGGCAGGCCTGCCGATATTTTCTGACGTGGAATAGGCGAACCCCACAGGCAGATCAGTAGAAATGCAGTGAAGTGTGAAGGTTATGATACCTTGTTTTGGGATCATAACCTCGCGAAATAGGAAGAAGAAGAATGGAGTACTAAATATCTGAAGGAGTTCCACATGGCTCGGTACTAGGACCTATATTATAAAACATCATGTATGATGTTGTTCTGAAGCTTGGAATCCCAAGTGAGGCAATAATCAAAGGCATTACCGACCAATGATATTGCGATTGTGGTGTCGGCGAAACATCTTGAAAGAATAGAAAACATTCGTAATAAATTTACCCAATGAGTGAGGCAGTGCTTGTCATCAATTGGTCTAGAGCTCGCTGAACAAAATACAGAAGCAGTACTAGTAAACAGCCGTAAGGAGATCACAATCACCATCAAGGTAGACGAGCACAATTTAACATTAAATCCAGTCATCAGATACTTAGAACTTAGGAGTAATGGTCGTTGATAGGCTCGCGTACAAGGAATGCCTTGAAATATCGTGCGACTAAGCTACCTGGGTGAGTGTAGCTTTTTCCAGATTAGTGTGGAATATTGGAGGATCAAGACAACACAGGAGATGACTTCTGTCAAGGATGTTTCTGTCCATCATAATGTATGCGGCACCCATTTTGGGGCAAAGCAGCGACAATTAAATCGACAGGAGGATTAACCCCGTAAACTGACTATATTTACAGGCTCGGGTTGTGCTGTGCGTTTCGGACGATATTCGATGAAGCTATATGCAAATATTTTGGCTAGCAAACTATAGGTGACCTATTATGCCAAAATTCAAGAACCCCGAGCTTCAGTTAAATGTATTAAGCTGGAAGAAAGACGGAGAAGCGTGGGACCATGGCAACAGAGATGGAACCAGTCCTCGAACGAAAGCTGAATACCGGATATACAAAAATGAATGGGCTGGTATCATAGAGAAGTTAATTTCTACTTCAGCCAACTTCTGACCGGACATGACTTTTTCGCGCGTATCTAAACAGGTTTGGGAATGATGAATATCTCATCTGTCTCAACTGCGGAGAGACCGGAGAAGATGCGCAGCACGTATTTTTCCAATTCCCAATATTCCGTGTAGAGCACAGACTTCTGAAGGAAAAATTGCAAAAACACCAAATCTCGAGAATATCGTAAACCATAAGATAACATCGAGCGCAATATGGGATGCAGTGAAACAGGTTGCAGCAATAATTCTAAGAGCACTTCGGCGGTTAGAGGGAGTCAGAAAGAGTAACAATTAAACCAGGCCCAGACGACACCTCGTATAGGGAACGGGAACGGTAAACGCTGAAACCGTTTGAAGCAACAGACCCAGTGCGAAAAGCGTGAATTTCTAAGCAGCCCGCGAAGTAATGCATAATGACAGTCCTATGAGGAAAGTGGTTGAACTGTGTAGGGCATGGGTTGGTGTCTACGTGTATTCTTAACATCGAGTATTCAGGTTTGCAAATCGAGCATGCTGGTAGCCCCGGGCTACTTATATCTGTCATTTCAAACATAAGCACAATCAGCTGTCAAAATTCAGACCCCTAATTAGCACACCGAACAGCACAACTTTTTAGATTTAAGGATACTTTTTGAGATGGCAGGTAAACTTCTGGCACAGACTAGAATCAAATACCCCAGGGTGTGATCAGCCGAAAACCTAGCAGATATGTTAGTAAGCCCTACTCCCACCTCCTCGCGGTGCCACCTGGGAATTTCTTCGGAAATTGCCAACGGCAGAGGACGAATGGCGAGCTTCCTTGCGCCAAAAAAAAACAGGATAAGTGTCGGTTGGTCTGTGGCCCAGCGAGCCGCAACCGTAAAAAGAAAATCTTGCTCCGAAACGGAAATCAACGCCTCGGATATGGACGGATAATTTGATGACGACCTTTGGCTATCGAACACGGACATCGATCGGATTCTGGAACCTTGAGACCCTCCTGGACTCACTCAAGGAAGGGCCTTATAACGCCAGATTCCTCCAATTAGAACGCGAATTCGCACGGTATAATTAGACATCTTAGGGCTGAGTGAGATAAGATGGTTCGATGCTGGGGAATTCATCTTCCCAACAAAAAGCACTATCATGCTCTACTCTGGTAAACCAGCTGGAAGTGCACGGAGTTCCGGAGTAGGACTCATGCTAACTCCAGCAGCACGTAGTAGCCTCATATCCTGGAAACCCCATTGTGACCGGATATTGAGAGCTAGGTTCCAGAGAAGGGTTAGAAAAATTTCCATCATAAAGTGTTATGCTCCGACTCTAGACGCGACTGAGGATGAAAAGAATGATTTTTATAGCCACTTAGGCGCCGCCTACTACCAAACGCCTAATGGGGACATCGTAATGGTGATGAGAGATCTCAATGCCAAGGTGGGTAGCGACAACACCATGCTTAAGCACGTGATGGGAGTTCACGGCGTGGGAGACCGTAATGACAATGGTGAGCGGTTTGTGGACTTCTGCAATACCAACCGCCTAGTCATCGGAGGTACGCTGTTTAAGCATAAAACCTGCCACAGGATCAGTTGGGCCTCCACTGATGAGCCACGAACATCCAACCAGATCGACCACATTGCGATCGTCGTTGCTTTAGGAATTGTCTCCTGGATGTCCGAAACAGACGTGGAGCTGACGTCGGACAAGAACGAGATCACCATCTTATGGTAGCTCATTTATGCCTTCGTTCTGCATCCGTCAACAGCAACCGCTCAAACCTACTTAACATCACCAGGATTAATATCGACAGGCTCAAGGTTTCCCAAGTGCGCCAACAGTTCAGGCACCATCTTGCCTTAGAAGCAGAAGCAATCAGCAGCATAGAGAACATGGATGACCACTGGAGTGCTGTGAAAAATGCTTTTGCGACTGGGGCACGCACGTATGTCGGTAAAAAGCAGAAACACCACCGCACATGGCTTTCTACAGACACCTGAAGACGGATCGATAAGCGTACAGCAATCAAGGCTCGGATTGCAGCGGCCTCAGCAGTAGAGAGAACCGAGCTTGAAACCCAATATCGTGCGAAGAAGAAAGAAGTGCAGTGTAGTGTGAGACGTGACAAACGTCAATATATCAACTCACTGGCCTCAAGGGCTGAAGAAGCAGCGAGTAGGTGAGGCAGTAGGACTGTTTACAGCATCAGCAAGGAGCTCATTGGTAGTCGAAACTCCAAACAACATCCAGTGAAGAGTCCAAACGGTAACCTTCTGGTTTCGGATGAGGATCAGCTCACTAGATGGAGAGAACATTTTGCTACAGTGCTAAAGCACAAGGGCAACCTGTCCGCCACTGAGTCGAAGAAGCGCTTCGAGGAGCGCACTGCTGCTCACGCTGGCAAACCAAAGCCAGTGAAACTGTAAGGGGTGTGTGTTGTGATGAATAAAGATGGAAAACCCTTCTTTAAAGCACTTAGACGATGGCGGTATGATCTCGAATTCGAATGAGCAGTTCGAAGCAACAAATTCCGAATTCGCACCGCACCTCCCAGTAAAACCGAGATAATAACAGCAATCAAGCCCCTCAAGAAGAACAAGGCGGTGGGTATTGATGGCATCGCTGCCGAACTATTTCAAGCGGCGCCAAATACATCGGCAGATTTGCTGCATCCGCTAATACGGAGAACTTGGGATTGCGAACAATTTCCACAGGAGTGGAAAAGGGGGATGATCATTAAACTTCCATAGAAGGGAAACTTGATGGAGTGCGGTAACTGGAGAGGTATATGCGTTCTTCCAGCCGTGGCCAAAATAATTAAACAACATTTAGATTCAACTCTCGATGTCGAACAGGCAGGCTTTCGCGCTGGATTCTCCTGCATCGACCACATAAACACATTACGGATCATAATCGAGCGATGCCTTGAGTATAGCTACATTTGCTGCTTATCGACTTCGAGAAGGCTTTCAACAGATTGAATCGAGATGCTATCTGGTTGGCCTTGCGCAGGAGAGGCATCCCAGAAAAACTTATAGCTTTTATCAAGGCTACATACGAGGGCGATAAGTGTCACGTCGTGCGCAATGGTAAGGTTTCGGAGGATTTTGAAGTCCAAAGTGGAATACGTCAAGGGTGCATACTGTCACCACTATTGTTCTTGGTGGTTATCAGCGATGTACTCCGTGCAGCATTGACGGAAGGCAACTATAGAATTCGTTGGACTATGACATCTTACGTTAAACACCTAGATTACGCTGACGATGTTTGTCTACTTTCACATCGGATAATGGATCTTTATCCGATGGCCCAGAATCTAGAAGCTGAGGCAAACAAAGTGGGGCTAAAAATAAACACAGCCAAAACAAAAGCCCTGAGCACTTCTTCTAACAACCGCGCTCAACTTAACATTGCTGGACAGGAAGTCGAGGAAGTCGAGAACTTTCTTTATTTAGGAAGTGTGGTCTCGGCTAATCGCGGTGGCACCGAACTGGATGTGTGCAGCAGAATCGGAAAGGCTAAAGCTGCGTTCCCAATGCTATCTAAAATCTGGAAAAGTAATGTTATCAGCTTAAGAACCAAGCTGCGACTGTTCCGCTCCAACATAGAATCAGTGCTGCTTTATGGGTGCAGTACTTGGAAGATAGACACCATTAACACACGCAAGCTGCAAATCTTCGTAAACAAATGCTTAAGAATCATCTTGAGGACTTTTGGCCGAACCGCATCTCCAACGATCAGCTTTATCTGAGAACGGGTCAAGAACCTATAAGCATTACTATACGAAGAAGAAAGTGGCAATGGATTGGACACACCCTACGGCGCGAAGACAGCTCCATTGCGAAATACGCAGCGGATGCAGTGGAATCCGCTCACCCAGGCAGGCAGAAAAACGGGACGCCCTAGGCAAACGTGGCGCAGAACAGTTGAGGAGGAATCGAGCTCTTTAGGAATGAGTTGGAGGCAGCTCAAACGCGTTGCAGAACTTCGAACAAGATGGCTCGCAGGCGTGGTTGACGCCCTATGCCCCCCGAGGGGTTAAAGGATCTAAGTAAGTAAGGGTGTGATCAAAATTTAAGGAAAAAAATAATGGAATACTTTTTGAAATGTTTGTTTGTGTTTTTAATACATAAGTAGCTTAATTAAGAATCACAACTCTCAGAGGAGACTCATCCAATCACAACGTGGGTGGTGCTCCATACATATATCTAGGTTCAGCATTTGTATAAGAATAAGAATATGGATATGGATATGCAATAGTATATGCTCTAACTGGCACAAAGTAATATGGAAGAGGGTTAGACTGAATTGATGAACCTTCTTCACTCGATGAGCTTTGCGATTCCTCAAGAGTGGGTTCAGCTTCTGGTTCAGCTTCTACGATCCCACTATCGTCTACATAAGAAGCAATATTAGCATCCACCTCTTTGACAACTTCCGGTCCAACATCAGCTCCTCCCGTAGATCCGAAACTAGGTACAAAACTTTCACCTGTTAATAGACTTCTTAACAGAAACGGTGTGCTGATCCCAAGTTTTGCTGCAATTGCTTTTTTCAGCAGTAATTTCTTCAGCACAGATGCATCTGAGGGAACGATGGCAATAAGCGCAACAAACAATACCTGGAAAGAGTAGTTATTTTAATTTTTTTTTTTTTTTTTTAATTGTATATTTAGTTTTAGACTTACGTGTACTATCTTTATCATTGTATCTTGAGAACAGCAACCGATAATATTCTAATGAGAGTGATGATCGCTGGCTGGTTACTCACGGTTTTATAGGCACAAATTTGTGTACAAACTGTAATTCAATACTTACTCGTACATTGTAATGACTTTCTGATTCGGGGTGTTGAAATAGCCCAAATCACTTAGAATCAAATCAAGCGACCAGACGACTTCTAAATATTTGTTATTTTCGGTCATATCCAACCGGTTCGTGTCTATATTTTTTTTTTTTTTTTTGAGAAACTGGGTATTTAAATCTAATTGTTCATGCCCCGTAGACAAGTTCTAATGAAATTTCCACCGATCGGCACTTTGCAGAAGATGCCAAAAAGAGGCACTTGAATTTAATTTACAGAATACTATTTCGAACACCAGAAATATCCAGCAAATCCAGCAAATATCGCAAAGTGGATTTATTCCACAACCATTATCATTTGATTTTGAAAGAAATTAGAAGATTGTTTTGAAGATATAACAGGCAAATTCCCCACAATTTGTTCGAGGTCTCCAAATGAACTAATGAAGTATGATGGGCACCTCATAACTTACAAGAGTGGTGGAAGCAGCTCACAAATCGACTATCAGTAATGGGGCTTAGCGTGCAAAATCATACCGAGGTATCTCATACGAGTCGTATGCCTACACATACGACTAAATGCATCAACAAAGGCCGTAAATGAAAAAAGCCATTTAGTTAAAAGCAAATGGCTTAAGCATGTGGGTGAGGTATTTTTGGACCGTGTTCATCAAAACCTGAACACCAATACAAGTGACGAGACGCCCGAAGTTAGATGGAACTCATTTCATGATACGGTTAACAGGCTAGCAAAAGAGCAGCTTGGAGTAACAAAAGGCAGGTAATATGCAAACAAAGAGTCCCCGTGTTGGAATACATAGGTACAGGAAGCGCTAAAAGAAAAAAAAAAGTGACCTTTAACGCTTGGCAAAACTCTGAAACAAGCGAGCTTCGTGCTATGTATAAAAATAAGTACATGTCGGCCAAAAACCGTCGCGTCGAGACAGCAAAAAACAGAGCATATGCCTCGTTCTATGATAACTTGGAAACAAAGGCAGTCCAAAACGAGATTTCTAAAATTGCGAAAACAAGGAATATGCTAACAAAAGACCCTATCAGCACCAGTCTCATTCGTGACGTGAATGGAAAACTCCTCACAACAAATAAAGAAGCAAACACAAAATGCAAGAAGTATTACGACCACCTAATGAATGAAGAGTTCGAGCACTCAGAACCAGATCTACTGCCACCGACACTGGGACCACTCAACATGTTTTCCATTAACGAAATTCATGAAGCACTTGCGGTAATAAAAAACCAGAAATCGCTAGGCCCAGACAACATCCCCTCTGACTTTTTTCCTTCACCTTGAAAAAGCTTTTGACAGACTGCCAAGGAACATCATTTGGCAAGCTCTTAGGCATCATTTAGTCCCAGAGCAGTATATTGAACTCATCAAGGATATATATGGTCAAATGGTACTGCATGCGATTATATGAGAATGGCTGGAGGATATGGCTACCAGAATTGCATGTAGTTTTTAAATTAATAGTTTGTCGGTACCAAAGATTTCAGACACTACATCTGCATTACTAAAAACCACCTAGCAGTGTTGCCATCATTTGAATTGCCAAACCAGGCTTCGGTTAATCAACAATAAGTTCCATTCGCTCCATAAATGCTTCTTTCCAAAATCCGATGTCTCCTCCTCCTTATCTTCTTTTTTACTTCCTAAGTGGCGCTACAGTTCGGGGTGAACCTGGGCCTCAACCAACAAGCCTCTCCATTTAGCTCGGTCTTTAGCTAATTGCCTCCAGTTGCGCACTCCAAGTTGGTCGAGGTCCCCTTGAACTTGTGCGCGCCACCTACGGCGATAATTCCCTCCACTGCGTCGTCCCTCGGGGTTAGATTCGAAGACTCTGCGGGCCGGAGCGTTGGTGTCCATTCGCTCTACATGTCCTAGCCATCTCAGACGTCCAATACGCAGTTTTTTGACTAGGTCGATGTCGCTGTACAGCTCGTATAGTTCGTGATTGAATCTTCTCCTCCAAAACCCGTCAACGCAAACGGGACCGAAAATCTTACGAAGAATTTTTCTCTCGAAGCGACCAAGGATATCTTCATCCTCTTTTAATAAAGTCCATGTTTCAGCGCCGTAAAGCAGGACTGGGATGATCAAGGTCTTATATAGAGTCTCCTTAGTTGTTCGAGAGAGGGCTTTACTGTTGAATTGCCTTATAAGCCCAAAAAAACAGCGATTGGCAAGAGCTATTCTTCGATTGATTTCTGCGCTGATTTTGTTTGCTGAATTTATAGCAGAGCCAAGGTAGACAAAGTCCCTTACTACCTCGAAGTTATAGCTGCCCACGGTGACGTTTTGTCCAATTCGTCGATGTTGGATTTCCCTTCTAGTTGACAGCATATACTTGGTTTTGCCCTCGTTTATCGCCAAACCCATTTTGGCCGCTTCCGCCTCAATGCTTGCAAAAGCACCGGTGACAGCCCGCTGAGATCTTCCGATAATGTCTATATCGTCGGCGTATGCAAGCAGTTGTACAGACTTGTAATAGATTGTGCCTCCGGTGTTGGCTTGTGAGTTCCGCACAATCCGTTCAAGTACAATATTGAAGAAGTCACATGACAGCGCGTCACCTTGTCTAAAGCCTTTTTTGACATCAAAGGTGAGGTGAGGTCATTACCGACCTTGATGGAGCGGCGAGCGTTCTCCATCGTCAGCCTGCACAGGCGGACAAGTTTGGCAGGGATGTCAAAACTAGACATGGCTCTATAAAGCTCTTCTCTATAGATGCTGTCATAGGCGGCCTTGAAATCGATAAAGAGGTGGTGAGTATCGATTTGGAATTCTTGGGTTTTCTCCAGGATCTGCCGAAGTGTGAAGATTTGATCGATGGTGGACTTTCCTGGTCTGAAACCTTACTGATAGGGTCCAATCAGGCTGTTGATAAAAGGTTTTAGGCGTTCACACAATATCGCAGAAAAGATCTTGTACGTGATGTTGAGGAGACTGATGCCTCTATAATTGGCGCAGTTGAGGGGGTCTCCTTTCTTGTGGATAGGGCAAACGATGCTGAGGTTCCATTCATCAGGCATAGAGTCGTCTGACCAAATCTTAGAGATGAGTTGGTGCATGCACTCTACCAATTCATCCCCAGCTGCCTTGAAAAGTTCGGCCGGTAAGCCTCGACCTCGACACCTTAAGGGTAAAAGAGAACCGGATTATGTACGTATGTATGTCTTCTTCAAAATTATCAAGTCACTTTATTCTATATCAATCTCTACTTTAACTGTATTTACGAATTCAGTTTTAATCAAAATATTATTTATTCTTAACACCAATTTTCAAATAATTAGCTCTTAAAGTAATCGGACTTATTAACGGTTATATTTCATTTTATCGACTGTCCAATTTGCTGGTGGTTGGTGTCTTTATACCCTATACAAGAACCTCTAGAACATGCTTGATGGCTCTGTCTGAAAAAGCTAGATGTCTCTAGGGGTGCGCTGCGATGCCATTCAATGAAATTAAATACAGTTTTGTTTGTGTTTGATTTTTTGTTGAACGATGATTAAACTTCAATTATTTATTTATGCTATGGTGTTAGTGATTTTACATAAATTAAAAAAAAAATGCAGACAAACACCATACATGTGTAGGAGTCTACGACCAAGTTGTGCCCCTTAGTTTTAGATGGATGAACCTAATCACGCACCACCACCGTTTGAAATGATAACTCAATGTGACAATTTGTCTAAGAATATGTACTTAAGACCATTTGGAGTTCCACTTAAGTTAGTAGATAACTAGCACTTTACCTGCCCACTAGTGTGTCAAACATGTTTAACATAATTTCAAATACTGAGTGTGTAGAAATTGTACGAAAATCTCTTAAGGAAGAGAATTTAGGTGACGACAATATTTGCAAATGTACTGTAGAACGTGCGTCTAGTGATCTTGTTGGTTTCATGGGAGAATATTTTAAACTGTTTGTTGAACTAAAAGATAAGGTATTGTCAACAAAATAATCGTTCGGATTTACTTACATTTTAATATCTGTATTTATTCTATACGAAAATAGCGAAATTTGAGTTACTTTATAAAATCTGTGCCCATCATTAATGAAGTCCATCGGAAGGAATGCTTGGATAAAAAATACTTTGAAAAAGAATCCCGGCTATACACCGATCTTTTGGGAGATATTCAAAAATTTGGTAAGCAAGTACATGAGTTTATGACTAAGTAATGTCTATATTTGCGGACATTTTCCGAGGTCAAATAGGCGAACCCCACAGGCGGATTAGTAGAAATGCGGTGAAGTGGGGGGTTATGATCCCTTGTTTTCAGATCACAACCTCGCCGAAATAGGAAGAAGAAGAATGTCTTTATCTGTGGTCCATGAAAGTTGGTAAACAAAGATAATAAGATAGTCAACTTCCAATCCCATATCCATCAGCTGCTGCAAGTATGCGGGGCCTATTTCTCCCTCAGTATTCATGCCATTTTTGCACCGTAATCTACAAGATTTAAGGCTGATGTTGAAGGGCACTTTAGTTTTGACGGCGAATCCTGCGAGGTGGCAAGGCCTATAGAATGGGAAAGAACGAACATTTATGTTTGTGGTTTCAATTGATTTTGCCATTTGCAGACACTCCGATTTTTCGGCCTGTCGGTCGAAAGAGAGCTGCAATTAAAGTTGACTATCTTATTACAGAGTCCTTAGTTATCCTTCTACAGTACGAATATGTGTTTCGACGTGCCCCTTGGCAATCCTTCACTAAACTTTTTTTTCTTTCTTATATTGTAGTACTACTGAAGCTCTACCCTGAATGTTACTACACCCGACCGGATATTTTAGCTCTTGAGGATCTTTCTACTTTCATGGTAGTCAAACGGTAGTGCATGCGATCATGTGAAAACACAAGCGTTTTCACTCAGCTGAGGCCTACCAACTCCTACTCTGAACATCCACGCGGTGACAGCTGGGGTGTCTAGTACCTTAATCAAAAAAATGGGTAACCAACCCCGTTTGGAGGATTCTTGGTGGCAGCAGATGAGAGAGAGGGGAAGAGTGCTTTCTCATTAGAGCACTTCTTCCTGTTCCAGGCGGGAACGGACGAATTCCCTAGACGGAGTCAACGGTGGCGTCTATAGTTCCAGTTAGGTTGAACTTAGTGAATACCTTGCGCGAGCTGCTTCGACGGATTCGGATCACAGGTCGGTAAGGAATTTCCAATGTTGGTCAGGACATTGGAATAGAGATGGTGGCGGAGGAGCCCTTAATGGGCCAACGGCAGCGCTCATACTCCCGTAGTGGACTACTGGCACCGGTGTACCCGGCCCCTCGTCCTAGTGGAATAATTAAGGAACTGGCCCTCCAGGTTGGGGGCTGTGCCGTCGGGGTAACTTTCCTACCACGTAAAAAATGCATGGTTCCGAAACAACCAAAAGCAAACCCCAGCAAACGAAATAAGGACAACGACCTTCGGATCTGTACGTGGAATGCTCTGTCCCTTTAGAAACCACGTGTAGCCGAACAATAAGCAGAGGCCCTAGACTGCTATAAAGCAGATATTACCGCCATCCAGGAAGTGCGATGGGATGGGCCGGGCAAAAAGAGGATGAAAAACTGTGACATCTACTACGGTGATTGCTACAGAGGCAACAGGCAACGCTTATTCGGATGCGGATTTGTCATACGCGGCAAACTTAGGAAAGAAGTCTTAAGCTTCCGACACGTTAGCGAGCGTATTATGACTATCCGGATCAAGGCTAAATTCGCTAACATAAGCCTAATATGTGTTCATACCCCCACGGAAGAAAAGGACCCTGCCACCAAAGACTGTTTCTATGAGCTCCTCGACAAAACATAAGCGCAACGTCCTAAATACGACGTTAAAATCGTATTGGGCGATTTTAACGCCAAAATAGGAAAGGAGGTCGTGTTTAGTAGGGTAGTCGGTAAGCATAGCCTACACGACACCACATCTGATAACGGACTAAGGCTAATTGATTTCGCTGTGGAGCGAAATGTCAAAATAGCAAGCACATGGTTCCCACATCTCAATATTCATAAGCAAACATGGCGGTCCAATGATCATGTAACAAGTTGATCATATTGCGATCGACGCAAGACATGCCTACAGTATTCTGGATGTCCGGACCTTCCGAGCGGCCAACGTAAACTCGATACATTACCTTGCTCTAGCCAAGATATGAACGCGGATATCCCAAACTGAGCAACAAAGAAGAATTACTGTGAGAAAATTTAACGTCGATATTCCGAAATCTCTCAATCACCCCTATGTAGCCAGCAGCAAGTGCCGAAGACCAGTGGCAGCGCTGCCAAC
Organism: Brachypalpus laphriformis; assembly: GCA_945910035.1. NCBI lineage: Eukaryota > Metazoa > Arthropoda > Insecta > Diptera > Syrphidae > Brachypalpus > Brachypalpus laphriformis. The sequence goes on from OX246756.1 coordinate 48,162,047, forward strand.
ATACGATCAGACAAGCCGCGACTGATGTGCTGGATCTCGCTCGACCACCACCGCGAAACACCTGGTTTAACGAAGAATGCCGGCAAGTGCATGCAGCAAAACAAGAGGCATACAAAGCGGCGCTGCAAAGGAAGACGAGAGCTGCTCGTGAGCAGCGAGACGGAAAGAACATCGGCTTCTCCAAAAGAAGAAGAAAGAGCATGAGAAGCGCGCGTTTGAGAATATCGAAAGCTTATACTCCAGGAACAATGTACGGAAGTCTTACCAAAAGGTAAAAACAACGTGTCAGAGAAGCAATACCCGTACTGAAACCTTTAGAGGTGAAAATGGAAACCTCGTAGTAGAATCACAGTCGGTGCTGAGAATATGGAAAAACTACTTCTGCAGACTGTATAACGGCGACGAAGACCAACATCCCGCTGTCAGGCAGAATGAACCATTCAACATAGACGATGATAGTCAAAAGTTCCGTCCACCTGACCAAAACGAAGTGAGGATAGCAATGTCCAAGCTAAAATTCAACAAGGCTGCTGGACCTGACGGCTTACCGGCCGAACTTTTCAAGGCAGCTGGGGATGAATTTGTGGAGTGCATACACAAACTCATCTCTAAGATTTGGTCAGGCAAGTGTATGTCTGATGTATGGAATCTCAGCATCGTTTTCCCGATCCACAAGAAAGGAGACCCCCTCAACTGCGCCAATTATAAGGCATCAGTCTCCTCAACATCGCATATAAGATCTTTTCTGCGATATTGTGTGAACGACCGAAACCTTTTATCAACAGCTTGATTGGCCCCTTTCAGTGCTGTTTCAAACCAGGAAAGTCCACCATCGATCAAATCTTCACACTTCGGTAGATCCTGGAGAAAACCCAAGAATTCCAAATCGATACTCACCACCTCTTTATCGATTTCAAGGCCGCCTATGACAGCATCTATAGAGAAGAGCTTTATAGAGCCATGTCCTATTTTGACATCCCTGCCAAACTTGTCCGTCTGTGCAGGCTGACGATGGAGAACGCTCGCTGCTCCATCAAGGTCGGTAATGACCTCACCGAGACCTTTGATGTCAAAAAAGGTTTTAGACAAGGTGACGCGCTGTCATGTGACTTCTTTAATATTGTACTTGACCGCATTGTGCGGAACTCACAAGCCAACACCGGAGGCACAATCTATTACAAGTCTATACAACTGCTTGCATACGCCGACGATATAGACATTATCGGAAGAACTCAGCGGGCTGTCACCGGTGCGTTTGCAAACATTGAGGCGGAAGCGGCCAAAATGGTTTTAGCGATAAACGAGGGCAAAACCAAGTATATGCTGTCAACCAGAAGCGAAAGCCAACACAGACGAATTGGACAAAATATCACAGTGGGCAGCTATAGCTACGGGGTAGTAAGGGACTTTGTCTACCTTGGCTCTGCTATAAATTCTACAAACAACATCAGCGCAGAAATCAAGCGAAGAATAACTCTTGCCAATCGCTGTTTTTTTGGGCTTATAAGGCAATTCAACAGTAAAGCCCTCTCTCGAACAACTAAGGAGACTCTATATAAGACTCTGATCATCCCAGTCCTGCTTTACGGCGCTGAAACATGGACTTTATTAAAAGAGGATGAAGATATCCTTGGTCGCTTCGAGAGAAAAATTCTTCGTAAGATTATCGTTCCCGTTTGCGTTGACGGGTTTTGGAGGAGAAGATTCAATCACGAACTATTCGAGCTGTACATCGACATCGACCTAGTCAAAAAACTGCGTATTGGACGTCTGAGATGGCTAGGACATGTAGAGCGAATGGACACCAGCGCTCCGGCCCGCAAAGTCTTCGAATCTAACCCTGAAAGACGACGCAGTAGAAGGAATCATCGCCGTAGGTGGCGCGCACAAGTTCAAGGCGACCTCAACCAACTTGGAGTGCGCAACTGGACGCAATTAGCTAAAGACCGAGCTAAATGGATAGGCTTGTTGGTTGAGGCCCAGGTTCATCCCGAACTGTAGCGCCACTTAGGAAGTAAAAAAGAAGATAAGGAGGAGGAGACAACGGATTTTGGAAAGAAGCATTTATGGAGCGAATGGAACTTATTGTTGATTGACCGAAGCCTGGTTTGGCAATTCAAATGATGGCAACACTGCTAGGTGGTTTTTAGTAATGCAGATGTAGTGTCTGAAATCTTTGGTACCGACAAACTATTAATTTAAAAACTATGTACATGCAATTCTGGTAGCCATATCCTCGAGCCACTATGCGACTTTAGCCGCAATTTTACCCTTTTTTGACGCAAAGAGAATATGGCCCAACTTTTTAATAAAACATCTCTTGACCCTTTTTATTTTTTTCAGTTGAACCCAATCTGCGCCATTTAAAATCCGCACCATTTCTCTTTCTTCTAAAATCCGATTACCGAAATAATGTTGCCTAGTATGGGACAGGTTCCAAGGAAATGATATATGTTCTCTCTCTTCTGTAACTTGCAAAGTGTGCAGTAAACTGGCAAGTCTTCTCGATGAGGTATATAGTTCAATTGCATAATTTCTCCTCTTACTTTAAAAAATGTTGATATCATTTCCGCTTTATATTCATCATTAAAATAATGTTTGTCGCCGAGCCGATGATTAAGTCTAGCATAGATTTCCCTATGTACAGAGTTTTCAACTTGTTCGATGCTGTTTTCGTGTAGTTTATCGGCAATCTTAAGCAAATTGTATAGCTCTCCTTTCCAGCTTAAAACATTATTTAGGTTTAAAGTGAAGGTATGTCCACAGGATTCAGCCAACTTCTGCCATTCATCAAACCAGAGTATCTTCGCCTCCGCTTTGCTAGGCTCTCTTCGCCCGTTACCAACGATTTCGAAATGTAGTCGAAATGGAGTTTTAGGGTATCAACAATCAACATGTATGTACATGTAATCAATGCACACCAAGCATTGAGGTAGTCTGAAAATCCGTTTAAGGAAATATCGAAGAAGTTTCGTACGATTTGTGGCACCACACTTGCGCACCGTATAGCAAGATGGATTTTGCTACGGTTTGGAATATAAGATATTTTACTCTCATGGATATATTTTTGTCTTCCAGGCAATTTTTCCATGCTGCGCTGATGGCTGTCTTCGCTGTTCTTAACTTCTCCCTTAGATGGTGTTCCATGTTCATGTTGCTGGTGATATTAAGACATAGATAATTGTATGTTTTAACAATCTCTACTCCCTGTCTATTAAACATTCAACGCTCGCCTCTCGCATATCTTCCTCCTCCTCCTCTGAAAATCATTGCCTTCGATTTCGATACGTTTACTGACAGCCTCCAATCCTCCCAGTACTTTTGCAGCCTGTTCATCATTCTCTGCAGGCTCTCAGGCGAATCAGCCAGCAGAACTAAATCATCGGCATACAACAGTACCTTAATGCAAACTCCACCGATTTGAATACCTCCAGGTAAGACCTCTGTTATGTCATCTATATACATCGCAAATGCTAATGGACTAAAGTTACAACCCTGCTTATCACCCGCTGTAGTATCAAAGACATTTGACAACCGCTTCCCATCCCAAACTGCTGAAGATGTTCTCTCATAAAGAGCAATCATAAAACTGATAAATTTTCGGGAAAGACCGCGATTGCAAACTTTGTAAAATTGTGCGTTTCTATCGACTGTATCAAAGGCTGCCTTTAGATCAACGAAGAAGACGTACAGCTTTTTCCTCAATCGGATGAAATTCATGGCTACCGTAGAAAGAACGAAAATATGGTCGGCAGTAGAGTAATTTGCACGAAATCGAGCTTGAAACTCACTCAGCAAGCGATTCTGTTCTATCCAGTCCTGAAAACGTTTGGTAAGAATACCCATTAATACCTTCAGTGAGGCGTTTAAAAATGCGATTCCTCGATAGCTTTCAACACTGTTAGGATCTCCTTTTCTATCTTCTTCTTCCTTTTATCAGCGAGGTTATGATCCGAAAACAAATGATCACAACCTTCCCACTTCACCGCATTTCTACTGATCCGCCTGTGGGGTTCGCCTATTTGACCTCAGGAAATATCGACAGGCCTGCCGATTTTGGATCACTCGGTTACTGAGGCCAATGAAATGCCGATGTCGTCGCATTTGTGTTATCCAGGCGTTTATAGGCCTGCCTCGCCTGCCTCGTGATGTCTTTGGAACGTGAATTGATATTGCCTTTTTAATAGGGTTCAAATTATCTCTTCTTTCAACGTGGCAATACCAGCTGAGCCGGTCACGCTCTATTTTTTGTACGATGGTTTCCTTGATGTGAAAGCTTCCACGGATCGTCGAACTTCTTATTCGATCAAGCTTTGTCACTCCTGCTGTCATGCGAAGCATCTTCATCTCAGCTGCCGTTAACTTACTCTCATACGTTTTGTACATCGTCCATCATTGTGAACCGTATGTGAACGCTGGGCGCACAACTGCGGTGTAGAGCCTTCCTTTCAACTTAGGGGGCATTTTTCTGTCACAAAAGATAGCGGAATTTTCTCGCCACTTCATCCACCCTACACTTAGGCGATGATTGATGTCGGCATCACAAGTTGCTTTGCTATTGATCGCAGATCCCAGATATTTGAACTTTTCGCACTTGGGAAGCACTGTTCCATTCAAATAAATGTCTGGAATAGGCCTGAGTGGATCAGAGAACGGGCAGCACAAGAACTCTGTCTTTTTTGAACTAATGCGATACCCATTTCCCTCCAGAAGGTCCACCCACACATCAAGTGCTCATTGCAGGGATGTAGGTTCCTCACTTATGATGGCTCCATCGTCAGCAATGAATAACTTATGTACTTTGGGGTCCATCACTGTAATAGAGACCAAAGGACTTAAAACGCTTCCCTGGTGCACCCCGACTTTGATTGGGAACTCTTCGGTTACTCCAGCGGGGCATCTTACTCTTGTCTTTGCTCCTTCGTACATGTCCAAGATCATCTGTACATAGGTTTCTGGAACCCCTCGATGTCTTAGCGCCACCCGTATCAGATCTCGTGGTTGTCTGTCGAATGCCTTTTCAAAGTCAACCAATACAATATGCAAATCCCTTAAGGAATCACGATGTTTTTCCATTATGATCCTTATACTTTGGATTGCATCTGTGGTTGATTTACCCGAGACAAACCCGCACTGATCACCAGATAGCCGTATTATTTTTCGCAGTCGGCCACCTAATACCCGCTCAACGATCTTCATTGTGTGTGACATCAGCTTGATCGAACGGTAGTTATCGCAGTTTCGCGTATCACCCTTCCCTTTGTATACAGGGAGAAGGTAACTTTCCCTCCATTGATTCGGCATTGGATCACCTCTCACGAATTTGGAGATCAGAATTCTGAGCCATCTGAACCCGACGTCTCCCATCTATTTTCAAGAACTCAGAGGGCATCTCGTCTGGCCCAACCGCTTTTCGTTTTTTGGAGTATTTGACCGCCTCACTAACTTCTTCGACTGTGATGTTGGGTATTTCTTCACAGTTAGGGGTGGCTCTTGGAAAGTATAGCCGAAGAAACTGTTCATTTAAAAGCTCTTCACAATACTGCCGCCACCTCTGCAGAATTTTGTCGTCATCCACAAGAAGCTGGCTATGAGCATTGTTAATGAACTTTGGCGAACGAATCTCCTAAGCATTCCTCCTTCTTTGGGGGGCTATTTTCTCCAGCTCCCGACACAGACCCTCTGTACTCTCTGCTTGAAGCTGGGCGCACTTTTCTTCGCTTTTTTCTTGCAACATCTGTATTCCATTCCGAGGCGAACTTTTTCGTCACTATTGTTAGAGGGACACTTTGAGCAAGCTTTGAAAGCCGCTTTCTTCTCATTTATCACCTCCTTAGCTTAGGTGGGCTTTTGAAGCTCCTAGCAGTGATTTGGCCTTCTTTAAGCAAGTTCGCTGTAGGGAATCCCACATATATTGTGCTCTGCGCTCTTCATCCCCAGGTCCGCTGATGGTGTGAGAGAGGTAATTTTTCATTACGAAAATAAAAGCCTCGCCTTTTTCTTTGTCCAGATTGTACCACTTGATTTTCTGAGCGACCCTTGTTTGTTTGCTTTTCTTCGGTGTTTTCATAAAAATTTCTGTTAGCACGAGACGGTGTTGCCTAGCGATTGCCTCTCCCAGGATCACTTTGCAATCTTTTACCCGAGGCTTCATGAAACTGCCTACCAAATGGTAGTCAATCTGAGTTTCATCTCCACCACTGTTGTAAGTGATCAGGTGTCGGCTTTGTTTGATGAACATGGTATTTAACACGATAAGACCGTGTGATTTGCACATACTTAGGATGTCTTCACCAGGAAGGTTCCAGGTGCCATATCCTAGTCAATTGATAGTCTTCATAGCAGTCTTCATGGTCTTCGTTTGACTTCCCGACATGTCCATTCAAATCTTCTTCAACAAACAGAAACTCTTCCTTTCGGATCTTCTTAAGGAGATTGTGGAAATCTAGCCAAAATGCATCTTTATCTATCTGATTGCACCAATTTTGGGGAGCATATGCACTGACAATATTCCACACCTCTCCTTGTATTACTAGTTTGAGAGACATCAAACGGTCGCTGGACTTCGAAATGCTCAAGACGTTTCCAAGTAGCTCTGCCGCAAGGATGATACCGATTCCGTTCCTAACCTTTTCCGTTCCGTAGTAGAACATCTTGTAATCTTTTGTTCTAACGTCCAAGAAACGCGCCCGGTTTCCGGTGTTTTTCCATTTCATCTCTTGGACACACAAGATGTCCACCCGCCTTCTATTCATCATCTCTTCCAGCTCGTAACTTCGACCGGTCATGCTTCCAACGTTCCAACACGCGACCCTCAAATTGCGTCCAAACTTTTTCATTATTTTGCTAGCCCCCGGAATCCGTATAGCTCTGACCCGAACATTTCTGCTCGGTCCAGGATCAGTACCATGCACAGCAGTGGTAGGGCCTGGCGGGGTAATGCCTTTCCTTTTTGCAAGTATTACCATAATGATACAGTTTTGCGATAACACCATATTGCGATGGTGTTTGTTGTTTGACACGTGCATGCTTCTGTTTTAGTATTGTTTGATCTTTCTTCTATGACACCGGTGATCTCCAGTCGTGTCAACCCACGGACTCGCATGCACACTTGTGGGAGGGTTTTTAAGGTAGTATATGTGTCGCTAGGCTCACTTGGGTGTTATATTGCCTAGATCTGATCTGTCCCCTTAGTCGCCTTTTACGACAAGCGCTGGTTGTTTGGGGGCATTGCAGTGATATTCTTAACTCGTCCCTGCATGGGCAAACTCCTTTTTTATATATATGGAAAATAAGAGATTGCTTAAAACTTTCTGGAATGTCACTTGTTGAAAATATTCTGTTGTATTCGTCTGTGAGAAGCTCCAGAAATTCATCGTTGCATATTTGTAAAGTTCTAATGGTATACCGTCCATACCCGAAGCTTTGTTGTCCTTACATCGATATAGCCATCTTTTAACTTCTTCAATTGTGATGTTGCAATCTAAAAGCTCATTTTTATTGTCTGCAACAGCATACTGAAATTTAAGGCTATCTCCTGATGATGAAGGATTAGGATGTATTCTAAAAAACTCCTCGAGCTGCCCCGCAGTTACTTTTACTCCAATTTTATGTTTCGTGTCATTTCTCTTTCTGAGCAACTTCAAAAACGTGGACGAAGCCCTGCATTGAGATATGACATATGCTGTGTTATTTTGATATATTATTCCTTTCGCCTGGCATATACGTCGGAATTTGCGGTTGACGTACAGATACATTTGCTTGTATGTTAATTCGTCATATTTGCGGTATACCATAGGTGCAGTACTGCAAAAGATTTCTTTCTGAGCCTTTCGCACTCTGTATCGTACCACTTCTGCTTTCGAACCTGTGTACCACCTCGGACTACAGGCAACACATATGCGTTTTTGATTGCCATTTCTAAATTTTTTATTCTTCACCCTGTGTTTCCATCTGTTCTTTGAATCTCCCTGCTTAAGGTCGCATTATATATTTCTTTTAGGCACTGCTTCCATTTCCACCTTGGCAATACATTTAAATCTTCGAGGACTTCCCTATCTTCCACAGAAAGCTCAAAGATAGTAACTATTGGTAGATGATCCGAAAAGTTTTGCGATTGTACTTTAAAATCATTAATTAAGCGATTCCAGATTCCTCCACTCAAACACAAATCAATAACTGAACTACCCTGCACACCTACAAAAGTGTATTCGCCTTCTGGATCGCCAACCGAGCAGCCATTACGAATTGTCAATCCATATTCGTTACAAAATTCTATCAGCTGGCGACCTTTAGTATCCAAAACCATATCTTTAGATTTGCGGCAAAGTGGCGTGTGTATAACACGCATATATACATAATCTGACATGGTACAGTGGGACTGAGAGTCACTCATTCTTCGATTGAAATCGCCTTGTTACTCCGTGACCCTTTTTTGTGACTTTCTTAAATTTTTCAGCGAGAACCCTGATTGATATTCATATATTCCGAGTATTCACAGTAAATACTGCAAAATACTTTGACGATAGCCATCCTTGGGTTAATATACCTCCAACTGTGCATGAGCTTTTAATCCATGGACCAGATGTTATTTTACCTGCACTTCTTCCTATAGACTAATTATCCGAAGAAGCGTAGGAAGCTAGAAACAAGGATTTTAAGTATCATAATATTGCGAAAACTATTCTAGGAAATGTTCCCGCGTGAAGAGTAATGAAGATACGTAATCGAACACATGAATTGATTCCAGTTTACGGGCTATATTGCGCCACTGTGTGGCGGTTTTCTCTTCATTTCTTTGACATCATAGGGTTATTTCATCATTTAGAGAATATGTTGTACGCAGTCTACCCGCGGCTCGACGAATTGCTTGTTCAAATGAACGATTAAGTTGCTCTACATTATAAATGCTTCCTTAAGACTATTATATGTCCCAAGGCAATGGAAAGTCGCCGAAGTTATTATGGTTCCGAAACCGGGGAAATGTGCAAATGACAAGAAATCATATAGACCCATTTCAGTTCTGCCAATAATATCTAAGGTCTTCGAGAAACTTCTGCTGAAACGATTGCAACCAGTAATTGAAGAAAGACACTTGATCCCGGATCATCAATTCGGGTTTCGGGTCAAACATTCCACAATCGATCAGGTGTATCGAATAACGAACGAGATTGAAAAAGCTCTAGAAGGGAAAAAAATATGCTCTAGCGCTTTTCTCGACGTATCGCAAGCCTTCGACAAGGTATGGCACGAAGGCCTAAGGTATAAGCTAAGGGTAATCTTACCGGAAAAGTTGTACAGAATATTGGAATCTTATCTTGAAAACAGACTTTTCCGTGTTAGACACGGGAGTGAATATTCGGATTTCAAAGATATCTACGCCGGTGTTCCACAAGGAAGTGTTCTCGGTCCAATCCTGTTCTTGCTCTACACAAGAGATATACCACAAGATGAAGGGACCGTTGTAGCAACGTTCGCAGACGACACGGCTATCCTCGTAACAGATGAGTCAGTCGAATCATCAACGGGAAAACTCCAACGAGCTTTGAACAATGTATGCGAATGGACAAAAGCCTGGCGAATAGTCCTCAATGAGACAAAATCAACGCATGTCAATTTTACGTTAAGAAAGATAAACAACGTACCTATATCCATTAACTCGGTACAAATACCTTACGCAAACGAGGCAAAATATTTAGGAATGACCCTAGACGCAAAACTTAAGTGGAAACCACACGTTAAAAAGAAGCGCGAAGAGCTCGAAATCAGATTTAGAGAAATGTATTGGCTACTCGGAAGATACTCGAAGTTAAGCGTATACAACAAACTGCTTCTGTATAAGCAAGTGCTAAAACCGTCTTGGACATATGGTATACAACTTTGGGGTTGTACCAAACCAAGCAATATGGCTCTACTGCAAGCATTTCAAAATAAAATGCTAAGAGCAATCGTGAATGCTCCTTGGTATATAAGGAATAGTGATATTCACAGAGATCTAGGAATTGCTACCGTGAGGGACGAAGTAACAAACTTTGCTCGCAAACTTCGTACCCGTCTTCGTGTTCATTGCAATAATGAAATAATCCGTACTATGGACGTGACAAGCCTTGAGCGCCGACTACAAAGAACAAGACCTTTCGACCTAGCGCCGTAAGGAAAAACCGCATGTAATGACGGTATTAGTAGGTGCCTTCACTGGAAAGCTACCTACCTAACGCGATTAACACTACAGAAGCGTAAACTACTCGTTAAGGCAACTTAGTCGTAGTCATCACAAAAAATGAAAAAATGAGAGGAACGAATTTCCTACTACTATGAGTACGCGCAGCCGGTTCTCATAGTGCCTCTCTGAGGGGGTGAGGTTTAGCCCGTAGGCATATACTGACTAGCACTGATGGCATTGTCAGATATATGAATCGGGCATAACCAATGGTACGGACCATTGGTATCTTTTGAAGATTCCTGCACCTCCAGGCGCAACCAAAAAAAAAAAAAAATGAACGATTATGTGGATCATAAAATCACGAATTCGGCCATAAGTTTCGCGAGCCGGCGACCGAATTTCAAAGTAAATTTAGATACCTTGTTAGCATTGTTAAAGCGTGATTGTATACAAAAAATTAATTTCAAAAGAGCAGGTAGTATGACAGCTTAATTTGACAATTATTTCTCTCGAAAATTATAATTATGCGAAAAATCTAACACATACAACTTGTGGAGTTGCTAGTGCTCATTACTACCTTCTAGCAGTTTGAGAGCTCTTTGAGAGTTGGAAAGAATAATAATGGCTGAGTGAAACTCTAATTACTCAGCACTCATTGTAAGTTATAACTGCTACAGATAGACACATTTTTCAAAACTATGATGTAGACTTCCTAGCAATATTCTTTATATTTGAGACAATGCTAATTTAAATTCGGGCTCTTCAACGTTTTCCAATTCAAACTTTTCATTTTAAAAAAAGGTATAAACAGAAACACTTGAGAAAATAGGAACATCCCCTCACCCAAGCATACTGGTTCCTAAAATTACCAGTATGCCAGCATGTCACTCAACCACTTGAAATGATGAAATTACAAACTAATCAGGTCTCTAAATTGCGTCCAGAGGCTCACTCGCATTCGTCGAATACCAGCACTTCAATCTAATCAGATTACTTATTTGTTTTTTATTTGCGTTTGAACAAAATCTCCAACTTCCGTTTAAGTGCTTTCAATGTATCACGCTTTAAGCAGCTTTTTTTTCCTCAAACATCCAACATAAGCAGGCAATTTGGAATCCAATCAAAAACTCATTCATTACCAAACACACGTACAAACACCAACAAACATGTTACATTCAATGAACTTGAACCTGACCAGAGTCCATTGGCGAGCTTCGATTTCCCAGCACCACTAGCACCACCACCATCATAAGAAAAAGGCTGACGATTTGCAATCAATCACCAAGTTGATGAAGGTCACATCGCAAGAGATTTGCTGTTTGCTGTTCCCCGTCAAGTCAAAGGAGTGGTGGGACAGCACGTGATGGATCTTATCACGCTTCGATTCGCTACCGTTAAGTTCATTAATCAATTTATTTTCTAAATTTGTTAGCTAGTGCTTGTGCGACAATGTTCAATAATTATTATAAAAAAAAAAAACTAGTCCGATGGCCTTGAGTACGCGAGTCTCAAATAATTCGCAACCAAGGTGGATAATTCTTTGCCACCGACTACAGTATTGTATCGCACGGATTCCGTTTTGGGTATAAATAGATTGTGTCACCAAAGTATCAGCATCAGATATAGTTTATCAATCAATCTCAAAATGTTCAAATCAGTAAGTAGTGTGCTAACTGCGACCACAGGATTAGAAATTTATTCACTCACCTCTTCCAACAGGTCGCTCTCATCGCTCTCTTCGCCTTCGCCGCTGTGAATGGTGGCATCATTGCAACTCACTCTATTGTCGAGCCTGTTTTGGCCAAAATAGGAGCTGTTGTTAACAGTATTCCAACTGCCGTATCCCACCAGAGCTTCACAAGAATTCATAACACAGCTGCCATTGCTAGTTTTGTTGCGCCAGTTGTCAGTAACGTAGAAGTTGCTCCAGTTGTCAGTAACGTAGAAGTGGCTCCAGTTGCCAGTAATGTAGAAGTTGCTCCAGTTGACAGTAACGTAGAAGTCGATCTAGCTGATGATACAGTTGAAGTTGCCGCTCCAGTTGTTAAGGCTGCTGAACCCACCGTGAATGGTGTTGAAGTTGAAGCAGCTGCTCCAGTAGAAGAAGTCGCTCCAGTTGAAGAAGCTGCCCCAGTTGAAGAAGCTGCTGTGAAATCAGTCGAAGCTGTCGACACTGTTGAGGTAACTGCTCCTGTTGAACCAGTTGTGAATACCATTCCAGCTGCTCCCGTCTTACAAACTTATGCTACCGCACCAGTTGTCAGCCACGTGTACCACGCAGCACCAGTTATTAGCAGTTACTCGTCACCAATTGTTTTTGCCCACCCGGCTCCAGCTGTGTACTCCTCACCTATTGTTAAGACTATTGGCTCACCCTTGATCTACACCATCCAACATTAAATCGAGATTAAAAGACACCGAACCGAACTTGAGAACTAATTCTTTTGTTTTATTTAATTTACCAATGGAGGTATCTAGTGCGGGCTTAGAGTGTTCTTTTGACACTGAACTGGCGAACCTTCACCATTTAATCTGTTCTTTTAAGTTGAAGCAGGTTAACATCTACGATACAATTTTGTATGCCGTCTGCAGAAAGCTCTCCTCTGGCAGGACTTTTTGGGCACAATCGTCATGAAGGATGTACATGAGGTGCAAACTAAGAGTCCGTTTCTTCATTTAATTGCTTCAAAATTGCTGGCGAAGACGACATATCTCCAACAAGATGTTTATATTTTAGCTTGTAATTCAGTCGAATTCTATCTGTTGGATACCCTCTGGCTACATGGTACAAGATAACTGTCAAATAATACCGGAAGATAGGCGGAATCAAGTCTTTCCCATGAGCTGAATAGGATGTAGAACATAATTGATGGACCGGAGACCGAAGGTAAAAAGCTCGCTTACTTACGCGCGTTTACGTGCACGTTTTCGTACGAATTGCGCGAATGTAGGGAAACAAACTAAAGCTGAGGTGACAGTGGCGATAAAAGAAGAGTGATAAGTTAGGTAGATAGGTGCCTTGAGATGTGCCGTAAGTCACTGCTCACTTAGACATTGAGTCCATTGTGCGTATTTTATTTTTATCCTAGGAACCCGCAAAGAAAACTGGTGAGCTTACAAACACTTAGATCAGGATATAAATCTCAGAGAGTCTATCAGCACGGTAAGGAAAACCACCAGATAGGAATATAAATCTTTGGAAGTCTTTCAGCTCATTATGACGTTAGTCTCCAGCTCAGTGAAGAAGTAGCTACGAGAAGTCCTCATTCTTCTCTCGGCGAGGGTAGAGCATTCGCACAGCAAGTAACGGACAGATTCAATTTCTTTCTTGTAGCTTCTGCAGTAGGCTTTGTGTGGTACGCCGATACATTCTGCATGAGCCCTGCGATTATGCGAAGGATGACCCGCGTACAGTTGCAAATATGCCTTACCAGAGAGCATGATATCCTCATATTATAAATCGCGCACAGAATTCTGGCAATGGCGCACGTATCCAGATGGATCAATCGCCTGTTGTTTGTTAAATCAGTTACTAACTGCCTATTTATAATCTCCCATCTAGATAAAATGGAGGCGTGACCGTGTGGTGGTGTTCGCCAGGATCTCGCTTCTCTCGGCCTAAATGCTGATTTAGCCGCCGTATTGCTACAGATCCAGCGGAATGAGACTTAGCATAGTCTCCATTGCCTACGATCCCATAATTCCAACACAGGCTGACCTCTGCATCTTTATGAAGTTTGAAAGTTTGTATTGCTTCCCTATGCCTTCCACGAGTTCTGATTGTATGGTATTGCCGTGACTTAGATGGCGCTTACTTAAATGGCGCTACAGTCCGGGGTGGACATGGGCCTCAACCAACAAACCTCTCCAGCCAGCGCGGTTACGAGCCAGCTGCTTCCAGTTGCGCACGCAAAGTTGGTTGAGGTCCCCCTCCACTTGTTTGCGCCACCTACCGCGAGGTCGTCCTCTACTGCGCCATCCGTCCGGGGTGGATTCGAAGATTTTCTTAGCGGGAAGGTTGGGCTCCATCCGCTCTAAATGACCCAGCCGTCTTAGTCGCTGTATGTGAACTCTTCTTGCTAAGTCCATTGTACCTTCTCCTCCACTCACCGTCTATGCAGACGGGACGAAAGATCGCTCGAAGAACTTTATATCCGCATCCGTACCTTGGCTAGAACTAGGTAGTGATCCGAGTCCACGTTGGCTCCTTGGAAAGTCCGGACACCCAGAATACTGGAAGAGTGCCTTGCGTCGATCGCAATGTGATCGATTTGGTTGACAGTTTTTCGATCAAAGGAGAGCCATGTTCCTTTGTGATTGTCGAGACGTGGGAACCGCGTACTAGCTACGACAAAGTTTCGTCCCGCCGCAAAGTCGATCAGCCTGAGTCCGTTGTCGGATGTGATATCGTGCACGTTGCGATTTTCGACCAACGCTACTGAGGACGTCCTCTCTTCCTAGCTTTCCGTTAAAATCATCTAGGATAATTTTAACATCGTTGCTAGGGCATTGTCCAAGAGCTGGTAGAAGTCATCCTTTGACGCGTCGTTCTTCTCCTCGTGAGAGGCGTGAACGCATATTAGGCTAATGCTGGCAAATTTAGCCTTGATATGCATTATCATGAGGCGCTCGTTCACATGCCGGAAACTCAAGACTTCTTGCCAAAGTCTGCCTCCAATGACAAATCCGCACCCGAATAGACGCTGTCCTTGTTGTCTGTAGCAGTCGCCGTAGTAGATGTCGCAGTTTTTCATACTCCTTTTGTCCGGCCCACCCCAACGCACTTCTTGGATGGCGGTAATGCCTGCTTTGAAACACTCTAGGGCCTCCGCAAGTTGTTCGGCTGCTCGTGGTTTGTATAGGGACCTAACACTCCAGAAGATCGTTGTCCTTTTTACGTTTGCATGGGTCGTCAACAGTAAGATCATCCGTATCCGAGGATGTTGGTTGCTTCGTAACCAAAGGTTTTTTATGGGTAGGGAAATTAACCCGACGGCACAACCCCCAACCTGGAGGGCCAGATCCTTTTTTTTTTTTGTACCCCTAGGACAAGAGGCCGGATACACCGATGTCAGTAACCCACTTCGGTGATATGCCCATTAAGGGTTCATCCTCCACCATCTCTTTTTCAATACCCTGACGTAGTATTGAAAATCCTTACAGACCTCAGCTCCAAATATGTTGAAGTAGCTCCGGTAAGGTATCCGCTGGTCTGTAGACGTCACCGTTGATTCCATCGGGAGAATTCATCCGCCGCACGTCCTCCTTCTGAGGAGCTCTTGCTAGACTTCTGAGACACATATTTCAGCCAATCAGGTCAACAAGAGATGCCTCGTCACAGCTCCCGACACTGAACAATTTACTTCGATATGCATATGGTCCGAGAACGTCTCCATTCCTATCAGAAAGCTGCTAAGGCGGGGGTTCCAGCCTTCAGAAACAGACTCTCCGCAGGAACACTGCAATCGTAGGTAGTTTAACAATCACTGCACCATGACTATATTTGTTTACGCCATCAATCGGTAAAATAATTATTCCAAAGAAAAGAAGAAAGGCTATACAGATAAACAGACAGGTAGCCAGTAGAGCGAGAGCAATAACTTTCCGTAGTATGTCTACGGAACCCCTGGAAAGTCAGTAACACAGTTCGGCAACAACTAATTTAAAAAAATCCCAAGCGCTTTAAAGAAAATTCAAGAACTTTTTTCAAAAACCCTTCATTTTATTATCCATCAGATTTAAACAAAAACGGTTCTAATCTTTCCAAAAGTCGATTTCAATAGGAACAATAGATACCATCTCGCATCAGTCAGTTAGCTGTAGCCTTTGTCACCATCCGCCTTCACCTTAAAAACTCCTGAAATATGTTCCAGGTGCATAGCCTAATGGAGAGGAGTATAGCACTGGAGCTCCATGGCCATAAGAATATCCATAGGCGGCCAAACCACCATCAAAGCTACGCAAATACGGTGTTTGAATAATGGCAGCGGAAGCTGGACTGGCGTAGGTGGTCTTCAACAGAGGAGTATGCTCAACAACTGGAGCGGTGTAGGTTTTCACGACTGGAGTCGAGTAGGTGCGGACCGCTGGAGCAACAATTGGAGTGATTTGATTAGCTCGGCTATGTACGATTGTTGAACTCTGATGAGACACTGCAGTTGGTACGCTCTCTACAACATCACCAATCTTCGTTAAAGTAGATTCCCGAACTTGAATGTGCCCTGGCTCATGAATAAGAGCGGTCTTGAGAACAGGAGCTGAAATTGTTTCCACAATGGCACCTGGCTTAGCAGCAGCTACGGCGAGGAAAGCAGACAACACCACCTGAAATAGTTTGAGAAATAGAAGAAAAATCCTTGAAGGACAATCTGAGAATCCTTACCAACTTGAACATTTTAAAATTGAGAATAAGGCTTCTTGGAAGGTCTGTGTTGAACGCTGAGAGAACTATCAAGTCTGACTGATGTATTTCATTGGATTCGCATCGATTCTTATATACCCGAGGTTGGTTCCATTGTTTCCTCAAGGAGGTAGAACCCGTCTCTATCTGTTCTCTTTCTAAATCCTCTTCTTAGGCAGAGAACAAGATTCTTACACGCACAATACAACCGCCAGATACGAGAATGACCATGAACATGATTTTACTTTCGCCTGATGTACCAGATACCTCTTCCTCCACCACTGCTCCAATGCACTGATACTCGTGTAATAATGAAGCGCGTAAATCTAGTGTAACATTCCGGTTCCACTCGACTCCTGACGATAGGTTCCTCGATCTGCGAATGCGTGTGTTCGTCGATTAGATCTCCTTCAAAGGGGGCGCTCGTCAACAACAATGTGACAATTAATGTTGCCGGAGGAGGCTCAAGAACACTCTTAAGACGCCTCGATGGATGTTATCTTAGCGGCGCGGCGACACTCTTTCTGGCTTGAGTGTGTGCGGATTCTATATCTTTTATTGTTTGCTCCAGATGTGGGTGGATGGTTTGACACCACTGAGGCTATAGAGACACAATCGCACCAAAGGTGTGGTTCAGGTCAGTGACAAGCATTTATCGGCTTAGGAATCCTGCTCTGGATCTATGTAATTGTTCATCCTAGAATCAGCGTCCTACACAGAAATCCCATTTGCGGACAACCAGACACAGAGAGAGAGAGACCCTATGCCTGGCTTTATGTAACTGCCTAGCAATTTGAATAAATAAATAGATCGGCAGTGAAAAATTGCACGTCATGTTGAATTGAATGCGGAGTAGTTGATGGTGGTGTTGATTAGAGTCCTGATTGGGATCTTGTTCTGCGGTCGTGCTCTGGTTGTTGTTTATTCAGCACCACAGAGATGAAGGTGTGAATTTGTTGGAAGTAATCTATAATTGTGTAGTTTCATTGGATCTAGATGTCTGTCGCCAATGTATGTTTATTCTTAGATCTTTGTAACCAGATATTGCTTGACGTTAAACGACAGCGACAAAGTATCTGCGGGTAGGTACTCGTAGAATTGTTACTTTGTTCAGACTTGAAGTGCTCTGCCTGGACTTGAAGTGATAATAATTAGAATCAGAAGTTAGATTCGACTAGGAAGCAATTATCAACCCATTGTGTTGTCTATTGACCATAAAGCCGTCTCTCGAGCAAATATTTTTTAATACCAACGCCTTGCCAAAGTCTTTGTTCTGAAACTGTACAGTCATTCAAGGACCATTGAATGTTTTGCGAATTAAAGATATTCTTTCTAAAAACAATTTGTCCATAGGTTTGCGAATTCAAGGCGACATGAAGCAGTTATGAGCAATTTTAATGACCATTCCTCTTTCTGACAATTTGGCCACTGTTTTGTTCTTCTTAGTGCGTCGACTGGGGAAACTGGGGAAGAAAGTGTGAAAATGGAAGAAGCTGAAAAAATACACACTATTTAGCACAGCAAAGGAATTCCTGGAATACCTGGGTTGAACTCTGAATGAAAAATTAGCCTGAAATTCTTACTTGCTAGATGGACAACGACCATGACCCAGATCTCACTGCGTTTTCCAGTCCTCTTGACATAAACTGAGGCGTGGCAAAATCGCATCATCACCTCCCCGTGGTGCCCGCTGGATAGCTATCTGATAATGAACTAACGATGAGCGTATGCGGAGTCTGACGATATACATATGTGTAGCTGAACACTCAGACCTGCGTAAGCACATCTGGGTGAACTTCAGCGCGCATATGTTTAACCGGGCGAGGCATCTCTTGTTGACCTGATCGGCTAAAATATGGTATGCGTGTCAAAAGTCTAGCAAGAGCTCCTCAGAAGGAGAACGTGCGGCGGATGAATTCTCCCGATGGAATCAACGGTGACGTCTACAGACCAGCGGATACCTTACTGGAGCTACTTCAACATATTTGGAGCTGAGGTCTGTAAGGATTTTCAATACTACGTCAGGGTATTGAAAAAGAGATGGTGGCGGATGAACCCTTAATGGGCCAACGGCAGCGCTCATATCCCCGAAGTGGGTTACTGACATCGGGGTATCCGGCTCCTCGTCCTAAGGGTTGCAAAAAAAAGGATCTGGTCCTCCAGGTTAGGGGTTGTGCCGTCGCGTTAGCTTCCCTACCATATAAAAGAACGTTCAGTTACAAAGCAATCAACAGCCTCGGATACGGATGGTTTTACTGTTGACGACCCAAGCAAACGCAAAAAGGACAACGATCTTCGTGTCTGCACATGGAATGTTAGGTCCCTCTACAAACCACGTGCAGCCGAACAACTTGCGGAGGCCCTAGAGTGTCTCAAAGCAGACATTACCGCCATCCAAGAAGTGTGAAGGGATGGGCCGGGTAAAAGGAGTATGAAAAACTGCGACATCTACTACGGCGATTGCTACAGACAACAAGGACAGCGTCTATTCGGGTGTGGATTTGTCATTGGAGGCAGACTTAGGCAAGAAGTCTTGAGTTTCCGGCATGTGAACGAGCGCCTCATGACTATCCGTATCAAGGCTAAATTTGCCAAGATTAGCCTAATATGCGTTCACGCCCCTCACGAGGAGAAGAACGACGCGACAAAGAATGACTTCTACCAGCTCTTGGACAAGATGTATGAGCAATGCCCTAGCCACGACGTTAAAATTATCCTATGTGATTTTAACGCAAAGCAAGGAAGAGAGGACGTCTTTA
Organism: Brachypalpus laphriformis; assembly: GCA_945910035.1. NCBI lineage: Eukaryota > Metazoa > Arthropoda > Insecta > Diptera > Syrphidae > Brachypalpus > Brachypalpus laphriformis. Next base: position 48,181,368 of record OX246756.1, read on the forward strand.
GTAGCGTGGTCGGAAAGCACAGCCTGCACAACATCACATCCGACAACGGACTCAGGCTAATCGACTTTGCGGCGGGACGAAACTTTGTCGTAGCTAGTACGCGGTTCCCACGTCTCGACAATCACAAAGGAACATGGCTCTCCTTTGATCGAAAAACTGTCAACCAAATCGATCACATTGCGATCGACGCAAGGCACTCTTCCAGTATTCTGGGTGTCCGGACTTTCCGAGGAGCCAACGTGGACTCGGATCACTACCTAGTTGTAGCCAAGGTACGGATGCGGATATCCACAACGGAGCGAAATCAACGAAATACTGTGAGGAAATTTGACGTCGAAAAGCTACAATCGCAAGAGACCGCCAGAACCTTTGTGTTTCTTCTAATCTTAATCTAAGTCCTATGCCACCAGCAGCAACTGCGGAAGAGCAGTGGCAGCGCTGCCAACAAACCATCGGAGATGCCGCCTCTGATGTATTGGGTTTCTCTCGGCCACCACAACGAAATCCCTGGTTTGATGAGGAATGCCGGCAAGCACATGCAGCTAAACAAGAGGCGTACAAAGCGGCGCTGCATAGAAGGACTAGAGCTGCTTACGAGCTCTACGTGCGCAGGAGAAAAGAGGAACATCGACTTCTCAGGAAGAAGTAAAAGGAGCATGAGAAGCGCTCGATCGAGGAGATTGAGAGACTTTAATAATGTTCGATGAATGATGATGAATGATGTTCGAAAATTTAACCAAAAGGTAAAAAGAACATGCCAGAGTTTCAAAGCCAGAACAGAAGCCTGCAGTGACGAAAATGGTAATATAGTACTAGAATCGCAGTCGGTGCTGAGGATATGGAAGGAACACTTCTGCAGACTGTTAAACGGCGATGATGACGAATATTCCGCTTTCAGGCAGAATGAGCCATTCAACAGTGACGATGGCAGTCAAGATTCCCGTCAACCCGATCAGAATGAAATGACGATAGCGATATCTAAACGCAAATCCAACAAAGCTGCTGGAGCTGACGGCCTTGCCGCTGAACTTTTCAAGGCAGGAGGAGATGAGGTGGTAAGGAGCATGCACCAGCTCATCTGTAAAATCTGGTCGGACGAAAGTATACCCGCTGAATGGAACCTCAGCATCGTTTGCCCGATCCTGAAGAAAGGAGACCCTCTGAACTGCGCCACTTACAGAGGTATACGTTTCCTCAACATCGCATATAAGATCCTGTCTGCCGTATTATGTGAACGCCTAAAACCGATCACCAACAACCTGATAGGTCCTTATCAGTGCGGTTTCAGGCCGGGAAAGACCACCATTGACCAAATATTCACACTACGGCAGATCTTGGAAAAAACCCATGAATATAAAATCGATACGCACCACCTCTTCATCGATTTCAAAGTTGCCTATGATAACGTGTATAGGGACGAGGTATACAGAGCCATGTCTAGTCTTGGCATCCCTGCCGAGCTCGTCCGTTTGTGTAGAATGACGATGGAGAACTCTCGCTGCTCCATCAAAGTCGGTAAGAACATTGCCGAACCATTCGATGTCAGGAAAGGTCTTAGACAAGGTGACGCGCTATCGTGTGATCTCTTTAACATTGTACTTGAGACAATTGTATGAAACTCACAAGCCAACACCGGAGGTACAATCTTTTACAAGTCTGTACAACTACTCGCTTATGCCGATGACATTAACATAATCGGAGAACCCCACAGGCGGATCAGTAGAAATGCGGTGAAGTGAGAGGGTTGTGATCCCTTATTTTCGGATCACAACCTCGCTGAAAAAAAGGAAAAAGAAGAAGAAGATTAACATAATCGGAAGAACTCAGCGGGCAGTCAATGGGGCATTTACAAGTATTGAGATCGAGGCAGTAAAGATGGGTCTAGCGGTCAATGAAAGCAAAACAAAATATATGCTGTCTGCAAAAAAGCACGCCCAACATCGGCATCCTGGACAGAACGCCACAATAAACAGATATCATTTTGAGGTAGTAAAGGATTTTGTCTACCTAGGCTCTATGGTCAGCTCCGCAAATGGCATCAGTAGGTAGATCACACGAAGAATTACTCTTGCCAATCGTTGTTTCTATGGGCTAGAACGGCAATTGAGTAGCAAAGCCCTATCTCGAACTACTAAGGTAACTCTTTATAAGACATTAATCATCCCAGTCCTTCTGTATGGCGCAGAGGCATGGGCTTTGACAAAACCGGATGAGGATGCCCTTGGTTATTTCGAGAGAAAAGTTCTTCAAGCGATCTTTCTTCCCGTCTGCATAGACGGTGAGTGGAGGATAAGATACAATGCCGAACTATACGGCCTGTACAAGGACATCGACTTAGCAAGAAGAGTTCACACACAGCGACTAAGATGGCTGGGTCATTTGGAGCGGATAGTGCCCTACGTTTCCGCTAAGAAAGTCTTCGAATCCACCCCGGATGGAAGACGCAGTAGAGGACGACCTCGCGGTAGGTGACGCAAACAAGTGGAGGGGGACCTCAACCAACTTTGCGTGCGCAACTGGAGGCAGCTGGCTCGTAACCGCGCTGGCTGGAGAGGTTTGTTGGTTGAGGCCCAGGTCCACCCCGGACTGTAGCGCCATCTAATTAAGTAAGTAAATGACATAAACTGGGACCTAGATCCTACATTAACACTATGGTGTACACCCTATTCTACTTGTATAGTGACACAAAACTAAAAAAGTATGCGGAAAGCAAGCTCAATTAACTTTAAGGACTTGTTTGTGAAGCCAAAATTGTTGCATTGAAAATAGGTCATATCGCAGCGTTGAAGAAGTCATAGGTAACGCCTTGACCTTCGTCGCTGAAGAATTTTGTGCAACTGCGACTCTCTAATTAGATAGAATACGTCCTTATTACTTAAGTAATCTTCATCTTGATGTAATTTACATATATAGATATCTATCGTCATGGATTAGCTGTAGGCATGAAATAATCGCAGTAGACTCAGTGGTGTTATTTTTTTACGTTGACTGGTTGAAGGCGAACCCCACCGGCAGATCAGTAGAAATGCAGTGAAGTGGAAGAGTTATGATCTCTTGTTTTCGGATCATAACCTCGCCGAAATCTTCTTCTTCCTTTTATCAGCGAGGTTATGATCCGAAAACAAGGGATCACAACCCTCCCACTTCACCGCATTTCTACTGATCCGCCTGTGGGGTTCGCCTCGCCGAAATAAGAAGAAGAAGACTGATGGAAATCTCCACTGATCCCGTATTCAATGAAATGTTAACTGGGGCTAGCGTTTTCCCGATTTCTATCCTTTGTAACTCTAATCGCTGGCAGAGGAAAAATACATACCCAACTTCTTCAGGTTTATCATTTCCAGGTAGATACCTAAAGAAGTAATTATGCTTGAAGCGGGGAGCTTATGACCCGAAACAACCATGTCTCGCTAGTATCTGTAATACTTTAAAGTCCACTTCACCATGTCTATGACTTTCCTGAGTATCAGTATTCAGAAGTTAATCCATTGGTGATTCTTAGGTGAAAGGCTCTAGCGTTTCTTATATTTTTTCAAGCGCATGCTTCTATCGTTTTCGGCTTGTTACACCTTTTGTCCTCTGTCTTGATAAGTTCTCTGAAATTCTTCTGCCAACATGTCGATGAGTAGCATTCCAGCAATAGCAATGGCAGACACCGTCACAGACTGGCACAAGTTCTCCTGCTAATTTATTTATTTTATTTTTTATTTTATTTTATTCGAGGGACAAAGCAAGGCATCCATGTAATGCTCAGCTAAACCAATCGCCCATCAATTCTCTTTGCTAATTTGAACTACTTCTTCTGAAATTTTTGCAGTTTCAGCTTTCTCTCCGAAGGTTCACCATCGTAGAAATCTCACTAATGCTTAGTTCACCTCGAAAACAATTAGTGGATTATAATCTAGCCTGCTGTACAGTGTACACCTCTAAATAGGCATCCTTCTTTACATCGTGCTTTCTAGCTCCTGGGATTGCATTCCATGCTGTTTAGTGCCATTTCATATTCTTGTGCTAACTCTAACCATTCACCATACCAACTTGTCCTATTAGCTATGGCTTTAATGGAATGTGTTTCCAGCTAACGCAATGTTGCCTCTTCTTTATCATCGTTCTTCTGTGACCTTTTGTGCTGTATCTGCCGCTACTTCAAGGGCACCTGCAGTCAAGTGTGTCTTTCGAAATCCATATAAGTGTTCTGAGAGACCACCTGCTCCTTCAATAGCTGATTCTAATGGTCTTCAGATAATGCAGGAGATGTACGAGTATGACGATAGATATCTTGCGCAATATGCAATTGCAAAAATTATTAACTTTCCTTGTCCTTTCTGTACAGCCAACGATTGCATCTAGAATAAACACAAATCAGACAGATACACAGTAGACAGAAAGATCTATATAGATCATGCTATCGTTAACAAGAACCACTCTATCACAAGTGAGTGCCAATTAAATGTGTTCCTATACTTGTATATCTTATGACTACCTCCTACTACGAGTTATATCTATTAAACGTCTCCTAGTAAACCTCAAATAATGATAATATTCGTCATTATGTCCTCGCAATGGCATTTTATTGATTTCTAAACGACACACGCGCCGCATCGTCTTCCTGGAATTCTCCCACATCAAAGCAAACATAACACAATCAATGAACTGGTAGTTTCTAGATAATGCCTCCACCTGAATAAATCCTGAAAGTAAAGTTTGTTGTCGTATTACGCTGCGCAAATTGCAAATAAAATGACCTACCCGTCGTCTCTCTCCTTTCATACAGGAGAGATACATATGTACATCTCATACATACATCTCAGAAAGTATGATTTCTTCCATCGTCTTCCTTGAATTCCCCCACATCAAAACAAACATAACCCAAATAATGTATTAGTAGTTCCCCGATAATGCCCCCACCTGAATAAACCCTGAAGCTAAGGTTTGTTATCCTATTACGCTGCGCAAATTTCAAATGAAATGACCTACATACCTGTCGTCTCTCCCCTTTCAAACAATAATAATTACCTGACATAACCCTAAATGCCAATGGGTAGTTCAATAGACTCCAATCATTTCATTCAACATTGTTACGCATTTAAGCAGATTTCAAACTGCTTGCACAGATGTCCATGAAAATGAATCGAAATCCACTTCCTCCCCCACTGCCGGCCGCCATACAAAAACCATCTCATTGATGTGCATCTGACAGTTGAATAGAAAATCTCCGGATAATGGGCATTCGTTAGGAGAGACTGTAGGATTCTATGAGTTGTATTGTTTCTACCTGAATCTAGAATGTGTTGTGTAGGCGATTGGGAATAATTGGGAAAATTCCAATTCACGGTTCAAAGTTTGAAATCCGTTTCTGACGTTCGGTTACACAATTTCAATTAGACATCCTTGGTATCTATGAGAGACTAAGATGGTTCTTTGGATGTACCAAATGATTTTCTAAAGGAATAAGGTGATGTCATTGAGTGGGAATTAAGATTTAAGCAGTATTTACTAACTGACGCAACTATTTCCACATCTCTATTTAACTTTTAGTTTATCGTTTATTCAACCGACAAGACATAAATGTCGTGAATCGACATCCTTCTATTTGGTTCAGTATGTTAGTGTTGGCTTTATCTAGTGCTGACTTAAAATTACACATTTGGGGGCTTTGAAGACGTCTAGATACAGTCGTATGTTGTTCTGTACTTATGTGATTTTATCGCCTCAAATAATGTGGGTAACACTCACTGTCTATAAATAGGGATATTCGTTCGTCAAGTAATACAGACAATCGTTTTAAATCTAAAATTTACGATTTTTTAAGTGTCCTTGAGCAACGAGTGGGTAGATATGTCTGTGTCGTATGTACAACTATAAACCGATGAAGGATCATAAAAGATTTGTTTATTACTGGTCGGAAATAAGAATGGTTTAAAAATTCACAGGAAATGCTATGCGAATCGAAATCGATTGCGTTTTTACAGATTCAACTCTGGCTACTGCATTTAAGAACAGATTCGCTAGTAGATGGAAATCCTTTTGGCATTTCCTTTCAATTTAAAGCTGTGATTGACGTCATCAAAAGACTACGATGCAAAACTATCGATCTCTTGAAGTTAAGTTCGACTTCTGACACCAATGCCGATCAACCACTAGTCAGAGAAGTTCATGGTAATTTATAATTATTCAAAATGTTTCTCACTTCGTCGTTTGCTGGTTGGCATAGCCCATGCACCACAATTGGAAACAAAATTCTTAAAGGAAATTTAAAATAGGACACACTGTATTCATTCCAGCACCTGGACATGGAATATTTGAAAAGAAATCTTTTTCGGCATTTTGGTCCATATTCATGGAAATTCTTTTTTTATGCCCCAATGGATGTGGCAATCTTCTAAAGATAGTAATAGGCCAGGCTACCAGCATGCCCGATTCACAAACCCGAATAATCGATACCAGCTATCCGCTTACGTACTAATCCACACCCTGCCAACTTCTCCCACTTTCCCCGCGGGACTGCCATTAGTTATTACTTCGCGAGTCTGGTTAGTAGCTTATCCTACAAGTATATCACCTCCATTTGCCGTTTCGGCTATCCTTGCTTACGTATATCCTGTATTCTTGTGGGTCCTATGGCCTCTACTACGCCTACGCGCCATCATGTAACATTTCTGGTAATGTGTCTTAGCTCTTCAAAACTTTTCCCCAACTGATGTCCCTCCCTCTCGACTATTCTGCGCCATGTTCTCCTCGGCCCGCCAGGTATTGTGCCATTCTGGGTTAAAGGGATCCATTACATAGCATGGTTAGCTATGGAACTGTCACTGTTCATGACAATAACAATGACATGGGGCACTGGCGATCTGAGAACACTGGTTTCACTGTTTTCAATGAAAGATACATGGCAAACAATGCCGTCGCCGATGAAAAGGGCACATCCCCCGTTCATTTCGAAGGCGAGCTCCAAAAGATCTTCAAATAAATCCGTGGGAATCGATGATATACCCAACATTGTACTTAGACATCTTCCTCCAGAAGCGGTGAACATTTACACCATCCTGTTCAATAATGCAATGAATAATGCCCATTATCCAGCGCATTGGAAAACAGCGGTGGTGCAGCCCATCCCAAAGAAAAATAAAGATAGCTCCAATCCGGGTAATCTCCGGTCGATAAGTCTCCTTCCAAACATCAGCAAGGTATTCGAAAAAGTGATCCATAGAGCCTTGACTAAGTGGGTTTAGGACAGTCACACAATTCCGGATAACCAATTCGCTTTCAAGGCGGGGCATGATACTATACATGCCGCGTCTAAACTGGTATCAGATATACAGTGGAATAAAAGCAAGAAGCAATGCACAGGTGCATGCCTGGTTCACTTGGAGAAGGCCTTCGATACCGTATGGTTAGAGGGACTCTTCTACAAGCTGAGCAGGCTAGGCATAAGTAAACCACTGCTGTACATACTTTATGACATGCTCACCAGTAAGAAGTTCATTGTGAAGAATGGCAATTTGACGTCTGCTGGAACTTTTGAAGTAAAAAATGGTCTGCAACAGAGTGCGGTTAATTCGCCGATCCTATTCAATATTTACACGAGCACTCTCATAGGTACACTTCACCATGCCATAGCGTACGCAGACGACTTGGTCGCGTACAAGTAAGGGCCTAAGATCGAGAGCATTACTTTTGCAGCGTGGCTTCGATAAGATTAAGAGATACTGCGACGACTGGAAGCTAAAAATTAACTTTCAGAAGTCAGAGACCATACTGTTCAGAACGCCGTTGTCTGGGGCCTCTTGGGACACCAGAAACAATTGGCGAAAGTTCTCTATCGTTGGACAGCACGGGCAGCCACTAGCGAGTCAAAGTGTAGTCAGGTACCTTGGGGTCTGGCTAGATCAATATCTATATTTTAACAAACATATAGATGCTGCTCTGGCCAGAGCCAACGTTGCTTTTGCCCTCGCGAAGAGACTGTTTTATAGCAGCCAACTGGATGAGAGGGTAAAGGTAATCTGCTACATGGCCCTCAATCGGCCTATGCTCGCATATGGATGTCCCATGTGGTTCAACGTGGGCCATGCTTGCTGGAAAAGATGCGGGTGTTTGAGAGGGCTTGCCTTCTCTTGTGTAGAACACCAGAGTCTGAGTACATAAAATTCTATCGTAATGAGATCCTGTACAACAGGGCGAATCTGATCAGAGTGGATAATTTCTTGATCAAGTTGATTGCAAGAGCAATGACCTCGATAAATAGCCTGATCTTTGGGGCTTATTACCCCAACAATCTCTATTACGAGATTGTGCGCCTTAACGGCTTTATCCCCCCAGAAGCGTTCCTATATCTTGATCAGAGAGGTCTGATCCAGGTTAAGTTAGTGGTGTTGCTAATCTTCCACGTCGGCGGAACAGCTGTGGATAGACGACTCAACTACGACCGAGGCTTCGTGCAGGATAGTGTAGAGCATCTACGGTTCAGTAGGGCGGTTTCAGTCAGCGATATTGAAGATGTTAGTAGGCAGCACTACCAATTTTGGTGGCTTAATGAAGAAGAGGGAACGCCGTCGTCATTTCCCCCTTATCCAGGTTAGCCTGTAAAGGGACAGAGCGGGCCGTCGTATTTATTTATATAATATTTTATTTTTATCGTATGGGTATAACAAGTTATAAATACAAATAGCAGATTAACAATTGCACAAAGAAATGGCTTTAAGCCATGAGTAAGAAACACAGTGCATAGAATGATAAAGTAAGAGACATACATAAGTACAATATAAATCGTAGAAGAAACACATTATATTTATATTTAGCGTCAGAGAATAGTATTTAAGCTGCTTAGCCAGAGAAGGGCATCAGGTGTGATATTGTGGATGTCATTGGGGTTGCCGTTATACATAGAGAGGGGACAACTGGAAACAATGTGTCCTATCGTTTGGGTAGGTTCCCCGCAGTCACATGCCCTAGATGCTGTTGCTCCCCATTTGAACAGAAAGTCTCTGCAGCGGCCGTGCTCGGTCCTTATCCTATTCAGTTGTGTCGACGTTTTTCGGGGTAGGTTGAATCCTGGTACGCGAACAGTAGGATTAACTATGTTACTGCAGGTATTTGGGGCAAAATTCCTCCAGTCTTTTTCCCACTCTTCGTTGATGTTGAAGTTAGACAAATACAGTCTAGTCGCTGTCCTCAGAGGTGGATTTCGCGATTTCAGCCGATATGAGTCCTTTTCGTTGGAGTATATGTATGTATATATGTGAATTGGGAGGCTCGGGTTGTTTTGAATTTTGGTAAATTCTCTGACGAGTGCGTTCTTTCGTCTAAGTGATGGTGGGGCAATGTTACTCAAGACTGGGAGCCATTGAATTGGGGTGGACCTTATTGTTCCAGAGATTAGGCGCATTGCTTTGTGGAGTTGGCTATCAATTTTTGTAGTATGTGCGCTATTTAACCATACGGGGACTCCGTATTCGGCAGTTGAGTAAACCAGTCCTAAAGCGGCAGTTGGGTGATGTGTACTGGGTGATGATCCCCAGGAGCTGGACGCAAGTTTTTGAAGCAGGTTCTTCCTTGTTTTCAGCTTGGCTGCGGTGTTGAGACAGAGACCATCTATCGATGGTTACTCCGAGATACTTGGGGCTTTTATTATGTCGCAGGACCGTACCGTTGAAGCAAATTTCGAGCGGCGTGTGTGCAAGTTGGCTATTAAGGTGACGCTATTGTTGAGGAATACTTGGAAGGAGCGATTACTCAGCATGTTGTTGATCAGGTTTGTTGTTGTTTTGCAATGTACCGTCTTCAAAAGTTTGTAGACCATTCCAGTACGCCAGACCGTATCATATGCAGCAGTAAGGTCTACGAACACAGCGCCAGTCTTAAGCCTGTTTTCGAAACCATCCTCAATATAAGTTGTTAGGGCGAGTACTTGGTCAGTGCAACTACGACCTTTTCGGAATCCAGCTTGTTCTATAGGGGTATGTTAATGGGTATCTCAATTCTGTTGTATATTAAACGTTCAAGGATCTTATAGCATACACTCAAGAGAGCAATTGGTCGGTAGCTGTCGGCCTTGTCAACTGGTTTCCCCGATTAAAGTACCGCAATGATTTTTGACTTCTTGAACTCAATGGGCAGGTTACCGGATGATAAAAAACAAATATTTGGCGCAACAGCTCTTTGAAGTGCCAGGGCCTAGCTTCTCGCAATCACTCATGTTGTGTGCGTTATATTTTTCTCACGAATGGAAGGGACCTACAGTTTAATGCCGAATCCGAACGGCGATTTGAGAAACTTTTTCGTGACAACAATACTCTCGGATGTTTGTCAGACGCTCGCGAGAGGTGGGACCGTGAAAAAACTTGTTGGTGTTTTCTGAGATTCGAACTTGGAACCTCATGCGTAGTGATCCGACACACTAACCACTTACGCCACGGCGCCCACCGCCGGATGATAGAATACTGTTAAAAAATTTGCATAGCCAGATCTTAGCGTTTTTTCTGCAATTTTTAATAAATTCAGAATAGATTCCATCAGCTACAGCGGCTTTTCCATGCTTACAGCAGGTGATGGCTACTTCTAGTTCGGAAATTGTGAAAGGTCGAGAGTATGCAGAGGTTAAAGGGGTCACCTTTTTAAGCTCTTTTAATAGGCTCTTAATGTGTTGGGTGTGGGCTTTGTCCGACTTTGCTTTGGAAACCTCGACAATCCGATTTGCAATCAGGTCTGGATCGATCTTAGGTTGGTGTGATGGGAAGGAATTTGATCCTCCAAGCTTCCGGATGAGGCTCTAATCCTTTCTACTTGATCGGGTTAGGTCCTGGTTTTGTGTAGTTTTTATCCACTTTTCTTTTCGTGCATTATTCAGAGATTGTAAGATCCTCTGCAATTTCGGTGTCACCACTCTCCTGAAATTCTTTATATAACCGATCACTTTCAGAGCTCCAACCGGGAACATATTCTTTTCGATATCCGCGTGGGATGTGCTTCTTTGCTGTGGCTATTACGATGCCAACAAAGCGCCCATAGCTCTTGGGAGTCGAATGGATCCAGCGGACGTTGGAGTCGAGGTCTTTGGTGAAATCTTGCCATGATGACTTCTGAAAGTTCCACCTTGGCCGCTGAGTGGAGTTTACCAATGGGATCTTTATTCCGGTTTCTAAGACAACTGGGCGGTGTTGGCTTGGAGGAAAATCAGGTAAGACCCGTCTGGACACTCGTTGTATACGTCCGGAGCAATTGGATAAAGCGAAGCACAGATCTGGGTTGTAGTCGCGGTTCCAGCGTCTAGAGTGCAAGGTTCCTCTGTCTTTGGCATCAAAAATAAGTGTCAGATTGTTTATGTCAGTCCAGTCTGCCAGTTTTGCGCCGTTATCGTCATCCGCGTGGTACCTCCAGAGAGTGTGGTGGCTGTTAAAATCGCCGGCATATAGGGCGGGGTGTTCGTATACTGGAGTCATCTCTACAGGCCAGAGCTATTGGGAGGTTTATAGATGTTAGCGATTTAAGGTCACCAATCAATATCACTACGATGAACACGTTGTCGCTTTCCATAATTTGAATCAGGCTCACATTTTCGATTGAGGACCTGACATATGTCGCTATGCCGAACGCATGATGATAGAGGGCGCCTATTAAGGAGAAACCGCTTATTTTACCTCGAGATGAGAGAGTTGATTCATCTACGCAGTGAGGTTCTTGCAGGAGTACCACATCAATGTTATTTTTTTCCAAAGTCTTGTGTAAATAGTCACACTTTGCTCTGCTGATGACTTCTTCATTTAGTTGACAGATAAGGACAGAAGGTCCTATATCTCTAGTCAAGAAGCGCTGAAAAGTGCCGTTTGTGTGAGTGTGCAAGGACGCAGATTGCATATGCGTGGTTGTGGATATTAATGCGTTGGATGCTAATGAGTTTCTACTTATTACAGTTGCCGGGAGTTCGGTTCTCATTGAAAAGTTCGGCATCCAAATGTGAATAGACTTTTAGCGTTACTCAGGGCGCAGTGCGAGGAGCTTGTCTATTCTTCGCACCCCATTTATATAATAGCCATGGCCGACTTACATAGTTTTAGGGTAGTCTTAAGTTTGTATGATATAAAATAAGATAAAAATAAAAAAAAAAAATTAAAAAAAAAAATAAAAACATAAAAATAGCACAGTCTTGGGTAATCAAAAAAAGAAATAAAACAAAAAATCAAGCACAGCACTTGGCTTAAACAAAAAGGGTGTATTTAATTACACACCGTAGTTAAAACTTAAGGTTATTTTAAGGTAGTTTATAAGTTTTATTTACTTACTTACTTACTTAGGTGGCGCTACAGTTCGGGGTGAACCTGGGCCTCAACCAACAAGCCTCTCCATTTAGCTCGGTCTTTAGCTAATTGCCTCCAGTTGCGCACTCCAAGTTGGTCGAGGTCCCCTTGAACTTGTGCGCGCCACCTACGGCGATAATTCCCTCTACTGCGTCGTCCCTCGGGGCTAGATTCGAAGACTCTGCGGGCCGGAGCGTTGGTGTCCATTCGCTCTACATGTCCTAGCCATCTCAGACGTCCAATACGCAGTTTTTTTTGACTAGGTCGATGTCGCTGTACAGCTCGTATAGTTCGTGATTGAATCTTCTCCTCCAAAACCCGTCAACGCAAACGGGACCGAAAATCTTACGAAGAATTTTTCTCTCGAAGCGACCAAGGATATCTTCATCCTCTTTTAATAAAGTCCATGTTTCAGCGCCGTAAAGCAGGACTGGGATGATCAAGGTCTAATATAGAGTCTCCTTAGTTGTTCGAGAGAGGGCTTTACTGTTGAATTGCCTTATAAGCCCAAAAAAACAGCGATTGGCAAGAGTTATTCTTCGATTGATTTCTGCGCTGATTTTGTTTGCTGAATTTATAGCAGAGCCAAGGTAGACAAAGTCCCTTACTACCTCGAAGTTATAGCTGCCCACGGTGACGTTTTGTCCAATTCGTCGATGTTGGTTTTCCCTTCTAGTTAACAGCATATACTTGGTTTTGCCCTCGTTTATCGCCAAACCCATTTTGGCCGCTTCCGCCTCAATGCTTGCAAAAGCACCGGTGACAGCCCGCTGAGATCTTCCGATAATATCTCTATCGTCGGCGTATGCAAGCAGTTGTACAGACTTGTAATAGATTGTGCCTCCGGTGTTGGCTTGTGAGTTCCGCACAATCCGTTCAAGTACAATATTGAAGAAGTCACATGACAGCGCGTCACCTTGTCTAAAGCCTTTTTTGACATCAAAGGTCTCGGTGAGGTCATTACCGACCTTAATGGAGCAGCGAGCGTTCTCCATCGTCAGCCTGCACAGGCGGACAAGTTTGGCAGGGATGTCAAAACTAGACATGGCTCTATAAAGCTCTTCTCTATAGATGCTGTCATAGGCGGCCTTGAAATCGATAAAGAGGTGGTGAGTATAGATTTGGAATTCTTGGGTTTTCTCCAGGATCTGCCGAAGTGTGAAGATTTGATCGATGGTGGACTTTCCTGGCCTGAAACCGCACTGATAGGGTCCAATCAGGCTGTTGATAAAAGGTTTCAGGCGTTCACACAATATCGCAGAAAAGATCTTGTACGCGATGTTGAGGAGACTGATGCCTCTATAATTGGCGCAGTTGAGGGGGTCTCCTTTCTTGTGGATCGGGCAAACGATGCTGAGATTCCATTCATCAGGCATACACTCCTCTGACCAAATATTAGAAATGAGTTGGTGTATGCACTCTACCAATTCATCCCCAGCTGCCTTGAAAAGTTCGGCCGGTAAACCGTCACGTCCAGCAGCCTTGTTCGATTTTAGCTTGGATATTGCTATCCTCACTTCGTTTTGGTCAGGTGGACGGAAATTTTGACTATCATCGTCCATGTTGAATGGTTCATTCTGCCTGACAGCGGGATGTTGGTCTTCGTCGCCGTTATACAGTTTGCAGAAGTAGTTTTTCCACATTCTCAGCACCGACTGTGATTCTACTACGAGGTTTCCATTCTCATCTCTACAGGTTTCTGTACGGGTATTACTTCTCTGACACGTTCTTTTTACCTTTTGGTAAAACTTCCGTACATTGTTCCTGGAGTATAGACTCTCGATATTCTCAAACGCGCGCTTCTCATGCTCTTTCTTCTTCTTTTGGAGAAGTCGATGTTCTTCTCGTCTCTTTTGCTCGTAGAGCTCACGAGCAGCTCTCGTCTTCCTTTGCAGCGCCGCTTTGTATGCCTCTTGTTTTGCTGCATGCACTCGCCGGCATTCTTCGTCAAACCAGGGGTTTTGCGGTGGTGGGCGATCGAGACCCAGCACATCAGTCGCGGCGTTTCTGATGGCATGTTGGCAGCGTTGCCACTGGTCTTCGGCACTTGATGCTGGCGGTATAGGGGTGATTGAGAGATTTCGGGATACGCGTTCAGCGAAGAGTCTGGCGGTCTCTTGCGATTGTAGCTTTTCGACGTTAAATTTTCTCACAGTAATTCTTCTTTGTTGCTCAGATTGGGATATCCGCATTCGTACCTTGGCTACAACAAGGTAATGATCCGAGTCTATGTTGGCCGCTCGGAAGGTCCGGACATCCAGAATACTGGAGGCATGCCTTGCGTCGATCACAATATGATCAATTTGGTTGATCGTGACATGATCATTGGACCGCCATGTCTGCTTATGAATATCGAGATGAGGAAACCATGTGCTTGCTATGGTGACATTTCGCTCCACAGCGAAATCAATTAGCCTTAGTCCGTTATCAGACGTGGTGTCGTGTAGGCTATGCTTACCGACTGCTCTACCGAAGACGTCCTCCTTTCCTATTTTGGCGTTAAAATCGCCCAATACGATCTTAACGTCGTATTTAGGACATTGCTCGTATGTTTTGTCGAGGAGCTCGTAGAAACACTCTTTGGAGGCAGGGTCCTTTTCTTAATAGTTTACAAAAAAAAAAAAAAAAACAGTCCATTTACTAAGTTTTTTTATACAACAAACATTTTTCTTAGTTCTTAATTTGTTAATTAGTTACAATAAGTTACAATAAATAAATTTAGTTAGGTTACATCGAAAGACATAGGTTTAGAGTTAAGTTTACCTTAGAGCGCCCGCATGAGGCCAGTAAGTTAGAATAAGATAGTTAAGTTAATTAAGCTAGTTTTAAGCGTTTTTGTTAACACGTAAGGTATAATGAATTGAACAAATAAAATGCATTAAAAATGAAATAAAATATGGAACTGTCCCTTTTCCGGAACGTGAGATCAATCCACTGCCACGTCCGTCGTTGGATGGTTGTGCCTATTGGTTCCTAACACGTTCTCTGGTAGATGTGTTCATTAGAGATACGCTTAGGCCAGAAAATGCTTAAGATGTTAGAGTTGAATAGTATTAGCTTGACGTTCAGACTTATTGCATTGCTTTGCCATATTTTGGACAAAATCCCGAACGCAGACCTTGCTTTGGCTATATCCAGTTCGGTTCCACCATCGGTCGAGACAATACTCCCAAAATACTGGAAATCTTCTACGCTCTGTACCGGTTGTCCAGCAATGCATATTTGAGCCGATAAGTTTGTTCCCATGATGATGATTTTAGTTTCTGCCTTATTAAATTTCAGCCCGACGACGCCTGCCTCCCTATCTACATCTAAGAGTAAACATACATCATCAGCGTAATCAAAATGTTTCAGTTTGGATATATCATATGTAAAAATCCATCGAATTCCTCCGTTTATTGACGACAAAGCTGCATGAAGCACATCACTAATCACTAATAGGAATAGTATTGTTGAAAGAACGGAGCCCTGTCTTACCACACATTGGGTCTCGAATTCCTCAGACAACCTTCCTCTGTGCAGAATGTGACATTTGGACCCATTTGGATAATAGCAATTAATTTATCGAGGATACCCCTTCTGCGTAAGTCACTCCAAATAAACTCCCTGTTGCCACTATCGAACACAGCAGGTGAGCGGCCATCGATATTCAACGGACTTCTCGATGATAATCCCCAAGGTGTGGTCGACACAAGAAGATACAAAGCAAAAATCTGGTTGTCCCGCATAGAGTGTGTTTTCGAGATGATGGTTGATTCGATCCAGGATGATTTTAGCTATTGTCTTAGCTACAATAGGCAGCAGCACATACCCCTCCAGTTTTCGCACTGCATTGAATTTATTTCTTTAGCATTAGTCATTTAGGTTGCTACTGGTATTTTTGTTGGCGTGGAGGCATTTTGTGTCGTGAAACATGATCCGAATATCATGATGCAGGATAATGAGGTGGTTTGATGTGAGCGATCTTCGTCTTCTCAGCATTTATTATAATCCCATTATCATGATACCATCTTGCAACGACATCCAGCTCCTTCTCTTTCTGCATTATCAAAGTCCCTGTGAGACACCACAATCGCCGTGTCATCTGCGTATGCGACGGTTGTGCTGTTTGTTTTTTAACACTTTAAGTAAGCCATTTGAATATTATTATGCATAAGTGTGGGCCCAATTTTGAGCCTTGAAGAACTCCGTGCATAGGGTGCTATTTCCCTCAAACGGCTTATAAAGGGCCCAGGGCCTAGCATGTCTTAGCCTATAGTTTTAAGCTTTCTAATAGCAGTAATACTCTGAGATGTTTGGAAGATATTTTCGGGAGATATGACTGCGACAAAGAACTTTTTGGTGTTTTCTGTAATTCGAACATTGAACCTACGCTATGTAGTCCGACGCACTAATCTGCTGCGTGCATCACGGTGGGCTGGTTAGCCATTAAATCGCCAACGACTTTCCACCGTCCCACCCATCGTGAGTGCTTAACTGTCCTAGAGGCTACAACTGCCATGTGAATTCATCTCAACCCCGCCATTCGGGCAATAAAAATTGACGATCCATTCGTAGAATATAATTATGCACCAATAAAAAAAAAATAAAAAAATAAATAACATGCCTCCTTGGTGTTTAATTAGACCGCTAAAGAATATTTTTAATCTCAGCAATTAAATCGCTACAAACACGATTGACCGATCCATTAATATCTTCTAGACTGCAAAACGTAAAGGCAACCCAACATGGATTCTGCATGTAAATGCAGCAAACCTGCATTCATAAAATATGCCATGAAACTAGTTTTATGTTACATGCTTAACCATACCATAAGTTAATCAGGAACCAACGGAATTACGAAGGTTGCTTCCGCAGGCGGGAACACCGTTTGTCAAAGGGTGTACTTCAGGCCAGCACACAGGTACTCTGAGTAATTGCTAAGTGGAACGTGTTCTTACGAAAAGTGAAAGGAGACGTCTTCTTAGGTTCTTGTATCCCCATTTGGAGTGCAAGGTTAAGATCTTTATCAGTCTGGAGGATGATGGGAGTAAATGGTGCAGATGGTACTATATCCCAGCATTGGTCTTGGAACAAAGTCGGTATGCTGCCGACATGTAGCTCGTGTATCTCTATCTTATTCTTTGCATCTATTCTTCTTAGGACAGAAGTTGAGTTAAACCGTCTTCTTTTCTTTGTTCGTGCCCTTGAACCTTTTCCAAAAGAATGAAGAGCTATTGTGAAAATATTGCGAAAAATATAAATAATTCGGACAATCGAAGAGATGGCATTACATTAGTTTCAAGCTCTAAGCCTAGCAGAAGTAGCTTCCACGAAGATGTTGAAATTTGTAAATTAACTCACGCAGCTACATAGAACTATTGTGTGACAATATATTTTCAGGTAATTTTATTAGCAATCATCACTGCAGTCGCTGCACAGTATATTCCATACGCTACTCCAGTAGTGGGTGTACGGCCAGGCTTGGCACCAGCTGATGTGCGAGTAGTTGCACGTGAATTCGTCTCATACCGACCTGAGCATCCCTCTGTTTACCCAAGTGTGTACTCAGGCGCACATATCCCATTCACCTACGCCAGTAATTATGTGAGTATAATTGACTAAGCATGAAAAGTTAAATGTTAGACTTTACTACTCGTCAACAGGTGGCTTACAAAGCACCTTTGGAAGCCTCATCTTACCAGATTTCTTACTGAAACTGCCTAAAAGTTGACAACGATTCCCATACCATGCCGAAAATATGGTATAGTCCTCTAATTTAAATCTTAACTGAAAATAAAAATCGATTGGCAAATCATTATGAGTTGTTTTATTAAACTAAAATTAAATGAAAATTTATTAAATGATTGCCGTGCTATCAGGTAAGCCTAGAAATAGATGGTTGGACGAAGTCAGACATCTCTCCTGGAACAATCTAGGGACTCCTTCCGATGAGTTGGAGTCAATGGCGGATCGAGAGGGATGGAGGGTCCACCTGAGCATCCTACCCCCTCGACCCTCATGAAGGATTAGCGGGCCATTGAAAATATATGTATTCATATATATAAAATGTATGTATAATGAAAGTGGCAGTCAATTTTAAATTTCGACTGGTCTCCTATTCAAAACGGGTTACATATCGTGCTTACATAGCAAAAATCCGAAATGACAGTAGGAAACAGTTCAATATAGCTAAGTCTTCACGATCTCCAGAAGACTGAAGCAACTATAAGAACAGCCTCAGGGTTTTCAAAAAAGAAGACTTCATGAAGACTATTCTGTAGCAATATAGAAACGACAAACGATTCTAGTAGATTGAGAAAAATACTTTCCAAATCTCCTCATATCCCTAGTATTATCCAGAAACCTAACGGGGACTGGACCATGTCCACAGAAAAAACCTTAAAACCCCTCATGGACACGCATTTCCCAGGAAACTCTATAGATACAAACATATCTATACCCCAACACCACTCAATCATGGACGTTCCAGCGGGAATATTTAACACTCATACAATTCATTGGGCTGTTAATAGTTTCCTTCCATACAAATCTCCAGGATTAGATGGTATTACATCAGTAGAACTACAAGGTGGCATAAAACCCTTAGCCCCGTGGCTCTATGTAATTTTCAATAGCTGCCTTAAATTCGGCTATACCCCATTCTCATGGAAAAAGTTAAGGTGGTCTTCATCCCGAAATGCGGTAAGACCTCACACTACACTCCGAAAGATTTCAGACCAATTAGCCTCTCCTCTTTCTTTCTAAAAACGTTAGAAAGGCTAATTGATAACTATATTCGTTCTAAGCTCAAGGTACAAACCTTATCTAACTCCCAGCATGCTTATCGGAAAGGCTTTTCAGTGGAAACAGCTCTACACCCGTTAGTAGGCACCATTGAAAAATTTCTTGCCGTTAAAGAACATACCATGGTGTCTTTCCTTGACATAGAAGGCGCCTTTAATAACGTCAATACAGAATCCATCATAGGAGCGCTCGCTAACCTAGAGGTTGATTGCTGCTTACTAATCTGGATAGAGCGAATGCTGAACAGCAGACAAATTCTATCCGAGCTTGGGTACTGCTCAACCAAAAGGTTAGCGCACAGAGGCACTCCCCATGGTGGTGTTCTCTCTCCGCTACTTTGGATACTAGTAGTGAATAAGCTACTCACTTCACTAGAAAATAAAAGCTATAAGGTCGTAGCATATGCTGACGATATCGCTATAGCCATTTCAGGTAAATTCCCCCAAACCCTAAGAGATCTAATGAATTCGGCGCTAAATTTAGTAGCGAAATGGACTGAATTCTTCTTTATGGTGTGCTCGTCTGGTGGCCTGCACTCGAAACAAGGTGCAACCCAAACTCTATAGAAAGAGCACAGCGATTAGCATGAAGGTGCATCACAGGTGCTCTCAGGTCCACTCCCACAGCCGCCTTAGAAACCCGACTCAGTATCTTTCCCATTGATATCTTTGGGAAATTGGTAGCATCTAAAGCAGCCCTAAGACTTAGAGAATCTCTCCAGTGGTCAAATTCACGAATCGGCCACATGAAAATTCTACAAAACTCCAATCTCAGAGAAACAAATTATATATCCCAATTTATTCATTTCAACATCAAATATAATTCCACGATCCCTGACAGATCCGCATGGGATGACGGTACCATTCTAAATGACGCCGCAATCGAAATCTATACAGATGGTTTCAAAACATCTGTGGGCACAGGCTTGTTTTTTCGGAAGTACCTCTGATAAACGTAGCTCTCCGACTTCCGGACCACTGCAGTATTTTTCAAGCGGAAATATCGGCTATTCGTGAAGCAGCGAGCAGACTCTCTTTGTACCCGATAGAAGGTAGGTCTATTGTCCTTTACAAAAACAGTCAGTCAGCTCTGGAAACGCCAACAATAAGATCAAAGTTGGTCAAACATTGCCGCGAATCTCTTAACGAGATTGCGGACAGATGCAATATCACTCTGTGCAGGGTCCCGGGACACAGAGACATTCCAGGCAATTGCAGATGAACTAGCTAAACAAGGCACCGTACTACCTCTAGCTGTCAACAGAGTGGTACCGGCAACCCCTATAAAAACGATGAAACTTCATATGTTTAACGAAGCGCAAGTTACTGTAAAGGACAGATGGAGTAATCCGTCTACGTGCGTATCGACCAGAAAGATCTGGCCTCTCTTAGACGCAAAGAAAACGAAAAAACTCCTTTCATTAAATAGAAGGAACATAAGCCTCACAGTAGGAATAATCACAGGATACTGTTTGTTAGGTAGACACGCCACTAGAATGAGAGTCCCAGCAAATCAATACTGTAGAAGCTGTAGAGATGAAGAGGAAGAAGAGAACAATCTCCACCTCGTCGGCACATGCCCAGCGCTAGCTACACTGAGAAAGAAAATATTAGGGGAATACTTCTTTGAAGACTTAAGTGACCTGTCTAACATAGACATTATAAACCTATACAGATTCATAGGGAAATCCAATTGGTTTAGTTGAAATATTTCCGCGGTCCACCTAGGTACGGGTTTGATTGATACAGTCACCCTACCTAGTCAACACCTTATGCACAGCAGCTCCTAGAGTTTGATTGAATCAGTCACTCTATGGCGCATATGCATCTCTACACCTGTACGGTCCGGTAAACCGGCGATCATTGCTGGCGACTTTAATGCATGGGCCGCTGAATGGGGATGCAAAGAAACGAACAGACGCGGAAGATCCCTACTGGAGGCTTTTACAGCCCTAGACGTGGTACTAGTAAACAGCGGAAATAAACCCACGTTTTGCAGAGGAAGCGGCGCTTCTATTATAGACATCACATACGTAAGTAGCTCCTTGATAGGAAGAACAAAGTGGGAAGTCAGTGACCTCTATACTCATAGCGACCACCAGGCGATAATATGTGAAGTACTGCCGGAAGCAAGAAGACAAACACCGCTAGCCAGGCTACCCCAGAAAAAAGGCTGGAAATCAGACTCTTTCGACGTGGAAGCATTCACATGTATCTTCAACAGAAACGCAGTACTGACGGGTCGTGCGGGCAGTAAAGCAATGCAGGCCATAAATGAGGTTACACGGGCATGTGACGCCACAATGAGGAGAAGAAAGGCTATGGAACATCGTCCCCCAGTTTACTGGTGGAATGAAGAAATCGCGCATCTACGTACCAAGTGTCATCGAGCGAGAAGGGCGTATACGCGATCTAGAGCGAGGGCCGTCTCCAGTGAACTGCAAGAAGACTACAGGGTGGCTCGAAAGGAACTAAAAACAGCTATACTAAAGAGCAAACGGAAGTGTTTCCCCGAGCTGTGTGATGAAGCTGACGAAAATCCTTGGGGCAAAGCCTACCAAATCGTCATGAAAAAATTGAAACGGTGCCAGCCACAGATTTCCACCTGCCCAGAGTTCTTACACAACATCGTGGTCGGACTATTTCCTCAGCAACAAGAGAACGCATTCTCGGATGATCCAATAGTAGAGGCACCAACAATCCGAGAGGTAACCAAAGAAGAAATAATCGAGATTTGCAATAAAATTGGAGATAAAAAAGCACCTGGACCAGATGGTATCCCAAATATAGCACTCAAGACAGCTATAAAAGTAAGCCCAGAAATGTTTATTAACATTTACAACTCGTGCCTGAAGTAAGGAGTCTTCCCGGATCAGTGGAAACGGCAAAACCTAGTACTTCTTCCCAAAGGTAAGAAACCACCAAATGAACCTTCATCATACCGCCCGCTCTGTATGTTAGATACGGCTGGCAAAATATTGGAGCGAATCATCTGTAACAGGGTAGAGGCAGCAATTCAAGAACCTGGAGGTCTTTCAGAACACCAATACGGTTTTCGAAAAGCGCGCTCAACAAGAGATGCAATCAATGTGGTAGTTAAAACGGCACAAGAGGCTATACAGGGAAAAAGATGGAGAGGCGGTTCCAAAAAGTACTGCTTGGTTATAACTCTTGACATAAAAAACGCCTTCAATACGGCAAATTGGAGTCACATCTTACAAGCGCTCAGAAGGATGAGAGTTCCACAATACCTCATAGACGTTATTGTTGACTACTTCAGGTGCAGAATCTTGGTATACAATACAGACCGCGGCCCCAAGGAATATAAGATCACAGGCGGAGTACCACAGGGCTCAGTCCTTGGCCCTTTGCTCTGGAATATTATGTATGACGGTATACTGCGACTTCCTATACCCGCAGAAACAAAAATAGTGGGATTTGCTGATGATATCGCCATTATTGTCACTGCTAAACTATTGGAGGAGGTGGAACAGATAAGCAATGCTACAATAAGGATAATACGAAAATGGCTCACCTCAGTTGGTCTAACACTGGCGGAGCATAAAACTGAAGCAGTCCTGATAAGTAGTAGAAAGAAGGTAGAAACTCTCACCATTATAGTCGGCGGCCATGAAATAACATCTAAACCGCATATAAAATACCTAGGTGTCATGATAGATACGAGACTTTCATTTAGAGATCACCTTAAGTATGTAGGCCGAAAAGGTGCAATAGCAAGTGCCGCACTCGCGCGTATCATGCCCAACATAGGAGGACCAAGACATAGCCGTAGGTTACTGCTGGCTAGAGTGGTTACGTCTATAATCCTATACGCCGCACCAATTTGGGCCGGGGCCATGGCAATTAAAACATACAGATCACATATCACATCTGTGTATCGAATATGTGCATTGAGAGCTAGCTGCGCATTTCGCACTACTTCTAGCGATGCAGCTTGCATGGTAGCGAGAATGCTCCCAGTAGATATCCTGGCAGTAGAACAGCAACGTCAGTACTGCGCAAGAAGAGAAAGAAACGAGGCCAGCGAAAACCGGCTCTATAGAGCAGAAAGCCTAAGAGAATGGCAAGAACGCTGGAATGCTTCTGAGAAAGGCAGGTGGACCCATAGGCTCATACACCAAATCCAGCCATGGTTCGACAGACAACATGGAGAACTTGAGTTCTACTTAACGCAGTTCCTAACGGGCCATGGATGCTTTCGTTCGTACTTACATAAGTATACACACGACAATAGCCCTTACTGTCCGCATTGCGCTGACTGCGTAGAAAACGCGGAACATATATTTTTTGAATGCCCAAGATTCCTCGACGAAAGGAATGCACTAAGGAGTGAACTCGGCCACCCACTGACGCCAGAAAACATCGTTGGCGAAATGCTCAAAAGCCAGGAGGCATGGGACGCCGTCGCTGGGAGCACAATGCGCATAATGAAGATTCTAAGAACCCTAGAAAGAGAAATGCTTAAACTATTTAGAATCTGTAATAAAAGTGTGATCCGTGACTCTTATATCAAAGCCAACATTAAGTACAAGACCCTGTGTATGCAGAAGAGGAAAAACCACTGCCAGCTAGAGGCACATAAATTGGCGCATTGTAGGAATGCAGCTGACTTTTGGAAGCGAATAAGAAATGTCAATGGCAGAAGGTAAACTATTGCTAGGGAGCTGAACCCTAACATTCTCCGACAGCACTTCGAAAGTGTACTGAACCCGGTTGCGTACAGTGAAAGCTTCCAATATGCTACACCTGGCTTCGCGAATGAAATTTTGGACAATGCGATAACACATGCTGAGGTTACAGAAGCACTGTGTAATCTGAAGGATGGCAAAGCAGCAGGCTCGGATGGGATCCCTTCGGAGTTTTACAAGTATGGCACCAATGAGCTTCACGGTAGACTGACCTGCTTGTTTAATAATATTTTGGAGTTCGGATGTGTCCCGCAGCGATTTAAGGAGGCATTAATTTTTCCTATCCATAAAAACGGTTGTACATTGGATCCAGGGAATTATCGGGGTATTTCCTTTCTGAATGCATCCTACAAAATTTTTACGGCGATACTTCAAAAACGATTAAATGCATGGATAGGAGCCAATAACGTACTGAATGAGTTCCAGGCGGGTTTTAGATCAGGGTACTCTACAGTCGACCATATATTTGTACTAAGCAGCATTGCAAAGTCATTTCTTTCGCAAGGCAAGAAGCTCTACGCCTTCTTTATTGATTTTAAGGCAGCCTTCGACTCGGTGGACAGAATTGCCCTATTATATAAGCTCTACTCTTTGGGAATGTCACTGAAATTTGGAAGGCTAATAGGAAATCTATATGCTGATACGAAAGCTGCGGTTTGGGATGGAGATGTTCTATCGGCATGGTTCCAAACGCATTCAGGAGTACGACAGGGATGTGCGCTGAGCCCAAATTTATTTGCTCTGTTCATTCAAGACTTGACTGACTGTTTACCAGGAGGTGTGGAATACGCGGGTGTGCTCGTCAAAGCCCTTTTGTTTGCGGACGATGTTGTTCTGTTGGCATACTCCCCGGATTCCTTACAACTCATGATCAATCGTTTGCATGAGTACACCAAATTATGGAAGCTAGTGGTCAACCTTAACAAGTCCAAAATTATGATTTTCAAGGAAGGCGGTGGCCGAAATTGTTCCAACGAAAAGTGGCACTTTGATGAGGGAGCAATCGAAATTGTTAAGGAGTACAAGTATCTCGGGGTTTACATAACTAAAAATATGAGCATGGAACGGCATCTCAAGGAAAAATTAATAAAATCTAAAACGGCCATCAATGAAGCTTGGAAAAATTGTTTCAACAGCAAATATATTAATCATAGCAGCAAATTCAGGGTTTTTGAAGCGGTGTCCGAGTCGATCCTGTTCTATGCGGCGCAAGTATGGGGCGGAAAGCAGTACGAAACGGTGGAGAAGCTATTAAGATTTTATGTGAAAAGAATACTCCGCCTTTCACCGAATACACCTAACTACATGCTTATGCTCGAAACAGGCTTATCGCCTTTATTTATTAAGGCATTCAAGCTACAGGTAGATTATATACTAAAAGCTCTTAATATGCCAGCCCACCGTCTCCCAAGAAAAGTAGTTCTGAATGCTGTGCAAACAAAAACTGGTTGGTACAGGGAATGGCTGGATCTGGCTGATGGATGTGGGATCGAACTGAGAGAGGACAACATGCAAAACTGGGACACCAAATTGTACCAGCTCATTATAAAGTTAGACGAGCAGGCTAGAGCGAGATATGCTGAAGAGGAATCTGGATCAGTACATAGGGCAATATACAGTAAGCTCAACCATAACTTGCAGAGTAACAATTATTTCCATGATAATTACAAGATAGAAGAAATAACTATGATACTGAGACTGCGTGGTGAACTCCTGAACCTGAACTACGTACCCCACAGGGAGAACTTGCCTATTTTATGCAACATGTGTAACTTAGTGGAGAGAGAAGATGTATTCCATTTTATGGGAAGATGCCCAATCCTACGAGAAACAAGAAGGCATGTATTTGGATATGACGTCTTGACGGAGATGCAAGTGCTTTCCCTCCTTAATGAAGCGGATGTAAGCACACTTTACCGGTATTGCAAAATTGCTCTAACATATCGACAGCAAATTATAAACGAAAGCTTTTAACAAACTATTCCCTTTATTTTGTGAAGTTTACTATAGAAGTTAAAATTACTATTTTATTTTTACTTATGAGCAAAGCCATGCTAAATTTTGATTTTGATTTTGTACTGTATTAGAAAAAATTATATGAATAAATAAAATCTTATGAATCTTATGAGAAAGGAAAGAATCAGACCGGCGAAATACAATCAATGCTGAGCAGGATAATGCAAACAGGCACTAGTCGAATACATCAGACTAAAACCCCCCCCGCGATGAAATGCTTGACGGCAGTGCCGCGGGGAATGGGGCGGTCGTGGGAGGGGGGTTTAGTGGGTAAGAGTCCCACACTGTTACTCAGGACGTACTGAGTTTCGTCTTTTGAAGATTACCCCTCCCAATCAAAAAAAAAAAAAAAAAAACCTGTACGGTCCACCTAGGAATGAAGGGCTTGATTGGAACAGTCACCCCACATAGTCAACACCCTGCATAGCAGTACTTAGAGTTCGATTGAATCAGTCACTCTTTTACGCGTATGCATCTCTACACCTATACGGTTTACTCAGACTTCCCAATACAACTTACAAAACCGTACTGGGGGTTCGATTGAATCAGTCACCCCCAACACTTGTTTGTACACTATACCTTCCCGGTACACACCGACTTAGGGCTGATTGAGTCAGTCACCCTCTATAGCCACTTCAGGCATAGTTATTCTCACCCAACACCCTCCTGAGAAAGGTTAAGGTTCCCCCGGTAACCGGTGATTCTCCGGTCCCAACTCTACGTGGTATCACAATGGACCCAAGTGGTCTAAGTGTGTCTTGACCTGTCAGGACAGCTACCTTACCTAACCTAACCTAACCTACATATCGTGCTATTTACTGAGGTTGGATTCGGATCTAATAAAGAGAATTAAACTTTGCAAAAAGCAACTTAAAGCACACATTTGCTGCAAATTCCCATTTTTTTCAGTTTCACCAGTTCTTGCATGCATTTGTGGTCCTCGAACTGAAGCCTGTAAGTTTCTCGCTATGGGGTCCCAGCAAAAAATATTACAAAAGTATTTTCTAAAGGCTCAGTCTACTCCTGGAGAAAAAATATTTTTGCTCAATAAGCAGAACTACTCCTTCAGAAATGAATCAAAGCTTTTCCTTTTACTTAAAACCCACAATTAGGAATGGTACGAGTAGTTGGCAATGCTATGATAAAGGTTCTAATGCTGCCTTCCTGTCCATTCAAAAAGTTCTGAGCGCAGATCTATAAATGTGCATATGTAGTACAATACATACATACGTATTTGAGACTAAGCTAAAATAATTAAATAAATCGATTTTTCATTGTGGCGATAAAGATACATTTTTTTATTGCGCAATTTGCAGAAGTATATGGTATAAGACTACCTTCCTACCAAAAATTTTAAGCTGGATGCACCAGTTCATCTGTAAAATTTGGTCTGACGAAAGTATGCCCGGTGAATGGAACCTTAGCATCGTTTACCCGATCCTGAAGAAAGGAGACCCTCTGAAATGTGCCAACTACAGAGGTATTAGTCTTCTCAACATAGCATATGTACAAGGTGGCGCAAAATTAATCATCCAATTTTGTTTTTGAATTACTTTTTTACTAAATAAAAAAAATAATTTTGAGTGATGAAAATCTTTATTTGGACCTTTATAATTTTTTTTGTTAAGTGGGAAAGATGACATCCGCCAAGTGGCTGCCGCCAGTGTTGATACACATTTGTGCCCGTTTTATCGCATTTTCCATGACTTTCCGCAAGATTTCCGGTGATAACTGTTCGCATTCCTGTCGAATATTCTCCTTAAGTGCTGCGATTGTCTGAGGCTTGTTGGCATAAACCCGTGACTTCAAGTAGCCCCAAAGAAAGAAGTCTGGGATGGGTAAATCAGGCGATCTTGCTAGCCACGCCAAATTGCCAAAACTGAAGACTACGCGACCAGGAAACGCTTCCTTCACAATATCCATTGTGGCTCGTGCTGTGTGTGTGGTTCCACCGTCTCGTTGAAACCACATGTTCACCAAGCCCTGCTCATCCAATTCCGGCAGTAAGAAGTCGTTTATCATGGCCCTGTAGCGTTCGCCAGTAACAGTGACCGTATTGCCAATGGCGTCCTCAAAAAAATACGGTCCAGTGCCCTAAAAATGAAGATTTTGCTTATTGACGTAACCGCTTAAGTGGAAATGCGCCTCGTCGCTCATGATGATTTTCGACACAAAATCGTCCTCTTCGTTGTTGAGATTGAGAATGGCTTGACAGTAATTCACACCCGACTGACGGGCAGGATGCATTAACCGATGCACTGTTTGTACTTTGCACGGGAACATGTGTAAGTCTTTCACTAAAATTCGCTGTAGGGTCCGTCTGGTGATGCCCAATTGCGTGGCCCGTCGTCTGGTTGATGTTTCTTCGTCCTCAGCAACATCGGCAGCCACAGCCGCGATATTCTCGGCCGAACGACCAGTCTGGTGGTGGCCACGCCCTGCATGGTCTCCTGTGGTTACAGTCTGTTCGAATCGAGTAGCTAAACGCCGGAATGTTTGCCCAGTTGGCGCGACAGGATTAGGAAAACGACATCGACATCGCTGCGCTAACACCACCGACCGATTATTGGTCAAAAAAATCGACACAATTATTTCACGCTCTTGCGGAGTATAACGCTCTATAGCTTGTCTGTTTGTATACTGCAGCTGTCTAGTTCACGAATGTCAACTATGATTGACGTACGATGCCATTTGCAAAAGTTATAACATCTTCCGATAGGGTGATTAATTTTGCGCCGTATTATGTGAACGCCTGAAACCGATCGTCAACAATCTGATAGGACCTTATCAAAGTGGTTTCAGTCCGGGAAAGTCCACCATTGACCAAATATTCACACTACGGGAGATCTTGGAATAAGCACATAAATATAGAATCAATACACTACACATATTCATCGATTTCAAATAGAAGGCAAGGGAAACGT
Organism: Brachypalpus laphriformis; assembly: GCA_945910035.1. Taxonomy (NCBI): domain Eukaryota; kingdom Metazoa; phylum Arthropoda; class Insecta; order Diptera; family Syrphidae; genus Brachypalpus; species Brachypalpus laphriformis. The sequence goes on from OX246756.1 coordinate 48,210,098, forward strand.
TTTTTTCCAACCACTGCACCCAAGAAAGTTTTCTGCCTGGTAGTACAATGGACCACAACGAGTCTTAGTATTTTTGAGTCTGGAATTCAAGTTTCTTTTAAAAAAAACAATAATGTATCCTATCACTTCATCTCACCACATAACTCTCTCAAGAGCAGAATCAACAAAGCAACCACCAGCGAGGACTGAAACAGGTATACGAAATCCTTTACAGAGGGAAAAGAATATATTTTTACTGGAAGCGTATACTGTTTAGTGAAACTAAAAATATGAAAGAAAGTGAGGTACCTGCGCAATGGCCATGGCTAGATGATAAAGACCAAGCTAAGAAGTCATTATTCATTATTAAGTAATAAAAGGCTACCTTCTAGTACGAGTATACAGCGACATTTAGTGCAATGAAACAAAGCAAAATCAAGTAATCCTACAATGGCTCTCAATTCATCCAGTATCTTGCAGGCGAAAGTTCTGACAATATGTGAAGCGTGTCAGATAGTAAGTCTACACCCATTGATAATCTTGTCATTTTCATTGATAGTCAAGCTGCTATCAAGCCCCTAATTTCAATAGCTTCGTCTTCCCAGCTGCTAGAACAGTGCTCTTTTTTTTTGGTTGCGCCAAGGGATGTGGTAATCTTCCGATTCACAAGCCCAAATAATCGATGCCAGGAATGCACCTACGTACTAATCCACACCCGCCACATTCACAGCCACCAAGTCGGACGGGCTGGTGGGGCTAAGCTCAGGCAACTGTGGGGGTCACAGGTGGCGGATAGTGAACGGCCTGTAGAATGCAGGTTAACTGCGAATACCCAAATAAGCAGTCCCCGACCAAGAGCGGCAGAGAAGGACGGCTTGGCTGAAAAGGTCAAAAGAACCCCTATGAACTTTCTGCGACAAGACGAATAGGCACCGTCTTCCATATAGGTGCTCGCCACCCCTCACAAGGTGGCTACGAGGGATACAGTAAGGACAAAATGGCGAGATCCGGACGTACCCGCCACAATGCGAAAGGCGCAGCTTCTTACCTCGGAAAGATGGCTGCATTTATATGTAATCTACAATATATTATAGTACGTGCTGCTATAATTAAATATCTAAAATATGATGACTTCGTCATCAGTACCCTAAAACATTAAGACCGAGCCCAGTAAGGTCTTAATTATGGCATACTGGAAAACGAATTGGAATGACAGCTATGAGGGCTGACGTTTGTGGTATTCTGTTACCTGAGTAAGCTGGAGTGAAATCTGGTCGAAATGGCTTTCAGGCTAATGCTACAAGCGCCCCCGTCCCGTTAAAACCTTGGCAGGACTCAAAGTACGTTCAATGTTTCGTCACCATTAAGTTGGTGGTGTAGGTACAGATGTAATATTCCTGTTTAACACCGATCTGGCTCTGACATAAGACCCCATAAGGGCTTATGCCAACGCTCGCATGGCCTCACTGCTTGCATAGATAACCATGGGAACCTACACATTCGAGCATTGATAGCGGCTTTGAGTGGGGACCCAACCGAAATGATTACAAACAAAACAAATAAAAACACAGGAGGAAAAATTGAGGAGAACGAGGAGAACCCCTTCAAGGGGGGCTCAAGGATGCTGAGGTCACCAGTTGGCCAAGCAGCAGCACCACAAAGATGCACGGAACGACGTGAGCCACCTGCAGTAGGAAGGGTGACGGTCGAACCAACCGACCAGAAATCTGATTTTCTCAAGCTAGGGGAACAGATTAGAGGGCTGGTAGAAATGCTGGAAGACGGCAAAAGGCGTTCGATTCACCAAGCTATGCGAGATGCCATTGAAAGCATCAGAGCTCTCTATGAGCTTTCGGCGATTCAACTGCACGATGAGAAAGCGAAGGAGGTTATTCGTCGGAACAACTCCTCGCAAACTTCATCCTGGCTAAAGCCAACAATAGAACCCAAGAGAAGGCACGTTGCAGACACCGAACCTCCGGAGCCAAAGCGGAAGCAGAATCATCCATCAAATGGTGCTGCTGAGAGTCAACCCCCGGAGATAAAGCAGAAGGAGAAACATCCATCAAATTATGCTACAGCGAGTAAACGCCCGGAAAAAAGCGGAAGATGAAACATCCACCTCTGGCAAACACCAAAGAGAAAGATGTGGCAATTGGCGCTGAGACCCCAGCAAGAGCCCAGCGAACAAGTGCAACCACAAACAAAAGGCAAGCGACAGGAGAAGGCGAATGGTTAAATGCCAGCAGGAAGAAGGACGCCAAAAAGAAGCAGCAAGGGGCCATAAGAACGAAACCTGACGATATACTACGCAAAGTAAAGGCAGATCCCAAACTGGAAGCAGTTGGAAAAGCGGTTTCTAAAATTAGGAGGACACAGAAGGGAGACCTCCTAATACAACTCAAGGAGACGGGAATAAAGACCACCGAGTTTAAAGGCGTGATCAGCGAAGCTTTAGCGGAGCAAGCGAGTGTAAGAACACTTACGCACCGCACTACTCTCGAGGTCAAATACATCGATGAGGTCACTACAATGGTTGACATAGTCGATGCAATTAGAACCCAGTTTGGAGTGAACGTCTTACCGGCAGACATCTTATCCCTGCGAAAGGCATTCGGAGGGACTCAGACAGCAACCATTAGTCTTCCAGTAGAAGACGTAAGAAAACTGTTAGGAGCCGGGAAAATTAAGATTGGGTGGGTAGTCTGCCGAATCCGTGAAAAGACACTGCTGAAAACGTGCTTCAAGTGCCTGGAGTATGGTCATCTAGCCACACAATGCAGAAGCGAAGAAGATCGCTCGAAGCTATGTAGGAGATGTGGTGAAGGGGGCCACATAGCGAAAAATTGCGATAAGCAACCATCCTGCATGTTCTGCAAAAAAACCACCCAGACGACGCGCATCATATAGCTGGTGGCAGCAGAAGCAAAACAGGTGGCAATATGGATATGTGGACCCCATGCCTTCCAAGAAACAAACGACCAAACAGAAGGCTTCGTGCGTGCGAAAATAAATGGAATCCATTTCTATAGCTGCTATGCAAGACCCAGCTTGACGACCAGCGAATATCAACTAATGCTGGACCATCTAACCGCGGATGCGCTCCAGAGAGCCGCAGTGGTTATAGGAGGAGACTTCAACGCGTGGGCCACAGAATGGGGCAGCAGGTTTACCAACACCAGAGGACAGGCCTTATTGGAAACATTCGCTCCCCTAGCAATGGGCATTGCTAATAATGGCCGGGCAAATACTTACCGGAAGGCTGGAGTAGGCTCCATCATTGACATCACCTTTGCGAGCAACTCCATCCAGAAAAACATAAAGTGGAGGGTCAGTGAGGAATATTCACACAGCGACCATCAGGTGATAATACTGGAAATAAAAGGGAAAAAACCAGTCCAGCTCCCAAAACTTACTGGCCCAAAATGGAACGACCGATCTTTCGATAAGGATGCATTCGAAGAGATGTTGAACGGTGATCAAACTCCAAGCGGAACAGCGGAGACCCTCGCGCACCACCTCACAGGCACCATCACCACAGCGTGCGACGCATCAATGCCTAGGAGAACAAACACCAGGAAGGCATCACCGCGTTACTGGTGGAACGAGGAAATAGGCGAACTTCGGGCCAAATGTCTACAAGCCCGGCGCAAAGTTCAACGATCAAGAAGGAGGGCGGATTTCTAACAATGCCTGGACACCTTTAGACTGGCGAGACGTAACTTAAATAGAGCCATCAAGGAAAGCAAAACTGCGTGTTTTAAACGTATCTGTCAAGAAGCCGACATTAACCCATGGGGCTCGGCATACAGAATGGCGATGACGAAATTGAAGGGCTATAGGACTCCTCAAATAACATGTCCGATAATGCTGAGATCCATAGTAGAGCACCTCTTCCCTCAAAGGCCTGCTACTATGTACAATATTATACGAGAAGTCAATCCAGAAGATATTCCTTTAATTACTCACGAGGAGCTGCAAAGGGCATGCAGCAAGATAGGTGACAACAAGGCGCCGGGACCTGACGGCATCCCTACTAAGGCAGTAAAGGCAGATGTAAAAAAAAGACCAGACCTCTTCATATCAACAATGCAGAAATGACTTGAAGAAGGAACCTTTCCTGAAAATGGAAGACGCAGCATTTGGTCCTACTGCCAAAAGGAAAGAAGCCTCCAGGGGAACCATCATCCTATCGTCCAATATGCCTATTGGACACCATGGGAAAGATTCTCGAGAAGATAATCTATAATAGATTACTCGCAGTAGCAGGAGAGAAAGGAGCCCTCTCAGATCACCAATTTGACTTCAGAAGAGCACGATCTACTGTTGATGCCATAAGAGCGGTAGTTGATATCGCCAAAGGTGCCATCGAAGGCGAAGGATGGCTCTATGGCACAAAGGAGTATTGTGCAGTAGTAACGCTGGACGTTAAAAACACCTTTAACTCTGCGGACTGGTCGTTTATTAGAAGGTCACTTGCCAGAATGGATACGCCATATTACCTGCTACGGATAGTGACGAACTACTTCAACAACAGGAAGCTGAGGTACAACACCGATGAAGGGGGAAAATACTACGACGTAACTGCGGGAGTTCCACAGGGATCGGTTTTAGGGCCAATATTGTGGAACATCATGTACGACGGAGTCCTACGATTAACTCTACCTGGCGGAGTAACGATAATTGGATTCGCCGACGACATTGCAGTCGTGACAGTAGCTAAACAGATCCATGCAGTAGAATCAGCTACAAATGAAGCAATTGCCCGGATAAAAGATTGGCTAATATCCGCCGGACTAGAACTAGCTGACCATAAAACAGAAGCTGTTCTTATAACCAGCCGGAAAACCGTCGAATTTGCCAACTTTCAGGTTGGTAACCAAACCATCAGGTCGAAAGAGGCGGTTAAATACCTTGGAGTAATGCTGGACAACAAGCTACGGTTTAAAACGCATGTTGATTTTGTTGCCAAAAAAGCATCGCATATGCAGGGAGCTCTCTCTCGTATCATGCCTAACATCGGTGGACCTGGATACGCTAGAAGGATTCTACTCTCTAGAGTAATCGCCTCAGTTCTGTTATATGCCGCCCCAGTCTGGGCGGAGGCACTGAGGACGAAGGAGATCAAAAGGAGACAATCGTCATAATACAGACTCTGTGCGCTACGGACAATCAGCGGCTTTCGAACCATCTCTGACGAAGCTGCATTTGTCATAGCTGGAATGGTCCCCATCGATATTCTCGCAGATGAAATGCTGAGGATATATAACAGAAGAGCATTGAGTCATCACGACGCCACTGGTATCAATGTGATAAAAATTGAAGAAGGGGCAGCGTCAGCAGCTATGTGGCAAGCTCGTTGGGCTAATACAATAAAAGGCAGATGGACATATAAACTTATACCGACAATCCAAGACTGGATAAGTCGAAAGCATGGGGACTGCAACTACCATCTAACGCAGTTCGTGTCTGGCCACGGTGGCTACCGCAAATATCTACACCGATTTGGACACGACAACTCACCATCCTGCCCGGAATGCCCAGGGGAAGATGAAGATATGGAGCACGCAGTGTTTTACTGCACACGTTTCACGGCATGGAGAATTACTCTGCCAAGTCCGTCATTACTCCTCGACCATATGTTACAGTCAGAAGAGAATTGGATGGCAATATGTTCCTTCTTAACAACTCTACAGAAAGAGCTGCGGAGAATAGAAGAGCTAAGAAGAGAAGCTGAAGCAGCGGAAGAAGCTGACACAAGAAGCATGGCATAAACTGCTGACCAGCCCCGCGAAGTAATACCTAACGGCAGTCCCGTTGGGAGAGTGGTTGAAGTGTGTAGGGTGTGTCTTTAGTACGTAGGCGTATTCTTGGCATCGATTACTCAGGTTTGCGAATCGTGCATGCTAGTAGCACTCGGGCTATTAGTATCTATGAAGATTACACATCCCTGGCGCAATCCAAAAAAAAAAACGACCGGCACATTTCTACCACTCTCTCCGCGGGACTGCGGTATTACTTCGCGGGGCTGGTTAGCAATTAATGCTATGCTTCTGCTCTCCTTGCTCTCTTAATTATTCGGAGCTCTTTTTGCACATTCGTTATGAGTGTACAAATTTCCAGCCAATTCTCCTTTGGCCGCAGCATTTGGTCTATAAGGAATGATGGACTTGTCAGGTTATTTCTCCATTGCGTGCTCTGTATCTTCTTCCAGGTCTGCACAATGTGGACAGAGAGATGAGTTATCATGTCCAAATCTGTGTAAATATTTGTACTTACTTACTTACTTACTTATGTCCTGTATCCCCTTGTGGGTCCTAGGGCCTCTACTACGCCTACGCGCCATCGTGTACGGTTTCTGGCAATGTGTCTGAGTTCTCCCCAACTTTTCCCTAACTGCCGTGCCTCCTTCTCGACTGTTCTGCGCCATGTTTTCCGCGGACCGCCAGGTCTTCTGCCATCCTGAGTTAGAGGGTTCCATTGCATAGCATGGTTCGCTATGGAGCTGTCACCCTTTCGGAACGTGTGACCAATCCACTGCCACTTCCGCCGTTGGATAGTTGTGCCTATTGGTTCCTGACCCGTTCTCTCGTAAAGGTGTTCGTTAGAGATACGATTGGGCCAGAAAATCCTTAAGATATTGCGCAGACACCTATTAACGAACGTTTGCAGCTTTCTGGTGATAGTAGTGGTCACTCTCCACGTGCTGCAACCATATAGCAGCACGGATTCAACGTTGGAGCGGAACAGTCTTATTTTGGTGCTCAAACTGATTGCATTGCTTCGCCATATTTTGGACAACATCCCGAACGCGGACTTTGCTTTGGCGATCCTGTTGGCTATATCCAGTTCGGTTCCACCATCGGTCGAGACAATACTCCCAAGATACTGGAAATCCTCTACTCTCTCTACCGGTTGTCCAGCAATGCATATTTGAGCCGATGAGTTAGTTCCAAGGCTGATGATTTTAGTTTTTGTCGTATTAATTTTCAGCCCGACGACACCTGCCTCCCTCTCCACATCTGCTGTCATTTGGTGGAGGTCCATAATTCTGTGGGAGAGTAAGCATACATCGTCTGCGTAGTCAAGATGCTTCAGTTGAGATGTAAGAGTCCATCGAATTCCTCCGTTTCCCGTCGACAAAGCTGCATGAAGCACATCGCTAATCACCAATAGGAATAATATTGGTGAAAGGATACAGCCTTGTCTTACCCCACTTTGGATCTCAAATTCCTAAGACAACCTTCCCCTGTGCAGAACGTGACATTTGGAGCCTTCATATGTAGCTTTGATAATAGCAATTAGTTTATCGGGAATGCCTCTCCTGCGTAAGGCACGCCAAATAAACTCCCTGTTGACACTATCGAACGCCTTCTCAAAATCGATGAACAGCAGGTGCAGTGGCGATCGATATTCAACACACTGTTCGATGATAATCCGCAGGGTGTTGATGTGGTCGGCACAGGAGGATCCAGAGCGGAAACCTGCTTGTTCGGCATCGAGTGTGTCTTCGAGATGTTGTTTGATTCGCTCAAGGATGATTTTAGCTATTATCTTAGCTACAGCAGGCAGCACGCAGATACCCCTCCAGTTTCCGCACTCCATTAAATTTCCTTTCTTAGGAAGCTTGACGATCATTCCCTTTTTCCACTCGTTAGGAAAGCTCTCAGCTTCCCAAGCTCTATCTATAAGTGGAAGCAGAAGCTCAGCCGATGTTGTTGGCGTTGCTCGTAAGAGCTCTGCTGGAATACCGTCAAGTCCTACCGCCTTGTTGGTTTTGAGTGCCTTGATCGCGGTAATGATCTCATCTTTACTGGGAGTCGTGGTGCGTATTCGGGAACTTCTCACCTCGGGCATCTCAGTCTGATTTGGGAGCATATCGCTAGCGAATACACGGTTCAAAACCGTAGCAAAATGCTCTTTCCATCTCTTGAGCTGGTCCTCATCCGAAATGAGCAAGGAGCCGTCTAGGCTTTTCACTAGGTATTGGCTGGAGCTGCGACCACCTGTCAGCTCTTTCGTGATTCTGTAGACAGTCCTGCTGTCGCACCTCCGTGCAGCTTCTTCTGCTTCTGTAGCCAGCGCGTTGATGTAGTTGCGCTTGTCACGTCGTACGCTACGCTGAACTTCTCTCATCTTCATGCGATATAGGGACTCTAGCTCGCTTCTCCCTGCTGCTGGGGTAGCTGCAACGCGAGCTTTTAGCTGTTTTCGTTCGTCAATCCGTCTCCAGGTATCCTCGGAAAGCCACGCCCTATGTCTTCCCTGCGATCGACCGACAATTCTTTCAGCACCAGATGTAAAAACATTTTTCACAGCACACCAATGGTCTTGGATGGTTGCGGGCATTGAGCTGCTGATTGCTTCCACACCTTGCGAAAAGTGCTCCCTTAATTGTTGGCGCACTGAGGGATCACTAAGTCTATCGATGTTGAACCTGGGCATTCTTGTGTTGTCGTGGGATCTTCGAACTGCAGCAGTGCGTAGTTGGAGAGTAGCTATCATAAGATGGTGATCACGTACTATCCCCACATCTACTTCTCGCCTGTTTCGGACGTCCAGGAGACTGCTTCTAAAGCGGCGGCTGATAGCAAAATGGTCAATTTGGTTGGAGGTTGCTTGCCTGTCATTGGAAACCCAGCTGACTTTGTGGCAGGTTTTGTGCTCAAACATGGTGCCACCTATCACAAGGCGGTTGGCATTGCAGAAATCCACAAACCTTTCGCCGTTGTCATTGCGGTTGCCTAGTCCATGCTTCCCGATTACATGCTTGAGCCCTTCGTTGTCGCTGCCTACCTTGGCATTCAAATCCCCCATCACTATGACAATGTCTCCATTTGGTGTTGTGTTGAAGACGGCGCTTAAGAGATTGTAGAAGCTCTCCTTTTCGTCCTCAGACGAACTATTCGTTGGGGCGTAACACTGTATGATGGTGACGCGTCGTACTCTAGTCCGGAATCTGGCCGTCAAAATCCTATCACCATGAGGCTGCCAGGAAATCAGGCCCTTGCGTGCTGTTGTTGTTAGCAGTAGTCCGACTCCATATTCCCGCGGACTTCCGAATGGTCTTCCAGAATAGAGTAGTACAGTGTTACGCGTTGGAGACTGGTACTCGCCCGCTTCTAACCATCTTACTTCACTTACCCCCAAAATGTCCAGTTTATATCGCATGAATTCCTTTTCCAGTTGGAGGAATCTGGCATTGTAAGGGCCTTCTCTTCCCGAGTCGAGGAGCGTCTTTACATTCCAGAAACCTATCTTTGTCCGGGTACAATAGCCAAAAGTCGTCAACATGTGATCAGTCCTTATCCGAGGCATTGTTCAGTAGCGAGCTGGTTTCAGTAACGCAGGTTTGCTGGCCCACGTTACCTAGCCTAGAATCAAGGCCCTAGACAACCCGCACTTACAATTTTGGCCTATACGTATAAGGGTTTATACGTATAGTTGCCCGGGGACCACCACTAGGAGGTAAAGTAAGCACTTCATCACGAACTTGATTGTTGCGCTACTGGCCCAAGCCTGGTGGAACAGTGTAAGAAATACCTATTGTCGCTAGGTCGTCGGACCAAAATCAGTCATTTATGGGTACTAGTTCATAGTAACATAGAGGAGAATGAACGGGCCGACGAGGTAGCGAGGAAGAAGTCTGCCCTTTACAGATCCCTTGCAGAGGCAGTCTTCGGTCCGATGGGAACTCTCAAGGGGGAAAACTTATCACACTTTCTATCAGTGCCGAACAAAAGGTGGAACAATCTACAGAGTTGTGTCATTTTTAGGCAGATCTGACCAAACTACAAATGGGCCAGAATACAAGAACTTAAGAAAAGGATTCGGGCAGACGCTAAAAGAATTATGGCGATAAGCAAGTCATTGGCCAGTAGGACCGCATGTGTCTGGACTGGGCATCCCTTTTAACACACACTGCCGCAGTTGTAGAAATTTAAAAGAAAATGAAACTTTCTGCCACTCCCTCTGCTGGTATCTGGCATTAAGTAGAGCCGACATCGAACCCTACACAAACCGTTTTTCAGCAACCTTAAGAAAATTTCAGAGAAAAGTATCACAAATTTTGGGTGGCAGTGCTGCAGTAGGTGTGTTTGCTCGTTAACCGATGTGTACAGGTTCAAGCCCCAGCGGGGAACAGCAATAATCGGCCACCCGAACATAAAGGAAAACGCATTACATCGACGTTTTTCCAACCACTACACCAAAGAAAGGTTCCTGTCTGGTAGTACAATGGACCGGAGAGTCTGAGTGCTTTGGGATTTGGGATTTGAATTTATAACCGTTTTCCTTTCAACAGCCTATTAACACTATCCAACAAATCAAATCACTTGAATTGTGGTACTCAAAATATTGGGTTGCAGTGCAGTGCGCATAGGCAACCACTTCTGTGTACCTAACTTATCACCAATGCAAGCATCATAGATTGACTCAAAATGTAATTAAAATATACCGAAACCTGGTGGCAGTGGACGGAAGCCCTCCTTAAAATTGAGCCGAATCTAGTCTACTTCAAAGACCAGATGTAATAGGAAACACTCGTCTTTAGCAAAATTATTTGTCCGACTTCCGGAAAATAACGATATCCACTTTGTGTGTCTTTTCTTAAGACAACCGAGAAATTTTAACTACGTGTTTCCTTAGAGATCTGACTACTCAACATAAATTATATCTGCCGCCCAAACTTAAATAAATAAACTCATGCACTTACTCATGCGTAAACCAGAAATCTATGTTATTGCAGAAGTAACTTCCGCGAATAGTTTATTGAATCGATAAACCGTTCGTTGAAGGATCAACTTCAGACATGCAAACAGGTAAACAAAATACGAGTAGTAGTAGAACGTGATCAAGCCAAAAGTGAAAGGATACATCTTTTTGCACCTCCATTCGTGGTGCAAGGTCAAATTGTTAATATTCCACTTGTCTGTTAGTCTGTCGGGGGGATGGTGTGAATATATTCCAGCCGGTTTCACCTGAATTACGATACAATTGGTTCTTTGACTTGCATGACTGCTTTACAGTTTGTGTGAACCTTACATCTATTGGTAGAGAATCCTCTTCGCATTCTTCAACTTCTTTTCCTCTTTGTTTATGCCCTTGAACCTGTATCAACAGAATAAGGAACCATTCCTCGGGAATCATATAAAAGGTCTCACTGGAATAGCATTGGTATTACATTAGTTCCACACGTTAAGCACGGAAGAAGTAACCTCCAACAAGATGTTCAAATTTGTAAGTAAACTAACATTACTAGGATTACTCATATATCACTCTCCCTATAGGTGATTCTACTCGTCATCATCGCTGCAGCCGCTGCCATTGGCCCAATCGCCACTCCGCTTTTGGGCAAATTGATTCCACAGCCAAGTTTAGCTCCAGCCAACACAGAGCATGCTGGCTATGTGAGTGCCCTTACTCCCGTGGCCCGCCAATATATTGCGCTGCAATCTGGATACCCCGGCATTTACCCGGGCCTATACTCAGCCGAACATATTCCATTGGCATACGCCAGCAATTATGTAAGTAAAATTAACTAAGCAGAAGAAGTTGAGTGTGTAACTTTTCTACTTGTCGACAGGTGGCCTACAGATCTCCATTGGAAGCTTCATCTTACGGGTTTTCCTATTAAAAGCGCCTAAAAGTTGACCGAATTTTTACCTGATACTGAAAATATTGCTCTCTAGTTTGGAAATTTAATTGAAAATACATGTCGATTGGTGAATGATAAGAATTGTTTGAATTTGCAATGGAAATGCTGTTGGAAAGCATTTGAAAGACTGGCTTGGACTCAGCTCTTCTGGGGGCTAGGTCCGAGTTCGAGTGGAATTTTTCATAATGAGAATGGCCTCCAAACTTTAGCATTAACCAAGGCCTAAGCGCCAGCACCAGCTTTACACACAAAACGTGAGCTTTAGAGATAATTGCACTCGGCATTGTGTTTCGACTGTTTTGTGTGGTCAGTTTTGGATTTAAGGAAACTTTACAGGAGCGGATGAGGTCTGCTTTGATCTTGACGACAGAGGACTCATATTGCAGATGGAATCATTTTAGGGCAAAGTTTTTCAAGATTTTACGTGGAAGAGAGCAAAATGGAGCTTTCTCAAACTTAGGATAAGAATAGTAGGTTGATGCAAGTTTTGCCACATTTTAGTAGATTTCGAGTCTTTTAACATTTTCTCAAGGCTGTATCCTTTCACCAATAGTATTCCTATTGGTGATTAGTGATGTGCTTCATGCAGCTTTGTCGACGGGAAACGGAGGAATTCGATGGACTCCTACATCTCAACTGACACATCTTGACTACGCTGACGATGTATGCTTACTTTCCCACAGAATTATGGTCCTCCACCAAATGACAGCAGATGTGGAGAGGGGGGCAGGTGTCGTCGGGCTGAAAATTAATACGGCAAAAACTAAAATTATCAGCCTTGGAACTAACTCATCGGCTGAAATATGCATTGCTGGACAACCGGTAGAGAGAGTAGAGGATTTCCAGTATCTTGGGAGTATTGTCTCGACCGATGGTGGAACCGAACTAGATATAGCCAACAGGATCGCCAAAGCGAAGTCCGCGTTCGGGATGCTGTCCAAAATATGGCGAAGCAATACAATCAGTTTGAGCACCAAGATAAGACTGTTCCACTCCAACGTTGAATCCGTGCTGTTATATGGTTGCAGCACGTGGAGAGTGACCACTACTATCACCAGAAAGCTGCAAACGTTTGTTAATAGGTGCCTACGCAATATCTTAAGGACTTTGTGGCCCAATCGTATCTCTAACGAACACCTTTACGAGAGAACGGGTCAGGAACCAACCATCCAACGGCGGAAGTGGCAGTGGATTGGTCACACGTTCCGTAAGGGTGATAGTTCCATAGCGAACCATGCTATGCAATGGAACCCTCTAAGTCAGGATGGCAGAAGACCTGGCGCTTCGAGGAGAACGTGGCGCAGAACAGTCGAGAAGGAGGCACGGCAGTTAGGGAAAAGTTGGGGAGAACTCAGACACATTGCCAGAAACCGTACACGATGGCGCGTAGGCGTAGTAGAGGCCCTAAGACCCACAAGGGGATACAGGACATAAACGTAAACATTTCCCAAGGAATTCACTCTCTATTTACAGCAATCCATTCCGCTGATAGATGACACCAATTTTACGAGCGCTTAAAATCTGCCTGTGCTTTTGTTTCAGCCATCTGAGAATAAGAAACCTATAAACTCAAAAACTCCTTAAGTCCTGACTGTATAGCTTGTCGGGTTCATGTGATCAGTTTCCGTCAATCCACTAGTAGTCCCCCATCGGGACAGAATGGAGGCATGGTCGTAAATGCTCGATGACCACGGTCGGCCTTCTCTCAGTCTTACACCGGTTTTAGACCCCAGACTGCTGCAGTTTGTGTCTAGCGGAATGAAACTAAACGTGGTATTCATTGCCGCTGTTGGTGTTGTTCTCATTGATCCCATGACTTCGATGCATGCCGGCCTCTAGATTCTGGTGAGGTTTGAAAGCTGGTATTGCTTCTCAAGTACCGTCCACCATACTAGTGAACCATATGTGAGAATGGATCTTACAACTGCCGTGTATATCCAGTACAGCACAGCTAGTTTGAAGCCGCACGTATTACTCAGCGCCTTTTTGCAGGAGTAGAAAGCTACGCTTGCTTTTTTGACGCGTTCGGCAATATTTTCCTTCCAGTTTAGTTTGGAATCTAGAATTACGCCCAGATATCGAGCTAAACTTGAGATACTTAGTTCAATGCCACTGATATTTGGGCGTCTGAATATAGGAATTGATCTCTTCTTAGTGAAAGAACTACCTCCGTCTTGGAAGCGTTCACTCCCAGCCCTTTGCTGCTGACCCAGTTATCCACTAGTTGTAGTGCGAAGTTGAGTCTTTCACTTAGGATTGGAGGAAATTTTCCCGAAACTAGGATAACGACATCGTCCGCATAGGCCGTCACATTAAAGCCGTTTTCCTTCAGTGTTACCAAGATCTCTTCTTCTTCCTTTTATCAGCGAGGCTATGATCCGAAAACAAGGGATCACAGCCCTCCCACTTCACTGCATTTCTACTGATCCGCCTGTGGGGTTCGCCTATTTGACCTCAGAAAATATCGGCAGGCCTGCCGATTTTGGATCACTCGGTTACTGAGGCCAATGAAATGCCGATGTCGTCGCATTTGTCTGATCCAGGCGTTTATAGGCCTGCCTTTCCTACATCGCGATGTCTTTGGAACGTGCATAGATATTGCCTTTTTAACAGGGTTCAAATGATCTCTTCTTTGAACGTGGCAATACCAGCTTAGCCGGTCGCGCTCTAATTTGTGTACGATGGTTTCCTTGATGTGAAAGCTTCCACGGATCTTCGAACTTCTTACCAAGATCTCATCCACCACAAGGAGCCATATTAGTGGGGACAGAACTCCACCTTGGGGTGTTCCTCTGCAGACTCTTCTCCGGATGGTTACATCTCCTAGCATTGAAAAAATAATCCTTGATTGAACGATTGGACGTTGGCACGGGAGCCGGAGTGTATTGTGAAGCCCTAGGAATAAACCACTTCTTTAGAATAAACGACGACTGCAACGTCTTTCAGGACGAGGTCACAGCCATCATACAGGCTGCTGAAATTATACGCGAGCGTAATATCGTTATTACTCTGTTAAACGCAAGCTGTTTAACAGAGCAAAGCGTAATGGGGATTCGCAAAGCTACAGGGCGGCACTCACAAACTACAACAAGGAGTTAAGCAGAGCGAAAAAAGAAAGTTTCAGGAAGTTCTGTGAGACAATAAACAGCACTCCTGCTGCAGCCAGGTTACATTAAGCCCTTGCAAAACCGGGGGGAATGCCAACATCCCTTAAAAAACCTGACGGCAGCTTTCATAAAGATGAAGAACAAAGAGCATCTCTGCTCTTAGAAACTCACTTCCCCGGAAGTTCACAGAACACCTGTGACGGGAGCATGACCAACACGACCAGAAATCGGAAGCAAGATTGGGAGATTGCAGGGCTATCTTTCCCAGAGGGAGTATCGAGTGGGCAATTAGCTCCTTCCAGCCTTTCAAGTCGCAGGGTGCGGGTGGTATTATACCAGCCCTATTGCAAAGTGGGCAAGAAAAACTACTACCATACCTGGTCAGAATAACAAAAAGCAGTCTTGCACTGGGATATATTCCAAACCAATGGAGACGGGCGAGAGTTGTGTTTATACCAAAAATGGGGAAGAAGGAACCAACACTGCCTAAGTCATACAGAGCGATCAGCCTAACATCGTTTCTTCTTAAAACAATGGAGAAAGCTGTGGACAACCATTTAAGGGAGGATGTACTTAATACATCCCCACTGCATTGACAGAAAGGGAGTTAGCAGAACAGTATCTAAGGAAATTGGGCACCAAAAATCACTCAATCTTGAGGTCGGTTCTATTGTGAATCAGCCTGTGCTCTTTATAAAGCCTATCGTGTTCTTTAGTGGGACTTGTATGAGATCCCCTAGTTCGTCAAGAAACCTGTTTCCCATATGACGGAGGCGACGGTTTTGAAGATTTGGACAATCGCATAGTAGGTCTTTGATGGTTTCTGTCTCCTCTATATCTTGACAGCTCCTACAGTGGTCGGGTGTGTTGATGCCTAATCTAGCAGCCATTACCCCTATCACGCACCTGTCAAGATGCGAATCTCTTTTTTATTCATCGCTAAAAGGCCTTTTGTTCTGTTTTCATCCACTGTCGGCCATAAGCTGCGAGATATGACACAGTCGGTTCTGGCGTACCAAACGGAGTTAATCAGTTCCCTTGCTGTTGGGTCTATTTTCCTTCCCGAGCAACTAAAAATACTAGGACATATAAAATTACGCGACACGAACCCAAAGAATCTTTGAATCTACTCTAGAGAAACATCGCGGTAGGGGAAGACCTCACATAAGGTGGCATGTGCAGTTGGAATGCGATGCGATGCATGTGCAGTTGGAATGGCATACTAAACTAAAGACAGTTAGCTGGCTGGAGATACATATTGGTTGAGGTTCAAGTCCACTGGGCTGTAGGCGTCATCTAAGATTAAACTGTACAGCTTCCACTTAAAAAAAAAAAAACAATCTACACACAGAAACCATATATTTGTCACGGTAATGCTGCAGGAGTTTCCGCAGTTAGGCAGCAGCTCGTAATAGCATAAACCAATATTTAAAAGCCTAATAGTGGAATATTAAATCACAGCATGAGCAGACATAGTTAACACCTTCATGCTTGTTGATGATGACAAAATATTACCCATACACCATGAAAAAATGATTTATTCGAATGTATGAGGCAAATACAATCCAAAGTGAAGAGTTTAACAAGCTTTAAAGGTGTACTATTATCTACGCTTGACTAGATACATAGGAAGACATTGTCGTATCAATATATATGTATATACCCAACAGCACCCTTTTCTAGACTGCGGGACACACACCCATTTATTGACTGAAACATCCGGGATTGGTTCCATCTATCGATTCCATCTTTCCCAAACCACAAAAATTGCGACAACACCTCGAGTTGTGCAAATTGCTGCCTCAAACAATGTCAACTGCGTTAGTATGCTGCAAGATCTCGTCTAATGCGACACTCCTACAAGTCAGCTAGTATCTTTGAAGTTTATCGCTCTATGTCGCGCCAATTGGGCTAAAACGAAATTAAACACTTACACGTTCGGCTCGAATCGATTTGGGGGAGAGAAAAACAATACCAAACAATCCGTGATGCAACTGATCGAATGTCTCGAAAAAATCCGTGCTTGGTGCACAGCACAACAAAATAATCCATCCAACGATTATATACTCGTAGGTACAACTGGTGGTGTGCGTGTGGAATTAATCGATTTCATGATTAGCGCTCTGTGGTGCGGGTCAGTGATGAATTCGGGCATGATCGCTGGTAGTCGCTATGGTTCAACGTCATTACGTGCTCGTCAGAGGAACCGGCAAACGAAAGTGGTTGCTCTGGTGAGTCATCTGTGAAGACTGGCATTGCATCGAGTGCCGAGCGATTCGATAATTGTCGATTCATGTCGTGAGTAAGGCTTTTGTTTATTTTCTTTTATTTTGGCTCCCTGGTCTAAACGACCGGATTAGGGTTCAGCGTAACCGCATTAAATATTCAGTTGATTGATTGATGTATCTCGAGAGTGTTGCAACAGTACGTGCTCATTGTTTTATTCCGAAAACTATGCGGCTCTGCTCTTAGATTATTTTTAGCTGTGGACACGTTATTGCCAATGTTGTTGGTCAACGATATTTGTAACACGTCCGATATGACAGAGGCACATATCATAGCTTTTTGACAGCTTTGCAAAGTGGCAATTTTTATTTCAAGGTTGACAGCGAACCGATGTCTTAATTACAAGGGAACACCTACATTAATGAGTAACGTTTCAAGGCTACACTTGTTAGGTGTTCAAATGTTTGTAGTTAGAATCCCTTTATGGGTATTGTCAACTTATTGGCAAATATTGGGTTTTATCTTATTAGCTGCTTCGATGTATTAGGAAACAAAATTGCGCCATTTGTGCATTATGGTTTATTTTCCCAAAACAGGCAGGTGGCGTATGCGTAACAGTTTAATCGATCTTAGTGAGGTCAGTAGCCTACAGTTTTTGTACATTTCATCAAGCTGCTGTACGGAAACCAGTTCTGACATTTACGGTGATGATTTGCAAGTCCAGAATGTTTGGTATCAACTCCTTGAGTTACAATGCATCAGGTAAGGACTCCATTAGGTATTGGCACATTTGAACGCTCGGTACCAAAGAGCTTGCAAGAAATTACAAGATTGTCAATAAGGAAGGTGGTCGATTAACACGATACCAGTATGACGTGCCCTCTTTTACAATACCATCTAGGAAGTATAATAAATCTTGATCGCTTCATCATACTTACATACTTACTTAGGTGGCGCTACAGTTCGGGGTGAACCTGGGCCTCAACCAACAAGCCTCTCCACTTAGCTCGGTCTTTCGCTAATTGCCTCCAGCTGCGCACTCCAAGTTGATCGAGGTGCCCTTGACGCACACACCACCTACGGTGAGGAGGTCCTCTACTGCGTCGTTCCTCCGGGTTAGATTCGAAGACTCTGCGGGCCGGAGCGTTGGTGCCCATTCGCTCTACATCTATCGTCTTAGGTGGTGTGGTTTTTGGTATAGTCTACACTGAAAATTTGATGAACTTGCGCGACACTTATCTTACGACTCCGGTCTTATGGATATGCCGTCTGACGCAATGACACCAGAACTTCAGCTGATGCGCAAATTAAGAGTGGGCTTTCCTTGTGTTCAAGACTGGCTTCGGCCAGAGTCTGAGCCGAGAGTGGAATGTAGTAGTATTTTTACGGACGCGACGGTTCCAAAACCAGTCTGCCGCTGGTGTCTTCGTGGAAGACGACAACATTAGACTTCTTTTCTAGTTAGGCAAATATGCATCTATTTTCCAAGCGAAAATTATCTGTGTTGTGAAGAACAGGTGGAAAGGACGTAGCATTTGTGTCTGTAGTGGCAGTCAGGCTGCGCTTAATGCCTTACTTAACCCTTTAACCACTTCCAGTTGGTGAAACCAAAACCTCTTTGAACTCGGTCCCAAGGCTGAATTACCTGTTTCTTATCTGGATCCCAGGTCACCCATGAGCGATATCTCTGATGAGATGGCTAGACAAGGCTCAGAGGAGGCTTTTCTCAGGATCCAAATGCGTTGGGTCTTCCTGCGTCTTCGGTTAGAGCTGCCATTGGCGATTGGGTCTCTCGCAAACACAATTGTGTGTGGCATAACTCTCCAGGATGCAGGTTGACTAAACGTATGCTCCCGGACGTCTGTAACAAATCAGCGGCATTATTGCTGTCTATCAGCAGAAAAGACTGTAGACAACTTATTGGCGTCTTAACAGGCTACTTTGCTTTGCCAAGCACGTTAAAGTGCTGGACTTAAGTGACTCTACAATCTGCTACACTTGTGGAGAGAGTGACGACTTTGCGGAACATGCGGAACATACAACCTTTTTTACAACCGGAATAACATAAATCATGGTAAGCCAAGAACCTGCATTCTAGCTAAAAAGCATATTAAAGCCTTTATATGTCCAAATTTTAGCTCGTCCGATTTAACTACGGTAAAAATAGAGAACGCAGGTAGTGCAGACCTATACATCTCCTCTGCCTACATGGCACACGACCGCCAATCACCGCCAGAAGAATTTCAAGACATGGTTACGGCTATCTCCACAACAAAGACCAACCTGCTTATGGGCTGCGACGCAAATGCCAGGCACGTGCTATGGGGCAGTTCCGAAAGCAACGAGCGAGGTGAGTCCTTGTTCGAATATATCCTTGCAAATAACCTCTCAGTATGTAACAAAGGCAACTCTCCAACCTTTATTTTTCCGAGAACGGAAAATTTCAACGGCTGGGAAGATGTCATAGACGTTACACTCTCTAATAACAGTAGTAGCATGAAAGTCGAGAACTGGAGAGTATCCAATCTGAAGTCTTTTTCAGACCATAATTGGATCCTCTTCAATGTAGATCTCGAGATCGAGACTCCCAAACCCTACAGAAACTCCAAAAGAACCGACTGGACAAAGTTTAGTCAAGTCGTTAGATCCAAGCTACGTAGAACCCCAAACGCTTTAATAACCTCCACTGCAGAACTAGACACAAAAGTAAAGACTTTCGAAAAAGCCTTTAATAATGCTTTTAAAGTTGCGTGTCCGGTCAAATACAGCAAAAAAACCTTCCCTCCGCGGTGGAACGAAGAACTCTCTAACCTCAGGAAACTGACTAGAGAGACCTTCAATATCTGCTACAAATGCAAATACTGGCAGCCTTACACGGACAGCCTTAAAATATACAAAAAAGCTATCAGAATGGCCAAAAAACGGTCCTGGATAGAGTATTGCCAATCAATTGATACCCTCAAAGACTCCGCTAGACTCAGCAAGATTCTATCAAAGGATCATTCAAATCCATCCCTCCTGAAAAGGTTGGATGGTAAGTGGACGGAGTCAACTGCAGAATCCTTAAAGATCTTAATACACACCCACTTTCCCGAATGTAAAGACAGCTACACTGAACCTAACAGTTCGCAATGCCTGCAATCCTGGGAACACATAATACCCATTATTACCGAAGAAAAAATCTCCTGGGCCATTCGCAGCTTCGCCCCTTATAAATCGCCAGGCCCAGATGGCATTCTGCCCATTATACTACAAAAAATGCAAGAGGTGGCAATCCCATGGCTCGTGCCGATTTTCAGGAGCTGCATCCTAAATAACCATGTACCCCACTCGTGCTGCAGCACGTGGAGAGTGACCACTACTATCACCAGAAAGCTGCAAACGTTCGTTAATAGGTGTCTGCGCAATATCTTAAGGATTTTCTGGCCCAATCGTATCTCTAACGAACACCTTTACCAAAAAACGGGTCAGGAACCAATAGGCACAACTATCCAACGGCGAAAGTCGCAGTGGATTGGTCACACGTTCCGAAAGGGTGACAGCTCCATAGCGAACCATGCTATGCAATGGAACCCTCTAACTCAGGATGGCAGAAGACCTGGCGGTCCGCGGAAAACATGGCGCAGAACAGTCGAGAAGGAGGCACGGCAGTTAGGGAAAAGTTGGGGAGAACTCAGACACATTGCCAGAAACCGTACACGATGGCGCGTAGGCGTAGTAGAGGCCCTAGGACCCACAAGGGGATACAGGACATAAGTATGTACCCCACTCATGGAGACGGGTGAGAGTGGTTTTCATTCCGAAGGTGGGGAGGCGCGGACATGAGAACGCGAAAGATTTCAGACCAATCAGTCTGACCTCCTTCGTTTTGAAGACCCTCGAACGCCTTCTAGACAACCATCTGCGAGATACAATCGAGTCATCCCTTTCTAAATCCCAACACGCATACCTCAAAGGAAGATCTACAGAAACAGCTCTTCATGAAGTAGTGCGAACAATAGAAAAATCCCTACAGTATAAGGAATACACTTTAGCTACCTTTCTAGACATAGAAGGAGCTTTTAACAATGTACACACTGAAGTAATTCTAGAGTCCCTCACGGAGCTGGGCATAGAAACCTACCTAAGTCAATGGATAGTCTCTATGCTCAGCACTAGAACTATTCAGGCATCTCTAGGAAACAGCACCATAACCAAATTTGCCAGTAGAGGAACGCCCCAAGGTGGAGTCATCTCACCTCTACTATGGCTAATAGTCATGAATAAAATCCTTTTATGCTTAGACAGAGAAAGAATTAAAGTAGTTGGGTATGCGGACGACATGGTGATTTTAGTGTCGGGACTTTTCCCTCCCGTGATAAGTGAAATCATGGAGAGTGCTCTAAGTAAAGTTACCGCATGGGCCAGAAAGTGCGGACTTGGAGTCAACCCAAATAAAACTGAACTGATGCTTTTCACCACAAAAACTAAAATACCCGACTTCAATCTTCCTCGATTAAACGGTCAGATACTCTCCTTATCTTCCAGCGCTAAGTACTTAGGAGTTATTCTAGACCCTAAACTTAACTGGAAACCAAACATAGACGAACGAGTAAAGAAAGCATGTATAGCCTTCTATGCTTGCAACAGAACCTTCGGCAAAAGATGGGGCCTGCAACCAAAATTGACCCTGTGGATGTACACAGCCGTAGTACTCCCAATCCTTACCTACGGGTCGATAGTATGGTGGCCGGCCCTTAAAAAAGCCTATAACATAACCAAACTAAATAAGGTGCAAAGAGCAGCATGAATAGGCACCACAGGCGCCCTACGGTCAACTCCGTCAGACGCTCTAACAGTCCTGCTACACCTTTTACCCCTAGATCTACATATCACAAACATCTCAGCGCACAGCGCAATCAGACTCAGAGAGTCCAAGTGTTGGACTGCGAAACCCTATGGACACAGCAATATCCTAGATTCTCTACCAGGAGAACTCATATCGACTCCAACAGACTACATCATTCCCACATTGAACTTCACAAAGCGTTTCGATGTACAATTCCCTACAAGAAAAGATTGGCAAGATGGACAGGCGACCAGTGGCTTCGATCTAACAGTCTACACCGACGGGTCAAAAATGGACTGTGGGGTTGGTGCGGGTGTTTTCTCGGAGTCCCTGAACATCGCAAGGTCGTACCGACTCCCGGACGCTGCCAGCGTCTTTCAAGCGGAAGTACTCGCCATTCGCGAAGCCTGTCGCCAAATCAAGTCACACACAAATACACTACCAAGGCAAAGAATCGCTATTTTAATCGATAGCCAAGCTGCTATCAAAGCCATTGCCTCGGAAACTATTTCCTCAAAACTAGTACTAGAATGCCGACAGGAGCTGGGCTCGCTAGATGGCCAATGCATGGTGACCCTAGTCTGGGTTCCAGGCCACAGCAACGTTGATGGCAACGAACATGCTGACGAACTGGCCAGGCGAGGCTCAGCCCTTCAATGCTCACTTGCTGAACTTGTTCACACCCCGCTCGGACCAATTAAGGCAAACATCTCCTCAATCTTTCTTAGAAAAGCTAACCTTAAATGGTCCAGGTTAACGAACTGTGTCATATCCAGAAAGATGTGGCCTAACTACAACAAGACCAAAACAACCGCCCTTTTGAACAGAACGCGCAAAGACATTGCCCGTACAATCGCGATAATCACGGGACACTGGCCGGTAGGAGAGCATGCAGCCAAACTAGGTATCCCACATAATACACACTGCCGTAGTTGCAACATAGCCACCGAAAAAGAAACAATTATCCACTACATGTGCAATTGTCCAGCACTAGCTAGGGCTAGACATCAAGCATTAGGCAAACCCTTCTACAATTCACTTGAGGAAATCTCGGGTAAGAACATAAATGAGCTTACACTCTTCTTAAACTCCACAGGCTGGCTCTAGATTTTCCTCACCAACACACATCAATATCCAAGGTCGCATGAGTCGTGATATCAAAACGGCACAACTGTGCTAATTGGGTTTCTGTTTTTACAGAACCGCCACTTCTACCTACCTACCTACCTTGCGGAACATTATCTCTGTGAGTGTCCGGCCTTTGCTCGTATCAGGTGACAGATCCTCGAAGCTAATGTGGTACTGTAAGCTCCTCATCACTGAAGTGCTTGCTAAGCTTTCTTAGAAAGACAATGAAATTCCAATATAATGGGTAAGTCAGGGTTTGTTCTCTGGTACAATGGACCAGTTGCGTCTGAGTGCTCCAATCGAGCGTTTCCTATCCCGACAAAAAAAAAACTCTTCTAGCTAAGTTGATGTCTTTATTTTTTTTTTTATAATTTGCGCGCACTCAAAGGGTTATGAATACCTTTAACATGTTTACGCACAGTGCGGGCGTTGGAATGGATGGATAGAGAGAGAGAGAGAAAGATTTTGGTGTAGTGGTTCTTGAAGCTCAGTTGTTTATGCTTCAGCTATTCGTATAGGCTGCATAGTTCGGCATTGTACCTTCCCCTCCAATTGCCGTCTATGCAGATGAGACCAAATATCACTCGAAGAATTTTTTTTTTTTCAAAGTAACCAAGGGCATCCTCATCCGATTTCAGCAAAGTTCATCCCTCTGCGCCATACAGCAGGACTGGGATGATTAGTGTCTTATGCAGAGTTACCTTAGTAGTTCGGAGATAAGGCTTTGCTACTCAATTGCCTTCTTAGCCCATAGAAGCAGCGATTGGCAAGAGTAATTCTTCGTTTGATCTCCCTAATGGTGTCATTTGCGGAGTTCACCATAGAGTCTGGGTAGACAAAGTGCTTTACTACCGCAAAATTATATCTGCCTATTGTGTCGTTCTGTCCAAGATGCTGATAATGGGTGTCCTTTCTTATAGACAGTATGTATTTCCATCTACTTTTATTGACCGCTAAGCCCATCTTTGCTGCCTCTGTCTCAATACTCGCAATCGCCCCACTAACGGCTCACTGAGTTCTTCCGACTATGTCAATATCATCGGCGTAAAGAGTAGTTGCATAGACTTGTAAAAGATTGTACCTCTGAGGTTGGCTGGTGAGTTCCGTACGAAGTCAATCAATATCTTCGTACAAATTCTGAAGAAAAAATAGCAAATACATTTTTATCGGAACGCGCACAGTACGTATCCGTATCCGTACGAAAAATTGAACAATCCGCATTTAGTAACCGACTCAAAAGATGCGACTCTTTTCAATTTGAATAAATGTAAGTGATATGGGAAATGAATTGGAAGAATAGAAGTGTCGTTGGAGGAATTTTACTTGACAATATTTGACGTGCCTTATAACTGTTTTCGTAAATCTTGATTTTAAATTTATTTTTATTCGATGTGTCAATAGTCAGTTGCATCAGTCGTTAGCATTTCGTATGACTGGGATGATATACAAAACAAGTAAAAGAGTCGCATCTTCTGAGTCGGTGTGTAAATCACAACTTACGGATTCGGACAATTGTGGTTTTCACAGACACTGTTTGGGTTTTATCAACATAGCAGAATCACTTATCTAGACTTAATCGCAATTCATTTCGTTCTCTTGTGTCGTTTTGCAACCAATCCTTATTTGATTAATTCTTCTTGATTTTTCGCGAAACTATTCCATAGAAAGCACATCGTCCAGTAATTTATTCTTCAGTTTACGTAATTGGGATGGATTTATCAGTTCTCAGAGCGTCCACTCCCACAATGTGGCTCAATCCTTCTGGCTCCCGTGACGTTCCTTACTCTCGAACAAGGTAATTTTCTCAGCATGAATCCGTGATTAAAT
Organism: Brachypalpus laphriformis; assembly: GCA_945910035.1. Taxonomy (NCBI): domain Eukaryota; kingdom Metazoa; phylum Arthropoda; class Insecta; order Diptera; family Syrphidae; genus Brachypalpus; species Brachypalpus laphriformis. The sequence continues at coordinate 48,234,849 of OX246756.1, forward strand.
TGAATCCAATCTGCTGGACATCGGCTGGACCGGGATTGTTGTTGACGAACATCCTCTTCAGAGAGATCCTGATGATAATGATGTTAATGTGGCGACAGGATTACTTCATTACGGCTCCATTATGTGTGATTTTCAATGGACAATTCTGTTCACTTAACACACACACACACATTGTGAATTTGATTATATTGAATTATCCAATCGATTGTTAAGCGAAAGCAATGGATATGGTAGATGTGTGCTTCCATCTGTGTCATGCTGCAATTTTATATCGGCCTCTTGCATTTAATGCACCATGACCTAGGTTCAGAATGGGATATTTCCGCAGGATATGTAAAGGTTTTTTTTTAAGGATTTTTCCTCTCGTTATGATTCATTTTAAGCACTGAATGCGAACCAATTAGCTTCTATTTTTGAACTGCATTTTGTAACAGATCCGAGCGCCTTTCTGGAATATTCCCATCGTAATAAAAGTAAAAAAGCCCGGTCGGACGTAATTAATCCATCGTCGTCAGTCGGACAGATGAATTATATTTGTTTACGAAATTTGACGTCATAGTAGATGGACAGGGAGGGTATTTTTAGGAACTTTCTCTGGTGCTGGTGCACCGGATATTTACTGATGGTAGTATGGGTTAGACTTGTTAGGCTTGTTGTAGGTAATTAAATGGTCACAGTTCGTTGCAAGTACAAATGTATCTCTTTAATTTCTCAGCCGTCATTTTGTTGTGTTTTTTTAGTCTGCTTGGTAAGACAATAGGTCTGGAGATCTGGAGGGAATTCCACGTGTGAGTGATTTAATTATGCAATTAAGTTCTTCAATTTGTTCAAGTTTGTTGGTTTGTTTGTAGCATGAAGTAAATTTCAAGCCATTGCGTGCAACACTTCTAAATATCAACGGGTGTCAATTCACTTTTACTAGATGTGCCGATATCGTCATATATCAAAATAATACGAATGCATCCTTGTAATGATTGATTGTCTGTATTAAGATCTTCCTTGTAGATCGAAATGTCCAACCAAATTTTTGGAGAAAGTTTTTCTCATATCGAATTCTTTCCAAAAGTGTACTTATACTCCATTTCCTTCTAAACTAAAGGAAATTGCAGTCTAGGTTCACTGGGGTTATCGAAGAAGTTTCTGTGATTGGAAAGGGTTGCACCCATTAAGCAGTACTGATTCCATTTGGAGCGAAACAGTCGCAGCTTGGTTCTTAAGCTGATAACATTACTTCTACAGATTTTGGATAGCATTCCGAACGCAGCTTTAGCCTTCCCGATTCTGCTGTACACATCCAGTTCGGTGCCACCGCGGTCAGCCGAGACTATACTTCCTAGATATAGAAAGATATCAACTTTCTCGACTTCCTGTCCGACAATGTTAAGTTCAGCGCGGGTACTAAAAGTGCTCAGGGCTTTTGTTTTGGCTGTGTTTATTTTTAGCCCCACTTTGTTTACCTCAGCTTCTAGATTGTGAGCCATTAGATTAAGGTCCATTATCCGATGTGAAAGTAGACAAACATCGTCAGCGTAATCTAGATATTTAAGGTAAGATGTCATAGTCCAACGAATTCCATAGTTACCTTCCGACAATGCTGCTTGGAATACATCGCTGATAACCACCAAGAACAATAGTGGGGACAGTATGCACCCTTGACGTACTCCACTTTGGACTTCAAAATCCTCCGACACCTTACTATTGTGCACGACGTGACACTTACCGCCCTCGTATGTAGCCTTGATAATAGCTATAAGTTTTTCTGGGATGCCTCTCCTGCGCCAGGCCAACCAGATACCATCTCGATTCAAGCTGTCGAAAACCTTCTCGAAGTCTATAAACAGTAGATGTAGCGGAGATCTATACTCAACGCACTGCTCGATTATGATCCGTAAGGTGTTTAGATGGTCGATGCAGGAAGATCCAGCGCGAAAGCCTGCCTGTTCGACATAGAGAGCTGAATCTAAATGTTCTTTAATTCATTCTAGAATTATTCTAGCTATTTTTTTGGCTACGACTGGAAGAACGCATATACCTTTTCAGTTACCGGGTTCCATCAAGTTTCCCTTCTTTGGAAGCTTAGTGATTATCCCTCTTTTCCACTTCTATAGAAATTATTCACTATCCCAAGCTCTCCGTATCAGCGGATGCAGCAAAATATTTGGCGCCGCTTGAAATAGTCCGGCAGGGATGCCATCAATACCCACCGCCTTGTTCTTCTTGAGGCATTTGATTGCTGTTATTATCTCGGTTTTACTGGGAGGTGCGGTGCGAATTCGGGAATTTGTTGCTTCGTACTGCTCATTCGAATTCGAAATCATACCGCCATCGTCTATGTGGTTTAGCACTGTAATAAAATGTTCTCTCCATCAAGTGAGCTGGTCCTCATCCGAGATCAGAAGGCTACGGTCTAGGCTCTTCACTGGGTGTTCTTTGGAGTTCGGACCACCAGTCAGCTCCTTGTTGATACTATAAATAGTCCTACTGTCGCACCTGCTCGCTGCTTCTTCAGCCCTTGAAGCCAGTGACTTGATATATTGACGTTTGTCACGTCTCACACTAAGCTGCACTTCTTTCTTCTTCGCACACTTCAAGCTCGGTTCTCTCTACTGCTGAGGCCGCTGCAATCCGAGTCTTGATATCTGTACGCTCATCGATCCGTCTCCAGGTATCTGTAGAAAGCCATGTGCGGTGGTATTTCTGCTTTTTACCGACATACGTGCGTGCCCCAGTCGCAAAAGCATTTTTCACACCATTCCAGTGGTCATTCATGTTCTCTTGTAGTATGCTGCTGATTGCTTCTGCTTCTAAGGCAAGATGATCCCTGAACTGTTGGCGCACTTGGGGAACCTTGAGTCTGTCGATATTAAACCTGGTGATGTTAAGTAGGTTTGAGTGGTTGCTGTTGACGGATGCAGTACGGAGGCATAAATGAGCTACCATAAGAGGGTGATCTCGTTCTTGTCCGACGTCAGCTCCACATCTGTTTCGGACATCCAGGCGACAATTTCTAAACCGGCGACTGATCGTAATGTGGTTGATCTGGTTGGATGTTCGTTGCCCATCAGTAGAGACCCAACTGATCTTGTGGTAGGTGTTATGCTTAAACAGCGTACCTCCGATGACTAGGCGGTTGGTATTGCAGAAGTCCACAAACCGCTCACCGTTGTCATTAGGGTCTCCCACGCCGTGAACTCCCATCACGTGCTTAAGCATGGTGCTGTCGCTACTCACCTTGGCATTGAGATCTCCCATCACCATTCCGATGTCCCCATTAGGCGTTTGGTAGTAGGCGACGCCTAAGTAGCTATAAAAATCATCCTTTTCATCCTCAGTCGCATCTAGAGTCGGAGCATAACACGGTATGATGGTAATTTTTCTAACTCTACTCTGGAACCTAGCTGTCAATATCCGGTCACTATGGGGTTTCCAGGATATGAGGCTACTACGTGCTGCTGGAGTTAGCATGAGTCCTACTCCGGAACTCCGTTCACTTCCAGCTGGTTTACCAGAGTAGAGCATGACAGTGCTTTTTGTTGGGGAGACGTATTGCCCACCATCGAATCATCTTATCTCTCTCAGCTCTAAGATGTCTATTTTATACCGTGCGAATTCGCGCTCCAATTGGCATTATAAGGCCCTTCCTTGAGTGAGTCCAGGAGGGTCTTAACGTTCCAGAATCAGGTCGTTGTCCGTGTTCGATAGCCAAAGGTCGTCATCAAATTATCCGTCCGTATCCGAGGCGTTGGTTTCCGTTTCTGAGCAATTAATTGTTTTACGACAGCGGCTCGCTGGGACACAGACCAACCGACACTTATCCTGTTTTTTTTTTTGCCGCAGGAAGCTCGCCATTCGTCCTCTGTCGTTAGCAATTTACGAAGAAATTCCCAGATGGCACCACGAGGAGGTGGGAGTAGGGCTTACTAACAGAGCTGCTAGATTTTCGGCTGCAGTGGCTCTTTCTCGTTACTTAGATATATAGGGGAGATGCTGCCCCTACGAGGCCTTTGTTAGTCGTTTACCATCCAAGATGGAGAAGAAGGTCGGCAATGAGATTCTCATGAAGGTAAATGTCATTCAATGTATTATTCCATCTCAGATGGAAATCTGCTTCTTAAGAAACCATCACCATTTCTGTTATAAATGGAGCAAAAGGTTAGCAAATTTACACTCCCATCGCACAGTAAATATTATCCAACACTCCGTTTACTGACCTTCCACACAATAAACATTGGGCACCCAAAGAAAATCTCAAAAAGCCCAACAAAAAAATAATCAACATCAACTAATCAATCCGATTAGCATTCAATGGACGTAAAAAGTTTAACCTACTTCATCGACAGCATCGCATTCGTTAAATTTAAAATTTTATTCATTTCGAGGTACTCGCATAGGGCTGGCTATCTGTGAGTCACTCCACTGTGGTCTGCCAAAACGTAGCTTTAATCCACGCAGTCACTTCAATTTCGCAGGTTTAATTATGAATCTGAGCTTGGTTTTGGTTATGCAATATAGTATGTTGGAAACCAGGGAATCCCCAAGGCTGCACTGCACAATGAGCGACACTGCTGCGACTGTGAATTGATTTTTATTTTTATTTTTTGTCTTCTCGGTTTTGCTTGGTCTCCTTCGGGTTTTTCTTTCGTTTTTAATTGAAAAATGGAGGGAAATAATATGCTTCTTTATTCACTTTTGGTTTTCCACTCCGATTATTATTTTTGTTTTGGGATTTTCCAGATTTTCTTCGATGCACTCTCTTCTGGTTGTAGTAATTTTGTGTGGGAATTCCAGTACAGAAAGGAGCTAATGAACTCCTGCGGTATGGGAGGTAGCTCCAGTGGGTCGGGTTACACAAGATTTTATGGGCCAAATGAGCTGTTAGACAAGAGTTGGATTTTCCCAAAATTGATGTTGTAACCCGTAACTGATTCGTTAGTAGGATGTGGATGTGGATATCTTGTGCAATTGCAGATTTGATTCGCATTCACTCGGCTATGCAATTAAGTGGGAATGGAAATGAGTTCATGCGTTTGTTGAATAAAATTACATATTCATCGTGAGCCGACTACGGTGTGTAATTGAATGATGAATGCAACGGGGAATACATTTTTAGGACTCTTAAAGCATGATTTCACTAGGCATAGGGAGGCATAGTTTTACTTGAGTGTAAAGAAAGGGTTTATGGACCCAGGTCGAGCTGTTGTTGCAAAATAATGTCTTTTCCATTTTCTTATGAAATACACATCATTGGCAGAAATGGAGAGATATATAGCTTCTGGTATGATTCACTTGGCCTCAACACCTCACTTGATGTATTCCCATCATGTGGGGACTATTTTTTTTACTACACATCACAGCATTTCGATTGCAAATTTCCTCTCTAAATGGACGCAGACTACTTAATAGAGTTGGCCTTTTTGGTTTTCCACATTCCAACTTTTGACATTATGTCTCTAACAAGAGACTATTGGATGCTTTCGGCGTATCCAGAATCGGCAGTGTCATTCTGAACCTTTTGATCAATTATTTGGCGCAACCATCCGGAGAACGAACTTGCGTTGAACTTGTTTTACCCTAACCCTGTGTATTTTAAAAATACCATGGAAAGTGGATATATACTACCTGAGACGTGCTTGCATCTTGATGAATACGGCTATTTATCGGACTTAACAAACGTTCCAATTATCTATCATCTAGCAAGATCTTCCGGAAAGGAGATCGAAGAACTAAAGCTGCTTAGTTCGACTCCAATTTCTAAGACCGTCCATACGTGGTGAAGAGCCGACATCCTGCACGTCGTGTTACTGCTGTTAACAGAATATGGCGGATCCTAAGAGCAAAACTTGAAAAAAGTCGTTGTCCCAGATGTGTAAATACCGTACTTATAGGATGAATGGCACTACGTTAACTTGTCTTTTAACGGCGCACTCCAGATACTTAGGCACCTCTGGTTCAAACCTAAATCCTCTACGGTGGCTTGCAGGGCTCTGTCATCAGTAATCCTCCTTTCCCTAGCTTCTCGTGGGAACAAAATTTCAAATCTAAGTACAGAAAAAAAAAACAAAAGGAGAATGATGCTGCTTTAATAGAATTCACTTCCATGGATACAGATCTATTAGAAGTTCGATCCTCAGTCCCTAACATTGACGAGGACAATACTCTTATCCGTCCATTGGAGGAGGCACTACTTCAAGAAGTCGCCCCACCCTCTTCGGTTAATTCATTGCCGACCAAATCAACAGAGGTGCGTGAAATACTAGGCGAAGTCGCTCGGAAACGCTTCAAATGGCTACTCGCCAAGGGGGTCCCCATTGAAGGGGCCTGACCCAAGGCCAAGACCCCCTGTCGGCGCCAAAAAAGAAATTGTTCTGATGTCTCAATCCCATCCACTGAGACAAAGAAAATTAAAATGCCTTTTCCTTCACTAAGGTTTGATAACGAGGCCTGCGCGTCCAAAGAATTAGCTCCTTCACTGCCTCAAAGCAGCTACAAACAGACAGTAGAGAATTTCGAGGTTGAAATACTAGCTTCCAATTGTCCAGATACCCTGCTCAACAACGAGCAAATGACTGCCATACAAAATGACATTTTCGACCAAATCCTCTTACAGAAAATTTCGTAGGTCAGCATTCCGTCCAGCTCTTCTTGGTGGAAGAGGGTGCGCATCTGATGCGCGCTCTTCTGCTGGGCACACTCTTACCGCTGGCGTTATCTGCGCACAAAATCTGGTGGATATTGGTGCTGTTACCCCTAAAGGTCCCAGCACTAGCGGACAGAAAATGGCTGACGCAGGCAAAGCCACGGGTAGGGGCGCTCGCCTCACCGGAAGCATGTGCGCACCTGGTGCGCGCCCTTCTGCTAATAAAACTGCGACTCTATCTTTGATATTTTCGCAGATAAACCTCCACCACTCAAAGGCTGCTACCGCTCTCTTAAGTAGCAGACTTTCCGTGGTGCGTACATAACCCCACGTAACATCTATCCAGGAGCCACACGTGCGAAAGAAGCGCATATGTGGTTTTGGGGGTGTTCGTGGAGTAACGGTGCTATGTGACGAGCGATCTGAAAGACCGAGAGCTAATTGTGTCGAATTTCCTCTCAGTAACCAAGCTTGGACAATTCTGTGGACAGGACCTGGTTGCTGCAGCTGTAAGCTACGAAACGACCGGAAGTTGGAAAACCTTCGTCGTTGCGTCGGCTTACTTCCCTTATGATTCGGTAATGCCTCTACCACCGAAGGCGGTTGCCGAACTCATAAAGTACTGTGACACTCGGGAGATGGGACTAGTCATATGTTGCGATGCGAATGCTCAGAATACAGTCTGGGGCAGCAGCAAATATAACATACGAGAAAACCATCTCCTAGACTTTATACTATCGTCTGGCATGGCATTAACAATGTTGGCTCCCAGCTAACGGTGGGCACCGTGGCGTAAGTGGTCAGTGTGTCGGATCACTACGCATGAGGTTCCAAGTTCGAATCCCAGAAAACACCAAAAAGTTTTTTCACGGCCCCACCTCTCGCGAGCGTCTGGCAAACATCCGAGAGTATTATTGTCATGAAAAAGCTTCTCAAATCGCCGTTGGGATTCGGCATTAAACTGTGAAAAATATAACGCACACAACATGAGTGGTTGCGAGAAGCTAGGCCCTTGCACTTTAAAGAGCTGTTGCGCCAAATATTTGTTTTTTCCCAGCCAACTTTTGTTACGGCAAGGAGGCAGATACATCGCTTTCCATATCGAATGCGAGGCCATAACTTTGCAGGAGAGGAGAAATCCGAGGAAAACCAACTGAGTGCGGCTTAGGGAAGAGCTAGACACACTAAATTCCAACTAAACTCAGAACGAAACGAAAAGTTGAGGATGCTGTTCAAAAGCTGACCAGTGTCCTTACCAGCTGTTTTGAACTGACGTGCCCATTGACAAAAACCCTCTGCAGAACTCCGGTTCTCTGGTGGAGCCCAGAACTGCAGCGACTTAGGAAAGAATCCAGAAAACTTCGAAATATGTCACTCAAGACAAATTTAGAAGGTGACTGGGATCTTTTTATATCGAAGCAAAAAGACTACAAGAAGTTAATTCGGTTGTCGAAAAGTGATTCTTATAGAGATTTTTGTGAAAAGATCGAGACACTCGGTGAAACCAGCAGGTTGGTTAAGGTACTCAAAAGGGGCAAGCCGACCAAACCGGAGTCACTCAGACGGTCTGATAGCAAGTTTACTGAGACGAAAGCGGAAACTTTTAGTCTTCTGCTGGAGACCTACTTTCCTGGCAATCAGATAATTACTAGGTCGCAGCTTGGCCGGCTTACCCAGGATGAGCTTGATCTAAGTCAGAAAACTCGGCGCAGCTGGTGTACTGCATCAGCCGTGGTAACAGTTGAGGCCATCAAATATACTGTGGCATCTTTTGATGGTTTCAAATCGCCTGGCACTGATGGAATACCATATATCCAGCTACGCTGCAAGAGGGTATAGACCAGTTGCTGCCAACACTGAAAAGAATTTTCACCGCTGTTCTGGCACTGGCATACATTCCTACACCTTGGCGGACAGTCAGAGTAGCTTTCATACCGAAAATTGGTAAGGAAGACTATTCGTTCCCCAAGAGTTTCAGACCTATAAGTTTGACATCGTTCTTACTGAATAGTACGGAGAGACTGGTAGAATTTCACGTGCGCAAAGTGGCTTTGAAACTACATCCACTATCGGAGATGCAGCATGCCTATCAGCGTGGGAAATCCTGTGAGACCGCACTTCAAAATCTAGTGGCCAGAATTGAATGCGCGCTTGATAGGAGAGAATACGCGATGGGTATCTTCATCGACATTGAGGGTGCTTTTGACAATGCGACTTTTGACTGCATGTGCGACTCTGCCAGACAACACGGGGTAGACGAAACATTAGTATTGTGGATTAAAGCAATGCTAATGAATAGAACTTTGGTAGTTGATGCGGATTGTGGCCAACATGTTATGACAGGGGTAAACAGGGGCTGACCGCAAGGTGGCGTTCTGTCTCCATTGTTATGGTGCATGGTGGTCGACTCTCCGTTGAACACTCTAAATAGTTTTAACGTCTACGCTCAGGCATATGCGGATGATGTCGCCGTACTTTCGATCGGGCCATGCCTGGCGATGGTCTGTGCTAACGCGCAGGCGGCGCTGGACATGATCGATGAATGGTGTACTAGGAGTGGGCTTTCGGTGAATCCTCTTAAAACTGGTCTGACTCAGCCAGTACTAAAAGGCGTCACTATCCGCATTTCCAATGAAGCCAAATATCTGGGAGTGATTTTAGATAAGAAACTTCATAGGTCCAAACACGTCGAGTCGAAAACATCCAAGGAGCTCTCAGTCTTCTGGCAGTGTAAGGGTGCTTTTGGCAAGACTTGGGGCTTATCACCAAATAAGGTTCTCTGGATCTACACGGCCATGATAAGACCATTCCTCGCATATGCGTCGGTTGTTTGGTGGAAGAGACTCTCGCGTAAATATGTGGTTGCTTTTTGCACGAAACTCCAAAGAACGGCTTGTCTCGGCTGCTCGGGAGCTTTCCCGAGTACGCCTGGCTCTGCTCTAGACGCTTTGCTGTACTTACCTCCCATTGATACTTATATCATGGGTTGCACTCTCAAAGCCATCCATCATCTTAGGCGGGGCGGTTTTTGGTATACTCCACACTGGAACTTTGATGAACTTGCGCCACACTTATCTTACGACTCCTGTCTTATGGATATGCCGTCTGATGCAATGACACCAGAACTCCAGCTGATGCGCAAATTCAGAGTCGACTTTCCTTGTGTTCAGGACTGGTTTCAGTCAGAGTCTGAGCCCGGAATGGAATGTAGTAGTATTTTCACGGATGGTTCCAAAACCAGTCAAGGGTCTGGCGCTGGGGTCTTCGTGGAAGACGACAACATTAGACTTCTCTTCTCGTTAGGCAAATATGTGTCTGTTTTCCAAGCGGAAACTTATGCAATCCTAATTTTTTTTTTTTTTTTTGCCGAGAGTAGGTGAAAAATCTTCTATAGACACCATAAGGCCCGACTGAGCGTGCTTATGGTAGTGTGAGATTTTTACTCACTAAAAAAACACCTCTCTTCAAAAGTAATACTACAACTAAGCCGACGCTTATCCAGCAGTTTTATTTTCGCTTACGATACACGTGATTTTTGCAAAAAAAAAAATGTTCGTACGAAGTTAAAAGAAATGTAGAACTATAGGCAGGTTAAATTCCAATGATAGTTCCTGCCTTTTTCGCGACCGGCATATACTATGACGCGAGGTCAAAAGGTTTTATCCTTTGCAGACGACGAATTGAATTATTCGCGTCAAGTAGTTAAATGACGGTACGGTTACAATGGTCGTGAACACGATCTTTGTGTTTGCGCGCGATTTTGTTATCTCTTCGACGACGCTGTGAATTTCCAGATCTCGATGAATATCTTCGTTACGTACATACCACGGTGCGTTCACGATCGTTCTGAGAACTTTATTTTCAAAAGTCTGAATGATGTTTCTATTGCTTTTCTTGGTACAACCCCATAGTTGTATACCATACGTCCACACAGGCTTTAGCACTTGCTTATAGATAAGCAGTTTGTTATGTAGGCTCAACTTCGAATGTTTTCCGAGTAGCCAGTACATTTGTCGGTATTTGTTTTCTAGCTCGTCGCGTTTCTTTTTTACGTGTGATTTCCATTTGAGCTTAACATCTAGAGTCATTCCTAGATATTTTGCTTCGTTTGCGTGCGGTATTTGAGCCGAGTTAAGATATAGAGGTAATCTATCCACTTTTTTATAGGTAAAGTTAACGTGAGTAGATTTGCTTTCGTTCAGCACAATACGCCAAGAATTCGTCCAAGTGTGGACTTTATTAATAGCATGTTGCAGCTTTCCAGTTGCTGCTTTAATAGTTTCGCCCGTCGTTAATATCGCCGTATCGTCCGCAAACGTGGCGACGACGCAGTTTCTTTCCTGCGGGATATCACGCGTGTAGAGTACATATAGAATGGACATGAACTATGTTGTGGAGAACAGGTGGAAGGGACGTAGCATTTGTGTCTGTAGTGACAGTCAGGCTGCGCTTAAGGCCTTGCTTAACCCTTTAACCACTTCCAAAATAGTTCGTGAAACCAAAAACTCTTTGAACTCGGTCGCAAGGCTGAATTCTCTGTCTCTTATCTGGGTCCCAGGTCACACTGGGATCTTGGGGAACGAGATCTCCGATGAGATTGCTAGACAAGGCTCAGAGGAGGCTTTCTCCGGTCCCGAACCCGTGTTGGGTCTTCCAGCGTCCTCGGTTAGGGCTTCCATTGACGATTGGGTCTCTCACGAGCACAATTGTGTGTGGCATGACTCTCCAGGTTGCAGGTTGACTAAACGCATGCTCCCGGACGTCTGTAAGAAATCAGCGGCATTCTTGCTGTCTCTCAGCAGAAAAGACTGTAGACAACTTATCGGCGTCTTGACAGGCCACTTCGCTTTTGCCAAGCACCTTAACGTGTTGGGCTTAAGTGACACTACAATTTGCGATGCTTGTGGAGAAAGCGACAACACCGCGGAACATTATCTCTGTGAGTATCCGGCCTTTGCTCGTATCAGGTGGCAGATCTTCGGTGCGGATGTGGTGAGTGCTGGTACTGTAAGCTCCTCATCACTGAAGTGCTTGCTTGGCTTTCTTCGAAAGTCAAGGAAATTCCAACAAAATGGGTAAATCAGGGTTTGCTCTCTGGCAGTACAATGGACCAGTTGTGTCTGAGTGCTCCAGTCGAGTGTTTCCTATCCCGGCAAAAAAAAAAACAAAAGCCCCTCCACACTCATACACGTACCCCTCCCATTTCCAAATCCCATTTCTTATAAATCGCCTGTTGGGCTGTTCTTGATTTATACATACAAAAGCGTGCCAATCTCAAATATACATATATCATACATGATGCCATTTCGGACAATTAGTGCGTCGCCTTTTTGCTGTAGGCTCCATCTGGTATATACAGCTTTCTTGCACCAATATAGAGCAATTTGAAATTTCTTTTGGTGAAGAATGAAAAGCGTAATATGGCAGACTTTGTTTTTACTTAGCCAATTCAGTGTACATTTACACTGAAAAACAGCAAACTCGTATAAGACCGGTTTACCGAACCGAACCGAACGCCAGCAAAAAGGGAGGAATGTGAACAAATCTGCTGATGGCAAATTGGCTTAAATGCTCGGTATCCTTAAAGCTAAAGCTTTACAACTCACTTAAGCATGATTTTAACTGCTCTGCACCGTCTTCTTCTTCCTTTTTCGGTGAGGTTATGTTCCGAAAACAAGGGATCATTCTTATGACCACCCCACGTCACCGCATTTCTACTGATCCGTGGATTTTGCCTATTTGACTTCAAAAAATATCGGCAGGCCTCCCGACTTTTGATCACTCGATTACTGAGGCCAATGAAATGCCGATGCCGTCGCATTTGTGTGATCTAGGCGTTTATAGGCCTGCCTCTCCTGGCTCGCGATGTATTTGGAACGTTCATTTATATTGCCCTTTTAATAGGGTTCAAATGATCTCTTCTTCAACGTGGCAATACCAGCTGCGCCGGTCGCGCTCTATTTTTCGTATGACTGTATACTTAACAAAAAGCATTATTGCCCTTCCAAAAGAAAGGAGGGCCCCTCAACTGCGCCAATTATGGAGTCATCAGTCTCCTCAACATCGCATACAAGATCTTTTTTCAACAGCCTGATTGGTCCCTATCAGTGCAGTTTCAGGCCTGGAAAGTCCACCATCGATCAAATCTTCACACTTCGACAGTTCCTGGAGAAAATCCAAGAAGTCCAAATCGACACTCATCATCTCTTTATCAATTTCAAGGCCGTCTACAACAGCATCTATAGGGAAGAGCTATATAGAACCATGTCTAGTTTTGACATCACTGCAAAACTTGTCCGTCTTTGCAGGATGACGATGGAGAACGCTCGCTGTTCCATCAAGATCGATAATGACCTCACCGAGACCTTGATGTCAGGAAAGGTTTTAGACAAGGTAGCGACCTGTCAAGTGACTTCTTTAATATTGTACTTGAACGAATGTGCGGAACGCTAGAGGCAGCATCTATCAAAAGTCCGTACAACTGCTTGTATACGCCGACAATATTGACATAATTGGAAGAACTCAGCGGGTCAAGCAAGCATTGAAGAAGAAGCAGTCAAAATTGGCTTAGCGGTAGGTAGATAGGTAGGTAGAAGTGGTTGTAACAGCAAAATCATACAAAAAGAAAATTTGCGCAGAAGCGCCGTTTTAATACCACAACTCAAGTGACCTATCGGATATAAAAAGGACGTTAACTGCTAGGGAAAAAGGAAGAGTAAAAGGAGTGAGGATTATTCAAATCCACCCCGTTACATTGAGGAAACTAATAATACCCCCAATGCTAATCTCCGCGAGCTCTATTAGGTTGTCGAAAAGGGGTTTACTTAAGGTCTGGCCTTGCCTAAAGCCGGACACTTGCAGAGGAAGTGTAAGATTATTTCTATATCGTCAGCAGAATTGCAGCTGCGACAGTGTGCATTAAATGTAATGCATATTCTGGCCGCATGAATCCCGATGGGACTGTAGCCAGTACTAACTGCCAGAATTCTTGCGAAATCTGCACGGTTTCTGTTTAGTATTGTAGATCTTGCGTTCTTTTCTGGGAGTATTTGGGCCACATCTGCCTGGAGATGACATAGTTCCGCACCCCCTGCCATCTGCTATTAGCCTTTAGCAGATAGTGCGCGAAGATGCCTCCCTTAAGGACCCCCAACGGGACGTTCACCTCCTTTGCTAGGGAAGCATAATGGGCAGATCCCTGCCTCGCGAGTTCATCAGCCCCCTCATTCCCCTCAATGTTGCTGTGACCCGGAACCCAAAGGAGACAGATCCTTAGCCGGTGGCCAAGCGAGGCGAGTTCTTTTTTGCACTGTTCTACTAGCCTTGAGGATGTAATGGCAGATACTATAGCCTTGATAGCCGCCCGGCTGTCAATGAGGATGGCAATGGTATTTAGGGGTGTAGAGGTTTGCTTAAGTATGCTGCAGGCCTCACGTACAGCAAAACCTTCCGCCTGGGAGACACTGCACGAATCAGGAAGCCGGTACGACCTGGAAATATTGAGGAAATCAGAGAATATCCCCGCCCCTACCCCACAGTCCATTTTTGAACCGTAGGTGCAAATTGTTGATTCGAACTCATTTATCAGTACGCCAGTTTCCCATTCCGCCCTGGTTGGGAATCTGACCGTGACGTCATTTCTAAAGTTCACTGTGGGAGTTATATAGTCGGTCAGATTAGCTACCAAATCCTGTGGTTGCAAATTCAGGATACTACTGTGACCATACGGATTGGTGCACCAGCATCCCGTTTTCCTTAGCCTGACCGCACTACATGATGATAACTGCATAATGTGAAGATCGAAGAGTAAAAGGTGCAGAATAACGTTCAAGGCATTGGTTGGACATGTCCTCATGACACCCGTTGCGCCTATAGCCGTAGTTCTTTGTACCCTGTTGATAAGTTTAATGTTATAAGCTTTCCCTAGCGCAGGCCACCAGACTATCGATCCATAGGAAAGAATAGAACACACCACGGCAGTGTACATCCATAAGACCATCTTCGGGCGAAGTCTACACTTCTTGCCAAAGGTCTTGCTGCAGGCATAGAAAGCCACACAGGCCTTCTTTACCCGTTGCTCAATATTAAGCTTCCAGCTTAATTTTGGATCAAGTACCACACCTAGGTACTTGGCACTGGAGGATAGGGAGAGTAGATGATTTTTTAGCCGTGGAAGCGTAAACGGTGGTATTTTGGTTTTAGTGGTAAAGAGCATCAGTCCAGTTTTGCTTGAGTTGACGCTGAGTCCACATCCAGTGGCCCATAAGCTAATCTTGCCCAAGGCACCTTCCATAATCTCACTGATTACGCCGATAACAGTATTACCACGTCGTCCGCATACGCGACAACCTTAACTCCATCCCTATCACGTCTATACAAAATTTTGTTGATGACCATAAGCCATAGAAGAGTTGAGGAGTTCCTCTAACAACAGATATCGATTCCGTACGAACGTTATTGAAGGCGCCTTCAACGTCTAAGAAGGTAGCTAGGGTATATTGTTTGAAGTGGATTGTCTTTTCTATCGTTCGCACAACTTCGTATAACGCTGTCTCTGTTGATCGCCCCTTAGTGTACGCATGTTGAGAGTTGGATAGACGGGATTTGTCTAGGGTATTTGGAATATTTATATCTAAGATGTGTTCCAACGTCTTTAAACGAAAAGAGGATAAGCTGATGGGTCTGAAATCCTTTGCGGATCCATGACCCTGCTTCCCAGCTTTCGGTATAAACACAACACGAACACGTCTCCAGCTCAGGGGAACGTGGTTTAGGAGAATACAGCTTCTGTAGATCGGTACTTAAGCTTAGGAAGATGACCAGAGCGATCTTCAATATCTGCTACAATCACAACTTCTGGCAGCCCTATAAGGAGTCCATCAGAATGGCCAAAAAACAGGGCTGCCAGTCTATCGAGTCCCTCAAAGAATCCGTAAGGCTCAGCAAAATTTTGTCCAAAGGCCATAGCAACCCGTCTTTTCTTGAAAAGACGGATGGAAGCTGGACGGTTTCTTCTGCGGCATCTCTGGAACTCCTGATGAGTACTCACTTCCCAGGCTGCAGTGAGATTTGAGTAGAACAAGCTTGTTCCACCTGTATGCCACTGGCAGCTTGGGATAACATAACAAACATTATTACGGAGGATAAAGTCTCTCTCGCTTCTCTCCCTATAAATCACCTGGCCCTGACAGCATCATACCTATTATGATGCAGAAATTGCGAGACATAGCAATTCCCTGGCTATTACCGATTTATAGGAGTTGCTTAAACCTAAACCATGTTCCCCAAACCTGGAGACGTGTCAAAGTGGTTTTCATCCCCAAGGCGGGCCGGCGAGGACATGAATCCGCGAAAGATTTTAGACCCATAATCCTGTCCTCCTTTGTTTTGAAAAGTTTAGAACGTATCCTAGACTTCCATATCCGCGATAACCTGAGTTCTCCACTGTCGAAATCCCAGCATGCGTATCTCAAAGGGCGGTCCACAGAAACTGCTCTTCATGAGGTCGTGCGTACAGTGGAAAAAACTCTTCACTACAAAGAATATACTCTCGCCACATTTCTTGATATAGAAGGAGCCTTCAACAACATTTTCACTGAATCTATTCAGGAATCTCTCACCGAGTTAGGTGTAGAAGGCTTTATTAGCCAATGATGCGACTTGATAGGGAGGGTTTTAAGGTGGTTGCGTATGCGGATGATATGGTTATACTAGTATCAGGAAAGTTCCTGTTTAAACTTAACATCCCTTTTTTAACTAACCACTACAATAGGTATACACGAGTCCGTGGTAACAAAACGGCGCACCTTAAGCGCTAGTTGGGTTCTTTTTGCACCGCCACTTTACCTACCTACCTAGATCGGTACTAGCCATCTGGTCCAATGTTTTTTGCAGCATAATAGGGAGAATGCCGTCAAGGCCGGCCGATTTATAGGGAGAGTAACTGTTAATAGCCCAGGCGGTATTAACTGCTGTAATTGTTGTCTTAATGTCATTCCAGGAAGAAGATTGCGTGACCTGAGAGACTGGTGGGAGGGTAATCTCATTATTACATCCTGGAAAGTATGCTACCTGGTTTAGCGATAAGCGGAGGCGAATCTAAGAATATGCTGTCAACAAGAAGGGACAGGGTGGACAGAACGTCACAGTGGCCAATCGCTGTTTTTTGGGCTAATAACAGAATTCAACAGTAAAGACCTATCTCGAACAACTAAGGAGACTCCATATAAGACCATGGCGCACAATTTATTTTTCGTCTTGAAAAACATGGCAGACGTTAGGTTAGGTTAGGTTAGGTTAGGTTAGGTAGGGTTATGAGGTTATCATAAAACACTAGGCACCAAAGTGGGCCCATCGCGATCCCTAGGGAACCTTCACGGCAGAAGACCTAAACCCATTCTCCCAAGCAATTAATCTCCCTACAGAATCTGAAAAGATCCTTGTTATGGTTTAGGGACCTCACCTCTTCAAGGTTATCGAAGAAGTATCTTCCAAGATACTTTAGCCTTGTCCTGGCAATTCCTTGACATTCACAGAGTATATGAGTTATATCCTCTGAGACATGTAGGTCGTCGCAGTACCTACAAACATCCGTATCGGATAACCCTAGTCTCATGGCATGCCTCCTTAGGAGACAGTGGCCAGAGAGTATTCCTATCACTGTTCTCAACCGCAATCTATCTAACTTGATTATCTCCCCAGATTTTCTGCGATCTAGCACAGGCCACAAGGTCTTAGACACCCTGTGATCATCTATGTTTGACCATCTTAGATTAGCCGTGTCAATGATTTTATCCCAAATAATTCCCTTGGCCACGCACCCTGGTGGCTTAATGCTACCAATTATATCGCTACGTGGGAGCCCCGCTCTTCTTTTAGCCAGCGCGTCGGCCTGCTCGTTGCCTTCAATATCGCAGTGTCCAGGTACCCAACATAATCTGACTCGGTTCTGCGTACATAATGCCCGCCCTAAGCATTGTGCGGCAATTCCTGATTATATCAGATTTGGTGACGTAAGACTCTAGCGCCTTTAGCGCAGCCTGACTGTCAATGTAGATGGCGATATTCTTATCGGATATTGATCCCATCTCAAGTAATTCCGCAGCTTTAAGTACAGCTAGAACCTCTGCTTGGAACACACTGCATGTGTACGGAAGTCTCAGGGCCACCTGTAGGTTCGTATCTCTCGAGTAAATACCTGACCCCGTGCCCTCGTTGGTCTTAGAACCATCTGTGTATATTGCAATCTCGTTATGGACAGAGACTGTCTTCCTTCGCTAGTCCTCTCTAACTGGATACAGTACTTCGTATGGTGTGTCGAAGTCTAAGGTGCCAAGTATATCGTCCGATTCGTCAGGGATACCGGGAAAAGATTCCTTGAGAATGGAGCTGTGTCCTATGTTATTAGTCCTGAAGAGACCAACGTTAGTGAGCCGAAGCGCACTATTGCCCGCTTGAAATTTAATTTGTAGGTCTAATGGTAAAAGATACAGAAAGATCTCGAGTGCAGCCGTAGGTGTTGTGCGTAGAGCACCCGTGATGGCAATGCAAGCTGTTCTTTGTACCATGGCCAACATATCCCGTGTGTTTTTCGTATTCGTTGCCTTCCACCACACAAGAGCCCCATACGTGAGTATGGGTCTGACTACCATGATGTATAGCCAGTGCATCATTGCGGGCTTCAGGCCCCATTTTTTCCCCGCGGTCCGCTTACAGATGAAAAGAGCATTGCGGACCCTTTCCTGTATGTTAAGTTTCCAATTTAGTTTCCTATCTAGCAATATCCCAAGATATCTAGCGCGATCCGAAAGGGAAAGCTCCACCCCTGCTAGCTTAGGCAGTTTGAAGGGTGGTATCTTGTATTTTTTGCTGAAGAGTACCAATTCGGTTTTATCCGGGTTGACGTGTAGTCCACACCCTCTAGCCCATTTTTCTAGACTATTAAGAGCTGATTCCATAATTTCACTTAATGTGTCAAGGAACTTGCCTTGAACTAAAATCACCACGTCGTCTGCGTAAGCAGTGACGCTTATGCCTGTGTTGCTTAGTTCTTTAAGTATCTCATCGATGACTAGAACCCAGAGGAGGGGTGAGATAACGCCTCCCTGGGGAGTCCCCCTGGTAACGGATTTTCTTATTGAACTGTTTCCGATAGTGGAGTTAATGGTTCTAGTGCCTAGCATATTGCAGAGCCAATTGGTAATGCTATGCTCGACGTTCATTGTTTCCAGGGCCTGTTTGATGGCCCTTCCTTCTACGTTATTGAACGTTATTGGCAGACGTTAAAATTAGTTAGTTCTTAATTACGCCTCCTCTGCCACTTGGTTTCGCAACAAAATCAAAGCAAATACATTCCTCAATCGAATGCTCAAATTCATTAAAAGCCAGCAGCGCCAACATTCTTTCCTTAACCTTGATCCATTACTGTCGCTTCAGTAGAAAACCCCCCTTTCTTACTCGTAAATACTCAAATTTCATAGAAATTAGTTTGAAATACAAATTATCGACAAGAGTTCAACGAATTACTTCCAATTCCAGTTCAAGCAACTGATTAAAAACTAGTCAGCATTCGGATGCGACGTGTTAATAATTCATGCCGCCAATCTCTCAATCACTTCTCGGTTCCGATGAAATTTCCCAACAAATTTCATTGACAGATTCCAACAAATTTAGCTTCTCCTTCTCAGTTCACGCGATCGCCAGAAGGTCATTTGCCAATTCAAATGCTCTTCGGTTATTCCGACTACCAAACTGGCATTGGGGGTAATACAACACGATGACGACACGCACAAACACAATAAAGTGCTTTCACAGAATCCGGTATCTTGCAATACCATGTGACGTCAGTTGTGACATGATTGCAGGCCAGCTAGCATGAGTAACTCCAACGCAACGTAACATGGGCTTGGACTAAGGCTTGAGACGGAAACAACTCCAAAGCAAATTACATAAAACCATTTCATCTTAGCGGTTAGGAAAACTTCAAAACAAGACATTTCCATCTTCTCCTTTTTTTGTTTGTATATGTGCGGTGAACTAGAGAAATTTTCAAGTCACTTCCAATTATCCATAAAGTAGCTCCAAGATTGGAAAAAGCCGAGAAAGAAAGAAAAAAAACTGTCTCATGGATTAAGTAATGCCTCGACGGCAGCAGCACTCTCGTAATGAAAGTGTTAATGCCCATAGAGTACGCCAACGCTGTGAGCTATTTCCCAACGCAGATTATCTCCGGTCTGGTCTGCTCAACTAGGCTCTTATGCGACAGAATCAAAATAATACCAAAGTCGTGCACTTAAGTGCCAGCTTAAGTTTACGATTCGAGTAAGATAACGGTGTGCGATAATTATGAAATGATTTTCGCGCGAATTAAAGTATACACACGCACTACTTGTACCGTGGGTTCAAATGACCAGTTTTTAGCGTAACAAGTGTTGGGATAAGATCGTGCGTAATCGGGGTCACTTTGCTATTTCTAGTGCAGTAGATTGTGAATAGTAGATTGAGGAGATCCAAACTGGTCCGAAGACAGCTAGAAAGCTAAAGTTTGTTTTGCAGTGAGTCTATATCTATAGGCGCCAATGAGGAGTGAGTCCAATGACTCGACGACATCGGAACCTGTTGTGAAGTTTCATTACGTATCGTATGTTATATTGTTCAACTACTCCATGTGAAAATTTTGCAAAGACTCCAGAAAACATAAGCCATGTGAGGATTTTAGTAATGTAAAGAAAACCAGCTAATCTAGGCAGTAAAACAGTGGAACACAAAAGTTAACACTAGGTTAGGTTAGGTTAAAGGGGTTAGCTGCATCGAATGGGTGCAGCCTGCACGCGGATTTAAAAAAAAATCCATTGTGCTCCCTTAACGTGGAATTTCCTGGCTGAAACACTTAAAAGATAGAAAAAGAAACAAGTAGCTAGAGTTCTGTGGTAGTGGAGCGGCCTCCAATCAATCCATCCTGAAGATGGTGGTTGGTGGCTTTTCAGACAGGTAGCCCAGATGATTGAAGAAATACTCTCCGAGAGCCGTCTTCCTGGTATTACAGAGACTAGGGCATTTGCATAGGAAGTGGTCCGTATCCTCTTTTGCGTCTGAGTTGCCGCAGCCTCGGCAAAGTTCATCTGTACTTAGCCGCATTCTTTTTCGGTGGGCTACCAATAGGTTGTGGCCGGTAATGGTTCCTATGAAAAACACCAAGTTTTGTCTGCTTTGAGTGAGGATGAGCTTGATTTTTTACCTTGTCGTGTTTTGTCCATATGTTTCTGAAGACGCCGCACGATGGAGCTTACTTACCTACTTACTTAGGTCGCGCTACAGTTCGGGGTGAACCTGGGCCTCAACCAACTAGCCTCTCCATTTAGCTCGGTCTTTAGCTAATTACCTCCAGTTGCGCACTCCAAGTTGATCGAGGTCCCATCTACTGCGTCCCTCGGGGTTAGATTCGAAGACTCAGCGGGCCGGAGCGTTGGTGTCCATTCGCTCTACATGTCCTAGCCATCTCAGACGTCCAATACGCAGTTTTTTTTGACTAGGTCGATGTCGCTGTACAGCTCGTATAGTTCGTGATTGAATCTTCTCCTCCAAAACCCGTTAGCGCAAACGGGATCGAAAATCTTACGAAGAATTTTTCTCTCGAAGCGACCAAGGATATCTTCATCCTCTTTTAATAAAGTCCATGTTTCAGCGCCGTAAAGCAGGACTGGGATGATCATGGTCTTATATAGAGTCTCCTTAGTTGATCGAGATAGGGCTTTACTGTTGAATTGCCTTATAAGCCCAAAAAAACACCGATTGAGTTATTCTTCGATTGATTCCTGCACTGATTTTGTTTGTAGAATTTATAGCAGAGCCAAGGTAGACAAAGTCCCTTACTACCTGGAAGTTATAGCTGCCCACTGTGACGTTTTGTCCAATTCGTCGGTGTTGGCTTTCCCTTCTTGTTGACAGCATATACTTGGTTTTGCTCTCATTTATCGCTAAACCCATTTTGGCCGCTTCCGCCTCAATGCTTGCAAACGCACCGGTGACAGCCCGCTGAGTTCTTCCGATAATGTCTATATCGTCGGCGTATGCAAGCAGTTGTACAGACTTGTAATAGATTGTGCCTTCGGTGTTGGCTTGTGAGTTCCGCACAATCCGTTCAAGTACAATATTGAAGAAGTCACATGACAGCGCGTCACCTTGTCTAAAGCCTTTTTTGACATCAAAGGTCTCGGTGAGGTCATTACCGACCTTGATAGAGCAGCGAGCGTTCTCCATCGTCAGCCTGCACAGACGGACAAGTTTGGCAGGGATGTCAAATCTAGACATGGCTCTATAAAGCTCTTCTCTATGAATGCTGTCATAGGCGGCCTTGAAATCGATAAAGAGGTGGTGAGTATCGATTTGGAATTCTTGGGTTTTCTCCAGGATCTACCGAAGTGTGAAGATTTGATCGATGGTGGACTTTCCTGGCCTGAAACCGCACTGATAGGGTCCAATCAGGCTGTTGATAAAGGTTTCAGGCATTCACACAGTATCGGAGAAAAGATCTTGTATGCGATGTTGAGAAGACTGATGCCTCTATAATTGGCGCAGTTGAGGGGGTCTCCTTTTTTGTGGATCGGGCAAATGATGCTCCGATTCCATTCATCAGGCATACACTCGTCTGACCAAATCTTAGAAATGAGTTTGTGTATGCACTATACCAATTCATCCCCAGCTGCCTTGAAAAGTTCGGCCGGTAAGCCGTCAGGTCCAGCAGCCTTGTTGGATTTTAGCTTGGATATTGCTATCCTCACTTCATTTTGGTCAGGTGGACGGAAATTTTGACTATCATCGTCTATGTTGAATGGTTCATTCTGCCTGACAGCGGGATGTTGGTCTTCGTCGCCGTTATACAGTCTGCAGAAGTAGTTTTTCCATATTCTCAGCACCGACTGTGATTCTACTACGAGGTTTCCATTTTCATCTCTACAGGTTTTCGTACGGGCATTGCTCCTCTGACACGTTCGTTTTACCTTTTGGTAAAACTTCCGTATATTGTTCCTGGAGTATAAACTCTCGATATTCTCAAACGCGCGCTTCTCATGCTCTTTCTTCTTCTTTTGGAGAAGCCGATGTTCTTCCCGTCTCTTTCGCTCGTAGAGCTCACGAGCAGCTCTCGTCTTCCTTTGCAGCGCCGCTTTGTATGCCTCTTGTTTTACTGCATGCACTCGCCGGCATTCTTCGTCAAACCAGGGGTTTCGCGGTGGTGGGCGAGCCAGACCCAGCACATCAGTCGTGGCATTTCTGATGGTATGTTGGCAGCGTTGCAACTGGTTTTCGGCACTTGATGCTGGCGGCATAGGGGTGATTGAGAGATTTTGGGATACGCGTTCAGCAAAGAGTCTGGCGGTCTCTTGCGATTGTAGCTTTTCGACGTTAAATTTTCTCACAGTGATTCCTCTTTGTTGCTCAGATCGGGATATCCGCATTCGTACCTTGGCTACAACAAGGTAATGATTCGAGTCTATGTTGGCCGCTCGGAAGGTCCGGACATCCAGAATACTGGAGGCATGCCTTGCGTCGATCGCAATATGATCAATTTGGTTGATCGTTACATGATCATTGGACCGCCATGTCTGCTTATGAATATCGAGATGAGGAAACCATGTGCTTGCTATGGTGACATTTCGCTCCACAGCGAAATCAATTAGCATTAGTTCGTTATCAGACGTGGTGTCGTGTAGGCTATGCTTACCGACTGCCCTACCAAAGACGTCCTCCTTTGCTATTTTGGCGTTAAAATCGCCCAATACGATTTTAACGTCGTATTTAGGACATTGCTCGTATGTTTTGTCGGGGAGCTCGTAGAAACACTCTTTGGTGGCAGGGTCCTTTTCGTCCGTGGGGGCATGAACACATATTAGGCTTATGTTATCGAATTTAGCCTTGATCCGGATATTCATAATATGCTCGCTCACGTGTCGGAAGCTTAAGACTTCTTGCCTAAGTCTGCCGCGTATGACAAATCCGCATCCGAATAAGCGTTGCCTGTTGGCTCTGTAGCAATCACCGTAGTAGATGTCACAGTTTTTCATCCTCTTTTTGCCCGGCCCATCCCATCGCACTTCCTGGATGGCGGTAATATCTGCTTTATAGCAGTCTAGGGCCTCTGCTTGTTGTTCGGCGGCACGTTGTCTGTAAAGGGACAGAGCATTCCATGTACAGATCCGAAGGTCGTTGTCCTTATTTCGTTTACTGAGGTCATCATCAGTTGAGTCATCCTTATCTGAGGCTTTTGGTTGTTTCGGAACCATTCATTTATTTACGTGGTAGGGAAGTTACCACGACGGCACAACCCCCAACCTGGAGGGCCAGTTCCTTAATTATTCCCCTAGGACGAGGGGCTGGGTACACCGGTGGCAGTAGTCCACTACGGGAGTATGAGCGCTGCCGTTGGCCCATTAAGGGCTCCTCCGCCACCATCTCTATTCCAATGTCCTGACCAACATTGGAAATTCCTTACCGACCTGTGATCCTAAGTTCAACCTAACTGGAACTATAGACGCCACCGTTGACTCCGTCTAGGGAATTCGTCCGCTGCCGCCCGGAACAGGAAGAAGTGCTCTAGTGAGAGAACACTCTTCCCCCCCTCTCTCATCTGCTGCCGCCAAGAATCCTCCAAACGGGGTTGGTTACCCATTTCTTGGATTAAGGTACTAGGCACCCGGCTGTCACCGCGTGGAGGTTGAGAGTAGGAGTTGGTAGGCCTCAGCTGAGTGAAAACGCTTATGTTTTCATATGATCGCATGCACTACCGTTTGACCAGCCAACTGATTACGCCGATACCAGTATTACCACGTCATCCGCATACGTGACAACCTTAACTCCATCCCTATCAAGTCTACACAAAATTTTGTTGATTACCATAAGCCATAGAAGAGGAGACAAGACCCCACCTTGAGAAGTTCCTCTAACAACAGATATGGTGGAGCTGCTGTTGCCGAGATTCGATTGAATGATTCTAGTTTTTAGCATTGTCAATATCCATTTGCTAATAAACTCTTCCACACCCAGTTGGATCAGAGCTTCCTGAATCGATTCCGTACTGACGTTATTGAAGGCACCTTCAATGTCTAAGAAGGTAGCAAGGGTATATTGTTTGAAGTGAATTGTCTTTTCTATCATTCGCACAACTTCGTGGAGCGCCGCCTCTGTCGATCGCCCCTTAGTGTACGCATGTTGAAATTTGGATAGAAGGGATTTATCTATGGTATTTCGGATATGTATATCTAAGATGCGTTCCAACGTCTTTAAACGAAAAGAGGTTAAGCTAATGGGTCTGAAATCCTTTGCGGATCCATGACCTCGCTTCCCAGCTTTCGGGATAAACACAACACTAACACGTCTCCAGCTCAGGGGAACGTGGTTTAGGAGAATACAGCTTCTGTAGATCAGAACTAGCCACGGGACCATCTGGTCCAATGTTTTTGGCAGCATAATAGGAAGAATGCCGTCAATGCCGGCCGATTTATAGGGAGAGAAACTGTTAATAGCCCAGGAGGTATTAACTGCTGTAATTGTTGTCTTAATGTCATTCCAGGAAGAAGATTGCGCGACCTGAGAGACTGGTGGGAGGGCAATCTCATTACTACATCCTGGAAAGTGTGTTTGCATTAAAAGTTCCAGTGACTCGCTAGAGGAGTCCGACCAAGTCCCGTCCGGCCGTTTAATAAAGGACGGGCTAGAATGCTCCTTGGACAGAATTTTACTCAGCCTGGCAGAGTCTTTTACGGTCTCAATGGACTGACAGTAGTCTTTCCAAGCAAGAGACTTGGCATACCTTCAGACAATCCTTATATGCCATAAAATACAAAAAATCTCTTCCTTTATGGAAAAACTCCCTGGAATTGTCTGACGTTCTTCACCGCACTCATGTGAACTAGGTTGAACCACGTTTGCCAAAAGTGAAGGCACAATGGGAGTACAGGCTTGGACAAAAGTACAATATGGCCTCTTACAGAACTAATATGTCTAGTAGCACATTAGAAAATATGGGAGTGGCGTTCACCACTTATTCCGAATAAATAAACACTTTGATGCAACAAGTCTGTGGGGCGGGAATCTGACAATCAACATGCCACAACTTGTGTTTAAAGCAGACATTGAAGATCTCTCTAGGACTCATAAATACTCAGACTACCTATATGATTGCAGTCTGATTACAGCTCCATATTTACCAATTTGTTCACGAAAGAAGATGTGGCTCTATTGATTCTCTTTAACCTCAGTAAAACTTCCCGGTACAAACCCATCCCCAATACGTACGAGTAAGTCTCAAATGATTTACCGCAAAAGTCCATCGCCATCTTCCACAAATTGACCAAAACCAACAAAGCTCATTATGTTTGTAATACAAAATGCAAACTTTGTATAATTTGATACCAACAGCACCGTATAAGCTAAAAATTATAAAAAAAAAAAAAAAACTCTCAACGTATCTCTTACTGCTTTTATTTTGCAAATGAGATCCCCCCAAACCTCCCTCTGCATCCAGACGTAAACGGATCGGAACCAATCCGACGAAGGAGAAAGTGCAAGTTTTTTTTTTTTTTTGTCTTTATTGTATCTCTCATATAGTTCTTCAGATACTCCCTTTCCTTTACACCACATTTCCTTCCCTTTCTTCAAGCTTGTGTATATGTTTACTGCACGCCGGCTTTTAGTTTCGTTCCATCCCAACTGAGACCCCAAAAAAGTACGAAAAAACCCGAAGGTAGACCGACAAAAAAAAAATAACATTACTCACATCGTACACTACTACCTCCACCACCACTTCCATAAGCGTCTCTCAATGCTCAAGCTAGACTTTGTAACACACATGTGACGTAGTATCTCTAGCCTCTGCATGGTTCAAGCAATAATTTTTGGACTTGGGGTGGGATCCTATATAATCTGGGGTTCAACCAAATCTCAAGCCAGTTCAACAGCTTCATTCGAATCGCAACTTAAGCACCAGCATAACAGCTGTCCATTCGAACTTTTTTTTTTTCATTTGGATTACATAAGGATTGCAGTAACGGATTATCGGAGTTATTTGGTACTACAGTGCTAAAACGAATATCTTGTGGATACAAAATATATTTACTGAAAAGGTAAGTGTGACGAGGAGAGTGTGGAGCATAGTTGTTGTGCAAAATGAAAATGCAAGTGAAAACGAAAGTGAACGTTGAATCTTTACTAAGACAAAAAAAAAGCCAGAAAAACATACTCACCTGAGACAAAAGTGTTTAAAGAAATAATAGTGTACTTAAGGAAAATAATGATTTTTTTCATGTGGTTAAGATGGTGCGCGGTGAATTTAAATTTTATGCTATATGATTTATTCAACCCAATGGGTTTCATTTCCATGTTTGTGCTGGATAAGTGCATTTCAAGTATTCAAGTGAAATTTGAGAGAATACCACTTTCGTCGTTCTTGGCAATTAAGCAAATATTTTTGATTAGCTATGCTTAAACCGTTTGCCAAATTGCGATTAGTTATGAAAATAACGGTCGAATAGATTAGGTAATGATTAGTGGTCAGTCCTGGATAATCTACTACAGTAAAATGTAGATTTTGATTGACAAAAATGTCAGTTGAAATCTCAAATCTAGTTTTCTACCTATACAAATTCGCAATCCGAAATGAGTGCAAAATTTTGATAAACTGAACAGAAATCGAAGCCAGTGAAAACTGTTTTGGAAGATTTTTAGATAACTTATTTGTAAGATACGCACACTTTTCTTTAAAAGAAAAAAACTGTTTGCTTACTGCTTTAAAGCTAGTTAAGGATATGATTAAGCTTTTTTCAAGATCTTGCCACCATTTTTGTCCATTTAGAAGATTCATTCTCGCGAGAAATTTAAGACTATCAACACTAATGACTGTAAGATTTCGCATCTGGGCCCCACACAGACCTGTTGCATCAAAGTGTTTATTTATTCTTAATAAGTGGTGAACACTACTCCCGTTTGGGTGGGGCGCCGTGGCGTAAGTGGTTAGTGTGTCGGATTACTACGCATGAGGTTCCAAGTTCGAATCCCGGAAAACACCAGAAAGTTTTTTCACGGTCCCACCTCTCGCGAGCGTCTGACAAATATCCGAGAGTATTGTTGTCTCGAAAAAGCTTCTCAAATCGCCGTTCGGAGTCGGCATTAAACTGTAGGTCCCTTCCATTCGTGTGAAAAATATAACGCATACAACATGAGTGGTTGCGAAAAGCTAGGCCCTGGCACTTAAAAAGCTGTTGCGCCAAATATTTATTTTTTTTTTACTACTCCCGTTTTTTCTAATGTGCCTGTGTAGACTGTTGACTTCATTTTAGTTCCATAAAAGCCACGCTTCTTACTTACTTAGGTGGCGATACAGTTCGGGGTGAACCTGGGCCTCAACCAACAAGCCTCTCCATTTAGCTCGGTCTTTAGCTAATTGCCTCCAGTTGCGCACTCCAAGTTGGTCGAGGTCCCCTTGAACTTGTGCGCACCACCTACGGCGATGATTCCCTCTGCTGCGTCGTCCCTCGGGGTTAGATTCGAAGACACTGCGGGCCGGAGCGTTGGTGTCCATTCGCTCTACATGTCCTAGCCATCTCAGACGTCCAATACGCAGTTTTTTTGACTAGGTCGATGTCGCTGTACAGCTCGTATAGTTCGTGATTGAATCTTCTCCTCCAAAACCCGTCAACGCAAACGGGACCGAAAATCTTACGAAGAATTTTTCTCTCGAAGCGACCAAGGATACCTTCATCCTCTTTTAATAAAGTCCATGTTTCAGCGCCGTAAAGCGGGACTGGGATGATCAAGGTCTTATATAGAGTCTCCTTAGTTGTTCGAGATAGGGCTTTACTGTTGAATTGCCTTATAAGCCCAAAAAAACAGCGATTGGCAAGAGTTATTCTTCGATTGATTCCTGCACTGATTTTGTTTGTAGAATTTATAGCAGAGCCAAGGTAGACAAAGTCCCTTACTACCTGGAAGTTATAGCTGCCGACTGTGACATTTTGTCCAATTCGTCGGTGTTGGCTTTCCCTTCTTGTTGACAGCATATACTTGGTTTTGCTCTCGTTTATCGCTAAACCCATTTTGGCCGCTTCCGCCTCAATGCTTGCAAACGCACCGGTGACAGCCCGCTGAGTTCTTCCGATAATGTCTATATCGTCGGTGTATGCAAGCATTTGTACAGACTTCTAATAGATTGTGCTTGTGAGTTCAATCACTCACAAACTCACAAACCAAGGCCACGCTTCACTGTACAAAAAATGGGATTTGAAGTACAAACAGACGCAACTAACACCGTGTCTCCACGAGACATAATTTGTGTCATGAAATGCGACTTGCAATAAATATTTCTAGTGGAAACAACCATTTTTCCGACATAACGTGCTTCCTGACATCTATGTCTGAATTTTTGTCTTGTCTTCTTCGTAGACATAAACCCTGAAATAATTTTGAAAATTGAGTTTTGCCGACCATTTTTTTTTCGTTTTTGTGTTTGTGAATTCGAATTTATTCAAGCAAAATGGCAGAGTGGCGAATCTCGCAAACAGAAACAATTAATTTAATAAAAGCGTACGAACGCAATGTATGTCTATAGATACTTCGATCGGTTGGTGGAATATTCGAAAACGGGCTGAAAGTCTCCCAAATGCCATTTCCACAGTCAATCTCGTACGGCTCAATCTGTAGTTAAAAACCTCTTGTGATGTTGTCAAATTAGAGTTCCTGTTGTAAGCTTTCATCAAATTCTTGTCCAGTCCAAAAATGTCATCACCAATAAGAAAATATGGAGTTAGAGCTTCTTGTCCTTTCAAAGGCTTCGAAGTGGTGATTTTTAAACTGTTGGATGCGAGTTATTCACATAAGGTGCAATTTGTATAGACGATAACATCGGAGGCCCTGCCATTACCACCAACATCTATGTAAATAAACTTGCTATGCGCATCTACAACAGCTAACAAAACTGTTAAACTGTAAAAAATCCTTTATAATTATAAAAATCAGAACCAGACTTCGGAGGAGCTTTTATGCGAATATGTTTTCCGTCTATTGCACCTAAAGTGTGCGGAAAGTCCCAGTATTTATTAAAATCATCCGCGATTTGTAACCACTGGATTTCTGTGGACGGCATCTGTAATTGAAATAATAATTCTAAATAGTTCTTGCTTGGAATTTCGCTAGATTTACCAGCATAAATTCATTCTGAAGTGCAACAAAAATTGCTACTTGTGGCACGAAAGAGCTAATCGTTTTTCTTGACACCCGAGAAAGAAATTCCAGTGATCTGTATGAATTTCTGGTTGCTATGTATCGCAAGATAATTGCAAGACGCACCCTTGATGTAATGGCATACCTAATTGCGGTGTCTTGTTTTTTTTTTATTGAAAATTCCACCTTTAAATCACACCAATAATAATTGAATAATATGTATGTTTGCATATTATATTATTTACCATTGCAAGAATGACTTCAAATTTGTCAATAGACATTCGGCAGAAGTTTTTGTAGTCAGAACCATTTTCCCATAAAACATCACGAAGTAAATGTGCTTCCAAATCATGCAGCTCTCTTTTTTATAGAAATGGATCTATCCAGAACTTGTATCTACGTTTATTTTCTTCTTTTTCTAATTCTTCTAAATTTTCCAAAGCTTTTAAAGCCAGAATGGCTCTATGTCTTTCCTTCGGCATTTCTCGTGGAGACTCGGTGTCAAGCAAGAATTGGTCGTTGCTTACTCTTACGCGATATGATTGAAAATGAAATCTCTTGACAAAATTTGGCCACCAAATAAAAAAATAAAAATTTCTGACATGAAGTCTGACATAAAGCCTGAAATAATTATGTCTCGTGGAGACACGGTGTTATGGCCATCACCTTTCGAGTGATTTTTAACCTTTTTTTTAAACGGTAACTTATGCCTAAGAGAATAACCCTTTGAAAGCAATTGAAAAAAGGAAATTAATATTCGTGGCAGACTCAACATGCGAATGAAAGTTTTTTTTTTAACTTATTCACGATTAACAGTAGCTATGTCTAATAATTCGACTGAACTAAAAATCTTTGCTTGCAACCGGAAAAGTTCCATTTTTTTCCAACCGATTCATTCCATAAATTCGATCGTGAGCAGCTTTTCGACAAATCATATAAATACATTTGCTGTCGCAGTCTTAAGTTTTCAAAACTATCAGAATGAATTAAATATGAAACATTATATCCAGCGCTTCAGATACACACGCCTCAAATAATTCAAGGGAAGTTATTGGCCACAAATGCGATAAATTTGGAAAAAAAAATCCATCTTGCCATTCTTTTAAAGAATTCCAGAAAGAATGGAAATATTTGTTATATTGACAATACAGACTCTATTTACTTACACAATAGGTCCGTTCGCGTACTTTCCGGGCCAAAAACTAATCAATTGTTAAATATGACATGAGAGTAAAAGCTCTCTGAGAGCGGAAAATCTAAGCAAAAGTATGCGAATGAAAAGCGAGCCATTTCGAGTCATATCGAACCAACTGTCATTACAAAAATATAATAAACAAATTAAACTCGTGTGAAAACCAACAGATTCGTTTTATGTTAAAAAGGAATGTTTTGGGAAAACATTCACACACCATAGCATTTTCGTCAAAATACTTTGCATCCATTTTGTCTTTTCACTATTTGTAATGGAATCAAAAACTCTTCGACTCGATTGACATACTACAAATGGACTGCTAGTAACCAACTTCGCGTTGGTTCCAACATTAGCATTAGCTAATTGGTTCGGAGCGGAAAAAAATGGAAACTCACACTTATTTGAAAATTCGTTGGATGAGTTAGGTGTACAAAGACAGTGTTTTCATTGACATGTTACATAAAAAATTGATTCGTAATAAATATACAAATATTGTGCAATTTACGGGGCAGTAAATGCATATATAACGATTTTTTTTATTAAAATTTTGTTGTTTCCATCTATCGGTAATTATTTGAGTAGCACATTTTCGAGGTGACATCTGCTGCAAACAATGCCTCAACAATTTGAATTTCAACCGTTTTACTTAGCAAATCCACACAAACCCAAGAAGTGACACTACCATTCTAGCAAGAAATTCAAGATAATTGGCATTTTGTTTCCACATTTTTGTGCTTCGAACCAAGGGGGCTAGTTATGTTAGAGTCATTTTTTGAGCAGAGATTATATGGAACTGACATTTCACTAGCAGTGCACAGCGTTGCCATTTATACTTCAATCCAAGTATTTTACTTCGTTTTCATAGACAACACTTCGACACTTCCTCTTTCGTAAAAACACTTCACTTTTTGTAGACTTGATATTTTCCCTCTTAATTGAGAAATTGCATATATTCATTAATGAGCTCTTCCATAAAGTAGCCAAAAATCGTATACGCGAACACATCCATTCGATAACTGCCATCGATAACTACTCGTACAAGTCTACAATTCTACCCAAAGAGGAAAGTCTTTAAGTCTTTTGGCATTCTGTGTTCTACCTCAAAAATACTTTGGGGTGGATTATGTACCCTCATTTAAAAGAGTTTATATGAGTTTTGTTGTGTCTTCCTCATAGTAGTGCAACTACTGATAGGGTGTTTTCCTAAACTAAATTGATTAAGAGTTTAGGCCGTGACAACTTAAGAGTTAGCACTGTTAATTCACTGATGCTTGTGAAAGGAATTGTTTCTAAGAACGGTTTCAAGAACTGGGTATCGCCAAAAGTTGTTGTATTAAGATACCACAAAGCTTAGATTAAAACTCCCTAATTTAAAAAAAAAAAAGTTTCTTTCTCATAAATAGTCGTTTAATATAAGTCGTTTCAAATAGGCGAACCCCACAGGCGGATCAGTAGAAATGCGGTGAAGTGGGAGGGTTGTGATCCCTTGTTTTCGCATCATAGCCTCGCTGATAAAAAGGAAGAAGAAGTCGTTTAATATAAGAAACTCAACTTTTATAATGACACTTCACTTTTCAGCAAAACACTTCTATTTTTTCCTCAAAACACTTCACTAAAAAATTGGCAAACGGCATCACTGCCAGTGCATACTATATATAGTATGTCAATGTTCGACTCATTGGGCAATCAGCTGATTCCACTTGGCAGTTTTTACGTTCGTGCCAGAAGAAATTCTTCGAACACATTCAAGCACAGAGCACTCGTCACTCGTTACTTATCAATTTTTCTCTTTATATGTCATGTTCGCTCAATACGCGAATACACTTCGAGCACCACAGATCGAATGGACCTATTGTGTACGTGAATGGACCAATGTACATTTTTATTGCATTTACAGGCTTAATTTCTGACAAAAAAAAATCGGATTAAATCAAAAAAAGTCGATTTATTCCATATGGATTTTTCCGAAACACATTTAAAAGAGCTGATATCCTTTTCGGAAATTGGAGATTTTTTTTAATGTAAAAAGTAAAAATATTAGTTCCTGGCTGTACGTGTCCATTATCTAGCCTAGACCAGCGGTTCTCAAACTTATTAAGCTGTGGAACCCTAAGCAAAGCCCAAATATATTTCGGAACCCCAACTCTTAACGATATAAAAAATGAAAACAACACATTTCAAAATCAATTTTTTTATTTAAGATATTTTTTTTCAAGGTTATTGTGAGGAATGAAACTGTTTCATTGTTTAATTTATATTTTTTTTTAAAATTGACTTCTATCTCCGAAAGCTGTCTTCACATATGTGGGGCAGCGTCCAATCTCGATCTGTATTTAGCCTTTGCATAAGTATACGCTGAAAAGCCTGCTTCACAGCGATACGTTGTGACAAAAGGGAGCAAATTTAATATAGCCTGTTTGGCGAGTTCAGGGTATGTGGGCGCCGTGGCGTAAGTGGTTAGTGTGTCGGATCACTACGCATGAGGTTCCAAGTTCGAATCCCAGAAAATACCAAAAAGTTTTTTCACGGTCCCACCTCTCGCGAGCGTCTGACAAACATCCGAGAGTATTGTTGTCTAAAAAAAAAAAGCTTCTCAAATCGCCGTTCGGATTCGGCAGTAAACTGTAGGTCCCTTCCATTCGTGTGGAAAATATAACGCACACAACATGAGTGGTTGCGAGAAGCTAGGCCCTGGCACTTTAAAGAGCTGTTGCGCCAAATATTTTATTTTGAGTTCAGGGTATTCACTCCTAATAGCCACCCAAAATTCGTTCAATGATACAGAATCAAATACATGTTTTGATAAAGAAGAACTCTGCAGATCTATAAGAGACTCGTTTTCCGGAATGCTTAGTGTCGTAGGCTGGGTTTTCATTAGAAATGGATTTTGTACCCACTCGATGTCAGTTTTCGTATCTGGAAAGTAATCTAATAAAGATCTTTCTAGACTTACCAAGTGTCCAGCGATCATATTGCCAATATCTGCCCTGAGCTCTAGCAAGTAGTATTCAAAGGACGGCAACATCCGTGCTTTCATCGAGTTGCATTGCAAACATATCACAATCAGCGAACGAGTTCATCTTCAATGTGGTAGATATTTTGTAAATCCAATCAGACACAGTGCTGTTTGAACATTGAACTGCTGCAAATTTTTTTGCCGCGGCTTTTCCAAGTACGCAACGGATTGTTTCTAACATACAAGGTTTAATTAAAGACTTTGTAATGGTGTGTGGCTTTCCAGATCGAGCTATCCTGTAGCTTAGGATGAAAGATGCTTCAAGTGCATTTTCGTTGTCGGTTTTTGCAAATGTAGTCAAACTGGACACTGTGGATTCATGCATGTCTTTTTGTTTTTGAAAAAAGCTGATGTTTTTCTCCTTTAAATTTTCGTGAACTGTATCGAAATGTCGTTTTAGTTTTGCGTTTTTTGTGTCAAGTTCATTCTTTGTAAGATAGTGTGCAGTACCTCATAAAAGCTATGCGCGAACTATACTCACACGCATGCATACTTCATGAATTGTTGCTCGTAATTTTCTTCGGAAAGTGGATGTTGCTGTACCATTTTTGTTTGCTTTTTTTTTTTTATTATGGGTAGCTCACACTTCAATAAAAACAAAATATAAACGTCAAACATTTTTTTGCGAAAAATGTAATTGCATACTTACAAAAATTATTTTTGTGTTTTACTACTCTTAATTCAAGAAAGTCGCGGAACCCTGAAAACTCTTCACTCCTGAAAACGGAACACAGTTTAAGAACCAAGGGCCTAGACTACTCTATGGCATGATCGTATCGTGGCCTGCTCTTCATAGAGCTGTTTACCCCACTCAACTAGCTAAGGTGCAAAGATCTACATGAATAAGCATCAGTGGTGCACTGAGAACCATACTCCTCCTACGGCACTGGACATTTTGTTCCATCTGCTGTCCTTATACTCGTATACTTTTGGCAAACAGATTGCTTCCAGTGCGGCCATCTGTATAACCATCCTTGCAGTGGTCCAGTTATCATATTGGCCACTCCTAGATCCTTATCCTCTCAACTTCACCCATGAAAATACGGACTACCTCCCGCCGAAACTGAGATTTGACCGATACTTCCGTACAAGTACCCCTAAACGAGATGAATGGGACAACTCTCCCCCTGTTAATAGTAGTTCGGTTCAATTCTTTAGCGATGGCTCTAAGATAGAAGATGGGGTGGGTTGTGGTGTTTTCTCCGAAAAGCCCAACCTGAGTATCTATTACCGCCTCCCGAATCACTGTAGCATTTTTCAGGCGAAAATCATGGCGATTAAGGAAGCCCTGTCCTGGCTAAAATTTAATGTATTATCTGTCAGGGATATTAACATTTTCACTGCCAGTCAAGCGGCAATTATTTTCCTGGAATCGTCCTCTGTGGGCGCCGTGGCGTAAGTGGTTAGTGTGTCGAATCACTACGCATGAGGTTCCAAGTTCGAATCCCAGAAAATACCAAAAAGTTTTTTCACGGTCCCACATCTCGCGAGCGTCTGACAAACATCCGAGAGTATTGTTGTCACGAAAAAGCTTCTCAAATCGCCGTTCGGACTCGGCATTAAACTGTAGGTCCCTTCCATTCGTGAGAAAAATATAACGCACACAACATGAGTGGTTGCGAGAAGCTAGGCCCTTGCACTTTAAAGAGCTGTTTGTTGTGCCAAATATTTGTTTTTTTTTTTTTTGTCCTCCTTCACTTCAAAGGAAGCCTTTAATCGCCATTTCTCTCTTACGGAAATAACAGAACAGTTCAACATTCACCTATGCTGGGCGCCAGGCCACAGGGACATTCGAGGAAACTGCAGGGCAGACGAGCTCGCCAGACAGAGTACAACTCTAAGAATTCTGCCTGATAGGCAAGCCCTACGTAAGCCTCTCGCAACATGTAAGCATAGCGCTATTAGCGAGACTAACGCACAGATGGCAAAACGACTCAACGTGTCATATTTGGAGACAAATCTGGCCTAAGCTGGTCTAGAAACGTAGCACCGAGTCGGCTAAGCTAAAGGGATCACGGATCATCTGCGTTATCGGTGTCCTCACTGGACACTGTCTTATAGGCCAACATGCCAAAACACTTGGCCTCTCCTCTAACGACTTCTGCAGGAGCTGTAAGAGGAGGAGGAGGAGGAAACCATCCTTCACCTCTTATGCATATGCCCCTATCGCGTAAAAGAATGCTCCATCCAGAGGCCCCCTCCCTTGATGACCTCTGTGGTTTAGCGTCCTTAGATGTCATGAGCATCCATCGCTTTGTCAGGAGCTCCGGTTGGTTTTAATTAGTCGCTGAGTAGTCTAATGGTAGATCCATGGCATCACAATGGACTTCTAAGTGTGTCTGCATGAGCCAACCTAGCCTAACCTAACCTAGTCTCTCGGTTCAAAAAAGAAAGTACAAATCGAATCTGGAATCACAACTTTTAATCAGAAAATAAGGCAAATGAATTGGTCCTGTTACCGGTCATAAGGCATATGTTTCAGAACTCTCAATTCACTTCTAGCATCCTCAACTATTCTGTGGCAATCTTGATACTCACTTTTCTCAGTTTGGACTACTATTGAATTTTCTTTGGAACGTATGTCTAAGTGGTTAGTGTGTCGGATCACTACGCATGAGGTTCCAAGTTCGAATCCCAGAAAATACCAAAAAAGTTTTTTCACGGTCCCACCTCTCGCGAGCGTCTGACAAACATCCGAGAGTATTGTTGTCTCGAAAAGCTTCTCAAATCGCCGTTCGGATTCGGCATTAAACTGTAGGTCACTTCCATTCGTGTGAAAAATATAACTCACACAACATGAGTGGTTGCGAGAAGCTAGGCCCTGGCACTTTAAAGAGCTGTTGCGCCAAATATTTGTATTTGTATGTCTATTCCAAATGAATGAACCTTAAGCAAGCGCGTACTTAAAATATGTTAAAGATAAAATTGTCGACTTGCCGACTTGCCGACTCATCATAAAAATAATAATAAAATGTTTGTAGGAATGAGTAACAAAGGTTTAACTGCTTCCCGTGTTATTACCCACTGGCTTAGCGCAGTCGTGACATATGTAAGTAGGAAACAATCACTACTCCCTCCTGTTGCCTGTTTTACGTATTGCATTGTTACTTCAACAATTTGCATAGTCTTGAGAAATTTCCAACTCTTACGAATCAGTATCAACATAACGCAACCAAATAAGAGCCTTAAAGATGCAGAATGTACATCTTACGTAACAAACCCCGGATATGAAAGATTCCCCACCGCAATACAATCCCTAACCCCACCTTTTCAATTTTTTCCCCCTGCAACCTCAGATACTATGCAAAAAAAAACACCACTCCCTGGATCTTCCTACAACTTTCGCATTCATCGATGCGCAACATGCAACAAATGACACACACAAAATAAAATTGCAAAATCAATTACATACGACGATCCAAGAATGAATACGAAATGGAAAGTTCAGTTGAATTCATTTCCCAACAATAAAAAAGCAATTTGCTCCATTTAATTCAGAAACATACGCAACAAGCCAAAAAGTAAAAAAAAAAAAGGTTAAGCGCACTCAACGAACCCCTAAAGTTTCCAAAATTATCATGTTTGTCTCTTATGAGATAATCATCGGTGTTTCATAACGAAGTTGAGCAGTCCCCCGTCCTTAAGTCCAACTCCAACAACGTAAACTTGGCCCCGCAGGGCGGAACACAAAAGACACAAAACTCCAAGATCACGCCAGACCACATAATCATCATCATCATCGCATCTACTCTACTTGGCATCATCTTTCAGATACAGATACACTGTATCACATTAGGTAATACCCGCCTGTGCCCCCTCTCAGTCTATCCACTGAGCAAGTAAATAATGTGGTAACGACCTTAAATTGGTTTTCTTGTCTCCCCATGCAAGATGGTGATGTTGATGATGATGAAAGTAAAAGTGATCTTTCTCCGTTCGAGATACATCATAATGTTTACATTTCGCGTTGTCATAAGAGATCGTCGTCGTGGTAACTCTCCACGATCGGGCACAATGACCGTTTTAACTTTAAATTTTATAGGTTAACTTGGCTTAATTGTGATGCAACTTGTATTGACCTTATTTCTTGTTTTAGGTACACTATGAGGATCTATCAATTGGCTGTCGTGACAGCCGCACTTTTGACAGTTGTCGCGGCTACTGAATCATCGTGGTCTTGGAAGCCTGTAGAGGCTAAAGCGCCTTTGGCAAGAAGATCGGTAGAAACTGACACCAAGGAGTCAGACAAGGAGGAGTATCAGGGCCGATATGCGGTCCAAGAGCCGGTCTATAGCAATGATACTGAAGTCAATGACATCATCGATCACATTCTCACTAGTCGCCGTGAAGGTCGTAATTTGGGTGATTACGATCAGGTGTATGCCGATGGTAATGTAGAGATGGCGCTGCAACAGGGCGATGACACGCAAGCTAGGAACTTGATTAAAGAAAAACTCTGTGTTTTGGGTTTGATGAGCTGTGAGCCAGAGGAGAAACGTCCATTCTATTCAACAATTTACGCCCAGGGACCACCACCACCAAACCGTGTTGGAGGACCATACGGACCACCACGACCAATGCCACCACCTGGCAACCGATATGGATCGCCAGTAAACAAGTTTGGTCCACCACCATCGAACTCCTTCGGACCACCACCATCGAACTCTTTCGGTTCATTGAATGTCAACAAATTCGGCCCCCCAAGGAAGGTCGGCTACGAAGGTCCAATGTCCAAACCCATCTATGGTCGTCCACAAAGTTTGGGACCAGTCTACAATGGACCTTTCCTAGAATCACCACCACCATCGGCTATCGATTCCTCTATTTCGTTTAACAAACCACCAGCTGGTTCTATTATCTACGGCGCAAAGCCCCCAGGCCCAGTATTTGATGGCGTTGACGCGCCCTACAACTTTGAACAGACTGTCGGTGAAAAGATCCAAGTTGCCGGCTCTCAACAAAATAGTTTTTATGCTCATCAATCTGGAGATTCTCTAAAAGCTCAGACACTGGCGACAGCTGCTTCAAGTCTTCAGCAACATGTCCATCACCACTATCACCACGTTGAAGGAGAAGGCGGCGCCGCAAAGGCTCCTTCTGTAACAGTTCCCATTGGAGTTGGCAGCGCAATCACCACCGACTTCTCTGCTTTGGCTCAGTCTTCTGCTGGATTCGCTCCAATCGCAAATGGAGGTTTTACAGAGTCATCAGCGTTTGCTGCTGGTTTCAATGGTGCCTCTCAGGGTGGTCTTATCTCAGGAGGCAATAGCTTCAACGCGAATGGCTTCAACGCGAATGGTTTCAACTCAAATGGCTTCAACTCTGTCCAGAAGCCCAATGCAGGAGAGCTCTACAAACCTGCTGGAGGTCTTGGAAGCTTCGGCTCATCAGGCTTATCTGGAAATGCTGGCTTCGCTGGAGCTAATGGTGGAGCAGGATTCGGTCAATCTGGATTTGCATCTAATGGACTGTCTGGAAGCTATCACTCTCAAAACCCCGATTACTTCAAGAAAGAGCTCCAATCTGGTTCATCGGCTCAATTTGGCAGCAACAGCTTCAATGGAGGGTTCAATGACAACAAGTACGCAGCATCTCAATTTGGAAGCGGTTATGACACAGCCAGACAACAGTTCGTTGACTGTACCTGTGTGCCATACAATCAGTGCCCGGCTGCTGATAGAATTGGACGCAAAGATGACCTCATTCTACCAATCGATCCACGTAACCTAGGCAAAGATATCGAAGCCTTGAGCGATGAGGCAGCTTCCAACATCACAACCACTGCCATCGAAAGTAAGGAAGCTCACAATGATGAAGAATCCAAGAAGACTAAACGTGAAGCACAAGCTGAAGATAAAAAAATCTCCGACGATGACATCGATACCGAAGCCACCGATGCCGAAGGGGTAAGATTTTTGAAACAATACAGTAATCCCTATCCTAACCTGGCTCACCCCTGCTTAAATGTTTTGCCCTAAGTCTAGCTTTCACATATTCTCTCTATCTATCTCCCTGTCTCACTGCCTGCATCTAAACTTCGACAAATGATGGATGATGTGGTCCCGCTGTTTGGTTAGTTTATGTGAAGGCTCTATACCGTAACTAACATATAACTAACCTAACAGCACCCCTTGGGAGGCTTGTGGTACACGCACGCATGTTCATAACCCGTCTGCCAGATTTTATCATCTAATTTGAGAAACTTTTCTTCGTAACTCCTAGCGACAAGCTGACTTCTTCAATCGTCCGCTGACAACGTTTGGCTTAAGTCAGAGAAAAGTCTTACCGACTTTTGGAGTCTCCTTTGGACTGCCCTATCCCGCTGGAGCTTATCCGGTTAATGGAATTGGGGGGTTATATCCTGCACAGAATCCACATTTTGGTTCGATAAGTCCCAATGGTCTCAACTTGGGCCTAGTCAATGTAAATCCGTTAGTATCGTTGCAAGTGAGTAAGACTGAATTGGGCGATAAGGTTGTTAAGCCACTGGTTAACCTACATGTGACGCCGAATGAGAAAATCATACAAAAGGTTGGTGACCTCTTTAAGCCAAAGCCACCCAAGGCTCAGTATAACCATCATTATCATCATCACAATCACTATGATGGAGCGGGACTTCACCATCATAGCGTGAGCGGGCATCATGTCTATCCAGAGCACTATCCGTCAGGGCCTAGTGGGCCGATTTACCAAAATGGACCTTCTTATCCAACTGGGCCTGGCTATGATCACAGCAGTCACTATGGTCACAGTTCTCCAAGTCAAAGCTTTTATCCATCATCAGGGTCTTATCCATCGTCTGGACCATCTTACCCATCTTCGGGATCGTATTATCCTTCTTCTGAACCATCCTACCCACCCATTGGTGGGGGAGGGTATTATAGTCAAAACAATTATAGTCCTGGCTTTGGCGTATATGAGAGGAGCTCCAACTATAGCCAAACCCGCAATCCAATCACGTTTAATGGTGCCACGACCTCTAGTAGCTTATATTCCGTGAACCAACGATACGGAAAACAATTGAACTACGCCGACCCCTTAAGGCCAATCCCTGCACAAGCTCCTGGAACTGCAGAGGGGAGTCCTAAGGTTTCTTTCCCGCGAGATCGAAGGCGACGAAGTGCTGGTGAAGGTAGAGAGAGTGTGATTGCAGAAGAGGTAACAAGCCGGACCATCAGACATCCCTCTCTTCTAAG
Source organism: Brachypalpus laphriformis (assembly GCA_945910035.1). Lineage (NCBI taxonomy): Eukaryota > Metazoa > Arthropoda > Insecta > Diptera > Syrphidae > Brachypalpus > Brachypalpus laphriformis. The sequence goes on from OX246756.1 coordinate 48,276,098, forward strand.
GGTCGTGTTGTAAGCCTAGTCTAACATAAGTTCCGTTTTTTTTTTTTACAGCGCGCTTACTATGGAGGACGCCCAGGACCACAAGAGTGTCGCGGCAATGAGGTCTGCTGCCGTCGTCCATTCCGTCCACCACAACAACAGCAATTGGGCCGTTGCGGTACCCGTAACGCAGCTGGTATTACTGGCCGTATCAAGAACCCCGTGTATATTGATGGTGACAGTGAATTCGGCGAATACCCATGGCATGTGGCCATTTTGAAGAAAGACCCTAAGGAATCTGTCTACGTTTGTGGTGGAACTTTAATCGATGGCCAACACATCATTACAGCTGCTCATTGCATCAAGACGTAAGTTTTAAGATTTTTCCAATCACTTCAACTTTCTAACAAAACACCTCTTTACAGCTATCAAGGGTTCGATTTGCGAGTCCGCATGGGTGAATGGGATGTCAACCATGACGTTGAGTTCTTCCCTTACATCGAACGTGATGTCGTCTCAGTCCATGTCCATCCTGAATACTATGCTGGAACTTTAGACAATGACCTGGCCGTGCTCAAGTTGGATCAACCTGTGGACTTCACAAAGAGCCCTCACATTAGCCCCGCATGCCTACCAGATAAATTCTCAGACTTCACTGGAGCTCGTTGCTGGACAACCGGTTGGGGTAAGGACGCTTTCGGAGATCACGGAAAGTACCAGAACATTCTCAAGGAAGTCGATGTTCCAATTCTCGGACAACAACAGTGCCAAAACCAATTGAGGCAAACTCGTCTGGGATACAACTACAAATTGAATCCAGGTTTTATCTGTGCTGGTGGTGAAGAAGGCAAGGATGCCTGCAAGGGTGATGGTGGTGGCCCATTGGTGTGTGACCGTAATGGCTACTGGAATGTTGTTGGTGTCGTCTCATGGGGCATTGGATGCGGTGAGGTGAATGTACCCGGAGTGTACGTAAGGGTGTCGCATTATTTAGATTGGATCAAGCAGATCACGCAGTACTACAAATGAGTAATGATGGACGATGAGTTCCATTTTGATTTCCCATTTTGAAAAGTGTGCGTTCAGACGTGTCATTGTTTTAATTTTTTTTTTTTAATTAAATTATTTATTTATGCGTGTGTTTAATGTTTAAGAATGAAAGTCTAGTGAAAGGCGCAATAAGCCGATGTAGATCTTTTATGTAATTTATTTGTGAACCTGGTAAGGATTAATTTATTCGAAACTCCTTATTTATTTCACTCAATAAAAATACTTATTAAAAAAAAATTGTCTTTTAACACAAATATATGTATAGTATACATAAAACGATTTTCGGGTACATATTCAGGTGCCGTGAACTAAGGCCATATGAACTAATGCCATAATGGCGTTAATTCACTTTCAAATACGAATTAACGCCATAATCCACTTATGGCGTTAATTCACTTTCGAATGAGAACTAAAGCCATCACTTAATGTGAAATAACGCCGTATGGTGTTAATGCAAAAATAAAATAAGACTCCTGCTCAAGCAAACTTGAAGAGCAATGCAAAACAAACAAACTTATTTTCGAGAGACTAGTTGCACTAGAAAGCAACATTCATAACAGGCGCACTTCAACCCGAATATGAAAGAAATGCTAAAAATTCTTACATGGAACGCTAACGGCCTCATACGAAGACTCGACGAGTTAGAAATATTTATACGAGAAAAAGATATTGATACATGCTTGGTCTGTGAAACTCATCTGACAAAACAAACGAATGTTAAGATAAGAGGATGAAGCGTGTATCATGCATTCCACCCATCGGAAAGAGCAACAGGCGGATCATCCTTGTTTATAAAAGAATGTATCGAACACTCAGCAGAAGTAAAGATTGAATTAGAAGCAATGCAAGTAAGCACGGTACGTGTTAGAAATAGACATTTTGCCTTCAACATTTCGTCTATATATTGTCCACTGCCATGTAAACTTGAAGAAAGTGATTTCACAAACATCTTCAACTTCCTTAAACCAAATTTTATTATTGGTGGTGACTTCAACGCGGGCTGGTCAAACGGTAGTGCATGCGTTTTCACTCAGCTGAGGCCTACCAACTCCTACTCTCAACCTCCACGCGGTGACAGCCGGGTGCCTAGTACCTTAATCCAAGAAATGGGTAACCAACCCCGTTTGGCGGATTCTTGGTGGCAGCAGATGAGAGAGGGGGGGAAGAGTGCTTTTCTCACTAGAGCACTTCTTCCTGTTCCAGGCGGCAGCGGACGAATTCCCTAGACGGAGTCAACGGTGGCGTCTATAGTTCCAGTAAGGTTGAACTTAGTGAATACCTTGCGCGAGCTGCTTCGACGTATTCGGATCACAGGTCGGTAAGGAATTTCCAATGTTGGTCAGGACATTGGAATAGAGATGGTGGCGGAGGAGCCCTTAATGGGCCAACGGCAGCGCTCATACTCCCGTAGTGGACTACTGGCACCGGTGTACCCGGCCCCTCGTCCTAGGGGAATAATTAAGGAACTGGCCCTCCAGGTTGGGGGTTGTGCCGTCGGGGTAACTTTCCTACCACGTAAAAAATGCATGGTTCCGAAACAACCAAAAGCAAACCCCAGCAAACGAAATAAGGACAACGACCTTCGGATCTGTACGTGGAATGTTCTGTCCCTTTACAGACCACGTGCAGCCGAACAACTAGCAGAGGCCCTAGACTGCTATAAGGCAGATATTACCGCCATCCAGGAAGTGCGATGGGATGGGCCGGGCAAAAAGAGGATGAAAAATTGTGACATCTACTACGGTGATTGCTACAGAGGCAACAGGCAACACTTATTCGGATGCGGATTTGTCATACGCGGCAGACTTAGGCAAGAAGTCTTAAGCTTCCGACACGTGAGCGAGCGTATTATGACGATCCGGATCAAGGCTAAATTCGCTAACATAAGCATAATATGTGTTCATGCCCCCACAGAAGAAAAGGACCCTGCCTCCAAAGAGTGTTTCTACGAGCTCCTCGACAAAAATACGGGCAATGTCCTAAATACGACGTTAAAATCGTATAGGGCGATTTTAACACCAAAATAGGAAAGGAGGACGTCTTTGGTAGGGCAGTCGGTAAGCATAGCCTACACGACACCACGTCTGATAACGGACTAAGGCTAATTGATTTCGCTGTGGAATGCGAATGTCACCATAGCAAGCACATGGTTTCCTCATCTCGATATTCATAAGCAGACATGGCGGTCTAATGATCATGTAACGACCAACCAAATTATCATATTGCGATCGACGCAAGGCATGCCTCCAGTATTCTGGATGTCCGGACCTTTCGAGCGGCCAACATTGACTCGGATCATTACCTTGTTGTAGCCAAGGTACGAGTGCGGATATCCCAATCTGAGCAACAAAGAAGAATTACTGTGAGAAAATTTAACGTCGAAAAGCTACAACCGCAAGAGACCGCCAGACTCTTCGCTGAACGCGTATCCCGAAATCTCTCAATCACCCCTTTGCCACCAGCATCAAGTACCGAAGACCAGTGGCAACGCTGCCAACATGCCATCAGAAACGCCGCGACTGATGTGCTGCGTCTCGCTCGCCCACCACCGCGAAACCCCTGGTTTGACGAAGAATGCTGGCGAGTGCATGCAGCAAAACAAGAGGCATACAAAGCGGCGCTGCAAAGGAAGACGAGAGCTGCTCGTGAGCTCTACGAGCAAAAGATACGGGAAGAACATCGGCTTCTCCAAAAGAAGAAGAAAGAGCATGAGAAGCGCGCGTTTGAGAATATCGAGTGTCTATACTCCAGGAACAATGTACGGAAGTTTTACCAAAAGGTAAAAAGAACGTGTCAGAGAAGTAATACCCGTACAGAAACCTGTAGAGATGAGAATGGAAACCTCGTAGTAGAATCACAGTCGGTGCTGAGAATAAGGAAAAACTACTTCTGCAGACTGTATAACGGCGACGAAGACCAACATCCCACAGTCAAGCAGAATGAACCATTCAACACAGACGATAAAAAAAAATAAAAATAAATATTTGGCGCAACAGCTCTTTAAGTGCCAGGGTCTAGCTTCTCGCAACCACTCATGTTGCGTGCGTTATATTTTTCACACGAATGGAAGTGACCTACAGTTTAGTGCCGAATCCGAACGGCGATTTGAGAAGCTTTTTCGTGACAACAATACTCTCGGATGTTTGTCAGACGCTCGCGAGAGGTGAGACCGTGTAAAAAGCTGTTTGGTGTTTTCTGGGATTCGAACTTGCGTAGTGATCCGACACACTAACCACTTACGCCACGGCGCCCACCAACATAGACGATGATAGTCAAAATCTCCGTCCACCTGACCAAAACGAAGTGAGGATAACAATATCCAAGCTAAAATCCAACAAGGCTGCTGGACCTGACGGCTTACCGGCCGAACTTTTCAAGGCAGCTGGTGATGAATTGGTAGAGTGCATACACAAACTTATCTCTAAGATTTGGTCAAACGAGTGTATGCCTGATGAATGGAATCGGAGCATCATTTGCCCGATCCACAAGAAAGGAGACCCCCTCAACTGCGCCAATTATAAAGCCATTAGTCTCCTCAACATCGCATACAAGATCTTTTCTGCGACATTGTGTGAACGCCTGAAACCTTTTATCAACAGCCTGATTGGACCCTATCAGTGCGGTTTCAGGCCAGGAAAGTCCACCATCGATCAAATCTTTACACTTCGGCAGATCCTGGAGAAAACCCAAGAATTCCAAATCGATACTCACCATCTCTTTATCGATTTCAAGGCCGCCTATGACAGCATCTATAGAGAAGAGCTTTATAGAGCCATGTCTAGTTTTGACATCCCTGCCAAACTTGTCCGTCTGTGCAGGCTGACGATGGAGATCGCTCGCTGCTCCATCAAGGTCGGTAATGACCTCACCGAGACCTTTGATGTCAAAAAAGGTTTTAGACAAGGTGACGCGCTGTCATGTGACTTCTTTAACATTGTACTTGAACGGATTGTGCGGAACTCACAAGCCAACACCGGAGGCACAATCTATTACAAGTCTGTACAACTGCTTGCATACGCCGACGATATAGACATTATCGGAAGAACTCAGCGGGCTGTCACCGGTGCATTTGCAAGCATTGAGGCGGAAGCGGCCAAAATGGGTTTAGCGATAAATGAGGGCAAAATCAAGTATATGCTGTCAACAAGAAGGGAAAGCCAACACCGACGAATTGGACAAAACGTCACAGTCGGCAGCTATAACTTCGAGGTAGTAAGGGACTTTTTCTACCTTGGCTCTGCTATAAACTCTGACAACAACATCAGCGCAGAAATCAAGTGAAGAATAACTCTTGCCAATCGCTGTTTTTTTGGGCTTATAAGGCAATTCAACAGTAAAGCCCTATCTCGAACAACTAAGGAGACTCTATATAAGACCTTGATCATCCCAAATTCTTCGCTAGATTTTCGGTCCCATTTGCGGTGACTGGTTTTGGAGGAGAAGATTCAATCACGAGCTATTCGAGCTGTAAATCGACATCGACCTAGTCAAAAAACTGCGTATTGGACGTCTGAGATGGCTAGGACATGTAGAGCGAATGGACACCAACGTTCCGGCCCGCAGAGTCTTCGAATCTAACCCCGAGTGACGACGCAGTAGAGGGAATCATCGCCGTAGGTGGCGCGCACAAGTTCAAGGGGACCTCGACCAACTTGGAGTGCGAGACCGAGCTAAATGGAGAGGCTTGTTGGTTGAGGTCCAGGTTCACCCCGAACTGTAGCGCCACCTAAGTAAGTAAGTAAAAGCAGTGGGGAAAGGACTCCTCCTCTGATAGCTTTTATAGTTTTATGTGAGCCTCCGCACTCGATTCTTATCTTCCTGCTACGTAGCATGATTAGGATCCAGTTTATGACCAGAGGAGCGATATTTTTCCTGATCATAGCCTCTTAGATAGCCTCATTGGAAGTTTTGTCGAAGGCTCCCTGTTTATTTATGAAGGCACATATGGCTGTTTATTTGGCAGCTAATGATTTGCTAATCAGTTTTCCCAGGTTGATAAGCAAATTGATTTGCATGCAGAGGATCATGTGAAAGGAACTTTTCCCTTATATGATGATCTGTCGATCGAGTTTCCCCATCGTTTTTAGGAGAAAAGAACTGGCTATTGGGAGCGAAGGATTTAGGCGATTGTCCGGCCTGCTTTGCCGTCTTTGGAATGAAGACCGCCTTAACCTCCTTCCAACTTTTTGGTATATAGCCTAGTGTGAGGCTGGATCTGATAAGTCTTATGAGGGTGGAAATTCTGGGTTCTATAGTGAGTGGCAATGATCAGTAAATTAAAGGAAACAGTCTTCTCCTCTCTCTCGTATGCTATACCTCACAAAACGGCTTTCTAGACTTATAAAGGTGAGATACTTGGCACCCGGTATATACGCTGGGAGTGAAAGTACATGGGAATAAGAGCAAAATAGAGATGTTATGGCTTTGGAATTTCCGTACAGCTTGTGCCTCCTTCATACCTTAAACAATTACTTGCTCAATTGATAACCTAAATTTTTTTTTTTATTTTTTAGAAAATATTTTATATGAGAAACTTGTCGATTTTCTTCTCAAAACTATTCATTTTACAAGATTCAATTTTGTCATATCCGCACCAGTATCCTACTATAAGAAAGCATGCACTTTTGTCTAAAACGCAAGCATTTCCCCAAAAATACCTCTTTAATCCAACCACCAAAGCCTATAAAAAAAAGCTTACGTAGTTGCAGACCTAAACGACCATCAACAGTAATATCAATCAAACCAACCATATGGCAGGACATTGTCCAGGAGGACAAAGAGTTTGAGAACTATGCAAAGAGGGAAAAACAAAAAAATCTTCCAATTTTCGAATGCGAATCGACTTACTTAAAGAGAGAGCTATTTCCTTATCTGATACCAGCTTTTGAAAAGCTTTGCTTTATCACATTGAAGAAAGATGTCCTTCATAAGGAAGTCCGTTTTTTCAGTTTTCTAGATATGATTGCGGAAGTTCTCTACAATACTAATCCGGCACATGCTGAGAGAAGATTCAGTTGGTTGTCAATTCATCAGATCTGCCAAGACAAGTAAGTATTCGAATAAATATTTATTTGAATTGTATTTACGAAGGACGATGTTCTAGTTTTCGACCTAACTATCCATATTTCTGGTTTCTAACTCACGATGAAGCAGCGACAATGATTCAAGCCTTGATAAGAGGTTTTCTCACCCGATGCAAGTATAATCTTGAGGAAATGAAGGTACGTACAGTTGGGTTTTATAATGAGCTTTTATTGAAAAGTTCTTGCCTATTTAGGAGGAACGTAGAAAGATTCTAGAAGGTATTGAAAAGCAGAAGAAATGTTACAAGGCTTTGAAGGAGGAAATAGAGACAATATATATGGACCCTCCGCAACCTAAAAAGGCTGTCTATGACCCATGCAAGCCAAAACATATTTGAAGACTTTGAAACATTAATAAAACGGCTCATATTACAAAAGTCATAATAAATGGAATTTATTGCATTCGAACTCTTAAGCTTACAAGTTTTTAGGAAAAAATTAAATCACCGAGCCTTAGCTCTATAATACTGACATCAATGACCACTGTGGCCATCATGTATCTCAACGGATTCATGTATGTTGTGCTCAACATGAGCATCTTCATAGGAATGACCGCCATGTTCGGAGTTACTTACACTCTCGTGTAGTTCAATGGTGGCCCGTGCTCCAGCTTGAGATGCATTCGCCTGAGCCTCGGACGCTGAAGACGATGCTTTTAAGGTGGCCTCCTTTGTAGCTTCATAATCAACTCGGGCATCTTTAAGCTGCTCCTCTAGGCTTTCAAGTCGAGATTTAGCTTGTCCCACCATTGAAGATTGCGAGGCCAATTGATTTGCCACCTCTGCTGCTGCCTTCTCTGCGTATTCAGCAATCGCTTTGGCGTCATTAACTGCTGAAACCAAAATTGAAACATGATTGCTTGCCAGTTGTGCAGTTTGATGGGATAATTTAGCCGCCTCTTTTGCTGATTGTAGTTGCTCCAACTCTTTAGCTAAAGACCGGTGTGCTTCCGATGATTGCTGTTCGAGTTCCTGTAAGATAACATGTTTGCCCGCCAAAGCTGCTTGCGCTGTTGCTGCGGCTTGAACTGCTGCCTGAGCTAAGGTGTTCTTCGCAATAAATGCGGCTTGCTTTGCTGCAGCGTGCTGATTGGCCACAGCCGAATGGGCTTGATTTGCTGACCCTTGAGCTATCGATCTTAATCCACTGCCAATGCTATAGCCATTGGACTTGCTATGTGGCGACGACGATCCATGGGAAGACGATGATGATGGATGAGATACTTGTCTGTATTCGTAGTATTCCTTCGGAGGTTCCACCTTAGAGGACTCAAAGTGACCGGAAGCTGCAGCCACTTGCTGCTTATATTCGTATCCATTTCGTTTCTTAAGCGCACCATCAGCGGACATAGATAAAACTGAAAATGAAAGTGGTTCACTCTGCTGTCACACTTTACAATCAAGTTGAAGGACTTACCAACAAGAGCGACAACAGTCAGCTGAATCTTTGAACAAATCATGGTTTGGCTTGCAATGGAATCACTTTTGCTAATGCTACCGATGTTGCATCTAAACCGCATTTTATAGGTAACAAGCACATATAACCGAAAAGACGGAACCTGCTTGAGGAGCCTTTCGGATGGGAGAAGAAACTAGTAGACCATGGTTTTGGTGGCTCGATGGCTCGTCCAATGAAAGTGCAAACAAAATTTAAATTAAACATTTCGTGCAACAAAACGGTTTGGTGAGGTTCACTCAGCGGAGGATTGACCATAGGCAATCTGCACAAGATCCAGTTTTGGCCGGCAAGAGAAGGAAGTGTTTGTCTAGCGCACATTGTATGTGGTGACTGTATGTAGCATGGGGGGATGAAGATTTGCTTTCTTGGTTTCCTTTTGCTGTTCCTCATATTGGTCGGTAATTATAAAATTCATTATATCCAATCACTGGATTTATTTCTTCTAGACCAGTTATAGATGTAATTTAGTCGTAATTGAGACATAATTGCTGCAGATATGGAACGCGGTACTTAAATGTTTTTTTTTTTTTTCAAAACCCGCACTTTATTGCCTTTTCTTTTATTGTTTCGTGTTAGCAAGTTAACTTTGAAATTGTAACAGGTAGGTATTACGTTGAGATGACGTGCAGATGACATGCAGATGAAGTCTGCGTAGTTTCTTAGAGATTTTCCGAGGGCTTGTTGCCTCTGCCAACTTTTGGCTACACAAATTTCTATAAGGAGTCACTGCAGCCAAGTAGTATAGACGCACGTCAACGCATCTGGTAAGGTACTGATGCAAACCTGAGAGATGAAGCTCTTTTAAAGTACTTTGCCTTCTCCCAAGTAAAGTTACTAATTCGTGGTTGTGAGTAATTTTTTGCCTCAATCAGAAAAGGCTATTTACCTAAAACCGGCTATGGATCATAGGCACGTGTCATTCAATTTGGATTACTTCTTATGCGAACTAACTAAAGCTTAATCTGGCATAGTGACATGGCAGTTGGCATGCTGTAAAGAAACCTTACCACAGCATACACAGCAGGAGGTTGGCTGAGACAAATAAAACGGAAGTTACATTTAATCAAGAGAAAAATGCGGAAACTACTTAACAGGGCATTCAACTTCGGAATTGCGGTAGCTGAACTTCTCAAATAGATTTACAAAAAAGGAAAAAATGAGGTCAAGGAAGTAAAGTATTATATACTCGTATATTTAGTATCCGACAAAAATGTCGTAATTCCAGGAAAAGAAAGAAAAAAGAGATATCAAATCAGATCGCCTATTTACGTCATTTTTCGCTCTGCTCCATGTTCCATTTTAGCCACAGATATTCCTTTAGCGCCGTCAACCATCATCTTGTTTTATAAGAATTGGTAGTCATAAAAGGATTCTGACCCATATGAGGTCTGTAACAGCCTATTCTACAATAAGAGCTTCTCGCTCTTTCTCTTTCTAGAATAACAAATGTCTCGGGCTTAAAAAACTTCTAGACTAATCCCACTTCCATATTTACGTTTCCTTCGACTATAAAGGTACCCTGACCCCTAGCTCTCTATTAGGGCCTCAGAGTATGCAGCAAAGCGAGCAACTCGTCATGAGGTTACTTGCTCCAGACCTTTTGTCCACTACTGGTTCATCCACAAGAATTAGTACTTTCCCCTTATTCATGTTGGGGAATGATCAAATCAAAATTTCGTGGCTTCCGTCAGTACTAACATCACATCCGTAAGCAAATTCAGATCCCTATTCTCACTTATGAAGTGTAGTACCCCCACCCCACCTGTACCACTTTCTGTCACAGTCTCTGAGCAAAGAGCATTTAAATGTCAAATTTAACTCAAAACACAACTTTTATTAAAATGCCGAATGCCGGAGGAAAGACTGTCTAGAAAGGCAGCTTGCAAAATTATATCCAACGGGAGCAGCTGGTTTGGTGATTGGCTTAACTTAGGGATGGGATGGAATTAAACTTGGAAGCACCCGAACGACCTGGAATCCAATGCTGCACGAAATAACTGCGAATGTGGATTTAAAGTATCGTGGAAAATTCTTAGAGGAAGCATCAAATTCGCCACATAGAATAGTCTAAAGGCTAGAATAGTCTTAAGTCGGAATCTAGGAAATCTTAATTATTTTCAGGAAGAGCACAAAGTGAAGGAAATGTCGATGATGTCAAATTAAGCGAAGAATTGCTAAATTTGAACTATATACGAAGGCAAGGTGAAAAGTTCTCGGCCTGACGCAGAGATAGCGTTCCAATCAGCAAAAATGTATGTTTCCTGCCTGGGTGCACTTCTCATTAGTTCGTATGACAAGTTTCAACTTGTTCTCGCAAGTAGTTTGTTTACACGAATTTTTGCAGTAGACGTCTTGCGTGTTTTTCGTTAAAATGGATAAACTCAAATATCGTGCGGTCATAAAATTCTTCGTTTTGGATGGGTTAGCCCCTAAGGAAATTCATCCAAAGTTGACAAAAGTTTACGGGGACTCTCCTCCTTCCATGTCAACCGTTAAAAAGTGGGCAGCTGAATTTAAACGTGGTCGCACGTCCCTCGAAGATGACCCACGTGAAGGACGGCCAAAAACCGCAACCACACCCGAAACCATCGAAAACGTGCATGATATCGTGTTGGACAATAGGCGAGTGAAGGTGAGTGAGAAAGCTGAGGCTGTGTGTATATCGGAAGAGAGGGTACGAAACATATTGTACAAAAACTTAGGGATCCGAAAGCTCTGCGCAAGATGGGTGCCGCATTTGCTGTATGCCGATCAAAAGCAAATGCGCAAACGATTTTCGCGGCAATCTTTGGACCGATTCAATAGGGATCCGACTGATTTGTCACCATAGATGTGACATGGGTCCACCACTACACGGCAGAAACGAAACAGCAGTCGAAGCAGTGGGTGGCAGCCGGTGGTTCAGCCCCCAAGAAATCGATGTCGATCGCATCTGCCGGAAAGGTCATGGCCAGTGTGTTTTGGGATGCGAAAGGGATCCTGTTAATTGATTACCTTGAGAAAGGCAGAACAATTACAGGCGAATATTACTCCAACCTTCTTGACCACCTGGATGCCAAAATTCGCGAGAAGAGGCCTGGCTTGAAGAAGAAAAAAATCATCTTTTACCAGGACAATGCACCTGTACACAAGTGTGCCTTGGCGATGGAAAAATTGCGAGATTTGGGGTACGATTTGCTCGACCATCCCCCCTATTCACCTGATTTGGCACCCACAGAACTTCCATCTGTTCCCAAACTTGAAGAAATTTGTTTCTGGGAAGCGCTTCGCATCCAATGCAGAAGTTAAGAGGGCCGTAGATGAATATTTTCACAACCTTCCAGACTCTCACTTCCGAGAGGGAATACTGATATTGGAGAAACGCTGGACTAAGTGTGTTGAAGTCAAGGGAGATTATGTAGAAAACTAAAATCATTTTTTAACTGAAAATCGCAGTCTTTGATTGTCAGGCCGAGAACCTTTCACCTTGTCCTCGTACATCATAGAGAAAAGCTTCCCACGACATATGGCATTATGTAATGTAGGTGATGGAAAGTGCCGAACTCCAAAGCAAACACAGCTTAGTATCTTAGATAATCAGTATCTATCAGACAAACAAGTGACCCATGTACTTAATAAGCTGAATGCTCCACAATTATTCGAATACTGCAAAATCGCTTTGACCTTTCGTTAGAGAATAATCCAAGAAAATTTTTGAAGAAAAAGGGTGTATTGGTAGAACTTCAATGCCTGTATTTCGTTCTGGTAGCTATTTTTATGAAGCTAGTACCTAGGTAGGACCTTGCCCAGGTCAACCCCGGACTGTAGCGCGATCGAAGTAAGTAAGTAAATACCTAAATATATACTGCTAAAATCTAGTTGTATATAGGCAGACAGCAAAACCATGTTATGTGATGATGGTGACGAAAAAATGAAAATAAAAATCAATCAAATTCAAAGAAAAAAACCGAAAATGCGTGTAGTAGTTATTAATGTAGTTACGTTAAAAAAAATGCCATGCATATATAGTATAAGCTTAGTGTCAAAGGAGATTTAATGGTTTTTAAAGACCGACAGAAATGATCAGACAAAATGAAACGACAATCGTCGAAAAGCGTAAAACGCCAACGGTAATCAGGGTGATTAACTCTCTATTCTTACCGAGAAAGCAAAATTAGCAATCCATTAATTGTATTATTATGATTTTCATTGCTCTGAATTTAAAGTCTGATAAAATAAGCATGCAAAAGACGGTAGTCCAATTAGTGTAACGAAGGGAAAACATAATAGCGATGTCTCGAAAACCAATAAGTAATCAGAAAGGACAATGTCTCTGTCAGAAAAATACGTCAAATAGCACCGTTTCTTCTCGCAAAATACCAACACTGTTCAAAAACGTGTACGTATTATCAGTAATGCCTGACAATTTTGATTATTCATCGGTTTCTCTCTCAAATCGCTCTGAAGAGTTTTTTTTTGGCCCAGGTTTTTCTGGGGTAAGGAAAGTGGGGCTGTCAAAATAACATGTGGCATTTATTGTTATGTAAAGAATAAATTATTATTCAAAGAACAGTGTCATCGCTTTTGTACTACAATGTATGCTTTTCTTTAACTTATTAGTAGATAGAAACCTATACTATTTGTTTGGAATACGTGCCAATTACCACTTACGTGGGCGTCATGGCGTAAGTGGTTAGTGTGTCGGACCACTGCGCGTGAGGTTCTAGGTTCGAATCCCAGAAAACACCAAAGAGTTTTTTTCACCTTCCCACTTCTCGCGAACGTCTGACAAACATCCGACAAACATTAAGCACTGACACTTAAAAAGCTGTTGCGCCAAATATTTATTTATTTATTTTTTACGTGCCTCATGATCTTATGATCCTCCCACTAGTTCCATTTTGCTGAATGTTAAATGCAACTTTCGATCACTGTTTAGTATTAGTTTTTAATAATCAGTCGTGTAGCGATCTACTAGGATTTGTTTTAATTGTCGGGTAAATCCATTCACCTACAGTTATCATCTAATTTGCATATAGCAGAAATAGCAGACTAATTGTGTATAATATCTTAAATTATGTTTAAATTATTAATAAACTACTTGGTGTCCAATAAACTTCAGCTGCACACAAGGAAATGAAGATCATAGTGAAAAAAAATCTCCGAGTGACAGCTCCAATGCGTTTTTTTTGTACATATCTGGAAGTTGTCAAAAAAATCTGCGTCGACTCTGGGCGGATCTCAAAAAATTTACCTAAAACTGTCAATTGTTTGCAAAAAAAAAAGTAAGTAAGTAAGTACTACTATGAAACGTTGGTATATTTATTTTAATTAAAAGTTCCGTTTTTATGGACCGATTTTGATGAATTTGTTTTTTGCTAATTAGTGCGCTATTTTGTTTATGCGACGAAATCATACATACATACATGTGTACATACATTTTCAATGGCCGCCTAATCCTTTATGAATGTCTCGTGGGTAGGATAATCAAGTGGACCATCCATCCTTCTCGATCCTCCACCATTGACTCCAACTCGTCAGAAGGAATCCCTAGACGGCTCCAGGAGAGATGTCGGAATTGATCCGATGGCTCGGCAGTCATGGCAGGTCTTGGAAGCCTGTCTGGGGGCATACGCACTACGTGACTAAACCATCAAAGCATAGATCATTCTGTTCGGAGAAGTAGCTGCTCAAATTGAGCGCCTCGTATCGTTATTCCAGCAACGCCGCGAAGGAACCTCATTTCGGCAGCTTGTATCCGCGATCTTGTTCTTTCAGTCACTACTCAAATTTCATTACCATAGGTAAGAGTTGAAAACCGATAATTTAGCTTGAACACTACGTTCGGCCTTCGTTATAACACATTGATCAAGCTCTCTCAAAACTGATCCAGCCTGACCAATTCTACAGGATGACTCGGCATTGCTCTTTCCATCACTTGTGAATAAGACCCCTAGGTGCTTAAGCTTATTCACCTGCTTCAGTAGGACTCCATTAACATGCAGAGTGCACTGAATGGGCGTTGTGAAAACGACCATTACTTCCGATTTGCTAACGCTTACCTTCATTTCATTATCATCACAAACGGCTACAAACCGAAGTTCAATTTGAGATCCGCAAAGAGCAGTTGACTAATCCTTAAGACCCCCACTATGAAACGTTCTCCGCCACGGCTGGGCTGCAACATCCAGTTCATATATACAATGAAGAGAAGAGGTGACAAAACGCACCCTTGGTGGAGTCCAGCGCCAACAGTGAAAGGTATTGAATTAACGCCATTTATCCGAACACAGCTTCTACAGTTCGTATATAAAGACTAAATCGCCCTTAACAGGGAACCATCAATCCCATACCCCTGCAGAACACTCGAGAGTTTTCCTTGAGAAACCCTATCATATGCTTTTTCCAAATCCACAAAACAGCTGTAGACAAGTTTAGCATACTCCCAGGCCTTCTCAAAAACCATTCTGAGAGTGAATAACTGTTCGGTTGTGCTCATACGATGCAGTCATAATTAAAGAATTCGAACGCAGCATATCGTAGATAGTAATACTATTCTGTGTACATTTTTTCAAACTTGGGCGCGGAGTACGCCTTACTGGAAGAGAGCGCAATTGTTTTTTTTTTTTTTTTTTTTTCAATTTTTAGCTTAGCGTTAGCTATTCTAAAAAAATGCAATTTACAACATTTCCGGTAAAAAAATTGTATCTACTTACTCCAAACAGCATAGTTACACTCAATAAAAAATCCTCGTTAACCTTTTTTTTTGAGCCTCGATAAATGACCAACTCATGTTGCATGCACCCTATTCTCGATATTCGAAACGCAAATGGCTGCTGTCACAAGCAGCTGACGGCTTCAACTGTCAGCTGTCATATTTCTAACCTGTCCAATTTTTACTCATTCCCCAAAAACTATTTTGTAACAACAAATATTCAATAAAAAACTTCAGGAAATATATCGAAACGATGTCAGTTGTGAAGTATATTGGTCGTAAAACAGATTTCCGGGGTAAAACTCTCTGGGAAATCCTTGGCAACTTAAAGAACTTCGGCGTTGGCCGCGTCGTGGTTCGCAGCATGTTCGAGCGCTATCCCGAGCCATCGTACATGAGAATCCTCAAAGTTGAAGCAGTTCCAAATGAAGTAAGTCCATAGAATCCTTGTAAGCTGTTCCCTTCACCATGACATCACTCCGTTCCAGGAAGTACGCAAGGCTCGTGTGACAATCGAGCGCACCTTCCGCGGTGTCACGCAACAAAAGCCTGTCATCTTGTTCAGCACCACATACAAAGCTGACTATCGGCTCATTCCCAAAGACGAGGAAGCTGAGTACTGTAAGATAACGAAGAAGAATCAGGGACAGATACTACCCCACAACATTGAGTTACCGCCTCTGCTGAGGGAATTCATCAGCGAGGAAACCGGCGTGGAGAACCCCAAAATGAAGGTTCACTACAAAGAGAGCGCCAATAAACTCGCACGATTAGCAAACGAAGGAGAAAAGCCAACGCTTGAGTTGGGCATGGGACTGGGCACACCAGCTAGCCCCAAGTTATATGAGAATTGTCTGTAAATCCGGGGTGGACAATAAAGGAGGAAGATTCGATGCCAGTATACACTTTGTTTCTTTATTCTTGGAGATAATATGTTACATAAACTTAAAAAGATTCCATTTGGGGAATGTACACTAAGGTTAGCTGTACAATGGCACCAATACGCTACGACTTCTGCTGGGCAAGCTTCCGCGTTAGTTTGTCCACTTCCAGTCCGAGAACATCGAGGTTTTCCTAGAAAATTAACAATATATGGCTGATCTTGCATTTTCTATGAAGCACAGCCTACCTTGAGAGTTATATTCTTGAGCAGAGTGTCTTCCAAGACTGCCTGCAGCTTCTTATTGATTTCCAGCGATAGCTCAAGAGTCATACTCTGATTTGGACCCTTGATGCCAGAGTAAATGGCCGACATAACGCCTCCATACTTCGCCAACTCACTCTTGTTCTGATCACTCTTGGAAGAGGTAAGCGCTCCAGCTTGATCGCGCATCATATAATACTGAACGACCTTCGACTTCTTTTGCAACTCCGCCACCAGGGACAGTGTGTGATTCTCTAAGAAGTCGATCTTCTCTGTTTGACGGGCAGATGCCTGCTGTAGACGCAAGATTCTCTCCACCAAATGCTGCTTTGAAGGGCCCTACAAAAGACAGGATTATTATTATTTTTATCAGATACAAGGGGAACACTTTCGTCTTTACCTGAACATCACGATTCATTGTTGATGTGGTACTTTGTGCTTCTGACTCGCTATCACTACGACTATTGTTACTTCCACGGGAATTGCTAGAAGCAATTCGCTCTTGACTTGTACTTTTCAATTCACAATTTCGACAGAAACCCTGGGATGTTGGCGATGAAGGGGATGTCTTTTCGTCGAAGAATTTTTTGTATTTTTGTAATTCTCTTTGGAGTTCCTAAAGGAAATACATTATGGAGCTTATTCAATGATAAGGTGTACTGAACTTACTTTAACTACTTGGGAATGTTTCCTTTTGATCGCATCCAAGTCTCCTTGGACATTATCCAGTTTTGCTTTTACTGACTCGTACAATTTTGTTTTCTCCGAAAGGTGTTTTGTGAGCAAAAGACGTTCGTCGTTCTTTTGTTGAACTTCCTGCTTCAATTGTGTCTCAACCTCATTGTACTTGGTATCAAAGTCTAGTTTCTCTTTTCTAAGGATCTCATTTTCGGCTTCGATCCCTTTGACCTGGAAGCAAAGAAACATTGTTAGGGAAAGTTGAAATATTAAGCAGATAAGCAAGAGTCGTACTTAACGAACTAGTCTAAAAAAAAACCTTTAATAATCTAGGTCTCTGGTCTCCCATACGTGATACCCTTTGCAAACCCAATCAGCTGATCACTTTAACTGTTTTCTCAGTTAATTGAAAATTTAGCAAACTCAAATAAAAAAAAAAAAATTAATAACTTTTGCATCACCTACACTAAATACTATGCGAAGAGGTTAGAGTTACACACAGCACAACATTACGCACTGCGGCGTCCCTGATCATGAAGGCAGAGGGCTAGGCATTATTTGTTCAGTTCATTCTTACTTAGGTGGCGCTACAGTTTGGGGTGAACCTGGGCCTCAACCAAAAATTCTCTCCATTTAGCTCGGTCTTTAGCTACTCCAGTTGCGCACTCCAAGTTGGTCGAGGTCTCCTTGAACTTGTGCGTGCCACCTACGGTGAGGAGAACTTCTACTACGTCGTTCTTCCGGGTTAGATTCGAAGTTCCAAATAATTATGTTCAAAATGTCATTACATCTAAAAGAACGGTCCAACTAGCCAGTTGGATTAAATCAATTGCAAAGCAGAAACTTCGGACAGAACATATGACTGTCACTGTAGTGTGGTAAACAAAATTGCAGAAGAACGGGTATGAAGGAAGTCAAATCGAATGCAACAATACAAAAACGAGAAGCAGCACAAAAGCAACAGCAACCAAATGCTGTTGTTATTGCATTTGTGTTATACAGGAGTTCTCAAACCTGCGTCTCTTTCGCAATAGCAGTGGAACGTTCATTGCTATTGCCTTTTGGACGGAGTTCATATGATCTTTCCTTTGAACATGACAATACCAGCTGAGCCGCGCTCTATTATTCGCGAGATGGTTTCTTTGATAAGAACCGCATGTGAGTGCTGGACGTTCAACTGTGGTGTGTCCATCCATACGTCAAATGCTCGTTGCAGGGACGTAGGACCCTCACTTATGATGCCTCCATCGTCAACAAAAAATAACCGATGTACTTTGGATTCCATCACTTTACCTTTAAGCAAATAGTTAAGGGTTGCAATAAAGAGCAAAGGATGCTTCCCTGGGGTACACCGACCTTGATCGGGAACTCTTCGGTTACTCCAACGGGGCATCTTACTCTTGTCTTTTCTCCCTCGTACATGTTCATGGTCATCTGTACATAGGTTTCTGGAACCCCTTGTACATTTTCAAAGTCAATCGATATAATATGCAAGTCTTCCCTGAAATTACCATGTTTTTCCTTCTATTCCTCTTCTCTCCTTTGCCTTTGTCCCTATCCGGGGTCGGCCCTCCTTGTTCAAAGGCGCCAGGATCTTCTACCCTGGGTTGTCTCTGCTTCGATGTTGTTTCTCCTCACGCCTTTCCTTACGGTCCCAAGCCATGTGGCGAGTGGTCGTCCCCTTCCTCTTATGGGCTCCGGGATATCCATTGATTTTCGAACTATGTGGTTTTCGTCTCGGCGCATTATATGACCATATCACCGAAGGCTATTCTCTTGCAGTTTTTCTGTTATTGGCGTTATTTCCATACTTCCTCTTATATATGTATTGTCTCGATGTACATGTCCCGTATGTGTCCAATGTACTGTACTGGCACTTTCTTCAATCTAAGTACGTATAGGAGTTCTCTCGGCACTCGATCGTATGCCTTTTCGAGATCTATAAATCCCATGTGTAGGCTTCGTTTGGCACTTCGATACTTTTCAACTATTATGCGAAAGCTTTGTATGGCGTCCATTGTTGACTTTCCAGCCACAAATCCACATTGGTTTTTGGTTATGTGCACAGTTTCGCTTAACCGTTTGGACATAACTCTATCCCAAAGTTTTAACGTGTAAGATGTTAATTTGATACCGCGATAGTTTTCACAACATTGCACATCACCCTTATTTTTAAATATTAAGACGAGGTAACCATTCCTCCAACTATCGAACATTTTTGCCCCTTCTACTAGTTTAGTGAAAAGCTTTGTTAGCCATTGTATCCCATCTATTCCTGTTGTCTTCCATATTTCAATTGGAATTTCATCTGGTCCAGTTGATTTTCCGTTCTTCATTTTTACAATAGCGGCTTTTATTTCGTTGTTGTTGTAGCAACTATGTTGATTCGTATGGTTCAAACGTTAAGGTGGTGTAGGTGGGTTGTCATCAGTGAGGTCGAGGCCCAGGAAAGCGGCAGCTTCGACTGGGTGAGTCCATAAAGATCTTGGTGTAAGTGTTGTGGGATGTGACGGACAACTGAACAAATGGGCGGTGTTATGTGGTGACGAGCCACAGTCTGGGCATTGATGAGTGATACTGTCGCGTAAGCGGTGCATATAATTGTTCAGCATGGAGCTCCAGCCGGATCGCAGTTGGGCAAGTGTGGATTTGGTGCGTCTAGGAAGATGATCTTCACTATGATGTATCGGTGGAGGACGGCCACCTAGCACAATATTAGTCTGGCGGTTATCCAGTTTGGACAGCGTATTGGTGGATAGAGTTCAAAGCCGGCTTGTGAAACGCTGGGACAAGTGGTGTATGAGTTATAAACCTATTAACCTCTTCACGGTATGAACGGATGTCAGATCGAATATGCTTCGGAGGTGTAGGGAGGCTGAGTATATCTCGGTTCGGGTGATTGGGACGATTGCAAGCCAGTAAGAACTGTTTCGATAGAAGTTCGTTATGCTCTTTGACTTGGAGCAACTTTGTTTCCTGATGTAGGTGATCTTCATGGGACATGCGGTGACAGCCTGTGATAATACGTAGAGCAGCATTCTGGCTTGTTTGGAGCTTATGCCATTGAGTATCACTGAGGCGTGTGGTACAGATTGGTGCCGCATAGTTGAGAACCGATCTTCCGATTGCTTGATATGTGGTGAAGACAGTTTTTTTGTCTTTCCCCCATGTGCTACCGGCCAGAGATTTTAAGACCTTATTCCTGGACATGACTCGTTCACTGACATTTCTAGAATGACTAGAGAAAGTCAGTAGGTTGTCAAATGTGACTCCCAGAATGTTTGGGTCATCGTCATCGGTGATTACAGGGATTTGTGTTCTATGTGCCTCCGCTTCTTCTAACTCTTTTCTGGGAAACTCTTCGTTCATCAGGTCTTTAAAATAATCCATCCATCGTTCTTTTATATCGTGGCCACGTTTTTCCATTATGATCTTTATAATTTGGATTGCATCTGCAGTTGTTTTACCTGCGACAACCCCGCACTGATCATTAGACAGCCGTATTACTTTTCCCAGTGTGACATTAGTTAGTTCGGTATTGGATCACCTCTCATAAGTTTGGAGATGACAATCATGAGCCATCTGAATCCAATATCTTCCATCTTTTTCCAGAATTCAGAGGGTATCTCGTCTGAGCCAATTTTTTAATTTATATTTTTTTTTTTTTTTTTGAGTATGAAACCGCCTCACTAACTTCTTCGAAATGAGTGCAATGAGGACAACCCCAACCGCAGGACTCGAGGCTATCCTGAACCTGCTACCGTTAGGCATATTTATACGAACATCAGCAGCCATTAATGCTATGAGAATAAGTCAGTCAGCGAACTGGAAACCAAGCAGAACAGGTCACTCGATGATCCTACTCGATTACTTTGGCCTCATGCCCGTAACGGATTACATGACGCCATATTTAGACTTTACAAGGCCTTTCTCTAGCAGGGAAGATTGGAAAACGGTCATATATCTGATGCCGAATCTATAGCCATCTACACAGATGGTTCAGAAATGAGCACTGGAGCTATAAAAGCGATTACTGCCATAGAAATTAAATCGAAGCTTGTGAAGTGTTGTCGAGAAGAGCTCAGCGTTCTTGGAACACAGCACAAGGTATCGCTCTGTTGGGTCCCTGGACACGAGGGTATCCCAGGCAATGAAAAAGCCGACGAGCTGGCGAGAATTGGCTCAGCAGCCCCAACAGAACAAGTTGACCCCCCTGTGTGTATCCCGCCTTGCACACTCAAGCGCGCTGCAGGGAATAAAGCCACAGGCGAACACAAGATGGAACTCCATGGAAACTTGCGCCATCACTAGGAAGATATGGCCATCTTTCGACAAAGCAAAAACCGAGAGAATCATCCGTAAAGATAGGAAATCCCTTTCCACCCTCGTGGGCATCATCACGGGGCACAACACTCTTCGGTACCACTTGAAGAAACCACCCCTTGCGGAGGAGGAACTCTGCAGAGGCTGTGGTGAAGAGGAAGTTTTTGAGGACACAACCCACTGTCCGAGTCTTCAACACTCCCGGAAAAAGTTCCTTGGTAAATTTTTCTTCCAGGATCTCGAGGAACTCTCCGGTGTTTCAACGGAAAAGATGTTGAACTTCATCAAATCATCAGGGTGGTTTGTATGCAGAAATGAAGTAAGTGACTGAGTTAGTAGTTTTTAGTTTCATTGGGTAAGGGATTACTTTTTCCCCCATGAGTACCACAATGGGTCAACGCTGACCTGAGTGTGGCAGAGAGCGTCCCTCCCTGCCAGCCCACATACCTAACCTAACCTAACTTCTTCGATTATAATATCTGGCACCTCTTCAGAGTTAGGGGTGGATTTCGGAAAGTATAGCCGGGAAAACTATTCATTCGAAAGTCCTTCACAAATAATGTCGTCACTTATAAAAATTGTGTCGTCATCCACAAGAAGCTTGCCCTGAGCATTGTTAATGAATTTTGGCGAACGAATCTCCTGAATATTTTTCCTTCTTTGAGCGGTCATTTTGAATATGGTTGCGCCCTTGTTTATACTGTTGTCGCAGATTCTAGATAGTACCCGTATGATTTCTATCAGTAGCCGAGGTATACTTAACCTAGCTCCCGATAAAGCCCCTCGTACTCTCTGCGAAGAGTTGGGCGCACTACTTCTTCGCTTGTCTCTTGCAACACTTTCTTCAGTACAACCATGAACTACAAAAAAAAAAAAAAACCTACGCAGTGACTGAAAACTTTTATATACTGCTGTATTGCACGTATTCACCGATGCACTCTTTCTGTCTACTCAGAATTGTACTAAAAGAACACAAATACTCACTTGTCCCCAAAGTAAGTGTAGCCTCGGTGGCGCAGTAGGCAGCGCGTAAGTCTCATAATCTTAAGGTCGTGAGTTCGAGCCTCACCCGGGGCATTACTTTTTTTATCTTTTTTTTTTTCCTTTCTCTATTCAAACTCACCTTTGATTTTTGTAAACAAATTTCATTCTGCAATCCGACAATCATCTCGCTCATCTCTTTATTGATACTAAGGAGTTCCTGCTCTTTGGCTTGCAACTGTTCCATGTCTTGTGTGGAATCCTGTACTTTTTCTTCGAGTTCTCGAAGGGTTTCGTTGAGTGTGTTGATTTTGTCTTCATTTCTATAATGGAACATGATTAGCAAATGTGACACATTTAAGAATAGATCCTACACTCACAAGGTATGTTGGGTACGTAGCACTTGTAGCTCCTCAAGTTGACCTCGAAGTTTCGCTGAATTCAGCATTTCTTCGCTGTAGGAGTTTTGGACAGCAGCGTGCTCTTGTTTAAGGCATTCCAGTTCCCTGGAGAGACTTGTGTTCTGTAATAGAAAATCCTTTAATAAAAATAAATGGTTTGTTTTGAGTTTCGTGCTCACCTCGAGGATCTCCTTGCTCATACTCTCCTGAAGTTGGTTTACCTTCTCTGATGCTTGTTTGTTCTCTTTGGTAAGGGCTTCGATTGTTTTGTCCTTGTTTTCGAGTTCGTGCTTGAGGAGTATCGCTGTAGCCTCGTACTCAACTTTTAATTTTTCTGAAAAGGCTCAGCAATAACTAGATGATGGATGGAGAGGAAGCATTAGCTGACTTACCATTAGCCTTCTCTTCGAGCGGTTTTGGAGCATTTCGCTCTTCCTCTAGCTTCTTTTCAACTGCCTGTGGAGAAAGTATGAAATAAGTGCTCTAGACAACGATGAAAGGTGGTTTCTTACCAATTTGGCTTCCGTTTCCTGTGCCAACTTGACCGAGTTCCACTTAAGTTTCATCTCCAGATTGTTGTACTCGGTCTTTTGTTTCTCCAGTTCTTTTTGGAATTTCTTTACTTCGTTGCACTGTAAAGAACCATCTTCAGTGAGTGAGGTATAGATGCTCATGATTTACCTTTTCATCCAACATGTAGGTGATCCTCGACTTCTCCTCATTCAGCGCGTGGAATTTCGTTGAAATATTCTTTACCTCCTTTCGGGAATCAGCTAGCTGCTTCTCTATGGATTCTTTCTGTTTTTTGGCATCAATTAGGGATTTCTCTTTTGTGGCGAATTTTATGACGATGCTCTCCTTTTCCTTGGTGGCTAGCTCCTTCTCCTTGCGGAACTAAACGGAAGAACTGAGTGAAATTTTAAAGACAAAGGGTTTGGAAATCTTACTGCCGTCTTTTCCTTCTCCAGAAGGGCGTTCTCCCTCTGGTAGAGCGTGATTGTGTTTTCCTTTTGTGACAGAGCCTTTTTCAACTGATCAACTTGGCTTTCATGGCTTCTTAGTCGCTCTTGAAGCTGCTTGTACTTTTCTGTTAGGTCTGGAGGTGTTGGTGGAGGCGTTGGAAGCGACGACTGATTTTTAGGTGACGCCGCTGTCTTAGGAGATAGTTGTGATGGAAATGCCGCGTCGCTGTGAATAGGGCTAGGGATGGGTTCTACCGTTTGTGATGATGCAACAGTTTGAGACGTGACACTCGCGTGAAATGGTGAGGACTGTGGAGTCTCTTTGTTCACACAGGTGCTCTCCTTGGATTCATGACATATTGCCTGTAACGTAGAATTACCTTCCGTGGTTTCAGTCGAAGCGATGTCGTCTGCGTGCGACATCAAATGACCTGCAAGAGACCCTGCAACGTTATTGCCCACTGAATTCCCTCCCCCTTCAGTTGCTAGGGCCTGTACAGCGCCACGTTCATCCTTAGCTACATCTAACTCACAACTACTACTTAGCAATGACGGTACCTGTTCCACACGTGTACTATTATCCGGAGATTCCACGCTTGAAGGCACCTCAGGAATGCCCAATGAACTCATGTTTTCCCCACAAGTTGATGCAACTTGAGACTCTGTGCCAGCGTTTCCAGTGGAATTCACTTCATGAAGTGTGTCTAGCTGCCTTTCCGTATTCACAGCAGAGTTGTTTACATCTTCGACGCCCGCATCGACTCCTTTTTGCAGCCAAACTTCACCAATATGTGGACTTTGACTGGGTTCCCCCACCGTTACAGCCTCTACTTCTGAAACTTTGTACCTTTCCAGTACGACCTCATGGAAGTCAGTTGACTCGTTGTCTATTATTTCCATTTTACAGTGTATTTTACGGGCAATAAATAAAATAAATTAAAAATTTTGCAAAAACAAAGATTTCACGTCTACATGTTTATACGTCAAAATTTTATTTGCAAATGTGACAGCTGAAATTTGTCTGAAAGCGGTGTGCGTTCACGGCTTCGTGTGGGAAATTGCTTTATCGAAGGTTGAATATATGCCCCGAATTTTTTTTAATTATAATAATAGCAGTGTTTTATTATCTGATCTGGTCCAGATCAGATCACACGACGAAAATAAAACAATCTTGATCTGGATCAACGAACAGTTTTTGTTGTGTTTTGTGGTGTAGTTACAGTTTCGCATCGAACTCCTTTCAAAATATGGTTTATTTAGTGCTGAAATTGTGCTTAACTCTTGCTATATGCATCCAGAACTACACTTGTTTCTTCTGGCGTACAACTTGTTATTGTTTTCATTCAATAATTAGTTATTTAAAAGTAAGAATTATTTTTCCCCTCTTTTCCATTAGAATTTCACAGCTGAGTTCATTCAAGGGGAGTTGCCATGCGCTTCATTTCCCTTATAAAATTCAGAGAATATGCGATGTTTTTCTTTTAGTGTATGTTTTGTCGATCCTAATTCATTCAAAAGGTATATATTCACTCAATAATTATTAATTTGAAATCATTAGGAGTAACTGGGATAAGTATTAACTTTCAAATACGCTTTTATGTGCATAATTCCAATGAAGAGAAAACATAGAAAGTATAGTACAGAAAGTATTTCATATTCTAATCTGGCAACAGGGGTTTTGACAATTGTCAACAAAACTGCAGCCTAGCAATGAATAGGCGAAAAGTAAGATCTCGTGTTGTTATTGTAATGCATACATACCAATGATCTGATCTGGATCAGATCAGATAATAAAACCCGGCTAATATATACACTCCATTTCATAACTATATCACCCCTGTATTTGAATTTTTTTAAGATTAAAATCTTTTTTTTTGCAAGTAACTGTTTTTACCCGAAAGAGTAATGAAAACGTGAACAATTCTGTAAAAAATCGAAAAGTTCCGTTATCCTTTCTGAGAAAAAAGACAAGAAAACGGTTTTTTGCATTTTTCATAACTATATCACCACTTCAGTTTTAATTGCATACAAATTTATTGCACTTTGAAAACACATAATTCTTAAATGATCAGTAATTTGTGGGATCTCCTTCTTTTCCACTAAAAAGAAAATCCTATTTGGCATACTGTTGATTAAGTTTTTTAACATGTCCTGCGGGATTGTGGCCCAAGAAGTATTTATTGCTGCTTTTAGGTCACCCACGCTGTTAAACTGCCTGTTATTGGCGTAAACCTTTCACACCAGTATGCCCCAAAGATTTTAAATCCGGTTTTAATCTGGTGAGCAAGCAGGCCATTCAAGAACATTGATCTCATGTCGATTAAACCACGATTTGGTTGCTCTGCTGGTGAGAATAGCGGCGTTGTCCTGCTGGAAAACCCATTCCCTGTCTTGATTATTTACCAAATATGGCAAAAGTTGTGTTTTAATGACGCCAATGAATTCGTCACTTTTCATCCTAGTGGATGGGAAGCCTAATCGTAATGTTCCAGCTAAAGAAAGTCCGCCCCAGACCATCAGACTTCCACCGCCAAAATGTCTTCTTGAAAAGTGCACTGGATCTTTTCGCAGATCTCTCCAGTAGTATTGGAAACCATCTGGACCGTCAACGTTGAATTTCTTTGCGTCAGAAAAAATTACCTTTGCTTAAAAAAGCAGCAATAATAAGCATATGCAGAGTAGAAAAGGAACACGTTTTTGATTACCAGTCACGGTTCATGTTTTTTCGAGCGAATTCTCGGCGAGCAGCCTTATGACGCATTGTCAACCGCGATACAGCCCTAATTTTTTGGATTTTCAGGTACGTTCAGTTCTTGGTAACTCGTTAAATGGTTGAACAGGACACATTTAAATTCAGTTCATTCTTGAACTGTTTTATGATCTTTTTTGAATTGCTTGTTGCCTTGACAATGCAACGCTTTTGTCTTAAGGATAACTTTCTTTTCGGACCACCAGTTTTCTTAGAACCATAAGAGTCTTGGTTTTTGAAAATTTTTTAAACCGTTACGTGATCACGTCCGATTTTTTACCAATTTTACGTAAAGACAGATCATGGTAAGCAATGATTTTACCTTTTTCTTCCTCCGATAAATATTTTTCGCGCGGCATTTTGTTAGAAAAAACTCGAAAAACTTCTTATTTTAACCGTTAAACAGATTTGGAGAAAAACTTTAACACAAACTATTGACATCACGCATGTGCAGCTCGTGGTGACATAGTTATGAAAAATGCAAAAACCTGTTTTCTTGTCTTTTCTCTAAGAAAGGATAACGGAACTTCTCGACGTTTTACAGAATAGATTACGTTTTCATTACTCTTTCGGGTGAAAACAGTTACTTGCAAAAAAAAAGATTTTAATCTTAAAAAAATTCAAATACAGGGGGGTTGGTGATATAGTTATTAAATGGAGTGTATACATAAAGTGGGAAATACACTATACAAGTGTTGTACCAACGGTTTGACAGCTTTGGTGGGCACGATTACGATATCCGTGGCGCCACGATTTTTCGATGATTTCTATTAGACCTCGGTGCACTGAACAAAAAAATAATAAATAACATTTTTTTGATATTTCGCTTAGTTTTCGAGATATCGAACTTTGAAAATTGACTTTTGACAAACAATATTTCAATAGAAACTACCTTCAGTATTGCCAACAGTGGGTGAGTGACGCGCTTCGCGCAATTAATTTATTTAAGCTCCGTTTTCCGGGGGGGTTTAGCCACTCACGCGACTTCGTCGCTCCGCTAAGGGTATGTCAACAACTGTCAGACAGGCACCTGGGGCCAAGTCAACAGCAACAAGTATGTTATATCCCCCTTTTTTAAAAAAAAACAGACGTGTGTTCGTAAAAACGACTTTGTAATAACTAAATGCGACCATGGCCAAACTTATATGTTTACGTTTTCGTTTTATTCGCCTGAATGGTTTGACATTTGCATAACTACGATTATACGCGTTTGTTTTTTCGAGTTGTCGACTGTCGTATGCAACGCATACGAATCGAGGAATAGGAATTTAATTTTGAAACGACTTTAAATACGAAAGAAAATACGACTGGATTCGTCTTGAAGAATTGAGGTGATTGGCCTCAGTAACCGAGTGATTAAAAATCGGGAAGCCTGCTGATAATCTCTGAGGTCAAATAGGCGAACCCCACAGACGGATAAGAAGAAATTCGATGAAGTGGGAGGGTAGTAATGAGTCCTTGGGGCGAACTATGCACTTCGCCGCGAATCGCATAATTTGCGATTCATTCCGTTCGCTTCGCGGCGATGATGTCAACTATGCACAGCGATCGCTTGGAATATCGACCTTCCAAGATTTCCATATTTCCATTCATTTGTCAGTGTCATGGATGGAAAGAATATACTTTCACCCTTATCGTGGAATCCGCCGGGGGGAATTATTCACCGAAAAAAATATTTCGGTATCGTCAAATCCGCAAAGCGAACAGTTCCCCGTGTCGGTAATGTGAACGAGTTCCACTGCATCGTGGAAAACGTTCGGATCGAATCTCCCCATACATTTCACACCCGCAGCTATTTCATTGCGGATTTGGTTGTTAAGGTCGATTCACAGCCCAGCGACCTGCGAATGCGAATGAGCGAATATTCGCAAATTTTGACATTTCTTTCACAGCTACTATTTTATCTGGTCGCGCCAATCCGCGAATTTGAGTTGCAATTCATTTTATAACTAATTGCCTAAACGTGAAAAATGCATAAATACATAGCACAGCTTTCATTCAAAAGGTAATAACCTACATTCTTTCAATAAATTCAACCACCATCTTACCCACCAAGAACAATACAAAAGAATTGTGAGGTTAAACTCTCGCGAATGTTTTGGTCGCGGGAATGTGGATTGCGTCCTACATGTGTGGAATGTGAATAAAAGTTGACAGTTCGCAAAAATCATTCGCTTATTCGCGAAGAAATCGGCGAATTGTTAATTTCTTCGCAGAAACTAATTACAATTCAACTTTTTATATATTAATCGATAGATAAATTAACGTCCGTTCTTTTGGAATAATAAAATTGCCAAGGGCGTGCCTATAAATGTGCTAAAAACTGTTTGTTCGCAGTTTGGGCATTCGCAATTCGCCGAGCTGTGAATGGACCTTTAGTGTATGAAATTTTACGTTGCTTCTTGTAGTTCCATTATATTTTCCGTGTTTGCTCTTAATTGAGAGTGCCTCCTCCTGTGTGAAGATGATCTTTCATGAAAAACCAATGAAACGCTATCTATTTTCGCACAAAATTAATTTTTTATTTCCCAATTGGATTTTCACAAAGCACACATGTGTTTCAAACGAGCTGTCACAACAGAACTTCCTAAACGACAACAGTGGTCGGTAAGGAAGATTATCCGACGGATTCCACGATAGTGTTTTTATGTTCACGTGAAACGAATAGGTGAAGTGAAACTCAGATCCGACGGATTCCACGATAGGGGTGACAATAAAAGTATCAGAAATCACTCAGGAAAGAAGATTCGAATGCGCCGCGTACAAGGTCTTGTAAGGGGTTTAAAGTACCCAAAGCAGTTAATGCCACGAGCAAACAGGAAAGTGTCATCACTGACGAGTTAGAAACAGCGGTTACTAATTTGTCCAGAATACATTAATCCCAGCGGCGAGTAATTACTGGTCGTACCAGACGCAAACTCGTTTTGCTACATAAAATAACTATAAAAGTATACATATATTCAATTATCAATTTCGCTTAGTACTAGGTGCAATCAATTGATGCAAGGCATGCTTAATGTAAATCTAGGATTATGTTCTCAAAAAGTCAAGTATCAAGAAATTATTTATCACAATTTGTTAAACCTACTACGACATGGGCAGAACATGGTATGAGCCCATGGTCGTAAGATACTGCAAAAGCTTCCCCGCACTCTTAAACTCCTGATATCCCATCACACACTCCTTCACCCGTTCAATCTTCGTCATCCTCTTCCCGCCGAAGGTCCGTCGGGGCCCTTTTTGACCTGTTTGACCAGTGCTTAACTTTTCCTCATGTATGTCCTGTTCAGTGCGTATTATGTCCACCAACGCTCCCAGTGTTCCACTGCAATTGAGAATAGTTTTGCCGAACTTGTTGTACCAATTCTCCACCACACTATCGTCGATCACTTCGTTAGTCAATATTCTCTCGTAGATATTCCACATCTTAATTGGATACCGCGGTGGAAGCATTTTTAAGGTATCGGGCTCCATCTGCCCTCGGATGTAGTTTCTGTCCAGATAGCGTGCGACATCCGCAAGTTCTACCTTGCCTTGGTCCAGCTGCTTTACAAGAAGTTCGAAGGCTTGAACAACATCTGCCGGCGGGATGTAAGCCAACCCTATGGCGGACCACAGCCATTGCTTGATTGTCGCATCGTAGCCAGCTTGCAGGCCGGTCACTTTCATCTCGCTGTACAGTGATTGCTTAAATTGAAAGAGGGGCAAGCAGACGCGCGCTTTTGGGAACGCACTCGCTATAGCATTTATTACGCGTCCACTCAAGTCCACCATAATCATAGATGGATTCTGGTCGTATAAATCGAAGTAGGCCGCCTTCTGCTGGAGAGTCAGGAGAGCGCCCAGGTATTCCTCCTCTTGCTGCGTCTGCATGAAGACGTACGCCAGTGGAAGGACAGAATCCCCCACCCTGCCGAGGATGGTCCAAATCTGAAGGAACAACGAGTCTTCTACACCGAATGATGCGTCCACATACCAAACGTTGGAGCGGAACAGCCAACGCATGTTGTCCCGAGTTGCGAAGATGATCGTCCTTTGTGTGGTCTGGTCCACTTCATTGTTTATGATGTTGTCATGCAGGAGGAATTGTGTACCGATGAGGGTCTTAAGACGAGATTCTGGGATCAGCAGTCCGATCAAATTCCCTGGCAGGCAGTCCCGACATTCCCTCACAAGCCGCCGAAGCTGTTGCAATTGCGGAAGCGCGGCCCTCACCTCAGGGGTAAGGGTCTTGACCTCTTCGGTGACCAAGTATGTCGAATCCAACTGATAGTTTTCCATGGCCTTCTTCCGAATATTCGACTTGACTCGCAAGACTGCCACTTGTAGAGGATGGGCGAAGTGGTTGTGTTGACGGGTAACCTCTACTTGCAACTCTCCGTTAACGAAAACAGTTGTTGCACGACCAGAACACCTGCATTTTTGGCACATCCAGTTAACTTTGTCATCCCTCTTCATGTACCGGTTGTAGATATAGTCGCAGTAGGACATGACCTCGTTGTTATACGTTGAAATGTGAATCTCAGCCATGATTGCATAGCAGGTATTACAAATACAGGAAAACCCGGTAGTAAACTTAAATTTATTAGATCTGGGGAATGTGAGATTCACTGACATGAAATCCCAATTCGGGGCAATCAGAACCCTTTTAGCGGCGAAACGGTTTTGTTTATGTCTTTTCAATGAGAACAGCTATCGGCGTTTATCAACAGCAATGACAACTGACAGCAAGTCGCTCAATTAACTTCACATCCTAACAACTTTTTATTGTCTGAAGTCGGGAAAACCGATTAGGGTATGTTCTTCTTCTTAAAGTTCGACTCCGCTGCGGAGGCCGAAAATCATCGTTTTTAATTATTTCTTTGCTAGGCTTAGCGTTATTTTTAATTATTGTTTCTGGATACTTGAAATTGCTGACTCGCTCGATGTTCTTTTGGTTTATCTTTAGCTCAAGGTTCGGTATTTGTTGTTTCCTAGTTAATATCATAAGCTTTGTTTTGGCGGTGTTTATGCGTAGTTGTTACTTACACTGCGGATCCTTCATCACATTACTTAATTTATTTACAATATATCGCTTGCTGTTATGATAGCACCATCCGCTCATCCGATCATCCTATGTTATTATTACGAACTCCACTTCAATTCACCATCACTTCTTTCATTGCTTCTTTAAGCATTTCTTCGTAGTACATATTGAAAAGTAATGGTGATAGAATGAATCCTTGTCTCACTCCTCTACGAATCTCTACTTCATCTGATTCTTCTTCTTCCATTGCTTTTTTTTCTCTCTGTCCCCAATATAGGTTTCTGATCATTCTGCCGTGTCATTTTCAAAGCTTATGTCTTTTTCAAGTTTTCTATATATTTTCTTATGTATTATTTTTAGAAAGATCTTTAACGTATGGCTCATTAGACTAACTGTTCTGTAGTCACAACACTATACTTCTTAACTTTTCTTCGGTAGTGTTATGAAGAAGGAGTATCGACAGCGACATGCTCTAAATATGTTGCTTCATTGAAACAATTACTTTAAGCGTTTTCTATTCGAAAAAAAAAAAATGCTGAGGTGTGATTTCTGTGGACAAATTTGAAATATTCACTGATAAAATTTTACTTTACCGAAAATGTCGAAAATTAATTTGTTTTATTTAGCTCACGCTGAGCGTGAATCTGTATTTTTTTTCGGAGCTCTCTTACCGGAGAGGCGTAACTCGTACCAACATTTCCGGAATGGAGCACCCAAATTCTTAAATTATTCTTTTGCTGCAAAGGTAAATACGGTTCATCAAAATCGGTCCATAACAACCGATTCCAACATACATATACAGCTGCCACTCCAAATTCCGAGCACGTAAGTTGCATTCAAAAACGCAAATTGACTGCGCAGTCTGAGCAAAAAGCCGAGCGCAGCCAAGATCAGATTTGACAGGAGGAAAAATAAAGGAAAAAAGTTGTTCTGGCGTTGAACTTAAAGCTAGGTATCCACGATCACTAATGAATGCCATTCCCGGAGTGATTTTTATTAATTTTTTTTTTCTGCTCCCCATCCACTATGATTCATGGATTACATTCCTCAGTTTTGCTGTCCTCTATCTGGGCGCGTCAACAGTGAAATCCAAAGTAAGGAAAGAATGGACACACACGCAATGCACTATCACCCATGAATGCGGAATTCACATATTTTCGAATTCCTTCGCGCATGAATGTGCACTCTGACACGCAGTTCAATCCGCCGGCATTCATGAGTGCGCTTACACCGGGAATGGTATTCTTTCATTCATTCATTTTCAATGGCCCGCTAATCCTTCATGAGGGTCGCGGGGGTAGGATGCTCAGGTGGACTCTCCATCCTTCTCGATCCTCCGCCATTGACTCCAATTCATCAGGGAGAATCCCTAAGCGGCTCCAAGAGAGATGTCGGACTTGATCCAACCATCTATTTCTGGGCCTTCCGCGAAGTCGTCTACCTGATGGCACGGCAACCAGGGCGCGTCTTGGAAGCCGGTCTGGGGGCATACGCACTACGTGACCAAACCATCGAAGCATCGGGAATGGTATTCTTGAGAAGAAATTATTTTTATGTGTATTAATTATCAATAGATATTCTACGTATCCATCAACTTTATTGTAGTGGTTTAAATAGACCACAAGGATTTTTTTTTTATCTCTGAAAAGCTAAGTGCTCAAGTGCATTTCATAAATAAATCAGGGGTGGAATCGGCTAAGTTCATAGTTGACTTTTGACAATCAAAATCCAATGTTTTGCTCTGCGTAAGTTGATTATCAAGTTCATAGTCGTTTTCGTGTGATAGCTCTTTAGGTGTCGTTTTCGCATATTTCAGTCGATTTCATTTGCTAGTCGGTACAATTTTATGTGATTAAAGTTCAGTGAACTAAAAAAAATGTTTACGTTGTTAAAATTATTGAACTCGTGTCATAATGAAAAAGAAAACGATTATAAATACGTGAGGTTACTTCCAATTAATTTAAGGAACGCATCGAATATTCTTGAACTTCCTTAAAATTTTCGGCTAAGTAAGGAAGCCTTTCTGTATATCATGAATTTATTGGGTTTACCAGATGGTGTAAGGTCTGCACACATCCCACTAATTTTACAACTGGCTGCTACATTAAACCTTCATGGTGGTGGGGGATATCAGAGACAATTTGGATCCGATTGGGTTGCACCAATGGGCCCGAGCACTGTCTCAGAAGTGACTAGGAAAGTCATAAAAAAATGGAATCCATATTATGCCCCCGTTTAATTAAGTTTGTCCCTAAACAGTCAACCAAAGAAAGTTTTGTTAGCTTGTGTCCTTGAAGATGAAGGATTAAATCAATTTTAATTAGTACATACATTTATTATGCTCAATTTATGTACTTACATTTCATAAATTTTGAAAATTTCCTCGAACGCAATTTGAAAATGTACTCATAAACACAATATGACGATTTAATAAGGAGCTTTTTACGTCAGTTTTTTAGGCTTGACAACGTAAACAAAAAATTTGCGTCGCGTTGCCAAGGCTAAAGAAAAATTTGTTGATCGTTTTACACAGAGCAGGGAGCAGTTGATAATCAAAAACAACAATCAACAAAACGACTATCAATTATCAACTTAGTCGATTCCACCCCAGAGCACGCTATGAACTTTCGAGATCTGAACGGAAAAAGAAAAACGTCTAGTGTTACAGAGCAGATCGTCCCTCCGCTTCATGTAGAGCCAAACGATAATTATTTAAACCGTGATTTCAGTACTCGGGCCGTAAATCAGCTGAAAGTAGATCGTTTTTCCATCGTAACATTTTCTTCAGCGATGAGGTTAAAACAAGCCAAATTACCACATTTGGAGTGAAGACAACCTACGAGAAATTCACGGAATTCCCCTTCATCTGCAAGAAACACTGTTTGGTGGGCATTGTACGTACTGTCATCGGACCTTAATAATAATATATGGCGCAACAGCTCATCAAGTGCCTAGAAGCCTAGCTTCTCGCAACCAGTCGTGGTGTGTGCGTTATATTTTTCGCACGAATTGAAGGGACCTACGGTTTTGTGCCGTATCCGAAAGGCAACATTTACTTTGTTTTCGAGGAGCTTTTAGTGACAACAATACTCTCGGATGTTTGTCAAACGTTCGCGAGAGGTGGGATAATGAAAAAGACTTTTGGTGTTTCCTGGGATTCGAATATGGAACCTCACCCGACGCACTAACCACGGCGTCACGGCACCCACGTCATCGGACCATATATTTTAAATTTTTTTTTTTTGCCGAGTGTAGGTGAAAAATCTTCTAAAGACACCATAGGCTCGGCCGAGCATGCTTATGGTAGTGTGAGATTTTTACTCACTAAAAAAACACCTCTCTTCAAAAGTAATACTACAACTTATTTGTTGTAGTATTATTATTTATTTTTGCTTACAAGACGCATGATTTTTAGAAAAAAAAAAAAATTCCTTAATGTAGAACTTTAGGCAGGTAATTCCAATGATAGTTCCTGCCTTTTTCGCGACACGAGGTCAAAAGGTTTTACCCTTTGCAGACGACGAATTGAATTATTCGTGTCAAGTAGTTGAATGACGGTACGGTTACAATGGCCGTGAACAATGAACAATGAAAAATGAAGCTGAAGCTCACATTGGCTTCAGTGGCTCGCTGCTGAGCGATGATCAGCAATTACTTGTTTTAAAATTACATGGCATCGAATAGGAAGATGTGTGGTTTCAACAGGATGCCGCAAGATGCCACACTGCCAGGCAAACCACGTAGTTATTGGCGGGACTGTTTGGCGATAAGATCTTCTCACAAAACGGACCAGTCAGTTGGCCATCAAGATCATGCGATAACGCCACTAAATTATTTCCTCTCATTTAACACAGAAGCCTTTAATTCCCTGCACTGGACCCTTCAAACCATTGACGTGTTATATATGGACTGCTAGTGCCCAACTTCACGCATGTTCCAACATCTCAAGCGCCATTGTTTCGGTTGGGTATTAAACAGAAATGAAATATCCGCCATCATAGATATCCGCCATAGAAGCTTGCGCCATCTGTGTTTGTTCAAGTGTACTGGCTGTAAAAAACTGTTAACATTTAAATTGTTTCAATATTCGTTCCCATAGATGAAGTCACAGTGTTCTTTGGGACACATCAAATAAAGATTGTTTTCTTAAATAAAATAAGCCCGATTGACAATAAAATTTAAAGGCTCCCTTAGCAAGAAAAATATAACAGCTGTATACAGTGCCTTTACTGGATGGATAGATCACGGTTCTTGTACCGTGACTACCTGTGGTAATGCTAGTGCATAAACTAGAATACCAATGAGTTGTACAGCCCAATTGTATACAGTGATCTTACTGTATATATGATGGATAGACCACGATTCTTGTATCGTGACTACATGTGGTAATGCTAGTGCATAAACTAGAATACCAAAGAAATGTACAGCCTTCCAATCAGACTCACTTGGAAATAAAAATGAAAAGTCTTCGATGGCTGTCCAAAATACAAGTGCCAGTTCAATCTTTATTAAGTAGTATTTATATAAAAATTTAGCTTATTCTAGCAATAATAATTCTTAGCTTACTCTATTAACTAAACATTACATACAAACAATAATAAGTGCGAATGTGCAAATTTGGTTATTCTGCAAATACAGTTTTTTAATATAGTGCAAATATGGTGCGATTACAAATGTGAATTTTTTATTTTTTTTTCCGAGGGTTGGTGAAAAATCTTCCATAGACACTATGAGAATAGCAAGCGCGTGCTCATAGTAGTGTCAGATTCTTACTGACTAAAAAAACACCACCCTTCGATATAAATTTGTTAGATATCGCAACTAAGTAATAACTTATCAAGCAATTTTCTTTCACGAAATAAAAACGTTTGGCAGGTTACTTTCCACTGAAAGATCCTGCATGTTCCGCAATCTAAACGCGGTTTATCATTATCTCGCCAAGTCGAAGGGTTTCGTCCTTTGTAGTCGGCGCAATAAATTGCTCTCATCCAATATTTGTAGGACTGTATTGTTGACATGTCCGATTAGTCGGTTTTTATGCTTTCTCGCGAAGCTTCTAGTTTCAGCTTCGATTGTCGGAATTCCGAGATCCCTGTGGATATCGTCGTTTCTAATATACCACGGTGCTTGGACAATCTCTCTTAGCACTTTATTTTGAAAAGTTTGTAAAATATTGGCATTTGTTTTCTTGGTACAACCCCAAAGTTGTATACCGTAGGTCCACACCGGCTTTAGCACTTGCTTGTATAAAAGCAGTTTGTTCTCAGTACTGAGCTGGGAATGTTTTCCGAGTAACCAGTGCATTTCGCTATATTTGATTTCGAGTTCTTTACGTTTCATTTTCACGTGCGAATTCCATTTCAGTCTTGCGTCGAGTGTCATTCCCAGGTATTTGGCCTCGTTTGCAAATGGTATTCGGGCCGAGTTTAGGAAAATTGGCAAGTTATTAGTTTTCTTGTAAGTGAAATTCACGTGAACAGATTTAGATTCGTTGATGGCAATCCGCCAGTCCCTCGTCCATTCATTTACTTTATTTAGCGCGTTTTGCAGTTTTCCAGTCGTTTCTTCGATTGTTTGTTTGCTAGGATAGCGGTGTCATCGGCAAACGTAGCTAGGATAGTGCCATCTTCTTTCGGTATATCACGAGTATATAGCAAATAGAGAAGCGGGCCAAGAACGCTTCCTTGTGGTATGCCGGCCGAAATTTCTTTGAGCTGCGAGTATTCGTTTCCATGTCTAACACGGAAGAGTCTATTCCCCAGATATGATACTAGAATATCGTATAAGCACACAGGGAGAACTTGTCGTAGTTTGAATTTCAAGCCATCATGCCACACCTTATCAAAGGCCTGCGAGACGTCAAGAAATACGCTTGAGCAAATCTTTTTTTCTTCAAATGCTTTCTCGATTACGTCAGTAATTCTATGCACCTGGTCAATCGTCGAATGCTTACTTCTGAACCCAAACTGGTGGTCAGGGATAAAATTATTTTCGTCTATAACCGGTTAGACACGCCTTAGTAATATCCTCTCGAAAATTTTGGATATGACTGGAAGAAGCGAAATTGGTCTATACGATTTTACCTCATTTGGCGGTTTTCCTGGTTTTAAGACCATTATTACTTCCGCAACTTTCCATTGGCTCGGAACGTGTTTTAATCTGAGCGCAGCATTTACAATATTAAGAAGCTTAATCAAAGCTTTTCTAAGTAAAACTTTGAGAATTTCTCCGGTGATTAAATCATAACCAGGAGCTTTCTTAGGTTTTAGAATCTCGATCTCATTTTTGAGTTCCCTAAGCGTTGCACTTGTGAGTGTTAAATTGCCAGATGGTAAATCTAGCCTATTGCGGTTGTCGTAAACCACTTGACCATCGTACGGTTTAAAGGTTTCTTCCAGGTGCGCCGCAAAGACGTCCGCTTTTTCTTTATCTTCCCTTGCCCATTCATTTTGATTCAATTTAATTGGCGGCGCGGGGACTTTGGGCCTTTTGGTGCCTTTTATGGCTTTCCAAAGTGAATAATTGGAATCTTTTTTCGCTGTTAAACTTTCAAGGTAAGAGCCTATTGCACGATTCTTAAAATCCTTAATAGTTTTCTTCAACGAATTGCACAGACGATTCAAGTGTGCTTTATGCTGCGGAGCACGACTCTGTTGCCATTTTTTACGAGCTTTTCGTTTTTCCTTGACCAATTCCTTTATTTCCGGAGGATATCGTAAGCCGTATTTGTCCAGCGTTTTCCTTGGAATGGGAGTATTATTCCAAGAGGCGAGCTGTACGATCTCGACGAAGCGATCAACTTCAACCTCAAGTTCATAGGGTGTCGTAAGTGGAACGCTCAGTTCAACATTGTCTTCAATTTCGTTCCTAAAACCTTCCCAGTTAGTTGTTCTACCAGTTAATCTTTCTGGCTCTAGGTTATAGACTAGTTTTTCGCTCAAAGTCAAAATAATTGGGGAATGATCAGACGACAGATCAAAACTCTCTTTGACTTTTATGTGGTTGGTAGATATTCCTTTCACAACGAAAAAATCTATCAGATCAGGTATTTTTGAAGTATCAGTTGGCCAGTAAGTCGGTTTACCCGTCGAATGGAAATCGCAATTGTACTCCATACCTGCCCCATAGAGCATTCTACCTTTTTTCGAACTGTATCTTGAGCCCCAGTACGTGTGTTTCGCATTAAAGTCGCCGCCAATAATGAAAATAGGTTTAAGCGATTCAAACATGTTAGTAAAATTACTTTGTTCAAGCGCGGAACGCAGTGGACAGTAGATAGACGAAATTTTAAGAGTACGCTGACTATTTTTAACTCGAATCGTGCACAGTTGCAAAGTTTCAAGCTCTATCTTTAGGTCTTCCGATTGCTCGATACAGTCTTTAATAAGCAAGGAAGATCCGCCTCTCGCTTTTCCCGAAGGGTGACAAGCGTGGTAATCATTATAGCCTTTTATTTTTAAATGCGATTCCTTTTTGATGTGGGTTTCAGAAATCAAGCAAATATCAATATCTTTTTGGCGCATAAATATTTCTAATTCGTCAAGTTTTTGCAAAAGTCCGTTTGCATTCCAAGTACATATTTTCAACATTCGTTTGTCATTCATGTTCTAGTTGAAGTGCGCGTTTTCTGTGAATTATTTTCAAGCTTAACCAGCCTATCGAGAATAATTTTATTCATTTTGCCTCGTTCTTCAAGTTTCGCGAGAATAACTGAGAAAACACGAGAAAAGGGGTCGGTCGAAATTTCAAGGTTTTTTGGTTTTTCGGAAGCCACGGCCTGAGCATAAGACTGCATTGCTGCTGTCCGAGGGTCATTACCCGGTGGCTTTTCTAATCTTAGCTTTTCAGTACCGTTTCTTTTAAGAGCAGAGGTAGAGAGCTTTTCTGCTGTCAATCTTTCCCTCACCTTTTTGTGCTCTGAACCCGGTAGTTTTAGTTTGCCTACTTTCTCCGGCGCGATCTTACGCTTTGGTTTAGTTTGCAAATTTGATTTTATATTTAGTGGCTTAAGGAACGCATCTCTCCGTTTTTGCAACTCCTTAGCTACTTCACAGCCTCTATAATTTGCCGGGTGCTTTCCCTTACAATTAACACATGTTGCAGAGGTTTGTTTGTTTACTCCACAAACTTGGGAGAGGTGATTTCCGGCGCATTTCACACATCGTGGTTCTTTTCGACAATACGTTTGCGTATGATTGAATCCTTGGCATCGTTTGCACTGAGGTATCAATCTTGTATTCTTGCGCATGGGTTCGATTTTGACTACGACATTCAGAATTTTTCTTATTTCGTAAATCTTATCCAAACTCTCAGCTTTATCAAAAGTTAGCATAAAAAGAGGAAGCCCGCGCTTTACCGTCGTTTCCTCGTCTTCCAATTTTTGTTTTTCCCGTTTAATTAAATTTACCGCGTCGACAATTTTAAAGTTTTTGCTCTTCAAATCGTGAACAACATCTTCCTTTAAGCATGAGGCATGAAGTCCTCTAGCTACGACTCGTATCGGTCTTTCAGATTTATTTTCGTAAGTATACCACTGAATTTTTTCAGTATTCAGTTTATTAGATACTAAGCGGTAACTGTCTGAGTCCTTTACGTTTACTTTCCATTTGTTGTTGTTGAGCGATGTTACTTCAAAATCGGATAGCAACAGAGGTTTAAGAATAGAATGCAGTTTATTATAGTCTGCAATTCCGATTACGTTTATTGGCGGCGGTGATCGTACCTTAGTTCGTGGATTTTCTTCGACACATGTGTTTATTTTGTCACGCTGTTCGTTATCTTTTCGCTCATTTTGCATGTTTTCTTGCCTCGTTACCATTTCGGGTGAAGAACCAGCTTTTCGTTTCTTAACTGGTCGTTTTTTTAGAATCCAGTTAGTTTCCCGAGCTAGTTCTTCTTCATCCGTTTGATAATCAGTGTTATCGGGGACGTTTGAACTCGCAGCAGACTCATTACGAGGTTTCTTCATATCCTTAAATGCTTTATTTTCTGCTTTAAGTACATTTAATTCTTTTCTTAGTTCTTCGCAGAGAAGTTCCATTTTACTAAGCCTGGTCCGGAGTTGCATATTTTCGTCCGTAAGGCTTTGAATTTTCGTTGAAGTCCGTTGTTCGTGCGCCGACACTATCGATGTCGCCGGACTTCTAGTTCCGCACGTTTTTATTGTAGATCTTGTTGGTGGAGATCTGACTACCCTGGTACCTTTTTTAAAAGGGTCAGATGAACGCAATAAATGGCTCTCCCCAGAATCCGTAGAGCCGACCTCCGAAGAGGGTGGATTTTCCAGTGTACCTGGACTGCCACCTGGGGTATTTATATCTTTTGTTTTGTTCATTGCATATTTTGTATACGTCATACTCGGTATACGGAGGGTGGATTTTAGTCGCCTCTTACGACAGGCATGCCTACCTCGGGTATATTCTAACCCCTACCCGAAGGGGGCGAATGTGAATGAACGGAAGCATGTATAAAAATAAAAGAATATAATGGTGTTATGTTGCATCCGTATTTGGGTTGAACTCAGTTCAATGCCAAGCAAGTGGTTTCATGTATCCGACTCAATGTCGTGCGACTGGCAATTGGATGCCGGCACACCATGGATACTGCCGGACTCAACAACAGCTTTATTGACGTTATTAATATCCTTAGCCGCGTTACAAAGTTTGCGTTCCGACACTCTTTTAAATATAAAATGCAATTAACTTGAGTGTGTGGGAACAAAGGATAAGTGTAAGTTCGGTTGATGAATGTAAATAATATATCTGTTTAGCTCTAATTTTCAACATTTTCAAAATAAGTTTTTAAAAATTTTACGGAAATATAGCGAAAATGCCTGTTTAGCTGTAGTGTAAAGAAAAATGAGTACACTGCTGAGTATTTTTTAAGCGGCATATATACAGGTCAATATCTCATCAAGCATGTGAGAGTGTGTTAGTGAAAATGACACACGTATGGGTTGTGTGTATGCTTGATGCTAAATCAAAAAAAATAGATTTTTCCTCAATCATGTATCCAGCATTGACGTTGTGTATATGGGTGATTGACTGATTGATCATGCATATTCTCATTTTCGCGTGTACAGCGACGAGGCAACATAGTAGAAAGCAGATTTTTTTTTTTTTTTTATAATTCGAGCGTGACAAAAGGATTATTAATACCCTTATACTGGTTCTCAGGGCACGGGCGGTTGTGAAAAGGGGGGAAATAGACAGAGGAGATGTCAGTTTGCGTTGGCTTTAAATGTTTGTAGGCTGTAACGATGAGGAAACTCAGAGGCTGGTAGATCGTTCCACAAACGTGTTGTTCGGCTTATAAACGAATCCCTATATTTGACAGTACGTCCGAAGTTGGGCTTGAGGGTGAACTGATGTGCATTCGAAGCATGACCCGTATTGCGGGTGAAGTTTTGAAAGGGAGGAATGTAGCTGGCTATTTCGCTGGAGCATTTTTTGTAAAAGAAGCGATAAAAAAGGGAAAGACATGAGACATTTCTACGATGTTCAAGTGAGACTATTAAGTTCACAATGTCTCTATCATCTATTAGTTTTAACGCGCGGTTCTGCACCCTATCTAGAATGTGCAGAACGGTCTTGGGTGC
The DNA here is from genome assembly GCA_945910035.1 of Brachypalpus laphriformis. Taxonomy (NCBI): domain Eukaryota; kingdom Metazoa; phylum Arthropoda; class Insecta; order Diptera; family Syrphidae; genus Brachypalpus; species Brachypalpus laphriformis. The sequence continues at coordinate 48,318,223 of OX246756.1, forward strand.
ACCAGACCAGATGTGGGCGTTATATTCCAGCTTTGGGCGGATAAATGCCTTATAGATGGAGGCCAGATCAGACGGGGTAAAATATTTCTTGCACCACTTCAGGAATCCTAGACATTTTGCAGCATTTTTGGCGACTTCGAATATGTGATCGTTCCATCGAAGACGGTTATTGATGCACATACCGAGAATGGCAAGTCTTTCGGATTCAGCGATACAAGTACCATTCATGGATAATGGTTGAGGGTCTTGGTTTCGCTTGAGAGACAGAAGACAGCATTGAGTTTTGGATGTTTAAATTCCACTCTATTGATTGAACCCCATTTGGTAAAGCTGTCCAGGTCGGAATTTAATGTGTTTAAAATACGTTGTCGTTCCTCTTCTACGACCGAAGAGTAGGGACGTGAGCTAGGGAACAAATATGAAAAACTGAGGGTACTGTCATCAGCGAAGGAATGGATTGGATTGGAAGTAGCAGACAAGAGGTCATTTATAAAAATGAGAAAGAGAGTCGGAGACAAAGCGGAGCCCTGGGGAACACCAGCATTTATATGGTGAATTGCAAACTTGAAGTCGTCCAAGACAACTTGTATTGAACGGTCCGAAAGGTAATTTCTAATCCATTGAAGAAGAGACTCATCGATGCCATATGCACGCATTTTCGACAAAAGAGCCTGATGCCAAACTCTGTCAAATGCCTTAGAAATATCGAGCGCAACCATCTTTGTTTCGCCAAAGTGATGTATAGATTGGTTCCACTTCTCGGTGAGATATGCCATCAAATCACCAGTGGACCTGTTGCTACGAAAACCATACTGCCGGTCATTGAGGAGTTTTCGTGAATTAAGATATTTCATAAGCTGACGATTTATCAGCGTTTCCATGTCCTTGGAAAGAAGGGTCGTTAGTGCAATGGGTCGGTAATTGGAAGGGGAAGAAGATTCGCCTTTTTTAGGGATGGGCTGGACAAATGCTGTTTTCCATCTTCTCGGAAAGAGCCCAGAAGAGTAGGACAGACAGAAAAGCTTACGCAAAGGTTTTGCCAGCGTGGAAGAACACCTCTTCAGAACTATGGGGGAGATACCATCTGGACCAGCGGATTTGTGTATGTTGAGACCTTTGAGTACTCCTGCAATTGTACGAGTGCGAAAGTGGACTTGTCCCATGGAAAATTCGACGCTCTCAAGTACAGGTGGAGACAAAGTACTATCTGGCAGGGTGGAGTTCGCTGCGAAATGAGTAGCAAGCAGATTGGCTTTGTCTAAGGAGCTGACAGCTGGAATGTCATTATAAATGAGCGTTGGGATGGCGGGCGAGGCAGAGGCAGATTTTTGACGAATGACCAAAAATGTTTACTACCTTTGGGACATTGTAGAATTTTTTGCCTCAATTTTGGTCAATTTTGGTCATATAGGAATTTTACACGTCGAATATGAGCATTGCAGTCATTTCTGGCTTGTTTAAACTTCTTTCGGTTTTCTTTAGATTTGTTGGCTTTATAAGACCGAAAACTTACCTCTTTCACCCTGATAGCCTCTTTGCAGCTCTGGTCAAACCACGATTTTGCCTTAGGTTTGATGCTTTTTGTTCTGTTAGGAATAAGGCATCTAGACCTAAGAGGATGGTGTCAGTAATCATATCAGCGGCGGCATCCACGTCGCTATCGAGGAAGCACAGCGACCAGTTAAAACTCCTAAAGAAACTATTAAGGCCGCCCCAATTGGCTTTCTCGTAACGCCATACTTTTCTTTTGGGAGTTTTTTCTTTAACTGTGTGGTCAGAATACGAGAATTTAGCTGATACGATGTTGTGGTCAGACCGGCCTAGAGGCGCTAAAACATCAATGATGTATTTATCAGGGTGTGAGGTAAGAAACAAGTCCAGAGTGTTGGTAGAATGACTTACAATGTCCGGTATACGTGTAGGCTCATTTACAAGCTGAGTCAGATTGTTTATCTCAGCGAAAAGTTGAAAATATCTTCCTTCGGGTGTTGTCTGGCCAGAATGTCGAAGCCACTCCGAATTGTGTATATTGAAATCGCCCGCAATGACGATTTCAGTATGAGGATACAGGGAGACAATTCGTGTGATGGAATCGGATAGCGGAAAAAGTTTTTATTTTTTTGATGGAGATGGAGCAGAAAAATTTTACTTTAGAATTTATGAAGTTTATCGTTCTCTACCAGCGTTGTGGAACGTAAAAGATAAAGAGTATAGCAACCGTAATTTAAAAAATGAGCAGTACGAAACGCTCCTTAAAAAATATATATATATCATATCATATCATATTTTCTTTTTTATATTTTTTTAAAAACTGATTTCAAGTGTTTATCGCCTAAATCTTACCAGAAAGCGCAAGTGCTTTCATCTCAACATTTACGTAAAATAAAATGAATGATTGAAGACTTATGGTTAATGTGTGTATATGCAACGTCAAAAAGAATTTACTAACGCACTCTCACATGCTTGATGAGATTTTGACCTGTGTATATGTGGCTTTAGAAAGGAGTTTTAGAAAAATCAGGTATTCCGAATCCTCTGGTGCTGGATTAGACGACGTGTATGTTCCTTCGTTATAGTGTTAGGTTAGGTATATAATAATAAAAACAGGAAAAAAAACGTAAAATCAACAATAAACAAGAATGATAGTGTATAGCCTAGAACGAAAGGATGAGAAAACGATAATTGTGTAGCCTACTTAACAGACGTAAGTTTTCTTAACAGCCAATTTAATAAGTTCTTAGCATTTGCTATCAAAGTCAACTAGCGAAATTCACTTTGTTTTGACTTGACGCCACTGTGTGGGCGATTTTGATGTTGTTAATTTTTATTTACAAAATCGAGGGCAATTGTTTGTGCCTCAAACTACTATTTTGAGGAACAACTGTCTTTTATTGGTTTCCATGTAATTTGCGGGTCGAGCGAGCAATCCTTGTAAGTTGGTCTTACCTTGGCACGCACTATTTTCATTCGATTCATCTTTCCAGCCTCCAAAGCGATGGCTGAAATTCACATATCGCATCGCAACAACAAGAAACTAGCCTGTAGTGGCTACATTTACAACCGTGAGCGTGTGAGGTGTGGAACCACCTACTGGACATGCCATCAGCGAACATGCATTGGCAGAGCGACTTCCACGCACAAGGACGGAAAGTTAGAAGTGAAAATCACAAGGCGGCACAACCATCCCTTCCAACACGACGAAATCACTCTCATGCGAATGAGAACACGTCTTAAGCGCAAAGCAAGGGAACAGCTTGAAGTTTCCCCTTCAGACATGGTTCAGCAAGAGCTAGACTGCCTCCCTCCTAGTATTACACTCGGCGTTCACGAAGTGGAGCTTCTATGTCGAGTTGTGGCCAGAAGCCGAGAGTCCCGCCGGCCAAAGGAAGTTGTAAGCGCGGCCGACATCAAAATCTCGGAGAGCTTCTTTCAAACCATCTCCGGCCAACAATTTCTCCTGCACGACAACATCATACTCAACGAAGTGGATCAGATCACCCAGAGGACGATCATCTTCGCCACGGATGACAACATTGTCCACTTGTTCGCGTCCAACGTTTGGTATGCAGATGCGACGTTTCACATAGCGCCCACCATGTTCTGTCAGCTCTGGACTATCCATGGTAGGGTGAAGGAATCCGTCTTTCCACTGGTGTACGTCCTCATGCAGACGAAAAAGGAGGAGGAATACCTCGAGATACTCGTGCGACTGCAGCAGAGAGCTCTTGAGCTAAACATTTTCTACCAAGGGCCGTCTGTGATCATGGTGGACTTCAACAAGGGCGCAGTGAACGCTATTAGGATTGTCTTCCCTCAAGCCAAGCTCGGTATGTGTCTGTATCACTACAAGCATTCGCTGTGGAGGAAAATCCAAGACTTTTGTCTACAGGGCGAGCACAGCCGAGTAGGGAGTTTGGTCAAGAAGTGGCTGTGGTGTGCAATAGGCTTAGCGTATGTGCCTCCCGAAGATGTTGACGAGGCCTTCGAACTTTTTCTCAAAGATCTCGAGACCACCGATAGTAAATGTGAGGAGAGAATCAAAAACTTTGGCGAGCATCTAGGCAGGAACTACGTGCGAGGACAGCCGACCAAGGACAATCGCTGGATGCCGCCACGCTATCCCATTCGACTGTGGAATACCTACAAGAGAACATTGACTGATGAGTTGATGATCGATAGAGCGATCGAAGAATGGGAATGGAAGTTCTGTAAAACCATTCACAGCTGCAAATATTCCATAGATTCCGTAGTGGGGGCCATCCGAGGAGAGCAAAACTACACTGAAAGTATCTTAATCAACGCAAGTACTGGCAATTCAGTACAGATGCTGTCCGAGGGAATGTTGCAGACGAATGAAAAACTCCAGCAGCTTGTAATGCGTTATCAGGAGTATAAGAGCAGTGGGAAGATTTTAGAATATTGTGAGACTGCTGGGTCGTATAACGCTGTGCCAACGCAGGGGTATCTGTGATTAAACAGCTTTGCAGTTTTTCTGAAAACTGTCCAAGACACTCAGCAGTTACGCTCTTATTCATTTATTGTTAAGTTACCAGTTCGCGCCTTTTGTTATTCAATAGAAATACTTTGTTTTAAAATTTTATATTAAATGCTAAGGAATATAATTCACCAGTTGGGGAAGAGATAGTTGTTTTTTTGAAGCGACAAAAATGACAAGAAACGCCGGAACCTGTTCTACGAAAAGAACTGGTTCTTAATTTGTTAAGGTTCTCATTCTTCATTCATACAGGTAACTGGAAGCTTTTATTGGGGTACTGGGGTCCTCAACGATACCCGATCTTACACACCTTAGACAAAAAACATACTGGAAATCGCCAGGCAAACACAAAACCTCTTATTTTCAATATCAGGCTTATTTTTTCAGTTGAGTTGCTGTTTAAAAAATATGTTCCACCTTGCAGATCATAACTCAATTGCGAGTAGTATATTCTGTGTTGGGAACTCCGGGCATCGTTTACGTATTTCTCGTATCTATCTCATCCGATTGATGACAATAGCGCATTAAATTTAGATCTTAAGACTGTACCTTGATCCGCCATTGATAATCTAAGATTGAAACCACTTTCCGACGCTAGACATTCCCAATTTTGATAAAGATGACCTCTTCTTTCAATTATATAATTAAGCACCAGCTTAAGCCGTCTGTCTTGCTCCATCTCGGTTACTTTAACTATATATTCGAGGTGCATGTGTAAAGCATCTAAGAAAAGAGGAGGTACTCCAGTCTCCAAATACAACATATAATTAGGTGTATTATTAGGTAGGCGAAAAATTCGTTTTAGGAAGTATCGAAGAAATCTTTCTACTTCTTCAAAAGGATAAGAACCCCAAACTTGGGCTCCATATAGCAGAATCGATTTTGCTGTTGCACAAAATATTTGCTGTTTTGAACTGTGGGAAATGCATTTGTTATCAATACAACGACTCCAAACTGAAGATATTGCATGTTTTGCTTCCGATAGCTTTGCATTAAGGTGTTTTTTCATATTTAGGTTTGCGGCTATCAGAACCCCTAGGTACTTGTATTCTCTCACTATTTCAATACTTTGACCTTGTAGGCTCCACTTTTCGTTGCGTGAATATCTACCGCTTCCACCTATGAATATCATCATCTTCGACTTTTCCAGATTGACACTCAGATTCCATTGTTTACAGTACTCAACTAGTCTGTTTACCATCATCTGCATCCCGTTGATTGTATCAGAGAGGAAGACAATGTCATCTGCATACATAAGCGCGGGGATCTTTACGTGGTTTAGTTCAATTCTTCCCTTCACAAACTCGGTTATGTCGTTGACGAAAATGATAAATAAAAGTGCGCTCAGTATGCAACCTTGCTTCACACCCATTGATGTTCCAAACTCATCGGAAATAAATTCGCCATCCCAGACGTAGGCCAGATTGCTCTCATACATTGCCCTTAGGACGTTGATGACTTTATTGGACATTCCTATTACGTGGAGTTTATAGAACAGCGCATCGCGTAGTATTGAGTCGAAGGCTGTATGGAAATCGATGAAGAAGGCATACAACTTCTTGTGTTGGCTTTTGTAAATTTCGGCGATGTTAGCAAGCGAAAAAATTTGATCCGTGGTTGAGTATCCCTTTCTAAAGCCCGCTTGAAATTCATGAAGAATTTTCTTATTACAGATCCACTGAATAAGTCTTTTAAACAAAATAGTCCCGAAAAGCTTAGCCGACGTATTTAGGAAAGATATGCCCCGATAGTTCCTTGGGTCATCATAATCACCTTTTTTGTGCAAGGAAAAAATAGTTGCTCTTTTGAAACTATTGGGAATATCCGCTGATTGAAATATTTTGTTGAATTCTACAGTAAGCGCTATATAGAATTCATTCGTACAGTTTTTATAAATCTCGAAGGGGATGCGGTCGTCTCCTGGAGCTTTTCGAACTTTCGAATCCTTAATGACTTGTAGCACTTCAGAAAGAGAAAACTGCGCGCCCAAAAAGTCATCGACAACTACCTGAATTGCAACGTTTAAAGCAGTCTTACTTAGTTGGAGCACGGAGTACAACAACACAAAATTACTGGCCACTACTTTATCTTTTGTGTTTAGTCAAAAGTGAGTTGAGATGTATAGTTTGGAACACTCAATTTCAGAGAGCGCTGAAAAGAATTTTTTTTAGGCTTTCCGAGTTTGGTACGCCTTCCGTAGTTTGTCATTTCTCGTGTTTTGTTGAAAGAAATTGGACCACGAGGAAAACAGGTGAATATAAATTAATAAGATAAATACTTTTTGTGTGTTTAGGTTAGATTAGGTTAGGTTAGGTAGGGTTATGAGGTTATCATAAAACACTAGGCACCAAAGTGGGCCCATCGCGATCCCTAGCGAACCTTCACGGCAGAAGACCTAAACAGCACTCAAAGGCTTATGAATACCTTTAACATGTTTACACACAGTGCAGGCGTTGGAAAGGATGGATAGAGAGAGAGAGAGAGAGAAACAGATTTTGGTGTAGTGGTTCTTGAAGCTCAGTTGCTTATGCCTCAGCAATTCTTCGGGGGTGTCGTCCAGATAACTGAAGAGATTTTTGTATTTATTGTCTTTGCTTCTGATTCATAGTATTTTTTTTCCCGATAACCGATGTCAAGGGCAAATCATCATCAACGGAGCGAACAATTTTTCCAGCCACATGACCAAGCAACTGCCAGTGTTATGCCTTCGCAGTAGTGTTCACACAAGCTTTCGAAAATGATCGCACTGACTTTATATATTTCATGAGAAATAAATAAATGCTTGCTGACATAAGGATTTGAACCATGAACCATTAGCGTGGCAATTGACGACGTTACCACTACACCGTTGCCTTCAATATCGTAGTGTCCAGGTACCCAACATAATCTTTTGTTTGTTTACAAAATACAAATTTCGTTCTTTAGGGTGAAGAAAAATTTGAGTAAGGAGACACTCCTGGGGTCTACATCGCTAGGCAAGACGAGTATCACACAGCAGGCGGAATAAATATGTATACACGCATATACTAGAAGATATGGTTTCTGCGGGAGTTGCTGTAAGATTTCCATCACTCACTTTTCAATAAAAATCCACATTGAAACCAATTCCTTCTTATTATAGGAACTCAACACAACTCTAGAGTGAAAAGTGACTCGCAATGAATGTTCAGAATACTCAATTGTAGATGGCGCAGAACCGATTTTGTTTTTAAGTAAAACGTCTTAGCGAGACTAGTGAATCGGAATCACAAAAACCAAATATGAAACGATCGACCATGCTCGTCCGATTACCGAAATCAAGCAGCGTCCTTCGCGGTTAGTACTTAGATGGAGTATAGCTTGGGAACACTGTGTATTGTTGCTTTTTTCGTTTTAAAAGTTGATGTACACAGATTTCACAAAAGCTTTTGATAGAGTACATTACACTTTACTTTTATCTAAGCTTTAATCATTGAGTTTTCACTCTTCAATAATAACAAATACAAGATGAAAGTTTTACATCTTGCGTCCCACAAGGTAGTCATCTAGGCCATCATCTGGAAAGTGAAGGGCCAGAGCCAGCACGTAAGTTTGAATGTGTGTTTGTATATGCTGGGGAGAGCGATGAGTAGTGCATGCCAATAAGTTAACTAGGAGTTTAGGTCGGTGTCGATTACTACGTTTACATGCCGGATTGAATCCAGATTCAATTTTGTTCGAATACCATAAAAGCGCAGATCGGATTGAAATAGGATTGACGCGATCCGATCATAGAGTTTTCTGGGATCGAATTGAGAATTTTGTATATAAACGCGGATCGAAAGATCGAGTTTGACAGATAGATAAAGAAGAGAATGTAGTGAAAGGAAAAGAATGGCTACCTTCAAAAAGAGGAAATTAGAATATCGGGACATGTTCTAAGGAACTCAACCTACTCCAAGTCATCCTACTTTACTTACTTACTTATATCCTTTAACCCCTCGGGGGGCGCGCCTGCGCGCCATTGTGTTCGGAGTTCTGCAACGCGTTTGAGCTGCCTCCAACTTATTCCTAAAGAGCTCGATTCCTCCTCAACTGTTCTGCGCCACGTTTGCCTAGGGCGTCCCGCTATTCTGCCGGCCTGGGTGAGCAGATTCCAGTGCATAGCGTATTTCGCAATGGAGTTGTCTTCGCGCCGTAGGGTGTGTCCAATCCATTGCCACTTTCTCCTTCGTATTCTTGGCCCGTTCTCAGATAAAGTTGTTCGTTGGAGATGCGGTTCGGCCAAAAAATCCTCAAGATGATTCTTAAGCATTTGTTTACGAAGATTCGCAGCTTGCGTGTGTTAATGGTGTCCACCTTCCAGGTACTGCACCCATAAAGCAGCACTGATTCTACGTTGGAGCGGAACAGTCGTAGCTTGGTTCTTAAGCTAATAACATTGCTTCTCCAGATTTTGGACAGCATTCCGAACGCAGCTTTAGCCTTCCCGATTCTGCTGCACACATCCAGTTCGGTGCCACCGCGCTTAGGCGAGACGACACTTCCTAAATATAGAAAGTTATCAACTTTCTCGACTTGCTTTCCGGCAATGTTAAGTTGAGCGCGGGTATTAGAAGTGCTCAGGGCTTTTGTTTTGGCTGTGTTTATTTTTAGCCCCACTTTGTTTACCTCAGCTTCTAGATTTTGGGCCATCAAATGAAGATCCATTATCTGATGTGAAAGTAGACAAACATCGTCAGCGTAATCTAGGTGTTTAAGGTAAGATGTCATAGTCCAACGAATTCCAGAATTAGCTTCCGTCAATGCTGCACGGAGTACATCGCTGATAACCACCAAGAACAATAGTGGGGACAGTATGCACCCTTGACGTACTCCACTTTGGATTTCAAAGTCCTCCGACACCTTACCATTGTGCACGACGTGACACTTACCGCCCTCATATGTAGCCTTGATAATAGCTATAAGCTTTTCTGGAATGCCTCTCCTGCGCAAGGCCAACCAGATAGCATCTCGATTTAAGCTGCCGAAAGCCTTCTCGAAGTCGATAAACAGTAAATGTAGCGGAGACCTATACTCAACGCATTGTTCGATTATGATCCGTAAGGTGTTTATGTGGTCGATGCAGGGGGATCCAGCGCGAAAGCCTGCCTGTTCGACATCGAGAGTTGAATCTAAATGTACTTTGATTCGTTCTAGAATTATTCTAGCTATTATTTTGGCTACAGCTCGAAGAACACATCTACCTCTCCAGTTACCGCACTCCATCAAGTTACCTTTCTTTGGAAGCTTAATGATCATCCCCGTTTTCCACTCCTGTGGAAATTGTTCATTATCCCAAGCTCTCCGTATTAGCGGGTGCAGCAAATCTGCCGATGTATTTGGCGCCCCTTAAAATAGCTCGGCCCTTGAAATAGATGACATCAATACCCACCGCTTTGTTCTTCTTGAGGGACTTGATTGCTGTTAATATTTCAGTTTTACTGGGAGGTACGATGCGAATTCGGGAATTTGTTGCTTCGAACTGCTCATTCGAATTCAAGATCATACCGCCGTCGTCTAAGTGATTTAGCACTGTAGCAAAATGTTCTCTCCGTCTAGTGAGCTGATCCTCATCCGAAATTAGAAGGTTACCGTCTAGACTCTTCACTGGATGTTGTTTGGAGTTTTGACCACCAATGAGCTCCTTAGTGATGTTGTAAACAGTCCTACTGTCGCACCTACACGCTGCTTCTTCAGCCCTTGAGGCAAGTGAGTTGACACTGTCATCCTGCAGGGTAGATTAGAAGGAAGAATAGGTAGGGGAGGACAGAGACTGATCTGGATATCAAATTTACGGGAGTGGCTTACACCTTTCAAAGCAGAAATATACAGTGAAGTAAAAAACATAGAAACACCATGATGATTTTCAACCTCTTTAACGGAGAGGAATCCTAAGAAGAAGAAGAAAATATATTTTTTCATAGCAGCTCTCATTGAATTCAGTAGCCAATCCATTTTCTTCTTCTATCTTTGTGGTCAGCTTTTCGATTAAGTGGAAGCGTACTATAGGCATACACCGATATGTATCTGAAGTCCTCCATTTACTACTGCTCTGCTGCTACTGCTGAACTCAGCAGATGTTGCACAAATGTCATCGTCAATTTTTATGAGGTTATGTTGCAATTTGTTTACTTTCGTCCCTTCACAGTCCACAATTTTCCTAAACTTTTCGCAAAACAATGGTCTGTGCACTTGGAATCGAGGGAAGTGCCAATAAGATTGGCGTGGGTATAATCCGTGACGGCGAAGTTCTTGCCAATGTCCGTAAAACGTACATAACACCGCCCGGCGAAGGTCTGAAATGTTTCATTCGCCAATCGATCATGAAATCTAACTCTCCCTCTAGGTTTCCAACCTCGAGAGACGGCGAAGCACCACCGAGAGAAAATAACCGGCCTCATCAAGGCTGCTCTTGCAGAGGCAAAGCTGGATCACTCCGCAATCGATGTGATATGCTACACCAAGGGTCCAGGAATGGGACCATGTCTGATGGTTGGCGCCCTCGTTGCACGTACCCTATCGCTGATCTGGAAGAAGCCACTACTGGGGGTGAATCATTGCATAGGGCACATCGAAATGGGACGACTCATCACCAAAGCACAGAATCCAATTGTTTTGTATGTAAGCGGCGGCAACACTCAAGTGATAGCTTACTCCAACAAGAGATACCGGATCTTTGGCGAAACTATTGATATTGCCGTAGGGAATTGCTTGGACAAGTTTGCTCGCATCATAAAGCTGTCGAATGACCCGAGTCCGGGCTATAATATTGAGCAGTTGGCCAAGAAGGGAAAGAAATTCATCAAGCTGCCTTATGTGGTGAAGGGTAAGCAAGTCAGTTGTCTGTTGTTGCACATATCTCTTAGGTTGACGGGGACTTAATCACTTGTTTGGAAAGAAAATAAGATTAATTTAGAAAGAGACATACTTAGACATGGTCCGGAGCTCCTCACAATGGATGAATTAGGCATGTCTATTCGTCCAGATTATTACAGAAAGATTTACCCATTAGGTTCCGACGGAGTCTACTGATATTTGGCCAATGACGCCAAAACCTCTGCAAATGAGCTGAAATAGCTTAACAGATTATAAGCTTTTCTTACGTGTTAGGTAGAGATCTTTGAAAGATTTTACTAGGCTCGTACTCAGTAGCAATACTATGGCTAGTGCAATGGCTTTCTTCTTCTTCTTCCTTTTATCAGCGAGGTTATGATCCGAAAACAAGGGATCACAACCCTCCCACTTCACTTCTACTGATCCGCCTGTGGGGTTCGCCCACTAGTGCAATGGCTTTGTACCTTCCAATGGACTGGGAGTACTTCTTCCTATTCCGGTTAAGAGTCGTCGAACGCATTTTGATTTTACAGGCTCGTAAAACTTCATCGGAGCTACCAGGGGATTTGGAAGCATACTCCTTGAGGTCATGCTCACGTTATCTAGCATAAATCACAGTTGTTGTGGAAACTGTTCTGCGACCACGCTGTCCAGATTAAAACCTTGTGGGAGCCTGCCGTGGCTACTTTTGGTCGCAATTCGGATGATGATACGTCTTCTAGAACTAAGTGAAGTAGATCATCATCATAAGGGTCTTGTTGTTTATATTCTCACTTTGATGGTTTCATTTTTGTCAGTCCACGCCAAGTGTTGAAAAAAGACTCGCACTTCATTGTGCCATAATAAGTATGTACATATGTATTGAGAGCTAACTTTTCACTTAGCTTATACCAGACTCTTGCTCACAAAAGTGAAGTTGGTTAAACGTAAGTTCCATTTCGTCTATTCTCTGTGCTTTAAGGAATGGATGTAAGCTTCTCGGGGATACTGTCTAACATAGAAGACATAGCAGACCCCAGTCGGCGAAAGAACAAACGAAAGAAGGAAGAACCAGAGGAAGAGTACTCGAAAGAGGACCTCTGCTACTCATTGCAAGAGACCATTTTTGCTATGCTCGTGGAGATTACAGAAAGAGCCATGGCACATTGTGATTCCAATGAAGTAAGTAGAAACCTAGTCCTTTATAATTCGTGACTAAGCTTCTGTGTCTTTTAGGTCCTCATTGTCGGTGGAGTTGGCTGCAATGAACGCCTTCAGGAGATGATGGGAATCATGTGCGATGAGCGCGGCGGTAAACTCTTCGCCATCGACGAGCGATACTGCATCGACAATGGTCTTATGATTGCCCATGCTGGTGCCGAAATGCATCGGTCGGGCACACGAATGCCATTCGAAGAGTCGACGATAACTCAAAGATTTCGAACGGACGAGGTGCTCGTCACATGGAGAGACGACTGATTGACCAATAATGGAATGAACACTTTTTATTAGAAAAAAAAAAACACAAATAAAGCTTAATCAGAAGAATCCGAAGAAATGTCGTAAATCACTTTAGGTGCTGCACCACGAGTTGTTCTTGTCGGTCTCTGGTTCATGGCATCGAGAAGTGTGGGTTGTCTAGACTTCTGCAAGAGAAAATCCGTTAAGAAGTGTTTGAGAAGTGCGATCATTTTCTTACCGATCCAATAGAGATATCCAGCTGTGGCATTGCTCGACCAGAGGTGGATGCATTAGCGCCACGTCCTTTACCACGAGTGGTGGTAGTGGTGCCACCCCTACTGCGTGCTTTTCCTCGGGTTGCACTGGTTGTCATTGCTATTGAATCTTCTCCATTGGTTTCAACCACTTTACTTGCGCGGGAGGTTGTCCTTTTTGCAGGAGCTTTAGGCGATGACAAACCGAGGGCGGAAACCATGTCATCATCTTTGATTTGCTTGGTGGTACCACGTTTGTCGAGCGCTTTTAAAATACTCTCGTGAGTTTCGGTGCCATTGTCACGAAATCGTTGCACTTCTTCGTCGAAGTCGTCTTCATTCGGTAACTTGGACATGAGGTGGGCGATGGCATGTTCCTTATATAAACTAGAAGAGAATTGGTAGGTTTTGCAGGCTCGAATTGACAATCTCACCTAACGATAGCATCGGCAGCATTGTTGTCGTTTTTCTCCACCAACCGGAAACACATTTCGGAGAGGATCTTCGATGTCATGACTTGAAGCTTTTTAGTCTCGTCCACTTCTTCGAAATATCGGTCAACGACATCTTCCACTCTCGTTTCGTTGTCCATTTCCTAAATAGACAACATTCATTAGTAAAACAATCAACTCGGCAGATGCCTGTTGACAGTCCATTTGCGATCAGAACTGCACTCAATCGTCATCCGCTCGAATTAAGTAAATTTCTCAATTTAATCAACTGCTGTACAAAACTTGACTTTCCAGTTGCGAAAGGATGACGATGGGGTATTCAGCCTGACGGCCCTAGTAAACGTAAGGACAAGAATTTACGTAAAGTTTATTATTCGAGCACTTGGGGGAAATGTTCGACTAGTATGTAACCGCTATAACTACTATTCAGGAGTGCGTTTGACCTGGAATCAGAAATATAAGTACCTCTTACTTATACTTTGGAAGCTATGAGCAACAACAAAGATGATTGGAATGCCATCACTACCAGATACGCACTAGTAACAGAGTAAGCTGTAAATTGTGATGCTAAGGGTGTCTCGATAGCTCTACCAACAAGAAAGGAGCTAACATATCTGGTCAGGAGACAGAGAGCTCAATACAGAACTATTGGATAGTCGAATAAAAGAACGCCCAATGATTGGAACCTTAGTACCACGAACTGGATATAAGGTTAGAGTTCGTCTCCCCTGTTTCAACACACCGAGACATAGAAGTAAACGAACTTAGTCACTTTATTTTAACCCCGTAAATCGACAGTTGAATCCACTTACTGCTCACCTCATTCTTGAACGCACTGTTCATGGCATCCTTGTCGAAATCCTTTCCCTCAAACTTCGGCTTCCTGGCGAACTTCTTGAAAAGAATGACATCTGCCGGGTTTGCAATCTACAAAGAAGCGATCAGATCAACCTTGTCCACCATAGAAATCTCCAATTTACCCTCTTGTTGTACTGTTGACCAAACCGGATCGCATTGAACATCTGCGCCTCGTCATTGTATATAATCCGCAGACGAATCAATGGCAATGTTGGTTGGTTTGGATGGCCAGAAAGGCGCTCCTCAGCGCGTATAATCATCTCCTCCATCTTCTCCCTTGCTAACTTCTGTACCTTGTCTGCGGCATCAGCCTGATCCAAACCATACTCGTCGGTGTAGTCAAACAGATTGATGGATTCAAAGATGAATGGCCGCACCGTCTTTAACGGAAGCGGAGTAATCATGAATCCCTTGTGACGGATCTGCAAAATGGCCACTTGTTTCTGTACCGCTTCCCCCTCGGACAAAGAGGTGGCTACCGACGAACCCGGCTGAGTGACAAAGAACTGTTTGATCTCGTTTACTTCAGCTTCCACGCGACAATCATGCTCATGACCCCAGAGCACCAGATCGAGAAAATTTGGAAGAACTTCCTCGGGGAGGTAGTTCTTTATACCACGATCGGCGCGGTTCTGATGAACTACCATCATGTTGAACCATTCGCCGGTAGATTCATCCGGTTGCTCCATGATTACTTTTCCCATTTGGAAGAGACGATTCAAGCGATTGTCATGGATGTGCGAGAGGCCGTATAATGCCATCTGGGTTGTACCCTTCCGCAGGAGGATCGGGTTGATGTCTATCTGTGAGAGGTCTGTCCAGCGACCGAAGTAGTTGATCAGTCCCGTGGTAGCCAGCAGATTGAGTGAACTCAGCCTTCCAAAGCCACTCGGATCGTCGTGATTGCCATGGATGGAGAATACTGGAATGGACACATTTATGTTTGGATCCTCGTAGTTTACCGTCTGATTGAGGGCGTCATGGAATGCCAGCGATTGGTCGGACACAAACTCAATAGAGATGGGCCGGTCCCCGAGGGTGTACTGCCGAAGGAGCTTCATACACCTGAAAATACGGTGGAGCTTGGAAGTGCTGCTGATTAAGAAGAGAATACGGAATGCCACACTCACTTGTGCAACGAATTCTGACTAGGAGTAGCGTCGTGGAACAAATCCCCACCCAACAGGATGAAGTCCACATCCTTCTCAACGGCAAGTTCAAGGATTTCCTCGAATGCAACAAAGCTGTCATTGCCTGCGAATATAAGCAAAACTTTGAATTTCACAACACGAGCCGGTACCCGGCGTGTGCACCTCTTATCGGATCTTTTTCCCAGACACCCAAATGGTTATCCGTTGCAAGCATAATGTGGATAATATTTTCCCGATCGTCTTCGGCTGGGCTTGTCATTTTTAATAATTAACAAATAAACAAAAAAAAACTTAACAAACAAGGAAAACACAACAATTTGAGGCACAAATATCGAATGCCGGTGCAAGTTTTTACGCGCAACTGTTGACATTTATGAATTTGACTTTTTGTTATCTGTGAATGAAAATTCTGGCGCTAGTTGTATGAGTTTTGCAAGAACTGCGCAACAGATGGTGCGAATAAAATTTAAAGAGTAGACAGTTGAACTGCCGGAACACAGTCGATGCATTTCCGGTGAATTTAGTATCAGAAAAGCTGGCCTACAGAAAGACATGTACATAATGTATACAGCTAAAGCTGTAATTCAATAAATGAAAATTGCAATAAACTTCATAATCAATCATCTGGTTTATATTCCCAAACTTTGGACCGAGGTTGAAGTCATCTTGATACCTAAGGCAGGAAAGAGCTCGCACGTGGAACCAAAGGATCTCCGACCTATCAGTCTATTGTCCTTTCTGCTTAAAACTTTAGAAAAGTTAATTGATATCCATCTTCGGCAAAGTATTAGCCCGGCTTTGCACTCGCCGTCCCAAGATGCGTACTTGCAGTACGCAAATCAGTTGAGACAGCCTTACATTCGTTTGTGCGCATCATTGAAAAATCCTTGAGCATCAAAAAATACACTATGGTGGCTTTCCTTGACATTGAGGGAGCATTTAACAATGTCAAATCAAAGGCGATTATCGACGCACTTGTAAATCTGAAAGTGGATACTTCGCTCGGAGTGTTGATCAATCAATTGCTTACATGCAGGATTATTAACACACAGCTGGGCGGAGCTTCGGCCAGAAGAATTGCTCGCTGCAGTACACCCCAAGGCGGAGTCTTGTCTCTCTCTCTGTGGAACCTGGTAGTAAATGAGCTACTGGTGGACCTGGATACGTCAGGTTGCAGAGTGATCGCTTATGCTGATGACATTGCTATTGCTGCCTCTGGTAAACACCCAGACACTCTCAAGGAAATCCTCCAATGTGCTCTTCTTCGGCTCACCAGATGGGCCACCAAATGTGGACTGGGGGTTAATCCCCATAAAACGGAACTCATTCACGAGGAAATATAAAGTTCCCCTCATAGACCCTCCTATGATAAATGACCCCAGTCTCACTTTCTCTGAAAACGCAAAATATCTAAGACTTATTTTGGATAGGAAATTCAACTGTAAGGCCAATCTACTAGAGCGCATCAAGAAAGCAAATGTAGCTCTCTATTCCTGTAAAAAGACTATAGGTAGGAGCTGGGGTATTAAACCTCAAATCACACATTGCCTGTACGTGTCCGTTATCAGGCCTATACTACTATATGGCGTGATCGTATGGTGACCTGCTCTTGACAGGGCTGTCCACCTCACTTAACTAGCTAAGGTGCAAAGATCTGCATGCATTTGCATCGGTGGTTCACTGAGAACTACTCCCTCCGCGGCACTGGACATTTTGTACAACCTGCTACCTGTAGATATTTTCGGCAAACAGATGGCTGCCTGTGCGGCCATCTGCCTAAAAGCCTCCTCTCAGTCGTCCAGCTATCGCAGTAGTTTATTTTAAGCCCGTAAATCGACAGTCGAACCAAGTTGCTGCTCACCTCATTATTGAACGCACTGTTCATGGCATCCTTGTCGAAATCCTTTCCCTCAAACTTCGGCTTCCTGTCGAACTTCTTGAAAAGAATGACATCGGCCGGGTTTGCAATCTATAAAGAAGCAATCAGATCAATCTTGTCCTCCATAGAACTCTCCAAATTACCCTCTTGTTGTACTGTTGACCAAACCGGATCGCATTGAACATTTGCGCCTCGTCATTGTATATAATCCGCAGACGAATCAATGGCAATGTTGGTTGGTTTGGATGGCCAGAAAGGCGCTCCTCAGCGCATATAATCATCTCCTCCATCTTCTCTCTTGCTAACTTCTGTACCTTGTCTGCGGCATCAGCCTGATCCAAACCATACTCGTCGGTGTAGTCAAACAGATTGATGGATTCAAAGATGAATGGCCGCACCGTCTTTAACGGAAGCGGAGTAATCATGAATCCCTTGTGGCGGATCTGCAGAATGGCCACTTGTTTCTGTACTGCTTCCCCCTCGGACAAAGATGTGGCCACCGATGAACCCGGCTGAGTGACAAAGAAGATATTTTCGGCAAACAGATGGCTGCCTGTGCGACCATTTGCCTAAAAGCCTCCTCTCAGTCGTCCAGCTATCACTTTGGCCACTCCTCGATCTTTGATCTTTTCAACTTCAAACACGAAAACACGGACTACACTACGCCGAAACTGAGATTTGACCGTAACTTCCGTATGAGCATCCCTAATGAATGGGAATGGGAATGGGAATTGAAGTATGCGGGAATTGAAGTACCTTGGGGTCCGTCACTTTACCTTCAAGCAGATAGTCAAGGACTGTAATAAAAAGCAAAGGACTTAAGCCGCTTCCCTGGTCCACCCCGACTTTGATTGGGAACTCTTCGATTACTCCAGCGGGACATCTTACTCTTGTCTTTGCTCTTTCGTATATATCCATGATCATCTGTACATACTCGTAGGTTTCTGGAACCACTCGATGTCTTAGCGTATATCAGATCTCGTGGTTGTCTGTCGAATGCCTTTTTAAAGTCAACCAATACAATATGCAAATCCTTTAAGGAATCACGATGTTTTTCCGCTATGATCCTTATACTTTGGATTGCATCTGTGGTTGATTTAAGTGCGACAAACCCGCACTGATCATCAGATAGCTGTGTCATTTTTCGAAGTCAGCCACCCAACACCTGCTCACTTATCAATTCCGGTACATGATCCTCGATTCATTTTGCTGTGGTCTTTGGTAAAAAAAACTCAAATTTTGCTTCTTTTATTTTATCCTACAATGTCTGCAATGAATTTTTCCAATATGTGAGGTTACCACTGTCTAGTTCTATGCTATTTTCCAGCCACCACTCGCCAAAGAATTGTGTTTTGCGCGGTACGATGTGGGTAGCTACAATTTTAGGGAGCCTCTGTGACTGGTACTCCATCATTTTTCTTATGTAGTCAAAATATAATTTTTTTTTTTTTTTTTTTTTTTATGAAGGTGAAAAACTCGAAAGTGGGGTTAGGAACGCAGAGTAGTGTGGGACTCCAACCGCACTAAAAACACCTTGTTAATTATGACCAATCAAAGAAAGATCGACAAATGATTTTAGTTTCAACGTTCAGTTGCGCTTGAGAAGGTATTATAAATTAAATACGGGTTCTCATAATTGTCAGATTATAAGTTCGTGAGGTTTAGTTCTTCTTAATCTACGAATATTATATCGTACATTTAAGATTAATGTGCACCTGCAGACGCTCGTTTTGAAGGATTGAGTTCTTTTTAATTAGTTCTGCCACATGATCAATCTGTAAATCACGATGCAAGTCATTATTTCTAATATACCATGGGCATTTACTATTCCCCGAAGGACTTTGTTTTGAAATGTTTCTATTATTTGTACATTTGTTTTGTACCAGCCCATAATTGGATACCATATGTCCAAACGGGTTTTAGTATCTGATTATACAAGGTGTCGCAGTTAAGTAGTATAATCCTTTAAGAGAAAATACCTGAAGTTCCACCGAACAAAAAATTGTATGGCAGGGGGAGGTCTATTCTCACCACATTTCAAGTTATTGCCCCTCAAAGTGTGTGACCTCCTACTTGGAGGTGTAACAACTTTAAACGCTATAACTTCTAAACTATTATAGGATACATTTTGGAAAGAAAGAAGAAAGGAAGATTCGTCATTTTTTTGTTTGTAAAATTGCTATGGGTGGACTATGACTCATTAAGTTTAATTCCCCGTCGTTGTGTCCAATCACATATCTCGTTAACTGAATTTTGAAGCTTTTCAGTTGCTTTAGCTACGCATCCATCAGATGATAGAAGAGCAGTGTCGTCTGAGAATGTGGCTATCATCGTGCCATTCACATGTGGTCAGTGCCGTAACTAGGCTTTTATGCGCTCGGTGCGAGCTTCTATAGTTACGCCCTCGAAAAATACACTGACTTTACGAGGTTCGAATATCTAAGTTTTTGTTTAGTTACTTGTGTTAGCGATTTGGCAACACTGCTGAAATGAACGAAAAGAAGAAAAGAAAACAGAGTGTGCAGAGAAAGGACGAGCAGTCGGATCGAGAGTGCGGTTACTCAAGTCGCTGAGAGAAAACAACCACTTTTTGTGAAATCCCTTTTTTTATATTACATTTAAGTTAACCTACCTAAATTTTATAATTAAATAAAAATCTTCAAAACTAAATATTTCTAACAATTCAGAAGTAGGGATGCACCCTTTTTCCAAAAGTTTTTGGTAAGTTCGTCTATATTTGTTGCGAAATTGTTCAAGGCGACATGTCTGGTCGTGAAGAAAGGGCAGCGGAGCGAAACAGGAGGCGCGAGCGAGACGCGCAGATGCACGAAGAAGAGGTAGAGCGACTTCCCCGAGGGCGAGAACGGGAAGGCGATGTGGAGTTGGCGAATAATGGTCAGATAGCGATGGCGCATGTAGAACAATTTCAGCGAGACGGCGGCGATGAGGAGCAACTGGGTGGGGTCGACGATGGCGAACGACAGGAAGACGAAATGGAAGGGGTACACGAAGAAATGGACGCGAGAAGGGACCAGCTCCCATTCAATATGATACCAGGCGATCAGAGTTGGCAGAGAATGTTTAATTACATGATGGAAGAAAACAAATTGCGAGATGAACAGATAAACAAACGTGACAAAACAATCGAGGCTCTAATCGAGCAAATACAGAACATGACAAGAGGGGGTTTCCCAAATGCAAGAAGTACCCCAAGATGTGACGAGAACACAACCTTTACCTACAACATTATACCAGATTTGACGAAAAATATTGAACAATTCAATGGAGAAAGCGATGGGATAACAGCGCAGACATGGATTCAGGACATCGACAATAAGCGCCTACTTCATCATTGGTCTGATGGTCATGCCTTGGATGCAGCACGTAGCAATTTGACAGGAGGCGCTAAACGTTGGCTTCGTGCCAGAGCTGAGAAGATTGTTACTTGGACGGACTTCAAAAAAGCGTTCGAGAAAACATTTGTAGTACAAGATAATTTGACGACCCGATGGCAACGTATGGTAAGCAGAACTCAAAATAAGCACGAAACAGTCAGCAACTATTTCCACGATAAGTATGACCTCTGCTCCAACTTAAAGCTGACTTTTGAGGAGTCGAAAGAACTCATTTTGACCGGACTATGGTCGCGAGATACTGCGAATGCATTATTGGGTTCCCAACATCACGATGCAGATGATCTTCTACATGCGATTCTCAAACAAGAGAGAATGTCGGACTTGCGAAGTGACCGTATTGCTTTTCCCAGGACAGAAAAACCTACCAGGAAGTTGAACATCAATTCGGAATGCAGAAATGACAACAAAAATTCTTCCTACGCGGATGAGAGTAAAATGCGAAATGGTGAAAACCAAAGGGAAGTTTTGTGCTATAACTGCGGTGTGAGTGGACATCTGTCAAGAAATTGTCCCAACCCGAAGCAAGAACCAACCTGTTTTCGATGCAAAAGAAAGGGCCATATTTCACGTGACTGCGAAGACAATCAACGCCGTGGTGATGTAAAACAAGTGGTGAGTAATCCCAAAAATGGAGTGGAAAAATATTTAAAGAAGGTGGTTGTTCGCGATAAGGAATTGCTTGCGTTTATTGACATGGGTAGTTCAGAATGTATAATCAAAATGACAGCAGCTTTAATGAATGGCTTCGATATTCATCATGGCATTACAGAACTAAAAGCGTTCGGACCAGCGGAGTATAAAGTGATTTCCCCTGGATGGATAAAGACATCATTAAAAGTCGATGGAGCATTAGCAGAAAACATTATATTCCGAGTGGTGTCTGACGATGTACAAGCGTGTGATGTCTTGGTCGGGCGTAGTTTCACCGAACTCCCACATGTAGTGTACCAGAAGATAGGTAACCAGTTGACATTTTCCGAGAAATTGGAGGAGCAGCCGTTCCAAGACTTAGATCTAAGTGAAAGTAAAACAACGACTTTCGAAATAGCTACTTCGAAACTTCCAGCGAGATCAATCAACTTCGTGACATCAATAGATGGTGAAAAGCAAGTTTTGCTGCCGATAGCAAACATTGGAAAGATAGATGTTACCCTAAGCGAAATTCTTACAATCCAGCAAGAGGTGAATAAGACACAGCCGGCAGCGGTCAAGACTAGTAATACTATTATCGAATTGAAGGACGTCAACGTTGGAGAAGAGCAACCTCAAAAAGTAGTTCAAGAACTCGTAGATACTTTAAATGAGTATCGCGACTGTATGGCAACGGAGGCCAACGAAATAGGACGTAATGCGGATCTGAATATGGAAATTAAAGAGATACCAGGGAGCAAACCAGTGCAGTCAAAACCCTATCCAGCCAGCGAAGCGGAAAAGGAGCAGATTCGTAAGATTGTCGGAGAATGGAGAAAGCTTGGAGTAGTGACCGACACTGAGTCCGCGTATTCGAGTCCAGTGCTATTAGTTCGAAAGAAAACTGGCGATTCGAGACTGGTAGTAGATTATCGGCGTTTAAACAATCAGACTGAAAAGATGAATTTTCCTCTTCCTAATATTGACGACCATATGGCATTGTTGGCTGGTGCGAAAGTTTTCATCGTTTTGGACTTGGCGCAGGGTTATCTGCAGATACCAATACATCCGAAAGATCGCCACAAGACAGCATTCATTACGCCGGAGGAAACGGACGACATTCTTATTCCTGGACGTGATTGGATAGACTTACGACGACTGAGCAAATGTGAGTTCTTGATGCGAAAAGTTAACTATTTGGGGTTTGTATATGATCGCGGAAGATTACTCAACATTCAATACGATGTGGGTGATATTGTTTACATGTCGTCTACTCCACAAGCCACAGGCGACTCTACAAAATTGCACCCCAAGAATCGAGGACCTCTGGTTATAACTAAAGTATTACCAAGCGACACCTATGGAGTGGCTACCCTGCGACTTGACTCAGCAGGACGGAGATATGCCTCCACAGCACATGTTAGTCAACTAAAACTGTGGCGACCACCTGCGATTGACGAAGAACCACCAGCGAATGACGAAGAACTAGCAGAGAGCGACGAAGAAATACCAGCGATTGACAAAGAAACCATAGCACAGTCTGATAAAGAGTCAGCAACAGAGGACACTGACAAGGTATCGATACCTGAGGTACCAAATGACGAGGGCGATGAGCCGAAACCACAAAGATTGAGACCAGTAAGACACGTAAAACCGCCCTTAAGGCACAAGGATTACGTACGTTAAAGTAAGGTAGCCTTGTAATTAAAGCATATTGATATAATTTGGAGTATTGAATTTAACCTGTAACTTTAATTTGTTTTTTTGCTTTGTATATGTGTAAACTTGTTTTTTTTTACTGTGTATTGCTACTTATGTTTTATTATAATGTATTTATAACTATCATAATAACTAAGGCCAGGTGAATTCGAGGACGAATTAAGAAAAGGATGGCCGAATGTTAGCGATTTGGCAACACTGCTGAAATGAACGAAAAGAAGAAAAGAAAACAGAGTGTGCAGAGAAAGGACGAGCAGTCGGATCGAGAGTGCGGTTACTCAAGTCGCTGAGAGAAAACAACCACTTTTTGTGAAATCCCTTTTTTTATATTACATTTAAATTAACCTACCTAAATTTTATAATTAAATAAAAATCTTCAAAACTAAATATTTCTAACACTTGTTAGAATTAAAAATATATTAACTTTAAACAAAAAAAATATATTTGCCAAAATATGTACATACAGGTAGGTATAATAGACATAAAACACCAAATACCTCCTGACGCATCGTCGAGCGCAAGTATCAGTTTGAGTTTACTGAATGATCTTTCACAAGAAGCTACAGTCACTGGCATCGTTAAAAAAAAAAATTATAGCGACTAATAATACATTTCCTTTAAGTCCAGTTCTACTATCCTCTTAAGAAGACTTAGGCTTGATTGACATTCGCATTTTTCAAATAATGAAGTCGCTTCAATTTGATTCTTTAAGGTTTCTATTTCGGCCCGAAATTCTGTGGCATTTATGTCTGTAGAATATTTAATACTCAAATCAGCTGCATGTTTCTTTAATTGTTGAACTGAATATGAAGATATACTTTTTATCGTCAAAAAATTGAACATATCTTGAATGTTATGAAGTTTTTCAAATCGCCATTTGATTTCAGAAGTTATTCTATCAATTACTTCATTTATCTGAATTTTGAATTTTTACTGTTGGGAAATGTCGTAACCGGCGTCTGAACTTTCGCTTTCATCTTGTTTTTTTACTCACTTTCGTCGCTTTTCAGGAAAATTATCCTCAATGTCACATTCTTCACAAACTTTTTTAGCTTTTTCGAAAACATTGTCCACAGTCCCCCGAACACTTTGAATCTGCCTTGTCAATCCCTTGATTAATTCTGAGGCTTTGTCGATAGTTATGGTTTTCGACTGTAAAGCAACATTTACTCTACCAACAGATTCTAGAACTTGAACCCAAATTTGCAGGGTACATATAAATTTAAAGTTTACTTGGTCCATTAAGTTTTTAGCTGTAGCAGTTGTTTCCGTATTAAAATTGTTGGTAATTAGAATCTAAAGTACTTGCCAAATTTGTGGTATTTCCATGTTTAAAGCTTTGATGGCTCTAGCTTTAGAGGCCCATCTAGTGTTAGCGTGTTTTTTTTAAAGAAATTTGCAAGTGCTTCATTAAAGTAGAACTCGAAAAAAACACAAATATTTTCTGGATTATTCCGAAATCATATCGAAGGTCACACTAGCAGCGCTTACGCCAGATAAATTCAAAGAATGCGCTGCACAGGGCACGTAATCAGCATTTTCATTTATTTATTTTTTATTTTGGCTTGCACTCCGCTATATTTTCCAGTCATATTACTTCCATTGTCGTAGCCACGGACATCTTGTATGTTCAATCCGCCTACTTTTAGTTTCTCTAAAATTTCTTTCGACAATCCCTCGGCCGTCTTTTCATGAGACTGGATGAAATCTATAAAACGTTCTTTGATTGTCACTTTTTGTTCCGACATTTTTACGAATCTCAATATTTGTGACATCTGTTCTTGATGCGATACGTCTGGCGTACAATCAAAAAGTATAGAAAAGTATTTTGCCGCACGAACGTCGTCTAAAATTTGTTTTTTGACCTCAGACTCCACTAGTTCGTTTTGAATATATGGCGTGATCTTAGTTTAGGATCGAATTTTGAAATCATATCCACTGCACTTAAGAAAACCCCAGATCCTGATTCTCCAATATGCTCATGAGAGCCCCTGAGAGGTAAATTATTTTCCGTGCAGAACAATACAATGCTAGTACAAACTTTTAAAATATGTTTCCACTTTTTTGTTTCTTGGTCAATAGCTTTTTGTAAAGATGCATTTATTGTGGTCTTACTTTTTACTTTCTGTTCTAGCGTTTTCCATTTAATACAATTTTCTCTATGAAATATTGTGTTTCCGTGCTCAGGGATACGTGGACTTAAGTGACACCAATCATTAAATCCCTTTTGTGCATCACCAAGTGCTGGTCTTATTTGCTTAGTCGAGGAAGAACTGAAAAGTATACATGGGAAACAAAATATTGCATCTCCTTTTTTACTGTACATCACATTTTTTTGTAAACCATTGCATATGAAATTTTCGTCTATCGTCTTCATTTGGAGAAATATTTGTATTACCTTTACCTTGATCAGGACTTTTCTCGACAAGAAAACAACGAGCGGAATCAGATAAGGGTAACCAAGAAACAGGATCGTTTTCGTCTAATTGGGTATTATCAGTTGCAGGTGTCTCTACTATTTTAATTTCAGAATTTGGACTAATATCTTGTTTGGGTTTGTAATGTTACGAGACTTACGAGTGCCACAGTTTAAAAATCTTTCAACGCGCATTACCTAAAAGTTGGTCGTGGACATTTTTACGCCCTCCTGGCCTACGCCCTGTGCCTGGGCACCGCTTGCACCGCCCTAGTTACGGCACTGCATGTGGTATATCCCTAGTATATAATAAATATAAAATGGGCCCTAGAACACTTCCCTGCGGGACACCTGCTTGAATTTCTTTAAGTTCAGAATACGCTGAACCATAGCGAACTCTAAAGAATCTATTTGCTATATAAGATTTAAGTATCTCATAATATTGTCTAGGTAAGTCCCTATGAAGTTTATACTCTAAACCCTTATGCTACTCTCTATGAAAAGCCTGTGCAACGTCTAAGAATATTGTAGAACAAACTTGTTTTTCTAGTGATTTTTCTATAACATTAGTTGTACTATGCACTTGGTCTATTGTCGAATATTTATTTCTAAACCCGAACTGATGGGTTTGATGATGAATAAGCCTTCTTTGTTCTATGATTCTGTCTAGTTTTTTAAGAAGCAATTTCTCGAAAAGTTTTGATAATACGGGTAAAAGTGAGATTGGCCTATATGAGGTAACTTCTGTTAGAGGTTCACCTTGTTTAGGAATAACAATAATTTCTGCTATCTTCCAGTGAAGTGGGATATATCTTTATTTAAAACAAGCATTAATTATAAGCTTGAGTTTGAAAATGCTTTTAAGGGTTGCTTTTTAAGGATTTGGGCAGTTATAAGATCATAACCTGGAGATTTTCTGTTAGATAGTTTATGAATGCATGTACTGATCTCTTTTAGCGAAACATAAGCAATTACGTCTTCATCTACTCTATCAGAGAAATCAAGACGTTCGTTTGCCATGCTAGGTGGAAAAGGCTTAAAAACATTCGTCAGGTGCTCCGAAAAAGGTTTGACCTTTTCTTTTGGGTCGCCGATCCATTTCCCATCAGATGTTTTTAACGGGGGATCTTGCTCTTGAGGTCTCTTTAAATGTTAAGCAGCCTTCCAAAGGGAGTAGTCTTTGACTTTAGCCGTCTTTTTTTGAAATCTAGTCAGCCAGTAGTTGCTAGCAAAGTTAAATTTTACACATAAAACAAATACAAACACCGACTGGCTACTACTCTTGATTTAATCCCCAGCAAAAAGCGGCTGGCTGGGAATTTTGTGATGCCTTATTTCAGGCGGCGCAAAAACGCATGTTTTTAAGTGATTTGTTGTTGCTGTCACTGCGAAGTTGCTTGGTTCCTAGAGAGATGTTCGTATAAAATCGGCTGGCTTTGGCTGGCTGGCAAATCGTTTAAATGAACTGGCTGGCTAGGTTTAAAAAAAAACACTACTATTGTCAGCTGTTAAGTTATAAAGGATTATAATTTTAATGTGTACAAATAGAGAGGAGCTAGCCCAGTTTCCAGGTGTAGCATGTAGGTTGGTGTATTTTCTGACAGTCGGAATATTTTATTTAAGAAGTATTTCAGTTTATCCACGTCATCATGCTGAGAGGCTCCCCAGATCTGAGCTGCATAGTACATTATAGCACTAACAACCGCTTTCAACAGATTATACTTCACGCTTGCTGCTTTGTTACTCTTACCCAAGACTCCTTTCTAGTTGCAGTTTATACCAGTCTTAGCTTCCTGGAGCTTCAACGCGTTTTTAGCTTAGCTTCGAAGCGTTTTTTTTTTTTTAAGGAAAGATTAGGGTGTGATAAAGATTCTTAAGTAAAAGTACATTAACCTTTTCCAAAACCTATCTGTGCAATCGTAACGCGTGTGGCATCATCAGCACTGTCTACACTTTGGAGCTTACTTTCGGCGCACAATCAAGTTCAGAAGATAGTTTTTTAGCTGCACAACACGAATGTGAAATAGTAGGATAATGACAAAGCAGGTGAAGGACAAATCGAATTTTTTTCTCGAGACTGCAACTTCTTCAATAGTCGTTGTGAAGTACACCCAGATGCTCTGCGTGGATATCAGTGCCCAGTAACTATGCCAAAGATGATCCTCGTGTCAATAGGATTAAGTTTAACCAAAGAAATGACTCCAGCTATTGCGTATATGTTTACTTAGACGAATTCAATCTCTTTTGGCTTTATTAACGGCTGCATTGTCAGTGAACTTCTTTACAGAGCCGATACGAACCTACAGAGAGTAGAGTTTACGAAATATGCAACCCTTTCTTTGCAGTCTTTTCTGATCTTTCATTATCTACCCGGCACAGGACCATCATATTGGCTTTATATATCTAATTTAAATGCGGTTTCCAGATTCTAACCAGGCTTGATCTAATCACGGCAGAGTCCAGAGCCTTAACGGCCTACACTCATGATCCAATTTGTTTCTCGCTGCATTGTGCCTTACCACCTCTCAGAGTTCGATTGTCCAAGACTGAGTCACTGTGCATATGCCTTATGGGGTATTTAAATGTAATATTTGGCGAAACAGCTTTAATTGCCAGGGCCTAGCTTCTCGCAACCACTCATGTTGTGTTCGTTTTATTTTTCACACGAATGGAAGAGACCTACTGTTTAGTGCCGTATCCAAAGGGGAGTTTGAGAAGCTTTTTCGTGACAACAATACTCTCGGATGTTTGTCAGACGCTCGCGAAAGGTGGGACTGTGAAAAAACTTTTTTGTGTTTTCTGGGATTCGAACTCGGAACCTCACGCGTAGTGATCCGCCACACTAGCATACATACAAACATACATTCAAGAAAAGCAAAGCAAGATGTTTTAGGCAGCTCTGCGATGAAGCTAACGTAGACTCTTGGGGCACGGCATATAGGATGGTGATGAGAAAGCTTAAGGGCGGCAAATCTCCGCAGATAACATGCCCGATAATGCTGAAGTCAATAGTAGAACATCTTTTTCCAAGGAGAGCATCTACTATGTGCGCAATCACCAGAGAAAACTTTACAGAGGTAATTCCAGTGATTACAACAGAGGAATTGACAATCGCATCCAGAAAGATAGGTGACAACAAGACGCCCGGACCTGACGGCATCCCTAACAAAGCAGTGAAAGCCGCTGTTCAAAAAAGGCCAGACATCTTTATTGCAACAATGCAAAAGTGCCTAGAAGAAGGAATTTTCCCTAAGCAATGGAAACTGCAACATCTCGTTTTATTGCCAAAAGGAAATAAACCCCCAGGAGACCCATCGTCGTATCGCCCGATATGCCTACTGGACACAATGGGAAAGATCCTGGAGCGAAACATTTACAACAGATTGCTTACAATAGCGGAGGAGAAAGGGGCTTTGTCCAACCACCAATTCGGATTCCGAAAGTCTCGCTCAACAATTGACGCCATTAAAGCTGTAGTTAATATAGCAGCGGAAGCAATTGAAGGTGAAAGATGGCGATACGGCACCGAGGAATACTGCGCAGTAGTGACGCTAGATGTCAAAAACGAGTTTAATTCGGCAGACTGGCCCACTATAAGAAGATCTCTTACTAGGATGTGTACACCATCTTACTTGCTGCAGATAATGGCGAGCTACTTTACCAACAGGAAACTGAGGTATGATACCGACGAAGGAGTGAAGTACTACGATGTTACAGCTGGGGTCCCGCAAGGATCGGTGCTGGGCCCATTACTATGGAACATAATGTACGACGGAGTTTTACGACTACCACTGCCACCTAAAGTGAATATAATTGGATTTGCTGACGACATTGCTGTTGTTACAGTAGCAAAACAAATCAGTGAAGTAGAATCAGCTACAAATGTGGCAATCAGTCAAATCAAAAGCTGGCTAGGATCCGCCGGTTTAGAATTAGCTGACCACAAAACTGAAGCTGTCCTAATAACCAGTCGGAAATCTGTGGAATATATGAATGTCCAGGTTGGAACCCAAATCATCAGATCCAGAGAAGCAATCAAATACCTAGGAGTAATGCTCGACAATAGATTGCGGTTTAAACAGCATGTTGATTATTCGAGCAAAAAAGCGTCACGACTTCAGGCAGCACTCTCAAGTATAATGCCCAACATTGGAGGACCTGGATACGCTAGGAGGATCCTACTATCCAGAGTTGTCTGCTCAGTCCTTCTTTATGCGGCTCCGGTTTGGGCGGGGGCTCTCGCGACCAAAGAAACAAGGAGGAAACTTACATCAGCCTACAGACTCTGCGCTATAAGGACCATCAGTGGTTTTAGAACTATCTCTGATGAAGCAGCCTTTGTCATAGCAGGAATGGTTCCTATCGACATCCTCGCGAACGAGATGCAGAGAATCTACAATCGGAGAGGCTCGAGCCATCAAGAGGCTAGCGAATGAAGAAGGGTTATAGAAGAAAAAAAAGCAGCTTCAAGAGCTGTGTGGCAAGATCGATGGGATAATGCGGTTAAAGGCAGATGGACCTATAAATTAATCCCCAGCATCGACATTTGGATAAACCGAGCACATGGGAACTGCACCTACCATCTCATGCAGTTCATGTCTGGCCATGGAGGTTATCGCAAATATCTTTACCGGTTTGGACACGATAGCTCTCCGTTGTGTCCAGAATGTCCAGACCAGGAGGAAGATACGGAGTATGCAGTCTTCTACTGCAGGCGAATTGAAGACTGGAGAAACGAACTTCCCAGTCCTCCATTCCTCATAGATCATATGGTACAATCTGAGGAAAACTGGATGGAAATTTGCGCGATTATTACGCACGTGCAAATGCAGCTTCGAATTCAAGAAAGAATACGTCGAGAAGCAGAAAGTACAGCATATATTGCTAACCAGCCCCGCGAAGTAATACCTAATGGCAGTACCGCGGAGAGAGTGGTTGAAGTGTGTAGGGTGTGTGTTTATTACGTAGGCGTATTCCTGAAATCGATTACTCAGGTTTGCGAATCGTGCATGCTAGTAGCACTCGGGCTATTAGTATCTATGAAGATTACACATCCCTGGCGCAACCTAAAAAAAAAAAAAACATACATACATACATATTTGGCGCATCAGTCCATGAAGGGCTGTTGATGACCTAGCCGGGAAGATGTCGAAGAAGCAGTTAGCGACATTGTAGCAATCATAATGAAGTAGCAGAGCCAAGACAGGAGCGACAGCGAAACGTAGCGCAGGATGCTGCCAACACGAACGTGCCGAATGTCTAAGGCTAAAGTCTGCCTTCGCTGCCTTCGATTCGAACTTATTGCATGATTTTTTTATGTGAAATACTTAAACTACTAGGTGTCAGGTATCATGGTCATGCTTTTAATTCAAAATACTGTGCAGATTTTTTTAAACTCTATTTGTATTAACATCTACCAAAACAAAAGATATAACAACTCTGAGACGGGCGCAAACAATTAAAATTAGGAACATTTCCTTGCAATCATAGAAGCAACAAATCAATAAAAAAAGAACACAAGGTCTCTGTGAAAGCGCTTAAAGCTGATCCTCGATTCCACTCCAGTAGCGAGTCATCTCTACAGGATAAAGTTTCTTGCTCTCAATAATGTAAACTGTTCCGTTTTCTCCTTTTTCCAAAGCTTGAACGATGCAGCGGGATACATCAGCAGCACTACACACCATTCCAAGTTTATTGGAGTCATTTTAAAATACCAATCTACTCACCTCTGCTTGTTTAATCTGTCCAAGATCATGTATGATTCATCGACCATATCACTGAAAAGTATTTTTTCTGTGAAATTTGTAAACATATCCGTAATGGTAGCGCCAGGACACAGAATAATAAACTTGATTCCTGTCTTTTTCAGATAGTAGTCATTCTAGAAACGGGAAACATTAGGTGTTGGTAAGCTTGGGATAATCAGGTACTACCCCTAAACACCGGGTGAATCCTATGATGGCATGTTTGGTAGACGAATAAACTGGAAGCAGGAACATTGGATCTAATCCAACTACGGAAGACATGTTGACAATGATTCCTCCTTGTCCGCCATTTTCTATGCTCATGTGGTTCATTGCCGCTAAAGTTGAGTTGATTACACCTCCCTAAGTGATCGCATGAGTTATTCAAAACCTTTCATCAATGTTCCGTCACCCTTACCAAATTAACTTGCAACGTCCTTGCTACGTCCAAATCATTGAATATCCCAGCATTATTCACCACAATGTCTATGCTTCCGAAATTGTTCACAATCTCCTCATAGCCCGCCTCGATTCCCTGCTTATTGGCCACATCCATTTTAATGAGAAGCACTGTCTGGGCGGGATGTGCCGCTCTGATATTCGCAATCGCTTCGCAGCTTTCCTGGACGTCAATTAGGGCAATATTCTAGAGAGGGAAGATTCACATTAAAAAGTCATTTGACTCCTATAGTACATCTATAAGAACTCACTGCAGCACCACACTTCAGAAGCTGCACGCAAGCCTGGAGACCAATGCCACTAGCTCCTCCAGTTATAACTGCGTTCTTTCCAGCAAAAGCCATTGGATTTATTTTATTTAATGATAAACCAAGTCGGTCCACTTTCTTAGACAACAGACTGATTCGGATTTGCAAGTGCGAGTCGGTTTTATACCAGATCCGATCAAACGGAAGATCAATAATTCAGAGATGAAAATCGACACACAATCACAGCAGACTCAGTTTTCAATTGAAAAAGAAAATGCGGTGTGAAATGCGTACCTATATATTACATCAGATGTTACGATATCTTGTATATCAATATGGGATTACGAGAGAACTATCCGATTTCAAATCGCTTGCTGCGAATCGATGATTCTGGTGTGAGGAACACAGGGCGACCTTTTGAAGCACATAACAAGTAAATCCATGCATTTCTTCTCAATTTGCTTTGACTTTCTGCCTTGGAGCTTAACAGAATAGAATGCTGTAAATAAAATATAATTATTTGGGGCAATAGCAGCACAGCAAAACTGCAGCTGCGAAGCTTTCTCATAAACCTTTTGGTGTTTTCTGGGAATCGATCCAGTGACGTACGTAGTGTCATTTCTGGACATAGAGTGAGCTTTCAAAACATTGAAACAAATTCGATTACCAATGCTCTACGCAGGCTTAACATCTGCGAACACAGCTGTTGCTTTATATGTAGAGCATATGCTAAAGAGCAGGGTAATATCAGCATCTTTCGGAAGCAGCACTATCAAACGACATGCACATCGAGGCACCACTGAAGGGGGTTTATTGTCTCCTGTGGGATTTTCTGCTCAACGAAGCCCTTCTGACAATCGAAAAACTGGATGCAAAATTATTTCTTACGCAGATGAAAGATGCTGCTGTCCTAAAACAGGCATATACCCGCAGACGCTGGCCGATATCATGCAGTCTGCTCTTAACAATTGCTCAGATGGACCGACAAATGCGGCTTCTTTGCTAACCCGACGAAGATTGAGATAGTTCTATTTACAAGAAAGCACAAGCTCTCCGACTTCACTCCACCCAAAATAAGAGGATCCACCCTTAGACTTTCAAATAGCGCTAGCCTAAAGCTTCACCGCAAGCTAATTTGGAAAGAGAATGTCGTCGAATGTGCCAGGAAATCGCTGGCTGCCTTACACATCTGCAAGAAGACAGTAGGCTCCACTTGCTGCCTACAACCAAACATCATGCACTTGCTATACCCGTCGGTAATAAAACCGATTTTTATGGATGGGGTTCTGGTATGGTTACCCGCCTTGGCGAAGAAAAAAATCAACGAGTTGCATGCCTCAGCATTACCGGTGCATTGAGAACTTTTCCCACAGCGGCGCTCCAAACCATGCTCCACCTACTTCCGATTGACATTGACATTGACAGTAAACAATTAGCTCCACTGAGAGGCTCCAAGCAATAGAAGTAGCAACACACGGGGCACGTCAAAATACTTTTGATACACCGTCATTTCTCCAATTTCACTGACCACCTGCCAACTGAATATGACTTGAACATGGGCTATATGT
Organism: Brachypalpus laphriformis; assembly: GCA_945910035.1. Lineage (NCBI taxonomy): Eukaryota > Metazoa > Arthropoda > Insecta > Diptera > Syrphidae > Brachypalpus > Brachypalpus laphriformis. The sequence goes on from OX246756.1 coordinate 48,351,786, forward strand.
ACTCAATACCAGACAAAACTGAGTGGACGCAACGCGATGTCCTATAGAACAAATCGCTGCCAATTTTCACGGACGGGTCCAAAACCAAGGATGGTGTCGCTACCGGAATCTTCTCAGAAGATATCTCCCTTTTAACCTTCCAAACCATTACAGCGTTTTTCAAGCCGAAGTTACTACGGTTCGCCAAGCCGCTGAATGGCTGGCGGCTAATAAACTATCAACATCGCATATTATTGCTTACATCGACAGTCAGGCAGCAATCAAATCGCGCGGATCCAGACTATGAGATCTAAGGTAGTAAAAGACTACCACGTATCTCATAACGAGACAGTCTCCAGATTATGATTTGATTACCGGAGAAATTCTCAAAGTTTTACCTAGAAAAGCATTGATTAAGCTTCTCCATATTGTAAATGCTGCGCTCAGATTAAAACACGTGCCAAGCCAATGGAAAGTTGCGGAAGTCATAATGGTTTTAAAATCAGGAAAACCGCCGAATGAGGTAAAATCGTATAGACCAATTTCGCTTCTTCCAATCATATCGAAAAATTTCGGTAGGATATTACTAAGGCGTCTCCAACCGGTTATAGAAGAAAATAATCTTATCCCTGACCACCAGTTTGGGTTCAGAAGTAAGCATTCGACGATTGACCAGATGCATAGAATTACTGACGTAATCGAGAAAGCATTTGAAGAAAAAAAGATTTGCTCAAGCGTATTTCTTGACGGCTCGCAAGCCTTTGATAAGGTGTGGCATGATGGCTTGAAATCCAAACTACAACAGTTCTCCCCGTTTGCTTATACGATATTCTTGAATCATATCTCGGGAATAGACTCTTTCGTGTTAGACATGGAGTCGAATACTCCGAGTTCAAAGAAATTTCGGCCGGCGTACTGCAAGGAAGCGTTCTTGGGCTGCTCCTCTATTTGCTATATACTCGTGATATACCGAACGAAGATGGCACTATCCTTGCTACGTTTGCCGATGACACCGCTATCCTAGCAGTAGGCAAAACAATCGAAGAAACGACTGCAAAACGCACTGAATAATCTTTATGAATGGACCAGGGACTGGCGGATCGCCCTCAACGAATCTAAATCTATTCACGTGAATTTCACTTACAAGAAAACTAATAACTTGCCAATTTTCCTAAACTCGGCCCGAATACCTTTTGCAAACGAGGCCAAATACCTGGGAATGACACTCGACGCAAGGCTGAAATGGAATTCGCACGTGAAAATGAAACGTAAAGAACTCGAAATCAAATATAGAGAAATGTACTGGTTACTCGGAAAACATTCCCAGCTCAGTACTGAGAACAAACTGCTTTTATACAAGCAAGTGCTAAAGCCGGTGTGGACCTACGGTATACAACTTTGGGGTTGTACAGAGAAACAAAATGCAAATATTTTACAAACTTTTTAAAATAAAGTGCTAAGAGAAATTGTCCAACCACCGTGGTATAGCAGAAACGACGATATCCACAGGGATCTCGGAATTCCGACAATCGAAGATGAAACTGGAAGCTTCGCGAGAAAGCATACAAACCGACTACTTAATCGGACATGTCAACAATACAGCCCTACAAATTTAGGATGAGAGCAATTTATTGCGCCGACTACAAAGGACGAAACCTTTCGACTTGGCGAGATAATTATTAACCGCGTCTAGACTGCGGAATATGCAGGATCTTTCAGTGGAAAGAAACCTGCCAAACGTTTTTATTTCGTGATAGAAAAATTGCTTGATAAGCTGCTACTTAGTTGCGATATCTAAAAAATTTATATCGAAGGGTGGTGTTTTTTTAGACAGTAAGAATCGGACACTACTATGAGCACGCGCTTGCTATTCTGATAGTGTCTATGGAAGATCTTTTACCTACCCTCGAAAAAAAAACTGTGGAATTTAGTACTCAGCGAAGCGCTTCTAAAATTGGGAAAAAACTAGATGCAAGATTATTTCTTACTCAGATGATGTTGCTATCCTAATAACAAGCAAATACCTGAGACGCTGGCCGATATCATGCAGTCTGCTCCTAACAATTGCTCAGATGGACGGACAAATGCGGCTTCTCCGTTCACCCGACAAAGATCGAGCTAGTTCTATTTACAAGAAAACACACGCCAAAATACTTTCTATGCACCGTCAGCTCCCCAATTTCACTGTCCATATGTCTACTGAATACAACTTGAACAGGGGCTATATGCACTCAATACCAGACAAAACTGAGTGGACGCAACACGATGTCCTATAGAACAAATCGCTATCAATTTTCAAGGACGGGTCCAAAACCAAGGACGGTGTACCGGAATCTTCTCAGAAGACCTAGATTTTCACCTCTCTTTTAATCTTCCAAACCATTGCAGCGTTTTTCAAGCCGAGTTACTACGGTTCGCCAAGCCACTGACTGGCTGGCGGCTAATTCACTATCAACATCGTATATTGTTATTTACGCCAACAGTCAGGCGGCAATCAAATCCCTTGCATCTAGCACTATGAGATCTAAGGTAGTGCAACACGGCCGCGTATCTCTTAACGAGGTACTAGGTCACTGCTGTGACATACTGGAGAATTGTGCAGCTGATGAGATGGCTCGACAAGGCTCTTCTGGTACAAATAGCATAGGAATTACCGACATCGGGGCGTCAACGTCTTATGTTATATACCTTATCTAAACCAACCCAGAGAAGGGGGCCAATCACCGATGGCAACATCTAGGCCAATGCAACACCACCAGACAACATTGGCCAACACTTAACAAATCTAGGTCCATCGGACACCTGACAGACAAGAGACGAAATAACAAGCTTTCTCATCGGACACTGGGTCATAGGAAAACATGTGCAAAGACTAGGCATCAAATATAATGACTTCTGTAAAAGCTGTACGGATGAAGAGGAAGAAGAGACCATCAGTCACCTCCTATGCGCTTGTTCTGCGTTCGCAAACATTAGGAAGGCTACCCTTGGTGAATATTTTTTCAACGATCTAAATTATCGTGGCAACGCCTGCACGGCTAAAATCAATTCGTTCGAACAACGAAACAAATGGTTCCTATATTAAGAGGGTGACCCCCCCACCTTACACATCGGCAGTGCAATAGACCTATTTCTAGTCTAAGTGCAGTGCATCATCGAGGGCCGAACTAAACCAACCAACCACTCATCCAGTGACGTATAGCCTCCATTAAGTAAATAAAGATTTAAAATAATTAGGTTCTTCCTTTCCCACGTCGTCTTTACGCATCTTAAGGCATCTAGGGTTTCAAGCACTTTGCCTCGGCTTTAACTACGAGTATTTACTGCCTAGCTGTCGTGATTATTTATCTATTGTCGTGAGCTGAGTTTTTTAAAAGCGATTTGTTATTCTTCCGCTTCGTGAAAACAGGTTCATCTACCACATGACCAGGCGGTCTATGCAGTTATCATTACATCAAAAAGAAATCCTTCGAGATACGGTTCAATCAGACTAACCATAAAAGAACAACAATTCGACACAAATTCTGTGCTTGGCATTCAAGGCAACTGTATTGCTTCATCCAATCTTAAAAGACGTACGGAACACAGCCTTTGCTTCCGCGACTCCAATGCGTTCGTCCAATGTGGTATCATCACCTCGTTTAACTTCTAAGTTCTGTATAGTACCAGAAAGATCTCCTGATGGGCTCTTCTCAGCAATGCTGACATTTTATGTTGTCAAGTTTATCTTCAGGCGCACGTTTACCAGTGCACATTTCCAAGTGCATAATTATGTGAAATATTTGCATGCAGAAGGCAAATATCATAGTCAGCGTAGAAGACGTAACCGAAGCACCGAAATTTTGAATCAATTGACTGAACACCATCAGCAAACCTCATGAACCTTGAATTCTTTTGATACACTATTGCTGCAACACGTGAGATTCCGGCTTCCGCCGATTGCCTTGCCCGAATTCCATCCTTTCGTAATGCACGTTATATGATGCCACTTTTAAACTATCGAATGTCTTCTTGGACGCTATAAATAAATGTAGACAAAATTTATAGCAGCGTCAATCGATCATGATCCGTACGTAATCGACATGGTCAACGTATACGTAGAATGGGAAAATGTTTGTTGATTGTGGAAAGTGCCATCTAGATATTCTTGTGAGAAGCTTGTCTCATCCCGACAGCTTAAACATTTTACCTTTCATACATTCGATAGAAGATTTGCCAACATTGTTACAGGAGCATAGTAGAGTTTTGGCGAAATACTACGACTCCGGTCTCATGGACATGCCATTTAACGCAATGACACCAGAACTTCGGCTGTTACGCGATTTTAAAGTTGACCTTCCTTTTGTTCAGAACTGGCTCCAGCCAGAGTCTCAGCCAGGAACGAAATGAAATAACTCCACACGCCAGAGCTTCCACTCACGAAATTGATTAAACTCCCCTCGAATTGAAGTGAATATTTTTAACTTAACAAAAAGTACACTTTCTTCAGTAAAACTTTTAAAAAAGTGCTACCTATTTAAGATTTTCATCCCACATGCGCTTGGCAAGATAAAGTTGACTTACCCACTAAATTAGATAATGAGATGAGGAGCAGTCACTCAAGTGATGCAGGATTGTACGCTCTAAGGTCGGCTATGTATGTCAAATCTGTATAAGATGTACATGTGTTTAATAGATAACTCATTAGTTTACATGTGTTATTTAATCACAGATATTGATTTCGAGATCATTGCACAATTAATTGTTTGAGTGTCATCTTTGGGTGTAAAATCAATTATAGCTCATTGATCGATAAAGGTTCTTATACATATGTGCATGCATAAATGTGCGTGATTTTATAAATATAAGCGGCTTAAAAAAGAAACCCGATTTAAATTTATTAATAAAGGGATCTTATTAATACTTACTTACAATTGTGCTAGTCGACGGAAGGCATGCGTCCAACATCTTGGATGCGCGTACTTTCCGAGGGGTCAACGTCGACTCTGACTCTTGTTGCAGCTAAATTCAAAACCAGACTATCCAACGAGAAGAAGCTGCGAGCCGCGCAGAAGAAGAAGCTTAACGTTGGATGCTTTAGCACGCCAGAAGGAGCCAGTGCCTAGAAAGAGCACCTGTCTGAGAAAGTCTTTGCAGTGCATTAACATAAGAAAGCGCTGCAGCGACAAGAGCAGCGAGAGAAGAGTACCGGATGAAAAGAAGGGAAGAGAAGAAAATTCCGGGTAAAAAGAAAAGGGACCACGCAGCTCAAGGATATCGAAGAGTCTCGCGAGAGCAACATTATCCGGAATTTTTCCCGAAAAGCCAAATAGCTGGCAGCTAGCAGCTGGCTTCAAATCCGGAAGACAGACTCTTCGTAACAGTGAAGACAACCTAGTCACCGAAACGCAGGGAATTATTGATATGCTCAAGAAACCCTTCCAGAACCCATCAGAAAATTGAAAAAACAACCAAGCCACTGGCTCTGATGGACTCCCAGCTGAACATTTTAAATTAGAAGGTGATGTCTTGGTAGGGCGCTTGAAACAAGTCATCAACCTTCAAAAAGGCGATCCCATGCCTTGTAAGAACTATCAAGGTATATCCCTGTTAAATATCGCATATAAGATCCTATCCAACGTATTGTGTGAACGTCTAAAACTTTTCTACAACATACTAATCGGCAAATCGAAAATAGACGAAATTTTCACATTGAAGCAAATCCTGGAAAAGATCAATGAATATCAAGTCGAACAGGGTCCCTTCCATTCGTGTGAAAAATATAGCGCACACAACACGAGTGGTTGCGAGAAGCTAGGCCCAGGCACTTAAAGAGCTGTTGCGCCAATTATTTATTTTATTTATTTTAAACATGCACCGAACTCCGGCAAGGACATGCGCTGTCAAGTGGCTTCTACAATATTGTACTGAAGCAGATAGTGCTCAGGGACATACCCTTATATTTCAGGAGAATTTTAAGAGCTTGCAAAACATCACGGAGTGATGTGGCGTGGCAAAATCACATCATCACCTCCCCGTGGTGCCCGCTGTATAGCTATCTGATAGTGAACTAACGATGAGCGTATACGCTGAGTCTGACGATATATGTGTAGCTGAACACTCAGACCTGCGTAAGCACATCTGGGTGAACTTTAGCGCGCATATGTTTAACCGGACGAGGCATCTCTTGTTGACCTGATCGGCTGAAATATGCGTCTCAGAAGTCTAGCAAGAGCTCCTCAGAAGGAGGACGTGCGGCGGATGAATTCTCTCGATGGAATCAACGGTGACGCCTACAGACCAGCGGATACCTTACCGGAGCTACTTCGACATATTTGGAGCTGAGGTCTGTAAGGATTTTCAATACTACGTTAGGGTATTGAAAAAGAGATGGTGGCGCATGAACCCTTAATGGGCCAATGGCAGCGCTCATATCCCCGAAGTGGGTTACTAACATCGGTGTATCGGGCCCCTCGTCCTAGGGGTTGCAAAAAAAGGATCTGGTCCTCCAGGTTGGGGGTTGTCGTCGGACTAACTCCCTACCACGTAAAAACTTTCGGTAACGAAGCAACCAACAGCTACATCTACTACGGCGATTGCTACAGACAACAAGGACAGCGTCTATTCGGGTGCGGATTTGTCATTGGAGGCAGACTTAGGCAAGAAGTCTTGAGTTTCCGGCATGTGAATGAGCGCCTTATGACTATCCGTATCAAGGCTAAATTTGCCAACATTAGTCTAATATGCGTTCACGCCCCTCACGAGAAGAAGGACGACGCGACAAAGGATGACTTCTACCAGGTCTTGGACAAGACGTATGAGCAATGCCCTAGCCACAACGTTAAAATTATCCTAGGTGATTTTAACGCAAAGCTAGGAGGAGAGGACGTCTTTAGTAGCGTGGTCGGAAAGCACAGCCTGCACGACATCACATCCGGCAACGGACTCAGACTAATCGACTTTGCGGCGGAACAAAACTTTGTTGTAGCTAGTACGCGGTTCCCACGTCTCGATATTCACAACGGAACATGGCTCTCCTTCGATCGCAAAACTGTCAACCAAATCGATCACATTGCGATCGACGCAAGGCACTCTTCCAGTATTCTGGGTGTCCGGACTTTCCGAGGAGCCAACGTGGACTCGGATCACTACTTAGTTGTAGCCAAGGTACGGATGCGGATATCCGAAACGGAGCGAAATCAACGAAATACTGTGAGGAAATTTGACGTCAAGCGGCTACAATCGCAAGAAACCGCCAGAGCCTTTGCCCATCGAGTTTCTCTTAAGCTTAATCTAAGTCCTATGCCGCCAGCAGCAAATGCGGAAGACCAGTGGCAGCGTTGCCAACAAGCCATCAGAGATGACGCCTCTGATGTACTGGGTTTCTCTCGGCCACCACAACGAAACCCCTGGTTTGATTAGGAATACCGGCAAGCACATGCAGCTAAACAAGATGCGTACAAAGCGGCGCTGCATAGAAGGACTAGAGCTGCTTATGAACTCTACGTGCGCAGGAGAAAAGAGGAACATCGACTTCTCAGAAAGAAGAAAAAAGAGCATGAGAAGCCGATCGAGGAGATTTAGAGACTTTATTGCAGGAATAATGTTGAAAAATTCTACCAAAAGGTAAAAAGAACATGCCAGGGTTTCAAAGCCAGAACAGAAGCCTGCAAGGACGAAAATGGCAACATAGTAGCAGAATCGCAGTCGATGCTGAGGATATGGAAGGAACACTTCTGCAGACTGTTAAACGGCAATGATGACCAACATTCCGCTGTCAGGCAGAATGAGCCATTCAACAGTGATGATGACAGTCAAGATTCCCGTCAACCCGACCAGAATGAAGTGAGGATAACGATATCTAAACACAAATCCAACAAAGCTGCTGGAGCCGACTGCATTGCCGCTGAACTTTTCAAGGCAGGAGGAGATGAGTTGGTAAGGAGCATGCACCAGCTCATCTGTAAAATCTGGTCGGACGAAAGTATGCCCGATGAATGGAACCTCAGCATCGTTTGCCCGATCCTGAAGAAAGGAGACCCTCTGAACTGCTCCAATTATAGAGGTATAAGTCTCCTCAACATCGCATATAAGATTCTGTCTGCCGTATTATGTGAACGCCTAAAACCGATCGACAACAACTTGATAGGTCCTTATCAGTGCGGTTTTAGGCCGGGAAAGTCCACCATTGACCAAATATTCACACTACGGCAGATCTTGGAAAAACCCCATGAATATAAAATCGATACGCACCACCTCTTCATCGATTTCAAAGTTGCCTATGATAGCGTGTATAGAGACGAGATATACAGAGCCATGTCTAGTCTTGGCATCACTGCCAAGCTCGTCCGTTTGTGCAGAATGACAATGGAGAACTCTCGCTGCTCCATCAAAGTCGGTAAGAACATCACCGAACCGTTCGATGTCAGGAAAGATCTTAGACAAGGTGACGCGCTATCATGCGATCTTTTTAACGTAGTACTTGAAAGAATTGTACGAAACTCACAAGCCAACACCGGAGGTACAAGTCTGTACAACTACTCGCTTATGCCGATGACATTGACATAATCGGAAGAACTCAGCGGGCCGTCAATGGGGCATTTACGAGTATTGAGCTCGAGGCAGCAAAGATGGGTCTAGCGGTCAATGAAAGCAAAACAAAATATATGCTGTCTACAAAAAAGGACACCCAACATCGGCGTCTTGGACAGAACGCCACAATAGACAGATATCATTTTGAGGTAGTAAAGGATTTTGTCTACCTAGGCTCTATGGTCAGCTCCGCAAATGGCATCAGTAGGGAGATCACACGAAGAATTACTCTTGCCAATCGTTGTTTCTATGGGCTAAAACGGCAATTGAGTAGCAAAGCCCTATCTCGAACTACTAAGGTAACTCTCTATAAGACGCTAATTATCCCAGTCCAGCTGTATGGCGCAGAGTCATGGGCTTTGACAAAACCGGATGAGGATGCCCTTGGTTATTTCGAGAGAAAAGTTCTTCGAGCGATCTTTGGTCCCGCCTGCATAGACGGTGAGTGGAGGAGAAAGTACAATGCCGAACTATACGGCCTGTACAAGGACATCGACTTAGCCAGAAGAGTTCACATAGAGCGACTAAGATGGCTGGGTCATTTGGAGCGGATGGAGTCCAACCCCGGATGGACGACGCAGTAGAGGACGACCTCGCGGTAGGTGGTGCAAACAAGTGGAGGGGGACCTCAACCAACTTGGCCGGCGCAACTGGAGGCAGCTGGCTCGTAACCGCGCTGGCTGGAGAGGTTTGTTGGTTGACGCCCAGGTCCACCCCGGACTGTAGTGCCATCTAAGTAAGTAAGTAAGAACATCACGGAATGGCTGATTCATTTTTCTATTCCCATGATTGTTTTTAAGTTAAACTTCTTTAGCGAGACTAGTAAATCGGAATGACCTCGACAGAAAAATCAAACATGAAACGGTCAACCACGCTCCTCCTATCACCGAAATCAATCAGCGATGGGTGCGGTTAGTATAGCATCTAGCTTAAATCATTGGGTTTATGCTCTTCAATACTAAGGTGGTTTTCCAATTATTTAAGTGATAGAAGCCAATTGGTAAAGGTCGATTGTTTTACATCTCGCCTTATAAAAGTAAGTTCTGGTGTCCCACAAGGTAGTCATCTGTGCCATCTCTGGAAAATGAAAGTCCAGTACCAGCTCGTAAGTTTGAATGTGCGTTTGCATATGCGTGAGAGAGCGATGAGTAAATGTATAAGAGAGAGATGAAATAGTAGTGCATGCCCATAAGTCAACTATGAGTTTATAAGACGGATTGAATCCGGATTCGATTGGGTTCGAGTACCATATAAACGCAGATTGGACTGAAATATGATTAACTCGATCCGATCAAATAGTTTTATGGGATCGAAAAGATCGAGTTTGACAGAAAGAGATAACAAAGAGGGAATGGAATGAAAAGGAACTTCACGCAGGAGAAAAAGTATCAAACACAATCCTCTTTCGTTCCGATTCCAACTCATTTCCCCAATTCAGTTGCAGCGAAAGCGCGAATGAAAACTTAATCCTGTATCAATCTGATCTCTCAATTCGGTCATGTAAATGTAGTAGATGAATCAGCTGTTGTGTGCTCCGTGTGCGTGTATGGTTTGTGCGTTTAAATAATACGTTAATTTTTTTTTAAGTGAGAGGCGAAAGGTTGACTTACAATCAGAACGACTGGCTGGTAAATTTAAGTATTCAACTCTTTTTTCCTTTAAAGGGAGTCTTACATTTTACGCCATTTATCTTTTCGCCCCTACGATACGATACTGTACGATGTTTGAGGTCCAAGTGCACTGCGACATATAAGATCTATTGTGCTAGCCCAATGGTTAACCAGATGTAAAATTGCGGCTTTTGATAAACTTCAATAATGTATTGGGTTCCAATGGGTCGCTGGGCCAATTGAAATCTACGTTAGATGGAGTAATCGTTTCTTTGCGGCCCTTGGGCATTCACAAGGAATGTGTTCTGCTGTGTCTCTTTGTTCCCCTTCAGAGTCTGCTCATGGCTGTATCTGATAGTTTTATTTTATTCAGATGCTACCTGAGTGGCCCAGTAAGTAGCAGGCTTGCTCTATTTTGAATTTTTTCGCTTATCTTAGGCCCAGTATTTGACGAGTCCTTTAGCTTCCCATTTTGTAATTGTGGAGTGGATACCACTGGATGGTACCCTGAAGTAAGGTTGAGGGTAGATGAGTGAGCGCCCAGCGTCTCTTCTCGACAGACAGTCTGCTCGTTCGTTCCCCTCAAAGTCTTCGACCATAGACCCCAGCTGTCCTGTGAAATCGCCGGGTTTCACTTCTTGTATCTGAGGCAGTCTAAGAGCACTTAGCCTACCTGCACTGTGACGTGCAGCGGCGTGAGATTAAGTTTTGTACCTAATACTGCCGTCGGCCACGATTTTATTGCCCCGGTAATGCCGCCACTTGCTAATCGGTGCAGTCGATTTAACTGTTCCTTAGCTTTGATCGGCTGTCTTTTAGGCGAACATACTAGGCAGGCGTAGGTGATCATTGGTCTAACGATTGTGCTGTACATCCAGTAGATCATCTTGCGCTTCAGACCCCACTTTTTACCGTAGAGGCGTTGGCACATGAACATTGCCCTGGTCGCCTTGTTGTAACATTGTTTAAATGAGAGTTCCAGTTAAGCTTTTTGTGCAGGATTTTTCCAAGATATGTTGCTTCCCCTTTAGGGTTGATGGGGTTGTTTTTCTGTGAGATTTCTTTCAGCTCGAGCTTCCTCTTCTTAGAAAAGGGTACAAGGTTAGTTTTTCCAGGGTTGATGGTTAAGCCCGTGGTTCTATACCATTTTGAGATTACAATAGGTTAAGGGTACCTTGCATCATTTCCGACGTGATGTTTTCGAATTTTCCCACTACGCTGATGACAACATCATCTGCGTATCCTCGTATTCTGTGGCCAGATTTGGTTGACAGGAGTTCGTCTATAACTAAGGTTCAAACCAGAGGAGACAGTATTCCCCCCTACGGACAGTCTCTAGTGGCTATAATAGTCTTCAGCGATTCGTGGCGCTACAGTTCGGAGTGAACCTGGGCCTTAACCAACAAGACTCTCCATTCAGCTCGGTCTTTAGCTAATTGCCTCCAGTTGCGCACTCCAAGTTGGTCGAGGTCCCCTTGAACTTGTGTGCGCCACCTACGGTGATGATTCCCTCTACTGCGTCGTCCCTCGGGATTAGATTCGAAGACTCTGCGGGCCGGAGCGTTGGTGTCCATTCGCTCTACATGTCTTAGCCATCTCAGACGTCCAATACGCAGTTTTTTGACAAGGTCGATGTCGCTGTACAGCTCGTATAGTTCGTCATTGAATCTTCTCCTCCAAAACCCGTCAACGCAAACGGGACCGAAAATCGTACGAAGAATTTTTCTCTCGAAGCGACCAAGGATATCTTCATCCTCTTTTAATAAAGTCCATGTTTCAGCACCATAAAGCAGAACTGGGATGATCAGAGTCTTATACGGAGTCTCCTTAGTAGTTCGAGATAGGGCTTTACTGTTGAATTGCCTTATAAGCCCAAAAAAACAGCGATTGGCAAGAGTTATTCTTCGCTTGATTTCTGCGCTGATCTTGTTTGTAGAATTTATAGCAGAGCCAAGGTAGACAAAGTCCCTTACTACCTCGAAGTTATAGCTGCCGACTGTGACGTTTTGTCCAATTCGTCGATGTTGGCTTTCCCTTCTTGTTGAAAGCATATACTTGGTTTTGCCCTCGTTTATCGCTAAACCCATTTTGGCCGCTTCCACCTCAATGCTTGCAAACGCACCGGTGACAGCCCGCTGAGTTCTTCCGATAATGTCTATATCGTCGGCGTACGCAAGCAGTTGTACAGACTTGTAATAGATTGTGCCTCCGGTGTTGGCTTGTGAGTTCCGCACAATCCGTTCAAGTACAATATTGAAGAAGTCACATGACAGCGCGTCACCTTGTCTAAAGCCTTTTTTGACATCAAAGGTCTCGGTGAGGTCATTACCGACCTTGATGGAGCAGCGAGCGTTCTCCATCGTCAGCCTGCACAGACGGACAAGTTTGGCAGGGATGTCAAAACTAGACATGGCTCTATAAAGCTCTTCTCTATAGATGCTGTCATAGGCGGCCTTGAAATCGATAAAGAGGTGGTGAGTATCGATTTGGAATTCTTGGGTTTTCTCCAGGATCTGCCGAAGTGTGAAGATTTGATCGATGGTGGACTTTCCTGGCCTGAAACCGCACTGATAGGGTCCAATCAGTCTGTTGATAAAAGGTTTCAGGCGTTTACACAATATCGCAGAAAAGATCTTGTAGTAGACTGATGCCTCTATAATTGGCGCAGTTGAGGGGGTCTCCTTTCTTGTGGATCGGGCAAACGATGCTGAGGTTTCATTCATCAGGCATACACTCGTCTGACCAAATCTTAGAGATGAGTTGGTGTATGCACTCTGCCAATTCATCCCCAGCTGCCTTAAAATGTTCACCCGGTAAGCCGTCAGGTCCAGGAGCCTTGTTCGATTTTAGCTTGGATATTGCTATCCTCACTTCGCTTTTGTCAGGTGGACGGAAATTTTGAATATCATCGTCTATGTTGAATGGTTCATTCTGCCTGACAGCGGGATGTTGGTCTTCACCGCCGTTATACAGTCTGCAGAAATAGTTTTTCCATATTCTCAGCACCAACTGTGATTCTACTACGAGGTTTCCATTTTCATCTCTACAGGTTTCTGTACGGGTATTGCTCCTCTGACACGTTCTTTTTACCTTTTGGTAAAACTTCCGTACATTGTTCCTGGAGTATAAACTCTCGATATTCTCAAACGCGCGATTCTCATGCTCTTTCTTCTTCTTTTGGGGAAGCCGATGTTCTTCCCGTATCTTTTGCTCGTAGAGCTCACGAGCAGCTCTCGTCTTCCTTTGTAGCGTCGCTTTGTGTGTCTCTTGTTTTGCTGCATGCACTAGCTGGCATTCTTCGTCAAACCAGGGGTTTCGCGGTGGTGGGCGAGCGAGACCCAACACATCAGCCGCGGCGTTTCTGATGGCATGTTGGCAGCGTTGCCACTGGTCTTCGGCACTTGATGCTGGCGGCATAGGGGTGATTGAGAGATTTCAGGATACGCGTTCAGCGAAGAGTCTGGCGGGCTTTTGCGATTGTAGCTTTTCGACGTTAAATTTTCTCACAGTGATTCTTTTTTGTTGCTCAGATTGGGATATCCGCATTCGTACCTTGGCTACAACAAGGTAATGACCCAAGTCTATGTTGGCCGCACGGAAGGTCGGGACATCCAGAATACTGGAGGCATGCCTTGCGTCGATCGCAATATGATCGATTTGGTTGATCGTTACCTGATCATTAGACCACCATGTCTGCTTATGAATATCGAGATGAGGAAACCATGTGCTTGCTATGGTGACATTTCGCTCCACAGCGAAATCAATTAGCCTTAGTCCGTTATCAGACGTGGTGTCGTGTAGGCTATGCTTACTGACTGCCCTACCAAAGACGTCCTCCTTTCCTATTTTGGCGTTAAAATCGCCCAATACGATTTTAACGTGGTATTTAGGTCATTGCTCATATGTCTTGTCGAGGAGCTCGTAGAAACACTCTTTGGTGGCAGGGTTCTTTGCTTTCGTGGGGCATGAACACATATTAGGCTTATGTTAGCGAATTTAGCCTTGATCCGGATAGTCATAATACGCTCGCTTACGTGTCGGAAGCTTAAGACTTATTGCCTAAGTCTGCCGCGTATGACAAATCCGCATCCGAATAAGCGTTGCATGTTGCCTCTGTAGAAATCACCGTAGTAGATGTCACAGTTTTTCATCGTCTTTTTGGCCGGCCCATCCCATCGCACTTCCTGGATGGCGGTAATATCTGCTTTATTCCAGTCTAGGGCCTCTGCTAGTTGTTCGGCTGGACGCGGTCTGTAAAGGGACAGAAAAATCCACGTACAGATCCGAAGGTCGTTGTCCTTATTTCGTTTGCTGAGGTCGTCATTAGTTGAGTCATCCTAATCCGAGGCTTTTGGTTGTTTCGGAACCATCGATTTTTTACGTGGTAGGGAAGTTACCCCGACGGCACAACCCCCAGCCTGTAGGGCCAGTTAATTATTCCCCTAGGACGAGGGGCCGGGTACACCGATGCCAGTAGTCCACTTCGGGAATATAAGAGCTGCCATTGGCCCATTAAGAGGAGCCCTTAATCTCTATTCCAATGTCCTGACCAACATTGTAAATTCCTTACCGACCTGTGATCCGAATACGTCGAAGCAGTTCGCGCAAGGTATTCACTAAGTTCAACCTAGCTGGAACTATAGACGCCACCGTTGACTCCGTCTAAGGAATTCGTCCGCTGCCGCCTGGAACAGGAAAAAGTGCTCTAGTGAGAGAACACTCTTCCCCCCTCTCTCATCTGCTGCCGCCAAGAATCCGCCAAACGGGGTTGGTTACCCATTTCTTGGATTAAGGTACTAGGCACCCGGCTGTCACCGCGTGGAGGTTGAGAGTAGGAGTTGGTAGGCCTCAGCTGAGTGCAAACGCTTGTCTTTTCATATGATCGCATGTACTACCGTTTGACCAGCCAACGTGCCAGTTGGTGATAGTGTTATAATTGACAGGAGTAGCCAAATTGAGATCAAGCACCCCTTGACTATTTATATTCATAAAAGCAGGAACATTTCCCCTCTTTACCACCACCATGTTGTTTGAACATTAATATTCAAAAAACAACTCACCTCTTTTGTTTGTGTCCATACTACGCCGGGTTGTGTGATGTGCATGAGCATCACAACCGTAGCTTTTTGCTACGGCAGTACTTGATGAGAGCTGCTGTTTCTTTGGGTGGAACCTCGTCAGTGTTACCTGGGAAGTAAGCGGATGTGAATACGATCCTCGCATTCCCTGTTGTTATCGGCACTTCTGCCACTATCGTCTCTAACCTAGTTGATATTCGAAAAAAACTTCCTTGTTTTTCGAATGTCTTATTTATTTCATTATACGTATTTATATGTCTCTATGATATCTTTTTTGTAAGCATGTATGCATGTTTGTATGGAAGAAATTAAGATCCCAATTTGTTATATAAAATTGAAAAAAAAAAAAAAATTTGTATACTTTTTAAGCATGAGAAAGAAAACTAGTTTTGAATATATTTGTCTCTTAAAAAATACTTGCCCATTAATTACATTGATAAATTTTATAAGTTCTTATATAATATGTGTCTTCATTTTATTAGTATTAATAATGATTTGAGGAGATGTTAAAAAATTCGTCTCTGGCGGGATGAAAAAATTATCATTTTCAATATTTTTTTTTGTTTCTTTTAATTTTTCATAACACACATCTACTTTTGTACGTCTAGTTGTTGGTCGAACTGCAATTAGTAGATGTAAAATGTATAAGAATGGGAAACATAAAATTTTCAAAATATTATGTACTCAAGATTCTTATAACCAAAAAGAATAAGCAGGAACAAAACAAACCAAAAACACCAAAAAACAATATAAATACGAAATAAAACAACAAATACTTAACAATATGATTAAATATTAAGTAGCATCTTCTTTGTCTGTACATTTTGTTTTGTTTACTCTTTTTTTTTTTTGTTTTTTTGTTTTAAATAAAAACAGGAAGAAAATTAATATCACAAATATATGTATAATATATACTGGTACTGGTGAAAGTTTGTGATTTTCAAAATTTCAAGAGTGTGAGGACTAGAGCTCCTCGTTTTGCAAATGAAAAACGTTTTAAATGAAAATAAATGCTTTTTAATGGCTTTTATCGTACGTGTCCTTGTGTTGGTATCCAGAAACATAACCTGATTCATCTACAACATTCTTACGGCCGGCAATACCCTTGCCCTTGCCGGAGTCATCGAAACGTTCCTTGTGAGATCCAGTATACTTTGTGGTGTCAGTTAGGCGACCAACTGTAGCCGAAGCTTTACCAGCCTAAAACGACAAATACTGTTATACAATCCGGGTGTGATAAAAAGTATAGGTAAACATACGGAAACCTGAAGTACTCCAGGTGCACCGGAATTAGCCAGCTTTTTCTTGATTTCATCGAGATCGACCTTCTTGGCTTTGGCCAAGTCATCAAGGAATTTATTGTAATCATCGTAGGAGATCTTCATAGCCTTGAATTTCTTAAAGTGGATACCAGTATCGGTTGTAGTGATCTTCTTGTCAATGACTTTGGCTTGCTTCATCCATTTGTCAGATTGCGAGAGAGTGATGAGTTTGCCATCTGATTTGGTATCACCAAACTTGGAGAAGGCCTTAAAGCTGTCGCGGAGACTTGCTGCTGGCTTTGGGTCTTCGATAGCCATTTGAGCCACCTCGGCTACTGGTGGTTCTGATCCATTGGTTTGATTATCAGCCATTGTTCCTCTGGAAATGAAAAGGGAAATTAAATAAGAATATTACTTCAAGAGATTTGGTTGTGTTTCTTATAAGAATCGTTAGGATGGTCTCACCTGTAAATAGCAACATGTGAATACATTTTTATGTCGCGGCTAACCAAATAATAGTCTGAATAAAGAAAACACTAATTTTGGGGAAAAGACCCTGGTATGTATTACGTGCGTGGATGACAAAGTTGAAAATAAAATATTAATGGAATTAAATGTTAATTGCCTTCGCGTGATAAAGACGATTGAAATGAATGAAGGACTAGACTTAAAGGTCGGGGGGGGGGGGGGGGGGGGGGCGTTGATGTAATTTGAAGACTTCTTGTAGAATGTAATTAGGTTTCTAATAAGCAGCATTTCCTATTTCTTATGGCTGCGAGCGTGGCAGATATAAAATGAATGAGTGCAACAAGGTTCGCGAAGTAAGGCTGTTCTACTTGTCTCTGTATGGCATACGATAGACTTTTTCCCTTTTCGACTTCTGGTATATTTCTTTTAATTTTTACGTAAAGCTTATTTCAATACGTCATTTATTGGCCTGTAAAATTAAGATTGTAGCCATCTTGTCCTTTTTAACTTTTGGGAAATGAGTATTCCTCAGAAAATATGCACACGCTTACTAGCACAGACAATAATAATATATATACAGTAGTGTCCGCTTATAACGAACTCGAAGGGACCGACCAAATTAGTTCGGTATAACCGAAGTTCGTTATAAGTGATATGCTAAAAAAACATCAACTTTTGTTCAGAAAACCAATATATCGTGTTTGTCTTTTAATGAGAAACATTTTCTCTTTTTATTTGATACTGTATCTCCCATTTTATTTAATTGATTTTCGAACGCGTAGTACCCTTCCTCTATGCACTTTGAAACTCAATTAATTTGTGCTGCCTTTGAAATTTATCGTTTGATGCAAACATTATGTAACTCGGGGAAGTACCGAAAAAATTATGTTCAAGGACAACATTTTGTTGTTTGAGAATGTTGGTATATACATAAGTATAGCTGTACAGTTCTCGGGGAAGCCCAAAAAATTGGGGAAATCTAAATGACAATGTAAAGTGAGACAGTATTGGTTCGTTATAACCGGACATTTTCTTCATTTAACGCGCAAAAAGTGTTCGTTATATGCGAAAGTTCGCTTTAAGCGGGTTCGCTATATGCGAAATTATAATCCATAGTTCTTATGGGACATTGATTGGGACTGGGTGAAATGGTTCATTATAACCGAAAGTTTGCTTTAACCGGGTTCGCTTTAAGCGGTCACTACTGTATATAGAAAAAAAAAAACAATTGTCTGTATTAGTAGCATATAACGGGTGGGCCATCTAGTAATTTCTTTTTAAATTATAGGTTATTTTGACACTGACAGCTGTTTCCCGCTTGAAATCTTGACAGAAAGTCAATATCATACCTCCGCGGAACGAAATGGGTCGCTTTACGCTTGAACAACATTGGGAAATATTGAAAACTTATTTCCAAAGTGAGTGCTGTGTAGCCCAAACAGTGCGTTTTTTGAAAATAAGTTTTGTCCGAAATGAAGCACCCACCGCGCTTGCTGTACGCAAGTTTATGCAAAAAGTTCGTGAGACTGGTATGCTAGTGGACAACACTCCCCGTCGTCGTACGGTGCGTCCAGACGAGAATGTGGCTGCTGTAGCCGAGAGTGTGAGACTCAATTCACAAACATCAACTCGTCATCGATCTCAACAGCTCAACATTTCACGCACTAGCCTGAGGAGAATTCTGCACAAAGATCTGGGATTATTTGCTTACAAGGTCCAATTGATTCAGCAATTGAAGGCGCACGACCATCCGCTTCGTTATCTCTTCGCAGTTTGGGCCTTAGAGCAGCTTGAATTGGACAACGATTTTGGGCGAAAAATCATCTTTTCTGACGAGGCACATTTTCATCTCGGCGGCTACGTTAACAAACAAAATTGCCGCATCTGGGGCTCGGAAAACCCGCACGTTATTATCGAGAAGCCAATGCATCCACAGAGAGTGACAGTTTGGTGCGGATTGTAGAGTGGTGGCATCATTGGACGATTTTTCTTCGAAAATGAGGCTGGGAACAACGTTCCGGTCAACGGTGGGCGTTACAGAGCCATGTTAACGACTTTTTTTCTTACTGAAATTGAAGACATGGATTTGGACGACCTCTGGTTCATGCAGAATGGCGCGCCATGCCACACAGCCCATGCCACAATCGGTCTTTTGCGCACCAAATTCCCAAATCGTGTTATCAGCCGTCTTGGCGATGTCAATTGGCCGCCTCGGAGCTGCGATTTGACCCCTTTGGACTTTTCTTTTTGTGGGGAACCGTGAAGGACCGATGTTATGCTAACAATCCGGAAACGATTCAAGCACTTAAGGCCAATATCATCCAAGCAATCCGTGAGCTACAGCCCGAAAGTATCAACAAGGTCTTGGAAAATTGGAGTGCTAGAATGCGCTACTGCGAAGCCAGCCGAGGCAGCCACTTGAACGACGTTGTATTCCATAATTAATGGGAATGTTTGCTCTTACTAATAAAGCCATAATACATGAAAAAAATCATTTCATTTTATTGAATTTTCAAAAAGAAACTTGTAGTTGGCCCACCCGTATATCGAAAAATCGATATGGACCTAAGCTTAGGTAGATATTTACGTGGAAGAATTATGCCGTGTGGTCCCACTTGAACGCGCAACTGTCTATAAAACTTTTTTTTCGAAGACACGTCAAAAAACGTTTCTACTGCAAAATTCAAACATTTTTCTAAGACAAAAAGAAAAGGGATGGGGAAAAAAATACTGTGAATCAGAAGCAAAGACAAAAATAGCAAAAGTTTCTGCAGCTATCTGGACGCCACTGCCAGAGTTTTTCTGAAACAAAGTATCAATCCACTACACCAACTCTTTCTCTCTCTATCTATCCTTTCCAACGCCTGCAGTATGTAAAAACATATAAAGGGTATTCATAACCCCTTGAGTGCGCGCAAATTATATATAAAAAAGGAAAAAAAACTCGAATATTTTTCCTTAACGATGGTAGTATACGAGTACTTCTCTCTCTTATTTTTCAATTTATGTTGCCCGCTTAACTTGTTTGCAAGTGTTGAGCTATACTCCGTCAGATAATAATAAAAACAAAAAGCGGGATACTGGGCAGAAGAACTTCCAAAAGACTGATTTCATTAAGTACAAGGCGTAAGATATTATTAACCTAGGTGCCCATGTACATTCTTGGAGTGATTGGATCCATCGAGTCGCTTATGTAGTTCTTGATGAATCCAATCACTCCAAGTATCATAGTTGCACTTACATATGCACAACGGAAATAGCCAATTTTCGAAAGCTGTAGAGATTTTTAAGATCTTTTTGTTAAGCCAGTTTTCTAAAATATTCGGCTTTACACACTGACGGACAGACAGACGAGCACTTTTGAGAGAGTTTTCCTATGTGTCAAACGTCATATCAAACAAGCGCCGAAAAAAGCTTGACACCCGGTCATATCTACGTAATCCGAAAACATACCTAGTTGTGCTGTTGAAGGCTTCAGCTTCTTTTGCTGACGTAATTACAGGAATAGAAAATTTCGCAACCATAGGTAAGGATTGGAATAACCAGAGTTTTTGTCAACATAAGTCGAGTTTTCAGGGGGTGTATGCTTGTGAAACCCAAAGAGTACGAAGTATGCCATATGTTTTGCCAACTATTGAGTTTATATGATTATCCCATGTTAGATTACGATTCATAATCATACCAAGGATTTTAGCTGTTTCAACATATTCAATGGGATCAGAGTTTAGTACAATAGAAGGAAAGTAGGAAAGGTCCAAAGGTGTATTTGAAATTACTAGACACTTTGATTTTTTAGGGTTCAATAAAAGACCGTTTCTTTGAGACCAACGCGCAATCTTGTCGAGATCCTCATTAACGCAGGCGACGCAGTGCTCAATCAAACCAAGTGGACAGCTCATGTATATTTGAACGTCATCAGCATACATGTGAAAGGAGCAGTATTTAGTAACTGAGGGGAGGTCGTTTACATATAGCGAAAATAAAAGTGGACCTAAAATTGATCCTTGTGGTACACCAGAAGTTGTTGGAAGAAAATCTGACAAGGTACCATTGATTTCAACTGCTTGCATTCTATCGGCCAAGTAGGAAGAGAGTAACTTTACAGCGGAAGGAGTGAAATTATATTTCCGATGAAGTTTAGTGCACAATTTTGAGTGATCGACAGTGACAAACGCCTTAGAGAAATCAAGGAGCACTAAAAATGTCACTTTACCGTCGTCCTGGGCTTGACGTAGGTCTTCCGTGACACTAATCAAGGTCGTAGTGCAGCTGTGTTTCTTACGAAAACCAGATTGCTTAGCTGTAAGCAGATTTGTGTTATTGAGGTACAGGCTCATTTGCTTTTGAAGAATCTTTTCAAAAACCTTGGATATAAATGATAAAATAGAAATCGGTCTATAGTCATCGTTCTTTGAGTTTTTAGGAATCGGAAGGATTTTGGCCAATTTCCACTGTGAGGGATATGAGCCCGTTGTCAAAATAGTACTAAAAATATGTGTAACGTACGGTAGAAGTATTGGCAAAATCGACTTCAAGAATATGGGACTCACCTCGTCAAGCCCCACAGCATTCGATTTGATTGAAAGCAAGCTTTCTACAACATCAGCACAATCCACGGTTCTAAAACTAAAGCTGGAAATTTGTGTTATGGGAGAGTGACTCAGAAAAAAAGTAGGGGAATTCTCCACGTTATTTGAGATTTGAGCTATCGGCAATGATATGAATTTCCGATTGAGTGAATTAGGATCAATGTCATCAGGAAGGTTAGATTTAGCCTTACCGATGCCAATGTTGCGTACATTTTTCCACAGCTGCCGTCCGCCCAAAGAAGGGCGAAGCTGATTAGAAAAAAATTGGGATTTTGTTCTACGAATCTCCATAACAACTTTGTTGCGGAGGGAGCAGTACGTGCGTCGAAGCTCCTCTAAGCGAAATCTCTTCCTTGCCCAAGCCAACCTCAGATGAACTAGGCTAACAAACTGTGTCATATCTAGAAAGATGTGGTCAAACTACAACAAATCAAAAACAACCGATTTCTTAAACAGAACACGTAGAGACATCGCCAGTATAACAGCAACCACCACGGGTCTCTGGCCTATAGGAGACCATGCAGTCAAACTAGGTATCCCACACAACACACACTGTCGCTGTTGCAATGTCTCAACTAAGAAAGAAACCCGTATCCACTTTTTATGCGCCTGTCCGGCGCTAGCTAGGGCCAGACAAGGAGCTTTAGGAAAACCATTTTCCGATTCCCTTGAGGAAGTCTCAGAGAGAAACCTTAAAGATTTAATAATCTTTTTGGATCTAGAGACTCCACACCAACACACCTTTTATATCCAGGTATGTATACGGGTTTTGTGGTATCAAAATGGCACCTAGTGCTAATTCGGTTCTTCTCTTTTTTTAGAAGAACAACCATACCTACCTACCTACCTACACACGTTTATAACCTTACTAGGCTGGATGCTGTGCTCTGATCTAAGAGAAGCCAGGATTGGGTATCAACTGCCATTTTTGCAAAACTGTTATTTGAAAAAGCTTTACAGATTTAACACTGGAGACGATATCGAATTTAGTAAAACCGCCCAAAATTATTCGATAATTTTTCAATTAATGAATCTGCAGTGAAGGTTATCGTGCTGCGCGCGGTGTGTTTTTGACTTTCGATGGCATACGCCTGCATTTATCGTTTATATCAAAATTCTTATCAGGTACACTAAAACACTTTCTTTCCAATCACGTACCTATGAACATTGCTCGAAATACCCGTAGTTACTCGTACTTAAATAAAAAAAAAAAAAAAAATAAATCAAGAGCCAATCAATTGTATTTTAACAGCTTAGTTCATGAACTACGCATTTGCCTAATGTGAAGAGTGATCATTTTCAATTACGTTTAATATCACTGCATTGCCAATTGGATGATATCATTCAAGAGACATTGTGAAATTTCGAAACCTGAACCCGTTGAGCTTTAAACCTGCTAATTCACTGCTTATTCATATGGTACGAGTATCAAACAGGGTAAGCGGGATTGATATGTAGTTTTGATTTATAGATTAGCGACATGAATTACAATACACTTTCTATATAATGGCTTGTGTTACACAACACTCGTATGTAAGTTGTTGAATAAATTATGTTTGCTTGTAGACTATGAGCCCTTTTGTTTATCATTTACTATAGTTTTGTTTATTCTCTTCTGTTTGTCAATAGATTTCATTAAAATGATGTGTACACCCCAGCCGGCATTCGTTTATCGCGGTAAACACTCAAATTGTTTCGAAATCAAACTAACACTCAGTCACTAATTTATTTCAAGACCAACCACAACACCGTAGATCATGCGAAGGCAATTTTCAGTATGTATTAAATTATGAGTTCCGGAGAGCGGAATAGCTATGCTAAAGCTTCAATCCGCACAAATACACCTTTCAGTCAGATTAGATGGAATATTACTGAAGAGACTGCTGAAATAGGTCTGTGATTAGAGTCGTCAAGTGTTGTAGTCTCTTGGAAGTAAGTAATCGCACTCCAAAACATGATAATCAACAACGATTAATATTTTTTATCTAACTGAGAAAACAATTTTTTTTTTTTTCAAAAATCTTTCCTAACAAATTAAAATGATAAAACAATTACAATATGCATGTGTATTGCGTCATTTTATTCGGACATTTGAAATTTTAAAAGAAATTTTACAGTAAGGTGAGAGAGTGCTAATTAAAAAATAATTTCTATTCTGCAAGATACAAATAAATATGATTATAAATGTTCGTTCTCTGAAAGCTGGTTTTTCTAATGATCATTTGTATGAGAAAGATACATAAATATTTCTTTATATTTATTTTTCTTTGTTTAATATATCATCAGATTCTGGTTATCGATTCATCATCTCATGTATTTATTCAATTCACAGACTTAAACTCGATACAAGTGTAACACCCCTAAAGCGAGGTAAACAACAAAAGTTAAGTAGCAACCAAAAAATGCTTACAAAAAACAGACTTAAACTTATTTGGTTAAAAAAAAAACTCCTTAAGATATATGCGAGTCTTCTTCTTCCCTTTATCAGCGAGGTTATGATCCGAAAATAAGGGATCATAACCCTCCCACTTCACCGCATTTCTACTGATCCGCCTGTGGGGTTCGCCTATTTGACCTCAGAAAATATCGGCAGGCGTGCCGATTTTGGATCACTCGGTTACTGAGGCCAATGAAATGCCGATGTCGTCGCATTTGTCTGATCCAGGCGTTTATAGGCCTGCCTTTCCTACATCGCGATGTCTTTGGAACGTGTATTGACATTGCCTTTTTAACTGGGTTCAAATGATCTCTTCTTTGAACGTGGCAATACCAACTGAACCGGTCGG
Organism: Brachypalpus laphriformis; assembly: GCA_945910035.1. NCBI lineage: Eukaryota > Metazoa > Arthropoda > Insecta > Diptera > Syrphidae > Brachypalpus > Brachypalpus laphriformis. The sequence goes on from OX246756.1 coordinate 48,376,129, forward strand.
AATCTGAACCGGATCTTGGAATTTCTTATTCGATCAAGCTTTGTCATTGCTGCTGTCATGCGAAGCATCTTCATCTCAGCTGCCGTTAATTTACTCTCATACTTTTTGTACATCGTCCAACATTGTGAACCGTATGTGAGCGCTGGACGCACAACTGCGGTGTAGAGCCTCCCTTTCAACTTAGATGACATTTTTCTCTCACAGAAGATAGCGGAATTTTCTCGCCACTTCATCCACCCTACGCTTACATCACATCATAACTATTAGCTATTGATCATTTGAACTTTTCGCACTTGGGAAGCACTGTTCCATTCAAATAAATGTCTGGAATAGGCCTGAGTGGCTCAGAGAACGGGCAGCACAAGTACTCTGTCTTTTTTGAACTAATGCGATACCCATTTCCCTCCAGAGCGTCCACCCACACATCAAGTGCTCGTTGCAGGGATGTAGGATCCTCACTTATGATGGCTCCATCGTCAGCAAAGAATAACTGATATCCCATACCTTGGGGTCCACCCCTTTACCTTCAAGCAGATAATCAAGGACTGTAATAAAGAGCAAATGACTTAAGACACTTCCCTGGTCAAGATACATGCGAGTACATCCGTTAATTTGACTCCGAAGGGAGAAAATTGAACACCAATTCAACTAAATACAATTTAACTATTAGCCAGGCAATCCGTTTAAAATCATAACTACGCTCTAACCAAATCCTATTAAAGTGGGCGTGGAATTATGAAATGAAAAATTTCTGCTCAAATGTACTTACTTTCTCTGACTTTTAAGAGATAATTATAGGCATTATATAAAGCATTACATAATGCCATTGGCGTGATCGATACCTACATATCTTCTGTGAAATTCTAACATCACCTTAGTCTACCCTTCGGGTAGGGGGCAGAATATACCCGAGGTAGGCATGCCTGTCGTAAGAGGCGACTAAAATCCACCCTTCGTATACCGGGGATAAAATGTATACATAATATGCAATGAGTAAAACAAATAGATATAGTACCCCAGGTGGCAGTCCAGGTTCTCTGGAAAATCCACCCTCTTCGGAGGTAGGCTCTACGGATTCTGGGGAGAGCCAATTGTTGCATTTAATAAACCCCTTTTTGAGAAATTCAAGGGTAACTCGGTCTCCACCATCAAGACCGAATGTCTCCGGAAAAAGAAGTCCGCCGGAAGTGCAAGCGCAAGAGAAACGGGACTCAGTGAAATGTAATAGCTTTGAGGAAGAAAACAATGAACTCCGTATTAAGCTAAATAAAATGGATCTACTCTACCAAGAGCTTAAGAGAGAGGTAGAATCACTAAAAGAGGAAAACAAGGCGTTAAAGAATTCACTTTTGCAAAGAGAACGGGAAATTACCCCACCCCGTGCAGCTAGTCCCAAATATCACACGGATGAAGAAGAGCTAGCACGCGAAACAAATGGGGTCTCAAAGAAAAGACCCAGCAAAAAACGAAGAGCCGGTTCTTCACCTGAAGTCGAGCCACGAAAACAAGACAAAGAAAAAGACTTGAAACAGAAACAAACTCACGACAAATTACGTCCCCCGCCTGCAATAAACGTCGTCGGCTTTACGGACTACAATAAATTGCATTGCCTTCTTAAGGGAACTGTGACATCGGAATTTAAAGTTACGTCATTCCGAAACAATGATTGGAAAATTAATGTAGTTGACTCTGACGGCTACCGAGCAATATCGAAAAAACTAAACGCGGAAAAGATCCAGTGGTTCACCTACGAAAATAAATCAGAAAGACCACTCCGTGTTATTGCAAGGGGTCTCCACCCCTCGTGCACTAAAGATGACATTATAAATGACCTTAAAGGAAAAGGCTTGAAAATTATCGACGCAATTAATATCTTAAAGAAGATAAAGCAGAAAACGGAACAAGGCAATGAAATCTTGGTCAAGCATGGACTTCCGCTCTTTATGCTAACCTTCGATAGAAGCGAAAATATAGACGATATTTATAACGTAAAAAGTATTTTGAATATCGTAGTTAAAATCGAGCCTATGCGTACGAATACACGATCGATACCTCAGTGCAAACGCTGTCAAGGTTTCAATCACACCCAGTCGTATTGCCAAAAAGAACCGAAATGTGTAAAATGTGCCGGGAACCACTTATCAGAAAGGTGTGACTTAAATAAGCAGGCTCCGGCGACCTGCATAAACTGTAAAGGCAAGCACCCAGCAAACTATCGAGGTTGTGAAGTAGCAAAGGAGCTTCAAAAAAGGCGCGATACTCTCAAGAAACCGATACACCCGAACCCAAGCTTAAGAGATCGTAAAACCGATAAGCCCAAGACCGCTAAGCCAGTCAAAACGAAGCGACCGATAAAGGGAAATAAAAAAATTGCGCAAGAGAACGTCGCTGGTCCAAGTGCAGCGGAAAAACCGCCACAGGTTGACGCGAGATCGTACGCGCAAGTCGCGTCAAACGAAAACAAATTAAGATCAGCTACAACAGATCCGGTTAGCCAAATATTTACCATTATATTGGAAAAATTTGAGGAGCAAACCAAAGTTAATAAATTCATACTTGACAAATTGAGCAAGCTCGAGTTCAAACCTCGCAAGACAATCAAAAAAACATGAATATGAAACAGCTACTTAAGATACTAACGTGGAATGCAAACGGCCTTCTGAAAAAAATCGACGAGTTAGAAGTGTTTCTACGGAAAAATAACATTGACATATGTTTGGTATCGGAAACGCACTTAAAAAAGGGACTTAGACCCAAAATAAAAGGCTACAGCGATTACCATGCGAATCATCCTTCGGAAAATGCGAGAGGCGGGTCCTCTCTTTACATCAAAGACTGTATTAAGCACTCCGAAAACATAGAAATAGAATTTGATTCTATGCAAATCAGCTCAGTCTCCGTAAAAATAAACCACTTAGACTACAACATCGGATCTAGTTACTTCCCTCCGGGATATAAGCTAGTAGAAGACGACCTCGTTCGTCTCTATGACTCACTCGGACCTAATTTTGTCTTAGGTGGTGACTTTAACGCGAAACATACTTTCTGGGGATCAAGATGCAATTCGACAAAAGGCAGATTATTGTACAAAGCCAGCATGAAACGTGGGGTGAACTTTTTTTCGACAGGAAAGCCAACTTATTGGCCAACTGACAAAAATAAAATCCCTGACCTCGTCGACTTCTTTATCGTAAAAGGGTTAACTAAAAATTTGACGGAAATCGAAGAATGCTATGATCTATGCTCAGATCACTCGGCAGTCACTCTGAAAATAGGTGGAAGTCTAGTAAAAAAAGAAGGACCGCCTAGGTTAACTAGTAACAAAACTAACTGGGACTCTTTCAGAAGAGACTGCAAGGAAAATGTTGCTTTAAATGTACCGCTAAAGACACCGTTCGAAATAGAAGAAGAAATCGACAAACTCGTCGAAGCCATTCAGAGCTCAGCATGGAAAAACACTCCTTTGCGAAAGACAGAAGCGCGGAACAATAAAGTCAAATACCAGCCTGAAATCGAAGACCTCATACGAGAAAAGAAGAGAGCGCGCAAGAGATGGCAACAATCCCGCGCGCCACCGGATAAAACTTATCTGAACCATCTTTGTAACAAGCTTAAAAAAGTGCTGCAGGACCTAAAAAATCACGAGACTTCTACTTACCTCGAGGGTTTGACCGCTGATAAGTATTCAAACTACTCTCTATGGAAAGCCTTGAAGTCCATAAGGAAACCTGTAATGCACTCGCCGCCAATTAGGAAAGCTAACGGGGAATGGGCAAAAGAAGATAAAGAGAAAGCAGAATTATTTGCCGATCACTTAGAGGAAACGTTCAAGCCGTTCGATGGACAACCGTTGATCGAAGATCCGAATGATAATATGGCACCCGACAACTTTAGAGTAAAAACCGTATCCCTGTCCGAACTTCGAATGACAATACAAAAATTGAAAAATAACAAGGCTCCGGGATATGATTTAATCACTGGCGAAATTTTGAAAGAGCTACCGAAAAAAGTGCTGGTTAAGTTGCTCTACATTATAAATGCTTCCTTAAGACTATTATATGTCCCAAGGCAATGGAAAGTCGCCGAAGTTATTATGGTTCCGAAACCGGGGAAATGTGCAAATGACAAGAAATCATATAGACCCATTTCACTTCTGCCAATAATATCTAAGGTCTTCGAGAAACTTCTGCTGAAACGATTGCAACCAGTAATTGAAGAAAGACACTTGATCCCGAATCATCAATTCGGGTTTCGGGTCAAACATTCCACAATCGATCAGGTGTATCGAATAACGAACGAGATTGAAAAAGCTCTAGAAGGGAAAAAAATATGCTCTAGCGCTTTTCTCGACGTATCGCAAGCCTTCGACAAGGTATGGCACGAAGGCCTAAGGTATAAGCTAAGGGTAATCTTACCGGAAAAGTTGTACAGAATATTGGAATCTTATCTTGAAAACAGACTTTTCCGTGTTAGACACGGGAGTGAATATTCGGATTTCAAAGATATCTACGCCGGTGTTCCACAAGGAAGTGTTCTCGGTCCAATCCTGTTCTTGCTCTACACAAGAGATATACCACAAGATGAAGGGACCGTTGTAGCAACGTTCGCAGACGACACGGCTATCCTCGTAACGGATGAGTCAGTCGAATCATCAACGGGAAAACTCCAACGAGCTTTGAACAATGTATGCGAATGGACAAAAACCTGGCGAATAGTCCTCAATGAGACAAAATCAACGCATGTCAATTTTACGTTGAGAAAGATTAACAACTTACCTATATCCATTAACTCGGTACAAATACCTTACGCAAACGAAGCAAAATATTTAGGAATGACCCTAGACGCAAAACTTAAGTGGAAACCACACGTTAAAAAGAAGCGCGAAGAGCTCGAAATCAGATTTAGAGAAATGTATTGGCTACTCGGAAGATACTCGAAGTTAAGCGTATACAACAAACTGCTTCTGTATAAGCAAGTGCTAAAACCGTCTTGGACATATGGTATACAACTTTGGGGTTGTACCAAACCAAGCAATATGGCTCTACTGCAAGCATTTCAAAATAAAATGCTAAGAGCAATCGTGAATGCTCCTTGGTATATAAGGAATAGTGATATTCACAGAGATCTAGGAATTGCTACCGTGAGGGACGAAGTAACAAACTTTGCTCGCAAACTTCGTACCCGTCTTCGTGTTCATTGCAATAATGAAATAATCCGTACTATGGACGTGACAAGCCTTGAGCGCCGACTACAAAGAACGAGACCTTTCGACCTAGCGCCGTAAGGAAAAACCGCATGTAATGACGGTATAAGTAGGTGCCTTCACTGGAAAGCTACCTACCTAACGCGATTAACACTACAGAAGCGTAAACTACTCGTTAAGGCAACTTAGTCGTAATCATCACAAAAAATGAAAATATGAGAGGAACGAATTTCCTACTACTATGAGTACGCGCAGCCGGTTCTCATAGTGCCTCTCTGAGGGGGTGAGGTTTAGCCCGTAGGCATATACTGACTAGCACTGATGGCATTGTCAGATATATGAATCGGGCATAACCAATGGTACGGACCATTGGTATCTTTTGAAGATTCCTGCACCTCCAGGCGCAACCAAAAAAAAAAAAAAAAAACCTTAGTCAACATTTGGCAGTGCGTAGGTTCATAACCTACCCTTACAACACCGCCTGCCAAGAAAAAAAATTAATATTAACTAAACTGAACTAAGGTGGGAGCAGTGGTTAATGTGTGGGACCACTGCGCGTGAGTTTCCATGTTCGAATCTCAGAAAATACCAACAAGTTTTTTCATGGTCCCACCTCCGTTTGACAAACATCCGAGAGTATTTGTTATCACGAGAAAGCTTCTCAAAACAAATTGCCCTACGGATACGGCACTAAACTGTAGTTCCTTCCAATTCGTGCGAAAAATATAAGGCACACAACACGAGTGGTTTCGAGAAGCTAGGCGTAGGCACTCATTAAGTGTGTCACTTATATTGTAACCTAATCCATCTTGTCACACACCCTTATTTATACTTGTACATTTTAACGTTTTCCAAACACTTCCCATTTTGGCGGCACCAAAACTGGACGGCACCAAAACTGGACCCTACGGCGCGAAGAAAACTCCATTGCGAAATACGCTATGCAGTGGAATCCGCTCACCCAGGCAGGCAGAATAGCGGGACGCCCTAGGCAAACGTGGCGCAGAACAATTGAGGAGGAATCGAGCTCTTTAGGAATGAGTTGGAGGCAGCTCAAACGCGTTGCAGAACTCCGAACACGATGGCGCGCAGGCGTGGTTGACGCCCTATGCCCCCGAGGGGTTAAAGGATATAAGTAAGTAAGTAAGTAAAACTGGAAGTGTTGACTTAATATAAAATGCCGCTTTGTTAAGTCAGCAGCCTCTTTTGATGGGTAATCTCTGGCTGCCATCCACGCAGCTATTGCCAGTGCCAAATAAATTTATATATTGTGTTAAAGTAAATTAAAGTATTCTTTTGAATGTGTCCTCATCCAAGTGGAACAATGAGATGTTGCGTTAGATTTATATACAAAATAAATTTAAAATTTTTTAACAAAAACAAAACTGTCAGGCAGGCACTTGGGGCAACGACTGTCAGGCAGGCGCCGGGAGCAACAACTGTCAGGCAAGCGCCTGGGGCTAAGTCTATTTGAGAACAGTTTTGTGCGGACCAAAAGTGGTGCAACCTTAAATATATATATATATCAATTTTTTTAAGTACTAAAGTACTATAGCACTAAAGTAGTGAGCAAACTGCTAGACTTATGGTATCCGTCATGCTTTGCTGCGACTAACAAAAGAGAATTTTGACCAAACTTCACAGGAATACTTTCGGGCCAGTACCAAAATTGCCTGAAAATTTGAGCTCAATCGGTTTCGAGCGTGGAGAAGAACCTATAGTGAAACGTAAACTTCCGCTTTTTGTGCTGTCATTCGATAAAACGGAAAGTCAGGAAAAGATATATAGCAACGGAAAAAATCTACAACGCCGATTGTACGGGGAACAAAATCAGTCGATCGGGCTCCTAAGTCGATAGAACGTATTGCTAAGCAGACTGAGCGGGCTCGTAAGCCAATTGTTCAAACTACTAAGCCGACTGAAAGGACGCTTGAATCAGCAGGGCAGACTCTTACAACAGTCAACCAGCCTTCTGAGCCGATTAAACGTACGCCAAAGTCGTCCACTAAAAGGCTGAACGAAAAATAACCTCGGATAAGCCAGCGAACCCCGTACGTCTGACGTATTCTCAGGCTGCAGTCAAAGCAACCAAACGAAACGCCGGCCCACCCTCTGATCCATTGAATGAAATCCAGAACTGCATCTACGCTAAGTTCGAGGAACAATGTGTAGTTAACAAACGGATTCTCGAACGTCTTAGTAACGTCGAAAGCTTTTCTATGGCTAACCTTATATCTAAATCTAAGTAAATATGGACGCTTTGCTTAAAATAGTAACATGGAATGCAAATGGACTCTTACAAAAATCTAACGAATTAGAAATATTTCTAATAAGAGAAAATATCGACATATGTTTGATCTCCGAAACCCATCTAACAAGGGAGTCGCAAATAAAGATAAGAGGCTACGCTGGTTATCACGCCTATCATCCTTCTGATAGAGCGCGGGGCGATTCGTCCTTATTCATTAAAACTAAAATCGAACATTCGGCCGATATAAGCATAGAGGTGGAAAAACTGCAGTTGTGCGCGGTAAGGGTTAAAAATAAACACCTGAGCTACAATATAGCATCTGTTTACTGTCCGCCGCGATGCTTACTAGAAAAAGATGACTACTTTCGTGTCTTCAATGACCTTGGTTCAAATGTCCTTATTGGTGGAGATTTCAACGCGAAGCACACCTTCTGGGGTTCAAGATGTACATCTTCTAAAGGAAATATTCTCTACGAAGTGGCATATGAATTCGGTTGTTGTTTTTATTCGACAGGAAAACCGACCTATTGGCCAACTGACTCAGAAAAAATTCCCGATCTTATCGATTTTTTTGTTACAAAAGGCATTTACCAGAAGTTTATTACAGTCAAAGAATGTTTTGATCTCTCTTCTGACCACTAGCCGGTAATTTTATTACTTGGAGAAGCGCTGATCAAGAAAAAAGGACCTCCAAGACTCACTAGCAATAGAACAAACTGGGAGGGCTTTAGAAATGATTGCGAAACAAATATCGCCTTAAATGTATCACTTAGAACACTGTTGAATTAAACTGATAAATAGATGGCAGGCCGCGCTGTCACCATCTTGAATTCGAATACCTGTTCGAATCCGACGAACAAGCCATTTCCTAGAATGGCTGTCGTTCATCGATCTCTTTCTTCTTCGACTGTACAACCGATAGGATCAGGATCAAGGTAGCAATAAAGAATTCATTAGCATTTAATTAGAGGTTTTCTTTTCATTGTCTTTTCTGGATTGTGAACTGGGGTTCTTCATTCGGGTAAGCTGGATTTTATAACATTTGGTGCCGAAACCCGGGAAAAGACGTGAAAAGAACAAACGCTAATGGAATTTGCATCACGAGCAGCCTATCGTGGTCAAGTGACCCGAATCGTCGCTGCAGCATTGGAATTCCTGAACGATGACAAGTCGAAGTTGTCAGCAGCAAACACAGAAAATTTCGATGATATCGAAGAAGAGCTCGTGTCTTATATTCAGAGGTTAAGCACGGCGCACGAAAATCTCAACCTGGTGAACGAGGACATCATTAGAAAGGGAATAGCCAAAGTCGATGACCCCCAGGATAAAGTAGCAGAATATCAAGAGCAAGCCGTGGACGCGCTTGCACGACTTAATACACGGTTAGGTAGGCTGCAGAAAAAACTAGACCCCGATCCAGTTCCGGACAGGACAGGTAATATATCCATGAGCGCAAGACCATCCAGCAGTGGATTCAGCGGAGCGAAACTGCAGAGACTTCCTTTAAAGACGTTCGACGGAAATTTCTCCAATTGGTTGCCTTTTTGGGAGCAATTCAAAAGTGCAGTTCACGATAACTCCAACCTCAGCTCATCCGAGAAGTTTAATTATTTAGAATCTACATTGAAGGGCGATGCCAGAAAAGTCATAGATGGATTTATCCCTACTGAGAAGTACTACGAATCAGCATTAGCTTTACTACAGCAGCAGTATGGCGACAACGAAAAGCTAATCGACAAATACATACTCGAGCTGGTAAATCTAAAGCCAATCCGCGACCGTTCTGATCTCTCAGGGTTGCGAAGTATTTATGGAACCGTAGTTGCTGGCATTCGTTCGCTCACCGCTCTGCAGGTTCCACCGACGCATTATTCAGTGATGTTAAAATCAGTACTCCTTCGTTGTCTAGCAAAATCTTTGCGCATCGATTATCATCGACAAGCGGACCGTGCTGAGGATTTAGATGCGACTGTAAGCGACGACGTGAAAGCATCGAATCAAAGTGAGTCGTCTGTCTCTGCGACTGTAGGTGACAACGTGAAAGGTATTCTTCGGTTCCTAAAGCGAGAAATTGAGTCTATGGACAGGAGTGAGGTTGACAAAAACGAATCCAAAGGTAAATTTAATACAAATCATCCAACAACAGCTTCGAGTCTCGTTGCAGTGAGTGAGACACGCTCATGTCTGTTTTGTCAATCCCAACGCCACGACGTGAAAGACTGTGACAGTAAGTTAACCATTGTGGAGAAAAGAAACATGCTCAGAAAGGGAGGAAGATGTTTTCGCTGCGCTAAACTTGGCCATGTGGCGAAACACTGCAGGAGTACCAAGTCATTCGTATGTGTTAAATGCAAAGGGAGACACATGTCTTCACTATGTTATCCAGCCATCTCACTCATCAAAACCGATGTCAATTCTGACAGCCAAGTGGAGGTGCAAAACAAGTCTGTGAGTTTGTGCGCTCACATTTCCAAACAAAAGGTTTTCTTAAAAACCATGCGGTGTATATTGTGCACACCAAAAACGAAAGTAGCCATACGAATTATAATTGACGGAGGCAGTCAATTTACCTACATTAAAGAGAGCCTAGTGAGGAAGCTGGGATTGAGGATGTCGGGCACAGTTGATTTGGCCATCATTCCATTCGGATCGAAGCAAGCCAAACCAATCAATGAATTCCAGAAGGTAAAATTGTCGCTGCGCAGTCAGTTCAATCCCAGGGTGGTGATTATGCTAGAGGCCATAATGGTACCTGAGATTTGCGTGGATGTTTTGGCAGCCCCTCAAGTTGACTGTCCGCTGTTTAAGGGCATTAAATTGGCTGATGTTTGCCCTTCAGACATCGAGGCAGAGGATGGACTGAGTGTTCTAATTGGGGCGGATTACTACTGGAGTATCGTCACTGGCAAGCAAATGGGTCTCACAAGCAGTTTACGAGCGGTGGAAACCATTTTCGGTTGGACACTACAGGGTGTTCATGATACAGGTGAGGTTATAAACGCAAATGATGGAAATCTCTCTTGTCGTTCTAGTGCGCTTTTGAGCCTGGCAGCCGAAAAAGAAGACGATATGTTGCAATTCTGGTCACTGGAGACGCTGGGGATTAAAAGCGCTGAAGAGAATAACGTGAGCATTACGCAGGATCTCATCACAAAGTGCATTTCGCGGGAAGGTGTACGATATGTCGCAAGGCTGCCATGGAAGGTCGACGAAACATATTTGGACTTCAACAAAGATATTGCCAGCCAACGTTTGGGCTCTCTTATCAGACGACTGTCTCGAAATCCAATGCAATTATTGGAGTATGATGCAGCAATACGACAGTTGGTTCGTGATGGCATTGCTGAACCAGTGGAGGAATCTAATCTTGTTGGTGCTCGAGTGTGCTACCTACCGCACCAACCTGTCTACAAGGCGCAGAGTTCTACCACAAAAATCCGCGTCGTGTTCGACGCCTCGGCTCGCGCTGAAGGAAGGATGTCGCTCAACGATCAACTCTGGACTGGAACCAACTTACTGCCAGACGTCATGCAAGTCCTTTTGAACTTTCGCTTTGGTTTGTATGGCATAGTGGCCGATATCGAGAAGGCATTTTTGCAGATACTTCTACACGAGGACGATCGCGACAGCCATCGACTCATGTGGTTCTCCTCGCCGCTGCTATCGGCGAATGATAAACCTCCGTTTGGACTATTCAGAATGACCAGAGTCACATTTGGCGTGACTTGTAGTCCCTTCATATTGTGTGCAGTTGTTCGCTGCGTGCTGGATCAAGAGAGCGAACATTTTACCAGCTACTCTTCCATTCTGCGAGAGGGGATATACATGGACGATGTAGTAATCAGTGTCGACTCGGAAAGCGAAGGTGTCCAGTTATGCAAAGCCGCAGTTTCCATCCTATCAAAGGCATCAATGCGCCTCCACAAGTGGAATTCAAACAGCATACGCGTACGAGAGGCGGTCAACTATACAGATGCACCACTTGCCCAAAGAGTGCTCGGGCTCACCTGGTTCGTGAACAGTGATGAGTTAAGCGTACCCCTGAGCTCAGTGGGGTACTTGCTTACATCAGCAGGAGGCAAGGGAACGAAGCGGCAGGTTTTACAGACGATCGCTCGTATTTTCGACCCGTTAGGTATGCTTGGGCCTACTACTGTTAAGCTAAAGATTTTCTTTCAGGCATTGTGGAGGAAACAATTACAGTGGGATGAAACCTTCACAGACGATTTGCAGACTCATTGGAATGAATGCGTAAGGGCAGTTTTACAGCTCAAAGATGTAACATTTCCTAGAGCGGTCCTGCCGTATCCAAAGAATGAAGGATCCCTCGAACTTCATCTTTTTGCCGATGCTAGTACCAAGGCTTTTGGGACCGTGGCATTTGCAAGATGTGTCTCATCTACCGGAGATGTCAGCATTTCGTTCCTGTGTGCGAAGAATCGTGTAGCCCCACTCAAAGTCGATGGCACTAACGAGTTAACGCTACCCAAGTTGGAGTTGACGGCCGCGCTGATCGCAGCTCGGCTCGGGTCATATCTAAGGAAGAATCTAAATGTGCCTACAGCGAGGTACTACTTTTGGACGGATTCTCAAATAGCCTTGAATTGGATACAAGGCAGTAAGCAGCGTTGGCAACCGTATGTTCAAAACAGAGTAGACGAAATACGGGGGTTGACTGATATCGAACAGTGGAATCACTGCCGAAGTGAAGACAATGCCGCGGATCTACTCACTCGTGGTGTTAGCGGAGAGTTCTTGCAAAAGAGCTTACTCTGGGGCCATGGTCCTCACTGGCTACGTGACAACAAAGGCGACTGGAAGATTAACAGTGAACAACAAGTTTCAAAGACCGCGCTTCTGTTAGTAGAGTGCCGACTGGCGAGCCCTGAAGGAAGAAGCCCCTTGATGTCATACCACGACTTCAGTTCTTGGAATCGATTACTGAGGGTGACCTGCCTCGTCTTTCGCATCTTACGCCGCCTGCATAAGAAGATTTCTCCAATGTATGGGATGATGTCTAGCCTCACGGCCGAGGAGATCCAAGTCGCAGAAAATCATTGGATCAGGTATGTGCAACAACTCAGTTTTTCTCAAGAGATTTCTATCTTGCAGAGTGGGCGAACTATTGAAAAATCGAGCATAGCCAAGCTGTCTCCGATTTTGGACAGCCAAGGTCTTCTGCGGCTTGGAGGACGTCTCCAAAATCTGGAGGCCCCGTTAAATATCAAACACCCGATACTTCTGCCGTCGAAGTGTCATATCGTCAACCTAATCATCGACGACAGTCATCAACAGGCATTACATGCTGGGGCCAGAACTGTGCTGACGCAACTCCGCAAGCGGTTTTGGATTCTGCGAGGTCATCAGGTGGTAAAGCAGCGGATCAACGCATGTATTGTATGCAGAAAACTATGGGGTCCACATGCAACAGAGCCATTCGCCCCCATGCCCCCCGAACGGATCACCTTGCTTCGTCCCTTTGAGAATGTTGGGGTGGACTTTGCTGGCCCACTCTACTGCTACGATTCTGAAGACGACCGTACTAAAGTTTATATTGTGCTCTTTACCTGTGCAGCAGTACGTGCCGTGCATTTGGAGTTAGTAAAGAGCATGGCAACTGAGGATTATCTTCAGGCACTCAGACGCTTTATCAGTCGTCGTGGTGTTCCAGCAACGATTTTGTCCGACAATGCGCGGACATTTAGAAGAGCAGCATTGGAGTTAAAGACTGCCGGGCTTTCTTTGGACAATGAGGACATACAGGCGTTCCTTTCAAGGCGACAAATCAAGTGGCGATTTATCGTGGAGCGTGCACCGTGGTGGGGCGGCTTCTGGGAGAGAATGGTTCGCACAATGAAGAATGTTCTAAAGGTCACCATAGGTAAGGCAAAGCTGGGTTTTGAGGAGCTAAGGACCATCATGACGGAGGCGGAATTGGTAGTCAACAATCGACCATTGACTTATGTGAGTACAGATCCTCTCGACTTAACACCATTGACGCCCGCAGATTTTCTTATCGCGCCAAGTGATCGGACTGGAGACTCATCGCCATCATCACACCTTGAACTGGGTGCCGATTCAATTCGAGAGGCATGGAAACAGCGTTTCAAGTATTCGAACCAATTGAAAAGGAGATGGCAGAATGAATACTTGCACCTACTACGCTCTTTTCACTACAACGTTCTTCGATCTACAAGGCAGCTGTCAGCTGGTGATGTCGTACTACTTTCTGGATTTTATAACAAACACCTTGTGAACTAGAGGACGAAATTGATGGTTTCGTGGAAGCAATTCAAAGAGCGGCATGGAGAAACACTCCTTCTAGAAGCTATAATCTCAACCGCAACGAAAAGTATCCCAGAGAAATCATTGAACTGGTGAGGGAGAAACGAAAAGCACGAAAGAAGTGGCAAATCACTCGTGCACCGCAGCATAAAACGGTCCTTAACCGACTATGCAATCGGCTTAGAGATAGTATTCGCGAATTTAAAAGCAAAAAGATAGCGACCTACCTTGAAAATCTCGCCTGTGAGAATCAAATTATTCGCTTTGGAAAGCGCTTAAAGGCATCCGGAAACCTCAAGTGCAAGCATCACCAATTCGGAAAATCGATGGAAACTGGGCCAAGAGCGACAAAGAAAAGGAGGAACTTTTTGCTTTGCACTTACAAGAAACGTTTAAGCCATTCGACGGCCCTTCGTTAACGCCCGATTCCCCAGTCACGACATCTGACAACTTTAAAGTAAAAAAAGTTGCATTGATTGAACTGAGGGAAGTGATTAAAAATGTAAAGACAAAAAAAGCTCCGGGTTACGACTTGATAACGGCGCAGGTAGTCAAGGAATTGCCGAATAAAGCTATTATCAGACTGCTCTATTTGATCAACGCTTCGTTCAGATTGCTTTATGTTCCGAGGCAATGGAAAGTCGCCGAGATTATAATGGTCCCGAAACCAGGTAAACCGCTAAATGAGAAGAAATCATATCGGCCTATTTCCCTATTGCTGGTTATCTCAAAAATATTTGAAAAACTTCTTTCCAAACGTCTACAGCCCGTAATCGACGAAAGACGTCTCATTCTTGACCATCAGTTTGGATTTAGAATTAAACATTCTACAATTGACCAAGTCCACAAAATAACTGACCTGATTGAGAAAGCTCTGGAAGAAAAAAGATTTGTTGTGATGTATTTCTTGACGTCTCACAAGCCTTCGATAAGGTTTGGCACGAAGGCTTGGAGTATATATTGCAACGACTACTGCCACGGCAACTCTTTCTAATCCTACTATCGTATCTCACCGAGAGACTCTTTCGTGTTAAGCACGGACATGATTACTCTGACTTCAAGGAGATTGCGGCCGGAGTTCCACAAGGAAGTGTCCTTGGCCCGCTTCTATATGTACTCTACAGGCGTGATATCCCGCAGGAAAGAAACTGTGTCGTCGCCACGTTTGCGGACGATACGGCGATATTGACCACGGGCGAAACTATTGAAGCAGCAACTGGAAAGCTGCAACATGCTATTAACAAAGTCCACGCTTGGACGAATTCTTGGCGTATTGTGCTGAACGAAAGCAAATCTACTCACGTTAACTTTACCTATAAAAAAGTGGATAGATTACCTCTATATCTTAACTCGGCTCAAATACCGCACGCAAACGAAGCAAAATATCTGGGAATGACTCTAGATGTTAAGCTCAAATGGAAATCACACGTAAAAAAGAAACGCGACGAGCTAGAAAACAAATACCGACAAATGTACTGGCTACTCGGAAAACATTCGAAGTTGAGCCTACATAACAAACTGCTTATCTATAAGCAAGTGCCATTTCTTTTAACTTCGTACAAACATTTTTTTTTTTCCAAAAATCACGTGTATCGTAAGCGAGAATAAAACTGCTGGATAAGCGTCGGCTTAGTTGTAGTATTACTTTTGAAGAGAGGTGTTTTTTTAGTGAGTAAAAATCTCACACTACCATAAGCACGCTCGGTCGGGCCTTATGGTGTCTTTAGAAGATTTTTCACCTACTCTCGGCAAAAAAAAAGAAAAAAAAATCGGTTTCGTAGTTTCAGAGTCCATAGCATACAAACATAGGTGCACACATTTTTTCCTATGGAAAAAAGCACTAAAAGTTTTTCCAGAATTTTGCAATTTTTCGGGCAACTTTCCCAATTTTTCTTTCCGTTAAAACCTTATTCGGACTATTACGAACATTTTAAAGAAAAAATAAGCCAAATCGGTCCAGCCGTTCTCAAGTGATGCGATGACCATCGAACAGCATTTAATTTTTATTTATATACATAGATATAATCTACCCCCTTCGGGTAGGGGTTAGAATATACCCGAGGTAGGCATGCCTGTCGTAAGAGGCGACTAAAATCCACCCTCCGTATACCGAGTATGGCGTATACAAAAAACATGCAATGAACAAAACAAAACATTTAAATACCCCAGGTGGCAGTCCAGGTAAACTGGAAAATCCACCCTCTTCGGAGGTCGGCTCTACGGATTCTGGGGAGAGCCATTTATTGCACCTTATAAATCCCTTCTCAAAAAGTACAAGGGTATCTCGATCTCCACCAACAAGATCGAACGTCTCCGGAAAAAGAAGTCCGCCGGAAGCGCAAACGCGTGAAAAACGGGACTCAGCGAAATCTAAAAGCATTGAGGAGGAAAACGACGTACTCCGTACCCAGCTTAGCGAAATGGAGCTACTCTATCGTGAGCTCAAGAAAGAGGTAGATTTACTCAGGCAAGAAAATAATGCCCTAAAAAACACGTACCTACAAAAAGAAAATACAGTTAGCTCACATCGCTCACCTAGTCGCGAATACCAGACGGATGAAGAAGAGCTAACAAGCGAAACGAATTGGGTCGAAAAGAAACGACCTAGCAAAAAACGAAAAGCTGGTTCCTCACCGGAAGCCGAGCCACAAAAAGATGAAAAGCGCAAGGAGATGCAAGAAAAGCAACAACAACCAAAATTACGTCCTCCGCCACCGATAAACGTCGTTGGAATTACGGACTACAACAAGTTGCATTGCGTCCTTAAAGGAACTCTGGCATCGAAGTTTAAGGTGACATCTCTGCGAAACAATACGTGGAAAATCAATGTCGATGATGCCGACGGTTACCGATCAGTATCTAAAAAATTGAATGCCGAAAAGATTCAGTGGTATACTTATGAAAATAAGTTAGAAAGACCACTGCGTGTTGTAGCAAGGGGACTCCACCCCTCGTGCACTAAAGAAGATGTAATGCACGACCTTCAAGACAAAGGCTTTAAAATTCTTGATGCCGTCAATATTATCAAGAAGGAGAAGCAACAGTCGGAGGGAGATCATGAAAAATTGGTAAAGCGCGGTCTTCCACTATTCATGCTTAGTGTTGATAAAGACGAAAATAAAGATATTATATATGGTATCAAGACTATTCTAAAAATCGTGGTCAAAATCGAACCCATGCGTAAGACCTCCAGATCGATCCCGCAGTGTAAGCGCTGTCAAGGCTTCAATCACACGCAGACTTACTGCCAGAAAGACCCGCGATGCGTCAAATGCGCAGGTAAACATCTCTCGGAAGAGTGTCACCTAAACAAGCAAACCCCAGCCACTTGTATAAATTGCAAAGGAAAACATCCTGCGAACTATCGAGGTTGCGAAGTGGCGAAAGAGCCTCAAAAACGCCGCGATACGCTAAAAAATTCGATGCGTCCGAATATGAAACCAATCAAGAACAGACCCAAAATAGCTACGAAAAAAGCAGCGAAAGATAGAAAGTCCGTCAATATTAACTTAAGATCGGTTAATGATAAAAAATCCGAAAGTAATAGAGATAAGGTAACAGAAGCAAAATCTCCGAATATTGGCGTGCAGTCTTATGCTCAAGCGGCGAAGACAGTTAAGGGTACGTACACGACCGACAACTCACGGGAGATCAAAGCAAGAAACCGTCCAAACTTTAATGTAAAGACTCCTTCTCAAGTTGCGACATTGAAAAACGGTGATAGAGGTAGTTCAGAAGATCATGTATCCAATGTTTTTTCCCTAATTCTTGCGAAACTTGAAGAGCAATGCAAAACAAATAAACTAATTTTCGAGAGACTAGTTGCACTAGAAAACAACATTCATAACACGCGCACTTCAACCAGAATATGAAAGAAACGCTTAAAATTCTTACTTGGAACGCTAACGGGCTCATACAAAGACTCGACGAGTTAGAAATATTTATGCGAGAGAAAGATATTGATATATGCTTGGTCTGTGAAACTCATCTGAAAAAGCAATCGAATATTAAGATAAGGGGATATAGCGGGTATCACGCCTTTCACCCATCGGAAAGAGCCAGAGGCGGATCATCTTTGTTTATAAAAGAAAATATCGAACACTCAGCGGAAATAAAAATTGAATTAGAAGCAATGCAAGTAAGCACGGTACGCGTTAGAAATAGACATTTTGCTTTCAACATTTCGTCTATATATTGTCCACTGCGATGTAAACTTGAAGAACGTGATTTCACAAACATCTTCAACTTCCTTAAACCAAATTTTATTATTGGTGGTGACTTCAACGCGAAACACCCCTTCTGGGGCTCAAGGTACGCCTCTCAAAAAGGTAGAAAGCTTTATAATGCGGGTATGCAATTCAGTTGTGATTTTTACTCGACGGGTAAACCAACTGATAGAAATAAGATACCAGATCTGATTGATTTCTTTGTTGTTAAAGGAATATCTAGCAACTGTATAAAAGTTGAAGAAAGCTTTGATCTCTCCTCTGATCATTCTCCAATCATTATGACGATAAGCGAAGCTTTGATTAAAAAATTAGGACCGGCCAGATTAACTGGCGCGAAAACTAATTGGGACGGCTTTAAAAAAGATATTGAAGCAAATATTGAGCTGAGCGTATCACTTAAAACGCCCTATGAACTTGAAGTTGAAGTAGATCGCTTCGACGAAATCATACAGGATGCCGCGTGGAAGAATACTCCCAAACTAAAGAGAACCCCGGCCAGTTACATTAAAATTTATCCGCAGGAAATAAAAGAGATGATTAAGGAGAAGAGAAAAGCGCGGAAAAGATGGCAACAAACTCGGGCTCCGCAACATAAAGCACATCTTAACCGTTTGTGCAACTCACTAAAAAGATCTATTAAAGACCTTAAGAATAATGAAATACAAACTTACCTAGAAAGCTTAACGACAGAAAAGGATTCTAACTATTCGCTTTGGAAGGCTATAAAAGGTATTAAAAAACCTCAAATTCAAGCCGCGCCAATTAGGAAAAATCAAGACGAATGGGCGAGGCATGATAAAGAGAAAGCGCAAGTTTTTGCCGCCCACCTGGAAGAAACTTTCAAACCGTTTGATGGACAAGCTCTTATTGAAAATATAAATACGTCGTATATAGACAATAGCGTAATAAGAAATGCAACGCTTACCGAACTTAAGGAAGAAATAAAGAAACTTAAACCTAAGAAAGCTCCTGGATACGACCTAATTACGGGAGAGGTTCTTAAAGCACTACCAAGAAAAGCTCTAATTAAGCTTCTGTTCATTATAAACGCCGCGATTAGACTAGAATATGTTCCCAGTCAATGGAAAGTCGCCGAAGTTATAATGGTCCTTAAGCCTGGAAAACCGCCGAATGAAAAAACCTCTTATAGACCGATTTCGCTTCTTCCAATTATATCCAAAGTGTTCGAGAGAATATTGGTTAGGCGAATACAGCCGGTTATAGAAGAAGGGCATATCATCCCTGATCATCAATTCGGATTTAGAAGTAAGCATTCTACAGTTGAACAAGTACATCGAATAACACATGTAATCGAAAAATCACTTGAAGAAAAAAAGATTTGTTCAAGCGTATTCCTTGACGTTTCTCAAGCCTTTGACAAGGTCTGGCACGAAGGCTTAAAGTTTAAATTACGACAAGTTCTGCCAGAGCACCTATATAATATTTTGAAGAACTACCTTACGAATAGGCTATTCCGCGTCAAATGTGGAAACGAATATTCAGATTTTAAGGAAATAACGGCTGGGGTGCCGCAAGGAAGCGTTCTTGGTCCAGTCTTATATCTATTATACACTCGTGATATACCGCAAGTAGAAGGCACTGAGCTAGCTACATTTGCCGACGACACTGCTATCCTGACAGTAGGTAAAACGGTCGAAGATACTACAGAAAAACTGCAAGAAGCTTTGAATAGAGTAAATGAATGGACAAAGATTTGGCGAATCGCACTCAACGAGACCAAATCTGTTCATGTAAATTTTACTTATAAAAAAATAAATAATTTGCCGATCTTTTCAAACTCGGTTCAAATCCCGTTTGCAAACGAGGCTAAGTATCTTGGAATGACACTTGATACAAAGCTGAAATGGAAAACGCACGTTAAGAAAAAACGCAAAGAACTAGATAATAAATATCGAGAAATGTATTGGTTACTTGGAAAATATTCCAAGCTTAATATATATAACAAACTGCTTTTATATAAGCAAGTGCTAAAGCCTGTATGGACATATGGTATACAACTCTGGGGTTGTACCAAAATAAGTAATATTAAAATTTTACAAACTTTTGAAAACAAAGTGCTAAGAGGTATTGTAAATGCGCCATGGTATATCAGAAATAGCGATATCCACAGAGACCTTGGCATTAAAACAATCGAAGACGAAATTCAAACCTACGCGAGAAAGCATAGAAGTCGACTAGAAAGTCACGTAAATATTACAGTCCTCCAACTTTTGGAAGAAAGAAATTTACTGCGCCGTCTACAAAGAACCAAACCTTTAGACTTAGCGCGATAAGTAACCGCGTCTAAATTGCGGAGCTAGCAGGAACTTCTAATGGGAAGGTGCCTGCAAAACGTCATTATTTCGCGAAATGAAAACTACTTGATAAGTCGAATACTTAGTTGTAGTAAAAATAAAAACAAGTCTGTTTTGAAGGGAGGTTTTTTAGTGGGTAAGAATCCCACACTACTATGAGCACGCGCTGTCGATCCTCATAGTGTCTTGTTGAAGATTTTCACCTACCCTCGGAAAAAAAAAAAAAAAAAAAAAAAAATTGATATAATCTGTACTAAGACTTGTTCAAAATCTATATATACACATAAATATAATAAAACTTTAGACAGTCGAATGCTCTTGCCTTTTTGTGCATGTATCACGCAGAAACCATGTATCACGCAGAAACCACTCAGATTCTGATGAAACTTGCCACAGTGACAGCTTATATCCTGGGTCAATATTTAGAATACTTTCTGAAAACATTCCTACCAAGCTAGTCAACATTTATCTATACATATTACAAACCTATACAAAAGAAGCACGAGAAGCGCTCGATTGAGGAGATTTGACTTTATTGCAGGAATGATGTTCGAAAATTTTACCAAAAGGTAAAAAGAACATACCAGGGTTTCAAAGCCAGAACAGAAGCCTGCAGGGATGAAAATGGTAATATAGTCGTAGAATCGCAGTCGGTGCTGGGAGTATGGAAGGAATATTTCTGCAGACTGTTAAACGGCGACGATGGCCAATATTCCGCTGTCAGGCAGAAGATTCAAGATTCCCGTCAACCCGATCAGAATGAAATGAGGATAGCAATATCTAAACTTAAATCCAACAAAGCTGCTGGAGCTTGCCGCCGAACTTTTCAAGGCAGGAGGTGATCAGTAGGTAAGAAGCATGCACCAGCTCATCTGTTAAATTTGGTTAGATGAAAGTATGCCCGATGAATGGAACCATATCATTGTTTTCCCGATCCTGAAGACGGCAGTTGAGTAACAAAGCCCCGTCTTGAAATGGTTGGGGACCTAAACTTACTTGGCGTACACAACTGGAGGCAGCTGGCTCGTAACTGGGCTGACTGCAGAGGTTTGCTGGTTGAAGCCCAAGTCCACCTCATAATGTAGCGCCACCTAAGTAAGTAAGTAAAAAAAAAAAAAACAATATATTGTGTGCTGTATAATTGTCCTTCCATCTTAGACAAGAAAAGGCTATCTTGTGCAATGGAAAGACCGTCGTATTTACATGTAATCAGAGTAGCTCTAGTAGAGCAGTGAAATCGCTAAGCTAGCTTACTTGACGGTTGCAACTGATGCAATAGTAAAATTACATTTAATTGCTTTTTTACAAAACACTTCGGTTTAATAAGTATTGAGAACCCTTCAGGAGACTAATACTTTTGTAGATTTGTTGGCCCCTTCAGATTTGGAAAAATTGGGAAAATAATAGCTACATATCCCGGGCGCCTTCGTAAGCCCTAAATTTCATTTGTTATTTGGAGGGTCATCGTTTTTATATGCGTATGTATGCGCGTACTTCATGTGCTTTATTTTTAAGGACTGCCATGATACCATACATTATCCTCTCCACAATGTACAAATGCTATTGACACAAATGATTAAATCGATTTTCGAGAGAACGAAGAGAACTCCCGAATAGATACATGCCTTCACCCGGCATATTCATGTGTAGTTAAAATACACCGAATATCTATCGCTCCAGTGAAGAATTTACAAAAGGGAACATTTGTTTTGAAGAGTTCAAGGTCATGTCCCACAATACACTATTTACCCAGTTCTCAACTTCTTCATGTTAAATTGAAAACTATTCGTAATAAATGACGCACATCAATGCACGACGTCATTCCCACAAATCACGAATTCTTTTTATAGATTTTTTTTTTTAAATAAATCGCATTCGCATTAAATTTAACCAAATAAATTAATTAATTATCCGAGTAACTCATTCGTTACGACTAAATTGACCACACACAGCAGCTATAAAACCAATTTGCATCCACAATTTACCCTTTAATGTTCACATAGGGACAGATAAACTTCTCTTAACTGTTACATGCTGCGCAAAGAAGCCATAAGCTGACCAAAAAGGAGTTCGTAACCTTTGTAACTCGTTTACTGGAAGCTTCGTAAGTAGGTATCCATGCTGTGCGAAACATCCTTGTTCGCATTAACAGCAAATGATAACCGGATCCAATTAAATTGCGATTTTTTATCGGCCATACTGAGGACGTGCATGTATACCTTTAGGGTAGGTCGTCGAGAGACGGCGATGGTGGTCGATGGCGGCTCCTTCTTAATCGATTGGAATTGATGAATAAATTTTGTGGTAGTGCTTCTTTTTCTCTTATAAGAAAAGGCGGCGAGGAGGAGGACGGACGATTTCGAGGAATAAGATCTTTATAGTGCTCTTTCGTCAGACTTTATGGTTGGGAAGTGGTTTTTATAAAAAGGATGTCGTCTGTAGGTGAATTTAACTGCCCAACTCATTAGGGACTATTGTGGTGCAGATGCGTGATTTTCTTTCTGATTTTAAATAATAGGGCGTAATCAGATCGTAATTGCCTTTAACAGTTCTTATACCGCATAATCGCATGGAACAGCGATAAAAGTTATTTATGTTGCCATTATTTTCACCATAGGGGGCTTTTCTGATTTATTTATTGAGAAGAGTTAGAGAAAGACTTTAGTTTACCCTATTGTGAGGCAAGGATCTAAATCATATGATAATTATTTTAATACAGCCTTGTCACAAGTAAACTTCATAGATTTGTATACGATAGGAGAATGCCTCCTGCGGAGATTGTAATCGTAAAGACTTCTAGTTATTGGACGAGATTGTAGAAGTAGGTCTAATTTGTTTTCTACATCATTAAATGATGAGAACGATGACCTTGGCCAAGAAGGTCGTTTGAAGGAGAAGCACTTTTTGTAAAAGAATCATGATGCAACAAATGTTTATCAGTTTGTCCTTAAGCAAACTTTTGGACTCTTGAAATATGTAAATTCTTTTAGATTCCCATTAGTTTCTGAAGAGTGGATCTTGGCATTTCGTATCAGCTCTAGCATTTGGTTAAACTGTAACCGTCTGAGTTTCCAAAATTTACTAGCCTATGACCACAGATCTTTCGCTTGTTGGTGCCAACCAAGCTGCCAGATATCATCTTTATAAGGATCGTATCCATCAAAAAACTTGCTACCATATCCTGAACCTAAGTAGCTGAAAATTCTCAAGAAGTATACGGAATGAATTATCAGATGATTGCAAAAGTTCGTACCCGCTCTTTATACATGGCGGAAAATTTGCTGTATGACGCACCAAGTGTTTTTTTTTATAGACTTGTTGTATACAAGTGGATAGGTCGTTGCATCATTTATCGCTAGACCCTATTGAATTAAATTGATTTGTGTGTGAAAAAAAAAATCGAAAATGGAGGATGAAAGGTTACATCAACTGTAAGAAAAAAAAATTCGGATCGTGCTCCTGCTCAGTTAAAAAGTTGTTTGCGAGATTTTGGAACGGTGATATTAACTTGGACGATTAACCCTGTTCTGGACGGCCTTCCGGCATTAATGACGACATTGTGCGTGCCTTAGTGAAAAATAATTCGAGGATTTCAACTGAGGAGATTGCTGAGGCCCTGAATATTGACCATTCGTCAGCATTTCACCATTTAAAGAAACTTGGATTCACTTCTAGGCTGGAGACGTGGGTGCCGCATTTTTTGATATAAAGAAATAACCTGAACCGCGTCTCCGTGTCTGCTTGGACGCAATGAAGAAGAAACTTTTTTGAATCGAGTCATAACAGGTGACGAAAAGTGGATCCTGTACAACAACTTGCAATGAAAAATGAGCTAGAAACAAGCAGGTGAAGGTGCAGAACCCGTGGCAAAAGCTGGCTTGCATCCAATGAAGGTATTGCTGACTATTTAGTGGCATTCTAGGGAATCATTTTTTTCGAGCTGCTTTCACCTGGCGAAACAATCACTGCGATCAAGTAAGTGAGTATGACTTCTGTTTTATCAGCGACTATGAAGAGAAGGAACAAATGATTTCACACTTATTTTGCTTCTGATCGCACAAATAGACATACACACAGTTCATCGGTGTATCGCTGGAAGAAGTTGCAAGTATAAATCCACAGAAAATAAGAAGATTTACTTCTTTAATAAGATAGTTTTAAGAACTACGACCTGACTGATTGATTAAGGTTTCCTAAATATATTGGGAATAGCAAGGAAGTTGTCTGAATGCTTCTTTGTCGCTGAAGATATTTGCCTTCTTTTCCATGAGATATGCTTCCTATTTGGAAGTTTCAGTTCAGATTCAGGAGTTCTTTTGACAGAGCCTGTGATCTACATTCCCGTGCAGAGATAATTTTTAAGTCCACATCTTTAAAGGTACTATGAAATCGATTCATCCGCATGCATTATTTTAGAATAAATGCCTAGAAGTACATATGTGTGTTACCTTGTTTTATACATTCAATAGACTACGTCAAACATGATCAATTTGTGATGAAATGACTGGCCGAGAATCGATACGAAATTATTCATGCTTATACAACCTTCACATGTCTAGTCCTCCTCCTAGTTCTGTATCTTATTTTATTACATATCGTATGTGCACCTCATTACATCCGTGCATTTTGCCATCATCTCCACCTGCATTGAAACTGCATCTATGGCCATACCCTTGCCCAAAGCAACCATTACTTTGGGTCTACAAGGGATGATCACATTTTCTTAAAATCTACCAAATTGACGATACCAGTACATTGATCGAAAAATCAGTAGATATCACAATTTTCATAGCTACATACGAGTATCTATGCCGAAAATCCTCAAAAATATCTGCAGACCAAACTAATGCTCTGTAAGAAACGAAAGTCAAGATCTCGAATAAAGACGAGAGCTTGAAGGAAATTGTTTGATTAATTATGTACAAATCTCGCAACATAATTTAATTCTATATATGATGTATATATGTATGGTATATATGTTTTTTAAATGAAACCCTAATCCAAGAGCCCTCAGACACGTTGCGACCCATTGTACTATCAGGCAGTAACCTTTCTTTGGTGTAGTAGCTGCAAAATCTTCGTTAGCCTTTTTTACGGCCGACAGATAGATCCTTCGAAGATCGAAGAAGTTCGAAGATCCGTGGAAGTTCTCGCATCAAGGAAACCATCATACAAAAAATAGAGCGCGACCGGCTCAGCTGGTATTGCCACGTTCAAAGAAGAGATCATTTGAACCCTGTTAAAAAGGCAATATCAATGCACGTTCCAAAGACATCGCGATGTAGGAAAGGCAGGCCTATAAACGCCTGGATCAGACAAATGCGATGACATCGGCATTTCATTGGCCTCAGTAACCGAGTGATCTAAAATTCTGCCGATATTTTCTGAGGTCAAATAGGCAAACCCCACAGGCGGATCAGTAGAAATGCGGTGAAGTGGGAGGGTTGTGATCCCTTATTTTTGGATCACAACCTCGCTGAAAAACGAAGGAGAAGATAGATCCAAATCAATCTTGAAAGAAACTACAGGAATTGAGATATACCCATTATGTCAGATACTCAAGGCAGCTATGTCTCAGGCAGAGACTCTACAAGGGTAGGGAGCCCTTCAAGTAGAAGTACTAGTCAGATATCCAAGCACCCTTCAAGACATTTGACGCCCACGTCGTTAAGTCCAAATTTGTGTATGAATGCTGACGCAGAATAAATAAAGTAGCCCTCTATTGAATACAGAATCATGTCGGAATAGAAGGTAACGAAGCAGCGAATTCGCCTTTCAAGACAATGTGCCACAGAACCGTCTTGAGGTCCTGAATAGCGATAACAGAAGTGACAAACAGCGACAACAGAAATAATAGTATCAACCTAAATAAGAATAACCTATGCATTCTAACAGGCTTCCTAACGGGGCACCTAAGGCAACAATCTATAGCAGGAGAAGGACTTTGTCGATTCCCCAACGAGTTCAGTGAGAATCCGGAATGTCTTTAAGAGTCTTGTAGGGCACTGAATCATAAAAGCAAGCACCAAATATCAGATGAGATCTGTTTTTTTGTGACAAGTTTGTGTCCACGCCCATATGGCGTATAGGCACTGCGACCAGTAAGATCTATTGTGCCAGGGCCAACTTTTATGACAGCAATGCTTTCTACTCTCTTTATGAAAGTGATAAGTAAAGCTGCGGAGGAGTTTCTCAAGTCTCTGGGAGATATGATCTCTTTAACCCTAGAACCTACCCAGGTTACATGAGCAGCCTGTTTCTTCGAAAAATTCAAATTTTTGTTTTGACGTGAAAACGTCTGTAAGCAAAGAAGAACATGTCCCAAGCTCTCTGGGTAGGAAAAATCGGGAAAAATGTGAGTAGGGTTCTAAGGTTAAGGAAAAAGCTTCTTCTAATTCATAGCATAGTATGTGTTCAGCGGTTTCGTGCGCTTCTAGGCAGAGGGGGCAGATGATATCTTCTGAGATTTTCAGTTTATCATAATCGACAGTGACCGGTAAGGAAGCTCACAAGCCTTCTTATGTCATTTCTGCTGTATTTAAGGATATCAATTGCCCTTCTTTGGAAGGTTTGGACAACTCTTTAAGCTTGTCTGAGACATTGGGAGTTATTTCAGTGAGAAGTGCAGATGTTGCGTTCCCAACTATTTAGGGTATATTTAAAACGGGTTCAGGTCCAGTGAACAACTCAGAGGAACCTGTTCTGAAGAGCAGATCCGCAGTTTCATTGCCGTCAACGCCTACGTGGCCCGGTACCCACCAAAGTTTTAATTTGATGTAAAGGCTGAGCCAACAGCTATTGTGGAAGTTTTCATTAAATTAAACATACATTTATTGTGAAATCAATGTAGAACTTTATTGATTAATGAATTAATGAATTCCATGGCAATTATGGATGGAACACAACATCGTTCATGTGACCACCACGGCTTCTGTTGCATGCGACCGTCCGAAGGTAGAAATTATCGACGACTTTTTGAAGAATAAGTGGGTCAATGGCCGCAATTTGAGTTTGGATGTTATGTTTGAGATCCTGAATTGTCGCTGGGTTATTGGCATAGACCTTACTGGTCCAAAGGCTTCAATTGTTGTGTAATTTGGATTTTATAGGCGTGCAAATGAAGATCAACTTTTAAAATTTCGTCGTAAAGTGCCATAAGTAAGGCCCAATTGTTGACTTCGGTGACGAATTGAGGTACCTGGCTGGTTTTGAACACTTTCGATCACAGTGGTGATGTTTTGGCGTGTACGTGTAGGCTGAGCATGCCGATATGGAGTTTGACCCGATACCGAACCAGTTTCTTCAAAACGCTTCACCATTGCACGAATTCCGGACTCACTAGGGCGATTATGTTGACCGAAAAATTCACGAATTTCACGAAATGTTACTTTTACAGATCGTCCATTTTCGTAATAAGATTGAATAACAAAAAAGCCTCGTTACGTGATAAACGACGCCACGACTAAAATTGCCAAAGACTGTACTTGACATCTGTCAGAAAGACTACCCACATTGCATTCAGTAAATGACAGTAATTGACACCCAACATCCACACAATCTGTTGTCTCACCTTTTATTGGGCCAAGTTTTGTAAACTGTCGAAGCAGAAGATAGTGCTTTGAGCACCGCTTGTGGATGGTGGTACCTTTGATGTCTGAGTGCAGGTTTATACTAGCGCAAATCTCATTAGCGTAAAGCTCCGCCTGGAAAATACTGGGACTCTTTTCAAGTGGTATCCAAACTGTATAGTCCATATACTCCGGCGCCAACTCCTGAATCAATTTTTGATCTGTCGGTGTACCAAACAATTCCCTTTGTTTCAAGCAGCGGTTCGCCATTATTCCATGTGTCACGGCTTGGGATCTCAATTTCAATGCTTCTACCGAAATGGAGTGATAGAGGCGGTTAATAAATCCATGAGATCCATATGATCCCATGTACTATTAACAGCCGACTTTCGAAGACTAACTGCACTGCGAATTGCCACTTTCTTGATGAATATAACGGGTGGGCCATCTAGTGATTTCTTTTTAAATCATAGGTTATTTTGACACTGACAGCTGTTTCCTGCTCAAAATCTTGACAGAAAGTCAGTATCATACCTCCGCGGAACGAAATGAGTCGCTTTACGCTTGAACAACATTGGGAAATATTGAAAACTTATTTCCAAAGTGAGTGCTGTGTAGCCCAAACAGTGCGTTTTTTGAAAATAAGTTTTGGCCGAAATGAGGCACCCACCCCGCCTGCTGTACGCAAGTTTGTGCAAAAAGTTCGTGAGACTGGTATGCTAGTGGACAACACTCATGGTCGCCATCGTCGTACGGTGCGCACAGACGCGAATGGGGCTTCTGTAGCCAAGAGTGTGAGACTCAATTCACGAACATCAACTCGTCATCGATCTCAACAGCTCAACATTTCACGCAGTAGCCTGAGGAGAATTCTGCACAAAGATCTGGGATTATTCGCTTACAAGGTCCAATTGATTCAGCTATTGAAAGCGCACGACCATCCGCTTCGTTATCGCTTCGCAGTTTGGGCCTTAGAGCAGCTTGAATTGGACAACGATTTTGAGCGAAAAATCATCTTTTCTGACGAGGCACATTTTCATCTCGGCGGCTACGTTAACAAACAAAATTTGCCGCATCTGGGGCTCGGAAAACCCGCACGTTATTGTCGAGAAGCCAATGCATCCACAGAGAGTGACAGTTTGGTGCGGATTGTAGAGTGGTGGCATCATTGTACCATTTTTCTTCGAAAATGAGGCTGGGAACAACGTTTCGGTCAATGGTGGGCGTTTCAGAGCCATGTTAACGACTTTTTTTTTTTACTGAAATTGAAGACATGGATTTGGACGACCTCTGGTCCACGCAGGATGGCGCGCCATGCCACACAGCCCATGCCACAATCGGTCTTTTGCGCACCAAATTCCCAAGTCGTGCTATCAGCCGACTTGGTGATATCAATTGGAGCTGCGATTTGACCCTTTTGCACTTTTTTTTGTGGGGAAGCGTGAATGACCGATGTTATGCCAACAATCCGGAAACGATTCAAGCACTTAAGGCCAATATTATCCAAGCAATCCGTGAGCTACAGCCCGAAACCATCAACAAGGTCTTGGAAAATTGGAGTGATAGAACTACTACGTGATAGAGCTACTACGAGGCCAGCCGAGGCAACCACTTGAATGACGTTGTATTCCATAATTAATGGGAATATTTGCCCTTACTAATAAAGCCATAACACATGGAAAAAATTTCATTTTGTTCATTTTATTGCATTTTTAAAAAGAAACTTGTAGTTGGCCCACCCTGTATGTAGCGGAGTGAGTCCGATTATAGCCTCTATGGCTGTCGTGGGACAGATATGCATAGCACCTGTGATTCCGAGGCAAACTAATCTTTGAAGTTTATTAAGTTTGTTGATGGTTGTGACCTCCTTAGTTTTTGCCTACCAGACAATCGACGCGTATGCAAGGATGGGTCTAACCACCGTATTATATAACCAGAATGTGACATTTAGGGACAGACCACAGGTTTTGCCATAAATGCGGCGACAGGCCCACATGGCAGTGGTCGCCTTGGAAATTTTAAGTTTAACATGGGAGATGCAGTTAAATTTTTTGTCTAGGACAATTCTTAGATATTTTACCTCGTCGCAAAGACCAATAGTTGTACCATTTAGAGCCACTGAACCAAGGTTTAGCGTTCTTCTTCTTGTAAATGGCACAACGACTGCCTCCCTAGGGTTAATCAACAGGCTCTCCCCAGTACACCTGTCCGAGACTACAAGGAGGACATCTTACGTGAGTTGACAAACGTTGTCTGCATGTTTGCCTTTGATAATGATCACAAGATCATCTGCATAGCCTATAGTTTTGAAGCCTAAACTATTAAGTCTATTCAGGAGGTCATCCATCACGAGACACCATGAGAGAGGCGAGAGGATGCTGGCTGCCTTGGAGGCAGCCTTTAGCTGCGGAGACCGTCACAGAGACCTCTCCTGACGTAGATGTTATTATGCTGCTATCTAGCATAGTCCTAACCCATCTGGTAGTAGGTTGGTCGATTCCCCTTCATCTCATGGCACTAGTGATGGAGTCATCAGATAGATTGGCTTCTCATTATCAAGTTCCTTAGAGAAACTGAACCAGAGAGGGTGCTCTAAAGGTGGTCTGTTCTCGTTGAGACTATGCAAGAGAGCACGATTCTCAAATCGAATTCTGGAAAGCATTGTAATCCGAGGGGAACTCTAATAACGGAACAAAGTTTTCAAAGGCATTAGTAGGGGGCACAATAGACCACACACCTTTCTCAGAAATAAGTAATGCAAAAATGTGGAGTTTCTATTTTGAACTATAATTTCCAATTATAAATTAAAATTTATAGAATTTGAGTACAAATTCAGACTGTTTCCGATGTTAAATTTAAATTAATATATAGATTTATTTCTTCTTCTTCTTCCTTTTATCAGCGAGGCTATGATTCGAAGACAAGGGATCATAACCCTCCCACTTCACGGCATTTCTACTGATCCGCCTGTGGGGTTCGCCTAATATATAGATTTATTTCTCGTACTTAAATTGAAAAATAAAAAATTATTTAGTATTAGACAAACAATCTGAAGTGCCATCTACAACCATTGGCTCTGAGTGAAACAAACTATCAAATAGAAAAAAATAAAATATTACTTCATTTTTGTGGTCATAAAACAAATTCCCATTATGACATCACCGCTATTGTAAGAATAGATACGAGTATATTGTATTCATTCGGATAAGTTCAAACAACTCTTACATACTCGTATCTGTTTTGTGAATTAATTTTGTTTTGGACGGCTGAAGTTAAATAGACATAAATAAAATGTACCAATTTATCATAAGCCTACTGTTCGTATAGATACTATTTTTATCTGAAGAATGTGATAACTCAGAAAAATGCTAGATACTGAAATGAAATGCTATGTTTGTATGCATGTACCTTTTAAGTTTTTTTTCTTATTAGTTCCCACATTTTGTAACAATAGTAGATTTATTCTTCCAAGCACGTATGTATGCATGCGTACCTCTTTTAATATAGTGCTCAACTATTTAGTACTAAAAGCTAAATACAATACGTATGGGTAGGTCAGGAATAATAATAAAATAAAAATTCACTCAATTTTCATGGTCAATCTCATTGCCATAAAATTGAAATGAATATCAAGAATGAAATTGTTTAGGTCATACATACGATGAGATAATCCAATTATGGGTGTGCCATATAAGATACAAATTATTTGATGCGAATGTTGTAATTCGATCAAGGAAGTAATTGAAGAATAATGAGGCATGAAATATTGCTTGGATGGTAAGCGACTAATAAAGGCCTCGTAGGAACAGCATCTATCGATAGGTGTTGGTCCGTTAAACAACGAGAAAGAGCTACTGCAGTTGAACGGCTTGCAGCTTTGAAACGTAAAGAACTCGAAATCAAATATAGAGAAATGTACTGGTTACGCGGAAAACATTCCCAGCTGAGAACAAACTGCTTTTATACAAGCAAGTGTGGACCCTGGTGGGCAAAATCGCATCATCACCTCCCCGTGGTGCCCGCTGGATAGCTATCTGATAGTGAACTAACGATGAGCGACGATCTGACGATATATGTGTAGCTGAACACTCGGACCTGCGTAAGCACATCTGGGTGAACTTCAGCGCGCATGTGTTTAACCGGACGAGGCATCTCTTGTTGACATGATTGGCTGAAATATGCGTCTCAGAAGTCTAGCAAGAGGTTCTCAGAAGGAGGACGTGCGGCTGATGAATTCTCTCGATGGAATCAACGGTGACGTCTATAGACCAGCGGATACAGCAAACGTAAAAAGGACAACGATCTTCGTGTCTGCACGTGCAATGTTAGGTCCCTCTACAAACCACGTGCAGCCGAACAACTTGCGGAGGCCCTAGAGTGTCTCAAAGATGACATTACCGCCATCCAAGAAGTGCGATGGGATGGGCCAGGCAAAAGGAGTATGAAAAACTGCGACATCTACTACGGCGATTGCTACAGACAAAAAGGACAGCGTCTATTCGGGTGCGGATTTGTCATTGGAGGCAGACTAAGGCAAGAAGTCTTGAGTTTCCGGCATGTGAACGAGCGCCTTATGACTATCCGTATCAAGGCTAAATTTGTCAACATTAGCCTAATATGCGTTCACGCACCTCATGAAGAGAAGGACGACGCGACAAAGGATGACTTCTACCAGCTCTTGGACAAGACGTATGAGCTATGCCCTAGCCACGACGTTAAAATTATCCTAGGTGATTTCAACGCAAAGCTAGGAAGAGAGGACGTCTTTAGTAGCGTGGTCGGAAAGCATAGCCTGCACGACATCACATCCGACAACGGACTCAGGCTAATCGACTTTGCAGCGGGGCGAAACTTTGTCGTAGCTAGTACGCGGTTCCCACGTCTCGATATTCACAAAGGAACATGGCTCTCCTTTGATCGCAAAACTGTCAACCAAATCAATCACATTGCGATCGACGCAAGACACTCTTCCAGTATTCTGGGTGTCCGGACTTTCCGAGGAGCCAACGTGGACTCGGATCACTACCTAGTTGTAGCCAAGGTACAGATGCGGATATCCAGAATGGAGCGAAATCAACGAAATACTGTGAGGAAATTTGACGTCGAAAAGCTGCAATCGCAAGAGACCGCCAGAACCTTTCTTGATCGAGTTTCTCCTAATCTTAATCTAAGTCCTATGCCGCCAGCAGCAAATGCGAAAGACCAGTGGCAGCGTTGCCAACAAGCCATCAGAGATGCCGCCTCTGATGTACTGGGTTTCTCTCGCCCACTACAACGAAACCCCTGGTTTGATGAGGAACGCCGGCAAGCACATGCAGCAAAACAAGAGGCGTACAAAGCGGTGCTGCATAGAAGGACTAGAGCTGCTTACGAGCTCTACGTGCGCAGGAGAAAAGAGGAACATCGACTTCTGAGATGGCTAGGACATGTAGAGCGAATGGACACCAACGCTCCGGCCCGCAGAGTCTTCGAATCTAACCCCGAGGGACGACGCAGTAGAGGGAATTATCGCCGTAGGTGGCGCGCACAAGTTCAAGGGGACCTCGACCAACTTGGAGTGCGCAACTGGAGGCAATTAGCTAAAGACCGAGCTAAATGGAGAGGCTTGTTGGTTGAGGCCCAGGTTCACCCCGAACTGTAGCGCCACCTAAGTAAGTAAGTAAGACTTCTCAGAAAGAAGAAAAACGAGCATGAGAAGCGCTCGATCGAGGAGATTGAGAGACTTTATTGCAGGAATAATGTTCGAAAATTTTACCAAAGGGTAAAAAGAACATGCCAGGGTTTCAAAGCCAGAACAGAAGCCTGCAGGGACGAAAATGGTAACATAGTAGTAGAATCGCAGTCGGTGCTGAGGATATGGAAGGAACACTTCGGCAGACTGTTAAACGGCGATGATGACCAATATTCCGCTGTCAGGCAGAATGAGCCATTCAACGATGACGATGGCAGTCAAGATTCCCGTCAACCCGAAGTGAGGATAGCGATATCTAAACTCAAATCCAACAAATCAAAACCAGAAAGTATGCCCGATGAATGGAACTTCAGCATCGTTGGCCTGATCCTGAAGAAACGAGACCCTCTGAACTGCGACAATTACAGAGGTATAAGTCGCCTAAATATCGCATATAAGATCCTGTCTGCCGTATTATGTGAACGCCTAAAACCGATCGTCAACAACCTGATAGGTAGTATCAGTGCGGTTTCAGGCTTGGAAAGTCCACCATTGACCAAATATTCACACTACGGCAGATCTTGGAAAAAACCCATGAATATAAAATCAATACGCACCACCTCTTCATCGATTTCAAAGTTGCCTATGATAGCGAGTATAGAGACGAGGTATACAGAGCCATGTCTAGTCTTAGCATCTCTGCCAAGCTCGTCCGTTTGTGCCGAATGGCGATGGAGAACTCTCGCTGCTCCATCAAAGTCGGTAAGAACATCACCGAACCGTTCGATGTCAGGAAAGGTCTTAGACAAGATGACGCGCTATCTTGCGATCTCTTTAACATAGTACTTGAGAGAATTGTACGAAACTCACAAGCCAACCCCGGAGGTATAATCTTCTTCAAGTCTATACAACTACTCGCTTATGCCGATGACATTGACATAATCGGAGGAACTCAGCGGGCCGTCAATGGGGCATTTACGAGTATTGAGATCGAGGCAGCAAAGATGGGTCTAGCGGTCAATGAAAGCAAATCAAAATATATGCCGTCTAGAAAAAAGGACACCCAACATCGGCGTCTTGGACAGAATGCCACAATAGACAGATACAATTTTGAGGTAGTTAAGGATTTTGTCTACTTAGGCTCTATGGTGAACTCCGCAAATGACATCAGTAGGGAGATCACGCGGAGAATTACTCTTGCTAATCGTTGTTTCTATGGGCTAAAACGGCAATTGAGTAGCAAAGCCCTATCTCGAACAAAAGGTAACTCTTTATAAGACTCTAATCATCCCAGTTCTGCTGTATGGCGCAGAGGCATGGGCTTTGACAAAACCGGATGAGGATGCCCTTGGTTATTTCGAGCCATCTTTGGTCCCGTCTGCATAGACGGTGAGTGGAGGAGAAGGTACAATGCCGAGCTATACGGCCTGTACAAAGACATCGACTTAGCCAGAAGAGTTCATATACAGCGACTAAGATGGCTGGGTCATTTAGAGCGGATGGAGCCCAACCTTCCCGCTAAGAAAGTCTTCGAATCCACTCCGGATGGACGGCGCAGTAGAGAACGACCGCGCGGTAGGTGGCGCAAACAAGTGGAGGGGGACCTCAACCAACTTGGCGTGCGCAACTGGAGGCAGCTGGCTCGTAACCGTGCTAGCTGGAGAGGTTTGTTGGTTGAGGCCCAGGTCCACCCCGGACCGTAGCGCCATCTAAGTAAGTAAGTAAGTGTGGACCTACGGTATACAACTTTGGGGTTGTACCAAAAAAACAAATGCAAATATTTTACAAACTTTTCAAAATAAATTGCTAAGAGAATTGTCCAAGCACCGTGGCATAGTAGAAACGACGATATCCACAGGGATCTCGAAATTCCGACAATCGAAGCTGAAACTAGAAGCTTCGCGAGAAAGCATAGAAACCGACTAATCGGACATGTCAACAATACAGTCCTACAAATTTCGGATGAGAGCAATTCATTGCGCCGACTACAAAGGACAAAACCTTTCGACTTGGCGAGATAAGTATTAACCGCGTCTAGATGGCGCTACATGCAGGATAGGATCTTTCAGTAGAAAGCAACCTGCCAAACGTATTAATTATTTCGTGATGGAAAAATTGCTTGATAAGTTATTGCTTAGTTGCGATATCTAACAAATTTATATCGAAGGGGGGCGTTTTTCAGTCAGTAAGTATCTAACACTACTATGAGCACGCGCTTGCTATTCTGATAGTGTCTATGGAAGATTTTTCACCTACGAAAAAAAACAAAAATTGATCTTCAAATGAATAGAGACTTATTGAAAAGCAAAGTTTGAAATATTTTAATGATCATTCTTAATGTTAAATAATTTAATATAATTTTTTTTTTCTTGTATATGTGTATTGTTACGAATGTGCAGATGGCGTTGCCTTGAGACTAACTTAGCTACGTGGATCCAGTTATAGGGGGCGCAAAGAAAATAGAATGAAGTTAGAAAAAGAAAGAGAAGAATAAAAATGGAGTGAATTGTCATATTTCACAAAGGCCGCACGTGTTTTGATTTTTTCTCCAATTAACTTTTCCCCCAGGAAAAGTCAATTTTATCACATTGGTGTCAGCTGTGGGGTTTTATTCCAACATTCCGAAAATGAATGGCCCACGCTTCAATGCAGACACGGCGAGTCTACTAGACGCAGTGCTTAACATCGGAGCACGCTTGACAGAATTTACCACTACGTTTGAGAATAGAATCGGCGAAATCGAACGCATGCTAAGCTCATCAACCTTTGCTGAACGTGTCTTTGAATCTACCGTAGAGCCTCCTCCACTCAACCAAACACTTGGATCATCAACCCAAGACGCGCGACAAGCTTGTAGCTATCCACAGCGACGCATCGATACGCCCGATAATATGGAATCGAGAGATTTCTCTTCTACCCTTCGACCAGCTCCAGAGGAAATCACACGTCCTATCGGATCGTCAACCAAAAGAGCACAGGAAACCTCTAGTAGCAATCCACAGCAACCCATCCATACATCCGTCAATAGCGACCCGGGGAACATCTCTTCTACCATCCGTCAATCCCCAGGGGAAGTCACGCGTAAAATTTCCAAACCTGTGTTACCACTTATGGAGTACGATGGAAAACTTAGCTGGGAGCTGTACGCGACTCACTTGAACATGGTTTGCAAAGGAAATGGATGGACAAGCGAGGAAGCGGCAATATTCATTGCGCAAGCCTACGTGGGTCTGCCTTAAGCTACTTGGAGTCCTTGGATGCAAATGTAAGAGACAATTTTAAGCTGTTAGTACCAGCACTATGTAGGCAATTTGGAACAACTAACATCGGCGGAACGGCACATGCTCAGGACGTGTTCAAAAGACTGGTGAAAGTTTCATCGAATTCGCCACAGAATTACAGCGTCTAGCGAAAATTGCTTACCCTATGTGGACGACAGATGTCTCTGCTTACATCAGTTCTTAGACGGTATAGCAGATTTAGAAACTCAATGCCGGGTTCGAGAGAGTGCACTGACGACGCTGAACAGTGCACTGGAATCTGCAATTCGAATTGAATCAAGCAGAATGGCAACTAGGGCAGCTAGAAGAGTTCTAAAAGTTGCTACACTACAGGTGAATGATCCGGAAGTGGGGCCGGGAAACGAAAACTTGTCAGCTTAACGGGGCAAGAGCTGACAACGTCACCCCCCACTGCCTCAACGAAAATCCGCTCGGTTACACCAAAATAACACGAACAAAATAACACCCGCTACTAAGGTAAGGTAAAATGGTACAACGTTTCTCGGCGATTTGGACTTATAAGCTGTCCGACAGTTCACCAAAACATCTATTTTAACAAACGAGATATCGTCACAGTTCATTCAACCAATGATCCCGACTTACAGGTGGGTACGCAATTAGAATTCGATCTGGTTACTGCTTCTCCCAATTTGCAGGCAATACGAGTAACTAGTGAGAACTTTGTACCTATTTCCAATAAAAATATCCCCAGTCATCCACCACAGCAACGAAAACTTACGTCCAGAAACCTTCCGCAAACAACTCTTTCCGTAAACTGTGAAGGGACAGCTCCAGTTGACCAGAATGGGCCGCCAATCCGAATTGGTGCATGTGGAGATAACCTTCTCTTTGTTACTGGATATGTGGGTAGTACCCCCTGCCAATTTGTTGTGGATTCCGGTGCTACAAGGACCATAGTTCATCCAACCGTACTAGCTCATCAGCAGCTTCGGTCATTATCACCTTGTCATACGTTCATCTAAAGCGTATCCGGTAATTTCATCAACGTCAAAGGTAAGAGTTCTCTTGCTATCAAACTTGGGCAGTTTAGTGCTACGATTACGGCCTATTTAGCTGATATATCGGAAAAGTGCATTTTGGGCCTAGACTTTATGGTATCCCATGGATGTGTCATCGATTTCAAATCTGGTTCCTTGCTACTCCAAGGCAAACACAAAATAAAGCTACTTGGCTTGGGGGACTCTCAACGGCAGATTATAGAAAACGTGGATGATAATCACAGCCCTTGCTTAAGTTCGTTGCACGTAGATACGGAATATCCTAGGGACCCAATAGTGCAACTTTTATCAGCCTCTACACAAGGTTTAAATAGTGAATTGAGAAACTAAAAGCTCTACTCTATGCTAATAAGTCAGCATTTTCTTGGGACAGCAGTGACCTTGGAAGAACCAGCGTTCTAAAGCATCGAATAGAAACGGGATCAGTTCGACCAATAAAACAGCCACCAAGACGGCTACCGATTACGCGAAGGGAGGAAGCTGATCAGCTCGTGCAAGAGATGCAGTCCCGAAATATCATACGCCCCTCTAGCAGCCCGTGGTCGTCTCCCGTGGTAATGGTCCCTAAGAAGGATGGTACTCGCCGTTTCTGTGTGGACTACAGGCGTTTAAATGAGGAAACAAAAAAAGGATTCATACCCTCTCCCACGAATCGACTTGCTACTAGAAGCGCTAGCGGAGTCCAATTGGTTTGCTACAATTGATCTTAAATCGGGCTATTGGCAGGTAGAGCTGGAGGAGTCGTCAAAGGAGCACACGGCATTCACCATTGATAGGGGACTCTGGGAGTTCAATGTAATGCCTTTTGGGCTTTGTAATTCCCCTGCCACCTTTGTGACGTCCCATACCAGATCTGTCTGGTATACCTTGATGATGTCATCGTTCATTCAGCTACATTCCAAGGTTTAATTGAAAATCTTCGTCTTGTTTTTCAACACATTATTGGGGCTGGACTGAAAA
Source organism: Brachypalpus laphriformis (assembly GCA_945910035.1). Lineage (NCBI taxonomy): Eukaryota > Metazoa > Arthropoda > Insecta > Diptera > Syrphidae > Brachypalpus > Brachypalpus laphriformis. The sequence goes on from OX246756.1 coordinate 48,414,911, forward strand.
TAGCTCCCAATAAGTCGGTTTTCTGTAGAAATTCTATAAGATTTCTTGGACATATAGTGTCCGGTGTAGGTATCGCCCCGGACCCAGATAAAGTAAACTCAGTAAGAGATTGGCCAACACCTCGCTGTAAAAAAGAGGTGCAATCTTTTATGGGCTTCTGCGCATACTATAGGCGCTTTATAAAGTCGTTTTCGGAGCTAGCTAAGCCACTCACTCGATTGACAGAAAAACGTTGTCTTTTCGAATGGAATAGGGAATGCCAAGAATCTTTCAATACACTGCGAACCAGACTAACCACTGCCCCAGTTATGGCCCTTCCAAATGATGAGGACACATTCATCGTAGACTCAGACGCTAGTAATTACTCCTGTGGAGTGGTGCTGTCTCAAGTGCAAGATGGGGTGGAAAAACCAATCGAATTGTTCAGTAAAACGTTCAAAAAGGCTGAAGTGAACTACTGCGTAACGCGGAAAGAATTGTTAGCTGTTATCACTGGAGTAAAACATTTTCAACATTATCTGCTTAGCAGAAATTTTAGAATACGAACCGACCATGCATCTCCTAGGTGGCTTTTAAATTTTAAGGAAACTGATGGTCAAATTACCCGGTGGATAGAATGCTTGGCTGCGTTTGATTTTTCGGTTGAACACCGCCCTGGGAATCGCCATGGAAATGCAGACGCACTTTCTAGACGCCCATGCGTCTCTAGCCATTGCCAACACTGTGCACAGAAGGACGAAGCAGATGTCATGCAGGTAAATTTTTCCAGGTCCATTGAGGATGTGTCAACTTTTCAGAAACAGGATTCTTGTTTGGGATTGGTGCACGAATGGCTTGAGAAGGAACAAAGACCTGCCAAGGAGGCAATACGACACCTAGAACCCGATGTTACAGCATATTGGACAATGTGGGAAACGCTTTGCTTGAATGATCATGTCGCTTGTCGAAAGTTTTTCAAGAAACACTCGACTGCTCTACAAGTTTTAGTTCCTCACCAGCTTTGACAATCCATTCTGAGCCAAGTCCACTCAAGTCCTGCGGGGGGACACTTTGGTGTTGAAAAAATACTACGAAAACTTAAAAACTCCTTCTATTGGGTTGGTTGTGCAGAAGATGTACGTATTTGGTGCAGGGCTTGTGCAGTATGTCAGGCCAGGAAGGGCGCCATCCCCACAAGCAAGGCTCCCATGCAAACCTATCTCGTTGGAGCTCCATTCGAGAGGGTTGCCATCGACATTCTGGGTCCCCTTCCAAGCAGTGATAGTGGCAACCGATACATTCTAGCTTGCATGGATTATTTCTCAAAATGGCCCGAGTGTTTTCCGATCCCGGATCAGACTGCAGAAACGGTTGCCGATAAATTAACAAACGAGGTTTTCTCTCGCCACGGCATGCTCCTGCAATTGCATAGTGACCAGGGGAGAAACTTTGAAGCCGACATTTTTCAGAAAGCCATAAATCGATTAGGGATAGAAAAAACGAGGACGACACCGCTCCACCTCCAATCAGATGGCATGGTTGAAAGATTCAATCGCACTATCCTGGATTACTTGGCCATATTTTGTGGAGATCATCAGCGTGACTGGGATCGCCATCTTCCACTCTTAATGTTCGCTTATAGGACTGCGGTTCATGCTACAACCCAAGAAACACCGGCGATGTTAGTATATGGCCGTGAGTTGCGTATGCCAGTAGAAGCCTGCATCGGAATTAGTCCGAACGAAAAGCCACAACAAACACATATCTATGCCAACTTCGGGAATCACTACGACATGTTCACGAACTAGCTAGGAATAGAATAGGTCGCTACTATCAACTCGAAAAGCAAAGCAGCGCTACGATATGCGGACCAAGGATCATTCGTATGCAGTTGGGGAAAAAGTTTGGCTGTACAACCCTAAGAGGAAAAAGGGATACAGCCCAAAGTTGCAGTCAGATTGGGAGGGTCCGTATACCGTCAGTGATCGGTTGTCTGACGTCATCTATAGGATTTGCAAGGATTTCAGAAGGAGGACTACAAAGGTAGTGCACTACGACAGATTAGCTCCGTTCATCCAGCTTGGCCAGGAGTCGCAAGCTTAAAGGGAGGGGCAGTGTTACGAATGTGCAGATGGCGTTGCCTTGAGACTAACTTAGCTACGTGGATCCAGTTATAGGGGGCGCAAAGAAAATAGAATTAAGTTAGAAAAAGAAAGAGAAGAATAAAAATGGAGTGAATTGTCATATTACACAAAGGGAGCTGGCTTCGGCAGCAAATGCCTGCATTCAAGTGGAGGGCTGTGCGTTAAAGAGCGGAACCTTCGTGGTGAAGTGCTCCTCGCAGCAAACCCTTGAATGGCTAAGCAATGCGGTGCCGAAAATACCACCCTTGGGGACCACTTCTTTTGTGGTTCTCATGCCCATCAAGAGAACGCGCGCCATTTGCTTTATCCCAGGGAAACTCACGAAAACGGCGGATGTGCTGACGCGTCTCCGTACCCAGAATCCTGGCCTCGACACGAGCGAATGCTTCGTCTACTTTCACGGCAAGTGCAAGAATCGGGAAAATGTGGAAGGCTCTTCGCTTGTTGTGGGTTTGGATCTTGGCTCTGTGGAGGTCTTGAAGGTATGACATGCGTCCTTACCTGCATCTTGGAAGGATTCATTTCCGCTTAATTTCCAAATGAGTGCAAGTAATGGGCGAAAACCACCGACTATATCTATGATATTTTCGCAGATTAATCTGCATCACTACAAGGCTGCTACCGCTCTCTTAAGTAGTAGACTTTCCGTGGTGCGTACAAAACCCCACATAACATCTATCCAGGAGCCATACGTGCGGAACAAGCGCATATGTGGATTTGGTGGTGTTCGTGGAGTAACGGTGCTATGTGACGAGCGATCTGAAAGACCGAGAGCTTGTCTAATTGTGCCGAATTTCCTCTCAGTAAGCAAGCTTGGACAATTTTGTGGTCAGGACCTGGTTGCTGCAGCTGTAAGCTGCGAAACAAACGCAAGTTGGAAAACTTTCGTCGTTGCGTCGGTTTATTTCCCTTATGATTCGGTAACGCCTCCGCCACCGAAGGCGGTTGCCGAACTCATAAAGTATTGTGACACTCGGGAGACGGGACTAGCCATATGCTGCGATGCTAATGCTCAGAATACAGTTCGGGGCAGCAGCAAATGCAACATACGAGGAAACCATCTCCTAGACTTTATACTATCATCTGGTATGACAATAAACAATGTTGGCTCCCAGCCAACTTTTGTTACGGCAAGTAGGCAGGAGGTAATTGACTTGACTTTATCTAATAGGTACTTCAAGTCGATTACTAACTGGAGGGTACTGCCGGAAGTGTCCTTATTAGATCATAGATACATCGTTTTCCAAATCGAATGCGAAGCTTTAACTTTGCAGGAGAGAAGGAATCCGAGGAAAACCAACTGGGTGCGGTTTAGGAAAGAGCTAGACAGATCTGTCAAAACTCCAACTAAACTCAGAACGAAACGTAAGGTTGAGGATGCTGTTCAAAACCTGACCAGTGTCCTTACCAACTGTTTTGAACTGGCGTGTCCAATGACAAAAAACTCCTGCAGAACGCCGGTTCCCTGGTGGAGCCCGGAACTGCAGCGGCTTAGGAAAGAATCCAGAAAACTTCTGAATAGGTCTCTTAAGACAAATTTAGAAGGTGACTGGGATCTCTTTAGATCGAAGCAAAAAGACCATAAGAAGTTAATTTGTTTGTCGAAAAGTGCTTCTTATAGAGAGTTTTGTGAAAAGATCGAGACACTCGGTGAAACCAGTAGGTTGGTTAAAGTCCTCAAAAGAGGTAAGCCGACCAAACCGGAGTCACTCAGACGGTCTGATGGCAGGTTTGCTGAGACAAAAGCGGAAACTTTTAGTCTTCTGCTGGAGACTCACTTTCCTGGCAATCGGATAATCACTAGGTCGCAGCTTGGCCCGCTTACCCAGGCTGAGCTTGATCTAAGTCAGAAAACTCGGCGCAGCTGGTATATTGCATCAGCCGTGGTAACAGATAACAGGCCATCAAATATGCTGTGGCATCTTTTGATGGTTTCAAATCGCCTGGCACCGATGGAATATATCCGGCTATGCTGCAACAGGATATAGATCAGCTATTGCCAACTCTGAAAAGAATTTTCACCGCTGGCTTGGCGCTGGCATATATTCCTACACCTTGGCGGACAGTCAGAGTAGCTTTCATACCGAAAATTGGTAAGGAAGACTATTCGCTCCCCAAGAGTTTCAGACCTATAAGTTTGACATCCTTCTTACTGAAAAGTATGGAGAGACTGGTAGAATTTCACGTGCGCAAAGTAGCTTTGAAACTGCATCCACTATTGGTGATGCAGCATGCCTATCAGCGTGGGAAATCCTGTGAGACCGCACTTCAAAATCTAGTGGCCAGAATTGAATGCGCGCTTGATAGGAGAGAATACGCGATGGGTATCTTCATCGACATTGAGGGTGCTTTTGACAATGCGACTTTTGACTGCATGTGCGACTCTGCCAGACAACACCGGGTAGATGAAACATTAGTGTTGTGGATTAAAGCAATGCTAATGAATAGAGCTTTGGTAGTGGATGCGGATTGTGGCCAATATGTTATGACAGGGGTAAACAGGGGCTGTCCGCAAGGTGGCGTTCTGTCTCCATTGTTATGGTGCATGGTGGTCGACTCTCTGTTGTAGTTCGTTAAATAGTTCTAACGTCTACGCTCAGGCATATGCGGATGATGTCGCCGTACTTTCTGTCGGGCCATGCCTGGCGACGGTCTGTGCTAACGCGCAGGCGGCGCTGGACATGATCGATGAATGGTGTACTAGGAGTGGGCTTTCGGTGAATCCTCTTAAAACTGAGGCTGTTCTTTTTACGAGAAGGAGGATTTTGACCGGTCTGACTCAGCCAGTACTAAAAGGCGTCACCATTCGCATTTCCAATGAAGCCAAATATCTGGGAGTGATTTTAGATAAGAAACTTCATTGGTCTAAACACGTCGAGTCGAAAACATCCAAGGCGCTCTCAGTCTTCTGGCAGTGTAAGGGTGCCTTTGCCAAGACTTGGGGCTTATCACCGAATAAGGTTCTCTGGATCTACACGGCTATGATAAGACCATTCCTCGCATATGCGTCGGTTGTTTGGTGGAAGGGGCTCTCGCGTAAATATGTGGTTGCTTTTTGCTCGAAACTCCAAAGAACGGCTTGTCTCGGCTGCTCAGGAGCTTTCCCGAGTACGCCTGGCTCTGCTCTAGACGCTTTGCTGAACTTACCTCCCCTTGATACTTATATCATGGGTTGCACTATCAAAGCCATCCATCGTCTTAGGCGGGGCGGTTTTTGCTATACTCCACACTGGAACTTTGATGAACTTGCGCGACACTTATCTTACGACTCCTGTCTTATGGATATGCCGTCTGATGCAATGACACCAGAACTCCAGCTGATGTGCAAATTCAGAGTCGACTTTCTGTGTCCAGGACTGGCTTCGGTCAGAATCTGAGCCGGGAATGGAATGTAGTCGTATTTTCACGGATGGTTCCAAAATGTTGGGGTCTTCGTGGAAGTCGACAACATTAGACTTCACTTCTCGTTAGGCAAATATGCGTCTGTTTTCCAAGTGGAAACTTATGCAATTTTAATGGCCATGAACTATGTTGTGAAGAACAGGTGGAAGGGACGTAGCATTTGTATGTGTAGTGACAGTCAGGCTGCGCTTAAGGCCTTGCTTAACCCTTTAACCACTTCCAAAATAGTTCGTGAAACCAAAAACTCTTTGAACTCGGTCGCAAGGCTGAATTCTCTGTCTCTTATCTGGGTCCCAGGTCACACTGGGATCTTGGGGAACGAGATCTCCGATGAGATTGCTAGACAAGGCTCAGAGGAGGCTTTCTCAGGTCCCGAACCCGTGTTGGGTCTTCCAGCGTCCTCGGTTAGGGCTTCCATTGACGATTGGGTCTCTCACGAGCACAATTGTGTGTGGCATGACTCTCCAGGTTGCAGGTTGACTAAACGCATGCTCCCGGACGTCTGTAAGAAGTCAGCGGCATTCTTGCTGTCTCTCAGCAGAAAAGATTGTAGACAACTTATCGGCGTCTTGACAGGCCACTTCGCTTTTGCCAAGCACCTTAACGTGTTAGGCTTAAGTGACACTACAATTTGCGAGGCTTGTGGAGAGAGCGACGACACCGCGGAACATTATCTCTGTGAGTGTCCGGCCTTTCCTCGTATCAGGTGGCAGATCTTCGGTGCGGATGTGGTGAGTGCTGGTACTGTAAGCTCCTCATCACTGAAGTGCTTGCTTGGCTTTCTTCGAAAGTCAAGGAAATTCCAATAAAATGGGTAAATCAGGGTTTGCTCTCTGGCAGTACAATGGACCAGTTGCGTCTGAGTGCTCCAGTCGAGTGTTTCCTATCCCGACAAAAAAAAAATAGGCGGCACATGTTTTCATGTTTTCTCCAATTAACTTTTCCCCCAGTATAATATTTTGTAATCAGCAGATTATTGAATCCAATGATGAATAAGCGAAACTAAACATCTTTGAGTTCAGTTACTTTAAAGTACTTTAAAGTTTTTTTTAAGTATTATAATAGTGTGACTAAATTTATTCTAAATTTATTTAAACTACGAATAAGCTTAGTGTGATTAAAAAAAAAAGAAATCTATCTAAAAAGTTTCAAACCCTCACGAGAAAGACGACCGCCTTCAGAAAACTTGTACCGGACGATCGAAAAAGAGTTTGGGCAGACCGAGAGCGATTAAAGTTAAGGCGCACTTAATTCCCTAAGACTTAGTGAATACTAATCGTATTTTACGAGTTTGAAAAATTCACCAGTACGAATAAATTTTGAAGCAATAGTCAGCAAACAACTAATCGAATATATCTTTTCGGGGATATACAGCAATACAAGAGGTTGTTCTCAACTTTAATTATCGTACTTAACTTAAGATTGACTAATGATGTCATTACAAACTCTTCATGTATACGATCTAAAATGTTACGTGTCACACATGCACCTTACAGATTGGCACCTACAAAATACGTAATATATCTTTATCGCAGTTGTTTCTTTGTATGCACTTGATATTAGCTATTTTTAGAGAAGTTTATAAAATTTTATCAAGATACTTGTATTTTTACAAACGATTATCATAAATTGGTCATTTTATTGAATTGCATTTGAATAGCAGACAAATATAAATATTTATGCCGTTGTTACTCCAGTCACGTAGTAGAACCTGTGTGAACAACCGGCTGTAGAACTTGAAAAAAACCTTCCAAATACCTTCCAGTAAGCCCTTCAATTAGTATCAATAAACCTTGTATTTATTTCACGGTTAAATATATGGCTTACATATTTCAAAACCAGTTATCATTGTTCCCTGTCTAACAATGCATACCTTCTATCAGATATGACATCATAATTTCCAACACGAATATCTTTTCTCATAGTTCACCTCCGTTCTTTTAACTTAAAAATAGGTAATGACAACATTAATTGATGTTATCGCGTCTAGTCTTTATTTGTCAACAACGCCGCATCGAAGATACTCTTAATTGTCGCTTAATGTGAAGAAATCGAATTGACATTGAACTCTAAAGTAGTTGGGAACCAAAAGTTAAGCGCCAACCACGTAATGTGTGCTTCCATCTCCAAATTGGATAAAATGTTTCCGGAAAATACATTCTACAATTATGCAACATGAATTATGATTAATTTGTTTAACCATATCCAAGCGAAAGCATTGCTAAATTATGCTAATCAGTTGGGAGAGACTCACGCACATATTAGTTTATGTTCCACCACCACACACACAGGGTGTGGTCATGGGGTCTAACTAATTTATTATACCCTTCTCAAAAATGGACATACTATCCTCAATAGAATAAGAAAACACGAACTTTCGTCAAAAGGACTTTCACAGTCCAAACATTCATTCACAAGCAAGCAAATACATGACCTAAAAACGAAAGGACTACGTTCCACTGTTCTCATTTCTTCTTTTACCTGCTCGTATATACAGAACATGTCGGGAAGGAAAGAGAAATCCTTCAGGAGAAGGACTTTCATTTTTCTGAACATAACTTTCACTTGATGTAGAGTACATATGTATGTATGTGTGTAGGTATGTCCTTTCAGGAAGCAAACAAAATGACATCACACACGCAAAGACGCAAAGAGTATCTAACGTATCTACGCGCATGGTCTATAAATTCTATTAATCATCCCGCCATCGTCGTCATCCGAAAGAGGATGCCAGATAGGCGATGCTTACATTAAAAATATATTTATACCAAAACATCTAAAATTAAAATTTGTGTGTTTTAAATGGATGTGCAGTTGCAATTTAGATTAACACAAGTTTTCCCTACTTCAAACGGAAAATGGGGGAAAAAATATCACGTATACGACGTCGATTTGGAAGAACTACTACCCCCTCTGCCTCATTGTTTGTAAACAAATCTGTATCTGTTGTGTATCCAACTGTTACTTTTCTGAGGGGTTGGTGGTTGATTGCTTGTAGATACATTTTTTTCGCGAATTTTTTTTTTTTCTTTTAAGATTCACAAAATCACTGCTTACCTTGTTTTGAAATGAATTTAATCCAAAGATGCAACAAAGTATCTAATTGAAATCGTATACGACTTTATTAAAGGACAAACACACTATGACCACCGAACCACAACGAACTAAACAGTTGACGGATTTCTACTGAAAAAAAAAACTTAAATGAGGCAAAATGAACGAGTGGCGCAATTCTACCTTAGATTGACTCGCACTAGCGATAGCATTTGAATTGCGTTTGTGTGATTGTATCCGCTGAAGTTGAGTGAATTTAATTTGAGTGGAATTAAAGGGGGTATCACCCTTAGTTTATTAGAAGCTTTTTTTTCCATAGTAGACGCACGTACACCAATAAAAATGGAATAAGAAAAATGGGGAAGGGTGACATGCATACGCAATACAGGAAGCCATAGTTGATACATTTGGGTGCAAAAGTTGTACGTCACACAGAAATTTCAAGAAAACGATTGTACCATAGCGTGGTAAAGATTGTATTATTTGAACATGTAACTATAAATTAATATACTAATTAACTATCATCACCAGACTTTCGAGTCTGGGCGAACCCCACAGGCGGATCAGTAGAAATGCGGTGAAGTGGGAGGGTTGTGATCCCTTGTTTTCGGATCGTGGCCTCGCTGATGAAAGGAAGAAGAAGAAGATCACCAGACTTTCGAGTCTGGCCTTGCTTTCATTGCTTATTTTTCTAAATTTCGTTGTAGGCTTAATCCATTAGTATGATATAATAAAAACGATGACTATACAATAAGAAAAATATCTTCGAAATACCAACACAAACAGCTAATTGTTTCAAGTTTAGTATGACTATCGAATGAAACCGCATGAAGTCAGTCTGATGAGTCAAACACGTTCTTCTGTGAGAAGAAGTGCAGGGATGCACTCTTAACACACTTACTTACTTAGGTGGCGCTACAGTTCGAGGTGAACCTGGGCCTCAACCAACAAGCCTCTCCATTTAGCTCGGTCTTTAGCTAATTGCCTCCAGTTGTGCACTCCAAGTTGGTCGAGGTCGCCTTAATCTTGTGCGCGCCACCTACGGTGATGATTCCCTCTACTGCGTTGTCCCTCGAGATTAGATTCGAAGACTCTGCGGGCGTCCATTCGCTCTACATGTCCTAGCCATCTCGGACGTCCAATACGCAGTTTTTTGACTAGGTCGATGTCGCTGTACAGCTCGTATAGTTCGTGATTGAATCTTCTCCTCCAAAACCCGTCAACGCAAACGGGACCGAAAATCTTACGAAGAATTTTTCTCTCGAAGCGACCAAGGATATCTTCATCCTCTTTTAATAAAGTCCATGTTTCAGCGCCGTAAAGCAGGACTAGGATGACCAAGGTCTTATACAGAGTCTCCTTAGTAGTTCGAGATAGGGCTTTACTGTTGAATTGCCTTATAAGCACAAAAAAACAGCGATTGGCAAGAGTTATTCTTCGCTTGATTTCTGCGCTGATCTTGTTTGTAGAATTTATAGCAGAGCCAAGGTAGACAAAGTCCCTTACTACCTCGAAGTTATAGCTGCCGACTGTGACGTTTTGTCCAATTCGTCGGTGTTGGCTTTCCCTTCTTGTTGACAGCATATACTTGGTTTTCCCCTCGTTTATCGCTAAACCCATTTTGGCCGCTTCCGCCTCAATGCTTGCAAACGCACCGGTGACAGCCCGCTGAGTTCTTCCGATAATGTCTATATCGTTGGTGTATGCAAGCAGTTGTACAAACTTGTAATAGATTGTGCCTCCGGTGTTGGCTTGTGAGTTCCGCACAATCCGTTCAAGTACAATATTAAAGAAGTCACATGACAGCGCGTCACCTTGTCTAAAACCTTTTTTGACATCAAAGGTCTCGGTGAAGTCATTACCGACCTTGATGGAACAGCGAGCGTTCTCCATCGTCAGCCTGCACAGACGGACAAGTTTGGCAGGGATGTCAAAACTAGACATGGCTCTATAAAGCTCTTCTCTATAGATGCTGTCATAGGCGAACTTGAAATCGATAAAGAGGTGGTGAGTATCGATTTGGAATTCTTGGGTTTTCTCCAAGATCTGCCGAAGTGTGAAGATTTGATCAATGGTGGACTTTCCTGGCCTGAAACCGCACTGATAGGGTCCAATCAGGCTGTTGATAAAAGATTTCAGGCGTTCACACAATATCGCAGAAAAGATCTTGTATGCGATATTGAGGAGACTGATGCCTCTATAATTGGCGCAGTTGAGGGGGTCTCCTTTCTTGTGGATCGGGCAAACGATGCTGAGGTTCCATTCATCAGGCAGACACTCGTCTGACCAAATCTTAGAGATGAGTTGGTGTATGCAATCTACCAACTCATCCCCAGCTGCCTTGAAAAGTTCGGCCGATAAGCCGTCAGGTCCAGCAGCCTTGTTCGATTTGAGCTTGGATATTGCTATCCTCACTTCGTTTTGGTCAGGAGGACGGAAATTTTGACTATCATCGTCTATGTTGAATGGTTCATTCTGCCTGACAGCGGGATGTTGATCTTTGTCGCCGTTATACAGTCTGCAGAAGTAGTTTTTCCATATTCTCAGCACCGACTGTGATTCTACTACGAGGTTTCCATTTTCATCTCTACAGGTTTCTGTACGGGTATTACTTCTCTGACACGTTCTTTTTACCTTTTGGTAAAACTTCCGTACATTGTTCCTGGAGTATAAACTCTCGATAATCTCAAACGCGCGCTTCTCATGCTCTTTCTTTTTTCTTTTGGAGAAGCCGATGTCCTTCCCGTCTCTTTTGCTCGTAGAGCTCATGAGCAGCTCTCGTCTTCCGCTGCAGCGCCGCTTTGTATGCCTCTTGTTTTGCTGCATGCACTCCCCGGGATTCTTCGTCAAATCAGGGGTTTCGCGGTGGTGGGCGAGCGAGACCCAACACATCAGTCGCGGCGTTTCTGATGGCATGTTGGCAGCGTTGCCACTGGTCTTCGGCACTTGATGCTGGCTGCATAGGGTGATTGAGAGATTTCGGGATACGCGTTCAGCGGAGAGTCTGGCGGTCTCTTGCGATTGTAGCTTTTCGACGTTAAATTTTCTCACAGTGATTCTTCTTTGTTGCTCAGATTGGGGTATCCGCATTCGTACCTTGGCTATAACAAGGTAATGATCCGAGTCTATGTTGGCCGCTCGGAAGGTCCGGACATCCAGAATACTGGAGGCATGCCTTGCGTCGATCGCAATATGATCAACTTGGTTGACCGTTACATGATCATAAGACCGCCATGTCTGCTTATGAATATCGAGATGAGGAAACCATGTGCTTGCTATAGTGACATTTCGCTCCACAGCGAAATCAATTAGCCTTAGTCCGTTATCAGACGTGGTGTCGTGTAGGCTATGCTTACCGACTGCCCTACCAAAGACGTCCTCCTTTCCTATTTTGGCGTTAAAATCGCCCAATACGATTTTAACGTCGTATTTAGGACATTGCTCGTATGTTTTGTCGAGGAGCTCGTAGAAACACTCTTTGGTGGCAGGATCCTTTTCTTCCGTGGGGGCATGAACACATATTAGGCTTATGTTAGCGAATTTAGCCTTGATCCGGATAGTCATAATACGCTCGCTTACGTGTTGGAAGCTTAAGACTTCTTGCCTAAGTCTGCCGCGTATGACAAATCCGCATCCGAATAAGCATTGCCTGTTGCCTCTGTAGCAATCACCGTAGTAGATGTCACAGTTCTTCATCCTCATTTTGCCCGGCCCATCCCATCGCACTTCCTGGATGGCGGTAATATCTGCCTTAATGCAGTCTAGGGCCTCTGCTAGTTGTTCGGCTGCACGTGGTCTGTAAAGGGACAGAACATTCCACGTACAGATCCGAAGGTGGCTGTCCTTATTTCGTTTGCTGGGCTCGTCATTAGTTGAGTCATCCTTATCCGAGGCTTTTGGTTGTTTCGGAACCATCGATTTTTACGTGGTAGGGAAGTTACCCCGACGGCACAACCCCCAACCTGGAGGGCCAGTTCCTTAATTATTCCCCTAGGACGAGGGGCCGGGTACACCGGTGCCAGTAGTCCACTACGGGAGTATGAGCGCTGACGTTGGCCCATTAAGGGCTCCTCCGCCACCATCTCTATTCCAATGTCCTGACCAACATTGGAAATTCCTTACCGACCTGTGATCCGAATACGTCAAAGCAGCTCGCGCAAGTTATTCACTAAGTTCAACCTACCTGGAACTATAGACGCCACCGTTGACTTCGCCTAGGGAATTCGTCCGCTGCCGCCTGGAACAGGAAGAAGTGCTCTAGTGGAAAAGCACTCTTCCCCCCTCTCTTATCTGCTGCCACCAAGAATCCGCCAAACGGGGTTGGTTACCCACTTCTTGGGTTAAGGTACTAGGCACCCGGCTGTCACCGCGTGGAGGTTGAGAGTAGGAGTTGGTAGGCCTCAGCTGAGTGAAAACGCTTGTGTTTTCATATGATCGCATGCACTACCGTTTGACCTGCCATTTGCTTGCTAAATATATCGAAGGGTATCAGACGAAACCTGATGTTTAGTGCCGCAGAGGGAGTTATACGCAGTGCTCCGCTTATTCACAGACAAGCTGTACACTGGACGTTGCTTAGATAATCGCGATTCATAGTAGCTTTTTCTATTGCTGTCCTGCAGACAATCACCACGTATGTCAGTACAGGTCTCATGGGCGAGATGTAGAGCCAGTGAGTTATTCGAGGTTGTAGACTCCATCTGTTTTCAATAGCTTGAATGTTGGGTTTCCAGCTTAATTTCCTGTCCAGGATAAAACCCAAATATTTTGCTTTGTCAGAGAAAGTTAAGCTGATGCCATTGAGAGAGAGAGAGTCGACTAATGGGACATTCTACCTGCCTACCTAAGTGACTGCATCTTTGCTCATGAAAAATCACTGCAAATTAAAAAATTAATTTAAAAATATATACATACCATATATCAGTACCAGACTCCCGTTTGCAGTAAGGTCAGTTGCATTACGATAACATTTTATCAAAAATTAAAAATAAGCAAACCATAATCTTTGTTTGAAAAAAGTACAAAATCTTATCTTAGAACTAAGAAAACTTAATTCATTGTGGTCTCACGCCACTGTATCTGTTGGTCAACCTATAACAAGTGATGACATCAGTTTACCACTCCGGGCGCCCCTTTATCAGTACGTATTGCCAGCCAAAGCTTTTCGAGCGCAATAGCCGCATGCTTACTTCACTCAAGTTCACTTTTGGTGTGTCAATGGGGAGAAAGTAACTCAAATTTGAGCGTTTGATGTCGTCGCAGTAGACCAGCTGACTGGTAGGACTGAATAGAATAGCCCTCAGACAACAAAGAAATTTATGACTCTAATCCAAGCGGTGAGGGAGTATGTCCGTCCTATTTTCGTCACTGTACAATGTGCTCAAAGCAAATTAAAGCATATTTTGGGGAAATTGGGGAAGTATTGCGTGTGAAATTGGTTATTTCGGTTCCAGCGCTATATAAAGATACTCACATGCATACATACTACAGCCAGTTCCAAAATTTCATTCTTGACAAAACTATTTTTTTTGATACTAGATGATATCATGCGAAACGGTTGATGATGTTCTTACATGAATATACTTATAAATATAGAACAGTAAACCAAAGGGGAGAACGTGAGGTGGCTGATTTATGATGGGATAGTTGCGTCACTCGCGGAAAAAGAATGCAAAATTTTGAATCCCAGCCACTGAAGTAAGACATGACATAAAGTTTTGGTTAATTTTGTTAAAAATGTGTGGGATTCAACCATGTATGGTACGAGGCCAGTGGGAACCACTGACAGTGGGCACGTGTCCGGAAATTAGAATGATTTGTAGAGATACAACTATAAGGTTCGCATTGGAATTTCTCGATGCAAAGTAAAACATTTGGAAGAAAGGAAAAATAGGAAGGCAAGTGATAAGGTAAAATAATGATGAAGATTGCTCAAATAAACCTTCACCATAGCATAGCAGCTAGCGCCAGCCTTATCTATCTGATGGTAGATCGAGATAGTAACGTAGACATTGCCTTAATAGAAGAGCCATAGATTTCCAGTGGCAAGATAAGTAGGTTATGCCATAAAGACATAATAACATACAAAATTGGACCGCAAAATGCGGAATGTAAGAATAGAACTTGCATTGTATCTACGAAAGAATTTAATCTTATTCTTCTATCTATCTAGAGCAATATGGACCAAACAATGGTAAGGCTTGAACGAAGGGGAGTTCCCCACTGATTATATCAGCCGTTTACATGCCGTTTGACGCCAAAAAGGGACCGCCATCCATACAAATCCGCTTCCTTGTACAAAAAGCGGAACAGGAAAGATGAGATCTGCTATTGGGTTGTGATGCAAGGTAGATAGGTAGATAGGAGTGGTTGTGTCAGCAAACCATGCCGACACTTAATTAGCGCAGAAGCGCCGTTTTATTACCACAACTCAAGTGACCTAACGGATGTTAACTACTAGTGGAAAGAAGAAGAAAAAGGGGGTAAGGATTATTCAAATCCACCCCGTTGCATTGAGGAAGCTGATAATATCCCCAGTGCTAATCTTCGCTAGCTCTATAAGGCTGTCGAAAAATAATTTACCTAAGATGTGCTGTCTGGCCTTGCCTAAAGCCGGACACTTGCAGAGGAAGTGTAAGATTGTTTCTATTTCATCAGCAGTATTGCAGCTGCGACAGTGTGCATTAAATGCAATGCCTATTCTGGCCGCATGAACCCCGATGGGCCAGTGGCCAGTACTAACTACCAGAGTTCTTGCGATATCTGTACGGTTTCTGTTTAGTAAATCTTGCGTTCTTTTCAGGGAGTATTTGGGCCACATCTGCCCGGAGATGACACAGTAACGCACCCCCTGCCATCTACTATCCGCCTTTAGCAGATAGTGCACGAAGATGCCTCCCTTAAGAACCTCCAACGGTACGTTCACCTCCTTTGCTAGGGAAGCATCAAGGGAAGATCCTTGCCGCGCGAGTTCATCAACCCGCTCATTCCCCTTAATGTTGCTGTGACCCGGAACCCAAAGGAGGCAGATCCTTAGCCGGTGACCAAGCGAGGCGAGTTCTTTTTTGCACTGTTCTACTAGCCTTGAGGATGTAGTGGCAGATACTATAGCCTTTATAGCCGCCTGGCTACCAATGCGGATGGCAATGGTATTTTGGGGTGTAGAGGTTTGCTTGAGTATGCGGCAGGCCTCACGTACAGCAAAAACTTCCACCTGGAAGACACTGCACGAATCAGGAAGCCGGTACGACCTGGAAATATTGAGGGAATCAGAGAATATCCCCGCCCCTACCCCGCAGTCCATTTTTGAACCGTTGGTGAAAATTGTTGGTTCGAACTCATTTATCAGTACGCCAGTTTCCCATTCCGCCCTGGTTGGGAATCTGACCGTGACGTGATTTCTAAAGTTCACTGTGGGAGTTATATAGTCGGTCAGATTAGCTACCAGATCCTGCGGTAGCAAATTCAGGATACTGCTGTGACCATACGGATTGGTGCACCAGCATCCCGTTTCCCTTAGCCTGACCGCACTACAAGATGATAGCTCTATAATGTGAAGATCGAGTGGTAAAAGGTGCAGAATAACGTTCAAGGCATCGGTTGGACATGTCCTCATGGCACCCGGTGCGCCTATAGCCGCAGTTCTTTGTACCCTGTTGATAAGTTTGATGTTATAAGCTTTCCTTAGCGCAGGCCACCAGACTAGCGATCCATAGGAATGAATGGGATGCACCACGGCAGTGTACATCCATAATTCCATCTTCGGACGAAGTCCCCACTTCTTGCCAAAGGTCTTGCTGCAGGCATAGAAAGCCACACAGGCCTTCTTCACCCGTTGCTCAATATTAAGCTTCCAGCTTAATTTTGGATCAAGTACCACACCTAGGTACTTGGCACTGGAGGATAGGGAGAGTAGATGATTATTTAGCCGTGGAAGCGTAAAAGTCGGTATTTTGGTTTTAGTGGTAAAGAGCATCAGTTCAGTTTTGCTTGGGTTGACGCCGAGTCCACATCCAGTGGCCCATGAGCTAATCTTGCCCAAGACACCTTCCATAATCTCACTGATTACGGATGGAAACATCCCCGATACCAGTATTACCACGTCATCCGCATACGCGACAGCCTTAACTCCATCCCTATCAAGTCTACATACTATCAAGTCTACTACTAAACTTTATTGATGGCCATAAGCCATAGAAGAGGAGATAAGACCCCACCTTGAGGAGTTCCTCTAACAGCAGATATGGTGGAGCTGCTGTTGCCGAGATTCGATTGAATGATTATGGTTTTTAGCATTGTCAATATCCATTTGCTAATAAACTCTTCCACACCCAGTTGGATCAGAGCTTCCTGAATCGATTCCGTACTGACGTTATTGAAGGCACCTTCAATGTCTAAGTGATGCAAACTCTCATCACTCTCAATGGGGAAGCATGACTCCAACTTACGCGGTGAGTCATTGCTTGAGTTTATTATTGAAAACAACCTTATTGTAGCTAATAGAGGTAATGAACCAACCTTTGTAATAAAGAACAGACAGGACGTTATACGAGTAGATATAACTCTAGCCAGCAATTCGAATACTTTAATTTATAGAAAAGTGTAACGTGGAGGGGGACACATTCTAATCTGACCGCGAAAATATTGAATTTCTCCTGGGTAGGAACTATGACTCACCTAAACTATACAGAAACCCCAGGAAAACCAACTGGGATCACTTAAGCAACGAGGTGAGGAACTGTGTCAGATTCGTTCACGAAGGTAACTGACAAGGACCTACGGACATCGATCGCAAGACTGAGGATATAACATCCATCTTTAGTGAAGCCTATGTCAAAGCATGTCTAGAAGTCAAAAGAAAAGTTAAAAAATCACCACCATGGTGGTCGAAGGAGCTAGCTAACATTAGGAAAGTATCTAGACACCTTCTAAATGTAGCCAAAAGAACAAAACTGGAGCGGACTGGGAACAATATATGTCCAGTCAGAGAAACTTCAAAAATAACATACAGAAAGCTAAACGCCATTCTTGGCAACACTTCTGTAATGAGATCAAGGGTACGGCAGAATCTATCCAGAGAATCGAAAACTCTAGGATCTCTCAAAGAACTGGACGGAAGGTGGACTGAATTCTGTGCAGAATCACTGAGATCTCTACTAAAGGCGCACTTTCCGGGAGCACGATCCATTTATACAATAATATCGGAATTATGGCATGGAAAATAATAGCATGGATGCGGAAACTCCGACAGAACTAATAGCGGAGGAAAGAATTGAGTGGGCAATTAGATCGTTCTCTATCTTTAAATCTGCAGGATCCGTTGGGATTATTGCGATCATGTTACAGACAACCGTAACCACAATTATACCGGTACTCAAAGTACTATACCTCAATAGTCTCATTTGGGGGTATATACCTAGAGCATGGAGGGAAGTTAAAGTGGTCTCCATAACTAAGGCCGATAAGACAAGCCACACTACCACGAAAGACTTTAGGCCAGTAAGTCTCACCTCCTGTGTCCTGAATACCTTTAAAAGATTAACTGATATATACATTCGTAGCAAACTACGCCCTGGTGATCTATCACTAGCGCAGCACGCTTATATGAAAGGCAAGAGCGTAGAAACAGTGCTTCACTGTATCGTCGGCACAATAGAAAAATCATTGAAAGATAAAGAATATATATGAGCGGCTTTCTTAGACATTGAAGGAGCCTTTGGCAATGTTAGAACAGATGCGGTATATAAAACTTTAACAAACCTCAATATTCACAACTCCCTAACAAAGTTGATCGTCAATATGCTAAAGGAAAGGCATATTAAAGTTGAACTCGGAAGAACAAAATTAGAAGCCTACACCTCTAGAGACACACCTCAATGCGGGGTTATATCCCCACTTCCGTGGGTAATTGTATTCCTGAAGCTCAGAAACAGAGGCGTCAAAACCATAGCTTATGCGAACGACTTTGTGCTGCAGGCAAGAGGAAAATTTCACCCGACCCTGAATGAGCAAATTAAAGGGACGCTAAAAATCATAGATTCCTGGACGAAGGGATGTGGACTAGCGGTCAAACCCCAGAAAACAGAGTTAGTACTATTCACTAACAAAGAATAATTCCATAATTCGTAACACCTTCTGTAAGAAGTATCCCCCTGAGTATCTCAAGCAGTGCGAGATACCTCGGCCTGGTGCTAGATAGGAAACTGAACTGGAGATTGAATGTTAACGACAGAGTCAAAAAAGCCACGATAACTTTCTACATGTGTAACCGAATATTCAAAAAAACTTGGGTACCGAACCCCAAAATCATCGTTTGGATGTATACGGCTATAGTAAGGCCCATACTAACTTATGACAACTTTGTATGGTGGCAGGCCGCCTGCAAAGACTAGCGTACATCATCACAACCAGCAGAACTCGAGGCCATCCTCAATCAGCTTCCACTAGACAACTTTATACAAGCACCAGCGGCTATTAGTGCCATAAGATTAAGCCAAGCAGATAGCTGAAGACCAAATGCAATAGGTCATACTACGATCCTAGAGAGATATCTAGGCAATGTATTTAGTACCGACTACACTACGCTATACTTAGACTTCACGATACCATTTCTAAGCATCTATCCGAGCAGGGAGAATGAAAAAACGACAGAACACCTAACGAACGATCCATAGGTATGTACACCGATGGACCCAAAAAGGCAATAAATGTAGGCGCATGGGTCTTTTCTGAGCCGCCTGGTATCTTCTTGTCACTTCGACTTCCGAATTACAGCAGCGTGATCCAGGCATAAGTCCTGGCAGTGAGACTGCGATGAGGGCAATACTATGGGAGGATATCAACTTTGACATCGGCAGCTAGGCAGCGATAAAAGCAATATCTGCTAAAGAAATAAAATCGAAGATTGTGAAATGTTGTAGAGAAGAGCTAAAAGTTCTTGAAACACGGCACAAGGTAAAGAACTGCCAGGTCCCTGAACCTATATCGCATAAAGATGAGAGAAGTTCAGTGTATCGTGCGACGTGACAAGCGCAACTACATCAACGCGCTGGCTACAGAAGCAGAAGAAGCTGCACGAAGGAGCGACAGCAGGACCGTCTACAGAATCATGAAAGAGCTGACAGATGGTCGCAGCTCCAGCCAACACCCAGTGAAAAGCCTAGACGGTTCCTTGCTCATTTCGGATGAGGACCAGCTCAAGAGATGGAAAGAGCATTTTGCTACGGCTTTGAACCGTGTATTCGCTAGCGATATGCACCCAAATCAGACTGAGATGCCCGATGTGAGAAGCTCCCAAATACGCACTACGACTCCCAGTAAAGATGAGATCATTACCGCGATCAAGGCACTCAAAACCAACAAGGCGGTAGGACTTGACGGTATTCCAACAGTGCTCTTACGAGCAGCTCCAACAACATCGGCTGAGCTTCTGCTTCCACTTATAGAGAGAGCTTGGGAAGAAGAGAGTTTTCCTAACAAGTGGAAAAATGGGAATGATCGTTAAGCTTCCTAAGAAAGGAAATTTAATGGAGTGCGGAAACTGGATGGGTATCTGCGTGCTGCCTGCTGTAGCTAAGATAATAGCTAAAATCATCCTGGAGCGAATCAAACAACATCTCGAAGACACACTCGATGCCGAACAACCAGGTTTCCGCTCTGGATCCTCCTGTGCCGACCACATCAACACCCTGCGGACTATCATCGAACAGTGTGTTTAATATCGATCGACACTGCACCTGCTGTTCATCGATTTTGAGAAGGCGTTCGATAGTGTCAGCAGGGAGTTTATTTGGCGTGCCTTACGCAGGAGAGGCATTCCCGATAAACTAATTGCTATTATCAAAGCCACATATGAAGGCTCCAAATGTCACGTTCTGCACAGGGGAAGGTTGTCTGAGGAATTTGAGATCCAAAGTGGGGTAAGACAAGGCTGTATCCTTTCACCAATATTATTCCTATTGGTGATTAGCGATGTGCTTCATGCAGCTTTGTCGACCGGAAACGGAGGAATTCGATGGACTCTTACATCTCAACTGAAACATCTTGACTACGCTGACGATGTATGCTTACTCTCCCACAGAATTATGGACCTTCACCAAATGACAGCAGATGTGGAGAGGGAGGCAGGCGTCTTCGGGCTGAAAATTAATATGGCAAAAACTAAAATTATCAGCCTTGGAACAAACTCATCGGCTCAAATATTCATTGCTGGACAACCGGTAGAGAGAGTAGAGGATTTCCAGTATCTTGGGAGTATTGTCTCGACCGATGGTGGAACCGAACTAGATATAGCCAACAGGATCGCCAAAGCAAAGTCCGCGTTCGGAATGTTGTCCAAAATATGGCGAAGCAATGCAATCAGTTTGAGCACCAAAATAAGACTGTTCCACTCCAACGTTGAATCCGTGCTATTATATGGTTGTAGAACGTGGAGAGTGACCACTACTATCACCAGCAAGCTGCAAACGTTTGTTAATAGATGCCTGCGCAATATCTTAAGGATTTTCCGGCCCAATCGTATCTCTAACGAATACCTTTACGAGAGAACGCGTCAGGAACCAATAGGCACAACTATCCAACGGCGGAAGTGGCAGTGGATTGGTCACACGTTCCGAAAGGGTGACAGCTCCATAGCGAACCATGCTATGCAATGGAACCCTCTAACTCAGGATGGCAGAAGACCTCGCGGTCCGACGAGAACATGGCGCAGAAAAGTCGAGAAGGAGGCATGGCAGTTAGGAAAAAGTTGTGGAGAACTCAGACACATTGCCAGAAACCATACACGATGGCGCATAGGCGTAGTAGAGGCCCTAGGACCCACAAGGGGATACAGGACATAAGTAAGTAAGGAAGTAGGTCCCTGAACATGAGGGCATACCAGGAAATGAGAAAGCCGACGAACTGGGTAGAGGAGGCTCAGCACTAGACTCAGACCAATCCAACCCCTCCGTGTACATCCCGACTTGCACACTCAAACTCGAAGCAGGGAACAAAGCTCTAACGGAGGCGAATAATAGGCGAACCTCTTTACCTAGATTGTATCACCACGAGGAAGCTATGGCCTATATTCGACAGAACAAGAACTAATATCCAAAGGGATAGAAAATCCCTCTCTACTCTCATAGAAGTCATTACGGGGCATAACACTATGCGACACCACATGAGAAAGCTACATGCGCTGTGGTGATCAGGCGGTTAAGGAAGAAACTACCAAATTTCTTTGCCACTACCCAGGCCTCTACCATCTAAGAAACAAGTTCCTTGGGCAGTACTTCTTTAACGATTTAGAAGAATGGTCCAGCAGACCGGTAGACAACATCGCTAAATCCTCTGGAAGGTTTGCATCTCGATCACAGTAAGCATTAAATGCTTCTTACTAGGCTGTATACATATAAGTATATTTCTCATGAGGAAGGGATTCGTTCTATCTTTCTTTTCGCCAATGGGGGGAATAATAGTTCTGTATTGACCTGAGTGTTGGTCCCTACGCCAACCCACTTACCTAGCCGAACCTAGAGTTTTACTTCATTACAAAATTTTGTCATAACCATGGAAGAACTTTAGATAGTAAAAAAAAGTATTTTGCGAACTACTGCACTAGAGATACCATTCAGCATGTAACCGACTGGCAACGTTAGGACTTTTCTCGAGTAATCCTAGCAGAAATAAGGTATGCAAGCTCAACGATGGGAGTTAATATTCAACAAAACTGGCTCATTAAGTAGCTAAGTGTAAAGTAAAAAGATTTGATACGCAAATTTGCCTAAATTCCGTCTGTTATGAACCCTGCTTTGCTCCACTCCGATGAAGGTCAAATCTAGCACGGGACAGTCTACATCAAATAAAGAGTAATAGAAGGGGAAAAGATTACTTTTGTAGGAAACTAAGTATTAGCCAGGCAATTCACAATCTTGAGTGAGTGGCATAATAGGAAATTACCTTTCATATCGTTCATGCAATGCTAATCGTTATTGGCGTCATCTAGTTAGATTATAGTGCCTGACAAAGTAATTGCTGCTTCTCAGGCTACAGGAAGCAAATCCAACTAATTAAGCTGCATTCAACAGCAAAACATGGGTCCAACAGCTAAAGTAAGTTATTTGGAATTCACCGAAACTGTGGACCTAGGATATCTGGAAGGATCTAGATTGCAACTGACTGCTGAAAGCAAGGATGGTTCTCAGCGATGACTATCCACCTTGACGTGGTGTTGGGGCCCATAAAGGGACAAAAATTTTATAAACCTAGGTTGGCGGGATTGTCCACACACTCCCCGGTGCTGGAGGAGGTTTCGAGATAGTCATCTCAATTCCTGTGACGGTTTGAGCAGGTAAAACCGTGCCAAATGATGGAATATTGAGGACAAACCAATCACTAAGGAGCTTCCACAGATGCCCAGATGAGATTTGCGGAGTGTAGGAGCCTACCTTGATATGGCGGCGTTGTTGGGGTGTACCGTTTTTCCGATCCTACTCTTGGAAGCACAGTTCAGCAATTAAATATAAAACGCAAAAGCAAAAAAAAAACAATTTGAACGCTGACGCAAATTTCCTGGATTGGGCTATAGAAGTCGTAGCTAAGGAGACTCCCCCGAGGCCTACACCAAAACCGAGAGCGATCGAAATTAATACGAACCACATGGACGCTCCATCACTTGATTATCTACCTTGTCGC
Organism: Brachypalpus laphriformis; assembly: GCA_945910035.1. Lineage (NCBI taxonomy): Eukaryota > Metazoa > Arthropoda > Insecta > Diptera > Syrphidae > Brachypalpus > Brachypalpus laphriformis. Next base: position 48,438,163 of record OX246756.1, read on the forward strand.
GGTGTGATGGCTTATACTGGAGCTCAAGACGCTTGGAATCGACATCGGGGACGTATCACGTCCCAAGCGGTATCGCCGCAACGATGAGCGACTCACTTGAAGAGGCTCGAAGTAAAAACTAAAAGATAATCATCCTACCTAGTCTCTCCTATCCTTCTTTTCTTCCCCACCCCTCCCCCAACTCTTCCCCCTGGGCTGGATCAAGGTGTCAACCGTACCGTGCCGAGGATCAGCCTGGCTGAGGGCCCAGGACAACCAAAAATAGCTCAGTCGTAAACGGTGTATCCAGAGACAGCGGGCACGCTCTGGTATCAACTGCCTTATCTGCATAATGCGGGGCTCTGTGCAGACTGACCACCCTTTCCCTAGCTACTCGTGGGACCAAAATTTCTAACACATACAAAAAACCAGACCTTGAGGCCGGACCTCAACAAAAAAAACCCGGAAACAGCCGACATCGTCGGCAGCTCTAAAAGCACTACACGTGTGGAAGAGCATCTGCAGAATCTCTGCATTGACGATTCCGTCAGCGAGTGCTCCGTGCTGTCGGACGAGCTGAATAGCGCTACACCCACGTGCAGTTCAGCTCCTCCACCTCTTCCCAAGCTCACTGACCAAGAAAGGAAATCGCTAAGTCGTGAGACTAAAGCGGCTTTCCGCATCCTTGACCGACTAGGCAAAAAGACGGAAAAGGAGTGGAGTCAGCAGGAGCGGGAATCCCACGTCTGGGCAACTGACATTGCCCGACAGTTCAGCGAGCTAATGAAGCTAAAGCCTCTGCGGCACTTCGCTACCCGCGGGCAACGCCACCCAACCACCCGTGGCACACGCCACCCTTCCACCCGTGGCTCACGCCAGTCCTCCACCCGGGGCACTCGCCAACCCACGAATCAGAGAGTGAATCCCTCTCCTCGAAAGTATCGCTCCCACGCTAACGACACACCGAGTCGATCTGGTTTACCAAACCAAGCTGGGGGCCAGTCCGTAGTCGCGATAGACTCTGCGCCCAAGAGACGCAGGTCCGTAGACGAGGAGTCCAACGCCTCGAAGAAGACAAAGAGCTCAGTGAGCTCCAAACCCTTCTCCGAGATGGTCAAGGACAGCTTCGTCGTCGCGATAGTGGACCTGTCTGACGAAGAGGGGAGGATCTCCTACGATAAGTGGAGGCTCATTGAAGGCAGAGTGATGAACTGCCTTTACGAGCGTATAATAACTCATCCCAACTCTCCACCCACCTTTCAAGACGCTGGCTGGCATCAAGGCTTCGTCAAGCTGATCGCATGCGACGATCAGAACTCGGTCGACTTCATCGCCGCTGCCATTAGCAGCATAGGTGAAATCTGGCCAGGAGCCAAGCTCAAGGCGGTGGAACGGAGCCAAATCCCCCACAGGCCGAAAGCAAGGATCTGGGTTCCACTCGAACCGCCCGAGCCAGCAAAAGTTCTTAGCCTGATTGCCTACCAAAATCCGGACCTACCAGTCAAAGACTGGAAGGCATTTGAGGAGCCACCGAGCTCTAAAAAAACGGATAACGACACCAAGAGATCTGGCCGCTCGCTAGTCATCTCTCTAACTGCCGAATCAATACCTCTACTCCGCGCGAAGGAGTTTAAGATCCGTTGTGGTCTGAAGGTAATTGATGTAAGGCTTTTCACGGCGGACCGTAATAGCATCGCAGGTCCCTCTAACTCGGCGACTCCCGCCCTCCCCCGCGTTGTAATCCATGATGATGAACCATCATCCCCCGATGACCTAAACGCTACCGTCGTGGAGAGGTCCGTATCAGCTCATAATGATGCTAAAACTGATACAGATTAATCTCCACCATTCTTCCTTAGCATCCGCTAACCTGTTACTTCGCCTCAGTGAACGAGGCTTTGACATCGCCCTGATCCAAGAACCTTGGATAAGAGATGACACCGTCATAGGATTAAGGGCCCCAGGATATACGCTATACCACGCGAAGAATGTAGGTAGAACACGAGCTTGCATTCTTGCTAAAACCTCCTTAAACCTAACTTTTCTTCCCCACCATAGCACAAGAGACCTAGCAGTAACGCTGCTTAAATCAAAAAACACCATCATCTGGCTGGCGTCAGGATACCTACCCTATGAAGACCCCGAGTCTGCTCCATCCAAGGAAGTGGAAGAAGTGGTAGATGAAGCAAGGAGGAGAAGAGAAGCCATCTTATTGGGGTGCGACACCAACGCGCACCATGATCTATGGGGAAGTACCGACACTAACCCTCGAGGTAGGTCTATTTTCGAGTATTTAGTAGGCACCGACCAAGTAGTTTGTAACAGAGGAAATAGTCCTACTTTTATTACCAAGACCCGGCAAGAGGTGCTTGACGTCACCTTTGCTTCCCAAAATATCTATCCTGCAATTTCCAACTGGACTGTATCTGACAGTCATTCGTTTTCCGATCACCGCTATCTGGAGTACAAGCTGGAAATCTGTCACAGTACCGCACCCTTGGTCTTCCGCAATCGACGGAAAACCGACTGGTGCTTACACAATAAATCCCTCTCTGCTAAACTATCCAATCAAGTGTACACTACACCAACTACACAATTGGAATTAGACAAGCTAAACACCGTTCTAACTTCTGCACTTAATACAGCTTTCATCGAATCCTGTCCGACCACAAGAAGAAAGGTGGGCAATCGTCCCCCATGGTGGAATGCAGAACTTAACAGCCTTCGCTACACAAGCAGGAAGCAATTCAATAAAGCCAAACGAACAAGGCTACCACTGGACTGGGAGATCTACAAAGAAAGTCTGAAGAACTTCAAAATAGAGGTTCGGAAAGCTAGACGCAGATCCTGGCGCGGTTTTTGTCAGAGTATTGACAACACGTCTCAATCCTCTAGACTGCGAAAAGTCCTCTCCAAAACACCAACTATACCTAGTGTCCTCATGAATCCCAATGGATCCTGGGCTGAATCGGACGAAGCATCGCTCAACCTGCTCTTGGACACTCACTTCCCCGGCTGCACGCCTACCCCCAACGATGATCGCGCCCTGGTAATTGCTGCACGCCCACAGGCACATCCTCATCTTATCAGCGAAGATAAGCTGAAATGGGCAGTAAACAGTTTCGAACCATTCAAATCCCCGGGACCGGATGGTGTTTTTCCGGCCCAGATTCAGACGGCCTTCAATATAGTAGGCAGTATCTTTCCTGCATTCTGAAGGCTTGTCTTGAGCTCGGAACAACACCAACTGCCTGAACCGAGGTAAGAGTGGTCTTTATACCCAAAGCAGGCAAGACATCGCACACCCTCCCAAAGGACCTAAGACCTATTAGTCTAACGTCCTTCCTTCTCAAGATTCTGGAAAGAATCCTGGACCTACACATCAAGGCCACTATTGATAGCACCCTACTATCCATGTCACAGCACGCCTACCAAAAAGGCAAGTCTGTGGAAACGGCTTTGCACTCCATCATCCACCCTATCGAAAAATCACTCTCAACCAAAGAGTTCACCCTAGTGTCATTTCTAGACATAGATGGAGCCTTGAACAACGTTGAAATAAATTCGATTACCAGTGCCTTACGTAGGCTCAACATCTGCGAACCCATCTGTTGTTTCGTAGAACACATTCTAAAGAACAGGGTGATAACAGCATCCTTCGGAAGTAGTACTGTCAAGCGACATGTACATCGAGGCACCCCTCAAGGGGGTGTACTCTCTCCACTATTGTGGAATTTGGTGCTCAACGAGGCCCTTCTAAAGATCGAAAAAACTGGATGCAATGTTATTGCCTATGCAGATGATGTCGCCATTCTAACAACAGGCAAATACCCGCAGACGCTGGCCGATGTCATGCAGTCTGCTCTCAATGAACTGCTCAGATGGACCGATAAATGCGGCCTCTCCGTTAACTCGACGAAGACCGAGCTAGTTCTATTCACAAGAAAACACAAGCTACCTGACTTCACTCTGCCCAAGATAAGGGGATCCACCCTCAAGCTTTCAAATAGTGCTAGCTATTTAGGCCTAAAGCTTGACCGCAAGCTAATTTGGAAGGAGAATGTCGTCGAACGGGCCAGGAAATCGCTGGCCGCTCTATACATCTGCAAGAAAGCAGTAGGCTCCACCTGGGGCCTTAAACCAAGCATCATGCACTGGCTATACACGTCGGTCATTAAACCGATTCTCATGTATGGAGTATTGGTATGGTGGCCCGCCTTGGAGAAGAAATCCAACCTATCCATAATGGAAAAAACTCAGCGAGTTGCATGTCTCAGTATTACCGGTGCACTGAGAACTTCTCCCACAGCGGCGCTCCAAACCATGCTCCATCTGCTTCCGATTGACATCGTCAGTAAGCAATTGGCTGTCAGCTCGGCAATAAGACTGAGAGGCTCCAGGCAGTGGAAGGAGCAACACACGGGACATGTCAATATACTTTCGATGCACCGTCATCTTCCCAATTCCACTGACCATCTGCCCACTGAATATGATTTTGACAAGGGCTACACGCACTCGATACCGGACAGAAGTGAGTGGACGCAACGCAATGTCCTTTACAACGAATCGCTGTCAATCTTCACGGACGGGTCCAAAACCAAGGACGGAGTCGGTGCCGGAATTTTCTCCGAAGATCTGGACATACACCTCTCCTTTAACCTTCCAGACTACTGCAGCGTTTTTCAAGCCGAAATCACCGCAGTTCGCAAAGCCGCTGACTGGCTGGCGGCTAGCACATTATCAACACCTGATATTGTTATTTATGTCGACAGTCAGGCAGCCATCAAATCCCTCGCATCCAGCACTACGAGATCTAAGGCAGTGAAAGACTGTCGCATATCTCTTAACGAGATAGCTGGTCAGTACAACCTCACCCTTTGCTGGGTACCAGGTCACTGTGACATACCGGGGAATTGTGCAGCCGACGAACTTGCACGACAAGGCTCCTCTGGTACAGATAGCATAAGCATCACCGACATCGAAGCGCCAGCGTCTTATGTTAAGTACCTTATTCAAATTGATGCCGATAAAGTAGCCAATCATCGATGGCAACATCTAGACCAATGTCATACCGCCAGACAGCTCTGGCCGATACTCAATAAATCCAGGTCCATCGGACTCCTGAAGCACAAGAGAGGAACCCTCTCAAAAATAACAAATGTCCTCACCGGACACTGCGTCATAGGAAGACATGCCCAGAGATTAGGTATCCCTCATAACGACTTCTGCAGAAGCTGCAGAGATGAAGAGGAAGAAGAGACCATCAGTCATCTCCTGTGCGCCTGTCCTGTGCTCGCCAACATCAGGAAGGCCACTCTGGGTGAATACTTCTACAATGATCTTAATGATCTCGGCAACGCCTGCACGGCTAAAATTCTCGACTTCATTCAACGAAGCAAATGGTTCCAAGAGTAAGAGGGTGATCCACCCGCCTTACACATCGGCAGTACAATGGACCTACTTCTTGGTCTAAGTACATCCTCATCGAGGGCCGATCCTAACCTAACCTAACCTAACATGGACGCTGCCGCTTAGGCAGGCCCCAGTGAAAAGCAAAAATGCAAGATGGAAAGAGGCAAGGTGACCACAAAGTTCGATGCCGCTAAGAGAGATTCTAATGGTACGCAACCAGCAAGGACAAGCAGAGTTACTGCATGGACACGCAAGGTTGCCGATGCCAAGAAGGTGGACTGATGATTTAAAAGGCCTTGTGGTCAACTGATTTAAAAGGCCTTGGCTAGAGCAGTCATTGACGGTATTGGGTGGAGTGCCGGCACCCACTTTCGGCAGAACAAAGTAGTATCGTGGTGTCATCGTGTTCATCTGCAAAGATCAGCTTTTATATGACAATACACGGAATGAAACCCATGTAGGAGGCTGCACTGCAAGCAGGAAGTAGACCAATTGGAAGAATTTGTGTTCCTGATCCTGGTGATCAATAAAGTGGAGAACCTCGACTTCCTCAAGGTTCAGAAGCCTTTAACTGATATAAAAGGCCGGGTAGTTGTCGTGAAGGAAGAATGTAAGAATAGCACTAAAGGTTTCATGATTTTAGTGAATGACCCGGCGGTGTCATTGTTAAAAAATAAGCGGTGTCATTATACGACATTCTACAGTATGCGCACTAGCAAAAAGATTAAGACAGTTCTTAAGAGGAGGACAAAGAAGCTTTCCTCTATTTCTTTTGTACTTGCCCATTCCTACCTAAAAAAGATTACCAGTTGACACCCTGAGCTTAAAATGGACCTCATCTGGTTTAAGTGTATCCACATCAACGTACAAGCATCTTCTCTAACCTAACTTGATCTACAATGTCGACTACCTTCGATTTTTCTATTTAAAAGAAAATGCAAATGGCACAACATTCAACGCCGATAAATCCTAATCCAATCCCATCAGGCCGTATAGTGCCAAAGCATACGTTTCTCACAAATAGCTCTCAACCATGACATGTTTCGGGAATTAAAATGGGTCTATCATGTAATCCTGAAATTTACAATCCCACAGGTAAATTCTTTCCACAAAACCAAACAACTCAATTCGACAAAACGAAGTCCAATCGGCAGAACAAACTAAATTCCCCGAGGAATTAAGTTGCTTATCGTGTACTGCATGTCGACTGCAATTGCCACTGACACAATCTCTCCTTCGATTCAACACCGAAGAGATCCAAAGACCTCGCCGAGTTGTCACAACATTCCCCAACACTATCGCCGCAATAAAGTTACATGTAATTGAAGAACTCGATAGGTGAAGACGTTAAGAGTAGCCATCAAGGAGGATGCCGGCCCAGCGAATGGCGTGCTCCACAAGCCCAACGCCAACGAAGGTGACGACAAATAAACAAAACAGACGAGTTTTTGTATGTGTCTCGGCCCCCTATACTGCTGTCAATTGTTCCAGTACCTCAAGGTTACTACACACATTTTTTTGCTTTCACGCATCTTCCACAAATGACTTGGCAACATACCACCGATGCAGATGCAATAACAACAGGAACTTGTTTCACGAATCTGGCCCTTGGCCTTCACTTACCTTACAATGACCTGACCGCCGACGGCGCGCATACGCAATTGTCAATTAGTGAAAGGGATTTCCGCATACTCCCAGTGGCCATCGTGTGTACGCCACGTACTCCCCATTGGACTAGAGAGGACGAAGGCAATGCGTGAAATTGAAAGTCATACCCGGTTCACACCAAGGTCTTATGCGAGAATTGTTTTGATTATACACCGTGTGGCGGGATAACTTGATCCTCGCCAGCACAGAACGGTGCCGTGTGTAACTATAAAAGGCGAAGGAAGCGCCGAAGATAGACAGAGTTCTCAGAAACGAGTACTAGTACACATCACTAGCAGCGTTTTCTAGTTTCAAATAAACAAACCAACCCCCAAACCAATCAATATGAAATTCTTTGTTGCATTCTCTGCTTTGTTGGCGGTCGCTTCAGCAAGTGGGTTATACTACTCACAAGGACCACTCCTAGTTCGTTCGGCTATCCGGCCGGCAATTCAACAGCAGTACCATGCCCAGGACGAATTTGGTCAATATTCATATGGATACAGTGAACCATTGTCCGCTAAGCAGGAAGTGAAGACTCTGGACGGAGTTACCCGTGGATCATACAGCTATCAAGATGCCGAGGGAAAAGTGCAAACCGTCGACTACATTGCCGATGATGGTGGTTTCCGTGTTGCCGCAACCAATTTGCCAAAATCAGTTCAAGTTCCAAAAATCATTCCAGCCGAAGCTCCATTGCCAGTTGTTGAGACTCCAGAAGTAGCTGCTGCCAGGTCAGCTCATTTGGCTGCTTATGAGGAAATCAAAGGCCGATCCGGATCAGCTCTAGCTCCAATCCCAGCCTCATTTGATCTTCGTGATTTGCCACGTCCAGTTGAAGACACCCCTGAAGTTGCACTTGCCAAGGCCGAACACTTAAATGCCGTTGAAAATGCCAAGCTGAGAAACGCCGTCATCAGGGAATCAAATGAGGCGTCAGTGCAGGGTGCTCAAATTCTGACTGCCCCTGCTCCAATACCTTACATCAGTGGTGGATCACTTCCAGTTGCTCTTCCTTACCGATCAGCTATCTTGCCAAGTGGATTTGCCTACTCATACGGATTGAATGGTGGCCCTTTCCTACCTGCAAGCCGATTTTTGAGCTCGCACTACATCCAACAGTAAATTTCCCTAGTTAACTCTCAAATGGTTTGAATCGAAATTATTGTTATAACGAATTGGAATGTGAAATAAACTTTTTTTGTGTATAAAATAGAATCAAAAAGAGTTTTTATTTATTTAAAGGTTGGACTTGGTCTGAGTCAGAGCGTCTAAGCGACCTTCAGTTAAGCCTTTATTGTTAATTATTATTTCGATTAAGGATCAGGGTTTTGGATTGAAGAGATCGAGGTCTGGTTATTAACCATTATTCCCACTAACAGGCTCTTCACATCCTGGATACCTACAAAGAAGATAAGAAGCTGTCTACTGGTGTCCTATGGTAAGTAGCCAATAACCGTGCCTGGCAATAAAGTACTGTGACGCGGTGATAATACCTAGTGCGGCTCGAATGCACATCCTTTTTAGGAAGACCAAATCCCTAGATGGTGTTTGACCCAATTTATGCCTGAAATCTTGACTATCTTCATTTAGTCATAGTGACCGAATCGAGCTAGTGAGTCGAGAGGCTTGCCTTGAGTCTCCTTTCTCGGACGAGTACAGTTCCACTCTTTTTGTTTTTCAAAACGCAACAAATACGTCAAGCGCGACAACTGAAAAAAACGGAACAAAACACCAGAAACGCGACGTTTTTCATTCTGGTAGTAAGGGGTTCAAATTCTTTTGAACAAGATATTATAGTGTTAGTAGAGATTGACTGCAATTTTGAAATAAAATTTGAAATCGGGGACGGGAAGCTAATTTCAGGGACAATTCTTGAAAATAGGGAGCTAATAGACATCTCATTTTAGAACATCATTTCGAATAGTAACTAGTTTTTCCGAAGTAAAACAGTTTCCAAACATATAGGCAAAGCTTTAATGGATGAGCTTTTGAAGCTGGAGTCTGCCTAGTCGAATGGAGCACGAAGTAATGAGGTGTACGCTTTGACTTCCTAATTCACAATGGGGTTTTATTAGAAATGTCACTTATAACTAAGGTATACTACAATGACAGTTGTACAGTCCTAATAAAGCTTATTGGTACATTAACATTAGACATTCAATTGAAGCTGAGGTTACAACATCTCCTCCACCACCAAGACAACAGAATGTACGTCATCCAACATCACTTTTGAAACCACACCTTCTTCTAACTGAGACGTTCGGATCTCCTAAATCCACTAGGGGGTGCTGGTTCAACTTGGCTAGCGGTGGAAGCATCCTGATTCTCAACATTCTCCGCCTGTCTTTCTCGCTCACCTAGCACTTGGTCCTGTTTACCCTTATCTGTAACAGCTTGAGTCTCCTCATCGATTTGGCTGAAAGCAGACGAAAATTCGTTATGCCTTAACGTCGGACCTACCATTGGCTCGAAAGTAAGCTCAGGTTCTGAGCTAGCTGTGAACGTGGAATCAGTTCCCTGTTGGTGTTTTACCAACCGAAGCTGGTTCTGATGACGTCTTATGTACCCTTCCTCCGTCTGGATACCATACATGTTACTACCCAAAACTCGTACAATTACTCCTTTAGACCATTTCCTTCACTTCTTGTACTGGCGCGCTAATACCTTTTGCTTGAGTTGATATTTGGTTTTCTGTCTTGAAAAAGACATTTGTTGTTCTGGCATGAAGCATGACAGTAGATTCCTGTATTGACGTCCATGCAAAAGCTCTGCAGGAGACTTTTGCGAGATCGCATTCGGAGTTGATCTATACGTCGATAAAAATAAGTTGACTGCCGCTTCCGAATCCCTTCTCTCCGTCATAATTTTCTTAAAAGCTTCTTTGAAAGTTCGCACGAACCTTTCTGCTTGACCGTTAGACGCAGGATGAAATGGTGCTGTTCTCCAATTTTGGTTTGAGTGATGGTTACAAAATTCCACAAAAATCTGTGCGGTGAACTGCGTACCGTTGTCTGTCACAATCGTTTTCGGCAAGCCCTCGATGGCAAAAATTGTCTGCAACGCCTTGATCGTGGACTCTGCCGACACCGCACCCATAGACACCACAAAAGGAAACTTTGACAAAGCATCCACACAAATCAGCCACATTTCGTTGAAGAATGGACCAGCGAAATCCAAATGTATTCTTTCCCAAGCCTCTTCCGATGGAGGCCAGTTGACGTATTCTCTTTTTGGATCAGCGGCTGCTGATTGGCAAATTTTTCACCCGGCTGCTAACTTTTCGATCTCCTTGTCCATTCCGGGGAACCAAAGGTACCGCCGGGATAGCTGCTTCATTCTCGAACTGCCCCAATGCCCTTCGTGAACATATGTAATTGCTCTGGACTGCAACGCTTCCGGTATGACGACCCGGTCATTATCTGAACACAGAAGGATGACATTATTATGAATCGATAAGGCTAACTTACGGTCATAAAATGGTTTCAGGTCTTTTTCGCTGTTTGAGAGCCATCCATTCTTTATAAATCAGGAAACTCTCCTCAGCACTTTGTCCTTAGCCGTGAATTTCCCAATAACTGCAGCATTAATTGGACTGTTGTCCAAATCCTCCAAGCTTATGTTGTTAACTCTATGTAAGTGGTCATCTAGCTTGTCAAAAGCAACATCAGGGCCAACTGGAAGTCGTGACAATGCATCTGCGTTGGCATGTCCAGCTGTGGGACGATACTTGATCTGGTACGTATATGACATTAAAGTCAAAGCCCAGTTTCGTAGTCGGCGCATGGTCATCTCGGGGATCTGCCTACTGGGATTGAAAATAGCGGTAAGCGGCTTTTGATCCGTCTGCAGTTCGAACCTGCGACCATATAAATAACAGTGAAACTACTTCACGCCGTTAATAATCGACAAAGCCTCCTTTTCGATTTGGCTATACAGTTTTTGATGAACATCGAGCGTTTTGGACGCAAACGCTATAGGCCTCTCTGACCCGTCTGGATAACGGTGGGAAATAACCGCTCCGATGCCATAGCTGGAGGCATCCGTTGCCAGAATGATTGGTAACGAGTCGTCGAAATGGGCTAGGCGAGTCGTTTTGAGGATACTCTCCTTTTAACTTTCGAAAGCAGCCTGCTGCTGGTGAGACCAAACAAATTTAGCACCTTTTGCAAGGAGTGCATTCAAGGGACCTGCGACCTGCGAGAAATTCGGGATAAACTGGGTATAGCAGTTTAATTTACCTATAACTGCTTCCAGCTCTTTTACATTGGAGGGTTGCGGTAAGTTTCGAAGAGCTTCCAAATGCTTCTCCGATGGACGATTGCCTTTAGCGGAAAGTGTGTGGCCCAGATATTCGAGCTCTCGAGCGGCAAACGTACATTTTCACTTATTACATCGGAATCCATGTACTTCCAAACGCTTCAGTGCCTCTTCAAAATTCGCAGATGCTCGTTCTCAGTCGCCCCAGCGATGACTATATCGTCGATATAGATGCCTACAAGAAGCCCGTGCAGGGACGGGTTAAGAATATCACTGCAGCGCCCCCCAACAACTAGCGCTTGTCGTAAAAGGCGACTAGGGGACAAATCAGATCTAGGCAATATAACACCCAAGTGAGCCTAGCGACACATATACTACCATAAAAACCCTCCCACAAGTGTGCATGCGAGTCCGTGGGTTGACACGACTGGAGATCACCGGTGTCATAAAAGAAAGATCAAACAATACTAAAACAGGAGCATGCACGTGTCAAACAACAAACACCATCGCAATATGGTGCAAAAATTGTATTGCAAAACTGTATCATTATGATAATACTTGCAAAAAGGAAAGGCACTACCCCGCCAGGCACTACCACTGCTGTGCATGGTACTGATCCTGGACCGAGCAGAAATGTTCGGGTCAGAGCTATACGGATTCCGGGGGCTAGCAACATAATGAAACAGTTTGGACGCAATTTAAGGGTCGCGAGTTGGAACGTTGGAAGCATGACCGGTCGAAGTTACGAGCTGGAAGAGATGATGAATAGAAGGCGGGTGGACATCTTGTGTGTCCAAGAGACGAAATGGAAAAACACCGGGAATCGGGCGCGTTTCTTGGACGTTAGGACAAAAGATTACAAGATGTTCTACTACGGAACGGAAAAGTCTGAGAACGGAATCGGTATCATCCTTGCGGCAGAGCTACTTGGAAACGTCTTGAGCATTTCGAAGTCCAGCGACCGTTTGATGTCTCTCAAACTAGTAACACAAGGAGAGGTGTGGAATATTGTCAGTGTATATGCTCCCCACGATGGGTACAATCAGAGAGATAAAGATACATTTTGGCTAGATTTCCACAATCTCCTTAAGAACATCCCAAAGGAAGAATTTCTGTTTGTTGGAGGAGATTTGAATGGACATGTCGGGAAATCAAACGAAGACTATGAAGACTGCCATGGAGGACTAGGATATGGCACCAGGAACCTTCCTGGTGAAGACATCCTAAGCATGTGCAAATCACACGGTCTTATCGAATTAAATACCATGTTCATCAAACAAAGCCGACACCTGATCACTTACAGCAGTGGTGGAGATGAAACTCAGATTGACTACCATTTGGTAGGCAGTTTCATGAAGCCTCGGGTAAAAGATTGCAAAGTGATCCTGGGAGAGGCAATCGCTCGGCAACACCGTCTCCTGCTAACAGAAATTTTTATGAAAACACGAAAGAAAAGCAAACAAACAAGGGTCTCTGAGAAAATCAAGTGGTACAATCTGGACAAAGAAAAAGGCGAGGCTTTTGTTTTCGTAATGAAGAATTACCTCTCTCACACCATCAACGGAGCTGAGGATGAAGAGTGCAGAGCACAAAATATGTGGGATTCCCTACAGCGAACTTGCTTAAATAAGGCCAAATCACTGCTAGGAACTTCAAAAGGCCACCATCAACACGCCAAAGAAACATGGTGGTGGAGTGATGAAGCTAAGAAAGTGATAAATGAGAAGAAAGCGGCTTTCAAAGCTTGGTCAAAGTGCCCCTCTAATAATAGTGACGAAAAAGCTCGCCTCGAAATGGAATACAGATGCTGCAAGAAAAAAGCGAAGAAGAAGTGCGCTCAGCTTCAAGCAGAGAGTACGGAGGGCCTGTATCGAGAGCTGGAGAAAATATTTTCCCCGGTTGCTGATGCAAACCAGCCTATCCAGGAGCTGCGACGACACAATATGAACAAGAGTGCCACTATCTTTAAAATAGCCGCCCAAAGAAGGAAGAATGCTGAGGAGATTCGTTCGCCAAAGTTCATTAGCAATGCTCATGGCCAGCTTCTTGTGGATGACGACAAAATTCTGCAGAGGTGGCGACAGTATTGTGAAGAGCTTTTGAATGAACAGTTTCCCCGGCTATACTTTCCAAGAGCCACCCCTAACTGTGAAGAAATACCCGACATTACAGTCGAAGAAGTTAGTGAGGCGGTCAAATACTCCAAAAAACGAAAAGCGATTGGGCCAGACGAAATACCCTCTGAGTTCTGGAAAAAGATGGGAGATATCGGGTTCAGATGGCTCAGAATTCTCATCTCCAAATTCGTGAGAGGTGATCCAATGCCGAATGAATGGAGGGAAAGTTACCTTCTCCCTGTATACAAAGGGAAGGGTGATACGCGAAACTGTGATAACTACCGTTCGATCAAGCTGATGTCACACACCATGAAGATCGTTGAGCGGGTATTAGGTGGCCGACTGCGAAAAATAATACGGCTATCTGATGATCAGTGCGGGTTTGTCTCGGGTAAATTAACCAAAGATACAATCCAAAGTATAAGGATCATAATGGAAAAACATCGTGATTCCTTAAGGGATTTGCATATTGTATTGGTTGACTTTGAAAAGGCATTCGACAGACAACCACGAGATCTGATATGGGTGGCGCTAAGACATCGAGGGGTTCCAGAAACCTATGTACAGATGATTATGGACATGTACGAAGGAGCAAAGACAAAAGTAAGATGCCCCGCTGGAGTAACCGAAGAGTTCCCAATCAAAGTCGGGGTACACCAGGGAAGCGTTTTAAGTCCTTTGCTCTTTATTACAGTCCTTGATTATCTGCTTGAAGGTTAAGTGATGGACCCCAAGGAACATCAGTTATTCTTTGCTGACGATGGAGCCATCATAAGTGAGGATCCTACATCCCTGCAACGAGCACTTGATGTGTGGGTGGACGTTTTGGAGGGAAATGGGTATCGCATTAGTTCAAAAAAGACAGAGTACTTGTGCTGCCCGTTCTCTGATCCACTCAGGCCTATTCCAGACGTTTATTTGAATGGAACAGTGCTTCCCAAGTGCGAAAAGTTCAAATATCTGGGATCTATGATCAATAGCAAAGCAACTTGTGATGACGACATCAATCATCGTGTAAGCGTAGGGTGGATGAAGTGGCGAGAAAATTCCGCTATCTTCTGTGACAGAAAAATGCCCCCTAAGTTGAAAGGAAGGCTCTACACCGCAGTTGTACGTCCAGCGCTCACATACGGTTCACAATGTTGGACGATGTACAAAAAGTATGAAAGTAAATTAACGGCAGCTGAGATGAAGACGCTTCGCATGACAGCAGGAGTGACCAAGCTTGATCGAATAAGAAATTCGAAGATCCGTGGAAGCTTTCACATCAAGGAAACCATCGTACAAAAAATAGAGCGTGACCGGCTCAGTTGGTATTGCCACGTTCAAAGAAGAGATCATTTGAACCCTGTTAAAAAGGCAATATCAATGCACGTTCCAAAGACATCGCGATGTAGGAAAGGCAGGCCTATAAACGCCTGGATCAGACAAATGCGACGACATCGGCATTTCATTGGCCTCAGTAACCGAGTGATCCAAAATCGGCAGGCCTGCCGATATTTTCTGAGGTCAAATAGGCGAACCCCACAGGCGGATCAGTAGAAATGCGGTGAAGTGGGAGGGTTGTGATCCCTTGTTTTCGGATCATAGCCTCGCTGATAAAAGGAAGATAAGGCAATGACAAAAGTATTAAATACGCAATCACTAGCACAGATTACTATACGTACTATTGCTTTAAGGACAGCTTTTTGTATTGGAACTGCTCTGTTGTGACCTCAGCTTCAATTGAATGTCTAATGTTAATGTACCAATAAGCTTTATTATGACTGTACAACTGTCATTGTAGTATATCTTAGTTATAAGTGACATTTATAATAAAACCTCATTGTGAATTAGGAAGTCAAAGCGTACACCTCATTACTTCAATTGGCGACGAGGAACCCAAAGCGCAAGTCTATTTCTCGCAGAAATAAATCATTAGAACGCGGTAGCAATGGACAAAGCTACGTTGGAGGGCATTCTCAAATCACAGCGTGATTGGATGGCAGGAGTTTTGGCGGATCAAAAAAAGTGGATGGAGATAAACACGCGGAGTTCAGGGAGCTCGAACATGTCAGTTGTCCAGCCATTTCCTGCATACAAAACAGAAGACAATTGGAAGACCTACTTGAAGCAAATGGAGCAGCATTTTGAAGCATGTGGCGTCTCAGACGAAAAGCAAAAGCGTGCATTTTTTCTGTCCTGGATCGGTGCAGAAAATTTCGAAACACTTCAGAAGCTATATGGTGTAGACGATGTGGCTTTCAAGGCTTTTAAAGATCTAACGGGTAAGCTAAGCGAGCACTTCATCTCTAAAATACACGTTCTTGCAGCCAGATACCAGTTCCATAAAACGACGATGAAGCCAGGTCAATCATATGCAGCATGGGTTGCCGACTTAAGAAGAGTGGCACGCAACTGTCTCTTTACGTGCCTCGAGGCGTCTTCTGATAAGTCTTACGTCGATAGCATGATTCGCGACATCATTGTTCTATATACGCCGCATGACAACGGTCGTTCGCAAGCACTCCAGATGACTGACTCTTCTTTGCAAGACGTGTTAGACATTGCAATCGCATATGAGACCACGCAAAAGACCTCTACAATCAAAGAGAATGATAACGAGCTAGAGGTAAGTCACCTGCCGATGACCAGAGGTCACGGGGGTTTTCATTCGCAAAGGCTGTTTTGTACACCACAGCAGAAGAGATTGTCGTCATTACAAAACAGTTTGCAATAGGTGCAAGAAGGTAGGTCATATAGCAGCTGTTTGCATGAGGAGTACAGATGATGAGACTTCCAACAATTCACCACGAGGAAGCAGACGCCGACACAAGAGCAAAAGTACTCATCGCATGGGGAGGAATAACTCACGAGGTAAATGTGCAGCTAATTTGGCAGAACAAATTCATTTTAGTGAGATGGTTCAATCGCATGTATGTTCGCTGGTAAAAGCGGAGTCCAAGTAGTGGATAATGTTGGATGTTGCTGTGAATGGGTGCTCAATGCGGTTTCAAGTCGACACTGGGGCGTCTTGATCTTTAGTTGGTCTAGAAAGATTCCGTCAACTGGGGCAACCGAAATGTTTCCAACAACTAAATGTCTGCAAGCATATGGCGGAATGCCACTGGAGTTAAGAGGCGAACTGGAAGTGGAAATTACCCACAGAAATGAGACACACCAAGTAAATTTGCTCGTAGTCAATAGTTCAGGTGCTAATATTTTAGGTCTAGACTGGTTTAAAGCTCTCAGCTTAAAGGTTGAACACTCAATTTTACAAATTAGTTCAAATGTTCCTCTCCTACACAGCATTGAGAAGTTATGTGACCCATACTCAGAGATTTTCTCAGCTGGGTTGGGCAAATGTAAAAACTTCAAAGCCCATCTGGCACTTAAGGAGGGTGCCGTGCCGAAATTCATTCGTCATCGACAAATTCCATATGCGCTTTTGAAGGAAACCAAAAAAGCAATCGACCGGCTGGTGGCAGAGGAAATTCTGTCTTGGGTACAGCGGACGCAGTGGGCAGCTCCAGTAGTTATTGTTCAGAAAGCAAATGGAGGAATCCGAATTTGCGGGGATTTCAAAACTATTGTGAATCCACAGCTGATTTTGAACCGTCATCCGCTCCCTCGACCCCGGGACCTATTTCACAAACTTCGTGGAGGTAGGGTATTCACGAAAATCGATCTGTCGGAGGCCTATCTGCAGATTGAGTTGGACGAGGCATTTAAGGAGTATGTAGTAATAAATACTCCCTTTGGTCTTTTACGGTTCAATCGGTTACCCTACGGCTATAGCAGCGCACCGGGAGAATTTCAAGGTGTTATGGAGCAACTGTTTGCGGATCTTCTTGTAGGCATCTATCTTCTTCTTCCTTTTATCAGCGAGGTTATGGTCCGAAAACAAGGGATCACAACCCTCCCACTTCACCGCATTTCTACTGATCCGCCTGTGGAGTTCGCCTATTTGACCTCAGAAAATATCGGCAGGCCTCCCGATTTTGGATCACTCGGTTACTGAGGCCAATGAAATGCCGATGTCGTCGCATTTGTCTGATCCAGGCGTTTATAGGCCTGCCTTTCCTACATCGCGATGTCTTTGGAACGTGCATTGATATTGCCTTTTTAACAGGGTTCAAATGATCTCTTCTTTGAACGTGGCAATACCAACTGAGCCGGTCACGCTCTATTTTTTGAACGATGGTTTCCTTGATGTGAAAGCTTCCACGGATCTTCGAACTTCTTATTCGATCAAGCTTTGTCACTCCTGCTGTCATGCGAAGCATCTTCATCTCAGCTGCCGTTAATTTACTCTCATACTTTTTGTACATCGTCCAACATTGTGAACCGTATGTGAGCGCTGGACGTACAACTGCGGTGTAGAGCCTTCCTTTCAACTTAGGGGGCATTTTTCTGTCACAGAAGATAGCGGAATTTTCTCGCCACTTCATCCACCCTACGCTTACACGATGATTGATGTCGTCATCACAAGTTGCTTTGCTATTGATCATAGATCCCAGATATTTGAACTTTTCGCACTTGGGAAGCACTGTTCCATTCAAATAAATGTCTGGAATAGGCCTGAGTGGATCAGAGAATGGGCAGCACAAGTACTCTGTCTTTTTTGAACTAATGCGATACCCATTTCCCTCCAAAACGTCCACCCACACATCAAGTGCTCGTTGCAGGGATGTAGGATCCTCACTTATGATGGCTCCATCGTCAGCAAAGAATAACTGATGTTCCTTGGGGTCCATCACTTAACCTTCAAGCAGATAATCAAGGACTGTAATAAAGAGCAAAGGACTTAAAACGCTTCCCTGGTGTACCCCGACTTTGATTGGGAACTCTTCGGTTACTCCAGCGGGGCATCTTACTCTTGTCTTTGCTCCTTGGTACATGTCCATGATCATCTGTACATAGGTTTCTGGAACCCCTCGATGTCTTAGCGCCACCCATATCAGATCTCGTGGTTGTCTGTCGAATGCCTTTTCAAAGTCAACCAATACAATATGCAAATCCCTTAAGGAATCACGATGTTTTTCCATTATGATCCTTATACTTTGGATTGTATCTTTGGTTAATTTACCCGAGACAAACCCGCACTGATCATCAGATAGCCGTATTATTTTTCGCAGTCGGCCACCTAATACCCGCTCAACGATCTTCATGGTGTGTGACATCAGCTTGATCGAACGGTAGTTATCACAGTTTCGCGTATCACCCTTCCCTTTATATACAGGGAGAAGGTAACTGTCCCTCCATTCATTCGGCATTGGATCACCTCTCATGAATTTGGAGATGAGAATTCTGAGCCATCTGAACCCGATATCTCCCATCTTTTTCCAGAACTCAGAGGGTATTTTGTCTGGCCCAATCGCTTTTCGGTTTTTGGAGTATTTGACCGCCTCACTAACTTCTTCGACTGTAATGTCGGGTATTTCTTCACAGTTAGGGGTGGCTCTTGGAAAGTATAGCCGGGGAAACTGTTCATTCAAAAGCTCTTCACAATACTGTCGCCACCTCTGCAGAATTTTGTCGTCATCCACAAGAAGCTGGCCATGAGCATTGCTAATGAACTTTGGCGAACGAATCTCCTCAGCATTCTTCCTTCTTTGGGCGGCTATTTTAAAGATAGTGGCACTCTTGTTCATATTGTGTCGTCGCAGCTCCTGGATAGGCTGGTTTGCATCAGCAACCGGGGAAAATATTTTCTCCAGCTCTCGATACAGGCCCTCCGTACTCTCTGCTTGAAGCTGAGCGCACTTCTTCTTCGCTTTTTTCTTGCAGCATCTGTATTCCATTTCGAGGCGAGCTTTTTCGTCACTATTATTAGAGGGGCACTTTGACCAAGCTTTGAAAGCCGCTTTCTTCTCATTTATCACTTTCTTAGCTTCATCACTCCACCACCATGTTTCTTTGGCGTGTTGATGGTGGCCTTTTGAAGTTCCTAGCAGTGATTTGGCCTTATTTAAGCAAGTTCGCTGTAGGGAATCCCACATATTTTGTGCTCTGCACTCTTCATCCTCAGCTCCGTTGATGGTGTGAGAGAGGTAATTCTTCATTACGAAAACAAAAGCCTCGCCTTTTTCTTTGTCCAGATTGTACCACTTGATTTTCTCAGAGACCCTTGTTTGTTTGCTTTTCTTCGGTGTTTTCATAAAAATTTCTGTTAGCAGGAGACGGTGTTGTCGAGCGATTGCCTCTCCCAGGATCGCTTTGCAATCTTTTACCCGAGGCTTCATGAAACTGCCTACCAAATGGTAGTCAATCTGAGTTTCATCTCCACCACTGCTGTAAGTGATCAGGTGTCGGCTTTGTTTGATGAACATGGTATTTAACACGATAAGACCGTGTGATTTGCACATGCTTAGGATGTCTTCACCAGGAAGGTTCCTGGTGCCATATCCTAGTCCTCCATGGCAGTCATCATAGTCTTCGCTTGATTTCCCGACATGTCCATTCAAATCTCCTCCAACAAACAGAAATTCTTCCTTTGGGATGTTCTTAAGGAGATTGTGGTAATCTAGCCAGAATGCATCTTTATCTCTCTGATTGTACCCATCGTGGGGAGCATATACACTGACAATATTCCACACCTCTCCTTGTATTACTAGTTTGAGAGACATCAAACGGTCGCTGGACTTCGAAATGCTCAAGACGTTTTCAAGTAGCTCTGCCGCAAGGATGATACCGATTCCGTTCTCAGACTTTTCCGTTCCGTAGTAGAACATCTTGTAATCTTTTGTCCTAACGTCCAAGAAACGCGCCCGATTTCCGGTGTTTTTCCATTTCGTCTCTTGGACACAGAAGATGTCCACCCGCCTTCTATTCATCATCTCTTCCAGCTCGTAACTTCGACCGGTCATGCTTCCAACGTTCCAACTCGCGACCCTCAAATTGCGTCCAAACTGTTTCATTATTTTGCTAGCCCCCGGAATCCGTATAGCTCTGACCCGAACATTTCTGCTCGGTCCAGGATCAGGACCGTGCACAGCAGTGGTAGTGCCTGGCGGGGTAGTGCCTTTCCTTTTTGCAAGTATTACCATAATGATACAGTTTTGCAATACAATTTTTTGCACCATATTGCGATGGTGTTTGTTGTTTGACACGTGCATGCTCCTGTTTTAGTATTGTTTGATCTTTCTTTTATGACACCGGTGATCTCCAGTCGTGTCAACCCACGGACTCGCATGCACACTTGTGGGAGGGTTTTTATGGTAGTATATGTGTCGCTAGGCTCACTTGGGTGTTATATTGCCTAGATCTGATTTGTCCCCTTAGTCGCTTTTTACGACAAGCGCTGGTTGTTGGGGGGGGCGCTGCAGTGATATTCTTAACCCGTCCTTGCACGGGGACATTGTCATTGCCTTATGTTAAACGAAAATGGAAAGAAAAATCAATTTATACATCCGATGACGGGACCTGTCAAAATACTATACCGGCTTAGACCTTGGAGGGTGTAACTTTGTGATAGTAATCTGGGAGCGGACATACATAGGTATACCTTCTTCGCGTAGAAGGAACCAAAAGCTACTCACACCAACCTGGAGGATCTAAAACAGATGAAACTTAATCATGCTAGCCGGTTTTGGGGACAGTAGTGCAAAAATCAAGTTCGTGATGAAGTGCTTGCTTTACCTCCTAGTGGTGGTCCCCGGGTGACTATACGTATAAACCCTTATACGTGAAGGCTAAAATTGCAAGTGCAGGTTGTCTAGGGCCTTGATTCTAGACTAGGTAGCCAGCAACCTGCGTTACTGAAACCAGCTCGCTACAGAAACCGACACTATGCCTCGGATAAGGACTGATCACATGTTGACGACTTTTGGCTATTGTACCCGGACAAAGATAGGTTTCTGGAATGTATAGACACTCCTCGTCTCCAGAAGCATAGGTCCTTACTATGCCAGATTCCTTTAACTGGAAAAATAATGCATGCGATATCAAATGGACATTTTGGGCGTAAGTGAAATAAGATGTTTAGAAGCGGGCGAGTACCAGTCCCCAAGGCGTAACACTGTACTACTCTATTCTGGAAGACCATGCGGAAGTCTGCGCGAATATGGAGTCAGACTACTGTTAATAACAACAGCATGCAAGGGCCTAATTTCCTGGCAGCCTCATGGTGATAGGATTATGACGGCCAAATTCCGGACTAGAGTACGACGCGTCACCATCATACAGTGTTACGCTCCAACGATTGATTCGTCTGAGGACGAAAAGGAGAGCTTCTACAATCTCTTAAGTGCCGTCTCCAATACAACACCAAATGGAGACATTGTCCTAGTGATGGGGGATTTGAATGCCAAGGTAGGCAGCGACAACGAAGGGCTCAAACATGTAATCGGGAAGCATGGACTAGGCAACCGCAATGATCACGGCGAAAGGTTTGTGGATTTCTGCAATGCCAACCGCCTTATGATAGGTGGCACCATGTTTGAGCACACGACCTCCCACAGAGTCAGCTGGGTTTCCAACGACAGGCAAGCAACCTCCAACCAAATTGACCATTTTGCTATCAGCCGCCGCTTTAGAAGTAGTCTCCTGGATGTCGGAAACAGGCGAGGGGCAGATGTGGGGATAGTACGAGATCACCATCTTATGACTGCGCTGCTGCAGTTCGAAGATCCCACGACAACTCAAGAATGCCCAGTTTCAACATCGATAGACTTAGTGATCCCTCAGTGCGCCAACAATTAAGGGAGCACCTTTCGAAAGGTGTGGAAGCAATCAGCAACTCGCTGCCTGCAACCATCCAAGACCGTTGGTGTGCTGTGGAAAATGTTTTTACATCTGGTGCTGAAAGAATTGTCAGTCGATCGCAGGGAAAACCTAGGGCGTGGCTTTCCGAGGATACCTGGAGACGGATAGACGAACGAAAACAGCTGAAAGCTCGCGTTGCAGCTACTCCAGCAGCAAGGAGAAGCGACCTAGAGTCCCTATATTGCCTGAAGATGAGGGAATTTTGCGTAGCATGCGTCGTGACAAGCGCAACTACATCAACGCGCTGGCTACAGAATCAGAAGAAGCTGCACGGAGGTGCGATAGCAGGACCATGTACAGAATCACCAAAGAGCTGACAGGTGGTCGCAGCTCCAGCCAACACCCAGTGAAAAGTCTAGATGGCTCCTTGCTCATTTCGGATGAGGAGCAGCTCAAGAAATGGAAAAAGCATTTTGCTACGGTTTTGAACCACGTATTCGCTAGCGATATACTCCCAAATCAGACTGAGATGCCCGATGTGAGAAGTTCCCGAATACGCACCACGACTCCCAGTAAAGATGAGATCATTACCGCGATCAAGGCACTCACAACAAACAAGGCGGTAGGACTTGACGGTATTCCAGCAGAGCTCTTACGAGCAGCGCCAACAACATCGGCTGAGCTTCTGCTTCCACTTATGGATAGAGCTTGGGAAGCTGAGAGCTTTCCTAACGAGTGGAAAAAGGGAATGATCGTCAAGCTTCCTAAGAAAGGAAATTTAATGGAGTGCGGAAACTGGAGGAGTATCTGCGTGCTGCCTGCTGTAGCTAAGATAATAGCTAAAATCATCCTTGAGCGAATCAAACAACATCTCGAAGACACACTCGATGCCGAACAAGCAGGTTTCCGCTCTGGATCCTCCTGTGTCGACCACATCAACACCCTGCGGATTATCATCGAACAGTATGTTGAATATCGATCGCCACTGCACCTGCTGTTCATCGATTTTGAGAAGGCTTTCGATAGTGTCAACAGGGAGTTTATTTGGCGTGCATTACGCAGGAGAGGTATTCCCGATAAACTAATTGCTATTATCAAAGCTACATATGAAGGCTCCAAATGTCACGTTCTGCACAGGGGGAAGTTGTCTGAGGAATTTGAGATCCAAAGTGGGGTAAGACAAGGCTGTATCCTTTCACCAATATTATTCCTATTGGTGATTAGCGATGTGCTTCATGCAGCTTTGTCGACCGGAAACGGAGGAATTCGATGAACTCTTACATCTCAACTGAAACATCTTGACTACGCTGACGATGTATGCTTACTCTCCCACAGAATTATGGACCTCCACCAAATGACAGCAGATGTGGAGAGGGAGGCAGGTATCGTCGGGCTGAAAATTAATATGGCAAAAACTAAAATTATCAGCCTTGGAACAAACTCATCAGCTCAAATATGCATTGCTGGACAACCGGTAGAGAGAGTAGAGGATTTCCAGTATCTTGGGAGTATTGTCTCGACCGATGGTGGAACCGAACTGGATATAGCCAACAGGATCGCCAAGGCAAAGTCCGCGTTCGGGATGTTGTCCAAAATATGGCGAAGCAATGCAATCAGTTTGAGCACCAAAATAAGACGGTTCCGCTCCAACGTTGAATCCGTGCTGCTATATGGTTGCAGCACGTGGAGAGTGACCACTACTATCACCAGAAAGCTGCAAAAGTTCGTTAATAGGTGTCTGCGCAATATCTTAAGGATTTTCTGGCCCAATCGTATCTCTAACGAACACCTTTACGAGAGAACGGGTCAGGAACCAATAGGCACAACGGCGGAAGTGGCAGTGGATTGGCCACACGTTCCGAAAGGGTGACAGCTCCATAGCGAACCATGCTATGCAATGGAACCCTCTAACTCAGGATGGTAGAAGACCTGGCGGTCCGAGGAGAACATGGCGCAGAACAGTCGAGAAGGAGGCGCGGCAGTTAAGGAAAAGTTGGGGAGAACTGAGACACATTGCCAGAAACAGTACACGATGGCGCGTAGGCGTAGTAGAGGCCCTAGGACCCACAAGGGGATAGAGGACCAAAGTAAGTAAGTAAGTTCTTATGCTTAGATGGAACTTCTTCGATCCTATAGCTTAAAGGGGTGGCTGATGCTTATATTTGATTAGGTCTAAGACTTGCTACATACATCTACGGATCAACTATATTCAAATTGCTTTGCAAATCGTTTTGGCTTACCTTACCTTATCCTTCCAAAGATTAAAAACAATAAACTCGTTTGTATGTTTGCGTTATATCATTTATGGAAAGAATCTATTTTTACAATAAATACCCGTAATAAGGATTCACAGTGCGATAGTGTTTGGCAGCTCCATAGTAGTCCCTGAAGAATGGTGAATACTCTAATATTTGTTGATTTAACAGTTGCTGTTGATTGCTGGTTATCTGTTGCAAGTAAATAGCCTGATCTCTGGCAGCAAAGTGAGCAGCACGTGCAGCTGCTACTTCTGGTGTATATGTAACTGCCTCAGGTGCGGTAGATTGCCTAGCTTCCTCACGATTACCCTCCATACTCTTCTCCTCTGTTTTATCTTGGCTCTCTGCCAATGATTCAACTACTTCCGCATCCATATCCTGACTCTTTACAGATGCCTCAATTTGTTGTCCTTCCCCAGGTAGTTCAGGTGCCTTTAGAATTGCATCCCTGTTATCTGTTCCATACTGAATGGTTTTAATTTTTCCGTCCCCATCAATGTAAGTATAAGTTCCACGAACACCATCGGGTGTGCGAATCTCCTGTCGTGCTATACTACCATCGTATGAACGAAGTTCATTCAGTGGATACAACACTGAGGCATTCGCTAATGTGATTACAATAAAAAAAGTAATAAATCCCCTCATCTTACTACCGCGGAGGACTGACTAATGAGGTGTTGAGTTTCCTACTGCTGAGCACGTTGCAATCCGCGCACGTATTTATAATACATAGAATCGATGGGCTTTCAGTGCTGCACTTGTTTGTTTGTACTTTGGGAGCATCTACCTTTGTGTCTCATATGGAATCTGGATTTGTTGGAGACCTTGATTGATCACGCAGGAAATTTGTGGCAATCATCACAAGAGTGATCCAGTTGTGGTTTATGCAGACGAACAGGAATGCTATCTCTCACTATCGGATTACTAGTGTACGAGAAACAGGCCGGTTCTTAATTTTCAATAAAGAGACAACGATTTGGATTACTACAGCTATTTCTGATTAATCTTGACATCTCGATATGTAAGTACTTTTAATTAATTAAAGCTATGTTCCAGTACCGAGAATAAAACTAAAGGAATTATTCTTTAAGTATGATTGTGCGTGTCTAGAGGATACAACAAATATTAAAGCAATGTCACAGAGCTTTAATTTTTGCATTGCAACTTGAATGGATAATAGGAACCAAATATAACCTCTGTTTGATCTTATGGAACAATCAGCTGCAAGAGCAAGGGAGTGGTAGCAGATTCACACCCGCTGAAAAATATGTTAGTCATATATCAATTATTATTATTTTTTTTTTTTAAGAAAAGGAGACCCAAATCCCAGAGCATTCAGACTCTCTCTGGTCCATTGTACTCTACCAGGCAGGAACCTTTCTTTGGTGCAGTGGTTGGAAAAACTTCGATGATTCGTTTTTCTTTATTTCTTCGAGTGACTGATGATTGCTCATCCCCGCTGGGGCTTGAGCCTGCACACATCGGTTAACGAGCAAACACACTACGCACTGCACCACTGCCATCCTCTATACCAATTATAATGTTATTAGCCAATTACGAAAAACTAAACATTTCCTTGCCTACTTAACGCAACGCAACGAAACGGAAAAAGTTGAAACTTTTGTTACATATTCCTTGATAGAATAATTTTATTAATAGTGATTCCGTTTCCTGTTTGATTTTTGTGTCGCGATCATTCCGATTCACAAGTCTCGCTTAAAAAAATTGCATGTACATATTTACGACATTATTTATAATTTTTTATTTTTTTTTTCCGAAGTTTAATTTATACATCCGTCTGGTTGACACTTAGTACATATTTTATAAGTGATAGGGTATGTGACCAATGCCACTAATACCATTTGTTTAACAATTTTTTTTCCTTTTTTTTTATAACTCTTGAATAAAATTAATTGTTATTTTTTTTTAATACAATAAAACTTGAGTGAATTTAAAAGATTCATCTTACATGTACAATGAATAAAGGCGAACCCCACAGGTGGATCAGTAGAAATGCGGTGAAGTGGGAGGGTTATGATCCTTTGTTTTCGGATCATAGCCTCGCTGATAAAAGGAAGAAGAAGAAGAAGTACAATGAATAAAATACAAATATATACAATTAACTCTTAACATTTCTTTTTTTTTTACTGGTTACTGAGATCAATGGGTCTTCTTCGTTTTAGCCGCCGTCTATTTAGAATTTCTTGGTCTGGAAGGGTCGAGATATCATAGTTGGTATAAGAAATAAGCCTCGTCAGGTGCCGTTTGCTTTCCTTTCCTTTCCTTTAGATGGCGCTACAGTCCGGGGTGGACCTAGGCCTCAACCAACAAACCTCTCCAGCCAGCACGGTTACGAGCCAGCTGCCTTCAGTTGCGCACGCCAAGTTGGTTGAGGTCCCTCTCCACTTGTTTGCGCCACCTACCGCGAGGTCGTCCTCTACTGCGCCGTCCGTCCGGGTTGGATTCGAAGACTTTCTTAGCGGGAAGATTGGGCTCCATCCGCTCTAAATGACCCAGCCATCTTAGTCGCTGTATGTGAACTCTTCTGGCTAAGTCGATGTCCTTGTACAGGCCGTATAGTTCGGCATTGTACCTTCTCCTCCACTCACCGTCTATGCAGACGGGACCAAAGATCGCTCGAAGAACTTTTCTCTCGAAATAACCAAGGGCATCCTCATCCGGTTTTTTCAAAGCCCATGCCTCTGCGCCATACAGCAGGACTGGGATGATTAATGTCTTATAAAGAGTTACCTTAGTAGTTCGAGGTAGGGCTTTGCTACTCAATTGCCGTTTTAGCCCATAGAAACAACGATTGGCAAGAGTAATTCTCCGTGTGATCTCTCCACTCATGTCATTTGCGGAGCTGACCATAGAGCCTAGGTAGACAAAATCCTTTACTACCTCAAAATTGTATCTGTCTATTTTGGCGTTCTGTCCAAGACGCCGATGTTGGGTGTCCTTTTTTGTAGACAGCATATATTTTGTTTTGCTTTCATTGACCGCTAGACCCATCTTTGCTGCCTCGATCTCAATACTCGTAAATGCCCCATTGACGGCCCGCTGAGTTCTTCCGATTATGTCAATGTCATCGGCATAAGCGAGTAGTTGTACGGACTTGTAAAAGATTGTACCTCCGGTGTTGGCTTGTGAGTTTCGTACAATTCTCTCAAGTACTATGTTAAAGAGATCGCATGATAGCGCGTCACCTTGTCTAAGTCCTTTCCTGACATCGAACGGTTCGGTGATGTTCTTACCGACTTTGATGGAGCAGCGAGAGTTCTCCATCGTCATTCTGCACAAACGGACGAGTTTGGCAGGCATGCCAAGACTAGACATGGCTTTGTATAACTCGTCTCTATACACGCTATCATAGGCAACTTTGAAATCGATGAAAAGGTGGTGCGTATCGTTTTTACATTCATGGGTTTTTTCCTAGATCTGCCGTAGTGTGAATATTTGGTCAATGGTGAACTTTCCCGGCCTGAAACCGCACTGATAAGGATCTATCAGGTTGTTGACGATCGGTTTTAGGCGTTCACATAGTACGGCAGACAGGATCTTATATGCGATATTTAGGAGACTTATACCTCTGTAGTTGGCGCAGTTCAGAGGGTCTCCTTTCTTCAGGATCGGGCAAACGATGCTGAGGTTCCATTCATCGGGCATACTTTCGTCCGACCAGATTTTACAGATGAGCTGGTGCATGCTCCTTACCAACTCATCTCCTCCTGCCTTGAAAAGTTCAGCGGCAATGCAGTCGGCTCCAGCAGCTTTGTTGGATTTTCTGCTTAGATATCGTTATCCTCACTTCATTCTGGTCGGGTTGACGGGAATCTTGACTGTCATCATCACTGTTGAATGGCTCATTCTGCCTGACAGCGGAATGTTGGTCATCATTGCCGTTTAACAGTCTGCAGAAGTGTTCCTTCCATATCCTCAGCATCGACTGCGATTCTGCTACTATGTTGCCATTTTCGTCCTTGCAGGCTTCTGTTCTGGCTTTGAAACCCTGGCATGTTCTTTTTACCTTTTGGTAGAATTTTTCAACATTATTCCTGCAATAAAGTCTCTAAATCTCCTCGATCGGCTTCTCATGCTCTTTTTTCTTCTTTCTGAGAAGTCGATGTTCCTCTTTTCTCCTGCGCACATAGAGCTCGTAAGCAGCTCTAGTCCTTCTATGCAGCGCCGCTTTGTACGCCTCTTGTTTTGTTGCATGTGCTTGTCGGCATTCCTCATCAAACCAAGGGTTTCGTTGTGGTGGCCGAGAGGAACGCAGTACATCAGAGGCGGCATCTCTGATGGCTTTTTGGCAACGCTGCCACTGGTCTTCCGCATTTGCTGCTGGCGGCATAGGACTTAGATTGAGATTAGAAGAAACACGATCGGCAAAGGTTCTGGCGGTCTCTTGCGATTGTAGCCGCCCGACGTCAAATTTCCTTACAGTGTTTCGTTGATTTCGCTCCGTTCTGGATATCCGCATCCGTAACTTGGCTACAACTAGGTAGTGATCCGAGTCCACGTTGGCTCCTCGGAAAGTCCGGACACCCAGAATACTGGAAGAGTGCCTTGCTTCGATCGCAATTTGATCGATTTGGTTGACGATTTTTCGATCAAAGGAGAGCCATGTTCCTTTGTGAATATCGAGACGTGGGAACCGCGTACTAGCTACGACAAAGTTTCGCCCCGCCGCAAAGTCGATTATCCTGAGTCCGTTGCCGGATGTATTGTCGTGCAGGCTGTGCTTTCCGACCACGCTACTAAAGACTTCCTCTCTTCCTAGCTTTGCGTTAAAGTCGCCTAGGATAATTTTAACGTTGTGGCTAGGGCATTGCTCATACGTCTTGTCCAAGAGCTGGTAGAAGTCATCCTTTGTCGCGTCGTCCTTCTCCTCGTGAGGGGCGTGAACGCATATTAGGCTAATGTTGGCAAATTTAGCCTTGATACGGATAGTCATGAGGCGCTCGTTCACATGCCGGAAACTCAAGACTTCTTGCCTAAGTCTGTCTCCAATGACAAATCCGCACCCGAATAGACGCTGTCCTTTTTGTCTGTAGCAATCGCCGTAGTAGATGTCGCAGTTTTTCATACTCCTTTTGCCCGGCCCATCCCATCGCACTTCTTGGATGGCGGTAATGTCTGCTTTGAGACACTCTAGGGCCTCTGCAAGTTGTTCGGGTGCACGTGGTTTGTAGAGGGACCTAACATTCCATGTGCAGACACGAAGATCGTTGTCCTTTTTATGTTTGCATAGGTCGTCAACAGTAAGATCATCCGTATCCGAGGCTGTTGGTTGCTTCGTAACCAAAGGTTTTTTACGTGGTAGGGAAGTTAACCCGACGGCACAACCCCCAACCTGGAGGGCCAGATCCTTTTTTTTTTGTACCCCTAGGACAAGAGGCCGGATACACCGATGTCAGTAACCCACTTCGGGGATATGAGCGCTGCCGTTGGGCCATTAAGGGTTCATCCGCCACCATCTCTTTTTCAATACCCTGACGTAGTATTGAAAATCCTTACAGACCTCAGCTCCAAATATGTTGAAGTAGCTCCAGTAAGATATCAGCTGGTCTGTAGACGTCACCGTTGATTCCAACGAGAGAATTCATCCGCCGCACGTCCTCCTTCTGAGGACCTCTTGCTAGACTTCTGAGACGCATATTTCAACCGATCAGGTCAACAAGAGATGCCTCGCCTGGTTAGACATATGCGCGCTGAAGTTCACCCAGATGTGCTTACGCAGGTCTGAGTGTTCAGCTGCACATATATCGTCAGACTCAGCATACGCTCATCGTTAGTTCACTATCAGATAGCTATCCAGCGGGCACCGCGTGGAGGTGATGATGCGATTTTGCCCACCAAATCATTTATTTACTTCTATGGAAATCATGTCATGTACACACTTGTTGGACACGGTGGGAGTCGAGCTTGGACTACGGAGGCGTATACACATGCTGGTTAGCTAAGTTAATCAAGTGTATTTAAAAAGAATAAATAATATTTGTGTTAATTACATTGTAACGAATAAGCAGTTTGTTTAAATAAACCTAAGGTCCTTACAACTTCTAATGAAATAAATGAAATCATTCCTGTCAATTGTGAAAGTTAATGTCAACTCTACTACGAAAGCATAACAATGGCAGTGATTGATGTAAATGTCATCAAATGGACGGGTAAAAAAGAAATACTGTGAATCATACATCAGAGACAAAATAACAAAATAATTCTGCCCAGTTATTTGAACGCCACCCCTGGATTTTGCCTGAATCCTCCCACTTCACCGCATTTATACTGATCCGCCTGTGGAGTTCGCCTATTTGACATCTGAAAATATCGGCAGGCCTTCCGATTTTTGATCACTTGGGTGTTGAGGCCAATCAAATGCTGGTGTCGTTGCATTTGTATGATCCAAACGTTTATAGGCCTGCCATCCTACCTCGCGATGTCTTTGGAGCGTTCACTGATATTGCCTTTTTAACAGGGTTGAAATGATCTCTGCTTTGAACATGCCAACGAGCCGATCGCACTCTATTTTTCGTAAGATGGTTTTCTACACGTGAAGGCTTCCACGGATCTTTGAACTTCATATTATCGTATTTGTTTTGGTTTATTAAAAACTACATTGCACTTGCACACATACTGGATTCAAAACCTGCCTGTTAACACTCTAACGAATTTTATATAAGGTCATTCATGACAAATGCAGCAAGTAGTGGGTTTTTCACCCCTCACGGATGTCAAGAATGTCACTAGAAAATAAATTAGTAGCAAATTTAGCTACTGTCAAGAACTATGCCCAATTAAAGTGATTAACGTGCTTTTCAATGTTGTAGGAGGTTCCTCTGAAAGTAGCTCATCCATTACTCGAAATGCGTGCAGCACCAAAACTTACACCTGCCTTAATTTTGTACAAAACCATAATGATGTGCGTGTTAGGACATCATGGATTGTTATCTAAGAATGACATGTAGTTTAACTTTAATAAATAGGTTTTCTGCAAAGACAAATGAATGATGGCGAGGGAGTGTCAAAAGATTTCATTATTCTGTACTCAAATATAGAAAATCATGTGTGATGTTCGTAAACGATATGAAGAGTAAGAGAATAACTTTGAAGGCAATTTGAATTTTTAGGATTGTATTGAATTAAAGCTAAAAAGGCAAAAACAGAACACTTATGGATTCAACACGCTATATGACTGTCACGCGCTTGTAACTTCTGAACAGTTTGACCTTGAGAGATGGAGTTTTCAGTACGTATCCATTATACTTATGCCCGCACAGATGCCAATAGATGGCGTTACCAGGACTCCAAATTCTTCTTCTTCTTCCTTTTATCAGCGAGGCTATGATCCGAAAACAAGGGATCACAACCCTCCCACTTCACCGCATTTCTACTGATCCGCATGTGGGGTTCGCCTATTTGACCTCAGAAAATATCGGCAGGCCTGCCGATTTTGGATCACTCGGTTACTGAGGCCAATGAAATGCCGATGTCGTCGCATTTGTCTGATCCAGGCGTTTATAGGCCTGCCTTTCCTACATCGCGATGTCTTTGGAACGCGCATAGATATTGCCTTTTTAACAGGGTTCAAATGATCTCTTCTTTGAACGTGGCAATACCAACTGAGCCGGTCACGCTCTATTTTTTGTACGATGGTTTCCTTGATGTGAAAGCTTCCACGGATCTTCGAACTTCTTATTCGATCAAGCTTTGTCACTCCTGCTGTCATGCGAAGCATCTTCATCTCAGCTGCCGTTAATTTACTCTCATACTTTTTGTACATCGTCCAACATTGTGAACCGTATGTGAGCGCTGGACGTACAACTGCGGTGTAGAGCCTTCCTTTTAACTTAGGGGGCATTTTTCTGTCTCAGAAGATAGCGGAATTTTCTCGCCACTTCATCCACCCTACGCTTACACGATGATTGATGTCGTCATCACAAGTTGCTTTGCTATTGATCATAGATCCCAGATATTTGAACTTTTCGCACTTGGGAAGCACTATTCCATTCAAATAAATGTCTGGAATAGGCCTGAGTGGATCAGAGAACGGGCAGCACAAGTACTCTGTCTTTTTTGAACTAATGCGATACCCATTTCCCTCCAAAACGTCCACCCACACATCAAGTGCTCGTTGCAGGGATGTAGGATCCTCACTTATGATGGCTCCATCGTCAGCAAAGAATAACTGATGTACCTTGGGGTCCATCACTTTACCTTCAAGCAGATAATCAAGGACTGTAATAAAGAGCAAAGGACTTAAAACGCTTCCCTGGTGTACCCCGACTTTGATTGGGAACTCTTCGGTTACTCCAGCGGGGCATCTTACTTTTGTCTTTGCTCCTTCGTACATGTCCATAATCATCTGTACATAGGTTTCTGGAACCCCTCGATGTCTTAGCGCCACCCATATCAGATCTCGTGGTTGTCTGTCGAATGCCTTTTCAAAGTCAACCAATACAATATGCAAATCCCTTAAGGAATCACGATGTTTTTCCATTATGATCCTTATACTTTGGATTGTATCTTTGGTTAATTTACCCGAGACAAACCCGCACTGATCATCAGATAGCCGTATTATTTTTCGCAGTCGGCCACCTAATACCCGCTCAACGATCTTCATGGTGTGTGACATCAGCTTGATCGAACGGTAGTTATCACAGTTTCGCGTATCACCCTTCCCTTTATATACAGGGAGAAGGTAACTGTCCCTCCATTCATTCGGCATTGGATCACCTCTCATGAATTTGGAGATGAGAATTCTGAGCCATCTGAACCCGATATCTCCCATCTTTTTCCAGAACTCAGAGGGTATTTCGTCTGGCCCAATCGCTTTTCGTTTTTTGGAGTATTTGACCGCCTCACTAACTTCTTCGACTGTAATGTCGGGTATTTCTTCACAGTTAGGGGTGGCTCTTGGAAAGTATAGCCGGGGAAACTGTTCATTCAAAAGCTCTTCACAATACTGCCGCCACCTCTGCAGAATTTTGTCGTCATCCACAAGAAGCTGGCCATGAGCATTGCTAATGAACTTTGGCGAACGAATCTCCTGAGCATTCTTCCTTCTTTGGGCGGCTATTTTGAAGATAGTGGCACTCTTGTTCATATTGTGTCTTCGCAGCTCCTGGATAGCCTGGTTTGCATCAGCAACCGGGGAAAATATTTTCTCCAGCTCCCGATACAGGCCCTCCGTACTCCCTGCTTGAAGCTGGGCGCACTTCTTCTTCGCTTTTTTCTTGCAGCATCTGTACTCCATTTCGAGGCGAGCTTTTTCGTCATTATTATTAGAGGGGCACTTTGACCAAGCTTTGAAAGCCGCTTTCTTCTCATTTATCACTTTCTCACCTTCATCAGTCCACCACCATGTTTCTTTGGCGTGTTGATGGTGGCCTTTTGAAGCTCCTAGGAGTGATTTGGCATTCTTTAAGCAAGTTCGCTGTAGGGAATCCCACATATTTTGTGCTCTGCACTCTTCATCCTCAGCTCCATTGATGGTGTGAGAGAGGTAATTCTTCATTACGAAAACAAAAGCCTCGCCTTTTTCTTTGTCCAGATTGTACCACTTGATTTTCTCAGAGACCCTTGTTTGTTTGCTTTTCTTTCGTGTTTTCATAAAAATTTCTGTTAGCAGGAGACGGTGTTGCCGAGCGATTGCCTCTCCCAGGATCACTTTGCAATCTTTTACCCGAGGCTTCATGAAACTGCCTACCAAATGGTAGTCAATCTGAGTTTCATCTCCACCACTGCTGTAAGTGATCAGGTGTCGGCTTTGTTTGATGAACATGGTATTTAACACGATAAGACCGTGTGATTTGCACATGCTTAGGATGTCTTCACCAGGAAGGTTCCTGGTGCCATATCCTAGTCCTCCATGGCAGTCTTCATAGTCTTCGTTTGATTTCCCGACATGTCCATTCAAATTTCCTCCAACAAACAGAAATTCTTCCTTTGGGATGTCCTTAAGGAGATTGTGGAAATCTAGCCAAAATGCATCTTTATCTCTCTGATTGTACCCATCGTGGGGAGCATATGCACTGACAATATTCCACACTTCTCCTTGTATTACTAGTTTGAGAGACATCAAACGGTCGCTGGACTTCGAAATGCTCAAGACGTTTTCAAGTAGCTCTGCCGCAAGGATGATACCGATTCCGTTCTTAGACTTTTCCGTTCCGTAGTAGAACATCTTGTAATCTTTTGTCCTAACGTCCAAGAAACGCGCCCGATTCCCGGTGTTTTTCCATTTCGTCTCTTGGACACACAAGATGTCCACCCGCCTTCTATTCATCATCTCTTCCAGCTCGTAACTTCGACCGGTCATGCTTCCAACGTTCCAACTCGCGACCCGTAAATTGCGTCCAAACTGTTTCATTATGTTGCTAGCCCCCGGAATCCGTATAGCTCTGACCCGAACATTTCTGCTCGGTCCAGGATCAGTACCATGCACAGCAGTGGTAGTGCCTGGCGGGGTAGTGCCTTTCCTTTTTGCAAATATTATCATAATGATACAGTTTTGCAATACAATTTTTTGCACCATATTGCGATGGTGTTTGTTGTTTGACACGTGCATGCTCCTGTTTTAGTATTGTTTGATCTTTCTTTTATGACACCGGTGATCTCCAGTCGTGTCAACCCACGGACTCGCATGCACACTTGTGGGAGGGTTTTTATGGTAGTATATGTGTCGCTAGGCTCACTTGGGGGTTATATTGCCTAGATCTGATTTGTTCCCTTAGTCGCCTTTTACGACAAGCGCTGGTTGTTGGGGGGGGCGCTGCAGTGATATTCTTAACCCGTCCCTGCACGGGCATACAAGGACTCCAAATATGTAAACAATTTTTCAAACAGAAAAGCTGAGAAAACATTTAAAAAATATTGTCTCCCACTCTTTCTCCCGATGTATAAATTTTGAAAAAAAAAAAAAAAAAAGTATGTAAATAAGTAAGCTAAGGAAAACTATAAACAAATTTCGAGCGCACTCAGTTTTTGTACAAAATGGAAAATTTGGGGTATTTTTTCACCCCACCATATTTTACAACAATTTAATCAAATTATACACTGAATTTAGAACCAAATGTTTCTGAGATTTTTTTTTTCTCGAGTTGTTCCATCTCAGCACAGTCCAGAGATCACACATCCCAGGTATAGATACTCAAAGATTATGCTCGGCTGGAGCGCTGCAAGTTCTACGCTCGTGTACTGACATCCTTCAATGTTATTGCGATTTAGTTACTGGGACTTACGTTGTTACGTTTTCTTTTCTTTTTAATTTAATTTAATTTTTTTTTTTAATTAAATTAGTGCTGTACCAATTCGAATGGTTTTTGTCTTCTCTATCTCCTCGCTAAGTGTGTGCGTTCCAGAAGCTGGAGGGCCTCAGGGTTCGTATGATGTCTTCATGCTTTTTGGCGAGTCTGTTGACTTAATCTTTTAATGGTTCTATGCCGAAGTCTATATGGAAGTCCTCATTCCGCACATACCAGGGTGTACTGAAAATATTTCTCACTACTTTGTTTTGATATCTTTAGATGCTATCCACGTTGCTCTGTTTAGTACAGCCCCAAAGGTGGATCCCATATGTCCATATGGGTTTGATTAGTTACCTATAAAGTAAGAGCTTATTAAAAATTGATAGGCAGGAATGTCTTTATATTAGCCAGTATATCTTTTTGTATCGGATATCGAGCTTCTTTCCTTTTTTCTTTCCATAAGCTTTCCAACAAAGTTTTGCGTCCAATGTCATACCAAGATACTTAGCTGAATTTGCGTCTGGAATTACTCGGTTATTTATGAATATTCGGATATGCTCAATCTTCTTGTTTGTAAAATCTGGAGTTGACCTAGGCCTCAACCAACAAACCTCTCCAGCCAATCTGGTTACGAGCCAGCTGCCTCCAGTTGTGCACGCCAAGTTGATTGAGGTCACCCTTCACTTATTGCCGCCACCTACCGCCAAGTCGTCCTCTTCTGCACCGTCCATCCAGGGTAGGCTCGAAGACTTTCTTGGCGAGAACGTTGGG
This sequence comes from Brachypalpus laphriformis, assembly GCA_945910035.1. Lineage (NCBI taxonomy): Eukaryota > Metazoa > Arthropoda > Insecta > Diptera > Syrphidae > Brachypalpus > Brachypalpus laphriformis. Next base: position 48,474,541 of record OX246756.1, read on the forward strand.
CTCCATCCGCTCTACATGATACAGCCATCTTAGTCGCTGTATGTGAACTCTTTTGGCTAAGTCGATGTCCTTATATAGGCCTTATAGTTCAGCATTGTACCTTCTCCTCTACTCACCGTCAATGCAGACGGGACCAAAGATCGCTCAAAGAACTTTTCTCTCAAAATAACCAAGAGCATCCGCATCCGATTTTGACGAAGCCAATGCCTCTGTGCCATACAGCAGGACTGGGATGATTAGTGTCTTATAAAGAGTTACCTTAGCATTATAGCTTATACCTTGGTGGAATGCAAATCTTAGTACTCTTAGGAAGTACAGCAGACTCCTCTTTAATATTGCTAAAAGCTCTCGCGAGACGGCCGATTGGGACACCTACAAACTGTCTCTCAGGAAATATAAAATCTCACTGAGGAAAGAGCAACGACGCTCCTAGAGACTTTTCTGCGACAGTATTGAAGAATCCTCGGAAGCCTCTAGGTTGCGGAAAATCCTCTCAAAAAGCCCTTCAACACCTAGCTACCTCCTACATCCAGATGGTCACTGGACCACCTCTGCTAAGGAATCCATTGACATCATACTGGATACTCACTTCCCTGGTAGCTCCCCTGTTGCTGTTTCATTATCGGGTATTATACGTACTTGCTTTCTACCGTGCAGCAACTCCATGGTTATAGTAACCACAGGAAAGATCCGCTGGGCTATGCGCAGCTTCAAGCCTTTCAAGTCCCCAGGACCTGACGGCATTATTCCTGCTGAATTTCAAAAATGTGAGGATATTGTGCTTCCATGGCTCAAGGTCATCTTATCGAGCTGTCTTAATCTGGTCTACATCCCCAAGGCGTGGACCGAGGTTGAAGTTGTCTTCATTCCTAAGGCAGGTAAGAGCTCGCATGTGGAACCAAAGGATTTCCGACCTATCAGTCTATCGTCCTTTCTACTGAAAACGCTGGAGAGGCTGATTGATATTCACCTCCGTCAGTGCATTAGCCCGTCTTTGCACTCGCCGTCCCAACATGCGTACTGCAAAGGCAAATCCGTTGATGCGCGTGTGCGCATCATTGAAAAATCTCTGAGCATTAAAGAATATACCATGGTGGCTTTCCTTGACATTGAGGGAGCTTTTAACAATGTCAAACCAAAGGCAATCACAGACGCACTTGCAAATCTGAAAGTGGATACTTCGCTCGGAGTGTTGATCAATCAATTGCTAACACGCAGGATTATCAACACACAGCCGGGTGGAGCATCGGCCCGAAGACTTGCCTGTTGCGGAACACTCCAAGTTGGAGTTTTGTCCCCCGTCCTGTGGAATCTAGTAGTGAATGAGCTACTAGTGGACCTAGACAGGTCAGGCTTTAGAGTGATTGCCTATGCTGATGAGCTCCCTTCCTTGACGACCTCAGCGATTTGGCGTCCTTAGACGTCATGAACATCCATCGCTTCATCAAAAGCTCCGGTTAGTTTTATTAGTCCCTGAGTGGTCTCATGGTAGATCCTTGGCATCGCAATGGACCTTTACTGGTCTAAGTGGAACTGGACAGCCAATCTAACCTAACCTAACCATTATAGCTCGAGATAGAGCTTTGTTAATCAATTGTCTTCTTAGTCCATAGAAACAGCGATTGGAAAGAGTAATTCTTCGTTTGATCTCCCTACTGATGTCATTTGGAAAGCTCACTACAGCGTCTAGGTAGACAAAATCCTTTACTACCCTAAATTATATCTGTCTATTGTGATGTTCTGTCCAAGACATCGATGTTGGATGTCCGTTTTTGTAGACAGCATATATTTTTTTTTGCTTTCATTGACCGCCAAACCCATCTTTGCTGCCTCGATCTCAATACTCGCAAATGCCCCGTTGACGGCTCGCTGAGTTCTTCCTAATATGGTATGTCAATCTCATCGACGTAAGCGAGTAGTTGTGCAGACTTGAAAAGGATTGTAGCTCCAGAGTTGGCTTGTGAGTTTCGTACAATTCTCTTAAGTACTATGCTAAAGAGATCACATGATAGTGCGTCACCTTGTCTAAGACCTTTCCTGACATCGAACGGTTCGGTGATGCTCTTACCGATTTTGATGGAGGAACGAGAGTTCTCCATCGTCATGTACAGATTTAGATTGATTTAATTTGATGCGCCATTTCTTGCCCAGTTTTGGATGGATTTTCTGAAGCGCATCTTGTAGCTCTTTCGATAAATGAATATTGGTTTCTGCAACTGTCATTACGGCCATGTCGTCCGCAAACGTAGCAATTATGTTATAAAAGGTAGAGTACTGGTCCAAGAAAGCTTCCTTGGGGCACACCTGGTTTAATTTCACTAAGTTCCGAATACACATTCTATTCTTTCATATGAAAGTATCTGTCTGCAATGTAGGATTCCAATAAATCAGTATGTTGTTTAGGAAGAGTCTTTTTTAATTTGTAGATCAGTCATTCGTGCCAAACTTTATCGAATGCTTGCGCTACATCCAGAAATACTGTAGAACAAGCTTTTTCTCTTCTAGTGCTTTTTCGATGATGTTAGCAATTCGGTGAACCTGGTCAATCATAGAATCTTTCATTCCGGAATCCAAATTGATGATTAGGAATAATTTGTTTTCGCTCTATAAAAGTTGTTAGTCTTTTGAGTAGCAGTCTTTCAAACAGCTTTGACATTATAGGCAGTAAGGATATTGGCCTATAAGATGATGCTTCAAGAGGTGGTTTACCAGGTCTTACAATCATAATTACATCAGCTACTTTCCATAATTGTGGCAAGTACTTTAACCTGAATGTGGCATTAATGATTTTCGTTAGCTTGAAAATTGTTTCTATAGGAAATTGAAAACCTGCAGTTATAAGTTCGAAATCTGGGGCCTTTCGTAGGTTTATACATATATTTTTATTAAATTTTTAACTCTGGATGGTGTAATAAGTTCAATTTCCTCATCATAGATGAGGTGTATAAAAAAGATTTCCTTGAAAGTCCTCTCCACATATGGCACATATAATATTCACATGTACATATCTTACCCTTACTTAGTTATTCTTACTTATTCAATAATTTCCAAGGTGTCCAAGATCTAGTGCTGCTGAAGATCACCCTTATATATGCAGTCTTTCAATATTGCATACAAAATCTTTTCTACGATATTGCGTATACGCCTGAAAACTTTTACCAACATCCTGATTGGCCTCTATCAGTGTGGTTTCAGGCCAGGAGAATCCACCATCGATCAAATCTTCACACTTCGTCGGGTCCTGGAGAAAACCTAAGAGGTCCAAATATATACTCATCATCTCTTTATCGATTTCAAGACCACCTATGACAGCATCTATAGAGAAGAACTATATAGAGCCATGTCTAGTTTTGACATCCCTGCTTAACTTGTCCATCGCTGCTCTATCAAGGTCGGTAATGACCTCACGGAGACCTTTGATGTCAAAGAAGGTCTAAAACAAGGTGACGCGCTGTCATGTGACTTCTTTAATATAGTACTTGAACGTATTGTACGAAACTTACAAGCGAAAACCAGAGTCCCAATCTATCAAAATTCTATACAAATGCTTACAAACGTCGACGATATGGACATAATTGGAAGAAATCAGCTGGATGTCACCGATACGTTTGCGAAAAAAAACATACGCTGCCGCTCCCGTTTCACATCCTAAGAGCAGGGACGTAAATCTGGAAACAAATATGAGAAGCTGAGAGTACAGTCGTCAGTCAAGGAGTGTATTGGATTAGAAGTTGTAGACAAAAGATCATTAATAAATATAAGAAAGAGATTCGGAGATAAAACGGAGCCTTCATTTATACGGTGAATTTCAGACTTGAAACCGTCCAAGACAACCTGTTTGAACGGTCCGAAAGATAATTTCTAATCCACTGAAGAATAAATTAATCGATACCAAATGCACGTATTTTCCATAAAAGAGTTGGATGCCAAACTCTGTTAAATGCTGCAGAAATATCCAGATGAACAATCTCACTGGCACCAAAGTGATGGTGAGATTAGTTCCATTTTTTTTGGTGAGATGTGCCATCAAGTCACCAGTGACCCTGTTGGTACGAAAACCATACTGCCAGTAATTGAGGAGTTTACGTGAGTGAAGATATTTCATAAACTGACAATCTACCAGCGTTTCCACCTTTTGACCTTTTTTTTGGATTTTTAAACTAAAGGGGGAGGAAGAGCAGAGAATGACTCCCGGAGCACTGCGACCTAAAAGGATCTTTTGTACTATCCCCTGGTTGGTTGTTTGAGTAGTAGTTGTTAACTAGCTGAAATCTAGTTCATTAATGAAGCTAAGGATAGTTCGAGCTGAGAAAGAGGTGACATCAGAAGGTTATGTGACGCCTTTGTTAAAGTGCTTTAGCCTCAGTCTGCCTATGTTGTTTCGGTGTCTTCCTAGTCTGGCTCAGCCGCTTCATTACCAGTAATGTCTTTGTGTCCAGGGACCCACAATTCCAAACCAGCTTAGACTTATAGTCCAAGGTCGTGAGAGCCATGAGTGCTGCTTGGCTATCTGACATTATATTAATATGTGATCTTCGGAGGTTTTTTCTAATACATTCTCTGGCGCAGAGCTCGATAGCATAAGCCTCTGCTTGGAAGACAGTAGTGGATTGACTTAATGGTGTAAAGAGTTCGTAGTTGGGGCCAAAGATACCAGCTCCAGCCCCATTTAACATTTTTGAACCATCAGTATACCAGTTGGTGGGCAAAATCGCATCATCACCTCCCCGTGGTGCCCGCTGGATAGCTATCTGATAGTGAACTAACGATGAGCGTATGCTGAGTCTGAAGATATATGGGTAGCTGAACACTCGGTCCTGCGTAAGCACATCTGGGTGAACTTCAGCGCGCATATGTTTAACCGGACGAGGCATCTCTTGTTGACCTGATCGGCTGAAATATGCGTCTGAGAAGTCTAGCAAGAGGTCCTCAGAAGGAGGACGTGGCGCGGATGAATTCTCCCGATGGAATCAACGGTGACGTCTACAGACCAGCAGATACCTTACCGGAGCTACTTCGACATATTTGAAGCTGAGGTCTGTAAGGATTTTCAATACTACGTCAGAGTATTGGAAAAGAGATGGTGGCGGTTGAACCCTTAATGGGCCAACGGCAGCGCTCATATCCCCATAGTGGGTTACTGACACCGGCTTCTCGTCCTAGGGGTTGCAAAAAAAGGTTCTGGTCCTCCACGTAAAAAACCTTTGGTTACGAAGCAACCAACAGCCTCGGATACGGATGATTTTACTGTTGACGACCCAAGCAAACGTAAAAAGGACAACGATCTTCGTGTATGCACGTGGAATGTTAGGTCCATCTAACTGCGGAGTATGAAAAACTGCGGCATCTACTACGGCGATTGCTACAGACAGAAAGGACAGTATCTATTCGGGTGCGGATTTGTCATTGGAGGCAGACTTAGGCAAGAAGTCTTGAGTTTCCGGCATGTGAACGAGCGCCTCATGACTATCCGTACCAAGGCTAAATTTGTCAACATTAGCCTAATATGCGTTCACGCCCCTCACGAGGAGAAGGACGACGCGACAAAGGATGACTTCTACCAGCTCTTGGACAAGACGTATGAGCAATGCCCTAGCCACAACGTTAAAATTATCCTAGGCGACTTTAACGCAAAGCTAGGAAGAGAGGAAGTCTTTAGTAGCGTGGTCGGAAAGCACAGCCTGCACGACAATACATCCGGCAACGGACTCAGGCTAATCGACTTTGCGGCGGGGCGAAACTTTGTCGTAGCTAGTACGCGGTTCCCACGTCTCGATATTCACAAAGGAACATGGCTCTCCTTTGATCGAAAAATCGTCAACCAAATCGATCACACTGCGATCGAAGCAAGGCACTCTTCCAGTATTCTGGGTGTCCGGACTTTCCGAGGAGCCAACGTGGACTCGGATCACTACCTAGTTGTAGCCAAGGTACGGATGCGGATATCCAGAACGGAGCGAAATCAACGAAATGCTGTGAGGAAATTTGACGTCGGGCGGCTACAATCGCAAGAGACCGCCAGAACCTTTGCCGATCGTGTTTCTTCTAATCTCAATCTAAGTCCTATGCCGCCAGCAGCAAATGCGGAAGACCAGTGGCAGCGTTGCCAAAAAGCCATCAGAGATGCCGCCTCTGATGTACTGCGTTCCTCTCGGCCACCACAACGAAACCCTTGGTTTGATGAGGAATGCCGACAAGCACATGCAACAAAACAAGAGGCGTACAAAGCGGCGCTGCATAGAAGTACTAGAGCTGCTTACGAGCTCTACGTGCGCAGGAGAAAAGAGGAACATCGACTTCTCAGAAAGAAGAAAAAGGAGCATGTGAAGCGCTCGATCGAGGAGATTGAGAGACTTTATTGCAGGAATAATGTTCGAAAATTTTACCAAAGGGTAAAAAGAACATGCCAGGGTTTCAAAGCCAGAACAGAAGCTTGCAGGGCCGAAAATGGTAACATAGTAGTATAATCGCAATCGGTGCTGAGGATATGGAAGGAACACTTCTGCAGATTGTTAAACTGCGATGATGATCAATATTCCGCTGTCAGGCAGAATGAGCCATTCAACAGTGACGATGGCAGTCAAAATTCCCGTCAACCCGATCAGAATGAAGTGAGGATAGCGATATCTAAACTCAAATCCAACAAAGCTGCTGTAGTCGACGGTCTTGCCGCTGAACTTTTCAAAGCAGGAGGAGATGAGTTGGTAAGGAGCATGCACCAGCTCATCTGTAAAATCTGATCGGACGAAAGTATGCCCTATGAATGGAACCTCAGCATCGTTTGCCCGATCCTGAAGAAAGGAGACCCTCTGAATTGCGCCAACTACAGAGGTATAAGTCTCCTAAATATCGCATATAAGATCCTGTCTGCCGTATAATGTGAACGCCTAAAACCGATCGTCAACAACCTGATAGGTCCTTATCAGTGCGGTCTTAGGCCGGGAAGGTCCACCATTGACCAAATATTCACACTTCTGCAGATCTAGGAAAAAACCCATGAATACAAAATCGATACGCACCACCTCTTTATCGATTTCAAAGTTGCCTATGATAGCGTGTATAGAGACGAGTTATACAGAGCCATGTCTAGTCTTGGCATCCCTGCCAAGCTCGTCCGTTTGTGCAGAATGACGATGGAGAACTCTCGCTGCTCCATCAAAGTCGGTAAGAATCGTCCAATGCAGAGAGTAAGAAGCACAATGGTAGCATACATTTTAGAAGAGTAATGAAAGCAAATGGCCATCCTACGATGAAATACTTGACGGCAGCACCATGCGTGGGAAATAAATGGAAGAAAAGGAAGGTGGTTTTTTAGTGTGTAAGAATCACTTACTTGCTCAATAGAGCACGGGCTCAATTTCGCCTTTTTGAAAGATTCCACCTTTCTGCGCAAAAAAAAACATTAATAGCACCATATAGTTCTTAAATGGTTCCGTCTTAGGGGGGTTATGAAGCTGGGCTGTCAGGACGCTACAATGGGCCCTTCACAATTTCTCGAGGGTCTTCAATATCTCAAAGTACTTCAAATCAGCAGCTCTAAAAGCTCTCGAATCTTTCAGCTTTGACTCTAAATTAGTTTGAACCTATCTCATTACTCTCAAGCAGCTTGCTGCACACAACACCCTCTCGCTCACATCGCGGGCAATGAGACTGTTGATGGACTTGCCAGATCTGGATCCCAACTCAAATTCATTGGCCCGGAACCTTTTTGCGGACTACTTATAAGCCAAATCAAAATTGAGCTAGATCGAAGGAAATCCTAGCAATGAACAAACATAATACAAAGTTTTTAATAGACTTCCTTACTGATCATTGCTCTCTCAAATAGTAGGATAAGAAAATTGGCATTAGTCAATCTGACACTTGCAGACAATGTCTTGAGGACACTGAAACTGCTGAGCACATTGTGTGTGAATGTCCCGCCATCGCTCGCAGCAGACAAAAATTATTCATAAAGCGTTCATCATCACTTCTGACATAATCTTTTCCTCAGCCCAAACTATCCTAGGACACGCTTCCTTCATCGGTTAGTACAAAAGATCACTTTGGACGTACATCGAAGTACATCGATGGGCCTTAGAAAACCCTCCTATCACCCCACTCCCACTTAAAACAACAAAAAAAAAAAAAACATACACTGCCGCTCCCGTTTCACATCCGAAGAGCAGGGACGTGAATCTGGAAACGACTATGAGAAGCTGAGAGCACTGTCGTCCGTCAAGGAGTGTATTGGATTAGAAGTTGTAGACAAGAGATCATTAATGATTATAGGAAAGAGATTCGGAGACAAAATGGAGCATTGTGGAACACCAGCATTTAAACGCTGAATTTCAGGCTTGAAGCCGTCCAAAACTACCTATTTTGAATGGTCCGGAAGGTAATTTCTAATCCAATGAAGAAGAGATTCATCGATACCAAATGCACGTATTTTCGATAAAAGAGATGGATGTCAAACTCTGTCAATTGCTTTAGAAATATCCAGAGGAACAATCTCACTGTCACCAAAGTGATGGTGAGATTGGTTCCATTCTTTGGTGAGATATACCATGAAGTCACCAGTCGGCCCTGTTGGTACGAAAACCATACTGCCGGTCAATGAGGAGCTTATGTAAGTCTAAACTGACGATCTATCAGCGTTTCCATGACCTTAGAAAGAAGGGACATAAGTGAAATGGGTCGGTAATTGGACATGAAGATTCGTATTCTTTAGGGTCGGGCTGGACAAATGTTCTTTACCATATATGTACTCGGAAAGAGTCCAGAAGAGTAGAACAGATGAAAAGATTACGCAATAGTTTTTTCAGCGCAGAAGAACAACTCTTCAGGATTAAAGAAAAATTAAGAGCAGCACAAAAGATTTTGTGATTTAAAAGCGCAATGGAACGCAATGCAGTTCAAATGAGTTTTTTAGAGCAAAGCTGCCGGATTTGTAGCAGTCAGCAACTCAGTTTTGGCATCCCAGCTCTCTAGATTCGTCAAATTTTTCTATACCCTATTTTAACAGAGAAACGGCTCAATGCGTTGTCTCAGAGTTTTAGTTCTAGTCTCGCCCTGAAGTAGGTAGACATAGCCAAGACCAAAGACTCACTTCGGCCTTCATAATTACAACAGGAATTAGGAGATGCTATAGCCTCTTGACTACCAAAAATATTAAAAATCTTGTCATTACCTTTATTCGATAGCCAATGGTCAATGAAGAGTTCTTCCTTTTGGGAAAAAATTCCTGTAACGATTTCCTTACACAAAATTCCCCTGCAGAACAATTCTACCAACAATCCTCACCATTTTAAGAAAATTAACAATTTAACAAATATTGCCTGTATCATAAATATATTCTTTATTTAAATAAAAATCAATTCCATAATTACACCATCAACCACCCGTCAATCCTCAGTGAATAACATGCGAAGTCACAAAGTGAGTATTGGGCAGAAGAGCATTACTCAAACCGTAAGTGTACGAGTATCCATTTGGCAGTAGATTCGAAGGATACGAAGGATAAGCCAGCTGCAATGGACTAAGAAGCGGTGCACTGCGGATAAGCGAAAGTTCATCGATCTTCTCGATGGCAGCGTTCCTTAGCTTTACCTCCTCCACTGCATTCAAATGTTCCGCCTTAGCTTGTGCCACTTCGGGGGTATCCTCAACCTGACGTGGCAATTCAACTGGAGCTGCAGTTACTGGAACTGGAGCTGGTTCCTGGTCACCATTTCTCAACTTAGCCTCTTCCACAGCAGCCAAGTGAGCAGACTTTGCAGCCGCAACCTCTGGAGTATCCTCGACCTGTTGTGGTATCTCCTGAGGAGCTACTTCTGGCACTTCAACTGGTTTGGGTAAATTGGTTGCTGCAACTCGAAAGCCACCTGCATCAGCGGTATAGTCAACAGTTTGAATAATTCCATCAGAATCAGTGTAGCTATACGATCCTCGGGTAACGCCATCCAAAGTCTTCACTTCCTGTTTGGCTGACAAAGGTTCGCTGTATCCAAATGCATATTGACCGAATTCATCCTGAGCATGATACTGATGCTTGGTTGCTGGTATAACCAGTCCAGCTGGAGCGAAATACGATACACTGGCTGAAGCTACTGCCAGTAAAGCGGAAAATGCGACTACAATTTTCATCATGATGCTGCTGGAACTGCTGTAGATTGATTTGATGATGTTGCCTAGAGACGCTGCTAGTGAAGTGAACTAGTACTCGCTTCTGAGAACTCTGATTCTGCAAATGATGGATGCTGGATTTTTATACCATAGTCTAGTAGAATGCCATCCAAATGCAAGGCATTGAAATCTACCCTAGTGTGCATATGAGTATGAGGTGTGAAAACCGCAAGACCTACTTGCAATTTTCGATGCAACAGAAGGGAACGACCTTGACAAAGGCGATACGACAGAGTCGTTGTTTCACTTTTAAAAGACGTATACTGCTTGCTGTTTGTAGATTTCTGTAAGGTAAGAATTCTTTTAGTGGTTTATTGAAGATAAAGATGATGTGATTGATATTTGAGTAGGAATTGAGAACGATTCATCTTAGATATGAGAAAAGAGTTGATATACGTGAGGACTAATGAACCTGTCGCAAACTAACCGCAGCTACCAATATGCTGTACAAATGAACAGAGATTGCAACGAAAAAAAGAGGGCAGTCTACTATTCCGTCTAACATTACACTGTAAAATACTAAAAAAAAAATCCAAATCGTTTGACAAGACCAGAGAAATCGTTCACGATAAGATATAGTCGATAGATAGAGTCGCTCAAAATAGAATAGGTTAAGATAGGTAGATAGATGCCCTGTGACTTCAGTCGCTACTCCTGTGTATTGGAATCATCCTCTTTATTAAAATTTCATATATTCACCAACAATGGGACTATCCTTAAAAATGATAAATTTTTCGAAAGCTTTTAATTTCACAGAATTTTTTTTTTAATTTAGCTAACCGTTGTTGCACAAAATGGCCTGTTTACCGCCAGATTATCAGAAAACCTAGAAATTTTACACACCAGCAGAATGTAGCTGGTTCCGAAACAACCAAAAGCCTCGGATAAGGATGACTCAACTAATGACGACACCAGCAAACGAAATAAGGACAACGACCTTCGGATATGTACGTGGAATGTTCTGTCCCTTTACAGACCACGTGCAGCCGAACAAATAGCAGAGGCCCTAGACTGCTATAAAGCAGATATTACCGCCATCCAGGAAGTGCGATGGGATGGGCCGGGCAAAAAGAGGATGAAGAACTGTGACATCTACTACGGTGATTGCTACAGAGGCAACAGGCAACGCTTATTCGGATGCGGATTTGTCATACGCGGCAGACTTAGGCAAGAAGTCTTAAGCTTCCGACACGTGAGCGAGCGTATTATGACTATCCGGATCAAGGCTAAATTCGCTAACATAAGCCTAATATGTGTTCATGCCCCCACGGAAGAAAAGGACATAGGAGCAATGTCCTAAATACGACGTTAAAATCACATTGGGCGATTTTAACGCCAAAATAGGAAAGGAGGACGTCTTTGGTAGGGCAGTCGGTAAGCATAGCCTACACGACACAACGTCTGATAATGGACTAAGGCTAATTGATTTCGCTGTGGAGCGAAATGTCACCATAGCAAGCACATGGTTTCCTCATCTCGATATTCATAAGCAGACATGGCGGTCCAATGATCGTGTAACGATCAACCAAATTGATCATATTGCGATCGACGCAAGGCATGCCTCCAGTATTCTGGATGTTCGGACCTTCCGAGCGGCCAACATAGACTCGGATCATTACCTTGTTGTAGCCAAGGTACGAATGCGGATATCCCAATCTGAGCAACAAAGAAGAATCACTGTGAGAAAATTTAACGTCGAAAAGCTACAATCGCAAGAGACCGCCAGACTCTTCGCTGAACGCGTATCCCGAAATCTCTCAATCACCCCTATGCCGCCAGCATCAAGTGCCGAAGACCAGTGGCAACGCTGCCAACATGCCATCAGAAACGACACGACTGATGTGCTGGATCTCGCTCGCCCACCACCGCGAAACCCCTGATTTGACGAAGAATCCCGGCGAGTGCATGCAGCAAAACAAGAGGCATACAAAGCGGCGCTGCAGCGGAAGACGAGAGCTGCTCGTGAGCTCTACGAGCAAAAGAGACGGGAAGAACATCGGCTTCTCTAAAAGAAGAAGAAAGCGCATGAGAAGCGCGCGTTTGAGAATATCGGGAGTTTATACTCCAGGAACAATATACGGAAGTTTTACCAAAAGGTAAAAAGAACGTGTCAGAGGAGCAATACCCGCACAGAAACCTGTAGAGATGAAAATGGAAACCTCGTAGTAGAATCACAGTCGGTGCTGAGAATATGGAAAAACTACTTCTGCAGACTGTATAACGGCGACGAAGACCAACATCCCGCTGTCAGGCAGAATGAACCATTCAACATAGACGATGATAGTCAAAATTTCCGTCCACCTGACCAAAACGAAGTGAGGATAGCAATATCCAAGCTAAAATCCAACAAGGCTGCTGGACCTGACGGCTTACCGGGTGAACATTTCAAGGCAGCAGGGGATGAATTGATAAAGTGCATACACCAACTCATTTCTATTAATTGGTCAGACGAGTGTATGCCTGATGAATGGAATCTCAGCATCGTTTGCCCGATCCACAAGAAAGGAGAACCCCTCAACTGCGTCAATTATAGAGGCATCAGTCTACTACAAGATCATTTCTGCGATATTGTGTGAACGCCTGAAACCTTTTATCAACAGCCTGATTGGACCCTATTAGTGCGGTTCCAGGCCAGGAAAGTCCACCATCGATCAAATCTTCACACTTCGGTAGATCCTGGAGAAAACACAAGAATTCCAAATCGATACTCACCACCTCTTTATCGATTTCAAGGCCGCCTATGACAGCATCTATAGAGAAGAGCTTTATAGAGCCATGTCTAGTTTTGACATCCCTGCCAAACTTGTCCGTCTGTGCAGGCTGACGATGGAGAACGCTCGCTGCTCCATCAAGGTCGGTAATGACCTCACCGAGACCTTTGATATCAAAAACGGTTTTAGACAGGGTGACGCGCTGTCATGTGACTTCTTTAACATTGTACTTGAACGGATTGTGCGGAACTCACAAGCCAACACCGGAGGCACAATCTACTACAGGTCTGTACAACTGCTTGCATACGCCGACGACATCGACATTATCGAAAGAACTCAGTGGGCTGTCACCGGTGCGTTTGCAAGCATTGAGGCGAAAGCGGCCAAAATGGGTTTAGCAATAAACGAGGGCAAAACCAAGTTTGTATTCTCGCGAATTTTACTCTCTAATTACAGCGATCATGATACGGTGACTGTTAGCCTAGAACTTGAACTTCGTAAATACTGGCTAACTTCGGCGTACTTGCCACATGATAATCAAGGCCCTCTCCCTGCGGCTACTCTTTGGAGAACGATTGCGAACGTGGAGAGGTATAAAGCTGCGCTTATTCTGTGCTATGATGCAAATGCGCATCATACAGTTTGGGGCAGTACCGACATCAATAAAAGAGCTGAACAACTTTTTGATTTCTTTTTAAGTACTAACCTCCCTTTCTGTAATACTGGGTGCGAACCCACCATTGTTACTAGTAATAGACAGGAAGTCCTAGACATTACCCTAGTCTCTGACAATATATTTTACAATATCAGGGATTGGAAGGGCTCTCGTGAGCACTCCTTCTCTGATCACAGATATATTCAGTTAGGTCTAGCCAACCTTCCCCCAACCAATCAGTCTTTAGGAACTATAGGAAGATCGATTGGTCTAAGTATAGGGACATTATAGGAACATATGCACGTTGCAGATCTCTCGACCCCCCCAATAATATTCATGAGCTAGGCAATCTTGTCGGAAAGGTAACTGACGCTCTCAATCATGGAATGTCGATCTCCTGCCCAACTAGTAAACCTAGACCTCCTTGATGGTCTAAGGGGATTAAAACCAGATCAGAACTGCTGTAGACGGCTCTTCAACCGGGCCAAGCAATCTCATAATCTTCAAACTTGGAACCTGTACAAGGAGGCCCTCAAACAATTAAAACCAACTTAAGGATGGCTCAACGCAAATCTTGGAAACTTTTCTGTGGAAAAATAGAAGAGATCTGTGAGGCATTTATTCTTTTTTTTTATAATTTGCGAGCGCCGAAGGGATTGTTAATACTCTTATATTGATGCTCAGGGCAAAAGCGGCCCTGCTCAGGCATAAAGGCCTAGAAGGGTTTAAGCCACCTTCCCTAAAGCCCCCAGCTATTTAAAAAGACCTGATAGGTCCTAGACCATCTATAGTATCGAATCCCTTACCGCAATGAAACAGCACATCCTAAAGCAACCTATGTGGTATCGGTGCCAGGCAGAACAACTAATCTTATTACCAAGATCAAATTTCACTGGGCAATACGCATTTTTTGGCAAGACCCGCTGAGATCCAACAAACTGCGAACCTCATCTTTTCCTTGTTAGTTCCAATCTTCAGAGCTTGCCTAGATTTGGCTCACATCCCTAAATCTTGTACGGAAATTAATTTGGTCTTCATACCGAAAGCAGGCAAAAGCTTGCATATTAACCCCAAAGATCTCAGACCCATAAGTCTATCATCGTTTCTTCTGAAGACTCTCGGGAAACAGCTCAATACACTTAAGAATGTTTTACAAACGTTCTCTCTAAGCTCTCGAAATGGATTAATTAATGTGGTGTCAGTGTAAACCCATTAAAAATAGAACTGGCCCTCTTCACAAGGAAATATAAAATTCCGCATTTTGACTTTCCAAAGCTATGTGGCACCAGCTTGACTCATTCTGGACAAGAAACTTAGGTAGAAACCCAATACCCTAGAACGATGAAGAAGGCCACATTTTTTCTTTTTTTTTTTTGCGCCAAGGATGTATAATCTTCATAGATACTAATAGCCCAAGTGCTACTAGCATGCACGATTCGCAAACCTGAGTAATCGATTCCAGGAATACGCCTACGTACTAAACACACACCCTACACACTTCAACCACTCTCCCCGCGGTACTGCCGTTAGGTATTTCTTCGCGGGGCTGGTTAGCAATTATGCTTTTCGCAGCGCATTCTGCACACATACTATGACTGAGCAGATCTCCATCCACTCGCCCTCTGATCGTGTCATGTGACTTACAAGATTTTCTGGACTTGGCAGGTTTGCCCTATCTTCTGCAAAGCGTCTGCAGTAGAACACTGCATGATCCGCGTCCTCCTCTTCGTTTGGACATATTGCACATAGAGGCGAACTATCGTGTCCAAATCTATGGAGGTATTTCCGGTAGCCACCGTGTCCGTACAGGAACTGTGTGAGGTGGTAGTTACAGTTCCCCCTCGCTCTCTCTGTCCATGATTTTATAGTGGGAATGAGCTTGGGTCCACCTGCCTTTGGTAGAGCTGTCCCACCTGGTTTGCCACAGCGTTACTGATGCTGCCCTTTCCTCCTCCTTAATCATTTTTGCCTCTTGCCGGTTCGAGGGACGTCTAACGTATACCCTCTGCATCTCTTCAGCGAGGATGTCGATTGGGACCATCCCAGCTAAAACGCAGGCTGCATCGTCGGAGATAGTTCGGAAGTCGCTGATCACTCTGATTGCGTAGAGCCTGTGAGCTGATAATAGCTTCTTCCTGCACTCATTTGTCGCCAGTGCACCTGCCCATATCGGGGCAGCGTATAGAAGTACCGAGCTGACCACTCTGGACAGCAGGATCCTGCGGGCGTATCCACGCCCGCCGATGTTCGGGTATATTCGGGAGAGTGCTGCCTGCATCAGCGATGCTTTCTTACTAGAATACTCGACGTGGGCTTTAAAGCGCAGCCTGTTGTCGAGCATGACTCCAAGGTACTTCAAGGATTCTTTGGACCTGATTGTCTGGTTTCCGACCCGGAAGCTGGCGTATTCCACCTTTTTGCGGCTGGTTATTAGGACAGCTTCGATCTTGTGGGCAGCTAGTTCCAGACCGGTAGACTCCAGCCATTCCTTCATTCTTATAACTGCCTCATCCGTGGCAGACTCCACCTCGTGTACGTTCTTGGCTACTGTAACCACTGCGATATCGTCAGCGACGGAGCGAGATTTGAGGCCGTACTGACAGTCTGACAAGGCTTCGTTTTCCTCCGCCACCGCAAGCAGTCTGTTATAGATGATACGCTCAAGGATCTTTCCCAACGTATCGAGCAGGCATATTGGGCGATACGATGATAGTTGTCCGGGCGGCTTATTGCCCTTTGGAAGAAAGCAATAGGAAATAAATGGGGACTACAGCCACGAATTCCATACTAGCACTATGTATCCGTAATCAAACCCATACCTAGCCTCACTTGGCCGTGTGCAGAGGACGGCCTCCTTGTGCATCAGCGGAGCACTAAGAACAATTCTAACAGCGGCTCAATGCATTCTTTTGAACCTGCCTCTTCTAGATATCTATAGCAAACATGTGGAAGCGTGTGCAGCCACCCTCCTCAGTGGTCCAGTCTAAGTAGAGGACACTCCTCTATGCTCAATAATATTGAATTCCTTCCACAAGACACCAATAACGTACTTTCATAACATATGTTTGATAAAAACTTTGAAACCCGCATCCCATCCGAACTTGAAAGGGAGGGGGAGCTAGAGACACAAGAGGGATCCATTTGCTTCTACACAGAGGGATCCAAAACAGAATCGGGAGTGGGAGGATGTGTCATCTCCCAGGAACTAAACATTAGTATCTCTTTTCGCCTCCCTAATCACTGCAGTGCCTTCCAGGCGGAGATCATGGCAATAAAAGAAGCCATGTCGTGGGTGAAGTACAATATGATACCCAGGTGAGATATTGAAATTTTTACGGACAGTCAAGCTGCAATCAAGTCCTTGGAATCCGTTACCTTAAACTCAAAAACAGGCCTACATTGTCGCTTGTCTCTTAACAAGATGTGCTGGGGCACAGGGAGATTCCAGGGAATGGCTCGACCGAGAACTCGCCAAGCAGGACACTGATTTACCGATTTCGTCGAGCAAGGTGAATCTCGGCATGTCTCTCGCTACAGTGAAGGTTAGGTTAGGTTAGGCTAGGTAGGGTTATGAGGTTATCATAAAACACTAGGCACCAAAGTGAGCCCATCGCGATCCCTAGGAAACCTTCACGGCAAAAAACCTAAACCCAATCCTCCAAGCAATTAATCTCCCTACAAAATCTGAAGAGATCCTTATTATGGTTCAAGGACCTCACCTCCTCCAAGTTATCGAAGAAGTATCTACCCAGGTACTTTTGCCTTATCCTGGCAATTCCTTGACATTCACAGAGTATATGAGTTATATCCTCTGAGACATGTAGGTCATCGCAGTACTTACAAACATCCGTATCGGATAACCCTAGTCTCATGGCATGCCTCCTTAGGAGACAGTGGCCAAAGAGTATTCCTATCGCTCTTCTTAGCCTCGATCTATCTAACTTAATTATCTCCCCAGATTTTCTGCGATCTAACACAGGCCACAAGGCCTTAGACACCCTGTGATCATCTAAGTTTTACCATCTTAGATTAGCCGTGTAAATGATTTTATCCCGAATAATTCCCTTAGCCACGCACCCTGGTGGTTTAGTACTACCAGTTATATATATCGCTACGTGGGAGCCCCGCTCCTCTTTTAGCCAGCACGTTGGCTTGCTCGTTGCCTTCGATATCGCAGTGTCCAGGTACCCAACATAATCTGACTCGGTTCTGCGTACATAATGCCCTAAGCATTGTGCGGCAATTCCTGATTATCTCAGATTTGGTGGCGTAAGACTCTAGCGCCTTTAGGGCAGCCTGACTGTCAATGTAGATGGCGATATTCTTATCGGATATTGATCCCATCTCAAGTAATTCCGCAGCTTTAAGTACAGCTAGAACCTCTGCTTGGAACACATTGCATGTGTCCGGAAGTCTCAGGGCCACCTGTAGGTGTGTATCTCTCGACTAAATACCTGATCCCGTGCCCTCACTGGTCTTAGAACCATCTGTGTATATTGCAATCTCGTTATGGACAGAGACTGTCTTCCTTTGCCAGTCCTCTCTAATAGGATACAGTACTTCGTATGTGTGTGTGTCGAAGTCTAAGGTGCCAAGTATGTCGTCCAATTCGTCAGGGATTCCGGGAAAAGATGGAGAAGAATGGAGCTGTGTCCTATGTTATTAGTCCTGAAGAGACCAACGTTAGTGAACCGAAGCGCACTGTTGCCCACTTGAAATTTGATTTGTAGGTCTAATGGTAAGAGATACAGGAAGATCTCGAGTGCAGCCGTAGGTGTTGTGCTTAGAGCACCTGTGATGGCAATGCAGGCTGTTCTCTATACCATGGCCAATATATCCCGTGTGTTTTTTGTATTCGTTGCCTTCCACCACACAAGAGCCTCATATGTAAGGATGGGTCTGACTACCATGATGTATAGCCAGTGCATCATTGCGGGCTTCAGGCCCCATTTTTTCCCCGCGGTCCGCTTACAGATGAAGAGAGCATTATATGTTTTGCGGACTCGTTCCTGTATGTTAAGTTTCCAATTTATTCAGCATTATACCAAGATATCTAGCGCGATCCAAAAGGGAAAGCTCCACCCCTGCTAGCTTAGGTAGTTTGAAGGGTGGTATCTTGTATTTTCTACTGAAGAGTACAAATTCGGTTTTATCCGGGTTGACGTGTAGTCCACACCCTCTAGCCCATTTTTCGAGACTATTAAGAGCTGATTCCATCATTTCACTTAATGTATCAAGGAACTTACCCTGAACTAAAATCACCACGTCGTCCGCGTAAGCAGTGACCCTTATGAGTGTATTGCTTAGTTCTTTAAGAATCCCATCGATGACTAGAACCCAGAGGAGGGGTGAGTTAACGCCTCCCTGGGGAGTCCCCCTGGTAACGGATTTTCTTATTGAACTGCTTCCGATAGTGGAGTTAATGTTTCTAGTGCCGAGCATATTGCAGAGGCAATTGGTAATGCTATGCTCGACATTCAGGGCTTGTTTGATGGCCCTTCCTTCTACATTATTGAAAGCACCTTCTACGTCTAGGAAGGTTGCTAGTGCAAACTCCTTATAGTGAAGGCTAGCTTCTATCTTCCCTACTACGTCGTGTAAAGCTGTTTCCACCGATTTCCCCTTCAAATATGCATGTTGAGCTTTGCATAGAATGCCGTTGCAACGCTTACTTCTGATGTGAATATCAAAAAGTCTTTCAAGTGTCTTGAGGAGGAATGACGAGAGACTTATGGGTCTGTAGTCTTTCGCTGAAGTGTGGCTTGGTTTACCTGCCTTAGGTATGAATATAACCCGCACTTCCCTCCATGCCACTGGTACGTAACATGACCTTAAACAATGTTTAAAAATTTCCCTAAGCCTGCTTCTGACCTTGGCTGGAGCTTTTTGCAGCATAGCTGGCAAAATTCCATCAGGGCCGGGTGCTTTGAATGTTGCGAATGACATAATAGCCCATCGCAGATTCTTTCATGTAATGAGAGATTCTACGTCGTCCCCTATTGACCTACCATTATACGAGTAGCTATGAGTAGTAGAATCCATTGGCGATCTACTTCCTGGGAAGTGAGCTTCAATTAACGTTTCTAAAACTTCTTCGCTACTTTCTGCCCACGAGCCGTCCGATTTTTTGATGAAGCTTAGGACAGAAGTGTCTTTAGCTAGCATCTTGCGAAGTCTGGAAGCTTCACTCGTATCCGCAATGGACTGACAAAATTCCTTCCACGACTGTCTTTTTGATTGTCTAATTAGGTACTTAAACTCCCGCTTGCGGTCCATATATTCATCCCATGTAGTACCGTCCCCTATTTCTTTGGCCCTGTTGTAGAAATGCCTAACCTGTTTTTTCTTGGAGTTAATTTCCTTGCTCCACCAAAGAGGTTGGGACCTCTTGGACTTCTTTCTTAGTGGACAGGCCCTTTCGAATGCCATGTTCATTACTTTGCCTAAGTTGTCTACCGCCTTATCTATATCTTGAGGGTCGCTGCTGCGAATAGGCCCATCCTTAAGATGTTTGCTTACAGTGAACTGCTACTTAAGCTTAACTCCATTAGCGCGACCAACCGCAGGTGGGCTCATTGCTAGACAGATCTGGCCTGAGCTGGATCAGAAACACTCCAACTACCTTATCGGGCTGAAAAGGTAGCTCATTGCAACCACAGTAGGTGTCATTACGTGGCGCTGCATCATTTGTAGGCATGCCATCAGGCTAGCTACCTTAGCAAATGCCTTGAGCTAAGGTTACAACCTACTCCAAATAGATATCTAAAGCATTTTAATATTTCCTTCTTGAAATTAAAAAATTAATTTAAGGGAAACAAACAATTTCTTTATTTAAGAACCAAGAAAATCACTACAATTATTTGACCGTTAACTTTCACGAGGGATCATCCATTGATATTCAGTTCTCGATACAGTTGTTCAACGCCTTACAATTGCCAGTGAACGTTCATAGAGACCTCCTTGATGGCTCCCAAATTAATGATGTACAAGGCACCATTCTTGTCCATTTCTATGGCTTTAATCAAGTTGTTGGCCACATCCTCGGGTTTCTGTTGCTTGGCAGCCAACATTTGATCAACCAATTCCTTGGAGCTGTCCAGAGTTGTATTGTCACGCAAGTTCTGCATGAGCTCAGATTGAGTTAATCCTGGCAAAGCACCAATCACAGACACTCCAGTGCGACGGAGAATACTTTCATTCTACATAAGGAAGAAGAATGTCATAGGATTTGATAAGAAGATGGTCAAGTCAATAAAAACGTACGCCAAGTGAACGAGTGAATCCAACAACGCCGTGCTTAGCAGCTGAGTACACAGCCAAGGCAGCATTAGGTTCCAAACCGTAAACGGAAGCAATGTTCACGATTAGACCTCCACGTCCCATCTGGGTCTTATCCATTAGAGGAAGGGCCAAAAGGGTGGTGTTGATCAAACCGGTCTAAAGAAAAATAACAATTTCATACTACATGATCAGTTGGGATCTAAAGATGTCCTTACCAAATTGACAGCGATGGTGGTCTCAATGTCACGATCCATCAGCACTCCAGCCGCATTGATCAGAAGATCGATTTGCTTGATCTGCTGACCAATCTCCTTCATTCCCTTCTCAATGCTCTGGCGATTCATGATGTCCATGCGAACCCAGAGGATGTTGATGTTCGAAGCTTCAGCCTGGAGTTTACGCAAGTTCTCATTGTTCTCCAAGCGGCTCGCAATCACCAGATTCTAGAAAAGGAGATCATTTTTGAAATGGGAATTTTGATTTACGAGGACACAAGGACTAACCGCGATCTTCTTCTTCAATAGGAGACGGGCGGTTGGCATGCCAATGTCACCATATCCTCCGACGAGAACAACATTCTTTCCAGCGAGATCCAACATGTTGATAGGATAGGAGTTTTGAAGTACTTGTGTTAGGACTCAAAGAAGAAGATTCACTTGAGAGTGCTGTAAGTGGGACTACAACTGACTTTCGTTGCCGATTGGGGCGGTATTTATTGGGAAAAATTCGCATTGCTTCTTCTATAGACGTACCTATGGGTTAATCGATTGCACAGGACCCAAACGATTGTAGCTGTGCACTGATAAGGGTAAGCTTCGAAATATTCAAATATAGTGATGTCATGGCCTTAAGTTGATTGTTTATCAAGGGCGACAAAGTTGCATGCATTACTTTGTTTGTATTGTGTTTTTGTGTTTTGATAAATCGCTTGTGAGGGTGTTAATGAACTCGAATTTGTTATTAATGTATCTCTTGCAATTTGATAATTGCTGAAATTAATATTAAAAATACAAAATTTTCGAATAAAAACTTTTTAATTGCTTAGCATGTCAATTTAATTAGTGAACTTAATGCCTTTGGGGGTGTGTACCATATTAGTGAATTATTTTCATTCTAAACTTGGGGTAGTGATACAGAAAATGTATATTTTATGCTGCCAAGCAATCTTTGACCTCCTTGGCACAGGCGTACTTGGTAACTAAAAACCTAGACAAATGCTAGAGAAATGTTAATAAGAACATCATCATCATACACCGGGTGTGGATGGCATATTTACCTACCTTTTACAACAAGGACAAAATCTGTTAATTCCCACCCTCATAAGAATTTTCAGATCATGCCTCACACTAGGCTAAATGCGGACAAATTAAAACGAGGTTAAGGTGGTCTTCATTCCAAAGGCAGCAAAGCAGGCGGAGCAATCGCCTAAATC
The DNA here is from genome assembly GCA_945910035.1 of Brachypalpus laphriformis. Classification (NCBI taxonomy): domain Eukaryota; kingdom Metazoa; phylum Arthropoda; class Insecta; order Diptera; family Syrphidae; genus Brachypalpus; species Brachypalpus laphriformis. The sequence continues at coordinate 48,496,784 of OX246756.1, forward strand.
CTTCGCCCCATTAGCCTCAGTTCCTATCGCCTAAAAACGATGGAGAAAATTGTCGATCATCATAAGAGTATAGGGAAAAGTTCCTTATACATGATCCTCTGTATGCAAATAAATTTTCTTATTAACCTGGGAAGTCTATTGAAACAGTCATTCACTGCTTAAAGTTATCGATTAAAAAATCATTAGCTGCCAAAGAAGCAACCCTATGTGCCTTCAGAGATATACAGGGAGCATTCGACAACACTTCGGCGCGCCCGAACTACGACCCGGAAGACGAGCTCCTTGTTGCTATTTTCAACGAGCAGGAGTCCTGCGGTCGCCTGACCATGGACCAGTTGATTACCGTCGAGGAGAAGTTTCAGGATGCTCTGTGGAAGAAGATGTCTTCCACTGAGGATAGTGACCTTCAATTCGACGGTGCTGGATGGGAAGGGGGCCGGAAGGTTATTGCCTGTGGGAACAAAGCATCTGCTGACTTCCTCAGATAGTTTATTTCGGAGGTTGGGAAAGTATGGAGCGGGTCTCAGCTCAAGTGCGTGACTGTTGGATTTGGCTAGATACACTCCGCCCAAGGCTTGGGTCTGGGTTCCGCTGCCATACACCTACCCAAAAAAACTGCTTGGTTTCCTCCACATGCAGAACAGGGAGTTGAAAGCCGATACATGGACGGTGCTCAAGACAGGTCCTCGGAAACAGTTTGGTCAGCACTTCTTGCTGGCCCTAAATAGGGAATCGCTGCCATTCCTTGAAAAGACCAAAGGGATGGTGCGACATAGTATGGGGAAGGTCATGCTTAAGCTCATGACCAAGGGTGTGGAGGAGGAAGAGGAGCCCAAAGATGATGGAAGTGATGCAAATAAAGCTGCATCACAGTAAGGCTGCGATGGCATGCTTGATCAACTACATTATCAAGCATGACGTCTCGGCCATACTGGTACAAGAGCCATGGATCAACGACAACAACCAGATCCAAGGGCTCAAAAACAGGAATTATACGTTGTTCTACAAAGCGAACGAAGATAAAATCAGGGCTTGCATACTTTTAAAAAACAATATAAGGGCATTAGCAACTGGCTCTGCAATATGGTATGCTCAGCTCGAAACATTAACTCCACTATCGGAAACAGTTCAAAAAGGAAATCCGTTACCAGGGGGACTCCCCAGGTAGGAGTTACCTCACCCCTCCTCTGGGTTCTAGTCATCGATGGTATACTTAAAGAACTAAGCAATACAAGCATAAGCGTCACTGCGCTTGTCGTAAAAGGCGACTAAGGGGGACAAATCAGATCTAGGCAATATAACACCCAAGTGAGCCTAGCGACACACATACTACCTTAAAAACCCTCCCGCAAGTGTGCATGCGAGTCCGTGGGTTGACACGACTGGAGATCACCGGTGTCATAAAAGAAAGATCAAACAATACTAAAACAGAAGCATGCACGTGTCAAACAACAAACACCATCGCAATATGGTGCAAAAAATTGTATTGCAAAACTGTATCATTATGGTAATACTTGCAAAAACGAAAGGCACTACCCCGCCAGGCACTACCACTGCTGTGCATGGTCCTGATCCTGGACCGAGCAGAAATGTTCGGGTCAGAGCTATACGGATTCCGGGGGCTAGCAAAATAATGAAACAGTTTGGACGCAATTTGAGGGTCGCGAGTTGGAACGTTGGAAGCATGACCGGTCGAAGTTACGAGCTGGAAGAGATGATGAATAGAAGGCGGGTGGACATCTTCTGTGTCCAAGAGACGAAATGGAAAAACACCGGGAATCGGGCGCGTTTCTTGGACATTAGGACAAAAGATTACAAGATGTTCTACTACGGAACGGAAAAGTCTGAGAACGGAATCGGTATCATCCTTGCGGCAGAGCTACTTGAAAACGTCTTGAGCATTTCGAAGTCCAGCGACCGTTTGATGGCTCTCAAACTAGTAATACAAGGAGAGGTGTGGAATATTGTCAGTGCATATGCTCCCCACGATGGGTACAATCAGAGAGATAAAGATGCATTCTGGCTAGATTACCACAATCTCCTTAAGAACATCCCAAAGGAAGAATTTCTGTTTGTTGGAGGAGATTTGAATGGACATGTCGGGAAATCAAGCGAAGACTATGAAGACTGCCATGGAGGACTGGGATATGGCACCAGGAACCTTCCTGGTGAAGACATCCTAAGCATGTGCAAATCACACGGTCTTATCGTGTTAAATACCATGTTCATCAAACAATGCCACCTGATCACTTACAGCAGTGGTGGAGATGGAACTCAGATTGACTACCATTTGGTAGGCAGTTTCATGAAGCCCCGGGTAAAAGATTGCAAAGTGATCCTGGGAGAGGCAATCGCTCGGCAACACCGTCTCCTGCTAACAGAAATTTTTATGAAAACACCGAAGAAAAGCAAACAAACAAGGGTCTCTGAGAAAATCAAGTGGTACAATCTGGACAAAGAAAAAGGCGAAGCTTTTGTTCTCGTAATGAAAAATTACCTCTCTCACACCATCAACGGAGCTGAGGATGAAGAGTGCAGAGCACAAAATATGTGGGATTCCCTACAGCGAACTTGCTTAAAGAATGCCAAATCACTCCTAGGAGCTTCAAAAGGCCACCATCAACACGCCAAAGGAACATGGTGGTGGAGTGATGAAGCTGAGAAAGTGATAAATGAGAAGAAAGCGGCTTTCAAAGCTTGGTCAAAGTGCCCCTCTAATAATAATGACGAAAAAGCTCGCCTCGAAATGGAATACAGATGCTGCAAGAAAAAAGCGAAGAAGAAGTGCGCCCAGCTTCAAGCAGAGAGTACGGAGGGCCTGTATCGCGACCTGGAGAAAATATCTTCCCCGTTTGCTGATGCAAACCAGGCTATCCAGGAGCTGCGAAGACACAATATGAACAAGAGCGCCACTATTTTCAAAATAGCCGCCCAAAGAAGGAAGAATGCTCAGGAGATTCGTTCGCCAAAGTTCATTAGCAATGCTCATGGCCAGCTTCTTGTGGATGACGACAAAATTCTGCAGAGGTGGCGGCAGTATTGTAGAGAACTTTTGAATAAACAGTTTCCCCGGCTATACTTTCCAAGAGCCACTCCTAACTGTGAAGAAATACCCGACATTACAGTCGAAGAAGTTAGTGAGGCGGTCAAATACTCCACAAAACGAAAAGCGGTTGGGCCAGACGAGATACCCTCTGAGTTCTGGAAAAAGATGGGAGACATCGGGTTCAGATGGCTCAGAATTCTCATCTCCAAATTCGTGAGAGGTGATCCAATGCCGAATCAATGGAGGGAAAGTTACCTTCTCCCTGTATACAAAGGGAAGGGTGATACGCGACTCTGTGATAACTACCGTTCGATCAAGCTGATGTCACACACCATGAAGATCGTTGAGCGAGTATTAGGTGGCCGACTGCGAAAAATAATACGGCTATCTGATGATCAGTGCGGGTTTGTCTCGGGTAAATCAACCACAGATGCAATCCAAAGTATAAGGATCATAATGGAAAAACATCGTGATTCCTTAAGGGATTTGCATATTGTATTGGTTGACTTTGAAAAGGCATTCGACAGACAACCACGAGATCTGATATGGGTGGCGCTAAGACATCGAGGGGTTCCAGAAACCTATGTACAGATGATCATTGACATGTACGAAAGAGCAAAGACAAGAGTAAGATGTCCCGCTGGAGTAACCGAAGAGTTCCCAATCAAAGTCGGGGTGCACCAGGGAAGCGTTTTAAGTGCTTTGCTCTTTATTACAGTCCTTGATTATCTGCTTGAAGGTTAAGTGATGGACCCCAAGGAACATCAGTTATTCTTTGCTGACGATGGAGCCATCATAAGTGAGGATCCTACGTCCCTGCAACGAGCACTTGATGTGTGGGTGGACGCTCTGGAGGGAAATGGGTATCGCATTAGTTCAAAAAAGACAGAGTACTTGTGCTGCCCGTTCTCTGATCCACTCAGGCCTATTCCAGACATTTATTTGAATGGAATAGTGCTTCCCAAGTGCGAAAAGTTCAAATATCTGGGATCTATGATCAATAGCGAAGCAACTTGTGATGACGACATCAATCATCGTGTAAGCGTAGGGTGAATGAAGTGGCGAGAAAATTCCGCTATCTTCTGAGACAGAAAAATGCCCCCTAAGTTGAAAGGAAGGCTCTACACCGCAGTTGTACGTCCAACGCTCACATACGGTTCACAATGTTGGACGATGTACAAAAAGTATGAGAGTAAATTAACGGCAGCTGAGATGAAGATGCTTCGCATGACAGCAGGAGTGACCAAGCTTGATCGAATAAGAAGTTCGAAGATCCGTGGAAGCTTTCACATCAAGGAAACCATCGTACAAAAATTAGAGTGCTACCGGCTCAGCTGGTATTGCCACGTTCAAAGAAGAGATCACTTGAACCCTGTTAAAAAGGCAATATCTATGCACGTTCCAAAGACATCGCGATGTAGGAAAGGCAGGCCTATAAACGCCTGGATCAGACAAATGCGACGACATCGGCATTTCATTGGCCTCAGTAACCGAGTGATCCAAAATCGGCAGGCCTGCCGATATTTTCTGAGGTCAAATAGGCGAACCCCACAGGCGGATCAGTAGAAATGCGGTGAAGTGGGAGGGCTGTGATCCCTTGTTTTCGGATCATAACCTCGCTGATAAAAGGAAGAAAAAGGAAACTAAATTGGAAACTTAACATACAGGAACGAGTCCGCAAAGCATATAATGCTCTCTGCATGTGTAAGCGGACCGCGGGGAAAAAATGGGGCCTGAAGCCCGCAATGATGCACTGGCTTTACATCATGGTAGTCAGACCCATCCTTACGTATGGGGCTCTTGTGTGGTGGAAGGCAACGAATACGAAAAAAACACGGGATATGTTGGCCATGGTACAAAGAACAGTCTGCATTGCCATTACAGGTGCTCTACGCATAACACCTACGGCTGCACTCGAGATCTTCCTGTATCTCTTACCATTAGACCTACAAATGAAATTTCAAGTGGGCACAGGGCGCTTAGGCTCACTAACGTTGGTCTCTTCAGGACTAATAACACAGGACACAGCTCCATTCTCAAGGAATCTTTTCCCCGAATCCCTGACGAATCGGACGATATACTTGGCACCTTAGACTTCGACACACACGCATACGAAGTACTGTATCCTATTAGAGAGGGCTGGCAAGGGAAGACAGTCTCTGTCCACAACGAGATTGCAATATACACAGATGGTTCTAAGACCAGTGAGGGCACGGGATCAGGTATTTACTCGAGAGATACGAACCTACAGGTGGCCCTGAGACTTCCGGACACATGCAATGTGTTCCAAGCAGAGGTTCTAGCTGTACTTAAAGCTGCGGAATTACTTGAGATGGGATCAATATCCGATAAGAATATCGCCATCTACATTGACAGTCAGGCTGCGCTAAAGGCGCTAGAGTCTTACGCCACCAAATCTGAGATAATCAGGAATTGCCGCACAATGCTTAGGACATTATGTACGCAGAACCGAGTCAGATTATGTTGGGTACCTGGACACTGCGATATCGAAGGCAACGAGCAAGCCGATGCGCTGGCTAAAAGAGGAGCGGGGCTCCCACGTAGCGATATAATTGGTAGTATTAAACCACCAGAGTGCGTGGCTAAGGGAATTATTCGGGATAAAATCATTGACACGGCTAATCTAAGATGGTCAAACCTAGATGATCACAGGGTGTCTAAGGCCTTGTGGCCTGTGTTAGATCGCAGAAAATCTGGGGAGATAATCAAGTTAGATAGATCGAGGCTAAGAAGAGCGATAGGAATACTCTTTGGCCACTGTCTCCTAAGAAGGCATGCCATGAGACTAGGGTTATCCGATACGGATGTTTGTAGGTACTGCGGTGACCTACATGTCTCAGAGGATATAACTCATATACTCTGTGAATGTCAAGGAATTGCCAGGATAAGGCTAAAGTACCTTGGTAGATCCTTCTTCGATAACTTGGAGGAGGTGAGGTCCTTGAACCATAACAAGGATCTCTTCAAATTTTGTAGAGAGATTAATTGCTTGGGGGAATGGGTTTAGGTCTTCTGCCGTGAAGGTTTCCTAGGGATCGCGATGGGCCCACTTTGGTGCCTAGTGTTTTATGATAACCTCATAACCCTACCTAACCTAACCTAACCTTGCACATGATCTGAGTGAAGGGAGTTATTTTTTAAAGCACGGGGAGAACCTCTACCTCTCAGTTATGTACCAAATCTAGACAACCAACCTGTCCAATGTACGCTATGTAATATGCCGGCAAGAGAAAATGTAATGCATTTTCTAGGAGTTTTTCCAATTCTGAGGGAGCTAAGGAGACTTTATTTCGACAAAAATACTCTGTCTACGGAGGAAGTACACTACATTTTAAATGGGAATAATTGGAACTGTTTCTACAAATATTTAAAAGCGGCCTTACAATATCGGCGTCAAATCTTCGATGAAGCATTTTAGAGAAATTACTCTTACATACATACATACATACATACATTTTCAAATGGCCCGCTAATCCTTCATGAGGGTCGCGGGGGTAGGATGCTCTGGTGGACTCTCCATCCTTCTCGATCCTCCGCCATTGACTCCAACTCATCAGGAGGAATCCCTAGACGGCTCCAGGAGAGATGTCGGACTTGGTCCAACCATCTATTTCTAGGCCTACCGCGGGGTCGCCTACCTGATAGCACGGCCACCATGGCACATCTTGGAAGCCGGTCTGGGGGCATAAATTACTTTCTCTTCACTAAAACATAAAGATTTATTAAGTATGTATATTTAATTTACAAATTGTCATTCTGGCAGACGGCTTTAGCCATGATTTATATCTTATTACTTATGTAATCTAAATTATAAATGAATTTAAAATTAATCTTATATAATCTAAAAATCTAATCTACTCGACGTACAGCGTCATTATCAACCACATCGACATTTATGCATCATTGGCATGGTGGCATTAAACCTTATAGGTAAAGACCTAGGAACAGTTGAATCAAATCTATTTTCTAGCCTGGCTGGGTATCACTGAGGCAAAGAAAATATGCCCCACGGCAGCAATGGGAGCAATGCTTAGCCTGGCACCACACACCGTGCAGTACAAAAATAAACTATGCTGAGTGCTATTAGGCTGCCCAAGATTTCGGACCTTAAAATAGGCAACCTTACAGACCATCTGAAGATTCTAGAGTACATTCGGAACAACAACCCTATTCTTAAAATCCCCATATCGCTTTTCCAGAAAATTCAAGGTGGTCATAGGTGACCGCCATACATGGACGAATGAAGGGCTTGTAGTCAAGAGATATTTCAAGCCCTTACATCTATTGACTAATAGTTGAAAAGTGTTTATTTTTGCCAACAATTGTTTACATTACTCGTAATTTGAAATCGTAGATACGCCGATCAGTGTGCAATAATTGTTTTCTTTTTCACAAAGTTGTGATTGTATTGTTTCACCTAAAGGTAGATAATTTTGTTTTGTTCATTAATCTGTCAATGATGGCAACAAGTGCAATATTGCATCATAAACTGCGAATAAAGAACATAATTCACGCAATGCGTTTTTGTTTATACAAATGGAAACAACAAGTGTGATGGACAAACAAAAGTATTGGCTTGTGTAAGAAGATAGATACCTATAAATGTAACCATTGTCTTACCTAATGACTTTACAATAAGTGACGATAGGTATTGCATAAAATATTGGATACAGACTTACTTACTTAAGTATTACGCAAATTTAAATGAAGGTTAGATAAGACTGGAATATTCCTTCTTACATCCTTACAAAACGTCGGAAAGTTCATTCAGTGTTCAGCAGAAAGGTTCTTGAACGAATGAATGAACGGTAATGAATGAATGAATTAACTCGGGAAGGACAAAGGCAAGTTTATACGAAGGACTCAGACACAAAACGGTCCATTGTACTTAAACCCCTAGTTAGTCTCTAGTCAAATTTCTGCGTAAATTTTGGACCAGGTAGGGAATTGGAGAAAGGCTAGAGTAGAGTCTGCAATGGTTCCTATGTTAGTCATGTGATAACTATATGCATTGTGTGCTGTGATATGCCGAACCATAGTTGTGCAGTCCTTCCTATTCATAATCAGAAGAAATTTTGCGATGCTACTATCAAGCCCTTATACAGAACACTTGGTCGTTCTGCAAGAATTCAAACTAGACCATCTCTCATTATGTATAGACACTATATGAGAGTTTAATCAGTATAGGATTTTTGCCAAACTAACACCTGCAATTCCGCCATGACCCGGTACCCAAGGAGACAAACTTTATTCCATTTGTAAAGCTATTAAGCCTGCTATTACATTCTAGAACAATCTTTAAGTAATTTATGGGCTGAGTCAGCAGGCGTCAAAGTAATTGGACCGGTCGGTACACCAGCTGAGTCAGCAGGTGAGATAGAGACATTGTCGCTGCCAAAGCAAAACAGTGGTGAATCCTCTGAGTTGGAGGATGGAAACACCACAGTAATAGAGGCATCTGTACCAGTCAGGAATGATGCTCCGACTGGTATAGATTAATCTACACCACTCTATAGCAGCTTCTGCTAACCTTTTGCTCCGCCTGCAGTCAGGAGGAGAGGACATTGCCCTTATCCAGGAACCTTGGGTGACAAGCGACAACCGCATAGCTGGATTAAGGGCAAAGAATTATTCCTTGCTTTATGCCAAAGGATCAGGTAACCCAAGATCCTGCATTCTAGTAAAAAATAACTTAAAAGCCTTCTTCCTACAAAATTTCAGCTATTCGGACTTCACATGTGTGGCGTTAGACCGCGATGGGAAAGACAGACTATGAATATCGTCAGCGTATATGCCCTATGATGACATAGGCCCACTGCCATTACCAAATATATGCGAGACGATAAAGTCAGCCCAAGTAGGCAACAACCCCATAGTGATAGGCGCTGACGCCAATGACCACCACAACCTTTGGGAAAGCAGTGATACAAACAATCGAGGTGAGCGTCTTTTTGATTTCATCATAGAAACTAACCTCGTAGTATGCAATATAGGTTCTGAACCTACCTTTACTAACAAAATTAGACAAGAAGTAATAGATATTACTTTAGCCACCAACTCCCCAAAGCTAAATATTAGAAAATGGATGGAGCAACTGGAAAGATATCTTTTTTTCGGACCATAACTATATTCAATTTAGTTTGGAATTTACCAAACCTCCATGAAAATCCTTTAGGAATCATAGGAATACTAACTGGCAGGTTTATAACACATTTTTAAATAAAGAACTCAGCACCGAGATAACTCAACCTTGCTCACCATCCGAAATCGACCAGAAGGTAGATAAAGTTTCCGGAACTATGAACAAAGCCTTCTTGAAAGCTTGCCCGATAAGTAGCTATAGAAACGGCAATAAACCACCTTGGTGGAACTCTAACATAGCAAAACTCACAGTAGGAATAATCACAGGACACTGCTTGTTAGGTAGACACGCCACTAGAATGGGTGTCCCAGCAAACGATTTCTGCAGAAGCTGCAGAGATAAAGAGGAGGAGGAGAATAGTCTCCACCTCCTCGGCACATGTCCAGCGCTAGCCACACTAAGAAAGAAGCTACTAGGTGAATACTTCTTTGAGGACCTAAGTAACCTGTCTAACATTGACATTAGAAACTTAAATAGATACATAGGTAAATCCAACTGGTTTAGCTGAAATGCCCCCCCACACCACCATCACCCCTTATGGTCTATGGGACCTGCCAATATATCTTGCACACACAGTATAGGGGGTTCGATTGAATCAATCACCCCCCATCACTTGTTGCACACTATACCTTCTCGGAAGATCCCTACTGGAGGCTTTTACAGCCCTAGACGTGGTACTAGTAAACAGCGGAAATAAACCCACGTTTTGCAGAGGAAGCGGCGCTTCTATTATAGACATCACATACGTAAGTAGCTCCTTAATAGGAAGAACAAAGTGGGAAGTCAGTGACCTCTATACTCATAGCGACCACCAGGCGATAATATGTGAAGTACTGCCGGAAGCAAGAAGACAAACACCGCTAGCCAGGCTACCCCAGAAAAAAGGCTGGAAATCAGACTCTTTCGACGTGGAAGCATTCACATGTATCTTCAACAGAAACGCAGTACTGACGGGTCGTGCGGGCAGTAAAGCAATGCAGGCCATAAATGAGGTTACACGGGCATGTGACGCCACAATGAGGAGACGAAAGGCTATGGAACATCGTCCCCCAGTTTACTGGTGGAATGAAGAAATCGCGCATCTACGTACCAAGTGTCATCGAGCGAGAAGGGCGTATACGCGATCTAGAGCGAGGGCCGTCTCCAGTGAACTGCAAGAAGACTACAGGGTGGCTCGAAAGGAACTAAAAACAGCTATACTAAAGAGCAAACGGAAGTGTTTCGCCGAGCTGTGTGATGAAGCTGACGAAAATCCTTGGGGCAAAGCCTACCAAATCGTCATGAAAAAATTGAAAAGGTGCCAGCCACAGATTTCCACCTGCCCAGAGTTCTTACACAACATCGTGGTCGGACTATTTCCTCAGCAACAAGAGAACGCATTCTCGGATGATCCAATAGTAGAGGCACCAACAATCCGAGAAGTAACCAAAGAAGAAATAATCGAGATTTGCAATAAAATTGGAGATAAAAGAGCACCTGGACCAGATGGTATCCCAAATATAGCACTCAAGACAGCTATAAAAGTAAGCCCAGAAATGTTTATTAACATTTACAACTCGTGCCTGAAGGAAGGAGTCTTCCCGGATCAGTGGAAACGGCAAAACCTAGTACTTCTTCCCAAAGGTAAGAAACCACCAAATGAACCTTCATCATACCGCCCGCTCTGTATGTTAGATACGGCTGGCAAAATATTGGAGCGAATCATCTGTAACAGGGTAGAGGCAGCAATTCAAGAACCTGGAGGTCTTTCAGAACACCAATACGGTTTTCGAAAAGCGCGCTCAACAACAGATGCAATCAATGTGGTAGTTAAAACGGCACAAGAGGCTATACAGGGAAGAAGATGGAGAGGCGGTTCCAAAAAGTACTGCTTGGTTATAACTCTTGACATAAAAAACGCCTTCAATACGGCAAATTGGAGTCACATCTTACAAGCGCTCAGAAGGATGAGAGTTCCACAATACCTCATAGACGTTATTGTTGACCACTTCAGGTGCAGAATCTTAGTATACAATACAGACCGCGGCCCCAAGGAATATAAGATCACAGGCGGAGTACCACAGGGCTCAGTCCTTGGCCCTTTGCTCTGGAATATTATGTATGACGGTATACTGCGACTTCCTATACCCGCAGAAACAAAAATAGTGGGATTTGCTGATGATATCGCCATTATTGTCACTGCTAAACTGTTGGAGGAGGTGGAACAGATAAGCAATGCGACAATAAGGATAATACGAAAATGGCTCACCTAAGTTGGTCTAACACTGGCGGAGCATAAAACTGAAGCAGTCCTGATAAGTAGTAGAAAGAAGGTAGAAACTCTCACCATTATAGTCGGCGGCCATGAAATAACATCTAAACCGCATATAAAATACCTAGGTGTCATGATAGATACGAGACTTTCATTTAGAGATCACCTTAAGTATGTAGGCCGAAAAGGAGCAATAGCAAGTGCCGCACTCGTGCGTATAATGCCCAACATAGGAGGACCAAGACATAGCCGTAGGTTACTGCTGGCTAGAGTGGTTACGTCTATAATCCTATACGCCGCACCAATTTGGGCCGGGGCCATGGCAATTTAAACATACAGATCACATATCACATCTGTGTATCGAATATGTGCATTGAGAGCTAGCTGCGCATTTCGCACTACTTCTAGCGATGCAGCTTGCGTGGTAGCGAGAATGCTCCCAGTAGATATCCTGGCAGTAGAACAGCAACGTCAGTACTGCGCAAGAAGAGAAAGAAACGAGGCCAGCGAAAACCGGCTCTGTAGAGCAGAAAGCCTAAGAGAATGGCAAGAACGCTGGAATGCTTCTGAGAAAGGCAGGTGGACCCATAGGCTCATACACCAAATCCAGCCATGGTTCGACAGACAACATGGAGAACTTGAGTTCTACTTAACGCAGTTCCTAACGGGCCATGGATGCTTTCGTTCGTACTTACATAAGTATAAACACGACAATAGCCCTTACTGTCCGCATTGCGCTGACTGCGTAGAAAACGCGGAACATATATATTTTGAATGCCCAAGATTCCTCGACGAAAGGAATGCACTAAGGAGTGAACTCGGCCACCCACTGACGCCAGAAAACATCGTTGGCGAAATGCTCAAAAGCCAGGAGGCATGGGACGCAGTCGCATAATGAAGATTCTAAGAACCCTAGAAAGAGAAAGGAAAGAATCAGACCGGCGAAATACAATCAATGCTGAGCAGGATAATGCAAACAGGCACTAGTCGAATACATCAGACTAAAACCCCCCCCCGCGATGAAATGCTTGACGGCAGTACCGCGGGGAATGGGGCGGTCGTGGGAGGGGGGTTTAGTGGGTAAGAGTCCCACACTGTTACTCAGGACGTACTGAGTTTCGTCTTTTGAAGATTACCCCTCCCAATCAAAAAAAAAAAAAAAAAAAAAAAATACCTTATCGGTACACTTTGACTTCAGGGTTGACTGAGTCAGTCACCCTCTCTACCCTATTCAGTCAGCATTCTCAGCCAACACCCTCATGAGAAAGGTTAAGGTTCCCTCGGTTACCGGTGACTACCGGTCACTACTCACGTGGTATCACAATGGACCCCGACCAAAAGCGGCAAAAACGGAGGGTGTGCGGAAATAACACATAAGCCCAGTGAAATTTTTGTGACAGGGCGAGTAGATGCCGCCCGTAAATAAGCATCCTGTCCCTAAGGCAAGACGTTATGCGACCCGTACTGAGGCCTGAATGGTGCTGGGGACGTAAAACCCATACAGCATCGCTAACGGAGCCCTCCAGATAACTGGTGCCCTCTGGTTGTAATATAGCCTTACCACAATACAGGGGTCTCTGATGTGGTGGACTTTTCTTTCCCCCATACTTGTGGGATCCAACTATGAATCAAACAAAAACAAATACAAATAAAACAGAAAAAAGAGAAAAGAACAAAAAAAAGTACAAAACTCAGGAGACGAAAGTACAGAGGAAAATCCGTTCAGGAGAAGCTCGGTACTGATGCGATCACCGCCGTTAAAAATAGCGGATGGACCGACGCAAGAAGATAACACAAACGCGGAGATGCCGTCTAAACCAATAAATGAACAGACAACCTCGCAAATGCCGTCGAAATCTCTCCCCAGTGAAATATTAACTGGTAGTCTGAAGTCCGAAACCAACACGGAAGTAAAGGCCAAATAAACCAGCGAAGAGAGAGAAAAACGTGAAGCCATGCCCTGGGAAAGCACATCTCGGCACTCATGGAATTCATTAAGGGAAAAAGCAATGTGCATCATGAGATTAGGAGACTGGCTAGTGCAATTCGTAAACACTACAGCTGCGCAGTAGATTGCGAAATAGATAAAGTGGTATGCAGTAGAGTGTCTAAAGCCACTCAAACCATCCACTCTCCAGAAATGAGTGAGTTGGCTTTCCCTTCTTCGTTGGAACAACTGCCAGACCCAAAGCGAAAAAGGACGAGATCTCCAAATACCGAAGAACCCTCCACACTGTCATACGCCGAAATTGTTGCGGAAAAAACGGAAATGGAGGTGAAACAAATCGTGCATAAGGACCAAAAAGAGAAAAAAAAGGCCACAGGAAACCATCGACAGACAGTGAAACCCCGGATCGAAGAACCAGGTGCAGAAACCACTAACAAAGTCATTTGGACAAGAGTAGAAAAAAGTCGAGGCAAGATATATGCCAAGCCTGACGCACTGGTGATTAAAAAGATCGGAGAAATTTCCTATTGCGATATACTCCGAAAGGTGAAGACCAACCCCGAGTTTAATGGATTGGGGTGTGATGTAACCCGCATAAGAAGGACAGCCAAGGGAGAGCTACTGCTTGAGCTCAAGAAAGCAGCTGATGGAAGAACATCCGAACACCAGAGTAAAGTGGGAAAAGTTCGCGGATGTGAGATCCCTAACGCAAGAGGTGCTCATTGAGTGCAAAGACCTAGATGGCGTCACCACAAAGGAAGAGATCTGCCAAGCTCTGTCCGAGCAGTTCGTGGAAGCACAAGGCATAGAGACCTCATCCATCAAATCTATGAGGACAGCCTATACAGGGACGCAAACTGCCGTCATTAGCCTCCCGATAAATACTGCCAAAAAAGTTCTGGAGGTTGGAAAAAAAAATATCGGATGGATGGTATGCCGAATATGGGAGAAAATAATACCGCTGCGATGTTTTAGGTGTCTTAACTTCGGGCACCTAGCAAAGGCGTGTAAAAACACGTTGGATAGGAGTGAGGATTGCGTTCGGTGTGGACAGAAAGGCCATGTATCCAAGAACTCCAGCAATGATGCAAGGTGCATCCTTTGCGAAGAAAAGGGAAGTAGCAACATCAAACACGCGGCAGGAAGCATAGTATGCCCGGTATACCAAGAAGCTGCAAAAGTCGCAAGAAGAATATGAAAGTGCTGCAACTAAACTTAAACCACTGCGAAGCGGCACAGGACATCTTGACACAAACCGTTCGCGAGTTAAAGATAGATGTTGCCATATTATGCGAGCAGTACAAAAATCTCGATGATACAGTTTGGGCTGCGGATAACTCAAAAAGAGCTGCTATTTGGGCCTGCGGAGATTGCGCCTTTGAAGAAAAAATGATGACACCCGGAACAGGCTTTTTTTTTTTTTTTTGTCGGGATAGGAAACACTCGACTGGAGCACTCAGACACAACTGGTCCATTGTACTGCCAGAGAGCAAACCCTGATTTACCCATTTTACTGGAATTTCCTTGACTTTCGAAGAAAGCCAAGCAAGCACTTCAGTGATGAGGAGCTTACAGTACCAGCACTCACCACATCCGCACCGAAGATCTGCCACCTGATACGAGCAAAGGCCGGACACTCACAGAGATAATGTTCCGCGGTGTCGTCGCTCTCTCCACAAGCGTCGCAGATTGTAGTGTCACTTAAGCCTAACACGTTAAGGTGCTTGGCAAAAGCGAAGTGGCCTGTCAAGACGCCGATAAGTTGTCTACAGTCTTTTCTGCTGAGAGACAGCAAGAATGCCGCTGATTTCTTACAGACGTCCGGGAGCATGCGTTTAGTCAACCTGCAACCTGGAGAGTCATGCCACACACAATTGTGCTCGTGAGAGACCCAATCGTCAATGGAAGCCCTAACCGAAGACGCTGGAAGACCCAACGCGGGTTCGGGACCTGAGAAAGCCTCCTCTGAGCCTTGTCTAGCAATCTCATCGGAGATCTCGTTCCCCAAGATCCCAGTGTGACCTGGGACCCAGATAAGAGACAGAGAATTCAGCCTTGCGACCGAGTTCAAAGAGTTTTTGGTTTCACGAACTATTTTGGAAGTGGTTAAAGGGTTAAGCAAGACCTTAAGCGCAGCCTGACTGTCACTACAGACACAAATGCTACGTCCCTTCCACCTGTTCTTCACAACATAGTTCATGGCCATTAGGATTGCATAAGTTTCCGCTTGGAAAACAGACGCATATTTGCCTAACGAGAAGTGAAGTCTAATGTTGTCGACTTCCACGAAGGCACCAGCGCCAGACCCTTGACTGGTTTTGGAACCATCCGTGAAAATACGACTACATTCCATTCCCGGCTCAGACTCTGACCGAAGCCAGTCCTGGACACAAGGAAAGTCGACTCTGAATTTGCGCATCAGCTGGAGTTCTGGTGTCATTGCATCAGACGGCATATCCATAAGACAGGAGTCGTAAGATAGGTGCCACGCAAGTTCATCAAAGTTCCAGTGTGGAGTATACCAAAAACCGCCCCGCCTAAGACGATGGATGGCTTTGATAGTGCAACTCATGATATAAGTATCAAGGGGAGGTAAGTTCAGCAAAGCGTCTAGAGCAGAGCCCGGCGTACTCGGGAAAGCTCCCGAGCAGCCGAGACAAGCCGTTCTTTGGAGTTTCGCACAAAAGGCAACCACATATTTACGCGAGAGCCCCTTCCACCAAACAACCGACGCATATGCGAGGAATGGTCTTATCATAGCCGTGTAGATCCAGAGAACCTTATTCGGTGATAAGCCCCAAGTCTTGCCAAAGGCACCCTTACACTGCCAGAAGACTGAGAGCGCCTTGGATGTTTTCGACTCGACGTGTTTAGACCAATGAAGTTTCTTATCTAAAATCACTCCCAGATATTTGGCTTCATTGGAAATGCGAATGGTGACGCCTTTTAGTACTGGCTGAGTCAAAACGGTCAAAATCGTCCTTCTCGTAAAAAGAACAGCCTCAGTCTTAAGAGGATTCACCGAAAGCCCACTCCTAGTACACCATTCATCGATCATGTCCAGCGCCGCCTGCGCGTTAGCACAGACCGTCGCCAGGCATGGCCCGACAGAAAGTACGGCGACATCATCCGCATATACCTGAGCGTAGACGTTAGAACTATTTAGAGTGTTCAACAGAGAGTCGACCACCATGCACCATAACAATGGAGACAGAACGCCACCTTGCGGACAGCCCCTGTTTACCCCTGTCATAACATATTGGCCACAATCCGCATCCACTACCAAAGTTCTATTCATTAGCATTGCTTTAATCCACAACACTAATGTTTCATCTACCCCGTGTTGTCTGGCAGAGTCGCACATGCAGTCAAAAGTCGCATTGTCAAAAGCACCCTCAATGTCGATGAAGATACCCATCGCGTATTCTCTCCTATCAAGCGCGCATTCAATTCTCGCCACTAGATTTTGAAGTGCGGTCTCACAGGATTTCCCACGCTGATAGGCATGCTGCATCTCCGATAGTGGATGCAGTTTCAAAGCAACTTTGCGCACGTGAAATTCTACCAGTCTCTCCATACTTTTCAGTAAGAAGGATGTCAAACTTATAGGTCTGAAACTCTTGGGGAGCGAATAGTCTTCCTTACCAATTTTCGGTATGAAAGCTACTCTGACTGTCCGCCAAGGTGTAGGAATATATGCCAGCGCCAAGCCAGCGGTGAAAATTCTTTTCAGAGTTGGCAATAGCTGATCTATACCCTGTTGCAGCATAGCTGGATATATTCCATCGGTGCCAGGCGATTTGAAACCATCAAAAGATGCCACAGCATATTTGATGGCCTCATCTGTTACCACGGCTGATGCAATATACCAGCTGCGCCGAGTTTTCTAACTTAGATCAAGCTCAGCCTGGGTAAGCGGGCCAAGCTGCGACCTAGTGATTATCCGATTGCCAGGAAAGTGAGTCTCCAGCAGAAGACTAAAAGTTTCCGCTTTCGTCTCAGTAAACTTGCCATCAGATTTTCTCAGTGACTCCAATTTGGTCGGCTTGCCCCTTTTGAGAACATTAACCAACCTGCTGGTTTCACCGAGTGTCTCGATCTTTTCACAAAAATCTCTATAAGAAGCACTTTTCGACAACCGAATTAACTTCTTGTAGTCTTTTTGCTTCGATCTAAAAAGATTCCAGTCACCTTCTAAATTTGTCTTGTGTGACCTATTTAGAAGTTTTCTGGATTCTTTCCTAAGTCGCTGCAGTTCCGGGCACCACCAGGGAACCGGAGTTCTGCAGGGGGTTTTTGTCAATGGGCACGTCAGTTCAAAACAGCTGGTAAGGACACTAGTCAGGTTTTGAACAGCATCCTCAACCTTTCGTTTCGTTCTGAGTTTAGTTGGAGTTTTGACAGATCTGTCTAGCTCTTCCCTAAACCGCACCCAGTTGGTTTTCCTCGGATTCCTCCTCTCCTGCAAAGTTATGGCCTCGCATTCGATTTGGAAAGCGATGTATCTATGGTCTGACAAGGACATCTCCGGCAGTACCCTCCAGTTAGTAATTGACTTAAAATACCTGTTAGATAAAGTCAAGTCAATTACCTCCTGCCTCCTTGCCGTAACAAAAGTTGGCTGGGAGCCAATATTGTTAATTACCATGCCAGACGATAGTATAAAGTCTAGGAGATGGTTTCCTCGTGTGTTACATTTGCTGCTGCCCCAGACTGTATTCTGAGCATTCGCGTCGCAACACATGACTAGTCCCATCTCCCGAGTGTCACAGTACTTTATGAGTTCGGCAACCGCCTTCGGTGGTGGAGGCATTACCGAATCATAAGGGAAGTAAGCCGACGCAACGACGAAGGTTTTCCAACTTCCGGTCGTTTCGTAGCTTACAGCTGCAGCAACCAGGTCCTGTCCACAAAATTGTCCAAGCTTGGTTACTGAGAGGAAATTCGGCACAATTAGACAAGCTCTCGGTCTTTCAGATCGCTCGTCACATAGCACCGTTACTCCACGAACACCCCCAAAACCACATATGCGCTTGTTCCGCACGTATGGCTCCTGGATAGATGTTATGTGGGGTTTTGTACGCACCACGGAAAGTCTGCTACTTAAGAGAGCGGTAGCAGCCTTTGAGTGGTGGAGGTTTATCTGCGAAAATATCAAAGATATAGTCGCAGTTTTATTAGCAGAACGGCGCGCACCAGGTGCGCACATGCTTCCGGCGAGGCGAGCGCCCCTACCCGTGGCATTGCTTGCGTCAGCCATTTTCTGTCCACTAGTGCTGGGACCTTTAGGGGTAACAGCACCAGTATCCACCAGATTTTGTGCGCAGATAACGCCACCGGTAAGAGTGTGCCCGGCAGAAGAGCGCGCATCAGATGCGCACACGCTTTCACCAAGAAGAGCAGGCGAAACTTGCTCCATCAGATTGGACCTGTTCGAGCCGACCGAAAAGGAGCCAGCGTTAGGTCTGAGGGATTGATCGGCTCCAGTTGGAATACTTTCTGCCGACCTATGCTTCTTTCCTGTCGCTACTGAAGGATGACTGCTTTTGGCGCTTGCGCCTTCAGCTGACTCTGCAGCCTCTTTGCACCGCGCCATCGCCGCCTTCCTTCTTCTCCTTTTCAGTTGACTCTTAGTCAGGAGCCCATCGGAGTGCGCCGCTTCGGGAGCTCGTTCAGCCTTATTGGTTTCCCGAGTCAAACCGTCACCGACACAACTTCGACCAGCTACCCTTCTATTGAGACAGAGATTAGACGTTCCAGCCGAAGCCTTTCCGCACAGGCTTCGTGCGAGCAAAGGTCAAAGGAGTACACGTCTATAGCTGTTATGCATCTCCAAACAACGCCATTGAGGAGTTCCAAAGTATGCTTGATAGGCTCGTGGATGATGCTAGAGGTCGTAGCCCAACGATTATAGCTGGAGACTTCAATGCATGGGCCACTGATTGGGGCAGCGCACGGACCAACAGAAGGGGAGAAGCTCTCCTAGAAGCCGTATCGTCACTAGACCTAATATTGCTAAATACAGGAAGTGAGCACACTTTTAGTAGAAATGGTGTAGGCTCCATAGTTGATATCACCTTTGCAACTAGTTCCTTATCGAGAGGCGCCAACTGGAGAGTCAGTAATCAATATACTCACTGCGACCACCTTGCCATCCTGTTGGAAGTACATCCTAGGAGACCAACCCAGGAAGCCCAAAGAAAGCACAACAAATGGGGTGGAAAATAAGCACCATGGACAAAGACACTTTTGCCCTGATTTTTGCAGAGTCAACAATAAGCCCAGGAACAGCAAACCCTATGGCCGTTGAGGTTACCAAACAAGTAACTAGGGCTTGCGACGCATCCATGACCCGGAAAACGTCAACAAATCGCCGGCCACCAGTATACTGGTGGAACCAAGAAACAGCAGAGCTGCGCAGCAAGTGCCATAGAGCCAGAAAACTATTCCAGCGATCCAGAGGTTTGTCCACACATCAGGACCTACGGGTGCAATTCAAAGATAGGCGAAGAGGGCTAAAAGTAGCCAACCGCAGAAGTAAGAGCAATAGCTTTACGGAACTCTGTGAGCAGGCAGATGTAAATCCTTGGGGCACCGCCTACAGAACAGTAATGGCAAAACTCGAAGGCACTAAGGCACCCCCCCCTCATGCCCTCTTCTTATGCAGAAAATGGTATCGGGGTTGTTTCCACCTCAAACACCAGCAGAGCATATAGAGCCACCTCCGGAAGTACAGGACATCCCAACTGTCACGCAAAGGGAACTCCTGGATGTATGCAGACGATTCGAGGATACCAAGTCACCTGGATTGGATAGCATACCGAACAAGGCCCTTAAATTAGCCATTAACACAAATACGCAACCATTTGTGGAACTCTATAACAAGTGTCTAACAGAAGGAGTTTTTCCAGACCAATGGAAAAAGCAACGTCTAGTGCTGCTGTCTAAAGGGGACAAAACCACCAGACGAGCCCTCGTCATACCGTCCCATATGCCTGTTAGACACAATGGGTAAAATACTGGAGCGAATCATATGCAACCGATTAGAAGTGGCAATTGGTGAAGCCGGGGGACTCTCCAACCAATAGTACGGCTTTAGGAAAGCTCGATCTACAGTAGACGCAATAAGAAGGGTAACTACAACCTTGGAAGAAGATATTCAGGGCAGGAGATGGAGAGGCGGTGCAAAGAAATACGGTGCCGTAATAACATTGGACTTCAAAAACGCGCTCAATTCTGCGAATTGGAGACTCATAGTGCAATCGCTTAGGTCAATGATGGTGCCATGGTTCTTAATTAAAATAATACTGAGCTACTTCGAGAAACGGTTTCTGCTCTTCAAAACCGACGATGGAGTAAAGCAGTACCACATATCTGGCGGAGTTCCACAAGGATCGGTATTAGCCCCTATCCTTTGGAACATTATGTATGATGGGGTTCTAAGGCTTGGAATCCCAAATGAGGCAAAAATCATAGGCTTTGCCAATGATATTGCAATTGTCGTGGTTGCAAAACATCTAGAAGAAATAGAGGATACTGCAAATGAATGTATCCGAAAAGTCAAACGGTGGATGGCAGCAGTCGGGTTAGAGCTCGCCGAACATAAAACAGAGGGAGTATTGGTAAGCAGCCGGAAGAAAAGAGAGGAAATCACCATCAGAGTAGGAGATCATAATACGACATCGAAATCGGTTATCAAATACCTAGGTGTGATGATCGACGCGAGGCTCACTTACAAGGAACACCTTGAAAGAACGTGTGACAAAGCGGCTCGGGTGAGCGGTGCCTTATCAAGAATAATTATAAATATAGGAGAACCTAGGCAACAAACGAGACTTATTCTATCCAGGGTGGTGCAGTCCATCCATATGTATGCGGCACCCATATGGGCCAAAGCTATGACGAAAAAGACCTACGCAAGAAGGATAAACTCCGTCAACAGACTATGTGCGCTGAGAGTATGCTGTGCCTTTCGTACGGTGTCATCGCGGGAATGCCACCAGCGGATATCTTGGCTATCGAGCTACAAAGGACCTACGACGCCAAAATTCAGGAACATCAAGCGTCAGTCAAAAATATCAAGCTGGAAGAAAGACAGCGAAGCATTAGAGCATGGCAGGGGCGAAGGAACCAGTCCTCAAAGGGAAGATGGACCCATCGACTTATACCGGATATCCAAAAATGGATGGACCGGAAACACGGAGAGGTAGATTTCTATCTTAGCCAGTTCCTAACAGGACATTGCTGCTTTCGAGCGTATCTCAACAGATTTGGGCTCGATGAATCTCCCAACTGTCCAAATTGCGGAGAGGCCTCAGAAGACGCTCAGCACGTATTTTTTCAGTGCCCACGTTTTCATATAGAGCACAGAGAACTGGAGGAAAAAATTGGAGAAATACCAACCCCCGAAAACATTGTGCACCATATGATAGCATCGAATGCAATATGGGAAGCGGTGAAACAAGTTGCAGCGATAATCGTGCAGGAACTTAGGCGGCTGGAAAGAGTCAGAGAATCGCCCAATACGATTTTAACGTCGTATTTAGGACATTGCTCAAATGTTTTGTCGAGGAGCTCGTAGAAACACTCTTTGGTGGCAGGGTCCTTTTCTTCCGTGGGGGCATGAACACATATTAGGCTTATGTTAGCGAATTTAGCCTTGATCCGGATAGTCATAATACGCTCGCTTACGTGTCGGAAACTTAAGACTTTTTGCCTAAGTCTGCCGCGTATGACAAATCCGCATCGGAATAAGCGTTGCCTGTTGCCTCTGTAGCAATCACCGTAGTAGATGTCACAGTTTTTCATCCTCTTTTTGGCCGGCCCATCCCATCGCACTTCCTGGATGGCGGTAATATCTGCTTTATAGCAGTCTAGGGCCTCTGCTAGTTGTTCGGCTGCACATGGTATGTAAAGGGACAGAACATTCCACGTACAGATCCGAAGGTCGTTGTCCTTATTTCGTTTGCTGGGGTCGTCATTAGTTGAGTCATCCTTATCCAAGGCTTTTGGTTGTTTCGGAACCAATATCAATATCATAATATCATATAGGGTTTTTTCAAACTTTCCCCTGGCAATCAGTATAATGCCATCACTATTGACAATTGATTCCGAGCTTTGTTAACTTTTCAAGTAGTTCATCTAGTACAGGACTCCACATTAGAGGAGATAGCACTCCTCCTTGATGTCCTATTGTTGTGTTGAACTTGATAGTTCTACGTGATGTTTGAGTTTCTACTGAAGTTGTTCTCAGCAACTCGTACATCCACTTAGATACTGTTCTGCTGACTCCTTTTCTGTCCAGGACTCGTTTAATAGCTTCATCCGAAGTGTTATCGATTGCCCCTTCGATGTCCAAGAAGGCGCAGATTACTATCTTTGTTTCAAGAGCTCTCTGAATAATCCCATTCAAGTGAAAAACAGCCGTCTCGTTAGGTCTGCCGGCTCTGTATGCATGCTGACGGTAATGAAGGAATGTGTTAAGTACATCCTCTCTTAAGTAGTTACCCACTGCTTTATCTGTTGTCGTAAGAAGAAACGATGTTAGGCCGCGTTAGTTCTTTCTTTTTTTCTCTGCTGGATTGGAATATATCCCAATGCGAGACTACTTTTTGTTATTCTAACTAGGTGTGGCAGTAGTTTCTCTTGCCCCCTCTGCAATAGGGCTGGTGTTAAACCGTCGACGCCTGGTGACTTAAAAGGCTGGAAGGGGCTGATTGCCCATTAAGTTCTCCCTCTGAAACAGATAGCTCCTGCAATCTCCCAGTCTTCTTTCCGAGGTCTGTTTATATTGTTCACAGGTGTTCAGCGAGCTTCCGGGGAAGTGAGTTTCTAAGAGCATTAATGCTCTTGTTCCTCATCCTTAGTAAAACTGCCGTCTAGTTATTTTAGCGATGTTGGTATTCACCCCCATTTTGCTAAGGCTTTGTGTAGTCTAGCCGTAGCAG
Organism: Brachypalpus laphriformis; assembly: GCA_945910035.1. Classification (NCBI taxonomy): domain Eukaryota; kingdom Metazoa; phylum Arthropoda; class Insecta; order Diptera; family Syrphidae; genus Brachypalpus; species Brachypalpus laphriformis. The sequence goes on from OX246756.1 coordinate 48,520,139, forward strand.
GAGTGTTGGTTATTGTTTCGGAGAATTTCCTGAAACTTTCCTTTTTTTACCCTTCTCAGTTCCTGGTGTGTTGATCTGTGAACTGCGAGTCACTTTGTCTTTGGTGGTATTAAAGCTTTCGGTCTACCGCCTTTGGCGGAATAGCAAGCGCTTGCCATCGTCACAAGGAAGCAACATGGATTTCAAAACTAAACATTGATCGGAATAGCTCTTCATGATAATTATCCAGGGGCGGGTGTAGATTTTATATTCTGCGGTCTTCCTCGGGAGTTGACGATCTTTCTAGCCCAAAACTGCATTGGTAGCTCCCATTAAGGTCGTCGTCATAGGATGGGACTATAACTTTTCTTGAGGACCTTGTAAACACCTAACAACGGGCGACGTCGTTTATTCGAAAGTTTAGAGAAATAAATAAGATATGTATGTATGTTTGCACATACATATGTATGAAACGGACCTACATCAATTATACAAATTGTTACAATACATATACTTGACGTAATGACGTTTTCCCTAACAAAAGTGAATGGTGCAATTTGATGCGAAAAGCATAGCCCTGGGGATGGTTACAGCTTATCAAAGTTTTGACCGACATTTCGCTGCAGAAACAAGTTTGTGACAAGCAAACGTACACTGAAACCTTAAAATGCGACCCAATTAGAAAGTAATTAGTGCAACATTCGCTTGGCAACATTAAAGATATATAAAGCATTGCAGACTGCTCAACAGATATCAGTTTTAGTTAGTGCACTTCGGAAGTTCTACCTACATATTCAACAATGAAGTTCTTCATTTCTTGTTTAATCATATGTGCTGCTGGCATATATCAAGGCCAATCACAGGAACTACCTGAGACTACTGCAGCGAAAGCAGCTCACTTCGAAGCAGTCCGTCGTGCAGAATTAGTAATTGCAAATGCTCCACCTCTGCCTGTCAGAACCCAACAAAAACCTGTGGAATATACCTCTCAGCACAAACTAGGACTTAATGTATACGACACACCTGAAGTAGCTGCAGCTAAGATTGCTCATTATGAAGCTGTCCGGGATGCTGAGCACGCTACAGCTGTTGCGAACGCTACTCGTCGTATTCCTGTTTCAAAGCCTGCCGGTGATAAGTTTGATACATCACGCTATCCAGAACACGTTCATTATCCTACTAATACGCATTATCCAACTGATGAGCATCACCACCACCCAGCTCCTACTTATCATCCAGCTCATGTCCATTACCCAGCTAATGGCCATTATCCAACTGATGTCCATCATCCTGCTCCAGTTCATCATCCAATTTATTATCCAGCTCCAGTTCACCATCATCATCATTCAGTACCTTACAAGCAAACAGCTCAGCATCAACTTGGAATTAATGTGCATGACACACCCGAAGTTGCTGCTGCCAAGGCCGTGCATTTCGAAGCTGTCCGTCGTGCTGAACAAGCTGCCTCCATTTCCGGTCCCCAGGACGATGGTTCATACATGATGGTTCAAAACTACCAAGAACCTGCTGCTATTATTCCAGTTGCACCAGTCGTTCACGATTCTATTCACCTACGTGACACCCCTGAAGTAGCAGCAGCTAAGGCCGCTCACTTTGAAGCTGTCCGTCGTATTGAGATGGCTGGTGGTGCCAGGTACGTCGAACCAATGGGACAATATGTACCAATTCCACAAGTAATGTACATGCCGATGCCAGTCCCAACTTACCAACCAAACATCGACTACAATCGCATGGTTCCAGTTGTATCTGTACCACAAACTAATCAACACAAACTAGGGCTTAATGTGCATGATACTCCCGAAGTAGCCGCTGCTAAGGCTGCTCATTTTGAGGCAGTCCGTCAAGCTGAAATGGTTGCTGCTGACAATGAACGTAAATATCCGGCTGATTTTCCACCAAACAACAACTACTTTGCTAATCCCGCGAGGAACTATGGTCAAGTTGAGTACTGATTGAGCGTAGTTAGCGCTATTTTTTCTTTTTTTTTTTTTAATAAAAATTTGTTACAAAAAACTATGCAAACTATTTTATTGTTTCACCAATCGGGAGTCAGCAGATCTTGACTATCTGATCTCAACTGATATTGTAGAGGTTTTTGTTTTAAGAAACAGGATGACTCGGTCGTTTTTTAATCTTCACGACAAAGTCAAACAAAGGTCAGCTATGTCGAGATAACTGGGGAGATTTTTTTTGTTATTTTTGTCTTTGCTTCTGATTCACAGTATTTTTTCTCGACCATCGATTTCATAGACATATCAATCATTCAGCAGAGCGAATACTTTTTCCAGCCATATGATCAAACTATGCCTTCGTGTTATGCCTTCGCAGGAGTGTTCCCACAAGCTTTCACAATTGATCGGACAGAGATTATATATTTCATGAGAAATAAATAAATGCTTGCTGACATCAGGATTTGAACCATAGCCATTAGCATGTCAATGACGTTACCACTAAACCATTGTATTTGAAAAAGCATTCGACAAACACCCACGACATCTGATATGGGCGACGCTAAGACATCGAGGAGTTCCAGAAACCTATATACAGATGATCATGGACACCGATACCATAACTTACAGCGGAACGCATCCACACTATCACAACAGCGTGCGATGCCGCAATGCCCAGACGAACAGTTAGTAGAAGAGGTGCACCGCGCTACTGGTGGACCGAGGAGATAAAAACACTTAGGGCAAGGTATCTACAAGCTCAAAGCAGAGTCTAACGATCGAGGGGAAGAGTCGGTTTCTAGGAGCGTCTAGACCCATTCAAACTGGCGAGACGCGACTTAAAAAAGGCGATCGAAGAGAGTAAAACAATATGCTTTAAACGACTCTGTAACGAAGCAGACATAAATAAACCCCTTGGAGAACCATCATCATATCGCTCGACTGGAGCACTCAGACACAACTGGTCCATTGTACTGCCAGAGAGCAAACCCTGATTTACCCATTTTATTGGAATTTCCTTGACTTTCGAAGAAAGCCAAGCAAGCACTTCAGTGATGAGGAGCTTACAGTACCAGCACTCACCACATCCGCACCGAAGATCTGCCACCTGATACGAGCAAAGGCCGGACACTCGCAGAGATAATGTTTCGCGGTGTCGTCGCTTTATCCACAAGCGTCGCAGATTGTAGTGTCACTTAAGCCCATCACTCAATCTGGGGCAGTTCCGACATAAATGTAAGAGGTGAGCAACTTTTTGACTTTATCCTTAGTACTAAACTCCTAATCTGTAACAGGGGGTCCAAACCGACCTTCATTACTCATAACCGACAAGAAGTCCTGCACATCACTCTTGTCTCCGATCATTTATATAACTCGGTTAAGGACTGGAGAGTCTCTAATGGGCACTCTTTTTCAGACCACCGTTACCTCCAATTTAGTCTTGATGACTATCTGCCTGATCAGAAAGCTTTTAGAAATTATAGGCAAAACCAACTGGTCCCTTTATAGGAAACGTTTATTAACGCTTATTCCCTCCCACCTGCCTACTGAACCTTCTTGCACTGAAGACCTCGACGATTTAGTGCCCTGACATCGGCACTTAATGGTGTCATGGCCGAGGCCTGCCCACTCCGCAAACCTCGAGGTAAAATGAAACCTCCCTGGTGGAATGCAAATCTCAGTACTCTTAGGAAAGACAGTAGGCTCCTTTTTAATACTGCTAAAAGCTCCCGTGAGACGGCCGACTGGGACTCCTATAAACTGTCTCTCAGAAAATACAAAATCTCACTGAGGAAGGAGCAACGACGCTCCTGGAGACTTTTCTGCGACAGCTTTGAAGAGTCCTCGGAAGCTTCCAGGTTGCGGAAAATCCTCCCTAAAAGCCCTGCTACACCCAGCTTCCTTTTGCATCCGGATGGTTACTGGACCTCCTCTGCTGAGGAATCCATTGACATCTTACTGGATACTCACTTTCCTGGTAGCTCCCCTGTTGCTATATCGCAAGAGGGAACCCCCCCCCGCAACATTGCAGCAACTCGTTAGTCTTGATAACTACAGAAAAGATCCGATGGGCCATGCGCAGTTTTAAACCCTTCACGTCCCCAGGACCTGGCGGTGTTATTCCAGCTGAAATTCAGCAATGCGAGGAATTTGTGCTTCCATGGCTCAGGATTATTAACACACAGCAATTTTTTAATTTCAAGCGAGCTGAAGAAATGGATATCTTAGAGGTAAAAACCAAAGGATATGACCTCTTTATTGTACCCATTTACCTGAACTGTAATCACTGGAAAAGGGATTATGACCAGCTTTGCGACGCATTACAGGATTTAGGGTCAATGGATTTGCTTCTTGTTGGTGATTTTAACGCAAGGATTGGAATGTCGCAAAATAATTTTGTAAGTGGATCTGTAGCAACAATTATTAATCCAACCCGCAGATCAAAAGATGAAGTGTGTGATGGGAAAGGGACTAAAATACTGGAAATTGCTGATGCTTTAGACGCAAGGATTTTAAATGGAAGCTGTAAAGGAGACCCGAATGTCGAATATACGTTTATTCGAGGAACGGCGTGTTCAGTTATTGATTACTGTTTAATGTCGGGGAAGTGGTGCTCTATTCTGAGCAACTTCAGTATAGCTGCACAAGTTTTCTCAGACCACATGCCCTTGGAAATTTCATGCATAGTTCAGGAATCGAAAGAAGCGCTCAGCACGAAGCAACTGAGACTACTGCCAAAGTTGATATGGAGAGATCGATTTCAAACTATATTTCAAAATAATTTAGATCAGGAAATTTTTAAATGAAGATTGTAAAACAAGCCACTGCACATGGAGGACCTTACTAGAATTATAATAGAAGCTGTTCCAACAAAAACTACAGGAAAGCGTAAGGGTACTCTCAAACAGGTCTGGTTTGACGCTGAATGCTATAAAGCCAGAAAAAAATCCTTTTCGTTTCTTAGGCTCTTAAGGAACTACAATACCACATTTTTCAAAAATATGTATGCAGTCGCCAATAGGGACTTTAAACATCTCTGTTTTGTAAAAAGAAAACAACTGGAGCAACAAACCGTAGCCGTCTTAAATTCGTCAAGGTCCTCAGCAGAATTTTGGAAAGCCGCCAAAACTATCAACGGGAGAACCAATTTCATTTCATCATCCTTACAAGCATCTGAACTTCGGGACTATTTTAAGAACCTGCTTAACACCCCGCAATTTTCGCCTCTTCCTCAATACGCAGCACCATTTTTTACAGATGATCTCCTAGATGTTCCATTTACAATTTCTGAAGTACAGAGTGCAATCGTAAAAGCGAAAGTTGGTAAAGCTCCAGGAGACGACCGAATTCCAGCTGAATTCTTTAAAAACTGCTCAACTGAATTCCTGTCCGCATTAACCAAGGAATACAATAGGATATTTGAGACAGCGAGTGTTCCAAATAGCTTTAAAAGAGCAATAATATTTCCCCTACACAAAAAAGGATCATACGATAACCCTGAAAACTATCGAGGCATTTCGTTTCTGAATACATCAGTGAAGTTGTTTAGTGCTATAATTTTCAACAGGCTAACACAGTGGATTGAGAATAAGAAGATTCTGAATGAATTTCAAGCGGGGTTTAGGAGAAACTATTCATCTTTAGACCAAATATTCATCCTGACGAACATTGCGGAGAGCTTCAAAAGAAGAAACAAGAAGTTATATGCTTTCTTCGTTGACTTTCGTGCTGCTTTTGATTCTATTGCACGTGAAGCACTTTTTTATAAGCTATTTAAGATGGGAACCTCCAGCAAAATTGTCGTTTTATTACAAGCGATGTACGAAAACAACGTCGCTTATGTATGGGATGGTGAGCTTGTATCGGAAGACTTTACAACACGAATGGGAGTCAGGCAAGGATGTGTTCTGAGCACGTTACTTTTCATTTTATTTATAAATGATATAATGGATGCAATTGGAGGGGGAATTCAGTTTGGAAGTATGCAGATACCAGGACTCCTTTTCGCAGACGATATAGTTTTTCTATCTGAATCAGTGGAAGGAATGCAGCGAATGGTGAACCGTCTTGAGCGCTACTGTGAACTTTGGAATCTGTCTGTAAATTTAGAAAAATCTAAAATGATGGTGTTCAGAGATGGTGGTGGTAGATATTCTCGTAATGAAAAATGGACATACAAAGGAGAAAACGTTTCAATAGTTCGGGAGTATAAATATCTAGGTGTATTAATTACGGCGAATCTCAACATGCGAAAACATTTCCAACTCAAACTAGCGGAGGCGAAGAGAGCTGTTTCTTCAGTATGGGGCCGTTGCATCAATAATAAATTTATTGAACATAGCGCAAAGCTTAAATTATTTCGTGCGACTGCAATCTCTATATTGCTATACGGCGCTCAAGTTTGGGGTTACTGTCAGTTTGATGAGGTTGAAAGATTCCTGAGGTATTTTCTGAAACGCATTTTCCGGCTACCAACCTGTACCCCTAATTATATGCTGCATTTGGAAACAACAGTGCCACCTCTATTTTTAGACACGCTTAAGCTGCATTTCGATTTTATCATTAAAGTGTTGGAGATGGAAGATGGACGGCTGCCTAAACTAGTGCTTAAGAGAGCCATATCAACAAGAGGAAACCTTATCGAAAAGTGGGAAGGGCTGGGGGAGAGTTTTGGTGAAAACGTGAGAATTGCAGCAGATATTAACTCTGCTGAGTTAAGGATGGTATTTAAAAAAACTTTTAGAGAGAGCAAGCTACACTACTTATGATTGTTGCAAAACGGAAGCTGAAACTTCCCAGTATAGAATGATTTACAGTAGACTCAACTATAATCTTCAACAACATACGTACTTTCTCAACCGCTTTCCGCTGAATATGATTAGCCTAATATTTAAACTAAGAGGGGAAATAATAAATTTAAATTACATCCCACATCGACCAGACCGGTCAGTTCTATGTGACCTGTGTAATCTTCAAGAAAGGGAGGATGTATACCATTTTATTGCCAGATGCCCTATCTTAAATGAGTTTCGTGTGAGATACTTTGGCGTAACTGCATTGGATATGAATGAGGTCTTGAACATTTTGAACGGCAACCTTGGTTGGGAAGTTCTATATAAATATGCACTAACCGCATTTACCTACAGAGCACGTATTATAGAAGGAGACTTTTAAATATCAATGTGTATTAAAATATAAATGCGAAAAATAAATTGTCAATCTGGTAGACGGCCATGGGCCAAACCATATTTAACTTAAGATTATGAAATTGTATTTAAGTATTATTAAAGTTTAAATAAAGTTTTTAAAACTAAATAACTAAATTAACACACAGCTGGGCGTAGCATCGGCCAGAAGAATTGCTCGCTGCGGTAAACCTCAAGGTGGAGTCTTGTCACCTCTTCTGTGGAACCTGGTAGTTTATGAACTACTGTTGGACCTGGATACGTCAGGTTGTAGAGTGATCTCCTATGCTGATGACATTGCTATTGCTGCCTCCGGTAAACACCCGGACACTCTCAGGGATATCCTCCAATTTGCTCTCCTTCGGCTCACCAAATGGGCCTCCAAATGTGGACTGGGGGTTAACCCCCATAAAACGGAACTCGTTCTCTTCACGAGGAAATATAAAGTTCCCCTCATAGACCCTCCTATGATAAATGGCACCGGTCTCACCTTCTCTGAAAACGCAAAATATCTGGGTCTTATTTTGGATAGAAAATTAAACTGGAAGGCCAATCTACTAGAGCGCGTCAAGAAAGCTAATGTAGCTCTCTATTCCTGTAAAAAGGCTATAGGTAGGAGCTGGGGTATCAAACCTCAAATCACTCATTGGCTATACGTGTCCGTTATCAGGCCTATACTACTATACGGCGTGATCGTATGGTGGCCTGCTCTCGACAGGGCTGTCCACCTCACTCACTAGCTAAGGTGCAAAGATCTGCATGCATCTGCATCAGTGGTGCACTGAGAACTACTCCCTCCGCGGCACTGGACATTTTGTTCAACCTGCTACCTTTAGATATTTTCGGCAAATATATGGCTGCCTGTGCGGCCATCCGCCTAAAAGCCTCCTCTCAGTGGTGTAGCTATCGCTTTGGCCACTCCTCGATCCTTGATCTTCTCAACTTCAAACACGAAAACAAGGACTACCCCCCGCCGAAACTGAGATTTGACCGTAACTTCCGTACGAACATCCCTAACCGGGAGGTATGGGACACCTCCTCCCCTGTCGATGGTAGTTCGGTTCACTTCTTTACAGATGGAACTAAGACGGAGGGTGGAGTGGGTTGTGGTGTTTTCTCCGAACAGCTCAATCTGAACATCTCTTTCCGCCTCCCTGATCATTGTAGCGTTTTCCAGGCGGAAATCATGGCGATTAAGGAAGCCCTGTCCTGGCTGAAATGTAATGTATTATCTGTCAGGGATATTAGCATTTTCACTGACAGCGAAGCGACAATCAAGTCCCTGGAATCGTTCTCCTTCACTTCAAAGGCTGCCTTAAACTGTCGTCTATCTCTTATGGAGATGACAGAGCAGTTCAACATTCACCTATGCTGGGTGCCGGACCACAGGGACATTCCAGGTAACTGCAGGGCTGACGACCTCGCCAGACAGGGTACCACTCTAAGGATTTTGCCTCACAGGCAAGCCCTGGGTATGACCCTCGCTACATGTAAGTATCTACTAAAGCTGAACGCTATTAGCAAGACCAACCTCAGATGGGGAAACGGCTCAACGTGTCACATTTCGAGACAGATCTGGCTTAAGCTGGATCAAAACCGTAGTGCCGATCTGATCAAGCTAAAGCGTACACAAATCAGCTGCGTTGTCGGTGTTCTCACTGGACACTGTCTTATAGGCCAACACGCCAGAAGACTTGGTCTCTTCTCCAACGACTTGTGCAGGAGCTGTAGGGACGAGGAGGAGGAGGAGGAGGACACCATCCTTCACTTCCTATGCACATGTCCAGCCCTGTCGCATAAAAGAATGCTCCATCTAGGGTCCCCCTTCCTTGACGACCTCTGCGATCTGGCGTCCCTGGACGTCATGAGTATCCATCGCTTTGCCAAAAGCTCCGGTTGGTTTTGTTAGTACCTGAGTGGCCTAATGGGTTGATCCATGTTATCACAAAGGACCTTTACTGGTCTAAGTGTGTCTGCACTCTCGTGTGGACAGCCAACCTAACCTAACCTAACCTAAGCCTAACACGTTAAGGTGCTTGGCAAAAGCGAAGTGGCCTGTCAAGACGCCGATAAGTTGTCTACAGTCTATTCTGCTGAGAGACAGCAAGAATGCCGCTGATTTCTTACAGACGTCCGGGAGCATGCGTTTAGTCAACCTGCAACCTGGAGAGTCATGCCGCACACAATTGTGCTCGTGAGAGACCCAATCGTCAATGGAAGCCCTAACCGAGGATGCTGGAAGACCCAACGCGGGTTCGGGGCCTAAGAAAGCCTCCTCTGAGCCTTGTCTAGCAATCTCATCGGAGATCTCGTTACCCAAGATCCCAGTGCGACCTGGGACCAAGATAAGAGACAGAGAATTCAGCCATGCGACCGAGTTCAAAGAGTTTTTGGTTTCACGAACTATTTTGGAAGTGGTTAAAGGGTTAAACAAGGCCTTAAGCGCAGCCTGACTGTCACTACAGACACAAATGCTACGTCCGTTCCACCTGTTCTTCACAACATATTTCATGGCCATTAGGATTGCATTAGGATTGCAGTTTCCGCTTGGAAAACAGACGCATATTTGCCTAACGAGAAGTGAGGTCTAATGTTGTCGTCTTCCACGAAGACCCCAGCGCCAGACCCTTGACTGGTTTTGGAACCATCCGTGAAAATACGACTACATTCCATTCCCGGCTCAGACTCTGACCGAAGCCAGTCCTGGACACAAGGAAAGTCGACTCTGAATTTGCACATCAGCTGGAGTTCTGGTGTCATTGCATCAGACGGCATATCCATAAGACAGGAGTCGTAAGATAGGTGCCACGCAAGTTCATCAAAGTTCCAGTGTGGAGTATACCAAAAACCGCCCCGCCTAAGACGATGGATGGCTTTGATAGTGCAACTCATGATATAAGTATCAAGGGGAGGTAAGTTCAGCAAAGCGTCTAGAGCAGAGCCAGGCGTACTCGGGAAAGCTCCCGTGCAGCCGAGACAAGCCGTTCTTTGGAGTTTCGCACAAAAGGCAACCACATATTTACGCGAGAGCCCCTTCCACCAAACAACCGACGCATATGCGAGGAATGGTCTTATCATAGCCGTGTAGATCCAGAGAACCTTATTCGGTGATAAGCCCCAAGTCTTGCCAAAAGCACCCTTACACTGCCAGAAGACTGAGAGCGCCTTGGATGTTTTCGACTCGACGTGTTTGGACCAATGAAGTTTCTTATCTAAAATCACTCCCAGATATTTGGCTTCATTGGAAATGCGAATGGTGACGCCTTTTAGTACTGGCTGAGTCAGACCGGTCAAAATCCTCCTTCTCGTAAAAAGAACAACCTCAGTTTTAAGAGGATTCACCGAAAGCCCACTCCTAGTACACCATTCATCGATCATGTCCAGCGCCGCCTGCGCGTTAGCACAGACCGTCGCCAGGCATGGCCCGACAGAAAGTACGGCGACATCATCCGCATATGCCTGAGCGTAGACGTTAGAACTATTTAGAGTGTTCAACAGAGAGCCGACCACCATGCACCATAACAATGGAGACAGAACGCCACCTTGCGGACAGCCCCTGTTTACCCCTGTCATAACATATTGGCCACAATCCGCATCCACTACCAACGTTCTATTCATTAGCATTGCTTTAATCCACAACACTAATGTTTCATCTACCCCGTGTTGTCTGGCAGAGTCGCACATGCAGTCAAAAGTCTCATTGTCAAAAGCACCCTCAATGTCGATGAAGATACCCATCGCGTATTCTCTCCTATCAAGCGCGCATTCAATTCTGGCCACTAGATTTTGAAGTGCGGTCTCACAGGATTTCCCACGCTGATAGGCATGCTGCATCACCAATAGTGGATGCAGTTTCAAAGCTACTTTGCGCACGTGAAATTCTGCCAGTCTCTCCATACTTTTCAGTAAGAAGGATGTCAAACTTACAGATCTGAAACTCTTGGGGAGCGAATAGTCTTCCTTACAAATTTTCGGTATGAAAGCTACTCTGACTGTCCGTCAAGGTGTAGGAATATATGGCAGCGCCAAGCCAGCGGTGAAAATTCTTTTCAGTGTTGGCAGCAACTGGTCTATACCCTCTTGCAGCATAGCTGGATATATTCCATCAGTGCCAGGCGATTTGAAACCGTCAAAATATGCCACAGCATATTTGATGGCCTCAACTGTTACCACGGCTGATGCAGTACACCAGCTGCGCCGAGTTTTCTGACTTAGATCAAGCTCAGCCTGGGTAAGCGGACCAAGCTGCGACCTAGTGATTATCCGATTGCCAGGAAAGTGAGTCTCCAGCGGAAGACTAAAAGTTTCCGCTTTCGTCTCAGTAAACTTGCCATCAGACCGTCTGAGTGACTCCGGTTTGGTCGGCTTACCTCTTTTGAGGACTTTAACCAACCTACTGGTTTCACCAAGTGTCTCGATCTTTTCACAAAAAAATTCTATAAGAAGCACTTTTCGACAACCGAATTAACTTCTTATAGTCTTTTTGCTTCGATCTAAAGAGATCCCAGTCACCTTCTAAATTTGTCTTAAGAGACATATTCAGAAGTTTTCTGGATTCTTTCCTAAGCCGCTGCAGTTCCGGGCTCCACCAGGGAACCGGCGTTCTGCAGGATTTTTTTGTCATTGGACACGCCAGTTCAAAACAGTTGGTAAGGACACTGGTCAGGTTTTGAACAGCATCCTCAACCTTTCGTTTCCTTCTGAGTTTAGTTGGAGTTTTGACAGATCTGTCTAGCTCTTTCCTAAACCGCACCCAGTTGGTTTTCCTCGGATTCCTCCTCTCCTGCAAAGTTAAAACTTCGCATTCGATTTGGAAGACGATGTATATATGATCTGATAAGGATACTTCCGGCAGTACCCTCCAGTTAGTAATCGACTTGAAGTACCTATTAGATAAAGTCAAGTCAATTACCTCCTGCCTCCTTGCCGTAACAAAAGTTGGCTAGGAGCCAACATTGTTTATTGCCATACCAGATGATAGTATAAAGTCTAGGAGATGATTTCCTCGCATGTTACATTTGCTGCTGCCCTAGACTGTATTCTGAGCATTCGCGTCGCAACACATGACTAGTCCCATCTCCCGAGTGTCACAGTACTTTATGAGTTCGGCAACCGCCTTCGGTGGTGGAGGCATTACCGAATCATAAGGGAAGTAAGCCGACGCAACGACGAAGGTTTTCCAACTTCCGGTCGTTTCGTAGCTTACAGCTGCAGCAACCAGGTCCTGTCCACAAAATTGTCCAAGCTTGGTTACTGAGAGGAAATTCGGCACAATTAGACAAGCTCTCGGTCTTTCAGATCGCTCGTCACATGGCACCGTTACTCCACGAACACCCCCAAAACCACATATGCGCTTGTTCCGCACGTATGGTTCCTGGATAGATGTTATGTGGGGTTTTGTACGCACCACGGAAAGTCTGCTACTTAAGAGAGCGGTAGCAGCCTTTGAGTGGTGGAGGTTTATCTGCGAAAATATCAAAGATATAGTCGCAGTTTTATTAGCAGAACGGCGCGCACCAGGTGCGCACATGCTTCCGGTGAGGCGAGCGCCCCTACCCGTGGCTTTGCCTGCGTCAGCCATTTTCTGTCCGCTAGTGCTGGGACCTTTAGGGGTAACAGCACCAGTATCCACCAGATTTTGTGCGCAGATAACGCCACCGGTAAGAGTGTGCCCGGCAGAAGAGCGCGCATCAGATGCGCACACGCTTCCACCAAGAAGAGCAGGCGAAACTTGCTCCATCAGATTGGACCTGTTCGAGCCGACCGAAAAGGAGCCAGCGTTAGGTCTGAGGGATTGATCGGCTCCAGTTGGAATACTTTCTCCCGACCTAGGCTTCTTTCCTGTCGCTACTGAAGGATGACTGCTTTCGGCGCTTGCCCCTTCAGCTGACTCTGCAGCCTCCTTGCACCGCGCCATCGCCGCCTTCCTTCTTCTCCTTTTCAGTTGACTCTTAGTCAGGAGCCCATCGGAGTGCGCTTCGGGAGCTCGTTCAGCCTTATTGGTTTCCCGAGTCAAACCGTCACCGACACAACTTCGACCAGCTATCCTTCTATTGAGACAGAGATTAGACGTTCCAGCCGAAGCCTTTCCGCCACTTTCTTTGCCATTCCAGCCCAGTCTACCAAACGAGTCAGAGACAGAGCTGCAGGGGTCTTCTGAAACAAGCGTCGCTACTGCTTCTGATTCAACGCCTAAGGCGGGGGGTAAAAGTATGGTGGTTGGGACCTCCAGAATCCTCGTCCCGGCCGTAGTCAAAAAGACCACGGGTGGATTATCGTTTTCACGAGTACCACCTGGAGTAGATACCGTACAAGTTTCTTCCATCATACCTTCAACAGGTTTTGCGTCACAGTCAAGACGTCTTCAGCCTTTAGTTCGATGTCTCACCTGGGGTCCTTTCGAACTCTTAGGGTCATTGACTCTTAAGCCGTTCCGCCACGTCAAGGCAGCTGAAGAATGGGAACGGTAGAATGCTTACTTCTGAATCAGAATTGATGACCCGGAATGAGATGCCCTTCTTCTATTACCGGCTGTATTCGCCTAATCAATATTCTCTCGAACACCTTTCATATAATTGGAAGAAGCGAAATCGGTCTATAAGACGTTTTTTCATTCGGCGGTTTTCCGGGCTTAAACCTTTCAGGACAATAGTTGCTTAAAAGCAACTTCTGACTTTGTGACGTTTTCATTTTCTTATTTGAGAGCCTGATTTATAACAGTTAATTGTAAGTAATAGACTGATATTTTCCTAGTACGAAAGGAGAAAAGAAGAGATGAAAATGCATTTGCAATTTGTGTTTTACAGAGTTAGTAAGAGTGAGCCACGTGTGCGAACCGCTTCATAAAAAATTGTCAAAAAAAAAAATAATATTTTAAAATATTTCCTAGCACCTTATAAAACTAAAGTTAATAAAATGTTTAAGTATAAAAGTAAGTTATTTAATCTATGTCATTACTTACTTACTTAGATGGCGCTACAGTCCGGGGTGGACCTGGGCCTCAACCAACAAACCTCTCCAGCCAGCACGGTTACGAGCCAGCTGCCTCCAGTTGCGCACGCCAAGTTGGTTGAGGTCCCCCTCCACTTGTTTGCGCCACCTACCGCGAGGTCGTCCTCTACTGCGCCGTCCGTCCGGGTTGGATTCGAAGACTTTCTTAGCGGGAAGGTTGGGCTCCATCCGCTCTAAATGACCCAGCCATCTTAGTCGCTGTATGTGAACTCTTCTGGCTAAGTCGATGTCCTTGTACAGGCCGTATAGTTCGGCATTGTACCTTCTCCTCCACTCACCGTCTATGCAGACGGGACCAAAGATCGCTCGAAGAACTTTTCTCTCGAAATAACCAAGGGCATCCTCATCCGGTTTTTTCAAAGCCCATGCCTCTGCGCCATACAGCAGGACTGGGATGATTAATGTCTTATAAAGAGTTACCTTAGTAGTTCGAGATAGGGCTTTGCTACTCAATTGCCGTTTTAGCCCATAGAAACAACGATTGGCAAGAGTAATTCTCCGTGTGATCTCTCCACTCATGTCATTTGCGGAGCTGACCATAGAGCCTAGGTAGACAAAATCCTTTACTACCTCAAAATTGTATCTGTCTATTTTGGCGTTCTGTCCAAGACGCCGATGTTGGGTGTCCTTTTTTGTAGACAGCATATATTTTGTTTTGCTTTCATTGACCGCTAGACCCATCTTTGCTGCCTCGATCTCAATACTCGTAAATGCCCCATTGACGGCCCGCTGAGTTCTTCCGATTATGTCAATGTCATCGGCATAAGCGAGTAGTTGTACAGACTTGAAGAAGATTGTACCTCCGGGGTTGGCTTGTGAGTTTCGTACAATTCTCTCAAGTACTATGTTAAAGAGATCGCACGATAGCGCGTCGCCTTGTCTAAGACCTTTCCTGACATCGAACGGTTCGGTGATGTTCTTACCGACTTTGATGGAGCAGCGAGAGTTCTCCATCGCCATTCGGCACAAACGGACGAGCTTGGCAGAGATGCTAAGACTAGACATGGCTCTGTATACCTCGTCTCTATACTCGCTATCATAGGCAACTTTGAAATCGATGAAGAGGTGGTGCGTATCGATTTTATATTCATGGGTTTTTTCCAAGATCTGCCGTAGTGTGAATATTTGGTCAATGGTGAACTTTCCAGGCCTGAAACCGCACTGATAAGGAGCTATCAGGTTGTTGACGATCGGTTTTAGGCGTTCACATAGTACGGCAGACAGGATCTTATATGCGATATTTAGGAGACTTATACCTCTGTAGTTGGCGCAGTTCAGAGGGTCTCCTTTCTTCAGGATCGGGCAAACGATGCTGAGGTTCCATTCATCGGGCATACTTTCGTCCGACCAGATTTTACAGATGAGCTGGTGCATGCTCCTTACCAACTCATCTCCTCCTGCCTTGAAAAGTTCAGCGGCAAGGCCGTCGGCTCCAGCAGCTTTGTTGGATTTGAGTTTAGATATCGCTATCATCACTTCATTATGATCGGGTTGACGGGAATTTTGACTGCCATCGTCACTGTTGAATGGCTCATTCTGCCTGACAGCGGAATATTGATCATCATCGCCGTTTAACAGTCTGCAGAAGTGTTCCCTCCATATCCTCAGCACCGATTGCGATTCTACTGCTATGTTGCCATTTTCGTCCCTGCAGGCTTCTGTTCTGGCTTTGAAACCCTGGCATGTTCTTTTTACCCTTTGGTAAAATTTTCGAACATTATTCCTGCAATAAAGTCTCTCAATCTCCTCGATCGAGCGCTTCTCATGCTCGTTTTTCTTCTTTCTGAGAAGTCGATGTTCCTCTTTTCTCCTGCGCACGTAGAGCTCATAAGCAGCTCTAGTCCTTCTATGCAGCGCCGCTTTGTACGCCTCTTGTTTTGCTGCATGTGCTTGCCGGCATTCCTCATCAAACCAGGGGTTTCGTTGTGCTGGGCGAGAGAAACCCAGTACATCAGAGGCGGCATCTCTGATGGCTTTTTGGCAACGCTGCCACTGGTCTTCCGCATTTGCTGCTGGTGGCATAGGACTAAGATTGAGATTAGAAGAAACACGATCGGCAAAGGTTCTGGCGGTCTCTTGCGATTGTAGCTTTTCGACGTCAAATTTCCTCACAGCATTTCGTTGATTTCGCTCCGTTGTGGATATCCGCATCCGTAACTTGGCTACAACTAGGTAGTGATCCGAGTCCACGTTGGCTCCTCGGAAAGTCCGGACACCCAGAATACTGGAAGAGTGCCTTGCGTCGATCGCAATGTGATCGATTTGGTTGACGATTTTTCGATCAAAGGAGAGCCATGTTCCTTTGTGAATATCGAGACGTGGGAACCGCGTACTAGCTACAACAAAGTTTCGCCCCGCCGCAAAGTCGATTAGCCTGAGTCCGTTGCCGGAAGTGTTGTCGTGCAGGCTGTGCTTTCCGACCACGCTACTAAAGACTTCCTCTCTTCCTAGCTTTGCGTTAAAGTCGCCTAGGATAATTTTAACGTCGTGGCTAGGGCATTGCTCATACGTCTTGTCCAAGAGCTGGTAGAAGTCATCCTTTGTCGCGTCGTCCTTCTCCTCGTGAGGGGCGTGAACGTATATTAGGCTAATGTTGGCAAATTTAGCCTTGATACGGATAGTCATGAGGCGCTCGTTCACATGCCGGAAACTCAAGACTTCTTGCCTAAGTCTGCCTCCAATGACAAATCCGCACCCGAATAGATACTGTCCTTTCTGTCTGTAGCAATCGCCGTAGTAGATGTCGCAGTTTTTCATACTCCTTTTGCCCGGCCCATCCCATCGCACTTCTTGGATGGCGGTAATGTCTGCTTTGAGACACTCTAGGGCCTCCGCAAGTTGTTCGGCTGCACGTGGTTTGTAGAGGGACCTAACATTCCACGTGCATACACGAAGATCGTTGTCCTTTTTACGTTTGCATGGGTCGTCAACAGTAAGATCATCCGTATCCGAGGCTGTTGGTTGCTTCGTAACCAAAGGTTTTTTACGTGGTAGGGAAGTTAACCCGACGGCACAACCCCCAACCTGGAGGGCCAGATCCTTTTTTTGTACCCCTAGGACAAGAGGCCGGATACACCGATGTCAGTAACCCACTTCGGGGATATAAGCGCTGCCGTTGGCCCATTAAGGGTTCATCCGCCACCATCTCTTTTTCAATACCCTGACGTAGTATTGAAAATCCTTACAGACCTCAACTCCAAATATGTTGAAGTAGCTCCAGTAAGATATCAGCTGGTCTGTAGACGTCACCGTTGATTCCAACGAGAGAATTCATCCGCCGCACGTCCTCCTTCTGAGGACCTCTTGCTAGACTTCTGAGACGCATATTTCAGCCGATCAGGTCAACAAGAGATGCCTCGCCTGGTTAGACATATGCGCGCTGAAGTTCACCCAGATGTGCTTACGCAGGTCTGAGTGTTCAGCTGCACATATATCGTCAGACTCAGCATACGCTCATCGTTAGTTCACTATCAGATAGCTATCCAGCGGGCACCGCGTGGAGGTGATGATGCGATTTTGCCCACCATCTATGTCATTAGTGACACAAAAAAAATAATATTTAGAGAGCAGATTTTTTCAATACCAAAGTTGCTTATAAGCTTATAAGCAACTTTGGTCCATAGTGGACATAAAAATGAATTATCAAATGGATTTGAAAAGGACTGATGCTGAAACCGAAGCTATAGCGAACTTTGATTGGGACCAGTCATCTGATGAAGATGAAGCTGAAGAAGATGAAGGTGATTCTTCAGGTGATGACTTTTTGGAACAAGCAATTGAAGCAATTTAGGTTAGAGGCGAGGAGGTAGAATCGGAA
Source organism: Brachypalpus laphriformis (assembly GCA_945910035.1). Classification (NCBI taxonomy): domain Eukaryota; kingdom Metazoa; phylum Arthropoda; class Insecta; order Diptera; family Syrphidae; genus Brachypalpus; species Brachypalpus laphriformis. Next base: position 48,538,102 of record OX246756.1, read on the forward strand.
TTGATTGACAACTTGCTGAACGATGACGAGAATAGAAACTGCGATGATGACGAAGAGGTAAGCGCTGGGGTTAGTTTTGAGAAAATAGAAGCAACAACACTGAAGGGGAGAAGACGGGATATGTTGGCCGTCGATATAACCTGGAGAGGAAGAGCTGAAGTTGATGACGTAGGTGAGGAAAAAATGCCCATGGAGTATTTTGCAAAATTTTTCGATGAAGACGTATTTCAACTGATGACACCGCAAAGCAATTTACATGCAATGGAAAAATTTGGCATAGAGTTGAAATGCACACAATTTGAAATGCGACGTTATATCGGTGTACTCTTGTTTATGGTGTTGAAATTGAATTTTATAACTGACGCTATGTCACGATCACGGTTTGAAAAAATAAAAAGTTGTTTTCCACTTGAACGAAAATTCAAAACAGCCAAAAAACAGGTGAACCTAATTTTTGAAATACAAAATACGCCCATTGCTGTCATTACTAAAAACTAGGTTCAACGAATTGCCTCAAGAAGAATTTCAATGTGTGGATGAGCAGATTATAGTTTTCAAGGGGAGGTCAAGTCTCAAGCAGTACAATCCAGCAAAGCCCCATAAATGGGGAATGAAAATGTTCACCAGGGCTGGGACTTCAGCGATGATATATGATTTTGCTTTGTATGTTGGAGATGGAGCTTGTCCCACATACGGGCTTGGCATTTCATCCGAAATAGTTTTATTTTTGGCTTCAACCATGCCCAAAGATCAAAACTTTAAACTTTATTTTGATAATTGGTTCACGTCAATAAGCCTTATGGTAGCTTTGAGGGAAATGGGCATATTTGCGACTGGAACCGTGCGACAAAATAGAATGGGTAAATGCGATATTCTTTCAGATGCCGAACTAAAAAACGTGGCAGAGGTTCGTATCATAAAAAATGCGAAATATCTTACAATATTACTGCGCTTCGCTGGTTTGATAATTAAGGTGTGCAGCTCTTATCTACCCATATGTCTGACAACCCATTAGGATCCAGTAAGCGCTGGTGCGGTAAGGAAAAAAAATGCATACATATTACCCGACCATTTATAGTTAACGACTATAATCAGCATATGGGAGGAGTTGACTTATGCGATATGCTTATAGAGCTTTCTAAAATTAATCATAGATCAAAAAAATGATATATGCGCATTGTCTACTGCTGCATCGGAGCAGCTGTTGTAAACGCCTGGCTACTCTATCGCAAAGACTTAAAGACTGCCAAGCCTAATTGCAAGCCAATGCCACTAATATATTTTTGGTTGGCAACACTGGTTTAAGCTGAGAGGAAGTAGTTTTTATGTGCTCCGTGATTTTCTGGTTTAAATTTGTTTCTTTAAAGTACAAAACCATAAGAACAATATTTTGATCATTTTGTAACATACACGAGCTTAAAACTTGCACAGAATAAGATCAAGGTGAGTCCTTAAGTGCTAGGCTAGTCTTAAAAAGTACAAACGACAGCGATAAAATGCAACGGTCTCCAGTTAACACAACTCAATGCACCGCAAAATCGCCTAAAGCTAAAAGACGCTTATCGGAAATGTCACCTGAAACCTCATCAAGTAAGGTTGTAAACATGCCTGTTAACGATCTAAAAAATTTAATTGAAAATACGATGACCACCATACTCGATGAAAAACTAAAAAATATGGCTACAAAAGCGGACATGGAGGGAATTAACGCTGAGATTCAATCATTGCAGCAGAGCAACAAATTGTTGCAGACAAAACTGGGGGAAATGGAGTCTCGATGTATTACACTGGAGCGACAAGTGGAGAATTTAGAGAAGAAAGTAAACGAGAAAAATATTATTGTTCATCTACCAACTGAGGATGGGATTAATGCGTCGGATAAAGCCAAAGCACTCTGTTTGGAATTGCTGGATACGTCGAATACCAGTGCAATCGCAAAAACACGCACAATTCTTTCAAGGGACAAGAAAATCGCTAACGTCATTGTTGAAATGCATAATGCAGAAGATGTTGGGCGCGTATTAAAAGCAACAATTAAATTACGCAAAACTGGCATATCCATGCATAGGGATTACCCAGCGGCAGCACGCGAAAAAAGGAACCGACTGATGAAATTAAAAGCCGATATTTACGGAAAAAACAAAATCATAAACACACAAATTCGGGGGCTAAACCTTCTAGTCGAAGGAAAAACATTCTATTTTGACAGGAGTAACAATCTGACATGTGACGGAGAAGACGGAATGAAGGTACTTCAACAGTTGCTTAATGACAAGCCGAGTGTGCCAATGACAGTTGAGAGGATAGATCCTAATGGTGGCAGCACAAGTGGAGTGATCAACAGTAGCTTCCAAACTGTTAGGGGAAACAAAAAACATTATTTTTAATACTAGCGCCGTCTGTGAAGTTTATAGTAAAAAAGTAAGAAATATAAAAGCTAACATTATTAAATTTAGAATTTTATCATACAATATATCAGGCTTAAGTAACAAATCCATGTATGTAGAGTTTTATAACTATATTAATCAATTTGAATTCGTATTCCTATTTGAAACTTTCGTAACAGAAATTAATTATTCATATTATGAGAATAAATTTGCAAACTTTGAATTTAAATGGATACCAGCGACTAGAATGCATACAAGGGGAAGACCTAGTGGAGGCTGTTTTTTCGGGTACAAAAAGGATCTTAAGGATGTAATTTGCGAGTTTAGAACATCAGAGGAACTTCCTTATTTAAACCTGCGTTTTAACAACAAGAGTTTTCTCATATTTCCAACGTATGTCAATTATAATCACTGGGAGAACGATTTTGAGAAGCTTAATGAGAGTTTGATAAACTGCGATAATCCGAACATCTTAGTAATAGGCGACCTAAATGCAAGAATTGGAAAAGAAGTAGGAGCAGAAAATATCAGCGCGGGCATTAATCGTGAATCTAAGGACAAGGTGCTTAACAGCAGAGGAGTCAAATTATTAGAATGCTGCAATTCATTTGGACTTAGAATTCAAAACGGAACAAGTAATTCAGATACAGATGGGGAGCTTACCTTCGTAGGACTGCAAGGAACGTCGGTTATAGACTACAGTCTTATTGGAGGTGATTGGAATTCATATGTTGTTGACTTCGAGGTAGGGCAAGTTCCGTATTCGGATCATCTACCAATTTATGTAACATTTGAGACTGAAAAGCAGATAATGAAGAAAGGAGGAAATTGATGCTCAGTCCCAAATTAGTATGGAGAGATGATGTTGCAGCTGTATACAGAGGAAAGCTTGACTTGTTATTACAAGCACAACAGGATCCAAGTCTTACGGAAATTGAAGAAGCCATCAAAGCATCGTACTTACCGCCTAGGAAAAGGAGATATAATGAGAAGCAGTTTATGGAGCCGTGGTTCGATAGTGAGTGTCGAAGAGCGCGACAATTATCATTTGCGTGGCTGAGATCGTTTCGCAATTCGTCAGAGGGACGTTTTAAGGAGCTGTATATTGAAGCAAATAGCAGATACAAGTCAGTGTGTAGAAGAAAAAAACAGTCGTACTATGAAGCTGTAGCATTAAATCTGGGGCGTTGTAATAATTCAAGAGAATTCTGGAAATTGGCTGCAAAACTCAATGGGAAAAAGTACACAATAAGCGCAGAGCTCAGCTCAAGTATTTTGCTTACACATTTCAATGAGTTGTTGAACCCGAGGCTTGAGAGACATCAATTTCAATATGCTGTACCTGGTTTTAGAAATGAAATACTGGACTCAGATATCACCACCACGGAAATAGTCGAAGCGCTAAGCCATCTAAAAGATAAGAAAGCATCAGGAACTGATAGGATTCCAGTCGAGTTTTTCAAATATGGAACATCACAACTGGTCACCAAACTAGCGAAAGTTTTTAACAATGTTCTGATAAGTGGGCTGATACCACAGCAGTTTAAGGAGGCCCTAATTTTCCCCATCTTTAAAAAAGGTTGCAAAACTGACCCGGCAAATTATAGGGGCATTTCAATTCTCAACGGATCCTACAAAATATTTACAGCAGTCTTACAGAAACGACTAACTCAGTGGATTGGCGTCAATAATCTAATGAAGGAGTACCAGGCAGGTTTCAGATCCGGATACTCCACCATAGACCATGTATTCGTATTATATAGTATTGCGGAGTCCTTCCTCTTACGTGGAAAAAAATTATATGCTTTTTTTGTCGATTGCAAGGCAGCTTTCGACACAATTGACCGCAGTGCGCTGTTATACAAACTGTATGGAATGGGGTTATCTCACAAATTTGGTCGAGTTATACACAACCTGTACGATGACACACATGCAGCAGTGTGGAATGGAGATGAGAAGTCAGAGTGGTTCCAGTCGAAATCAGGTGTAAGACAAGGATGCGCACTTAATCCAACCTTATTTGCACTCTTCATTGAGGACATTACCGATTGTTTGCCCGGAGGTATAGAGTATGCAGGGGTCAACATCAAAACTCTTCTCTTCGCTGATGACATAGTATTACTTTCTTATTCACCTCAAACACTCCAACTAATGATAAATCGGCTGCATGAATATTGCACATTATGGAATCTTGTGGTAAACTTGGAAAAGTCAAAGGTGATGATTTTTAAAAGAGGTGGAGGAAGGTATTGCGCTAACGAAAAATGGTACTATGACGGCAGAGGCATAGAAATTGTTAAGGAGTACAAGTATCTCGGAGTTTATCTTACGAAAAGCTTGAGTATGGAGAAGCACTTAACCGAAAAGCTCAAAACAGCCAAAACTGCTATTAATATGACTTGGAAAAGGTGCTTTGCCAACAAGTATGTGGCCCACAGTAGCAAGAACAAGGTGTTTATAGCAGTATCTGAAGCAATTTTGTTCTACGCCGCGCAAGTTTGGGGTTGCAAACATTATGATACGGTTGAGAAACTTTTAAGATACTTTGTCAAAAGAGCGTTCCACCTCCCACCCAGCACACCCAACTACATGATAATGCTAGAGACGGGCTTGTCACCACTGTTTATAAAGACGTTAAAACTACAAGTAGATTTTATCATAAGAGTTTTAAATATGCCGAATGACCGACTCCCGAAGAAAGTAGCTCTCAAAGCAATTACGGAAAAGACAAGTTGGTACCACGAGTGGATGGAATTAGCTAATGGATGCGGTATGGAACTGAATTTAAATATCGCGAATTACAGAAACTGGAAAGCCACGCTATACCAACTCATCGCCAGAGTTGACGAACGATACAGGTTGAGCTTTGAAGCGGATGCAGCTGGATCACTTCACAGATTAATCTACAGCCGACTAAATCACAGTTCCCTGCATATAAACTACTTTTGCGATGAGCACAACGTGAATGAAATATCTATGATATTGAAGCTGCGAGGAGAACTAATTCGTTTAAATTACATGCCCCACAGAGAGGACCTGCCAATAGTATGCAGTTTATGCAATTTAGCAGAGAGAGAAGACGTTTTTCATTTTGTTGGGAGATGTCCAACTTTACGGGAAACAAGAAAACACTTTTTAGGCAGCTACTTCTTATCAGATGGCCAGGTTATGGCCCTCCTCAATGAGTTAAATGTACCGAAACTCTACAATTTTTGCAAAATATCGTTAGCATATCGTGACAGGATAAACAGTGGAAACTTTTAAAGATTCAGTTACATGCCTTAATTGATTTAATTTAAATAAATAATTAATTCAGTTTAATATTTTTGATTATATGAAGAAATTTAAAAAAATCACTTAAAGAATTGTTATTATTATTATTATTGTTATTATATTCTTTTGAATTTGTCAACCAGGTAGACGGCAAAGCCATGCTTAAATGATTTTGTATTGCATTTATATATGCATGTTAATTAAGTGAATTCACTAATAAAATCTAATCTAATCTAACCTAATCTATATTTTTAAATGGAAATAGCGCAATCACTACTAAGTGCTTCGCCTTCCTCAAACGTTATAAAGCGCTCCAGAGGTCGTCCTTCAACAGCCACCCAGCAATCTCCGCACTCTTTACACACCCCGAACTCTTCACCGTCACCTTTGCCATCGCCATCAAGCAGTGTTTGCAGCTCTCTATTAAAACGGAAGTACACCCCAGATGCAGTTCAAATAACACGATATGATGAAGAAGGTCATTGGGTTGTATGGGGTCAAAAAGGTCGCTGTCGTCTTTGCAAAATTGGAACCCCACTTTCCAAATGTTCAAAACGTGAAATTCACTTGTGCTCTAATACAAGTAAAAATTGTTTCCTTTCATATCATACTTCAAGCATACATTTATACAGAAGAAATAAAATATGAACTTTTTCCATTACGATGTCTTGGTATTATTTACCTCTATGGACAGTTGTTGCTTAAAAGCAACTTCCTGTAGGACCTCATAGGAAGGACATGTGGTTCTCAAACTTTGTAAGCTGCTTATTTAGGTCTTAAGAAGGACAAATACCATATTTCGTCTTTTTAGCACCACCGGGCTAAGAGCTGTCCCGAATGGGTTAAGGACTATTATGATCTCGGCGACTTTCCATTGACTCTGCTGGAGAGTTTTTGGCCACCAGACGATGGCCGCGTATGTGATAATGGGTCTAACCATCATTATGTACAACCAATGTATCATCTTAGGAGAGAGACCCCAAGTTCTGCCATACCAGCATGGCCCTGATCCATTGGTTAGTCGTTCTTCGATACCTCTGCTACTGATCGCCCTTGTGATCGAGTCGTAACCAGTGTTATCGAACGCGCCCTCGATGTCAAGAAAAGCACATAAGGCTATCTCCGTTGAACGAGATAGTGAAGCGCACCTACTGTAGATTTGCCTTTCCTGTATGCGTACTGATTCGAGTGCAGAGGGTTAGACAGATCTAACCGGTCTCTAATATGGATATCTATGAGTCTCTCCATTGTCTTAAGGACGAATGATATTAGACTTATAGGTCTGTATGATTTAGGCAGCTCGTTAGGCCTATTGCCCGGCTTGGGGATGAAAACCACATTAACTTGCCTCCAGATGGGTGGTATGTATCCCCAATTGTAGCTGGCTCTAAATAAAGCTGTCAACGCCGGCAGGATGAGGTCAATTGACTTTTGCAGAAGTGCTGGAAACAGACCGTCACCGCCGGGGGCTTTAAAAGGTTTGAATGCGCATACCGCCCATTCAACTTTCTCTGGACTGAATATTTTTCCAGATAAACTATTAACTCTACTGTCCACATAAACCCTGTGGTTAACTATGTTCAAGTACACATGAGATGTGTTAAGAGGCGAGCCTGGGAAATGTAAGGTTCTAAGTGTATTCACACGGTCCGTCGTGTAGGTTCCGTCATTCTTCTTCAGTGACCTTACACAGTTGACATGATCGTTTGCGACCGATTTATGGATTTGTGCCGCTGTAGGCATGTGAAGATAGCTTACTTAATAAGGCTCTACAGCAGATACGATTGAATACTTTTGAGATGTCCAGGGCGATGGCTCTTGATTGCCCGTGATGTTCGATGGCTGACGTCCACAAGTAGGTAACATAGCTTGACAGGTCTCCGGTTGATGCAATTCCTTCCTTTCTTGGCAATTGATTGGATTCTGGAAATTTTCTAGCACATTGGAAAAGTTTGCTGTATATAAGACTTAAAGAAAAATCTAGAAAGAATATGTGTTAGTTCTAGCGCATAGTTCTTGAGGACTATCGATGATATTCCTTCCGGTCCAGTGGCCCTTTTGCAGTCCAGATTGGTAAGGATGCGCCAAATTACACGAGGGCAAAACTTCACTAGAGGCATCGATGTTTGCAATTGCAATATAGTTGGTGGCTCTACTTGCGGAGGATCTAGGGTCGAAATGGCAGAGAACATAATCGCAAGCAGGTCGCCTTTTTCTTTAGGTTTTGTGGCAAGTGATCCATGAAGAATGACATGAAATTGTTCTTCATTACCTTTGCCATTGACAAGAAAGGACGAGGACAGGCGATGGCTTTTATTAGTTATCATTGCGGATACACGTAATCTCAAAAAATGACTGTTGTGTTCTCAAACTCATATATTCTCTCGGTGGCGCAAAAAATCGCTGATCTCATATGACAACAACCTTCCAAATGGTCATTGAACAAACAGGTAATCTTTGCCGTAAAAGGTACAAATATTAACTAGAGCACATCAGCTTCTTATAGCATTTCAAAAGCATTCCATTCAGCCAAAGAACACTACTATAACACAATACCGAACTAGCTTCTGCGGGTACCACCGCGCCCATTATGAAACGCAAGGTGGTGTACAATGTGACTTAAGAGACTAATTAAATGTTTTATAATTCTTCCGCAGGCCACTCTAAGCCAGTTCGGATCAAGTTACTTTTGATATCGTCAATGCATTACCACCCCCTCTCGGCAAGTGAAGGTGGCTCAAGCCACTAATGAGGGTGTCTTAGGAATTTCTTTTGTGCAGGTCAACCGTTCAACTATCAAATTCGGATTGCAGCTCCAGACACCGAAATTTCGATATCCACCTAGATTTCATCAAGCCGTTGTCATGCGATCCGATCTTACACAGTGCAATGTGCACCCATATCGGCCGGTATAGCAACAACAATCAATGGTATGTAGATCACGCACAGTATGGAAATTGGATCCATGTGAAGTATTAGTAGCGAATTTCGAGGTCAGCATCTATGAATAGAGGGATGAAAACTGATGCAATTGACCATTTGACTAGTCCAGTCTAGGTGGTGGGTTATAAAAAGACAGCTGCTCTTGACAAAAAAGCATCAGTTCGCTTTGTGATCTCGTCTCACAATCAGCAAATATCTGGATTACAATCTCAGCATCCTTTTGAAGATGAAGTCATTCTTAGTACTCGTTGCGACTTTGGGTGTTGTTAGTGCGTCTGGAGTGCAGTTCTCACCAGCGCTGTATACTGCAGCAATTCCAATTACGACTCAGTATCACGCTCAAGATGGTTTGGGGCAGTACTCATATGGATACAGTGGTGGTCCTTCGGCTAAGGCTGAATACAAATCACTAGATGGCGTAACTCGTGGTTCATACAGCTATGTGGATGCTGATGGAGAGCTGCAAACTGTTGAGTATACCGCTGATAGTGCAAATGGATTCCAAGCTTCAGCTACTAATTTGCCAAGGGCTCCAATCGATGATAAAAGCCCACCCAAGCCAGTTGAGGACACACCTGAAGTAGCAATGGCCAAGGCTGAGCATTTTGCCGCAGTCAGGGAAGCCGAACAAAGAGCTGCCGAACACCCAGGTAATAGCGATGGAAATGGTAATGAAGGCCAAGATGAGCAGTCATCGAATGGATTCCAAGAACAGCGCTCAGATGAAGCTTCCCGTGAAGCTACATCTGCCGAAACTGAAAGTCCAAATGGATTGGATAATTCTAGTGAGCGAGAATCGGAACAATCGTCGAATGGAAATGGCAACGGCAATGGAGATGGAAACAGCAATGGAAACGGAAATGAAAACGGAAATGGAAACGGAAATGGAAACAGAAATGGAAACAGAAATGGAAACGGAAATGGGATTGAAAATGGAGGCAATGGCATCACCCGACTCTCCAGTAACGGACTGAATGGACTGGGCAGTGGTCTAATCAATGGTTTTAGTGGCCTTAGCAACGGTCTTAGTAGCAGTCTAAGCAGCAGCCTCAGTGCTCTCAGTAACAGCTACAACAATGGTCTTAGTAGCAGTCTCGGCGCAGGTCTCAGTCTTGGTTCACTGAACGGAAATGGTCCGCTACTCTCCTCATCCAGCCTAAGTGACTTAAGCAAGCTTCAGTTAAATGGAGATTTCACAAGCAGTATCTCTAATAACAACGGCGTAATGCAATTCTCTGAAATTACTCCAGCTACCACTTCTCAATTACGTCCAATCTCATTGACCTCGGTTCGTGTACCAGCTACATCATATTTGAGGGTTTCGACACCCACTCACGGATACAGTATCATCTCGCCAACAGTTCTCACCGCTGTACCAACCCTCCGAGCAACATCAAGTCAAACAATTAGCCGCACCCTGCCAATTTCCTTGGGTTCAACATTTTTAACAAAAGGCTTTCATTAAACAATTACGAACTAATAAACGAGCCCTCTAACGTGAACTGCTGAAACCAAACGTCCAGTGATTAAAATGAATTTGTGAAAACGTCTAGCTGTAAGAGATACTCATAAACTTTTTATTTTATATTATATTCATATACTAGCTATCAATGCCTATACATACATAACTACTAAGCATCTGTCTGTCTTACATAAATACTCTTGTACACGTATCTGTTATAATCAATGTTTTAAGTCTAAGTTCTTTATTGTATCTTTCAGTTTTTGTATCAATGAGAAGTCTTACGATGTTTTATTGTGAATTGTAACGGTTTATGGTAAACAATTTCTTTTTTTTAGCCTTTTATGATTTATCTCTAGTGCACAAATATAATAATGTTGAACTTAAAAAAAATCAATCTTTGAGTTTTTATTTAAGAGTAGTGGTCCAAAATCGTAGTCCTGTGGTAATTTCAGAAGGTATGTACATTGAAAGCTAGGGCGGTGTACATAAGTCTAACAGACTAGTAATTTACTCGTATTTGAGATAAGAATAAAGCAAGTGCGTTTGGCTAGTCCTTTCATTTTTAACACTATCACCAACTGGCACTTGTCCAATAAAGCACCCCCGTCGGATCACAATCATATAAGATTTGACCTAGAAACCTCGCTCAAAGACACTGCTTCTTACAGAAGCCCTAGACCCACAAATTAGGAAATATATCGCTTTGTCCTCGGGGCAGATTTTAACCGCTCAACGGCCCCAAAAGGCACTATTCCAGAATTGGAATCTGAGGCAGAACACTTCAGAAAAACACGAATTGCACGAATACCGGACTCACTAGGGCGATTATGCTGACCGAAAAACTCACGAATTTTACGAAATGCTAATTTTATAGATCGCCCATTTTCGTAATAAGATTGAATAACAAAAATGCGTTGTTGCGTAATAAACGACTCCATAACTAAAATTGCCAAAGATTGTACTTGCCACCTGACAACCACATTGAATTCAATAAATGACAGTAATTGACAGCCAACATCAACACCATCTGTTGGCTCACCCTTTAGTCATTAGTGACTGTCAAGAATGGAGAAACAAAGGTTCCAAGCACACCACCTAACGCAAAAATCTGGTACACAGATGGCTCCAAATTGGAAAATGGCAATACCGGAACTAGAGTCTATGGTCCCAACTTTCAGCTTGCGGTAGCGCTTGGTAAATCACATACCGTCTTCCAAGCAGATGCCCATGCGATAGAACTATGTATTCGGGAATGCCTGCGGAGAAATACTACCGGAACCCGCATCTACATCCAACATATTCGAACAGTTAGACTACACTAAGGGCCCTTAATTCCTACAAAGGGTCAAAGCTCGTGTGGGACTGTCTAGAAATCCTTGATAGCCACGCATCCACAAATTGGATTACCATAGCATGGATTCCTGGACTCGAAGACTTTGAGGGGAACGAACGAGCAGACTGTCTGGCGAGGAGAGGCGTTGGCCACACAATCATCGACCCTGAGCCCTACTTAAGGTTACCACCCAGTGGCATCTCCACAATTACAAAATGGGAAGCTAAAGGACTCACCGAACACTGGGCCAACCAAAAGGGCCTAAGATAAGCGAAAAAGTTCATAAACCCCAACAAAAATAAAGCAATCAAGCTACTTGAAGTCAACAAAGGCGATTTGCGAACATTGTCCAATCAGGTACCATTTGAATAAAATAAAACTAACAGATGCAGCCATGTGCAGACTCTGCGGGAAACAAAGAGAAATAACAGATCACATTCTTTGTGAATGCCCAGGGGCCGCAAAGGAACACGGATCTCGATGGGCCCAGCGGATACATTGAACATGGAACCCAAGGCATTATTGAAGTTTATTAAAAGCTTCGATTTTATTTCTGGTTAACCATTATATATATAAATTTAACACAACATCTCATTAAGTGCCTAGGCCTAGCTTCTCGCAACCATTCGTGTGGTGATCCAACGCACTAACCACTGCGCCATGGTGCCCACCATTGGATTTTCCAGTCACGTAGATCGGTAATGTTAATTCAGCCTAAATATTCCTGTGTTGCCTCTGAACGTTAATTTTTCGTACAGGTTACCCGACTGTGGAATTCCCTGCCACCACATCTAAGAAGGATCGGAAGCATAAACAATTTTAAACTTTTTCTTTTAATCCATTTGGCCTTGTAGTAAAGTGTGCAATCAAATGTAAATTTAAATTTATTACTTTACTATTACAATATTATATATTTTGTTTATTTTTTTTTTAGTTTTTGGAAGCCTTAGTAATATTTTTGTAATTTGTCCTAAACTTTCCTTTTCCAGGCGGAAATCATGGCGATTAAGGAAGCCCTGTCCTGGCTGAAATGTAATGTATTATCTGTCAGGTATATAGCTTTATAACTGACAGCCAAAAAACAATCAAGTCCCTGGAATCGTTCTCCTTCACTTCAAAGGGCGCCTTAAACTGTCGTCTATCTCTTATGGAGATGACAGAGCAGTTCAACATTCACCTATGCTGGGTGCCGGACCACAGGGACATTCCAGATAACTGCAGGGCTGACGACCTCGCCAGACAGGGTACCACTTTAAGGATTTTGCCTGGCAGACAAGCTCTGGGTATGACCCTAGCTACATGTAAGTATCTACTAAAGCGGTTCGATTCTCACGACAATTGGGTCTACGTCCCGGAATCGACCCAGGAATTTTCCTGGCCAAAGATTGTCAACAATTCAACTACAACATTCGTATACATCAAACGTTTTTTCCTTGGCGGAGCAAATGTCGCCGGCCTCCTTGCTCCGCATATTATTATTGCGCGCCGGCATTGAGGCAAACCCCGGTCCACCGATCTGGATTTGTTCCATATGTCACACAAAAATCAATAAAAACATAACCTCAGTTAAATGCAACACGTGTGGAAACTGGTGTCATTTTCGACGCTGCTCTGGCCTTTCCAACACAAACGAATGGAGTGAAAATTTCGTCGCGGACTGCTGTAACACACGAACCCAGACGAACAACCCCTCTACCACCTGGTTCTGTTCAGTGTACCGAAATCGCATTCATGGCAACGCGACCTCAGTCAAGTGCAATGGATGCGATAACTGGTGCCACCTCAGACCCTGTTCCCGCCTCGACAACTGCCGCCAATGGACTTCCAGCTTCTTAGCTCCATGCTGCTCCAATGCAGCTATGCCTCGCACTCCATCAATTACTCCACCTCTAACCAGAAGTCCGTCGATAGATTATGTCACTTTAGCCACCAACACTCCGCTCCAGTCGCCGGTTTCGCCTGCCTTGGCTAACAACCAGATCCCAACTCAGGACCATCACACACCTTTCACAGTAATGCATCTAAACTGTAATGGCCTACGAGGGAAAATTGCTGAAATCACCAACTACATGGAACGTCACGGAATACTAATTGCCGCCATACAAGAAACTAAACTCACTCCTTCATGTATGCTCACCAGAAGCTCAGACTACAACATCATTCGTAAAGATAGAGACAGCGGCGGTGGGGGGGGGCCTATCGTTCATCGTTCACAACTCTGTTAACTACAGACTCGTACCAACACCCATACCCCCTACCCCTGACTTACACCTAGAAACACAAACCATTGCTGTCAGATCGAACAACACCTTGATTGACATAACCAATGTGTACATCCCGCCGCCAGCTAGCTGCACTTCTGGCTACCTTCCATCACTAGATTATCTTCTCACGGGCGATTACCACATGGTTATAGGAGACTTCAACGCTCATCATGAGTGCTGGCACTCCAACCTATTTAATGATCGCCGCGGTATACATATCGCCGAGCAAATCGACGAGTCAAGTTTCGGAGTCATCAACGAAGAGTTTCCTACCAGGATCTGTGCCACCTGCTCCAGCTCACCAGACATCAGCATCATGAGTGCCTCTTTGCTCCCATGTACATCCTGGAATGCCGACATAGCGCTCAACTCCGATCACATTCCGATCATCATCACTGTGAATAGACCTGACGACTTTATATCAGCTGACAACCGCACGTTTATCAACTACGCCAAGGCTGATTGGTCAGGCTTTGAACGGCTCGTTGATCGAAAACTGGAACAACTCCTGTCTCCCCCTAATGTACACTCAGGGGAAAAACTCTTTCGACGGATCCTAACCAAAGCAGCAGCCCGTTTCATTCCTGCAGGCAGAATCCCTAAACTTAGACCTAACTTTCCAGCCGAAGCCGCCCAGCTCGCCAACGAACGCGACCTGTTACGTCGAACAAATCCTGACAACCCCAGAATTGATCATCTCAACCGGGAGATTTACCACCTAGTCAACCAACATCGACGGACTAAATGGCTAGAATACCTGCAGTCCTGCGATAAAGGCTCCAAGAAACTCTGGGCTACCATCAAGGAGCTTTCCAATTCCACCAAACGCAGGGACCTTACAACCATCTCCTTCAACGCCTCACAGTTTGATGATCCCAGGAAATGTTCCTCATCCTTCTGTCGCCAATTCATCGAACACCCGACAAACTGCAGCAAGATTAAACGTGCCATCCTCAGGAAGCTTCACCGCCTTACTCCAGACACTACTCCCTGCTCTTTACTACCGTCCGAAGTCGAATCTGCCATCCGCAAAGCTAAACCCTCTAAAGCCATGGGACCGGACGGAATCTCAATGATTATGCTCAAGCACCTGGGGCCTATAGGAATCTCTTACCTTACCCAGCTGCTCAATCTTTCACTTCGATCATTGGATATTCCTGACCCCTGGAAGGTGGGCAGAATCATACCGATTCTTAAACCAGGCAAACCAGCAGACCAAGGTACTTCATATCGACCGATATCTCTTCTCTCTCCAGTTGCGAAAATACTCGAAGCTTTGATACTACCCAAGCTTCATTCTGAATTTCAACTAGCCGGCCACCAACACGGCTTCCGCAAATTGCGAAGTACTACAACAGCCCTTTCCGGGATCACGACTCACATCACACAAGGTCTTAACCAACAACGACCATGCGATCGCACTGTTCTAGTTGCACTTGACTTATCAAAGGCATTTGATACTGTCGACCTAGGAATCCTACTTCAAGACATCCTAGACTCACAACTCTCAAACTCCACTAAACGATGGCTTGCCAATTACCTAAATGGCCGACAGTCCTTCGTTGAATTCCGCAACTGTAAATCGAAATTGAGGAAGGTCAAGCAAGGGGTTCCTCAAGGAGGAGTCCTTTCCCCGATCCTTTTTAACTACTACCTGGCGAAACTCCCTACACCACCATCCGGAGTCAAACTGGTATCGTATGCCGACGACTGCACCATTCTCGCCTCAGGAAAGGACATCCGCTCAATCTGCCGTAACATCAATGCCTACCTTAATGAATTGGAAGACTTCTTCGCCAGTCGCAATCTCAAGCTGTCCCCAGAAAAATCCTCATCCACCCTATTCACCACCTGGACCAAAGAGGTAAACCTACCACTCGACATTGAGATACATGGCAGGGCGATCCCGACAACAAACCACCCAAAGATTCTAGGAGTCATATTTGACAGCCTACTGACTTTCTCTAATCATTCTAGAAATGTCAGTGAACGAGTCATGTCCAGGAATAAGGTCCTAAAATCTCTGGCCGGTAGCACATGGGGGAAAGACAAAGAAACTCTCCTCACCACATATCAAGCAATCGGAAGATCGGTTCTCAACTATGCGGCACCAATCTGGACCCCACGCCTGAGTGATACTCAATGGCATAAGCTCCAAACAAGCCAGAATGCTGCTCTACGCATTATCACAGGCTGTCATCGCATGTCCCATGAAGATCACCTACATCAGGAAACAAAGTTGCTCAAAGTCAAAGAGCATAACGAACTTCTATCGAAACAGTTCTTACTGGCTTGCAATCGTCCCGATCACCCGAACCGAGATATACTCAGCCTCCCTACACCTCCGAGGCATATTCGATCTGACATCCGTTCATACCGTGAAGAGGTTAATAGGTTTATAACTCATACACCACTTGTCCCAGCGTCTCACAAGCTGGCTTTGAACTCTATTCACCAACACGCTGTCCAAACTGCGCTTGATAACCGCCAGACTAACATTGTGCTAGGCGGCCGTCCTCCACCGATACATCATAGTGAAGATCATCTTCCTAGATCCACACTTGCCCAACTGCGATCCGGCTGGAGCTGCATGCTGAACAATTATATGCACCGCTTACGCAACAGTATCACTGATCAATGCCCAGACTGTGGCTCGTCACCACATAACACCGCCCATTTGTTCAGCTGTCCGTCGCATCCCACAACACTTACACCAAGATCCTTATGGACTCACCCAGTCGAAGCTGTCGCTTTCCTGGGCCTCAACCTCACTGATGACAACCCACCTACACCACCTTAACGTTTGAACCATACGAATCAACATAGTTGCTACAACAACAACAACAACAACAACAACTAAAGCGGTACGCTATTAGCATGACCAACCTCAGATGGGTAAACGGCTCAACGTGTCACATTTCGAGACAGATCTGGCCTAAGCTGGATCAAAAACATAGTGCCGATCTGATCAAGTTAAAGCGTACATAAATCAGCTGCGTTGTCGGTGTTCTCACTAGACACTGTCTTATAGGCCAACACTCAAAAAGACTTGGTCTCTTCTCCAACGACTTCTGCAGAAGCTGTAGGGACGAGGAGGAAGAGGAGGAGGAGGAAACCATCCTTCACCTCCTATGCACATGTCCAGCCCTGTCGCATAAAAGAATGCTCCATCTAGGGTCCCGCTTCCTTGACGACCTCGGCGATCTGGCGTCCTTGGACGTCATGAGCATCTATCGCTTTGTCAAAAGCTCCGGTTGGTTTTGTTAGTGAGTGACCTAATGGTTTGATCCATGGTATCACAAAGGACCTTCACTGTTCTAAGAGTGTCTGCACTCTCGTGTGGGCAGCCAACCTAACCTAACTTAACCTAACCTTCCTTACATAAAGCCTCAAAACTTAGTTAATTGTTAACGTCTGACAAAAATTGTATAAGATTTGTATCTTCAATTGAAGAAACGAGTAAAATAAATGTAATACAATACAATACAAATTTGAACTCCTCACATCTTACCGACGTACATACTACTTACTTATGTCCTGTATCCCCTTGTGGGTCCTAGGGCCTCTACTACGCCTACGCGCCATCGTGTACGGTTTCTGGCAATGTGTCTGAGTTCTCCCCAACTTTTCCCTAACTGCCGTGCCTCCTTCTCGACTGTTCTGCGCCATGTTTTCCGCGGACCGCCAGGTCTTCTGCCATCCTGAGTTAGAGGGTTCCATTGCATAGCATGGTTCGCTATGGAGCTGTCACCCTTTCGGAACGTGTGACCAATCCACTGCCACTTCCGCCGTTGGATAGTTGTGCCTATTGGTTCCTGACCCGTTCTCTCGTAAAGGTGTTCGTTAGAGATACGATTGGGCCAGAAAATCCTTAAGATATTGCGCAGACACCTATTAACGAACGTTTGCAGCTTTCTGGTGATAGTAGTGGTCACTCTCCACGTGCTGCAACCATATAGCAGCACGGATTCAACGTTGGAGCGGAACAGTCTTATTTTGGTGCTCAAACTGATTGCATTGCTTCGCCATATTTTGGACAACATCCCGAACGCGGACTTTGCTTTGGCGATCCTGTTGGCTATATCCAGTTCGGTTCCACCATCGGTCGAGACAATACTACCAAGATACTGGAAATCCTCTACTCTCTCTACCGGTTGTCCAGCAATGCATATTTGAGCCGATGAGTTAGTTCCAAGGCTAATGATTTTAGTTTTTGTCGTATTAATTTTCAGCCCGACGACACCTGCCTCCCTCTCCACATCTGCTGTCATTTGGTGGAGGTCCATAATTCTGTGGGAGAGTAAGCATACATCGTCTGCGTAGTCAAGATGCTTCAGTTGAGATGTAAGAGTCCATCGAGGCCTACCAACTCCTACTCTCAACCTCCACGCGGTGACAGCCGGGTGCCTAGTACCTTAATCCAAGAAATGGGTAACCAACCCCGTTTGGCGGATTCTTGGTGGCAGCAGATGAGAGAGGGGGGGAAGAGTGCTTTTCTCACTAGAGCACTTCTTCCTGTTCCAGGCGGCAGCGGACGAATTCCCTAGACGGAGTCAACGGTGGCGTCTATAGTTCCAGTTAGGTTGAACTTAGTGAATACCTTGCGCGAGCTGCTTCGACGTATTCGGATCACAGGTCGGTAAGGAATTTCCAATGTTGGTCAGGACATTGGAATAGAGATGGTGGCGGAGGAGCCCTTAATGGGCCAACGGCAGCGCTCATACTCCCGTAGTGGACTACTGGCACCGGTGTACCCGGCCCCCTGTCCTAGGGGAATAATTAAGGAACTGGCCCTCCAGGTTGGGGGTTGTGCCGTCGGGGTAACTTCCCTACCACGTAAAAAATCGATGGTTCCGAAACAACCAAAAGCCTCGGATAAGGATGACCCAACTAATGACGACCCCAGCAAACGAAATAAGGACAACGACCTTCGGATCTGTACGTGGAATGTTCTGTCCCTTTACAGACCACGTGCAGCCGAACAACTAGCAGAGGCCCTAGACTGCTATAAAGCAGATATTACCGCCATCCAGGAAGTGCGATGGGATGGGCCAGGCAAAAAGAGGATGAAAAACTGTGACATCTACTACGGTGATTGCTACAGAGGCAACAGGCAACGCTTATTCGGATGCGGATTTGTCATACGCGGCAGACTTAGGCAAGAAGTCTTAAGCTTCCGACACGTGAGCGAGCGTATTATGACTATCCGGATCAAGGCTAAATTCGCTAACATAAGCCTAATATGTGTTCATGCCCCCACAGAAGAAAAGGACCCTGCCTCCAAAGAGTGTTTCTACGAGCTCCTCGACAAAACATACGAGCAATGTCCTAAATACGACGTTAAGATCGTATTGGGCGATTTTAACGCCAAAATAGGAAAGGAGGACGTCTTCGGTAGAGCAGTCGGTAAGCATAGCCTACACGACACCACGTCTGATAACGGACTAAGGCTAATTGATTTCGCTGTGGAGCGAAATGTCACCATAGCAAGCACATGGTTTCCTCATCTCGATATTCATAAGCAGACATGGCGGTCCAATGATCATGTCACGATCAACCAAATTGATCATATTGCGATCGACGCAAGGCATGCCTCCAGTATTCTGGATGTCCGGACCTTCCGAGCGGCCAACATAGACTCGGATCATTACCTTGTTGTAGCCAAGGTACGAATGCGGATATCCCAATCTGAGCAACAAAGAAGAATTACTGTGAGAAAATTTAACGTCGAAAAGCTACAATCGCAAGAGACCGCCAGACTCTTCGCTGAACGCGTATCCCGAAATCTCTCAATCACCCCTATACCGCCAGCATCAAGTGCCGAAGACCAGTGGCAACGCTGCCAACATGCCATCAGAAACGCCGCGACTGATGTGCTGGGTCTCGCTCGCCCACCACCGCGAAACCCCTGGTTCGACGAAGAATGCCGGCGAGTGCATGCAGCAAAACAAGAGGCATACAAAGCGGCGCTGCAAAGGAAGACGAGAGCTGCTCGTGAGCTCTACGAGCAAAAGAGACGGGAAGAACATCGGCTTCTCCAAAAGAAGAAGAAAGAGCATGAGAAGCGCGCGTTTGAGAATATCGAGAGTCTATACTCCAGGAACAATGTACGGAAGTTTTACCAAAAGGTAAAAAGAACGTGTCAGAGAAGTAATACCCGTACAGAAACCTGTAGAGATGAGAATGGAAACCTCGTAGTAGAATCACAGTCGGTGCTGAGAATCTGGAAAAACTACTTCTGCAGACTGTATAACGGCGACGAAGACCAACATCCCGCTGTCAGGCAGAATGAACCATTCAACATGGACGATGATAGTCAAAATTTCCGTCCACCTGACCAAAACGAAGTGAGGATAGCAATATCCAAGCTAAAATCGAACAAGGCTGCTGGACCTGACGGTTTACCGGCCGAACTTTTCAAGGCAGCTGGGGATGAATTGGTAGAGTGCATACACCAACTCATTTCTAATATTTGGTCAGAGGAGTGTATGCCTGATGAATGGAATCTCAGCATCGTTTGCCCGATCCACAAGAAAGGAGACCCCCTCAACTGCGCCAATTATAGAGGCATCAGTCTCCTCAACATCGCGTACAAGATCTTTTCTGCGATATTGTGTGAACGCCTGAAACCTTTTATCAACAGCCTGATTGGACCCTATCAGTGCGGTTTCAGGCCAGGAAAGTCCACCATCGATCAAATCTTCACACTTCGGCAGATCCTGGAGAAAACCCAAGAATTCCAAATCGATACTCACCACCTCTTTATCGATTTCAAGGCCGCCTATGACAGCATCTATAGAGAAGAGCTTTATAGAGCCATGTCTAGTTTTGACATCCCTGCCAAACTTGTCCGCCTGTGCAGGCTGACGATGGAGAACGCTCGCTGCTCCATCAAGGTCGGTAATGACCTCACCGAGACCTTTGATGTCAAAAAAGGCTTTAGACAAGGTGACGCGCTGTCATGTGACTTCTTCAATATTGTACTTGAACGGATTGTGCGGAACTCACAAGCCAACACCGGAGGCACAATCTATTACAAGTCTGTACAACTGCTTGCATACGCCGACGATATAGACATTATCGGAAGATCTCAGCGGGCTGTCACCGGTGCTTTTGCAAGCATTGAGGCGGAAGCGGCCAAAATGGGTTTGGCGATAAACGAGGGCAAAACCAAGTATATGCTGTCAACTAGAAGGGAAAACCAACACCGACGAATTGGACAAAACGTCACCGTGGGCAGCTATAACTTCGAGGTAGTAAGGGACTTTGTCTACCTTGGCTCTGCTATAAATTCAGCAAACAAAATCAGCGCAGAAATCAATCGAAGAATAACTCTTGCCAATCGCTGTTTTTTTGGGCTTATAAGGCAATTCAACAGTAAAGCCCTCTCTCGAACAACTAAGGAGACTCTATATAAGACCTTGATCATCCCAGTCCTGCTTTACGGCGCTGAAACATGGACTTTATTAAAAGAGGATGAAGATATCCTTGGTCGCTTCGAGAGAAAAATTCTTCGTAAGATTTTCGGTCCCGTTTGCGTTGACGGGTTTTGGAGGAGAAGATTCAATCACGAACTATACGAGCTGTACAGCGACATCGACCTAGTCAAAAAACTGCGTATTGGACGTCTGAGATGGCTAGGACATGTAGAGCGAATGGACACCAACGCTCCGGCCCGCAGAGTCTTCGAATCTAACCCCGAGGGACGACGCAGTAGAGGGAATTATCGCAGTAGGTGGCGCGCACAAGTTCAAGGGGACCTCGACCAACTTGGAGTGCGCAACTGGAGGCAATTAGCTAAAGACCGAGCTAAATGGAGAGGCTTGTTGGTTGAGGCCCAGGTTCACCCCGAACTGTAGCGCCACCTAAGTAAGTAAGTAAGTCCATCGAATTCCTCCGTTTCCCGTCGACAAAGCTGCATGAAGCACATCGCTAATCACTAATAGGAATAATATTGGTGAAAGGATACAGCCTTGTCTTACCCCACTTTGGATCTCAAATTCCCCAGACAACCTTCCCCTGTGCAGAACGTGACATTTGGAGCCTTCATATGTAGCTTTGATAATAGCAATTAGTTTATCGGGAATGCCTCTCCTGCGTAAGGCACGCCAAATAAACTCCCTGTTGACACTATCGAACGCCTTCTCAAAATCGATGAACAGCAGGTGCAGTGGCGATCGATATTCAACACACTGTTCGATGATAATCCGCAGGGTGTTGATGTGGTCGGCACAGGAGGATCCAGAGCGGAAACCTGCTTGTTCGGCATCGAGTGTGTCTTCGAGATGTTGTTTGATTCGCTCAAGGATGATTTTAGCTATTATCTTAGCTACAGCAGGCAGCACGCAGATACCCCTCCAGTTTCCGCACTCCATTAAATTTCCTTTCTTAGGAAGCTTGACGATCATTCCCTTTTTCCACTCGTTAGGAAAGCTCTCAGCTTCCCAAGCTCTATCTATAAGTGGAAGCAGAAGCTCAGCCGATGTTGTTGGCGTTGCTCGTAAGAGCTCTGCTGGAATACCGTCAAGTCCTACCGCCTTGTTGGTTTTGAGTGCCTTGATCGCGGTAATGATCTCATCTTTACTGGGAGTCGTGGTGCGTATTCGGCAACTTCTCACCTCGGGCATCTCAGTCTGATTTGGGAGCATATCGCTAGCGAATACACGGTTCAAAACCGTAGCAAAATGCTCTTTCCATCTCTTGAGCTGGTCCTCATCCGAAATAAGCAAGGAGCCGTCTAGGCTTTTCACTAGGTATTGGCTGGAGCTGCGACCACCTGTCAGCTCTTTCGTGATTCTGTAGACAGTCCTGCTGTCGCACCTCCGTGCAGCTTCTTCTGCTTCTGTAGCCAGCGCGTTGATGTAGTTGCGCTTGTCACGTCGTACGCTACGCTGAACTTCTCTCATCTTCATGCGATATAGGGACTCTAGCTCGCTTCTCCCTGCTGCTGGGGTAGCTGCAACGCGACCTTTTAGCTGTTTTCGTTCGTCAATCCGTCTCCAGGTATCCTCGGAAAGCCACGCCCTATGTCTTCCCTGCGATCGACCGACAATTCTTTCAGCACCAGATGTAAAAACATTTTTCACAGCACACCAATGGTCTTGGATGGTTGCGGGCATTGAGCTGCTGATTGCTTCCACACCTTGCGAAAAGTGCTCCCTTAATTGTTGGCGCACTGAAGGATCACTAAGTCTATCGATGTTGAACCTGGGCATTCTTGTGTTGTCGTGGGATCTTCGAACTGCAGCAGTGCGTAGTTGGAGAGTAGCTATCATAAGATGGTGATCACGTACTATCCCCACATCTGCCCCTCGTCTGTTTCGGACGTCCAGGAGACTGCTTCTAAAGCGGCGGCTGATAGCAAAATGGTCAATTTGGTTGGAGGTTGCTTGCCTGTCATTGGAAACCCAGCTGACTTTGTGGCAGGTCTTGTGCTCAAACATGGTGCCACCTATCACAAGGCGGTTGGCATTGCAGAAATCCACAAACCTTTCGCCGTTGTCATTGCGGTTGCCTAGTCCATGCTTCCCGATTACATGCTTGAGCCCTTCGTTGTCGCTGCCTACTTTGGCATTCAAATCCCCCATCACTATGACAATGTCTCCATTTGGTGTTGTGTTGAAGACGGCGCTTAAGAGATTGTAGAAGCTCTCCTTTTCGTCCTCAGACGAACTATTCGTTGGGGCGTAACACTGTATGATGGTGACGCGTCGTACTCTAGTCCGGAATCTGGCCGTCAAAATCCTATCACCATGAGGCTGCCAGGAAATCAGGCCCTTGCGTGCTGTTGTTGTTAGCAGTAGTCCGACTCCATATTCCCGCGGACTTCCGGATGGTCTTCCAGAATAGAGTAGTACAGTGTTACGCGTTGAAGACTGGTACTCGCCCGCTTCTAACCATCTTACTTCACTTACCCCCAAAATGTCCAGTTTATATCGCATGAATTCCTTTTCCAGTTGGAGGAATCTGGCATTGTAAGGACCTTCTCTTCCCGAGTCGAGGAGCGTCTTTACATTCCAGAAACCTATCTTTGTCCGGGTACAATAGCCAAAAGTCGTCAACATGTGATCAGTCCTTATCCGAGGCATAGTGTCGGTTTCAGTAGCGAGCTGGTTTCAGTAACGCAGGTTGCTGGCCCACGTTACCTAGCCTAGAATCAAGGCCCTAGACAACCCGCACTTACAATTTTGGCCTATACGTATAAGGGTTTATACGTATAGTTGCCCGGGGACCACCACTAGGAGGTAAAGTAAGCACTTCATCACGAACTTGATTGTTGCGCTACTGGCCCAAGCCAAGTTTTGGGCAGTCAGTAGTTTCCCGATCAATCGCAATGCAGGTCCCCAGACGTACATACTTACCGTTAACTCTCTATAACCTGAAATCTATTTAGTTGGTATTCAACTAGCAGCTTTTTCAATTAAAAATCTTTTTTATTTATATTTAATATAGATACTTTTAGTTTTCAATAAACATTTTAATATTTTTTTTTTTTTCAGTTTTTTATTGTTTTTTTTACAAATTTATTCATTTTTTTTTTTTACTGACTTACAAATTTCAATTTTTATGTATAACATTTAAAAAATGCCTACTTCTGAAGGCATAAAATAGTTTATTTTTCTTTTTAATATTTTGCGTTTTCCTTCTTTCTTTTGATTTAGTTATCAATGATATTTTAGAATTTTTTTTTTTATATATTTTTTTTACTTTGAACAATATTCGAATACGGTCAATGTATTTGTCAAGTGTTTTTATATTAGGATTTGAAAAATGAACTGAAAAAGTGAATTTGTTTTTGAAAATAATAAATGGAATAAATTTGCTAATACAATATTAGAATGGATTTCTAAATGTTAAAGGAAACGGGTGTCCAATGAAGCATGAAGAATGAAACTAAGCAAATACTTCTACCTAATTCAATTTCTTAAACCTGTTTCACGGTTTTCTTTACAATAGAAAAAAATTACTTATCAAACGAACGAACTTATTAAGACGCAAACCTGCATAAACAGTAACATTCATTGAAATTTTTTTTCGTTTTAGAAACCAGTAAAGGCGTCGTAAATGCGATAATAATGTGGCTCTCCAGCAAGCGCGGCATAAACGCGATCACCATCTTATATGGTATTAGCTATTATACGCCTCCGTACTGCATCAGCCAACAGCAATCGCTCAAACTTACTCAATATTACCAGGTTCAATACTGATAGGCTTAGGGATCCGCAAGTACGCCAACAATTCAGGGACCATCTTGCCTTAGAAGCAGAAACAATCAGCAGCACAATGCAGGAAAGCGTGGATGATCAGTGGAATGCTGTGGAAATTATTTTGGCAATTGGAATACGCACCTGGCAGATTAATCACCGCAAATGGCTATCGGCAGACACCTGGAGACGGATCGATGAGCGTAAAGCAAGTCCCTCAAGAAAAACAAAACGGTGGGTATTGATGGCATCTTTGCCGAACTATTCCAAGAGGCGCCAAACACATCGGCTGAAATGCTACACTCGCTCGTACAGAGAGTGTGGGAAAATTAACCATTTTCCCAGGAGTGGAAAAGAGGAATGATAAAAAAGGGAGATCTGATGGATTGTGGACTCTAGAGAGGTTATGCGTTCTACTGGGCGAAGTCAAGATAGCTAGAATCATATTAGAACACATTAAGGAACATTTAGATTCAAATCTCGACGTCGAACAGCCAGGCTTTTGTGCATCGACCACATAAGCACCTTACGGATCATAATAAAGCAATGCGTCGAGTATGGGTTTCCGCCATATCTAGTGTTTATCGACTTCGAGAAGGCTTTCGACAGCTTTAATTGAGATGCTATTCAGAAAAACGTAAAGCTATTATCAAGGCTACATACGAGGGCGACAAGTGTCACGTCGTGCACAATGGTAAGGTGTCGGACGATTTTGAAGTCCAAAGTAGAGTACGTCAAGGGTGCATACTTAAGGTGACCATACGTCCCGCTTTCGGCCGGACAGTCCCGCTTTCGAGTTTTGTGTCCCGCTGTCCCCAAAGAACGCAAAATGTCCCGCTTTGGAAAAAGGCCACCCCATATGGATGCATGTTTCGTTCATTAAACTCATTCTCAGTAAATGTATATATTAAAAATAATTTTGCTCACAGATACAGCACAAAAAAAGAAAAACTAAAAATAAAAACACTAAAAGACAGACTTGAAACTGAAATACATAACTGGGTAGTTAATAGGTACTTTGGGCTCTGTACCGTGTCTGTATCTACTATGTATCTATAATATATCGTATGATTTGGAGGCTGAGAAGGCATATTTGAACATATTTTCATATAGTGATCATCGGTGATACACTTGTGTTTAAAACATAAATTTCCCCCTTTTTTGCGCACATTTTCACTGGCAGCCAACGTGTTAATATCTTTTTCTCGTATAAATATTTCTAGCCCGTCGAGTCTTTGTATGAGCCCGTTAGGGTTCCATGTAAGAATTTTAAGCGTTTCTTTCATATTCTGGTTAACGTGCGCGTGTTATGAATGTTGTTTTCTAGTGCAACTATTCTTTCGAAAATTAGTTTGTTTGTTTTGCATTGTGTGGGCGCCGTGGCGTAAGTGGTTAGTGTGTCGGATCACTACGCATGAGGTTCCAAGTTCGAATCCCAGAAAACACCAAAAAGATTTTTCACGGTCCCACCTCTCGCGAGCGTCTGACAAACATATTGTCACGAAAAAGGTTCTCAAATCGCCGTTCGGAGTCGGCATTAAACTGTAGGTCCCTTCCATTCGTGTGAAAAATATAACGCACACAATATGAGTGGTTGCGAGAAGCTAGGCCCTGGCACTTTAAAGAGCTGTTGCGCCAAATATTCGTTTTATTTTTGTTTTGCATTGCTTTTCAAGTTTAGCAAGAATTAAGGAAAAACCATGGGATAGAGGATCTTGTGAGCTACCTATATCACCGTTTTCCAATGTCGCAACTTGAACAAGAGTCTTTACGTTAAAGTTTGGCTGGTTTCTTGCTTTGATCTCCCGTGAGTTGTCAGTCATGTACTTGCCGTTGACTATCATCGCCGATTGAGCATAAGACTGCACGCCAATATTCGAGGATTTTTCTTTTGTCACCTTTTCTCTACTCTACTTACGCTCCGGAAAAAGAAGTCCGCCGGAAGCGCAAGCGCAAGAGAAACGGGACTCAGTGAAATGTAATAGCTTTGAGGAAGAAAACAATGAACTCCGTATTAAGCTAAATAAAATGGATCTACTCTACCAAGAGCTTAAGAGAGAGGTAGAATCACTAAAAGAGGAAAACAAGGCGTTAAAGAATTCACTTTTGCAAAGAGAACGGGAAATTATCCCACCCCGTGCAGCTAGTCCCAAATATCACACGGATGAAGAAGAGCTAGCACGCGAAACAAATGGGGTCTCAAAGAAAAGACCCAGCAAAAAACGAAGAGCCGGTTCTTCACCTGAAGTCGAGCCACGAAAACAAGACAAGGAAAAAGACTTGAAACAGAAACAAACTCACGACAAATTACGTCCCCCGCCTGCAATAAACGTCGTCGGCTTTACGGACTACAATAAATTGCATTGCCTTCTTAAGGGAACTGTGACATCGGAATTTAAAGTAACGTCATTCCGAAACAATGATTGGAAAATTAATGTAGTTGACTCTGACGGCTACCGAGCAATATCGAAAAAACTAAACGCGGAAAAGATCCAGTGGTTCACCTACGAAAATAAATCAGAAAGACCACTCCGTGTTATAGCAAGGGGTCTCCACCCCTCATGCACTAAAGATGACATTATAAATGACCTTAAAGGAAAAGGCTTGAAAATTATCGACGCAATTAATATCTTAAAGAAGATAAAGCAGAAAACGGAACAAGGCAATGAAATCATGGTCAAGCATGGACTTCCGCTCTTTATGCTAACCTTCGATAGAAGCGAAAATATAGACGATATTTATAACGTAAAAAGTATTTTGAATATCGTAGTTAAAATCGAGCCTATGCGTACGAATACACGATCGATACCTCAGTGCAAACGCTGTCAAGGTTTCAATCACACCCAGTCGTATTGCCAAAAAGAACCGAAATGTGTAAAATGTGCCGGGAACCACTTATCAGAAAGGTGTGACTTAAATAAGCAGGCTCCGGCGACCTGCATAAACTGTAAAGGCAAGCACCCAGCAAACTATCGAGGTTGTGAAGTAGCAAAGGAGCTTCAAAAAAGGCGCGATACTCTCAAGAAACCGATACACCCGAACCCAAGCTTAAGAGATCGTAAAACCGATAAGCCCAAGACCGCTAAGCTAGTCAAAACGAAGCGACCGATAAAGGGAAATAAAAAAATTGCGCAAGAGAACGTCGCTGGTCCAAGTGCAGCGGAAAAACCGCCACAGGTTGACGCGAGATCGTACGCGCAAGTCGCGTCAAACGAAAACAAATTAAGATCAGCTACAACAGATCCGGTTAGCCAAATATTTACCATTATATTGGAAAAATTTGAGGAGCAAACCAAAGTTAATAAATTCATACTTGACAAATTGAGCAAGCTCGAGTTCAAACCTCGCAAGACAATCAAAAAAACATGAATATGAAACAGCTACTTAAGATACTAACGTGGAATGCAAACGGCCTTCTGAAAAAAATCGACGAGTTAGAAGTGTTTCTACGGAAAAATAACATTGACATATGTTTGGTATCGGAAACGCACTTAAAAAAGGGACTTAGACCCAAAATAAAAGGCTACAGCGATTACCATGCGAATCATCCTTCGGAAAATGCGAGAGGCGGGTCCTCTCTTTACATCAAAGACTGTATTAAGCACTCCGAAAACATAGAAATAGAATTTGATTCTATGCAAATAAGCTCAGTCTCCGTAAAAATAAACCACTTAGACTACAACATCGGATCTAGTTACTTCCCTCCGGGATATAAGCTAGTAGAAGACGACCTCGTTCGTCTCTATGACTCACTCGGACCTAATTTTGTCTTAGGTGGTGACTTTAACGCGAAACATACTTTCTGGGGATCAAGATGCAATTCGACAAAAGGCAGATTATTGTACAAAGCCAGCATGAAACGTGGGGTGAACTTTTTTTCGACAGGAAAGCCAACTTATTGGCCAACTGACAAAAATAAAATCCCTGACCTCGTCGACTTCTTTATCGTAAAAGGGTTAACTAAAAATTTGACGGAAATCGAAGAATGCTATGATCTATGCTCAGATCACTCGGCAGTCACTCTGAAAATAGGTGGAAGTCTAGTAAAAAAAGAAGGACCGCCTAGGTTAACTAGTAACAAAACTAACTGGGACGCTTTCAGAAGAGACTGCAAGGAAAATGTTGCTTTAAATGTACCGCTAAAGACACCGTTCGAAATAGAAGAAGAAATCGACAAACTCGTCGAAGCCATTCAGAGCTCAGCGTGGAAAAACACTCCTTTGCGAAAGACAGAAGCGCGGAACAATAAAGTCAAATACCAGCCTGAAATCGAAGACCTCATACGAGAAAAGAGGAGAGCGCGCAAGAGATGGCAACAATCCCGCGCGCCACCGGATAAAACTTATCTGAACCATCTTTGTAACAAGCTTAAAAAAGTGCTGCAGGACCTAAAAAATCACGAGACTTCTACTTACCTCGAGGGTCTGACCGCTGATAAGTATTCAAACTGCTCTCTATGGAAAGCCTTGAAGTCCATAAGGAAACCTGTAATGCACTCGCCGCCAATTAGGAAAGCTAACGGGGAATGGGCAAAAGAAGATAAAGAGAAAGCAGAATTATTTGCCGATCACTTAGAGGAAACGTTCAAGCCGTTCGATGGACAACCGTTGATTGAAGATCCGAATGTTAATATGGCACCCGACAACTTTAGAGTAAAAACCGAGTAAAACCCTGTCCGAACTTCGAATGACAATACAAAAATTGAAAAATAACAAGGCTCCGGGATATGATTTAATCACTGGCGAAATTTTGAAAGAGCTACCGAAAAAAGTGCTGGTTAAGTTGCTCTACATTATAAATGCTTCCTTAAGACTATTATATGTTCCAAGGCAATGGAAAGTCGCCGAAGTTATTATGGTTCCGAAACCGGGGAAATGTGCAAATGACAAGAAATCATATAGACCAACTTCACTTCTGCCAATAATATCTAAGGTCTTCGAGAAACTTCTGCTGAAACGATTGCAACCAGTAATTGAAGAAAGACACTTGATCCCGGATCATCAATTCGGGTTTCGGGTCAAACATTCCACAATCGATCAGGTGTATCGAATAACGAACGAGATTGAAAAAGCTCTAGAAGGGAAAAAAATATGCTCTAGCGCTTTTCTCGACGTATCGCAAGCCTTCGACAAGGTATGGCACGAAGGCCTAAGGTATAAGCTAAGGGTAATCTTACCGGAAAAGTTGTACAGAATATTGGAATCTTATCTTGAAAACAGACTTTTCCGTGTTAGACACGGGAGTGAATATTCGGATTTCAAAGATATCTACGCCGGTGTTCCACAAGGAAGTGTTCTCGGTCCAATCCTGTTCTTGCTCTACACAAGAGATATACCACAAGATGAAGGGACCGTTGTAGCAACGTTCGCAGACGACACGGCTATCCTCGTAACGGATGAGTCAGTCGAATCATCAACGGGAAAACTCCAACGAGCTTTGAACAATGTATACGAATGGACAAAAACCTGGCGAATAGTCCTCAATGAGACAAAATCAACGCATGTCAATTTTACGTTGAGAAAGATAAACAACTTACCTATATCTATTAACTCGGTACAAATACCTTACGCAAACGAAGCAAAATATTTAGGAATGACCCTAGACGCAAAACTTAAGTGGAAACCACACGTTAAAAAGAAGCGCGAAGAGCTCGAAATCAGATTTAGAGAAATGTATTGGCTACTCGGAAGATACTCGAAGTTAAGCGTATACAACAAACTGCTTCTGTATAAGCAAGTGATAAAACCGTCTTGGACATATGGTATACAACTTTGGGGTTGTACCAAACCAAGCAATATGGCTCTACTGCAAGCATTTCAAAATAAAATGCTAAGAGCAATCGTGAATGCTCCTTGGTATATAAGGAATAGTGATATTCACAGAGATCTAGGAATTGCTACCGTGAGGGACGAAGTAACAAACTTTGCTCGCAAACTTCGTACCCGTCTTCGTGTTCATTGCAATAATGAAATAATCCGTACTATGGACGTGACAAGCCTTGAGCGCCGACTACAAAGAACAAGACCTTTCGACCTAGCGCCGTAAGGAAAAACCGCATGTAATGACGGTATTAGTAGGTGCCTTCACTGGACAGCTACCTACCTAACGCGATTAACACTACAGAAGCGTAAACTACTCGTTAAGGCAACTTAGTCGTAGTCATCACAAAAAATGAAAAAATGAGAGGAACGAATTTCCTACTACTATGAGTACGCGCAGCCGGTTCTCATAGTGCCTCTCTGAGGGGGTGAGGTTTAGCCCGTAGGCATATACTGACTAGCACTGATGGCATTGTCAGATATATGAATCGGGCATAACCAATGGTACGGACCATTGGTATCTTTTGAAGATTCCTGCACCTCCAGGCGCAACCAAAAAAAAAAAAAACCCTTTTCTCTACTAGGTTTGGGTTTTTCTTCATTATCCGATCTTAAGTTAATATTGACGGATTTTCTATCTTTCGCTGCTTTTTTCGTAGCTATTTTGAATCTTTTTTTATTTGGTTTCTAATGCGCGCCTTTTTTTGAGCTCTTTCGCCACTTCGCAACCTCGATAGTTCGCAGGATGTTTTCCTTTGCAGTTTATACAAGTGGCTGGGGTTTGCTTATTTAGGTGACACTCTTTCGAGCGATGTTTACCTGCGCATTTCACGCATCGCGGTTTTTTCAGGCAGTAAGTCTGCGTATGATTGAAGCCTTGGCAGCGCTTACACAGCGGGATCGATCTGGAGCTCTCACGCATAGGTTCAATTTTAACCACGATGTTTCGAATAGTCTTAATACCATATATTAGATCTTTATTTTCGTCTTTATCAAAGCTTAGCATTAATAGTAGTCCACACTTTAGCAATTTTTCCTGATCTCCCTCCTACTGTTGCTTCGCCTTCTTGATAATATTGACGGCATCAAGAATTTTAAAGCCTTTGTCTTGGAGGTCGTTTATTACATCTTCTTTAGTGCACGAGGGGTGGAGTCCCCTTGCTGCAACACGCAGTGATCTTTCTAATTTATTTTATAAGTATACCACTGAATCTTCTCGGCATTACATTTTTGAGACACTGCTCGGTAACCGTCGCCATCATCGATATTGATTTTCCACGTATTGTTTCGGAGAGATGTCATTTTACACCCCTATTATGGTTAGCGAATCGAACGTTCGACTCAAGTCGAACTGTCAGCGAACTGCTTCTGTCGTGGTATTGCTGTTAGCAAACATTTTCATTCGAATAAAGAATAAGTGCTGACAAAAGAAAAAATAAATAAATGTCATCTGTGAAGTGTATAAAGCGACAGAAGTAATTCCCTGGGAGGTACGACTTGAGTCGAACGTTCGATTCGCTAACCATAATAGGGGTGTTAAACTACGATGCCAGAGGAGGATAGCTGAAGCATAAACAACTGAGCTTCAAGAACCACTACACCAAAAATCTTTCTCTCTCTCTCTCTATCCATCCTTTCCAACGCCCGCACTGTGTGTAAACATGTTAAAGGTACTCATAACCCTTTGAGTGCGCGCAAATTATAAAAAAAAAAAAAAAGGAGGCAATGCAACTTATTATAGCCCGTAATTCCAATGACGTTTATCGGTGGCGGAGGACGTAATTTTATTTGTTGCGGCTTTTCTTGCAACTCTTTGCGCTTTCCATCTTTTTGTGGCTCGACTCCTCCGGTGAGGAACCAGCTTTGCGTTTTTTGCGTTTCTTTTCGATCTAATTCGTTACACGTGTTAGCTCTTCTTCATCCATTTGGTATTCGCGACTAGGTGAGCGATGTCGGCTAACTGTATTTTCTTTTTGTAGATACGTGCCGTAAACAAGATGGTTTCGAGTATCGACATGTGGAATAAAATATCTTTATTTATTAAGACGGTACTCAGATCGAAAAAGAGAGAGAAGGATGTAAATATTACCAAATTGATTAAAGCCTTACCGGTAAGATATTATAAACACGCACCAGGAGAAAAATGTGAAATAGATGTGAAAAAACGACACCACTCTGAAGCAATGCATCCGGTTCCGGAATGGATGGTGTCATG
Source organism: Brachypalpus laphriformis (assembly GCA_945910035.1). Lineage (NCBI taxonomy): Eukaryota > Metazoa > Arthropoda > Insecta > Diptera > Syrphidae > Brachypalpus > Brachypalpus laphriformis. The sequence goes on from OX246756.1 coordinate 48,571,005, forward strand.
TTGAAAAGGTGTTAAATGTGGGTTTTTAGTGAGTAGAAGTTTCGTGCGCATTAACATTTTTCCACTACCCCCAGGCAAAAAAAAATTATACTTTAACTTTCGAGTGGAAAAAAAAAATACTTTCATTTTTTATCTATTTCATGTGAAATATACATTAACATTACTTCCCATATTTTGAATAATTTATTTAAAAAAATAAAATAATTGAAAAAAAATATTATGTGTTTTGCCGAAAGAAATGTACAGATGTCCCGCTTTGAGAGGAACAAATTATGGTCACCTTATGCATACTATCCCCACTATTGTTCTTGGTGGTTATCAGTGATGTACTCCGTACAGCATTGACGGAAGCTAATTATGGAAGTCGTTGGACGATGACATCTTACCTTAAACACCTAGATTACGCTGACGATGTTTGTCTACTTTCTCATCGGATAATGGATCTTCATTTGACGGCCCAAAACCTAGAAGCTGAGGCAAACAAAGTGGGGCTAAAAATAAACACAGCCAAAACAAAAGCCCTGAGCACTTCTACTACCCGCGCTCTATTTAGCATTGCCGGACAGGAAGTCGAGAAAGTTGATAACTTTCTATATTTAGGAAGTATCGTCTCGGCTAATCGCGGTGGCACCGTACTGGATGTGTGCAGCAAAATCGGGAAGGCTAAAGCTGCGTTCGGAATGCTGTCCAAAATCTGGAGAAGCAATATTATCAGCTTAAGAACCAAGCTACGACTGTTCCGCTCCAACGTAGAATCAGTGCTGCTTTATGAGTGCAGTACCTGGAAGGTGGACACCATTAACACACGCAAGCTGCAAGTCTTCGTAAACAAATGCTTAAGAATCATCTTGAGGATTTTTTGGCCGAACCAACGAACAACTTTATCTAAGAACGGGCCAAGAACCTATAAGCATTACTATACGAAGAAGAAAGTGGCAATGGATTGGACACACCCTACGGCGCGAAGACAACTCCATTGCGAAATACGCTATGCAGTGGAATCCGCTCACCCAGGCAGGCAGAATAGCGGGACGCCCTAGGCAAACGTGGCGCAGAACAGTTGAGGACGAATCGACCTCTTTAGGAATGAGTTGGAGGCAGCTCAAACGCGTTGCAGAACTTCGAACAAGATGGCGCGCAGGCGTGGTTGACGCCCTATGCCCCCCGAGAGGTTAAAGGATATACAGTGAGCAGCAAAAATAAGTTTCCATAGAATGTGCAAAAATAAGTTTCCACCAATTCAGTGTCCAAAAATTTGACCGTTAGCTTGCCTTATTTTACAGTTTTGTATTTTTTTTTTATTTTACTGTTTGTTTAAACCATTTTTCGGTAAGAATGTTTTATAATTTTGGTCTCAGTTTGATCTGTAGTAGTAAAAAGCCTTTGCTCTCAATGTTTTTGGTTTTTGTTCTATAAAAGTGTTAAAAATGACTAAATTTAAGCAGATGACGACTTTGGAACGAAAAGTTATCGCTAATATGCACAATAAATGCTATTCTAACTGAAAAATAGCCAAAGTTTTAAAGAAATCCCATACGGCAATTAATAAAGTGTTTAGTGCCTTTGCTAAAGATGGGCGGATTTCCTCAAAAAAAAGGCCAGGACGCCCACGAATAACCAGCAAAAGGCTTGATACGAAGTTGAAAAACATCTCTTTAAATAATCCATTACTGTCGCTACCAAAGTAAGATCGGTTGACAATTCGCAGGCGTCTGCATGAAGATGGGAAACACGGTCGCGTTGCCCGCAAATTGCCTTATGTAAGCAACGTCAACATGGGAAAAAGATTGCAATTCTATCAGCAGCATGTCCTAAAAGACGATGATTTTTGGGATAAGGTCCTTTGGACGGATGAATCCATGATACGAATGAACTATTCGCATGGCAGAGTTTGTGTCTGGAGGAAAAAAGGTGAGGCACTGTGCTATAAGTGTACCAAACCTACATTAAAATCAGTCCAATGTGGGGTTATGGTATGGGGTTGCCTTTCCTCATATGGCGTGGGCAAAATCATTATTCTGGAGGGAAAAGTTAATGCTTCAGTTTACCTCAATTTGCTGCAAGAAGTAATAATTCACGAAGGCAACCGCCTTATTGGAGAAGACTTCATGCTGCCGCAGGATAATGCACCCATCCAAAACGCCAAAATAGTGAGGAACTATATGCAGCAGGAAGGTACTAATCTCATGCAGTGGCCACCACAAAGCCCTGACCTCTCCCCAATAGAGAACTTATGGGCATTACTGAAAATAAGATAGCAGAGAGGCAACCAAGAAACGTAAACGAGCTAAAAAACTCCATCAGGGAGTTATGGCCTCAATTTACTCTAGAAGAATGCCAAAAGCTTACGCGTTCCATGCCACATCGATTAGCGTCCATGTCGCTCAATAATGGCGGACATTGTGGCTATTAAAAAGTGTGGAAACATATTTTTCAATTTTTTTTTAAGGTTTTTATAAAATATTCTTTTTTTTTTGTTTATGTTTATTTTTTTTATATCTGCTACGTTTTTTAATTATAATATAATGTAAGTAAAAAATGTCCATTATTACTTTACTTAACCCTCATCCGGATTTAGTGTAAATTTTACACTATTTTTATATTCAATTGCTTATATTTATTTTATTTTTTCCCCAATCGACTAGAAATTTTGGCTCAAGGTGGAAATCATATATTTGGTTTTTCAAATATGATGTCAATTTGGTTACTGGGTATCCCTGGTAAGCTCTGCAAAAAATTTCCCTAATTGGGTGTTCAGTGTAAAATTTACACTGGCCTATATTTAAGTGCATTGATCGGTTATTTGCTTATGACGCGCCTTATACATGTGTTCTCATTTTAGTTTTAGTTTGTGATCTGCTGTGTGCGGTGTGTTTTTGTATACATTTTGAATATAAATTGCAAAAAAAAAAAAACAAAGGACTCTTCGTGGTTTGATCAAATCGCTAGTGATGATAGTGATCCTTATGAAAGCGAAGAAGATGAAGACTACGAGTATATACCAGAAGAACATGAGTCAGATACCACTAGCCATGATTCAGATGTGGAATTTATTGAGCAGGAAATAAGAGAATCAGGTGTATTAGACTTAAATTTGTTGTTGTTGTCGAAAGATAAAAAAATTCAATACTCCATTGAGCCGTTACCTTTATCGCGTAGGAATGTTTTTTCTTCTCTTTCATTCGCTAGTAGTAGACAAGGTAAAATATTTGTTTTCATTATTTTTTTTTTTATAGTAGTATATTTGTTGCCACAGGCCCTACGACATATGCTGCTGCACAGTGCAATGATACAGTTTCAGTGTTTTTGCTATTCATACAACCGATTGAACAAACAATTGTTGATATGACGAATTTGTATGGTGTTCGGCAATATAAAGATGATTGGAATTCCGTTGACATAACAACAATGCGTGCATACTATGAATTGCTACTTTTGGCTGGTGTTTATCGATCAAATGGTGAATCCATTAAAGAATTGTGGGATAGTAAGCATGGTCGGCCGATTTTCTCTGCAACTATGTCTTTGGCATGTTTCAAAAAAATTAATCGTTGCCTTCGCTTCGATGATAGAGAGCAGAGGGATCGTCAAAGAGATAAGCTGGCTCCTATCCGATTTATTTTTGACAAGTGGGTACAACATCTAAAAGTATTGTATATACCAGGTGATTTTTTCACCGTCGATGAACAGTTGCTACCATTTCGCGGTCGTTCACCGTTTACCCAATACATTCCATCTAAACCAGCCAAATATGGCATAAAGTTATGGATTGCTGCTGATGCTGAGACATATTATGCATACAATATTCAAGTCTATGTTGGTCGCGATCGTAATTGTGCTCCTGAAACAAACCAAGGCGAACGAATTGTTCTTGAAATGACTGATGGTACATAATTTGAGTTATTATAATTTTCTTATTTCTGTTGTTCAATTACTATATCTTCCTTGTTTTATTAGGTTTGAATGGTAGAAATGTAACCTGTGATAATTTTTTCACATCGCATCGTCTTGCTAGTGAGCTAAAAAAAACGTCAAATGACATTGGTTGGTACACTTCATAAAAATCGGAAAGAAATTCCACCTAATCTCGTTGACATGAAGAAAAAACCATTGCACCATACTGAATTCGTTTTTGATCACAGTCTTCGGGCCTGCATTCTTCCATATGTTCCCAAAAAACGTCGTTTTGTAACATTGCTCACAACGTATCATTCAAATATTCACATTGATGTCATGGATCCTGAAAAAAAGCCTGACATCATAAAATTTTACAATCAAACCAAAGGTGGTGTTAATGTATTGGATAAGTTGATCGGAACGTATCGTTGCAAAAGAAAAGTAAATAGATGGCCTGTAGCGCTTTTTTGCAATATGCTCGACATTTCCGCCAGCAATGCCTTCGTTATTTTCAAAAAATTGTATCCGGAATGGAATATTTCAAAAAAGAGTTTGAGGAGAAGGTTATAGGTATTTGATTGATATTGGCCAATTATTGTGCTATCCATACATCGAGCAACGAAAACATGGTCCGCGTGGTCCAAATTCTGTTGTACTTGTAAATAGTATTCGAAATACAAAATCATATCCATCAGAACTGGTGGGCAAAATCGCATCATCACCTCCACGCGGTGCCCGCTGGATAGCTATCTGATAGTGAACTAACTATGAGCGTATGCTGAGTCTGACGATATATGTGCAGCTGAACACTCAGACCTGCATAAGCACATCTGGGTGAACTTCAGCGCGCATATGTCTAACCGGACGAGGCATCTCTTGTTGACCTGATCGGCTAAAATATGCGTCTCAGAAGTCTAGCAAGAGGTCCTCAGAAGGAGGACGTGCGGCGGACGAATTCTCTCGATGGAATCAACGGTGACGTCTACAGACCAGCGGATACCTTACTGGAGCTACTTCAACATATTTGGAGCTGAGGTCTGTAAGGATTTTCAATACTACGTCAGGGTATTGAAATAGAGATGGTGGCGGATGAACCCTTAATGGGCCAACGGCAGCGCTCATATCCCCGAAGTGGGTTACTGACATCGGTGTATCCGGCCTCTTGTCCTAGGGGTACAAAAAAAAAGGATCTGGCCCTCCAGGTTGGGGGTTGTGCCGTCGGGTTAACTTCCCTACCACGTAAAAAACCTTTGGTTACGAAGCAACCTACAGCCTCGGATACGGATGATCTTACTGTTGACGACCCATGCAAACGTAAAAAGGACAACGATCTTCGTGTCTGCACATGGAATGTTAGGTCCCTCTACAAACCACGTGCAGCCGAACAACTTGCGGAGGCCCTAGAGTGTCTCAAAGCAGACATTACCGCCATCCAAGAAGTGCGATGGGATGGGCCGGGCAAAAGGAGTATGAAAAACTGCGACATCTACTACGGCGATTGCTACAAACAAAAAGGACAGCGTCTATTCGGGTGCGGATTTGTCATTGGAGACAGACTTAGGCAAGAAGTCTTGAGTTTCCGGCATGTGAACGAGCGCCTCATGACTATCCGTATCAAGGCTAAATTTGCCAACATTAGCCTAATATGCGTTCACGCCCCTCACGAGGAGAAGGACGACGCGACAAAGGATGACTTCTACCAGCTCTTGGACAAGACGTATGAGCAATGCCCTAGCCACGACGTTAAAATTATCCTAGGCGACTTTAACGCAAAGCTAGGAAGAGAGGAAGTCTTTAGTAGCGTGGTCGGAAAGCACAGCCTGCACGACAACACTTCCGGCAACGGACTCAGGCTAATCGACTTTGCGGCGGGGCGAAACTTTGTTGTAGCTAGTACGCGGTTCCCACGTCTCGATATTCACAAAGGAACATGGCTCTCCTTTGATCGAAAAATCGTCAACCAAAACGATCACATTGCGATCGATGCAAGGCACTCTTCCAGTATTCTGGGTGTCTTTCCGAGGAGCCAACGTGGACTCGGATCACTACCTAGTTGTAGCCAAGGTACGGATGCGGATATCCACAACGGAGCGAAATCAACGAAATGCTGTGAGGAAATTTGACGTCGAAAAGCTACAATCGCAAGAGACCGCCAGAACCTTTGCCGATCGTGTTTCTTCTAATCTCAATCTTAGTCCTATGCCGCCAGCAGCAAATGCGGAAGACCAGTGGCAGCGTTGCCAAAAACCCATCAGAGATGCCGCCTCTGATGTACTGGGTTTCTCTCGCCCACCACAACGAAACCCCTGGTTTGATGAGGAATGCCGGCAAGCACATGCAACAAAACAAGAGGCGTACAAAGCGGCGCTGCATAGAAGGAAAAGAGCTGCTTACGAGCTCTACGTGCGCAGGAGAAAAGAGGAACATCGACTTCTCAGAAAGAAGAAAAAGGACCATGAGAAGCGCTCGATCGAGGAGATTGAGAGACTTTATTGCAGGAATAATGTTCGAAAATTTTACCAAAGGGTAAAAAGAACATGCCAGGGTTTCAAAGCCAGAACAGAAGCCTGCAGGGACAAAAATGGCAACATAGTAGTAGAATCGCAGTCGGTGCTGAGGATATGGAAGGAACACTTCTGCAGACTGTTAAACGGCGATGATGACCAATATTCCGCTGTCAGGCAGAATGAGCCATTCAACAGTGACGATGGCAGTCAAAATTCCCGTCAACCCGATCATAATGAAGTGAGGATAGCGATATCTAAACTCAAAGCTGCTGGAGCCGACGGCCTTGCCGCTGAACTCTTCAAGGCAGGAGGAGATGAGTTGGTAAGGAGCATGCACCAGCTCATCTGTAAAATCTGGTCGGACGAAAGTATGCCCGATGAATGGAACCTCAGCATCGTTTGCCCGATCCTGAAGAAAGGAGACCCTCTGAACTGCGCCAACTACAGAGGTATAAGTCTCCTAAATATCGCATATAAGATCCTGTCTGCCGTACTATGTGAACGCCTAAAACCGATCGTCAACAACCTGATAGATCCTTATCAGTGCGGTTGCAGGCCTGGAAAGTCCTCCATTGACCAAATATTCACACTACGGCAGATCTTGGAAAAAACCCATGAATATAAAATCGATACGCACCACCTTTTCATCGATTTCAAAGTTGCCTATGATAGCGTGTATAGAGACGAGTTATACAGAGCCATGTCTAGTCTTGGCATCCCTGCCAAGCTCGTCCGTTTGTGCAGAATGACGATGGAGAACTCTCGCTGCTCCATCAAAGTCGGTAAGAACATCACCGAACCGTTCGATGTCAGGAAAGGTCTTAGACAAGGCGACGCGCTATCGTGCGATCTCTTTAACATAGTACTTGAGAGAATTGTACGAAACTCACAAGCCAACCCCGGAGGTACAATCTTCTTCAAGTCTGTACAACTACTCGCTTATGCCGATGACATTGACATAATCGGAAGAACTCAGCGGGCCGTCAATGGGGCATTTACGAGTATTGAGATCGAGGCAGCAAAGATGGGTCTAGCGGTCAATGAAAGCAAAACAAAATATATGCCGTCTACAAAAAAGGACACCCAACATCGGCGTCTTGGGCAGAACGCCACAATAGACAGATACAATTTTGAGGTAGTAAAGGATTTTGTCTACCTAGGCTCTATGGTCAGCTCCGCAAATGACATGAATGGAGAGATCACACGGAGAATTACTCTTGCCAATCGTTGTTTCTATGGGCTAAAACGGCAATTGAGTAGCAAAGCCCTATCTCGAACTACTAAGGTAACTCTTTATAAGACATTAATCATCCCAGTCCTGCTGTATGGCGCAGAGGCATGGGCTTTGAAAAAACCGGATGAGGATGCCCTTGGTTATTTCGAGAGAAAAGTTCTTCGAGCGATCTTTGGTCCCGTCTGCATAGACGGTGAGTGGAGGAGAAAGTACAATGCCGAACTATACGGCCTGTACAAGGACATCGACTTAGCCAGAAGAGTTCACATACAGCGACTAAGATGGCTGGGTCATTTAGAGCGGATGGAGCCCAACCTTCCCGCTAAGAAAGTCTTCGAATCCAACCCGGACGGACGGCGCAGTAGAGGACGACCTCGCGGTAGGTGGCGCAAACAAGTGGAGAGGGACCTCAACCAACTTGGCGTGCGCAACTGGAGGCAGCTGGCTCGTAACCGTGCTGGCTGGAGAGGTTTGTTGGTTGAGGCCCAGGTCCACCCCGGACTGTAGCGCCATCTAAAGGAAAGGATCCATCAGAACTATCGCAAACTTCAACGATGTCATTGACACATGCACCAACAACAAAGAAACGAGCTCGTTGTCATATATGCGTATATAGATCAAACGCTAACAATCATTCTACGCGTTGTGATAAATGTGTAAAATACATTTGTCCAAATTATCGATTTTTAATTTGCGAAAAATGTGCAGCATCCATGAACTCATCATAATTTCTTTCGATTTTTTCCTATTAATTTATGCTCTTTTTTTATTTTTCGATTTTTTATATGAATTATTTATGTAAACTAATTTGATTTCCTTGCTTTTTTTTCATTTGCATCGAAAATAAAATTTTAAGTTAGTTTAAATAAGAAAAAACCTTTAATTTCTTAAATCTAAAAAGAAATAGGCATTTTCAGACACAGTGTAAATTTTACACTCAAAACATTGAATTTAGAAAAATCAGTCAACCTTTGCCTTTCTTAAATGTATGGAAACTTATTTTTGCTGCCCACTGTAAGCAATATAAGTTTTTGAGAGTAGGAGTCTCACACTACTTGAAATAAGGCGAGACTGCTTCTCGTGCGCATTAGCGTTTTTCCACCACACCCTAGACAAAAAAAAAAAAACTACCATTTCCGACTGGAACTAAAATTTCTTTGACACTGACTACTTGATGTTATGGCTTGCGAATTGCACACTTCTTATTCGCCCAATACATCGTCTCTAATCCATCGACTTAAAGATTGGGAAAAATTAAGCATTTCTTCAACAAAATCTTCTACCCAACTTCGAAATCAAAATTTGAGGAAAAAAGTCGTGATTCATGAACCCGACCAAATAAAGATAAAACAAAAACAGAAAATATAATATTTTTTTCAATGCAATCATTTTTATGTATTTAATAATTATAAATTTGTAATATCGTTTTTTTTTTTTTTTTTAAATATTTTGTGTTTTTTTTTTAAATGTAAATAAGTATTAATAAAAATCACTAAGATTGTGTCACTATCATCCATACAGTTTTTTTTTTCTTTTTGTATTTGTTACAAAGAAACATCTTAAACTCATACAAACTTATTATAAATATAATTTTATGTAGTTTTTTTTTTTTATTTTTTACTTTAGGTAATTTTATTTTTTTTTTTTTATAAATTTATTTTTTGTTTGCAAATTATTTGCGGCTTTCATTAAACTATTAAAATGTTCCACCAGTTGGGTGAATTGAGAACCATACTACGGTAGATTACTCTGAATTGGCCTAGTAGAAATTGTATACTTTGTGTGCTGATGCATCGTATAAGGAATTTATTTTTTTATTTTTTTTTTTGTATAGTATCTACCGTAATAGAACAAGAAATTCTGATTTTTAAGTAAGAAATACACTTTTCTGTGGCACCATTAAAGTTAAATAATAATAACGTGTGTGCATTGTGGAAATAGTGTTTGAAACATAAGCACAGAAAATATTAAACAAAATAATTGTGTGAAATCGAAATTCGGTGGGAACGAAGTCATAAACAAGTTAAGATACACATATATCAAAAGGTTATGTGCTAAATGTTCCAAAGACGGTTTATCGAATAAATGTTTTTTTTTTATGAAAGACAATATGTGGGTTGGTAGATATGTACATACCTATTGAGTCTGACGGCAAGCAAGCGGGCAACAGAAATTCATAGCAAATCAAAAAAGAGAAATTGAAATAACAAGGCATTACAATACGGAGCGCATAGGCAGAAACTTTTATACATTGGTTAGAGAAATGTACGATTAAGTATTGTATGCACATGCAAGGGTTGTTGCTCGAGCAACTCGAGCTTTTTAGCTGCAGAATTCTTTAGTACAAGGGCCTTATTTTGTACTGCTTTCGGATTCGGATTGCCATTCGGAAATGTAATCCAATTCTGAAATGAATTGATATTTTGTATGCTTATCGGATTGGGTGTAAGTGCTTCCAACTCGAAATCAAAAATTTCCGAAAGTTAGATTGTCAAAACATCTATCAAGCGTCACTTAAATTACTTGAAAATTGAGTTTGTACACATTTGCTATAGAAACGACATACAAAATAAGGCCCTAGGTGTTCTGTGGCAAAAGGTACCTAACTATTGTCGTTTTCCATTGGGCCAAAAGGAGTACTCTTTTTGTGTTCCGCAAAGCACTCCCAATCATGTTTCATTGGCTGTTTGGAGTGCTGTTCCAGGAGTGTTTTTCTGTTCCGGATTTCATTTGGGAGTGCTTTCAAAATGCACTCACGCATATAAACCCTTACATCGGACTACTTGTCAAAGTCATATGGTACAAGACGCATTCCTTTGTTTATTTTATTTTCTCAGTTGGGGCAAGTTAGTAGAAACCAATTTTACATATATATAATTAACAAATTGATAATATGTTAATAAAAGCATGATGGGATTGCTAATATCCTTTTCCATTGGGCAAAAAGAAGCCATATTTTGCTTTGTTTATCTGTAAAAAAATGTGAACAAAAAATCAGACATTGACCAACACACGCAGAAGTAAGCAAAAACGATTTTACATGTTCCATTGGAATCAAAAAGGAGTGAAATCGGGAGTGAAACCAAAGGAAAACGACATATATTAGCAATGATTCGGAGCATGATTTAACAAGTTATCTCACACAAGAGTAAGATGTCCCGCTGGAGTAAGCGAAGAGTTCCCAATCAAAGTCGGGGTGCACAAGGGAAGCGTTTTAAGTCCTTTGCTCTTTATTACAGTCCTTGATTATCTGCTTGAAGGTAAAGTGATGGACCCCAAGGTACATCAGTTATTCTTTGCTGACGATGGAGCCATCATAAGTGAGGATCCTACATCCCTGCAACGAGCACTTGATGTGTGGGTGGACGTTTTGGAGGGAAATGGGTATCGCATTAGTTCAAAAAAGACAGAGTACTTGTGCTGCCCGTTCTCTGATCCACTCAGGCCTATTCCAGACATTTATTTGAATGGAACAGTGCTTCCCAAGTGCGAAAAGTTCAAATATCTGTGATCTATGATCAATAGCAAAGCAACTTGTGATGACGACATCAATCATCGTGTAAGCGTAGGGTGGATGAAGTGGCGAGAAAATTCCGCTATCTTCTGTGACAGAAAAATGCCCCCTAAGTTGAAAGGAAGGCTCTACACCGCAGTTGTACGTCCAGCGCTCACATACGGTTCACAATGTTGGACGATGTACAAAAAGTATGAGAGTAAATTAACGGCAGCTGAGATGAAGATGCTTCGCATGACAGCAGGAGTGACCAAGCTTGATCGAATAAGAAGTTCGAAGATCCGTGGAAGCTTTCACATCAAGGAAACCATCGTACACAAATTAGAGCGCGACCGGCTCAGCTGGTATTGCCACGTTCAAAGAAGAGATCATTTGAACCCTGTTAAAAAGGCAATATCTATGCACGTTCCAAAGACATCGCGATGTAGGAAAGGCAGGCCTATAAACGCCTGGATCAGACAAATGCGACGACATCGGCATTTCATTGGCCTCAGTAACCGAGTGATCCAAAATCGGCAGGCCTGCCGATATTTTCTGAGGTCAAATAGGCGAACCCCACAGGCGGATCAGTAGAAATGCAGTGAAGTGGGAGGGCTGTGATCCCTTGTTTTCGGATCATAGCCTCGCTGATAAAAGGAAGGAGAAGAATCTCACACAAGACAAAAATAAGGGATGCCATTGAAAATCAGTGCTGTCGTTTTTACAACCGTTTGCTCGGCTTTTGACCGTAATATGTATGTATAGTAAGGGGATTACCAACGACTACGTAGAGCTACTTTCTACAGTGTCTTGCGTTTGACAACTCACAGCTGCTTCCACATTTTTGTTTTCCAGACTTTCGTTCGACTTACGTCAAAAATAGAAGAAATTTAGTAACTACAATGGAAGTCGCTTAAAACGACGGTGAAAGGACCGACAAATGCGGGCGACTTTCACTGTAAATGTAGAAATCCGGTTTTCACAAGTACATATATCATTTCTGTTTGCGAAATTAATATGAGCGTTCCGAACAGAAACGAGCGGAAAATATTTAGTTTTTTTACTTTCTGCACGTACACCATTCTTTCTGTAAAAATAATCATCGCGATTAAAGTTGTTTTTTTTTCGGTTTTACCACAAGTTTTGCTACTTTTATAATTCCACAAACGACAGCACTGTTGAGTTTCCTTACTAAAGGCTCAACTATAATAGTGTAAAGGAATCGGAACCTATGTAATAGACATTTTCGCGGTTTGACGTCTATGCTGTTAAAGTGTTTTGGTGGCCAACGACGTACAATCCATGGCGTGCAATCCTGCAATGCAAAGGACAAGTGTAATGCTAGGACATACACATACTCTGCCTTCGGTGGAATTTAGGGATCATCAGCAAGGAGCTGAACATGGAGACCTGGAGTGGAATCCTCTTAAGTGATAGTTGATTGTTGACGATCACAATCATCCCTTTTGCTCTCTCTAATGTGACCATCAGCGTGATCATCACATTTTTGCGATCGTTTTTGTGTCGCTTTGCGATCGTTTTAGAGCTAACAAAGTGTGATCATCAATTTTGACTGTCAAACGTGTGACAATCAACTATCACCTTAGAGGATTCCACTCCTGTCGTATACCCACCGATATACTGGAGAACGTCAACTCAACTTTGAAACTCTACGAGGGCACAAAGAACTATCACAACTTCACGAGCAAGAAGTGAGTTAACTAGGAATTAGCAGCAATTTCTGGTAATCTTAACTCCACACGCTCCATCAGATTAGAAAAATGGTCGGCGTAGCCATTGCAGTGGTCATGGGTATCACAGAGGAGGCGACAATTGCGTTTACAGAGGAACAGTTGGATCTGCCGAGGTCGCCCGGATTGGGTTTGGTACTCGGTCAGGTGAGGATGGTATCCATACGTTATGGTGAGGATGGTATCCATAAACCACTTTTTCCAACAAACACTTGGATTTTGAAGATCCCTTCAGAACAAAAAGAGCAGCAGCCAGATCCAAGCTCGGTGGTATTGACGAAGAACGCACAGTAGTTCTAAATAAATCCTTTACTTTATTCAAAATGTACAAAAATTATTCGTTTAGTCTGAATCTGTTAATAAAGGAGAGGATATTTCGATTAAACCTTTGGGAATTATTCAGAGCTATCGGCAATTCCGGGGGAAACTGAATTCCGCCCGAGCATTAATGTTCCCTGGAAATATTCCTCCAATCGTGAATTTCCATCGGAATTTATTTCCCCCAGAATCAGCAAAATATTTTTGAAGTTTTGTTCGAATGCTTTAACAGTTGTCAATCACCGCTGTAAATATTTGTTTTCAGTGAGAAAATTGTGTTTATTTTGGTAAGTAGTAAGACGCGAATTTTATTTATCGTTAGTTTGGTATTGAAAGTGTTCGATTTATTTCAGATTAAAACAAAATACGTGTATAAAATGCATAGCCTAGAATTTACATTGCTAGCGGGGAGTAAGACTGATGAGGTAAAAATTAACAAAGATTCATAACCAGAAGTTAAATAGATAGCTTTGAAGCTATCATAGGCACTGCAAGTACAACAAGCTGTGACGTTATTGCAACGTCTGTAGCTCCACCCCTGGGCGAGATTATACTTTTAGAATGGTTGGTATATACTCCTTATTATGTGTACTTTTAGTTGGGATGGATCTTTGGAAGGTTCAATAATATAGCTTCATTACACTACCAGAAGACGTTAAGTGCCCCCTCAATTATCGGATCATCCATCGTGACCTATTTTATTTGGTAAACATTTCACTGATTCACTCATGCAACATACATATGTATCTCAATTATGCTTTCCTCCTAATAGGAAATTCTGTATTCCCTGAAATAGCCTCCTCCAGTACCATTTAGTGTTTTCTATTTTCGTTTTAGGAATAGTTAAGTTAAACTTAATTCAAAGAAGTAAATGTTTATTTTAGTACTTTTTAAAAAAAAAAACAAACAAACTTTTTATAATACTTTTAAAATGACCCGTCCTTTGCGGTTGGTGCACATCAAATCTGTGACGTCTGTATTTTCATTTTCCGCTTAAAAAATCAACAAAATTGGCATAAAAAGGTAACGCTATCCATGAATTGCTGCTTCTATTTTGGATTCCTCCAGCAAATTGATGAGGAAAGATTCCGGGGAAAATCGCGTTGATATTCCGAGGGAAATTTTGTTCACGATAGCAATTTTTTCCGAGGGAAACTTTTTCACTCGTTCGAAATTCATTGCCGATACCTATTTTTCGAAAAAGGGAAACATCTTGGGGGGAATTTTATTCACGATAGCCCTGAATGAGTTTTACATCCATTGTGAATAGTTCTATTGATTAACTTGGTATTATCGTTGTCAAAAATGTTGATATCTATCAAATTTTCAGTCAATCACAAATTTCTCCTTGACAAATAGATCTTATTCGTTGTTTTCATTTGAAAAGAAGAATTTAAGAACGAAATGTCCACAATAGAAGTGTGGAAATATTTATCAAGAAATACTAATATTTATTTTATTCAAAATACACATTTTAAGGTAAAATGTAAACGAAAAAAGAAAACAACAAAAAAAAAGACAAACACAACCTACAAAAAGAATGTGAAAACTCAAATGTCAAATCGGACGCCCATTCACAAACGCATTTTATTCACAATAGAAGAAACATTTATCAAGGACTACTGCCACGGCAACTCTTTTTAATCTTACGATCGTACGTCACCGAGAGACTCTTTCGTGTTAAGCACGGAAACGATTACTCCGACTTCAAGGAGTTTGCAGCCGGAGTCCCGCAAGGAAGTGCCCTTGGCCCACTTCTATATGTACTCTACACGTGTGACATCCCGCTAGAAAGAAACTGTGTCGTCGCCATGTTTGCGCACGATACGGCGATATTGACAACGGGCGATACCATTGAAACAGCAACCGGAAAGCTTCAACATGCTATTAAAAAAGTCCACGCTTCGACGAATTCTTGGCGTATTGTGCTGAACGAAAGCAAATCTACTCACGTCAACTTTACGTATAAAAAAGTGGATAGATTGCCTGTATATCTAAACTCGGCTCAAATACCGTACGCAAACGAAGCAAAATACATAGGAATGACTCTAGATGTCAAGCTCAAATGGAAATCGCACGTGAAAAAGAAACGCGACGAACTTCAAAACAAATACCGACAAATGTACTGGCTACTCGGAAAACATTCGAAGTTGAGCCTACATAACAAACTACTTATCTATAAGCTAGTGCTAAAGCCTGTGTGGACGAATGGTATACAACTATGGAGTTGTACCAAGAAAAGCAATAGAAACATCATACAAACTTTTGAAAATAAAGTTCTTAGAACGATCGTCAACGCACCGCGGTATGTACGTAACGAAGATATTCAACGAGATCTGGGAATTCCCAGTGTCGTCGAAGAGATAACAAAATTTGCGCGTGAACACAAAGATCGTGTTCACGGCCATTGTAGTACTATCATTCAACTACTTGACGCGAACAATTCAATTCGTCATCATCAAAGGACAAAACCTTTTGACCTCGCGTCATAGCATATGCAGGTCGTGAAAAAGGCAGGAACTTTCATTGGAATTTAACCTGCCTAAAGTGCTACATTTATTTTCAATCACATACGAATATCTTTTTTTATAATCACAATTCTCGTAAGCGAAAATAAAACTGCTGGATAAGCACTGGCTTAATTGTAGTACTAATTTTGAAGAGAGGTGTTTTTTTAGTGAGTAAAAATCTCACACTACCATAAGTACGCGCGGTCGGGCCTTATGGTGTCTTTGGAAGATTTTTCACCTGCTCTCGGCAAAAAAAAAAAAAAAATAAATTATCAATTGACATCGTAATACCAAACTTTCGAGCGATTGATAAATTTTATCAATTATTGATCTTTGACAACCGTAATAAGGGTGTGTATTTTATCTAGCTGTCAATTAAAAACAACGCAGCAACGGATCGACAGATTCTATAGGTCGGGGCCTTACGACAGCGACATCATTGTGTTCCAGCAGTAACAGCAGGTGCTTGGGCATTTTTTTTTAAAGTTTCTTCAACTTTCTGAAAGTTTTTTTATGAATACAGTGGAGAGCTGATTAACAGGGAGACATAATCAATCGGGATATTTAAAAAAAAAAAAATGGTTCTTTCCCATTGAAATTCGATTAACCGGAAAATACTCTATTATCCGGGATGCAAGCTTAAATCAAATCAAAACGAAAACAGAGCACACTCGTGTAACATGTTGATTCGTCCAGATTCTTCGCACTTATGTATATACATTATTGATGTAACTGTAACTGATCTATTAGAGAAAAAGTAGACGAAAAGTAGAGAAAAAGTCTGAAAAATTCGGTTCAAAAACATGAAACTGTATACGTATATGACTTCCTTCAAAATAAAGATAGGATTCAAAAATTTCTTGTCAAAAGTGATTCCATCAATGGTTTGCAGAAACGTAAAACATTTAAGAAAGCTGAGAACCCGAAAGTGGATAGTGCTAGTGCAACATATGAATGGGTACGTCTGCAAAGATTTAGGGGAATTCCACTTTCTGGCGAAATGATTGCGGAATAGGCAAAATATTTTCACGTCGACTTGGGTCAAGGACTCTGAATGTTTGTGTTCATCTGGAAAATTTCAAAAACCGTCCTTGAATTCTTTTGTTTCAGAAGTTCATGCGAATAAGAATCAGCTGATTATGAATCTGCTACGTTTTTTGTTGAAGAACTAGCTGAGCTCATCAAAAAACGAACATTTGACAAGTGAGCAAATATACAAGGTGGCGCAAAATTAATCATCCAATTTTGTTTTTGAATTACATTTTTACTAAATAAAAAAAAAAAGAAGATTTTGAGTGAATGAAATCTTTATTTGGACCTATAGCGCTCCATTGCTTGTCTGTTTGTATACTGCAGCTGTCTTGTTCACAAATGTCAAATATGATTGACGTACATTTGACATTTGCAAAAATTATAACCACCCCTATCGTGGAATCCGTCGGAATTGAGTTTCACTTCAGCTATTCGATTCCCTTTCACTTTCTACTGCTATCGTGGAATCCGCCGAGAACGTCTCCTTATCGACAGGCATTGGGGAAAGGTAGTTTCACTGTCAAACAGCTGTCTTTTATTTGTCAATAAAAATTTGTGTAGCTACATTCGTTTCGTAAAAGGAAAATTTCTTTAAAAAGTGATTAAAATAAAAATAAAGCACACAAATGGACTGGATAGCTCTGTTTTTGGAAGCAGAAGAGGAAGAAGATGAGCGCTCTTCCCAGAGAAGAGTACGACAGAGGTTAAGAGCAACAGTGAATGATTTCATGGAACTTCCAGATCAAATGTGTGTTTCTAGAAACAATTTTTCTTTATTTATTTCTGATTTTAATAAAGTTCAATTGCATAGGTTTAGCAAAAATGTTCGGCTTAATAAAGCAGTTGTAGTTTTTTTCCTGTAATTTATACGTAAACAAAAATTGTTGGTTCTTTTAATTTCACTTACATTTTTGCAAACAAAGAAGATGACGTGCAAGAGCCAAGGCCGAAATCCGCAATGAATTTGATGCGGATGAGAAATGTGGGAAAAATCCGATTCGAACGTTTTCCACGATATAGTGGAACTGATTAACATTACCCACACGGGGAACAGTTGACTTTGCGGATTTGACGATGCCGAAATATTTTTTTCGGTGAGTAATACCCCCCGCCGGATTCCACGATAGGGGTGAACATCTTCCGATAGGGTGATTAATTTTGCGCCACCTTGTACAATGCGGGCGGCGAGGCAAGCCTTTTTTGGAGGTGCTTACCACGAAATACTTTGGCATGTAAAGAAAAACATGTTGTTGAGGGCTTTAAGGAGATACCAATCACTGTGCTAGTTTGCTGCAGGGACTCACAAATGCAAGTTAATGGTAATTGGTAAAAGTCTTCGCCCAAGAGCACTCAAAAATGTAAGAGAGCTTCTTGTCATATATAAGGCCAACAAGAGGGCTTGGGTATTTTCTGTAGTGGTTCAACCAAAACTTTATATCCGAAGTCAAAGAGCATTTGAAAAATACCAATGTCGGAAAAGACTGCAAAGTTATTTTACTATTGGATAACCACGTATTTATTTATACCTTTAACGTATATATTTTATGAATTGTTTCTAATGAATTTTATTTATTTTTGTTTCGTATACGTTTGTCTTGACTTTTATTATTTTTTTATTTTATAGAAAGAAATTCGTTTATCCGTGTTTTTCTACTTTCCGTGATGAGCTCGGTCTCGACCATCCTGGTTAATCGGCTCTTCACTGTAGCTTTAATTTATATTAATTTCAAATACATAGTTGATTTTCGGGGAACATTTGGCTTTTGAAATTGGGCACGTTCAATACATGCAGTTTTGGTTATTTTTTTTTATTGTTTTGTCTTTTTCCTTTTTTATATAATTAATTGGTGTATTTTTTAATTTATGACCTAAATTACCACCTTGATCAAAAAGTTCCCGGAATAAAAACCGTGTGGCGCTCCCATCGTTCCGATTTAAGTTCTGTTTTCTTTGTTAAGTTGGTACATCTGTTGTTGATATTCCCTCTAAATCTTAGCGTCATAGCTTGACATTTGCAAAAGTTAGGTATCCAAGAGTACATCTATCTCTGTGTGTTGGCGATTTTTTACAATTTTAAAAATGGATTTAAATTTGCAACAACGAACTTGTATTAAATTTTGCGTAAAAAACGGATTTAATGGTGCGCGAACGTTGGAAATGTTGGAAAAGTGTTTCGGCAACGATTTTCGAAAGAAAACGGTCGTTTACCAGTGGCACGAGCGGTTCAAAAGTGGTCGTGAGTCAATCGAAGATGATGAACGCAGAGGCAGACCATCGACATCGAAAACCGACGAAAACATTGATAAAGTAAAAGAAATGTTGGTCAATAACCGCAAATTAACCATCAGAGAGATAGCGGAGGACTTGAAAATTGCCTATGGATCCGTCCAAGACATTTTGGTTAATGATTTGGGTTTCCGTCGTGTAGCAGCAAAGTTGTTGCCAAAAGACCTCAATTTCATGCAAAAAAAGAGACCGTGTTGGCGTCGCAAAAGACATACACCCTTATCGTGGAATCCGCCGGGGGGAAATTATTCACCGAAAAAAAGTATTTCGGTATCGTCAAATCCGCAAAGCGAACAGTTCCCCGTGTCGGTAATGTGAACGAGTTCCACTGCATCGTGGAAAACGTTCGGATCGAATCTCCCCATACATTTCACACCCGCAGCTATTTCATTGCGGATTTGGTTGTTAGTGTATGAAATCTTACGTTGCTTCTGGTAGTTCCATTATATTTTCCGTGTTTGCTCTTAATTGAGAGTGCCTCCTCCTGTGTGAAGATGATCTTTCATGAAAAACCAATGAAACGCTATCTATTTTCGCACAAAATTAATTTTTTGTTTCCCAATTGGATTTTCACAAAGCACACATGTGTTTCAAACGAGCTGTCACAACAGAACTTCCTAATCGACAACAGTGGTCGGTAAGGAAGATTATCCGACGGATTCCACGCTAGTGTTTTTATGTTCACGTGAAACGAATAGGTGAAGTGAAACTCAGATCCGACGGATTCCACGATAGGGGTGATGATTTGCGAGGTTGAATCCGATCCCACATTCATTAAAAGGATCATTACTGGATACGAGACGTGGGTTTATGAGTACGACACGCAATCCAGACATCAGGCAAGTGAATGGCGTTCACCAAATGAGCCAAGACCAAAAAAACCACGTCGTTTTCAGTCAAAAAAGAAGGCAATGCTCACGGTTTTCATGGATTACAACGGTGTAGTGCATCATGAATTTTTGCCAGAAGGCCAGACAGTAAACAAAGAGTATTATTTGGGCGTTATGAGACGATTGCGTGAAGCAATTCGCCGAAAGAGACCAGAATTGTGGGCAGAAAACTCGTGGATTTTGCACCATGATAACGCACCGTCGCACAGTGCCATCATTATTCGTAATTTTTTGACGAGAAATGCAACAAATACCATCCAACAGCCACCGAATTCACCTGATTTGGCTCCCTGTGACTTCTTTCTGTTCAATCGAGTTAAAAAAAAAAACCATTACGGGGAACGCGTTTCAGCAGCCGAGAGGAAGTAATGGAAAAATCGCAGGAAGCACTGATGGACATACCGTAAACCGAATATAAAAAATGTTTCGAAGACTGGATCAAGCGCTGGCATAAGTGTGTTGCAGTCGATGGAAATTACTTTGAAGGGGACAATATAGATTTAGATGAATAAACTTGTATTTTTAATTTTCTGAATAAATTCCGGGAACTTTTTGATCAAGGTAGTATGTTATTTTTGTATTAAAAAACTTCAATGTATTCTTTATATTAAAATAATTTTCGGTAAGTTTTTTCACGGTCCCACCTCTCGCGAGCGTCTGACAAACATCCGAGAGTATTGTTGTCATGAAAAAGCTTCTCAAACCGCCGTTCGGATTCGGCATTATACTGTAGGTCCCTTCCATTCGTGTGAAAAAATATAACGCACACAACATGAGTGGTTGCGAGAAGCTAGGCCCTGGCACTTTAAAGAGCTGTTGCGCCAAATATTTGTATTTGTAAGGTTGTGTTTTCAAACCCATGCAAATATTTCAGGCGAATTTCAATATACCTTTGCAAAATGCCGTATGTACCCCAGTTTCGACTAAAAGCTTTTTAGAACATCTTGTACTATATTCACAGCTAGTGAAAATTAAAAAAAAAATAAAAAATAGATAACTTGATAAGTGCCACAGACATTTGCGTGTACAATCCAATGATTTCCAAATGAAATCGATTAAAATAGTGTCAACATTAATCAAAAATTAAGGGATTACAAAAAAAAACCGAATCATATCATATCATATTAGTTTTTCGTCCAAAGAACAATACAAATGTTTTCTTTTATTTCATTAGGTTTTCTTTTCCTTTTAATTCGATTGTTTTTGTTTACTTTGATGCTGTATGTTTTTTTTTTTTTACACAATTTAATTTTTTTTTGTTAAGTGATGATTTACAATAATAATAATAATAATCATTAAATCCTACTACTGAAGTAATATAAAGAAAAATAAGAAACATTGGTTATACATCATTTTTCTTTAATTGAAGAAATGAAGAAAATTATTTATTAAAAAAAAAAAAAAAAAAAAACAATTTTTATAATAAATTTAATTTGAACTTGGTTTTCACGTTGATACTTTTTTTTTCTATGCAGTTCTCCATTATTTAATACCTTTTGAGGTATTTTTGATTTAAAAAAGTGCGCGGAATTTGTTTTTTTTTTTTTAAATTTTGAAAAAGAAAACATTACAAATTTTGTTTACAAAAATTTCATTTTATTAATTGCCAGAATTATTTGTTTTTTAATAATCATAAGAAATGAGGTTTCTTTTTAAGAAAACAAGAAAAGTAAGAGCCTCGAAAACATAAAAAATAACAACAAATTGATACAACTGAGGGAAAAACAAATGTAAAATAGTTTTTGACCATTTTTTTTTTTTTGTTTATTGTGTTTGGTTTGTGTTTACATGCTTCATTTTGACTCTAATTCAAATATAATATTAAATAGGAATATTTAGCAGGGGGGAGATGAAAAAAATTAGATACACTATAAACTAGTTTGAGTAATATTTGTTCCCTCACTCTGTTCGTGTTCGGGGCTTACTGCAAAATATTGTTTGTGTGGTTTATAAAAAGAAATTAATGAGAACAATTTATAGGTCGCCTACACTTTTGTTTTCAACAAAAATTAAATATACAATTTGCTATTCCGCGCGCACAGTCTAATTTATTATTCTTTTTTTTATTTTTTATAAATTTTATTTTAACTCTTAATACATGAAATCAATTTCTTGTTCGCTGTGTTTCGGTTTTCTTTGTTGTGTACTCTTGTGTGTGTGTGTGTTTCATCGAGGCAGAGGGGGGGAAATATTTTTAATTCTCTTCCTTTTTCTCAAGAAAAAAAAAATTGATATAAATCTTTTTGTTATATTTTGTTCAAATTTACATATTTATATATATTTGATTCTCTTATATCTCGAGTAAGTATATTTTCTTGAGTTTGTTTGTTTTGTTTTACCTTTCCTTGCTTCGTTCTCTTTTTTTTATGATTTATTTCTCCTTAATAAGTAATTATTTCTTATATGTATATATGTATTTCTCTCTCAAGCTTTAGTTTATATTTTTATTATTATTATTATTAATTCGTGGTAAAAAGTTGTTTGTTTGTTTTTAATTTCTTTCTTTGATTTTTAATTTTAATTTCTTCTTTTCTTTTAAATTAAATCTAATCATTTTTTTGATAACTTGTTAATTTTTATTTAATTTATCGCGCAATTATTTTTATGTATAGATAATATTCATGACTAATTGTAAATTACTTGCGTGCGTGTTTTTTGTTTTTTTTTTTAACTAATTTTAAATGTTTTTCTCTCAACTCTTTTTTTTTTTGTTTTTGTTTTGTTTAGAGCCTTTCCCCTTCATTTTATAAAATATATATATGTTTCTCCTTTTCGCGAAAATGTTCCTCTTTTTATTTTTTTATAGATAGAATCTGCTGCTTTTAATTTCAATAATTTCTTTTTAATTTCTAAATATAATTTTACATATAAATCGCTTTGTTGTAATTTTATCCACACATTTTTTTCTTTGCTTTTTCTTTAAATTTTATAATTAAGAGTTATGTTGAGAAAGAAAATTATTAAAGAAAAATTTATTTGCTTCTTACAATTCTCTGTGTACACGCGCTCTTGTTTTTTTTTTTTAAGTTTCCTACTTTTTACCATTTTTGTATTAAATATATCTCTTTGTATCTTCAGTTCGTATATGTGGGAGGGAAGGACGACGTCAGCAGATAAAAAAAAAATATATATTTTTTTTTATACTTTTTTTGTGTTTTTCACTTTGTATTATTGGCCTGGAAGAAGAAAGAGATTGGATTAGGGAAAACTAGAGTTCAATTGGGATAGATATAGAGAGGGCATGCAAATAAAAATTAGAATATTTACTTTGTGAACTTTTTTTTTATTTTTCTTATTGCTATTGTTAATGGTCAAAGAATGTATCCGACAATTTCCTTCTATCACCGTCGGTTTTTTTGGCTGCATTTAAAATATATTTATTTACATTAAATAACTACCAAAAACCCAAAAATTAAAAATATATGTATAAATGTGCTGTATGATACATATACAGCAAATCAATAAAAAATCATACATGCATAACTTCCAAATAAATTCTTTAGATAAAATTTGAACCATTGGAGAGAAACTAAGGTAGTTCGCAAGGGCAACACATACCGAATCCATTAGATATCTTAAACAATTTTGAGATAAAGAACAGAAGAGCATTGTAAAAAAAAATTCTACAAGTGGGTCATAAAACTTAGTTAAAAGCAAGATTAATGTGATAATACTTTCGTTATCGCAGCATGCTTACAGTAAAGGTCCATTCACAGCTCAGCGACCTGCGAATAAGCGAATATTCGCCAATTTTGACATTTCTTTCACAGCTACTCTTTTTCTCGCAAATTTCTGTTTTCATTCATTTTGTAACTAATTGCCTAAACATGAAAAATGCATAAAAACATAGCGCAGCTTTTATTCAAAAGGTAATATCTTACCTTCTTTCGATAAATTCAAGCACGATCTACCCACCAAGAACAAAACAAAAGAATTGTGAGGTTAAACTGTCGCGAATGATTTGGTCGCGGGAATGTGGATTGCGAACGACATTTGTGGAATGTGAATAAAAGTTGCCAGTTCGCAAAAATCATTCGCTTATTCGCGAGAAATTCGGCGAATTGTTAATTTGTCCACAGAAACTAATTACAATTCAACGTTTTTTATATTAATCGATAGATAAATTAAGCTACTTTCTTTTGGAATAATAAAATTTCCAAGGGCGTGCTTATAAATGTGCTAAAAACGGTTTGTTCGCAGTTTGGGCATTCGCAGTTCGCTGAGCTGTGAATGGACCTTAAGAGTAAGTCCGTAGAGACCGCCGTGCACTCTCTCGTTGGCACTGTTGAAAAATCTCTGGCCAGCAAAGAATTCTCGATGGTGAACTTCCTCGATATAGAATATAGAAGGGGCCTTCAATAAGATCAAACCGGTGGTTATAATGGAAGCCCTCCGTAAACTAGAGATTAATGCTATGCTAAGTAAATGAACCATTCAACATAGATGATGATAGTCCAAATTTCCGTCCATCTGACCAAAATGAAGTGAGGATAGCAATATCAAAGCTAAAATCCAACAAGGCTGCTGGACCTGAAGGCATGCCGGCCGAACTTTTCAAGGCAGCTGGTGATGAATTGGTAGAGTGCATACACCAACTCATTTCTAAGATTTGGTCAGAAGGGTGTATGCCTGATGAATGGAATCTCAGCATCGTTTGCCCGATCCACAAGAAAGGAGACCCCCTCAACTGCGCCAATTATAGAGGCATCCGTCTCCTCAACATCGCATACAAGATCTTTTCTGCGATATTGTGTGACCGCCTGAAACCTTTTATGAACAGCCTGATTGGACCCTATCGGTGCGGTTTCAGGCCCGGAAAGTCCACCATCGATCAAATCTTCACACTTCGGCAGATCCTGGAGGCAACTCAAGAAGTCCAAATCGACACTCATCATCTCTTTATCGATTTCAAGGCCGCCTATGACAACATCTATAGAGAAGAGCTTTATAGAGCCATGTCTAGTTTTGACATCGCTGCCAAACTTGTTCGTCTGTGCAGGATGACGATGTAGAACGCTCGCTGCTCCATCAAGGTCGGTAATGACCTCACCGAAACCTTTGATGTCAGAAAAGGCTTTAGACAAGGTGACGCACTGTCATGTGACTTCTTCAATATTGTACTTGAACGGATTGTGCGGAACTCACAAGCCAACACCGGAGGCACAATCTATTACAAGTCTGTACAACTGCTTGCATACGCCGACGATATAGACATCACCGGTGCGTTTGCAAGCATTGAGGCGGAAGCGGCCAAAATGGGTTTAGCGATAAACGAGGGCAAAACCAAGTATATGCTGTCAACAAGAAGGTAAAGCCAACACCGACGAATTGGACAGAACGTCACAGTGGGCAGCTATAACTTCGAGGTAGTAAGGGAGTTTGTCTACCTTGGCTCTGCTATAAACTCGAAAAACAACATCAGCGCAGAAATCAAGCGAAGAATAACTGTTGCCAATCGCTGTTTTTTTGGGCTTATAAGAGAATTCAACAGTAAAGCCCTATCTCGAACAACTAAGGAGACTCTGTATAAGACTGATCATCCCAGTTCTGCTTTAAGGCGCTGAAACATGGACTTTATTAAAAAAGAGGATGAAGATATCCTTGGTCGGTCGAGAAAAATTCTTCGTAAGATATTCGGTCCCGTTTGCGTTGACGTCCAACTGCGTGTTGGACGTCTGAGAGGGCTAGGACATGTAGAGCGAATGTACACCAACTCTCCGCCCCGCAGTTTTCGAATCTAACCCGGAGGCACGTCGCAGTACACCTCATCGCCGTAGGTGGCGTCCAAAGGGACCTTGACCAACTTGGAGTGAGCAACTGGAGGCAATTAGCTAAAGACCGAGCTAAATGAAGCGGCTTGTTGGTTGAGGCCCAAAAAAAAAAAAAAAAAAATATTTGGCGCAACAGCTCTTTAAAGTGCCAGGGCCTAGCTTCTCGCAACCACTCATGTTGTGTGCGTTATATTTTTCACACGAATGGAAGGGACCTACAGTTTGATGCCGAATCCGAACGGCGATTTGAGAAGCTTTTTCGTGACAATAATACTCTCAGATGTTTGTCAGACGCTCGCGAGAGGTGGGACCGTGAAAAAACTATTTTGGTATTTTCTGGGATTCGAACTTGGAACCTCATGCGTAGTGATCCGACACACTAACCACTTACGCCACGGCGCCCACTGGTTGAGGCCCAGGTTCACCCTGAACTGTAGCGCCACCTAAGTAAGTAGGTCACTGAATCAACCAAATGCTGTTAAGCAGGGAGATCAATCCAGATCTTGGCTGCTGCAAAACAAGAAGATCAGTTCAACATGGAACACCACAAGAAGAGCTATCTCCATAATTATGGCTCCTTACCGTGAACGAAATACTCCTCACCTAAGAATAGGAAGGATACAAAGATATAGCTTAGGCAGACGAGATTGCTACGAGTATAGCAATCAGATGTAAACATCCTACAACCTTACGAGATCTCATGGAATCAACAACCAAGCAAAATTAGTCAAGTGAACTGGTAGAAGCGGACTTAATGTCAACCCGGCGAGAACTGAGCTAGTGCTATTTACAAAAAGGAACAGCATTCCGGAGATCCCACCACCAAAAATTAAAGAAATACACCTTAGTTTCTCTGATCATACCAAATATTTAATTGGACAGGAAACTAAGCTGGAAAATGAATGTATTAATAACGCCGCTATGGCACTATACGCTTGAAAAAAAGCCTTGGGCTATAAGTGGGGTGTTTGTCCGCAAACAATGCATTAGCTGTATACAGCGGTAGTAAGACTAATACTCATGTATGGAATCTTAGACTGGTGAACTGCACTGGAAAAGGTCAACTACCTTACTGCTATAAGCACGATTCAGAGGTAAGCATGCGTCTACGCTACCAGTGCTATCCGCACGACTCCTGGAAACAATGTTACACATCATTCCGGTAAATATTAATGGGAACGAGATAGCTATAAAATCGGCTTTGCAACTGAAAGAATCATCACAGTGGATCAGTAATGATACAGGGCATACCAAAATCCTAAGCTTATGCAGCAACGAAGTTAAAGTCACAGACTACTTAGCACCGTCCCTAGACTTCAATACATATAAAATACAACACAAACATTCCCAGTCGACAGAATTGGGCAGAGAATGTTATTATAAGAAATATCACCTTGGAAATATACACCGATGGGTCTAGACATTGGATGGCGTAGGGGCAGGCATATTCTCGGCACCCCTAGAT
The DNA here is from genome assembly GCA_945910035.1 of Brachypalpus laphriformis. NCBI lineage: Eukaryota > Metazoa > Arthropoda > Insecta > Diptera > Syrphidae > Brachypalpus > Brachypalpus laphriformis. The sequence continues at coordinate 48,598,159 of OX246756.1, forward strand.
ATGCAAGTCTTTTAAACTACCAGATTATTGCAGTGTATTCCAATCGGAGGTTAAGGCTATTCGTGAAACGACTGAATGGGTGGCGATGAGATCGGTATCGAACACGGACATCGTAATTTACACCGACAGCCAACCAGCTTTAAAAAGCACTCAAATCACCAATAATAAGACTCAAATTGGTAAAGCAATGCCGCGTGTCCCTAAACAGGATTTGTTTTTTGCGTGTACTCAAGGGGTTATGAATACCCTTTAAATGTATGTGCATAGGCGGGCCTTGGAAAGGATAGATTAGAGAGAGAGATTTGGTGTAGTGATTTGAAGCTCAGTTGTTTATGCTTCAGAGAAACTCCGGGGGTGGCGTCCAGATAACTGGGGAGATTTTTGTCATTTTTTGCCTTTGCTTCTGATTCACAGTATTTTTTTGGCTATTACCGATATCATAGGCAAGAGTAAGATGCCCCGCTGGAGTAACCGAAGAGTTCCCAATCAAAGTCGGGGTGCACCAGGGAAGCGTTTTAAGTCCTTTGCTCTTTATTACAGTCCTTTATTATCTGCTTGAAGGTAAAGTGATGGACCCCAAGGTACATCAGTTATTCTTTGCTGACGATGGAGCCATTATAAGTGAGGATCCTACATCCCTGCAACGAGCACTTGATGTGTGGGTGGACGCTCTGGAGGGAAATGGGTACCGCATTAGTTCAAAAAAGGCAGAGTACTTGTGCTGCCCGTTCTCTGATCCACTCAGGCCTATTCCAGACATTTATTTGAATGGAACAGTGCTTCCCAAGTGCGAAAAGTTCAAATATTTGGGATCTATGATCAATAGCAAAGCAACTTGTGATGACGACATCAATCATCGCGTAAGCGTAGGGTGGATGAAGTGACGAGAAAATTCCGCTATCTTCTGTGACAGAAAAATACCATCTAAGTTGAAGGGAAGGCTCTACACCGCAGTTGTGCGTCCAGCGCTCACATACGGTTCACTATGTTGGACGATGTACCAAATGTATGAGAGTAAATTAACGGCAGCTGAGATGAAGATGCTTCGCATGACAGCAGGAGTGACAAAGCTTGATCGAATAAGAAGTTCGAAGATCCGTGGAAGCTTTCACATCAAGGAAACCATGGTACAAAAGATAGAGCGCGACCGGCTCAGCTGGTATTGCCACGTTCAAAGAAGAGATCATTTGAACCCTGCTAAAAAGGCAATATCAATGCACGTTCCAAAGACATCGCGATGTAGGAAAGGCAGGCCTTTAAACGCCTGGATCAGACAAATGCGACGACATCGGCATTTCATTGGCCTCAGTAACCGAGTGATCCAAAATCGGCAGGCCTGCCTATATTTTCTGAGGTCAAATAGGCGAACCCCACAGGCGGATCAGTAAAAATACTGTGCAGTGGGAGGGTTGTGATCCCTTGTTCTCGGATCGTAGCATCGCTGAAAAAGGAAGAAGAAGACCGATGTCATAGGCAAATCAATCATCCAACAAAGGCATATGACCAAGATACTGCTAGTGTTATGAATACGCAGTAGTGTTCACACAAGCTTTCGCAATTGATCGGACTGACTTATATTTCATGAGAAATAAATGAATGCTTGCTGACGTCAGGATTTGAACCATGAACCAGCGTGGCAATTGACGACGTTACCACTACACCATTGCCACCCCCATATATCGGACTATTGCAATCTCACTCTGTACTGGCTTCCTGGTACATTTCAAGTAACTGCAGAGCAGACGAATCAGCCAAAAAAGGCAAGAAACAGGAGCTCCCTACTGCGGAAGGGGGACTGCATCTATGCCTATAGGAACGGCAAGATACAAAATCTCTATAGCGGCACTGAATCAGGTCAATGAGAGATGGCGCAATCTTGACACATGTAACCACGAGAGACAAACATGGCCCCAATTAAATATAATAAAAGAAAAACAAAACGCCTGCTACTGATCAGCAGACCACGTATACGTATACTAGTTGGACTGTTTACCTGGCAGGCACGCCGCGAGGCTTGGAATTCCGCCCAATGACTTTTGTCGCAGCTGTATGGACGAAGAAGAGGAGGAATCCACCTTTCACTTGCTCTGCGGCTGCACAGCAATATCTTCAGCTAGAAAACAAACCCTTGGGGAATACTTCTTTGAGGAACTTTGAGGATATCTGCATCTGGAAATTAATCCAAAAATCAAAATGGTTCCAAGAATAACAGAAATAACCGGCTTACGTGGCAACACAATGGTCTAAGTGGATTCTGACGATTATGGAGGATAGCCACCTAACCTAGTAAAAAGCAGCGGAGAAGGAGTAAATATCTCCTTCAGAGCTCGAACTTCAGCATCCTTACCAGTAGAGAGCGGACCATAAGGCCAATACAGAATGAACAAGAAAGAGGTGCAGCGTAATGAGACTCAATAAACGAAAACTACATACCGCCGATGCTTTACAACTTCAGAACATAATAGAGACGTGTATACAATAAATAGGGTTTCTTTTGGGTAGCCTAAGCCTGATCCAAGCAAAAATGAAAACATCAGGGCTTTTTATTGTGTATCAGAACATCATCAAAGCACACCTGGCGGAGTCCGAATAAATTGATTAAGCAGTCAGAGCAATAGAGTAAAGACTGCCAATTTAACAATAAATGGCAGAAGGCAAAGGAATGGTGTTTCATAAACAGATGAGAGCGTAAACGATATCTGATAAAAAAAAATAAAGGAAAAACGCCAATGGGTAGTCAGAATTTATGTTGCAGGGTACATTATATTGGTACTATCTTCCGTCTTGCTCTGTTCTCTTCTCTTTTTTTTTTCTGAAGAAAGTTCTGAACTAAAGCTTTTTTTTTAATTGGAATGCTTCATTCTTCCAATAGGGTTTCTTAGCTATACGTGAAGTTAACTGCCGGTTTACTTGACGTTTCAACTCGTCTATACTTGCTATTTAATCACGGGAAAGTACACGCTTCAACAACGTTTGCAAATTATCCAAATTGTTTATCAAAGTTCGAGTTAGGTCGCGACAACTATATGTGTGCTAACTCTGCAAAATCATTCTCAGCGATGAAGCCTATTACTGGCTCAACGGCTTCGTTTATAAGAAAACTTGTCGCATTTGAGCAAGTCAGCAACCCGAAGCCATTTACGAAATGCAATCACACCCACCCACAAATTGACAGTTTTGTGCGGGTTTCATGCCGGAGGGTCCATTGGCTCATACTTCTTCTTCAATAATGGTGGCAACGCAATCAGAGCCAATGTAAATCGCTACCGGACCATGTTGACTCAATATTTTTGAGATAAATTGCAAAAGGATGACTTGAAGCATATGTAGTTTCAACAAGATACATACCATACAACTGGCTAAACAATCCAGTTATTTAAGTCGAAGTTCGGTGACCGTGTTGTCTCCATAAATGGAGCGATCAATTGGCCGCATTCGTGTGATTTGCCACATTTGGAATATTTTCTTTGAGGCTATGTCAAGCCCATGCTCTATACCAATAAGCCAGAAACTTTAGACAACCTCAGGCCAACACCGATGAGGAATGGATGTTGTTTTATAATTGATACCATCGATGGTACTTTAAGCCGAAATAATTTGTTTTTCATATCTCAAATGAAAAACTCAATATTTTCTTGGGGATACTTCACCACCAAATAAATAAATGTTTAATAATCTAGCGCAGCAGAGTCCATGACTTAGCTCTTCGCTACCATTCGTCGCATATTATATATCTGGACGAATGGAAGATATCTACAATTATATCGTAACCAAAAGGTCGTATAGGTGGTTCTCGCGAGCGTCTTTCAAATATCCGAGAGTATTGTTGTCACGAAAAAGTTTCCCAAATCGCCGTTCGGATTCGGCATTAAACTGTAGGTCCCTTCCATTCGTGTGAAAAATATAACGCACACAACATGAGTGGTTGTGAGAAGCTAGGCCCTGGCACTTTAAAGAGCTGTTGCGCCAAATATTTGTGTAAAAGGTGGTATATGGCAATCAAAGTTATGCTACCACGGCCTCCAGCTTTTTAGTAGAATTGGGGATCCTGTAGTTCGCCAATTTGGAAATCAAAGCTCGATACAGCTGAACGTAGATTAAACCGTGGAGATTTAAAAGTGCTTTTGCAACTGGAGCTCACAGAAGGCAGAAATAGGGAGCACACCTACCTACAGACAGCTGCTAGCAGATCATAGTGTGCTTTATTAGAAGCCTGTATTTCAACTACTGTAAAAGGTGAGAAATTAGCGGCAATAGCAGTACATGCGTTGCGTAACGTGAGCTTCATAAGCGAATTTGTATTTATCACTCTTTTTTGTCTGTCCTGATTTATCGACTACTGGACGGCATTGGTAATTGAAGCGAATACTTATTTGTCTCCACTTTTGGAGGAAGAAATATATAGGAATCGAAGGTAGTTGAATGATCTGAAACTCCATTTGAACAGATGACCAAAAATTTGTATACCAACAAAAGACTAAACCTACACCTACTTTGCAATCACGATAGTTCTAATTACGAGTAGCAGTTACTCAAAGAAATGTGTGCAAATTAATTAGATGATCCAAAGATACACAAAACTTATATTTACAGCAAACTATCAATCATCATTTAAAGTAAAATAGCACACCACAACAAGGCTATAGGTATTGATTCGTAAATAAGAAATTACTATTTACCTGTAGTTACAGCCGTCACTTGCGGTGAGTTGTTCTCTTGTGATTTCTGGGGTTGGGGTTGTGATTGGCTTTGTGGCTGTTGCATGTTTTGGTTCTTTTGTGGAAGATTTTGGCTATTTTGTTGTCCCATTCTATTGTTGTTATTGTTGCGATTTCTATTATTGTAATTACCTCCCCTATAACCTCGGTTGTATCCACCGTAGTTGTTCATATTGCGATTATAGTAGTTACCTCGTCCGCGATAGCTAAATTAAAAATTCAATCATTCATAGAAAATTTTTTTTTTGTTTTTATTTTAAATATACCTTCCACGTCTTGTCGACGAAACACCAAAAGTCTCACTATTCAGCTTGCGTTCCTGACGCCAATCGTTTTTCTTATTTTTCGTACGATCTTGTGCTGCTTCACATGAAATATTATCGAAGAAGGATTTTGTTTTGTCGTAGCCAACGACAATTTCTTCATCTTCGGGCTCATGTTCGCCCGCGCCAGTCTCATTACCAGAATCATCTTTTTTATCTGTTTCACCGTTGATCTGCGAAGTTGGAGAAGAACACTTGAAACAGGGTAACAAGTGGACACGAACGTGGAGCGTTGGGAAAGTTGGATTTATTATTTTTTTTTTTTAACATAATAGACCAAACAAAAGCAAACATTAATTAATTATTTAATCATATAGGAATAAGATTAAAAAATAATTAAGTATACACATATAGGAATGAAAAGGAAAATTTAAAAAAAAGAATTTAACACAACTAGTAATAGTAAGCAATCCAATTTAGAGAGGATGAAGGATGGAAGAATGGGAGTTGAGGACTTTTATTGAGGGTGATTTTGCCTAGTAAAATAAATTTAATTATCTAAAAAACAATTGCAAACAAAGATCATTTATGTAAATGCATTGATTACTATTTTTATATGAGATGGAAGGTGTGAACAAATTGAATGCGTAAAAAAAAGAAACAATAACATTTGAGACACCGAAAGGTTGAGAGACTACTGGCTGTCCGAAGCCTGGCTTGGACCAGTAACGCAGCTACCGATTTCGTGTTCCAGTACTTGCTCTACATCCTCGTGATGGTTTCCGACAGGATAAATTATAATAATAAATAAATTTACAAGTGCGGGCGGTGTAGTGTCTCAATTCTGGACTAGGTAACGTGGGTTAGCATTTACCGAAAGTCATAGTGATTTCAAGACAATTACAACGCCTCGGATAAGAACTGATAACATGTAGACTTTTGGGTATTGTAGGTTTCTGTATTGTAACACCTCTTCCTGATTTAAGTAAGGAGTGTTCACAAAACCCCAAAGGGCTAGAGATTAAGAACGAGTTTATGCGATATAGACTGAATGGAGTAAGGTGGCACGATGCGAGTGAGTACCAATAACCACAGCGTAACACTACAATGCTTTGTTCAAGCAAATTCACCACATGGAGTAGATTGTCAGTAGAATTTGAAATCCTAAGTCAACCCAACAAGGCTGTATACTTTCTGATGATCATGTGTTACGAACATCGTAGTACTTTGTCGATGTTAAATAAAAAACTTGGTGGGATTAAATGATAGCTTCGTCAAAACTAAGATTCTCAGTCTCAATTAGCACGTACGACAACAAATTACAAGACAATGTATCCACCCGAGTCGGAAAATCCAAAGCCGTTTCTGTTAAGCTGTCTAGAGAAGCGATGCCATCAGCGTCAACAGAAGCTGCAAACTTTTGTTAATCGTTGTATCAGAACTAGAGAGGGACTAACAAAAATTCGCTTAGTTGGTGTCAATTTAGTAGTTTTTGAAAAAAATGATGCATTTCTGTAGCTTATAATCTAACAACTCTCAAACCGAACTTCAGCGCGCACTCGAAAGGTTTGTAGCCGTTTGTGATGATGCTGGAATGAAGATCAACGTGAACAAATCAGAAGTAATGGTCGTATCCAAGAAACCCATTCAGTGCACTCTGCATGTTAGTGGAGTCCCACTGAAGCAGGTGGAGAAGTTTAAGTACCTCGGGGTTTTATTCACGAGTGATGGGAGGAGCAATGCCGAGTTATCCTGTAGAATTGGTCAGGCTGGATCGATTTTGAGAGAGCTTGGCCAATCTGTTATAAGGAAGGCTGAACTTAGTGTTCAAGCTAAGCTATCGGTTTTTAACTCTGTGTATGTTCCAACTCTCACCTATGGTCATGAAATTTGGGTAGTGACCGAAAGAATAATATCGCGGATACAAGCTGTCGAAATGAGGTTCTTTCGCGGTGTTGTTGGAATAACTCGTAGGGATCGAGTGCGCAACACCAGAGTACGCGAGGCGCTCAACGTTGAGCAGCTACTTCTCCGAACGGAACGATCTATGCTTCGATGGTTTGGTCACGTAGTGCGTATGCCCCCAGACCGGCTTCCAAGACGCGCCATGGTTGCCGTGCCATCAGGTAGGCGACTTCGCGGAAGGCCTAGAAATAGATGGTTGGATCAAGTCCGACATCTCTCCTGGAGCCGCTTAGGGATTCCTCCTGATGAATTGGAGTCAATGGCGGAGGATCGAGAAGGATGGAGAGTCCACCTGAGCATCCTACCCCCGCGACCCTCATGAAGGATTAGCGGGCCATTGAAAATGAATGAATAATCTAACAATATTTATTTCCAAATTTCAGTACAATAGGTAAAAATGGAGACGAGAAAGAGAATAATTAATGACGTAAGCTCGGTTGAAGTTCCACCGCCAACATTTTTGCCAACGTTTTGCCATTCTCTTCGGATTTTGACGTCAACTCACGCAAGTGAAAATTCTGCACGATGGTCAAAATGCACACGGAATAATTGCACCATCTTTTGTTACTATTTCAAAGTTGTTTCGAAGATTCCAGACTGGCCATTTTTCTGTGAAGGACGAATCTTGTGAAGGTCGGCCCAAATCCACGCCCGACGATACAAATGTGGCCCTGGTGAAGGCTTAAATTGACGAAGATGCCAGGATCACACAGGAGATGATAGCGGATGAACTGGGCCTGAATGCCATGGCTGTGTCACGGATTTTAAATTATCACCTGAAATATTCGAAGTCAGCTCGATGGGTTCTAAATTTTTTTAATGGAAAGCAAAAAGAGGCTCGTGTTCGTTTTGCTTAATATTTCCTGGATAAGTTTGAAAATGGAGAGTCAAGCTGCTTCAATAGATCGTTACAGGTGATGAATCTTGGTTTTACAAGTACGACCCAGAAACCAAACAGCAGTCCATGGTATGGAGCCCAGAAGGTGCAAATCCTCCAGTAAAGGCCGAACAAGAAAAGTTATGATGTCGATGTACTTCACCAGGGCGAAAATGGTCGCCGTCATCCCGCTTAAAACTGGTCAGACAGTCACTGCTAGTTAGTATACTGAAACTTGCTTACCACGAGTTTTCCAAAATTTACTAGGACACCGACAAAAAGAGGAGCTGCCCCGCTACTTTGTGCACCACGACAATGCGCCTGCGCACACTGCTGAAAATACCAACAACTTTCTTCTTTCTCTTGATATTGATATATGCTTGGTCTGTGAAACTCATCTGACAAAACAAACGAATGTTAAGATAAGAGGATATAGCGTGTATCACGCCTTCCACCCATCGGAAAGAGCAAGAGGCGGATCATCCCTGTTTATAAAAGAATGTATCAAACACTCAGCGGAAGTAAAGATTGAATTAGAAGCAATGCAAGTAAGCACGGTACGTGTTAGAAATAGACATTTTGCTTTCAACATTTCGTCTATATATTGTCCACTGCGATGTAATCTTGAAGAAAGTGATTTCACAAACATCTTCGACTTCCTTAAACCAAATTTTATAATTGGTGGCGACTTCAACGCGAAACACCCATTCTGGGGTTCAAGGTACGCCTCTCAGAAAGGTAGAAAGCTTTATAATGCGGGTATGCAATACAGTTGTGATTTTCACTCGATGGGTAAACCAACATATTGACTGATAGAAATAACATACCAGATCTGATCGATTTCTTTGTTGTTAAAGGAATATCTGGCAACTATATACAAGTTGAAGAAAGCTTTGATCTCTCCTCTGATCATTCTCCAATAATTATGACGATAAGCGATGCTCTGATTAAAAAAGTAGGACAGGTCAGATTAACCAGCGCGAAAACTAATTGGGATGGCTTTAAAAAAGATATTGAAGCAAATACTGAGCTGAGCGTATCACTTAAAACGCCATATGAACTTGAAGTTGAAGTTGATCGCTTCGTCGAAATCCGACAGAATGCCGCGTGGAAGAATACTCCCAAACCAAAGAAAACGCCGGCAAACTACATTCAAACTTATCCGCAGGAAATAAAAGAATGATTAAGGAGAAGAGAAAAGCACGCAAAAAATGTCAACAAACTCGGGCTCCGCAACATAAAGCACATCTTAACCGTTTGTGCAACTCACTTAAAAGTTCTATTAAAAACCTTAAGAAGAATGAAATGCAAACTTACCTAGAAAGCTTAACGGCAAAAAAGATTCTAGCTACTCGCTTTGGAAGGCTACAAAAGGTATTAAAAAACCTCAAATTCAAGCCGCCCCAATTAGGAAAAATCAAGGCGAATGGGCCAGGCATGATAAAGAGAAAGCGCAAGTTTTTGCCACCCACCTGGAAGAAACTTTCAAACCGTTTGATGGTCAAGCTCTTATTGAAAATATAAATACGTCTTATATAGCCAATACAATAACAGCAACACTTACCGAACTTAAGGAAGAAATAAAGAAACTTAGACCTAAGAAGGCTCCTGGATACGACCTAATTACGGGAGAGGTTCTTAAAGCCCAACCAAGAAAAGCTCTAATTAAGCTTCTATTCATTATAAACGCCGCACTTAGACTAGAATATGTTCCCAGTCAATGGAAAGTCGCCCAGATCATAATGATCCTTAAGCCCGGAAAACCGCCGAATGAAAAAACGTCTTATAGACCGATTTCGCTTCTACCAATTATATCCAAGGTGTTCGAGAGAATATTGATTAGGCGAATACAGCCGGTAATAGAAGAAAGGCATCTCATTCCGGATCATCAATTCGGATTCAGAAGTAAGCATTCTACAGTTGAACAAGTACATCGAATAACACATGTAATCGAAAAGTCACTTGAAGAAAAAAAGATTTATTCAAGCGTATTCCTTGACGTTTCTCAAGCCTTTGACAAGGTCTGGCACGAAGGCTTAAAGTTTAAATTACGACAAGTTCTGCCAGAGCACCTATATAATATTTTGAAGAACTACCTTACGAATAGACTATTCCGCGTCAAATGTGGAAATGAATATTCGGATTTCAGGGAGATAATGGCTGGGGTGCCGCAAGGAAGCGTTCTTGGCCCAGTCTTGTATCTATTATACACCCGTGATATACCGCAAGTAGAAGGCACTGAGCTAGCTACATTTGCCGACGACACTGCTATCTTGGCAGTAGGTAAAACGGTCGAAGATAGTACAGAAAAACTGCAAGAAGCTTTGGATAGAGTAAATGAATGGACAAAGGTTTGGCGAATCGCGCTTAACGAGATGAAATCTGTTCATGTAAATTTTACTTATAGGAAAATAAATAATTTGCCGATCTTTTCAAACTCGGTTTAAATTCCGTTTGCAAACGAGGCTTAGTATCTTGAAATCACACTTGATACAAAGCTGAAATGGAAAACGCACGTTAAGAAAAAACGCAAAGAACTAGATAATAAATATAGAGAAATGTATTGGTTACTTGGAAAATATTCCAAGCTTAATATAGAGAACAAACTGCTTCTATATAAGCAAGTGCTAAAGCCCGTACGGACATATGGTATACAACTCTGGGGTTGTACCAAAATAACTAATATTAAAATTTTACAAACTTTTGAAAACAAAGTGCTAAGAGGTATTGTTAATGCACCATGGTATATAAGAAATAGCGATATCCATAGACATCTTGGCATTAAAACTATAGAAGACGAAATTCAAACCTACGCGAGAAAGCATAGAAGTCGACTAGAAAGTCACGTAAATATTACAGTTCTCCAAGTTTTGGAAGAAAGAAATTTACTGCGCCGTCTACAAAGAACCAAACCTTTAGACTTAGCGCGATAAGTAACCGCGTCTGAACTGCGGAGCTGGCAGGAACTTCTAATGGGAAGGTCCCTGCAAAACGTCCTTATTACTTGAAATGAAAACTACTTGATAAGTCGAATACTTAGTTGTAGTAAAAATGAAAACAAGTTTGTTTTGAAGGGAGGTTTTTTAGTGGGTAAGAATCCCACACTACTATGAGCATGCGTCTGTTTTCCAAGCGGAAACTTATGCAATCCTAATGGCCATGAACTATGTTGTGAAGAACAGGTGGAAGGGACGTAGCATTTGTGTCTGTAGTGACAGTCAGGCTGCGCTTAAGGCCTTGCTTAACCCTTTAACCACTTCCAAAATAGTTCGTGAAACCAAAAACTCTTTGAACTCGGTCGCAAGGCTGAATTCTCTGTCTCTTATCTGGGTCCCAGGTCACACTGGGATCTTAGGGGAACGAGATCTCCGATGAGATTGCTAGACAAGGCTCAGAGGAGGCTTTCTCAGGTCCCGAACCCGCGTTGGGTCTTCCAGCGTCCTCGGTTAGGGCTTCCATTGCTGATTGGGTCTCTCACGAGCACAATTGTGTGTGGCATGACTCTCCAGGTTGCAGGTTGACTAAACGCATGCTCCCGGACGTCTGTAAGAAATCAGCGGCATTCTTGCTGTCTCTCAGCAGAAAAGACTGTAGGCAACTTATCGGCGTCTTGACAGGCCACTTCGCTTTTGCCAAGCACCTTAACGTGTTAGGCTTAAGTGACACTACAATCTGCGACGCTTGTGGAGAGAGCGACGACACCGCGGAACATTATCTCTGTGAGTGTCCGGCCTTTGCTCGTATCAGGTGGCAGATCTTCGGTGCGGATGTGGTGAGTGCTGGTACTGTAAGCTCCTCATCACTGAAGTGCTTGCTTGGCTTTCTTCGAAAGTCAAGGAAATTCCAGTAAAATGGGTAAATCAGGGTTTGCTCTCTGGCAGTACAATGGACCAGTTGTGTCTGAGTGCTCCAGTCGAGTGTTTCCTATCCCGACAAAAAAAAAAAAAAAAAAAAAAAATGAGCACGCGCTGTCGATCCTCATAGTGTCTTGTTGTAGATTTTCACCTACCCTCGGAAAAAAAAAAACTTTCTTGCGCTCTCGGGCATCAATAAAATTCGCCCATCACCTTATTCTCCGCATCTAGCACCGTGTGACTTTTGGCTTTTTCCGAAAATAAAAAAAAGATTTTACGGGAAAAATCTTCACATCTAATGAGGAGATTATGAATGCAGTCAATACCGAAATCGAAAAGCTCCAAAAAGAGGATTTTGAAAGCTGTTTTCAAAGATGGATCTATCGGCTGAAGAAATGGATTGAAATAAATGGGAATTATGTGGAGAAATTATTCTGTGTTATCGTGAATAAATTTTCCCTCGGAATTTTTCCTCCGAACAAAAATTGGGGATCTTCAAAAATAGGGAAAAAATTCGTCGGAGAAAAATTAAATATCGCGATTGCGTTGAAAATTCTCTTGAATTTTCATTCATGATACTTATTTCTTTTCCGCGGAATTATTTCCTCTTTTTTGAAGATACCTAATATTTGTTCGGCCAAAAATTTCGAGGGAAAATTTATTCACGATAACCCTGATTAAAAAAAGACGAAGATTAAATATCTAAAGCTAAAATTATTTTTGTGTTTTATTATTCAATCAACTAAGCGAACTTTTGTTAGTCCTTACGTATATTGCGAGTTCTGGATAAATCGTATCTCGAATGAACAGAATGCTCCGAAAGTGGCAAGGCGGAATGCGATGCTGATTAAAATTCGAAGCAAGTAGGTGGCAGAACAAGTTTGGAAGTTGGGTGACAACTCTCAGAGAATGGAGTTATAGTCGTATCCCCAAAAAAAGACGTAAGAACGTACATATATAAATATGTATCTTTAAAATAAATGAAAAACACGTCTCATGAACTGAATAATATAATAAACATATAATTTAAATAAAAATCCTCTCGGTTTTCTTTTGTCACAGTAATGCATTTCAATGTTTAAAAGCAAATTGCACGAATATTATATCATAAGCAAAAGGTTAATTTAAAATGCAAAAGCTTCACTTTTACTTACGGTACACGCGCGCATTCAACACTTTACCTCTGTGCGCTCTTGCTTGTTTAATTTCTTTGTTTTTTTTTCTGTTTTTTGTTAAACCAAATTTATTTACAGTCACATGTCGTGTTGTACTTTAGGCAAAAAGTTCAATGATTATCTTTTAAGAAATAGTTTAGTGATACAAATATACAGGTGTGTGTGTTTGGTGATGGTGGTGTATATGGGAGGAGGCAAATAGACAAATTCAACAAAGAAAAAAAAAAAAAAAACAAACAAACAAACGAAAACAAAACAAAATACCTGCTCAGTTTTGGGTTCGTCGCCCACCTTAAGTTTTGATAGCTGTGAACGAAGCTCTTCGAACTTATTGTTGGCCTGTTCAAAGTCAAAGTCTTGCTCAAACTTGATTGTATTCTTGGGGCGATTATTTTTACTTGGATTTCCGCTGCTCATTTGCCTGTATCCCTGTATAAGTAAACCAAAATTGTAGTACTCGTCATTGAAATGTAAAATTTTCTTCCCGAGGTACCTGATTCGGCACGCGTCCACGACCACGATTACGCATGTTGTTGTTATTGTTGTTTCCGCGATTCATTGTCCAGCCGCGGTTATTCTGATTCTGATTTTGATTTCGTTGATTGTTGTAATGATTTCGGTTGTCGTGATTATTGTAGTTATTATGTTGGTTGTCTAGCCTACCAGAGTCGCGACGGTCTCGTTGGAAGTAGCCACCACCGCCGCCTCCACCTCCACCTCCACCGCCACCGCTGCCGCCGACACCTCCACCGCCACTGCCATTACCGCCGGTATTACTGTTATTACCACCTCGTTGCTGATGGTTTGGTCGCTTATGTCCTGCATCACGATTTCCAGCATTGTTATTGTGTTGTTGTTGATTCACCTGAACGGCCATGTCGGCAGAGGGACTCTTCCGCGATATTAAACTAATCGGCGTTGTTGATCGGGATGCACCAGCAAGCAAATCTAAGACGGAAACTATGTAACATTGAAATTGTGTGTTCGCATAGTTGAGGGGAATTTATTAATAACACACAAATTATAAAAAAAAAAATTAAAATTTGAAAAAAATTAGTAAAATCAAAAGAGGATGGAAAGGACGATTGGGTTTGGAGTAGTTTAGGGTCACAACAAAACATCAAACAGAAAATTTGTACATTTAAAAACTTGTGAGACAGACAAACCTATACTCTAAGTCATGACAACCCATTCAAATTTTCTTATTAAGTTTTAACATTTTTTTTGTCAAGTAGATGGTATAACTTAGAGAATATGTCTGATAATGATCTACTGCGATCAGCACTGCAATTTTCTAAGTCATTTCACCGAATGGCAGTTCTTTGAAATCTTACTGCAGTATTTTACCACACTTTATGAAGTAAAGGTGACCCGACTTAGAGAATATGTCTGATAAAGATCAGCTGTGATCAGTGCTCATGTTTTCTAAGTTGTGTCACCATATAGCAACGTTCTTGCAAACATACCGCGAATTGCTTCATTGCAAATGTTACCATCTTTTTAGAGTTAGGTGACACGACTTAGAGAATAAAGTTGATAATGAACAGCTGTGGGGGAGGAAACAAAAAATAATTGGGAAATTTTGACAGACAATACACATACATATATACACAGCGCAACGAACACAAAAATCAAAACCAACAACAAGCAAGAAAGCATTTTATTTTTAAATTATACTCCATAACCGCTTGTTCAACAGCGTATGAAGGCAACAAACGGTAGGTTAAACCATAGCTTTAAGCCTGAAACAGATGTGCAGGAAAATCCGTGCAACAGAATTGTAGAACATGGCTCTATATGTAAGAGGGCACATGTGTTTGCTGCACGGCTATGCATTGCTGTAAGACGTCTCTATTTCTAATTTTGATGCAAACCTCCAGTAGCAGAGCAGCAAAATAGTAAGATTTAGTACAATTTTTGTGATTTGACGTCTCATGTAAGTGAGAATGACAATGATGCGATGAAATGTCAACAATTTACTGTAGGTCTGTTTCACATGCGTTGCTGCTCGAATCACTGCATACAACTTTGCTGCACATCTGTTTCTGGTTTATGCGTGTAAAGAATAGAATTTTAGAATTTTAAACGCGAAATTGTATGACATCTGCAGGACTTTCTGAATGCAACTATTTAACACAAAACCAATTTAAAAAAATATATTTACCCCTAGAATATTACATCTCTGCAGACTGTATATAAAAAATAAATACTTGGTGCAAACAGCCTATAAAGGGCCTAGAGTAAACCTCTCGCAACCATTCATGTTGTGTGCGTTATATTCTTCACACGAATAGAAGATACCTACAGTGTTAAGCCGTGTCCGAAGGTCAATTCATTTTTCGACAAACTTTCTCATAAGAACAATACTCTCGGATGTTTGTCATACGTTCGCCAAAGGTAGAACTGTGGAAAAATAACTTTTGGTGTTTTCTGAGATTCGAACATTGAACCGTATGCACAGTGATCCGACAACCACTGCCCCACAGCGCCCACAAGAAGAAACATACTCGTATGCGTTGTAAGATGATCTAATGCATTCCTTTTACGCCTTAGAAACGTGCAAGAAACGTTCAAAGTTTACAAATATGTTTTAGTAAAGGTGAAGCACTGGAGCATGTAAAATAATCTGCCCTCACTGTTAGACTGGTCGTTATGAATAATGTTCTGTGTATAAGCTACACTGACAACTTTTGTTGGGTTCGACATCCGGCAAATGATATGAGGATTAATACGATCAAGCATTCAATTTTCCTACTCAAGTATGTAATTTCGTACAGCAGACGACTAAAGTCCACATTTTTCTTTATCTAGGCCAATGTTGACACGAAATCGCAGAAAGTAAAAGCTGTGTCCGGTATGTTGTCACGGATCACATTTAGCGGCCAGCTAAAGTAGGAATCAGGAAGGGCTAATGGAATGATATAGAAAGCAGAATGTCCAATTGAATCGGTAGTTTGAAGAAGGGTATAAGCGCTAAAAACAGTTTTTTTTTCACTACGTGTGTTATAGAATAGACGCGCATTCTGATGTATAAAAAGGCAACAACTACCACTCACATGCTGGTGTTATCGGACTTGGAAATACTGGGATAGTGGGTAAATGCAAAGAACCGCATGTTTTTTTTCTGTTTTGCAAAAAAAAAAAAAAAAAGAAGAGTTTTTTGATTCGTTCCCTTCTTCAAACTGCTGATTCAATTTTCTTAACACAAAGCCTCTGCTGTGTAAAATATTTCATACAGTGGGCCGATCTAGCAGAATAATGGGTAATGGGTAGTCTAAGTCGATGGTTCCGAAACAACCAAAAGCCTCGGATAAGGATGGCTCAACTAATGACGACCCCAGCAAACGAAATAAGGACAACGACCTTCGGATCTATACGTGGAATGTTCTGTCCCTTTACAGACCACGTGCAGCCGAACAACTAGCAGAGGCCCTAGACTGCTATAAAGCAGATATTACCGCCATCCAGGAAGTGCGATGGGATGGGCCGGGCAAAAAGAGGATGAAAAACTGTGACATCTACTACGGTGATTGCTACAGAGGCAACAGGCAACGCTTATTCGGATGCGGATTTGTCATACGCGGCAGACTGAGGCAGGAAGTCTTAAGCTTCCGACACGTAAGCGAGCGTATTATGACTATCCGGATCAAGGCTAAATTCGCTAACATAAGCCTAATATATGTTCATGCCCCCACGGAAGAAAAGGACCCTGCCACCAAAGAGTGTTTCTACGAGCTCCTCGACAAAACATACGAGCAATGTCCTAAATACGACGTTAAAATCGTATTGGGCGATTTTAACGCCAAAATAGGAAGGGTGGACGTCTTTGGTAGGGCAGTCGGTAAGCATAGCCTACACGACATCACGTCTGATAACGGACCAAGACTAATTGATTTCGCTGTGGAGCGAAATGTCACCATAGCAAGCACATGGTTTCCTCATCTCGATATTCATAAGCAGACATGGCGGTCCAATGATCATGTAACGATCAACCAAATTGATCATATTGCGATCGACACAAGGCATGCCTCCAGTATTCTGGATGTCCGGACCTTCCGAGCGGCCAACATAGACTCGGATCATTACCTTGTTGTAGCCAAGGTACGAATGCGGATATCCCAATTTGAGCAACAAAGAAGAATCACTGTGAGAAAATTTAACGTCGAAAAGCTACAATCGCAAGAGACCGCCAGACTCTTCGCTGAACGCGTATCCCGAAATCTCTCAATCACCCCTATACCGCCAGCATCAAGTGCCGAAGACCAGTGGCAACGCTGCCAACATGCCATCAGAAACGCCGCGACTGATGTGCTGGGTCTCACTCGCCCACCAGCGCGAAACCCCTGGTTTGACGGAGAATGCCGGCGAGTGCATGCAGCAAAACAAGAGGTATAAAAAGCGGCGCTGCAAAGGAAAACGAGAGCTGCTCGTGAGCTCTACGAGCAAAAGAGACGGGAAGAACATCGGCTTCTCCAAAAGAAGAGCATGAGAAGCGCGCGTTTGAGAATATCGAGAGTTTATACCCCAGGAACAATGTACGGAAGTTTTACCAAAAGGTAAAAAGAACGTGTCAGAGGAGCAATACCCGTACAGAAACCTGTAGAAATGAAAATGGAAACCTCGTAGTAGAAACACAGTGGGTGCTGAGAATATGGAAAAACTACTTCTACAGACTGTATAACGGCGACGAAGACCAACATCCCGCTGTCAGGCAGAATGAACCATTCAACATACACGATGATAGACAAAATTTCCGTCCACCTGACCAAAACGAAGTGAGGATAGCAATATCCCAGCTGAACTCCAACAAGGCTGCTGGACCTGAAGGCATGCCGGCCGAACTTTCCAAGGCAGCTGGTGATGAATTGGTAGAGTGCATAGACCAACTCATCTCTAAGATTTGGTCAGACGAGTGTATGCCTGATGAATGGAATCTCAGCATCGTTTGCCCGATCCACAAGAAAGGAGACCCCCTCAACTGCGCCAATTATAGAGGCATCAGTCTCCCCAACATCGCATACAAGATCTTTTCTGCGATATTGTGTGAACGCCTGAAATCTTTTATCAACAGCCTGATTGGACCCTATCAGTGCGGTTTCAGGCCAGGAAAGTCCACCATCGATCAAATCTTCACACTTCGGCAGATCCTGGAGAAAACCCAAGAATTCCAAATCGATACTCACCACCTCTTTATCGATTTCAAGGCCGCCTATGACAGCATCTATAGAGAAGAGCTTTATAGAGCCATGTCTAGTTTTGACATCCCTGCCAAACTTGTCCGTCTGTGCAGGCTGACGATGGAGAACGCTCGCTGCTCCATCAAGGTCGGTAATGACCTCACCGAGACATTTGATGTCAAAAAAGGTTTTAGACAAGGTGACGCGCTGTCATGTGACTTCTTTAATATTGTACTTGAGCGGATTGTGCGGAGCTCACAGGCCAACACCGGAGGCACAATCTATTACAGGTCTGTACAACTGCTTGCATACGCCGACGATATAGACATTATCGGAAGAACTCAGCGGGCTGTCACCGGTGCGTTTGCAAGCATTGAGGCGGAAGCGGCCAAAATGGGTTTAGCGATAAACGAGGGCAAAACCAAGTATATGCTGTCAACAAGAAGGGAAAGCCAACACCGACGAATTGGACAAAACGTCACAGTGGGCAGCTATAACTTCGAGGTAGTAAGGGACTTTGTCTACCTTGGCTCTGCTATAAACTCTGAGAACAACATCAGCGCAGAAATCAAGCGAAGAATAACTCTTGCCAATTGCTGTTTTTTTGGGCAATTCAACAGTAAAGCCCTATCTCGAACTCCCAAGGAGACTCTATATAAGACCCTGATCATCCCAGTCCTGCTTTATGGCGCTGAAACATGGACTTTATTAAAAGAGGATGAAGATATCATTGGTCGCTTCGAGAGAAAAATTCTTCGTAAGACTTTCGGTCCCGTTTGCGTTGACGGGTTTTGGAGGAGAAGATTCAATCACGAACTATACGAGCTGTACAGCGACATCGACCTAGTCAAAAAAACTGCGTATTGGTCGTCTGAGATGGCTAGGACATGTAGAGCGAATGGACACCAACGCTCCGGCCCGCAGAGTCTTCGAATCTAACCCCGAGGGACGACGCAGTAGAGGGAATCATCGCCGTAGGTGGCGCGCACAAGTTCAAGGGGACCTCGACCAACTTGGAGTGCGCAACTGGAGGCAATTAGCTAAAGACCGAGCTAAATGGAGAGGCTTGTTGGTTGAGGCCCAGGTTCAACCCGAACTGTAGCGCCACCTAAGTAAGTAAGTAAGCATGCCAAAAATCTGGCCAAAGTTGCACCAAGATGTGTCAAAGTATGAATGAAAACCAGAGAAACTGGGCAACCTATTAAAGAGTTATTCATTTAAAATTTCAATACCAACTCATTTTAAGAAAAATTGTTAGCATTTTTCGAAACACAATCTCGTTAAATACATATATTGTTCTGATAATAATTATTCTCCTAAAAGTTAAGAATTGACATTCCCTCTATTATCGTGGTTTTATTAAATATTTCGAAGTAAATACTGAATTAGCGCACGGATAGTTGTAGATCTACAGGTACTACGGGTACATCCCTTCTTTTTCCTTATTCCCGAAAATTTACGGATTTAAAAACTGCACAGAAACAACACTACAATACATACCATCCCATAAACACAAAACCCTACTACGTTTACTTCAAGGCATACACAACAAACAGACAAGGGACATCTGTACAAGAAGAACATTTCATCTGTGTAGCAGACACTGTAGACCAAGGATTCAATCCTTTAGCATAGTTTGGCGGCGTCGGCTCAACTTTACTTCAACCGATTTCATTTCTTTTAACAAAACTTTTCCCGCCAATCGTTTCTCTGTGTTTACATATGCATGATCAAGTATCGAATTACTAAATTTTTATATAATTATGCTCTTTTCTTAGCAAGCAAAAAAATTAAATAAATATTTAATAGTATTATTAAAAAGCTCATGCAAAATATATTTTTAAGGAAAAAATGCAAAGCGCAATCGTATAGAGTATGTGTGTGTGTGCGTATGTGTTGTGTTACTGTTCTTTCTTTTTTTTATAATAAAAATGTTGAACAAAAAAAAAAAAGTATTTAATTAAAAAAAAAATATGTAATATGAATTTCAGTGTATTTTTCGTGTGTGTGCTAAAATACGCCAAAGAATTACCATCACACCTTGGTCTTTGTGTTCAGCCGCGGAGGTCGAGGGGGCATTAGGAGGAGCAGCCGTTGATGAATTGTTTATCGCATTTAAACTAAATTCTTGAGGAATGGCGTCGTTTAACTCACTTGGTTGTTTCGGCTTGTTGAGCATAAACGAACCGGGCGCCAATCCTGTCGCCGTTGCCGATGATGTACCCATTCCACTAAGACCACCCATTGCTCCAAATGGATTTCCATAATTACCCATTGGCGGATTCATTGCTTGCATTGGGAAATGCGGCATCAAGTGTTGTCCATTGGGTAATTGCACTTGCATAATAGCCGGATCATTTGGATGTGGCATGCCATTGTTAACCACACGTATATCCTTAATATCCGAACCACGGAATAGAATGTAATCGTAGATCTGACTTTGCGGTGCAATTTGGAATTGAGTTTCACGGTCTTCCGTACCAAAGGATCGCACTGAAAATAGAACAAAGAAGAAAAAATTATTAGGTGTTATATCTTCAGAAATTAATTTTATAAAAAAAAAAAGGACAACGGTATAAACGAGATGATGAACTTTCATGGCTCCAGAAAAGGGACGAAATTCAATCCTATTCATCCCCTTCTCTTTGTGCATGTTCTCTTCAGCAGAACCTATTCTAAAATTGTCGATGTATGCATGTAACGGGTGGGCGATCTAGTGATTTATTTTTAAATCATAGGTTATTTTGACACTGACAGCTGTTTCCCGCTCGAAATCTTGACAGAAAGTCAGTATCATACCGCCGTGGAACGCAATGAGTCGCTTTACGCTTGAACAACATTGGGAAATATTGAAAACTTATTTCCAAAATGAGTGCTGTGTAGCCCAAACAGTGCGTTTTTTTAAAAAGAAGTTTTGGCCGAAATGAAGCACCCACTGCGCCTGCTGTACGCAAGTTTGTGCAAAAAGTTCGTGAGACTGGTATGCTAGTGGACAACACTTATGGTCCCCGTCGTCGTACGTCGCACACAGACAAGAATGTGGCTGCTGTAGCCGAGAGTCTGAGACTCAATTCACGAACATTAACTCGTCATCGATCTCAACAGCTCAACATTTCACGCACTAGCCTGAGGAGAATTCTGCACAAAGATCTGAGATTATTCGCTTACAAGGTCCAATTGATTCAGCAATTGAAAGCGCACGACCATCCGCTTCGTTATCGCTTCGCAGTTTGGGCCTTAGAGCAGCTTGAATTGGACAACGATTTTGGGCGAAAAATCATCTTTTCTGATGAGGCACATTTTCATCTCGGCGGCTACGTTAACAAACAAAATTGCCGCATCTGGGGCTCGGAAAACCCGCACGTTATTGTCGAGAAGCCAATGCATCCACAGAGAGTGACAGTTTGGTGCGGATTGTGGAGTGGTGGCATCATTGGACCATTTTTCTTCGAAAATGAGGCTGGGAACAACGTTTCGGTCAACGGTGGGCGTTACAGAGCCATGTTGACGACTTTTTTTTTACTGAAATTGAAGACATGGATTTGGACGACCTCTGGCTCATGCAGGATGGCGCGCCATGCCACACAGCCCATGCCACAATCGGTCTTTTGCGCACCAAATTCCCAAATCGTGTTATCAGCCGTCTTGGCGATGTCAATTGGCCGCCTCGGAGCTGCGATTTGACCCCTTTTTTTTTTGTGGGGAACCGTGAACGACCGATGTTATGCCAACAATCCGGAAACGATTCAAGCACTTAAGGCCAATATCATCCAAGCAATCCGTGAGCTACAGCCCGAAACCATCAACAAGGTCTTGGAATATTGGAGTGATAGAATGCGCTATTGCGAGGCCAGCCGAGGCAGCCACTTGAACGACGTTGTGTTCCATAATTAATGGGAATGTTTGCTCTTACTAATAAAGCCATAATACATGGAAAAAATTTAATTTTGTTCATTTTATTGCATTTTTAAAAAGAAACTTGTAGTTGGCCCACCCTGTACATACGATGGACTGATCTTGACACATGGGAAAAGCCCTATAGCCAGTCTTCGATACGAAAAGAACGTTGTATGAACGTGACCATTATTAAGTATTCAGGCTGAGTCTCGCTTTAGCTTACAACGACCTGCAGAAACCGAGGAATCTGAGGAGTTGGAATTTGTTAGAAACCTGCGCTTCGAGTGTCCAATTTCGACCAACAAAAGATTAAGAACGCATCTTTAACGAGCTAGAACTTACTTCATGATGAGGTGTTGGTCCACCTAGGATTTATATCCCTGTATGGGTGGTTCTAACTC
Organism: Brachypalpus laphriformis; assembly: GCA_945910035.1. Taxonomy (NCBI): domain Eukaryota; kingdom Metazoa; phylum Arthropoda; class Insecta; order Diptera; family Syrphidae; genus Brachypalpus; species Brachypalpus laphriformis. The sequence continues at coordinate 48,620,486 of OX246756.1, forward strand.
TTCTTTTCAATTTTATCAGGGAAATCGGTAATGGACCCGATGGGGCCAGGTCTACATGATAGTAGTCACAAGGCATTCATATAATTAATCTATGCGCTTATACTCGTAGGAGGTAGTTGGTCAAAGAATTGCTTGTTTGTCTTAAGTATACTTTTTCTGGAGTTTTGAACTACGACCCTATTAGTGTGGATAGATTTGGGAATATAGCTGGCTTACGTCGGGGTCTAACATTAAACTTTAAAGTATATTGCGAAGTTACTACTAGAACTAGGGCTCCTCTCATCTACTACAGAAATTACTAATTCTTTGCAATGAATCTTTACTTGATTAGGACATGATCCAAATCATTGAAATCACCAAACTTATTACTTATCTGTGCGAAATCAGTAAAGCAAAACGTTGTGTGTCAGCGAATTTACTCTTCTTTGTAACGAGTACATTAGATAAACTTACATTAGAAGCTTTTATCAGCGAGGTTACTTACTTACTTACTTAGATGGCGCTACACTCGGGGGTGGACCTGGGCCTCAACCAACAAACCTCTCCAGCCAGCACGGTTACGAGCCAGCTGCCTTCAGTTGCGCACGCCAAGTTGGTTGAGGTCCCTCTCCACTTGTTTGCGCCACCTACCGCGAGGTCGTCCTCTACTGCGCCGTCCGTCCGGGTTGGATTCGAAGACTTTCTTAGCGGGAAGGTTGGGCTCCATCCGCTCTAAATGACCCAGCCATCTTAGTCGCTGTATGTGAACTCTTCTGGCTAAGTCGATGTCCTTGTACAGGCCGTATAGTTCGGCATTGTACCTTCTCCTCCACTCATCGTCTATATAGAGAGGACCAAAGATCGCTCGAAGAACTTTTCTCTCGAAATAACCAAGGGCATCCTCATCCGGTTTTTTCAAAGCCCATGCCTCTGCGCCATACAGCAGGACTGGGATGATTAATGTTTTATAAAGAGTTACCTTAGTAGTTCGAGAAAGGGCTTTGCTACTCAATTGCCGTTTTAGCCCATAGAAACAACGATTGGCAAGAGTAATTCTCCGTGTGATCTCTCCACTCATGTCATTTGCGGAGCTGACCATAGAGCCTAGGTAGACAAAATCCTTTACTACCTCAAAATTGTATCTGTCTATTGTGGCGTTCTGCCCAAGACGCCGATGTTGGGTGTCCTTTTTTGTAGACAGCATATATTTTGTTTTGCTTTCATTGACCGCTAGACCCATCTTTGCTGCCTCGATCTCAATACTCGTAAATGCCCCATTGACGGCCCGCTGAGTTCTTCCGATTATGTCAATGTCATCGGCATAAGCGAGTAGTTGTACAGACTTGAAGAAGATTGTACCTCCGGGGTTGGCTTGTGAGTTTCGTACAATTCTCTCAAGTACTATGTTAAAGAGATCGCATGATAGCGCGTCGCCTTGTCTAAGACCTTTCCTGACATCGAACGGTTCGGTGATGTTCTTACCGACTTTGATGGAGCAGCGAGAGTTCTCCATCGTCATTCTGCACAAACGGACGACCTTGGCAGGGATGCCAAGACTAGACATGGCTCTGTATAACTCGTCTCTATACACGCTATCATAGGCAACTTTGAAATCGATGAAAACGTGGTGCGTATCGATTTTATATTCATGGGGTTTTTCCAAGATCTGCCGTAGTGTGAATATTTGGTCAATGGTGGACTTTCCAGGCCTGAAACCGCACTGATAAGGACCTATCAGGTTGTTGACGATCGGTTTTAGGCGTTCACATAGTACGGCAGACAGGATCTTATATGCGACAGGATCTTATATCAGCGAGGTTATGATCCGAAAATAAGGGATCATAACCCTCCCACTTCACTGCATTTCTACTGATCCGCCTGTGGGGTTCGCCTAACGAGTACATTAGATAACAATAGAAATTTCTCTTAAGCCCTGGACTAACTTCCAGTTAAAGCCTGTTTTGAAATGGAAGCTAAGGCTCCTTCAGTCTACTTACTCTCAACTCTTTTCACATTTACACAGGGATTCTCCACACTCCAGTACAAGAAATCAGCCTGAAATGTTAATCATCTCCTGGTAGCGTCTAGAAAAAAACAATTTGTTCCGGATCTTGATGGGCCTACACTCCGACAGATCAATGGATTTGTACATGCATACGAACTGTATGTATAAATACAATTTGTGTGTAACGACCTCATTCTTACGACTTTCAGGCAACAAATAATTTAAAGTGTATCGTTCAACAGCCAACCGTCCTAATAGACTATTCCGGAAAACACATAAAACTAAACCGTACATAAATAGAAAGTCAATATAAAGTATTAATCAATTTAAGATCAATTCAGACGCATCCATGCATTTTTCGTCTTTATAGTATTGGAACGGAATGTGTGTCAAATTTGTTTGAGGTAGGTATAAAGAGGCGTCTTTGTATAACGTTTTCAGGCTTTGCCACCTATGTATGTAAATACAAGCCCTAAAGATCAATGTTACACAATCGTTAACACTTAATATTGATGTTTTCAACTCTGAGATGAATCATCGCAATTAATTACGATGTTTAAATATGTAATTAACGTGAACAGTGAATGGGTGTAAGCGCGAGATGTGTGCTATTAAAAGAAAAATCCTAAAAAGCTAAAATCCTAAAAAGGCATGTCCAACTAACCAAATATTTGGGGGACGCATATAGCCCCGCGGATAACATGCATTATAGTGGATGCAAATGTTTTGATCTACGACGAAATGTTATTGCTTTCTTCATCTAGAGCTGCGTCTAGGTACAGGGTATCAATGCCAATAATTTGACAGCGCAACCGGATGGCCACGCAAGATATTGGTACAGAGTAACAGCAGTTAAGGCAAGGATTTGTGTGACCGTCTTGTGCTGTACTTCTCACATGATCACAAGGTTAAATTACTTTATCTTCTTTTCACATGATATCCCGGTATTATGACAACTCTGGGAAATACGAAACCATAGATGAGGTGAACAAATACCCCAGATCTTAAAATTTTTTTCCAAATCCTTAGTAGGTTGTTCACATTTTTCGTGTAACTTCCTCGTAATTCAACATAATATCTTCCTTTGTAGTTTTTTGCACTGTTAAGCCATATGATAGGAAAAAAGTTTTTCTAGAGAAACAGTGTGCTTTCCAAGAAAACAAGTATTTTTTTATCACAAAAATATATACACATGTATGTTTATGCGGAAAATGTTAGCTCAACTAGGCAGACGCACAGACGGATAGTGTTTGTCCTGTGTTTGATCAGCAAGTGGAAAACAAGGATAGGTTATTTGGTGGCAGGTCGCTTGCTTGCCAATTTGTGGTCTAAGTCGGTGGCAACGTGGTTATAAGGTGGTACGTACATACGTACATGTTTGGAATTTTTATCGAATTTATTGGTAAATAGTAGAAAAAATTTGTTGGATTGTCAGCACACATACGACACGATGTTTGGGGCCCAAATGCACTGCGACTTGTGCTGGCCCAATGATAAACCTCAATAATGTCTTGAGTTCAATGTTCCAGGTATCCGCTGGGCCCATCGAGACCCGCGTTAGATGGAGTAATCGTATCTTTGCGGGCCCTGGGCCTTCACAAAGAATGTGTTCTGCTGTTTCTCTTTGTACCCCGTAGAAACTGTACATAGCTATATATGTACCTGAGTGGACAATGTCCAGTTAGGTAGCCCGTAAGAGTTCGCAAATCGTCTTTGCTGAATTCAAGTAGCTTGCTTGCTCTATTTTTGTTGCGGTTTATGAACCTAAGACAATTATGCCCTTTTGGTTGGCCCAGTGTTCGCCGAGTTCTTTAGCTTCCCATTTTGTAATTATGGAGTGGATACCACTGGGTGGTACCCCGAAGTAGGGTTCAGGGCCGATGAGTAGGTGTCCAGCGCCTCTCCTAGCCAGACAGTCTGTTCGTTCGTTCCCCCCAAAGTTTTCGTGGCCAAGAAGCCATGCCATGGTCAGCACACATACTTTACTACGAAGTCAGAGACACCCTTCCATTTAACTGCGGAAATGGACAGCCCTTCTTGAGAGTATGCAGAGAATGTAAAATAAAATAAAAATAAAAATGTCGTTTTTCTCATGTCCGGGGTACTGTTCGAATCGGTATAAATTTTTACTGGTATCAACTTTCAGCCTTCACATGGAAATAACGAAAATTATTTTTTTCTTAATCTCACAGAATATAGAATAGGACAGCTTACATTGAGCACAATAGCGCACACAATTGTAGTCACTTACTTTCCAGTAAAACGTAACACGCCCCTAAGTTTTGTTCGGAATGGTACCAATACGAGGGCAAGGTACGCAGAGATAGCGTTCCAATCAGCAAAAATGTATGTTTCCTGCATGGGTGCACTTCTCATTAGTATGAAAAGTTTCAACTTGTTTTCTCAAGTAGTTTGTTTACACGAATGTTTGCAGTAGACGTCTTGCGTGTTTTTCGTTAAAATGGATAAACTTGAATATCGTGCGGTCATAAAATTCTTCGTTTTGGATGCGTTAACCCCTAAGGAAACTCATCCAAAGTTGACAAAAGTTTACGGGGACTCTGCTCCTTCCATGTCAACCGTTAAAAAGTGGGCAGCTGAATTTAAACGTGGTCGCACGTCCCTCGAAGATGACCCACGTGAAGGACCGCCAAAAACCGCAACCACACCCGAAACCATCGAAAAAGTGCATGATATCGTGTTGGACGATAGGCGAGTAAAGGTGAGTGAGATAGCTGAGGCTGTGTGTATATCGGAAGGGAGGGTGCGAAACATCTTGCACAAAAACTTAAGGATGCGAAAGTTCTGCGCAAGATGGGTGCCGCATTTGCTGAATGCCGATCAAAAGCAAATGCGCAAACGATTTTCGCGGCAATCTTTGGACCGATTCAATAGGGGTCCGACCGATTTGTCACCATGGATGAGACATGGGTTCACAACTACACGCCAGAAACGAAACAACAGTCGAAGCAGTCGGTGGTTCAGCGCCAAAGAAAGCGAAGTCGATCGCATCTGCCGGAAAGGTTATGGCCAGTGTGTTTTGGGATTGTTTTTGTAATTGTAATTGATTACCTTGAGAAAGGCAGAACAATTACAGGCGAATATTACTCCAACCTTCTTGACCAGCTGGATGCCAAAATTCGCGAGAAGAGGTCTGGCTTGAAGAAGAAAAAAAAAATCTTTCATCAGGAAAATGCACCTGTACACAAGTGTGCGTTGGCGATGGGAAAACTGCGGGATTTGGGGTACGATTTGCTCGGCCATCGCCCCTATTCACCTGATTTGACACCCTCAGACTTAAATCTGTTCCCAAACTTGAAGAAATTTATTTCTGGGAAGCGCTTCGCATGCAATGCAGAAGTTGAGAGGGCCATAGATGAATATTTTCACAGCCTTCCAGACTCTCACTTCTGAGAAGGAATACTGATATTGGAGAAACGCTGGACTTAGTGTGTTGAAGTCAAGGGAGATTATGTAGAAAAATAAAATCATTCTTTAACTGAAAATCGCAGTCTTTCATTGTCAGGCCGAGAACTTTTCACCTTGCCTTCGTAAAGTGCGACCTATCTTGTTAATGTAAATTCGCCGATAACGTGAATCGCAAATGCCTACTCAATCAGGGTTATCGTGAATAAATTTTCCCTCGGAATATTTCCCCTGAACAAAAATTAGGTATCTTCAAAAAAGAGGAAATAATTCCGTGAAAAAGAAATAGGTACCATGAATGACAATTCAAGAGAATTTTCAACGCAATCGCGATATTTAATTTTTCCGCGATGCATTTTTTCCCTATTTTTGAAGGTATCTCATTTTTGTTCGGGGGAAAAATTCCGAGGGAAAATTTATTCACGATAACCCTGAATAATTTTTATTTTTGATTTCTTTGCTCTCTGCAATGTTATCATTTATGAGGCAAGCGGCTATAAATTCTTGGAATCGAGCTTATTCACTATGAAACTCTAGATTCTTACTTTTCTCTCACGGAGATAGGAAAACAATCTAACATTCAATTATGCTGTATGCGAAGCCCACAGACATTTCGAAAAGCTCCCCGGAAATAGGAACACCCTCGAAATTCTGCAAAATTTAAGGATTATAGTGTTACGAGTACATTATAAGATGATTAAAAATCAGTCTAAGCTGAATAAGAAACATTCTAGAGGGTTAATTTTGCTAAAACGAGCGCAAATGACCACCATCTTCTTCTTCCAATTTCTTCCTATTTCAGCGAGGTTATGATCTGAAAACAAGCGATCATAACCTCTCCAACTTAATCGCATTTCTACTGATCCGCCTGTTTGACCTCAGAACATATCGGCAGGCATCCCGATTTTGGATCACTCGGTTACTGCGACCAATCAAATGCTGGTGTCGTTGCATTTGTGTGATCCAGGCGTTTATAGGCCTGCCCATCCTTCGCGATGTCTTTGGAACATTCATTGATATTGCTTTCTTAACAAGGTTCAAATGGTCTCTTCTTTAAAAATGGCAATACCAGCTGAGCCGGTCGCGCTCTATTTTTCGTGAGATGGCTTCTTTAACGTGAAGGCTTCCACGGATCTTCGAACCTCTTATTCGATCAAGCTTTGTAACTCCTACTGTCATGCGAAGCATCTTCATCTCAGCTGCCGTTAATTTACTCTCATACTTTTTGTACATCGTCCAACATTGTGAACCGTATGTGAGCGCTGGACGCACAACTGTGGTGAAGAGCCTTCCTTTCAACTTAGGTGGCATTTTTCAGTCACAGAAGACAGCGGAGTTTTCTCGACACTTCATCCACCACACGTTTACACGATGATTGATATCGTCATCACAGGTTGCTTCGCTATTAATCATAGATCGCAGATATTTGAACTTTTCGTAATTGGGAAGCACAAATGGGCACCAGCATCGCTATAAACCTAATCAAGGTTATCGTGAATAAATTTTCCCTCGGAATTTTTCCTCCGAACAAAAAATAGGTATCTTCAAAAATAGGGGAAAAATTCATAAGGAAAACATTAAATATCGCGATTGCGTTGAAAATTCTACTAAATTGTTCTTCATGATACCTATTCCGAGGGAAAATTTATTCATGATATCCCTGAACATGTACATAAGTAAACCCCGTAGAAAAGACCCCATAGAGAAATGAGATTTAAGTAGTACCTAAAGAAATTTAGTGAACGAAAATAAGTAAAATTTTCTTAAAATTTCCTATGGGGTTTTCTCGTATGTAAGAGTGCGATCTTTGTTATCTGGACGCCACCCCAGGAGTTTCTCTGAAGCATAAACAACTGAGCTTCAAACTACTACACCAAATCTTTCTCTCTCCCTCTCTCTCTCTATATCATTTCCAACACCCGCATTGTGTGTAAACATAATAAGGACATTCTTAACCTCTTGAGTGCGCGCAAATTATAAAAAAAAAATCCTGTTAGGGTCGATAGTAGACATCTTAAAACAGGTAAAGGGTTTTAAGAAAAAGGAGCGGGAAAGAGCAATAAAACAAAACCGCAAACGTCATTAACGTATCATAAAACCCACCATAAAAACATAAAACCCACCATAAAAACATAAAACCCACCATAAAAACATAAAACCCACCATAAAAACATAAAACCCACCATAAAAACATAAAACCCACCATAAAAACATAAAACCCGCCATAAAACGAAAATAATTTGGTCTCTTTTGTGTAAAATTTACCAAAAAAAACTGCAATTCAGATATTTTTTGGGAGAACTAGGTTTGTTTTATAACTATAAAAGCAGGTTGGGTATTCTTCCGGTGCCAGTTAGTTTTGAAACTTCAATATTTAAAGTTAATTAATTAAAAAAAAAGTGAAGCTGTACGTTTTGATATTATAACATTGCATAAAGAAAGAAGGTTATACAGTGCATGCTATTGCAGAGCTCAAAATATGAAAGCCGACAGTGCACGATACCATACGTTGCTTTAAAGAATCAACGACTCTTAAAGTCCATTCACAGCTCAGCGACCTGCGAATGCGAATATTCGCAAATTTTGACATTTCTTTCTTCAATCCATTTCTGGATTGCGTCCTACATGTGTGGAATGTGAATAAAAGTTGACAGCTCGCAAAAATCATTCGCTTATTTTAGAATTTAATTACAATTTAACTTTTTATATATTAATCGATAGATAAATTAAGGTCCGTTCTTTTGGAATAGTAAAATTGCCCATGGCGTGCTTATAAATATGCTAAAAACGTTTTATTCGCAGTTTGGGCATTCACAGGTCGCTGAGCTGTGAATGGACCTTAAAGGCCCAGAAGAGAAGCTGAAAGCACAAATTAACATCAAAACAGGAGGACCAGACTATAAAATTAATAAGAGGGATCGACAGCTTACAGCTCCAGAAATCTGTGCAGAGTTCAACCGTTCGCACTCAACGCAGATACCAGTAACAATGACAAAAAGGCATTTAGCTACCGCAGACCTTCACGGTCGAGTAGCAGTACGAAAACCTTTGTTACGACGTCAAAACAAAGTCAAGCGGCTAAATTGGGGAATAGAGTCAGGATTGGACATTAACCGACTGGTCGAAAGTCTTATAAACGGAGGAGTCCAAATTTAAAGTTTTTGCGCAAAAAGTCTACGTTGGGCGGTCTGCTAAAGAAAAGATGCTCCCTAGCTGTGTAATCCCAACAATCAAACATGGTGGTGGTTCAATAATGGTCTGGGGATGTTTCTCTTCAGCCGATGTTGAGTTATGAATAAGGAGAAGTACAGATAAACTCTAGAACAACACCTTTGACCATCGGGTTTGCGATTAATAGGCCCTGGATTCGAATTAATGCAAGATTCTGATCCGAAACATTCTTCCAAGCTTTGCCGAGGATACATAAACCAAGAAGAACAAAAAGAGATACTGAAAAATATCAAATGGCCTACCCAGTCACCCGACCTCAACCCAATAGAACTACCTTGAGATGAACTTGACAGAGAGAAATTCGAAGACAGTCACCCTGATTGTCGTTGGCGTTTATCGCTTTTCCACTATTGTCGTTTTATTCATAGCTACAACCTGCTAAGCAATTTGTTTGTCGTGTAGAATACTATTACAACTCTCCCACAGCAAAAAAGCTATGAAAATGGATTCGTGGTACATCTAAAGAATAAAACGACAATCGTCGAAAAGCGACAAACGCCAATGACAATCAGGCTGAGTGTCCAACATCGAAAGACAAGCTTCGAGAAATCTTTCAAGTAGCCTGGAGATCAATTACATTAGAAACTATTAAGAAGTTGGTCGACAGAATGCCTAGATTGACAGCTACAGTGGTGCAAATGCGAGGTGCATTTTTCAATGAAAAAGAGATCTAACTCTAATTTATTATCTTCTTCTCCCTGTATACAAAAGGAAGGGTGATACGCGAAACTGTGATAACTACCGTTCGATCAAGCTGATATCACACACCATGAAGATCGTTGAGCGGGTATTATGGGGCCCACTGCGAAAAATTATACAGTCATCTGATTATCGGTGCGGGTTTGTCGCGGGTAAATCAACCATAGGTGCAATCTAAAGTAACGGGTGGGCCATCTAGTGATTTCTTTTTAAATCATAGGCTATTTTGACACTGACAGCTGTTTCCCGCTCAAAATCTTGATAGAAAGTCTGTATCATATCTCCGCGGAACGAAATAAGTCGCTTTACGCTTGAACAACATTGGAAAATATTGAAAACTTATTTCCAAAGTGAGTGCTGTGTAGCCCCAACAGTGAGTTTTTTGAAAAGAAGTTTTGGCTGAAATGAAGCACCCACCGCGCCTGCTGTACGCAAGTTTGTGCAAAAAGTTCGTGAGATTGCTATGCTAGTGGACAACACTCATGGCTCCCGTCGTCGTACGGTGCGGTGTGCACAGACGAGAATGTGGCTGCTGTAGCCGAGAGTGTGAGACTCAATTCACGAACATCAACTCGTCATCGATCTCAACATCTCAACATTTCACGCACTAACCTGAGAAGAATTCTGCACAAAGATCTCTGATTATTCGCTTACAAGGTCCAATTGATTCAGCAATTGAAAGCGCACGACCATATGCTTCGTTATCGCTTCGCAGTTTGAATTGGACAACGATTTTGGGCGAGAAATCATCTTTTTCGACGAGGCACATTTTCATCTCGGCGGCTACGTTAACAAACAAAATTGCCGCATCTGGGGCTCGGAAAACCCGCACGTTATTGTCGAGAAGCCAATGCATCCACAGAGAGTGACAGTTTGGTGCGGATTGTGGAGTGGTGGCATCATTGGACCATTTTTCTTTGAAAACGAGGCTGGGAACAACGTTTCGGTCAACGGTGGGCGTTACAGAGCCATGTTAACGACTTTTTTTTTTTACTGAAATTGAAGACATGGATTTGGACGACCTCTGGCTCATGCAGGATGGCGCGCCATGCCACACAGCCCATGCCACAATCGGTCTTTTGCGCACCAAATTCCCAAATCGTGTTATCAGCCGTCTTGTCGAAGTCAATTGGCCGCCTCGGAGCTGCGATTTGACCCCTTTGGACTTTTTTTGTCGGGAACCGTGAAGGACCGATGTTATGCCAACAATCCGGAAACGATTCAAGCACTTAAGGCCAATATCATCCAAGCAATCCGTGAGCTACAGCCCGAAACCATCAACAAGGTCTTGGAAAATTGGAGTGATAGAATGCGCTACTGCGAGGCCAGCCGAGGCAGCCACTTGAACGACCTTGTGTTCCATAATTAATGGGATTATGTTTGCTCTTACTAATAAAGCCATAATACATGGAAAAAATTTCATTTTGTTCATTTTATTGCATTTTTAAAAAGAAACTTGTAGTTGGCCCACCCTGTATAATATTTGTGTGTCTTAAAATGATAAGCAATATTGATTTATTCCTTGAAGAAAATTATACAGAGGTGAGAACAAATATGTAGAGATTGAGGCGTATAAGGGCAGTTCCAATCCTCTAGAACTTCCAGTTTGAGTAGCACGAATATGCATCCATTTACAGATTTGAAGAACTGACTCGAACGACAGTGATTTTAGTTCAACTCTGTGCATGGGCGCGTCTGCCACTAAATCAGTAGGCGTTTCTGGAAAGCGTTTAAAGCTAATCTTATTTCTTTGATTTCAATTCCAGTGGACGCAATTGCAGAGAATTTTTATTAGTTTGTGTCATCCGTTGCCACTTCGTATGGATGGCCCAAGGGTAGTGATTCCCACAGCGAAATTATCCAATATTCCAGATTGGATGTTTTTGTAAACCCAAATTGACTACTTCCGGGTTTTGCTGCGTGAGCTCAACTAACTTCTGGATTTGACTGGTGTTGCTCCTCTTGAAGCTAAAGAAGCATTTTTTTTTATATTTTGATACGGCTTACAGGATTTTAATACCGTTTTCTCGAATTTCCACTCAGTTTGCAAAAGTTTTGCTCTAAAAATGTATAAAATATTGTATTCGCCTACTGTGTCACCGACTGATTCTCTTTAGAAGAATCTCATGCGCATCTTTCTTCTCTCATTCTCAACCGTGACTTATTTGCAGATGCCCGACCCTAGCGAGAACCAGACAGTGTACCCTCGCTTCGACGATCTTGAAAAAAAAAACTGTCTTTACCTAAACTCGACAGGCTGGATCTAGTATACTCATCTTGTTCAACCGAATACTTCATCAAACAACCAGGTGTACATGAGTTTTGTCGTATCAATTTTGTGGCGCATTAGCGCTAATTTGGTTTCTTTTTGAAACGCCACCTCAACCAACTTCCCAACCAGTGTCACCGACTATTTTTGTTCGCCTGAATTTGACATTTGAGGCGAATAAATTTTAAAAATTCACTAACCATAATAATAGGTCCATTCGCGTACACAATCCATTCGCGTACTGAGCGAAAATGACAGATGAAGAGAAAAATTGATAAGTAGCGAGTATTTCCCCTCTGTGCTTCAATATGCTCGAAGAATTTCTGCCGCCACGAACGTAAACATTGCCAAGTGGAATCAGCTGATTGTCAAATAAGTCGAAGAGTTTTTGATTCCATTTCAAAAAGTCCATAGACATAAAAAATAGACGCAAAGAATCTTGAAGAAAATGCTGTGATGTGTGAATGTTCTCCCAAAACATTTTATTTTAACTTAATATGAATCTGTTGGTTTTCACACGAGTTTTATTTGTTCGCTATAAATTTTTTTAATGACAGTTGGCTCGAAATGGCTCGCTTTTCATTCGCGTACTTCTGCTTAGATTTTCCGCTCTCTGAGAGTTTTTACTCACATCATGTCATATATGACAATTGATTAGTTTTTGACTTTCGTGACTGGACTGGACTTTAGGCAGCAGTTTGCTTTTGAGGCGAATGATTTTTTTTTTCAATTTGCTGACCATATTACGAATAAGTCACATTCGCTAGTTTTTTCATTCGATTCGCTAACCACAATAGACCTAAAAATAAAAACGATGTTCGTTTGACTTAAAGGTGTCCCCAAAGCAACGCGAATATTCGCTGTCACTACGGCGATGAATCGCAGTGCTTGCTGACACTTAAATTACATGGCGATATATGAGAGTGGCCACACCAACGCGAATTTGTCGCCGCGACGGCAATTTTGCACTGTTTTGTCACCAGGCGTGTTTTTTTTTAAACCTAGCCAGCCAGTTGCTATATATATATATATATATTTGGCGCAACAGCTCTTTGAAGTGCCAGGGCCTAGCTTCTCGCAACCACTCATGTTGTGTGCGTTATATTTTTCACACGAATGGAAGGGACCTACAGTTTAATGCCGACTCCGAACGGCGATTTGAGAAGCTTTTTCGTGACAACAATGCTCTCGGATGTTTGTCAGACGCTCGGAAGAGGTGGTACCGTGAAAAAACTTTTTTGTGTTTTCTGGGATTCGAACTTGGAACCTAATGCGTAGTGATCCGACACACTAACCACTTACGCCACGGCGCCCACAGTAGTTGCTAGTAAAGTCAAATTTTACACAAAAAACAAATACAAACACCGGCTGGTTACTACTCTTGATTTAATCCCCAGCCAAAAGTGACTGACTGGGAATTTTATGATGCCTTATTTCAGGCGGCGCAAAAACGAATGTTTTTTTTAGTTATTTGTTGTTGCTGCCATTGCGAAGTTGTTTGGTTCCTAGAGATATGTTCGTATAAAATCGGCTGGCTTTGGCTGGCTGGCAAATCATTTAAATGAACGACTGGCTGGCTAGGTTTACAAAAAAACGCTACTACTGTCGTGCGTTTGTGGACCGATTTACCAGACTCTGTATTTCCTCATCATTACAACCTTAACTGGCCGCGGTAGCGTAGTACGACCTGTCACAGAGTTAAAATATATGGGAACTCACTAGAGCGCCCACAATGAGGTAGCTGCGGCGTGGCGGTAGCAGTGGTGTAGTACGAAGTTGGTTTACTTTTAACTTGTGCAGCGCCACAAGTGACAGATAGAGAAATTGGCGACTGTTGAAGACTGTTTTGGTTTTCTATACGATGTTTTCGTGGTGGATTCTTGAACTGAGTTCAGCAGTAGCGCAATAAATTTGAAATATTCGTTACAGTCAAAATGGAAGAGCACGCCGTGGAAAAATTTATTTTGCTAGTGAAAGGAAAATAAATTTATTCATTTCTTATTATTTTTATTGTATTATTATAGCACAATAATCTCACAAAAATAATCAAATCTCAATAACACTCAAAAAGAAAAACACAATTTTAATCAGCTGGCATTATTTGACATTATTACGTGCTACACCATTGTGGGCGAATTTTGTGAGTGCAGCGCCACACCATTTGACAGCTCTACGTACTACGCTACCGCGGCGCGGCCGCGGCATGCATTGTGTTCAGCCAGTAAAGCCAACGCAAACCGTCAGCTCCTCTGCCTCTTTCCCCCCTTTTCCCATCCACCCGTGCCATGAGAACCAGTATAAGGGTATTAATAATCCATAGGACGCGCGCAAATTATAAAAAAAATTGCGTATACTGAAAGGTTAATTGAATTTGTGAAAAAATAACCAATGTTAAAGGATCTATCACATGAAGATTATAAAAACGTGAGGAGGAAGGATAGTGTGGAAGACAAGAAATAAGAGCTTCTTTTTCGTCTGATGAGGAGTACATTTTTGCAAACACCAAGACAAAGCTGTCGCCTTAGAGCAGGCATAGAGTGATGGCATGTAAGGTCGGCCCTCTCCAGTAGTCGGCCGACGCGCCAAAAAATTAAGCGTAATAGTTAATGCGTGTGTAAAACACACATGCAATTTTTTTTTCCAAAAGGTTAACGGTTTTCCTGACTGTGAGCAAAATGTTGTTGCAATGCAGCTGCTAGTTTCTTCGTTAAAATTGTCACTTTGATTCAAGTTCTTGTCTAAAGTGAAACGTCTGGATTTTAGTAGTAAAAAAGTAGTGCAAGTGATTTACAAAAAAGTCTTAAAATCAGTGAAATCTTCTTCTTCTTCCTTTTATCAGCGAGGTTATGATCCGAAAACTAGGGATCACAACCCTCCCACTTCACCGCATTTCTACTGATCCGCCTGTGGGGTTCGCCTATTTGACCTCAGAAAATATCGGCAGGCCTGCCGATTTTGGATCACTCGGTTACTGAGGCCAATGAAATGCCGATGTCGTCGCATTTGTCTGATCCAGGCGTTTATAGGCCTGCCTTTCCTACATCGCGATGTCTTAAATCAGTGAAATATTGACGGTAAGTGCGTTATATTATTATATTTATCTTATTAATAGATTCTTTTTACTGTTTATTGAACACAAATCTAAAAAAAAAATGTTATTTTAAATAAAAAGAGAGAGGCCGACCTAAGAAGACATTTTTTGCCCTGGCCCTGGACTACTGAAGATTGAGTTTTTTTTTTTGTTTTGGTTAACTAACGATGCAAAGCTAACTTCAGCTATGATTGATTTTTGATAAAATTTGTAAGTTTTCTTCCTTGATTTTAGTAGTCGACTCCCTGTTAACGAAACGAAAGAATGGATGGCCGACTTTAGGAGACAGGTTTTGTTAAGTCGGCCTTCAATATTTTAGATTAAAAAATTATAATAGATACGTAGATCGGGGCAAATTAACGCCTCACAAAACTATTATTTATTAAAGCTTGATCAAAAATGGAAAAATCTGAAGGACGGTCAAACGTGCTTTCCATAAGTACTCAGAAGAGGCACTTAATGAGGCCTTGAAAAAGATCAGGGAGGAAAACTGCCCAATAAGGAAAGCAAGCAAGAAATTTCGAGTCCCTAGAACAACAATCCAAGACCGTATTCATGGGAGAATTGTGGAAAAGCCAACACAAATGGGGCCGGATACTGTGCTTAGTGGAGCAGAAGAACCGACCCTGGTAGACTGGCTTTTGAACTTAGCAAAATGTGGATTTCCACAAAAGCCAACAGATCTGCTAAGCACGGTGCAAAAAATCATTTTAGAAGAAAATCGAAAAACACCATTCAAAGACGGTCTACCAGGAAAGACTTGGTACTACGGGGTTCCTAAAGCGCCATCCTGAACTGTCCCTCAGAACACCAGAGGGACTCTCAAAAGGTCGGGCGGAAGTCACCGAAGAGTCGGTCAGGAAGTGGTTTTCAGACCAAAAAATTATCTGCAGGAAATTGATGCTGCAGATATTCTTGAAGACCCTTCCAGGATTTTTAATGGGGCCGAAACATCGTTCAGCATGTCTCCGAAATCTGAGACTGTTTTGGCACCTAAAGGCTGGAAAAACCTTTATAAGGTTAGCCAAGGCAACGAAAAGGAGACAGTCACTATATTGTTTCTTTTTAGTGCTAATGGCGAAACTTTACCCCCTTTAATCGTGTTTCCATACGTCCACCACCCACAAGCTCTAATCCAGAGTATACCAGACAAATGGAAGTCAGAGAGTGACTGGAGAGCTATATAATAGCTATGTACTTTGATGATTTTTATAAATTAATAAATACCTATTGCAAAGTTGAAAAATTAACTTTTATCCTTAGTTGAAATAGTGAAAGTCTGGATGTAAAAACTCGGGCCGATTACTAAATACTTAACTTTACCGACTTCTGAAAAATGAGGTTTTCATTAACATTTTTGTAAATAATTTGTTTTAGGTAGTAAATACACTAAAAATGCCTTGAATTTCATAATTAACACATTCCAATTGATCAGAAATGCTGAATGTTCTATTCTTTATTAAAATAACGGATTTTTAAAAGCAAATTAAACATAAAAAAAAAAGTTAAGGGGCCGACTACTGACTACATCACCCTACTCGCCAATTTCTTTGCCGCTGTCGTCAGCCGCGAAATAATCGCCGTCGCGGCGGCAGCGAATAATCGTGTTGGTTTGGGGGACACCTTAAGGCTACGTTCTTTACTCCTAACAGTATGCAAGAATCAGTAGGGCGCTCTTCGCGCAGTTATTTTAATAAACTCCATTTTCCCGAGTGGTTTATCCGCTCAAGCGACTTCATCGCTCTGCTAAGGGTATGTCAACAACTTTACCATCACTGCATCACTATAGCCGTGTTTTTTTTTAAACCTAGCCAGCCAGTAGTTGCTAGTAAAGTAAAACTTTACACATAAAACAAATACAACAACCGGCTGGCTACTACTCTTGATTTTATCCCCAGCAAAAAGTTACTGGCTGGGAATTTTGTGATGCCTAATTTCAGGCGGCGCAAAACGAATGTTTTTTAGTTATTTGTTGTTGCTGTCACTGCGAGGTTGCTTGGTTCCTAGAGATATGTTCGTATAAAATCGGCTGGCTTTGGCTGGCTGGCAAATCGTTTAAACGAACGACTGGCTGGCTAGGTTTCAAAAAAACACGGCAAATGTCTATCATTTACTACCTATATCTTAAGACGTCAATATCATTTTTAGTCATAAGTAAATATCTTCTAAACCTTTGAAATCGGATGCTTGCATACTGTTAGGCGTTAAAATAAGTAACTTGTAACTGTTGTGAACGGATGAATGCTCACGTAATTTGTATAATGTTGTTGGTAGTTCAAGCAACAACATATGTACTTACATATGACTGTACTAAGACATTTAGGACTCTGAAGCTTTAACATCTTGCTTTGTTTATTCTACTACAAAAATCCGTTTTTCAATTTTGGCGCCATGAAAACTAAAGTGCAAGTATCAGAAAACAGTTGCACCCATCAACACATAATGCCGAATGCGTCCAGCATAGTGCTATTTAGTGACGCTGAACTTTCGCGACCCACTGTGTGCAATAATTGCCACATAAACCCCGGGCCTCGTCCATTTGATTTCGTCTTTTTATCAAATTGCATTCGAAAATCAAAACAAATGAATTTCTGACAAGAAATCAATATGTATATGTAGGTATATATCGCCCGAGTGAATGTGTATAATACAAACATGTTTAGAATCCCCCTTGACTAACCATCAACTGCGTAGTTAGTCCAACACCCTTACTCTTTACCCCCACCCACCCACTCCTCCCTCTCTGCAACCCTCCAGCCTTACACTGTTGAGCAAAACAAATTGTTGAAAACAAACCAGCTTGATTACGTTTTCTGATATAATCTATGCTGTTGTGTGTGCTGCGCGGAGTAGTGTGTAGAACGAGATTGTTATGATATACATATGCGTGCCATAACCTCACTATATATGTATGTACATACTAAACCCCTTGACAGAATTTCACATGGATGGCTGTCAAGGGTTCCAAACAAAAAGGAAGAATAAAAAAAATAAAATGCCGCTGTTACATATGGAAGCCGCTTTATTTTTGGCTAAAATAGTGGAAAAGCACTTATCATAGCATACCCCCGGCAAACACAACAGCCATTGTGACTTCCATTTGTTTCCTCTTTTTGCGATCATGTCAACGTAGTCGTAACGGGATTCAAAAGAGAAACCGCTTTGTTTTACAGCAAGTCTTTGATTTCACACGAGACATGACACACACAACTCCCCCAACAGTTTACACGTTTCCACGAGATCAAAAACTGAACGAAATGGTTTTCGCGGAAAAGACCCACAGTACCATGTCGCCAAAAAAAAGTGGGCCACTTGTTGTAGTACCTACAGAGGGGCCCACCACAAAGAATCTTTCTTCTTTTTTTTTCGTTTCTTTTTGGAAAAGCAAATACTCCTCCGTGCAACCAACGGTTCGCCACATTTGCAAAAATGCGTGATGATGAAAAGAATACAAAACATAGTTATACATACAGACATGTTTACATATATAAACCAATTTGTAGGGAAACAGAAAGAAAAAAAAAAAACGCAAACTTACCGCTCGATAATGCAATTGTACATTCGTTCGGATCGACGGTGTACAATCGGCCCTCGTATCTAATGTCCGCCTTCGAGATGAGGCTTATTTTTGAGCCCAATTCGGGCATTCCGCCACCACTGGTCATATTGGCCAAATTGTCTTTTTATCTTTTCCTCTCCCGTTTTTCCTTGCTTTTACTTTATTCTCCCTCGATGCTGCTTTCCACTTCACAAAAAAAAAATACAAAATATAAACTTTTTCCTTCACTTCGTGATGTAAAATACAAAAAAAAAAATAAGAATCAAAAAAGAAAAAAAAAACTGTTAGAGAAAGAAGGAAAAAAAAAGAGAACTAGTCGACTCGATTTTTAAGTAGAAATCCGTTTTGCAAAGTAATCGCCGTCCACCATTGGGAATTACAGTTAAGAGTTTTGCAAACAAAATTTACAGCGAAGCGAACTCGAATAAATGAATTTCTTCAGATTTAAAGCAGAATTATATCTTCTTTGTTCCTCGCACACAATAATGGCGTACCTTTTTGAGGTTTTTTGTCGTCGTCGTCGTCTCGTCGTTCGACGTTCACACTTTTCGTACGGTCCAACAGCGAAGAAAAAATATTAAGAATGATGATGGCGTTCACTGAATGTAATTCTACTTTCGCCAGGGATATTTTTTTTTACAGGCACAAACAGCTGACAGGGTGAGCGCGATGTCATCAAATATATATTCGACAGGGATTTTTTAGGGAAATAAAAAAGATGGCCGAGGGGAATTTTTGGGCGGGTGATTTGAAAATGCAATTAAGATTGCGGGGAATCTCTTTTAGTGTGGTAAAATGTTTAAATATTTGTACTAAACGTATATAGCTTCTTATGTTGGAATAAAAAATATACGTACTTGATAGATAAAAATGTGAAATTGAGTTGAAAACATCAAAGTTAAAGATTTCCCTTTTAGGGGAATTCTTTTATTCCTAGGGCTTTGCCACATGTTTTGTACAGTACGTAGGAATGAGATTGGAAGGTTTGTTTGATTTTGAAGAAACTCTGTTGTAGCGAAAACACATTAGCACAGCAACAACAGCAATTCTAACAGCGGAAGCATATTCAGTCTCCCAATCATTCATGCCGCTCAGGACCAGAAAGCAACAAACATCCTGAGGCAGTGAACCCTTGGTGTTCGAGGTAAACAAAAATACTGCATAAGTCTGCTAGAAAAATTGGCAGGCCTTAAGTACGCCAGAGTGATTCTAAAGTCCCTGGACAAGCGAGTCAGGGAAGAGATAACTAGTTCTGGCCGGCAGCCCATCATGGACATACTTCTGAATAAATTTCTATCATGGAAAACATCATCGGATGATAATAAGAAACCATTGAGCACATCATCACTCACTCCCTATTTACTTTACTAGGGCCTTGTACGCACTGTGATATATGATACCCCCCTAGCACGCATCAACATGGACGTGACGTTTGTCAATAGAAATCCATTCATTCTATTCATGGACCCATTGGGTCATATTATAGCAATATTAGAGCTACAAAAAAAAATACAAATATTTGGCGCAACATCTCTTTAAAGTGCCAGGGCCTAGCTTCTCGCAACCACTCATGTTGTGTGCGTTATATTTTTCACACGAATGGAAGGGGCCTACAGTTTAATGCCGAATCCGAACGGCAATTTGAGAAGCTTTTTCGTGACAACAATACTCTCGGATGTTTGTCAGACGCTCGCGAGAGGTGGGACCGTGAAAAAACTTTTTGGTATTTTCTGGGATTCGAACTTGAAACTCTACCTGTTCCAAAAAAATAAGAGCATTTTTTTTTTAGAACAAATACTTTTCAATGGAATAGAACACATTGATCACGGCAATTGCAAGGCCAAATTTGTGAAATTGCGCTGTGTGCTTTTGCTGCGCTAATGTGTTTAGGTGTCACCAAATCAACGCGAATAATCTCTGTCGATGAATCTCAGTGCTTGCTGCCACTTATTTTACAGACGTTACATGAAAGTGCATACACCAACGCGATATTTTGTCACTGTCGTGGATTGGTCGCAGTTGAAATGAATATGGCGTATACTGAGATGTTAATTGAATTTATGAAAAAATACCCATTATAAAAGTAAGATGCCCCGCTGGAGTAACCAAAGAGTTCCCAATCAAAGTCGGAGTGCACCAGGGAAGCGTCTTAAGTCCGTTGCTCTTTATTGAAGTCCTTGATTATCTGCTTGAAGGTAAAGTGATGGACCCAAAGGTACATCGATTATTCTTTGATGAGAATGGAGTCATCATAAGTGAGGATCCTACGTCCCTACAACGAGCGCTTGATGTATGGGTAGGCGTTTTGGAGGGAAACGATATCGCATTAGTTCAAAAAAGCCAAAGTACTTGTGCTGCCCATTCTCTGATCCACTCAGGTCTATTCCAGACATGTATTTGAATGGAACAGTGCTTCCCAAGTGCGAAAAGTTCAAATATCTGCGATCTTTGATTAACAGGTTCACAATTGGTGCGTTTTGTTGGGAATTAAGGAAAGCAAAGTGAAAGCTTCTCCACAAAACGATCCTAAGTCAATCTAGCTTAGGTATGTGGGATGGCAGGGAGGGACGCTCTCTAGCTTAAAACCTTTTTTATTGTTTAAAGATTAGTGATTGAATTGAAATTGAATTAAAAAGTATGAATAAGTTGTGCTTAAATTTGTGAAATACTACTGAATCATTCAACTTGAATGAAAAAGCTCTTCTCAGTACCCTCTGAACTTTAGTAGCGCAAACTAAACATCCCAACTCAGTTTTGACTGAGAAAATAAGGTGAAGTGTTTCCAAGTCACTTTTTTGTTGTTGTACTCCGTGTTAAATCTCACTTCACTGAGAAGCGAAGTCTCACCAAAACGCACCAAATGTTGGACAATGTACAAAAAGTATGAGAGTAAATTAACGGCAGCTGAGTTGAAGATGCTTCACATGACAGCTGGAGTGACAAAAGCTTGATCAAATAAGAAGTTCGAAGGTCTGTGGGAGCCTTCACGTCAAAGAAACCAATTTACGAAAAATAGAGCCCGAACGACTCAGTGTGTATTGCCATGTTCAAAGAAGAGATCATTTAAACCCTGTTAGAGAGCGGCAGACCTATAAACGCCTGGATCACATAAATGCGATGACACCGGTATTTGGTTGGCGTGAATAACACAGTGATCGAAAATCTGCAGGCCTGCCGATATTTTCTGAGGTTAAATAGGCGAACCACACAGGCGGATCAGTAGAAATGAAGTGTGAAGTGGGAGGATCGGAGCGTGAAGTGGGAGGATTTGGATCATAACCTCGCCGTAGTAGGAGGAAGAAAAAGAAAGAAGAAAACTTCAAAAACATGCAATTTTTGTAAAGGTGTACGTAAAACTATGAAAGCACAAAATCCCCATATTTTCAAATCACCTCTCGCACTGGTCCTCACTGACCACACTCATCTCCTGTCATCATTCATACCAAATACCAATTGACAGCGCCAACTGTCACCCGAAGAAATTTCCCACCCCCTCGAAAAATTCACACACATCTTCGAAAAGTCAAAAAACTGCATCAACTCAGTTTCGAATTTTCTTCATCCTTCAAAAAGTCGTGTACCTTCTCTAGCCACCATGGCGGCAACAATAGGCAGAATTTGTGGCTCTAATTTATTAAAAACTAATTCCTGTTTATCCCGGCAGCAGGTATTTACCTCTTCAACAAATTTCCATCATCACCCGACGACATATGTGCTAAATTCCACCAACAGACTGGTTTTTTCCTTGAGTGCATAACACCTTCGAAAATCTCCCACTGTCCGATTAAAAGGGAAAATTACCAGTGATTTCATTGGCAAAGCTTTAATTTCATTGAATTAAATGATTTCCAGAAAGCCATCGCTCGTGGAAGCATGCTCCATCGATGCGATAACACAAATTTTCATTGTACTATCTGTGTGCAAAAATTCGATTAAATGTTTCTATTATGTAACTCGCTGGCGAGGAGAAAAAATTTTTCTGTTCCTTCGAACAGACAGTTGTAGAGGGGAAATTACACCCTATTACCTCACAGATGATGGTAGAATTTGTAAAAAGAAAAAAAATATTTTAATAAATATTCTTGCAGGTGAATAATTTTGCAACCAGCAAATCATGGACCAGCGGCCAGAAGAAGGTAATTCACATACGTCAGCTTGTGTAATGCCTCGCAGAGAGGTGTCTTGACTTAACCTAAAAATATATATGTTCTTTGGACAGGGGTTAATTGTTGGTTTTATTGTGTATTTTGCAGCTATTGGCAAGTGTGGGAGTTGTGACTGGAGGAGTTGGAGCTCTTATCTTTGCCCTCGAACAATCGGTGCAGGCTTCCGGTACTGAGGTGCACCCACCAGCAATGCCATGGTCTCACAAGGGTTTTATTTCATCGCTGGATCATGCTGGGTATGTGTTTTATTGAATGTCTACTGTAAATATATAATTGGTCAACGTCCAAAATGATGGAAGTAAAGACTTTAAAGCCCAAAAGTCTGCAGTACATCTTGGTACATAACTTCCGGAATTTTGTTTCTAGACGCGGTACGTAATAGTTTGAATGACTTTGTCAAAGAAAGCCTTGATGATATTCATATTGGTTTGGAAAATAATAGCACTTACTGTACTTGAAGTAAGCTAGTAAATAAAGATTTCTATCTATCTTTAAATATTTTTCTCTTTGGCGATGCGAGAGGTTTTTTATGTACGAAGGGTGTCCCATCATTTTTGTCTTATCGTCAAATAGATGTACGATGGTTTCTGCTTTCTGTTTTCATCTATCTCAATCATCTTCTCCGCTTTTCAATCAAAAATGAATGTACTCCCACTTCACTTCAATACTTTCAATGGGCCATCGCAATGAAATCTGTTCAGTAGGCAGAATAAAATTGGTACGTTTTCTGAGAAATCACTTTTTATATTCGACGAGTCCTTTTTTTTATACTACGCAATCCCTTAGAATCACCTGAAGGCGATACATATTTTGAATTTAGAAGGGACCGGTTGACCCAGACGACCAACCCCATAACGATCATTCAAATAAGCTCTGCACGTTTAAAATGATGGCCAGGGTACTTGGCCAACCATCCCAAAATCAGAATGGTTTGTAGGCAAAATCAACCGAGTAGATGGCATAGGGGATATCGAATTGAAACTCAAATTCATACTAGATACAACTTCAAATTGAAATTTTTTTTTATTTACTTACTTAACAGGATCCCGACCCATGTAGTATCTAACTGAGACACAGCAGCCTTCTATCCTCGTTCAGTTACACAGATCAAGATTCCTAGCATCCTCGATTTCTTGGTCCTTGTACCGGAGGTTCGGTGGTTTTCTTGGTCTCAAACAACCTAGGGGCTGGGATTCGAAGATTCTCTTGGCTGAAGCCTTGTTGTCCATTCGCTCGATGTGGCCGAGTGTAGTAGTAGTCGACGTATCTTACCTTTTTAGACTACATACACATCTTGGGGCGGCTCATAGAGTACGCGGTTAAATCTGTGATCCCGTGTACGAAGAGGGCGGATGGAGGAGGATATTTCTGTGACCACAAACCATAACCGCCTAAGACGATTTAAGACAAAATTGAGTTAAGGATGCCAGAAGTTTGCTATTCAAAGTTTATGCTGTAATTTGTTTACTCTATTATCTGTTATCGTTACGGAGTTATGGGCAAACAAACAAGACTTAAATTCCAAAATCCCACACGTTTTCGGTAAAAACGAAAACTTTAAACTTGTTTTCTGAGAATCTGTGAAAACCGACTTAGGCGGTTATGGTTTGTGGTCACAGAAATATCCTCCTCCATCCGCCCTCTTCGTATACGGGACCTAATAGGTAGTGATATTCCATGTGTAAAATTTGGTCAGCATTCGTTAAATGATCCAACACAAATAGCAAATGGTTTAAATTCATACTTTGTGGACAGTGTTCGAGATATAAATAGATCAATACCATATGTGCATTACATCCAACCAATTATAAATGTGTCTTGTACGTTCAAATTTCGATATTGTGATGAAAGAACCTTATGTGATACTATTCGGAAGTGTAATAACAAGAAAGACATAATTGGAATTAACCGAGATATGATTTACAAGTCAATCGAAATTATAGGTCCTATACTGATGAAAATATTCAACGCATCCTTACAATCTGGAATTTTCCCTCATAATTGGAAGGAGTCAACTATTATACCAGTTGAGAAAGTAGTCAACACAGCCAATTGTGAGGAGTTTCGTCCTGTTAATATGCTACCAACCTGCGAAAAAATTATGGAACGATTAGTGGCTAACCAATTGCAGGTCTATTTGGAGGTGAATGAATTGTTTATTAAAGAACAGTCTGGATTCGGAGGAGGACACTCATGTGAGATAGCATTAAATTGGCTATTATTTGAGTGGAAGAAAGAATTAGATGATGGTAATTCAGTGATAGCTGTCTTCTTGGACTTCAAACGAGCCTTTGAAACGATTGATAGAGACATATTAGCACGAAAACTAGAACTGTATGGTGTTAAAGATACTGAGCTCAAGTGGTTTAGATCATATTTATCGGGAAGATCACAAAGGACTAAGGTGAGCGATGTGTTGCCGGACCCAGTGGATGTTGACTTGGGTGTACCTCAAGGATTGGTGTTGGGAGTAATTCTTTTCTTGTTGTACATTAATGACATTAAACAATGTGTGCAGTATTGTAAAATTATGTTATTCGCGGACGATACTTTAATTTATGTAAGTGGAAATAATGTGGAGTGTATGCATCAGAGATTGAATGTGGACTTAGAGAATGTGAATAGGTGGCTTAAAATGAACAAATTAAAATTAAATGTGAGAAAATCTAAGTGTATGAAATTTAAGTTGGCTGATCCTATTACAGTGCGAATGGATGGGGACATTATTGAATGTGTGGATTATATTAAATACTTAGGTGTAGTGTTGGATTCTAAGCTAAATTTCAAATCTCACACAGACTATATATGTGGGAAAATAGCAAAGAAAATCGGTTTCTTGAGAAGGATAAGAAAAGTATTAACATTCGAAAGTGCAATTTTAATTTACAATACCATCGTGTTGCCACATTTTAATTACTGTTCAACTCTGTTATATGCTAGTCAACAAAGAACAAAAGATAGGCTTCAATTGTTGCAAAACAAGGCTATGCGTGTAATCTTGAAGTGCAGTATTTATACTCCAATTCAAATAATGCTCGATACTCTCAAATGGATGAATATTGAGCAGAGGCTATTACTCAGTGCTATGATGTTCATCTATAAAATGAGAAACAACATGCTGCCCGAATATTTAGAATCAAATCTCGTAAGCGTCGGTGATGTTCAGCCGTATAACTTGAGGAATTCGCGCAACTTTAGACCGAACAGATTTAACAGCAGCAGCGCACAGTGTTCATTGATGTATAAGGGATTGATCGCATTTGACAGCTTGCCAAATGAAGTAAAATCAGAGACAAGAATTTTAGTATTCAAACAGAAACTTTTTTTGTTTATTAAAAGCAATTATTAGAGTACCGAGTGTTAGTGATTGGTGTTTAATTTGTTATATACTGTAGTAAATCTAGATAAATATGTATATTGAAGTAATTTTTTAATTGTATCTTTTTAATTACTTAAGTTGATCAGTTTTTTTTGTTACCATTTGTATTCATATTATCAAAATTGTTATTTGTAAAGTTCGTAGAACTAATAAAATTATTCATGTGAGCTATAGAACCAGGACTATGCTCCATCAGAGCCTAATCCACTAGTGGAGAAATTCACCTTGGATAGGTAAATCTCAGCTATCTGCCGAGATGTGAATAACTCTATAATAATATACGACGAAGTACTTTGTTCTTAAAGAGTTCAATATTAGCTTATTGAAATTTTGTTTTACTTAATCACAATTTTTATTCGTCGATATATGCGACGGTTGACACGAATATCAAAATATGGCGGTAGTTTCGTAGAGGGAAGAGAAAATATCGATCGTTATATTCAAGAGGAAGATTAGCTTTAATTTGCACATAGAAGAAGTTTTAAGAAGATTAAAAGTCCGTTACAGCGATTCTTGAAGGGGGCCAGAAGCAGATTTTTTTGTTAACAGGGTTTCATGAAGTCAGGAATGCTCCCTATCTTTAAGAGATTCTTTTTCGAATGCACACCTTAAAGCGGTGAAAAATATCAAATCGTCTAATCCTGAGAAAGGAGCGTAATTCACATGGCGCAGTGATTAATGCGTCGGAATACTAAACGTGAGGCTTAAGGTTTTGAATCCGAACACTTTCCCAACTTTGGTGAACGTAACATAAACACTAGAGTATGGTTAGCAAAGCAAAGCGGGGAACAGCATTCATCAGCCAGCCGAGTATACCACCTTGATCAAAAAGTTCCCGGAATAAAAACCGTGTGGCGCTCCCATCGTTCCGATTTGAGTTCTGTTTTCTTTGTTAAGTTGGTACATCTGTTGTTGATATTCCCTCTAAATCTTAGCGCCATAGCTTGACATTTGCAAAAGTTACGTAACCAAGAGTACATCTATCTCTGTGTGTGTTGGCGATTTTTTACCAAACCAGAATTGTGGGCAGAAAACTCGTGGATTTTGCACCATGATAACGTACCGTCGCACAGTGCCATCATTATTCGTAATTTTTTGACGAGAAATGCAACAAATACCATCCAACAGCCACCGAATTCACCTGATTTGGCTCCCTGTGACTTCTTTCTGTTCAATCGAGTTAAAAAAAACCATTACGGGGAACGCGTTTCAGCAGCCGAGAGTAAGTAATGGAAAAATCGCAGGAAGCACTGATGGACATACCGAAAACCGAATATAAAAAATGTTTCGAAGATTGGATCAAGCGCTGGCATAAGTGTGTTGCAGTCGATGGGTATTACTTTGAAGCGGACAATATAGATTTAGATGAATAAACTTGTATTTTTAATTTTCTGAATAATTTCCGGGAACTTTTTGATCAAGGTGGTATAGTAAAAAGAAAACGAATCACATCAGAGTTTTCAACCATTGCACCAAAGAAAGGTTCCTACCTGTGCTCTGGGATTTGGGTTTCCTTTTCTTTTCTTTTTTTAATGATCTTCAAAATTGGGGTATAATATTCTAAATTCGTCATAAAATTTGTTGAATGCTATTAAGCTTTTAAAAAAGCTGGAGTCGAATCTGTGCATCTGGTCACGTAATGTGGTGTTGGTAAATCTAGCAACAACATACATACAAATTACGTGACGAGTTATCCGTTCGCGTATACGGTGATTCGACCTCGATTTGATATAATAAATTGCGCAATATACGCGTTTATAGGCGAGCCAATTTTGACCTTTCGGATTCGGTATAGAACTGTTCCTTCTATTCGAATTCAAAATATTTAACACACGGATGTTTACGGAAACTGTTCTTTATTTAACTGGCCTATGCATATCTAGAAGGCTTGCTCGCTCAGTCCAAAAGTCCAGACTGGGCTTATAGTATAAAGTTACTTAAAGTTGTCGTGGGCGCCGTGGCGTAAGTGGTTAGTGTGTCGGATGACTACGCGTGAGGTTCCAAGTTCGAATCCCAGAAAACACCAAAAAGTTTTTTTACTGTCCCACCTCTCGCGAACGTCTGACAAACATCCGAGAGTATTGTTGTCTCTAAAAAGTTTCTCAAAACAAATTGCCCTTCGAATACGGCACTAAACTGTAGGTCCCTTCCATTCGGGTGAAAAATACAACGCACACAACCATGGGTGGGTGCGAGAAGATAGGCACTGGCACTTAAAGAGCTGTTGCGCCAAATATATATATACATATACACCCTGATTGTCGTTGGCGTTTGTCGCTTTTCGACGATTGTCGTTTTATTCTCCTGGTGTAGAAAGAATCCATTTTCATAACTTTTTCGCTGTGACAGAGTTGTAATAGTATTACACGGCAAACAAATTGCTTAGTACTATTTAACGGTCAACAGGTCGTAGCTATGAATAAAAGGACAATCGTCGAAAAGCGACAAACGCCAACAACAATCAGGGTGATAAAGTTGTCGTCTGTTAAAGCAGACTGAAATGACTGCATATCGTAGTTGCTCACGGTCCGAATTACAAATCTTACCATTCATATCTTGTCTAAAGAAATAACCAGTTGACTCCAATCTTAATAGTAAAATTGCTTTAATTCATCACTTGATAGTATTATCTGAGTCTATTGTCTGCAATGCCAGGTACCTATATGTATATTAAAAATAATTAAACGTCTTTTTCGTTACAGCATTCGCCGTGGCTATGAAGTGTACAAACAGGTGTGCTCAGCATGTCACTCATTGCGCTACATTGCCTATCGTAATTTGGTTGGTGTATCGCATACCGAAGCTGAAGCTAAGGCTGAGGCTGAGCAAGTTATGGTCAGTCCTGTCACACAAAAGCAATCTGCGTTCTCATAATTTAATAACATAAATTATTTCTATTTCTTAGATTAATGACGGTCCAGATGATACCGGTGCCTATTACCAGAGGCCTGGTAAACTGTCCGATCACTTCCCAAGTCCATACCCCAACGAGGAGGCTGCTCGTGCTGCCAATAATGGTGCATATCCACCAGATTTGAGCTACATTGTATCGGCCCGTAAGGGTGGAGAAGATTATATCTTCTCGTTGCTCACTGGCTACCACGAAGCCCCGGCCGGTGTTATTCTCCGTGAGGGACAATACTTTAACCCCTACTTCGCAGGTGGTGCTATATCAATGGCTCAAGTCTTGTACAATGAGGTAAAAAAAATTTAAAAAATTTATATTTATTTGTTAAAAAATAAAATCAACTTTTCTCCTCCTAGGTCATTGAATACGAGGATGGAACACCACCAACTGCCAGTCAATTGGCCAAAGATGTTTCAACATTCTTGAAATGGACATCCGAGCCAGAGCACGATCAGCGCAAGCAAATGATCATCAAAGCGATTGGCATTTTCACTTTCTTGATTGTTATCTCTTACTACATTAAGAGGCATCAATGGTCCTCATTGAAAACGAGAAAAATGGAATTTATTCCAAAGAAGAAGTAATCACACTAACAACTACCGACCGCCAGCTATGTAAGAACAACAATAGCAGTAGCAGCAGAAAAAAAAAAACTCCCAAACTTAAAAATCCAATAATAGAAGCATCTTTGTTACAGTTAAACAAATAATACAACCAAATAATACTAAGATAGATATCAATAAAGGTTATCTTCGTCTTTGATGGAAGTTTCGTGATTGTTTTTCAAAACAAAACCAGCGACAAAAACTAGTTAAATTTTGTTTTAATTTAAAATTGGGAACTATAATAGCTCTCGAGATAACTGCCTCTCACTTGCTCACTCTATCTATCGATAATAATTGCTATTTATATGCCTACCTCTATATTCAGTAGTCCTTTGCCACATACACAGCCAAACAATCCATTAAGGAGATCTAGTGAAATTTTTCTTTTATTTATACTTAGAAATGGTTGAACGAAGAAAAAATAAAACGAGAGACATAATGCTATAATGTGCTATTACGTTGTAAATTTAAATAAATAAGAAATATTGTAAAATATTGATTTGATGGTGCGATATAAAAGTATAACGAGTTTAACGGACTCACGAACGAAATAAAAAAATCGTTTGATTCTGTGGATCAGTTGTGTTACTTGTAGAGGTAGTCATTTCCTAGGCAAGCATGCAACAAGAATTGGCGTATATTCGAATGATTTTTGCATAAGCTACATGGAGGAAGAAACCATTCCTCATCTTCTTTGTGTCTGCCCAGCTCTCTCTCATAGAAGCAAGGTTCACTTTGGAGCTTTCTATTAAAATGATTTAGGCGATCTGATAGACTCAGACATCAGCAGCATCCTACGCTTCATTAAAAGCTAAAACTGATTCTCAAATAGGCAGGGGTTACATGATCCTTCGTGATACCACAACGGGCCTTTCTTGGTCTATGCGCGTTGGGGTAAGCTGACAGCCACCTCAACCTAACCTAGTCATTTCATAGTATACAACAAAATTGAAAGGGACGTTATAGAAATACGTCCGGCTCAAGATAGAAGGAATCTATCTATTTTGCGTAGCTAGTGCCAGTTGACTTTCGTTTGAAAGCATTTCCAAAGAAACGTATTATTCTCGCAAATGAGAGGCTAGGTAATAAGGGATAGAATTATGTATGGCGGAAACGGTAAAATTCTTCATCTTCGATACGTTTACACGAACAAAACCCTTCATTGACTGTGTAAAATAAAGCTAATTTTTCGTCTGCCAAACGACAACTTTTTTTTCGTTTTCGACATGCACGATTCTAGCCCATACTGGGCTCTGATTATAAGAATATTATTATTTAGTTTTATTTGTTTTTCAAAAACTCTTAATTTTTCATAAAGTTGGGCGGTGTGGTGTAAGTGGTTAGTGTGTCGGATCACTACGCATGAGGTTCCAAGTTCGAATCCCAGAAAACACGAAAAAGTTTTTTCACGGTCCCACCTCTCGCAAGCGTCTGACAAACATCCGAGAGTATCGTTGCCTATGCAGATGATGTCGCCATTCTAACAACAGGCAAATACCCGCAGACGCTGGCCGATGTCATGCAGTCTGCTCTTAATGAACTGCTCAGATGGACCGATAAATGCGGCCTCTCCGTTAACTTGACGAAGACCGAGCTAGTTCTATTCACAAGAAAACACAAGCTACCTAACTTCACTCCGCCCAAGATAAGGGGATCCACCCTAAAGCTTTCAAATAGTGCTAGCTATTTAGGCCTAAAGCTTGACCGCAAGCTAATTTGGAAGGAGAATGTCGTCGAACGGGCCAGGAAATCGCTGGCCGCTCTATACATCTGCAAGAAAGCAGTAGGCTCCACCTGGGGCCTTAAACCAAGCATCATGCACTGGCTATACACGTCGGTCATTAAACCGATTCTCATGTATGGAGTATTGGTATGGTGGCCCGCCTTGGAGAAGAAATCCAACCTATCTATAATGGAAAAAACTCAGCGCTTCCGATTGACATCGTCAGTAAACAATTGGCTGTCAGCTCGGCAATAAGACTGAGAGGCTCCAAGCAGTGGAAGGAGCAACACACGGGACATGCCGTCATCTTCCCAATTCCACTGACCATCTGCCCACTGAATATGATTTTGACAAGGGCTACACGCACTCGATACCGGACAGAAGTGAGTGGACGCAACGCAATGTCCTTTACAACGAATCGCTGTCAATCTTCACGGATGGGTCCAAAACCAAGGACGGAGTCGGTGCCGGAATTTTCTCGGAAGATCTGGACATACACCTCTCCTTTAACCTTCCAGACTACTGCGGCGTTTTTCAAGCCGAAATCACCGCAGTTCGCAAAGCTGCTGACTGGCTGGCGGCTAGCACACTATCAACACCTGATATTGTTATTTATGTCGACAGTCAGGCAGCCATCAAATCCCTCGCATCCAGCACTACGAGATCTAAGGCAGTGAAAGACTGTCGCATATCTCTTAACGAGATAGCTGTTCAGTACAACCTCACCCTTTGCTGGGTACCAGGTCACTGTGACATACCGGGGAATTGTGCAGCCGACGAACTAGCATGACAAGGCTCCTCTGGTACAGATAGCATAAGCATCACCGACATCGAAGCGCCAGCGTCTTATGTTAAGTACCTTATTCAAATTGATGCCGAGAAAGTAGCAAATCATCTATGGCAACATCTAGAACAATGTCATACCGCCAGACAGCTCTGGCCGATACTCAATAAATCCAGGTCCATCGGACTCTTGAAGCACAAGAGAGGAACCCTGTCAAAAATAACAAATGTCCTCACTGGACACTGTGTCATAGGAAGACATGCCCAAAGATTAGGTATTCCTCATAATGACTTCTGCAGAAGCTACAGAGATGAAGAGGAAGAAGAGACCATCAGTCATCTCCTGTGCGCCTGTCCTGCGCTCGCCAACATCAGGAAGGCCACTCTGGGTGTATACTTCTACAATGATCTTAATGATCTCGGCAACGCCTGCACGACTAAAATTCACGACTTCATTCAACGAAGCAAATGGTTCCAAAAGTAAGAGGGTGATCCACCCGCCTTACACATCGGCAGTACAATGGACCTACTTTCTGGTCTAAGTACGTCCTCATCGGCGGCCGATCCTAACCTAACCTAACCTAACCTATCGTTGTCTCTAAAAAGTTTCTCAAAACAAATTGCCCTTCGGATACGGCACTAAACTGTAAGTCCCTTTCATTCATGTGAAAAATATAACGCACACAACATGAGTGGTTGCGAGAAGCTAGGCCCTGGCACTTAAAGAGCTGTTGCGCCAAATATTTCTTTTTATTTTTTTCTTATAAACTTATAAATATGTGTTTTTTAATAGGAAGTTAATTCTTGATTTAAATATATTAAGATTTGTTAATTTTTTTACATTTCTCAGAAGTCGGTTAAATAACTGAAGGCCCTTATAGAGCAGGTTGTTCTGCGTATGCGCTCTTCTCTATAATGGTAACCGGAAGTCGCCAGCATTTCTTAGTTCATAGCTCTCGTTTGATATATACTCTACGTTATTCTGAAAATATTGGGGGTATAAGTTATTTTTAATTTTAAAAATCATTACATTACTAATGCATCCAACCAAGTGAACGTAACATGTCAAAAATTCCAGTGTACCTGTCGCATTTTAGGATAATCCTCATTGCTCTATTTTGAAGAATTTGGAGTTTTCTCTGGTTTTCATCACAACACATGTACATAATAGACGAGCAATAATTAAAATGGGGGAAAATAATTATATATTATATATTATAAATAGTATGTGCACAACTTTTTGAAAAACATTTTCGGATTCTTCTAAGAAAGCCTACCTTTTTTTCTATTTTTATTTTTTATTTAGAGGTTTTATTAGTTCGTAAACTCTTAACTTTAATTACAATAATGTATTTCAAATAAAATTGTTTTTTAATAAGTAATTTACTCTAGTTTTAAATAAATTTAAATTTGTTAAATTCTTAATTGCACTTGGAAGTCGGTTGAATAATTGAAGACCTTTGTACAGCAAATTGTTTTGGGTAGCCGCTCTTCTGTATAAGGGTAGCCGAAAGTCACCAAGGTTCCGTAGACTATACCTGTTGTTTGTTATATACATAACATTGTTTTGCAGATATTCAGGATACATGTTTTGCTTTATTTTAAAAATCATGACTAGAGCATTGAGCTTTAACCGCTGGGAAACACTTAGCCATCGTAAGGATTGAAGCATGACTAATATAGGAGTTTGGCGGTCACACTTTAAAATGATTCTCATAGCCCTGTTTTGGAGAATTTGAAGTTTGTCTTGGTATTCGAGGGAACACATGTATATGGTCGATGAGCAATAGTTAAAATGTGGAAGAGCAATAGTATTATATATGGTTTGAGCACAATTCGTTGATATATATTTCCTAATTCTGCTGAGAAAGCCTACCTTTTTTGATATTTTTGCACATAAACTTTCTAAACTTAAGTTTACTGTCAATGTACACACCCAAATATTTAACTTCTTGAACACATTCAATGAGTTCACCATTTATTCTAACGTTTACACTAAAGTTGTTTCTATTGACACACATACACTTAGTTTTTTGGACATTAATCTTAAGTTTATTTTTACACAGCCAATTATTCATTCTGTCAATTTCACCCTGTAGGATATTTTCACTAACACTTACATCCTTTCCACAAAGGTATATAAGAGTATCATCAGCAAAAAGGCATACTTTAGAATGAAGTAAGGAATCTCCGATGTCGTTTATATACAACAAAAAGAGTAAAACACCAATAACCGAACCTTGGGGCACGCCAACGGGTATTAGTTGCGGGCTTGAACATGTTTCTTTAATACGCACTTTCTGAGTTCTTCCACTTAAATAACTTTTAAACCACTCTAATTCTTTTCCACGAATACCATATTTATAGAGTTTACTCGCCAATATATCCCGATCTATGGTTTCAAATGCTCGCTTTAGGTCCAAAAACACTGCCAATACAATATTGCCCTTCTCTTATTTTCGCATATAATTTAGTTATATGGCAATAAAATTTCAGTTTATTGTCAATATATACATCCAAATATCTAATTTCCTTAACTCAGCCACCCGAGGATAAAGGAAAACGAATTACATCGAAGTTTTTCCAACCACTGCACCAAAGAAAGGTTCCTGCCAGGTAGTACAATGGACCGGGAGAGTCTGAGTGCTCTAGGATTTGGGTTTCTTTAAAAAAAAAAATTTCCTTAACACATTCAATTCTTTGGCCATTTACTAAAACATTTACACTTAAAATGTCACTGTTAATACACATACACTTAGTCTTTGATACAATTAATTTAAGTTTATTTTTACACAGCTGCTCGTATATTGCATCCATTTCTCTCGGTATAACACTCTCTAAGTTACTAATGTTATGTCCACTGGTGTATATGAGCGTATCATCCGCAAAAAGACATATTTTGCTATCCGTTAAGACTGTACCACAATTGTTGATATACAGCATAAAAAGTAAAACTCCCAACACCGAACCTTGAGGGACACCGATAAATATTTCCTGCGGACGGAGAACCTTTCATTTATTTTAACCCGTTGAGTTCTGTTTGACATGTAGCTTATAAACCAATCAAGTTCTATTCCTCGAATACCGTATTTATATAGTTTTTGTGCTAAAATATTCCTATCTAAAGCTTCTAATGTTCGTTGAAGATCCAAAAAAATCGCCAGGATATTTTTCCCGGTTTCCATTTCTCTTTTCGAGTCATTTATGACCCAGCTCAAGGAAGTTTCACAGGAACGTCCACGCCTGAATCCCGATTGCTCCACACGCAGAAGACGTTTTTGTAAATGGCTTTCGATTCAAACTTGTCGCTAGGAGTGTTTTTGTGAATTCGAATGTTGCTATAATAGCCGTATTTGATTATCATTCATGATCCATATGGATCATTGGTTTCTATGCAATACAACAACAATACGAGATCTTGCTTTCTATCAGGATCAATTTCGTGATCAAGAAATGTTTTTTTTTTATTCCTTACACAGCTACACTACAAGCCATAAGGAAAATAATTTCGTTGATCCAGATCCGGATCGTTTTATTTTCGTCGTGTGATCTATGTATATGGATCTTGGGTGATAATAAAATACGGCTAATATCATGCTTATATTTACAATATGGTAGAAGTAGAAAGAAAATCCCGCAAGGCTGCGTTAGATGACTCTTTAAAAATATGTACCTATAGCATGAAAAGAAAACTAATGATGCTAATGATGGAAATATTATACTACTGCGCATTGACGGACGGCTGCGCTTTTCTCATGGCGTGCGCTTTCGTTATGGCATTTCTATTAATTTATCAGCATGGATACATTTTTACCTCTCTGAGAGAGAGGTAAAATTACGAAAAAGTAAACGAACGCGTTGAACCACAAAAGTTGCCCACTTTTTAAACATCAAACCTCGAACCCAATTGTACGCAAAAGAAAAAAAGAGCAGGAACAGTCCAACAAAAAAATCACATATACAGCGATTTGACAGTTTTCACAAACTAGCCCACAAAAATTCCTTGCGCTAAAATTCGTAGCATGGGGAAATTTCTTACTCTTTCTAGAGTGCGCTCTTCTGTCAAGAACTACGAAAATTTTCAGTGCTCGAACAGGTTTTCGTAACTTTTCGTAAAAATTCGCTGTTTTGGGAGGGTACGCGAACAGACCTATTATTTAAACGCATAATCCATACGGAGCACACAACAGCTGGGGCCTTATTTTGTATTGCGTTTCTATAGCAAATGTACACAAACTCAATTTTCAAGTAATTTAAGTGACGTTTGATAGATATTTTGACAATCTAACTTTCGGAAATTTTTGATTTGGAGTTGGAAGCACTTACACCCAATCCGAGAACCATACAAAATACCAATTCATTTTAGAATCGGATTACATTTCCGAATAGCAATCCGAATCCGAAAACAGTACAAAATAAGGGCCCTGATGCATCTACTAAGTTTACATCACCGCATTGAGAGATCGGATTGACACAGGATTGAGTTTCGATTGGTGTTTTCGCTGTAACCGAGTTGAGGAAATGAGTAGGAATCGAAACGAAAGACGATGGGTTTGACACCTTTTCCCTGTACATGAAGTTCCTTTTCTTTCCCCACTCTCTCTTCTTTCTCTATCTGTCAAACTTTCGATCCGCATTTGTATACAAAATCTCAACACGATCCCAGAAAATGCAATGATCGGATCGAGTCAATCCTATTTCAATTCGATCTGGTACTCAAACTAGTACCTTATGGGACGCCTGAAGTTGCTTTTATAACGCAAGATATAAAACTTTCAACCTTTACCAATTTGCTTCTATAGAAGGAAATACACGATACAACAGTTGTACCAACGGTTTGACAGCTTTGGTGTTGTATACGATAATTGTATCGTGTGTATCCACACAACCGATCTTTGTACCGATGTCGTATGGTCGTATGGTCTTGACTGTACAACCGCTGTCACATGCACAGATTGTATGGAAATTGTATGGTGTTCACGTATAAAATGACTGAATAAAATGTCGTACACAGATTGTATAATGTTTATGCTGCATACAACAGTTGGGCCGATGTTGGTACAAAGCAAATCGGTAGACGGTTGTATCGTCTATTTCCCACTTATCACTTAAATAATTGGAAAATCACTTAAGCATTGAAGAATGAAAACCCAGATATGTATAAGCTTAGCTAAAAGTGAAATGTGATGTACTCTATCAAAAGCTTTTGTAGAATTGTTGAATTAATAAAACGAAAAAGTTTACAACAAGTAATATTTAATTGAAAACGTTAAAAGAAATAACATAGACTGTTCAGAAAGGAAAAGAAATTGAACCGCACAGAAAATTATCCAACCAGCTAAAAAGCGCATTTTTTACATTTGACAGTTCTAGACGTTAATATTTAAATTCTGCATTAAGGTGTGTTCGCAATGTGTAGTTCAACAAGAATATGTGTAGAGTATGTACATTCAATTTATAAAACGAAAAAAAAAATAAGATGCCAACAACGAGCGTTGTTCCCAGGAGGTCCACCATTTAAGTACTAACTGCGCCCGACGCTGCTTGATTTTGGTGATCGGACGAGTGTGGTTGATCGTTTTGTGTGTGGAGTCTCTCTAAAGAAGTTTCACTTCAAAATTGAAAAATGAGACCTTTTGTAAAAGCAATTCTACGTATGTATGCATACCCTTTCCGTCCACAAATACTGTTTCAAAGTTGATGTGTATATTTAAAAATCTGCCTTACCTATCTTTCTTGAAGCTGAGAGATCCATTCTAGCCCAATTGTAATTTTTATATGTTCTTATTCTATACTGCGCAATACCAGAATGGACTTGGCAACACCAAGCCTAATCAGCTGCCTTCAACTCCGCATGCCACTTAAGGTGAAGTTTCTATTTTACGCCCTCTTGGCGCTGGGGCGCGAGCCAGTGTTCATACGCTCCAAATTTTCCTGTCCCATGCTAAAGCGACTTTTTTTTTTTTAACTAAGTTGGTGACAAAAGGAGTACTGATGAACAATTTTAATATAAATAAATAAAAGAAATATTTGGCGCAACAGCTCTTTAAGTGCCAGGGTCTAGCTTCTCGCAACCACTCATGTTGTGTGCGTTATATTTTTCACACGAATGAAAGGGACCTATAGTTTAGTGCCGAATCCGAACGGCGATTTGAGAAGCTTTTTTGTGACAACAATACTCTCGGATGTTTGTCAGACGCTCGCGAGAGGTGGGACCATGAAAAAACCTTTTGGTGTTTTCTGGGATTCGAACTTGAAACCTCATGCGTAGTGATCCGACACACTAAACACTTACGCCACGGCGCCCACGATTTTAATATATGAATGTTAAATATGAAGACTTGGTGACATCGCCTAAGGCCGTATAGATAAGGAGTCATTTAGTTCAGTTAATGTGTTTTTGACTT
This sequence comes from Brachypalpus laphriformis, assembly GCA_945910035.1. Classification (NCBI taxonomy): domain Eukaryota; kingdom Metazoa; phylum Arthropoda; class Insecta; order Diptera; family Syrphidae; genus Brachypalpus; species Brachypalpus laphriformis. Next base: position 48,658,716 of record OX246756.1, read on the forward strand.
TGACAAAATACGGCATATACGATTTTATAGTCGATGTTAAGTGCAGCTCAGAGGGTCCCGCATTTGTTTCTTTTAGCATCAACCAAAGAATTTTGTAGATGACTTGGTGCATGATACATCCGAAATCAATTCAATTTGGTCAGGTGTTGCATTCTGCTCAATAGCGGTGTTGAAGTTCGCCGCCATTTGTCAATATCTAAAATCTTGATGGCGTGACTGTCTTTTACTTTGGATTTCTAATTGAAAGTGACTGCAGGAGCAACTTTAAGGCAGCTCAAATGTGGTGAAATCGTTTATTTGGTGTGGCAATGTTGAAGTGAGCATTGCTCCAGCGAGGGACAGCAATCACCCAAGTATAAAAGAGAAACAAGTAACATCGACTTTTCCACAACCACTTGACCAAAAAAAGGTTTAGGCCGCTGTATTATGAGTTTCAATATAATTTATTTAATGGTACTTGAAACAAAGCCACTCGAATTTACTGCGGTAAATCTCTACTGTGTGTGCAATTTTCCTTCAAATCAAACACAGACGGATCGCTGCTTGTGGCGGGGTACCAGAGTATGGGCTATTTACTATTCACAATGGACCTTTAGGTCTCCGAGTGAATGTGATGCGTCCTTTTCCATTACACACCCTTTCATAACCATGGGTTAATTATTATTGATAGATATCATGTTTTATTTGTGCTGAATGCGGTGCACTCTGTTTGGCCAAGTAGTAGTCTAGGGAAGGATCAGCTCTATATTGCTCCCTATTACGGAATTCGTTTGAATCGCGTTACAAATTCCGAATGCAGTGCAATAATTTCACAAAAATATATAATACATATTGTATTGGTAGACACGTTACATTACAAGATATTTACACTTCAAACTTTCCCGATTCCGATTTCCGTACTGCAATCATCCTACATTTGTGAAGTCGAGGTAGGTAGGTAAGGTTAGGTTGAAGTGAAGAGGCTGCCAGCAGAGAATCGCCAACACACTTAGACCAAAAATAGGTCCATTGTGATACACATGGATCATGGGAGAAAGTTTCTCCTACCTACTCGTTAAACCATTTTGAGCTTCTTATGAAGCGTAGGAGGCTCTTAATATCGATGTTTTTCAGGTCGCCTATGTCGTTGTAATAGGGGGCTCCTAGGTGAAGCTTTCTTCTACGGGAGAGAGCTGGGCAGAAATAAAGAAGGTGAGAAATAGTTTCTTCCTCTTCTTCGTCCAGTGTCCAGTGACACCTATTATAGCGCCGATATGCAATCTGTTGAGAGAAATTTAATTCTTAGAACGTTTTAGATCCAGCTTCGGCCAAATTTGTTTTGTCGCTAGACATGTGGGTCCACTTGTCCACCTAAGATTCGTACTTTCGATAGCATTCAGCTTAAATTTGAGTTTGCAAGTAGCGATTGGTATACCTAATGAGCCTTTATCCGGCAGGATGGGTATAGTTGTTCCTATCCTGGCGAGTTTATTGGCCTTACAATTCCCTGGAATGTCCCTATGCCCCGGCACTCAACACAGGTGAATATTGAACTGCTCAGACATCTCCACGAGAGACGATTGGCAGTCCAGAGCTACTAAGGAATTTATAGAGGTCGATCCCAAGGATTTGGTTGCTGCTTGGCTGTCTGAAAAGATGCGGATATTTCTAGCAGATATCACGTTTTTCTTAAGCCAAGATAAGACTTCTTTAATCGCCAAAATTTCCGCCTGGAACGCGCTACAATGATTTGGAAGACGGAAGTAGAGCTTAAGATTAAGCCTGTCAGAGAAAACACCTCCACCAACTCCATCCTTGGATTTTGATCAGTGAAGAAGTGGATTGACCCATCTTCTAAAAATGCATCATCATTTCAGAGTAAGCTGGAGGGGATGGTGACGAGGAAGTTCTTGTCAAAGTTCAGACGTGGGATGGTGTAGTCCGTGTTTTCGGGAGAGAATTTGAATTTATTCAAAATGGAAGCGTGGCAAAATTCTTTTCTTGACCACTGTTGGATAGCTTCGAGGCAAACGGCTGAATTCGTTGCCATTTGCTTACTAAATATATCGAGGGGTATCAGATGAAACAAAATGTTCAGTGCCGCAGAGGGAGTTGTACGTAGTGCTCCGCCTATGCACAGGCAAGCTGTGCGCTGGACCTTACATAGATAATCGCGATTTATAGCTTTTTCTAAGGCCGTCCACCAGACAATTACCCCGTATCTGAGTATCGGTCTAATGACCGAGATGTAGAGCCAGTGAGTGATTCGGGGTTGTAAACCCCATCTATTTCCAATAGCTTGTTTGCAAGAGAAAAGTGCTACTGTAGCTTTCTTTACTCTTTCTTTAATATTAGGTTTCCAGCTTAATTTCTTATCCAGGATGAGGCCCAAATATTTTGCAGTGTCAGAGAGAGTTAAGCTGATACCATTGAGAGAAGGAGGGTCGACTGACGGAATTTTATATTTCCTGGAGAAGAGTACAAGTTCAGTTTTGTGGGGGCTTACACCCAAACCACAACGAACTGCCCATCCAGTGAGCTTATTTAAAGCGTTTTGTAGAAGTTCCTTTAGAGTATTTAAGTGCTTTCCTGAGACAGCCAAAGCAACATCATCTGCATAAGCGATCGCCGTGCAACCCTCGCCTTCCCTGATTATCAATAGATCATTGATTACCAGATTCCACAAAAGGGGGGATAGAACACCACCTTGCGGAGTGCCTCTACTGACAGACCTTCTGGTAGACGTCCCACCCAGCTTAGAGTTGATAATCCGACCATTAAGCAGTAGATTAATCAGTTCGCAAAGTTAGCTGTCGACCTTCAGGTCTGAGAGTGCATTTGTTATCGCTGATACATTGTTGAAAGCGCCTTCTATATCCTAAAAGCAACCATTGTATACTCCTTATGAAACTGGGAATATTCTATTTACGCACCAGTGAGTGTAATGCCGTCTCCATTGATTTTCCTTTGCAATATGCATGTTGGGCCGCCGACAGTAGTTTCTTATCAATACTGTTGCGTAAATGGATATCAATCAGTCGTTCTAATGTTTTTAGGAGGAATGATGATAGACTTATAGGTCTGAAATGTTTTGGATTTATGTGAGAGCATTTATCCGCTTTGGGTATGAAGACAACTTTAACTTCTCTCCATATCTTTCGGATGTATACCAAGTCTAGACAACTTTTAAAAATTGTCTCAAGCATCTGTAGGATTATATCCGATGACTTCTGCAACTCGGCAGGTATTATGCCGTCTGGTCCCGCGGATTTATATGGTTTGAAGCTATGCAGTGCCCACTGAAGCTTGCTCTGTGTAATCAGTTTTGAGGAGTTTGTTTTCTGTGCAGATGGTTTGCTGAAAACCATATTGCTAACAACTTGGGAACTGCCTGGGAAATGAGTGTCAAACAGTAAATTTAGCGAATCTTCGCTTGAAGTCGTCCAAGACCCATCAGTTTTCTTAAGGAAGTTGAGGTAACTCACATCCCTGCTCCTCTGCCGTAGAAGAGAAGAGGACCATGTATATTAAATTCCGACCTTGTCAGCATATTTAAATGGGTTTTAACCAATAGAGTGGAATTTAATGATTCCAAAGTTCAATACTGTCTTCTGTCTCTCAAGCTTAACCAATATCCATGAATGGTACTCGCATCAATGAATCCGAACGACTTGCCATTCTCGGTATGTGCATCAATAACCATCTGCGATGGAACGATCACATGTTCGAGGTCGTAAAAATTGTTGCTAAATGTTTATAATTCTTTAAGCAGTCAATCTACAAGGCATTCATTCGCCCAAGGCTGAAATATAACGCCCACATGTAGTCTGGTGCAGCCAAGACTGTTCTGCACATTCTAGATAGGGTACAGAATCGCGCGTAGAAACTTTTCGGTGATAGAGAGTGAACTCCATAGTCTCACTTGAACATCGCAGAAATTTTTGTTTACTTACTTAGGCGGCACTACATTCCAGGGTGAACCTGGGTCTCAACCAACAAACCTCTCCAACCAGCCCGGTTACGAACCAGACACCTCCAGTTGCATACGCCAAGTTGGTTAAGATACCCCGCCACCTATCGCGAGGTCGTCCTCTACTGCGCCGTCCATCCGGGTGGATTCGAAGATTTCCAGGGCTGGTACTTTGGGCTCCATCCGTTCCACATGACCCAGCCATCTTAATCGCTATATGTATGTGAACTGTTCCGGCTAAGTCGATATCTTTGTAGAAGCCGTACGTAGAAATCCCATTTTTCCCAATTTTTTATTTTTTTTTAATAATAAAATGCTCCAGCGAGGTAGCCAGTTCATTCCTCCCCTTCAAAATTTCATCCGCAATACGCGTCATACTTCGAATGCACATCAGGAGTGGAATCCTCTAAGGTGATTGCTGTTTGTTGACGATCACAATCATCCCTTTTGCTCTCTCTAAGGTGACCATCAGCGTGATCATCACATTTTTGCGATCGTTTTTGTGTGACTTAAGTGGTAGTTGATAGTCACACTTTTGACAGTCAATTGATGATCGCACTTTGCTAGCTCTCCGTAAAACGATCGCAAAGTCACACAAAAACGATCGCAAAAATGTGATGATCACGCTGATGGTCACCTTAGAGAGAGCAAAAGGGATGATTGTGATCGTCAAAAAACAGCAATCACCTTAGAGGATTCCACTCCAGTTTACCATCAAAAGCTCAACTTCGGACCTACTGTCAAATATAGGGATTCGTTTATAAGCTGGACGATACGTACGAAGACTGTATTTCCTCATCATTACAACCTCCAAACATTTACAGCCAACGCAAACCAGGAGTGGAATCCTCTAAGGCGATAGTTGATAGTAACACTTTTGACAGTCAAAATTGATGATCACACTTTGTTAGCTCTCCGTAAAACGATCGCAAGGTCACACAAAAACGATCGCAAAAATGTGATGATCACGCTGATGGTCACCTTAAAGAGAGCAAAAGGGATGATTGTGATCGTCAGCAATCAACTATCACCTTAGAGGATTCCACTCCAGTATCTTCTCTGTTCCTCTTCCCCCTTTTCCCATCCACCGGTTTTGTTTTATTCTTATGTCTGTTCCTTACTTAGGTGGCGCTACAGTTCGGGGTGAACCTGGGCCTCAACCAACAAGCCTCTCCAGTTAGCTCGGTCTTTAGCTAATTGCCTCCAGTTTCGCACTCCAAGTTCGTCGAGGTCCCCTTGGACTTAAGCGCGCCACCTACGGCGAGGAGGTCCTCTACTGCGTCCTCCCTCGGGGTTAGATTCGAAGACTCTGTGGGCCGGAACGTTGGTGTCCATTCGCTCTACATGTCCTAGCCATCTCATACGTCCAACACGCAGTTTTTTGACTAGGTCGATGTCGCTGTACAGCTCGTATAGTTCGTGATTGAATCTTCTCCTCCAAAACCCGTCAACGCAAACGGGACCGAATATCTTACGAAGAATTTTTCTCTCGAAACGACCACTTGGTGTAAATTTGCGTCCCATTCTATTTTTTGCTATTTGATAGCATTGCAGTTTTTTTTTTTTTTTAATATAATTTGCGCGCACTCAAAGGGTTATGAATACCTTTAACATGCTTACACACAGTGCGGGCGTTGGAAAGGATGGATAGAGAGAGAGCGAGAGAGAAAGATTTTTGGTATAGTGGTTCTTGAAGCTCAGTTATTTTTGCTTCAGCTATTCTCCGTGGGTGGCGTCCAGATAACTGGGGAGATTTTTGTTATTAATTGTCTTTGCTTTTGATCCACAGTACTTTTTTCCCGATAACCGATGTCAAGAGCAAATCATCATCAACAGAGCAAACAATTTTTCCAGCCACATGACCAAGCTACTGCCAGTGTTATGCCTTCGCAGTAGTGTTCACAGAAGCTTCTGCAAATGATCGGACCGACTTTATATATTTCATGAGAAATAAATAAATGCTTGCTGACATCAGGATTTGAACCATAAACCATTAGCGTGGCAATTGACGACGTTACCACTACACCATTGCCACCCCCAATCTGCAAATACATGTGGCATTATTCATTTAACTATTCTGCACATGTGTTTCCGGCATTAGCCGCGTCTGATACAGTTCAGTCGGATTCCCTTGTGCAGATTTCTTTTTAGGATCGCTTCTTAAAAGGCCATTTTAAAGAATGCATAGGCTGTTGCTGACAGGGTCGAACTTATTATCTTTCAAATACAAAAAAAATAGGTTTCGGTTTTGTGTTTGTCGCTGAAGTGAGCTAGCTGTGAAAGCTAGGCACTTTAAGAGGACGACCACGAAGAAAATAACTTTGAGTGTTTCTATTTCCACCATCATCGATATCCCAAAATCTTCTACAACCTCAAACGCTGTACCACTATAGTATAACACAAATATAACACTTTGTGCATTTGTTAGGTTAAATTTGGATTTTATTTTTCGTTTTCAAGCGCATTATCACTTTAATTTTATTTTTTAATCTCATCATCATTTAAAAATTGAAAAAACAAATAAAAATAAAAATTAAGACATTCAATAGAGTTAATGACACAGAACTATAGAGAGAAATGCATGTATCAAGAGATAGAGAGAGAGAGAGTGAGTTTATGCGAGTGAATAACTCAAAATGTACAGCAACAAGGTGTGCCCCTCCTCGAAAATTAAACAAAAACAAAAGAGCTTACATAAAATGAAAACAATAAAATAAAAAGGAAAATACAATTTACACAATTACTTATCGTTCTTCTTTTTGTTTTCTTGTTTATAGTAGTTTACTGTTAAATAAATTTATAATTATTTTGCTTTAAATCATTTATAATGATGTAATGCTATTCATTATTTGTTTTTTTTCTTTTCTCATACGCATTTATCTTTTCTTTGTTTTTTTGTTTTTTAATAAATATATTTTATAAGTTTAATGCTTGTTTTTTGTTTTATTTTTTGATTTGTTTAAACCATTTTTGTTGTTTTTACTTTGCTTATTAATTGGAGAATTCATATATAATAATTATAATAGTAATAATAATAATAATGAAATAAAATCGGATGCATTTCCACTTTTTCATTCTCATTTTTAATTTATATATTTTTATTTTTTTTTTTTGCGTTTATTTTACTTTGCATAGGTGTTGCAATGTTGCAATGTTTATGGTTTGCGTTGCTTATTGGTTGGTTCTTTTTTTTTTGCAAAAAAAAAAAAACAAAACAAAACAAGACGAAGAAGAAGAGAATAGTATGCAGGTTGGTTGGTTTTACTGTTTTGATTGAAACTAATAATTAATTTCTTTTATTTACTTTAATTGGTATATTTAACTGTGTGTATGGTGTCACGGTTTGTAACGGTTTGCTGTTCCTCTTGCTTCGGCTTTTTCTTTACATAATATAATGGTTTCATTTATTTATTTATTATTTTTCTTGTTGATTTTTTACTCTTTAAACACTTTTTTTTTCTTTTTTGTTTGTTTAAAATTTTCTTTTTTAGACTTTTGTTGTTGGGGGATAAATGAAGTTTTTTTTTTTATTTAAGAGAAAACACGCTCAACTAAAAACAGCTGCCTTCTGGTGGTTGCGCCAATTTTAAATTTTCTTTGCAAGTCATAATCCTACGAATTTCCTGAAGCATTGATTTTATGGTGTATTCACGATTCCATCTGGCTAGCATGGGAACTAATCTATGATCGACCTGTTGATGGGGGTAGAAATTGTGTTTATTTTAGAGTGTGGAATGAAAATTTAATCATAGCTTACCACGCCATTACTTTGATTAATACAATTAATATTAATTTTTGATAGAAATCTAAGAGATGGAGGATCATCTGGATAGCGTTCACCGCACTCAATTTTCAATGAATATATTCGGTTTTCGTAAGGTGTCTGTGTATGTGGGTATATCAGTATGAATTTACTTTTTTTTTTTTTTATTAAGCGGCAATACACTTACTCTGGGCGGCCCAATGATCATGCCTGTCCAGTGTGTTAATGTCATATCATCATCGTTTTCGAGACCCCAGGAAATTGTTCCATCGCCAACACCCTTTTGTCCTTGTTCTAGTTCCTCCAGTAGGCGGAAATTTCGTGGAACCACTAAAAGTAAAATTGGAAAATTTTAAGTTCGACTGTACAAAAAAAATGAAAAAAAAGGGATTTTTAAACATATCTGTTTAAACTCCTTTTGGGCAGTAATACGTTCTTAAAACTTTGTATTTCGCTTCAAATATCACATATTTGAAAGAATGTTTCAATGCTTATTTACTCGGGGATATTTGGAGTTGTGATTTTGTGATTGTGGCAGGCTAGTTGCAAACAGAACGCTGTTTTATGCTAGAAAAGTTAGTTGATACTGAACTTGATCTTTTTGATCGGCGCACAGTAGGGCTCCAAGTTGGCACTAAATCAAAGGCACAATGAACTTGCTTTTTTAAGTAAAAATTGTAAAATTGCAATTTTTTAAATATAAGTCAAAAAAATATATTACACAACGCTTGCATATTAATTGTGAACGTAATTAACTGAGAAATAGCAAAGAAATAGACATTTTCAAAAACCGCTCATAAAGTGTCAAAAACAGAGTACGCTGGCAAGCACAGTTGACCGCCGTGTACCGCGTACCGCCTATGAAAATGTTTATTGAAAAACTTATTGAGTTAGTGGAAATACACAAATTTGTACGAATTTGCAAGAAAAGGAACTGACTTTGTTTTATCAGGACATTTGATGGTTACATATTTCCCATCTAAGAGAAAAAAATAAAGCATGGAAAAGATTACGTCAGAGCCCAACAACTACAAACTGTCTGACGTACAGGAAAATAAGTGCAAGAGTTCGTAGGGAATCCATTCAAGCTAAAAGAATATCGTGGGAGAATTTTGTTAATTCAATGGACCCATCTATTGAATCCAAAATGTTATGGGGGAGAATAAGTTCTCTTCAAGGTAATTACCCTCTCCAAACTTTCCCGTTTATCATTTCAGATAACACAGTACAAACTGTTCCCGAAATCATCGCCAATAGCTTCGCGGACAAGTGGAAAAGGTACAGTGCAGATAGCTCGTACCCAAGGGATATACTTGAAGAAAAAATAAACTTTAACCTAGACGACCTAAATTTCTGCGGAAACTATCCACATAACTTGACGGAAGAAATAACGCTATTGGATTTTGAGATGACGCTTCGCATGGCAAAAGGAACAACTCCATGTGAAGATAAGATATCCTACATGATGGTAAAATCATGTGGAGACGCCATTAAATTAAGAATATGTTCGTTATACAATAAAATTCTTAGCATAGGAAACTTCCCACACGATTGGAAACGGGCCTAACTCAGACCAATACCTAAAAAAGCTGCAAATTGTCATAACTACGGTGAATACCGTCCCATCTCTATCCTCCCAGTTCTCTCAAAGATTTTTGAAAAAATCCTTGCACGATGAATTGGTTGGTTTATTGAAGATAAAATCTCCACCGAGCAACACGCCTTTAGACCCAACAGAGGGGTTCACTCGCTCATCCACCTTCTAGAGCACAAAATCAGTCAAAACCTTTCGGCTTCCAAACATAGCGTTCTAATTTCCGCGGATCTTGAAAAGCATTTGACCGAGTTACAGCTATCTCCATTGTTCGTCAAGTCAATTCCTAAATAAATTCTACGGGTAACCTTCTCATTCCTTGCCGGAAGAAGCTTTCGCTTCAATATAGACGGGTACAATTCATTACCAGTTCGTCCAGAAAATGGAATACCACAAGGGTCACAGCTCTCAGTGATTGCATATAACGTATACATTGACTCACTGATACAGGAACTTACCCAGCCAACCTACGAACTAGATTTTGTTGGTATTTATGCAGACAACATATACGCTTTAGCCTCAGGTCGTCAAAATATAGTCGAACAAAAACTAGCCAAAGTGGACTCTGCCATGGTAGCCTGGGCACAGCAAACAGGTGCAGTTATACCGGTCGGAAAAATGGAAGCACTACACTTATGCAAAAAAAAACAAAATGTGCAGCGACATCGATTTGTCTCCGGCAAACAATAATCCCACTCAGAAGAGAGCTCAGAGTATTAGGAGTTACTTTCACCGTAACCTAAAATGGAACCTACAAACAAAACTTATTGTAGAGAAGCTGAGATTACGCAATAATGTATTAAAAATGATCTGCTCACGAAAAAAGGGGCCCCATATAGAAACAGCACTGCGCATTACAAAAACTTTAGTTGAAGGAACACTTCAACATGGCATAACAGTCTACATGTGGACTGCAAAGAAAAATACAAAAAACATTGATATCGCTATCAACCAATGCTACCGTGCAGCTATAGGTGCCTTAATGGCCACCCCGATTGATGCTTTAAGGACTGAAGCGGGATATAAGCCTTTTTTAAATATAGCTAAAAGAAGAGCCGTAGGTTTGGGTTATAAAGCGGTGTCAGATATAAAGCATCCCTTACACAAGGCAATAAAAATGCACCTACAGAAGGAAACACCAGACGGAGTATTATTTCGGCACTCAAAAATATTGCTCACATCCTACCTACTCATCCTACACCTACGGACGAAACCGCATCAAACCCTATTCAAATACCACCCTGGAAAAGAAGCCTCTTCCAAATAGACACTAGCCTGGCACAATACAAAAAGGAATCAACTCCCAAAAACATTTTCAAAAGATTACGCAATCAGGTGATAGAGTCCATCAACTCAAATAGAATTCTATATACTGATGGATCATTCGCCGAAAATATCACGTCATATGCCGTAGTAGAATTGCTGTCCACGGGTCAAACGATAATCCTTCATCAAGGGATGCTTCCGGGTACGGCGGGAAACTATGTAGCTGAATTAATAGGGATTACAAAGGCAATTAAGTTATCCTCCAACAGGTCAGAAAGGACTCTTATTTGCACCGATAGCCTTGGTATTCTGTATAGGCTTAAAAGCGCGATTAACAAATGTCCCTCCTTAGAGTCATTCAGAAGGGAACTTAATGACAACATCGTACTAGCTTGGGTACCCGGACACACCGGAATCCTAGGCAATGAAGCAGCAGACCTGGCAGCAAAGCAAGCAGTTAATCTTCCTCTGGTAATCGACACATCAAATTGTCAGCAGCTGATACGAAGAAATTGGGCAGCAATGGAAAAATTAGAACTGGGTAGGCTTTGGGAAAACAGCACAAGTTTTCTTCGAACCCACCTTCCCCTTAATATACGTATTCCATATAATAGCAAATTCACAAGGCAGGAGTGCATCAGTCTCTTTCGGATGAGAGTTGGAAAAACCCTATTTTCTACCAGGCATCTTTTCAATCAAGCTGCGCAAAAAGAATACGATGAATGTAACACAGTGCTATCAGTCCAGCACATGCTAGTGGACTGTCCAAAATCGAGACTAACCGTCAGTACCCAAGAATTGGCTATCCTCTTAAACCCAGTAAACGTACAATCAATAAAAATATAAAAATTGCTACATCCGTGCATGGTAAACTTAACCAAATTTAAATATAAAAAAAAGAGATGTAGAATAAAGAACCATAGGCACTTATTAATATATAAATATATATATATAAAACAAATATATAAAATTATATTATAAAAGATTTTTTTTTGCAAAAACGGCATTACATGGCCTTGTTACCCAAATGCCTTCCTACTTAAGAGTTTGTAAATTTATAAGCTTCTTTGTAAATAAATAAATAAATAAATAAATATTTTCCATCTATGCTTCATCCATCCTGAAAACCAAGCAACTGCTAATAAGAATACCGCATACAAAATGCAGCCTGTGTGAACACACAGGCGGTATACCGCTAGCGCGTACCGCTCTGGTGTGTGAGCTCCTTTAAAGTAGAGTATTGCCAATTTTAGGATTGAGATTAGAGATAGTTATGGTAAAGCGTTGGTGGCTAAAACTACACTCCTCGACAACTGGCTGACACCCCCGATTTTTTTTTTTTTTTATTATTTGCGCGCACTCAAGGGGTAATGAATACCCTTAATAAGTTTTACACAGTGTGGGCGTTGGAAAGGATAGATAGAGAGAGAGAGACAGAAAGATTTGGTGTAGTGGTTTGAAGCTCAGTTAATTATGCTTCAGAGAAACTCCGGTGGCGTCCAGACAGCTGGGGAGATTTTTTTTTGTTATTTTTTTGCCTTTGGTTCTGATTCACAGTATTTTTTTCCCGACTATTGATGTCATCGGCATATCATTCATTCACCAGAGCAAACAATTTTTCTAACCATATGACCAAGCTACTGCCAGTGTTATGCCTTTGCAGTAGTGTTCACACAAGCTTTCACAATTGAACGGACTGACTTTATATATTTCATGAGAAATAAATGCTTGTTGACGTCAGGATTTGAACCATGAACCATTAGCGTGACAATTGACGATGTTACCACTACACCATTGCTACCCCGATGGATTTCGGCGTTTCTCGATAATTTTGTTCCGTGTGTGCTCCAAATATTGCTGTTAGGTAATCATTACCAATTTCTTAGAGAATTCTAATCGTCATAAATCATTTTTTCCCATAATTCTCTTCGAATGGCCAATTAGGGACACCCGCGACAAGTGCTTGAGACAGTGTGTACATACTTTGTAATTTCAGTTTCGGATTTCATTCGCAGTGTGAGTTGTTAGTCAGTTTTAGTGATTTGATTTAAAAGAAAGTATTTAAGTATAAAGATTAATAATGGGGGACATCCAAAACATAAAAAAAATCGCCCTAAGGAATATTCTCGCAACAAAATTGCAAAATTTTTCAGCCCAGTCGTGCAGATGTTTCAAACTATTTAAAGGATACAAAGAACTACGGAAAAAGATGATACGTATCTGGACGAAAATATAGCTTGACACCAGCAAATCGGCGTTCCTAAGAGAAACGTCAAATTCTACAGCAACAATAAGGGAAATCGCGGTATCAGCAGGGCTTTCGAATGTGGATCGAAAACTAAGGACTTGCCAGCGTGTATTAGCTGAAGCGGAACATCTTCAAAGAAAACATTTGAAAAGAAAAGCCGCTACAGCACCATCGAAATGCCCGTTTGACCTTTGCCAAAATTTAATTTAACATGGAAGCAGCGTTGGAGAACGTGGCGCCGTGGCGTAAGTGGTTAGTGTGTCGGATCACTACGCATGAGATTCCAAGTTCGAATCCCAGAAAACACCACGGGATTCGGTCCCACCTCTCGCGAGCGCCTGACAAACATCCGAGAGTATTGTTGTCACGAAAAAGCTTTTCAAATCTCCGTTCAGATTCGGCACTAAACTGTAGGTCCCTTCCATTCGTGTGAAAAATATAACGCACACAACATGAGTGGTTGCGAGAAGCTAGGCCCTGGCACTTTAAAGTGCAGTTGCGCCAAGTATTTATTTTTTTCATTTATTTAGCGTTGGAGAACTGCCATCTTCACCAATGAGAAACGCTTTTGCCTTGATGGACCTGAAGGATTTCGTCATTATTTTCTAGATTTAAGGAAGGACGAGCTGTTTTTAAGACGACGATAACAAGGCGGCAGAAATATCATACCAAAATAAGACTAATATCTGCTTCATAAACGGCAGGATGAAAAGTGACGACTACCTTAAGATCTTAGAGGAAGAGATCGTTCATCTTAACTAAGAAAAATTCGCCGAAAATTTTAACCTGCAACAAGATAATGCTTCTTACTTCCAGTGTAACAACCAACATATCTGTTCATGACTGGCCAGCATTGTCTTCAGACCTCAACATAATTGAGAATGTATGGGGACATCTCTTCAGAGCTGTCTACCAAGGTGGATGCTTTCACGACTATCGGTTCTATGTACCGGAGCAACTTGAGGACAATACCTAGACCAATGATCGTCAACCTCAGTCATAAAGCTGCTAGAACAACAACAATTCAATAATGTGGACCTTAAAGATGCCATTGAAACTAAAATTAATTAAAAAACTATTTAAATCTCTTCCAACAAGAATGTTAGAAGCTGTAAGTAAGTAATGGGGAAGGAAGTACTTATTACTAAAAAAAATAAAACCATTATAGTAAAACTCCAAATTTTTTTATTAAAAAAAAAAAAAAAAAACAATCCTGTCTTAACTACTACATTCGTTATACTGGACGTCCACTGTATTTGGTTGCCCATATTTCTGTGGACATCAATTTGTATTGTATAGCAGATATTTACACATATAACAAAACTGTACATTTTATCTGTTTGTCTGTTTATTTGAAGGCGCACCACGTTAAGACTACTAACCCAATCCGTGTGGATTTTTAGAGAAACATCGGGCTTAACAAGAAGGACCAATTTTTATTTTATTGTAATTGGCCTACTTATTCAGGAGATATGCGATCAAAATCAGAAAAAAGAGTTGAATTTTACGTTACTAAAAGATAATTACTCAGCCCCAACTTAATCGGATTGAAAAACAAAAAAATAGGTGGATTTAGTAAATTTCCCCCTGATTCAGTTAAGTTATAAAACATCCTCCTGCGTTGTCCTGAAACTGAGCAATGTTCAAAGCAATGATTCAAACCATCGCCCACAATTTTCCTTTAGTGGAAACCACTGCCAGTAGTCATGCAGCAATGGGTATCGTTGCAATAGTTTATGTATGAGTATGTGCGCACTGTTCATATGTGTTTTCTTATTCTTCGGTTTCCTTTTACCTGCTTGACGGGTTGTGTATTGTGTCCAGGTTTGTGTGTGCTCTGGTGGGAATCCCACTTTACACATTTACAGTGTTGTATGTATGCAGTGGGCAATTATACTTCATTAATGTATGGTTCCCACTGGGGATGTTTTAATAATTTAGTAATTCCTAGCAATATGGGCCAGCTAGTATAATATAAAACAGCACACGCACATTTATTAACACAGCATAGATATAACTGTATACAATATTAAGTATACCTATAGAAGTGCCTATTATGCCCATTTAAGGCTATGAACTTCAACAAAGTGGAGACCCATCTGACCTGCCTTAAAGTAATTTCAAAGAAATCCTTAAAAACTGCTTTTTGAAAAGAAAAACATACCTACACATAGAGGGTGTTTTTTAAGCCAGTTATATCTGTGAAACCGATTGTCAGATTTCAAACCGACAGGTGTCATTTTTATTCAGTTGTCTTTGCAATTTTATCGTGATGACATAACACGCTTCAACAACGTTACCAAATTTAAGAAATTTTGTTCCAAAATAATTAGTTGAAATCAATGGCGGAAGATGGAGAAGGATGGGGGGGTCCACCTGAGCATCCTACACCCACGACCCTCATAAAGGATTAGCGCCCATTGAAAATGTACACTGCCGCTCATCTGAATAGGTTCAACATTTTTTGCATACTAAAGCTCGTATGTATGTATTACAAATAGGCAATTTTCTTTTAACTACGAGGGCAAGGTGAAAAAATATCGGCCTGACCCAGAGATAGCGTTCCAATCAGGAAAAATTTATGTTTCCTGCCTGGGTGCACTTCTCATTAGTTCGTATGACAAGTTTCAACTTGTTCTCTCAAGTAGTTTGTTTACACGAATTTTTGCACTAGACGTCTTGCGTGTTTTTCGTTAAAATGGATAAACTTGAATATCGTGCGGTCATAAAATTCTTCGTTTTGGATGGGTTAAACCCTAAGGAAATTCATCCAAAGTTGACAAAAGTTTAAGGGGAATCTGCTCCTTCCATGTCAACCGTTAAAAAGTAGGCAGGTGAATTTAAACGTGGTCGCACGTCCCTCGAAGATGACCCACGTGAAGGACGGCCAAAAACCGCAACCACACCCGAAACCATCGAAAAAGTGCATGATATTGTGTTGGACGATAGGCGAGTGAAGGTGAGCGAGATAGCTGAGGCTGTGTGTATATCGGAAGAGAGGATGCGAAACATCTAGCACAACACAACAACTAACTAACTAACTAACTAAAAACTTAGGGATGCGAAAGCTCTGCGCAAGATGGGTGCCGCATTTGCTGAATGCCGATCAAAAGCAAATGCGCAAACGATTTTCGCGGCAATCTTTGGACCGATTCAATAGGGATCCGAACGATTTTGTGCGGCGATTAATCGCCATGGATGACACATGGGTCCACCACTACACGCCAGAAACGAAACAGCAGTCGAAGCAGTGGGTGGAAGCCGGTGGTTCAGAAGAAAGCGGTGGCCAAAGAAAGCGAAGTCGATCGCATCTGCCGGAAAGGTCATGGCCAGTGTGTTTTGGGATGCGAAAGGGATCCTGTTAATTGATTACCTTGAGAAAGGCAGAAAAATTACAGGCGAATATTACTCCAGCCTTCTTGACCAGCTGGATGCCAAAATTCGCGAGAAGAGGCCTGGCTTGAAGAAGAAAAAAATCATCTTTCACCAGGACAATGCACCTGTACACAAGTGTGCGTTGGCGATGGGAAAACTGCGGGATTTGGGGTACGATTTGCTCGAACTTCCATCTGTACCCAAACTTGAAGAAATTTGTTTCTGGGAAGCGCTTCGCATCCAATGCAGAAGTTGAGAGGGCCATACCATATTTGGCGCAACAGCTCTTTAAAGTGCCAGGGCCTAGCTTCTCGCAACCACTCATGTTGTGTGCGTTATATTTTTCACACGAATAGAAAGGACCTACAGTTTAGTGCCGTATCCGAACGGCGATTTGAGAAGCTTTTTCGTGACAACAATACTCTCGGATGTTTGTCAGACGCTCGCGAGAGGTGGGACCGTGAAAAAACTTTTTGGTGTTTTCTGGGATTCGAACTTGGAACCTGATGCGTAGTGATCCGACACACTAACCACTTACGCCACGGCGCCCAAAGTTGAGAGGGCCGTAGATGAATATCTACCTTCCAGACTCTCACTTCCGAGAAGGAATACTGATGTTGGAGAAACGCTGGACTAAGTGTGTTGAAGTCAAGGGAGATTATGTAGAAAATCGCAGTTTTTCATTGTCAAGCCGAGAACTTTTCACCTTGCCTTCGTATATTGCAAGGTCATTTCTTTACACTCAATTTGATAGAGTAAAACGAACGCGAAAAATTAACCATTATTGTGATACGTTGCGTTGATCTTATTCTCCGACAAAAGCATGCGAAATTTTTAGCTCACCAGAATAGGTTCAGTAGCAATAATTCTAGTTTACGGCAAACTGTGTTAGCAAATCGTTTTGGTCTTTTTGGTTATCGGTTATTGCAATTATTTTTTACAATCAGTTTCGAAAATGGGTCGCGGTAAGACTTTAACAGCAGAGGGCAAAATCAAAGCGTTTACATCGCGGAAAATATTCGACGAAGCCAAAATGTTGTTAGCAATTATTTGCGAAATGAGTTTGGCTATGGAAAAAATATGAAGGGATGCACATACAAAGCAACTACGGAAGCAGATAGGAGAGCCATCATCAGAGCTGCGTCCAATTTTCACGACTGCTTCGAAAATAAAGGAAAAAACCGATGTTAAAACTCTAGCTTGGCTAGGGTAAAACGTGTTATACGAAGTGCTAAATACCCAAGGAGACTGAAACTAAAAAAAAAACCACCACTTAATGTCACTCGTAAATAAATATTACACCCGACATAATCGACCATCTGAGACCGCTATTCGCCGTATTGTCGACCGTTTTCGCACAGCATTTTCGTTGCAATATGCAGTGGCGCCGAGACGCGTAAGAAGAGTGCGTACTGAAGAGTAGAGTGCGTACTGAAGAGAATATTGCATCCGTTCAGGAGTGTTGAAGAAGGTCCAAATTTATCGATTCGACGTCGTTCACAACAGTTTGGTCTTTGTCCGTCCACTTTATGGAAAATTTTACGCAAAGATCTTGGTCTGAAGGCTTACAAGATACGTAACGCAACGATACGTGGATACCTAAAGTCGTTAGTCTACGCTAACAAGCCAACAACAATCGGCGCATTGGAAGCTAACAACAATCGGCGCATTGGAAGCCAACATTGTTCGTGTTATTGAGGACATTGACATAGGACGACCACAAATGCTTGAAAAAGTGATAGAAAACTTTGTCTTTCGGATGGCATTCATCAGATCCAGCCGTGGTGGGTATGTGCCCGAAGTTGAATTAAAAAATGAATTGCAGAATGTATTCTCTCGATTGAACACAAATAAATGGCAATTTAATGAAGTTTCATATTTTGTTCAAAATCAAAGTTAGTACTGGCTTAAAAAAAAAACACCTTTAGATGTTTACTATAAAAGGTTCACCCAGATTGTCGTTACCGTTTGTAGCTTTTCACGAATCCATTTTTTTTTTATAATTTGCGCGTGCCAAAGGGATTATTAAGACCCTTATACTGGTTCTCAGGGCACGGGCGGATAGGAAGAGGGGGGAAGAAAACAGAGGAGATGCCGGTTTGCGATGGCTTTAAATGTTCAAACATTGTAATGATTAGGGAATACAGAGGCTGGTAATTCGTTCCATAAATGTGTTGTTCGGCTTATAAACGAATCCCTATGTTTGACAGTACGTCCGAAGATGGGTTTGAGGGTGAACTGATGTGCATTTAAAGCGTGACGCGTATTGCGGGTGAAGTTTTGAAGGCGAGGAATGCAGCTGGCTATTTCGCTGGATCATTTTTTATAAAAAAAGCGATAAAAAAGAGAAAGACACGAGACATTTCTACGATGTTCAAGTGAGACTATGGAGCTCACGATGTCTCTATCACCTATCAGTTTTAACGCGCGATTCTGTACCCTATCTAGAATGTGCAGAACGGTCTTGGGTGCACCAGACCAGATGTGAGCGTTATATTCCAGCTTTGGGCGGATGAATGACTTATAGATGGAGGCCAGATCAGACGGGGTAAAATATTTCTTGCACCGCTTAAGGAATCCTAGACATTTTGCAGCATTTTTGGCGACTTCGAATATGTGATCGTTCGATCGAAGACGGTTATTGATGCACATACCGAGAATGGCAAGTCTTTCGGATTCAGCGATGCAAGTACCATTCATGGATAATGGTTGAGGGTCTTGGTTTCGCTTGAGAGACAGAAGACAGCATTGAGTTTTGGATGCATTAAATTCCACTCTATTGATTGAACCCCATTTGGTTATGCTATCCAGGTCGGAATTTAATGTGTTTAACATACGTTGTCGTTCCTCTTCTACGGCCGAAGAGCAGGGACGTGAGTTAGGGAACTAATATGAAAAACTGAGGATACTGTCATCAGCGAAGGAATGGATTGGATTAGAAGTTGCAGACAAGAGGTCATTTATAAAAATGAGGAAGAGAGTCGGAGACAAAACGGAGCCCTGGCGAACACCAGCCTTTATATGGTAAATTGCAGACTTGAAGCCGTCCAAGACAACCTGTATTGAACAGCCCGAAAGGTAATTTCTAATCCATTGAAGAGACTCATCGATGCCATATTATCTCTAATTTATAAAAAAATATACACCCTGATTGTCGTTGGCGTTTGTTGCTTTTCAACGATTGTCGTTTTATTCATAGCTACGACCTGCTGATCGTTAAACATTACTAAGCATTTTGTTTGTCGTATAGAATACTATTACAACTCTTTCACAGTGAAAAAGTTATTAAAATGGATTCATGCTACATCTGAAGAATAAAATGACAATCGTCGAGAAACGACAAACGCCAACGACTATCAGGGTGATAAGCACTGATATGTAGAAATAATAATGCGGGGAATCCACTTTTAGTAAACTAAATAAACCCCCTGTTGAAAACACCCAATGTATTTTGAATTGGTTGACATGGTACGAGTATATGGTATACTAGAAATGAAAGGAAACATGAAACGGCGCAAAGACGGGTTAAGAATATCACTGAAGCGCTCCCGCACCTTGGCTTTCGTAAAAGGCGTCTAAGGGGACATATCAGATCAGGTAATGGAACATCCAAGTGAGCCCAGCGATTGTAAATACATACATAAACAATACCTAAGAACTCTCCCCCAAGTGCGCATGTGAGTTCGTGGGGTGACACGACTGGAGATCGCCGGTGTCATAAAAGAAAGCCCAAACAACAATAAAACAGGAGCATGCACGTGTCTAAGATCATCGCAAAAATGTAGGCGACAACATAGGCGGAGCAATAGAAGTGCACACAAGTGGAAGGGTGAACTCATTATCCCTTGACAGTTGGGAAATTCTAAATTTAGCGCAACAGCTCATGAAGTGGTTAGGTCTAGCTTCTCGCAACCACTCGTATTGTGTGCGTTATATTTTCTACACGAATAGAAGGGACCTACCGTTTTGTGACGTATCCGAAGGGTAACTCTTATTATTGAAAAGCTTTTTCGTGACAACAATACTCTCGGATGTTTGTCAAGCGTTCGCGAGAGGTGGGACCGTGAAAGAAGTTTTTTGGTGTTTTCTGGGACTCGAACATGGAACCTCACGTGAAGTTGTCCGACACACTAACCACTGCGCCACGTTGCCCACAGATCAGTAAGCCAATAGAAAAATTAGCCAACGAGACTTTTGGAACCGCAAAAACTGATCTAACTTTCGTTTTATATTTTCAACATCTCCTATAAAATTTCTTCAACCGCAGTTAGACTGTTCGCAAGCTATCGATGTGCAAAATGCAGTCATATAAAATTTGGCGACAAACTCGACAATTATTGTTCATAAAATCACATGCCCATTCTAGCGTCGCAGTTGATTATTTCACCAGCCCATCGTTTACCAGAAACAAGGGTCCTGACCTCACTGATATATTCATGCCCCAGTTTGTCATTTCTCCTCTGACCAGCAGTGAATGTACATAACTGAGAAAGAATTGTAATTGCTCTGCAAATTATCGACAAATGACCCGTTTTTACAATCGCCGAATTGGTTCCTATGACATAAGCCTACACATTCACTTCTAAACGTGATAAAACCATCGATTTAGTCATCCATAGAGCCGGGAAAGGATTGAGGAACAACTCCAGCCTAAGCCTACCAACCATCTACTGCCCAATCGAATTGCTTCTTAACTTGTGATGATGTTAATCTAATTAGAAAAAAAAAACGATAGTATACCTATACACCAATTATTGTGAAGTCATTAAACCAACTTTACTTGGCCACCACACAGAAACACTTCGCAGAAGCTTCCCTATTAGCGCCACTATTAGGCAAAATCCCATCTCCAGATGATAAATCGTAGCAAGACTCTCCATCGGAGGGCGTGCGAAAAATTTTTATTCCACAAATCCCATGCACAGAAAAATTGAAAAAAAAAAAAAAATAAAAATAAATTTCTCGTTGAAGGAAAAATTGACATTTGCACTGAGGCAGGGTTTTTGGGTCTTCTACTCTACACCACCATGACGACGACGACGATGATGAATTTTCGAAACGAGTTTTCTGAGAAAATTTCCTCATTTCACTGCGAACTTTCTACAAAACTCAGATCTCTACACTTTCCCGCACCGAATGTGTGCTAAATTTTCGAATAAAATATTTCAAAAACATGAAAAAATTTAATTTAATTTCTTACCAACACCGGTGCTAGGTTGGTTCGCCATTGTGGTTTTGCTATTTTTGTTCTGCTCGTCGATATGACGGGTCTCTTTCTAGCACACGCAGCAGCCTACGGCAATGGTGTGGTTTGATGGTAGTGGTAGCCCTTCAAAAAAAAAATAAAAATAATTATTCGCCGTATCGCCGCTTTTATATTCGCCGCCGATTTCGATTTTCTTTAAAAGATTTTTCCTTTTTTTAATTTCGACAAATTGTTCAAATTGCAACACAAGAGAATTCCCGATCAAATGCACAATAAAGCGAATTCAATGAAAATTTATTGTTTAATAAATGCAAGTATTTTACTTTGAAGTAGCGCTATTTGTGGGCTTCTACCAGAGAAAAGAAATGAACGACAAACAGTGATTTGACTTGCAGCTTAAGTGTTAATGTGTGTGTGTTTTCTTTCCAATTGGTTTCGAATATTCGCAGTTAGAAAAGGGAATTTTGTCTGAATTCGCCGGATTTCTTTGCGAAATGTTCATATATCGGTGAAGTTAGATGCAGTTGGGTTGTTGAAGATGACAGCTGCTAGATTGGGGATATTTCGAAAATGGCGAGCACTCGCCGGAAATCTTAGCCCATAACGCCCAAATTGTTTATGCATTTATACTGGATTATGCAATAAAAAAAAAAAAATATAGTAGGAACTCAACTTTTTCAATAACTTGACCTTACCCAATGGCCGACACTGCGACCTGGATAATATATTGTTGCACCCACACAACACCTTTTACTGATCATGTTTCTCTTTTTATCCAGTAACTCGATCTTTTGTAGGATATTTCAAGTTCGTTTTGAGTATCAGAGACAAATTCAGGGTTATCGTGAATAAATTTTCCCTTGGAATTTTTCCACCGAACTAAAATGAGGTACCTTCAAAAAAAGGGAAAAAATTCATCGGGGAAAAATTAAATATCGCGATTGCGTTGAAAATTCTCTTGAATTGTCATTCATGACACCTATTTCTTTTCCATGGAATTATTTCCTCTTTTTTGAAGATACTATAATTTCTGTCAAGGTTTTTTACTTGTCTCGTTATGTGGAATTTGGATTTTAAGAATTAAATGGCTTTTCGTGTTCAAAATATACAAACATTTGGCGCAGCAGTTCTTTAAAGTGCCAGGGCCTAGCTTCTCGCAACCACTCATGTTGTGTGCGTTATATTTTTCACACGAATGGAAGGGACCTACAGTTTAGTGCCGAATCCGAACGTCGATTTGAGAAGCTTTTTCGTGACAACAATACTCTCGGATGTTTGTCAGACGCTCGCGAGAGGTGGGACCGTGAAAAACGTTTTGGTGTTTTCTGGGATTCAGACTTGGAACCTGAGCTTAGTGATCCAACACACTAACCACTTATACCACGGTGCCCATGATTTCGTGTTCATATTGTATTAATTTTATGGTCGTTAGTAAAAAAAATTTAAATTGGATACGGATATTTCTAATGGTTTTCTGCAGATATGGCGGCAATAAGATTTGACGTTAAGATTGATTATATATGAGTATATTTGCTTATACCCCTTACGTGACTTCAATGTATCTTCTATTTACTCAAACATAAAATACCACCTTGATCAAAAAGTTCCCGGAATAAAAACCGTGTGGCGCTCCCATCGTTCCGATTTCTTTGTTAAGTTGGTACATCTGTTGCTGATATTCCCTCTAAATCTTAGCGTCATAGCTTGACATTTGCAAAAGTTACGTAACCAAGAGTACATCTATCTCTGTGTGTGTTGGCGATGTTTTACAATTTTAGAAATGGATTTAAATTTGCAACAACGAACTCTTATTAAATTTTGCGTAAAAACGGATTTAATGGTGCGCGAACGTTGGAAATGTTGGAAAAGTGTTTCGGCAACGATTCTCTAAAGAAAACGGTCGTTTACCAATGGCACGAGCGGTTCAAAAGTGGTCGTGAGTCAATCGAAGATGATGAACGCAGTGGCAGACCATCGACATCGAAAACCGACGAAAACATTGATAAAGTAAAAGAAATGTTGGTCAATAACCTCAAATTAACCATCAGAGAGATAGCGGAGGACTTGAACATTGCCTATGGATCCGTCCAAGACATTTTGGTTAATGATTTGGGTTCCCGTCATGTAGCAGCAAATTTGGTGCCAACAGACATCAATTTCATACAAAAAAAAAAACCGTGTTGACGTCACAAAAGACATGATTTGCGAGGCTGAATCCGATCCCACATTCATCAAAAGGATCATTACTGGAGACAAGACGTGGGTTTATGAGTACGACACGCAATCCAGACATCAGGCAAGTGAATGGCGTTCACCAAATGAGCCGAGACCAAAAAAACCACGTCGTTTTCAGTCAAAAAAGAAGGCAATGCTCACGGTTTTCATGGATTACAACGGTGTAGTGCATCATGAGTTTTTTCCAGAAGGCCAGACAGTAAACAAAGAGTATTATTTGGGCGTTATGAGACGTTTGCGTGAAGCAATTCGCCGAAAGAGACCAGAATTGTGGGCAGAAAACTCGTGGATTTTGCACCATGATAACGCACCGTCCGTTTTTTGACGAGAAATGCAACAAATACCATCCAACAGCCACCGAATTCACCTGATTTGGCTCCCTGTGACTTCTTTCTGTTCAATCGAGTTAAAAAAACCATTACGGGGAACGCGTTTCAGCAGCCGAGAGAAAGTAATGCAAAAATCGCAGGAAGCACTGATGGACATACCGAAAACCGAATATAAAAAATGTTTCGAAGATTGGATCAAGCGCTGGCATAAGTGTGTTGCAGTCGATGGGGATTACTTGGAAGGGGACAATATAGATTTAGATGAATAAACTTGTATTTTTAATTTTCTGAATAAATTCCGGGAACTTTTTGATCAAGGTGGTATAGCGTCCTTACTGCAATGGTAATACTGAATATTACCGCAACGCAAAATATTACGATCTATAAGGGCGCCACAAGCTTACACACTTTGCATGTCTGTTCTGCGGAAGCCACAGCTATTGCACAGGCTCTTGCAGCTCCAAGCAAACGAAAAACAGTAATTTGTACAGATCTACTCTGACGGTGATTTTTTTGCCTCAAGTGCTAGCTATAAAATTTCTGATAAGATGAGTATTGTGTTGTGTCTAAAGTGTTTTATGGGTACAGTTATTAGTATTTTTAATGATTTCTGTGTGATATTTTTACTTGATAAGAAAATGTTGGTGCCTACATTCTGCTAAACATTTTCACTCATATCGGGCAAGATGACATGATGTTCGACCGTCCAAGATGGTACGCTATGTTATCTTACCTAAGAGGTAGTAATTCGTTTTAATTTAGAAATCTTTTCAATTCAGTATGCCAAGCAACTACAAAAGAACATCAAGCAGGCATTCTTGGTCGAAAGACGATATGGCTAAGGCTGTCAAACTAAGCATGTTATATTACGCTAATGGCATATGTCATCTTACACTCAACTATGCCATCTTGAACTTGCTCTTGAACTTAATTTAAAAATATTTAAAAAAATACTATTTATTGTTTTACGCCATTCACTTGAATGTTGTTTTTGTTACCAATAAATGAATTGATTGAATACACATTATTTGTTTTCATCCCTATGATTTCTAGATATTTTAGATATTTTTATTTTTCACTTGGAAGAAAAAGCGTGACATCTTGACCACAATACCTCTATATTACTTCTATCGAATACCGAATTTTAATGAAATTATGGCTGATTATCAGTAGGACAAACTGCATAATACTAGTTGGCTTTCCCAATCTGAACTGACAACACTTGCAGGTTACTACACTGAGATCTTTGATGAGTTAAACCATCTTATTCAGCTAGTAGACAAAGCTAGGACACATTCCTGATGTTGCCAGCCACGCTTAAAATATTCTATAACTGCTTTTAACCTCACTTCCAGATAAGTATTCAGTCACAGTTTCTGCCCCCTAGCCAGGTCGGTCAACCCAATGAAAACTGAGGTGGTCCTCTTCACAAAAAAAAAAAAAAACACAGCTATCGGACCCCTACGACTCGGTGGCACTCCACTTAAAGTCTCGGACAGAGCACGGTATTTAGGGTGCATACCATATTTCTGTGGCCACAAACCATAACCGCCTTGTCAAGTTAGGGCAAAATTGAGTTAAGGATGCCAGAAGATGGTTTGCTGTTCGAAGTTTATGCTGTAAATTTTTAACTCTATTATCCGTTGTCGTTACCGAGTTATGAGCAAAGGTTATGGTTTGTGGCCATAGATTTCATCGTAAACTGAGCTGGAGAGATGATACAACTGAAAGAAAAAAGAAAGCGTACATTGCGTTCTATGCTTGCAGTCGAATTTTTGGCAACAAATGGGGACCCAAGCCTCTCATCAACCACTGTGGACAATAGTAGAGAAAGTCACATATCTCAAGGAACTGAGAAAAATTCAGAGACTCGCATGCATAGCATCCACTAGCGCCATCAGAACCCCGACGGCAGCCCTTGAAATAATCCTCGCACTGATTCCACTAGACCTATACGTTAAGAAATCAGCCGCGATGAGTGCACTGCGTATAAAAGAACTTATGGAGAAAGGGCCAAATAGGCCATCGTACTATTGCTAGGCGGGCTCACCTATACGCCACCACATACTACCTTCCGCTATCCCCCGACTTTAGCCTGAACGTCAGAAGGGTCATCCCATCAAGGGAACACTGGGTAGACGGTGGGGCCATCAACCCGCATAGTATTTTAGTCTTCACTGACGGGTCCAACACAAATGAAGGAGTAGGTTTGGGTATCTTCTCAGCAGAACCCGACATTGCAATATCACTAAGACTTCTAAAACACGGCATGTGTTCCAAGCGGAAGTCCTAGCGATAGCAGAGCCGGCACGAGAACTATCTATGAAACTTATTACTAGAGAAGAGATTGGCATTTACACAGTAGTCAAGCTGCTATAAAAGCCATCTCATCCGCGGCAGTAAAATCCAAGCTAATAAAACGCTGCGGCGAGGAGCTTAAAATACCCACCGATAGCCATCATGTTACACTCTGGTGGGTCCCAGAACACAATGGAATTCCGGAGAACAAAATGGCAGACGAACTGGCAGAAAAGGGATCGAAACAACCCAAAATTCCGTCTACCCTCCCCAAAAATTTGTTAAATCAAACATATGTAGCACTTGACTTCAAACGATAAGCAGACGAAAGATGGAGAGCGCTTCCATCGTGCCGCGTCTACAGAAATATCTCGGCAAAACACGACAAGGTGAAAACCAAGCTCATCCTCACTTAAAACAGACAAAACTTGGCGCTTTTCACAAGAATCATTACCGGCCACAGCCTATTGGCGGCCCAGCGGAAAAAAATGCGGCTAAGTACAAATTAACTTTGCTGAGGCTCTGGCAACATACACGCAAAAGAGGATATGGACCACTTCCTATGCAAATGCCCTAGTCTCTGCATTACCAAAAAAACTGCCCTTGGAGAGTATTTCTTCAATTATCTGGGCGACCTGTCTGAAAATCTACCAAAAATGAAATTCATAGTTAAGGATGGTTTCTTATTTATTTTATTTATTTATTTATTCGTATAGTCTTACACTGTAAGATACAATATCTTTTAAATTAGCGCAAGCTTCAGTATTACATGCAATACTATTAGTGAATATTTCCATTTGTGTACTAAGTAAAAAGAAAAATTATAATAATAAAATAGAATTACAACTGCTAGATATAGAAAAGTAAAAAAGGAAACAAAGAATATGTAAACAATTCAAGAGGATAATAATATTAAGTCGGCATGTTATTGCAATTTAGATTTAAATTCAAATTCAAATTCGACGCCTAATAAAACCAATCATCATCATCAAAGCATCTCCAAGTGCTGTTTTAGTCTCGTTTTAAACTGGGTTGAGCTGCCTATCATTCTGATAGCTCGAGGAAGGGAGTTCCATAGCCGAATAGCGTTCACGAAAAATTGTCGCTCAGATACTAAAAACGAGTAGCGTACTGTAACAAGATCATAACTTCTAGCAGAGCGCAGAAAGCGAATTTTATGGGGTTAACGATCTGAAAGTAAAAAGGTTCTCAAGAGTGAGGCCGTGGATTGATTTGGAAAAGGAGGAAATATGATCATACCTCCGCCGTCCATAAATATACCGTGCAACACTATTGTAAACAACATTAAGTCTTCGCATGTGGTCATAGTCGCAGTTGGAAAAGATTTCAGATCCGAACAATAAAACAGGAACAAGCAAGGTTTTAGCAAGTATCATCCTTGTTTTCAATGGAGTTATACGCTGAGCGGCCCATAGCAAATCTAAGAGAGTGAGGAATGTCACTTTGTTGTCATCACCAGCTTGCCTTATTTCTTCCACCACATTAATCAAAGCCGTAGTACAGCTATACTTGGACGAAAACCGGATTGGTTGATGCAAAGCATATTATTGTTGTTCAGAAAATTACGCATCTGACGGTTCATAATCCTTTCAAGCATCTTGGATAGAAATGGCCAAATAGCAATAGGTCTGTATTCATTACTATTCTTGGGAATAGGTACGATTTTAGTGAGTTTCCAAGCAGTCGGAAAAAAGCCAGTCATAAAAATCGTATTAAAAAGATGAGTTACGTACTTTAATGTATAAGGAAGAGTAGCTTTCACAAAAACTGGATGGATTTGATCAAATCCCACAGAATTTGACTTAACAGATATGCAACTTGCCAAAACGTCTGCTTCGTCAACTGCTGTAAAACTAAAATCAGTAGAGAAACGCTGATGAAACGCAGGCAGAATGAACCATTCAACATAAACGATGATAGTCAAAATTTCCGTCCACCTGACCAAAACGAAGTGAGGATAGCAATATCCAAGCTAAAATCCAACAAGGCTGCTGGACCTGACGGCTTACCGGCCGAACTCTTCAAGGCAGCAGGGGATGAATTGGTAGAGTGCATACACCAACTCATTTCTAATATTTGGTCAGACGAGTGTATGCGTGATGAATGGAATCTCAGCATCGTTTGCCCGATCCACAAGAAAGGAGAGCCCCTCAATTGCGCCAACTATAGAGATATCAGTCTCCTCAACATCGCATACAAGATCTTTTCTGCGATATTGTGTGAACGCCTGAAACCTTTTATCAACAGCCTGATTGGACACTATCAGTGCGGTTTCAGGCCAGAAAAGTCCACCATCGATCAAATTTTCACACTTCGGCAGATCCTGGAGAAAACCCAAGAATTCCAAATCGATACTCACCACCTCTTTATCGATTTCATAGCGACCTCCTGTTTTATTTTATGCCCTCCCATGGTATACCGGGCTCTGCTGTGGGCGATGTTTCCTTTCCCGATTACTCGTGGGTCCAAAATTTCAGATCTTATAAAAAATTCACAGGGTGATGCACCCTCTACTGCATCAACTTCTGGGTCAGCAACCGTGCTTTCCCTAAATCCTGAGGAGGTCGCTGCTACCAGAGCCGACCCCCTCATCATTGTCGCTGATAAGAGACGGGATGAGGCGGACTTGTCCTCCCTTCCTGACTCGGACTCTGACACTCTCTGCGGAGAGTCCTCCAGCATGCTCTCGGACGAACACTCGGTTCGTTCCGGATGCACTGCCGTTGAAGCTGGTGTTGAGAAATTGTCCCTAAACACCAGCGGATTCGTTCGACTAACTTCGGCTGAAAGGAGGCGTTTCAATCGCGCCTTAAAAGACGGCGCTTCCAGAGAGCGTGCTCTGGAGATAGCCAAATCCTCTCAGCCTGAAAAGGGTACCGAGGTGAAGCGAATGCGATCCGAGGAGTCTACCCCTTCTGCTCCGCAGAAGAAAAAAACCCAGGACCGAGACTGCCACACTCGACAAGACCTCGTACAGGGACAAAGTAGGTACTGTCAAACTGGGTGTGGTTCCCGCTGATCTGGCGCGCAGTCCCTTTAGTGCCGAGCAAATGGCCGGCGTCCGAAATAGCATCATGGACACTATTATTGAGCTGGTAGACGAGGTCGCTAAGCCACAATTTCATGGTTTGTTTCACAAATCAGGCTGGCTCCTCATTATTTGCTCAGACCCCTCCACTGCAGAGTGGATGAGGGTCAACTTTGATAAAATCAGAGGGAAATGTGGTTTGAACATGATGCTTGTGGATGAGGATTCATTTCCTAAACCACATATCATCCGTGGGTTCTTTCCACAAAGTACCGGCTTTGCCACTAGTAAGATACTGACGCTCTTGGATGCTCAGAATACTGATCTGTTGGCTAGGAACTGGAGGGTGGTTCAAAGGACCGTAGAGCGTGATCTTGTTCATCTGGTACTTGGTGTCACGGACTGCTCGATGGATCGCCTGAAGCTGCTAAAAGGCAATGTGGCATATTGTTTTGGCAGAGTTAGGCTGATCCTGAAGAGCTCAGACAAGGTACCAGGTGAGCAGAAACCCGCACAAACTGCCGTAGGAGCAGTTACGGATGATGCCACCCGTCCTAGGGGCGCAGCATCGCTGGACACTGTGGAGTGTAGTACACCTGTGTCTACACCTTCCATCTCGAAAATCTCCAATGAGGTTGCACGTAGTACACTTGAGTCTAGTGCGGCCACATTGCAGGGTTCAGTGACTTGCGATGCTAGCGTCTCGACGGTGACACCGTCTGCTGCTCAGATGGCGGGTGCGGCACCTGTGCCCACTCTTTTAGACAAGACAGCTTCTGCTGTGAGGGATAGGCTTGCTGGCCACTCTCGTTGGGATGGTGAAATTAAGAAAACAGGCACTAATGCGTCTGCCAGTAATAAGGAACCATCCCACGAAAAACAATAATGCACTAATGATGAATGATGACATCAAAGTGCTGCAGGGCAACCTGCATCATGCTAAAGGTGCCTCGGACATCTTTAGCCAACGGTTCATCCGGGATAAAATCACCCTTGGTTTCATTCAGGAGCCTTGGGTGGTTGGAGGCAAAATTAAGGGCCTTCATAGTAGGACATGTAAGTTGTTATATGCCTATGGGGAGTTAATGCCTAGGGCTGCTTGCTTAATCAGTTCTAAAATTAATTTTCTTCCCATCCCAGAGTTCATCAGCAGAGATTTGGTGGCCTGCATGGTCGAAATTCCGATTTTAGGAGGAGTTCATGAGATCGTGTGCGCCTCCGCCTACTTCCCTGGAGATTCGGAGCCTGTTCCGCCCTTGGCTGTGCAGGATTTGGTGAACCTATGTCACCGTCGCAACTGGCACCTGATCATTGGATGCGATGCCAACTCTCATCATGTGGCATGGGGTAGCAGCGACATTAACAAAAGGGGTGAGTTACTTCTTGATTATATCACTAGTAGAAACTTAGCTGTATGTAACGAAGGTAACAAGCCAACTTTTATAAATTCTATTCGAGAAGAGGTACTTGATCTCACTATCTCGAGCCCTTTTATTTCCAATTCTGTTGTAAATTGGCATGTGTCAAATGAAACCCTCACTATCTGATCATCAGCATATCAGATTTAACATCTCGGGTGGGGTTGAACAAAATAATCAAACGCATTACGTACCGAAACGAACTAATTGGGCACTTTTTCGTGAAAATCTCGCCGTCAAGGATGACATGCTGCTAACATCTTTAAGATCTAAATGTGATGTTGATGTGGCAGCCTGCCAACTAAATGACTTCCTAATCTCTTTGTTCAGGAGTAGCTGTGTCCCGAAAAATGACAATACAGGTAAACGGAGCGTACCGTGGTGGAATGACCAGCTAGAGATACTCCGCAAAAGGGTGAGAAAACTTTTCAACACCGCAAAACGCAATAAAAATTGGGACGAATATAGGTCCCCTTTGACTAAATTCAACATAGAGTTGAGGAAATCCAAGAGAACAGCATGGAGAAAGAGCTGAGAAAATATCGAGTCCCTTCCAGTAGCAGCCCGTCTCCAAAAGGCTCTCTCAAAGGATCATTCCAATGGAGTGGGATTGCTCATCAAACCTGATGGCACCTACACCGCCAGTCGAAGGGAAACCCTGGAAACTCTGCTCGAGGTTCACTTCCCTGGCTCAACGATTCTAAGCGACCACGTACCTGTTGCTCCTGAAGGCTCCACATGTGGCACCTCCAGAAGAGTTAACAGCTTGTCTGGAAATCTGTTCAGTCAAGAAAAAATTAAATGGGCAATCGGTTCATTTAAACCCTTTAAGGCACCTGGCAGTGATGGTATTTTTCCAGCTCTCATACAGAAAGGTCTGGATTACATCTTGCCTGCCTTGGTAGCTCTTTTTAGAACAAGCTTCAACCTGGGATACATTCCACTAACTTGGCGGGAGGTAAATGTGGTGTTTATCCCTAAGCTAGGTAACAAACCCAGCGAGCTACCCAAATCCTACCGTCCAATCAGCTTGACATCGTTTTTCTTGAAAACCATGGAAAGACTGCTAGACTTACACATTAGAGGCATTCTTGAAAAGACCATACCTCTGCACTCTAGTCAATTTGCATACAGGAAAGGTCGATCTACGGAAGGCGCCCTTCACTATCTCGTCACAGAGATTAAAGCTGCCTACCGCTCCAAAGAAATCGCCCTTTGTGCATTCCTTGACATAGAAGGTGCTTTTGATAACACTGGTTATGAATCCATCACTAGTGCTATGAGACGCAGGGGAATAGACGAACCTACTACCAGATGGGTTAGGAACATGCTCGATAGCCGCATAATAACATCTTCGTCTGGAGAGGTCTCTGTGACGGTCTCCGCGGCCAAAGGCTGCCCTCAAGGCGGCGTCCTCTCGCCTCTCTTATGGTCACTCGTGGTGGATGACTTATTGAACACACTTAATAGTTCAGGTTTCACAACCATAGGCTATGCAGATGATCTAGTGATCATCATTAAAGGCAAACATGAAGACAATGTGTGTCAACTCATGCATAATGCACTCCTTGTAGTCTCGGACTGGTGTGCTGGGGAGGGCCTATCGATTAACCCCAGCAAGGCAGTCGTTGTACCGTTTACAAGAAGAAGAACGCTGAATATTGGCTCAGTGACTCTAAGCGGCACAACAATCAATTTCTCCGATGAGGTCAAATATCTAGGAATCGTCCTGGATAAGAAGCTTAACTGGAATTCCCATATTAAGAATAAAATTGCCAAGGCGACTACTGCCTTGTGGGCCTGTCGCCGTATGTACGGCAAGACCTGGGGCCTGTCTCCAAAGGTCATTTTCTGGTTATATACCACGGTTGTAAGACCCATTCTGACATACGCGTCCGTAGTCTGGTGGACGAAAACCAAAGAGGTCACAGCCATAAATAAACTCACAAAACTCCAAAGACTAGCTTGCCTCGGCATCACAGGTACTATGCACACTTGTCCCACAACAGCCATTGAAGCCATAATCGGACTTACTCCGTTACATATATTTATAAAAAAAAGTGGCAATCAGCAGTGCAGTTAGTCTCAGAAAATCAGATGCTAATAGTACACGGGATCACGTGGATCTCATGGAGCTATTGTCCGACTTCCCCGAGCTAGACATGCTCAGCACGGTCTCCGACTTTACGCCTAAATCACTCTACTTTGGTAGAAGGTTTGAGATTGTGATCCCAAGCCGTGATATATGGAATAATGGCGGACCGTCGCTTGATCCAAAAGGTATAGTGTGGTACACCGATGGATCAAAAATGGATTCAGGAGTTGGCGCCGGTGTGTATGGACCCAACCATAAAATTTCGAAATCACTCGGAAAGAGTCCTAGTGTTTTCCAGGCCGAGCTTTACGCCATTGAAACTTGTGCTAACATTAACCTGCACTCAGGCATCAAAGGTGCCTCTATCCATATACTCACCGATAGCCAAGCGGCGCTCAAAGCACTGATCTCCCATGTGATCAGCTCAAAATCAGTTCTAAGCTGCTTCGACAGCTTACAAAATCTGTGCCGACACAATAAAGTAAAATTGTGGTGGGTACCGGGTCATGTAGGCGTTGACGGCAATAAAACTGCAGACCTGCTAGCTAGGAAGGGCTCCTCTGAGTTGTTCACTGGACCTGAACCCTTCTGCGGAATACCCGATTCCGCCTTCAAACTTCCCTTAAACACCTGGGAACGCAACATGTGCATCTCCCACTGGAATAACTCCCAAGGTCTCAGGCAGGCTAAAAGAGCTGTCCAACCCTTCCAAAGACAGGCAGTTGATATCCTAAAATACGGCAGAAATGACATAAGAAGGCTTGTGAGCTTCCTTACCGGTCACTGCCAACTTCTCTACCACCTCAACAAAATGAGAATTTCGGAGAATATCACCTGCCGCCTCTGCCTAGAAGAGGACGAAACCGCAGAACACATACTATGTGAGTGTGTAGCTCTGTGTAGAACTAGGAGAAGCTTTTTCCTCAAAGAGATCATATCTCCAAAAGATCTTAGGAACACCTCCGCAGCCGTAATTATAGCTTTCATAAGGAGAGTAGAAGTACTGCTGCCCTAAAAGTGGCCTATGGCACAATAGATCTCCTTGGTCGCAGTGCCTACACGCCATTTGGGCGTGGCCACACACCTGTTTAAAAAAAAAAAATCGATTTCAAGGCCACCTATGACAGCATCTATAGAGAAGAGCTTTGTAGAGTCATGTCTAGTTTTGACATCTCTGCCAAACTTGTCCGTCTGTGCAGGCTGACGATGGAGAACGCTCGCTGCTCCATCAAGGTCGGTAATGACCTCACCGAGACCTTTGATGTCAAAAAAGGCTTTAGACAAGGTGAGGCGCTGTCATGTGACTTCTTCAATATTATACTTGAACGGATTGTGCGGAACTCACAAGCCAACACCGGAGGAACAATCTATTACAAGTCTGTACAACTGCTTGCATACGCCGACGATATAGACATTATCGGAAGAACTCAGCGGGCTGTCACCGGTGCGTTTGCAAGCATTGAGGCGGAAGCGGACAAAATGGGTTTAGCGATAAACGAGAGCAAAGCCAAGTATATGCTGTCAACAAGAAGGGAAAGCCAACACCGACGAATTGGACAAAACGTCACAGTCGGCAGCTATAACTTCGAGGTAGTAAGGGACTTTGTCTATCTTGGCTCTGCTATAAATTCTACAAACAAGATCAGCGCAGAAATCAATCGAAGAATAACTCTTGCCAATCGCTGTTTTTTTGGGCTTATAAGGCAATTGAACACTAACGCCCTATCTCGAACTACTAAGGAGACTCTGTATAATACCCTGATCATCCCAGTCCTGCTTTACGGCGCTGAAACATGGACTTTATTACATGGACTTTAGAGAAAAATTCTTCGTAAGATTTTGGGTCCTGTTTGCGTTGACGGGTTTTGGAGGAGAAGATTCAATCACGAACTATACGAGCTGTACAGCGACATCGACCTAGTCAAAAAACTGCGTATTGGACGTCTGAGATGGCTAGGACATGTAGAGCGAATGGACACCAACGCTCCGGCCCGCAGAGTCTTCGAATCTAATTCCGAGGGACGACGCAGTAGAGGGAATCATCGCCGTAGGTGGCGCGCACAAGTTCAAGGGGACCTCGACCAACTTGGAGTGCGCAACTGGAGGCAATTAGCTAAAGGCCGAGCTAAATGGAGAGGCTTGTTGGTTGAGGCCCAGGTTCACCCCGAACTGTAGCGCCACCTAAGTAAGTAAGTAGAGAAACGCTCATCAGTAATGTAATGCTGAGTACACGAAGGGGCGTTTCGAGGACGCCGCTCCAGCAGCATAGAACTCTAGTTTCTTTGGATCCTTTTAAGATCCGAGTGCAGGCTGTACGTATTCGTTGCAGTTAACCCGTTAAACCTAACCTAACCTAGGTAAGTCGGATCATTGTTTGGAGTCAGCTAAGTTTCCATGCCCACATCTGCATTTAAATTACAAGGAGGATTACAAGGGATGTTAATGCAAGCAATAACTGACATGATTCAGACCTAATTTTACTTAGGATTCGCTGCTTCATTCCGAGAAAAATAAGCTAAAACCGAAACAAGAACAGTAGTTCAATCCGATTTGTGTGATTGCCGACCGGAGGAGATAATAAAAAGCTCTGCCTTGCTCATCATGTCTAGATCGATCTGCTAAGAACAGTATTTGCAGCGAATTGTTAGTTATGTCTTTCACTCCACCTACAGTTAATGTGGTTCAGTATTCTTTAGGACAAATATTCTTTCGAACCCTTTCGGGTTCGAAAGAATATTTCTCATGTATCTTTCCAGATAGGTTGGAACTTGGTCACGTTCTACCAATTCATAAAAAAGGCGATAAAACCTCTCCTTCTAACTACCGACCCATTACTTTAATGTCGGTGCTTTTCAAGGTCGTAGAAAGCCTTGTTCTTCCCAATGATCATCAATATGGTTTCAGGCAACAGCGTTTCACGGAGTTCTTAAAGACCTACCTGTCGGAGGACCGTAACAAGTACATTTATCAACCTATAACTCAATATCTGAATACATTACCATAACACAATGCCACGTAAATAGGTACCTCGTTTTCCACTGAATAAACAAACAAATTTGTCACACAACACAAAACGTGTATTTTCTAAAATGCCAAACATGGTGAATTTCCAAAGTAAATCCCTAAACTTTCAGACAGCTTTTAATTTTTCGGTATTTCTTCTTCCATCTTGGTCAACTTAATATTGCGCTCAGTCTGAGCCGACGGACTACTTGTATGCTGCGCAAACTCACCAACCTTCAATCTAGCCCTCAAATCTAAACCTCGAATATCGGTCATAAGCGAATGTTGCTTGTTCTCCAAGTCAACATCGATCTTTTGCGCATGCTCTTCCAGAAGAGTGTAGTTAGTCTTTGCTGCATCAATCTTTTCTTGAAGAGTTCTGCGAATCCTTTCCATCTTTGAAACCTCTGCACAAAGTTTGTCATATGCCTCATCCAGACATTGTTCCGTTCCTGAGCGTTGAGCTCGGTTCTCCAGCCTAGTTTCGGCCAGTTTCAAAGCGTCTGTCTTATCTCGAAGAGCTTGCTCCAGAGATTTTATCTCACACAAGGCCTTCTCCATCTCCTCTCTCATCTATAACATACAATTAATGAAAACTAAGTCAAAGATAGTCTTAAGAAATATTACTTTAAGTTTCTGCCATTCAAGTTCGTTACGAGCACGCTGAGTTTCAAAAATTCTCTTTCGAATCGTGTGCTCAGCCCTGTCCTGTTGGGAATGTAAAATATTTCTAGCCTTCTCCCGACATACGAACAGAGACTCTCGAATTGAATAGGTATCAGATAACTCATTCTCAGCCATTTGCTTGAGGTTCTTTGTAGACTCAAGCCAGGCTTCATAAGTATGAGAGCTGAAACCCAATTTAGTGAAATTCATATAACGACTACCACAGATTTATTCCTTACTTCCTTGGATGCCTGGTCGGATCGGTCTTGAAAGAAA
This sequence comes from Brachypalpus laphriformis, assembly GCA_945910035.1. Lineage (NCBI taxonomy): Eukaryota > Metazoa > Arthropoda > Insecta > Diptera > Syrphidae > Brachypalpus > Brachypalpus laphriformis. The sequence continues at coordinate 48,695,486 of OX246756.1, forward strand.
TATTCGCCGAGAACTTATTCAAATCCAATTGGGTAACATCGATCGACTCAGCTTCCATTTTGTTGTCTAGCTCCAAGCCAATCTTAAATTGAACTTCCTCTAATCGAGTAAGTTTCTCCCAAGCGAACTGGCATTGCTCCCGCAATAAACGTTGATTGTTCTCTACCACGGCTAGTTCCTTCTTAAGTTCGGTGTCAGCATCATCGTAGGTAAGTTCTGAACCCAAACGACAGTCACGCATGGTCAAACATTCTGAGATTACAGTCAATGGGGTAACCATTGACTCAAGTTCTCGTTCCGTGGAGGCAGTTTCTTCCCTTAACAAACGCACTTCAGTACCGATTCGGTCAAAAGTGATCTGAATCGTTGTACGCCATCGATTAAGCTCGGCAATTCTTAAAGAGAAAATTTTAAAAATCGAAAAAGTTTCGACGTACTACCTTTAAGATTACCTATCCGATAGAGATTCATTGGTTTCATAATTACTCCAATCTGCTTCGATTCGTGTCTCATTGCGAAGAGTTCGGGATGAGTGACGCAAATCGAAAGCGTCTGCACGGCGTGCGTTTGCAATATTTCTTAACTGACTCACGCGGGAATGCCAATCAGCTAGACCCAGATGCTGAAGAGGCTTCTCCAAGGTAATCACCGAATGAAAGGCCATGATACTTCGGTTTAGAATTTCACAGGAAAACTATCAAATGTAAAACAAAAATCTCACGCGGAAACTTTCGTATTTTCTGAGGTTTAGAGTGTAGCAGTATTGATTATACAAAACAGGGTTCAGTAGTTGTCATGAAGCAAAGGAGTGAAATCAAAGGTATATCGAAATTCTTAAAAAAAAAAAATGAGGCCAATTAATGGAGTCGCATAGAAACAGGAAATCTGCGTGCAGTAAATTTTCATCAAATAGTGCCCAATGTAACTAAGTTTATCTTAGCAACTCGCTTCAAACAATCATTTAATGTACGGAAATATTTGCGGGCCACTGTTTGCTCCAAATGTATCGTTGAGTAAACATGAGTAATTCTTTTATAAATCGATGTCCGAGTGCTTCTTCTGAGAGTTATTCTGCGACAAAGAGTTGCCATTCAAGTTTTATTTTACTCTCTTTCATAAGCGAGTCATTTCCCTTGTAAAAGTATTCAACATTCTACCACGCCTCTCGAGTAAACTCTTTTCAGAAAATAAAAAGTAAGCAGATTTTCTGTGGAGTGTGAACGAAAAAAGAAGACGTACTTCAACGATATTGCTAGGGATTTGGCTGGTGCAGCGAATAGTAAAACATTTTGGTCATTGGTGAAAAAGCTTAACGGAACTACATTCAGGGTTGGAAGTAGGGATTTCAATCCCGAAGCTAATTTTCAATCCCGGGATTCCGGGATTTGAAAAAATGAATCCCGGGATCCCGGGGTATCCCGGGATTGGACAGAATCCGATGCACAGGTCAAAAATTGATAAGACATGTTTTTAACAAAAAAATCAACTTCCGATAATTGCTCACAAAAATGTAGAAATTAATTATAAGTGCCTTTTCTTCTTATCTTTTTAAATAAAAAACAGCGTAACTATTATGCTATGCATTTTTTTTTTTCATAATGGTCCCGAAATCAGGCAAACCGCTAAATGAGAAGAAATCATATCGGCCTATTTCCCTATTACCGGTTATCTCAAAAATATTTGAAAAACTGCTTTCCAAACGTCTACAGCCCGTAATCGACGAAAGACGTCTCATTCCTGACCACCAGTTTGGATTTAGAATCAAACATTCTACAATTGACCAAGTCCACAAAATAACTGACATGATTGAGAAAGCTCTCGAAGAAAAAAAGATTTGTTGTGGTGTATTTCTTGACGTCTCACAAGCATTCGATAAGGTTTGGCACGAAGGCTTGGAATATAAATTGCAGCGACTACTGCCACGGCAACTCTTTTTAATCTTACGATCGTACCTCACCGAGAGACTCTTTCGTGTTAAGCACGGAAACGATTACTCTGACTTCAAGGAGATTGCAGCCGGAGTCCCGCAAGGAAGTGTCCTTGGCCCACTTCTATATGTACTCTACACGCGTGACATCCCGCAAGAAAGAAATTGCGTCGTCGCCACGTTTGCGGACGATAAGGCGATATTGACAACGGGCGATACTATTGAAGCGGCAACCGGAAAGCTTCAACATGCTATTAATAAAGTCCACGCTTGGACGAATTCTTGGCGTATTGTGCTGAACGAAAGCAAATCTACTCACGTCAACTTTACGTACAAAAAAGTGGATAGATTGCCTGTATATCTAAACTCGGCTCAAATACCGTACGCAAACGAAGTAAAATATCTAGGAATGACTCTAGATGTCAAGCTCAAATGGAAATCGCACGTGAAAAAGAAACGCGACGAACTTCAAAACAAATACCGACAAATGTACTGGCTACTCGGAAAACATTCGAAGTTGAGCCTACATATCAAACTGCTTATCTATAAGCAAGTTCTAAAGCCTGTGTGGACGTATGGTATACAACTATGGGGTTGTACCAAGGAAAGCAATAGAAACATCATACAAACTTTTGAAAATAAAGTTCTTAGAACGATCGTCAATGCACCGTGGCATGTACGTAACGAAGATATTCATCGAGATCTGGGAATTCCCAGCGTCGTCGAAGAGATAACAATATTTGCCCGTAAACACAAAGATCGTGTTCACGGCCATTGTAACCGTACCGTCATTCAACTACTTGACGCGAATAATTCAATTCGTCGTCTGCAAAGGATAAAACCTTTTGACATCTCGTCATAGTATATGCCGGTCGCGAAAAAGGCAGGAACTATCATTGGAATTTAACCTGCCTTCTACATTTCTTTTAACTTCGTAGGAATTTTTTTTTTTTTTTCCAAAAATCGCGTGTATCGTAAGCGAAAATAAAACTGCTGGATAAGCGTCGGCTTAGCTGTAGTATTACTTTTGAAGAGAGGTGTTTTTTTAGTGAGTTAAAATCTCACACTACCATAAGCACGCTCGGTCGGGCCTTATGGTGTCTTTAGAAGATTTTTCACCTACTCTCGGCAAAAAAAAAATTTTTTATTATTAAAATGAATCAAAAGGAATATTATCACCCATTTTCCGTTTAACCGGTGGTCCTGCCGTTTGCTTCTCTCTTGATTATCGACTAGTGGAAGCAATACTCAGTTCACCTCCCACTTTGGATTTATGGATGGCTAATAAGTGCGTGTGTAAGCCTTTAGTTGAACCTCCCAAAGTCTTCAGGACACCCTTACATTTTTTACACTGTGCACTTTTTCCATCTTTTGATGCGTAAAAATGATGCCAAACTGATGGTGATGGGTCAGATCCACAATATTTTTTATGCTTGGTAAAATGGGTTTCACTTGACATTTTTGAAATCACACAATAATTATAGGGACTAGTACTTTATTTAAAACGCGTGCGAGAACACCACAAACACAATAGAAACTAAACCATAACTACACTTGCTTCTCGTACAGTATTTTTATGACGCACTTGCAACATCGCTCACTCTTGTTTGAAAATACTTGTGTCTCTTTCTCCTTTAAACAGGTAACAAGCACTGAAGAAACCATAATACAGATAAAATAGATGAACGCATACCTTGATTTGCGCTTCAACGGCGCCCGATCTGTCAAGCACTACCGTAATCTAACCTATTCTAGATTTGTTTCTTTTCTGTACATAATTTAGGGAAAACAGCAAGGCAAAGGTTAATTTCGATCACAAAAAATTAATAATCTTAATTTTAAAAATCAAAAATTACTTAGGTATTTGCGTATGAGAGTATCAAATAAAATCAACTTTCAATCCCGAAAATCCCGGGATTGGTGACTGGCAATCCCAGGATCGTTCAAGAGCAAAAAAGGTCCGGGATCCCGTGATTGATTTGCCTAGTTGGAAGTCAAATCGAAGCCGACACTTTAATGAGACATTTTAAGACAACGCTTAATCCGCAAGGAACCGCACCTGCTTTTCACTATGCTCTACCCTTTATATGTAATGGGAGCTTAGATAAGCCTTTTGATGAACACGAGCTTCGTGAAGTGTTAAGAAAAGCCAAACGGAATAAGGCACCGGGAGAAGATCGAAATTCATATGAATTCTTTCAATACGCTTCACCGCTCTTTTTGCAAAAACTGCTCTCTTCCTTTAATGTAACTTACAATGAAGGAAGAGTACCGAGTGATTTCCGCAAGTCCATCATATTCCCGATATTTAAAAAAGGCGATCCAAATGCACCGGAAAATTATAGAGGGATTTCGTTCATGAACACTGTCTCAAAAATCTTCACTGGCCTGCTGACGGCACGATTAACAAAATGAGTAAGAGATAATCAAGAATTAAGTCAGTTCCAAGCAGGTTTTAGAGAAGGTTACTCTACAGTCGATCAAATTTTTAGTCTAACGTCAATCGCCCAATATTTTCTGGACCAAGGAAAGAAGTTATATGTGTTCTTTATTGACTTTAGAGCCGCGTTCGACACAATAAATCGTAACCTGTTACCAGCAGGTATAAGGATAGAAGAACTTAAAGTTACGACATTGCTTTATGCAGATGATATAGTTGTATTTGCAGAATCGCCAAACTCATTACAACTCATGATCAACAAGATAGAGGAATATTGTAAACTCAATTGTTTGCTCATAAACACTGAAAACTCCAAAGTGCTAGTATTCCGCAAAGGCAAAGGACGCTTCGCGAGAAATGAGCGATGGAAATACGGTTGGGAAGATCTGGAAGTTGTTAGGTCGTATAAATATCTAGGTGTTACCATAAGCCACAACCTTTCGTTAAAACGGCACTTTCAACTTAAACTCACAGATGTGAAGAGAGCAATCAACGCCACGTGGAAAAACTTGCTTTCTACCCCCAAAGTATGCGTAACAGCGAAAATGAAAGTATTCGAAGCCGTAATGCGATCAGTAGTAGTAGTAGTAATTTGTGATTTTTATTTAACAAAAGTTTGGTCTGTTACAATAATTCACAGTAAATGACATTGGCAATTGCCGTCAGCCGAAAAAAAGAGAGAATTCTAATTCATATTTATAATTAAAAACAAATTTTCCAATAAAATAAAAAATACAGTTTTGGTTTTGGTTTTACGAATATATCTAAAAAGCTTCGTTTATTATTAGTTGACGATATTTTGATGCAGATCTGATATAGTTAGCTAACAGATTCCAGTCTTGACCATTTAATTGCGCGATTACTTCATTTTCTGCAAGTGTATTTCTACCCAAGTAGACTCGCCTAATCTCCTTTAATACGGGACATATTCCAATAAAGTGGAGAACGTCTTCTTTCGCACCAAGGTTGCATATAGTGCATTCCTCATTCCCATCGCTTACGTAGGGCATAAAGTTTAGTCGAAGAAGTTCGCCTCTGGCCTTGAAGATGGTGGAAATTGTATTTAGGCTGTTGCGATCGTGGAAATAATTTCTATCCCCCAGATCATGATCGAGTAAACGATAAGTGATTCTCGCCTCGCTATGCTGCGCTTTCACTCTGAATGCCGCTCGTGTGGAATCTTCAATATTCATCAACAGCTCCTGTAGGGTACGCTTCCATGTTTCCGTGCTATTTTCATCTATGGGGAGATTGTATTCCCTGCTTAGCCTAGACCATTCGCCGAAAAATTGCTGTTTTCGGTGTATCAGGAGTTTGGGGATAATATGGGGAAGGCGATGGCGGGGGAGCTCCATAACATTTAGAATGTAAAGGAAGTGCAACCTTAAGGTAAAGACATATAAAGGAGGTAAGCCTGTTTCCAGATGCAGCATGTAATTCGGAGTATTTTCCGGCAATCTGAAAATCTTTTTTAGAAAGTATCTAAGCAAACCTTCTACTTCCTCGTACTGAGAGATACCCCAAACTTGGGCAGCGTAGCACATGATCGATCTCATAGTTGCTTCGAAAATTTTGAATTTGGTGCTTGGCGGTACGTCTTTTTTTCCGAGGATGCCCTTCCAGCTGCAATTCATTGCTCTTTTCGCTTCTTCGAGCTTCTCTCTCAGATGTGTTTTGAACGACATTTGGGGGGTAATAATTACCCCAAGGTACTTATATTCCTTCACAACTTCGAGTACTTCATTTTGCCAGGTCCATTTTTCCAGCCTTGAATACCGTCCAGTACCATTTCGAAACACCATTATTTTTGACTTATTGGTATTCACTGAGAGATTCCATAAGCTGCAATATTGTTGTAGCTTGTTAATCATCATTTGTAGCATTGTTGTGGATTCTGCCAGAATGACAATATCATCCGCGTACAACAAAACCTTTATATGAACTCCACCAAACACTAGTCCTCCTGGAAGAAACGTTGTGAGGTCATCCAAAAATATGGAGAAGAGGAGAGGACTCAAGAGACAACCCTGTTTTACTCCCATGTGCGACTCAAACCAGTTGGACATTTTGTTTCCATCCCATACTGCGATCTTATTATTTTCATACAGGCTTTGTATTACTCTAAGCACTTTCGTTGACACTCCTAGGTTACTCAACTTATAGAAGAGAGCGTTCCTGTCAATTGTGTCGAAAGCCGCCCTGAAATCGACAAAGAACGCGTATAGTTTTTTGCCCCTATCAAGGTATGCCTGGGCAATGCTTTTCAGTGTAAAGATGTTGTCTACAGTTGAATATCCTTTTCTAATGCGATCAGTAATGTGTTATGGAGCCCAAGTATGGGGAAGCAAATCATATGATGACGTCGAAAAACTTCTTAGGTTCTTCTTGAAAAAACTTTTGCGTTTACCTTTAAATACGCCAAACTATATGTTACACCTAGAAACTGGAATATCACCACTCTTTATATTCACGTTAAAGACAAATATGAAGTATATTTTAAAGAATGGATACCCTCTATCTTTCGATTTTTATCGGACGTCAAACAAGGTATGAAAAGAGAATATACTATAATGGCAACAAATTCAAGTTCACGACTTATCTACAAAAGCCTAACTTACGAGCAGAACTATATATACTCGAACCTCACTGTAGCACAAATTTCGATAATATTTAGAACAAGAGGAGAGCTACTAAAACTAAATTGCATGCCACACCGCAACGACCTACCCTTAAGATGTGGCATTTGCAATACAGGTGAAAAAGAAGATATTACACATTTCATTGGTACTTGTCCAATACTAAAAGAAACCAGGCGAGCGCACTTCAGAGCGGACCTGTTAACACTGGATGAAATTAAGAGTTTATTGAATGGAAGCGATTGGATTGCCCTTGCAGCATACTGCCATGTAGCACTCAATTACAGAACTTCAATTATAAATGAAAACTTTTCAACTTTGATTTAATTATCTGCGTAACTGTTATAAAAATGCGAAATATGTCCACTTTTGATTTTGTTTTCAAAACCTTGTATAGGTGTAGCTAAAGATTGTCAATCTACGGCAGAGGGCTAAGCCATTGTTTAAATTGTATTTTTAAATTGAATAAAGTACCCTTATTATTATTTATATATTATTTACTTTAGAAGAAGAAAGTACGACCTGCGAAACTTTTTACTTAGATAGATAGATGTATATTATTGTATACTAAGGCTCTAGCCGATGATATACTCGGTCTAGAGCACTTCCTCCAGTCCAGCTGCTACAGCAAACCGGAGTATCTTCAGTGGATCCAGCGAAGGTAAATTCGTTTCTGATAGGACGTAGGCACCAAGGTGATTCCTTCTTTTGTGGATCAGTGCTTCGCATTCCATAAGAAGGTCCCTGCAGAATCTGCAGTGTCCGTCTCCCTCTATTCCCAGTTTCCTAAGATGCTCGTTAAGTCTACAGTGACCTGTTAACATGCTCGCCAAAATGCGAAGCCGATTCTTACTAACTCTTAGGCAGGCTTTGCTTCTTTTCTTTTCTTTTCTTTTCTGGTTGTATTTCCCCAGAAGTTCCTTTGCCTGTCTTATTTGGGGGATATCGTCCCAATGTTTGGCCCATTTGTTCTCTTCTTCTTACCTTAAGTCTTCCCTTATTTTGTGGGGTCCTATCCCACAGAAGGGTTCTGGTCCAAGGAACGGCGTGTCTGATCCGTTTCTAGCTAGTTCATCAGCTGCTTCGTTCCCTTCTACGCACATGTCCTGGTACCCAGTAGAGAGTTACTTTGTTTGTTTCTCCCAGTTTGTTGATCCTGGTGAGACATTCCCATACCAGTTTGGATCTGATCTCATGCGAGGTCAGTGCTTTAATAGCGGCTTGGCTGTCTGATAGTATCGCAATGTCCTGCCTTTTTACTTACCTGGGCTTTCGATCAGTGCAGAAGACCTATCCTGCAATTCTTTCATTATGGCTGATTTCGAGCCCGAGGTTTGCAGTTCTGCAGACAAATATGTCTTTATAACTGAGGCGTGGTCTTTATTCTAGTTTGGACTTTTGTTTGCTGACATTCCTTTCGGAGTCCAATGCTGTCGACGTGTCTTAATTATTTTCATTTTTCGTTTTGTATTTTTTTTTATTTTTCTTAAAAATGTTGCAATAGATTGACTAATTGTAATAGGTAAGATCAACGAACAGCAAAGAACATATGGCCAAAAGGATCGCCAAAGCAATGTCCGTGTTCGGGATGTTGTCCAAAATATTGCGAAGCAATGCAATCAGTTTGAACATCAAGCTTAGATTGTTCCGCTCCAATGTTGAATCAGTGCTGTTATATAGATGCAGCACGTGGAGAGTGACCACTTCTACCACCAAACAGCTGCAAACGTTTGTTAATAGGTGCCTGCGCAATATCTTAAGGATTTTCTGGACCAATCGTATCTCTAACGAACACCTTTACAAGAGAAGAGGTCAGGAACCAATAGCCACAACTATCCAATAATGGAAGTGGCAGTGGATCGGTCACACGTTCCGAAGTGGAGAGAGTTCCATAGCGGACCATAATACACAATGGAACCCTTTAATTCTGGATGGCAGAAGACCAGGCGATCTGATGAGAACATGGCGTAGAACAGTTGGGGAAAAGTTGGGAAGAGCTGAAATACATTACCAGAAACCCTACACGATGACGCGTAGTCGTAATAGAGGCCCTAGGTTAGGTTAGGTATGTGGGCTGGCAGGGAGGGACGCTCTCTGCCTCTCTAAGGTCAGCGTTGACCCATTGTGGTATCCATGGGGGAAAAAGTAATCCCTTACCCAATGAAACTAAAAACTACTAACTCAGTCACTTACTTCATTTTTGCATACAAACCACCCTGATAATTTGATGAAGTTCAACATCTTTTCTGTCGAAACGCCGGAGAGTTCCTCGAGATCCTGGAAGAAATATTTATCAAGGAACCTTTTCCTGGAGTGTTGAAGACTCGGACAGTGGCACAGGAAGTGGGTTGTGTCCTCAAAAACTTCCTCGTCACCACAGACTCTGCAGAGTTCCTCCTCCATCAGGCGTAGTTCCTTCAAGTGGTACCGCAGAGTGTTGTGCCCCGTGATAATGCCCACGAGGGATGATTCTCTCGGTCTTTGCTTTGTCGAAAGATGGCCATAGCTTCCTAGTGATAGCGCAAGTTTCCATGGAGTTCCATCTTGTGTTCGCCTCCTCAGTGGCTTTATTCCCTGCAGCGAGCTTGAGTGTGCAAGGCGGGATACACACAGGGGGGTCAACTTGTTCTGTTAGGGCTGCTGAGCCGATTCTCGCCAGGTCGTCGGCTTTCTCATTGCCTGGGATACCCTCGTGTCCAGGGACCCAACAGAGCGACACCTTGTGCTGTGTTCCAAGAACCCTGAGCTCTTCTCGCCAACACTTCACAAGCTTCGATTTAATTTCTATGGCAGTAATCGCTTTTATAGCTGCCTGGCTGTCGATAAAGATGGTGATACCTTCTGGCGGTATTGCCCTTACCGCAGACTCACGGGCGGCTGTTGCCACAGCTAAGACCTCTGCTTGGAAAACACTGCTATGGTCTGGAAGTCGTATGGATTTTGATACACCTAGAGGGTCGGAGAAGATACCTGATCCTACACCAGTGCTCATTTTTGAACCATCTGTGTAGATGGCTATAGATTCGGCATTAGCTTTTCCTCAACTTTTCCAATCTTCCCTGCTAGGGTAGGCGGTAGAGAAAGGCATTGCAAAGTCTAAATATGGCGTCATGTAATCCGTTACGGGCATGAGGCCAAAGTAATCGAGTAGGATCATCGAGTGACCTATTTTGCAGTAGAGGCCCTAGGACCCACAAGGGGATACAGGACGTAAGTAAAGTAAAGCACATCCAGAATAATAGATTGAAGGCTTTCATTGATGAGCTTTACTTAGCTGTTCGATCAATTGCTATCTGAGGAGGCTGTACTTCCCATTCATTTATTTATTGCTTAGTACAAGCACTTAACCTAACTTAAAACAATTTTTTTTTTTTGCTCGGCCCACATAATTTTCTCTGCAATTAAAACATAAACTAAAACTGCATACTGGACTGAAAGTAAAGTGTGTTCTGTGCGTTTTTAGCCAAACGCAACATTTTGGAGATTGGTTCGAAATGGCCGTAGTTGGTGCGGTGGTGAGGGAGTCGGAAGAGCGGTACAGACCACAGGTTACGAGAGTTAGTGTGAAGGGAAATCATTTACAATAGTGCGAGGGAATCGATCGTACCAGTTAGTAATTAGTGCACGAAGAGTATGTCAGCGACTTCGCGACGGTTTACAAGGGTTTGCAGGTTAATCAATTTTAGCCGATCTTCGTAGGGCGGTAAGATATAGTTGGCGGCCCATGGGAGACCGCGTAAGGCAAAACGGATAACCCTACACTTCACAGCTTCGACTCTGAAAGGGAGTGGGGGTCGCGAAAAGATGGCCAAACTTGGATGGCATATTCAAGGAGTGGTTTGATAAAGGTAATGTACAGGGATTTAGTATCGTAAGGGATCGAGAATATTTTAGACCATCGTTTTATGAAACCAATATATTCATACCTAAGGCAGGTAAACCAAGTCACACTTCAGCGAAAGACTACAGACCCATAAGTCTCTCGTCATTCCTCCTCAAGACACTTGAAAGACTTCTTGATATTCACATCAGAAGTAAGTGTTGCAACGGCATTCTATGCAAAGCTCAACATGCATATTTGAAGGGGAAATCGGTGGAAATAGCTTTACACGACGTAGTAGGGAAGATAGAAGCTAGCCTTCACTATAAGGAATTCGCACTAGCAGCCTTCCTAGGCATCAAACAGGCCCTAGAATCTACGAATGTCGAGCATAGCATTACCAATTGGCTCTGCAATATGCTCGGCACTAGAAACATTAACTCCACCATCGGAAACAGTTCAATAAGAAAATCCGTTACCAGGGGGACTCTCCAGGGAGGCGTTATCCCACCCCTCCTCTGGGTTCTAGTCATCGATGGGATACTTAAAGAACTAAGCAATACAGGCATAAGCGTCACTGCTTACGCGGATGACGTGGTGATTTTAGTTCGGGGCAAGTTCCTTGATACATTAAGTCAAATGATGGAATCAGCTCTTAATAGTCTCGAAAAATGGGCTAGAGGGTGTGGACTACACGTCAACTCGGAGAAAACTGAATTGGTACTCTTCAGTAGAAAATACAAGATACCACCCTTCAAACTGCCTAAGTAGCAGGGGTGGAGCTTTCCCTTTCGGATCGCGCTAGATATCTTGGTATAATGGTGGATAGGAAACTAAATTGGAAACTTAACATACAGGAACGAGTCCGCAAAGCATATAATGCTTTCTTCACCTGTAAGCGGACCGCGGGGAAAAAATGGGGCCTGAAGGCCGCAATGATGCACTGGCTATACGTCATGGTAGTCAGACCCATCCTTACGTATAGGGCTCTTGTGTGGTGGAAGGCAACGAATACGAAAAACACACGGGATATGTTGGCCATGGTACAAAGAACAGCCTGCATTGCCATCACGGGTGCTCTACGCACAACACTTACGGCTGCACTCGAGATCTTCCTGTATCTTTTACCATTAGACCTACAAATTAAATTTCAAGCGGGCAACAGTGCGCTTCGGCTCACTTACGTTGGTCTCTTCGGGACTAATAACATAGGACACTGCTACATTCTCAAGGAATCTTTTCCCGGAATCCCTGACGAATCGGACGATATACTTGGCACCTTAGACTTCGACACACCATACGAAGTACTGTATCCTATTAGAGAGGACTGGCAAAGGAAGACAGTCTCTGTCCATAACGAGATTGCAATATACACAGATGGTTCTAAGACCAGTGAGGGCACGGGGTCAGGTATTTACTCGAGAGATACGACCCCACAGGTGGCTTTGAGACTTCCGGACACATGCAGTGTGTTCCAAGCAGAGGTTCTAGCTGTACTTAAAGCTGCGGAATTACTTGAGATGGGATCAACATCCGATAAGAATATCGCCATCTACATTGACAGTCAGGCTGCGCTAAAGGCACTAGAGTCTTACGTCACAAAATCTGAGATAATCAGGAATTGCCGCACAATTCTTAGGGCATTATGTACGCAGAACCGAGTCAGATTATGTTGGGTACCTGGACACTGCGATATCGAAGGCAACGAGCAAGCCGACGCGCTGGCTAAAAGAGGAGCTGGGCTCCCACGTAGCGATATAATTGGTAGTATTAAACCACCAGGGTGCGTGGCTAAGGGAATTATTCGGGATAAAATCATTGACACGGCTAATCTAAGATGGTCACAGGGTGTCTAAGGCCTTGTGGCCTGTGTTAGATCGCAGAAAATCTGGGGAGATAATTAAGTTAGATAGATCGAGGCTAAGAACAGCGATAGGAATACTCTCTGGCCACTGTCCCCTAAGGAGGCATGCCATGAGACTAGGGTTATCCGATACGGATGTTTGTAGGTACTACGATGACCTACATGTCACAGAGGATATAACTCATATACTCTGTGAATGTCAAGGAATTGCCAGGATAAGGCTAAAGTACCTTGGTAGATACTTCTTCGATAACTTGGAGGAGGTGAGGTCCTTGAACCATAACAAGGATCTCTTCAAATTGTGTAGGGAGATTAATTGCTTGGGGGAATGGGTTTAGGTCTTTTGCTGTGAAGGTTTCCTAGCGACCGCGATGGGCCCACTTTGGTGCCTAGTGTTTTATGATAACCTCATAACCCTGCCTAGCCTAACCTTTATGAAACCAAGGGAGGAATTGGCCTTTTGTATAATTTGATTAATGTGGGAACGGAAGTTTAGCTCCCTGTCCCAAATAATACCCAGATCGCGTATAGATGAGACTGAGGGAATGGGCTCATTACGAAAGTAATAGGTTCTGAGGGGTGAGGGGAGGTGCTTACGGGAGAAAGTTATGGACTGACATTTTGCAACGTTAAGTTCTAAGAAGTTTTTTTCGCACCATGTGTAGAATGAATTTAGGTCGTTTTTAAGTAAGAGTGAATCTGTGGGGGTTGATATTACCTTGATGATTTTCATGTCATTCGCGTTAATAGACAGATCTGAGTCTTTTATGGCGTGACTAACATCGTTTATAGTTAAGACAAAGATCAGTGGATGAGGAACCTGGGTCTTTTATGGCGTGACTAACATCGTTTATAGTTAAGACAAAGATCAGTGGATGAGGAACCCCTGAAGTGGTGTTAAAGGGGTCAGAGACTGAAAATCTGAGAGGAACCCTGTACTGGCGTTTCTCTAGGTACGATCACAATCATGAAATGAAAGAGCGTGGGAAACCGAGGGCTTAAGGTTCCTATGGGCATTGGGGTTCGCAAATTTTATAGTGGTAACGTCGCCAATTGCCGCGCTAATGGTTCAATGGTCCATCCTGTTGTCAGCAAGCATTGAAAATATTTCAAGCATTTATTTATTACCCCTATTATGGTTAGCGAATCGAACGTTCGACTCAAGTCGAACTGTTAGCGAATTGCTTCTGTCGTGGTATTGCTGTTAGCAAACATTTTAATTCGAATAAAGAATAAGTGCTGACAAAAGAAAAAACAATTAAATGTCATCTGTGGAGTGTATAAAGCGACAGAAGTAATTCGCCGGGAGGTTCGACTTGAGTCGAGCGTTCGATTCGCTAACCATAATAGGGGTGTATTTCTCATGAAATATATAGTCAGTCAAATCAATTTCGAAAACTTGTGTGAACATTACTGCGAACAGCAGTGTAACACCGGCATGCTGCGGCATATGGCTGGTAAAATGGTTCGCTCTGTTGGATAATTAATTTGCCTATGACGTCGGTAATCGCGAAAAAAATACTGTGAATCAGAAGTAAAGGCAAACAAATAACAAAAATCCCCTCATTTATCTGGACGCCACCCGCGGAGTTTCACTGAAGCATAAACAACCTAGCTTCAAACTACTATACCAAATCTTTGTCTCTCTCTACCTATCCTTTCCAACGCCCGCACTGTGTAAAAACATGTTAAGGGTATTCACAACCCCTTGAGAGCGCGCAAATTATAAGAAAAGGTAAATAGTTTGATTTTATGTCGAGAAGATTTTTGATTCACAAACGCGACAGATGAGAGAAGACCGAGAGGGGGGTGATAGTGGTGTAATGTGGAGAGAAGATGGTTACTCATGGTAACCAAGGGCTTGTGGACGTCGGATGAGAAAGTGAGATCTAGCTGCCTACCTAAGTTGTTGGTGATGCCACTAATCTGAAAAAGACTGGAGTCAAACAGACGATCGAAAAATATCGATTTTGTGATATACCGTTCCAATACGATTCTCAATAGTTAGAGCGTATTGCAGCAAGTTCGTCGCCGACACCGTTAATTCTATCAAATATTACATCGAGCATAGGATCAGGCTGCTTGTGAGATGGTTGTTTGCTTACTTACTTACTTACTTAGGTGGCGCTACAGTTCGGGGTGAACCTGGGCCTCAACCAACAAGCCTCTCCATTTAGCTCGATCTTTAGCTAATTGCCTCCAGTTGCGCACTCCAAGTTGGTCGAGGTCCCCTTGAACTTGTGTGCGCCACCTACGGCGATGATTCCCTCTACTGCGTCGTCCCTCGGGATTAGATTCGAAGACTCTGCGGGCCGAAGCGTTGGTGTACATTCGCTCTACATGTCCAAGCCATCTCAGACGTCCAGTACGCAGTTTTTTGACTAGGTCGATGTCGCTGTACAGCTCGTATAGTTCGTGATTGAATCTTCTCCTCCAAAACCCGTCAACGCAAACGGAACCGAAAATCTTACGAAGAATCTTTCTCTCGAAGAGACCGAGGATATCTTCATCCTCTTTTAATAAAGTCCATGTTTCAGCGCCGTAAAGCAGGACTTGGATGAACAAGGTCTTATATAGAGTCTCCTTAGTTGTTCGAGATAGGGCTTTACTGTTCAATTGCCTTATAAGCCCAAAAAAACAGCGATTGGCAAGAGTTATTCTTCGATTGATTTCTGCGCTGATTTTGTTTGTAGAATTTATAGCAGAGCCAAGGTAGACAAAGTCCCTTACTACCTCGAAGTTATAGCTGCCCACTGCGACGTTTTGTCCAATTCGTCGGTCTTGGCTTTCCCTTCTTGTTGACAGCATATACTTGGTTTTGCTCTCGTTTATCGCTAGACCCAGTTTGGCCGCTTCCGCCTCAATACTTGCAAACACACCGGTGACAGCCCGCTGAGTTCTTCCGATAATGTCTATATCGTCGGCGTATGCAAGCAGTTGTACAGACTTGCAATAGATTGTGCCTCCGGTGTTGGCTTGTGAGTTCCGCACAATCCGTTCAAGTACAATGTTAAAGAAGTCACCTTGTCTAAAACCTTTTTTGACATCAAAGGTCTCAGCGAGGTCATTACCGACCTTGATGGAGCAGCGAGCGTTCTCCATTGTCAGCCTGCACATATGGACAAGTTTGGCAGAGATGTCAAAACTCGACATGTCTCTATAAAGGTCTTCTCTATAGATGCTATCATAGGCGGCCTTAAAATTGATAAAGAGGTGGTGAGTATCGATTTGGAATTCTTTGGTTTTCTCCAGGATCTTGCGAAGTGTGAAGATTTGATCGATGGTGGACTTTCCTGACCTGAAACCGCACTGATAGGGTCCAATCAGGCTGTTCATAAAAGGTTTCAGGCGTTCACACAACATCGCAGAAAAGATCTTGTATGCGATGTTGAGGAGACTGATGCCTCTATAATTGGCACAGGTGAGGGGGTCTCCTTTCTTGTGGATCGTTTGTTTGCTTGAGGATTGGAAATAAATGTCTATGTAAAAGGAATCGCACAATTTATAGTTAGAAATGATCTGTGCGGAACAATTTCCTTTAGATCACTTAACACTTCATTGAGGTGGTGCATGGTGGATTCTTCGTTCGTGAACCTTGCTAGAAACAACTCGATCAGACCAGCAATTTGTTTATCAATGTTAGTGAGTTTCGATTTGATTTGGTCGGTTGAGGTCTGTTCCGAATTGCCCAAATCGTCAACACGTCTAAAGCTACTTTCTAAGTTGGAGAGTTTACCTGTCATCTTTTCAGAACATTTTTTTTTTTTTTTGTTACGAGTCATTAGAGTCACTAAGGCAGCTGGGAGCACGTGTGAGAGTGAGATGTTCTTGCACTTATCACAAAGGAGGTTGTCAGACAATTTTTTTATGTATACCGTATTTCTTTTATTGAGTTGGACACAAATGGCAAATGGTATGATATAACAACTACTTTATAGAGTCAGTGCATGATTTTCACCGAAGCCCCCCACTTTTTGCCACAGATCCTACTGCAGGTATAGAAAGCTATGGATGCCTTTTTTAATCTTTTTTCTAGATTTAGATTCCAGCTATGTTTGCTATCAAGCATCATGCCCAGATACTTCGCGTTTTTTAACGAATTGAGTACAAAGAGTACAAGTGTCGGTTTTGCGAAGTCTGGAATAGATTTCTTGTTAGTGAACAAAACTGGTTCGGTTTTCTGTGGATTCACTCCTAGATCACACGATTTTGCTCATTTGTTGAGGTCGTTCAGTACAGATTGTATTAAGTTGCTGAGGAAATTTGCGCAGATCATAAGCAGTACATCGTCGGCATAGTCAACGGCTTTCACGTCTGAATTTTCACCAAGATCTCGCTTGTAACTAGTAGCCAGAGGAGTGGCGAAAGTACCCCCCTTGAGGAGTTCTTCTTGCCGTGGATACTTTCTTTGTGCATTCTCCTAAGCTTCTTATGACAGTTCGATTTTTTTTTTGCATTCCTACCATCCACTCGTGTACTACTTTTTTTTTGTCGGGATAGGAAACGCCGACTGGAGCACTCAGACGCAACTGGTCCATTGTACTACCAGAGAGCAAACCCTGATTTACCCATTTTATTGAAATTTCCTTGTCTTTCTAAGAAGGCCAAGCAAGCACTTCAGTGATGAGGAGCTTACAGTACCAGCACTCACCCCATCCGCACCGAGGATCTGCCACCTGATAGGAGCAAGGGCCGGACAGTCACAGAGATAATGTTTCGCGGTGTCGTCGCTCTCTCCACAAGCGTCGTAGATTGTAGTGTCACTTATTCCACCAAGGAAAGCAGGCGAAACTTGCTTCGTCAGATTGGACCTGTTCGAACCGACCGAACGTTGAGTCTGAGGGATTGATCGACTCCAGATGGAGTACTTTTTGTCGACCTAGGACTCATTCATGTCGCTACTGAAGGATGACTGCTTTCGGCGCTTGCGCCGCTTGAAAACAGAACCAGTTTCATACTTCGATTTTCTATACCTTGACATCTATTTTAATGCGGCTAGCTGTGGTCAATGAATGATCCGGCCAGCCAATCAGAAATATATGATTTTACCTCTTAGAAGCGCAACTTTACATTGAAGATTATATTTGTGTTACTGCTAAGACTAGACTACTTTAAAATTAAATTTTATTTCTCCCGATACTGGTCCAAAGGTCACACTCCAATCAACGGTGTTACGGCCTTTATCTACCACTTTTGAATCGGGTATAAGATGAACTCCTTGTCGGACAAACATATCCCATTGCACAAAACTCCCTACAGTGATAGGCTCAGTCGGTCCTGTTGTCACAATGGACTTTGGGCTATCACTGCCATCAATATTCCAATCAACCCAGAGGCCGATGCCATTGCAGGACCCACGTCTAGATGTGAATAGCTTTGTTTAGCAAATGAGAGAAAGAGAACGACAAACTTACTCCTCTATTTTGATTGATCCCGAGCGGCTTTTATTCTCTTGGAACTTCTCGAATGACACACTCAGAATCTCGACCTCTTTCGCCAGAGCTTTACATGGATACTCCCATAGAGGCTGTGCTTCAACTACTGCATCTGCAAGGAGAGACGACGTCTGGAAAGGCATAAAGTGAGAGAATAGGCTTCCAAATAGATCCACTTACATCCACCAATTCATCGAAAATACGCAAATCAAAGCCTTCACAGGTGCCCAGCGGTGACCGAATCTTCTGTAGATCGACAAACTCCACAGGAACTGCATAGATCTTAGCTGCATTTGGACAGATGCGTACGACATCTTTGAGTTTATCTTTGATCTTCATGAGCAGGGTTCCAAAGTAGAAGCCATCCCATGGCAGAATCGATGTGATAAAGTATGGTTCAGCAAACACGTGGGTGACTTCATCCAAATTTTCTATTTCTTCCAGTTTACCAACGATAGTGACATTCTCCAGACGGTTTTGCTTGATGTACGATTCTAGGAAGTTCTTAGAGAAGCGATGTGGCTCAAAGCAAGTGACAGACTTTGATCCTAGCTTCGCTGTGGCTAATCCCAGAAGAGATCCGTCGGAAATGGACAGCACAACCGATGACTTATCTACAGACTCCTCTAGGAAACGCATGTAACGCTTATTTCGAATGCTTTGATTCATTTGTCCAATCCTACTGCGTGAGTATGTCATGTGGAGACTACACGTGCATGAGTGCCTCTTCACCTTTCGCTCCTTTTCTGCAGTTGGCCACGCGTCGAACCAAAAGGAGTATTCATCGTGGTTCGCGCTCAATACGAATTCTTGCTGAGGTTGGAGGTTGAACGGTTTTGGAATGTAGTAGACCGCCTGCATCCAGTGGTCTCTCCAAGGAATTACATTCTGAATGGGTAGCTTCGAGTCCCTCCTCTTGGAGAGCTCTTCAAAGTCAGGATGTGCCCAGTAGGGGGCACAGCTAAGGACAATCTCTCCCTCCAGGTCCATGTCAATAGACCACCAGAAGAGAACCATATCCGCTGAACCGTGAGATTCTGCTTGGAGTCTCAAGTTATTGAACCGATCAGTGGCCATTCCACAGGTATCACTGAAATTGAACTCAAATACCGTCATCGGCTTGGTAACCGGGCGGATCTGACTCAGCGGCAACTGACTTAGCTGCATGTCATGAACTCCAGCTTCACCCTTGCACTGGTCTATGGACTGAGGAGTTTCTAGCAACACCTCGCCATCCAGGTTTGCGACTAACTTCGTCCGATTCCATGCGACGCCCAGAGGACTCTGCACTACTTGTGCATAGACAGTCGCCTTGGAAGGTATTAGAATGCAGTCCTCTGTGAGCAAGTGCTTGTGGGCATGATTGTAGATCCCAATGGCTCCCTCACCTATCAGCTCAGTGTCGAGAATCTCTGTTACCAGCACATTGGCTCTGCGCTCCATATCCTTACCTTCACCCACCTGAATCTCTGTGGAGCGCTTCTTGATTAACTTGATCTGCTCTCCCATGCCATTCACTCGCATGATCTTCTCAGCACACTGGGCCATCGGCATGAAGGCTTCACATGCTGTGACAGTGTCTGCTCCCGATTTGACTGCCATCATCGAGAGAATACCAGTCCCTGTGCCAATGTCGAGTACATGGGCTTCTCTGCCCAAGTCATGGAGGTCGCGGATAGTCTTTCTCAGGGCAGCGTAGTACTTCTGGTTCCGTTCGGTGTCATGCAACATGTCAGCGAATGCGGCGCGGGCAACTTCTTGGTGGTAATCGTAGTCCTTGGCCTGGGACTCCCATTCGGAGAGACCGGTTATGGGATTGAGGACTTGAGTGAACAAACTCATGGCGCGCCGATTCAATTTGGAAGGGAAAAACTTGAAAACTCCCAGCATTCAAATTGGTATGACTTCGGAGTGTACACACCGCGATTGGCACCTGTCAAACTTTGGCATTTGGAAGTACAAAAGTTGGAAAGAGACAAAACCACATGTTGCTAGCGATAAGGGAAATTTCGAGCTGAATTGGAGCCGGCGAACTTTGGAGTGGTGGTTGTACTGAGGTTGTCTTAAGGTCCGATTGCATTCTAAGAGAGTTTGCGGGTATATTTCTTTTAGTTGCTGAAATTTTATTCTTTATTTCTTAGGTTTGACATTAAGAAAGAGAAATACTTGCCGAATTAATATAAAAATTCAATCAGGTCAAAAACTGTAATAAAGGGTTAATTTAAGTAGTCGTTTGATCGACTTTAGTGTTAAACGTTTGACCTTGTGCGAAACTAATCGTAGCTTAAGCAAGAAAAACAGGCGCCTTAGATAAGATTTTCTTAGGTAGCGCTTAAGTAAGGGATGAGTTTGATCATAAATATAAAGTTTCACATATAAGTAATCTCTTTTGTGCTGGAGGTCAACTTTCACTTGCGTAAATAAAAAGGGAAGGAATTCGTTTTATTTATGTAATCTATATGTATGCATCAGAATTAAATATTTCTCCCGAGCGAAAGGAATTGTAATATCTATCTAGGTAAATTAAAATAGGTATCAAAGCAAATTTTACCATAACTGCATGAATATATAGAAAATTGAATACATTTCCTTCACATAGGCATGCCTACTAGACTGGTTTTTTGTAACAGTTGTTGGGGTACTAAATTATAAGCCACAGAAAGAACTCCTTAATCTTAAGTTTTCATTTTCGGAAACTCCTTTCAAAGTGGTGCAAAAAAATTATAAAAAAAGTTTTAATTACCTTTCCCTTGTTAAACTTTAACTTGATCTATAAAAAGTATTTCCGCATAGTTGATGTGACATTTATGGAAGCAGGAAAAGATCTAACCTTCAAAGAAGAGATCATTTGAACCCTGTTAAAAAGGCAATATCAATGCACGTTCCAAAGATATTGCGATCTAAGAAAGGCAGGCCTATAAACGCCTGAATCAGACAAATGCGACGACATAGGCATTTCATTGGCCTCAGTAACTGAGTGATCCAAAATCGGCAACCCTGCCGATATTTTCTGAGGTTAAATAGGCGAACCCCACCTCGCTGAAAAAGGAAGAAGAAGAAGAAAGAAGGAAAAGACCTAACCTAGCGATTAGCTCGTTTGTTGTGTACATTAATCCCGCTACTATTTGTTTAATCCCTAGATGAAGCTGTTAAATTTACAGGGTTATAAATGACACACGATCTATTGGATTCATATAAAGACTTACAAACGGTATTCATAATTTCCATGACAAAGAAAAGTCTCTTATTAGGGAGGAAACTTAGAATTCTCCGTTCACACGCATCCTGGGAGAGACAGAAAGCAGCAGCGCACCGAGATACGTGTAGACGCTTGTTTATTATTCTATTAAATTATTGAAGATTAAGACTCTCTCTATATATTTTTCTTAGCGGACAAATATCACAGAAATGCCATAAGGGTCTTTGGAATCACTCAATTATTTTTTTTGGAATATCTACCAGTATATGCATAATCAGCATTAAATGGGCCAGTTGGGGATTAGTTGTTAGTGCCGTATTTTCGTTAAGTGAACCACTCATCACTTAATCCTGTAGAATAGACGTAGAGCAAGATTTCAGGCCGAACTCCAAATGTAAGAGCAATACTCAAGCATCGGTCTAAATTGTGCTTTATATAAAAGAGCCTATACAAGAACATCGACTTAGCCAAAATAGTTCACATACAGCGACTAAGATGGTTGGGTCATGTAGAGGGGATGAAGCCCAACATTCTAGCCCGGAAAAATCGTTTAATCCACCCCAGATGAACGGCACAGTAGAGGACGACGTCGCGTCAGGTGGCGCAAACAAGTGGAGGAAGACCTCAAGCAACTTGGCGTGTGCAACTGGAGGCAGTTGGCTCGTCACCGGTATGGCTGGAGATGTTTGTCTGAGGCTCAAATCTACCCCGCACTGTAGAGCCATCTAAGTAAGTAAGTCTACTATATTGATCACAGTGAGTGTTCTTTATCGTCATCTTGCACAGATGGGCAAGTTTGGCAGGGATGTCAAAACTAGACATTTATGTAAGAAGAAATTGTGACTTTTGAAATACATATCTGTTGCAACGTTACTGTGTTGACTGATACCTTGAATGGTAGGGTTTTTCAAGCCGAGGTTTTTTGTTCTCCCTATACCCTTTATACCAGTACCGCTTATTTAATATGAGCCTGTTGCGCGAACTATTTACTTATTTTAATACCTCACATGCTCCATAATGCCTCTATTTCCTCGATATATTTATTACGCATGCATATATCTAGGTGAGATAGAAAGTCGTAGACTACGTATATCCCCTTCCAATTAATCCGAGCATTCCAGTCCAAGCTAAGGCCGTATCCATATGTCTCCGCCAGATTCATCATATCCTCATACCACACATTTTTAGTATTTACTGCAAACATAATCATCTTCTTTGTCAGCCTTTGAACTCCGGTCCTTAGTATATTGAGAAGAATCTGTTTAAGAGTCTATATGATCAATGCAGCAAGTCCAGTTTCGACCATCAGCATGTAGTTTGGGGCAGTTGCTGTGAGTTTAAATGACATACGAAGATAAAACCTATGTAGCTTTTCTACCAGGTCATTATACTTATGATCGCATGACTGCGCTCCGTAGAACAATATGGATTTTGATACAGCTTCAAAGGCTCTGTACTTCGTTCTTGAGATATACTTCGATTTTGGAAAGAAATTCGCCATGGCACGTGGTTTATCGCACTCTTAGACTTACACCTTTGTATAACTCGTATTTTTGTAGAAAACCCCTTCGACAATTCTTCACCGGTCCAGACTACTGTTTTTGTATTGTTTATTATAAATTCTCCAGTATATTTCCAAACTTATAAGATAATCCGTATTTATAAGATAAACCTTTCGTAAACACGTCTATTGCAGAAACTATCACCAGAAATATAATTGGCAAATTGAAGCGAAATAAAAGGACTAGTACGTTCGTGGATGGCTTGGCACAGTCGTTAGTGTGCCGGGCCACTGCGCGTGAGGTTCCATGTTCGAATCCCAGAAAACAAAAAAAAAAAATAAAAAATTTCAGGGTCTCACCTCCTACCAACGCCTGGCAATAATCTGAGAGTATTGTTGTCACGAAAAAGCTTCTCAATAATAAAAGTTGTCCTTCGGATACGGTACAAAACTGAAGGTCCCTTCTATGCGTGCGAAAAATATAACGCACACAACGCGAGTGGTTGCGAGAAGGTAGGCCTAGGTACTTAGTGAGGTGTTGCACCAAATATATGCATCTATATAGTAAGTTGTTCAACCAAAAGCAGCAGTTTAATATACGGGATAATTAAATTGAACAAAACCTTTGGAATTTACTATTTCGCGAAACGCGAGAAATGGAAACTATATGAGGTTTTTAATTTTTATATTAAAAACAGTTTGGAAAATCGTTATTATTCCTAATCAAATTTCTCTACAAATCTAAACAAAATGCGTACAATTTCCTTGTACTTGACAGATTGATAAATTTTGGACAATAAAACGATGACAACAATTATGTCGAGAGATGTTGAATTATGTCTCAGATTTTTCTTTAGTCGAACTAGGCTGCTAGCTTTAAAGCAATTCTTCCAAAAGAATTATGAGCATCGTGCAGTCCAGCCTTTAAAATAATTCAAAAACCACTGCGCTCCAACGATCACATTCAGCAAACGACCTCATTTCGCCGCAATTCACACGAAGGAATTTATTCCTATTCATTCCCGACAATGGGCACAAACTCGAAGTCGAAGTATTGTCGCGCTCTTTTCGCACGCAAAAACTACGCCATATTGTTATTTACAGCGCAATGGATAATTTATAGAGAGTGCTTGTGTTAGTGGTTGTGGTTTGGTTTTTTTTCGGATTTTCGTCTCGACTGAGGAACGTGCGAAGGATTTATCTCCGCGATCCGTAATCGTATTCGGAAACCGGTGTTTTTTATTTTATGTAAACCTCAATCGAATTATAATTGAAAATATCGTTCAGTAAAGATGTCAAACATTGTCCTCGATAAAGAGACATTTTTCCGCCGAATAAAGCGACTATACTCGGAGTGGAAGGTAATTTCAATGGAGACATGCACTCCAGTGTCATCGACGCACAAAATGTGACTTCGCCCGGGAAAGCGAATATGTGTGGTGTCGTGGTCTGCGCTGACTATAATTCTTTTATAAAATTGCGTGCAATTGGGTTTTTAATTTTCTTTTGTTTGTCCAATGGCAGGCTCCAACGTTTGATCATGATGATTCGCTACAGAAAGTCGATTGCCTTTTGTCCTGTGTCGGCGTAGATGAGGATGTGGTTTATAGCAAATCAACAGCTCTACAGGTTAGGACGAGAAGCTCTATCTAGAGGTTGATTGTGATTTGTGATTCTTTTCTCTTTAGTCATGGCTGCTGGGATACGAGCTGACTGATACCATTTGCCTGCTCGCCGAGAAGGCTGTGTACTTCTTGACTAGTAAAAAGAAAATCGAGTTTCTGAAACAAATCGAGAACAGCAAGGAGGATGATGTGCCGCCGATTAAGTTGTTGGTCCGTGATAGGGTGAGTTGGCAAGTTCTAATTGTTCTTTTTCCAGTAAATAAGTCTCTAAATCTCTCTAGAACGACAAAGATAAGGCAAACTTCGAGAAGCTCATTAAGGCTATGAAGGATTCAAAAAAAGGGAAGACATTGGGTGTCTTCACAAAGGACGGTTTCCCTGGGGAGTTTTGTGAAACATGGAAAGCGGCGTTGAAACGCGAGGCATTTGCAAATGTTGAGATTGGAGGCGCTGTGGCATACATAATGTGTCCCAAAGATGAACCGGAAATCAATAGTATTCGCAAAGCGTCACTGGTGTCCGTGGATTTGTTCAATAAGTATCTGAAGGACCAAATCATGGATATTATCGATTCAGACAAGGTAAGTCCCTGACTATAAAAATACATTTTGTGTATGCACACTCAGCAGGGAGATCAGGAAGAATTACACTGGCTTTCACTTATTGCCGTACTCTTCTTGTTCACATGAGCTAAACAATTGGTCTAAAATGTTCAACAAGAGAAAAGGTGTTCAGCCATTTTGTTTCGCCTTGGACTACCCATATACTGATATAGTCGCTTCGCGGTTGTACAGGGTTACGTGATTCATCCAATTATTTACGCATGATGAACACTTGTCTAGGATTTCACAACTTTTTTTATATAATGCCTTTACCTTCTTATATAATGTGCATATCTGTGAAGCTATGAGCACGTGTTCGTCCTCATGCCCCGTGCCGTCTGTACCTCCCTCAAAGGCAAAATACCTTGCTTCTGGTGTTATCACCCACACCTGCTTCCACCCTAAGTACTCCTACAGACCGTAAAGTAGATGCTGTTTCTGAACAAAGTTCAAAGTATCACATGTTTTTGGGACAATGGTAGGTAATTCTACTACAATTTCCATCGTGCCAAGGTGACAACAGATTTTTGCTGATTTCGATAAAATAAACACAATTTGAAGTAAAAAATTCTATATTTTGCTTAATTTTCGAGATATCGAGTCTAAAATTTTTAATTTTTCATACACAAGTTCTAATAGTGCTAGTTGTTGTTGTAGTAGCTACTTTTTTGCTGAGGACTTACTTACTTAGATGACGCTACAGTCCGGGGTGGACCAGGGCCTCAGCCAACAAAGCTCTTCAGCCAACACGGTTACGAGGCAGCTGCCTCCAGTTGCGCACGCCAAGTTGGTTGAGGTCCCCGTCCACTTGTTTGCGCCACCTACCGCGCTGTCGTCCTCTACTGCGCCGTCCATCCGGGGTGGCTTCGAAGACTATCTTAGCGGGAACGTTGGGCGCCGTCCGCTCTAAATGACCCAGCCATCTTAGTCGCTGTATGTGAACTATTTTGGCTAGGTCGATGCCCTTATATAGGCCGCATAGTTCGGCATTATACCTTCTCCTCCACTCACCGTCTATGGAGACGGAACCAAAGATCGCTAGAAGAACTTTTCTCTCAACATAACCAAGAGCATCCTCATTCGGTTTTGTCAAAGCCCATGCCACTGCGCCATACAGCAGGACTGGAATAATTAGTGTCTTGTAAAGAGTTACCTTGGTAGTTCGAGATAGGGTTTTGCTACTCAATTGCCTTCTTAACCCATAGACACAACGATTGGCAAGAGTAATTTTTCGTGTGATCTCCCTACTGGTGTCATTTGCGGAGTTCACTATAGAGCCTAGGTAGACAAAATCCTACCTAAATCACTAAAAAACATTCGTTTTTGCGCCAGCCAGTAACTTTTTGCTGGGGATAGAATCAAGAGTAGTAGCCAGCCGGTTGTTGTATTTGTTTTATGTGTAAAATTTTACTTTACTAGCAACTACTGGCTGGCTAGGTTTAAAAAAAACACGGCTTATATTGCCGTCGTCCCTGCAGGCTTCAGATCTGGCTTTGAAAACCTGGCATGCTCTTTTTAGGTTTTGGTAAAATTTTCGAACATCATTCCTGCAATAAAGTCTCCCAATCTCCTCGATCGAGCTTTTCTCGTGCTCCTTTTTTTTTTCTGAAACGTCGATGTTCCTCTTTTCTCCTGCGCACGTAGAGGTCGTAAGCAGCTCTAATCCTTCTATGCAGCGTCGCTTTATACGCCTCTTGCTAAGCTGCATGTGCTTGCCGGCATTCCTCATCAAACATCAGAGGCGGCATCTCTGATGGCTTGTTGGCAACGCTGCCACTGGTCTTCCGCATTTGCTGCTGGCGGCATAGGACTTAGATTAAGATTAGAAGAAACTCGATCGACAAAGGTTCTGGCGGTCTCTTGCGATTGTAGCCGCCCGACGTAAAATTTCCTCCCAGTATTTCGTTGATTTCGCTCCGTTGTGGATATCCGCATCCGTACCTTGGCTACAACTAGGTAGTGATCCGAGTCCACGTTGGCTCCTCGGAAAGTCCGGACACCCAGAACACTGGATTAGTGCCTTGCGTCGATCGCAATGTGATCGATTTGGTTGACAGTTTTTCGATTAAAGGAGAGCCATGTTCCCTTGTGAACATCGAGATGTGGGAACCGCGTATTAGCTACGACAAAGTTTCGTCCCGCCCCAAAGTCGACTAGCCTGAGTCCGTTGTCGGATGTGATGTCGTGCTTTCCTTCCACGCTTCTAAAGACGTCCTCTCTTCCTAGCTTTGCGTTAAAATCACCTAGGGTAATTTTAACGTCGTGGCTAGGTCTTGTCCAAAAGCTGGTAGAAGTCATCCTTGGTCGCGTCGTCCATCTATTCGTGAGGGGCGTGAGCGCATATTAGGCTAATGTTGGCAAATTTAGCCTTGATACGGATAGTCATGAGACACTCGTTCGCATGCCGGAAACTCAAGACTTCTTGCCTAAGTCTGTCTCCAATGGCAAATCCGCATCCGAATATGCGCTGTTCTTGTTGTCTGTAGCAATCGCTATAGTAGATGTCGCAGTTTTTCACCCTCCTTTTGCCCGGCCCATCCCATCGCACTTCTCGGATGTCGGTGATGTCTGCTTTAACACACTCTAGGGCCTCCGCAAGTTGTTCGGCTGCAGGTGGTTTGTAGAGGGGCCTAACATTCTACGTGTAGGCACGAAGATCGTTGTCCTTTTTACGTTTGCTTGGGTCGTCAACAGTAAAATCATCCGTAACCGAGGCTGTTGGTTGCTTCGTAACCGATGGTTTTTTACGTGGTAGGAAAGTTATCCCGGCGGCACAACCCCCAACGTGGAGGACCAGATCCTTTTTTTTACCCCTAGGACTAGAGGCCGGATTCACTGATGCCAGTAACCCACTTCGGGGATATGAGCGCTGGCGGGCTCATCCGCCACCATCTCTTTTTCAGTACCCTGACGCAGTATTCTTCTTCCTTCTATCAGCGAGGTTATGATCCGAAAATAAGGGATCACAACCCTCCCACTTCGCCGCATTTCTACTGATCCGCCTGTGGGGTTTGCCTACGCAGTATTGAAAATCCTTACAGACCTCAGCTCCAAATATGTCGAAGTTGCTCAAGGAAGGTATCCGCTGGCCTGAAGACGTTACGGTTGATTCCATCGGGAGAATTCATCCGCCGCACGTCCGCCTTCTGAGGAGCTCTTGCTAGACGTCGCTGAGGACAGGTCAGTTTATTTGGCCGGGAAACGAGTCACGTCGATATGTCGGTCCCAAAATGCCTCTGGATGCAGATTGGTTGACTGTTCCGTAGTTAAATAGATGTCTGGTGCCGCGTGCGCAATTTCCGCAGTCATTTGTCCTCGATGGGGTGGTCGAAACGATTCATACTACCAGTACTAGACTACAGAAGATTTAATGTATCTACATTTGTATGTATTTTGGAGATTTAATCCCTGAGTTGTGAGCGAAGCGAGCCCACTCACTCTTTGTCTTTGGAGCTTTCTCATGAAATACATGTACAAAGTCCGGTCCGATCAAAGCGACATCTTATGTCATCTAAATCCACAACTATCTTCCAAGCAGAGGCAGAGGCTAAAGCACTTTAACAACGGCTTTACATCACCTTCTGATGTCAGCTCTAGCGAATTCATTCGCTCTTTCATACGAAAATTTGACAGTTATACAGCTATGAATGGCTATGAACCACACAATTGCTTCCGAACATACACGCCTATTATGGGCTACTTTAGCAATTGACAGTACTGAATGAAACTTAACGCAGAATTATGACATTGGCTTCCGATTGCTTTCGACTATTATAGTTCAGCCTTAACACTGGCAGTAGGTTGGTAATATGGCTGGAAAAATTATTCGATAAAAAGACTGTGAATCATAAGCAAAGGCAAAATATTTGGGTAAACTACCCAAATTGTTTTACTTGCATCTACCTATGTGCATACATACTCTGTATGTACATACTCGTATAACTTTAGGACAAGTATGGCTTCACATAAATTTGCGATTATGGTTGTTGTTGTTGTAGCAGCTGTGTAGCTGAGGTTAACGATTCTTGGTCGAAGTATTGCCCTCGTGTCGCTCCGATAAGTACGTACGTACGTAGAACCGATCGTCGTGAGAGCTCGTTGGTCAACTATACGTGGTTCATTTGAAAAGTTCCTGGCCTTATAGACAAGCAATCATGATAGAATTTAATTCTTGCCACCGTCCGATAGGTGGCGTTGATACATGTATCCCATACAAATTTCAAGTCATTCCGATCAGTACTTTGCTCATGGCACTCTCATGAAGTTGACAGTTGACGTTTTCTGTCAACAATTGACGTGTTTTGGTGAGAATTATGCAAAGCAAAGTGAAAGCTTCTCAACGAAACGATCCCCAGTCAATCCGGTTAGAAACTTTTTTTTTTTATTGTTTGAAGATTGGGGATTGAATTGAAAAGTATGAAAAGTTGTGAAATACTACTGAATTATTCAACTTGAATCAAATTGAATGAAAAAGTTCCGAAATTTAGTAGCGAGTGTAATCCGTACTAAATTTTACTTCACTGAGAACCGACGTCTCATCAAAACACACCTTATGGAGAAAATTGAGTATCGCGCGGTGTTAAAGTTCCTTTATTTGAAAGAGAAAAAAACTCATGCAATAAACGACGAGTGTGACTCAGTATTCGGTGAAGTATATTCATATACAACCCTCAAACATTGGGTTTTTTGTTTTTTTTGATGCGCAGCAGGTGGGGGTAAAAATTCTTTATGGATACTTGTGGCCCGTGCTACGAGTTATGCCTGACATCATGCTCCTGCATGATTACGTGCTAAAGAAATCCCTCCTATTTCTCTGTCCTTTTGTTGGCCTGCGGCACCGCCAGTCAAGGCATTCCTTCGCAGGTGCAAATTTGACATTTCATCCTTTAGTATCCTCTTCAAGCATTGGGTGGCTGAGTACAAACATGGCCGTATCAGCATTTTTAATAATGGCATCCAAAAACTGTTTCAACTGGCGACATTGTCGATTTAGTGCATGGAACTGTGATGGAATATCATGACTGACTGGAAATTGCTGAGGCTTGTGTGATATCAGGTGAACAGTTGCACAAGATTTTACACGAAGATTTGCGTATGAGACAATTATCCGCGTTGGTGGAAAACGCATACCGGCGTTTTTCAACTAACTCAACTTCCTGACTTTACCTAAATAAACCATATAAAACCAACATTCACTGCCTTCACTTCATTCTAAGAAATGATTAGCTACCCTCACACTTTGCCTCTCATAGAATAATATCAAGATGGAGAATTTGTGGAGACTATTGTCTACTGCCGTTCGTGTATGTATCCTGCAAATTCTACACTTATTCAATGCGAACTACTTGAAACCATTCAAAAGCTCGTTGCATTTGTCAATATTCTGAATCAGTGAGTGTGAGTCTACTACGCATTCACATATTCATGAGTGGCATTCATACTTGCTTGTTTTCTTCGAGCGTGAGACTGTGGATGGCTCGTATTTTAGTGAATGCTTCACAAGGGCAAATGAGTGGATACATGCAGTTCTCTGATTCATACCAAAAAAAACAGTATGCACCAAAACAGATACCATCGATTTCCAATCAAATCTTGTCTGACAGTCTTCAGCAACGGAGCAGACGGATTGTGCATTAACATCAAATAGCTGATAGGGTCAGGAGATAAAATGTCGTTGGCCCAGTGCATATTCTTCGTCTATTCTAACTGTACCAAGTATGATTTTGTAATACAAAGTTTTATGAATGATTTTGTTCCGCGAAAGTTGTTACATTTAATACTTTTCATAACGCAGCACGGTTCTGCGAAACTGTGCTATCGATTTTTATATGTCTACTAGCGTTACCCCGGGTGGGCAAAATCGCATCATCACCTCCACGCGGTGCCCTCTGGATAGCTATCTGATAGTGAACTAACGATGAGCGTATGCTGAGTCTGACGATATATGTGCAGCTGAACACTCAGACCTGCATAAGCACATCTGGGTGAACTTCAGCGCGCATATGTCTAACCGGACGAGGCATCTCTTGTTGACCTGATCGGCTGAAATATGCGTCTCAGAAGTCTAGCAAGAGGTCCTCAGAAGGAGGACGTGCGGCGGACGAATTCTCTCGATGGAATCAACGGTGACGTCTACAGACCAGCGGATACCTTACTGGAGCTACTTCAACATATTTGGAGCTGAGGTCTGTAAGGATTTTCAATACTACGTCAGGGTATTGAAAAAGAGATGGTGGCGGATGAACCCTTAATGGGCCAACGGCAGCGCTCATATCCCCGAAGTGGGTTACTGACATCGGTGTATCCGGCCTCTTGTCCTAGGGGTACAAAAAAAAAAGGATCTGGCCCTCCAGGTTGGGGGTTGTGCCGTCGGGTTAACTTCCCTACCACGTAAAAAACCTTTGGTTACGGAGCGACCAACAGCCTCGGATACGGATGATCTTACTGTTGACGACCCATGCAAACGTAAAAAGGACAACGATCTTCGTGTCTGCACATGGAATGTTAGGTCCCTCTACAAACCACGTGCAGCCGAACAACTTGCGGAGGCCCTAGAGTGTCTCAAAGCAGACATAACCGCCATCCAAGAAGTGCGATGGGATGGGCCGGGCAAAAGGAGTATGAAAAACTGCGACATCTACTACGGCGATTGCTACAGACAAAAAGGACAGCGTCTATTCGGGTGCGGATTTGTCATTGGAGACAGACTTAGGCAAGAAGTCTTGAGTTTCCGGCATGTGAACGAGCGCCTCATGACTATCCGTATCAAGGCTAAATTTGCCAACATTAGCCTAATATGCGTTCACGCCCCTCACGAGGAGAAGGACGACGCGACAAAGGATGACTTCTACCAGCTCTTGGACAAGACGTATGAGCAATGCCCTAGCCACGACGTTAAAATTATCCTAGGCGACTTTAACGCAAAGCTAGGAAGAGAGGAAGTCTTTAGTAGCGTGGTCGGAAAGCACAGCCTGCACGACAACACTTCCGGCAACGGACTCAGGCTAATCGACTTTGCGGCGGGGCGAAACTTTGTTATAGCTAGTACGCGGTTCCCACGTCTCGATATTCACAAAGGAACATGGCTCTCCTTTGATCGAAAAATCGTCAACCAAATCGATCACATTGCGATCGATGCAAGGCACTCTTCCAGTATTCTGGGTGTCCGGACTTTCCGAGGAGCCAACGTGGACTCGGATCACTACCTAGTTGTAGCCAAGGTACGGATGCGGATATCCACAACGGAGCGAAATCAACGAAATGCTGTGAGGAAATTTGGCGTCGAAAAGCTACAATCGCAAGAGACCGCCAGAACCTTTGCCGATCGTGTTTCTTCTAATCTCAATCTTAGTCCTATGCCGCCAGCAGCAAATGCGGAAGACCAGTGGCAGCGTTGCCAAAAAGCCATCAGAGATGCCGCCTCTGATGTAATGGGTTTCTCTCGCCCACCACAACGAAACCCCTGGTTTGATGAGGAATGCCGGCAAGCACATGCAGCAAAACAAGAGGCATACAAAGCGGCGCTGCATAGAAGGACTAGAGCTGCTTACGAGCTCTACGTGCGCAGGAGAAAAGAGGAACATCGACTTTTCAGAAAGAAGAAAAAAGAGCATGAGAAGCGCTCGATCGAGGAGATTGAGAGACTTTATTGCAGGAATAATGTTCGAAAATTTTACCAAAGGGTAAAAAGAACATGCCAGGGTTTCAAAGCCAGAACAGAAGCCTGCAGGGACGAAAATGGCAACATAGTAGTAGAATCGCAGTCGGTGCTGAGGATATGGAAGGAACACTTCTGCAGACTGTTAAACGGCGATGATGACCAATATTCCGCTGTCAGGCAGAATGAGCCATTCAACAGTGACGATGGCAGTCAAAATTCCCGTCAACCCGATCATAATGAAGTGAGGATAGCGATATCTAAACTCAAATCCAACAAAGCTGCTGGAGCCGACGGCCTTGCCGCTGAACTCTTCAAGGCAGGAGGAGATGAGTTGGTAAGGAGCATGCACCAGCTCATCTGTAAAATCTGGTCGGACGAAAGTATGCCCGATGAATGGAACCTCAGCATCGTTTGCCCGATCCTGAAGAAAGGAGACCCTCTCAACTGCGCCAACTACAGAGGTATAAGTCTCCTAAATATCGCATATAAGATCCTGTCTGCCGTACTATGTGAACGCCTAAAACCGATCGTCAACAACCTGATAGGTCCTTATCAGTGCGGTTTTAGGCCGGGAAAGTCCACCATTGACCAAATATCTACACTACGGCAGATCTTGGAAAAAACCCATGAATATAAAATCGATACGCACCACCTTTTCATCGATTTCAAAGTTGCCTATGATAGCGTGTATAGAGACGAGTTATACAGAGCCATGTCTAGTCTTGGCATCCCTGCCAAGCTCGTCCGTTTGTGCAGAATGGCGATGGAGAACTCTCGCTGCTCCATCAAAGTCGGTAAGAACATCACCGAACCGTTCGATGTCAGGAAAGGTCTTAGACAAGGCGACGCGCTATCATGCGATCTCTTTAACATAATACTTGAGAGAATTGTACGAAACTCACAAGCCAACCCCGGAGGTACAATCTTCTTCAAGTCTGTACAACTACTCGCTTATACCGATGACATTGACATAATCGGAAGAACTCAGCGGGCCGTCAATGGGGCATTTACGAGTATTGAGATCGAGGCAGCAAAGATGGGTCTAGCGGTCAATGAAAGTAAAACAAAATATATGCTGTCTACAAAAAAGGACACCCAACATCGGCGTCTTGGGCAGAACGCCACAATAGACAGATACAATTTTGAGGTAGTAAAGGATTTTGTCTACCTAGGCTCTATGGTCAGCTCCGCAAATGACATGAGTGGAGAGATCACACGGAGAATTACTCTTGCCAATCGTTGTTTCTATGGGCTAAAACGGCAATTGAGTAGCAAAGCCCTATCTCGAACTACTAAGGTAACTCTTTATAAGACATTAATCATCCCAGTCCTGCTGTATGGCGCAGAGGCATGGGCTTTGAAAAAACCGGATGAGGATGCCCTTGGTTATTTCGAGAGAAAAGTTCTTCGAGCGATCTTTGGTCCCGTCTGCATAGACGGTGAGTGGAGGAGAAGGTACAATGCCGAACTATACGGCCTGTACAAGGACATCGACTTAGCCAGAAGAGTTCACATACAGCGACTAAGATGGCTGGGTCATTTAGAGCGGATGGAGCCCAACCTTCCCGCTAAGAAAGTCTTCGAATCCAACCCGGACGGACGGCGCAGTAGAGGACGACCTCGCGGTAGGTGGCGCAAACAAGTGGAGAGGGACCTCAACCAACTTGGCGTGCGCAACTGGAGGCAGCTGGCTCGTAACCGTGCTGGCTGGAGAGGTTTGTTGGTTGAGGCCCAGGTCCACCCCGGACTGTAGCGCCATCTAAAGGAAAGGAAAAGCGTTACCCCGTCCGCTTCGCTAGACGTTTCCTTTATTTGTTTGCTAAATTAGAAAACATTTCTTTTTTTCTTTTAAATCAATTTATTGTAAGGCTCTGTGATAAACAATATTTTTGGTTTTTCCTTCATGTGCGAACACAAACACATCAGCAGGTTTCCCTACACGTGAACAGGCTACATACAATTGTCCATGTGAGAAACAATTATTTTTCAAATTCAAACCACACGCTTGCAAAGCTTGTCCCTGCGCTTTATTGATGGTCATTGCAAAAACCAGTCGCACTGGAAACTGCAAAAGTTTGAATTCGAATGGCATGTCTGTTGGTATCATCGGTATACGAGGAATTAAAACGTCTTCACCCTTGGAATTCCCATTTAAAATAGTGGCTTCAATAACGTTGGTCATTAGCTTCTTAACCGCAAGTCTTGTGCCATTGCACAATTTTGGTTGGTTGATATTACGAAGCATGATGATTGGTGCTCCAACTTTCAATTGCAATATGTGCGGTGGCAGGCCTGGTAAATCCAATGAATTTAAAAATTCTTTGGGATAATTGACCACCTCATCTTCATTCATAATGGTATCGACTGACTTGAATTATGAACACTTCTCCTGGTATCTCTTTTAAAATGGCCTCATTAATTTCTGTAATGTCTTTGTTTTTTGCCGCCAATATAGCTCTTTCGCTCAGCCAAACATGTGTCTTGTATTGTTGTACAATGTTTGGAAAAACTTTTTGAATCAATTCTTCTTTTGATTGAACTACATTGCAAAAATTGGTTGGTAACGTTATTAAACCAGTTTCATTGGCTTTTTTCCATCTCCAATTTTCAACAACTGCTTTGAAAATTCATTGGCTGATGGATCATTGATTAATGTGAGTGTTCTCACATATCTCCACAGAGTGGATGAATTTAAACAGGCATTAAGCTCATCAGCAGCGGTGGATCGAGGAATTACTGGCAAAGTTTGCCGGATATCACCAGCTAATAATATTAAGGCGCCACTAAAGAGCTCTTGATTTCCTCTCACATCCTTCATTGTACGATTGAATGCCTCCAATGATCTCTTTTGAATGTCCTATGATTCATCCCATACGACAATTCCACGCTGTTGCAACACTTTGGCCATTCCTGACGTTTTGGTAATATTACATACATGTTGGATTTTCGTGAAGTTCATGTCCAAAGGCAACTTGGGCGCAGAATGTGCTGTTCTGCCGCCGTCCAACAACGTCGCCGCGATTCCAGATGATGCGAGAGCCAATGCTATTTTATTTTGCGAACGAATGGTGGCCAAAATTGTTGAAATAAGTAAGTAAGCTGTTTTTCCAGTGCCACCAGGCGCATCTAAGAAATACGTTCCACCACTTTTGTCTGCCATTGCTCGCATCAAAATGTCGTAAACATCTTTTTGTTGTGCGTTTAACTTTGGAACATTTGTTAGAACAAATTGAGTTAAGTCATTGCGATCGAAATCATATTCACGCAGCAAATCTAGATTATACAAATCTTGTAATTGCCGATTTGGCGATGGCATGCCTAATTGGGATAACGCTTTGTTTGCAATTGTAAGGCAAATATCTTCGATCATTATGAGAGCTTCATTATGCATTTCTGGTGTTGTGAGCAAATGCGGATTCGATGTAGTTCTAGGAATTCGATTCAATATCTTCCGTCATAAAATTTGCATAATTTGTCCACAATTCAGATGGGTTCGATGGGCTACACGTTGCTATGATTATCGCAAATAGTGTACGAATCTGATGAGGCGGTGCAATAATTGACGATTCGGCGAGTGTAGAATCCCAGTGAGCATCGTCCTCGAGCAAATGTAATCGAGGGCATGCCTCACGATAAGTTGGGCACTCTAATCCATCTACTCTTTTCAAATTTGCAAAGGATGTTGGTCCACGAACGTTGATTTATTAAATAAAAACACTCGTCATGTCTTGGATGAATTGTATAAAGTCTTCCTAATGCATCGGTTTGAAATACATTTTGATGACCTGGAACTGGCTTCCCTTGCTTGCGTCTTGCAAAAACTTTGGTCGATTTATTCCATGTGTAATACTGCGGGACTTCTGTGCATAATAATTGACTGGCAAATGTGTCACTTTGGCATAAAGCAAAAAAAGCAGTCAATGTAGTGACTGGTGGTGTAATTGCTCTTTGCAACGCAGTTTCACTAAACGTCATATGTTTTGTATTTCGATGTTTTGTTAACAGAATTTATGCCATTCGTCTTGAATTACATGTGTCCGTAGATATACATTTTACATTTTCTTGATTGAAAAGGCAGGGCCTATGTCCTTCTCATTGTTTTTCTGAATAGTTTAAAAGAAAAACCAAGTAAATTGGTTAAAAATTACGTGAGTTATACGTAAACGCACAAAATATTAACTTAGTTATATATATATAGATTGAGCAAATATGTTAACTAACATGTTAAATCTCATTACAGAAAGTGAAACACTCCAAGCTAGCGGAGGGTGTTGAAGGTGCGCTCACTGACAAGAAGTATGTAACTGGTGTCGATACCTCACAATTGGACATGTGTTATCCACCGATCATTCAATCTGGTGGAGTGTACTCCTTGAAATTCTCCGCCCTCAGCGATAAAAACTATCTGCATTTCGGTGCAATTGTTTGCTCTTTGGGCGCCCGTTACAAGTCCTATTGCTCAAATATTTCCCGCACACTGTTGGTCAATCCCACGGAAAAGATCCAAGAACATTACAATTTTCTGGTAACTGTTCAGGAGGAGATCCTCAAACACCTAAAGCCTGGCGCTAAACTCAATCAGATTTTCGATACGACCATTGAATTTGTCAAAAAAGAGAAACCCAAACTGATAGACAATCTCACGAAGACATTTGGTTTTGCCATGGGCATTGAGTTCCGTGAGAACTCAATTATAATCGGCCCCAAATGCCAAGCGGTGGTAAAGCGTGGCATGATCTTTAATGTGAACGTTGGCCTTTCGAATTTGAGCAACAATGAATCGTCTGACAAAGAGGGCAAGAATTACTCGCTCTTCATTGGAGATACAGTGCTGGTCAACGATACACCACCAGCGAACATTATGACGCCGTCAAAGAAAAAAATCAAGAATATTGGAATTTTTATCAAAGAGGATGACGACGATGAGGAGGAGGATGACAAGAAGGAGGAGGAAGAAGATAATAGTACACAGATTCTTGGTCGCAGCAAGAGAAATGCTGTTTTGGAGAATAAACTGAGAAATGAGCATAGTACCGAAGAGAAACGAAAACAGCATCAAAAGGAACTCGCTCAGCTGTTGAATGAGAAGGCCAAAGAGCGTCTGGCCAAGCAAGGCGAATCTAAGGAGATTGAAAAAGTGCGGAAGAATACGGTTTCGTATAAGAGTGTCAGCCAGATGCCACGAGAGCCAGAGGTGAAGGAACTGAAATTGTACGTAGACAAGAAGTACGAGACGGTGATTATGCCAATATTTGGTATACCAGTGCCGTTCCATATTTCTACGATCAAGAACATTTCGCAGTCCGTGGAGGGCGAGTATACGTATTTGCGTATAAACTTCTTTCATCCTGGTGCGACCATGGGACGAAACGAAGGTGGTATGTACCCACAACCAGAGGCGACATTCGTTAAGGAGGTGTAAGTTGTGAATTTACGTTACGACGAGAAAGACTATAATTTTTGTTGTTTTTCTTTTAGTACGTATCGCAGTGCGAATACCAAGGAGCCAGGAGAGCTCTCAGCGCCTTCGTCAAATCTGAACAACGCTTTCCGTCTTATTAAAGAGGTCCAGAAGCGTTTTAAAACTCGTGAAGCCGAAGAACGGGAGAAGGAGGATCTTGTGAAGCAAGATACCCTCGTTCTGTCTCAGAACAAAGGTAATCCCAAGCTCAAGGATCTGTACATTCGTCCGAACATTGTTACCAAACGTATGACTGGTAGTTTGGAAGCCCATACGAACGGCTTTCGATATGTCTCTGTACGTGGTGATAAGGTGGACATTCTATATAACAACATTAAAAGCGCCTTCTTCCAACCATGCGACGGTGAAATGATCATTCTACTGCACTTCCATCTTAAGCACGCGATCATGTTTGGTAAGAAAAAGCATGTCGATGTCCAGTTCTACACAGAAGTCGGTGAGATCACCACCGATTTGGGCAAACACCAACACATGCATGATCGTGATGATTTGGCTGCGGAACAAGCCGAACGAGAGTTGCGACACAAGCTCAAGACGGCGTTCAAGAGCTTCTGCGAGAAGGTGGAAGCGATGACCAAACAACAGGTTGAATTTGATACACCATTCCGAGAGTTGGGCTTCCCTGGTGCCCCATTCCGTAGTACAGTACTCCTGCAACCGACCTCAGGCAGTTTGGTTAATTTGACCGAATGGCCGCCATTTGTCATCACACTGGAGGACGTGGAACTGGTCCACTTTGAGCGAGTACAGTTCCATCTCAGAAACTTTGACATGATATTTGTTTTTAAGGACTACAACAAGAAAGTGGCGATGGTCAATGCCATTCCCATGAATATGCTTGATCACGTCAAGGAGTGGTTGAAGTAAGTTTTCTCTTTGCTGTTTTCGATGACAGTGTAACTGCAAATGTCTCTCCCTATAGCTCGTGTGACATTCGTTACTCGGAAGGTATCCAGTCGTTGAACTGGACCAAGATCATGAAGACCATCACAGACGATCCGGATGGCTTCTTCGAAAGTGGCGGATGGACTTTCCTTGACCCTGAATCCGATGGCGAGGAGAATCATGAGAGCGCTGAGTCCGAGGAAGACGATGCATACGAACCCACCGATGTGGATGACGATGAAGAGTCTGACGATGACTCTGAGTATTCAGATGCATCCGAGGACGATAGCTACGAGAGTGATGGTAAAATGAGAACAATTTTGTTTACAGACTAGGGCTTTTATTTTTCTTTTCCCCCTTTGCAGAGGATCTGGGCACAGATGAGGAATCCGGGAAAGATTGGTCCGATTTGGAACGCGAAGCCGCCGAGGAGGATCGCAATCAACAGTATCAACATGATGCTGTTCCTGGAAAGGAGAACGGCAAGAGTAGGGAATTCGATAAGAAGCATTCATCAAAAAGCTCGAAGCACAGGTGAGTTATCCTTTAGCCATTTGCATGTTAAAGTTTTCCACTGTCACCCTAACTTGTGAAATTTATTGTTTCTCCTTGAATTTTATATCCAAGAAGTGAACGTGATATTCAGACACAGAAAAAGAGCAAATCCTTAAAAGACAAAAACATGTCATCTCATAGGTTTGTAGTTAGACCTCATGTCGTTTCTTTTGATTGGATTTCGGTTTTTATTTACCTTTTTGTTTTAATTTTCTTTTCCTTATGAAAGCTATCCTTCTTAATGGCTACTAACTGTGCTTTTTGTTTTTTTTTTTTATTTTTCTTCCAGCAGCCAATCGAAATCATCGAAAGACAGACATCACGATCGAAGTAAGGACAAGCACGACAAGGACAAAAGTCGAGACAAGAACAGAAGTAGTCATCACAATGATAAGAAACGTTCACGTGATGATAGTAAGGATCATGGTCACAAGTCTAAGAAATCAAAGCGCTGAGCTACCACCGCGCTAACAAACGGATGTGATGTAAGAGTCCTTTCTGCGCGCAAAAATTCACCATGAAGCCAGATTTTCCAACAACAACTTTTCTTTTGAGTTTTTTCATTTTTATTAAAAAAAAACCCTTTCATTTTTATGTCGCCCTTTATTTTTTACTATCAAGTTTGAAAGAGCCTGCCGAAATATTTTCTGTTAGTTATTCTTCTGTTTTATATCATCATTGGATACATGTTAATTTTTCTCTTCTGTTTTGTTGTATAAAATTAAGAAAATGAAGGCAGGGGCCGCTCATCAACACCCACACACTTAATGTTAAATTGAAGAAAACAAATGTTTCAGTTAATTAGGCAAAAACAAAGAACATACAACACACATCGATTGATTCCAATGTTAAAATAAATGAGGTGAATACCATATGTGAAAACAATTATTTAATAAATACAAAAAGGATGACAAAACTTTTGTAATTAATGTTGTTTTTGTGTTCAAAACGCGAACCCCACAGGCGGATCAGTAGAAATGCGGTGAAGTGGGAGGGCTGTGATCTCTTGTTTTCAGATCATAGCCTCGCTGATAAAAGGGAGAAGAAGTTGTTTTTGTGTTCAAATTTTATTGACTCTCTAATGAGTTTCTTTGTGAACAGAAGGGTGACTTCTGAAGAACGTACATTTACCCCACGGTGTGCAGCGCAAGATTTCCATATCTTAATATTTGACGGGGCAGTCACCTAATTAACGGTCGTGTTGCTTTTGAAAAAGGAAACATCCAAAGCCGCTCTTTACATAATCGAGTGTCAGCTAGTAATCAGGGGTCGAATCGCGTCCTCCATAAACGGATCGGTAATTGTAGGAACAAAATTTCCATCATACGTCATACGAACGGATGTATTCGGATTATGCCCTACAAAAACAGAGGGAACGTAATTTCCAATTTGACATACCGGTTGTACCAGATTAACGGCCATATTATTCACTCCGGGTGTAAAGCAGGTTAAAGTGAATTTTAAACCCGACCATTTAATCCGCATTTTTTAAACCCAAAAATTTAAACCTATGTCCATAATATTCACCAAAGTCGTATCAAAATTAAATTCCTATTCCTCGATTCGTATGCGATGCATACAACGAAAAAAAAACCAACGCGTATCATAGCAGTTATGCAAATATCAAACCATCAGAGAGAATGCAACGAAAATGTAAACATATAGGTTTGGCGCAAAGCAAAGTAAAGTTTTTTGTGAACAAAATAAATCAAAAATATAAACTTGATAACCTCTTTTTCGATTAAGAAGGGGACGAAGTGCCGGTTGAGAATTTGGTAGCAATTCGAAGAAATTTGTTGTGTACCTACGCCAACGACCATAACATGCTGAGTATCAGTTCTCGTCCGACCACCGAAATCAAGCAGCGTCGGACACGGTTAGTACTTAGATGGGGGACCGCTTGGGAACACCGCGTGTTGTTGGCATCAGAGCTGTAAAAGAATGCAATCATTTCGTCATTTAACTCATTTGACTTCACGTGGATTTGTTTCAATTCAATGACTTCAACTTAAAAAAAATAAATCAGCGTTCATTTTGAAGTCATGATTTGGCAATCATAATTTTGAAGTCAAATCATCAATCATTTTGAATGGTCTGCACTCATTGAAGTCACTAGTATTCATTGCATTCACTTGAAGTCATTGAAGTCTTTGAAGTCTTTGATGTCATCTGAAGTCATTGAAGTCTTTTAAATCATTGAAGTCATCTGAAGTCATTGAAGTCTTTTAATTCGTTGAAGTCATTCAAGTTATTGAATCTGTTTTTTAGTGTCGTCTACCGGAAGAATAAAATAATAAAAATAAAAAAATGACTAAATCAGTACAATTATATAAATTAAAAGAGAAAATAAATAATATTCACCCCAATTCTTCAACTCGTATACGACAGTCGAACACGACCTTGGTCGCATTTAGTTATAACAAAGTCCGTACTTTACGAACACACTCGTTTTTTTTTTTTTTTTTTTTGGTTGCGCCTGGAGGTGCAGGAATCTTCAAAAGATACCAATGGTCCGTACCATTGGTTATGCCCGATTCATATATCTGACAATGCCATCAGTGCTAATCAGTATATGCCTACGGGCTAAACCTCACCCCCTCAGAGAGGCACTATGAGAACCGGCTGCGCGTACTCATAGTAGTAGGAAATTCGTTCCTCTCATTTTTTCATTTTTTGTGATGACTACGACTAAGTTGCCTTAACGAGTAGTTTACGCTTCTGTAGTGTTAATCGCGTTAGGTAGGTAGCTTTCCAGTGAAGGCACCTACTAATACCGTCATTACATGCGGTTTTTCCTTACGGCGCTAGGTCGAAAGGTCTTGTTCTTTGTAGTCGGCGCTCAAGGCTTGTCACGTCCATAGTACGGATTATTTCATTATTGCAATGAACACGAAGACGGGTACGAAGTTTGCGAGCAAAGTTTGTTACTTCGTCCCTCACGGTAGCAATTCCTAGATCTCTGTGAATATCACTATTCCTTATATACCAAGGAGCATTCACGATTGCTCTTAGCATTTTATTTTGAAATGCTTGCAGTAGAGCCATATTGCTTGGTTTGGTACAACCCCAAAGTTGTATACCATATGTCCAAGACGGTTTTAGCACTTGCTTATACAGAAGCAGTTTGTTGTATACGCTTAACTTCGAGTATCTTCCGAGTAGCCAATACATTTCTCTAAATCTGATTTCGAGCTCTTCGCGCTTCTTTTTAACGTGTGGTTTCCACTTAAGTTTTGCGTCTAGGGTCATTCCTAGACACACTCGTACGAAATTTTTGACAGGAGTCGTATGCATCGCAACGCATACGAGTGTCGTATTTTTCTGGTCGTTTGATGGTCGTATTTGTGTGGTATTTTACTCGCACTCAAAATTGGCTACGTCTCGGCTTCAACGTAAAGCTAAATAGAAAAAAAAAATTTAAGGACATGTATTTTTACTCAAAATATCTGAATTTGTTGTTTTGTGTGCTTTTATTGTAGGAAAGTCACGAATTGTAGCCAATTTGTAAGGATGGTTTCTGCTATGCCAACAACACGGGGTGTTCCCAAGTGGTCCTCCATCTAAATACTAACCGCGCCCGTCGCTGCTTGATATCGGTGATCGAAGGAGAACTGATGCTCAGCATGGTCTTTGGTCGTATCTTTGGCGTAATTATAATACACAACAAATTTCTCCGAATTTCTGCCAAATTCTCAACCGGCACCACTTCATCCTCTTCTTAATCGAAAAAGAGGTTATCAAATTGTGATTTGTTTTGTTCACCAAAAACTTTACTTTGCTTTAAAATACACCGCCAAACTTATATGTTTACATTTTCGTTTCATTCGCTTTAATGGTTTGGTATTTGCTTAACTGCGATGATACGCATTGGTTTTTTTTGTGGTCATATGCATCGCATACGAATCGAGGAATAGGAATTTAATTTTGATACGACTTTAAATACGAAAGAAAATACGGCTGGGCATTCGACTTGAAGAATTGGGGTGATTAAAAATGATAACATAATGTCTCTATATTTTCGTGTAAAACCAATAATAAAGTTATTTATTCTTCTGATAGACGACACAAAAAAAAAACAGATTCAATAACTGGAATGACTTCAACGAATTAAAAGACTTCAACGACTTCAGATGACTTCAATGATTTAAAAGACTTCAATGACTTCAAGCGAATGCAATGAATGCTAGTGACTTCAAGGTAACTTCAATGAGTGCAGAGCATTCAAAATGATTGCATTCATTTTCACTTCAAAATTATGATTGTAGAAAATGATTGCTAAATCATGACTTCAAAATGAATGCTGATTTATTTTTTCTAAGTTGAAGTCGTTATT
Organism: Brachypalpus laphriformis; assembly: GCA_945910035.1. Classification (NCBI taxonomy): domain Eukaryota; kingdom Metazoa; phylum Arthropoda; class Insecta; order Diptera; family Syrphidae; genus Brachypalpus; species Brachypalpus laphriformis. The sequence goes on from OX246756.1 coordinate 48,739,450, forward strand.
GAAGTCATTGAATTGAAACAAGTTCACGTGAATTCTTAGTATGACTTCAGTGAATGCATTTCGCAATGATTGCATTCTTTTACAGCCCTGGTTGGCATAGCAGAAACCAGCCTTTCAAATTGGCTACGATTCGTGATTTTCGTACAATAAAAGGACACAAAAGTACAAATTTAGATATTTCCAGTGAAAATACATGTACTTACATGTGTTTATTTTCCATTTTCCTTCACTTTGAACCCGAATCGTAGCCAACTTTGAAGACGAGTAAAATACCTCACAAATACGACCATCAAACGACCAATTGAATGCATCGTAATAGCGGAATAATACGACACTCGTATGCGTTGTGAGGCATACGACTCCTGTCCAAAATTACGTACGAGTGTGTTCGTAAAGTACGACTTTGTAATAACTAAATGCGACTATGGTCGTGTTCGACTGTCGTATACGAGTTGAAGAATTGGGGTGATTCACTCAAAAACACGCGTTAAACCCGGTGGATTAAAGATGCATCTAACCTGGATTTAAAATTGTTTAAACTCGTTTTTAAACCGTTTTAAACCTACGTATTGTCAAATTTCACGGAAAATTACATTTGACATGTGTTTACCATTTTGTTTGAGCTTGTTGAATGTACTCTTCGTGCATGTCACTCATACTCAACTGCATGCCATCTTTAATATCATTCTTAAGTTACTTACTTACTTACTTATGTCCTGTATCCCCTTGTGGGTCCTAGGGCCTCTACTACGCCTACGCGCCATCGTGTACGGTTTCTGGCAATGTGTCTGAGTTCTCCCCAACTTTTCCCTAACTGCCGTGCCTCCTTCTCGACTGTTCTGCGCCATGTTTTCCGCGGACCGCCAGGTCTTCTGCCATCCTGAGTTAGAGGGTTCCATTGCATAGCATGGTTCGCTATGGAGCTGTCACCCTTTCGGAACGTGTGACCAATCCACTGCCACTTCCGCCGTTGGATAGTTGTGCCTATTGGTTCCTGACCCGTTCTCTCGTAAAGGTGTTCGTTAGAGATACGATTGGGCCAGAAAATCCGTAAGATATTGCGCAGACACCTATTAACGAACGTTTGCAGCTTTCTGGTGATAGTAGTGGTCACTCTCCACGTGCTGCAACCATATAGCAGCACGGATTCAACGTTGGAGCGGAACAGTCTTATTTTGGTGCTCAAACTGATTGCATTGCTTCGCCATATTTTGGACAACATCCCGAACGCGGACTTTGCTTTGGCGATCCTGTTGGTTATATCCAGTTCGGTTCCACCATCGGTCGAGACAATACTCCCAAGATACTGAAAATCCTCTACTCTCTCTACCGGTTGTCCAGCAATGCATATTTGAGCCGATGAGTTAGTTCCAAGGCTGATGATTTTAGTTTTTGTCGTATTGATTTTCAGCCCGACGACACCTGCCTCCCTCTCCACATCTGCTGTCATTTGGTGGAGGTCCATAATTCTGTGGGAGAGTAAGCATACATCGTCTGCGTAGTCAAGATGTTTTAGTTGAGATGTAAGAGTCCATCGAATTCCTCCGTTTCCCTCCGACAAAGCTGCATGAAGCACATCACTAATCACCAATAGGAATAATATTGGTGAAAGGATACAACCTTGTCTTATCCCACTTTGGATCTCAAATTCCTCAGACAACCTCCCCCTGTGCAGAACGTGACATTTGGAGCCTTCATATGTAGCTTTGATAATAGCAATTAGTTTATTGGGAATACCTCTCCTACGTAAAGTACGCCAAATAAACTCCCTATACTTATTACATTCGTAAGCAAGTTTCTGTGGCGTATACGTGATCTTTTTGTGAGACACTTCATAACGCAGTTTTTGAAGACATCAAACTTTCTCTGTATCAACCTAACACTACTTTTAAATTATTTATCAGAGAGCATACTGCAAAAAGCATGTTATTCACTTAAGAATATTTGAATTGTTTGAAATCTACAATCTCTATCAGAAGAGAATTTCTTTCTTAGAACTTGGTCAGAGAGTGATCCTTATCTGCTCTTCTTGCCCACTAGATATGTGTATATAATGTCTGAATGTATTTCACTGAAACAAAACAATTGTATCTATTGTAAGTCAGGTGGACAGCTCCACGAATCGTAAATTCTTATTGTAAAATGATATCTTTTGAGATAATCACGTACATATGTATCTACTAACCGCATGTTGGCATCATATTTCCGGTTTTCATTCTTTCCAATCTAGTTTCAGTTATTTGGGTCATGACTGAGTAGTTTGTTCTCTGTTTACTGAGATTGTATGCTATAGGACTTGTATGTATAGGAAACTATAACTATGACTTGCGTTTAAGAAGATTTGTACAAAGAATCTTCCAAGTTTTATTGAATTAAAGTAGTGGGCTCCGATTAACCTAATGCATAACCAAGTTTTTTTTTTTTAACTTGCGCAGGTTTCCAAATGCCAATCTCCATCTCCAATCTGAAAAAGGAATATTTATTGGTACTAATTCATCCAAGAGTCGCTTGCGTGCAAGTAGTTAATCAATCCAACAATTAAAAGAGAACCATTTACAAATATTTGCATTATTTATTTTCATTCAAGATGTGCAAGGACGAACTACAAACTATAGAAGTTGGGCATTCATAATGCGCATTCCCTTCAGTTATATATGTACTTATGTCGGCCAGCTATTAATGCTGCTTTGTATGGGGAATCGACGACATATAAATACCCAGCTTAACAAACTTTATTGTGAAATTCTTACAAATTTTAAATTCCATTACTCTTATTGCTGCCACAAAACTTCTGTCTAAATATACCACTACTTCTGCTATTACCACTATTACTGTTGGCTTTTTTCACGTCAAACATATTCTTCGTCCTGTTGATGGGGAAACGCATTTTATTCTTCAACCACGTGGTGAATGCTCTCTCATTGTCCTGCATCTTTCGTACTTCTGCTTCGCTCGCCTTCAAGCTCTTCTCCATGACGACTTTGTGTTTCTGTTGTAGAGTCTTCTCACGTTTATCCATTTGATCTCGGCTCAGTCCATATTCCGACATGTAACCAGTGTACTTGGGCAGCTTGCCACACTCGGAATTACGATACTCACAGCAGGTTTTGTAGTTCAGCTTTAAGTTTGTAATGTCCGGAGAACGGCAATTCAGTCTCCTGCCAGTGTTCTTACGACGAAATGAAAAATGCCGACTGAAGGATTGATTTTTCCTTCCAGTACTATCATCTTCACCTGGCGGTGGGTCTGGAGGTAGATAGGATGCAACTATGATCGATAGCTTATCATCTTCGTCCTCTTCTGGAGGTCCGTCGTCGTTTGAATCCACTTCGTTGGAGGTATTATCCTGCTTAGGTTCCACACCATCAATAGTTGGTGTACTGACTTCCTCTTTGGCAGAATTCATTTCTTTTGTATCTTCGTCTAGCCTTCGCCCAGTGTCCATATCCATGACTACAATTTCTTCACAAATTTCCTCAATTTCGTCATCGGATTCTGGCAATTTAATCTCAATCGCTTCTATCTTCTTCTGTACCTCTAGCGCCAACATCTCTGCACACTCTTCTATAGTGGATATAGTTCGGTCACTTGGCAACGCACTGTCATCGACCTCCTCATCCAATCTTAATACTTCGTAACAACCTCCGTCCCCTTGTCGATCGCCGTCTTCAGGAGCCTCATCGGCAGCGTTTGGTGCATACTCCTCTAGATTCACACGGAATTTCACTTTTCTTCTCTGTTCTGGTTGTGAGTCAGTGGAATCTCCCTCATCGAAGAGCTCCTTGTTGGCCTCCTTTATCTTATCCACTATGTTGTATTCGTTAACTGGCTTAAGGACTAAAAGAGAATATTTTCAAAAATTGAACTCAGACAGAACTGAAAAACTCAAACTTACAGTACACCTCACAATCTTCATCTGTATCACAATCGTGTTCAAGCATTTTTGTAGTTGTTACTTCCTTCTACGATTAGTAGTCAAAAAAATCAAAAAAAAAAAAACAAAAAAACAAAAGAATAATCGTCCTTAGCTATTTTTGGAATCAGGAATCCAACCCTCAGCACTTCGAAATCGCATGGAATTTATTACAGACGTCACATCGCACGACCGTGAAAAATAAAAACAAAAAAACAAATCGAAATATATTAAAAGTTTTCCCGATAATAAAGCATCTATTCTACTAGCCGAGTTGTAGATACGTCTACTACGAGGCAAATGGTTCGTCACTTCTTTGTCCTACATGGAGGCTTCTCGTGCGCGCTCGTATCGAGGTAACTAAGTGGATTAAAACTGTTGGATCGATTGCTGGGTTCGGTTGGTTTAGTGTCGACTGTTTTGCTAGAGTTCGCCGGTTATAATATACCTTTCGGTTGAGTTAATTGTAAAATGGAACACAGGCGGATTGGAACTGAGTAAATCAAGCCAGTAGACAAAGAGACGATATAGGCACTTTGAAAAATTACGTTGAAAGGAATTTTCCAAGCAGCCAAAGACAGAGAAACATTTTTGGAATAACTCATCCGATAGTGCGACTGAGTGAACAGATGGGGTAAAGGTGGTAATTTTGTTGTTAATCCGACCGATTAAATTTGTACGAACATGCAAATATAATAAAATGAAAAATTGTTTGTTGTTTGGATGGATTAATCAAAAGGGGGATTCAATTGTAAATCGATAGTGCTTAGGATTATTTTTGGCAATGGTTTGTGGAAGGGTCTCTCTATTTCACAAGGTAGCAACAGTATGTGAAGGGTAAAGCTTTTAATAGGTTGATGACATGCTCTTTGCAATTATAAGGTAGGTCAGATGGTTTTAGGAATGGGATGAGTTGATAAAGTATTTTGAATTTTACCATGACGAATGGTAGAGGCTCGTCATAGTCATCAAACATGATTATGGTTTGACGTCTGAGGGCAAGGCCTTTTACCAGAATGTGATATCTAAAGAATATTATGCGAGAAATCTGTCACCATTTCTCACATACTATTTGAGCGACGCAAGCCTCCTGCCTGTTAATAAAACGATCGGAATTCGAGTATAAAAAAAAAACAAGTCAAGGGAAAAATACTTTTTTAAAAAAAACCTTTTATTCTTCAATATTCATCCAACCCCAATGACGTCACATGGTTTCTCATATTCTACTCTTCGAACCCTTTCCTTTCACACCCATATGAGGAAGGTTGTGAAGGAAAAGGTTATCCGGCATCTTATCACGCCCGCCATGGTAGCTTACATAGATCATCGTATTCTACTCGTCAAGCCCTTTCATTTGATACCCATATCAAGGGGGTTATAAAGAAAATGGTAATCCGCCATCTTGTGACATCAGCCGTATTAAGTTTGGAATGCCGTCATAAAGCTTATTATATTCTACTCATCAAATCCTTTTATTTGATGCCCATATCAAGGGGGTTGTGAAAAAAGTAATCCACAGAATTGGGGCGCCCGCCATTTTGGATTTAGAACGATATTACGTACATACTTATTTGGCGCAACAGCTCTTTAAAATACCAGGGCCTAGCTTCTCGCAACCACTCATGTTGTGTGCGTTATATTTTTCACACGAATGGAAGGGACCTACAGTTTAATGCCGGATCCGAACGGCGATTTGAGAAGCTTTTTCGTGACAAGAATACTCTCGGATGTTTGTCAGACGCTCGCGAGAGGTGGGACCGTGAAAAAACGTTTTGGTGTTTTCTGGGATTCGAACTTGGAACCTCATGCGTAGTGATCCAACACACTAACCACTTACGCCACGGCACCCACTTACGCCACGGGCTGTCACCGGTGCGTTTGCAAGCATTGAGGCAGAAGCGGCCAAAATGGGTGTAGCGATAAATGAGGGCAAAGCCAAGTATATACTGTCAACAAGAAGGAAAAGCCAACACCGACGAATTGGACAAAACGTCACAGTGGGCAGCTATAACTTCGAGGTAGTAAGGGACTTTGTCTACCTTGGCTCTGCTATAAACTCTGAGAACAACATCAGCGCAGAAATCAAGCGAAGAATAACTCTTGCCAAACGCTGTTTTTTTGAGCTTATAAGGCAATGCAACAGTAAAGCCCTATCTCGAACTACTAAGGAGACTCTGTATAAGACCTTGATCATACCAGTCCTGCTTTATGGCGCTGAAACATGGACTTTATTAAAAGAGGATGAAGATATCCTTGGTCGCTTCGAGAGAAAAATTATTTTTAAGATTTTCGGTCCCGTTTGCGTTGACAGGTTTTGGAGGAGAAGATTCAATCACGAACTATACGAGCTGTACAGCGACATCGACCTAGTCAAAAAACTGCGTATTGGACGTCTGAGATGGCTAGGACATGTAGAGCGAATGGACACCAACGCTCCGGCCCGCAGAGTCTTCGAATCTAAGCCCGAGGGACGACGCAGTAGAGGGAATCATCGCCGTAGGTGGCACGCACAAGTTCAAGAGAACCTCGACCAACTAGGAGTGCGCAACTGGAGGCAAGTAGCTAAAGACCGAGCTAAATGGAGAGGCTTGTTGAGACCCAGGTTCACCCCGAACTGTAGCGCCACCTAAGTAAGTAAGTAACTTCTTCCAGCCGAGCTGGCTTGCCGATAAGGTTGCTATCAAAATAGAACTCCTCAAACACAGTATGGTGCAAAAACACACAAGGAATTAAAAAAAAAATAAAAAACGCCAGGAATAGACAAAGGTTTCGTCAGTACGAGCTCTCGTGCAGATAAAACTAAAGTGGTGGAAGTAAAGTTCGCTGCTCGTTTTGCCATTGATGTAAATGTACACCCGATTCTGCTTTTGAAATTTGCAGCACTGTTGTAGTAGATAACCAAGCGGGCAACAGTGCGCTTCGGCTCATTAACGTTGGTCTCTTTAGGGCTAATAACATAGGACACAGCTCCATTCTCAAGGAATCTTTTCCCGGAATCCCTGACGAATCGGACGATATACTTGGCACCTTAGACTTCGACACACCATACGAAGTACTGTATCCTATTAGAGAGGACTGGCAAAGGAAGACAGTCTCTGTCCATAACGAGATTGCAATATACACAGATGGTTCTAAGACCAGTGAGGGCACGGGGTCAGGTTTTTACTCGAGAGATACGAACCTACAGGTGGCCCTGAGACTTCCGGACACTGCAATGTGTTCCAAGCAGAGGTTCTAGCTGTACTTAAAGCTGCGGAATTACCTGAGATAGGATCAATCCGATAAGAATATCGCTATCTACAATGACAGTCAGGCTGCGCTAAAGGCACTTTAGTCTTACGTCACCAAATCTGAGATAATCAGAAATTGCCGCACAATGCTTAGGGTATTATGCACGCAGAACCGAGTCAGATTATGTAGGGTACCTGGACACTGCGATATCGAAGGCAACGAGCAAGCCAACGCGCTGGCTAAAAGAGGAGCGGGGCTCCCACATAGTGACATTATTGGTAGTATTAAACCACCAGGGTGCCTGGCTAAGGGAATTATTCGGGATAAAATCATTGACACGCCTAATCTATTGTAAGATGGTCAAACTTAGATGGTCACAGGGTGTCTAAGGCCTTGTGGCCTGTGTTAGATCGCAGAAACCTCTAGCTGTAAACAGAGAGGTACCGGCACCCCCTATACAAACGATGAAACTTCATATGTTTAACGAAGCGCAAGCTACTGTAAACGACAGATGGAGTAATCTGTCTACGTGCGTATCGACCAGAAAGATCTGGCCTCTCCTAGACGCTAAGAAAACCAAAAAACTCTTTTCATTAAATAGAAAGAACATAAGCCTCACAGTAGGAATAATCACAGGACACTGTTTGTTAGGTAGACACGCCACTAGAATGAGAGTCCCAGCAAATGATTACTGTAAAAGCTGCAGAGATGAGGAGGAAGAGGAGAACAATCTCCACCTCCTTGGCAAATGCCCAGCGCTAGCTACCCTGAGAAAGAAAATATTAGGGGAATACTTCTTTAAAGACTTAAGTGACCTATCTAACATAGACATTATAAACTTATACAGATTCATAGGGAAATCGAATTGGTTTAGTTGAAATACCCCCAACCTCCCAGCTCAACGTGGTATCACAATGAACCCAAGTGGTCTAAGTGTGTCTTGACCCTGTCAGGACAGCCACCTTACCTAACCTAACGTAACCTAGATCGCAGAAAATCTGCGGATAAATAAATCTGGATAATTAAATTAGATAGATCAAGGCTAAGGACAGCGATAGGAATACTCTCTGGCCACTGTCTCCTAAGGAGGTATGCCATGAGACTAGGGTTATCCGATACGGATGTTTGTAGGTACTGCGATGACCTATATGTCTCAGAGGATATAACTCATATCCCCTGTGAATGTCAAGGAATTGCCAGGATACGGCTAAAGTATCTTGGTAGATACTTCTTCGATAACTTGGAGGTGAGGTCCTTGAACCATAACAAGGATCTCTCCAAATTTTGTAGGGAGATTAATTGCTTGGGGGAATGGGTTTAGGTCTTCTGCCGTGAAGGTTTCCTAGGGATCGCGATGGGCCCACTTTGGTGCCTAGTGTTTTATGATAACCTCATAACCCTACCTAACCTAACCTAACCTGTAGTAGACAACAAAACAACTTAAATAAAATCTTTTAAAAAACGTAAAAAAGGCTCACAATTTTATTTACCGCTTTTTACCTACAGTAATATCCTGAGGCTTTGTAGCGACAGAAGACCCAGGTGAAGTATCCACTGGCTGTGGCTAGTAATGAAGATATCGTATGCTCTCTTGATCGTTCAGTTCTATTCAAGGCGGCATCGCTTAACAGCATACTCGCCCAGAGCCTGTATTGTATTTATTCTTATTTGCGAATATCTGTCCTTAACACGTTCGCTGCTGTATGATTCTCCGATGGATCACAAAAACAAAAAGTTTTCACACCAGGCAGGGTGCACCACCTGTGCGTCCGCGCTATACCATATGTAGAATATGTTTTTTCTTCCCTGGCATCTCATCGAAAAGACACAAAATCTTTAAATAACATGTAAACATGAGTTTAAATCAAAAAAACAATGTTGCCAGTCTAGTTCAGTGTTTTCATTTCTATGGCCGTAGCGAACGTGTTAATCAAATTATTTGAACTGCTTATACATAGTGTATTTTAAATTGAATTAAGGTTTGGTTATAAGAAACGGTGGCTAATTAGTACACTTTATTGCAAGACGTATCAGTGTGAATTTTAAAATACATTTGGAATGTATAAGCGACAGGGTTGTGGAAAGAACAGCTCACTAGTGGTAGTTGCGACACATACCCGTCAAGGACTGATAAGAATGTGTATCTGTGTCGCTAGCTGTCAAAAAAATAAATATATGGAAAGTCGTAAGCTGTTCTGTTATTCTAAAGCTGTGCCGCGTGTCATAAAGAGTTTAATACTCTCGCTGTGTCACTACATGAAGTTCAGATAACTGAACTTCACGACATAACTTCAGATTCATATTGTGTTGCAGTTTACGGCAATGTGTTATTGTACTTGAAGCTGCAGCTGAGTCGCAAGCTATCAAAAGGTTGAATGTACGAGTATGGAAAGCCGTAAGCTGCAACAAAATATATATCTATAGTTTGTCACATGTGGTGGAGTTAACTTATCTTAATTTCATGTAGTTTTTTTTTTTTTTTTTCCGAGGGTAGGTGAAAAATCTTCCATAGACACTATGAGAATAGCAAGCGCGTGCTCATAGCAGTGACAGATTTTTACTGACTAAAAAAACACCACCCTTCGATATAAATTTGTTAGGTATCGCAACTAAGTATTAACTTATCAAGCAATTTTTCTATCATGAAATAAAAACGTTTGGCAGGTTTCTTTCCACTGAAAGATCCTGCATATTCCGCAATCTAGATGCGGTTAACCATTATTTCGCCAAGTCGAAAGGTTTCGTCCTTTGTAGTCGGCGCAATATCCATCCAAAATTTGTAGGACTGTATTGCTGACATGTCCGATTAGTCGGTTTCTATGCTTTCTCGCGAAGCTTCTAGTTTCAGCTTTGATTGTCGGAATACCGAGATCCCGGTGGATATCGTCGTTTCTACTATACCACGGTGCTTGGACAATTTCTCTTAGCACTTTATTTTAAAAAGATTGTAAAATATTTGGATTTGTTTTCTTGATACAACCCCAAAGTTATATACCGTAGGTCCACACCGGCTTTAGCACTTGCTTGTATAAAAGCAGTTTGTTCTCAGTACTGAGCTGGGAATGTTTTCCGAGTAACCAGTACATTTCTCTATATTTGATTTCGACTTCTTTTCGTTTCATTTTCACGTGCGAATTCCATTTCAGTCTTGCGTCGAGTGTTATTCCCAGGTATTTGGCCTCGCTTGCAAAGGGTACTCGGGCCGAGTTTAGGAAAATTGGCAAGTCATTAGTTTTCTTGTAAGTGAAATTCACGTGAACAGATTTAGATTCGTTGAGGGCGATCCGCCAGCCCCTCGTCTATTCATTTACATTATTCAGTGCGTTTTGCAGTTTTGCAGTCATGCCACACCTTATCAAAGGCTTGCGAGACGTCAAGAGATACGCTTGAGCAAATCTTTTTTTCTTCAAGTGCTTTCTCGATTACGTCAGTAATTCTATGCACCTGGTCAATCGTCGAATGCTTGCTTCTGAACCCAAACTGGTGGTCAGGGATAAGATTATTTTCTTCTATAACCGGTTGGAGACGCGTTAATAATATCCTTTCGAAAATTTTCGATATGATTGGAAGAAGCGAAATTGGTCTATACGATTTTACCTCATTTGGCGGTTTTCCTGGTTTTAAAACCATTATGACTTCCGCAACTTTCCATTGGCTCGGCACGTGTTTTAATCTAAGTGCAGAATTTACAATATGGAGAAGCTTAATCAATGCTTTTCTAGGTAAAACTTTCATGTAGTGACACAATTGACGTTTAGGTTTGGTTAGGTTGAAGTGGCTGCCAGCTGTGAATCGCCGACACACTTAGACCTAAAATAGGTCCATTGTGATACCAAATGGATCATGGGAGAAGGTTTCTCCTACCTACTCGTTAAACCATTTTGAGCTATGAAGCGTAGGAGGCTCTTAATGTCGATATTTTTTCAGGACGCCTATGTCGTTGTAATAGGGGGCTCCTACCTAGGTGAAGCTTTCTTCTACGAGAGAGAGCTGGACAGAAACAAAGAAGGTGAGGAATAGTTTCTTCCTCTTCTTCGTCCATGCAGCTTCTACAAATGTCGTTCGCAAAAAAACGCCTAGCCTTGCAGCATGCTTGCCTATTAGACAGTGTCCAGTGATGACACCTATTATTAAATTCTTAGAACGTTTTAGATCCAGCTTCGGCCAAATTTGTTTTGTCGCTAGACATGTGGGTCCACTTGTCCACCCAAGATTCGTACTCTCGATAGCATCAAGCTTAAATTTGAGTTTGCAAGTAGCGATTAGTGTACCTAAGGAGCCTTTGTCCGGCAGAATGGGTATAGTTCTTCCTATTCTGGCGAGTTCATCGGCCTTAGGTTAGGTTAGGTTAGGATCGGCCCTCGATGAGGATGTACTTAGACCAGAAAGTAGGTCCATTGTACTGCAGATGTGTAAGGCGGGTGGGTCACCGTCTTACTCTTGGAACCATCTGCTTCGTTGAATGAAGTCTAGAATTTTAGCCGTGCAGGCGTTGCCGAGATCATTAAGATCATTGTAGAAGTATTCACCCAGAGTGGCCTTCCTGATGTTGGCGAGCGCAGGACAGGCGCACAGGAGATGACTGATGGTCTCTTCTTCCTCTTCATCTCTGCAGCTTCTGCAGAAGTCGTTATGAGGGATACCTAATCTCTGGGCATGTCTTCCTATGACGCAGTGTCCAGTGAGGACATTTGTTATTTTTGAGAGGGTTCCTCTCTTGTGCTTCAAGAGTCCGATGGACCTGGATTTATTGAGTATCGGCCAGAGCTGTCTGGCGGTATGACATTGGTCTAGATGTTGCCATCGATGATTGGCTACTTTCTCGGCATCAATTTGAATGAGGTACTTAACATAAGACGTTGGCGCTTCGATGTCGGTGATGCTTATGCTATCTGTACCAGAGGAGCCTTGTTGTGCTAGTTCGTCGGCTGCACAATTCCCCGGTATGTCACAGTGACCTGGTACCCAGCAAAGGGTGAGGTTGTACTGACCAGCTATCTCGTTAAGAGATATGCGACAGTCTTTCACTGCCTTAGATCTCGTAGTGCTGGATGCGAGGGATTTGATGGCTGCCTGACTGTCGACGTAAATAACAATATCAGGTGTTGATAGTGTCCTAGCCGCCAGCCAGTCAGCGGCTTGCGAACTGTGGTGATTTCGGCTTGAAAAACGGTGCAGTAGTCTGGAAGGTTAAAGGAGAGGTGTATGTCCAGATCTTCTGAGAAAATTCCGGCACCGACTCCATCCTTGGTTTTGGACCCATCCGTGAAGATTGACAGCGATTCGTTGTAAAGGACATTGCGTTGCGTCCACTCACTTCTGTCCGGTATCGAGTGCGTGTAGCCCTTGTCAAAATCATATTCAGTGGGCAGATGGTCAGTGGAATTGGGAAGATGACGGTGCACCGAAAGTTGAGGGTGGATCCCCTTATCTTGGGCGGAGTGAAGTCAGGTAGCTTGTGTTTTCTTGTGAATAGAACTAGCTCGGTCTTCGTCGAGTTAACGGAGGCCGCATTTATCGGTCCATCTCAGCAGTTCATTGAGAGCAGACTGCATGACATCGGCCAGCGTCTGCGGGTATTTGCCTGTTGTTAGAATGGCGACATCATCTGCATAGGCAATAACATTGCATCCAGTTTTTTCGATCTTTAGAAGGGCCTCGTTGAGCACCAAGTCCCACAATAGTGGAGACAGTACACCCCCTTGAGGGGGCTTGACAGTACTACTTCCGAAGGATGCTGTTATTACCCTGTTCTTTAGAATGTGTTCTATGGAACAACAGATGGGTTCGCAGATGTTGAGCCTACGTAAGGGACTGGTAATCGAATTTGTTTCAACGTTGTTGAAGGCTCCCTCTATGTCTAGAAATGACACTAGGGTGAACTCTTTGGTTGAGAGTGATTTTTCGATAGGGTGGATGATGGAGTGCAAAGCCGTTTCGACAGACTTACCTTTTTGGTAGGCATGCTGTGACGTGGATAGTAGGGTGCTATCAATAGTAGCCTTAATGTGTAGGTCCAGGATTCTTTCCAGAATCTTGAGAAGGAAGGATGTTAGACTAATAGGTCTAAGGTCCTTTGGGAGGGTGTGCGATGTCTTGCCTGTTTTGGGCATAAAGACCACTCTTACCTCGGTCCAGGCAGTTGGTGTTGTTCCGAGCTCAAGACAAGCCTTCAGAATGCAGGAGAGATACTGCCATACTATACTGAAGGCCGTCTGAATCTGGGCCGGAAAAATACCATCCGGTCCTGGGGATTTGAATGGTTCGAAACTGTTTACTGCCCATTTCACCTTATCTTCGATAACGCTTTTTCATCGGCCTTACAATTCCCTGGAATGTCTCTATGCCCCGGCACCCAACATAGGATCGGCAGTCTAGAACTACTAAGGAATTAATAGAGGTCGATTCCAAGGATTTGATTGCTGCTTGGCTGTCTGAAAAGATGTGGATATTTCTAGCAGATATCACATTTTTCTTAAACCAAGATAAGACTTCTTTGATCGCCAAAATTTCCGCCTGGAACACGCTACAATGATTTGGAAGACGGAAGGAGCGCTTAAGATTAAGCCTGTCAGAGAAAACACCTGCACCAACTCCGTCCTTGGATTTTGAGCCGTCAGTGAAGAAGTGGATTGACACATCTTCTAAAAATGTATCATCATTCCAGAGTGATCTGGAGGGGATGGTGACAAAGAATTTCTTATCAAAGTTTAGACGTAGGATGGTGTAGTCCGTGTTTTCGGGAGAGAATTTGAATTTATTCAAAATGGAAGCTTCTTTCTCGACCACTGTTGGGTAGCTTCTTGGCGAACGGCTGCATTCGCTGCTATTTGCTTGCTAAATATATCGAGGGGTATCAGATGAAACAAAATGTCCAGTGCCACAGAGGGAGTTGTACGTAGTGCTCCGCCTATGCACAGACAAGCTGTGCGCTGGACCTTACTTAGATAATCGCGATTTATAGCTTTTTCTAAGGCCGTCCACGAGACAATCACCCCGTATGTCAGTATCGGTCTAATGACCGAGATGTAGAGCCAGTCAGTGATTCGAGGTTGTAAACCCCAGCAAGAGAAAAATGCTACTGTAGCTTTCTTCACTCTTTCTTTAATATTAAGTTTCCAGCTTAATTTCTTATCCAGGATGAGACCCAAATATTTTGCAGTGTCAGAGAAAGTTAAGCTGATACCATTGAGAGAAGGAGGGTCGATTGACGAAATTTTATATTTCCTGGAGAAGAGTACAAGTTCAGTTTGTGGGGGTTTACATCCAAACCACACCGTACTGCTCATCTAGTGAGCTTGTTTAAAGCGTTTTGTAGAAGTTCCTTTAGAGTATTTAAGTGCTTTCCTGAGGCAATTGATGTTTGCTCAAGCTGCACTTTTATACGCTTGCTCTTAAGTCACAGTATGATTCTGTTGCACTCAATGATATCGCGAACCATTACGGGGGTCAACGGGTGAGCGTGTTATGCATCGATAGGGGCACAGATGGATTCTCTAAATTTCCCCCAATATATCCTTCCTAATGTTGGCTCGTACCCATTTTGGGTTATACCCGGTCGGTTGCCGGGCAGGACAGGCCAGACCACCAGACGCTCGCATATTGACACCCTTCGGGCCTGGCTTCAAAGATTACCCTGGGTTACCAGGTTTGCCAATATCCAACGCCCGTTCACGTCTTCTTGCCATCTTGGGATGTGCGCTTTGTTAGCCGTGCATGGATTGTATGGATGGCAATAAGTATTTAAGTTACCCCATCTGCATATATCAGTCACGTTGCCAACCCCCCACCGCGAGGAGGTCAGCTGCCAAGGGGAAGCTAGGTATATACGAGGGCAAGGTGAAAAGTTCTCGGCCTGACGCAGAGAAAGCGTTCCAATCAACAAAAATTGTTGTTTCCTGCCTGGGTGCACTTCTCATTAGTTCGTATGAGAAGTTTCAACTTGTTCTCTCAAGTAGTTTGTTTACACGAATTTTTGCAGTGGACGTCTTGCGTGTTGTGTTGTTCTTGTGGGCGCTGTGGCGTAAGTGGTTAGTGTGTCGGATCACTACGCATGAAGTTCCAAGTTCGAATCCCAGAAAACACCAAAAAGTTTTTTCACGGTCCCACCTCTCGCGAGCGTCTGACAAACATCCGAGAGTATTGTTGTCACGAAAAAGCTTCTCAAATCGCCGTTCGGATTCGGCATTAAACTGTAGGTCCCTTCCATTCGTGTGAAAAATATAACGCACACAACATGAGTGGTTGCGAGAAGCTAGGCCCTGGCACTTTAAAGAGCTGTTGCGCCAAATATTTGTATTTGTATTTGTCTTGCGTGTTTTTCGTTAAAATGGATAAACTTGAATATCGTGCGGTCATAAAATTCTTCGTTTAGGATGGGTTAACCCCTAAGGAAATTCATCAAAAGTTGACAAAAGCTTACGAGGACTCTGCGCCTTCCATGTCAACCGTTAAAAAATGGGCAGCTGAATTTAAACGTCCCTCGAAGATGACCCACGTGAAGGACGGCCGAAAACTGCAACCACACCCGAAACCATCGAAAAAGTGCATGATATCATGTTGGACGATAGGCAAGTAAAGGTGAGTGAAATAACTGAGGCTCTGTGTATATCGGAAGAGAGGGTGCGAAACATCCTGCACAAAAACTTAGATATGCGAAAGCTCTGCGCAAGATGGGTGCTGCATTTGCTGAATGCCAATCAAAAGCAAATGCGCAAACGATTTTCGCGGCAATCTTTGGACCGATTCAATACGGATCCGATCGATTTTGTGCGGCGATTTGTCACCATGGATGAGACATGGGTCCACCCTACATGCCAGAAATGAAACAGCACTTGAAGCAGTGGGTGGAAGCCGGTAGTTCAGCGCCAAAGAAAGCGAAGTCGATCGCATCTGCCGGAAAGGTCATGACCAGAGTGTTTTGGGATGCGAAATGGATCCTGCTAATTGATTACCTTGAGAAAGGTAGAGCAATTACAGGCGAATATTACTCCAACCTTCTTGACTAGCTTGATGTCAGAATTCGCGAGAAGAGGCCTGGCTTGAAGAAGAAAAAAATCATCTTTCACCAGGACAATGCACCTGTACACATGGCGATGGGAAAACTGCGGGATTTGGGGTACGATTTGCTCGGCCATCCGCCCTATTCACCTGATTTGGCACCCTCAGACTTCTATCTGTTCTCAAACTTAACGAAATTTGTTTCTGGGAAGCGCTTCGCATTCAATGCAAAAGTTGAGAGGGCCGTAGATGAATATTTTCACAGCCTTCCAGACTCTCACTTCCGAGAAGGAATACTGATGTTGGAGAAACGCTGGACTAAGTGTGTTGAAGTCAAGGGAGATTATGTAAAAAAATAAAAATTTTTAACTGAAAATCGCAGTCTTTCATTGCCAGGCCGAGAACTTTTCACCTTGCCCTTGTAATATAAGCCGTATTTTATTATCACCCAAGATCCATATAGATCACGCGACGAAAATAAAACGATCCAGATCTGGATCAAGGAAATTCTTTTCCTTGTGTCTTGTAGTGTGGTTGTGTAACCTACCAAGGAATAAAAAAAAAAATTCTAGATCACGAAATTGATCCTGATAGAAAGCAAGATCTCGTATTGTTGTTGTATTGCATAGAAACCAATGATCCATATGGATCATGAGTGATAATAAAATACGGCTATAGTTCCTTGAGCCCAACTCAGGTGTTTTCTGCAGGAGTATGGGATTGATGGTTCCCTGTTAAGGGCGATTCAGATTTTATATACAAACTGTAGAAGTGGTGTTCGGGCAAACGGCCTTAAATCAAGACCGTTCACTGTAGGCGTTGGCCAAGGGTGCGCTTTGTCGCCTCTACTCTACATTGTAAATATGGACTGGATATTACAGCGCAGCCGTGGCGGATAATATATAAAAGTGGGAGACTTAAGGATTGGTCATCTTCTCTTTGCGGATGATTGGTCATCCTTGGGTTCTCTCAAACCGAACTTCAGCGCGTACTTGGTGTTTGTAGCCACTTGTGATGATGCTGGAATGAGGGTAAACGTGAACAAATCGGAAGTAATGGTCGTTTCCAGAACGCCCATTCAGTGCACTTTGCATGTTAGTGGAGTCCCACTGAAGCAGGCGAATAAGTTTAAGTACCTCGGGGTCTTGTTCACGGGTGTAGAATTGATCAGACTGGATCAATTTTGAGAGCTTGGTTAATCTGTTATAAGGAAGGTCGAGCTTAGTGTTCAAGCTAAACTGTCAGTTTTTAACTCGGTGTATGTCCCAACTCTCAGCTATGGTCATGAATTTTGGGTAGTGACCAAAAAAATTATATCGCGGATACAAGCTACCGAAATGAGGTTCCTTCGCGTTGTTGTGGGAATAACTCGTAGGATTCGAGTGCGCAGCACCAGAGGTGTTGTTGTTGTTACACACCTCAGTGTGGAGCAGCTACTTTTTTGAATAGAACCATCTATGCTTCGGTGGTTTGGTCACGAAGTGCATATGCCCCTAGACCGACTTCCAAGACGTGCCATGATTGCCGTGCCATCAGGTAGGCGACTCTTCTGTAGGCCTAGAAATTGATGGTTGGATCAAGTCCGACGTCTCTCCTAGAGCCGTCTAGGGATTCCTCCTGATGAGTTGAAGTCAGTGGCGGAGGATCGAGAAGGATGGAGAGTCCACCTGAGCATCGTACCCCAGCGACCCTAATAAAGGATTAGCAGACCATTGAAAATGTATGTATGTATTCTACTGGTTTAGAATTTTAAGACAGCCGTACGAACCGAGGTTGCAATCTGAGTACACATACGTTTTTCAGCACATTTAAGATAATTTAATATTTCATGTGTTTTTCACTCAACTATTTTGTTTTTGCTTTCTTTCTAATATCGATGGGTTGATTTTAGAATCGGAACACCTCTTGAGACACTTAACAAACATTTTCAGTACCAATGGTAATCGCAGATATTTATAAACAAAGATTTTCGTAATCACCTTTTGCCCGCTTCCATTCTCAATAAATGTCCGGTCCTGAGCACTGAACCAAACTGTCACTAGTCGCATAAACTTCACAGGATATATCAACTTGCTTTAGCATTAAACTAGACTACACGCTCCTCCTACCCACTTTTTTTTTTATTTAATTTTATATAAAATTAATACGTACAATTTTGTTTCTTGTCATTAATTTTAAATTCCTTTGGTGCCGTTATAAAATAATGCCAAAAATACAAATCAAAACCGAAGAAAATGAAAACTTTTGAATTTGAAAATAAAACTTTGAATATTAAGTGAAAGTCATCTTTAATTATTTATAGATTCTGAGCATTTTATTTGATGTTTCATTTATTTGCAATCGCTAAAGTAATTGCGAAAATATTCTTCTTTGTTTGCTTTTCTTATCATAATTATTATTTTTTTTTTTTGTTTTATACTAAGCCTTATAGATCTAGACGAGAAAACTACATAAGACACAAATTAAAGTGCATAAAATGTATTCATTTGTTAAATTATTTATAACTTATGCAAATTATTTATTTCATTTTTGTAATTTTCAAAAGCTAAGGAATAATTTGGCACTTGAATAATTTTTGTAACAATTTTTTCTTTTTTTTTTTGTTTAATTAAATAAAGTATAAGGTCTGTTTTTTTGCTACAAGGACTCTTATTTTAAAAAGCAGGTATAGTAATTTTTTTTTTTAAAGGTCAACAAGCTTTAAAAAATAAATAGTTTGTTGGATTTTTATAATATTTTACTAAAATGATTTTTTGAACTAAAATGTTGGTATAAAAAAGTTTTTCTAGGAGGGGATGGTACATTTATAATTGTTTTCTTTCTATCCTAAAGTTTGTTCATATATTTTCGTGTTAAGTTAAAAGTGTTTTGTTTTTTATAGTATTATTATCGCACAGTTTGAGCAATAGAATTGTATTTTTCCTCCTTATTCTTGATCTCGTTATTGTGAGTTTTTGAGTGATATTTTGTTGGTGTTCTGTGTTCCGTTTTAGAGTAGGTAATTGAAAAATGGTGTATAAAATCAGTGCTAAAACAGTGTGTTGTGTGAAGTTTACTACTCTATTAAGATTCTTCTTTTCCTTTTAAAACAAACTTAATTGTAAAATTAGAAGCAGTTTTTTTTTATTTTAATAAATCGCTATTCTTCGGTTGCTGATTGATATTTTTGTATCTTTTGGGAAAATGTAAGGAGAATTTATTAAACAGGCACTCATGAAGTAAGGGACGGTTATTATTAAATATACTTTTAAATGTAAAGTTTTTTAATAATTTTTTAATAATTGGCATAAATGGAGCATCATATGAAGAAAGTTTACAGTAGAGACAAAGTCCGTAACTGCCTTAGAGTTCGAATTCGAAGTAGGAAGCTATTGGTACCTATAGAGAGCCACTTGACGAAAACCAAATTTTAACATACTAGCTCATCAGCAAGTTATACATACATCTATACATATAATAGAACTATAGAGGGTTGAATGTTTTTGTCTGTCTGTGCACGCATCACACGAAAACTATTGTATGCATTTTTATGAAAGTTGATATAGTGATAACTTATATCCTGGGTCAACATTTAGGATACTTTCAATCCCGAGAAATGAAAGGGCTCTTTGAAGTTGTAAGTAAAAGAGTGCTTGAACACGCATCTTGCAAAAACTATTTCACGAAATTGAATGGAGTTTTCGCAGTTGTAAACTTGTTGGTGTTTTCTGGAATTCGATCATGGAACCTCACGCGTAGTGACTCGAAACACTAACCACTTGCGCTATGGCGCTTACCGAATCTGTGCTTTGTGGTGAAAATTTTCATTTTTCTTTTATTCTTTTTTCCCTGTCTCTTCGAAATCTTTAAGAGCAGAATCGATTGGCCGTAGGAAGGGGAATGATGCTCTTCATGTTTTCTTATTCTTCGATTTCCTTTTCTGCTACATATGTTATATCTGCTTGAAGGCGAACCCCACAGGCGGATCAGTAGAAATGCGGTGAAGTGGGAGGGTTATGATCCCTTATTTTCGGATCATAACCTCGCTGATAAAAGGAAGAAGAAGGTGTTATATCTGCTTAACGGGATGTGCGCGTTTTTTGTGTGTGCTCTGGTGGGGCATTTAGCTTGCAAGTTTTGATTTCTTGACTTTAGTAGCTGGTGATATCTGTGGCCACAAGGTAAAACCGCCTAAGTCGATTTTCACAGATTCTCAGAAAATAAGTTTAAAATTTTCGTTTTTCCCGAAAACGTATAGCAATTTCGAATTTTAGTCTTGTTCCTTTGCCTATAACTCGGTAAGGGTATTAGGTAATAAGGTAAAAATTTGAGACCATGAACTTCGAATAGTATAGCATCTTCTGGCATCCTTAACTCGATTTTGTCCTAACTCGACTTAGGCGGTTTTACCTTGTGGCCACAGATATAATCCTTAATATTTTCAAATTTTCAGTAAAACCTAGTACTCGTAATATGGGTATCTATAGACTATAGAAAGGTTTTAGAAGAAAAGAAGTTTTAGATCAAAAAATGTATGATCATGAGTGTTTTTTAATCTATGGACATTGAGCAAGATATTGGCTTCCCTTTTTTCTAAATGGTGCCCAACATGCACCCCGCAGATGTTAGAGAACTTACGATTTCCATCTGAGATATTCAGGATAGTTAGTGATAGATACCTAGGAATGCCGGCATGCACATGCAGCAAAACAAGAGGCGTACAAGGCGGTGCTGTGTAGAAGGACTAGAGCTGCTCGCGAGCTCTACGAGTGGAGGAGAAAAGAGGAACATCGACTTCTCAGAAAGAAGAAAAAAGGAACATGAGAAGCGCTCGACCTAGGAGATTGAGAGACTTTATTGCAGGAATGATGTTCGAATATGTTACCAAAAGGTATAAGGTACATGCAAGGGTCTTAAAGCCAGAACAGTAGCCTGCAGGGACGAAAATGACAATATAGTTGTAGAATCGCAGTCGGTGCTGAGGATATGGAAGAAATACTTTTGCAGACTGCTAAACGGCGACGATGACTCCAATGATGATTCCAAGATTCCCGTCAACCCGACCAGCATGAAGTGAGGATAGCAAAATCTTAACTTAAATTCAACAAAGCTGCTGGAGCCGACGGCCTTGCCGCCGAACTTTTCTAGGCAGAGGGAAATGAGTTTGTAAGGAGTATGCACCAGCTGATCTGTAAAATCTGATCGGACGAAAGTATGCCTGTTGAATGGAACCTTAGCATCGTTTGCCCGATCCTGAAGAAAGGAAATCTTCTGAACTGCGTATAAGTCTTCTCAACATTGAATATAAGATCCTGTCTGCCGTACTATGTGAACGCCTAAAACCAATCGTCAACAACCTGATAGCTCCTTATCAGTGCGGTTTCAGGACGGAAAAGTCCATCATTGACCAAATATTCACACAACGGCAGATTTGGAAAAAAAACCCACGATACGAATCACCTTTTCATCAATTTCAAAGCTGCTTATGATAGCGTGTATAGACACGAGTAATACAGAGCCATGTCTAGTCTTGGCATCTCTGCCAAGCTTGTCAATTTGTGCAGAATGCCAATGGAAAACTCTAGCTGCTCCATCAAAGTCGGAAAGAACACCACCGATGTCAGGATAGGTTTTAGACAAGGAAAGATCTTAGACAAGGAAATGTCTTAGACAAGGTGGTTCTACTTAGAAGAGAATAACGCAATTAGCACTAAGTGCCGTTTTGATACCACAAACTCATGTAACCTGGATGTGCAAGTGTGTTCGTAGGGAGTCTCTAGATCCCGCCAGTGGATTTAAAGAAGATTATTAAATCTTTAATGTTTTTCTCTGAGACTTCCTCAAAGGAATTGAAAAATGGTTTTCCTAAAGCTCGTTGTCTGGCCCTATCTAGGCCGGACAGGCGCATAAGAAGTGGGTAAAGGTTTCTTTTCCAGGTGTTATTCTAGCGTTTAGGAAGATGGTTGTTTCTGTTGTTTTTTGTAGTCTCTTCCTAGGTATTACACAGTTTGTTAGTCTATACATCTGCGGTTTGCTATTGCAATAAATTTTGGGGAGATTTCTGCTTTGAATGCTCCAAGCGGAATCTGAACTGATTCTTCAAGTGAGCGGTGTAGGGCTGAGTATTGCCTAGCCAATTCTTCATCAATTTCGTTTCCATAAGCGTTACTGTTACCCAAATCAGGGTTACCTTGAATTGGCCATTCAGCGAGGCTAACTCATTTCGGCATTCTAGCACCAGCTTGGAGGATGTA
The DNA here is from genome assembly GCA_945910035.1 of Brachypalpus laphriformis. Lineage (NCBI taxonomy): Eukaryota > Metazoa > Arthropoda > Insecta > Diptera > Syrphidae > Brachypalpus > Brachypalpus laphriformis. The sequence continues at coordinate 48,761,827 of OX246756.1, forward strand.
GTAGTCGAGGTAATGGCTTTAATGGCAGCTTGGCTATCAATGAATATGGTGATCTTTTGCCTTGGCGTTATATTTGTTTGTAATTTGATCTGGCGGCAGACTTCCCGGACAACGAGTAATTCTGCCTGAGACATACTGGCAAAATCCAGAAGTCTATATGATTTAGAGATGTTTAAGGATTCAGAAAACACACCCGCACCGACTTCACAGTCCATCTTTGAACCGACTGTGTAGATTGTCACGTCGAAATCCTTAATCACTTGTCCATCGTGCCATTCTAATCTTGTGGGGAATCGAAATTCAATTTGGTTATAGTGTAATCTGTAAGATCCTGTCTGCCGTATTATGTGAACGCCTAAAACCGATCGTCAACAACCTGATAGGTCTTTATCAGTGCGGTTTTAGGCCGGGAAAGTCCACCATTGACCAAATATCTACACTACGGCAGATCTTGGAAAAAACCCATGAATATAAAATCGATACGCACCACCTCTTCATCGATTTCAAAGTTGCCTATGATAGCGTGTATAGAGACGAGTTATACAGAGCCACGTCTAGTCTTGACATCCGTGCCAAGCTCGTCCGTTTGTGCAGAATGACGATGGAGAACTCTCGCTGCTCCATCAATGTCGATCTCTTTAACATAGTACTTGAGAGAATTGTACGAAACTCACAAGCTAACACCGGGGGTACAATCTTTTACAAGTCTGTACAACTACTCGCTTACGCCGATGACATTGACATAATCGGAAGAACTCAGCGGTCCGTCAATGGGGCATTTGCTAGTATTGAGGTCGAGGCAGCAAAGATGGATTTAATTGAGTAGCAAAGCCCTATCTCGAACTACTAAGGTAACTCTCTATAAGACACTAATCATCCCAGTCCTGTTGTATGGCGCAGATGCATGGGCTTTGACAAAACCGGATGAGGACGCCCTTGGTTATTTCGAGAGAAAAGTTCTTCGAGCGATCTTTGGTCCCGTCTCCATAGACGGTGAGTGGAGAAGAAGGTACAATGCCGAACTATACGGCCTGTACAAGGACATCGACTTAGCCAGAAGAGTTCACATACAGATCATTTAGAGCGGATGGAGCCCAACGTTCCCGCTAAGAAAGTCTTCGAATCCACCGGACGGCGGCGCAGTAGAGGACGACCTCGCGGTAGGTGGCGCAAAAAGTGGAGGGGGACCTCAACCAACTTGGCGTGCGCAACTGGAGGCAGCTGGCTCGTAACGAGTTCATCCGGCAGAGTTTAGTATGTTACTATACTCATAGGGTACGAAAAGCGGTTGGGCCAGACGAGATGCCCTCTGAGTTCTGGAAAAAGATGGGAGGCATCGGGTTAAGATGGCTTAGAATTCTCATCTCCAAATTTATGAGAGGTGATCCAATGCCGAATTAATGGAGGGAAAGTAACCTTCTCCCTGTATACAAAGGGAAGGGTGATACGTGAAACTGTGATAACTACCGTTCGATCAAGCTGATGTCACACACCATGAAGATCGTTGAGCGGGTATTAGGTGACCGACTGCGAAATATAATACGGCTTTCTGATGATCACTGCGTGTTTGTCGCGAGTAAATCAACCACAGATGCAACCCAGATTTCCTTAAAGGATTTGCATATTGTATTGGTTGACTTTGAAAAGGCGTTCAACAGATCACAAGATGTGATATGGGTGGCGCTAAGACATCGAAGGGTTCCAGAAACCCATGTACAGATGATCATGGACATATACGAAGGAGCAAATACAAGAGTAAGATGCCCCGCTGGAGTAACCGAAGAGTTCCCAATCAAAGTCTGGATGCACCAGGGAAGCGTCTGAAGTCCGTTGCTCTTTATTACAGTCCTTAACTATCTGCTTGAAGGTAAAGTGACGGACCCCAAGGTATGTACATCAATTATTCTTTGCTGACGATGGAGCCATTATGAGTGAGGATCCTACATCCCTGCAACGAGCACTTGAGTTGTGACTGGACGTTTTGGAGGGAGATGGGTATCGCATTATTTCAAAAAAGACAGAGTACTTGTACTGCTCGTTCTCTGATCCACTCAGGCCTATTCCAGATATTTATTTAAATGGAACAGTGCTTCCCAATTGCGAAGAGTTCAAATATCTGAGATCTATGAACAATAGCAAAGCCACCTGTGATGACGACGTCAATCATCGCGTAAGCGTAGGTGAATGAAGTGGCGACAAAACTCCGCTATCTTCTGCGACCGAAAATTCCCCCTAAGTTGAAAGGAAGGCTCTACACCGCAATTGTGCGTCCAGCGCTTATATACGGTTCACAATGGTGGACGATGTACAAAAAGTATAAGAGTAAATTAACGGCAGCTGAGATGAAGATGCTTCGCATGACAGCGCGAGTGACAAAGTTTGATCGAATAAGAAGTTCGAAGATCCGTGGAAGCTTTCACGTCAAGGAAACCATCTTACGAAAAATATACGCGCGACCGGCTCAGTTGGTATTGCCACGTTCAAAGAAGAGATCATTTGAACCCTGTTGAAAAGGCAATATCAATAAACGTTCCAAAGACATCGCGAGGCAGGAGACATCGGCATTTCATTAGTCTCAGTAACCGAGTGATCTAAAGTCGGGAGTCCTGCCGCTATTCAGGGTTATCGTGAATAAATTTTCCCTCGGAATTTTTCCTCCGAACAAAAATTAGGTATCTTCAAAAATAGGGAACAAATTTATCCGGAAAAATTAAATATCGCGATTGCGTTGAAAATTCTCCTGAATTGTTATTCGTGATACCTATTTCTTTTCTGTGGAATTGTTTCCTCTTTTTTGAAGATACCTAATTTTTTTTCGGGGGAAGAATTCCGAGGAAAAATTTATTCACGATAATCCTGAATTTCTGAGGTCAAATAGGCGAACCCCTCAGGCGGATCAGTAGAAAAGCGGGGAAGTGGGAGAGTTATGATCCCTTGTTTTCGGATCATAACCTCGCTGAAGTTGAGGTCCTTGAGTCTGACCGCACTATGTGCTGTGATGCTGGTTGTGTGTAGATCTAAAGGTAGAAAATGCAAAAAGACTATTAGAGCATCAGTTGGGGTTCACCGTAGAGCGCCTGTGGTGCGTTTACATTGTTTTTTTTTTTTTATAATTTACTCGCGCTAAAGGGGTTATAACTACCCTTTTTATGCATTACACATAGCGTGAGCGTTAAGGAAGAGGGGTTAGGGGGAAAGGAGGCACCGATGCACATTGGTCTTAAATGTCTGTAGGTTATAATAGAGGGGAAAAGCAGACTCGGGGAGAGCATTCCACAAACGTGTTGTGCGGCTCATAAAAGAATCTCTATATTTCACGGTACGTCCGAAGATAGGCTTAAGGGTAAACTGATGAGCATTCGAGGCATGGCGAGTATTGCGGTTAAAACGAAGAAGGGGAGGTATGCTATTGGCTATTTCAATTGAGCATTTTCTGTGGAAATATCGATAAAACAGGGATAGGCATGAGACATTACGACAGTGGTCGAGCGAAGTAAAATTGCTTGTAATACTCGTGTCTCCTATAAGTCTTATCGCGCGTTTTTGTATCCTATCTAGCAAGTGCAATATGATTTTTGGTGCACCAGACCAGATGTGAGCGTTATACTCTAAATTAGGGCGATTGTACGCCTTATAAATTGAAGCCAAATCAGAAGGGGTGAAATATTTCTTACAACGCTTTAGGAAACCTAAACATTTCGCTGCATTCTTGGCGATTTCGAATACATGGTCGTTCCAACAGAGTTTGTTGTTGACACACATACCGAGCATGGAAAGTTTTTCGGTTTCTACAATGCAAGTGCCATTCATGAATAATGGCTGATGAGTAGGGTTTCGCTTTAATGACTGAAGACAGCATTGGGTCTTGGAGCCATTAAATTCCACTCTATTGGTTAAGCCCCATTTAAATATGCCGTCAAGGTCGGAATTTAATGTGTTTAACATACGTTGTCGTTCTTCATCCACGGCCGAAGAGCAGGGTCGTGAGTTTGGGAACGAATATGAAAAACTGAGGGTGCTGCCATCAGCGAAGGAATGGATTGGATTAGAAGTTGCAGACAGAAGATCATTTATGAAAATGAGAAAGAGAGTCGGAGACAAAACAGAGCCTTGGGGGACACCAGCATTTATTTGGTGAGATTCAGACTTGAAGCCGTCCAAAACAACTTGAATTGAACGGCCCGAAAGGTAGTTTCTAATCCATAGAAGAAGAGTATCATCGATCCCAAATGCACGCATTTTCGACAAAAGAGCTTGATGCTAAACTCTGTCAAATGCTTTTGAAATATGAAGCGCAATAATCTTGCTTTCACCAGAGTGGTGCAGAGATTGGTTCCACTTATCGGTGAGATATGAAATCGAATCACCAGTGGACCTGTTGTCACGAAAGCCATACTGTCGGTCATTGAGGAGCTTTCGTGATTCAAGATACTTCATTAGCTGACGGTTTATCAGCGTTTCCATGACCTTGGACAGAAGGGACGTAAGTGCAATGGGTCGGTAGCTGGAGAGAGAAGAAGAATCGCCATTTTTATGTACGGGCTGGACAAATGTTGTTTTCCACTTACTCGGAAAGAGACCTGAAGAGTAGGATCGGTGGAAAAGCTTACGCAGTGATTTTGCCAGCGAAGAAGAACATCTCTTCAGAACAATAGGGGGTATACCATCTGGACCAGCGGATATTATTTGTACCTTGTTAAGTTTGGTTATATTATAGGTCTTTTTGGAGCCGGCCACCATTCTATTGACCCGTATGTGAGTATTGGTCGTACCACGGCTGTGTACATCCATAAGGTCAATTTTGGTTTTAGTTTGCCGAATGTTTTGCTACAGGTATAGAAAGCTATACCACCTTGATCAAAAAGTTCCCGGAATAAAAACCGTGTGGCGCTCCCATCGTTCCGATTTGAGTTCTGTTTCCTTTTTTAAGTTGGTACATCTGTTGTTGATATTCCCTCTAAATCTTAGCGTCATAGCTTAACATTTGCAAAAGTTACGTAGCCAAGAGTACATCTATCTCTGTGTGTTGGCGATTTTTTACAATTTTAGAAATGGATTTAAATTTGCAACAACTAACTTGTATTAAATTTTGCGTAAAAAACGGATTTAATGGTGCGCGAACATTGGAAATGTTGGAAAAGTGTTTCGGCAACGATTCTCTAAAGAAAACGGTCGTTTACCAGTGGCACGAGCGGTTCAAAAGTGGTCGTGAGTCAATCGAAGATGATGAACGCAGTGGCAGACCATCGACATCGAAAACCGACGAAAACATTGATAAAGTAAAAGAAATGTTGGTCAATAACCGCAAATTAACCATCAGAGAGATAGCGGAGGACTTGAACATTGCCTATGGATCCGTCCAAGACATTTTGGTTAATGATTTGGGTTTCCGTCGTGTAGCAGCAAAGTTGGTGCCAAAAGACCTCAATTTCATGCAAAAAAGAGACCGTGTTGACGTCGCATTTTTTGACGAGAAATGCAACAAATACCATCCAACAGCCACCGAATTCACCTGATTTGGCTCCCTGTGACTTCTTTCTGTTCAATCGAGTTAAAAAACCATTACGGGGAACGCGTTTCAGCAGCCGAGAGAAAGTAATGGAAAAATCGCAGGAAGCACTGATGGACATACCGAAAACCGAAAATAATGTTTCGCAGATTGGATCAAGCGCTGGCATAAGTGTGTTGCAGTCGATGGGGATTACTTTGAAGGGGACAATATAGATTTAGATGAATAAACTTGTATTTTTAATTTTCTGAATAAATTCCGGGAACTTTTTGATCAAGGTGGTACATGCCTTCTTTACCCGTTGTTCTATGTTCAGCTTCCAGTTAAATTCTATCTAGAATAACCCTTAAATATCTAGCACTAGACGATAGGTAGAGCGGTTGGCTATTTAGCCGAGGAAGTGCGAAGTCAGGTATTTTGGTTTTAGTGGTGAAAAGCATCAGTTCAGTTTTGCTCAAGTTGATACCAAGAAAGAAACGCAAACAGAAAGTTTTCTCGAAAAATTAAATTCATTCGTCGAGTCGCGTCGGTCGAGGCTAATGCTTCTGCTGTAAAATAAAGTGGACCACTTTTGTTGCAATTCTCCACGAATAAAACAAATATAAAGTACAAAATAATAAAATCAAATTTGGATCAATCAGCAACAATCCATCCAACACAAGATCTGAAACCAAAAACTAAAACCAAAAAAAGAAAAAAAAAGAAAATGGTTTTTTTTTTCTCACAAATTTGTTAACTTTACTTAAATTATTATTCAATCATTTTATTATTTTCTTTACAACCATTTCTTGCTTTATATTTTCAACTCCGCTTTTTTTCGCTTCTATATATATCTCAAATTTCCTTTTCTATTCAAAATAAAATCGAAATTGCATTTATTTTCTTTTTAAACGAACGGCTTTCTTTGTTGTATACATCATGTGCTGTCACATGATTAAATATTTTCTTTTTAAATTCTATAAGTTATACATACATATACATATATAAAATAATTTACACACTAAAAAAAAGTATTAATATTTATAAACTCTAACATTTATCTTATAAATAGAGAGTTTTGTATTTGTTTTTTCTTTTCTTTTTTTAATATAATTTCAACTAAAGTCTTTCCGGTTAAGTTAGGTAAAATTAAAAAAGATCATTTCCCAATCACTTAGTCATTCCTTAACTTGTAAACTAAAAAATCAAAGTTTAAAAAAAAAAACATTTCCTTAATCATTTGACTAATAAAAAATTTAAGTTTAAAAAATAATTTAAGTAAAAAAAAAAACATATATACGACGGAATAGAACTAAAAAAAAAAGTATATTCGAAAGTTTTTCATTTAATATTTTGCAGTCACTACAGTTTATCATTCTTATTTAGTTTTCTATTTTTTTATTTCGAAAATGTTTTATAGTTAAAATATATAAAACAAACGAAACTTTTATACGATGATAAGTTCAACAATTTCTACGGGTCCGACAAGCCCGACGCCCTAGCTGCCAATGTGGGACGCGTGCTTTTATGTAAACAGCGGTAGGTGGTAGAAGTCGAACCCTCGATATCCTTTTGCCGCCAACCAGATGTAGACTACATGATACGCTCCCGGAATGAAGCAAATTAGACCAGCGACAAAGAACACAACACCTTGGGAGGTTTTCGTTGAATCAGCTACAGCGAAGGTGCCCATCACGAAGAGCCCAGTGCCGACCAAAAGCAGGGTAACAGCTGCGAGGACTGTTCGCCAGTTCTCACGAACTTTTGGGTGTCGCCAGCAGTATGTGTTTGTCTCATCTGTAGGTAGATTACCGTATTCTTGGATGAGGGAGTCACTATCTCGGGACGTGGTGTCATCGGCGTATTTGTAGTTTCTAAAAAGACAAGAGAAGATAATAAATTAATTTGAAAAGTACATGAAGAACTTATTATACATTTAGAAATGCCTATGTATCTTACGTACTACTCCGAATGCTTTGCAAATCGATTGGAGGTTGTAAAGTCGTAGGTGGTCGCTAAAGGGGAGAACGACTAAGAGAAACCATACTGAAGAAGTTCTCCTTTAATCAGATTTAACTACCGAATATTGGCTATTTCAGTGAAATCGGAGCCTGCAAGCCTTGCAGAATATGCCAATACAGTCAGCTAGTTCAGATGGTTTCCTCATCTCAATATTCACAAGCAGACATGGCGGTCCAATGATCAGGTAACGATCAACTAAATTGATCATAGTGCTATCGACGCAAAACATGCCTCCAGTATTCTGAATGACCGGACATTCCGAGCGGCCGAAGATTACTCTTAGCTAAAGTAGTCACATCCGTAGTCCTATACGGATCACCAGTTTGGGCCGGAGCTGTGGAAGCGACTTCATACAAAAGAAGAATCATACCAGTAAATCGACTGTATGAGTAAATTGTGCTTTCCGCACAACCTCGGACCACGCAGCCTGCGCTATCGCAGGAATGTTCCCCATTGATATACTGGCGGAAGAACTGCAGACAAATTTTTTAAAGAGCAGACACGAGGGGAAGCTAACTTACGGTGAAGCGGACACTACAGTAAGAACTTACTTACTTACTTAGGTGGCGCTACAGTTCGAGGTGAACCTGGGCCTCAACCAACAAGCCTCTCCATTTAGCTCGATCTTTAGCTAATTGCCTCCAGTTGCGCACTCCAAGTTGGTCGATGTCCCCCTGAACTTGTGCGCGCCACCTACGGCGATGATTCCCTCTACTGCGTCGTCCCTCGGGGTTAGATTGGAAGACTCTGCGGGCCGGAGGGTTGGTGCCCATTCGCTCTACATGTCCTAGCCATCTCAGACGTCCAATACGCAGTTTTTTTGACTAGGTCGATGTCGCTGTACAGTTCGTATAGTTCGTGATTGAATCCTCTCCTCCAAAACCCGTCAACGCAAACGGGACCGAAAATCTTACGAAGAATTTTTCTCTCGAAGCGACCAAGGATATCTTCATCCTCTTTTAATAAAGTCCATGTTTCAGCGCCGTAAAGCAGGACTGGGATGATCAGGGTCTTATACAGAGTCTCCTTAGTTGTTCGAGATAGGGCTTTACTGTTGAATTGCCTTATAAGCCCAAAAAAACAGCGATTGGCAAGAGTTATTCTTCGATTGATTTCTGCGCTGATCTTGTTTTTAGAGTCTATAGCAGAGCCAATGTAGACAAAGTCCCTTACTACCTCGAAGTTATATCTGCCCATTATGACGTTCTGTCCAATTCGTCGGTGTTGGCTGCCCCTTCTTGTTGACAGCATATACTTGGTTTTGCCCTCGTTTATCGCTAAACCCATTTTGGCCGCTTCTGCTTCAATGCTTGCAAACGCATCGGTGACAGTCCGGTGAGTTCTTCCGATAATGTCTATATCGTCGGCGTATGCAAGCAGTTGTTTAGACTTGTAATAGATTGTGCCTCCGGTGTTGGCTTGTGAGTTCCGCACAATCCGTTCAAGTACAATATTAAAGAAGTCACACGACAGCGCGTCACCTTGTCTAAAACCTTTTTAGACATCAAAGGTCTCGGTGAGGTCATTACTACAGTAAGAAGCACAAGTTTGATAGAGTGGCAGCAACGCTGGAGTCTTTCTTCCAAGGGCCGTTGGACTTACCGCCTTATCCCGACTTTAGAGGCTTGAATAAACCGCAGGCATGGTGAAGTTAACTTCTATTTAACACAACTATTGTACTTACGGGACAAGGTTGTTTCCAGTCATATCTATACCAGTATATGAACGATGACTCTCCCGCTTGTCCATCGTGCAGTGACACACCCGAAAACGTGGAGCTACAAAGAGGAGCACTACAAACAGTACTGGGAGAAACACCAACTCCGGAGAATTTAGTAAATCACATGCTAGAATCGGAAAACAGGTGGAACGCAGTGAGCTCTTATGCCAAAGATGTATGTCAAGAGTTGAGAAGACTTGAGCGAGAAAGAAAAGAGGGCGAAGAAAACGCAAGAAGCAACAGAGTGGAAGCGAGCGGGCGCGCAGCTATACAGCAAAATGTACCTACGCAGACACAAAGACATGCGGACATACATACATGCGCCCACAATGGCACGCAAACGCGTAACCATTATCATGAGCAAAGTAAAACAACTGAAACGTGAGAGAAGAGTCCAAAAGGACTAACACGAATCCAGATGACAACTAGGTCAGAAACCCCCCACTACGATGAAATGCCAAGAAGACGGTACCATAGGGAGAAGGGGTTAGTGGGTAAAAATCCCACACTGTTACTGGGTACCATAGGGAGAAGGGGTTAGTGGGTAAAAATCCCACACTGTTACTGGGTACGGGCTCAATTTCGTCTTTTGAAGATTACCACCTTCCAGCGAAAAAAAAAAAAAAACCTTTCGAGCGGCCAGCATAGACTCGGATCAAGATACGGATGCGGATATCCCAAACTGTTCAACAAAGAAGAATCAGTATGAGAAAATTTAACGTCGAAAAACTATAATTGCACGAGACTACCAGAATCTTCACTGAACGCGTAGCCCGAAACCTCTCAATCACCCCTATGTCACCAGCATCAATTGCTGAAAACTAGTGGCAATGCTGCCACCATGCCATCAGAAATGCTGCAACTGATGTGCTGGGTTTCGCCCAACCAACACCGCGAAACCACTAGTTTGACGAAGAATGCCGGCGAGTGCATGCAATAAAATAAGAGGCATATAAACCGGCGCAGGTGGAACCAAAGGATCTCCGACCTATCAGTCTATCGTCATTTCTACTTAAAACTTTAGAAAGGCTAATTGATATCCACCTTCGGCAGAGCATTAGCCCAGCTTTGGTATCGCCATTCCAGTATGCGTGCTGCAAAGACAAATCAGTTGAGACAGCCTTACATTGTTGAGCATTAAAGAATACACTATGCTTCTTCTTCCTTTTATCAGCGAGGCTATGATCCGAAAACAGGGGATCACAACCCTCCCACTTCACCACGTTTCTACTGATCCGCCTGTGGGTTTAGCCTTTAAAGAATACACTATGATGGCTTTCCTTTATTTTGGACGTAGCAAAATCAAAGGCGATCACCGACGCACTTGCAAATCTGAAAGTGGATACTTCGCTCGGACTGTTGTTTAATCAATTGCTTATATGCAGGATTATTAACACACAGCTGGGCGGAGCATCGGCCAGAAGAATTGCCAGCTGCGGTACATCCCAAGGAGAAGTCTTGCCACCTCTTCTGTGAAACTTGGTAGTAAATGAACTACTGGTGGACCTGGTTGGAGAGTGATCGCTTATGCTAATGACATTGCTATTGCTGCCTCCAGTAAGCACTCAGACAATCTTAGGGAAATCCTTCAATATGCTCTTCTTCGGCACAGCAGATGGGCATCTAAATGTGGACTGGGGTTAATCCTTACAAAACAGAACTCATTCTCTTCACGTGGAGTGGAAATATAAAATTCCCCTATAGAATTATCCTACGATAAATGGCACCAGTCTCACCTTCAGTCTTAGTTTGGACAGGAAATAGAAAGCCAATCTACTAGAACGCGTCAGGAAAGCTGATGTAGCTCTCTATTCTCTCTCTAAAAAGGCTATAGGTAGGAGCTGGTGTATGAAAACTCAAACCACTCATTGGCTGTACGTGCCCGTTATCAGGCATATACGAGTACTACTTTATGGCGTGATCGTACAGTGACCTGTACACCTCACTCATCCAGCTAAGGTGCAAAGATCTGCATGCATTTGCATCAGTGGTGCACTGAGAATCACTCCCTCCGCGACACTGGGCATTTTGTTTAACCTGCTACCCTTAGATATTTTCGGCAAATGGATTGCTGCCTGGGCGGCCATCCGTCTAAGAGCCTTCTCTAAGTGGTCTAGTTATCACATTGGGCACTCCTCGATCCTTGATCCTCTCAACTTCAAGCACGAAAACACGGACTACACCCCGCCGAAGCTGAGATTTGACCGTAACTTCTGTACGAGCATCCCTAACCGGGATGAATGGGACAACTCCACCCCTGTCGATGGTAGTTCGGTTCACTTCTTTACAGATGGCTTTAAGACCGAAGGTGGGGTGTTTTCTCCGGAAAGCTCAACCTGACCATCTCGTTCCGCCTCCCAGACTGAAGCCCTGTCCTGGCTGTAGTGTAATGTACTATCTGTCATTGATAGTAGCACTTTCACTGACAGCCAAGCGACAATCAAGTCCCTGGAATCGTGCTTCTTCACTTCAAAGGCAGCCTTAAACTGCCGTTTATCTCTTATGGAGATGACAGAGCAGTTCAACATTCACCTATGGTGGGTGCCAGACAGGGTACTACTCTAAAGATTCTTGCTGATAGGCAAGCCTTGGGTATGCCTCTCGCTACATGTAAGCATCTACTAAATCTGAACGCTATTAGCAAGACCAAAAAAGCGGCTCAACTTGTCACATTTAAAGACAGATCTAGTCTAGGCTGGACCAAAAACGTAGTGCCGAGATGGTCAAGCTAAAGCGATCACAGATCAGCTGCGATGTCGGTGTTCTCACTGGACACTGTCTTATAGGCCAAAATGCTAAGAGACTTGGCCTCTTCTCCGACGACTTCTACAGGAGCTGTAGGGACGAGGAGGAGGAAGAAACCATCCTTTACCTCCTATGCACTTGTCCAACCCTGTCGCATAAAAGAATGTTCCATCTAGAGTCCCCCTCCCTTGAAGAACTCAGCGATCTGGCGTCCTTAGGCGTCATGTGCATCCATCGCTTTCTCAAAAGCTCCGGTTGGTTTTGTTAGTCCCTAATGATTGGTCCATGGTATCACAAAGGACCTTCACTGGTATAAGTGGGTCTACACTCTCGTGCGGATAGCCAACCCAACTTAATCTAACCTAAAGCGGCGCTGCAACGGAAGACGAGAGCTGCTCGCGAGCTCTACGAGCAAAAGAGACGGGAAGACCATCGGCTTCTCCGAAACAAGAAGAAAGAGCATGAGAAGCGCGCGATCTAAAATATTGAGAGGTTATACTCCAGGAACAATATACGGAAGTTTTACCAAAAGGTAAAAAGAACGTGTTGGAGAAGCAGAGTACAGAGATGAAAATGGAAACCTCCCGATTTCGAGAAATGGACCTATTAATTGATCTCCAAGATTGTAAAATTTCACACCTCTCGATTATTTCCTGTGGGGCTGCATGAAGTCACTAGTTTCTTCTTCTTCTTCTTCCTTTTATCAGCGAGGCTATGATCCGAAAACAAGGGATCACAGCCCTCCCACTTCACTGCATTTCTACTGATCCGCCTGTGGGGTTCGCCTACATGAAGTCACTAGTTTATACTGATAAACTAGCAACAATGCCAACATTGTTTGTGTTATTTGTGGCATACGACCACCATTACTTAAATAATTGAATGCAGAGCTCCAAGCGATCTTCGAATCACTGAGAAAAAAGAAATCCGTGGGAATCGACAATATACCCAACATTGTACTTAAACATCTTCCTCCAGAAGCGGTGAACATTTACACCATCCTGTTTAATAATGCAATGAATAATGCCCATTATCCAGAGCATTGGAAAACAGCGGTGGTGCAGCCAATTCCGAAGAAAAATAAAGATAGCTCCAATCCGGGGAATCTACGGTCGATAAGTCTCCTTCCGAACATCAGCAAGGTATTCGAAAAAGTGATCCATAGAGCCCTGGCTAAGTGGGTTGAGGACATGCATATAATTCCGGATAACCAATTCGGTTTCAAGGCGGGGCATGATACGATACATGCTGCGTCTAAACTGGTATCGGATATCCAATGAAACAAAAGCAAGAAGCAATGCACGGGTGCCTGTCTGGTTGACTTGGAGAAGGCTTTCGATACCGTATGGTTAGAGCGACTCTTCTACAAATTGAGCAGGCTTGGCATAAGTAAACCACTGCTGTACATACTTTATGACATGCTCACCAGGAAGAGGTTCATTGTGAAGAATGGCAATGTGACGTCTGCTGGAACTTTTGAAGTAAAAAATGGTCTGCAACAGGGTGCAGTTAATTCGCCGATCCTATTCAATATTTACACGAGGGATCTCATAGGTTCACTTCACCATGCCATAGCGTACGCAGATGATTTGGTCGCGTACAGGTCAGGTCCTACGATCGAGGTCATTGCAACACTCTTGCAGCGGGACTTCGATAAAATCAAGAGATACTGCGACGACTGGAAGCTGAAGATTAACTTTCAGAAATCGGAGACCATCCTGTTCAGAACGCCGTTGTCTGGGGCCTCTAGGGACACCAGAAAGAATTGGCGAAAGTTCTCTATCGTGGGACAACTTGGACAGCCACTTGCGAATCGAAGTGTAATCAGGTACCTTGGGGTCTGGCTAGATCAATATCTATATTTGAACAAACATATAGATGCTGCTCTGGCCAGAGCCAAAGTTGCTTTTGCTCTCACAAAGAGACTGTTTTATAGCAGCCAACTCGATGCGAGAGTAAAGGTGATCTGCTACATGGCCCTCATTCGGCCTATGCTCGCATATGGATGTCCCGTGTGGTTCAATGTGGGGCAAAGCTTATTGGAAAATATGCGGGTGTTTGAGAGGGCTTGCCTTCGTTTGTATAGAACACCAGAGTCTGAGTACATAAAATTCTATCGAAATGAGGTCCTGTACAACAGGACGAATCTGATCAGAGTGGATAATTTCTTGATCAAGTTGATTCGAAGGCACATTGCAAGAGCAATGACCTCGATGAATAGCCTGATCTTTGGGGCTTATTACCCCTCTATCACGAGAGTGTGCGCCTTAACGGCTTCATCCCTCCAGAAGCATTCCTATATCTTGATCAAAGAGGTCTGATCCAGGATAAGTTAGCGGTGCCGCTAATCTTCCACGTCGCCAGAAAAGCTGTGGATAGGCGACTCAACTACGACAGAGACGTCGCACAGGGTAGTGTAGACCGTCTCCGGTTCAGTAGGGCGGTTTCAGTCCGCGATATTGAAGATGTTATTAGGCAGCACGACCAATTTTGGTGGCTTAACGAAGAAGAGGGAACGCCGTCGTCGTTTCCCCCTAATCCTGGTTAGCCTGTAACGGGACAGAGCGGGTCGTCTATTTGTTTCATACAATAGCCACGGCTTACATAGTTTTAAGATAGTCTTAGATTTGTATAGTTTGTACATAATTAAAAAAAAAAAAAAAAAAAAAAAAAAAAAAACAGCACAGCACTTGGCTTACAAAAAAAAAGTGTGTATTTAATTACACAAGGTAGTTAAGTTAGCTTAAGTTTTGTTTTATATTGTAAGGTAGTTTATAATTTTTATTTACACACGTAGCAATAGCTAAAAAAAAAAAAAAAAGTCCATTTACTAAGTTTTTTTTTCTTACAAAAACAATTTTTCTTAGTATTATCAATAGTCATTAAACAAGTCATAGTAAAATAGTAAATACATTTAGTTAGGTTACGTCGAAACACATAGGTTAAGAGTTAAGTTTAGCTTAGAGCACCCGCATGGGGCCAGTAAGTTAGAATAAGATAGTTAAGTCAATTAAGCTAGTTTTAAGCGTTTTTGTTAGCATGTAAGGTATACTGAATTAAACAATAAAATGCATTAAAAATGAAAAAAAAAACTTAAATAATTGGACGGACAGAGGGTGTTTCGTCAAAAATAGTCACTGTGGCCATATGCCTTTCAAATATTAATGCCATGAATTGATCTATCGAATAAAAAAAGATTTTTGATTAAAAGTTCACTTTTAAGCTCCTTACGAAAGACTTCTTGTACGTCATACTGTCTTTAAAAAGAAAAAATATACGCAGAACCTAAGGGTTACCATGAAGGTTACCACTCGAGTTTAATTACGCACAGACGACTGGTTTGCCAACCGAAAATAAACAAAAATTCCTTCGAATTCTTGGAAAATAAAGTTCACCACTCCAAAGCTTACGAGCAAGGGATGAAATTCAATGAAGTGCACTAAACATTTAAATATCGAGGGTTAGGAATACACAAATTTGACTAAATCCAACCAACTCGGTAGACCTTAATGGCCTACACCTACTTCGTAATAGGATTACCATTATGTACGGCAAGGGATGTGACAATTTCATTAGCGTCATAGCTACACGAAGGGCCTTGACGAGTATGCTCTCTTGTCGTCGTGCTGTGTAGCAGATGGTTTGACAATATATTCCATCAATTTGTCACAGCTATCGATTCTTGTGTGCAGTATAATGCAATTAGTGAGGGACTTGTACAAATTGGTTGAATGCACCTACATGCGGTTTGGGAGGGAATACATTTTTCAATTGGTTACACGTTAACTGGGATGGGAGGGAATTGATTTGGAAATGGGTTACTTTGTCATGTGACGATTCTTCGCTGTGCTAATAGGCGTCACTTGGCAAGGATTTACATCGAATTAATGAAGAGAGTCAATGGAGGGCTTTTACTTAAATATGAGAAGGGATGATGATATAATGGATTATTCATGATTAAGGAGCTTGTGTATATTCAAATTAAGCTGTTAAGCTTCTAAAACGCAATTTATGCGAAATTGTGGTTGAATATCGAAAGCGTGACAAATTTGGAAAATATTTATCCATACAAGCAGATAATGACTCAATTATTTAAAAAAAAAAACTGGTTAAGTTTTGGATACATTTTTGCATAATTTTTAATTTTGTTGTTTAGACATACCCCTGGCGTAAATATTTGTCTCTGATTCCTAGACAAGATTGTCAATTGACTTGAAAACTTGTCGGTAGTTATTGGCGCTTGTGGATTAAAATAGCAGATTAGAATAGTTAAGATATTTGGAATTTTATAGATGTGGGTCAAGGCTAAGCTTTATTTTGTTTACTCTCATTTACTACGTCTAACTTAATTTTTCAGAGTGCACTGGCGGATTAATTTTAAATTTCCAGAAGTATAGCACTAGCACAATTAGAATGCTGATAAGCAATAAAGCAATAAATGCTGAAAGCAAAAAAATAAAGCACGATCGCCCTTCTGCGTTATCAACCGGGACCCTGTGGATTATCATAGAACGATGCGTAGAGTACAGGGTTTTGCCATTAAGCGTTTCCTATCTTTAAATTTGAATAAAACAAACTGTGAGTGAGATATTATTGAAATTTTTTATTTATTTAGAAGGTCCATGTATGCCATTATGTATGGAATATAACTTCATTCAAATGTCCGCCGCGGCTTCGCTGGGTGGCGCGCATCCGAAACGTCCAATTTTCTATAATTCTGGCGCATAAATCAGGCTGAATTGGACCAATGACACTGATTATGTTGACTTTCAGGGCAGTGGTGATTTTGGTGTATTTTATTTGATTTGTGGTTTATTGGAATAGACCTGTGACTTAAGAAAACCACACAAGAAGAAGTCTAACGGGGTCAAATCGCACGATCTCGGTGGCCAATTCACATCGCCTCCGCGTGAGATAACCATGTTCGGAAATCGCTCGTGCAGAATGTCCATCGTGGCACCAGCTGTGTGGCACGGAGCGCCGTCCTGTTGAAACCACATGTCGTCGGTGTCCATATCATCCAATTCGGGCCAAAAAAAATTGGTTATCATCGACCAGTAGCTCTCGCCGTTGAAGGTGATGGCTTGGCCAACGTCGTTCTCAAAGAAGTATGGACCGATGATGCCGCCAGTCCAAAATCCTCACCAAACAGTGACTTTCTCTGGATGCATTGCAATTTGGTGGATCTCGTGTGGATTGTTATCGTCCCAAATACGACAATTTTGCGTGCTGACGAACCCATTCATCCAGAAATGGCGACCGTAAAATGGGTGAAGCGCGCGAAATGTTGCACGAACAGAAGACCCACTTTCATAAAACAATTTAATCATTTGCACATGTTGTTGAACGCTATAACTCTCCATGCTGATTTGGCAAGACAGACTAAATAAATGACAGCCAATTTGACAGATGTAGCTTCAACAATATGGCCGCAATCACCTGTTAAAGTTCGGAAATCCCTATTGGAAAACCCTTTATAGCCGTCCGCGACACTTGCTTTTATTAATTTCGAGTGGCATGTCTAACACAGGAAAGGCATTCAGGACAAAGTGTTGACGAATATCAATGCAAGCTTCGAAGATGTCAAGGGCGTCAAAAGTTGCGCGTTACGCTGTAGTTGTTTGTCAAAGGAATTTGAGATTCAAAACGGTTTCCGACTGTGTACTATCGAACGCACTTCTGATGGTGATTGGCGAAATATTTCGGCAAGAATAGACAGTATAAGACCTTGAATCCAGAAGAGTCGTACAACCTATATTAAACCCCTCGACTATGCCGACCATGTTTGCCTTTTAACGCATTGAACGATGAACTTGCACTTAATGTCTTATCAGTTTGATGACAGAGACAAACATCGCGAGTAGGACGGATAAACTTCGTAAATACGAAAATCCCAAGTCTTGCTGACAACTCGCAAATTAGCATTGTAACAAGTCGCAAGATTATGAGAGAATACGTAATCGAACGTAAGTAATAGAGAAGCAAAAACAAAGACTGCATCTTAAAATACATTCCAGCAATGCTATCAACTTAAGCATCAAACGCTCTATTTAAACATGGAGTTTGTGCTGTTTTATGACCTGGAAAGTGGGTACCATTGTCACAAAAAGTTCTTGTCGTATTGTATACGTAATAAGCAGCGTTATGAGAGCAATGTGTAGATTATAAATAAACTCTACGAAGGGATTGAAACTACGAGGGCAAGGTGAAAAGTTCTCGGCCTGACAATGAAAGACTGCGATTTTCAGTTAAAGAATGATTTTATTTTTCTACATAATCTCCCTTGACTTAAACACACTTAGTCCAGCGTTTCTCCAACATCAGTATTCCTTCTCGGAAGTGAGAGTCTGGAAGGCTGTGAAAATATTCATCTACGGCCCTCTCAACTTCTGCATTGGATGCGAAGCGCTTCACAGAAACAAATTTCTTCAAGTTTGGGAACAGGTGGAAGTCTGAGGGTGCCAAATCAGGTGAATAGGGGGATGGCCGAGCAAATCGTACCCAAAATCCCGCAGTTTTTTCATCGCCAACGCACACTTGTGTACAGGTGCATTGTCCTGGTGAAAGATGATTTTTTTCTTCTTCAAGCCAGGCATCTTCACGCAAATTTTGGCATCCAGCTCGTCAAGAAGGTTGGCCTGTAATTGTTATGCCTTTCTCAAGGTAATCAATTAACAGGATCCCTTTCGCATCTCAAAACACACTGACCATGACCTTTCCGGCAGATGCGATCGACTTCGCTTTCTTTGGCGCTGAACCACCGGCTTCCACCCATTGCTTCGACTGCTGTTTCGTTTCTGGCGTGTAGTGGTGGACCCATGTTTCATCCATGGTGGCAAATCGGCGCACAAAATCGGTCGGATCCCTATTGAATCGGTCCAAAGATTGCCGCGAAAATCGTTTGCGCATTTGCTTTTGATCGGCATTCAGCAAATGCGGCACCCATCTTGCGCAGAGCTTTCACATCCATAAGTTTTTGTGCAAGATGTTTCGCACCCTCTCTTCCGATATACACACAGCCTCAGCTATCTCACTCACCTTCACTCGCCTATTGTCCAACACGATATCATGCACTTTTTCGATGGTTTCGGGTGTGGTTGCGGTTTTTGGCCGTCCTTCACGTGGGGCATTTTCGAGGGACGTGCGACCACGTTTAAATTCAGCTGCCCACTTTTTAACGGTTGACATGGGAGGAGCAGAGTCCCCGTAAACTTTTGTCAACTTTGGATGAATTTCTTTAGGGGTTAACCCATCCAAAACGAATAATTTTATGAGCGCACGATATTCAAGTTTATCCATTTTAATAAAAAACACGCAAGACGTGTACTGCAAAAATTCGTATAAACAAACTACTGGAGAGAACAAGTTGAAACTTGTCATACGAACTAATGAGAAGTGCACCGAGCAGGAAACATAATTTTTTGCTGATTGGAACGCTATCTCTGCGTCAGGCCGAGAACTTTTCACCTTGCCCTCGTACATAGCCATTCTGTGAAATTTATTTACATAAAAGGGAAGGAGGACGGGTCGCTCTCGAAAAACTTGGCGCAGGACTTTCGAACAGGCTTTTCGGTTACTATGGTAAAGCGGGTAGGAACAGCCGAGGCACTCCGATGGGAAAGGTACAGTGATCTTAAGTTTTACAACCCCTTGCGGAGCAATAAAAATAATCAAAATTTAGTTTTAAATGATTAAATTCAAAAAGAAAGGCGGTATTCTGAAAAATTGGATTTCAAACGCGGGATTGTTGACGACGGAATTTTAAAACCTTTTATTTTTTTTTGGATTTTGATAAACGGGATTATAAAAAGCGGGATATCGATACGCTCCCGGACATAAATTATCTGCAGTATTTGAAAAACTCTGGCTATATGCGCAACTTCATGAGTTGCACCAAAATGTAGACGAATATCCAAGTAAGCGAAGACCATACTGGTTTAGTATTATACACTTGTCTTTCGACCGCCTAACCGTTAACACGTATTTTTTGTCTCTCTACCGCAGTTTTTCCCAGTTTTTTCTTTTTCTCGGTTGTTCTTTACCACTCGCTAGTCGACCTACTTTTCGTGCATTTTCTGCAATCTTCCTGATCAACAGTTTTCGGCTTATTCACCCAAGTTGTGTCGCAATTTCAATTAGTGCCCTCGAGAATTTTTTATTTTTTTTTTTTGTTTATTTGTGTCCCATTTCGTAATACTGACCTATCCCACTTTTAACTTAATATGGCTAATATCTGTGGAAACGTAAATTGCTCAAGTGAAATGAGCAACGTGGAACTGATTAACTGCAGTGGCCTCTGTGGCAAATTCTTTCACCCTTCATGCACCGGCTTATCAAAACGATCTGCGACTTATATCAAAGATTATCTTAAGAACTTTGTTTTCTACTGCGATGAGTGCAAAGTGATCACCCTATCCCATGTCTTGCTCGCGATCAAGTGTCAAAATGACTCTACGAATAACTTGCTTGCATCCCATAAAAACTTCTTAAAAAGGTTCTCGAGCTTTCGTCCAAGTTCGATGACGTGATTAAATGTGTCGAGGATCTTAACAAAACCGTTGAATCCTCTGAACTTACAAAAAAGCCTTTGCTAAAAAACACTGAAAAACAATTAAAACTTATCAGTGAAATCGACCACAAACCCCCTTGTGAAACTCTCAGCAAATCGAGTCATCTTGATGACCTTAAGCGAGAATTTTCATCTTACTCTCAAGCAATCAAATCGAGCATTTGCGAGAGTATCACCTCCCTGCGGTCCGACATCGAAGTCCATTTCCAAAGCCCATCCGTTGTAACTTCATCGTCTGGCCAACCCGATCCACTTTTTGCCGAGCTAGTAACTACGATGGAGAGTATCAGCAACCAAATACTATCTACTCAGCTTATCATCGGTGATATGGGTGAAGAAATACGGGTGATCAACAGCAAAATCGATGACGTACAACCATCCTGTAAAGAATCGCACGTGCTTTACAACACATCCGTACTCACTGAACTCGAAAACGCTGCTAATTCACCTCCAAGGATCCAACAACCGCCCGTTCAACCTGCCGATCAAGATATTTCAACTTCCGCTACCACCATACCTTCCACCGATGGATCACAGAGTCTCCCATCACCACCTCGCCTCATTAAACGACTTGGAGCCTTTTGGACCCCATCCGATTGGAACGAAAGGCTTGAGAAATTAAATAAAAGCAATATCTCGACCTTTACCGTAAAAGTTACTTCTCGTCTCGTCGACCCCTCATGGCTACGAAACTTCTTTTAAAAAAGATTTGGCATCACAATTACGGACTGCCACAAAATCTCACCAGCAAATTCCAGTAAGTTTAGCACTTTTAAGTTCACGATGCCCTCAAGATACGACTAGTTATTTTCGAGCCCCACTGACGATGCTTTCAATTTAGGTGATTTGTGCTTCAAAAAATGGATCGCCAAAACCAATGACACTAGCTCTAAGCCTAAACTTAACACTAAGTCTAAGTCCAAGCCTAAGCCGAAATCTAATCACACTTCTAAGCCCTACTCTCAGTCAAATCCTAACCCTAACTGGAGTTTTAAAACTAACATTTTTCCTATTTTTTCCCCTCGAATAATCCACTCTCTTTCTCTTCCTTCAGTTAATACTCCCTCTAATGCTGAATATTCGGGGTTATCGTGAATAAATTTACCCTAGGAAATTTTCCCCCGAACAAAAATTAGGTATCTTTAAAGAAGAGGAAATAGTTCCGCGGAAAGGAAATAGATACGAGTATCATGGATGACAATTCAGGAGAATTTTCAACACAATCGCGATATTTAATTGTTTCCCGATGAATTTTTTCCCTATTTTTGAAGGTACCTAATTTTTGTTCGGCGGAAATATTCCGTGGGAAATTTTATTCGCCATAACCCTGATTGTGTATAAAATTGATGAGGTTGTATGCATCTCTGGTTTTTTTTGAAAGATACCAGCCTGGTATTGTTGAAATTCATTCGCAGCCAATAATTTATTTACCCACTTTCAGAATGCTGGTAGTACTGGAAACCACCTCGGGTTTGATTGTTCTTAATTTTTATTTAACACATCGTTAGCAACACATGGCTAAAGAGAGTCAGATGCTGTCGCTAAGTGGATTTCGTGTGTGCCGACTCAGAACATTAAACTTTTACAACCCGCACAGCAAGCGTAAACTAATGACGACTTCCTAATTAGAAGGAATCATATCCACTCACACAAGATAAACAGTGAATCATTTACGGCAGAAGACCTGTTCACTCAACAACATGGCGCAGGACACTTGAGAAGGAATCATGGCAATTGGAGAAGAATTGAAGTGAGCTAACATACAATGCCAGAAACCGTACACCATGGAACATAGGCGTAATCGAGGCCCTAAGACCCACAAGTGGAAACAGAACCTAAGAAAGAAGAAACATTTTGGGAGATAGGGATCGAACTAGCGAATTCTTCCATCCCATCCAAAAAGAATGACCACTAGGCGGTAAACAGTAAGTATACTTACTTCTCTAAGCTCGATTTAAATGGCTTAAAATCCCAACTACACACCAACCGTAAATATTCTCAATATCCTTTGAAACGTCCAACCGAGACATCGAACATGAATTAAATCACCGGTGTTGAACTAAATCAATTACCCCTTATCTCCAATCACCTGGATAGATTAAACATTGACACTCTGACAGTGTGCAAACAATCGAAACCGCTACACCCATATTTACGTTGATTCGGCAATTAGCGATAACAGGTGTTAACTAGACTTTTTTTTTTCGAGCTCGCATGAGTGCCGATTGTCAGCCAGAAGCTCCACATATCGCGTGTACTAATTGCTTCAAAAGCGCCAAGTTCATCAACACATCAAAACTATCATCCACATAATCAATTAGCTTCGTACCGCCTGTCTTGGACTTTATTTCATTACCAAGTTCAATTGGATAATTACTGGTGGCAATAGCGGGGGAAATGATGGCCGTTTGCGGCTTATCCAGTAGGAAATAATTAAATTCTATCCACTTATCCAGAAGATTACATCAAAAGGCACATTACCATCGCACCAAACCCTCTCAGTCATGCAAGCTAATGGTAATGACTTCATATGAAAAAAACTTTTCTTTATTTTTTGTCTGCTACTAAAACAATGTATCATTCTGTTTGTTAGTTTTATATGACGTCACTTTATTCTTTGTTTATTGAAGTTTTTCTGATTTTAATTTGATTTCAGGATAAGTGAGCTGTGAATGATGCACAACAATGACAGCGCTGTCTCTGCTCAAAGTTTAAATGAACTTGAAACTGTCTATCTGGCCTGATGAGCGTATCCATGGCTGACATGTCAAAATGTTCAGTAACAAAAAAAAAATCTCTTTTTAATTTTATTATCGAGGAAACAAAGAAATCTGACAGATTAATGGAACGAGAGAGTGCGTGTTGTGATCAATTAATGTCAAGGTTGCAAAATCGGAGGGTAAAACACGTCAATTAGTGGATAATTTCGCAAAAAAAAATAAGAAAATAAATGATGTGGAGGAAACGAAATTTATAGCAATTAAGATTAAATACTATTTTATTAAAAATTAACAGGTTAAGGCAATATTTTCATTATTCATTTATTTAAGAACATGACATTTTGTTTTTTAAAGTGCATTAGTTGTCTGAACCGGCACTACACTAATATAACAAACAAACAGGTCTTTCGGATACTGACGCGTCAACAAAAGTCGGTTATAATATACCATATTGCGTAGTTCTAAATACATTTTAAAATTAATTACTTATATAATTAAACAGGGTGTCACAGGGTGAGCGCCGTGGCGTAAGTGGTTAGTGTGTCGGATCACTACGCATGAGGTTCCAAGTTCGAATCCCAGAAAATACCAAAAAAGTTTTTTCACGGTCCCCCCTCTCGCGAGCGTCTGACAAACATCCGAGAGTATTGTTGTCACGAAAAAGCTTCTCAAATCGCCGTTCGGATTCGGCATTAAACTGTAGGTCCCTTCCATTCGTGTGAAAAATATAACGCACACAACATGAGTGGTTGCGAGAAGCTAGGCCCTGGCACTTTAAAGAGCTGTTGCGCCAAATATTTGTTTGTTTTAGGGTGTCATCCCGTGTATGATGCTTAAAAGGTTGCTTAGTCTTACAAAAAAAATTGAATAGATTTAATTGGTCGTTATAGAGGGTAGCAATCTCTATAGGTCTAATATTATTATAATTTATTTTTATTGATTTGGTTGTATGGTCAAAAATATTAGTTGAATCTCAGCATCGTTTGGCCGATCCACAAGCAAGGAGACCCTCTCAACTGTGCCAATTGTAGAGGCATCAGTCTCCTCAACATCGCATACAAGATCTTTTCTGTGATATTGCGTGAACGCATGAAATCTTTCATCAACAGCCTGATTGGCCACTATCAGTCCCTACCAGTGCGTCCTCAAGACAGGAAAGTCCACTATCGACCAAATCTTCACACTTCGACAGACACTGGAGAAAACCCGAGAAGTCCAAATCGTTACTCGGCCGATTTCAAGGCCGCCTATGACAGCATCTAGATAAGAGTTATATAGAGCCATGTCCTAGACATCGAAGGGGCATTCAATAACACTTCGCAAGAAGCTATTAGCTATGCTTCCACTTATAGAGAGAGCCTGGGAAGCTGAGAGTTTTCCTAACGAGTGGAAAAAGGGAATGATCGTCAAGCTTCCTAAGAAAGGAAATTTAATGGAGTGCGGAGACTGGAGGGGTATCTGCGTGCTGCCTGCTGTAGCTAAGATAATAGCTAAAATCATCCTGGAGCGAATCAAACAACATCTCGAAGACACACTCGATGCCGAACAAGCAGGTTTCCGCTCTGGATCCTCCTGTGCGTAATTGAGGACCTGCATTGCGATTGATCGGGAAACTACTGACTGCTCAAAACTTGGCTTGGGCCAGTAGCGCAACAATCAAGTTCGTGATGAAGTGCTTACTTTACCTCCTAGTGGTGGTCCCCGGGCAACTATACGTATAAACCCTTATACGTATAGGCCAAAATTGTAAGTGCGGGTTGTCTAGGGCCTTGATTCTAGGCTAGGTAACGTGGGCCAGCAACCTGCGTTACCGAATATTGCCCGCTACAGAAACCGATACTATGCCTCGGATAAGGAATGATCACATGTTGACGACTTTTGTACCCAAACAAAGATAGGTTTCTGGAATGTGAAGACGCTTCTCGACTCGGGAAGAGAAGGTCTTTACAATGCCAGATTCGTCCAATTGGAAAATGAATTCATGCGATATTAACTGGACATTTGGGGGGTAAGTGAAGTAAGATGGTTAGACGCGGGTGAGTGCCAGTCTCCAACGCGTAACACTGTACTACTCTATTCTGGAAGACCATCCGGAAGTCCGCGGGAATATGGAGTCGGACTACTGCTAACAACAACAGCACGCAAGGGCCTAATTTCCTGGCAGCCTCATGGTGATAGGATTTTGACGGCCAGATTCCGGACTAGAGTACGACGCGTCACCATCATACAGTGTTACGCCCCAACGAATAGTTCGTCTGAGGACGAATAGGAGAGCTTCTACAATCTCTTAAGCGCCATCTTCAACACAACACCAAATGGAGACATTGTCATAGTGATGGGGGATTTGAATGCCAAGATAGGCAGCGACAACGAAGGGCTCAAACATGTAATCGGGAAGCATGGACTAGGCAACCGCAATGACAACGGCGAAAGGTTTGTGGATTTCTGCAATGCCAACCGCCTTGTGATAGGTGGCACCATGTTTGAGCACAAGACCTGCCACAAAGTCAGCTGGGTTTCCAATGACAGGCAAGCAACCTCCAACCAAATTGACCATTTTGCTATCAGCCGCCGCTTTAGAAGTAGTCTCCTGGACGTCCGAAACAGGCGAGGGGCAAATGTGGGGATAGTACGTGATCACAATTTTATGACAGCTACTCTCCAACTACGCACTGCTGCAGTTCGAAGATCCCACGACAACACAAGAATGCCCAGGTTCAACATCGATAGACTTAGTGATCCCTCAGTGCGCCAACAATTAAGGGAGCACTT
This sequence comes from Brachypalpus laphriformis, assembly GCA_945910035.1. NCBI lineage: Eukaryota > Metazoa > Arthropoda > Insecta > Diptera > Syrphidae > Brachypalpus > Brachypalpus laphriformis. The sequence continues at coordinate 48,787,863 of OX246756.1, forward strand.
TTCGCAAGGTGTGGAAGCAATCAGCAGCTCAATACCCGCAACCATCCAAGACCATTGGTGTGCTGTGAAAATTGTTTTTACATCTGGTGCTGAAAGAATGGTCGGTCGATCGCAGGGAAGACATTGGGCGTGGCTTTCCGAGGATACCTGGAGACGGATTGACGAACGAAAATAGCTGAAAGCTGTTATCATCGAACAGTTTGTTGAATATCGATCGCCACGGCACCTGTTGTTCATCGATTTTGATAAGGGGTTCGATAGTGGCAACAGGGAGTTTATTTGGCGTGCCTTAGGCAGGAGAGGTATTCCCGATAAACTAATTGCTATTATCAAAGTTACATATGAAGGCTCCAAATGTCACGTTCTGCACAGGGGAAGGTTGTCTGAGGAATTTGAGATCCAAAGTGGGGTAAGACAAGGCTGTATCCTTTCACCAATATTATTCCTATTGGTGATTAGCGATGTGCTTCATGCAGCTTTGTCGATGGGAAACGGAGAAATTCGATGGACTCTTACATCTCGACTGAAACATCTTGACTACGCTGACGATGTATGCTTACTCTCCCACAGAATTATGGACCTCCACCAAATGACAGATGTGGAGAGGGAGGCAGGCGTCGTCGGGCTGAAAATTATCAGCCTTGGAACAAACTCATCGGCTCAAATATGCATTGCTGGACAACCGGTAGAGAGAGTAGAGAATTTCCAGTATCTTGGGAGTATTGTCTCGACCGATGGTGGAAACGAACTGGATATAGCCAACAGGATCGCCAAAGAAAAGTCCGCGTTCGGGATGTTGTCCAAAATATGGCGAAGCAATGCAATCAGTTTGAGCACCAAGATAAGACTATTCCGCTCCAACATTGAATCCGTGCTGTTATATGGATGCAGCACGTGGAGAGTGACCACTACTATCACCAAAAAGCTGTAAACGTTTGTTAATAGGTGCCTGCGCAATATCTTACGGATTTTCTGGCCCAATCGTATCTCTAAGGAACACCTTTACGAGAAAACGGGTCAGGAACCAATAGGCACAACCATCCAACGGCCGAAGTGGCAGTGGATTGGTCACACGTTCCGTAAGGGTGACAATTCCATAGCGAACCATGCTATGCAATGGAACCCTTTAACTCAGGATGGCAGAAGACCTGGCGGTCCGAGGAAAACATGGCGCAGAACAGTCGAGAAGGAGGCACGGCAGTTAGGGAAAAGTTGGGGAGAACTCAGGCACATTGCCAGAAACCGTACACGATGGCGCGTAGGCGTAGTAGAGGCCCTAGGACCCACAAGGGGATACAGGAGATAAGTAAAAGTAAGTAAGTAAGAAGCTTTTAAACGAGCCCTGGACAGAAAAGGAATCAGCAGAACAGTATCTAAGCGGATGTACGAGTTGCTGAGAACAAAATCAGCAGAAACTCAAACATTCTCATACTCAAACAGTCCCGCTTCATCTCGTAGTGGAGCAAAATGCAAAGTGGACGATCCTAAGGACGACAAAAGAAGGTATTGGAAGGGGGAAATATGTTAGTTCGAGAAAATGCGATGTACTTCCACTTCTGACAGTCTCCAGGGACAACAGCATCAGAAAACTTTACTTTGGAAAACTTTTGTACAAAGTTAAGTAACAAGAAAGAGTGGAGCAACGAATCTACAATATACGGATTGAGCAACCACACGATAACGTAGTATATAGAAGGTTCAAGAACTGATGAAGTAATATGGGCAAGAGTACCAGCATCTTTCAAGCTGAAATATGTGCTATAGATAGATGTATCAAATTCAATCTCTAAAGAAGATACAGTTAGTGCGACATAGCAATACTGTCAGACAGTCAAGCAGCTATCAAAGCACTTGACTCCTATGTCATTAAGTCGAAACTTATGTGCGAGTCTACACAAACTTAATGAATTGGGTAGAAACAACAAAGTAACGCTCTACCGGATACCCGGTCATGTCGGGATAAAAGGTAATGAAGCAGCAGACTCCTTGGCAAGACAAAGAGCTGCAGAACCCTTCATTGGACCTGAACCAATCTGCGGAATATGGGAACATACTATACGCAAAGAATTCAGGAAAATGGAGAAAGAAGACAGGACAAAACCTGGAATAATACTACAGGTCTGAGGCAAGCTAAGAAACTACTGGGATGTTACAACCGAAAAAGATTCGAGGCTGCATCTGCCTTAACAAGAATAACCTACGAATCCTAATAGGCTTTCTAACAGGCCACTGCAAGCTCAGGGAGCATTTACGGAAACTAGGTATAACAGATAAAGGCCTTTGTAGATTCTGCAATGAGTCAAGCGAGACTCTGGAGCATCTACTGGAATCTTGTGGGGCACTGATTCACTGATGAGGATATGCCCACCATGGACCCAATTCTCATTCTCAGATTCCTAAAACTGGTTTGGAGAGACAATATAACCTGCAAACACGACCGAAAATAAGGGATCACAACCCTCTCACTTCACCGCATTTCTACTGATCCGCCTGTGGGATTCGCCAGTGCAAGATAACCCTACACAAATAATAATAGAGCCATGTCTAGTTTTGACATTCCTGTAAACTTATCCATCTATGCAGGAAAACATTCGCTGCTCCATCAAGGTCGGTAATGACCTCACCGAGACCTTTGATATAAAAAAAATGTTAGACAAGATGACACGTTGTCGTGTGAGTTCTTTAATATCGTACTTGAACGGATTGTGCGAAACTCAAAAGCCAACACCAGAGGCACAATCTATCATAAGTCTGAACAACTGCTTGCATGCGCCGATGATATTGACGTTATTGGAACAACTCAGCGGACTGTTACCGGTACGTTTGCAAGCATTAAAGCAGAAGCAGTCAACATTGGTTTAGAGATAAACGAGGGCAAAACCAACTATATGCTGTCAACAAGAAAGGACAATCACACCGACGAATTGGACAGAACGTCACAGTGGGCAGCTATAACTTCGAGGTACTAAGGGACTTTGTCTACCTTGGCTCTGCTATAAACTCTACAAAACAAGATCAGCGCAGAAATCAAGCGAAGAATAACTCTTACCAATCGCTGTTTTTTTGAGCTTATAAGGCATTTCAACAGTAAAGCCCTATCTCGAACAACTAAGGAGACTCTGTACAAGACTTTGATCATCCCAGTCCTCCTTTACGGCCCTGAAACATGGACTTTATTAAAAAAGGATGAAGATATCTGTGGTCGCTTCGAGAGAAAAATTTTTCGGAAGATTTTCGGTCCCGTTTTCGTTGACGGGTTTTGGAGGAGAAGATTCAATCACGAACTATACGAGCTGTACAGCGACATCGACCTAGTCAAAAAACTGCTTATTGGACGTCTGAGATGGCTAGGACATGTAGAACGAATGGACACCAACGCTCCGGCCCGCAGTCTTCGAATCTATCCGAGAGGGACGACGCAGTAGAGGGCTTTGAGTGCCGCGCACAAATTCAAGGGGACCTCAACCAGCTTGTACGTAGTGCGCAACTGGAGGCAATTAGCTAAAGACCGAGCTACATGGAGAGGCTTGCTGGTTGAGAGGTTCACCCCGAACTGTAGCGCCACTTAAGTATGTAAACATCGCATATGAGACCTTGTCTGCTGTACTGTGATAGCCCCTAAAACCTTTTGATAGCAACATGATTGGTCAATGTCAGTGTGGAGAATTCTATCTCGAATCTTAATATTATAGTTTGCGAGAAGCTTTGTTCATTCAAGTTATACTAGTCATCTACACCTTATTTGTATTTACAGAATCAAAATTCTCAAGTTACTTACTAAAAGCAAATCAAAAAGAAGATTATCTTGCAACAATGGATTCAAATATATTCGACTTCAAGAAAGTGATTATTGGTCACCTTTCGAGAAATTTCCTTACAACCGTGATTGGATTTAATTTATGTCATCATCGTTGCTGACCACTCATCAACAATGATACTTTGTTGATGGCGATTACACCATGAAGATACCGAATAAGATGACACAACATTTCACTTAAAATCTTTAAATAAGAATTGAAAACTTAAATAAAATTAAAACTTCAATCCAACACAAACGAAATGCAAATAACACTTTTCAACAAATCATATTGTAATCAATCTGTTATACATTATTTAATATTTTTCATTCTCCCCCTTTAACTAACTGCTAGCTATCAAATTCATAATTTATTACACTCATACATAAATCATTTGTATCATTCTGTTTTGTTTTATCGATTTATTCATCATCAAGCACCACTTGTACTTTGATCCACAGGCCAATTTAATTACGCAAAATTATATTAAAAAAAAATAAAAATATTTATACAATAGAAATGAGCTTTAAACCGCAATAACCTCAATTGACTCATTCTGAGATTCATTTTCATGTATACTGGGAAAGCCACATACATATCCATCCACGGGTTAACTGGTTTATATGGCTATGGAATATATTATCTTCTTTTCTATTTGGTTTATTTTTTTAATTTAACTTTCTTTGTATGTATTGAATTATATTTTTCCTACAGGGCATATTCATTTTTTATTAATATTTTAGTTATGACGCATATAATTGAAGGTTATGTCATTTTGTTTTTACCTGTGCATGTCTACTGGAGAAGGACTATTTTTTGGTTTATTGAACTGAGCAAAGGTTAAATCATTTTTTTTTTTTTTTTTTTTTTACGGTTGAAATGTGTGCGCAATAACAAACTAATTATTCCAGTTCAATTAGTGGACTATATGTACCTATGTAACATATATATATAGTATACATATATCTTTTTTTGTATGAGCCTTTGAAATTGAAAGTGAATTCATAATTCAGAAGTAGGAAGCAACTGGCTTCACTCAAATTTTTTTTTGGGACAATTTTCTGATCTATTTACGAAATGCTGAGGTGAAGTTATTTGTGTTTTTATTTTAAATTAAGTCGTATTGTAGCTTAATTTACTGTTAGGCTTCAGATATGAATTATTGTAATTCAATCTACGAAGTATCTCGTCGTTTTTTAATGACGCCATTGTTTAATATATAATTTTCTTTGACATGTTACATTTTATTTGTAATTAAACACTTTATTCTTTTATAAATACATACATACATACATACATTTTCAATGGCCCGCTAATCCTTTATAAGGGTCGCGGGGGTAGGATTCTCAGGTGGACCCTCCATCCTTCTCGATCCTCCACCATTGACTCCAACTCATCAGGAGGAATCCCTAGACGGCTCCAGGAGAGATGCCGGACTTGGTCCAACCATCTATTTTTAGGCCTACCTGATGCCACGGCTACCATGGCACGTCTTGGAAGCCGGTCTGGGGGCATACGCACTACGTGACCAAACCATCGAAGCATAGATCGTTCCGTTCGGAGAAGTAGCTGCTCAACATTGAGCGCCTCGCGTACTCTGGTGTTGCGCACTAGATCCCTAGGAGTTATTCCAGCAACACTGCGAAGGAACCTCATTTCGGCAGCTTGTATCCGCGATCTTATTCTTTCGGTCACTACCCAAATTTCATGACCATAGGTGAGAGTTGGAACATACACCGAGTTAAAAACCGATAGCTTAGCTTTAACACTAAGTTCAGCCTTCCTTACAACAGATTGGCCAAGTTCTCTCAAAATTGATCCAGCCTGACCAATTCTACAGGATAACTCGGCATTGCTCCTCCCATCACTCGTGAATAGGATCCCGGGGTACTTAAACTTATCCACCTGCTTCAGTGGAACTCCACTAACACGCAGAGTGCACTGAATGGGTTTTTCGGAAACGACCATTACTTCTTACTTGTTCCCGTTGATCTTCATTCCAGACTCCTCACAAACGGCTACAAACCTTTCGAGTGTGCGCTGAAGTTCGGTTTGCGGGGACCCAAGGATGACCAAATCATCCGCAAAGAGCAGATGACTAATCCTTAGGTCTCCCACTTCGAAACATTCCCCGCCACGGCTGCGCTGCAACATCCAATCCATATATACAATGAAGAGGAGAGCTGACAAAACGCACCCCTGGCGGAGTCCAACGCCCACAGTGAAAGGTATTGATTTAACACCGTTTATACGAACACAGCTTTTACAGTTTGTATATAAAAACTGAATCGCCCTTAACAGAGAACCATCAATACCATACTCCTGCAGAACACTCCAGAGTTTGCCTCTAGGAACCCTATCATATGCTTTTTCCAAATCTACAAAACAAGTGTAGACAGGTTTGGCATACTCCCAGGCCTTCTCAAGAACTTTTCTGAGAGTGAATAACTGGTCGGTTGTGCTTCTACCGGGACGAAAACCGCACTGCTCATCCCCCAAACTGTCCTCAACCACAGCCCTGGAACGCGTTTCTAGCACCTTAGCGAATACCTTTCCAGGGAGACTTAAAAGAGATAAAAAAATACAAATACAAATATTTAGCGCAACAGCTCTTTAAAGTGCCAGGGCCTAGCTTCTCGCAACCACTCATGTTGTGTGCGTTATATTTTTCATACGAATGGAAGAGACCTACAGTTTAATGCCGAATCCGAACGGCGATTTGAGAAGCTTTTTCATGACAATAATACTCTCGGATGTTTGTCAGATGCTCGCGAGAGGTGGGACCGTGAAAAAACTTTTAGGTGTTTTCTGGGATTCGAACTTGGAACCTCATGCGTAGTGATCCGACACACCAACCACTTACGCCACGGCGCCCCAAGGAGATATACCCCTATATTTGGCGCAATCTCTTTTGTCCCCCTTTTTAAAAAGAGGAACTATCACCCCCATTTGCCAATCACTGGGTGTTTCACCGCGTTCCCAGGCCACTGTAATGACACGCGAGAGCCATTGCCTCTTTACCTAAAGCCTTGAGCATTTTTGGCCGAATTGCATCCACACCAGCAGATTTGTCAACCTTTAGCGCTTTGATCGCCAAAGTTACTTCCTCTACCGTAGGACTACTTTCGGCCCAACTCTCGACAATAGTTCGGTCATCTTCGGTGCCCTGTTCGGGATTGAGCAATTCTGAAAAGTGCTCGCTCCATCTGCGTAAGATGTCCTTCTCATTGGAAAGAAGTGTACCGTCTTTGGATTCAACTCCTTCAACGATTTTCAACTTTTTTCCTCTGAGTCGGCGGACGTCTGCCAGAACATCTTATTTGCAGATCTGTGGTCACGTTCCAATTTTTGGCCAAACTCCTTCCAAGACTGTTCTTTCGCTGTTTTCACAGCTAATTTGCAAGTTCTTCGCGTCTCAGTGTACCGATTTCGAGAATCGGAGTTCCCCAAGTGAATCCACACCTTAAAGGCTCTCTTCTTCTCTCTGATGGCTTCTTGAACTCCCGGCGTTTTAGACCAAGCAGTCCTTTTCTCACCACCAGCCGCCACACCAAGCCGCTTCACTCCACAAAAATTTCCCGCAGCGGCAATAACTGCTGTTGAAAACAGTTGCCATTCTTCCTCTACATTTGATGGAACAGTTGGAATTCGTTTAAACCTTTTAGATATTTGCCGCGCAAATGTCTCCCGTATCTCATCGTCCTGTAACCTCTCCCATCGTATGCGTGTAACCATCCTTGGTTTACGCTTTGGTAGGGGAGGCACTCTCCCGCTAAGATACAATTTGTACAGCACTGATCATAGTTGACAGTTCGGCCCCTCTCAATACGCGAACATCACAAACCATTGTCTTCAGGCACGATGGTACCACAAAGAAATCGATCAGCGACTTCTGCTGAAGACTCTGACGGTACCATGTGTATTTGTGAATGTCTTTCTTTCTTTTATCAATAATAAATAAAAATATACCATGTGTAAATAAATACTTCAGAAAAAGTTTTTATTATTCAATATCTACCTAACCCTAATGTCCTCACATAGCCTATCGTATTCTACTCGTCAAACACTTTCATTTGATATCCACCAATTTGATGAGGTAGTGAAGAAAAAGGTCATCCACCATCTTGGGGTGTTCGCCATATTGAGTTCGGAATAACGTCATATAGGTTATCGTATTTTAGGTAGGCAGGTAGGAGTGGTTGTGTCAGCAAACCATGCCGACACTTAATTAGCGCAGAAGCGCCATTTTATTACCACAAGTCAAGTGACCTAAGGGATGTTAACTACTAGGGGAAAGAAGAAGAAAAACGAGGTAAGGATTATTCAAATCCACCCCGTTGCATTGAGGAAGCTGATAGTATCCCCAATGCTAATCTCCGCTAGCTCTATAAGGTTGTCGAAAAAGAGTTTACCTAAGGTGCGCTGTCTGACCTTGCCTAAAGCCGGACACTTGCAGAGGAAGTGTAAGATTGTTTCTATTTCATCAGCAGTATTGCAGCTGCGACAGTGTGCATTAAATGAAATGCCTATTCTGGCCACATGAACCCCCATGGGCCAATGGCCAGTACTAACTGCCAGAGTTCTTGCGATACCTGTGCGGTTTCTGTTTAGTAGATCTTGCGTTCTTTTCAGGGAGTATTTAGGCCACATCTACCTAGAGATTACACAGTTCTGCACCGCCTGCCGTCTGCTATCCCCCTTTAGCAGATAGTGTGCGAAGATGCCTCCCTTAAGGACCCCCAACGGGACGTTCACCTCCTTTGCTAGGGAAGCATCAAGGGCAGATCCTTGCCGCGCGAGTTCATCAGCCCGCTCATTCCCCTTAATGTTGCTGCGAAGGAGACAGATCCTTAGCCGGTGACCAAGCGAGGCGAGTTCTTTTTTGCACTGTTCTACTGCACTGTACGACTTGGAAATATTGAGGGAATCAGAGAATATCCCCGCCCCTACCCCGCAGTCCATTTTTGAACCGTCGGTGAAAATTGTTGATTCGAACTCATTTATCAGTACGCCAGTTTCCCATTCCGCCCTGGTTGGGAATCTGACCGTGACGTCATTTCTAAAGTTCACTGTGGGAGTTATACAGTCGGTCAGATTAGCTACCAGATCCTGTGGTAGTAAATTCAGGATACTGCTGTGACCATACGGATTGGTGATTGACCGCACTACAAGATGATAGCTGCATAATGTGAAGATCGAGTGGTAAAAGGTGCAGAATAACGTTCAAGGCATCGGTTGGACATGTCCTCATGGCACCCGTTGCGCCTATAGCTTTCACCATACCTCGACGATCAAGACCTCATTCGCGTGTCGGGTCGCATAAATGCAGCTACGACGATACCACTTGAGACTAGATGTCCTATCATACTTCTGAAAAACCACAGAGTAACGGACCTGATCATCGACCATTTTCATCGACGTTGTGGACATCAAAACGACGATACGGTAGTGAACGAGATTCGCCAACGATTTTGGGTACTGGGACTAAGAATCGCAGTAAAGAGGGTAAGAAGCCAATGCCAGCTGTGTCGTATTCGAAATGCCAAGCCATCGGAGCCACTTATGGGACAACTACCTGTTGATCGCCTTACCCCAAACGTCAGACCGTTCACATATTGCGGACTGGATTATTTTGGGCCCGTTAGTCACTGTGGGCCGCCGAATTGAGAAAAGGTGGATCGCCTTATTTACCTGTCTGACCATCAGAGCTGTACACCTCGAGATAGCGGCAGATCTGTCGTCAGACGCATGTATTCTCTGCATTCGGAATTTTGTCAATAGAAGAGGAGTTCCACTTCGCATTAGGAGCGATAACGGAACCAACTTCGTCGATGCGAAGAAGGAGATTATGACCAACAGGATCTTCGACAACGAGGCCGTAAAGGCAGAGCTATCTCTGAAGGGGATCGAGTGGATGTTTAATTGCCCCGCAAATCCACATGCAGGAGGTTGTTGGGAGCGCTTAGTTCAGTCTATAAAGCGCGTCCTCTCTCGAACGCTTTCGGAAATATCACCAAGAATAGAGACATTGCAGAGCGCGCTTATAGAAGCCGAAAATATCGTTAACAGACGACCCCTAACTCATTTGTCTGTGTCTACGGAGGAGAATGAGCCGCTTACGCCGAACCACTTCATCATGGGTGAGCCGAATTCTACGCAGACACCGGGTCCAATCGATGGAAAGGCTAGGAAGCAATGGCGAGTGTCCCAGCAGCTCAAAGATCGCTTCTGGAAAAGATGGGTAGTCGAGTATCTGCCCGTTCTGACTAAGAGATGCAAATGGTTCGACAAAGTGAAGCCGTTGCGAATTGGGGATCTAGTCCTCGTTTGCGACGTCGACGTTCCGCGAAGTAAATGGGTAAGAGGCAAAATAACGAATGTGTATCCAGGACCCGATGGACAGGTTCGTTCGGCTGAGGTTCAAACGACTTCGGGGACTCTGCGGCGGCCGGCGGTAAAATTGGCAATATTGGAAGTTGGTGAGGTTTCCGATCTGGACTCGGTCGCCTCACGGGGGGTGGAGTGTCGCACGACCAGCGCAACCATCTAAAGAAGTAGCAAAGATCTGCACGCACTTTCATATCAGTGCACTAGGAATCACCCGCACGATAGATATTCGTGAAGTGATGCTGTTAGTGCAGCCATTCGAATTAAAACCTCCTCACAGTGGTCCAACAATTAAGTACGATTAGAAAATATAAAGAAATACTCCAATGTAATGTAGCTTTGATCTGTTGCGTTTTAGGCCACCATACTAGAGAGGCGTAGGTGATTATTGGTCTGACGATTGTGCTGTACATCTAATAGATCATCTTGGGCTTCTGACCCCACTTGTTACCACAGAGGCGTTGGTACATACACATTGCCCTGGTCGCATTGTTGATAACATTGTTTAGGTGAGAGTTCTAGTTAAGCTTTTTGTCCACGATTATTCCAAGATATTTTGCTACCCCTGTAGGGTTGATGGGGGTGTTTTCCATGGAGATTTGCCTTAGTCCGAGCTTTCTCTTCTTAGAAAAGCCCTTAGTTCTACACCATTTTGAGATCAAGTTGAGGGCACCTGTCATTTCTGTCATGATGTTTTCGAATTTGTCCACAACGCTGATGACAACATCATCTGCGTATCCTTGTACTCTGTAACCAGATTTGCTTAGTAGCTCTAGGAGGTCGTCTATAACTAAGGTTTAAAGCAGAGGAGACAGTGGCCTTATTTTGTATTGCGTTTCTATAGCAAATGTATACAAACTCAATTTCCAAGTATTTTAAGTGACGTTTGATAGATGTTTTGACAATCTAACTTTCCAAAGTGTTTGATTTTGAGTTGGAAGCACTTAAACCCAATCCGAGAACCATACAAAATACCCATTCATTTTAGAATCGGATTACATTTTCGAATGGCAATCCGAATCCGAAAGCAGTACAAAATAAGGCCCCAGTACTCCGCCCTGCGGACAGCTTTTAGTGGCTATAATAGTTTTCACCGATCCTCCTCACTCCAGTTTTATTTTCGGCTTTGTAGCATGGATAGAATCCAGTTTATGATCAGGGGTGCTTTCGTAGTCATTAGCCTTCCTAGTCATAGCCTTATTGATTGCTTCCTAAGAAGTGTCAAAGGCTCCCTTTATGTTAATAAAGGCACAAAGGTTTTTTTTTTTGCAGGGAGGGTTTTGTAAATTTGTGAAACCAGGATGTGAATAGCGGTCTCTGTGGATTTTCTCTGTGGTTGTTATGCAAATTGGTGTGCATGTAATGGATTAAGGATAAGGAACGTATCTCTTATGTTATGGGACGGTACGATTTGGGCGATTGTTCTGCCGGCTTTGGTATAAAGACTACCCTAACCTCTTTCCAGCTGTTTGGTATGTAGCCTAGTGTTAGACTGTTAGATCTGAATATCCGAAGAAGATTAGGAATCAATCATTCCTGTCCCTGCTGTAGGAGACACCTTTACCTTGTTATTTAAATGGATTTAAAGCGGAGAGCCCTTTTTATATGGTTGGCGGTAAAGATTTTATCAGATAGACTATAGTCTTGTCTAAAAGAGTTGAGATCAAGCTTAATTATTTAGTTTTAAGAGCAATCATTAGTTTTTAGTTATTATCATGCTTGTCATTAAGCTAAATAAATAAAAATAGTGACTTGTAATCATTGTGGTCCCCCTAGCTGTTCCAGAGCAGTTTAGGAATCACATAATGGGCACAATGGATGCAATTGTCCGTTGCCCTAGTTTGAGGTTTTAAAATATTTAAATCAGAGATAAACGTCCATCTAACTTCGTCAACGCCAATTTGAAAAATTATTATCGCTTTACACCACCACGGAGATGAGTAAATGAGTGAGTAAAACCTATAATAACTTTATTATTCCATATACAACTCTACTGCTGGTGGCGAAATTCACAAACATCACCTGAGTACAGCATTACAATATTTTTGTCAACAAATCATAAATATAAAAAAATAAAAAAAACTTTGCAGTTCTATTTACTTGCACCAGCACAATCTCCACCCTATGCGCTGTTTACTTGTTCCTTTTCTACACAATAACATTCCATTCCGTTTTCTCTGCAATTTCTTAAGTAACAATGTAGCATTTCTAAACGCGTCTGCATCAAATTCTAAATTGAATCGAGTGACACGCGGGAACGCAAATACACAAAATACACACGCTGCCATATACCGTCAAGAAAATAATCCGGAAATTGGCCATAATTGAAGGCGATTGCACGATAGAGGAACTCAAACTGGTAACATGTAATGTGAATCTGAATAATCCCTTCCTGCCTACTAAAGCCATCAGAGTGCTGATTAGCATACTAAAGAAAGAAACAACGTGACTGGCTACGACACACACCGTCAAGAGATCGCTTAATGTTTACTAATTGCCATGCTCCCTAAAGTAAATATAGACGCAAACAATGTGTCGCCACACATTCCATGCATACTCACAGGCACCCGACCATAAGCGACCTTTGATTGACGCATTCGTATAAGCTCGAGATAATAACAATGGGAGGTAATTTTATGGGGCTTACTGTGATTTTGTGAGGCGGATCATGACGTTATCTCGAATAGATAAAATCCAGTTTGGACGAGATCTTAAAATGCAATTTTAAAAAATGTCAAAAAACATCTCAAAAATAAAAAAAAAATTATAAAGAAGTTTATTTTATAGACAGAAGCCATTTTGATATTTAAAGCGTCTATCGTGAGCCACCAATTCTATACTCCAAGTTCCTTCTTCTTTTTTTTATAATTTACGCGCACTCAAGGGGTTATGAATACCCTTAAAATGTTTACACACAGTGCGGGCGTTGAAGATGATAGAGAGAGAGAGAGAGAGAGATAGGTTTGTTGCTGAAAAACGCCGGGGGCGGCGTTCAGATAAATGGGAAGATTTTTCTTATTTTTGTCTTTGCTTCTGATTCGCAGTATTTTTTTCCGACCGAACAATTTTTCAAGCCGTATGACCAACCTACTACCAGTGTTATGACTTTCCAGTAGTGTTCACACAAGCTTTCGCAATTAATCGGACTGACTCTTTATTTCATGATAAATTAATAAATTGCTTGTTGACATTAGGATTTGAAACATGAACAATTAGCGCGGCAATCCATGTCATGAAAAAAAACACCTGTAAATAAATTTAAACCTTAATAAAGTTCAGCACCAGAGCTGTAAAAGAATGCAATCATTTCCGCATGTAATTCTTTTGACTTCACTGATTCAATTCAATGACTTCAATTTTGACATCGACTTGGAAAAAATAAATCACCATTTATTTTGAAGTCATGACTGGGGCAATGGTTTTTGATTGCTCCGCATTCATTGAAGTCATTTTAAAGTCACTAACTATTACTGAATGCATTCAGTAGATTGATGTCCTTGAAGTCATTGAATGCATTCATTCGACTTGAAGTCAATTGAAGTCTTTGAAGTCACTGAATGATTTTAAATCGACTGAATGCATTCAATGCCAAAAAAGCGCTTATAAAACTCGTTTATTTAACTCATGCTTCATTTAGATTATTATACGTTCCAAATCAATGTAAAGTCGCAGAGGCTGAAATGGTTCCGAGACCGGCAAAATCCCCAAACGATAAAAAATCGTACAGACCTATATCGCTATTGCCAATAATATCAAAGGCATTTGAAATATTTCTATTGAAACGCATTTTACCGGTCATTGAATAAAGACGTCTAATACCTGACCACCAATTCGGGTTCAGAATCAAGCATTCCACAATTGATCAAGTTTATAGAATAACCGATGAAATTGAAAAAGCCCTAGAGAAGAAAAAAATTTGATCTAGCGCTTTTCTTGATGGCTTGAAGTATAAGCTAAGACAGGTTCTTCCGGAGCACCTACATAAGCTCTTAAAATCTTATCTTGAAAACAGACTTTTTCGTGTTAAACACGGAACCGAATATTATGAGTTTAAAAGAATCGATGCCGGAATTCCGCAAGGAAGTGTCCTTGGTCCATCTTATTCTTGGTGTACACTCGGGACATACCTCAAATTGAAGGCACCATTGTAGCTACGTTCAGGGACGATACGGCTAGTCTGGCAACGGAAAGTTCAAACGAGTCAGCAACTATAAAACTCCAACGAGCTTTGGATAAAATCTGCGAATGAACAAAAACTTGGTTGTTCTTAACGAAACCAAATCGACACATGTTAACTTCACTTACAAGAAAATAATCCACCTACCCGTTTTCATTAACTCGGTACAGATACCACATGTAAATGAACCTAAATATCTGGGAATAGCACTGGACGCGAAACTTAGGTGGAAGCCGCACGTTAAAAAGAAACGCGACGAGCTCGAAAATCGACTTAGAGAAGTGTATTGGCTAATTGGAAGATATTCCAAGGTAAGTGTATATAACAAACGACTTCTATATAAACAAGTGCTTAAACCTGTATGGATGTATAGTATACAATACTGGGGTCATACCAAACAAAACCATAGAAATTTTAAACAATCATTTCAAAATAATATTACAAGAACAACCGTGAATGGTCCTTGGTATATTAGAAACAAAGATATCCACAGGGAGCACAGAGGGATAGTCACCGTGGAAGACGAAATAACAAACTTCGCTCGCAAACTTCGTATTCGTCTTCATGGTCACTGCAATCGTGCCATACTCCAAACTTTGGAAATGACAAACTTTACGCGCCGACTCCAAAGAACGAAACCATTCGATTTAGCCCGATAAGAAGTAGCCGCATGTAATGACGGTATCAGCAGGTGCTTTTGCTGGAAATCTATCTGCCTCACGCGAATATTTTTGTTTGAAGCTTAAGCTACTTGATAAGGTACTTAACTTAGTTGTAGTAAACAAGAAGGGAAGGGTGTTTTTAGTCTTGAGTATGGAAAACACCATGACTGTGGCCTGTATACCAGAACACGAAGGTTTGATAGCAACGACCCTATTTTAGGGTAACACGGAGTAGTACAAACTTCAAAATAAAATAAAGGAACGCTTATGCCAAGAAAAAAGTACATTAATCACAACAAATGTGAGGCTAAGAAGGTACTTGAGCTCAGCACAGAAGGCTTAAGGACTTTTACCCTAGAACCCTACCCTTTGGTAACTTTGATTGAAAAGCTTCTCCCGAAGCTAATATGGAACAAGGCTAAAGCATCGGCATTTGGAGGAGAAGCTACAATCCCGGAATTATGTGGACTTCGACAGAATTGAACATATTATAAAGGAATTGTTTCCAATCAACAACCAAGAAAATTATAAAAAACGATACAAAGAACCTTGGTTTGATAATGAGTGCAGTAAGGCGAGGCGACTGTCGTTCAGATGGCTAAAATCATTCCGGATTTTTAATGAATTTGCAATGAAAAATTCATACATTAAAGCTAATATAGAGTTGAAAGAGCTTTGCGCAGCAAAAAGGAGAATGCATTATGAATCAGATGCTCGAAGACTAGCGCAGTGTAATAATCCCTCAGAATTCTGGAAACTGGCTAAAAAACTAAATGGTGGAAATTATGTCATAGACAGGACACTAAACCTAACCGTCCTTCAAGCTCATTTTGAGAGGCTTCTGAACCCATCTGACAGTACGCTTAAAATGCAGTATGCCATGCCTGGCTTCCAGAACGAAATGTTGGATAGGCCAATTGTATTGCAGGACGTTGTTGAGGCACTTAGTAGTCTTAAGGATGGTAAAGCTGCAGGATCGGACGGGATACCAGCCGAATTCTACAAATATGGTACTAACGGACTGAACACGAATCTTACCTACTTGTTCAACAACATTTTGGAAAATGAGATAATACCACAGCGCTTCAAGGAAGCCCTGATCTTTCCGATTCATAAAAAAGGTTATATGACGGACCCAGGGAACTACAGAGGCATTTCATTCTTAAATGCGTCATATAAAATTTTTACATCGATATTGCAAGTCGACTAACTGCATGGATAGATACCAAAAATCTACTCAAAGAATATCAAGCGGGTTTCCGACCAGGATATTCCAATGTTGATCACGTGTTTGTTTTAAATAGTATTGTGGACTCCTTTCTCCTGAGGAATAGGAAACTATATGCATTCTTCGTGGACTTCAAGGCAGCTTTTGACTCAGTGGACCGAAATGCTTTATTCTACAAACTCTTTGGCATGGGCATGTCGCTGAAGTTCGGACGTGTGATTAAAAATCTGTACGAGGATACCAAAGCAGCTGCATGGAATGGTGAGGGCTTATCAGAATGGTTTCGTTCGGGATCAGGGGTAAGGCAAGGTTGTGCTCTCAGTCCAAGTTTATTTGCACTCTTCATTGAGGATATAGTGGATTTTTTACCTGGAAGGGTTGAATATGGAGGTGTATTGATTAAAGCCCTTCTCTTTGCAGACGACGTAGTGCTTTTGTCGTACTCACCCGAATCTCTACAGCTTACAATAAACAGACTCTCCGAATACTGCAAAATCTGGAATCTGGTGGTAAATTTGAGTAAGTCTCAAATAATAATTTTTAAAAGAGGTGGAGGCAGAAACTGCGTTAAGGAAAAATGGCACTTTAATGGGGAAACTATCCAAGTGGTAAAGGAGTATAAGTACCTCGGACTATATTTTACGAGAAATCTCAATATGGAAAGGCACCTCAAAGAGAAATTGTCGAAATCGAAAATAGCCATCATGAATGGAACCTCAGCATCGTTTGCCCGATCCACAAGAAAGGAGACCCCCTCAACTGCGCCAATTATAGAGGCATCAGTCTCCTCAACATTGCATACAAGATTTTTTCTGCGATATTGTGCGAACGCCTGAAACCCTTTATAAACAGCCTGATTGGACCCTATCAGTGCGGTTTCAGGTCAGGAAAGTCCACCATCGACCAAATCTTCACACTTCGGCAGATCCTGGAGAAAACCCAAGAATTCCAAATCGATACTCACCACCTCTTTATCGATTTTAAGGCCGCCTATGACAGCATCTATAGTGAAGAGCTTTATAGAGCCATGTCTAGTTTTGACATCCCTGCCAAACTTGTCCGTCTGTGCAGGCAGACGATGAAGAACGCTCGCTGCTCCATCAAGGTCGGTAATGACCTCACCGAGACCTTTGATGTCAAAAAAGGTTTTAGACAAGGTGACGCGCTATCATGTGACTTCTTTAACATTGTACTTGAACAGATTGTGCGGAACTCACAAGCCAACACCGGAGGCACAATCTATTACAACTCTGTACAACTGCTTGCATACGCCGACGATATAGACATTATCGGAAGAACTCAGCAGGCTGTCACCGGTGCGTTTGCAAGCATTGAGGTGGAAGCGGCCAAAATGGGTTTAGCGATAAACGAGGGCAAAACCAAGTATATGCTGTCAACAAGAAGGGAAAGCCAACACCGACGAATTGGACAAAACGTCACAGTGGGCAGCTATAACTTCGAGGTAGTAAGGGACTTTGTCTACTTTGGCTCTGCTATAAATTCTACAAACAACATCAGCGCAGAAATCAAGCGAAAAATAACTCTTGCCAATCGCTGTTTTTTTGGGCTTATAAGGCAATTCAACAGGAAAGCCCTATCTCGAACAACTAAGGAGACTCTGTATAAGACCCTGATCATCCCAGTCCTGCTTTATGGCGCTGAAACATGGACTTTATTAAAAGAGGATGAAGATATCCTTGGTCGCTGCGAGAGAAAAATTCCTCGTAAGATTTTCGGTCCCGTTTGCGTTGACGGGTTTTGGAGGTGAAGATTCAATCATGAACTATACGAGCAGTACAGCGACCTCGACCTAGTCAAAAAACTGCGTATTGGGCGTCTGAGATGGCTAGGACATGTAGAGCGAATGGACACCAACGCTCCGGCCCGCAGAGTCTGCGAATCTAATCCCGAGGGACGACGTAGTAGAGGGAATCATCGCAGTAGGTGGCGCGCACAAGTTCAACAGGACTTCGACCAACTTGGAGTGCGCAACTGGAGGCAATTAGCTAAAGACCGAGCTAAATGGAGAGGCTTGTTAGTTGAGGCCCAGGTTCACCCCGAACTGTAGCGCCACCTAAGTAAGTAAGTAAAGTGTAGTTTTAGTGTTTTCAAAAAGAGGGGAGACATTCCTGCCTCCAGGTAAATCATGTAATTGGGGCTTTTATGTGGTAGGTTTCGACAGAAGTAAAGGGGCGGTATCCCCATACTTGAGCTCCGTACAATATAATAGATGTTGCAGTTGCACGTATAATTTTTTGCTTTAAGCTATGTTTTAAAAATCTATTTTTAATACATCTTCCCCATACTGAGCCGATCGCTCGTTTTGCTTCAGATAATTTTGCTTTAAAGTGCTTCTCCATGTTAAGGTTTGGTGTGATTAGAACTCCTAAATACCTATATTCTCTTACTATTTCAATACGTTCCCCATCATAAGTCCACTGTTCATTTCTCGAGTACCTCCCGCCAAAATACAAAAATATTTGGCGCAACAGCTCTTGAAAGTGCCAGGGCCTAGCTTCGCGCAACCACTCATGTTGTGTGCGTTATATTTTTCACACCAATGGAAGGGACCTACAGTTTAATGCCGAATCCGAACGGCGAGATGAGAAGCTTTTTCGTGACAACAATACTCTCGGATGTTTATCAGACACTCGCGAGAGGTGGAACCGTGAAAAAACTTTTGGTATTTTCTGGGATTCGAACTTGGAACCTCATGCGTAGTGATCCGACACACTAACCACTTACGCCACGTACCTCCCGCCACCAGTTGTAAAAATCATCATTTTTGTCTTCGACAGGTTAACAGTCAAGTTCCATCTCCGGCAGTAGTCTGCAAGTCTATTAATCATAAGCTGCATATTGTTGACGGTTTCAGCTAGAATGGCAATATCATCCGCAAACATTAAAGCTGGAATGCGCGTCGTATTCAGAATGATGCCTCCTCCGATATTATCTGTTATGTCGTTGATAAATAGAATAAATAGCAGCGAACTCAGGATGCATCCTTGTTTTACTCCCATCGTTGTTGAAAATTCTTCAGAAGCGCAGTTTCCATCCCATACCATCGCTACGTTGTTTTCGCTCTCAAAATCCTTATCATTTTGCTTGAGACTCCAACTCCGTTTAGTTTATAAAGAAGTGCTTCACGTGGAATGGAATCAAAAGCGGAACGAAAGTCCACAAACAGAGTATACAACTTTTTATTCTTTCTCTTGTATATCTCGGCTATATTTACAAGTGTAAAAATTTGGTCCACCGTTGAATAACCTGCTATAAACCCTGCTTGAAATTCATTCATGATCCTTTTTTGTCTTACCCACTGCGTAAGCCTGTTGAAGAGTAAGGCGCCAAATAGTTTAGATACAGTGTTCAGGAACGATATACCTCTGTAGTTCTGTGGATTGTCATAATTCTCCTTTTTTATATAAAGGAAAGATGATCGCCTTCTTAAAACTTGTTGGCACGTTACCAGATTGATATATTATATTGAATTGCTCTGTAAGAGCTATCGCAAATTCTATTGTACAGTTTTTATAAAACTCCAATGGGATGCGGTCTTCCCCTGGGGCTTTATTATTTTTTGCATTTCGAATAATTATTAGAACTTCGTCTATAGAGAATGGGGCATCTAAAGGGTCATCTATAAAAAGAGGAGCTGCGTAAGGTGTATTAAGGATACTTGTTTAGCATTAAGTAGACTACTAAAATGTTCTTTTAGCTGTTGGGCATGCAAACTCGGGGCGATGGCAAGTTTCAATCCATTTAACTGTCTTACCGCCTTCCAGAAATCTGCTGTGGATCTAGCGTAGCTTATTGCATGCATTTTTTTGTGCTGGTCATTATGTATATTTTATGGCCTACTGAATGCAGTGGGTATAAACTCCTTGATATTGATGAAACTTAGCTCGGCTGACAACAAAGCGAAAATTCAACACAGAAGAACTTACTTGAAGACATTAGCAATACAACTTTCAACACCGTGGCTTGAGGAACGGAAAAACTGGCTAGTAATATCCGCCAAATGATCTGCGGAATTTTGCAGAAATCTGATATGCCAGAACCACCGATACCTGATCTTCCAAAACAAGGACGATGCAGATTTTGTCCGTACTCAAAGGACAGGAAGAGTACAACTTTTTGCAACAAGTGCAAAACGCCCATCTGTGCCGAGCATTAAATTAAAATGTGTACTAAATGTGTGAAATAGATGTTGTATTAATACTGAAGTACTTTTCTATTTGAATGTTAACCTAAGACGAGAATTAAAAAATGAAAAATGTTAAGAGGCTTTTATTTACGAAAATATATCGAAATAAAAAACAGGGTGCCCTGGTTCTAGGGTTAACAAGCTATCTGACTGGACACTGCCCAATCAGGCACCATCTGCACAAAATAGGAATAGCAGATGCCTGCCGGCTTTGTGAAGAGAAAAAACAATGCGGTAGAACATATTATATTCTCTGTGAATACCCCGTGACCGCAGAAAAATGCTTCTCCATATTAAGCGAGCTTTACTAAGTCCTGCAGACATTCGAAATATTGAACCTAGAGCTATGCTCAGGTTTATCAAGATCCTTAACATAGTTCTCGGCACTTTTCTTCATTAGTAACATATTCCCCTTAAAAAAAAAAAAAAAAAAAACAGTGTACATATAAATTCGTCACTGAGTGTTCAATCATCTCTGAAGACGGTGGATTTTATTACTCGACTGCAATTCTCGAATCGATGTATCTGTGCGTCGTGTGCTATTTTAATTGGTGACAATATCTGTTGAGCGTTTTGTTGTCCACCTTTTATTTTTTTTCTAGATTTTGCTTTCTATTCATGTAAACGATTCGATTAGAGAGACAGCAACAGGTTGAATCATCGGTTCAATTGATTTGTAGATTGGTGTCACAGCAGCGCGTTTATTTCAATTGGACACGATAAGACAAATCCTCTCAGCCAATAACCCTGGAGTCTTTGAACTTGATCACTTGAACTTTGGCTGAAAATGATAGTCGATAGCACGTTGGTCACGTTTCGTGTCTATTTTCTGCGCCCGGAAACACTTATTTGTTTTTTTTTTCCTGAATGTGTGGAGTGGACGCTTCACCCAGTGCACTTTCATAAGACCCCCCTCTGTCGTGAGCATTATGCGTGAGTGAGCTTATAAGGTTTCATTGACCTTGTTGCAGTTACTTGTAAGCAGGGCGACTTTCATTCGTCATAAATGAGTTTCCGAAAATTCAGAGAAGCACACTAATTTGTTATACCAATGTCGGCGGGTTCATCATCGTAATTTCGTTTACATAAGACGTTAATAAGATAATTACAATTTGATTAGTTTCCCCGTCTGTATAGACCGATCAAAGGCCTACGCTTGCTTATCTGGTTTACGAGTACTTGTTTCTTTTTTATTGGGATTTTGAAGATTTATTCAAATCAACCACAAGCACAAGTAAATTAATGTTTGCCTTGCAGTTTCTTTGTTATCTCACTTGTGGTCATCGGAATGAGTATAAATAAACAATATGGGAAAATTGCAGGAAACAAAGACTAACTTCTACCCTCTGGAACCCTTTTTATGAGTACTTTTATGGGCAGTTTCAGTTTTAACTGTGTTTCTACCGTGTAGTTAGTTAGGTGGGTGCTTATTTCTATCAGATTGACTTACATACAACTCTGATAGGCCTACACACTTACACTTCCCAGAAAATGAGGGAAAAAAGAATTGATCGTAGCCAAAGATAAAATAATAAAAAGGTTTTGTTGGCCCTCAAAGTTAGGATTATTTAGCGTATAAACAGTAAGAAGTATTGGGTGGTGTGAATAAAAACTGAGAGAACACTCTGAGTAAACCTTCTTGAGGGAAGTATTTTCGTTTAAGGGCACACTTAATTTCGTGTGAATAAAGATTTGCCTCCAGGTAGGTTCTTTCCCTCAAGTTGAAGTTTCAAAACTTGAGTGGAGAACTGTAGAATTCATTTGTCAATGTGCTTTCATTGGTAAATTATTAACAAAAGTGAGCGCATAAGGAAATATAAAATTGAAATGAAGGCTTTTCGTTAAACTTAACGAAAACTAGTTTTATTCAACCCAAATGGAGTGTTCCCTCCAAAATGTAAAAGGAACACTCACACTTAATTTTTATTCACATCACCCATTGTTTAGACGAATGTACTCGCTTGTTGGCCTAAGAGAATAAAATATTTAGTGTACTTTAGAGGTTCTAAGCAAAAGACTGTCATCCCAGTGAGTAAGTGATTAAGTCAAATTCCCTTACTTTTAAGGGCACGCCTTTTAAAGAACAATTGTGTAAAATCCAGTGTATACATTGTTACGAGTACATTACGAAGAACACACCTCATATGGACAAAAATCGACTTAACCACTTATTCACTGAGATGACAGATATATGCTATGATAGGTTAAGCAAAGCGTCATTCAATAGCTATGATAGAACCTTGACAGCCGACTGCGGTCACATTTGAAAATATTTTGCTATCATTCTACTGTCATTGTGTTCTGTAATAGTCACCATTTTACCATGGAACGGTACACGGTTCAACAACGCATCGAAATCGTAAACATTTATTATCAAAATTCGAGTTCTGTTCGTGGAACATTCTGCGCCTTACGTACGATTTATGGTCGTAATGAATTATGAAGAAATTCGAGGAAAGTGGTTCAGTGGCTGATCGAACAGTCCCAGTACGTCAAGGAAAGACGCGTTCGACCGAAAATATTGCTGCGTTAGCATAGAGTGTGCGCGAGAGTGTCGCGGCGTTCTCAAGAACTTGACCTTTCGTACGCTTCAACTTGGCGAATTCCGTGAAAAGACTCGGGGCTGTCTCCGTACAAAAATGAAATTGTTCAAGAACTGAAGCCTGACTATTCCATGTGTCGCGCATTTGCTGAGTGGACTCTGGAGCAGTTGGAAACGGATTTGAATTTTGGCCAAAAAAAATCATTTTCAGCGACGAGGCGCATTTTTGGCTGAATGGCTATGTGAACAAACAAAAGTGTCGATTTTGGAGCAATGAAAATCCAAGAGAAATTATGCCAACACCTTTGCATAGCGAAAAACTCACAGTTTGGTGTGGATTATGGGCCAACGGCATAATCGGACCATATTTTTTCACAGATGAGCGTGGGCGGGCGCTGACTGTCAACGGGGAGCGGTACCGGGCCATGATAACCGAGTTTAGTTAGGTTAGGTTAAGTAGGGTTTTTTTTTTTTGCCGAGAAGGTGAAAAATCTTCTAAAGTCACCATAAGGCCCGACCGCGCGTGCTTATGGTAGTGTGAGATTTCTACTCACTAAAAAAAAATATCTCTCTTCAAAACTAATACTACAACTAAGCCGACGCTTATCCAGCAGTTTTATTTTCGCTTACGAGACTCGTGATTTTTAGAAAAAGAGGATCGTATGTAATTAGAAAGAAATGTAGAACTTTAGACAGGTTAAATTTCAATGAAAGTTCCTTCCTTTTTCATGACCGGCATATATTGATTCAGCAATTGAAAGCGCACGACCATCCGCTTCGTTATCGCTTCACAGTTTGGGCCTTAGAGCAGCTTGAATTGGACAACGATTTTGGGCGAAAAATCATTTTTTCTGACGAGACACATTTTCATCTCGGCGGCTACGTTAACAAACAAAATTGTCACATCTGGGGCTCGGAAAACCCGCACGTTATTGTCGAGAAGCCAATGCATCCATAGAGAGTGACAGTTTGGTGCGGATTGTGGAGTGGTGGCATCATTGGACCATTTTTCTTCGAAAATGAGGCTGGGAACAACGTTTCGGTCAACGGTGGGCGTTACAGAGCCATGTTAACGACTTTTTTACTGAAATTGAAGACATGGATTTGGACGACCTCTGGTTCATGCAGGATGGCGCGCCATGCCACACAGCCCATGCCACAATCGGTCTTTTGCGCACCAAATTCCCAAATCGTGTTATCAGCCGTCTTGGCAATGTCAATTGGCCGCCTCGGAGCTGCGATTTGACCCCTTTGGACTTTTTTTGTGGGGAACCGTGAAGGACCGATGTTATGCCAACAATCCGGAAACGATTCAAGCACTTAAGACCAATATCATCCAAGCAATCCGTGAGCTACAGCCCGAAACCATCAACAAGGTCTTGGAAAATTGGAGTGATAGAATGCGCTACTGCGAGGCCAGCCGAGGCAGCCACTTGAACGACGTTGTGTTCTATAATTAATGGGAATGTTTGCTCTTACTAATAAAGCCATAATACATGGCAAAAATTTCATTTTGTTCATTTTTAAAAAGAAACTTGTAGTTGGCCCACCCTGTACTATGACGCGAGGTCAAAAGGTTTTGTCCTTTGAAGACGACGAATTGAATTACAATGGCCGTGAGCACGATCTTTGTGTTTACGCGGAAATTTTGTTATCTCTTCGACGACGCTTGGAATTCCCAGATCTCGATGAATATCTTCGTTACGTACATACCACGGAGCGTTAACGATCGTTCTAAGAACTTTATTTTCAAAAGTTTGTATGATGTTTCTATTGCTTTTCTTGGTACAACCCCATAGTTGTATACCATACGTCCACACTGGTTTTAGCACTTGCTTATACATAGATAAGCAGTTTGTTATGTAGGCTCAACTTCGAATGTTTTCCGAGTAGCCAGTACATTTGTCGGTATTTGTTTTCGAGCTCTTCGCGTTTCTTTTTTACGTGCGATTTCCATTTAAGCTTAACATCTAGAGTCACTCCTAGATATTTTGCTTCAGGCAATCTATCTACTGTTTTGTAGGTAAAGTTGACGTGAGTGGATTTGCTTTCGTTCAGCACAATACGCCAAGAATTCGTCCAAGCGTGGACTTTATTAATAGCATGTTGAAGGTTTCCAGTTGCCGCTTCAATAGTATCGCCCGTTGTCAATATCGCCTTATCGTCCGCAAACGTGGCGACGACACAGTTTCTTTCCTGCGGGATATCACGCATGTAGAGTACATATAGAAGCGGGCCAAGTACACTTCTTTGTGGAACTCCGGCCGCAATCTCCTTGAAATCAGAGTAATCATTTCCGTGCTTAACACGAAAGAGTCTTTCAGTGAGGTACGATCGAAGGATTAGAAAGATTTGCAGTGGCACTAGTAGTCGCAATTTATACTCCAAGCCTTCGTGCCAAACCTTATCGAAAGCTTGTGAGACGTCAAGAAATACACCACAACAAATCTTTTTTTCTTCGAGAGCATTCTCAATCACGTCAGCTATTTTGTGGACTTGGTCGATTGTAGAATGTTTGATTCTAAATCCAAACTGATGGTCAGGAATGAGACGCCTTTCGTCGATTACGGGTTGTAGACGTTTGGAAAGTAGTTATTCGAATATTTCGACAATAGGGAAATTGGCCATATGATTTCTTTTCATACAGAGGTTTGCCTGGTTTCAGGACTATTATAATCTCGGCGACTTTCCATTGTCTCGGAACATAGATCAATCTAAACGAAGTGTTGATCAAGTAGAGCAGTTTGATAAGAGCTTTATTCGGCAATTCCTTGACCACCTGCGCCGTTATCAAGTCGTAACCCGGTGCTTTTTTCGTCTTTAAATTGTTGATCAATTCCCTCAGTTCAATCAATCCCAGGTTCACCCCGAACTGTAGCGCCACCTAAGTAAGTAAGTCAGTTCAATCAATGCAACTTTTTTTACTTTAAAGTTGTCAGATGTCGTGACTGGGGAGTGGGGCGTTAACAAAGGGCCGTCAAACGGCTTAAACGTTTCTTCTAAGTGCAGAGCAAAAAGCTCTACTTTTTCTTTGTCGCTCTTGGCCCAGTTTCCATCGTTTTTACGAATTGGTGGCGCTTTCATTTGAGATTTCCGGATGCCTTTTAGCGCTTTCCAAAGCGAATAATTTGATTCTCTTTCACCGGAGAGATTTTCAAAACAGGTCGCTATCTTATTGCTTTTAAATTCCCGAATGCTATCTCTAAGGGTAGGGTTATGAGGTTATCATAAAAAACTAAGCATCAAATTGAGCCCATCGCGATCCTTAAGGAACTTTCACGGCAAAAGACCTAAACCAATTCTCCCATACAATTAATCTCCCGACAGAATTTGAAAAGGTCCTTGTTGTAGTTCAAGGACCTCACTTCTTCTAAGTTATCGAAGAAGTATTTATTAAGGTATTTTAGCCTTGTGCTGGCAATTCATTGGGACTCACAGAGTATATGTGTTATGTTCTCTGAGGCATGTAGGTCATTGCAGTACCTATAAACATCCGGGTAAGATAATCCTATTCTCATAGCATGCTTCCTTGGGAGACAGTGGCCAGAGAGTATTCCTATTGCTGTTCTTAGTCGTGATCTTTCTAATTTTATGATCTCCCCAGACTTCTAACACAGGCCATAAGGCCTTAGATACCCTGTGACCATCTAAGTTTGACCAACTTAGATTAGCCGTGTCGATGATTCTATCACGAATAATTCCCTTAGCCACGCACCCTTGTGGTTTAATACTACCAATTATGTCACTATGTGGGAGCCCCGCTCCTCTTTTGGCCAGCGCGTCAGCTTGCTCGTTGCCTTCGATATCGCAGTGTCCAGGTACCCTACATAATCGGACTCGGTTCTGCGTACATAGTGCGATAACCGTTGTGCGGCAATTCCTGATTATCTCAGATTTGGTGACGTAAAACTATAACGCCTTTAGCGCAGCCTGACTGTCAATGTAGATGGCGATATTCTTGTCGGATATTGATCCCATCTCAAGTAATTTCGCAGCTTTAAGTACAGCTAGAACCTCTGCTTGGAACACACAGCCTGTGCCCGGAAGTCTCAGGGCCACCTGTAGGTTCGTATCTGTCGAGTAAATACCTGACCTGATGGCAGGATATTGATCCTATCTCAAGTAATTCCGTAGCTTTAAGTACAGCTAGAACCTCTGGTTGGAACACACTGCATATGTCCGGAAGTCTCAGGGCCACCTGTAGGTTCGTATCTATCGAGTAAATACCTGACCCCGTGCCCTATCTGGTCTTAGAACCATCTGTGTATATTGCAATCTCGTTATGGACAGAGACTGTCTTCCTTCGCCAGCCCTCTCTAATAGGATACATTACTTCGTATGGGTATGGGGTGTCGAAATCTAAAGTGCCAAGGATATCGTCCGATTCTTTAGGGATGATCACGTAGTTTATTTGGTCGGAAATTGATCGTTTGAGTATTGGCGGCATGTGGTTTAAACAGGACGGTGCTACGTCCCACAATTCAAAAAAAAATACTAGAGACATTGAAGGCAAAGTTTCCGGGCGTAATCTCACGAAGAGCCAACGTCAACTGGCCGCTAAGATCGTGCGATTTGACTCTTTTTCTTTGTGGTTACGTTCAATCTCTGGTCTATGTCAATAAGCCAGCGACAATTACCGACCTTGAGGACAACATTATTCGCGTCATTGGCGAGATTGAGGCCAACTTATGTGCCCGAGTCTTTCAAAAGTGAACCCCTCGGATGAACGCCGTCAAGCAAACCCGTAGAGGAAATCAATATTATTTTTAAAACATAATAGTATCAAATGTTTTACCCCACAGGCGGATCAGTAGAAATGCAGTGAAGTGGGAGGGTTATGATCCCTTATTTTCGGATCATAACCTCGCTGATAGAAGGAAGAAGAAGATCAAATGTTCTTTAACTTGAAATAAAGAGATTCGATATACCTTAAATACTTTTTTTACTTCAATTCAAAGATGCATCGCACGTAATGAATGACCCTTTAGATGGGTTTAGCGCAAATGTGGCATATGAACTTCTCTACGCCACTCTCTGGTCATTACAGTTCCATTGCGATGCCCATTGGGGAAATGTAGCCTTTCTATTAGAGCGTTTACTGTATAAAAAGTGTTTTTCCCAGTGCATTAACACTTATTTTCAAACATAAAGTTAGTATTTAGTCACTTAGCTTCTTCTTCTTCCTTTTTATCAGCGAGGTTATGATCCGAAAACAAGGGATCACAACCATCCCACTTCACCGCATTTCTACTGATCCGCCTGTGGTGTTCGCCTTTAGTCACTAGTCACTTAGCTTAAGGGACAATATGGTAAACAACACACATAATGTTAAAAATCTGGAGTTGAGGAGTGCTTAAGTTCTAAAGAAGTTCCTCCCGGTTTTATTTTAAATGTACCGTCTTACAAGAAGCTTATGACATAAATTTATACAAATTTTGTGATCAATGTATGAGAACAATGTCGCAGCAGTTTGGGATGGCAGCACACTCTCGGAAGAATTCTCTACAGAAATTGGCACCAAACAAGGATATAGTCTAAGTGCCCTCCTTTTGCGCTACTTCTTGATGACATAACAACCGACGTGGAAAGACGAGGAACTAAAAATGCTGAAAGGATTGTTGGCTGAATTGCAAGCTATGATTTACTAGCTCCAACGTTGTTGCCAAAAATGAAATCCAACAGTCAACCTTGAAGAAATTATGACTTTAAAAAAGGAAGACCGTAAAGAGCTGAGTAGTGGACTTGCTGAAACGAACCAATCGAAGTAGTATCGGCCTACAAATACCTAGAAATGAACATGATGCCTCATCTAAAACTGAAACCAATTGAATCTAAAGCGACAATCAACCTGCCTATCTGACAGAAACATTGATGCTAATGCAAAATATAAAGTGTTTCTTGCAATAGCTAAAGCAATGCTCTTATACGGCGCGGAAGTTATAAGAGCAGGGGGAGGAAGGGGATATAAAGAGAACGAAGACATTGAAAAGTTTCTGTGATATTTCCTTACACGAGTCTTTAAACTCCCTAATTGCTCTTCGAACTACGCAGTTTATCTAGGGACAGAGCTATCCTCATTAATCACAGACACATTAAAGAGGAATATACATACCTACCTGTGGAGTATGTAGTCAAAGTACTGCGATGGAAGACTGTCCAGTGTCTATACTTGTAGCTATGGAATCCGCGAGGCATAATGCCTTTTTAGTATGCTTGTTAGGCCGATTAGGCTTCAAAATATGGTATTAAATTCAACCCAGACCCAGAAGGCTGAAGCTGCAGTTTTATAATGTTATACAATTTTATATACGAGTATCTTATTATCTTACGGGATGGCTACAGGGAAAAAGCTAGAGCCTTGCAACAACGAAGATGGTATAGTTTGATGGAGTACAACTTAATGGATGTGAACTAGTTTAACGAAAAGCACTCCGCGGACACCATATCTGCAATATTTAAAGCCAGGTAGAACTCCTACCGCTTAATTATATACCTCATAGGGAAGATCTTAACTAGCGTTTTGCACCAACGAGAATTTTAAACACGAGGCCATGAGTTCATGTCTAAGGTACTTTTCTTAAATATTTGAAATGGTAATTTAGTGAACTACGTTAGATCAGAAAAGCTGTTTACGTTAAGGGCGCTGTGTCACATTTCTTCCTTAGAAGCTAATTATTCAATTAATTAAATTAATGAGCACAAGTGGAAAGGAGTCTCCTCTACCCTGGAGTGTGAAACTGTAGACAGTTGAATGCCTGAGTACATTGCTCAAAGCGCGCTTCCAACGTAATTGGTATCTAATTAGACCTGCTATATGTTTTTCACCGGTTTTTAAAATTAACTTTCTTTATGCAAAAGTAAAGTGCACCTACATCCCTTTAAAGTTTATTCTATTCCTTGAAGTTTTGCTTTGTTTTTGGCTGGGTACACTTAGAAGAATTATGTGGAATATGTATGAACCTACCCCGTGACTTTCTCATAATGAAACCACATCTGTGTATTTGTTTACCACATCTATATTATTATTATTCTTTATTTCACTTCGTTAAGAGATAACATTTTTGTTTGACAAAAGAATATTATCATGGCATAAATTGCTGCCTGCCAAGTATTGACTTAGCGTTAATAGCTATGTTATATAATTCAAAGTAGATAGTGGATTAATAATATATAAATAATAAAAGTAACAAGTAGTTATGGGCGGGTGTTATGAAGATCGTTGAGCGGGTATTAGGTGGCCGACTGCGAAAAATAATACGGCTATCTGATGATCAGTGCGGGTTTGTCTCGGGTAAATCAACCACAGATGCAATCCAAAGTATAAGGATCATAATGGAAAAACATCGTGATTCCTTAAGGGATTTGCATATTGTATTGGTTGACTTTGAAAAGGCATTCGACAGATAACCACGAGATCTGATATGGGTGGCGCTAAGACATCGAGGGGTTCCAGAAACCTATGTACAGATGATCATGGACATGTACGAAGGAGCAAAGACAAGAGTAAGATGCCCCGCTGGAGTAACCGAAGAGTTCCCAATCAGAGTCGGGGTGCACCAGGGAAGCGTTTTAAGTCCTTTGCTCTTTATTACAGTCCTTGATTATCTGCTTGAAGGTAAAGTGATGGACCCCAAGGTACATCAGTTATTCTTTGCTGATGATGGAGCCATCATAAGTGAGGATCCTACATCCCTGCAACGAGCACTTGATGTGTGGGTGGACGTTTTGGAGGGAAATGGGTATCGCATTAGTTCAAAAAAGACTGAGTACTTGTGCTGCCCGTTCTCTGACCCACTCAGGCCTATTTCAGACATTTATTTGAATGGAACAGTGCTTCCCAAGTGCGAAAAGTTCAAATATCTGGGATCTATGATCAATAGCAAAGCAACTTGTGATGACGACATCAATCATCGCGTAAGCGTAGGGTGGATGAAGTGGCGAGAAAATTCCGATATCTTCTGTGACAGAAAAATGCCCCCTAAGTTAAAAGGAAGGCTCTACACCGCAGTTGTACGTCCAGCGCTCACATACGGTTCACAATGTTGGACGATGTACAAAAAGTATGAGAGTAAATTAACGGCAGCTGAGATGAAGATGCTTCGCATGACAGCAGGAGTGACAAAGCTTGATCGAATAAGAAGTTCGAAGATCCGTGGAAGCTTTCACATCAAGGAAACCATCGTACAAAAATTAGAGCGCGACCGGCTCAGCTGGTATTGCCACGTTCAAAGAAGAGATCATTTGAACCCTGTTAAAAAGGCAATATCAATGAACGTTGCAAAGACATCGCGTGGCAGGAGAGGCAGGCCTATAAACGCCTGGATCACACAAATGCGATGACATCGCCATTTCATTGGTCTCAGTAGCCGAGTGGTCCAAAATCTGGAGGCCTGCCGATATTTTCTGATGTCAATTAGGCGATCCCCACAGGCGGATCAGTAGAAATGTGGTGAAGTGGGAGGGTTATGATCCTTTGTTTTCCGATCATAACTTCGCCAAAATAGGAAGAAGAAGACAACTGCACTCGTCAGGAATTCTGATCAATATGCGAATATTTCATCATACCATTTATATCAGGTGTATTAAAAAGAAATCCATTATTTTTCCAACAGATGGCTTTAGAATTAGTATCTCGCGTTGTATACCTCCTATCGGACGTACACTAAATGGCATTAGAAAGATGACATTTCGGACAAAAAAAACTTCTCTGACAGTTTTGTGATTGGTTAACTCAGTTTTGTTTGAGCGCGCGTCAAAGATGGACACCAGCAAAGAGAAAATACGCCATATTTTACAGTTTTTCTTCGATAAAGGCGAAAACGCAAGCCAGGCGGCTGAAAATGTGAATAGTGTTTATGGTTCTGATACTGAAA
This sequence comes from Brachypalpus laphriformis, assembly GCA_945910035.1. Lineage (NCBI taxonomy): Eukaryota > Metazoa > Arthropoda > Insecta > Diptera > Syrphidae > Brachypalpus > Brachypalpus laphriformis. The sequence goes on from OX246756.1 coordinate 48,819,736, forward strand.
CAACCAATTACGTGCAGTTTTGGTTTCGTCGATTCCGTTCTGGTAATTTCGATATCAAAGATGCACCACACTCTGGAAGGCCAATTGTTGAAAATGTCGATACAAAACAAAAACAAATACAAATATTTGGCGCAACAGCTCTTTAAAGTGCCAGGGCCTAGCTTCTCGCAACCTCTCATGTTGTGTGCGTTATATTTCTCACACGAATGGAAGGGACCTACAGTTTTAATGCCAAATCCGAACGGCGATTTGAGAAGCTTTTCGTGACAACAATACTCTCGGATGTTTGTCAGACGCTCGCGAGAGGTGGGACCGTGAAAAAACTTTTTGGTATTTTCTGGGATTCGAACTTGCAACCTCATGCGTAGTGATCCGACACACTAACCACTTACGCCACGGCGCCCACTTGAAAATGTCGATAAAATCATGGAAATCGGCGAGTCTGACCGTCAAGTAAGCACTGTTTCGATTGGTCAGGAGCTAAAAACATTGCACAAAAAATCGTTTGGAACCACTTGAATAAGGGCGGATACAAAAAGAAGCTCGATGTATGGGTGCCACACGAATTAACGCAAAAAAACCTCATGGACCAAATTTACATCTTGGAATCGCTGCTGAATCGCAACAAAATCGACCAATTTCTGAAGTGGATGGTGACCGGTGATGAAAAGTGGATCACTTACGACAACTTAAAGCGAAAACGGTCGTGGTCGAATCCGGCTGAGACAGCGCAAACGGTGGCCAAGCCAGGATTGACGGCCAGGAAGGTTTTGCTGTGTGTTTGGTGGGATTGGCTATGAGCTGCTCCCCCACGGCAAAACTCTTAATTCGGACCTGTACTGTCAACAATTGGACCATCTGAAGGAAGCAATCGTCCAGAAGCGGCCAGCTTTGGCCAATATGAGAGGAAACGTGTTCCATCAAGACAACGCCAGGTAACACACATCGATAGCGACTCGTCAGAAGCTTCGGGAGCTTGGTAAGGAGGTTCTTATGCATCCACCTTATAGTCCGGACCTGGCACCAAGTGATTACCACCTGTTCCTGTCCATGGCGAACGATTTTGCTAGCAAAAAATTCGCCTTAGGAGAGGCTTTGTGAAAATCAACTGCCCCAGTTTTTCGCCAATAAGAACGAAGGCTTCTACAAGAGAGGCATAATGGAATTACCTTCAAAATGGCAACAAGTTATCGAACAAAACGACGCATATTTTACCTAAATCGGACCATTCTAACTATGCTAAATAAAGCCTTCAATTTCGTGCCAAAATAATGAATTTCTTTTTACTACACCTGCTTTTATTTTAATAATATTTATTGTATTTCTACACCAAGATCCTTATGCAATCCTGTCTGTTTTTATTGCAAACAATCCGGAACACATATTTCAATTCAGCCAAGCAGACACTCCATTTAACTCCAAAATAAATTTCATTTTCCCCTTCATTCCATCCTTCAAATTCAAATTTAAACGAGTAAATCAACCTCACATGGCAATAAGAGTCCTTCAACCTTCACAACTGTTTAACAAAAAAAAAAAAAAAAAAAAAACACTTAAGGTCATTTACACAGAAACCGCTGAGTGGGATATCTGCCATCAACTTCAACTGAACAATTCAATGAATGAAATTGATAAAACGATAAATCCACAGTGAATACATTCGGTTAAAGGTCTTCGCTGCCACCATCACCGCCGCCAACGCCTCCAGCAAAAAGTACACCAAACAAAAACATATGCCAGCCAGAGAATGCAAGTATAGATTGCAACAAGAAACCGAAACCGAGAAAGAGGAAGCCCCTGACATACAACAATAAATAAAATAAAATATTTTAAAAAGTCCGCCGCTTGTCTTGTTGCCCTCGCATGACAAACATATTCCTTGCTCTGCGTCTGTGCCTTTGCTTTGTTTATAACTGGAAAACAAACCATTTAAACCAATGCAACTACCAACACACCAACACCAAGTACGAGTATATCAGATATCCATACAGAGTTGGGGTGAATAAATTTGAAAGGATTTTCCCCGAGAGTTCGCTTTATCGACGACAGAATAGCTATTTTTAGATGTGATTCTTGATTTGGATGCAGGCAATTCTGATCAGTCCACATTCGCGGCCAGATTCAAGAAGGAAATGCTACTGTACTTAATCTTCCTTCTCGGCACCAAGATCGGCGTTAACGATTATATACTTGATTCTTGGAACAAATTTATTGAACACATCGTAGAATTGGTTCCAATAAATCGAATCGAATTTCTACTAGTGGATCGACCGTTATATGGAATATTATCTAGCACAGCAGCACAGATTTCTTAAATGATTCAAAGGGGTATATGTATGTGATGATGTGATGAATTATCCTTTCCACTCAGGCCACATGCTGGCCCATTTTGCGAAGAAGGTATGTACCTAAACCACAGTTTGGTGGTTGTGGCCAACCCAAAGGGGTATATTATTGGCGGAAGATAACTGAGGAGAGTTCATTACAAGTGGATCCAAAGAGATTGAAATGATGGAGCATGAATCAACCTAGTTTTGTCTTGTCAATGTGTCGATCTTTCAATAATAAAACCAATCTATGGTTACTCGAGAGTCCAGACACACTTAGACCAGTAAAAGTCCATTGTGATGCCCACTAATCAGGAACTAATTAAAACCAACCGGTTCTTTTGATAAAGCGATTTATGCTTATGGACGCCAAATCGTCAAGGTCATCAACGAAGGGACATCTAAAGGTCCCATAATTTACGCAAAATTTGAATTTTGTGCTATTTAATAGTACAGTGGTGCCAACGGAAAAAAAGATAACAATGTGACAGCTGACAGTTCGGGGTTAGTAAAAATGGAGCTCTATACGAAAGAACAACGTATTTTCATTGTTGAGCAATATTTTAAAAATAATGAAGGTTTGTCAGCTACAGTCCGCAATTTTCGTACAAAATGATGAAGCTCATTTTCATTTTGATGGCTTCGTTAATCGTCAAAATTGTCGCATTTGGGGTTTAGAAAACCCACAAATAATTGTTCAGAAACAAATGCATCCACAACGCATGACTGTTTGGTGCGGATTTTGGGCTGGAGGCATTATCGGACCATTATTCTTCGAAAATGCGGCTGGTCAGGCTGTAAAAATTAATGGTGTTCGTTATCGTGACATGATAACCCAGTTTTTAGTGCCTAAATTACAAGATATGGATGTGACCAACATGTGGTTTCAACAAGACGGTGCCACATGCCATACAGCCAGAGAAACAATTCAATTACTGCATGAGTCATTTCCTAATCGTGTAATCGGCCGTTCTTGCGATCAGAATTGGCCAACCAAATCTTGCGATTTAACGCCATTGGACTCTTTTCTTTGGGGTTTTCTGAAGTCAAAGGTCTATGCAAACAAGCCCACGACCACCAACGCCTTGAAAGCGGAAATTGGGGGGTGTGTTAATGAAATTCAGCCACATTTATGCGAAACGGTCATAGACAATTTCAATAAAAGAGTACGTACTTGCCAGCAAAGCCGTGGCGGCCATTTATCCGATGTGCTATTCCATACACAACCCCAATCTGTATACTCTATGAATCAATAAAAAAATGTTAGCTTTCTAATTAAAAATCTGTATTTTCTGGGACACCCTTTAGATGGAGCATTCTGTTACGCGATAGGGCTGGACATATGCATAGCAAGTGAAGGTTGGTTTCCTCCTCCTCCTTGTACCACAGCTCCTGCAGAAGTCATTAGAGAAGATTCCAAGTCTTTTGGCATGTTGGCCTATAAGACAGTGTCCAGTGAGGACACCGATAACGCAACTGATCTGTGATCGCTTTAGCTTAACCAACTCGGCGCTACATTTCTGGTCCAGCTTAGGCCAGATCTGTCTCAGAATATGACCATCTGTGGTTGGTCTCGCTAATAGCGTTCAGCTTTAGTAGATGCTTACATGTAGCGAGGAGAATACCCAGCACTTGCCTAACAGTCAGAATACTTACAGTTGTATCCTGTCTGGCGAGCTCGTCCGCCCTGCAATCTCCCGGAATGTTCCTGTGGCCTGGCACCCAGCATAGGTGAATGTGAACATCTCCGTAAGAGTCGAACGGTCATTTAAGGCGGCCTTTGAAGTGAAGGATCACGATTCCAGGGACTTGATTGCCGCTCGACTGTCAGTGAAACTGTTAATATCACTGACAGATAGTACATTACATTACAGTTTAATTATATAAAACTGCTAGCCAGAGCATTTACCAATATGATGGAAACAGGAATTGTCGAGGACAGCTTCCGTAAAACAATTATCTTTCCTATCTTTAAAAAAGGAAACCCAAACGAAGTAGGGAATTATAGAGGAATTTTATTTACGGACTGTGTGGCCAAAATATTAATGGGAATTTTGCAAAACAGACTTTCTAAATGGGAAAAGAAGCACAAAATATTAAATGAATATCAGGCAGGGTTTAGAGAGCAGTACTCAATGTGCATAATCAACATAAAAAATAGCGAGAAAAAGAAGGTGTATGGTTTCTTTGTCGATTTTAAAGCCGCCTTCGATGGAATCGACCGAAGAGCACTATTCTTTAAACTAAGTAATATGGGAGTTTCTACTAAATATCTCACACTCTTAAAAAGCTTGCATGCAAAACCAACTGCAGCGGTTTGGGATGGAGAGCATCTATCAGAATATTTCTCCACTTCTATGGGTGTAAAGCAGGGCTGTTTACTAAGTCCGCTGCTGTTTGCGCTGTTGCTTAATGACTTACATGATGCTTTGGAAGGCGGTTTGTTGCTGGATGGTGTCCTTGTTCGACTTCTCATGTACGCAGATGACATCATAATATTAGCGGAAGATCCAAAAGTATTAAAAGAAATGATACAAAGGCTTGAAAACTACTGCAAAATATGGAATTTCACTATAAATCTTGATAAATCAAAAATTATAATTTTTAGTAAAGGTGGCAGAAGAGCTAAAGATGAAAAGTGGTTTTATAATGGCGTGGAAATAGAAGTAGTTAGCAAATATAAGTACTTAGGCGTAATTATGACGCCAAGACTCTCTCTAGTGGATCAAATCAAAGAAAGAGAAGCAAAAGCCAAGGTAGCTTAAATAGTACCTGAAAAGTGTTTATGGAAAAAAAAGGAAGTAAAGTTCTCTGCAAAATATAAAATGTTTAATGCAGTCGCGAAAGCAATTTACTGCTATGCAGCTCAGGTCTGGGGTTTTTTGAACTTCGATTAGGTTGATAAAATCCAAAGATATTTTATAAAACGAGTTTTTGGGCTGCCGGTCTTCACGCCGAATTATATTACAAGCCTAGAAACTGGAGTGCCGGACATGCATCTTTATAATTTAAAGTTGCATATGGACTATGTCCACAAAACTCTGTTCAAATATGGGGTTAATCGTTTGCCGCACATTCTATCGAAGCAAGTTATGGAGAAGAAGATTTTCTGGTACGAGGTCTGGTGTAGAATGGGAGACAATGCGAATATTCGATGGACAGAGCTGCCTTTACATCAAGATATATGGAAAAAAAAATATAGAAAAAACACTCGAGAACCTAAGAAATGCCCAAATTCAACCAAATTTGCAAGATGCATTATAAAGCTCGCACGGAATCTACGCAAAATTGAATCACTCCGCAGGCTACTCGTATGTCGATGATGCAAGCAGCAAAAGTTTAATTGCATGGACGTTTAAAGCGCGTGCTGGATTGATAGGACTTAATGCTAACCGGTTAAGGATAGGTGAACGAAGAATCTGCACTCTATGTAATTTGTATGAGGAAGAAAGTATCGTTCATTTCATAGGAAAATGTACAATTTTAAAACGCATTCGTCATCGATTTTTAGGAAAATCACTCTTGGAGGAAGACGACATAATAACTCTACTCAATGGACAAGCTGAAAGCAAATGGGTAACACTGCATAAATTCATTGCAGAAGCATTTTGGTACCGCAAAACTTTGATAGATGAGTTTAACTCATAAGTTCTTATTATAGAAATAGCCTCTCTTTCTCTCTCCAACAGACGACAATATGTCATAGTTGTAATGTTTTGTAAACTTTTTTTTTAAAAAATAAACAAAACAATTTATTATTATTATTATTATTAGTACATTACACTTCAGCCAGGACAGGGCTTCCTTAATCGTCATGATTTCCGCCTGAAAAACGCTACAGTGATCTGGGAGGCGGAAAGAGATGCTCAGTTTGAGCTTTTCGAAGAAAACACCACAACCTACACCGCCTTCGGTTTCAGAGCCATTTGTAAAGAAGTGAAACGAACTATCATCCACAGGCGGAGGGCTGTCCCATTCATCCCGTTCAGGGATACTTGTATGAAAGTTTCGGTTAAATGACAGTTCCGGCGGTGTGTAGTCCGTATTTTCATGGATGAAATTGAGAGGATCAAGGATCGAGGAGTGACCAATATGATATCGGGACCACTGCGAGGAGGCTTTTAGACGGATGGCCGCACTGTCAGCAATCTGTTTGCCGAAAATATCTAAGGGCAGCATATGGAACAAAATATCCAGTGCCCCAGAGGGAGTAGTTCTGAGTGCACCACTGATGCATATTCATGCAGATTTTTGCACCTTAGCTAGTTGAATGAGATGGAGAGCCCTATCAAGAGTAGGCCAACATACGATCATGCCATAGAGTAGTATAGGTCTGACAACGGACACGTACAGCCAGCGAGTGATTTGAGGTTTCATACCCCAGCTCCTACCTATAGCTTTTTTACAGGAATAGAGAGCTACATTAGCTTTCCTTATGCGTTCTAGTAGATTAGCTTTCCAGTTGAGTTTTCTGTCCAGAATAAGACCCAAGTATTTTGCATTTTCATTAAAGGTGAGACTGGTGCCATTTATCGTATGAGGGTCTATGAGGGGAACTTTATATTTCATCCAAAACAGAACGAGTTTTATGTTTTATGAGGGTTAACACCCAGTCCACATTTGGAGACGCATTTGGTGAGCCTAAATAGGGAAAGACACATAACATTTCTACGTTCTTCGAATGAGACTATGAAGTTTACAATGTCTCTATCATTATCTTGCGTGCAACAGACCAGATGTGGGCGTTATATTTTAGCTTTGGGAGGATGAAGTGGGAGCCGTGGCATAAGTGGTTAGTGTGTCGGATCACTGCGCGTGAGGTTCCAAGTTCGAATCCCAGAAAACATCAAAAAGTTTTTTCACGGTTCCACCTCTCGCGAGCGTCTGACAAACATCCGAAAGTATTGTCACGAAAAAGCTTCTCAAATCGCCGTTCGGTTTCGGCACTAAACTGTAGGTCCCATCCATTCGTGTGAAAAATATAACGCACACAACATGAGTGGTTGCGAGAAGCTAGGCCCTGGCACTTAAAGAGCTGTTGCGCCAAATATTGTATTGTATTGAGGATGAATCCTTAAAGATTGAGGTCAGATTAGACGGGGTAAAATATTGTTTACACGATTTAAGGAATCCTATCCTTGACATCAAAGGAACTTTTGATAACACCGAATACGCCCAATTATACAGATGCATCCAGTACACAGGAGTAGATAATACAGCATGTAACTGGATAACATGCATGCTAGACAACAGAAAAATTAACATCTCACTAGGCAGCAATAAACTCAGGGTCACTGCTGCGAAAGGATGCCCCCAAGGGGAAGTACTCTTTCCCTTGTTGTTGTCTAGTAAATGAACTACTGGAAATACTCAGCAACGAAGGCTTTTATGTCCAAGGCTACGCAGATGATATTGTGATATTAAGCAGAGGAATATTCGAAGAAACAATCTCGGATCTCCTCTAGAGTGCCTTGAATATATTGGATCATTGCAAAAGTTCGTGCCCGATTTGATAAAGAAACACAATCGATTACACTTTAAAGAAAACTATTTTATTAATCGATTATATAGTCCCCGTTATTTTCTACAATTGTCTCCCAACGTTTTACAAGCTTGCGGATTCCGTTTTCATAAAAACTGCGTGGTTTTCCTTAAAAAAATGTCGTAAGGTAGTTTTCGACAGCTTCGGGGTAACCAAATTTCTTTCCATTCAAACCGTTCTGAAAGGTTTGGGGAATATGGTGGGTGCTGAAGGATTTCCCATTTTAACTCCTTCAGTTTTTGCAGCGTTTGTCGGGCGACATGTGGCCTGGCGTTATCAAGATGGAAGATGACGCCTTTTCCATTTGCCAAAACCGGACGATTTTTTTTCAACTTTTCACTAAGCTTAGACAGTTTCCCACAGTACTTATTCGCCGTGATTGTTTCGCCAGGTGAAAGAAGCTCGAAAAAAATTATACCCCTGGAATCTCACCAAACAGATAACAGTACTTTCATTGAATGTAAGCCAGCTTTTCCCACGGGTTCTGCACCTTCACCTGCTTGTTTCCAACTTCTTTTTCGCTGCACGTTATTGTACAGAATCCACTTTTCATCACCTGTTACGACTCGATCGAAGAAAGGTTCGTTTTCATGGCGTCTAAGCAGAGATATGGCCACGGAGACACGGTCCAGCTTATTTATTTCCGTCAAACAATGCGGCACCCACGTATCGAGCTTGGAAGTGAATCCAAGCTTCTTTAAATGACGAAATGCTGACGAATGATCAGTATTAAGCCTCTCAGCAATCTCCTCAGTTGAAATCTTCGGGTTATTTTTTACTAAGGTTCGCAAAATGTCGTCATCAATTTCGGAAGGCTGTCCAGAACGGGGTTGATCGTCCAAGGTCATATCACCGTTGCGAAATCTACCAAACCACTTTTTAACGGCCCTAAGAGCAGGAGCACGATCCGAACAAACGCTCTGAATGTTTTTTGTTGCAGTTCCAACACTCACTCCTTTTCGAAACTCGTACAGCATTACATGACGAAGGTGTAACTTTTCATTCTCCATTTTGGAAATTTTTTTTCACACACGGGGTTTAGCGATAAAATGCCTTCTGATGCCACGACCTATCCATTGGTATACAACAAGTCCATAAAACAAACAATGGTTGCGTCATACCGCAAACTTTCCGCCACGTATGAAGATCGGACACGAACTTTTGCAATGATCCAATATATAACCCAAAAAAGAGCACCATAGATGTTTTCATCAAAAGAAGAAAGGGAGAAAGATTAAAAGCACCCACACTCTTTGGGGAAACAATAGAATTCTCGAATGAGGTCAAATACCTTGGCCTAACTAACACTAGATGAAAAACTTATCTGGAATTCTCACCTAACAAAAGCCATAGACAAAGTCAGGATCTCATTATGGACCAGCAAAAGTCTCATTGATAGATATTGGGGCCTAATCCCCAAAATTATGCTATGGCTCTACACGGCAATAGCAAGGCCAATTGTCGCATATGCAGCACCAGTATGGTGGCAAAAAACAAAGCAAAGGTCTACACAGGACAGGCTCAATAAACTATAAAGACTAGCCTGTGTATGCACAACAGGTGCAATGAAAACTGCTCCTACTGTAGCTCTACATCTTCATATAAAGAAAGAAGCCATGGTTTACGCCTTTATGCTCATCGCAGAAGATAACTCAAGTTCCAAACTAGTTCACTCGGATATTGAGCATGAACTCAACAACAATGAACTACTAGGAATAACATACATACATACATAATTCGTTCCTCTTTTACGCTAGGGTGTCGAGGTTTCTCCTGTCTTCCGTCTTCATCTCGTTCACAAATTTCTTCCAATTGGATCTGTCTCTTGCTATCGTCTTGCCCGAGTTCCACGTTTGTCCCGCTGCTTCTAAAATAGTTTCCAGCGTCCTGTTTCACGATGGTTTGGGTCTTCCTCTCCTGTTTTTTCCTGCTGTTCTCGCTTCCCAAATTCTTTTCCTTTGTCTGTCTTCTTCCATTCTTATAACAATTACGGACAAACGTCTGCCAAGATTCAACTTCAACCACAACTTTAATGTTACATTCTCAGATCGCAATAACTGGGAACAGAACAAACCTACATTTGCCAATAACGCTCATGTATGCTACACAGACGTATCCAAGACAGATGAAGGAGTTGGGGCTGGAGTATACGGCGCTACTATAAAAATTCTCATTCATTCGTGCATAGAAAAAAGTAACTCCGCATTCCAAGCCGAAGCATTCGCTATAGAACTATGCATCAGAGAAAATATAAACAGATCTATAACCAACAAGAAGATTTATATTCTTACAGATAGCAAGGCTGCTCTACTGGCAATTGAGGCTTATAAAATAACATCCAAACTAGTATGGGACTGCCTTCAACTACTCATATCACTAGCTAGCACAAACAGAGTTCATCTCATTTGGTTGCCAGGACACAGCGAATATGAAGGAAATGAAAAGGCTTACCTGCTAGCCAGAATAGGAGCTGCGTCAAACTTTATGTTGCCAAAACCATTCTGTGGATTAACAGTGAGTACGGCAAAAGGCTGTTTTAAAAATGGCTAAAAGAAAAAGCGCATCATTGCTGGATGAAAACTGAAGGTAACAGACAAGCCAAGATCTTTCTGCCAAATACTTCACTCAAAAGAACGAAACAACTCCTACAATTAACTAGGAGTCAGATTCGAATTGCCACAGGTTTCCTAACAGGCCACTGCCGAGTCAAAAAACATCTCACGGCCATGGGAATAGCACAAGACAACGTCTGCAGAATGTGCAACGAAGACAGAAAATCAGCTGCACACGTCTTATGTCACTGTAACTGTCTAATCAGAACATGTCATCGTTATTTAGCTAAATTCTAACTTGAAGCAGCAGACCTATCTGCAAGCTCACTCAAAGGCATAGTAGAGTTCACCACCAAATCGGGTATATTGAGTGAGCTTAAAGATCAGAGGAAATCACAACAGGCCGTGATAAGGTGACCTTATCTCACCTCTTCAACAATCTACAATCTACAAGGAATCCTAGACACTACTGCGTTTATTTTTTCGTATGCACACATCGATCGGTTACAGTGACTCAAGTACCATTCATGGATACTAGTTAAGGGTCTTGGTTTCGCTTGAGAGACAGAAGACAGCATTTAGTTTTGGATGCAGTAAATCCCACTCTATTGTTTGAACCCCATTTGATTATTCTGTGTAGTTCGGAATTTAATGTGTTTAACATATGTTGTCGTTCCTCTTCTACGGTGGAAGAACAAGAACGTGATTTTGGGAACGAATGGATTGGATTATAAGTTGCAGAGAAGAGATCATGCATAAAAATGAGAAAAACAGTCGGAGACCGCTGAATAGACCATTACCACAGATGGTATTCCCGAATTTCACAATGTCTCACCCCACACAGCAACCGCATTTGCATCCAAAAATAACCACCCAAGTCGAAGTCTCCTTTGTTTACCATCCAACTAGGTTACCATGAAAAATCTCTCAACAAACTTACTTGGGATCCTGAATCCTGATGGTTACATCATCTGAGGATCGAGTCTTAGCACGCATCGGTGTCGAGATCACTGTGGATCCGTACACCCGGATCGCTTCGTCGGTCTCCTCCTCGAAGGCGTCGTGGATCGAGAAGCGCTTCTCCTTGTTCCGACCCGAATTATTGGTACCGTTCACCAGATTTCGCGACATTTTCTCAATTTCAGTCGAAAATCGTGTCTGTTTTCGAATTTACTACGAAGACTGTTCTCGTTTCTTATTGCTTCTCCTTCCGCTGCTGCGCCGCGCCACCTCCTCTTTGTGTCGTCTCTCTATCGATAGATTTTCATTTTCATCACACAATGACGATGGCGTAGTGAACTAATTGGAAACCAGAACGAGAACCCGATTCTTGTTGAACGAAATTCTTTTCCACTAGCGGGACACTTGCACCGCGACACGGGCTTCTAAATAAAAACGCTCACGGGGCAGGGTAATCTTTTTTTAATGCGAAACGAATGAATTTTCCCCCAGATTCGTTGACGGGGACACGAACATTGCCTCTTCTTCGATCGAAGTTTTCGAAATTTTCATACAAAAGGGACGGGGGTGCGCGTACTCCGTACTTAGGGACGACTTACTTTTGCTAATTTTAACACGAATATGTTGCAATTTGTTTAACAATAAAGAATTTCGGGTGGAACAGGACTGTCCGTCGTCGGTTGAGACGTAGTTGCTCTCGCTCGGTTGCTCGCTCGCTACGCTTCTCAAGAGTATTTTGACAAAAAAAGGAGGAGAAGAAGGTGGAGTTTTTTTTCGTGTTTATTTTCAGCCTTCATTCGCTTGTCAGATGGTGGCTGTCAAACTGGGAATTGGCATAGCGTTGTCTCTTTTTTGCTTATAAGAATTTGGACAGAAAATGAATAGAAATTGGGTCACAATAGAAAAATGTTGTAGCGCTGTTTGTTTTGATGTAATCGCGAAACGATTTGCAGAAAATGAACTGGATTTCGTTGGAATTGAAAAGAAAATCCTTGATCTACTTTGCGTCTGATTAGATTGCTTAACTCTGAGAGAAGAAAATGGATTCACTATAGGCTAACTATTTTTAAGGAAAACGTTAAGTCATTAAACCTTGAAATGAAAAATTAAATCCTTGCTTCTTAAAATGGGAACTGGAATTTTTTGTTAGCTAATTTTGACAAGGACCCCAAACCATTTTGGAAAGTTATAAAAATTGTCAAAAAGAAGGAGTCAAATATATCAATCAACGCTTGTGAGTCAAGACATATTACTAAAGAGGAGAAAGCAATAATTTTTGCCGGAAACTTTTAGCCACAATCATACAATCTCAGCACATCTTAGCGATACGGATACTAAAAACATGGTCGGGGACACTATGACTGACTTTTATAACACTAATCCTGTCGCGAACGGTAATTAGTTCATTCGTCCAAATAAAGTAAGAGACTTAATAAAAACATAAGACTAACAAATCTTCTAATCTTGATGGCATAAGCAACAAGTTTATTAAAGCTTTATCGCGAAAAGGCTTTATATATATATTTTTTTATTTTTGTTGGTTGCGCCTGGAAGTGCAGGAATCTTCAAAAGATACAAATGGTCCGCACCATTGGTTATGCCTTCAATGCTAGTCAGTATATGCCTACGGGCTAAGCCTCACCCCCTCAGAGAGGCACTATGAAAACCGGCTGCGTGTACTCATAGTAGTAGGAAATTCGTGATGACTGCGACTAAGTTGCTTTAACAAGTAGTTTACGCTTCTATAGTGCTAATCGTGTTAGGTAGGTAGCTTTCCAGTGAAGGCACCTACTAATACCGTCATTACATGCGGTTTTCCTTACGGCGCTAGGTCGAAAGGTCTTGTTCTTTGTAGTCGGCGCTCAAGGTTTGTCACGTCCATAGTATAGATTATTTCATTATTGCAGTGAACATGAAGACGGGTACGAAGTTTGCGAGCAAAGTTTGTTACTTCGTCCCTCACGGTAGCAATTCCTAGATCTCTGTGAATATCACTATTCCTTATATACCAAGGAGCATTCACGATTGCTCTTAGTATTTTGTTTTGAAATGCTTGCAGTAGAGCCATATTGCTTGGTTTGGTACAGCCCCAAAGTTGTATACCATATGTCCAAGACGGTTTTAGGACTTGCTTATACAGAAGCAGTGACCAAATATTCACACTACGGCAGATCTTGGAAAAAACCCATGAATATAAAATCGATACGCACCACCTTTTCATCGATTTCAAAGTTGCCCTTGATAGCGTGTATAGAGACGAGTTATACAGAGCCATGTCTAGTCTTGGCATCCCTGCCAAGCTCGTCCGTTTGTGCAGAATGACGATGGAGAACTCTCGCTGCTCCATCAAAGTCGATAAGAACATCACCGAACCGTTCGATGTCAGGAAAGGTCTTAGACAAGGTGACGCGCTATCATGTGATCTCTTTAATATAGTACTTGAGAGAATTGTACGAAACTCACAAGCCAACACCGGAGGTACAATCTTTTACAAGTCCTTACAACTACTCGCTTATGCCGATGACATTGACATAATCGGAAGAACTCAGCGGGCCGTCAATGGGGCATTTACGAGTATTGAGATCGAGGCAGCAAAGATGGGTCTAGCGGTCAATGAAAGCAAATCAAAATATATGCTGTCTACAAAAAAGGACACCCAACATCGGCGTCTTGGGCAGAACGCCACAAGTGACAGATACAATTTTGAGGTAGTAAAGGATTTTGTCTACCTAGGCTCTATGGTCAGCTCCGCAAATGACATGAGTGGAGAGATCACACGGAGAATTACTCTTGCCAATCGTTGTTTCTATGGGCTAAAACGGCAATTGAGTAGCAAAGCCCTATCTCGAACTACTAAGGTAACTCTTTATAAGACATTAATCATCCCAGTCCTGCTGTATGGCGCAGAGGCATGGGCTTTGAAAAAACTGGATGAGGATGCCCTTGGTTATTTCGAGAGAAAAGTTCTTCGAGCGATCTTTGGTCCCGTCTGCATAGACGGTGAGTGGAGGAGAAGGTACAATGCCGAACTATACGGCCTGTACAAGGACATCGACTTAGCCAGAAGAGTTCACATACAGCGACTAAGATGGCTGGGTCATTTAGAGCGGATGGAGCCCAGCCTTCCCGCTAAGAAAGTCTTCGAATCCACCCCGGACGGACGGCGCAGTAGAGGACGACCTCGCGGTAGGTGGCGCAAACAAGTGGAGGGGGGCCTTAACCAACTTGGCGTGCGCAACTGGAGGCAGCTGGCTCGTAACCGTGCTGGCTGGAGAGGTTTGTTGGTTGAGGCCCAGGTCCACCCCGGACTGTAGCGCCATCTACGTAAGTAAGTAAGTATACAGAAGCAGTTTGTTGTATACGCTTAACTTCGAGTATCTTTCGAGTAGCCAATACATTTCTCTAAATCTGATTTCGAGCTCTTCGCGCTTCTTTTTAACGTGTGGTTTCCACTTAAGTTTTGCGTCTAGGGTCATTCCTAGATATTTTGCCTCGTTTGCGTACGGTATTTGCACCGAGTTAATGGATATAGGTAAATTGTTTATCTTTCTTAACGTAAAATTGACATGCGTTGATTGTGTCTCATTGAGGACTATTCGCCAGGATTTTGTCCATTCGCATACTTTGTTCAAAGCTCGTTGGAGTTTTCCCGTTGATGATTCGACTGACTTATCCGTTAGGAGGATAGCCGTGTCGTCTGCGAACGTTGCTACAACGGTCCCTTCATCTTGTGGTATATCTCTTGTGTAGAGCAGGAACAGGATTGGACCGCGAACACTTCCTTGTGGAACACCGGCGTAGATTTCTTTGAAATCCGAATATTCACTCCCGTGTCTAACACGGAAAAGTCTGTTTTCAAGATAATATTCCAATATTTTGTACAACTTTTCCGGTAAGATTACCCTAAGCTTATACCTTAGGCCTTCGTGCCATACCTTGTCGAAGGCTTGCGATACGTCGAGAAAAGCGCTAGAGCATATTTTTCTCCCTTCTAGAGCTTTTTCAATTTCGTTCGTTATTCGATACACCTGATCGATTGTGGAATGTTTGACCCGAAAGCCGAATTGATTATGCGGGATCAAGTGTCTTTCTTCAATTGCTGGTTGCAATCGTTTCAGCAGAAGTTTCTCGAAGACCTTAGATAGTATTGGCAGAAGTGAAATGGATCTATATGATTTCTTGTCATTTGCACATTTCCCCGATTTCGGAACCATAATAACTTCGGCGACTTTCCATTGCCTTGGAACATATAATAGTCTTAAAGAAGCATTTATAATGTAGAGCAACTTAACCAGCACTTTTTTCGGTAGCTCATTTAAAATTTCGCCAGTGATTAAATCATATCCCGGAGCCTTGTTATTTTTTAATTTTTTTATTATCATTCGAAGTTCGGACAGGGATACGGTTTTTACCTTCAAGTTGTCGGGTGCCATATTATCATTCGGATTTTCGATCAACGGTTGTCCATCAAACGGCTTGAAAGTTTCCTCTAAGTGGTCGGCAAATAATTCTGCTTTCTCTTTGCCTTCGTTTGCCCATTCCCGGTTAGCTTTCCTAATTGGCGGCGAGTGCATTACGGGTTTCCTTATGGACTTCAAGGCTTTCCATAGAGAATAGTTTGAATACTTATCAGCGGTCAGACCCTCGAGGTAAGTAGAAGTCTCGTGATTTTATAGGTCCTGCAGCACATTTTTTAGCTCGTTACAAAGGTGGTTCAGATAAGTTTTATCCGGTGGCGAGCGGGATTGTTGCCATCTCTTGCACGCTCTCCTCTTTTCTCGTATGAGGTCTTCGATTTCAGACTGGTATTTGACTTTATTGTTCCGTGCTTCTTTCTCCGCAAAGGAGTGTTTTTCCACGCTGAGTTCTGAATGGCTTCGACGAGTTTGTCGATTTCTTCTTCTATTTCGAACGGTGTCTTAAGCGGTACATTTAAAGCAACATTTTCCTTGTAGTCTCTTCTGAAAGCGTCCCAGTTAGTTTTGTTACTAGTCAACCTAGGCGGTCCTTCTTTTTTTTACTAGACTTCCACCTATTTTCAGAGTGACTGCTGAGTGATCTGAGCATATATATTTAATTTTAATTTTTAACCCTTGCTTTAGAAATTGTTATTTTCCAAAAGATTGGAAAATGGCAAAAATATCAATTGCCAAATCTGGTACTCCTAGAAACAGTCCTAAGAGTTATAGACTTATTAGCCTATTAAGTTGCTTAACTCTAGAAAGATAATCTCATTTTGTAGTACTGAAAAGATAAACATGCGCCCGAGAGGCGCACAATTTTAAAAATCGATTTATTTTACAAATTTAAATAATTATTCTTTTTTTATAACTTCAATGAATTGTTACATTATTAATAACTAAATAAAACACAAACATATATTATTATTTTTTATTTATAAGAAGTTATGTAGGATTTTATACTCGCGTCGGTTAACAGATGACACCAATATATCTGTGTCGAGGGCGCCTCCGAGGCGCACGTTACCTTTCTAGGGTTAAGTAAGTTGTTCGAAAATATAATAAAGGATAAACTTATTAGCTATCTATTGGCTATTAGCTATCAGGTAGGCGATTCCCCGGAAGGCCTAGAATAAATAGATGGTTGGATCAAGCCCAACATCTCTTCTGGACTCGTCTAGGAATACCTCCTAATGAGTTTGAGTCAATGGCGGAGGATCGAGAAGGATGAAAGGTTCACCTGAGCATCCTACTCCAGCAACCCTCATGTATGTATGTATGCAAATTTATTAGCCATGTTGACGCAACAAATATTTATCCTAAAAACAGTTTGGTTGCAGAGCCGGCCACTCAACATGTCATCAAGTCCTGAGAATCAAAGAACATATTAAATATTATTGAGACTGCCTTTGATAGCGTGTGGCACGATGGTTTTATTTGCAAGATTATCCGATATTCTTTTCTAGCTCCTCTTATCAAAACTGTTTAAAGCTTCTTACAATGTAGAAAGTTTGTGGTCTGCGTAGGATATGCTTTATCACTTATATCACATAATATACACTTCGGCGTACCACAAGGATCAGTACTTGGTCCCACTTTGTTTAATATCTTTATGCCCAATATACTACCTCTTAGTGAAAACACTCTCTCAGCCATGTTTTCTGACGATACAGCTCTGTTTTCATCGAACTTTTGGCACAGGATACATTAACTTCACTACAAGTTCACTGAATTTGCTTCAAACTTTTTTCACAAAATAGAAATTACAGTAAACGCAGAAAAATCTCAAGCTATTTGGCTTACCCGGCATAGGACATGGCATTTCCTTCCACAAATGACGCTACAGTTAAGCTTGACAAACATTGAGTAGTCTGAAAATTGCAAATACTTGGGAGCAACTCTAGACAAGAAGCTCACTTTGGAAAAGCATTTATCAAATATAGTTCACAAGATGAACCTGATTGTGAAGATAGCATATCCTTTTGTTAACAGGAAATCAAAGCTTAGCATTTTATGTTTATTATTATTTGACTTTTATTTCAACATAAGAAACAAGCGTTACAAAAACAACACAAATGTTTGGTTCATAAGTCTTTAATGGTTTGACCATTGGCCGTCTACCAGATTTATTATTTATTTAATTTTAATATGGTTTCTTACTTAATAAGATCTAGTCATTGTTTTTTTTACAAAATAATATATTCCTTAAAAGCCTCTCTCAATAAAGCTTAGTATGCATAACAAGATGCAAATATTCAAAGCAATCTTTCAACCCTCTTTATGGTGCACCCGTGTGGGCTGATTGTGCCAAAACACACATAAAGAAGCTCCAAATGAGCAAAAAATAGTACTAAAATTAATAGAAAGTCTTTTTTTTTATTTATTTAATTTTATTGCCAAGAGTGATGCATTATTACATATAACATATTTAATTAATTGAAGAATAAAATAATAAGTGTCATTCTATAGCCTTATAAAGACTAGAGGCGAATGACCCATTTAATAAATTAATTACACATTGGTTGTGGGGCTATACAAGGAATACAAGATCATGAAAATATTGAAGTATACAATTAACTTCCCAAATAAATTACGGAGAAAGAAAAATAATAAATAAAAAAATGAACATAAGGAAATAAATAACATAAAGGAATAAATCTACCTTGACATCACTGAATGACGAGCCTCCATGATAAGGCAAACATGAATTTCGTTTCGTACCTTATAAATAAATTAAATGCAAATTTCTTGTATAAATTCCAGTATTCAGAAATTGAGCTTATTCGTGATGTTTTAGAATAAAGCTTAGGCTTAAATGCAATTTACCTGTAAGAGTCATTCTAATCATTCTAGCTGTAAGAGTCAATTCTAGTGTTTCAAGTTTTTAAATTGCTTATGTTTCTTAATTATATACCGATTTATGGATTAACTTAGATATTAAGAATTATCTTCTATATCTCCAAAATAAGCCTTGTCATACTAAACCAAATTGTATAATCAAACTACAAATAAATTAATATGATGATGATGATGGTGATGAAATGGCAAAGTACTTTTCGAAGAAATTCAATCAATAAAACCATTGATAGTTGAGATTCGATGTTACCGCTTTCAGTTTCTTAAACCGCATAGTACCAACCATATAACTTCTTGCATGTCGTTCTTTTTCTGACAACATTTTCTATTCGTGAAGGAGGAACCTAGTTGAATAGGCTAAGCGACGGACCCACTGCCTTGCGGAAGAAGTGGAAACTTCAAAGGCTAAGGGAGACGACCACGATAGAAAACAAAGGAAGGACGACATACATCAACCCAAGTTGGGCTAATCACCAATGATGAAGATATAATGATTCAAAGCATAAATATTTTTATTCATTTTTATACAGCATTTGACTGGAATTTATTTTGCGAGAAGCCCCTTAAGGATATTTATACTCTCTTGTACTTTCTAGAAATTTACAAAAGGTGGTGTTGTTTAATAAAATGAAGTTTTCTATTCGAAAGTTTGAGCCTTCTTCTCACTAGTGCGATGGATTAACCATTGACCTACGGCCAGTTGTTGGTCATAAGCTAGTAACACTTCGAACCGCTTCGATCCGAAAAGAACTGCACAAAATGGTTCCAATCCGATGTGGCAAATAAAATTTGTCATTAAATTCTCTCATTCGAAATAGGTGTAAAAAAAACATGATATGAGGTATATAGACATAATTCGACCTTTCCAAATGGGGCGAAAGTGGGCGCCGTAGCGTAAGTGGTTAGGTGTCGGATCACTACGCATGAGGTTCCAAGTTCGAATCCCGGAAAACACCAAAAAGTTTTTTCACGGTCCCACCTCTCGCGAGCGTCTGACAAACATCCGAGAGTATTGTTATCACGAAAAAGCTTCTCAAATCGCCGTTCGGATTCGGCATTAAACTGTAGGTCCCTTCCATTCGTGTGAAAAATATAACACACACAACATGAGTGGTTGCGAGAGGCTAGGTCCTGGCACTTTAAAGAGCTGTTGCGCCAAGCATTTGTTTTTTTTTTGTAAATGGGGCGAAAGGCACTATTAGTGCTTAGAAATTATTCGCACTACTATAACATTTTTTAAACAATTTTACTCACAATTTAAAATGTATTCGTTTACTTTCTGAAGATCTCCCACGTAAAACTCCGGGGAAGTACATTTGACATTTATAAAGAATACTCTCAAAATAACCTTAATCGACATACGAGTATAATACTCTCCGGATTAGATAAATCACTTATTCACTCTCATTGCCATTTTTGCTCTCTCACTTTCTCTCGCACCTTTGAAACAATTTAAGCCTCCACATGGACGACTGAATACTCGCATACACTTTTGTCTAGTACACATGCGCTTAATTATGAAAAATACACTATTTCACAGATATTCTACGCAATACTTCCTATTTTGTTCCTTGTAATTCGCCTACTATTAAAGTTTTGTACAATTATTTCGCTCGGAAAATGTTTAAGAACTTTTGATGTGCCACTTCCACAAAGTGAACAATTTTCTCCTGAAAATCGTATAACTCTATGGGATTCATTTGCGTAAATATGTCTTTGTTGGATTTTTTTTAATGATACTGTACTTTAACTTTAAATCGTTTTAAAATCCCTTATTATAATCTGCACCCATTACCGTAACTCTTTCTAACCCTCAAACAAAATTTGTTCCGAAATTCTCAACACTGTAACACACGCGAATACCTGGCAACGCCCTTGAAGAAAATAACATTTGAATTTTCGACGTTTGTAGAATTGGCGCGTTTGAAATGATTTCCCTCCGAGTTTCTCCAATTTTCTCATTCATTTCTCAATTTTCTTGTAATTTTCTAACGTTTTCAATTTAAATACATAATCTACTAACTATGGCGGAAAAACGCGAACCAATTAGTGTTCGCACGACTCGATTGAACAACTTAGTCCTCGGCAACTGCAAGGCGGCATCCAAAACTAGTCGCGCTGTAGCAGATGCAATTTCACGCGAAGGACTCTTGGATGCATTCTGCCTCCTATACAACGAATGCGACAAGGATGCCCTTCGCAAGAGGGACAAGAACATATCCGAGTTTGTCACAAAATGTAAGTTTTTCGCTAAAAATTCGCACAAATTGTCAACAAATTGTCAACAAATCCCTTGCAGATCGTCCAATTGTCGATGAGACGAAGGCACTTCGCGTCAACGTCGATGATTTCACGGTGAAGACACTCATTGGCAAGGGATACTTCGGGAATGTCCATCTGGCTGTGGAGAAAACCTCAGGGGATGTGTATGCGATGAAAAAGATAAAAAAGTCGGTGGTGACCACGTCGCAGGTGAAGGAGGAGCGCGACATAATGTCGCGCCGTAGCTCGGAGTGGATCACCAACTTGCAGTATGCCTTTCAGGTGAGATCTTGGTGGTAACTTATGGTTTGTACTCATGCGCTCCTCTTAGGACAACAACTACCTGTACTTGATCATGGAGTACCTGCCCGGTGGGGATCTGCTGAGTTTGATGAGTCGGAATTGCCCCTTTGATGAGGATTTGGCGCGGTTCTATTTGGCGGAGCTAACTTTGGCCATTCATGCTCTGCATCGCATGGGATATGTGCATCGAGACATCAAACCAGAGAACATCCTAATCGATCGGTTTGGACACATCAAATTGGCAGATTTTGGGAATGCGGCTGCTTTGGATCGAGATGGGCATGTTCTGAGTCTGTCACCCGTTGGCACACCGGACTACATTGCTCCTGAGCTGCTGCAGACTATATCGACCTACAAGCTGTCCAAGTCGTTGCATGATGTAAGTAAAAATTTCCTGACATCGCAACTGTGGCAGCATTTATAGCTTTCATATGCCTTTTCCTCTGGTTGCCTTTCAATGTAGTCTGTTGTAATAGGCGACTTTTATCATAGTGCGTGACCAACATTTTCGCTTGTGGTCAAACTATTGCCTGGGCTTTGATAATAGTCGTCTCTCTGGCCAATTTCTATTTTTGTTTTTGTTAAAGGCCGTCGGTTGTTCTAATTAGGAGATGATTTCCTATGAAGGTGCTTTGTGTAACTTACATTCGTTTCAGTTCAACAAGTTTCAGAAATAAATTCAGCTTATATCTATAGTAAACGAGTGGTAGCGTGTGCAGCCACCTGAATAAAGGCCATATCTCAGTGGTCCAGTCTACGTACAAGACAAGCCTCAATTTTCAATAATCTTGAATTCCTTCCACAAGACACCGACTATGTACTTCCATAATTTCTGTTTGATAAACAACTTTGAAACCCGCTTTTCCTCTAGACTTGAATGTGAGGAGGATCTAGGGACACAAAAGGAATCCATTTGCTTCTACACAGATGGACCCAAACAGAATCGGGAGTGGGAGGGAGGTATCTTCTCCCAAGAACTAAACATTAGTATCTCTTTCCGCCTCCCTTATTACAGTAGCTTCTCCCAGGCGGAGATCATGGCAATTAAAAAAGCCTTGTCGTGGCTGAAGTTGATTTGATGCTGCGATCAAGTCCCTAGAATCTGTTACCTTCAACTCAAAACCAGCCCTAAATTGTCGCTTGTCTCTTAATGAGATGGACAAACAGTTCAACGTTCACCTTATTTGGGTGCGCACGAGGACATTCTAGGGAACTGCTCGGTCGACTAAATCGCCAAACAGGGCACTTGTCTACCGATTTCGTCGAGCAAGACGAATTCGTAGGCATGCCATCAGGCTAGGTATCTTAGCAAATAATTTCTGCAGAAGTTGCGTGGATGAAGAGGAAAATATACTACACCTTCTCTGTACGTGCCAGGACCTCTCCGCTCGCAGAAGACTACACTTATGAGCTTACTTCTTCGACAATTTAGACGACCTAGCTAACGGCAGCATCGGCAGCCTCCAACTGGTTCCAGTGATATATCTGCCTGGGTATGGTAGATCCATGTGGTACCACTATGGGCCTATTCCGGCCTAAGTGGGTCTGCATTCTGCAGCCTGCCACTCTAACCTAACCTAAGTTCAGCTTACAAACTTAGTTTTGGGTCGGACACTCCTACATGGCAGTACTTCAGGGTCGATGTCGCTGTACGAACAGTTCGTGGATAAGTCTTTAACTCCATATATCACAAACACAGGTGGTTAGGTTGAGTAGGGTTATGAGGTTATCATAAATCACTAGGCTCCATAGTGGGCCCATCCCGATCCCAAGGGAATCTTCACGACAAAAACTTAACCAATTCTTCTTACTTACTTAGGTGGCGCTACAGTTCGGGGTGAACCTGGGCCTCAACCAACAAGCCTCTCCATTTAGCTTGGTCTTTAGCTAGTTGCCTCCAGTTGCGCACTCTAAGTTGGTCGAGGTCCCCTTGAACTTGTGCGCGCGTTCTTTTTACCTTTTGGTAAAACTTCCGTACATTGTTCCTGGAGTATACCAATTCTTCCATACACTTAATTTTCCTACAGAATTTAAATACATCATTGTTCTGGTAAGGCCACTAAGGCCACCTCTTCTGAGTTATTTTTATTTATTTTTTATTTAGTTAAATTCATTTATTTGGCAGAATTTTGCTATTTAAATTCATAAAAATTAATTATAATTCACAATTTGAACTTAACCTATGTTACGTATGTAAATTGTTATTTAGGTATGTGAAAAGTTACATTTTATGTATTCAATTGTAATTCTTTTAAATCTATTGAAGTTACTTTCGTTTTTTATGTTAGATGGCATTGCGTTAAACAGTTGGCACCCTTTATACACAATACTATTTTGCGTTATATTCTGCAGATACGATGGCAATCTGTAGTCTTCTCGGTTTCTTAAGTTATATGGCTGGGAGTCTCTTACATATCTTAGATGTTGCTTTAAATAACAGATCGGTAACAGATCATTAACTCAAGGGGTCTACTTATTAATATCTGTACATCATCGGCAAAAATTTTGATAGATGAATACCTTACAGTCTGTGGGAGATCATTAATATAGAGGACGAAGAAAATATGACCTAAATCTAGACCTGTGGTACTCTACAGAAAACAGGAATTAGGCCAGAAGTCTTTTCTCCGATGACAACACACTGATGTCTTCCAGTTAGATACGACTGAAACAGTTTGTATGTATTTGACGAAAATCGAAAAGTTCATTAGCTTGGAGCATAATATCGAGTGATCAAACTGTGTCGAATTGCCTTCGAAAAATCGAGAAGAGTGAGAAAGATGACCTCTTTCCTATCTATGGCTTTTCGTAATTCATCAACAATATACAAGAGCACCGTCTTGCAACTTCGGTTTGATCTAAAGCCTGACTGAGCACCGTTAAGAAGATTATTAATATCTAAAAACTTTGTAATTGGCTTAAAGTCTGCTGAATTGCCATTTCCTTTCTCCGGGATTGGAACAATTTTGGCTTTTTTCCAATCCGTTGGAAACTCAGAAGTTGTTATGATGGAGTTGTATAAATGTGAAAGGTATAGCAAGATAAACGGCAGCAGCAATTTAATGAACCTAGGATCTAAACTGTCCAAACCTATGGCATTCGATTTAATATACAGTAAGGCATCAACAACATCTTCATCACATTTTTTTTTTTCCCCGAGGGTAGGTGAAAAATCTTCCATAGACACTATGAGAATAGCAAGCGCGTGCTCATAGTAGTGTCAGATTCTTACTGACTAAAAAAACACCACCCTTCGATATAAATTTGTTAGGTATCGCAACTAAGTATTAACTTATCAAGCAATGTTTCTATCATGAAATAAAAACGTTTCTTTCCACTGAAAGATCCTGCATATTCCGCAATCTAGACGCGGTTAATCATTATCTCGCCAAGTCGAAAGGTTTCGTCCTTTGTAGTCGGCGCAATAAATTGCTCTCATCCAAAATTTGTAGGACTGTATTGTTGACGTGTCCGATTTGTCGGTTTCTATGCTTTTTCACGAAGCTTCTAGTTTCAGCTTCGATTGTCGGAATTCCGAGATCCCTGTGGATATCGTCGTTTCTACTATACCACGGTGCTTGGAAAATTTCTCTTAGCACTTTATTTTGAAAACTTTGTAAAACATTGGCATTCGTTTTCTTGGTACAACCCCAAAGTTGTATACCGTAGGTCCACACCGGCTTTAGCACTTGCTTGTATAAAAGCAGTTTGTTTTCAGTACTGAGCTGGGAATGTTTTCCGAGTAACCAGTACATTTCTCTATATTTGATTTCGAGTTCTTTTCGTTTCATTTTCGCGTGCGAATTCCATTTCAGTCTTGCGTCGAGTGCCATTCCCAGGTATTTGGCCTCGTTTGCAAAAGGTATTCGGGCCGAGTTTAGGAAAATTGGCAAGTCATTAGTTTTCTTGTAAGTGAAATTCACGTGAACAGATTTAGATTCGTGAGAGCGATCCGCCAGTCCCTCGTCCATTCATTTACATTATTCAGTGCGTTTTGCAGTTTTGCAGTCGTTTCTTCGAGCAAATAGAAAAGCGGCCCAAGAACGCTTCCTTGCGGTACGCCGGCCGAAATTTCTTTAAGCTCGAAGTATTCGACTCCATATCTAACACGAAAGATTCTATTCCCGAGATATGATTCTAGAATATCGAATAAGCATACAGGGAGAACTTATCGTAGTTTGAATTTCAGGCCATCATGCCACACCTTATCAAAGGCTTGCGAGACGTCAAGAAATACGCTTGAGCAAATCTTTTTTTCTTCAAATGCTTTCTCGATTACGTCAGTAATTCTATGCACCTGTTCAATCGTCGAATGCTTGCTTCTGAACCCAAACTGGTGGTCGGGGATAAGATTATTTTCTTCTATAACCGGTTGGAGACGCCTTAATAATATCCTCTCGAAAATTTTCGATATGATTGGAAGAAGCGAAATTGGTCTATACGATTTTACCTCATTTGGCGGTTTTCCTGGTTTTAAAACCATTATGACTTCCGCAACTTTCCATTGGCTCGGCACGTGTTTTAATCTAATTGCAGCATTTACAATATGGAGAAAATCAAATCATAACCAGGAGATTTCTTAGGTTTTAGATTCTCGATCTCATGTTTGAGTTCCCTTAGCGTTGCACTTGTGAGCGTCAAATCGTCAGATCGTAAATCCAGCCTATTGCGGTTGTCGTTAACCACTTGACCATCGTACGGTTTAAAGGTTTCTTCCAGGTTTCTTCGCTTAGTCTTGCGAGACTAAACGAGTTATCAGCTTCCTCAGCCTGGTCAGGATATGATTCTTCAACAGAGATTCCACATCTACTTTGCTGTGTTAAGAAGTTGGCATTTAGAGTATTGTAATCGAGATTATCAGGGACCTTAGGCTTTTGTCTACCGATTCCTAGGTTACTCAGATTTTTCCATAAGTTCCTACCGAAATTTGCTGGATTAAGATTGGTTGTATAGTAAATTTTTTTTATCTAACCTTTACCTCGTTCCAACTTTTTGCTAGTTGCTGACATACTTTTCGTGCAGCAGTTGTTAGCCGGTACAATACTGCAAAAGGTCTACCTGAACACTAATCCTCGAAACCTTTGGTCTGCAGCCCTCTTGCGCGTCCATCTCCACGATTACGGTCACTTCGAACTCATGTGCAAAATGTTGCCTATGGTCATTAAAATCCTATATTGTCACCTCAACACATCGACCCTCAGAAGCTACCCTTACACTTCCTCAAGATTTAATTAGTAGTTATCTTTCGTTATTAGTTCTAAGTTTAGCTTTAAATGATTAGACGCTTAATATACTTCTTTCTCTTCTCTTCATTCCCAATTTACGTTGTCCAACTACCTATCTAGTCGCACTAAAGAAGTCACTCTTAAGCTAGGTTAAGTTAGGTTGGAGGGAAGTGCACCTAAGTGCTTATCACGAGAGCCATTCAGTCCATTGTGTTTCCCTTGGTAGTGTGGAACCTATTCTTAAAAAAATTATCTTTCGGTCGGTACTGTTGTGAACCAGCCTTTGCTCTTTATGAAGCCTATCATGTTCCTTAGTGGGACTTGTATGAGATCCCCTAGTTCGTCATAAAATCTG
The DNA here is from genome assembly GCA_945910035.1 of Brachypalpus laphriformis. Classification (NCBI taxonomy): domain Eukaryota; kingdom Metazoa; phylum Arthropoda; class Insecta; order Diptera; family Syrphidae; genus Brachypalpus; species Brachypalpus laphriformis. The sequence continues at coordinate 48,846,578 of OX246756.1, forward strand.
TTTCCCATATGATGAAGGCGGCGGTTTTGAAGATTTGGGCAATCGCATAGCAGGTGTTTGATGGTTTCTGTCTCCTCTATATCTTGACAGCTTCTGCAGTGGTCGGGTGTGTTGACGCCTAATCTAGCGGCCATTTACCCTATCACGCAGTGTCCTGTTAGCGCATCTGTTAAGATGCGAATCAAGCGGAGTTAATCAGTTCTCTTGCTTTTAGGGCTATTTTCCTTTTCAGTTCACCAATTGGAGTTTTTACTGAGATCCGAGTGTGTTGAATATTCAATGCTAATCCCTTTTTGATTAGTTCATCTGCTGTCTCGTTACCTTTAATATTGCTATGTCCGGGAACCCAGCAGAGAGTTACGTCATGGGTGTTGCATATTCTGTTCAACGTGCCGCCGTTGAACAGAAACAGATGCCGTAAGCATCTAGAAACTGTTTGTGATTTAACTTCCTGGCTGTCTAGTGTTTTGATTGCCGCTTGACTATTCACGAAAATGTTTATCTTGGAAGGATTTAGTTTTTTGCTATGTATAGTCTGTGCAGCCCTGTCAATGGCGAAGACCTCAGCTTGAAAGATGCTACAGTCATCCAAGAGTTTGTATGAGGCGTTGATTTCAAGTGACTCGCAGAAAACCCCAGTGCCAGTTCCGATATCCATTTTAGACCCGTCCGTAAAATACAAATATTTGGCGCAACAGCTCTTTAAAGTGCCAGGGCCTAGCTTCTCGCAACCACTCATGTTGTGTGCGTTATATTTTTCACACGAATGGAAGGGACCTACAGTTTAATGCCGAGTCCGAACGGCGATTTGACAAGCTTTTTCGTGACAACAATACTCTCGGATGTTTGTCAGACGCTCGCGAGAGGTGGGACCGTGAAAAAACTTTTTGATGTTTTCTGGGATTCGAACTTGGAACCTCATGCGTAGTGATCCGACACACTAACCACTTACGCCACGGCGCCCACCCGTCCGTGTAGAGTTGAATATCCTGTACATTAGTTAATGTGTTGGAGTCCCAATCTTGTCTTTCGGAAATAAAAGTGGAGTAGTTCTTTTCTTCTTCTTCCTTTTATCAGCGAGGTTATGATCCAAAAATAAGGGATCACAACCCTCCCACTTCACCGCATTTCTACTGATCCGCCTGTGGGGTTCGCCTTGGAGTAGTTCTTTTCGAAGTCTATATAGGGTATGATATAATCTGTTGTTCTATTTTCGGTTTCGGTTTTACTATACCTGTTGAGTATAGATCCATGTCCATAGGAGCTTTGCTTCCATGTGCCCGATTGTTTGAGACGAATCGCACTTCTGGCAGCTGTGCATCTATGTACTCATCTAGGGGAGGGATATTTAGCATCATCTCTAAATCCGCTTGTGGTGTTGATCGTTGTGCTCCTGTTATGCTTAAGTCCATTAAACTTTCGTGTTTCTTTCAAAATAGACATGCCACATTCCGAGGATCCACAGTTCTTAGACTTAGACTACAACCACCAGTCCACATATATTTTTTATGTTACATCTCGATCGAATCGTTCATTGTTATTTCTATGTTCCGTGCGTTTCTCTTCTATGTTTCTGGACACGTTTTTGAAGGCACGCTTAATAATTCACCTTGCTTACTTCCTTTGTTTGGACATGTAGTTCTCTGTCTTATTACCTTCATGACTTACTAATAGGAATCGCTCTTAGGGAATATACGAGTACAACATGTTCGAATGATTTGAAAACAGCTCAATGAATATCGAGTACTTCTCTATTAAAGTTGCCTACATCTGATATCGGGAGTGGCACTGCCTTATTCGATAGTTCATGTTAGCTTCCTTTCCAGTTTGTCGTTGACCGTAGATCTACTACAACTCTTGATTAGTCTGATAAAATATCTGGCTCTCCGCGCGTTGAACGCAAGAGTCATTTTGTGTGCAGCATACCCCGTTCTGTCTTCTCCTCATCGTTACGTCTAGCATCGAATTTTGTAGGTATTTAAATACAATGCTTATTAAACCCTTAAGGGTCAAGTCATAGTGAGAATTTTCAAATCGAAGCATCAAATACATCTGCCAAAGCAATTCAATTTACATTGTTCTTCTTTCTTTCACAGGTCAGTTGTGATTTCTGGTCGATGGGCATAATCGGTTACGAGCTCATTTGCGAAATAACACCATTCCATGAGGACAACGTACATGAAACATATTCAAAGATACTAAGTCACTGCGAAGATAGTCACACGAAGGAGATCATATCATTCCCCGGCGATTTGAAAGTGAGCACCAACTTCAAGAGTCTCATCCTATCTCTGGTTACAAATCCAACAAATCGCCTGGATTACGTACAAATCACTAAGCATCCGTACTTCGAAAGCATCAAATGGGAATCTTTGCGCCATCAGGTTCCCCCCATCATCCCTAACGTGAATGGAGAAGACGATACATCAAACTTTGACGATATCGAGCGAAATAAAGCACGTCGGAGTACCTACTCAAAGAAATCTCTCACCACCAATGTTAAGACAAATGATTTCTCTGGAAAGGATCTTCCATTCCTTGGCTACAGCTTCGTTCATATGGAAAAGGTCGATGAAACAGACCACCCATCAGGGGATGATGTCCGATTAACAAAACTGAATCTAAAACTCAAAGAACTTCAAGTGAAAATCAAAGAACAGACGGAAGAGATCAATGCTTTGAAGCAAGGTCTCCTGAAAGCAGAACAGATTGCTAAACACTCGGATTCGCAGAGTAAAATACTAAGCGAGGCCAAGGAAGAGATAACAAAAATGAAGAATCGTTTGAAGGAGAAAACAGTGGAGCTAGCTGCTTGCAAAACGCAGATAAAGACACTCCAGGGTTCGGTGAAAATCGAGGAGGAAATGTGGCAGAAGAAGGAAGCAACTATCACTGAGCTGTTGCGGATGAATCGTCAGAAGTATGAAGAGGCGAAGATTGCCTCGGAACAGAAGTACGAGAAGCAAATAGCCGAGAAAAAGAACGAGTTGGTGAGCGTAGTTCAGAAATTGGATGCACGAGAGAATGAACTCACAGCTAAGGCGGAGGAGTGCCAGCATTTGCAGGAGAAAATGGATAACTACAAGAAGATGCTCGACACTATTAAGGAGCAAGCTCAAGCAGATAAGGAGGAGTTCGAGAAAAATAAGATGCACCTTACGGAGACGTACGAGCAGAAAATGATCGATCTCCGAAATAAGCTGCGGTTTGAGAAGGATACAAAGAGTCGACTGACCATGGAGCTGCGTGACGTACGCACAGAGCTAGATGACAGCATTTGCTCATCACGGAGTACACAGGAAGCAAAAATCGCTACGGAGCGGAATATCGATGATATGAGACGTCGCTTGAATCGTGAGATTGAGGCGAACAACAATCTACGATCGGAGAATGCCCGCCTCGAGAAGGAACGAGCTGAGAAGGAAAAAGCCGCAGAAGAACTTAAGCAAGTCAAGGAAAAGCTAGAGCGTGAGTTGCAGCTTGCTGAATGCAGTAAGGATTTGGTTCAGGCTCAGTCATCAGATGTCGAGAGCTCTGTTTCCTCGCCCTATGAAACGGCCCATGGCAGCCTCGCTGATTTGCACGCCATCGAAGAGCAATTACGCGCAGATCTGCTAGCGGCAAAGGAGAGCGAAGATACCCAACGCCAGCGAGCAGACAAACTGCAGCAGGTCGTTGCAAAGCTGGAGGAAATGGTTGCAAAGTTTAGTGAGCAGCCGAAGAGTGTAGGCGATATGTTAGAGAAGCAAAACGAAAAATTAGAGGATAAACTGGCTGCTGCTAGGGAGCAGATGATTGTGGAACGCCAATCAGCTAGAACAGCGAACCTAAACCTCTGGAAGGTGGAGAAACGGTTGGAAGATGTATTGCATGAGAAGAAACTAACTCAGCGGCGAATGGAACTCACTGAGGAGAAGATTAAGAAGGTAATTGCAGAGAAGGATGATTCAGAGAGGAAGTTAAAGGACGCCCTTGGAGAAGTTAAGCAGAAGGAGTCGCGGATTTCTGAGTTGAAGGATGAGATCGGCAGTCTGAAGAGAGAAATCCAAAAGGAGCACAAAATGTGGGAGAAAGCCGAACAAGAGCGAATGAAAGAGAAGTCAGAGGTGAGTAAAGAATTTAATATTAACTGATCAACTGTAGGAAACACTATTTGGTATGTCTCGGCTTCTTGACGAAGAAAGTGGGAAAGTTATGCATGTTTCTGTTTAACGCTGGTAAAAGGGTCAATCTTCTTCTTCTTCCTTTTATCAGCGACGTTATGATCTGAAAACAAGGGATCATAACCCTCTCACTTCACCACATTTCAACTGATCCGCCTGTGGGGTTCGCCACAGGGTCAATGTTCAACTTTAACTACCAGGTAGCCACCACAGCTTCTGCAGATAATAATGCCCGACATTGGAGGAGCCTTCACTTCGAGGCATATAGAATCGCTATGAGTAAATGAATTTGTTTTCGTTTCTACCGGTAGGTGTTCCATTCTCTCTTCCTATGAACTTAGGTTAAGTTAAAGGGGTTAGCTGCAACGAATGAGTGCAGCCTATCGGATCATTGTGCGTGGACGTGGAGTTTCCTGGCTGAAAAGAGACGAACAACAAAATGGCTAAAGTTCTATGTTAATGGAACGGCCTCCTCTGAATCACCCTGAAGAAGTTATGACAGGTCGCCCAGGTGGTTGAAGAAATATATACTATATATATATATATATATATATATATATATATATATATATATATATATAATACTCTTCAAGGGCCGTCTTCCTGGTATTGCAGAGACTAGGGCATTTGCAAAAGAAGTGTTCTGTGTCCTCCTCCACGTCTGTGTTGCCACATCCTCTGCAGAGATCATCTGTACTTAGCCGCATTCTCTTCCAGTGGGCCGCCAATAGGTTGTGGCCAGTAATGACACCTATGAGAAGCGCCAAGCTTTATCTATTTTGAGTGAGGGATGAGCTTGATTTTCATCTTGTCATTTTTTGCCCAGATGCTTCTGGAGACTCAGCATGATCGGAGCTCTCTCCATCTTTCTTCTGCTTGTCATTTGAAGTCAAGTGCTATGTTTGATTTAACAAGTTTTAGGGGATGAAATTGACTGAGCTTTGGACCATTAACAGGTCTTGTTCTGATCCCTTTCTTGTCAGATCATCCGCCATCTCGTTCCCTGGAATTCCTTTGTGGACTGGGACCCACAATAGTGTTACATGGTGGCTTTGGATGAGCATTTTAAGCTCCTCGCGGCAGGGTTTTATTAGCTTTGATTTTATAACCGCGAATGAGATGGCCTTTATAGCAGCTTGACTATCTATGTAAATATCAATCTCTTTCGTAGTAACAAGTTTCGTGAATAGCTCTCGTGCCGCCTCTGTTGTCGCTAGGATTTCTGCCTGGAACACATTTGCCGTGGTTCGGAAGGCTTAGTGATATTGCAATATCATGAAGACTGAAATACTATGCGGGTTAATGCCCTCACTTTGTCTTTGTCTTTCCAGTGTTGCCTTGATGGGATGACCGTTCAGACGTTTAGGCTGTATTCGGGGATGGCGGAAGGTTATTGTTGTTGTTGTAGCTACTATGTTGATTCGTATGGTTCAAACGTTAAGGTGGTGTAGGTGGGTTGTCATCAGTGAGGTCGAGGCCCAAGAAAGCGGCAGCTTCGACTGGGTGAGTCCATAAGGATCTTGGTGTGAGTGTTGTGGAATGCGACGGACAACTGAACAAATGGGCGGTGTTATGTGGTGACGAGCCACAGTCTGGGCATTGATCAGTGATACTGTCGCATAAGCGGTGCATATAATTGTTCAGCATAGAGCTCCAGCCGGATCGCAGTTGGGCAAGTGTGGATCTGGTGCGTCTAGGAAGATGTTCTTCACTATGATGTATCGGTGGAGGATGGCCGCCTAGCACAATGTTAGTCTGGCGGTTATCAAGCGCAGATTGGACAGCGTGTTGGTGGATAGAGTTCAAAGCCAGTTTGTGAAACGCTGGGACAAGTGGTGTATGTGTTATAAACCTATTAACCTCTTCACGGTATGAACGGATGTCAGATCGAATATGCCGCGGAGGTGTAGGGAGGCTGAGTATATCTCGGTTCGGGTGATCGGGACGATTGCAAGCCAGTAAGAACTGTTTCGATAGAAGTTCGTTATGCTCTGACTTTGAGCAACTTTGTTTCCTGATGTAGGTGATCTTCATGGGACATGCGGTGACAGCCTGTGATAATGCGTAGAGCAGCATTCTGGCTTGTTTGGAGTTTATGCCATTAAGTATCACTGAGACGTGGGGTCCAGATTGGTACCGCATAGTTGAGAACCGATCTTCCGATTGCTTGATATGTGGTGAGGAGAGTTTCTTTGTCTTTCCCCCATGTGCTACCGGCCAGAGAATTTAAGACCTTATTCCTGGAAATGACTCGTTCACTGACATTTCTAGAATGACTAGAGAAAGTCAGTAGGTTGTCAAATGTGACTCCCAAAATCTTTGGGTGGTTTGTTTTCGGGATCGCCCTGCCATGTATCTCAATGTTTAAATGTGGTGAATAGGGAGGATGAGGATTTATCTGGGGACAGCTTGATATTGCGACTGGCGAAGAAGTCTTCCAATTCATTAAGGTAGGCATTGATGTTACGGCAGATTGAGTTGATTGTCCTTTCCTGAGGCGAGAATGGTACAGTCGTTGGCATACGATACTAGTTTGACTCCGGATGGTGGTGTTGGGAGTTTCGCCAGGTAGCAGTTAAAAAGGATCGGGGAAAGGACTCCTCCTTGAGGTACCCCTTGCTTGACTTTCCTCAATTTCGATTTACAGTTGCGGAATTCAACGATGGAGTGTCGGCCATTTAGGTAGTTGGCAGGCCATCGTTTAGTGGAGTTTGAGAGTTGTGAGTCTAGGATGTCTTGAAGTAAGATTCCTAGGTCGACAGTATCAAACGCCTTTGATAAATCAAGTGCAACTAGAACAGTGCGATCGCATGGTCGTTGTTGGTTAAGACCTTGTGTGATGTGTGTCGTGATCTCGGAAAGGGCTGTTGTAGTACTTCGCAATTTGCGGAAGCCGTGTTGGTGGTCGGTTAGCTGAAATTCAGAATGAAGCTTGGGTAGTATCAAAGCTTCGAGTATTTTCGCAACTGGAGAGAGAAGAGATATCGGGCGATATGAAGTACCTTGGTCTGCTGGCTTGCCTGGTTTAAGATTCGGTATGATTCTGCCCACCTTCCAGGGGTCAGGAATATCCAATGATTGAAGCGAAAGATTGAGCAGCTGGGTAAGGTAAGAGATTCCTATAGGCCCCAGGTGCTTGAGCATAATCATTGAGATTCCGTCCGGTCCCATGGCTTTAGAGGGTTTAGCTTTGCGGATGGCAGATTCGACTTCGAACGGTAGTAAAGAGCAAGGAGTAGTATCTGGAGTAAGGCAGTGAAGTTTCCTGAGGATGGCACGTTTAATCTTATTGCAGTTTGTCGGGTGTTCGATGAATTGGCGACAGAAGGATGAGGAACATTTCCTGGGATCACCAAACTGTGAGGCGTTGAAGGTGATGGCTGTTAGGTCCCTGCGTTTGGTGGAATTGGAAAGCTCCTTGATAGTAGCCCAGAGCTTCTTGGAGCCTATATCGCAGGACTGCAAGTATTCTAGCCATTTAATCCGTCGATGTTGGTTAACTAGGTGGTAAATCTCCCGGTTGAGATGATCAATTCTGGGATTGTCAGGATTTGTTCGACGTAACAGGTCGCGTTCGTTGGCGAGCTGGGCAGCTTCGGCTGGGAAGTTAGGTCTAAGTTTAGGGATTCTGCCTGCAGGAATGAAACGGGCTGCTGCTTTGGTTAGGATCCGTCGAAAGAGCTTTTCCCCTGAGAGTACGTTAGGGTGAGACTGGAGTTGTTCCAGTTTTCGATCAACGAGCTGTTCAAAGACTGACCAATCAGCCTTGGCGTAGTTGATAAACGTGCGGTTGTCAGCTGATATAAAGTCATCAGGTCTGTTCACGGTGATGATGATCGGGATATGACCAGAGTTGAGCACTATGTCGGCACTCCAGGATGTACATGGGAGCAATGAGGCACTCATGATGCTGATGTCTGGTGAGCTGGGGCAGGTGGCACAGATCCTGGTAGGAAACTCTTCGTTGATGACTCTGAAACTTGACTCATCGATTTGCTCGGCGATATGTATACCGCGGGGATCATTAAATAGGTTGGAGTGCCAGCATTCATGATGAGTGTTGAAGTCTCCTATAACCATGTGGTAATCGCCCGTGAGAAGATGATCTAGTGATGGAAGGTAACCAGGAGTGCAGCTAGCTGGCGGCGGGATGTACACATTAGTTATGTCAATCAAGGCGTTGTTCGGTCTGACAGCAATAGTTTGTGTTTCTAGGTGTAAGTCAGGGGTAGGGGGTATGGGTGCTGGTACGAGTCTGTAGTTAACAGAGTTGTGAACGATGAATGCCAGGCCCCCACCACCGCCGCTGTCTCTATCTTTACGAATGATGTTGTAGTCTGAGCTTCTGGTGAGCATACATGAAGGAGTGAGTCTAGTTTCTTGTATGGCGGCAATTAGTATTCCGTGGCGTTCCATGTAGTTGGTGTTTTCAGCAATTTTCCCTCGTAGGCCATAACAGTTTAGATGCATCACTGTGAAAGGTGGGCGATGGTCCTGGGTTGCGATCTGGTTGTTAGCCAAGGCAAGCGAAACCGGCGATTGGGGCGGAGTGTTGGTGGCTAAAGTGACATAATCTATCGACGGACTTCTGGATGAAGGTGGAGTAATTGATGGAGTGCGAGGCATAGCTGCATTGGAGCAGCATGGAGCTAAGAAGCTGGAAGTCCATTGGCGGCAGTTGTCGAGGCGGGAACAGGCTCTGAGGTGGCACCAGTTATCACATCCATTGAGGTCGCGTTGCCATGAATGCGAGGGTCGAGGGTCGTGCCTATGTAAAAAAATGGGCATTCACTCTGGAAAGGGTAAAGTCTTGGTAGTAAATGGACTTTGCACACCTTACTCATAGGCTATCCCGAGCGTTTTTATTGTTTCCTTAATCAGGGATAGAGTCTAGGTGCATTAATACTTTCTTTATGACAACTAACTGAAACAGAGAGGAAACAATACCACCCTGGGGCGTTCCTCTATTAACTAATTTGGTCAAACTACAGTGTCTCAATGTTTCCTAAACAATCTGCAGCCTTACTGCGGTGCAAATTAATTTGTATTCCTAGTGGCTTCCCCTGTTTAAGACAGTCCTTGTCGCTTGGTAAGCTCGGTTTTATGGCGCCCAGTCTGAAGACGATTTGCTCTCTTTCTATGGTGCTCTGTAAGTTCTTTGTGGGTCCATTTTTGCTCGTCGCTATATAGATAATCCTCGAGCATTGAGAGGTTCAGAAGCGGTTCCAATGCGCTTCAGATTTGTGAAGAAACTAGGAGGTCGAATCGCCATATCTTTGAACGGATGACTCGTCACGTAATTTGTATATATGTTGTTGCTAGATCTACCAAGAACACAATAGAATTTACGTGACCAGTCATACGTTCACGGATGTGGCGTTTCGACCACAGTATTCTCTTTATCCAAGCCTAAAAAAACTCCCATCTTTACTGGTCTATTTTTTGTGAACAAACAGGAAGTAGAGTCCCTAGCCTTTTATATTTTAGTAACGCTTGATATGTCTCCAAATCGAATTTCAGATGAAACTCAGGTTTATCTTGAACAGTCCAATACCTAACAAAATTTCTATTCTCTTGTTCGCAGGTCATTGAACAAATCTCTCTGGTTCACCGTCTGGAGGAACGTGTCTCTGAGCTCCGTCAAAAACTCGCCCAAACCCAACAAAAACATGATTCATTTAGTTTGGAGAACAAACGATTGTTACGCGAAATTAACGAAGAACGTGAAAAGTCCTCAAATGCCACCGATGCTGTGTCTGAAACTCAAATCAAGCTGAAAAACCTGGAAGATAACTACGAGCGTTTAAAATATGCATGCACCATCACTGACAATCAACTGACCGAAGTCGAGGCAATGCTGGAAGCTGAACAAAAGCGTAATCAATCGAATCAAGAGAAGATCGATGCATTGTACAAGAGAGTTCGAGAGAAGGATGAGACTATAAGTCAACTGAAGCGCACGGTTAACGAAGAGAACTCCAACAAGCTAGCTGCTGAAGGTCACATCAAGCATCTGAGCGCCGAAGTGGATGATCTAAGACTGAACCTGGAACAGATTCAAAAGAAACTCATCTCACAGCAAAATCAGTTGATCGATCAAACGAGTCAACTGTTTCAGTCTCAGGAGAAGGTGGAGGTGCTGACAACAGAGTCAAACAATCTGCAGACAATGAACGAGAACTACGACAAGGAAATTAATATATTAAAAGAGGAGAATGCTAGGATTCTCACGGAACTGTTTAGAGCTAAGGCAGATGGTAATAGGCTTCAAACAGAGCTGAAGGAAGCACGTAATGATGTGACAGATCTAAGGCAGGAGATTGAAGAGCTCAATGGCACATTGGCGGAGAGGCAGAACTACTATCTCCAGCGGGATATCAAGAGTGAAGCCACTTTGGCTCAGCACAAAAAGTTGATTGACTACCTTCAACTGAAGGTGGAAGATTTGTCTCAGAAAAAGAAGAAAACGCTAGCTGATATGATTTTCGGGACCGGAACCACGTCGGGTAAGAAGGAGAACATCTCGCCGAATACAGTCGAGTCATCGATTCTCTACAGAACGCTACAGGAGGAGCTTAAGCGGGAGAAGCAAAAGTCTAAGACATTACAGGAGCTGATTGATAAATTGACTCTTGGAAGTGCGCCAGTCTCGCCGTCAAAAAGTGGAACCATGCGGTCTCCTCTAAAGGAGAAGCCAGCAGACAATGCAGGAAGAAGTTCAAGCGTCACGCGTGTTAGTACCGGCAAACGTAGGACATACCAAACACATCGGTTCGAGTTAAGTTTACAGGACATGGATAGCGGTGCTGGACAGTGCATTGCATGTAAGAAAGCCATACTAGCTGGCTCTCCCTTCTGGAAGTGTAAGGAGTGCAAAGGAGCAGCTCATCGGAAGTGCCGCAGCGATGTGAACACCTCATGCGATGGGCCTGAGTCGGTTGTTGTGAACGAAAAGGATGTCGACTGTGGAAAGGATGACAATTCAGATGCTGCGTCCGTCAGTAGCAAGTATTCTTATGAACCCAGTGCGCCAGAGCCAAGTGAACTAAATTTTTCCACTGGATACGGAGGAAAACTGATTCTATCAGGAAATGCTCACACTCCTCCGTTGGAGGTCAACTGTGCCTTCGAGATGGCTGAGAATGTCCTTCTACTGGGCTGCAATAGTGGTCTCTTTACCTATCAGCTGGACAGCAAGAACTTGGTCCATATACTTGGAATCGACAGCGTCAACTGTATCGCCATTACCACCGTTCTGGCCAAAGCAATTCTGGTGGGGTCCGGTGGGGAATATCTTTATCAGTGCGACTTGCGACACTTACAAACTCGTTCTCAATCCAATGCCTGCATGAAACCAGTCCTGGAAGCGTCTGTTCTTGACCTCCCCTTTGCCAACCGTGCTGCGAATGAGAAGTGGCAATTGGTCAAGATCTCCAGCGAGGCTGAGAATCCTGTAGACTCAGTAGCAGTAGCTGCAACATCCACCCGCATTGTAATTCTCAAGTATGACCTGAAAATGCAGAAATTTAAGCCAGTTCGAGCTCTAGACACGGCTACTTCAGTCTCTTCGATCCTCTTTACGCGACACACAGCCATCGTTGGTTCAGATAAATTCTTCGAGATCGATTTTGGAACCTACACCGCCGAGGAGTTTGTAGACCTTTCCGATCATACGCTCAGTCACACTCGCACTTGCCAACCGGTTGTGGCTATTCGTGTCAGTCCACAAGAGTTTCTTCTCTGTTTCATGGAATGCGGTGTCTTTGTGGATGAATACGGCTGCCGTTCACGTCCCTACGATATAAATTGGGAGTACACTCCAACCGGGTTTATGTATCGCGCACCATTTTTGTACATTTCTCATTTCCAATCGGTTCAAGTGCTTCGCTTGCATCGTTCGTATTCCAATGAGGCTGACCAGGAGTCAGCGGATGACGATGGTGGACCAACGTTCAAGAGAACACATTTGACCTTATACATGCCGACACTCATAGCCGAGACTGGCAAATTCAATACATACGTCGTTGCCATAGATAAGCAGTCAGGAGTGCAAGAGGTGCATCATTTGGATGCGGTAAAAGCGTTCAAGGAAAATCTGAATGTATCCATGGAGACGATATCTTCGTTGGCCACATGTGTCACCCTTGGGTCGATGGCGACGACCGATTCGTTTTGAAATGATGGATGTTTCGCTGTTAGTACTTAGGCCGTTTGAAGTTACTTTATCATTCTACTCATACTTTCTTTTCCCAACGTTAATGTTCAATGTAATTATTTACGTTAGTATTAGTTTGCAGATGTAAATGTTCGTGGACTGTATTTAATTTTTTTTTGTATTCCATTTGTGGAAATAAATGAGATTTTTATAAGATTTATCGCTACAATTGATTCGTTTGTTTTCTACTTGGTTATAGGCTAACAAAAATGGTCAGAAGTGGAACTTCTTATCATTTGTTGTAATCACACATTCAAACTAATTGAACTATCATGGGTCGAATCGCCGTATCCGTGAACTGAAGATTCATCACGTAATTTGTATTTATGTTGCTAGATCTATCAACAACACAATGAAAATTACGTGACCTTCAGTTCACGGATACTGCGATTCGGTTTTGTCGAAATGTGGGGCCAAATCGTCTCCCGTGAAGGTACAACTCGTAACGTAATTTGTATTGTGCTGCTGGTAGATCTAGCAGCTGTTTTTGAGACACAACGATATTGTTTTTTTAATCAAAAATCGGTGGTCGAATCCCGTCCTCCGTGTACGGATGACTGGTAACGTAATTTATATGCCATTGTGTAGCCAAACCACCCAGAATACTAAAATTGGTTAAAATCATAACAGTCATCACTATGACCAGAAAAGGTATCGCACCTTTGATCATAAACTAGATTCTATCCATGATTACAAGGTGCAACACAGACTCTATAGAAAGGGATTAGCATGTAGGTGCATCACAGGGGCTCTCAGGTCCACTGCATCTAAAGCAGCCCTAAGACTTAGAGAATCTCTCCAGTGGTCAAGTTCACGAATCGGCCACATGAAAATTCTACATAACTCCAATCTCAGAGAAACAGATTATATATCTCTATTTATTGATTTCAACATCAAATATAACACCACGATCCCTGACAGATCCGCATGGGATGACGGTATCATTCTAAATGACGCCGCAATCGAAATCTACACAGATGGTTCCAAAACATCGGAGGGCACAGGCTTGGGTATTTTTTCGGAAGTACCTCTGATAAACGTAGCTCTCCGACTTCCGGACCACTGCAGCATTTTTCAAGCGGCAATATCGGCTATTCGTGAAGCAGCGCGCAGACTCTTTGTACCCGATAGATGCTAGGTCTATCGTCCTTTACATAGACAGTCAGTCAGCTATTGAAGCTCTGGAAACGCAAACAATAAGATCTAAGTTGGTCAAACATTGCCGCGAATCTCTTAACGAGATTGCGGACAGATGGAATATCACTCTGTGCTGGGTCCCGGGACACAGAGACATTCCAGGCAATTGTAAAGCAGATGAACTAGCTAAACAGGCACCGTACTACCTCTAGCTGTCAACAGAGAGGTACCGGCACCCCCAATACAAACGATGAAACTTCATTTGTTTAACGAAGCGCAAGCTACTGTAAACGACAGATGGAGTAATCTGTCTACGTGCGTATCGACCAGAAAGATCTGGCCTCTCTTAGACGCAAAGAAAACCAAAAAATTCCTTTCAATTAATAGAAGGAACATAAGCCTCCAGTAGGAATAATCACTGGACACTGTTTGTTAGGTAGACACGCCACTAGAATGGGAGTCCCAGCAAATGATTACTGTAGAAGCTGTAGAGATGAAGAGGAAGAGGAGAAAAATCTCCAGCTCCTCGGCACATGCCCAGCGCTAGCTACCCTGAGAAAGAAAATATTAGGGGAATACATCTTTGAAGACTTAAGTGACCTGTCTAACATAGACATTATAAACTTATACAGATTCATAGGGAAATCCAATTGGTTTAGTTGAAAACCCCCATAGCAGTACTAAGAGTTCGATTGAATCAGTCACTCTTTTACGCGTATGCATCTCTACACCTACACGGTTTACTAAGACTTCCCAATACAACTTACAAAACAGTACTGGGGGTTCGATTGAATCAGTTACCCCCAATACTTGTTTGTACACTACCTTCCCGGTACACACCGACTTAGGGTTGATTGAGTCAGTCACCCTCTCTAGCCACTTTAGGCATAGTTATTCTCACCCAACACCCTCCTGAGAAAGGTTAAGGTTCTCCCTGTAACCGGTGATTCTCCGGTCCCAACTCTACGTGGTATCACAATGGACCCAAGTGGTCTAAGTGTGTCTTGACACTGTCAGGACAGCCACCTTACCTAACCTAACCAAATCTGATTACAAAGTACAGGGATGCGCAGATGATGTCGTCGTCAGCGTAGTGGGCGAATTCGAAGACATCATGTCGAAAATTGCATCATTTTCGATCAGGTGTCCTCGACCTAAATGGTGTAGAACCAAGGGCCTAACCATCAACCCTGAAAAAACTACCGTTGTACCCTTTTCTAAGGAGAGGAAGCTCGAACTGAAGCAAATCTCACTGGAAAACACCCTCATCAGCCCTACAGGGGAAGCAAAATATCTTGGGATAATTCCGGACAAAAACTTAACTGGAACTCTCACCTAAATAATGTTATCAACAAGGCGACCCGGGCAATGTTCATGTGCCAGCGCCTCTATGGTAAAAAATGGTGTCTGAAGCCCAAGATGATGTACTGGATGTACAGCACAATCGTCAGACCAATAATCACCTACGCCTCTTTAGTATGGTGGCTTAAAACACAACAGATCAAAACTATGGAGCAGCTAAATCGACTGCACCGATTAGCCTGTGTCGGCATTTCCGGGACAAATGAGAACGTGGCCGACGGCAGCATTAGGTACAATACTTAGTCTCACGCGAGCTTCGATGATAGGGATAATACGACAGGTCAATCGGCCTTTGGTCGAAAAGTTCCAACGCTAGTGTCATTCTCTCAAGCTCCTCGTTGCGTCTTCGTCGTCGACTACTTCACCTTCCTGGCGGCTCTTCTCGTATTTTCTTTGGAACTCTTTGGGCAGTATGTCTATTAGTGTTATTCCTGCAATGACATAGCCTATTTAACGCTCCAATTCGGCGCCTATTAGATATTGAGTTCATGGCTCCCGCCTATACTGGTGATCCATTCAGTATTATAGACGTAACAACCCCAGCTAGTACATAGTAGTCTACAACTGTGTATTGGCTCTGCATCTGCGTGTTGCATCTGTAAGAAGAGCTGCAGTAGGGTCGAAAACTGCAATAAGTTCAACGACCTCAATCTGCAGGAGAAATGGGAAGCGGTAAAGCGAAACAAGTTGTGTAGAACGTGTCTGGTTTCCCATATACGTTCCCAATGCAGGATGAATTCACCATGCGGTATCAATGGCTGCACATACAAGCATCATCGTCTGTTGCATAACAGCCAACAGGATGAAGTTACGACGGCTAGATGTAACACCCACGATGACAACGAACATTCTGTGCTGTTTCGAGTTCTGCCAGCCACGGTCTACGGAAAAAATGGTCCAGTGAACATATTCGTGTTTCTCGATGAGGGGTCTTCGCTCTCTTTGATGGATGACTCCCTGGTCAAAGAGCTAGGGCTGCATGGACAACCGGATCCACTATGTCTAAAGTGGACGGGCGACACTTATCGTCTGGAGAATGACTCGAAAGTTGTTTCAGTGCAAATATCACCAGAGAGGAACTCCAACAAGAGGTTCACCATTTCGAACGTTCGAACTGTATCAGCGCTCAATTTACCAATCCAATCGATCTGCATGGAGAAGCTCATTTCTCGCTATCCGCATCTAAAGGGACTTTCCATCAGTTCTTATGAAGAAGCAGTCCCACGTATATTGATCGGGCTGAACAACTGGAACTTAGGCGTCCAGCTGAAGTTCAAGGAGGGTGCGAAGGGCGAACCAGTGGCTTCAAAAACCCGTCTGGGTTGGACTATTCACGGACCGTGTCAGCATCAGCGGGGTAAATCACCGCATGTCCAAGTATTCCATAGTTTTCATCACTGCGAATGCAAGGAGCAGTCAGATACTCAACTCCACAACATGATGAAGGAATACTTTTCGCTCGATAGACTTGGAGTAGCCGCTAAATCTTCACAATTCTTCATGTCACGAGATGATCAACGCGCTTGTCAATTAATGGAAGCAGAAATCGTTCGCATAGGCAACCAGTTTGAGACGTCCCTACTTTGGAAGTACAATGAAGTCCAATTGCCCGACAGTCGTCCAATGGCACTTCGACGTTTTCACTGCCTGCAAGCAAAGTTGGATCGAAATCCGGACAACCTTCGAAGACAAATCGCACCTCATCGGAACTGAGACAAATACATCCTCGAACTTGGTATCTACCCATTTTCCCAGTTCTGAACCCGAACAAGCCAGGCAAAAGACGTATCGTTTGGGACGCTGCAGCAAAGGTCAACGGAATATCTCTAAATTCCGTATTATTGAAAGGACCTGACCAGCTATCGCTATTGCTAGGCGTCTTGCACCGATTCAGGGAGAGGAACATCGCCATCTTTGGTGACATTCGTGAGATGTACCATCAAGTCCGTGTGAAGGACGAAGATCAACATTCCCAGTGTTTCTTATGGAGTCAGAGCGAGTCGAAGTTGACGCCGGATACTTACGTAATGCAGGTGATGACGTTTGGAGCTACGTGTTCACCGAGTTGTGCTCAGTTTGTTAAGAACAAGAACGCGTTCGACTTTGAGGAGAAGTATCCTAGAGCGGTAATGTCCATCGTACGAAACCATTATGTGGATGACATGCTTGACTGCGTCGACACAGAGGACGAAGCGATTCAATTATGCAAAGAGGTGAAGTGGATTCACCGCCATGGCGGTTTCCACATCGGCAAATGGATATCTAACTCGTCTTACGTGGTGCTCGCATTGGGAGAAGACCTAGGAAAAACTAAGCACAGTCTCAATATGGGATCTGGTATCGAAGCGGAAAAGATGCTCGGCATGTGGTGCATCGCATCGAGCAATGGCGGTATGACCCGACGAAACTCAATGTGGCTGATGAGGCGACGAAATGGCAGAAGCATCCTAATTTCGATTCATCTGGACGCTGGTTTACTGGTTCGTCATTCTTGTTGCTCCCAGAAACTGAATGGCCTGCTGGTTTCATCGGAGGAGCTACCACTGAAGAGGAGATTTAGCCACATCTGTTCGCTCATAGACTGGTTCGTTATTGATGTTACACGGTTCTCAAGCTGGATGCGACTACTTCGATCACAGGTATTTGTTTTTCGTTTTGTTCATAATTCTTCCGTAAATAGGACCAAACTCACGAGACGCTCTGGACATGTGACAAAAGACGAATATTTGGAAGCCGAGACTTATCTGTATCGCCAAAGATACTGATGTTGAGTAAAGAACGAAATATCCCTGAAGAGCAACAAACGCTAAAAACCAGCCGCATCTATAAACTTTCACCCTATCTGGACAAACACGGAATATTGCGATCTCTTGGACGAATCGATGCAGCGCCTAAAGTGGGGCTTGATGTCAAGCGACCAATTCTTCTACCCCGAGAGCATCATGTTACACATCTTATCATTCGTTACGTACATCAACAGTTCCATCACTTGCACAACGAGACTGTAGTTAACGAGCTACGCCAGAAGTACTGGATTCCTCACATGCGAGCAGCTATCAAGACAGAAATCAAAAGCTGCCAGCGATGCAAAAACGAACGAGCTCTACCACAACCACCCAAAATGGGAAATCTTCCGGACGCCCGACTTGCAGCATTTAGCCGACCGTTCTCATATTCAGGCATCGATTACTTTGGCCCTATGACGGTAGATGGTGTTTCAACCCGCCTTCAGCTCCTCATATGGGAAAGGATGGTCCAAACGATCAAGAAGGTACTTCGTATGATCATGCCGACGCGTAATCCGACCGATAAGCTGCTCCATAGCATGTTGTTGGAAGTGGAGAAAGTCATAAATTGCCATCCTTTGACCTACATACCGCTGGAGAAAGATACCGACGAGGCTCTAACCCCAAATCATTTCCTCCTGGGGACATCCGATGGACATAAGCCTGATAGTATCCAAACCGATGATGGAGTTCTTCTAAGGAAAGATTGGATGAAGGCTCAGCAGTACGCAAATAAGTTTTGGAAGCGATGGCTGAGAGAATATCTTCCAACAATTACCCGAAGAGGCAAATGGTGGGCCCCTGCAAACCGATAGAGATCGGAGACTTCGTCATCGTGGTCGACGACACAAACCCTAGGAACCTGTGGCCCAGAGGAAGGGTACTGGATCGAACTCTGAGCAGCGATGGACAAGTCCGCAAGGTGACTGTGCAGATTAGCGACGGAATTTTCGTACGTCCAGCAGTGAAGGTAGTCGTTCTCGACTTGCGAGGTGGTAATGCGATGCCAGTCGCCATACCGGGGGGGGGAGTGTTGTCGCCAACGGCAGCTAACCGCCAATATTTGAATTTAAATAAATCGCCATCTATGCGCTGTGTGTGAAACCACCACCGAATTCGAAAATCGAACACCGCTATTGACTTCGTGGAGTTACATTGTTTACTACAAGAGATCCTGAGCGATGAGATCATCGTTGAACAACATTGTGAAACAGGTAAAAAGGAAGGAAAGACACGAAGTTTTTTAGCGGCGCACGCCCGCTTAATTTAAAAAATAATAATAAAGAGTAAAAGCTAAAAAGACGTGTTTGTTATTTTCTTTCGGAACAGATACCACCTCAACAGTTTCACAACAAGTAGTTTACGACAACATCAATAGGTCGGATTTACCATCTGACGATTTAACACTCACAAGTGCAACGCTGAGGGAACTCAAACATGAAATCGAGAATCTAAAACCTAAGAAAGCTCCTGGTTATGATTTGACCACCGGAGAAATTCTCAAAGTTTTAACTAGAAAACAATTGATTAAGCTTCTCCATCTTCTTCCTTTTATCAGCGAGGCCATGATCCGAAAACAAGGGATCACAACCCTCCCACTTCACCGCATTTCTACTGATCCGCATGTGGGGTTCGCCCACATGATTAAGCTTCTCCATATTGATTAAAAGACGTGCCGAGCCAATGGAAAGTTGGGAATGGTGCAGTGTCGATAACTGATTTTGAAGTGTGCCGATCTATGAAATTTATTTACCGATGACTAGAACCTGCCACTTCATCGATATTTTACGATTTACAACTGCAAATCTGAATTCTTTTTCAAAAGAAGCGTTTCAGTAATAATGTATGATCGGCACTCCCAAAACCATAAATATTTCCACCAAGAAACTTGCGCGAGACTTTACGAGTGCCAATCACTGTGTGTTTTACCCTATTTTCGTTTGTCTTAACTAATTTGTGAAGTGGTTTCAATATTGCGTGAGCAGTTGGCAATGAACGTTACAAAATTATTTCAAACCACGAAGCAGCCATTTTTTTTTTCATCACCCAGCCCTTTCTAAACTGTGACACAAACTGACATTTCCACCATCAAAGTATGAAAGCTCTCATTGCTTTCGAACGATTCCGCTTGCATGTGTCATCGTCGCTTGCAGAAAAAAGCTCATTCGGCCGTAAGCCAGCGCCTGTCAAAAAATCAAATAAAATTTGCTTCCCCCTAGTTTTGCCATCGTTTGTCTGCAGTTTTTGCTTCTACCAAATTCCTTGTGTTTTGTTAATTCTGTCGCCCCCCATCGTATTGTTGAAATTGTCTCCGTGTTTCGTGTTGTTTTGCCGCAACTTCGGTCGAAAAATCCGCCCGGGAAATGTGCAGAAAAAAATAAATTTGCATATCAAATCGCAAAAAGCATAGAAATTTGGAAATTTCATTGCGTGAGTCTGTATAGTGTGTGTGTGCTCCGGTAAACGCGAAAAGGAAGGAAGTGAGCCGCAATCGATCGGTTTGTCGGCGCTGCCCGTGGTTTGTGGTCCTCCTACGCTCGTTTAGTTTTGTATTTCAGTGAAAATTCCGAAAAAAAAGTTAAAAATCGGGAATTCGGTATCCCAACCGACAAGTGAATCCGGCTCAATGGATACACCATCGTCGACGGCTACCGCGGCTACTTCACCGTCGTCGCCAGGAGCTGGGAACTACAACATTCCAGCGGATACTTTGCCGAAGACGGACCCCCCCGAGGAGGA
Source organism: Brachypalpus laphriformis (assembly GCA_945910035.1). Classification (NCBI taxonomy): domain Eukaryota; kingdom Metazoa; phylum Arthropoda; class Insecta; order Diptera; family Syrphidae; genus Brachypalpus; species Brachypalpus laphriformis. The sequence continues at coordinate 48,866,980 of OX246756.1, forward strand.
CTCAAAGTTCAAAGGTACGCCGTACATCCATGAAAAACTTACCAACAACAAAAAAAAAGTGCATATCCGCAAAGTTATCCGACTTTTTTGCTTCATTTGTGCATTCGCCTTTGAACAGTCTTCTGCTGTCAAAGATAAAGTGCTGCCATGTCTTGCTTATGAATACAGTGTTGCCATGATGCCTACAAAGTACGATTTTTATTTTAGGAAGATTGTACTTAATTTGTGGGGCTAATGGATAAAGAGTAAAGTGGGAAATACACGCTACAACCGTCGTACTGACTTGTGTTGTACCGACATCGGCCCGACTGTTGTATGTAGCACACACATTATTTACACATACACACCATATAATTTCCATACAATACGTGCATGTGACAGCGGTTGCACAGTCAAGACCATGCGACCACACGATATCAGTACAATGGTCGGTTGTGTGGAAACACGATACAATTATCTTATACAACACCAAAGCTGTCAAACCGTTGGTGCAACAATTGTATCGTGTATTTCTCAGTTAAGCGCGACAAATGTAGTTCAGTTGTCGGGCACAGCTTTGGCGCGAGTACGATATCTGGTGCCTTAAGGTTTGAAAAAAAAGGTGTTTCGCTTAGTTTTCGAGAATTATATTAGAATTCACACATGTTTTGCCACAGACTGAAAGAAATAGTTGTATATTTAAAGGTTTTAACATTGCTCTAATAAAATGAAAAAAAAAAATGAATTACATGGGTTTAGGCGCTATGCAGCTGACAATAGGGAAGTAGCGAGGTGCGCGAGTTACACCAGTAAAACCCCTTTTCTAGATAAAATATCAGCCACGGCTTTTATTCTGTCGTAGTGCTGATTTGGCGCATCTCCGTCACTGTCATTTCGTATATAAATATCAGTTGAACAAAGGAATGAGTTGAATTGCGGTTTAATCTAAAACCCTCATGGGAAGATGTAGATAAGAAACTGCACATCTTTGGCACTGCTGTGGGACTGGATTCGTCGTTGATCTCTGGATGTCAGAGTAGTTCTAACACCGTGTCTCCACGAGACATAATTATTTCAGGCTTTATGTCAGACTTCATGTCAGAATTTTTTATTTTTTTATTCGGTGAGCAAATTTTGTCAAGAAATTTCATTTTCAATCATACTGCGTAAGAGTAAGCAACGTAAGCAACGACCAATTCTTGCTTGACACCGAGTCTCCACGAAAAATGCCGAAGGAAAGACAAAGAGCCATTCTGGCTTTAAAAGCTTTGGAAAATTTAGATACATTAGAAAAAGAAGAAAATAAACGTAGACACAAGTTCTAGATAAATCCATTTCTACAAAAAAGAGAGCTAAATGATTTGGAAGAACATTTACTTCGTGATGTTTTATGGGAAAATGGTTCTGACTACAAAAACTTCCGCCGAATGTCTACAAATTTGAAGTCATTCTTGCAATGGTAAATAATATTCTATACAAACATACATATTATTCAATTACTATTGATATGATTTAAAGGTGGAATCTTCAATAGAAAACAATACACCGTAATGAGGTATGCCATTACATCAAGGGTGTGTCTTGCAATTACCTTGCGATACATTGCAACCGGAAATTCATACCGATCACTGGTATGAATCTCCGCTTTCTCGGGTGTCAAGAAAAACGATTAGTTCTTTCGTGCCACAAGTACTGATGGCAATTTTTGTTACACTTAGGAATGAATTTATGCTGGTAAATCAAGAGAAATTCCAAGCAAGCACTATTTAGAATTATTATTTCAATTACAGATGCCGTCCACAGAAACCCAGTGATTACAAATCGCGGATGATTTTAATAAATACTGGGACTTTCCGCACACTTTAGGTGCAATAGACGGAAAACATATTCGCATAAAAGCTCCTCCGAAGTCTGGTTCTGATTTTTATAATTATAAAGAATTTTTTAGCACAGTTTTGTTAGCTGTTGTAGATGCGCATAGCAAGTTTATTTACATAGATGTTGGTGGTAATGGCAGAGCCTCCGATGTTATCGTCCATAAAAATTGCACCCTATATGAATCACTCGCATCCAACAGTTTAAAAATCCCCGCTTCGAAGCCTTTGAAAGGACAAGAAGCCCTAAATCCATATTTTTATTATTGGTGATGACATTTTTGGACTGGACAAGAATTTGATGAAAGCTTACAACAGGAACTCTAATTTGACAACATCACTAGAGGTTTTTAACTACAGATTGAGCGGTGCGGGATTGACTGTGGAAATGGCATTTGGGAGACTTGCAGCCCGTTTTCGAGTATTCCACCGACCGATCGAAGTATCTATAGATAATTGTGACGTTCTGATAAAGGCTTGTTGTGCTCTACACAATTATCTACCTCCTACTTTAAACAAAGAAACAATAGGTGACAAAGAAAAAGAAAACTCATTTCCACTTCCAGAAACAATAACCCAGCTATGTGCACAAGATCATACCGGATATAAGCTTTCTAGCAAAATTCGTGACAACATTCGAAATTATTGAGTTACAAATGGCGACGTTTTATACCAATGGGTAAAGATAAGAAATAAAAACCATTAAATATGTACATTTTTTATACATTATCATTATAAAACAATGTGCATGCGATCATATGAAAACACAAGCGTTTTCACTCAGCTGAGGCCTACCAACTCCTACTCTCAACCTCCACGCGGTGACAGCCGGGTGCCTAGTACCTTAATCCAAGAAATGGGTAACCAACCCCGTTTGGCGGATTCTTGGTGGCAGCAGATGAGAGAGGGGGGGAAGAGTGCTTTTCTCACTAGAGCACTTCTTCCTGTTCCAGGCGGCAGCGGACGAATTCCCTAGACGGAGTCAACGGTGGCGTCTATAGTTCCAGTTAGGTTGAACTTAGTGAATACCTTGCGCGAGCTGCTTCGACGTATTCGGATCACAGGTCGGTAAGGAATTTCCAATGTTGGTCAGGACATTGGAATAGAGATGGTGGCGGAGGAGCCCTTAATGGGCCAACGGCAGCGCTCATACTCCCGTAGTGGACTACTGGCACCGGTGTACCCGGCCCCTCGTCCTAGGGGAATAATTAAGGAACTGGCCCTCCAGGTTGGGGGTTGTGCCGTCGGGGTAACTTCCCTACCACGTAAAAAACGCATGGTTCCGAAACAACCAAAAGCCTCGGATAAGGATGACCCAACTAATGATGACCCCAGCAAACGAAATAAGGACAACGACCTTCGGATCTGTACGTGGAATGTTCTGTCCCTTTACAGACCACGTGCAGCCGAACAACTAGCAGAGGCCCTAGACTGCTATAAAGCAGATATTACCGCCATCCAGGAAGTGCGATGGGATGGGCCAGGCAAAAAGAGGATGAAAAACTGTGACATCTACTACGGTGATTGCTACAGAGGCAACAGGCAACGCTTATTCGGATGCGGATTTGTCATACGCGGCAGACTTAGGCAAGAAGTCTTAAGCTTCCGACACGTGAGCGAGCGTATTATGACTATCCGGATCAAGGCTAAATTCGCTAACATAAGCCTAATATGTGTTCATGCCCCCACAGAAGAAAAGGACCCTGCCTCCAAAGAGTGTTTCTACGAGCTCCTCGACAAAACATACGAGCAATGTCCTAAATACGACGTTAAGATCATATTGGGCGATTTTAACGCCAAAATAGGAAAGGAGGACGTCTTCGGTAGAGCAGTCGGTAAGCATAGCCTACACGACACCACGTCTGATAACGGACTAAGGCTAATTGATTTCGCTGTGGAGCGAAATGTCACCATAGCAAGCACATGGTTTCCTCATCTCGATATTCATAAGCAGACATGGCGGTCCAATGATCATGTCACGATCAACCAAATTGATCATATTGCGATCGACGCAAGGCATGCCTCCAGTATTCTGGATGTCCGGACCTTCCGAGCGGCCAACATAGACTCGGATCATTACCTTGTTGTAGCCAAGGTACGAATGCGGATATCCCAATCTGAGCAAAAAAGAAGAATTACTGTGAGAAAATTTAACGTCGAAAAGCTACAATCGCAAGAGACCGCCAGACTCTTCGCTGAACGCGTATCCCGAAATCTCTCAATCACCCCTATACCGCCAGCATCAAGTGCCGAAGACCAGTGGCAACGCTGCCAACATGCCATCAGAAACGCCGCGACTGATGTGCTGGGTCTCGCTCGCCCACCACCGCGAAACCCCTGGTTTGACGAAGAATGCCGGCGAGTGCATGCAGCAAAACAAGAGGCATACAAAGCGGCGCTGCAAAGGAAGACGAGAGCTGCTCGTGAGCTCTACGAGCAAAAGAGACGGGAAGAACATCGGCTTCTCCAAAAGAAGAAGAAAGAGCATGAGAAGCGCGCGTTTGAGAATATCGAGAGTCTATACTCCAGGAACAATGTACGGAAGTTTTACCAAAAGGTAAAAAGAACGTGTCAGAGAAGTAATACCCGTACAGAAACCTGTAGAGATGAGAATGGAAACCTCGTAGTAGAATCACAGTCGATGCTGAGAATATGGAAAAACTACTTCTGCAGACTGTATAACGGCGACGAAGACCAACATCCCGCTGTCAGGCAGAATGAACCATTCAACATAGACGATGATAGTCCAAATTTCCGTCCACCTGACCAAAACGAAGTGAGGATAGCAATATCCAAGCTAAAATCGAACAAGGCTGCTGGACCTGACGGTTTACCGGCCGAACTTTTCAAGGCAGCTGGGGATGAATTGGTAGAGTGCATACACCAACTCATTTCTAATATTTGGTCAGAGGAGTGTATGCCTGATGAATGGAATCTCAGCATCGTTTGCCCGATCCATAAGAAAGGAAACCCCAACTGCGCCAATTATAGAGGCATCAGTCTCCTCAACATCGCGTAGAAGATCTTTTCTGCGATATTGTGTGAACGCCTGAAACCTTTTATCAACTGCCTGATTGGACCCTATCAGTGCGGTTTCAGGCCAGGAAAGTCCACCATCGATCAAATCTTCACACTTCGGCAGATCCTGGAGAAAACCCAAGAATTCCAAATCGATACTCACCACCTCTTTATCGATTTCAAGGCGGCCTATGACAGCATCTATAGAGAAGAGCTTTATAGAGCCATGTCTAGTTTTGACATCCCTGCCAAACTTGTCCGCCTGTGCAGGCTGACGATGGAGAACACTCGCTGCTCCATCAAGGTCGGTAATGACCTCACCGAGACCTTTGATGTCAAAAAAGGCTTTAGACAAGGTGACGCGCTGTCATGTGACTTCTTCAATATTGTACTTGAACGGATTGTGCGGAACTCACAAGCCAACACCGGAGACACAATCTATTACAAGTCTGTACAACTGCTTGCATACGCCGACGATATAGACATTATCGGAAGATCTCAGCGGGCTGTCACCGGTGCTTTTGCAAGCATTGAGGCGGAAGCGGCCAAAATGGGTTTAGCGATAAACGAGGGCAAAACCAAGTATATGCTGTCAGCTAGAAGGGAAAGCCAACATCGACGAATTGGACAAAACGTCACCGTGGGCAGCTGTAACTTCGAGGTAGTAAGGGACTTTGTCTACCTTGGCTCTGCTATAAATTCAGCAAACAAAATCAGCGCAGAAATCAATCGAAGAATAACTCTTGCCAATCGCTGTTTTTTTGGGCTTATAAGGCAATTCAACAGTAAAGCCCTCTCTCGAACAACTAAGGAGACTCTATATAAGACCTTGATCATCCCAGTCCTGCTTTACGGCGCTGAAACATGGGCTTTATTAAAAGAGGATGAAGATATCCTTGGTCGCTTCGAGAGAAAAATTCTTCGTAAGATTTTCGGTCCCGTTTGCGTTGACGGGTTTTGGAGGAGAAGATTCAATCACGAACTATACGAGCTGTACAGCGACATCGACCTAGCCAAAAAACTGCGTATTGGACGTCTGAGATGGCTAGGACATGTAGAGCGAATGGACACCAACGTTCCGGCCCGCAGAGTCTTCGAATCTAACCCCGAGGGACGACGCAGTAGAGGGAATTATCGCCGTAGGTGGCGCGCACAAGTTCAAGGGGACCTCGACCAACTTGGAGTGCGCAACTGGAGGCAATTAGCTAAAGACCGAGCTAAATGGAGAGGCTTGTTGGTTGAGGCCCAGGTTCACCCCGAACTGTAGCGCCACCTAAGTAAGTATTATAAAACAAATTATTCATACATAAAAAAAATAAGCAAAATAAAATTTACATGTCATCGAAAATGTCTGAGTTTATCATTGCACTCTGAATAACGTCATTACTTTCAATGGAGGTTGATAGCGATGATGTATTTGTAGACATGGTCCTTTTACCTAGCGAACGCACTAGGTGCTGTGAAAGTGTTTGCTGCATATCGGCCATGGCTGCAGCAGCTTCAATTGGCAACGATTCCTTCAACTGACTGGCGATGCTCCTTCCAAAGTCTGAGAATTTGTCCTGTACATCTGTAACCAGAAATTATAAATCTCTTCGATAGTTTTAGGACATATTACCTGCAACAGGCCCATTTTTGGTAGAATTTATTATGGAATTAATCGCATCATCATACTTCGACCCGCTTCTTGATCAGTGTCGTGGTCGCGCTTTGTTTTATTGCCTAGCTGGTGACGGTGACGGCATAGAGATGTCTTCGATACAGATGATGTTATCTCCGTCTTCAATTTCCGTTGCTTCAACGGCTCGCTCTAGAGTATCATCCTAGAAGTAAACATACCGTTATCATTTGTTTTCAGATATGTACCTGTCCGTTGCTTACCAGACTAAAATTGCTCTTTGTTTTTCGCAGCACTATGACATCTTCCAGAAAATAAAAATCCTTGTAATAAAAAAGATGTGGTTGGTATACATCATCCATCGCAGCACCCGCTTTTCTGGAATCATCAACCTTCTTCTTTTCCATAACGTACGCAGACCGTAAACACTTTAATTTTTTTTTTTTATTTCCTGGGGATCTCTGCGCAATTCGTGAGAAATTTCATCCCACGCCTTTTTTTCAAATCACTGCGTTTATATACCTAAGTGGCTTCTATAGTTCCACAGACATACATTGCGTTCGTACGCTTTTATTAAATTAATTTTTTCTGTTTGCGAAATTCGCCACTCTTCCATTTTGCTTGAATAAATTTGAATTCACAAACACAAAAACGAAAAAAAAATGGTCGGCAAAACTCAATTGTCAAAATTATTTCAGGGTTTATGTCTACGAAGAAGACAAGACAAAAATTCAGGCATATGTCGGAAAAATGGTTGTCTTCACTAGAAATATTTATGGCAAGTCGCATTTCATTTTTTCTGACGTCTTTGTTTCTTTCTCGGCATAGACAAAACAAATCAAATATATCTGTCAAACGCTTAGCTTTTTACAGTGATCGAAAGAACTTTGGTTTGTGAGATTTGGCCAAAATTGAAAAAAGTGAGTTTCGTGTTTTAATAAAGCACTACCGGTGCTTTTTTGCGCGGTAAAATCATTAAAGAGACTGAAGACAGATTTCAAACATATTATGCAGACTCTGCTCTCTCGCATGGAATGGTACACAAGTGGTTCACTAAATTTCGTTGCGGTCGTACGAGCACAAAAGACGCTGAGCGCCCAGGACGTCGAAAGAAATGGTCAACAAAATTCACGTGTCGATCGTTCATTGTGTTGGACGATCTCAGGTTCGTGAGATAGCTGAGATTGTAGCAATTTCAAATGATACCGTCATTCGAATCCTGCATGGCCATTTGCGCATGAACAAATTATTGGTTGCCGCGTTTGCTGACGGTGGAAAAAAAACGGATTCGGGCGAAGATTTCAAAACAGAGTTTGGAATACTTAAAGCGCAAGTCAAGTGAGTTTTTACGGCGTTTCGTAACAGTTGATGAATCCTGGATACACCACTACACGCCAGAAATGAAGGAAAAATCAAAACACTGGACTTCTGCCGGAGAACTTCTTCTTCCTTTTATCAGCGAGGTTATGATCCGAAAATAAGGGATCACAACCCTCCCACTTCACCGCATTTCTACTGATCCGCCTGTGGGGTTCGCCTATTTGACCTCAGAAAATATCGGCAGGCCCGCCGATTTTGGATCACTCGGTTACTGAGGCCAAAGAAATGCCGATGTCGTCGCATTTGTGTGATCCAGGCGTTTATAGGCCTGCCTTTCCTACTTCGCGATATCTTTGGAACGTACGCCAAAAAGGCAAAAATGGTTCGGTCGGCTGGAAATTTCATGGCAACGGTTTTCCGGGATTCCCACAGTGTAATCCTCATTGACTATTTGGAAAAGGGTAAAAAGATCACCGGACAGTAGTATGCCGATTTATTAGATAAATTTAATGCCGACCTGATGGAAAAACGGCCCATTTGAAGACAAAAAAAGTGCTGTTTCACGATAATGCACCGGCTGATTCGTCCGCAGTAGCAACAGCAAAATCAGGTGAATTGCGATACGAACTGCTTCCTCATCCACCCTATTCTCCAGATTTAATAAACTATTTAATTTAATAAACTACTTCCCGCCCACGAGATTTCGTAGATCTGTGCGATTATTTCTTGTTTCCTAATATGAAGAAATGGATCGGCGAACCCCACAGGCGGATGAGTAGAAATGTGGTGAAGTGGGAGGGTTATGATCCCTTATTTTCGGATCATAACCCTGCTGATAAAAAGGAAGAATAAGAAGAAATGGTTCGGCGGGAAAAGATTTTCAAGGAAAAGAAATTATCGATGCAACAAATGCTTACTTTGCAGGGTTTGAGAAATCATGTATTTTGGAAGGGTTGAAAAAGTTGGAATATCGTTGGGAAAGTGCATCGCACTGAAAGGAGACTACGTTGAAAAATGAATTCATTTTTATTTTAAGAAAAACAAACAAGTATTTCATTTCAAAGTCACTGACATATCGAAAAGCCTACGTAAACATAATCAGGGTCATCGTGAATAAATGTTCCCTAGGAATTTTTCCCCCGAACAAAAATTAAATATCTTCAAAAAAAGGGAAAAAATTCATCAGGGAATAAATAGATATCGCGATTGCGTTGAATATTCTCTTGAATGGTCGTTCATGATACCTATTTTTTTTTCCGGGGAAGTATTTCCTCTTTTTTTTAAAGAAACCTAATTTTTGTTCGGGGGAAGAATTTCGAGGGAAAAATTATTCACGATAACCCTTTACATAAACGGTTTTCCATTCCGCTGGGTGGTGCGCATCCGAAACGTCCAATTTTCCATAACTCTGACGTATAAATCAGGCTGAATTGGACCAATGGCATTGATCATGTTGGCTTTCACGGCAGTGGTGATTTGTGGTTTATTGACATATATCTATGACTTAAGAAAACCCCACAAGAAGAAGTCTAACGGGGTCAAATCGCACGGTCTCGGTGGCCAATTCACATCGCCTCCGCGTGCGATAACCATGTTTGGAAATCGCTCATGCAGAATGTCCATCGTGGCACCAGCTGTGTAGCACGGAGCGCCGTCCAGTTGAAACCACACGTTGTCGGTGCCTCTATCATCCAATTCGGGCCAAAAGAAATTGGTTATCATCGACCGATAGCGCTCGCCGTTGACGGTGATGGCCTGGCCAACGTCGTTCTCAAAGAAGTATGGACCGATGATGCCGCCAGCCCAAAATTCACACCAAACAGTGACTTTCTCTGGATGCATTGCAATTTGGTGGATCTCGTGTGGATTGTTATCGTCCCAAATTCGACAATTTTGCTTGTTGACGAACACATTCATCCAGAAATGGGCCTCGTCGCTGAATATGATTGTTCGACCGAAATTGGGGTCAACTTCCAACTGCTCGTGAACCCAGTCAGCGAACAAAGGGCGTTCACTATTGTCATTAACTTTGAGCTCCTGCGTCAGTTGAATCTTGTACGGGTGTAGGCCTAAGTCCCGACGCAAAATTCGCCAAGTTGATGCTTGTGAAAGGCCGAGTTCTTGTGCGCGGCGCGGAATTGACTGCCTCGGATTCTCTTGCACACTCTCACAGACACCGGCGATATTTTCAGCAGATTTTGCGTTTCGTTGACGTACGGGTGTTGGCGGATTATTAACTGAACCGGTCGACTCGAATTTATCCACCACGTTGCGAATAGTCCTCTCGGTAGGACGATTATGGCGAACGTAAAATGGCCAAAGCGCGCGAAATGTTGCACGAACAGAAGACCCACTTTCATAAAACAAAATAATCATTTGCACATGTTGTCGAACACTATAACCCTCCATGTTGATTTCGCAAGGAAGACTAAATAAATGACAGCCAATTTGACAGATGTAGCTTCAACAATATGGCCGCAATCACCTGTTGAAGTTTGGAAATCGCTATCGGAAAACCCTTTATGTATACAATACATTGCCCGCGCGATTAATTGATTTAATAAACTACTTTCTGGAGGGGTATAGCCGCTCACTAGACTTCATAGATCCGCTAAGGGATCCAAAACTCTGCGTTTCTCCCACCTATATTTTTTTTTTTTGTCGACTGGAGCTTTCTGACACAACTGGTCCATTGTACTGCCAGAGAGCAAACCCTGATTTACCCATTTTATTCATTCTTCGAAAGTCAAGCAAGCACTTCAGTGATGAGGACCTTACAGTACCAGCACTCACCACATCCGCACGGAAGATCTGCCACCTGATACGAGCAAAGGCGAGACACTCACAGAGATAATGTTTCGCGGTGTCGTCGCTCTCTCCACAAGCGTCGCAGATTGTAGTGTCACTTAAGCCTAACACTTGGTATAAGCGAAGTGGCCTGTCAAGGCGCCGATAAGTTGTCTACAGTCTTTTCTGCTGAGAGACTGTAAGAATGCCGCTGATTTCTTACAGATGTCCGGGAGCATGCGTTTAGTCAACCTGCATCCTGGAGAGTCATGCCAAACACAATTGTGCTCGTGAGAGACCCAATCGTCAATGGAAGCCCTAACCGAGGACGCTGGAAAACCCAACGCGGGTTCGGGATCTGAGAAAGCCTCCTCTGAGCCTTGTCTAGCAATCTCATCGGAGATCTCGTTCCCCAAGATCCCAGTGTGACCTGGGACCCAGATAAGAGACACAGAATTCAGCCTTGCGACCGAGTTCAAAGAGGTTTTGGTTTCACGAACTACCATATTTTGAAAGTGGTTAAAGGGTTAAGCAAAGCCTTAAGCGCAGCCTGACTGTCACTACAGACACAAATGCTACGTCCCTTCCACCTGTTCTTCACAACATAGTTCATGGCCATTAGGATTGCATAAGTTTCCGCTTGGAAACCCGACGCATGTTTGCCTAACGAGAAGTGAAGTCTAATGTTGTCGACTTCCACGAAAACCCCAGCGCCAAACCCTTTACTGGTTTTGGAACCATCCGTGAAAATACGACTACATTCCATTCCCGGCTCAGACTCTGGCCGAAGCCAGTCCTGGACACAAGGAAAGTCGACTCTGAATTTGCGCATCAGCTGGAGTTCTGGTGTCATTGAATCAGACGGCATATCCATAAGACCGGAGTCGTAAGATAAGTGTTGCGCAAGTTCATCAAAGTTCCAGTGTGGAGTATACCAAAAACCGCCCCGCGTACGACGATGGATGGCTTTGATAGTGCAACCCATGATATAAGTATCAAGGGGAGGTAAGTTCAGCAAAGCGTCTAGAGCAGAGCCAGGCGTACTCGGGAAAGCTCCCGAGCAGCCGAGACAAGCCGTTCTTTGGAGTTTCGCACAAAAGGCAACCACATATTTACGCGAGAGCCCCTTCCACCAAACAACCGACGCATATGCGAGGAATGGTCTTATCATAGCCGTGTAGATCCAGAGAACCTTATTCGGTGATAAGCCCCAAGTCTTGCCAATAGCACCCTTACACTGCCAGAAGACTGAGAGCGCCTTGCATGTTTTCGACTCGACGTGTTTAGACCAACGAAATTTCTTATCTAAAATCACTCCCAGATATTTGGCTTCAGTGGAAATGCGGATGCACCTATATGCACATAGATATAAATACCCAAAAAATCCCTTTTTTTTAAATATATTTCAAAATCATCGGTATCGAAGGAGGCCCTTTTTCGAAATAATTACCCATGTATTAACATGAAAATCAGAAAAAAAGGTTTTTCACCAAAATCCTTTTACGTAGGTACTTTCTTTTTGAGCAATTGAATGCTCATTAAAAAAAGATTTAAGGCAATCTGAAGGCTACGGTTTTTTGGAACTCCAGCTCGAGTAAGTAATTTACTCTGCTTTGTTCCCATCAAAAGTTTTAAATTCTTTGGTATATCTTTCTCTGTGCAACCAATTTTTCCAGTATCACCTGGATAAAGGGTTTTTGGAGTCGCTGATAACGAATCTGGAGTCATATTTTCGAAATTCAAGGTGGCCGATCAAATATGGCGGACCGAGAAATCAAAAACATGCCCAATTTTTCTTCTTCTTTCTTAGATCCTTTAACCCCTCGGGGGACATATGGTGTCAACCACGCCTGCGCGCCATCTTGTTCGAAGTTCTGCAACGCGTTTGAGCTGCCTCCAACTCATTCCTAAAGAGGTCGATTCCTCCTTAACAGTTCTGTGCCACGTTTGCCTAGGGTGTCCCGCTATTCTACCTGCCTGGGTGAGCGGATTCCACTGCATGGCGTATTTCGCAATGGAGTTGTCTTCGCGCCATATGGTGTGTCCAATCCATTGCCACTTTCTTCTTCGTATAGTAATGCTTATAGGTTCTTGGCCCGTTCTCAGATAAAGTTGTTCGTTGGAGATGCGGTTCGGCCAAAAAATCCTCAAGATGATTCTTAAGCATTTGTGTGTGTTAATGGTGTCCACCTTCCAGGTACTGCACCCATAAAGCAGCACTGATTCTACCTTGGAGCGGAACAGTCGCAGCTTGGTTGTTAACATTACTTCCCCAGATTTTAGATAGCATTCCGAACGCAGCTTTAGCCTTCCCGATTCTGCTGCACACATCCAGTTCGGTGCCACCGCGATTAGCCGAGACCACACTTCCTAAATAAAGAAAGTTATCAACTTTCTCGACTTCCTGTCCGGCAATGTAAAGTTGAGCGCGGTTGTTAGAAGAAGTGCTCAGGGCTTTTGTTTTGGCTGTGCTTATTTTTAGCCCCACTTTGTTTGCCTCAGCTTCTAGATTTTGGGACATCAGATGAAGATCCATTATCCGATGTGAAAGTAGACAAACATCGTCAGCGTAATCTAGGTGTTTAAGGTAAGATGTCATAGTCCAACGAATTCCATAGTTGCCTTCCGTCAATGCTGCACGGAGTACATCGCTGATAACCACCAAAAACAATAGTGGGGACAGCATGCACCACTTTGTCCACTTTGGACTTCAAAATCCTCCGACACCTTACCATTGTGCACGACGTGACACTTACCGCCCTCGTATGTAGCCTTGATAATAGCTATAAGTTTTTTTTTGGAATGCCTCTTCTGTGCAAGGCCAACCAGACAGCATCTCGATTCAAGCTGTCGCAAGCCTTCTCCAAGTCGATAAACATTAAATGTAGCGGAGACCTATACTCAACGCATTGTTCGATTATGATCCGTAAGGTGTTTATGTGGTCGATGCAGGAGGATCCAGCGCGAAAGCCTGCCTGTTCGACATCAAGAGTTGAATCTAAATGTTCTTTAATTCGTTCTAGAATTATTCTAGCTATTATTTTGGCTACAACTGGAAGAACACATATACCTCTCCAGTTACCGCACTCCATCAAGTTACCCTTCTTTGGAAGCTTAATGATCACCCCCATTTTCCACTCCTGCGGAAATTGTTCACTATCCCAAGCTCTCCGTATTAGCGGATGCAGCAAATCTGCCGATGTATTTGGCGCCGCTTGAAATAGCTCGGCGGGGATGCCATCAATACCCACCGCTTTGTTCTTCTTGAGGGACTTGATTGCTGTTATTATTTCAGTTTTACTGGGAGGTACGGTGCGAATTCGGGAATTTGTTGCCTCGAACTACTCATTCGAATTCAAGATCATACCGCCATCGTATAAGTGATTAAGCACTGCAGCAAAATGTTCTCTCCATCTAGTGATCTGATCCTCATCCGAAATCAGAAGGTTACCGTCTAGACTCTTCACTGGATGTTGTTTGGAGTTTCGACCACCGATGAGCTCCTTAGTGATGCTATAAACAGTCCTACTGTCGCATCTACTCGCTGCTTCTTCAGCCCTTGAGGCTAGTGAGTTGACATATTGACGTTTGTCACGTCTCACACTACGCTGCATTTCTTTCTTCTTCGCACGGTATTGGGTTTTAAGCTCGATTCTCTCTACTGCTGAGGCCGCTGCAATCTGAGCCTTGATTGCTGTACGCTCATCGATCCGTCTCCAGGTGTTTGTAGAAAGCCATGTGTGGTATGTGTGGCATTTTTCACAGCACTCCAGTGGTTATCCATGTTCTCTATGCTGCTGATTGCTTCTGCTTCTAAGGCAAGATGGTCCCTGAACTGTTGGCGCACTTGGGGAACCTTGAGCCTGTCGATATTAAACCTGGTGATGTTAAGTAGGTTTGAGCGGTTGCTGTTGACGGATGCAGTACGAAGGCGTGAATGAGCTACCATAAGATAGTGATCTCGTTCTTGTCCGACGTCAGCTCCACGTCTGTTTCGGACGTCCAGGAGACAATTTCTAAAGCGGCGACTGATCGCAATGTGGTCGATCTGGGTGGATGTTAGTTGCCTATCAGTAGAGACCCAACTGATGTTATGGCAGATGTTATGCTTAAACAGCGTAACTCCGATGACTAGGCGGTTGGTATTGCAGAAGTCCACAAACCGCTCACCATTGTCATTACGGTCTCCCACGCCGTGAGCTCCCATCACTTGCTTAAGCATGGTGTTGTCGCTACCCACCTTGGCATTGAGATCTCCCATCACCATTACGATGTCCCCATTAGGCGTTTGGTTGTAGGCGGCGTCTAAGTGGCTATAAAAATCATCCTTTTCATCCTCAGTCGCGTCTAGAGTCGGAGCATAACACTGTATGATGGTAATTTTTCTAACTCTACTCTGGAACCTAGGTGTCAATATCCGGTCACTATGGGGTTTCCAGGATATGAGGCTACTACGTGCTGTTGGAGTTAGCATGAGTCCTACGCCGGAACTCCGTGCGGTTCCAGCTGGTTTACCAGAGTAGAGCATGACAGTGCTTTTTGTTGGGGAGATGTATTCCCTAGCATCGTACCATCTTATCTCGCTCAGCCCTAAGATGTCTATTTTATACCGTGCGAATTCGCGTTCTAGTTGGAGGAATCTGGCGTTATAAGGCCCTTACTTGAGCGAGTCCAGGAGGGTCTTAACGTTCCAGAATCCGATCGTTGTTCGATAGCCAAAGGTCGTCAACAAATAATCAGTCCTTATCCGAGGCGATAATTTCCGTTTCGGAGCAATAGTTTGTTTTACGGTTGCGGCTCGCTGGGCCACAGACCAACCGACACTTATCCTGTTTTTTGGCGCAGGAAGCTCGCCATTCGTCCTCTCCCGTTAGCAATTTCCGAAGAAAGATGGCACCACGAGGAGGTGGGAGTAGGGCTTACTAACAGGGCTGCTAGATTTTCGGCTGCAGTGGTTCTTTCTCGTTACTTAGCAGACCAACACCTATCGGGAGATGCTGCCCCTACGAGGCCTTTGTTAGTCGCCCAGCCCAATTTTTCGATCCGCCATATTGGCTCCGTCATTTTGAATTTTGAGAAATGGATTTCTGATTCGTCATTACCGACCCTCAAAACATTAAATTTCATTAGGAAACTGTGAGGAAAAAATATCAATAAAACTTGAATTGAATGAAATGTCTCCACCTGTTTTGAAGAGTTATTTCACTCTGGCTAAACCTCTACACAAGTTCATCCACCTGTCGTAAACCGCAGGCATCTTTCCTTATAGGTTAAAACCTGCACACGTTGAACCCATTTCTAAAAGGGCCGATAAAGCCGGAGGCGGTACGATTGACTGCTAACCAGAATCTCTAATAACAAAACGAAAAATCCCGGATATTAACTTTTTGCACATACTCGTACTTAGGCGGTGCTACAGTCCAGGGTGGCAGTAGGCCTCAACCAAGAAACCTCTCCGGCCAACCTGCCTCCAGTTGCGCACGCCAAGTTGGTTGAGGTCACCCTCCACTTGTTTGCACCACATACCGCGAGGTCCTCCTCACCTTCGCTGCCTCGATCTCAATACTCGCAAATGTTCCAATGATGGACCGCTGAGTTCTTCCGACATATCAATGTCATCGGCGTAAGAGAGTAGCTGTACACACTTGTAAAAGATTGTACCTCCGGTGCTGGCTTGTGAGTTCCGTACAATTCTTTCAAGTATTATGTTAAAGAGGTCGCATGATAGTGCGTCACCTTGTCTAGGACCTTTCCTGACATCGAACGGTTCGGTGGTGTTCCTTCCGACTTTGATGGAGCAGCGAGAGTTGTCCATCATCATCCTGCACAAGCCGACAAGCTTGGCATTCACAACCCGCACTGTTATCAGTTTCTTGACAATTGGTTTTAGGCGTTCACATAATAAAGCAGACAGAATTTTATATGCGATTTTGAGAAGACTTATACGTCTATAGTTGGCGCAATTCAAATGGATTTCTTTCTTTAGGATCGGGCAAACGATGCTGGGGCCTTATTTTGTATTGCGTTTCTATAGCAAATGTATACAAACTCAATTTCCAAGTAATTTAAGTGACGTTTGATAGATGTTTTGACGATCTAACTTTCGGAAATATTTGATTTTGAGTTGGAAGCACGTACACCCAATCCGAGAACCATACAAAATACCAATTCATTTTAGAATCGGATTACATTTCCGAATGGCAATCCGAATCCGAAAGCAGTACAAAATAAGGCCCCTGAGGTTCCATTCATCGTGCATACTTTCGTCTGACCAGATTTTACAGAACCGGATGCATGCTCTTCACCAACTCATTTCCTCCTGCCTTGAAAAGTTCGACGGCAAGGCCATCGGATCCAGGAGCTTTGTTGGATTCAGGTTTAGATATCGCTATCCTCACTTTATTCTGATCAGGTTGACTGGAATCTTGACTATCATCGTCACTGTTGAATGGCTCATTCTGCCTGACAGCGGAATATTGGTCATCATCGCCGTTTAATAGTCTGCAGAAGTGTTCCTTCCATATTCTCAGCACCGACTGCGATTCTACTACTATGTTGCCATTTTCGTCCCTGCAGGCTTCTGTTCTGGCTTTGAAACCCTGGCATGTTTTTTTACCTTTTGGTAAAATTTTCGAACATCATTCCGGCAGTAAAGTATCCCAATCTCCTCGATCGAGCGCTTCTCATGTTTATTTTTCTTCTTTCTGAGAAGTCGATGTTCCTCTTATCTCCTCCGCTCGTAGAGCTTGCAACCAGCTCTGTTCCTACTATGCAGCGCCGCCTTGTACGCCTCTTGTTTTGCTGCATGTGCTTGGCGGCATACCTCATAAGGTGGCCGACAGAAACCCGATATATCAGAGGCGGCATTTTTGATGACTTGTTAGCAACGCTGCCACTGGTCTTCTGAATTTGCTGCTGGCGTCATAGGACTTAGATTGAGATTGAAAAGGACACGATCGGCAAATGCTCTGGTGGTCTCTTGCGATTGTAGCCGTCCGACGTCAAACTTCCTCATAGTATTTCGTTGGTTTTGCTCCGTTCTGGCTATTCGCATCCGTACACCCAGAATACTAGAAGAGTGGCTTGCGTAGATCGCAATGTGATCAATTTGGTTGACGGTTTTTCGATCAGAAGTGGAGCCATGTCCTCTTGTGAATATCAAAACGTGGGAACCGCGTTCTAGTTACGACAACATTTCTTGCCGCCGCAAAGTTGACTAGCTTGGGGCCTTATTTTGTACTGCTTTCGGATTCGGATTGCCATTCGGAAATGTAATCCGATTCTAAAATGAATTGGTATTTTGTATGGTTCTCGGATTGGGTGTACGTGCTTCCAACTCAAAATCAAATATTTCCGAAAGTTAGATTTTCAAAACATCTATTAAACGTCTTTTAAGTTACTTGGAAATTGAGTTTGTATACATTTGCTATAGAAACGCAATACAAAATAAGGCCCCTGAATCCGTTGTCGGATGTGTTGTTACTAAAGACGTCCTCTTTTCTAGCTTTGAGCTTAAATCACCCACGACCATTCTAACGTCTTGCCCTACGTCTTGTCCAGGGCTGATAGAAGGCTAATGTTGGCGAATTCAGCCTTGATACGGTTAGTCACAAGAAGCTCGTTCACATGTCGGAAACTCAATACTTTTTGCCTAAGTCTGCCTCTAATAACAAATCCGTACCCGAATACACGCTGTCCTTGTTGTCTGTAGCAATCGCCGTAGTAGATGTCACAGTTTTTCATCCTCATTTTGCCCGGTCCATTCCATCGCAATTCTTGGATGGAGGTAATGTCTGCTTTGAAACATTCTATGGCCTCCGCAAGTTGTTCGGCTGCACGTGTTTTGTAGAGGGACCTAACATACCACATGCGTACACGAAGATCGTTGTCCTTTCTACGTTTGTTTGGGTCGTCAACAGCAAAATCATCCGTATCCGAGGCTGTTGGTTGCTTCTTAACCGTTTTTTTTTTACGTGATATATAAGTTAACCCGACGCCCCTGCTAAAAGCGCACTTTCCGGGTTGTACGACCCATCCAGATAATAACATCGTAACTAACAGTAGTTTTGTAACGGAAACTCCGACGGATTTTATCACAGAGGAAAGAATTGAGTGGGCAATCGGATCATTCTCTCCCTTTAAATTCCCAGGACCCGGCGGGATTATCCCGATCATGCTACAGAAAACAATAACCACAATCATCCCGGTACTTAAAGAACTGTACCTCAACAGCCTCATGTGGGGGTATATACCTAGATCACGGAAAGAGGTCAAAGTGGTCTTCATACCCAAGGCCGGTAAAGCAAGCCACACTACTGCGAAGGACTTTAGGCCAATTAGCCTTACCTCCTTTGTCCTAAAGACCTTTGAAAGACTAGCTGACATATACATCCGTAGTAAACTACGCCCAGGTGACATATCCCCGCAGCACGCTTATACGAAAGGAAAAAGCGTTGAGACAGCGCTGCACTGTGTAGTCGGCTCAATAGAAAAATCACTGAAAAATAAAGAATATACACTAGTCGCTTTCCTAGACATTGAAGGAGTCTTTAACAATGTCAAAACGGACGCGGTCAATAGAACTCTAACGAACCTTAATATTCACAATTCCGCGATAAAATTGATCGTCAATATGCTAAAGGCAAGACATATCAAAGTTGAACTCGGAGGTACTAAGCTCGAAGTCTATGCCTCAAGAGGCACCCCTCAAGGAGGGGTTATATCCCCACTATTGTGGGTAATTGTCCTCAACGAAGTCCTTCTTAAACTGAGAAACAGCGGCGTCAAGGCCATATCCTATGCGGACGATGTTGTGCTGCTAGCAACTGGTAAATTTCTCCCGACACTGAGCGAACAAATCGAAGGGGCGTTGGAAATCATTGACTCCTGGACGGAGAGATGTGGGCTGGCGGTTAATCCCCAGAAGACAGAGTTAGTACTATTCACTAACAAAAGAATAATTCCACAATTCGTAACACCTTCGTAAGGGGTACTCTCCAGTAGTGCGAGATACCTAATACAGAATACTTAACGCCTTACCTAGACTTCACAAGACCTTTTTCTAGCACCTATCCGAGCAGGGAAGACTGGAAAAATGACAGGACGCCTAACGAGCGATCCTTAGCTGTTTACACCTATGGATCCAAAATGGAAATAGGTGTAGGCGCAGGCATCTTCTCTGAAACGCTTGGCCTTTCCATGTCAGCTCGGCTTCCGAACTACAGTAGCGTTTTCCAGGCGGAGGTCCTAGCAGTTACAATAGCAGCTCGTGAGATTGCGATGAGGGCAATACCACGAGAGGATATCACCTTTTTCATCGACAGCCAGGCAGCGATAAAAGCAATATCTGCTATAGAAATAAAATCGAAGCTTGTGAAGTGTTGTAGAGAAGAGCTCAAGGTTCTTGGAACACAGCACGAGGTAAAACTCTGCTGGGTCCCTGGTCATGAAGGCATACCAGGGAATGAGGAAGCCGATGAACTGGCTAGAGGAGGCTCAGCACTAAGCTCGGACCAATCCGACCCCTCGGTGTACATCCCGCCTTGCGCCCTTAAGCTCGAAGCAGGAAACAAAGCTATAACGGAGTCTAACAATAGGTGGACCTCTTTAGATACTTGTGTCACCACGAGGAAGCTGTGGCCCGCATTCGACAGAGTAAGAACCAATAGACTCATACAGAGGCATAGAAAATCCCTCTCTACTCGAATAGGAGTCATAACGGGGCATAATACCATGCGGTACCACATGAAAAAACTACGTGTGACCAGCGAAGACCTTTGTAGAGGCTGCGGCGACGAGGAGGCTCAGGAGGGCACCGCCCACTTTCTCTGTCATTGCCCAGGCCTCTATCATTTGAGAAATAAGATCCTTGGACAACACTTCTTTGAGGATCTAGAAGAGTTGTCCAACAGACCAATAAATGACATCGCAAACTTCATCAAATCCTCTGGATGGTTTGTATCTAGGGCGCAGTAAGTACTAAATTCTTTCTTTAGGATATTTACAAAGACGGTATTTTTCCACGAGGAAGGGATTCTCTTTTCTATCTCCTTTCCCCCCATGGGTATCACAATGGGTCTATACTGACCTGAGTGTGGTGTGGAGGTTTTCTATCCCCCTACACCTGCCCACTTACCTAACCTAACCTAACCCGACGCCACAACCCCCAACCTGGAGGGACAATCTCTTTTGTTACAGTCCTAAGACGCGGGGCCGGTACTAGTAGTCCACTACGAGACTATGAGCGCTGTCGTTAAGGGAGCCCTTAAGTGCTCCTCAGGGAGCATCTCCATTCCAAGGTCCTGACTAACCTTGGGCCTATGATCCGAATATGTCGAAGCAGCGCGGGCAAGGTGTTCACTAAGTTCAATCTTCGCTTTATTCCATTTCTTAAGTTTGTTACAGGTAGCAGAGAACAAGTGAAAATGAAAATTTTAAAAGTGGATCCGTAGAAATATTACCGCTGCATTATGATTTAGGTCGAAATTTATGTATATGAATGTATACAGTAAAATCGCGCTTAACACCTCTAATAAGCGCACACCTCTCCTAAGCGGACACCTCTATTGAGCGGACAATTTATCCATGAGAAACGATTCTGATTTATGTGTAAACTTAACTTCCTTAACCGGACAACTCCCCTGAACGCACACATTCCTTAAGAGAGGTTCCTCGGCATATGTATGTATAAGTACCAAACCGAAAATGATTTAACGTATTCAACAGAAGTATCATGGCAACACTGAACTTACAAAACCTCAACAGCCATGGCCCTCAAGTTGGATAACTTTTCACAGATAAGATACGACGCTCACAGAATTAATGATTTCCTTTCTCTGTTTTGTAATTAATAATTTGTGTGCTGCACATTACTGAAGTTGTTATAATGTTTTTCTATATTTTTATTACTCGTATTTGCATTTATAATTTACTTATTGTTGTATTTGTTATTTTGCTATGACGTCCTGGCGCGTCTGCGATACAAGGGACAGGTTGTTGCACAAAGCTTTTCCAATAACCTCCACTCCAGCGACTGGTTATCTACAAAATGTTGTTTATTTTTGTCAATTTTTTGTTTCATTTTGGATTCTGCGTACAACACGAAAACTGGTTATTCACTCAGTGGCTAGAATTTTTATTAATTTTCAATTGTTTAATGCATGATTTCATTTTTATGAGCTAATAGTATCGATGTCATCGCATGTGATTATATATACTATACTCCACATACATATGTATAAATTGGATTATGGGGGAATGGTAACAGTGAAGAATGGCCTTGAGTTTTATATTTTTTTGTGGGCAAGTATCTGACATCGATGGGATACTTAAAGAACTAAGCAATACAGGCATAAGTGTCACTGCTTACGCGGACGACGTAGTGATTTTACTCTAGGGCAAATTCCTTGACACATCAAATGAATGAAATGAAATGAAGGAATCAGCTCTTAATAGTCTCGAAAAATGGGCTAGGTGGTATGGACTGCACGTCAACACGGATAAAACAGAATTGGTACTCTTCAGCAGGAAACACAAGATACCACGCTTCAAACAGTCTAAGCTAGCAGGGGTGGAGCTTTCCCTTTCGTATCGCGCTAAATATCTTGGTATAATTCTAGACAGGAAACTGAATTGGAAACATAACATACAGGAAGTCCGCAAGGCTTATAATGCTCCCTTCATCTGTAAGAGGGGGCGCAGGAAAAAAATGGGGCCTAAAGCCCACAATGATGCACTGGCTATACATCAAGATAATCAGACCCATCCTTACGTATGGGGCTATTGTGTGGTGGAAGGCAACGAATACGAAAAACACACGGGATATGTTGGTCATGGTACAAAGAACAGCCTGCTTTGCCATCACGGGTGCTCTACGCACAACACCTACGGCTGCACTCGAGATCTTTCTGTATTTTTTACCACTAGACCTACAAATCAAATTTCAAGCGGGCAGTAGTGTGCTTCGGCTCACTAAAGTAGGTCTCCTCGAGACTAGTAACGTAGGGCATACCTCTATTCTCAAGGAATCATTTTCCGAAATCCTTGAACGAACGATATTCTTAGCGCATTACACATGACTTCGACACACCATACGAAGTAATCTATCCTATTAGAGAGGACTGGCAAGGAAGACAGTCTATATCCATAATGAGATTGCAATATACACAGATGGTTCTAAGACCAGAGAGGGCACGGGGTCAGGTATTTACTAGAGAGATCCGAACCTACAGGTGGCTCCGTGACTTCCGGACACATGCAGTGTGTTCCAAGCAGAGGTTCTAGGTTAGGTTAGGTTAGGTAGATGGGTGCCTTGTGACAAGGAGTCACTGCTCACTCAGACCAACAGTACGGGTCCATTGTGCCCAATCATTTAACCCTGGAAACGCTGTAAGAAAATCCGCCGTTAGAACCACCCAGAAAGTGATATGAATGTCAGGAGGTCCGCTAGCTCAACACTACCCAAGTCCTCCAGCTCCGAGAAGAAGTAACTACCAAGAGTCCTCATTCTTCTGACGGATTGGGCAGGACAGTCACACAACAGGTGACGAACAGATTCAATTTCTTCTTCGTCCCTGCAACTTCTGCAATAGTCATTATGCAGCACACCGAGTCGTTCCGCGTGAACGCCAATGGCACAATGTCCAGTAATCTCTTCTTGCTGTAGGCCGGCCATAGCGCCATGGCCGTAGCGCATGTTTCCAGATGAGCCCAGCGTCTGTTTGCTCGACCGCTGGCTTCATCTTCTATTTTTTTCCGCAAGGAGCTTATCGGGATTGCTACAGAGGGGAGGGCCCGCGATAAGTGCAGCGCCGACCCTTTCCTAGCAAGCTCGTCAGCCCTTTCGTTACCTTCGATATCCATATGCCCTGGTACCCAGCAGAGGGTCACCGCATTGGCTCTGGATATCTCGTTTAAGAGTGATTTACAGCTTCTCACGAGCCTCGACCTAACTACGACAGAGTCCAGAGCCTTAACGGCTGCCTGGCTGTCTATATAGACAGTGATCGTTTTACCAACGATATTACTCTCGCGTATAATTTCAGCAGCCTGTATAATGGCTGCGACCTCGGCCCGGAAGACGCTGCAGTCGTCGTTTATTCTATAGGTGCGGTTTATTCCTAGGGCCTCACAATAAACTCCGGCTCCCGTGCCAACGTCCATCTTAGAACCGTCGGTATAAAGAGCCAACTCCTTTTTCTTCATTGTTCTACGATTCTTCCAGTATATTCTATCGGAAATTCTTGTAGTGAATCTCCTTTCGAATGCTAGCGTCGGATTCATGTGATCAGTTCCCGTCAATCCGCTGGTGATCCCCCATCGGGACAGAATGGAGGCATGGCCGTAAAGGCTTGATGACCACAACCGGCCTTCTCTCAGTCTTACAGCGGTTTTAGCCGCCAGACTGCTGCAGTATATGTCAAGCGGAATGAAACTAAGCATGGTTTCCATTGCCGCCGTTGGTGTTGTTCTTATTGATCCCATGACACCGATGCACGCCGCCCTCTGGATTTTGATGAGGTTTGAAAGCAGGTATTGCCTCTCAAGTGCCGTCCACCATACTAGTGAACCATATGTGAGAATGGGTCTTACAACCGCCGTGTATATCCAGTACACCACAGCCGGTTTGAAGCCCCACGTATTGCTGAAAGCCTTTTTGCAGGAGTAGAAAGCTACGCTTGCTTTTTTAACGCGTTCGGCAATATTTTCCTTCCAGTTAAGTTTGGAATCTAGAACTATGCCCAGATACCGAGCTGAACTTGAGATACTTAGTTCAGTGCCACCAATATTTGGGGGTCTGAAGGTAGGGATTGATCTTCTCTTAGTGAAGAGAACTACCTCCGTCTTTGAAGGATTCACTCCCAGCCCTTTGCTGTTGACCCAGTTGTCCACTAGTTGTAGCGCGAAATTGAGTCTTTCACTTAGGACTGGAGGAAATTTTCCCGAAACCAGGATAACGACATCGTCCGCATAGGCCGTCACGTTGTAGTCGTTGTCCTTCAGTATTACCAAGATCTCATCCACGACA
This sequence comes from Brachypalpus laphriformis, assembly GCA_945910035.1. Taxonomy (NCBI): domain Eukaryota; kingdom Metazoa; phylum Arthropoda; class Insecta; order Diptera; family Syrphidae; genus Brachypalpus; species Brachypalpus laphriformis. Next base: position 48,891,602 of record OX246756.1, read on the forward strand.
AGGAGCCATATTAGCGGGGACAAGACTCCACCTTGGGGTGTTCCTCTGCAGACCGTTCTCCGGATGGTTACATCTCCTTGCGTTGAAGATATTATCCTTGATTGAAGCATCTGCGCAATCCAGTTGCAGAGGCCGGTGCTGACATGTGCTCTGTGCAGACTGCTCAGGATTGCGTTAGAGCTTACGTTGTTGAACGCTCCTTCAATGTCCAGGAACGCCCCAAGAGTGAACTCTTTGAAGTGGAGGGATCTTTCTATGCTCGATACGACCCGGTGGAGGGCCGTGTCTACCGATCTGCCGGAGATGTATGCGTGTTGTGATTTAGATAGGTAATCATCGCCGATCACACCTCTTATATGGTATATACATCTATCAAACGTTCTAAAGTTTTCAGCAAAAAGGACGATAGACTGATAGATCTCAGGTCTTTTGCGTTTGTATGGCTCGCTTTCCCTGCTTTGGGAATGAAAACAACGCGCACCTCCCGCCATGCTTTAGGAACATAACCTAGCTTAAGGCATCCTGTGAAGATACGTTTGAGCCATGGAATAGCAATATCCACTGACTCTTGCAGCATCATAGGTCGAATGTTATCCATTTCTGGTGCCTTATATGGAGCAAATGATTTAATTGCATACGCTATCTTGTCATCATCTATTACTATTATATAACCCACCTCTTCCGCGCTTATTCCCGATGTCGTCTCTGGAATGGTTAGATCATCTTCCATCACTTTCCTGGATGTACATCAGAGATTGATGTACATCCAGGAAAGTGAGTACTCAGTAGCATATCCAGCGTTTCCTCGTGTGATTCTGCCCAGGTGCCATCGCTTTTCCTGATATTGGATTCCGGTGTTGGTGTCTTGGCCAGGGCCTTCCTTAGGCGGGACGCTTCGTTTGTTGATTTTATAGATACGCAAAAGGACCTCCAAGAGTTCTTCTTTGCGAACCTAATCTCTTTCTTGAGGAGCTTCACGCTTTCTTTATAGGTGGACCACTCGACGACCCCCTCCGTAGCAGAGGTTCTAGCTGTACTTAAAGCTGCGGAATTACTTGTGATGGGATCAATATCCGACAAGAATATCGCCATCTATATTGATATTCAGGCTGCGCTAAAGGCGCTAGAGTCTTACGTCACCAAATCTGAGATAACCAGGAACTGCTGCACAATGCTTAGGGCATTATGTACGCAGAACCGAGTCCGATTATGTTGGGTACCTAGACACTGCGATATCGAAGGCAACGAGCAAGCCGACGCACTGGCGAAAAGAGGAGCGGAGATCCCACCTAGTGACATAATTGGTAGTATTAAATCACCAGGGTGCGTGGCATTTCAAGATAAACAGACTAGTCTCAATAGGTAGAAGAAACGTAGGTTATACATTCGGGGCCTTGTCTGAATTTTGCTCTATCCACTTTAAGAAGGAAAACGCTGGGAAAGTACTTTTTCAGCAAATTAGACCTGTCAGATGGGCGCCTGACGCAGTAGTTATTGTGTCGAACCACTGCGCGTGAGGTTGAATGTTGGAATCCCAGAAAACACCAAAAGTTTTTCCGCGATCTCACTTCTCGCGAATGTTTGACACATATCCGAGGGTATTATTGCACGAAAAAGCGCGGATACGACACAAAACTGTGAATCCCTTCCATTTGTGCGACAAAAATATAACGCGCACAACACGAGTGGTTGCGAGAAGCTAAGCCTAACCCCTTCATGGGTTGTTGTGCCAAATATGTGTGGTATGCGTATGTAGACCTCTCAGGTCTAGATATGTCTGAGATTTGACGAAAAATAAGCGCGTCGCAATATATCTATATAGACAGACTGAAGGGTAGATGATGCCCATGAAAATCTCTCATTGAGAAATAGTTTTATGGTTACGAGTACTAAATGTACGGTGAGTTTACATAGTAGCGTTACAAGTTCCTCGTACTCTGACCACTCAGTTAAAGAAAAAACTCCCAAAAGAAAAGTATGGCGTTACGAGAAAGCCAATTGGGACGGCCTTAATAGTTTCTTTAGGAGTTTTAACTGATCGCTATGCTTCCTCGATAGCGACGTGGATGCCGCCGCCGATATGATTACTGACAGCATTCGCTTAGGTATGGATGCCTTTATTCCTAACAGAGTAAAAAGCATCAAACCTAAGGCAAACTCGTGGTTTGATCAGAGCTGTAAAGAGGCTATCAGATTGAAAGAGGTAAGTTTTCGGTCTTATAAAGCCAACAAATCTGAGGAAAACCGAAAGAAGTTTAAACAATCCAGAAATGACTGCAATGCCCACATTCGACGTGTAAAATTCTTACATGACCAGAAACTGAGACAAAAAATTCTACAATGTCCCAAAGGTAGTAAAAATGTTTGGTCATTCGTCAAAAATATTAAAAATTCTGTCTCGTCTTCCATCCCAACGCTCATTTACAATGACATTCCAGCTGTCAGCTCCTTAGACAAAGCTAATTTGCTTGCTGCTCACTTTGCAGCGAACTCCACCATGCCAGATAGTGCTTTGTCTCCGCCTGTACTTGAGAGCGTCGAATTTTCCATGGGACAAGTTCACTTTCGCACTCGTACAGTTGCAGGAGTACTCAAAGGTCTTAACATACACAAATCCGCTGGTCCAGATGGTATCTCCCCCATAGTTCTGAAGAGGTGTTCTTTCACGCTGGCAAAACCTCTGCGTAAGCTTTTCTGTCTGTCCCACTCTTCTGGGCTCTTTCCGAGTAGATGGAAAACAGCATTTGCCCAGCCCGTCCCTAAAAAAGGCGAATCTTCCTCCCCGTCCAATTACCGACCCATTGCACTTACGTCCCTTCTTTCCAAGGTCATGGAAACGCTGATAAATCGTCAGCTTATGAAATATCTTGATTCACGAAAACTCCTCAATGACCGGCAGTATGGTTTTCGTAGCAACAGGTCCACTGGTGATTTGATGGCATATCTCACCGAGAAGTGGAACCAATCTCTCCAACACTTTGGCGAAACAAAGATGATTGCGCTCGATATTTCTATGGCATTTGACAGAGTTTGGCATCAGGCTCTTTTGTCGAAAATGCGCGCATATGGCATCGATGAGTCTCTTCTTCAATGGATTAGAAATTACCTTTCGGGCCGCCGTTCAATACAGGTTGTCTTGGACGGCTTTAAGTCTGCAATCCACCATATAAATGCTGGTGTTCCCCAGGGCTCCGTTTTGTCTCCAATTCTCTTCCTCATTTTTATAAATGACCTCTTGTCTGCAACTTCTAATCCAATCCATTTCTTCGCAGATGCCAGTACCCTCCGTTTTTCATATTCGTTCCCTGCTCTTCGGCCGTAGAAGAGGAACGACAACGTATGTTAAACACATTAAATTCCGACCTGGACAGCATAACCAAATGGGGTTCAATCAATAGAGTGGAATTTAATACATCCAAAACTCAATGCTGTCTTCTGTATCTCAAGCGAAACCACGACCTCTACCATTATCCATGAATGGTACTTGTATCGCTGAATCTGAAAGACTTGCTATTCTCGGTATGTGCATCAATAACCGTCTTCGATGGAACGATCACATATTCGAAGTCGCCAAAAATGCTGCAAAATGTCTAGGATTCCTTAAGCGGTGCAAGAAATATTTTACCCCGTCTAATCTGGCCTCCATCTATAAGGCATTCATCTGCCCAAAGCTGGAATATAACGCCCACACCAGGTCTGGTGCACCCAAGACCGTTCTGCACATTCTAGATAGGGTACAGAATCGCGCGTTAAAACTGATAGGTGATAGAGACATCGTGAGCTCCATAGTCTCACTTGAACATCGTAGAAATGTCTCGTGTCTTTCTCTTTTTTATCGCTTTTTTTTTATAAAAAATGCTCCAGCGAAATAGCCAGCTGCATTCCTCCCCTTCAAAACTTCACCCGCAATACGCGTCACGCTTCGAATGCACATCAGTTCACCCTCAAGCCCATCTTCGGACGTACTGTCAAATATAGGGATTGGTTTATAAGCCGAACAACACGTTTATGGAACGAATTACCAGCCTCTGTATTTCCAAATCATTACAACCTTCAAACATTTAAAGTCAACACAAACCGGCATCTCCTCTGTCTCCTGCCCCCCTCTTCCTATCCGCCCGTGTCCTGAGAACCAGTATAAGGGTATTAATAATCCCTTTGGCACGCGCAAATTATAAAAAAAAAAAAGTGTATCCTATCTGTAGGTTGAGGCAGCCATCTTACCTTACCTAACCTTGTGCAATAGAGAGAACAGAAGCGAAGCAAAACCTAAAAAAAAAAAAAAAAAACAAATATTTGGCGCAACAGCTCTTTAGAGTGCCAGGGCCTAGCTTCTCGCAACCACTCATGTTGTCTGCGTTTTATTTTTCACACGAATGAAAGGGACCTACAGTTTAATGCCGAATCCGAACGGCGATTTGAGAAGCTTTTTCGTGACAACAATACTCTCGGATGTTTGTCAGACGCTCGCGAGAGGTGGGACCGTAAAAAAACTTTTTGGTATTTTCCGGGATTCGAACTTGGAACCTCATCCGTAGTGATCCGACACACTAACCACTTACGCCACGGCGCCCAACCTAAAACAAGCAAATAAAAATGCAGCTACGCTTATGGAATAGAATGAGCTTTATTGAATTGTTGCATGACCCAGTAACCAATTGTTACCTTTATGGCGACTTATCTAGTTCGCGTTTATACCATTTGGGGAGAAAGAACTTTCAGTGTTGTTCAGGAAACCCTCTCCCGGGGGTTCACACCAACGCTTCATCTTTCGATGCCACGCCCTTGTGTATTTGGCATCGGTTGGTTCCACCGCAAGTTGCCAATATCTTCCACTACGCATTTGTTGTTTGGCAGTACCTCCGTGACAATATAAAGGCTGTGGTACCGTGGTCGCAGCTTCCGTAACTCACCCATGATTGTAGGCTCTTTCTCAATCAACACGAGGTTCTCTGACTGTTACTGTGATGGCTGTTTATGCTTGGGGTCAAATCTTGCCTTGTAACATGCTAGATGTTAGCCAATATATCATATCATCGTCACACGTCCATCCGTGTCTTCTCTCTTAACTCCAGCAACAGCTTATCTCCCAAAATGCTCCTCGGTGTGAAGGTGAATAGAATTTCGCGTGGCCTCACTTTGACCATGTAGTTTCAAACGGAGTTTATCCCCACTGTCCGCACTCAGTTCTCCCTTCTCCAACGAATGCATGCATTTGAGGCGCGAAAGTATGATTCGGTTGCATCTATCGACCTGGCCATTTGCCTTAGGCGCTTTGACAGCGGTCTTAATGTGTTGTATTCCATTTTTCGCACAGAACTGCTCGGACATTCCCGACGTTCTTCGGTTCCTAACGACCCTTCGTGTCAATTCAAAATAGCAAATGAACACGTTGAGAACACTCGTGGAATTATTTGTGATAGAATCATCAACACGGCTAATTTAAGATGGTCAAACTTAGATGGTAACAGGGTGTCTAAGGCCTTGTGTTAAACCACAGAAAATCTGGGGAGATCATAAAATTAGATCACGGCGATAGGAATACTCTCTGGCTACTGTCTCCTAAGGAAGCATCTATGAGACGAGGATTATCTAACACGGATGTTTGTAGGTATTGCAATGACCTATGTACATGTCTCAGAGGACATAACACATATACTCTGTGAGTGGCAAGGCATTGGCAGGACAAGGTAGATACTTGATACCTTGGTAGATACTTCTTCGATAACCTAGAAGAGGTGAGGTCCTTGAACCAAAACAAGGACCTTTTCCAATTCTGTCAGGAGATTAATTTTATGAGAGAATTGGTTTAGGTCTTTTGCCGTGAAGGTTCCATAGGGATCGCGATGGGCAAACTTTGGTGCCTAGTGTTTTATGATAACCTCATAACTCTAACTAACCTAACCTAAGTATCTGACATCACATTGGCGTCTATTGGGTTGTATGTTTGCAGTATACAGCTCAAACGCTTAACACCGTGATGATTCTTTCAGTCGCTAGCGTTATAACTACCTCCTTCCCATAAATATCTAGCGGAATTATATGTAACATTGTTTCCAGCGCTGCCGTAGGAGTCGTGCGGAGAGCACCGGTAACCCAGACACATACTTATGTCCTGTATCCCCTTGTGGGTCCTAGGGCCTCTACTACGCCTACGCGCCATCGTGTACGGTTTCTGGCAATGTGTCTGAATTCTCCCCAACTCCTCGGACCGCCAGGCCATCCTGAGTTAGAGGGTTCCATTGCATAGCATGGTTCGCTATAGAACTGTCACCCTTTCGGAACGTGTGACCAATCCACTGCCACTTTCGTCGTTGGATGGTTGTGCCTATTGGTTCCTGACCCGTTCTCTCGTAAAGGTGTTCGTTAGAGATACGATTGGGCCAGAAAATCCTTAAGATATTGCGCAGGCACCTATAAACGAACGTTTGCAGCTTTCTGGTGATAGTAGTGGTCACTCTCCACGTGGTGCAACCATATAGCAGCACGAATTCAACGTTGGAGCGGAACAGTCTTATTTTGGTGCTCAAACTGATTGCATTGCTTCGCCATATTTTGGACAAGATCCCGAACGCGGACTTTGCTTTGGCGATCCTGTTGTCTATATATCTAGTTCGGTTCCACCATCGGTTGAGACAATACTCCCAAGATACTGGAAATCCTCTACTCTCTCTACCGGTTGTCCAGCAATGCATATTTGAGCCGATGAGTTTGTTCCAAGGCTGATAATTTTAGTTTTTGCCGTATTAATTTTCAGTCCGACGACACCTGCCTCCCTCTCCACATCTGCTGTCATTTGATGGAGGTCCATAATTCTGTGGGAGAGTAAGCATGCATCGTCAGCGTAGTCAAGATGTTTCAGTTGAGATGTAAGAGTCCATCGAATTCCTCCCGTCTCCCGTCGACAAAGCTGCACGAAGCACATCGCTAATCACCAATAAGAATAATATTGGTGAAAGGATACAGCCTTGTCTTACCCCACTTTGGATCTCAAATTCCTCAGACAACTTTCCCCTGTGCAGTACGTGACATTTGGAGCCTTCATAAGTAGCTTTGATAATAGCAATTAGTTTATCGGGAATGCCTTTCCTGCGTAAGGCACGCCAAATAAACTTCCTGTTGACAGTATCGAACGCCTTCTCAAAATCGATGAACAGCAGGTGCAGTGGCGATCGATATTCAACACACTGTTCGATGATAATCCGCAGGGTGTTGATGTGGTCGGCACAGGAGGATCCAGAGCGGAAACCTGCTTGTTCGGCATCGAGTGTGTCTTCGAGATGTTGTTTGATTCGCTCAAGGATGATTTTAGCCATTATCTTAGCTACAGCAGGCAGCACGCAGATACCCCTCCAGTTTCCGCACTCCATTAAATTTCCTTTCTTAGGAAGCTTGACGATCATTCCCTTTTTCCACTCGTTAGGAAAGCTCTCAGCTTCCCAAGCTCTATCTATAAGTGGAAGCAGAAGCTCAGCCGATGTTGTGGGCGCTGCTCGTAAGAGCTCTGCTGGAATGCCGTCAAGTCCTACCGCCTTGTTGGTTTTGAGTGCCTTGATCGCGGTAATGATCTCATCTTTACTGGGAGTCGTGGTGCGTATTCGGGAGCTTCTCACCTCGGGCATCTCAGTCTGATTTGGGAGCATATCGCTAGCGAATACACGGTTCAAAACCGTCTAGGCTTTTCACTGGGTGTTGGCTGGAGCTGCGACCACCCGTCAGCTCTTTCGTGGTTCTGTAGACGGTCCTGCTGTTGCACCTCCGTGCAGCTTCTTCTGCTTCTGTAGCCAGCGCGTTGATGTAGTTGCGCTTGTCACGTCGTACGCTACGCTGAACTTCTCTCATCTTCATGCGATATAGGAACTCTAGCTCGCTTCTCCCTGCTGCTGGGCTGCAACGCGAGCTTTTAGCTGTTTTCGTTTGCCAATCCGTTTCCAGGTATCTTTGGAAAGCCACGCCCTATGTCTTCCCTGCGATCGACCGACAATTCTTTCAGCACCGGATGTAAAAGCATTTTTCACAGCACACCATTGGTCTGGGATGGTTGCGGGCATTGAGCTGCCGATTGCATCCACACCTTGCGAAAAGTGCTCCCTTAATTGTTGGCGCACTGAGGGATCACTAAGTCTATCGATGTTGAACCTGGGCATTCTTGTGTTGTAGTGGGATCTTCGAACTGCATCAGTGCGTAGTTGGAGAGTAGCTATCATAAGATGGTGATCACGTACTATCCCCACATCTGCCCCTCGCCTGTTTCGGACGTCCAGGAGGTTGGAGGTTGCTTGCCTGTCATTGGAAACCCAGCTGACTTTGTGGCAGGTCTTGTGCTCAAACATGTTGCCACCTATCACAAGGCGGTTGGCATTGCAGAAATCCACAAACTTTTCGCCGTTGTCATTGCGGTTGCCTAGACCATGCTTCCCGATTACATGTTTGAGCCCTTCGTTGTCGTTGCCTACCTTGGCATTCAAACCCCCATCACTATGACAATGTCTCCATTTGGTGTTGTGTTGAAGACGGCGCTTAAGAGATTGTAGAAGCTCTCCTTTTCGTCCTCAGACGAACTATTCGTTGGGGCGTAACACTGTATGATGGTGACGCGTCGTACTCTAGTCCGGAATCTGGCAGTCAAAATCCTATCACCATGAGGCTGCCAGGAAATTAGGCCCTTGCGTGCTGTTGTTGTTAGCAGTAGTCCGACTCCATATTCCCGCGGACTTCCGGATGGTCTTCCAGAATATAGTAGTACAGTGTTACGCATTGGAGACTGGTACTCGCCCGATTCTAACCATCTTACTTCACTTACCCCAAAATGTCCAGTTTATATCGCATGAATTCGTTTTCCAATTGGAGGAATCTGGCATTGTAAGGACCATCTCTTCCCGAGTCGAGGAGCGTCTTTACATTCCAGAAACCTATCTTTGTCCGGGTACAATAGCCAAAAGTCGTCAACATGTGATCATTCCTTATCCGAGGCATAGTGTCGGTTTCTGTAGCGGGCAATATTCGGTAACGCAGGTTGCTGGCCCACGTTACCTAGCCTAGAATCAAGGCCCTAGACAACCCGCATTTACAATTTTGGCCTACACGTATAAGGGTTTATACGTATAGTTTCAGCGCAGTCCATCAAACTAAGATTTCATACATGAGTATTGGTCTTACTACCGCTGTATACAGCCAGTGCATTATATGCGGGCGGACATCCCACTTATAGGCTCTTTTACAGGCGTATAGTGCCGTAGCGGCCTTCTTAATACGCTCATGTATATACGTTCATGTATTAGGTCGTTACATATGAAATTGCCGACCTACCGATCATTCCTAAAGTGATCGTTGCGGCGTGAAGTTGTGCAGAGAAATTGAAAATAAAGTTTTTTTAAGAAAAGAGTGCAGTTTAATCTATCTAACGGTAACAATTAATTTACGCTATTAGCTCATTGAGTTGACTTTTTTCCTTTCATAGAAAATGCTTTCACCAACAAATTTAAGGCAATTTTCCTTTTTCAAGTTAAAAAAACATGAACGCAACCGCAGCGACCAGAGAAATTAACGGTGCTTTTGGTTTGGGTACGTGTAGTGAGAGAACTGTTCGAAACTGGTTTACCAAGTTCAGCGAGGGAGATTTTTCGCTCGAAAATTTGACAAGGGGTAGACCAGAGAATGTCATTAATAATGAAGAACTTGCAGCAGCTGTTGAAGAAAATCCAGCTACGACTGTTCTTAGCCTTGCTGCAAGATTCAAAGTCAGTGTCAACTGCAACCATAAGTCGCCACCTTTCCGGCATCGGAAAGGAAAATAAAACTAGAGAGATGGGTGCCCCACGTCCTAACACCAACGAATATGCTACGACGTTTGGAGGTTGCAATATCTTTGACCAACAGACACCGTATGGATCTTTTTTTGCATCGCATCGTCACCTGCGACGAAAAGTGTATCCTTTGCGTTGTTTAACTTTCCACATAAAAATCGGCAACTTCATATGTAACGACCTAATACGTTCATTTTCCAGTTTAGTTTCCTATATAGTATAAGGCCTAGGTATTTGGCCTGTCCAGAGAAACTAAGGTTCTTTAATTTTTGGTGGTGAGATCTCCGGAATTTTGTAAATAGCACTACCTCAGTTTTCGCCGGGTTGACATTAAGACCGCATCTGTCCATCCACTTGACTAATTTTGCCAGGGCTGATTCCATGAGATCTCGTAAAGTCGTGGGATGTTTACCATTGATTGTAGCAATTCCGTCAGTACAAGCTATAACTTCATATCATTCCTTTTCTAAGGTGAGGAGACGTAATTATTTTGGAGACGTAATGATATAAGCGCCTCCTATCAAGGCACTTACAGACAATCTATTATGCAATGCAGAGGAGTATTTCGTTCACGGTAAAAAGTAATATTTGTGGAGATAAGACTCTTCCTTGTGCTGTTCCGCGTTGAACTGATCTTTTTGATTTGGAGCAGCCAAGTTCTGAATTGATCACAAATTTACATTAATCTTGTCACGTATGTATATATCCACTAAACTCTCCAGAGTACGAAAACAGGCTAATGGGCCTGAAATCTTTTGGGGTCGTATGTGAGGCTTTTCTTACCTCTCTCCAAAGTTTAGGTATATGTAAGCATTATCTAGGCATGATCGGAACAGTTTAATCAATCAGGGTCTAAGAATGCCATATGTATGTTGCATCTCCGCCGGGATAGGTTAGGTTAGGTTAGGTTAGGATCGGCCCTCGATGAGGATGTACTTAGACCAGAAAATAGGTCCATTGTACTGCCGATGTGTAAGGCGGGTGGATCACCCTCTTACTCTTGGAACCATTTGCTTCGTTGAATGAAGTCGTGAATTTTAGCCGTGCAGGCGTTGCCGAGATCATTAAGATCATTATAGAAGTATTCACCCAGAGTGGCCTTCCTGATGTTGGCGAGCGCAGGACAGGCGCACAGGAGATGACTGATGGTCTCTTCTTCCTCTTCATCTCTGCAGCTTCTGCAGAAGTCATTATGAGGGATACCTAATCTTTGGGCATGTCTTCCTATGACGCAGTGTCCAGTGAGGACATTTGTTATTTTTGAGAGGGTTCCTCTCTTGTGCTCCAAGAGTCCGATGGACCTGGATTTATTGAGTGTCGGCCAGAGCTGTCTGGCGGTATGACATTGGTCTAGATGTTGCCATCGATGATTGGCTACTTTCTCGGCATCAATTTGAATGAGGTACTTAACATAAGACGATGGCGCTTCGATGTCGATGATGCTTATGCTATCTGTACCAGAGGAGCCTTGTCGTGCTAGTTCGTCGGCTGCACAATTCCCCGGTATGACACAGTGACCTGGTACCCAGCAAAGGGTGAGGTTGTACTGACCAGCTATCTCGTTAAGAGATATTCGACAGTCTTTCACTGCCTTAGATCTGGTAGTGCCGGATGCGAGGGATTTGATGGCTGCCTGGCTGTCGACATAAATAACAATATCAGGTCTTGATAGTGTGCTAGTCGCCAGTCAGTCAGCAGCTTTGCGAACTGCGGTGATTTCGGCTTGAAAAACGCTGCAGTAGTCTGGAAGGTCAAAGGAGAGGTGTATGTCCAGATCTTCCGAGAAAATTCCGGCCCCGATTCCGTCCTTGGTTTTGGACCCGTCCGTGAAAATTGACAGCGATTCGTTGTAAAGGACATTGCGTTGCGTCCACTCACTTTTGTCCGGTATCGAGTGCGTGTAGCCCTTGTTAAAATCATATTCAGTGGGCAGATGGTCAGTGGAATTGGGAAGATGACGGTGCATCGAAAGTATATTGGCATGTCCCGTGTGTTGCTCCTTCCACTGCTTGGAACCTCTCAGTCTTATTGCCGAGCTGACAGCCAATTATCTCCGCCGGAATACTCGTAACTTTATCTGGTCCTACCAATATGTATGGAAGGGAACTTCTTACCGCCTATAGGGCTTGTTATGTTATATCCTTTAACACCTCGGGGGGCATAGGGCGTCAACCACGCCTGCGCGCCATCGTATTCGGAGTTCTGCAATGCGTTTGAGCTGCCTCCAACTCATCCCTAAAGAGCTCGATTCCTCCTCAACTGTTCTGCGCCACGTTTGCCTAGGGCGTCCCGTAATTCTGCCTGCCTGGGTGAGCGGATTCCACTGCATGGCGTATTTCGCAATGGAGTTGTCTTCGCGCCGTAGGGTGTGTCCAATCCATTGCCACTTTTTTCTTCGTATAGTAATGCTTATAGGTTCTTGGCCCGTTCTCAGATAAAGTTGTTCGTTGGAGATGCGGTTCGGCCCAAAAATCCTCAAGATGATTCTTAAGCATTTGTTTACGAAGACTTGCAGCTTGCGTGTGTTAATGGTGTCCACCTTCCAGGTACTGCACCCATAAAGCAGCACTGATTCTACGTTGGAGCGCAACAGTCGTAGCTTGGTTCTTAAGCTAATAACATTGCTTCTCCAGATTTTGGACAGCATTCCGAACGCAGCTTTAGCCTTCCCGATTCTGCTGCACACATCCAGTTCGGTGCCACCGCGATTAGCCGAGACGACACTTCCTAAATATAGAAAGTTATCAACTTTCTCGACTTGCTTTCCGGCAATGTTAAGTTGAGCGCGGGTATTAGAAGTACTCAGGGCTTTTGTTTTGACTGTGTTTGTTTTTATCCCCACTTTGTTTGCCTCAGCTTCAAGATTTTGGGCCATCAAATGAAGATCCATTTTCCGATGTGAAAGTAGACAAACATCGTCAGCGTAATCTAGGTGTTTAAGGTAAGATGTCATAGTTCAACGAATTCCAGAATTAGCTTCCGTCAATGCTGCACGGAGTACATCACTGATAACCACCAAGAACAATAGTGGAGACAGTATGCACCCTTGACGTACTCCACTTTGGACTTCAAAATCGTCCGACACCTTGCCATTGTGCATGACGTGACACTTGCCGTCCTCATATGTAGCCTTGATAATAGCCATAAGTTTTCCTGGAATGCCTCTCCTGCGCAAGGCCAATCAGATAGCATCTCGATTCAAGCTGTCGAAAGCCTTCTCGAAGTCGATAAACAGTAAATGTAGCGGAGACCTATACTCAACGCATTGTTCGATTATGATCCGTAAGGTGTTTATGTGGTCGATGCAGGAGGATCCAGCGCGAAAGCCTGCCTGTTCGACATCGAGAGTTGCCTATAGGGCTTGGCCTTCATTTTTTTTTTCAGACGTTTCGATGCGAACTCTTAGTTGTCATCGATCCTTAGACACAGAAAAATATTCTTATACCACTGACCTACGAATAATTAGTTAGTACGAGTATCATTCATTAATGAAGTTTTTAAAGCACTCCTTGTAGACGAACCTTCATTGTTAGAATCATGTCGCCTTAATTATCTACTCATGCCCTTAATCTACCCGTGTAATGTATTGCTATGAATGTCTATTAAACGTTGTTAAACTAGCTTTAAGTATTGTATATTCAATTAATTGTTTTGTGCATCACTTTTTATAGAAAACATGAATGAATTTATGTAACACTTTGTAAGCACTGCACACAGTATAAACCAAGAATATCTTACGAAATACATAATGTACACGTTACGTGCGGTTAACAATGTAATTCCAAATCACATTTTTATTTAAACATTTTTAAATAACATTTACGTTGCACGTTTATAAGTTTTAATTTGTGAAATAACAAGCATCATGTGTTTAACACTTTCAACAACAAAAAAAAAAAAAAAAAACCAAACAAATATTACTTTCTTTCAAGGTTTGTTTTTATTTATTTATTTTTGAATTTTCTCTCCTTCCCTTCCTATTTCATTAAAGCTCAGAGTGAAAAATCACTTCAATCTTTAATTTTTGTTTCAGAAAATGAAGAAGAAATGCCAGTGAGCGACGTTGATATGCTTTTGATCGAAGACTCTACCCTCGACATAATTCCGCCCCATTTGGAGAACCTGCTGAGCTCTTTTGATGTCAACAAATCCCACCCAGCCGACTTGCTTATTGCCCTAATTTACGGCATAGCCTTAGAATGTTCCTTTGCCGCTATAGAAGAAGTTAAAAGAAACTTGCATCGTTTGAAACCAATGTCGTACATGTCAGCGTTTGATTCTCGAAATGTTCGAATTTTGTCAAAAATGCCAGAAAATTTGTACGATGCCAATAAAATGGCCTACACCCTTCGAATGCAACTGATGTTCGACAGGGCTGGAAAGTCCTGTATGCAGACAGGAATTGTAACAGGCGACTTACTTATTCTTACTCTAACATCAGATAAAGGTCACGGGAAGAGTACTTGTCTATCGATTGGACGTTACGTTTTGAATTCCAAAGGACGGCCCTTTCCCGCTAGATTCAGAAAACTACCAGAACTTTCACATAAGTTGCGCGAGGAAGTGTTGATTCCAATTCGTAACCATATGATCAAAAGGAACCGTGGAATTCTCTTGTATCCCGGCTTGGATGGATTGCCAGAAGAGCTGTATCCATATTTGTACGTTTATATGAACCAAAATAATTTGAGTAAAATGGCTAATGTTTCCAAACGTATTCAAAGTACTGTCGAATATTATAAGACTCATTTATTTAAAAAATAAAACTTAAATAAAAAAAAAAAAAAAAATAAAATGGATTTTAGGTACAATGGGAGTTTTCTTTTTTTTTTGTTTTAATTATTAGCTTAATTTGAATTTTTAATTTTATGAGTTTATGGTTTTGCTTGTTGACTTACTTTGGTTAAAATATATTTCAGATGCCAAGGAAAATACAGCTGGCGAAGAAGACCCTCCAGTAGATGATTCAATAGGTAGGTACTAGCACTTTTGTAGATACTAAAATAAGACGGTAAGCTGGTTAGAATTAAATATTGGAAAATGGATTAGCTGCAAATGGAAGCTTGTGCTTATAACAAAATGGTATGGATCAATAAGTACCCGTGTTTGAAGACAGGTGGCATTGTTGTGGGAAGCTGACATTACCCTTGTGCACTGCCATCTTTCAAACGACACCATACTAAATTTCAGACTGACTTATAGGTTAGTTTTTATTTGGCAGCTAGTTGTATCACACGTGTTTCGTGTTTCTCGATAAAATGGAAAAAGTGCAATATCGTTCCGTAATTCGCTTTTTATTTTTGGGTGGAAAAACATGCGAAGAAATAATGAATGCTTTCTATGGGGACCCTTCACCATCTATGACAACCGTGAGATATTGGTTCAACGAATTTAAACGTGATCTGCCCATTTACCAACATGATTGGAGTCTTTTGTTGTCAGAGAGAAGGCATTCAAATATGTCATATTAATGCACAGAGTCTGTTTCCTAAAATTGACGAGTTTCGTCTTTTGTTCGAGGGCTCAAAGGTAGATGTAATCTGCGTCTCCGAGACTTGGTTCTGGACTGATATTAATGACCATGACAACGGTAAATTATTCGCATTAAATGGCTATAGGCTCTTTCGAGCCGATAGGCGCAATCATATTGCTGGCGGTACTGCGATATATGTAAGAGAAGGAATAATGTGTAACCATCGTTACGTATCACCGGTTGATTGCGAGTTAGAGTATATATTCGTTGAGTTACATAGCAACAATGACAAGCTTTTGCTTGGAACTGCGTACAGGCTAAAACGGTCGATTAGCTTATCTCCTCTGATGGCTTTGCTGGGAGACATCGCCGCCAGCTGTCCTAATATCATTGTCTGTGGTGATCTTAATAGCGATTTGTTAACTAATAATGGATTAATGAATGATATGAGCTCATTTAACATCTACCCTGTCAACATTCGGACCCCAACTCATTTCTCCCAATTTGAGAGCACCCTTCTGGACGTATTTTTTATAACCGACACTAATAAAGCGCTATTTTACGACCAGTTGTCTGCACCTGCTTTTTCACGTCATGACCTTATTCATCTAACGTACGATTTCAACCTACCTTCACCATCAGTTCGATCATGGAAATTTCGTGATTTTAAAAGCGTTGATAGACTGGCACTTGAAAATAGTGTTAATAGTATTCTATGGGAAAATATTTTTTACATGCCATCTTCAGATGAACAGGTTGAGTTTCTGAACACTAATGTTGTTAATCTCTTCAACGAACATGGCCCTATTAAAACAGTGGTGTTAAGATCCACCTCACAACCTTGGTTCACAAATGACATTCGTCGGCTTTTGAATGAGACAAACCAAGTTTACAATCGGTGGAAACAATACAAAATTGATGAGGATCGTCGTCGGTATCGCTTACTTCGTAATCAGGTAGTCACTGCTATCCGCA
Source organism: Brachypalpus laphriformis (assembly GCA_945910035.1). NCBI lineage: Eukaryota > Metazoa > Arthropoda > Insecta > Diptera > Syrphidae > Brachypalpus > Brachypalpus laphriformis. The sequence continues at coordinate 48,907,856 of OX246756.1, forward strand.
CAGAAAAGGCACGAGTTCTTACAAGCCGGATCGCCACATCAGGTAACGGGCGAAAACTCTGGAACAGTTTGCGTAGTATGGGAATTGGAAGGCAAAAACCAGACCAGCCAATAAATGCCGACTGTGATGAACTCAACTCTAAGTTCATTTCCCAAGTGCCACAGTCCTTGTCTGATTCTCCAACCCTCACGTATGAAAATCAAGCGTCTCCAGGATTTAGCTTCTCCAGGGTCGAACCTGCTGATGTGGTTGAAAGTGTGGTATCGATCAAATCGAATGCAGTAAGTCTGGACGACGTTCACCCGGTTTTCGTAAAAGCTCTCCTTCCCAAGCTCTTACCTTTTTTAACACATATACTAAACACGGTCCTAACAACGTCAGTTTTTCGTACACAGTGGAAGCTTGCAAAGGTCATTCCCATCCCTAAAGGAAGAAACAAGAATGAGTACAGACCTATATCAATACTCCCATTCCTCTCTAAAGTGTTCGAGAGAAACATTTAGAAACAGATTAATACTTATCTGAACGACAAAGGTCTGCTTTCCAATTTTCAATCAGGTTTTCGTCCCAATCGCAGCTGCACAACAGCAGTTCTGAACGTTGTTGATGATATTAGAAGCGCAGTAGACAGCGATCAGATAACTTTCTTGGTGCTTCTTGGTGCTTCTTGATTTCTCGAAGGCATTCGATTCGATAAGTCATCCCGTATTATGCAGCAAATTATCAAATCTGTACGATTTTCACACCTGAAGCAGTGAAATTAATTTTCTCATATCTGTCAGGTAGAAAGCAAGCTGTAGTAATTGGAGATAAGAAATCAGCATTATTAAGCTTAAAGCAAGGTGTCCCGCAGGGCTCAATATTAGGGCCACTTCTTTTCTCTTTATATATAAATGAAATTCCTGAAATTGCTGTCCAATCTCTTATACACATGTACGCCGATGATGTTCAGTTACATAAAAGTTGTCCTCTGGGACTCATCGAACATTGTGCTCAGACCATAAACGAGGATCTACAAAATATTTATAACTGGTCGCGAGTCAATAGCTTAGTACTTAATCCTGAAAAATCTAAAGTCATTGTAATATCTAAGAAATCGGTAGACCTTTCGTACTTCCCCCGAATCTACCTAAATAATGCTCCCATAGAATTTGATGACAATGCAAAAAACTTGGGAATTATATTTAATAGAAATTTAACCTGGAAGGACCACGTTAATTCCATTGTCGGCAAAGTATATGGTGCTCTTCGATCGCTTTGGGTCACAAAAGATTTCACTGCTCTAAAAACACGCAAAATGCTCGCTAGGACATTAGTTATACCTGTCCTTACTTATGGATGTGAAATCTTTTGCAAAGGCGATGCTGTGAGCCAGAGAAAACTTAATGTGGCATATAACATTATCGCGCGCTATATTTACGGTTTAAGGAGGTACGATCATGTTTCGAGATTTTCTAAAAGTATCTATGGTATGTCGTTCGATAACCTCTTAAATTTTCGAACACTTTTGCTATTATTTAATATAATTCAGAGCCATCACCCGTCCTATCTTTACAATAAACTTCAGTTTTCAGCATCAAACAGACTCTCACAGCTCATCCTTCCCCGGTTTTCGTGTTTGACATCCGAAAGGCAATTTCTCGTCAATGCCGCCCGCTTATGGAATTCTCTACCACCCACTGTACGGAGAACAAGTAATCTCACCGAATTTAGGACGCGATTGCAATTATTCCTCTCTGCATCCGATTAGTTTTTTTTTTCTTCTTCTTCTTTCTTTTTCTTCTTTTTTTCCTTAATTTACTACAATTAATTCATTGAATTTTTTTGATTGAAATAATGTGTTCTTTTTGCCAAGCTCCACAAGTTTATAAGATATTGTATCTTAATGTGTCAGCATATAAATAAATAAATACTAAATACTAAATACTACTTCAGTGACATTTAAAAATCAAGATTTAGCTTTGCTTGCTTATATCCTTTAACCCCTCGGGGGCATAAGGCGTCAACCACGCCTGCGCGCCATCGTGTTCGAAGTTCTGCAACGCGTTTGAGCTGCCTCCAACTCATTCCTAAAGAGGTCGATTCCTCCTTAACAGTTCTGTGCCACGTTTGCCTAGGGTGTCCCGCTATTCTACCTGCCTGGGTGAGCGGATTCCACTGCATGGCGTATTTCGCAATGGAGTTGTCTTCGCGCCATATGGTGTGTCCAATCCATTGCCACTTTCTTCTTCGTATAGTAATGCTTATAGGTTCTTGGCCCGTTCTCAGATAAAGTTGTTCGTTGGAGATGCGGTTCGGCCAAAAAATCCTCAAGATGATTCTTAAGCATTTGTTTACGAAGACTTGCAGCTTGCGTGTGTTAATGGAGTCCACCTTCCAGGTACTGCACCCATAAAGCAGCACTGATTCTACGTTAGAGCGGAACAGTCGCAGCTTAGTTCTTAAGCTGATAACATTGCTTCTCCAGATTTTAGATAGCATTCCGAACGCAGCTTTAGCCTTCCCGATTCTGCTGCACACATCCAGTTCGGTGCCACCGCGATTAGCCGAGACCACGCTTCCTAAATAAAGAAAGTTATCAACTTTCTCGACTTCCTGTCCGGCAATGTTAAGTTGAGCGCGGTTGTTAGAAGAAGTGCTCAGGGCTTTTGTTTTGGCTGTGTTTATTTTTAGCCCCACTTTGTTTACCTCAGCTTCTAGATTTTGGGCCATCAAATGAAGATCCATTATCCGATGTGAAAGCAGATAAAAATCGTCAGCGTAATTTAGGTGTTTAAGGTAAGATGTCATAGTTCAACGAATTCCATAATTAGCTTCCGTCAATGCTACACGGAGTACATCGCTGATAACCACCAAAAACAATAGTGGGGGCAGTATGCACCCTTGACGTACTCCACTTTGGACTTCAGAATCGTCCGACACCCTACCATTGTGCCCGACTTGACACATGCAGCCATCGTATGTAGCCTTGATAATAGCTATAAGTTTTTTTTTTGGAATGCCCCTTCTGTGCAAGGCCAACCAGACAGCATCTCGATTCAAGCTGTCGCAAGCCTTCTCCAAGTCGATAAACAGTAAATGTAGCGGAGACCTATACTCAACGCATTGTTCGATTATGATCCGTAAGGTGTTTATGTGGTCGATGCAGGAGGATCCAGCGCGAAAGCCTGCCTGTTCGACATCGAGAGTTGAATCTAAATGTTCTTTAATTCGTTCTAGAATTATTCTAGCTATTATTTTGGCTACAACTGGAAGAACACATATACCTCTCCAGTTACCACACTCCATCAAGTTACCCTTCTTTGGAAGCTTAATGATCACCCCCATTTTCCACTCCTGCGGAAATTGTTCACTATCCCAAGCTCTCCGTATTAGCGGATGCAGCAAATCTGCCGATGTATTTGGCGCCGCTTGAAATAGCTCGGCGGGGATGCCATCAATACACACCGCTTTGTTCTTCTTGAGGGACTTGATTGCTGTTATTATTTCAGTTTTACTGGGAGGTACGGTGCGAATTCGGGAATTTGTTGCTTCGAACTACTCATTCGAATTCAAGATCATACCGCCATCGTCTAAGTGATTAAGCACTGCAGCAAAATGTTCTCTCCATCTAGTGATCTGATCCTCATCCGAAATCAGAAGGTTACCGTCTAGACTCTTCACTGGATGTTGTTTGGAGTTTCGACCACCGATGAGCTCCTTAGTGATGCTATAAACAGTCCTGCTGTCGCATCTACTCGATGCTTCTTCAGCCCTTGAGGCTAGTGAGTTGACATATTGACGTTTGTCACGTCTCACACTACGCTGCATTTCTTTCTTCTTCGCACGGTATTGGGTTTCAAGCTCGATTCTCTCTACTGCTGAGGCCGCTGCAATCCGAGCCTTGATTGCTGTACGCTCATCGATCCGTCTCCAGGTATTTGTAGAAAGCCATGTGCGGTGGTGTTTCTGCTTTTTACCGACAGAAGTGCGTGCCCCAGTCGCAAAAGCATTTTTCACAGCACTCCAGTGGTCATCCATGCTGCTGATTGCTTCTGCTTCTAAGACAAGATGGTCCCTGAACTGTTGGCGCACTTGGGGAACCTTGAGCCTGTTGATATTAAACCTGGTGATGTTAAGTAAGTTTGAGCGGTTGCTGTTGACGGATGCAGTACGAAGGCGTAAATGAGCTACCATAAGATGGTGATCTCGTTCTTGTCCGACGTCAGCTCCACGTCTGTTTCGGACGTCCAGGAGACAGTTTCTAAAGCGCCGACTGATCGCAATGTGGTCTTATAAAGACTGCCTTAGAAATATAAACAATCTGTCAGAGTGGCTAAAAGACAGTCATGGATAGACTACTGCCAATCCATTGAGACCCTTAAGGACTTTGCAAAACTCAGTCAAATTCTATCGAAAGAACACTCCAATCCATCCCTTAGAAAGATGGATGGGGAATGGACTAAGTCAACAGCAGAATCTCTAGAACTTGTGTTAAACACCCATTTTCCCGGATGCACAGATAATAGTGCAGAGCCTACAAACTCTCAAACGCAATCTAATGCCTGGGAAAAACGTATACCCATTATTACAGAGGAACAAATTTCCTGGGTCTTAAACAGTTTCGCATCCTTATAAATCCCCGGGCCTGGACGGCATTCTACCCATTATGCTACAGAGGTCGCAAGACCTAGCAATTTCATGGCTCACGTCGATTTTCAGGAGCTGTTTACTGAACAACCACGTACCCTCTTCATGGAGACGAGTGAGAGTGGTTTTCATCCCAAAGGCAGGCCGACGCGGCCATGAAAACCCGAAAGATTGCAGACCAATCAGTCTAACTTTCCTTGTACTGCAGACTTTCGAACGATTCCTGGACAACCATTTGCGAAGCAAAATAGAACCATCCCTCTCCAAAGCTCAGCACGCATATCTCAAAGGTAGATCAACAGAGACATCTCTTCACTAGGTAGTGCGCACTATAGAAAACTCCATGTACTACAAAGAATATACCCTAGGTACCTTCCTAGACATAGAAGGAGCGTTTAATAACGTACACACTGAAGCAGTCCTAGAGTTGCTTACGGAGCTGGGAATAGAAACCAATCTAAGTCAATGGATCGTTTCAATGCTAACCACTAGAATTATTCAGGCAACACTAGGCAATAACAATATAACCAAATTTGCCAGTAGGGGTACAGCCCAGGGTGGTGTTATCTCACCTCTACTATGGCTGATAGTCATGAATAAAATCCTTTAAACATTAGACAGGGAAAGAAACAAGGTAGTCGGGTATGCGGATGATATGGTGATACTAGTGTCAGGAAAGTTCCTCTTCGTTATAAGCGAAATCACGGAAAGTGCTCTGAGCAAAGTAAGCGCTTGGGCTAAAAAGTGTGGTCTCTGTGTCAACATGAGCAAAACTGAACTGATGCTCTTCACCACTAAAACCAAAATACCTGACTTCGCTCTTCCTCAGCTAAATGGCCAACCATATCTAGAAAGATGTGACCGAACTACAACAAATCAAAAACAACCAACTTCTTAAAGAGAACGCGTAGGGACATCGCCAGGATAACAGCAACCACCACGGGTCACTGGCCTATAGGAGACCATGCAGTCAAACTAGGTAACCCACGCAACATACACTATCGCAGTTGCAATGTCGCAACTGAGAAAGTAACCCTTATTCACTTTTTATGCGCCTGTCCGGCACTAGCTAGGGCCAGACAACGAGCTTTGGGAAAACTCTTTTGCGATTCCCTTGAGGAAGTCTCAGAGAGAAACCCTAAAGGTTTAATAACCTTTTTAAACTCCACAGGTTGGATCTAGAGACTCCACACCAACACACCTTTTATATCCAGGTACATGAGTTTTGTGGTATCAAAACGGCACTTAGTGCTAATTGGGTTCTTCTCTTTTCTTAGAAAAACCACCACACCAACACCTACCTATCTAGGTAAGTGGGTTGGTGAAAAGGAATCCTCCACGCCACACTCAGGTCAATGCAGACCTCTTGTCTTTACCCTTGGAGGAAAAAGTTGTCCCTTGCCTATTATACGTATAACTCTGTTCAATACAAAGTTTTCCAATTGCTTTGTTACATACAAACCATCCTGTGGATTTGATGGAGTTCATCATTTATCTTTTGGAAAGCTCCTCTAAATCCTGGAAGAAGTGTCTCCCGAGGAATGTATTTCTGATGTGATGGAGGCCTGGGCAATGACACAGGGAAAGTGGGTTAAGTCCTCATATGTAGACGGAAGGTCTTATTCCGTTTGACGCAATTCCTTCATGTAGTACCGCAGAGTATTATGTCCCATGATAATTCCTACGATAATTCCGTATAAGTCTCTCGGTCCTGGCTTTGTTAAAAGTGGGCCATAGCTTCCTTGTGGTGGTACAAGTCTCTATGGAGGTACATCCAGTATTCGCCTCTCCTGTGGCTTTTTCCCTGCTTCAAGCTTGAGTGTGCAAGGCGGGATATTCAGAGAAGGGCCAGCTAGTTCCGATTTATATGTTCAACCATCCTCTTGTGCTAATTTGTCAGCTTTCTCATTGTTAGGTATACCTTTATGTCCAGGGACTCAGCAGAACGTTACCTTGTATTGTGTCCCAAGAACCTTGAGTTCTTCTTGACAGCACTTCACAAGCTTCGATGTTATTTCTATAGCAGAAGTAGCTGCCTAGCAGTCGATAAAAAAGGTAATACCTTCTGATGGTACTGCCCTTATCGCAGACTCACTGACGGTTGTTGTAACTGCTAAGAACTCCGCGGATTGACTTCGGTATACCCAGCAGTTCGGAGAAGATGTCTGAACCTTCGCCAGTGTCCATTTTAGAGCCGTCTGTTTATACTGCTATGGATAGTGCATTAGGTATATGACACTTTCTCATTTTTCCCCGCTACGATAAGTGCTAGAGGAAGGTGAAGTCCAGGTATAGCGTAATGGAGTCTGTAATAGGTACATGGCGTAGATATTTCTGTAGGATCGTTGACTGATCCATTACATTTAGTTTCCAGTTATCTGATTGGCTTATTCTTAGGGCACTATTGTCTGATGATTGTATAAATATATCTGGCGGGAACAGGTTAAGGATACCCCAAGCCCTGTAGTTGGTGTTGTTCTTATTGCACTGGTGATACCGATGCACGCTAGTCTTTGTACTTTCATGAGGGCCATCAGACTGCCATATGTCAGCATAGGTCTTACTATTGCCGTGTAAATACATAATATGCGACTTTGAGAGAGGGTCCCCAGTTTTTCCCAAATATTCTGCTGCATGAGTAAAAGGCGAGTGTGGCTTTTTTGATTCCTTTCAGTCTCGCACTAGGCCTAGGTACTTTGCGCTATCAGAGATTCTGAGGGGGTGTGCCTCCAACAGAAGGTATTATAAACTATTGTACCTTCCTTCTGTTGGTGAATAATACCAGCTCGGGTTTTTTGGGAGTGGACCGTGAGTCCGCAATTCTTGGCCCAAGCGATCTACTCGCTAAGCGTTGGGAGTAATTTTTCCGCTTGACAGCAGTACAACGTCATCCGCATAAGCTGTGGTTTTGACGCCACTGTATCTGAGCTGGTGGAGTACTTAATTTAGGACAACGACCTGAAGCAGTGGAGAGATTATCCCGCCCTGAGGAGTACCTCTGGAGACGTATACATCTAGTTTTGTTTGCTCATGTTCGGTAATGATGTGTCTACCTTCAAGTAGACAATCAGCAGACAACCCAGTTGACTAGAATGTTTTCGATATTTAGCATAATTAGGTTCCTTCGTACCGCGTCTATTTTGACATTGTTGTGCGAGGGTTGATTGACAAGTTCGTAGCCTGAACAAGAAAATAAACGGAAGGTATACGCAAATTTTTCCATTTCGCAGACGGTTTTGAAGACAGATATTCTTATGATATACTCGTAGAAAGGTTTAAACTGTATCCTTGAACTGATTTTTCAAACTCTTGACTTGCAAAATTTCGAACGTGTTATTTGTTGAATCGTTAATCGCTCCTTTATTGATTTGCGAATTGGAGTTTACTTGTTGGAATCGAAGCATTTGCTACGATTGAGCTTGTTTGAGATGTCGTCAATAAAGAAATATGAATTCAATTCACCTTTCTGTCGCTTATGAGAAATTCTGGCCTATTATTATGCATAGACATGATCTATTTGCATATTGCGAAACCTAGTGCATTCGCGTGATTCCGGTTATAAAACAAAATAAAATAGTCGTTGACTAAACAACGCTGATCTAACACGGTGAAGTCATACCTGCTAGCATTTAATTTTAATCACTTATAATTGATTATTGAGGTGAATTTGACACTTCATTGACTACCAAACAAAATCAATATCGTAATGTAGCGCTATCATTCCGAATTATTAGTATATCAAATAGATAATGCCAGCAAGATAAGATTATTTGTCATAACAACTCTATTTCAGGCGGGAATTACATTAAACGCTGTTGTCAGTTCCTCCAAAAGCTTTCTGAAACCGACGTACTGTAAACAAGCCTGTTTCAGATGAAGGAAAAAAAATTAGAGCTGTGTAAAGTCAAAAGTCAAGTTATGATATTATTTTCTATTCACCAGGGACTCCAACAGCTGAGGATTCATCGACACTGTGTTTCGAACTGGTGTTCAAATGTAAAATATCGAATAAGATCCTTCTCAGTTATCAACGAGCCATAACAACTACTAGAGACTTATGTACTTAGGTTGCGCTACAGTTCGGGTGTAACCTGGGCCTAAAGCAACATATCTCTCCATTTAGCTCGGTCCTTAGCTAATTGCCTCCAGTTGCACACTCCAAGTTGATCGAGTACCCCTTGAACTTGTTCACGCCACCTACGGCAAGACGTGACGACTTCGCATCTAGGACTTCGGATCTTGGCGGGCATGTTAACGGGTCACTGCAGACTTAAGCAGCACCTTAGGAAACTGGGAATAGAGGGAGACAGACACTGCAGATTCTACAGGGACTTCCACTTCCCTGCCTTTTACAACAAGGAAAAAACCTGTTAATTCCCTCCCTCATAAGAAATTTCAGATCCAGACTCACACTAGGCTATATACCAAAAAGTTGCAAGGAGGTTGAGGTGGTCTTCATTCCAAGGGCGACAAAGCCGCAGAGCAATCACCTAAATCCTTTCGCATGATCCTCTGCATGCAAATCAATTTGCCAATCAACCTCGGAAGTCTACGGAGACAGCCATTCACAGCTTAACGCTATCGATTGATAATCATTAGCTAGCAAAGAAACAACCCTATGTACCTTCATAGATATAAAGGGAGCCTACGACAACACTTCCTTTGAGGCCATCAAAAATATCGCTCCTCTGGTCATAAACTGGGTTCTTATCCTGCTAGGTAGCAGGAAAATAGGTATCGAGTGCGGGGGCTCGTATAAAACTATAACAGCTACCAAAGGATGTCCGCAAAGAGGAGTCCTCTCCTTCCCTGGACCTTAGTTATGACGAACTCCGAGAGTTACTTGAAAAATCGGGTAAGCAAGGGTTACAAGGGTAAGCAGACGATATTGTCATCAGCGTTATGGCCAAATCATTTCAGAACTATTGCAAGGTGCCCTTAACTTAAATTCCGATTGATGCAGGACTAAAGGACTTACCATCAATCGCGGAAAAACTATACTTGTACCCTTTTCCAGGAAAAGAAATAAAATTCTTAAACAAATTACACTGAAAAACGTTCTAATCAACACATCCACGGAAGCAAAATATCTAGGGGCTATTCGTGAGAAAACGCACAGCTGGAGCTTAACAACGTTACCGAGAAAGCGACAACAGTAATATTTATGTGCCAGCGCCTACACGGCTAAACTTAGGGGCGTAAACCCAAGATAATGTACTGGACGTACAGCGCCATTATCAAACTCAGGGTCACTTGTGCATCGTTGGTTTGGTGGCCAAAAACTCTACAGGTCAAGACTCAGGAACATCGTCTAGCCTGTCTGGGTGTCACAGGGGCAATGAAAACATGCCCCACGGTAGCAATAGGAGCAATGCTTAACCTCATACCACCTTGCAGTACAAAAAGAAGCTATGCTGAATGCTCTTCGGCTGCCTAAGATTTCAGACCTTAAAATCGACATCTTTGCGGTCGTCTGAAGATTCTAAAGTACATTCAAAGCTAACTCAAGATATACCGGTTCTCCAGAAAATTCAAGGTGGTCATAGGTACAACTTGGTACACAGATGGTTCCAAATTCGAAAATGATAGCACTGGCGCAGGAGTTTATAGACCCAGGTTTCAACGTGCAGCAGCGCTTGAGAAATCACCAGCAGTATTTCAGACAGAAATCCATACAATCGAACTCTGTGCTCGAGAATGCCTGCAAAGAAGGGTACAGCGCACCCGTATTTATATCTACTCGGAAGGCCAGGTAGGAGTTATGGCTCTGAAATCCTACACGGTAGGATCCAATCTTGTATGAGACTATCTCAATTTACTCGAAGATCTCGCATCAAAAAAATACCATCACTGTGGCTTGGATACCAGGAAACGAAGGCTTCGAGGGCAATTAAAGTGCGAAATGCTTATCGAGAAGAGGCACCAGTCGCAACACCAGCGCACCTTCTTATGGTATGCGAAGCACTGATCCGTAAAAGAAGAAATCACCTAATTGCCTACCTCCTATCAGAAACGGATTTACCTTCGCTGGATCCAATAAAGATACTCCGGTTTGCTGTAGCAACTGGACTGGAGGAAGTGCTCTCGACCGAGTATATCATCGGCTAGAGCCGGAGTATGAGCGGCACAATAGATGGTTTAAAGGTCGCAGTGCACTTGCACCTCACTGTCATATACATCTACATCTACGGCGAGGAGGCCCTTTACTGCGTCGTCCCTCTGAGTTAGGTTCGAAGGCTGCGGGCCGGAGCGTTGGTGTCCATTCTCTGCTGAAAATGTAAACTATCTTAAGTCTGTTTTCATAGTTTTTTAGGAGAAGGAAAAAACTAAAGCGGGTCGGCTCGATTTTATACGCATTTTGGGACTTACTTTACTTTAACTTTACCCAGGAAGTAGGTTCGACAGAAAATGGGCGATTAGATACAGCTGCGTATAGTGAAAATATATATCGGTTGAACAAAGAAAAGGAAAAACGACATAAGTCGACTTAACCCATTCACTGGCAAATAAAAATTTTAGAACTAGCCAAACATGCCGCATCAGTCCATATGGTCTGACATGAAATCTTCTTTCATTGTAACTGTCAGGCCATATGGACTGACGTCCTGCCTTCAAATATTGTTGTTGTTTTATAAGATAATATTTTGTGTTCATGTAATTATGAACTGGAAGTTCTTTTCGTTTCGTTTTGCATCATATTGTAATATTCTTGCTGGGGTTCGTTTAAATAAAACCGTCTTTTGTGTATTTTAATCGTTCATTTATTATCAAACACTAACTTTACTTCAACTCAGTATTCAATCACTTTACTCTTTATTTATTTTAATTGTCGCTACAGATTTACTTTCAATACATCGCTTGTTTTCACCACTGGTCGAATCTCCCTGTTGTAATCGCTGTATGCACTTATAACCAACTATATCCACGGTGGTTGTGGTATTTATAGGAAATTGTAAGGGGTTCTAGAACATGCTAGATGTTTCTCCGGGTGAATCGAGGATCCTGAAATATTGGGATATTGTGTGGAACAATTGTGGAACGTAAGCACACCAGGTTGGAACGTAAGCACATGAGGTTGGAATATTTACTACTAGTAGGCAATAGATGTCGTTGCACAAAGTACCTGACGATGTACTTGATACTACAATATCTTATTTCAAATAGCAAGAATAAAGCCAGTACAGAACATGTAACGTTGGCGGCTGGAAGTGTAATTCTTCATTTAAAGTGTCTTATGCATGGCTGGTGCTTTTTTTTGCCTAAGGGATAGTGCAAAAACGCTAATGCGCGCGAGGAACAGGCCCGCTCTGTTTCAAGTAGTGTGAGACTCCTACTCACTAAAAAACTACCTTTAACCCCTTTTCAACCTGACACCATCCACTCGGGAACCGCTTTAGCATTACTTCAGAGTGGTGTCGTTTTCTTTCCCCTCTGGGGACTGGCTTTTTCATTTATCTCTTGATGCGGGTTTATAGTACATATCTTGCCGGTAAGGCGTTCATTAATTTGGTAAACTTACTGAAGGTATGTTTACTTCCTCCTCTCTTTTTTCGATCGGAGTACCTTCTCAATGCCATTGTGAGACCAATGATCACTTATGGTGCAACAGCATGGACAAAGCGAACTAGTCTAGTCACTACGAGGGAGACGCTCACTAAAGTGCAAAGACTTGCGTGCCTCTGCATCACTGGGGCCATGCGAACGTGTCCAACTGCAGCCATGGAAGTACTCCTGGAGCTAACACCGCTCCATCTTGTAGTGGAGCAAAATGCACAGCGGACGATCCTAAGGATGGCAAAAGAAGGTATTGGAAGGGAGAAATGTATTGGTTCCAGAGAATACGATGCACTTCTCAAAAAACTTCCCCTTCTGGCCGTCCCCAGGGACGACAGTATCAGGAAATTTAACTTTGGAAAAAACTTTAGTACAAAGACTGGGCAGCCACACGATAAAGCGGTATACAGACGGTTCGAGAACTGGAGAGGGAACAGGGGCGGGCGTATTTGGGCGAAGGACCAAGCACTCAGAACCTATGGGCAAGTGCACCAGCATCTTTCAAGCTGAAATATGCGCTATAAACAGATGCATTCAACTCAATCTCGAAAAGGGATACAGCAACTGCGACATAGCAATACTGTCAGACAGCCAAGCAGCTGTCAAAGCCCTTGACTCCTATGTCATTAAGTCAAAACTTGTATTGGAATGCCTACGCAAGCTTAATGAATTGGGCAGAAACAATAAAGTTACACTTTACTGGATACCTGGTCACGTCGGGATAAAAGGTAACGAAGCAGCAGACGCCTTGGTAAGACAAGGGGCTGCAGAACCCTTCATTGGACCTGAACCATTCTGTGGAATGGGGAACACACCATACGCGAGAAATTCAGGAAAATGGAGAGATAAGATAGGACAAGAACCTGGAACAACACCACAGCCTGAGGCCTGAGGCAAGCTAAGAAACTACTGGGATGTTACAACCGGAAAACCGGATTCGTAGCCTGCATCTGCCTTAGCAAGAATAACCTACGGATCCTAACAGGCTTCCTAACGGGGCACTGTAAACTCGGGGAGCATCTACGGAAACTAGGGATAACAAATGAAGGCCTTTGCAGATTCTGCAACGAGTCATGTGAGACTCCTGAACACCTTCTGGAGTCTTGTGGGGCACTGACCCACAAAAGGTTGAAATACTTGGGCACATACCAAGTATCAGAAGAGGATATGCCAACCATGGACCCACTTCTCATTCTCAGATTCTTAAAAGAAACTGGTCTGGAGAAAGAGCTCTATGGTGAACTATTCTCGCCAAGACAAAGTAAGAGCATTAGACCTTCAAACACAATTCCTCAGGATCAAACCTCCCCAAGGTATTAGCAGGGGGCACAATAGACCATTAGGTCGCAGTGCAAAATAACCCGACATAAATAATAATAATAATACCTTCTCAATACTCCACATGTCGATACTCGAGACCATCTTGTTTACGGCATTTTCTAGGGAAAAGTTGCCTATCTCTGACTCTAGACTATTCCTTTCTGCTGCCCACCTGTTACAGGTGAAGAAGGTGTCATACGCATCGTCTTCCAAAGAGTCTGCGTATTGGCAGACTGCAGTCTCTACTTTTCCCATCTTGTGTAGGTACCGGTTGAAGTAACCATGTCCCGTAAGGAACTGGGTGATATAATAATTAATTTCAACGTGCTCCCGCTCCATCCATGCAGCAACGTCTCTGATCAACCGGTAGGTCCATCTTCTCCTCGTTTCAGCGTTCCATCTGTTTTGCCACTTCTGCTTCGTGAGTTGCTTCGTTTCTGTAACTGCTGTTTTCGCTCCTATTTTCGTCATATTGTCGTGGACGTACTTCCTTTCTGCTGCTAGAAGATCAATGGGCGTCACTCCTGCAACTCAACATTTGTGGAAATTCGTCTCTTTGTCAGCAATAGTATCGTCGTTTTTTTCAGTCGCTAGGCTTAATCCGTGGTTTTCCATCCAGGGATGCACCCGCCTCATATCTTGATTCAACTTTCTTTGGGCATCCTCGGTGTCCCGTACAGTGATAACTGCAGCAATATCAACTGCGTAACCGACCAAGAAGGTGTCTTCCGGAATCTCCAGGCATAGAATCCCGTCGCAGGAGATATTCCATAGGTCTTAAATAAACCAACTATCAAAATGTTTTCGGATTTTTAATGTCAGTCCTTAGGGATTGACGGTAAGACTTTTAAATACCAAAAACGATGTGTCAAGCCATATGGACTGACACTAAATACCTAGTAATACAAATATTCTCCACCTATCATAAGCGCCGTGGCGTAAGTGGTTAGTGTGTCGGATTACTACGCATGAGGTTCCAAGTTCGAATCCCAGAAAACACCAAAAAGTTTTTTCACCGTCCCACCTCTCGCGAGCGTCTGACAAACATCCGAGAGTATTGTTGTCATGAAAAAGCTTCTCAAATCGCCGTTCGGAGTCGGCATTAAACTGTAGGTCCCTTCCATTCGTGTGAAGAATATAACGCACACAACATGACTGGTTGCGAGAAGCTAGGCCCTGGCACTTTAAAGAGCTGTTGCGCCAAATATTTGTATTTTATCATAAGCTTGTGGCGACCTCTAAAAGTTCCATTTAAAATTTATATTACTTTTATTCTTAATGTACCTTATGCTTTTCGGGTAGGGGGCAGAATATACCCGAGGTAGGCATGCCTGTCGTAAGAGGCGACTAAAATCCACCCTTCGTATACCGGGGATAAAATGTATACATAATATGCAATGAGTAAAACAAATAGATATAGTACCCCAGGTGGCAGTCCAGGTTCTCTGGAAAGTCCACCCTCTTCGGAGGTAGGCTCTACGGATTCTGGGGAGAGCCAATTGTTGCATTTAATAAACCCCTTTTTGAGAAATTCAAGGGTAACTCGGTCTCCACCATCAAGACCGAATGTCTCCGGAAAAAGAAGTCCGCCGGAAGCGCAAGCGCAAGAGAAACGGGACTCAGTGAAATGTAATAGCTTTGAGGAAGAAAACAATGAACTCCGTATTAAGCTAAATAAAATGGATCTACTCTACCAAGAGCTTAAGAGAGAGGTAGAATCACTAAAAGAGGAAAACAAGGCGTTAAAGAATTCACTTTTGCAAAGAGAACAGGAAATTACCCCACCCCGTGCAGCTAGTCCCAAATATCACACGGATGAAGAAGAGCTAGCACGCGAAACAAATGGGGTCTCAAAGAAAAGACCCAGCAAAAAACGAAGAGCCGGTTCTTCACCTGAAGTCGAGCCACGAAAACAAGACAAGGAAAAAGACTTGAAACAGAAACAAACTCACGACAAATTACGTCCCCCGCCTGCAATAAACGTCGTCGGCTTTACGGACTACAATAAATTGCATTGCCTTCTTAAGGGAACTGTGACATCGGAATTTAAAGTAACGTCATTCCGAAACAATGATTGGAAAATTAATGTAGTTGACTCTGACGGCTACCGAGCAATATCGAAAAAACTAAACGCGGAAAAGATCCAGTGGTTCACCTACGAAAATAAATCAGAAAGACCACTCCGTGTTATAGCAAGGGGTCTCCACCCCTCATGCACTAAAGATGACATTATAAATGACCTTAAAGGAAAAGGCTTGAAAATTATCGACGCAATTAATATCTTAAAGAAGATAAAGCAGAAAACGGAACAAGGCAATGAAATCTTGGTCAAGCATGGACTTCCGCTCTTTATGCTAACCTTCGATAGAAGCGAAAATATAGACGATATTTATAACGTAAAAAGTATTTTGAATATCGTAGTTAAAATCGAGCCTATGCGTACGAATACACGATCGATACCTCAGTGCAAACGCTGTCAAGGTTTCAGTCACACCCAGTCGTATTGCCAAAAAGAACCGAAATGTGTAAAATGTGCCGGGAACCACTTATCAGAAAGGTGTGACTTAAATAAGCAGGCTCCGGCGACCTGCATAAACTGTAAAGGCAAGCACCCAGCAAACTATCGAGGTTGTGAAGTAGCAAAGGAGCTTCAAAAAAGGCGCGATACTCTCAAGAAACCGATACACCCGAACCCAAGCTTAAGAGATCGTAAAACCGATAAGCCCAAGACCGCTAAGCCAGTCAAAACAAAGCGACCGATAAAGGGAAATAAAAAAATTGCGCAAGAGAACGTCGCTGGTCCAAGTGCAGCGGAAAAACCGCCACAGGTTGACGCGAGATCGTACGCGCAAGTCGCGTCAAACGAAAACAAATTAAGATCAGCTACAACAGATCCGGTTAGCCAAATATTTACCGTTATATTGGAAAAATTTGAGGAGCAAACCAAAGTTAATAAAATCATACTTGACAAATTGAGCAAGCTCGAGTTCAAACCTCGCAAGACAATCAAAAAAACATGAATATGAAACAGCTACTTAAGATACTAACGTGGAACGCAAACGGCCTTCTGGAAAAAATCGACGAGTTAGAAGTGTTTCTACGGAAAAA
The DNA here is from genome assembly GCA_945910035.1 of Brachypalpus laphriformis. NCBI lineage: Eukaryota > Metazoa > Arthropoda > Insecta > Diptera > Syrphidae > Brachypalpus > Brachypalpus laphriformis. Next base: position 48,924,467 of record OX246756.1, read on the forward strand.
TAACATTGACATATGTTTGGTATCGGAAACGCACTTAAAAAAGGGACTTAGACCCAAAATAAAAGGCTACAGCGATTACCATGCGAATCATCCTTCGGAAAATGCGAGAGGCGGGTCCTCTCTTTACATCAAAGACTGTATTAAGCACTCCGAAAACATAGAAATAGAATTTGATTCTATGCAAATAAGCTCAGTCTCCGTAAAAATAAACCACTTAGACTACAACATCGGATCTAGTTACTTCCCTCCGGGATATAAGCTAGTAGAAGACGACCTCGTTCGTCTCTTTGACTCACTCGGACCTAATTTTGTCTTAGGTGGTGACTTTAACGCGAAACACACTTTCTGGGGATCCAGATGCAATTCGACAAAAGGCAGATTATTGTACAAAGCCAGCATGAAACGTGGGGTGAACTTTTTTTCGACAGGAAAGCCAACTTATTGGCCAACTGACAAAAATAAAATCCCTGACCTCGTCGACTTCTTTATTGTAAAAGGGTTAACTAAAAATTTGACGGAAATCGAAGAATGCTATGATCTATGCTCAGATCACTCGGCAGTCACTCTGAAAATAGGTGGAAGTCTAGTAAAAAAAGAAGGACCGCCTAGGTTAACTAGTAACAAAACTAACTGGGACGCTTTCAGAAGAGACTGCAAGGAAAATGTTGCTTTAAATGTACCGCTAAAGACACCGTTCGAAATAGAAGAAGAAATCGACAAACTCGTCGAAGCCATTCAGAGCTCAGCGTGGAAAAACACTCCTTTGCGAAAGACAGAAGCGCGGAACAATAAAGTCAAATACCAGCCTGAAATCGAAGACCTCATACGAGAAAAGAGGAGAGCGCGCAAGAGATGGCAACAATCCCGCGCGCCACCGGATAAAACTTATCTGAACCATCTTTGTAACAAGCTTAAAAAAGTGCTGCAGGACCTAAAAAATCACGAGACTTCTACTTACCTCGAGGGTCTGACCACTGATAAGTATTCAAACTACTCTCTATGGAAAGCCTTGAAGTCCATAAGGAAACCTGTAATGCACTCGCCGCCAATTAGGAAAGCTAACGGGGAATGGGCAAAAGAAGATAAAGAGAAAGCAGAATTATTTGCCGATCACTTAGAGGAAACATTCAAGCCGTTCAATGGACAACCGTTGATCGAAGATCCGAATGTTAATATGGCACCCGACAACTTTAGAGTAAAAACCGTATCCCTGTCCGAACTTCGAATGACAATACAAAAATTGAAAAATAACAAGGCTCCGGGATATGATTTAATCACTGGCGAAATTTTGAAAGAGCTACCGAAAAAAGTGCTGGTTAAGTTGCTCTACATTATAAATGCTTCCTTAAGACTATTATATGTTCCAAGGCAATGGAAAGTCGCCGAAGTTATTATGGTTCCGAAACCGGGGAAATGTGCAAATGACAAGAAATCATATAGACCCATTTCACTTCTGCCAATAATATCTAAGGTCTTCGAGAAACTTCTGCTGAAACGATTGCAACCAGTAATTGAAGAAAGACACTTGATCCCGGATCATCAATTCGGGTTTCGGGTCAAACATTCCACAATCGATCAGGTGTATCGAATAACGAACGAGATTGAAAAAGCTCTAGAAGGGACAAAAATATGCTCTAGCGCTTTTCTCGACGTATCGCAAGCCTTCGACAAGGTATGGCACGAAGGCCTAAGGTATAAACTAAGGGTAATCTTACCGGAAAAGTTGTACAGAATATTGGAATCTTATCTTGAAAACAGACTTTTCCGTGTTAGACACGGGAGTGAATATTCGGATTTCAAAGATATCTACGCCGGTGTTCCACAAGGAAGTGTTCTCGGTCCAATCCTGTTCTTGCTCTACACAAGAGATATACCACAAGATGAAGGGACCGTTGTAGCAACGTTCGCAGACGACACGGCTATCCTCGTAACGGATGAGTCAGTCGTATCATCAACGGGAAAACTCCAACGAGCTTTGAACAATGTATGCGAATGGACAAAAGCCTGGCGAATAGTCCTCAATGAGACAAAATCAACGCATGTCAATTTTACGTTAAGAAAGATAAACAACGTACCTATATCCATTAACTCGGTACAAATACCTTACGCAAACGAGGCAAAATATTTAGGAATGACCCTAGACGCAAAACTTAAGTGGAAACCACACGTTAAAAAGAAGCGCGAAGAGCTCGAAATCAGATTTAGAGAAATGTATTGGCTACTCGGAAGATACTCGAAGTTAAGCGTATACAACAAACTGCTTCTGTATAAGCAAGTGCTAAAACCGTCTTGGACATATGGTATACAACTTTGGGGTTGTTCCAAACCAAGCAATATGGCTCTACTGCAAGCATTTCAAAATAAAATGCTAAGAGCAATCGTGAATGCTCCTTGGTATATAAGGAATAGTGATATTCACAGAGATCTAGAAATTGCTACCGTGAGGGACGAAGTAACAAACTTTGCTCGCAAACTTCGTACCCGTCTTCGTGTTCATTGCAATAATGAAATAATCCGTACTATGGACGTGACAAGCCTTGAGCGCCGACTACAAAGAACAAGACCTTTCGACCTAGCGCCGTAAGGAAAAACCGCATGTAATGACGGTATTAGTAGGTGCCTTCACTGGAAAGCTACCTACCTAACGCGATTAACACTACAGAAGCGTAAACTACTCGTTAAGGCAACTTAGTCGTAGTCATCACAAAAAATGAAAAAATTAGAGGAACGAATTTCCTACTACTATGAGTACGCGCAGCCGGTTCTCATAGTGCCTCTCTGAGGGGGTGAGGTTTAGCCCGTAGGCATATACTGACTTGCACTGATGGCATTGTCAGATATATGAATCGGGCATAACCAATGGTACGGACCATTGATATCTTTTGAAGATTCCTGCACCTCCAGGCGCAACCAAAAAAAAAAAAAAAATATAGTTGTCTCAGGTAATGCATATTAACTTAATTTTCCCGCCATGAAGTTCCGTATAAAACGTTGGCGAACATGGAATTTGCTCTCTTCTTTTCTCTCGAGCTCGCCACATAACTTAAACTGTAACCTATATTGTAAGTTTCCTAGTATTAAGTTTCTTTTGTGTAATAAAGTGGATTAAGACAAAGGTTGAGATTCTTTTAATTCAACTTTTCTTCACCTTCCACAATTGGTGACCCCGTGTGCACGCGCCCGCATACACTTAAATAATTATGGCAAACGACGACGAAATCAAAGGAAACACTTCTGAGGCAACGAACCCATCAGAGACAACTACACCTGAAACCATCACAAGAGTAGCGATACGTGTTCCACCGTTTTGGCACGAAAAACCTCAAATATGGTTTGCGCAAATCGAGGCGCAATTTCAAACAGCCAAAATTTACAGAGACTTGGCCAAATTTAATACAGTAATTGGTGCGATAGAATCACAAGTTCTATCACAGGTTTCGGACGCTGTATTGAATCCCCCCACGGAGAACAAATACGAAAACCTAAAGGCAGTAGTAATAGAACGATTTGGTGATTCCGAGCAGAGAAAAATTAAAAAGCTGCTGTCAGAAGTTGATTTAGGCGATAAAAGACCATCACAGCTACTAAATGAACTCAAGGATTTAGGCGGAAATCAAATAAACAACGATTTTCTAAAGTCATTGTGGCTTCAACGACTACCGCCGCAGGTACGCGCCATCCTTCAAGCCTCAAATGGGGACCTAGCAGCACTATCAAAATTGGCCGACAAAATAATGGATATCGGTGATTTTTCGCACACCTCAATTAACGCAACATCATCCATATCGCACCGAGAGAAAAAGCAGACTTTATCATCCGACAACGAGATGTCGCTTCAGCAACTGCAGCAGCAAATCCAACAAATCAGCTGTCAAATCAACCAATTAAGAAATAGCGCACGTGAATACCGCAACCATCGCAGTCGCGCCAGAAGTCTAAGTTTCCGCCGCCGTGCTAATTCATCATCCAATGCGCAAAAAATCGATGATCTGTGCTGGTTCCACAGCCGATTCGGTAAAAACGCAAAAAAGTGCCGTGAACCATGCTCATTTATAAAAACGCCAAAAAACTAAGACACTCTACGTTGGCCAATGCTTCCACCTGTAAACAACACATTGGCCAACAGCTATTTAGATTAGTTGTTTACGACGCGACATCGAAGCGGACATTTTTAATAGATAGCGGCGCAGATATTTCTGTCATTCCACCTGCGTACAGTGACAGATTTTCGCCTTCAACAACAACTTTATACGCAGCGAATGGCAGCAGAATTAGAACGTACGGAAACATCAGACTGACAGTGGACCTGGGTCTAAGACGTGCGTTCACATGGACTTTCATCGTGGCTGAAGTGACAACACCCATCATCGGAGCGGATTTTATTAGGCACTTTGGAATCTTAATTGACCTCAAACGTAACCGCCTAATAGACACCACAACCCAGATAGTAGCAAACACCGCGGGAACTCTCGCGAATGAGGTAACTATCAAGGCATTCGATATAAACTGTCCTTTTGCAAGTATTCTAGCCGAATTCGAGCAGCTGTTCCATGCAAACACACCACCCGCACAAAGCAAAGCTGCAGGCAACACCACGCACCACATCGAGACGAAGGGTCCACCAGTGTTTGCTCGTCCTCGCCGCCTTGACGCTGAAAAGCTGAAAGCTGCACAGGCCGAATTCAGATACCTGATGGAAAGAGGTATCTGCCGCCCATCGAAAAGTAACTGGGCCAGCCCGCTTCACATGCAAAAAAAATCGAACGGTGAGTGGCGACCATGCGGCGACTATCGCAGTCTAAACGCCATTACCGAACCAGATAGGTATCCAATTCCGTTCGTGCAGGACCTCCGCAACAATTTGAAGGGTAAGACAATTTTTTCCACGATTGATTCCCGTGGAGCCCTGCGACATACCAAAAACTGCCATAACAACCCCATTCGGATTGTTCGAGTTTGTGTATATGACGTTTGGACTGCGAAACGCCGCCCAAACCTTTCAGCGACACATACACGAAGTTCTGCGAGGGTTCGAAGATTTCGCGTTCGGCTATATTGACGACATTTGTGTGGCTTCCGAGAACGAACAAGAGCACAAGCGACACCTGAGATTAGTTTTTCAGCGTCTGAAGGACTATGGACTGACGGTTAATCCCTCTAAATGTGTTCTTGGCCAACGCAAAATACAATTTCTTGGCCACGAAATCAACGCTGAAGGAATCAAGCCCCTCGACAGCAAGGTCAAAGTCATTCAGGAGTTCAGAAAACCTCAAGTGGCAAAAGAACTTAAGCGATTTCTCGCTATGCTGAATTTTTATCGATCTTTCTTGCCCCGGGCAGTGAACAACCAGATGATTTTGCAAACCCTCATCGACGGAAATAGACGAAACGACACAACGCCAATTCACTGGACACCAGAAGCAGACGCAGCGTTCTACCGGTGCAAAACCGACCTCGCAGAAGCTACACTCCTCGCTCATCCGGTCATAAATGCACCAATATCACTTAGTGCAGACGCATCAGACGTGGCGATAGGTGCAGTTTTACATCAACTTGTCGATGGAGTGCCCCAACCGCTTGGATTTTTCTCTAAAAAGCTTCAAAACGCTCAGCTGAGGTACAGCACCTATGATCGAGAGCTTTTGGATGTGTACGAAGGAATAAAGCACTTCCGGCATCTAATCGAGGGACGCAACTTCAGTATTTTTACCGACCATAAGCCACTCATTTTTGCTTTCAAGCAAAAATCGGAGAAAGCATCACCAAGACGACTTAGGCAATTGGACTTTATATCCCAATTCAGCACTGATGTGAGATATGTTAAAGGCGAACACAACACCGTGGCTGACACATTATCGAGAATAGCAGAAGTCAAAAAGGAAATGCCCCTAGATGCTCAAACTATCGCTGCAGAGCAAGAAAATGATGACGAGTTCCAGCAATTGTTTAAAGAAGGTAACTTATTTTCAACATCACTAACCGTGAAGTCTTTTATAATTCCAGAGAGTAAAAAACCACTCTACTGTGATGTTAGTTCACCCAGAATTCGACCCATAGTACCAAGAAGACTCCGAAACGTTATCATCGATGCACTGCATGGCCTCTCTCACCCAGGCAAAAGGGCTACTTTAAAAATCATTCAGCATCGCTACGTTTGGCCAGGAATGCGGAAAGACGTTGCAATGGCAGTCCGAAGCTGTATCCCTTGTCAAAGGAACAAAGTTGAAAAACACAACCGAATGCAGTTCGGCTACTACTCGCCATTACAAGCCCGGTTTGACCACGTTAACATCGACTTGGTCGGACCGCTGCCTACATCCCACGGCTGTCGATACATACTGACGTGCATCGACCGATTCTCCAGATGGCCAGAGGCTTTCCCACTTCCCGACATCAGAGCTGAGACCGTAGCAAGATCCTTAGTATCTGGCTGGATCTCACGATATGGTGTTCCACTCCACATTACCACCGATTTGGGAAGACAATTCGAGAGTAATGTGTTCAAGGAACTCACTCGCTGTTTCGGCATCAAGCACCTGAGAACAACGCCCTATCATCCACAATCAAACGGGATTATTGAGCGGTGGCATCGAGCGCTGAAAACCGCCATTCGCTGCTATGAGACAGACGACTGGTGCAGCGTTTTGCCTTCAGTCATGCTAGGACTACGCTCTACATACAAGGATGACATCAAAGCAACCCCAGCAGAGATGTTGTTTGGTGCATCTCTTCGCTTACCAGGTGATTTCTTCGGCAACCGGAGCAAGTGTCAAAACGAAACCGAGTTCGTCAAAGATCTGCGGCGCACAATGTCGAAAGTACGGCTGACTACGACATCGCATCACGACAAGGCCAAGGTTTTTATGCAGCCTAGCTTACTAACAGCTAGCCATGTTTTCGTCCGCAACGATGCAGTCAAGACGCCCCTGCAGCAACCATACGATGGACCTTATGAGGTTATTAATCGCCGAGATAAATACTTTCGAGTGAAAGTCAACAATCGCAAGGTAAATATTTCTATTGATCGCCTCAAAACAGCTTTTGTTTTTACCGATGAAGCAGCCAACGATACATTCACGTCAAAAACCACTGATGTCCCTATTCTGAGGAGAGATGCTCCGAAGCAAGACTCTCCATCAACATATACTACGAGATCTGGAAGAAGAGTCAGGCTCAGAATACCTACGTAAATTAAGCTGAATTTCTTTTTCAAAAAAAAACTTTGTTAATTTGAGGGGGAGTAATGTGGCGACCTCTAAAAGTTCAATTCAAAATTTATATTACTTTTATTCTTAATGTACCTTATGCTTTTCGTTAACTTTTTGTTGATCATATAGTTGTCTCAGGTAATGCATATTAACTTAATTTTCCCGCCATGAAGTTCCGTATAAAACGTTGGCGAAAATGGAATTTGCTCTCTTCTTTTCTCTCGAGCTCTCCACATAACTTAAACTGTAACCTATATTGTAAGTTTCCTAGTATTAAGTTTCGTTTGTGTAATAAAGTGGATTAAGACAAAGGTTGAGATTCTTTTAATTCAACTTTTCTTCACCTTGCACAAAATAAAAAATTTAAATTTATAAAAATATTTGTATTGTATTTGTCTGGCAAATTAGATGTACTCGTCGTTTGAATGCTTGGCAATTGCAGCATAACAATTGTCAGTACATATGGTCTGACGTGGCAGTGAATGGGTTAAGATGTTTTACCTTTTCATTCGAGCATTATCTTTACATGTCCAATCCATCTCAAACGTCCAATAACCAGGTTTTTGACTAGTTCGATGTCTTCTTCTTCCTTTTATCAGCGAGACTATGATCCGAAAACAAGGGATCACAGCCCTCCCACTTCACTGCATTTCTACTGATCCGCCTGTGGGGTTCGCCTATTTGACCTCAGAAAATATCGGCAGGCCTGCCGATTTTGGATCACTCGGTTACTGAGGCCAATGAAATGCCGATGTCGTCGCATTTGTCTGATCCAGGCGTTTATAGGCCTGCCTTTCCTACATCGCGATGTCTTTGGACTAGTTCGATGTATAGCTCGTATAGTTCGTCGTTGAGTCTTCCTCCAAAACGAAGAATTTTTTTCTCGATGTGATCAAGGATATCTTCATCCGCTTTCAAAAAAGTCCATGTTTCGGAGCCGTAAAGCAAGAATGGGATGACAGGGTCTTATATAGGCTTTACTGTTGAATTGCCTTATTAGCCTAAAAAAAACACATCGATTGGCAAGACTTAGTTTTCGCTTGATTTCTGCGTTGCTGTTATTTTCAGAATTTATAGCTGATACAAGGTAGACAAAGACCCTTACTATCTTGAAGTTGTAGCTGTCCACTGTGATGTTCTGTCCAATTCGTCGGTGTTGATGGTCTCTTCTTGTTGACAGCATGTACTTGGATTTGCCCTCGTTTATCGTTAAACCCATTTTGGCCGCTTCTGCGTCAATGCTTGCAAACGCACTGGTGACAACCCACTGAGTTCTTCCAATAATATCAATGTCGTCGGCGTATGGAAGCAGTTGTACGGACTTTTGATAGATTGTGCCTCTGGTGTTGGCTTGTGAGCTCCGCACAATATTAAAGAAGTCCCATAACACCGCGTCACCTTGTAGAAAATCTTTTTTGACATCAAGGGTCCCGGTGAGGTCATTAGCGACCTTGAGGGAGCAGCGAGCGTTCTTCATCGTCATCCTGCACAAACGGACAAGTTTGGCGTGGATGCCAAAACTAGCCATGACTCTATATAGCTCTTCTCTATAGATGCTGTCATAGGCCGCCTTGAAATCGATAAAGAGATGATGAGTATCGATTTGGACTTCTTGGTTTTTTCTCGAGGATCTGTCGGAAGTGTGAAGATTTGATCCATGGTGGAGTTTCTTGGCCCCAAAGGCCACTGAATGGCTGTTGATAAAAGGTTTCAGGCGTATACACAACATCGCAGAAACGATCTTGTATGCAGGTCCAGCAGCCTTGTTAGATTTCAGCTTGGATATTGCTTTGGTCAGGTGGGCGGACATTTTGGCCAGCATCGTCTATGTTGAATGGTTCATTCTGCTTGACAGCGGGATGTTGGTATTCGTCGCCGTTATACAGTCTGCAGAAGTAGTTTTTCCATATTCTCAGCACCCACTGTGATTTTCCATTTCATTTCTATAGGTTTCTGTGCGGGTATTGCTTCTCTGACACGTTCTATTTACCTTTTTGGTAAAAATTCCGTACATTGTTTCTGGAGTATAAGCTCCCAATATTCTCGATCGCGCGCTTCTCATGCTCTTTCCTCTTCTTTTGGAGAAGCCGATGTTCTTCCTGTTTCTTTTGCTCGTAAAGTTCACGAGCAGCTCCCGTCTTCCGTTGCATCACCGCTTTATATGCCTTATGCATGCACTAGTCGGTATTCTTCGTTAAACCGCCATTTATGTCCGTAGTGATGTAGATTTCCAAATTCCACCACAGTATGGCCACTGTTCCAATCCGGAATTTAATTACAAATGGCTAAAATACACCGTCCGTAAGCAAATAATCCACTACTGTTTTATCTACAGAAGCCCTAGTGCGGATAGCAACTCGACTTTTAACGAATTTGATGCTCTGTCCGATTCCATCACACGAATTGTCTCCCTGTATCCTCATACATCATATTGAAATCGTCATTGCGGGCGATTTTAATACACACAATTCGGAGTGGCTTCGACATTCTGGCCAGACAACACCCGAAGGAAGGTACGTTGTGCTTTTCGCTGAGATAAACAATTTGACTCAGCTTGTCAATAAGCCTACACGTATACCGGACATTGAAAGTCATTCTGCCAACACTCTGGACTTGTTTCTTACCTCACACCCTCATAAATACATCATTGATGTTTTAGCGCCTCTAGGCCGGTCTGACCACAACATCGTATCAGCTAAATTCTCGTACACCGACCACACAGTTAAAGAAAAAACTCCCAAAAGAAAAGTGTGGCGTTACGAGAAAGCCAACTGGAATGGCCTTAACAGTTTCTTTAAGAGTTTTAACTGGCCGCTATGCTTCCTCGATAGCAACGTGGATGCCGCCGCTGATATCATTACTGACACCATCCTCTTAGGTATGGATGCCTTTATTCCTAATAGAATAAAAAGCATCGAACCTAAGGCAAACTCGTGGTTCGACCAGAGCTGGAAAGAGGCTATCAGGTTGAATGAGGTAAGTTTTCGGTCTTATAAAGCCAACAAGTCTGAGGAAAACCGAAAGAAGTTTAAACAAGCCAGAAATGACTGCAATGCTCATATTCGAAGTGTAAAATTCTTGCATGAACAAAAAGTGAGGCAAAAAATTCTACAATGTCCCAAAGGTAGTAAACATTTTTGGTCGTTCGTCAAAAATATTAAAAACTCGCCTGCCCTCCCAACGCTCATTTATAATGACATTCCAGCTGTCAGCTCCTTAGACAAGGCCAATCTGCTTGCTGTTCACTTTGCAGCGAACTCCACCCTACCAGATAGTGCTTTGTCTCCGCCTGTACTTGAGAGCGTTGAATTTTCTATGGGACAAGTCCACTTTCGCACTCGTACAGTTGCAGGAGTACTCAAAGGTCTTAACATATACAAATCCGCTGGTCCAGATGGTATCTCCCCCATCGTTCTGAAGAGGTGTTCTTCTACGCTGGCAAAACCTCTGCGTAAGCTTTTCTGTCTATCCTGCTCTACTGGCCTCTCTCCGAGTAGATGGAAAATAGCATTTGTCCGTCGCGTCCCTAAAAAAGGCGAATCTTCCTCCCCGTCCAATTACCGATCCATTGCACTTACGTCCCTTTTTTCCAAGGTCATGGAAGCGCTGATAAATCGTCCTTTCCTTTCTTTCCTTTAGATGGCGCTACAGTCCGGGGTGGACCTGTGCCTCAACCAACAAACCTCTCCAGCCAGCACGGTTACGAGCCAGCTGCCTCCAGTTGCGCACGCCAAGTTGGTTGAGGTCCCTCTCCACTTGTTTGCGCCACCTACCGCGAGGTCGTCCTCTACTGCGCCGTCCGTCCGGGTTGGATTCGAAGACTTTCTTAGCGGGAAGGTTGGGCTCCATCCGCTCTAAATGACCCAGCCATCTTAGTCGCTGTATATGAACTCTTCTGGCTAAGTCGATGTCCTTGTACAGGCCGTATAGTTCGGCATTGTACCTTCTCCTCCACTCACCGTCTATGCAGACGGGACCAAAGATCGCTCGAAGAACTTTTCTCTCGAAATAACCAAGGGCATCCTCATCCGGTTTTTTCAAAGCCCATGCCTCTGCGCCATACAGCAGGACTGGGATGATTAATGTCTTATAAAGAGTTACCTTAGTAGTTCGAGATAGGGCTTTGCTACTCAATTGCCGTTTTAGCCCATAGAAACAACGATTGGCAAGAGTAATTCTCCGTGTGATCTCTCCATTCATGTCATTTGCGGAGCTGACCATAGAGCCTAGGTAGACAAAATCCTTTACTACCTCAAAATTGTATCTGTCTATTGTGGCGTTCTGCCCAAGACGCCGATGTTGGGTGTCCTTTTTTGTAGACAGCATATATTTTGTTTTGCTTTCATTGACCGCTAGACCCATCTTTGCTGCCTCGATCTCAATACTCGTAAATGCCCCATTGACGGCCCGCTGAGTTCTTCCGATTATGTCAATGTCATCGGCATAAGCGAGTAGTTGTACAGACTTGAAGAAGATTGTACCTCCGGGGTTGGCTTGTGAGTTTCGTACAATTCTCAAGTACTATATTAAAGAGATCGCATGATAGCGCGTCGCCTTGTCTAAGACCTTTCCTGACATCGAACGGTTCGGTGATGTTCTTACCGACTTTGATGGAGCAGCGAGAGTTCTCCATCGTCATTCTGCACAAACGGACGAGCTTGGCAGGGATGCCAAGACTAGACATGGCTCTGTATAACTCGTCTCTATACACGCTATCATAGGCAACTTTGAAATCGATGAAAAGGTGGTGCGTATCGATTTTATATTCATGGGTTTTTTCCAAGATCTGCCGTAGTGTGAATATTTGGTCAATGGTGGACTTTCCCGGCCTGAAACCGCACTGATAAGGACCTATCAGGTTGTTGACGATCGGTTTTAGGCGTTCACATAGTACGGCAGACAGGATCTTATATGCGATATTTAGGAGACTTATACCTCTGTAGTTGGCGCAGTTCAGAGGGTCTCCTTTCTTCAGGATCGGGCAAACGATGCTGAGGTTCCATTCATCGGGCATACTTTCGTCCGACCAGATTTTACAGATGAGCTGGTGCATGCTCCTTACCAACTCATCTCCTCCTGCCTTGAAGAGTTCAGCGGCAAGGCCGTCGGCTCCAGCAGCTTTGTTGGATTTGAGTTTAGATATCGCTATCCTCACTTCATTATGATCGGGTTGACGGGAATTTTGACTGCCATCGTCACTGTTGAATGGCTCATTCTGCCTGACAGCGGAATATTGATCATCATCGCCGTTTAACAGTCTGCAGAAGTGTTCCTTCCATATCCTCAGCACCGACTGCGATTCTACTACTATGTTGCCATTTTCGTCCCTGCAGGCTTCTGTTCTGGCTTTGAAACCCTGGCATGTTCTTTTTACCCTTTGGTAAAATTTTCGAACATCATTCCTGCAATAAAGTCTCTCAATCTCCTCGATCGAGCGCTTCTCATGCTCTTTTTTCTTCTTTCTGAGAAGTCGATGTTCCTCTTTTCTCCTGCGCACGTAGAGCTCGTAAGCAGCTCTAGTCCTTCTATGCAGCGCCGCTTTGCACGCCTCTTGTTTTGCTGCATGTGCTTGCCGGCATTCCTCATCAAACCAGGGGTTTCGCTGTGGTGGGCGAGAGAAACCCAGTACATCAGAGGAGGCATCTCTGATGGCTTTTTGGCAACGCTGCCACTGGTCTTCCGTATTTGCTGCTGGCGGCATAGGACTAAGATTGAGATTAGAAGAAACACGATCGGCAAAGGTTCTGGTGGTCTCTTGCGATTGTAGCTTTTCGACGTCAAATTTCCTCACAGCATTTCGTTGATTTCGCTCCGTTGTGGATATCCGCATCCGTACCTTGGCTACAACTAGGTAGTGATCCGAGTCCACGTTGGCTCCTCGGAAAGTCCGGACACCCAGAATACTGGAAGAGTGTCTTGCATCGATCGCAATGTGATCGATTTGGTTGACGATTTTTCGATCAAAGGAGAGCCATGTTCCTTTGTGAATATCGAGACGTGGGAACCGCGTACCAGCTATAACAAAGTTTCGCCCCGCCGCAAAGTCGATTAGCCTGAGTCCGTTGCCGGAAGTGTTGTCGTGCAGGCTGTGCTTTCCGACCACGCTACTAAAGACTTCCTCTCTTCCTAGCTTTGCGTTAAAGTCGCCTAGGATAATTTTAACAACGTCGTGGCTAGGGCATTGCTCATACGTCTTGTCTAAGAACTGGTAGAAGTCATCCTTTGTCGCGTCGTCCTTCTCCTCGTGAGGGGCGTGAACGCATATTAGGCTAATGTTGGCAAATTTAGCCTTGATACGGATAGTCATGAGGCGCTCGTTCACATGCCGGAAACTCAAGACTTCTTGCCTAAGTCTGTCTCCAATGACAAATCCGCACCCGAATAGACGCTGTCCTTTTTGTCTGTAGCAATCGCCATAGTAGATGTCGCAGTTTTTCATACTCCTTTTGCCCGGCCCATCCCATCGCACTTCTTGGATGGCGGTAATGTCTGCTTTGAGACACTCTAGGGCCTCCGCAAGTTGTTCGGCTGCACGTGGTTTGTAGAGGGACCTAACATTCCATGTGCAGACACGAAGATCGTTGTCCTTTTTACGTTTGCATGGGTCGTCAACAGTAAGATCATCCGTATCCGAGGCTGTTGGTTGCTTCGTAACCAAAGGTTTTTTACGCTGATAAATCGTCAGCTTATGAAATATCTTCATTCATGGAAACTCCTCAATGACCGTCAGTATGGTTTTCGTAGCAACAGGTCCACTGGTGATTTGATGGCATATCTCACCGAGGAGTGGAACCAATCTCTCCATCACTTCGGCGAAACAAAGATGGTTGCGCTCGATATTTATAAGGCATTTGACAGAGCTTGGCATCAGACTCTTTTGTCGAAAATGCGTGCATTTGGTATCGATGAATCTCTTCTTCAATGGATTAGAAATTATTTATATAATATAATATATAATAAAATATTTTACCCCGTCTGATCTGGCCTCCATCCACAAGGCATTCATCCGCCCAAAGCTGGAATAGATTTAGATTAGAAAAGATTTTATTTAGCAAATTCAGAATACATATTACACGGTACATTGTCTTTAGTGACCCGGTATAGAAACCGTCGGTCAGATTGACTTAAGCAAAATAATAGTACAATTTATCAAGTTCAGAAAATCAGAAAGATACAAAGTAATGTAGATAACTTCAATTTCAATTATTATAATTAAGATTGTTACGTTAAAGCAGAGAATAGGAAAAAGAAAAATAAAAATATTAAAAACTTTCTGTTAAAATTTTCCTCCGATATATTAATGAGTGCTGAATAAATCTAAAAAGTGTGCTCCAACCTTTGGCTCCATTTAAAATGCTTAATATTTCTTCTTCTCCTAAGAAGTTCGTTTCGAACACAGCTCTCCTAATATCACGTAATATTGGACACTGGCCAAGGAAATGGAAAATGTCTTCTCTAACTCGCATATTGCACATTTCGCAGTAGAGTGGCAGGTCTGGCCTATGAGGAACATAATTTAAGCGCAATATTTCACCTCTAGCTCGGAAGACAGTTGAGATCATATCCAATGAATAATTCGCATTAAAGTAATTTTCTGCATACAAATTTAAATTTAGTCTGGAGTAATATTGCCTTTGTTGCGAAGATCTTGCCAAACTAATATACCCTTCTCGTGATTTTGCGTCTATAGATGATAGCAGCTCATATAGCTGTGTACGTAGATCAGTTGCATTATTCACGACCAGCCGCAGAGGAACTCCGTAGGACTCAGAGAGTAGTGTCCAATCATTTATGAAATTAAGATGGTTTGTGACCAAGAACTTAGCAAACCTGTGGATGAGTCTTGAAGAATTCATTTGAAGGAGCTTGAGAACGTAATCAAAATGCAGCTTGAGTGTGTCTAAAAACATGTTCGGCAAACCAGTCTCAATATGTAGCATATAGTTTGGCGTTGTGGATGGTAGTTTGAAGATCCGCTTTAGGAAGAAACGAAGCAATTTTTCCACTTCTTCGTATTGTTTATAACCCCATACTTGTGCCGCATACAACATGATGGATTTGGAAACTGCTTGAAACAGCTTGTATTTTTCCGGATGTCCAATATGCCTGTTTGACATACAACTTTTCCAGGATGCACATATGGCAGCTTTGGCTTTGGAAAGTTTAGACGTGAGGTGCTTTTTGAAGCTAATATTGCTTGTAAGGGTTACACCTAGGTACTTGAACTCCTTTACTAAGTCCATCTATTGTCCTTTAAAGTACCATTTTTCATTTGCAGCATATCTTCCGAGTCCTTTTTGGAAAATCATGATTTTGGACTTACTAGTGTTGATAGTTAGGTTCCAAGTGTCACAGTACTTCTCCAACCTGTTGATCATTTCTTGCAGCTGCTTAGGGGAGTCTGCTAAAAGTACTATGTCATCAGCGTATCTTTCTTATGTCCTGTATCCCCTTGTGGGTCCTAGGGCCTCTACTACGCCTATGCGCCATCGTGTACGGTTTCTGGCAATGTGTCTGAGTTCTCCCCAACTTTTCCCTAACTGCCGTGCCTCCTTCTCGACTGTTCTGCGCCATGTTTTCCGCGGACCGCCAGGTCTTCTGCCATCCTGAGTTAGAGGGTTCCATTGCATAGCATGGTTCGCTATGGAGCTGTCACCCTTTCGGAACGTGTGACCAATCCACTGCCACTTCCGCCGTTGGATAGTTGTGCCTATTGGTTCCTGACCCGTTCTCTCGTAAAGGTGTTCGTTAGAGATACGATTGGGCCAGAAAATCCTTAAGATATTGCGCAGACACCTATTAACGAACGTTTGCAGCTTTCTGATGATAGTAGTGGTCACTCTCCACGTGCTGCAACCATATAGCAGCACGGATTCAACGTTGGAGCGGAACAGTCTTATTTTGGTGCTCAAACTGATTGCATTGCTTCGCCATATTTTGGACAAGATCCCGAACGCGGACTTTGCTTTGGCGATCCTGTTGGCTATATCCAGTTCGGTTCCACCATCGGTCGAGACAATACTCCCAAGATACTGGAAATCCTCTACTCTCTCTACCGGTTGTCCAGCAATGCATATTTGAGCCGATGAGTTAGTTCCACGGCTGATGATTTTAGTTTTTGTCGTATTAATTTTCAGCCCGACGACACCTGCCTCCCTCTCCACATCTGCTGTCATTTGGTGGAGGTCCATAATTCTGTGGGAGAGTAAGCATACATCGTCTGCGTAGTCAAGATGCTTCAGTTGTGATGTAAGAGTCCATCGAATTCCTCCGTTTCCCGTCGACAAAGCTGCATGAAGCACATCGCTAATCACCAATAGGAATAATATTGGTGAAAGGATACAGCCTTGTCTTACCCCACTTTGGATCTCAAATTCCTCAGACAACCTTCCCCTGTGCAGAACGTGACATTTGGAGCCTTCATATGTAGCTTTGATAATAGCAATTAGTTTATCGGGAATGCCTCTCCTGCGTAAGGCACGCCAAATAAACTCCCTGTTGACACTATCGAACGCCTTCTCAAAATCGATGAACAGCAGGTGCAGTGGCGATCGATATTCAACACACTGTTCGATGATAATCCGCAGGGTGTTGATGTGGTCGGCACAGGAGGATCCAGAGCGGAAACCTGCTTGTTCGGCATCGAGTGTGTCTTCGAGATGTTGTTTGATTCGCTCAAGGATGATTTTAGCTATTATCTTAGCTACAGCAGGCAGCACGCAGATACCCCTCCAGTTTCCGCACTCCATTAAATTTCCTTTCTTAGGAAGCTTGACGATCATTCCCTTTTTCCACTCGTTAGGAAAGCTCTCAGCTTCCCAAGCTCTATCTATAAGTGGAAGCAGAAGCTCAGCCGATGTTGTGGGCGTTGCTCGTAAGAGCTCTGCTGGAATACCGTCAAGTCCTACCGCCTTGTTGGTTTTGAGTGCCTTGATCGCGGTAATGATCTCATCTTTACTGGGAGTCGTGGTGCGTATTCGGGAACTTCTCACCTCGGGCATCTCAGTCTGATTTGGGAGCATATCGCTAGCGAATACACGGTTCAAAACCGTAGCAAAATGCTCTTTCCATCTCTTGAGCTGGTCCTCATCCGAAATGAGCAAGGAGCCGTCTAGGCTTTTCACTAGGTATTGGCTGGAGCTGCGACCACCTGTCAGCTCTTTCGTGATTCTGTATACAGTCCTGCTGTCGCACCTCCGTGCAGCTTCTTCTGCTTCTGTAGCCAGCGCGTTGATGTAGTTGCGCTTGTCACGTCGTACGCTACGCTGAACTTCTCTCATCTTCATGCGATATAGGGACTCTAGCTCGCTTCTCCCTGCTGCTGGGGTAGCTGGAACGCGAGCTTTTAGCTGTTTTCGTTCGTCAATCCGTCTCCAGGTATCCTCGGAAAGCCACGCCCTATGTCTTCCCTGCGATCGACCGACAATTCTTTCAGCACCAGATGAAAAAACATTTTTCACAGCACACCAATGGTCTTGGATGGTTGCGGGCATTGAGCTGCTGATTGCTTCCACACCTTGCGAAAAGTGCTCCCTTAATTGTTGGCGCACTGAGGGATCACTAAGTCTATCGATGTTGAACCTGGGCATTCTTGTGTTGTCGTGAGATCTTCGAACTGCAGCAGTGCGTAGTTGGAGAGTAGCTATCATAAGATGGTGATCACGTACTATCCCCACATCTGCCCCTCGTCTGTTTCGGACGTCCAGGAGACTGCTTCTAAAGCGGCGGCTGATAGCAAAATGGTCAATTTGGTTGGAGGTTGCTTGCCTGTCATTGGAAACCCAGCTGACTTTGTGGCAGGTCTTGTGCTCAAACATGGTGCCACCTATCACAAGGCGGTTGGCATTGCAGAAATCCACAAACCTTTCGCCGTTGTCATTGCGGTTGCCTAGTCCATGCTTCCCGATTACATGCTTGAGCCCTTCGTTGTCGCTGCCTACCTTGGCATTCAAATCCCCCATCACTATGACAATGTCTCCATTTGGTGTTGTGTTGAAGACGGCGCTTAAGAGATTGTAGAAGCTCTCCTTTTCGTCCTCAGACGAACTATTCGTTGGGGCGTAACACTGTATGATGGTGACGCGTCGTACTCTAGTCCGGAATCTGGCCGTCAAAATCCTATCACCATGAGGCTGCCAGGAAATCAGGCCCTTGCGTGCTGTTGTTGTTAGCAGTAGTCCGACTCCATATTCCCGCGGACTTCCGGATGGTCTTCCAGAATAGAGTAGTACAGTGTTACGCGTTGGAGACTGGTACTCGCCCGCTTCTAACCATCTTACTTCACTTACCCCCAAAATGTCCAGTTTATATCGCATGAATTCCTTTTCCAGTTGGAGGAATCTGGCATTGCAAGGACCTTCTCTTCCCGAGTCGAGGAGCGTCTTTACATTCCAGAAACCTATCTTTGTCCGGGTACAATAGCCAAAAGTCGTCAACATGTGATCAGTCCTTATCCGAGGCATAGTGTCGGTTTCAGTAGCGAGCTGGTTTCAGTAACGCAGGTTGCTGGCCCACGTTACTTAGCCTAGAATCAAGGCCCTAGACAACCCGCACTTACAATTTTGGCCTATACGTATAAGGGTTTATACGTATAGTTGCCCGGGGACCACCACTAGGAGGTAAAGTAAGCACTTCATCACGAACTTGATTGTTGCGCTACTGGCCCAAGCCAAGTTTTGGGCAGTCAGTAGTTTCCCGATCAATCGCAATGCAGGTCCCCGGTATAATAACACCGGTACGATAACACCTGCTACATCTACGCCTCCTCCAAGGCATTCTACGATGTCATCAATAAATATAGCAAAGAGAAGGGTGCTCAACACACATCCTTGCTTAAGGCCCATCGATGAACTAAATTGATCAGAGACCGATTCACCATCCCACACAGCTATCGTATCGGCCGCATACAGAGCTCTTAGAGTTGCTATAACCTTAGAAGAGATTCCTAAATTCGACAATTTGTAGAATAGGCTTTCCCTATCTATTGAATCGAACGCTGCTTTGAAGTCAACAAAGAAGGTGAACAATTTTTTACTGCGCTGCAGATAAGACTGGGCAAGGTTCGATAATAAGAACACTTGATCTATTGTAGAATACTTAGCTCGAAAACCAGACTGAAACTCACTGAGTGGCCTCCTTTCGTTAACCCAGGTTGTTAATCTGCGATATAGCATCCCTCCAAAAAGCTTCATTGACGTATTCAAAAAAGAGATACCTCTATAGTTTTCTGGAAGGTTAATGTCTCCCTTTTTAAATATCGGAAAGATGATTGAACACAGGAATCCCGATGGTATCTCGCAATTCTGGAAGATCTTATTGTAGCAGTCAGTTAATTTCGCCATATATTCCGGAGTGGCATTTTTAAAAAAAACTCGTACGAGATTCTGTCCATGCCAGCTGCCTTGTTTAGTTTGGTGGTACCTAGAGTTATCAGGAGCTCTTCTACTGTGAAATCGGCATCAAGAAATCGATCTGCTATCAGTGGCTCGGCATACTGAAACCGAATAGCTCTGCGCTCAATGTTGTGTAGAGAGGCAAAGTATTCTTTTAGCTCATTTGCCTTGAGAGAGCAGCCTATTGAGTAAGACGAACCGTTTGCCGCTTTCATAGCTTTCCAAAAATCACCTGGCAATCTTGCATTTGACAAGGAGACAATAATGCTCATGCTGTGGGCTTTCTTCTTTCCCGCGCATAACTTCTTATATTGTTTGATAGCTGCAGTGTAACTAAGCCTGAAGTATGAGTTATTATAGGTTCGGAACAATGAGAGGAGCGCAAATGATTTCTTCCTAGCAACTTCGCACTCGTTGTCGAACCACTTTTCCTTAAAAAACTTTCTTCGATTTGGACCACTTGGCTGACTAGGAATTGAAGCTTTTATAATTTCGAGCATGTCCTCCATACGCGAAGAACTATTCAATGTCATCAGCTTGTTATTCAGATTCCCTTGGTATTCACTGAGAAAGCTATTGTTCCATTTAAATTTCGGCAAAAGCTTAAGTTCCATTGCCTCAACAGTATCAGGAGTAGTAGTACATCGAATTACTGCTATGAGTGGCATGTGATCTGAAAACGTTTTTGCGCCAACCTTGAAGTCAGATATGATATTCAACCAGTTTCCAGCTGCTAAACAATAATCTATGATTGAGCGAGCAGAAGAACGCACAAAAGTAAATTCGCCGGCAGGATCACTTAAACTTCTGCCATTCACCATATAAAGGTTGTAAGAGTCGCACAGATCTAATAACCGGATACCCTTATTGTCTCTTCGATTGTCTTTTGAGGCACGATAGCTGTTCAAACTGCTTGGAATTATCAAGGAGTTAGCTGGCCAACACTGCTCAGCTCCAATTCTGGCGTTGAAGTCACCCATCAAAAGGACATTATTTCCATCCAGGTCTGCGAGGAGATCTTCCAACTGGCAAAAATCTTCATTCCAATGATTGCAGTTTAAGTATACCGGGACAAAGAATCCCTTTATACCGTCTATCTGACACGCAATAATACTAGTATCTCCATGCATTTGAAATTTTAGAATATTTCTAAGGGAGCTTCTAAATCCAACCAACAGTCCTCCGCTTGCTCTTCCAAAGTTGGAAGTTCTGGAAGCTGCCGTCCAAGCAAGTTCATAACCTTTGAAAAGGTTGTTGTATCTTTCATAATGGTTTTCTGTTAAAAAAGTTTCTACGAGCACAAATATATCAAATTCTCTTATGAAGTTAAAGAAATCGGGGAAAATATTTCTCATACGAGAAAAGAGGAGAGCGCGCAAGAGATGGCAACAATCCCGCGCGCCACCGGATAAAACTTATCTGAACCATCTTTGTAACAAGCTTAAAAAAGTGCTGCAGGACCTAAAAAATCACGAGACTTCTACTTACCTCGAGGGTCTGACCGCTGATAAGTATTCAAACTACTCTCTATGGAAAGCCTTGAAGTCCATAAGGAAACCTGTAATGCACTCGCCGCCAATTAGGAAAGCTAACGGGGAATGGGCAAAAGAAGATAAAGAGAAAGCAGAATTATTTGCCGATCACTTAGAGGAAACATTCAAGCCGTTCAATGGACAACCGTTGATCGAAGATCCGAATGTTAATATGGCACCCGACAACTTTAGAGTAAAAACCGTATCCCTGTCCGAACTTCGAATGACAATACAAAAATTGAAAAATAACAAGGCTCCGGGATATGATTTAATCACTGGCGAAATTTTGAAAGAGCTACCGAAAAAAGTGCTGGTTAAGTTGCTCTACATTATAAATGCTTCCTTAAGACTATTATATGTTCCAAGGCAATGGAAAGTCGCCGAAGTTATTATGGTTCCGAAACCGGGGAAATGTGCAAATGACAAGAAATCATATAGACCCATTTCACTTCTGCCAATAATATCTAAGGTCTTCGAGAAACTTCTGCTGAAACGATTGCAACCAGTAATTGAAGAAAGACACTTGATCCCGGATCATCAATTCGGGTTTCGGGTCAAACATTCCACAATCGATCAGGTGTATCGAATAACGAACGAGATTGAAAAAGCTCTAGAAGGGAAAAAAATATGCTCTAGCGCTTTTCTCGACGTATCGCAAGCCTTCGACAAGGTATGGCACGAAGGCCTAAGGTATAAGTTAAGGGTAATCTTACCGGAAAAGTTGTACAGAATATTGGAATCTTATCTTGAAAACAGACTTTTCCGTGTTAGACACGGGAGTGAATATTCGGATTTCAAAGATATCTACGCCGGTGTTCCACAAGGAAGTGTTCTCGGTCCAATCCTGTTCTTGCTCTACACAAGAGATATACCACAAGATGAAGGGACCGTTGTAGCAACGTTCGCAGACGACACGGCTATCCTCGTAACGGATGAGTCAGTCGAATCATCAACGGGAAAACTCCAACGAGCTTTGAACAAGGTATGCGAATGGACAAAAGCCTGGTGAATAGTCCTTAATGAGACAAAATCAACGCATGTCAATTTTACGTTAAGAAAGATAAACAACTTACCTATATCCATTAACTCGGTACAAATACCTTACGCAAACGAGGCAAAATATTTAGGAATGACCCTAGACGCAAAACTTAAGTGGAAACCACACGTTAAAAAGAAGCGCGAAGAGCTCGAAATCAGATTTAGAGAAATGTATTGGCTACTCGGAAGATACTCGAAGTTAAGCGTATACAACAAACTGCTTCTGTATAAGCAAGTGCTAAAACCGTCTTGGACATATGGTATACAACTTTGGGGTTGTACCAAACCAAGCAATATGGCTCTACTGCAAGCATTTCAAAATAAAATGCTAAGAGCAATCGTGAATGCTCCTTGGTATATAAGGAATAGTGATATTCACAGAGATCTAGGGACGAAGTAACAAACTTTGCTCGCAAACTTCGTACCCGTCTTCATGTTCATTGCAATAATGAAATAATCCGTACTATGGACGTGACAAACCTTGAGCGCCGACTACAAAGAACAAGACCTTTCGACCTAGCGCCGTAAGGAAAAACCGCATGTAATGACGGTATTAGTGGGTGCCTTCACTGGAAAGCTACCTACCTAACGCGATTAACACTACAGAAGCGTAAACTACTCGTTAAGGCAACTTAGTCGTAGTCATCACAAAAAATGAAAATATGAGAGGAACGAATTTCCTACTACTATGAGTACGCGCAGCCGGTTCTCATAGTGCCTCTCTGAGGGGGTGAGGTTTAGCCCGTAGGCATATACTGACTAGCACTGATGGCATTGTCAGATATATGAATCGGGCATAACCAATGGTACGGACCATTGGTATCTTTTGAAGATTCCTGCACCTCCAGGCGCAACAAAAAAAAAAAAAAAATTATTTAGCCCTGCAATATTGTAACTTAATATTCTTAGATCTAAAAAATGATTACTTTTCTTAAATTTTTTTTGAATTTAACGGCTGACCGACGGAAGGGTGTCAATGGAAACTGCTTCCGGTACCAGAATTTTCCTGCTGGTGACCAAGAGATGTCGCTGGCGGCAAGATGTGGGAGGATTTGACAGGCTTCAATAGTTTGACGTTTGAAGATTTTTGTTGATCTTGGGTGCTTGTTTTGGTTTCAATTTGTTGTTGTAAATCGCGCAATTCTACAAATTTATCACCCAATAATTTAAATCCATCGACATTTCCACTGCGCAGGCCATGAGCGGTATCCCAGCTAAAAATCGTCCCATCCACCATTAATCTGTTGTCCCTCATAGATGTCTTTATTTGCAGGTTATTCTTGCGTATCGCCAATTGTACCTCAGCTAACTTTCTTCTCTTCTGGCGTACAAAAAATGGAAGATCCTTGTTGATGAAGATGTCTGTGCCCTTTAGCTTCTTAGTTTTTTTGAGAATTTCTACTGTCGACGCGCGTGTGTTCATTTGGACCACGACATTGGCCATGTCTGGCCTTGTACACTTAACTTGGAGCGGCGATAGCACTGCCTCTTCTCGGGTGTCGTCCAAGAGGCCATTACAAATGTTTTTTGCCCTTGTCAGAAGATCGGGCGTACCCTCTACCGGCAAGTGAACTATTAGATTTTTCTCGGTGTCTTTCTTTAACAGTCTCTCATCTTCAGCTTCTAGGTATGAGTTGCGGTCTTCCAAAACTGAAAGTTTGGTTGCGAGGAGGTCCTGAGTAGTCTTTAAGTCCGTGATCTCTCTACAAAGAGCTTGCATGTCCGATTTAGAGGCTAGGGAACTTAACTTGGAGTCCAAGAGACGTTCCAAATCGACAATACTCATATTGCTAACGGATGACATTGTGCAACTATTCTGGCGGCGTTTATCAGCTCCGAATTGTTCGGGAGAAGTTTCTGCAATACCTCTTTTGACCATTACCCGAAGGTGGCAGGATGACTTTTATAGGTTAGGCCTCAAACCTCCACGAGAATGTTTCAAAAAGTGAATAAGTGATCAAAAAACTTACAAATTTGAATTGAATTGAAACTTTGTGGTGTAGATATGAATAAAAATATGATATTATATCCGAAATTTCACTTTGTATTTAGATATTGTAGTATAACTCCGGAGCTCTTGTACCAAGTGGACTTCACAATTTGACAGATCAAATGTCAATCAAAGCTGGAATATAACGCCCATATCTGGTCTGGTGCACCCAAGACCGTTCTGCACATTCTAGATAGGGTACAGAATCGCGCGTTAAAACTTATAGGTGATAGAGAAATTGTGAACTCCATAGTCTCACTTAACATCGTAGAAATGTCTTGTGTCTTTCTCTTTTTTATCGCTTTTTTTTTATAAAAAATGCTCCAGCGAAATAGCCAGTTGCATTCCTCCCCTTCAAAACTTCATCCGCAATACGCGTCACGCTTCGAATGCACATCAGTTCACCCTCAAGCCCAACCTCGGACGTACTGTCAAATATAGGGATTCGTTTATAAGCCGAACAACACGTTTGTGGAACGATCTACCAGCCTCTGTGTTTCCTCATCATTACAACCTTCAAACATTTAAAGCTAACGCAAACCGGCATCTCTCTGTCTCTTTCCCCCCTTTTTCCATCCGCCCGTGCCCTGAGAACCAGTATAAGGGTTTAATAATCCCTTTGAGACGCGCAGATTATAAAAAAAAAAAAAAAAAAAAAAAACCAGGGGTTTCGCGGTGTTGGACGGGGAAAACCCAGCACATCAGTTGCGGTGTTTCTGATACTGGCAGCATAGTGGCGATTGAGAGATTTGGAGATACGCGTTCAGTGAAGACTCGACGTTAAATTTTCTCGCAATGATTCTTCTTTGTTGCTTAGTTTGGGATATCCGCATTCGTATCCTGGCTACAACAAGGTAATGATCCGAGCCTATGTTGGCCGCTCGGAAGGTCCGGACATTCAGAATACTGGAGGCATTTTTTGTGTCGATCAATTTGTTATATGATCATGATAAGTCAACTCATGGAGAAGGCTCTGGATAAGGTACGCTCATGGGCTACGAGCTGTGGCCTCGGAGTAAATCCGGAGAAGACTGAAATGATGCTGTTTACCACTAAAACCAGTGCCGTAAAGTCAAACTATGACAAGCTAACACGAATTTGCAAAGCGCAATTTAGTTTGAGTTTTATTGAAGTACAATTGTTTATTCAAATAAAAGTGCCTTTTCTATCGGTTCATTAACACTAAAATTACGCGCCTGCTTTTTGTTCCTCACCCAATATTGCGCAATCAGTTCATTTTCCGCGATTTTAATTTCTCGGTTTCCACCTTCTTTGTCAACTGTCAACCATGTCCGCCTCTCAGCAACAACAACTATTGCGACCCGAGACCCGCGCAACTGCTGTGAAGAATCAACAACATAATTCACCCGCGCAAAAACCGATTCTCACAGTAGATGATAAGAAAACCAAAAATTGCACTGAGTCGAGATTGACAAAACAAATCGAGGAATTGAAAAGACTTATTGTGGATGAAAACATTAAGCTGTCTTTAAAACTGGATAAGATTGAGGAAGATTTTAAGCAGCGGTTTGCAGAGGTCAACAAAATAGTCGCCGATCTCTCATTACGAGTCCAACAGCTTGAAGCGACCCCCGTAGCCCCGACTGCTTCCACTGAACCCGACACAATCTTACTGGCCCAACGCATAGATGAACTCGAGCGGGAAAAAATGTCTGCGGATGCTATTATTCATGGAATACCTAAGGTGGAGAATGAAAACCTTATCGATTTATTCGCAAAACTATGCCAATCCGTTGCCTGCAGTCCAGCACCTGTCCCACAAAATATTTTCCGTGCGAAAGATAAACAAATATCCTCCAACACAGCCATCATTGTGAAGCTCAATACAGCTGGAGAGAAAAACACTTTGCTTAGATCTATTCATCAGCGGTGGAAAACAAATAAAATGAGCTTTCTTTGCCTTCGTGACGTTGGAATGAATTCCGACAGCCGCATTCACGTCAATGAAAGCTTAACGTCATTCAACAGCCACATTCTTCGGAAAGCTCTTGTGCTAAAGCGACGAAAGAAGCTTTCGAGTGTTTTTACCAGAGGCGGGAGAGTCTACATTCGAGTTGCTGCAGGAGACAAAACACTTTTAATTAGTTCACTGGAAGGCTTAAACTCAATTGCCGATGCCGATGGAGATGATCATGCTGCTGGAGTATCGTAAAAAATATTCTTTTAGTTATATTTTTCATGTGCTTGTAAACTCTCTTTTCTTTGTTTTCTTTTACTTTATGTTGAACTCTTTTAGGTACTTTAGTCAAATATCTGTTTCTTTATTTCTTTTTTGCGTAGTGATTTTCTCATGTCCTAGGGTGAAAGATTTGTTCTTCTTTGAAAATGACTAGTAGTTCCAATGTTTCTACAGCTGACAGCATAAACAATAATTTGCGTGTTATGCTTGAGGTTCTTTGCAAGCAGTGTAGAGGGTTGCAGGTATGTCATATTAATGCACAAAGCCTCTATCCAAAAATTGACGAATTTCGTGATGTGTTTGTAGGGTCAAAAGTTGACATAGTGTGCGTATCCGAAACTTGGTTTCAACCCAACATTCTCAATATTATGTATGATATCAGTGGCTACAAGTTATATCGAGCTGATAGGAAAAGCCGTGGCGGCGGTGGAGTGGCATTGTACATCCGCGACTGTATAAAGGTAAAGTTTGTTGCTAAATCAGAAGCTACCTCTTTAATTGAGCACTACTTTGTTGAGATAATTAATGATGGGCCAGGCAAATTTTTGTTAGGAGTGGCTTACCGCTATAATAAAAGTGTGGATCTATCCGAACTCTACACAGTCTTAGAAGACTTGTCATCCCTTTACACCGACATCATCCTGTGCGGAGACTTTAATTGTGACCTGTTTGAGAATACTTCGCAAACATTTACAAACAGAATCGGTACTCTGGGCCTAGGGTCCATCAACACTTCCAATCCAACGCATTTCACAAGTACTTCATCAACCCTGTTGGACCTTTTTCTTACAAGTAACCCTGAAAACACCCTTCTATACACTCAGTTGTCAGCGTCTGCATTCTCAAAGCACGATTTGATCTTCGCAACTTTTAAATACTCTCTACCACAATCAACACCCTCGGTGTATAAGTATAGGGATTTTAGAAATATTAACTTATATCAGCTGGAAGAGGACGTTCTTCAGGTAAATTGGCAAGAAGTCTATTTTATGACTTCTGCTGGTGATCAAATTGATTTCATGCAAAATGCCATACGTCATCTCTGTAGCTCACACGTTCCGATAAAAACAAAATATCTGCGAACAAATTCTGTCACATGGTTTACACCTGAAATACGAGAAGCCCTAAAACAACGAAACCTGGCTTACAAACGGTGGAAACGTTTTAAACTCCCTGAGTTTCATGAAATTTTCCGTGCTTTAAGAAATAGTGTTTCTTTAAAAATAAAGGAAGCTAAGAAGCGGGTGTGTTCAAAGCGACTTAGTAAAATTCTGCCGACGAAAACTTTGTGGAAAAATATCCGAGAACTTGGTGTTGGTCGACAAAAGGTGATAATGCCTGAAAATACAAACCCTGACATCCTAAATTCTGAATTCGCCAAAGTTCAAAGTACTTTGCCTGATGTTGGCGAATCTAGTATCGTTGATTCTTTTACTAATCCTGAAAGTAGCCATTGCTTCCAATTCACCAGAGTAGATGAAAACGATGTTTTGAGCGCCCTTCTTCAAATAAAGTCCAAGGCTGTGAGCTTTGATGAAATACATCCACACTTTATTAAAATAATTTTGCCTCACATTCTTCCTACACTAACATACATTTTTAACTCAATAATCACAACATGTTCATTTCCTCCCTCCTGGAAGGTTGCTAAGGTTATACCGATTGTAAAAAAGCCGGCTACCCGTTTGTCACCGCCTGAGTTTCGACCTATTTCTATTCTTCCGTTTTTATCCAAAGTCTTCGAGAAACTTCTTCATAAGCAGATGACCGTTTTTGTTAAAACTAATAAGCTTCTGAATGTCCAACAGTCAGGTTTCAGGGAAAACCATAGTTGTGTGTCTGCTATTTTGAAAGTAACAGATGATCTGAGGAGTGCGATGGATCACGACTTAATATCATTCCTTGGGCTCCTAGACTTCTCAAAGGCATTTGACACTGTCAATCACGGAATACTCCTCTTCAAGTTGAAGAGGAATTTTCGGTTTAGTAACTCTGCTGCTAACTTGATTCTTTCCTATTTAAGTGATAGAAGTCAAGCCGTATCAGTTGGGGAAAACACCTCCGGGTATTTACAGCTAATGTCAGGTGTACCACAGGGATCAATTCTCGGGCCATTGCTGTTTGTCATGTTTATTAATGATCTCCCGCAAGTAGTCCAACACTCATCAATGCATTTATATGCTGATGATGTGCAGATTCGGTTGAGCTGCAAACTGGGTATGTTAGAAGATGGAGTAGACAAACTTAATAACGACCTTAAGCAAATCTCACATTGGTCCGCAAAAAATCACCTGAAACTAAACCCAACGAAGTCGAAATGCTTAGTAGTTTACAAGAACAAGCTTGACAGTAGCTATTTCCCAGCTCTATATCTAGGTAACAATATTTTGGAATATGTCGAAACTGCGAAAAATCTAGGTATTTGGTTCAATTCGTTACTCACATGGGATCAACATATTCAAATAGTTATTGGCAAAATATACGGATGTTTACGTGCCCTCTCATTGACAAAGCACTTCATACCTCAGCATATAAGACTTAGCCTAGCAAAAACCTTGGTTTTACCAATCGTCACCTACGGATGTCAAATTTTTTGTTGTCATAAATCAGAAACACGACGGAATCTTACAGTGGCTTTTAACAACGTTACACGATATGTGTACAATCTTAAACGATTTGATCATGTCACTGGATACACTAACAGGATTCTGGGTTGTGACCTGCATACCTATTTCAAATTTTGCGCCCTTAAAACACTTAATAATATATTAACTTGCAAAGAGCCCCAGTATCTGTATGAAAAACTTCAGTTCCCAACTTCCTCTCGTTCTTTAGTTTTTATTCAACCTAGGTTTACGTGCAGAAACTCCGAGAACCAATATCTTGTTTATGTTGTCAGAAAATGGAACGCTCTACCCATGGACATTAGAATGCTACGTGGAACCAAGTCATTTGATAAAGTTTTATTTAAATATCTGACCGAAAGTGCCTAGAAGAATTTTGTAATTAGAGTTTATCTTTTTCCTTTTAATTTTTTTTTTTCTCTTTTTTCTCTATTTTGAATACTTACCATATATCTCCAGTGTTAACATGTGTAGTTTGTTTTAATTCACGAAAGCAAAACCAAAATATGAAATTATGAATTACTTAGTCTAAAATTTATTAACTTTTACTATTATAGACTTTAACTTATAAGTCCAATGTAAAAGATTCTTTATAAATAAATAAATGAAATGAAAATGAAAATGAAATGAAAACCAAGGTACCGGCATTCACCCCCCCCCAAACTAGAGGGTCAGCCTCTCTCGCTTTGCACCAGTGCAAAATACCTAGGCACGGTTCTAGACCCGAAAATTAGCGAATTAAGAAGGCAAGCGTAGCTTTCTATGCTTGTAATAAAACATTCGGTAAGAAATGGGGACTCCAGCCAAAGATGACCCTTTGGATGTACACAGCCGTTGTGCGTCAAATTCTTACTGAGGGCGCTATCGTTTGGTGGCCAGCTTTGAGCAAAAAGTACAATATCGACAGAATAAAAAAAAGTACAGAGATCGGCGTGCGTGGGTATCAAAGGAGCAATGAGGTCTTGTCCAACAGATGCTCTCAGTGTGATCTTGCATCTGATCCCCCTCGAACTACACATCAAAGACACAGCTATATGCAGCGCAGTCCGGCTCAGGGAATATGGATGCTGGACCACAAGGCCATATGGTCACGGCAAGGTCCTGGAGACGATACCAATTGAACTGGTTGCGTCCTCGACCGACTACACGATACCCAAACTCAACTTCAGAAAATCCTTCTTAACAAAATTCCCTTCCAGAGAAGAATGGAAGAACGGAAGCGTTACCTGCAACTATGATATAGGGATATACACGGACGGTTCGAAGATGGATTGCGGAGTCGGCGCAAGCATCTTCTCTGACCAGTTGAATATATCAAGGTCTTTCCGTCCAAGGTCTTTCCAAGCGGAGCTTCTTGCGATTCGAGAAGCCTGCCGCCTGCTAAACAATCTTCCAACATCTAATCACAATATCGCTATTTTTTCGGATAGCCAGGCTGCCATCAAGGCTATTGATGCGGTTTGCATCTCTTCAAAACTGGTAGAGCAATGCCGGTTCGAATTGAATCAACAAAGCACTCACTCGAGAATCACTCTCATCTGGGTCCCAGGGCACAGCAACCATGAGGATAATGAGCGTGCTGATGAGCTGGCCAGGCGAGTGTCGCCCCTTAACGGCTCTCTAGCAGAAAGAGTCGACATTCCGCTTGGTGCTGTTAAGGGCTATACCATATTCACCTTCACTTCCTCCAGCTAGCCAATCGCGGGTGGAACAACCTCACAAGCTGTGTCATATCTAGAAAGACGCGGCCCAGTTTCAACAAACAAAAAAGAGTTACTAGGCAAACCAAGACCAGTTATTGCCAAAATCATAGCTATTATCACAGGTCACTGGCCAGTTGGAGACCATGCGGTCAAGCTTGGTATCCCCCACAACACCTTTTGTAGGAGCTGCAAGGATATTAATGAGAAAGAATCTCTATGTCACTTCCTTTGCAGATGTCCGGCCCTGGCGAGGATCAGACAACAAACTCTTGGCAAACCGTTCTTCGAGGATCTGAGAGAAATAGCGGACGAGAGGATTGGAGAACTGGGAGCTGGGTTTAAACTTAACATCCCTTTTTAACTAACCACTACAATAGGTATACACGAGTCCATGGTAACAAAACGGCGCACCGTAAGCGCTAATTGGGTTCTTTTGGACCGCCACTTTACCTACCTACCTATACGATCATTGGACTACACATAAATATTATGAAGACTGCGGCTGCCAGTGCTCTAAAGCTTCACCTTTTATGCTACAATACAAATTCCGAATTAGTTGGCCACATGAAGATCCCTGAAAAAATTCCGCTACTTACTTGTCCAGCAGTATGCATCTCAGACTTTATGCCCAAAATAATCCACCTCAATCACCCCTTCACAGTAAACATACCTGACCGCAGCTACTGGGACCATCCTCAAATCCCCCAATCAAGATCTCAAATCAATTGGTACACTGATGGTTCAAAAATGTCAAATGGGGTTGGAGCTGGTATCTTTGGCCCCAACTACAAACTCTTTACACCACTAGGTCAATCCACTACTATCTTCCAAGCAGATGTCTATGCCATCGAGCTCTGCGCCAGAGAATGCATTAGACGAAACCTCCGAAGATCACATATCAATATAATGTCAGAT
The DNA here is from genome assembly GCA_945910035.1 of Brachypalpus laphriformis. Classification (NCBI taxonomy): domain Eukaryota; kingdom Metazoa; phylum Arthropoda; class Insecta; order Diptera; family Syrphidae; genus Brachypalpus; species Brachypalpus laphriformis. The sequence continues at coordinate 48,956,069 of OX246756.1, forward strand.
AGCCAAGCAGCACTCAAGGCTCTCACGTCCTTTGACTATAAGTCTAAGCTGGTTTGGAATTGTCTCCAGACGCTTTTGCAGCTTGCTGCACACAATAATATCACACTAATGTGGGTCCACGGTCACAAAGGTATCCCAGGTAATGAAGCGGCTGATAAGCTTACCAGACTAGGTGCCCAATCACCTTATATTGGATCGGTTTACCCACCAGCCAGATTAAAATAGAGCTACTCCGCTGGGAACGCGAACAAATGCTCTCTCACTGGAATGCTCAACCCGGCCTAAGGCATTCCAAGAAATTTATTAACTTCTCAAAAAAAAAAACTAGAGACATTCTATCAATGAGCAAACAGAATGCTAAGATCCTTACTGACTTCCTAACTAGACATTGCAAAAGATCTTTTTAGGTCGCAATGCTCCAGGGGTCAGTCTCTGCCTTCCTCCCCTTCTACCTCAAAAAAAAAAAAAAAAATGATTGGACCGCCATGTCTGCTTATGAATATTGAGATGAGGAAACCATGTGCTTGCTATGGTGATGTTTCGCTCCACTGCGAAATCAATTAGCCTTAGTCCGTTATCAGACGTTGTGCCGTGTAGGCTATGCTTACCGACTGCCCTACCAAAGACGTCCTCCTTTCCTATTTTGGCGTTAAGATCGCCCGATTTTAACGTCGTATTTAGGACATTGCTCGTATGTTTTGTCGAGGAGCTCGTAGTGGCACGGTCCTGTTGTTCATGATCACATATCAGGCTTATGTTAGCGGATTTAGTTTGTTTCGGATAGTTATACCATAATACGCTTGCTCGTGAGTCAAAAGCTTAAGACTTCTTACCTAAGTCTGCTGCGTATAACAAATCCGCATCTAAATAAGCGATGCTTGTTGTTACTGTAGGAATCACTGTAGTAGATGTCACAGTTTTTCCATAATTTTTTTTTTGCCTGGCCCATCCCATTGCAATTACTCGATGGCGGCTATATGTCCTTTATAGCAGTCTAGGGCCTCTTCTAATTGTTCGGCTGCACGTGGTCTGCTAGGTTAGGTTAGGTAAGTCGGCTGGTGTAGGGGGATAGAAAATCTCCACACCACACTCAGGTCAGTATAGACCCATTGTGATACCCATGGGCGGAAAGGAGATAGAAAAGAGAATCCCTTCCTCGTGGAAAAATAACCGTCTTTATAAATATCGTAAAGAAAGAATTTAGTACTCACTGTGCCCTAGATACAAACCATCCAGAGGATTTGATGAAGTTTGCGATGTCATTTATTGGTCTGTTGGACAACTCTTCTAGATCCTCAAACAGGTGTTGTCCAAGGAGCTTAATTCTTAAATGATAGAGGCCTGGGCAATGACAGAGAAAGTGGGCGGTGTCCTCCTGATCCTCCTCGTCGCCGCAGCCTCTACAAAGGTCTTCGTTAGTCACACGTAGTTTTTTCATGTGGTACCGCATGGTATTATGCCCCGTAATGACTCCGATTAGAGTAGAGAGGGATTTCCTATGCCTCTGTATGAGTCTATTGGTTCTTACTCTGTCAAATGCAGGCCACAGCTTCCTCGTGGTGACACAAGTATCTAAAGAGGTCCACCTATTTTTAGCCTCCGTTAGGGCTTTGTTTCCTGCTTCGAGCTTGAGGGCGTAAGGCGGGATGTACACCGAGGGGTCGGATTGGTCCGAGCTTAGTGCTAAGCCTCCTCTAGCCAGTTCATCGGCTTTCACATTCCCTGCGGAGATGGTCTTGGTAATACTTAATTACGTGGTCTGCTAAGGATCCGAACATTTCACGTACAGATATGAAGGTCGTTGTCCTTATTTCGTTTGCTGGGGTCGCCATCAGTTGAATCGTTCTTATCCGAGGCTTGTGATTGTTTCTGAACCAGAGTTTTTTTTTTTTTTTTACGTGGAAGGGAAGTTATTCCGACGGCACTACCCCTAACCTGGACCTCCCATTGCGGGAGTGTGAGCGCTGCCGTTGGGCAATTAAGGGGATCCTCCGCCACCATCTCTATTTCAAGGTCCTGACTAACATTGGAAATTGCTTACCATATCGACCTGTGATCCGAATATGTCGGATAATGTTCCACCTAATTGGAACTGTCGAACGTTGACTCCATCATCACCCGCTGCCATCTGGAAGAAGAAAAAAGTGCTCTAGTGAGAAAGCACTCTTCTCCCCTCGCTCGTCTGTTGCTGCCAAAAATCTTCCAAACGGGGTTGGTTACCCATCTCTCAGATCAAGGTACTAGTCACCACGTGAAGGTTGAGACAGTAGGAGTTGGTAGGAATAGGCTAAGTGAAACTGCTTGTGTTTTCATATAATCACATACACTGACTGTTTGACTACCCATAAGTCGACTACGAGATTAGGTCGGTATCGATTACTACGTTTACATGACAGATTGAATCTGGATTCAATTCGGTTCAAGTACCACATAAACGCAGCTCGGATTGAGTAGGATTGAGTTGAGATTTTGTCCATAAACGCGGATCGGAAGATCGAGTTTGACAGATACCAAAAAATGAGAGAGAGGGGTGTGGAAGTGTCAAACTCAATCCTCTTTCGTTTCGATTCTAACTCGTTCCCTCAATATAGTTACAGCGAAAACGCGGGTCGAAACTCAATCCTCTCAATCTGTCCGATCTCTCAATCCGGTCATGTGTGTGCATGTTCGGCTTATGCGTCATTGTACGTTTTATTGAAGTGAAGTTTCCCTTCAACAATGCGCTTATGTGGGTGAGGCACACACCAATTTTTTGCTCCCGGATAGTAGATCTTTTACTATAGAAATCGCGGCATTATTATCGCTTAAAGTCAAGTTCATATCGTCTAGCTAAAGATTCATTCGAGAATCAGTAATATTTGTTGCCTATTGTGCATTGAAATATGACTTTGAAAAACGCTGATTAAATGTGCGCCCAGTTGCGACACCCTACCCAAATATGCGACGAAATAATTAAAAAGAAAAAAAGAAAAATACATTCCACGGAATACTTGTGCAGAATAATTCTTTTCCCCCAGGACTTATTCACTTCTGCTGTAATTTGCGATTCCTGGAAAAGCTTGAATATCCGTAATTTGAATTTCATTTGCAACCAACCACACGAAACGCTCACATCTCGGTCAAAGCATTTTTGAGGTATCCCAATGTATCTATCAATCAAACGTACAAAAGCAGGTTCCATCTAGATCCCTTGCGGTATGTGTACTGATTCTCCGAATTGAATATACGAGTACATGTGTAACCAACAACATTAGAATCCCTACAAAAGCGAAATACGCCCCTAGAGGCACTATAATCAAAATGGGCCCCCAAAAATAACTTGACCTTCCAGCAATTACCCACTAGGGCGTGTGAGTTAAGCTACTCTTCACCCACAACAAAACGAGCAAAAACACCTACACCTACTTTCTAAGATAAATTCCAGGACGAAAAGGAGGGAAAAAAAAGAAAAAAAAAAGAAAAAAAGAATTGATTCCAGCCCTCGATACCGTTTATTACATCCAAGTGTATTTGAGCGTTAAACCAATAAAGCTCTCCTTTTTTATGTTTTATTCAATTCCACGCGCGCGAATCTGACATAGCAGAACGAGAATCGACAAATGTAGTCCGTAGAAGAAGCAGTAGAAATGAAGGAACTGTAGATGGGTCCTTATTGAAACTTCTGGTTGCCTAGTTGTCCTTTGCATTTTGATATCGAGTAATCAGTTGGGGAGCATTCTCTCTCTATCTCATGTGCTTTCTCTTTACTCGCGGATGTGGCTCTCTTGTGTCCCTGAGTGTGCCCACCATAAGTCCCCCCCACCCAAGCGGTTGAAGTTCATTCACTATGTCATGATAGTCCTGGCCAAGTACTCGTGCCTCTCGTTGCCGCCGCCACCAGTTCTATTGACGACAGCAAGGATGACACCCTAACCCAACAACTCTGTGGGTCGGTGGTTGGTGGTGGTGCTGCTGCTGCTGCTGGTGTGCTTCTTGTGTGAAGTGCTTGTAACTGAATATTTCATGTACACGAGGTTCTTATCTGCTGCCACTATATGAACTTTGTTGTCCTTTTTGCTCCTTTGTTCTGCTGGATGAGAACCTGGGAGCACGAGTATTAGAGATAGAGAAAAGCAGAGAAAGGGTGGTGTATTCTCTGCTCTCTGTTCTCGATTTCCAGGGTTTTTGTTTTTCATGAGGGCATAGTGTTCAGAACAACCTGGTGATTGTGATTCACATTCGGATTCCATTCATCACTCTTCGCTCACTCCTTTAATTTGAGCCACCCACTCTCTCTCTCTCTCTCTTTTTGGCTCTCTGAAGCTTCTCATCTCCAAGGGAATTTATTTGTTTTTCATCGCAAGGGGGTGGTTGTTATGGTAGGGCGGGGACCTACCTATACTGTCTTCGTTGTAGAAACCATAAGGACGCTTTCGGATACACACCGCAGCAGCAGCAGGAGCATGAGGGAGCACAAAATCCTCGTAAATTCCAAGACATCTCCTTGCAGAGTGAAGTTTCAGTTTCATTTCGAGATTGCTTCGATTCGGACGCGTGTCGTGTTGGTCCCTAGTGCTCCTCGGTGGCGACGGTTGATTGTCCTTATCCTTGGTGGAAGGAATTTATCTGTGGATACCTACTGCGATTGCTGCTTCTCTGGTTGGGGCTGCATACCGCGGTGGAAAAGTGTTATCACGATAACACGGCCAGGAGTCGAGATATCCCGTTGAAGGGACGTGCCACTTTGTTTTGCTTGAATCCTAAACCTCGGTGTATGCGTGTGAAAGTGTTTAGTGCAGTTGATGCCACTCCTAATGGAAATGGCTGATAATACCAAATATTTTTATGTCCTTTAGTCGTTAATTTTCTTATTATATAACGAGGTGTGTATAACGGTGTAGTGCTTGAGAAAGGTTCCTATTTGTTGTTGTGTGAGTGGGTGTTTCCCCGTAGTCTTTCTTTTTCTCTGAAATAATCGGTGGTCCTTATCAGCGTCATCCTGGAATACCAATGTGGATCCTGGAGAATGGCATCATCAATGCGAAATGCTATGCCTCCAGCATCATCATCAGCAGGAGCAGGAGGAACCGCACCAGCATCGTCGACGACTTCGTCGTCGTCCCAAGCGACTGCAACCATTCATCATAGCCATCATCATCACCGGTTGCAGCTGCAACATGTGCAGTTTCAACAGCAACTTGTGGCTACAACATCAATCGGTGGCGGTGGCGGTGGAGGCGGCGGCAGTTCATCATCATCGACATCAATGGCAGGTGGTTCCACAACTACGATGCGAAGGACTTTAACCGTGGTCGCACCACGGTCAAGATGTCGCAGCCCAATGATGTTGTGCCACAGTCATAGCGATGGGGAGTTTCCAATGTACAAAGGTAGGTTTCTAGGGTATTTACATAAATCCTGGATAAAAGGTTTATATTTGTCGTTTCGTTTCCAAGACGCACGTCCAAGGAGGTTTAATAAGACATCGCCTGGTGTCCCAAGTGGGCTTTGAAGCAGCAATTTAGGGCTTACAAATTCTCTTTCTCATCGGGGACTTGAATTCTCGGCGTCGTATTTATGTGTGTGGAAATTAGTATGCGGAGCCTGTATAAGTCGGAAATAGGGTTGAACGAGAATGGGCTATCGGTGGGATTGGTTGATTTGAATAGGTGATACTTTTTTTATTTCTTCTTTTGTCAAACAGTGATTTGGGTTCAAATTTCTAGGTTAATTTGAGTGTATCCCTTTTTTTCTTTTTCTGAGTGAAACCCTTCTGGGTTCGATTGTAGGTCATGGATCAATTTTCAACATCTTCAATTTATTGTTCACCAAGGAATGTGTGAGGCAAAACGAAAAAAAAGGGTTTTTCTTAATATAGATGTAAACACCTAAGGAAATCTGAAAAAAATGTGGGGAAGTGGTCTGAAGTATTCATTTTAATCGCCTGATTTGTGTAAAAATTTTGAAACTTTTTGCTTCAAGTAAACAATAAGGTTAAAGATCTCAGCAAGATTATAACCAAGTGAGCTCTTATTAAATGGAGAAGGAGTGCTTGATGTACTCGTATTTGCGGGCTTTACCCTATGTATTATTATTATTTTTTTCGTAATTTGCGCGCTCTCAAGGGGTTATGAATACCCTTAACATATTTACACTCAGTGCGGGCATTGGAAAGGATAGATAGAGAGAGAGAGAGAAAGATTTGGTGTAGTGGTTTTGAAGCTCAGTTGTTTATGCTTCAAGAAAACTCCGGGGGTTGCGTCCAGATAACTGGGGAGATTTTCGTTATTTCTTGTCTTTGCTTCTGATTCACGGTTTTTTTTTCCCCCGATAACCGATGTCAAAGGCAAATCATTATCAACAGAGCGAACAATTTTTCCACCCATATTCATTCATGCATACAATAAAACTAAAATTCACAAATAAAAAGCTATACAAATATTGTATAGCTACCCCTTCGGGTAGGGGTCAGAAGATACCCAAGTACCTTGGAGTGTTGCTGTACCACAGACTTAGCTTCAGGGATCACTTAACGTACGCAGGCGAGAAGGTATCTCGGGCAGTAGCGGAACTATGCAGACTAATGCCAAATATTGGGGGACCAAGGCAGCCAATCAGAAATTTTCGGATGACCATAAGTCAATACTCCTGTATGCGGCCCCAATATGGACATCAGCGACGCACCGTAGGTCATAGAATCGCATTCTTACGGGTATGCTGAGCCCTTAGAACTGTGCAGCAGTGATAAGTGTAATATCAGACCGAATTCCTATCCATCCAGATACGAAGAAGACCGCGGCACTGCGTGAAAACGAACAAGATGACAGAAGAACAACTGTAGAAGCTATAAAAGCAGAATGACAACATAGGTGAAACATCACAACCAAAGGCCGATGGACATACAAATTTATCGGCGAAGTTGATGAATGGATTAGCAGAAGGCATGGGGAGGTAAACTACTACCTAACACAATTTCTATAGGGGCATGGATGCTTCCGGGAGCACCTCTGCAAGTACAAGCACGTCAATGACCCATTCTGTCAGCTCTGTGAAGGATAAGTGCAGAACGCAGAGCATGTACTGGTGGAATGCCAAAATTATACAAGAGATTGGCGGCCAAGTGACCCTAAGAACCCTGGGATCACTTATGCTGGCAAAGAGTTAAGGCTCTGAGACTGGAAACGAAGTAATCACGAACATGATGCAGCAACTGCGTATAGAGAAACAAGCCAAGAGGAACGAAAGGAACGAAGATCCTGTCCTACCCTTAGGGTAGGGGTCACAATATACCCGGGGTAAGCATGCCTGTCGTAAGAGGCGACTAAAATCCACCCTCCGTATACCGAGTATGGTGTATACAAAAACATGCAATGAACAAAACAAAAGATTTTAATACCCCAGGTGGCAGTCCAGGTACACTGGCAAATCCACCCTCTTCGGAGGTCGGCTCTACGGATTCTGGGGAGAGCCATTTATTGCACCTAATACATCCCTTCTCAAAAAGTACAAGGGTATCTCGATCTCCACCAACAAGATCGAACGTCTCCGGAAAAAGAAGTCCACCGGAAGCGCAAGCGCATGAAAAACGGGACTCAGCGAAATCAAAAATTGAAAATGACGTACTCCGTACCAATACCAAATGGAGCTACTCTATCGTGAGCTTAAGAAATAGGTAGATTTACTCAGGCAAGAAAATAATGCCCTAAAAAACACGTATCTACAAAAAGAAAATACAGTTAGCCCACATCGCTCACCTAGTCGCGAATACCAGACGGATGAAGAAGAGCTAACAAGCGAATCGAATTGGATCGAAAAGAAACGACCCAGCAAAAAACGCAAAGCTGGTTCCTCACCGGAAGTCGAGCCACAAATAGATGAAAAGCGCAAGGAGTTGCAAAAAAAGCAACAACAACAAAAATTACGTCCTCCACCACCGATAAACGTCGTTGGAATTACGGACTATAATAAGTTGCATTGCCTCCTTAAAGGAACTCTGGCATCGAAGTTTAAGGTGACATCTCTGCGAAACAATACGTGGAAAATCAATGTCGATGATGTCGACGGTGGGCGCCATGGCGTAAGTGGTTAGTGTGTCGGATCACTACGCATGAGGTTCCAAGTTCGAATCCCAGAAAACACCAAAAAGTTTTTTCACGGTACCACCTCTCGCGAGCATCTGACAAACATCCGAGAGTATTGTTGTCACGAAAAAGCTTCTCAAATCGCCATTCGGAGTCGGCATTAAACTGTAGGTCCCATCCATTCGTGTGAAAAATATAACTCACACAACATGAGTGGTTGCGAGAAGCTAGGCCCTGGCACTTTAAAGAGCTATTGCGCCAAATATTTGTATTTGTATTTGATGCCGACGGTTACCGATCAGTATCTAAAAAGTTGAATGCCGGAAAGATTCAGTGGTATACTTATGAGAATAAGTTAGAAAGACCACTGCGTGTTGTAGCAAGGGGACTCCACCCCTCGTGCACTAAAGAAGATGTAATGCACGACCTTCAAGACAAAGGCTTTAAAATTCTTGATGCCGTCAATAGTATCAAGAAGGAGAAGCAACAGTTGGAGGGAGATCAGGAAAAATTGGTAAATCGCGGACTTCCATTATTCATGCTTAGTTTTGATAAAGACGAAAATAAAGATATTATATATGGTATCAAGACTATTCTAAACATCGTGGTCAAAATCGAACCTATGCGTAAGAGCTCCAGATCGATCCCGCAGTGTAAGCGCTGTCAAGGCTTCAATCATACGCAGACTTACTGCCAGAAAGAGCCGCGATGCGTTAAATGCGCAGGTAAACATCTCTCGGAAGAGTGTCATCAAAATAAGCAAACACCAGCCACCTGTAAAAACTGCAAAGGAAAACATCCTGCAAACCATTGAGGTTGCGAAGTGGCGAAAGAGCTTTTAAAAATGGCGCGATACGCTTAAAAATTCCACGCGCCCGAATATGAAACCAATCAAGAACAGACCCAAAATAGCTACGAAAAAAGCAGCGAAAGATAGAAAATCCGTCAATATTGACTTAAGATCGGTTAATGAAAAAAAATCCAAAAGTAATAGAGATAAGGTGACAGAAGCAAAATCTTCGAATATTGGCGTGCAGTCTTATGCTCAAGCGGCGAAGACAGTTAAGGGTACGTACACGACCGACAACTCACGGGAAATCAAAGAAAGAAACCGTCCAAACTTTAATGTTAAGATTCCTGCTCAAGTTGCGACATTAAAAAAAACGGCGATAGAGGTAGTTCAGAAGATCATGTATCCAATGTTTTTTCCCTAATTCTTGCGTCACTTGAAGAGCAATGCAAAACAAATAAACTAATTTTCGAGAGACAACCAGCAACCAGCATTATAAAAAAATATTCAAAACACGCGCACTTTAACCAGAATATGGAAGAAACGCTTAAAATTCTTACTTGGAACGCCAACGGGCTCATACAAAGACTCGACGAGTTAGAAATATTTATACGAGAAAAAGATATTGATATGTATATGCCTAGTCTGTGAAAGTCATCTGACAAAGCAATCGAATATTAAGATTTTTTTTTTTTTTTTTTTTTTTGTCGGGATAGGAAGCACTCGACTGGAGCACTCAGACACAACTGTTCCATTGTACTGCCAGAGAGCAAACCCTGATTTACCCATTTTATTGGAATTTCGTTGACTTTCGAAGAAAGCCAAGCAAGCACTTCAGTGATGAGGAGCTTACAGTACCAGCACTCACCACATCCGCACCGAAGATCTGCCACATGATACGAGCAAAGCCCGGACACTCACAGAGATAATGTTCCGCGGTGTCGTCGCTCTCTCCACAAGCGTCGCAGATTGTAGTGTCACTTAAGCCTAACACGTTAAGGTGCTTGGCAAAAGCGAAGTGGCCTGTCAAGAAGCCGATAAGTTGTCTACAGTCTTTTCTGCTGAGAGACAGCAAGAATGCCGCTGATTTCTTACAGACGTCCGGGAGCATGCGTTTAGTTAATCTGCAACCTGGAGAGTCATGCCACACACAATTGTGCTCGTGAGAGACCCAATCGTCAATGGAAGCCCTAACCGAGGACGCGGGAAGACCCAACGCGGGTTCGGGACCTGAGAAAGCCTCCTCTGAGCCTTGTCTAGCAATCTCATCGGAGATCTCGTTCCCCAAGATCCCAGAGTGACCTGGGACCCAGATAAGAGACAGAGAATTCATCCTTGCGACCGAGTTCAAAGAGTTTTTGGTTTCACGAACTATTTTGGAAGTGGTTAAAGGGTTAAGCAAGGCCTTAAGCGCAGCCTGACTGTCACTACAGACACAAATGCTACGTCCCTTCCACCTGTTCTTTACAACATAGTTCATGGCCATTAGGATTGCATAAGTTTCCGCTTGGAAAACAGACGCATATTTGCCTAACGAGAAGTGAAGTCTAATGTTGTCGACTACCACGAAGACACCAGCGCCAGACCCTTGACTGGTTTTGGAAGCGTCCGTGAAAATACGACTACATTCCATTCCCGGCTCAGACTCTGACCGAAGCCAGTCCTGGACACAAGGAAAGTCGACTCTGAATTTGCGCATCAGCTGGAGTTCTGGTGTCATTGCATCAGACGGCATATCCATAAGACAGGAGTCGTAAGATAAGTGTTGCACAAGTTCATCAAAGTTCCAGTGTGGAGTATACCAAAAACCGCCCCGCGTAAGACGATGGATGGCTTTGATAGTGCAACCCATGATATAAGTATCAAGAGGAGGTAAGTTCAGCAAAGCGTCTAGAGCAGAGCCAGGCGTACTCGGGAAAGCTCCCGAGCAGCCGAGACAAGCCGTTCTTTGGAGTTTCGCACAAAAGGCAACCACATATTTACGCGAGAGCCCCTTCCACCAAACAACCGACGCATATGCGAGGAATGGTCTTACCATAGCCGTGTAGATCCAGAGAACCTTATTCGGTGATAAGCCCCAAGTCTTGCCAAAAGCACCCTTACACTGCCAGAAGACTGAGAGCGCCTTGGATGTTTTCGACTCGACGTGTTTGGACCAATGAAGTTTCTTATCTAAAATCACTCCCAGATATTTGGCTTCATTGGAAATGCGAATGGTGACGCCTTTTAGTACTGGCTGAGTCAGACCGGTCAAAATCCTCCTTCTCGTAAAAAGAACAACCTCAGTCTTAAGAGGATTCACCGAAAGCCCACTCCTAGTACACCATTCATCGATCATGTCCAGCGCCGCCTGCGCGTTAGCACAGACCGTTGCCAGGCATGGCCCGACAGAAAGTACGGCGACATCATCCGCATATGCCTGAGCGTAGACGTTAGAACTATTTAGAGTGTTCAACAGAGAGTCGACCACCATGCACCATAACAATGGAGACAGAACGCCACCTTGCGGGCAGCCCCTGTTTACCCCTGTCATAACATATTGGCCACAATCCGCATCCACTACCAAAGTTCTATTCATTAGCATTGCTTTAATCCACAACACTAATGTTTCATCTACCCCGTGTTGTCTGGCAGAGTCGCACATGCAGTCAAAAGTCGCTTTGTCAAAAGCACCCTCAATGTCGATGAAGATACCCATCGCGTATTCTCTCCTATCAAGCGCGCATTCAATTCTGGCCACTAGATTTTAAAGTGCCGTCTCACAGGATTTCCCACGCTGATAGGCATGCTGCATCTCCGATAGTGGATGCAGTTTCAAAGCAACTTTGCGCACGTGAAATTCTACCAGTCTCTCCATACTTTTCAGTAAGAAGGATGTCAAACTTATAGGTCTGAAACTCTTGGGGAGCGAATAGTCTTCCTTACCAATTTTCGGTATGAAAGCTACTCTGACTGTCCGCCAAGGTGTAGGAATATATGCCAGCGCCAAGCCAGCGGTGAAAATTCTTTTCAGAGTTGGCAATAGCTGATCTATACCCTGTTGCAGCATAGCTGGATATATTCCATCGGTGCCAGGCGATTTGAAACCATCAAAAGATGCCACAGCATATTTGATGGCCTCATCTGTTACCACGGCTGATGCAATATACCAGCTGCGCTGAGTTTTCTGACTTAGATCAAGCTCAGCCTGGGTAAGCGGGCCAAGCTGCGACCTAGTGATTATCTGATTGCCAGGAAAGTGAGTCTCCAGCAGAAGACTAAAAGTTTCCGCTTTCGTCTCAGTAAACTTGCCATCAGATTTTCTCAGTGACTCCGGTTTGGTCGGCTTGCCCCTTTTGAGAACCTTAACCAACCTGCTGGTTTCACCGAGTGTCTCGATCTTTTCACAAAAATCTCTATAAGAAGCACTTTTCGACAACCGAATTAACTTCTTGTAGTCTTTTTGCTTCGATCTAAAAAGATTCCAGTCACCTTCTAAATTTGTCTTGAGTGACCTATTTAGAAGTTTTCTGGATTCTTTCCTAAGTCGCTGCAGTTCTGGGCTCCACCAGGGAACCGAAGTTCTGCAGGGGGTTTTTGTCAATGGGCACGTCAGTTCAAAACAGCTGGTAAGGACACTAGTCAGGTTTTGAACAGCATCCTCAACCTTTCGTTTCGTTCTGAGTTTAGTTGGAGTTTTGACAGATCTGTCTAGCTCTTCCCTAAACCGCACCCAGTTGGTTTTCCGCGCATTCCTCCTCTCCTGCAAAGTTATGGCCTCGCATTCGATTTGGAAAGCGATGTATCTATGGTCTGATAAGGACACCTCCGGCAATACCCTCCAGTTAGTAATCGACTTGAAATACCTATTAGATAAAGTCAAATCAATTACCTCCTGCCTCCTTGCCGTAACAAAAGTTGGCTGGGAGCCAACATTGTTAATTACCATGCCAGACGATAGTATAAAATCTAGGAGATGGTTTCCTCGTATGTTACATTTGCTGCTGCCCCAGACTGTATTCTGAGCATTCGCGTCGCAACACATGACTAGTCCCATCTCCCGAGTGTCACATTACTTTATGAGTTCGGCAACCGCCTTCGGTGGTGGAGGCATTACCGAATCATAAGGGAAGTAAGCCGACGCAACGACGAAGGTTTTCCAACTTCCGGTCGTTTCGTAGCTTACAGCTGCAGTAACCAGGTCCTGTCCACAAAATTGTCCAAGCTTGGTTACTGAGAGGAAATTCGGCACAATTAGACAAGCTCTCGGTCTTTCAGATCGCTCGTCACATAGCACCGTTACTCCACGAACACCCCCAAAACCACATATGCGCTTGTTCCGCACGTACGGCTCCTGGATAGATGTTATGTGGGGTTTTGTACGCACCACGGAAAGTCTGCTACTTAAGAGAGTGGTAGCAGCCTTTGAGTGGTGGAGGTTTATCTGCGAAAATATCAAAGATATAGTCGCAGTTTTATTAGCAGAACGGCGCACACCAGGTGCGCACATGCTTCCGGCGAGGCGAGCGCCCCTACCCGTGGCATTGCCTACGTCAGCCACTTTCTGTCCGCTAGTGCTGGGACCTTTAGGGGTACCAGCACCAGTATCCACCAGATTTTGTGCGCAGATAACGCCACCGGTAAGAGTGTGCCCGACAGAAGAGCGCGCATCAGATGCGCACACGCTTCCACCAAGAAGAGCAGGCGAAACTTGCTCCATCAGATTGGACCTGTTCGAGCCGACCGAAAAGGAGCCAGCGTTAGGTCTGAGGGATTGATCGGCTCCAGTTGGAATACTTTCTGCCGACCTAGGCTTCTTTCCTGTCGCTACTGAAGGATGACTGCTTTCGGCGCATGCGCCTTCAGCTGACTCTGCAGCCTCTTTGCACCGCGCCATCGCCGCCTTCCTTCTTCTCCTTTTCAGTTGACTCTTAGTCAGGAGCCCATCGGAGTGCGCCGCTTCGGGAGCTCTTTCAGCCTTATTGGTTTCCCGAGTCAAACCGTCACCGACACAACTTCGACCAGCTACCCTTCTATTGAGACAGAGATTAGACGTTCCAGCCGAAGCCTTTCCGCCACTTTCTTTGCCATTCCAGCCCAGTCTACCAAACGAGTCAGAGACAGAGCTGCAGGGGTCTTCTGAAACAAGCGTCGCTACTGCTTCTGATTCAACGCCAGAGGCGGGGGGTAAACGTATGGTGGTTGGGACCTCCAGAATCCTCGTCCCGGCCGTAGTCAAAAAGACCACGGTTGGATTATCGTTTTCACGAGTACCACCTGGAGTAGATACCGTACAAGTTTCTTCCATCATACTGTCGACAGGTTTTGCGTCACAGTCAAGACGTCTTCAGCCTTTAGTTCGATGTCTCACCTGGGGTCCTTTCGAACCCTTAGGGTCATTGACTCTTAAGCCGTTCCGCCACGTCAAGGCAGCTGAAGAATGGGAACGGTAAGATAAGGGGATATAGCGTGTATCACGCCTTTCACCCATCGGAAAAAGCCAGAGGCGGATCATCTTTGTTTATAAAAGAATCTATCGAACACTAAGTAGAAATAAAGATTGAATTAGAAGCAATGCAAGTAAGCACGGCACGCGTTAGAAATAGACATTTTGCTTTCAACATTTCGTCTATATATTGTCCACTGCGATGTAAACTTGAAGAAAGTGATTTCACAAACAGCTTCAACTTCCTTAAACCAAATTTTATTATTGGCGGCGACTTCAACGCGAAGCACCCCTTTTGGGGTTCAAGGTACGCCTCTCAGAAAGGTAGAAAGCTTTATAATGCGGGTATGCAATACAGTTGTGATTTTCACTCGACGGGTAAACCAACATATTGGCCGACTGATAGAAATAAGATACCAGATCTGATCGATTTCTTTGTTGTTAAAGGAATATCTGGCAACTGTATACAAGTTGAAGAAAGCTTTGATCTCTCCTCTGATCATTCTCCAATCATTATGACGACAAGCGATGCTCTGATTAAAAAAGTAGGACCGGTCAGATTAACCAGCGCGAAAACTAATTGGAATGGCTTTAAAAAAGATATTGAAGCAAATACTGAGATGAGCGTATCACTTAAAACGCCATATGAACTTGAAGTTGAAGTTGATCGCTTCGTCGAAATCCTACAGAATACCGCGTGGAAGAATACTTCCAAACCAAAGAAAACGCCGGTTGGTCAAACGGTAGTGCATGCGATCATATGAAAACACAAGCGTTTTCACTCAGCTGAGGCCTACCAACTCCTACTCTCAACCTCCACGCGGTGACAGCCGGGTGCCTAGTACCTTAATCCAAGAAATGGGTAACCAACCCCGTTTGGCGGATTCTTGGTGGAAGCAGATGAGAGAGGGGGGGAAGAGTGCTTTTCTCACTAGAGCGCTTCTTCCTGTTCCAGGCGGCAGCGGACGAATTCCCTAGACGGAGTCAACGGTGGCGTCTATAGTTCCAGTTAGGTTGAACTTAGTGAACACCTTGCGCGAGCTGCTTCGACGTATTCGGATCACAGGTCGGTAAGGAATTTCCAATGTTGGTCAGGACATTGGAATAGAGATGGTGGCGGAGGAGCCCTTAATGGGCCAACGGCAACGCTCATACTCCCGTAGTGGACTACTGGCACCGGTATACCCGGCCCCTCGTCCTAGGGGAATAATTAAGGAACTGGCCCTCCAGGTTGGGGGTTGTGCCGTCGGGGTAACTTCCCTACCACGTAAAAACCGCATGGTTCCGAAACAACCAAAAGCCTCGGATAAGGATGACTCAACTAATGACGACCCCAGTAAACGAAATAAGGACAACGACCTTCGGATCTGTACGTGGAATGTTCTGTCCCTTTACAGACCACGTGCAGCCGAACAACTAGCAGAGGCCCTAGACTGCTATAAAGCAGATATTACCGCCATCCAGGAAGTGCGATGGGATGGGCCGGGCAAAAAGAGGATGAAAAACTGTGACATCTACTACGGTGATTGTTACAGAGGCAATAGGCAACGCTTATTCGGATGCGGATTTGTCATACGCGGCAGACTTAGGCAAGAAGTCTTAAGCTTCCGACACGTGAGCGAGCGTATTATGACTATCCGGATCAAGGCTAAATTCGCTAACATAAGCCTAATATGTGGTCATGCCCCCACAGAAGAAAAGGACCCTGCCACCAAAGAGTGTTTCTACGAGCTCCTCGACAAAACATACGAGCAATGTCCTAAATACGACGTTAAAATCGTATTGGGCGATTTTAACGCCAAAATAGGAAAGGAGGACGTCTTTGGTAGGGCAGTCGGTAAGCATAGCCTACACGACACCACGTCTGATAACGGACTAAAGCTAATTGATTTCGCTGTGGAACGAAATGTCACCATAGCAAGCACATGGTTTCCTCATCTCGATATTCATAAGCAGACATGGCGGTCCAATGATCATGTAACGATCAACCAAATTGATCATATTGCGATCGACGCAAGGCATGCCTCCAGTATTCTGGATGTCCGGACCTTCCGAGCGGCCAACATAGACTCGGATCATTACCTTGTTGTAGCCAAGGTACGAATGCGGATATCCCAATCTGAGCAACAAAGAAGAATTACTGTGAGAAAATTTAACGTCGAAAAGCTACAATCGCAAGAGACCGCCAGACTCTTCGCTGAACGCGTATCCCGAAATCTCTCAATCACCCCTTTGCCGCCAGCATCAAGTACCGAAGACCAGTGGCAACGCTGCCAACATGCCATCAGAAACGCCGCGACTGATGTGTTGGGTCTCGCTCGACCACCACCGCGAAACCCCTGGTTTGACGAAGAATGCCGGCGAGTGCATGCAGCAAAACAAGAGGCATACAAAGCGGTGCTGCAAAGGAAGACGAGAGCTGCTCGTGACCTCTACGAGCAAAAGAGACGGGAAGAACATCGGCTTCTCCAAAAGAAGAAGAAAGAGCATGAGAAGCGCGCGTTTGAGAATATCGAGAGTCTATACTCCAGGAACAATGTACGGAAGTTTTACCAAAAGGTAAGAAGAACGTGTCAGAGAAGTAATACCCGTACAGAAACCTGTAGAGATGAAAATGGAAACCTCGTAGTAGAATCACAGTCGGTGCTGAGAATATGGAAAAACTACTTCTGCAGACTGTATAACGGCGACGAAGACCAACATCCCGCTGTCAGGCAGAATGAACCATTCAACATAGACGATGATAGTCAAAATTTCCGTCCACCTGACCAAAACGAAGTGAGGATAGCAATATCCAAGCTAAAATCCAACAAAGCTGCTGGACCTGACGGCTTACCGGCCGAACTTTTCAAGGCAGCTGGGGATGAATTGGTATATTTCTAATATTTGGTCAGACGAGTGTATGCCTGATGATTGGAATCTCAGCATCGTTTGCCCGATCCACAAGAAAGGAGACCCCCTCAACTGCGCCAATTATAGAGGCATCAGTCTCCTCAACATCGCATACAAGATCTTTTCTGCGATATTGTGTGAACGCCTGAAACCCTTTACCAACAGCCTGATTGGACCCTATCAGTGCGGTTTCAGGCCAGGAAAGTCCACCATCGATCAAATCTTCACACCTTGGCAGATCCTGGAGAAAACCCAAGAATTCCAAATCGATACTCACCACCTCTTTATCGATTTCAAGGCCGCCTATAACAGCATCTATAGAGAAGAGCTTTATAGAGCCATGTCTAGTTTTGACATCCCTACCAAACTTGTCCGTCTGTGCAGGCTGACGATGGAGAACGCTCGCTGCTCCATCAAGGTCGGTAATGACCTCACCGAGACCTTTGATGCCAAAAAAGGCTTTAGACAAGGTGACGCGCTGTCATGTGACTTCTTCAATATTGTACTTGAACGGATTGTGCGGAACTCACAAGCCAACACCGGAGGCACAATCTATTACAAGTCTGTACAACTGCTTGCATACGCCGACGATATAGAAATTATCGGAAGATCTTAGCGGGCTGTCACCGGTGCTTTTGCAAGCATTGAGGCGGAAGCGGCCAAAATGGGTTTGGCGATAAACGAGGGCAAAACCAAGTATATGCTGTCAACTAGAAGGGAAACCAACACCGACGAATTGGACAAAACGTCACCGTGGGCAGCTATTACTTCCAGGTAGTAAGGGACTTTGTCTACCTTGGCTCTGCTATAAATTCTTCTAACAAAATCAGCGTAGAAATCAATCGAAGAATAACTCTTGCCAATCGCTGTTTTTTTGGGCTTATAAGGCAATTCAACAGTAAAGCCCTCTCTCGAACAACTAAGGAGACTCTATATAAGACCTTGATCATCCCAGTCCTGCTTTACGGCGCTGAAACATGGACTTTATTAAAAGAGGATGAAGATATCCTTGGTCGCTTCGAGAGAAAAAATCTTCGTAAGATTTTCGGTCCCGTTTGCGTTGACGGGTTTTGGAGGAGAAGATTCAATCACGAACTATACGAGCTGTACAGCGACATCGACCTACTTAAAAAACTGCGTATTGGACGTCTGAGATGGCTAGGACATGTAGAGCGAATGGACACCAACGCTCCGGCCCGCAGAGTCTTCGAATCTAACCCGGAGGGACGACGCAGTAGAGGGAATCATCGCCGTAGGTGGCGCGCACAAGTTCAAGGGGACCTCGACCAACTTGGAGTGCGCAACTGGAGGCAATTAGCTAAAGACCGAGCTAAATGGAGAGGCTTGTTGGTTGAGGCCCAGGTTCACCCCGAACTGTAGCGCCACCTAAGTAAGTAAGTAAGTAAAGAAAACGCCGGCAAGCTACATTCAAACTTATCCGCAGGAAATAAAAGAGATGATTAAGGAGAAGAGAAAAGCACGCAAAAAATGGCAACAAACTCGGGCTCCGCAACATAAAGCACATCTTAACCGTTTGTGCAACTCACTAAAAAGTTCTATTAAGAATAATGAAATGCAAACTTACCTAGAAAGCTTAACGGCAGAAAAAGATTCTAATTACTCGCTTTGGAAGGCTATAAAAGGTATTAAAAAGCCTCAAATTCAAGCCGCCCCAATTAGGAAAAATCAAGACGAATGGGCCAGGCATGATAAAGAGAAAGCGCAAGTTTTTGCCACCCACCTGGAAGAAACTTTCAAACCGTTTGATGGACAAGCTCTTATTGAAAATATAAATACGTCTTATATAGCCAATAGCGTAATAAGAAATGCAACACTTACTGAACTTAAGGAAGAAATAAAGAAACTTAGCCCTAAGAAGGCTCCTGGATACGACCTAATTACGAGAGAGGTTCTTAAAGCCCTACCAAGAAAAGCTGTAATTAAGCTTCTGTTCATTATAAACGCCGCACTTAGACTAGAATATGTTCCCAGTCAATGGAAAGTCGCCTAAATTATAATGGTTCTTAAGCCCGGAAAACCACCGAATGAAAAAACGCCTTATAGACCGATTTCGCTTCTTCCAATTATATCCAAGGTGTTCGAGAGAATATTGATTAGGCGAATACAGCCGGTAATAGAAGAAAGGCATCTCATTCCGAATCATCAATTCGAATTCAGAAGTAAGCATTCTACAGTCGAACAAGTACATCGAATAACACATGTAATCGAAAAGTCACTTGAAGAAAAAAAGATTTGTTCAAGCGTATTCCTTGACGTCTCTCAAGCCTTTGACAAGGTCTGGCACGAAGGCTTAAAGTTTAAATTACGACAAGTTCTGCCAGAGCACCTATATAATATTTTGAAGAACTACCTTACGAATAGACTATTCCGCGTCAAATGTGGAAATTAATATTCAGATTTTAAGGAAATAATAGCTGGGGTGCCGCAAGGAAGCGTTCTTGGTCCAGTCTTGTATCTATTATACACCCGTGATATACCGCAAGTAGAAGGCACTGAGCTAGCTACATTTGCCGACGACACTGCTATCTTGGCAGTAGGTAAAACGGTCGAAGATACTACAGAAAAACTGCAAGAGGCTTTAAATAGAGTAAATGAATGGACAAAGGTTTGGCGAATCGCACTTAACTTGACCTAATCTGTTCATGTAAATTTTACTTATAAGAAAATAAATAATTTGCCGATCTTTTCAAACTCGGTTCGAATTCCGTTTGCAAACGAGGCTAAGTATCTTGCAATGACACTTGATACAAAGCTGAAATGGAAAACGCACGTTAAGATGCGATATTGTGTGAACGCTTGCAACCTTTTATCAACAGCCTGATTGACCCCATTCAGTGCCATTTCAGGCTAGGAAATTCCACCATGGATCAAATTTTCACACTTCGACAGATCCTGGAAAAAATCAAAGAAGTCCTAATCGATACTCATCGTCTCTTTATCAATTTCCAGGCATATAAAGAGAAGAGCTATATTGAGCCACGGCTAGTTTTGACATCCACACCAAACTTGTCCATTTGTGTAGGATGACGACGGAGAACGCTCGCTGCTATATCAAGGTCGGTAATGACCTCACCGAGACCTTTGATGTCAAAAAAAGGTTTCCGATAAGGTGACTTTTTTTAATTGTACTTTAACAGATTGTGCGGTGCTTACAAGCCAAAACCAGGGACACAGTCTATCAAAAGTCTGTACAACTTCTTGCATACGTCGACGATATTGATATTATTAGTAAAACTCAGCGGGCTATCACCGGTGCGTTTGCATGCATTGAAGCAGAAGCGGCCAAAATGGGTTTAATGATAAACGAGGGCAAAACCAAGTACATGCTGTCAACAAGAAGATACAATCAACACCGACGAATTGGACATAACGTCACAGCAGGCAGCTACAACTTCGAGGTAGTAAGGGACTTTGTCTACCTTGGCTCAGCTATAAATTCTGAAAACGACAGCAGCGTAGAAATCTAGCGAAGACTAAGTCTTGCCGAACGCTGTGTTTTTTAGACTAATAAGGCAATTCAACAGTAAAGCCTATATAAGACCCTGATCATCCCAGTCTGAAACATGGACTTTATTGAAAGCGGATGAAGATATCCTTGATCGCTTCGAGAAAAAAATCTTCGTAAGATATTCGGTCCCGTTTGTGTTGACGGGTTTTGGAGGAGAAAATTCAGTGACGAACTATACGAGCTGTACAGCGACATCGACCTAGTCAAAAAACAGCGAATGCAATGGCTCGGACATGTAGAGCGAATAGACACCAACGCTCCGGCCCGCAGTGTCTTCGAATCTAATTCGGAGGGACGACGCAGTAGAGGTTCTCCTCGCCGTAGGTGGCGCGCACATGTTCAAGGGGACCTCGACCAACTTGGAGTGCGCAACTGAAGGCAATTAGCAAAAATTAGCAAGTAGCCCAAGTTCGCCTTGAACTGTACTTACTTACTTATGTCCTGTATCCCCTTGTGGGTCCTAGGGCCTATACTACGCCTACGCGCCATCGTGTACGGTTTCTGGCAATGTGTCTGAGTTCTCCCCAACTTTTCCCTAACTGCCGTGCCTCCTTCTCGACTGTTCTGCGCCATGTTCTCCTCGGACCGCCAGGTGTTCTGCCATCCTGAGTTAGAGGGTTCCATTGCATAGCATGGTTTGCTATGGAGCTGTCACCCTTTCGGAACGTGTGACCAATCCACTGCCACTTCCGCCGTTGGATAGTTGTGCCTATTGGTTTCTGACCCGTTCTCTCGTAAAGGTGTTCGTTAGAGATACGATTGGGCCAGAAAATCCTTAAGATATTGCGCAGACACCTATTAACGAACGTTTGCAGCTTTCTGGTGATAGTAGTGGTCACTCTCCACGTGCTGCAACCATATAGCAGCACGGATTCAACGTTGGAGCGGAACAGTCTTATTTTGGTGCTCAAACTGATTGCATTGCTTCGCCATATTTTGGACAACATCCCGAACGCGGACTTTGCTTTAGCGATCCTGTTGGTTATATCCAGTTCGGTTCCACCATCGGTCGAGACAATACTCCCAAGATACTGGAAATCCTCTACTCTCTCTACCGGTTGTCCAGCAATGCATATTTGAGCCGATGAGTTAGTTCCAAGGCTGATGATTTTAGTTTTTGTCGTATTGATTTTCAGCCCGACGACACCTGCCTCCCTCTCCACATCTGCTGTCATTTGGTGGAGGTCCATAATTCTGTGGGAGAGTAAGCATACATCGTCTGCGTAGTCAAGATGTTTCAGTTGAGATGTAAGAGTCCATCGAAGTCCTCCGTTTCCCGTCGACAAAGCTGCATGAAGCACATCGCTAATCACCAATAGGAATAATATTGGTGAAAGGATACAGCCTTGTCTTACCCCACTTTGGATCTCAAATTCCTCAGACAACCTTCCCCTGTGCAGAACGTGACATTTGGAGCCTTCATATGTAGCTTTGATAATAGCAATTAGTTTATCGGGAATGCCTCTCCTGCGTAAGGCACGCCAAATAAACTCCCTGTTGACACTATCGAACGCCTTCTCAAAATCGATGAACAGCAGGTGCAGTGGCGATCGATATTCAACACACTGTTCGATGATAATCCGCAAGGTGTTGATGTGGTCGGCACAGGAGGATCCAGAGCGGAAACCTGCTTGTTCGGCATCGAGTGTGTCTTCGAGATGTTGTTTGATTCGCTCAAGGATGATTTTAGCTATTATCTTAGCTACAGCAGGCAGCACGCAGATACCCCTCCAGTTTCCGCACTCCAATAAATTTCCTTTCTTAGGAAGCTTGACGATCATTCCCTTTTTCCACTCGTTAGGAAAGCTCTCAGCTTCCCAAGCTCTATCTATAAGTGGAAGCAGAAGCTCAGCCGATGTTGTTGGCGCTGCTCGTAAGAGCTCTGCTGGAATACCGTCAAGTCCTACCGCCTTGTTGGTTTTGAGTGCCTTGATCGCGGTAATGATCTCATCTTTACTGGGAGTCGTGGTGCGTATTCGGGAACCTCTCACCTCGGGCATCTCAGTCTGATTTGGGAGCATATCGCTAGCGAATACACGGTTCAAAACCGTAGCAAAATGCTCTTTCCATCTCTTGAGCTGGTCCTCATCCGAAATGAGCAAGGAGCCGTCTAGGCTTTTCACTGGGTATTGGCTGGAGCTGCGACCACCTGTAAGCTCTTTCGTGATTCTGTAGACAGTCCTGCTGTCGCACCTCCGTGCAGCTTCTTCTGCTTCTGTAGCCAGCGCGTTGATGTAGTTGCGCTTGTCACGTCGTACGCTACGCTGAACTTCTCTCATCTTCATGTGATATAGGGACTCTAGCTCGCTTCTCCCTGCTGCTGGGGTAGCTGCAACGCGAGCTTTTAGCTGTTTTCGTTCGTCAATCCTTCTCCAGGTATCCTCGGAAAGCCACGCCCTATGTCTTCCCTGCGATCGACCGACAATTCTTTCAGCACCAGATGTAAAAACATTTTTCACAGCACACCAATGGTCTTGGATGGTTGCGGGCATTGAGCTGCTGATTGCTTCCACACCTTGCGAAAAGTGCTCCCTTAATTGTTGGCGCACTGAGGGATCACTAAGTCTATCGATGTTGAACCTGGGCATTCTTGTGTTGTCGTGGGATCTTCGAACTGCAGCAGTGCGTAGTTGGAGAGTAGCTATCATAAGATGGTGATCACATACTATCCCCACATCTGCCCCTCGTCTGTTTCGGACGTCCAGGAGACTGCTTCTAAAGCGGCGGCTGATAGCAAAATGGTCAATTTGGTTGGAGGTTGCTTGCCTGTCGTTGGAAACCCAGCTGACTTTGTGGCAGGTCTTGTGCTTAAACATGGTGCCACCTATCACAAGGCGGTTGGCATTGTAGAAATCCACAAACCTTTCGCCGTTGTCATTGCGGTTGCCTAGACCATGTTTCCCGATTACATGCTTGAGCCCTTCGTTGTCGCTGCCTACCTTGGCATTCAAATCCCCCATCACTATGACAATGTCTCCATTTGGTGTTGTGTTGAAGACGGCGCTTAAGAGATTGTAGAAGCTCTTCTTTTCGTCCTCAGACGAACTATTCGTTGGGGCGTAACACTGTATGATGGTGACGCGTCGTACTCTAGTCCGGAATCTGGCCGTCAAAATCCTATCACCATGAGGCTGCCAGGAAATCAGGCCCTTGCGTGCTGTTGTTGTTAGCAGTAGTCCGACTCCATATTCTCGCGGACTTCCGGATGGTCTTCCAGAATAGAGTAGTACAGTGTTACGCATTGGAGACTGGTACTCGCCCGCTTCTAACCATCTTACTTCACTTACCCCCAAAATGTCCAGTTTATATCGCATGAATTCCTTTTCCAGTTGGAGGAATCTGGCATTGTAAGGACCTTCTCTTCCCGAGTCGAGGAGCGTCTTTACATTACAGAAACCTATCTTTGTCCGGGTACAATAGCCAAAAGTCGTCAACGTGTGATCAGTCCTTATCCGAGGCATAGTGTCGGTTTCAGTAGCTAGCTGGTTTCAGTAACGCAGGTTGCTGGCCCACGTTACCTAGCCTAGAATCAAGGCCCTAGACAACCCGCACTTACAATTTTGGCCTATACGTATAAGGGTTTATACGTATAGTTGCCCGGGGACCACCACTAGGAGGTAAAGTAAGCACTTCATCACGAACTTGATTGTTGCGCTATTGTCCCAAGCCAAGTTTTGGGCAGTCAGTAGTTTCCCGATCAATCGCAATGCAGGCCTTGAACTGTAGCGCCACCTAAATAAGTAAGTAGACAGCAAGCACTTACCCTAAGCGGAGCGATGAAATCGCTTGAGCAGCTGAACCCGAAGCGAAGCTTATGAAATTAATTCCGCGAAGCGCCCCACTTATCCATTGTTGACCCCCATCAATGTATTCGAATGTATATATTTAGAAACTTCAGCTGCGGTTCCCTGCCTGACAGTTGTTGACATACCTTTAGCGGAGGGACGAAGTCGCGGAAGCGGCTAAACCACCCCAGAAATATCCAACCTTATTTCTACATTATTACCTATCTGATTTCAGTTTTCGAATTTATTTCTGAATGCAATTCTACATTGTTGCCATTTCCATTTGACCGCTAAAGTGAACGCTAATCATTTTTTTTCTGGTCTATTGGCATTATTGCTTTTGACGTGATGACTCTTTCATTATCGAAATAATGTCGAAAACAGGCAATATTTCCAATTCGACATTACTTCCGATTTTTTGGAAATAAATTCAAATCGACATCTGTTCCATCTACCTTATTTTACGGCACCTCCAAACCAGCGTCTCGTAGGTGCAGGTTTGGTTTTTGGTTGAAGGACTTTACTCCCTTTTGAAAGTGTAAAATTTTCGACCAACTCTTAACCTATTGAAATTGAGAAAACATTTTTTAGTCCTTAAACGTTTTTCGTGAACATTTTTGATCCGGAGATTTCGATCAATCTTGCTTCCAATTTTGTCTATTTGCTGCTTTTAGTCTCGACAGTCTCTTAGAATACACAATCTCTAGAGAAATAGTAGCTGGAAGCTTCTTGAGGACAAGGGGCCATGTACCTTGTGTGCTGGGGATGAATCGCTGTATTCGTGAACGGAAGATTTGTCACGTAATTTGTATGTATGTTGTTGCTGGATATACCAACAACACAGTACAAATTACATGATCCGTCTTCCGTTCACGGATACGGCGATTCGACTCCATTTTTTTACTTTTTGAAGTTTGTACTCACCATATTCGAGATGAAAAAAAAAAAAAACCAAATAGTTTTTGAAATGACTTTCAAAATTAAGAAATGTATTCCAAATTAAAAATAAAATTAAAAGAAATTCCCAAACCAGGTGAATGTTTTGGATTTCAAACAAATTCCATACAAGATAGAAAGTTCAGATTAAAAAATGTGCGAGCCTCGAAACAGTTGACGATACGAGCGTCTTTGTTGAGCTACAGTGAGATACATAATCGTAGACTTAGTAATCATCGGCGACTACAAAATGCAAAGGAACCACAGGATCTCATAGGAAATTGATTAGTAATGTATGTATATTGGGCATAAATGAAAAAGCACTCGATATGTACGTACATATCTAAATAAGAGTACAATCAGACGATCGGGATCTTCAAGATAATAAGGTATGCTAAGTTTATTTTCAGTTCCATCATTTTGTGGTACTTGCCCCATGCATTTGGTAACCTGTCAAATGTTGATTTTGCGACTTCCTGCTTACGACACAAGAAAGAGCCCATTTCCTATTGCAAACAATTAATTTAATTCAATAGTTAGTTAGTTAGTTAGACTTTTTATTAACTTCATATAATTTTCAAGAACAGTATATACATAGTCGTTTATGGTTTGGCTTAAGGCCGTCTACCAGATTGACAATATAGTTGCTATTTTTGTTTAAAAATCGCCTTCCAAAATACGGGCTCTGTAGCGGATTGCAGCTGTAGCATAGTTGTACAAAACATCCCAACCATGACTTCCGTTCAGTACGTTGATCACCTCATCCAAGTCTAGCGAAATTACTCCGAAGTATCTCGCGCGAAATTCTCCTAAAATGGGACATCTTCCGATGAAATGGTAAACATCCTCCCTCTCTTTAAGGTTGCACAGGTCACATAAAATTGGCAGATCGGGTCGATGTGGAATAAAATAAAGACTTGTTAGTTCACCTCTAAGTTTGAATATTCTGCCTATCATATGCAGAGAGTAACGATTGAGGAAGTACGTTGAGTCGCTTTCAATGTGGTTAAAATTCAGCCTACTGTAGATCAGCCTATGTTGCGATGAATGTGCTTCAGCTACAAATCTCTCATACATGGAATTACCTGCATTTTTCAAAACATTTGTAAGCATAGGTTTTATCATTGAAAGTTGTATATCAGATGCAATATTTAAGCTCGCGCCATAATTTGCTGCCAACTCCTCCCACTTTTGAACCAAGTGCCCTCTTGTCGAAAGTATATGCTTCAGAACAATCCTGGGCAGTCTTCCATCATCCATCTCCACTACTTTAACAATATAATCTATATGCAGCTTTAGGGTATCTAAGAAGAGAGGAGGGACTCCAGTTTCTAGATGCAGCATATAGTTCGGTGTACATATTGGAAGTCGAAAGATTCGTTTCAAAAAGTATCTTAGAAATTTTTCAACTTCAAAAAAGCAATAACCCCAAATTTGGGCTCCGTACAGCAGTATAGAGGCAGCAGTTGTACGAAATAGTTTATTCTTCGCTGTGTGATCGATAAACTTATTGTCGACGCAACGTCCCCAAACTGATGAAATAGCTCTTTTAGCTGCTGCTAGCTGACATTCAAAGTGTTTTTTCATATTGAGGTTGGATGTAATTAGCACACCTAAATATTTATACTCTTTCACTATTTCAACGTTTTCACCTCGATAGAACCACTTTTCGTTGCGAGAGTATCTTCCACCGCCATTTCTAAAAATCATCATCTTTGATTTTGATAAATTCACCGTCAAATTCCATTGCTTACAGTAGTTTACAAGACGGTTCATAGTAAGCTGCATCCCTTCAACTGTCTCCGATAAAAAACACTATATCGTCCGCAAATTTTAGCGCCGGTATCCGCACACTACCAAGCTCGATCCCTCCTTCTACTTCTCCTACTATGTCGTTGATAAATATGATGAAGAGTAGCGTGCTTAGGATGCATCCTTGCTTAACTCCCATTTGTGTTCCAAATTCTTCCGATACATTCTCTCCATTCCATACGTACGCCACGTTGCTCTCATACATCGCTTTTAGCACATTTATCACTTTACTTGATAAACCAATTTTATACAGCTTATAGAAAAGAGCTTCACGCGCTATGGAGTCAAAAGCTGCACGAAAGTCAACGAAGAAGACATATAGCTTTTTGCTACTTTGTTTAAAAAACTCTGCAATGTTGGTGAGAGTAAAAATTTGATCCAGTGTTGAATAATGCTTTCTGAACCCCGCCTGGTATTCATTTAAAATTCGATTGTTTGCCATCCATTGTGTAAGCGTATTAAATATCAAAGCACTAAATAGTTTTGCCGAAGTATTCAAAAAAGAAATGCCTCTGTAGTTAGCTGGATTATCTAGTTCACCTTTTTTGTGCAATGGGAAAATTATCGCTCTTCTAAAGCTTTCTGGGACATTGGCTGTTTCAAAAATTTTATTGAATTCATTTGTGAGTGCAGTGAGAAATTCTGTGGAACTGTTCTTGTAGAATTCGAAAGGGATCCGATCGTCACCTGGGGCTTTCCTCGTTTTAGAGCAATCAACTGCGCGTTTCACTTCCAAAAGAGTAAATGGTGAGTCTAAGAGCTCGTCTGTGAAGAAAGGGGCTGCATATTGCGGTAACGGAGAAAACTGTGGAGTGTTGAGTAAATTTTTGAAATACTCCCTCAGATCAGAAGCTTGTAAAGTCGACGAAATCAAGTTAGTTCTTCCAGTTACAATTTTAACCGCCTTCCAAAAGTCTGCTGAACACCTTGAAGTATTAAGAACTGCAATGACTTCCTGGCTAAATTTTTTCCTTTTTTCTATACAAAGACGCTTGAAATATTTATTTGCTTCTGCATAGAGTTCTTTAACATGGTCATTATTTTGCTTCCTTAGGCGCCATAGCAATGCAAATGATCGTTTTCTTGGCTTTTAGACACTCGATATCTAACCACTTCTGTTTACTGGCTACAATACGTCTTGCATTGACGTTAGACGGTACAGATCTTTTTATAATTTGCGTTAGGACGTCAATGCGTAGAGCTGAATTATGTTCCATCAGACTCAAAAGTGGGACGGGGGACCTGCATTGCGATTGATCGGGAAACTACTGACTGCCCAAAACTTGGCTTGGGCCAGTAGCGCAACAATCAAGTTCGTGATGAAGTGCTTACTTTACCTCCTAGTGGTGGTCCCCGGGCAAGGGGAGGGGTTTGGCAACGTATAAGGGTTTATACGTATAGGCCAAAATTGTAAGTGCGGGTTGTCTAGGGCCTTGATTCTAGGCTAGGTAACGTGGGCCAGCAACCTGCGTTACTGAAACCAGCTCGCTACTGAAACCGACACTATGCCTCGGATAAGGACTGATCACATGTTGACGACTTTTGGCTATTGTACCCGGACAAAGATAGGTTTCTGGAATGTAAAGACGCTCCTCGACTCGGGAAGAGAAGGTCCTTACAATGCCAGATTCCTCCAACTGGAAAAGGAATTCATGCGATATAAACTGGACATTTAGGGGGTAAGTGAAGTAAGATGGTTAGAAGCGGGCGAGTACCAGTCTCCAACGTGTAACACTGTACTACTCTATTCTGGAAGACCATCCGGAAGTCCGCGGGAATATGGAGTCGGACTACTGCTAACAACAACAGCACGCAAGGGCCTGATTTCCTGGCAGCCTCATGGTGATAGGATTTTGACGGCCAGATTCCGGACTAGAGTACGACGCGTCACCATCATACAGTGTTACGCCCCAACGAATAGTTCGTCTGAGGACGAAAAGAAGAGCTTCTACAATCTCTTAAGCGCCGTCTTCAACACAACACCAAATGGAGACATTGTCATAGTGATGGGGGATTTGAATGCCAAGGTAGGCAGCGACAACGAAGGGCTCAAGCATGTAATCGGGAAACATGGTCTAGGCAACCGCAATGACAACGGCGAAAGGTTTGTGGATTTCTGCAATGCGAACCGCCTTGTGATAGGTGGCACCATGTTTGAGCACAAGACCTGCCACAAAGTCAGCTGGGTTTCCAACGACAGGCAAGCAACCTCCAACCAAATTGACCATTTTGCTATCAGCCGCCGCTTTAGAAGCAGTCTCCTGGACGTCCGAAACAGACGAGGGGCAGATGTGGGGATAGTACGTGATCACCATCTTATGATAGCTACTCTCCAACTACGCACTGCTGCAGTTCGAAGATCCCACGACAACACAAGAATGCCCAGGTTCAACATCGATAGACTTAGTGATCCCTCAGTGCGCCAACAATTAAGGGAGCACTTTTCGCAAGGTGTGGAAGCAATCAGCAGCTCAATGCCCGCAACCATCCAAGACCAATGGTGTGCTGTGAAAAATGTTTTTACATCTGGTGCTGAAAGAATTGTCGGTCGATCGCAGGGAAGACATAGGGCGTGGCTTTCCGAGGATACCTGGAGAAGGATTGACAAACGAAAACAGCTAAAAGCTCGCGTTGCAGCTACCCCAACAGCAGGGAGAAGCGAGCTAGAGTCCCTATATCGCATGAAGATGAGAGAAGTTCAGCGTAGCGTACGACGTGACAAGCGCAACTACATCAACGCGCTCGCTACAGAAGCAGAAGAAGCTGCACGGAGGTGCAACAGCAGGACTGTCTACAGAATCACGAAAGAGCTGACAGGTGGTCGCAGCTCCAGCCAATACCCAGTGAAAAGCCTAGACGGCTCCTTGCTCATTTCGGATGAGGACCAGCTCAAGAGATGGAAAGAGCATTTTGCTACGGTTTTGAAACGTGTATTCGCTAGCGATATGCTCCCAAATCAGACTGAGATGCCCGAGGTGAAAAGTTCCCGAATACGCACCACGACTCCCAGTAAAGATGAGATCATTACCGCGATCAAGGCACTCAAAACCAACAAGGCGGTAGGACTTGACGGTATTCCAGCAGAGCTCTTACGAGCAGCGCCCACAACATCGGCTGAGCTTCTGCTTCCACTTATAGATAGAGCTTGGGAAGCTCAGAGCTTTCCTAACGAGTGGAAAAAGGGAATGATCGTCAAGCTTCCTAAGAAAGGAAATTTATTGGAGTGCGGAAACTGGAGGGGAATCTGCGTGCTGCCTGCTGTAGCTAAGATAATAGCTAAAATCATCCTTGAGCGAATCAAACAACATCTCGAAGACACACTCGATGCCGAACAAGCAGGTTTCCGCTCTGGATCCTCCTGTGCCGACCACATCAACACCCTGCAAATTATCATCGAACAGTGTGTTGAATATCGATCGCCACTGCACCTGCTGTTCATCGATTTTGAGAAGGCGTTCGATAGTGTCAACAGGGAGTTTATTTGGCGTGCCTTACGCAGGAGAGGTATTCCCGATAAACTAATTGCCATTATCAAAGCTACATATGAAGGTTCCAAATGTCACGTTCTGCACAGGGGGAGGTTGTCTGAGGAATTTGAGATCCAAAGTGGGGTAAGACAAGGCTGTATCCTTTCACCAATATTATTCCTATTGGTGATTAGCGATGTGCTTCATGCAGCTTTGTCGACGGGAAACGGAGGAATTCGATGGACTCTTACGTCTCAACTGAAGCATCTTGACTACGCAGACGATGTATGCTTACTCTCCCACAGAATTATGGACCTCCACCAAATGACAGCAGATGTGGAGAGGGAGGCAGGTGTCGTCGGGCTGAAAATTAATACGACAAAAACTAAAATCATCAGCCTTGGAACTAACTCATCGGCTCAAATATGCATTGCTGGACAACCGGTAGAGAGAGTAGAGGATTTCCAGTATCTTGGGAGTATTGTCTCGACCGATGGTGGAACCGAACTGGATATAGCCAACAGGATCGCCAAAGCAAAGTCCGCGTTCGGGATGTTGTCCAAAATATGGCGAAGCAATGCAATCAGTTTGAGCACCAAAATAAGACTGTTCCGCTCCAACGTTGAATCCGTGCTGCTATATGGTTGCAGCACGTGGAGAGTGACCACTACTATCACCAGAAAGCTGCAAACGTTCGTTAATAGGTGTCTGCGCAATATCTTAAGGATTTTCTGGCCCAATTGTATCTCTAACGAACACCTTTACGAGAGAACGGGTCAGGAACCAATAGGCACAACTATCCAACGGCGGAAGTGGCAGTGGATTGGTCACACGTTCCGAAAGGGTGACAGCTCCATAGCGAACCATGCTATGCAATGGAACCCTCTAACTCAGGATGGCAGAAGACCTGGCGGTCCGCGGAAAACATGGCGCAGAACAGTCGAGAAGGAGGCACGGCAGTTAGGGAAAAGTTGGGGAGAACTCAGACACATTGCCAGAAACCGTACACGATGGCGCGTAGGCGTAGTAGAGGCCCTAGGACCCACAAGGGGATACAGGACATAAGTAAAGTAGACTCAAAAGTTCCGTATTCAAATTACTTTGATAAGAGGCACGAAAACTGTTATTCCAAACCAACTTCGGAAGGAGAGCCAGCTGCCTTGAGTTAGACGTATCCCCTGCCTTCCAAATAGTGCACGAAATTTCCAACGGCATATGGTCGGAAAATGTTTGAACAGCTATTGAAAAATCGTTGACAATTGAGTTCCAATTACCGGACATAAAACAATAATCTATTACGGAGCACGATGTTCCACGGATGAACGTAAATTCACCATCTGAGTCACCGCTGCAGCTGCCATTTAAGATCTTACAATCGTACGCATCAGCAATTTCCATAATTTTGGAGCCTTTTCCATCGCAAAATTCATCTTTGGAACTCCGAGTTGCGTTTATAATTGTTGACGCAGGTCCATTCAATATGAATGCGTTCACCAATTCACACTGATCAGCCTATTGGCAGAGTTTTCGAAAGTAGTTATGCGCGTTTTCCCTCCTAGAGTGGATTTCTTTGATAGATGCAGCAGTGCTATCTGTGTATTACTAGCTTATTGGCCATAAGAGACCAAAGAACAGATGTTTCTAGCCGCCTCCTACAGAAAACTAAATAGATGAACATCTAAGACCGGCGCGTTAATAATACAGACCGTGATAAGCTTATTTTAGCTTATCACGGTCTTATCTTGAACTTGACTAGACTTGAACTTCAAAAATTAAATCACCATTCATTTTGAGAAGTCTTTGATTGCGGCAATCATTTGAACCAATCAAAGATTTGAAGTCACTGGAATGAAATCTTTGTGACTGCACCGCATTCTCTGAAGTCACATTGAAGTCACTTGCATTCCCTTCAAGTCATCGGCATTCAATTGAAGTCTTTAAGAATTCACTGTAATTTTATTGAAGTCTTTGAGACTTCACACTAATTTATTGAAGCCTTTGAGTCTTCACTACATTTTGTGAGGTAACAACTGACTATGAAAAATTTAATATGTACATGTGTATAACAAAATGTAAATTTTCTTTTATTATTTTTGAATCACAAATAACAAAAATTAAATAAAATATTTCATTAGAAGACTTTTCGCTATCGTTTTCATGGTTTTCAATGTATGTATTCCAAATACCTGAAAATGTTAAATCATATCACACAATAGCAATAAGTATATGAGTTCACTGGATCTCACCTTTTTTCCCAAAAATTATTAAACCAAATCATATTGAATTTTCCACTGCCAGTTTTACTTACTTACTTTACTTATATCCTTTAACCCCTCGGGGGGCATAGGGCGTCAACCATGCCTGCGCGCCATCGTGTTCGGAGTTCTGCAACGCGTTTGAGCTGCCTCCAACTCATTCCTAAAACTGCCAGTTTTGACTTCAACAAATGTAGTGACGTCTCAAAGACTTCAATAAATTCGTGTGAAGTCTCAAAGACTTCAATAAAATTACTGCGAAGTCTTACGCCCCATTTCTTCACCGAGTACTAGCGCTAGTACCGGTATTAGAGCAAAAGTTGGTACTCAAATCGGTATCAAGTCATTTCTTCACAAAGTACTAACGGCGATTTGGTACCGAGTACTAGCTGGTACTCGGTATTAGCTTAGCTCTTGAAATCAGTATTAGACCAGTTGGTAGTACTCAAATCGGTATCAAGTCATTTCTTCACAAAGAACTAATGTCAATTTGGTACCGAGTATTAGTTGGTACTCGGTATTAGCTGGATCCTCAAAATCGGCAGTCTAGCGTCGTTAATACCAGGATTAGGCCAATTTCAATCATTTATCATGAGAGATAGTGCTCTGTGTTGATATCTTCTTCGCTGTCATTGTGAAAAAAGTAAATACATACACGTGTGTTCTATTTTGGTTTCATTTGATTTTTTATTCTATTTTCTGGAAAATGGATTTGATTTTTGGTCTTCAAAATAGCCGCCCAAAGAAGGAGGAATGCTCAGGAGATTCGTTCGCTAAAGTTCATTAACAATGCTCATGGCCAGCTTCTTGTGGATGACGACAAAATTCTGCAGAGGTGGCGGCAGTATTGCGAAGAACTTTTAAATGAACAGTTTCCCCGGCTATAGTTTCCAAGAGCCACCCCTAACTGTAAAGAAATACCCGACATCACAGTCGAAGAAGTTAGTAAGGCGGTCAAATACTCCAAAAAACGAAAAGCGGTTGGGCCAGACGAGATGCCCTCTGAGTTGTGGAAAAAGATGGGAGACGTCGGGTTCAGATGGCTCAGAATTCTCATCTCCAAACTTGTGAGAGGTGATCCAATGCCGAATCAATGGAGGGAAGGGTGATACGCGAAACTGTGATAGCTACCGTTCGATCAAGCTGATGTCGCACACCATGAAGATCGTTGAGCGGGTATTAGGTGGCCGACTGCGAAAAATAATATGGCTATCTGATGATCAGTGCGGGTTTGTCTCGGGTAAATCAACTACAGATGCAATCCAAAGTATAAGCATCATAATGGAAAAACATCGTGATTCCTTAAGGGATTTGCATATGGTATTGACTGACTTAGAAAAGACATTCGACAGACAACCACGAGATCTGATATGGGTGGCGCTAAGACATTGAGGGGTTCCAGAAACCTATGTACAGATGATCATGGACATGTACGAGGGAGCAAAGACAAGAGTAAGATGACCCACTGGAGTAACCGAAGAGTTCCCAATCAAAGTCGGAGTGCATCAGGGAAGCGTCTTAAGTCCTTTGCTCTTTATTACAGTCCTTGATTATCTGCTTGAAGGTAAAGTGACGGACCCCAAGGTACATCAGTTATTCTTTGCTGACGATGGAGCCATCATAAGTGAGGATCCTACATCCCTGCAACGAGCACTTGATGTGTGGGTGGACGCTCTGGAGGGAAATGGGTATCGCATTAGTTCAAAAAGACAGAGTACTTATGCTGCCCGTTCTCTGATCCACGCAGGCCTATTCCAGACATTTATATGAATGGAACAGTGCTTCCCAAGTGCGAGAAGTTCAAACATCTAGGATCTATGATCAATAGCAAAGCAACCTGTGATGACGACATCAATCATCGCGTAAGCGTAGGGTGGATGAACTGGGGAGAAAATTCCGCTATCTTCTGTGACAGAAAAATGCCACCTACGTTGATAGGAAGGCTCAACACCGCAGTTGTGTGTCCAGCGCTCACATACGGTTCACAATGTTGGACGATGTACAAAACGTATGAGAGTAAATTAACGGCAGCTGAGATGAAGATGCTTCGCATGACAGCAGGAGTGACAAAGCCTGATCGAATAAGAAGTTCGAAGATCCGTGGAAGCTTTCACATCAAGGAAACCATCGTACAAAAAATAGAGCGCGACCGGCTCAGCTGGTATTGCCACCTTCAAAGAAGAGATCGTTTGAACCCAGTTAAAAAGGCAATATCAATGCACGTTCCAAAGACATCGCGATGTAGGACAGGCAGGCCTATAAACGCCTGGATCAGACAAATGCGACGACATCGGCATTTCATTGGTCTCAGTAACCGAGTGATCCAAAATCGGCAGGCCTGCCGATATTTTCTGAGGTCAAATAGGCGAACCCCACAGGCGGATCAGTAGAAATGCGGTGAAGTGGGAGGGTTGTGATCCCTTATTTTCGGATCATAACCTCGCTGATAAAAGGAGGAAGAAGAAGGATTTGATTTTTAGTGGGGATAGTTTGTTTCATGATTTCGAGGACGATATCGAGTACGAGAACGATGAAGAAGGGGTGGAAGTTCATCGATTTGAGCGCCGTATCTACCATATGCCACAACGGAGTACAATAAATATTTGGGACGATGTGAAGTTTTCGCCTAAATACGACGTTAAAATCGTATTGGGCGATTTTAACGCCAAAATAGGAAAGGAGGACGTCTTTGGTAGGGCAGTCGGTAAGCATAGCCTACACGACACCACGTCTGATAACGGACTAAGGCTAATTGATTTCGCTGTGGAGCGAAATGTCACCATAGCAAGCACATGGTTTCCTCATCTCGATATTCATAAGCAGACATGGCGGTCCAATGATCATGTAACGATCAACCAAATTGATCATATTGCGATCGACGCAAGGCATGCCTCCAGTATTCTGGATGTCCAGACCTTCCGAGCGGCCAACATAGACTCGGATCATTACCTTGTTGTAGCCAAGGTACGAATGCGGATATCCCAATCTGAGCAACAAAGAAGAATTTCTGTGAGAAAATTTAACGTCGAAAAGCTACAATCGCAAGAGACCGCCAGACTCTTCGCTGAACGCGTATCCCGAAATCTCTCAATCACCCCTTTGCCGCCAGCATCAAGTACCGAAGACCAGTGGCAACGCTGCCAACATGCCATCAGAAACGCCGCGACTGATGTGTTGGGTCTCGCTCGACCACCACCGCGAAACCCCTGGTTTGACGAAGAATGCCGGCGAGTGCATGCAGCAAAACAAGAGACATACAAAGCGGCGCTGCAAAGGAAGACGAGAGCTGCTCGTGAGCTCTACGAGCAAAAGAGACGGGAAGAACATCGGCTTCTCCAAAAGAAGAAGAAAGAGCATGAGAAGCGCGCGTTTGAGAATATCGAGAGTCTATACTCCAGGAACAATGTACGGAAGTTTTACCAAAAGGTAAAAAGAACGTGTCAGAGAAGTAATACCCGTACAGAAACCTGTAGAGATGAAAATGGAAACCTCGTAGTAGAATCACAGTCGGTGCTGATAATATGGAAAAACTACTTCTGCAGACTGTATAACGGCGACGAAGACCAACATCCCGCTGTCAAGCAGAATGAACCATTCAACATAGACGATGATAGTCAAAATTTCCGTCCACCTGACCAAAACGAAGTGAGGATAGCAATATCCAAGCTAAAATCCAACAAGGCTGCTGGACCCGACGGCTTACCGGCCGAACTTTTCAAGGCAGCTGGGGATGAATTGGTAGAGTGCATACACCAACTCATTTCTAATATTTGGTCAGACGAGTGTATGCCTGATGAATGGAATCTCAGCATTGTTTGCCCGATCCACAAGAATGCAGACCCCCTCAACTGCGCCAATTATAGAGGCATCAGTCTCCTCAACATCGCATACAAGATCTTTTCTGCGATATTGTGTGAACGCCTGAAACCCTTTATCAACAGCCTGATTGGACCCTATCAGTGCGGTTTCAGGCCAGGAAAGTCCACCATCGATCAAATCTTCGGGAGATCCTGGAGAAAACCCAAGAATTCCAAATCGATACTCACCACCTCTTTATCGATTTCAAGGCCGCCTATGACAGCATCTATAGAGAAGAGCTTTATAGAGCCATGTC
The DNA here is from genome assembly GCA_945910035.1 of Brachypalpus laphriformis. NCBI lineage: Eukaryota > Metazoa > Arthropoda > Insecta > Diptera > Syrphidae > Brachypalpus > Brachypalpus laphriformis. Next base: position 48,993,134 of record OX246756.1, read on the forward strand.
TAGTTTTGACATCCCTGCCAAACTTGTCCGTCTGTGCAGGCTGACGATGGAGAACGCTCGCTGCTCCATCAAGGTCGGTAATGACCTCACCGAGACCTTTGATGTCAAAAAAGGCTTTAGACAAGGTCACGCGCTGTCATGTGACTTCTTCAATATTGTACTTGAACGGATTGTGCGGAACTCACAAGCCAACACCGGAGGCACAATCTATTACAAGTCTGTACAACTGCTTGCATACGCCGACGATATAGAAATTATCGGAAGATCTTAGCGGGCTGTCACCGGTGCTTTTGCAAGCATTGAGGCGGAAGCGGCCAAAATGGGTTTGGCGATAAACGAGGGCAAAACCAAGTATATGCTGTCAACTAGAAGGGAAACCAACACCGACGAATTGGACAAAACGTCACCGTGGGCAGCTATTACTTCCAGGTAGTAAGGGACTTTGTCTACCTTGGCTCTGCTATAAATTCTTCTAACAAAATCAGCGTAGAAATCAATCGAAGAATAACTCTTGCCAATCGCTGTTTTTTTGGGCTTATAAGGTAATTCAACAGTAAAGCCCTATCTCGAACAACTAAGGAGACTCTATATAAGACCTTGATCATCCCAGTCCTGCTTTACGGCGCTGAAACATGGACTTTATTAAAAGAGGATGAAGATATCCTTGGTCGCTTCGAGAGAAAAATTCTTCGTAAGATTTTCGGTCCCGTTTGTGTTGACGGGTTTTGGAGGAGAAGATTCAATCACGAACTATACGAGCTGTACAGCGACATCGACCTAGTCAAAAAACTGCGTATTGGACGTCTGAGATGGCTAGGACATGTAGAGCGAATGGACACCAACGCTCCGGCCCGCAGAGTCTTCGAATCTAACCCGGAGGGACGACGCAGTAGAGGGAATCATCGCCGTAGGTGGCGCGCACAAGTTCAAGGGGACCTCGACCAACTTGGAGTGCACAACTGGAGGCAATTAGCTAAAGACCGAGCTAAATGGAGAGGCTTGTTGGTTGAGGCCCAGGTTCACCCTGAACTGTAGCGCCACCTAAGTAAGTAAGTAAGAAGTTTTCGCTTCATCGCTATCGTTTTTTAATTCTTGTTTCTTCATTCTTCATTGGTACCAAACATAAAAAAAGAAAAAAACAACCAATCACACACACTTCCACACGATTCCGCATACCTACCACCATACTCACATCATTCACAACAGTAAAGCAACACAAATATTAAGAAAAAAACTTCACTAATGAATAAAATACGAATATAATTCGAAATAATTGTCTAACGGCCTAATAGTGCCAAAATCAGTATTAGACCAGTTTTTAGACGTATTAACTGCTAGTACCGCTTGGTGAACTTAGATCCAGTATTAGTGATGTGAAGAAATGTACAAGTACTATCTTTTCGTTGGTACCGAGTATCAGAGCTAGTACCTGGTCTAGCTAGACCGGGTATTAAGGCAGCTTAGTACTCATGTGAAGAAATCGAGTGTTAAAGACTTCAATGAAATTAGTGTGACGTCTTAAAGAAATAGTGACGTCTTAAAGACTTCAATTGAATGCCGATGACTTGAAGTGAATGCAAGTGACTTCAATGTGACTTCAGAGAATGCAGTGCAGTCACAAAAATTTCATTCCAGTGACTTCAAATCTCTGATTGGTTCAAATGATTGCCGCAATCAAAGACTTCTCAAAGTGAATGGTGATTTAATTTTTGAAGTTCCAGTCTAAAAGTGAAGTCAATTGAATGCATTCTAAAACGTGAAGTACTTGGTGTGAATTCACGGAATGCATTACTAAAAGATTGCATTCTTTTACAACTCTGGTAGGTAGGTAGGTGTGGTGGTTCTTCTTAGAAAAGAAAAACCCAATTAGCACTAGATGCCGTGGGGAGTCCAATCCTGTGGAGTTTAAAAAGATAATTAAATCTGTAAGGCTTCTCTCTGAGACTTCCTCAAGGGAATTGAAAAAGCGTATAATTAAAGCCCGTTGTCTGGTCCTAGATAGTGCCGGACAGGCGCATAAAAAGTGTGTGTTGTGTGGGATGTGTTCTGCTTCTGCTTTGACTGCTCTTGCTTAGCCAAGAGGCTGAGCCTTGCCTAGCCAGTTCATCAGTAAGTTCGTTTCTATAAATGTTACTGTGCCCTAGAACCCAAATCTTGAATTGGGCATCTAGCGATGCTAGCTCATTTTGGCGTTCAAGCACCAGATTGGAGGATTTAGTAACCGAGGCAATAGCTTTGATGGTGTCTTGGCGTTATATTTGTGTGTAATTTGATTTGGACCGGACAGCTCTCCGGACGGCGAGTAATTCTGCCTGAAACACGTTGGCAAAATCCGGAAGTATATATGATTTTGAGATGTCGCACTGACTCCACAATCTATCTTTGAACCGTTTGTGTAGATTGTTACGTCGAAATCCTTAATCACCTGTCCATCTTGCCGCTCTAATCTTATGGGAAATTGAACGTCGAAGTGCTTTGTGAAATTCAATTTGGGTATAATGTAATCGGGGGGCAAGAGCTTAAAATGTTACTACGCCCAAAGGGTTTCGTAATCCAGTACCCAGACTCCCTGAGTCTGACCGAACTGTGTGCTGTGATGTTTATTATGTGTAGATCTAAAGGCAAAAGATGCAGAAAGACTGTTAGAGCATCAGTCGGAGTTGACCATAGAGCGCCTGTGGTGCCTATACATGATGTTCTTTGTACCTTGTTAAGTTTGGCTATATTATAGGCTTTTTTTTAGCCGGCCATCATACTATTGACCTGTATGTGAGAATTGGTCATATCACGGCTAACAATGTTTATTCATTATTAGCTGAATACAAGCTCAGGAAAAAAAAACTTAAACAATCTAAACTTACAACTAGCGACAAAAAACTAAAACTTAAACTAACAGCATTCTGGAGAGAAGGGAGGAGGTAGAGGGCGTGAAAAGGGGTAGATAAAGTTGGTGGAGGGGAGGCAGAATCAAAACATGGCTATGAGGAGTCGAAGCAACTTGAGTTAGACTTAAAAACTAGCAAAGAAGGGAAATCTTAAATGCTAGGGAGGAAGAAGGTCATGAGGTCATGAGGTGTGGATGGATTTTCTAAGGGAGGATAGACTGCAATGAAAGTCTATGGTGTTCTGTGCGTTGTTGGCAAGACGTAACATTCTGGTGATTGGTTCGAAGTGGCCGTAGTTGGTGCGGTGGTAAGGAAGACGAAAGAGGGGTACAGTCCTAAGGTTACGAGGGTTTGTGCGAAGGGAGGACGCACTAGCAAAGCAGGGGGCAGCTAAAAAATGTATGTGCCTGGAACGTATCGAATGCGGCGTTTTTACCTATGAGTGCTGTGGTCTGTTTGCTCTTTGTTTGAAGGAGACTTTGCAGATGTTGTAACGTACCATCTAGGCTAACCTAGCCTATCCCGATACTGTAAAACTTTTGAGAAATCTGGTTCTCAGTTGACTTCCGCTTTGCTCCATCTTTCAGGAGACATGCTATTATTCCATCATTCTTGTTGATTACTGTCTGTACTTATTATTACAGCCATTGATAGTAATCAGGAAAGGTTTAAAAGTATAATAGTATACAAGACTCCAGCTCGTTACCCATCTATGGTTCAATCATAATAATAATTATTTAGACATTGGTATTATAGAAAGGATACAGTGTGACGTCGATTATGGTATGGAGACGTATCAAATGCTGTCAGTAAAAATGACAAAACCATCGACTACTCTGACAGAACGACACGATAGGAAGCTAGAACCTTGAGGTTATTGGGGAGGAACATTGTCAACCTAGGCTGCACTATAAGATACGCTGATTTGTTAGGTAAAGAATGCAAAGAATGCAGTAGCAAACCTCTTTCTCGCACAACAAAGGTGCACAGATGCATGAACTCTGTTAAGACGGAACGAGGATGTCCTTGCTGACTTTGGGAAAAAATTGTCTTAGCAATCCTTGAGAAGAGATTATACAATGGCGAACTTTATGAAGTGTGTGCTATCGACTCAGCCAGAAGAATTCGAATGGAGCGACTAAGATGACTGAGACATGCAAAGTGGATGGACTTCAAAGCTTCGGACAGAAAAGTCTTCAAACTCTCCCCAGAAGAACGGTGTATTGGATCAAGTTTGAGCATAGGTGGCGCACATAAGTAGGAATAGTTTTCAAACAACTAGGTGTACGGAATTGGAGATGTCTAATAATGGCTGGAGGGAATTGTTGGCTAAGGTCAACATGTAACAACTGTAATGGCATTTAAGTAAATAAGTATTACGACAGAACATAACCCTCATATGCGCTCACGCCCCTGACGAGAAGATGGATGATGCGACGAAGGATGACGCTGAAATTTTCCTGGGTGATTATAATGCAATGCTAGGAAATGAGGACGTCTTTAGTAGCGTGGTCAAAAAGCACAGCCTGCCGACACCACACCCGACAACGGATTCAGGCTAGTCGACTTTGCGGCGGGACGAAATGTTGTCGTAGCTAGTACGCGGTTCCCACGTCATTGATATTCACAAGGGGACATGGTCTTCTTTTGATCAAAAAACCGTCAACCAAATCGATCATATTGCGATCGACTCACGCCAATGTTCCAGTATTCTGGGTGTCCGGACTTTCCGAGGAGTCAACTACCTAGTTGTAGCCAAGGTACGGATGGAAGGCTACAATTCCAAGAGACTGCCACAGCCTCTGCCTGTCAAGACTTGGGAACCGCGTACTAGATACGACAAAGTTTCGCCCCGCCGCAAAGTTGATTAGCCTGAGTCCGTTGACGGATGTGATGTCGTGCAGGCTGTGCTTTCCGACCACGCTACTAAAGACGTCCTCTCTTCCTAGCTTTGCGTTAAAATCACCTAGGATAATTTTAACGTCGTGTCTAGGGCATTGCTCATACGTCTTGTCCAAGAGCTGGTAGTAGTCATCCTTTGTCGCGTCGTCCTTCTCCTCATGAGGGGCGTGAACGCATATTAGGCTAATGTTGGCAAATTTAGCCTTGATACGGATAGTCTTAAGGCGCTCGTTCACATGCCGGAAACTCAAGACTTCTTGCCTAAGTCTGCCTCCAATGACAAATTCGCACCCGAATAGACGCTGTCCTTTTTGCCTGTAGCAATCGCCATAGTAGATGTCGCAGTTTTTCATACTCCTTTTGCCCGGCCCATCCCATCGCACTTCTTGGATGGCGGTTATGTCTGCTTTGAAACACTCTAGGGCCTCCGCAAGTTGTTCGGCTGCACATGGTTTGTAGAGGGACCTAACATTCCATGTGCAGACACGAAGATCGTTGTCCTTTTTACGTTTGCTTGGGTCGTCAACAGTAAATTCATCCGTATCCGAGGCTGTTGATTGCTTCGTAACCGAAGGTTTTTTACGTGGTAGGGAAGTTAACCCAACGGCACAACCCCCAACCTGGAGGACCAGATCCTGTCTTAGCAACCCCTAGGACGAGGGGCCGGATACACCGATGTCAGTAACCCACTTCGGGGATATGAGCGCTGCCGTTGGCCCATTAAGGGTTCATCCGCCACCATCTCTTTCAATACCCTGACTTAGTTTTGAAAATCCTTACAGACCTCAGCTTCAAATATGTTGAAGTAGCTCCGGTAAGGTATCCGCTGCTCTGTAGATGTCACCGTTGATTCCATCGGGAAAATTCATCCGCCGCACGTCCTCCTTCTGAGGACCTCTTGCTAGACTTCTGAGACGCATATTTCAGCCGATCAGGTCAACAAGAGATGCCTCGTCCGGTTAAACATATGCGCGCTGAAGTTCACCCAGATGTGCTTACGCAGGTCCGAGTGTTCGAGGAAATGATGAGCACCGATACCATAACTCGCAGCGGAACAGCGGAGACTCTCGCTCCAGCTCACCCACACTCTCACAACAGCCTGCGATGCAGCAATGCCCAGACGAACAGTTAGTAGAAGAGGTGCACCATGCTACTGGTGGGCCGAGGAGATAAAAACACTTAGGGCAAGGTGTCTACAAGCCCGACGCAGAGTCCAACGATCGAGGGGAGGAGTCGATTTTCAGGAGCGTCTAGACACATTTAAACTGGCGAGACGATACTTAAAAAAGGCGACCAAAGAGAGTAAAACAATATGTTTAAAACCACTTTGTAACGAAGCAGACATAAACCCTTGGGGTATGGCGTACAGGTTGGCGATGACAAAGCTGAAAGGTCATAGGTCCCCACAAGTAACTTGTCCAGCTATGTTAAGATCCATAATAGAGCACCTATTTCCCCATAGACCATCTACTCTGTGTGATATACTCAGAGAGACCAATGCAGAGCACATCCCTGCTATCACACGGGAGGAGCTATTCGAAGCATGCAGGAAGATAGGAAGCAACAAAGCACCTGGACCAGATGGCATCCCCATTAGGGCAGTGATAGTGGCTGTCCAAAAAAAGCCGCACATTTTTATAGCCACTATGCAAAAGTGTATGGAAGAAGGAGTTTTTCCTGGGCCATGGAAGCTTCAACATCTAGTACTGCTACCAAAAGGAAACAAATCACCTGGAGAACCATCGTCATATCGCCCAATATGTTTACTCGACACTTTGGGAAAGATACTTGAACGAATAATATACAACAGACTGCTCGTGGTAGCAGAAGAGAAAGGAGCACTGTCAGACCATCAGTTCGTATTTAGAAAATCGCCTTCTACCGTTGATGCCATAAAAGCGGTAGTTGACACAGCCACTGGAGCGATCCAAGGAGAAAGATGGCGAGGGGAACAAAGAAATACTGTGCAGTAGTGACTCTGGACATCAAAAACGCCTTTAACTCGGCAAATTGGTCGTTCATAAGGAGATCGCTAGCCAGAATGGATACTCCATACTACCTATTGAGGATAGTTACAAGCTACTTCACCAGCAGGAAGTTGAGGTACCAAACCGACGAGGGGGTAAAGTACTACAACGTCACGGCAAGAGTCCCACAAGGATCGGTATTAGGCCCTCTCTTATGGAATATCATGTACGACGGAGTCCTGTGACTAGCACTTCCACAAGGAGTTAAGATAATCGGGTTCGCTGACGACATCGCCGTGGTCACCGTGGCTAAACACATCCACGAAATAGAATCAGCGACAACGACGCAATCGGACAAATTAAAAACTGGCTACAATCCGCCGGCTTAGAATTAGCAGACCACAAAACTGAAGCTGTTCTTTTAACAAGTCGAAAAGCTGCTGAATATGCGAATATTCAAGTCGGAACTCAGACTAGGAAGCAGCTAAATACTTAGGAGTAATGCTCGACAACAGGTTAAGTTTTAAAACACACGTGGAATACTCGAGTAAGAAACTGCAGGCAGCCGTTTCTCAAATACTCCCAAACATCGGTTGACCTGGATATGCTAGACGGATTCTACTATCCAGAGTGGTTAGCTCGGTTCTCCTATACGCTGCACCGGTTTAGGCGGCGGCGTTAGCGAGAATAGAAGCACGGAGAAAACTATCGTCAACATACAGGCTATGCGCGATAAGAACAAACGGCGGTTTCCGAACAATATCGGACGAAGCAGCCTGTGTCATAGCCGGAATGATCCCCATCGACATCCTCGCAAATGAGATGGTAAGGATCTATGAAAGGAGAACCTCGAGTCATCAAGAGGTATTGTCAGCAGATATCGTCAAGAGGATAAAGGCGGAGGAGAAGACAACATCACTAGCTATGTGGCAAGTCAGGTGGGATAACAGTACGAAAGGTAGATGGACCTACAAGCCGATCCCCACTATTGGGGTCTGGACGAAGCGAGTGTTTGGGGAGTGCAACTATCACCTTACGCAGTTAGTATCGGGTCACGGTGGCTATCGCAAATATTTACACAGATTTGGACATGATAACTCACCTCTCTGTTCACATTGTCCAGACCAGGAGGATGCAATATTCCATTGCAATCGCTTTACGGAATGGAGAAATAACCCGGCAAGTCCACCATTACTTATAGACCAAATGCTGCGGTCAGAGGAGAATTGGCTGGAAATTTGTACCCTTATAACGAATGTGCAGAAAGAGCTCCGAATAATTAAGAGAGCATGGAGAGCTGAAGCAGCAATATAAGAAGCATAGCATTAATTGCTTACCAGTCCCGCGAAGTAATACCTTACGGCAGTCCCGCGGGGAGGGTGGTAGATGTGTGCAGGGTGTGGATTAGTACGTAGGCGCATTCCTGGCGTAGATTACTCGGGCTTGCGAATCGTGCATGATAGTAGCCCGGGCTACTAGTATCTTTCGAAGATTACCACATCCCTTGGCGCAACCAAAAAAAAATAAAAAATAAGGTCCGAGTGTTCAGTTACACATATATCGTCAGACTTAGCATACGCTCATCGTTAGTTCACTACCAGATAGCTATCCAGCGGGCACCGCGAGGAGGTGATGATGCGATTTTGCCCACCTCCCGAGATTGGTATGCACATAATTAATGCGACGCACAAGTGGAATTATCACAAGTTCACTACAAAAAGGTTCCCGAACCGTCAACTCAAGCAGAGCCTCGTCTTTGATTGAAAGCCTTTATCATCAAAACCAATTTATTTTGCCAAAAATGATAAATAAAATTTCGATGAAGCCTCTCCTCTCGAGGTTCCGTATTTATTTCCCAATACTCGTATGCATAACGAGTTTTGGAATTAATGCGGACATGCTCGAAATACTTATTAATATGACGAATATTGAAATACATTTACGGATATAGTCCATAAGACCATATTCTGAACTGCGTTAGTAGAAAGCTTTCATTTTTTAATGATGGCCAAAGTATGACTATGGTTCAGCTGTTCCAGTAGTTAATCTACTCTCACACAACCGGCCCTGAAAGACGATGATGAAAGCCACCACATTCTCCCATAACCAAATTCAGGGCACATCATGGATTTCGATCGAATGAAACCGGTCAATCTCAGTTCCATTCATTAATCTGTTTATAATCCGCTGCTTGTTTACAACATTTAAATGAATCACCAATAACATAATCGAAATCAATACCATAACATTTTGCCCACCTACAAACCGCTGCCACTGAATACGCCAATCAGCACGATTACTCAATAATTTCCATACACATGCCCAAGTTCCACTCGGTCCCTCGCCAATTATCTTCGTCCCCTATTGGTAATACACTCGAAAAAAAAAAAAAAAAAATACTTGGCACCAAGTTGTCTGATCTACAAATCACGAAATCCCTCCTCTAGCTTTCCTTTCAATGTACATACCCCACCAACGATACCTATGTCTTTGCCACACACTGTGTGACTCACTACAGAGCTCAAAATAAACAAATAGAGCTCTGCAGACGTATCCTTTCAGACAAAATTCGATAGTAGTGACTGTTGGTTTCCTTTTTTGAAATCCCTATCACCTCACCTCAATCGTGGGTAGTAGTTTGGCCAAAGAGAGCAAAAAAAAAATCCTTTTTCGTAACGTTTTGCACTCTAAATGGGTCATTTAGTTGTTTCTTAATCATATCCTTGCATCTAGGAATTAGTTATGTTTTTCGTTTTGTTTCGGCAAGATTTTCTGCGGGTAAACTTTCTTAATTTTTGTTTGGACACACAGTTTGAATCGATTTTGAATTGTTTCTAGTCTTTGCCTCTTTTGACAGCCCTTTGGTTCAGTTCCAACTTTGACTATCCGTGTCCTTTGACTTATCCTTACGGAGAAGTAAACATTCTTCATCATTTGCATGTGGATGCAGTCACTGTAGAGAACCTTGACTTTTATCTGGGGAGGGGGGCTTGCCAAAAATTTCCATTTCATTTCGTTGCCAAATTTGTGAAAATTCCTTCTGGTTACTTACTTAGTCTCTTAATATACAATTCACGGTCATTAATTTGAGACAGGACACGACAGTGGCAGATGGACAATCATTCAATTAAGGCGAATTTAATTAAGACAAATCCATCAAGGACGAATAATGATTCCCGAACTACCTCTCGACACAACATCAAATAACCACTTTACAGAACTGAATCCTTCCTACTCCTTTCGTACGTTTGTGTATTGATATTCGAGAATGAATTTGTGTCCTGGAAAATTCAATTTCACGAATGGGTTTGATGTTTTATGCGCATTTGTCAATATTGCTGGTGATCATTATTTTGCTTGGCACTTCTCAGAAGTTATTTCTTGATGGCTTTGAGGAGCAATGATTCCGTTTACATAATTAAATAGGTGTCGATTGGTTGATGGGCAGGGTGTAGAAAGGACGAAAATGTGTATCTGCTGCTGGCAGGCATGGAATATTTTGAATCGTAGATTGAACAAGAGTGTCTTTCGAGTTATGAAATGTTTTTTTTAAGTTGGATATGCTAATTTAATTCGTAAGCTTAAAATAGGTTGCGGAGAATTATGACGTCAACTGGAAAGGACGTGCGTAAGAAATTTTTAAAGGTACACATAGATCTTTAAATCATATTTTTGGTGGGCTATTTACCAAACAATTTCAATGCTTTTCATAGCATGTGTAATATACGACATAAATGTCATGTGAAGATGAAGTTGAAGCATTGAAAAGAAGGCGTTTGACGTCGTCAAGTGTGACAGATTTGTCAACGATAGTGACAGCTCCATTTTGATAATGTATTGGAGAAATTTCGGAAATTGTTATTAAGTGTTAAGTACATGTCCTTTTTAGTTGAGAGTTGCAACAACTTTAAGTATATACTCCCAGGTATATATTTGCAATCTTTGTTGGCGTATACGTAACATTTTTGAAAGAAATTGAATGTCAATGGCGGAGGATCGAGAAGGATGGAGAGTCCACCTGAGCGTCCTACCCCCGCGACCCTCATGAAGGATTAGCGGGCCATTGAAAATGAATGAATGAATGAATTGAATGTTTTTCTGTGTATGTCAATAGGGTGCGTCGAAAACATTTTTACTTGCACCCATAACTTCAGGGCAAGTATTGGTTTTATTTACGAGACCATACGATAGGTTAGGTACAAGGGCAAGGTGAAAAGTTCTCGGCCTGACAATGAAAGACTGCGATTTTCAGTTAAAAAATGATTTTATTTTTCTACATAATCTCCCTTGACTTCAACGCACTAAGTCCAGCGTTTCTCCAATATCACTATTCCTTCTCTGAAGTGAGAGTCTGGAAGGCTGTGAAAATATTCATCTACGGCCCTCTCAATTTCTGCATTGGGTGCGAAGCGCTTCCCAGAAACAAATTTATTCAAGTTTGGGAACAGATGGAAGTCTGAGGGTGCCAAATCAGGTGAATAGGGGGGATGGAAATCGAGCAAATCGTATCCCAAATCCCGCAGTTTTCCCATCGCCAACATGTGTACATGTGCATTGTCCTGGTGAACGATGATTTTTTTCTTCTTCAAGCCAGGCCTCTTCTCGCGAAATTTTGGCATCCAGTTGGTCAAGAAGGTAATATTCGCCTGTAATTGTTCTGCCTTTCTCAAGGTAATCAATTAACAGGATCCCTTTCGCATCCCAAAACACACTGGCCATGACCTTTCCGGCAGATGCTATCGACTTCGCTTTCTTTGGCGCTGAACCACCGGCTCCACCCACTGCTTCGACTGCTGTTTCGTTTCTGGCGTGTAGTGGTGGACACTTCGTATGTGGGCTGGTATAGGGGATAGAAATCCTCTACACCACACATATGTCAATATAGACCCATTGTGATACCCGTGGAGGGAAAGAAGATATATTAGAGAATCCCTTCCTCGTGAAAAGAATAAAATAAAATGTCTTTTGCACATGCCCTAAAGAAAGTAGTAGTAGTACCTACTGTGTCCGAGATACAAATCATCCATGTCGTTTATCGGACACTAATCATCCCAGTCCTGCTGTGTGGCGCAGAGGCATGGGCTCTGACAAAACCGGATGGGAGCCCTTGGTTATTTTGAGAGAAAAGTTCTTCGAGCGATCTTTGGTCCCGTCTGCATAGACGGTGAGTGGAGGCCTGTACAAGGACATCGACTTAGCTAGAAGAGTTCACATACAGCGACTAAGATGGCTGGGTCATTTAGAGCGGATGGAGCCCAACGCTCCCGCCAAGAAAGTCTTCGAATTCACCCCGGATGGACGGCGCTGTAGATGACGAGCTCGTGGTAGGTGGCGCAAACAAGTGGAGGTGGACCTCAACCAACTTGGCGTGCGCAACTGGCAGCTGGCTCGTAACCATGATGACTGGAGAGATTTATTGGTTGAGGCCCAGGTCCACCCCGGACTGTAGCGCCACCTTAGTAAGTAAGCAAGTTATCGGTCTGTTGGGCAATTCTTCTAACTCCTTAAAGAAGTATTGTCCAAGGAACTTATTTCTTTAATCATAGGTTAGGTTAGGTTAGGTTAGGTAGGGTTATGAGGTTATCATAAAACACTAGGCACCAAAGTGGGCCCATCGCGATCCCTAGGAAACCTTCACGGCAAAAGACCTAAACCCAATCCTCCAAGCAATTAATCTCCCTACAAAATCTGAAGAGATCGTTGTTATGGTTCAAGGACCTCACCTCCTCCAAGTTATCGAAGAAGTATCTACCCAGGTACTTTAGCCTTATCCTGGCAATTCCTTGACATTCACAGAATATATGAGTTATATCCTCTGAGACATGTAGGTCATCGCAGTACCTACAAACATCCGTATCGGATAACCCTAGTCTCATGGCATGCCTCCTTAGGAGACAGTGGCCAGAGAGTATTCCTATCGCTGTTCTTAACCTCGATCTATCTAACTTAATTACCTCCCCAGATTTTCTGCGATCTAACACAGGCCACAAGGCCTTAGACACCCTGTGACCATCTTAGATAAGCCGTGTCAATGATTTTATCCCGAATAATTCCCTTAGCCACGCACCCTGGTGGTTTAATACTACCAATTATATCGCTACGTGGGAGCCCCGCTTCTCTTTTAGCCAGCGCGTCGGTTTGCTCGTTGCCTTCGATATCGCAGTGTCCAGGTCCCAACATAATCTGACTCGGTTCTGCGTGCATAATGCCCTAAGCATTCTGCGGCAATTCCTGATTATCTCAGATTTGGTGACGTAAGACTCTAGCGCCTTTAGCGCAACCTGACTGTCAATGTAGATGGCGATATTCTTATCGGATATTGATCCCATCTCAAGTAATTCCGCAGCTTTAAGTATAGCTAGAACCTCTGCTTGGAACACACTGCATGTGTCCGGAAGTCTCAGGGCCACCTGTAGGTTCGTATCTCTCGAGTAAATACCTGACCCTGTGCCCTCACTGGTCTTAGAACCATCTGTGTATATTGCTCTCGTTATGGACAGAGACTGTCTTCCTTTGCCAGTCCTCTCTAATAGGATACAGTACTTCGTATGGTGTGTCGAAGTCTAAGGTGCCAAGTATATCGCCCGATTCGTCAGGGATTCCGGGAAAAGATTCCTTGAGAATGGAGCTGTGTCCTATGTTATTAGTCCTGAAGAGACCAACGTTAGTGAGCCGAAGCGCGCTGTTTCCCGCTTGAAATTTGATTTGTAGGTCTAATGGTAAGAGATACAGGAAGATCTCGAGTGCAGCCGTAGGTGTTGTGCGTAGAGCACCCGTGATGGCAATGCAGGCTGATCTTTGTACCATGGCCAACATATCCCGTGTGTATTTCGTATTCGTTGCCTTCCACCACACAAGAGCCCCGTACGTAAGGATGGGTCTGACTACCATGATATATAGCCAGTGCATCATTGCGGGCTTCAGGCCCCATTTTTTCCCCGCGGTCCGCTTACAGACGAAGAGAGCATTATATGCTTTGCGGACTCGTTCCTGTATGTTAAGTTTCCAATTTAGTTTCCTATCCAGCATTATACCAAGATATCTGGCGCGATCCGAAAGGGAAAGCTCCACCCCTGCTAGCTTAGGCAGTTTGAAGGGTGGTATCTTGTATTTTCTACTGAAGAGTACCAATTCAGTTTTATCCGGGTTGACGTGTAGTCCACACCCTCTAGCCCATTTTTCGAGACTATTAAGAGCTGATTCCATCATTTCACTTAATGTATCAAGGAACTTACCCTGAACTAAAATCACCACGTCATCCGCGTAAGCAGTGACGCTTATGCCTGTATTGCTTAGTTCTTTAAGTATACCATCGATGACTAGAACCCAGAGGAGGGGTGAGATAACGCCTCCCTGGGGAGTCCCCCTGGTAACGGATTTTCTTATTGAACTGTTTCCGATAGTGGAGTTAATGTTTCTAGTGCCGAGCATATTGCAGAGCCAATTGGTAATGCTATGCTCGACATTCATAGATTCCAGGGCCTGTTTGATGGCCCTACCTTCTACATTATTGAAAGCACCTTCTATGTCTAGGAAGGCTGCTAGTGCAAATTCCTTATGGTGAAGGCTAGCTTCTATCTTCCCTACTACGTCGTGTAAAGCTGTTTCCACCGATTTCCCCTTCAAATATGCATGTTGAGCTTTGCATAGAATGCCGTTGCAATACTTTCTTCTGATGTGAATATCAAGAAGCCTTTCAAGTGTCTGGAGCAGAAATGACGAGAGACTTATGGGTCTGTAGTCTTTCGCTGAAGTGTGGCTTGGTTTACCTGCCTTAGGTATGAATATAACGCGCACTTCCCTCCATGCCACTGGTACGTAACATGACCTCAGAGAGTACTTCCCCAGATATGCAAATGTTTTTTTGTGTTTTTTTTTAGTTTTGTATTTGTTTTTTTGTTTAAGTTTACGTTTTTCTCCATTTTGGTTCCCACGATTAGGCACGGAACAACTGGTCGATCTTAGTTTACCGGCATGCTAAGACAAGGCGCAACTTACTGTGAGCCCTGCCAGGGCGCCCACAGGAGCTCGTTAGGACTGGTTTAACCCCCAGTCTTCCATCCCTCGGCACGGTTCTAAAGATACAGTTAGGTATCTGTTGTTACCTCATTCTCGATGACCACTGCGCACGATTGATGCGTGCGTGTTAGTCTTAGCTGACACTAACCTAGTGAACTAGGACTAGCCATTTCCAGCGGGCGCCCACGGGGAGGACTAGAGAAGAGGATTTTTGCCCACCTTTCTTAAATCATAGAGGCCCGGGAAGTAGCAAAGAAACTGGGTAGTATCCTCCTGAACCTCCTCGTCACCGCAGCCCCTACAAAGATCTTCTTTTGTCACACGTAGCTTTTTCATGTGATATCGCATAGTGTTATGCCTCGTAATGTCTCCTATGAGAGTAGAGAGGGATTTTCTATCCTTCTGCATGAGCCTATTGGTTCTCTGGCTTTTGGCTCTGTCGAATAGGCCATAGCTTCCTCGTGGTGATACAAGTGTCTAAAGAGGCCCACCTGTTGTTTGCCTCCCTTATAGTTTTATTCCCTGCTTCAAGTTTGAGTGTGCAAGGCGGGACGTACACTGAGGGGTCGGATTTGTCCAAGCTTAGTGCTGAGCCTCCTCTAGCCAGTTTGTTGGCTTTCTCATTCCCTGGTATGTCTTCATGACCTGGGACCCAGCAGAGCTTTACCTCGTGCTGTGTTCCAAGAGCCTTGATCTCTTCTCTAAAACACTTGATTCGATTTTATTTCTGTAGCAGATATTCACCCTGATTGTCATTGGCGTTTGTCGCTTTTCGACGATTGTCGCTTTATTCTTCAGATGTAGCACGAATCTATTCTTATAACTTTTTCACTCTGAAAGAATTGTAATAAAGGGTGTCCCATAATTCACGCAAAATTTGAATTTTGCGCCATTTAATAGTACATTGGTGCCAACGGAAAAAAAGATAACAATGTGACAGCTGACATTTCGGGGTTAGTAAAAATGGAGCGCTATACGAAAGAACAACGCATTTTCATTGTTGAGCAATATTTTAAAAATAATGAAGGTTTGTCAGCTACAGTCCGCAATTTTCGTACAAAATGATGAGGCTCATTTTCATCTTGGTGGCTTCGTTAATTGTCAAAATTGTCACATTTGGGGTTCAGAAAACCCACGAATAATTGTTGAGAAACAAATTCATCCACAACGCGTGACTATTTGTGCGGATTTTGGGCTGGAGGCATTATCGGACCATTCTTCTTCGAAAATGCGGCTGGTCAGGCAGTAACAATAAATGGTGTTCGTTTTCGTGACATGCTAACCCAGTTTTTAGTGCCTAAATTACACGATATGAATGTGACCAACATGTGGTTTCAACAAGACGGTGTCACATGCTATACAGCCAGAGAAACAATTCAATCACTGCATGAGTCATTTCCTAATCGTGTAATCGGCCGTTCTTGCGATCAGAATTGGCCATCCAGATCTTGCGATTTAACGCCATTGGACTTTTTTCTTTGGGGTTTTTTGAAGTCAAAGGTATGCAAACAAGCCCACGACCTTCAATGCCTTGAAAGAGGAAATTGGGGGGTGTGTTAATGAAATTCAGCCACATTTATGCGAAACGGTCATAGAAAATTTCAATAAAAGAGTACGTACTTGCCAGCAAAGCCGTATCGGTCATTTATCCGATGTGCTATTTCATACATAACCCCAATCTGTATACTCTATGAATCAACAAAAAATGTAAGCTTTCTAATTAAAAATCTGTATTTTCTATCAAAATTACATTCTGCGTTAATTATGGGACACCCTTTAGTATTCTACACAACAAACAAATTGCTTAGTAATGTTTGACGGTTAGCAGGTGTAGCTATGAATAAAACGACAATCGCCGAAAAGCGTCAAAAGCTTTTTTCGCTGTCAAAAGCGTTGTCGGTGAAAAAGGTGATATTCTCTCGTGGTGTTGCCGTCATTAATTATGACATGGGTAAAGAGGGGCTGTCCGCAAGGTGGCGTTCTGTCTTCACTGCTATGGTGGATGGTGGTCGACTCTCTGTTGACCACTCTAAATAGTTCTAACGTCTAAGACATATGCGGATGATGTTGCTGTACTTTCTGTCAGGCCATGCCTGGCAACCGCAATCACGGTACTAACCTCACACGAGATCAGATCCAGACAGACTCGGACAGTATAATAAAGTAACTCTCTACTGGGTATTATGACATGTAGGAGTGAAGGGGAGTAAAGGAAACGGCTCAGATACCTCATTCCTTGCACCGGAACTTTGCTGTGGGATAGGATCACACAAAATACGGGAAGAAATGAAGAAAGAAGAAAAGAGCAAATGTGTCAAGCATTGGGATGATATCCCTCAACTGAGACAAGCACAAGAACTTCTGGGAAGCCACAACCAGAAAAGAAGCCGAACCTGCCAAAGCTTAGCAATCATTTTGCTTACGAGTAATGAAAATAGGTTTAGAACTGAGCTTGTATCTATAGTAAGATGTCAATACTCGGAATATCGTCCAAAAATAAGGAATAAAGATACCATCTTCACAAAATTAGGTCAAAATTCGGTCGAATCCATATATTCGAAGTTGTGCCGTAAGCTACATAACATTTAAACAAGCGATGTGAATCTCATAAGGCGACATGACTTGTCCGATAATAACTCACTTTTTTTTATTGGATGTGCATGTGGGGTGAAAATCTTTTGTGGATACTACAAGTGTTACAAGTTATGCCCGACTCAACGCTGCTGCATGGTTATGTGTTAAAAGCTCCGTCCTAGTTCTCTGTCCGGTTGTTCCCCTGCGGCACCGTCAGTCAAGGTATTCCTTCGGAGGGGGAGGTTTGACATTTCGTTACTTCTTTTTTAACTGCCAAACATGACAGGATCTTCATTGCTTTCGTTCTTGGCTTGTTTCTCTATACGTAGTTGCTGCATCATGCTAGTGATTACTTCGTTTGCAATCTCTCAGCCTTTGCTCCTCGCCAGCATAAGTGATCCCAGGATTCTTAGGGTCACGTGGCCGCTAAATGCTCTTTCTAGGATGTTCCTAGCCCTTGTATTATTTTGGCATTCCATCAGTTCATGGTCAGCGTTCTGCACTTTTCCTTCACAGTGCTGGCAGAATGGGTCATCCAGGAAGTATCCATGCCACGATAGAAATTTTGTTAGGTACTAGTTTACCTAACCGGGTTTTCTGCTAATCCATTCATCAACTTTTGGGGATCACTTTGTATGTCCATCGGCCTTTGGTTGTGATGTTCTACCTATGTTGTCATTCTGCTTGTTTAGTTTCTGCAGTTTTTTTTTCTGTCACCTTGCTCATTTTCACGCATTGCTGCGGTCTTCTTCGCCTTTGGATTGATAGTCATTCGACCTGATATTACACTTATCGCACCCACTGATACAGTTCTAAAGGCATAGCATACCCCTAAGAATGCGAATCTATCCGCCGAGTTCATCGTTCTAATGAATGACTTACGGTGCGTCGCTGATGTCCATATTGGGGCCGCATACAGGAGTATTGACTTACGGTCATCAAAAGATTTCTGATTGGCTGCCTTGGTCCCCCAATATTTGGCATTAGTCTGCATAGTGCCGCTACTGCCCGAGATACCTTCTCGCCTGCATACGTTAAGTGATCCCCGAAGTTGAGTCTGTGGTCCAGCAGCACTCCCAGGTACTTGATGTACTTATGTCCTGTATCCCCTTGTGGGTCCTAGGGCCTCTACTACGCCTACGCGCCATCGTGTACGATTTCTGGCAATGTGTCTGCGTTCTCCCCAACTTTTCCCTAACTGCCGTGCCTCCTTCTCGACTGTTCTGCGCCATATTCTCCTCGGACCGCCAGGTCTTCTGCCATCCTGAGTTAGAGGGTTCCATTGCATAGCATGGTTCGCTATGGAACTGTCACCCTTACGGAACGTGTGACCAATCCACTGCCACTTCCGCCGTTGGATGGTTGTGCCTATTGGTTCCTGACCCGTTCTCTCGTAAAGGTGTTCGTCAGAGATACGATTGGGCCAGAAAATCCTCAAGATATTGCGCAGGCAGCTATTAACAAACGTTTCCAGCTTTCTGGTGATAGTAGTGGTCACTCTCCACGTGCTACAACCATATAACAGCACGGATTCAATGTTGGAGCGGAACAGTCTTATTTTAGTGCTCAAACTAATTGCATTGCTTCGCCAAATTTTGGACAACATCCCGAACACGGACTTTGCTTTGGCGATCCTGTTGGCTATATCCAGTTCGGTTCCACTATCGGTCGAGACAATACTCCCAAGATACTGGAATTCCTACCGGTTGTCCAGCTATGCATATTTGAGCCGATGAGTTTGTTCCAAGGCTGATAATTTTAGTTTTTGCCGTATTAATTTTCAGCCCGACGATGCCTGCCTCCCTCTCCACATATGCTGTCATATGGTGGAGGTCCATAATTCTGTGGGAGAGTAAGCATACATCGTCAGCATAGTCAATATGTTTCAGTTGAGATGTAAGAGCCCATCGAATTCCTCCGTTTCCCGTCGACAAAGCTGCATGAAGCACATCGCTAATCAACAATAGGAATAATATTGGTGAAAGGATACAGCCTTGTCTTACCCCACTTTGGATCTCAAATTCCTCAGACAACCTCCTCCTGTGCAGAACGTGACATTTGGGGCCTTCATATGTAGCTTTGATAATAGCAATTAGTTTATCGGGAATACCTCTCCTGCGTAAGGCACGCCAAATAAACTTCCTGTTGCCACTATCGAACGCCTTCTCAAAATCGATGAACAGCAGGTGGAGTGGCGATCGATATTCAACACACTGTTCGATGATAATCCGCAGGGTGTTGATGTGGTCGACATAGGAGGATCCAGAGCGGGAACCTGCTTGTTCGGCATCGAGTGTGTCTTCGAGATGTTGTTTGATTCGCTCCAGGATGATTTTAGCTATTATCTTAGCTACAACAGGCAGTACGCAGATACCCCTCCAGTATCCGCACTCCATTAAATTTCCTTTCTTAGGAAGCTTAACGATCGTTTCCTTTTTCCACTCGTTAGGAAAGCTCTGAGCTTCCCGAGCTGTCTCTAGAAGAGGAAGCAGAAGCTCAGTCGATGTAGAGGGCGCTGCTCGTAAGAGCTCTGCTGGAATACCGTCAAGTCCTACCGCCTTGTTGGTTTTGAGTGCCTTGATCCCGGTAATGATCTTATCTTTACTGGAAGTCGTGGTGCGTATTCGGGAACTTCTCAGCTCGGGCATCTCAGTCTGATTTGGGAGCATATCGCAAGCGAATATACGGTTCAAAACCGTAGCAAAATGCTTTTTCCATCTCTTGAGCTGGTCCTCATCCGAAATGACCAAGGAGCAGTCTAGGTTTTTCACTGGGTGTTGGCTGTAGCTGCGACCACCTGTCAGCTCTTTCGTGATTCTGTAGCCGGTCCTGCTGTTGCACCTCCGTGCAGCTTCTTCTGCTTCTGTAGCCAGCGCGTTGATGTAGTTGCGCTTGTCACGTCGCACGCTACGCTGAACTTCTCTCATCTTCATGCGATATAGGGACTCTAGCTCGCTTCTCCCTGCTGCTAGGGGTAGCTGCAACACGAGCTTTCAGCTGTTTTCATTTGTCAATCTGTCTCCAGGTATCCTCGGAAAGCCACGCCCTATGTCTTCCCCGCGATCGACCGACAATTCTTTCAGCATCAGATTTAAAAACATTTTTCACAGCACACCAATGGTCTTGGATGGTTGCGGGCATAGAGCTGCTGGTACTAATTAGGTACTTGATGTACGCCTCCAAAACGATTATTTGCCAACTAAGCTGTATGATAAGGTCTTCCACTTTTTTGCGGCTGCTTTGATTGCAGTTTTGCATAACTTCATCTAATGTCTTGGCCACTACTACAACTGCAGTATCGTCGGCATAACCGATGATGTCTACTCTATTCGGCCTTTGTGGACTTAAGATGCCATCGTACACTATGTTCCATAGAATTAGTCCCCGGACCGACCCTTGTGGAACTCCTCTCGTAATTTTGTACTTCTTTAGTCCCTTTTCCGTGTCTTCGAAGTAATCCACATTTATCCACAGCAGGTAGGTTGGTACCTGCATGTCATTCAGTGTTTTTAGTATACAGCTCCAGTCGGCTGTATTGAACGTGTCCTTGACGTCAAGTGGCACTGTACTGTTTTGCCCTCCGAGCCATCTTTCTCTCGCAATTGCTTCACATGCTATATCGCACACGGCTTGTTGGTGCTTCGTTTCTTTCTAAATCCAATCTGTCGGTAATAAAGCCCCGCGTTGCCTTCCATGTATTTTTCTAGTCTTGTCCGTATCATCTGTAGATAGATAGATAGATTTTTATTTATGTACTTCACTATTATTACAAAGTTTTAACAAAAAATCAATAAACATGGCTTTGCCGTCTGCCTGATTGACAACATTTAATAAATTAAAAATTAAAAATTAAAAATTGACTAAAATATGTATGTATATTTGTATATTTCTTTTATTTTAAGCGATTTTAGAAATCTTCATTAATGATCCTTTCACGATAATTTAAAGCAATTTTGCAGTACTGGGATAGCTTAAATACGTTTGGTTCGTTCAGAAGCATAGAAACTTGATCCACCGACAGAACATTACTTCCAAAGATATGTCTCCTAATTCCGCTTAAAACTGGACACTTCCCAACCAAATGTATGACATCTTCTCTTTCTGCCAAGTTGCACAGGTTGCATAGCACTGGTAGGTCTGCTCTGTGTGGAATATAATTAAGCTTTAGAAGCTCTCCCCGTAATTTAAACACAGTCGCTATTTCCGATATGCTGTATTCATCGCAGAAGTAGTTATTTTCCTGCAGATTATGACTTAAGCGGCTGTAGATCATTCTATGCAGTGATCCCGAAGCTTGCTCTAAATGCATGAACCAAGCCTTTTCGTCCATACTTGCGATGTGTTGATAAAGTTGGGGTTTCCAGTCTCCGCTATTAGCCAGATCCAAATGTATTCCACAGTTCTCAGCGAGTTCCAATCACTCCCTGTACCATCCTGTCCTGGATTGTATTGCATGCAGAACAGCTTTTCTCGGCAGTCTGGTATCCGGCATATTCAAAACCTTTAGAATGTAGTCCACATGCAATTTAAATGTTTGATGTACAATGGGGACAAGCCTGTTTCCAGCATTAGCATACATATAATTAGGAGTGTTGGGTGGGAGGTGAAATGCTCTCTTAACGTAGTACCGCAGTAATTTCTCAACAGCCTCATACTTCCTTACTCCCCATACTTGCGCAGCATAGAACATGATGGACTCTGACACCGCTACAAAAACCTTATATTTACTGCTGTGGGCAATGAATTTATTACTGAGACATTTCTTCCATACAACTTTGATGGCTTGGTCAATGATGGTTTTTCATTTAGATGTCTCTCCATATCCCAAGATACTTATATTCCTTAACGACTTCAATATTTTCTCCATTGTAGTACCATTTCTCGTTTCTGCAGTCCTTTCCACCCCCTCTCTTAAATTTCATAACCTTTGACTTGCTAAGATTTACGATTAAGTTCCATAGCTTACAGTAGTCATACATCCTGTTGATCACTAGTTGTAAGGATTCAGGTGATTGCGCCATTAGTACTATATCGTCAGCGAACAGAAGTGCTTTGATCAGTAGTCCTGTGTACTCAATACCTCCAGGCAGAATATCTACGATGTCCTCGATGAATAGCGCAAATAAGCTTGGACTCAGCGAACATCCTTGTCTTACTCCGGACAATGACTGGAACCATCCGGACAACTTCTCACCACTCCACACTGCTGATTTGGTATCTGCATACAAATTTTGGATGACGCTTCCGATCTTCCTCGACATGCCCATGCAGTAAAGCTTATAAAATAGAGCATTTCGGTCTACCGTGTCAAATGCAAAAAACCCATACAGCTTTTTACCCCTTCCAATGTAAGACTCCACAATGCTCCTCAAAACAAACACGTGGTCGATAGTAGAGTATCCTGGCCTGAAACCCGCTTGATCTTCTTTAAGTAGATTATTTTCCTTTATCCATGTAGATAGTCGGTCCTGCGAGATTGCTGTGAATATCTTATATGAAGCATTTAAAAAAGAAATGCCTCTATAATTCGCTGGATCTGATGTACTGCCTTTTTTATGTATGTATGTATGGGAAAAATTAAGGCTTCTCTAAAACGGTTTGAAACTACTCCACTATTCAGGATATTATCAAACATCGTAGTAAGCTTGTTGTGCAACTCGTTAGTACCATATTTATAGAACTCGGAAGGTATCCCATCCGATCCTGCAGCTTTACCATCTTTTAATGCACTTAAAGCTCCGATAACTTCCTCAGAGCTAATCGATTTGTCTAAGGTATGATTTTGAAATCCCGGAACAGCATAGTTGAAGACTAATTCACTAGGGGGTGGGTTCAGTAGTGCATTAAAATGTACTAGGAGGACACTGGGGCCTAAATTCGTATTTATGACGAAGTTACCACCATTAAGTTTTCTAGCCGCTTTCTAAAAATCCGCCGAATTATTACCACATGCCAGGGAGCAAGGGATTCATAGTAACTTCTTCGCTTTTTCCTTAATAGGGCCTTGAACTCTCTATTTGCTTTTAGGTACATCTGCTTCATCGCACCTTCGTTGTGTTGCCGAAACATCCTGAGCCAGGCAAACGATAATTGCCTTGCTTTATAGCACTCTTTGTCAAACCACGGTTCTATATACTCCTTCTTTCTGTTAGTGCTTGGGGTTATACGCAGATATACGTCTTTTATAATTGTTTCGATCTTTCTAAGGTCTGTATCCTGTTGCATTTGTAGCTGCTCCACCAGTAGGCTTCTATACAAATGTGCTTTATATTTATTCCAAATCAGCTTGGGCAGAATATTCATATCCCTTCTATCGTTTTCTGTTATTTGATGACCAAAGACAGCTACAATCGGTAAGTGGTCAGAATATGGTAGTTGCTTAACCGTCACGTAAGCGTTCCAATCCCCTCCTATTAAGCAGTAGTCAATATCGGACACTCCTTGTTCTCCAACAAATGTGAGCTCACCATTTCTGTCACTGTCGCTCGTTCCATTCAGTATTCTCAGCCCAAAAGAGTCGTAAAATTCCAAAAATTGTTTACCTCTTGCATTACATGTACTATCCTTTGACTGCCTCCTTATTCCAGCTTCTCTATTTACTGTCCCCTCTTCTTTCCCTGTCCTCGCATTTACGTCGCCGATAACCATCATATTCGGGTTATCACAGCTCAGTTTGAAGTTTTTCAAAATCTCTTTCCCAGTGATTGCAGTTTATGTATGAAGGAATAATACAAAAGGTCTTCTTATCAAATACTAGACTTAAGTACGTGCTCCCTTCGAAATTTTTGAACTCACAGATGATGTCCTTAAGGTCGCGTTTGTATCCAAAGTAGCATCCTCCGCTTGCTCGTCCCTTCTCGTGCACCCTTATTGCTGGATTCCACTTGAACGAGTAGTTTAAAAATTTTCTTTCGAACTGGCAATCATTTTTTTCCATAACAAATGTTTCATACAAAAAAATAAATTCAAATTGCCTTGTCCGTATCATTTTCTCGAGCACTTTCCCCAGCGTATCTAGCATGCACAACGGCCTGTACGACGATGATTGCTCCGGTGGTTTGTCACGAGGACTAATCGTTGCCGTTTCCACTGAGACGGGAGGTGTGTGAAGACATCTGGTCTGGTTT
The DNA here is from genome assembly GCA_945910035.1 of Brachypalpus laphriformis. NCBI lineage: Eukaryota > Metazoa > Arthropoda > Insecta > Diptera > Syrphidae > Brachypalpus > Brachypalpus laphriformis. Next base: position 49,017,608 of record OX246756.1, read on the forward strand.
TGATCGCTTCCTTCAGAACGAAGTTCGGGATCCCATCCATCCGTGGCGTCTTGTTGCTTTTGATAGCTGCTGCAACTTCTTCAACTTCATCAGTTGTTGTTTCATCTATCCGTGTCCCGTGGCAGTGTCAGTCTATCTTTCCTCGGGAATAGGCTGCTGACAATTGAGTTCATGATGTGTGGGCATATCATTGACTGCTTTAATTGGCTTAAATGTCATCAGGATTTATTTTTTATTGTCTGAAACTATACACGTAGTCGTGGTTAAGCTCACGGAAAGAGTAGTGTCACAACAATTGAAAGCAGACTATCAATATTTTGCGCCAAAAGACGCCTCCATAGTCTATAACATTGCATTACTTGTGCAACAATTTAGACTAGAATTGTAGCAGCGATATAAAACTTTCCCACATCTTGCCCGTCCCATCCATTCCATTAAATTTCTCAAAAACTAATATTTTATCTTGACATCATATCTCTTTCCACATCACAGCTGCAATGTCTCGTAAAAGTATCTCAATCTATTCATTCTCGATTTATTATATACCATTTCGCTGATATATTATACTAGGCATTTGGACTTCCATCGCTCAAGTCTCTCAACTGTCATTATACTAAATTATACGCCCACTTCGTTTGGTCCTTAAGTGAAGTTGTTTGTGTTCAGATTCTTCACATTCCATTCCTTGCCTTCAGGCCCGTCTTCAAATGTCACGTGTGTAGGAATCTGTCTCAACTACTGCCACTTTTGCAATCACTTTTATTGCTCCTACATACGGCGATACCTCTTTTTGTGTGCTATGCGACACCCTCTCTCTCTCCTCCTTCTTCCGTCTTGAATGTCCGAAACGTGTTTCCTTCATCGGGGGTGATGTTATATTTAAAAAGTTGTTGTGATGTGTCGTTAGCGCACCTTTAAGTAATCCCATTCCCCATTCAATGCAGTGTACATGTCCACTTAGTGTTTTAGGTGTTGAAGGGTAGCTATGACAATCGAAACAAGGATGTGCTGTCAAGAGGCGTTAAGGCAGGTCTTAAACAGTGTTGTTTCTGAATAACTTAGCACAAATCTGTTCGCTTTCCCAACCCTCCTTATCGATCTGAACAAAATATAAAACCTACCCTACCCAACTTCTATACACAGCGTGGGGGACAGAAGAGTCTTCCAAAGGTGCCAGCAGTAATAATAATCACTAGAAAAAAACAATAACAATAATACCAAACGGAAAAAAAAAAAACAAACAGAGCAGACTCGTATTGAGGTCGTCTGTGGTGCTTTTGTCGTCGTTGGGGGATGATAAAGTATACCAGACCAAGATGGGTAAGAGATATACTTTCCACTGTGAGCTCCAACTGTGCCCTGATACCCTCTCAATAAACCTGTAAGCTCCTCGATACAATCAGAGTGGTAGTTGTAGGACTTCCTTCAGAACGTTTGAGGCTGCAAGCAGGTGCGAAGCAGACGGACTGTTTATGTGTGTCAGTAGATACTTTTTGCCTTCTCCTGTGTGTCACGGGGATTATAATTTTCTCCTGATTTGCTTTGGGTGCTCGAATGTTGTTTTGGTCAAAGGTACCGGGGCATTGGAGGTTTGGTGGGCTAACGATAGACGACATGGTGAAATGGTCGATAATGAAAGCAATTTGGAGTGAAGTGACAGTGACGTATTTTAAAATGACGACTCCCGTGGTGATTGATGCACACATTTTGTATAGGTTAGGTATTGGAGCTTAAGCGGTAGGAATCATTAAAGACAGTTGAAAGTTAGAAAAGGGCAGAGAGTCCATCCTTGTTACTGAATTTCGTTCAAGGAGTGAGTGCGGAGGGGCTGTGGAAAATGTTCCGTGTTTTCTTATACTCGTAATTCTTTTGAAAATCCAATTAAAATTAAATCTCTATAAAAGAACTTGTTTAGTATTTGTTGTTGCTACGTTCTTACTATTTAGTTCCTAATTGAGAAATAATTACGAGCAATAATAAGGCCATTACTGTTCGAAAGCGCTTTTCTTTGATGTTCCCTACGAATCAGATATGACATTGCAGGGGAGGCTCGAAGTTCTACTCACAGAAAACATGAAAAAGCTTTCTCTATGTTTTTACTAATTGCCATGATAAAAGCTTTTAAATTCCAACCTTCGGACGAGGTAAACAACTGCAGATTACGGATAAACTCTTTTCCAGACCTTCCTAGTCAGCAGAACTTCACTTAGTTTATTTTGACTTGTTTTGAGGGTTCATCCGCCATCATCTCTTTTTCAGTACCCTGATGGAGTATTGAAAATCCTTACAGACCTCAGCTCGAAATATGTCGAAGTAGCTCAAGTAAGGTATCCGTTGGCCTGTAGATGTCACCGTTGATTCCATCAGCAGAATCCATCCGCCGCACGTCCTCCTTCTGAGGAGCTCTAGCTAGACTTCTGAGATGCATATTTCAGCCAATCAGGTCAACAAGAGATGTTTCGTCCGGTTAAACATGTGCGCGCTGAAGTTCACCCAGATGTGCTTACGCAGGTCTGAGTGTTCAGCTACACATATATCGTCAGACTCAGCATACGCTCATCGTTAGTTCACTATCCGATAGCTATCCAGCGGGCACCGCGAGGAGGTGATGATGCGATTTTGTTTTGTAATTAAGTTAATATAATATTCTTAAAGTCTCTCAATTCAACTGTCATGACAAAAGTTACGATATCTAAGTCTAAAGTAACTTACTTTACTTATGTCCTGTATCCCCTTGTGGGTCCTAGGGCCTCTACTACGCCTACGCGCCATCGTGTACGGTTTCTGGCAATGTGTCTGAGTTCTCCCCAACTTTTTCCTAACTGCCGTGCCTCCTTCTCGACTGTTCTGCGCCATGTTCTCCTCGGACCGCCAGGTCTTCTGCCATCCTGAGTGAAAGGGTTCCATTGCATAGCATTGTTCGCTATGGAACTGTCACTCTTACGGAACGTGTGACCAATCCACTGTCACTTCCGCCGTTGAATGGTTGTGCCTATTGGTTCCTGATCCGTTCTCTCGTAAAGGTGTTCGTTAGAGATACGATTGGGCCAGAAAATCCTTAAGATATTGCGCAGGCACCTACTAACAAACGTTTGTAGCTTTCTGGTGATAGTAGTGGTCACTCTCCACGTGCTGCAACCATATAGCAGCACGGATTCAACGTTGGAGTGGAACAGTCTTATTTTGGTTCTCAAACTGATTGCATTGCTTCGAGATATTTTGGACAACATCCCGAACGCGGACTTTGCTTTGGTGATCCCGTTGGCTATATCCAGTTTGGTTCCACCATCGGTCGACACAATACTCCCAAGATACTGGAAGTCCTCTACTCTCTCTACCGGTTGTCCAGCTATGCATATTTGAGCCGATGAGTTTGTTCCAAGGCTGATCATTTTATTTTGCCGTATTAATTTTCAGCCCGACGACACCTGCCTCCCTCTCCACATCTGCTGTCATTTGGTGGAGTTCCATAATTCTGTAGGAGAGTAAGCATACATCGTCAGCGTAGTCAAGATGTTTCAGTTGAGATGTAAAAGTCCATCGAATTCCTCCGTTTCCCGTCGACAAAGCTGCATGAAGCACATCGCTAATCAACAATAGTAATAGTATTGGTGAAAGGATACAGCCTTTTCATACCCCACTTTGGATCTCAAATTCCTCAGACAACCTTCCTCTGTGCAGAACGTGATATTTGGAGCCTTCATATGTAGCTTTGATAATAGCAATTAGTTTATCGGGAATACCTCTCCTGCGTAAGGCACGCCAAATAAACTCCCTGTTGACACTATCGAACGCCTTCTCAAAATCGATGAACAGCAGGTGCAGTGGCGATCGATATTCAATACACTGTTCGATGATAATCCGCAAGGTGTTAATGTGGTCGGCACAGGAGGATCCAGAGCGGAAACCTGCTTGTTCGGCATCGAGTGTGTCTTCGAGATGTTGTTTGATTCGCTCAAGGATGATTTTAGCTATTATCTTAGCTACAGCAGGCAGCACGCAGATACCCCTCCAGTTTCCGCACTCCATTAAATCTCCTTTCTTAGGAAGCTTGACGATCATTACCTTTTTCCACTCGTTAGGAAAGCTCTCAGCTTCCCAGGCTCTCTCTATAAGTGGAAGCAGAAGCTCAGCCGATGTTGTGGGCGCTGCTCGTAAGAGCTCTGCTGGAATACCGTCAAGTCCTACCGCCTTGTTGGCTTTGAGAGCCTTGATCGCGATAGTGATCTCATCTTTACTGGGAGTAAAGACCAGATGTAAAAACATTTTTCACAGCACACCAATGGTCTTGGATGGTTGTGGGCATTGAGCTGCTGATTCCTTCCACACCTTGCGAAGGTGCTCCTTTAATTGTTGGCGCACTGAATGATCACTAAGTCTATCGATGTTGAACCTGTGAATTCTTGTGTTGTCGTGGGATCTTCGAACTGCAGCAGTGCGTAGTTGGAGAGTAGCTACCATAAGATGGTGATCTCTTACTATCCCCCCATCTGCCCCTCGCCTGTTTCGGACATCCAGGAGACTACTTCTAAAGCGGCGGCTGATGGCAAAATGGTCAATTTGGTTGGAGGTTGCTTGCCTGTCGTTGGAATCCCAGCTGACTTTGTGGCAGGTCTTGTGCTCAAACATGGTGCCACTTATCACAAGGCGGTTGGCATTGCATAAATCCACAAACTTTTCGCCGTTGTCATTGCGGTTGTCTAGTCCATGCTTCCCGATTACATGTTTGATCCCTTCGTTGTCGTTGCCTACCTTGGTATTCAAATCCCCCATCACTATGACAATGTCTCCATTTGGTGTTGTGTTGAAGACGGCGCTTAAGAGATTGTAAAAGCTCTCTTTTTCATCCTCAAACGAACTATTCGTTGGGGCGTAACACTGTATGATGGTGACGCATCGTACTCTTGTCCGGAATCTGGCCTTCATAATCCTATCACCATGAGGCTGCCAGGAAATAAGGCCCTTGCGTGCTTTTGTTGTTAGCAGTAGTCCGACTCCATATTCCCGCGGACTTCCGGATGGTTTTCCAGAATAGAGTAGTAGAGTGTTACGCGTTGGGACTGGTACTCGCCTGCTTCTAACCATATTATTTCACTTATTAAAAAAAAAAAACAATTTATATCGCATGAATTTTGTTTCCAATTGGAGGAATCTGGCATTGTAAGGACCTTAGGTTCCCGAGTCGAGGAACGTCTTTACACACCAGAAATCTATCTTTGTCCGGGTACAATAGCCAAAAGTCGTCAACATGTGATCTTTTCTTATCCGAGGCATAGTGTCGGTTTCTGTAGCGAGCTGGTTTCAGTAACGCAGCCCGGGGACCACCACTAGGAGGTAAAGCAAGCACTTCATCACGAACTTGATTGTTATGCTACTAGCCCAAGCCAAGTTTTCAGCAGTCAGTAGTTTCCCGACTAATCGCAATGCAGGTCCCCAAGTACCATGGTTCTTATGGTTCATCATGATACATTCCTTCAGTGCGGCGATCTTTGCATTTGCCAACGCCAATGTGACGAAGATTCCTCCACAGAAGCCGACTGTCCGTAGATGCATTCAATCGATTGGAATAAAAAAGTGATTTGGTTGCACGTATTTCAGTAACTTCTTTGTTGCGAAGTGAACAGTAACAACTTCAGTGCGGCTCCAAGCGGAAACGCTTCCAACGATTGTGTGCAAGATCACGCTCGACCAACCAGGGTGCGCTATTATTGCAAGAGCATTTTCGTTCTTAAAGGGACATGCCTTTTATAAACGTACGCAATGTTTGTGCTTAGAAACTCCACCACGGTAGGGGACGTCAAGAGGTCCCAATCAACACTTCTAGTGTGTTCCTCCAGCACCGGTTGATATTAATTACTTTACTTAGGTGGCGCTACAGTCCGGGATGGACCTGGGCCTCAACCAACATACCTCTCCAGCCAGCATGGTTACGAGCCAGCTGTCTCCAGTTACGCACGCCAAGTTGGTTGAGGTCCCCCTCCACTTGTTTGCGCCACCTACCATGAGGTCTTCCTCTACTGCGCCGTCCATCCGGGGTGGATTCGAAAACTTTCTTAGCGGGAACATTGGGCTCCAACCGCTCTAAATGACGCAGCCATCTTAGTCTCTGTATGTAAACTCTTCTGGCTAAGTCGATGTCCTTATACAGGCCGTATAGCTCGGCATTGTACCTTCTCCTCCACTCACCGTCTATGCAGACGGGACCAAAGATCGCTCGAAGAACTTTTCTCTCGAAATAACCAAGGGCATGTCATGTCATTTGCGGAGTTCACCATAGAGCCTAGGTAGACAAAATCCTTTACTACCTCAAAATTATATCTGTCTATTGTGGCGTTCTGTCCAAGACGCCGATGTTGTGTGTCCTTTTTTGTAGACAGCATATATTTTGTTTTGCTTTCATTGACCGCTAGACCCATCTTTGCTGCCTCGATCTCAATACTCGTAAATGCCCCATTGACGGCCCGCTGAGTTCTTCCGATTATGTCAATGTCATCGGCATAAGCGAGTAGTTTTACAGACTTGAAGAAGATTGTACCTCCGGGGTTGGCTTGTGAGTTTCGTACAATTCTCTCAAGTATTATGTTAAAGAGATCGCATGATAGCGCGTCGCCTTGTCTAAGACCTTTCCTGACATCGAACGGTTCGGTGATGTTCTTACCGACTTTGATGGAGCAGCGAGAGTTCTCCATCGTCATTCTGCACAAACGGACGAGCTTGGCAGGGATGCCAAGACTAGACATGGCTCTGTATAACTCGTCTCTATACACGCTATCAAGGGCAACTTTGAAATCGATGAAAAGGTGGTGCGTATCGATTTTATATTCATGGGTTTTTTCCAAGATCTGCCGTAGTGTGAATATTTGGTCAATGGTGGACTTTCCCGGTCTGAAACCGCACTGATAAGGACCTATCAGGTTGTTGACGATCGGTTTTAGGCATTCACATAATACGGCAGACAGGATCTTATATGCGATGTTTAGGAGACTTATACCTCTGTAGTTGGCGCAGTTCAGAGGGTCTCCTTTCTTCAGGATCGGGCAAACGATGCTGAGGTTCCATTCATCGGGCATACTTTCGTCCTACCAGGTTTTACAGATGAGCTGGTGCATGCTCCTAACCAACTCATCTCCTCCTGCCTTGAAAAGTTCAGCGGCAAGGCCTTCGGCTCCAGCAGCTTTGTTGGATTTGAGTTTAGATATCTCTATCCTCACTTCATTCTGATCGGGTTGACGGGAATCTTGACTGCCATCATCACTGTTGAATGGCTCATTCTGCCTGACAGCGGAATATTGATCATCATCGCCGTTTAACAGTCTGCAGAAGTGTACCTTCCATATCCTCAGCACCGACTACGATTCTACTACTATGTTGCCATTTTTGTCCCTGCAGGCTTCTGTTCTGGCTTTGAAACCCTGGCATGTTCTTTTTACCCTTTGGTGAAATTTTCTAACATTATTCCTGCAATAAAGTCTCTCAATCTTGCTCTCAATCTTTTCTTCTTGCTAAGAAGCCGATGTTTCTCTTTTCTCGTGCTCACGTAGAGCTTGTAAGCAGCTCTAGTCCTTCTATGCAGCGCGGCTTTGTACGCCTCTTGTTAAGCTGCATGTGCTTGCCGGCATTCCTCATCAAACCAGGGGTTTCGTTGTGGTGGCCGAGGGAAACCCAGTACATCAGAGGCGGTATCTCTCTTGGCTTGTTGGCTACGCTGCCACTGGTCTTCCGCATTTGCTGCTGGCGGCATAGGACTTAGATTGAGATTAGAAGAAACACGATCGGCAAATGTTCTGGCGGTTTCTTGCGATTGTAGCTTTTCGACGTCAAATTTCCTCACACTATTTCGTTGATTTCGCTCCGTTGTGGATATCCGCATCCGTACCTTGGCTAGAACTAGGTAGTGGTCCGAGTCCACGTTGGCTCCTCGGAAAGTCCGGACACCAAGAATACTGAAAGAGTGCCTTGCGTCGATCACAATGTGGTCGATTTGGTTGACAGTTTTTCGATCAAAGGAGAGCCATGTTCCTTTGTGAATGTTGAGACGTGGGAACCGCGTACTAGTTACGACAAAGTCGCCTAGGATAATTTTAACATCGTGGCTAGGGCACTGCTCATACGTCTTGTCCAAGAGCTGGTAGAAGTCATCCTTTGTCTCATCGTCCTTCCGCTTGTGAGGGGCGTGAACGCATATTAGGCTAATGTTGGCAAATTAAGCCTTGATACGGATAGTCATGAGGCGCTCGTTCACATGCCGGAAACTCAAGACTTCTTGCCTAAGTTTGCCTCCAATGACAAATCCGCATCCGTCGTCAACAGTAAATTCATCCGTATTCGAGGCTGTTTGTTGCTTCATAACCGAAGGTTTTTTACATGGTGGGGAAGTTAACCCGACGGCACAACCCCCAACCTGGAGGACCAGATCCATTTTTAGCAGCTCCTAGGACGAGGGGCCGAATACACCCATTTCAGTAACATACTTCGGGGATATGAGCGCTGCCGTTGGCCCATTACGGGTTCATCCGCCATCATCTCTTTTTCAGTACCCTGACGCAGTATTGAAAATCCTTACAGACCTCAGCTCCAAATATGTCGAAGTAGCTCAAGTAAGGTATCCTTTGGCCTGTAGATGTCACCGTTGATTCCATCAGCAGAATCCATCCGCCGCACGTCCTCCTTCTGAGGACCTCTTGCTAGACTTCTGAGACGCATATTTCAGCCAATCAGGTCAACAAGATATGTCTCGTCCGGTTAAACATATGCGCGCTGAAGTTCACCCAGATGTGCTTACGCAGGTCTGAGTGTTCAGCTACACATATATCGTCAGACTCAGCATACGGTCATCGTTAGTTCACTATCAGATAGCTATCCAGCGGGCACCGCGAGGAGGTGATGATGCGATTTTGCCACGCCTTAATATTAGTTAAGTTAATATGATATTCTTGAAGTCTCTCAGTTCAAAAGTTACGATATCAAAGTCAAAAGTAAAATAGATTAGGTCATGTCTGGAGAAAGATAGTGCTGATAACTGGTCATAAAGAAGGACTTTATTAATATGGTTGACTAAGAATAAGTCAAGCAATGAAGAGGATTGATCAGAAAAGTGACTTAAAATGACGGCTACATTTGAGGTAGAGATTTCGTTGGTATACAAATAATACAACCGAAGGAATGGTCGTAATTGGCCGGTTGCAAATGGGGATGAGAGAGCAGGTTTCAGAATCCTGTGGGGGAGTGGGAAGCCATTCAAACTCAACTGGTTTCTTTCTTTTCGTTAGCCATAATCCGGTACTTTCATCAAAGTTATAACCCAACTCATGAAATATTGAATACTACCTATATAATATTCTCGGTTAAAAATTGAAGTCTGTTTTGAGCGAATGATTCTGAACAACATACTTCAAATCATATGAATCTGTGCTATATCTTCTTGGGTCAGCCGCAACCCCAAAGTGGTGTCCAAAAACCGTTCACATCTTCCTTAATTGTTGTGGTCCCTATTTCACTCTCCTTCGCTGTCACTCTATGCTATTGGCGTCAACTATACTTTTCCGCATTTGAGTGTCAACCTAGTAACTCCGCCACCCCAATCTTATCCGATCTGAGTCTCTAGTTAGTAATTATGTACTTCAATAGATGCCTAAGGTCATCTGGTCAAAAGAACACCTGTCCCTGTCCTACGCGAACAATGAAAGGGAAAAGAAAATAGAGAAATAGGAACGACTTGCTTTTAGAAAGCTTTCATCATGCCTCGACTTTCCCCTACATGGAACCCTTATTAGGCACAAAACGAAGAGATATGGAAACATAAAATGATACCCGTACATACCTTGTCTGCCCTTTCTGTACTTACGTCTGTTTCCAACATTTCCACCCTCAACCTAATGGAATTATATTTGTATTTTCCGCCTCCTCTTCTCTTCGTTTATTGTGTTATTACTTCACTTCCTTTCCTTCACAGCACAACATATAGACACGTCGACTTAAAATAGTTTTTATTGGATTTTTCTTTTTGTTTCTCTTTAGTGGTTTACGTTTTGCTTCGAAGGTAATTGTTTTTTCCCCGCGCGGACACATAAATAAAGTTTTAAATTTAAAAATTAAATTAGAAAATAAAACGTCAAACAGATTCCGTTCGAGATTAATAATCCACGCAAGGGATTTTGTGAAAATTTTAACAAATTTCGAAAGTTAAAATGAAAAATTCCACATATATCCTTTGAGGGAATCCTTGTGCGTAGGATCAAATGTGTAATTTAGAAGAAAGTGTTTCAAGTATTTCGAATGTGGATATGCTCCTAAAGTACACATATCGCCAAGCGCACAACAGTTGATTAAATAACCGCAAAACAACTGTGCCGGCAGGAGACACAAGTATAGTAGATTGAGAAGAAAATGTTAAATTTGCGCCATCATCAGCACAAGCAGCATTACCATAAGCACCACCACCAAAAGGAAGGTACTACACCCCCAGCAACAACTTCGCATGTATCTATTTAGAGTTAATTTTATTTATACTTTTTCGGTGGTACGTTTCTTTTGTTCTATTTGTTGTTACGTGATATCATCTCCTTTTTCGGGGGATCCTTGTTGATTTTTGCAATCGTGTTATATTTGCTACCGACACTGACTGTAGCTGCTTGTTCCAAGGATGTGTATAATTAAGATACATTCTGTTTCGGTGTAATCAAGAGAGATTTTCATTTCAAGTATACAAAAGTTTTTTTTTTTTTTTTTTGGCTAAAATGTTCGTCCGTCCTACACCAAACTCTGAAGCAACAGCAGCAGGATGTGTGTGTAACTAAAATTACGACAAAGCGGTTACGAGAAGCATTTTCAAATAGTTTTACTGGCGAAGGACGAACAAAAGATAAAGGAGTAAGGGCTGAAGAACATGGTGAATCTCTACACAAACATATGTAGAGATAAAGTTTCACCGATGAAATTCGAATAAAATGCAAAAAGTTTTTTTTTTTGGGCAAAAATGTGCGCTGGCAGCGGGCGTGTGGCTAACAGTGTGCGTGTGGATTTAGAAAGGATGTTAGGGGTGGGGCCTTTTATGTGTGCTTAAAGTATGCACTGCATTTTTAATGGGATGAGATTTCTGTTTGGTTATCGAAAGGTAAATTTGAATAGGGATTTAGAATGCTTGATGGATTTAAAGAACGGATGTGGTTTTCGTCGGGGTTCCTTCAGAAAAGTTTTGATTCACGTGGATGAATCTAGGAAAAGTTTCACATGTAGGTAAATACTTTTCTGTATACTCGTATCTTGTTGATGCTGTTTTGAGGAAGTTGGTGAGATTTCTTTTCCTTGCTATCGTGCTCTGATTGAGTTGAGCAGTGTTTCGCAGGTGTCAGGAGAACTTGGGTAAAGTAAGATTCCTATAAAGGAAATAAATAAAAATATTAAGTTAAATCTGCTAGGAAGGCAAACTTTTTCATATTGGTATTGTGCGGCTAAAAAACGATCTTAACGATGCGACTGGCACTAATTATTAATCCGGTTATGTGCAGATGCTGCTACAAGTGCATTGCGATTATACCGACGGACGGGCGGGACACAAACATATATTTCATCCGAATAATTGTGGTGGAAATAAGGATATGGGATCGCTAAGTACCCAACATTTCGGCAACGATCAAGCGAAAATTAAGAAGTGATCAAGTTTAGTGCGATCAGTTCACCTCTTACTTTCAAATGTAGTCTTATTTTCTCGGCCCTGAATACCCCCTGTTGGCGCCAAACATTTGAATTTGTGCCAAATAATAAAGATGTCCACCGTCCCACTCATTGTTAACCATTTTCATATTCACCACACTCCAACAGTTCACCTTTCCGTTGAATTTAAACAAAATTGTAAAAGCATTCCTTAGTTAGACTTACAAGCGCTGGGAGCTATTTGTTCAACCAATAAATTCAAGAAGTATTTATAACGTAAAGGTCGGTGTTATATTGTAAATTTAAAGACTCTTTTTTACCCCCCATAACTGGGCGAGAAGTTGTGAACTGAACGTTATTTTAGGTTAGGTTGGCTGTCCACACGAGAGTGCAGACACACATAGACCAGTGAAGGTCCTTTGTGATACCATGGATCAAACCATTAGGCCACTCAGGGACTAACAAAACCAACCGGAGCTTTTGACAAAGCGATGGATGCTCATGACGTCCAAGGACGCCAGATCGCAGAGGTCGTCAAGGAAGGGGGACCCTAGATGGAGTATTCTTTTATGCGACAGGGAGGGACATGTGCATAGGAGGTGAAGGATGGTTTCCTCCTCCTCTTCGTCTCTACAGCTTCTGCAGAAGTCGTTGGAGAAGAGACCAAGTCTTTTGGTGTGTTGGCCTATAAGACAGTGTGAGAACACCGACAACGCAGTTGATTTGTGTACACTTTAACTTGATCAGATCGCCACTACATTTTTGATTCAGCTTAGGCTAGATCTGTCTCGAAATGTGACGCGTTGAGCCGTTTCCCCATCTGAGGTTGGTCGTGCTAATAGCGTTCAGCTTTTGTAGATACTTACATGTAGCGAGGGGCATACCCAGGGCTTGCCTTTCAGGCAAAATCCTTAGAGTGGTACCCTGTCTGGCGAGGTCGTCAGCTCTGCAGTTACCTGGAATATCTCTGTGACCCGGCACCCAGCATAGGTGAATGTTGAACTGCTCTCTCATCTCTGTAAGAGATAGACGACAGTTTAAGACAGCCTTTGAAGTGAAGGAGAACGATTCCATGGACATGATTGCCGCTTGGCTGCCAGTGAAAATGCTAATATCCCAGACAGATAAAACATTACATTCCAGCCAAGACAGGGCTTCCTTAATCGCCATGATTTCCGCCTGGAAAACGCTACAATGATCAGGGAGGCGGAAAGAGATGCTCCGATTGAGCTGTTCGGAGAAAACACCACAACCCACCCCACCCTCCGTCTTAGATCCACCTGTAAAGAAGTGAACCGAACTACCACCGACAGAGGGGGAGCGTCCCATACATCCCGGTTAGGGATGCTCGTACGGAAGTTACGGTCAAATCTCAGTTTCGGCGGGGTGTAGTCCGTGTTTTCGTGTTTGAAGTTGAGAAGATGAAGGATCGAGGAGTGGCCAAAGTGATAGCTAGACCACTGAGAGGAGGCTTTCAGGCGGATGGCCGCACAGGCAGCCATCTGTTTGCCGAAAATATCTAAAGGTAGCAGGTTGAGCAAGATGTCCAGTGCCGCGGAAGGAGTAGTTCTCAGTGCACCACTGATGCAGATGCATGCAGATCTTTGAACCTTACCTAGTTGAATGAGGTGGACAGCCCTGTCAGGAGCAGGCCACCATACGATCACGCCATATAGTAGTATAGGCCTGATAACGGACACGTATAGCCAATGAGTGATTTTAGGTTTAATACCCCAGCTCCTACCTATAGCCTTTTTACAGGAATAGAGAGCTACATTAGCTTTCTTGACGCGCTCTAGTAGATTGGCATTCCAGTTTAATTTCCTATCTAAAATAAGACCCAGATATTTTGCGTTTTCAGAGAAGGTGAGACTGGTGCCATTTATCATAGGAGGGTCTATGAGGGGAACTTTATATTTCCTCGTGAAGAGAACGAGTTCCGTTTTATGGGGGTTAACCCCCAGTCCACATTTGGAGGCCCATTTGGTGAGCCGAAGGAGAGCACATTGGAGGATATCCCTGAGAGTGTCCGGGTGTTTACCGGAGGCAGCAATAGCAATGTCATCAGCATAGGCGATCACTCTACAACCTGACGTATCCAGGTCCATCAGTAGTTCATTAACTACCATGTTCCACAGAAGAGGTGAAAAACTCCACCTTGAGGTGTACCGCAGCGAGCAATTCTTCTGGCCGATGCTCCGCCCAGCTGTGTGTTAATAATCCTGCATGTAAGCAATTGATTGATCAACACTCCGAGCGAAGTATCCACTTTCAGACTTACAAGTGCGTCGGTAGAGTTGCTGCAAGGTTGAGGAGGGGGATTTCCCACTTGCGATACAGCAACAGGGGAGCTACCAGGAAAGTGAGTATCCAGTAAGATGTCAATGCATTCCTCAGCAGAGGAGGTCCAGTGACTATCCGGATGCAAAAGCGATAGCAGAGGCGGCACGAGAACTATTCACGAAACTTCTTACTAGGAAAGAGATTGACATTTACATAGATAGTCAATTTGCTATAAAGGTCATCTTATCTGCGGTAATAAAATCAAAGCTATTAAAACGCTGCGGCGAGGAGCTTAAAATGCTTATCCATAGCCACTATGTAATACTCTGGTGGGTCCCAGGCTACAAAGCAATTCCAGGGAACGAGATGGCTGATGAACTGGCAAGAAAGGGATCAGAACAAGACATGTCAATGGTCCAAAGCTCAGTCCTTCCTCCCCTAAAACTTGTTATATCAAACATAGCACTTGACTTTAAACCACAAGCAGAAGAAAGATGGAGAGCGCTCCCATCATGCCAAGTCTCCAGAAGCACATGGACAAAACATGACAAGATGAAAACTAAGCTCATCCTCACTCAAAATAAACAAAACTTGGCGCTTCTTATAAGTATCATTACCGGCCACAACCTATTGGAGGCCCACTGGAAGAGAATGCGGCTCATCCTCTGCAGAGGATGTGGCATCACAGACATCGAGGAGCACACAGAACACTTCTTTTGCAAATGCCCTAGTCTCTGCAATATCAGGAAGACGGCCCTTGTAGAGTATTTCTTCCACCATCTGGGCGACCTGTCTGAAAAGCCACCAACTTCCATCATGAAATTCACAACTTCTTCCGGGTGGTTCAGAGGAGGCCGTTCCATTAATACAGAACTCTTAGCCATTTTGTTTTTTCCTCTCTTTTCAGTACTTCAACCAGGAAACTCCACGTCAGGGGAGCACAATGTATCCGTTTGAGATCCGAGTGCAGACTGCATTCATTCTTTGCAGCTAACCCCTTCAACTTAACCTAACCTAACCTATTTTCTCGGTTGAGTTGCTGTTTAAAAAGTATGTTTTATCTTGTAGATCGTATTTCAGTTGCGGGTACTTACTTAGGTGGCCCACCATTTCGGGGGAACCTGGGCCTGCACCAACAACAATTTTCATTTAGCTCGGCCTTTAGTTGCGCACTCCAAGTTGGTCGAGGACCCCTTGAACTTGTGCGCGCTACCTACGGCGAGAAGGCCCTCTACTTCGTCGTTCCTGCGTGTTAAATGCGAAGACTCTGCGGGCCTGAGCGTTGATGTCCATCCGCTCAACATGTCCTAGCCATCTTAAACGTCTAATGCGCAATTTTTTAAATAGGTCGTCGTTGAATCTTGTCTTCCTCCAAGACCCGTCAACGCAAATGGGACAGAATATCGAAGACTTTTCCTCTCGAAGCGATCAAGCTTATCTTCAAAATGAACAAATATTTGGCGCAACAGCTCTTTAAAGTGCCAGGGCTTCTCTCAACCACTCATGTTGTGTGCGTTATATTTTTCACACGAATGGAAGGGATCTACAGTTTAAAGATGAATCCGAACGGCGATTTGAGAAGCGTTTTCGTGACAAAAATACTCTCGGATGTTTGTCAGACGCTCGCGAGAGGTGGGACTGTAAACAAACTTTTTGGTGTTTTCTGGGATTCGAACTTGGAACCTCATGCGTAGTGATCCGACACACTAACCACTTATGCCACGGCGCCCACAAGCATATCTTCATCCATTGCAATAAAGTTCATGCTTCAGCGGCGTAAAACAGGACTGGGATGATCAGGGTCTTATACAGAGTCTCCTTAGTTGTTCGACATAGGGCTTTACTGTTGAATTACCTTACAAGCCCAAAAAAAAAAAAACAGCGATTGGCAAGAGTTATTCTTCGCTTGATTTCTGCGCTGGTACCATTGTCAGAGTTAGTAGCAGAGCCAAGGTAGACGAAGTCCCTTACTACCTCGAAGTAATAGCTGTCCACTGTAACGTTCTGTCCAGTTCGTCGGTGTTGATTTTCCCTTCTTGTTGACAGCATATACTTGGTTTTGCTCTCGTTAATCGTTAAATCTATTTTGGCCGCTTCTGCTGCAATGCTTGCAAACGCATCGGTGACAGCCCGCCGAGTTCTTCTTCCTCTTCCTTTTTCGACGAGTTTATGACCCAAAAACAAGGGATCGTAACCCTCCCATTTCACCGCATTTCTACTGATCCCCTTGTGGGGTTCCGCCTCCCGATTTTGGATCACTCGGTTACTGAGGCCAATGAAATGCCGATGTCGTCGCATTTGTAAGATCCAAGCGTTTATAGTTCCATTCGTGTGAAAAATATAACGCACACAACATGAGTGGTTGCGAGAAGCTAAGCTCTGGCACTTAAAGAGCTGTTACGCTAAATATTTATTTATTTATTTTAAGCGTTTATAGGCCTGCCTCCCCTGCCTCGCGATGGCTTAGGAACGTTCATTGATATTGCCTTTTGCCTTGACCAGCTGAGCCGGTCACGCTCTACCTTTCGTAAGATAGTTTCCTTGACGTGAAGGTTTCCATGGATCTTCGAACCTCTTATTCGATCAAGCTTTGTCACTCCTGCTGTCATGCGAAGCATCTTCATCTCAGCTGCCGTCAATTTACTCTCATACTTTTTGTACATCGTCCAGCATTGTGAACCGTATGTGAGTGCTGGATGCACAACTGCAGTGTAGAGCCTTCCTTTCAACTTAGGTGGCATTTTTCGGTGACAGAAGATAGCGGAGTTTTCTCGCCACTTCATCCCCCTACGTTTACGCGATGGTTGATGTTGTCATCACGTGTTGCTTTGCTATTGATCATAGATCCAAGATATATAAACTTTTCGCACTTGGGAAGCACTATTCTGGAATAGGCCTGAGTGGATCAGAGAACGGGCAGCACAAGTACTCTGTCTTTTTTTGAACTAATGCGATACCCATTTCCCTCCAAAACGTCCACTCACAGATCAAGTGCTCATTGCATGGATGTAGGATCCTGACTCAAGATATCTCCATCGTTAGCAAAGAATAATTGATGTACCTTGGGGTCCGTCACTTTACCTTCAAGCAGATAGTCAAAGACTGCAGTAAAGAGCAAAGGACTTAAGACGCTTCCCTGATGCACCCCAACTTTGACTGGGAACTCTTCGGTTACTCCAGCGGGGCATCTTACTCTTGTGCTTGCTCTTTCGTACATGTCCATGATTATCTGTACATAGGTTTCTGGGACCCCTCGATGTCTTAGCGCTTCCCATATCAGATCTCGTGATTGTCTGTCGAATGTCTTTTCTAAGTCAACTAATACAACAGCCCGCTGAGTTCTTCCAATAATGTCAATATCGTCGGCGTATGCAAGCAATTGTACGGACTTTTGATAGATTGTGCCTCTGGTGTTGACTTGTGAGTTCCGCACAATCCGTTCAAATATGATATTAAGGAAGGACATGGCAGTGCGTCACCTTGTCTAAAACCTTTCTTGACATCAAAGGTCTCGGTGAAGTTATTACCGACATTGATGGAGCAGCGAGCGTTCTCCATCGTCATCCCGCACAGATGGGCAAGTTTGGCAAGGACGTCAAAACTAGACAAGAGCCGTGTTATAGCTCTTCTCTATAGATGTTGTCGTAGGCGTCCTTGAAACCGATAAAGATAGATTAGTATCGATTTGAACTTCTTTGGTTTTCTCCAGGATCTGTCGAAGTGTGAAGGTTTGATCCATGGTGGAGTTTCTTCGCCTGAAACCGCACTGATATGTGCCAATTAGACTGTTGATGGAAGGTTTCAGGCGTTCACACAGTATCACAGAAAATATCTTGTATGCAATGTTGAGGAGTCTGATGCCTCTGTAATTGGTGCTGTTGAGGGGGTCTCCTTTCTTGTGGATCGGGCAAACGATGCTGAGATTCCATTCTTCAGTCATACCTTCGTCTGACCAAATCTTAGAGATGAGTTGGTGTATGCTCTCTACCAATTTATCACCAACTGCCTTGAAAAGTTCGGCCGAAATGGTTCAGAACAGAGTTATTAAACAAAAATACGTCAAACTCGGTGAGTATAATTTGATACATTGGATGTTCTTTGCTGTTCTCCGTTGGAGCTCATCCTTGTCCAACCTGCGTCACAAGCAAACGAATACCCGCTGCAATATTGCAATAATTTCTACACAGCTTGTTATACATCTTATGACAAATCTACCTATTCCCGCTTATCATAAGTTGTGTGTAGTTAAGTTCTTTAGCTAAATTCTTAAACGCCATAGTATTTCACTAATATTATAATCTTTTCCTCTCTTTTCAGGTAAGATCCAGTACCCATTACAAACTAAGTTGCCTATGGTAAGATACCACTTTCTATTATATTGTAGTATTCTTTCTGGGGTTCGTTTTAAATAAAACCGTCTTTTGTGTATTTTAATGGTTTATTTATTATCAAATACCAACTTCACTTTAACACAATATTCAATCACTTTATTATTTCAAATCAAACGGTCGCTACAAACTTATTTTCACAATGTCGCTTGCTTTCACCACTGGTCGAATATCTCTTGTAATCGCTGTATTCACTTATGAACAACTGTCTCGACGATGGTTGTGGTATGGGTATTTATAGGAAATCGCTAGGGGTTCTAGAACATACTTGATGTTTCTCCGGGTGAATTGAGGATCATGGAATATTGGGATATTGTGTGGAACAATTGTGGAACGTAAGCACATCAGGTTGGAATATTTACTGCTAGAATGTTTTGCAATAGTTGCTACAGTTTGAGATACAGTGTTTCAGTTTTTGGTACACAAACCATCCTGCAGTCAATGCTACACTGCCCCCCTCTTAAACTTGTTCGTCCCGAACAAGATCATCTGGATTACTGCCATGGTAACGATGAAGACGATCCAGGTGGACAATTTTCATCTTGCCTCTTACTCCACGCTGGATCCGGAAGACGACGTCATTGATGCGTGTGACCACTTTATAAGGGCCCTCCCAGTCTTGCTGCAGCTTGGGTGACCTCCCCTTTTGCCGGTGTGGGTTGTACAGCCATACTAGGTCTCCTTCGTGGAAGCTGGACGTTGTTGCCTTTGTGTCGTACCTGGTTTTCATGCGGTCACTCGCTACCCTTATCCTCGTCCTGGTCCTCTGATGTATGTCTCGGATCCTTTCCTTGAGGTCTGCCACGTAATCCTCTTCACTCTTGGGCTCATCGTTAGGGGATCCAAACTTCACCTCACTAGGTAGCCGAACTGCTCGACCAAACAAGACTTCGGATGGAGTATGTCCAGTAGTACTGTGCACTGCATTTCGGTAGGCCATCAAGAAAAGAGGAATTTGTCGATCCCAATCGCGCTGGTGGTCTTCTACGACCTTGGAGAGATGTTCGTTTAAGGTTCTGTTGAAGCGCTCTACCATCCCGTCGGATTGCGGATGAAGCGGAGTCGTCCTCGTCTTTTTAATTCCTAGTTGTTGGCATACCTCTTGGAATATCTTTGATTCGAAGTTTCGTCCCTGGTCAGAATGCAGTTCCATAGGCACGCCGAATCTGCTCACCCAGTTGTTGACGATCTGTTCCACGATGGTCTTCGCTTCCTGGTTAGGGATGGCGAACGCTTCCGGCCATTTGCTGAAGTAGTCCATGACGACTAGGATGTAACGGTTACCATTGTCGGTTTCGGGAAATGGACCAGCGATGTCAGCGGCAATCCGTTCAAAGGGTGCGCCCACGTTGTACTGTTGCATCTTGCCTCGCGTTTTCGTTCTGGGTCCCTTGCTGGCGGCACACACGACGCATTTTCGGCACCAACTCTCTACGTCTACCCTTGCGCTGAGCCAATAGAAACGTTCTCGCACCTTCTCCAGGGTCTTGTTTGCACCCAAATGACCTCCGGATGCTCCATCATGCATCTCCCGTAGCACCTCGTGTACTTTTGATCGCGGCAAGACAAGCTGCATTATGAAATCTTTCCCGTCCGGCCTTTCCCATTTCATTTTCAGTACACCATCTTGCACATGAAGGGAGTCCCACTGAGCCCAGTATGCCTTGAGAGTGGGGCTCCTGTCCGAGATATCTTGTCCGGTTGGCTTCTCCATAAACTCCTTCCACGCTAATATTGGCTCGATGTCTGGGTCTTCTTTTTGAGCGTTGCGGATTTCTTCTGTACTCCAACCGCCGATAGGCTCAGCTCTTACCCTTTGGATGGAAGGAAGGTTCTTCTCTTCCTGTCGCACACAATGCTTGCCGTCGATCTCGCATGGTTGCCGGGATAAGGCATCTGCATAAGAATGGAGTTTGGTTTGAGGATCCTGGATGGTGGTATTGGGGGCGTCGACTCCGACATCCGACTTCCGCCCCGCGAAACTGGTTCTTGAGCGGTCTCCCCACTCCTGGTTTCGGGAAGCCTGACCAACAGGATGGATGTTATACATGTTGGATGGTATTTCATTACGTCGCCAATTACCATAGTGTGGATAGTTTCCGTGGCTGGGTAGAATTCTGCATTGCCGTTGTAGGTGCCCTCTTTTGTTGCAGTTCCAGCAACGAATTTGTCCTCGGCGAGCGCTGTTTCGGACTTCGACGTCCATCCTCTGGCAAGAGCATTCGACGGCGGCTACTTCCCTTTCACGGTGGATTCCCTGACACGCCTGGTCTGCCGCCTCCATCATCAGAGCAAACGCCAAAGCTTCGGCGAGCGTTTTCCTTCCAGCCATTCTTACCGCCATTTGTAGTTTCGAATCAGCTATGGCATGGGTGAACGCTTCGGTTGCCATCTCGTTAATGATCTCCTCGCCGGCGTTTGGATAGGACAAATGTGCCAGTCGCTCGATGTCTGCTTGCAACTGCTGGAGCGTCTCACCCCTCATCTGGGACCTTCTGCGCAACTGGACCCTATATACTTGCTGCATGTGGTCGTCCCCAAATCGCATCTCAATGGCTTTCACCAGACTGTCGTAGTTGCGTTGTTTATCCTCGGGAATAGTTTGTAGTAGCTCTGCAGCTGATCCTCTAAGCGCAAGCGTGAGGGCAATGGACCTCTCTTCATCGTCCCAGTTGTTCGTCATTGCCGCAGCTTCGAACTGTCTCTTATATATCGCCCATGATGTCTGTCCGTCGAAGACGGGAGGCTGCATCTCTTTTTTCCTCGGGCAGTCGGTTGAATACTCCTGAACTTTCTGTTTCTTCATGTGTTCGAGTTCCTTTGCTAAATTCTCGAATCTTCCTTCAACAGCCTTGATTTTTGTTTGAACATTCTCGAATTTTGTTTCAACGTTCTCGATCTTAGCCTGTACGTTTTCGAATTGTCCTTCAATTGTTCCGAATTTAGCGTCCAGAGAATTCCTCTGTTCAGCCAAGGACTTTTCTAGTATCTCGAACTTCTTGTTTTGCTCATCCAGCTTAGCATCTAGAGAATTCTTTTGTTCATCGAGCTTGGCATCTAGAGAATTCTTTTGCTCATCGAACTTGGCGTCTAGAGAATTCTTTTGTTCATCGAAAGAATTATCTATCTTCTCGAATTTTTCAGATAGCAATTTCATTAAAGCCGACATGTCACTCGTCGTACTTACTTTTTCTTCTTCAACGTCAAACAAAGCTGTTTCAGGATCTGTACCCTCGTCCGTCATTATTTTCCGCAACTTAATGATCAATTCTCTCTTCGTACCAGTCGTAGGCTGATCCCGCTGGCTCAGTGCTTCCTTTAGTTGCACCAATGACAAATCTTCTAGTAATTTCCGATCCATTTTTATTTTTCACTTACACAAAACGCAATACACAAAATTTGTTTTATTCCACTTTTCTGACACCAATGTGGTATTCTTTCTTTGGTTCGTTTTAAATAAAACCGTCTTTTGTGTATTTTAATGGTTTATTTATTATCAAATACCAACTTCACTTTAACACAATATTCAATCACTTTATTATTTCAAATCAAACGGTCGCTACAAACTTATTTTCACAATGTCGCTTGCTTTCACCACTGGTCGAATATCTCTTGTAATCGCTGTATTCACTTATGAACAACTGTCTCGACGATGGTTGTGGTATGGGTATTTATAGGAAATCGCTAGGGGTTCTAGAACATACTTGATGTTTCTCCGGGTGAATTGAGGATCATGGAATATTGGGATATTGTGTGGAACAATTGTGGAACGTAAGCACATCAGGTTGGAATATTTACTGCTAGAATGTTTTGCAATAGTTGCTACAGTTTGAGATACAGTGTTTCAGTTTTTGGTACACAAACCATCCTGCAGTCAATGCTACAATATGTTAACCAAATTAAAGGAGTTCGTGTCAAATACCTCATGCTAAAAGCATTGACCGATCTACCTACGCATCACTTCGTCGCATTATTCATCATGTGGAACTTGTTCACAAGTGCTTAGGAGTCTTGCCTAGGTGCCTTGCTCTCCCGTACATACTTGAAAAAAAAAAGCATTTTCAAAGCGTCTGTAGGTTGAAGGATATCGGTCGCATTCCTCAATACAATTTTCAATTTATTTTCCACATCGAGCCCATACATAACCATTTATGGTATATTTTCTTGTTAATGCAGAAAAGTATCTACAAACAAAAAAAAATAAAAAATACATTTCAAATGACACAAACTGCCGACAATAAATTAAAAGCCCTTGAACTTTCTAAATCATCCGAAAACGAGAAATTTTTCTCAAAGCCAATCTATTGACCATACTTTTTTCCACCCGAAATAACACTAATACTCCCTTCCTTGCGTATACATACATAAATTCTCTTAAAGGATAATCAATCAAAATATAAATATCTATTATCATCCACATACGCAGAAGAGAAGAAAATCCACTCTCATGTACATTAGATTATCACCACATTGCCATCGATCATGATTGATGGATACCACATCTTAAGCTTTATAAATTGTATATCCTTTATCCTTTAATAACATTAACTCTTTCTTTATCCTCAGTGAATTGTATAATCGAAAAATGTATAAAAGTCCAATTTATTTCCCACTTTAATCCTAGCAAATTATTATTTCCGCAACTGTGGCATTAGGAAAATGTAAAAAAATAAAATACGATTGTAATGCCTTTGAATGAGGCGTAGGCACATTCCCTAATGAACCATCTTCACACCTTTACTACATCTTGTGTTCTCAGCGGAGAAAAACATTCATGGGCTAGAGGATATTAGGAAGAAACACAAACGGAAACACTTGGAATGCTTTGAGGATATAATCCGGGGTACCCTATATTTTTCTACGTTTCTTCGTACTTGTTAGCAAAAGTTACCACCTCAGCAGGATAGCAGATCCAGCAATAGATACGGTTAGGTTAGGTTAGGTAGATGGGTGCCTTGTGACAAAAGAGTCACTGCTAACTTAGACCAACAGTTCGGGTCCATTGTGCCCAAATATTTAACCCTGGAAACATTGTAGAGATGGTCCGCTGTTAGAAACACCCAGAGAGTGATATGAACCTCAGGAGGTTCATCAGCTCAATTTTACCTAAGACCTCCAGCTCCGAGAAGAAGTAACTACAAAGCGTCCTCACTCATTGGATGGCGCAGGACAATCACACAGCAGGTGACGAACAGATTCAATTTCTTCTTCGTACCTGCAACTTTAAGAATAGTCGTTGTTTAGTACACCGAGTCATTTCGTATGAATGCCAATAGTACAGTGACCAGCAATTATGCCGGAAATGACCCGCGCGTTATGACGATTAAGTTTCACCAGAGAGGTTGATCTCTTATTGTTAAAGAGCTTGGTCCGCTTACCCAGGCTGAGCTTGATCTAAGTCAGAAAACTCGGCGCAGCTGGTATATTGCATCAGCCATGGTAACAGATGAGGCCATCAAATATGCTGTGGCATCTTTTGATGGTTTCAAATCGCCTGGCACCGATGGAATATATCCAGCTATGCTGCAACAGGGTATAGATCAGCTATTGCATGGCATATATTCCTACATCTTGGCAGACAGTCAGAGTAGCTTTCATACCGAAAATTGATAAGGAAGACTATTCGCTCCCCAAGAGTTTCAGACCTATACGTTTGACATCCTTCTTACTGAAAAGTATGGAGAGCCTGGTAGAATTTCACGTGCGCCAAGTTGCTTTGAAGCTGCATCCATTATCGGAGATGCAGCATGCCTATCAGCGTGGGAAATCCTGCGAGACCGCACTTCAAAATTAAGTGGCCAGAATTGAATGCGCGCTTGATAGAAAAGAATACGCGATGGGTATCTTCATCGACATTGAGGGTGCTTTTGACAATGCGACTTTTGACTGCATGTGCGACTCTGCCAGACAACACGGGGTAGATGAAACATTAGTGTTGTGGATTAAAGCAATGCTAATGAATAGAACGTTGGTAGTGGATGCGGATTGTGGCCAATATGTTATGACAGGGGTTTACAGGGGCTGTCCGCAAGGTGGCGTTCTGTCTCCACTGTTATGGTGCATGGTGGTCGATTCTCTGTTGAACACTCTAAATAGTTCTAACGTCTACGCTCAGGCATATGCGGATGATGTCGCCGTACTTTCTGTCGGGCCATGCCTGGCGACAGTCTGTGCTAACGCGCAGGCGGCGCTGGACATGATCGATGAATGGTGCACTAGGAGTGGGCTTTCGGTGAATCCTCTTAAAAGTGAGGTTGTTCTTTTTACGAGAAGGAAGATTTTGACCGGTCTGACTCAGCCAGTGCTAAAAGGCGACACCATTCGCATTTCCAATGAAGCCAAATATCTGGGAGTGATTTTAGATAAGAAACTTCATTGGTCTAAACACGTCGAGTCGAAAACATCCAAGGCGCTCTCAGTCTTCTGGCAGTGTAATGGTGCTTTTCGCAAGACTTGGGGCTTATCACCGATTAAGGTTCTCTGGATCTACACGGCTATGATATGCATATGCGTCGGTTTTTTGGTGGAAGGGGCTCTCGCGTAAATATGTTGTTGTCTTTTGCGCGAAACTCCAAAGAACGGCTTGTCTCGGCTGCACGGGAGGTTTCCCGAGTACGCCTGGCTCTGCTCTAGACGTTTTAGGCGGGGCGGTTTTTGGTATACTACACACTGGAATTTTGATGCACTTGTGCGACACTTATCTTACGACTCCTGTCTTATGGATATGCCGTCTGATGCAATGACACCAGAACTCCAGCTGATGCGCAAATTCAACGTCGACTTTCCTTGTGCCCAGGACTGGCTTCAGCCAGAGTCTGAGCCGGGAATGGAATGTAGTCGTATTTTCACGGATGGTTCCAAAACCAGTCAAGGGTCTGGCGCTGGTGTCTTCGTGGAAGTCGACAACATTATACTTCACTTTTCGTTAGGCAAATATGCGTCTGTTTTCCAAGCGGAAACTTATGCAATCCTAATGGCCATGAACTATGTTGTGAAAAACAGGTGGAAGGGACGTAGCATTTGTGTCTGTAGTGACAGTCAGGCTGCGCTTAAGGCCTTGCTTAGCCCTTTAACCACTTCCAAAATAGTTCGTGAAACCAAAAACTCTTTGAACTCGGTCGCAAGGCTGAATTCTCTGCCTCTTATCCTCTCTGTCTCACAGTGGGACCTTGGGGAACTAGATCTCCGACGAGATTGCTAGACAAGGCTCAGAGGAGGGTTTCTCAGGTCCCGAACCCGCGTTGAGTCTCCCTGCGTCCTCGGTTAGGGCTTCCATTGACGATTGGGTCTATCACGAGCACAATTGTGTGTGGCATGACTCTCCGGGATGCAGGTTGACTAAACGCATGCTTCCGGACGTCTGTAAGAAATCAGCGGCGTTCTTGCTGTCTCTCAGCAGAAAAGACTGTAGACAACTTATTGGCGTATTGACAGGCCACTTTGCTTTTGCCAAGCACCTTAACGTGTTGGGCTTAGGTGGCACTACAATCTGCGACACTTGTGGAGAGAGCGACGACACCGCGGAACTTTATCTCTGTGAGTGTCCGGCCTTTGCTCGTATCAGGTGGCAGATCCTCGGTGCGGATGTGGTGAGTGCTGGTACTGTAAGGTCCTCATCACTGAAGTGCTTGCTTGGCTTTCTTCGAAAGTCAAGGAAATTCCAATAAAATGGGTAAATCAGGGTTTGCTCTCTGGTAGTACAATGGACCAGTTGCGTCTGAGTGCTCCAGTTGAGCGTTTCCTATCCCGACAAAAAAAATAAAAATAAAAAAAATTCTTAAAGGCCGGCCATAGCGCCCTGGCCGTTGCGCATGTGTCCAAATGATCCCAGCGCATGTTGGCTCGACCAGTGGCTTCATCTTCTATTTTCTTCCGTAAGGAAATAATTGCGATCACTACAAACCCGCGATACATGCAGCGCCGACCCCCTCCTAGCAAGCTCATCTCACTTTCATTTCCTTTAATATCCATATGCCCTGGTACCCAGCCGTGTAGGCTCTAGATATCTGATTAAAAAGTGATTTGCAGTTCCTCACAATCCTCGATCTAATTACAGCAGAGTCCAGATCTTTAACGGCTACCTGGCTATCTATATACATATGCAGACAGTGATCGTTTTACCAACGATACTACTCTCGCGTATAATGTCAGCAGTTTGTGTAATGGCTATGGCTTAGGTCTGAAAGACGCTGCAGTCGTCGCTTATTTTAAGGGAGTGGTTTATTCATAGGGCTACACAATAAACTCCGGCTCCCGTGCCAACATCCGTCGGTATAGGTTATGTTAGGTATGTGGGCTGGCAGGGAGGGACGCTCTCTGCCACACTCAGGTCAGCGTTGACCGATTGTGATACCCATGGGGGAAAAAGTAATCTCTTGCCCAATGAAACCACCCTGATGATTTGATGAAGTTCAGCATCTTTCCTGTCGAAACGCCGGAGAGCTCTTCGAGATCCTGGAAGAAATATTTACCAAGGAACTTTTTCCTGGAGTGTTGAAGACTCGGACAGTGGCACAGAAAGTGGATAGTGTCCTCAAAAACTTCCTCGTTACCACAGCCTCTACAGAGTTCCTCCTCCGTCAGGCGTAGTTTCTTCAAGTGGTACCGCAGAGTGTTGTGCCCCGTGATGATGCCCACGAGGGTGAAAATGGATTTCCTATCTTTCTCGGCTCTTACTTTGTTGAAGGATGGCCATAGCTTCCTGGTGATGCCATGCTACAAGTTACCATGGAATTCCATATTGTGTTCGCCTCTCTAATAGCTTTATTCCCTATCTTTCAAAAAAGAACTTTTAATAAAAGCTGCAACACCACCGGCTGCATATGTGTTATTGCAGCAAGCGATAAATTCATACCCCTCAATCGCAAAAAGCGACTTTTCTTCATCATAAATCCACGTTTCTGACAAAAAAATAAAATCGGGCTTATTCACAAAAGCATTTAAATGCACAAGGAGGTTATCAACATTTTTGCGCATGCTTCTAATGTTTTGGTGGATAATAAGAAAATTAGGTAAGTAGTTTTGGTCAAAAACGAGATCATGAGATGCAACGTCAACGCAATTGATGGAGGGAACACTTAGAAAATTTATTTGAGGATCTTGCATATTAATTAAGTGTTAAAAGGTCTTCAACAGAGTTAATAACAATGTAGTTATCATTATCCCTCTTGCGCATTAGTACTCTCCCGTTTTTGACCCAAACATACTTATACATTTTCTCATTCTTAGCTTTCTGTGCAGCATTCAAAAGATTAATTGTGGCACCATTTAGCGAATCGTTAATATAAATTTTACTATGCTTATCACAGCCAAAAATTTTTGAAGTTAAATTATTTTTAGCACTAACTTTGTTCTTCATAATTATATCTTTTTTTAATTTAGAGACGAATTTAACTACCAAAATATTAGATTTATTAGCAACCGGATTGTTGGATTTCTTAGCTTTTTTAACATAACAATTGTCAATATCAGCTTCAGATATATCAGTGCAAACACCCTTAGAAAAAACTTGCAGAGCACAATTAAGAGCGTTGCTATTGTTCACATTCGGCACACCCACAACTTCAACAAAATTTTCTCTTCTTTTTTGGTGTAAAAAATTCACTTCTCTTTGAAGATCACTCACTGTTTTCAAGAGACTATTTTTTTCTTCTTGTAAAGTTTTTATCAAAGAGAGAGCGAGAGCATTTTCAGATCTGAGAGCAACAATTTCATTATACACTGTCTCTAATGTTATCACTTGATTGTCATAAGAAGTAGATTGTTGAAATTGTTGTTGTCGCTGAATAGAAATCGGATCTTGGATTTGCTGGTGGTGTTCCTGTTGTTGCTTTTGTTGTTGACTGTCGTATTGGTATAGTTGTAGTTGCTTTTGCTGTTGATTGTCGTATTGGTGTAGTTGTTGTGACTGGTTCCGTTCAGCATTAGATGTAGTTGGGAGCGGCGACACTGGCATCGAAGCATCAGTTACTTCATGAGATGGTCGATCATTTTGCACTCTCACAGGGGGAGGAGAGCGGAGGGAGCTCCTACGTGCAGTAGTACAACTCTTACAAAGAAACTGCTTGTTGGATTTTTTGAAAAAGTCAACGTCTGCCGGTTGAATATTCACGCAGTTGCAATGAAAATAATTATTGCACTCCGCACATTTAATTTTTGGCTGATTACGTTCAACCTTCGCTTTACAAATACAAGGCATTTCAACTTGTTTTTAATCGATTTAACTTAGAAAAGAGAAACTATTCACGGATAGATCACAGTACGTGTTGACCCCAAGACTTTCTGTTATTACAGCTAATATGACACACACGCAACCCCTGGCGCTGATTACAAAATATATTAATTAGTACGCGCAAGTTATCATTCATACCATCATCTTGAAAGGAGCTAACGATAGTTCCAGGCATAAAAAATGTAAAGAATGTAAAAAGATAAAAAGGAAAAAACTAACCTCACAGGAAAGAGAAATGAAGACACAACTTGAAATTAGGGAATCTACTTTCGAACGGCTGGCAGACAGTGAATACATACACAAGAATACGCACATGACAGTAATTAAATAAGATAATTGAGAGGCAAAAATAATTAAATAAAATAATTGAGAGGCAGAAATACCATAGTTTTAAAATAAATAATCTGGAACCGCAGCTTACGTGTGAACAGGTAGGACTTCATCAGGGTTAGCATCGGTAGCAGCAGCAATAGCATCTAAGTGGTAAATGGAATCGATCAAAACAGCTTTAGCATTGGGTGTCTTCCGCACATAAATTAGACCAGTGCGGGTGAAAACGGAAAAAAGCTTCTGCTGTTTTTTTAGATGGAAAGCTCTTCGATAAAGCTCAAGACTGCGCGCAGTAAGGCTTTCATTTAAGTAAATCGGTCTGTCAGATTGCAAACCAAGATTTTGTAAACAAATAGGCTTATGCGTTTTTTTTATATAATTGGTTTGCTAATCTGAGCATGGTGACTTTATCCGCCGCTGAGTTGAACTTGATTATGATGGCTGAGTTCTCCATAGTCCCTTTAGGTTTTGTACGAAAAATATCTCTAGGAACCAGCGGAGGAACACAATCGATGGAGGTGCAGAGTGAATCAAACATTTCCCGTAGATTTTCCTTAGCTGTCAGTGGAACACCATGGAGTATAGCATCGGTGGAGAGTTTGTCGCGCTCCATTGAATCCACTTTGCCATGTAGTTTGGATATTTCATTATCGAGCTGTGTACATCGGATTGATTCAGAGGTTTGTTCGAGCACCTCTATTCTCACTGTTAATGCAGACATGGATCTATTTACGCCATCAAGGCGGCTACTAAAATCAGCAACAATTCTTTCCAGTTTCTCCATTAGGAATTACGCCCAGGTATCGCACTGAACTTGAAGTACTTGGTTTAGGTTAGGTCAAAGGGGTTAGCTGCAAAGAATGGGTGCAGTCTGCACTCGGATCTCAAACGGATCCATTGTGCTCCCCTGACATGGAGTTTCCTGGTTGAAGTACTGAAATGAAAGGAAAAAACAAAATGGCTGGAGTTCTGTGTTAATTAAATGTCCTTTTCCAGTTCAGCCGAAGCTTTTAAGCTATACGCATCGACTATCTACCCATCTGTATTCGATTTTCTTTTTTTCATCGTGGTACTTTGTTATCAAAATTAATAAACGTCCAAGATCACCCAATAAAGAGGACGACTTGTCGTCCTCTGAAAAGAAACTTAAATCCCTTTCGAAAATGTCGTCAAGTAAAAAGGACTCCAGGTCCAATTACTGGAGCCCTTTACAGTGCCTGCCCGATAGCGAAAGTGATAGTGAGAGTATGGACGTAATTGTATCGCCAAAAAGTTCTCCCAAAGTAATTGTCCCACCCATTAAAGTTTTGCAAAAACAATGTGATTATGTGCATGATTTAATGAAATCTATAAGTGTCTCTGACTATGCTATTAAAAGAATGTCCATTGGCATTAAAATTATTTGTGATTCCATGGAATCATACAACTCTGTTCTTATTAAATTGAAAGAAGAGAACTGTCAATTTTTCACACATGATCTCAAATGTGAAAAAGCTTTTAAGGCCGTTTTGTATGGATTAGGTCCGCTTGACACTAATTCATTAAAATCCGAACTAATTAAACTTGGTCTAAAGTGCAAAGAAACAAAAATGATAAACAAAAAATATGAACACTATACAGATACAATGTACATAGTTTTCTTGGAAAGTGGCAGTGTTAAGCTAAATGAGCTAAAAAGAAATATTCGCTCCATTTTTCATACACAAGTGAATTGGGCATTTTATCGGAAACAAAAAAATCGACTGACACAATGCCGAAACTGTCAAATGTTCGGCCATGGTGAGAGGAACTGCCACATAAAAACATATTGTGCATTCTGTGCCGGTCCTCACAAAACTGTAGAATGCAAGTCAAATGTCAACAAATGTGCCAACTGCAGTGGAAATCATAAATCTACGGACAGCGCATGCGTGAGCAGAAATAAGTTCTTGGAAATGAGAGAGAAAGTTGCAGCAAAAACTAATCGCTCTACTGCAAACAAGCTTGAATCTAAGTTCAACAATAAATTCAACAACAATGCAAGCATTTCTCTCCGTTCAATGGACGAGTTCCCAGCTTTACCCAATCGGTCAGCGGTGAAACGTGTGGTAATAGAGAGCGACAGCTCTGCTCGATCAAATGTGTGGGAGCACACCACTCCCACCTTCCTGTCGTCTGCCGGCGGAAACAACAACAACGTACCCGTTGCCAATGGTGAGTTGTTCTCTATGGAGGAATTAAACACTCTAGTTATGGAAATGATCACCAAGTTAGGTTCTTGTAAAACAAAATTAGAACAATTTAACGCCATTGCACAATTAGCAACTAAGTTCTTGTATTCTAATGTCAAGTAATTTAATAGATAATAACTTAAATATTGTAACATGGAATGCCAGAGGCATTCGTAAAAAACATGTTGAATTTATAAACTTTTTAAACACTAATAACATAGATATTGCTCTAGTCACCGAAACATGGTTAACGTCCGAAATTAGAATTTCAACTCCTGCTTTCAAGTGCTATCGGATAGATAGAACTGATAGGAGAGGTGGTGGTGTAGCGATTCTAATACGGAGATCGATCCAACATAAGCTTCTGAGGAGTGTGCAAACTCGTTATGTGGAAAATTTAGGTGTAGAAGTAAGGCTTAGAAATGGTAATACAATAAAAATTGTTTGTGTATATTTTCCTGGTAAACTCTCTACTACTGAAAATAGTTTCAGATTAAAGTCTGACTTAAGGAGGCTTTTCAGTATGAGCGGTGAGTTTTTGATTGGAGGTGATCTCAATTGCAGACATAGGGATTGGGGTTGCATTCGAGCTAATTCTTGGGGTAACGTCCTGTCTAGTCTTTCTGCAGTGTTGCCAATTTGTGTTTTGTTTCCACCTAGTCCTACGTATTTTCCAGCTGGTTCTCGTGGTCGTCCTTCTGTGATTGATTTATTTATATCTAATATTCCTAGTCAAATTTCTCAGCCAATGTCGATAAACGATCTGTCCTCAGATCACAATCCAGTTCTTTGTCGGATTCCATGGTCTGGTGAAAAAAATGTGCAATATTTTCAAGATCTGAAAAATGCTAACTGGACAGTTTTTCGTGCAGAACTTAAGAGAAAACTTAGAAATGTACCTACTAATCTAGAAAACATTTCCACCAAAGAGGATGTTGATAACATTGTTAATAAATTTTCTGAACATGTCTTAAGTTCTGCCGACAGAAGTATACCCAAAAGAGAGAAAACATATTTATGCTGGAAGCTTCCAGATAATGTTTTAGAACTTATCAGGTTGAGAAACATGCATAGGAGAAACTGGCAAAGATACAGGCAACCCATTTCTCAAACCCTACTAAAATTTTTCAATAAATTGGTTACAAGTTTTATTCAAAATAATCGTAATGAAGAATGGAATAGAAAACTAAGTTCATTGGATAAATCTTCCAAACCTTTTTGGAATATTGTTAAAATTGTTAGAAACAAAAATAAGCAAATTCCGTTTCTTAAAGACGGCTTTAACACATATTACACTAATACCGACAAAGCTAATGTGCTTTGCCAGAACTTTGCAAAAAACCATTCTGTTGGTGATCACCTTGGGGATATTCACACAAATGCACTCGTACACAACTCCTTAGAGGCTTTCAATGCGGGTGAAGTTCAAACTCCGTCGAGGGCATTTATTACCGAGTCAGAAATACAACAATTCATAGATAACTTAGTGATTAGAAAAACAAGTGGGCTGGACGGTATAAGAAATATTTATCTAAAAAAATTACCTAAGATTGGTAATAAATATTTAGCATTCATAATAAACGCTTGCTTTAAGATGCAATACTTTCCAACTGCTTGGAAAGTAGCAAAAATAGTGCCTATTCCGAAAGCAGGCAAACCTGCTGATAGACCGGACAGCTATAGG
This sequence comes from Brachypalpus laphriformis, assembly GCA_945910035.1. Classification (NCBI taxonomy): domain Eukaryota; kingdom Metazoa; phylum Arthropoda; class Insecta; order Diptera; family Syrphidae; genus Brachypalpus; species Brachypalpus laphriformis. Next base: position 49,050,386 of record OX246756.1, read on the forward strand.
CCGATTAGTTTGCTTAGTAGCTTGAGTAAAATTTTTGAAAGGGTGCTTAAAGGAAAAATTATTAAGGATAATTGATGAAAAGGAAATATTTCCTAATGAACAGTTCGGTTTCAGGCGTTATCATAGTGCATGCCATCAAGTACTTAGAATATGCAACAGTATCAAGATTAATCGTACTATAGGAAAATCGACGGGCATGATACTTCTCGACATAGAGAAAGCATTTGATTCCGTCTGGCATAACGGACTTCTATACAAAATGCTAAGTTTTAATATTCCTGTTTTTCTCTGCAAAATTGTCCAAAGCTTTTTGTCAAATCGTTGTTGTAAAGTGTATGCCAATAACAGTCCGTCTAGCTTATTAAGTGTCCCCGCTGGTGTCCCCCAAGGCTCAGTCCTCGGACCAGTTTTATACAACGTATATACATCCGATTTTCCAAACTTACCAGAATGCGAATTTGCAGTATATGCTGATGATACTGCGATACTTTCTTCGCATGAGTTCGGTCTCAACATCGAGATGAATCTTAAAAATGCCGCTGAAAAACTAAGCGAGTATTATAAAAAATGGAAAATTAAATTGAATTCGGAGAAGATACAAGCTATCTTTTTTAGCAGAAAAAGAAAGCATTGTTTTCTTCCACCCAACCAATTAATTGTTAATGGACATCAGATAGCTTGGGAGTCAACAGCAAAATATCTAGGTATATATCTGGATAAAAAACTAACATTTCAAGAACACATAAGGAGAACATTGCATAAAATAGGTATTGCCACTAGGATGCTATATCCTTTTATAAACAGAAAGTCCTCATTATCCGATGAAAATAAAATAATCATACATAAAGTTATATTTCAATCACTCTTACTCTACGGTTGTCAAGTATGGGGTAGATGTGCTAGGTGTCATGTGAAAAAATTACAAATACAACAAAATAAACTTTTGAAAATGATGCTGAATCTTCCTTGGCATCACTCCACTTCCGATCTACATAGCGTAGCTAACGTTGATTTGATCTCCGATAGAATACAAAAGCTTATCAACACATTTCTGATCAGATGTGATCTACCTGATAACCCTCTAGTAAACGAATTAAATGTCAGTTACCACAGGTTGGAATAACATTGTGAAAATTCCACATGTTTTTGCATACCTACCTATAGTTCTAAGTTCTTTATTTGATATATATGTATGTTCATTTATTAATTCTGTTTGTTTATATATTTGTTAATTTATTTATTTTATTTATTAATCTTTTGATAATATCTTTATTGTGTTATATGTTAATATATTTATCTTGTTGTTCATTTCATATTTATATATTTATTTTTTTTTTTTAGTTGTAAGATTATTTATTTATTAATTTATTTTTTGTTTGTTTACTTACTTTTTCATATATTTATTTGTTAATTTATTCATTTGTTAATTTTTTTATTTGTTAATTTATTTATTTGTTAATTTATTTATTCGCTAATTCATTTATTTGTCAATTATTTTGTTGTTAATTTATTTATTTGATAATTTATTTATTCGTTAATTCATTTATTTGTTAATTATTTATTTGTTAATTTATTTATTTGTTAATTTTCTTAATTTAATCATTTACTTTATATTCAAATTCATTCATTTACTTTATACTTATTTATTCCTTAATTTATTAACTTAATTTAACTAAGCAACAAACTTTAATATATTATATTTTCATTAAGTAGATACTTCCTATAAACTTATTATTGCCTTAATGATGCAACTTATTAATTTTATCTACTTAACTTTTTTTTTTTTTTTTTTTTTTTTTTTCAACCAAATGAGGGTTTTTCTCGTTGTTTCCCCTCGAATAATAAAATTATCGTAAGAAAATTGTAAATAATTTAAAATTTTGTTCAGTTGAAAGATATACATATATATATCATATCTCTGTATGTAAATTGTGTGGTGGCAAACCTTTGTAATTTTGAAACGAAATAAATATCTATCTATCTATCTAAATGTCCTTTTCTGAAGCACCCTGAAGAAGTTACGAATTTCATGATGGTGGTTGGTGTCTTTTCAGACAGGTCGCCCAGATAGTTGAAGAAATACTCTCCAAGGGCCGTCTGCCTGATATTGCAGAGACTAGGGCACTTGCAAAAGAAGTGTTCTGTGTGCTCCTCTACGTCTGTGTTGCCATATCCTCTGCAGAGGATGAGCCGCATTCTCTTCCGGTGGGCCTCCAATAGGTTGTGGCCGGTAATGATACTTATAAGAAGCGCCAAGTTTTGTTTATTTTGAGTGAGGATGAGCTTAGTTTTCATCTTGTCATGTTTTGTCCATGTGCTTCTGGAGACTCGGCATGATGGGAGCGCTCTCCATCTGTCTGCTTGTCGTTTGAAGTCAAGTGCTATGTTTGATTTAACAAGTTTTAGGGGAGGAAGGACTGAGCTGTAGACCATTGACATGTCTTGTTCTGATCCCTTTCTTGCCAGTTCATCGGCTATCTCGTTTCCTGGAATTGCTTTGTAGCCCGGGACCCACAATAGTGTTACATGGTGGCTATGGATGAGCATTTTGAGCTCTTCGCCGCAACGTTTTATTAGCTTTGATTTTATTACCGCGGATGAGATGACCTTTATAGCAGCTTGACTAACTATGTAAATATCAATCTCTTTCGTAGTAACAAGTTCCGTGGATAGTTCTCGTGCCGCGTCTGCTATCGCTAGGAATTCTGCCTGGAACACACTGCCATGGTTCGGAAACCAGAGGTAAAATTTGTTCTTCAATTCATAAACCTACACCCAAATAGTATCTCTTATTCACAGCCATCGCCACCACAGAAGATGCTACTGGCTCTAGTTTTTTTTAAATCCTGCCTTTCCCATCGGCAAGCTATTTATTATAGATTCTCCATGGCAGGTTTAGATTTCTGCTAGTTTGTTAGTAACATGCGGTCTCTTCAGAGTTTCATCAGTGTAAATAATAGTTAATAGATTTTCGTTTGCAAGTATGGTTCCCCAGAGATCCACTACTTTCCGAGAAAAGACCTCGGGTTCCTTGGATATTGAGTCACAAATTCGGTTTTATGGCAACGATTTGCTTTTGCCAGCCTCTTTTTCATTACTCGTTCCTAGTTCTGTCTTCAGGAATGCCAAACGGTCAATTACAGCAGATATACCCTACTCCAATCGACTGTATAAAAAAAAAAGAATCACCCGCCAACATTAATTCCGCCTCCATATCCTGATTACAATTACTAAGCACATTCCCCTATCATACTCGTATATTTCTTTCTCTCGCCTGCAGACCGTATGTCTTGTATCCTTTCTGTTTCAAAAGCGCCCACATGTCCTTTTTCACAGAGAAAACTTTCGGCCTTTGGGCCAAAGTTTGTCATCTCCTTCATTCTCAGTTCAGCAGCGGTTCCGGAAATTGCGACGATGATAGGAGGAGATTACCACTTACTTCTCGCCATCGTCCTTTTTCGATTCCCTTTTGTCTACACGTTCCTTTCATTGTCTAAGTTCGAACGAAAAGAGTGTAAGGACAACCACGACCTAATTTGCCATCGAATTAATTGGTATTTTTCAACCGATGAATAGAAACATGGATTCTAAGGGAGACAATGGAGGCCGAAAGGGTTCCTCTTTCCCCAGAAAAACTCAAACTTATTTTTGGTAATTGCAAGGATCAAAAATAGAATAGTCCTCCGCACCGCTCGCCGCTCAATTAAGGGATATGGTTTGCTCGTAAATTTTATAGAAGGATGTACACATTATTAATTGTTAACAGTGGCCAAGAGGATAAGGATGTTACGACGAAAGTTGTTCCCTAATTTAGAAGATTGATGATCAGTGGTGTGGTGGAGGTGCCCCGTGAACTTAATCTAATTGGTTGGTTCTGATTGAGCTGTCACGAAACTTTCATAAGTCATTGAATACTTCAAGGACTACAGCAGTATGTACGTGTCAGCAGCTGACACTCCTTGTGAATGAAATTTGTAATTCTCTCTTTCACTACGGACATTCGTCCTTCTTTTTACTTAGAAATCCAATTCAGAGATATCCTAACACGTATTACCGTCAACTATCTCTTGTAATGGTAATCCAATGCCAGGATACCATTCGATTTCATCCCTAATGCTAATCACGAAATCCTGAGAAGAATGAAGCGGGCGCAGGAACAAAAAAAAAGCTGTAAAAATAAAATTATTCGAAGCACGTAGTCTCTCGCCCCAAGTAAGATAGCAAAAGGATATGCAGTAGCAGTCAGCAAAAAAATGCAATTTTAAGTGCAGAAAGTATTCCAATGATGTACACATCCTGCCATAGTACGAGTACTATCACCGCATCGACTACGAGCCAATGACACTTCAGTCGCATCCCGTTTGTACGTTCGTCCTTTCCTTTATTATTCATGAAAGTTTTTCTCTGCCGCCATAGTAGCAGTAGCGGGAGAGGGAGTTGTCTCTTCTTTTGTGTTCTTCCATGTCCTGCATGTCAGGATAATAAAATTGGAAAATTTTTAGTTTGATGTACCTAATTAAATCTCTATTTGCTGCAATTAATTTGGCGATAGCGGGGGCGGGCGTATAGTTTGCGCCCATTTGAGAGCTAATGATGTAGGCAAATCGCATTACGCAAGGTAAACACAGAGGCAAGCTCCCACTTAAAAAGTTTCCTCTTGCGTATGTGTGTCGTCCTGTCTGTCTATTATTTATGCTTGACGTTGATTGAAGGTTACCAGTTGACGTTATGAAACGTCTTTACCTGGAAGGAAAGCACGTGTGTGCGAGAGGATAATTAAAAGATATCTCGTAGGTAAGTAGGTAGTGTGGTGGCTTATCGAGATTATCTGACAATCAACTTGACGTCTCCTTGAGATGGAATAGTCAAGTGGTTTCTTGAATATTCAATTAAATTCTCCGTCGAGTACACAATGGAATGTCCTTTTCTTTGCATTGAGTGATTGTGATCATTAATCTGATAAGCTTGGTAGGGATTTGAGGGTAATGCCATGTAAAGATGAAAAGGATTGTGTTGTTTGGGTATTAATCATTCATAGGGGGGAAATTGTTGCTGTGAGGAAGAGTCGAGGTTTTATATTATATGTGTACCTTGTGGTGTTCGACATTTATGTACTTGCACTCCTCGAATGAGAGTGAAGGAACTATTGGATTCAGTCGTCTTGTTATTCTCTCCAAGGAACATATGACAGCAGATTATATAACGATAGAAGGAGTTCAAAGGCTATACCGAACTACAGGGGGTCAGTTCTTCGTTCATATCATTCGGCCATTGAATTCCCTACCTGTCAGTGTAACGAAACTTAGCTAGACTTGATGCAGGTGCTCCTGTTCCAATATTTGGCTGGTTGCTATTAGTGGGTCAGATGTTTTTGAATATGTAAAAATGAATACTAATATATTCGTCTCGCGACTACCCACAAGATTCAAGATATTCAATTGAAGTGAGGTGCAAGTACACTGTGACCTTTAACAGATCTATTCTGTCCGCCATACTAGGGCTCTAGTATGGACTTCCTCCAGTCCAGCTGTTACTACGAATCGGTGTATCTTGAGTGCATCTAGCGAAGGTAACTACATTTCTGATACCGAGTAGTGGATCAGTGCTTCGCATTCCATAAGAAGGTGCGTTGTTGTTTCTGCGAAGTCCCTGCAGAATCTGCAGTGTCCGTCTCCCTCTATACCCAGTTTCCTAAGGTGCTCCCTGAGTCTGCAGTGGCCCGTCGATTCTTGCTAACTTTTAGGCAGGTTCGGCTTCTTTTCTGGTTGTATTTCCCCATAAGTTCCTTTGCCTGTCTTAGTTGGGGGATATCGTCCCAATGCTCGGCCCATTTGTTCCCTTCCTCTTTCTTTAAGTTTTCCCGTATTTTGTGGGGTCCTATCCCACAAGAGGGTTCTGGTCCAGGGTAGGCCGTATCTGATCCGTTTCTAGCTAGTTCATCAGCTGCTTCGTTCCCCTCCACTCCACCATATCCTGACACCCTGTAGAGAGTTAATTTGTTTGTTTCTCCCAGTTTGTTGATTCTGGTGAGGCATTCCCATACCAGTTTGGATCTGATCTTGTGCGAGGTCAGTGCTTTAATAGCGGCTTGGCTGTCTGACAGTATTGCGATGTCCTGCCCGCGATATTTCCTGTCTAGGTTGAGTTGCACACATCCGTCGATCGCGCGAACTTCTGCTTAAAATATACTGGGGAATATTCCCAGTGATTCTGAGTATCTGGTCCTGGGCCCGTACACTCCTGCCCTAGTGCCAGTAGATGCTTTCGATCCATCTGTGTACCATTTAATTGTATGTTGTTTGAATCGGTATTTATCGGATTCGCTGCTCCAGAGCAAATGCAAGTGCTCAGCTTTGAGTCAAACTTCCTTTCAAAGCAGTATTTGACCATATCGTCTCTGGGCCAGTCCCGAAGCGGCACCGATTTGGATAGGGTTTGGTTAGGTTAGGTTAGGTTAGGTTGGCTGTCCACACGAGAGTGCAGACACACTTAGACCAGTGAAGGTTCTTTGTGATACCATGGATCAAACCATTAGGCTACTCAAGGACTAACAAAACCAACCGGAGCTTTTGACAAAGCGATGGATGCTCATGACGTCCAAGGATGCCAGATCGCAGAGGTCGTCAAGGAAGGGGGACCCTAGATGGAGTATTCTTTTATGCGACAGGGCTGGGCATGTGCATAGGAGGTGAAGGATGGTTCCCTCCTCCTCCTCCTCCCTACAGCTTCTGCAGAAGTCGTTGGAGAAGAGACCAAGCCTTTTGGCGTGTTGGCCTACCATATAAGACAGTGTCCAGTGAGAACACCGACAACGCAGCTGATTTGCGTACGCTTTAACTTGATCAGATCGGCACTACGTTTTTGATCCAGCTTAGGCCAGATCTGTCTCGAAATGTGACACGTTGAGCCGTTTACCCATCTGAGGTTGGTCTTGCTAATAGCGTTCAGCTTTAGTAGATACTTACATCTAGTGAGGGGCATACCCAGGGCTTGCCTTTCAGGCAAAATCCTTAGAGTGGTACCCTGACTGGCGAGGTCGTCAGCCCTGCAGTTACCTGGAATGTCCCTGTGGCCCGGCACCCAGCATAGTTGAATGTTGAACTGCTCTCTCATCTCCATAAGAGATAGACGACCGTTTAAGGCGGCCTTTGAAGTGAAGGAGAACTTCCAGGAACTTGATTGCCGCTTGGCTGTCAGTGAAAATGCTAATATCCCTGACAGATAATACACTACATTTCAGCCAGGACAGGGCTTCCTTAATCGCCATGATTTCCACCTAGAAAACGCTACAATGATCAGGGAGGCGGAAAGAGGTGCTCGGTTGAGCTGTTCGGAGAAAACACCACAACCCACCCCACCCTTCGTCTTAGATCCGTCTGTAAAGAAGTGAACCGAATTACCGTCGACAGGGGGGGAAGTGTCCCATACATCTCGGTTAGGGATGCTCGTACGGAAGGTAAGGTTAAATTTCAGTTTCGGCGGGGTCTAGTCCGTGTTTTAGTGTTTGAAGTTGAGAAGATCAAGGATCGAGGAGTGGCCAAAGCGATAGCTAGACCACTGAGAGGAGGCTTTCAGGCGGATGGCCGCACAGGCAGCCATCTGTTTGCCGAAAATATCTAAAGGTAGCAGGTTGAACAAGATGTCCAGTGCCGCGGAGGGAGTAGTTCTCAGTGCACCACTGATGCAGATGCGATGCAGATGCATGCAGATTTTTGCACCTTAGCTAGTTGAGTGAGGTGGACAGCCCTGTCGAGAGCGGGCCACCATACGATCACGCCATATAGTAGTATAGGCCTGATAACGGACACGTATAGCCAATGAGTGATTTGAGGTTTGATACCCGAGCTCCTACCTATAGCCTTTTTACAGGAATAGAGAGCTACATTAGCTTTCTTGACGCGCTCTAGTAGATTGGCCTTCCAGCTTAATTTCCTATCCAAAATAAGACCCAGATATTTTGCTTTCTCAGAGAAGGTGAGACTAGTGCCATTGGATAGGCTTTCTCGCTCGCTGTTTGCGATGCATGTTCCTTTCCCGATGCCCTCTTTGCTTATTCTCAATATGGTCTCCTTGGCGATTCGCTCTACCACTATTTGTAGCGGAGGTATACCTACGATCACCTCTAGTGCTGCTTTGGGACAGGTTCACATAGCCCACTGCCCCGTAAATGATGATGGGTCTTACTATCATCAGGTACATCAATGTGGCTGGGCTGCATCCGCAAATTTTTCCTGAAATGTTCCTGCACAGCATAAGTGCTCTGGTGGCTTTGGTTACCATAGCTTCTACATGTTCTCTCCAGAGGAGTTTGTTGTCTAGTGTTAGACCTAGATACTTGACCTGTTTCTGTGGGTCGACCCTGATCCCTTCCAACAGGATAGGTTGCATACGCTTTAGCTGTCTCTTCTTGGTGAAGGGTATCACAGTGGTTTTAGTCCTACCGCTTCACACCACTTCTGTGTGATTCCTAGCCCCTTTTGAACGAGTTCACATAGCGTTTCTTCAAATTTCCCTCTTGCGACAATGGCTATATCGTCGGCATACCCCTGGCATATAATGCCGACGTCTGTCTCAGCAGTTCTAGTTCTTACCATCTCACACATCCAATTACTTGTGGTGTGATTTACTCCTTTTATTTCGAGACTCTTCTAATTGCTTCACGGGAGGTATTGTCGAAGGCTCCTTCGATGTCTAGAAATGCGCATACTGCCGTTTCCTTGCTCTCCAGTGTATCCTGAACCCAAATTATCAGCTGGTAGAACGCAGTTTCGGTGGATCTTCCTGCTCTGTAGGCATTTCGATTTTGGTGGAGAGGTATTCTTTCCAGCACATTCATCCTTAGGTGATTATCTATGACATTTTCTAGCGTCTTTAGCGTGAATGAGGTCAGGTTGGTGGGTCTAAATGATTTTCGTGAAGTGGTGTCTCTTTTTCCCACTTTCGAAATGAATATAACCTATGCCCTTCTTCAAATTCTTGGTATATGCCCAAGTACTATGCTGCTTCTCAATAGACCTAGGAGGTGTGGCATAATGATTCCTGGCTTTTTTGTAATAGGGTAGGGAATATTTCGTCCGCTCTCGGTGCTTTAAACGGCTGAAAGGTGTTTAGAGCTCAACTTAGCCTTTGAATCTGCTTTTGGCATCGCCCAGTCCTCTCTCCTGGGCCTTTTATACCTTCCTAATACGTCTGTGCTACTGTAGATTGAGCTACCCGGAAAGTTTGTTTCTAATAGTAGAAGAGCCCTCTGCTCTTCATCTTTGGTGTAGCTATATATATATATTTGGCGCAACAGCTCTTTAAATGACAGGGCCTAGCTTCTCGTAACCATTCATGTTGTGTGCGTTATATTTTTCACACGAATGAAAGGGACCTACAGTTTAGTGCCGTATCCGAAGGGCAATTTATTTTGAGAAAATTTTTCTTGACAACAATATTCTCGGATGTTTGTCAGACGTTCGCGAGAGGTGGGACCGTGAAAAACTGTTTGGTGATTTCTGGGATTCGAACTTGGAACCTCACGCGCAGTGATCCGACACACTAGCCACTTACGCCATGGTGCTCACTTCGGTGTAGCTGCCATCTTGCTTTTTCAGTGAACATGGCGCGTCTGATCTCTCATTAGCCAGTGCCTTATGTAATCTGGCCGCTGCAGGGGTTGACGCTATGTTCTCACAGAATGCTCTGAAGCTATTTCTTTTAGCTTTTCTGATTTTCAAGTTGTATCTTGTTAATTGCTCATGTTTGCCATTCCGTCACGCTTTCCTCTGTTAAAGAGCTTGCGCACCTTTGTTCTTAGTTCGACTAGCGTTTTGTTCCTCCAAGGAGTGCCCTTCGGATCCTTCTTTAGGCTAATAGGTAAACTGCTTTCATATGCATCTATGATAGCCCTGTTGACCACTTCAACGTTGTTTTCCAGTTCTAGGAAGTGGATTGCCGTTTTCTTACCTTTCATATTCATTAGGTTCCACTCGAGTGTGAATCTATACCTGTCCCGGTTGGTTTTGTGGGGTTCCTGTTCGGAGTTACCTCCTTTCTGAGACCTTCTATGTTGAAAGTGATGATCCTGTGGTTCGACATGGACGGCTGATGAGAAACCTTTCAACCTGTAATACAGTTACTAATGCTCGGGCTGCCGAATGTAATATTTAGAACCTCTTCCCTTACTCCAGTTACAAAAGTTGGTGTAGTTCCCATATTCAAAATATCTACGTCTTCATTAATATTGAATTCGAAAAAGCGCTCACCTCTAGCGTTGTTGTCGCTACTGCCCCTTCTTCTTCATTTCATCAGCGAGGTTATGATCCGAAAACAAGGGATCACAACCCTTCCACTTCACCGCATTTCTACTGATCCGCCTGTGGGGTTCGCCTACTGTCGCTACTGCCCCATTCCAGACAATGGGCATTGGCATCACATCCCAGCAGAAGTCGCAGTTTGTTCCTTCTGCAGTGTCTCACTAGCCTTTGAACTTCTTCTGGCGGTGCCTCCCCGCCTCCGTCGAAGTAGGCCGAAGCGTTAATGAGGGCTTGGATAGCTGTTAAGTTCTGCGTCACGTACTCTGGAAGACATACGAATTTTAGCATTTTAGTATATTATAGATTACCTGTGCATTCTTGCTTGAAAGACCTCTTACCTTTCCCCCTAAAGTGATAGGGTTCCTGTATCAGCACATGTCCAAGGTGTTGTTTAACGAACGTTCTTGAGATGAATGTTCTTGAGATTGGCGAAGCTGCCTTCGCGTGGTGTAAGTTGACTTCTGCGATACGAGTGAGAGCTTTTTGCTCCATTTTAGGGGAAAGTCGGAGAAGGGCAGGTGCCCACCTCTAACTCTTCTTCCTCTTCTATTAGAGGAATTGATCCTAGATTCTTCATGTTGAGGCCAGCGATGTCAACACTTTCAGTGTCTTCCTCACTTAGGGGATCTTCTCGACATTTGTTGGTACTATTGCTGCTGTAACTGGGTTTGCTGCTCCCACTGCTTCTGGCACTGATGCTGGGTTGATTACGGAAGCTTCGTCCTCCCCCGTGTGGGTTCCGGTTGTCTCGGCTGCCTGTTTCCTCAGTCCGCCGACATTGATCTTACCGAATCTGTACCGGATCATATAGCCTTGCTTGACAATCGTCTCTGCCCATTAATCGCCTATTATTATTATTATTATTCATTCTTTTATTAACATTAAATAGATTTACAATATTGATCGGACAAAAAAAAAAGTTTATATGGCAAAATTGCAGTCTGTCAGGAATTGACATTACTTTACTTTAAGGAAAAAAATTAAAATAAATAAACAATAAGGATATAAGAATAATTAATATAAAAATATACATAATAAAAAAGCTAAATTGGGGAATTATGTACATACCATGTTAAGTTTAAGTTATAGGTTAATAAAGCTGTTACGATAATTCAAGGCGTGATTACAAAAGAGAAAGAGCAGATTCCATCCCTGGGCTCCATTAAGGATCTGTTTAGTTTCATCCAGTGTGAGCGATCCTTTAGAAAAATAAAGTAAACGCAGTTCCAATAAAATTGGGCAGACTGCAACAAAGTGATAGTTGTCTTCAACCTCATTACGATTACAAAGGGTGCAGATGGACCGAATATCATTCCTATATGGTATATAGTTGAGTTTTAGAAGCTCAGTCCTCGCCTTAAATATTTGACTTATTTGTTCGACTTTCAGTACTCTATCAAAATAGCTATTGGGGTCTAGTGAGTGATTAAGAGATTTATAGATAAGACGTGTCAAGGACGTTCGGGTTCTGGTCATGCATTCTTGATACCACAGGTCGTCGACTCTTTTAATGCATTTGTATAGCTTGTCTTCCCACTCATTTATGTTCACTTCTGTAAGGCCAAGAACGATATTAAGAGGAGGCAAGCTCATTCCATTCTTTGAAGGCCGATAAATTGGACTGAAATGCAAATCTTATCAATCGTTTTTGTAATTTATCATTCGACCTGCGCATCACTTTAAGTATGTAGTCGGCATTGGCTTTTAGATTAAAAAAAACAAAAAACAAATATTTGGCGCAACAGCTCTTTAAAGTGCCAGGGCCTAGCTTCTCGCAACCTCTCATGTTGTGTGCGTTATTTTTTTCACACGAATGGAAGGGACCTACAGTTTAATGCCGAATCCGATCGGCGATTTCAGAAGCTTTTTCATGACAACAATACTCTCGGATGTTTGTCAGACGCTCGCGAGAGGTGGGACCGTGAAAAAAACTTTTTGGTGTTTTCTGGGATTCGAACTTGGAACCTCATGCATAGTGATCCGACACACTAACCACTTACGCCACGGTGCTTTTAGATTACAAATACAAATATTTGGCGTAACAGCTCTTTAAAGTGCCAGGGTCTAGCTTTTAGATTACGTACACAAATTTGAGGAAAACCAGACTCAACATGAATAGCATAGGTTGGAGTTGTTGACGGCAGTTTAAAAACACGTTTAAAGAAAAAGCGTTGGACAAGTTTAAACATTCGAAGTATTGGTAGCCATATACTTGATTAGCATAGCAGAGACATGCATTTATCGTAGCATCAAATACCTTAAACTTCGAAGAAGTATTAACTAATTTGTTAGCGAAGAAACTTCTCCACATGATGTTAATAGCCGTTTTAGCCGCTACTGACTTCTCGTGAATATGTGGGTGCAGATCAAAGTTTGAAGAAAGGTGAAGTCCCAAATATTTGAACTGTTTGACGACTTCAATCTGTTCTCTCCCCAAAGACCAGTTCTCTCCCAGTGTTCTTCTACAGCGTGCAGGACCAAAGATCATAATTTTGGACATAGAGGTATTTATTTCAAGATCCCAAAGGTCACAGTAGCGTTTTTATTTATTTATTTGTAACTGAAGAGTACATGGATTTTCAGCTAAAATGACTAAGTCATCGGCATAGAGGAGAACCTTTACCTCGACATCACCGATTTTAACACCACCCGGTAAACAGTTAGCTAAGTCGTCAACATAGAGGGAGAACAAAATTGGACTCAAAATACAACCTTGAGGAACACCCGTTTCAGTACTAAAGTATTTTGACAAGGTACTGCCATTCCACACAGTAGCGGATGTATTTGATATGAGTTGCCTATAAACTCTAATAAATTTACTTGATAAACCAATTGTTGATAACTTGAACAGTAACGAATTCCTATTTATCGTGTCGAAAGCAGCCTTGACATCTACGAAAAAGGCATATCATTTTTTACCCCTTTTTGTGAACCTTCTAGCAATAGTCGACAGCGAAAGATTTAATCAACCGTCGAAAACCCAGGTCGGAAGCCAGCCTGAAAAATGCTTAGGCGGTTATTGTCTTGCACCCACACTGTCAACCTCTGGTACAAAATTTGTGTGAAGATTTTTCTAACCCCGCAGAGAAGAGAAATGCCTCTATAATTTTCTGGCAGACTATTAAAAATAGTGAAAATGATTGACTTCAAGAATACGTCTGGTATTATTTCAGTATTAAACACTAAATTATAAAAAGACAATAGATATTCCAGAAAAACTGGGTAAATTTTTTATAAAATTCAACAGGAATACCATCCACCCCCGAAGCCTTATTGTTTTTCATTTTTTCCAGGGCTGTTACCAACTCAGGCATTGTTATAGGTGCATCCAATTCAGCAACGGGCAAATTAGGCAAAGTGTAATGAAAATTTGATTGATTAGACTGTGGAGTATTTTCAATTTCAATTCAATTTCAATTTCAATTTATTTTTAAAAAGAAGCCATACATTAAGACATTGTCTTTAATAGTACAGCGAGGAAAGTATTCAAGTTAAATTTACATAAATCTCAAAGTTAAAAATACAATATAATAATTCATAATAATGGTTAATAAATAAAGAAGGAAAAAGGAAAGAAGAAGAAGAAAGAAAAGAAAAGTAATGAAATGACAGAATAAGGTTAGCAAAATAAACATTAGAGGTGAATGAAGATATTTATTTCTATTTCTATTTTTAATGCTGCGATGTGTAATATCTTAAGAGTGCAGTCTTAAAGTTTTTGACATTTGATACATTTTTAATATTTGGCGGCAAGGAGTTCCATAACCGAATAGCATTAATGAAAAATAGTCGAGAAGAGTTCAGGTAATTGTAGTGATGTGTATTAATGTTGAACGTTCTAGTGGAGCGCGAAAATTCAAGTTTGGAGTACAAGTATGGGGGTGATTGCGTTGTAATAATTTTGTGCATAAATAAACAATTTCTAATATTCATATGCTGCTGCAGTGTACAGCCTAGAAAATCTTTCGAATACGTAGAGATTCGATCATACCTACGGAGCTGGTGAACATACCTGACAGCATCATTGAAAGCTACTTGCAGCTTATGAAATGAAAGTGAATCAAGACTGCTGTAGACCACTTCAGCGTATGCTATTATAGGCATGATGAGTGTTTGCACAAGCCTTTTACGTGTCTCAAGCGGAGTGAAACTAGCTGAAATCCACAATTTGCGCAAGCATCCATAAATACGACCAATTACGACGTTGATGTGATTGTAGCATGATAGATGTCGATTTATGACAAATCCTAGGCTTATTGCAGTTTCAACTAGTTTCATTTTAGCGCCTGACAGCAAGATATCTGGGACAGAAGCTAGTTTGAGGCACCTGTTCGAAATAGGTATGACTTGGCATTTAGCTGGGTTTAAGACTAGTCCGTTTCTCATTGCCCATTGATTGATCCCAAGTAGATCCTCATTTATCTCTGATACAAGTTCTTTCAACTTATCAGCTGGCTGCGAGGAATAAAGTTGAACATCATCAGCGTAGAGGTGGATTGACACATGATTGCAAATCGACGGTAAGTCATTAATGTACAGGCAGAACAGGATGGGTCCCAGGATTGAACCCTGGGGTACACCTTGCACAAGTGGCTTAAATTCAGAGCATTTATCCCCCACAACTACTCTCTGCAACCTATCACTCAAAAAACTACCTATGAGTATTGTAGCTCTATCACTTAAGCCAAAATAGTGCCGCAGTTTCCAACAGAGTATGGAATGATTTACTTTGTCAAAGGCCTTTGAAAAGTCCAAAAGGCAAAGCAAGGTCACAAATCCCTTATCAAATTCCTTCCTTATATCATCCAAGATATTGACCATAGCGGACGCACAGCTATGGCCTGTTCTGAAGCCAGACTGAAGGGGGCTTAGCAAGGAATTTAGGGATAGGTGATTTTGGATCTGTCCAGCCAGTACTCTTTCAAAGACCTTAGAGAGACAAGGCAGAATGCTGATAGGCCTGTAATCATTGGCAGAAGCAGCATTAGGCTTCTTAGGAACAGGTATAATTCTTGCTCGTTTCCAGGCCAGAGGAAAGGTTGAAGTCATTATACATGAATTGACGATGTGTGTAAAGTGGCTTACAATTTGTGGCAAAATGATTTTCACAAAATGAAGTGGCACCCCATCCTCTCCAATGGCATTCGACCTCAGCGACTTAATGATACTTATGATCTCTACCTCAGTAACAACCTCAAAATCGGCTTGATGATCAAGAGCTATATGAGGGATCGTATTATAGTCAAACCTGTCAGGCACAAGTTCATTTGCAAGAAAGGAATCATTCATTTAAATCAAGAGCACAACTACTACTACTTTTACCTATCATACCAATCTGACGCAAGTTTCTCCATAGAATTTTTGAAGGAAGAGAAGTGCTTAGTTTAGAGGAGAAATAGTGGCGTTTAGATGCTCGAACGGCAACTGTTGACGCATTACGTGCAATTTTATATAAACTCCAGTTTGTGGGAGAGCGGGTACGCTTCCATTTACTGTATAGTTTGTTTCTTTTTTTTATTGCACTAATGACCTCATCAGTGTACCATGGGCATGCTTTATTGCGGACAAAAACAGTTTTGGTATGAACATATTCGTTATAAAGATGTTCAATAAGCATCTGGAAATAATCAAGTTTTACATTAGGGTCAGCACTCAGCCTGCAATTCTCCCAAGGAACTAAGTTAGATGCAGCTTGAAGGGCACCAAAATCAATAGAGGTGAAATCCTTATATTGAAAAAATGTTGGAGAAGCTGTGCGAGAGAAAACGATATCTAACGTGCAAAAAAGGAGATCATGTTCGGAAATGCCTTCTAAGGAAATTTGGTCGAACAGGAGAATCGACAGCGAGTCAGACACGATGACGAGATCAATCAGACTAGGCGTTGCATTCGGCTTAAAACAGGTTGGATGTGAACTATTTACTATTTCGAGTCCACTAGCTGATATAAAATCATTAATTTGGCGAGCATACGAATCTCTCAGTAGTAAATTTCTATTGAAGTCCCCACAAACGACTACGTTATTATACATAGGCGACACTTCTGCTAAATAAGAAAAAAACGGCTCAGGCGAAAACCTCCTATCTGGGTTATAACCACACGCAATCAAACATTTTGCACTGACATCAAAAATCTCAAGAACTATGTATTCAACATCTGTACTAGAAGAGGATTTACCAATCACCTTGCAGTTAAGGGAAGCTTTGCAATAGATAGCAACCCCTCCTCCAGTAGTGTTCGTAGTTCTGTCATTACGGAACAAATTGTAGCTCTCTATTTTATAAACCTTATTTGGGATATCCGGTTTAAACCATGTCTCATCAATACAGATAACATCAATACAAGAATCGCCAAACAAATAACGCAAATAATCAAGTTTACGTTGATTAAGGCTACGAGCATTGATGTGACATATTCTAAGCCCATTTTGATGTTTAGATAGAACATTCAACATTGTACGGGTTAAACTTTCATTCATGCTACGGCTATTACTCATTGTACGCAAATGATATAGAATTAGAAAAATAGAAGTAAGAAATAAAAAATAGAAAATAGAAATAAAGAAAGGTAGAAAGAGGATTAATTGAACAAATAGAACAAATAGCTTTTAAGTATCGAAAAATAGTTAAGAAAAAAAAAAAAAAAAAATATCGTTAAACACAAGCTACTTTTTCCTATTATAGTGTCGCAGCGGCAGCAAGCAGATCGTCAGAGCTTTTAATTAAAAAGCTTTTCCCAGTCGCAGATTTCTTGATATAAACATTCCCGTGGTTGGTGTATGCAGAGAAAAACTTTTTCTTTCGCTTTAGCCCAATAGCGCTTTTGAGGAGAAGACCAGATTGCTTAGTTAAGCTCTCATTTAGATAGCAACTGGTGTCACCATGGATCGATTCGACTCCAATGTCGCTCAAGCGAAGTTCCCTTTCGTTCATCTTGCGGTACGCAGCAGCCGATCTCATTATGTTTTCTTTCTCGAAAGGAGCTGTTTAAAGTAATCAGCCAGTATTTCAGAGCCGATTGCAGAAGAAGTCCTTGATCTGTCATCAACTAACATTCGCACAATTGTCCAGAATGATCTCGAATCTCTACATCGTTCTAACTTAGAGGCAAGGTCAGCGAAATATCCTGCATGTTTTCTCTTGCATAATTGCTTGTAGGCTTTTTTTGCATCAAAATACAGTAAGCTAAACACCGCAGCATTCGTTTTCCTAAAAAGGTTTAGAAATATAAAGGATTTCTTTCGAAATCTCCTACACTCTCTGTAAGATAAACGACCGTTCGGTTTGACTTCGTCTTCTTCTTCTTCCTTTTTATCAGCGAGGTTATGATCCGAAAACTAGGGATCACAACCCTCCCACTTCACCGCATTTCTACTGATCCGCCTGTGGGGTTCGCCTATTTGACCTCAGAAAATATCGGCAGGCCTGCCGATTTTGGATCACTCGGTTACTGAGGCCAATGAAATGCCGATGTCGTCGCATTTGTCTGATCCAGGCGTTTATAGGCCTGCCTTTCCTACATCGCGATGTCTTTGGAACGTGCATAGATATTGCCTTTTTTACAGGGTTCAAATGATCTCTTCTTTGAACGTGGCAATACCAGCTGAGCCGGTCGCGCTCTAATTTTCGTATGATGGTTTCCTTGATGTGAAAGCTTCCACGGATCTTCGAACTTCTTATTCGAACAAGCTTTGTCACTCCTGCTGCCATCTCAGCTGCCGTTAATTTACTCTCATACTTTTTGTACATCGTCCAACATTGTGAACCGTATGTGAGCGCTGGACGTACAACTGCGGTGTAGAGCCTTCCTTTCAACTTAGGGGGCATTTTTCTGTCACAGAAGATAGCGGAATTTTCTCGCCACTTCATCCACCCTACGCTTACACGATGATTGATGTCGTCATCACAAGTTGCTTTGCTATTGATCATAGATCCCAGATATTTGAACTTTTCGCACTTGGGAAGCACTGTTCCATTCAAATAAATGTCTGGAATAGGCCTGAGTGGATCAGAGAACGGGCAGCATAAGTACTCTGTCTTTTTTGAACTAATGCGATACCCATTTCCCTCCAAAACGTCCACCCACACATCAAGTGCTCGTTGCAGGGATGTAGGATCCTCACTTATGATGGCTCCATCGTCAGCAAAGAATAACTGATGTACCTTGGGGTCCATCACTTTACCTTCAAGCAGATAATCAAGGACTGTAATAAAGAGCAAAGGACTTAAAACGCTTCCCTGGTGCACCCCGACTTTGATTCGGAACTCTTCGGTTACTCCAGCGGGGCATCTTACTTTTGTCTTTGCTCCTTCGTACATGTCCATAATCATCTGTACATAGGTTTCTGGAACCCCTCGATGTCTTAGCGCCACCCATATCAGATCTCGTGGTTGTCTGTCGAATGCCTTTTCAAAGTCAACCAATACAATATGCAAATCCCTTAAGGAATCACGATGTTTTTCCATTATGATCCTTATACTTTGGATTGCATCTGTGGTTGATTTACCCGAGACAAACCCGCACTGATCATCAGATAGCCGTATTATTTTTCGCAGTCGGCCACCTAATACCCGCTCAACGATTTTCATGGTGTGTGACATCAGCTTGATCGAACGGTAGTTATCACAGTTTCGCGTATCACCCTTCCCTTTGTATACAGGGAGGAGGTAACTTTCCCTCCATTCATTCGGCATTGGATCACCTCTCACGAATTTGGAGATGAGAATTCTGAGCCATCTGAACCCGATGTCTCCCATCTTTTTCCAGAACTCAGAGGGTATCTCGTCTGGCCCAACCGCTTTTCGTTTTTTGGAGTATTTGACCGCCTCACTAACTTCTTCGACTGTAATGTCGGGTATTTGTTCACAGTTAGGGGTGGCTCTTGGAAAGTATAGCCGGGGAAACTGTTCATTCAAAAGCTCTTCACAATACTGCCGCCACCTCTGCAGAATTTTGTCGTCATCCACAAGAAGCTGGCCATGAGCATTGCTAATGAACTTTGGCGAACGAATCTCCTGAGCATTCTTCCTTCTTTGGGCGGCTATTTTGAAGATAGTGGCACTCTTGTTCATATTGTGTCTTCGCAGCTCCTGGATAGCCTGGTTTGCATCAGCAACCGGGGAAAATATTTTATCCAGCTCCCGATACAGGCCCTCCGTACTCTCTGCTTGAAGCTGAGCGCACTTCTTCTTCGCTTTTTTCTTGCAGCATCTGTATTCCATTTCGAGGCGAGCTTTTTCGTCACTATTATTAGAGGGGCACTTTGACCAAGCTTTGAAAGCCGCTTTCTTCTCATTTATCACCTTCTTAGCTTCATCACTCCACCACCATGTTTCTTTGGCGTGTTGATAGTGGCCTCTTGAAGCTCCTAGCAGTGATTTTGCCTTCTTTAAGCAAGTTCGCTGTAGGGAATCCCACATATTTTGTGCTCTGCACTCTTCATCCTCAGCTCCGTTGATGGTGTGAGAGAGGTCATTTTTCATTACGAAAACAAAAGCCTCGCCTTTTTCTTTGTTCAGATTGTACCATTTGATTTTCTCAGAGACCCTTGTTTGTTTGCTTTTCTTCGGTGTTTTCATAAAAATTTCTGTTAGCAGGAGACGGTATTGACGAGCGATTGCCTCTCCCAGGATCACTTTACAATCTTTTACCCGAGGCTTCATGAAACTGGCTACCAAATGGTAGTCAATCTGAGTTTCATCTCCACCACTGCTGAAGGTGATCAGGTGTCGGCTTTGTTTGATGAACATGGTATTTAACACGATAAGACCGTGTGATTTGCACATGCTTAGGATGTCTTCACCAGGAAGGTTCCTGGTGCCATATCCTAGTCCTCCATGGCAGTCTTCATAGTCTTCGTTTGATTTCCCGACGTGTCCATTCAAATCTCCTCCAATAAACAGAAACTCTTCCTTTGGGATCTTCTTAAGGAGATTGTGGAAATCTAGCCAAAATGCATCTTTATCTCTCTGATTGCACCCATTGTGGGGAGCACATGCACTGACAATATTCCACACCTCTCCTTGTATTACTAGTTTAAGAGACATCAAACCGTCGCTGGACTTCGAAATGCTCAAGACGTTACCAAGTAGCTCTGCCGCAAGGATGATACCGATTCCGTTCTTAGACTTTTCCGTTCCGTAGTAGAACATCTTGTAATCTTTTGTCCTAACGTCCAAGAAACGCGCCCGATTCCCGGTGTTTTTCCATTTCGTCTCTTGGACACACAAGATGTCCACCCGCCTTCTATTCATCATCTCTTCCAGCTCGTAACTTCGACCGGTCATGCTTCCAACGTTCCAACTCGCGACCCTTAAATTGCGTCCAAACTGTTTCATTATGTTGCTAGCCCCCGGAATCCGTATAGCTCTGACCCGAACATTTCTGCTCGGTCCAGGATCAGTACCATGCACAGCAGTGGTAGTGCCTGGCGGGGTAGTGCCTTTCCTTTTTGCAAGTATTATCATAATGATACAGTTTTGCAATACAATTTTTGCACCATATTGCGATGGTGTTTGTTGTTTGACACGTGCATGCTCCTGTTTTAGTATTGTCTGATCTTTCTTTTATGACACCGGTGATCTCCAGTCGTGTCAACCCACGGACTCGCATGCACACTTGTGGGAGGGTTTTTAAGGGAGTATATGTGTCGCTAGGCTCACTTGGGTGTTATATTGCCTATCGGTTTGACTTCGTATATTTGAGTAAGTGAAATGATAAAGAAAAGAAATTCAATACATAGGATAAGTATGACATTATGTAAAAGCATGAGGGTTGCCACTTTATAATAATATAGAAAATGATACTAATAAACCCTTCCTCAACCCAAATGCGCTATAATATAACAATCAAAAACTTTTCGAAGTATTGTAAATTATAAATTTAGGCAAAATTAATTTTTAACAATTCGCAGCAATCTTTATGTTTTCTAAAATTTAAGCTTTTTGTTAAAATATCAGACGTATTATCTGTCGTTGATATATATCTTATATCGACTTAATTTTTTAAAACTATATTTCTAATATAATGAAATTTTATATCTATGTGTTTGCTTCGACTTTTTGTTGATGGATTTTTTACAGCGAAAAGAGCCCCTTGGTTATCGCAATAGATTTCCTACGCTCCTTTGATGGTCTCAACAAAACCCATATCACGTAGTAAGTTGCGATGGAAGGCGACTTCTTTCTTTCTTCTTTCTTCACCTTGGCACAGGGCGATGTATTCTGCTTCCATAGAACTGAGTGAAACAACTGATTGTTTTTTCGATTCCCATGCAATTGGGGCACCAGACTTCCGATCCACCAGATTTGATCCCCAATCAGCATCTGTGAAGCAAACAAGATTTGGATTAAGTGATTTATAAGTCAACATACCCTTCGGATAAGTTTTTAAATAACGAAGAACATGCTTCGCCGCTGTAAAATGTTCTTGGTGTGGATGGCTGTGGAATTGAGCCAATTTCGACACAGTGTGGGCTATATCTAGCCTCGATATTATAGCCAGATATGTAAGTCCTCCAATTAAGGCCTGATACTGTTTTACGTTGACCCCGTAGCAGTCATTTTCTTCGCATTTATGGAGAGTTGTTCCGCTGTAAAGAGGTGTATAGCCCCCTTTACATTCCCACACGTTCCAACGTTGCAGAAGTTCAGCGGTGTAACTAGCTTGATGAATAGTTATCTCGCCTCGTGGTCCTTTTCGCTCAATTTCCATTCCTAAGTAGCATTTTATAGGTCCTCGATCCTCCGCCTCGACTTGTTTAGTTAACTTTGATATGATCTCTTTCATCGATGTCTCCAATTTGCATGCCAGTATGATGTCATCTACGTACAATGCCATGATGTTGACTTCATTTTTTCCCATCATAACGTAAACGCAACTATCGGCCTTGCATCTCGTGAAACCCATGCTGGTCAATACCGAATTAATTTTGGTATTCCAATTTTTACCAGATTGCTTAAGTCCATATAACGATTTTTTGAGTTTACATACTTTGTTGGGATAACTACCGTCCACAAACGATTCTGGTTGCCGCATAAAAACTTCTTCCTCGAGTTCTCCATTCAAGTATGCTGCAACGATATCAATATGTGGTTGAATGCCTTGCCACAGGTGCATACGTTTCAAAATAACCTTCTCCTTCTTTTTGCAGGAATCCCTGTGCAACTAACCTGGCTTTGTACTTACTTATCGAACCATCCGGATTTGACTTTGTTGAAAATATCCATTTCGAACCGATAACGTTTTTTCCTGGAGGACAATCAACTAACTTCCAAGTTTCACTTACTAATACTAATACTCTCCATCAAACCACACCGCTGCCTCAACCACACCGCCAGAAGATTAGTGTAATGGCACAGACCTTACAATCGATTGCGACAAGCATTCCACCATTTCCTCACAGGACGAGTTAGTTATACCCGAAATATTGTGTGCTTGATTATCCAGTCTTCGCCTGTACTGTCGTACCAAGTTAAGCTTCCACTTGAGTCTTTTAAAAGGAACGTGTAGCGGATCCGGCTCCAAAGTAAGGTCTATTAGTAAGGTTACCATTCTTCCCTTACCTTCTTCTCGACTGCTGGTCGCTTTCCACAGGTGGGTATCCGGTGTTCAGCCCCTCATTCTACGTTTCTATGAGATCTAGCGACTTCGTCGACATCGTTTAAATGAACCACTGGCTAGCAAGGTTTCGAGAAACGATTTCGTTCGAAATTATTGCCTTTTGTAGGGATGGCTGAGTAGTAAATTCCCAGAGCTATCTTAAAATTCCCCTAAATTAAAAAGGCCAACATAACACATCCTCATCCATATGTAACTATGGTCTACTTCTACCAAATGAAACAATGCCTGCGATATTGCCAGCACAAATTCGTTTCAAGTTAATAATCATATTCATTGCGCCAAAATCCCGGCAGTTAAAGAGCACTCTCCCCACCTAATAAAGTAGCACCGAAATTTTCAATTCATTCACTTTACTGCAATGAATAAAGAAATCAACAGCAACCCACGCGGGTATAAAAAGAAGCTTATTGTTCCGCTTAAGGGTCTATTAAACTTGTTTATTCCTAAACGTTTCGACAATCGCCCTACATTTCACCCAACACACACATTGTTCATAATACTAAACGCACCCACCACGTAGGTGGGCTCTGGCTCTCCCTCTGCCTCTCCCCCTTCTGAAGCCCTAAAATCCATGACCAAACAAATTTCCAAACAAAAAAAGGAACAAAAAGAAATTCATATCGCAATAACAAATTTTTCAAAGCCACATTTTGGATGAAAAAATAAATACAAACAACAAAAATAAATAAATAAATAAATAAATAAAGAGCCCACATTTAATGGAAATCACATTCATTGCAGATATATTTGTGTCAGCTCCATTCATTCAGTCGTGTCCTCCGCCACCGCCACCGCCGTCGCTTTGGCCTGCATGTGCCCCAGGAGTAATCACTTCTTTCCGTTGCGTTCCCCGGTCCGTCCGTCGTTGTCCTGCTCTGATATATTTTATTATTGTAACGACTTTTTTATTTCCCCCATCCTATTGTATACGCTGATGCTTTTCAGGACCTTTTTTTGCTGTGAGTTGCTGTTTTTTTGTTTGTTTCGTTTTTGCGCTTTCTTTCGGCTGAATTGCTTCCTTTGGAGCATTTGCCAAGGATGAGGCAGATAACACACAATACTGTTGGAACTGAAACTGAAGCTAGGATATTTTGCAGCGTGTTTCGGGGTGTATATGCCGGGGCTTGGTTAGAAGGCATGAGACAGAAACTCACTAGGGACTCGGATTTGTATTCGAAATTCTTTTCAGTTGTACAACAGCACACACAAGAGTTGCAGTCAGCTGGTGTAGTTCCCATGTCAAGTTTGCCAGGATAATGGGTTGCAAAGGGGTTCTTTTTTTTTTGTCTAATTCACAAGTAGCTTAGATACGGGGGAGGATGCTTAGGCTAGGGCAAAATGTGGTGTTGTATCCCTTTTTCTGTGACAGACATCGAGGTCATAGTTGCTGGGCATGTCTTGTCCTTCTTTGTACATCTATGTGGGGCTAAAGTTAGAGGGCTACTTAGGGTGACTAACTGACTGAGTCATTGTATAATTGCTTGTCGACTGGTAGAGCATGAGATGTTTATTGACGGTCTACAGACAATTCCTTGTTTGGCAAAGAGAATTCGCCAAATGGGAGTGACAATGAAGCAGGAACTGTTGTACGTTGCCCATAAAAAAAAAAACAATCTTTCGTTAATGTATTGAAGTTAAGTGTATCATATCTGTTATGAGAATGTTATACAAAATTGGCTAAGAAATCCGGTCAGACAGCCATCACTAGACTTGTTAAATTCGTGTTCTAAACGTCACATAAGCTTGGAAACAGTTTAAGTCCTTGAGGACTAGGCATAATGCATACATATCAGAGAGCCAGTGCTTAAGGACTAATCTTGCAACAAGGATGAGGGCTTACTCTCACAAAGGACAACGATTCTGCACGAAAGGGAAATTTCGCGATCGAAACATTCGAAAAAGGAAAAAAATAAAAGTATTGTAAGCAGATAGCCGAGGTCGAAGTTGTCTTCATTCCTATGGCAGGAAAGAACTCGCATGTGGAACCAAAGGATCTCCGACCTATCAGTCTATCGTCCTTTCTACTGAAAACGCTGGAAAGGCTGATTGATATTCACCTCCGTCAGAGCATTAGCCCGTCTTTGCTCTCGCCGTTCCAACATGCGTACTGCAAAGGCAAATCCGTTGAAACAGCCTTACACTCGCTTGTGCGCATCATTGAAAAATCTCTGAGCATCAAAGAATATACCATGGTGGCTTTCCTTGACATTGAGGGAACTTTTAACAATGTCAAACCAAAGGCAATCACAGACGTACTTGCAAATCTGAAGGTGAATACTTCGCTCGGAGTGTTGATCAATCAATTGCTAACACGCAGGATTATCAACACACAGCTGGGTGGAGCATCGGCCAGAAGATTTGCCTGCTGCGGAACCCCCCAAGGTGGTGTTTTGTCCCCCCTCCTGTGGAATCTTGTAGTGAATGAGCTACTAGTAGACCAGGACAGGTCAGGCTGTAGAGTGATTGCCTATGCTGATGACATTGCGATTGCTGCGTCTGGCAAGCACCCAGACACTCTCAAGGAAATCCTCCAATATGCTCTCTCTCGGCTCTCTAGGTTGGCCTCCAATTGTGGATTGGGGGTTAACCCTCATAAAACGGAACTTTTTTATCTTCACAAGGAAATATAAAGTTCCCCACGTAGACCCTCCTATGATTAATGGCACCAGTCTCACTTTCACTGTTAATGCAAAATACCTGGGTCTGATTCTGGACAGAAAACTGAACTGGAAAGCCAATCTACTAGAACGCGTAAGGAAAGCCAATGTAGCACTCTATTCCTGTAAAAAGGCTATAGGTAGGAGCTGGGGTATGAAACCTGAAATCACTCGCTGGCTTTACGTGTCTGTTGTCAGGCCCATACTACTGAATGGCGTCATCGTTTGGTGGACTGCTCTTGCCAGGGCTGTTCACCTCTCTCAGGTAGCTAAAGTGCAACGATCCGCTTGTATGTGCATCAGTGGTGCACTAAGAACTACCCCCTCTGCGACACTGAAAATTATGTTCAACCTTTTACCCCTGGATATCCTCGGCAGACAGACTGCTGCCAGTGCGGCTATTCGTCTTAAAGCCTCCTCTCAGTGGTCTAGTTATCACATTGGCCACTCCTCGATCCTTGATCTTCTCAACTTCACACATGAAAACACGGACTACACCCCACCGAAACTAAGATTTGACCGACACTTCCGTACGAGTATCCCTGAACGGGATGAGTGGGATGGCTCTCCCCCTGATGATGGAAATTCGGTGCACTTCTACACAGATGGCTCTAAGACCGAAGGTGGGGTGGGCTGTGGTGTTTTCTCCGATAAGCTCAACCTGAGCATCTCGTTTCGCCTCCCTGATCATTGTAGCGTTTTTCAGGCGGAAATCATGGCGATTAAGGAAGCCCTGTCTTGGCTGAAATGTAATGTACTATCTGTCAGCGATGTTAGCATTTTCACTGACAATCAAGCGGCTATCAAGTCCTTAGAGTCGTGCTCCTTTACTTCAAAGACCGTCTTAGACTGCCGTTTGTCTCTTACAGAGATGACAGAGCAGTTCAACATTCACCTATGCTGGGTGCCAGGTCACAGAGACATTCCAGAAAACTGTAGGGCGGACGAACTCGCTAGACAGGGTACTACTCTAAGGATTCTGCCAGATAGGCAAGCCCTAGGTATGCCCCTCGCTACATGTAAGCATATACTGAAGCTGAACGCTATTAGTAAGACCAACCTTAGGTGGGATAGTGGCTCTACGTGTCTCATTTCGAGGCAGATCTGGCCTAAGCTGGACCAGAAACGTAATGCCGAGTTGGTTAAACTAAAGCGATCACAGATCAGCTGCGTTATCGGTGTCATCACCGGACACTGTCTAATCGGCCAACATGCCAAAAGACTTGGTCTCTTTTCCAATGACTTCTGCAGGAGCTGTAGGGACGAGGAGGAGGAGGAAACCATTCTCCACTTCCTATGCACATGTCCTGCTCTATCACGCAAAAGAATGCTCCATCTAGGAGCTCCCTTCCTTGACGACCTCAGCGATTTGGCGTCCTTAGACGTCACGAACATCCATCGCTTCATCAAAAGCTCCGGTTGGTTTTATTAGTCCCTGAGTGGCCTAATGGTAGATCCTTGGCATCACAATGGACCTTTACTGGTCTAAGTGTGTCTGCATCGTGGTGCAGACAGCCAATCTAACCTAACCTAACCTAAGCAGATAGATAGATTTATTTCAAAAGCAATTCGTTACAATTTATGTTTACTTTAAATCTAGTTAGGCATGGCCAGAAGGGCCGTCACTTTATTACTTAAGCTTTATCGGTTTAATAATTATTTAAAAATCTCCCCGTGCAAGGACGGGTTAAGAATATCACTGCAGCAAATATAGAAATATAGAATAGAAGGCGGGTGGACATTTTGTGTGTCCAAGAGACGAAATGGAAAAACACCGGGAATCGGGCGCGTTTCTTGGACGTTAGGACAAAAGATTACAAGATGTTCTACTACGGAACGGAAAAGTCTAAGAACGGAATCGGTATCATCCTTGCGGCAGAGCTACTTGGTAACGTCTTGAGCATTTCGAAGTCCAGCGACGGTTTGATGTCTCTTAAACTAGTAATACAAGGAGAGGTGTGGAATATTGTCAGTGCATGTGCTCCCCACAATGGGTGCAATCAGAGAGATAAAGATGCATTTTGGCTAGATTTCCACAATCTCCTTAAGAAGATCCCAAAGGAAGAGTTTCTGTTTATTGGAGGAGATTTGAATGGACACGTCGGGAAATCAAACGAAGACTATGAAGACTGCCATGGAGGACTAGGATATGGCACCAGGAACCTTCCTGGTGAAGACATCCTAAGCATGTGCAAATCACACGGTCTTATCGTGTTAAATACCATGTTCATCAAACAAAGCCGACACCTGATCACCTTCAGCAGTGGTGGAGATGAAACTCAGATTGACTACCATTTGGTAGCCAGTTTCATGAAGCCTCGGGTAAAAGATTGTAAAGTGATCCTGGGAGAGGCAATCGCTCGTCAATACCGTCTCCTGCTAACAGAAATTTTTATGAAAACACCGAAGAAAAGCAAACAAACAAGGGTCTCTGAGAAAATCAAATGGTACAATCTGAACAAAGAAAAAGGCGAGGCTTTTGTTTTCGTAATGAAAAATGACCTCTCTCACACCATCAACGGAGCTGAGGATGAAGAGTGCAGAGCACAAAATATGTGGGATTCCCTACAGCGAACTTGCTTAAAGAAGGCAAAATCACTGCTAGGAGCTTCAAGAGGCCACTATCAACACGCCAAAGAAACATGGTGGTGGAGTGATGAAGCTAAGAAGGTGATAAATGAGAAGAAAGCGGCTTTCAAAGCTTGGTCAAAGTGCCCCTCTAATAATAGTGACGAAAAAGCTCGCCTCGAAATGGAATACAGATGCTGCAAGAAAAAAGCGAAGAAGAAGTGCGCTCAGCTTCAAGCAGAGAGTACGGAGGGCCTGTATCGGGAGCTGGATAAAATATTTTCCCCGGTTGCTGATGCAAACCAGGCTATCCAGGAGCTGCGAAGACACAATATGAACAAGAGCGCCACTATCTTCAAAATAGCCGCCCAAAGAAGGAGGAATGCTCAGAAGATTCGTTCGCCAAAGTTCATTAACAATGCTCATGGTCAGCTTCTTGTGGATGACGACAAAATTCTGCAGAGGTGGCGGCAGTATTGTGAAGAGCTTTTAAATGAACAGTTTCCCCGGCTATACTTTCCAAGAGCCAACCCTAACTGTGAAGAAATACCCGACATTACAGTCGAAGAAGTTAGTGAGACGGTCAAATACTCCAACAAGCGAAAAGCGGTTGGGCCAGACGAGATGCCCTTTGAGTTCTGGAAAAAGATGGGAGACATCGGGTTCAGACGGCTCAGAATTCTTATCTCCAAATTTGTAAGAGGTGACCCAATGCCGAGTCAATGGAGGGAAAGTTACCTTCTCCCTGTATACGAAGGGAAGGGTGATCCGCGAAACTGTAATAGCTACCGTTCGATCAAGCTGATGTCACACACCATGAAGATCGTTGAGCGGGTACTAGGTGGCCGACTGTGAAAAATAATACGGCTATCTGATGATCAGTGCGGGTTTGTCTCGGGTAAATCAACCACAGATGCAATCCAAAGTATAAGGATCATAATGGAAAAACATCGTGATTCCTTAAGAGATTTGCATATTGTATTGGTTGACTTTGAAAAGGCATTCGACAGACGACCATGAGATCTGATACGGGTGGTGCTAAGACATCGAGGGGTTCCAGAAACCTATGTACAGATGATCATGGACATGTACGAGGGAACAAAGACAAGAGTAAGAAGCCCCGCTGGAGTAACCGAAGAGTTCCCAATCACAGTCGGGGTGCACCAGGAAAGCGTCTTAAGTCATTTGCTCTTTATTACAGTCCTTGATTATCTGCTTGAAGGTAAAGTGATGGACCCCAAGGTACATCGGTTATTCTTTGCTGACGATGGAGCTGTCATAAGTGAGGATCCTACATCCCTGCAACGAGCACTTGATGTGTGGGTGGACGCTCTGGAGGGAAATGGGTATCGCATTAGTTCAAAAAAGACAGAGTACTTATGCTGCCCGTTCTCTGATCCACGCAGGCCTATTCCAGACATTTATATGAATGGAACAGTGCTTCCCAAGTGCGAGAAGTTCAAACATCTAGGATCTATGATCAATAGCAAAGCAACCTGTGATGACGACATCAATCATCGTGTAAGCGTAGGGTGGATGAACTGGGGAGAAAATTCCGCTATCTTCTGTGACAGAAAAATGCCACCTACGTTGAAAGAAAGGCTCAACACCGCAGTTGTGTGTCCAGCGCTCACATACGGTTCACAATGTTGGACGATGTACAAAACGTATGAGAGTATGAGACAGCAGGAGTGACAAAGCCTGATCGAATAAGAAGTTCGAAGATCCGTGGAAGCTTTCACATCAAGGAAACCATCGTACAAAAAATAGAGCGCGACCGGCTCAGCTGGTATTGCCACGTTCAAAGAAGAGATCATTTGAACCCCGTTAAAAAGGCAATATCAACGCACGTTCCAAAGACATCGCGAGGTAGGAAATGCAGGCCTATAAACGCCTGGATCAGACAAATGCGACGACATCGGCATTTCATTGGCCTCAGTAACCGAGTGATCCGAAATCGGCAGGCGTGCCGATATTTTCTGAGGTCAAATAGGCGAACCCCACAGGCGGATCAGTAGAGATGCGGTGAAGTGGGAGGGTTGCGATCCCTTGTTTTCGGATCATAACCTCGCTGATAAAAGGAAGAAGAAGACGACTCGTAGTTGCTGCTATTCGCCAATCTTCCTTCTGAGTTCCTGATATGATGGTCCTGTTACTTCTATGGTTCCTCCTTCCGGGAAAAAGTGTTTTTATTCCTCGCTCAAGGGACCGCTTGTTTCAAACGCATACCAAATGGCATAAGTGATGACCTCGACCGCATTTTCTAGCTCTAGATAGTGGGCTGGAGCTCTTTTAATGTGTAACGGGTGGGCCATCTAGTGGTTTCTTTTTAAATCATAGGTTATTTTGACACTGACCGCTGTTTCCAGCTCGAAATCTTGACAGAAAGTCAGTATCATACCTCCGCGGAACGAAATGAGTCGCTTTACGCTTGAACAACGTTGGGAAATATTGAAAACTTATTTGCAAAGTGAGTGCTGTGTAGCCCAAACAGTGCGTTTTTTGAAAAGAAGTTTTGGCCGAAATGAAGCACCCACCGCGCCTGCTGTACGCAAGTTTGTGCAAAAAGTTCATGAGACTGGTATGCTAGTGGACAACACTCATGGTCCCCGTCGTCGTACGGTGCGCACAGATGAGAATGTGGCTGCTGTAGCCGAGAGTGTGAGACTCAATTCACGAACATCAACTCGTCATCGATCTCAACATTTCACGCACTAGCCTGAGGAGAATTCTGCCCAAAGATCTGGGATTATTCGCTTACAAGGTCCAATTGATTCAGCAATTGAAAGCGCACGATCACCCGCTTCGTTATCCCTTCGCAGTTTGGGCCTTAGAGCAGCTTGAATTGGACAACGATTTTGGGCTAAAAATCATCTTTTCTGACGAGGCACAGTTTCATCTCGGCGGCTACGTTAACAAACAAAATTGCCGCATCTGGGGCTCGGAAAACCCGCACGTTATTGTCGAGAAGCCAATGCATCCACAGAGAGTGACAGTTTGGTGCGGATTGTTGAGAGGTGGCATCATTGGACCATTTTTCTTCGAAAATGAGGCTGGGAACAACGTTTCGGTCAACGGTGGGCGTTACAGAGCCATGTTAATGACTTTGTTTTTTTACTGAAATTGAAGTCATGGATTTGGACGACCTCTGGTTCATGCCGGATGGCGCGCCATGCCACACAGCCCATGCCACAATCGGTCTTTTGCGCGCCAAATTCCCAAATCGTGTCTTGGCAATGTCAATTGGCCGCCTCGGAGCTGCTATTTTACCCCTTTGGACTTTTTTGTGGGAAACCGTGAAGGATCGATGTTATGCCAATAATCCGGAAACGATTCAAGCACTTAAGGCCAATATCATCCAAGCAATCCGTGACCTACAGCCCGAAACCATCAACAAGGTCTTGGAAAATTGGTGTGATAGAATGCGCTACTGCGAGACCAGCCGAGGCAGCCACTTGAACGACGTTGTCTTCTATAATTAATGGGAATGTTTCCTCTTACTAATAAAGCCATAATACATGGAACAAATTTCATTCTGTTCATTTTATTGCATTTTTAAAAAGAAACTTGTAGTTGGCCCTACAGGGTGGGCCAGATTATTTTCTAAAACTACCTCGAATGCATCCCAGTTTATTCTTCTTGGATTTCTTACTAGATTTCTCGTGATATAATACATGTGTTCTTTTATTCAGACAAACATGGCTCACTCGATACCTCAATTCCATTTACTTAAGCCGACTATAATCATCATATGCCATATATTTTGCAGAAGGTATATCTACTCCTTCCACTTAAGGTAAACACAACTTCTTTCATCATTCTGTGGGTCTCACAGATGGATATACCATCTTCTCATATATCCAGGAAGTCATCTTGGACCTAAACCTCCGCTATATCTGCGTCTCATCCTTGTAAACTCTCAAATCCCAAATGAATTCATAAAAATCGTAATCCATCCCCAAAGCCACAACTTCAATCGTTTCCTAATACTCGTACTACGTCCTTCCTTATTTTTTAAATTAAAATTCCAATTCCTCCCACAAACTGACTTGTGTCACAAAATTTATGCATTCCCCCACGGACAGGACAGTAGACGACAAAGTTTCCTTCGAAAATAATATTTAACGAGAAAAACGAGTGATATCTTCGAGATATACATACTTGCGGAACTTTGATGTTTTTTTTTTTTTTTTTCGTCCTGTGCCCAGTTGCCTCCTCCTCCCCCTTCAGAACCCCCTTTGTTGGTACATTATGCAAAGTGGTTGGCATAAATAAAATCAGTATCTACCAGCGGCAACACATGACATCGAATGTAGAAAAAACTGTTTTTCGCAGGGAGCACTGCACCTAGCCATCGCAGGGAGTGAAAGTTCCGGAAAATATTAGTTGTTGGACCCCGCCAGAGTTGGAAAATACCAAAAATATTGTATTTTTTGAACACAAATAACCACCGATGTGTGTGCATGATGGGATGACTTTTTTCTACCATCATTGTGGTGGCGCAGCATCATCCATCAACCGGAATGAAAAGGAAGAAAAAAAGAAAGAAAAAGGAACCAACATCCTTCCCCCACTCTATGCCGGTTGTTGTCTTCTCAGAGAAAGAAGAGAAACTCATAAATTTCATTTTGGTTAAAAGGATGCGTACGTTTGGAGTTTTGTTTCCATTTTTTGTTTGTGTCCTTTTTTGTTGCTTCTTCTTATTTCCAAGTTTTGTCCTTTCCATGGTGGGAATTTGGAAAACAAAAGTCAGCGGAAAATGCTGATCATCGCTTGAGAAATTCAAATTACAAAAATTGTGCTTAGCAACTTGAAGAAATTGACGTTAAAGTTTCGTCGGCGGAAGTAAGGATTTCAAAAAAAAAAAATAGGCACCGTGGAGGAGGGTAAAATCCTGTTGGCATATGTGTTAGTGGCAAGTGTCGAAAGGAAGATATTAGCTACTAATTACGAAAAGAAAATTCGAACATCTGTTGAGATTGGGTGAAGGATACTTCTTGTAGAAGCCTATCTACATGAGTAGATGTAAATCCTGTAAAAGTCTTTTGGAGAAGGAAAATAATTTTCACATTTTTAGAAACCTCGATTTGCAATTTACAGTGATCGACCATAGGCAGTTTGTCCTTTTTAGGCGTAGGATTCTACCGCATTGTAGGACATTTTTGCATTGATAGTGATTCCGATATGGTCCTACATCGAAGCCTCTTTAAACGAAGTTCTATCCCAGCGATTATTTCAAGCAAAACATCTACCAACAATAACGCTGCTTTTCTAAACTTCTTGGAAGTCAATTACATCAGTTGTTTAACATCACAACACGATACAAGCATTTATCCGTATGTTGTTCCAGAACTCTGTCTTTGCTATCATTGACACTTGCCAAATGTTACACACTCCAGTGTAAACTATGTTAGTTCCCCCATTGACTGCCGAGAAGCAAATCCTTACATCCACTTTGATGTAACTACATTTTAGTTCTTTGTATACAGGCAAGGCAGGCAGTCGGGGTATCCTCTGTACCAGTTGACCTCGTTTTGTGCTGTCATGTGTTCTTGGTCCTTTTATAGGCATCCCTTTGTCTCATGCACGTAAGCACAGCTCTTTAGTAAATATTAACAAATCGACTGACATTAGGATTACACAATCAACTTTGCCATCGTCATTGAGCATAATATCTTTGCTGTCAAGCAGTATAGATACATGAAAACAAGGAGCGTTTAAGGATAAATGCGAGAGATGTTTGCTTTTGAGATTCGCAGACGTAAATTGTGTCAGCAATTGGGCGTGGAAGTCAACATACTCCGTTGTGGGATAGAGTTTGATGCTTAAAAGTAAGCATGTAATCGTTGCATTTAAATCAAGTGAAGCCTTTAATCGGACTAAATTGTTTTATTGGTGCCGAAAGCTGGGAATGAATATATGACTATAAGTTCGAGTTATGGAATAACTTCTCTTGCTAGCCACGTCTCATCTTCTTAGCTACATGATAGTACTTTTATATTAGATGTAGCTGCAGTTCGAGGTGGACTTGAACTTTAATCAACAGAACTCTCTATAAACTCCTTGGCCAAAACCCTCTTTCACTGACCCAAATCCTTCTGAAGCGTGAGCAAATGTCTTTTCAAGGATGACACCATGTGACAGACCAGAACCAAGTTTAACTCCAGAAATAATGGCCATATATGCTCAAAATTCTAGTGAATGTGAGCAGAAATCATCATAGAATTATAGCCGGTGTCATGAGTGCCCGATGTCTCCTAAACAAGCATCTCCAGCATTGCACCGTCTCTATAAACTGTGCCTACAGATCAAAAAGACCTCTCTCCATGTAATCACAGAATGTTTTGCTCTTATCCAAGTGAGAATACAGACACTTGGCATAGAACCTTTACTGCGACACACACGGAGAAACTGCGTGACAGCCTCTAGAGTGAACAATATGCTCTATTGAATCCAATGGGTCGGCTCAATAGATCTCTCCAAGAAACCGCAGTGCGAAAGCGGTTCATTTGTTCCCCAATAAAAAAAAAAAGAAAAACAAACTGCCTAGGACGAGGGGCCGGGTACACTGGTGTTGTTGGCCCATTAACGGCTCCTCCCCCACCAACTCTACTCCAAGATCCTGACTAACCTTGGAAATTCCTTACAGACCTGTGATCCGAATACGTCGAAGCAGCTCTCGCAAGGTGCTCACTAAGTTCCATTTAACTGGATCTGTAAACGCCATCGTTGACTCCATCTAGGGAATTCGTCCGCTACCGTTCTCGCCAAGGCAAAGCAAGAGTGTATGACCTTCAAACTCAATTCCGATGGAGTTATAATGCGAGGGGAACTCTGACGAGGGAACAAACCTCTCC
Organism: Brachypalpus laphriformis; assembly: GCA_945910035.1. NCBI lineage: Eukaryota > Metazoa > Arthropoda > Insecta > Diptera > Syrphidae > Brachypalpus > Brachypalpus laphriformis. The sequence goes on from OX246756.1 coordinate 49,085,387, forward strand.
AGGGGCATAATAGACCATTAGGTCGCAGTGCAAGATAACCATACACAAATGATAATAACAATATCAACTTCTATAGAAATCATCTTCTCTGTCCTTTTCCCGCTCTCTTCATTAGAAGGAAGTCTTACCTACGACCCTTATTCTTCAAGAATTTAGGTGAGCTGGTGAATGCAAGGTTAGGTTAGGTTGGCTGTCCACACGAGAGTGCAGATACACTTAGACCAGTGAAGGTCCTTTGTGATACCATGGATCAAACCATTAGCCCACTCAGGGACTAACAAACCAACCGGAGCTTTTGACAAAGCGATGGATGCTCATGACGTCCAGGGATGCCAGATCGCAGAGGTCGTCAAGGAAGGGGGACCCTAGATGGACCATTCTTTTATGCGACAGGGCCGGACATGTGCATAGGAGGTGAAGGATGGTTTCCTCCTCCTCCCCGTCCCTACAGCTCCTGCAGAAGTCGTTGGAGAAGAGACCAAGTCTTCTGGCGTGTTGGCCTATAAGACAGTGTCCAGTGAGAACACCGACAACGCAGTTGATTTGTGTACGCTTTAGCTTGATCAGATCGGCACTACGGTCTTGATCCAGCTTAGGCCAGATCTGTCTCGAAATGTGACACGTTGAGCCGTTTCCTCATCTAAGGTTGGTCTTGCTAATAGCGTTCAGCTTTAGTAGATACTTACATGTAGCGAGGGGCATACCCAGGGCTTGCCTTTCAGGCAAAATCCTTAGAGTGGTACCCTGTCTGGCGAGGTCGTCAGCCCTGCAGTTACCTGGAATGTCTCTGTGGCCCGGCACCCAGCAAAGGTGAATGTTGAACTGCTCTGTCATCTCCATAAGAGATAGACGACAGTTTAAGGCAGCCTTTGAAGTGAAGAAGAACGATTCCAGGGACTTGATTGTCGCTTGGCTGTCAGTGAAAATGCTAATATCCCTGACAGATAATACACTACATTTCAGCCAGGACAGGGCTTCCTTAATCGCCATGATTTCCGCCTGGAAAACGCTGCAATGATCAGGGAGGCGCTCTCGCGAGCATCTGACAAACATCCGAGAGTATTGTTGTCACGAAAAAGCTTCTCAAAATCGCCGTTCGGATTCGGCATTAAACTGTAGGTCCCTTCCATTCGTGTGAAAAATATAACGCACACAACATGAGTGGTTGCGAGAAGCTAGGCCCTGGCACTTTAAAGAACCGAACTACCATCGACAGGGAGGAAGTGTCCCATACATCCCGGTTAGGAATGCTCGTACGGATGTTACGGTCAAATCTCAGTTTCAGCGGGGTGTAGTCCGTGTTTTCGTGTTTGAAGTTGAGAAGATCAAGGATCGAGGAGTGGCCAAAGCGATGGCTAGACCACTGAGAGGAGGCTTTCAGGGGGATGGCCGCACAGGCAGCCATCTGTTTGCCGAAAATATCTAAAGGTAGCAGGTTGAACAAGATGTCCAGTGCCGCGGAGGGAGTAGTTCTCAGTGCAGCACTGATGCAGATGCATGCAGATCTTTGCACCTTAGCTAGTTGAGTGAGGTGGACAGCCCTGTCGAGAGAAGGCCCCCATACGATCACGCCATATAGTAGTATAGGCCTGATAACGGACACGTATAGCCAATGAGTGATTTGAGGTTTGATACCCCAGCTCCTACCTATAGCCTTTTTACAGGAATAGAGAGCTACATTAGCTTTCTTGACGCGCTCTAGTAGATTGGCCTTCCAGTTTAATTTCCTATCCAAAATAAGACCCAGATATTTTGCGTTTTCAGAGAAGGTGAGACTGGTGCCATTTATCATAGGAGGGTCTATGAGGGGAACTTTATATTTCCTCGTGAAGAGAACGAGTTCCGTTTTATGGGGGTTAACCCCCAGTCCACATTTGGAGGCCCATTTGGTGAGCCGAAGGAGAGCATATTGGAGGCTATCCCTGAGAGTGTCCGGGTGTTTACCGGAGGCAGCAATAGCAATGTCATCAGCATAGGCGATCACTCTACAACCTGACGTATCCAGGTCCATCAGTAGTTCATTAACTGCTAGGTTCCACAGAAGAGGTGACAAGACTCCACCTTGAGGTGTACCGCAGCGAGCAATTCTTCTGGCCGATGCTCCGCCCAGCTGTGTGTTAATAATCCTGCATGTAAGCAATTGATTGATCAACACTCCGAGCGAAGTATCCACTTTCAGATTTACAAGTGCGTCGGTAATCGCCTTTGGTTTGAAATTGTTAAAAGCTCCTTCAATGTCAAGAAAGGTGTATTCTTTGATGCTCAATGATTTTTCGATGGTGCGCACAAGCGAATGTAAGGCAGTCTCAACCGATTTGCCTTTGCAATACGCATGTTGGGACGGCGAGAGCAGGGCTGGGTTAATACTTTGCCGAAGATGGATATCAATTAACCTTTCTAGAGTTTTGAGCAGGAAGGACGATAGACTGATAGCTCGGAGATCCTTTGGTTCCACATGCGAGGTCTTTCCTGCCTTAGGTATGAATATGACTTCAACCTCGGTCCATAGTTTGGGAATATAGATCAGATTTAGACAGCCCGACAAGATGACTTTGAGCCATGGAAGCACAATGTCCTCGCATTGCTGAATTTCAGCCGGAATAACACCGTCAGGTCCTGGGGACTTGAAGGGTTTGAAACTGCGCATGGCCCAACGGATCTTTTCTGTAGTTATCAAGACTAGCGAGTTGCTGCAGGGTTGCGATATAGCAACAGGGGAGCTACCAGGAAAGTGGGTATCCAGTAAGATGTCAATGGATTCCTCAGCAGAGGAGGTCCAGTAACCATCCGGATGCAAAAGGAAGCTGGGTGTAGCAGGGCTTTTAGAGAGGATTTTCCGCAACCTGGAAGCTTCCGAGGACTCTTCAATGCTGTCGCAGAAAAGTCTCAGGAACGTCGTTGCTCCTTCCTCAGTGAGATTTTGTATTTTCTGAGAGACAGTTTATAGGCCGTCTCACGGGAGCTTTTAGCAGTATTAAAAAGGAACCTACTGTCTTTCCTAAGAGTACTGAGATTTGCATTCCACCAGGGAGGTTTCATTTTACCTCGGCCATGGCACCATTTAGTGCCGATGTTAGGGTGTTGACTAGATCGTCAAGGTCCTCAGTGCAAGAAGGTTCAGTAGGCAGGTGGGAGGGAATAAGCGTTAATAAACGTTTCCTATAAAGGGACCAGTTGGTTTTTCTATAATTTCTAAAAACCTTCTGATCAGACAGATAGTCATCAAGACTAAATTGGAGGTAACGGTAGTCTGAAAAAGAGTGCTTATCAGAGACTCTCCAGTCCTTAATCGAGTTATATAAGTGATCGGAGTTCTTGTCGGTTGCGAGTAATGAAGGTCGGTTTGGACCCCCTGTTACAGATTAGGAGTTTAGTACTAAGGATAAAGTCAAAAAGTTGCTCACCTCTTTCATTTATGTTGGAACTGCCCCAGATTGAGTGATGGGCATTCGCATCACAGCCAATGATGAGACCAGTGTTTCGGCTCTCTGCTTAGCAATCAAGCTCCCGAGATGTCCGGGGGAGTGGGCCCACAAGATCGTGACCTAAATAAGCCGATACCAGCCAGTAATTTCTTGATCGCAATTCCAGGTTCTATGTCTTGATAGCTGAAATTAGAGAGTAAAAGAATGTTTAGATGGGTCTTCGCAAGGATACAGGATCTCGGTTTACCTTCCTTTCTTGCGTAGATTAATTTGTAGTTTGGAGTCCACAAACCCGGTTTCCAACAACCCATGGTTCCTGGATCAAGACTAAGTCTTCCCCGTATTTGCTGAGCCGGAGAATAAGGGAGGCCGAAGCCGTGATGGAGTGATGCAGGCTAATCTGTAGGATCCGGAGCATTGGGGCTACTTCTCGCTATAGATACCATTACCACGGTATTATTGGCTTCCTCTGAATCTGATGACAGAAGGTCATCCTCGAGAGAGAGGCCGCATGGGTCACTGTCCAGGAGTGATGGTGAGGGAGAGGGAGGACCAGAAAAGTCCAATTTTAGGAGAGCGTCAACCATTTCGGTGTCTGTCGACGAGGAGTCAACCCCCGAAAAAGATGGATCGGCGCAAGGGAGTGAGGGAAGGGGCTCGGAAGGAGAGGTATTCTTAGCTGGTGCAGAAGGGACTGCAACCTGCTTGGGATGTACTTTCTCGAGCTCCTCCTCGTCACATTTGTAGACTTTCAAGGTGATGAAGCCAAGGGGGCCAGAGACTCTTCATTGATAACAATGATCACACTTCTGACGTCTCCTCTCGGCTCGTCCACTTTGGCAATCTTCCAATTATGGGTAGGAAGGGAGCTGTTGTTAGCCTTCAGAATATCCAGGATGATTTTAAGATCAGAGGGCTCAGCCGGAATGGTAGCACGTGTTCTTGGTCGGTTAGGAATCTGGTCCTTTTCCACGACCTCCAACTGTGCACCTGGCCAAACCTGGCCTAATCTGGAGACAGCAAGTTTATAGAGATCCTTCGATCTTTGGTCGGCGCAGGCAATGAGTTTGACATGCCCTTGATGTAAGCCACCATCCCTGCAGGAAACATCAGGGACGAGATGGTCGCGTAGGATTTGGAGACAGTTGGTGGCGAGTTTAATCTCCACCTTCCTCCACTTATCCGCCGTAATGCTGCCATCCGGATCGCTATGGTCAACGACCGCGATCTCCAAGCGTGCCTTAAGCACTTGGTTGAAGGGCTTGGTAGTAGCGATGGAAGGTACTACCTTGGTCTTTTTGGCAAGGGTGGGAGACTCATCCTGAGACCTCTGGCGTTTGGACGGCAAGTCCTTGGTGGATGAGTCGGGGGGAGCTGGACACGTTTGAGTGCCCAGCTTAAAGAAGTCTTATGCTTCTGGGTTCTATCCTGCTCAGGAATTACCTGGATGCGGCGAATTAGCTTATAAGCTAGCCGGCGATCTTGGTAGGAGATCTTGGGGGGAGCGACATTCGGCAAGCTCGAAGCCGAGCCGTCCGTCGCCCCTGAAAGAGATTTGAGAAGATGATGTGGATCCTTCGAAGTGGAGGGCACAGTGTGCTGTAAGCTCGAGGCCGAACAGTTAGCTGTTCCTGAAGGGGCAGAGATGTTAAGGGGTTTGCCCCCTCGCGTTTCATGGTCTGGCTTTACGATGGGACGAGGTGTTGACACCACTGTCCTATCCGCCAGTGTACCAGACGCGCGTTCAGCAATCTTGGGGGCGTCCACCTGCTTACAACTGCTTGCAACGCTAGTGCTAGGCCTCAAGGCCAATGCGCTAGATGGGATTGTCACAGCAGAGCTTGCGGGTATGCTTCCCAGGAGGCTGAAAGACGGTTTTTTAAGAGGACCGTCCTCTTTCTTTATTTTTTTTATATGTTTTTGGTTTTTATTATAGTTCATAATTTGGACCCACGAGTGGCGGAGAATGGGAGGTCGACCTGCACAGAGATCCGCATTGTGCAGGCAAGGCAGGCTAATCCGGAGGTCGCCAGGTATCCGGATACTCCGTTAGCGACTGGACTATTATTTAAAGTGGGCCCCCAGCCAGGCTGATCCTCGGCACGGGTCGCATTACACCTTGATCCGGCCCACCGGAGAGGAGAGAGGGAAGAATAGGATATAAAGGGAAGGTATTAGAACGACTACAACTTGGCTTCGTGTCTCATCTGGGGAAATACCCGAGAATCTTTGACCATTACTAGGCCCCTACACCACGGCGAGGTGTGAAGTCATGTAGGAGTGGTGAATGCAAACGTCAGGAACTCCCTTCAGTTCATTAGAAGCTCCAACTGGTTCCAATGAAGCAACAGAGACTTTCGAGATCCTGTGGTATCACAATGGGCCTGATCTAAGTGTGTCTGTGTTCAGGGCATAGTCAGCCAATCGTACCTAAACCAACATAGTCGTGCGTTCGATTTGCGGTAGAAGCCACGAGTATAGGTTTAGCTATTAACAAAGGCGAAACGAATACAAGAGCTTTGTCTACATAGCGATACTAGCGGAAGGATCAAGCAAAGAATTACTCTGGCTAATCGCTTTTTCGACTAAAAAGGCAACACCTTCGCCCAGAGAATTTCCGAGACAGATTTGGAGGGACAACACAGAAGACCTCACCTTACGAGACCGGTGTAGTTGGAAAGACACCTCAACCAACTTGGCGAGGCCAGTGTTTTTCGGGCGCAGTCGCAGTCCTCATAGATTGACCGCATTCATTAATTGTGGGATCGATGCAAATGTAAACCACCTTAAGCGAGGTCTGTGTTCTCCTCGAGAGAAGAGTTATTTAGTGATTTCTTGTTCCACTATCCATACAAATAAGTAGTACGCAAATAACACCCCTTTCCTTCAAGACAAATCCTCAAAGAAATCCCAAAATCTGATCACAACATTGCGATAATCTACGTATATCGCTGAACTTAAACGCTTACCAACTGCTATTCATTCTCTTTGACGAGATTTTACAAATGACTGCCGAAACTCCCCCTCGTCCGTTAACATTTCCCAAGACAATTTAATCCAAATTGATTCTCCTTAAAAAGTAAACGTCATAACCCACCCCAAAAGCCAGTCAGAGACAGTCTCTGATATGTGAAATTTGATATAAAAAGTTATTCCCAAGCATCAATCAATTTCGTAAAAAAAAAAAAATGCCTTGCTCCTATAAAAACCCAGAAATTCACCATAAAAATCCGCCGAAGGATAAATGACGACACAATTTGTTGTTGTCATCATAAAATTTTCATTCGTCATTATCTCTGAGGAGCACATGTATGGCAAAGTGTTTTCGATTAGGCGCCATACCCTTACGCGGCCGAATACACCCCCCATCAACAGGAGGGGAATTCCAATTTAATAACGCAACAAAAAAAAAAAAATTAAACAAGGACGAGAAAAAAAAAAAAAAAAAATCACATCCACAGATGCTGCTCCTGCTGTTGCTGTTGCGATGACAGTTCTTCCTAGGGTCATCAAGTACAAAACCAAGTGCTGTACACATAAGGATCCACTCACTCACTCATTCATCCATTTTTCCCCACTAAATGAGCCACCGCCACATGCTGGGTATGTTGTTTGGGTATTCAGCAAATGTCGCCGTCAATGGTGTACTTAAGAGCATTGATTTCGTTGCTAAAGCTGTTAGCTGTGTCGTACTACATGCCCCACAAGCCAACACAACAATAGATATACTACACACGTTAATGTGGGCCAACGGAAATCAAAAGGCGATAGAGTGGCAAAAGGATAATGAGAAAAACGTTCAATACAACAGGGAACAGCGCGGCAGCAGCTGTCTACCATGTGCTGTCATCCGAGTGGGTGGTGGGTGTGTGGGTGGGGTTGAGGAAACTTGCGAAATTGGAAAATTAGCAACCAAGTTCGGGAATTAAATGTGCCAATTCAGGGATGTGCCATGAAAGGATTTATCGTTTGTGTAGAGGGAATTTGAGTGGATATAGTATTAGTAGTGCTGTGCAGGCTTAAGGGCATGTTAGGAGTATCAGCTGTGTGCCCGCAGAGTTATTACTAATGGATGGAAGGAAAATTTGGCCAAGGCAGCAGAAAATACTTTCTTATTTTGCTCTCTGAAGGGATTAAAGCTAATGCAGACCGAAAAATGACAGTCTAACGTTAGCTGAGTAAGCTACAGCAGCTCGCGTGTCCGTGCAGTATGACGGTGATAAGAGGAACTTCCGCAGCTGCCATGGAATTCCTGCTCTGCTTTCCTTAATTGCATCTCTTCATTGAAAGTGAAGTCAGAAAGGTTTTATACCGCCGAAGTTCAGTGATGAATGTGAGTGAATGGCTCAGGTGCAGAAGACTAGAGAGTCTAGAGAGGAAAGGAGTATTCGATACCAAATGCTCAAAGCAAAGAAGCAGTGAAGGTTGGATCAACTTTAAGCTATAGGGTCCAATATACATATGGTATCCTTATTGACGGCCTTTCTGGAACCGGAGGCTATTATAGGGAAACTCAGATCAAACAATCCGCCGCCTTGAGTGTAGTTTAGTAGATCTTGCATTCTTTTCCGTAAGTACTTGGGCCACATCTGCCTGGAGATGACACAGTTTCGCACCCCCTCCCATCTGCTATCAGACTTTAGCAGATAAAGCGCGAAGATGCCTTCCTTAAGGACCCCCAACGGGTCGTTCACCTCCTTTGCTAGGGACGCATCAAAGACAGATCCCTGCCTCGCGAGTTCATCAGCTCGCTCATTTCCCTCAATGTTGCTGTGACCTCGGACCCAAAGGAGACAGATCCTTAACCGATGACCTAGCGATGCGAGTTCCTTTTTGCAGTGTTCTACTAGCCTCAAGGATGTAGTGCCAGATACTATAGCCTTGATAGCGGCCTGGCTGTCAATGAGGATGGCAATGGTATTTAGGGGTGTAGAGGTTTGCTTAATTAGGCGGCATGCCTCACGTACAGCAAAAACTTCCGCCTGGAAGACACTGCACGAATCAGAAAGCCGGTACGACCTGGAAATATTGTCGGAAGGATACTGTTGTGACCATACGGATTGGTGCGCCAGCATCTTGTTTCCCTTAGCCTGACCGCACTACATGATGATAGATACATAATGTGAAGATCGAGTGGTAAAAGGTGCAGCATAACGTTCAAGGCTTCGGTTGAACATGTTCTCATGGCACCCGTTGCGTCTATAGCCGCAGTTCTTTGCACCCTGTTGATAAGTTTGATATTATAAGCTTTCCTTAACGTAGTTCACCAGACTAGCGATCCACAGGAAAGAATGGGCTACACCACGGCAGTGTACATCCATAATACCATCTTTGGGCGAAGTCCCCACTTCTTACCAAAGGTCTTGCTGCAGGCATAGAAAGCCACACAGGCCTTCGTTCCCCGTTGCTCAATGTTAAGCTTCCAGCTTAGTTTTGGATCAAGTACCACACCTAGGTACTTACCACTGGAGGATAGGGAGAGTAGATGATTGTTTCGCCGTTGAAGCGTAAACGTCGGTATTTTGGTTTTAGTGGTAAAGAGCATCAGTTCAGTTTTGCTTGGGTTGACGCTGAGTCCACATCCAGTGGCCCATGAGCTCATCTTGTCCAAGGCACCTTCCATAATCTTACTGATTACGGATGGAAACATCCCCGATACCAGTATTACTACGTCATCCGTATACGCGACAACCTTAACTCCATCCCTGTCAAGTCTACACAAGATTTTATTGATGACCATAAGCCATAGAAGAGGAGATAAGACCCCGCCTTGAGGAGTTCCTCTAACAACAGATATGGTGGAGCTGCTGTTGCCGAGAGTCGATTGAATGATTCTAGTTTTTAGCATTGTCAATATCCATTTGGTAATAAACTCTTCCACATCTAGTTGGATCAGAGCTTCCTGAATCGATTCCGTACTGACGTTGTTGAAGGTGCCTTCAACGTCTAAGAAGGTAGCTAGGGTATATTGTTTGAAGTGAATTGTCTATTCTATCGTTCGCACAACTTCGTGGAGCGCCGTTCTGTCGATCGCCTTTTAGTGTATGCATGTTGAGATTTGGATAGAAGAGATTTGTCTAGGGTAATTCGAATATGTGTATCTAAGATGCGTTCCAGTGTCTTTAAAAGATAAGAGGATAAGCTGATGGGTCTGAAATCCTTTGCGGATCCATGACCCCGCTTCCCAGCTTTCGGGATGAACACAACACGAACACGTCTCCAGCTCAGGGGAACTCAGGAGAATACAGCTTCTGTAGATCGGTAATAGCCATAGGACCGCCTGCTCCAATGTTTTTGCCAGCATAATCGGGAGAATACCGTCAAGGCCGGCCGATTTATAGGGAGCGAAACTGTTAATAGCCTAGGAGGTATTAACTGCTGAAATTGTTGTCTTAATGTCGTTCCACGAAAAAGATTGCGCGACCTGAGAAACTGGTGGGAGGCCAATCTCATTTTTACATCCTGGAAAGTGTGTTTGCATTAAAAGTTCCAGGGAATCGCTAGAGGAGTCCGTTCAAGTCCCATCCAGTCGTTTAAGGAGTAGAATGATACTGTCTTTCAGAGCGATATTCTTGCAGTGCACATTCTTTTTAAAGAAAATGGCTTTTAAAAGCTGGCCAGCTGCAATGATTGCCTCTAATATCAGGTGTAGTGAAAAGAAATCCATTATTTTTCCAATGGCTTTAGTAATTTGTATCTCGCGTTGCATACGTCCTATTGGACCTACATTAAATGGCGTTAGAAAGATGACATTTCGTACAAAAAAACTTCTCTGAAAGTTTTGTGTTTTTACTTTTAGGACAACGCCAGGCCACACACATTGATAGCGACTCGCCAGAAGCTCCGGGAGCTTGGTTGGGAGGTTCTTACGCATCCACCTTATTCTCCGGATCTGGCACCAAGTGATTACCACCACCGTCCATTGCGAACGATTTTGCTGGTGAAAAATTCGCCTCAAGAGAGGCTTATGAAAATCGACTGTCCCAGTTTTTTGCCAGTAGGGACGAATGCTTCTATGAGACTTACTTACTTACTTAAATCCTTTAACCCCTCGGGGGGCATAGGGCGTCAACAACGCCTGCGTGTCAACAACGCCTGCGCGTCATCTTGTTCGAAGTTCTGCAACGCGTTTGAGCTGCTTCCAACTTATTCCTAAAGAGCTCGAATTCTCCTCAATTGTTCTGCGCCACGCTTGCCTAGGGCGTCCCCCTATTCTGCCTGCCTGGGTGAGCGGATTCCACTGCATGACGTATTTCGCAATGGAGTTGTCTTCGCGCCGTAGGGTGTGTCCAATCCATTGCCACTTTCTTCTTCGTATAGTAATGCTTAGGTATAGGTTCTTGGCCCGTTCTCAGATAAAGTTGTTCGTTAGAGATGCGGTTCGGCCAAAAAATCCTCAAGATGATTCTTAAGCATTTGTTTACGAAGACTTGCAGCTTGCGTGTGTTAATGGTGTCCACCTTCCAAGTACTGCACCCATAAAGCAGCATTGATTCTACGTTAGAGCGGAACAGTCGCAGCTTGGTTCTTAAGCTGATAACATTACTTCTCCAGATTATGGATAGCATTCCGAACGCAGCTTTAGCCTTCCCGATTCTGCTGCACACATCCAGTTCGGTGCCACCGCGATTAGCTGAGACCACATTTCCTAAATAAAGAAAGTTATCAACTTTCTCGACTTCCTGTCCGGCAATGTAAAGTTGAGCGCGGTTGTTAGAAGAAGTACTCAGGGCTTTTGTTTTGGCTGTGTTTACTTTTAGCCCCACTTTGTTTACCTCAGCTTCTAGATTTTGGGCCATCAGATGAATATCCATTATCCGATGTGAAAGTAGACAAACATCGTCAGCGTAATCTAGGTGTTTAAGGTAAGATGTCATAGTCCAACGAATTCCATAATTAGCTTCCGTCAATGCTGCACGGAGTACATCGCTGATAACCAAGAACCAAGAACAATAGTGGTGACAGTATGCACCCTTGACGTACTCCACTTTGGACTTCAAAATCCTCCGACACCTTACCATTGTGCACGACGTGACACTTACCGCCCTCGTATGTAGCCCTGATAATAGCTATAAGTTTTTCTGGGATGCCTCTCCTGCGCAAGGCCAACCAGATAGCATCTCGATTCAATCTGTCCAAAGCCTTCTCGAAGTCGATAAACAGTAAATGTATCGGAGACCTATACTCAACGCATTGTTCGATAATGATCCGTACAGTGTTTATGTGGTCGATGCAGGAGGATCCAGCGCGAAAGCCTGCCTGTTCAACATCGAGAGTTGAATCTAAATGTTCTTTAATTTGTTCTAGAATTATTTTAGCTATTATTTTGGCCACCGCTGGAAAAACGCATATACCTGTCCAGTTACCGCACTCAATCAAGTTCCCCTTCTTTGGAAGCTTAATGATCATCCCCCTTTTCCACTCCTGTGGAAATTGTTCACTATCCCAAGCTCTCCGTATTAGCGGATGCAGCAAATCTGCCGATGTATTTGACGCTGCTGGAAATAGCTCGACAGGGATGCCATCAATATACACCGCCTTGTTCTTCTTGAGGGACTTGATTGCTGTTATTATCTAGGTTTTACTGGGAGGTGCGGTGCGAATTCGAGAATTTGTTGCTTCGAACTGCTCATTCGAATTCAAGATCTAAGTGATTTAGCACTGTAGCAAAATGTTCTCTTCATCTAGTGATCTGATCCTCATCCGAAATCAGAAGGTTACCGTCTAGACTCTTCACTGGATGTTGTTTGGAGTTTCGACCACCAATGAGCTCCTTAGTGATGTTGTAAACAGTCTTACTGTCATGCTTACTCGCCGCTTCTTCAGCCCTTGAGGCTCGTGAGTTGACATACCATATTGACGTTTGTCACGTCTCACACTACGCTGCAGTTCTTTCTTCTTCGCATGGTATTGGGCTTCAAGTTCGGTTCTCTCTACTGCTGAGGCCCCTGCAATCCGAGCCTTGATTGCTGTGCGGTCATCGATCCGTCTTCAGGTGTCTGTATAAAGCCATGTGCGGTGGAGTTTCTGCTTTTTACCGACATACGTGCGTGCCCCAGTCGCAAAAGCATTTTTCACAGCACTCCAGTGGTCATCCATGTTCTTTATGCCGCTGATTGCTTCTGCTTCTAAGGCAAGATGGTCGCTGAACTGTTGGCGCACTTGGGGAACCTTGAGCCTGTCGATATTAAACCTGGTGATGTTAAGTAGGTTTGAGCGGTTGCTGTTGACGGATGCAGTACGAAGGAGCAAATGTGCTACCATAAGATGGTGATCTCGTTCTAGTCCGACATCAGCTCCACGTCTGCTTCGGACGTCCAGGAGACAATTTCTAAAGCGGCGACTGATCGCAATGTGGTCGATCTGATTGGATGTTCGTTGCCCATCAGTAGAGACCCAGCTGATTTTGTGGCAGGTGTTATGCTTAAACAGCGTACCTCCGATGACTAGGCGGTTGGTATTGCAGAAGTCCACAAACCGCTCACCATTGTCATTACGGTCTCCCACGCCGTGAACTCCCATCACGTGCTTTAGCATGGTGTTGTCGCTACCCACCTTGGCATTGGGATCTCCCATCACCATTACGATGTCTCCATTAGGCGTTTGGTTGTAGGCGACGCCTAAGTGGCTATAAAAATCATCCTTTTCATCCTCAGTCGCGTCTAGAGTCGGAGCATAACACTGTATGATGGTAATTTTTCTAACTCTACTCTGAAACCTAGGTGTCAATATCCGGTCACTATGGGGTTTCCAGGATATGAGGATATGAATTCCCCAGCATCGAACCATCTTATCTCGCTCAGGCCTGAGATGTCTATTTTATACCGTGCGAATTCGCGTTCTAGTTGGAGGAATCTACGTTATAAGCCTCTTCCTTGAGTGAGTCCAGGAGGGTCTTAACGTTCCAGAATCCGATCGTTGTCCGTGTTCGATAGCCAAAGGTCGTCATCAAATTATCCGTCCGTATGCGAGGCGTTGGTTTCCGTTTCGGAACAAGATTTGTTTTTACGGTTGCGGCTCGCTGGGCCACAGACCAACCGACACTTATCCTGTTTTTTGGCGCAGGAAGCTCGCCATTCGTCCTCTCCCGTTAGCAATTTCCGAAAAAATCCTCAGATGGCACCACGAGGAGGTGGGAGTAGGGCTTACTAACAGAGCTGCTAGTTTTTCGGCTGCAGTGGCTCTTTCTCGTTACTTAGCGGACCAACAACTATCGGAAGATGCTGCCCCTACGAGGCCTTTGTTATTCGTTTGCCATCCAATGCTTCTATGAGAGGCATAATGGAATTACCTTCAAAATGGCAACAAGTTATCGAACAAAACGACGCATATTTCACCTAAATCGGACCAATCTAACTATGCTAAATAAAGCCTTCAATTTCATGCAAAAATAATGGATTTCTTTTTACTACAGCTTGATGTATGATGCAGGAGGCTATTGTTTAGCTCAACCGGCTTGGACGATGAAAATACCTGTATGTGACACTGATCTGGGTCCGTGGCAACGTAGGCATTTAGGGAAACGAAAGGCTCAGTAGCCGCCTTTGTTGGCCACACAACCTTCTATTGGTAGCACTGTGAACTTCTTCTTCTTCCTTTTATCAGCGAGGTTATGATCCGAAAACAAGGGATCACAGCCCTCCCACTTCACTGCATTTCTACTGATCCGCCTGTGGGGTTCGCCTATTTGACCTCAGAAAATATCGGCAGGCGTGCCGATTTTGGATCACTCGGTTACTGAGGCCAATGAAATGCCGATGTCGTCGCATTTGTCTGATCCAGGCGTTTATAGGCCTGCCTTACCTACATCGCGATGTCTTTGGAACGTGCATTGATATTGCCTTTTTAACAGGGTTCAAATGATCTCTTCTTTGAACGTGGCAATACCAGCTGAGCCGGTCGCGCTCTATTTTTTGTACGATGGTTTCCTTGATGTGAAAGCTTCCACGAATCTTCGAACTTCTTATTCGAACAAGCTTTGTCACTCCTGCTGTCATGCGAAGCATCTTCATCTCAGCTGCCGTTAATTTACTCTTATACTTTTTGTACATCGTCCAACATTGTGAACCGTATGTGAGCGCTGGACGTACAACTGCGGTGTAGAGCTTCCCTGGTGCACCCCGACATTGATACCCGAGACAAACCCGCACTGATCATCAGATGGCGCAGTCGACCACCTAATACTCGCTCAACGATCTTCATGGTGTGTGACATCAGCTTGATCGAACGGTAGTTATCACAGTTTCGCGTATCACCCTTCCCTTTGTATACAGGTAGAAGGTAACTTTCCCTCCATTGATTCGGCATTGGATCACCTCTCACGAATTTGGAGATGAGAATTCTGAGCCATCTGAACCCGATGTGTCCCATCTTTTTCCAGAACTCAGAGGGCATCTCGTCTGGCCCAACCGCTTTGCGTTTTTTGGAGTATTTGACCGCCTCACTAACTTTTTCGACTGTGATGTCGGGTATTTCTTCACAGTTAGGGGTGGCTCTTGGAAAGTATAGCTGGGGAAACTATTCATTTAAAAGTTCTTCACAATACTGCCGCCACCTTTGCAGAATTTTGTCGTCATCCACAAGAAGCTGGCCATGAGCATTGTTAATGAACTTTGGCGAACGAATCTCTTGAGCATTCTTCCTTCTTTGGGCGGCTATTTTGAAGATAGTGGCGCTCTTGTTCATATTGTGTCTTCGCAGCTCCTGGATAGCCTGGTTTGCATCAGCAACCGGGGAAAATATTTTCTCCAGCTCCCGATACAGGCTCTCCGTACTCTCTGCTTGAAGCTGGGCGCACTTCTTCTTCGCTTAGGTACATACCTCCTTCGCAAAATGGGCCAGCATGTGGCCTGAGTGAAAAGGATAATTCATCACATCCCACATTGCAAAAAAAAACTTCTTCTTCGCTATTTTCTTGCAATATCTGTATTCCATTTCGAGGCGAGCTTTTTCGTCACTATCATTAGAGGGGCACTTTGACCAAGCCTTGAAAGCCGCTTTCTTCTCATTTATCTCCTTAGCTTCATCACTCCACCACTGATGGTGGCCTTTTGAAGCTCCTAGCAGTGATTTGGCCTTCTTTAAGCAAGTTCGCTGTAGGGAATCCCACATATTTTGTGCTCTGCGCTCTTCATCCTCAGCTCCGTTGATGGTGTGAGAGAGGTAATTTTTCATTACGAAAACAAAAGCCTCGCCTTTTTCCTTGTCCAGATTGTACCACTTGATTTTCTCAGAGACCCTTGTTTGTTTGCTTTTCTTTGGTGTTTTCATAAAAAATTCTGTTAGCAGGAGACGGTGTTGCCGATCAGTATCGAACATTTTTAAATTTGGGGGATGCAAAGGTGACTTAAAATTGTTAAACCCACAATCTCATTTTCAACCTGAGACCCATCCTCGTCCTCATTCTCTATCGTTCGTTGTTGTGTTCTAACTCAACAAACGTCTGTGAGTCCAGGAAACAAAACATTATTTAAAGTCGGTCAACATTGCATCGATGGTAGAATGTTTGTTTTCTGTTTTTAAATGAATTCTAAGGATTCGCTGCATCAAAGGACACGAGTTTGATTACCTAGCTCTTTTCATTACCGGACAGAAGTTGCTCGAGCCAAAGGACATCTGACTTTATTTGGTAGTTCATTTGTACCTGAACATTTTCAGGAAGTAAAACGATCCAAATGGTCATTTGAAAGACATATACTCGTCAAAGGACACTGACCACTAGACAATGTTTGCTTCTTCCTAATTTCATTTCCTCCTCTATGCGTTTGTAAGCATTGCAATGTACAACTACCGAAACTATTTATCTTTTAAAAGTTTATTTGTTTTCGAGTTTAAATAAAAAACAAAAATACTTTTAACAAAAAAAAAAACAACAAACAAAAGCAAAGGATATATAGAAGAGCGGACAGGACATCGTTGGTCTAGATTTGTTCACTAATTAACGACGGAGCAACAAAGCAGCGGACGAAGCATAAGGATATGCGCTATAGGCACCAGCATATGGTGAGGCAACATATGGACTGGCAACATAGGGTGATGCAACCAATGGAGCACTGTAAGCGCCAGCAGTGTAGGCAGCGGCGGTGTATGGTGAGGCAGCAATCAGAGGCGATGAGTATGCTGAGTAGGCTGAGTAGGCGAGTGGAGCAGCGACAATACCAGGTTTGGCAGCAGCCAATGCAACGACAGCCATCAAGCACAAAGCGAACTGTAACAGAGAAGAAGATACTTCTTTAATCCTGACTAAGGATGCACACACATGTAATTTAACTTACGAATTTGAACATTTTGATTGTTTGTTGAGGTTTTGTATCTTTGGGGAATTCAAAGTGTAACTGATAACATCTCCAGCCAGCCTAGTGGCTTATATAGCAACTGAAGTTGAATTATAGTGCGTTGTGCCCATGGCACGTCCGACCATCGAAGGTAAAAGACAATTATCCCCACCCGCACTGCAGTTTAACCAAAAGCCGATGTGTAAAGTATCTGAAGTTCGTCGACACACAAACGCAATGGATTTGTAGGAAATTTTGTAGCAATAATTGAAGTTAATCCAAATTAAACGCAAAATTCACTTGATTTACACCAGTGACTTACTTTCGGTTTCGATTTGGGGTTCCATAAGGCAATGGTTCTCCTCCTCTCTGGTTGTGTGTGACAGTGCCAAGTGCGCGCGGGCGTTCTATGAATACGAAATGTGATTAAGTCAATCGGCAGTCAGCCGGTTAAAAAGGCGTCCCGGCCATGGTGGATTGGATTAATTAATACATGATTTGGTGGATTGGATTGATTGATTGCTGAGTTATGTCGTGTACAGATGGTGGGCTTGGGCTGCTTAATTGGGTAACAAAGAGTCTAGAATATTATACAATAATGTGGTTCAATTGAGTTCGTCTGCGGGGAATGTCATCGATATTATGCATTCATGGCATGGCAGGAAGGAACCAGTTAATGAAGTGAACATAATCAAGGTCAAGGTGATGGGTGAAGATGGTTAAGCAACTGTAGGGTGTGCTGTAGGAGGTCTCTATCACTTTTATATGTCTGGCTCTGTTTGAAACACACTAAGGCTGCATCTCTGTACCAGGAAATTCGTTGTCGAGTTACCAATCACTCGAAAACGTTGGGTTGCCAAGCAAGTAATTGCCTGAAAGTTTTATTCTAGAATAAACTATTTACCGAGGTTTTTGTCGTTGCAAATATCGCCAAAATATCTAAAATTCTTTTGGTGCTAAGTTGTTAAGAAAGTTTTGTCGTTTTTTTAACCCTTTTCGAGAGGCAACCCGAATATTAGTTCTTCCAATTCGAGGTCAAATCAGATCAGATATTGTGCAAATTCCCGAATGTAGTATTACCATGCCGGAAGTGTAGCCTCGACTGAAAAGATGATAATCCGATGAGTCAAGGTCTAGTGATAGTGTTGGATGCAAGAAAACGTTGTATTCTAGGGCCAGGAGTATTCGGCTGGCATGAGTTGGAGCACAATGATGCTGGTAGACAGTAGCTCTCATGTTGTACAGTACTGAGGAATTTTGATGAATTTTCGCATCGTATCGACTCATTTGAGAAGAGGATGACTCAGATGCCGAAAGAAAATAACCAAGATATTTCAAGATCTTCCAATGGATTGGATCGGCCTTATCCTAACATGCACCCACCCGCATGAAGGCCATATCTCGGTGCTCCAGTGTAGGTACAGGACACTCCTCTATTCGCGATAATCTTGAATTCCTTCCATAAGACACCGACTATGCCCTTCCACAACTTCTGTTTGATAACAACTTTGAAACCCGCATCTCCTCCAGACTTAAATGGGATGAGGAGCTAGGAACACAAGAGGGATCAATTTGCTTTTACACAGATGGATCCAAAACAGAGTTGGGAGTGGGGGGAGATGCCATCTCCCAAGAACTAAACATTAATATCTCTTTTCGCCTCCCTTATCACTGTAGCGTCTTCCAGGCGGAGATCATGGCAATTAAAGAAGCCTTGTCGTAGCTGAAGTACAATGTGACATCTAGGAGGGATATTTCATCCTGACCGTCAAGCTGCGATCAAGTCCCTGAAATCTGTTACCTTCAACTCAAAAACAGCCATAAATTGTCGCTTGTCTCTACAAGATGGCCAAACAGTTCAACATTCACCTAATTTGGGTGCTGGGGCACAGGAACATTCTAGGGAAATGCTTGGCCGACGAACTCGTCAAACAGGGCACTTGTCTACTGATTTCGTCGAGCAAGGCGAATCTCGGCATGCCTCTCGCTGCAGTGATACTGCGACTTATGGTAAGCTACCACTAGCGCGACTAATCACAGGTCGGCTAGCGGCACTTATTACTAGACAGATCTGTCCTGTGCTGGATCAGAAACGCTACAACTGCTTTATCAGGCTAAAAAGGTCTCTCATCGCAACTAAAGTCGGTGTCATTACGGGGCATTGCAACATCGGTAGGCATGCCATCAGGCTAGACATCTTAGGAAAAGATTTCTGCAGAACATGCATGAACAAGGAGGAAGAGGAGGAAACCATACTACACCTTTTTTGTACGTACCAGGCTCTCTCCACTCGTTCATGCTCCTTTTTCTTTTTTTTAAGAAGTCGATGTTCGTCTTTTCTCCTCCGCTCGTAGAGCTTACTTACTTATGTCCTGTATCCCCTTGTGGGTCCTAGAGCCTCTACTACTCCTACGTGCCATCGTGTACGGTTTCTGGAAATGTGTCTGAGTTCTCCCCAACTTTTCCCTAACTGCCGTGCCTCCTTCTCGACTGTTCTGCGCCCTGTTCTCCTCGGACCGCCAGGTCTTCTGCCATTCTGAGTTAGAGGGTTCCATTGCATAGCATGGTTCGCTATAGAACTGTCACCCTTACGGATCGTGTGACCAATCCACTGCCACTTCCGTCGTTGGATGGTTGTGCCTATTGGTTCCTGACCCGTTCTCTCGGAAACGCGTTCGTTAGAGATACGATTGGGCCAGAAAATCCTTAATATATTGCGCAGGTACCTATTAACAAACGTTTGCAGCTTTCTGGTGATAGTAATGGTCACTTTCCACGTACTGTAACCATATAACAGCACGGATTCAACGTTGGAGCGGAATAGTCTTATCTTGGTGCTCAAACTGATTGCATTGCTTCGCCATATTTTGGACAACATCCCGAACGCGGACTTTGCTTTGGCGATCCTGTTGGCTATATCAAGTTCGGTTCCATCATCGATCGAGACAATACTCTCAAGGTATTGGAAATCTTCTACTCTCTCTACTGGTTGTCCAGTAATGCATATTTGAGCCGATGAGTTTGTTCCAAGGCTGATAATTTTAGTATTTGCCGCATTAATTTTCAGCCTGCCTCCCTCTCCACATCTGCTGTCATTTGGTGGAGGTCCATAATTCTGTGGGAGAGTAAGCATACATCGTCAGCGTAGTCAAGATGTTTCAGTTGAGATATAAGAGTCTATCGAAATCCTCCGTTTCCCGTCGACAAAGCTGCATGAAGCACACCGCTAATCACCAATAGGAATAATATTGGTGAAAGGATACAGCCTTGTCTTACCCCACTTTGGATCTCAAATTCCTCAGACAACCTCCTCCTGTGCAGAACGTGACATTTGGGGACTTCATATGTAGCTTTGATAATAGCAATCAGTTTATCGGGAATACCTCTCGTGCGTAAGGCACGCCAAATAAATTCCCTGTTGACTCTATAGAACGCCTTCTCAAAATCGATAAACACAGGGGGAGTGGCGATCGATATTCAACGCACTGTTCGATGATAATCCACAGGGTGTTGATGTGGTCGACACAGGAGGATCCAGAGCGGAAACCTGCTTGTTCGGCATCGAGTGTTGATGATGATGTTGTTTGATTCGCTCAAGGATGATTTTAGCTATTATCTACAACAGGCAGCACGCAGATACCCCTCCAGTTTCCGCACTCCATTAAATTTCCTTTCCTAGGAAGCTTGACGATCATTTCCTTTTTCCACTCGATAGGAAAGCTCTCAGCTTCCCAAGCTCTATCTATAAGTGGAAGCAGAAGCTCAGCCGATGTTGTGGACGCTGCTCGTAAGAGTTCTGCTGGAATGCCGTCAAGTCCTACCGCCTTGTTGGTTTTGAGTGCCTTGATTGCGGTAATGATCTCATCTTTACTGGGAGTCGTGGTGTGTATTCGGGAACTTCTCACCTCGGGCATCTCAGTCTGATTTGGGAGCATATCGCTAGCGAATACACGGTTCAAAACCGTAGCAAAATGCTTTTTCCATCACTTGAGCTGGTCCTCATCCGAAATGAGCAAGGAACCCTCTAGGCTTTTCACTGGGTGTTGGCTGTAGCTGCGTCACTTGTCACCTCTTTCGTGATTCTGTAGACGGTCCTGCTGTCGCACCTCCGTGCAGCTTCTTCTGCTTCTGTAGCCAACGCGTTGATGTAGTAGCGCTTGTCACGTCGCACGCTACGCTGAACTTCTCTCATCTTCATGCGATATAGGGACTCTAGCTCGCTTCTCCCTGCTGCTGGAGTAGCTGCAACGCAAGCTTTCAGCTGTTTTCGTTCCTCAATACGTCTCCAGGTATCCTCGGAAAACCAAGCCCTATGTCTTCCCTGCGATCGACCGACGATTCTTTCAGCACCAGATATAGAAACATTTTTCACAGCATACCAATGGTATTGGATGGTTGCGGGCATTGAGCTGCTGATTGCTTCCATACCTTGCGAAAAGTGTTCCCTTAATTGTTGCCGCATTGAGGGATCATTAAGTTTATCGATGTTGAACCTGGGCATTCTTGTGTTGTCGTGGGATCTTCGAACTGCAGCAGTGCGTAGTTGGAGAGTAGCTATCATAAGATCACGTACTATCCCCACATCGGCCCCTCGCCTGTTTCGGACGTCCAGGAGACTACTTCTAAAGCTGCGGCTGATGGCAAAATGGTCAATTTGGTTGGAGGTTGCTTGTCTGTCGTTGGAAACACATCTGACTTTGTGGCAGGTCTTGTGCTCAAACATGGTGCCACCTATCACAAGGCGGTAGGCATTGCAGAAATCCACAAACCTTTCGCCGTTGTCATTGCTGTTGCCTAGTCCATGCTTCCCTGATCGGGAATGCTTGAGCCCTTCATTGTCGTTGCCTACCTTGGCATTCAAATCCCCCATCGCTATGACAATGTCTCCATTTGGTGTTGTGTTGAAGACGGCACTTAAGAGAATGTAGAAGCTCTCCTTTTCGTCCTCAGACGAACTTATCGTTGGGGCGTAACACTATATGATGGTGACGCATTGTACTCTAGTCCGGAATCTGGCCTTCATAATCCTATCACCATGATGCTGCTAGGAAATTAGCCCCTTGCGTGCTGTTGTTGTTAACAGTAGTCCGATCCATATTCCCGCAGACTTCCGGAAGGTCTTCCGTAATACAGTGGTACAGTGTTACGCGTTGGGCACTGGTACTTGCCCGCTTCTAACCATCTGGGTTCACCTACCCCCAAGATGTCCAGTCTATATCGCATGAATTCATTTTCTAATTGAAGGAATCTGGCATTGTAAGGACCTTCGCTTCCCGAGTCGAGGAGCGTCTTTACATTCCAGAAACCTATCTTTGTCCGGGTACAATAGCCAAAAGTCGTCAACATGTGATCATTCCTTATCCGAGGCATAGTGTCGGTTTCTGTAGCGGTCGGTTTTCAGTAACGCATGTTGCTGGCCCACGTTACCTAGACTAGAATCAATGTCCTAGACAACTCGCACTTACAATTTAAGCCTACACGTACAAGGGTTTATACGTATAGTTGCCCGGGGACCACCACTAGGAGGTAAGGTAAGCACTTCATCACGAACTTGATTGTTGCGCTTGTTGGCAACGCTGTCACTGGTCTTCCTAATTTGCTGCTGGCGGCATAGGACTTAGATTAAGATAAAAAGAAACTCGATCGACATAGGCCATGGCGGTCTTTTGCGATTGTAGCAGTCCGACGTCAAACTTCCTCACACTATTTCGTTGATTTCGCTCCGTTCTGGATATCCGCATCCGTACCTTGGCTACGACCAGGTAGTGATCCGAATCCATGTTGGCTCCTCGGAAAATCCGGACACCCAGAAAACTGGAAGAGTGCCTCGCGTCGATCGCAATGTGATCGATTTGGTTAACAGTTTTTCGATCAAAAGAGGGCAATGTACCCTTGCCAATATCAGGACGTGGGAACCGCGTAATAGCTACGACAACATTTCGTCCCGCCACAAATTCAACTAGCCTGAATTCGTTGTCGGATGTGTTGTCGTGCAGGCTGTGCTATCTGACCACGCTACTAATGACGTCCTCGTTTTTTAGCTTTGCGTTAAAATTAACCAGCACAATTTTAGCGTAGGGGCTAGGGCATTGCTTATACGTCTTGTCCAAGAGCTGGCAGAAGCCATCCTTCGTCGCGTCGTCCATCTTCTCGAGAGGGGCGTGAGCGCATATTATGCTAATGTTGGCGAATTTAGCCTTGATATGGATAGTCATGAAGCGCTTGATCACATGCCGGACATTCAGGACTTCTTGCCTAAGTCTGCCTCTAATAAAAAAATCCACACCCGAACAGACGCTGTCCTTGTTATCTGTAGCAATCGCCGTAGTAGATGCCACCGTTTTTCATCCTCCTTCGCCCGGCCTATCCCATCGCACTTCCTGGATGGTGTTTACATCTGCTTTGCAGCAGTCTAGGGCTTCCGCAAGTTGTTCGGGTGCACGTGGTTTGTAGAGGGACCTAACTTTTCAAGAAGATCATTGTCTTTTTTACGTTTGCAGGGCCGTCAACAATAAAATTATCCGTATCCGAGACTGTTGGTTGCTTCCTAACCGGTTGCTTTGTTTTACGTAAAAGGGAAGTTAACCCAACGTCACAACCCCCACCATCTCTATTCCAAGGTCCTGACTAGTCTTGGAAATTCCTTACAGACCTGTGATTCGAATGTGTCGCAGCAGCTCGCGCAAGGTGTTCACTAAGTATAACCTAACTGGAACTGTAGACGCCACCGTTGACTCCATCTTTGGCATTCATTCGCTGCCATCTGGAACAAGAAGAAGTGCTCCAAAGAGTGACCACTTGTCCCCCCTCTCTCATCTGCTGCCGGTTACCCTATCTCCGACCAAGTTACAACGTGTATTTTGAGATTTCATTCCAAATCAGCCGCAACGCTGATCGTTGTCCGTTCGAAGAAGAAATCATGTTTTAAGGTGGCTTTAAGGTGACGCCAACAAAATAATTTTAAATGAGCAAAGATCAGTGCGTCCTTGTATTTCTTCTTAAATTGCGATTTCCACTCAAAGGAAAGTCTCTGGGTCACACAAAAATAACCTAAAAATGCATTAACTACCGATGACAGTTGCCCAAACCGTAGGTCATTTTAAAGTCTTTTTATCGGCGCCTATAATGCAGATCTCAGTAGCAATCACTACAGAATAATTTTTTGTTCAAGCCCTATAGGCCACAGAATAGAAGAATCAAGCACAAGCAATGTTTTGTTTAGTAAAAAACACTTTTTTATTTCTTTAGTTCTTTAACAAATTCCAATCTTTTCCTGAACACATTTTCAACGAACCAAAAATGAAGATGCAGTATATGGGTAGGCAGAGTAAGCGGCATATGGAGAAGCAATGTACGAAGATGCTGTGTAGGGTGAAGCAGCCACATATGAAGTGGTCAAAGCAGCGGCGTATGGTGAAGCAACCAATGGAGCAGAGTAAGCCACTGGAGCGACAATACCTGGCTTAGCAGCGACAGCGGCGAAGATAGCCAGGAAGCAAAGAGCGAACTGTTCAAAGATAAAAATAAATTATTATATTCATCTAATCCATTGTGAGTCCAGGTTCATTTGACTTACAAATTTGAACATTTTGATTTAGTTTTGGAGAATTCTGAAATGAAACTGATACTTCTCAGTAGTTACACTTCCAATTTATACAGTCGATTGAAGCGTTAACAATTCGGATGATATCCTCTTGCCCTTGGCACGTTCGTTCACCATTATTATATTTTACATGAAAGTGATCGGCGACAAATAAGTTCAATTTACGCGTAATACATTCGTCCGAAAAGTGATCAAATCCCACCCAAATGTGGATACAATATAAATTAAATTTAACAGAACTTCATTTATAACTTCCCGATATACAAAACGTCCATGATAGCAACACAAAAATTAGTGTCGGAGTGTACAAAGCCTGATTAAGTTTCAGTTTATTCAGTTACGAGCACGCATAGTATACCCAATACGCAATGAAAACCAAATCAAACCCCAAATCATAATAGTTACTTACGACGTGCCAAGGGAATGTCATTCAAATTGTAAATTTTAGTTGACTATATAAGGTTCAAGCGTAGCTACTCAACATTATCAGTTTCAGTTCAGAATTCTCCTGAAGTCAACCAAAACTAAATCAAAATGTTCAAATTCGTAAGTCAAACCAACAGGACTCAGAGGACTACAGGGATGTACTAATTTGTTTGTATTTTTAAATAGATTGCTCTGTGCTTCTTGGCTATCTGTGCCGTTGCTGCTGCTAAGCCAGGTCTTGTGGCTTACTCTGCTCCACTGGTCGCTTCACCATACACCGCAGCTTACACTGCTGCATACACTTCACCATATGTTGCTGCTTCGCCTTACGTAGCTTCCTCATATGTTGCTTCCCCATATGCCGCCTACTCTGCATATCCATATGCTGCTGCTTCGGTCTTGGTTCGTTGAAGAATATTTAAATGTTTAAAATGATCGACAAAGGTTTCGATTTTTATTTATGACTCGACAAATAAAAATGCAAATAGTTTGCTTCCAAACGAATCACGTGTAGATTGCTTTTATTCTTAACCGATCAATGCACGTTCCTTTATTTTTTTGTGCAACTGACTTTTGAAAGGTGTCGGAGCTCTTTCTTTCTTGTTATTGTATCTAACCCATTGTGCTAGAATTTGAGGACCTGCATTGCGATTGATCCGGAAACTACTGACTGCCCAAAACTTGGCTTGGGCCAGTAGCGCAACAATCAAGTTCGTGATGAAGTGCTTACTTTACCTCCTAGTGGTGGTCCCCGGGCAACTATACGTATAAACTCTTGTACGTGTAGGCTTAAATTGTAAGTGCGGGTTGTCTAGGACCTTGATTCTAGTCTAGGTAACGTGGGCCAGCAACCTGCGTTTCTGAAAACCGACCGCTACAGAAACCGACACTATTGCCTCGGATAAGGAATGATCACATGTTGACGACTTTTGGCTATTGTACCCGGACAAAGACAGGTTTCTGGAATGTAAAGACGCTCCTCGACTCGGGAAGCGAAGGTCCTTACAATGCCAGATTCGTTCAATTAGAAAATGAATTCATGCGATATAGACTGGACATCTTGGGGGTAAGTGAACCCAGATGGTTAGAAGCGGGCAAGTACCAGTGCCCAACGCGTAACACTGTACCACTGTATTACGGAAGACCTTCCGGAAGTCTGCGGGAATATGGATTCGGACTACTGTTAACAACAACAGCACGCAAGGGGCTAATTTCCTAGCAGCCTCATGGTGATAGGATTATGACGGCCAGATTCCGGACTAGAGTACGATGCGTCACCATCATACAGTATTATGCCCCAACGAATGGCTCGTCTGAGAACGAAAAGGAGAGCTTCTACAATCTCTTAAGCGCCGTCTTCAACACAACACCAAATGGAGATATTATCATAGTGATGGGGGATTTGAATGCCAAGGTAGGCAACGACAACGAAGGGCTCAAACATGTAATCGGGAAGTATGGACTAGGCAACCGCAATGACAACGGCGAAAGCTTTGTGGATTTCTGCAATGACAACCGCCTTGTGATAGGTGGCACCATGTTTGAGCACAAGACCTGCCATAAAGTCAGCTGGGTTTCCAACGACAGGCAAGCAACCTCCAATCAAATTGACCATTTTGCCATCAGCCGCCGCTTTAGAAGTAGTCTCCTGGACGTCCGACACAGGCGAGGGCCGATGTGGGGATAGTACGTGATCACCATCTTATGATAGCTACTCTCCAACTACGCATTGCTGCAGTTCGAAGATCCCACGACAACACAAGAATGCCCAGGTTCAACATCGATAGACTTAATGATTTCTCAGTGCGCCAACAATTAAGGGAACACTTTTCGCAAGGTATGGAAGCAATCAGCAGCTCAATGCCCGCAACCATACAATACCATTGGTATGCTGTGAAAAATGTTTTTACATCTGGTGCTGAAAGAATTGTCGGTCGATTGCAGGGAAGACATAGGGCGTGGCTTTCCATGGGAGAAGTGAGCTAGAGTCCAAATATCGCATGAAGATGAGGGAAGTTCAGCGTAGCGTGCGGCGTGACAAGCGCAACTACATCAACTCGCTGGCTACAGAAGCAGAAGAAGCTGCACGGAGGTGCGACAGCAGGACTGTCTACAGAATCACCAAAGAGCTGACAGGTGGTCGCAGCTCCAGCCAACAGCCAGTGAAAAGCCTAGACGGCTCCTTGCTCATTTCGGATGAGGACCAGCCCAAGAGATGGAACGAGCATTTTGCTACGGTTTTGAACCGCCCATTCGCTAGCGATATGCTCCCAAATCATACTGAGATGCCCGAAGTGAGACGTTCCCGAATACACACAACGACTCCCAGTAATGATGAGATCACTACCGCGATCAAGGCACTCAAAACCAACAAGTCGGTAGGACTTGACGGTATTCCAGCAGAGCTCTTACGAGCAGCGGCCACAACATCGGCTGAGCTTCTGCTTCCACTTATAGATAGAGCTTGGGAAGCTCAGAGCTTTCCTATCGGGTGGAAAAAGGAAATGATCGTCAAGCTGCATAAGAAAGGAAATTGAATAGAGTGCGGAAACTGGAGGGGTATCTGCGTGCTGCCTGCTGTAGCTAAGATAATAGCTAAAGTCATCCTGGAGCGAATCAAACAACATCTCGAAGACACACTCGATGCCGAACAAGCAGGCTTCCGCTTTGGATCCTTCTGTGTTGACCACATCAACACCCTGCGGATTACCATCGAACAGTGTGTCGAATATCGATCGCCTCTGCACTCGATAGTTTATTTGGCGTGTCTTTCGCAGGAGAGGTATCCCCGATAAACTAATTGCTATTATAAAAGGTACATATGAAGGCTCCAAACATCACGTTCTGCACAGGAGGAGGTTGTCTGAGGAATTTGAGATCCAAAGTGGGGTAAGACAAGGCTGTATCCTTTCACCAATATTATTCCTATTGGTGATTAGCGATATGCTTCGTGCAGCTTTGTCGACGGGAAATGGAGGAATTCGATGGACTCTTACATCTCAACTGAAACATCTTGACTACGCTGACGATGTATACTTACGGGTTGTTGTCCGCTCCATATGTGAGCCGTGGAGGACTGAGCCTTGCCTAGCCAGTTCATCAGTAAGTTCATTTCCATAAACGTTACTGTGCCCTGGAGCCCAAATCAGGGTTACATTGAGTTCGCCATCTATCGAGGCTAGCTCATTACGGCATTCAAGCACCAGCTTATAGGATGTAGTAACCGAGGCAATGACTTTGATGGCAGCTTGGGTATCAATGAAGAATTTAAGGTATAGCTGATCTTTTTATTTCAAGCTAAAGAGCAATCGATACAATTATGTTTTAAAAGTAATATCGTTCAAATGGCCTCCACGGGTTTGCTTGACAGTGGTCATCCGAGAGGTCCAATTTTGTAGGATTCGGGCACATAAGTTGGCCTCAATTTTGCCAGTGACGTGAACAACGTTGTCCTCGAGGTCGGCAATTGTTGGTGGCTTATTGGCATAGATCTGAGATTTAACATAGCCGCAAAGAAAAAAGTCTACGGGTGTCAAATCGCACGATCTTGCCGGCCAATTGACGTCTGCTCTTCGTGAGATTACGTGACCCGAAAATTTCGCCTTCAATATATCCAGTATTTCGTTCTATATGTGGCACGTCGCACCGTCCTGTTGAGACCACATGTCACCAATACCCAAACGATCAATTTCCGACCAAACAAAGGCAGTTATCATGGCCTGGTATCGCTCCCCTTCGACAGTCAGTGCCCGCTCATGCTCATCTTTGGAAAATAAGGTCCAATTATGCTGTTGGCCCATAATTCACACCAAACAGTAAGTTTTTCGGTATGCAAATGTGTTGGCATAATCTCTCTTGGATTTTCATTGCTCCAAAATCGACAATGTTGTTTCTTCACGTAGCCATTCAGCGAAAAATGCACCTCGTCATTAAAGATGATTTTTTGGCCAAAATTGAGATCGGTTTCTAACTGCTCCAGAGCCCAATCAGCGAATGCGCGATGCATAGAATGGTCGGTAGGCTTCAATTCTTCAGCAATTTTAATTTTGTGCGGATACAGGCCCAAGTCTTTTCGCAAAATTTCTCAAGTTAAAGCGTACGAAAGGTCAAGCTCTGGAGACTACGCGAAATTGAGATGTTTTGGTTCTCGCGCACAATCTGTGCCACAGCAGCAATATTTTCGGTCTACCGCGCGATTCGTTGACATACTGGGACAACTCGATCAGTCACTGAATCATTTTCCTCGAATTTGTTCATAATTCGTCGAATGGTAAGATCGGAAGGACGCTCATAACGAACGTAAATCGTACGTAACGCACGGAACGTTCCGCGAAGCGAACTCGAATTCTTGTACTCGTAATACATTTTTACGATTTCGATGCGTTGTTGAATCGTAAAGCGCTTTATGGTAAAATGGTGACTATGACACAACATAATGACAGCAAAATATTTTCAAATATGGCCACAGTTGGCTCTCAAAGTTCTATCATAGGTACTGAATGACCCTTTATAACTTCTCACCGTGATTTACTCCTTGACACACCGCGACGACTCCATATCACAGCGCATAGTTGCAATTGTGACTATACTTGCTCTGTGGTACAACTCTTATTCAGTGCTCAGGTTACGTACGGCCTAGTTTGAATTGTGATTTCTCTATATGCCAAATCGCAACGCAATCGTCTCTTTTGGCTTTCATCCTTTAACGTACGTATGTTTACTTCGTCACCCGTTTTGCATTTACATTTATTTTGCTTAGGTAGGTAGGTAGAAGTGGTTGTGTCAGCAAAACTATGCCGACACTTAATTAGCGCAGAAGCGCCGTTTTAATACCACAACTCAAGTGACCTATCGGATGTAGAAAGGACGCTAGGGAAAAAGGAAATGAAAAAAAACCCTGTACCAGGTGGTCCCATGGTGAGTACCGATCCATAGAAGCTGTATTCTCCTAAACCACGTTCCCCTGGGCTGGTGACGTGTTCGTGTTGTGTTTATCGCGAAAACTGTGAAGCGGGGTCATGGATCCGCAAAGGATTTCAGACCCATCAGCTTATCCTATTTTCTTTTAAAGACGTTGGAACGCATCTTAGATACACATATTCGAAATACCCTAGACAAATCCCTTCTATCCAAATCTCAACATGCATACACTAAGGGGCGATCGACAGAGACGGCGCTCCATGAAGTTGTGCGAGAGATAGAAAAGACAATCCACTTGAAACAAAATACCCTAGCTACCTTCTTAGACGTTGAAGGCGCCTTCAGGATTCAGGAGCTCTAATCCAACTGGGTGTGGAAGAGTTTATTAGGAAATGGATATTGACAATGCTAAAAACTAGAATCATTCAATCGACTCTCGGCAACAGCAGCTCCACCATATCTGTTGTTAGAGGAACTCCTCAAGGTGGGGTCTTGTCTCCTCTTCTATGGGTTATGGTCATAAACAAAATTTTGTGTAGACTTGATAGGGATGGAGTTAAGGTTGTCGCGTATGCGGATGACGTGGTAATACCGTTATCGGGGATGTTTCCATCCGTAATCAGTAAGATTATGGAAGGTGCCTTGGACAAGATTAGCTCATCGGTCACTGGAGGTGGACTCAGCGTCAACCCTAGCACAACTGAACTGATGTTCTTTACCATTAAAACCAAAATACCGACGTTTAAGCTTCCACGGCTTAACAATCATCTACTCTCCCTATCGTCCAGTGCCAAGTACCTAGGTGTGGTACTTGATCCAAAACTGAGCTGGAAGCTTAATATTGAGCAATGGGTAAATAGGTCTGTGTGGCTTTCTATGCCTGCAGCAAGACCTTTGGTAAAAAGTGGGGGCTTCGCCCGAAGATGGTCTTATGGATGTACACTACCATGGTGCGTCCCATTCTTTCCTATGGATCGCTAGTCTGGTGACCTGCGTTAAGAAAAGCTTGTAACATCAAACTTATCGACAGGGTACAAAGAACTGCGGCTATAGGCGCAACGGGTGCCATGAGAACATGTCCAACCGAAACCTTGAACGTTATCCTGCACCTTTTACCACTCGATCTTCACATTATGCATCATCATGTAGTGCGGTCAGGCTAAGGGAAACAGGATGCTGGTGCACCAATCCGTATGGTCACAACAGTATCCTGAATCTGCTACCGCAGGATCTGGTAGCTAATTTGACCGACTATATAACTCCCACAGTGAACATTAGAAATTACGTCACGGTTAGATTCCCTACCAGGGCACAATGGGACAGTGGCGTACTAACAAATGCGTTTGAAACAACAATCTTCACCGACGGTACAAAAATGGACTGCGGGGTAGGGGCGGGATATTCTCTGATTCCCTCAATATTTCCAGGTCTTACCATTGCCATCCTCATTGACAGCTAGGCGGTCAAAGTATCTGCCACTACATCCTCGAGGCTAGTAGAACAGTGCAAAAAAGAACTCCCCTCGCTTGGTCATCGGTTAAGGATCTGTCTCCTTTGGGTTCCGGGTCACAGAAACATTGAGGGGAATGAGCGAGCTGATGAGCTCGCGAGGCAAGGCTCTGCCCTTAATGCTTCCCTAGCAAAGGCGGTGAACGTCCCGTTAGGGGTCCTTAAGGGAGGCATCTTCGCGCACTATCTGCTAAAGGCTGATAGCAGATGGCACGGGGTGCGGAACTGTGTCATCTTCAGGCAGATGTGGCCCAAATACTCCCAGAAAAAAACGCAAGATCTACTAAACAGTAACTGTGCAGATATCGCAAGAACTTTGGCAGTTAGTACTGGCCACTGGCCCATCGGGGTTCATGCGGCCAGAATAGGCATAATATTTAATGCACACTGTCGCAGCTGCAATTTTGCTGACGAGATAGATACAATCTTACACTTTCTCTGCAAGTGTCCGGCTTTAGGCAAGGCCAGACAGCGCACCTTAGATAAACCCTTTTTCGACAACCTAATAGAGCTAGCGGAGATTAGCATTGGGGATATTATCAGTTTCCTCAATGTGGATTTGAATCCACATCCCTCACTCCTTTTTCTTTTCTTTTGCTTATTATTGATTCTTTGATTGTCACTTGCAATTCATTTGTTTTGTTTTACATTGTGTCCTATACTGTGCATCAGGATATTTTCTGAGGTCAAATAGGCGAACCCGACAGGCGGATCAGTAGAAATGCGGTGAAGTGGGAGGGTTGTGATCCCTTGTTTTCGGATCATAACCTCGCTGATAAAAAATGGAAGAAGAAGACTGTGCATCAGGAAGAAGAAAGCAATAATGCCAACTGTGATTTTGAAAATCACTGCTAATGTAAACTGTTCATTTTTTTCTTTAATTGCTCATTGTGATCACAGCTCACTGAAAATCACTCTTTATACGATTCATACGCACAACATCTGGACGCTACAAATACTAATGACGCTGTAGAAGCTAAGATCACTTGCGCATTTTTGCCACTACTCCTTTTAATTGCGGATGGCAGGTCTTCATTAGCTAGGCATAGAAATGTCAGGCAAGGCTTTACGTTATATGCCGCGGACAAGTGGAAAGGGACATCAACTAACAAATGCGCGCAACTGGATACAATTGGCTGATTATCGAGCCAGGTGGAGGTGCTTGTGTGTTGAGCCCCAGGTCCATCTTGGACTATTGTCTCACCTGCGTAAGTAATTAAAGTTGCAGGTCTACTTATTTTTTTCTTTCTATAAGGCTGCGTATGTAGACCTTATATCGAATACGATATACGTATTTCTTGATTGACTCAGTCGACAGCGTCGGTGTAGTACCAAATGACGAACAGCCGCTCCAAATGTATCACACAGTTTAGTTTCATTTGTATCCTCAAAGACTTTTCTGGGAACTATGCCTAAGCCTTGGTTGGGCCATTCACCGTAGTGTTGGAATCGACTTTCAACAGTCTAATGAATTCTATTGTCGCCCACCTGCTCCAGAAGTTGCTCTGAGCCATTCTTTTCTAAAGTTTTTGAAGTTTTTAAACTGTTCCAGTGCGATATCTGTGTGAAGATGCGGAAGATAGGCGAAAGATTGGCAAAGCTTTTCAGCAGCGAGGGTATGCCTACCTCCCCTGTTGCAAACTACGTAACAGATTGATCATCCAAAGCCTAAATAATCCACGACAAGGTACAAGTCAACATAAGTCTCAATCCACCTAAACAAGCAGGACAGAACACCAAGAATGTAATCCCCCTAAACATAGAAAACTCATTTTTCGTTTCGTTTAGTTATTATCCTTTTTTTTTTTTTATTAGGTGTGCAAGTCTTCGTCAACAAATCCAAATCACTTCTCGATCACTTTCAATATCTCGGAGGTCCTTAACGAACCAAAACTGAAGCGCCAGCATATGGGTATGCAGAGTAGGCGGCATATGGAGAGGCAACATAGGGTGATGCTACATAGGGTGAAGCAGCAACATATGGTGAAGCGTATGAAGCGGTGTAAGCAGCAGCGTATGGTGAGGCGACCAATGGGGCAGAGTAGGCCAATGGAGCAACAACACCTGGCTTAGCAGCAACAACGGCGAACACAGCCAAGAAGCACAGAGCGAACTGCAATTAACAAAAAAAAAAAAAATAATAATTAAATCCTTGTAATCCTTGCTTAGAATCCTTCGTATCCACACTTACGAATTTGAACATGTTGATTGAGTTTTGGCTGGTTTTCGGTTAACTTCAGGAGAATTCTGAATTGAAACTGATAATCGTTTGCCCACCATCGGGGACTTTATATAGCCAACTGAAGTTCATGATTCGAATGGTATTCCCTTGGCACGTCGCGTCGCACTATTATGGCATACAGCATAGTCTGTGTAATGCTCAAACATCGATTTGCATTAAAATTGATTTCTTCATTGCAGTCACATACCTACTGGTAAGTCGGCTACCAATTTCAACTTCCTAATGTCGATGACAAATTAATTTAAAATCACTTCGAAGGCTAGGGATGCTTTTACCAAATCCTCAAGCACCTACCAGGAAACAATGAAACCGTCATTAGAGCTTCGTTCCAAGGATCTGCTTCTTTATCCTCACGTATGTGCGCGCGGAACCCATTTAATT
Source organism: Brachypalpus laphriformis (assembly GCA_945910035.1). Lineage (NCBI taxonomy): Eukaryota > Metazoa > Arthropoda > Insecta > Diptera > Syrphidae > Brachypalpus > Brachypalpus laphriformis. Next base: position 49,119,167 of record OX246756.1, read on the forward strand.
GAACCAAATTGAGTTTTCATTTGAAGTCTTCTTGTGCGGGGCGGTTCTGGCAAAACAATGCCAGAGAGCGAGTGTGTGGTAATGAAGTTCGCATGTGGTGGGTCGGATGAGTGGAATTATGTATTCCAAACATGCAGCACAGTGGCAGAAAAAGAGCAAACAAAAGAGACTCCAGAGATCTCAGTGTGACTCCTTGTGCAACACTTATGCGTAGGAAAAGATTGGTTTCGTCGGTTCTCCGGGGGGAGTAAGCCTTTCATGAATGTTCTTTGACGTCAGAATGGGATGCTCCCTTCCATTAAGAGGCTCCTTTGTCACCCTCTCGACGACATAAGTGAGGTTCCTTTTTTCCACTCGATTTGGGGGGAATTTTCTAAAGGATTCGTCAAGGTCGTGGCACGGCATGTCGTTTGTTTTATTTCTCCACGACCTTCACCGTGGAGGCGCTGCAAATTGCCTCCATTTACATTCGAAATTTGAAGACTTCTTTGCACAGTTCCGACAAAATATTCCTCAAATAAACTAGAAAAAATCATAAAATAACGATAAATTCTATTTGAGCCGTAAATCTAGACCAAAGTGAGTAAGCTCAGTGCGCCATTGGTATTCGATGTACGCGTTGCATGCAAAGGCAGAAGTAATGTTTAAATAAATTAGCATGGTAGAGGCGTTCAATGTTGCGACGTGATCGAAACAAGTTCGCTGCTGCTGCTGCTGGGTTTGACATGAAATTTTTGTTTTTAACTCTCGTGGCTGGGGGGGGCTATAAAAAGCTCGTGAGTCTCGAGACAGATTATCAGTTTCAATTCAGAATTCTCCTGAAGTTAACCGAAAACCAACCGAAACTCAATCAAAATGTTCAAATTCGTAAGTTGTGGATACAAAAAGGATTCTAAACAAACAGGGACTCATTTCTTTTTCATTCTTTTAGTTCGCTCTGTGCTTCTTGGCTATCTTCGCCGCTGTCGCTGCTAAGCCAGGTGTTGTTGCTCCATTGGCCTACTCTGCCCCATTGGTCGCCTCACCATACACCGCTGCTTACACTGCTGCCTACGCTTCACCTTATGTTGCCGCATCACCATATGTAGCATCGCCCTATGTTGCCTCACCTTATGCCGCCCACTCCGCCTATCCCTATGCTGCTGCTCCAGTTTTGGTTCGTTAAGGATATCTCGTTGAAAATGATCAAGGAATGATTTGGATTTGTTGAAGTACTTAGTTGTTTTAGATGAAAAATGTGGAACAAAAAATATAAAAAAAAAAGATCGTAACTGAACAAAAATCGTCTATTTATTTCTGTCTACTAATAAACTTATTACTAATGGGCTAGCACTGGTTATATGGTGCAACTGAGTGGTATAGATCTTGCGACGGATGATTTCCTCTTCAAGTTTTCAAGAAATATTGTTTCTTATTCGACTGTCCTGCGCGATTAGCCCTAATACCGCCCAAGTTATCGCAAATTGGATATTTTTACAACAATTCTACGTCCTTAGGAGTACACAATGAAAACACACAACCGACTGACTTTTGTCTCTATTCATTGGCAGTCTCCTTTTTTCTTTTGTCTTATTCTGTTTCTTTTTCAGTGTTGTCAAAATACATACCTATATACTTAAATCTTTACATTGCTGGACGGGCTGTAAGGACCTCAACAACGCTTGTGTGTCATCTTGTTGGGGAGTTCTGCATTCCATTTGAGCCCTCTCTTGTCATACTCAAAGTCTTCGATTGCTTCTCAACTGTTCTGCGCCGCGTTTCCGCTTTTCTGCCTGACTGAGTAAATGGAATCCATTGTATAGAGTATTTTGTAATTGAATTGTTTTTCCGTCTTAATATGTGACCGATCCACTGCCATTCTCTCCTCCGTATGATGATGTCTACATGTTCCTGGCCTCGCGGTGGTGACGTTGGACATAAAAAAAGCATTCAACTCAGCGGACTGGTCAAAACGACCATCGATCTAAACGACCATCGGTACAAACGACCATCGGTCTAAATGACCATCGATCTAAACGACCATCGGTCTAAACGATCAGAATGGACACGCTATACTATCTGCGAAAAATAGTGGCAAACTATCTGACTAATAGAAATATGAAATATGAAACCGACGAGGGCTTGAAATACTACAACGTGTCTGCGGGAGTTCCACAAGGTTCCGTACTCGACCCCCTTCTGTGTAACATCATGTACGATGGGGTCCTGGGACTATCTCTGCCGCAAGGAGTTTTTTTTTTAAGGGATGGTGGAAAACGCTACTGCTCACGAGAAACAGGCCCGCTGTGTTTCAAGTAGTTTGGGACTTTCTACTCACTAAAAAACCACCTTCAACCCTTTTTCAACTTGACACCATCCACTCCGGAACCGCTTTTGCATTACTTCAGAGTGGTGTCGTTTTCTTTCCCCTGTTGGGGCCGGCTTTTTCATATTTGTCTCTTTCTTGCGGGTTAATTCTTTCTTGCCGGTAAGGCTTACATCAGGCTTACATAGATCTCATGAGGGTGATTATTATGTCTTCCTCTCTCTTTTTTGTTTTAAGCACTTTTTCTATAAAGGAACGTACTTGATTCCAGCTGTGGTCACTCATTGACATTTTTGTCACTATGTTTTCCGAGGGGTCACTCCCGCGACTATGCGGACGGCTGGTTTCGACACCGTTCGGTATGAACTTGCTACCCGTAGCGCTGTGCGCCTTTGTACTGCGGCCATTTGTTTCCTGTATTTCTCTTGTCGTAGTGCCTCGGCCCATATCTCGCACCAATACAGGATAATGGCGTGGGTGACTGTCATCAGGAGCTTTCTCTTGCTAGCTGTTGGGCCTCCAACGTTTGCCATTAATCTGCTCAGTGACATTGTGACTTTCGTGGCTCGTTCCGAGGTAGATCTTATTTGGTGCCAGAAAGTGAGCTTCGTGTTTAGGGCCATCCCTAGGTACTTCACCGCTTCCTTGCTGGTTATTACGTCAGACCCGACTTGGAAGTCGACAATAGTTGGAATCCTCTTCTTTGTCAAAAGGACTATCTCCGTCTTTTCTGTGGCCAAACCTAAGCCATGTTCTTCCATCCAGAGGTGTACCCGCCTCATCGCCTGGTTGAGTTTTCTCTGCGCGCTCTCGGTGTCTTTTGCCGTAATCACCGTGGCGATATCATCTGCATACCCTACCAGGAAGGTGTCTGAAGGATTGATCCCTGCGCTGCTCCAGCAGTAATCTCCTTTATTCGTGGTAACTCTGCGGTGTTGTATAACAGCTTCCGGTTGGAAATAGTCCTTCACCATCCGCAAGAGATATTCGGGAATATCAAAAGTGCTTTCGAGGGCGTTCAGCATATCGCTCCATCTGGCTGAATTGAAGGTATTTCGCACGTCCAGAGTTGCTAGCAATGCGATTTTTCTTGAATGCCCTGTCTTGCCCTGTTAAGCCAATTGGACGGTCCTTACCACTTCTTCAATTGATCCAATCGTAGAGTGGCCCTTTCTGAATCCGTGCTGTCTTTCGGACAAATCTCCTGCTCTCTGCACGGCTGCTGTAAGCCTTGGTTTTAGCAACTTTTCTACGAGTTTCCCTGCGGTGTCCAGCATACACAGAGGCCTGTACGCTGATGGGGAATCCGGATCTCCTTTTCCTTTGCTGTAACTTCCAGCTCCTAGGGAAAACCCCTTCCTGGAGACAGCTATTGTACACGTTCAGCAGCAGCTGAGGACATGTCTGGGCAATCGTTTTGAGCACATCTGCTGGTATTCCGTCGGGTCTAGGGGCCTTTCGGTTTTGTAGTGTTTTCGACGCGAGTATCAACTCTTCTTCACTGAACATCGAGGTTTCTGGTCGTTGGACCGGAGAGGTGTCGGGAGACCGAACACGATGCGTTGGGAACAGTGTGTTCACTATAAACTCCATTCTTTCTTCGCCGAGGACAGGGCTAGCCGTCTGTGTTTCCAGTTTTCGCATTACGACTTTGAAGCCTAGCCCCCACAAGGGTTGCTGTTCACATCCTGCCGCAAGGAGTAACAATTCGGTGATGATATCGCTGTGGTTACCGTTGCGAGAATTGGTTAGTGACAGCTGGTCTGGAAGTAGCTGACTATAATGTAAAATGTATAGCGTTCGAGAAGTTCCAGAATACGTCAATATTCAAGTTGGAACCACAAAAAAAAAATGAAGTCCAAAGGCGCCATCAAATATCTTGGTGGAATGCTGGATGGGATGCTGGCTGAACTCTAAGACCCATGTAGAATCCATGAGTAAAGAAGCCACGGGAATCCAGACACCGCTCTGCAGGTTACTACCAAATATCAGGGGAGCCGGTTACACCAGGCGAATTTTACTCTCCAGAGTAGTCAGCTCGGTCCTCCTTTATGCGGCCCCGGTGTGGGCGAAGGCATTGACAACAAAGGCGATACGAAATAAATTCGGTTAGGTTAGGTAGATGGGTGACTTGTGACAAAGAGTCACTGCTCACTCAGACCAACGGTACGGGTTCATTGTGCCCAATCATTTAACCCTGAAAACGCTGTAAAGAAAGTCCGCTGTAAGAACCACCAATAAAGTGATATGAATCTCAGGAGGTCCATCAGCTCAACATTACCCAAGTCCTCCAGCCCCGAGAAGAAGTAACTAGTAAGTAAGTGATGGATAGATTAAGGTAAGTAAGTGACAGATAGGTCAGGACAGTCATACAATAGGTGACGAACAGATTGAATTTCTTCTTCGTCCCTGCAACTTCTGCAATAGTCGTTATGCAGCACACCGAGTCGTGAGTCCGCGTGAACGCCAATGTCCGGTAATTATGCCCAAAATTACCCGTGCGTTATAACGACTAAGTCTTACCAGAGAGATTGATCTCTTCTTGCTGTAGGCCGGCCATAGCGCCCTGGCCATTGCGCATGTTTGCAGATGAACCCAGCGTCTGTTTGCTCGACCGGTGGCTTCATCCACTTCGCTACATAGACTTTGTGTCCTAAGAACCATAAGTGAATTTAGAACAATCTCGGATGAAGCAGCATTTGTCATAGCCGGAATGGTCACAGCTCACAGATGGGATGCGGGGAATCTATATAAGGAGATTCCTCCATCTGTAAGATGCGACTGTAGCGAGAACAATAAAAGACGAAGGATCAACATCACTAGTCAGCTGGCGGAACAGATAGGACAGTGCCACAAAAGGCAGATGGACCTACTTATACTAACTTGTACCAAAAATCGATGTTTGGACAAGTCGCGAACACCGAGTATCTAACTACCACCTTACACATTCCTTATCCTGTCATGGAGGATATCGCAAGTACTTGTACGGATTTGGACACGATACCTCACCACTCACCTGAATAACCAGAAGAAGAAGAAACTGCAGACGGTTCTCACATTGGAGAACAGCATTACATTCACCATTGTCTAATTGATCTTACTTACTTACTTACTTAGATGGCGCTACAGTCCGGGGTGGACCTGGGCCTCAACCAACAAACCTCTCCAGCCAGCACGGTTACGAGCCAGCTGCCTCCAGTTGCGCACGCCAAGTTGGTTGAGGTCCCTCTCCACTTGTTTGCGCCACCTACCGCGAGGTCGTCCTCTACTGCGCCGTCCGTCCGGGTTGGATTCGAAGACTTTCTTAGCGGGAAGGTTGGGCTCCATCCGCTCTAAATGACCCAGCCATCTTAGTCGCTGTATGTGAACTCTTCTGGCTAAGTCGATGTCCTTGTACAGGCCGTATAGTTCGGCATTGTACCTTCTCCTCCACTCATCGTCTATATAGAGAGGACCAAAGATCGCTCGAAGAACTTTTCTCTCGAAATAACCAAGGGCATCCTCATCCGGTTTTTTCAAAGCCCATGCCTCTGCGCCATACAGCAGGACTGGGATGATTAATGTCTTATAAAGAGTTACCTTAGTAGTTCGAGATAGGGCTTTGCTACTCAATTGCCGTTTTAGCCCATAGAAACAACGATTGGCAAGAGTAATTCTCCGTGTGATCTCTCCACTCATGTCATTTGCGGAGCTGACCATAGAGCCTAGGTAGACAAAATCCTTTACTACCTCAAAATTGTATCTGTCTATTGTGGCGTTCTGCCCAAGACGCCGATGTTGGGTGTCCTTTTTTGTAGACAGCATATATTTTGTTTTGCTTTCATTGACCGCTAGACCCATCTTTGCTGCCTCGATCTCAATACTCGTAAATGCCCCATTGACGGCCCGCTGAGTTCTTCCGATTATGTCAATGTCATCGGCATAAGCGAGTAGTTGTACAGACTTGTAAAAGGTTGTACCTCCGGTGTTGGCTTGTGAGTTTCGTACAATTCTCTCAAGTACTATGTTAAAGAGATCGCATGATAGCGCGTCACCTTGTCTAAGACCTTTCCTGACATCGACCGGTTCGGTGATGTTCTTACCGACTTTGATCGAGCAGCGTGAGTTCTCCATCGTCATTCTGCACAAACGGACGAGCTTGGCAGGGATGCCAAGACTAGACATGGCTCTGTATAACTCGTCTCTATACACGCTATCATAGGCAACTTTGAAATCGATGAAAAGGTGGTGCGTATCGATTTTATATTCATGGGTTTTTTCCAAGATCTGCCGTAGTGTGAATATTTGGTCAATGGTGGACTTTCCCGGCCTGAAACCGCACTGATAAGGACCTATCAGGTTGTTGACGATCGGTTTTAGGCGTTCACATAGTACGGCAGACAGGATCTTATATGCGATATTTAGGAGACTTATACCTCTGTAGTTGGCGCAGTTCAGAGGGTCTCCTTTCTTCAGGATCGGGCAAACGATGCTGAGGTTCCATTCATCGGGCATACTTTCGTCTGACCCGATTTTGCAGATGAGCTGGTTCATACTCCTGACCAACTCATCTCCTCCTGCCTTGAAAAGTTCAGCGGCAAGGCCGTCGGCTCCAGCAGCTTTGTTGAATTTTAGTTTATATATCGCTACCCTCACTTCATTCTGACCGGTTTGACGGGAATCTTGACTGTCATCGTCACTGTTGAAGGGCTCATTCTGCCTGACAGCGGAATATTCGTCATTATCGCCGTTTAACAGTCTGCAGAAGTGTTCCTTCCATATCCTCAGCACCGACTGCGATTCTACTACTATGTTGCCATTTTCGTCCCTGCAGGCTTCTGTTCTGGCTTTGAAACCCTGGCATGTTCTTTTTACCCTTTGGTAAAATTTTCGAACATTATTCCTGCAATAAAGTCTCTCAATCTCCTCGATCGAGCGCTTCTCATGCTCTTTTTTCTTCTTTCTGAGAAGTCGATGTTCCTCTTTTCTCCTGCGCACGTAGAGCTCGTAAGCAGCTCTAGTCCTTCTATGCAGCGCCGCTTTGTACGCCTCTTGTTTTGCTGCATGTGCTTGCCGGCATTCCTCATCAAACCAGGGGTTTCGTTGTGGTGGGCGAGAGAAACCCAGTACATCAGAGGCGGCATCTCTGACGGCTTTTTGGCAAAGCTGCCACTGGTCTTCCGCATTTGCTGCTGGCGGCATAGGACTAAGATTGAGATTAGAAGAAACACGATCGGCAAAGGTTCTGGCGGTCTTATTGCGATTGCAGCTTTTCGACGTCAAATTTCCTCACAGCATTTCGTTGATTTCGCTCCGTTGTGGATATCCGCATCCGTACCTTGGCTACAACTAGGTAGTGATCCGAGTCCACGTTGGCTCCTCGGAAAGTCCGGACACCCAGAATACTGGAAGAGTGCCTTGCGTCGATCGCAATGTGATCGATTTGGTTGACGATTTTTCGATCAAAGGAGAGCCATGTTCCTTTGTGAATATCGAGACGTGGGAACCGCGTACTAGCTACAACAAAGTTTCGCCCCGCCGCAAAGTCGATTAGCCTGAGTCCGTTGCCGGAAGTGTTGTCGTGCAGGCTGTGCTTTCCGACCACGCTACTAAAGACTTCCTCTCTTCCTAGCTTTGCGTTAAAGTCGCCTAGGATAATTTTAACGTCGTGGCTAGGGCATTGCTCATACGTCTTGTGCAAGAGCTGGTAGAAGTCATCCTTTGTCGCGTCGTCCTTCTCCTCGTGAGGGGCGTGAACGCATATTAGGCTAATGTTGGCAAATTTAGCCTTGATACGGATAGTCATGAGGCGCTCGTTCACATGCCGGAAACTCAAGACTTTTTGCCTAAGTCTGTCTCCAATGACAAATCCGCACCCGAATAGACGCTGTCCTTTTTGTCTGTAGCAATCGCCGTAGTAGATGTCGCAGTTTTTCATACTCCTTTTGCCCGGCCCATCCCATCGCACTTCTTGGATGGCGGTAATGTCTGCTTTGAGACACTCTAGGGCCTCCGCAAGTTGTTCGGCTGCACGTGGTTTGTAGAGGGATCTAACATTCCATGTGCAGACACGAAGATCGTTGTCCTTTTTACGTTTGCATGGGTCGTCAACAGTAAGATCATCCGTATCCGAGGCTGTTGGTTGCTTCGTAACCAAAGGTTTTTTACGTGGTACTGAAGTTAACCCGACGGCACAACCCCCAACCTGGAGGGCCAGATCCTTTTTTTTTGTACCCCAAGGACAAGAGGCCGGATACACCGATGCCAGTAACCCACTTCGGGGATATGAGCGCTGCTGTTGGCTCATTAAGGGTTCATCTGCCACCATCTCTTTTTCAGTACCCTGACGTAGTATTAAAAATCCTTACAGACCTCAGCTCCAAATATGTTGAAGTAGCTCCAGTAAGGTGTCCGCTGGTCTGTAGACGTCACCGTTGATTCCATCGGGAGAAATTCGTCCGCCGCACGTCCTCCTTCTGAGGACCTCTTGCTAGACTTCTGAGACGCATATTTCAGCCGATCAGGTCAACAAGACATGCCTCGTCCGGTTAGACATATGCGCGCTGAAGTTCACCCAGATGTGCTTATGCAGGTCTGAGTGTTCAGCTGCACATATATCGTCAGACTCAGCATACGCTCATCGTTAGTTCACTATCAGATAGCTATCCAGCGGGCACCGCGAGGAGGTGATGATGCGATTTTGCCCACCTAATTGATCACATGCTGTTATCAGAAGAGAGTTGGACAAAGATTGGTGCATATTTACTAACTTACTTAAAGGGCTCTCGACCTTTAGAGAGTGCCTGCCCGCGACACGGCTGCCTTCCATCCGCTGCGATGCCGGGCACGCTGCTTCCAGTTGTGAAGACCAAGTTTTCTGGAATCTGCGACAGCTTGATCTTTATACCGGCGGTTCGGCCTTTTTTGCCTTCTCGAACCTGGGGGCTGAGATTCAAAGATTCTCTTGGCTGGAGCGTTGTTGTCCATTCGCTTGATGTAGCCGAGTCAATGTAGTCGATGTGTCTTGGCTTTTTGGACTACATCCACACCCTGATACAACTCATAGAATTCGCGGTTGTATCTTCTCCTCCATTCGGACTCCTCGCATATGGGACCTAATATCCGACGAAGTATTTTTCGCTCAAATGTACCCAACATTTGCTCTGCTTTCTTACTTATCGTCCAGCACGCAGTGCCATAAAGCAAGACTGGTAAGATGAGCGTTCTGTATAGCCTTAATGTGGTCCGTCGAGCTAGGAGTTTTGAACCCAGTTGTCTTGCCAAATCGAAGTAGCAGTGGTTTGCTAAGGTTATTCTTCGTCGAATCTCCACGAAGGTGTCATTTGTGGGATTTATGTTTGCTCCAAGGTAGGTAAGCTCCTTAACTACCTCGAAGTTGTAGTCATCAACAGTGAAGTTCTGTCCAAGGTCTTGAGCAGATAATTTTTTGTTTGTTGACAACATGTACTTAGTCTTGTCCTCATTTACTTCAAGACCTACTCCTTTCGACTGCTCTTCAATTGCCGTAAATGCCTCTACAACGGCTTGCCGGGATCTTCCGACGATGTCAATATCGTCCGCGTATCCCAGCAGTTGGATCGATTTGTGAAAGATAGTGCCTTCCGTGTTTACACCTGCCCTACGCACTATCTGCTTAAGCACAGTATTGAAGAAGTCACATGATAGCGCATCTCCTTGCCGGAACCTGGTGCATGTTTGGAAAAGTTCAGAAGACCTGTTTCCAAGTGTGTTTTCCAGCGTTACGCGACACATCTGGATAAGTTTTGACGGTATCCCGAATTGGGCCATTGCTTGGTAGAGTAGATAAGCGGCTTTAAAGTCGATGAAAAGGTGGTGAGTTTCGACTTGATATTCGTTGGTCTTTTCCAGGATTTGCTTTACTGTGAAAATTTGGTCTATTGTCGATCTGCCAGGCCGGAAGCCACATTGGTACGTGCCGATAAGTGTGTTGTAGAAAGGTTTTAGACCTTCACACAATACGTTGGATAGAATCTTGTATGCGACATTTAGCAGGGATATTCCTCGATAGTTCTTACAAGGGAGGATTACATAGGATCGCCTTTTTGGAAGACGGGGCATATAGAGCTGATACTCCAGTCGTCGGACATGCTTTTCTCTATCCATACTTGGCTGATGACTTGGTACATGCACCCAACCAAGATATCGTCTCCGCATTTAAAAAGTTTAGCTTGGAGGCCATAAGAGCTAGCTTTGTTGTTTTTTTAGTTTTCTGACGGCTGGCTTGGCTTGGCTTTTCGATAGAAATCCCGGATGTTGTTGCGCTCACGAGATTTTTCGATATCCTGGAGCTGGGAGGCTGCGTGGTTCTTTTTTTTTTTTACGCAGAATTTTCTCCTCTTCCCTTCTTCTAATCCAGTACTCCTCTCTCGCTGCTCTTGTCTTGCACTGCAGCGCTTTCTTATGTGCATCTTCTGTCACCTTTTTCCGTTGAACGCATTCATCATCTTACTAAGGGCTCCTTTTTGGTGGTGGTTGGTAGCCAAGGATGATCACGGCCATCTCCTTGATAATGTTGCTGTATTCGGTCCACTGATTGTTTGCGTTTGTGGTTTGTGAATGCGCTGCAGAGAATTTCTCGGACAGGTGCTCTTTGTAGGATCTGGCTCCTTCTGGCGTGCTAAGGTGTCCAACCTTAATCTTCTTCTTCTGGGCGGCTTGCAGCTTCTTCTCGTTGGACAATCTGACTCTGAATTTAGTTGCAACAAGAAATGATCAGAGCCGACGTTGGCCCCTGGGAAAGTGCGCACATCCAAGATATTAGACGCGTGCCTTGCGTCAATTAACACGTGGACGATTTGATTGCGTGTTCTACCATCAAAGCAAAGCCAGGTTGCTGTGTAAATTCTTACCCCTAGTCTCCACTGGCAATAATTCATTCCAAGAAATATGTCAATGAATGGAAATTTCCAATGGAGACCGCATTGGAATTTCCATTGGAAATTTCAATTGCTTGACATATTTCTTGCAATGAATTATTGCCAGTGGAGACGAGGGGTTAGTGTAGGAAACCGTATTACGAGCCGCTGTAAAATCAATTAGTCGGAAACCGCTGTCTTTTGTCTTGTCGTGGAGGCTGTGTTTACCGACTAGTCCGCCAAAGATGGTTTCCTTACCGATTTTCGCATTGAAGTCGCCGAGTACAATTTTTACGTCATACTCACGACAGGCTCCGTTGGCACCGTCCAGGAGGTCATAGAATTCCTCTTTGACAGAGGCTTAAGCGTAATCGATATTAGCCTGATTTTATAGAATGTAGCTCTGATGCGGACTACAGCCAGACGATCATTTATAGGCTTGAAGTCAATAACCCTTGATCGTAGCCGATTTCCCACGACGAATCCGCACCCCAGCCTGTGCAGCCTTCTGTTATAGCTGTAATAAATGTCGCAGCTGGGTATTTTTTGCATTCCTGGTCCTATTCATCGTATCTCCTGAATCGCACTAATACCTGCCTTGTACTGGGTGAGGACAGATTCAAGTTTTTGGGCAGCACCTGGGGTGTACAGAGATTGTACATTCCAGGTGCATACCCGTAGATCGTAGTCCGTGGACGTTCCAGGTCGATTTGCCAATTGAGGGGGATTATTGTTGTTATCCGAGGCTGGTGTCTCTCTCATAACTAGCTTATTTTTTACGTGGTAAGGCAGTTACCCCGACGGCACAACCCTCAACCTGGAAAGGATTGGCGCATACATAGCGAATCTGCAATTTGAGCTGCGAAGAATTAAGAAAAATCGCAAAGCAGAAGAAGCTGCGATAGCTCATACAAAATGAATAGCATGATATACTTACCAGTCCCGCGAATTAATACCTAATGGCAGTCCAGCGGGGAGAGCGGTAAAAGCGTGCAGGGTATGGATTAGTACGTATGCGCAATCCTGTCACCGGTTATTCGGGTTTGCGAATCGTACATCCTAGCAGAGGTTAGAAGTTTACCACATCCCTTGGCACAATCAAAGGTTCCTGGACCGATCTCTCATAAAGTTGTTCACTAGAGATACGATTGAGCCAAACAAAATTCTTACCATGATCCGTAGGTATCTGTTCATGAAAGTTTCCAGCTTGTGGAAGGTGTAGTTATCTTCCATGTACAATACTACATTCATACAGCAGTACTGATTCGACGTTGGAGCGAAACAATCACAGCTTGGTAATTATTTAATCTTCCCATGCACTCCGTATAAGCAGATGGAGCTGTTCTGTTGATGTGGTGCCGCTTGAAGAAGTTTTGCTCATGCTTTATTTTTTATTTATTTTGTTGAGGGATTTAATGGTGGTTATTGTCTCTGTTATGCTGAGATACGCACCGTATTCGGGAATTTTTTGCTTCGGAAGCCTCATTTGAATCCGAGATCACAACGATGTCGTCTAAGTGATTTAGCGCACTCTGCCACACTCTCCATCTCTTAAGCTGATCCTCTTCCGAAATCAGGGGGTTATCGTCTAAACTCTTCATTGCGTATTGTTTGGAGCTCAGATCATTTTTAAGCTCCTTCGTGATGCTGTAGACGGTTTTGCTGTCGCATTTCTGCTGCTTCTTCAGCCTTTGCAGCAAGTACATGGTCATATATGTTCAGGTGTGTGTGCTTGTCATGTCTCGCACTATGCTGTACCTCCTTCTACGCGGTACTGGGCGTCAAGTTCGGGTTTCTCCACTATTGATGCTACTGCGGGTTTCTCAAACATGTGCCATTCAATCACCGAAAAATAAATTCCCCCAAGGGCACGGGTTCAGACCTGAACTTAAAAGATTTTTGAACCATTCGTTCGTAAGGACACGAGGAAATAGAATTCAAAAATCGGTACCAGCTTAAAATCCGCTTTACTGACTGGTCACAGCTGTTCAAAATCCTCATTGAAAAATTAGTATAAACTAGAAAAAATATGAGACTTTTTCTAAAATGACGCTGATTACGCATTCGAATTTCTCTAAGGCTTTTGATTGTCCCGTCTGCTTGCTTTCTAGGAAACAGAGCACATGCCTTATCTTCTATAACTCGTCCAATGAGTTAATGCTGCTCCACTTATACAGGGTGGACCAACTACAAGTTTCTTTTTAAGAATGCAATAAAATGAACAAAATGCAATTTTTTCCATGTATTATGGCTTTATTAGTAAGAGCAAACATTCCCATTAATTATGGAATACAACGTCGTTCAAGTGGCTGCCTCGGCTGGCCTGGCAGTAGCGCATTCTATCACTCCAATTTTCCAAGACTTTGTTGATGGTTTTTGGCTGTAGCTTACGGATTGCTTGGATGATATTGGCCTTAAGTGCTTGAATCGTTTCCGGATTGTTGGCATAACATCGGTCCTTCACGGTTCCCCACAAAAAAAAAGTCCAAAGGGGTCAAATCGCAGCTCCGAGGCAGCCAATTGACATCGCCAAGACGGCTGATAACACGATTTGGGAATTTGGTGCGCAAAAGACCGATTGTGGCATGGGCTGTGTGGCATGGCGCGCCATCCTGCATGAACCAGAGGTCGTCCAAATCCATGTCTTCAATTTCAGTAAAAAAAAAAAGTCGTTAACATGGCTCTGTAACGCCCACCGTTGACCAAAACGTTGTTCCCAGCCTGATTTTCAAAGAAAAATGGTCCAATGATGCCACCACTCCACAATCCGCACCAAACTGTCACTCTCTGTGGTTGCATTGGCTTCTCGACAATAACGTGCGGGTTTTCCGAGCCCCAGATGCGGCAATTTTGTTTGTTAACGTAGCCGCCGAGATGAAAATGTGCCTCGTCAGAAAAGATGATTTTTCGCCCAAAATCGTTGTCCAATTCAAGCTGCTCTAGGGCCCAAACTGCGAAGCGATAACGAAGCGGATGGTCATGCGCTTTCAATTGCTGAATCAATTGGACCTTGTAAGCGAATAATCCCAGATCTTTGTGCAGAATTCTCCTCAGGCTAGTGCGTGAAATGTTGAGATCGATGACGAGTTGATGTTCGTGAATTGAGTCTCACACTCTCGGCTACAGCAGCCACATTCTCATCTGTGCGCACCGTACGACGACGGGGACCATGAGTGTTGTCCACAAGCATACCAGTCTCATGAACTTTTTGCACAAACTTGCGTACAGCAGGCGCGGTGGGTGCTTCATTTCGGCCAAAACTTCTTTTCAAAAAACGCACTGTTTGGGCTACACAGTACTCACTTTGGAAATAAGTTTTCAATATTTTCCAATGTTGTTCAAGCGTAAAGCGACTCATTTCATTTCGCGGAGGTATGATACTGACTTTCTGTCAAGATTTCGAGTGGGAAACAGCTGTCAGTGTCGAAATAACCTATGATTTAAAAAGAAATCACTAGATGGCCCACCCGTTATATTTGTGCCAGCTGTCTCTATGAGTTTTAATACCTCCTTCCTTCCAATAAATGTAAGCCAGTTGGCGTTCCTCAAGGATGCGTATTTGACCCCGCATTGTTGTCCGTTTTGTTTAAACGATGTACCTAGTGTCAAAACGTTCAGAGTCTATCCTTTCTACAGGATCGGGCGAACGGTGCTGAGGTTCCATTCATCGGGCATACTTTCGTCTGACCAGATTTTACAGATGAGCTGGTTCATACTCCTGACCAACTCATCTCCTCCTGCCTTGAAAAGTTCAGCGGCAAGGCCGTCGGCTCCAGCAGCTTTGTTGAATTTTAGTTTATATATCGCTACCCTCACTTCATTCTGACCGGTTTGACGGGAATCTTGACTGTCATCGTCACTGTTGAAGGGCTCATTCTGCCTGACAGCGGAATATTCGTCATTATCGCCGTTTAACAGTCTGCAGAAGTGTTCCTTCCATATTCTCAGCACCGACTGCGATTCTACTACTATGTTGCCATTTTCGTCCGTGCAGGTATTCTGTTCTGGCTTTGAAACCCTGGCATGTTCTTTTTACCTTTTGGTAAAATTTTCGAACATCATTCCTGCAATAAAGTCTCTCAATCTCCTCGACCGATCGCTTCTCATGCTCCTTTTTCTTCTTCCTGAGAAGTCGATGTTCCCTTTTTCTCCTGCGCAAGTAGAGCTCGTAAGCAGCTCTAGTCCTTTTATGCAGCGCCGCTTTGTATGCCTCTTGTTTTGCTGCATGTGCTTGCCGGCATTCCTCATCAAACCAGGGGTTTCATTGTGGTGGCCGAGAGAAATCCAGTACATCAGAGGCGGCATCTCTAATGGCTTGTTGGCAAGGCTGCCACTGGTCTTCCGCATTTGCTGCTGGCGGCATAGGACTTAGATTAAGATTAGAAGAAACACGATCGGCAAAGGTTTTGGCGGTCTCTTGCGATTGTAGCTTTTCGACGTCAAATTTCCTCACAGTATTTCGTTGATTTCGCTCCGTTGTGGATATCCGCATCCGTACCTTGGCTACAACGAGGTAGTGATCCGAGTCCACGTTGGCTCCTCGGAAAGTCCGGACACCCAGAATACTGGAAGAGTGCCTTGCGTCGATCGCAATGTGATCGATTTGGTTAACAGTTTTTCGATCAAAGGAGAGTCATGTTCCTTTGTGAATGTCGAGACGTGGGAACCGCGTACTAGCTACGACAAAGTTTCGCCCCGCCGCAAAGTCGATTAGCCTGAGTCCGTTCCGTTCCGACCACGCTACTCCTCTTCCTCTTCCTAGCTTTGCGTTAAAATCACTTAGGATAATTTTAACGTTGTGGCTAGGGTATTGCTCATACGTCTTGTCCAAGAGCTGATAGAAGTCGTCCTTTGTCGCGTCGTCCTTCTCCTCATGAGGGGCGTGCACGCACATTAGCCTAATGTTGGCAAATTTAGCCTTGATACGGGCAGTCATAAGGCGCTCGTTCACATGCCGCAAACTCAAGACTTCTTGCCTAACTCTGCCTCCAGTGACAAATCCGCAACCGAATAGACGCTGTCCTTGTTGTCTGTAGCAATCGCCGTAGTAGATGTCGCAGTTTTTCATCCTCCTTTTGCCCTGCCCATCCCATCGCACTTCTTGGATGGCGGTAATGTCTGCTTTGAAACACTTTAAGGCCTCCGCAAGTTGTTCATCTGTACGTGGTTTGTAGAGGGACCTAACATTCCACGTGCAGACATGAAGATTGTTGTCCTTTTTACGTTTGCTTGGGTCGTCAATAGTAAAATCATCCGTATCCGAGGCTCCTGGTTGCTTTGTAACCGAAGGTTTTTTACATGGTAGGGAAGTTAACCCGACGGCACAACCCCCAACCTGGAGGACCAGATTCTTGTTTTTTTTACCTCTAGGACAAGAGGCCGGATACACCGATGCCAGTAACCCACTTCGGAGATATGAGCGCTGCTGTTGGCTCATTAAGGGTTCATCTGCCACCATCTCTTTTTCAATACCCTGACGTAGTATTGAAAATCCTTACAGACCTCAGCTCCAAATATGTCGAAGTTGCTCAAGTAAGGTATCCGCTGGCCTGTAGATGTCATCGTTGATTCCATCGGGAGAATTCATCCGCCGCACGTCCTCCTTCTGAGGAGCTTTTGCTAGACGTCTGAGACGCATATTTCAGCCCATCAGGTCAACAAGAGATACCTCGTCTAGTTAAACATATGCGTACTGAAGTTCACCCAGATGTGCTTACGCAGGTCTGAAGGTAGGGAACGATTTCTTCGTAGTGGAAAGAGCTACCTCCGTCTTTGTGGGGTTCACTCCCAACCCTTTATTACTGACCCAGTTTGACCCAGTTATCGACTAATTGTAGTGCGATATTGAGCCTTTCATTTAGGACCGAAGGGAATTTCCCTGAAACCGAGATAACCACTGTCACGGTTTTAATCGTTTTCCTTCAGTGCTACCAAGATCTCACCCACTACAAGAAGCCATATTAGAAGAAATAGGATAGGACACTCGCTATTTGATTGTAGCAATGTAGCATAGATCACAACCTTCGTTCTCGTTCCCAATGCAGTTGACTTTTTAGATGATGTGCATCTATCTATCCTTCTAGTAAACTCCTCATACCCTCCCCAGGATAACCATTGTCCGTGAGAATCCGAGTGACTCGCTGGATGTTCGCGGAGTGAAATTGTCCGTCACTCAACGCAGAGACCATTCTGACTAGGTTCAAAGCCGTATTTATGATGATGGGTCTAACCTAATTGGACCGAAAGTTGATAAGTCTTCCCGGTAGTGTTTTTTTTTTTTTTTTAAACTAAAAATATTTTTGAATTAAACTTATAGTCATGTACAAATAAAATTCAAACTAAAACTGATTTCCTTTTATATTTCAGGTAAGCTCTTGGTTTTTATTTCCCCAACACTAATGTAAGTATTAATGAACGGAGTCAGAAAAGCTTTCAAATGCATAAATGGGTCTTTCCCATGTAACTCAATTATATTCAGGATGCACTTAAACACTTGCAGGCAGTGTATACAAATTACAGTTTTCTTATAATTCCATTCCAAAGGACAAAATTTAAAATGTTTTAGTTGCTTAAAAGTGTAAAAGTTGCTGTTTACGTTGATGCATAATGAGTTTCTGAAATGAACGCCCTCTGAAAGTGGTGGCACATCACGCTGTTGCAGGACGAATAAATCTAAAATGTAGTCGCTGACACTTTACTCTTTCCTTGTTCTTGTCAAAAGTCCAAATTCCTGATGAAACACAGAAACTCCCTAACTCTACGATCAAATGACAAATCAAACAACCACCCCTTCATTGTGTTCATATGTCCTGCAATTCACAGATAAAGTCTCTTCCATCTCTTGCCCATCCAGGAACGCAGGAAAAAGAAAAAAAAAAAAAAAGACTTCAATCATACAGTACTAACGAACTCCACTGAAGTGTAACACCATTCGCGAAGTTTTCTGCACTTTTGCTTCACTGGCCAAATTCAATAAGTGCACTGAGGCTTATGCTAACTGACAATGCTAACGACAGGATGCGGCCGCCATATGCAAATATCCTTAACAAGAATGATTGACTAAAGGATTCAAACGCCATTCAGGCTACAACATCAGCACTGCCAAACTAAACTCGCGCTTCGAACTGTTGGGAATTAAAATTACAGAGCGATGCAATGTGTCCTGCCACAAAAGGGGATGCTATGCGTATGCGATTCAACCAAAGGATCTCCGGAATCGATTCGAATGGTATTACTGATGCGTGAACTTGTATCAAGAGGACTGTGTTGGTGCGATGTAAGAGCGGAATGATGCTTTGAGGCTAATTTGATGAAGCATTGTGGTATAGGTTCAAAGCGGTGTGGCGTAGGTAGTAGTATGAAGGTATTTGCTTAATCTGAGGTTTTCTGATGGATTTCCCATCGAAAAGGGGTGCTTTGTTTGAAAATAAGAGAAACGTGGTGGCTGTCTGTCAACGGCGATAAATTGCTTAGTTATGGATGCAAGGTGGGCTGCGACGTCAACGCCACACACAAGGGAGCTCAGAAATTAATGCACGTGATGTATAATGGCAATAATCCGTCTTTCGAGTTCGACAAACTTTGAGCTAAAAGGTTTTCGACATTACTCTTAAAGCCAACAGGGGATGATATTGGGTGTTATCCAATATAAAGTCATCGGATTACAGACGGATTCTGTTTTTCTCAAGGTAAAGTCCTATAACCCTTTTAGTAACTCGAAGAGAATCGATTGGTAGTTATTCGATAAAGTAATCGGCTTAAAACTCTGCAATATAACCGACTTAAGGATTCAATTAAACAATAAAATAAAAGCTTTTGAGAAGGCTATATATGTGTCTGGTTGAGTACGGCAAGGAAGCACTTCCCTCCATGGTGGGATGAAGACCTATCCAATCTTAGGAACCGTATAACGACTGTCTAGAAATTTCAAAGCAATCTAAGATACAGACCTACCAATCCATTGAAGACATTCAAACATTTTGTCCAAGAGACACTTCAGCTCATCGTTCGTTAAATGTTAGGATGGGACTTGAACGGCGCTTGTCTCGTGCATCAAGAGAAGATCCAATGAGATCGCTCTTCCTAAGGTTGTACGTCCGATTGGCTATTCACTATAACATACCCTTGCTGCATTCTTGCACATTAAAAGCGCATTCAACAACGTCTGCACTGAACACAATCAAGAATTTGTATCCAGCTGGGTGTGTAAGGGTTGATTGGGATAACCTTGTGTTTGTCATTGGATATAATCTATATTTGCTTCCTTTATGCCCCGGGGGTAGGTACCTAAGGGCCAAAAAAGTGACGACTTCAACAAAAGATGATCTCGTGAATATACACCGCCGTAGTTCTTACTTACGTGTCACTAGTCTGGTTATGCGCCTTGAATTGGGACAGCAACAACAGCATTCGTGGGCTAAAGAAAAATCACTTTGCCGCGTACGTCCATGTCTGTAAATACAGGCCAGCTGTTTTGGCACTTGGTGAAACACAGATGGGTGAGAATTCTTATTTCTCAGATTTAAACCTACCTGGATATATCCTACTTACTTATGTCCTGTATCCCCTTGTGGGTCCTAGGTAGGGATTTCAATCCCGAAGGTAATTTTCAATCCCGGGATTACGGGATTTGAAAAAATGAATCCCGGGATCCCGGGGGATCCCGGGATTGGACAGAATCCGATACACAGGCCAAAAAATTGATAAGACATGTTTTTAACAAAAAAAATTAACTTCCGATAATTGCTCACAAAAATGTAGAAATTAATTATAAGTGCCTTATCTTTTTAAATAAAAAACAGCGTAACTATTATGCTCTGCATTTTTTTTTATAATGGTCCCGAAATCAGGCAAACCGCTAAATGAGAAGAAATCATATCGGCCTATTTCCCTATTGCCGGTTATCTCAAAAATATTTGAAAAAGTTCTTTCCAAACGTTTACAGCCCGTAATCGACGAAAGACGTCTCATTCCTGACCATCAGTTTGGATTTAGAATTAAACATTCTACAATTGACCAAGTCCACAAAATAACTGACGTGATTGAGAAAGCTCTGGAAGAAAAAAAGATTTGTTGTGGTGTATTTCTTGACGTCTCATAAGCATTCGATAAGGTTTGGCATGAAGGCTTGGAGTATAAATTGCAACGACTACTGCCACGGCAACTCTTTCTAATCTTACTATCGTATCTCACCGAGAGACTCTTTCATGTTAAGCACGGAAATGATTACTCTGACTTCAAGGAGATTGCGGCCGGAGTTCCACAAGGAAGTGTCCTTGGCCCGCTTCTGTATGTACTCTACACGCGTGATATCCCGCAGGAAAGACACTGCATCGTCGCCACGTTTGCGGACGATACGGCGATATTGACCACGGGCGAAACTATTGAAGCAGCAACATGCTATTAATAAAGTTCACGCTTGGACGAATTCTTGGCGTATTGTGGTGAACGAAAGCAAATCTACTCACGCCAACTTTACCTATAAAAAAGTGAATAGATTACCTCTATATCTTAACTCGGCTCAAATACCGTACGCAAACGAAGCAAAATATCTAGGAACGACTCTAGATGTTAAGCTTAAATGGAAATCACACGAAAAAAAGGAACGCGACGGGCTAGAAAACAAATATCGACAAATGCACTGGCTACTCGGAAAACATTCGAAGTTGAGCCTACATAACAAACTGCTTATCTATAATCAAGTGCTAAAGTCTGTGTGGACGTATGGTATACAACTATGGGGTTGTACCAAGAAAAGCAATAGAAGGTTAGGTTAGGTTAGGTTATGTTGGCTGTCCACACGGGAGTGTAGACACACTTAGACCAGCGAAGGTCCTTTGTGATACCAGGATCAAACCATTAGGCCACTCAGGGACTAACAAAACCAACCGGAGCTTTTGACAAAGCGATGGATGCTCATGACGTCCAAGGACGCCAGATCGCAGAGGTCGTAAAGGAAGGGGGACCCTAGATGGAGCATTCTTTTATGCGACAGGGCTGGACATGTGCATAGGAGGTGAAGGATGGTTTCCTCCTCCTCCTCGTCCCTACAGCTTCTGCAGAAGTCATTGGAGAAGAGGCCAAGTCTTTTGGCGTGCTGGCCTATAAGACAGTGTCCAGTGAGAACACCGACAACGCAGCTGATTTGTGTACACTTTAACTTGATCAGATCGGCACTACGTTTTTGATCCAGCTTAGGCCAGATCTGTCTCGAAATGTGACACGTTGAGCCGTTTCCCCATAAAAGGTTGGTCGCGCTAATAGCGTTCAGCTTTAGTAGATACTTACATGTAGCGAGGGGCATACCCAGGGCTTGCCTTTCAGGCAAAATCCTTAGAGTGGTACCCTGTCTGGCGAGGTCGTCAGCCCTGCAGTTACCTGGAATGTCTCTATGGCCCGGCACCCAGCATAGGTGAATGTTGAACTGCTCTGTCATCTCCATAAGAGATAGACGACAGTTTAAGGCAGCCTTAGAAGTGAAGGAGAACGATTCCAGGGACTTGATTGCCGCTTGGCTGTCAGTGAAAATGCTAATATCCCTGACAGATAATACATTACATTTCAGCCAGGACAGGGCTTCTTTAATCGCCATGATTTCCGCCTGGAAAACGCTACAATGATCGGGGAGGCGGAAAGAGATGCTCAGATTGAGCTGTTCGGAGAAAACACCACAACCCACCCCACCTTCCGTCTTAGATCCATCTGTAAAGAAGTGAACCGAACTAGCATCGACAGGGGGGGAGGTGTCCCATACATCCCGGTTAGGGATGCTCGTACTGAAGTTACGGTCAAATCTCAGTTTCGGCGGGGTGTAGTCCGTGTTTTCGTGTTTGAAGTTGAGAAGATCAAGGATCGAGGAGTGGCCAGAGCGATAGCTAGACCACTGAGAGGAGGCTTTCAAGCGGATGGCCGCACAGGCTGCCATCTGTTTGCCGAAAATATCTAAGGGTAGCAGGTTGAACAAGATGTCCAGTGCCGCGGAGGGAGTAGTTCTAAGTGCACCACTGATGCAGATGCATGCAGATCTTTGCACCTTAGCTAGTTGAATGAGGTGGACAGCCCTTTCAAGAGCAGGCCACCATACGATCACGCCATATAGTAGTATAGGCCTGATAACGGACACGTATAGCCAATGGGTGATTTGAGGTTTAATACCCCAGCTCCTACCTATAGCATTTTTACAGGAATAGAGAGCTACATTAGCCTTCTTGACGCGCTCTAGTAGATTGGCCTTCCAGTTTAATTTCCTATCCAAAATAAGACCCAAATATTTTGCGTTTTCAGAGAAGGTGAGACTGGTGCCATTTAACAAGGGAGGGTCTATGAGGGGAACTTTATATTTTCTCGTGAAGAGAACGAGTTCCGTTTTATGGGGGTTAACCCCCAATCCACAATTGGAGGCCCATTTGGTGAGCCGAAGGAGAGCATATTGGAGGATATCCCTGAGAGTGTCCGGGTGTTTACCGGAGGAAGCAATAGCAATGTCATCAGCATAGGCGATCACTCTACAACCTGACGTATCCAGGTCCAACAGTAGTTCATTAACTACCAGGTTCCACAGAAGAGGTGATAAGACTCCACCTTGAGGTGTACCGCAGCGAGCAATTCTTCTGGCCGATGCTCCGCCCAGCTGCGTGTTAATAATCCTGCATGTAAGCAATTGATTGATCAACAATCCGAGCGAGGTATCCACTTTCAGATTTACAAGTGCGTCGGTAATTGCCTTTGGTTTGACATTGTTAAAAGCTCCCTCAATGTCAAGGAAAGCCACCATGGTGTATTCTTTGATGCTCAATGATTTTTCGATGATGCGCACAAGTGAATGTAAGGCAGTCTCAACCGATTTGCCTTTGCAGTACGCATGTTGGGACGGCGAGAGCAGAGCTGGGCTAATACTTTGCCGAAGATGGATATCTATTAACCTTTCTAACGTTTTGAGCAGAAAGGACGATAGACTGATAGGTCGGAGATCCTTTGGTTCCACGTGCGAGCTCTTTCCTGCCTTAGGTATGAATATGACTTCAACCTCGGTCCATAGTTTGGGAATATAGACCAGATTTAGACAGCCCGACAAGATGACTTTGAGCCATGGAAGCACAATGTCCTCGCATTGCCGAATTTCAGCTGGAATAACACCGTCAGGTCCTGGGGACTTGAAGGGTTTGAAACTGCGCATGGCCCAACGGATCTTTTCTGTAGTTATCAAGACTAGCGAGTTGCTGCAGGGTTGCGATATAGCAACAGGGGAGCTACCAGGAAAGTGGGTATCCAGTAAGATGTCAATGGATTCCTCAGCAGAGGAGGTCCAGTAACCATCCGGATGCAAAAGGAAGCTGGGTGTAGCAGGGCTTTTAGAGAGGATTTTCCGCAACCTGGAAGCTTCCGAGGACTCTTCAATGCTGTCGCAGAAAAGTCTCCAGGAGCGTCGTTGCTCCTTCCTCAGTGAGATTTTGTATTTTCTGAGAGACACTTTATAGGAGTCCCAGTCGGCCGTCTCACGGGAGCTTTTAGCAGTATTAAAAAGGAGCCTACTGTCTTTCCTAAGAGTACTGAGATTTGCATTCCACCAGGGAGGTTTCATTCTACCTCGAGGTTTGCGGAGTGGGCAGGCCTCGGCCATGGCACCATTTAGTGCCGATGTTAGGGTGTTGACTAAATCGTCGAGGTCTTCAGTGCAAGAAGGTTCAGTAGGCAGATGGGAGGGAATAAGCGTTAATAAACGTTTCCTATAGAGGGACCAGTTGGTTTTTCTATAATTTCTAAAAGCCTTCTGGTCAGGCAGATAGTCATCAAGACTAAATTGGAGGTAACGGTGGTCTGAAAAAGAGTGCTCATCAGAGACTCTCCAGTCCTTAACCAAGTTATATAAATGCATTCGCATCACAGCCAATGATGAGACCAGTGTTTCGGCTCTCTGCTTAGCAATCAAGCTCCCGAGATGTCCGGGGGAGTGGGCCCACAAGATCGTGACCTAAATAAGCCGATACCAGCCAGTAATTTCTTGATCGCAATTCCAGGTTCTATGTCTTGATAGCTGAAATAAGAGAGTAAAAGCATGTTTAGATGGGTCTTCGCAAGGATACAGGATCTCGGTTTACCTTCCTTTCTTGCGTAGATTAATTTGTAGTTTGGAGTCTTGAGTCCACAAACCCGGTTTCCAACAACCCATGGTTCCTGGATCAGGACTAAGTCTTCCCCGTATTTGCTGAGCCGGAGAATGAGGGAGGCCGAAGCCGTGATGGAGTGATGTAGGTTAATCTGTAGGATCCGCAGCATTGGGGCTACTTCTCGCTACAGATACCATTACCACGGTATTATTGGCTTCCTCTGAATCTGATGACAGAAGGTCATCCTCGAGAGAGAGGCCGCATGGGTCACTGTCCAGGAGTGATGGAGAGGGAGAGGGAGGACCAGAGAAGTCCAGTTTCAAAAGAGCGTCAACCATCTCGGTGTCTGTCGACGAGGAGTCAACCCCCGAAAAAGATGGAACGACGCAAGGGAGCGAGGGAAGGGGCTCGGAAGGAGAGGTATTCTTAGCTGGTGCAGAAGAGACTGCAACCTGCTTGGGAGGTACTTTCTCGAGCTCCTTCTCGTCACATTTGTAGACTTTCAGGGTGATGGAGCTGAAACCATAATTTACTACCCCTTTAGAAGATGTCAGGGGGGCCAGAGACTCTTCATTGATGACAATGATTACACTTCTGACGTCTCCTCTCGGCTCGTCCACTTTGGCAATCTTCCAATTATGGGTAGGAAGGGAGCTGTTGTTAGCCTTCAGAATATCCAGGATTATTTTAGGATCAGAGGGTTCAGCCGGAATGGTAGCACGTGTTCTTGGTCGGTTAGGAATCTGGTCCTTTTCCACGACCTCCAACTGTGCACCTGGCCAAACCTGTCCTAATCTGGAGACAGCAAGTTTATAGAGATCCTTCGATCTTTGGTCGGCGCAGGCAACGAGTTTGACATGCCCTTGATGCCAGCCACCATCCCTGCAGGAAACATCAGGACCGGGATGGTCACGTAGGATTTGGAGACAGTTGGTGGCGAGTTTAATCTCCACCTTCCTCCACTTATCCGCCGTAATGCTGCCATCCGGATCGCTATGGTCAACGACCGCAATCTCCAAGTGTGCCTTAAGCACTTGGTTGAAGGGCTTGGTAGTAGCGATGGACTGTACTACCTTGGTCTTTTTGGCAAGGGTGGGAGACTCATCTTGAGACCTCTGGCGTTTGGACGGCAAGTCCTTGCTGGATGAGTCAGGGGGGAGCTGGACACGTTTGAGTGCCCAGCTTAGAGAAGTCTTATGCTTCTGGGTCCTGTCCTGTTCAGGAATTACCTGGATGCGGCGAATTAGCTTATAAGCTAGCCGGCGATCTTGGTAGGAGATCTTGGGGAGAGCGACATTCGGCAAGCTCGAAGCCGAGCCATCCGTCGCCGCCGAAAGAGATTTGAGAAGGGGATGTGGATCCTTCGAAGTGGAGGGCACAGCACGCTGTAAGCTCGAGGCCGAACAGTATGCTGTCCCTGAAGGGGCAGAGATGTTAAGGGGTTTGCCCCCTCGCGTTTCATGGTCTGGCTTTACGATGGGACCAGGTGTTGACACCACTGTCCTATCCGCCAGTGTACCAGACGCGCGTTCAGCCTGCTTGCAACTGCTTGCAACGCTAGTGCTAGGCCTCAAGGCCAATGCGCTAGAAGGGATTGCCACAGCAGAGCTTGCGGGTATGCTTCCCAGGAGGCTGGAAGACGGTTTTTTAAGAGGACCGTCCTCTTTCTTTGTCTTTTTTATATTTTTTATGTTTTGTATGTTTTTGTTTTTATCGTTCATTATTGGACCCACGAGTGGCGGAGAATGGGAGGTCGACCTGCACAGAGATCCGGCAGGCAAGGCAGGCTAATCCGGAGGTCGCCAGGTATCCGGATACTCCGTTAGCGACTGGACTATTATTTAAAGTGGGCCCCCAGCCAGGCTGATCCTCGGCACGGGTCGTATTACACCTTGATCCGGCCCACTGGAGAGGAGAGAGGGAGGGAAAGGATATGACGGGGAGGGATTAGGACGACTACAGCTTGGCTTCTTGTCTCATCTGGGGAAATACCCGAGAATCCTTGACCATTACTAGGCCCCTACACCACGGCGAGGTGTGTAGTCATGTAGGGGAAAAGCAATAGAAACATCATACAAACTTTTGAATGCAATTTAACCCGCCTAAAGTTCTACATTTCTTTTAACTTCGTACGAACGGTCGGGCCTTATGGTGTCTTTAGAAGATTTTTCATCTACTCTCGGCAAAAAAAAATTTTTTTTATTATTAAAATGAATCAAAAGGAATATAATCATCCATTTTCCGTTTAACCGGTGGTCCTGCCGTTTGCTTCTCTCTTGATTGTCGACTAGTCGAAGCAATACTCAGTTCACCTCGCGCTTTGGATTTATGGATGGCTAATAAGTGCGTGTGTAAGCCTTTAGTTTAACTTCCCAAAGTCTTCAGGACAACCTTACATTTTTTACACTGTGTACTTTTTCCACCTTTTGATGTGTAAAAATGATGCCAAACTGATGGTGATGGGTCAGATCCACAATCTTTTTTATGCTTGGTAAAATGGGTTTCACTTGACATTTTTGAAATCACATAGGGACTAGTACTTTATTTAAAACGCGTGCGAGAATACCACAAACACAATAGAAACTAAACCATAACTACACTTGCTTCTCGTACAGTATTTTTTTGACGCACTTGCAACATCGCTCACTCTTGTTCGAAAATACTTGTTTCTCTTTCTCCTTTAAACAGGTAACAAGCACTGAAGAAACCATAATACAAATAAAATAGATGAACGCATACCTTGATTTGCGCTTCAACAGCGCCAGATCTGTCAAGCACTACCGTAATCTAACCTATTCTAGATATGTTTCTTTTCTGTACATAATTTTTGGAAAACGGCAAGGCAAAGGTTAATTTCGATCACAAAAAATTAATAATCTAAATTTTAAAAATCAAAAATTACTTAGGTATTTGCTTCAGAGACAGAGAGTATCAAATAAAATCAACTTTCAATCCCGAAAATCCCGGGATTGGTGACTGGCAATCCCGGGATCATTCAAGACCAAAAAACGTCCGGGATCCCGGGATCCCGGGATTGATTTGCCTAGTCCTAGGGCCTCTACTACGCCTACGCGCCATCGTGTACGGTTTCTGGCAATGTGTCTGAGTTCTCCTCAACTTTTCCCTAACTGCCGTGCCTCCTTCTCGACTGTTCTGCGCCATGTTCTTCTCGGACCGCCAGGTCTTCTGCCATCCTGAGTTAGAGGGTTCCATTGCATAGCATGGTTCGCTATGGAACTGTCACCCTTACTGAACGTGTGACCAATCCACTGCCACTTCCGCCGTTAGATGGTTGTGCCTATTGGTTCCTGACCCGTTCTCTCGTAAAGGTGTTCGTTAGAGATACGATTGGGCTAGAGAATCCTTAAGATATTTCGCAGATAAATATTAACGATCGTTTGCAGCTTCCTGGTGATAGTAGTGGTCACTCTCCACCTGCTGCATCCATATAACAGCACGGATTCAACATTGTAGCGGAACAGTCTTATCTTGGTATTCAAACTGATGGCATTGCTTCGCCATATTTTGGACAACATCTCGAACGCGGACTTTGCTTAGGCAATCTTGCTGGCTATATCCAGTTCGGTTCCACCATCGATCGAGACAATATTCCCAAGATACGAGTACTGGAAATCCTCTACTCTCTCTACCGTCCTGCTGTAGCACTTCCGTGCAGATTCTTCTGCTTCTGTAGCCAGTGCGTTGATGTAGTAGCGCTTGTCACGTCGCACGCTACGCAGAACTTCTCTCATCGTCATGCGATATAGGGACTATAGCTCGCCCCTCCCTCCTGCTGGATTAGCTGCAACGCGAGCTTTTAGCTGTTTTCGTTCGTCAATCCGTCTCCAGGTATCCTCGGAAAGCCACGTCCTATGTCTTTCCTGCGATCGACCGGACACTTCTTTGAGCACCAGCTGTAAACAATTTTTTAGTGCACACCAATGGTCTTGCATAGTTGCGGGCAGTGAGCTGCTGATTCCTTCCACATCTTGCTAAGGTGCTCCCTTAATTGTTGGCGCACTGAGGGACCACTGAGCTTATCGATGTTGAACCTGGGCATTCTTGTGTTGTCGTGGGATCTTCGAACTGCAGCAGTGCGTAGTTGGAGAGCAGCTATCATAAGATGGTTATCTCGTACTATCCACACAATTGCTCCTCGCCTGTTTCGGACGTCCAGGAGACTACTTCTAAAGCGGCGGTTGATGGCAAAATGGTCAATTTGGTTGGAAGTTGTTTGCCTGTCGTTGGAAACCCAGCTGATTTTGTGGCAGGTCTTGTGCTCAAACATGGTGCCACCTATCACAGGGCGGTTGGCATTGCAGAAATCCACAAATCTCTCGCCTCCAATGACGTACAAATTACATACATCGGTGATTGGTCGGAAAATTCGATATCTGGCGACCCTGGCATGATGGATTTGGCCAACCTTACTTACATCAACTATTAACAGGCAATATTGATTGTCCTATGCTGCTCCAAACCATTTCACTCAGCACCAACCCACGTTTTCTGAGATCAGTACTTCCCTTCTGCCTCAAGTTTCACCGTACAAACTACGGCTGTAATGAGCCTATGTCTCGAATGCTTCGTTCTGCTAATGACTGTCAGAACCTTTTTGATTTCCAGTGCAGTAAAAACACCCTTAGAAACTCCCTTTACTCCCCTTCCTCACTCAGGTCTTGATATTTGTAAATTTTAACTAGCTTTTAAGTACACATTGTAAATTAGATTTAAGTTCTTTACAGCTTGTATTAAGCTAATTAAAATTAAATTAAATTAAATTAAATTAAATTAAATTAAATTAATCCAGAAAAACACGATTTCCTCCAGAAGTACACATCGCCGAGAAAATCTAATCAGTCCATGCCTAGTCCATGCTTCCCTAATCGTGAATGTTTGAGCCCTTCGTTGTCGTTGCCTACCTTGGCATTCAAATCCCCCATCACAATGACAATGTCTCCATTTGGTGTACGGCACTTAAAAGATTGTAGAAGCTCTCCTTTTCGTTCTCAGACGAGCCATTCGTTGGGGCATAACACTGTATGATGGTGACGCATCGTACTGTAGTCCGGAATCTGGCCTTCATAATCCTATCACCATGAGGCTGCCAGCGTGCTGTTGTTGTTAACAGTAGTCCGACTTCATATTCCCGCGGACTTCCGCAATACAGTAGTACAGTGTTACACGTTGGCACTGGGCGCTGCTACTCGCCCGCTTTTAACCATCTGATTTCACTTACCCCCAAAATGTCTGCTAGATCATCTTATTTGCAGATCTGTGGCCCCGTTCTAATTTCTCGCCAAACTCCTTCCAAGACAGTTCTTTCGCTGTTCTTACAGCCAATTTGCAAGTTCTTCTCCCCTCAGTGTGCCGATTTCGAGAATCGGAGTTCCCCAAGCGAATTTACAGCTTATAAGCTCTCTTCTTCTCTCTGATGGGTTCCTGAACTCAGGGCTAGAACAAACAGTTCTTTTCCCACCAACAGTCGATGCACCAAGCCGCTTCACTCCATTTGATGGATCATTTGGAATTCGTTCAAACCTTTCAGATATTTCCCGTATCTCATCGTCGGACGATGAGCGCTGTCATTTCAAACATAACCACAATCGGATGTCAGAGTTCAGGCATCGCTTTTGAAAGACCCTGCACAATAAGTGACTAACAGAGGAAGTACTCCAATTTGAAAGAAAAATGTTAATTACTGTCAAAGAGGTTGAAATTGAATGTAATGTTGAATTGTAACCGAAAGTGCATCTGCCTATCGTCAAATAAAAGTCTAATCACGCAAACGACAGTTTTCTAAAGCATCCCCACGCTCGCCTGTTAATTTTTATTTTTTTTTAATTTCAATGAAACTTTTAACAGATATGTGGAATTCATTTATTTTGCCATGTCTCCACAGTTTGAGAAGTGCATGCACTTACACAAAATACGTTCCACAGAAGTATCATCTCTCATGAGAGACCGAATTGCGCTCAGTTTACCCCTGAAATTGTCTCCATAGACGTGTTTCTCAGAGAAACAAACAGAATCCATCAAAATAATGAATACAATCCACAGTCACAAATACCATCGAATTCAAGATGGAAAAGCCGGTATTTCCTTACTATTCCACGCTCGTCCGGTTGTCTCTTTCTGTTGCACAGCCCGACACTAGTTGTTTATCATAGTTGCGCTCCAAGTGTGCGTTTTCTACACGAAACCATGTGTGCGAGAGTGGAACACAAGAATTGAATGAAATTCAATTGATTTTTTTGTTTATAAATGCCCGATGGGGTGGTGGGTGGGTGGGTCGTCGAGTGGGGTTTGGGTGCACTCGAAGGGGTGGAATGCGAATGGAGTCTGCTAGATTAGCTTTAAATGGACCAACATTTTCGGAAGGGGATGATGAGGTTGGTTTTTCATCTTTTCCTTTCGTCTGTTTGTTTTGGTTGGTTATTGATTTTTATACTTCTGGCGTTTTGCTCGCATGGCGTCGTCGTCGGATGCGGGGAATAGTTCTCTGCGGGTAATCCGTCGAAGGATTGAAAACGAAAATGGATGCATTTCCTTTGTTGTTGAATGCTAAACGAGGCGAGATGGGGTGATGGGGAGAAAAATGAAATGAAATTCTGCATTTAATTGATTGGAAGGCTAATGATAGGATGATCATAATGGCTGTGGAAACAAAGCAAGAGAGACTGTGGATTAAGATGTGCGTTTTCGACGAGGAATAATGTTATGGATGAATATTAATGATTTATGTGCGTTAGGATTGAGATAAAAGTATTTGAGGTCATTGGACGAGTTCAGCAAAAGCAAAAGCACCTGTACTGCCGTTATATATATATATTTTTTTTTAAATTCAGTTCCATTCCAGAAGAAAACTTAATTCTTTGAAATGTGTGGTTGAGCGGTGCACTTTGCCCCCAGACTGGAGCACTTTTTTTAGTCCAATTGGTTTGATGAAGCGGAATATCTGAAGTGAATTCACCGAAGGTATATATGTATGTACATACATATGTACGTCTCTGAGATGTTTCTGTCTGTAGTCACGCGTTACCATTTTTTTTTTGTCGGGATAGGAAACGCTTGACTGGAGCACTCAGACGCAACCGGTTCATTCTACTACTATATAGCAAACCCTGGATTACCCATTTAATTTCTAAGAAAGCCAAGCAACAACTTCAGTGATGAGGAGCTTACAGTACCACCACTCACCGCATCAGCACCGAGGATCTGACACGAGGAAAAGCTGGACACACGCAGAGATAAGTATCAAGAGGAGGGGGTTATTTCAGCAAAGCATCTACAGCAGGGTCAGGTTCAGGCGTACTCAGAAAATCTCCAGTGTAACAGACTCAATCCGTTCTTTGGAGTTTGGCGCAAAAGGCAGCCACATACGCGAGTCTTGGTCAAAAGCACCCTTACACTGAGAGCGCCTTGGATGTCTTCGACTCGACTCTGTTTAGACCAGTGAAGTTTTTTTTTTATCTAGAATCATTCTTAGATATTTGGCTTCATTGAAAATGCGGATAACGACGCTTTTAAGCACTAACTGAGTCAGACTGGTTAGAATCCTCTTTCTCGTGAAGAGAACAACCTCAGTTTTAAGAAGATTTACCGAAAGTCCATTCCTAGTGCACCATTCATCGATCATGTCTAGCGCCGCCTGCGCGTTAGCACAGACAGTCGCCAGGCATAGCCCGACAGAAAGTACAGCAACATCATCCACATATGCCAGAGCGTAGGCGTTAGAACTCTTTAGAGTGTTCCACACAGAGTCGACCACCATGCACCATAGCAGTGGAGGCAGAACGCCACTTTGCGCACAGCCCCTGTTTACCCTTTTTTTTTTTTGGATTGGGAGGGGTAATCTTCAAAAGACGAAACTCAGTACGTCCTGAGTAACAGTGTGGGACTCTGACCCACTAAGCCCCCCTCCCACGACCGCCCCATTCCCCGCGGTACTGCCGTCAAGCATTTCATCGTGGGGGGGGTTTTAGTCTGATGTATTCGGCTAGTGCATGTTTGCATTATCCTGCTCAGCATTGATTGTATTTCGCCGGTCTGATTCTTTCCTTTCTCTTTCTAGGGTTCTTAGAATCTTCATTATGCGCATTGTGCTCCCAGCGACTGCGTCCCATGCCTCCTGGCTTTTGAGCATTTCGCCAACGATGTTTTCTGGCGTCAGTGGGTGGCCGAGTTCACTCCTTAGTGCATTCCTTTCGTCGAGGAATCTTGGGCATTCAAAAAATATATGTTCTGCGTTTTCTACGCAGTCAGCGCAATGCGGACAGTAAGGGCTATTGTCGTGTTTATACTTATGTAAGTACGAACGAAAGCATTCATGGCCCGTTAGGAACTGCGTTAAGTAGAACTCAAGTTCTCCATGTTGTCTGTCGAACCATGGCTGGATTTGGTGTATGAGCCTATGGGTCCACCTGCCTTTCTCAGAAGCATTCCAGCGTTCTTGCCATTCTCTTAGGCTTTCTGCTCTATAGAGCCGGTTTTCGCTGGCCTCGTTTCTTTCTCTTCTTGCGCAGTACTGACGTTGCTGTTCTACTGCCAGGATATCTACTGGGAGCATTCTCGCTACCACGCAAGCTGCATCGCTGGAAGTAGTGCGAAATGCGCAGCTAGCTCTCAATGCACATATTCGATACACAGATGTGATATGTGATCTGTATGTTTTAATTGCCATGGCCCCGGCCCAAGTTGGTGCGGCGTATAGGATTATAGACGTAACCACTCTAGCCAGAAGTAACTTACGGCTATGTCTTGGTTCTCCTATGTTGGGCATGATACGCGCGAGTGCAGCACTTGTTATTGCACCTTTTCGGCCTACATACTTAAG
Organism: Brachypalpus laphriformis; assembly: GCA_945910035.1. Lineage (NCBI taxonomy): Eukaryota > Metazoa > Arthropoda > Insecta > Diptera > Syrphidae > Brachypalpus > Brachypalpus laphriformis. The sequence goes on from OX246756.1 coordinate 49,152,290, forward strand.
GTGATCTCTAAATGAAAGTCTCGTATCTATCATGATACCTAGGTATTTTATATGCGGTTTAGATGTGATTTCATGGCCGCCGACTATAATGGTGAGAGTTTCTACCTTCTTCCTACTACTTATCAGGACTGCTTCAGTTTTATGCTCCGCCAGTGTTAGACCAACTGAGGTGAGCCATTTTCGCATTATCCTTATTGTCGCATTGCTTATGTGTTCCACCTCCTCCAACAATTTAGCAGTGACAATAATGGCGATATCATCAGCAAATCCCAATATTTTTGTTTCTTTGGGTATAGGAAGTCGCAGTATACCGTCATACATAATATTCCAGAGCAGAGGGCCAAGCACTGAGCCCTGTGGTACTCCGCCTGTGATCTTATATTCCTTGGGGCCGCTGTCTGTATTATATACCAAGATTCTGCACCTGAAGTAGTCAACAATAACGTCTATGAGGTATTGTGGTACTCTCATCCTTCTGAGCGCTTGTATGATGTGACTCCAATTTGCCGTATTGAAGGCGTTTTTTATGTCGAGAGTTATAACCAAGCAGTACTTTTTGGACCGCCTCTCCATCTTCTTCCCTGCATAGCCTCTTGTGCCATTTTAACTACCACATTGATTGCATCTATTGTTGTGCGCGCTTTTCGAAAACCGTGTTGGTGTTCTGAAAGACCTCCAGATTCTTGAATTGCTGCCTCTACCCTGTTACAGATGATTCGCTCCAATATTTTGCCAGCCGTATCTTACATACAGAGCGGGCAGTATGTTGATGGTTCATTTGGTGGTGTCTTACCTTTGGGAGGAAGTACTGTTTACCCCTGTCACAGCATATATGTAGGCCCCAATTCGCATCCACTACCAAAGTTCTATTCATTAGCATTGCTTTAATCCACAACACTAATGTTTCATCTACCCCGTGTTGTCTGGCCGAGTCGCACATGCAGTCATAAGTCGCATTGTGAAAAGCACCCTCAATGTCGATGAAAAGCCCTTCGCTTATTCTTTCCTATCAAGCACGCATTCAATTGTGGCCACTAAATTTTGAAGTGCCCTTGCAGGATTTCTCACGCAAAGCATGCTGCATCTCCGATAGTGGATGCAGCTTCATAGCAACATTGCGCTGGTGAAATTCCACCAGTCTCTCCATACTTTTCAGTAAAAAAAGAGGTCAGACTTATGGGTCTGAAACTCTTTGGGAGCGAATAGTCCTTCTTACCAATTTTCGGTATGAAAGCTACTCTGACTGTCCGCCAAGGTATAGGAATCTATGCCAGTGCCAGAACAGCGGTGCAAATTCTTTTCAGAGTTGGTAGCAGCTGATCTATACCCTGTTGCAACAAACCTGGATATACTCCGTCGGTGCCATGCGATTTGACACCATCAAAATATGCCACAACATATTTAACAGCTTCAACTGTTACCACGGCTGATGCAATATACCAGCTTCGCCGAGTTCTTTAACTTAGATCAAGCTGGGTAAGCGGGCCAAGCTGCGACCTAATGGTTATCTGACTGCCTGGAGAGTGAGTCTACACAAGCAGAAGACAAAGTTTTGGCTTTCGTCTCTCAGTGAACCTGCCATTGGACTTTCTGAGTGACTCCGGTTTGGTCAGCTTGCCCCTTTTCACCGAGTGTCTCGATCTTTTCACAAATATACCGAATTAACTTTTTATAGTTTCTTTGGTACGATCTAAAAATATCCAGGTCGTCCCCTAAATTTGTCTTGAGTGACCTGTTTAGAAGGTTTCTGGTTTTTTTTTCCTAAGCCGCTGTAGTGTTGGGGTACATCAGGGAACCGGCCTTCTGCAGGGGTTTTTTTGCCACTGGGCATGTTAGCTCAAAACAATTGGTAAGGCCGCTAGTCAGGTTTTAAACAGCATCCTCAACCTTTCCTTTCGAAATGCAGGCCTATAAACGCTTGGCTCACACAAATGCTTACGTCAGCATTTGATTTGCTTCAGTAACGAAGTGATCCAAAATCGGGAGGCCTGCCGATATTTTCCGAGGTCAAACAGGCGAACCCCACAGGCGGGTAAGTAGAAATGCAGTGAAGTGGAAGGGTTATGATCCCTTGTTTTCAGATCAGAGAGGTTATCTCCGAAATAGGAAGAAGAAGAAGAGTCAAGTCAATTACCTCCTGCCTCTTTGCCGTAACAAAAGTTGGCTGGAAACCAATATTGCTAATTACCATGCCAAACGATAGCATAAAGTCTAGGACATGGTTTCTTCGTATTTTACATTTGCTGCTGCCCCTGACTGTAATTAACTAAACGAATTGGATTTCCCTATGAATCTGTATAAGTTTATAATGTCTATGTTAGACAGGTCACTTAAGTCTTCAAAGAAGTATTCCCCTAATATTTTCTTTCTCAGGGTAGCTAGCGCTGGGCATGTGCCGAGGAGGTGGAGATTGTTTTCATCTTCCTCTTCATCTCTACAACTTCTACAGTAATCATTTGCTGGGGCTCCCATTCTAGTGGCGTGTCTACCTAACAAACAGTGTTTTGTGATTATTCCTACAGTGAGGCTTATGTTCCTTCTATTTAATGAAAGGAGTTTTTTGGTTTTCTTTGCGTCTAAGAGAGGCCAGATCTTTCTGGTCGATACGCACGTAGACAGATTACTCCATCTGTCGTTAACAGTAGCGTGTGCTTCGTTAAATATAGCCAGTACTTCTCTGTTGACAGCTAGAGGTAGTACGGTGTCTTGTTTAGCTAGTTCATCTGCTTTACAATTGCCTGGAATATCTCTGTGTCGCGGGACCCAGCACAGAGTGATATTGCATCTGTCCGCAATCTCGTTAAGAGATTCGCGGCAATGTTTGACCAACTTAGATCTTATTGTTGGCGTTTCCAGAGCTTTAATCGCTGAGTGACTGTCTATGTAAAGGACGATAGACCTACCATCTATCGGGTACAAAGAGAGTCTGCGCGCTGCTTCACGAATAGCCGATATTTCCACTTGAAAAATGCTGCAGGGGTCCGGAAGTCGGAGAGCTACGTTTATCAGAGGTACTTCCGATAAAATACCCAAGCCTGTGCCCTCCGATGTTTTGGAACCATCTGTATAGATTTCGATTGCGGCGTCATTTAGAATGGTACCGTCATTCCACGCGGATCTGTCAGGGATCGTGGTGTTGTATTTGATGTTGAAATCAATAAATGGGGGATATATAATCTGTCTCTCTGAGATTGGAGTTATGTAGAATTTTCATGTGGCCGATTCGTGAACTTGACCACTGGAGAGATTCCCTAAGTCTTAAGGTTGCTTTAGATGCTACCAATTTGCCAAATATATCAATGGGAAAGATATTGAGAAGGGTTTCTAAGGCGGCTGTGGGAATGGACCTGAGAGCCCCTACATGCTAATTGCTGTACTCTTTCTATAGAGTTTGTGTTGCACCTTGTTTCGAGTGCAGGCCACCAGACGACAACACCATTAAGCAGAATTGTTCTGACCACCGCCAGGTACAACCAGTGGACTATATTAGGTTGAAGACCTTATTTTGGACCTATAGCCTTTTTACAGGTGTAGATGGCGATTTCTGCTTTCTTGGTACGGTCTAGAATGTTCTGTTTCCAGTTAAGTTTAGTATCAAGGGTTAACCCTAAGTATTTTGCTGTGTTTGTAAAGCTGAGTTCCGTCTTTCTAAGCTTAGGGGGGGGGGGGGGGGGGGGGGGGGGGGGGGCTATGATCGAAATTTTATATTTCCTAGTAAAAAGTACTAGTTTAGTTTTGGACGGATTTACGTTAAGCCCAACACTGTCCGTCCATTTCGCTACTAAATTTAGTGCCGAATTTCTCCCTAAGAGATCTAGGGTTTGGGGGAATTTACCTGAAATGGCTATAGCGATATCGTCAGCATATGCTACGACCTTATAGCCTTTTTTTTCTAGTGAAGTGAGTAGCTTATTCACTACTAGTAACCAAAGTAGCGGAGAGAGAACTCCACCCTGTGGAGTGCGTCTGTGCGCTAACCTTTTGGTTGAGCAGTACCCAAGCTCGGATAGAATTTGTCTGCTGTTCAGCATTCGCTCTACCCAGATGCGTAAGCAGCAATCAACCTCTAGGTTAGCGAGTGCTCCTATGATGGATTCTGCATTGACGTTATTAAAGGCGCCTTCTACGTCGTACTACTTTACCTTATAAAAAAAAAGAAGAAAATTGCACCTTCTGGCACAGATGTTCACTCGAGAACTTCTTATTTCAGACTGAGCGAAAAACGGATATTTCATGTGGTACAACCTACTATTCAAATAGAAAAATGTTACATAGCCCCTTCTTCTACGTGCCCTTTCAATTGATCAAGAATTACAATTTTAATTGTAAATTGTGAAAATAATAAATTTGTGCCCAACACAGGTTGGCAGTAAGTATGTGTGGAACGCGTCGATGTTTAGTTTCTATCAACAGCCAAAGCAAATGGGAGAAATACAATGAAAACACTTTCAATTGAGTAGTTTGGGTTTAATCAAAATATAGGCCGGTATTCACCGACCAATCTTTAACCAAGAGCTTCATAAACCTATTCACCAACCAATATTAGTGCAGACTTATTAGCGCTCATAAGTCTTATGACTGGTCCCAACCACTCATAAGTTAAGAGAGCCCATAACTTAGGAATTTTGAAAATTTTCGAAATCAGCTGTGAACTGTCACTCAGACCAAACAAAGGACAGACTGCATAGACCTTTTCGCTGTTTGACGTCTATGCTGTCCAAGTGTTTTGGTGGCCAACTGACGTCCAATCCATCGCGTGCAATCCTTCAATGTAAAGGACAAGTGTAGTGCTAGGACATTGACATACACTCTGTCTGCGGTGGAATTTCAGGATCATTGCAAGGAGCTGAACATGGAGACCTATCGTATACCCGCCGATATACTGGAGAAGGTCAACTCGTCTTTGAAACTCTACGAGGGCACAAAGAACTATCACAACTTCACGAGCAAGAAGTGAGTTAACTAGAAATTAGCAATTTCGGGTAAACTGAACTCCCTCTCCATTACAGAAACTTCTTGGATCCCTCGGCGAAGCGCTTCATAATGTCCTCCACAAGCGGGGAACCATTCCTCAGCCCGCAGGGCATTGAATTTCTCACGCTCAAGGTGAAAGGTCAGAGTCATGCTCCATCAGATTAGAAAAATGGTCGTTGTAGCCATTGCCGTGGTCAGGGGTAACACAGAGGAGGCGACAATTGCTCGAGCGTTTACAGAGGAACAGTTGGATCTGCCGATGGCGCCCGGATTGGGTTTGGCACTCGATCAGGTGCACTATGATCGTTATGGTGAGGATGGTATCCACAAACCACTCACTTGGGAAGAATTGGAACCGAAGATTGAGGAATTCGTCGATAAGTACATCTATTCCAACATCTATGCGACGGAACAGAAGGACAAGTCAATGTTGGAGTGGTTAGACACTCTCAAGAAGCATTCGTACGATGCAAGGGAAAACAAGGATGTGACAACTCAAACGTCACCGGTTATTATTGAGCAGATATCCCAATAAAAGTAGATTTATCTAAGAATACATATCCACTTGCATTTTTTTTTTCACACAAACTCAACCAAAGAGGAGGAAACTATCCAAACGGTTGGTAACAATAAAACTCGGACTTTCTAAGAATGCAAGTCAACTTTAATGTTTTTTTTATTGTATAAAAGATGACTTAGTGTCTTCCATTCTTCTTTTTGTTGTGTCCACCTTTACGGTGCTGCTGATGGGTCCAGGTGTAACCTCTTGGTACACCGGAGTAACCGGAGAGTTCCTACTCAAATTCTGTGCCTTCGACATGTTACTGAAAGGAGAAATAAGTTAACGAATCTGAACGATGGGTTTATGTAAAAACCAACTAACTATTGATCTGCAGCTCCAGTGGACATTTCCTGTGAACCCTTTATGATATCCTTCGCCCTGCCATCCCTCTTCTTTCTGAAACCAGTTCTCTCATACTTGGGCAGCCAGCGTTCTGGATCTTGTGGCACTTCAGCGTTGTAATTCTTCGGCAACTTATTCTTCCTCTTGCGATTGGTTTTCTTTTTCTTCTGCACATCCCCTGGCGTGCTTGGTGATTATTCGATCTTGGCATCGGCAGACATCTTGGCCGCCTCGGTACTCATGACCCAGTTTGCTGCCTCCAAGTCGTCTATTTCGGAAGTTGTAGTCAGTTTTTCAAGTGCCGGTAGTTTCTTGCTGACTTCGAGAGCCTTCTTCGGATTGATATGAGCATAAGCGATGACCAGCTGAGCGAGAACTTTCATGTCATTCGGTTTCAACTTAAGGAGCTCCTCGAGAGAACTTGCAGCAGTGTCTGTGGCAACGCCTAGCAAATGGAATTCAGCGGCTTGGTGCCACATGTCTGATAAATCGGCGATGCCGACCTGAAATTAACGAGTGAAAGCGGTCGGGGAAGTCAGCAATAGATCCAACTTACGTTGTTCTTCTTGTACCAGCCCACTGCGGATTTGAGTAGAGCCGAGGCGGCTTGTTTATTGTCGGTGCCCAGATAGAGGGCCACTAAGGCCAAAGCAACACCTGGCTTGTACTTGGACTCTCCAAAGGACAGGAGAACTTCAATAGCTTCTTTACGGTTGCCTTACAAACACTCAAAATTAGGAGGAAATTCGGTGCAAGCAATAGCAGAACCAACCTGCAACAGGAACAAGTGGCTGATGGCAAACTTGGTTGCGAATAAGGTTTCCTAATTCTCAGCCGCATACTTGTTCAACACTTCCACCGCTTCCTTGTACTTCTTATCCTTGGCCAGTTGACTGCATTTTATGAGAATTGAGCTTCGGCATAGGCCTGGACCAATTTGTTGCACTAATTTCAGCATCGCGCAAAACAACACAAAAGAAAACTCATTGGCCACCAAAAGTGGTTTGTCACTTAAACGTCATCATTTTGACAAGCAGGCGAAAAGGTCTATTCTATGGGCTGTCATTTTAGTTTGTAATTTGTGTTTTTTTTCGTTTTGGCTAAGTGGCGAATGGAAGAAATTATTAAATTTATTAATAATTATCGACAAATTGAGTGTTTGTGGAATTTTTAAAGTCCGGAATATAAAAGATTAGATCTAAAAATATAGCTTGGCTTTTTCTGTTTGTTGGCGTTTCTTTTTGCAATTTTTTGAATTCCCTTGCATGTCTCCAATGCGAGAACACATGGAAGTGCTTTGCTTTGCGACATTTGGACGACAGAAATAGTAAGCTATGAAATGCCCACCCTAAATTGCATGGCATGATATCTTTCTTTCTTTCTATGAAAAGTGACAGATGGCAAGCTATGAAATATTGCTCGTGGAGACACGGGCTTAATATTCAAATAGAAAAATTTAAAAATGTTACATAACCCCTTCAACTGTCAATTCAAATCAAGAATTACAATTTTAATTGTAAATTGTGAAAATATTAAATTTGTGCCCAACACTGCTTGGCAGTAAGTATGTGTGGAACGCGTCGATGTTTAGTTTCTCCTAACAGTCAAAGCAAATGGGAGAAATACAATGAAAACACTTTCAATTGAGCAGTTTGGGTTTAATCAAAATATAGAACTTGATTTGCAGTTGATTCCGATTTACACACACAATTTTTTTTTAATCACAATACGTTTCTCAAATAATTCACTCCTTCCACAAAAATTCCAAAGATTTGGCATCACTTTTTCGCTAACTCTCATGCGAGAATCCATTACCACTCACGCACCGACTCTCCAATTGGTTCACCTGTGTGCGTAACAACATCCACTCCGTCTAGCTCTCCCCCTCTAACTCAATACAAACATCAGCTGAATCATACTTGCCTTTCCGTCCGATTGTGTCTGCAGTTCGACACTGTTCCTCGTGCTACTTACATGTCGTTTGTCGTCGGTTATTTTGTCCGTTTTCGCTGAAAAAAAAAATGTTAAACTGCAGCAAGAAATAGAAAAATTCCACTTTTCCACTGTAGTTGTGCCGTTGCACTACTTTTGGGCTTTTCCTTATTTTTCTGTTCGAATTGGAGTCGAACGGGAGTTCCCTCCTCCCTTCCATCCCAACTCCTGTACGCATATCCAACTGTCACGCGTCAAAAGGTCCAACAAACCATCTGTAATCGGGTTGAGTGCAAGAGAACTGCTTGTAGTGGTGGTGGATTCGCGCCGCTTCTAGTGTTGCCAAAGCGCGTGAGAAATTTTGTGAAAAAATAACCAAAAATGCTATGAAAAGCCGGAAACACGCCCAAAGTGTCGGTTTATTTTTGTTTGCCTTCCTTATCGGTGCTTCCTCCTTCTCGGCGGTGGAGTGAGATCAAAAGAAAAGTGCAAGTGATACCTGCCTAGTGCTTGAGAAATACAAATAAATTTTGAAACGAAGGTTAGTGAGCGTAGCTCAGCATCTCTCCAGCTTTTGTGGACTATATCGACTTCAATATTGTTTCTCGTGTTTCCAGTCCAGTTGGTGCGAACCTACTCTTGTGGATTAACCTTTAGAAGGAAAGGAAAACTTTCGTCGGCAGCTGTAAATGTCAAGTAATGGTGAGATCTCGTTCTTTTTTTAGTTTCGCCTTTGTGCCTTCATACCTCTCTTTCTAACGCATACTACGACGAGGAAGACGCACGGTGGCCAGATTGTGGCGTAATTCAAGTCTAGACGATTTTTTTTTTTTTTTTTTTTTTTTGCATTTTCCTGGAACATCTTGATGGAGCAGAACGGATGGGGATGGGTCTGAGGAAAAACGAATTTTCCATCTGGCGGCACATTAAGCCTCGTTAAGCTAATAAAGTGTACGGTGTAGAGTTGCTGGGCGAATGTGCATATGCTCTTGGGAGTATAACAGATCGAAGGGATGTGACAGATGACATTTGTGGGTTGGGCGAAGGATTTCTTTCTCCATTCTTCCTAGCAAGCTGTCTGCATTTCAGATTCAAATTGTTCAATCAGGGCGCTGGCATATTATTCGGGATCTTCTTCTTCCTATTTCGGCGAGGTTATGATTCGAAAAAAAGAGATCGTAACCCTCCCACTTCACTGTATTCCTACTGATCCGCCTGAGGCGTTCGCCCGTTTGACCTCAGAAAATATCGACAGGCCTCCCCATTTTGGATCACTTAGTTACTGAGGCAAAATCAAATGCTGGTGTGTATTTGTGTGATGCAGGCGTTCACGAGTATAGCCCTGCCCATCCTTCGCGAAGTCTTTGGAACGTTCATTGATATTCCCTTTTTAACACGGTTCAAATGATCCCTTCTTTGAACGTAGCAATACCAGCTGAGCCGGTCGGAACCTGGCTGATGCATAAATCTGGGATAAGGAAGATAGGAAGGCGAAATCGGACCTTAATTTGTCAATTAGTCCATCAGCATTAAAGGAGGCGCGTTACAGTTCGAGGGGAACCCGGACCTCAACCAACAAGCCTCTCCATTAACCTCGGTCTTTATCTAATTGCCTGCAATTGCGCGTTTCAAGTTCAAGAGTTCCCCTTGAACTTGAGCGTGCCACCTACGGCGAGGAGGTCCTCTACTGCGTCGTCCCTCCGGATTAAATTCGAAGACTCTGCGGGCCGGAGAGTTGGTGTCCATTCGCTCTACATGTCCTAGCCATCTCAGACGTCCAATATGCAGTTTTTTGACTAGGTCGATGTCGATGTACAGCTCGTATAGTTCGTGATTGAATCTTCTCCTCCAAAACCCGTCAACGCAAACGGGACCGAAAATCTTACGAAGAATTTTTCTCTCGAAGCGACCAAGGATATCTTCATCCTCTTTTAATAAAGTCCATGTTTCAGCGCCGTAAAGCAGGACTGGGATGATCAAGGTCTTATACAGCGTCTCCTTAGTTGTTCGAGTTAGGGCTTTACTGTTGAATTGCCTTATAAGCCTCAAAAAACAGCGATTGGCAAGAGTTAGTTATTCTTCGTTTGATTTCTGCGCTGATGTTGTTCTCAGAGTTTATAACAGAGCCAAGGTAGACAAACTCCCTTACTACCTCCAAGTTATAGCTGCCCACTGTGATGTTCTGTCCAATTCGTCGGTGTTGGCTTTCCCTTCTTGTTGACAGCATATACTTGGTTTTGCCCTCGTTTATCGCCAAACCCATTTTGGCCGCTTCCGCCTCAATGCTTGCAAACGCACCGGTGACAGCCCGCTGAGTTCTTCCTATAATGTCTATATCGTCGGCGTATGCAAGCAGTTGTACAGACTTGTAATAGATTGTGCCTCTGGTGTTGGCTTGTGAGTTCCGCACAATCCGTTCAAGTACAATATTGAAGAAGTCACATGACAGCGCGTCACCTTGTCTAAAACCTTTTTTGACATCAAAGGTCTCGGTGAGGTCATTACTGACCTTGATGGAGCAGCGAGCGTTCTCCATCGTCAGCCTGCACAGACGGACAAGTTTGGCAGGGATGTCAAAACTAGACATGGCTCTATAAAGCTCTTCTCTATAGATGCTGTCATAGGCGGCCTTGAAATCGATAAAGAGGTGGTGAGTATCGATTTGGAATTCTTTGGTTTTCTCAAGGATCTGCCGAAGTGTGAGGATTTGATCCATGGTGGGCTTTCCTGGCCTGAAACCGCACTGATAGGGTCCAATCAGGCTGTTCATAAAAAGTTTCAGGCTTTCACACAATATCACAGAAAAGATCTTGTATGCGATGTTGAGGAGACTGATGCCTCTATAATTGGCGCAGTTGAGGGGGTTTTCTTGCTTGTGGATCGGGCAAACGATGCTGAGGTTCAGTTCATCAGGCATACACTCGTCTGACCAAATCTTAGAGATAAGTTGGTGTAGGTATGCACTCTACCAATTCATCCCCAGCTGCCTTGAAAAGTTCAGCCGGTAAGCCGTCAGGTCCAGCAGCCTTGTTGGATTTTAGCTTGGATATTGCTATCCTCACTTCGTTTTGGTCAGGTGGACGGAAATTTTGACTATCATCGTCTATGTTGAATGGTTAATTCTGCCTGACAGCGGGATGTTGGTCTTCGTCGCCGTTATATAGTCTGCAGAAGTGGCTTTTCCATATTCTCAGCACCGACTCTAATTCTACTACGAGGTTTCCATTTTCACCTTTACAGGTTTCTGTACGGGTATTGCTTCTCTGACACGTTCTCTTTACCTTTTGGTAAAACTTCCGTACATTGTTCCTGGAGTATAAACTCTCGATATTCTCAAACGCGCGCTTCTCATGCTCTTTCTTCTTCTTTTGGAGAAGCCGATGTTCTTCCCGTCTCTTTTGCTCGTAGAGCTCACGAGCAGCTCTCGTCTTCCTTTGCAGCGCCGCTTTGTATGCCTCTTGTTTCGCTGCATGCACTCGGCGGCATTCTTCGTCAAACCAGGGGTTTCGCGGTGATGGGCGAGCGAGACCCAGCACATCAGTCGCGGCGTTTCTGATGACATGTTGGCAGCGTTGCCATTGGTCTTCGGCACTTGATGCTGGCGGCATAGGGGTGATTGAGAGATTTCGGGATACGCGTTCAGCGAAGAGTCTGGCGGTCTCTTGCGATTGTAGCTTTTCGACGTTAAATTTTCTCACAGTAATTCTTCTTTGTTGCTCAGATTGGGATATCCGCATTCGTACCTTGGCTACAACAAGGTAATGATCCGAGTCTATGTTGGCCGCTCGGAAGGTCCGGACATTCAGAATACTGGAGGCATGTTTTGCGTCGATTGCAATGTGATCCACTTTGTTGATCATTACATGATCATTGGACCGCGATGTCTGCTTATGAATATTGAGATGAGGAAACCATGTGCTTGCTACGGTGACAATTCGCTGTTTCTTTCGTAAAATAATTTCCTTGACGTGAATACTTCCATGGATCTTCGAATTATTATTCGATCAAGCTTTGTCACTCCTGCTGTCATGCGAAGCATCTTCCTCTCAGTGGTCGAGTTTTATACTTTTTGTATATTGTCCAACATTGTGAACCGTATGTAAGCGCTGGACGCGCAACTGTGGTGCAGAGCCTTCCTTTTAACTTAGGGAGGATTTTTCGGTGACAGAAGGTAGCTGAGTTTTCTCGCCGCTTCATCCACCCAATGCTTACGCGATGATTGATGTCGTCATCACAGGTTGCTTTGCTATTGATCATAGATTCTAGATATTTGAACTTTTCGCACTAGGGAAGCACTGTTCCATTCAAATAAATATCTGGAATAGGCCTGAGTGGATCAGAGAACGGGCAGCACAGGTACTCTGTCTTTTTTTAACTAATTCGATACCCATTTCCCTCGAGAGCGTCCATCCACACATCAAGTGCTCGTTGCAGGGATGTAGGATCCTCACTTATGATGGCTCCATCGTCAGCAAAGAATAACTGATGTACCTTGAGGTCCATCACTTTACGTTCAAGCAGATAATCAAGGACTGTAATAAAGAGCAAAGGACTTAAGACGCTTCCCTGGTGCACCCCGGCTTTGACTGGGAACTCTTCGATTACTCCAGCGGGGCATCTTACTCTTGTCTTTGTTCTCTCGTACAAGTCCATGATCATCTGTACATAGGTTTCTGGAACCCCTTGATGTTTTAGCGCCACCCATATCAGATCTCGTGGTTGTCTGTCGAATGCCTTTTCAAAGTCAACCAATACAATATGCAAATCCCTTAAGGAATCACGATGTTTTTCCATTATGATCCTTATACTTTGGATTGCATATGTGGTTGATTTACCCGAGACAAGCCCGCACTTATCATCAGATAGCCGTATTCTTTTTCGCAGTCGGCCACCTAATACCCGCTCAACGATCTTCATGGTGCGTGACATCAGCTTGATCGAACGGTAGTAATCACAGTTTCGCGTATCACCCTTCTCTTTGTATACAGGGAGAAGGTAACTTTCCCTTCATTGATTCGACATCGGGTCTCCTCTCACAAATTTGGAGATGAGAATTCTGAGCCATCTGAACCCGACGTCTCCCATCTTTTTCCAGAACTCAGAGGGCATCTCGTCTGGCCCAACCGCTTTTCGTTTCTTGGAGTATTTGACCGCCTCACTAACTTCTTCGACTGTAATGTCGGGTATTTCTTCACAGTTAGGAGTGGCTCTTGGAAAGTATAGCCGGGGAAACTGTTCATTCAAAAGTTCTTTACAATACTGCCGCCACCTCTGCAGAATTTTGTCGTCATCCACAAGAAGCTGGCCATGAGCATTGTTAATGAACTTTGGCGAACGAATCTCCTGAGCATTCCTCCTTCTTTGGACGGCTATTTTGAAGATGGTTGCGCTGTTGTTCATATTGTGTCGTCGTAACTGCTGGATAGCCTGGTTTGCATCAGCAACCGGGGAAGATATTTTCTCTAGCTCCAGATACAGGCCCTCCGTACTCTCTGCTTGAAGCTACGCGCACTTCTTCTTCGTCTTTTTTCTTGTATTCTACTTCGAGGCGAGCTTCTTCGTCACTATTATTAGAGGGGCACTTTGACCAAGCTTTGAAAGCCGCTTCGTTCTCTTTTATCACCTTCTTAGCTTCATCACTCCATCACCATGTTTCTTTGGCGTGTTGATGGTGGTCTTTTGAAGCTCCTAGCAGTGATTTGGCCTTCTTTAAGCAACTTCGCTGTAGGGAATCCCACATATTTTGTGCTCTGCACTCTTCATCCTCAACTCCGTTGATGGTGTGAGAGAGGTAATTTTTCATCACGAAAACAAAAGCCTCGCCTTTTTCTTTGTCTAGATTGTACCACTTGATTTTCTCAGAGACTCTTGTTTGTTTGATAAAAATGTCTGTTAGCAGGAGACGGTGTTGCAGAACGATTGCCTCTCCCAGGATCACTTTGCAATCTTTTACCCGAGGCTTCATGAAACTGGCTATCAAATGGTAGTCAATGTGAGTTTCATCTCCACCACTGCTGAAGGTGATCAGGTGTCGGCTTTGTTTCATGAACATGGTATTTAACACGATAAGACCGTGTGATTTGCACATGCTCAGGATGTCTTCACCAGGAAGGTTCCTGGTGCCATATCCTAGTCCTCCATGGCAGTCTTCATAGTCTTCGTTTGATTTCCCGACATGTCCATTCAAATCTCCTCCAGCAAACAGAAATTCTTCCTTTGGAATGTTCTTAAGGAGATTGTGGAAATCTACCCAAAATGCATCTTTTTCTCTCTGATTGCACCCATTTTGGGGAGCATGTGCACTGACAATATTTCACACCTCTCCTTGTATTACGTGTTTGAGAGACATCAAACGATCGCTGGACTTCGAAGTGCTCAAGATGTTACCAAGTAGCTCTGCCGCAAGGATGATACCGATTTCGTTCTTAGTGTTTTCCGTTCCGTAGTAGAACATCTTGTTATCTTTTGTCCTAACGTCCAAGAAACGCACCCGTTTTACGGTGTTTTTCCATTTCGTCTCTTGGACACACAAGATGTCCACTCGCCTTCTATTCATCATCTCTTCCAGCTCATAACTTCGACCGGTCATGCTTCCAACGTTCCAACTCGTGACCCTCAAATTGAGTCCAAACTGTTTCATTATTTTGCTAGCCCCCGGAATCCGTATAGCTCTGACCCGAATATTTCTGCTCGGTCCAGGATCAGTACTATGCACAGTAGTGGTAGTGCCTGGCGGTGTAGTGCCTTTTCTTTTAGCAAGTATTACCATAATGATACGGTTTTGCAATATTACCATATTGCGATGGTGTTTGTTGTTTGACACGTGCATGCTCCTGTTTTAGTATTGTTTGATCTTTCTTCTATGACACCGGAGATCTCCAGTCGTGTCAACCCACGGACTCGCATGCACACTTGTGGGATGGTTTTTAAGGTATTATATGTGTCGCTAGGCTCACTTGGGTGTTGTATTGCCTAAATCTGATTTTTCTCCTTAGTCGCCTTTTACGACAAGCGCTAGTTGTTGGGGGGCGCTGCAGTGATATTCTTAACCCGTCCCTGCACGGGGTGGAGATCATCGTCCTACATCAACCCAATAAGTTGAACTTACCTTGTAACAGTCAAGCGTATGTCCATGCTATGCATTTCTTTTCGTATTCTCGTTACACTTGGGCAAATTTACTAAACTGTCGCTAGGAAGTTTCGCTTCAAAAAGATTTACTCATATTCGCAGTTTACTTACTTACTTATATCCTTTAACCCCTCGGGGGCATAGGGCGTCAACCACGCCTGCGCGCCATCATTTTCGGAGTTCTGCAACGCGTTTGAGCTGCTTCCAACTCATTCCTAAAGAGCTCGATTCCTCCTCGACCGTTCTGCGCCACGTTTGCCTAGGGCGTCCCGCTATTCTGCCTGCTTGGGTGAGCGGATTCCACTGCATGGCGTATTTCGCAATGGAGTTGTCTTCGCGCCGTAGGGTGTGTCCAATCCATTGCCACTTTCTTCTTCGTATAGTCATGCTTATAGGTTCTTGGCCCGTTCTCAGATAAAGTTGTTCGTTGGAGATGCGGTTCGGCCAAAAAATCCTCAAGATGATTCTTAAGCATTTGTTTACGAAGACTTGCAGCTTGCCTGTGTTAATGGTGTCCACCTTCCAGGTACTGCACCTACAAACCAGCACTTATTCTACGTTGGAGCGGAACAGTCGTAGCTTGGTTCTTAAGCTGATAACATTACTTCTCCAGATTTTGGATAGCATTCCGAACGTAGCTTTAGCCTTCCCGATTCTGCTGCACACATCGAGTTCGGTGCCACCGCGATTAGCCGAGACGACACTTCCTAAATATAGAAAGTTATCAACTTTCTCGACTTGCTTTCCGCCAATGTTAAGTGAGCGCGGGTATTAGAAGTACTCAGGGCTTTTGTTTTGGCTGTGTTTATTTTTAGCCCCACTTTGTTTGCCTCAGCTTCTAGATTTTGGGCCATCAAATGAAGATCCATTATCCGATGTGAAAGTAGACAAACATCCTCAGCGTAATTTAGGTGTTTTTTTTTTTTTTTTTTTTGTCGGGATAGGAAACACTCGACTGGAGCACTCAGACACAACTGGTCCATTGTACTGCCAGAGAGCAAACCCTGATTTACCCATTTTACTGGAATTTCCTTGACTTTCGAAGAAAGCCAAGCAAGCACTTCAGTGATGAGGAGCTTACAGTACCAGCACTCACCACATCCGCACCGAAGATCTGCCACCTGATACGAGCAAAGGCCAGACACTCACAGAGATAATGTTCCGCGGTGTCGTCGCTCTCTCCACAAGCGTCGCAGATTGTAGTGTCACTTAAGCCTAACACGTTAAGGTGCTTGGCAAAAGCGAAGTGGCCTGTCAAGACGCCGATAAGTTGTCTACAGTCTTTTCTGCTGAGAGACAGCAAGAATGCCGCTGATTTCTTACAGACGTCCGGGAGCATGCGTTTAGTCAACCTGCAACCTGGAGAGTCATGCCACACACAATTGTGCTCGTGAGAGACCCAATCGTCAATGGAAGCCCTAACCGAAGACGCTGGAAGACCCAACGCGGGTTCGGGACCTGAGAAAGCCTCCTCTGAGCCTTGTCTAGCAATCTCATCGGAGATCTCGTTCCCCAAGATCCCAGTGTGACCTGGGACCCAGATAAGAGACGGAGAATTCAGCCTTGCGACCGAGTTCAAAGAGTTTTTGGTTTCACGAACTATTTTGGAAGTGGTTAAAGGGTTAAGCAAGGCCTTAAGCGCAGCCTGACTGTCACTACAGACACAAATGCTACGTCCCTTCCACCTGTTCTTCACAACATAGTTCATGACCATTAGGATTGCATAAGTTTCCGCTTGGAAAACAGACGCATATTTGCCTAACGAGAAGTGAAGTCTAATGTTGTCGACTTCCACGAAGGCACCAGCGCCAGACCCTTGACTGGTTTTGGAACCGTCCGTGAAAATACGACTACATTCCATTTCCGGCTCAGACTCTGACCGAAGCCAGTCCTGGACACAAGGAAAGTCGACTCTGAATTTGCGCATCAGCTGGAGTTCTGGTGTCATTGCATCAGACGGCATATCCATAAGACAGGAGTCGTAAGATAAGTGTCGCGCAAGTTCATCAAAGTTCCAGTGTGGAGTATACCAAAAACCGCCTCGCCTAAGACGATGGATGGCTTTGATAGTGCAACCCATGATATAAGTATCAAGGGGAGGTAAGTTCAGCAAAGCGTCTAGAGCAGAGCCAGGCGTACTCGGGAAAGCTCCCGAGCAGCCGAGACAAGCCGTTCTTTGGAGTTTCGCACAAAAGGCAACCACATATTTACGCGAGAGCCCCTTCCACCAAACAACCGACGCATATGCGAGGAATGGTCTTATCATAGCCGTGTAGATCCAGAGAACCTTATTCGGTGATAAGCCCCAAGTCTTGCCAAAAGCACCCTTACACTGCCAGAAGACTGAGAGCGCCTTGGATGTTTTCGACTCGACGTGTTTGGACCAATGAAGTTTCTTATCTAAAATCACTCCCAGATATTTGGCTTCATTGGAAATGCGAATGGTGACGCCTTTTAGTACTGGCTGAGTCAGACCGGTCAAAATCCTCCTTCTCGTAAAAAGAACAACCTCAGTTTTAAGAGGATTCACCGAAAGCCCACTCCTAGTACACCATTCATCGATCATGTCCAGCGCCGCCTGCGCGTTAGCACAGACCGTCGCCAGGCATGGCCCGACAGAAAGTACGGCGACATCATCCGCATATGCCTGAGCGTAGACGTTAGAACTATTTAGAGTGTTCAACAGAGAGTCGACCACCATGCACCATAACAATGGAGACAGAACGCCACCTTGCGGACAGCCCCTGTTTACCCCTGTCATAACATATTGGCCACAATCCGCATCCACTACCAACGTTCTATTCATTAGCATTGCTTTAATCCACAACACTAATGTTTCATCTACCCCGTGTTGCCTGGCAGAGTCGCACATGCAGTCAAAAGTCGCATTGTCAAAAGCACCCTCAATGTCGATGAAGATACCCATCGCGTATTCTCTCCTATCAAGCGCGCATTCAATTCTGGCCACTAGATTTTGAAGTGCGGTCTCACAGGATTTCCCACGCTGATAGGCATGCTGCATCTCCGATAGTGGATGCAGTTTCAAAGCAACTTTGCGCACGTGAAATTCTACCAGTCTCTCCATACTTTTCAGTAAGAAGGATGTCAAACTTATAGGTCTGAAACTCTTGGGGAGCGAATAGTCTTCCTTACCAATTTTCGGTATGAAAGCTACTCTGACTGTCCGCCAAGGTGTAGGAATATATGCCAGCGCCAAGCCAGCGGTGAAAATTCTTTTCAGAGTTGGCAATAGCTGATCTATACCCTGTTGCAGCATAGCTGGATATATTCCATCGGTGCCAGGCGATTTGAAACCATCAAAAGATGCCACAGCATATTTGATGCCCTCATCTGTTACCACGGCTGATGCAATATACCAGCTGCGCCGAGTTTTCTGACTTAGATCAAGCTCAGCCTGGGTAAGCGGGCCAAGCTGCGACCTAGTGATTATCCGATTGCCAGGAAAGTGAGTCTCCAGCAGAAGACTAAAAGTTTCCGCTTTCGTCTCAGTAAACTTTCCATCAGATTTTCTCAGTGACTCCAATTTGGTCGGCTTGCCCCTTTTGAGAACATTAACCAACCTGCTGGTTTCACCGAGTGTCTCGATCTTTTCACAAAAATCTCTATAAGAAGCACTTTTCGACAACCGAATTAACTTCTTGTAGTCTTTTTGCTTCGATCTAAAAAGATTCCAGTCACCTTCTAAATTTGTCTTGAGTGACCTATTTAGAAGTTTTCTGGATTCTTTCCTAAGTCGCTGCAGTTCCGGGCACCACCAGGGAACCGGAGTTCTGCAGGGGGTTTTTGTCAATGGGCACGTCAGTTCAAAACAGCTGGTAAGGACACTAGTCAGGTTTTGAACAGCATCCTCAACCTTTCGTTTCGTTCTGAGTTTAGTTGGAGTTTTGACAGATCTGTCTAGCTCTTCCCTAAACCGCACCCAGTTGGTTTTCCTCGGATTCCTCCTCTCCTGCAAAGTTATGGCCTCGCATTCGATTTGGAAAACGATGTATCTATGGTCTGACAAGGACACCTCCGGCAGTACCCTCCAGTTAGTAATTGACTTGAAATACCTGTTAGATAAAGTCAAATTTAGGTGTTTAAGGTAAGATGTCATCGTCCATAGAATTCCATAATTAGCTTTCGCCAATGTTGCACGGAGTACATCGCTGATAACCACCAAAAACAATAGTGGGGACAGTATGCACCCTTGACGTACTCCACTTTGGACTTCAAAATTCTCCGCCACCTTACCATTGTGCACGACGTGACACTTGCCGCCCTCGTATGTAGCCTTGATAATAGCTATAAGTTTTTCTGGAATGGCTCTCCTGCGCAAGGCCAATCAGATAGCATCTCCATCAAGCTGTCGAAAGCCTTCTCGAAGTCGATAAACAGTAAATGTAGCGGAGACCTATACTCAACGCATTGTTCGATTATGATCCGTAAGATGTTTATGTGGTCGATGCAGGAGGATCCAGCGCGAAAGCCTGCCTGTTCGAGATCGAGAGTTGAATCTAAATGTTCTTTAATTCGTTCTAGAATTATTTTAGCTATTATCTTGGCTACAGCTGGAAGAACGCAAATACCTCTCCAGTTACCGCACTCCATCAAGTTACCCTACTTTGGAAGCTTAATGATCATCCCCCTTTTCCACTCCTGTGGAAATTGTTCACTATCCCAAGCTCTCCGTATTAGCGGATGCAGCAAATCTGCCGATGTATTTGGCGCCGCTTGAAATAGCTCGGCAGGGATGCCATCAATATCCACCGCCTTGTTCTTCTTGAGGGACTTGATTGCTGTTATTATCTAGGTTTTACTGGGAGGTGCGGTGCGAATTCGGGAATTTGTTGCTTCGAACTGCTCATTCGAATTCGTGATCATACCGTCATCGTCTAAGTGATTTAGCACTGTAGCAAAATGTTCTCTCCATCTAGTGAACTGATCCTCATCCGAAATCAGAAGGTTACCGTCTAGACTCTTCACTGGATGTTGTTTGGAGTTTCGACCACCAATGAGCTCCTTAGTGATGTTGTAAACAGTCTTACTGTCGCACCTACTCGCTGCTTCTTCAGCCCTTGCGGCTAATGAGTTGACATATTGACGTTTGTCACGTCTCACACTACGCTGTACTTCTTTCTTCTTCGCACGGTATTGGGCTTCAAGCTCGGTTCTCTCTACTGCTGAGGACGCTGCAATCCGAGCCTTGATTGCTGTACGCTCATCGATCCGTCTCTAGGTGTCTGTATAAAGCCATGTGCGGTGGTGTTTCTGCTTTTTACCGACATACGTGCGTGCCCCAGTCGCAAAAGCATTTTTCACAGCACTGCAGTGGTCATCCATGTTCCCTTGCAGCATTATGCTGATTGCTTCTGCTTCTAAGGCAAGATGGTCCCTGAACTGTTGCCGCACTTAGGGAACCTTGAGCCTGTCGATATGAAACTTGGTGATGTTAAGTAGGTTTGAGCGGTTGCTGTTGACGGATGCAGTACGAAGGCGTAAATCAGCTATCATAAGATGGTGATCTCGTTCTTGTTCGACGTCAGCTCCACGTCTGTTTCGAACGTCCAGGAGTCAATTTTTAAAGCGGCGACTGATCACAATGAGGTCGATCTGGTTGGATGTTCGTTGCCTATCAGTAGAAACCCAACTGATCTTATGGCAGGTGTTATGCTTAAACAGCGTACCTCCGATGGCTAGGCGGTTGGTATTGCAGAAGTCTACAAACCGCTCACCGTTGTCATTCCGTCTCCCACGCCGTGAACTCCCATCACGTGCTTAAGCATGGAGTTGTCGCTACCCACCTTGGCATTGAGATCTCCCATCACCATTACAATGACCCCATTAGGCGTTTGGTTGTAGGCGGCGTCTAAGTGGCTATAAAAATCATTTTTCGTCCTCAGTCGCGTCTAGAGTCGGAGCATAACACTGTCTTCTTCTTCTTCTTCCTTTTATCAGCGAGGTTATGATCCGAAAACAAAGGATCACAACCCTCCCACTTCACCGCATTTCTACTGATCCGCCTGTGGGGTTCGACGGAGCATAACACTGTATGATGGTAATTTTTGTAACTCTACTCTGGAACCTAGCCGTCAATATCCGGTCACTATGGGGTTTCCAGGATATGAGGCTACTACGTGCTGCTGGAGTTAGCATGAGTCCTACTCCGGAATTCCGTGCACTTCTGGTTTACCAGAGTATAGCATGACAGTGCTTTTTGTTTGGGAGATGTATTCCGCAGCATCGTACCATCTTATCTCGCTCAGCCCTAAGATGTCGATTTTATACCGTGCGAATTAGCGCTCCAATTGGAGGAATCTGGCGTTATAAGGCCCTTCCTTGAGTAAGTCCAGGAGGGTCTTAACGTTCCAGAATCCGATCGTTGTCCGTGTTCGATAGCTAAAGGTCGTCAACAAATTATCAGTCCTTATCCGAGGCGATAGTTTCCGTTTCGGAGCAATAGTTTGTTTTACGGTTGCGGCTCGCTGGGCCACAGACCAACCGACACTTATCCTGTTTTTTTGGCGCAGGAAGCTCGCCATTCGTCCTCTCCAGTTAGCAATTTCCGAAGAAATTCCCAGATGGCACCACAAGGAGGTGGAAATAGGGCTTACTAACAGAGCTGCTGGTTTTCGGCTGCAGTGGCTCCTTCTCGTTACTTAGCGGACCATCACCTATCGGGAGATGCTGCCTCTACGAGGCCTTTGTTAGTCGTTTGCCATCCAATTCGCAACGAAGGTGTATATTTCCGTGCAAAATTAGATAAAACTGTTGTCAAAGTGCATTAATCCTTTTCCATATTTCAATTTAAAATTCCATCAGTGTCACCTAATTACGAGTAACCTACCTGAGATTAAAAACCTTTCAAGTACTTATCGCTTACCCTTGACATTCACCAAGTTCAAACAAACTTACATAACCTTCATACCTACCTATGAAGGCAACTGTTCAGCAAGTCCTACCTTTTTTCGGCTCACAGTTTGCCTCTCTTAATCAGAAATTCCCCCGCTCAAAGCCGCTTTGTACATATTTTAGATAAAAACAAAGTCCACTCCTAATTAGAACATTATTGTCTCCATTCTCCTCCATTTGTTGTCTGTTTTTTTGTTCACTTAGAAAATTCTAGTTTTATGAGTAAAAAACTTTCTAAAAGTCGTCGGCATCTTTGTTGTAAAACAAAAAAAAAAAAGAAGCAGTTTCCAGAAAAATTAACTCGGAACAAATGTGCAAACAAAAGCTGTGTGTCGTCGCTGAAGTCAACAAAATCCCGACGAATCCACCAAATGGAACTCCACTCCATCCCTGGCTTGCCAGTGTGTTTAACTTTCGAAACAAAGTTCAGCTATTATTATCAACAAAGAACAACACACACACACACACTCGCACAGAGGGAATCTGCTGCGAATCTGTGTTTTTTGCAACTTTAACCTTTTGCTTCCTCCATTCCACAATGGTGTTTACTTCTTGTTCTTATCAGCACTTTCTGGAATAAAAAGTTTCTTCTTCTCATTGCACTGCACACCAGCAGCAAGTGAGCGCTAATTTAAGAACTCGCAGGCCTGTCATGTCGGCACTAAAACAGCGAGATGCGCGTCAACTTCGTAATGCTCTGCAAATGTATCTAGATACAAACTTTTCCTTTCGACGAATTCTAATTGGCTATTGCAACACACGTTTGGATGCTTCATGCTGGCGCTGGGATGGCGCCATGTCGCTGTCGTAGGTCGTCTTTACCAAGTTTTGGCAGTCTTGACAGTCTTTGCAGTCTCTATAGCCTTCGTCAGCTGTCATTATGTCTCGGCGGCTTGCAAAATTCCAACAAACCACTCAAAACATTAGCAAAACCTCGTCGTCCACTTAATACTCGTAATCACCCGCGCCCTATTTCTGCCTGACACACTTGTAATGGTGGTGGTATGCGTGCGTTTTCCTATAGAGAATGTGGTCCCCCACTTTTCCTGGAACAACCTCGTGGCAACCTCTCTCTCAGTATCTGTAGATACTATTCGTCTCGCAATCGTACAAAAGTTCGGTGAACTCTTTATTTTCTTTTTTTTCTTGTTTTCTGTTGATGCCACAGTTTTGTTGTTGTTGTTGTTGGTGCTGGTGCTGGCGGTGAAGAGTGGGAAGTGTGGGGCTCTTTGGATTGCGTTTGTGTTTCTGTTAGTGAGTATCTGTGCAATTTGATTTTATTTGCTTTGCGTACGCGCGCGTTCACTATATGCTGCTTTGGCTCAAAGGAGCGTATCGTGTTGGGAATACTACGAGGTATAAGTTTCATTTTTTGAATTTCATTGCGTGTAACTCGTTTAACGCACTGTTTGGCGCAAATTGTGAGAAATTTTGTTCGAGTTTTATTTCACTTTTTAACGAATTCGATACGGTAAAGTTGATAACTTTTGCTATTTGTCCAATGACTCCAGAAGGGGCATAATGGTATATGACATGAGAGGGCGATGTTGGATGTCGAGAAGAAGGGTGGGGTTGACAACAAGTGTGAAAAATGATATCAAATTTGGAAAGTTTCTCTTGTTTCTTATGGTGGTCCCCAAGGGTTATGTTTTCTTACGCAGCCAAAAGGTCTATTCTTGATCCCGTCCCCTTGTAAGAAGGCGAGAACAAGGGTTCGCTTCGATAAACAGTTGAGTTATAAGCCGACTAAACCTTTGATTAGGTCAAGTAAATCTTCCTTTATGCTGGTCCATTTAACCCTCATCGTGATTTAGCGTAAATTTAATTTGTTTTTGGTATCTTTTATCCAATTGACTAGAAATGTTGGCTGGATGTGGAAATCATTCATGAATTTTTCAAATATGGTGTAAGTTTGAGTTTATACTAAGGATAAAGGACAAAGGACCAAATATAGCGTCTTTAGCTCAACCCACAACCTGCTATATACGAATGAATGAGTGGGACGGAAATAACAGGGTCGAAAATCTTCCCCTGTGTTGCTGCCATTCGGTCTTATACGTACTACCGCTTTAAGATGAGGAATACACGATAAAAATCTCAAGAACGATGGTCATAAATGCGGATTGTAGTCGTTATGGAATATCGAGGTCGAACAGTTTGGTATCGGCCACCATCCCTTGGCAGTCTGCACTAGATGCAGGCTCACTTAGACATTAGTATAGATCCATTGCGATACCACAAGGATCTGGGTATTACCCGAAACTACTCGCAGAACCAACCGGAGCTTGTTATAAAACACTGGAGGCACCTGACATTTATGTATGTATTGTATATTTGCCAGTGATTGAACAGTTGGACCGTCTGTGATCCTGCTCAGTCCAGATCTATCTAGTGATGTGGCACGTACTGCCATCTGCTCAACTACGATTAGTGATGTCAATCGCAATCAGTTTACGTAACACTTTGTATGTAGCAAAAGGCCTGTCGAGGTTCCCCTTCTCCGATAGAATCGATTAAGTTGTGCCATGCCTGGCGAGTTCGTCGACCATATAGTTCCCTGCAATGATATTATTCACGTCATTAAGAGGCAACCAGCAACTTAGGGTTTTTGAATTGAAGGTGACAGATTCCAGGGACCTAATCGCGACTTGACTATCGCTAATAACGGTGATATCCCGCCTCGGTCTATCACATTGTACTTCCTTGATCACCATTATCTCCGCCTGGAAAAGCTACAGTGCTTGGAGAGGCGGAAGAACATATTTATGTTTAGGTCTATGGAGAAATACACCTGCACCCACTCCAGATTCTTTTCTACAGCCATCTGTATATATAAAAACATATAAGACTCCTCTTCCAACCTAGGTTAGGTTAGGTTAGGTAAGTGGGCTGGTGTAGGGCGATAGAAAACCTCCACACCACACTCAGGTCAATATAGACATTGTGATACCCATGGGGGGAAAGGGGATAGAATAGAGAATCCCTTCCTGTGGCCGAGACACAAACCATCCAAAGGATTTGATGAAGTTTGCGATGTCATTTATTGGTCTGTTGGATAACTCTTCTAGATCCTCAAAGAAGTGTTGTCCAAGGACCTTATTTCTCAAATGATAGAGGTCGGGCAATGACAGAGAAAGTGGGCGGTGTCCTCCTGAGCCTCCTCGTCGCCGCAGCTTCTACATTGCTGTAGCTAGATAAAAGAAAAAGGTTAACTCGTTTCCTAGCTACAATGATGGTCTTACATTCCGCGTTTAGCGGGTCGATGCTGTATGTAGTAAGGTCTTTATGCCTTAGCCCACTTATTTTGCCACGGGAGATCCATGGCTCTTGAATTAGGGCAATGTCTATGTTCCTATCTCCCATGAGATAGATGAGGTTGGCGCTAGCTGCTATGCTATGGTGAAGGTTTATTTGAGCAATCTTCATCATTGATTTTCCTTATCACTCGCCTTCCTTCTTTTCTTTTCGTCCATCCCAACTAAATGTCTGACCTTGCATCGGGTAATTCCAATGCGAACCTTATAGTTGTATCTCCTTAGGATGGGCATAGACTTGTGGTTGAGCAACACCACTATCTCAGTTCCGGCTTCTGTATGGGTACCCACTTCTAACACCTCCCAGTTTTCGCTATAGAGCTCGGGGTTGAGGTGTTGGAGATTTCTTTCTAGCCGTTCTCTAGGAATGTGTGGGCCCGGAATGAGAATGCGCCCTTTAGGTCTAGTAAATTCCAGCAGGTCTTCTTTCTCTACGAGTCGCAGGTCGGCATTCGCCCAAGGAGCTTGCGTGCTGGTTACAAAGTTTTTGAGCCAATTTAGTGTTGTCTCGTTGTCACACGACATGACCTTGAAGCCTTTGAAGGTGGTGAGCTGCTCAAAGAAAGGGATAGTTCCCTGATTCTTAACTATGGCGTCATTTACTCCGTCGAGTATACGCAGTTCCACCAGCCTCCATTGGTCTCCGGATAACTTGCGGTCAGGGTTATTGAAGTCGACGATCGCCACCTGGAGATTAGCTTTTTCTTTTCGAGATGCCATCTTGGCTTTTTTGCTTATTCTTCGTGTTGGCGGCGATGTCGTGTCGTCGTGCCTACCTCTCTTGGAACAACCCGCAATCGGCTCGGCCGTGAACCCTGTGGCCGCATCCGAAACGGTTGGCGGGGGCTTGAGTCTGTCCGAGACTGAGGTGGATGGCAAGAGGCTTTCCCTCCGCGACTCGAACAGTCTCCTGCCTGTTCCCCTGGTCTGCCCTACGCTACGTCGATTATTGCCTGAGTCAGCATCAGAACGTCTCGCAATCGACCCAGGTTTGGACTGTGCGTCCCTGCTTGGATCGACTGAAAGCGGTTTAGGTCTGTCCCCGGCTGAGGTGGATTGCAAGAGGCGTTCCCTCCTTGCCGCGTTCAGTCCTACACCCGTTCCTGTTGCAGTCGAGTTCCGTGACGTAGTCGCCTTATTGGAACAGCCAGCAACCGGCTCAGGGGTTGAGTCTGAGTCGGTAACTGGCCGAAGTCTCCTCTCGGCTGAGGCGGGGAGCAAGAGGCTTCCCGCCTCCGCCGCGAGGGAACTTCTTACCTTACGGCCCGTCTTGTCTTGTCGGGTGGATCCTCTCGGCTTAAGCATGTTGGTGGCTCTATCTAGAGCCACTCTTTCCTTGTCCGTGTAGGACTCCGGATCACGCTTTTTAAGCCGCCTTATTAACCGGATAGCGTTGCGTATACGGTTTCGTATCGTCGTCTGTCTTGGGTAGATGCTAACGTCGCTGGTCTTCCCTATTTTGGGTGGCCGGGCTAGTCCCAAACCATGGCTACCTAAGCTAACTACCGTCGCAAAGCTACAGGCAGAAGAGTCAATCCTAGGCTCAGCAGGGCTGCATTCGCCAGATTGCTGAGGTGTTGACGTATCCTTCCCGCATGAGTAGCTGAGGCTTGACACGCTGGAAGTGTCCATCTTGACCCCGGCATCCTCCAGAGTCGCACTCTCACCTAACACTAAGACTAACCCAGTCGTCGAGTCAGAGGCTTTATCGGTAGGGTTTTGCAATACCACTGAATCACGATTGTGCTCCGGATTGGCCGATGAGATCACCTTGCGTCCTGACTGGCAAAGGCTTGTCGCGGACTTAGGTGGTCCCATCAACCCTTCCTCGCTCGTGACTTCCGCCGTCGCTGTTCTTTTTGGAGGGCTAGCAATAGGCTTACACTCCGCCAAGGACTGTTCCGTGCGTGCGTTATGGAGCCTCTTCCACTCACATTCAGTTAACTCCTCCCATTTCTTGGTCCCTAATCTCCGGACTGTCAACTTGCAGTTTTTAGAGCGCATGGAGGATGTTGACATATTGGAGAATATTCCATCGCCAGGAGCAAGTGTCGCTTGATTCTAGAAAAAGGTTTTCCAGATTAACGCCAATTGCACCAACGCTTTCCTCATCCGACGTACGAAGAAGAATTGCTTCTTCCTCCACTCCTACACCTTGATCGGTTTTTATAGAGCTAGGAGTGCCCGATCAAATTACACTCTTCGCTTTTGGGTTTTGTATTAGAAATATTAGACATTTGGATCCCATGAGTAAGGGGGAAGAAGATGTCCGCCTGCACTCACCCCCTGTATGTGGGTAAGAGGAATTAAAATAAAACTGAAGGTCCCCAGGTATTCAGAGTTTGCGCTCGCGACTGAGCTTCCCCCCAGCCATGCAGGCCTCGGCGCGTCATACCTTGCCTTGGGTGATCACCTTCTGGTCTCTAAAACCTCCCCTTTAGTCAAACCGATATGTGGGAAAACATCTAGCTGGACGCAGGCTAGATTTAGTTATTCTCCTCGGCTCGACATTCGGTTCAAAGGAAATAGATTAAGCCTCTCCACCGCGACAAGGTAGGGATCGAGGAGAGCCTCTTCCAACCTAAGAAAATACTGCCAGTCAGCCCTGGAGGGGACGGTGGTTACTAAGTTTTTTGGCGAATAGAAGCGTGGTACGTGGTAATCGGTGTGTTGCAGGAGGAGTTCTAATTCGTCGAGAATAGTAGAGTGTCCGGTACGTAAACTGGACCACTAGGATGACACTTAAATGCGTAAGGCTGCACTACGAGTAGTATGTAATTCGTCGGTGAAGGCAGCAGTATACTCGTAGAGCTGTGGTAGAGTTTTTTTATCTATCATTAGACCTAAATATTCGGCTTTATCTATGAATGAAAAGATCAGTTTTTTAAGGGTTGGCTCCACCACCAGTCAGTAGTCCATTAAGATACCTTAGACAGAGCATTCTTCAAAAAGTCTCTGACCATAGTCAGGCGCTTACCTGAGACAGCTACGACAACATCATCTAGGTAGGCAACTGCCCTACAACCTTCCTCTTCCAGGATAAGAAACTACTAGGTTCCAGAAAGGAGGAGAGAGGACACCACCTTGCGGATATTAATCAGTCTCTTCAGGGTTTTCAGAAGAAATTAAGATGGCTTATTGGTCTGAGGTCCTAAGCTAACTTACACTTATCTTAGTTAACTCAAATAGTATTATGAAGTTTTCTCGGATTAGATTGAATTTTATTACGAGTGAAGCTAGTGCTAGGTTCATTCTGATGACAAGCTACCACTGACGATGATTGCTACGTCGTCGGTGAAGAAATGGATGCTATAGGATTAGCTTCCTGTTGTAATAGTGTCACCTTATCCTAGTACTTTGTAAAGAAGCACGACGGATCTTTGCTTAAGGGAATTGGGTTTTAAGTTAATGATGCACTGTCATGGTGCGAGATAGTCTAGCCTCACACTTTTCAGCTCTGACTGTGCCGAGATATATGCCGATGATGTTATCGTACTGGTCGTAAAGCGGAGATGACTTTTAATATGTTCGGTGATTGGTACACTGGGAATTGGGCTTTCATTAATCCTCTCAAACAGACGCTGTTCTGGTTGCGATTGGAACAAAGTCCCAGTCCTATATCTTATCCTGCATAGTAAAATTCTTTGACCAAAACATGCTAGAACGTTGTCAGTTTTTTCCCATTACAATTATGTTTTTCAACGATTTAATAAGACCAACTTTGAAGCATTCTACTGCTGCTTTCACTTAACTCTAAATAAGAGTGTGTCTCGAATAGCGAGACCATCCCTTGCACGACTGACGCCTCCGTCGATACATTAGTTCACCCCTGAACGTGTTGCTAAACTTAAGTGGAATTCCAAAACAACAAAGGCTTAAGGATAAATAAGCCACGTTAACAATTTTAGAACACAATGTCAACATAGTAAGGTGTATCCCTGCCCCGTAGCATACAAAATAGGCATCAATCCAGACGATGATTAATCAAGGTTAGGCAAACAAGTAAAAAGGCAATAAATCCGTCCCAAGAAGGACGCCTACAGCGGAAAATTTGAAAATAGAACTTTACAATCAAAACAAACTCGGCACCCACTTAAGCCAAACCAACGCCTGCAAGACTTTCAAACTCTTACTAACTTAAACTGGCGAAAAAATTAAGCAAAGATCAACATTTCAGAGGTTTGGAAAGCCCCTGGCAAAACTTATTCTTCTCCTCGTCGCACTCTAATTTTTAATTAGTAGTTTCGATACCAAGAAGGGAAATAGAAATTTCCATTTTAATTAATATCCCGTACGGTATTAGCTTCTCCCTCCATTCGGAATAGTTGAAAAACATTCCGAACTTCTCCTCATCTCGGAGACATTCACAAGAGGAGATGGATTTCATTTCCATTTTTCATCGCACTGCCGTCGATACATTCGCATGCAAGAAGAACGTGCAGAATTTAATTAATGCGAATCTAGATACAGCTTGGGAATTAATAAGAAAGAGGCGATGCAAAGAAAGGCACACAAAATTAAAGATGGGAAACGAAAAAGACCAAGATGCAGACGGATTTCAAATGAAAACGATAGTACCCCCCTTTGGTGGTACTCTCAGTTTCCACTGAGAGAAGATACCTAACCTGCCAATGGTGAAAGTACACATCTCCATCTTCAGTGGCTCGGAGATAATTTTTTATTCGCTCTCAATTTGCTCCCCAGTGGGAAATCTATAATCCTCTGAAATGGAATTTATAGCAGAAGCATTTTACTTGGATTAAAAGATGGGCACCACCAGCAGAACCAGCAGCAGCAGGAGTGTGTTTGCCTTGAGATGTCCTTGGACTTGTGTGTCTTTTAAGGCGAACACTGACATAAACTGCTAACTTATTAATGAACAAAGGGTATCCTTTTTTTGTGGATTAAAAGCTTATTGCAACATATTGCTGGAGTTTGATTGAAATTGAAGAAGTGGACGTGGTGCAACAAAGTGCTGAGCGAAATCCTTAAAATGTCGTAAAAGGTTTTTAGTACATTTTGAGCGCGGTATTTACGTTTCTTTTTGCAACAAAACATACTTATTCACTTTAGAGTCGCTTAAAAGTGATGAATATGAAGTATCTGAGGGGGAGTAATGAAGTCAGGAGACCTCAAATCAAGGTATTCTGGTAGCTTCTGCATAATTGCTTTCGACTATTCGGTAACCACTTAGAAAGCAGTGCAGTACAGATTTAAAGAGAATAACCCTCGATGGATATACATATACGATGGACTTGGATGATATAATTGTTAACGACCCAAACAAACGAGACAAGGATAACGACATTCGCATCTGCACGTGGAATTTACAAACCGAACAATTAGAGGAAACTCTGAGCTGCTATAAAGCAGATATCACTGCCATCTAGGTTAGGCCTTGTGATAAAAGAGTCACTGCTCACGTAGACCAACAGTTCGGGTCTATTGTGCCCAATTATTTAACCCTGGAACCATAGTAGAGATGGTCCGCTGTTAGAACCACGCAGATAGTGATATGAATCTCAGGAGTTCCATCAGTTCAACATTACCTAAACCCGGCAGCTCGTTTTCTCTTTTTTCTGACGGATAGGGCAGGACAATCACACAACAGGTGACGAACAGATTCAATTTCTTCTTCGTCGCAGCCAGGTTGATCTCTTCTTACTAAAGGCCAGCTATAGCGCCCTGGCCTTTGCGCATGTGTCCATATGAACTCAGCATCTATTTGCTTCACTGCCAACTAGAAAGTGCGATGGAATGGACGAAGCAGAACCCTTTATTTGGGTCCCGATGTGTAGTCAGTCAGTCAGACTCAGGCAAGAAGTCTTGAGCTTAAACGAGTGTCTAATGACAATCCGCAACAAGGCCAAATTCTTCAACATCAGCTTGATACAACTTGCTCTTCTATAAAATAATAGACAGGATGTACGTGAACGATGTAGGCTACAAGACACCACGTCTAGAAACGAACTCAGGCTAATTGACTTTGGTCACGGTACTTACACACAACCTATTCTTGACATTCACAAGACGACAAAACTGCCATTTACGAAACACGCATTCAGTATTTAGCACGTCCGCTCTTTCCAAGGAGCGAATCAATACCTCGATGCAGCCAATATATGTACGTCAGGACAACAATACAATATTATGGGCGGAGTTCCACAAGGTTCAGTCTTGGGTTCCCTGTTGTAGAGCGTAATGTATGATGACTTATTGAAGCTCGAGATCCCGGAGGCAAAGATCATTGACTTTGGAGATGATATTCCCGTAATCGTAGTCTACTACTAGAAGAGGTTAAGAAATTCAGAGCAGCGAGACCATTCGAATTGTATAACATTGGCTGACATCTGACGGAACAAAATAACAGAAGCAGTGCTCATTAGTAGTAGGAAGAACACTGAAACTATTACAGCATTGCTGGTAGACATCGAATAGCATTCAAAGCAGCAACATCTTGGCGTAATGATAGACGCAAAGCTGGCATTGCAACAACATCTAGAGTACATGGCTGAAAGGCCAACAAATGCGGCCAGGGCGCAGGGCGTTGGAAACCAACTTAAGACAAGTTTAGGCATTTTACCGCCTAAGTGCGTTGCACTGCACTGCAGCTGGCTTTTGAGTATAAGCCAGGTGAACTTGTGGGGCATCTAAGGATACTCAACTCAATTGCTAAAAGAGACATGTTCTGCACTATACCAGATATTATGGTCAAGCAACATTGCTTCGGTAGGTTATTCGAGGTTGAAATATTGGACCGCGGAGATTGGACCAATGGTGTTCCAACACAGGACCCTAGAAGTCTGGCCTGGTTCACCGACGGATAAAAAAGGTAGTCTGAGTGTGGGGCCTTTGGACCCAACACCAATATTTCGGTACCTATGGGTACGACTCCCACTGTGTTTCAAGTTGAAATCAATGCCATTGAGATCTGCGCCAGACACAGTCTCCGTAAGGGGATCAAGGGCGCTAGAAATAGTATCTTCTTAGATAACCAAGCAGCTTTTAGTACATTAACGTCCAACCTAATGGACTCCGTAACGGTCAAATGCTGCTACGATGCATTACAAGCCCTTGCAAAACATAACAGGGTAAAGCACGGATTGGTCCCTGGACACCAGGGGATTGTGAACAACGAATCTGCTGATGAGCTTGTTAGGGCTGGCTCAGAATCTGTGTTCATATGCCCTGAACCTTATTGTGGCGTCAACTAGGCAACAGCCACAACGCTGATTAACGAATGGGAAAACAAATTTCGTCAAAACCACTGGACCAATGGGCCAGGTCTAAGACAATCCAAACGATTAATCAAGCCTTATTCCTGCAAGGAAATCCTTAACTTAGATAAGGAAAGTATTAGGAAGCTGATGTGCTTTCTAACTGGCCATTGTGGCCTGAGATATCACCTTAACAAGTTGAATCTGTGCCAGGAAAAGGTCTGTCGGATATGCCTAGAGGAGTATGAAACTTCCGAACACATTCTTTGCGAATGTCCGCCACTACACTGATTAAGGAAACGTATTCTCCACAAGGCGATACTTACTTCAGTGGAACTGAAAAGCTTCGCTACTAAAAACATCCTTTTTTTTTTTTAAACAGATGTGTAGCCAGGCCCAAATGGCGTGTAGGCACTGCGACGAAGGAGATCTATTGTGCCAGAGGTCACTTTTCAAGGCGGAAGTACTTCCACTCTCTTTATGAAAGCTATAGCTATGGCTGCGGAGGAGTTTCTTAAATCTAATGGCGATATGATCTCTTTAAGGAAAAAGCTTCTCCTAATTCTACACAGAGCCACGCACTCACATATTATGTGTTCTGGGGTTTCGTCCTCTTCTAGGCAGCGGCGGCAGGTGATATCCTCCGTAACTCTCATTTTCTTAAGGTGGTAAAGTAGTTGACAATGACCGGTAAGGAAGCTCACAAGCCTTCTTATGTCATTTCTGCCGTATTTTAGGATATCAGCTGTCTGTCTTTGGAAGGGTTGGATAGCTCTTTTAGCCTGCCTGAGACCTTGGGAGTTATTCCAGTGGAAGATGCACATGTTACGTTCCCAAATGTTTATGGTAAGTTTGAAGGCGGAATCGGATATCCCGCACAAGGGCTCAGGTCCAGTGAACAACTCAGAGGAGCCCTTCCTAGCTAGCAGGTCTGCAGTTTCATTGCCGTCAACGCCTACATGGCCCGGTACCCACCACAATTTGACTTTATTGTGTCGGGCCAGATTTTGTAACCTGTCGAAGCAGCTTAGAACTGATTTTGAACTGATCAAATGGGAGATCAGTGCTTTTAGCGCCGCTTGGCTATCGGTGAGTATATGGATAGAGGCACCTTTGATGCCTGAGTGCAGGTTAATGTTAGCACAAGTTTCAATGGCGTAAAGCTCGTCCTGGAAAACACTAGGACTCTTTCCGAGTGATTTCGAAATTTTATGGTTGGGTCCATACACACCGGCGCCAACTCCTGAATCCATTTTTGATCCATCGGTGTACCACACTATACCTTTCGGATCAAGCGACGGTCCGCCATGGGTGATTTGGGCGTAAAGTCGGAGACCGTGCTGAGCATGTCTAGCTCGGGGAAGTCGAACAATAGCTCCATGAGATCCACGTGATCCCGTGTACTATTAGCATCGGATTTTCTAAGACTAACTGCACTGCGGATTGCCACTTTTTTTTTATAAATATATGTAACGGAGTAAGTCCGATTATGGCTTCAATGGCTGTTGTGGGACAAGTGTGCATAGTACCTGTGATGCCGAGGCAAGCTAGTCTTTGAAGTTTTGTGAGTGCTGGTGGTTTTCGTCCACCAGATTACGGACGCGTATGTCAAAATGGGTCTTACAACCGTGGTGTATAGCAAGAAAATGACCTTTGGAGACAGGCCCAGGTCTTGCCGTACATACGGCGACAGGCCCACAAAGCAGTAGTCGCCTTGGCAATTTTATGCTTAATATGGGAGTTCCAGTTAAGCTTCTTATCCAGGACAATTCCTAGATATTTGACCTCATCGGAGAAATTGATTGTTGTGCCGTTTAGAGTCTTACTTACTTAGATCCTTTAACCCCTCGGGGGGCATAGGGCGTCAACCACGCCTGCGCGCCATCGTGTTCGAAGTTCTGCAACGCGTTTGAGCTGCCTCCAACTCATTCCTAAAGAGCTCGATTCCTCCTCAACTGTTCTGTGCCACGTTTGCCTAGGGCGTCCCGCTATTCTGCCTGCCTGGGTGAGCGGATTCCACTGCATGGCGTATTTCGCAATGGAGTTGTCTTCGCGCCGTAGGGTGTGTCCAATCCATTGCCACTTTCTTCTTCGTATAGTAATGCTTATAGGTTCTTGGCCCGTTCTCAGATAAAGCTGTTCGTTAGAGATGCGGTTCGGCCAAAAAATCCTCAAGATGATTCTTAAGCATTTGTTTACAAAGACTTGCAGCTTGCGTGTGTTAATGGTGTCCACCTTCCAAGTACTGCACCCATAAAGCAGCACTGATTCTACGTTGGAGCGGAACAGTCGCAGCTTGGTTCTTAAGCTGATAACATTGCTTCTCCAGATTTTAGATAGCATTCCGAACGCAGCTTTAGCCTTCCCGATTCTGCTGCACACATCCAGTTCGGTGCCACCGCTATTAGCCGAGACCACACTTCCTAAATAAAGAAAGTTATCAACTTTCTCGACTTCCTGTCCGGCAATGTTAAGTTGAGCGCGGTTGTTAGAAGAAGTGCTCAGGGCTTTTGTTTTGGCTGTGTTTACTTTTAGCCCCACTTTGTTTGCCTCAGCTTCTAGATTTTGGGCCATCAGATGAAGATCCATTATCCGATGTGAAAGTAGACAAACATCGTCAGCGTAATCTAGGTGTTTAAGGTAAGATGTCATAGTCCAACGAATTCCATAGTTGCCTTCCGTCAATGCTGCACGGAGTACATCGCTGATAACCACCAAAAACAATAGTGGTGACAGTATGCACCCTTGACGTACTCCACTTTGGACTTCAAAATCCTCCGACACCTTACCATTGTGCACGACGTGACACTTACCGCTCTCGTATGTAGCCTTGATAATAGCTATAAGTTTTTCTGGGATGCCTCTCCTGCGCAAGGCCAACCAGATAGCATCTCGATTCAATCTGTCGAAAGCTTTCTCGAAGTCGATAAACATTAAATGTAGCGGAGACCTATACTCAACGCATTGTTCGATAATGATCCGTACAGTGTTTATGTGGTCGATGCAGGAGGATCCAGCGCGAAAGCCTGCCTGTTCAACATCGAGAGTTGAATCTAAATGTTCTTTAATTTGTTCTAGAATTATTTTAGCTATTATTTTGGCCACCGCTGGAAAAACGCATATACCTGTCCAGTTACCGCACTCAATCAAGTTCCCCTTCTTTGGAAGTTTAATGATCATCCCCCTTTTCCACTCCTGTGGAAATTGTTCACTATCCCAAGCTCTCCGTATTAGCGGATGCAGCAAATCTGCCGATGTATTTGGCGCCGCTTGAAATAGCTCGGCAGGGATGCCATCAATACCCACCGCCTTGTTCTTCTTGAGGGACTTGATTGCTGTTATTATCTCGGTTTTACTGGGAGGTGCGGTGCGAATTCGGGAATTTGTTGCTTCGAACTGCTCATTCGAATTCGAGATCATACCGCCATCGTCTATGTGATTTAGCACTGTAGCAAAATGTTCTCTCCATCTAGTGAACTGATCCTCATCCGAAATCAGAAGGTTACCGTCTAGACTCTTCACTGGATGTTGTTTGGAGTTTCGACCACCGATGAGCTCCTTAGTGATACTATACACAGTCCTACTGTCGCACCCACTCGCTGCTTCTTCAGCCCTTGATGCCAGTGAGTTGATATATTGACGTTTGTCACGTCTCACACTACGCTGCACTTCTTTCTTCTACGCACGGTATTGGGCTTCAAGCTCGGTTCTCTCTACTGCTGAGGACGCTGCAATCCGAGCCTTGATTGCTGTACGCTCATCGATCCGTCTCCAGGTGTCTGTAGAAAGCCATGTGCGGTGGTGTTTCTGCTTTTCACCGACATACGTGCGTGCCCCAGTCGCAAAAGCATTTTTCACAGCACTCCAGTGGTCATCCATGTTCTCTATGCTGCTGATTGCTTCTGCTTCTAAGGCAAGATGGTCCCTGAACTGTTGCCGCACTTGGGGAACCTTGAGCCTGTCGATATTAAACCTGGTGATGTTAAGTAGGTTTGAGCGGTTGCTGTTGACGGATGCAGTACGAAGGCGTAAATGAGCTACCATAAGATGGTGATCTCGTTCTAGTCCGACGTCAGCTCCACGTCTGTTTCGGACGTCCAGGAAACAATTTCTAAAGCGGCGACTGATCGCAATGTGGTCGATCTGGTTGGATGTTCGTTGCCTATCAGTAGAGACCCAACTGATTTTGTGGCAGGTGTTATGCTTAAACAGCGTACCTCCGATGACTAGGCGGTTGGTATTGCAGAAGTCCACAAACCGCTCACCGTTATCATAACGGTCTCCCACGCCGTGAACTCCCATCACGTGCTTAAGCATGGTGTTGTCGCTACCCACCTTGGCATTGAGATCTCCCATCACCATTACGATGACCCCATTAGGCGTTTGGTTGTAGGCGGCGCCTAAGTGGCTATAAAAATCATCCTTTTCGTCCTCAGTCGCGTCTAGAGTCGGAGCATAACACTGTATGATGGTAATTTTTCTAACTCTACTCTGGAACCTAGCCGTCAATATCCGGTCATTATGGGGTTTCCAGGATATGAGGCTACTACGTGCTGCTGGAGTTAGCATGAGTCCTACTCCGGAACTCCGTGCACTTCCAGCTGGTTTCCCAGAGTAGAGCATGACAGTGTTTTTGGTTGGGGAGATGAATTCCCCAGCATCGAACCATCTTATCTCGCTCAGCCCTAAGATGTCTATTTTATACCCTGCGAATTCGCGTTCTAATTGGAGGAATCTGGCGTTATAAGGCCCTTCCTTGAGTGAGTCCAGGAGGGTCTTAACGTTCCAGAATCCGATCGTTGTCCGTGTCCGATAGCCAAAGGTCGTCATCAAATTATCCGTCCGTATCCGAGGAGTTGGTTTTCGTTTCGGAGCGGTAAAAGTTTTTACGGTTGCGGCACGCTGGGCCACAGACCAACCGACACTTATCCTGTTTTTTGGCGCAGGAAGCTCGCCATTCGTCCTCTCCCGTTAGCAATTTCCGAAGAAATTCCCAGATGGCACCACGAGGAGGTGGGAGTAGGGCTTACTAACAGAGCTGCTAGGTTTTCGGCTGCAGTGGCTCTTTCTCGTTACTTAGCGGACCAACACCTATTGGGAGATGCTGCCC
The DNA here is from genome assembly GCA_945910035.1 of Brachypalpus laphriformis. Classification (NCBI taxonomy): domain Eukaryota; kingdom Metazoa; phylum Arthropoda; class Insecta; order Diptera; family Syrphidae; genus Brachypalpus; species Brachypalpus laphriformis. Next base: position 49,189,782 of record OX246756.1, read on the forward strand.
CTACGAGGCCTTTGTTAGTCGTTTGCCATCCAGCCGTTTAGAGTCACTGAGCCAATATTCAGCGTTCTTCTTCTTGTAAACGGTACAACGACTGCCTTGCTGGGGTTAATCGATAGGCCCTCCCCAGCACACTAGTCCGAGACAACAAGCAGTGCATTTTGCATGAGTTGACACACATTGTCTTTATGTTTGCCTTTAATGATGATCACCAGATCATCTGCATAGCCTATGGTTGTGAAACCTCAACTGTTAAGTGTGTTCAATAAGTCATCCACCACGAGTGACCATAAGAGAGGCGAGGGGACGCCGCCTTGGGGGCAGCCTTTGTCCGCGGAGTCCGTCACAGAGACCTCTCCAGACGAAGATGTTATTATGCGGCTATCGAGCATGTTCCCAACCCATCTGGTAGTAGGTTCGTCTATTCCCCTGCGTCTCATAGCACTAGTGATGGATTCATAACCAGTGTTATCAAAAGCACCTTCTATGTCAAGGAATGCACAAAGGGCAATTTCTTTGGAGCGGTAGGCAGCTTTGATCTCTGTGACGAGATAGTGAAGGTCGCCTTCCGTAGATCGACCTTTCCTGTATGCAAATTGACTAGAGTGCAGAGGTATAGTCTTTTGAAGAATGCCTCTAATGTGTAAGTCTAGCAGTCTTTCCATGGTTTTCAAGAAAAAACGATGTCAAGCTGATTGGACGGTAGGATTTGGGTAGCTCGCTGGGTTTGTTACCTAGCTTAGGGATAAACACCACATTTACCTCCCGCCAAGTTAGTGGAATGTATCCCAAGTTGAAGCTTGTTCTAAATAGAGCTACCAAGGCAGGCAAGATGTAATCCAGACCTTTCTGAATGAGAGCTGGAAAAATACCATCACTGCCAGGTGCCTTAAAGGGTTTAAATGCACCGATTGCCCTTTCCAGACAAGCTGTTGACTCTTCTGGAGGTGCCACATGTGGAGCCTTCAGGAGCAACAGGTACGTGGTCGCTTAGAATTGTTGAGCCAGGGAAGTGAACCTAGAGCAGAGTTTGCAGGGTTTCCCTTCGACTGGCGGTGTAGGTGCCATCAGGTTTGATGAGCAATCCCACCCCATTGGAATGATCCTTTGAGTCAGCCTTTTGGAGACGGGCTGCTACTGGAAGGGACTCGATATTTTCGGAGTTCTTTCTCCATGCTGTTCTCTTGGATTTCCTCAACTCTATATTGAATTTAGTCAAAGCGGACCTATATTCGTCCCAATTTTTATTGCGTTTTGCGGTGTTGAAAAGTTTTCTCACCCTTTTGCGGAGTATCTCTAGCTGGTCATTCCACCAAGGTACGCTCCGTTTACCTGTATTGTCATTTTTCGGGACACAGCTACTCCTGAAGGAAGAGATTAGGAAGTCATTTAATTGGCAGGCTGCCACATCGACTTACCCTTACTGTAAGCATGCTGCGATAGCGAAAGCATTTTTACATTAATCTTTTCATGTGTGCATATATCCAATAACCCCTCCAGAGTTTTTAGTAGATACGAAGACAGGCTAATAGGTCTGAAATCTTTTGCGCTGGTATGTGAGCCCTTTCCAGTCTTCGGTATAAAAAAAACACTTTAACCTCTCTTCAAAGTTTAGGTATGTAACCATTATCTGGACAGGAACGGAATATTTTAATCAACCATGGTCGAGGAATGCCATATGCATGTTGCATCTCCGCCGGGATAGCTCCGATCGTCCTGCCGATTTGTATGGAATGCAACTTTCGGCTTCTGGCTAATTCTCCCGTAAGATTTGTAGTAGTACGCCCATTTTTCGGGGGCGTTTTCCTTAAGAAATTAATACAATTTGCAGTCCTAAAGCCGTTTATTGTGACGGTTACGTTTAACTTGGAATGTCAAAAGAATTCCCAGATTTTGTCTAAAAGTGGTAAAAGTCCACTTTTTCTTTCTTCGTCTCTGTTTTCCTGAATAAATTTCCAAAAAAATCTAGCAATTGTCCTCTAAGAAGCCAGATGTGTTCGCAATTCCACTCCTACTTCGTAAGGTATGGGTTTAAAGATTTGAAAGGGAGAAACATTAGATCATTTCCTCGTCAAATATTGTTTCGTGGCATTTATACAGCAATCCTTATATTTACTGCGCAAACGTTTTACCATATCCTGGCCTGATTATGAGTCCCACTACTTAGTTCTTGTACTTAATTACCGTTGCTGCCAAAGGTTTTGTGCGCAGAACATAGCTAACTCCTATAAAATGTAATGCTGCACTTACAATAAGGCTTTAGTACGTAAACCCCATGTAACGTCGCCATTAAAATACAAACTTATCCCCTAAGAAAGTCATTCATACATTTATCCATTATGAAACCTTTTAACGGCTACACAAAGCATTAACATCTTACGCCGCAAATAGCAACAAAAACGAACGAAATGCTTGTCACATTTTCCATTTTTCCACTCAGACACTGATTTATCCACACCCTAACGCGGTACGGATTACGCCTATCAGATTCGACCCTCCCCAGATTGCCGCACATAATTCCCTATAAATGAGTCGGGCACTTATCTAAAGCCGCCGAAATTGGTGGCATCGTCTCCCTTCCCCCGGAGGAAAAAAAAAAAAAGGTCAAACATAAGCGAGTCAAATACACTCACAAATTCTAATAAACCCCCAATAGGGAAACCAATTCTTCCTTACGGATTTCAAATAAATTCTAATTAGGTTTCCAAAATATCCATTTACAAAAAAAAAAAAAAAAGAAACAAAGAGCAGGACGCACATTCCCCTCACAAGCGGGGCTGAGGCATCATAAATAGATAAATAGACACGTATAGCAATAATGACGCACACCTGTTTTGTTTCGTCTGTCTGTGCTGGCTGTGTTATCCTGAATAAATACCACCGGAATGCACACAGACGTTAGTCCCAATAGGACCGTTGGTCTCCATCTTTCTCTTTCCCTGTTCGTCTGCTCTGCTCTGAGCTGTGTTACCCTTCTCAGGAGGGGATTTTTCAAGTTCATATGCCCGAAAGGACGATGGAAACAGGTAAACCGTTTTCTATATACCGCAGGACCCTCGTCTTTTGTACCTGGTGAATGTTAGAGCAGGAATTATTTAGTAACGTGAATTGTTCGCATCTGCAGCATGTAACGAAGGCAAATGCAATCAATAACAAAGGACTAAGAGGGATAAAACAAAAAAAAATAAAATACACAAGAAAAAACCGTAAGATGAGGCCAGCAAGGATACCCATTGGGACGACGTCTGAAGCACTTGTACTCGTATACCAGAAAACGAACGTTGTACACAGCCAAAGCAAGGAAATTAAATTTCGTTGCTCTTACAGGGATTGCTGAAGACGTGCTTGTGTATGTTTGGTTTTTAGCTACGGAACAAATGACCATTAGGGTTGGAGTTGTTTCTACTTTTCCAGTTATCCATTGGAGAAGAATAATTAAAATTCTGATTGAGTTTCAATGGAAATTGTTCGTCAATGAGGGCGAAATTAAGTTTTTCCTCTCCAGACGAAAATATTAGCGGTTGTTCAAAGTTATATCCAATTAAATGGAGTGCCACAGGGGACGATGTGCGGGCCAGTGTTTATTACAAATACAAATACAAAAATTTGGCGCAACATCTCTTTAAAGTGCCAGGGCCTAGCTTCTCGCAACCACTCATGTTGTGTGCGTTATATTTTTCACACGAATGGAAGGGACCTACAGTTTTAATGCCGAATCCGAACGGCGATTTGAGAAGCTTTTTCGTGACAACAATACTCTCGGATGTTTGTCAGACGCTCGCGAGAGGTGGGACCGTGAAAAAAACTTTTTGATGTTTTCTGGGATTCGAACTTGGAACCTCATGCGTAGTGATCCGACACACTAACCACTTCCGCCACGGCGCCCACAGTATTTATTACGTTAAGTATAAATTCTGTTTTTGTGTACTTGCGTGTATCTATGTTTATACATATATTAGGAGTCACTGGATTTTTCATGAAATCTTAAGTGCTTGTCAGATTTTCTGTAACAGTTGCATTTCTTGATTTAAAAAGTTGTTGGGTGACGCTATAGAACGACTTCGTGGTGTCACCTGAAGCATGCTTTCGTGTTTTGATGTAGATAACGTCGGTAAATCTATATATTTTCTGTGTAAAGATGGCATTCCGACCGATAGTATTAATTCAACGCTTTGTGGTTGTCAATGAGCAATTTTCAGTGCGGTAGTCCAAGGACCTTCGCATCCGGCTTGTCCAGTGTACGACTTTAAGACTTTATTTCAATTCCAAAGTACACAATCTTTTATCGTTTTGCGCATATGGCATGCCTTACTTTACACAAGCAACAGCAGCATTTGTATTGTAACTGAGATGTTGGATTTAGATCAGAACAGATGGTTCAGATGCTCCTTCAAATGTAGAGGAAGAATGGCAACTGTTTTCAACAGCGGTTATTGCCTCTGCGGGAGATGTTTGGAGTGAAGCGGCTTGGTGTGGCGGCTAGTGGTGAGAAAAGAACTGCTTGGTTTAAAACGCCCGGCGTTCAAGAAGCCATCAGAGAGAAGAAGAGAGCCTTTAAGGTGTGGATTCACTTGGGGAACTCCGATTCTCGAAATCGGTACACTGAGGCGCGAAGAACTTGCAAATTATCTGTAAAAACAGCGAAAGAACAGTCTTGGAAGAAGTTTGGCGAGAAATTGGAACGTGACCACAGATCTGCAAATAAGATGTTCTGGCAGACCGTCCGCCGACTCAGAGGAAAAAAGTTGAATATCGTTGAAGGAGTCAAATCCAAATACGGTAGACTTCTTTCCAATGAGGAGGACATCTTACGCAGATGGATCGAGCACTTTTCAGAATTGCTCAATCCCGAACAGGGAACCGAAGATGACAGACCTATGGTCTAGAGTTGGGCGGAAAGTACTCCTACGGTAGAGGAAATAACTTTGGCGATCAAAGCGCTAAAAGTTGGCAAATCTGCTGGTGTGGATGAAATTCGGCCAGAAATGCTCAAGGCTTTAGGTAAAGAGGGAGTGCAATGGCTCTCGCGTGCCATTTAAGTGGCTTGGGAATGTGCTGTACACTCCTGGTGATTGGCAAATGGGGGTGATAGTTCCTCTTTTTAAAAAAGGGGACAAAAGAGATTGCGCCAACTATAGGGGTATATCCCTTTTAAGTCTCCCTGGAAAAGTCTTTGCCAAGGTGTTAGAAGCGCATTCCAGAGCTGTGGTTGACGACAGTTTGAGGGATGAGCAGTGCGGTTTTCGTCCCGGTAGAAGCACAACCGACCAGTTGTTCACTCTCAGAATGGTTCTTGAGAAGGCCTGGGAGTATGCCAAACCTGTCTGCACTTGTTTTGTGGATTTGGAAAAAGCATATGATAGGGTTCCTCGAGGCAAACTCTGGAGTGTTCTGCAGGGCTATGGGATTAATGGTTCCCTGTTAAGGGCGATTCAGTCTTTATATACAAACTGTAGAAGCTGTGTTCGGATAAACGGTGTTAAATCAATACCTTTCACTGTGGGCGTTGGACTCCGCCAAGGGTGCGTTTTGTCAACTCTCCTCTTCATTGTATATATGGATTGGATGTTGCAGCGCAGCCGTGGCGGGGAATGTTTCAAAGTGGGAGACCTAAGGCTTAGTCATCTGCTCTTTGCGGACGATTTGGTCATCCTTGGGTCCTCTCAAACCGAACTTCAGCGCGCACTCGAAAGGTTTGTAGCCGTTTGTGATGATGCTGGAATGAAGATCAACGTGAACAAGTCAGAAGTAATGGTCGTTTCCAAAAAAAGCCATTCAGTGCACTCTGCATGTTAGTGGTATTCCACTGAAGCAGGTGGATAAGTTTAAGTACCTCGGGGTCCAATTCACGAGTGATGGGAAGAGCAATGTCGAGTTATCCTGTAGAATTGGTCAGGCTGGATCAATTTTGAGAGAGCTTGGCCAATCTGTTATAAGGAAGGGCGAACTTAGTGTTTAAGCTAAGCTATCGGTTTTTAACTCGGTGTATGTTCCAACTCTCACCTATGGTCATAAAATTTGGGTAGTGACCGAAAGAATAAGATCGCGGATACAAGCTGCCGAAATGAGCTTCCTTCGCGGTGTTGCTGGAATAACTCGTAGGGATCGAGTGCGCAACACCAGAGTACGCGAGGCGCTCAATGTTGAGCAGCTACTTCTCCGAACGGAACGATCTATGCTTCGATGGTTTGGTCACGTAGTGCGTATGCCCCCAGACCGGCTTCCAAGACGTGTCATGGTGGCCGTGCCATCAGGTAGGCGACTCCGCGGAAGGCATAGAAATAGATGGCCCAGGAATTCCTCCTGATGAATTGGAGTCAATGGCGGAGGATCGAGAAGGATGGAGAGTCCACCTGAGCATCCTACCCCTGCGACTCTCATGAAGGATTAGCGGGCCATTGAAAATGTATGTATGTATGTACAGATGGTTCAGTTGTAGACGTCATTCAGTGCATGTTTAATTCAAATGAACATCGCATGGTGGATGTGGTACAACAGATGTGTCGACGCGGCTTCTGATGTTTTTCTATTGACGCCTCATTTATCTCAGTATCTCAGTTGGATATGGTTATGATGTTTTCCTTCTTCCAACATCTTGCCAGCTCAAAAAGTAAAGTTCTCGAAGAAAAAGAGAATAGTGGAGCATATTCCTCCCTATTGAGAGCCAACATCTATATATTTTTGAACCAATTTTTGCACCGATTTGACTTGAAAGTCATTCGAAAATCGCTTAAGATAGAAGCTTGCTTTTAGAATTCAATCGCGAAAGCATTGCCTAGCTAGGCATACAGAAGAATAGATCCTGTCCAAAAACACATGTTTCATGCAAATTATCCCACTTTGCGGTCTGTTGTTGAAGACACTGAACATGATAGGTAAACAGACATTTCGACAAATTGCACGTTAGTAGTGGATATTCGCAGTTTTGCAAACTTAACTTCACTCCTGAATTGCTTTTGGAACCGTTTGGAACACTAAATATACGGAGGATTCTGCTCATATCAGACAAACCTTAAAGAGACTTGGCCCTGCATGGTGAGGGAGCGGAGAGGGTTCCTACAAAGCCTGGTAACTCTTGGAGTGGAGAACGACAGCAAGCTTGATTTTGAAACGTCTTTAGGGTGTTTTAGGCAATGGTTAAGTTTCCTCACTCACTCACAATATGGTTTAGATCCTTTGCCTCAGAATTACAAGTTTAACTGTCCTCACGTCCCTTCTTAACTTCCTAAATGGCTTAGGTTAGGTTAGGTTGAAGTGGCTGCCAGCTTACGCCAACACACATAGACCAAGAAAGGTCCGTTGCGGTACCACGAGGATCATGCAATCCCAGCCTACTCGTTAAAACCAATCAGAGCTTCTAATGAAGAGAAGGAGGCTCCTGATATCAAAATCTATCAGATCGCCTAAATCGTTAAAGTAGAAAGCTCCTAGGTGAAGCTTCCTTCTATGGGAGAGAGCTGGACATGCACAGAGAAGGTGATGAATGGTCCATGCAGCTTCTGCAAAAATCATTTGAAAATACGCCAAGCCTTGTTGCATGCTTGCCTATTAGACAGTGTCCTGTAATTACACCTATAATAGAGCAATCGATTGAGGGAGATCAATTTCTTAGAGCGTTTCAGATCCAACTTGTGCCAAATCTGCTTAGTCGCTAGACATGTTGTACCACTTGTCCACCTAAGATTTGTTCCTTCGATTGCATCTAGCTTGAATTTAAGTTTACAAGTAGCGATTGGTATACCTAAATTATCCTTATCTGGAAGGATGGGTACAATTGTTCCTAATTTGACGAATTCGTCAGCCTTACAATACCCCGGAATGCCCCTATGCCCCGGCACCCAACAGAGGTGAATGTTAAACTGCTCCGACATCTCCGCAAGAGACGAATGCCAGTCTAGGGCTACTACTGAATTTATAGAGATCGATTCCAAGGATTTGATTGCAGCTTGGCTATCTGAAAAGATGCGGTTGTCCTTGGCGGATATCACGTTTTTCTTTAGCCAAGATAAGACCTCCTTAATCGCCATTAGTTCCGCCTGGAACACGCTACAATAATCTGGTAGACGGAAGGAGAGCTCAAGATAAAGCATGTCAGAGAAAACACCTCCACCAACACCGTCTTTCGTTTTCGAGCCGTCAGTGTAGAAGTGGATCGAGTCGTCTTCCATGAAAGCCTCTTCATTCCAGAGTGATCTGGACGGGATGGTGACAAGGAAGTTCTTGTCAAAGTTTAGACGAGGGATGGTGTAGTCCGTGTTTTCGGGAGAGATTGTGAATTTATTCAAAATGGAGGCGTGGCCAAATTCTTTCCTTGACCACTGTTGTGTAGCTTTAAGGCGAACGGCTGCATTCGCTGCCACTTGCTTGCTAAATATATCAAGGGGTAACAGATGAAGCATAATATCTAGTGCCGCAGAGGGAGTTGTACGCAGTGCTCCGCTTATGCACAGACAAGCTATACGCTGGATTTTGCCTAGATAGTTGCGATTGATAGCTTTTTCTAAGGCTGTCCACCAAACAATCACCCTGTATGTGAGTATCGGTCTAATGACCGAGATGCATAGCCAGTAAGTTATTCGAGGCTGTAAACCCCATTTATTTCCAATATCATTTTTGCAAGGGAAAGTGCTACTGTAGCTTTCTTGACTCTTTCTTGAATGTTAGGTTTCCAGCTTAGTTTCCTATCCAGGATAAGACCCAAATATTTCGCTTTATCAGAGAAAGTTTAGCTGATACCATTAAGAGAGGGACGATCGATGAACGGAATTTTATATTTCTTTGAGAAGAGTACCAGTTCAGTTTTATGAGGGTTTACACTCAACCCACACCGAGTCGCCCATCTGGTTAACTTGTTTAAAGCGTTTTGTAGTAGTTCTTTTAGAGTATTAAGGTGCTTTCCTGAGACTGCTATAGCAACATCATCTGCATAAGAAATCACCGTGCATCCTTTACCTTCCAGTATTGTCAATAGTTCATTAACCACCAAATTCCAAAGGAGAGGAGATAGAACACCACCTTGCGGAGTGCCTCTACTGACAGATCTTCTAGAATACGTCCCACCTAGCTCTGAGTTGATAATCCGACCATTAAGCAGTAAATTGATCAATTCGCATAGTGAGTTGTCTACCTTCAGGTCCGAGAGTGCATCTGCAATCGCTGATGCATTGACATTGTTAAAAGCACCCTCTGTATCTAAGAAGGCTACCATTGTATATTCCTTGTGAATCAGGGAGTACTCAATGTTACGAACCAACGAGTGTAATGCCGTTTCAACTGATTTACCTTTGCAATAGGCATGTTGGGCCGGTGACGGAAGTTTTGTGTCAATACTGTTGCGTAAGTGGATATCAATCAATCGTTCTAATGTTTTTAGAAAAAATGATGATACCTAGACTAATGGGTCTAAGATCTTTCGGACTTGTGTGAGAACATTTGCCAGATTTGGGTATGAAAACTACTTTGACTTCTCTCCATACTTTTGGTTTATGGACCAGATCTATACAGCTTTTAAGAATTGTTTCTAGCACCTGCAAGATAAGGTCCGACGACTTCTGTAGTTTGGCTGGTAATTTGCCGTCCGGTCCTGCGGATTTGTATGGTTTGAAGCTGTGTATCGCCCAGCGGAGTTTGTTCTGTGTAATTATTATTATTTATTATCATTATAAGTTTATGGACAGCGAATTAAATTACATTGACAATAATTGTATATTTTGCTTCGGCTTCTGTGTAATTAAGTTAAAGGAGTTGTTTAAATTTGCAGCTGGTCCATTAGAGACAAAGTTTGCTGACAACTTGGGAGCTACCTGGGAAATGAGTGTCAAGTAGTAGATTTAGCGAATCTTCGCTAGAAGTCGTCCAAGTCCCATCTCCTAAATGGCTTAAATATTGATATTGTGGGCGCCGTGGCGTAAGTGGTTAGTGTGTCGGATCACTACGCATGAGGTTCCAAGTTCGAATCCCAGAAAACACCAAAAAGTTATTTTCACGGTCCCACCTCTCGCGAGCGTCTGACAAACATCCGAGAGTATTGTTGTCACGAAAAACCTTCTCAAATCGCCGTTCGGACTCGGCATTAAACTGTAGGTCCCTTCCATTCGTATGAAAAATATAACGCACACAACATGAGTGGTTGCGAGAAGCTAGGCCCTGGTACTTTAAAGAGCTGTTGCGCCAATTATTTGTATTTTTGTATTGATATTTTAAATATAGGAAATTAACCTACTTTTGTCAACTCCATCAGACAAGCGGTTCTGGATCTTACCCTATCCAGTTCCTCTCTGTCCGATCTAATTACCAATTGGCATGCTTCTAAGGAGCTCTTTTTGTTTCGCCATATGCACATTAGGTTTGACATCGAAACTACTTGTGACCCAATCACCCTCAGCAGGTCTCCTAAACGCACCAAGTGGAATTTCTATGTAGAAATCCATTCTGTTCAAATATAGACTCTTCTCATTCTCCCGAAGAAGAAGCCTCAAAACTTAGCTCTTGATTACCTCCGCAAATGAAGCCAGCTACTATCCCAAAAGTAGAACTACATTCCGCGATGTATCATGGTATGAGCTCGACACCCTCCAAAAAAAAAATGGTTAGAAGGCAATTTAATAAAGCCAAATCCACCAACTCATGGAGCGAGTATAAGATAGCTCTCACAGCTTACAACTCTGCTGTAAGGAGATCAAAAAGACATACCTGGAGGTCTTTCTGCGAAAGCATTAACGATCTCCCTTCAGCTGTTAGGGGCCAGAAAACCCTATCGAAGAACTACAGCAACGGTATTACTTACTTACTTACTTACTTACTTAGATGGCGCTACAGTTCGGGGTGAACCCGGGCCTCAACCAACAATCCTCTCCATTTAGCTCGGTCTCTAGCTAATTGCCTCCAGTTGCGCACTCCAAGTTGGTCGAGGTCCCCTTGAACTTGTGCGCTCCACCTACGGCGATGATTCGCTCTACTGCGTCGTTCCTCCGGGTTTTGATTCGAGTACTCTGCGGGCCGGAGCGTTGATGTCCATTCGCTCTACATGTCCTAGCTATCTCAGACGTCCAATACGCAGTTTTTTGACTAAGTCGATGTCGCTGTACATCTCGTATAGTTCGTGATTGAATCTTCTCCTCCAAAACCCGTCAACGCAAATGGGACCGAAAATCGTACGAAGAATTTTTCTCTCGAAGCGACCAAGGATATCTTCATCCTCTTTTAATAAAGTCCATGTTTCAGCGCCGTTAAGCAGGACTGGGATGATCAGGGTCTTATACAGAGTCTCCTTAGTAGTTCCAGATAAGGCTTTACTATTGAATTGCCTTATGAGCCCAAAAAAACAGCGATTGGCAAGAGTTATTCTTCGCTTGATTTCTGCGCTGATGTTGTTCTCAGAGTTTATAACAGAGCCAAGGTAGACAAAGTCCCTTACTACCTCGAAGTTATAGCTACCCACTGTGACGTTCTGCCCAATTCGTCGGTGTTGGCTTTCCCTTCTTGTTGACAGCATATACTTGGTTTTGCCCTCGTTTGTCGCTGAACCCATTTAGGCCGCTTCCGCCTCAATGCTTGCAAACGCACCGGTGACAGCCCGCTGAGATCTTCCGATAATGTCGATATCGTCGGCGTATCCAAGCAGTTGTACAGACTTGTAATAGATTGTGCCTCCGGTGTTGGCCTGTGAGTTCCGCACTATCCGTTCAAGTACAATATTGAAGAAGTCACATGACAGCGCGTCACCTTGTCTAAAGCCTTTTTTGACATCAAAGGTATCGGTGAGTTCATTACCGACCTTGATGGAGCAGCGAGCGTTATCCATCGTCAGCCTGCACAGACGGACAAGTTTGGCAGGGATATCAAAACTAGACATGGCTCTATAAAGCTCTTCTCTATAGATGCTGTCATAGGCGGCCTTGAAATCGATAAAGAGGTGGTGAGTATCGATTTGGAATTCTTGGGTTTTCTCCAGGATCTGCCGAAGTGTGAAGATTTGATCGATGGTGGACTTTCCTGGCCTGAAACCGCACTGATAGGGTCCAATCAGGCTGTTGATAAAAGGTTTCAGGCGTTCACACAATATCGCAGAAAAGATCTTGTATGCGATGTTGAGGAGATTGATGCCTCTATAATTGGCGCAGTTGAGGGGGTCTCCTTTCTTGTGGATCGGGCAAACGATGCTGAGATTCCATTCATCAGGCATACACTCGTCTGACCAAATATTAGAAATGAGTTGGTGTATGCACTCTACCAATTCATCCCCAGCTGCCTTGAAAAGTTCGGCCGGTAAGCCTTCAGGTCCAGCAGCCTTGTTCGATTTTAGCTTGGATATTGCTATCCTCACTTCGTTTTGGTCAGGTGGACAGAAATTTTGACTATCATCGTCCATGTTGAATGGTTCATTCTGCCTGACAGCGGGATGTTGGTCTTCGTCGCCGTTATACAGTCTGCAGAAGTAGTTTTTCCATATTCTCAGCACCGACGGTGATTCTACTACGAGGTTTCCATTTTCATCTCTACAGGTTTCTGTACGGGTATTACTTCTCTGACACGTTCTTTTTACCTTTTGGTAAAACTTCCGTACATTGTTCCTGGAGTATAGACTCTCGATATTCTCAAACGCGCGCTTCTCATGCTCTTTCTTCTTCTTTTTGAGAAGCCGATGTTCTTCCCGTTTCTTTTGCTCGTAGAGCTCACGAGCAGCTCTCGTCTTCCTTTGCAGCGCCGCTTTGTATGCCTCTTGTTTTGCTGCATGCACTCGCCGGCATTCTTCGTCAAACCAGGGGTTTCGCGGTGGTGGGCGAGCGAGACCCAGCACATCAGTCGCGGCGTTTCTGATGGCATGTTGGCAGCGTTGCCACTGGTCTTCGGTACTTGATGCTGGCGGCAAAGGGGTGATTGAGAGATTTCGGGATACGCGTTCAGCGAAGAGTCTGGCGGTCTCTTGCGATTGTAGCTTTTCGACGTTAAATTTTCTCACAGTGATTCTTCTTTGTTGCTCAGATTGGGATATCCGCATTCGTACCTTGGCTACAACAAGGTAATGATTCGAGTCTATGTTGGCCGCTCGGAAGGTCCGGACATCCAGAATACTGAAGGCATGCCTTGCGTCGATCGCAATATGATCAATTTGGTTGATCGTGACATGATCATTGGACCGCCATGTCTGCTTATGAATATCGAGATGAGGAAACCATGTGCTTGCTATGGTGACATTTCGCTCCACAGCGAAATCAATTAGCCTTAGTCTGTTATCAGACGTGGTGTCGTGTAGGCTATGCTTACCGACTGCTCTACCAAAGACGTCCTCCTTTCCTAATTTGGCGTTAAAATCGCCCAATACGATCTTAACGTCGTATTTAGGACATTGCTCGTATGTTTTGTCGAGGAGCTCGTAGAAACACTCTTTGGTGGCAGGGTCCTTTTCTTCTGTGGGGGCATGAGCACATATTAGGCTTATGTTAGCGAATTTAGCCTTGATCCGGATAGTCATAATACGCTCGCTCACGTGTCGGAAGCTTAAGACTTCTTGCCTAAGTCTGCCGCGTATGAGAAATCCGCATCCGAATAAGCGTTGTCTGTTGCCTCTGTAGCAATCACCGTAGTAGATGTCACAGTTTTTCATCCTCTTTTTGCCCGGCCCATCCCATCGCACTTCCTGGATGGCGGTAATATCTGCTTTATAGCAGTCTAGGGCCTCTGCTAGTTGTTCGGCTGCACGTGGTCTGTAAAGGGACAGAACATTCCACGTACAGATCCGAAGGTCGTTGTCCTTATTTCGTTTGCTGGGGTCGTCATTAGTTGAGTCATCCTTATCCGAGGCTTTTGGTTGTTTCGGAACCATGCGGTTTTTACGTGGTAGGGAAGTTACCCCGACGGCACAACCCCCAACCTGGAGGGCCAGTTCCTTAATTATTCCCCTAGGACGAGGGGCCGGGTACACCGGTGCCAGTAGTCCACTACGGGAGTATGAGCGCTGCCGTTGGCCCATTAAGGGCTCCTCCGCCACCATCTCTATTCCAATGTCCTGACCAAAATTGGAAATTCCTTACCGACCTGTGATCCGAATACGTCGAGCAGCTCGCGCAAGGTATTCACTAAGTTCAACCTAACTGGAACTATAGACGCCACCGTTGACTCCGTCTAGGGAATTCGTCCGCTGCCGCCTGGAACAGGAAGGAGTGCTCTAGTGAAGAAGCACTCTTCCCCCCCTCTCTCATCTGCTGCCACCAAGAATCCGCCAAACGGGGTTGGTTACCCATTTCTTGTATTAAGGTACTAGGCACCCGGCTGTCATCGCATGGAGGTTGAGAGTAGGAGTTGGTAGTCCTCAGCTGAGTGAAAACGCTTGTGTTTTCATATGATGGCATGCACTACCGTTTGACCAGCCATTGGTGTCTGTTTTTAGTTCGTGGGGGCATGTGCACATATTACGTTTATGTTAGCGAATTTAACCTTGATCCTGATTGTCATAATTACGTGTCGGAAGCCTAAGACTTCTTGCCTAAGTCTGCCGCGTGTATCCAAATAAGCGCTGCTTGTTGTCACTGTAGCAATCACCATTCATACCATATTATGTATTATCAATACCATGCTCAGATTACTTCGACACCACAGCCGACGGTCGAGCCAGATGTTGGGGTGAATATAATTCTGGTTTTCTTGAATATGGTGTTTGAAAAGAGACTTACGGGTTTCCAGAAGTTTCCCTTTTCTGTATTTAAGTTTTCGACTGTCTTGTCTTTGTCTTGCTGTCACGTAATGGTTATCTTGGGCTTATGACTAAACCTTGTTATTCTCAGTCGCATTAAACGTTTCTCTGAACATGATTTATCTCTTAATCAAATGGGTAATCCCGCTTAATAGGCTTAGCAATATGTTTTGAAGCACAAAATTGATTTATGTCTCCATGATATTTTTCGATTATGTCTAAATTTGTCGTCATTCCACGGAGATTACCCTAAATTATCAAATTTTGTTTAACATAGCATCTGCCAGAATGTTCACATACACTTTGTTTTGATTCTGGCATCCTGATTACCCAACTCATTTATTATTTAAGAAAAAGAGACTGAAAGACGCCATCCACCCTGCATTGTAAAAAATTAAAAAAAAAAATCCGCATAACAACAGAAATATAAACCGAAAAAAATAATAAAAACGTCACACCGTGCTTTCTGTCTTCAAATTCTTTCGTGGCAATAAATCAGAAAAGATATCTCGCCTAGACTTGAAAAACAAAGCGACCACTACAAATAGAAAGACAGCCACACAGATAGATAGCAAACCGAAAGAAAGGTATGAAAGCGCATGATGAACGCCCTCCGCTAACCGAGAGCATATATCACATATGCGAATTAAATTATTAATTTTGACACATTTTTCTCCCTCCCCTTCCCCACATCTAGATGACATAAAAAGTATTCTTTCTGACCTTGCAACAACAAAGAAGATCCCCATCGAGAGAGCGCCATACAGCCGCGACCGCACAGAGGGAATTTCGAAAAACAAAAAATTCCACACGCTATACAAGAAGCAAGCAGCAAGCATCTGTGCCAAAATCCCCATTAAGTCTGTCGGATGGTAAAAGTGAAATTGTCACTCGCTGAGTAGAGGTATCAGTGTCGAAAAATAGAAAAAGCAAATCCACCCCCGTCTCTCATTAGTCAAGCATTTGAAACGATTGTGCTTGACGGTGCCTAGAGAGTGCCATTCCATTGCATGTTCAACCAACCAACCAACGAATCGCGTGCGTGTGCTAAGCGCATAATTACCGTCGGCACTTGTCAACACCAGTTCTGAAGTATACGACTCTTCAAAATAGGTGTCGTTCGTCGTAGTCGTCGTTGTCGGTTTAAGTGTTATACAAACGATCCAAACCCGAGTTATGTCTATGCGAAGTAATAAATTCACCCATGGTAACAACAATAACAATAGCAATAGTTTCGGTCCCCAAATTCCTCTCCAACAATACCTCCAACATCAACAGCAACAGCAACAACAGCACCAGCAGCAACAACAGCTTCAGCACAATCAGCATCAACAACAGCAGCAACAACAGCAGCAACAGCACCAACAACATGTAATCAACAATAGTCGCAACAATTTAGCGAATTTAGTCGCCGCCATAAACAATGAAAATTGTTATCAATTGTCACCAGTGTCACCCAGCTTCCCAGAATCCCAGCACAAGCAGCAGCAGCAGCAATTTCAGTTCATCGGACCGGGCAGCCAGTACGCTCCGAATTCGGTGGAGTTGAGCTCCCCCACTACAGATCCAGACGATCAGAGCCAACAGGTGTGTGTTGTTGCTAAAATGCAGAAATCTGTTACAATTACGGTTACACCACAGCGCAGCAATTCGCTGGATTATCTAAACTTTGAGGAGAAACGTCAACTGATAGCTTCGTCGTTGTCACTGTCGGATATATTGCACTGTGGACCAGCGGCTGCAGCCGCTGCAGCTGCTAAAGAGGTCGCCGCCAACACTGTCATTGCTGGTAAGTCTTGAAAAGATACTTTTTTGTCGTATACATCTTTTTTTTTTTAAAGTGATATGTAACTTGCGGTCGATCTAGACCATGGGACCTTTCTAGCTTTCTAATAAATAGAAATAGGAAGGAAATACAATCTCAAAGCTTCATATAGTGATGGAGTGCCGAAAGTTCTGAAGGAAAGTACGAATCCGCCTTGCTAACTACACTTTGTTGATTCAAATATTCCTCTGATACAGATAGGGAAGTAGGTTATGTTAGGTAAGTGGGCTGGTGTAGGGGGATAGAAAACCTCCACACCACACTCAGGTCAATATAGACCCATTGTGATACCCATGGGGGGAAAGGGGATAGAATAGAGAATCCCTTCCTCGTGGAAAAATACCGTCAGTAGTAGGTTTACTTACAAGCCCAGAGCAGAAAAACTACAACAAATTCATATTTTAAAAGAAGCTTGTATTTGTATCCCAACACTTGTATTTGTATCCCATCACTTGTATTTGTATCCCAACACTTGTATTTGTAGCCCAACATTTGTATTTGTATCCCAACACTTGTATTTGTAGCCCAACATTTGTATTTGTATCCCATCACTTGTATTTGTATCCCAACATTTGTATTTGTATCCCATCACTTGTATTTGTATCCCATCACTTGTATTTGTAGCCCAACACTTGTATTTGTATCCCAACACTTGTATTTGTAGCCCAACATTTGTATTTGTATCCCAACACTTGTATTTGTATCCCATCACTTGTATTTGTATCCCAACACTTGTATTTGTAGCCCAACATTTGTATTTGTATCCCATCACTTGTATTTGTATCCCATCACTTGTATTTGTATCCCAACACTTGTATTTGTAGCCCAACATTTGTATTTGTATCCCATCACTTGTATTTGTATCCCAACACTTGTATTTGTAGCCCAACATTTGTATTTGTATCCCATCACTTGTATTTGTATCCCATCACTTGTATTTGTATCCCAACACTTGTATTTGTAGCCCAACATTTGTATTTGTATCCCATCACTTGTATTTGTATCCCAACACTTGTATTTGTATCCCAACACTTGTATTTGTAGCCCAACATTTGTATTTGTATCCCATCACTTGTATTTGTATCCCAACACTTGTATTTGTATCCCACCACTTGTATTTGTATCCCATCACTTGTATTTGTATCCCAACACTTGTATTTGTATCCCAACACTTGTATTTGTATCCCATCACTTGTATTTGTATCCCACCACTTGTATTTGTAGCCCAACACTTGTATTTGTATCCCATCACTTGTATTTGTATCCCATCACTTGTATTTGTATCCCATCACTTGTATTTGTATCCCAACACTTGTATTTGTATCCCATCACTTGTATTTGTATCCCATCACTTGTATTTGTAGCCCAACACTTGTATTTGTATCCCAACACTTGTATTTGTATCCCATCACTTGTATTTGTATCCCACCACTTGTATTTGTAGCCCAACACTTGTATTTGTATCCCATCACTTGTATTTGTATCCCAACACTTGTATTTGTATCCCATCACTTGTATTTGTATCCCATCACTTGTATTTGTATCCCAACACTTGTATTTGTATCCCAACACTTGTATTTGTATCCCAACACTTGTATTTGTATCCCAACACTTGTATTTGTATCCCAACACTTGTATTTGTAGGCCAACACTTGTATTTCTGACCCAACGCTTGTATTTGTGGTGAAAGATGGCGATACGGCACCAAGGAATACTGCGCAGTAGTGACGTTAGATGTCAAAAACGCGTTTAATTCGGCAGACTGGCCGACTATAAGAAGATCTCTTGCCAGGATGGATACACCATCTTAGGTTAGGTTAGGTAAGTGGGCAGGTGTAGGGGGATAGAAAACCTCCATACCACACTCAGGTCAGTATAGACCCATTGTGATACCCAAGGGGGGAAAGGAGATAGAAAAAGGAAATCCCTACCTCGTGGAAAAATACCGTCTTGTAAGTATCCTAAAGAAAGAACTAAGTACTCACTGTGTCCTAGATACAAACCATCCAGAGGATTTGATGAAGTTTGCGATGTCATTTATTGGTCTGTTGGACAACTCTTCTAGATCCTCAAAGAAGTGTTGCCCAAGGATCTTATTTCTCAAATGATAGAGGCCTGGGCAATGACAGAGAAAGTGGGCGGTGTCCTCCTGAGCCTCCTCGTCGCCGCAGCCTCTACAAAGGTCTTCGCTAGTCACACGTAGTTTTTTCATGTGGTACCGCATGGTGTTATGCCCCGTAATGACTCCAATTAGAGTAGAGAGGGATTTTCTGTGCCTCTGTATGAGTCTATTGGTTCTTACTCTGTCAAAAGCGGGCCACAGCTTCCTCGTGGTGACACAAGTATCTAAACAGGTCCACCTATTGTTAGCCTCCGTTATGGCTTTGTTTCCTGCTACGAGCTTAAGGGCGCAAGGCGGGATGTACACCGAGGGGTCGGATTGGTCCGAGCTTAGTGCTGAGCCACCTCTAGCCAATTCATCGGCTTTCTCATTCCCTGGAATGCCTTCATGACCAGGGACCCAGCAGAGCCTTACCTCGTGCTGTGTTCCAAGAACCTTGAGCTCTTCTCTACAACACTTCACAAGCTTCGATTTTATTTCTATAGCAGATATTGCTTTTATCGCTGCCTGGCTGTCGATGAAAAAGGTGATATCCTCTCGTGGTATTGCCCTCATCGCAGTCTCACGAGCTGCTATTGTAACTGCTAGGACCTCCGCCTGGAAAACGCTGCTGTAGTTCGGAAGCCGAGCTGACATGGAGAGGCCAAGCGTTTCAGAGAAGATGCCTGCGCCTACACCTATTTCCATTTTGGATCCATCGGTGTAAACAGCTAAGGATCGCTCGTTAGGCGTTCTGTCATTTTTCCAGTCTTCCCTGCTCGGATAGGTGCTAGAGAATGGTCTTAAGAAGTCTAGGTAAGGCGTTAAGTAGTCTGTATTAGATACACTGCCTAGATATCTCTGCAGGATCGTGGTGTGACCCATTGCATTTGGTCTCCAGCTATCTGTTTGGCTTAATCTTACGGCACTATGGGCTGCCGATACTTGTATAAAGATGTCTAGCGGAAGCAGATTGAGAATGGCCTCGAGTCCTGCTGTAGGTGTCGTTCTCATCGCACTGGTTGTGGCGATGCACGCTAGTCTTTGTACTTTTGTGATAGCAGCTAAGTTATTAATTTTGCTGGCTGCCTGCCACCATACAAGGCTGCCATACGTTAGTATTGGCCTTACTATAGCTGTATACATCCATAGGATGATTTTGGGGCTCGGTCCCCAAGTCTTCCCAAATATTCTATTGCACGAGTAAAAAGCTATCGTGGCTTTTTTGACTCTTTCGTTGATGTTTAGTCTCCAGTTCAGTTTCCTGTCGAGCACCAGGCCAAGGTATCTCGCACTATCGGAGATACTCAGGGGAGTACCCCTTACGGAAGGAGTTACGAATTGTGGAATTATTCTTTTGTTAGTGAATAGTACTAACTCTGTCTTCTGGGGATTAACCGCCAGCCCACATCTCTCCGTCCAGGAGTCAATGATTTCCAGCGCCCCTTCGATTTGTTCGCTCAGGGTCGGGAGAAATTTACCTGTTGCTAGCAGCACAACATCGTCCGCATATGCAATGGCCTTGACGCCGCTGTTTCTAAGTTTAAGAAGGACTTCGTTCAGGACAATAACCCACAGTAGTGGGGATATAACCCCTCCTTGAGGGGTGCCTCTTGAGGCATAGACTTCGAGCTTAGTACCTCCGAGTTCAACTTTGATATGTCTTTCCTTTAGCATATTGACGATCCATTTTATCACAGAATTGTGAATATTAAGGTTCGTTAGAGTTCTATTGACCGCTTCCGTTTTGACATTGTTAAAGGCTCCTTCAATGTCCAGGAAAGCGGCTAGTGTATATTCTTTATTTTTCAGTGATTTTTCTATTGAGCCGACTACACAGTGCAGCGCTGTCTCTACGCTTTTTCCTTTCGTATAAGCGTGCTGCGCTGGGGATATGTCACCTGGGCGTAGTTTACTACGGATGTATATGTCAGCTAGCCTTTCAAAGGTCTTTAGGACAAAGGAGGTAAGGCTAATTGGCCTAAAGTCCTTTGCAGTAGTGTGGCTTGCTTTACCGGCCTTGGGTATGAAGACCACTTTGACCTCTTTCCATGATCTAGGTATATACCCCCACATGAGGCTGTTGAGGTACAGTTCTTTAAGTACCGGGATGATTGTGGTTATTGTTTTCTGTAGCATGATCGGGATAATCCCGTCGGGTCCTGGGGATTTAAAGGGAGAGAATGATCCGATTGCCCACTCAATTCTTTCCTCTGTGATAAAATCCGTCGGAGTTTCCGTTACAAAACTACTGTTAGTTACGATGTTATTATCTGGATGGGCCGTACAACCCGGAAAGTGCGCTTTTAGCAGGGAGCTAAGCGATTCTGCACAGGATTCAGTCCACCTTCCGTCGGATTCCTTGAGAGATCCAAGAGTTTTTCATTCCCTGGATAGAATTTTCCTCAGTCTCGCAGGTTCTGTCGTACCCTTGATTTCATTACCGAAGTGCTGCCAAGAGTGGCGTTTGGCCTTCTGTGTCTCGTTTTTGAAATTTCTCTGACTGGACTTATATTGTTCCCAGTCCGCTTCTAGCATAGTTCTTTTGGCCTTATTTAGAAGGTGTCTAGTTACTCTCCTAATTCTAGCTAGTTCAGGTGACCACCAAGGTGGTGATTTTTTATCTTTTCGTTTGGTTTCTGGACATGCTTTGACATAGGCTTCATTAAAAATGGATGTAATATCCTCCGCCTTGCGGTCAATGTCGGCAGGTCCGAACCAGTTGCTATCCTGAAGGGATCTTACACCTTTCCTCACCTCGTTGTTAAATAGATCCCAGTTGGTTTTCCTGGGGTTCCTGTAAGGTTTGGGAGAGTCATAGTTGTTACCCACGAGGAATTCGATCAATTTGTGGTCGGAGTAGGACTCTTCCCCTATCACGTTCCACTTGTCAATAGTTAGGGTGCTCGAGTTACTGGCTAAAGTTACATCTATAACTTCTTGCCTGTTCTTTACTACAAAAGTAGGTTCGTTACCCCTATTCGCTACAATAAGGTTATTTTCAATTATAAACTCAAATAAAGACTCACCGCGTAAGTTTGTGTTGCTGCTACCCCATTGAGAGTGATGAGAGTTGGCATCACACCCCAGCAGCAAGTCCCATCTTTCCTGTTCCGCCTTTTGCACAAGAGAGCGGGTCAGTGTGGATGGCGGTCCCTCCTTGGCATCAAAAGGCATGTAGACGGCTGATAGAATCAGCGGGGAAAGCCCCCTCCGCTCAAGCCTTACCACTGTTTGGTCCTCATTGCTGTAGCTAGATAAAAGAAAAAGGTTAATTTGTTTCCTAGCTACGATGCACGTTCTGTTCTTACATTCCGCGTGTAGCGGTTCGATGCTGTATGTAGTAAGGTCTTTATGCCTTAGCCCACTTATTTTGCCACGGGAGATCCATGGCTCTTGAATTAGGGCAATGTCTATGTTCCTATCTCCCATGAGATAGATGAGGTTGGCGCTAGCTGCTATGCTATGGTGAAGGTTTATTTGAGCAATCTTCATCATTGATTTACCTTATCAGCCGCCTTCCTTCTTTTCTTTTCGTCCATCCCAACTAAAGGTCTGACCTTGCATCGGGTAATTCCAATGCGAACCTTATAGTTGTATCTCCTTAGGATGGGCATGGACTTGTGGTTAAGCAACACCACAATCTCAGTTCCGGCTTCTGTATGGGTACCCACTTCTAACACCTCCCAATTTTCGCTATATAGCTCGGGGTTGAGGTGTTGGAGGTTTCTTTCCAGCCGTTCTCTAGGAATGTGTGGGCCCGGAATGAGAATGCGGCCTTTAGGCCTAGTGAATTCCAGCAGATCTGTTTTTTTCTTACTTGCTGCAGATAATGGCGAGCTACTTTACCAACAGGAAACTGAGGTATGATACCGACGAAGGAGTGAAGTACTACGATGTTACAGCTGGGGCCCCGCAAGGATCGGTGCTGGGCCCATTACTATGGAACATAATGTACGACGGAGTTTTACGACTACCACTGCCACCACTGTTCTAATATACCGACCGGTTTTATATATACCGACCTGTTTTTTATATACCGACCGGTTTTTTTATATACCGCACCGGTTATTATATACCGCCCCGGTTTTTATATACCGACCCGTTTATTTGGAATGGACCTAAATCAATTAAAGAAACCATTGCTTTAGAAAACTGCTCAGTCATTAATCATCTTTGGAACTGAACGGATCGCAACTGCCCTATTTAATTGAAATCGACCTGTTTCGCAAATATGGAACTCAATGAAGATTTACTTAAAGACCTTATAAAAAACGAGAAAAGCTTTGCGGAGAAAATATAAGCTTCTCAAAACTGGGCAAATCATGAAGGAAAGGGAATTTGCAAATACTTTTAGGCCAATAGTTGATCCCTTAAAAGAAATTGTGAAAAATGTCAAAAGTCGAGATACTGTTGAGTACGATATAATGACTAAAACAAAGCCTCGACGAAAATTACAATTCCAAAGTCCACCAAAAGAAAAACTTGCTCTGGTTTTGACTCTTCATATCCTGAGTCAAAGATTCAACCAACGATGGATGATAAAGATTTTTCATTTAGAACACCCGAAAATTTCGATATAGACAAAATTGATCAAAGTACGCCTGCCAACAGACCATCGCCATCAGAAGCTGATAATCTTGATCAAAGTACACCTGTCAATAGATCATCGCCATCAGAATCAAATCTGGATAAGATCTCTGGTCCGCATTTCGATGTACAAGCAGATTCAACAAAGTTGGGCAGATCAAGTTTTGTAATTAACGAACAAAAGAATCTCGTTATTGATGATGAAATCTTCCCTGGAACAGAGGGCAGGGCCTCTATGAATTAATTTTTCGGAAAAACCCTAGAAAAGAACGATATACCAATGAAGACTTGGATGAATATCTTAAAATTCTACAAAAAACAAAGGTACACTTAAAAAATTATAATGGCAACTCACAGGTTAAAGGTAATGGTGGTTATAAGTATAAACATGTTATGCGGCCTTTATTACAACACCTTACGCAAAGGGTTATAAAGAAAATTGGAAAAGCATACAATAATAATCCATCAGATATGAGCTATTCTAATAATCCCGTTAAATATGTACTTACTTTACTTTACTTATGTCCTGTATCCCCTTGTGGGTCCTAGGGCCTCTACTACGCCTACGCGCCATCGTGTACGGTTTCTGGCAATGTGTCTGAGTTCTCCCCAACTTTTCCCTAACTGCCGTGCCTCCTTCTCGACTGTTCTGCGCCATGTTCTCCTCGGACCGCCAGGTCTTCTGCCATCTTGAGTTAGAGGGTTCCATTGCATAGCATGGTTCGCTATGGAGCTGTCACCCTTTCGGAACGTGTGACCAATCCACTGCCACTTCCGCCGCTGGATAGTTGTGCCTATTGGTTCCTGACCCGTTCTCGTAAAGGTGTTCATTAGAGATACGATTGGGCCAGAAAATCCTTAAGATATTGCGCAGACACCTATTAACGAACGTTTGCAGCTTTCTGGTGATAGTAGTGGTCACTCTCCACGTGCTGCAACCATATAGCAGCACGGATTCAACGTTGGAGCGGAACAGTCTTATTTTGGTGCTCAAACTGATTGCATTGCTTCGCCATATTTTGGACACCATCCCGAACGCGGACTTTGCTTTGGCGATCCTGTTGGCTATATCCAGTTCGGTTCCACCTTCGGTCGAGACAATACTCCCAAGCTACTTGAAATCCTCTACTCTCTCTATCGGTTGTCCAGCAATGCATATTTGAGCCGATGAGTTTGTTCCAAGGCTGATAATTTTAGTTTTTGTCGTATTAATTTTCAGCCCGACGACACCTGCCTCCCTCTCCACATCTGCTGTCATTTGGTGGAGGTCCATAATTCGGTGGGAGAGTAAGCATACATCGTCAGCGTAGTCAAGATGTTTCAGTTGGGATGTAAGAGTCCATCGAATTCCTCCGTTTCCCGTCGACAAAGCTGCATGAAGCACATCGCTAATCACCAATAGGAATAGTATTGGTGAAAGGATACAGTCTTGTCTTACCCCACTTTGGATCTCAAATTCCTTAGACAACCTTCCACTGTAGAGAACGTGTCATTTGGAGCCTTCATATGTAGCTTTGATAATAGCAATTCGTTTATCGGGAATACCTCTCCCGCGTAAGGCACGCCAAATAAACTCCCTGTTGACACTATCGAATGCCTTCTCAAAATCGATGAACAGCAGGTGGAGTGGCGATCGATATTCAACACACTGTTCGATGATAATCCGCAGGGTGTTGATGTGGTCGGCACAGGAGGATCCAGAGCGGAAACCTGCTTGTTCGGCATCGAGTGTGTCTTCGAGATGTTGTTTGATTCGCTCAAGGATGATTTTAGCTATTATCTTAGCTACAGCAGGCAGCACGCAGATACCCCTCCAGTTTCCGCACTCCATTAAATTTCCTTTCTTAGGAAGCTTGACGATCATTCCTTTTTTCCACTCGTTAGGAAAGCTCTCAGCTTCCCAAGCTCTATCTATAAGTGGAAGCAGAAGCTCAGCCGATGTTGTGGGCGCTGCTCGTAAGAGCTCTGCTGGAATACCGTCAAGTCCTACCGCCTTGTTGTTTTTGAGTGCCTTGATCGCGGTAGTGATATCATCTTTACTGGGAGTCGTGGTGCGTATTCGGGAACTTCTCACCTCGGGCATCTCAGTCTGATTTGTGAGCATATCGCTAGCGAATACGCGGTTTAAAACCGTAGCAAAATGTTCTTTCCATCTCTTGAGCTGGTCCTCATCCGAAATGAGCAAGGAACCGTCCAGGCTTTTCACTGGGTGTTGGCTGGAGCTGCGACCACCTGTCAGCTCTTTCGTGATTCTGTAGACAGTCCTGCTGTCGCACCTCCGTGCAGCTTCTTCTGCTTCTGTAGCCAACGCGTTGATGTAGTTGCGCTTGTCACGTCGCACGCTACGCTGAACTTCTCTCATCTTCATGCGATATAAGGACTCTAGCTCGCTTCTCCCTGCTGCTGTGGTAGCTGCAACGCGAGCTTTTAGCTGTTTTCGTTCGTCAATCCGTCTCCAGGTTTCCTCGGAAAGCCACGCCCTATGTCTTCCCTGCGATCGACTGACAGTTCTTTCAGCACCAGATGTAAACAAATTTTTCACAGCACACCAATGGTCTTGGACGGTTGCGGGCATTGAGCTGCTGATTGCTTCCACACCTTGCGAAAAGTGCTCCCTTAATTGTTGGCGCACTGAGGGATCACTAAGTCTATCGATGTTGAACCTGGGCATTCTTGTGTTGTCGTGGGATCTTCGAACTGCAGCAGTGCGTAGTTGGAGAGTAGCTTTCATAAGATGGTGATCACGTACTATCCCCACATCTGCCCCTCGTCTGTTTCGGACGTCCAGGAGACTACTTCTAAAGCGGCGGCTGATAGCAATATGGTCAATTTGGTTGGAGGTTGCTTGCCTGTCGTTGGAAACCCAGCTGACCTTGTGGCAGGTCTTGTGCTCAAACATGGTGCCATCTATCATAAGGCTGTTGGCATTGCAGAAATCCACAAATTTCTCGCCTCCAATGACGTACAAATTACATACATCGGTGATTGGTCGGAAAATTCGATATCTGGCGACCCTGGCATGGCGGATTTGGCCAACCTAACTTAATCCAGAAAAACACGATTTCCTCCAAAAGTATACATCGCAGAGAGAATCTAATCAGTCCATGCCTAGTCCATGCTTCCCTAATCGGGAATGTTTGAGCCCTTCGTTGTCGTTACCTATCTTGGCATTCAAATCCCCCATCACAATGACAATGTCTCCATTTGATGTTATGTTGATGACGGCACTTAAAAGATTGTAGAAGCTCTCCTTTTCGTCCTCAGACGAACTATTCGTTGGGGCGTAACACTGTATGATGGTGACGCGTCGTACTCTAGTCCGGAATCTGGCCGTCAAAATCCTATCACCATGAGGCTGCCCTTGCGTGCTGTTGTTGTTAGCAGTAGTCCGACTCCATATTCCCGCGGACTTCGGGATGGTCTTCCAGAATAGAGTAGTACAGTGTTACGCGTTGGGGACTGGTACTCGCCCGCTTCTAACCATTTTACTTCACTTACCCCCAAAATGTCCAGTTTATATTGCATGAATTCTATCCCCACATATTGCCCGAGTCGAGGAGCGTCTTTACATTCCAGAAACCTATCTTTGTCCGGGTACAATAGCCAAAAGTCGTCAACATGTGATCAGTCCTTATCCGAGGCATAGTGTCGGTTTCAGTAGCGAGCTGGTTTCAGTAACGCAGGTTGTTGGCCCACGTTACCTAGCCTAGAATCAAGGCCCTAGACAACCCGCACTTACAATTTTAGCCTATACGTATAAGGGTTTATACGTATAGTTGCCCGGGGACCACCACTAGGAGGTAAAGTAAGCACTTCATCACGAACTTGATTGTTGCGCTACTGGCCCAAGCCTAGTTTTGGGCAGTCAGTAGTTTCCCGATCAATCGCAATGCAGGTCCCCACCCAGTGCATTTGGTCTCCAGCTATCTGTTTGGCTTAATCTTACGGCACTAAGAGCCGCCGATACTTGTATAAAGATGTCTAGCGGAAGCAGATTGAGAATGGCCTCGAGTACTGCTGTAGGTGTCGTTCTCATCACACTGGTTGTGGCGATGCACACTAGTCTTTGTACTTTTGTGATAGCAGCTAGGTTGTTTATTTTGCTGGCTGCTTGCCACCATACAAGGCTGCCATATGTTAGTATTGGCCTTACTATAGCTGTATACATCCATAAGACGATTTTGGGGTTCGGTCCCCAAGTCTTCCCGAATATTCTATTAAACGAGTAAAAAGCTATCGTGGCTTTTTTGACTCTTTCGTTAATGTTTAGTCTCCAGTTCAGTTTCTTATCGAGCACCAGGCCAAGGTATCTCGCACTACTGGAGATACTCGGGGGAGTACCCCTTACGGAAGGTGTTACAAATTGTGGAATTATTCTTTTGTTAGTGAATAATACTAACTCTGTTTTCTGGGGATTAACCGCTAGCCCACATCTCTCGGTCTAGGAGTCAATGATTTCCAGCGCCCCTTCGATTTGTTCGCTCAGGGTCGGGAGAAATTTACCTGTTGCTAGCATCACAACATCGTCCGCATAGGCTATAACCTTGACGCCGCTGTTTCTCAGTTTAAGAAGGACTTCGTTCAGGACAATTACCCACGGCAGTGGGGATATAACCCCTCCTTTAGGGGTGCCTCTTGAGGTATAGACTTCAAGCTTTGTACCTCCGAGTTCAACTTTGATATGTATTTCCTTTAACATATTGACGATCCGTTTTATCACGGAATTGTGAATATTAAGGTTCGTTAGAGTTCTATTGACCGCGTTCGTTTTGACGTTGTTAAAGGCTCCTTCAATGTCTGGGAAAGCGGCTAGTGTATATTCTTTGTTTTTCTGTGATTTTTCGATTGAGCCGACAACACAGTGCAGCGCTGTCTCTACGCTTTTTCCTTTCATATATGCGTGCTGCGCTGGGGATATGTCACCTGGGCGTTATTTTTTGATTGGGAGGGGTAATCTTCAAAAGACGAAACTCAGTACGTCCTGAGTAACAGTGTGGGACTCTTACCCACTAAACCCCCCTCCCACGACCGCTCCATTCCCCGCGGTACTGCCGTCAAGCATTTCATCGCGGGGGGGGAGGGGGGGGGGTTTAGTCTGATGTATTCGACTAGTGCATGTTTGCATTATTCTGCTCAGCATTGATTGTATTTCGCCGGTCTGATTCTTTCCTTTCTCTTTCTAGGGTTCTTAGAATCTTCATTATGCGCCTTGTGCTCCCAGCGACTGCGTCCCATGCCTCCTGGCTTTTGAGCATTTCGCCAACGATGTTTTCTGGCGTCAGTGGGTGGCCGAGTTCACTCCTTAGTGCATTCCTTTCGTCGAGGAATCTTGGGCATTCAAAAAATATATGTTCTGCGTTTTCTACGCAGTCAGCGCAATGCGGACAGTAAGGGCTATTGTCGTGTTTATACTTATGTAAGTACGAACGAAAGCATCCATGGCCCGTTAGGAACTGCGTTAAGTAGAACTCAAGTTCTCCATGTTGCCTGTCGAACCATGGCTGGATTTGGTGTATGAGCCTATGGGTCCACCTGCCTTTCTCAGAAGCATTCCAGCGTTCTTGCCATTCTCTTAGGCTTTCTGCTCTATAGAGCCGGTTTTCGCTGGCCTCGTTTCTTTCTCTTCTTGCGCAGTACTGACGTTGCTGTTCTACTGCCAGGATATCTATTGGGAGCATTCTCGCTACCACGCAGGCTGCATCGCTAGAAGTAGTGCGAAATGCGCACCTAGCTCTCAATGCACATATTCGATACACAGATGTGATATGTGATCTGTATGTTTTAATTGCCATGGCCCCGGCCCAAATTGGTGCGGCGTATAAGATTATAGACGTAACCACTCTAGCCAGCAGTAACCTACGGCTATGTCTTGGTCCTCCTATGTTGGGCATGATACGCGCGAGTGCAGCACTTGCTATTGCACCTTTTCGGCCTACATACTTAAGGTGATCTCTAAATGAAAGTCTCGTATCTATCATGACACCTAGGTATTTTATATGCGGTTTAGATGTTATTTCATGGCCGCCGACTATAATGGTGAGAGTTTCTACCTTCTTTCTACTACTTATCAGGACTGCTTCAGTTTTATGCTCCGCCAGTGTTAGACCAACTGAGGTGAGCCATTTTCGTATTATCCTTATTGTCGCATTGCTTATCTGTTTCACCTCCTCCAACAGTTTAGCAGTGACAATGATGGCGATATCATCAGCAAATCCCACTATTTTTGTTTCTGCGGGTATAGGAAGTCGCAGTATACCGTCATACATAATATTCCAGAGCAAAGGGCCAAGGACTGAGCCCTGTGGTACTCCGCCTGTGATCTTATATTCCTTGGGGCCGCGGTCTGTATTGTATACCAAGATTCTGCACCTGAAGTAGTCAACAATAACGTCTATGAGGTATTGTGGAACTCTCATCCTTCTGAGCGCTTGTAAGATGTGACTCCAATTTGCCGTATTGAAGGCGTTTTTTATGTCAAGAGTTGTAACCAAGCAGTACTTTTTGGAACCGCCTCTCCATCTTCTTCCCTGTATAGCCTCTTGTGCCGTTTTAACTACCACATTGATTGCATCTGTTGTTGAGCGCGCTTTTCGAAAACCGTATTGGTGTTCTGAAAGACCTCCAGATTCTTGAATTGCTGCCTCTACCCTGTTACAGATGATTCGCTCCAATATTTTGCCAGCCGTATCTAACATACAGAGCGGGCGGTATGATGATGGTTCATTTGGTGGTTTCTTACCTTTGGGAAGAAGTACTAGGTTTTGCCGTTTCCACTGATCCGGGAAGACTCCTTCCTTCAGGCACGAGTTGTAGATGTTAATAAACATTTCTGGGCTTACTTTTATAGCTGTCTTGAGTGCTATATTTGGGATACCATCTGGTCCAGGTGCTTTTTTATCTCCAATTTTATTGCAAATCTCGATTATTTCTTCTTTGGTTACCTCTCGGATTGTTGGTGCCTCTACTATTGGATCATCCGAGAATGCGTTCTCTTGTTGCTGAGGAAATAGTCCGACCACGATGTTGTGTAAGAACTCTGGGCAGGTGGAAATCTGTGGCTGGCACCTTTTCAATTTTTTCATGACGATTTGGTAGGCTTTGCCCCAAGGATTTTCGTCAGCTTCATCACACAGCTCGACGAAACACTTCCGTTTGCTCTTTAGTATAGCTGTTTTTATTTCCTTTCGAGCCACCCTGTAGTCTTCTTGCAGTTCACTGGAGACGGCCCTCGCTCTAGATCGCGTATACGCCCTTCTCGCTCGATGACACTTGGTACGTAGATGCGCAATTTCTTCATTCCACCAGTAAACTGGGGGACGATGTTCCATAGCCTTTCTTTTCCTCATTGTGGCGTCACATGCCCGTGTAACCTCATTTATGGCCTGCATTGCTTTACTGCCCGCACGACCCGTCAGTACTGCGTTTCTGTTGAAGATACATGTGAATGCTTCCACGTCGAAAAAGTCTGATTTCCAGCCTTTTTTCTGGGGTAGCCTGGCTAGCGGTGTTTGTCTTCTTGCTTCCGGCAGTACTTCACATATTATCGCCTGGTGGTCGCTATGAGTATAGAGGTCACTGACTTCCCACTTTGTTCTTCCTATCAAGGAGCTACTTACGTATGTGATGTCTATAATAGAAGCGCCGCTTCCTCTGCAAAACGTGGGTTTATTTCCGCTGTTTACTAGTACCACGTCTAGGGCTGTAAAAGCCTCCAGTAGGGATCTTCCGCGTCTGTTCGTTTCTTTGCATCCCCATTCAGCGGCCCATGCATTAAAGTCGCCAGCAATGATCGCCGGTTTTCGATCTAAAGCATCGTTTACGAGTTTGTCCAGCAGCTCTTCGAACTCTGCTATCGAGAGGCTTGGTGGTGCATAGCAGCTATAAATATATATTCCGTCGATTTTTGCCCATATAAAACCATCTCCTGATGTTGGCATTCTCTCTTGGAAGGCGGTTTTCCCACAGGTCCATATGGCCGCTTTTAGCGTAGTGTCCGTTATCCACGTGTTTGCATCGAATTCTTTGTAGGGCTCACTAAGGATTACGACGTCTACTTTTTGTTCGCGCACAGATTGTATGAGGAGATCGTTCGCAGCTTCGCAGTGATTGAGGTTGAGCTGTTTTATCTTCATATAAGTTGTTTTAGGTCTCTCAAGGCTTTTTGGAAGGCTGGGCATTTGCCGCTTCCTGTGACATGGTTGCTATTTGTGTCCTTTTTGTCACAACACAGCAGGCATTTTGGCTCTAGGGCACAAGACTTTGCGGTGTATCCACTCGCACCACATCTAATACACCGGTCAGAATAATCCACCGCACTTTTGCATGCTCTGGCAGTATGTCCGAAGTCCATACATTTGTAGCATTTTGTTGGAGTGATTTGTTCCCGTATTCGGCAGACCACCCAGCCAATGCGCACTTTGCTGGCAGTCATCAGCCTCTCAGCGACTTCCGCTGGCAGGCTCACTGTCGCTATCTGTGTCCCTAAGTAAGCTTTTCGCAGAGACTTTATGGCACTTGTTCCGACATGGTACTCTTTGGATCCCTCTAATTGCTTGGTTAGGGCTTCGCAGATATCCTCCTTCATTGTGATTCCGTCCAGATCTTTGACTTCTATGAGTACCTCGTGCGTTAGGGTTTTCACTTCCGCTTCTGTTCCCAAGGCCTTTTCCACGGATGCATGAAGCTTGGTCGTTTCCGTTGTTGGGAGGCTCCTTAGTTTTAAGAGTAGGTCTCCTTTGGCCGTCCTCCTGATTTGGTTGACCTTTTGGCCGAGCTCTCTCAATTCAGGGTTGTCCTTTACCTTGTGCAGCATTTCTGCATAAGAGAGACCATCCTTAGCTTTAATCACTAAAGCATCTGGGCGCGCTTTCAGCCTTTTTTTTTGTACTTCCTCTTGCCTTTTCCCACTTTTCGGCTTTCGTGTTATGGGTTTCCACCTGGACGGGTTTTTCTTTTCCTATCGGGACCACGGTCTTTTTCTTCTTCGCGGCTGGGAGCTGCTGGCTCGTAATTTTGCTTTCCCGCCTGCGTTTGGGCGTTTGTGGTCGTATCTCACAGCTATCTATCGCAGGCTTTGACGCCTCAGTGGTCTTCAGGACTGCTGCTCGGTAGTTTAGCGGTTTTGACTGTATGGTTTGTGTAGTCTTATCCTGCCTTTCAACGTGTAAATGTTCTTGTCGTTCGTTTTCAGGGTCCAATGTCTTTTCATACGTGGTACGAATAGAACTCACCAGTTTACGAATCTCGTAATGCACGTTGTTCTTATCCTTGATGAATTCAGCAAGTTCGGCTATTTTTTTGCCCAGTACAGTCATCGTATCACACTTGCCTATCTCTTCATTGGAGCGTGGGTTGTTTTGAACCTCGGCTAAAGCTATGGTAGCAGTGTCCACGCGTACGATTTGGGGCGATATTATCGCCGCCTGTTCCTTTTCAAGCGGAGTATCAACTGGCGATCGAGCCAATAGTGCTCCCCTTCGAAATGGGTCTTCTATGGTTGGGGTTTTTGGCTCCCCATTTTTTTGGTTTTTTTCCGTTTCTTTTGTTATTTTTATTTGATTTATTTTGGTTTGTTTAAATTTGTTCATTTTGAATCCCACGAGTAAGGGGGAATTGATATCGACCACGCCATAGCCCCCTGTAGCGTGGTAAGGCTTTATTTCAACCAGAGGTCACCAGGTATCTGGAGGGCTCCGTTAGAGATGCTGTATTGATTTTACATCCCCAGCACCATTCAGGCCTCAGCACGGGTCGCGTAACACCTTGCCTTCGGGATAGGACACCTGGGCGTAGTTTACTACGAATGTATATGTCAGCTAGTCTTTCAAAGGTCTTTAGGACAAAGGAGGTAAGGCTAATTGGCCTAAAGTCCTTCGCAGTAGTGTGGCTTGCCTTACCGGCCTTGATCCATGATCTAGGTATGTATATACTCCCAAATGAGGCTGTTGAGGTACAGTTCTTTAAGTACCGGAATGATTGTGGTTATTGTTTTCTGTAGCATGATCGGGATAATCCCGTCGGGTCCTGGGGATTTAAAGGGAGAGAATGATCCGATTGCCCACTAAATTCTTTCCTCTGTGATAAGATCCGTCGGGGTTTCTGTTACAAAACTACTGTTGGTTACGATGTTATTATCTGGATGGGCCGTACAACCCGGAAAGTGCGCTTTTAGCAGGGAGCTAAGTGATTCTGCACAGGACTCAGTCCACCTTCCGTCGGGTTCCTTGAGAGATCCAAGAGTTTTTGATTTCCTGGATAGAATTTTCCTCAGTCTCGCAGGTTCTGTCGTACCCTTGATTTCATTACCGAAGTGCTGCCAAGAGTGGCGTTTGGCCTTCTGTGTCTTGTTTTTGAAATTTCTCTGACTGGACTTATATTGTTCCCAGTCCGCTTCTAGCATAGTTCTTTTGGCCACATTTAGAAGGTGTCTAGTTACTCTCCTAATTCTAGCTAGTTCAGACGACCACCATGCTGGTGATGTGTTATCTTTTCGTTTGGTTTCTGGACATGCTTCGACATAGGCTTCATTAAAGATGGATATAATATCCTCTGCCTTGCGGTCAATGTCGGCAGGTCAGAGCCAGTTGCTATCCTGCAGGGATCTTATACCTTTCCTCACCTCGTTGTTAAAGAGATCCCAATTGGTTTTCCTGGGGTTCCTGTAAGGTTTGGGCGAGTCATAATTGTTACCCACGAGGAATTCGATCATCATTGTGGTCGGAGTAGGATTCTTCCCCTATCACGTTCCACTTGTCAATAGTTAGGGTGCTCGAGTTACTGGCTAAAGTTACATCTATAACTTCTTGCCTCTTCTTTACTACAAAAGTAGGTTCGTTACCTCTATTCGCTACAATAAGGTTATTTTCAATTATA
Source organism: Brachypalpus laphriformis (assembly GCA_945910035.1). Classification (NCBI taxonomy): domain Eukaryota; kingdom Metazoa; phylum Arthropoda; class Insecta; order Diptera; family Syrphidae; genus Brachypalpus; species Brachypalpus laphriformis. The sequence goes on from OX246756.1 coordinate 49,223,859, forward strand.
AACTCAAACAAAGACTCACCGCGTAAGTTTGTGTGTTTTTTTTTTTTTTTTTTTTTTTTCCTCTTGTACAACCCATGCCCGCGTGGCAACGACACTGCGACCTGAAAGATCTATTGTATCGGAGGGTTGGAGTTAATCTAACAGACGTACTACCTCCCTTATGAAAGTGAGTATGTCTTTAGTAGCGGAGCATTTCAGTTCCACTGAAGTAAGTATCTCCGTGTGGAGAATACGTTTCCTTAACCAGTGTAGTGCCGGGCATTCACAAAGAATGTGTTCGGAGGTTTCATCCTCCTCTAAACAGAACCGACAGTCCTTCTCTTGGCACAGGTTCATCTTGTTAAGGTGGTATCTCAAGCTGCAATGGCCAGTAAGAAAGCTCACAATCTTCTTGATGCTTTCCCTATCTAAGTTAAGGATTTCCTTATAGGAGTAAGGCTTGATTAATCGTTTGGATTGTCTTAGACCTGGCCCACTAGTCCAGTGGTCTAGACGAAGTTTGTTTTCCCATTCGTTAATCAGCGTTGTAGCTGTCGCCCAATTGACGCCACAATAAGGTTGAGGACCTATGAACACAGATTCTGAGCCAGCCCTAGCAAGCTCATCTGCAGATTCGTTGCCCACAATCCCTTGGTGTCCGGGTACCCAACCGATGTTCTGTGTACCTCCTCCAGTGGGGATTTTCAGTAGTAGGGCCACCAGGTCTCTTGTTATAAATTCCGGAATAGGGAGAAAGTTTAAATTATTGCTAATTAAGCAGGCCGCCCTCGGCGCTGGCTCTCCACACTTGGAAATCAACTTACTTGCCCTATTCCGGAGACCTTTAACCTGTCCGCAAATAACCCAGGGTTCCTGAATGAGACCAAGGGTTATATCTTCTTTGGCGAACCGCTTGCTAAGGGTAGCGGACGCGCCCTTAGCATGATGCAAGTTCGCCTGTAGCACCTTGATTGTGCTCATCGGTCCTCCGCTGAGGATCGAGCTTGTCGGAGTAGTTGGGCCTTTTTGGGACCCTTTCCTCTACGGCAAGCGGTTAGGTTTTGATGACCCAGGGGTCTGTTCGCAACCGACTCCTCGTGTCTTCGAGAGACGTGCCCAGGGGCACCGCTGGTCGTTAACGACAAACCGGCCACGTTGCCAGTCTTGGGAAGTCTAGGAACTAATGTGCTGGAGCGGGCTGGATCCTTTGATCGGATTCCCGCAGTGCTGGTACTAGCTTTAGGACCACTGGTGCTACTTAGTGACTCATTAGTCGTGGCAGCGGTTTTGGCAGTGGAACTGGTGTTCGGGGCAGGCCCGGAGGCACTGCTGGTGGACACGGATGATGAGGGATCCGTCGCAGTAGCAGTCGTAATGCCAATTGCGTCCACCTTTTTTGGACTACCGTGGCCAGACTCCTGACCCTTGTCAGTGGTCTTTGGGATCAGTTTGATCTGACCAAAACGGTAGTGCACTTTGCTATTGAGGGCCTTCAGTACCCTCAGGGAAGAGTCATCAATGGCCAGCACAAGATGGAGGAGTGCACCTTCCTCCACCCTTTGCATGACCTTCCATGAAGTTGCCATTAGGCCTTCGTTTTGAGCTTCCAGTGAAGCCAGAATTTTTGTCGACGGGAGCTCGAAACTTTGTGAGAAGAAACCGCGGATGATATGGGTTTTAGGGAATGATCCCTCTTCCACCAATAAGATGTCCAAACCACTTTTGGCTCTTATTGCCTCAAAATTCGAGCTCATCCACCCAGCAGTAGCACTGTTTGAGCAGACGAAAACCAGCCATCCCGCCTTGTGCTGTGAGCCTGAGAATTTCGGCCATACGCATTTGTTCTTCAGCTCGATTGAGACATCGATGACGGCCTCTTGGATGAGTGTCATCTGCTCCGTTGATAGGGGCTTGTTCCCCAAGTCCGCTGGGACGATACCTAACCTGACAACACTAGCCACCTGACTGAAGGTGGGAACATCAGGTGTAGGTCCTGCCTTGGCTTTCTTGGCGGCGGGTGCTGGTGGGGTATGATCCTCCGATCTACCTCGTTTAGCATCTTTTGCAATAGGAGGGGCTTTGGCATAAGCTAGGGCACTCTCCCTAGTATCGCCTCTGCGAATGGCAAACTTGAACCGCCTCCTTTCGGCAGAATTGAACCGAACGAAACCATCCGGTTGAATTCGCAGCTCGTCTAACCTCCTCCCAATTGAGGAGCACCCAGATTTCTCTGTGGTGACGCTGCACGTATCCATGAGAGTGGATGTGTCAGAGTCAGAGGCGGTGGTATCCGCTACTTCTGGATGGACACACGTGGGCGGTAAGGATTGGGCCCGCTTGGCTCCGTCATCCAAACCATCCGAGGACTTGGGTTGCTCGTCAGCAAGCCGAGTGGTTATGGCCGAAGATGAAGTGGCCGTTGGAAGCTCTATAGCATCGCGACTAGGTGCAACTGTATGCTCGTCAGCAGTAACAGAAGCTGGTGTGATTTGAGATACACCTGTCTCATAGTTTTTTTTTGAATTAGGAATTATGGACCCACGAGTAAACGGGAAAGGGATATCGCCCATGGCAGAGCCCGATGTACCATGGGAAGGCTGGATTGAAACCGAAGGTCGCCAGGGTATTCGGAGTCCGCATACGACTAAGCGACTAAACACTCTCTTAGCCATGCATCCCTCGGCGTATGCTGCTCCACATTGGATTAGAGATTTTTTCTAGAGGTTTACTCCTCACGTCGCTCACTTTAGCCGAATACTTACAGTCGTGAATGCAGGCCGTGCATTGCAAGCAGGCGCAAAAGAATACAAGGATTCGACTGAACAAGCAAGGAATGCTAGGCCGGTTATCTCGCTGTAGCATACGTTGCCCGGTGGCCGCCCCGTGGAGGCAGTGAGTCTTCTTGTTGCGGTTACCCAATAGGGATCGTCCAGAAACTTTACCCTAAGGGTCCGAACCTGACCACCAAAGTGGCAGTGCTGCAAAGTGCAGCAAAAATTTTAGAGCCGCATGGTCTGTGCGTAAAAGGAACTTTCGGCTGTAGAGTACTTTGTCGCCAGAAGCAGCGCCAGAAGTTCTCGCCTGGTGACACAATTCTTTCCTTTCGGGCTTGGAGAGCACTTCGCTGAAGTATGCTACTACTTTTTCTTAGCCCCTGTGCACCAGTGAAAGAACCGCTCCGACACCTACGTTACTTGCATCTGCATCTACAATAAACATTTTGTCGGAAGTGGGGTAAGCTAGTATTGGTGCTTCGCATGACCTGGTAGATGCGAATGTGAAACTACACCCAGTAAATTTACCAGAGGCTCCTTTTTATTTGCAAGTAGGACTAGGAAAATATATTTTTTTGTATCACAATCTCCTAACTCCTACACCTATACAGCACCTTCCTCTACTTATATCGACTCGCGAAGCACTCAACCACACTTTAATGTTGAAGTCAACCTTGTAGGTGTTCACTTCCCACGCACCGTTTATCACTCTGACAATCGCACTTAAACTTGAACGCCAATCGATTGAATTAATATTTCCCTCTCAAGCGCAATACGTGTCGTCTCAAGAGCTCATCTTACAGTACACACCCTCTATGTTGGAGGGCATTGCCCTGCAGCATAACATTATTTGCCGCATTCACCTACACCAGTTAACTCCGAACAGTGTGCACATTTCACTACCATGTGATTAGCTTATGCAAGTCAAGTTCAGTTCAATGCACAACCACACATTGCTACTGCTGCTGCTAAGGACGAAAATAGCGACACCCCCCTTCTCCACCCCTAATCATAAAACAACCCGCCTTCAGTGAATAAATTAAAAAAAAAAAAAAAAAAAGTGGAAACAAAGTATTCGCTACTCAAAAGGACACACACGGAGACCTAGAGAAAGGAGATTTTATCTACCCATCAACACGATCGATGAGTATGCTACTGATTCGAAGATAAATATAAAATGCCTTCCAGGCCGAAGGATGATTTTCCCCGTTTTGCACTTGCCTTTGTGGGTTGACGACTGGCAGTTGGCTTTTTTACAATGATGTGCTAAAATTCCGTGCTCCAGTCATAAACCTCCACTCCGTGCACCCGAATCCCAGCGGTGTTGTTCACAAGGATTCTTGTCGTCCCTTTTATATCATTGCTGGTGATAAATGGAGGGGTGGCGAGAGAGGGATATTTATAGCTATCGATGAAATTGTTCTCTCCCATAGAAAGATGGTGTTTCAGAATAAGCTACGAAGTGTAATTTTTCATTGTCATTTCTACACACACACACACACTCAGAGAGACAGACATACTCGTACATACACAAAAATACTTGGGAGAACATAGGATTCGTTATGAATTGTGAGAAAAGTTTTCAACAGAAAAATGGCCCAAGGCGACTGGCTGCTGGAGTGAAGGGGGCATATGCCCGTCTAACTATGTGTATAAGACAACTTTTACGTTCACAGTCGTTTGACAACAACAACGGCGTGGAGGACGACGACGACGACGACGATGAAGTCTTTGGGTAAAGTGTCATCGCAGTTCGATTGGCAGGGTAGGATAAGAGAGCTTATAACAGATAAGAGACTATAATCCTGTCCTTCAGATTTCTTCATGAAAAGATGCTGTGAGATATGAAATATAAAGCATTTCCTTTTTTTTACCATTAAAAAAGAAAAAAGGTACCTATCCCTTTTGGGTAGGAAAAAATTTGCTTTTGTCCAAATCAAATAGCGATATTGGATTACAGGTGAATGGATTTAGGGGATTTTTACGATTTCTAAACAATTCTGAACAATTCGAAACAATTCGGAACAATCGGTTTTCTTTGCTAAAATTTGAAAGCTTAGCAATGGGAAGGTGGAAACAGGTGCAAGAGGAGGCGGCGGCGGTTGAAATTCTCAGAATTTATTACAATAAACATGTTAGGTGCTTTCTAGAATAAATTCATTTTCATTTGAATGGATGGATGCTACCTGTTTGTCAGAACTCTAATGAAATATTGAATGATGCAGTATATCTAGAACAGAGAAAGATGTGTTTCTGATCGAATCACTAATGTTACTTGGTTCTTGCAGTTGTGAACGCTCCTTTGTCAAAAGTCTGGTTAGGTTATAGATATGCAGATTGGATTCGAAAAGATTGGCGTATAAGGGAACTTCTGCTACGTTCAGACAAAGGCTGCCAGAAGTCAATAATTTTCTCTAGATTTTCTGTGAACAGTTTGGTTACCAAATGTACGTTTTCTGAGGCGAAAGAGGGCATTCTGAAGGCTTGTCTTGAGCTCGGAACAACACCAACTGCCTGGACCGAGGTAAGAGCGGTCTTTATACCCAAAGCAGGCAAGACATCGCACACCCTCCCAAAGGACCTTAGACCTATTAATCTAACGTCCTTCCTTCTCAAGATTCTGGAAAGAATCCTGGACCTACACATCAAGGCCACAATTGATAGCACCTTACTATCCACGTCACAGCATGCCTACCAAAAAGGTAAATCTGTCGAAACGGCTTTGCACTCCATCATCCACCCTATCGAAAAATCACTCTCAATCAAAGAGTTCACCCTAGTGTCATTTCTAGACATAGAGGGAGCCTTCAACAACGTTGAAACAAATTCGATTACCAGTGCCTTACGTAGGCTCAACAGCTGCGTACCCATCTGTTGTTTCGTAGAACACATTCTAAAGAACAGGGTAATACCAGCATCCTTCGGAAATAGCACTGTCAAGCGACATGCACATCGAGGCACCCCTCAAGGGGGTGTACTGTCGCCGCTGTTGTGGAATTTGGTGCTCAACGAGGCCCTTCTAAAGATCGCAGACGCTGGCCGATGTCATGCAGTCTGCTCTTAATGAACTGCTCAGATGGACCGATAAATGCGGCCTCTCCCTTAACTCGACGAAGACCGAGCTAGTTCTATTCACAAGAAAACACAAGCTACCTGACTTCACTCCGCCCAAGATAAAGGGATCCACTCTCAAGCTTTCAAATAGTGCTAGCTATTTAGGCCTAAAGCTTGACCGCAGGCTAATTTGGAAAGAGAATGTCGTCGAACGAACCAGGAAATCGTTGGCCGCCCTATACATCTGCAAGAAAGCAGTAGGCTCCTCTGGGGCCTTAAACCAAGCATCATGCACTGGATATACACGTCGGTCACTAAACCGTTTCTCATGTATGGAGTATTTGTATGGTGGCCCGCCTTGGAGAAGAAATCCAACCTATCCATAATGGAAAAAACTCAGCGAGTTGCATGTCTCAGTATTACCGGTGCACTGAGAACTTCTCCCACAGCGGCGCTCCAAACCATGCTCCACCTGTTTCCGATTGACATCATCAGTAAGCAATTGGCTGTCAGCTCGGCAATAAGACTGAGAGGCTCCAAGCAGTGGAAGGAGCAACACACGGGACATGCCAATATACTTTCGATGCACCGTCATCTTCCCAATTCCACTGACCATCTGCCCACGAAATATGATTTTAACAAAGGCTACACGCACTCGATACCGGACAGAAGTGAGTGGACGCAGCGCAATATCCTTTACAACGAATCGCTGTCAATTTTACGGACGGGTCCAAAACTAAGGACGGAGTCGGTGCCGGAATTTTCTCCGAAGATCTGGACATACACCTCTCCTTTAACCTTCCAGACCACTGCAGCGTTTTTCAAGCCGAAATCACCGCAGTTCGAAAAGCCGCTGACTGGCTAGCGGCTAGCACACTATCAACACCTGATATTGTTATTTACGTCGACAGTCAGACAGCCATCAAATCCCTCGCATCCAGCACTACCAGATCTAAGGCAGTGAAAGACTGTCGCATATCTCTTAACGAGATAGCTGGTCAGTACAACCTTACCCTTTGCTGGGTACCAGGCCACTGTGACATACCGGGGAATTGTGCAGCCGACGAACTAGCACGACAAGGCTCCTCTGGTATAGATAACATAAGCATTACCGACATCGAAGCGCCAGCGTCTTATGTTAAGTACCTTATTCAAATTGATGCCGAGAAAGTAGCCAATCATCGATGGCAACATCTAGACCAATGTCATACCGCCAGACAACTCTGGCCGACACTCAATAAATCCAGGTCCATCGGCCTCTTGAAGCACAAGAGAGGAACCCTCTCAAAAATAACAAATGTCCTCACTGGACACTGCGTCATAGGAAGACATGCCTCATAATGACTTCTGCAGAAGCTGCAGAGATGAAGAGGAAGAAGAGACCATCAGTCATCTCCTGTGGGCCTGTCCTGCGCTCGCCAACATCAGGAAGGCCACGCTGGGTGAATACTTCTACAATGATCTTAATGATCTCGGCAACGCCTGCACGGCTAAAATTCACGCCTTCATTCAACGAAGCAAATGTGTCCAAGAGTAAGAGGGTGGCCCACCCGCCTTACACATCGGTAGTACAATGGACCTACTCTCTGGTCTAAGTACATTCTCATCGAGGGCCGATCCTAAACCAACCAACCAACCATTCGGTCGTTTGGAATGCGATGGAAGGTTTCGTGATTCATAGCAAAGTCGCATATGGTTAAGTGGTTTTTCAGACGGCAGTGATCGTTATGATTCCTGTCAGGATTCTAAGAGTGTTTTAAACAATTTTTGAAAGAAGGCGGGATTTAGCGAATGACAAGAACATAGTTACAAGTCTTCCCGTGTGCCGTTCGCCAAGGTTCGTTACATTTGGACAGCCAGGTCTCTTTAATGTTAGTTCCTGCTGACTCCGCAAAGGTCCAACGATTGTTGCTATGACGCCGTAGAATTTTTATTTTCGAGCGAACCACCATCCTGAGCAAGATGTGAGATTACCATGAGGTTTTCAATTATAGAACGAGTTTACTTGCTTACTTATGTCCTTTAACCCCTCGGGGGGCATAGGGCGTCAACCACGCCTGCGCGCCATCGTGTTCGGAGTTCTGCAACGCGTTTGAGCTGCCTCCAACTCATTCCTATAGAGCTCGATTCCTCCTCAACTGTTCTCCGCCACGTTTGCCTAGGGCGTCCCGCTATTCTGCCTGCCTGGGTGAGCGGATTCCACTGCATAGCGTATTTCGCAATGGAGTTGTCTTCGCGCCGTAGGGTGTGTCCAATCCATTGCCACTTTCTTCTTCGTATAGTAATGCTTATAGGTTCTTGGCCCGTTCTCAGATAAAGTTGTTCGTTGGAGATGCGGTTTGGCCAAAAAATCCTCAAGATGATTCTTAAGCATTTGTTTACGAAGACTTGCAGCTTCCGTGTGTTAATGGTGTCCACCTTCCATGTACTGCACCCATAAAGCAGCACTGATTCTACGTTGTAGCGGAACAGTCGCAGCCTAGTTCTTAAGCTGATAACATTGCTTCTCCAGATTTTGGATAGCATTCCGAACGCAGCTTTAGCCTTTCCGATTCTGCTGCACACATCGAGTTCGGTGCCACCGCGATTAGCCGAGACCACACTTCCTAAATAAAGAAAGTTATCAACTTTCTCGACTTCCTGTCCAGCAATGTTAATTTGAGCGCGGGTATCAGAAGTGCTCACGGCTTTTGTTTTGGCTGTGTTTACTTTTAGCCCCACCATCTTTGCATCAGCTTCTAAATTGTGGGCTATCAGATGAAGGTCCATTATCCGATGTGAAAGTAGACAAATATCGTCAGCGTAATCTAGGTGTTTAAGGTAAGATGTCATAGTCCAACGAATTCCATAGTTGCCTTCCGTTAATAAACAAACAAATATTTGGCGCAACAGCTCTTTAAAGTGCCAGGGCCTAGATTCTCGCAACCATTCATGTTGTGTGCGTTATATTTTTCACACGAATGGAAGGGACCTACAGTTTATTGCCGAATCCGAACAGCGGTTTGAGAAGCATTTTCGTGACAACAATACTCTCGGATGTTTGTCAGACGCTCGCGAGAGGTGGGACCGTGAAAAAAACTTTTTGGTATTTTCTGGGATTCGAACTTGGAACCTCATGCGTAGTGATCCGACACACTAACCACTTACGCCACGGCGCCCAGCAGAAGCCTTCCGTTAATGCTGCACGGAGTACATCGCTGATGACCACCAAGAACAATAGTGGGGACAGTATGCACCCTTGACGTACTCCACTTTCGACTTCAAAATCGTCCGATACCTTACCATTGTGCACAACGTGACACTCACCACCTCGTATGTATAACTAACTAATAGTTATAAGTCTTTCTGGGACACCACTCCTGCACAAGGCCAACCAGATCTCGATTCAAGCTGTCGAAAGCCTTCCGAAGTCGATAAACAGTAAATGTAGCGGAGACCTATACTCAACCCATTGCTTGATTATGATCCGTAAGGTGTTTATGTGGTCGATGCAGGAGGATCCAGCACGTTCGACGTCGAGACTTGAATCTAAATGCTCTTTGATTCGTTCCAGAATTAGTGTGGCTATTATTTTGGCTACGGCTGGAAGAACGCAAATACCTCTCCAGTTACCACACTCCATCAAGTTTCCCTTCTTCGGAAGCTTAATAATCATCCCCCCTTCCACTCCTGTGGAAATTGTTCACTATCCCAAGCTCTCCGTATTAGGGGATACAGCAAATCTGCCGATATATTTGGCGCCGCTTGAAACAGCTCGGCAGGGATGCCATCAATACCCACCGCCTAACTCTTCTTGAGGGACTTGATTGCTGTTATTATTTCGGTTTTACTGGGAAGTGCGGTGCGAATTCGGGAATTTGTTGCTTCGAACTGCTCATTCGAATTCGAGATCATACCACCCTCGTCTAAGTGATTTAGCACTGTAGCAAAATGTTCTCTCTATCTAGTGAACTGATCCTCATCCAAGAGAAGGTTACCGTCTAGACTCTTCATTGGATGTTGTTTGGAGTTTCGACCACCAATGAGCTCCTTAGTGATGTTGTAAACAGTCCTGCTGTCGCACCTACTCGCTGCTTCTTCAGCTCTTGAGGCCAGTGAGTTGATATATTGACACTTGTCACGTCTCACACTACGCTGCAAATCTTTCTTCTTCGCACGATATTGGGCTTCAAGCTCGGTTCTATCTACTGCTGAGGCCGCTGCAATCCGAGCCTCGATTGCTGTACGCTCATCGATCGGTCTCCAGGTGTCTGTAGTAAGCCATGTGCGGTGGTGTTTCTGATTTTTACCGACAAGCGTGCGTGCCTCAGTCGCAAAAGCATTTTTCACAGCACTCCAGTGGTCATCCATGTTCTCTTGCGGTATGCTGCTGATCGCTTCTGCTTCTAAGGCAAGATGGTCCCTGACCTGCTGGCGCACTTGGGGAACCTTGAGTATGTCGATATTAAACCTGGTGATGTTAAGTAGGTTTGAGCGGTTGCTGTTGGCGGATGCAGTACGAAGGCGTAAATGAGCTACCATAAGACGGTGATCTCATTCTTGTCCGACGTCAGTCACGAAGTGCTCTAGACCGAGTATATCATCGACAAGAGCCTAGTTTGGGGACCCAATAGATGGCAGTGCACTTGGGCCTCATTACAACTATACATCTATCTATCTTTCTAATGCCAGTCATATCAATCACCAATACGAGCAAATTTTCCAACCCTATGACCACTCTACTGCCAGAGTTATGCATTCGCAATAGAGCTACTGACTTTATTTATTTTATGAGAAACACATACACCCACACATCAAGTGCTCGTTGCAGGGATGCACCTTGATGTACCTTGGGGTCTGTCCCTTTACCTTCAAACAGATAGTCAAGGACTGCAATAATGAGCAACGGACTTAAGACACTTCCGTGGTGCACCCCGACTTTGATTGGGAACTCTTCGGTTACTCCAGCGGGGCATCTTACTCTTGTCTTTGCTCTTTCGTACGTGTTCATGATCATCTGTACATAGATTTTTGGAACCCCTCGATGTCTTAGCGCCACCCATATCAGATCTCGTGATTGTCTGTCGAATGCCTTTTCAAAGTCAACCAATGCAATTTGCACATCTTCTAAGGGATCACAATGTTTTTACATTATGATCCGTATATTTTGGATTGCATCTGTGGTTGATTTACCCGAGACAAACCCGCACTGATCATCAGATAGCCGTATTATTTTTCGCAGTCGGCCACCTAATACCCGCTCAACGATCTTCATGGTGTGTGACACCAGCTTGATCGAACGGTAGCTATCACAGTTTCGCGTATCACCCTTTGTATACAGGGAGAAGGTAATTTTTCCCTCCATTGATTCGGCATTGGATCACTTCTCATAAGTTGAGAATTCTGAGCCATCTGAACCCGACGTCTCCCATCTTTTGCCAGAACTCAGAGGGTATCTCGTCTGGTCCAACCGCTTTTGGTTTTTTTTGAATATTTGACCGCCTCACTAACTTCTTCGACTGTAATGTCGGGAATGTGTTCACAGTTAGGGGTGGCCCTTAGAAAGTATAGCAGGGGAACTGTTCATTCAAAAGTTCTTTACAATACTGCCACCATCTCTGTAGAATTTTGTCGTCATCCACAAGAAGCTGACCATGAGCATTGTTAATGAACTTTGGCGAACGAATCTCCTGAGCATTCCTCCTTCTTTGGGCGAATATTTGGAAGATGGTTGCGCTCCTGTTCATATTGTGTCGTCGTAACTGCTGGATAGCCTGGTTTGCATCAGCAACCGGGGAAGATATTTTCTCCAGCACCAGATACAGGACTTCCGTAGTCTCTGCTTCAAGCTAGGCGGACTTCTTCTTGGTTTTTTTCTTGCAATATCTGTATTCCACTTCGAGGCGAGCTTTTTCGTCACTATTATTAGAGGGACACTTTGACCAAGCTTTGAAAGCCGCTTTCTTCTCATTTATCCCCTTCTTAGCTTCATCACTCCACCAACATGTTTCTTTGGCGTGTTGATGGTGGCCTTTTGAAACTCCTAGCAGTGATTTGGCCTTCTTTAAGCAAGTTCGCTGTAGGAAATCCCACATATTTTGTGCTCTGCACTCTTCATCCTCAGCTCCGTTGATGGTGTGAGAGAGGTAATTTTTCATTACGAAAACAAAAGCCTCGCCTTTTTCTTTGTCCAGATTGTACCACTTGATTTTCTCAGAGACCCTTGTTTGTTTGCTTTTCTTCGGTGTTTTCATAAAAATTTCTGTTAGCAGGAGACGGTGTTGTCGAGCGATTGCCTCTCCCAGGATCACTTTGCAATCTTTTACCCGAGGCTTCATGAAACTGGCTATCAAATGGCAGTCAATCTGGGTTTCATCTCCACCACTGTTGTAGTGATCAGGTGTCGGCTTTGTTTGATGAACATGGTATTCAACACGATAAGACCGTGTGATTTGCACATGCTTAGAATGTCTTCACCAGGAAGGTTCCTAGTGCCATATCCTAGTCCTCCATGGCTGTCTTCATAGTTTCCGTTTAACTTCCCGACATGTCCATTCAAATCTCCTCCAACAAACTGAAACTCTTCCTTTGGGATGTTCTTAATGAGATTGTGGCAATCTACCCAAAATGTATCTTTTTCCCTCTGATCGCACCCAATTTGGGGAGCATATGCACTGACAATATTCCACACCTCTCCTTGTATTACTAGTTTGAGAGATATCAAACGATCGCTGGACTTCGAAATGCTCAAGACGTTTCCATGTGTCTCTGCCGCAAGGATGATACCGATTCCGTTCCTAGCCTTTTCCGTTCCGTAGTAGAACATCTTGTAATCTTTTGTTCTAACGTCCAAGAAACGCGCCCGATTTCCGGTGTTTTTCCATTTCGTCTCTTGGACACACAAGATATCCACCCGCCTTCTATTCATCATCTCTTCCAACTCGTAATTTCGACCGGTCATGCTTCCAACGTTCCAACTCGCGACCCTCAAATTGCGTCCAAACTGTATGAAGGTTATTTATGTATATTATTAAATATTATTAGCGCAGTGATATTCTTAACCCGTCCCTGCACGGTTAATTCCCTACTCCTGTGCTCTTGCGTTGAAGTCTCCAGCGACCAGGATCTCCCCCTCGATCTCTTGAATGAAGTCCTCTAGCCGGAACAACTTTTCTCGGAACTTGTTTATTCTTTCGTTTGGCGTGAAGTGTCAGCTGATTATCGTAAGTCCCGTGCATTTCACCAAAACGAAGCTTCTTTCTGCGCCTTGGCTTTTTACGGGGAATGCCCTTGCGTCGGGGATCTAGATAGCAGCTGTACCTAGCGTGTCCGCCATCCAGCTAGGGCTGTCTTTATCCTTGTACTGTACGCTGATGATAACAATATCTGCTTCCAGTTCAATTCTGAGTTTAACGTACTCTACTTTGTTGTGTCCTTGTGCTCCGCAATTGAAACGTAGGCCTTTGCTTCTTCTGTCCGTTCCCTTCCAGGTGTTTTGCTGGTGTCCATAGCCAAAGCATTTGTAGCAGCGTATAACCTCCACTCTTCGGCGCACTCTGCAGTGGACCCACACGATTTTTACATATTCGTGAGGCCTTCAGCAGTTCATTTGCGGCTCGTGTATTGAGTTGAACTATTGCCATTTTTTTAGCTCTCGTGTTTGGCTTCATAAGAGTGACCTGGGCTTCCACTGCGGGGTCATTGAGTTTTTATCTTATGGCTTCTTGTATTTCCTCTACTGTAGTCAAATCATCCATATCCCGAATCTCCAGCATAGCTTTGGTCTCCAGGTTGCGGATGGTTGCCTTCTTACTTTTTGTCGTGATTGCGACAATGACAATCCTTCTAAGGTTCCACACTTGTGCACGGTATCTGAACTTATGTGCGATCCTTTGAACTTATATATGGTTTACAGATTGGTTTCTGCATTTAATCTCTACATTTGCCTGCAAGTCCGAAGGAGTAAAAAAATTTGTTAAGCCGTTTGTTTCTGTATAATCAGTGGTTCGTGGACGAACTTAATGCTAATTTTACTCCTGCATTACATGGATACCTTAACGTAGGTATTTTTCTTGCTTCTGTTCATTGAACGATGAACAGATCATGATGATGATGAAAAGCATACAAAAGTCAAGAAAAGTCGGTGCAATGGTTTGATATTCAACTATTGCCTGTTTCATTTGATCCCATGGTTTGTGTGCTCACTAACCGCAGATAACTTTTGCCATTCGCTTACAATTTCTACTAGTTTCATTTAGTCTTGTTCCGTTTCACTTATTTATTTCATAACTGAAAACTATTTCATGGATTTTGGTTGAAATTTTCACCATCGGTGTGTGCTGAGGTCAAACTCCCAAACATATTAGAAATTCTATTTCGGTGCGAAACACTTGCCATTTACATTTGCGGTCACGGATTCAATTTAGTCTGTCAATCAGCATGTTCCCCATTAGAAATGTTATGCCGAATGCAACCGAAAATAATTCGATATGCAATGGCACATATTGTGCGGGCGGGATATTTTCAATTAATTTAAATTTTTTGAAACTACCATATCACGCTACGGATCAACTAAATTCCGTCGCATCACTGAAATAAATCTATTCAGCCGCAATAACAATATATAAAATGAATAAATGAGTAGGTAATCCTGTACCCAGAGTGCCCTCGTGATGCTGATGCTATCGCAATCAAATTCAAATTTTGTAATTTGTCTGTCAAAAAATTCTATTCGTCCTATTGGATGCAGCACTGTCAGGTGTGGTGCTCAGTCAGTTATGTGTGTGGTACAGGTTGTTACCTGCATGTATCGGTATATCGATTCGAATGCGGCTGGGTAAGTGAAAATTATGTGCATCCAGTGAATTTATCTACTGCTTCCTGGAAGTGGAGATAAATTATTACACTCCGTGGTCGGAAGTTGGCGTTTTGTGATTCATCATTGAATGCACCAGAGCATCGGCCGAGAGACCTGAAATCGATTGACTGACTGGTTGGTTGAGTGAACGGATAGATTAACATTTCTGAGGGCTTCTAGCTCTCATTATCCGTAAATGCATGGCATAATTACAAATTCAAAATTTGGAACTTGTCTGTCTGTCTTTTCTGTCTGCGGTGGTGGTGGCTATGGTGGTGTCGGCAACCGCAATGCTTGCGCCAACAAAGACGCGAGGCATCATATTCTGGGCGCGGCGTTTATTCCATCGATCCATTCAATTGATGGTGGTGTTGCTGCTGCATTTCCGAATGCGCACCATTCGAGTGGAAATTTTTGGTTTTGTACATTCTGACAGGGTAACAAGGGTGCTCCCTGGCTCTAAACACGATAATGGTTTTTTTTTCGTCTGTGTTGTGGCGGTTGCACAGGATGGTGTAATGACGCTCAGACATGCGTTTGTAATTTTGTTTTTAATACATTATCGTTTGGGTTATAGATTTTTATGTTGCTCGGGCTATTGCAACTCACAACAGATGCTATAGTCGGGGTATTAATCTATCCGACTAATGTTTTCGTGAATGCAAGAGGTTTGTTTGATGTGCCTTGCATTTACCTTCGAAGTTCAAAGTCGAAAGAAATAATCAGGGTTATCGTGAATAAATTTTCCCTCGGAATATTTCCCCCGAACAAAAATTAGGTATCTTCAAAAAAGAGGAAATAATGCCGCGGAAAAGAAATGGGTATCATGAATGATAATTCAGGAGAACTTCAACGCAATAGCGATATTCAATTTTTCCCCGATGAATTTTTTCCCTATTTTTGAAGGTACCTAAGTTTTGTTCGGGGGAAACATTCCGAGGGAAAATTTATTCGCGATAACCCTGAATATACTGAATTTCAACATTGATACAAGGATACCAATCCGAACGTCATTCATTGATAAGCAGAAATGAGCAGCTTCAAACCCTGAATCCAGGTTGTCCGACTTATGCCTAACCATTAGCCGAGGCTCTGAAGTGTATATTTCGGCTATCTAAGAACTACATTCAATTGTTCAAAATAAATGCTTAGAACAGTGGCACATGCAAATGTACCTATATATTGCAGTGCAGTTTCTGCGGCAGAAAATAGAATCAGTTTCTACTTGGATGAGTGAAAGCTCACAAACAGGCTTTCCTTGCACATTTAGAAATTCCTTCCCGTCATCCTATTTTATTTTCCTCACGCGACGCTCGTGAATCACAGCATACTTATATTATCATGGTCATGTAATCTTTCCCATCTTTGGGTTACGCACTGGTACGGGAGGTATCCTATTAAGATACAATTTAAGATACAATTTACACAGCGCTATGTTTTTTTACAATTCGCGCGCACTGAATGGGGTTACGAATACCCTTTAAGAAATTTAAATAGTACGAGCGTGGGAAAGGATAAATAGAGAAATAGAAATATTAGTGTAGTGGTTTGAAATTTAGATATTATTTCAGAACATCTGCGTGGGTGGCGTCCAGATAACAGGGAAGATTTTTGTTATTTTTGTCTTTGCTTCTGATTCACACTATTTTTTTCACGACCTTCTGATGTCATAGGCATACCAATCAACCAACAGAGCGAATAATTTTTCCAGTCATATGACTAACCTACTGCCAGTGCTGTGCATTTGCAAAAGGGTTCACAAAAGCTTTCGCAATTGATCGGACACGGTGCAAATAGTTGCACCAGGGCTAGTGTCGATCTTTTAAGCTCAAGCTTAAAGATTGTGACTCTCCCTGGTAAGGGTATACACTGCAATCCTGTCCCTGCGATCATGGAACTTGTGAGTATCCATTGTGAGTATACACTAAGGGTGCGATTGCTGACAGAATGAGTTTTTAGGAACTATGTCCAGTCGATATTTAACAGCCTCCCCAACAGACCCAAGGTTCTTTCCCGTGATCGATGAGACATTCCATGTGTCTATCCAAAGTCGACACCGTTGTCGAAAATAAATAAAAAAAAAAAATCCACCCATGCCCCTATCAATTTACAGCGCCTTTCTCTTAACCCAAGCAAGCTCGTAGACACTTTGGGTTTTATCCAGCCGGCTACCGAGCGTGACAAGTCGACCACCAGACGCTTGCATTCTGACACCCTGCGGACCTGGCTTCAAACGGTGCCCTGATTGACCAGGCTTTGTAGTGTCTGGGGCTGTCTTCTATCTATTTGTCATTAGGCTTAGTGCTTCGTTAGCCATGTCGGGTCATACTGGCAGGTCCAGCTTTTTAAGTTATTCCATCCGTACATCCCATTATACTTTAGATGCCTTTCTTACACGACTTACCTCATTTACATATGAATGCGTTATAAGGTTTGTAGCAAAAAGTGCATTAAAGACCCTGACGACGTATTAACCTTAAAATTTATTTTCGAATCTAGAAGGAAACCAATTGTTTAGAATTGTTTGGAATCGTTCACAAATTGTAAAACTACGTTATTATTATTATTATTATTTTTTGTGTAGGGTTATTTTGCACTGCGACCTAATGGTGTATTGTGCCCCCTGCTTATACTTTGGGGAGGTTTGTTCCCTCGTTAGAGTCCCCTTCGCAATTGCAATTCCTGAGGAATTGTGTTTGATGGTCATATGCTCTTACTTTGCCTCGGCGAGAATAGTTCACCTTAGAGCTCTTTCTACAGACCAGTTTCTTTTAAGAATCTGAGAATGAAAAGTGGGTCCATGGTTGGCATATCCTCTTCTCATACTTGGTATTTGCCCGAGTCTTTCAATCTTTTGTGGGTCAGTGCCCCACAAGAGTCCAGAAGGTGTTCCGGAGTCTCACATGACTCGTTGCAGAATCTGCAAAGGCCTTCATTTGTTATAGCTAGTTTCCGTCGATGCTCCCTGAGTTTGCAGTGCCCCGTTAGGAAGCCTGTTAGGATCCGTAGTCTATTCTTGCTAGGCTTCGAATCTTTTCCGGTTGTAACATCCCAGTAATTTCTTAGCCTGCCTCAGGCCTGTGGTGTTGTTCCAGGTTCTTGCCCTGTCTTCTCTCTCCATTTTCCTGAATTTCTCGCGTATGGTGTGTTCCCCCATTCCACAGAATGGTTCAGGTCCAATGAAGGGTTCTGCGGCCTCTTGTCTTGCCAAGGCATCCGCTGCTTCGTTACCTTTTATCCCGACGTGACCGGGTATCCAGTAAAGTGTAACTTTATTGTTTCTGCCCAACTCATTAAGTTTGCATAGGCATTCCCACACAAGTTTTGACTTAATGACATAGGAGTCAAGTGCTTTGAGCTGCTTGGCTGTCTGACAGTATTGCTATGTCGCAGTTGCTGTATCCCTTTTCGAGATTGAGTTGGATGCATCTGTCTATATCGCATATTTCAGCTTGAAAGATGCTGGTGCACTTGCCCATGGGTTCTGAGTGCTTGGTCCTTAGCGCAAATACGCCCGCCCCTGTTCCCTCTCCAGTTCTCAAACCGTCTGTATACCACTTTATCGTGTGGCTGCCCAGTGCATACATCGTGGATTCGTTGCTCCACTCTTTCTTGTTACTTAACTTTGTACTAATGTTTTTCCCAAAATTAAATTTCCTGATACTGTCGTCCCTGGGGACGGCCAGAAGGGGAAGTTTTTTGAGAAGTGCATCGTATTCTCTCGAACCAACACATTTCTCCCTTCCGATACCTTTTTTTGTCATCCTTAGGATCGTCCGCTGTGCATTTTGCTCCACTACAAGATGGTGTGGTGTTAGCTCCAGGAGTACTTCCATGGCTGCAGTTGGACACGTTCGCATTGCCCCAGTGATGCAGAGGCACGCAAGTCTTTGCACTTTAGTGAGTGTCTCCCATAGTGATCATTGGTCTCACAATGGCAATGTACATCCATCTTAGAATATTTGGACTAAATCCCCAAGACTTACCCGCTAGGCTCCTGCATATCATTAGAGCAGGGGTAGCTTTTTGGATATCTCCTCTATGTGTTGTAACGAAGTGACATAATCCACCACCCCAGAAGCGATCATCCACACTCCACGTACACCTCACTAACCACCTAATGCGGAGGCCGCCATCTGTTGGCAGGTAGCGATACCGAATCTCCTGTCAAACAAGAGGAGAAAATGTAAATACAAAGGTCGCAGACGAGAATATGGAGGAAATTTTGCATTGGCTCAAAATTCACATTCTCGTCTTGCAGGACTTTTCCATAAAGGAGTGTGGATGAGAGTCAGTCGGGAGAGTCTGCTCAAGTGGTGAAAGTACCAATCTGGTGTACTCTTGACAGCCTCTCGGAATTGGTCTTACGACTTTCCACAAGTTTTCTGCCTTCACCTCGGTGATAGGGCAATAATCCACGGGTCTGCTACTAGCCATAGCCGGCCCGTCCGATAGGTTTCTCCCCTTCTGAGGGAAACAAATTAAGTAAATTACAGCGGATTTGCCGCCCTTTGTCGAGCTACAGCACGCCTGCCCTAAGTGCGGACGGCTACATTCCAAGCCTGCCCTAAGTGCGGACTGGATCCTTCCCAAGCCTGCCCTAAGTGCGGACTGGGTCACAGCACGCCTGCCCTAAGTGCGGACGGCTACATTCCAAGCCTGCCCTAAGTGCGGACTGGATCCTTCCCAAGCCTGCCCTAAGTGCGGACTGGGTCATCGCAAGCCTGCCCTAAGTGCGGACTGCGCCCTTCGAAGCCTGCCCTAAGTGCAGACTGAAGCTCCTGCCCGCCGACGTACCGAACCGAGCCAGACAACCAGACGCATAACCCCGGCCCGTACCAGAACCAGCCGCAGGACGACCAACATTAGCGTTAAGTTATCCAAATATTGTTAAGCATAAGTATTGTTAGCTCAGAACATTTTGCATTGTTAACGCAACAATATTGTATAAAACCAATCCAATTATAAATAAAGTACCTCTTTCCCAAAGTCTAGGGTGTTCCTTTGGGTTAACCCTGGGGCCGGCGAGCCCACCTCAGCCTTTGAAGAAAGATACCCTCACAGTGTTTCTTCCACAAGAGTTTGCTATCTAGGTGTAGTCCTAGATATTTCACTTCCTTTACCGGTGCCAGTATCGTGCCCGACAGTCGGATTGGCTTCAGCTCAAGTTTTCTTTTCCTCGTGAACGATACTATTGTGGTTTTGGCCGGATATATATTAAGCCCAGCCGTGCTGCACCATTCTTGAGTTACTGTTAGGCCCCTTTGTATAATATCACATAGGGTTTCCTCGAATTTCCCCCTGGCAATCAGTACAATGTCATCAGCGTAGGCTTGACAGTTAATTCCAAGGCTTGTTAATTTTTCAAGAAGCTCATTCACAACAAGACTCCACATTAGGGGAGATAACACTCCTCCTTGTGGGCATCCTCTTGTTGTGTTGACCCTGATGATTCCATGTAAAGTTTGAGTTTCTGCTGATCTTGTTCTCAGCAATTCATACATCCACTTAGATACTGTTCTGCTAACTCCCTTACTGTCAAGGGTTCGTTTAATAGCTTCATGTGAAGTGTTATCAAATGCCCCTTCAATGTCTAGGAAGGCGCAGATTACTATCTCTTTTGTTTCAAGAGCACTTTGGATTGTTTCCGTCAGCTGATACAGAGCAGTCTCGGTGGACCTGCCCGCTCTGTATGCATGCTGACGATAATGCAGTGGGTATGTATTAAGTACAACCTCCCTTAAATGGTTGTCCACAGCTTTCTCCATTGTTTTGAGAAGAAACGATGTTAGGCTGATCGGTCTGTATGACTTAGGCTGTGTTGGGTCCTTCTTCCCCATTTTTGGTATAAACACAACTCTCGCCCGTCTCCATTGGTTTGGAATATATCCCAGTGCAAGACGGCTTTTTGTTATTCTGACCAGTTGTGGTAGTAGTTTTTCATGCCCCCTTTGCAATAGGGCTGATATAATACCATCCGCACCCGGTGACTTGAAAGACTGGAAGGAGCTAATTGCCCACTCGATTCTCCCTTTGGAACAGATAGCCCCTGCAATCTCCCAATCTTGCTTCCAAGGTCTGGTCGTGTTGGTCATGCTACCGTCACAGGTGTTCTGCGAACTTACTTACTTACTTATGTCCTGTATCCCCTTGTGGGTCCTAGGGCCTCTACTACGCCTACGCGCCATCGTGTACGGTTTCTGGCAATGTGTCTGAGTTCTCCCCAACTTTTCCCTAACTGCCGTGCCTCCTTCTCGACTGTTCTGCGCCATGTTTTCCGCGGACCGCCAGGTCTTCTGCCATCCTGAGTTAGAGGGTTCCATTGCATAGCATGGTTCGCTATGGAGCAGTCACCCTTTCGGAATGTGTGACCAATCCACTGCCACTTCCGCCGTTGGATAGTTGTGCCTATTGGTTCCTGACCCGTTCTCTCGTAAAGGTGTTCGTTAGAGATACGATTGGGCCAGAAAATCCTTAAGATATTGCGCAGACACCTATTAACGAACGTTTGCAGCTTTCTGGTGATAGTAGTGGTCACTCTCCACGTGCTGCAACCATATAGCAGCACGGATTCAACGTTGGAGCGGAACAGTCTTATTTTGGTGCTCAAACTGATTGCATTGCTTCGCCATATTTTGGACAACATCCCGAACGCGGACTTTGCTTTCGCGATCCTGTTGGCTATATCCAGTTCGGTTCCACCATCGGTCGAGACAATACTCCTAAGATACTGGAAATCCTCTACTCTCTCTATCGGTTGTCCAGCAATGCATATTTGAGCCGATGAGTTTGTTCCAAGGCTGATAATTTTAGTTTTTGTCGTATTAATTTTCAGCCCGACGACACCTGCCTCCCTCTCCACATCTGCTGTCATTTGGTGGAGGTCCATAATTCTGTGGGAGAGTAAGCATACATCGTCTGCGTAGTCAAGATGCTTCAGTTGAGATGTAAGAGTCCATCGAATTCCTCTGTTTCCCGTCGACAAAGCTGCATGAAGCACATCGCTAATCAACAATAGGAATAGTATTGGTGAAAGGATACAGCCTTGTCTTACCCCACTTTGGATCTCAAATTCCTCAGACAACCTTCCCCTGTGCAGAACGTGACATTTGGAGCCTTCATATGTAGCTTTGATAATAGCAATTAGTTTATCGGGAATACCTCTCCCGCGTAAGGCACGCCAAATAAACTCCCTGTTGACACTATCGAATGCCTTCTCAAAATCGATGAACAGCAGGTGGAGTGGCGATCGATATTCAACACACTGTTCGATGATAATCCGCAAGGTGTTGATGTGGTCGACACAGGAGGATCCAGAGCGGAAACCTGCTTGCTCGGCATCGAGTGTGTCTTCAAGATGTTGTTTGATTCGCTCCAGGATGAATTTAGCGATTATCTTAGCTACAGCAGGCAGCACGCAGATACCCCTCCAGTTTCCGCACTCCATTAAATTTCCTTTCTTAGGAAGCTTGACGATCATTCCTTTTTTCCACTCGTTAGGAAAGCTCTCAGCTTCCCAAGCTCTATCTATAAGCGGAAGCAGAAGCTCAGCCGATGTTGTCACGTTGTCACGTCCTACCGCCTTGTTGGTTTTGAGTGCCTTGATCGCGGTAATGATCTCATCTTTACTGGGAGTCGTGGTGCGTATTCGGGAACTTCTCACCTCGGGCATCTCAGTCTGATTTGGGAGCATATCGCTAGCGAATACACGGTTCAAAACCGTAGCAAAATGCTCTTTCCATCTCTTGAGCTGGTCCTCATCCGAAATGAGCAAGGAGCCGCCTAGGCTTTTCACTGGGTATTGGCTGGAGCTGCGACCACCTGTCAGCTCTTTCGTGATTCTGTAGACAGTCCTGCTGTCGCACCTCCGTGCAGCTTCTTCTGCTTCTGTAGCCAGCGCGTTGATGTAGTTGCGCTTGTCACGTCGTACGCTACGCTGAACTTCTCTCATCTTCATGCGATATAGGGACTCTAGCTCGCTTCTCCCTGCTGCTAGGGTAGCTGCAACGCGAGCTTTTAACTGTTTTCGTTCGTCAATCCGTCTCCAGGTATCCTCGGAAAGCCACGCCCTATGTCTTCCCTGCGATCGACCGACAATTCTTTCAGCACCAGATGTAAAAAACATTTTTCACAGCACACCAATGGTCTTGGATGGTTGCGGGCATTGAGCTGCTGATTGCTTCCACACCTTGCGAAAAGTGCTCCCTTAATTGTTGGCGCACTGAGGGATCACTAAGTCTATCGATGTTAAACCTGGGCATTCTTGTGTTGTCGTGGGATCTTCGAACTGCAGCAGTGCGTAGTTGGAGAGTAGCTATCATAAGATGGTGATCACGTACTATCCCCACATCTGCCCCTCGTCTGTTTCGGATGTCCAGGAGACTGCTTCTAAAGCGGCGGCTGATAGCAAAATGGTCAATTTGGTTGGAGGTTGCTTGCCTGTCATTGGAAACCCAGCTGACTTTGTGGCAGGTCTTGTGCTCAAACATGGTGCCACCTATCACAAGGCGGTTGGCATTGCAGAAATCCACAAACCTTTCGCCGTTGTCATTGCGGTTGCCTAGTCCATGCTTCCCGATTACATGCTTGAGCCCTTCGTTGTCGCTGCCTACCTTGGCATTCAAATCCCCCATCACTATGACAATGTCTCCATTTGGTGTTGTGTTGAAGACGGCGCTTAAGAGATTGTAGAAGCTCTCCTTTTCGTCCTCAGACGAACTATTCGTTCTGCGAACTTCCGGGGAAGTGAGTTTCTAAGAGCAGTGATGCTCTTTGTTCTTCATCTTTAGTAAAGCTGCCGTCAGGTTTTTTAAGTATCATTTCCGACACGATGGCGTTCTCGAGTGCTTTGAGGTCTTCAGCATCGAGCATTTCCTGTGGGTAATTCACAGGAAGTACTGCAACCTGCTCGGCCTTTGCGGCCTCAGCATGTCTTCCACCAGCCGGAGCTGCCCCAACAGCCACAGCATAGCTTCTGCTGCTAGCATTCGCAGGCTCTGCATGGGGCCTCTTAGCGCTTTCCTCGGTCCTCAGCCTTTTCTGCACATTACATGCAGGAGGTGTTATGGCATTACTGCCCCTCTTGGCTGATGGCACAACGGCGGAGTCGGGCTTTGGCCTATACTCCTTCCGCCCTAAACACTTTGCCCAAGGGTCGGGGAACGTTCCAAGCGTGCTGCTGTTTTTGACGGCTCAGGGATTTTCCTTGAGGACATAGCGGCTGTTTGGCTGGTGCTTGGTTGCACTCGCTTAAAGCCTGTTACCGAATTTTGCCAACATTTTTCATCGTCGTCAAACACAGTCATAATAGGACGAATCACATACTCGTATATTGACATGTCTAAGAAGTAGTTTTTCTGCTGCGGGTGCAATGATACTTTACACATTTTTTTTTACAACTTGGTGGAAATATCTTCACATTAGTTGGCTAGGAGATTTCACTTGCAATTAAAATTATTGAATATACTACAACTGGAGATGGGCTAAATCGTGAATTTGCATTCGCAGCTAAAACTGTGAATGCGATTTCTTATTCACTGTGAATGTAAACTGCTAATGCGAATTAGCTATGGAGTTATATAGGTACACATGTCCGGTTATTTTGTCTGAGTCACAGGAGGATGCTTACTTTCAATGGGCTTCTTTAAATTCGTTATACTGGTACTGGAGCTCTCGCTTGGAAATTGCATTCGCAACGCAATAGCACCAATATGTAGCAACTAAGCAAGTATAACCTGTGCTGCTCTATACCAACCAACAAATCTTTCAAACCAGCTGCGACGCGATATGCAACCTTATGAATTGGTTTGGTGCCTGCTGCCGCATCATAAAAAGCACATAGCACATGTTTGAAAATAAAATTGTATGAGACGTTCAGCAGACAATGTGCAAAAAGAGTAGCTTAGTTCTGCCCAAGTGCCAGGGCATAGCTTCTCGCAACAATCCAACAGTTTAGTGCCGTATCCGAACGGCGATTTGAGAAGCTTTTTCGTGACAACAATACTCTCGGATGTTTGTCAGACGCTCGCGAGAGGTGGGACGACCTTGTGTTTTCTCGGATTTGAACTTGGAACCTTATGTGCAGTGATCCGACACACTAACCACTTACGCCACGGCGCCCACCCTTTTATAAAAAATAGGTAACCCAAATCCCAAAGCACTCAGACTCTCTGGTCCATTGTACTACCAGGCAGGAACCTTTCTTTGGTGCAGTGGTTGGAAAAACTTTTCCTTTATTCCTCGGGCAACTGATGATTGCTGTTCCCCGCTCTTAGTCCATGGCAAATTCCTTGACACATTAAGTGAAATGATGTAATCAGCTCTTAATAGTCTCGAAAAATGGGCTACAGAGTGTGGACTACACGTCAACCCGGATAAAACAGAATTGGTACTCTTCAGCAGAAAATACAGATACCACCCTTCAAAGTGCCTAAGCCAGCAGGCGTGCAGCTTTTCCTTTTGAATCGCGCTGGAGATCTTGATGTAATGCTAGATAAGAAACTAAATTGGAAACTTCACATGCAGGAAAGAGTCCGCAAGGCTTATAATGCTCTCTCCATCTGCAAGAGGACCGCGGGGAAAAAATGGGACCTGAAGCTCGCAATGATGCACTGGTTATATGTACATCATGGTAGTGCGACCCATCCTTACGTACTCGTATGGGGCTCTTGTGTGGTGGAGAGCAACAAATATGAAAAACACATGGGATATGTTGGCCATGGTACGAAGAGCAGCATCACGGGCGTTCTACGCACAACACCTACGGCTGCACTCGAGATCTTTCTGTGTCTTTTACCACTAGATCTACAAATCAAATTTCAAGCGGGCAATAGTGCGCTTCGGCTCACTAAAGTAGGTCTCTTCAAGACTAGTAACGTAGGACATACCTCCATTCTCAAGGAATCATTTTCCGAAATCCTTGATGAATCGGACGATATTCTTCGCACATTAGACTTCGGCACACCATACGAAGTAATGTATCCTATTAGAGAGAACTGGCGAAGGACGACAGCCTCTGTCCATAACGAGATTGCAATATACACAGATGGTTCTAAGACCAGAGAGGCCACGGGGTCAGGTATTTACTCGTGAGATACGAACCTACGTGTGGCCCTGAGACTTCCGGACACATGCAGTGAGTTCCAAGTAGAGGTTCTAGCTGTGCTTATACCTGCGGAATTACTTGAGATGGGATCAATATCCGACAAGAATATCGCCATATACATTGACAGTCAGGCTGCGCTAAAGTCTTACGTCAACAAATCTGAGATAATCAGGAATTGCGGCTTGCTCGTGTATATCGGAATACACGAGCAAGCCGACGCGCTAGCCGAAAGAGGAGCGGGGCTCCCACATAGTGACATAATTGGTAGCATTAAACCACCTGGGTGCGTGTCTAAGGGTATTATTCGTGATATAATCATCGACACGGCTAATCTAAGATGGTCAAACTTATATGGTCACAGGGTGTCTAAGGCCTTGTGGCTTGTGTTAGACCACTGAAAATCTGAGGAGATCATAAAATTAAAAATATCACGGCTAAGAGAGCGATAGGAATACTATCTGGTCACTGCCTCCTAGGAAGCATGCTATGAGACTATGATTATCTAACACGGATGTTTGTAGGTATTGCGATGACCTACATGTCTAAGAGGACATAACACATATACTCTGTGAGTGCCAAGAAATTGCCAGGACAAGGCTAAAGCACCTTGGTAGATACTTCTTCGATAACCTGGAAGAGGTGAAGTCCTTGAACCACAACAGCTTACTTACCTACTTACTTACTTAGGTGGCGTTTCAGTTCGGGGTGAACCTGGGCCTCAACCAACAAGCCTCTCCATTTAGCTCGGTCTTTAGCTAATTGTCTCCAATAGCGCGTTTCAAGTTCAAGAGGTCCCCATGAATTTGTGCATGCGACCTACGGCGAGGAGGTCCTCTACTGCGTCGTCCCTCCGTGTTAGATTCGAAAACTCTGCGGGCTGCAGCGTTGGTGTCCATTCGCTCTACATGTCCTAGCCATCTTAGACGTCCAACACGCAGTTTTTTGACTAAGTCGATGTCGCTGTACAGCTCATATAGTTCGTGATTGAATCTTCTCCTCCAAAACCCGTCAACGCAAACGGGACCGAAAATCTTACGAAGAATTTTTCTCTCGAACCGACCTCTGTTAATAAAGTCCATGTTTCAGCGCCGTAAAGCAGGACTGGGATGATCAGGGTCTTATACAGAGTCTCCGTAGTTGTTGTTGTTTTCCAATTCTTCTGCGAATTGTACGTAAGTTGGCTATAAATACGACGAACACACGTACTACATGTGTTGACCTTTTCATGTGATCCCTTTGGAGCGGTTCTATGAAGAAAAAAGGACTGATGCTTGCAGGAACTCTCTGGAGCTGTATGTACTTGGAAAGCACTTCAAAGGCAATTCATGTTAAATGCACGTTGCACCAAATTACATTTAATTGAATCATCGTACGTTCGTGATTATTGAAATGGGGGGCTGGCGCTGTAGATTGGAGGAATGAGATACTTTTTATTGTCGGTCCGGTGGGGGGCTCCTGCGGTTTGCATATGCGAGACGTGCTTTAGAAATAGTTCGAATGGAAAATTACCGTCTCGGGTAATTCTTTTGTAAGGATATGGTATCCTTGTTAACTAATAAGGGCGACAACTGCAATATGTGAACATTTTTGATATGTACGAGTAGATGTTCCTATTTACAGAGTTTGGTAGCCAATGGTTCTGCAAGAATAATTGCAGAAACGACTATGGTGATGATGGTTGCGCTTTCGAAGAACGCTTGCGTCAATTGTCTGTTTTTATCCTGTTCAGGGCGAGAGTTGTAATTCTTAATATACATGCTTGTGGCAGGTCCTAGATAGTTTGTTTTAATTGTAATGTTCTGACGTTGACTACGGGATACTAATTTGTTTTTATTTATTTTTTTCGTTTCAGGTAAGGAATACAATTATGGTTTGTTTGAAAATCTCCATGGGTAACTGAATTTGGTTATAAATTGAATGTAAAGAATAGAATTGCTATTTTTGTTATTTAACTAGCTGCATCAGCGGAACACTAAGACATTGTTTTGCACATGCCTCCTCTAGATATCTATAGTAATTAATATATCTATAGTGTGGAGCCACGTGCATGACGGCCATATCTCAGTGGTCCAGTCTAGGTACAAGACACTCCTCTATTCTCAATAATCTTTAATTCCTTCCACAAGTCACCGATTCTGTACTTCTACAGCTTCTGTTCGATAAAAACTTTGAAACCCGCATCCCCTTCAGACCTGAATGGGAGGAGGAGCTAGGGACACAAGAGAGATCCATTTGCTTTTACACAGATGTATCCAAAACAGAGCCAGGAGTGGGGGGAGGTGTCTTCTCCCGAAAGCAAAACATTAATATCTCCTTTCCCCTCCCTAATCAGCAGCGTCTTCTAGGCAGAGATCATGGTAACTAAAGAAGCCTTCTCGTGGCTGAAGTACAATGTCCAAGTGGGATATTACTGTCTTTACTGATAGTCGAGCTGCGATCAAGTCCCTGGAATCTATTACTTACTTACTTACTTAGGTGGACCTCAATCAACAAGCCTCTCCATTTAGCTCGGTCTTTAGCTAATTGCCTCCTGTTGCGCACTCCAAGTTGGTGGAGGTCCCCTTGAACTTGTGCGCGCCACCTGCGGCGATGATTCCCTCTACTGCGTCGTCCCTCGGGATTAGATTCGAATACTCTGCGGGCCGGAGCGTTGGTGTCCATTCGCTCTACATGTCCTAACCATCTCAGACGTCCAATACGCAGTTTTTTTTTACTAGGTCGATGTCGCTGTACAGCTCGTATAGTTCGTGATTAAATCTTCTCCTCCAAAACCCGTCAACGCAAACGGGACCGAAAATCTTACGAAGAATTTTTCGTTCGAAGCGACCAAGGATATCTTCATCCTCTTTTAATAAATTCCATGTTTCAGCGCCGTAAAGCAGGATTGGGATGATCAGGGTCGTATATAGAGTCTCCTTAGTTGTTCGAGATAGGGCTTTACTGTTGAATTGCGATTGGCAAATGGTAAGTCTATGGTCGTCTACATAGACAGTCAGTCAGCGATCAAAGTTCTGGAACCGCCAACAATAAGATCTAAGTTGGTTAAACATTGCCGCGAATCTCTTAACGAGATTGCGGTCAGATGCAACATTACTCCATTACTCTGTGCTGGGTCCCGGGACACAGAGATATTCCAGGCAACTGCAAAGCAGATAACCTAGCCAAACTAGGCACCGGTTTACCTATAACAGAAAAGTACCGGCGCCCCTAATACAAACGACGAAACTTCGTACGCTCAACGATGCACTAGCAATCGTAAACAATAGAAGGAACTTAAGTACGTGCACATCGTCCTCTACTAGACGTAAAGAAAACCAAAAGACTCCTATCTCTAAAGAGAAGGAACATAATCTTCACAGTAGTAATAATCACAGGGCACTGCCTGATAGGTAGACATGCTATGAGAATGGGAGTCCTATCAAAGGATTGCTGCAGAAGCTGCAGAGATGAGGAAGAAGAGGAAAACAACAATTATCCCCTTGGCACATGCCCAGCGGTAGCTACTCCGAGAAAGAGACTACTAGGTGAATACTTCTTTGAAGACCTAAGCGATCTGTCTAACATAGACATTGTAAATTTATATAGATTTATATCAAAATCTTACTGGTTTAGCTGACACAACAGCTTACACTTCGCCCCCTCGTTACAACGGGAAGTAACTCAAGCGGGGTACTCATAGTCACTATCCCCACGCCACGCTGTATTGGTCACCATCTACCCACAAGAGGCTTGTAATGTAGCAGTCACCTCCCAATGACGACAGATGAACCTCTCAAACCATATCAGACTAGCACTGGTAAAACACAACACCACGACTGCATATCAGTAACAGGGAGGGTCAATTAACTCTACTACTCTTATGCACCCTACTACCTACACGGTGTACCTAGGTACAATACTAAGGGTTCGATTGATTCAGTCTCCCTACCTAGCCCGACCTATTACCTTATTACACATAGTTCGACTGCATCAGTTCATCAGGTTCGATTGAATCAGTCACCTTATTTACTCTTATGCACCCTATTACCTCCACGGTCCACCTAGGTATGAAGGGCTCGATCGAATCAGTCACCCGACCTCCCCAACACCAAATGCTTAGTAGTACCAAGAGTTCGATTGAATCAGTCACTCTAATACTTTTATGCATCCCTACACCTTCACGGTGACCCAGGCCCCACTACCAGCCAACACAAATCGCACAACAGTACAAAGGGCTCGATTGAATCAATCATCCCAATACTCGTTTACACATTCTACATTCCCGGTCCACCTTGACTTTAGGGTTGATTGAGTCAGTCACCCTATTTAGCTACTACACGCACAGCAATTCTTAGCCATAATCCTCCTGAGAAAGGTAAAGATTCCTCCGGTACAATCAATATGTGGTATCACAATGGACCTAAATGGTCTAAGTGTGCCCTGACTCTGTCAGGTCAGCCACCTTACCTTACCTAACCTAACCGAACCTACTGCAACAGTCAGTCAGTGCTCGGAAGTTGTCTAAGAGCTTATCTCCATTTATAGGTCAATCAACCAATAATCCGGTGCCACGGAAATACATACATAAGTGCCACTAGTGAAAACAAGCGTCTAATTATGATCGTATCAGTGTTTTCATCTGGGGTAATTAAAATTGTTTAGTACTATGTCTTAGCTTGTAACTCGAACCACAATAAAGCAACATTGCACCTGATTCTACCCTGAATCACCTTCTGAATGTTTAATTATAAATAAGCTTTACGTATGTCATCAAACTCTTCAAAACTCCTTATAAATCGCATTGTTCAGAATTGTTCCGAATTGTTTAGAATTGCTTAGAAACTCTCAAAATATATAAAAATGATTCATCTACTGTCCAATTTCTTATTTGATTACTTGTCCAAAGCAATAAATGGTCCCCTTTTGAAAGAAAAAAAAAGCGGATACTTTACATGGTCGGTGAAGGAATATTGCGCCGCTATTATAATAACATCGGTTTCATACAACAAATGTATTCATCACATTCTAAAAGAATACAAATTGCTTCTATCAAAGGTTTGTACGTACTTTCGCTTTCTTAAATGCAAAACCGAATAATTAACGGTATGCGATGTCTCAAAACAAATATTTTACTATCACCTTTATTGAAAAATAAAATATGAATAAATTTCTCTCAACCTCATCGATGCGGATTTGTTTACTTCAAGTATTACCTAATTCAGTCTCATTAGCATACCACCGTTCGTGTGGCAGATGCCAGCCGCCGCCGCTCCCCATGAGACTGTATTCGTAATGATTTTCACGTGCTTATTGCATGTTTATCAACTGCAATCTACTACGACACTTAAGATACGAAACTAGCTTTTCAGAAAATCTAGTTTAGTTTGGAAAAGCTTTTGTCTCAAATTAATAGAAAAAGCATTTCCACCTTTTTTTTTGTTGGCTTTTCTTGGAAAAACGTTATCTTCCAATTGAGCTCAATCTAGCGGATCTAAGCCTCGTTTTTCTTCTTCAAATCATAATCCAAGCGAACAGTTATTGTTAACACTTTTCCCATCTCATTTATCTATGTCTTGTTAGATAAAGATACGCAGTGTTAAATTATACATGAGAAACATGAGAAACAACGGTACGAAGAATGGACGACAATGACGAGGATGATGATGATGATGATCAGTGATCGTGATGGCGCACAGACGATGAAGAAGAAGATCCACCACATCACAGTAATTCATCGAAAGTTGAAGAGTACAATCCGAATGGGAAAATGGGTTTTTGTGACATTCATTCCCTCTCCTTCAATCTTCTTCGTAGTGCGGTGTAATAGACATAAAATACTTTTGGAATTTTTTCATATCAACGGCGCGATCGTTTATCTGCTTCGCAGGAATTTGCAAAACGAGAAGAAAAGAGAAAAAAGTAAAAGTTAGAAAAAATCCGAAAGGAAAACCACAAAAGAAAACGTCTCATCCTCCGTGGTGGCTATTCGGCATATCGGTCTCGAAAGATCAAAAGGTTGCAGATGATGGTGGTTGGGTGACGAACGAGAGAAAATCAATTAAAGATGAATGACCTAGATTTTCTTGTTTATTTTCCTCCTCTCTCGGATGGGAAAATGGGACAAGGAACACTCGGAAGGAAGGACGCGGTGCAGGGGAGAAAATGTATTTTTTTCAAATTGAAATAGTACGTATTTCCAGTAAACCGGGGGTGATGGAGGGGGTGGCAAATTTCCGTTTTCTCTGTTTGCAGGTATTTTTATGTTTTCCAATTTTTTTTTCATCTTTTTTGCAGGTTTCTCTGTGAAAATGCGAAAAAAATGAATATTGTGTGGCTACGGGCAATATAATTTAAGTGCGGTGGCCCATTTTTTGTTGTACAGTTGTATATTTACTTTATGTTGGTCATTTGGTGCGGGTGTGATTTTCTCACTTTGACAGTTTGCTTCATTGAGACTGGGGCGTTTTGAATTCTTTTGAAATGAAGTTTTCAAAGAGGAATTGATGGGAGAGGGGGGAGTTTTACACAAGTCAATGGTGACAGTAATAAGTCATGCAAATGACAATTACTTACTAAATATCGTCTACATTGACGGTATTTAGGTTGAGCCTTTTAAATTGAATTATGCTTTTGGCAAACACGTGTTCTTTGGTTCAATATGGGCCCAAATGTGAATCATATTTTCGAAAGATTAGACTGGAATATGATATCTTGTTTTGCTTTTTAGTCTGACGTAAACAAAACTGCCCTCGAAACAAAGAGAACATTGATGGGTGAGAAACTTAGACGGTTTCCGAGTTTATCGTAAACAAATCCTTACATTTCAGTCGGGGGCAATGACTCAGGATTTAAAATTTCCAGGTTGAGTTGAGATTGACGTAACTATTGCTAAGAAGCGGCTTGGAAGAAAGGATGATTATTTTCAAAGTATGCGATGGCAGATTAGTCCTACGAAATGGCTTATAACACTCAGCAGTTTTCAAAATCGGATCACAGTTAAGCCGAGGTAATATCGGGACTTCTACACAAAGGATTTTGTTTAATGAAAATATTACTGTAGCAAAGTCGGGGTGCACCAGGGAAGCGTTTTAAGTCCTTTGCTCTTTATTACAGTCCTTGATTATCTGCTTGAAGGTAAAGTGATGGACCCCAAGGTACATCAGTTATTCTTTGCTGACGATGGAGCCATCATAAGTGAGGATCCTACATCCCTGCAACGAGCACTTGATGTGTGGGTGGACGTTTTGGAGGGAAATGGGTATCGCATTAGTTCAAAAAAGACAGAGTACTTGTGCTGCCCGTTCTCTGATCCACTCAGGCCTATTCCAGACATTTATTTGAATGGAACAGTGCTTCCCAAGTGCGAAAAGTTCAAATATCTGGGATCTATGATCAATAGCAAAGCAACTTGTGATGACGACATCAATGATCGTGTAAGCGTAGGCTGGATGAAGTGGCGAGAAAATTCCGCTATCTTTTGTGACAGAAAAATGCCCCCTAAGTTGAAAGGAAGGCTCTACACCGCAGTTGTACGCCCAGCGCTCACATACGGTTCACAATGTTGGACGATGTACAAAACGTATGAGAGTAAATTAACGGCAGCTGAGATGAAGATGCTTCGCATGACAGCAGGAGTGACAAAGCTTGATCGAATAAGAAGTTCGAAGATCCGTGGAAGCTTTCACATCAAGGAAACCATCGTACAAAAAATAGAGCGTGACCGGCTCAGTTGGTATTGCCACGTTCAAAGAAGAGATCATTTGAACCCCATTAAAAAGGCAATATCAATGCACGTTTCAAAGACATCGCGATGTAGGAAAGGCAGGCCTATAAACGCCTGGATCAGACAAATGCGACGACATCGGCATTTCATTGGCCTCAGTAACCGAGTGATCCAAAATCGGCAGGCCTGCCGATATTTTCTGAGTTCAAATAGGCGAACCCCACAGGCGGATCAGTAGAAATGCGGTAAAGTGGGAGGGTTGTGATCCCTTGTTTTCGGATCATAGCCTCGCTGATAAAAGGAAGAAGAAGAAGAAAATATTACTGCAGCTCTTACAGCCGCGGGGGTTGATGGTGTAGTGGTAGCGTGATCGTTAATGGTCCACGGTTGAAATTCACATGTCAAGAACTATTTAAGTATGTGTTTCTCATAAAATAAATAAAGTCAGTACCTCTATTGCGAATGCATAACTCTG
The DNA here is from genome assembly GCA_945910035.1 of Brachypalpus laphriformis. Lineage (NCBI taxonomy): Eukaryota > Metazoa > Arthropoda > Insecta > Diptera > Syrphidae > Brachypalpus > Brachypalpus laphriformis. Next base: position 49,257,783 of record OX246756.1, read on the forward strand.
GCAGTAGAGTGGTCATAGGGTTGGAAAATTTTCTCGTATTGGTGATTGATATGACTGGCATTAGATAGATAGATAGATGTATAGTTGTAATGAGGCCCAAGTGCACTGCGATCTATTGGGTCCCCAAACTAGGCTCTACTCGATGATATACTCGATCTAGACCACTTCGTGACTGACGTCGGACAAGAATGAGATCACCGTCTTATGGTAGCTCATTTACGCCTTCGTACTGCATCCGTCAACAGCAACCGCTCAAACCTACTTAACATCACCAGGTTTAATATCAACATGCTCAAGGTTCCCCAAGTGCGCCAACAGTTCAGGGACCATCTTGCCTTACAAGCAGAAGCAATCAGCAGCATACCACAAGAGAATATGGATGACCACTGGACTGCTGTGAAAAATGCTTTTACGTGAGCGCCGTGGCGGAAGTGGTTAGTGTGTCGGATCACTATGCATGAGGTTCCAAGTTCGAATCCCAGAAAACACCAAAAAGTTTTTTCACGGTCCCACCTCTCGCGAGCGTCTGACAAACATCCGAGAGTATTGTTGTCACGAAAAAGCTTCTCAAATCGCCGTTCGGATTCGGCATTAAACTGTAGGTCCCTTCCATTCGTGTGAAAAATATAACGCACACAACATGAGTGGTTGCGAGAAGCTAGGCCGTGGCACTTTAAAGAGCTGTTGCGCCAAATATTTATTTATTTATTTGTCTGGGGCACGCACGTATGACGGTAAAAAGCAGAAACACCACCGCACATGGCTTTCTACAGACACCTGGAGACGGATCGATGAGCGTTCAGCAATCAAGGCTCGGATTGCAGCGGCCTCAGCAGTAGATAGAACCGAGCTTGAGACGTGACAAGCGTCAATATATCAACTCACTGGCCTCAAGGGCTAAAGAAGCAGCGAGTAGGTGCGACAGTAGGACTGTTTACAACATCACTAAGTAGCTCATTGGTGGTCGAAACTCCAAAGTCTAGACGGTAACCTTCTGATCTCGGATGAGGATCAGCTCACTAGATGGAGAGAACATTTTGCTACAGTGCTAAATCACATAGACGATGGCGGTATGATCTCGAATTCGAATGAGCAGTTCGAAGCAACAAATTCCCGAATTCGCACCGCACCTCCCAGTAAAACCGAGTTAACAACAGCGATCAAGTCCCTCAAGAAGAACAAGACGGTGGATATTGATGGCATCCCTGCCGAGCTATTTCAACAGACGCCAAAGCCAAATACATTGGCAGATCTGCTGCATCCCCTAATACGGGGAGCTTGAGATAGTGAACAATTTCCACAGTAGTGGAAAAGGGGGATGATCATTAAGCTTCCAAAGAATGGAAACTTGACGGAATGCGGTAGCTGGAGAGGTATTTGCGTTCTTCCAGCTGTAGCCAAGATAACAGCTAGAATAATTCTGCAACGAATCAAAGAGCATTTAGATTCAACTCTCGACGTCGAACAGGCAGGCTTTCGCGCTGGATCCTCCTGCATCGACCACATAAACACCTTACGGATCATAATCGAGCAATGCGTTGAGTATAGGTCTCCGCTACATCTACTGTTTATCGACTTCGAGAAGGCTTTCGACAGCTTGCATCGAGATGCTATCTGGTTGGCCTTGCGCAGGAGAGGTATCCCAGAAAGACATAACTATTATCGAGTCTACATACGAGGCGGTAAGTGTCACGTCTTACACAATGATAAGGTGGCGGAGTATTTTGAAGTCCAAAGTGGAGTACGTCAAGGGTGCATACTGTCGCCACTATTGTTTTTGGTGGTTATTAGCGATGTACTCCGTGCAGCGTTGACGGAAGGTAATTATGGAATTCGTTGGACTATAACGTCTTACCTTAAACACCTAGATTACGCTGACGATGTTTGTCTACTTTCACATCGGATAATGGACCTTCATCTGATGGCCCACAATCTAGAAGCTGAGGCAACAAAGTAGGGTTAAAAATAAACACAGTCAAAACAAAAGCCCTGAACACTTCTGATACCCGCGCTCAACTTAACATTGCCGGACAGGAAGTCGAGAAAGTTGATAACTTTCTATATTTAGGAAGTGTCGTCTCGGCTAATCGCGGTGGCACCGAACTGGATGTGTGCAGCAGAATCGGAAAGGCTAAAGCTGCGTTCGGAATGCTATCCAAAATCTGGAGAAGCAATGTTATCAGCTTAAGCTGCGACTGTTCCGCTCCAACGTAGAATCGGTGCTGCTTTATGGGTGCAGTACTTGGAAGGTGGACACCATTAACACACGCAAGTTGCAAGTCTTCGTAAACAAATGCTTAAGAATCATCTTAAGGATTTTTTGGCCGAACCGCATCTCCAATGAACAACTTTATACGAGAACGGACCAAGAAACCTATAAGCATTACTATACGAAGAAGAAAATGGCAATGGATTGGACACACCCTACGGCGCGAAGACAACTCCATTGCGAAATACGCCATGCAGTGGAATCCGCTCACCCAGGCAGGCAGAATAGCGGGGCCCTAGGCAAACGTGGCGCAGAACAGTTGAGGAGGAATCGAGCTCTTTAGGAATGAGTTGGAGGCAGCTCAAACGCGTTGCAGAACTTCGAACAAGATGGCGCACAGGCGTAGTTGACGCCGTATGCCCCCCCGAGGGGTTAAAGGATCTAAGTAAGTAAGTAGAGCACTTCGTCCAGTCCAGCTGCTACTTTGAACCGGTGTATCTCAAGTGGATCCAGCGAAGGTAGATCCGTCTCTGATAGGAGATATGGACCTAGGTGATTTCTTCTTTTGGGGAACAGTGCTTCAAATTTCAAGCCCGAATAATCGATGCCAGGAATGCGCCTACGTACTAATCCACACCCTGCACACTTCTACCACTCTCCTCGCGGAACTGCCGTAATATATTACTTCGAGGGGCTGGTTAGCAATTAATGCTGTGCTTCTTGTATTGCTGCCTCTGCTCTCCTTGCTCTCTCAATTATTCGGAGCTCTTTTTGCACATTTGGTATGAGTGTACAAATTTCCAGCAAATTCTCATCTGACCGCAGCATTTGGTCTATAAGGAATGGCGGACTTGTGCAGGTTATTTCTCCATTTTGTGAAGCAATTGCAATGGAATATTGCGTGATCTGTATCTTCCTCCTGGTCTGGACAATATGGACAGAGAGGTGTGTTATCATGTCCAAATCTGTGTAAATATTTGCGATAGCCACCGTGACCTGAAGAAATACCCGACATTACAGTCGAAGAAGTTAGTGAGGCGGTCAAATACTCCAAGAAACGAAAAGCGGTTGGGCCAGACGAGATGCCCTCTGAGTTCTGGAAAAAGATGGGAGACGTCGGGTTCAGATGGCTCAGAATTCTTATCTCCAAATTTGTGAGAGGTGACCCGATGATGAATCAATGAAGGGAAAGTTACCTTCTCCCTGTATACAAAGAGAAGGGTGATACGCGAAACTGTGATAACTACCGTTCGATCAAGCTGATGTCACACACCATGAAGATCGTTGAGCGAGTATTAGGTGGCCGACTGCGAAAAATAATACGGCTATCTGATGATCAGTGCGGGTTTGTCTCGGGTAAATCAACCACAGATGCAATCCAAAGTATAAGGATCATAATGGAAAAACATCGTGATTCCTTAAGGGATTTGCATATTGTATTGGTTGACTTTGAAAAGGCATTCGACAGATAACCACGAGATCTGATATGGGTGACGCTAATACATCGAGGGGTCACAGAAACATATGTACAGATGATCATGGACATGTACGAAAGAGCAAAGACAAGAGTAAGATGCCCCGCTGGAGTAACTGAAGAGCTGCCAATCAAAGTCAGGGTGCACCACGGAAGCGTTTTAAGTCCTTTGCTCTTTATTACAGTCCTTGATGGACCCCAAGGCACATCAGTTATTCTTTGCTGATGATGGAGCCATCATAAGTGAGGGTCCTACGTCCCTGCAACGAGCACTTGATGTGTGGGTGGATGTTTTGGAGGGAAATGGGTATCGTATTAGTTCAAAAAAGACAGAGTATTTGTGCTGCCCGTTCTCTGATCCACTCAGGCCTATTCCAGACATTTATTTGAATGGAACAGTGCTTCCCAAGTGCGAAAAGTTCAAATATCTAGGATCTATGATCAATACAAAGCACTTGTGATGACGACATCAATCATCGTGTAAGCGTAGGGTGGATGAAGTGGCGAGAAAATTCCGCTATCTTCTGTGACAGTAAAATGCCACCTAAGTTGAAGGGAAGGCTCTACACCGCAGTTGTGCGTCCAGCGCTCACTTACGGTTCACAATGTTGGACGATGTACAAAACGTATGAGAGTAAATTAACGGCAGCTGAGATGAAGATGCTTCGCATGACAGCAGGAGTGACAAAGCTTGATCGAATAAGAGGTTCGAAGATCCGTGGAAGCTTTCACATCAAGGAAGCTATCTTACAAAAAATAGAGCGCGACTGGCTCAGCTGGTATTGCCACGTTCAAAGAAGAGATCATTTGAACCCAGTTAAAAAGGCAATATCAATGCACGTTCCAACGACACCGCGATGTACGAAAGGCAGGCCTATAAACGCCTGGATCAGACAAATGCGACGACATCGGCATTTCATTGGCCTCAGTAACCGAGTGATTCAAAATCGGCAGGCCTGCCGATATTTTCTGAGTTCAAATAGGCGAACCCCACAGGCGGATCAGTAGAAATGCGGTAAAGTGGGAGGGTTATGATCCCTTATTTTCGGATCATAACCTCGCTGATAAAAGGAAGAAGAAGAAGAAGAAGAAGCCACCGTGACTCGATCGGAACTGCGTAAGGTGGTTCTTGCAGTCCCCATACACTCGTTTGGTCCAGACCTCAATGGTGTGGATCAGCTTGTAGATCCATCTACCTTTTGTACTGTTATCCCACCTAGCTTGCCACATAGCCAGTGATGTTGCCTTCTCCTCCTTTATTCTCTTGACAATACCTGCTTTTTAATGACTCGAGGTTCTCGTTTTGTAGATCTCATTTGCGAGGATGTCGATGGGGATCATTCTGGTTATGACACGGGCTGCTTCGTCCGATATTGTTCGGAAGCCGCTGATTGTTCTTATCGCGCATACCCGTATGTTGACGATAGTTTTCTCTGTGTTTCTATTGCCGCTAACGCCGCCGTCCAAACCGGTGCAGCATATAGAAGAACCGAGCTAACCACTCTCGATAGTAGAATCCGTCTAGCATATTCAGGTCCACCGGTGTTTGGCAGTGTTCGAGAAATGGCTGCCTGCAGTAGTGAAGCCTTCTTGCTCGAGTATTCCGCGTGTGTTTTGAACCTTAACCTGTTGTCGAGCATTACTCCTACGTATCTGACTGCTTCCTTGGTCCTTATAGTCTGAGTTCCGACTTGAACATTCGCATATTGAACAGCTTTTCGACTTGTTATGAGAACAGCTTCAGTTTTGTGGTCTGCTAATTCTAAGTCGGCGGATCCTAACCAGTCTTTAATTTTTTTCGATTGCTTCGTTTGTTGCTGATTCTATTTCGTGGATGTGTTAAGCCACGGTGACTACGGCGATGTAGTCAGTGAACCCGATTATCTTAACTCCTCGGGGCAATGCTAGTCGCAGGACTCCGTCGTACATGATATTCCATAAGAGAGGGCCTAGTACCGATCCTTGCGGGACTCCTGCCGTAACATTGTAGTACTTTACATCCTCGTCGGTTTGGTACCTGGTTTGTAACTATCCTCAATAGGTAGTATGGAGTATGCAATCTTGGATGCAAACGACTAACAAAGGCCTCGTAGGGGCAGCATCTCCCGATAGGTGCTGGTCCGCTAAGTAACGAGTAGGAGCCACTGCAGCCGAAAACCTAGCAGCTCTGTTAGTAAGCCCTACTCCCACCTCCTCGTGGTGCCATCTGGGAATTTCTTCGGAAATTGCTAACGGGAGAGGACGAATGGCGAGCTTCCTGCGCCAAAAAACAGGATAAGTGTCGGTTGGTCTGTGGCCCAGCGAGCCGCAACCGTAAAACAAACTATTGCTCCGAAACGGAAACATACGCCTCGGATACGGACTGATCATTTGTTGACGACCTTTGGCTATCGGACACGGACAACGATCGGATTCTGGAACGTTAAGACCCTCCTGAACTCACTCAAGGAAGGGCCTTATAATGCCAGATTCCTCCAATTGGAGCGCGAATTCGCACGGTATAAAATCGACATCTTAGGGCTGAGCGAGATAAGATGGTACGATGCTGGGGAATACATCTCCCCAACAAAAAGCACTGTCATGCTCTACTCTGGTAAACCAGCTGGAAGTGCACGGAGTTCTGGCGTAGGACTCATGCTAACTCCAGCAGCACGTAGTAGCCTCATATCCTGGAAACCCCATAGTGACCGGATATTGACGGCTAGGTTCCAGAGTAGAGTTAGAAAAATTACCATCATACAGTGTTATGCTCCGACTCTAGACGCGACTGAGGATGAAAAGGATAATTTTTATAGCCACTTAGGTGCCGCCTACAACCAAACGCCTAATGGGGACATCGTAATGGTAATGGGAGATCTCAATGCCAAGGTGGGTAGCGACAACACCATGCTTAAGCACGTGATGGGAGTTCACGGCGTGGGAGACCGTAATGACAATGGTGAGCGGTTTGTGGACTTCTGCAATACCAACCGCCTAGTCATCGGAGGTACGCTGTTTAAGCATAACACCTGCCATAAGATCAGTTGGGTCTCTACTGATAGGCAACGAACATCCAACCAGATCGACCACATTGCGATCAGTCGCCGCTTTAGAAATTGTCTCCTGGACGTCCGAAACAGACGTGGAGCTGACGTCGGACAAGAACGAGATCACCATCTTATGGTAGCTCATTTACGCCTTCGTACTGCATCCGTCAACAGCAACCGCTCAAACCTGCTTAACATCACCAGGTTTAATATCGACAGGCTCAAGGTTCCCCAAGTGCGCCAACAGTTCAGGGACCATCTTGCCTTAGAAGCAGAAGCAATCAGCAGCATAGAGAACATGGATGACCACTGGAGTGCTGTGAAAAATGCTTTTGCGACTGGGGCACGCACTTATGTCGGTAAAAAGCAGAAACACCACCGCACATGGCTTTCTACAGACACCTGGAGACGGATCGATGAGCGTACAGCAATCAAGGCTCGGATTGCAGCGGCCCCAGCAGTAGAGAGAACCGAGCTTGAAGCCCAATACCATGCGAAGAAAAGAAGTGCAGCGTAGTGTGAGACGTGACAAGCGTCAACATGTCAACTCACTGGCCTCAAGGGCTGAAGAAGCAGCGAGTAGGTGCGACAGTAGGACTGTTTACAACATCACTAAGGAGCTCATTGGTGGTCGAAACTCCAAACAACATCCAGTGAAGAGTCTAGACGGTGACCTTCTGATTTCGGATGAGGATCAGCTCACTAGATGGAGAGAACATTTTGCTGCAGTGCTAAATCACTTAGACGACGGCGGTATGATCTTGAATTCGAATGAGCAGTTCGAAGCAACAAATTCCCGAATTCGCACCGTACCTCCCAGTAAAGCTGAAATAATAACAGCAATCAAGTCCCTCAAGAAAAACAAAGCGGTGGGTATTGATGGCATCCCTGCCGAGCTATTTCAAGCGGCGCCAAATACATCAGCAGATTTGCTGCATCCCCTAATACGGAGAGCTTGGGATAGTGAACAATTTCCACAGGAGTGGAAAAGGGGGATGATCATTAAGCTTCCAAAGAAGGGTAACTTGATGGAGTGCGGTAACTGGAGAGGTATATGTGTTCTTCCAGCTGTAGCCAAAATAATAGCTAGAATAATTCTAGAACGAATTAAAGATCATTTAGATTCAACTCTCGATGTCGAACAGGCAGGCTTTCGCGCTGGATCCTCCTGAATCGACCACATAAACACCTTACGGATCATAATCGAACAATGCGTTGAGTATAGGTCTCCGCTACATTTAATGTTTATCGACTTCGAGAAGGCTTTCGACAGCTTGAATCGAGATGCTATCTGGCTGGCCTTGCGCAGGAGAGGCATTCCAGAAAAGCTTATAGCTATTATCAAGGCTACATATGAGGGCGGCAAGTGTCACGTCGTGCACAATGGTAAGGTGTCGGAGGACTTTGAAGTCCAAAGTGGAGTACGTCAAGGGTGCATACTGTCCCCACTATTGTTCTTGGTGGTTATCAGCGATGTACTCCGTGCAGCATTGACGGAAGCTAATTCTGGAATTCGTTGGACTATGACATCTTACCTTAAACACCTAGATTACGCTGACGATGTTTGTCTACTTTCACATCGGATAATGGATCTTCATTTGATGGCCCAAAATCTAGAAGCTGAGGCAAACAAAGTGGGGCTAAAAATAAACACAGCCAAAACAAAAGCCCTGAGTACTTCCAATACCCGCACTCAACTTAACATTGCCGGAAAGCAAGTCGAGAAAGTTGATAACTTTCTATATTTAGGAAGTGTCGTCTCGGCTAATCGCGGTGGCACCGAACTGGATGTGTGCAGCAGAATCGGGAAGGCTAAAGCTGCGTTCGGAATGCTGTCCAAAATCTGGAGAAGCAATGTTATTAGCTTAAGAACCAAGCTACGACTGTTCCGCTCCAACGTAGAATCGGTGCTGCTTTATGGGTGCAGTACCTGGAAGGTGGACACCATTAACACACGCAAGCTGCAAGTCTTCGTAAACAAATGCTTAAGAATCATCTTGAGGATTTTTTGGCCGAACCGCATCTCCAACGAACAACTTTATCTGAGAACGGGCCAAGAACCTATAAGCATTACTATACGAAGAAGAAAGTGGCAATGGATTGGACACACCCTACGGCGCGAAGACAACTCCATTGCGAAATACGCTATGCAGTGGAATCCGCTCACCCAGGCAGGCAGAATAGCGGGACGCCCTAGGCAAACGTGGCGCAGAACAGTTGAGGAGGAATCGAGCTCTTTAGGAATGAGTTGGAGGCAGCTCAAACGCGTTGCAGAACTCCGAACACGATGGCGCGCAGGCGTGGTTGACGCCCTATGCCCCCCGAGGGGTTAAAGGACATAAGTAAAGTAAGTAAGTAATCTGGCTAGCGATCTCCTTATGAACGACCAATTTGCCGAGTTAAAGGCGTTTTTGATGTTCAGAGTCACTACTGCATAGAATTTGTTTGTCCCCCCTCGCCATTTTTCTTCTTGGATCGCTCCAGTTGCTGTCAACTACCGCTTTGATGCCATCAACGGTAGAACGCGATTATAATTTTAAATCCGAACTGATGGTCTGACAGTGCTCCTTTCTCTTCTGCTACCACGAGTTCAAGTATCTTTCCCAAAGTGTCGAGAAAACATATTGGGCGATATGACGATGGTTCTCCAGGTGGTTTGTTTCCTTTTGGTAGCAGTACCAAATGTTGAAGCTTCCATGGCCCAGGAAAAACTCCTTCCTCTATACGTTTTTGCATCGTGGCTATAAAAATGTCCGGCCTCTTTTGAACAGCCACAAGAATGTGTGCTGGTGTTTTTGCAAAGTCCCTACAGAATCTGCAGTGTCCGTCTCCTTCTGTTCCCAGTTTCCTAAGGTGCTCCTTGAGTTTGCCAGTGACCTGTTACCATATCCGTCAAGATGCGAAGTGGATTATTGCTAACTCTTAGGCAGGTTCTGCTTCTTTTATGGTAAAAAAAAAAAAAAAAAGGCGCAACAGCTCTTTAAAGTGGCATGGCCTAGCTTCTTGCAACCACTTATGCTGTGTGCGTTATATTTTTCACACGAATGGAAGGGACCTACAGTACCTCGCGAGAGGTGGGACCGTGAAGAAAACTTTTTGGTATTTTCTGGGATTCGAACTTGGAACTTCATGCGTAGTGATCCGACACACTAACCTCTTACGCCACGGCGCCCACTTCTTTTCTGGTTTTGTTTACCCAGAAGTTCGTTTGCCTCTCTTAATTGGGAGACATCGTCCCAATGCTTGACTCGTTTGTTCTCTTCCTCTTTCCTTACGTCTTCTCGTACTTCGCTGGTTCCATCCCACAAAAGGATTCTGGTCTAAGGAACGGTGTGTCTAATCCTTATTTGCTCCTCCGTTCCGCTCCACTCCTACAGATCCTGGTATCCAGAAGAAAGTTACTTTATTCGCCTTTACCAATCTGTTGATCCTGGTTTGGATCTGATCTCGTGCCAGGTCTGTGCTTTGATAGCGGCTTGGCTGTCTGACAGTATTGCGGTGTCCTGCCCGTGATATTGCCTGCCTAGGTGAAATTGCGTGCATCTTTCGATCACGTGAACTTCTTAAAATTTCTCAGTAATTCTGAGTATCTAGTCCTGGGCCCGTACACTTCTGCCTCAGTGCCAATAGATGTAATCGATCCATCTGTGTACCATTTATTTGTGTGTTGCTTGAATTGGTACTTATCGGACTCACTGTTCCAATCCATTTTGTTGCTCATCTTTGAGTCAAATTTTCTTTCAAAGCAGTATTTCTTGACCATATAGTCTCTGCGTCAGGCGAACCCCACAGGCGGATCAGTACAAATGCGGTGAAGTGGATCATAACCTCGCTGATAAAAGGAAAAAGAAGATAGTCTCTGGGTCAGTCCAGAAGTTGCACCGATTTGGATAGAGTTACTTGCTCTTTGTTTGCTATGCATGTTCCTTTCCCGATGTCCTCTTTTCTAATTCTCAATATGGTCTTCTTGGTGATTTGCTCTAACACTATGTGTAGTGGAGGTATACCTACGATTACCTCTGCTGTGGGACAGGTTCCCATAGCTCCTGTTATAGCAGACTAATCCTTGCACTTTGCTTAGGGATGTCCACGTCGTGGCCAGCCTTGTTGTGTTAACCCACCAGTGTGGTTGGGTTGCATCTCCAGGTTTTTCCTGAAATGTTCCTGCACACCATACGTGCTCTGGTGGCTTTGATTACCACAGCTTCTACATATTCTTTCCAAAGGAGTTTGCTGTCTAGTCTTAAATCTAGACACTTAATTTGTTTCTGTGGGTCGGCTCCGATCCCTTCCAGTAGGATATGTTGCCTACGCTTTAGCTCTCTTTTCTTGGCGAAGGGCATCACAGTGCTTTTGGTAGGGTTAGGTTAGGATCGGCCCTCGATGAGGATGTACTTAGACCAGAAAGTAGGTCCATTGTACAGCCGATGTGTAAGGCGGGTGGATCACCCTCTTACTCTTGGAACCATTTGCTTCGTTGAATGAAGTCGAGAATTTTAGCCGTGCAGGCGTTGCCGAGATCATTAAGATCATTGTAGAAGTATTCACCCAGAGTGGCCTTCCTGATGTTGGCGAGCGCAGGACAGGCGCACAGGAGATGACTGATGGTCTCTTCTTCCTCTTCATCTCTGCAGCTTCTGCAGAAGTCATTATGAGGGATACTTAATCTTTGGGCATGTCTTCCTATGACGCAGTGTCCAGTGAGGACATTTGTTATTTTTGAGAGGGTTCCTCTCTTGTGCTCCAAGAGTCCGATGGACCTGGATTTATTGAGTGTCGGCCAGAGCTGTCTGGCGGTATGACATTGGTCTAGATGTTGCCATCGATGATTGGCTACTTTCTCGACATCAATTTGAATAAGGTACTTAACATAAGACGCTGGCGCTTCGATGTCGATGATGCTTATACTATCTGTACCAGAGGAGCCTTGTCGTGCTAGTTCGTCGGCTGCACAATTCCCCGGTATGACACAGTGACCTGGTACCCAGCAAAGGGTGAGGTTGTACTGACCAGCTATCTCGTTAAGAGATATTCGACAGTCTTTCACTGCCTTAGATCTGGTAGTGCTGGATGCGAGGGATTTGATGGCTGCCTGACTGTCGACATAAATAACAATATCAGGTCTTGATAGTGTGCTAGCCGCCAGTCAGTCAGCAGCTTTGCGAACTGCGGTGATTTCGGCTTGAAAAACGCTGCAGTAGTCTGGAAGGTCAAAGGAGAGGTGTATGTCCAGATCTTCCGAGAAAATTCCGGCCCCGATTCCGTCCTTGGTTTTGGACCCGTCCGTGAAAATTGACAGCGATTCGTTGTAAAGGACATTGCGTTGCGTCCACTCACTTTTGTCCGGTATCGAGTGCGTGTAGCCCTTGTTAAAATCATATTCAGTGGGCAGATGGTCAGTGCAATTGGGAAGATGACGGTGCATCGAAAGTATATTGGCATGTCCCGTATGTTGCTCCTTCCACTGCTTGGAACCTCTCAGTCTTATTGCCGAGCTGACAGCCAATTGCTTAGTGACGATGTCAATCGGAAGCAGGTGGAGCATGGTTTGGAGCGCCGCTGTGGGAGAAGTTCTCAGTGCACCGGTAATACTGAGAGGTGCAACTCGCTGAGTTTTTTCCATTATGGATTTGGTAGGGTTCACTCTAAGTCATACCGTCTCACACCACTTCTGTGTGATTCTTAGACCCTTTTGAATGATTTCACATAGCGTTTCTTCAAATTTTGCTCTTGCCACAGTGACTACATCGTCGGCGAACCCTTGCCACTTAATACCGGCATCTGTCAATTTGTGCGGTAGTTCATCTACTACTAGGTGGTGATAATACCCCTCCTTTTGGGCAACCTCTAGTGGTGCTTATTGTGATGGTTTGTTGTCCCACCTCTGTCTCAGCAGTTCTACTTCTCAGCATCTCACATATCCAATTACTTGTGGTGTTGCCTCATGGGAGGTGTTGTCGAAGGCTCCTTCGATGCCTAGAAAAGGGCATACTGCTGTTTCCTTGCTATTCAGTGCATCCTGAACCCAACCTGTCAGCTGGTAGAGCGCTGTTTCGGTGGATCTTCCTGCTCTGTAGACTTGCTGATTGTGGTGGAGAGGTATTCTTTATAGCACAGTCATTCTTAGGTGATTATCTATGACCTTTTCTAGCGTCTTTAGCATGAATGAGGTCAGGCTCATCGGTTTAAAGGATTTAGGTGAAATGGTGCCTCTTTTATGGATTACCGCTTAAACCATCCCAAACTGTGTTCAAATTTAAAATTGTTTTGTTTCAATGGAAGGAATTTGTCAAGTCCATGTTAACTGATATTTCGTGTTCTATGCCATTAGTGTTCTGCCACGTTTCGTGTATTCTGTGTGATGCCTGCTATGATATTGATGAAGCTTGTCTGAATGGTCTGGTACCAGTTTTCTGAAGGTAATGCAACCCGACTTTCTTTTCTCATTCTTGTTACTTTCAAATGAAGATATATTCATATCATCTTCACCCAATGAGCTCAATTTTCTAGATCCAAATAGATGTATCTCACTATAGCACGTGACAATTAGCACTTAAATTCGTTGACCTTGGTCTGGCTGTTAACTTATTCGCTGTGGCATCCAACAGATTTTACAGTCATTAGGCAAATAAAAAACTATAATGCGCATCGAAATCGCTAAACAAAATAGAATTGTCAATTGCATAAACAAATCTCAATCTAAACGGAAACAATTTTGTATTCAACACAAACGTAAGACACAAAATAAACATGGAGGGTGAGTTCCCGGTGAAAATTGCACTTGTTCGCCACTAAGAAAACAATTTCGCCACTCACCACCCACTCCAGTTCAGATCCACAAATTCATAATTCATTTCGCTTTGGGGTGAACGAAAATCTGTGTGTGTGTTCAAACAACCCCTTTATTATTATCCCCATGTTCCGGTCGCTTCCCCCGCATGAATGATGATTATTTGCAAACAAAAAACAAAAATATTGACGGAATAAATTCATTATAATCCGTGAGAGTCAATTGTGTACACATGAGTGAAACGCAATGTATCTTTCGTGCACTGTTTGCTATGGACTTTTAATTGAGAACACTTGAGTGTGGAATTAAGGAAAATTGGATGAGTTCTGTATTTTTTTTTTTATTATTCAGATGCGATTGTTAACACGCGAGTTAGCGGTAACGGTGAAGTTGTCCATAAAAGGCTAGATCAAGTTAAAAATACGCTAAATTGTCGGATCACGTAGCCATTTAAGTTGAAATTACTGTTGTTTCCAGTGACACGCAGTCCGAGATAATCAGATACATTTCATGCATAGGAAATTGTCTTTGAAGTAAGGTGAGAAAAAATGCCATTTAAGGTGACGAACGACGTGTAGATACGTCAATAATCCTTGAGATATTTTATTTGAAAAGTGAGCCGTGGAAAATATCCTTTTAGGGAGAGCAACTCTAATTGTTTGACACAACTCACTGAGAATTTTTTTTTATAGAATTCTCAAATCAATAGAAACTAGCTGGGGGTATTACCAACCCGACCACATTGAACTTTCAGTGGAATGCACGGGGCTAACGCGTCAATCTGACTAAACCGAATCGAATCTAAAAATAAATTTAAATTAATCTAATTCGAAACGTAAACATCAAAATTTACTGAATGAATTTCACGTGAGCCGCGAAATTTATTCGGAAACAGAGTGCCAGAGATTTAAGGGGAAGAAATCAACAAGAACCACTTGTATACTATAATATACACCTTGTTCTGAGAAAACAACAGAATTGGAAGCCAGAGAGAGACTGGTCGTCGACACTGGCTGACTGAGTCATCAACGACGGTGGCAATACAAATATTTCTTCATCGTTGTCGTCGTGTCGCCGTCACCATCACCGTCGTCGTATAACTTGTGCACCACAAAGATCATGAACTTGAAAAGTTTTTATTTTTCGAATAAACAAAATTTCAATATCAAGTTTAGTAGAATAATAAAATCGCTGGTACGAGTAAAGTGGGTGAAGGAAATGCCTGTGTCTGTTGTTGAATGAATGGAAACTTGGAGTACGTAAAGGATTTTCTGCATGAAGTTTCTTTTAAAGGAAAAGTGTTGGCATGAGTGTCTTTTGAATTGCAGCGACAGAAGTGGGCTTGGGTCCCAGAGCCGCATAAAGGTGAAAGAAGTCCAGTGGAGCAGGAGAAATCTTATAAAACCAGTCAACGGATGCGACAGTATAACCGTCTATAGAATCACCAAAGAGTTGGTAGGGACTACAGATGGAGTCATCAACCGGTAAAGAGCTTATACTACGGTTCCCTACTAGTTTTGCATATGGAAGCAGCATTTTGCCACCGTCTTGAATCAGGAAGGGAGAAATGCCTCAGATCAGAAGAAAGATATCCGATGCTCAGATTCGATGCTCGGATTCGAATAGCACCTCCCAGATATAAGATGAAATAAGAGCGCCCAAGGGAAGCAAGGCGGAAGGAATGAACGGCATTCCTGCGAAATTCTGCAGTATACTTGGAATTGTCGCAAAACAGCTGCGACCTTTTGTTAATCGTTGTTTCAGAACAGATTGCGAGTGTTCTGGTAAAACCATATCTCAACGAGGAAACCGGTAAGGGGCGCATATATGCGATTATACAGAATTAGAAGTGACAATGGATCGGTCATACTCTCCAAAACGGCATTAACTGCGTAGTAGATAAAGCCATGCGATAGAACCAAGAAGGAAGACGAATGGGTCGCCCTAGAAAAACGTGGCGGAACACGGTCAAGGAGGAGCCACGGTAGCTGGGGAATAGCGAATATGATGGCACGTAGGCGTGGTTGATGCCATAAGCTCCATAAGAAAACACTGAACTTACTTACTTTACTTATGCCCTGTATCCCCTTGTGGGTCCTAGGGCCTCTACTACGCCTACGCGCCATCGTGTACGGTTTCTGGCAATGTGTCTGAGTTCTCCCCAACTTTTCCCTAACTGCCATGTCTCCTTCTCGACTGTTCTGCGCCATGTTTTCCTCGGACCGCCAGGTCTTCTGCCATCCTGAGTTAGAGGGTTCCATTGCATAGCATGGTTCGCTATGGAACTGTCACCCTTTCGAAACGTGTGACCAATCCACTGCCACTTCCGCCGTTGGATAGTTGTGCCTATTAGTTCCTGACCCGTTCTCTCGTAAAGGTGTTCGTTAGAGATACGATTGCGACAGAAATCCTTAAGATATTGCGCAGGCACCTATTAACAAACGTTTGCAGCTTTCTGGTGATAGAAGTGGTCACTCTCCACGTGCTGCAACCATATAGCAGCACGGATTCAGCGTTGGAGCGGAACAATCTTATTTTGATGCTCAAACTGATTGTATTGCTTCGCCATATTTTGGACAACATCCCGAACGCGGACTTTGCTTTGGCGATCCTGTTGGCTATATCCAGTTCGGTTCCACCATCGGTCGAGACAATACTCCCAAGATACTGGAAATCCTCTACTCTCTCTACCTGTTGTCCAGCAATGCATATTTGAGCCGATGAGTTAGTTCCAAGGCTGATAATTTTAGTTTTTGCCGTATTAATTTTCAGCCCGACGACACCTGGCTCCCTCTCCACATCTGCTGTCATTTGGTGGAGGTCCATAATTCTGTGGGAGAGTAAGCATATATCGTCAGCGTAGTCAAGATGTTTCAGTTGAGATGTAAGAGTCCATCGAATTCCTCCGTTTCCCGTCGACAAAGCTGCATGAAGCACATCGCTAATCACCAATAGGAATAATGTTGGTGAAAGGATACAGCCTTGTCTTACCCCACTTTGGATCTAAAATTCCTCAGACAACCTTCCCCTGTGCAGAACGTGATATTTGGAGCCTTCATATGTAGCTTTGATAATAGCAATTAGTTAATCGGGAATACCTCTCCTGCGTAAGGCACGCCAAATAAACTCCCTGTTGACACTACCGAACGCCTTCTCAAAATCGATGAACAGCAGGTGGAGTGGCGATCGATATTCAACACACTGTTCGTTGATAATCCGCAGGGTGTTGATGTGGTCGGCACAGGAGGATCCAGAGCGGAAACCTGCTTGTTCGGCATCAAGTGTGTTTTCGAGATGTTGTTTGATTCGTTCCAGAATGATTTTAGCTATTATCTTAGCTACAACAGGCAGTACGCAGATACCCCTCCAGTTTCCGTACTCCATTAAATTTCCTTTGTTAGGAAGCTTGACGATCATTCCCTTTTTCCACCCTCAGATTCCCAAGCTCTCTCTATAAGTGGAAGCAGAAGCTCAGCCGATGTTGTGGGCGCTGCTCGTAAGAGCTCTGCTGGAATACCGTCAAGTCCTACCGCCTTGTTGGTTTTGAGAGCCTTGATCGCGGTAATGATCTCATCTTTACTGGGAGTCGTGGTGCGTATTCGGGAGCTTGTCACCTTGGGCATCTCAGTCTGATTTGGGAATATATCGCAAGTGAATACACGGTTTAAAACCGTAGCAAAATGCTCTTTCCATCTCTTGAGCTGGTCCTCATCCGAAATGAGCAAGGAGCCGTCTAGGCTTTTCACTAGGTATTGGCTGGAGCTGCGACCACCTATCAGCTCTTTCGTGATTGTGTAGACGGTCCTCCTGCAGCTTGTTCTGCGTCTGCGGCTAGCGCGTTGATGTAGTTGCGCCTTTCACGTCGCACGCTACGCTAGACTTCTCTCATCTTTGCGATATAGGGACTCTAGCTCGCTTCTCCCTACTGCTGGGGTAGCTGCAACGCGAGCTTTCAGCTGTTTTCGTTCGTCAATCCGTCTCCAGGTATCCTCGGAAAGCCACGTCTTATGTCTTCTCTGCGATCGACCGACAATTCTTTCAGCACCAGATGTAAAAACATTTTTCACAGCACACTAATGATCTTGGATGGTTGCGGGCATTGAGCTGCTGATTGCTTCCACACCTTGCGAAAAGTGCTCCCTTAATTGTTGGCGCACTGAGGGATCACTAAGTCTATCGATGTTGGTTATGATCTTAACTCAAGAGATCATAACCCTCCCACTTCACTGCTTTTCTACTGATCCGCCTGTGGGCTCCTTAGTAGAGGTTATTACTGCCTTAGTTTGAATTCGGATTAAGCGCACCCTTACTCTATGAGTGGTGTCCAAGCTAATTATGAATAATTCGTTGGTGATTTTTGAATTCGGTTTTGATTCGTAGTATTTGTTTCTAGTACGTATTCGATTACTCTAGATGTTACTTAGCCGCATCATGTAAATTTATCACCACTCGTTACCACTACACTATGTCAATCTTACTTACTTACTTAGGTGGCGCTACAGTTCGGTGTGAACCTGGGCCTCAACCAACAAGCCTCTCCATTTAGCTCGGTCTCTAGCTAATTGCCTCCAGTTGCGCCATCCAAGTTGGTCGAGGTGCCCTTGAACTTGTGCGCGCCACCTACGGCGATGATTCCCTCTACTGCGTCGTCCCTCGGGATTAGATTCGAAGTCTCTGCGTGCCGGAGCGTTGGTGTCCATTCGCTCTACATGTCCTAGCCATCTCAGACGTCCAATACGCAGTTTTTTGACTAGGTCGATGTCGCTGTACAGCTCGTATAGTTCGTGATTGAATCTTCTCCTTCAAAACCCGTCAACGCAAACGGGACCGAAAATCTTACGAAGAATTTTTCTCTCGAAGCGACCAAGGATATGATATCTTCATCCTCTTTTAATAAAGTCCATGTTTCAGCGCCATAAAGCAGGACTGGAATGATCAGGGTCTTATACAGAGTCTCCTTAGTTGTTCGAGATAAGGCTTTACTGTTGAATTGCCTTATTAGCCCAACAAAAACAGCGATTGGCAAGAGTTATTCTTCGCTTGATTTCTGCGCTGATGTTGTTCTCAGAGTTTATAGCAGAGTCAAGGTAGACAAAGTCCCTGACTACCTCGAAGTTATAGCTGCCCACTGTGACGTTTTGTCCAATTCGTCGGTGTTGGCTTTCCCTTCTTGTTGACAGCATATACTTGGTTTTGCCCTCTTTTATCGCTAAACCGATTTTGGCCGCTTCCGCCTCAATGCTTGCAAACGCACCAGTGACAGCCCGCTGAGTTCTTCCGATAATGTCTATATCGTCGGCGTATGCAAGCAGTTGTACAGACTTGTAATAGATTGTGCCTCCGGTGTTGGCTTGTGAGTTCCGCACAATCCGTTCAAGTACAATATTGAAGAAGTCACATGACAGCGCGTCACCTTGTCTAAAGCCTTTTTTGACATCAAAGGTTTCGGTGAGGTCATTACCGACCTTGATGGAGCAGCGAGCGTTCTCCATCGTCAGCCTGCACAGACGGACAAGTGTGGCAGGGATGTCAAAACTAGACATGGCTCTATGAAGCTCTTCTCTATAGATGCTATCATAGGCGGCCTTGATATCGATAAAGTCAATCATCTGCATGAATATACGCTAGGTAATCAGCTGCACATAATCTGCAGCCTTAGTATCCAGTATATAAAGGGGTTTTCCAATAGGGATTTCCGAACTTTGACAGCTGATTGCGGTCATATTGTTGAAGCTACAGCTGTCAAATTGATTAGGACTATTCACAACGTGGTGGATAAATCCGAATCGACCGGTTCAGTGAACAATCCGCCAACATCCTTACGTCAATGAAACGCAATATCTGCCGAAAATATCGCCGCTGTCCGTGAGAGTGTGCAGGAGAATCCGAGGCAGTCAATTCCGCGCCGCGCACAATAACTCGGCCTTTCGCAGATCACAACTTGGCGAATTTTACGTCATGACTTGGGCCTACACCCGTACAAGATTCAACCGACCCAGGAGCTCAAAGTTAATGACCATAGTGAAGGCCGTTTGTTCGCTGACTGGGCTCTCGAGCAGGAAAAAGACAAATACTCGTATTTGGCGCAACAGCTCTTTGAGTGCCAGGGCCTAGCTTCTCGCAACCATTCATATTGTGTGCGTTATATTTTTCACACGAATGGGAGGGACCTACAGCTTAGTGCCGTATCCGAACGGCGATTGGAGAAGCAACAGCAATACTCTCGGATGTTTGTCAGACGCTCGTGAGAGGTGAAACCGTGAAAAAACTTTTTGGCGTTTTCTAGGATTCGAACCTCATGCGTAGTGATCCGACACACTAATCACTTACGCCACGGCGCCCACGAGCAGTTGGAAGTTGACCCCAATTTCGGTCGAAAAATCATATTCAGCGACGTGGCCCATTTCTGCATGAATGTGCTCCGGCTCCGCTATCAGTCGATGATAACCAATTTCTTTTGGCCCGAATTGAATGATATGGTCACCGACGACATGTGGTTTCAACAGGACGGCGCTCCGTGCCACACAGCTGGTGTTACGATGGACATTCTGTACGAGCGATTTCTGAACATGGTTATCTCACGCGGAGGCGATGTGAATTGGCCACCGAGATCGTGCTATTTGACCCCGTTAGACTTCTTCTTGGGGGGGTTTCTTAAGTCACAGGTCTATGCCACTAAACCACGAACCACCACTGTCCTGAAAGCCAACATAATCAATGCCATTGGTCCAATTCAGCCTGATTTATGCGCCAGAGTTATGGAAAATTGAACGTTTCGGATGCGCGCCACCCAGCGAAGCCGCGGCGGACATTTGAATAATATTATATTCCATACATAGTGGCATACATGGGCCTTCTAAATAGATACAAAAATTCAATGATGTCTCACTCACAGTTTGTTTTATTCAAATTTAAAGATAGGAAACGCCTAATGGAAAACACTTTACATATATTATGTATACTCAAAGCCAGTGTTATGTGAATCCAAAGCTATCTACCCGAATTCGAGTCTTAATTAGGTGGCGCTACAGTTCGGGGTGAACCTGGGCCTCAACCAACAAGCCTCTCCATTTAGCTCGGTCTTTAGCTAATTGCCTCCAGTTGCGCACTCCAAGTTGGTCGAGGTCCCCTTGAACTTGTGCGCACCAACTACGGCGATGATTCCCTCTACTGCGTCGTCCCTCGGGGTTAGATTCGCAGACTCTGCGTGCCGGAGCGTTGGTGTCCATTCGCTCTACATGTCCTAGCCATCTCAGACTCCAATACGCAGTTTTTTGACTAGGTCGATGTCGCTGTACAGTTCGTATAGTTCGTAATTGAATCTTCTCCAAAACCCGTCAACGCAAATGGGACCGAAAATCTTACGAAGCCGAAATGGAGTCGTGAATCTAAGATAGTGAGATACAAAATGAACCTTTAACATAGTATGTAGCACCACAAACGATCTAGTGCACTCTATCTGGAACTGTTTCTATTATTAACTCCGATCTTTTTTCTTTTTTTTTTGGATTGCGCCAGGTATGTGTAATCTTCATAGATACTAATAGCCCGAGTGCTATGCACGATTTGCAAACCTGAGTAATCGATGCACGCCTACGTACTAAACACACACCCTACACACTTCAACCACTCTCCCCGCGGGACTGTTGTTAGGTATTACTTCGCGGGACTGGTTAGCAATTTATGCTATGCTTCTTGTGTCAGCTTCTTCCGCTGCTTCAGCTGCTCTTTTTAGCATTTCTATTCTCCCCAGCTCTTTTTGTAGAGTTGTTACGAAGGAACATATTGCCATCCAATTCTCTTCCGACCGTAACATATGGTCGAGGAGTAATGACGGACTTGGCAGAGTAATTCTCCATGCCGTGAAACGTGTGCCGTAAAACACTGCGTGCTCCGTATCTTCATCTTCACCTGGGCATTCCGGGCAGGATGGTGAGTTGTCGTGTCCAAATCGGTGTAGATATTTGCGGTAGCCACCGTGGCCAGACAGGAACTGCGTTAGATGGTGGTTGCAGTCTCCATGCTTTCGACTTATCCAGTCTTGGATTGTCGGTATAAGTTTAAATGTCCATCTGCCTTTTGTTGTACTAGCGAAACGAGCTTGCCACATAGCTGCTGACGCTGCCCTTTCTTTGAAAGGAGAGCAGGTTAGCACTCCCCTGGACAAGGATGGAACACGCTGCCCTTTCTTCAATTTTTATCACCTTGATACCAG
Source organism: Brachypalpus laphriformis (assembly GCA_945910035.1). Classification (NCBI taxonomy): domain Eukaryota; kingdom Metazoa; phylum Arthropoda; class Insecta; order Diptera; family Syrphidae; genus Brachypalpus; species Brachypalpus laphriformis. The sequence goes on from OX246756.1 coordinate 49,279,497, forward strand.
TGGCGTCGCGTCGTGATGACTCAATACTCTTCAGTTATATATCCTCAGCATTTCATCTGCGAGAATAACTCCGGTCTGACCTACATCAAACGTAGACTGACTCACATTAGCCATTTCAATGAAAAAATCTTTCGTATAACCCTACCTGAACGTAAGAATGTCAAACATTACACTCCTGCATAATATCTGAGTCCCATAATCAAACTCTAACAACATTCCAGTTCACTGACATTCCCTGGCAAATTCACTTATAATTCTTACAGTTTTCATTTCATTGAGCATTAATACTCCAATGACATCTATTCCAAAGGAATGCACACCTGACGTCTGCCTTGTGTGTGCATCTACGTAGGCAAGCAGCAACTATGTGAGGAATTCGCCCCTGAATGTATCTCAAAAGTGTTCTTTTATCTTTTTCTTTCTATTTTTCATAACATTTTCGAGACATTAGTGTTGTGGATACACAAACACACATTTCAGTAGCGCAATCTCAAGGCCGCAAGCAGATTCTCGGCGACTGACAGACAAGACAGCCAACCAAATACTATAAAAATTGCGTAATTTTCTATTTTTCTCACTTCTACCCCTTCTTGAGCAGCCCAGTCAAATATCTTTCAATTGAATTCTCTTTTTTCACATTTTTTTGCGAAAATATTTAAAAGAATTCCATGCCCCGACAGTCATTAGGGGCGCAAACATACACACATTCCATTGCTGCTGCTGCTGCTGCTGCTCTTTGGGGAATGTATGAATGGAAAATGTATCTGTAATGATTTTCCTTTGTGCCTTTTCCAATGATAATGATTGAATTCTTTTCAATAAAATTCTCTTTACTCTCTCTCTCGGGTCGTTTGAATTATTATTAATGGCTTCTCAGCATCCGTTCTGCGAACAAAAATGCAATATGAATGCCATTTGTTGAGGACCAAAAAATAAATTCCACCCATTTACATTATTCAGTGGAAAGTATGAAGTATCTCAACCTGTATAGGTATCTCAAAATGCTAACAACCGATTGATCGATCGATTTGTCGTTGGGTTTTAGTTCGTCTCTGCCAGTTGTGTGAAATTAAATTGATTTTTGTTTTATTTTGAGTGCGGAAAATAAACAAAAACGAGAAGGCAACCCCAACCCCCTTGGCAGTTTGTTCAAAAATAGTATCAAATGGTATCCCTATAAAAATAAATTAAGAACAAGCTTTTTTTTTTGCGGCGAAATTGGAAAAGTATCTATATTGGAATACAATCTGATATCTATTTAATTAATTAATGCTGACACTCGTTGTGACCGAATTGGAATACCAGCATAGTAGTGGTCGAGTTTAATTTAAAAAAAAATGAAATGATATGTATCTATGATGCTCTCGATTGAGGTGTGTATTTAATTTATTGCTGTTTGAGTCAGATTTTTTTTTGTTTTTTAATTATTTTTACACAAACATGACTAATGAGTAATTTTTTGTTGTTTAAACCGAATAATGTGTTATTGCGGGAAGGTATTTACGTAGGAAATTAAATTCAGATAAACGCTTCCAGTGAAACACGTAAACAAGGTGATAATGCACATTGACCGCGTAATGTGAGTATTGAGTAGTTTATTTGTACACGCAGTGTACGAGGGTGATGCGTAGTTTATTTTTGATGCACATAGAAGTACAAGTCACGCACAGTGGTTGGCCTTAGGTTCGTATCTGAACAGAGATCTGTTGAAGTTGTTGACTGGGGAGTTTCCAACAAGGCGTCCCTATCTGATCACTGATGGATACTCTTCAAACTACAACTATCTACTCGTAGGAAGGTTAGGTTAGGTTAGATTGGCTGTCTGCACCACGATGCAGACACACTTAGACCAGTAAAGGTCTATTGTGATGCCAAGGATCTACCATTAGACCACTGAGGGACTAATAAAACCAACCGGAGCTTTTGATGAAGCGATAGATGTTCATGACGTCTAAGGACGCCAAATCGCTGAGGTTGTCAAGGAAGGGAGCTTCTAGATGGAGCATTCTTTTGCGTGATAGAGCAGGACATGTGCATAGGAAGTGAAGAATAGTTTCCTCCTCCTCCTCGTCCCTACAGCTCCTGCAGAAGTCATTGGAAAAGAGGCCAAGTCTTTTGGCATGTTGGGCGATTAGACAGTATACGGTGATGACACCGATAACGCAGCTGAAAAGTAATCGCTTTAGTTTAACCACTATGGCACTACGTTTCTGGTCCATCTTAGGCCAAATCTGCCTCGAAATGTGACACGTAGAGCCAATATCCCACCTAAGGTTGGTCTTGCTGATAGCGTTCAGCTTCAGTAGATGCTTACATGTAGCGAGGGGCATACCAAGGGTTTGCCTATCTGGCAGAATCCTTAGAGTAGTACCCTGTCTAGCGAGTTCGTCCGCCCTACAGTTTCCTGGAATGTCTCTGTGACCTGGCACCCAGCATAGGTGAATGTTGAACTGCTCTGTCATCTCTGTAAGAGACAAACGGCAGTATAAGACGGTCTTTGAAGTAAAGGAGCACGATTCCAGGGACTTGATAACCGCTTGACTGTCAGTGAAAATGCTAATATCACTGACAGATAATTCATTAGTTTCAGTTTCCTTTTCTTTATTTAATAAATATGGTATGTACATTGAGACAATCTCTTATAGTACTGAGAATATAATATTTAGAATGAGAAGTGCAAAAAGAAAAGCTACGATTATATAAATAAATTCAATATTTAAAAGTTTTTAAATTCAAAAATTCAAAAAGTTCTTAACACTAAGCGAGAAAAAACGAAAAAAAAAAAACAAGAGAAGAAGAGGAAAAGAGAGAAGAAAAATAGGAAATAGAGTAAGAAGGGAGTTGTAAGTTAAAGGCATAGGTTAAGAAAAGGATATTATTGCTGCAAAGAGAAATGATGTAAGATAGCAGTTTTAAAGTTTGCGGGTCTTGACATACCTTTGATGTGCAAAGGTAAGGAGTTCCATAACCTAATGGTGTGAATGAAAAAGAGTCGAGAGGAATTACGGTAATTAAAATTAGGAATATTAATGTTGAATGTTCTACGAGAACGAGAGAATTCCAGTTTAGAAAATAGATAAGATGGTGATTTCGATGTTATAATTTTATGTAGGAATATACAATTTCTCGCATTAATATAATGTTGTAATGAACAGCCAAGCAGATTTCTTGAATATATTGAAATCCTATCGTACCTGCGCAGTCCATGAATATAACGAACTGCATCATTAAAGGCTACTTGAAGCTTATGCAGTGAAAGTGAATCAAGGCAACAGTAGACCACTTCGGCATAAGTAATAATGGGTAAAATAAGCGTTCGTACTAGTCTTCGACGAGTTTCAATAGGCGTAAAACTAGCAGTCATCCAAAGTTTGCGCAAACATCCGTAAACGCGACGTATGACCAAGTTTACATGATTGTAGCAGGACAGGCTACGATTAATAACAAACCCGAGTGTCGTAGCAGACTCTACGAACTTCAATTTAGTGTCTTAAAGCCATATGTCTGGAACAAGACTAGGTTCAAATGTACTTTTGGAGATAGCTATGGCTTGAGGCTTAGTTGGATTTAAAAGTAGTCCGTTATCCACCGTCCAGTTGCTGATAGAAACCAAATCCTCATTAAGTCGTAATGCCAGTTCATCGATGTTATTCATAGGTCGGGAAAGGTAGAGTTGAACATCATCTGCATACAGATGAATGGAGGCATGAGTGCATACCAGAGGCAAATCATTGATGAACATACAGAACAAGATAGGCCCCAAGATTGAACCCTGGGGCACACCTTGTTTGAGGGACTTTAGTCTCGAGCATCTTTCTCCAACAACGACTCTTTGTGATCTGTTAGACAGGAAGCTGCTTAGTAGCCTCACCGCCCTTTCACAAAAGCCAAAATAGTGTTTCAGTTTCCAGCAGAGAATGCGATGATTAACTTTGTCAAAAGTCTTTCAGAAATCCAGCAAGCAAAGCAAAGTGACAAAACCCTTATCAAATTCCTGTCTGATGTCGTCCAGGATATTAACCATTGCAGTCGAGCAGCTATGGCTACTTCTAAATCCAGATTGAAACGGATTCAATAAGGAATTCACAGATAAGTGATTTTGTATTTGCTTTGCCAGCACTCTCTCAAAGACCTTCGACAAGCACGGCAAAATGCTAATGAGCCTAAAATCATTGGCCATGGTAGAACTTGAGTTTTTAGCAATGGGAATCATATTAGCGCATTTCCAACCCTGGGGAAAAGTTGATGTCATGATGCAGGAGTTGATAATATGCGTCAAATGGTTAATGATTTGAGGTAAAATAATTTTGATAAATCGAAGTGGCACGCCGTCTTCACCAATAGCATTCGACTTAATAGATGCAACGATGCAAATAATTTCACTCTCCGTTACAACATCAAATTCAGCTTGTTGTTGTATGGAAATAAGAGGCCTGGCGTCAAAGTCAAAGCTATTAGTTGCTACATCACTCGAAAGAAAGTAGTTGTTGAGATCGTCCGGATCTAAAGCACAAACGTTACTGTTCTTGGAGCTCATCCCAATCTGTCGAAGATTTCTCCATAGTACTTTAGGGGGTAGTGCGGTGTTTAACTTAGAGGAGTAATCATTTTTTTTAGATTCCCGGACAATGCATGTCGCGCTATTGCGTGCAATTTTATATGCGTTCCAGTTTGATGTGGAGCTGTTTTGTCTCCATTACCTGTAAAGCCTGTTTCTACTTTTAAGCGCACTTAGAACTTCCGATGTAAACCAGGGGCAGCTTTTATTACGAATAGACACTGTTTTTGTGGGTACAAATTGGTTATAAAGGTGACCAATAAATTGTTGAAAATATTTCAGTTTTTCATTGGGATCAGCACTGTGCCTACAATATTCCCAAGGAACTGAGTATGTTGCAGCATGTAAGGAGTTTAGGTCAATTGAACCAAAATCTCTAAAGCTGAATGACATCGGACTACTATTATGTGAGAGTAAAATATCCTAAGTGAAAAAAAGCAAATCGTGCTCAGAGACGACACCTTCTTAAGAGAGTTGGTCATAATGGAGAATGGATGAAATATCAGATACCATAATAAGGTCGAGTACGCTGGGTGGTGCATTGGGCCGGAAACAAGTAGGGTTGTAATTATTTACGATTGAAAGACCAAGGGATGAAGCAAAGTCGTTTATTTGGTGAGCGCGTGAGTCTTTCTTTAACAAATTCGCGTTAAAGTCCCCTGCAACGATGATATTATCACAAATTGCTGAGAACTCGGAAAGTGCAGAAAAAAATGGTTCGGGGGAAAATCTACGGTCAGGATTGTAACAGCATGCGACCAAGCATTTGCGACAACCATCATATAGCTCTAAAATTATATATTCTACATCTGAGTTATTGGATTTACAAACTAATTTGCAATTAAGGGATGACTTGCAATAAATTGCAACCCCTCCGCCAATAGTGTTAGTTACTCTATCATTACGAAAAAGACAATAATTCTCTAATTTATACATACTATCTGGAATATCTGATTTGAACCAAGTCTCATCAATACAAATAATGTCAATACAACAATCACAAAGCAAATACCGTAAAAAATCAAGTTTGCTTTGGTTAAGGCTACGTGCGTTAATATGACATATTTTTAGTCCTTCGCGATACTTTGATAAAACATTCAGCATTACCCTAGCTGAATTTCCACTTTCATTTTCATTCACACCAAGGTTGACATTCGTAACGGAAATATTATCCATACTCAAAAGGTAAACAAACTATACAAACTATACCGCAAACTGCAAAACAGATTTGGTACAAAAAAATAATAAAGTATGTGCAGCAGTAAAAGAATTGGAGGGGAAGGGAAAGAGAAATAACAATGATATACAGTAAACAGTAAGTATAACAAAGTTCAAAAATTTTAAAGAAAGCTAGTATTAATTTCGCAATTACTTCTAGTGCGGTGTTTTTGTTGTATTTTCAGTTGGATGCGATGTTGACAGCTTTATGCGGCGTTGACAGCTTTATGCGATGTTGGCAGCTTCATGTGTCTCGGCGATAGCGAACAAATTGTGGGAGCTTTCGACGAGAAAGCTTTTACCGGTTGCGGATTTCATTACATTTTAGCCAAGACAGGGCTACCTTAATCGCCATTATTTCCGCCTTAAAAACGCTACAATAATCAGGGAGGCGGAACGAGATGCTCCGGTTGAGCTTATCGGAGAACACACCACAGCCCACCCCACCTTCGGTCTTAGAGCCATCTGTGTAGAAGTGCACCGAGTTTCCATCATCAGGGGGAGAGCCATCCCACTCATCCCGTTCAGGGATACTCGTACGGAAGTGTCGGTCAAATCTCAGTTTCGGTGGTGTGTAGTCCGTGTTTTCATGTGTGAAGTTGAGAAGTTCAAGGATCAAGGAGTGGCCAATGTGATAACTAGACCACTGAGAGGAGGCTTTAAGACGAATAGCCGCACTGGCAGCACTCTGTCTGCCAAGGATATCCAGGGGTAACAGGTTGAACATAATGTTCAATGCCGCAGAGGGGGTAGTTCTTAGTGCACCACAGATGCACATACAAGCGGATCTTTGCACTTTAGCTACCTGAGAGAGGTGAACAGCCCTGTCAAGAGCAGGCCACCAAACGATCACGCCATTGAGTAGTATAGGCCTGACAACAGACACGTAAAGCCAGCGAGTGTCTCCTGTCTCCTCTAATATGGCTTCTTGTAGTAGATGAGATCTTGGTAACACTGAAGGAAAACGGCTTCAGCGCGACAGCCTATGCCGACGATGTGGTTATCCTGATTCCAGGAAAATTTTCTTCGGTCCTAAGTGAAAGGCTTAATCTCGCAATACAACTAGTGGATCACTGGAGCAGTAGCAAAGAGCTGGGAGTGAACCACTCGAGGCTTGTGAGGACCTGACCCCCACTTTAAAACGAGATATTTAGAACCAATGCGGTGACCCTCTGCTAGGTACCAGAGTGTGTGGATATTGAAAGAAACGAAAGGGCTAACGAACTTGCTAGAAAGGGTCAGCGCTGCACGGATTGAGGGTCTTCCTTTTGTAGTGACCCCAAGCAGTTTCTTACGCGAGAAAATAGAAGACGAAGCCACCGGTGGTCGAGCAAACAAATGCTGGGTTCATCTGGACACGGCGCAACGGCCAGGCGCTATGGCCCACCTTAAGCAAGAAGAGATTAATCTCTGGTGAAACTTAGTCGTAACAACGCACGGGTCGTTTCCGGCATAATAAGAGGTCACTGTGCCATTGGCATTCACACGGAACGACTCGGTGTGCTGCACAACGACTATTGTAGAAGTTGCAGGGACGTAGAAGAGGTTGAATCTGTTCGTCATCTGCTGTATGAATGTCCTGTCCTAACCGTCAAAAGAATGCGGACTCTTGGTAGTTGCTTCTTCTTGGACCTGGAGGACATAGGTAATGTTGAGCTGATGTACCTTCTGAGATTCATACCACTATCTGGGTGGTGGGCGCCGTGGCGTAAGTGGTTAGTGTGTTGGATCACTGCGCATGAGGTTCCAAGTTCGAATCCCAGAAAACACCAAAAAGTTTTTTTACGGTCTCACCTCTCGCGAGCGTCTGACAAACATCCGAGAGTATTGTTGTCACGAAAAAGCTTCTCAAATCGTCGTTCGGATACGGCACTAAACTGTAGGTCCCTCCCATTCGTGTGAAAAATATAACGAAAACAACATGAATGGTTGCGAGAAGCTAGGCCCTGGCACTTAAAGAGCTGTTGCGCCAATTATTTATTTATTTATTTATTTTATCTGGGTGGTTCTAGCATTGAACCATCTCTACAGTCTTTCCAGTGTTAAATAATTGAGTACAGTGGATCCGAACTGTTGGTCTAAGTGAGCAGTAACTCTTTGTCATAAGGCACCCATCTACCTAACCTAACCCTCCAGCGTGTAGTGGTTTGAAACTCAGATGATATGTTTTAGAAAACTCTGGGGGTGGCGTCCAGATAACTGGGGAAATTTTGTTTGTTGCCTTTGTCTTTTGCTCCTGATTCACAGTATTTTCTTCCCGCTCACCTTATGTCGTAGGCAAGTCAATTTGTTGGATGACCGAACAACTTTTTCTACCTTATGACCAATTTACTGCCAGTATTATGCCTTTGCAATAGTGTTCCCACAAGCTTTGCCAATTCATTGGACCGAATTTTAGCAGAAAACCATAACTGCTGCCAAACAACAGGGGACTAAATAAAATGTGAAAGGCAATCATTATATTTTGCAAAAGGATGAGAAATTTCATTCTACAGAAAACTTCCAATTAAATTAGCAGCAAGTTAACTCCATCAAACTAGACATCTTTTCCTTTGTATTTCTTAAATTACCACGGCCTTGAGACTAAATGCTATTTTCAGGGATCTCGCATTATATTAATTAGACACATAACGAAGTCCATCAAGCGCTTTGAACATGTTAATTATGAAATTATGACATCGTCACTGGATCTCATTATATTAATTTTGTCCTCTCAAAATAGAAATTCTTATGTGAATATCAACGTTACACAACAATGTATACCTACTCACATTACAGTGTGTAAAGATAAATATGCAATTAACACTAAAGATACTGAAACACTACCAGCCCACTGTTTCACAGATAATTGCACGAAAAAATGTATCTAAGGGGTTTGTTTTTGCTGTTTCCCTTCCCACTATCATGAGTATCTGAAACTCCCATAGGGGCCTACTCTGTCAATTCATTGTAACTTATACAACAAATTAAGATACAAAAAAACAAGTACTATCCGGTAATTTAAATTGCAAATTAACTGATCCCTCCAGCCAGCCTACTAGGTGACGAGAGCATTACTAATCTTGTTGCGGTGATTCATCATCCCGATGATGATGGTGATCATCTCATCGACATCATCATCGTTTTTATTTTATTCATCAGAATTTCCTATTATGCGACCACAAGACACCAGTCGCCGGGCTTAATTGGCATGACAGGGTGTAGTATTAGTAATCGAATTGTTTAGAATGCAATGGACTACGAAATTGTTACACGTGCGTTCCGCTTCAAGTGTGCTAGTTGGACTGAGTGTATCTGGAATGTTGTTGTTTGGGCAGGGGTTTCTCTATTTATTTTTCTTGATTTGTTGTAACACTCACTCACATGTAATTGAAATTCAAACTGCGAATAAGTTGTAATTAGAATTGCTTTGGTGGTTGTTGTGCGTAATCAAGGTTTGACTGTGCACTGTGATGACCTTAGTTATGGCGATACTTAGTGCCAGTAGCAGCTACTTTATTATTCTGCTAATGTGACTGTATTTCATTATTTTATGCGATAAGTTTATGACGAGCAACAGATTGCTTGGTTGAGATTGGAGTCCGCTGGAGTCACTTTCAATTTGTAAAATACTTACTTAAGCTGAACTGAAATTCGTTTTCTTTTTTAATTCAATCTGACAGAGAAATCTCTGGGCATTGGTCTGAGATTTGCTTCTTACTTTTATGTGAACACATTAGAAATAAGTACTTTCGTTACGAGTTTCACTTGCTAAATTGTCTTTACTGTTTTATTGCTTAGTTCATGTACCTACCTCTACAAATATATCTCTAATATTTACTTTTAATTTTTTCTTTCTAGGTAAGTTGCGACCAAACCTCAAGTGGGGAAGGGAAATAATTTGGTTAATAATTTCTCTAGAAGTAAGTAGTATTCCACTATACGTATAGCTTTCTATGCTTATAGCAAAACATGCGGCAAAAAATGGGGACTGCAACCAAAGTTGACCTTATGGATGTACACAGCCGTTTTCTCACATATGGGTCACTGGTATGATGGCCGGCCCTTAAAAAGCCTATAAGTTTATAGTTTATATATATTTCAACTTATTTACAATTTAAGAAAAAAATTAACAAAAACATTAAAGCAATGGACTGAGCCGTCTGCCAGATTGACAACAATATGTATACACATTATAAATTGTGAATAAAACTATATAGATGCAGGTTTGAAGATTAGGATAATAAGAAATATTTTTTTTAGAAATTTTCCTCGATACTTTGTTCCCGATAGGTTAGGTTAGGTTAGGTTAGATTGGCTGTCTGCACCACGATGCAGACACACTTAGACCAGTAAAGGTCCATTGTGATGCCAAGGATCTACCATTAGACCACTGAGGGACTAATAAAACCAACCGGAGCTTTTGATGAAGCGATGGATGCTCATGACGTCTAAGGACGCCAAATCGCTGAGGTCTTCAAGGAAGGGAGCTCCTAGATGGAGCATTCTTTTGCGTGATAGAGCAGGACATGTGCATAGGAAGTGAAGAATAGTTTCCTCCTCCTCTTCGTCCCTACAGCTCCTGCAGAAGTCATTGGAAAAGAGGCCAATTCTTTTGGCATGTTGGGCGATTAGACAGTGTACGGTGATGACACCGATAACGCAGCTGATCTGTAATCGCTTTAGTTTAACCAACTCGGCACTACGCATCTGGTCCAGCTTAGGCCAGATCTGCCTCGAAATGTGACACGTAAAGCCAATATCCCACCTAAGGTTGGTCTAGCTAATAGCGTTCAGCTTCAGTAGATGCTTACATGTAGCGAGGAGCATACCAAGGGCTTGTCTATCTGGCAGAATCCTTAGAGTAGTACCCTGTCTAGCGAGTTCGTCCGCCCTACAGTTTCCTGGAATGTCTCTGTGGCCTGGCACCCAGAATAGGTGAATGTTGAACTGCTCTGTCATCTCTATAAGAGACAAACGGCAGTCTAAGACGGCCTTTGAAGTAAAGGAGCACGATTCCAGGGACTGAAAATGAAAATGTATATATCACTGACAGATAATACATTACATTTCAGCCAAGACAGGGCTTCCTTAATCGCCATGATTTCCGCCTGAAAAACGCTACAATGATCAGGGAGGCGGAACGAGATGCTCAGGTTGAGCTTATCGGAGAAAACACCACAGCCCACCCCACCCCACCTTCGGTCTTAGAGCCATCTGTGTAGAAATGCACCGAATTTCCGTCATCAGGGGGAAAGGCATCCCACTCAACCCGTTCAGGGATACTCGTACGGAAGTGTCGGTCAAATCTCAGTTTCGGTGGTGTGTAGTCCGTGTTTTCATGTGCGAAGTTGAGAAGATCAAGGATCGAGGAGTGGCCAATGTGATAACTAGACCACTGAGAGGAGGCTTTAAGACGAATAGCCGCACTGGCAGCAGTCTGTCTGCCGAAGATATCCATGGGTAACAGGTTGAACATAATGTTCAGTGCCGCAGAGGGGGTAATTCTTACTGCACCACTGATGCACATGCAAGCGGATCTTTGCACTTTAGCTACCCAGGTATTTCGCATTAACAGTGAAGGTGAGACTGGTGCCATTAATCATAGGAGGGTCTACGTGGGGAACTTTATATTTCCTTGTGAAGAGAACAAGTTCTGTTTTATGAGTGTTAACCCCCCAATCCACAATTTTAGGCCCACCTAGTGAGCCGAGAGAGAGCATATTGGAGGATTTCCTTGAGAGTGTCTGGGTGCTTGCCAGACGCAGCAATCGCAATGTCATCAGCATAGGCAATCACTCTACAGCCTGACCTGCCCAGGTACACTAGTAGCTCATTCACTACAAGATTCCACAGGAGGGGGGACTAAACTCCACCTTGGGGTGTTCCGCAACAGGCAAGTCTTCTGGCCGATGCTCCTGATAATCCTGCGTGTTAGCAATTGCTTGATCAACACTCCGAGCGAAGTATCCACTTTCAGATTTGCAAGTGCGTCTGTGATTGCCTTTGGTTTGACATTGTTAAAAGCTCCCTCAATGTCAAGGAAAGCCACCATGGTATATTCTTTAATGCTCAGAGATTTTTCAATGAAGCGCACAAGCGAGTGTAAGGCAGTCTCAATGGATTTGCCTTTACTTACTTATGTCCTGTATCCCCTTGTGGGTCCTAGGGCGTCTACTACGCCTACGCGCCATCGTGTACGGTTTCTGGCAATGTGTCTGAGTTCTCCCCAACTTTTCCCTAACTGCCGTGCCTCCTTCTCGACTGTTCTTCGCCATGTTTTCCGCGGACCGCCAGGTCTTCTGCCATCCTGAGTAAGAGGGTTCCATTCCATAGCATGGTTCGCTATGGAGCTGTCACCCTTTCGGAACGTGTGACCAATCCACTGCCACTTCCGCCGTTGGATAGTTGTGCCTATTGGTTCCTGACCCGTTCTCTCGTAAAGGTGTTCGTTAGAGATACGATTGGGCCAGAAAATCCTTAAGATATTGCGCAGACACCTACTAACGAACGTTTGCAGCTTTCTGGTGATAGTAGTGGTCACTCTCCACGTGCTGCAACCATATAGCAGCACGGATTCAACGTTGGAGCGGAACAGTTTTATTTTGGTGCTCAAACTGATTGCATTGCTTCGCCATATTTTGGACAACATCCCGAACGCGGACTTTGCTTTGGCGATCCTGTTGGCTATATCCAGTTCGGTTCCACCATCGGTCGAGACAATACTCCCAAGATACTGGAAGTCCTCTACTCTCTCTACCGGTTGTCCAGCAATGCATATTTGAGCCGATGAGTTTGTTCCAAGGCTGATGATTTTAGTTTTTGTCGTATTAATTTTCAGCCCGACGACACCTGCCTCCCTCTCCACATCTGCTGTCATTTGGTGGAGGTCCATAATTCTGTGGGAGAGTAAGCATACATCGTCTGCGTAGTCAAGATGTTTCAGTTGAAATGTAAGAGTCCATCGAATTCCTCCGTTTCCCGTCGACAAAGCTGCATGAAGCACATCGCTAATCACCAATAGGAATAATATTGGTGAAAGGATACAGCCTTGTCTTACCCCACTTTGGATCTCAAATTCCTCAGACAACCTTCCCCTGTGCAGAATGTGACATTTGGAGTCTTCATATGTAGCTTTGATAATAGCAATTAGTTTATCGGGAATGCCTCTCCTGCGTAAGGCACGCCAAATAAACTCCCTGTTGACACTATCGAATGCCTTCTCAAAATCGATGAACAGCAGGTGGAGTGGCGATCGATATTCAACACACTGTTCGATGATAATCCGCAAGGTGTTGATGTGGTCGACACAGGAGGATCCAGAGCGGAAACCTGCTTGCTCGGCATCGAGTGTGTCTTCAAGATGTTGTTTGATTCGCTCAAGGATGATTTTAGCTATTATCTTAGCTACAGCAGGCAGCACGCAGATACCCCTCCAGTTTCCGCACTCCATTAAATTTCCTTTCTTAGGAAGCTTGACGATCATTCCCTTTTTCCACTCGTTAGGAAAGCTCTCAGCTTCCCAAGCTCTCATTATAAGTGGAAGCAGAAGCTCAGCCGATGTTGTTGGCGCTGCTCGTAAGAGCTCTGCTGGAATACCGTCAAGTCCTACCGCCTTGTTGGTTTTGAGTGCCTTGATCGCGGTAATGATCTCATCTTTACTGGGAGTCGTGGTGCGTATTCGGGAACTTCTCACCTCGGGCATCTCAGTCTGATTTGGGAGCATATCGCTAGCGAATACACGGTTCAAAACCGTAGCAAAATGCTCTTTCCATCTCTTGAGCTGGTCCTCATCCGAAATGAGCAAGGAGCCGTCTAGGCTTTTCACTGGGTATTGGCTGGAGCTGCGACCACCTGTCAGCTCTTTCGTGATTCTGTAGACAGTCCTGCTGTCGCACCTCCGTGCAGCTTCTTCTGCTTCTGTAGCCAGCGCGTTGATGTAGTTGCGCTTGTCACGTCGTACGCTACGCTGAACTTCTCTCATCTTCATGCGATATAGGGACTCTAGCTCGCTTCTCCCTGCTGCTAGGGTAGCTGCAACGCGAGCTTTTAACTGTTTTCGTTCGTCAATCCGTCTCCAGGTATCCTCGGAAAGCCACGCCCTATGTCTTCCCTGCGATCGACCGACAATTCTTTCAGCACCAGATGTAAAAACATTTTTCACAGCACACCAATGGTCTTGGATGGTTGCGGGCATTGAGCTGCTGATTGCTTCCACACCTTGCGAAAAGTGCTCCCTTAATTGTTGGCGCACTGAGGGATCACTAAGTCTATCGATGTTGAACCTGGGCATTCTTGTGTTGTCGTGGGATCTTCGAACTGCAGCAGTGCGTAGTTGGAGAGTAGCTATCATAAGATGGTGATCATGTACTATCCCCACATCTGCCCCTCGTCTGTTTCGGACGTCCAGGAGACTGCTTCTAAAGCGGCGGCTGATAGCAAAATGGTCAATTTGGTTGGAGGTTGCTTGCCTGTCATTGGAAACCCAGCTGACTTTGTGGCAGGTCTTGTGCTCAAACATGGTGCCACCTATCACAAGGCGGTTGGCATTGCAGAAATCCACAAACCTTTCGCCGTTGTCATTGCGGTTGCCTAGTCCATGCTTCCCGATTACATGCTTGAGCCCTTCATTGTCGCTGCCTACCTTGGCATTCAAATCCCCCATCACTATGACAATGTCTCCACTTGGTGTTGTGTTGAAGACGGCGCTTAAGAGATTGTAGAAGCTCTCCTTTTCGTCCTCAGACGAACTATTCGTTGGGGCGTAACACTGTATGATGGTGACGCGTCGTACTCTAGTCCGGAATCTGGCCGTCAAAATCCTATCACCATGAGGCTGCCAGGAAATCAGGCCCTTGCGTGCTGTTGTTGTTAGCAGTAGTCCGACTCCATATTCCCGCAGACTTCCGGATGGTCTTCCAGAATAGAGTAGTACAGTGTTACGCGTTGGAGACTGGTACTCGCCCGCTTCTAACCATCTTACTTCACTTACCCCCAAAATGTCTAGTTTATATCGCATGAATTCCTTTTCCAGTTGGAGGAATCTGGCATTGTAAGGACCTTCTCTTCCCGAGTCGAGGAGCGTCTTTACATTCCAGAAACCTATCTTTGTCCGGGTACAATAGCCAAAAGTCGTCAACATGTGATCATTCCTTATCCGAGGCATAGTGTCGGTTTCTGTAGCGAGCTGGTTTCAGTAACGCAGGTTGCTGGCCCACGTTACCTAGCCTAGAATCAAGGCCCTAGACAACCCGCACTTACAATTTTGGCCTATACGTATAAGGGTTTATACGTATAGTTGCCCGGGGACCACCACTAGGAGGTAAAGTAAGCACTTCATCACGAACTTGATTGTTGCGCTACTGGCCCAAGCCAAGTTTTGGGCAGTCAGTAGTTTCCCGATCAATCGCAATGCAGGTCCCCAATTTGCCTTTGCAGTACGCATGTTGGGACGGCGAGAGCAAAGACGGGCTAATGCTCTGACGGAGGTGAATATCAATGAGCCTTTCCGGCGTTTTCAGTAGAAAGGACTATAGACTGATGGGCCGGAGATCCTTTGGTTCCACATGCGAGCTCTTACCTGCCTTAGGAATGAAGATAACTTCAACCTCGGTCCACGTCTTGGGGATGTAGACCAGATTAAGACAGCTCGATAATATGACCTTGAGCCATGGAAGAACAATGTCCTCACATTTTTGAAATTCATCAGAATAATGCCGTCAGGTCCTGGGGACTTGAAGGGCTTAAAGCTGCGCATGGCCCAGCGGATCTTTTCAGTTGCTGCACGGTAGAGAGCAAGTACGGGTAATACCCGATAATGAAACAGCAACAGGGGAGCTACCAGGGAAGTGAGTATCCAGTAAGATGTCAATGGATTCCTTAGCAGAGGTGGTCCAGTGACCATCTGGATGTAAGAGGTAGCTAAGTGTTGAAGGGCTTTTTGAGAGGATTTTCCGCAACCTAGAGGCTTCCGAGGATTCTTCAATACTGTCGCAGAAAAGTCTCCAGGAGCGTCGTTGGTCTTTCCTCAGTGAGATTTTATATTTCCTGAGAGACAGTTTGTAGGTGTCGCAATCGGCTGTCTCGCGAGAGCTTTTAGCAATATTAAAGAGGAGTCTGCTGTCTTTCCTAAGAGTACTAAGATTTGCACTCCACCAAGGTGGTTTCTTCTTTCCTCGAGGAGTGCGGTTAGGGCACGCCACAGACAAGGCACCGTTAAGTGCCGATGTTAAGGTGTTGACCAACCTGTCAAGATCATCCGTACTAGTAGGTTCAGTAGGCAAAATGGAGGGAATGAGCCCTTAATAAGCGCTTCCTGTATAGAGACCAATTAGTTTTTTTTATAATTTCTAAGAAGAAAAAGACTTCTTCATCTCGGGAGGGCTTCATTGAGTCCCTTTGACTTCTGGAACATTGAGCCTGGAGCTTTGTTGATGTTTATCAAGAGCCTTAACCAATTTCTCAGCTAAAACACCGGGCTGGCACAATAGATCTTTAAGGTTACCTTTCGTGCAAGGCCCTAGTATAGTAAAGGGTTTCCCATCAAGCGTTTCCTATCTTTAAATTTGAATAAAACAAACTGTGGGTGAGATATCATTGAATTTTTTTATTTATTTAGAAGGCCCATGTATGCCATTATGTATGGAATATAACATCATTTAATTGTCCGCCGCGGCTTCGCTGGGTGGCGCGCATCCGAACGTCCAATTTTCCATAACTCTGGCGCATAAATCAGGCTGAATTGGACCAGTAGCATTGATGTTGGCTTTCAGTGCAGTGGTGGTTTGTGGTTTATTGACATAGACCTGTGACTTAAGAAAACCCCCAAGGAGAAGTCTAACGGGGTCAAATCGCACGATATCGTTGGCCAATTCATATCGCCTCCGCGTGAGATAACCATGTTTGGAAATCGCTCGTGCAGAATGTGCATCGTGGCACCAGCTGTGTGGCACGGAGCGCCGTCCTGTTGAAACCACATGTCGTCGGTGTTCATATCATCCAATTAGGGCCAAGAGAAATAGGTTATCATAGACCGATAGCGCTCGCCGTTGACAGTGATGGCCTGGCCAACGTTGTTCTCAAAGAAGAAGAAGAACCGATGATGCCGTCAGCCCAAAATCCACACCAAACAGTGAATTTCTCTGGATGTATTGCAATTTGGTGGATCTCGTGTGGATTGTTATCGTCCCAAATTCGACAATTTTGCTTGTTGACGAATCCATTCATCCAGAAATGGGCTTTGTCGCTGAATATGATTTTTCGACCGACATTGGGGTCAACTTCCAACTGCTCGAGAGCCCAGTCAGCGACCCAAGTAGTTTTCTAGTGTCATTTATGACATGCCACAGGGAAGTAGACCTGTACCAGTTCTTTTTAACATCCCTGATATTTTGAAGTATGTGTTATGTTATTGTTCATTGACATTTGATAAAATCTTACGTGAGAACGACTCAAAGGACATAAAGAATAAGAACAGACTAGCACACTGCCCTGCTCTCGGGATTCTTGGCACTTAGTCGCTTGAGCTAAAGGCTATCTGTAAAATTGTTCTTCCGTTCCAGGCGGATTTGGTCCATTTCTCTCATCCATCAAAGACAGAAGTACTATCGTATTCTTCTTGACTCTTTCTTAAATGTCAGGTTTCCGGCTTAATTGATAATGATGATCGATCTTCCATACAGCAATACAGGTTGATCCTTATACGATCAGTGATCGCGAAAGCACAGGCATTTATATTGACATTATTGATTGACTAGAGACATGCATTTGTAAATGATCAGTTCTTGCAGAAAGCTTCTTCTAAGATATCTCTTACCATGCAAGATCATTTTTTTATGAAACGATCTTTGTTTTTCAAGATCACTTCTTGGGATTCAGCTCTTACTACGGTCAGTTGAGATTATAGTAGTTTTGGCAACTTGCTTCTCAAAGCTTGTTTATGTGGTAGATCACTACCATTTTTGGTAGATTATTTTTGTAAGATCAGTTGGACACGAAGCTGTTGATCGTTAAAGATCACTGGTCTATGAAACACGACTGAAAGTGTCACGGTGCAATTGTATGCTCTAATGATCACAAGGGAAAGGATTGCCGCACAGCTTTCATAACATCATCCGTTCATCTGTTCGGTGTTCGGCGTAAGGGTAGACATAATCCAGCTCAGAAAGCTGATATTTTTCAGGCAAGTATCTCCTAATCTAGAAAAAAATACTCTGAGATAGAAATTTTGATGGCATAGGGTCTCTCAGTATTTTCCTTACAGAATCCCCTCCCTATCTAAAATTGATTTTCTGATATGACAGGAAAAATTTAATGATCAACGTCTCAGATCACCACAATGCGATCACTTCCACTTCAACCATTTCATTTGGTTCCAACGACAAGATCCAACACGCTCATCAGCAGTTAAGCACAGCCCCTACTTTCCTACATTAACGCTGTGTCGTCTCGGGTATTAATCTACCCAGTGATTTATATTTAAACAAGTCGCCTTCACCTCGCTGTCAAACTCAATAATCATGCCACACAGATACTCTCACACATACACGCTCATTCAGAGAGATCATCGCTGGAGGGAAAATGTAATTTCGCATTCGTCGCAGTCATTGCCATGCCATTGTTGATGCCAGCCGTACTTGCACACATATTTGCCTGCACTTTGGACTATAAAGTGAAAAAAAAAAAAAAAAAAAAAAAAAAAATTAAATTCATTCATTCACAGATCATCACCGTCATCATCATAATTATCATCAAAAGCAGTAGTGGCACCGTCATCATCATCATCATCATTATCATCATCTGATGTTGCCATCATCGCTTGTTACAATGGCGCAGTTGGTACGCGCGTCCCCTTTAGTGGAGTCTGTCTGTGCCAGTTGCTAGTGGTGGTGGCACACTACAAATTGGTTCCAACAATGAAACTGTTTTTGTGTGTTGCAGTTATGTTTTGCTATAAAAATTAATTGCACCATTTATTAAGTGGAGACTTTTTCCTCTCGGTCCTGCGAATGGCAATTGATGTTAATGTGCCCCCCCCCCACCCATACGAGTATATGAACGCTAAATGCAGCGATTCCAGTGAAGTTTAGGTCAATTGATGGGGTCACATGTCAGTACAATGGTATGTTGGATGTATCTTTTACTTGTTTTTAAGCAAATATATACACAATTTCAACCCACAAACTTAATCATCCTCCAACCCCTATTAAAGCCAAATTTTGGTCAAGCAGGACATCTGTGATATCCCTTGGATACTAGCTAAAACCACCCCCCAACGACTGTCATATCCCACTGTGCAAATATTTGAATCGAAATAGATAGGTTTTACATCTGTTTGATGTTGTAATTAATTTGGATAATGGCAATAGTTTAAACATTAAGCATATCAATCTGTTCGGGGGATGGAATTAATTCTATTTTAAGGGTTTTGTTTGGTTTTGGTGGTGTTAGCATCCACAGGACCGACATTACTATAATTTGTTTTCGAATTAAAGTTGAAACTCTGTTTGGTTAGCTTAAAGAGCATCCCTTTGGCTTTGTGAATTATGTGGCGACTGTAGTTTAATTGTGCCCGTTTTTAGAGGAATTCTTCAGTCAGAATATATCATTTACTCGGATTTGGGAAACCGCATCTGTTAAAATATTTATCTGATTAGCAGGACATGCAGCTGCCGAACGAAAATGAATGCGATCTATGGTATGTTCTCCTCATTCCGAATTTTAATGAAAAATAAAAAATTCTCTGTCAGAGACAACGCAGCCTTTAATTCTCTGCGATTATGGGGAAGGCTGCATCCAGTGCTCGAGACTAAGCTTTTTGGCATAAGCGCTGTCCTTTGCTTGTAAGTTCGGTACTGCCAGTTGTCTTGAACATGGGGCTGCGACTTAAAGATCCCCTTGTCGGTTTGGTCTAGCAGCCAGCTAATGTATGTGACGTCCCTTAGTAGTTCATAGGCAGGCAGGTAAGTAGGTGGAAGTGGTGGCTCAAAAGAGAAAACCGCCTTGGCTCTAAGGTGTCGTTTGATACCATAAACTCACGTGACAATGTGTTGCTGAGGTGTCTTCAAATCCGTCAATTAAGGATAGATATTAGTTCGCCAAGTGAATTCAAGAATAGTGTGCCCAGTGCATTTTTTTTTTTTTTTTTTTTTCGTGGGTAGGTGAAAATCTTCATGAGACACTATGAGACCGTGTACTCATAGTAGTGTCAGATTTCTACTGACTAAAAACACCCTTCCCTTCGTTTTGTTTACTACGACAAAGTTTGACCTTATCAAGTAGTTTAAGCTTCAGAAGAGAATATTCGCGTGAGGCAGGTAGATTTTCAATAAAAGCACCTGCTGAAACCGTCATGACATGCGGCTTTTTGTCTTATAGCGCTAATTCGAACGGTTTCGTTCTTTGAAGTCGGCGCGTAAGATTTGTCACATCCAAAGTTTGGGGTATGGCACAGTTGCAATGGCCATGAAGACGAATACGAATACGAATACGCTTGCGAGCGAAGTTTTTTTATTTCGTCCTCCACGGTAGCTATCCCTAAGTCTCTGTGGATATCGTTGTTTCTGATATACCAGGGAGCGTTCACGATTATTCTTATAATCTTATTTTGGAATGATTGTATGAGATTCCTATTGCTTGGTTTGGTACAACCCCAGAGTTGTATACCGTACGTCCACACGGGTTTAAGCACTTGCTTATACAGAAGCAGTTTGTTATATACGCTTAGTTTGGAATATCTTCCAATTAGCCAATACATTTCTCTAAGTCGATTTTCGACTTCGTCACGTTTCTTTTTAACGTGAGGTTTCCATTTAAGTTTCGCGTCTAGTGTCATTCCCAGATATTTAGCTTCGTTTGCATGCGGTATTTGTACCGAGTTAATGAAAACGGGAAGGTTGATTATTTTCTTGTAAGTGAAGTTAACATGCGTCGATTTGGTCTCGTTAAGAACAATGCGCCAAGTTTTTGTCCACTCACAGATTTTATCCAAGGCTCGTTGGAGTTTTATGGTTGCTGACTCGATTGAACTTTCCGTTGCCAGAATAGCCGTATCGTCCGCGAACGTAGCTACAATAGTGCCTTCAGTTTGAGGTATGTCCCGAGTGTACAGCAAGAATAAGATAGGCCCAAGGACACTTCCTTGCGGAACTCCGGCGGCGATTTCTTTAACATCAGAATATTCAGTTTCGTGCTTGACACGAAAAAGTCTGTTTTTAAGGTACGATTCTAAGATCTTATGAAGTTGCTCCGGAAGGATTCGTCTTAGCTTATAAATCAATCCATCGTGCCAAACCCTGTCGAAGGCTTGAGGTACGTCAAGAAAAGCGCTAGAACAAATCTTTTTCTCCTCAAGGGCTTTTTCAATTTCGTCGGTTATTCTATAAACCTGGTCAATTGTGGAATGCTTGATTCTGAACCCGAATTGGTGGTCAGGTATTAGGCGTCTCTCTTCAATGACCGGAAGAATCCGTTTCAGAAGGAGTTTTTCAAATACCTTCGATATTATTGGTAGTAGCGATATCGGTTTGTACGATTTTTTGTCATTTGGAGATTTCCCCGGTTTCGGAACCATTATGACTTCTGCGACTTTCCATTGATTTGGAACGTAACATAATCGAATGGAAGCATTTATTAAATAAAGCTATTTAATAGTGCCTTTTTTGGTAATTCCTTGAGGATTTGTCCGGTTACTAAATCATAGCCAGGAGCTTTATTATTTTTCAGGTTTTTTATTGCCTGGCAAAGTTCTATAAGTGACACACTTTTTATTCTAAGGTTGTCAGATGTCGTAGTCGTACCGGTAAAATCGTCTACCAATGTTTCTCCATCAAATGGCTTAAAAGTCTCTTCTAAGTGCTCGGCAAATAGATCCGCTTTTTCTTTGTCACCTTTTGCCCATTCGTCGTTGTTTTTTCTTATCGGTGGCGAATGTATTTGGGGTTCTTTAATTCTTTTGACAGCTTTCCAGAGCGAGTAATTAGTGGTTTTTTCGGCGGTTAAACCTTCAAGACAAGCTGAAGTCTCTCGGTTTTTTTAGGTCTTGGATCGCTTTTTTAAGCTTATTGCATAGGAAATTCAAGTGGGTTTTATGCTGGGTAGCGCGAGTTTGTTGCCATATTTTGCGTGCTCTCCTCTTTTCTCGAATAAGTTCTTTTATTTCCGGCGGATAATTAGCTTCATTGCATGGGACTTCTTTCCTCCTTAAGAGTGTATTTTTCCACTCGGCATTCTGTATTGATTCAATAAATTTGCCGAGTTCATCTTCTATTTCGAAGGGTGTTTTGAGCGATACATTTAAGACAATATTTTCTTCGCAATCAGTTCTAAAGTCGCGCCAGTTAGTTTTTTTTGTTAGTTAATCTAGGCACACCTTCTACTGTCATTAGTCGGTCACTTATTGTCAAGATTACCGGCGAGTGATCTGAGGAGAGATCAAAGCTTTCCTCTACTTTCGCAAAATTTGATGATACTCCTTTTGCTACGAAGAAGTCTATTAGGTCCGTTGTTTTTGCTGTATCAGAGGGCCAATACGTCGGTTTCCCCGTCGAAAAGAAATCAACCCCGAATTGCATACCGGCTTCGTACAGAAGTCTGCCTTTCCGTGAATTGGATCTGGAACCCCAAAAGGTGTGTTTTGCGTTGAAATCGCCACCTATAATGAAATTCGGTCCAAGTGAGTCAAGGAGACGTACAAAGTCGTTACTTCTAAACGTGCATCGCGGAGGACAATAAATGGACGCGATGTTGAAATACGAGTGCCTATTCTTAACTCGAACTGAACTTGTTTGCATTGTATCGATTTCAATCGTCGTATTTATGGAGTGCTCAATGCAGTCTTTAATGAATAAGGAGGATCCGCCTCTAGCTCTTCCGGAAGGGTGGTATGCGTGATAAGCACGATACCCTCTTATTTTTACTCCGGATTCCTTTGTCAAATGAGTTTCAGAGATCAAGCAAATGTCAATGTTGTCATTCCGTAAGAATACTTCTAATTCTGCGTTTTTTTTGTAGAAGGCCGTTTGCGTTCCATGTTAAAATTTTTAGTAACTGATTCATATTCATATGGGAGTTCTTTTTTGGCGAGGTTTTAACTCGAGCTTCCTCAATTTATCAAATATGACTTTGTTTACCTTCGTTTGCTCCTCAAGTTTCGCAAGAATTATAGAGAAGACTTGGGAGACTGGGTCTACCGTAACACCGCTTTGCTTGGTTTCTAGCGACGCAGCTTGAGCATATGTTAGCGTCTCTGGAGATTGTGGCTTTTCCTTTGATTTTGCCGAAGGAACTTTACTTTGCTCGACTCTCGTCTTAAGTTTGACGTGTTTATTGACGGTCGTTACCCTTGGCTTAGCGATTTCACGACTATTTTTAACCGGTTTTGCGTTCTGGCGTTGAATATTTTTAAATGTGTCTCGCCTTTTTTGAAGCTCTTTTGCCACTTCGCAACCTCGATAGTTCGCTGCTCAATTTGCATTTTTTTTTTTTTTTTTTTATCTTGTAATCTTCATAGATACTAATAGCCCGAATGCTACTAGCATGCACGATTCGCAAGACTGCATGCTCCGTATCTTCCTCCTGGTCTGGCCATTCTGGACACAACGGAGGGCTATCGTGTCCAAACCGGTAAAGATATTTGCGATAACCTTCATGGCCAGACAGGAACTGCGTGAGGTGGTAGGTGCAGTTCCCATGTGCTCGGTTTATCCAAATTTCGATGGTTGGGATTCATATATAGGTCCATCTGCCTTTAACCGCATTATCCCATCGATATTGCCACACAGCTCTTGAAGCTGCTTTTTCTTCTTCTATAACCCTTCTTCTTTCGCTAGCCTCTTGATGGCTCGAGCCTCTCCGATTGTAGATTCTCTGCATCTCGTTCGCGAGGATGTCGATTGGAACCATTCCTGCTATGACAAAGGCTGCTTCGTCAGAGATAGTTCTAAAACCACTGATGGTCCTTATAGCGCAGAGTCTGTAGGCTGATGTAAGTTTCCTCCTTGTTTCTTTGGTCGCGAGAGTCCCCGCCCAAACCGGAGCCGCATAAAGAAGGACTGAGCCGACAACTCTGGATAGTAGGATCCTCCTAGCGTATCCAGGTCCTCCAATGTTGGGCATTATCCTTGAGAGTGCTGCCCGAAGTCGTGACGCTTTTTTGCTCGAATAATCAACATGCTGTTTAAACCGCAGTCTATTGTCGAACATTACTCCAAGGTATTTGATTGCTTCTTTGGATCTGATGATTTGGGTTCCAACCTGGACATTCATATATTCCACAGATTTCCGACTGGTAATTAGAACAGCTTCAGTTTTGTGGTCAGCTAATTCTAGACCGGCTGATCCTAGCCAGCTTTTGATTTGACTGATTGCCACATTTGCAGCTGATTCTACTTCACTGATTTGTTTTGCTACTGTAACAACAGCGATGTCGTCAGCAAATCCAATTATATTCACTTTAGGTGGCAGTGGTAGTCGTAAAACTCCGTCGTACATTATGTTCCATAGTAATGGGCCCAGCACTGATACTTGCGGGACCCCAGCTGTAACATCGTAGTACTTCACTCCTTCATCGGTATCATACCTCAGTTTCCTGTTGGTAAAGTAGCTCGCCATTATCTGCAGCAAGTAAGATGGTGTATCCATCCTAGCAAGAGATCTTCTTATAGTGGGCCAGTCTGTCGAATTAAACACGTTTTTGACATCTAGCGTCACTACTGCGCAGTATTCCTTCGTGCCGTATCGCCATCTTTCACCTTTAATTGCTTCCGCTGCTATATTAACTACAGCTTTAATGGCGTCAATTGTTGAGCGAGACTTTCGGAATCCGAATTGGTGGTTGGACAAAACCCCTTTCTCCTCCGCTATTGTGAGCAATCTGTTGTAAATGATTCGCTCCAGGATCTTTCCCATTGTGTCCAGTAGGCATATCGGGCGATACGACGATGGGTCTCCTGGGGGTTTGTTTCCTTTTGGCAATAAAACGAGATGTTGCAGTTTCCATTGATTAGGGAAAATTCCTTCTTCTAGGCACTTTTGCATTGTTGCAATAAAGATGTCTGGCATTTTTTGAACAGCGGCTTTCACGGCTTTGTCAGGTCCGGGCGTCTTGTTGTCACCTATCTTTCTGGATGCGATTGTCAATTCCTCTGTTGTAATCACTGGAATTACCTCCGTAAAATGTTCTTTGGTGATTGCGCACATAGTAGATGCTCTCCTTGGAAAAAGATGTTCTACTATTGACTTCAGCATTATCGGGCATGTTATCTGCGGGGAGTTGCCGCCCTTAAGCTTTCTCATCACCATCCTATACGCCGTGCCCTAAGGGTCTATGTTAGCTTCATTGCAGAGCTGTCTGAAACATCTTGCTTTGCTCTCCTTGATAACTCTGCTTAACTGTTTTCGCGCCAGCTTAAAGGACGA
Organism: Brachypalpus laphriformis; assembly: GCA_945910035.1. Taxonomy (NCBI): domain Eukaryota; kingdom Metazoa; phylum Arthropoda; class Insecta; order Diptera; family Syrphidae; genus Brachypalpus; species Brachypalpus laphriformis. Next base: position 49,304,668 of record OX246756.1, read on the forward strand.
TAGGTACTCCTGAAAGTTGGGTGTGTTTCGCGATCTTTGTACCTTGCGTCTTGCCCGTAGACACTCTGCTCTAAGTACCCTGATCTCGTCGTTCCACCAGTAGCAAGGCAGGCGTCTTCTACTTGGGGCCCTCCTGGGCATTGATGCATCGCACGCCATGCTGATGGACTGGGTGAGGTGGCGAGCTGAATTGTCTGCTGATCCTTGGACTATCGTGAAGGTGTCAACCACTTCCGCGAATGTATCTTTGTCGAAGAGCTTATCCTGCCATTTCGGACCGGTCGATCGCGGGCGGTGAGTGCTTCTGGCGTTACCGATGTCAATTATAACAGCTTGGTGGTCACTGTGGGTATAATCTTCACTGACTCTCCATTTAATTCCCCGCAGGATGGAGTTACTCGCTAACGTGATATCAATTATTGAGCCCATGCCTGCTCTGCGGAAGGTGTTAGCCCTACCTACGTTGAGAGCTGCAAATGTTTCCAGGAGGGCATGACCCCTTGCGTTGGTAAATCTACTGCCCCATTCCGTCGCCCATCCATTGAAATCTCCGCCAATAATCACTGGAGTTCTTTCCCGAGCATCGGCCACGAGGTTGTCTAGCATCTTCTGATATTCAATTATAGTCCAGCTGGGCCGAGCATAGCAACTATAGAAGTGTATACCGTTGATTTTGGCCCGAACAAAGCCCTCTGACTCTTCATTGCGGCCCGCTTCGATCGATCACTGAGCCAGATGCTGCTGTTGTCCGGAATTTTATATGGCTCTCTGATCAAGATTACATCTGCTTTTTCGTCCTTGATGGTTTGTGCCAGGATATCCTGAGCTGTCTCACAATGGTTGAGGTTAATTTGGATAACCTTCATGGTTTCTTGCTGCAGATCGCTTTCTTGAGGACAGGGCATTTATTACCGCCGGCTATGTGCTTTGGGGTGGGCGCCGTGGCGTAATTGGTTAGTGTGTCGGATCACTACGCATGAGGTTCCAAGTTCGAATCCCAGAAAATACCAAAAAGTTTTTTCACGGTCCCACCTCTCGCGAGCGTCTGACAAACATCCGAGAGTATTGTTGTCACGAAAAAGCTTCTCAAATCGCCGTTCGGATTCGGCATTAAACTGTAGGTCCCTTCCATTGGTGTGAAAAATATAACGCACACAACATGAGTGGTTGCGAGAAGCTAGGCCCTGGCACTTTAAAGAGCTGTTGCGCCAAATATTTGTTTTTGTTTTTTTTTTATGTGCTTTGCATTTTCCGGGTTGACTTTCCTGCAGAACATGCAGGATGGTTCCTCGCTGCAATCTCTCGCGATATGTCCCTCTTTACCGCATCTCCTACAGAGTTTGGAGCGGTCTTCTTCGTTCTTACAATGCTTGGCCAAATGTCCGAATTCGAGGCACTTAAAGCATTTCTGTAGCAGCGTCCGCTCACGAATGCGGCAGACTACCCAGCCAATTTTGATGCGTCCTGCTTCCAATAGTTTCTTCGCGCTTTCTGCAGGGAGATTAATTATTGCCATTTGAGTCTCACCGTACGCCTTCCGCAAAGAAATGATGTCAGTAGTCATGACCCTGCCCAAATCGAATTGGGCTCTGATCACCGCGCATACGTCCTCCTTGGTAGTGACCTCGTCGATGTCTCTGACCTCGACCGTGGTACGATGAGTAAGCGTTCTGACTTCAGCCTGTTCTCCTAGGGCTTCACCAATGACGTTTTTGTAATCCATCGTTTTGTCTCCTGCTTCCTTCAGTTGTATCAGAAGATCCCCTTTTTTCGTTCTCCTGATTCTGGATACCGCCTTGCCCACAGCTTCCAACTTAGGGTCTGATTTTACGCTGCGGAGTATCTGGGCGTAGGAAGCCTCCACTTTCGCTTATTTCGCATTCACTATGTATCCGCCAGTTTCTGTTACTGTGAGTGCACAGTTAACATTCCACCCTTTTGTTTTCTCAGCTTCCAGTATTTGTGGGATCTTCATTTCTCGCTGCTGCTTGTTCCTCCAGACGTAGTTGCTGTATCATGCTGGTGATGATTTCGCTTGCTGTGTTCCAGGCTTCATTCGTCGCGTCGTCCGCATGAATGTTATGAATCCTCGGGGAACATGTTCCGCGTTCTAGATTTTGCCTTCACAGTGCGGGGAGTATGGTTCATTCACGTGTTTGTATTTGTGGAGATATCCCCGAAAGCATCCGTGCCCTGATAGAAACTGTTTCATGTAGAAGTTTACTTCTCCATGGTTCCTGCTGATCCATTCCTCTACGTTCGGGATCAGCGTATGGGTCCATCTTCCTTTGGGTGTGGTGTTCCACCTGTGTTGCCATTCTGCTTGTACAGCCTCGCTGGTTGCTGCGGGCTTTTTTATTTCTAAATCTATTGGCATTCGATCGGAGATTACGCTAGGCATAGCACACTCTTAGCGATGCGATTCTGCGGACCGAGTTCATTCGTCTCATGTACGTTATCCGGTACGTCGCTTGTGCCAATCTGGGAGCCGCGTACATAGGGATCGACTTGCTTACCGTTGCTAGGAGGTTTCTAATTGGCTGCCTGGGTCCTCCAACGTTTGGCATTCATCTTGACAGTGCCGCTACTGCTCTGAAAGCTCTCTCGCCTGCGTACATCTGGTGCTCTTTGAAGTTTAGCCTGTGGTACAGCAGCACTCTCAGGTACTTGATGTGTGGATGCGACTCAATGGTTCGCTCACCGACATGTATAGTAAGATGTTCTACCTTTGTTCTGCTACTTATTAGCATTGCTTCCGTCTTTTGATCTGCCAGATCCAGACCTGATGCATGTAACCATGTCTTCACGCTCCATATTGTTTGGCTTCAGTTTTCGGACACTTGCTCTGTTTTTGCTACGGCAATTATTGCAATGTCATCAGTATAGCAGATGATTTCAACTCCGCTCGGACTTGGCGTTCTTAGTATGCCATCGTACATTGTATTCCACAGGATTGGGCCTAGCACTGACCCTTGGGGAACTCCTCCCGTGATTTTGTACGTCTTAGGCCCCTCTTCAGTGTCATAATGAAGGGTTCTCTCGCTGAAGTAACTGCCTATTATTCTCAGCAGATAGTTTGGTATACCAAATGCAGGTTGCTTAGCGTTCTAACTATGCAGCTCCAGCTGGCTGAGTTGAATACGTTACGACGGCGCAATACTGCTTTCTCCCTCCTAGCCATCTTTGCCCTGCGATAGCTTCCCGCGCAATGTCGCACACTGCCTTTATCGCCCCTTAGGTGCTTCGTTTCATTTCCCTACTGCCGAGTAGAGAGCCCGAGTCTCCTTCCGTGTATTGGTCTAGAATTTTGCGTATTAGTTTTTCTAGCACTTTTCCCAGTGTGTCAAGCATGCACATCGGCTTGTACGACGACGGTTGCTCAGGTGGTTTGTTTCCCTTTGGTATGAGGACTAGCCGTTCCATTTTCCACTGTAGTGGAAAATTGCCTTCCGTTATGCATGTCGTATAAAGGCGTGTGAAGATCTCTGCTCCTTCTAGCACGAAGTTCGGGATACCATCCATTCCCAGCGTCTTGTTGCTCTTTATTGTTGCCGCGGATTCTAAAACTTCCTTTGTGGTGACTGCTGGTATTGCCTCTGTTTCTTCCGCTGCTCCTTGTGGTAGGGTAAATCCGTCTTTCCTCGGGAAAAGAGCGCGACAATTGAGTGCATGATATTCGGGCAAGTCGGTGGATCAGTAGAAATGCGGTGAAGTGGGAGGGTTGTGATCCCTTGTTTTCGGATCATAACCTCGCTGATAAAAGGAAGAAGAAGAAGAAGATATTCGGGCAAGTCGGTGCAGCTGCCGTGCCAATCTTTAATTTTTTCGTGACCATTTGATACGCACCTCCCTATGGGTTGTTTTGTAACTCATTTCTGAGTGCCTGGAAGCATTTGGCTTTGCTCTTTTTTTTTTTTATCAGCCTACGGAGTTGTGTTCTCTTCCTCTGGAACTGTTCTCTCAGTACCTCATAGTCCTGTGTGCCTCTACCTCGGGCTCTCTGCTGGCATCTCCGCATTCTGTGACATGCTGCTCGTGTATTGGCGATGTCGTGATTCCACCAGTACACAGGTGTTCTGCCATTTCAGTTACCCCTTCCGTGGCATGGGTACGTTTCATCCTCGGGATAAGGACATTGCGACTTTTTCGGTCTGTGCCTCTTGCTATGTCCATGTTGCTTAGCATGTACTCGAGCATTTTGGTGCTTATGTCTTTTTTGTTTTCCATCCCAGCTTTTGTACTTTTGGAGGGGGTTTGCGGTGCTGTGATCCGTTTTGTTCTTCTTTTTGTACTGGTCTGAAACTTGCCATTCCATCCTCCTTGCTATGGCTCTGCTGACGAACGTCAGATCGATGAAGGAGCGCGCTCTGCCGTTGTCGAAAGTGTGCTTGTTGCCTCGGTTTAGTAACACTAGATCGAGACTAGTGTAAATGCTTCTAGCAGTGCCTCGCCTCTTCTATTTCTACTCGACTGCCCATGCATTAAAGTCTCCGGCTGCGACTTTGCATCTGCTTCAATGTGCATTATATTGGCTATCCCGTGATAATCGCTGTTATTCTGGCAATACCTTGCACACGTTCTACTTAAGAGGTTGACTTGTAGTAGTAGTTTGGCCATATTTTTCTTGATATGACACAGTTTTTCAGTCTAGTTCATCTGAGATTGGCTTTTAGAAGAAAACCTGATGAGATTTATGCCCTGATTGCTTCAATCCGAATGTGTACTGCTTCTGCAGTGGAAAGTGGAAAGCTCAACCTGGGCAGTTCGTTAGCGTGTTCGTTTCCGTTAATATCACTCGAGAAGCTAGCTCTTTTCGGCAAACTTTACTTCTTTGTAGCACGTGGTGATAGTGGCTTGAGTATCAATGAAAATGGCGACATTTAGCCTTGGCTCTGTACATTTTAAATGCACACATACATAGATTTTCAATATTCCGGTAATCGTTCATTAAGTTCGTGGAGGTAGGATGCTCAGGTGGACTCTCCATCCTTCTTGATCTTCCGCAATCCCAACTCATCAGGAGGAATCCCTAGATGGCTCCAGGAGAGATGTCGAACTTGATCCAACCATCTATTTCTAGACCTACCGAGGGGCCTCCTACTTGATGCCAAGTCTTGGAAGTCGGTCTGGGGGCATACGCACTACGTGACCAAACCACGGTATTGTATGGTATTGGCATTTTATTCGTATAAAACTTGATCTGACGATAAACTTTTCGGCTTGCCAATAACTACGCTTGGGATACACTGGTAGTATCCGGAAGTCTGTAGGATTTCGAGATGTTTACTCACGTATTTTCAAGTACTCGTCATTTCAATTACTTTCGTGTATTTCAAGTACATCAGATGTTTAAAACATTTTATGAGCTTCCGAGCATTCTTCAAGTACACATCGAGTTTTTCTAGTACTCAAGTACTAAAGTGTTTTCAAGTATTTTCGAGTAGTTTTCACTTCAAATATTTCAAGTATTTCCAACCTTTTTTTGGGCTATATTTTCAGTATTTTGACGTACTGTAGGTACCTCAGTACGTCAGCATTACATCTGGTCTTTCGAAGCGAAGTGCGAACAGCTGTTGAATGAGGGCAAGTGTAATAAAGTAAGGCTCTAGTCCAGCAGAATCTGGCCGTCAATATCCCATCGCAGGTACCAACGTAATGAGGCAACCCAATTAAAAATACAAATCTGTTTCGGTTTTTTTTTTTTATTCCATTGGAAGATCTTACAATTATTATTATTTTTATTATTATTTGACTTTTATTTCAACAAATATACAAAATGAAAACATTTTTTAGTTTATAAGTCTATGATGGTTTGGCCATTGGCCGTCTACCAGATTGACAATTTTAATATAGTTTCTAACTTAATAAGATCTAGTTATAGGTTTTTTACAAAATAGTATATTCCCTAAAAGTCTCCCTCAATAATTCGTTTTCTGTAGCATAGTGCATTTGAAGTATATTTGTACAGTACATCCCAGCCTTGATCTCCGTTTAGGATGCTGATAGCTTGCTCTAACTCCAGAGCATGCGAGCCAAAGAAGCAAATGCGAAAGTCCTTCAGCATAGGGCATATTGCTAGAAAATGGAATACAACCTCTCTCACTTTCATGTTGCACAGATCACACAAGATCGGGAGTTCCGGGCGATGTGGCATGCAGTGCAGGTTTATCATTTCTCCTCTTATTCGAAAAATCGTGCTCACCATGTCCGTTGTGTTACAGTTTAAGAAATAAGACTTGTCCAGAAGATTGTGCCTCATTCTGCTATAATAGCATCTATGCAACGACTGCTGTGCTTCCTTTGAGTTTTTCTCGTAGAGTATGTGGCCCAATTTCTTCAGAAGAGTGTTGAATTGGATTCTTAAAGATGAATTGTGTTCATCGGGCGCTAAACGTAAACTAAGATTGCAGTCTGAGGCTAGTTTTTCCCACTCTTGAACAATGTTTCCTTTGGTTGACAAAACGTGATTTAAAATCAACCTTGGTAGCCTTTCTTCTCCCATCGCCATAACTTTTACTATATAGTCAAAATGCATTTTCAAGGTTTCTAAGAATAGAGGAGGTACACCTGTCTCCAAGTGCAACATGTAGTTGGGGGTGCTATTCGGCAACCGAAAGATCCGTTTAAGGAAATATCGAAGAAATTTTTCAACCGCAACATAAGAACAGTATCCCCACACTTGTGCACCATATAGTAGTATTGAAACAGCAGTTGCCCGAAATATCTTTTGCTTTGAAGAGTGTGATATGGATTTGTTTTTAATGCAGCGACCCCAAACAGAACAAAAAGCACGCTTAGCTTCGGACAGTTTATTCCCTAGATGTTTATTCATGTTGGGGTTTGCTGATATTAAGACTCCCAGGTATTTATATTCGCGGACAAATTCGACACGCTCTCCTTGATAAAACAACTTTTCGTTCCGTGAAAATCTACCTCCTCCACATCTAAATATCATGATTTTTGATTTTTCCAAGTTGACAAACAGATTCCAAGAGTTGCAGTACGCCACAAGCCTATTAATCATCAACTGTAAGCCATCCACTGTATCCGCCAGGACCACCATGTCGTCAGCATACATAAGTCCAGGTATTTTCTTCCCGCCAAACGTAATTCCGCCGCCTACAGAATCCGTGATGTCATTTATAAAAATAATAAATAGCAGCGCGCTTAAAATACAACCCTGCTTCACCCCCATGGTTGTTGTGAAGTCTTCAGATATGCAATCTCCGTCCCACACATATGCTACATTTTCCTCGTACATCGCTCTTAAAATATTTATTGTCTTGCTTGACATCCCAATTTGATAAAGTTTATAAAAGAGAGCTTCTCGAGGTATGGAATCGAAGGCTGCACGGAAATCAACAAAAATAGCATAAAGTTTTTTATTTTTCCTTTTATATGACTCAGCAATATTAACGAGAGAAAATATTTAGTCCACCGTTGAATAGTTTTTTCTGAACCCCGCCTGGAGTTCATTTAGAACTTTTTTATTTTCTACCGACAGTATAAGCCTGTTATAGAGCAAGGATGCGAACAATTTAGACGAAGTGTTTAGGAAGGATATACCTCTGTAGTTATTTGCATCGTCGTAAGCTCCTTTTTTGTGAAGTGGGTATATTATCGACTTCTTAAAGCTTTTTGGTACATCAGCGGTTTCAAATATTCGATTAGATTAGATTTAGATTAGAAAAGACTTTATTTAGCAAATTCAGAATACATATTACACGGTACATTGTCTTTAGTGACCTGGTATAGAAACCGTCGGCCAGATTGACTTAAGCAAAATAATAGTACAATTTATCAAGTTGAGAAAATGAGAAAGATACAAAGTAATGTAGATAACTTCAATTTCAATTATTATAATTAAAATTGTTATGTTAAAGCAGAGAATAGGAAAAAGAAAAATAAAAATATTAAAAACTTTCTGTTAAAATTTTCCTCCGATATATTAATGAGTGCTGAATAAATCTAAAAAGTGTGCTCCAACCTTTGGCTCCATTTAAAATGCTTAATATTTCTTCTTCTCCTAAGAAGTTCGTTTCGAACACAGCTCTCCTAATATCACGTAATATTGGACACTGGCCAAGGAAATGGAAAATGTCTTCTCTAACTCGCATATTGCACATTTCGCAGTAGAGTGGCAGGTCTGGCCTATGAGGAACATAATTTAAGCGCAATATTTCACCTCTAGCTCGGAAGACAGTTGAGATCATATCCAATGAATAATTCGCATTAAAGTAATTTTTTGCATACAAATTTAAATTTAGTCTGGAGTAATATTGCCTTGGTTGCGAAGATCTTGCCAAACTAATATACTCTTCTCGTGATTTTGCGTCTATAGATGATAGTAGCTCATATAGCTGTGTACGTAGATCAGTTGCATTATTCACGACCAGCCGCAGAGGAACTCCGTAGGACTCAGAGAGTAGTGTCCAATCATTTATGAAATTAAGATGGTTTGTGACCAAGAACTTAGCAAACCTGTGGATGAGTCTTGAAGAATCCATTTGAAGGAGCTTGAGAACGTAATCAAAATGCAGCTTGAGTGTGTCTAAAAACATGTTCGGCAAACCAGTCTCAATATGTAGCATATAGTTTGGCGTTGTGGATGGTAGTTTGAAGATCCGCTTTAGGAAGAAACGAAGCAATTTTTCCACTTCTTCGTATTGTTTATAACCCCATACTTGTGCCGCATACAACATGATGGATTTGGAAACTGCTTGAAACAGCTTGTATTTTTCCGGATGTCCAATATGCCTGTTTGACATACAACTTTTCCAGGATGCACATATGGCAGCTTTGGCTTCGGAAAGTTTAGACGTGAGGTGCTTTTTGAAGCTAATATTGCTTGTAAGGGTTACACCTAGGTACTTGAACTCCTTTACTAAGTCCATCTCTTGTCCTTTAAAGTACCATTTTTCATTTGCAGCATATCTTCCGAGTCCTTTTTGGAAAATCATGATTTTGGACTTACTAGTGTTGATAGTTAGGTTCCAAGTGTCACAGTACTTCTCCAACCTGTTGATCATTTCTTGCAGCTGCTTAGGGGAGTCTGCTAAAAGTACTATGTCATCAGCGTATAATAACACCGGTACGATAACACCTGCTACATCTACGCCTCCTCCAAGGCATTCTACGATGTCATCAATAAATATAGCAAAGAGAAGGGTGCTCAACACACATCCTTGCTTAAGGCCCATCGATGAACTAAATTGATCAGAGACCGATTCACCATCCCACACAGCTATCGTATCGGCCGCATACAGAGCTCTTAGAGTTGCTATAACCTTAGAAGAGATTCCTAAATTCGACAATTTTTAGAATAGGCTTTCCCTATCTATTGAATCGAACGCTGCTTTGAAGTCAACAAAGAAGGTGAACAATTTTTTACTGCGCTGCAGATAAGACTGGGCAAGGTTCGATAATAAGAACACTTGATCTATTGTAGAATACTTAGCTCGAAAACCAGACTGAAACTCACTGAGTGGCCTCCTTTCGTTAACCCAGGTTGTTAATCTGCGATATAGCATCCCTCCAAAAAGCTTCATTGACGTATTCAAAAAAGAGATACCTCTATAGTTTTCTGGAAGGTTAATGTCTCCCTTTTTAAATATCGGAAAGATGATTGAACACAGGAATCCCGATGGTATCTCGCAATTCTGGAAGATCTTATTGTAGCAGTCAGTTAATTTCGCCATATATTCCGGAGTGGCATTTTTAAAAAAACTCGTACGAGATTCTGTCCATGCCAGCTGCCTTGTTTAGTTTGGTGGTACCTAGAGTTATCAGGAGCTCTTCTACTGTGAAATCGGCATCAAGAAATCGATCTGCTATCAGTGGCTCGGCATACTGAAACCGAATAGCTCTGCGCTCAATGTTGAGTAGAGAGGCAAAGTATTCTTTTAGCTCATTTGCCTTGAGAGAGCAGCCTATTGAGTAAGACGAACCGTTTGCCGCTTTCATAGCTTTCCAAAAATCACCTGGCAATCTTGCATTTGACAAGGAGGCAATAATGCTCATGCTGTGGGCTTTCTTCTTTCCCGCGCATAACTTCTTATATTGTTTGATAGCTGCAGTGTAACTAAGCCTGAAGTATGAGTTATTATAGGTTCGGAACAATGAGAGGAGCGCAAATGATGTCTTCCTAGCAACTTCGCACTCGTTGTCGAACCACTTTTCCTTAAAAAAACTTTCTTAGATTTGGACCACTTGGCTGACTAGGAATTGAAGCTTTTATAATTTCGAGCATGTCCTCCATACGCGAAGAACTATTCAATGTCATCAGCTTGTTATTCAGATTCCCTTGGTATTCACTGAGAAAGCTATTGTTCCATTTAAATTTCGGCAAAAGCTTAAGTTCCATTGCCTCAACAGTATCAGGAGTAGTAGTACATCGAATTACTGCTATGAGTGGCATGTGATCTGAAAACGTTTTTGCGCCAACCTTGAAGTCAGATATGATATTCAACCAGTTTCCAGCTGCTAAACAATAATCTATGATTGAGCGAGCAGAAGAACGCACAAAAGTAAATTCGCCGGCAGGATCACTTAAACTTCTGCCATTCACCATATAAAGGTTGTAAGAGTCGCACAGATCTAATAACTGGATACCCTTATTGTCTCTTCGATTGTCTTTTGAGGCACGATAGCTGTTCAAACTGCTTGGAATTATCAAGGAGTTAGCTGGCTAACACTGCTCAGCTCCGATTCTGGCGTTGAAGTCACCCATCAAAAGGACATTATTTCCATCCAGGTCTGCGAGGAGATCTTCCAACTGGCAAAAATCTTCATTCCAATGATTGCAGTTTAAGTATACCGGGACAAAGAATCCCTTTATACCGTCTATCTGACACGCAATAATACTAGTATCTCCATGCATTTGAAATTTTAGAATATTTCTAAGGGAGCTTCTAAATCCAACCAACAGTCCTCCGCTTGCTCTTCCAAAGTTGGAAGTTCTGGAAGCTGCCGTCCAAGCAAGTTCATAACCTTTGAAAATGTTGTTGTATCTTTCATAATGGTTTTCTGTTAAAAAAGTTTCTACGAACACAAATATATCAAATTCTCTTATGAAGTTAAAGAAATCGGGGAAAATATTTTTATTATTAAGCCCTGCAATATTGTAACTTAATATTCTTAG